>OU824118.1:0-10000000 GCA_917499265.3 Mimumesa dahlbomi | reverse complement strand
CATTTTGTCTAAGGAATTTCTCACTGATTTTTCCTTTTCTCTTTCTCCTTTTCCTTCTTCTTCTTCTTTTCCTTCTTTTCACGCGTTTCTACCGTTCACCTTTTGTTCGACACGCTAGACGCGTTTAGAATGCTACAGGAACGAAATCGCGAGGAAGGACGACTCTATCGACTTCCAGGCCGACGACGAATGTTCCGCGAAACTGTTGAATTCTTTATACGGAAACGCAGACGAAAATATGATCGTTTTAATTGGAATTAGGTTACTACACGTACAGACGAGGAAACTTCCAATAAGAAAACGTTTCTAACCGTTATATTTCTCGGTCTCTATTTAGATTGTTTCCCCGTTTTTTACTTTGGTATTTTTTTCTAATTATTTGCTCACGTTCGAAAATAAAATTTATCTCCGCGATTCTTTATTTGCCTTACAGAATGTACTGCTAAGTACATGCAATAAATATCAGTGAAACAACATTACGGGAAGCCTCTGGATTCGCGTGGGTTTACATACCGCGAGACCGCCGCAAACTAGGAAATCCGTAAATAAGGAAAAGAGAGATCTCTCCCGAGATAAATGGACATTAAGATCTGTTTGCTATGAATTCGCTTATTATTCACCGTCTCCACTCTTTACTCGTGTACGTCAAATACGAGGATACTGCGACTCGCTAGTTCGTAAGTTAATTTTTCAAAATACATACTTCTCTCGCAAACGTAAACGAACCTCCGGGATCCCTGTATGTATTCCCTACACTTTCTCGTCTACCACGTGTACACACTATTCTTCGTTATAGCAGACATAAAACAGGGAACATCATGCGGGTAAGAAATTCACAAATACCCTCGTTACACATTACGATCCAAAAACAAAGTTAATTACGCACCGCTTTCGACCTTCCTTTGAAAAGGAACAAAGAACAGCCGCTCGGGAATCCTTGCCAATTACGATTCTCACTTATCAAACAAAGATACACCCGTAACCACGTAATTCTCGGAGGTTCGGAGTACGGGACATGCTTTGGATAAACCAAAATGTCGCGGGGGAAAAAAAAAGAAAAAAAGAAAAGAAAACGCAAAAACCGGAGCGGCGAGTCGAGTGGAAGACGTATCCGTGTGCTCTTCTGCATCGCAGAAATTGCAGCACCCGGGTGCTCGAAACTCGAGTACTGTTTTGAGAATCCCCTTGAAGCTCGAGGGAAAACGTCGTTGTAACGGCAAGTCCACTAATTAGAGAACAGTCCGCGAGTTGCGCTCTTAAAATACGGATTTCGTGGCTTTCCTGCGAATCGAAGGATTCGTTTCTTTTTAGAAACACAAATCGGGGGGAACCTGAATATCAGGTATCCTATATACATATTTTTTACTGACAATCAAGCAAATAATCACGGGTGAAAACGAAAAACACTGAAATAAGAGTTTCCGACGAAGTTGCGTGGATTTGAAGGAATCGTTACGAAGACTTTCGAAAACATTACCGGCAGGGCGGCATCTTTCCATCTGCCAATATGTAGTATGGCTACATATGTATACGTGCCGGATGCGGCTACGTGCGATGATTACGTATGCGTACGGGAAACGGGAGAAAAAGCCGCGCCCACCAAGCGAGATCCTGTGTGTGATGCGTTCAACGAGGTTCCGTTGGTTCCGGTCTATCAAAAAAACAAAAAAAACCTAAAACGAGAACGAAATGGACTATTTCTCGTTGCTGGAAGGTACTCGGTCCATACGTTCATACAAAAAAAAAAGGGAGTTGGAAAATATCAGCAGGTTTTTCGACGTTCCCATCGGAATTTTTTTGTTTTGGTTGTTTTCGCATGACAAACATGAGCCAAAGGGAACAAATATTAATAACAATAAAAGTGAGAAGACAGCGGTGAAAAATATTTGCCGCAACACGAAACGCACGGCGATAACAATAAAATTTTTAACGAATAAAAAGAAACGCGTTGTTTTTTTTTTGTATTTCTTCTTTTTTCTTCGAGTCGAGCTACTTTATGCTCCCACCTATGCTCGCGCGGCTGATTGTCGATAAAGAATTATATTTCCCTCGGCAAAGATGAAATATTGCTCGCGAGGACGCGTTATTGTGTGTTGTAATTCCGCGAGATGAAAACAGACACGTTCCCGTGCATCCACGTCGGGGAATTTGTCTGTCGGCATTTAAATATTAATCGAATTTCAATTAATCCCGTTAACGACGTAGCTATCGAAACTCCACGTCTTTCACTTTCTGCATTATCATCGTTCTCCTAACGACACTAACGAGCCGCGAGTATTATTACTCGGTTACGTGTATTTTAATTTATTCCATTGCGTACTTGAAAAAAGAAAGTTATTAGTCACGATGTTTACAGTGATTGTGTTGGATCCTTTTCGTTTCCACAATACCCCATGAATAAATTAACACCGCGGCTGCCGACGAGATTATAATAATTCTTAATCACAATGAGACACGTTACGTGCAGACTAATTAAGGTGAACGCAAATCGTGCCACGATATTTGTACATAGATTTACGAAATATATATCAGACCTTCGAGTTTTCTATATGAAATTACCGGCAGCCGACTTTATGTTAAAAATTCAGCTGTACTACACATTTTATCCGAAATCCAATTCTTGGGTGATCTGCTGCATATCTCCAAAGGGAATATTGTTTCAGTTTCCGGCAATCTGCCGGATCGCATTGTACACTTGTTATTTATAACAACCGGCAATATATTCCGGTCACTACTAGACCGCCGTTCATTTGTATGCAACGAATTAAGATTCTATCGCGATCCGGACGATTCTGAAATCTGTCCTACGTCGACGGTCCTGTTTCTCGCGATCATAATTCTCCTTTCCATTACGGGACGTTCCTGTTAATTCCAATATGAAAAAAAAACACGAAATAATAATGGGTGTCCGGTTGTTCTTAGGACGGATAGAAGCGTACCGGCTTTCAAAGACGAAATTTAAGAGTGAGTTCGCGTAAATGTGAGAAATAATGGCGACGAATGCGCGACCTATATCGTCAATAGGAGATCTCTATCCCGGCGAACTTAAGATCCAAGTCGATCCAGCGTGGGATGCCAAATGATCGCAGGGAGGAAGCACAAGTTGGCACAACGTCCCAGCGGAATCGGTGGAAACGTTACACGCGAGCATTGACCTGACGTTTCCCCGAGAAATGTTATCAAAACCGGTATCGATTGCCAGTGGAAAACTTTGTAAGATCTCCTACCGACCCTCAACGCCGGGGGGTGGAAAAAGAATGAAAATGATAAATACCCCTTTGCTACTTGTACTACCGTAACGTGCCACCTTTTAAACGAAACTCGACAGATATATATTCGAAACTACTGTACACTACTTACTTGGGATATACGTAGGATAAAATAAACAAAAAATATTTTACATCCGAGCGACTTAACTCGGAACAAGAATGCGAAACTTTTAAAAGACGATGTTGCGGTGCAGGCGATCCATGAAACTTGGAAATAAAATAAAAAGGAATTAGAACAGGAAGTAGTAGCCCGGGGCACTAACGTTCTCCGTGGATCTCGGTGGAGGGAAGTTAAACTGGGAAACGAGGCGGGTGTAAATAAATAAAAATTACTCCTCGGTATGTATCTCGGTGATATTACAATAAACCGGAATCATTATTCCCGATGGAAAATGATTTTGGATTACGTCACGGCGTGTCGACTCGTTTGAGAATAGTACATAGTAGTCGAAATAAAAAAAAGAGTGCTCATTGAAATAATAGTCGATAGAGCGTGTATAATAACACGGAGAAAGATATGCGTGACCTAAATTATGAAATCGTTGTTGCAAGTAGCTGAAGATCGAACCTGTTTGGATGTTATAATACTACTCGCCCGTGAGTATGCTACTCTGTCCATTCGCAATATCTGAAATCCGAGACCGAAAAAATTTATAGAGAGAAAGAGAGAGAAAAGAAGGAAAAAAATAAATAACTTGTTCCCCCGAGAAATTCGACACGGCTATTCGAATGCAACGTACGTACATACATACATATATAGGTATACACGTGTACATACACATAGCAGCGGTACAATAGAGACACACAAAAGCGTAGTCATAAAATAATCGTTGGACTCGCGTGTATCTCGGGCTAATAAAGTGGAACAGGGATCGTTAACTAAGGTTGCTCTAAACTAAGGACTGGCATGCTTTGAACATTTTGCGGAGTGGCTGATAAAGAGCACAGGAACAAGTAGACGTAAAGGCGGTAAACGTGCAAGGCCGAAAATGCATGACCTAAATTATCAACGCGTGACCCCTATCGCAATAGATCGAGTATCTAGCATAGGTTGGCCACAGCATCTTGAGAATGAACCTGGGATATTAGTTTACTGTTGTAGGTTAATTTCGACGTACGATCGGAATGTCGTTACTTTTTACGGGCACCGATGATCGTGTACCTACTTTTCGTAATTAGAAAGATTCATAAATACATATAACAGGTCACCGTTATCGTTTCCCTAATTTTCATTAATTTTCATTGAACCGTATCAGTTTACATTTGTGATACGTTTAATTCCTTTGGGTATGAGTTTGAAGAATGAAAAGTGGTGGAGGATATAAGTTGTTAAAGAAGGTATAAGAATAATTGAAATTAGCTTGGAAATCGAATAGTTCAGCAAACCGTATAATTGAAAACGTCGATCTCCACGGTGTCATGCTCTGATTATCGTTTATTGTGCTCCAATTGATTTTCGATACTAACAAGTCGTGGAAAATTAATGCACTAATTTTATTAATTCGCATTGTTTTAATTGCGGTGCACGTATAAGAACCAATCGGTACCGAGCGGGTGGAATTTTAAACGAAACATTATCGAGTGTTGGGCGACTCGGTTAATATAAATGAATTATTAATTAGGCAAATCAAATTTCTGCATCGATCATCGTCATCGAATAATACCGGTCACGGTACGCTACGCGCGGAACCTCACTTTTCACTTTACAGAATTACGTCAGGGTATTAACGTTTGTGATCTCACGCGATAGCCATTCGAAATTTAAAAACAACATACAACGTTTGTGTAGATGGAAAGATATCCGTTTCTATGTACAAATCCGAGCGCGCGGGGCTATTTTTCATATCAAACGTACCGTATCGAGGCTCGTTGAATAGCGGAGTTATCGTGTCGTCCAATCGTAACATACATAATTCAGAGTAAAAGTGCAGCATTTGGAGTAAAAGATTCGCATCCATATCTTTCGATTTTTACACGCTAATTGTTCGTAACTGAATTTTCATATTTAATACTTTAAGCCCAGATTTTATTCCGTGTCTGAATATTTAAAGGACTGGATAAGATAGTATATCGTAAAAGGAATCGGTGAATTTGTTAGGAAATTACGTAATTATCAAAAGTTGTCGTAATCTTTACGGAGAAACGTAAAGGAATGTAAAAATTCCATTGTCATCGGTAAAGAATGACGGTCTAGATCGTTATTTGTATGATTTAATCCTGAACGAGTGATGTAAATGCTTACAGAGGCTCATTAATTGGACCATGGAGTATAATAAGAGATGATAGTAGGTACTTATGTTATTTTATCAAGTCATACAGGAGATACTGATAATTCTTCCAGGAAAGTTTTACAAGAATTTCTTTCGAATGTTACCCACCCGAATAATCAATGTGAAAAATTGCACCATCCAATTCGCAACTCCATTTTCACTGGCGATCCATTCGCGAAACACAACATATAAAAATAAAAATAAAGAGAAAACTTGATACGAAACGTTTCAAAAACATTAAACGAAGGTCGTAGTTTATCGGTCGCAGTTTGCAATATTATACATACATAGCAACAAATGAAATCAAGTTTCCTACAGACCTCTATAATACCATAAAAAGTTTCAACAATATTCACATGCCTTGTTCAATACAAAAACAGTTAGGAATGCAATTAAACAAATTTCCCCAACACAAAATCTTTCTTCCTTTCTAATTTTCTTATCTTTCCATTCTTACCAATTCCTAAGTTACATTACAACCGTTCGTACAATCAGAAAGCATATTCCAAGTTCATTATAATATGCACCAAACTCCACCAAACACCGTTCCCCAGAATGAACCAAAAATTTCTTTAAATTCGACATCTACCTCAAGATCTACCAAAATTCGTATACCATTTGAAAATAAAAAAAACCCATCTCTTTCCTTTCTCTTATCGACTCACCTTCGCCAGAGGGTATTCCCGATTTCGACAGGTGATTCGTGTCGTTAGAAAAGAATCAAACAAAAAGTCGATCCAATCGACAAACATTCCGTTCGTTGAGGACGTCGAACCAATTCCACGCCTCGTTCGCGCTATCGTTCACACATAGATAGACCAAGATCGTTGTATATACACTGTTCGACGTGCAACCAAAAAGTAAGTGTACGGTGTAAACACCTATATGGACGATGTACGTTCCGTACAGCTGATAAAGAGGAGGCGAGCGGATTGGCGCGAAAACGGCGAATACCGAGGCGGAGAATGCACGACAGGAGAATTATCGACGCGCGCGGCTCGAGTATATCGCTATACCAGCCTCGACGATCAAGGTCGCGCGCGAGGGTCTTCCGCTACGTGTACTTAGGAAGTCGATGGACACACGACTAAAGACGACGATCCTCCAGCGACCGTCATTCATCATTAATCCCGGCGACCGCTCAACTATAGACCGTTCTAAAAAAAGAAAAGAAAGGAAAGGGAGGAGAAGGAAGAGGAGAAGGAGGAGGAGAGAGAGAGAGAGAGAAGGAAAAAATTGAAAGCACATAATGACCTCTGGCTACAGCGAACAAAGAATCTATCGAATACATATTTCTCGAACGGCCATATATCAAACTCGAACTGTACAATACCCCGTCAGCTGTCCGTTGCGAGAGAAACACCGAAATTCATCCGGTGTATCAATAACGATCCGTCGTCGGGCAAACCGAGCCTCGGGTAATCGAGTTTCTGTCACTCGGCTGTCAAATATTCGTCGTTCATCCCACACCACCACCCCTCTACCACCCCTCCCACCGTTTTCCCATCCACTTCGAACGGTAACTGTCACACGCTGTCGTGTGGTAATGTTCCTGGACACAACTGAATTTCCAAAACGAATTATACACCTGGTGTGTAATGACATTTATGATCTACGCGGGTGAGAAAGAAAGCGAGGGAGAATTTCGACGGATACAGCCCCGTACAGTGTGTCGAAAATGATTTACCAACGTTTAGGTCGAATTCGATAGGAATTTCCTGACGATTGGAATCCGTTAACCAGGATGTGCTCTCGTGGGTAGAGGAGAAAGCGAGACGGAGGAACCGCGTGCTTGGTCGCGCCGACGCATCGTTTACAGCTCACTCACCTACGTATCGTCCGCCTATCAGTGCGGCCAGTGCAGGACTAAGATACAGCCCCAGGTGTTCCGACAGCTTTGTCTCCTCCTGTTTCCTGCCGTCGTCCGTAACCTCGTTCCGACACCTCTATGTCTCTCTCTCTCTCCTTCTTTCTATCTGTCTCTTCCTTCACCTTCGTTTTTCTTTCTTCACGTTTCTCTGTCACTTGATTCCCACGTAGAAACGTCAGCTGAGTTGTTCCCTCGTTCCCGAGCTGGTCTCGTGAGCGCAGCTCCGAGCGAAAACCCGCCAAGACGCCCGGGCGTTTCGTCGCATTCGTGCACGAACAGTAACTGGCGGCCTTGTCATCGGGCCGATCAGTAAGGCACCTAAACGCGCGTGCTACGCAGCGAGCCGACGCCGGGCTCGACCAATGGGAGCACGGTACGGCGGGTCGGCGCGCATGCGCGCTGGCCGCCATCGCGCGGCGGGAACGTACGAAGTGTCTGCGAGGAGTTTTGTACGCTGTAAGAAGCGTAATGATAATTCGATTAATTTGAGTAGACTTATCGGGCTGGGAAAATTTTGGGAATTATATAGCAATTGAGTATGGTATGATATGTTTTTATTTAGGGTCCTCGGAAGTTAGTAATTAGATTGGAAAGGGATGAGTAGAATTCTTTATATTTTGGAATTGATATTTATATTGAGTTTCTTTTGTTTATTCAAACGTTGGTGGGATTTTAAATCTGACATTTCCTTGGTTAAGTTGGTGTTTAAATATTGTCAGTGTTTCGGTTTTCCTGTGACACGCATTCATGAAAATGCATTCCTGCATTCGGAGGACACGGAATTATAATTTAGTCAAATTTGAGAAACTGAAGAGGAAGTATAGTTTTGACGAAGATATAGTTGTCGAGTATAATCTGCATCATACTATCGTACGTATAGTTTCAGATACCCAGGAGTTTACCTATAAGCGTATTTGCGACGATGTGAAGAATTTTAAACACGTCATTGCTTAGAATACTTTTTCCGTTCGACTTTCGCGCACTTCTTTTTTTGAAAATACGTGTTTTGCGTCGCTGAACAGGAATCCGCAAGCAAAAGTCGCGCTATTGTACCTTCCAAGATATAAACACTTTCAGTTGGCTAAATGACGAGTTAAAGACGATGACATTAAACTTTAATCGTACACAACGTTAATGTATTTACATCTGTCCTTGCGAGGAACTAAACTGGTCTTTTCACGACCACAAAAACGTTCCCATTCTGGATCATAATAAATACACAATAGACGCAAGCAATATACATGTTGTTATCGAAGAGAATGTTGCCCAGTGCCGTATCTTATGTCGCAGTTGCAGCATTTTGTCGGCCTAATTTATCAGTTTGCCAATTTCAAGTTCACATTGTCACGAGATAAAGTACAAAAAATCCAAAGATGTACGTACAGTAAATGTAAACGAAATTTTTCTCAATTTATCCATTAAAGATCGAGCATTTATCACCGCGTGATTGGATCGGTATCTTTCCAAAAGGATGGTACAGCATCGATGAGTATCTCACCTTGGAATACGCTCCCATGGCGTGCAGGACATCATCTTCGTTGCATCGTAGCATTATATTTTTGCACAACTTCCACAAAGAGGTTATTATCGTAAATCCAAACTGACGGAAACGGCCTAGTTTCGACGTTTGTTTCGCACTGCGAGTTTCGCTCCGCGGGTGAAATATTTAAAACATCAAAAATATCCAGAAAATTATACTCCAGACTTCCACTGTCTCGTTATCTATAACGTGATACCAACCATTTATTTTTAGAGTGACGCGAGTCCATTAGTTACAGAATATTTATAAAAACAACCATATATAACGTTTCTCGTATATTAAACTCGTAAAACAAGGTTACTATTATTCGGCAATATTTTTCAATAAAATCGAACAGTGGACTCTTGTCCCTTATAAAAAGAATAACTTACCTAATAACTCGCGACAAATGACAATGTATAAAGTACATTACAGGCGGTTCCAGATGTCGATTACGAATTCGTCTACGTGACGGAGGGTGCCAAAATTCTGGGTATAAGTTTCCATTTCCGTTTCGCCTTACCGTCGAACACGATTCCCCGTGATAGGGGAATACACCCGGAAGCACGCGAGCAAGAAGTACGTGGTTAACACGGCACAATGATTCGTGCATTGTCGCCGTATCGAAAGTGAGTACATTTTATCGATGGTGAGATTGAAGTAATTTTCCAGTACCTAGTTGCCACCGACGGTTATCCGCCTGTTATTGTGTACGAGGACCATGACGATACCAGCAAAACGTCCATTGTTGTCCCAAATGGAGCATCGGAAACAATCAACGGTATTATGCCTCGTCAAAGAATATGCCGACTCTGCGATACCAAATCTGCACCGACGATTGCCACCAATCGCGTAAGTTAGCAATCGTCATGCGAAATTAACCCTCCACAATGCCGTGTATTTTGGAAAATACAAATTGATATTTATATTTATTTATATATCTATACAGACGAGTGGTAGGGTAGACTTATCAAAAATAACAGAAATGGCGAGGAAATTACGAAAATTGCGAAAAATCGTCAAATTCTGACAGTTTTTTGGTCGGCATTCGCTCAATTTTTGAGATAGCGATCTGAAACTGGTACCATTGATTTAGTTAGGAAATTCTACGATAGAACAATGTATAATAGTTGTACTTTTCGAAAATTTCATTTTTCGCAAAAATCTGAAGGGGGTAGGTCAGGATTTTTTGCGATTTTCGTAAATCACTCGCCATTTTCGTAATTTTTGAGCTATTAAAGTGATCCAGGGCGTTTTGGACGCGGAATCCGAAGCCGAATAAGATGCAGAAAGAATCAGATTGATATCTCAAAAATTGTGGAAATGGCGAGCGATTTACGAAAATCGCAAAAAATCCTGACCTACCCCCTTCAGATTTTTGCGAAAAATGAAATTTTCGAAAAGTACAACTATTATACATTGTTCTATCGTAGAATTTCCTAACTAAAACAATGGTACAAGTTTCAGACCGCTATCTCAAAAATTAAGCGAATGCCGACCAAAAAACTGTTAGAATTTGGCCATTTTTCGCGATTTTCGTAATACTTTCGTCATTTCCGTAAATTTTTAGATATCGACCTGAATCTTTCGCTGTCTTATTCGGCTTCGGATTCCATTTCCAAAACGTCCCGGATCATTTTGATATCTCAAAAATTGCGGAAATGACGGAGAATTTACGAAAATCACGAAAAATCGTCAAATTCTGACAGTTTTTCCTTCGGCACTCGCTCAACTTTTGAGATAGCGACCTGAAACTTGTACCATTGTTTTAGTTAGGAAATTCTACGATAGAACAATGTATAATAGTTGTACTTTTCGAAAATTTCATTTTTCGCAAAAATCTGAAGGGGGTAGGTCAGGATTTTTTGCGATTTTCGTAAATCACTCGCCATTTTCGTAATTTTTGAGCTATTAAAGTGATCCAGGGCGTTTTGGACGCGGAATCCGAAGCCGAATAAGATGCAGAAAGAATCAGATTGATATCTCAAAAATTGTGGAAATGGCGAGCGATTTACGAAAATCGCAAAAAATCCTGACCTACCCCCTTCAGATTTTTGCGAAAAATGAAATTTTCCAAAAGTACAACTATTATACATTGTTCTATCGTAGAATTTCCTAACTAAAACAATGGTACAAGTTTCAGATCGCTATCTCAAAAATTGAGCGAATGCCGACCAAAAAACTGTTAGAATTTGGCCATTTTTCGCGATTTTCGTAATACTTTCGTCATTTCCGTAAATTTTTAGATATCGACCTGAATCTTTCGCTGTCTTATTCGGCTTCGGATTCCATTTCCAAAACGTCCCGGATCATTTTGATATCTCAAAAATTGCGGAAATGACGGAGAATTTACGAAAATCACGAAAAATCGTCAAATTCTGACAGTTTTTCCTTCGGCACTCGCTCAACTTTTGAGATAGCGACCTGAAACTTGTACCATTGTTTTAGTTAGGAAATTCTACGATAGAACAATGTATAATAGTTGTACTTTTCGAAAATTTCATTTTTCGCAAAAATCTGAAGGGGGTAGGTCAGGATTTTTTGCGATTTTCGTAAATCACTCGCCATTTTCGTAATTTTTGAGCTATTAAAGTGATCCAGGGCGTTTTGGACGCGGAATCCGAAGCCGAATAAGATGCAGAAAGAATCAGATTGATATTTCAAAAATTGTGGAAATGGCGAGCGATTTACGAAAATCGCAAAAAATCCTGACCTACCCCCTTCAGATTTTTGCGAAAAATGAAATTTTCGAAAAGTACAACTATTATACATTGTTCTATCGTAGAATTTCCTAACTAAAACAATGGTACAAGTTTCAGATCGCTATCTCAAAAATTGAGCGAATGCCGACCAAAAAACTGGTTCCATTTGACGATTTTTCGCGATTTTCGTAATTTGGTTGACATTTCCGCAAATTTTTAGATATCGTCCTGAATCTTTCACTGTCTTATTCGGTTTCGGATTCCGTGTCCATAACGTTTTTAGGAACAGGTCTCTAGAGCTCTAAAAATCGTCGACATTGAAAAGTGTTGGTGTGATAGCATATAGAAGGTTTTATATGTCGTCCGTGGTGATAAGTCTATCTTATATCTCGTCTCTGATATCTATATTACCGAGGACATTTTGATTCCTTGAATTACGCTAGGTTCAATTTTTGCTGTCGCATAACGAGAAACTTGTAGCTCGCGTGGGAAGACTCGAACGTGATTTAGAATTGGCAGAGATGTCGGTGAAACATGAAAAAATGGCGCAGGCTAGTTTAACGAAGAGACTTCAAGCTTATGAAGCATTCGTTACGGGAATGTTCAAGTGTCTGAGTGTCAAAGGAATCGTAAAAATTACGGACAAAGTGGGGAAAGAAGTAAGGATTCTCTATTTGCGATAATAATAGTCCTAGGGCATCGGAATATTCAATGAGAAACGTTGTGTGAATTCAGATCATTATACGAAGAATGAAACCAAAGGAATTAAGTTCGATGCACGAGGAAGTATCGAATAAATGCGATCCGATTTCAAAAGCCCCGATTTTTAATCAATCTTCGGATAATAAAACATACAAAGTCGAGAAAGCCGAGGGAGAAAATCAATTTGAAAATATACCCACGAAATCAGTAAAATTTCTTATGTTTTCTACAAACAAAAGTAACGTTTGTAAAATAGTGAAATATATCAAATTTCTCTGTATGCTTTCCATAACAGAAATCATCATCCGACGAGGGAAATTGTCCAGAAATACAATTAGAAAATTCCGGCGAATTGCCGTCGACCCTAATGGAATCATCGTCTGACCAGAATTCGAAAAATTCAGGAGTTACTTTATCCGTAGAAGACAACCTACCCGAGCATGATAAAAAAATTTCGGGAGCTGCTTTATCTGCAGTGGAAAGCGTGGTGATTTCCCAATGCAGAAGGTAACTCGCACAGTTTTCGTATCGAAATAAAACAAAATTATATAACCAATAATGTTAATCTATTTACTTGGCCCCGAAAAAAAGAAAATATTAAAAAACTAATTAATATTCATATTTTTACAACATTCTTAAAACCATGTAATAAACTCGACAATACGTGTTACATTTATTCTAATTAATAATATTGTCCAGATTGGGTTATACATGTGCCAAAAATCAGATAAAAAAGGAAGATCAAAGCGCGCAGAAAGATCCGTGTAAACTCGACGAGTCTAATTACGAATGTCAATTAAAAGAATGCGAGAGTAAAGTTGATATCGCCACGCAAACTATGAACGACGGAAATTCTGATACATCTCTATTGACTGTTTCCAAAAAACATTCCAATTGCGACGAAGATTTGACGAAAGAACTGACGAAAAGTCAGCAATTAAACGGGGAAAATATGGAAGGTAGAATTAATTATTAAAACATCGAATCAATTAGGGAAATATTCGAAACTTTTCTTATGATTTTCTAGAATGGGCGCTGGAATGCGAATGCGACCTAGAAGTATCGAACCGACTGTACCAGGAGATCAATAATTGCGAATCGGTCTCGAAATATTCTCCCGGGATCGATTTAACGATATCAGATCAAATGTATCAAGCAATGAACGATACCATAGGAAATTTCAATTGTATTCCACCAAGTAATTCTACACTGTCGAACTTGACAGAGATAGTAGGAAATAAGACGGAAAAGTTTGAAAATGAACCCAGTAACGAGGTTCCACATTCAAAACCGTCTGCAATTTTGATAAAGGGAAGAAACACCAAATTTGCTATTATCAGGTATTTCATTATCGTATAACAATTCATATTTTCGAAAACATGAGTAACTGTATTATTATAATTTCGTGCACTGAATATTACAAAATACTTTACTAAAAGTAATATCACTTTCGACAGATATTAATACCCAAATTAAACGATAGAAAACAAACATGTGATTCTGCAATCGAGAATTTGGCCGCGTGTTCGAAACAATGGAGTGTTAAATCTTGAAACACGTATTACATCCCAATTAAACCCATCATTATCAAAGATCGTTCATCACAAACCGAACGGATCGTTCTGGATCTACCTTGATTTAGTCGAAAACTGTAATAATCGTATTCGCAAATGCGTGACGCAGAAATTCGAATATTCCGCGTGGATTTCATACGAAAGCACAGTTTCGATTTGCGCAGCGATTTCTATCATGTTATATTATATTCCCACGCGTACGGACAAGTGCATTTTATAGCGTGTTACATGCGCCGTTTGCGAGTTATTTTTAACAATAATGCACGGGAATGATAAGCATAATAAACGCACGATTTGAGGGTGTATGTATCATTTAACGACGACGCAGAACCCAAATAATTTGGGCTGCAAAATTTTTGGAAATTTCCATTGGAAAGGCCGAAATAATTAATAAATCCGATTTTTTCTCTACGACAGCCGCATTGAAATTATTTAAGGAATATCACGATATTGTAAAAGAGAACCGCCGTACAGGAAGCCGAAATGCTTTCGCTCGTAAGCACGTGTAGCTCTTCGTCGAACAGTTCGAAAAACTAACTAAATATAGAATACGAGCGGCGCTATTGTTAGGTTGCTTACGTTTTCGTGGCTACGTCTTTCGTTCAATGCTGTCTTTATATATAAGATCATCCAGACGAGTCTTGCGAATTTATGATATTAAAACGAATTTATACTCCGGGGAAGAGTTTCGTTCACCTAGACGATTTCTTCGAATTTATTATCCGACACTTACGCAAATCGTTATCGGTGCGTGAGTATTTATAAAACACGATGATAAATAAAACGTTGACATTGTCACCGTTAGAAACTTCTCTCCCAACAACCAACTTCTCCTAGTATTTAAAAAAAAACTTCTATGATTTTCAACGAAAACCGTTCACGTCATATGAAATAAACAACAGCAACTTATCCTATTAATTATTTTATGAATACGCAAGATATACGGAAACAATTCCGTGGAAAAATTCTGAATCCATCCACCGTGAAAGTTCAACGATCAAAGTCAATTCTCGTGGATGTTTACCGGTCTCGAAGGGACTTCCCAGATCGAACGTAGGTTCGCGGAAGTTTCTAACGCGCGTGCGCGAGATCCTCCAAACGAAAACTTCGTCGTCGCGCACGCGGTCTTTCGAAACGATATTTTTAGAGATGTGAGTCGCTGCCCGCAAAGCGGCGACGGTAGTCAAGTGTCGCCGTTGACCCTAAGGAAATCGAACTGACGAACTTCCGACGATTTCGACGACCACCGGTAAGTACAACAACGGACGGAAAACGGGATTTAGTGTCCGGCCGTGTCGCGACGTCCGTTCCCGTTCGCGTCTCATCGATCTTCGTCGTCGACGTCTCCCGTCTTTCGCAACATTGTTTTCCCCTTCCTTCGAGATCCGTGCACGTCCTTTATTCCCGTGACGTGATCGTCGTCGCGGTCGTCGTCGCTGATAGGAATATCACGTAATCCATGACGGGATTTATCGCGTTCGATCCGCGCGGAGATTTATCGTCGTATGCGTTTATGAAACTAAATTTAGATCGCGTGCTGTACGTATGTATACGTCCGACCACTCTGTGCGCCTATTTATGATGTATTTATGGTACCGGGTGATTCTGTTTCATTCGTTCGAGAGAGATATTTCGTTCCTATTCGGTTTTGTCTGCGACGCTGCGTTGCATATCGCGATGAAAAGTACGTTTTTTGTTTTTAATTCTCCGTCTCTTTTCATTGAGAATAGTTGTTTTTATTGTTAATCGATTTGGTTCTGTGTATAGGAAAGTGTGTTTTATTTAAGGTGACTCTAATCTGAAGATTTCTATCTTTCGTTTCCGTTTCGCTCCGACGTGCATCGGACACGTGCGTTTTCGATCGAGTTATATTTAAACATATTTATAACGAGAGGCTGAATGGCACGCGAGTCGTAAAGCTACATCGAGGATTTTCTAGCACGAAGATGCATCTCCGATATCTGGAAGTCTAAACGCAGTTAAAATTCTATCCCCAAACAATTGTACAGACGAAACACTTGTTTTAAAATCGTTCCGCGTAAGAGGAGTGTCGGTCGTATTTTATATAAATACTTCGATGTATTTTTTCCACGTTTCGTCATTTGTCATTCCTTTTCCACGAAGGATGATGCGTAGGTTGAAATAAGGATACGATCTAGATCGATCTATCTTCTAAAAATAAAAGCTGACCCGGTCCGAACTTTTTCTTCTGCCAACTTCTTCGTTCTCTATTCGACGAAGACAACGGTAGCTACGTGAAATTTGCATGATTTGCGAACGGTTTATTTATCGTTCTCTATTTAATTCGTATTAGTAATTAACAGTGGGACATCGTGAAACGGTATTACCTGTTTCGCTATATTATTTCAGGTAGTTTCGTATATGAAATCCATTCGTTTAACAGCGAAATAGTCGAACTGCTTGGGCAAAGAGGGATTTTTCACGAAAACAAGTAGAATAGATCAGTATGGGAGCGGCTGGCAGTAGTAATAGTGCGCCACCTCCTGCTTCTGCCCCTTCGGCGCCTTTGAGAGAACGAAGCGAGGGAACATCCACGTTTATCTACGGAACCGGAGAATCGTACTGTCCAGAATACACAAACGAAAATATACGACAACGAACAAGGACCAACACGTTCGATGTGGGTGAAGAACCTCGATCACAGGTTATACTTCGTCTGTTCTTCTCTCTTCTTCTTCTTCTTCTCTTCTCCTTCTTCTTCTTCTACTTCTTCTTTACTGTCTAAAATAAAACTATCGGTTGTCCTCGAATTAGTAGATCAATTCCAATGTGATTTTCTTACATTTTTGGGCCATTTAATTGTCTCAATTTATCAAACATTTATACATATAGAGCTGAAATAATGGTGTGTCTCATAGTGGACGAATCTCAATTTAATTTTAAGGATAGCGATGGACATTTTGTTTATTGCTATGGAATTCCAGTGACATGGTTGTGTTGGCATCAAAAGAACGTTATAAAGTCTAGATATTTTTATGGTATTTAAAGTAGATGGATTATTATGAATGGAGATTGATTTGCGTTGGTCAAGTATATATACATAAAAAGAGAAATAAACATTGAACCACTCTAACAGCATATGTTTCATCGGAATCGATTTTTTAATATAAAACTTCTACAGGGTCCCAGTCCTTACGCGACGCTCAGAAACGATGAATGGTGGAATCAGCGACCATCTGCGCCCAGTATATCGAATTTAAGATCACCTCGACGAGACACCTTGGTGAGTCCATCACGAATCCTTCGTAAATTCATCCCTAACACCAATTATTCGAATGTACCTTCACGAACTCAACTCAGTGACATGTCTCTCTTTGTCTACCACCGTGATACTTTACATTTCACTTTTAATTCGTTATTTACGCCGTTGTCTCCCTCGATTGTCCCTCCGTCGCAACGGATATACTCGTCCTCGACTTATCAACGTCGCGACGCCGACAATACGACTTTCGTCGGTGTTTTATCGGGGGACGCACGCGGATTCCGGCTAAATTCGAAACGAACGGCCGTTGGCATCGTCGGCGATGCCAGTCGAAAAATTTTCCCGAGCGAAACGTGCTCTTTTGTCCCGCGGAAAACCAGCGGGACGCTGGCCGTTCTCCAAAACGGCCGCGACGTTCACCGTGATTTCGGGAGAACACGCTGAGTCACGGTCACGCAGAAGCCGCGTTCTCGCAGTCATCGATCGCGATCACGTGCCCCGTGTTTCGCGGGGGTATGCCGTGCCGAGGCACGGCCACGCTTTGTGCCAGTGCACGATCGCGGATCATTGGACGTGGATCGAGGAGATCCCGTTGGCAGCCACGAGGATCGAGGGAACGATCACTTGTTCGATTTTAATACGGTTAGTCATCGTCAAGTGGCCGCCGGGACTCTCGACGCGAATTTAGTGTTCGGTATCTGAACGTTTGGTGTAATTGAAATTTAGAAATAATTTTATATCACAGGTAACGTTGATTTTTTGTGTAATTTTCAGAAATTTTTGTGTAGTCTTCTATTTTTATTATATAGTGTATTAATATTGGAGAGATTTTATATTAAAATACACTTGATAATTTGTTGAATAAATTTCTATGTAACGAACTATGACAATTTCGAAGTAATTCACACACACATACATTTTCTCACAGTGTCGAACTCTAGATGACCATAATTGTATGCGATCACAGGGACATGTTTTTGATTTCGTAATTTACGATCGAGAACCGTCGATCGGTTACACGAATCATCCCCGGAATTGGTCCATTTATTTATATTACAGTTGACGTACGCCGCGCAAATGACAGGTTGGCAGGCAGCCGAGGGTCACGGCCCTTCGATGGGCCAGCATCAAGAGGTCATGGAGTTCTCGCGGATCATTTCGCAACTCGCCATGGCTAATCAGCAGCTAGCATCCGCTCATACCGCCACTTTGGCGCACCTGGAAACGCTGTACGTGGAGCTGCGACGAGAAAGGGAGCTACGGCGTCGCGGCGCCACGTCGGACGTCGAGACGCTCGACGAACCGTTGAAGAAAAGACTGACGAGCACGGACGACGACGACGACGTCGACGACAACGACGACGACGACGAACGTCAGAGATTGGAGCAAAGAATCGGCAGATTGGAAAACCTTCTCGACGAGAATTCGAACACCTGTCAGATTAGACTGAGAAATTCTCGCCGCGAGGAAGAGAGGAAGCTACGCTCCAGATTGGAGAGAATAGAGAACCTGGTGAAGCTCCAGGAACACGCCGACAAAGTGAACGAGAACGAAAATTACTCGGAGACGTGCCGTCTGAACGACGATCGTCGATCGGAGGATCCGGAGTCGTCGGCGACGTACACGTTCGTTGTCGCCCGTGGTAGAATGTTAGATAACACTGATGTACCTGAATTAAAGAATCAGCCCTCGAACAGTCGCACGGAAATGGATGACGAGGGTCCGACGGAATCTATTCATAGAATTCATAGTACTCGTACGAACGATGAACAGGCAAATAACTCGAATTCGAGCGACGGGAATTTGCATTTAGAAACGACGACGGGGAGGGAGGAATCGAAAGTCGACGACGAAAAGGGTCGGGTTGAAACTGCGGCGAGAAATGAGATTGTCAGATTGTCGGAGGAAATCGAGAGATTAAAGGCTGAACGTTTAGAATATCAATGCGCGAACGAAAGACTGGTGAACGACTTGACGGAGCAGAGGACGACGATTGAAAAATTGACGAAAGATTATCAGGTATGGTTTTTAAAGGATTTTTGGAATTCTTCTGGTTTTTCACGTTTGGAAGTTATGGAATTTTTATGAATTATTTATAGGAATCTTTGGCACGATGTGAGAAGGTAGAATTGAGCTTGCAAGAACGTAAAGTGCAATACGATGAATTATTAGAGAAGTTCGACGTTGCTACTAAAGAAACGGAGAGATTGTTGAAGGATATCGATACCTTTAAATTAGAAAAAGACACTGCCGAGGCGAGGATCTGTAGTTTAGAGGAGGATCTAGAGAAATCGTTACTAGAGAAAGAACAAATTAAGAACGTCGAGAGTCAGAAAGCCTCAAAACTCAGGGCGCAATTATCCGAGGAAGTTGCGGATAAGAAGAAACAGATAAAAGCCCTCGAGGACGCTTTGGACGAGATTCAAAGACTGAAGGAGACTATCAAGACTGAGAAAACAAGTGACGATGACGTTTTGCAAGAAGATATTGGTACGTCAGTCTTAATTATTACACTATTAAATTATACAAATCTGTCAATTCAAAACAACTATTGCAATATCTCTGTGTAAAAATTGCCTGGAAAATATGATCTTTTAGACTTTGCAATTTTCAATTTTGTCACCGACATTTTTTTTAATATTTCTATTTTTCAAAGTACAATCTTTCTCAAAATCGGGGATAAATCTTTGATAAACTTGTCACTTCTTACGACACTGTTTATTAAATTTTAAAACCGTCAATAGAATATTCTGGAAATTTCCCATCAGACACTTCGGTTCATTCCCCGAATTGCGTTTCAATTAAATTCCACATTCGAATCGTGCTAGATTCTATCGATCCGGTGGACGTAACTCCGGAAGAACAATCCGCGGTACGCGCGACGAACATAGAGGAGTTCAAGAAGGAGCTAACGCTGAAGAGGGAGGCCAGACAACGTGCGATCGCTGCTGTTTCATCAGAAATGGAACGTCTCAGACGGGAGTTGGACGCGGAAAAGGAAGCTCATTCCGAGACCTCGAGAGTTCTCGATCTCTTGCGATCCGCTCAACCAGATCCGCAAGCTCAGCCGGTCGCGACCGGGTCGGAGGGAGGCCTAAGAAGATCCAGAATAAAAGAACAGAAGCCGGATGAACATGAATTGGCGTTAAAACGTACGGAGGCTCAACGGATAACGAGCATCTTGAAGGTATACCACCTGAATGTAGATTTCCCAGAAAACTACATGTTTAAAGAGACGAGGAGTAGAATAAGAAATGGATTTTTAAAGCATGACGCGAGAAATTGGATAATAATAAATGTTTTAACTCTCTATAATGCTATGCAATTTTGAAGTTACCTGTATACCTATAGCTTGGGAATTTCACTTTACTTTTTATATCGCTGATATTTCTCACAAGTTTATTTACAAGGAATACTACTTCCTGTAGTATGATATTTATCAATTGAAGACTAACACGTACTAATCCCTCTATTATACAAATAACCGAGTGCAAATCAAAAGTTCTATTATATAAATGCTTAAATATGCCTCTTTCCCAATTCTATTAGGGCACTCTTTCCACTATTAATAACGACACTATGATCTTACCCTCCGATATAGGTCTCCAAAGAGCTGCAGAACGACATCCGTTTCCAAATCGAGAAAGTGGACGATTTGCGGTATCATCTCGAGACCGAGCCCGATCAGCACCGCTACCGGATACGTTGCCTGGCGGATATCGCGAACAAGACACGCGAAGCGGTTTTCACCAGGGAACGACGTGCCAGCGAGCTGAAGGACCATCTCGCCCAGATACTGGTCCGATTGGGCGACCACAGTTTCCTGGACATGAAGGACGACGTCGACCTGGAGTGCGAACGTCAGCTGGAGAACATCACCACCCTCAAGTACCTGTACAACGAGCGGCTTAAAGTGCTGACCGAGCTAAAAGAGATGGCAGTCCGGGAACTGGCTGATGTAAAGGAGCGATTGGATCACACGCTACAAAAATACGAGTGTATGGAGGAAGATCTGAAAAAGGCTGACGAAAAGGTGACGAGATATGATTTCATCTTATCAAGGAATATTAATGTTTCATATATTTAACTGGGGAGTTAGAATATATTGACAATGGACGTGTTTGTAAATAAGACTGTGCGTGATGGTGTGAAGTATTAATAATAATTGAGAGTTCTTTTTTAAGGTTGTGTATATTTATGAATGTTTTATAGATCGATGTTCAAGACACTGAAATCTCGAACCTGGAATCTCAGTTGGGTCTTACCAAGGCGGATTGCAGGGATCTGCAGAATCAGATGTCTCTTATTAATGGATTATTTACGCAGATGCTACTTGGTGCTTCCTCCGCCGACATGGATCTCGATCGATTGACTCAGTTAATTCAGGTAACGATCACGCTTCGGAGATCCTCTATTTATTGCTGCTAAAACTGTATTTATGCCGGCTAAACTGTATTTAGTAGGGCAGTTGAGATTTTCATTATTTATCAAACATTGTTCGCGTTGTTTTAAACGTTTCAGGCAGTTAATTTGGGATTTGATTAACCCGGCGAATTATTTCTTATCTATTAACTTGGAATCACACGATTCTACTGTGATTTAAATAGAATAAAAATATTTCAGAACTTCGTCAATATTCTTCGCTATTTCCTCAACATTTTTTA
Source organism: Mimumesa dahlbomi (assembly GCA_917499265.3). NCBI lineage: Eukaryota > Metazoa > Arthropoda > Insecta > Hymenoptera > Crabronidae > Mimumesa > Mimumesa dahlbomi. Next base: position 9,978,207 of record OU824118.1, on the reverse strand, counting down.
TCTAATTTAGGAGAATCACGATCTGATAAGCGACATGGCGCGCGAGGGAAGCACCGAAGCTGCGGCGCTTCCAAAGTTGCTTCTTGATTTGGTGGAGCAGGTGGAGGGTAGCAAGGCATCTCAGAAACGTGCCGATGGCGAAAACAGTGGAGCCGAATGCGAAGTGGAAAAAAAAGAGGATGACCTGCAACAGGAGGAAATAGCTCACAATTTGCCAAAGGTAAATAAATAGTCCTATTCAAATCCCCAGTAAAATTATTTTCTTTTAATTTTATATTGATTTATTGACAGTGATATTGTATGTTAGATTATATAATTAACGATTTTATTGCAGGTGTGGCGAGTTTTATTGGAACTGTTGAGCTGTCACGCGGAAGCAACATCAACTGTTTCCGTGGCTTCTTGTTCGGATCCCAATAGTTGCTACAAGTCCGTTGATACCCCAGCTGGGCCTAGATTAGTCATATCAGTCAGTAAAACATATATCCGTTTGAAGGAATTGATATTGGAGAAGAAACACCTAGAGAAGGAGATGAATCGCATGAAACAGCTAAACGTTCATTTAGAATGCAAACTGGGAGAACAGGTACAATATGTCTCTTTATTAAATATTTTAATCAAATTAAATCAAAACACAATAATATTCTACTGTCTTCACGATAGTTGTGCCTAAACAAATGCTTTCATAGTAAAATCGTCAACAATATGTAATTCTTGTTTAAAATACTTCATTAGGAAAAGAGACTGTCGACAGTTTCGGCAGAATTAAGCAAAACCTGGACGATCGTGGACAGAATGCAGGCCCAGCACCAGCAACTTCACACACACGAGCAAATTCTACGCTACGAGCTGAAGCAAAAGCGAAAGATGCTGCAGGAATTGAAGCAGGAGTTAGAATACTGCCGCGAGAAATGGGAATCTGCTCGACAGAAGAACACAAACACCGAAATAGAATGGAGAAGCTTACGACGAGAATTTGCTGCCAGAAAGGCGTTGGCTGTTCACGACTCCTTCAACAACAGGTAACAAAAATAATTCTATTATTTCGCTATTCATTCTGTAATTACGGGAATTAATTTTGTTAATTATGATTAGCGGTGAAAGTGGATTCAGCGATGGAAGGGGAGATGAAACGGACGAGGAGGACAATGCTGACGAGGGAAGAATCCGATTGGGCCCACGAAGAAGACCACGAAAGGTTGAAAATTGTTTATTGGAGATTTTTTAGTGTCTCTTTCTTTATTTAGTACAATGATGATTTACAGGAAAGCCCGAGGGCTCCGTCACCGGACACGGAATCGGAACAACCAACCGACACCGAGTTGTCAGAGCCGAAAACTGGTTCTTCGGCAACAGAACAACGAACATCGACACCGGAAACGGAAGCTGAGCTGGATGAAATTGAAATATGTGAGACAATTCCAGGATTGGAAGCCATGAATACAAAGCCAGTTGTATGTAAAATATAAAAAATTGATATTCCATAATATAAACATTTTCTTTGAACATATACTTATGTAGATATTAATTGGTATTTAAAGCTATCGTCGGAAGGATCGCAAGAATCCTTGGATCCCTTGGATCAAGCACTGACGAATGTCATTCAGAATCTTATAAGGATCGACGACAGTTCCGAACAAGATTCCACCTCCTCAACGATCAAAAGTTCAAGCGATAACACAGATATTACAGAAAATCTGGACAATATCGACGATGTAGAAGTCCCTCGCGGACCTGGCACGAATTTATTAATTAAACCCTGGGACGTACCGCTAGATATGGACCCATCAAACGTATCGGGCGTTTCCGAACTCGTTGCAATTCCCGTTTCCGTGGACGTAGCGTCGTCGAGCATCACCTTAGATTCCACGAGAGTGTCGGAAACGGACGGTGAGAGCACAAAAACCGAAGAATCCCCGAAATCGTCCGTTTCTCACGTACCCACCGTAACTAGCACGATGTCTGTTTTCTCCATCGGGCCCTTCCCCCCCGCCGTCACACCTTCGACAATAAAAAGTGTCCAATTCAGCGATCCCCTGATCGTCGGTCCGTCTAATAGACTTTTTGCTCCAGTTTTCGGCGCGCCGACGACAGAACCTGAAGAGACCACCACGTGCCGTGGGTCGCACGACGAGTCCAGGTGTCTGGAGAAACGTTCCTCGAGGTCCACGGAGAGCGTCAATGACTCCGACAACGTTTCCGTGGACTCGTCGTCCAGTTTAGAAACCGTGAAAGAGTTTTCGCCGACCGACGTACCGTCGTCTTCGTCGTCCGTCGTAGAGACGAAGAAACCGGAGATGGTATCAGTGGCAGGTTCGTCGGTAACGGAGGAAGAGAAAGCTAAGGTCACGGTGAAAAATCGAACCCCCGAGGAAGCTTTGGCGGCACGCGAAGACAGGCTGAAGAGACTCGAAGAACAGGCCGAATGGTTGATGAAGAAGATGAACGCCACCAGTAGAAGGGGTTCAGAACTTAGCACTAGGCTCGAGGAATTGCACGAGGTCTACGGGGAGCCACCCGCACCACCCCCGATGCCTGATATTCTGCCTAGTAGTAGATTAGGAACGACCTTGACCGACCTACCTCCTCAGGTTAGCGAATGTTATTTTGTTTACTTTCTGATTAGAGTCTGGGGGTTTCTGATCGTTTGGGGATCTGGTGCATGTTAGAGTTTAACACTAGAACTATCAATGGTAAGAGAATGAAGGAGGATAGTAATTAATTTATCGATTTAATTACTTAGATATAGAACCATAGTTATGAAGAATTTCAGATAAAAGCAACGTTATAAATTACAGCGATTTTTAAAATAAATTAGGAATTAGTCATTTTGACTGCCTTGGTAGTTCTAGGGTTAAAACGATGTACTGCTACCTTTCTAGGGGTGGTACAAATGTAACCACTTTTTTATAAGCAAATTCTGTGCCTCGAGGACTTTATTCTAAACTATCTGTTGTCCCTTTGGTTTCTTTTATTATTCTTTATTTTAGTTTGATTTTTACGTTCCTGTGCATTATTTATTGCATATTTTCTTTAACTTTTCACAAAGTGTTTTAAGTATATCGTATAAGAGTATGATTGTCTTGTTTTGATTTAGTTATTACACAGAATTGTTGGATCGTGGATACTTCCGCGGATTGTTTACCACGGTCGATTGTTTGTTTCAGGTACCTGAATCATCGTCTGCCGAAGGTAGTGAAAATACAGAAAAGCCAGTCTCGAGCGGACTCTCTGACGAATCACCGGCGGATAACGCGCCTTGACGCGCCCACGGTGTTCATTGTGCGGAGAATTGTTACTCGACGTTTATTTCTGTTTGAGGCAACATGATATTGTTCGTGGACGAGCACGGGAAACGTTTTGGCAGCGGTTTTGTGAAATCACGAGATGATGGATATGTATATGTGCGCAACGAATGAAAATATTTACATATTTATACGTCGTATAAACGACCGTGAATTTTTGCAATGAGAACGACGATTCACCTTGAATTAAATGTCTGCTTTTATTTGTCATTAAAAAAGATGTCGATGTTAATTGTATCTTCTTTTCGTTTCACGATAAAATTACATTGAAAGAAGATAAGAAAGTTATGTCGAATTATTATACGAAGAGTCATATACGGAAGATTCATGAAAATTTATTGCTTATGTATTTTACTATAATCTTTGCCGGACATCAATCCGGCGACTTAACACACACACACACACACTATAACGTTTCTTGTTGTTCCTAACGAATGTAAATGTGATCACTTACGAATCCGTTCCTGTTTTGTACCTCCGATATAATTATACCTATTAATTTCGTTGTAATAAAGCATGCAGAAAATTAATTTATCGACGCATTTTCTCTGTCCGTGTACCCACGACGAATACATCGGCACGCATACACATACACGCAGTGATCAAGGTGAAAATGAAACTATATTTCCCGGCAAGCAGTTCCGTTGATGGGATCGATATGATTTATTTTAAAATAATTAACAATTCTCAGGATGTAAAAACTTCGTCACCATTCTCCTCCTTTGTTTTGCTTCCTCCGTACACATGTCGCGCATGGATTATTATTACACTATATGTATATGATAGATATGTATAGTATTCACAAGACTCTTCGCATTTTCTCTGCCGTAGATTAATAAAATTCGTACAAAATCGTTTGTATAACAAAAACAGCTCTCTAGGTACGCTAGCTTCTCTAAGCACTTTTACCATCGTTTCGCAACGATCGTCAAAGGCACTCGAAAAAAAAAGAGATTATTTAGAAAGAGATTCAAGGATCGTTTCGGATCGTTTGGATGCCGGAACGTGTTATTACAATCTACTATATATTTATAACTATCTTACGTCTCTTTACAACGATCACCTATGAAAGACACTCAAACCTACAAACACACACACACGTTCTCGATACAGCCTCGCAAAATGATTGTCTATCTTACGATTACCATGCATACATTGTTCTCTAAAAATACTTCTCTTATCCTATATATAGTTTATCTACATCGTTTCTATCCTAGTATTGGCCTTTTTCTTCTTCTTAACATCGGTTTCGATCGGTTAATCTCATTTGTGGTGGTATCTGTTTCTAATAGAAATTCTAACACAGTACCTTACACGTCGGTATTCGCTCATTCTTATCACAGTGTACGTCGTACACTATTCGTCGTTACGCTAAAGGGTGAGAAAAACTACTATGAAACGACGAGAAACTGTATTGGCACGCTTCAAAGGGACTTGTAGAAAAATACGTTGCGATCAGTGTCACCCACGAAGGGATGGTTTCGATAATAGGTCTTTTAGTTTCTCAAAAATATTTTCCATTTTCGATACAAAGAGTTGATTGTATATGTATATGTATATAGATATATATGACACGTGGCTGACGTGAGATTCTTTTGTTTATTTAACACGGAACGTTCGTTCCGAATCTAAGCGTAGTGTGTTTATATCGTAACGTTTACAAAGATTTTTTCTCGAATTTTGTATGAAATTTCTTTAACAATATTTTAATATTCTTCTCGATCCCCTTCTCCGACAATAGATTTCCAAAAATAATAAATTACAATATGAACGCGCACAGTTCATACACATATAAGGCACCTCGGATGTTCCGCGAAAATTTATATAAATATATATTAAGATCGAAAAATTTATAGACAATATAGTTATTAACGTTAACGACACATTTGAACTGTCTTCTCATACGTATCACTTCGATTACAATATTAAATCACCGAGAAAGTCATCCACATGAAAATACTTCGCTAGAAAAATTTCCGCTAAATTAATTTAAGTTGCCCGGCCGTGTCAGCAGGCCGCTTAAAAGACTGTTGTGTTAAAACAAAATTATTAAAAATACATTCGCGCGTCGCTAATACATACATATAGAAAGAACACTTCCGTCCCTAATTCGTTGTTACTATAAAAATACAAAATCTATCATTCTTTCGTCACCATGCTCAACCGAACAAAAGAATAATCGAATGTCATGATCAAACGTTTGCCACCAATCCTAAACGTTCCTCCATCAACCAAGTCCTTCTACCACGAGTATTCAAATTCAACTGAAACAAAACGTATCCATCATTGGATCATCTGCAAGTATCTGTTCTCCTCCAGCAACGAGCTAAGCGACGAGGTCATGTCGTTCACCACCATGTTCGCGCTCGTCGGCAAAGGTTGCGGCAAGGACATAGGATGAGTGGAGCTCGAGACGTTAGTCTCGTGGGTCTGCGCGTTTCCCGACCAGTTTCTACACTGCTGCACGTACTCGAGTGTCCTTCTATACGAGTCCTGTCTCATCCCTTGCGGCGGTTTAATCGGTGATCCTTGCTGAGACTGACTGATGTCCCTGCACTGGATCTCCGGCAGGTTGGCCCCGTGCTGATCGTGATAACACTGATCCCCCGTGTATCCCCACTGACAGTTACAATTGTACTGCTGATGACTCGGTGGATTGCTACGGGCCTGACAATTGTGCGTACAGGTCTGCTGTTGAATGCGGCAATTGGTTTGTTGAGCTGTGCACAACTGCGGTGACGTCCTCTTGGACAACGAGTTCTCGTTTACCTGTCTATGACCACCGTTGGGATGAGGACAATTGGTCATCTGTACACAGGGCCCGGTAGCGGACTGTTGGGCCTGTTGCTGACAGCCCTGGATCCCTGTTAGATTGGTCAATGGTTTCCCCTGGTTGTTCATGGTCAATTGGGAACAATGCGGGGACATTTGGGCACACTGGTTCGTTGTCTGCTGACCGGTGTGCATGTTCGTCAGCTGACCGTTCGGTGTCACCATGGGCCTTGTGCATTGACTTGCTGGCTGACCGCACTGCGAGTTAGGATGATTCATGGCGGCCTGATTGGGCATCGCGGCCTGTTGGGCGCAGTGCGGTGACAATTGCTGGCAATTCGCTGGCGATCGTATCGGCACGCATTGTTGTTGGGTCATACCACCGTGATTCTGCGGTGTACACGGTGTGCTAGGGTGATGGCTGATCTGGCCACCGGAGTTCCCGGTGCAGTTGCCACCCATTTGTCCTGGGCAGCCATAGCCAGGGGGATAGTAGCCATGATGCATGTGATTCTGGGTACAGTTCCTGGTGAGTTGGGCAGAATTCTGAGGCAAATTTTGAGGTGCGTGAGGTGGTGCCAGGGCACCAGCCGCGGGAGAGGTCAATGGTTGTTCGCTGATATGACTTGGAGCGTAATGGGAGCCTGGTGACATCACCTGTCCGGCTGCTGGGCTGACTACTTGTCCGGTGTTGGGCTGAGCTGGATAATTCGGTGGTGGACAGTACTGGGACGAAGGTGGTCCTGCTCTGGAGGTTGGGCACTGGTTGTAGGGTGACGGAGAGGAATTCTGATAATTAGTGCAACCCGGTTGGTTCGTTTGCTGAGATGGATAACAGTTTTGCTGATGAGATTGATTGTAATTGCAGGTAGGCTGGATTTGTCGTTGGTAATGCAGAGGATTCGTGCAGATAGGTGACTGACAGATTGGCAAAGGACTGCCGCGGTAGCTGACTTGATTACCACCTGCCTGGACCTGAAAGAAAGAAAAAAAAAGGGGTTAAATTCACATCTCGTTACGGTAGAGCCTCCTGGCAAGCCGATGAACATCGGAAACTCTTAGGTTCTGTAATACGAACACCGTAATAATCACGTTTGGCAAAGTATATGTACCTGATTCAAGTACTGCATCATCTCGTCAGGAATGACCAGTTTGTTCTCCACCATTTCGCCTTCGCCAACTTCGTCCAAAATTACTTCCTGATTGGGATGATGTTCGGGTAGCTGAGCTGATCTTGGTCTGGGCGGCATCGGCGGTGAATTTCTTTGAGCCTGATGTCCCCTGGTTGGTTCGGACATCCTACGATCACCTGACGGTTGGGTACAGTGTCCACTAGGTCCGTTCCAATCACCCGGCATACCCTGAATACCCTGCGATAATTAAACACTATTATCATCCATTCATCGAACTAGCGTGAAGCTTCTATTCGAAAAATCTCATCAATAAACAAAAGCTACCTGAAGCGACATGTTCTGCGTCTGAACCACGAGGTTGCTCGTGGAATAAGGCCCCTGAAGATGACTCGGTGGATTCATTCTGCCGGAAGTGGTGCTCATTTGGCTGCTTCTTCTCGACGTTCCCGGACTAATCGGATCGTAGAAGCTACCAGGGCCAGCCTGGCCCATTCTAACGGCGCTAACGCCACTGGCCTGGCTACTTCTTCTGCTGCCAAAGTCCGTGGACCTCATACTGCCATAATAAGTGCTCACAGTGCTGTTGCTATCCCTTCGCGGCTCGCTGAGTGGCTGAAGCCTGAGTTGTAGGTCCGACAGACTCGTCTGACGTGCCGGGCCTCCCCCTTCCATCTTCAGGTCGGTGATCCTTCTATTCAGGTCACCGATGTTACCCTGGGGACCGACACCACGTCTCATACCGGACACGCTAACAGGCAGGCTGGGGATGCCTTTGGCGTTCAATCTTCCTTTCAAACGATTCCTCGAGACAGGTGCAGGTGCCTGTTGCTGTTGCTGCGACTCCATTCCGCCGACCTGCGGGCAGTCGATCGTCGTATGATCAAATTCTGCTCCGAGAAACACTCATTTATCACGACCAACTCGGAAATCACATGACAGGTGTCTATAAAGAAGTTAGCAATATTGTCGGACTTACCATGGCACGTAGAGCGACGGGAAGATCAGCGATATCCAGGTCGTCGGGTTCCTCGTTCCAGGGTTCTTCAGCCAGGGCGACACCGTCGCCCGTCAGCGTCCCGACGCCTGCCACTTCGTCGTTACAACCAGCGACGAGTGGACTACCTTGTTGTTGCATCATACTGGGTGGACTGTTCGCCTCGCTTTCGGATTTTACACTTGGACTCGAGAGACTGGGTGTCTTCGGATGAAGATCCTCGCTTCTACTGGGACTGTGTCCACCAGCACCGGCCTCGTCGCTTCCACCACCGTCGCCACCGCCACCCTTGTGCTTTTTGTTCGCGTAGAACTCCGCACCGTGGACGGTTTTCACGTGTTTACGCAGCGAGGAGGGGTCCGTGTACCTTTTCGTGCACCCTGGGGCCTTACATACGTATGGTTTCTGGAAAAATGATTTTGTCGAGTTAGAAAAGATTGAAAAATTTGTATTTTAAAATTCAGAAAATTTTCTCCGCTAGAAAAACGAACTTTTTTAAATCGAAATAAATGTTAGTGTTCTCTAAGTGTACCAGAAATTATTTACCTCGTTAGAATGAGTCCTATTTTGATGTTTCGCTCGATCACTGGCGTTGCTGAAGGCCTTGCTGCATCCCGGGTATTCGCAAGTGTACGGTTTTTCACCGGTATGAGATCTGAGATGCGTTTTTAGGTTCTCCAGCCGCGAGTAAGCTTTGAAACAGCCCTCGAACTGTAAGAAGAAATTCCACAAGTGTTATCCCTTTGTTAAAATACAACTTGCTAATACTATCACATAATTTTAATACTTTCACATAATTTTAATTTAACCAGATATTCAAAACAATTTACATAGATACTTACGGTACATTTGTGAGGTTTTTCTCCCGTGTGTCTTCTCATATGCACGACTAACATGTATTGAGCTTTAAACGGTTTCTCCTCCCTCGAGCATTCCTCCCAGCCACAAACGAAGCTCTTCTTATTAGCGTGTATGTGATCATTATTAATGTGTTTCACCAGATCATCCTGAGTGGGAAATTCAAGGCCGCAGTCCCTCCAGTGACAGTTCGTCTCAATGAAATCACCAGGTTCATCCCGAAGATCCTCACTGGGACTGAGTCCCTGGGGATGCGTCGGTGGGGCTGTCGTCGTCGTAGCGTTCGTTGTAGTGGTAGCCGGTTCTCTTTTAACTTTCGTCGACGCTCTCCTCGAGGAAGTGTCCGCTTCCGCCGTGATAGACCTGGTGGAAGCCTCCGACGCCTTTCTGCAGGACTCCGCGCTCTACGAGGAAAATCAAGGTACTCGTTATATTCAAGTTCTTATCAACAGGTACGTAATTCATTACTGGCGTACAACTGGTAGCTGATTTCAATTAAAATTATCTGATCGTGAATCACGTGCAAGTTGGATGTATCCGAGGTGAATTTATGAGCAGATTTTTAAAACGTTCGAGGGATACAGGTGTTGAGCATGAGTGCGTAGATATTTCAAAGAATTGAAAAGTTGGGCGAGTAGAAACTTTGGAGTTGATAGTTTTGGGGTTTAGGAATCTTGGAGCTTTGACGATTTAAGTGCGTAGAGATTCCAAGGCTTTGAAATTGTGTGCGCGTAAGAATTTGATCGTCTAGGGATTTTGAAACCATGAAAATTTCAGCGTATGCTAATTTTAAAGCCTTGAAAATTTCAAAATTACAAATTTTATAGCCATGAAAATTTCAGCGTTCACAAATTCTAAAGCCATAAAAATTTCAACGTTTATAAATTCTAAAGCCATACAAATTTCAACATTTATAAATTCTAAAGCCATGAAATTTCAACGTTCACAAATTCCAAAGCGATAAAAATTTCAACGTTCACAAATTCTAAAGCCATGAAAATTTCAACGTTTATAAATTCTAAAACCATAAAAATTTCAACGTTCACAAATTCTAATGCCATAAAAATTTCAACATTTATAAATTCTAAAGCCATACAAATTTCAACGTTTATAAATTCTAAAGCCTAGACAATTCCAGCAACTACAAAGTTCTAAAGCCACCGATATTCCAGTGCAAAGTAAAATTTAATCCTTGACAATCTTCACTCTCAAAAATACCGCATTTCAAATAACCACCGACGAATCTACAAAACTGTTACGCTTTCTCCAGATATTCTCACGAATTCCAGAACAGGACGTAAAAATTCACCCCGGGAGTAATTACGTCAACGACGTCGAGAGGTTTGCCGGTGATTTTGTAAAACAAACGGTGGTCCGATACACGGATGGCAAAAGCATGCTGCGTGACACACGATCTGCACGCGATCACGCAATTATCGCGCACCGTATAGGGTGTACCGATTCGATCGATCGTTACGGACCATCATAAACCGTTCGGCTTGGCTTTCTGCTCGTCGAACGGCGGTACTCTGATATAGACATAACTCCGAATACCTGATCGTGTGCACGTGCACGCAGGTATCTCTGCCTACGCCTACATCGTGTATCCCCGCGCCTTATTCGCTAAGGGCGAAACACGGTCGGCGGGTGGCACGGTTTGACAAATGGGGAATATTGAATCAATGCTAACGTCTGGATTATTATCTCAACACGTTCGATAGAAAATACGCGGATGAAATGTTGTTTCTCGGGTATCCTCCGATAATTTAGTATCGATAAATAACGGGAAATCATAATATACTGATCATATATATCAAATACAATACAATACACAAACATTCTCGATAAACCGAACGATATTTTATTATTCACAACTTAATTTTATATAAAATAAATATCTCTGTTAATTCCTGATTCTATAGAATCGAGGAATTAATTCGAACAGATGCAACTCTATCTGGCTGTCGTTTAAAGAAAACCAGGTAAAAACAGAAAAACGTATCCATTAAACACGTTGCCGTTCTATTCGTCGGGGATCTATCGATTACGGCGAGTCTATAAATCCATCGATCACAGCGGCGGTGGGAACGAGCGCGCACACACGTGAAACAGGAATCGGGTTCGAAGTGTCTGTGTATCTGTGTGTGTATTCGTACGTATGCACAGCCGACAATCTATGGAGTCGCAACGAGCGAAATGCAAGCCGATGCAATCAGGACCATGGGGAACTTTACAGTGTGCAGACACACGGCGAGTCATGTCGCAGAAAAGAAAATGAAAACGCCGCCGCCGCCGTAACCAGCGGATGTAAATAAATCAGAGCAAAACCCGGTGAGAGATCGTGTGCGACATTAGCGAGAGAGAAAGTGAAACGGGACAAAGATAGGCAGAAATCTGTAATAACAAACGATAAACAGAGACAATCGGAGAAACGATCGAGAAAAAAGGTAGGAAAATAAATTTAAAAAAAAGTTTCAAAGGGGGGGGGGGGTCGGAATCGAGCGAAATAATGTGCGCGAGATTTGTTGTAACCCGAGGACTATGCAAGGGTAACCCAATCTTTTTCTCCTTTCCTTCTTCCCACTTCTTCTGGACGTTCTTCGTATCTCGTATGTATATATGTATACGACAAGGACCGAACTGAGAAAGTCTCAGTGATCACGAAGACAGAGAAAAAGAGAGAGAGAGAGAGAGAGGAAGTGAGGTGATGGGGAAACGATTATTTATTCCCGATGAATCGATGACGAGCCACCGAGCATACATCGTTCACCGACTGACAATAACAATCAAATAGGCACCTGCACGCCTCGTATCGCATATCGTACGAGATGTGTACACGGAGAAAGATTGACTGGATCTTCGCATAATCGTGCGTACGCCTGGAGATGTCTGGAGATAATTGACTCACGTGACGCAAGTGGCTTTAAGGGGTTGTCGACACCTGGTACATAATATATTATGCAGACAATTTTTCATATTTCCTTATACGTTATCACGCGGATGTCTCAATATCGATTATCTTTACACGTGTAATATTACGTGGAATATCATCAGAGAGACGAATGTGAAATATTCACTGAAGATGATTTCAAAGTTCGCAATCGCCCTACACTAACAAGTATTATTGTAGCAAAAACACTGTTTAGGATGTTTTTGAATTAAATACATGTTTTTATGGGATCACGTATCCATTTTTTAGAAAATTAGAGCACCCTTAAGTTAGAACTTTCTAAAAAGTGTAGTATATTAGGTATTTTTCTGTTTCTTTATATTTTTCTTTTTAACAAAGCTTCTTGGATTAAAATTCCAAGGTGACGTGCCCAAATCGTGACAATCGCCTCGCGTTAACTTTCCCATGGTTTTCAGGCGAGAGTTATGTATCACCGGAAAATAGCACCATGAATCTTACCTCAGTTTTTGGTGGCAGCCCTCCATGGGGCCCAAGTGTCGCCGACGATGTGGAGTGAGGTGGCACACCGGCGTACAATTGCGAATGGGGGGACAATCCGTGGGCATGGGGGTGAGAATGAGGATGAGGCGGCGGGGGTGGCGGCGCAGGGGGCTGCAGAGGGTGAGCGTGAGGTAAAAGGGCCGCCGCAGCTGCGCTCCTCAAAAGGTGAGCCTGTAGCTGCTGCAAATGTGGTGCCATACCCGGATGCATTCCTAGGGCTGGGCTCATTGCTGTAACACAAAAAAAATTACACCTGCGTTACACTCTATTCGAATAATAAATCACACTTTATTAGATCGATGGACCTGTAGAATTAAATCTCTCAACTTTCACAGTTACATAAAATATCATGTCGATCAATATATACATGTCCTATATTTGCATCTACTGAATCAATTTTTCCAAAAAAAAAGATTCGTATAAAAGTGTCTTAATAATAACACCTCGATAAATCTCCTGGTGAAATATGATAGGATATAGATTTCATTATTTTTATATAATAATTTATATGTAATGGGGAACCGAGTGTAATAAAATCATGTTGCGAGTGGAACGGTGTCAAAGGGTCAGTGTAATTGCTAAAGATATGATGCCGCGATATTGTTGTTAACGGCAAGATAAGAGAAGTGAATGTTTGAGCGGCGTTTAACAGTTAACACGAAGGGGCCGAGGGTGGCGATACCAGGATAATCGATAGAGATCGAAATCGGACCGCGTCCATTCTCTTGACAGTCTAAGCACGGCACGCCGGACTTCCGGCACGTAGGCTAAGCTTGCATTTCAATGGTAAGTCTCTCTTACGAAACCATAAGACTATAGTAATCGTGTAGGCTGAGACTCTGTTATGTTCCCTCAGCAAAGTAACCGACGCGATAAGCAACTCGATAAACGTGTACTTAAAGAAACACATTTATAAACACTAGGAGAACGTCACCGACAACAGGAGAAAATGAATGTCATTGTTTTAAAACACCGTAAACTTCGTTCTAAATTTTCCCCTACCAATTATGTCTTCCTACAGTTTCAAATAACTTTCAAATATTATTTTAATGAAAATGTACTTATACATATTTAATATCCCATTTTATAAATTAAATTTGTATAAATTACATCCCAATTTTTGTCACAAGTCTGTGAAGTAAAAACTTCTTTTGTATCAGACACGAGAGATTATGCAACTCATCGGGAACGTATTAACGATACACCGTGTATAGTAAGCTGGAACGATTAATTGCTATGGCTAAATTAACCTAGGTTCAGTATGGTCTCGCCGGCGCGCGACGTGACTCGGTTTCGAAACACGCTTCCTTCTAATTGGAGGCTCACCCGACACTCTACTCATCCGGAGACCATAAACCAAGTGTAATAATATTTATACTCTATGTACATACATACACACATACACGTGAAAACATGAAGAAAAAAAATATCACCAAACAGCATCTAATTTCCCGTTTCAACGTCCGAATCGTCGAATATATTTCAATACCACGGACACTTCGAAACGTTAATTCTCCTATCGAACGAAAAGGGTGAAAAATATATATTATCCTAACAATTTCACCCAAGTGTTTCGAAGTACTTAGACGGGAACCAAGTCACGGCCCGTTTCTGTTCGCGTAGCACGGTGTTCCGTAAAAAAGTGAGCGCATTGCGTGCTTACGAGCGTTTAACGATTAGCGGCGCAATGTCTCGTTTCGAAACCGTGTATTACCGTCGCTCGAGTTCATCCCGGTAAATGTCATGCACACCGTCGGCAACGACGACGACGCCCCGATATTTCGTGCAACGTAAGTAATTGCATGTCATTTTCGGGCGGATTTTCAGGGAACTCACGGGGCCCACCGTGGCATTCATTTTCAGCCGAATCGGGAATTAAGGTCGTGTAAAATGAAAGGGGGAAGAGAAAGAGAAAGATCGTTTCGAGACCGGTCTGTAAATCAACGGGTCTCCCCCTCCCCCTCACCCCTTACCCCCCGTGTACCGATGAAGTAATTGATAGGTCTTATCGGGTAACGATTTGGAAATTACACGTTTCCGTAAATTTCACCGTGTATTATTTCCACCGAATTCACGCGATAACTCTTTTACCGTCGTGTCACGAACGGATTTCGTGCGCCACGGAAAACACGGGGCACACATATACATACATACATATACATGTATACGTAGATATTTGCGTGTAGTTAAACTTTGCGGGTTTTTAAGAATGTATATTTTAAACGGTGGGATTGTAAAACGGTCCGTCGAATAAAGTAGTGGAAGTACGTTGTATATCTGGTTGTCTATTTATCACCGTTGTTTGAGATTTAAATATGAGTAAACTACAGCGGCGTGTTTTCCGTGTAAATGTTTGAAGTTCTACGCCCACGAACCTTTTCGTTTAAGATTCCCGAGGTGCGTACGGGCATGGTGACTTACATCATACACACCGCGAACTACGTGTTTAGTATCCCGTAGAATGACGAGCGACCGTGATATAATCGCTCAATCACCCTCGACTTGGTCCAACGCCTCGTTATTCTCCTTTCGTGACTAATTGTAGACGATAAGTAATTACAATATCTCTTGTTTAAATCACCCTGTCCTAGTGTAAATAATCTGTCTACTCTAATATCGATTAAAAAGTCTATTATAAAATATATATTTCTACCGTAATAATCTTATTTTTATAAAAACTCAAGATTCTAAACCGTTTTATCCACAGGATAAAAATGACTAATTTATCAATTTACGGACCGAGCCAATTTGACTCATTCAAAATTTGATTACTATATATATATAAAACTTTAATATTATTTTCGAAATACATACGTTGGTTTTTAGTTAAGTAATGAAACATATATAAATGTTAATTTACACTTAGTAAATTATATTAGTATATTAGTAAAGTACACTTCAGTAAAAGTAGGTATATAATGAACATCCGTAAATCTAGTATTAATTAATTACCCACAACAACACGGGATGAGGGGGATACGATTAAATGAAATTTTACAAACGAAGTTAAACCATCCCGAAATCAAACTACATATGTACACCGCGTATATATATACATATTCACGCGATCCCACGGTACACCTGATTTCTCGTACACGCGAAAACACCTGTCAACGGCGGTAACTGTCCGTTTCCGGGGCCGTGAAACGCGCCGCCTTTCAACGGGCCGTTTCGTGCGGCCGGCGTATTTCATAAATCCGGTATTACAGAAGTGACGTGAATGCTGAAACGCGCATCATCCACCGTAGGGACGACGGAGGGACGCGTCGGTGGTGGCGTATGCAACGGAGGCAAATTTTTAACGAGCGACAACATCCTGCGGGGCATCGGACGGTGCCACGCCGACAAACGACCGGCGCGCCGCGCCGCTTGAATTTTAATCCGTTAATTACTTCATTTAATCGCAAATTACCGGCTGCTCTTAACTCGCGAGCAAGGAGGTCTCCGATTTGTGGGACGTACCAAGATTCGTGCTGCAGCCGGCTTTATAATGGCTTCATGCGCACCGGCACCTTAATTCGATCCCATCCCCCCCCCCTACCTCCTCTTCCTTCGTCCACCTTCTTCTTGTTCTTTACCTTCTCTTCCCCTTTCCACAACCTTCCCGGTCCCAAGATTCTACTACCAACGCCCTTAAACGTCAGGACCTGATCCCTTGGAGGACGAGGCTGTTACGTTAACGCTGCCACAAATGACTTTATTTGTTTAATGCAGTCGCGATGATTATGGTAATTCAGGCATGGCAATCTTCCGTTTCAGGGAAAACCGTGATGCATGTGATAAAAGGTGGTCTCGTTGGATTTAACCGCTGTCGATGAAGATATAGTCGTTTGGTGTAATAGAAACGAGTGGTATTAGAGTTTCGATTATGTAGTTTATAATGTAAGTGTGTGAGAGTGTATGTGTATGTAGATTGTTGTATTAAAATCAGAATTTATAGACGTTTCTCTGTATTTATTCGACTGTGAATTTATTCAGTTTCTTTTGCATTTAGCAAATGGTATATTCGATTGTATCGGTGGAAATAAAATTGTTTCATCCTAACCGTAGACCTGTATCAATTAAAAGCTTAACGATCTGTACGATCGTACGATCGGAGATCGATGAAAGACGACTTCCGTTTGCCGGTGGCAAAGGGGTCTCTATAAATTTTCCGTTCAAGCAGCAACGCGACGCCCGGGTCCCATGAAAATTTCTTTGTATGTAATTGCTCGGCGTAAGTGCAGAATCTTTACGAGCTTTATTTATTTTGTCGCGTATAATATAAACCCGGCAATAACTCGAGAAATATGACCGTTACGCGGTAGCGTATTAACAACTTCTGTGCGCGTTACATACGCGTTGTAATTACGCCTGTATAATTCACGTATCGCGTATCTCAGTACGAAAAGGTTTATTGCCGCGGCGCAGGATCCGATTGCCAGGGGAGAATGACGAGTTTATACGACGCCGCGGCAACGGGTAATTACGTGCAATCAATCACCAAACTACGTCCCGGTGAAACGAACAAAAAAAAAACAACAAAAAAAAAGAAAGAAACAACATCGCTGCTCAATATTCCGTCCCGGTGTAACAGTCAATGACTTACATTCCCGTGGACTATCTTGCACGAGTAATCTCTTAATTGCACGTTCCCCGCCCTTTCCGATTTACCGGGGTATTTATTCTCAGTGTAAATCGCTCGTAACGTCTTCCTCACGGCGTTAAAAGGACTCCCGAAGAAGGCATAAGTAATTACAAAATAAGTCACCGGTCGGTATTTACGCGGATTGACGGATCGAAATTGTCGGAAAATGTTCGTCGCGATGAATTAATCAGATTATTGCAAGTCTCGGTGAATTAAGTGCCCAATGGATAGAATTTAAATATACATATAAATGTATGTACAAATGTATATTGTGTAATTGAAAAATGTTGCAGGTGGTTTGACGGATCGAAATTGAAAGAAAACGTTCATCACGATAAATTAATCAGATTATAGAAACTCCCTTGAATTGGGTGTCGAATCAATGAAATTTAAATACATAATCTTATCACTCCTCGTAAATCTTTAGTTACCATACATTTGCCCAATAAACATTTATTACATATAAATCCTACATGAACATTCCGTAATCGAAAAATATTTCACGCGCGGTAACAAAAGATTTGCGAGCGGTGATAAGTTTTTAATAGCCCAGGACGGCAACGACGACGATGATGAAGTGATAATTATGCGAATCCAATGACTTACCGGCAGAAAGGTGGCCGTAACTGCCACTCGCGCTGCTGCTTCGCGAGCCATTCACGATGGACGCCAAACTGTTGGGACTAAATCTAATCATGCTGTCGATATCAAAACGATCGGAATAGGGCGAACTGCTGAGGGCTCGTTTCCGGCTGGCCCTTATCGCGGAGGCTCTCGGACTGCCTAGCCTCGATGACGCAGACACTGAAATCAAAAAAACAATAATTTTCATTATTACCTCCAACGGAAACACTCCACATTAAGTACACACATATTTTCCCCATAGCATCGCTGTATGTATTTCAATCTCGATAACGTTTCAATATCTATATTGCAACGATCGGTCTCGGTACAAAGAACATCGCGCAAAAACACAAACGACAGAAAAAACAAAGGTTGTGACGTCGCTCGATCGACAAAAGAGATCCCATTTTTTTTTTGTCTCCCTCATCCGAGCGTCGGGTCGCCGCGGTGAAACCTTAACACGCATCTCGACACCGTAATTATCCCGCAACATCGTAATACACCGCAAGAAACCGCATATCCACGGAGCCGGGGGGAAAAAAAGCCGAACGGCCTTATCCACGGCCGCGGAGACTACAAACTATCGATTCGCGACGCGAACCGCGTAATATACTCCGCGAATTTCCGAGTAAAGCTCCGGCGAAACCAGTTCAATTAAGCGCTACGAATTCTTGTAGCTGGTACTACTACCAGAGAGGATATTCCAACAGCCGGGGGATTTTTAAAAGTGTTGGCTTTCGGTGCGTGCTCGTAACCAGGTAGACATTCAGAGCTAACCAGTGAAGGAGAAGCCATAAGACAGAGAGAGGGAGAAAGAGAATGAAAGAGAGACAGAGAGTGAGAGAGAGAGAGAGAGAGAAAAGGAGAAGAAGGAGAGACAAAGAGAGACGATCTTGCGGCCAGAACGTTTTAGCGGCGATTTGCCTGCGACCGCAACCCAACGACGTAATATACAAACCACTTTCTTAAGCTCGTGGTGGCGGCTTGCTTGTACCTACCATCGTTGGTTATATGGTGGTTCTTGCCTCTCCACCTTCTCCTTGCAATACCGCCACCTTTCGCTATCTTTCTTACTCCGGCGTGCTTCGGTGCACCTTCTTGGAATCTTCCTTCCCTCGTCATTCTCTTTTTCGTTTCCTAAGATACTCTTACTCTCGGGTACTCTACAAATTGTTCCCCCTTTAGTTTCCCATAGCTCGTGGACCATTCCTTTTGTCCCCGTGTTATCCCGTAGTTTCTTCGAATTTCTACTACGCGAGGTTAAGGAGAATATCGGGCGTCGATGTGAACGACTACCCGGCGAATTTTTATCGTCGTTTGTTACGTGGAATTGCTGCGAGATTATTATCTATCGAGGTAATTAAAATAATATAAATATAATATAAAAATAGTATTATATTTATATCATTTTAGATATATATGTATTCAATATTTTGCGCTACTAGGGAAACCGATCATTTAATCAACAATTCAGAAAAAGCTTAATTCCACACCTAATTCTTTGTCACTCCGATAATATACATAGACCAGATTCTAAATACAAATCTATTCGAAGTAGCCGACACACAAGCTTGATATACAGATAAATCATATAAGAAAAAATAAACAGAAACAAACAAGAACAAACGGTACTCCGATTCCATGAGTATCTTCCACCGCGATTCCCGGTGCGCTCTTCTCTCCCGTCTCGTGTCGTCTCACTCGGGCAACGCGATACAGAGAGAACCACGAAGAGGAGAACCCACCACTCTCCTCCTCGGTTTCCACTCGGTTGATCGCTCGTTCGCGCACAACGGGTATAGAGTTACTCGCGGTCGGGCCCCGCTTCTCCGACGCCCGCTTCGTACCGCCGTCGTTTACGAGCACGCTCTTTTATCCCTTCGCCGGTTATTAATTCGAGCACTGATCAAATTTACGGTGGTCAACGAGCGAACAGAATGAGAGAGATAGAAAGAGAGAGAGAGAGAGAGAGAGAGAGAGAGGGAGAGAGAGGGAGAAATAAGGATTGCCAGGTACGGCTGCCATGCGGTTTTTCCGCATGAGATGAATCGTTTAAGGTTCCTGGATTGTACCCCGTGGACGAGTCCAGGTTGCACCACCACTTCCGATTGGCTTCTTTTTTCTCCCGCGGTTTAGTTTTGTATCGCGGTTTTTACGATTTTGATAATTAATTACTCGTGCATGCTCGTGTATGTATAGATTTTTACAGAAACAGGTGTGAGATAATGGGGGAAGGGGAAATAGATTTTTGGATGTTAGAGGATAGTTGAAATTGGGCGAAGGAAATAATTGGTGTAGGTATCTTTAATCGTGGTATTTCTATGGTGATAAACAAAGGTTTACGTGGGTGAGTGTGACCAGAAATGCAGATTTATATGTATTCTACTGACAAATTTCTATGTTGAACGTTGTTAGATATTGGTATCTACGTTGGATATAAAGTAACTGTGAATTAATATCGGCAAAATAGTACTTAAATGAATTAAGTACTGTGACATACATGCACAGTGGCATCTGTATAATTACCTAATCGCCGAAACACACGTTGTAAATTATTTGTTTACAGCGCTAACACACTTTATCGTTCACCGTGATGATTAAACATAGATGATAAATTAATAGTAAGATGATAAATTAATTAATCCTATAATACTAATCAAACCAAAGTCTAATCCCTACTCCGAATATATTCCTAATCCCTACACCTATATTCTCCAAGGAATGTTCGCATTTTCTACTGCCCTTCTACCGCAGCATTTTTTTCACTCGCCAATAAGGCCCATAGTCTTCTCGTATTATTTTCGATGCACCTCTGGTCCGAGGGTTGGTCGGTCCCGGAGTTTAATGAATATGCGAGCGGTTCCCGGGGTCCCCCGGACGCGTCCCACCCCGGTCGTCCTCGTGACCCCCGACCCCGTGGGCCCTACACGCTCCGTACGTTCCAGCGTTGTCCTTCGTCCCCCCGTGCGGAGCGAACATGGGATTGAGACATGTAAATTGGTGCAATCGGCCACTCCGATCGGCGCGGCTCATCCGACGCTACCACTCGGCGCATGCCACGACGCTACAGGTCCGTTCAAACAACCGAGTCACATCTCCCGACTGGGATTTCCAAGAGGCAGGAACGGATTTCGATATAACTTTACATATTAAAATCGTTTAAATCCCCTATAAATACTAAGCATTAGTTTTCACTGATTCTGACATTAAAGCATGAAAAAAGAAAACCGATAAAAATGAGAGATTACTCTTAAATTAGAACATCCGTTCACCTATCCCAGATTCTCAAAATTACCATTCTCATTGAAATCAAGAGGGTAATACCAAGGAAAATAACGATTTTTTCCGTAGAGTTATGAAAAGGGGATTAATATACACACAAGATTATTATTAGAGAGTAGAAAAATGAAAATAGAATGTTAGTTCAATCGGAAAGATGAAGACGAGGTAGAGACGAGAGGTCGAAGAGCGATTCGTAGCGGACGAGGTGGGAGAAAACGAAGAAACGTGAGACAACCTGTAGGGTAGGCGCTAAGGTGTTAATGAGGTCGTGTCGCTCCGAGTCGATTCAATTATGCGGCGGTGGCGACTAACGAGGCCCCGTTTACCCTTTCAGTCGTCTTTTAGCCTCTCGGCCTCTTAACCGGTCGATCTCCTACCTGCTGCCTAGTAGTGCTACTACACCTACGGCTAGCTGGCACACATAACTCGATCGCACGTAAAACACATCGCTCGATCGTTTTCGTTTCGATTGGTAATTCGATAAAACTATACCCCTCCCCCTCTCCATTCCCGTCATAATACGTTTGCGATGATAAAAATGAACCCTTCGACGTTTAGATTGTTACGTTGAACGTTGTTCGGGGGAACGATACGATACGTTATTATATTTAAAGAAATTCCAGGGATTCCGTTTCCCTTCGGAGGGCTTCTTCTCTCGCACAGCTGTCGGACGTTCGATCGACCGTGAATAGAAAAAAGTATCCATCGGAGAATCAGAGATTCGTGACGGATAAGAGACGTTCCTTTACGGAAGCGTCGGAGAATTCAAGCTTGAGCACGCCGATGAAATTTTCGACCTTCGTCTATACTAAGGCCAACGTGAACCTCCAGGGTGTCGAATATCGCGCCTCCGATGGGTATCGTGGAGTCCCACAACCGGGACCGGTGTTTTACACGTTTCCCTAATACATACGTATGTATGTGTACTGACGGAAACATTCCGACGGTAACATTCCCGAATAATTACTGTTAACCGTCCGGCGGAAAGTCCACTTTGCGGAATCGTCTCGCGAAACCCGTGGACTATGAAGTTGGAAATTTATGATGTAACTTACCGTCGATGGAGAAAGGGAATTCCGAGGAGGCAAGGGTGCTCGCTGGTCCAGCGGCGTGCAACAGGTACTCGGGCCCCAAACCACCCAGTCCTATAAAATTAATAAAACAAATTAATAAAACAATTTTTCATCGAACACGTGTTAGAATCTAATGACAGAGACATGGTTCGTTTCGAGAGACAACGACACGATCCACGTGATCGTGATCTCGAGTAGGAAGTAGGTATCGTACATAGAAACACGTCTAATGGATCGAATTCAAAGACCTTGTGCGCTCGTTTCTCAAAGGGATCCTTCCGCCGGAAATGCGGGCCCTTTTCATACAGCTTCTCAATATCCACGTTGAATGACAGGCAAAATACTCTACGCTTTTTATTGTGTTTATCAAAAGGAACGATAGGCGACCGAACGGAGAAATTGACGTACCGAATGTTTCATATTTTGTTATATTTGTATTAATAAATAAATTAATGACTTTTCACGTAGGAACACAGATGATTCATTGTTTAGAGAAATATAAATTCTTTCGATCTAAAATATTGTACAATGATATTACTTATTAAAATAAATAACGAATGTTTAAATTGAAATTAAACGATACACGTGTTATTCTATACAATTAATAAAATTAATTTCCTACAGTCTTTTATTCCTAATAAACATAATATAACAACCATAACCCGATTAGATTATTTTGCGCTATTTACCCACGTGACTCTCTTCAAACACCACAATTTCACTATAATCTCCATAGCACCGTAAGAGACAAGTAATTACAACGCTTCTCGAACATCCTGTATTATAACTGTCGGTAATAAATCTCATCGGAAGACGTTCGCATTATGTCAGTGTCGATCAACCGTTGCCCGATAGAACGCGAACGAATAAATTTCATTCTAACCGGAGGCGACGTCGTCGAAATTAGGCGACGTCCCCGGGGCGCTATCGTTCTAATTATCTCGGTACAAGTACAAGACCGGGTAATTACCGTGTAACGAGGCGTTGGGACTGTGCGTGGAGGCCTGGAGCTGGTGGTAAAGGTGGTCCATGTAGTTGAGCCGGTAGGCGGGATGCAGGGCCGTATGCTCCGAGAGGGGGTGACTTCTGCGGAGGAAATCACCGCCGGAAGTTCCGTTGCCCGCACCCCCGCCGCCTCCGCCACCTCCACCTCCGCCGCCACTGGCGCCCCCGCTTGCTCCGCCACTGCCTCCGCTACCTGCGCTGCCGATCGCCGTTGTGCTGCTCGTCAATCTGAAGAAAAAAAAGAAAAAAAATTAATTCATGTTATTTCATAGGGTTTATTAATAATATCTGTGACTGATGAATTTTTTTTTAATATAGTTAATGGAAAATTTTCACATTGTTTGTTAGGTTTGATAATTATGATATAGATAGTCGTAGACAAGTGGGATGGTGGGGATAGGATTGTCTCAAAGGAACCGCTAAACGTTTCTTAGAAAGGCCGGTGTGTAATTTCGAGAGGGAAATTAATCACTCGCAGGGCAGATAAAAAGTAGAAAATGAGACGCGTTTGACGAATGAAATTACGCCACGCTCAAAGCAGCGACAAATGGCGTGAGTCTCGTCGTCAAAGATCCTATTCTCGTCTGTTCCTGACGGAACAGGTGTTTTCTGCCAAATGAAAAGGGGAGGGGACTCGTCTTTAGCGAGTTTTTTCGCGGATCTGTTTAATTTCTCCCTTCGATGGGTGTCACAACGACTCCCTTGTTCGTCGGGGTGAAAAAAAAACGATAAAAATTTCGACGAACGAAAAGTGTAGTGGAGAAGAAAATAGAAACCCATCTCAGTGTTTTTCCACGGATAGAAGAAACCATTCGACACGCACGAAACGTCGGGAAATGGCGCGTGTCCCGCGCGTTCAAAGACACTCCGTTTCGTTCGAGAGTTACAAGTGATTTGTTGTAACGTCGTGGACGTCTATTTCCGTGCAATTACGCGCGAGATGCGAACCCTAGAAGCTGACGCATTCCCGTTGCCGTAATTGCGACGAATGCGAACCGGGTACAATGAGAAGCCTAATCGGCTCCGTGAATGATCGTCATCGTTATCGCACACCAATGATAAAATTAAAATTCGCCAATTTGCGAAATCAATAACGAAACACGTAAAACAAAGGAGAACGAGTCTCATTCGCAAATTCCTATTAATTCATTATCCACTAATCCACCGTAAAATTTCAGCAAAACTGAGGAAAAGTGACGTCACAGGGTCGTCTTGGGGTTTGCCACGTTTCTAAATACAATTGTGACGTATGCAAACGAGTTACAATAAAAATCTTAAATCAATCCGTGAAATATTATTATTATATTCACCTACCAATGATCACATTCTAAAAATCCTAGTCACATATTTATCAAATCAATAACGTGCGATAAACATTTACAAAACCTTCGCGCAAACAAGTCTCAGCGTGATCCGTTAATTCCCCGGAAACTGTCGGCGAAACGGAGAGGCACAAGTTCCGGTACATCGCGTCCCGTGACGTCACAGGCGTCGTCCCAAGGGTACCGTCGAGCGACAAAGAGGACCCGCGCGGGTTTTGAGTGACGGCCGTTCGCCACGCTCGGGGCAGCGGGAAATGGCGCGTGTCCGGGTACCTTCAAAGATGTCGAAAACCCCTCGGCATCGTTAGAGCCTCTTTACGACGGCCGCACGGATTCCCCGACGAATCGCGCGGACCGTCGTCAGGTGGCTTGAGATCTTTATTGGAATCTGCGACCGCGAGAGAATCCGCCGCGACGGCGACGTCCGCGGATACCGCGTGGCATTTTACTGTCAAGGCCAAGGATCGCCTGGAATTTCCGTGGTAATCGTCAGAATCTCCGGGAAGGGTTGGGAAAACATCGAGCCGCGGTGCCGATGACACGTAAATCCGGAAACGGGGGATCGAGATACCTAGGTAAACGTTAATCTCGATCGCTGGAATATCTGCGACGGCGAAAAATGTGTGAACACATCGCGAGAAACTGTGGATTTTCCCCCTTTTCGTTATTTCTATTTTTTGGGGTGAAGAATGTAAGGTATACTTGAGTGTGTTTAGTATAATATACTAAATAAATTATGTATAGGTAATAGGTGAATTGGATTATATTTTAGGAGAAAATTTTAACACTAGAACTACCAAGAAGGTCATAGTGACTAGTTCCTAATATCTTAGAAAAGTCACAATAATTTATAATAGTGCTTTTTCCGAGATTCTTCATTACTACGTCCTTATATCTACATAATTAAATCGATTAATTAATTATCCATCCTCATTTCCTCTTTCCAAATAAATTTATCTAACGTTTTTATATAGACTAAATTAATTCTTGATAGTTCTAGTATTAATGGAATAAATTACATTTTTGTAATTATTCGTGATACAAACGACTTATGCAAGAGTTCATTAAAATTCGGATTTTAACTTTCACGTTTCAGGCGGCCCGGTCGATCCTGGAAAACTGCATCCTGCGTTCCAGGACGCAACCCATGAAATCCTTGATATTTATGCTCGCCACTGTTCGTCGCTACCATAAATTTCTACCTCGGAAGCGGCTGCCCAAGGAACCAGACACGTTTCGCCGTCCTCCGTGTCAATGGGAACAGTTTTACGGATTTCTCACCATGGTCGTGAGAGAAACTTGGTGAATGAATACCTCGGATGGTCCGAACACCGGTTTCCGGTCATTTAAATCCATCGATTTATCAACGTACCAACCAACACATTCCCTAACGTATTCGTTATCATTAATTAATCAACGTGATTATCACTCGACATTTTTACACATTTTATTATCTCCATTCCGTTATTATAGTTACATCAACTTCACCATGTTTCTCCGTTAAATTAATCGTCATGGGAGCAGTGACAAATTTTTACAAGCTCGATATGTTTCCCGATGAAAAAATAACAATGTCGCCGTTTGAAAGGAGAAGGAAACGAGAAGACGCGCGCGTGTGTGTGTGTGTGTGTGTGTGTAACGAAGGGGAATAAAGACAGCAATTGGCGCGTGTCATAACGTTTTAACGCGTACTACGATGTTTGTAGTCGGTCGCTGTCTAAATATTGGCTCCGCGAGTTTGCTGAGCAAAGACAACCGGGTCGGCTGTTTGACTTTACTTAGAGTCCATGGATCTCGATTACTGCCTACTCGTTACCTGCTTTATGCGACCGGCCCGTGTTAACAGGTTTGTCATATTACTTTGCGGACACGCTGATACACCGATGCCCGTCGGTGAAAGTCTCGTTGGTTGACTCATATGCGATCGGCGACACTTACGATATTTTGGCGGAATTTCATTTTGTCGCAATCGCCGTTGAAAGCGTGTCCATTTAGAATGTGCGACACAAAGGTTTCTGCGTGCCCTACTTTTCGGGTAAATTTAGACTGCACGTGAGACTTGTAGGTGGAGAGATTGTAATTGTGAATACTTGTTGATAATAATTATTTAAACAGGATTGTGTATCGTATTTATATAAGAACTTCACTTATTTATGGGATGGGGTACTACTTCGACTTATTGTACAATTACAGTCTATATGTATCACCGTAGTAAAGATTTAATTAATTAAGTTTGAATCCCGTTACATTACATATAAACTGTTTTCAATTTCTTTATGTACTTATATCCAGATTATTCTACCTTCTTTGACGTTCCAAATGTAATATATCGATTAACAATCGAAAGTAACAAACTTCACCTTATAATCCCGTTTGGTGAATAAAATTCAGTTTAAAAAAAAACTGTCGATTGAACGCTGCGAGTTCCTCGTAGAACTCCCAGTTAAACGTTCATAAATCCGCGTTAACCGGGTGCACGGGGTGGACCGGACAACTTCGAATAACCCCGGGGAATTAGTAATATAACCCTGAGACTCCGGGTACAAAAATTAGGGCGCTTTGACAGGCTGCTTAGTAGCGGGGCCCGTAAAAAGCTCGGCCAGGAGAATCGAGAGGGACAGGGGACATAATTACAATGAAAACATCGTCGGCCTCGTCGTCCCGACGTCTTTTTGCCCGTCGTTTTGTTCTCACTCTCGAAGAGAAACGACGAAGAAAGAGAGAGAAAGAGAGGAAAAATAACAGACGAGGGAGGAGGGAACGAGACCGATTCTATTTCGAATCCTGCTGAGTGCCAGATGACTCGGCTATGGTTCTGTCTTTAACTTCTCTTTTCTTTCTCTCTTCACTTCTCTTAGTTCTTTATTCCCTGTGCCGATCGCTTCTCTTTCTATACGTATTCCTTTCGTTCTGTCTAAAATATTTTTCTGTATTCTCTTTAGGGTTGTTTTTTTACATTTAGATTCTTTTTATTGAATTTTTATACTTTTTTCCAACGTTGGAAACCTTGTATTGGTCCTCGAACGGGTATGTAGATGCTTTCGATAAATTCCATCTGAGAATTTAATTGTTTCCAATGTTCTATAAAGGAATGATAATATTTCAGATAAAGATTCCCTGGAAATTTAGTCATCTCATGGTAAACGTTGCTTATACCATAGAATTCTATTCTTGGTTTATTTTCCCGTCTCGTAACCCAGCTTCTTTAATTGGTCTTTTATTGATTTCTTTCTGGAAGTCCAGACCCCTCGTTCGTCCTATTTCTCGGATTCTTTTTCTTTTTTTCGTTCACCTCCTTCTCTATCCACGACTCCCTCTAACCCAATGACTTTTTCGTGGCTTGACAGTCCTGTCGGAGGAAGGACCGACAGATAAAACTCGAGTCGTTAAGTCGACACGCCGGAAACCGACGCATCTATCTTTATCTACGGCCCGTCTGCAACGGACCAGGGGTCTTCTTGAAATTCCTACGGCCCTCGGCCATCCTTCTCTCTCCCTGTCCGTACTTTTCTGTTCCTTGGGCGATAGAAAGTCTCGTGATTTCCGCCCCGTTCACACCGAAAATACCCCAGGTTACTTTTGTTCACATTTTTTCGTCAGTTTCGTTCATTCTCGTCCACGTTAAATTCAATTTCAATTAGAATTTAGGAGATTCTCGAGTAAAGAAATTTATATCGATAAAATTCACGTGATTATGACAGGTGAGAAGTGTCGTTGAGAGAATCTTTTCGATTCCTTTTATACCTTAGCACTGTGTATTAGAATGCGAGGAACAAAAGTTTGCAAACTTGTAATTTAGAGCGTTGTTTACTTTAAATAAATTTTTCAGTAATTCTTACTAAAATGTTATTATGAGAATATTATTAATAATTCAAAAGTGAACCGGGACGATACTAAATAAATGATTACAAAACCTATAAAATATATCTGTCAGCAACGAACCCCCCAAAAATTAACATTACTCCCCTCTAATTTAAGTATTCCGGTACGAGACTAATCTGCCAAAAAAAAAGCGAACGTGGGGAAGGGTGGTTCAACGTTCGGCGAAATTTTGAGGATTATCTCGAGGATATCGCGGTTGTCGCTGGTCCAACGTCTCTGTCGGTTTATCTTCGAACGGTAGGAAAAGAAGGGGCGGAGGAAGCCGAGTGAAGTATTAAGGTTCGCAAGCTCATTAACGTGACTCGTGGTAATGAGGCGAGTTAAGCGCTGCCCCGGGAACATCTGCCGGGTTTCCCCGGGCGTGCGAGAGAGGAGAAACGATGAAAAGGAGCCACCGTTCGCTCGCGGGTACTGAAAAGGCCCGAGGAAACGACGGTGAAACTGCTGTCAGAAATTCCGAAAAAAAAGATTCCGGAATTTTTCTGCTTCCTCCGCAGCACAGCGGAACATAAATATTGTACAGCGAATACCTTGTTATCTCGCTTGTGCGTCGACGAAAGGCAACGGGCTCGAGATTCCTTTGCGTTTGGATCACTAATTTTCGAATTGATTCACGAAGGCTACGTAGAAGAATTTATATTGAAATCGATTCACGAAGATTACGTAAAAAATTTATATTGGAATTAATTTATGATACTTATCCGTTTTAATTTTGACATTAGTAGCAAGGTGATACGGTAACTTCGGTATAACAGAGTGGAGTAACAAGGAAACAAAGTTAAAAAATCTTGTTCGCAAGTAAATTTCTAGTGAAATTCGTAACACCGGTTGCAGCCAATTTTCAGCGATTCGAGGAAAATTTAATGATTCCAGACCCACGGTGAAAACGGTGCACGGACTAATTGTAAGTGGCAAAAGGTCGAAATAATAATAATAATAAGGCGAACGCGATGTGTGCCGTAGGGAGCGAGGAGAGCGGATCGTCGGGACGAGTTTCGCGGCTTTAACTCGGATTAAGTCGGGAGCCTAACACTTCCACGGGGTTTCAGGTTATGATATTTATTGCCCTGCCTTGGCGAACGCAACCATGGGGCGATAAAGAGGGGAAGGAAACCATATGGCGGACGCCGTGAGCGGCACGCGCTTCAAACGCGGCCACGAAAGCGAAAACAGGAAGAAAAAGGATTGACACAAAGAGAAAGACGCGAACGGAGAGGGCAACGAGAGAGAAAATGGCCAAGAATTCTTTTTCGACGCGCACCCCTGAAATAACGCGGCAACGTGCTATTTCAATCTGAACACCGACGAGCACGAAGATTTTCGTCGCGAACACCCAAACGAATCGAACGGTTCAATTATTATTCGATCGAAAAAACGTTGGATACTGGATACTATTTTTAATTTAGTGAAAGTTGGTAGATAGATGTATAACGTGTTATAGAAATGAAAACAGACAATACCGTAGGTATAATTTAGAATGAAGAATAGGTTTAACAGTGAATTAATACGTTTATTTGAAATCTTGCCAATTCCCGTGAAATCTACTCGCGAAACTCGTGTGAAATTCTACTTGCTTTATTAACGGATTATCACCTCGCATTAGCGTATATACCGGTTAATTTACGAGTCCGAGTTAATTGCTTTATGACCACTTAATGTTACACGATTCTACTCCGCTATCATATTCTCGTGTAATTTACTATTACCCCGTATTCCATAATTCATATCTATGAATCGAAATCTACTTATTTCACCCTCATGACATCAAACGAAAAAAAAAAATCAACAAAATATGTCCCTATATTTTTTTTTGTTCCTTGTGATTTTTTTTCTTTTAATTCAACGGACCGCGCACAATGATCTAGACGATTTTCTGCTAACTCCGCGAGATCCTTCCCATGATCCATCGCCGCAGATTTGGCGCAATGCCACGGGTGTTTCATCCAACGAATGTCGAGAGCAACTAAACCGCGCCGCGCGAAGATTCTTACCGCGAAAAGTCGTGAAACGCCGCGCAACGGGGTTATTCTCCTTGAACATACGGATATAGAGTCTTTCGGACTGGCATTTTCACGGGGTCGTAGTTCAGTCGTATAATCTTATATTTAGCGCACCCCATCGCCGCTCGCCTCTTATAGGGAATCATAAAAACACCTATAATCATCGCGGGGGCGTAATTTCATCCAGGCTACGTGTTTACTTTTCCTACGTTCATCCACGGTTCCGTATGCATACATATTATTCCCCGAACACACTCCACGAGCTAAATGAAGATTGAACGAACGTATACATATAGATAGACATATACGTGACGGTTATGTTCACCGGTGCTATGATTTACAGGATATTGTGAGCTTTGTGATACAGCAATCTACAGGATTCCGTTAAACAACGTTCTATGTTGTGATTTCCGTGATATTCTAATTTACCATATAACTGTAATAATCCACTAGTACACACAATGATCCACGTGACGAAAATAAATTCTCTCGCAAAGTGATACCACCGTATAAAAACGTCGAGTCAAGTGTCTATAAAACATTTCGCAAATCACGTTGATAATCAATTCTTAATAATTCGATGAAATCGCCCGTTAATGTGTTACCGTTAACGTAATTATTCACGGGATCTCTTGGCGGCGAGTATTTTATTTTATTAATCGACGCGTCGCGTGGTGAGAACTCGCTGATACAATGTATCCAATCGTGGAAAAGGTTGTCGGTTAAATGAGGGCCTCGTTAATCAAGATATTTACACGCGGGCCTCGGAGTCAAACGGCATCGATATGCACGCCGTCGTTGCGGATCGATTGAAGCCGCTCCTTCGTTGAAAATCCGGCCTAACGGCGTTATACGCTAGCTCCGGGCGTTATTTATAGGACATTCGAACGCTCCGTAGCGCCTCGTGTACGTGAGTCTAATTCATTTAAAGACGGACACATCGTCCTCGAAGAATTCGCTGAGGACAAACTATACGGAGCTCGTTAACGTGGAATGTTTTTTCATCGATTAGCATAGTGGATTAATAATACACCAATACACACAGTGTTAACGTCAATCGATTAAGAATTACTATATGATCATCGTCACTGATGGAAAAAGAGATTTTATAGGGTTTACGAAAAGAACTCGATGATTTTTCTATGAAATAAATGTGCCCATAATTATATGAAAGTGGTTCAAGTCAATTTTTTAAAAAAATTTTGGATATTAGGTTTTGAAACATTTATTAACAAATTATCAAGACTTTAATTTTTTTTTAAATATTTACTTAGACCACTTGTATAATTATGGGCACAAACGAAACAAGCTTTTCAATCGATGGAGGACAATCAGGAAATTGTCGTAGCATTTCTGTAAACGTTCTCCTTTAAACGGGTTACAGTTCTAGGGTTAAAGGGCCGATTGGCAAGTGTCGTTTTTTTCGATGTACCCATTAGGCAGATCCCGTACGAACGTCGACGGTTTTACCTGTCGTGTCGCAAGGGACACGCGGGACCGACCGACCGACGTTAATGCGCTTTTTGTGTTTCCGCGGACGAAATTTATCGCGCCACCCGCTGGATTTATCGCGGTTCTTCCCCGATCCCCCCCCCCCACCACATGACTGGAACCCTTGTGATCGCACACGACTGCCACGCAAAAGGGCTCCGTAGGAAGGGTACCTTGAGGAATCTATTCCCTCAGGTGTAAACAGGATCGATGGATCCTTTTGCATGGACAATGTAACAAACTGGGGAATAAATTATTCAGATTTTCATAAAGAAAACCATGAGTTTGAAATACGTGCCCTTCTCGGTGAATCGTTAGAAATCTTAAGGGCGCGGTGGACTTTGTTGAATCTAAAGAATTAATGTTAATGAGAAGCACGTGGAACGACTGATAGAGGAAATGCACTTTCACGGTCGAATATATTTATTCCCTTTCACTGGCGGTCATTAAATCACCGTTTACACGTTTCCCTTAATTAACGATGATCCCCTCGTCACCTCGTTGCCGCAGGCTGTTAGGGAAGGTGAGAGGAGTGTGTGTGTGTGTATGTGGGGAGGGGAAGAAAATAAAGAAGTTCCCCCGGTACGATTTACACGCGAGATTCGACTACCGTTCTAAGGTTTTTTCAGGAATATATGTATACACCCGGTGATACGTGACCCGCATACAGACATATCCGTCGTTGCGGTTTCACAACACAGAAACCCACCGCCTCTTTGTCGCCTCTTCCTTTTCAGGTTTCGGTAAAATCGACATGCAAGGCAGGCAGCGACCACCGTCGCCATGACAGGATGCGACTGGCCGCCTCTAATGAAGTAATTCGTGCGCAAAAACGTTACGCGGTACACCGTGAATTATTCATCGATCGGGATCACGCTGGAAAACGTTCCGTCCCGATCGACCAATGGATCTTCGTGGACAATTTCCCGGTAAACGTCGAACAGACACTGTTTCTTTCTTTTTTTTTTTACCGTGGACTCGTTTAAATGCCACCGAAACAATCGCGAAACATTTCTGGAATTACACACCTTTCTTTTTATCACCGGATCCTTAACTTTACACCGATCGAGGAGAGTGATTAATGAAACGTTTTTCAATTAACTTTTACGATCGCAAAAATCAAATCTCTGAACGTTCACACAGTCCTCGAGGATTCGTTACTTGATACTATTGTGTTCCCGATTTTCAGCAAAGTACATACAGCGAACCCACCCTCGAAATTAAACCGATCACCGACACAGCGTGCACACACGATCACACCTATATGTATATGTATGTATGTATGTATATAACCGTCGGATATTCGCGGGACGCGTTAAGACATCTCCGGAGAATACTGGACGTCGTCGAAGACATTCCGTGCCGTGTGGGAAGTAACGATCCGTGGAGATGAAAAAGGGACGAGGCAGAGTACAACGGTGAGGTGGTGGTGGTGGTGGTGATGGTAGAGAAGGAAGAGGAGGGGGTGCGGAAGGGGGGGGGGTGGAGGGTTAGGGGCCTCAGGTAGAGGAGGAACGAATATCGTGGGTACACCGAGGGCCGTGACTAATGACTCTATTGACGCTCGGAGAGAGAAGTTGGAACCAGAGGAGAGCCGAAGGTCGTTTACCGACACAGAGGAACCGACTTACCTCTCTCTTTCTCTCTCTTTCTGTCTTTCTCGAACTTTGTGGAGCCTCTCGATGGTCGATACACCACGGTTCCTCGTTCTCCTCGACGCTTATCTGGTCGACCGAAGAATTTCGAGAAGGAAAGTGTCGCGATTGACCTTTCGGTAACGAAGCTAATGCCGCACACCGCGGGTGGTGAACCAGCGTTTCTCACCGTGTCACGGTCATTCCCCGTTAATTTCTCTTTTAGAGAGACGGTGATTAAAGAATCAACGGTGCCCTAGGTGTCCACGTGGGCTGGATGAATCGAGGTCACCGTAGGGGTCAGGAGTAATTTTCATGTTTTGGACCGGTCCGTTTTTCGGTACTGGACTTTCGAATGTTATGGGGGATGATTTCCTCGTTGAATTAAATAAAAGCTCATTAAAAAAAGAATCTTAATATTCCCGTGTGAATACAAGGTTACGATCGAAACGAATAAATTGTGTAATTCTGCAAATAGAGAATATTTTAGTTTAATTTATCGTTTCTTTGGAAAATTTGTGTTTACCATCCACGTGGTTTTATTACTCGTCATCGGCGGTTACGTCGTCTACGGGAACGATAAAGATTTTCTGTAATGCCGGGGTCGTTGTCATTCTTTCTCATCCACCTTCTATCTCGTTTCTCCTATTTCTCTCGAAAATTGAAGAAGCCAGCGCGCGTTTTGTCACGCTTTTTAGGCAGAACGCTGTAACGCGCTCGTGATTGCCTCGTACAATTACCTTCTGGTCTTTCTGCTCCGCCGTGGCCTTTTTCTCCATCGCCGTGTGTACATATACACATCTATACCTAATGTACAACACGGTGCGAGCAAGGCATAAAACGACCGGGCCCACTTTTTGCCCGGACGCCACGCTTCATTCCGAGCGGCGAAATTACTGCTTCGCCTCGTCTTTCCCTTCGGGATAAACGCCCGGTCGATCTCCGGGGCATCCGGGGAAAGGCGATCGTGAAATTAAGTTCTTCCATGGGACTTTCTTATCTCCTGTGAATTTTCTAATCCCCCTCTATCATTCACCTTACCCCTGTATCAATCATGGAAACCAAATATCCAACTTTCCAATCTAGATTAAATACATGTAACACAAAAACAAACCTTCGGGTTAAAGCAAGTTATTGATAGTGTCTCGCGATGAAAGATAAAGAAATCCACAGTAATTCTTAGCTAAACTAACGAATCATCCCTTAAGTATCCTGTTCTTTGATATTTACCCAAATTTACAGAATGCTACTATATGTATATATACGAGTATATAAATATATAAATATAAATATAAATAGTACCTATAGTAGCTATATATACATATATGTATACACATATACACGTATATGTATATACATATGTAGTACTATGTATACATATAGTACTATTCTGTGAATTTATATATATTTATATATATTATATAAATTTTATATATGTATCGTTATCAACCTTAATTATCCTGTACTTTGATAGTTATCCAAATTCATAGTTTAACGTTATATTATAGTCCTCCATAGATTTAATCTATTCGGTATTCAGAATCTTTTCAAGTTCGATATACGTATCACAATCACCCCAAATGTGTATTCCACGGTGTGTTCATCGCGGACCAATCGATTTATCGGTTCCTGGGGGTTCGTAGAAACGCGTCGTCGTTAATTCCTCTCGAATCCCGGCGTCGCGCGAATACAGCGTCGTAATAGCGCCGCGTGTGCTCGCGCGAAGCAAGGTCGGCGCGAGTGCGAGCTTACAAGATTCTTCGTTCTCTCCTCCTCCGCCCGGCCCGACATCGACCTCTTCCTTCTTCTCTTCGCCTCCCCTGCCCGCCCGCCCCCATCTCTGGCTCGCGCTAATAAAATGCACTCGGCTCGTTCGCTTCGCGCGCAAAGCCCTCTTTACATTTACATGCCCGGCTCCTCGAGGCCGCTACGTGCTCGTGAGGACATCGCGCTCATGAATTTATCCCGAGATCCTCTCCCTACCGCCGTCATCGGGAAGAGGAGAAACTCTGAGGGAGAGAAAGAGAGAGAGAGAGACAGCGAGGGAGGGAGAGAAGTGGAAGACGGTGGAGAGAGCGAGAAGATGATTTTGATCGAATTTGTTTGGAGAGAAATATTTTATTAAAGACTAAGTAATTAATAAAATGAGAATTTAGAAGCGATGAGAGAATAATTGATTTGGAAAACTGATGATTTATGGATCATATGGAGTGTGTATTTGTGATTTCTAAATTGTGACGATTTAGAAAGAGACAAACGAATAAGATCAGAATTCAGAATCGATGAGAGAATAATTGATTTGGAAAACTGATGATTTATGGATCAAGTAGAGTATGAGTTTGTAATTTCTAAATTGAGACGATTTAGAAGGAGACAGACGAATAAGATGAGAATTCGGAGTTGATGAGAGAATAATAGATCCTGGAAAACTGATTTATAGATCGCACAGAGTGTGATATTGAAATTTCTAAATGGTAACGTTGATCGACCAGAAGGAATTTAAAGAAGATTGCAACAGATGAACTAACAGACAGAGGGATATAAATTTGATACGAAATCACGCCCACGCGCTTTGGAAATCGTTGCAATTAACATGTTGTTGGCGTTGGGAAACGAGGTTACGGTGATCAGTGGCATCGATACGTTCCATTGGCCCATGTGTTCTATATAGTTCGCGGTGTCGTCGAATAAAAAAAAATAAAAAGAAAAGAAAAAAAAAATACATTCGGTGTTCCAAGCGGGTAAAGTAAGGTGACTTATTTAGCCGCGTGATCCCATAGAACGTGGAAGTGCAACTAATTAGCGTGATTACGTTACGCCACGCGATCTTTATATTCATGCGGACGGTTCGTGGGATGAATGAAGCTTTGCATCATATAATAGCTAATATCGGGCCCCGAGAAACCTGGCCGATCGACGAGGTAACGAGCGACCACGTTGAAAGGTGAGTAATATCTAGTTACCACGAACGTTGTTCGTTCCGTCATATTTTATAAACGGCTCGCGGGGCTCGATAGACCGTAACACGGATGATCATTATATCGGAGTTAACGCGCCGTTGATTTTCAGCAAATACGACAGACTTACCGGGGGAACTAATTAGTACTTAGGCGAATTGATTACCGGACTGAGAAAAGAACGTCGAAATTTGACGCGCGCTTTTTTTAAATTTAAATCAAACGAATCGTAAAATAGTTTATTGACTAGATGAAATTATTTATCATCATTATTTTTTATTCCCACACACGCTGTGGAAAAAAGTAGATAGTAATTAAATTAATTAACAACCCCGCTATATTCACTGTAACACGGTAATTTATCTATTGAAATAGAATCAGCGATATTCATCGCGCGATGACTTCCATAAGTCTATTACCAACACTCTAACTACGATCCCTCGACGTAATCTATATAATCTACATAATCTACATCGTGTAATCTATCGATTCACTCCGCGGTACATTAATCATACGTATATACAATCCGCAAAGGTATTCCAGGTACTCACATACCAAACACAGAAATCTCATCGATACCCTAACACACACACCATACAACTACTCACATATACCCACAGTAGTATAATTTCTCAAAAAATTCCAATTCACACTTTTCCCATAATCGACTCGATACAAAAGTACCCGGTGATCCAAGCTGATCCACCCGCGTTATAATAATCCACGCGACACCGGAATCTCTGAATACCTTCCATCCCCCCCTCACCCCCACCCACCCCCGTTCGAGGATCGGCGAAAAAACTTCGTCAGCGCGAATTCCACGCTCGGGATGTAAGTTAATCGAGGAACTGGTCGAAAACGAGAGGGAGAGTGATCTAGAGTATCCATGGTGTGTGTAAGCGATGCGCGCACTTGCACGGTATGCCGGCCGAATTGTAAATAGTGTAGGTAGGCGAGGGTCGCCGGGGGAACATCGTGGACGAGGTAAAGGGACACCGGGAGGTGGAGGAACCAAGACGACGACGACGACGACGACGAAGAAGAAGAAGAAGTGGAAGTGGAAGAAGAAGGTGGACGTGAAAGAAGAAGAAGAAGAAGAAGAAGCGGGACAGGACTGCCAGGCCGCCGGCGCTGGGTTGCGCGTGTATCCGCCCACGTAATCTTGATTGTCGACACACCTCCACCTCCACCACCTTCTACCACGAAGTGCACGAACACACCCGTGGTCACAGACATCACGGGCACCACGTTCATGGTGCTACACATATAGAGATATACATGGGAATGTAGGTGGTATATATGTATATATACGCGTCGAGATATGCAACCTGTACGATACGAGCCAGGGGCGGATCAACCCTGGTATACGGGTCCGGCACAGTTTATTTCGCTGTAAAGTATCCACTCTAATTGAATGTTCCCGATTTGGTACGCCGGGTAATTTACCCGAAGGCTTTATGACGTGGGAATTGAGACGGATGCGATAGCCGGGCCCCCCCCCCCTTTGTTGTTACGCCGATATTCCGTGATAAGGGTGTCGTTAAGAATCATTTCGTTTGTATTTCACGATGATCGCGCAGTAGGTATGTGTACGTATAATGCGGAGAGAGAAACACGGTTGATTATTTGAGGGAAAAAAGGCCGAGATCAACGAGAGTGAATCGATGAGATGTTAATTCGATCGTCGGGTGATTAAATTGGAAATTTGTCGTTTCGTATGATTCTACGTTAAAGCTGCGTGGGTGACCTTCCCCTCTTTTCCCTCCACCCGTTCTCTGGTCTTTCTCACCGGGAGAAAGGGTGCCCCGACAGAGAGAAACTGGGAAACAAATGAAGGGACGAGGAGCATAATGGCCGAAAAGAGAGAAAGAGAGGGGTGAGGGGATCGGAGAGGGATAAGAAATTGGATAAGAACGTAAAGAGGTTCGGTGTGTGCACGACTAAATATCTCGCGTGTCTGCGTGCATGCGTGTAAAGGTGAAACGACGAAGGAGGAAGAGGAGGAGAAAGAGAAAGAGAAAGAGAGGGAGGTTGGATCCAAGGTGGAGGATTTATGAACGACCGAAACAGGCTGCGAACCCTGGTCCCCTCGCTTCAGCATCCACCTCTTTTTGCTTTGTATTTCGACCTTAGCACGAAGTAGTATATACCTGTTCCGTAGCGGTCCTCCCCTATGGTATACCATACGCAAAAACACAGTTTCATTCCCCCTCCCATCTTGGCAATTTAAACTGTATGTATGTACATTGTTTCCGCGGTGACCGTCGAGTTTCGCGCTTACGTGTCTACTAAGGGCGACGATCCGTGAACGTTTCTCGACTCGTTTGACCCTTTGCACTCGGACACTTTGTAACGTACCCGCCGCGATTCAATAATAAAGGAATCTTTGATTATAATAATTCTTTCGAAATTAGTTAAGTGAAATGTGTTTACAAATGACAGATATTTCTGTTCAACAAATTTTCACGTGTTGGTGAATTAAGTAGTACACACTTAGGGAGAAATTTCTTAATATACTTATTGTTAGTTAATATGTTTACGAGAAGAAAGATGTGAAACGGGACGATGATTGTTTTTTTTTTTTAGCAAAAATCTCGGCACAGGTGAGCAAGTGTTCACAGGTTGACGACGGTAACGCGGAAGCAGGTGGGGCACAGAGGTCCACTTGTCGATGGTGGACCGCTACCCACCGGCAGCGCTGCCATCATAATTTCGTAATTCAAGGATCCCAGGTTTATTGAGACGGCAGCACAGTCTCTCTTAATTAACGCCAGGCTACTCTCGACGCGGCCCAATCGACTCTCGGGATCTAAAATCAATTTAGATCCCCGGTGCACGATAGCCGGTACCACCCCTCCCTCTCCCCCACCGTGTTTCTTTACAATCGCCCGGAGGCAACCCACGGAGCACAAACCGTGGCCCACGGGGCAGAATCTCCGAGAGGAGAGACAAGGACGAAGCGATGGATGCTGGAAATGCGAAGATCGAGAGATCTGTCGATCGGGGGAATCACACGCGTGTATGTAAATTGTATTTGAAATGAATACGATAGAAATAAGAAATATACATGTATTATTATTATTATATCGTATTCATATTTTCCACCCAATTTTCAGTAATATAAGTACATATATACTGCGAATATAATGTCTTATATCACTTTTAATATTACCACGCGTACAATTTCGTGTTTAATTTCCATCGAGTCCTTTCAACCATCATCACCACCAATTCCACCCACAAATTCACGACAACCGAGGGATGAGGGGCAGACAGAAAAAGAGAGTGAGTGAGTGAGAGAGAGAGGGGGGGGTGGGGGGATGACGGGGGGAGGTTTAAAACCATGGCAACTCTGTGCCGATGTGATGCTCGTGACGTCGTTGTTGTTCTTCTTCCCTCGCCTGGCGGTGGTTAGGATCCATGGGGGCCCTCACGGTGCCCCGTGGTAACGTGGGTAACTTAATATTCCGGGTAATAAATAAGAGAATGCGGCTCTGTCCGCCCCACAAAAAACCCCCCGCGGGCCAAAGAGCAAGACGCCTACGCTTCTCGTAGTACCCACAGTCCGGTCTCTGTCCTCCTCCTCCACCTCCTCCTTCAACCTCCTTCTACTTCTCCTCTTTCTCCACCTCCATCTCCTCTTTCCATCTTGCTCTTCTTCTCGCTCGCCAACGACGAAAGCGCCCGTACGAAAAGTTTTGTGGGCCCACCTTAACCTCCCGTGGCCCGCACGCTCAACACCCGAACGTTATCCAGCCACGGGATCGCGTAATTAAGTTATTACGCTCGCGGGGAACTCTCGCCGGACTGCTCGTGCCACCTCCACCCCCACCACCATAACCACCCCCACTTTCTCACCCTTCCGCTCGTTTGGATAGTGGAATTGTTAAGGGGGTTGAAGCTGCGACTAGGGATTTGTAGGGGAATCGAGATTTTAGAGAATTAAAAATCTCGGAGAATTAATTTTTTGAGGTTTGATGAGTGTTGATGAGGATAGGTGAGTATCTTTTTTTTGGATTTAGGAGTGTAGGATAGATTTTGAGAATTGGGTGATGTGTTTGGCTGATTATTGTGTGTATTTGATAATAAATGTGGATAGTGATATGGATTGTGGTTTGTATGATACGAGTGGTACTTTGACTCAAGGTCATTAGTAATTAGGAATTTCAAAGTGTCGATGGATAATGCGTGTGAAGAGAGGAAATTGATATTTTACAGGTGAACCTGTAGCGAGTTAAAGCACGGTGAGTTAAATTACGTCGTTAGCTCTTGATTATAATCCGCGGCGCTCGTTTTCCTCGTTAAAGGTATGATAATTTTATACCTTAATTATCCGCGATGCGGAAGATCAAGCTGTTCGTGTATTTTTTTCTTCCGTCGTCCACTTTTGATTTCACTCGTAACTTACAATTTAGACCTACGATTCACGACCGGCGTCGTAAAAAGCACCAGGTAGTCTTCAATTTTGCGAAATGAAGCGGCAGGTGCTCGCTAGAAATCTTTTGAAGAGAGGAAAAAAAAAGAACGCGAGTCGACCACCTTTCGAGTACCTTTTTCACGGCGAGGGCGAGGACAATGCGAACGTTCGTTCAAACGACGACGAACAACGAGATGCCTTTTGTGTCTTCGATTTTGCATTGCGTTAAAAGTGTCTGCATGGAGAAACCAATTAGCGTTGCCCCGAATTAAGTTTGGTTGATTAATAACGTTTTTTTGTGGCATTTACTACGAAAATCATGTTATTAACCC
Source organism: Mimumesa dahlbomi (assembly GCA_917499265.3). Classification (NCBI taxonomy): domain Eukaryota; kingdom Metazoa; phylum Arthropoda; class Insecta; order Hymenoptera; family Crabronidae; genus Mimumesa; species Mimumesa dahlbomi. The sequence continues at coordinate 9,937,048 of OU824118.1, read as the reverse complement.
TTTCGCATCGAACGAGGTATATTCCCTTTTATCAGTGAGGACAATTTTTGAAATTATACGAATTACGAAAATCACGAAAAATCATAAAATTATAACAGTTTTTTGATCGGCGTTTGATCAATTTTTGAGATAGCGACCTGAGACTGGTACCATTGTTTTAGTTAGAAAATTCTACGCCAGATCAATATATAATAGTTGTACTTTTCGAAAATTTTATTTTTCGCAAAAATCTGAAGGGGGTAGGTCAGGATTTTTTGCGATTTTCGTAAATCGCCCGCCATTTCCACAATTTTTGAGCTATTAAAGTGATCCTGGACGTTTTGGACGCGGAATCCGAAGCCAAATAAGACTGTGAAAGAATCATTATGATATCTAAAAAATTGGAAAAATGCCGGGCAAATTACGAAAATCGCAAAAAATCCTGACCTACCCCCTTCAGATTTTTGCGAAAAATTAAATTTTCGAAAAGTACAACTATTATATATTGATCTGCCGTAGAATTTCCTAACTAAAACAATGGCACAAGTTTCAGACCGCTATCTCAAAAATTGCGCGAATGCCGATCAAAAAACTGGTTGAAATTGACGATTTTTCGCGATTTTCCGAATTCCCTCGTGATTTCCGCAATTTTTGAGATATTCATATGATCCAGGACGTTTTGGACTCGGAATCCGAAGCGGAATAAGCCAGTGAAAGAATCATTTTGATATCTAAACAATTGTGGAAATGGTGAACGAATCATGAAAATCGCGAAAAATCGTGAATTTCAACCAGTTTTTTGATCGGCATTCGCGCAATTTTTGAGATAGCGGTCTGAAACTTGTGCCATTGTTTCAGTTAGGAAATTCTACGGCAGATCAACGTATAATAGTTGTACTTTTCGAAAATTTAATTTTTCGCAAAAATCTGAAGGGGGTAGGTCAGGATTTTTTGCGATTTTCGTAAATCGCTCGCCATTTCCACAATTTTTTAGATATCGTAATGATTCTTTCACTGTCTTATTCGGCTTCGGATTCCGCGTCCAAAACGTCCTGGATCATTTTAATACCTCAAAAATTACGGAAATGGTGGGCAAATTATGAAAATCGCAAAAAATCCTGACCTATCCCCTTCAGATTTTTGCGAAAAATTAAATTCTCGAAAAGTACAACTATTATACATTGTTCTGACGTAGAATTTCCTAACTAAAACAATGGTACCAGTTTCAGATCGCTATCTCTAAAATTGAGCGAGTGCCAACCAAAAAACTGGTTGAATTTGACGATTTTTCGCGATTTTCGTAATTCGCGCGCCATTTCCGTCATTTTTTAGCTATTAACCAATTAAGTGTGTTTTGTCGACTATATCCATCATCCCTTAATTATCGCAACACACCCTCGTACACGCTCTGCACAGAGATCGCCACACAGAACTCGTTAAATCTCACTTCACCCTTTTGTACATCTCAAACCAACAAACCCACCAAAAACTCGACCAACAATTTCAAGCTGATTCAAAAACTCTCAAATATCATCACAAGCACACACTTTCTCACAAAAAAAAATCTCATCTCGAAACTCAGGGGTAAAAAGTAACCGACTAATGTCCCGGCGACAATTAGCCAAGTTGCAGGTCGTTTTTTCGGATAAGCCCGGTTTTCGGGGGCAGGTGAGACAGGACCGTGTAGGAATCACCCCGAGACGGCGAAGCACCTGAGGTGCTCCTCGTCGCCCAATGAACAGTGGATTCCAGTCGCACGTTCGCTTTTACATAGTCGAGCCGTGGAATAGCGTGCACACGCGCGCGAGCACCACGTTCACGTTCACGCCGGTTTTATTTAGTGCGTGGAACAGGACAGAAGGAGACGAGGAGGAGGAGAAGGAGGAGGTGGAGAAGGAGGTGGAGGAACGAAGCCCGGTGTTCACCTGGTCGTTAAGCCCGGGAAAACACGGAGAGGTGTCCCGCAATTAGCGGGGACAAAAACCGACGCCGTTTCAGTCTGAAGACTCTTGGCGGATCGATGGATGGGGAAGCGAAATTGGGGTCAACGACAGCACCGTAATGGGAGTTCCAACTTTTTCTCGATAATTCTGTTAACTTGTTGCCCGCTTTTTAACCTCCTCCATCCCCCCTCTCTGTCTCTTTCTCTCTCTTATATCCCCTTCGGCTACGTGTTTGGAATCACTTTAGATTGGGGTGGAAAGTACTTGTGTTTTTAAGAATGAAATTTATGAATTATGTAGAAACGATGGATAATATAGGAGAATCATATTGGATTCTATTCTAAGATAGAGAATTTGTTACTAAACTCTGACTTCATGGTCCATCGATATTTATTTAGAAGAATGAACCCTTATCCATGCTAAAACATACCTCTAGTAAAATAATAGTTTATTGTGTGTATATCTATACATATAATAACGAGAAACACGTGCGCGTTGTACTCCGAGCAACGGGGCAGAACGATGGGAATCCAGAGATCCGCTGATTTCAGTAAACCCGTGGAAGATGCTGCGCGGTATGAATCTCGTCATCCTGCACCTTGGACACGTTCGTCTCGACGACGGTCCTCGCTGGAGTAATGACGGGTGAGCGAGGAGGATGAAGATGGCCGAGTAACAAAAGAAGAAGAAGACGAAGAAGACGAAGAAGAAGTAGAAGAAGAAGAATAAGAAGCAAAAGAGAAAGAGGGATAGTAAGATGGTGATGCAGGATGGAAGGAGGCAGGAATGCCGTGCGTGGGTCTGTTGCCTCTTAGACAACGTTGCCTCGAACCCGCGTCTCTATCAGCCACCATAAATAATTCTCCTGGTACTTCGGGTGTCTTTTCTTCGTTACTCTCTCCGCCGGGTTTCGCCTCTTTCTTCAACACCGGTGTTTTTCGGCTACACCGTGAACACACCGTGAAGAACACGGGTGGCATCGTTGTGTCCGTGGACCGGTTGGACTAGGAGCGACGTTCCCCGTCGTATGTGTAGAACGTTGGGCCCTTTAAAAGAGATAGCACTCGAGATGGAGAAGGGTTGAGGGAGGGAAGGGGAGGGGAGGGGGAAAAAAGAACAGGTGGAACGAAGGAGGACCGAGGGACCGTCGTGAACGAGTAGGGCCCCCGATCGAAGCTGCATCGAATTTGGCTTCGGGTCTTAATTCTTTATGCCCGGTCAGCCGGCTATTTTCTGTCTTTGAAACGTCCAATAAAATGCCCCGTTCTATCTGCGTTTGGTAAATTGTAGCATCTCTCTACCGGCTGGAGGGAATATCGTTTGGTAAACTTTTGCCGATGATATCAGCGAAGAATTTAAAAATGAATTTAAAAAAAAAAAAGAACCGCACGCTCTCTCTCTCTCTCTCTCTCATATACACATTTACATACATATACACACATATACACATGGAAATGAACTGGTTATACATAAAATCGTACACCAATAACGTTCGATACACGAAGTGAAACGGTTCAACGAAATTATCCGCTCGCGCGACCCTTGTGGAATCGCCCGGTGAATAAGAAACGGTCGGAGATGCGCGATGTCAAACTCCGGTGAACATCGGCTGGAACAAGAAAGGCGTAACTGCCGGGCGCACGGGAGGGAAAGGTGGGAAAAAATCGGGAATCGCAGAAGCCACGAATGCCGGCGCACCGGTGTTACGCGCGTACACGCATCGCAAGAAGCGCGTCCCTCGTTAGTGCCACTAATTACGAACTGGCCGCTCGCCTCCCTCCGGCCTCCCCTTAATGAGTGCCCTAGTAAGGACCAGGTGAAAACAATGAAAAAAAAACAACACGCGCGCACACACATACACATATACAGAAAAGAGAGGAAACGTAACGCTGAGAGAATAACCGGGATGGAGAGTTCGAACGGGGCGAAGATGAGGACGAAGCACAATACAGTACGGAAAATAAGAAGATGAGAGAGAAAACATGAACGAAAAGAAAAGGGAGGGAAGATACACCTTCGAGCCTTAATTACCGATTAAGCGCGTGGCGAAGATTACGAAATACACCGGGGATTAATTGCACACGGTTGGTAGCGATCGATGAACGACCAACGTCGGAAATTTTACCAAAGGCCGCGGGAGATTAATCCCAGTTACAATCCGCAGATGTAATCTTCCGGTGAATAACATCACGATCATGTCGATAATTTCACTCGGACGAACTATAAATAATAGCGACGTACATATACATACACGCTACGATATATCGTTATGTATAGAATACGGAATTAGATTGGTGAATTTTTCCATAACTTATAATCGTCGCGATGCTCTAATGATGGAATTTAGATTTTCCCGTGAGATACGGGGAATTAAGTGCGAGCCACCGCGGCTGATTATTATTCATCGCGAGACCTTGATCATCGATAATTACATGATCATTTAATTACTACGATATACGAGTACCGATAAGACAACAGTGGTCGGAATGTTATGGTCTCGTCGAATAAAGTGTCTTTTTTTTTTCTTTCTTTCACTCGGGCTATTTTTTTAATTGGCTCGTTCGACGGGAAATCGAAAGCAGACGTGAGAGAGAAGAAGAAGAGAAGAGAGAGGGGTAGTTAGGGGGAGAACGAAAGGAAATCATTCCACGATAGAGTCCGACTGCCAATCCGTCCCTCTCTCTCTCTCTCTCTCTCTCTCTCCCCTCTGAAGCGTGTTCGCGATTCCAGACGAGTTTCGCCCTGGAAACAAAGTCGACAAGCCGGAGGTCTTTATTCGAATCACGAACGCGAATCACGTCCAATGCCGGGGAGAGACACCGTCCCGTAACAAATATGCATCTCCCTCGAACATGATAAATCGTGCGCGTATTTACAGGTGGCACGATCGTGACGGGCGCATGCGATCGTAATTAAAAAAGAACGAAAAAAAACACACACACACACGCAATCAGAATTACGAACGGGTTAATCCGGGAAAAATTTCGGCACACCGGATATTACATTCGAAGCAGGAAAACGATTGAAGAACAATTACAAAAAGGACTTTGACCGACGAAGATAAAATTGTGTATCTCATTCGATCGTCTTATACGAAAGAACCGAAATAAAATTTAAAAAAACAAAACTCGTATCGGGCAATTACCTTCCGGTCGTTATATGTATATCTTTTATATCCTCAGTTTCTCATGAAAAAGAGTTCGTAACAACGGTAAATCGTACACCTGAGAGAATCTTTCGATGAAATTTAAATTCACCCGTATAATCGTGTATAATATTATTCGTTAACGTGAAACGAAACCCTATTGGCACACCGTGATCAGATCCTTCCCGATACTATTATATACATAGTATACACAATCATTCCCGATCCAACGTTCGGTGGAATGATCAAGGATCGACAAGAATTCCTGCTGGAAATGAAGTCAATCACGGACGGAGGTCTCTATCGGAATCGCGGAGGCGAATCACGTTCATGCCAGGGAAAGGGACATCCCCGTAACAAATATGTATCTCCTTTGGGCCTCATACCTTCGCTGTATGTCGCGCACATGCGACAATACACACAACCGTGGGGCCTCACCCCCTCCCCCCTCCCTCCTGCCCATCGCCCCTTCCCTCTCTTACTTGAAATATACGGCGTGGCACACGCAACGGGTCCTACCTACGGCTACCAATGCCATCGGGAGAACCCGTGCATCGTTCTCTCGGGCCCCGCCGGCGGGTCTAACTAACTAGCGTACACGTTTCTCCGGGCCCCGACCTACACGTCGCTTATGCGTGTGTTACGGTAGCGACGACTGCGAGACGACGTGCGTACGATCAATATTTTCCTTTGGAAAACGGGGAAGAGGAATAGTGTGGCATTATTGTGAAAATTAAAGATTTTTGTATTAGGTAAGATTATATCATCGTTGGAATATGACAAATTGAATGATTCTATAGTTAACAATAGATGAAGTGTTATCGAGGTACTGACGAAAGATTAGAAATATGATTGTTCGTTGTTTTTAGTTATTGTAGATATTAAATTAAGTGAGATATAGGTAATGAATATTTGTGAATATATATTAAAGAACTTTTAAATATTATTTTTCAGTTAATAGATTTGATAATGAGGTTTAAAAAATATATGGGTTTTGTGACACTGTCCCGTGGAGTTTGAGAAAATGGCCCGGTAGATTTTCAAGGGAAATGAGACTTGATTCGAAGCCTTTCCTACGACACGGACAGAACTGGACCCTCTAACAAAGAGATGTCTGCCCCGTCGGAGTCCAGCGGCGCGGGTGTGTGTGCATGCGTGTGCGTGTTCGTCCTCGTGATTACGTTCGTGTTACTTCGGGCATCCTCGTGTCCGAGTATTCGTCCCGAGGGGCCTTTAAGAGGGATTAAGGGGACGCACACGTGACGTTCTCGGGGACCGAAGACGAGCCTGATGGGCCCCAGGTACAGACAGAGTAAAAAAGGAGTATCGATTATCTCCGAACCACGCTAATTACCAAAGCTAAAACGATTATAGAAAGAAAACGTTCTTTTAATCCGTTCGAACACGGTTAATCCGCGGGAAGTTTTCATTCCTCGTGTTTCACGTACACTACGAATATATGATCAAACGGATATTTATACGAAAATATCCTTGTATAAAGATATTAAGTTTCGACGCTACTCGACTCTGCGAAATAAACGAAATAAGATATTTCACATTTTAACGTTATACTCTCAGCCATGATTTAGTGTTAAATAAATTTCTATTACGCGAGATACTGCCGTATAAACGTGGTGGTTTATCTTACGGCTAGACGTCTACGGGTTTCTTTTCATATCTCTTTCCTCCGCCTTTCTTTCTTTCTTTCTTTCTTTCTTTTTTTTTTCTTTCTTTCTTTACTTTCATTTCCATCCAGCGCGTCGTCGTCGTCTAACCGTTCGGGTAAAAGGTGGAACCGGATAAAAAGATGTAGGTGAGAGAAAGAGAAAAATTTGAACGGTAACGAGACTCGGCAGGGGTCTCTCTGTTACGGGCTCCTACTTACTCGGAAGTCGTCCTTAATTCATGCCACCATGCCTTTTTCCATCCCGGCCCTTCGTGGAAGGTCCGTCGATTCGGTAGCCCGGATAGGGCTACGGCATGATCTCTATTATGCCAGAAGAAACGATAAAAACCTGAAATGTTGCCTATTTCGTCTGATCCGAAACGGACCGTCTCTCCGTCCGTCGAAGAATTTATTCGGACACTTTATCGATTTTTTGAAAATAACATCCGAACACGGTTCATCGACTGCCGCGAAAGAACTCGACTCGTTACGCTCCATTTTAAGAGTAGCGGACACGTGGCCCTGATATTCAATTCAAAGGGCAACTTCAATATTATACATCTATATTATAAATATATACATATACAATGCGTGTATACATATAGAGGGTGAACTGAGTACTTTTGATTCTATTAAAATCCAACACATACATATATGTATAAATATACAATAAATCATATACTGTATATATACATATACATATAAATTATAAATATATAACATACATAGATATATAACTAAACATTACATATCGACTGCAAACGGAATACTTTTGATTCTATTCAATACTCAGCACACATATGTATACATCTATACGTATAAATGCATACATACATATGTATAATTAATGTATACATATCGATTCCAAACCCTGCACTTCTGATCCAACCAAACGTAACGTGTACCCGACGAGAAACTCCTTCTGCAGAGAAAGATCGGTCTCGCGGCCGGTTTCAGGGCTGCTCCTCCATCGAATCTTATCTCATCGGCTGAACTACGAAGCTCTCGAAACTTCACGTTGTTACGAGGACTCGATCTCGAATCCTGTCGAGGGACACGGCGACACAAACCGAGTCCGTGAAACCGGTAAGAACATCTCGGGCGTTTCGATCGTAACGCCTCGCGAACGTAACGACTCCGCATTCCACGAAGAAAAATGTCGACCGGGAATATTCCTACGGTCTGGAGGTCTCTCTTTCTCTCTCTCTTTCTCTCTCTCATTCTCTCTCTCTTTCTCATTCGTCCGGGTGGCGAGAAGAAGCAACGGCGCGGAAAAGGAGTAGGAAGGCGTCATACGTACAGAGAAACAGAGAAACAGAGACGAAGGGACCGGGCCTTTCCTCCTCAAGCTGCTTCACACGTGGCGACAGACGCGACGTATTCACGCGTGCGTACGTATTTATAGCGGTTGGTACATTGTCGGCGGGTCTTTAAAAAAAGAACAAGAGGACGGACAACGACGAGGAGGAAGCACCGACCGAACGCGCCCGCGGAGATCCACGGAGGTTGACGATCCGCGATTCTCATTGTCGAGACGTTTCCGCTTCTTCGTAACATACGTCCGCGACCCGTGCTTTCTTTGCAAGAAAAAGAAATTCGCTGGCGAAGTGTGCGCGTCGCGAATTCACTCGTCCGATTCGTTTGTACGAATAAATACTGGGGGAGAAACGTTTGTTTCCTGGCCTGTGATTATTTTGTATTTTGAAAACTTCAGTTAATTTCTAATCGAACGATAAATGTTGGGTAAATAATCACGCGGGAGGGTGATGTTGGTAATAAATAGTTATATAGGGATAATTAATTTTCTAGTTTACATTGAAAAATACTTTAACAATAGAAAAATAATTCTATTTTTATCCCTATTATTTTTACACACTTTCTAGAAAAGTACAAATACGCAACAAGTAGGTAATTCATTCCTAACGAAATCAATTCTCGATGAATCACCGAATCGATACGATCATGATAAATCTTACACAGTTATTAAAAATCTGTCTAAAAATATCCACTTAGGCACGATTTCTAAAAACACTCTATTCCAGTTTCTAACTCGTCGCGACTACTTGTCGATACGATCGCAAGAGAACGAGTTCCATTTCAACAGACACTTCTCTCGCCGCCGCGTCGAATGTCCTATCACGTCAGTCAATTTAACGATATTTCCAGCGTACTTTCGTAAACAGGGTGTATATACATACATATACATACACTCGACGCTCCGCCACCCCCGAAATAGTTAGCGACGCCGACGTCGGGCGTCCACGCAAAACGCGAGTAGTACTCCTCCTTCGCGGTTTCGATCGGAACAATGGACGATTGTTTCTCGTTGTTTTTGGCATCGACGCGCTGCCGGCAAACTCAGCCCCGCCGATTGTTTGGCAAACAAACGAGCCTCGATTCGCGGCTCATTGTTGGCCATCGGGTTGGCACACGCCCGGCTTGACTTCTCGAATTCAACCCCCCCTCCTTGCCCCTTCATCCCTTTCCCCATCCCCCTATCGTTCGACGAAGGTAGTTTTGTATGTACGCAAAGTAATTATATTGTCGCGCAATAAAGTCCGCAGGGTACGTATGTCGGAACGATTTCGTCACGGTCCAGCGAGTACTTTCGTGGCCGGAAACACCGGTGACACACAGGCACCGCGTGCCTCCCCTTCTGTTACGTAAGGGCGAAAAGGGTTGTCGTCCCGTAAGGACGACACACAATGTTTGTTGGCTCGTGGTCGATTTGAAGATTTGTTCGGAAGTGTGAAGAAAAGGGGGCTCTCGATGGTGTTGTGCCCGGCGAACAGTTTTTGACGGGCCGATTGAACCGTGTGCTTGATTCTCCGACCAACCCACTTCTTTTTTTTTTTTAGTTCTTTTCTTTTTTTTGTTCTTTTTTTTCACTTTGACTTTGACGTATTAATCGTTACCCCATCCGTCGAGGACCGATTAAAGCTACCCTTTGTTGGGCAAGGTGGAATATGGCCGCGGGTTTTTAGCACGGCACACGCCCCGTTCTGCTCAAGATCGACAGCGTTTATTGTCGGACGGATGAAGAAACAATGGTGATCGAGAGGTGAGCCGGAAAGGTTGGATATTTGCACGCCTCGTTGAACCCTTTTTTCTCCACCCGCGGATCGTTGAAAGATCTGACGGATTTTCGGCGAGAGCGTGACACGCGTAGGTTTCTCTTTTTTTCTTTTCGGGTCCCTTCGGATTGGCGGAAACGTATGAGCGGAATGAGAGGGAGAGTATTTTGGTGAAAAGGTTTCTAAAGGAATATGTGAAATACGTGGTTTCAGTGTAAATATACAAAAATTAGCTGATCTTTCATTTTAAAAATGAAATAATTTTAAAATTACTCTCAATTTAATTTCCCGCGCACTAATTTTTGAAATACCCACAAATTCACGGTTAAATATTAAAATCTTTCTTTCTGTAGTGAAAACAGGAAAATATAGAAAAATGATTGTTTTCCTTTGCATGTAGACTAGTCACGTACCGTCTAACTCATCCAATACTAACGTATCGGCACACAGATTCGCGGTCCATTCAACGAATTCTTCAATAAAACGTCCAATATGCGAATACAAAGAAAATCCTCCGTGTCTATAGATTAATTCCACCCTATATATCACGTTTCGAATGAATCCACGCGTTTCACTAGGTGCGGCAGCGGCACACGCCCATTTAATTGTTTTGATCGGACGAAAGGAAAAACTGTCCATCCATCGAACACATCATCGAACCCTTTCTTTTTCCTAAAAGTTTCTCCCTCTCCCTTTCTCCGTCGAAACGGAGAGAAACACACAGAGAAAGAGAGAGACTTTACCAGCCGACAATGAGTAAATCGCGTGCGTTTCCACTTGGTTGAAATCCTTGAAAGGGAATTGCCGGGCAAACGAGAGGAGCCGCGGCGTATTTTTTTCGGAAGGTCCGCGCTAACGGCCGCGCACCACCGGTGTTTTGCCGGCATTATTGTAAGTGAACCCTTTTCTTTTTTTTTTCTCTCTCCTTCTTTCTATTTTTATTTTTTTTTCTCTTTTGCTGCTGCTTTCATCCGGGCAACGAAAAGAGGAGGAGTGGAACACAAAGACAATCCGCGGCGACCGCTGAGAAGTCTCTCGGTTATTTGCATACAACTCGGAACAACAGCGAAATGTCTTTATTGCGACGTTAAAGCCGCTGACTTTCTGCATGACTTATCTCTTTGTCAGCACGAAGATGGAATTCCTTTTTTGCTCCGCGCGTGACGCTGCTGGAACAATTCGCGAGACCGGTGAAACGGCTTCGTCGGCCACTCCGCCGGAGGAGTCCCCCCGGTCGCATGCAGGTCTCTGAAATGACTTTATCGGGGAACGTCGACCCGACGGCCGACGTCTTCCGCGCGAGCTGCTTTTCTTTGTGCGAAAATGAAAATCACCGCGAGTGCCACACGCCGGGGATTAATTCGCCGGGGATATTTGATTCATGGATCGCGGTTGGATCATTTTACTCGGAGGTTAGGTTGTATGCACGGTAGGTACGTACGGTTGATTCGAACACGTTGATGAAACGTTTTCTGCGGTGGTCCGAAATTATTGATATCGGGTGAATATAAAGTAGGGTCCCTTGCCGGACCACCTTCGTTCGCAAGGTGAACGGCATGAAAGCGGCAGCACACGCCCCGATTACTTTGTCTCGAGCACCCTTTAACAATTGGGCCCTTTGACGGCGGAACTAAGATCGTGAACGAGTTCCGAATCATTTTCGTGGTTGGTTGGAGTCTTTCTTGATTTGTTCGATTCTACGTCATTCATCGTCTTATTCATCTTTGATTTAGTACATTCAATAGATTGTTGAGTTTCCGTTAGCAAATTTGTGTCCCGCTGACCCAATTTTGATTTTCTGCGCCACTACGCGGTTATTTTAAAAATATATGAAACTTATAGATGTGATAGAAAGTATATAATAAATTTAGTTTCTTCAGATTGCCTAATTAATTAATTTACTTAATTATTCGTGTGTTTCCATTTCGCGTAACGGGCGAATTTCAATGGAATTTTATTCTTTTAGTAGTACGACCCGCGGACTTTTCCGACATTGTTCCTTCGAGAACCGCGCAAAAACGTTGGATTCTCACGGGAAAGGTCAGTAATGCGATAAAGATGAGGGAACAGGATCCGCGGGATATGCGTGCGAACGCGAAAGCCAGCCCAAGTCGTTCGACACCGAAACTATATTTAAAACTAATAGAACGGGATCCAATGACCCGGGCTGAAACGCGTTTTCAGGGAACTGACTGGTGACGTGATTATGACTACACTATACGACCTGCGAGGTTGTAACCCGTGGACAGTCCGACGTTCCCGTTTCGCGTAGACACGAAACACACTCAACCGTATCCAATGTCGTCGTTGACGAATACGAGAAATTCCCAAAAGTCATTTCCCATCGAATTATGTAACCACGATGCCACGTGAGATATACTCGAATAAAATCGTGATCAACTTGGATCAACATAAAATAAGGAAATTGCTGGAAATATTATTCGATATGATGTGCATTATTTAAATTATGACTGACGTATATTTTGCAAGAGATTAATAACATCGTTGAACAATGTCCGTTGTTGAAATGTACGTCGGATGAGAGTACAACGTCCCGACAGGAGGGGGTGGGTGGGGGGGGGATCAAAAAAGGGGGATATCGCATCTGGAAAGATACACGGGTCGGGTTTGTAATCACGAAGATTTCTAGTTTACTAAAGATAATTGCGGGTTGTCCAACGAGCATGAGGATGCTACGGTCCGCGAGGCAAAACGAGTCGGCGGTTTGCACGGACTTGTCTCGTCAGAATTAAGAGATCCGCGTAATTTCTTCATCGCGGCGAGAGTCGTCCTTCCGTCATGCAAAAATCGGAAAAAAGTTTCCGTCTTCGGCTACGAAGGACACCCGGTCCACCCACTGTCCTCTCGTCTTTAACTACGAACCCCTGTTGTTCTCTCATATTTAACTTTGAACCACGTTCGTTTCACATTTGAATGTTTTATCGTGTACAGTATAATACGGAAGTAAAACCGAGAAATGAATTACTCGACCTGACGTATCACAGATTAACACTAAACCTACCGACAGTTTAGGTACATATTCTTATCGGATCCGAAAAAATGATAACCTTTGCAATTGATTACAGGTAACAGTTAATTTTGCATAAAGAACTGTGTTTTCTTTATTTTGATTAAAGAAATTAACGTTGAAAGCTATAACGTTGCATATAGGCACAGTAATAAAAAATTTGAAAACGCTCATTTGACCCGCCCCGGTAGGTTTACTGTTAAGGAATGACGATATTAGACTCTTACGTTTAAAAAACAAATTAAAAAAAAAAAGATAAATAAAACGTGCAAACGTTCCGTATGGAAATTTATATGTTTCCGAGTCAAGAGGATCCCGGGGTGGAGGACCTTGTCAGTCTTCCCGTAATTACCCTCATTAAAAGAAATATACGAGAAAAATGGTTGAGACATTAAGCGATATAAAAGCGCAAATTACCCTTTCACTGCATTAACGTCGGATTAATGAGTAATTTAGCGTGAATGCTATCCTTCTCTCTCTCTCTCTCTCTATCTCTCTCTCTTTTTCTCTCTTTCTCACGCGGAATGATCGTCGTTCATAAATCGGAACGATGAGGTGCAGGAGGGATGCGCGGCGCGCGGTTTCCTCGGCGCAAAAATAAATACAGAAACCGGTGTGCGTCGGATGATTCTTAAAGTGCGCAGTTGCAGCTGCCGATGGTCGCGATGCAAGCCGCGGACTTTTGCGATCGCTTTACCCATGCAGTCGGAGTTTAACAACCAGTAATTGTCCGGCCTGGCCTGTCGGAGCCGTAAAATCCGAGCGAGAGCAAACAACCCGTCGCGATCTCCTTCAGGGACGGCTCTTCGTGCCCCGACGCCCGGGCAGATTAACGTCCGCGCGCCGAGACGAACGTGATTGTTGCGTGAATAATTTATGCGCGAGCCGTTTCGAGGGATTTTTTTTTTTATTCGATCGACGATGAAGATACACGCTACCGAGAATTAATTTGTCATATACATACATATATAATATATGTATTCGAATTACATACACGAAAGAATTACTTTACCATTACGGTACCATGGCTCCATGTATGTATACATATATGATATATATAATATGTATATATAATATATATACCGTAATGGTAAAGTAATTCTTTCGTGTATGTAATTCAAAGTGTCGGGAAATTATTGGAAATAATAATATAATAACGTTAGATAAAATAATTGTCATTTAGTTATAATTCTTAGTGAATCACTCAGTGTGAACGATTTTCTACGGTAATTCGTGTATCATGTAAATAATTGTTACTTGTTAATAATTCTTGATGAATGATCCGCACGATTTTCTACAAATTTTCGAATCGTTACACGACAGGATCGCGGTAGGCGTTCATCGGTGCCAGACACCGGGTTCTCCAGTTCAATTATATCGGATCGATCGGCTTCCAGATCATGGCTCCCATGATGGATCCGTTTCGGTCACGTAGCCGATACCCACGTCCCACCCTTCCACTCTTCTAATCGTGACCGGCGTTAGACACGATTCGCGTCCCGCTTCGTGTTTGCGCGCGGGCGTTTCATTTCTCCGGACTTGTAATTCCAATCGACGACACGCTGCGTACGGATAAAGTCGTCGTCTTGGGGTCTTTCTCTTCGTGGTAACTAGCCACGAATATTATTAACATCTAGTCATTGTATCGATCTTTCACAATTCACAGTAATAGGTAAGTAATTATTCCCAACGTTCAATTTGAACGTTTCAAATTAAAACCAGCGATCGTTTGCACGAAGTCTGTAATTACAAATTCATTTAAAATTATCGTTCAAGTATTTTTTTGTTTTCTTTTTTTTTTGTATCCAAACGATTCGTTTAACCGGTCGACAAGATTTCCAGGTTGATTACTGATATTAGTCAATTGGAGAATGAACGGTAACAATGGAATAATTAACCGTGAAAACGGCCGAAGTGGCAGAGAGTCTTTTCATCGGTTTACGTTGCGAAATAGCGCTCGGCACGCACACCGGTGGATACTTATTAATACGATTCTCTATCTGTAGCGCGGCATAATCGCCGGCATTTAACATAATCTCCTTCGCCGTGGCCGTAGTTACCTTAGACACGTCTATTAACGTCTACACGAGCGGACCGTTCGCTAATTACTCGAGCGTCCCACGGCGGCGATCGTCGTACATCTCACACGCGAGCAAAAGAGGACCCACACGTGTGTACACGCCGCACGCACTTATTTATACACGTACGTTCACGTACTGGGTGATCCGTAACGGCGATCGGGCTAGATTTCGCCGGAAAAACGAAAAGAAAAATTTTCACGAGTGATAGCGGGGGAAAAGAAACGATTGCAAAATAATTTCGAAAGATTTTTGCCACCGTAGAAATTCACATTGACACTGGTATATCGATCGATATAATTTTTAAAAAAATACGCGTAACGCATACGCACGCAATAAATCTGGCACTCGTGTCGGTCTTGAAACTAGCTTTTACAACACGGGTGTCTCAAGAAAATAGTATTCCTTAGTGTAAAATAATATTGTACTATAAATTGTATCTATAGGTAACTGACGATACTTTCAATTGTAAAAGTGTTATTAGCCCTATCCACGAGAAGTAACGAAATAATCCAATGTTAAACCGATCAAATTAATTACCCCTTGAAATAATTTAACCCGTCGAAAGTCCAGTCAATTAAGCGTTGCAATTAAATCCCCGTGCACCAGATCTAAAAGCGACTCGTCGCTCTTAACGATCCGTTTCACCTTTTTCCAAGGTTGCCGGCGGTACCTTATGAAACACCGTGTATGTGCGCGTGCACGCTCGACGCGCACGTATATTAGCCGGGCACTTATGTAAGGGGGCGAGGAAAGTCACATCCTGGCGATTAACATGTGGTAACAGGTAACTCGTTCGTACATGCACTTGGATATGCTCGAGATCGATCACGACGACTTGCCCCGCGAATCTGCTAGCTGTCTTTTTTTTTTCTTCTTTTGTTTCATTTTATTCGCTTTCTTCTTCTTCTTCTTCTTCTTCTTTTTTCTCCCAACGGACCCCGCTCTTGGAACCGGAATGATATCGCGGTGCCTCGTCGATGAGGAAATTAATGAGTTTTTATTGGACCCCGGTGTGTCCGACCGTGCATCATATTATGGATGCAAATAGGGTGTAATTTCATTAAAGGGACGTTACCTCGGATTAATCCAAGATTGCCCTTCAGGTTAGATATCACGGGATTACTCTTCGGTAACACACTTGTCCGCGATTTAGCGACTCGTGAAGAGCGGTACTTCTCGTTGCGTAAAGTGACGGACACGTTGTAGAAACGATAGCGAACTGGACCTCGTCGTTTCCGTTCGAGATATCCGTGAAAACCGCGTTGTCTACGTAATTAGTGTCTCATTTTCTAAATACATACACGTACTAACATACAATGACCGATAAAACGTTCGAACGTTTCAATTGTATCAATTCGAATTATAACAGAAAATTATAATCTATTTCCAAACAGTGAAAACAAAACAACGAAAACATCCCATAAGTTTCGTATCTTCCTAACAGTGATGATTCTTTTCTTTTCTTTTTTTTCAAAATCTCTCGATTAACACTAAACCGACCGAGGTGAGTCAAAATGACCGTTCTCAAATTTTTTATTAATGTGCCTGTATGCAACGTTATAGCTTTCAACGTTAATTTCTTTAATCAACACAAAAAAAATACAGTTCTTTATGCCAAATTAACTGTTACAGAAAATCAATTGCAAAAGTTCTCATTTTTTCGAATCCGATAAGAATATGTACCTAAACTGTCGGCAGGTTTAGTGTTAAAGTGAATTAAACGTTTGAAATACACGTAGAACGTTTGGGGAATGCGTAAGGTCGAGGCTAATTTTCAATGGACGATAAACGTGGGAGGAGCAAGCGAGGAAATTTCTCTGTGATGTTTGCTTTTGGTGCGTTGGCTTTCACACGCGCTTTATGCCGCACGGCGTGCCGTGCTATGCGTCATTATCGGACAACGAACGCAATGAAATGAGAGAACTGGTTCTCCGTGTTATGTCCATCCGTCTGTACGATTGCCTCTTGGCATCGGCGGTTCCTTCGGTAGGAGACGAAGATCTCGTCGCATGGTTAACCATTTCTTAACTTGTCTCTCCTCTTTCTCTCCTTCTCTCTCTCGACCTCACCTCTCAATTTTCACCTTTTTTTTTTTTAATCTTCTTCATTCTCTTACTTTCTTTTTAATCTACCTCACCCCCGGTTTCATCTAGCTATTCATTTTCGTCCCGTCGAGTCATGAAAAGGATCGATGACTAATTTCCTCATTCTCAAGTAAATATTTTCTAAATACGTTCTCTCGAATTCGATATTTCTTCGGGTTCTACGGTTCGTAAGGTGTCTTCAACGTTATGGTACGATGACAGGTACATTGTTGCATCCCCTGTCAGTGTTCTATTTTCACGGGAATACGGAGGAACGTTTTGAATAATTTCCCTTTTAGCATTGTGCAGCGCGGACGAGTGAAAAGCACGGTTACAGTTTCCGCTGGAAATTTCTGTTCGAACGGTACGGGGTCATCTCCATGACAATAATAGAGATATTTCTCGTGGGGCCCCCATCGGCGGCCGGTGAATTCGAAAAACCGTGGGCCCTTTTAACCGCAACGAACCCGAGTAACATCCCAACGGGACCGGCGAGAATAGGAATTAGGAATTAGGCATCTCGAAGACCCGGTCCCTCGGTGAAACTCCGTGGAAAGAATAAGAAAAAACGCTGAATGGGCCTCCTCCACGGTCGGTGCGCATACCTGGGACCGAAGGGTCAGAGAAACGACGAGGCATCTTCCTCTCGCAGAGGACCACGAATATCCGGAAAATTTCCGAGAGAAATGCCTCACGTAACACTCCCAAGGTTCTTTGGACAGATGACTCGAACACGAGATTGCTTTATCTAACTTTTTACTAAGAAGATTACAATATATTTTAGATAGTAGATCACGAATATCTCTGTCGATCTCTATTCTCATTCCTTCCAAGATAATCTTTTGATAATTTATCCATTCGTAAGTTAACGGAAAATTAGTGAAAACTAGGTATGATATATTTCAATGATAATTATATTGTATATCTTTTTCCAAATAAAGTGTTGAAATTATTCAAAAATAAAGAAAATAAACAGAAATGTGTCACAGCAGAAGAACATTTTCCCAAATGAAACATTTGACAGGACAAAGATTCAATACCAAGGACTCACCCTAAGACCTTCTTCGTTTCTCAATCTTCACATTTTCGACGCCGACATCAATATTGGAGTAGCCTGCGTCAAACACGAACACGAGAATCGTTTCAAGAAATCCGCACGCTCGAGGACGAAATTCCAGAAAAGTTTTTAACGATTTGCGAATCACGTGGCGTAACATCGGCACCCAGACGTCTTCATCTCGAACGTCGGCGAGCCTCGATGGTTCCGTTCGACTCGGTTCCTCTCTCTCTCTCTCTCTCTTTCTCTCTCTGTCTTTCTCTCTCTCGCCTTTTCTACTTCTCTCTCTCGGTTCGCACAACTCACGTCCGGGCAATCAGGTATGATTGGCCCGATCCACGCTTTCGCACTAACCACTTTATCAAAGCGTCCGTTCTAAATAAACCTGCATTTGATTACACCCCGTGCCACCTTGTCGTTATCGTCCCTTATACCTTCTTCCTTCCTTCGCACCTTCCTATCGAATCGTTTTCACTCCGTCGTCGATGTATTATCTCGTACCACCTACTATCGACATCCATCCGTCGTACTAACAAAACACAGTGTCAACGAAGTATCAACCTACTTTCGTAAAACAGTTCATAGAATATTCAGATCACCGACAGTTCACCAGGTGCGACAACAAACTTTCGTTAATAGAAACACAGACCTTCGAAATAGATCTACTCTTCACCATACCGTATCATTATCGTTCTATCAAACACAATCAAACAACCTATCCCTTTCAACCTCCCCACAGTTCAACCTAACAGTTCCAAAATCTCAAATTCCACCTTTCCAACCTTAAACTATCAACCAACACCCAGTGAATCTCTCATAAACTCCAATAACTATGATAATTCCCGTAACCTCTTATCAGTCCATCAACACCGTCAGTTTCCCCAAGAAGAAAGCTTCGCGTAGCCACGTTTAGCGAGCCCGCGAGTCACCAGGTCGCCCGGGGTTTTCCGTTGGAACGAAACCGGTAGGAGTCGCGCAGTCGGGCGAACGACACAACGCCGGATCGAAATAGTGTTCGTAGTGTTGGCTTGAAGCGCGTCGGAACACAACTGAAGCGGTAGGACCACCCAGTCGGTCGAGGGCCCCTGCCCGTCCGGATACAGTTCCCCGGGTATACCGTGCAACCTCTCCCACTACCGCCTTCGGGCTCCTCTCGGCCACGCTATACTCCCTGATTGAGCTGGACTCTAGCAGGTGCCTCAATGTCTTACTCCGGGGATGGAAGATTGGTTTGGCAAGGAAGAAAGGGAAGGAGCCGGGCCGAGGGCGAAGGCTGGAATCAAGGAAAGGAAAGGAAGGAAGGAAGGAAGGAAGGAAGGAAGGAAGGAAGGAAGGAAGGAAGAGACTACCTCCGCAACGATCATGTCGGCTGATTGGCGGCCAGGGTTACCCTGTGGTGCACCGTCCGCGCCATGCAGAAACTGTATTTATGGGGGTTTCGGTGATTTATCCGTGCTGTACCCCCGTGGACCACAAACTGACGCCGTCGGATTCTCGCGGTTACCGCGATTGATTTATCTTGGGACTTTGTCGTCTATGGAGACTTTATGGTAGATTGTAGTATGTATTGTGTTTATTGTTGGAAGGGACGATTGGAGTTTTTTTAGATTGTTTAGTAGTTTGAAAAATATGGATTTTTGGTGTATTCCCTGTATAAAAGTACTAAGGAGTGTGCTTACAATTTTTTTTCTCGTCTATGGAGACTTTATGGTAGATTGTAGTATTGTGCTTATTGTTGGGAGGGACGATTGGAACTTTTTTAGATTGTTTAGCAATTTGAAAAACATAAGATTTTGCTGTATACCTTGTATAAAAGTACTAAGGAGTGTGCTTGCAATTTTTTTGGTCATCTATGTACTGTGGATCCTTTATGGTAGATTGTAGTATTGTGTTTATTGTTGGAAGGGACGATTGGAACTTTTTTAGATTGTTTAGCAATTTGAAAAATATGGATTTTTGCTGTATTCGTTGTACAAAAGTACTGAGGAGTGCGCTTGCGATTTTTTTAATCCCCGAAACGTGTCAAGGAATGCTTTTTGCCCGGTTTTCTTATGATACGCCATAAAGTGTAATTCCTTCGATACAGTATTATTGTTTTGATATCTTTCGCAGCATCAGCGTGTTTAAATCAAGAGAATTAAGAACGAAGAGGAAGAATTTAAATCGTAGAGCGTTGGCACTTTACGAGCGAAACAGAAGTAGCGTAAAATCGCAGCTTGGCACTGAAACGGTTAAACGGGGTGGGGATACCGCGTTACTCTCAGTCTCTACGGAAATGAATAGATAAGGGGATGAATTTAAATAAACCTGATTATTACGGGTATACATATATTTATGCTAAAGATACACGGATCTCTGTTACGCTACCGTGATTTATGTTGCGAGGATGCATCCACCGTAAACTGGGCAGATGTCTTATTTTTTTTCGCGACGGTCGGATGGATCGCGCGATCCGATCTGGATCGCTGAAAATCGAACGGCACCGATCCACACGAAAGATCTTAGTTCCTCACATGTATTTGCATGAAACAGTTATTTGTACAACGAACACATAGCGCGTTAAAGAGAAAATTATAAAATTCAGCGCCGAAATGCAAATTTATCGCGATTCTCGCATGGAATGATAATTAGTCCGTGCTATTTCCGTCGCGGCGTAACGATCAATTTTAAACGATCAAACCCTCTCCCCTCCCCTCCCTTCTCCCCCTCCTCCCACACCCTTGTCGAAGATAACAGAAGTCCCGGGAACACGAACCCCGAGGGATTTAAGAAGTGTCATTAAATCGCCTCAAGGTGATGTCTCCCTTAATGACCGTCGTTAAATTTGCATCGAGCTTATCATGCTAATCGGATGCAGATTAATCGAATTCGGAAAAAGTACCAGAACCATACGCATTTCTTATGCCCTATCGCCGGGAACCCGATTAACTCGATGACTTATAAACTGGATATTTTCGAAAAATCACACATCGTTACATCAAACTGATTATTACGAAGAAATTCTAATAAATGACTCTCGACCGGATACTTACGAATAAAATTGAAGCAGAAATAACACTGTCGTATGTTTGACAAGCTACGTATTAAATATGTAAATCAGGTTATTCAGTGACGGATTTTTGGGGGGGGGGTTAATAATATCATTTTTTTTTCTTTCAATTATTTTCATGTGAATTCTAAAACGCCAAGCGATGGGATTCTGCGCGATATTACATAGACACCGAACAATCCCGGTTCTAATCGGGACGAGAATAGCTTTACAGCGTCGTTACGTTCGCGGGTTTATATCGTCGGTATTAATTGATAAAGCGGCGGCGCGGCGCCGTTAAAAGCGTGGCACGCAGAGGGCGCAACAAAGATACCGCCCGTTCAAGAAAGTGACCTAACAGAATCGTTAAGCGGTGCTTCTAATAACGTTTTACGATCGCGACACTTTGCACTAACATGTGAATTCTTTTCTCGTGCTACCCGCCATCCGAGTGAGAATAGTTGTTATATAACCGTTCGGAATATTACCGTTACATTGGCAATTTTATTCGTCGTAAAATCCTACGATAAAATTACACACCGATTGAAGGGCACTCGTTCGATAAGCATAGAATCCATTGCGCGGTGAGTGTCGTTTATCGAACGTCCCACTTTCAATTAAATCATTCGATTACGAGCGCGTTTCACGATCTTCGTATGTATGTCTGTGTGTGTGTGTGTGTATGTGTACGCTACACGTAATCTGTGTTAATCTGCGAAACAGATTTCGACTTCCGTTCGCGAAGTCTGGACATCGTTCGCGATGATCGTCGACGATCCCGCGATAGCCGTAACTCGATCGAGAGTTTCCCCATGAAAAATTAATTAATTCGTCGGCGAATCACCGTTGCGAGAAAAATAGATTAACGAGCGGAAAACGCAAACAACTTTAAGATCCCGCTTCCTTTCCGAGCCCCAACTTGTTTTTTATGTTTATTTTTTGTTTTAAGCTTCCGATTTACCTATGCGCGCAGTCATAAAGATCCCACCCTAATAATATACAATATCTACATAAATACATACATACACACATCCGTACGTATATTAAAACTTCACCTTCGAATTAACATTCTTAATTAAGCGAACCTTCCAGACATCTCGATCAATGAACGCGTCAGTCAACACACGTCGTTAATCACTCTCGTTACATACATACATACATACTTACATACATACTTACATACATACTTACATACATATTATACATATAAACACGCCATTATGACATTCATTCACAAGCTCGTATCTTAAACGGTCGTTTCCATAGATAAACCGCCTGAACGAAAAGATCCATGGGTAACCATCTCATCGGCGCCACGCGGGTTTCCTATGGTAAATCACGCCACACCCCCGTGAACCCGGGGTACGTTGGTACGTTGGCCGCGGTGGTTTTCCACAATCTCGATCGTCCCCGTGCAATTTCGTGCGCGACTTACGTGCATGAGCGCGAGATTTAAGTATATACCTGCTTACGACGAGGGTAATTCCACGTCGTCGTACCGCCATAAAGCCACGGCGTGCAGAGTTCACGGTTATGGGGTCTGTCCCTCCTCCGACACACACGAACTCTCTCACTCTCTCTTACTCTCTCTCTGACTCTGTTTTTCTCTCTTTCTCTTTCTCTCTCTGTCTGTCTGTCTTTTCCAGGTCGCGGTTTCCTCGTCGCTCTTTCTATATGTCTTATTTCTTTCTTTCTCTCTCGGTGCGGGTCTTACGGCGCTTTATGGTCAGAGTCATGGGATCGTGGACTGGCCGGATCCCATGATCGATGGGGCTTTGGCTTAACCCCTCTGGACTGGACCGAACCCAATGGTGCCTCCGGCACGCGGTTACACTCTGTCCCTCTATCTATCTCGCTCTCTTTCACTTCCCTATATCCTGCTTTCTCTCGTTCCATCCACCTTCGAGTTTCTTTTTTTTTTACTCCCCTCCCCTCTTCCGCCCTCCAGCGTTTCCTCTTTCTTTTGAATTACGTCCTCGTGTTTCCATCCGGCAGAACTTCCTATCTCTGTCGCCGAAGATCGCCGCTGTCACTTTCGCCACCGAGATACACGTTTTTTTTTGACAAAACGTTCGGGGATTCGTGGATTTTGGTTTTAATACAACGTGCGTTGGTTTTGCGTAGGGACGCTCGTGGAAGGGGTGTAAGGGTGTGAAGGGATGCGTTGAATTTGAGAGGGGTGGTAAGCAAATGTGCTGGTTATATCGACAATCACGAGGGGAATATGTTTTTAAACATTTTTAGTTGATTTTTAGGTAGATTTTCTATTATATGCAGAACTGAGTTTTCGCAGATGAAAATCTGTTCTTTGCTACGTTCTTTTTTTGAGATATTAGCTATTCAATATTCGCTCATTTCTAATATAACAGAAAAATCACAAAAAGCCAAAGAACACAAGGATAAATATTTCAATGATTAACATCTCATTGTTTTTTATGAATTAAACGTACTATTTCCACGAATCTCAAAGGACTCGTTCCACCGCCGAACTGTTTCACGGCTAAAAATACCAGAAAATCTGGCGTTACCAACCTCGCAGAAGACACGAGTCTCGCAACGATTCTCGCATAATGAGAGATAACAATCGCCATTAACCCGGGGGCCCGGGGATCGCCCTCTCGGTATCACTTAGGCCGGCGAACCCCGGGTACATCTGTACCACCGCTGTGTGTCTCAATTAAAAACGACGGGAACAATCAGGCAAACGGCGGAGTTTCGCGGGCAACGAGAGAATCATTGCTGCGGCAACCGTTTCGTAGCTAATTGTAAGAAATTCCGATTGTTCGCCGTCTGGCCGGACCGATTTCTGGCCATTCACTTGATTCACGGTATACATACATACATACATACACACACACACATATATATATATGTGTACACGGGGCACACTAATAATATGTGGACGGGAAAGATCGTGATGGGATCGAAGGGATTATTATGCCCCACGAGGAGGGCATCCGACTTTGGTGGTGGAGTGGGATCGGATCGAGATAAAAGCAGGAAGAAACCGCAGGGTAGAGGAACCGAGAACGGGTGAACGTGGGACACTGTGAGAAACAGAGACGAAAAGGGACAGGAGGTAAGGAACGAACGAACGAACGGAGAGTGAGAGATTTGAGAGTAAAAGAGGCAGATAGGCGGGTACGAAGCCCCAGAGAGGATAATTGAGTTATTACTGCAATTGTAGACCACCTTGGAGGCTCCGGAACGACCATAACAGGTTCTGAAAATCGCATTCGTATCTGCCTACGATTCTCCGGCTCTTTAACGATAAAGGATTATCGTCGGAAGGATACGTATGTATGTATGTATGTATGCGATGCCGATTACGTGCGTGGAGAAACGAGAGCCCGAAGGACTACTCTCTCTCTCTCTCTCTCTTTCTCTCAATCTCTCGCGGCCACCGTGCGATATTCTAAACCGATGGTTCATACAGCGTTAGAAATAATCATCCAACGTCCTTTAAACAGAGGAGTCCGTAAATCTGATGCCGGAGGATGCGAACGGTAAACGGAAGCTGTGTTACAACGTTTTCGCTACTGGCGAGAAGGATCTTTTTTACGAATTTATGTCGAAGTTTATCAAATGATTCTTACAAACGTGAAATTCTTCTCGTAGAAACGAAAATGCGATCGTCATGCATCGTTATTCCACTTACCACGTTTATTTTCTAAGGACACTTGTTCATGATGTTGTCTAGGATATTTTAGGCGAAAGATACTCACCTGAAACAGAAAATAAAAAACAGGTTAGTAAAGTTCTTGTTTATAGTCGATAAATGAGAGGAGATGGACGAAATTATTTCCCGACGGGAGAAAACGGAATGG
This sequence comes from Mimumesa dahlbomi, assembly GCA_917499265.3. NCBI lineage: Eukaryota > Metazoa > Arthropoda > Insecta > Hymenoptera > Crabronidae > Mimumesa > Mimumesa dahlbomi. The sequence continues at coordinate 9,912,136 of OU824118.1, read as the reverse complement.
TTAGAATCAAGATTCTAGAATTAGTGGAGAAGTTATAATGATACCCGTCGACGTCGACGCACGTGAATTTCTCGTAACGTCGAGACGGATCGACGGTTGGTCGACGTACAAAATTTCCGAGGGACCGATCACCGAAAATTAGCTTCTTCCGCGGAGCCACGTGTTTGTCCCACGCGAGACTTAAACCTTTTCACGAAGAACACCTGGCGCTTTTTTTATCTAAATCTCGAAATTCTAACTAAATCTAATTGGACTTCGCTCAAACTACCACCGTCCAGATACAACGTCATCGTAAACACATCCGATAAAAATCATCACAGAATCTAATTAACTCGTTGATTATATGATCCACGCAACGAATGTCTTCATAATTGTCTTCCGATTCCCTCGGCAACTCAATCAGCCCTTTCCAATCCACAGTTTTTCTATTTCCCTTTTATTTCAGCTACTCACCGTAGTTTCTCAAGTGTAACAGGTTAATTGCGAAAATTCCCCGATACAGATTTCATAAACCAGCAAAATCATCACACTGATCTAATTATCTCATCGATTATATAATCCACACAATGAATCTATCCGTGATTGTCTTCCAATTCCCTTAGCAACTCAATCAACCCTTTCCAATCCACAGTTTTTCCATTTCCCTTTTATTTCAGTTACTCACCGTAGTTTCTCAAGTGTAAAAAGTTAATCGCGAAAATTCCCCGATATAAACATAATCCAGCAAAATCATCACACGAATCTAATTAACTGATTGATTATAAAATCCACACAACGAATATGTATATCCACGATTGTCTTCCAATTCCCTTAGCAACTCAATCAACCCTTTCCAATCCAAACTTTTTCTATTTCCCTCTCGTTTCAGCTACTCACCGTCGTCTCTCGATTGTAAAAAGTAAATCGCGAAAATTCCCCGATACAGACAACATAATCCAGGCGGCGGCCGGGTTAACGAGACACGTCACGGTAGCGCGAAAAATGAAAGTCGTGCCGCGGTTATTAATGGGCGGCGAAGGATGATAGTTCACCAGGGTGTCCTTGGGATCGGGAATGTCAGAGTGGGCCCCGGAGCCGAGATTTTAATCTCGAATTTCTCCTGGAACCTACTCGGTAGCCGAATGGACATCGGTGACTCAGGAACGTCGTGGCGACGGTGGTAGGGAGAGCTGGCACCACTTCCAAGAAACGTACGAGGCCGCCACATTGGCTGCGGGCTAAGGGAGTCCGGGGTCTCGGGCAAATTAAGTCGTTATTTCGGCAGATGGTCAATTTTCGACGATCCAGCACGTGATCGCGGACAAACCGAGAAGAGAACCTCGCTGCCCGCGACCGGCATCTGTCCCGCTGATTGTTACGATACAGGTGATAGGTTGCGAGGATTTCTCACCTATGATATGGATCACGGTATTTTTTCAGGAGGAGATCTCGATGATCTTGCAATGGCGATATTGTGAATAATGGAAACGTTTAATGTTTTCGATATGGTGAAAAAATCTAGTAAGTCTAAAACCTGCCAGGTATTGTGTACTTCTTTCTGATTAGAACTTTATGAAAATTAAGCCAAAGTTGATAGGTTTAAATCGGCAAATGTCAAAAAGTAATTTACACCGGACTGCTGGAAATAAAAACAATTATTTCAAATTGCAAAAAGTTAATAATCGATGATATAACTTTTCTATCTGCAATACTGAACATTTTACCAATACCTAAACAATCACATAGCAAGGTATCATCAACAAAAATGATTCTACAAGCACTACAGTAATTTTTAAAACTTTCCACCCTAAAACAATATATGTCCCATCCAGTGGGAAAGGGTTAACGTACAACTAGATCGGTTTTAACGGGACTGAAGAGAACTCGTAGCGTTCTGGAGTTCTTCGTGGACTTCCACCCAGCCCTTGTTCGTTCTCTTGTTTTCTTGGACGTGGTCGATCGGGGCGTCGAGGATAAATCGCCTTAGCGGGAGTATTAAGGAGAGTCGTGAATTCGTTCCCGAACACGCACACTTACATACGTACACACATAACGCCCATGTCGGTGTCTTTCTCCTTTCCACACGGTTTTTTCTACCCTCGTCCATCTTTCTCGGCCGGTTTCGACCACGAAAAACGCACGTCCAGACGCGAGTGTATGTGTGTGTGTGTGTGTGTGCGTTTCTAATCCTGAAAACCTACACCCCATGCAAATTGCGAGAGCTACTCGGATCGTAATCTTCCCGGGGACTAGGAAAAGGGTGGCTCGCGCGAACTAAAGCCGGACTCGTGACTAACGCCTTTCGGAAAAGAGATTCTCGGAAGGAAATTTGTCTATCTGTATCTCAAATCGTTCGCGAGAAAATTCCTGTGATCCCTCAATCGTCCCTGAATATCGTTAATATGAATTTAAATGGACAAATTTAACCCTTAAGGTCCAATGTCCAGTCCTAGGCGACGTAACGTTTGTTTGCAACAAGTCCAATGTCGAGTGTCACTCGAAATGGTGTGTAAATCTAAGACTTTAAGTTATTTTATACTTTTCTCTACTTATGACTTTATCAAAACAAAGATAAAGTTGATAAATGTCAATAATTAATACGAACAGAATTGTTGAGAATAGAAACAATTATTTTTAATAGTAAAAGGGGGTAAAGTCTGTTGAGAATTATGGGATAATTAGGTTTTTCTTAATTTTCGATTCTGTACTGTTTGCGTGATTGTAAAAAAAAGTCTGTCGGATTCCGTGGAATGTCCGTGGATCATAAATATGTTGTTTTCAACCTCTGTAAAATGTTCGATGTATTCATGGCAATGTTCGTGTCGGCTTGAAAACGACTGGAATCGTCTTCATCCCATCACTAGCCGAACTGCCTCCGGCGGTGAATTCGTAATTGAGGCGTTAAATCTCGAACGAGCTGTTTTGGCTCGTTCGTGAAGTTCTGCGCCCGTGGTGGAGAAGAACACGAAACGCTGTCGTGACTCTCCTAGGAGTCGTTCGTACCGCTCGAATACTATCGTTCGGCCGCGACATAAAACACACGCGGGGACTCTACTAATTCTTCGCAGTTTCCGTTTACATCGGCCATAAAATACATCTAAATTTAACGCGTCAATCTAGGGGAGACTGAATATACAGAAAGAAGAGATTTAAAAAAAAAGAAACGACTATAATTGCCAATTTCGTGGACTTTTTTTATCTTTAATTCAAACACGATATCATATAGACATGTAAAACGTCGGAGAAAAATATAAAATAAATAAAAAGCGTTTACGAAACTACTTCTCGAGAGTGTTCGACAGATTTATTATCGAGTTCCAGAAAGAAATTGAATTTTAACTATGGAACAGACTTAACTAATCATTCATGATTTTCTACGTTCGCAGTCTTTCAATTCTTTTCGATATCATTCCCATTTCACAAGTTAGTAGATCAGTGTCGTACCAAATATAATTGAAATTGAAATCCTCGCATAGTAATCGCATACTTAATCAAACCAACCCCCCCCCCCTCTCCCGTTCGATCCACTTGACACCGAGCCACCCGGGGGGCGAAAACGGTTCGAACCGCGACCTAAACCACGGCAGGCCCGACGGGAGTGGGTCCATTGTCTTTATTTTGTGTTCGTGGAACCGCCCGGCATGTGGCAGCATATTTCGGAGCTTCTTATACGTTCGTGGGCACGCTCACGTTCTCGCGGTGCCGCGTTTCCACGCTTCCACACACACACACACATACACACCTTTGCCCTGGTATACCTGTTATATATTCCGGAGGTTTACAAGCTACATAATAGCGCGAAAGAGCGAAGGAGAGAAGGGTGTAAAAGGTCGACTTCGAGTAGAAGGAAGGAAGGAAGAAGAAGAAGAGGAAGAGGAACACGAAGAAGGGTATAAAAAGAGATAGAAATAGAGAGAAAGAGAGAGAGAGAGAGAAGTGTAGAATACAGAGAAGGGCATGTAACGGGAGGACACAGATATATAAAGGTACGATGTATCGAGGTATACAACAGGCCTAGTAAGTTACACCTTCTGCCCTTATCTGTGAAGATCGGTCGGGTACTCCGGTACTCGGATACCCAAGCTTTTACCTCCTTCTCGCTCCCTTTCTTTCCTCTTATCTCCTCTTTCGCTCGACTCCCTTCTCCCTGAATAACTTTACTACCGGTTTCTTGCTGCCTCGCGCCAGCCACTAAACTTTCGGGATAACGCACCACCTCCCACGCCTCTTGCTCTCCCGTCGACTATACGTACGGTATACATATACCATGGTGCTGGCCCTCTCTCTCTCTCTCTCTCTCTTCTCCTCCGGGGGCACCTACTCGACCTACGAGTTTGTTACCGTACCGGGAACTCCTCGTGGGTGGAGGACGGGGAACGTATACATATACCGAAAAGTAGATCATGCGGCCCAGCGAGGATGACAACATGATTTTTATTTTTATTTTTTTATTTTTTTTATTTTTTTTGTTTTGTGTATGTGTGTGTTTTTTTAGCTCCCGATGTGTCACGCCTGGAGAACGGTGTTCGTACTCATGTATGCTTCGGTTGTGGTAATATGTGAACCCGTGTAACGTGTACGTTAACGTAAACGATATACGCGTTACTTGCTCGGAACGATTTCTTTCCCTCCCCCCCCCTCTTCTTCTTCCAGTTTACCACCCCCGCGAAGATTCCGGTATCACGATAAAACGATTTTTTATGATTCCTCGCGAACGTTAGTAAGAATACCCTGGTTCGCGTAAACGTTCCAACGGTGGAAAGATAAAAATCGGTGAGTAAAATATTTGGGTAAGGAGAAACAAGAATAAAAATTACACGAGAAATCAGCGTGCGTTACGACTCCAACGCACCACGCCGCCACACCACACCACAGCCCGTGACACACTGAAAAAACTCAGTCAATTTGCAACACGAGCCCTACCCCCTAATACTTTCACCTCAGCGTCGTTTATCCCAATTTACCGCTGTGGGCCCACGAAACAATACCGCAAGGTAGGGATCGAGTGTCCCGTGCTGTCGATGGCGACATCGATCGAAGATACGTATGCTCGATCGACCGAAAAGATCTCGTCGATCCGTCCCGGACTCCCTCGTAAAGACTTTCGAGAAGTCCCACCGTGTTACCTGAGCCTTTTCGCTGCGAAGCTGGCCATCTCTTCTTCCCTCTTCTGTTTCTTCTTTCTCTACCGTTAGAGTCATTTCCACTCTCTCTCTCTCTCTATCTTTCTCTCTTTCTCTTTCTGTCTGTCTGTTTCTTCTCTCTTTTCCCTCTTTCATCAACCCGAGGAGAGGTATATACCTCGGAGATGTAACATTTGCATCGGGCAACGTTTGCACAGAAGCTGTGACGGCTTATTAGCTCGGAAGCAGCTGCGTGCCGGTAATGAGGCCCAATCTCGCGTTTATGCATAATACACTCGGTTAGGCTGTTTTGCTACCCTCTCTCGCTACGTATTCCCCCCTCCCCCCATAACGACTGTTAACCTCCCTCGCTCATTTCATTTTACGCGTGTTTTTTTTTTCCCCCGGTAGAATTTTTCCCGTCGTTCAGCCCGGTTGTAACCTTTTGTGAGGATATATTGTATTTGTTACTCTGTGTTTCGGTTGTTGTCGCTTACACATTGTTCTGTTTCTTTCTTATTTTCCAGTTTCCACTTCTTACAGAGTGATTCCTGCCGGACAAAACACACGAATTCCACGATGGAAGCTGTCCGGTAAACTCGCATCCCGGTGGCACGCAAAGGTAACCGCTTCATCCTGTTAACCTCCGGCTCGGAACGGGCCCCGTTTACACGGGAATTTAATAATTGCAAAAGATAATGACAAACCGCGGTACGGCCACGTTAACGCGTGCGTGAAATCCAACGGTTCGACGGAAAAACACACATTGTTCTCGATAAATACGGACGGTGGTACGTTTTAACCGTGGATACTGGGAATTTTGGAAAATTTCGTTATTTACCTTTCGCCACCTTTTATAAAACGTTTATAAACGGTGAATTGTTTTATTTTCTCATGGATAAAAGTCTACGTAAATTCCAACAGAAGTGTCTGTAGAATAAACGAATCTGAAATTTGTTATTTTAAAAGATTCGATGGCACTGTGGTTAATCTTCGTTGTAATTAATTAAATAATATCGATAATAATTACATATAGTATGAAAGAAGAGCGAAGATCAAAAGATTCTATCGATTTCGTTGAATTCTTTTTTTATCGATCTTTTCCCAGGCTCGTCCGAGATCCACCGCGATATATTGTAGCTTCTCGAAAATAATAAAGTTGTTCGTTGCCTTCCACACGGACCGCCGTGTAAACGTTACACCTACAGGGACTACTCAACTTGTACTACATCCGCATTTTATGGTGGACCGTCATAAACTCGTAGCGTACCACCGTATTCGGTATCCACGGTATGCGTGAATATCACGCGTCCAGGTTGTTCTCCCCTCTTTTCTTCTTCTTTTTTTTTTTTTTATTTTTCTCCTCTTCTCTTTTTTTTCTTACCGGGTATTTACGACTTTCCAACGTCCCAGCGTACGGAAACTAACCATGAAATCGTTGACGGACGATGTCGGCGAGCCACGCGATCAAAAGGATTCCGTAACTCGCTCATTAACCGGAAAATACACTCTCCCCCCACCCCTTCCCCCCTTCCCCTCTCTCCCCTCGCGGTACTTACGCCCCGACGATTCGATTTCACTCGACTAAATCATATCCGGAATGAAAACGTAGAGGGAAGAGAGTGTCGCCTCGTGCGGTGATTTCCTGCGGTCGAGTAGAAAACAACGCAAGAAACACTGTTCACGTCGGACCGTTCCGAGAACAATGATCACCGAAAGTGGAGGAGAGAGAAAGAAAGAGAGAGAAAGAGAGAGAGAGAGGATCGAGAGAGACGAACCCGGAGAGCGTAGAAAATGAGAAAAGGACGAAATGTCGAGCAGCGGAGGGACCACGGGGAAAAGGGTGGGGGTGAACAAAAAAACTCGTCCTGGTCCACGGACCGTGCCCTCCGGGCCCTTCGTCGTGGGCCCGCAGCGTCGTGGACGCACGCGCTGACGCGACAACCTCATTTGTGCGCGACGGCTACCAGCGAGCGACAGAGAGAAAACCACGCGGTCAGGAGAAAGGGAGGAGAAACGTGGAAAAAGGAAGACGATGGAAGGAACAGAAGTGGAATGGAGAAAAGAAGGAGAGAGAGAGTGGGGTCCGAGCAAGTGCTCAACTAGATGAGGCCCCGGGAAGAGTCTTACCGAATCATCGGATAGGTCCCTTCACCTCCTCCCCCCACCCCTCCCCCATACTTCGTGATCCGCGCATGCGTGAAAGCACGTGGATTTGATATCATCATTTTATATTTTCCCTATTTTCTTTCCCGTTCTATGGAACGTATTTGCGAATAAGTCCCCGGGAATATTCTATACCGGGACGGTGTATATTTACGCGGCCTAATAGCTTGTCATTCATTCCGCATTTAATGAGTCAATCTTCGACGTCCCACTCCCTCTATTCTCTATTTCTCGGCTTAAAACGACCTGGAAGAAAGATATAACCATAACACACCTGTATTAGTCACACCACTAACCATCCGCCCGAAGATACCGGTTTTTCATCCAAGTACGCGTATGTGTACGATCGTGAATAGAAATTCCTGCGAGAGTAGCGAGCGCGCGCGCGAGCGAAATACCCCTCCCCTCCCCGCCCCTCCCCTCTCTCCCTCCCTACGTCCCTCTCTTAATCTGGCAACTCCGGGCCCAGGTCGAAGAAAAGGGGACCGAAGAAATGGGGTGGGTGCGGACGAGTTCGCGAGACGTCCGTACGTGTACGTGTGTGTGTGTGTGTGTGTGTATGTGTGTGTATGTATGTGTATGTATGTGTGAGTCCGACGAACACGAACGCGTCTGTTCGCCGGAAAGAGGGAGGATGCTGGACGTACGAGGCAAAAAGAGAGGGAGGAGAAGAAGAAGAAGAAGAGGGCCCAGGGATTGTCAGAGGAACGGAGAGAACGAGACACACGGTAACAAAGAGAGACACATAAAGAGAGAAAGACAGAGAGAGAGAGAGAAAAAAAGGGATAGACTGTCAGAGAGCGAAGCGGTGATGAAGAGAGCGAAAAAGGAACGGAAGGGAACGACGGAGGAAAGGAGACAAGCCGCACGAGAAGAAAGGAAGAGGGAGACAAAGAGAGACAGAAAAAGAGAAAGAGAGAGAGAAACAGGGGACCGATGGACGGTCCAATCAAGAGAGCAGGGTACCGCGCTGACGTGATTACAGCTGCCGCGCGTGACCGGAGTTAGTTCGCCGACTCGCTCGTTCGCTCGTTTCGTTCCTTTCGTATTCCGTTCCGTTCCGTTCCGTTCCTGCCACCCGCTACGAAACCGTCGGGGATACGTCGACGTTCCACGTCGAACACCGGGAGCGTGTATTCGTGTTCCGCATTGTTTCCACGTTGGAAAAAATGCGCGCCGGCGGATTAGGAATCAGAGGGATCTGCCGATCGGTCGAGTTTGTTAATTAAAACTGGTCGGTTCGTTGTGACGTATCGATTTCTAACGACCACCGAGATGTCATTAGTGTGTGTATGTATGTACGTATTCAGATTCCGTTGATAAGTAGTCGTTACCGATTGTCAGGGTGAAAGGGATTAGAATGTTAGATTTTTAATGATTTTTAGGGACATTTAGGGAGAGATAGGGGAAAATGAAGAATTTTTTGGGTTATATGTTTGATAAGGTGGATATAGGGAAGAGAGTAGAAAGGAATCGATAGATGCATCCCTGCATCCGAGACGACTTTACAGCGGTCCGCTGGGCCTGTTTTTGCGCCAGGCCAAAGTCTTCGGGGCCCGGTACCTCCCCGTACTCCTTTACGAGGATTGTACGCTCGTATAAGTCGGTGTAAGTCGACGGTTTCTTAATCACGAGAGAAAACAGAACGACGATTATTTTCACAAAAATATCCATATTTTTCAATATCTATAATCTCGAGCGTAAAAGAAATCTATTAATCCTTACATCGAATCCTATGGGACTTAAATAAATTATCGAATACAATTTTATTTTCCAGCATATTTATCGTCGTGATATCAAAATCATTATAATTCGTAAAAATCATTATAAAATGTTTCTGTTAAAATCTATCGTTGAGAAATACCAAACACCTCTCGTCGATATTCGATTAATTAAAACATCAGACGATGAAAGATAGCGGTGGTCAGAATGTAGCCGAAAATGAGACGAAGAAACAGTGCGCTAGTTTTTCGGGACCGCTCTATTTGGCGTTCCATGTATGGGCCAGACACACGGGGGCCCGGTTTATACGCGCACCCTTTTACGTCCTACGGGCTCGTCGAAGGGAGCTTTAGGGAGGGACAGCCCGGTGGACATGTTTATTATTTCAACGTCGAAGTCCTCCGTCGAGATTTAGTGGCTCGGACACCGGGCCCTTGGATACAAGCCAATAAAATCAGAGGGAACGAACATACGAAGGGACGAACAAACACGCGTGGAACACGGCGTACAACCGAAACCTTTTCACTTTCACGGATAGGGGTATTCGTTCCGGTTTCTGATAACTCTGTTAATGAGTCACCGTTCGAATGATCCAAGCGCCCAGCGATCCTAATTATCATCGATCGCTCTCTGTTCCGCGATTTCTCGATAATCGTCGAAAGTTACCGGATAGATCGGCGCCATGGAAAATTTCCCTCGACGTTCCTTTAGATTTTTTTTTTCTCACCGACTGGAATTTCCCGTTGTATCGTGTTTTCTCGGGACGTTTGCACCGGGTAATTTATTGAAACACGCTGAAAATATGTTCCGGGACCGGGGAATTTACTGTTCGGGAATGAATATCTCCGCGTTGGAATTTCAGGGAGAGATAAATACCGAATATTCGGTAGAAGTGACATAAATTTCACACATGTCCCGATGAGAGTAGATAAGTCCGACAGACGACTAGACAGGCCACGGACGATTTAATTTATGAAACCCGAACACGAATAAAATGCCGGGCTGTCATTTTTTTTTTCTTTTATTTTTTTCTTCTTCTTCCACGTAGGCGCTCGTACTTCATCCGGTAGTCATTACACGTATATAATGAGGCAATTAAGTAACACGAAAGGCAACGGTACTTAATCCCGAATTAATTCCCTTTCTTATCGATCGATCTCGAGGTTATCCTGTTGCCTATAAAAAAAACCATAACCTAACCCTTTGCCATGGACGCGCGATTATTTAAACATCCTGCACGACCCATGCAAATCCAGCAATTTCAAATGTATGAAAAATCCATCTTCCCCCGAAACCCTATAATTTTCTCATCGTATCTCCAAGATAAATACATCGTACCAAAGTGAATCTCGATCACCTATCGAATCCGCGGTTAATAACAATAATAATAACGAGCGTCGGCCCACGACCGGACGGTATAAAATGAAAATATACCATAGATATAAATAGAAACCTTAACCGACTATGTAAACGATCTATTACCTCTTAAAGACTTTAAATAATTTAAACAAAACTTACATTATCCACTCTAAGGAATGCAAAAATGATAAAAAAAGACTTTCAATCTTTCTATCTAAACTAACTTCCTTTTCTAATCATTTCCACGTTCTTTATACTGAATCCCATAAATTTCCTACAAATTATTTAAAGTCCATTAAAGAATTCCTCTATTAAACATCATAATACACCATCTTTGTTATAATTAGCTAATATAAATAGAACAATCACTCGCACGAGTGAGCCGGAGCACGTCGCGTCAGTTGCGTCGCGACGACGGTGGAAATCAATGATAATTCTCCACGTCGATCGATCGCTCGATCGCTCGATCGCCCGTCGATTTTTGCTCGGTGAACGCGTGGCTGTTCGAGCGCGGTTATTTGCGGTTTTGCGCGTGCATCGGTGGGGCCAGCTTCCGGCAAAGGTCGGTCGCGGCGTTCATGGCGACCAATCGGGCGCCAATCGTCCCGCGATGCTACCGAAACTTAACGGCCCTTACCTTCGATCCGATCCCTTCGACCTTCTCTCCCTCACTGCCCTCACGTCCGAACGCTTTGGCGCACCAGGTTTCTCGCAGCGGAGAGGAGACTTGGCAACGTCGCGGTTGGGCCCGAACGAGAGCGGGCCCCGGCAGAGGAGGAGACGCGAAGAAATCGCTACGACGGCACAGAAAGAGATCGAGCACCTTTGTCCGGCGAATCGGCCGCGAAGTTAACCCACCTTACGGCGTTTACTTAACGTTATGACGACCTGGTAAGCACGTGGAGGCCGAAGATCCAATGGGAATCGTCTAAGACGATGTCCCGGGGTGTCGGAGGCGTTTTGTTTGACAACCGCAGTCACCCGGGTAGATCTGGAGGATGTTTCTTGGATTTTCTTGGGACTAGCGAAGTCGTTGGGATGGGTAATTTTGGTGGGTAAGATTAGATCTTTTTCAGGTGGAAATCGTTATCTGATGGATTTCACCTGTGCCGAGGGATTTGCATAATTTTTCGAACGTACCTGTACGAAGTATTGGAGAAAGATTTTTAGATATTGACAAATTCAGGAAGATATATATCTCTTTTTACTTTGTATTATAACTTTCGACGAAGTATGGAAAAAAGAATAGAAAGCTTTGCAAGGATCTAATTTGTCACGATTCACCACGCCGTTTCGCACCTCGATCACTTATATTATTCCACCGACGAATCGTTTGGACGATGAAAAAGAAAAAGAAAGAAAAAGTAGATCGTGTATTTCGTATATCAAATCTTCCTAAATTATCAGCTTCCTAAGATACGAGCGACGTTCACTTTAATACCGGTCAATCTTTTTCTTTATTTCACCGCGAATACGTGTGCGTTACCCCTCGAAGGGATTCTACGGCCGAAAGATTACCAATTAAAGGAACTGCCACGGAGAAAGTTATGCGTCGTTAGATGCGGCCCTGCATGTGCATCGTGATGCTCCTCGAATGGAACCCCCGAGGGAGAAAGACCGAGCAAAGTCGGGGCCGGCCTCAGTCCACGATGATCTATGGCTCTATCGCGTTCGGAGTCTCAGATCACAATCATCCCCCTTTATCGTATTCCTTCGTGAGTTTTCTTTCTTAGCAGGTGCCCGACGTACACCGATATATTACGTACCGGGTGTCCACCTTTAATTTCGTCCGGTATTCATATCCCACTCTCGCTATAGGTAGATACGGTATAACGCAGATACATCAGATTGTGTGTGTTAAAAATGAATCGCACTGATTTTTTTCCCCATCTTATCTGCCGCACGTTTCTCAAATGTCGTTTCATTTTGTCTGATTTTATTTTTTTTTAATACTCTGATTTCTTTTTTACTTTGGAGATACTTGATCGTACGAAAAGGTTTTGGATATTTGTACATAATGTCGATGGGAATCTTTTTGAATGTATGTTTTTTTTAGTATTATAGGGTAGAGGGAAATTTGGTTAATTTTAGTATGAAAGTTAGTAAATGAGTTTCTTCGTGCGATTTTCTTCAGTTGTCAACCCTTATTAGATCCCGACGTCTCTATATGGACAGAGCCAGTTAATATCTCATCGAGCGAATCTTCTTGCGGACAGTGGAAACGGTAGTCGCTGACCTTTCACCGAAACGAGTCGACGATTTATAAAGGAGAACTCTGAGAAGCGAGTGCCGTCGCTCAGGAGGGTCCTCGATCTTCCTCTCCTTCTTTCTATCCTTTTTTTTTATTCCTTCCGTTTCTTATTATTATTATCATTATTATTATTCCTTTATTTTTTTGTTTTAAAATCATCCTCGAAGGAGTGGCCGATAGTTAGCAAGGACATTATAAATTTGAATCCGCCACCCTGTAATTATCCGTGATACCAGGGGCGTGCCACCGTCGATTTTGTACATACGGGGGTGTCCACGTCAGGAAACCGTTTCGCGTGTAATCGTGTGGAGAAAATTAGTCGTGAAACGCTGGTGTGTGTCGATCGTGTGTGTAGATTTCATCGGCAGGGATATCCTCGCCGGAGAGAGAGACATTATCGGGGAGGGGCTCGGAGATTCGAATCTACAGGGCTAAACCTTCAATCCGGCAAAGTGTTGTTGTTCTTCATCGATGCATCCGCGAAATAACTGGGTTAATTGTTTCGTGGAAACTGACGGAATCCGTGAGAAAAGATTCCTCTCTCTCTCTCTCTCTTTCTCTCTCACATCCGGGAGTTGGAAATGTTGCGATAAATTTCCGACAAGGTGTACAGGTTGGATTTTTTTTCTCTCTCTCTTTGTCTCTTTCTTTATATGTATATATACATATACGTTTCTTTTCATGGTGAAATTACATTGTAGTACAGCTCGCTACGTTTATTAGGACGTAATAAACGATTCGTTTTTATCCCCGTTGCCGTTTAAGGTGAAACGTACAAATTGGTTTCGAGGATCGTTAAAAATGCTTGCCACGTTTCGAGAATGAGATACCGGGGACGGTTTTAATCTTAAGCGTTTGTCGCGACTGCGGGTCTTGTAATTAAGTGAGATCAATTGCTTCTCGGCATACCGGTAATCTTGTTAGTCGCCACTGAATGCCGACAATAAGCCGCGCAACGTTTTTTGCGCCGGTTATCGCCCGTATGCAAATACACACCGAGTGTATCACGCTGCCTTTCTTTCTCCACCTCCCCCACTTCGCTCTATTCCAATTTGATTACCAAAGATTACGTTTTCAAACATGGTAACAATGTAGAAAATTTTATTAAAAATAAATGAGACACAGATACACACACGCATACAAAAATCATCGTTCCCCAGTTACCCCGAAAATCGTTAGCATAAAAACTACGTCAGAGAACCCCATCCCCCCCCCTCCCCCTTCGAAAACAATCGATCCCTGCGCACCCCCGTTCGACCAGAAAACCTCTCCAACGGTCTCGAATTTCATGAAATCGAATACAAGCCTCGGGCTGTGCTCGGATGCAGCCAGCCGCGTCCGGATGCCGCTACTTTGTAGTAGCATCGACGAGACGCCGATCAAGCTACGCCATAAAGCTAGCGGTGGCAAGGTGGACGACCAAGTGAAACATCCGCAGAAACAACAGAGACGACAGAAGTAGCCAGGTTACAGTCGGAACAACTGATGGAACGAAAGAGTAGAAGAAGAAGAAGAAGAAGAAGAAGATGAACACAGGTAAAGAAGAAGAAAGAGGAAGAAAGAGAAAGAAAGAGAAAGAAGAAAGAGAAGTAGAAGGGGAAAGGGAAGGCCCTTCCCGTATTGAGAGTGAACTCGATCTTCGACTGGCCAGCATCAAGACATTCGAGACTTCGACAGGGCAGCAAGATCGACTACAGCTCAATCACTCTTCGTCTCGCATCCTCGTCCATTCCCTTCCTTCTTCCATCCATTCGTTCGTCTCACTTTATCTTCAACCATACCACCACCACCACCACCACCATCATCACCCACCACCACCACCACCACCATCATCACCCACCACCACCACCCTTCCACCACTATTCTCCCTCTCCGTTGTTCCTCTCACCCGCCTCCAGACCCATCCGACTGGGCCTTAGGTCCCTCTCTCTGTCTCCTCCTCGGATCCTTCTCCCTCCATCCGTTGCTGCTCCACTCGAGCAGCTTATCTCGGCCCGATCTCCGGGGCCTCTCGGCTTCACGTGGCGTGCCCTAATGACGTCTCGGAACGAACGGGTACCACCGCCATCTAACAAGAGACTTTTTCACGTTCCAATGCTAATCCCCCGGGAGTCGTTCCCTCGCTTGCTTCTTTCTCTTTTCTCCTGCTGCGCGCCGCCGCTCTTACACCGGTTCTTCTCTTTCCACGTTCGTTTCGTTCCGTTCGCGCGAAACGAGCACAGAGGAGAGGAGAGGAGAGGAGAGGAGAGGAGAGATGATTGTTGTTGTTTGTTGGTGATGGTGGGTGATGTTGGTGGTGCAGAGGGTGGCCCCGGCCAAAGGGAATGCTTATTGGCCCGGTTCGATCTCGATGCTTATCGCAAACGGTTGTCCGTGATTTGTTGTCGCGGACCCGATGTTTGATTGTTACCGGGGCCCGTTTTTTTGATGCCCTCGTCTCAGGTGTTACTCGATGATTCCACGATTTTGTCACCGTCGGTATATACAATGAGACGTCGTCCATAAAACGACACATCGAAACAAAGTCGTCTCGTCGGAACGTATCAATTCTCGTGGCTACGTCATCTTGAACCCAACGAACGACAAACACACGGTGAAACGGATGATTTCGATTTTATACCGTTTTACCGACGAACCTTTCGTGTCTATCTATACCGTGATGACTACACACTACGATACCCATCGACGATGTTGCTTCTTAATTACTTCATTCCGCCATTAACCACGGCCTAATTATTCCCGGCAGCTCTTCATCAGCTGAAATTACACGTTCTCCGATTTCCCCGGGGTTAAAGCTAGGCCCAAGGCCGACTTCTCGCGGGGACTCATCGCGATGTTCTCTCACTCTCTCTTTCTTCCACTCTCGTACTCTTTCTCTCTCTCCCACTTTATCTGTCCATCTCTCTCTCTCTCTTTCTCTCTCGGAACGGCCACTCCGCTGTATACGGGAGTCGATTGAATCGGTCGCAGTGCAAAAAGGGCGACCGGGACAAAACAAAGGGACTCGCCTGGAATCTCTATCGGCGAGAGGGACGAGGGCAGAGGGATGAGGGGTCCAGGAGAGGGAGGCAGAGTCAGAGTCCAGAACCAGAGTGGCCTCGTGGAAAAAGGACCTTGACTGCTGCGGCTCTTCGAGTCCTGGATGGCTGCCGCGGGCCGAACCAGCCGCCAACCGCTAAAAACCTAATTAGATGTCATAATTATACTCAGTGGTGCTCAAACACCGTTGGAGGCTTGCTCGTTCTTGAATATCGTTGAACCCTTCTTTTAAGCTTCTACGGTTACTTCGATCGATTGATAAAATATTCTATCTCCTTTTCTAGAACTATAATTTCAGATAAAACGGTATCGAATTTAAAATTCCAACGAGCATCCGATCGTACGACATTTCATTTACAAATAGATCGGTGATAACGCTGCGATGTTATGATTCTTTGATAATTCGATAGTGCGTTGTTTTTCTCTCTCTCTTTTTTTTCTTTCTTCTTTTTTTTCTGCCGTTATCCATTGACCTTCTTTCTCGAGTATCACCTTTCGTCAGTCATCGATTCGACGACACCTACCACCTCCCTTCACCCCCCCCCCCCTCCCCGAGACGGTACATGGCTCACGATATGAAATACTTGCACGTTATAAAGCTTAACAGGTGGTATCATCGAGTCGAAGGAGTATCCCGTTTCAAATTGCGCGCTGTTACTCAAGCCGTTGGTTAATTACACTAGACCCGAGGTGGAATCCATTAAGCCACCGAACAAGTTCATCACTCTGTCTCGATGTAGAAATATTCTCGCGTTATACGTACCCCGTATCATCCCTATCGCCTCTACCAACGTAATCCTGTAATTTGATTCTCGATTTATTACAATCATCTTCGCGGAACGATGTCGCAATCAAATTTCATAACGTTATTACCCCTAGCAAATATCATCGAACGAATTTATCTATTCAGATAACTCTCGCGAACTATCTCTGTTCGAAAAGTGTCTCAATCCCCCGCGAATATACCTATAATATTATAATATCCGTGGATTTTTTTTTGCGAATAAATAATTATCGTCGGAATCGAACGAGAGAGAGAGAGAGAGAGAGAACGAAATTCCTCAGGTGAAGTGTAATAAACGTTTCCTTCGTCGTCGAGTGGAATGAAATAAACACGGAGTGTCTTTCAGCCTCGTCTTGTTTAAATATTTCTCATCATCGCAGACGAAACGTAGCCTTCCGTCGTATAGTATTCCGTGTTTATTGCCGGTGTCAACGACCGTACCACGGAATGTCGGCGATATTTTAACAGTCTCGCGGCGTTAATTACTATTATACGGCACGCAGCGGGCGCGTAGTGCTTGAGTAACAGTGTGCGGCTTGAAACGAGATACTCCGCACCTCAGACTCGGTGATACCACCTGTTGAGCTTTAACGTCGAAGTATTTCATATCGTGAGTCGGCTGGATAGAGGAAGACAAAGCGAGCCTCATCACCGAGGGAATCCTTTGATGGGTGACGAAAGTGAGATTTTTCACCTTCTCCCTATAGGCATTCGCGTACTTACTATACACACCGAGTGTGATCAACTAAAATAACACCTTTGCCACAATGCTAAATGTATAAATGTGCCGGCTAATTATATATACGATACTTTGTGTAGTAACATAATATAGCATAGTAATATATGAGGTGCCTAGAACACAAGGGGTATAGGTGACATTCTCAAAAGAACTGAGATCTGTGCCATGAAACTCTGAATTTAGCGTTCTATTTAGTGGTAAAGGGATCTACGTGAAATGCCCACCCTGTACATGATATACCCATTTGTAAAAAACAAATGTTGTAAGTACTATATTGTGATTTGTTAGCATTTGTGAACTTTGAGCTTAATTTTCTCAGAAGTAAATAAAATAATGTCGCTTATACCCCTTGTGTTCTAGGCACCTCATATATGGTATAGTAATATAGAAAAATACAGGAAGAAATAAAACTTTCGAAAATGATCTTTTAGGTTGACACATCGATCGTAGGGATATATTTTTATATCAAGAAAATATAGTATTAGTACGATAACTTTCGTAATCACAGATATAAATACATACATAGTATTGAGAATAAAAGTAGATGTAATACAGTGGTAGTTTGTCAGATAGAACCGTAATTTCCATCGGAAACGGACTCGATCTACCTGCCCCTTCTACATCGTTATTAAGTAGATCATCAGTCGAATCATTAATCATCCATTAACTCTGCCCAGACGTATCTGATAATTCGATGACGTCTAGTCAAAGGGGAACGTGTATTATTGAGTTAACACTGAGGTGGAATAAAATTATTCCACGAACGCTAGGTGAAAGGGGGTCACGTAATTCGTTACACCTGTTTCCACACGGCCGAGGGTGAAATTGGCGTGGAGTGGAAGTCTGTTTCGGGGTTGCATGGCTAACGTTAGGGGCTGCTTGGCGAGAAAAAAAAACACCCTCGGGGCGAATCGTAACACTGCCACCTGTTGCCGGTGAACGCGTGGATAGTAATCGTCGGCGAGCCGTTCTACGTTCGTTTTTTCCGACACACGGCACAGGTAATAATTAGCTTAGCAGGGAGCATTAATATTCCGTACGTTAAACGTTCGTAAAAATACTGAAGGAAACTCGTTGTTCGCCGGTTGGATGAATTTCGAGCAATTAAAAGTGGTTTCAACGAAACTGGATTAACCCTAAGATTTTCCTATGTCTATATACTTTCTGATAGTGTCTTGTTTTTTTTTTTGCTGTCCAGGGAACGTTCTTTCAAATGAGAAAATAATTGTAGACTCCAGGACAGCCGACATTTGACTGCGACTCGTTAAACGCAATACGTACTACCCTGCTCTACTTGTCGATTACCCAACGAAATTACACCGATCTCACGATTTATTACGTAAACTATTAGAAACGTGAAACTTACGGTAATACCGATTACCCAACCGGAAATTGGGAAATTATCCGGACACATTCGAGCCCGCTGTACACGGTACAGAATTTCTTTTTAACTAACAATCACGTTCGGGTGAACCCGGTATAAAAATAAAAGTAGAAAAAAAAATATATACATATATATTCACAGAAAAAAAAAATATACCCGGTGAGACACACACTATCCTTCAGGACCCGTCACAGCGAGGAAAGATACAGTCCTCGTAACGGACACGTTACAAGATCCCAATTAAAGCGCCGCGACACCGTGGATCCCTCGATCGGCAAGCAAATTTGACGCGTGCGAATTAATTATCGCCGAGGGAACCGCAAATTGCAATCGTTGTCCGGGTGGAACGAGACTTTTTATGTGGCACCTCGGGTGTACGCTGTCCGGACAAATCGAGACGGATGTCAGTCTCCAGGGCATGCTTCCTCTGGAACAACCGCCCTTACAAACCCCGTGTGCGAGCGCCTTTAGGCGGCGTGTCGCTCGGTCGGCGGCCGCTTTTGATCAACGGCCGCGTTCAATAATTCATCTGCAACTCGATCGTTCGCCGCGTTTACACCACCCCGCTCGGTTCGTTACATCGACGACCGCACTTTTCCAATTTGCGCCGCGATTTCACCGTTCCCCGTGAAATTCGAGATGAACCGTAGGTAGGAGCCCCTGTGCTCGCACTTCGATTAAATGGATCGATAAACGGAACATTTTTTTAGGTGTTTATCGATTTATTTAGCGTAGTTCTATGTATCATAGATATCCTTTGAATTTCATGTAGAGAAAAGTAAGTTGTTTAACAAAATAGCTTAAAATACTAAAATACCTTAAATACTTAATATTATAATTCTAAAATACTTTTTTCATGAAAATAGTGAAATTTAGATCTATATCTGAATAACATCCATGATGTCACAAACACCAATAAGGTGATCCTCGGGAAAATATATAAAACAATTCTATCCCACACGCCTAATACAACTCTAATCTACCTTTTTAACGAAAAGAATGAAATTTATATCTATCCTTAGACAACATCCACGATGTCACACCAATGAGGTGACCCTCAGGAAAACCGATCATCACCCTTGTAATTCCCACGCGACGATTTTCCACGAGCAATAATCCCCGAGACAATGCCGTGACACTTCTTCTCTCCTTCCCCGTTCGATTTCTAAACTCCGCGCGGTGCGTGCCCGACGATTTTCGAGTGGCGTTCAGAAAAGTGCGGCCCTGAAGCAGCCTCCCGTCGTGGACCGGTTCAAAAATACCTCGGATGCCCGCGCTGCGGGCGGGTTTTGCCGTACCGCGCTGGTCCGAACAGAGACGAGGATCGGGTCGGTGTCGCGAGGGCGAGAGAGATGCCGCGAACACGAGTGAGACATAGAGAAAGGGACGGGGGGATGGAGGGGAGTCAAAGGGTACTTAAAAGGGCGGGGAGGTAAGGGGAAGGACGAGCACGGAGGGATGCAGGAGTCGTTGTGGATCGAAGCAGGACAGACGAGAGGACCGACTCGAACGGCGAATCTTCGAAGCAAAACGTACGTACGTACGTACGTACTACATACATAGATATATAATACATACATATACACACAGGAGAAGAAAGAGAAAAAGAGAGCGAGAGGAAAAAGGTAGGAGAAACGTGAAACAGAGACGGAAGCGAGAGTGAAACGAACCTCGAAACGCGAGGAAAAGGGACGAACGAGAGTGGATAGGATGAAGAGACAGAGGAGAGAAGAGAAAGAGAGAGAGGGAGAGAGAGAGAGAGAGAGAGAGAGAGAGTGAATCCGGAGGTAGCAGAACGCGTCTTTATTATACGAACGGACGAAGGAACCCAGCGACCAAGCCTGCCTTCTCTGATGATGTTGTACTCACGACTCGCTCGTTCGCTCGTACCTACTCGTACTCGTTTAGCTTTCTCGCGTATACTCCGCTCGCTGGGAGGACCTCCAGGGCGTAGGGAGAGGAAATCGGCGCGATCGTTAAACGGTCAATTATCACTGATCCTCTCTCTCTCTCTCTTTCTTTCTTTTTCTCTGCTACGTTTTTAATGTTTCCTCTGATTCGTTGTCTCTTTCTTTCTGTGTTTTTTTTTAATTCTTTTTTTTCATTTTTAAAGACTGCTGTCTTGGTCGTCCATTCCGCCCTTCGCCCTTCCTTATGACTCTCCTTGGTTTATATCGATTACTCTTTTTCTGATCGGACGTTTTTTACGTGCAGCCCTTGATTCATTATGTGCTTCTTCGCGGTTTGAGTGTGTTTTTTATTTTAATTTGCGCGGTGAACCCTTTCGTTAGGGTTTAGTGTCCCTCGGAGCATGCATTGGTTACTCGATTCTAGATTGATTGCTCGTACTAGAGAAATTGGAAATTTTATTATAGTTCAGATACTGCGAATGGATTTCCTGACTCTCTCACTCCTTGCATTTAGATTTCCAAGAATATTCTACACACAGATTCTCATTTTTTTCCCACCACGCCGGCTCGATTCCCCGGGTGATCTCGAAGTCCGCGTAAAGAATAGTCCGCGTAAAACAAAAAAAAAAAGAAGAAAACAAAAATCGGAAAAAAAAAGATCGTCGAACGCGCGTGGTAGGTAGAACGGGCGGTCAGCTCGGGGGCCCCAGCGAAGGTACGATGTGGTAAAATGAAGAAGTTGTGTGTGGTGGCCGGCGCGAACTCAACGGATCTGGATCCGGCGAGCCATTAGTCGGGCCGATGGTCAGACCAATAAAAGCTCGGTGCTGCTGCCGTCCGGCGACCATAAAGTCGTAGGATTCCTTGTTATGCGCCCGTATGAGCCGGGCCCCAGTAAGAAAGAGAGAAAGAAACATGTATAAAACACGACCGTAGGAAAACCAGAAAAGATAGACCAAGAGGAAGAAGAAGAAGAAGAAGAAGAAGAAGAACCAGCAACGACAAGCACAACCACCGGCAGCAGGAACGGCAGCCGAAGAAGAAGAAGAAGAAGAAGAAGAAGACGGTAGATACGAGATAGGGAAGGAGAACGCGAGGGAAAGAAAAAAAAAGGGTTAGAAGGATGCGATAAAGATAGAG
The DNA here is from genome assembly GCA_917499265.3 of Mimumesa dahlbomi. Lineage (NCBI taxonomy): Eukaryota > Metazoa > Arthropoda > Insecta > Hymenoptera > Crabronidae > Mimumesa > Mimumesa dahlbomi. The sequence continues at coordinate 9,890,540 of OU824118.1, read as the reverse complement.
ATTGGCAGCGAAGCAGGAACGACGAACTGAGATAGAGCAGAGAGTAGCTTCCACGTTTAAGTGTAAAAGGGGTGGAAGGGGTGAGGAGGAGAGGGGAAGGGGTAGAGAGAGAGAGAGAGAGAAAAAAAAGGAGATTTTATACACTGATAAAGAGAGAAAGAGAGAAATGCAACGGTGCAAAAAGGTAGAAAAAGGCGCTAAGAAGGCGCGGCTGTTATAAAATCGTGGCCAGCTCCTTTATTGGCATCGGGGCGGGAAATTATGTGTACGTTCCACCGTGGAACCTGTTTCGGGCCGTTTCTCGCGTATAATTGGAACGTTCGGGCCAGCTCGGGACATAACGTTTGCATTCGTTGCCGCGGATCATTCGTTTCTACGGATGATACTCGTAGCGACCTCCTTTTAAAAAAAAAAAAAATCCCGTCGGTACTTTCTTTCCTACGCGGTTTTTTCGCCGTGTCGCGAGCAGAGAAACGGGGGGAAAAAAATTACCACTGTGCCTTTCTTACCGTCGTTTCTTCTCGTTACTATGGATTTTTTTGGGGGATTTTTTCGTTCATTTTTCTTTCTCTTTGTGCGTTTGTTTGTTGGTTTTGTTTTGTTGTTTTTTTCGCGAACCGAGAACAGAACCACCACCGTACGCGAATCGTCGCGTAACCGGAGAACAACGCGGTGACTTTCGACGCTGAAATATCGCCGGCGATTTATATCCTCCGGAAGGAGGGTGGGAATGAGTCAGTGCCGGTACTCGAGGCTTCCGGGCCCCTTGAAAGAAACTATATGAAGTTATATTAATAATTCGTCATTTGATTTCTTGAACGTTAACAACACATCTTAGATAACGTTAATTTACCATCGTGGAACGTTTCTATTCAACGAATTCATTGTAATCTAGGCATAATGAATATTGAAAACAGATTAAATTCTGTTTTATCGCATGATTATCACGTTCTTTCATATAATTTTTTCGAAAAAAATGAATCGACGTGTTCGTATGAAGTATTTTTAATTACGTCACGAGACGTCGGGCTCGAAGGAAGATATTTACGAGGGGAAAAATGTGCCGACGTAGTAGCGTGGTCCCGCCGAAAATTAGCCCAGTGACAACGATTAATGATCTCCGCAGGCTCACCAGACTCTCTCTCTCTCTCTCTCTCTCTCTTTCTTTCTCTTTCTCTCTCTCTCTCGCTCGCGCGATTTAAATCTCGCCCATGACGATATACCCGCGCGTCTCTCCTCTCGCATCTGTGCTCTCCGATCATTTCTTTCGTTTTTTTATTTTCTCTTGCCGTTCTTTCATGACACCGTCACAGGGTTACCCGAGTGCCATGAACCCACGGAACCCCCCTTCTCGTCGAAAACTTCAGCCTTGACGAGCGTTTCAGTGGTTCGCTATCGCTATTGATTCAAGATCTGTCTATCTGGCCCCGCGAACAGGCAATCTTTTGTCATTTAAATTAATCATCCCAATAAAGACGTATCTCTCATTTTTCTTGCGAGTCGTCGCACTCGAATGTATTCCGCGTATTCCGTAGAGCGAGTTGAATATCGTATGTCTGTTCTTTTACGTCTCAAACGATCATTTACACTCTTTCTCCCTCTGTATCTCTTTCTCTCTTTCTTTTTATCCTACTCGTTCTCGGGAGAGATCGATGAAATTACCCTTTTTTTTTTTACTGACAAAAGAATAATCAAATAATAATCACTACATCGTCTCGAGTCTCTTCCAACAGGGAAAAAAAAGATTTATTCATTGGACATTTCATTATTACTACCCCGCGACATTCTCATCCCCCCACCCCCTCTCTCTTTCTCTCTCTCTCTCTCTCTTTTCGTGGCTGTCGTAATGAGACCTCGGTATAATCACCGGCCTACCGAATTAATGAAAGTAAAATTAAAGGGCCCAGTCGCTTCTCATTAATCTCCGCTATGCGCGTAAGAAAGCAAATGACGGGTGTCCGGGGGCCCCACGAAAAGATGATGGACGCGATTTTTCGGGACACCCCGTAGAGCACACGGCGGTGCACTCTCATCGAGGTTTCTCTGCCTTAAGTGATGGCGGCCATAATGTTTTATGCAACGGAGTAGGCGGATGGGAACTCGAACCCACCGCGGGCTGTCAACGCGCGATCATAATTATTTGGCGTTCCGTTCGGGCCGTAGATTTGCTTTGGGGCAAACGTATGGGAGCGAGGATCCTGCACGCATGCGAATACAAACACGTATGCGTGCGAATGTATACGTGCGTGTAAACATCAGCGAACGAAGTGAACGAAGCACTATAAGTGTTTTAACCCGATAAACGAACAAACGTGGATAAAGATAGATACGGAATTCACGTGGAATTACATCAACTTTTCCTCGCGTACCTACTCCACTCGCTGACCATTAAATCTAACACACTAATAAATACATCATTGAAACTTACCAAAGGGAATACATACGTGTCTCCCTATGTCTCTGTGTAATACAGATAATTCTGTATAATAACAACTCTTATAAAACGTCGTACAAAGATACACCAACGGACGTTACTAACGCAGGCAATAAGGATGAAAATAAAATAACCAAAAAAAAAAAGAAATGAAAAAAAAATCAAAAAGAATACCAATGAACCGGCTGACATACGCGTGTACCAGGTGTGGATATAGAAACATATGCGTGTATGCATATATATGTGCGAGCATGTGGACATGCGTGGCTGCGTTTTCAGCGAGCGTTTCTTTTCCAGGAACAACCTGCCGCACGGAATTCCTCCCGCGATAAGTCAACCAGCCCCGGGACGGACGCGGCTTCAATTAACGCGGGCCATTAAGGTCGATTTACATCAGCGGCAAGCGCGCGAAAAGAATGTCTCGCCATTGAGTTTAATGGACTTGTTTGCACCTACCCTTCGTACGGTCCTGCAGCCAACACACTAACGAGCTTCTCTCCTCGTCCCGCTGTATCGTCGGCAGACTTCTCTAATGTCGCGTCTATATCCGGAGCGCATCGATTACCGGCCAGATCACATTTTTCTCACCTACACGATCACGGACGTATACGTATACTTATACACCGGGCTACGAGTTCACCAATGCCCAACGGAGGGGGTTTAATTAACCCGATCATTAACCGTCCTGGATATTACCGTCCCCGTTGATCGTAGACGCGGTGAAAAAATAACCGGACGGATCAAAGAATCACCGAGTCATATCGCTATGATCGTGGAGAAAATACACCGGGGGAATGTTATCGTATCGGGTCGGGGAGGATTATATTTTCCACGTGGTGTAAGTTTTTATTAGAATATAGTTAATGTATATTTATATATGATTACGTTGATCGAGTGGGAGGGGAAGAATGAATAGAAAGATACTGTGCAACGTACGGGGAAATCGTTTGTCAACGAGTATAAGGCTCATTAATTACACGGAAATTAACTCGAGAATTTCCTCGTTCGACGAGGACAAACGGAATCGCGTTTCGTTGGAACGACCGTTCGACTCTTCGCGATTATCGTTGCGCGAAAATATAAGTGTCGCGCGGCGTTCCGAGACTTCCAATTAGAATAATGGAGAGATTAGGGGAAGAGTGAGAGAGAGTGAGAGAGAGAGAGAGAGAGAAATACGTCGGTTCGACCGCGTATCCACGACGTCGGCGACCAGACGCCGCGGAATTACGTCGGGCTATTTAAATTTATTAATTGAACGATATCAATGAACTCGTGCGCTAACAGAGCCCTCATTGAATTCCCTCGAACTAAGCTGTCTTCGCGATAACTCCCGCCTGTCTTTCGCGTTTCTTGTAAACCCGCCGATTTTTCACGCTTTTTGTCGCCCAGCCCCGATGCCACAGCCCGTTCAACGTTTCTTGTCCGGTTGTCCCCGCGCCGTTACCGGAAACTCGAATAAAGACACTCTGTCGGGCACAAACACACTCTCGCGTCGGGACAAAAAGCGGTAATCGCTTCGGAACAGTCGATCCGCTATCGGATCACAAAAGCATGATGTTTGCGCATGTTTTTCTGGCGAAATTGAAATATTTTTCATTCGACGTCTCGTCTTTTTGTGGAGGAAAAGTCAAGCAGAACGTGGCGTTTGAAACGTTTCTTTCACGAAGAGATAGATAGATAGATAGATAGATATTAAATTTATTTTGCGTCCTAGGGATGGACCCTTTAACACTATTTCTATCACGATTGTGTGTATACCTATTTCGACCAAAAGGTGTCTTTCGAAACCTTTTCGTTTGAATCCAAATATTTGCCAAAACTGTTGGAATTTCAAATTACCAGTTATAAATGTCGATAATTTCACAACTATTGTATAACAAGTTAACAAATTAATTGTGGAGAAATGATTCAACTTAACTAATGATTTTAAGTTAAAATTTGAAAGGTGTCTTTTGACACCTCTTGGTAGAAATAGTGTTTAGGACGACGGACAAGAAAAATAATACAAAATAAAATGCAATTAAAATTAAAATTAAAATCAAAATAATACAGAAAAACTAAAGTCTACAGAGAAAAATAGAAAAATGAAAAAAAAATAATGAAGGAATGAACAGATGACGGAGAAAATGAGAAGACACGATGATAAGAAAGAAGATGACGGAAAGCGCAAAACTTAAAAGACGGAGAGAGAGAGAGAGAGAGAGAGAGAGAAGAAGAAGAGAGACAGACTTTCTTTCAGCGGAAGTGTAAACGTGATTCGACGTCGGGCAACACTCGAGGCTCGTCGGAACGACGGCGCTCGTTTGGTGGGTCAGAATGCGTCGCGCGCGGTTACCAGTTGTCGAGGCGACTTGATTATTGGTGGACCAATCATTTTAATGGCTAATGTCGAGGGCGACCGATAACCCCACACGATAAAAGGAACGGCTCCACGGCTGTTGTCGATCGCAATGCGAGCCGCACGGTGAAAATGCACGCGTCATTTTGCAAAAACAAAGTGTATCTATCATCGGTGTAATTCGTGGTATAAAGAAATGATGTATGTATGAATAAAAACAGCGTCGAATCGAACGTGAAGTCTGAAAGTAAACGGTTAGATAACGAAGGAAGAGAGAAAGAGAGAGAGAGAGAGGGACATAGATAGATAGATAATTTATTACCTGTTAGAAAGAGAAAATGAGAGAGAGAGAGATGTCTAGGTGGTGAATAAAGTCAAATAAAGGTAAACGAGGGCAAAAGATAATAATAAAAAAAAAAGAGAAAAAAAAACATCCTCCCGACGAAAGCAGGATGTTTCAGCAGGATTCATTGAAATCAAAATACAAGGAGACCTTAACCCTTTCTTCGGCTGGGACGTCTTGGCGACAAAAGAGCCTAAAAGCAGACCGGGAGCACTTTGACAAATGGACAGTCGGTAGCGCGAAGAAGGTGGACGTAGGAAAAATAAATAAGAAGCGACGTCCAAAAAAAATATTGGAGTGTTTTTGGCCGTGAAATGCCGACGAGCATGCTGCTTAATCCTGATTAATGCCCTTGGAAACTCGCTACTAATGCTAATGCCAGCTCGGGGGCCCGCGTTTCTTCGTGGTTGTCCACGTTCCCCTTTCTTCATCCCTGTCATCTTTCCGCTTCTTCTTCGTCTTTGCGGGTTCGCGCTCGAATATCTCGCATGTGAACGACCGACGATCAAATATTTCGTTGGAACGTAAGAGGGGGAAAAAAAAACGACAAAAATCCGATTGAAAATTTCAACGAACGTCCGTTTTCATCGCGTGACCGAGTCTACCGTACTTCTTTCGTCTTCGTATCACACCGAATTCAACGTGATCGAATGTTTTTAAGATTTTTATATTAAAAATACTGCAATTCGATCGTTACTTTCGATAATTATAAGAGACACATAGGTTTATATACATTTTCTATATTATTATTCATTAATAATTATCTCTGTTATTATATACTCGTACCAAAATCGCTGTCACTCGAATTCAATTTCAAGAATCGTCGTCCAAAGAATCCATCCCTCGTTCAAACACCGATCGCGACGACCGGTTCGCTGGAAATGGGTATGTATAAATCGTCGATAGGTTGATTAGCGTGAAGTACAAGCCGGGGCAAAGAAGTGTATCACGCTCGAGACACGATGAAATTATCAATCTACACGGGGCCCGACGGTGGATTCTTCCACGCGATCGCGATAAAACCATCGGAGTCCCCGGCGCGGCACCCGATTCGCCACGGTTCGACAAAGTGGGCCAGTGTGAGGCCCGCTTTAAGGATCGTGACCGGCGATTGAGTTGTATCCAGCGTTTGTTAAGACTGCCGGAGAGAAAGAGAAGAACCGAGACGGACAAACGTTTGCGGACCATAAGAGAAAGATAGAGAGAGAGAGAGAGAAAGACACACACACACATGAAGAGAAAGGGAGAGTAGGAGAGAGAGAGAGAGAGAGATCGAACATCGAGACATAAGAGACGATGCATCATCTCCAGTCCGCAATGAATCGAACAAAGATGGAGATAGAGGCCCTTCACTGGAGCAGGACGGAGACATAAATTCACGTGCATGCTCGTACATGAGAGACAGAGAGAGAGAGAGAGAGAGAAAGACAAGGGCCCCCGTTCTTCACGTGTGTGAGCATGCGAGACAAAGAAGCGCTCGTGCAGTAAACTCGCACGATCTTCGTGGCGCAAACCGCCTTTGGCTGCACGTACCTTTCGTGCTTCGGGTGAGTTGCGCTCACAATTGTACACATATACATACACAAGACACACACGTACACGTAGATAGTTCGCGAACGCACGTGCGTTTGAATAGCGACGATGACTGATCGTTGTGCACGCGATTTTGTCTTTTTCGACGCCACTGTGTTTTTGGGGAATGTAAAAAGAGAAACGAGGGGAAAAACAAAGAAATTTTTTAGACGGAGAATCTTTTCGGATGGATGGTGGGTTTTCGTTGGTGAAAGGTTTACGTGAATTTCCCGCGGAAAGGGAAAGTAATAGGGGGAATGTTGTATGTGTGTACGTGCGTTACATATATTATACTTAGATGTTGAGGGAACGTTTGATAGAGCGGGTGGTGTATGTTGAATCGTGGTCTATTCGAGATCGCGGAGTTTCTGCATCGCGTGCAGCATTATTTGGTATCGATATGATTTATGAATGCCTGATGTGAGTCATAATGAAAGCGGAGTTTCCGTACGGTTTGATAGTTCGAAGAGAATTCAATTTGACACGGTGGAATTCATGTCGGTGATAATTCAATGTGTACGCCGTATGTAGCGCGGTGTATTCAAGTATTTCAATTCAGTTGATGTCTTTTTCTGTTTCTCTCGGTCTATGTGTGTCTCCCTCTCTCTCTCTCTCTCTCTCTCTCTCCCGTTGTCCGTCGATGATTAAAGTAACAGATCACAGAGCGAAAAATACTACTTTTGATTTCAAGTACGTATGTATGTATGTATGTACACTTATGCTCCGGGCGACTAATGTTCTAACACACGCTTATCTGTATGTATGTGCGTGAACGTGTGTGTGAATTACGACAAACGATTCGAAACGACGATCAAAGATTCAGGTCGATATCTAAAAATTTGCGGAAACGGCCAGGGAAGTACGAAAATCGCGAAAAATCGTCAAATTATGACAGTTTTTTGATTGCCATTCGCTCAATTTTAGAGATAGCGATCTGAAACTTGTACCATTGTTTTAGTTAGGAAATTCTACGCCAGATCAATGTATAATAATTGTACTTTTCGAAAATTTAATTTTTCGCAAAAATCTGAAGGGGGTAGGTCAGGATTTTTTGCGATTTTCGTAAATTGCTCGCCATATCCCTAATTTTTGAGCTATTAAAATGATCCAAGGCGTTTTGAACGCGGAATTCGAAGCCGAATAAGACAGTGAAAGAATCAGATCGATATCTCAAAAATTGTGGAAATGGTGAGCGATTTACGAAAATCGCAAAAAATCCTGACCTACCCCCTTCAGATTTTTGCGAAAAATGAAATTTTCGAAAAGTACAACTATTATATATTGATCTGGCGTAGAATTTCCTAACTTAAACAATGGTACAAGTTTCAGACCGCTATCTCAAAAATTGAGCGAATGCCGAACGAAAAACTGGTTGAAAATGACGATTTTTCGCGATTTTCGTAATTCCTTCGTCATTTCCGCAATTTTTTAGATATCTAAATGATCCGGGACGTTTTGGATGCGCAATTGGAAGCCGAATAATACAGTGAACGATTCAGGTCGATATCGAAACATTTGTGGAAATGACGGGGGGATTACGAAAACCGCGAAAAATCATCAAATTAGAGCAGTTTTTCGTTCGGCATTCGCTCAATTTTTGAGATAGCGATCTGAAACTTGTACCATTGTTTTAGTTAGGAAATTCTACGCCAGATCAACATATAATAGTTGTACTTTTCGAAAATTTAATTTTTCGCAAAAATCTGAAGGGGGTAGGTCAGGATTTTTTGCGATTTTCGTAAATCACTCGCCATTTCTGTAATTTTTAAGCTATTAAAATGATCCAAGGCGTTTTGGACGCGGAATCCGAAGCCGAATAAGCCAGTGAAAGAATCATTATGATATCTCAAAAATTGTGGAAATGCCGAACGATTTACGAAAATCGCAAAAAATCCTGACCTACCCCCTTCAGATTTTTGCGAAAAATTAAATCTTCGAAAAGTACAACTATTATACATTGTTCTGCCGTAGAATTTCCTAACTAAAACAATGGTACCAGTTTCAGATCGCTATCTCAAAAATTGAGCGAATGCCGACCAAAAAACTGTCATAATTTTAACGTTTTTCGTAATTTGCTAATTTTCTGTAATTCTTGAGCTATTAACCAGTTAACTGTGTTCTAACTGTGAATCTAACTTACAAATTAATCAATTTCTAACTAAACAATTATCTCCCGGCACACAAAACCGAGATCCTCTCGAATTTTTCCATTTCCCCAGTTCAACATAATTTTCGCCCCAGTTTCACAGTGCCAAACTTCACCCGCGCTCCTATGAAACGCAGGCGGCGTGGAAAGCGGTTCGATTTCGCGCGTGTGTTGCCCACGTAATACGTGCACACGCCGAGGGCGTGCGATTATATTCGTGGGAGTGGTGGAGGTTGCCCGGAGGGCAAGCATCTGGCCGTAATTACTAAATTATCCTTTAACTCCGCCGTCCACTCGAGGCCGTGCCGCGATCTTATCCGACGAGAGGGTTGTGCCTAGGTTTACTCTGGACCGAAACGATCGTCGTTTATCGTCCGGTATCCCAGCATCCGAATGACGGCGGGGAACGGCGCGGGGAAAAGAGACGTTAAGGGAACCTTTCGTCAGGATCAACCGGGGAACGTGAAATCCCCGGGAAACCGGTACGTACAACGAACGTCATCGACGTCGGCCGAAGCGCCTCCAACTATTTACCGAACCTCCCGACAGACGTAACGCGAGGGCATAATTATACGCTTATGCATCTCGTTGGATTCCAGCGGGAAAGAGGAGTAGAAAGATGAACGCCGTTGTTGTTGTTTCCAGGAACTCGCGGCGAAGTCTCGAGAAACATTTATACCCTTTCTATCCTGTTAGGCGTTAAACATGTGAGGGTTCTCTGTCTCACGAAAATATTTTAACACTAGGTTTATTTACCACGAGGTTATATATAAATAATTCTATTAAAAGTTTTTTTCGGAAAGCAGAAAGGTGGAAATATTAGATTTGATATTATATGTCTTAGAAATATAAGGAAACATTAATTAAAATGTTCTCATAAAGAACTATAAAAATATTCTTAAAGAAAATTTAACATAAAAGTGTCTCAGAGAGGTAAAAATGATTCTTTGGTAAATCTAGTATTAATAACTCAAATTCTAATAAATTAATATAAAAAAAAGATCTGTTGATATATTTCACAATATTTTTTATCATTCCCAAGCGATCGTTGAAAGTCCTACGTATAAAGACATTCAAACGAAGTCGACCGGGGGATCAGGCCGCGGTTTCCACACAGCCTCGTGATTGAATAAACGGAATAAACAGAGGAGGTAGAAGCAGCCTGGAAGATGAAGTTTGCAAGGGAGTAGCACGACCGAGTCGGTGGTACCATGCATCATCGATCCGGACAGTTTTGCCCTCTCCTCGACCTCGCAGCCGTGTTCCGTTCGGTTTCGTTTCTCCTCGCGAGCTCCTCCGGTTGGCCTCTTACCTTCCAGATCGTCCTACCGCGAGTACCTACCTACCTACCTACCGACCAACCTACCTTACTCTTTCTAACCACCTTCTGAACCCTCTCCGTGAGGCCGGCAAAAAACAGCCAAGAATACTTGGCCCCGCGAGGGGTCGAGATCGATCGATCGATTGCGGAGTTGCTTTGCAGATAACTCGATCGCGTTGAAAGAAAGAATTTCGTTTTCGGTGTCCAGTGTGTGGGTTGAGTTATGGCTACCTGTATATTTGTGAGAAGTCTATTCTATATCGAATATAAAATAATAACGAAGTCTCATCGTGTAGATCGATATAATTTATTTTTCATAATTTATCTATTGAAATTGAATCAAATCTTTTTTATGATCGATAATTATTTTCATAATCTAGTATTTAAAAGTGGTTTGGTCTTTTATACTGGAAGATTTATTGTATGTTCGTAATCATTTTTGTTATTCCCTATTCCCATAATTCTCTAAATCGTGATGCCCACCTTGCCGCGTGTGATCCACCGCGAATCTCGCACCTGCCACGAAGAAAGATGAAGACATACCGATCGAGGGTACCCGCTGCGAGGATACATTAGTCGTTAAGATGGGGCGCATGCAAATGTGCCTGCGTCCCGGAGCGACATTACACGGTTATCGTCGTTATCGCGCGAGAGTGGACGTCGATTCCCGATGAAACTAGTTTCTGATCGCCTCCCTTGAAAGCCGTTGTATCGTATTGGAAATTCGATGACACTTTGTTGCGCCGTTCCGATAGGGAGGCGTTAGAATTTAACGCCTCGGTGAACGTGAAACAATTACGGGACGCGTTACGATAGAAATACAAACACTTTCGCAATAACATTCCTGATATCTCAATGACTTTTTAAAAGAATTACACAAATTGTCCGAGAGGAAATATTAGATTTGCGATATTAGATTTGAAATACTTTCAATAATTATAATCAATTAGTAATAGACCATACTTTCAATAATTATAATCAATTAGTAATAGACCATACTTTCAATAATTATAATCAATTAGTAATAGACCATACTTTCAATAATTATAATCAATTAGTAATAGACCATACTGTCAATAATTATAATCAATTAGTAATAGACCATCACTTCTAAATTGAAATCCTTAAATTTATACTTTTACACAAGGAACAACTCTTTCGTCTATTTAACCCTAAAATTTGTTTAAACAAAAATCTTATTTCACTAGTCTAAATCTTTGAGAATCTTGAAAATCATTGAACGAGTGATTCCAATGGAATATTTGTTCCCTTCGAATGCGATAGGGCGAGAGGGTGGAGTTCCGACGAGAGAGGATTTATCGCGAGCGAATCGAAACCACCCTGTCGAATCGCGGACCACGGATTGGTCAGTAATACGATCACGTTTTGCCGGCTGCCGATCAAGCGAAACCGTCCGACGAACCAATTGGCTGGGCGGCTTCTGATTGCATAAGAAAAATCGGAGCGGCCGCTTCTGCATCGGCGGCCGGATGATTTTTCAACCGGGGATCCGCGGCGATTATGCCGATCCGATCGTAAATTTCGATTCGACGATGTCGAGGAATGCCCGCTTCCTCGTTGTAAATTAACCAATGGTCGCCGCGGAATACCGAAACCGTTTATGGCTCGTAAAAGTGCCGAGATGTAAACTTTCTTGCAAAAAACTCTCCGGGCAACCCTTTTGCCCAAACCTGGCCTTCAGTTTTCAGGTAGCTCGTTAACGGGTCCGCCTTGTTTTACGAATAGAAAGTTTAATAAAGATAAATATAGCGAAACATGTCGTAAAAAAAAAATCAACAACAACCTGTTAATCCCTAATTGAGACCCAACACGGAATGTATTCAATTTCAAACGTCAAATTTGTTACTTTCACGTGATACTTCTCCACGTGGCAGACAGAGTTAGTCTTTCACTGTGAATAAGAATTAATTATCTTCAGTTATCTTTGAAAATCCACCATGTAATCCGGTAACTTTGAATCAATCGAGTATAATTTTCTTCCAGGCATCGAAATCCAAGATGGTCCGATAAGAATCTCGACCAACGTTCCAGAAGGACCGCTCTGTTTCTCGTCAAACTGGACACTTGAGTGTCTCGACAACGAGCCGAAAAATCTTCTCCGATTCATCCAGGAATACTTGTATCGCAATCGTATTAAAAGCTACCGCTAAAAACCATCGGTACCAACAACCGTACTTATCCCGAAGACATTCGTATAAATAGCCACGTCGGTGGATTTAAACGGAAATAATACAGTAGAAAAAAAAATGAGAGAAAGAAATAAAGAAACACCGCCTCCGGCCAACGTTAAAGTTATTCAAACGAGTTTCTTTCATTTGTAAATTCTCCCGCGTCGTCGGAAACGGAGCCCGTTACGTCGACGAAATGGGGGCCCCGTTGCTCGGACAATATGTCGAAATTCGAATAATTCCGACAACGATAATTTCCATGGGCTGGGCAGGGTGCGTGGGCAGCGGCAACAAAGTGATCGCACGCACACATACACACATACACACAGATATAGGGGGAGAAACACGGCTCGCGCGTGTCTGGCTAATGTGTGGGTGCACGGTGCAAGATGAACGCGTGCAAGCAGGTACGCAATAATTCCATGGTGCACGTGGTAAGCGAACAGTGGCGTAATTCACGTCGACGTCTCTCTTTCCGACGTACGGGGGCCAGTGACTTATACCGATCGAGTGATTTACATTTCCGCCGATCGATCGATCGAAAACCGCGAAAGTACCAACTCGAGCTTGGGAAATACGTGATTATCGAGAAATTTCTGCGATCGATACGAACCAATTCCAGGTGTAAATCCATGAAACACTATATAGAAAACATATGTTTAATAATTATTTATGGGAAAATAATTACGTGTTTTTTTTTACCATGGGTAACAAATGTAAAGATATATGTATGTATTTATGCATAGATTAATGAAATGAGTGGAAGATTAAAGTGACATTTCATTTTGTCACTTTAATCTTCAAAGTTTTGATGCGTTTTCCGAAATTTTCTCTATAATCCAGGTCCAGTGAAATAAGTGTTACGCTACTGTTGCCTGTACGACACGGTTCCCGTCGATACACGGATTCACATAGATCCCTAGTAGAGACTAGAAACGACTAGGCTCTTGGAGGAGAGATTGAGTTACCAAGATAATCGGATGCACGCCCATCCGCGCAGCCACGCATCCCGATATCTTTTAGGCCCGGTTCACAACGCACCATAAGTCCCAACCATACCCTTTCCAACCAACCAGACATTCCAGCGTCTATACTACTTATACGATTAATTTTATTCCTGGTAGGTTACTATAATTAATTTAGAAACCATCTTCATTGATGTTGATCTTCTACCAAACCCTGTCGATCTCAATTTATTTTACTGACATTTAAATTCAATTGTGAATAACTCGAGTGTTTTGTTAGCACGTTAGTTTGTTAGTTAAAGAAACTTTCGGGACAACTAAAAACACACTGTTTTCTGTTTATTTTTATTAGTCCAGGGTGTTGCGCGCGAGATAGAAAAAATTGACGTTTCGGAATTTCCTCGGACGAAGGTGTGTTCCCCCCCCCCCCCCTGGCAAAGTGTGTCTGTGAAAAAAAAAACAGATTCGTTGGGCACCTATGAATTCGGATGTATAGATCCAGCACGCGGACTGCAGAGGCTGCTGGACCGAGGCAGCAATACAAAGCGATAAATCAACGTAATAAGGCGGCCCTGGAAGAAAGACCGAGTCCATAAAGATGTTGGTTTAGGACGCGGATTTTTCGAGCCGTTCCCCCCGCGGCATTGAGGATCTCTCACTCGCATAGAAAATCATGGATCGGCTTTATCTCGATCCTAGATTCGAGGCACGCCTGTGTTTCGTGGAACCCCGGGGATCTATGATCCGAGCAATACATATCCTTGTTTTCTTTAACGTCCGACGAAATTCCATCGCGTTACGAAAACTTCGATGCGTTTCGCAATGAGCGCGATTTACGTTTTCGCATAATTCACGGTGAAACGTTTCGCGAATGGAAACACGTTTCTCGTGAAATTATAAGATTCGCAGCAATAGGATTGAATTTTGATTTCAATCGCGTTTACTACGATGGATGATCTCGAATTTGTAAGTTAATTTTTATTGGGATTTTTAACTAATTGATTTTATTATTTCGAGTCTTCTTTTAATGGGATGAGAATTTTTGAAACTCATCGCTGGTAATTTAGAAGGCGTGAATAAGACTCATTTTCATCGCACGGTTTTCATCACGAATTCATTCTATTCCCGGGCGATTACGAAGAAATGTCAGGAATCTCGTGGGTCCGATTCCCCCGGGGGCCCGGTCGGTACCCAGGATTCGATTCGGATCTTTCGAAGCGTCCATTGTCTTCCTGGAAAGAAGGAAGTCGAGGATAGAAACCGAAAGATTAAAGGGCGAAGTTGATGGCTCAATTAGCGCGCCGCTGGCCGACAAAACGTCGACGATGGAAAAACTTTCTTCCGATTTCTTCCATTTTACGAAGCGAAGAAAAAAAAAGGGGGGATATCCTATCCGCCTTCTCCGGTGACCGAGGATTTATTTTTTTTTCATCTCTGTGCTAATCGTTTCTCGGACGAAATTACCGGGCTCTACAATCTTCTCTATCGTTCCGTGAAAAATGGCGCGCGGAAGAGTTTTCATTTAAAAATCTTCGTGGTTTTTTAAATTGTCGGATTGTATCTCTGTTGTTTTGTTAGAAAATTTGAACGTTTTGGTTAATTAGAAATTTGAGGAGAATTTGAAAAGTGTTGGACACGTTGTTAAAGGAAAAGATTTTCGTGTTTTTTTTCCGTATCGCGAAATCGACGAAAGCGCGTTGCAATTTCGCGTCGCAATGAAATATCCGATATCTTTATTACACCGCATTATCAAACGTTATACAATGTTCCCCTTATCACACGTTCGCCTCACCGATGAGCGTGGTATCCGCGAGGAATGCAGTTTACAGCGGTGCACCGATTTCTGCGTCGAGTTTTATTGAACAACGTTATCCGGTCGCTTGAGAAATTCTATTTCTTTTATATAATATCACGGAATATATTTTTCCATCGCTGAAATTACACTATTCGCTTCGAACACCCCGTGTACTGTCATTACTGCACCAATTAAGAGGTGATACCATTTTGTAGATAAATAGACTGAATCACAGACAAATTTAAATTCATTTTCGATAGTAACCCAACGAATCTATATTTCATTTATTTATTTTGAACACTTTCGAATTCCCTGAACAACTGATACATTCCATGTGTGAAACGATTCGCATTAGACAATTAAATAACAATTTAATTTCTATTGATTTACACAACCACCCTCTCAAAATACAATATTAGATTAGTCCTAATTCTGACTCACACAGGGAGACTTTCTGTTGCCTTTATACTATTATAATAAACGAACGATTTAATGACTAATACGTATACTCTCTAACTATACTTCACCTAAACTGATTTTCTATACATATAATTTAATTAACAGTAAGCAGATGGTAGAAAAGTGCCTCAGCCTCGAAAGTATCCTTCAAAACCAGCAACTATGTAATTCTAAACGTCGAATCACTCAAGTCCCAACGTTCTCCACATAAGGTGTCCACAAAATAATGACAAATTCCAGGAATACCACTAGCCATTAACGCGTTAAATACATCCAGCGTAAGAATACAAGAAAAACTCCAAACAAGGTGCGATAAAATCCTATCGTCCACCAGTTTCGGGTGACGGGTTTCCATGGGACACGTGAATTCGGACGCGTGTGTGGACGCACGTTAACGATTCCACCATGGCGACCCGGGGAACGCGTCCAACGGGGGCTGGAATCGATGATAAAATCGAAAACGACCAGCAGGACGAGCGAGGCGGGCATTAAAGTCGTCCCGCAGGACCGATTTTATGGTTTCCGCAGTACGAAGGGATTCCATGGCTCGTGGTGCCGCGGGAAAAAGAAACCCAATGGAACTCGGCCTCTGTCAACTGTCATTAAGCGTCGTTAACTTGACAGTGGACAGAAGTCAACGGCGCCGGATCCACTGGGCAAGCGGAATTACCAAGGCTTCTCGAATAGAGCGGTTATCTTTATGCCGTTTCTACGAAGATTCCACGGGCCTTTACCTCGTTCCCAACCGATCGTCCTTTTACCGGTGTCCACGTTTTGTCCCTGTGCGACGTTATCTTCGCATCTGTCGCCGATGGTCCCGTTCAAAACTCTAACTTTAACCCCCCATTCCTCTTTGGCAGGGTTATCACGTTAAATGCCATGGGGGTCACCGGTGACCGACAAGTAAATTTCTAATTACTAGTAGAAATTCATGATTATAATAAATATCAATAGTTATACATATTTCGATGCCTTCGTCGTTACTATAATGACGTGAAGAAATTAATACGTTGTAAAAACATTTAAAAATAGTTCTATTTATACATGGAATATACACTCAAAGTATATTTGTAATGTTGGAAAACTTGCGTGGCATTCAACGTGTTAAAAACCATGGAAACAATTAGGAAGTCTCTATACCCGGATAAATGAAGATTTTTTATAAAAAAAAGATAATTACGATTAAAATCCATATGGTACGTAATCCCAGGTTGTAATATATCACAGTTAACCAACGACACTAGTAAATTATCCGCGGACAAGTTCCACGGCTGTAAAAATAGAAATACTTTGATATCACCCTTGATATACAAGATCCATCCTACAGAGGGGGACAGGTAGAGACTTAAATACTCGTATATCGTACCGAATGAACATATCACCGGAAACCAGGGTAGAAAACGAGAAGAACACGTGTCGTCGTATGATATTTCGTTAATCTTCAACCTATTCACCTCCCCACCTTCCCTCTCTCCCTCTCACAGGCGAGAATTCCGTGTCGGTGGATGGAACGCGACAAAACGCGACTAACAATCGGATTAAGTCCCCCGGAGTCTTGTATCTCGATACAAGATCCGAGTGGAAACGAGGCGTAGATCGAACGAACGCGCGAGGTTTACCTTGTAGTTGGATTTAAACGAGAAGACTCGAGTGCCGCTCCTACGCGTTAAGATCTCTTCTGGCCACTCCCGCCTCCTCCTCCTCCTCCTCCTCCTCCGGTCCAGGACTCTCACGGAGTGGTAAATTCTCCAACGCCATAACACTGCCACCGTGCGTTTGTTTGGACAAGGGCATTATGAGATTTTATGCGAGCTGCGCGTGCTTCCCCCGGGTGAAGACCGCGGGTGTTGTTTATGCACCTCGGAGGCGCGTGTGTGTATGTGTACCATCGAGCTTTTCGTGGAAGCACCCGACGACTTCTCCATTCACCTCGAATTTCTCTTCGGGTTGCCATATTTTTAGTGGTTATTTAAAAAAAAATAAAAAAAAGGGTGAGGTGTGTCGAAGAGGGATGCGTGGTTGTTTGAAAAAACGCGGGCTCATCGTTTTCTTATAACTAACCGTGGCGCGAGTTTCGAAACCGTGGGATCAGAGTGATAGGAGGTGGATGATGATGATGATGATGATGATCCGATGGGGATACATGTGTTTCGAAATTCGAAACTCGACAGATAGCTCCTGGCGATCCGGTATCCCGAGATGTTATTGTTACAGGTTGATTATCTTATCCGTTTTGCTCCATTGCTGGGAATGACGATTATTGTTTGAGTACTGTTTGAGTGTCGATGATGGTGATGGTAATTGTATTAGAGAATGATTTTAGGGAGCTGTTTGCATTCGGTGAGATTCAGTTATATCTGACGTATATTTCACTGTGTTCAATAATGTAATAATTGTTTACATTGATTTTAATTACAATCAATGTAATCATTTTGTTATATATAAGAATAAAGAGAATAATTAATTCAAATTTTAATTCATAGAAAAAAGAAGCGAGTTTCCTACTTGACTGTTTGATTTCTGAAATATTAATACAGGATATACAGAGAAATATATATGAGATACAGAGTGAAATTTTAATGGAAATACATTATGTGCTCGATGCTCTCGATCCGTACGGACAATATTTACCTTCCCGCGTGAAACTCCGGCGTTCCGAAGTGATATATGTAATATTAAGATTTAGAACAGCGGAAGTGGTTACCGGGAAGGTATTCGTATGTTTGCGGGCTAAAGACAACACCGGCATAAATCTGTTTGAGGAACGGACGTCTGGCCACGTGGCGCACACGTTTTCGGTGTTCCGGGTCGGTGTGTACTTAGGTAGTAATTCCAAGTTCTAATATTTCCCCGGGAAACACCGCCGTCACGTTACACATCCTCCCGGTCTTTCGTTACAACGTCGAAAGAATTCGTTGATAAATCTTTCACGGTAAATACGTCGATATCCATGAATTAAATTACATTAACAAAAAAAAAGTACTCGTTATCAACGCGGCGTCGATCAAAGAGACCTTGTTTCTGGATCGACTCGATCGAGTGACACGAATTGTGTACAAACGATCGTGGTAATTTAAACAAACGTAGCTGATATAGTCTTTCGATTTCTACGAACGTAAATACGCGCACGATGTGCCAGTGAAAAGGTCGACCACTGATAACGAATATTATTTATAAGAAACGATCCGCGTGAAATATTCGGACACGGTAATCACGCTGGCAGATATAGCGGCTCGCGAAACCAGACAAAACAAATGAGATTTATCAGGGACTATCATCGCCTAATTGTCTCGTTAAGACGATTAGATCTATCCTTACGACTCGCATGGTCTCGGGGTATCGTCTAACTGGCGTGAAAGTCGCGTTCGTCTCTCACGAACGAACGATGGAATGTTGCTCCCCCATCCGAAACCCGATGATGGTTGTTAGGTTTAATGAATATATCCCCTAGGGATGAGTGATATCATATAAGAAACCATAATCCTGAGACACTATTTAAAACGAACCACTTATTTCCTAATTCAATTGAAATCGTGGACAAATATCAAATATCTCGTTCGCAAAATATTATTAAAAGATCTTCCTATTTCTGGATTAATTTATAAAAAAAAGATATGTTACGAAATAACATGAGTAGCCAAATATCCAATATCTCGTTCACAAAATACAATTAAAAGATTCTCTAATTTCTAGATTACTTACTTAATTAAAAAAAAGATATGTTACGAAATCATAAAAGTAGCCAATTCACCGGGATTTCTCTATTTCCAATGGTTCCCATGGGTCTTTTTCAAAAGATCGAAAGTAACCGTCTCTCGAATCGAGTCTCGTTCATAGCGGGTGATCGATCTATTTCACGCGGGCCGCAACGGGACGACAAACACGCAACAAAAACGATGAACCACCCTCGCGAACCCCGTAGCGAATTTCTTCGTCTCTTGTTACCGGTTCGACGTGGGTAACCGGGTGTCTAGTACGTATATGTATTGTACGTACACACTTATACATACATATACAACGATGGGCCCCGTGGTGTATGAGCTTGCGGGTCTCGGTATCGCCCGGTATCGTATCGTGCTCGGGTATCGTGTGTCTTTTCCTCCTCGCAGACCGTGTACCACGCCGCGCTCCGTGGCGTTATGAATGCCTGGAATTTATCAATGGACGGCGCGCCAATGATAAATCGCGCGTGCGCTTCGTATCGCCCCGCGACTTTCTATTCGCGCGCGAAAGAAGAAAGGGACTCGGAAAACGAATACAGGGAACGTCTTCGTTCGACGATCTTCCATCGTGTGTGTATCTGTGTGCGAGTGGATGTTTCGATGTGTGTATGTGTGTGTCGGACGTACATATACGTATTTATTACGCGTACATCGTGATCCGGCGGCAACTGACAAATCGGCTCCCGTTTTTACGACGCCCCTATCGAGAAATCACGGGGGAATCCGTGAGTCTTTTGAACATCCACCGGATACTACCTACCCTTCTAACCGGTCAATCGTAAATTTTCCTGGAAATCTTGAATCGCTCGCTTCGATACCCATATGATTTATATCGATCGTACTATGCGTTTGTTTCGGGGGAAAGAAACGTCGAACAAGTCGAAGTGGTTCGAAACACGCGATGGTAGAGAGAAAGAATACGATTGGTAAGAAAGTGAAGTGTTAGAAGTAGAAATTAGTCTTATAAGTTAGTATCACGCTGTAATATTATGTAATACTATTAACTATGTATGTCTTTGTGTTCTAACAGTCTGACTATATGTGATAATAGCGTTCAAGAGTGTGTCAGTGATCCAATAGAACATGTTAGAAAAAGTCAACAATTTCTTAATTGTACTAATATCCCTGTGTATATATTAAGTGTAATTTTAATTTATATATTTCTTTTCTTTCCATCTATGTTTTGTGTCGCGCTCATCGTTCTGAAAGGGTCCATCTCTAGGACGCAAATAAATTTAATATCTATCTATCTATCTACCTATATCACAACAGTCTAAAACCACCATACTAATATCCACCATAATCAACATCCAACAATCACGACAATTTTCCCATTACAACCGTCATCTCTCCCAACATTTCCAACCGTAACGGAACCGGGATGACATCAGATCCCCGGAATCGAAGAATCACCAAAGATCATGCGTGCCCGTGGACACTAAACCACCCGGACGAAAGAAGAACACCACGTCGATAATCGTGGCCGTTCGAACCTGGGTCCACGGGAACAAAGTGAACGCATTGAAAATTGATCGCTAACGAGCGCCTCGGAGGATCGGTAAAGTCGTGGAACAGGATCGGAACGAGTCACCGATAACACCAGGTAAACGTACATACACACACACACACACACACACATACAGATACCCGCGAATCGAATCCGAATGTCGTTGGTCGAATGGTCGCAGCGGCCAGGGCCGTGCTAAAAGTAACGAAACGAGCGGTTATCGTTATCGCGTCTGGTAGCCCGTGCATCTCGTTTGTTTTCCGCCGGCCGACGAGCAAAAACGACAGCCCGCATCTTTCGCGCATTCCTGCTCGCCCTCACCCCGAAAGTGATCGCGTCTCGTTGCCCACGCAATGAAGAGATTCATAAATGGAACGTGAGTCGTCGGGGCCCCGCGGGGTATTGTTTGCGTCCTGGTTGCGCGACGGGTACGAGATTTCCCTCCCACGATCGGTGCGTGGGGCCCCGGGTCGCTCCGAAAAGAAAAAAATAATAAAAAAAAAATAAAAGAATTCCTAAGGACGACCGGGTACCCGATTTACCTGACATTACGACGGCTCCCTATGTTCTCTCGATGCTCGAGTTCCCGGGAATCTGGAGCTCCCACAATCGTGTTCGCCATGGAGTCGAAGCGATAAGAGAAGTCTGCCGAGTAAGACTTTTCGATTGTGTGTGTTTTTTTATGTTGTTTTTTGTTTCGTACGGAAAGGATGTTTCACTTGATGGAAAGTCGATGGGTATTCCAGCTCGCTCAGATATCGCGAACGACTCGGATTCTGTTGTTCCGTATATGGATCCTTCGTATTGGAATTTAGAAACTCGCGAGAATGCACGTGTGATTGGAGAATCGATGAATAAAGAGTCGGGGATAATTGAATACCGAGAATATGCTTGACTTTTTAATAGGTTTTTATCGGTGAAGTGTCTCGGAGACGTGGTACCGATAGGAATTTCAATGTTTTTCATTTTTTTTCTTGATAATCATGTATATTATAGCTACGTAAACGTGTGTGTGTGTATGTGTACATACATACATACCTTACATTTACGTTGCTCCGGAACGATTCGAAGTATCGCACGAGCGTTTAAATCTTCGGGTAGGAAACGTAATGGTCAATTCATTCCGGTCGGTGAAATACGGAATTTCTATTCGCGATCGAACAACATCGAACGCGGGGTTGCTCCCTTCGTCCTTTATTTTCCTACCGGGACATACCTTAACGAAGGTATTAAATCATAGATATTATAGCGCTCGTCGTGCATAATGTATCCGCGGACAGCCCCGGTAAGTGTTATACACCGTCTATTCGTAAGGGAAACACGACGGGAACGAACAACGTCTACATTTGCAGATCGGCAAGTGCGACTCCCGATACGTTCAACGATACCCCAGGAAGTAACCCGGGTGTACCGGGCCGACGAACGTTGTCCCGCGGGGGAATAACGAGCCGTGGGGTAATGAGTAACGGCGTGATTGTGGCAGAAAATGCAAATATCATTGGCTTGTCATGTCCCAGAATGAATCCTCATTGCGCATTCATCGCGCGATCGCTTCGTAGAAACGAAGCTGAAGAGATATCGAGAGACGAAACGGGAAGGAACGTTTTCACTCGAGAATTACATCTATAAATACGTTGAAACATTTTCCCTATCGTTTTACTAAGGATTAATTATGCCCATAATTATGAAAGTGATCTAAGTCAATTTTTTAAAAAATTTTGGATATTCCGATTTTTTAAAAGTTTTGAAACATTTATTAACAAATTATCAAGACTTTATTTTTTGTTTAAATATTGACTTAGACTACTTTCATAATTATGGACACAATTGTTTCCTATAATTTTAGAACTACCTTCCTATTAATATAATACAAGTACTATATGTACTTATATAAAAAAAGTCTTTGGAATTCTCTGTAAATATACGGATGACACAAAGTTTAGTTTTTCACGCTATATTTTATATATATAATGTATGTATGTACGTATGTACGTAAGTGCGAGACACTTCAAAGTTTCGACTCTAAATCGCTAAACGTTCAGGCACGTCGGAATGACAGTCATCTCCGCGCGTGCAGGAAACACGTCGAGACCGAACATCCGTTGGACATTCGGGATGGGACTCGTCACGGAGAATGCCGTGA
The DNA here is from genome assembly GCA_917499265.3 of Mimumesa dahlbomi. Classification (NCBI taxonomy): domain Eukaryota; kingdom Metazoa; phylum Arthropoda; class Insecta; order Hymenoptera; family Crabronidae; genus Mimumesa; species Mimumesa dahlbomi. Next base: position 9,867,606 of record OU824118.1, on the reverse strand, counting down.
AATCGACGATATCGTCGCCCGTGACGGGGCAAAACACCGAAGGCAAAAATACACCGCCGCTCTCGCATCCTCGTAAAGAGACGAAAATATCTCGAAGACGTCGCGCCCGCGAGAGAGACGAGGAGGAGGGAATATGGCGCCCGACGCTCGCCGCGAACGTTACGCCTGCCGTCGCTTCACGAAAACCGCGAGAACGACGTTCATCCTGAACCTGTGATCTTCGAAACGTACGTTTCCGATTCGTTCTACCGCGTCTTGGTCCCGAGAGGAAAAAATAAGAAACGAGACATAGGGAATTTTCACGACGGAATGATTATCAATGTTTAACACTAGAACGACCGAGGATTAATTGGATAAATTGAAAATTATTGGATAAATATGTTTTATATAAAGAAATAAAGAGGGATAATATATTGATTAGTTTAATTATGTACATATAATAATATGGTTATGAAGAATTTTGGAAGTGGAAATGTTTTAAATTTAAGAGGCTTCTTATAAGAATTTCGGAAACAGTTATTTTGACTTTCTTGGTCGTTCTAGTGTTAAGAAAACGAGAGAAAATGGAAATGGAAATGATTTTCTTGAGAATCGTGATTCTTCGAATGAAATAAGGGAATGATTATCATCGCGGAAGAACGGTGGCTGTGTCTTTCGAGAGTCACGTGCGAAAATTATGTTCGCGACTCCGATCGTATTCAGCTCAAGTTCAAGCTTCGCCGTGAATGCGATTTTAACGTTGGCGCCGCACGTACCGGCGTTCCTCCGAAAAGAAAAAAAGAAAGAACAATAAAAAAAAAGAAAAAAGGGAAAGAGAAAACGAGCTGGTTCTACGGTGGCCACTTTGTACGCTAATTTCCGCGCGGAATACGGTTTGCCGTTTGATTAGATCACCGGCAACGGTGTACGCTGCCAATTCGCGGCAATTCGCGCGTTCCCGCGGCGCGTCGCTTTTGCCACTCGTACGTGGTGAAACTTTTCAATTATCGGCTACACTCCTAGGCGCCGACGATCGTTAATTATCTAACGCTACCGTAACGAATTAATTAAACGATCTCGTTTCAATTCTATATCTCGTCCCGGAACGATATCTTCGCTCTACGTTTCTCATTTCCTTTCATTTCGTTCTTCCCGTGTCTATATGTTCGTTAACGACGCTCTATTTAAAAAAAAAAAGTGTAACGTTCACGATTTTACCGCGACGTCGGTCGCGTAAGTTTCGCAACACGTCGGTAACCCCTTCGAACCGGTTCGTGGTATCGTCCGTCGTCGTAAAACGAAAACACGTTAAACGTTACGTACGTATAATAAATAGCGAAACCAGCTTTTCGTTACAGTCGCAAATTCCAATTCCCCCCTGTAGGACTCGTCTTCTACCCGTATGTTTTATTATCCGACGGTCATGCTGAGTTTTCCGTCGCCGACGAGTTAATACCGCGATGGCGCCTGTCCCATGCAACCCGGTTGCGTAAAAAGGAAAAATAAAAGCAACGACTAAATAACAAATAAAAAAAAAGAGAAAAAAAAACGGGTGAAACGGTACACGAACGGGGACCACCTTCTGCGTTAATTTCCGCACCGAATCGGTCGCCGTTCGATCGGCACAGCTTCTCATTGCCGGTGTTTGCGCTGGTGGCACACTCCACACACACACACACACACACACACATTTTACACATACGTGCGTGCGCCACTTGCCCGATCTGTCACATAACTCGGGGTGGCTTTACGACGTTTTACAGCGTCGTGCCGCTGTAAAACCCACAGCTCCTCATAAACACCGTCGCATCTCTCTTTTGCTCGCTATCTATCTGTCTATCTGTCTATCTCTCTCTCTTTCTCTGTCTGTCTCTCACGTTCTAAGCTCCCCGCCCCGAAGAATTAGACTCTACAGCCAGTGATTTCCACCGGGAACCGTCGAACGACGATATTTCTCCGGGTGGTTTTTCGTTTCTCGCTCGTCACTTTTGCTTTGTTTTCGTCTTGTCCGACGTACGCGGAATTTACTGGCTTGCAAACGCGTTTACAACACGGACATCATCCCCCTCCCTGGCCCCCCTCCACCCCCTGCACATCTGTCGACCGTGATTTTATTTTATACAAGAGAGGAACGATCGCGAACGATTGCTGCATGGATCTTTTTGTGACTCGGGATTTTCTGGAGAACGTGGATTATTTAAATCTTTCGTTACGATATAACGAAAGTAATTTCTAAGTTTGGATGTTTTTTTGGTATCTTGATAATTATAGTTGTTAACGTTTCGTATAATGTTATTGAGAATGAAACGTTGCGCTGGGGATGTACGATATGAATAATCGAGTTTATATTTGGATTCAAATAAATGATCGTCGCGTTCGCGGATGAGATTTCCCAAAGTTCTCTTTGTTCGTCTCGCGGTGTATTTTACGGGAATAATGAGCGTCGATTATTTAATACACGCACGGTAATAATTCACCGACGACACGTGAGACTTGTTTGCGTAGCCGCGCTTCGAAGGTGAACAATTTTCGCTGTACATTTAAATCACTGCTTTCCACCAATATTTCTTGCACATAGGTAAAAATAAATTTGGTATTCCCGCGAACGGTAGCCGTTAATAATTTCCCGCCGTAAAGAAGAAGCGATAAGATGGGACTTATTCATATGAGACTTAAATATGCGTGTCTGGGAAACGTTTGTTTCGTCGAATAATCAAATTATTGGCGGGTGGGGATTTATTAACGACGTTCCAGAGTATCTGGCTGCTTCCAAACCGGCACGATTTCACGGATGATCGAAGGGGTGGTAACGATCCGGCTTACCGGGTGTAATTAAATGCTTAATTGGACCGACGTTGTCCGGATCGGCCAATATCGAACACCTGCCTCGCTCGAACGATCGCAAAAATTACGGTCGACGGGCTAAATACTTCGATCTATAACTATAAATTCGGTATATCTCGAAAAATATTTATTCTTCGACGCCCGCGTGGATTTGAGATTTTTCCCCGGCGACTGGCAAATATTTTCCTCCCGCGCTAATTTCGTCGCGTCCGGTTCGATACACTTCGCCGTCATTCGATGTATGAAAATTTCACCCGTAAATTACCCCGATGAAGTATAAACATCGCGCTAACGGAAGATTCATTATTTATAAATCACGCGGCTTTCCGTTGACGCATAAAATAAGCTTGAATGATCGCCACGAGAATATAAGCGGAATGTTTTCTACGAAACGATGAAAATTCGCGGGAATACGTCTCGTGGGCGAGAATAATAGCTGTTATTTCGACAGGTGTCTAATACACTCCAAGCCTGTCGGTTTTATTCTCCTCGCTTAGAAAATCAACCGTGAAAAAAAAGTACTAACACACTCCTCGTAAGAGCGTCGTTTAGAAACGTCTAATTATCTTCGGATCGCTCGGATACTTTAACATTTCCACCAGCCTGTTAGGCTAGGTCTTAACAAGTCGACGAGGTAATCTCTTTGCGTGCAATAGCGTGTCGTGTTTGCGGAACGTGAAAACGTGCGAAGGAGCCTTAATTAACTCGATTAAGACGTTAAGACCCCCTTTCTCTCATAACACACGTCTCGTCGCTCGAGCTTCGATTCGATTCGACGCGCATGCCGGTTCGCTCGTGTTATCAAAGTTTTTTTTTAACCACGCTTTTCTAAAATTTTCAGACTTTTTCTAATTGAATTTCTAGCAGATTCGTTATCCCAAATTGAGACGTAGATCGAAACACGCAGATTTCGCGAAGAATTAACAAGACCGACAGGTAATCAGACATCGGAGTCGAGCATTTCGGAGTAATTAGCAGTCATGAATCAAGCGATGCACTAATAGATAACTACACATCCGAAGGTGATGATTAAAGGTAAGTGCGAATGAAATCCGCGCACGGATTGCCGCACAGTTTCGCTTCGTTAATTTTGATTCAACGTGATCCGGAAAGATTATGGAATTGTTGTGCGCGCGTTAACGTTCCGCGGAGAAGAATAATGGGAAACGTGATGTATTTCACACATTTCTCTAAATGATACATTTTCAACTACACCTTTTATAAAAACTATAATCCATCAAACTCGTGAAAATTTCCCATAAAAATTTATCAATTTTTACCCTCCTTCAACATTTTCGCGCAAGTTCTCTCAGAATAATTATCAAAATATTTTTATCATCCATTCCATTATCACCCAAAAATATTCCCCTCCAATCACCTTAATTACTAATTAAAAAAAAATAGATTTTCACTCACGGGTGAGGCGGTGGCGCGTGAAAAGCTGCGGCAGCCGCCGCTGCGGCGGCCGCTGCGTGATGTTCCCATGCGGCTGCGGCTGCGGCTGCCGGATGCGGCGGTGGCGGTGGTCCATGATGCGGATGAAACGGAGGCGGCGGTGGATGCGGGTGCGGATGAAACGCGGCGTGAAAAGCCGAGTGCGGATGGTGCGGCGGCGGCGGTGGCGGCAACAGGGAGAACGCCTCCTGGTGGTACGCGACCTCTTTCTCCGGCATTTTGTTGGCGTTGAAGAAACCCAGGTGATGGGCCAGGTAACTCGCACCCTCTTGCTTCGCGATCAAGGATGATCGACCTGTCTGACACCCCGTGCCCGACGATAAGAGTTGTTGTTTTCGATCACCATAGTACGCCGCCGAGGAAATCACGTTCTCGTTGGACAATCGATTACGTGCCACCGTTCTCCTTGCACGTGCGATATTCCGATGATAATCACTTGGAACGGGGATCACTGTGTGTCTCGCGTCGTTGTTGTTGTTGCTGCTGTTGTCGAGACTCTCCACGTCTACATCCTCGTCATCGGTGCTCGGACAAGAGTCAACGGGAGGATTCTGGCTGCCGTCGGCGGGCCCGTCGGCGCCTCGGCGTGAACCAATTCTGAATGGATTCTATGAAACACCCGTTTCAAGAGAATATTTTCACCACGTACGTTTATTTGTTGTTTTTGTTATTCGTTTTTATCTTGTTGTTGTTTCTCTTGAGTTTGGAATCAAGTAATGATTCGTATGGTCACACGTGTGAGCGACGGTGTTGTAAAAGTGATTGAAATATGGTTCACAGAAGTTCCGAGGAACGATTAGAAGAATGATTGGTGAATATAACAATATAAACGGGCAAGAGTCACTGGACGATAATCACCGCGGCGAAGATTTAAATACGTCACCGACAAGTAGGTCGTTATCAATCCTCCCGCGTGATGTATTAACGAACGATGAACAAACAGAAAAATATATAGAACGAAAGTAATCGAATCACTGACTACACCCGGCTGGGCTGCGATAATCCTCTATCACTTCGGCAATAACACGTGACGGCGTATCAAACGAAACAAAAACTGTCAATGTAGTCCGTTAACGAGAACAAAAACTCACACAAAAACGGTCCACACCGTTCGAACGAAATACGTGACGTTTTAAACGATCAATCGGATGTCCTTGTCAAACATCATCCCCTCGTAACCGTGTCGCACCATGACAGTCACATTCACAATAATAATAATAATAATAATAATAAAACAAAAAATTCGTCACACTCTCCCGGTCTTTCTCTCTCCTATTTATCATCGATACGAATTTTTATTCCACACTGTTTACAATCCGTACTATGAAAAAAAAATCACATCGAACAAATCCACAGGCAACGACGACGTTCTCATGATCGACCAGTCGACCGCATCCTTGATCTCGATCAACACTCCCGGAGTAACGTAGTCTCTCTCTACCGAAATCCTTTTCGGCGGGGTTTCTTGGTTGTTTAAAAAAAAGGGTGGGGGGGAGAGAGAGAGAAAAGGGCACGGGTCGAGGCGTGTGTACGGGCTGTCACGGTGCTCGTGCTTTGGCGGGTATGGCGGTACTGAGAGTCCACCACCATCACTACCACCACCACCACCACCACCACCATCGCTCCACCACCACCACCACCACCACCACCACCGGGACAACACGAGTACCGACGAAGAGAGAGGACGAACGGTGGTGGATGCGGTCCGTACCCACGTCTCTCCACGGTGGGCGTGTGTGCGACAAGGATAAAACACTTGTGGAAAACTTCGTAACAGAGAGAGAGGGAGATACTTACGCCCATACCGTGGTATAGAGAAGGGAGAGAGAGTATATACAGTGAAAGAGAAAGAGAGATATAAAGAGAGAGAGAGACAGATAGATAGATAGATGAAGAAAGAAAGAAAGAGTGAGTGAGAAAGAGAGAGAGAGAGAGAGAGTAAGAGACCAACGTTGGAATGGTGGGAAGAATCTCGTGGAGAGAGTCGATGGAGGCGTCTAGTGGGGACGAAGGTCGAAGAAAGACACCAAGGGGATGATGCGGGTGGAACGAAGACAGAGAACGCGTGTCAGCTCGACAACTCAACTAGCACCAGCCGTCCCTGACTCCCACCTTCGGTCCTTTCGGGTCTCTTTCTCTCTTTCTCTCTCTTTCCTCTCGTCCCTTTCGACCACGAAGGCGTACGAGGCGGTTTCGGGGTAGGGACTGCGTGGGTGACGGCGCGGTGGAAGATGAAACTATTCCGGGAGAAACTATAATATGTCACCGAGATATAGACGAGGATCTCGCGTTGACGTGACGAAAATTATCGGATCGTCCTTGCGAGATTATTGAAAAGGATGAAAATTTTTGGGGGATGAAGGGATTATTTTCAACAGGGTTACGTGGGTATGTTTGTAAAAACGATGGAAATAATGTGTGTATGTATTTGTAGACTTCGGAGAATCGGGAATTCTTCTACTTACTGTACGGGATAGGTTTCCATATAAGAGACACGGTGACTTTGTACGCAGGCTCGTATTTTATGTATTATTTTACAAGGGGGTGCCCCGTTGTCTTTCGTTGTACGAACAACGTGGGGGAAAGTTTTCTCGGAATTTCTGCGCTGGCGTTAATTATTTTCCGTTTTTAGTATCTCAACCGAGGTATGCACCGAGGGTTAATAAGTGGTACGGGCTTATTAGCGAGGCTGCGGTACTGGGAAATATGTGGAACATATATTTTCTGGAATATGCAACGACCTGGGTGGAAACACTGTACGAAACACCGAGGAGAAACGTGTGCTTTGTACCAAGAATATTCTTCTGAATTTCCTTTTTTTCTCCATAAAGTTTCAGATAAATTTCCTTTTTCTTTCATAATATTCTCAAATACATCGTCGAACGAAGACAACGTGATCTTCTCGTTCGAAGTGTTTGACTTCCGGTAGCTCTGGATGAATATTCACGGCGGCGAGTGTCGTGAGATGTTTTCCTTTCGGCTTTCTTTCGTTGTCCCACTTTGAAGAGTCCGAGGGGTCGATGGGAAATCTGGCCACCCGACGACGTGTTCGTTTCCTCGTGTTCGCGTACCGCCTACTGTCAACGAGCCCTTGCCCTTCCTCGCATTTTCCCTTCACCCGGTTTCGTATTTCCGCGGGCGGTCGACGCAACACGTGCGACACAACTGAGCATCTCCGCGGACAGTCCTCCGGTGCCACGGGTAACGACTTCGTCGAGATTTCGTGAAAAGACTGGCGTCTCGGGTTCCCGTGAAAACCGGGAGTCAATTTTCGCGAGTCGCGATCTCGTTCCCTATAAATTCATGTTAATTCAAACGAGCGCGAAACTGGATACTCTACGTGTGTCCGGGATTAACCCTTTACGTACATTTGACGAGTGAGACTCGTGATCTGCTTACAAGGGCGAAGTTACGGTGGACGAGTCTGACTCGTCATCTGAATTTAACGCTAGAACTACCGAGAATTAATTTAGTCTATATAAAAACGTTAGATAAATTTATTTGGAAAGAGGGAGTGAGGATGGATAGTTAATTAATCGATTTAATTATGTAGATATAGGGACGTAGGAATGAAGAATTTCGGAAAAAGCATAATTATAAATTATTGTGACTTTTATAATATATTAGGAACTAGTCACTTTGACCTTCTTGGTAGTTCTAGTGTTAACACGTTGAATGTCATGGGGGTCATCGGTGGCCGGCACTGAACTTGGCGTTGGCACCACGGGGTAAAAACACCTAAAAATATTTCTATTTATACATGGAATATCCACTCAACGTGTTAAGAAGCAGGGGTTGATGTTTGCGACACCCTCACCAGTGGGTGTTGATCGCAAACAATAGCCTGACGTTTGATTATGGCATCTTACAGTTGCAAATAAGATTAATCCCACTTATATATTCCACTAGTGCAATCCAAATAAAATGTAATACTTTTACCTATTAATCCATATAGCGACAAATTAAATCCGTGCCATAGGCATAAAATTTTCAAATAATTCAGTACTCAAAGGGTTAATAATAATCACGCGGACCACGTTCGACGTAAATGTAATCGCAAAAAGAAAACACACTGACAAGGCATGATAAAAATTCTCGCGGAGGTCCCCATTAACATTTCAACCTGATCATTATCCACGTTGAATGATCGAGAGGTCTCAATCTACAGTGTTGCAAGGTATACACAAAATTGCATTGGAAACTGGAATCAATTACCGTGGCAGGTGCGGGGTTAATCGACGATCTCTGCGGGATCAGTTAATTTTCTCGATTCGACGCTTCTCCAAATTTCATTGTCCGTAATTCTACTTTATTATTACAAAAGAAAAGTGAAATATTAATATCTCGAAAAAAAAACTACTAAGTAACAAACTACCCTGCGCAACATAAAGAAGAAGAAGAGATGAAGATCAAGCACAACAACAACACAAACTACAACAAGGTAGAGATCAACGTATCGATCATCATTATACCTGTATGAAATAATGACTCGAACACCTCCGATCGTGTTTCACGTGAGAGAACAAAAATTACTGGAAACTGGAATCAATCGATACCGCGCTGAAGTAATCATCCAGGGTCATTGCTGATCTCGCAAAGGGGTAGACGTCGTCTACCCGATAATGACCGTCGACGGATGAAGTGCATAGAGTCATTAACTAGCCGTCGGCTCGTTGCGGTTGTCCCTCCGACTCTTTCGCACCAATACCAAAGCGTTTTTCCCTTCTAACCGTGTTCCTCTCCCTTCTTCGTTTCTCTTCGTCAGCTTCGTCACGTCCGCGTCTCCCGCAAACACCCGTGGCTACTTATTATTTTGTTGATTTTGCCGACCGCCTTCGGCTCTCCCACCAAGCCAGGCCCGTTTCACCGGGACCTAATTATCCTGGAACGACCGGCCAATCAACGCACGAAACGACAGCTCTTCGGCTCGCCACCAGGACGAGATCGTCCGGGCATCGCGTTTAGGATGGCTCGTTTCGCTAAAATCTGCGCCTCCCTAATTGTGCTGCCCGCTACCAGCGAATCACCGCTACCGGGTGTTCGAAATTCTTACGAAAAATCTGGACACACATTGCACACTGGATAATGAAGAAAGATCTTTTGATAACTCGATTATCCTGGATTTGAAACTATACCATTTTCTAGGGACTTTATTTCTTAGGGTAAATGTAAAAGAATCAGAAAAACGTGTTATTTTTAATCTGTTCAATTAGCGAGGATCGATAGTGAAAGAAAGAATACGATAAAAATGATTTAGTTAGTGTCTGTTACAAATGATCTACACGGATGGTGATTCCTGTAAAAGTTGAAATTTCCAATTGCCAGATACACGAGCGTGTAGTTATCCCGCTTCGGTGATAGTATGTAGAATGAAACATTGTTGGATCGTGTTCATGTAGTCGTGGACTTTACAAGAGGCTCTATCAAGCTTTCAGGGATCAGAGCACGGTATCCGTCTAAACAAGTAATGTTACCGATAGTTAAAAGCACCCTATCGAAGGTAGCCGATACAACTATTCGCACGGCCAATCGATCCGTCCTGACCGGACTTGGCTGTTGATGCCACGGCAAAAAGTGGTACCTTCGCTTCATGGTAGCCGTGTAATCCAGTGTAAACAAAAAAAAAAAGGGGGATGCGTATTACATGCTCTATCCGAGTACAAGTGAGCTGGCAACAACGCCGCTTGTTACGATGCAAAGAGTATCTCCTTCCGTTTCTTTCGTGGATCTCCTTTTGCGCGAGCTTCCAGTCTTCCAACGTCAGTTTCCATCTTCTTCTTAATGCCGATGGTTACCTTGTAGCGACAGTGTTAGTAGAACATCGGCCGTTCTGTTCGTCGACGGCGAAGGTCGACGATCGTATCTGAACTCTCGATAAAGTTTTATTATACAATTAAATCGGGCGTCGTTTCGGATCGTTTATTTATGGATTCTTCAGTGGAATTTATATTGTTAAAAAATAACGTTTCAGGAGGTATTTATACTGTAATTTATGTTTCTTAAATGAAAGTATGGATAAGTTGGGAAATATTGGTGTTTCATTTATCGTTTCATTTTTCGATGTTATTGTATTATAATTGAGAATTTAGACAATTTTGTTAATTATCATTCTCGGATGAACAGATGGAATTATTTAAATGAAGATTGAAGTAGTCAAGAACAAGTAGAAAAGTCTCGTTATCGGTGAGCCATCACTGGCAGAAGATGTTGGGTGCTGTCTCCAGAAAGGGAGGACTGGAACCCTTTGGTCTCACCTGGGTGGTGGGAGAGTGGGCCGGGCCAATGATGAGACTCCTTATGGGGGGCCCTACCAGGTACCTGTTGGTCAGGTGGGCCCCACTATTGCTCCATCGTGTTCGCTTCTCTTTCCATCTTCCGTTCACGTTATTCTGTCCTACTCTCGCTTTTCCTCTCCTCGTTCATCTGTAGTCTCATCTTCTTTTGTTCCATTCCAGGCAGTGGAGCATCGCCGAGGATTATTCCTCGGATCCGCTTTGATCTTTCGGCACTTTTGCTTCTCATCGAGGAACCCGAGGAGAAGTTTTTGGGAATCGGTGCATCCACGTCTCACTTTAACAATTATTACCGGTTCTGTTATTACCAGACATCACACACACACAGACACACACTCACATGTACATACATACATACACACTCACACCTAAGTCAAATGACTTCTCTAAATAGCAGTAATCACGATTTAGGGGTTGCACCGCAGTGAGTCCTGAATAAACATGTAATCATCGAATACATTTGTTAAATCTGGTAAACGGTTCACGGGACTGATATTCATTATCGTTAATCACCGCGATCCCTCGGTGGATAGGAGGAGGGAGGGGGGGGGTTCGTCATCAGTTCGTACATCTTCGGTGTTTCGTAGTGCCCTCGGTAGTTCTTGACAGTCGTAAAACCAGCCGGAGGTTTTACGCGAGAAAACGTAATCCGAACGGAGGGAAGAGGCTGCGATTCGTGACTTCCCAGAAAGGCGGAGGTGCCCCGGGGCCCATGGGCCTCCCGTGGTTCTAGCTCATTAACCGTCACCCGTCCCGCCACCCTTCCCTCATCATCCTCTTCTGCACGTCGTTGGCGTGACGGGGAGTGCGTGTGCGTGCGTGCGTACGCGCTCATCAGGTAAGAAAGGAGCCGCCTGTGCCGACACGCGGGGCGCTAGGCGTTGGGTCAGTTAGTTAGCGGGAAGGGGTATCGGGCCCCGAAGATTTCTCGCCCGCGCGCGCGCGCGTGATAAACCACGTGCTGCCCCGAAGATTTTCTATCAGGATTTTTACTCGATTTTTGGGTGTTTAATACATTTTCATTGTTATATATTGGAAATTATGAGAGAAATGGTATAGAGTTCTTTGATAGTCTATGGTTATTAGAAATATGATACTCTATTTGTATGTATACGTTAGAGTTTGAAATACAGGGTTATAATGAATGAAACTAATTAAGTAAACGTTAACACTCTGACTAACGGTTCTCTTAAAGGCAAATTTGTCGAGGATCTTTATCTATTCCGGCTAATTTGAAATCTAATCGCGGTTACGAAACTCATGGAAATTAATTATGCAGATCCGGGAGAAGTATTAAGACGTTCGTTGACTTTGACAAATGACACGTGTCTTGTAAAACTAAATTCGAAGTCCGTTAGAAACATAAATATGTGACAGACATTGTCTGCAGATAACCGTTTCGTCGTAAAGTATCATTCAGACTCTTCTACTGAACGAATTAATATTAAATAAAGTATTGCTAATTATCAAGTGTCTATTAGCGTTAAGAAATATCGTTTTCCGATCTGTACGTAACTGCGGATGGAAATTCTTGTCGAACGAAAGCGCGTGCGCGAATACCCCCACCCGTCCTCGCAATTCTGGGCCCTAGGAGTGGGGATGCCGGTCTGGTGGTAGGGTACGGAGTCACGTGATGGGACTAACGCCGTCGGGAGTCAGTTATGGTGGGGATTGGGCCGCTTTTCCCCCTCCACCGTGGCGAACGAGCGATCCTCTCGTCGCTTTAAACCGGTGTGCGTTCGTCTGACGAGATAATTTGTTCCTCGTTTCCTGGGATTTCGTGAGCGAGAGACGATACGTACCGGCGTGTCGAGAGGGCCCCCGAAACGAGGCCCACTGACACATGCATCGGTATGGAATCGATTTTTAGACGACCGAGGAACGATCTTCGGGTTACTAGGGGGAAGCTCGAAGAAATTTTAGAAGTCACATTTATTTCTCGAAACTTATAAATTAAAACGATGTTTAAAAACGTTTATCCACAATTTCTTTCCATTATTCTTAACTTTCAAAATACTTTCCAGCGATTGATACTGTAAATTAAAATGTTTCTTAATTGAAACTTTCAAAAAATGGAAAATGAAGTTGGCAAGATATTTTAGTATCGACTTTAGATCAATTGGGACTTATTTCCCAAACGAACGTGTAATAATTATCAGGTACACGGATTCCATGTTATTGTGTACGTGGACGCAGGCCGGGTTTACAATGGCGGCGACTTTTTATTATTACAGAGCAGCATGGACACTTGGCCGTGGGAAAACGACGGAGGATTCTCGCTCTTCGAGGATATTCGCTGTCGGTCGAGGCGATAAACCCGGCATCGTTAGGGGCGTTATCTGGCAACGTCCCTTAGTTCCCTAAAGAAGATCTATAGGGTCCCAAGAAGTCGTATTTTAGATACATGCCTGCGCCATACACTAATTTCCAAATCCACAACTTCACCCGACACCCCAGCCTTCCAAACACAATCCCCAAAACGAAATACCAACAAATTCAAAAACCAACCCAACCCTCGAATTCTCAATTTCGCCAAAAATTTCCTCGTCCACTTAATCAAACCTTCCAACAACATAGTGTCATCTTATAATCACCCTTATCAATATATCACCAGGCCCAACTTACTATCTATAGTCCCAAACCAATAAGACTCCTGCCTTTCAAACACAATCCCCAAAACCAAATCCCAACAAATTCGAAAACCAACCCAATTTCGCCAAAATTTCCTCACCCACTTATTCAAACCTTTCAACACCATCGTATCACCCTATAATCACCCTTATCAATATATCATAAGTCCCAACACACTATCTCTACTCCCAAACCAGTGAAACAAATCAGACGTTCAGTTTCATCGAGAACCTTCTAAGACCAGGTTGTTCGTATTTTAATCGTCTTCCGATGCACCCGAATGACCATGCAGACTTCTACCATGGCGAGAGGAGTCAGGTGCGGCACAGAAGAAGAAGAAGAAGAAGAAGAACATTATAACGTCGACGACGAAGAGGAAGAAGAAGAAGAAGAAGATGAGGTAGAGGCAGAAAGGGAGAGGCAAAGCAAGAGGATTGGAGCAGAGGTGGCGCAAGGCAGACAGGTTGGTCTGTTCGCCACCCGGGGGCGCCCCAAGGTGGCCGATGCTCGCACGCCGTGCTCCGGATGAGGACAGAACGATTGCTGGCCCATAGGGGGGACAAGGACGACAGGAGACTCGAAAAGGCCCGAAGAAACATGGTGGCCTCGCCCCACGCGAAGACCTCCCGAACACGGGAGACGTAGCCACGCTGCTTGAAAGGGGGCTGCCCAATATTTGGGCAAAAATCTTCCGTATTATCACCCAGAGATCTGTTATCGACTTTTGGGCATTATCGTAATAAATTAGATTAATAAATGTCCGCGTGTCACGCACCTTAGTGGATTACGAAAGTTTCGTTTAACGAATTTTGTAATGAAACTGTTCTAAAGCTACTGTTAATTCTTTTTAATTAGCCTGTAACTTTGATTAGTGTGATCCTGTAGGTTCGTAATTTTCGTGGGACATGGGACATCGATGTGTAAAGGGTTTTTGTGGATGGTTGTTTTTTTTTATTTTTTAAAAAAAGGGGGAAAAAGGATTGAGTGAAAAAAAAAGAGAATATTCGGTGTCCGGGTGAAAAAGTTAAGACGTCAAGTCGGTACATCGGGAATAGGTGGGATTCGTCGTGGTCGATACGGATTATCTCGGGACGGGGACAGAAAAATCCACCTGTCTTTTATTTATGTATCCTTCTTTCCGTGGCTGACGCAAACATCTTTGTCGGACAGCCGACTCTGTCTCGAAATATTGCCGCGGTCCTATTTACGTCTTCCTTTGGTTATCCGACCACAAGGTTAATCTCATCCTTATTTCACCTGCGACGATTCAGAATGATCTTTGTCTTACGTTCGCTTCAGTATGAGAGCGAATTCACACTGTTTAAAAACGTCTCATCGTCGCTAAACAGTACGATATAATAAATCACCTTGTATATTTCCCATAAATACCATCCGCACGAGCGTTACTTTTTTCTTTCACTCTAAATTCATAATTTCTGAATAAAATCAGGTTCGTTATTGTCATCCTTTGTGTATCTCAGACACCAATATATACGTATAAACGAAAAATACAAACAAAACGTCTGAATCATTTCCCATAAATAAGTCCTTTACGAATCGCATTTAAAATTCCCGTATCTTTAATTATACGATATTTATATACTCTCCCCGGGTCTTTTCTTTTCATTGTATAAAATACACTCCAGCAAATCATCCGGCGATTGTTGTTCACCGATAAAAAACAAGTGTCTATCGGTATACCGTACCACTATTTTGGGCCCGTGGTCAATACGATCCAAACGAACCAAACGTTCGACCGTTGTATGTATAACCGGTGTCGTCGAAATTTTTCGAAAATGTTCTTACGTTTCGTTAAGGAGCCGTGCCACATAAATAGCCGGTGTTACGAGGTTGTCGCGGCACGAAATTCGAAGCGACTCGAGGGTAGTGGGGGGAGGGGGGTGGGGGTCGAGGGGGCGGTGTGGAGGAGGCCTTAATCTCGTGGTGGACGTGGCACAGGGCCCCCACCGTGTACGTATGTCCTCTAATCATGGCTGGGAAGGCCGCCGCGGCCCGGGATAGAGACGTTCCACGGCCTAATTGCTATATATATGCCAGGAGGGCCCCCTCGACTCGGTCTCGGTCGGTTATGCCTGGGCCCATGGTGTTATTAAACCCTCCGGGGCCCCGTTCCACCTTCTTCCACGTGGAAACGCACGGTGGGGCCCTCACCGAATATCCGGTACGAACGAAAAACGCAGCCTCCTCGACGTGGAGGAGATTGAGGCTGGACCGTGAACCTGAGATGCTGTTCGTCGTCGACGAAAACGAACCATCGACAACGGTCTCACGTTGGCAACACTATTTTTTTTTTAGTTTTTTTTTTTTTTATTTAATCCTTAGTGAAACTCGACGATCGGATTCACGTAGCTTGATTAGGTGTCACGGTCGAATCGGATATTTAGATATTGGATGAAACTTCGGATAAGTTGATTTTATACCACATAGACTGCAGAGTTGTTTAATTGCTTCGGGTAATTGGCATTTCAGTTCCTCGCGGGGAATTAGAAAAGTGATGTTCAGACATCATGGTGTTTTAAAAAACTCATAGGGTCGTTCTCGAGTAAGATACGAGAGACTAATAGCCGAATACAAGCAATTTTATTATCCCCCCACCCTTCTCGCTGCCAGTAAAACGGTTCGTGGGGACGTTTCAGTAACAGCACGGCAACTATACGGCATGTTCGGCATAAAATATCCTAAGCATTTCCGACAGAATAAACGAAGATGACTAATATTCAACGCTGGCACACCGCCGTGCCGTTCTCTCCGGCCGTTCGCTATCCTCTCCCTCTTCTTTTTCACCGCAGGTACTCTTGTCCATGTAACAGGTTTCGAATCGGACTGTTGCCTCGAAGAAGTGTCGCGCGTCGAGGAAAGTCGGTAATAAACTTATAATGGGTCTGCCCGCCAGATTTACAGCCCCATTTACCACGTTCCACTATCTGTTCCTCTCTCATTCTCTCTTTCCCTCCCTCTCTCTCTCTCTCTCTCACTCTTTCTCGTCTATGTTACACGAACCACGTTAAAGACTCTTGTTCCACGGACCTCTTCGTCTTTTCTATATTTTTTGTTTCTTTTCTTTCGCTTTCGAAAACGAGACCTCGAGAGATAGCGACAAAGAGAGACAGAAAGAGAGAGAAAGAGAGACACACAATGCCAACGAGGATTGTCCGCGGGGGGTGTCTTCCCTCTGTCTGGAGCCATTTCCACGTTCCGAAAATCGACCGACGAATCACGATTTACGACGGTACCTGACGCTTTTCACCGAACCCCGAGGAGAGGATGCTGGTGGTGTCTCTCGGCGTCCGCCACCCTCTCTATCTACGCGGCCGATCTGCAACGGTGGAAGAAGTTGAGATACGTCCGCGCGTAGGAATCCACCTCCTCCCCCGTCCCTTTTTCCAGCCCTTCGACCGACGACGGCACGAGGAAGCCAACCCGGACGACCGGCGACGGGGGCCGAGAAGGGGCGGGAATGGCAGAATTTACCACCGAGGTGTCGAGAGTTAGTAGCCTGCTCCCAAACGAGATCCCGAGATAAGCCCGTCCACGAATTAGCGGGGACCGTGGGGCCCCTAAGAAAGTCACACTCGGCGAGACTCTACCAGTGGTCGTCGTTTAAACGACTCGAGAAAGTGCGGATTCGACTCCCGGATTTCGCAGTTTCGCCGCCCGGGTTCGTACGTATGGGTATCCTGGGGGACGGAAAAAAAAAACGTTGGGACGTTGTCGGACGATTGGACGATGAAAGGAGATTCTTGGATTGTAAAACGGTTCTACAACGGGCTACGGGAATATTACAAATTAGAATATGTGTTGGTCTGTTGAATTGCAAGGAGCGATAAATATCAATTTTTTCAACGGGGATCGTAAAGATTGAGAATTAAAGATTGTAATATCAAGATAGTACCAAGGAAGTCAAAATACTAATACCAAGGAAGCCAAAATGATTGATATCTAATTTTTTCTAAATATTAGATAATTAAACCTAGAAAGATGCATTTTCTAAACTTCTTTAGATCTACATTTCTATATTAGGTGTATAATTAAATTGATCAATTTGCTATCCTCTTGCGTACACCTTTTTCTCACAAATTTATCTAACGTTCTTACACAAGTATAACCAAAAGAAATACCGGATCAGTACAAATACGAGCCATACACGCGACACCGAAACTCGATCAAAAAGTAACTCGTTCCCCGATTAACGCCACAATAGCCGAGCAAGCAAAATATCGTCACGCGGCGACGTTAACGTGCTAATACACTTGTCACGTTATTATCAATCACGGTTTAAACGTCCCATCGAGATGGCAGACCGACTCCCGTCCGTTCTGGTAGAGTATTTTTTTTTTTTACACGAGACTGTCAAACGGTCCACGGTGTTCATACGTCTAAAGCGGTCGGTTCTCGCAGCATTTCCACGCCGAGTTGCGGCCTGGCAGAAGAACAGAAATAAGTAGACAGGGTCTTCTGGATGCGGCAGCCATCGTTCCCGATTTCTTGTTGGCTTCATGGCGAATCAGAAAGGGCCGCGGAGCGAGTCCGAGTCCGATCGGGCCGCCTCATTGTTTTTCCAACGTTGAGGGGCCCCTACTCGCGGGGCCTTTATGAGCCACGAAGGGCCCTACGACGCTGCTTCGCTTCAGGAGCGTAAGAAGCCACTTCTTCTTCTAGAGTTTCGCAAGTCACCCGGAGGGGCACCTTTTGTTCCGTGTTTGCTCTACCTGCTGTTCGTTCGCGCCGACCGCGACGGCCACGACGAGAAAAAGCAAAATTGATTCTTCTTCTTCGCCGCTACTCCCCCCCCCCTTCCCCCCTTCCCCCCAACCCCTCTTTCGTTCTGCTTTAATCCACCTAATCCGACGACGGGGAAACGATCGTTACTTTGCGCGTGTAATGGACCCGTAATTCTTCGGCATGGTATCTTGATTTTCGGTGCTTAAAACCGTCTACCGTCGAGTGTTTCCATTGTACAAAAGACAAATTTATTTTGAATGTTAGAAATTAGCACAGAAGTTAGACTGTATCTTGTTTTTTTTTTCTTGGTCATGGGTGACAGAGTGAACAAGATTATTTCGTAGAATTTATTCGAGTAGTATTTAAATATTCGTCTGATAATAAAGGGTGTCGTGTATGACAAAGTTGTCGGGATGACGTTTGAAAATTGGCAAAAAAAAAAAAAATGGGGCCCGATCGAACCGCGGGCCGCCGAGTTTCGCGTTTCGAAAACAATCGACGATCATTGCTGCGTTCACGAGGGCCCATTGTTCCATGCCCCATAGATTTTCTTCGTGCAAAGAGGTGTCCGAAACATCTAACGAACGAGTTCGTAGGGGGCCAGGGGCGGGGCAGGGCCCCGATTCTCGGGGCACAAAAGAAGCGGCCGGCAAGCGACTCGTGGAAGGGAAAGAAAGAAAGAAAGAAAGAAAGGGAGAAAGGGAAGAAGGAGAAGCCAGAGGGCCCGCGATTTTTCATTTTCGAACAGGCTGGCAACGCCTTGCCTGCACGGGGCCCCGTAGAGAGCCGGTAATCATCTTGTTCTCGACGCCCCGTGAATAACACAAAGGATCGAACTGGCGCTAATTACGTCGCCGTTCCCTTATACACGACACGGTGCGCGGGGGTTGTAGTTCTCGAAAGAGGGATGAGAAGCCACTGTAACGAATGGGCTAACTTGTAAGGTGGCCGAGTTAACGTACCTTGGAAATAATTGCCGCGGGATTCCAACCTACTCGCGTGTTACTGCGTTTATTACGGTTGTCACGTTTTTCGAATGTCTTTGTACGAAACCTGGGGAGAGAAATTAGCAACCCCCTATAGTAGTTGTTTTTCACGTAATCGTAGGGATACACTGTATGTATGCATTGTCACACTAAGGGAAATTATTAAATAGAAATTATATATTAAATTATAGAAGAGAATTAAATTAAAGTTTAGAAATTATATATTAAATAGAAAGGATTTACAATTTTCTAAAATTGCAATTTAAACAACGCGCTTTATAACTGTGGAGTTTGACTGATAGTAGAGTTACATTATAGTAAAAAATAATATCTTGGTATGTGGTTTGAGGGTTACAAGAGATTATAGGGAGTTAACAATATTTGTGAAACTCTGTTGATATGTCTGTCGCTCAAGCGTCTTTCTTTCCTGTTTTTAAATTAAATTGTAAATAAACTCATTTCCCATTAAACCGAAAGGAAAATAAGTGCCATTGTACGACGAAATGTAATTCCGACGCTGTAGAAATCGATTCTCTACCGGTGTGCAAGGGTTCGAGTGTAAAGACCCACCGTGGAAATCGTGGAAAAGGAGCGGATCGTGCGAGATCTGTCACGCCAGTGATTTTCTGATTTCGATGGATCACGGACGGTCTTTATTGCGACACGTTCCTGGGATTTGTGAGGCAGTCGAAAAATAAAAAGGAACGCGTTTCCCGCATAATCAGGCACCGTGGAAAATTCGATTTCACCGTCTGTTTGTTACTTTTGGCGGATCGTTGAAACGTTAATAGACTTCGTTTCGATGGCTGACATGAAAATATGTCACGAATTCGGAATCGAACGGAATCGAACTATAAAATTAGTAGCAACTCGTCGTGGAAACGTTTCGATATACATATATTATCTCAGATATTTCGTATACTCGAAATAGTTGTCCCGTTTTTTTCTTTTCCGTTTTTTTCCATCTCTTTTTTATAGACGATCGGATATCTATGATATCAATCGAACGATCAACATTCGTAAGAGCGAAAGAGTTGTGCAACGGACGGCTATAAAGTTTCAACGCTGATCAACCGTGGGACAAAGTTTCACCGATAGCTTTTTCGTAGAAGTGTTGAAATCGTCTGACGTAAATCCTTTCCATTGATAGGATATTCACAGCTCAGTGGAGTCAATCTCAATCTCATTTCGCGTCTTATCCCTTCGCTACAAAAATTCATTTTGTAATATCATCGCGAATACAAATATTTCTCGTAGAAAAAAATGTCAATCAAAATGAAATTCCGAAAATAAACATTACGAGCGTGTCGATGTAGGGAACAAAGGAAAATTTCATCGCTTCGATGATTTTTATTCTGCTACCGTCGCTCGTGTAACTTCCACCGTCGAATTTCCCTAAAATCGTTAACAACGGATCGTCGGGCGACGCGCGTCGTCGTTCTTATTGTGAAACTCGTCAGTCACGGTGAATTTCATCCGTGTACAACGTTGAAAGGACACGGTCACGAGTAAGGAACACCCGTTACATGTAATTTCCCTCGGAGAAATGATGGATCGCACGCAGGAAACCAGAGAATCTTTCGGCTGAGTTTCCGCGATTCCACGGGACGCAGGACGAGAAAGGATGAAAGCCAGGTAAATCCCGGCAAATGACAGGATCTGTCCGGCTAATGTCCTGGCTTTGTGTCACTCATCACCTTGACGTTTTCCGTTCACAGCGAGCGGCCGCAAATTGCAAGCGCCTCGGCTGAAAACGTTACGCCTGTTAGTAGCCGTGGAAATCGTGGAAAGTCGACAGGTGTAGTTTCGTTTTTTTTATTTTTTTTATTATTTATCTTCGTTCTTTCTCATTTTCAGGGTGTATATATTATAGTGTTTGTTTTATTGTTGATAATTGACGATAGTAGTGTTTTTTTAATTTAATAAAATATGCAGGAAATGGTGAGAGTGTTTGAAACAATTGTGGAAAATTCCGGTGGAAACTTGCGTCGAGGGAAAGTTGCAAATCATCTGATTTTCAAAAGAAATTCTAAGCTACCTCATTATCCCTAATGATTTTCGGAACATCGCCAGGGATCCTCGAAGCAACTTCAACAATACCTTCACAAATTGAGATCTCCGTTTCCCACCATTTCCGAGGGAAGTCCGTAGATAATTTCTGGCGAGGAACCTGTCGTGGAAAACAAGACAATGCGTCCAATTTAGAATTCTACAATCGGAATCCATCCGATCCCTAATTTACTTCGATAAACCTCACGGAATAATTCGTTAGATCTGAAACCTAGATAAAACAAGCCACTTTCACCGTACGACATCCTAAAGCAGGTGACGCTCTCCCTAATGACAGGATCACGGAAAAACAAAAAAAAAGCGTCAAAGTTCGTCATTAAAAATTCCTCAAAAAAAATTCCACTCTTCCCCAATGATCAAATTTGTTTTCCCAATGCAGAATTTCCTCCGTGATGCTTTCATGATCACTATAACAAATTTTCCGGGTCCTCTCAAATCGGGCTCAGTAAAGATATTTTCCATCAGCAAAAAAACGTCGAAATTCGTCATTAAAAATTCCTCAAAAAATTACACACTTCCCCAACGATGAAATTTACTTTTTCCGAGTTTCCTCCGCGATGCATTCACCAGCGGGTAACAAGTTTTCCGGGTCCTCTCGAAACGGGCTTAATGAAGACATCTCTGAGCACAGAAAAAAGAGAGAGAGAGAGAGAAAAAAAAGGGGGGGAAGGTAGGGCGAACCTCTCTGGTCTCGAGGTTCCAAATCACCCGCACAATGGCCGACTTCGCATCCATTGTCGAGGGCAGGGCCGCGGCTGGATCGGCTTCTTGTATAATGGCAGAGAGGCCAGCATTGTACCGCTTCCTGAAAGGAGGATAGAAAGAAACCGGCCGTGATCTATGGACCAGAACACACCGTCCCGTGTTGGCCCTTACGAGGGCTCCTCTTCACCCCCGTTGAAACGACCCGCCCCCGTTTCTCGTCGCGGAACCGAGACGCGTGAAAAGGATTTCACAGAAAATTCGAACACGAAGGATGTTGCCGTTTTATGGGTCCTCGGGCTCGTTTAGCCGGTCAGATATACCTGTTTGCTCTGGCGACGAATTCGATTCCGGATCCTGGACCGTCATCGACTCCGTTTCCCTTCTCAATTCTGCCCTCTTTTTTTTTCCACCCATGGAACGAAGGACCACAATGTAGAAGATCGTGCGTAAACAAATTCCGTGGACACGCTTCGGTGTTTCTTTTCCACGCGATTTAGGGAGTTACGATTCTCTGTATACATTCGGATGATGGTCTTTTTTTCTCCGGGAAATGGTGGGAAAATTGAGAGCACAGCGAAATTGTTCACTGGTTTCCTGGGATTTGGGTGTTATTAACAGTAAATCATATATATTGTAGATTAATCACCGATTATTCTAGTTCACTTTAATAGATTCGATTTTCTTAGGATTCAATATAATTGTTTATAAATTTCTGTACTAATTGTATTTACTATTTTATAAAAAATCTCTGGTCGACTATTCGTTGGTGTTCCGAGATTTGTGTGTTATTAACATTAAATGACACATATTGTACATTAATCACTAATTATTCTAATATACTTCAGTACATTCGAATTTCTTGAGGATCAATATTTTTTACAAATTTCCCTACTAATTGTATTTGTTCGACTGATTTAAAACTATATGAATCACCCCGTTCTTCCCTCGATTCTCAAAGGGTCCGAACATCCCCAATGATATTAACACATAAAAAATACAAGTAAAACACACAAAAAATCTGGTATCCCCGGGTTAAGTATGACCCGACATCGGTGTCAGTGTTCCGAAACACAGGTAGCCACGAGGTATTTTTCGTGTTTGATCGCTGACAGCGTTCTCAACGCGGCTTTTATGACGGCAATCGATCCCGGATGGACGTGCGAGAATAGAGGCGAGGCTGAGGCCGAAACGATCGTTATAAATCGTCGGGGCCCTATCACGCCTGGTTTTACAAACAATGCGACTACCACGCGGACCGGATACAATGGCCACGTCGTTCCGACCGCCTCGGAGAACCGGCAGCCACGATTCACGCCGATCCACCGGCAATAATTTCACGTGCGAGTACGCGCGGCGGCAAGAAAACTACGCGGACTGTGTAAAATAAACGTAACGACGCGCCCGGAGAAATGGATTTGTTAACGTAAATTTCAAGATCGTCGTCGGAAACGAGATTTTGGTTGGAATGTGTGTGAGTTTTGACAGAATTTCAGGGTTTGGAATTATGAGCCTGGAAGGGGATATATGTATAATGGAATATTATGAAATTATGGAAAAGATAGTTTTGCCAATGTCTGTTATTATGTAAATCTGATACTATTTGATATAAGTCCAATATTATCAGAGCAGTGTTTTTCTTACTCTCTTGAAAACTGTAAAAAAATGAATTATGATCGCGTCAATCATTCCCTTCAATTTCCACAATCTTTTATATAGTGTTTCATTTTTATCCATTACGTTTCTCTCTGTGTCAATTTTTCAAAAATATGTATATAAATCTCGTTCAAAAGTTTCTAAAATTACAATCTCCATTCTCCTCGAAAAATCCCTTAGTCTACCCATCAAGTGCGTATCATTTTCCCAGATACTTATGCGTTTCCTATAATTCCGATATCTTTCCACTTCGGCGTATAAATCCGCGGCACGGTCGAGTGCACGTGATAGGTGGTAACTGGTAACTGGTACCCGGTGATTTGTAACTGGTAGCCCGCGGTGCCCAGGCTAATCCCACAAAGAGCGCCGACCTTTGAAATTTCTGGACAATTTATTCCGTGGCATGCGATACGTTCGGAGCCTTTACACACGGCTGGTGTGTATCGCCATTGTGACGATGTGCTGGAAACGGAGCCAGGATCCATCCCTCTCGCTCTCTCATTCTCTCTCTCTTTTTTTCTCATTCTCTCTCACTTTTGGGAACCTAGACGAATTTCTACGTGTTTTGGCTACCTTCACGACACGGCTGTTGGGAATGTGGATATACCCGGTTGCCTGGAAGTGAATTATACCACAGGTGTTCCCGATTTTTAAGTACCGCCCGAATTTACGAGCTTCTACGCGTCCCTTGACGAACCACGTTAATGAAGTGTTTAACCTGCTCACGTGAAATTGAGACACTTTCCAACCGTCACGCCGATTGATCGTTCGAATTTAACACTAGAACTACCGAGGATTAATTACGGTCTATCTAAAAACATTAGACAAATATATTTGAGAAAAGGGAATGGAAGCAGATAGTAAATTGATCGATTTAATTTTTCACATAGAGAAATATAATTGTGAAGAACTTCAGAAAACGCACTGTTATAAATTCCAATGAGTTTTATAAGAAGTTATGAACTAGTCATATTGACTGTCTTGGTAACTCTAGTGTTAAACATGTACATTTCTCGATAATTATGTGATCTTCGTTCATCTTTCATTGTCAAAGTGGACACATCTCTATTATCAATGCCCAATTTTCGCTATTCAACAGATAAAAAAAGTTTACCTACATAAAAGTTCGTGTAATTTTTCAACGATCCCTCTGGTCAGAGGTACTCAGTTTCTTCTCGCAGGAAATCTTATCTGCGATCGCAGGGGTGTCGGGGACGATGAGAACTGCTGCGAGCGAAAAAGGGGCCCCGAGAAAGCGGCGGGGGTCCGCTGTCAGAAACACGAGGACGCAAGGGTTCCAATTTCTTCGGCGTGCGCAACACGTCGCAAAAACGCGTCGAGCCTGCTAATTCTGGGAAAAAAGGGAACGGTGTCTTTCTTCTCCCGTCCGGGGCCCCGAAATCCTCCGGCGTTTCCGCTTGACTTTTACCGCGTGGCATTCCGAACGGACCCCGCGGTCAGCCTCGGTGAAAAGAGCGCAAGAAAAACCCCGCCATTTTTTCCCCTCGCAGGCTAACTGTCTTACGTAACGCGGTTACATCTGTACCGCAAAACGTTAATTTCATTTTTAGGAGCTGCATGTGTGTAAAAAGAAAATGATTGCTCGGCGATTACGAGCTGCTTAGAATCACGTGAAATATAAAAAATCAAGAGTTAAGGTCTTGACTCGGGCCAAGTACAAGAGTTCCCGACTGGTAGACCTGAACTACTCTTTTCCGGAAGAATTAGATCGAGGTTTTCGGGGTATTCAAACGGCATTAAATCCGCATATTTCCCCCAAACTATGGTGATATTCTTGTAGGGGACGTCCACCCGAGTAATTTAAGCCTAACTACGAGAAGATCCATCAAGCCAATCGCGAGATATTTTGATCTAAAAAGTCGAGGTTTTTGTAAGAAACGTCGTCTTCTTCCTCTCCTCCTTCTCCATCTCCATCTTCATGTTCAGCCTGTCACGCATCCCGGTGTCAAACCCTAACATATGTTTCATACTATGCGAGATAATTTTTCTGCCGATAACGTAGATTTTATATATGTAGTATATGAAATTTCCTCTCACACACATCCAGATTGTTAACATATTAAATTAGAAATGTTTGTTACGTTACGTTTTTGACATCAAGCTTCGTAAAATTAAGGGTCAGAATGCGTATTCGAAACATATTCGATCATTTTTATATCTTGAAAATTGCGCGAATGGCGAGCGATGTATGAAAATCGCGAAAAATCGTCAAATTATGACAGTTTTTTGGTCGGCATTCGCTGAATTTTTGAGATAGCGATCTGAAACTGGTACCATTGTTTTAGTTAGGAAATTCTACGCCAGAACAATGTATAATAGTTGTACTTTTCAAAAATTTAATTTTTCGCAAAAATCTGAAGGGGGTAGGTCAGGATTTTTTGCGATTTTCGTAAATCACCTGCCATTTCCACAATTTTTGAGCTATTAAAATGATCCTGGGCGTTTTGGACGCGGAATCCGAAGCCGAATAAGATGCAGAAAGAATCAGATCGATATCTAAAAAATTGTAGAAATGGCAGGCGATTTACGAAAATCGCAAAAAATCCTGACCTACCCCCTTCAGATTTTTGCGAAAAATTAAATTTTCGAAAAGTACGACTATTATATGTTTATCTGCCGTAGAATTTCCTAACTAAAACAATGGTACAAGTCTCAGGTCGCTATCTTTAAAATTGAGGGAATGCCGACCAAAAGACTGGTTGAATTTGACGATATTTCGCGATTTTCGTAATTCGGCCGCCATTTCCGTAATTTTTAAGCTATTAAAATGATCCAGGGCTCTTTGGACGCGAAATCCGAAGCCGAGTAAGATGCAAAAAGAATCAGATCGATATCTCGAAAATTGTGGAAATGACGAGCGAAAAACGAAAATGGTGAAAAATCCCTGACCTATCCCATTGTGCAGGTCAGGGATTCACCCACATTTTCGTTTTTCCCTCGCCATTTCCATAATTTTTGAGCTATTTTAGTGATCGAGGTCATTTTGGATGTGTAATTCAAAGCCGAATAAGACAGTGAAAGAATCAGATCGATATCTAAAAAATTGTGGAAATGCCGAGGGAATTACGAAAATCACGAAAAATCGTCAAATTCAACCAGTTTTTTAGTCGGCATTCGCTCAATTTTTGTGATAGCGATCTGAAACTGGTACCATTGTTTTAGTTGGGAAATTCTACGCCAGATCTATGTATAATAGTTGTACTTTTCGAAAATTTCATTTTTCGCAAAAATCTGAAGGGGGTAGGTCAGGATTTTTCGCGATTTTCGTAAATCGCTCGCCATTTCCATAATTTTTTAGATATCAAAATGATTCTTTCACTGCCTTACTCGGCTTCGGATTCCGCTTCCAAAACGCCCTGGATCATTTTAATACCTCGAAAATTACGGAAATGACGGGCAAATTACGAAAATCGCAAAAAATCCTGACCTACCCCCTTCAGATTTTTGCGAAAAATTAAATTTTCGAAAAGTACGACTATTATATGTTTATCTGCCGTAGAATTTCCTAACTAAAACAATGGTACAAGTCTCAGGTCGCTATCTTTAAAATTGAGGGAATGCCGACCA
The DNA here is from genome assembly GCA_917499265.3 of Mimumesa dahlbomi. NCBI lineage: Eukaryota > Metazoa > Arthropoda > Insecta > Hymenoptera > Crabronidae > Mimumesa > Mimumesa dahlbomi. The sequence continues at coordinate 9,840,659 of OU824118.1, read as the reverse complement.
AAAGACTGGTTGAATTTGACGATATTTCGCGATTTTCGTAATTTGCTCGCCATTTCCACAATGATTGAGATATTAAAACGATCCGGGACGTGTTGGACGCGGAATTCGAAGCCCAATAAGACAGTGAAAGATTCAGGTCGATATCTAAAAATTTGCGGAAATGACGAAAGAATCCACAAAAAGCATCGAAAATGCAAAGCTGTGGGCCAAGTACAAGAGAATGTTACATTGGAATAGGTTGCTCATTAACATAAACTGCATTTTACACAGGATTTCAAATCAATCAAATGTGAGCAAGTTTGATTGATTTCAAATCCTGTGTAAAATGCAGTTTATGTTAATGAGCAACCAATTCCAATGTATCATTCTCTTGTACTTGGCCCATAGCTTTGCATTTTCGATGCTTTTTGTGGATTTTCTATTTACGACAGATTATCGTCTCCTAAGAAATGTGTAATTACGTGTCAAACTACGGCAGAACAGTGTTACACAAGAAACTAAATGTTTTTATCTATCAACGTTCACCGTTTAAATAGATAATCAATGATTTACCAACAGAAAGTCTAATAAAACTACCCCCAGTTAATACTTTTTACATTTTCTTTTTCAAAATACAATCTCAATTCTTCCTCCATTTCATCCATAATATAATATTTCTCTCACGTTCCCCCTAATTACACCGGATCGTTTCCAACGTGAAACAAATCCGGATTCCGAATCGTCCCGGCGGGGACTTCCATCCCCAGAAAAGTAATTCAAACACCAGTGCAACCCTTCCCCTTGAGACGAAGAGGTCCGATGATACGGGTACGAGAAACGAACGTCCAGGTTCCACGCGAGTAATTTCAACGGGGACGACGCGCGCGTGCAAAAACGTAGCCCCGACAAAAGAAGCCCGATACCGGCGAAATTACTTTCCGACAACCTTACACGGCCACGGCTCGCAGAGCCCTAATAAGGGCCGACGGTATAAATAAAGTCATTTGCGGTAGTTGCCAGTCCTCCTTCTTCTCCTCCTTTTCTCCTCTTTCTCCTTCTTCATCTCGGGGCCTTTCGACGAATCGGACCTTTCGTCGCGTACGACGAGGACTCGGTGAACCTTCTACTGGCAACGAACACCGCGAAGGGCCCGGCGGCGGAATCGGTTTGTTTTGTGGATTAGGCTCGTTTTAGTTTGCAGGCCGCGCCTCGCGCCGCGACGAATCGAGAAACGCGTCCCGGCGCACGTCCCCGGTTTTTGCCCAAGCGAGAATCAAGTTGTCCTGGTCGCATTGTCGTAGCGACGACACGCAACAGAATGCCCGGCCACGTTTCAATTCCGTGGGAATGAATAATGGAATATATGTATTTTAACCCTTTGCACTACGAGAGTGCAAATTTTCCTCTTATTTTGGTGCCAGAGAGGCACCACTCGAGCGCAAAGGGTTAATTTAACATTCTGGTATAATGTTTCGTGGATGTTGGAGTGGAGAGTCACGTGGAGATGAAACACTGTTTTACTATCTGTAAATTGGATAAATCTTTTGGAGATAGGTAAGATAATTTGGGTTGGAAGGAATTTTGAGAATTCTTAATAGGGATTAATATTATTAATTTGGAATGGATGTGGGAAATAGAGGATGAAAGATAGAGTTGTGTTGATATTGTTCTCGACACGTGTGATTCTACGCCATTGTATTCATCTTCCCTCGTTCCGTATCTTCGGTCTTTCTGCTTCTTAGCAAATGTCATCGTCCCTCGAATAATCTCCTCTCCCCGCTTTGCCATTCGTAAGACATATTTTCTTCTTTCGGCAGGTAATTGCCACTCGTCGCGTTCGAAAATCGACGACTCGACTTCAACGAGGACTTATTTTCCCCGGAAATTTCGTATCACTCTCCTGTAGTTACATTATCAATATTAAAACGTGACCAATTGTATTACTCACTTTTATTAAAAGTACTCATAAGTATACAGGCTCTAAGTATACAAAATTACAATAGTATTAAGTAGAGGTTCTCGAGAAGACAATATTTACAACAGAATATATCTCTATTTATATTTATATATATATATAAAATTATTATCTATATGCGTGTATATATATATGTATATGTATGTATAAAGAAGAATTCATTTGGACGTAGAAAGGACAAGTTAGTAGTATAATTCAAGGTACGAGCGTCGTCGTCAGCGTCCCGCGAAACAGTCGGGATTTCTTTTTTTCTTTTTTCTTTTTGTTTCTCTCTCACCGAATCCCGACGAATCGTCGACGTTCTTTTGGTTAAAACGTAGCCTTACAAGAGAATCCTCGTTAATGATACACCTGTCCTCTGTTATGCATCCGCTTACGCTATCTATTGAGCTAATAAAAATTAATGCACGTTACGCGCGTTATGTAACTCTCTTACGTCCCGCTCGCTCTGTCTTGAGTCCGATTCAGCGACGTTAGCGCGGCTCCGTCTCGATTTTAATGAAATGCCACCAAATCACTCGTACCAATAAAATTAAAAAAAGAAATAACTACACTTGTATGCATACATGTGTAACAAGTCAGTCGAAACTTTCGCTATGGTTGATAAATAAATTACGTAACGGGTGAACTAACACCGGGTGTAAAAATTGATTCGTGCTGGACTCCGAGTGATTTTTTTCGCAATTTCTTTTCCTCCTTTTTTTTGTCTTTTAATCGACAGAGTACTTTTTTATTCGAGAATTTTCGTCCGCAGGATTCCGGATGAACATTGTTAACGATGATTCGCGACGAAGCCGGGCAACATGACACGACCCGTCAGAGAATAGACTAAACAAACAAACAATAACAACAAATAATAATAATGTCTCCCTTCGCGGTCAATATTCAATTGCCGCCGTTTACGACTTATGACACTGTTTTAATCACGTCTCGATCGACGTTTGTGTATATATATGTGTGTGTGTGTGTATGTTTGTGTGTTTGTGTCAGGGATCTCGTCGAATAGTCACGTGGAAAATTTGTGTTTTGGACCCGTAAAAGCCACCGGGAGGGGGTAGCGTTGACGATTTTACTAATTGTTTGCTGCCCGCTCGTTAAATTAGTAAACCTAGGGGAATACGTGATAATAAATAATAAAAGTTACGCTTCCTTAACGGTAACACGATCGATACGTATATGTATATTCGAGTACTACGCTATAAGCGGGCTGTCACGAGTCGACGATGATCGTTTCCTGACAATTTTCCGACGTAACCGTTCGACGTCCCCGACGACCGAGTTTGAAACGTGAAAACGATTAACGGAAAGGCGAAAAGAGGAACAGCTTCTTCGTGGCGGCCTTTCCTTTCATTGGTTGTATTTTGGCACGGGGGTAAGTTTACTAGCGCAATCTCGATTAAAATCATCTACACGCGTGTTGTTGTTTTTTTCTTCTTCTAGATCGACGATTATCGATTCCAAGCGGTATCGATAATTCCGTGAGAATTAATTGCGTTTTCGTATCTTTTCTTTGACTTTGTTTCTTTCTTTTCTTTTCTTTTTTTTTTAAATCATTTCCGCGATTGTCTTCGAGTCGCGTGGAAAACGTCAACATACCTAAATATCGAACGAGAGTATAAATAAATAGATCGACAGACTTCTTTCCCGAATCTAGAGTACTGTCCGCCTAATTATCCCGAAGACTGTCGTTTGTTAATTTGACAAATAAATTATGGAATAACAGTAATTAAAGCTTTGCGCTGAATATTTATACGTCACCGCGAATTATCGTTTCCCCATCGACAGTATGTGGGATGAATCGAAATTAAAATTTCCGAAGCCTTTGTGTTCTTTTTTCAGGCACGATCGATCATGAGATGATAAATCGACCGACGTCGGCGAAAATTTGTATAAATAATAATAAATTCGCAATTAGAAATCGCTCGATCGACGCTGGCGCATCGGTTTTCCGACTTTCTTCCTTTATTTGGCAACGACGAATTCCTGATGAATGCTGTGGAAATCCGTCAGTGGAACCGTCCAGCGGTTTTGTTCACGATTTCCCGTCGACTGGTCCTCGTTAATTAACGATAATTAACGACCTCGATTGCCTAGAGAGAGTCAAAGTTCGATTCTCGATCGCTAGTCTAAAAAAAAGAAATACATTATTAATAACATCAAATATTTGCAACTTTTAATCATTTCTTATCAGTTCAAACCACCAAAAAATCATCTTAAATTTCAAATCCATTATTCTCAGACACCCTGTATATGTAAATATCAGATAAAAAGGCGTCAAATGTTTAGATACATCCTGCGCACACGTTATCTACACTTCGAATCTGATCCCGCTTTAGAAACTCACCCTGTCCGGGCTATAAAGTGGCGGATGCTGTGCCGGAAGTCTTAACGTGCTTCCCAGATCCCTTTCGGCCATTGTGTGCCCCTCGCTGGCGCTGTCTCTGGTGTCCCTGTTGTCTCTGGCATCCTTAACGCTGTTCCGCCGAGTGCCAGCGACTTTCGTCGGCGGTTGGATGGTCGTCTCCCCGCAGGATCTGGCGAGAGTCGAGCCAGCCTCGCCTAAGTCGAGCCTCAGCAGTTTCGTCGGTGCCTGGATCGTCGTTTCCCCGCAGGATCGTGCCAGTGTCGATCCTAGATCGACCGGAAGATCGTTTCGCAGAACTTTCGTCGCGGCCTCCACAGTGGTCTCGCCACATGATCGAGCTAACGTGGACTCGGCGTCGATTGTTCTCGTCACCGTCGCTGACACCTGAAAATGATTTATTAGGTTTTTGAAAATTTGTTTGATGACTTGAAAGAAATTAGGAGAGAAATTAATAATAGAATAGAATAGTAGAATAGTAAGTTTTATTTTGCGTCCTAGGGGTGGCCTCTTTAAGAACGACGAAATAAGTATAAATATAATACAAAATAAAATATAAATACATTGAACGAAATTTAAATAAAACTACAAACTAAAAACTAAATAATATACTAAAATGTGAACGTGAATGAGAGAGTAACGTGATTTATTGATAATTCATTCACAGGAATGTAGCAGCTTGATTTTTTATTGATAAATAAATTGATAAGATTGAGGATCTATTGTAGAAATATGAAACATTCTTAGGGATTCGTTATTATTATAGAATGATACTAATTGCGTACCTGAAAACCAGCACTGACCAATGCCCCGGTCGGTGTGGCTGGCGTTCGGATGACTTGCAATTCCTCCTTGCAATCCTTCGTGCTCGATATACTCTGTTTTCGCGTGCCAGTGTTATGCGTGCCGTTATCAAGATAGCTTATCAGCTTGTGTTCCTCCGTGGAGAACGTGCTCATGCCGGATTTGTAATGCTGCGGTGATTGCGGTGCCGATCGGTATTTCGCACGTGGTATCATTACCGTCAACGATCGGTCACGTTGCTCGTCATTTACTGGCACTGTAACCATCCACGAAATAATGAAATTAAAATTAAATATAATAACGTAACAATATTACTACCCTACGAAGACATAAAATATTGTAACATCTTATATTTTATCATCTCCTATTCTATTATCAAATATATCGTAATATACTAATAATATTTTTTGTATGTATATCCTGAAATATACTTTCACGAGTTACATCACGTCATCATTGACTAAAAGTAAACATAAGAGACGAACCTGATGCGGGCACCATAGTGGCTTTTCGAGGGGGTTGTCTGGGTTTTCCACTGATTTTCCGAGCAGGTCTCTTGGTCGGCGGCAGGGGTGCTATCATCTGGGGTGGGGGTGGTAGAACATGCGGCACGTGGTGTGGAATCGCCAGATCCGTCACGCTACCCTCGCTGCTGGTGTCCCCTCCCGTTCCGGGAATCATCGCCCTCCTGTCCCCGGTTTTTCTGTTCCGACTCGGGTGACGGAAACACGCCATACCCACGCACACTGCCAGAAGACCCAGTAGAATGGCGCCCGTCGTTACGAGAGCAATCAACAGGACTGGAAAAAAATTTATATGACGTCAGACACCGTTTCCATTAGGAATTTTCATGGAATATAAATTAATTTAATTAATATATATAACTTTGAATTTACCTTTGAGATTCACTTGGCAACGTTGACCACTGTGCCATGGGAAACACTCGCACACTTCCTGGCCATGTGTGTTCGTTACGCAGTGTCCCTTATTGTTACAACTGGGACAACCCAGAGGTGCCTGAGAACAGGTCCTTCCTGGATACGCGGGATTTTCCGATAGATCCGCCCAACCTTCCTTACAGGAACATTGATAGGATCCTCGTAAATTGAAACAGGCTGCATTTGGTGAACAATCGTGATGGGGACCACCTTCTTCGGTTGAACATTCATCGAAGTCCATTGCTTCGATCTGAGGAGAATTGAATTGAATTGAATTGAAATTTACTCGATTCTAGAGGATAGACAGATAGATAGATCATTTCTGTATGCGTCTTAGGGATGATCCTTTTAAGGACGACGAATGAAATACGAAAATAATAGAAAATAAAATACAAATATAAAAAGGAAAATAAGAACAAACGGAAATAGAATAGAAAATAAAAAGAGAGTGTTGAAAAGTTAGCGAAATATTGACGGAACACTTTTGGTGTAATTATTTGAATTCTCAAGTAAATTTCCAAGAAGAGTGAAACACCTACCATGTCCAGGTTCTTCGAGGCGTACACCTCGGTGCCTCCTAGACTGTAATTACTTCCGACCAAGTACTTCCGAAGTACTTCCTTCAGCCTAGTTTCATTCGCATTGTCGCTCAGTTGAACGTGGAACTCCACTTTCGTTGGATCCGGTGTGAAACCGGATATCTGGAGACCTCTATAAACATCCCTCAAGTCACTCTGCATTAAAGTCCTGTCAAGGGCGTCTCTGGTTGGTTCAGCCACTCTTCTATAGGCCGTGGAAGCTGTGTCGTTCATATTGTTTTCGTAATTCACTGCCTCGTGACCGATGCGATCCAATCCGACTCGTACGGTGTATGTGTAGGTGGCTGTATGAAATAATTGACCCCCAGTTAGTAAAATTAATTTCCCTCTGATTTATTTATCGCAATGGAAACAGGATTAACGAAAAAAATGAAGAGTATTTAAATTCTACTATTTATAAATTTCTATTCGTAAAGAAAGACGGCATTTTTTAAAATAATACTTAAAAAATGGCTCAGAACTACTCTACTTGTGTTGAGAAACTCCTGGTGAACAAAGAGTTAAAAATACATGTTCATATTGCTATTTTTATGTTTACTTTTAATACATCTTTCTAATACTCACGTTTGCAAGGTCGATCAGGGAACATCCTCGCGAAACCCGGTCGACAGACACATCTCATTTCATTGGCGACCTCGGCGCATATTTCAGCTTTCGACGCTCGACACTCAGGTGTGCATTGATTAACGACAGGTTGAAGAGACACTACAGGTGCTCCTAAAACACCACCCGCTAGAACTCTGTGGATTTCATTCCCCGTTGGGTCTTGTTCGTCCCTCGAGATATCATATTCAGCCTCCACCTATAAGGGAACACGTTCATATTTCATAATATTTTTTTCTCGATAAAATATCGTTGAAAATCACTCGCTGAAATTGTCAAGAATTTTGTTTACCTCCTCGGCGCCAGGCGCAGGTGGTTTCTGATCGCTCAACACAACGAAAATGGAGTCATTGTCCACCACGTTCTCGTACGATGACGGTATCCGCGTTACGACTGATTGCAGGATCGTTGATGTCACCGTCGATATTACGCTCGTTGGTCGCAGCAGGGTTTCCGTTACCGTTTCCACCGTGGTGGAGGTCATGGTGTGGGTGAGCAAAAGGGTTCTCGTTGTTGGCGGTGATCCCAATACAGATGTTTCTGTCCTTGTCACTGTCGACGTCTTGAATCGTGTCACCTATGACAGAGAATAGAATTTTTGAAGGGAATTGAAGAAAAAAAGAAGTGTCTATATTTGCCACGTGCCTGTGGCGCCTGTATTTGTGTGTATATGTGTCTACCTAAGACTATTTCAGGAAATATTGAGTTGATTTTGATGAATCTTTTATTAAATTTTGCGATAATTTTTAAAGTGTATGTTTTAAATATAAATTATTGTGAAATTTGGTAATATTTAGAAATTTCAATATTGAATTGTTAAGAAAATTTGATTATAGTTACCTCTTTCGGTTTCATGTGCATGGTATTCGCCGATCCGTTTTTCAAAATCTCGTGTGCCACGGTGCCAGTGATATCGCTAGTCATTTTAATTGTCGAATCGTTTCTTTTGTGATTTACGGTGTTCTCCTTTAATGTGTCAGTCATTTTTGTTATTGTACTGTCCACTTTTGTTACACTATTAGGTAATTGCTTGGAACTGGTTTCGTTTCTTCGTTTATGCTCCGTCGTTTGCGAAGTAATTACTCTTGTACTTTCGTCTTTCATTATCGTTGGTCGATGATCTTTTTTGGTGGTGGTGATATGGTGGGTTAACGATTCAGTGGGTTCGACACGTGTGGATGGCAGAATGTTGTCGTAACTGGATTCTAAAAATACTGGGTGTTCCGGACGTTTCACGGGATTCCGTGGAATATCGAATGAGTGTGACTTTGTCGGTTCGACATCTCGATTGGTCGATGACGATCGACTTGGCTGTACATTGTCCACTTGCAGGGGCCTCAATTTAGTCGGCGTAACTAAATTAGTTGTTAACATTGCCGTTGGTTGCACTGATATTCTGCAAATGAAATATTTTCGTCGTAAGAAGTCAAATAGATTTTCATACGTTAATAAACCGTATATTTCTATAATATTTATCTAAATATTTATACATATATCACTGAAACAGTATCATCAAATAAGATAAAAATTGTTTTTTTCCGTATTTTGACAAAACACATTAATTTTTCTTTCCTACTCAAAATGTTCGAATAGTTAGGCTCATTATTCTTGGTATTCAAACTGAAGATTTTCATTCCGAGAAATTACCTGGAGACGTGCCTCGTGTCGAAGGGTCGCACTGTGTAAATGCTGACGTGTTCCGTCATCCTTGTTTCGACCGGTCTGAGAATCTCTGGCACGTCGACGACGACCGGGAGATCGACGGTTCCGTGGATGATCGGTATCTTCGATTCGATGTCGTGCACGACAGGTATGTGAGACGTCGCGACGGCGGTGCCGATTTGAATCGAACCGGAAACTGCTACTGCCGGTCTGACAGTAGCGATTTCCAGTGGTCTGGTTGTTTTTGAAACAGGTGGGGGTGGGACCATATCCTGAGAAAAGTAACCAACAAATTATAAACATCCCTTCATAAAACACTCCCAATTAAAAAACAAATAAATAAGATTTGTATGAAATTTGTATGGAATGTAATTCTACAGGGTAAATCAGCCCTGAAACGTGTGTATCCTAATGCACTTTTTAAAATATTTCAAAAGTTACGGGGTGAGGTAACAATTTTCTTCAAATGTCATATTTTCTAATAAAAAATTCAGTAACACAAAAATTTCTCAAAACAAATCTCTATCTATGACATCACATTATAAATTAATACCTGAGAAAGTAATTCCACCAGGAATGGCCTTGCAAGGGACGGCCTTGGGCTCGGTGGAACCATGCTGACACTAGGTAAAGGTGCGACAGAGGACTCCTTCAGAGGAATATACTTCGGGGGTGGTTTCAGACCAGACTCGTTCGCAGTGTCAAAAGAGAATCTATCCTCAATGGGTCTGTCTGTGGTAGTAATGTCAACAGGTGGTGGTGACAGACCAACAACGTCTCTCGATGGAATCGGTGGAGGTTTCAGTCCCTCTTCTTCGTTCTTATTGGGTTGATTCAATTCCATCGTTGGACGTAACGGTGGAGGCATCATATCCCTCGAAGGTACACCCATGCCCTCCATATTACCTAACATGTCCTGATTGGATGTCTCGACAGGTCGTATTTGAATTTTACTTTCATGAGTAGAGGACTCACTCTCCCCGGCGTCAGATAACGCGAAATTCGTCTGATAAGCCGTCTCCAGGCTCTCCTCGTTCGGTTTCTTCTCATTGCCGTTGTGTTTCGTAATCAGCATACTGGGTGGCCGTTCTGTTTGCGTTTTGCTATCAGTTTCCTCGCCCGTAGCCTCGACAGGCATGGAGAACCTGATGTTAGGTCTGGTTTCTTGTTTGGGTGCCGAGGAGATGGTGATTGGTCCGGGAACCTGGGGTTTCGGTTTGGTGATTATATGGGGGTACTCTGGATGAATCCTCGTAGCTGACCCGTGATCCTGGGGGAGCTTCGATTGGTTCTTATCCACCCTGTGTTTCACCCCGGTGTTCGTCTGGGGGAAGTGTCCACCCTGGACTTGCGAGGACGTGGTGTTCCTAAAGTCACTTTTGTATTCCGTCTTACCGTTGTATAGGTTAGACTCTGATCCTTGAGGACGCTGATCAGGAGCCCTGACGTTGCTGTCCCAGTTCAAACGGTCCCCAAAAGTGTCCACTTTGGTACCATGAATCAAACTGTGATTCACGAAAGGCTCCAGAATAATTGGCCTAGATTCACCGGGATGCTTCATCACGTGATCAGGTCTTGATGGTGGTTTCGTGATGATCTCCGGTCGCGGATAGTGGACAGGTCTGTTCTCAGCTCTGTTCACCGTATGAGGTCTAGGGTATGGTCTACCAGGTCTATCCGATTCCGCGGAAAACTGTGTACTGATAGCAGGTGGTTTCAAATCGATGGTGTCATCGCGCGGTGGACTCTGCGTCGATGGTTGATCCTCCTGATTCTTATGGGCGAACGATGGTTTCTTATCGCCGTAATAAATCGAAGGAACACCCTGCACGATTTCGTAGTCCGGTCTACCTTCTGTCTGTTTATAACCGTAGACATTCGAGTCCTCGTGACCGCTGTACACACCGAAGGGTTTCCCTTGAACTATCGGCGTCTCATAGGGCCTAGAGTTGTACACGTCAGACCCATAAGACACTTGGACAGGAACCCCTTCATTTTTGTGAATAAACGGTATGCCCGAGTTCAACCAGGTCGGTTTTTTGTCGTTGTGATCGTAGGTGTCTGTCTGTTCAACTGTTATTGGCTTCCCAACTACGGTGTTCACGGATGCACCGTTCCCATAGGGAGTTTGCGTGCTCATGGTGGCATTGTCGTTAGAGGAACTCGCGTCCTGGGTCTCCTCGACATCCGCCTCCTGGTCCTGGATCTCCTCGTCGAACTGATTGTGATACTTGTGCTCGGAGGCACCGATCTCGGAATCGGATGACTTCTCCGTCTGTGAGTCGCTGTACCCGGACTCCGGGGCATCAGGGTGCAATGGAATTTGTCCGAAATTCTGAATCTGGGGTTTCGACGTGGACACTTGCGAATAGTGTTTAGTGTCATCGGGTTTCACTTTGGGATTCGATGGGTTGTGATACTCTATGGCTCCGGTTGGCACGTGCTCCTCGTTCCGTTCCGTGTGGGCCCCGATTGGTACGACATTGGGACCGGACTTCTCCGGGTAGAAATGGGGCGGACGATCCTGCAGATCGATCTGGAAAAAATGGATTTTAATTATCCACCAATTAAACAAATGAACCTTGTTATCTACTCTGTTGAAGTTGCGGTCGGTAATTAATTCAAATTGCTTAATTTACCTGAGGATGATGCCCAAAATGGGATGGTCTCTCACTAGCAATGTCCTTCACCAGGTCACCCGGTTGGGGTGTAGACTTTCGTGGAGGTTCATTGTGAACATGAGAGTTCAATGGTCGATGAGGAATCACAAAAGTGTTCTGGGTCTTCGGCGGGGACCTCTGTGGTCCCGAATAAATTGGTTTCCTCACATTGGGCCTTTCCACGTAGATCGGCCTGTCCAGGGGGCGATTAGTTGTTGGTCTTGGTAGCGGACGGGGTCTGGGTCTGTTGTTTAACGGAATTCTCGGTGGCTTTTTGTCCGACTTCCAATTAGTGTTCAGAACAATCTCATTTCCCGCGTCCGGCTTCGTCAGGAATATATATCGATGAGGTACTTCCGACGGGTTGGACACTTCCGTTCTTCTAGGTGGCGTACCCGATTCGTTGGGTTTCTTCGGGTACTGTCCACGTGGAGGTAAATGATGATTCGAGTGCACCTGAGAGAGAACAGGTGGATGCGGTATACTCTGGGGACGAATGTTTACTGTTTCCGGTCTATGATGAACTAGGATCTCTGTGTGCACGTGACCTTGGCCGCTAAGGGCACCGGAGCCATCGGGACGTTTTATCAAATGAACGTCCGAAGGTTTCTTCTCCGGTCTTCCAATTGGACTTTCTAATTTGTCCTGCGGCCTTGTGTAATCAAATCGGACTGGTGACAAAGGAATCGTGGCAGGTCTATTAGGAGAACCCTGTTCAGATAGAGGTTTAAAGTTTAGAGGTGGCGATGGTGGAACCATGTAGTCTGCTGGATCTTTTCCATTGGAATACTGCGGCAAATCTTCAACCTATATATAGAAATAAGTGTTGAAATTATCATTTCTCTTCGAGTTTTTATGAAATTTAGATTCACTTTTTATTTTCATCTGGAACAATGTCACGTACCCTTTGAATTCCAACGAATCCCAGTCCAACTTCTGGTTCCGGGTACGGAGAAGGATCATCAAAGTATTGACCACTTATATGCGGCTCGTTATTGTCCCCGAAGATCAAAGCTTGGGTCCCACCTTGCGGGATCACTACGTTGGCAACCTGACTGGGTTGGATGTTGACCAATAGAGGCTGTCCAGTTGATCTGTCGATGACGTGGGGTACCTGGTGGACTATCTGGTCCGTGGGCATCGAGTTTGGCTCTGATGATTGAATCACTACGGAAGTATCGGGTAGCAGAGGATCTTTCTGTGCCCATGGTGGCCGTTTCTGTTCCTCAGAAACGCCAGGCCAACGTTTGTCCATCGGTTGTTTGCTAGCGTGCATTTTCTGCAAGTTGTTTGATTATTCAATAAAAATGTTATTTGTTAAATAATTAGATCTAAATCCCACATTTTTAAATTGATTCTTATACGGGAATGTTTATTCTAGAAAAGCTAATGAACTAATGTGAAAATACACACTTCATCAAATCTATGAGGTGGCGGTGGCAGGGGGTCCTTGGCACTCCAGGGTCTCCTGAATTTCTCAGGGCTCCATTCAGGTGCCTGAAGGTTAGAGTTCGGGTTCGCGTACTGTTCGACGTTGGGTCTGTCAGGTGGTTTCAGGAGCGGATCGTTCTCCAGAATGTCCTGCTTGGAACCGACTCTCTTCGGCGGGGAAGATTGCACGGGATGCAATTTCTGGGGTTGTTTCGGTTGACCAGAATTATTATCGATCGGCATAGAAACAGGAATCTTCAGGTGCTCCTCGTACACCTGGTGCGCCGGTAGAATTTGTACTTGTGGCCCATTGTGACCCTGAAGAGTCTGCTGCGCCTGGGAATCATCATCCTCGGCGTCCAGGACCTCGAGGACAGGGTGGACGGGAATATTGGGAACCGGCAGGGGTGGTGGTTTCATTCCAATGTGTTCTTCATCGTTCAGATAAGTCTGTGGTGGTCGCGGTGCCATTTTCCCTGGTTTCCCTATAATGACGTCACTGTTCGCGGTGATCACTTCTCCGGGTGATATTGCGATTCCGTCGGCAAGATTTGAGGCCACCTTGTGACGCGTTTCGGCTATGTAGTTGTGGTTCAAGTTCGCCAGATGTGCACCTTGAAGAGTTATTCCGAATGGTTATGTAATTTTTCGGATACCGAGAATTAAACGGCTAGGTGTTCGAAACTTTCGAACTTAAACTTTAGAATGTTCTAAACTTTCGAACTTAAGCTTTAGAATGTTCTAGACGCTATAGTCTAAAGATTCTTACCTATATGTTGACTTTCTGCCGCTTCTATGTCACCGTCGGCGAACTCCGCGACGGGAATGTAAATCGGTGATCTCTGCGTGGTCACTTCTTTCGTATCCGATTGTAACACCGTGTCGTTCCTACGAGTCGCGGTAGTTTTTCCCTGCAGCAAACCAGCCATTGCGGTGATCACCGGTCCCAGGGCAGACAAGCTGTTAATTCCCAGAGATCCCAGACTCAAGAGATTGCTCACTTGAAGATCACCGGTGTTCTGATTAGGCGGTCTCTTATTTTGTGTAGTTTCTCCGGAAATGATCGTGGTTGCGTTGTCCTGAAACAAATTACAGTTTAAATAACAATTCTAATTGTATTATAGATAAAATACTGTGTACAATTGAAATTACCTGGGTAACTTGACCGGCAGGTTTCACGTTCGGTTCACCAGAAATCGACACTTCGGTTGAAATCAGACCAGCAGAAACTGACTCATCTTTCTCTGCTTCTGTCGTGGCAGTTGCTTCCGGGAAACTCGTAGTTGTCGTAGGATCGATCTGGTCCTCCTCGTCGAAGAAGATAATGGTTGAACCGGTTACCACGTTTTTCACGGGATCCGAGTGGTGTGCAGTTGTTAATAAAGCGTTCATGTAACCAGCATCCAAGAGACTCGGTGCTATCGATTCTGTCACCACATTCTCCACAATGTGGGAACGTGATGACACTGTTGTAGAGGTTTCACCGTCTGGACCGGCCTGTGAATTTTTTAATATTTCTATTAACTTTTGACCATACAATTTTTTTGTTATTTTTCTAATTTTTCTACTTTTTCAATTTTTTTTTACATTTTTTTTAAATTATATTTTCTGTTTTTAATTTTTCTAGGTATCGGTTTCCCTAGCTTATATCGTTACAAAAATCAGAATGAAACGCGCCGAATCACGCACGCGTTACACAATAATCTCTCGCTGGTTCCGGCGGCACGTATTTAATCCACAATGGGAAACGATTACGCACCTGCAGCAGTGTGGTGAAGTAAGTGAACGTCGTGAGATACGTTTTCGTGGCGAATATCTGAATCGGTTCCGGGGTCGCGTTGACCAACGCGGTTTTCGTCGTCGTCGTCGTCTTCTTAACGGGTACTTTCTCCAGGACGACGTCGGTCGATGTCGCGACGTTCGTACGTACCACCGTGCTACCTTTCTCCAGGAACGTGTTGTAATACGTATAGGTAATATAATAAGTCTTCATTACATCGGTCATACTCTCCTCGGTGTTATCCAGCGCTGTTAGAGTTGTCGTAACGCTGGTCGGTCGTGGCGGCGGTGCTGATTCCGTTACTATAAGCTGAGACAATAAAAGAAAAATGTTATAAAACGATACAATAGTACGTACGTACTTTGTATATGTATATTTCTCACGCGTTTGTTTCTACGTCTATCCACCTTGGTTTTCCCTTTTTACACACCTGCGTAACGGTATCACTTGTAGTTTCTATCCTTGTTCTTCCCTCGTCCATAAACGTTTTTTCCAACACCCTGGTGCTTAGGTACGTGTTAGTCTCTGGTCGTGGTGCCTCCGACGGTTCCAGGATCATGTCCAGGTAATGCTGAGGAGCCGTCACCGTATTCGCTATCACTTTCGTGCTGCTTTCCAACGCGTCGTTCACGTTCGGGTGATCGGTGTTCAAGGTCAAATAGGTGTAGGTAGTTTTGAACACTTCCGTACGCAGGGTCGGCGATGCCTCCAAGGTCACAGCTGCTGTCTCGGATCCTGGTTTCCTGTGACGTTCCTCCGTGGCTGTATTGGCGATAACCTTGAAGAATAAAATAGTTGTCATTCCTTCGTTAATGTCGCGGCGGATTCGGAATGTATACAATCGTACGAATAAATCTAAAAATGAGAATCAATCAGATAAATCACTCCGGCGAGGAATGTTTTGAGATTAGAATTTTTAGACGGTGTGATTTATTACCTGCTGCTCCGTGGAGACGATAGTGGTACCATCTTTGGTGATGGTGCTGAAATACGTGAAAGTCGTCGTACAGGTCTTAGTGACGAACTCATTCGGCTTATCTTGAGGAAGCATCATGACCACCGCATCCGATAACGTTAGGGTCGGCTGGGGATTCGAATTTTCCCATCGTAAGGCCGGCGTTGGACCCGCCACGATTACCTCGACTCCGTTCGACATCACGCGAGTGGCCAGGTTGAACCTTCGACCCTCTTCATCTTTCACCTCGTGCTCTCCTATCAATGCAATTCCATTAGAAAGTTGTTCCACGTTCGACCGATTTAGTCCACTCCTAATGAGTGATCAGTATTTTACGATGTATTAAATAATTAATCCGTTGAATGGCTGAAAGAAAAATAATCCTATATGATTGTGTAAATATTTAACGGTAGAATAGAAATTTACAGGGTTAACCCTCTGCGTTTGTTTTTTTACACATTTACATGGTGATTCGATCATCTGCAGAGGGTTAATATTGGAGTTTTTACATTTACACGTTCGTACTCGATGCGCCTGAATAACGTGCACCAGGTTCGTCGTACGTTACGCTTATTGCAGTTGTTCAGGCGCTCCGAAATAGTATCTTACACGTCACCGTCGAGAGAGTTTCACATTTTTTTGTACAAAATTGAAAGAGTCTTGTCAGAGAAGTGAGTGAGAATATTTTTGATTAATACTTAAGAGAGACACACGTAACGAGATCGAACGAAACACACAACTCAAGTATGTACAAGAGAATCGATCCATTTACAATATATATATACATACACGTCTCGAAGAGTTCTAATGTACAAGGGAAATTAAATTTAGAATGCCAGAAGCCAATTAAAGGTATTAAAGAATTCGACAGAGCATTTATACAGTCCCGTTTCGTATCATCGTCGAGAATCGGGGAAACCTTACAGCGTAGAAAAGTATATTAGTCTATAGATTACTTTTTACAACGATCATCGTGTGCACCGTACTGTCATACGTTCCAATGAAATATAACATAACCCATTTTCACGAGAAGAAGACCATTCGATTCCATTCCGTTTGACACAGCGTCATTGAAAATTTTGTCAAACAAATTAACAACGTTCCACAGGACACACGATGATCATGACGAAGAAGGCCGCAGTCGGCCGGAAGGGCTACTCACCAACAGCGGATACTGGATTATACACAGACGAAACGGAGTTTGCTGACAACTCCACGGTAGGAGTGACAGTCACCGTGACGGGCACCGTCAACGTCAGTGTCGTCACTCTCGGTCTGACGGTCGTCGAAGATGTCACTTTCGTCTCGAGTCCGTTCTGTTGCGTCACGACGTACGTGTATGTCCTTAGTCTCGTCGACGTCACCACTGTCTCTGTATAGTACACACTTGTACGCGGTTCATAGTCGGGTCTTGTCTCGACGGGCTTCGAGGGTAGGATCTCCGGGAAGTCAGGTCGCGACAAGGATAGGTAAAGGTCATCTGCTAGTCCGGCCTCGATGTCCTCGGGCGTCGGAGAGGCAATCGATGTCGTTACTTTCGACACGTCGACGGAAGCCTCGGTGACCCTAGTGCTAGAGGTGTACTCGACCTCGAGGGGAATGACACTAGGGATGTCCGAGTCGTCGATGTAACTCGGGGTCGACTGCGATTTCGTGTCTAGGGGTATAACACTCGCGAAACTGGGTTCGATGCTGATAGAGTCTGGGAGATTTGAATAATTTGGATCGATGGGTTGCACCGTTAGACTGTCTTCTATAGACTCCGTTGTGATCTGTGGATGGTCGTCCATGTTCATGGATTTACTTTCTTTCGACGGTTTTGGAGATTCCTTTGGCACAGTTGGAGGAGTGCTGTAATGACTCTCTATTTGTTTCTCAACTGGCTTTTCTATAGCTTTTGGTGTAGTTTCTTTTTGGGACTCTTCTGGTGTTTTTGATGTAGTTTCTTCTGTGGTCGAGGGTGTTGGTGTTGTGGTCGTGACAGGTGCGAGTTTTTTCTCAGTGGTTGTTGTTGTAGTCAATTTTTCGGTTGTCGTTGTTACTTTTTCGGTGGTTGTTGTTGTTTGAGGTGGTTCCTCTGCTATAACTGTTTCAGTAGTGGTTGTTTCTACTGATTTTGTTGTGGTTGTAACTTCCTGTTTTTCATCATTGTCTTCTTCAGGATGAATAGTGGTCGTGTCGTTTTCTTCTGAAGTTGTGGGAACACTTTCCGGTTCAGTTGTAGTAGTTTCTACTCCATCAGCCATTGTTGTATCTTCAACTGGAATTGCAGTTGTTCCTTCAACAGATACTTCGTCAGATGTATCTTCTTTCGAGATGACTGTTTCAGTTGTTGGTTCCTCGTCAACCATATCGTGAATTCTAGTGTCTTCTTCAACCTGTTTCTCAGTTGTAGTTTCTTCTACAACCGGTTCCTTTGTTGTTGTTTCTTCTATAATTGGTTTTTCAGTTATAATTTCTTCTTTAACAGTTTTCTCGGTTGTAGCCGCAGGTTTTTCGGTGCTAATTTCGTCAGACGTAGATGTGACGTTATACTTATTAGATACATCCTCTTCTTCAATCTTAGGAGTATCATCTTCGATCGAACTGTCTTTATCGTCTTCAGGAGTCGTTTCCGGGTAATCATCGTCATATTCTTCATCTTCATCGTCCGAAGCTGGGAAGAAAAAGTTGTCAGTAATTATAACAGGGACTTCAACCGGAGTTTCCTCTATAACTTTCTGTTCAGCTTCCTGCGGTGCTTCCGTTTCTTTTTCTATCTCTTCTGACTTATTATCGATAACATCAGGCGTCTCTTCAGCCTTGTCATTGATAACATCAGGCGTCTCTTCAGGCTTGTCATTGATAACATCAGGCGTCTCCTCAGGCTTGTCACTGATAACATCAGACGTCTCTTCAGGCTTGGTCTCGATAACATTAGGAGTCTCTTCAGGCTTCACATCGATAACATTAGGCGTCTCTTCCAGGTCAGGTGTTAACGTGGAACTGACTTCAGGCTGAGTTTCTTCGTTTTCATCTTCGTCTTCTGTATCATATTCATCATCGTACTCTGAGGAGGGGGCAGTGAAGAATCCAGTGGTGATAATAGCGAAACTAGGCGTTGGTTCCACTGGTCTCACAGCTACCAATTTTTTCCTGGTGATTCGAGCCCTTTTTACAGTTGCTGTCGGTTGAATAACAGTCGGCTCGATTTTACGTCGCCTCGTGATCGTCACTTTATGCCTTCCAATTTCCGGCTGGAAATCTTCAGGTTCATCAGGCTCACTGTATCCAGTGTTCGCCAGTCCAAGTGTTCTGACTCGGGTCACAACGATTCTGCGGGGTGTGTGACTCGGGATCGTCACCGGAACATCATGCGAACGCGGTGTCGCTGGTCTACGTCTGACAACCGTGTACTTATGTTGTCTTCCGTTACGTCTGACGACTGGCACGCGAATTCTCACCCGTTTTCTAGGTGTCTCATCGAGGTAGTCATCGTCGTCATCCGTCAGACTTCTAGTATTCGTATAGTCTTCGTTGGGTGACCAACTAACGTGTTTGCTATTAGCATCGTCGTGCTGGTATTCGTCAGGATAATCACCTGAAATGGCGACGTTCTCGCTTGTTTGTGTGAACGCAATTTATTCCCCACGTGTCGGAGTTAATCTATCGCGCAAGCGTGTTCAGGGGGGAGGAGGATTTCTCGTCGAGGGTTAAATATCCGACAGGTTAATCCCGTCATCCGGTACTCGGTATAAACTTACTCTGTTCGTGCACTTTGTATTGTTTTTATTTATTTATTTTTTTTTGGATTTAGTAGCGTTACTCATTGCATGGCGTGTTTTTGTTGTGATGCTGTCCGAGAAACAGAGAGTACCACCATGTCTGGCATTGTCGTGTGGGCGCGCGTGCGGCGGCGGAATTGAAGGCTGTGTTAGTAGGTGGAAATGTGGGACGACGCTCGAAGGAGGAGATTTCAGATGAGGACAGAGAGAGAGAGAGAGAGAGAGAGAGAGAGAAGAGATTGGGGAGAGCGAACAGTACGGAATATGGAAACGGAGAGTCCAACCGTGTGGCTTCTCTGTATTCACCGAAGCTGCGAGCTTTCCACGGTTCTTTGTTCTTTTTTGCCCAACGTAGAAACCGATCTCGGGGTTGATTTATTATTATACACGATCAGCAACCTCGATTGCAATCGACGTCGCTGAATTTTCCCGCGGGAACGAGCCGGAAAGAACCGAACTGACTGGCGTCGAAGTGAAATATCATCAGAAAGGTCGTCAGCTTCGGTCTAGGTGGGCTTTGATGAACTGATGGACTTAAAGTAGGAGTGGTGATAGTTAGAGGGAGAGAAAGGATCTATCGATAACGAGGGTTAGGTGTGGATGGACGTGGAAATGTGCCGTCCGACGTCACCCACTACGCTCTCAAGACTTTGTGTCGGCGCGTGTGCATCGATTGAGTCTTCGCTTCCTGTCAGAATGGCAACCTCTTGCGGTCCCGCGTGTAATGACGGTGGAACGGAAGGTCGAACCTCGACGATATGCTCTAGGTCTCTTCGTCTCCTCGACGCACTAGCCGTGTCACCGACCTTTACGGTGCTTAGGACAGTGCTGAACTCTCCAGGCCTTCGACCCGAGACATAAAGGGTGACCACACTGGATTCCTCTTTCTGGACACTGGAATGATCATCCTTCTTATCGTGTTTACGTCCACTGTGTGACCTGGATGGCTTATGATACTCTTCGGTATCATCGTCTTCCTCGGAGTATTCGTAGCTGTCTTGCTTATAATCAGAATCTGCTGGCTGATGTCTCCTCTCGACTTCACCAGGCAGCGTGTTGCTCTGAGTAAACGGAGCTGCCGCGAACAGAGGGTCCAACAGAGGATTAGGATTCTTCTGCGCGGATGGTTGCTGCAGTAGCAACAGCAACGAGTTCAAATTCGCTGCCGGCAGAGCTGCCGTTGGGGTCACCACGACGGTATCCGTGATGAACTCCGTCGCCGTGACGACGTCCGTCGAGGAATCCACTAGGGTTGTCAAGATTTCCTTGCCCCGGAAGGTGAGTGGGATCACGGTACTCTGATGTTTCGTGATCGTAGTGACGTACGATGTCGTGCGCGTGTTGTATTGTGTCGTGGGTGTGCCTTGAGGTTGCAAGAGAGGATTTTGTTGACCTAACTGACCGAGAAGCAACTGCGACAACAGAATATTTGCGAGGGGTGCATTTCCAGGCAAGGATGGTTGAATCGTGGAAACTACATTCTCCACGGAGTATACAGTGGTAGGTACGATCACCGATTGGGAGGCTCGACGACCACCCAGAGTTGTCAAAGTATGGGAGACTCGTGTGGTGGGCGTCTCGTGAAGCAAGAATCGCGTAACCTCGGTCTGACCTTGTACGTTAGTACCCGTGACTTCGCTAACGATCACTACCAGTGGTCTACCGTCCCCACCTGTCACGGTACTATATTGAGAGGGGGCAAGGACCTCGGTGCTAGGCTGAGCCGTTATAATATTTCGGTGCTCAGTGATACCATTGTTCACAACGGGAATGGTCACTTCGGTTGGTACATAATGAGTTACCGTTATGGTTCCGTCAAAGTCTGGGTGAATAGTGGGTGATTCCCTAATATCCTCGTGGGAACCTCTACCTCTCTGCGTGGAACCCCTCCTGCTACCATTTCTACTCGATGATCTCGAAGAGGCGCGTGACGGAGGCACACGTCGTGAATTCGTGCTTTCAGAGGATTTATTCGAAGTGTTTCTCAATCTTAATGGTCTCACTCTTCCATTGTCCGTCGATTTACTTGTGGTTCTACCGTTTGTTCTCGGCACCGAGGGACTCGGTCTTTTGTAGCTTGATCTGCTCGTGGATGTGCCATCCTTTTCTCTCAAGGTAAATTGCCTGCCATTAGTGGAAGTCGGTGACGGCTTTATTCTAGATGATGATGCCCTGTCACTACTAGACTTCGCTCTCGCCCTAGATTTACTTTGCTGACTTGATTCCACGGACTCTACCGATGTTTTTTCGGGACTGTTAGCTTTCGAGCTTGGTCTGGACGTCGTTAATGATCTTCCACGATTGTTATATCGTGAGACTGGTTTGGCTGGTGATTTCACAGGTTCCTCTTTGACAGAGGCGTCAGTAGCATCGGTTTTGTCATCAGACTTTGGCGATCCAGGTCTACGGAAACGATTCGTCAACGATCTGAGCTGACTCGCTTGTCGACGAACTCTTCTGGATCTCGCGAATGGTCTGATTTGTACCGACGGTCTGACAGCTTTTCCATTCCGACGGTTGACGTTAGTCACGGTGGTTCTGTCTTCATGTTCCGATCCTTCGTAATCGTTGTCTACAATTTCTTCCACCGGATCGTCTTCAAAATTCTCTTCATCCTCTCCGTCGAAATCTTCGGTCGGTCCTCCCTGTTCATCGGTAGGCAACTCTTGTTTCTTACCAAACAATCCACGCGGTGGGAACAGACCTGTACTACCTTGTCGAGGTCTCGTCGATATTGGCACAGTTGTTCTGCCGTTGGTTCGTGTTGGAGTTACCCTAGAAACAGTCGGTGAGCTTTGCCTGCTCAGATTTCCGTTTCTTCTGGCAGTTGTGGGTCTAGGAGTTGTAGTCGATCTTCCAGAATTGTTCAAGTTAATCGGCCTTCGGAATCTTAACAGAGGATTCGTCGATCTTCTCGAAGACTCCGTAGTGGTTTGTAAAGGAGTGGTCACAGTTTCTCCACCGTCGAAATCCTCCGTATAAGGAGTCTCTTCGGTGAACAACGTAGTCGTTGTGAATTCGTTGGCATCATTTTCCTGATCATCGTTCCTCACTGTTGCCTGTCCCCGAAGAAGGGTGGAGGATGGTCGAATACCTCTGAATCTGGTGGAAGCACCAGGGAATGCTGAACTAGATCCACGTGGTGCAGCCCTGGCCGACGATCCTCTGATGGATGTTGGACCGCGTCTGTTTCCTTGGAACACGGAGGATGGAGATATTCTAGACTGTGCTCTGCCTCTCGTGCTACCTGACACCGTCGAACTGTAGGAGCTGGCGGTGTTAGGAGAGCCTCTCCTGCCGGAGAATCTTCTCGAGCCTGATGGCGACAATGTTGAAGAATATGGACCAATTGGTGAACTGACGCGACCTCTCGACGAGGCAAATCTGTTACCTTTGCCTGCCAAGGTTGCTGTTATCGTAGGTGTTATGTCGGTTCTTGTAATGGTGGTCGCACCTTGTGCACCTTTACGTTTCGGGTTAAAGGTGGGCCTATTTCTGGACGCAAACGGTCTGATCACTGGAGTGAACGTTCGTTTCCTGGTAGAGAATGTCAGTCTTGACTTCTTCTTTGAACTCTGACCGTCTTCGTCTTCCTCATCTTCCTCTTCACCCTCTTCATCCTGTTCAGAGTCATCTTCCTCGTCGGGAGTCTCTGTCGTAGGATCCTCTGATAGAGAAGATTGAATTACAGCTGGCGATGGTGATATTTCTGGCACTCCGGTCGACGTACTTGGTGGCAACGTCGAAGTTGGTGCGATATTCGCCGTGGGAGTTGCAGCAAGGAAGCTGGAAGTGCTTTCAATGATCTGAGCATATCGACCTTCGATGCTGGTGCCAATGACCTTCGACTGATAGAACGTTGTCGTTCCATTGTTCTCGATTTGACCTGATATCAGTCTTACCAGGCCAGTCCTGTGACCTTGAGTCGGTGGAATACTAGCTTTCCTCTCTTCGTCAATCTTCGTGCTCGATGTACTTTCAATGACCTTGGCGTACAAACCATCGAACAGCGTGCCAATTTGTTTCGTCGTGAAATAAACAGTAGTGATTTCGTCAGCATCTATCACGCTTCCCTTGTTCAGGGATAGTACTCCCGTAGGAAGAACTGGGGTGGCTATGGACGAAGATGGTAACGGTGGAGTCTCTATTTTCGTCGAGCTTTCTACTACTTGGGCATAAAGTCCATCGATGTATGTGCCATGCACGTCGGTCATATAGTGTGTAGTAGTTCCATCGTGAACTTCACTCGACCTAATCGTCGAAATCAACCCTGTTTTTGGAGCCTCGGTTACTTTCGACGGTGTAACCTGTTTATCCTCGGTTTTCAAGGTTTGCACAGCTGGGTACACTGGTCCACCAATTGCTCTTCCAGTTGCCTGCTGAGTGACAACGTCAGGTATAGAAACACTAGTGACAGTCTCCAGTCTACTGTTTAGAACTGTTTCGTTTCCAATGTACGACGTTGTGAAGTAAGTGTAGGTGGTATAGTAGGTCGTAGGATCAGGAGAAATGGTAGTAATATCCACCACACTCTGTTCCACAAGATCCGTGGTACTTTCCTTCAACGTGGTTGTTTCAGCTTCACTTGTCTTAGTGTTATCAAGTACAACGACATCTGATGGTGTCACCTCGTTATCAGCAGTTACTTTAGGCACTTCCACGGCAACTAAGCTGTCCTCAATTTGAGATAAGGTTGGTCTGTAGGTCATTACCACACCAAGTTCTACAGTTGGCGTTGGTGAGACTCCTGGCGTAACGACGTTGCTAACAGTCTCCTCGCGACTGGTCGTGACAGTGTCACCACCCTTGTAGAACGTAGTCCAGTACGTGAACGTTGTGAAGTACGTCACTGGCAACGTGCTAGTCACAATGTCTACGACAGCCGTCGGCCTTATGGTCTCAGTGACAACGTTGGTAACAGTTTCGAGACGACTGACGACGTTTGAGTCTTCACCCTTGTACATCGTTGTGAAGTAAGTGAACGTGGTGTAGCTCGTCTGAAGAAGAAGAGTGGGTGCTGGCTCAACTTCGTGATGATTCGACTCTGACAACTCCTGATCTTCGGGGACAGCGTTCCTCTTGTCCATCACGTCCAGAACTGTTCCTCCCCCAGAACTGGAAGAAGACACTACGTCCGTGATCATGGAACCCAAAATTTCACCTTCGACAGGTGGATTGGGAGTCACCTGGGCGTTCACTTCAAAGTCACGGAAGGGATTCTCGGTCGTAGGTACGTCCTCCATTGTAGTTGGGAACTCTGTCGTTTGTTCCGTTCTTCCTTCAGTTACGCTCGAAGTTTCTTCGTGATTGGCTGACTGTTCCTGTACTTTCTTCGCCAAGAGGAGAGCCTCTTCTTGAGACTTCTGTCTCTGAAGCGCTTCTAAGTACGCCAAGATTTCTGGCGGAACCGCTGGTTTGTTTGCAGGTTCAGATTTCGGTGTTGTTGGTGTCAGCGTTTCTTGGGTGACAGGTATCACAGCGGTTGGCTGAATAGTTTCCGTCACAACGTTCGTGAACACTTCGGTTCTCGTTTCAATCTCCGTCTCGTCATCAACGAAAATCGTGGTGAAGTACGTGTACGTTGTGTAATA
The DNA here is from genome assembly GCA_917499265.3 of Mimumesa dahlbomi. Taxonomy (NCBI): domain Eukaryota; kingdom Metazoa; phylum Arthropoda; class Insecta; order Hymenoptera; family Crabronidae; genus Mimumesa; species Mimumesa dahlbomi. The sequence goes on along the minus strand of OU824118.1, from coordinate 9,815,556 downwards.
CGTTTTGATCTGTTCCTGCAGTGCCACAGTTGGCAACGTTGGAGTTGGACTGGGTTCGATGTCAGTGATCGGTTCTTTGTCCTCGAAGTCATCGACGGTTGTACCTGCCTCCGTCGGAGTGTTCTGCTCGACGGTCGTATCTTGATCTTGGATTGTCGTCAGAATACCTTCGGTAGTTTGCTCCAAAGTAGTCGGATTCCTTTCCGTTTCTTCCTCGTGATCTCGAACATTCTGTTGAGGAGTTGTAGACGGCAAGATGGTATCCATTATTTTCGTTGGTGCTATCACAATAGACTCCTCTTTCTCAAAAAGTCCAGCAACAACAGCGGACACACCATTAGGTCCAACTGTTTGGGTGATAACGTTCGTCTCGACCACTTCCCTGCTGGAAACACTTGACGTGCTTTCCTGGAAGAAGGTCGTCAGGTACGTATACGTAGTATACAAAGTCTTGAAGATCAGCTCAATCTCCTCGTCCTGTTTCGTAGTCTGCTCCTCTTCAGGCTCACTCTGCAAACTTGGTGTTGACTGAGTCGTTGTTGTCTCTGGCAACGATGTAGGTTGAACAGGGATTGCAGTTCCACTTGGCCGAATTAATTCCGTCAGGTATGTGATCTCTGAAGAAACAACCTCCCTGGAACGAATGGATGTAGTAGTGTGATCGTTGCCATCAGGGATGAAGAAGGTTGTGAAGTATGTAAACGTCTTATACACTGTAGATGGAAGAAGTCTTGTAGCCAGTGTGACTTTCTCTTCATCATCCAACCTTCCAAATCCCAGTCCTTTATGGTCCTTGTGGCCCAAATTGTTCTTCGATGATCCACCTTTGATACTACGGCCCTGAGGATCTCCTGGGACGATATCGTTAGGAATTTCATCATCAAGGGTTGGCAGTGCCGACTCCGTCGTACCCAATACCCTTCGTGCACTCTCCAAAATATCTTTCAAAGTTGTCAACACACTATCAGTGGTATCCCTAAACGGTGTTGTCAGTTCGTTCATTTCAGGAGTCTCTTCACTGGTAGTGATAATTCTGGGTGTGGTACCTGTAGTCATTTCAAGGGTCGTATCTTGTTGCCCGTCATCAGTTTCCGTACCAGTTGTTCCATACTCCACAGTGGTGTCCTCGGTGTCATAGGTCGCGGTTGCTTCATCAGGGAAGAAGTACACATTAGAAGACGTGTGTATGATCTGGGCATAATTCGTACCGATATAGGTACCGTAGATAAGACTCTTATAATGTGTCGTGGTACCGTCCAATGAAGTAGTCGAATCGACTACCTTCAGGAGTCCAGTTGGTTTCAGGGAACCAGTTTCCACATCCGGTATCAACAGCAGGGGCTCGGTAGAAGTGGTTGACGAGTCAATCTCAAAGTCCTCGGTGACACTTGGTTGAATATTGCCACGATTGATGGCATCCAGCAGAGGATCATTGGACCCCTGTTGGAATCCGGACTGACCCCCATCTTGGTGTCCCCGTTCCCTAGTATTCTCCTGACCCACCACAACGTTCGTGGGCCTGATTTTGATCACGGCCACGCCATCGTCGGGTCTCAAGGTCGCGTCGCCCTTGATGGTAGTCGCCGGTCGACCTATGGGTGCTGGTGAAGTGCTGGGGGAGAACACGATCACAGTGTCACCCACAGTGGTTGTAAAATCTGCAAACCCGTGATAGGTCACGGTTGCCAGAGGCTTCGAATCCAGTTTTCGTTGGGGTGCAGCTTTTGGCTGAGGTTTAAAAATCTTTGGCACGCGGGGCCTGAAGGTCTTCGGCTGATCATCCTCGAACGCGTCGTAACTACTTGTTACGTATTCGTGTTTCACGGTGAACGTTGGTAGATTGTCTGCGGTGCGAACTTTCGCTGGTTTAAACTTCTGCGTCTCTCCGTTGAGTTCTTTCTTGCTGAATATATCATTATCTTCGGATAGTTCATCCAACCTTGACGAATTCTTCCCGTTCTCGTCGATCTTCCCGGTGTCCCTGTTAATCCCTTCGCTGCCATTTTGATCCTCGATTTCCTTGATAGCCTTGATAGGTGCGTTGTCCAACGCGGCCCTAAGCTGCCAATTATCTTCCGGTGCCCTCGAAGGGTACACCACGTAGGGACTCGGTGGGTCCGGTGATGGTTCCTTGTCGTAGAAGACTCTACTAGACGTGGACAATATTCTGGCGTACAAACGACCATTGTCCAACGTCGTACCGACCACCTGTGTGGCGAACTCTGTGCTAGCGCCATCTTGCACGAACGTTCTCGCGGTTTTCGTTAACAGACCAACGGGGGGTACGGATTTTCCAGGTCTTGCCGAGACTAGTAGGACCGTGGTTACTCCTACGGGGTTTATCGTCGATTGTGGAACGAGTTAGGAGAGTATAGGAATGTTCAAGAAGCACCGAGACAAGTATTTACATCGAGATCGGAAATATTCGTTATCGTTGATAGAGTTCAACGGCGATATTTTTGAATATCGTTGAAAGAATTCACGTTAAAAGCGGGGCCAGAGAAAGTCGTCCAGTAGTCGATCGAGTAGTCCAGTCATGGTTTTTCGTTAAATATGTCCCAGTCAGGTTTTCGTGTATGGCAACGTGTCGATAGTATTTTTTTTTTGTTATCGTTTGATTTTTGTTTTGTTTTGTTTTAAAATAATGTAGGTCGTCGGAGAGACGGAGTGGCGGGCGGACGTTGGAGGCAGACGGCATCCAGTTGTTGAGAAGAGTTGAAGGCGGGGAGCAGGCGGGAGCAGTAACAGAAACAGAAAAAAGAGATAGACGATCTTAGTAGACGAGTCATCTTTGTTTTATCGTAGCCTAGGACACCTGCTTTGACTTTATCCCCATTAACCTGCCTCAAGTTTTTTAATTCTCGAACATCACGCGCACGCGGTCGAATTAATTTTGTTGTTTTATTTTTCTATTTGTTCCTTGAAGAGAGACTGCGATAGACCGAGTCGTATAGTGCGAGAAAATGATAGAAGAAAGTATAGGCGTTAGATAATTATGTACAGCTCCGGGGACCTGAGAATTGTTTTTTTATCGATTTCTATCGATGTTTCATTAAACGATCGTGAAAGAATTTCTGGACACCATCGAAACGTTTGTGTCTCCTAATTAATCGAACGGTACAATTTTTCGTGTCTCTTCCAAACGATTTTCAAGTCCCCCGAGGCTACATTTTGCGGTAAGACGTTTGACAGGATTCAAAACCCAGATACCACGGAGGCGGAATTAAAAAAAAAAAAAAGAACATATTATGTATACATGTATACACTGGAACTGTAAAACAGACAGAGAAGTATCATAAAAAAAAATGTTTATATACACGGCCGCACCTCGCGTCAACACGCACATGAAAATTTTTAGATGTGAAACGACCGAATTAAGTACTGTGAGAAGAAGAAGAAGAAGGTCAGACAGTAGAGAGAACAAAGCGAGAGAATTCTTTTTTTCTGCAGATAGAATTGCACCCAAAATCTTTCGCGTGATTTTTGCCACTCCGATAGTTTCTGTTGTACAAAAGGAAATCGTTCTACTTTGAGAAGAAAATCATGATAATATCATTTGTGTGACTGTAACACCGAATGTCAGGAATTTAAGTGCAATTCCTCTGTTGCGAGTATAAGTGTGATACAGGTGTCAGAAACTTAATATTCCGAGGAACTCACCTTGCAGGTCCCTTTCTATTCTAGCCGCCCTAACTTCATCGCTTAATGCTTTTCCATCTGAAATAGAAAGAGACAAATAATATATCTCAGTTATTACATAATAAACTTTGATTTTGCGCATATTATTAAAATTGTCAAAGTTCATTTTAATTGTTCGACGATCGGTTAACGATCTATCGTAAAAAATCATCGATTAGAATAATTAGAATAATATTCTGCTGTCATGCTTTATTTCATGCATGGTCATTTCCATCGTGACGGAACTGTTTGAAAAATATTTAATACACCGGTCAAGGTCTCTTAATGACATATGGAAAGAAGGAAGCTGTGGGTGGTGAAAGGAAGTTCGCGAAGGATGTTTACTGTTCCAGAAGCTGCGTTTGGTCATCATAGAGTTTCATCCGCATGATATTATATAATTCACAGGCGTAGGAAAGAACGGTTTAAAAAAGTAAATAGCAGGCTGACGTAAACCGGCAAGGAGAACATTACGAATACATTAAAACTACGCCCACGAAATCAGTATTATATTATTAATATCCCAAATTATACACCGACGTCAACCCTGCAAGTCCCACAATCGTCTTTTTCACTCTCAATTACCGAACCGCAAAAAAAAAAGAACGAAAGAAATGTAATTCACAGAATTAAAGAGCCCGGCGAATTACGCGGTACCGAGGACAAAATAAAATAAAACGTATTAATCTCCCAGTAATTGAACTTCTCCTTCCTTCCATAATAACTATATAAAAAAACGACTACATGACCCTATAAAATAATTTTCAAAGTTACAATTGTAGAAGATTATGTTGATGTTGGTTGGGATTGGTCTTCTACCAGTGATATTTCAGAACATTTATCGTGTTAAATTGATTCTTTATTATATAGTTTCACTAAACTAATGCTTAATATTAATTAGTTGTAAAGCCGCTCACGCACGTGGGCTTTCAACTAACACTCAACTCTCTACGGATCTTCACTCAGAAATCCTTCTTCACAAATCCCAACCAACATCAACATAATCTTCTACACAATCTTAACATTATAATTGATTTTTATTCCCTATTAACAATTCGAAAAATTCCTTTCACCCTCGAATCCTAGAAATCTATCGAATCCTAGCGATCTTCGGTATTGAAAAGGTGAAACCTGGTCGAGAGAGAGAGAGAGAAGTCCCGAATTCCTAGCGCGTAAGTAAACCAGCAAAGTAAGAGATACACACGAACTGGGAGACAGGGTTACAATCGTGAAAAAAAAAATGCTGAATAAAGCGAGCCTATGGGAATGAGAGGAGAAGAGGTCCCAGGCGTCGGCGATGCTGAAGATGTCGTCCGGAGGCCGCGACGTACAGTTATCTGACCGACTCCTTTTCTCGCAGGTCTGCACGTGCACGAGCTGCACGAGCCACGTGTGCATACACAACGAGTACAAAGTGTTCACGCACACATGCCTATCTCTCTCGCGGTTTGATCCGATAGACCGCTACGGGTGACAAGAAGTGATTCCTCTACGTCAACGACGTACGGTGTCTCATTTATTTTTTTTATTACGTTTTAACGTTGACTTTGGGAATCGTGATTTTAATCTGGAAACATTTCGGAAGGTGCAAAACTCGGGTAATTGGGTGTACATTAATTAACGCGCGTTTGAACGGGACTTAATGAAGCTAAGGAACAATTTAAAAGACGATTTGTTATTTTAAAGAGAATCTTATTCTTCTCGGATGATATGTGATGAATTAAATAATGAATGGTGTGTTTTATGTATGTATTTGTCCAAAAATTGTTTCGTATTATTCTGATATAGATCTGATATATATCTCTGGATCTTTTTCATAATTAACCGTTTGAGTGCGGCGAAGCGCTATCGCGCTTTTAGCATATACGTAAAAAAATTCTTCCGCACTCAAACGGTTAATGAGGCACTTAATAAAATAAGTGTTGATACATAGTTAGTGGTATGTTGGGAAAAAGGTTCTCTAGAAGTAAGTACGTGATTCCAGTTTACTTCTTCCATTTTACCTGGGCGATCGATCCGGTATCATTAATCTAAGGCCATACATTGGAACTCACCTGTCCCGGTGAATTCCATCGCCTTTCCGCGGTGTCTCATTCACTCGACGTGGTCGATTTGTCGAGTTCACCGATTTCGCGGAATTTCGTTCGTCTTGAATGGCCGTCGTCGTGACCCGGCATGCCCTACTACCGTCGCGACGCACCTGTTCTCGCGACGGTCGTCGGGAATTTCGCGCGAATCACCGCTATAGACGTCTGGAACGATTCGAGTGATCGTTCCAACGCCGGTGAATTAATTTTCATTCAATAAAGCGAACGTTTTAATTGATTAATTTTATCGGTGAATTAATTTTCAATCCATGAAGCGAACGTTTTAATTGATTAATTTTATCGGTGAATTAATTTTCAATCCATGAAGCGAACGTTTTAATTGAATAATTTTATCGGTGAATTAATTTTCATTAATTTTACATCGATTAATTGGATATAATTTAAAGATTTAATAATCGATTGATTTCGGTGTAACAGGTGCAGTTATTACACACATCACTTCATTTTATATACTCCTGTGTATCTAATAATCTAGACAAATAACAATTAAAGCTATTAGACCGTTAAAAGTTAGAGTCCGATCGTTTAAATAGCTTCGTATTTACACTCGAGTTACTTTCTTACAACATTGCGGTGTTCGCACAAGATACGATTAATAGAGCGTAGAAATTGTCTTTCGTTATTACGATTGAATGTTATGAAACATAATTCGACCAGCTACGGAAGAATTGTCGAAACAGCGTAACGCGATGGATTGATACAGAATTTCTCGCTTGGTACAATGTGACCAACCCGAAGAAAATTATGCAAGTGATTAACCGATACTTGCGTAATTATACTTGTATAAATTTATCTCGTTGTCATAACATTACCCTAAACGATTTCCTCGTCAGGATAATATACATTTCATACATTTTCTTGTTTCTCATAAAGTTAACTAGATTCAAGTTTACTCTTATTCAGATCACATTACATCGTTCCTTAAGAAAATCTATTTTTTACAATATTATTTTCAAAGTTTGTAATACAATGAGAATATAATTTAAATGAATAAATCAAGACGAATCAGAAACAAATTAATTAAGAATCAAGCAGTGTTTGTGAAATAGTGTTTGATGATTCAATTTCATTGTACAAGTGTCGATCACTGCTCGAAAAGTTGATCGATCATTAGATAGCAATTAAATCAGCGGTGAGTGGAGCAGGTGACATCCGGTTACCCATTGGTGACCGTTTCTTGGTACATTGCCAATCGGGACCGACGTACTTTTGTGGTTCGAGGTCATCTTCGTCCAGGCGCATTGGGTCAGCTGGTCGGCTTCGTAGTGCCCTTCTTTCTCCAACTGGCCCGTTTTGCGGGCCAAACGGCCCTGTACTGTTACTCAATGATCGACAACAATCGCATTGATCCTCTTGCGTTCCTCATCGAGTGCAAAAATTTCCGGAAAAATAGATTTTCATGGAATCCGTTATAAATTGTTTGCAGAAATCGTAAAATAAAAATATACCTGTTATTTAGGGATATGATCATTTTATTATAATAGTACTGATAGCATTAATACTATTTTCAAGTAAATAAAAATCTGTTTCACAGAAACTTTACCAAGAAATGTAGCTCACTGTTTCCTCACTGGTGAAGTACACTCACAGCCAAGCAATTATTACTTCAATTACTACCCGCGGTAATGAAATGTATTCTAAGGCTTCGTCACGAGTTCGTTACGAAAGTTGTAAAACAACAGTGAGGTGTCATTATCATCGAGTACCCAGTGGTGCAGTTGTTAAAAAAGAACATCTCGTTAAATAATAATACTATAGCAAAGAACAATAAAAGATCCTTAACGACGTTTCTAGAATTACACAATTTCAATTTGGAAAATTCTTCTTCCTGAAAATGCAAAAAACGAATTTCTCGTTTAACCGATCAGTTTCAAAACGAATTCAAAATTTTCCGCGAGCGCCTAACAGCGGACTGCATTTCTTACAGGCGACCAACTGCAGTTGCCTTGAGCTCCTTTTCCCCGAGCAGCAAAATTATTGGTGGAGAAATCCCTAGGGCATTCCTCCCGGTTTCGCAAGATCGATTCGTTCATTCATATCACCTGCCAATTGGTTTCTTTCTTGCCCAGGGAACGAGCGGTGCTTCTGGGTAATCGTTGACGATCGTTTTATTTTGCCAGGGTTGCGTTACCGCGACGGGATTCCGCGGGAGAGACTAATAATTAGCAGCTCATTTCGCGCGAAAGGTAAACGCTACCAGAATTGTTACGAAGTGCGAATATTTTTCGCCGACATTCCACGGTAGTCAGAGAACTGGCGATAATGCGATCCGATCGTGAGTTAATGGGACGATATAAATATTGATCGAGATCTAGCAGTAAATACACAGAAATAAAATTAGTGTCTGTATTTGTATACTTTTACAGTAATGTAGATTAAAATTTAGATTCGTAATTACACATCCCTCATTAGGGGATGATTTCAAATTACCATTAAAGACACATTAGAATACTAGTATTTGTTATAATTAAAGGGTACAAAAATTAAAAAGAATTAAATAGCTCCAAAAAATTGATATTATTGAATTACGTTATCCCACACGATTAATAGTAAATTAATGATTGTTCGCGCAGGTGAAACAGCGAATTTATCAACGTTCGCGACTACAAGAATCATGGTAAACAAGACCGCTTAACAAGTAGCATCGAACGTGACCGTGCATACAGTGGGTGTCCGTTTCCAGCGTGAAGTCGCCGACACGCTGACCCTGAGGAAACGCGTGTCGCAAGTTTTAACAATCCCGCCGCGAAGCTAACCCAATTGGCGCGCGATCCAGAACGCGAGATCTCACTTTCCACCGCGTCCGAGATCGCTTATCCTGAATGATTAATAAAGAGGCCGGCCGTGGAAAAGAAAACCCTGCTAACTGGAAATTCGTGTTCCGCCATCGACGTCTCTATGTATAATTATAATTGTCCCTACGTCATCTTTCAGTACAGTTTCATCCGAGACGTGCGAAATGAAAAAAAAAAAGAAAAAAAATAGAGGAGAGAGACACGTCGCGATTTGTCGAAAGACAATTTTCGCCAGGCGCCCGAGAAATTAATTCCTCGTGTTGCCAACGAGTTAACTGGCTGTATAATAGTCGCCGCGGCGGCCACTTGGGAATGTAAGCCAGCCTTAAGCCGCGTGTGGTAAACCGAGAATAATGATGATTACTCTCACTTCACTTGCTCAATGACTTTTTGCAATCGGTCAGCGACGCCTACATGATCGCTCGAACGTTTGACGATCTATGGATAATTCTACGGTGAAGTCGTATGATCTTTGGATATTGTGTAATTCTACGTAATACTGTCGTTATAAAATCATCGATCGAACGATAACAGCGTTTCTATATCTATCGAAATAACACGAGTTCTTTTGGAGCGTTAACGTAACGTTCGAGTATACATTTTTGAAATATTTGAATGAGGGAGAACTTTTCCGTGCACGTAATAATATTAATTTTTTTTTTGTTATTTCAGGATACGTGATATCCGTGTTACTTACGTAATGAAAAGTGTCTAGTATCATTTTTGTTCCGATATCATTTACTTATGTAAGTATCATCTTTTTGCAGAATACGTCAGGAGCTTTGATAGAGCAACATATGTTAATGCGAAGTATTAAATTCAACTTAAGTGTAACCTGTTCGCGTGTTGTAAAAACGGAGCGAGTGATAAATAATTGTTATTCCGTTGTCTATCGTAGAATAGGATAGTATTAATTATCAGTCGATTGATAAACGACCGATGTAAAAGGGCCGAAAAATGATGAATTTTTCATTCGCTAGAAAGCCGCGTGCACCTCGTTGCCCGTACACGTGACATAATCGCAACGACGACAGCGATAATTCAAGCGTTAAACTTCAGGTTTTTACTATTCCAGATAGAAAAGGTCAGCTTTTCTTATATAACGTTAATGGCGCCGTTTTCAAACAAGATTTTCTACTATCCCTCCAATGTGCCGGGTTCATATTTATCACCCGATACAATTTCATTTAAATCCGTACTAAACTCACCGTGTATTTTAAACCGTCCAACTTCACACGTAGTGTGTAACACAATTACTTAATTTAATCCCTACGCAAATCTTACGATCGAAGACACTTCCTCAATCGACAGAATAGAAGCTACAGTATATCACAAATTTAATTTTCAAACCATTTCATAAAAACGTTACGATACTTCTCTTTATATTTTACTACTAACAAACTTCTCTAAGCAGTTCGATTTCACTCGATCGACGCGCGGCAAAAAAACAAAGTGACGCGGTGTTAACACAATAATCGGTCGACGATTTTCCATATTGAAATCGCGCGGGACGTGAAGTCCAAGTGGTGCGACGTGCGGAGCAGGTTCGAGAGAGAAAGTGCTCGATCGTGGGAACCGGTAACAGTGGTATCAACAACGGGCACGTTAATTTCTTAGGGGATCGTTTCGAATCGCGGAATAACCACTACTTTACGCCGGGACACGTTCCCGCGCGAAGTACCGCAATTACTTACGCGTAAATACTCATTAATAAACGCGACCTACGCAAAATACCAGTCGATAATTCGACTTTCAACGGTGGTATTCATATTCGCAAATTTAAACGGTGTTGAGCCTGTCTTATTCGGCTTCGGATTCTATGTCCAAAACGTCCTGAATCATTTTAATAGCTAAAAAATTACGGAAATGGCGAACGATTTACGAAATTCGCGAAAAATAGTCAAATTGTGACAGTTTTTTGGTCGGCTTTCGCTCAATTTTTGAGATAGCGATCTGAAACTGGTACCATTGTTTTAGTTAGGAAATTCTACGGCAGAACAATGTATAATAGTTGTACTTTTCGAAAATTTAATTTTTCGCAAAAATCTGAAGGGGGTAGGTCAGGATTTTTTGCGATTTTCGTAAATCGCTCGTCATTTCCATAATTTTTGAGATATTAAAGTGATCCCGGATGTTTTGGACGCGGAATCCGAAGCCCAATAAGATGCAGAAAGAATCAGATCGATATCTCAAAAATTGTAGAAATGGTGGGGAAAAAACGAAAATCGCAAAAAATCCTGACCTACCCCCTTCAGATTTTTGCGAAAAATTAAATTTTCTAAAAGTACAACTATTATACATTGTTCTACCGTAGAATTTCCTAACTAAAACAATGGTACCGGTTTCAGACCGCTATCTCAAAAATTGAGCGAATGGCGAACAAAAAACTGGTTGAATTTCACGAATTTTCGCGATTTTCGTAAATCACTCGACATTTCCACAATTTTTTAGATATCGATCTGAATCTTTCACTGTCTTATTTGGCTTCGGATTCCACGTCCAAAACATCCTGGATCATTATAATGTCTAAAAAATTACGGCAATGGCGTGCGATTTACGAAAATTGCAAAAAATCCTGACCTATCCCCAACAGATTTTTGCGAAAAATCAAAAATCAAAGTCAATCTTTGGACAGTCTTTAACCAAGTCGGTCTTGAGACACTCCTATGAATATCATACCCACATATGTAACACTACGTCTATTTACATTCTATCCCCCAATTAATCAAAATATCGTCCATCAAATTCCCCGGAAAACAAAGCGTGGAATTTCAAAATTTCACTCTACAATTTCAATTTATTTTCCACCGATAGAAAATCCATAGAATCCCGATCCCATCTGGATTACCACGTGCATACGAACGATCTCGTAAACCAGTGCCATGATCCGGTGAAACGTAAAATTTATCGTTTCTGAAAGCTCCGAACGACCCGCAGCGCAATTTCGTTATCTCGCTCGTTTAATCGGGTCTACTACGTTCGCCGATAATTACCCGAAGGAATTGGAGCCGGTATCGCGGTGTCACAGAAGAAAAAGGGGCAGGAGAGGAGCAAAAGGTAATCGCGGATACGGGGACTGCTTTTAACGGTATTGCTCGCTACTCCACTTCGCGCCCGGCTTCAATGAAGCCGGTAGATCCTTGTTCGCGTCCTCGAAGTCGAGTGCTCGATAATATACCGTCTGACAATAAAGTTCCGGCACCGATCGAGTTAAACGTATACTTTGAAGAAATTTCGTGATAATCGAATTTCTTCCGAGTGGAAAAGAAATTCGATTAACGGGCGGATCGTTTGATCTGCGGATCGCTATTTTCGCAGCAATTTCACGAGATTAGAATGAAATTTTGTAGAAAATAGGAAGTTTCTATTGAAAAGAGCTGAGAATCATTTTTCGTGTTGTTTCATTGACAATGATTTCTTAGTTTAATTGGAATTTGTATATATGGAATACGGTTGTTTATTTATTTATAGTTTGTAAATCTTGCGGGGAGTATGGAATCGCGAATGTGTTGGAATGAATGGTTGTTTGTGGAGGAAATTGATTAATATTTGTTGTACTTTGAGAAAGTACGTTATAGTGTGTGGTTGTTAATCACGTGATCCGGCACGGTGAAATTATATTTAATACGGCGTGAAAAAATGTCTGTATCGCGTATGGAATTAAGAGTTCGACCTTGCGGAACGAGTTCTATTATCTGTTCCGGAAACTCGTTGAATATTAATTAATCTTTTGGCTAGTACTATACGAAGGAGGATTGTCACCTCGATCTGTAATTGATTACGGTGTACCACTATTCAATTTATCGGACGATACAGTTTCGCATTGAATTTCATTTTTTTTGTGAAACTGCACCATTTCTTCTAATATAAACAAAAAAAAATAAAATGTATGTTGTGCATTTCAGGATATGGAAAATATTTAAAAAGTACCGATAGTACAATTTCTTACATTTATATAAAATTCATTTTCTCCTGATTTTCCTGTTCCAGATAATTTCGAGAAATAATCGAATCGATTCGAGAAATAGCTTCTAACTAAAGAATGCTCCATCTTCCACCTTTCTCCGCTAATTTCTCTGGCGCCACACCCCGCGAGAAAGCATTAAGAGAGTCACAGGTTTCGTTCTCGTATTCGTGAATCGTAAATCATCGCGCCACGATAATAACAGTCGTGTATTGCCTACGAATTGTGCCAACGGGGTCATTAACACCTGAGAAAAATTCCACCTTAAAGATGTTCGTTAGAAACAATCGATAAATCCATCGTTGTCCATAAATATAATTGCGAGACGTTTATTATTTCGTTTAACGGTTCCCCAGTTGCCTGACATAGAAGGAAATAGCTTCGACGCAGCGTGAATTTTAACTACTATAGCGTCATTAAGTCTATCGTAAACCAAATAAACCAAAAAAAAAAGAAGATAAAATTCACCAGCAGGTCTTTAAGTTTACTTCTTCGCTTTTCTTTGTCGAGTGTTCGCAAAGTGGAAACAGAAGTCACATTCTTTCGCAAAAAAAATTGCTATACAGTGGAATATGAAATCCCATCAATATTCCCAAATAGTGTTAGTGTACATGTTTCTACTGAATATACATCGTTCAACTTTTTACAGGTATGCAAATGCGGCAAACATTTTGGCACCTGATTCCCGCATTCCGCGAATACCTCTTTGTTATCTGTCTGTCGATACGAGCACACATATACATATACACACAAATGTTGCTTGTCTTTCAAGTGACATTTCCAATCATACCGCGGTTAAAATTAAATATAGCATTGTATCCAAGTTATTGCGAGACTCTCAGCGAGATTGATTGGAAATTATTAGAAGGGAGAACGACCCTGGAAAGCCACGTTTCGACCTTACGAACGAACGCAGTGTTTCTCGCTTGTTAAATAATTGCAACGAGAAATCGAAGAGAGAAGACCAATTAATATTATTTTTTCTGACGGAAATCTGGTTGCCAGGAAGAAATAAATACTCCGAGTGGCGGGTTACGCACTCGATAGCGGCGTAAAAATGATTTATCACGCTTCCGTGGAAAATGAGGAAAAATATTTCATTCGCTTTGTTTAAAGTCGGAGAAAGCTGAGGATTAAAAGTACCTGCGGTGTTACGTTGCCTGTTTATTAAATCGAATGGGATTTATAAGTGTTTATGCATTATGTGTTTTTTTATAATTTAACTCAATTCTACATAGTTACAGGTGAGCATTTATTTTTTCTAATATGTGTAAGTACTCGAGTTTTCTAATGAAGCGGTAGCCTGATAGTTGTTATCAGAAAGTAGAAACATTTAATATAAAACAGATTGGGAATCAGAGCATCGAAGATCTCTCAAAAGTAACTCATACCCTCGAATTAGAAATCACTGTGTGCAAAAATGTTCGATCAGTGTTCACCACATAGCCACTATCAATTTCTTTCTAGAACACTGTGCCACTAATCGAACTTTCAGTATCCCAATTAATAATAATCCTAGCAACTTTCAACCGGTAAAATCAACCATCCACTCTTTCTTCCTGAATTAAATTGTTCTACCTAACAATTTCTTTATCTATCCAAATAATCCCCAAATTCTTTAAACTCATCACATAAATTTATAATAAATATCAACCATCTTATTTCTCAATATTACTGAAAAAAATCAACGGGCAAAAACAATGATAAAACCGCATTTTTCCCGGATCTTTGGAAACGTTCGTCAGAACAATTAAGCCGAGGGAACAATCGAGATACTGGGAATCGCTGAAATAAAAAAAAACCACACACGATGCATGACCACTTCCACGTGACCCGTCGGGCACACGTGACCGACAGCGTGTCAAGGAGTCAGGCAAACGGATAGACAGACGGATATGGGGTTCACCTCGCTGTAACAAAACCGCTTCTTCCATCTTTCTTCGGCAGTTGTCTGGTCAATGAGAAAACAATTTGCCGCGGGACACGCTCCATTACTTCGACTTTTATCGCGATGTTAAAATGGTTCTCGTTAAAATCGAGATATTGTTGTCGAATGATCATGATACAACTAATGTGATTAATTTCCGGTGGTCGGTCATTAATGGGGAAAACGATCATTTTCACGGCGTAAATAACACTCTCGTGGCGAATTATACGGCTTTCTAAACGGGGAAAAGAATACAGAATACTCCGGAAGTATAGTTAACACTCATCGACTTTCTGCAAAGCGTTTATTGTGGAATTAAACATGACGATTCGTGTCGATAGTTTTTTACCACATTCATGGATATATGTATGTATGTACATACATACGTATATATTTATTAAATGAATATTTAAACATACGTATGTAGATTGAAAGAAATGGACGTTAAAAAAATTGGATAAATTAAATATGAAATACTTGATTAATTTCCCTGATATACCTGGAGCAAGAAATATCGCTGGAATTTACATTTATACATTTCAAAACGTCATTGTATTCAAGATATGGTTTTTTTTATGCAACTTCCGATAGGAATGTATGACTTCGTTCGAACAGGGTGTTTGCATGTTCGAGAGGTAAACCGGTATGATTCAGGTAACTGTATTCCCGTAGCATGATGAGTCTCATCATATCACTGTAATTTCATACAGTAATTTAGAGTTCGATTTACCATACCTCTACGCTCGTCTCATCGTGCTACGAAACGTAATGAAATACCTTGAGGAAAACTTCTTTCCCTTGTTAGTGTCTTCATTATCCAACTATGATTAAAATCTCATCATCACATTTCTTCACACAGAAATCAGATTATCGACGATTTATGAGGATCCAGAATGAAAACATTATCCGGAAATGGTGATTTAATGCGAACGTATTAGGGATTTACGATTTCATCCAGACTGTTATTAATATTTCCAGATATTAGCCATATAGAGTGCCTACGTTTATATCGGCAAGTGTTTTATTGCAAATTTCTAAAAAATAAGTCGATTAATGTCGTGGCTAACGTTCAGAGAAAATACTGTTTGGAATCTACGATTGAAACTTATTGGAGAAATAGTTAAATAAGAGATCTTTAATTTTCTAGGGTATTACTGAATTAATATTAATTTATAAAATTCATCGAGACAGTAAATTTACACCAGAAAGTGTAATTAAATGACACTCTTTACGAACGTAGAAATTACTATCGAGAAATTTGTATACTAGGTACTGTAACCATAACTATTTGTTGCTGGTGGAAATTTAATGGAAGATCGATACCGCGATAAACGTGAAAGAAATCGACTGTATTGTCGACGACAACGGGCAGACAAAATGTGAAAGTGTTTTCCTCTCTCCGCATCTAGCGAGAGATCCGCATAGCACTTTCATCGAACCTCGTCTATACGTTTGTCCAGCGAAACAAGCTGCAGACTCCGTAACCTACATTCGTTTCACGACTGATTAACAATTAACCGTGTTCTTAATCGTGAAATCTGATCCGATTGAAAATGAATCGATGGTCGGTTAGATAAATAAGAATTTTCATAATGAATTAATTCGAAACTTTTTCTAACCCGTTTCTTTACACAATGATTCTAATTTTAATTATAAACTCTAAAATCAACCGGAAAAATCATTATCTTAGAAGACTTTATTTAAAATCGATCGAAAATTAGCAAAAAGTAATGTAATTAAAATAAATATCATACAATTCATAGTTTTTCGTCCACACTTTTAGATTATAATACATTTCTGATATATCGTAAACAACGATTCTATCGGTGAACAGAGGGTGAAAGTTCGACAGTCGTGTCTCGTCTTTCCGCGAAGATGATCGCGGGTCAACGTATCATATTTTTTTTATCCGACAGACACTTTCACATCCTCCAGCATCGCCGCGTTTTTTTTTCCTTCCCCGTCCCTTCTCTATCCGAACGAAGAATAATTTCAAAACGGTAGGACGTGTATTAAAATATCGAAATCAATTCTCCGTCAGCCCCGGGGCGACGAATTAATAACGCACAACGTCCCGATAGTAATCAGTGTCTAATATAGCGTTCGCGAAATGAACGTCACGTCAGAACTTCCAGTACAACTGGGATTCGCGGGTTCGTTACGGGACACCTGCGGGGGGAGCGATTAATAACGTAACAGGTAAACGAGTCTCCATGCGAAGCTTTTCATTCGGTGATAATTAACGGCGTGCCATCCCGCGACCCAAATATCCTGAACTCACTTTCTAATTCTCGTTTCTCGCGGCGTGCAGTTCGTGAGATGTACTTTACATACATACACACATAGATACAGTGATATATGTATGTATGTACATACATACAGTCGACGGTTATTAACGGTTTCGATCGATCCACCGTCAAGATCAGATCAGATGCCATTGTTCCGCGGGATCCGTCGTTTTGCATTCGCGGTGAAAAATAAGAGTCTACGTGGAGAACGCGAAGGATCGGCCAAGGACGAATCTAATATCGAGCGACGAAGGACGAATGTAATTCAACGTATGTTATATGTACAGTGGTATTATTATCCTTGGGTGACTTTGTTATCGGTACTTTCTACCGTGCACTTTTATTCGCGCGACAAAAGAATCTCGTTTGTTATTATTATCTGGTTCTGTAATTTATCACTGGGAGAGATCCGAAGAATTTCTATTACGAGATTTAGTTCAGTAAGTTAGTGGTATTTATAATTCCATCTGGTGATTAAGTATGAAAATTTATCATTTAGTGCGCTCGATAAAGAATACATATATTGTAATATCCATGATTCAAATATAAATAATGTGTTTGAATATTAAATAAGAAACTAGATGGTACTTTATCACAGTGATTAACGAGAGATTGTTACTATTCGAGACTTTAATTAGCGACTTCTATACTGTCGCGTGTCACTACCGTTTAAACTTCTTACCCTCGCCATTCTAGACGCTATCAATGACACATCTCTTCTCGAAGTGTCCGACACATCGTGTTGCCAGCCTTTCCCGCACACTGATCTATGCAAATCAACGTAACCCTTCCGGCTGCGTCGATTTTTATTGAAACGTCGATACGTACACGTCGAACGGTCGCGTTCGAATGAAAAAAAGAATAAAAAAAAAGATTAATTACACCGAGCAACCGTGAATGTGGGTCACGGACCGGTCGTAAGACACTTCGGGGCATAATAATCTAATGGTAGCTTAAATGGCGAGCGTAGGCCATTTTCACGTTCAACCTCTAACGGTTCAACGATTCGTACCTACGTGACGCAACCGATCGTTTATTTCCAAATGGCCGAACGGTGGCAACGATCCGGAAACAATCGATAATTGCCGTGTAAACGATGATAACGCAGGGCTATTTTCTCTACCGGTCGCGGTATGCATAAATCTCCGCGTGGAATTGAGAGCCCGGAAAACGGACTGCCGACGTAGATAAGCTATAATCTGCGGTGTTCTATAGCCGCGGACTTCTGAATATTATTATACTGATTACGGGAGAATTAAACGGTAAGGAGGAGGTGGGACCGAGTGTTATACTTTGCTCAGCGAACACTTATCATATTTCAAAGATTCTTTCTAATGCTCTATTTGGGGTGAGTAAGGATTCGGGTAGAGATATTTAATTTTTTTGTATAATTTACTTAGCCTTTAATCTTTTTGATCGTGAACGAAAAATGATTTACTTACTTTTACGAACTATGTGTTACTTTTCTCTAACATTGATATATACATCTATTGTTTCTATCGTATAATATTATCTCTACTCATTTACTTTCGATTTCCCAATGTTTTCACTTTAAAAAAGAATCCCACTTTAACGAACTCAAACTTCCACCATACAAAATTGCCAAATTCCAAATATTAATAAATCACGTTCCTTAACCCTCCCTAACACCCACTTCCAAACCATATTCAATTCAATCCCCAATATCTCCTCAACAATTGAATAAAATACGACACCTGACATTCTGCAGGTAATAATATCAACCCAGCATGAAAAAGGGGTGGCAAACGCCAATGATAAGACGATCAACGTCCATATCTCGAGGATCACGGAATTTCACCGGTACTCCCAGCCGTGAATACAACGAATCTTTCCAGGGCATAGGGTGTTCACTCTTACCTTTCCATCGTGCGCGGGTAACATTCTCATTGTTTCATTGTACTATGGTACCCGGCTTCCTATTTCGAGGCGGATGCGCGCTCGTCGCCCCGTAACCGTCATTTCACCGCGCGTCGTCCCTGTGAGCCGAATACGTAACGGTCCGTGAATCGATTTTTCATGTGGCGAACAGTGACGATAAAGAAAAAAAGCGAACGACGATGAAAGAGGAGAAGGAACGAGAAACCTGGTGGTTCCCCGCCACCACCGTCGTCGTTCGGGGAACGTAAGAACGCGATCCACCTGGGGATCTTCACGGTCTATCGCTCTGTCGGCCAACGCTGAAATAACTCCGCGGCTAACTGATTCGTTCGTAAATTCAACCCGGCTAATTTACGGTCTCGCTGGGAGATCTTTTTTCCTCGCTTTTGACACCCGAGTCAATTCATTCCCGTAGCTGCGAGAATAACGGAAAACGCGGGGCAGGTGAACGTCGGTCGGGGAACACTTTCTATCGATGATATAAACGTTTGAATTAGAGTGAATTAATTAATCGATTTACTTGGTTCGATTGTCTGAAACGTGCGGAGGAGAGAATTAGAACTTTCACATCCGATCGCAAGAATTTGTATAAATAATCTTCGAAATTGAAACTAATTAAAGAAATTAGTGAATCTTCTATCTTAATTAGTGAATTCTATTTTTATTCGAATTTCAAAATAAAAATTTATTCACTGCCGGTGTGAATCATTTATTCGTGATGTAGGTAAGTGTCGCAAATATACGATAGATATATTTTAATATATTTCCGAAATAACGAAGATGAGACGAAAAAAGGTAATACGATTACAGTGACTTTTTATCATTCTCTTATTATGCACTCTTCCACCACTCTAATTCATTACCATAGCGGAACTGACGCGCACTCGGTTCGCCGTTTCGCTCGTTGGATCCCTCGATCATCGATCCTCTAACGCGACTAATGACACGTGAAGACAAAGTTAATGCCGATCGCTTCATCCGCGAACTTCCAGCAAACGGCACGGTCTGATTACGTCGCGCATGCGTGTGCGATCCTCTCGATCCCGCGATCATCGTTTCTTTTAATACTTTTACGCGGCTTTACAGTTCCGAATGGAAATTGATCGTCCAATCGGTGCGGGATAACAGGCGAGATATCGCGAGTCGTATATCAAAGCGAAGGGAAAAAAAAGTGACGTCGGCCGTTAACAGTGCAATAAGTAATCTTCGCTTCGCGTATTATTCGCATTTTCCCGGGACACCGTTTAACGGTTCCGTTGTATTACGATCCACTCGTAAATAACCGGAGTAATTATCGTCATTAAACGAGGCCTCTTTGGTATCGGATACTAAACTGTGATCGTTCACTGATAAATAACGAATCGGTACAAATGATCGATAAGAACTTGAAATACTTAAGTCTTGATCTAGTTATTCATTATACACACTATATAAATAAAATTAAAATACATTACAATCCGTGAAAGTAACTTATAATGATATTCGATGATAATTATGTAAATTTTTCCTCAAACGAATAGTTTCAAATGATTTAACCAATAGTGCATTCTCACCAATGAAAGTTAAATAAAAACACACTAAATGAAGTTGTTCGACCTTTTCAACGTTTACGCAGCGTTTCAAAGTGTGTTCCAGGAATGTCCCCGAGAACTTTCGTCAATTCCGGATAATAATTAGCTGTGTCAACGACCACTTCGGCGCTCTTTCGCGATGGTATGCAGGTATATTTAACATCACGGATTTCTTTCCGCCTACTTTCTTCCAGCCTCGGGATAAATATACGTTCGATAGATACTTTAAAGCCGCATAAATAGTCGTCGTGACATTTATTCCCGTGACTGGAGATTTCGACCCTCTGTGCCAGCGTTTCTCCGGCAGGTCGGTTACTTTCGCGAAAACTTCGCGATTCCGTGGATCGTTGAATTCGAACGATCCACGTTTTGCGATTTATCCAACAACGAAACGTATATACTCGTCGCGGGAACAACTGTGTAGCAGAATAACGTTGATATGTACCCAGCATAGGATGTGTGGAACTAATGAGATGTATCGGGGACAAATTCCGATCCCCGCACCACCGGGAACCAGTTTATCTCTCGAAAGTTTCGCGTATCGAGATCACCCTGCCGATCTACGGCCGGATTCCCCCGCAGGTTTTTCCAGCGTTTTCGCAACGACCCGCGGAAAATCGCATCGTCACGTTCCTTATTGTTTGCGTAACGATAATTTACATAAATCTACGAAACTTTCTTCGTGGCCATACCGTGAACTACGCACACGACATCGTTATATTGTTTTATTTTTTTGTAAGGTTGAATATGTTATACATGGATGTTTTTATTACGCGTGGAAATAAATTTCCGAATTTTCTCAAATGACAATTTTATTTAGAATATGATAGCTGTGGCACTCTTTCGGTAAGTTACGTCTCGGTAAATTACCTCGTAACGAGTAAACATAACAAATAACAGAAATTCTTCGGAAAGAACTTATTTCTATGTCCAACACATCGAGTTTCGAATTACTATGATATACCCAGCATTCATCACCTTAGGCTAATCATATTTTCCTAATCCGACTAATACCGTTATTATTCTAATCGCGTATACTTATCACACGATCGAATTGATTCCCTAGTGTGCAGAAATTACCGTTGCGTTGCAACTTCGCGAAATTGTTCCCGGTAAAAACGTCATATGTACGAATGAGAGGAAAACCGCGTGCGATTTCCCTCGGCGCTGTTATACGTGTGTTATTAATTCGCTTTTCAACGGAAATTCCGACACAGACGGATCGGCGGAGGCCGAGATAGAAGGATTGCAGAATCGAATGGGCGGAAGTTCGCAAAAGCGATCCCGCGAGATCGGCGTGCCGCGGCGCGAAGAATTCGAATGGAGAACGGAAACGGAGAGCGTGGAATTCTTTCTACGCTATTGGTCACACACACACACACACACACAGAACGAGCGGTTAGATACTCGCGTGACACTTTTACGATCGAAATTGACAGTTGTTTCGAGCGCTCGAATCGCGTGCGAGTACGTATCGAAATCGTTATGGCGGTACTTTCGGTATTTATACGGGTTATTCTATGTTAATCGCGATAAAACGTGCCCGTATGTTATTAGCGACAGGTATCGCTCGTTTTCTCAACTGACGTAACTCGAAAGTGATGATATTTTTTTATGGGAAATAATAGAATTGACAAGGTGACAGGGTATTGGTAAGGTAAATCAATTGTTCGCCTTGAAACTGCGAGAAAAAAGTTAATTCACTTGTCGCGTGAGAATGTTCGCAATATTATATTATGTATGTTGATAAATCATTTAATCGTCATATTGGATAATATATTATATACAGGGTGTAACAGAAATTCTGGGACACTTGGGCTTTATGGATAGAACGCATAAAAATAAGAAAAAAAAGTCTTATAAGTCGAGGGCGCAGCTCACCCCCTACGGAGATACAACCCCTTTTGTAAAAAATGTTTAAAAAATTATATCTCCGAAACGGTAAGTCGTAGAAAAGTGATTTTGATTGCGATATAACCGGAAAAGATCAAAGTTTAATAAAAAAAATGTAGCCGCTGCGATTACTACCGTTAAGTTGCATTTATTCTTGTTAATAAAAAACAAATGTAATTATTTCTATGTTAGCGGCTGTTTATCACCTCGAGAAAAATGTGGATAATGCATCGGGACTTGCTTTGCGAAGACAGCCAAAAAAAAATTAATATTATTATAAATTATAGGTGCTAAAATTAGTAGTTTAACGCCCGCCGCGAAGACGCCTGCCGATATGCAGCCTCCGACACGTCAGATTGGTGATGTCTAGTTCTACTGACTACGTTTGACCTACTTTTTACATATGGTACGGACTCGCCCTGTGCCTACGCCTGACCTACATCTTACATGTGGCACCGACATGTCCTGTGATTTACACTAAAAAATGTATTACGTATTCTATTACAGTATACATCTTACCTTTAAACGAATTGTTTAAAATTGGTGTCCGTTCACCTCGATAAATTTCCGCAATGGTTTCTTCATTGAACGCCGTACATTGGCATAAACTTCCTCTGGGTTATTATTAATTTTCGCACATCCATTTAAACAGAACAACACAAAACAGTCCAAGATAGTTTTTGCCGGTTAAACACGCTGGTACAGAACACGGTCCCACCAAAAGATTGTTCACCATACCACACCACATATTTACGCTAAATTGTCTTTGCATATTAACAAATAGTATTTGTTACAGCGCGCAAGGAGACACAGTTCTTTATTCTTAATCTTTTAAACGATCTACATTGTAGATTCTACAACATTCTCTCCGACTCGTTCTTACGACACTCACTGCAAAACGATCCTCTTTGTACTGAATTCGACAGTAACTGCACCAAAATCTCACCCGCTCCTTTACATTCATTCTCTCACTTGCACTTCGTTGTATCTCGCTCGCACTCATCCCTTACGAGTTGGTGAAGGCCTGCGAAGCGTTACCGAAAATTCGACCGGAAGACCCCCGTGGTGGACGCTCTTCGGTCGCTTTCGCTCGCCTGCCATAAACCTACCTTACCTGCTCTGTCCCTACAATTAACATTTGGCGAACACTTGCTCACTCATTTCTGGCAGGCAAGCGAAACCGACCGCCATGGGTGTTTTCCGTGGGAAACCTGGTCGACTTCGACGCTTCACAGGCCTCCACCAACTCGTAAGGGATGAGTGCGAGCGAGATACAACGAAGTGCAAATGAGAGAATGAATGTAAAGGAGCGGATGAGATTTTGGTGCAGTTACTGTCGAATTCAGTACAAAGAGGATCGTTTTGCAGTGAGTGTCGTAAGAACGAGTCGAAGAGAATGTTGTATATCGTTTAAAAGATTAAGAATAAAGAACTGTGTGTCCTTGCGCGCTGTAACAAATACTATTTGTTAATATGCAACGACAGTTTAGCGTAAATATGTGGTGCGGTATGGTGAACAATCTTTTGGTGGGGCCGTGTTCTGTACCAGCGTGTTTAACCCGCAAAAACTATCTTGGACTGTTTTGTGTAGGGATATTTAAAAACGATATTGTTTACTCATCGCCAGTACCTGACGAGAATGTGCTGCGGCAACACATTGTAAATGAATGTGCGAAAATTAATAATAACCCGGAGGAAGTTTATGCGAATGTACGGCGTTCAATGAAGAAACCATTGCGGAAATTTATCGAGGTGAACGGACACTAATTTTAAACAATTCGTTTAAAGGTAAGATGTATACTGTAATAGAATACGTAATACATTTTTTAGTGTAAATCACAGGACATGTCGGTGCCACATGTAAGATGTAGGTCAGGCGTAGGCACAGGGCGAGTCCGTACCATATGTAAAAAGTAGGTCAAACGTAGTCAGTAGAACTAGACATCACCAATCTGACGTGTCGGAGGCTGCATATCGGCAGGCGTCTTCGCGGCGGGCGTTAAACTACTAATTTTAGCACCTATAATTTATAATAATATTAATTTTTTTTTGGCTGTCTTCGCAAAGCAAGTCCCGATGCATTATCCACATTTTTCTCGAGGTGATAAACAGCCGCTAACATAGAAATAATTACATTTGTTTTTTATTAACAAGAATAAATGCAACTTAACGGTAGTAATCGCCGCGGTTACATTTTTTTTATTAAACTTTGATCTTTTCCGGTTATATCGCAATCAAAATCACTTTTCTACGACTTACCGTTTCGGAGATATAATTTTTTAAACATTTTTTACAAAAGGGGTTGTATCTCCGTAGGGGGTGAGCTGCGCCCTCGACTTATAAGACTTTTTTTTCTTATTTTTATGCGTTCTATCCATAAAGCCCAAGTGTCCCAGAATTTCTGTTACACCCTGTATAAGGCAATGAGATCAGGGACAATTTTAATACATCGTGAGATGTAAGTATAGACGAAGAGAGAAAAGAATTTATTTCCATAAAGTAAGAACCGTTCCTCGGTTAAAAATCATGACAAAAAATCACGAAAATCGGTGTCACCATAATCCTCCGGCAAACAACCGGAAACGTGTCATCGATTTCTACTTTTCGTTGACTTTTCTACTTAAGATTCCCACTCGTCCCGTTTACCACTACGAATTTCAAATCCAGTCCTGTTAATTATACATGCTCGCTAATTATTTGGCGCATCTTAATTTATCATTATCAGCCTCGTTGAGCGTATCAATATTAATGACCGACGTACCACCGTATAAAAATTCACACAGTCTCGATGATCGATCCTTCCCGTCGGAATCTTCATTCTTAACCACAATGGACGCCGTCAATTAACATCGGTCCCCGTATACCGCGTTCTTTTCCCGATAGACGATCTAATTGGTCCGTTAACGAGCCGTCATCCCGCGAAATTCGTCGAACCGGCCCGGATCGGATGTGAAACTCTCCGATTGTTGTTCTTTCACGGGCCCAGCCTCCACGATTCGCTGACCCAATTCGCAGGCCCATCGGCCGGGCCCCGATCCACCTGCGGCTGGATCGGATCGACGAGAGAGGATACACACACACACACACACACACACACATACACGGATGGATGAAACGTATACACGGACGTAGGTGCCGGCTTCCTTTCGAGTTTCCACGGCGAAAGGTAGCACCTGGCCTTGACTGTTTCGAAAACAGGCTATTCACCGGGCGAATCATCGATCCGGCACGTGTCTTTTACCACCGCGGAACACGGTGTATTTGTGGCACTTTGTTCTTTCGCCGACGAAGAATTTCGGTGTGATTAATCAATCGGAAATGAAAGAATTGAAAATGGAATTTAAATAGACAAGTGGATCAACCTGGTTCTCGATAGTTTTACCGCGTGCGTTGTTGCGGATGGATCGTAGGAATTATGGTGGAAACGAGTCGGATGTTAATTACCGAAGTTACTACGCCCGATACTTCATTATTCCACGACGCGTTAATGCAAAGTATAGCGTACGCGAATCGAGCACGTAGAGCATGACACTGTAAACAATGTTGCGAGTCCAGCTTTCTCCGCGCGGCATTCGCGAGATTACAGTAATTTTCGCGCAGAATGCGGTCCCGCCTCGTGGGATTCCATTAAGCGAGAATTTTTAATTATAACCGCGTGCCTAGGACTCTTACGATATGGTGTACAATACTACGTTGGAGTACCCACGAAAATGTGTGTGTTTTTTTATCAACGTTCACCGTTACACATATATTTTATTTTCATCTGTATTTAGGTTTTTAATTTTCAAACATGCAATGAAGGAATTTCGTCCAAGTTTTTGTCAAACGGGGCCCTGTTGTACACGGCCCTGTTAAGGCCCACGTGCGCAAGAAACGAGGAAATGTGGGCCAAATGTTCCACCAAATTCCCCGATTGCCTCGGGCCCATAACGGATCGACACACTGACTCCCACCACGACCACGCTTCCTCGTAATTGCCTCATGCAAATATTTGCACTCTACCCACACACGCGTTGCTAATCGATTCCTTTGTGTTGTGCTCCACGACGCATCGGATTTGCATCGAATTTATTAACCAGCGTTCGAAAGGGTCACGTGGGTTTCATCGTTTCACGCCGATTTGTCACGTTTTCGCGCGAATTTTTTTCAATTTCGCGGATTACTCGAAGTGATATACATATATGTGTGTATATGTGTGTATTTTGATGTTTTGCGGGAATTTTCATGGATGAGTATCGTTTACGAGGAGCGTCGGTGTGCGATTTCCGCGACGGCTTTCACCGCGACGGACGAAATCGGACGCGGGCGTCGAGAGCAAAATCGAAATTACTTTGGAATTCGACACCTTCGGGAGATGACACATGGAAACGCGACTAATTCACGAAAGAAAGTGTGCCACGGAATCGACGGTTGGAATTATTACCCCCGTCACTCTCGCTGTTACCTGATTTCTATATGTACAACATATACATATGTCCCATAAGTGGATATTAACAACGTAATTTATAATTGTGATACTCAACGTTCGAAAATATTAATTTACCGCGGGCTATATTTCTACCATCACGTCACTTTCCAAATTGTTTCCAGTCTCCTAGAGAGAATTAACATTTCCAATGGTAATCGTTATCGTTATCCAGGGTGAATATTATCTTTTTTTTTTATTTTTATTTAATTCAACGAGTAACGAAGCCAGTTCAACAGCAAGTTGCGAATGAAACTGCGATTTATCGTCCGGGAATGTGGAATCGAAGTGGCATAGGCGGCATTAGGATTATTCATGCGAGTGGTATGAATGTGTGGAAACTTTTGAAGACTCGACGTTCACCAGCTATGGGGAAATAATTGAATCGTCCGTGGATACACCCTTTTTCCCGCTTCCAGATACGGCCTCCAGGACTTTTCCACGATCTCCGTATGGGCTATGGGAAAGGAACGGTCTGTTCCTTTCGTTACCCAGAAGAAACTGTTGCCTTCTCTCCCCGCGCGAGCAACATTGTGTTTTCGCGGGAACGATCGATGGAAAACGAACAAAATCCGACGTCCATTGTTACTTTGGTTCGTTGAATAAAAACAAACTACGGGAAACGCAGTTAACAAATAACAAAATCGAGAGTTATTGTCCGTTTAAAGTTCCGTGATATTGAATTGTTTTATATTATCGAATTATTGTTTGAATGTCACAGCAATGTTAGATTTTTTTCTTTTATACAAATTTTGGCAAACGATGAGTGAGATAACTAATAATTTCTAGTAATTTTAATTTAAATTTCACTCTAGAAATTGAGTAATTATGGTACAGTTATTAATAAATACCTGGTCACGTGCATTCATTGTCACGCAAATTTTATTTAAAACTGGATACTTTTTACAGTAGGAAGTCGAGGTTCCTCAAAACCACGAGAATAAGAATGACTAGCGGCACATAACGGTGGAATTTTCACGTAAAAGGAACCAGTGCCATTGAAACGTAGCCGCCGATCGAGGTTTACATGTGTTTACGTGTACGAGGGTATGGCCAGAACGTAGAAAGGCGCGGTATTTGTGCTAGTAGGTCGTTTATGGACCAAGCCCATAGAAGTCCCATGGCTTCTAGCAGCGGGATCTCGTAATGACGCATCGATCGCGTTCCTCCAACCGAAAGTCTTGAATTTCTGTAAATTCCAATCAATTCTGTTTGATTGAAAAAATAAGACGCGAAAGATTTCTATAAAAAAAAAACATTTTTTTTTAGGCGGCGAAGTCGATGGTACTTAACGAGTGGAAAACAGATGTGTTTTTTTGTTTATCATTTTCCTTTATCTCGTCCTATTGCCTGGTTTGAGTTGTATACATACATGTAGTACATGTGTATAGCTACTTTCACGTTTCTCCACGACCGATTCGTGTTTAAGATACCTGTTGGCGTGAAATTAACGCGTTTTCATCGATGACGATCCACTTGACACTCGAATAAAGATGAGAAATATTTTATGTTTCTGTTGCTAGTTGCTCGCGAAGTTTTTCAAAGCTTTTCGTAGATGGCTAAAATCTTTCTATCGTTCTATTTAAAGAATTTTTCTCGGAGCACAGGAAATCCTATCGCTGTGGTATATTTAATATTTACGAGCATTATATTTATATTAGCACATTTCAGAAAGATTGATTAGTTCGATGTAAACATTTCACAAAATGATTTCTTTTGATATATAGATTCACAGAACCTGAATACCCCTTTATTTTTTAATAAACCTTTTAATAAATCCTCAGTAAAATCTTTCTTTCTCATACAATCATTCACGATTTTCCAAAAAGCTTATATATCGACTTTCAGCTGTCAAAAATATGAAATATACACTGTGAAGCAGTATAAATATTAAAAATTAATATATCTCCCTCACAATTAAAATTTTTCTAAAACTGTTCTCCCATATTCTTTTCCGAATAATTTCAATCGCAGGTCGTACCGGAAGCTGTCGTAAATTTTTCAGCATCCCAACCAATGTTTTCCGCCCATGGACGTTAATTAGAAATCTCTGCGGTCACCACGGCGTGGTCTGCGCTCGATTTCATTATCATAACACCCGGTGGTCGTGCGTATTAGACGGTTATGTACCGTGAACCTAGGCGGCATGCATCCCATTCGAAGTGAAAACGCTTTCTATCGGGAACGAGTCGAATTCCACGGTATCGGGGGAATCTCGGGCTTAATTTTTATCGTCGCGAAAATATATTCGTCCGCGTTGAGTGGCATGCGTGTGGCACACATTCCACGTTCCGGTGCGAAATTTACATGTTTCGCAGGCAAATAGAATCTTGCGGTTTGTGCCTGTTTTTTTTTTCTTTCTTTCAGGGGAACGGACCTCGAATATAATTTTGAATGAATTACAATTTTCTATAATAATTATAATCCCGCGTTACTGTGAATGTTAAACGACTCTTGTTCGAGTGTTCCGTTTGAAACGACGTTGAAATTGTTACGTGAATCGCGGATACGCGGCGTAAGCATAGTTTCTCTCGTCTCAAAACGTGTCAAAGGTCGCGGTGCACGTTCCGTACTTTCTCGTTGGATGAATTTTAGCCGGTGGCTAACGTAATCCGGTGTGCAACTGCGTATGTTCTTGTAATTTGTTTATGAATGAACGACGAGATTCGTGGGAACGGGATATTAAAAATAAATTGTTGATTATCGGTTCGATCGATGAATAATAAATTCGTTTGAAGTTTATACGCTTCCGGGAGAATGAAACTGACAGTAACATTTCTGAGGAACTAATACGAGGAAGTCCGAGGGTCCTTTCACTGGGGATAACGAATCCGAATTATCCCATCATTATTATACGACGGTGCCGCGGGTTTGCCGAAAGATTCGTCTGCTTTCACGAGACGCTTTCTCATCGATTGAAACGTGGCCTCTTCAGGAAGTGCACCGGGCATCGCGTAAATTTTCACACTAATCATTGGTAAAGCTATTCGTCATGTATGTTTGGGTGTATATACTATGTATGCATATATGTATACTATTTATATGTATACTATTTATATGTATACTATTTATATTTATACTATTTATATGTAAACTATTTATATGTATACTATTTACATGTATACTATTTATACGTATACTATTTATATGTATACTATTTATATGTATACTATTTATATGTATACTATTTATATGTATACTATTTATATGTATACTATTTATATTTATACTATTTATATGTATACTATTTATATTTATACTATTTATATGTATACTATTTATATGTATACTATTTATACGTATACTATTTATATGTATACTATTTATATACTATGTTCAAGCATAGAGCTTGAAAGTTGCCCTTGCCATGCCACGAATCTCTCGCAATTCCAAAGCCGTCCATTCAGACACCTAATTTCATATTTTGCTCCGAAAAGATTGCTTAACAGAAAGCACTACATTACACCACTACAATTAATATTGTCCCTGTCCAAGACCAGCCGACATCGAGTTCCTGGCCGAACACCCGTTACTTCTATTCAAACGCCGCGGAAATTACGTCCGGGTGTAAGATCCGACGAAAAAAAAAAAAAGGAATCGCAACGAGCGTCACTCGATGCGAGTCTAGTTGCATAAGCGAGTATCGGTTTCACCTACGTGGCAGGGTATCACGGCACGCAAGTGCACGATAATTGTTAGCAACAGCGACGAGGGCAATGTCTCCTGGCTGCAGGCAGATGAAAGTCTCGTTTCGTACGACGAAACCGTCTCCGAACCTCGCAGAATTACAGATTTTACCACCGCGTTTGATGTTTTCGAAAAATCGACGGAATTTAGAAAAAACAATCGTTTCCCTATGAAATACACCAATGAGAACGTTGGAAAAGTTAGATGAATTTTTATTTAAATTTTTGAGGTCACGGATAAAGGTGGGATTTAATTATTTAATTAAATGAGTTACTCCAATGATTTACTTAAATGAAATTTTTAAAAACTGACGAACATTTGGTATAATACTGTTTGGTAGATCTTTTATAACAAAAATCTGAGAAATTAAAATCTACTTCCGCGAACAACTTGAAACTTCATGTGTTTACTTATAAATAGACAGACAATAGTCCGATAAAATCTCATTAGTATAAGTGACGATCAGTTTTAACGGAAACGAGAAATGAATAATACTTAACATGGTGAACGCGAGAGAACAGAGCGATCCCCTTGAAAACTTCTAATGTTAAATGTGTATTTCGAAAGACACTTGTGAAACAAACGAACCACCCACGTCGTTCGATCCTTTATGGTTTGTAATAACACGTCTCGATCTCGCGTTTCGTGTAACTCGCTGTTTTATTCCTACATTGGATCCTCGATCACGTTGTTTTTAAATTCCGTCGGGATCACCGGTACATTTTCAGCGTCTTGATTTGATATTATATCGCGGTTAGGGAGAACGAGATGTAGTACTGGGTATTGGTACATTTGCTATCGTAGGCAAAGTTGATTCACAGCCTTCCAGGAGTCACTCAGGCGCCACAGTGATTTTTTTCTTCTATTGCACAGCTGACCTATATTCCATCTCAGACTGGCTTCGTGCAGTCTAGCGCAGCGTAGGATTGACAGTGTTCTCGATTATTTTAGAAGAAAAGCGTGGATAAATTGAATACCGTTAACCCTGGAGTATTTCAATAACAAACTTTCATTTCGAATAATATTTCACAGTGATATTCGTTGTTTCGGAAACTCTGGAGGATGGAAATCAAATTAATCGAATTAATTAATCTGTTGAATTTATTCAGTTAATCTAACCTACTATGTTTTTTTAATTGAAATGACAGATGTTGATTGTGATAAAGTAATTGATACACAAAATCATTTTGGTAAAAATATTATATTTGCATTTTCTTTTTTTTTTTTAAATGATAATTAAGAATGATAGATACATTCCGATGTAACTTCAAGGTTCGCGAGGTTATGCAGGGTTAATTTAGAATTTGCAAGCTCATGTGCACACGTTCGATTATACAATTGATCGGGAGAGTCAATCGAGTAGGTGAGGTCAGGACGTGATTCCTTCTCCGATCATTTTCCTCGGCCGACTCGTATTACATCGTCCCGTGAATTGTGTGAAAGGAAACCGACGAACTTTAACGTGAGAATCTTGGAAACCCACGGCGGAACGCGAAGTTCATAAACGTACAAGGTAACCACGCCGCTAACGACTTTCGAAATTCTCGAATGAAAGTGAGTGTAATTAAAAAATTTCTAATTGTACGTTTCATTGACTTGATGGAAAAGTACACGTTTTAGAGTCCTACATAATTAAACGGGACGATGATACCTAAGGCTGAAGCATCAAATTTCCGGCACTTTAAACGAATTTATTGAAATCTCTTTAGAACCCATTATTAATTTACCGAAATCTCCTTAGAAACTGTTTCTAAGAATCTCTTGAACTAAAAGAAAATCTATTTCGATCTATAATACAGTGATCCTAAATTTTTCTCAATTCATCCATCGTACTGAGCATCCAGATTTATCGAAATTCCCTTAGAAACCTTTTTTAAAAATCCATAGAATTAAAAAAAATCTATTCCGATCTATAATACTGTGATTCTAAATCTTTCGTAACTTGTCCATTGGACTCTGCATCCGAATTACTTGGATCTCATCGATTTATCGAAATCTCCTTAGACTCCTTCTTTAAAAATTCCTTTACTAAAAAAGAGTCTATTTATTTCGATCTATCACACCGTGAAATTAAGTATTTCGCAAGCCGTTCCATCGGACTCTGCATCCGGATCGCTCGGATCCCGTCGATCGCGGTGAAAAGATCGGAATATCTCTCGTGCCTGCCTCGCCTACGAAATCGGGGTTCGCAATAACACGACTTGGCATTCGTGACGAATGCCCGAGCGCGAATTCACCATTTACGATGCAGAGGAGTGCGGCTGGATGCCAGGGGAAATATCAATGGCCCCGACGATATTTCGAACATCTCAATGGGGAAACCACCGAAAAACGTAACGCGGTTCCTTTGCGTTCATTTCTCAATTCTTTCATAACGTGGCCATACGAACCATTTAATCCCATAAAACCATCCCATCGTAATTCACAGCTCGCACCGGGGTTACTTGTTCCGCGACAAGTCTGAATTTCCATTAAAAAAAAAGAAAAATGGGATGAAATGTGAGGAGGTGGGGGGAAAAATATGAAACTCGGCGAGTAGCTCGTTATCTCGAAGAAATGATTTCGCGATACGCGTGAAACACGATTCCTCGTTACAACGTCGCGCTATTCAATGGGTGGCGAGCACGGTGGTTAATTGCGTTGGTTCAATTATCTACGAATCGCGGAGTGAGTTTTTGTAAAAAAAAAAAAAATGGAAAAATGGAAAAGATAGTAGGGAATTCGCATCCTTTGTCATTCGTGTGACAAGCAAGGTATGTATGTATGTATTTATTATAATTCGGTGAGTCAGACAGCGTGTGTCGCGTTCACATTTCGCCGCGCTGGAAAATGTCAGTGGCAGGGGCGTAGCAACGTGAGACGCATCCCCGAAGGCTGGTGCACTTGCACTTTCGAAACGCATACCAGCGGGAACACGTAAACCCGTCGCACGGGCGCAGGAATCGCAACGATCGCATAATTCCGCCGCGATCGAGTTCGTGGATCGCATCACGAGAGGAGAAGAATTATTTTTAGCCGTTCGCCGCGCCTATTAACAATACACAGATTCATCATAGAATCTATACATTTCCCTATCATTACCCATTGCAAAAATCGACTGACTCCATTTTTTCCGTGTTTTTAAATTTTCATTAATAACTTACTTCCTTTGGCCGTTTATGCTAACGTTAAACCTCAAATAAAATACTAAATTTACTTACATATAAAGTAAGTAAGCTATTAATTATTATTTGAGGCGATCGATACAAATTTAATTTGTTTAATTTTTAAATTTTCTATTTAAAAAGGATTTTAAAAAGCAACGTGTGCTTTCTATTCACTTTTGAAAACTTCAGTTTTTATGGAGTTAGTCGATTTGTGCACTGGACGGTTCATATTTCCTTATTATTACCCGACGCGAATTAACAACACCGCGAATCGACGCTGTTTAATTTCTGGATCGTTTAATTAATAAATTAGAGATCCTAGATCAACGCAGAGATTCCAGTACCTCGATAAAGTGCACTCGCGTTTCCATATCGTTGGATCGGATCGAGATTACGCAGATCTAGCGAGAAAAAAAAAAAGGAAACGCAGTGATTTGCAACGAGACGCGAAAGTCGTTAATTAAAGTACCGTCCACAAGGTGCGATGCACTTTGAATCCGTCGTTGCCCGCGTTTTATATCCCTACTATATGTACATACTCTACGATTTCGTAAACCCGTTTCGAGAAGCGAACGTGACACGACGAATTTCACGGTTACGACACACATCGACGAAGACAAAAGACAGTCTACGCTACTGTGTCCCCACCCCCCTCCCCCACCCCCCAAACGCGCGAATCATTAATCAAAATTCGAAGTTGTTCCCGCCGCACCCTACGAACGGCCCACGATGCATATCGGAAGAATAAACGAATTTCTAAACCGATGGCGAAACACAACGAGACATCGATTTGTATTTAACGGGTACAAAACAGACATTTGTACATTGCGAATATCGAACGAGTCGACTTTCATACCGTCCGCCGACAGAGAATCAATTTGCCAATGTCACTTTGTTTTTTTTTTATTATTCCGAACACACATCGCGACGAAATTCGCAACGCGAGAATCTAACGGTGTGAAAAAGGAAATTCAACGTTGAAAAATTGGTCCGATTAACACTAGAACCACGAAGGATTGATTCAGTGTATTTAAAAACATTGGAGAAATATGTTTGAAACAAATAAATAAAGGAGGATAGTAAATTGATCGATTTAATTATTTACATAAAGAAACATGGTTATGAAGAATTTCCTAAATCGTAGTATAATAAATTTAAGCGATTCTTAAAAGAAATTCGGAACCACTCATTTTGTCTGCCTTCATAGTTCTATTGTTAAAAATCAGTGTCGAAATGATCTACGTTGAATATATTTAAACTATTTAGAGTCCCATGTTTATTCATTCTACGACGAGAAACTTTGCTCGACGTGTTTGGAAACAAACTGGCAACTTCTATTTAGAATTATAACGCAACATTGGTAGAAAAACAAAATTGAAAAAAAATTAAAGTGTGTTCCCCATTGGTTGAACCAATGACCGACATTATTGCCAGCTCGAAAAGGCTGATGACTCGAGGGAAAGCATGAGAATTACGTCAAACCCGTGGACGTGGATCCTCGCAGTTTCCCAGACACTTTCTACGCAATCTTTCGCCCCGGACCGGCTGTTTCGCATCGTTAGGGGAAACGTGCAAAACCGATGAGGCAACGACCGACAAGAAACCGACGAGGATAAGCCGGCGAACAAAGTGCGCGATGAGACGCGATATTAGTACGATTCCGAACACGGAGTTTCGTTACGTTAGGCCGTCTAGTTTTTACTATTGTTTCACCCTACAGCACCGAGGTTACGAAACACGTGACCCGTGGTACCGTTTATTTTCGTCGAAACTGTACCACGTTGCCAAACACCGTGTGGAATGTGATAATAATATGACAAGAATAGAATTTCGATTTTCTAAGACAATAAGTGAGACACACACATTTATGGAAATTTATAGTTTTCTGGAAATCGGTGGAACAATGACGAGAAAAGGGCAAATTGAACATTTGTTCACTGTTAGATAGATTTATCTTAAAATGTGTAAATGAAAAATCTGTCAGATGATCAATATTATTAATTTTATATTATTAATTTCATTTACACTATTGAATCCTTGAATTTCTCGTTAGAAAATGAGAGAGGTGCGAATGGTGCCTGGAGAATTACAAAACACAGGTGAATTGAACATTTGCGACATCGTTTCTGTTCAATCAGATCGCAGAATTTGTTCGCGGTAATAAACGATCTATCGATTAGTTAAGTAACAGTGGAAGGGGGGGGGGAAATGGGACGGGGAGAACAGAGAGGTGAGAAAAAAAAGTGCATAACTGGCAGACATTCCTGTCAAGGCTCTGGCCGAAGGCAAGAATCCGATTGAGCTCAACGAACGATCTCGTTCGTCGGATATTCGACGTCACGTCGTTGGCGAAAGTGTTTTATGGGTTATACATAGGCAATTGTACGGCTCGGAATTTAATGGACGTCGTTACCTTGCCGGGTTCGCATCGACTCCGTTACCCGGAAAACTTGGAATTCGCAACGGACGATCGATCTCGTCAGGATTACACCCACACGCACACAAACACCGGAACAATAGAGGTGTCCGCACACCACGGTTAAATTTATGGAAATTTGATTGCCGAATTCGTTCGGTTGAATTCGAACAAATCTGTGAAACTTTTTACCGTGGAAATATCAATGTATAATTAATACAATTATTTATAAGAGTTAGATCATTAACATTTATGCAAGGATACGATGCAATAAAGTAAAATTGATTTTATTTTATACAAAATTCAAAATTCTGTTCACAAGGAAATAAAACTGGAGAATTATTACGTTTTTTTTTGGAATTTATGGTGGATTACGGAATCTCTGAGTAAGACAAAAAAGAAATTACGTTATATGACTGACAGTCGTCACATTACGTCACTTTGAACGTCACGGGAGTGAATTGTCTTGAATAAAATTCGACCCAAAACTTGTGAAGAATTTTTTTGTTAATTTACATAGACTTCTAAGTTGTTACGAGCTTGACGACGTTATGACGTAACGGGTCGAGCTAATTCTTCTTCTCACAGCAGGTAGTTTCACGGTTTTGTACCCAGTGGAACTTTAACGACGAGAAATAATTAGCTTACGACCACGGGTAATTGGCTTCCGTGCGAGGTCAGATTGTTAAGATTTTATAAAAAAAAAAAAAATAGTATAGTTTCACTATTTGCAATGATTCTACTTTAACCTTTTCATTCGTCGATTTTTCCTTCGTAAAATTGTTCGTTACTTTCTCAAACTACTTTCGTTCGGGAGAAATTACGCATAATTTTCGTAATAAGATGTAACGAATATTTCCACCCTGTGTTTGTCTACCTCTGTATGCTAATTGGAATCCACAGGTAAATCATCGGAGAATTATACGAAACGTTTATTGTCCGCATGCTGGATTTTCATGGTTGTTCTCAAGGATTTTCATGTACGATTACTTTACGGTGGAACATAAATTACAACGTTTTACGTTCGTGTGGAACGTGTGCGGACTTCGAAAGAGTATTCGAAGCAGAAAACCGATGGGAATTAGATAACTATACGGTTGCGCTAATAGCACGGCATTAGGAATTAGATATTCCCACGTGCGGGTACTCACCGAATAGAATGTAAATCGACGTATCCGAAATCAGACTAGGGTACTCACCTAAAACAAAAAAGAGACACAGAGAATCAGTTACCGTTTTGTAAATGGCATTCTGAATTTTAAATTCACTCGTTGCGTATTGCCCCTGGTGTACTACATTAATGAATACAACATCGCTTCTAATTTGTTCCAAAGAATTCATCTCTTATAATCGTAATTCAAACATCAAATAAACTTTTTTTCATAAATTGATCACAAATATTGGATATATCTGTAATAAAATTGTGACCAACAAAATATCTAAAACCTAAGAAAGTAATTATACGTTATTAAATAAACACGATATGTTAATTTCTATTAAGTAATTTCTAAGTAAAATAGTCGTACAGTTAACGTTCCGATGTAACGTTATTACGTAATTCTGGGGAGTTACATTTCCTTTTTATTTTCCTTTGTAAAGAAGGCGTTATTGCTCCTGGTTGAGTTGTTTGGAAGGATATGGAAGACTTAGTAGGAAAATAAAAGGAAGCGGTAGCGGGAATAAAACAGAGGTCTGCACGATGCGTGGAGTGCACGCTATGCGTGCGATCTCGTTTGCGTGTAAAGCTGTGTTTACACGGTTCGGGAAGCACATGCGGCAGCATCCTGAGGATCTTATCGAATTCATCGTGCCACGCGATCGTTGCGTTCAAATTACGGCTGGAAAACGGGGAAAGTCTAAAACGCGATTCTATTCCCGAACGGGACTTCTGATACTTCGGGATTTTATAGCGAATTGAATACCGTTCTAATTCCGTCGATTTTTATTATAACGAGAATTTATCGGTTAGGGAAATACCGATGTGTGGACATTTTCGGGGAAATTATGAATTGAGGCGTAGAAATTTCAAAGCCTGGAAAATCGAGGCGTAGAAATTCGAAAGACAGGAAAGTTGAGGCGTAGAAATTCGAAAAATAGCAAAATCGAGGCGTAGAAATTGTTAAGGTAGGACAATTGAGGCGTAGAAATTTTAAAGCCTGGAAAATCGAGGCGTAGAAATTTCAAAGACAGGGAAATCGGGACGCATCAATTTCTGAGGCAAGGAAATTGACGCATAGAAAATTCCAGGACAAAATGATTTCAAACATTTTGTTACTGACGGGCGAAAATGGAATGAAAAACGTTTCAAAAGCGTTGCGTGAAAGGCTGAAGACGAAGAAAACGGGAAGTAGAGATTCCACCGATAAGTTCCCCAGAAATAATGAATTTCTTTCCCATCGCCAGGAAGCGCAGATAACGCGACTTTGATGATCCTTATCAAAAGTGGGTCACGTTCCAACCTGTAATTAATAATACCGCGGAAACAGTTTGTAGCGACGAATTAAAATTCCACAAATCGTAAAATTAAGTATTCTGCAACATCATTACATAATATAAACTGAATATTAACCATAAAATCCCCTTTTCTCGCCGTCGACATGATTGCCAAATAGCCAATCCAATCTGTCCAGTTTCACGTGGAAACATTCCACTCGTGCCAGAGAAAGGCTCGATTTTATTTTTCATAAATTTCACGAAACCAGATTGCTTATAAAAATTAACTGAGAGAAATAAATCAATTTGTTTCATAATAAAATAACTAAATGTTTCAAGTATCGACTATGTGACGGATAAGAAAGTTACCGGAAGGTAATCAATAATTATTCAGACATCCATTCATGTATTGTTTCTCCCGATTCATATCTTAAATAACAAATTTCCGCTTGGTTTGCACCGCCTCTGTATAACCGTCGGCGAAGAAGAAAGGGAATGCTCGAGGAAGTTGGTGGAAATGAAATCTTTCCGGAAACTTTTCACGCTCCCGAGGATGACGATTATACCGTTTTGAAATACAACATCTTCCGGATGCCTTCCACCGAGAAATTACACTTAATAATCCCTCGTCCCAGCCTTGAACCCAATGACACGTCATTAAATTTCATTTAAAACAGAGAGGACAAGAACAAAAACTTACTTCCAGCAGTCCCAGATGAAAGAAACGAAAAAAAGAAGAAGAAAAAGAAACATACAACGCATACGTATATTGAATCATAAAATTACACAATCAAAAAATAATTGCCGTGAACTATCATCCGGAATTACATTCACACCTCGCGTGTTTCACGACAAAGCGGGACAATAAACCAGAGATCAACGTGATTACATCAGAAACAGCGGATTTACAAGCATACATTTCCGTTTCCACGAATAAATAAATAAATAAATAAGTAAGTAAATAATAAAAATCATTCCAATACACGTTCTTATCACACGCCATCGATTAATCCAACCCGATCGAAGGAAACAACTATCACTAGGGGAGGGGAGGGGGGATTATTCATTATATACTATATATAATAAATAAATTTTTAATATGACTACTAACTATTTATGAAGAACATCATAAATTTCCTAGCATACATCAAATTAATAGGTGAAATCTAACATTTGAACACAGTCGCTAATAACCCTAGACGTTGTTGCGACTATAAAGAAAAAGAAGAAGAAGAAAAAGAACTATCACTAATTAACAATTCTATCCCCTTATCTCTCGATAAATCTCCAAAATTCCTTATCGATCAAGTTTCTATTAATAAAGTCTTAAAAAAAAACATTACAAAAAATAATTCTTATTCTGTAATAAACACGTCAGTGCGTGGATCGTTAACGACCCATTAACCGTGACGTGGTCGAGCAACGGCAAACACGAATCCCCCGAATGGTTTCGTTGCTCGACTTTAATGCCCGCGTGGGAGTAAATTGTTACGCGTTTCGCGTAACAATAATCGGCGCGCGTATGCGCGATCAATGAAACAGTGTTTTGCGTCGCGGGGTCCCACGGTGCGCAGGTAGACGCTCATTACGGTGTTTTCAAGTGAAGAAGACACGTCTCCGCGCCACGTAACCGTTATTATTTACTCAGTCGGTCGGTACGAGGTACTTTCATCCTTATGCAACGAGCCGAGATCGTATCTGCCTTCCTCCTTCCAGGTGGTTTGCGAAATCCGCGAGACGCGCTTGGGAACTTCGGTTAACGTAAAAAGCTTGGAAAATTGGATTTTTCGGCGGCGTTGTAACGGTCCCCGTGCGAAACAATGGGGAAACTACGGGGGAAGGGATACACGATGGAAGAAAAGTACGAAGCTTGAGCAATCTACGGGGCGGAAGGGGTTTTGTAGTACGGTGAAACAGAGGATTCTGTGGTGTTCTTTTTTTGTTCAAAGAAGTTTTGTTGTAGGAAAAAGAAGTCGTGTGTGTAATGTAGGTGGTTATTAAGTAATTTTAATTATACGTATATTTAGAAACTTAAGAAACTTGGAACTACATTTCTCTGAACACTCTTTATGTTGGTTTTTTAGTTGGAAAGGTTGATAATGTTGATTAAGGATAGTGTATTTTTTTATCAAGAGTATTTACAAGCTTGAGATTGATATGTATTAAAGAAACTGTACAGTGTTAATTAAAAATATCAATTTGTATTAGATAAAAGTTTTTGTGTCACCTAATCGAATTTATATCTGACTCGTTTTGTCAAATTTGTTTCACTTTTATCTATGAATGTTTATTCACACTTCCCAGAGAAATATATTTTATTTAGAATAATATATGTATGTATATTAATTACCATTGAGATAATATCTTAACTACAGGATACATAAATTACGTATACATAGTATGCATCTGATACACGGTTCGTACATGCCTCGTATTCTATGTTGTTCAATTTAATATATATATTTTAAATCAGATGTGATACTTAGTTACGGATGAGCTGAACTTATCCGAGCGCTCAGCTTTCTCTTTAATTATTATCCACATCGTTAAGCAGAGTGTCTCGGCAACCATGGGGAAAGAATTATGCAACGGAAGCGGTTGCAATTGTTAGCATCGGTGTTCTTATATTCATTGAATAAAGGAAACAAATTAATTCAAATCAGAGCGTACGAACTTCCCCCATGAGAATTAACCAACTTAGTAACCAACTCAGTATACATTATTTTACCCCATTTCAAATTCATTTTGCCTTCCAATAAACCTTGAATTATATTTAAAAAAAATAACATTTACAGCCCCTAGACGAATAAATAAATTTTTAAATATTAAACAAAATTAGAAATACGTTTTAATAATTACAGAATACTCGTCGTTAAAATATCAATAATAAACTTGTTTGTTTACGTAGGGCGAAAATTCCTTATTTGCGAACACTTTAGTTGTCGGGGCAGCTTTTATTCCCATTTTTCCACCGTCACCGCTGAATTAAATGACACGAATCAGTGACTTTGACGCAATAGCGGATTTTTTCATCGGCCGAACGATAAGTGCCGCGAACGCCAAGTCCCATACTCGATTTAGTGTATCAAGGAGCCGGGGCCTTATCGCGATAGTTTTTTCCACGGTTTATCTCGCTTTCTGACGTGCGCCAGTTCCACGTGCGTACATACACTAATGTTCGTGCACGCCCACACGTACAAACTGGGCCGGTTTATTTATTATTC
Organism: Mimumesa dahlbomi; assembly: GCA_917499265.3. Taxonomy (NCBI): domain Eukaryota; kingdom Metazoa; phylum Arthropoda; class Insecta; order Hymenoptera; family Crabronidae; genus Mimumesa; species Mimumesa dahlbomi. Next base: position 9,774,062 of record OU824118.1, on the reverse strand, counting down.
AACGTTGCAAACAAAAAAAACACACACACACACACAAACCCCGACACACATTCGCAATGCTTTCACCGATGCCCAATTATAAGCCTTAATAAGTAAAATATAGGATCGCTGACAGAATAGTTACGTATACTTTACTCGTGTTTTAAAACACTTTTCTAGTGCCCGAATCAACACACGATATGCATGATAATATGATAATTTAAATATTTCACACACAGGATATCTAAAAACTGTGAGAAATCTACACAAATTCTTAGGACATTTCTTTTTAGAGTCAAATCTCAAATTGTTTATAAAATCACATCTTTATATTACACTGAGATTCAGAAATTAAACCAATGGCGTAGCAATGAAAGTTATTCCCATTTTTTAACAAGGAAAATCAACATTTTCTACGAAAAAAATACAATTCTGCACGGTAACTGGTATTGACAAGCATTTTTATTTAATAACGTGAACCAAATCCACTAAAATGTCAATTGCCAATTTTTTACTTTTCTAAATAGTAACCGAGCAAGTTTGTACTGTGATTTTTTTATTCAGTGTCGAACGGAGTTCAAAGTCGTTCCCGCTTTTCTCGTCGAAGCATGTCGCAAAGGTGGCCGAGATTATATTTCTTCTTCGTTCTTTTTTTTCTTCTCCTACGGGCGCACGGAGCGGCAGACGTCCTATCGCCGACGACTGTATGTACTGTTAGCTGAATGTGGGATACGAGGTGGATGTTCACCGGCAGGCTACTGGTTCCATTATCGTGCAGATGCACGACCGACCGATTTCCAACGAGCAACAATCTATGATTTTCCACCGCCGACCGTTCCTATTCTCCGCTGACCTCTGAACCGTTTCTAAATTGTTAATATCTATGCAGGTCGCACACGTGAACCGGAGAAACGCGAACGAAGTTCTATATACATTTGATCGAAAGGTGGAAAATTTCAAATCGCGAAAATTTGAACATTAGACATTTCCAGGAAAACACTGTGCCGATGGAAAAATGTCAAGGAAAGAAATAGAAACGTATTAATGTTTCCATCGATAACAAAAACGATGTTTATAAAATTTTCAGATAATCCAGCAAGTAGTTTTACTTAAATTTTAGATTATATAAATCCTAGTAAAAGTCTAATTAAAAATTATAATTAAATTTGAAATTTGATTCCAATTTGATTAATATTTAATCGAAGTTTCAAGTCGTTTATATTAAACACGGGTGTGGAGAATGACATCGGTAGAATTCAATTAGCTGAGAACATTTGTACCACGTGATAACCACCGTTCTAGAAAGTGGTTAACATTTTGGCCCCATTTTTATTATGCGGCGTGGTGTCACGGTGGGGACTGAAACCTGTCACACGTTCCGGTGTACACGTTGTGTTCCTTTCCCACACGAGCCTGGACTTGCACTAGCGGTTCAATTATACCCTTCGTGTCTGATTGTGAGTTAATTTCGTGTTTACACTTGCCGCACCACGATGCCACGTATCAGTAGGGATTCACACACGAGGCCGAACAATAAGATCGCCCAGTTTCATCGTGTTCCTGTTTTTCCACAAGAATATATGTATATTTAATTAATAATAATTCACTCGGAATTTCCGTCGAATAATTCAGCACATCGATCCGTTGAATTATATATTTCCGCGTTTAAGTATACCGGTTTACGTAATAATTATCATTCCCAGATACTAATTGCCACCGCAGCACAATGTTGCAATTATACAATTAACGATTGATTGCAAATAAACTGTGTTCCAACGGCGTTTCGTTTAATGATCAATAGCATGAATTTTCATCGGAATGGAAATTCATTTAATGGTTATTACTCTCATCAAGACTTACGGTAATGATTTTCATTGTGTGCGAAGGTGTCTGTGTGTTATTTTTTCACACGTGAAATTTTTCTGTCCCAGCTACAGGTAAATATGAATACGACAACGCGGATGGAAAACGATTTTGACTATCGAACGTTTATATAACGGCGCGAAACGGAATGTCAACCGGCACTCGAGCGATTACTTTACCTATGTTTATAACGGTAATGCTTACGCGGAACCGTGGAACCTGTCGTTACTCCGCGGGTCCGTGGAAAATGATAGAAAAGAGAGAAAAAACGAGAGTTTCCATCGAACCGAACCACCACCGTGTCGATTTAATAACGGTTACCAAACACAGAAACACTATTTAAACAAAACGATCAAATCAAGCGCGTCGACTGGACACGGTATTTGAAAGAAAGAAAAAAAATGTAGGTCGATTACAATGAGCTTCCTACTATTAAAGAAGTTTAAGAATTTCATAAATATCATTCGACGTTGATAAAAAATTCAATTTATTCGGATTGAAAGATACTAAAAAATCGTTTATGAAAATGGAAATCAAATCGCGGAAGAAAATAGTCTTTTGTTTCTCAGTAAAGTCATTCATTACGGAGGCTCGTGTATTTAAATGTTCCCCGCAATATGAGTCAACCCAATTTCGCATGCCCCGAAAAGAAATTCCACATGGCGGTAGTTGCGACCTTTCAAATAGTGGCAGGTGTCATCGAAAAAGAAAAGCACACACGTCGACTCGGTGTTCGCCGATAAGTTCAACTGGAAGAAAAAAAATACGGTACCCGATTCCTTCCGCACACGTGGGTACACCTCGTTTAAAGCACGATGTACCTGAAACGGTCTTAAAGCGGACATTTTCATCGGATCTCTTCTATAATGATTGTCGGGATGTAGGTCATCGCGTGACGGCTAAAAAAACCCCGGGATTTTGTGAAATTCATCATGACACCGTACACATTGAAACGGCACAAGAAATAGATTGTTTCATTTGCCAGAAAATATCTGTCAGCTGTCACATAGTTGATTTCTTATAAAATCTGAATCATTCGAAAAGTCTGTAATATCCAAAGAATGATTTTCACCTTGGAAACGTCACATTTAAAAAAAAATACTAATTCAACAAAATAATCCCAGGAAATAGAACCAGAAATAGTGAAATTCTATATTGAATTTTACTCGTTAAAAAAAAGCTACAAATTTATAGATTAACCCGTGTTATTCGCGTCATCATAGTTTTTAAAAATCAGTGTCTCATTGGACAATACGTACTCCCGGCAATAATGATACTCCTTTCCCATTCGAGTTATTCGTTCGCGATAATTCGATTTTAATAAAGCACCCGGACGCATTTGCATACCGTGTTAATTCGCTCTACGTGAACGAGTTGCCGACACTACGCCGAGGTGGACGCGAAATATACATATACTTAGACTCTTTTTTTTTTCTTCTTTCCTTTTCGCCGGTGAGAAAAATGACCGATTTGTGGAGGCAGGTAATAAATGAGACGGTACGTCGACCGGTTCTTGTCGGGCTACGAAAAGTTGTCCGTTTCGAAAGTACGTTACTCCAATTTAACGTGGTGAACCGGTCATCGGGATACGGTTCAGATTCTGGATCGGTTCACTGTGTTACTGTGACGCCTGCATATTTTCACGCGCGCACGTTTCACGTACGCACAACATCCGACGAATCGCGCGGAATAACAATCGCCGAATAGACCAATCGCATTTGCGCGAACGCCGCTATCTCGGCACCGAAGATACCGTTGTCTGATTCGATTTTCATGTAACGTTGCTCCGAGGTTAGTACAGCGTGTCAAAGAATTAAATTTAAAAATTAAAAGAATTGATTCAATTAAAGGAATTGAATCAAATTTTGCTGTGATTTCTAATTAGGTGTTCGTTTTTGCGTAAAGACGTGGTTTAATTAGAAAATTTTAAATGGATCAGTTGATGTAGAATACGTGGTTGGTAGCTTGTGAAAATTTGTTGAATATTGATTGGAATATTAGATGGTAATATAGTTTTATTATATGAATATATGTATGTGTGTAGAAAATTTCAAGTAAAATTGTTTTTAACTTCATTTTGATGGAGACTAGAATTAAAATTGAGTTTTCTTCCCTGGTAGTAAAAAATAAGGTATAGTCTACCGGTGTAGTAAACTTACAAAATTATTAACGAGAATTAATATTAATAAACCGTAGGCAGCGCGAAACTGAATGACTCCCAAGTAACTACTAATTACGAACCTGTTACTATTACTTCATTTTTTTTTGTTTTCTGCCAACAATATCCATTAATTTGAAAAGCATATAAGCTAACGGTAGTTGGACTCGGATTACATAACGCACTTAAAGTAGAAATGCAGCCATGCACTGGCACCGACGCTAATTGCAACGTAAAAACTTACGTACATCGAGCTGCGGATTCCTAAGTCGGTCATCGACGCTACTATTAAAACATACTGGAAACGAAAACGTTATCACGCAGAATCTCTAGAAAAATCATCAACCAATCCAATTTTCCAGCACCGAGTCACCAATTGCCCATCAAAACGTTATGAATGACCAATCCAATTAGAAAAAAGTCATTCTGACGACCTTTAATGTATCCTTGAATTTCGATCGCGAATAAATTCATTTTCTACTGCCTAAATGACCATGTTACCCACCGAAATTAATCGTTCACCTCATTTATAGTACAAAACAGTATTAATCCGATTTTGGCATCACGGAGAAGACTAATCCGAGTGTTTATCAAAAAATTGAAAATTCAGCGAAGAAAGTGCGAACCTAATTACCAAAGTACCTGTCGAAATTGATCGTTCACCTCATCAATAGTACAAAACAGTAAAAATCCGATTTGTGCACCACAGAAAAAAACCAATCCGAGTCATCAACAAAAAATAAAAAATTCAGCAAACAAAGTGCCAACCTAATTGACTATCTTATCCACTCGAAATTGATCGTCCGCAGTAGAAAACAGTATAAATCCAATTCTTACACCGTAGAAAAAACTACACCGAGTCGGCGCCGGGGGATCGAAAATTCCGCGAGGAAAGTGCGAGCGAAACGCGTTGGCAAAAGTCGTCCGTTTGTCGCCCACGCGTTCAGATGGCCGGCGCATAATGGACAATGCAACGATTGCATCGCGGGGGCAACGATGCGCCGAGAAAAATGTTGGGCTGAAAGTGCGCACGTGGGCAAGCAGATATGCCGGCGACATACCGACACGGGACACGCCCGCGGATTTCCACGTGGAACGTCGGTATTTCCACGGTACGCTGGAGAAACAACCCGTACGCCGCTACTGAACCGTAGAATAACTCTTGAACGGCGTGATTTCACTTTGATTTCCCGTGAAATTTTTCACGGATTAACCGACGTCGATATGTATGTACAAGGCCGTGGATCCGTGTACCTACGAGTTTCTCTTTAGATTCGTAGCAACGTTGACGAGTCCATTACCACGTGCCCAGGTTTCTCTTCGCGTTCGTTTTTAAACGCCGTCGCGTTAATAATAATCGTATAATTACGGGCTGTGTTTTTGTCTTTTTGACGAAACGGTGAAACGATCCTCGCTATGGAAAAGTCTGACGTCACGAGGGAGTTTGATATAAAAAAAAAAGAATGGAAGAGAAATTGAAACGGGTGTGAGAGAAAGATTTACTTACCGTCTTTTTAAATAAAGAAATGAAAATGACGAATGAATTTGTAATATTTATTATAATAAAATATGTATTATATATTGAGGATTTGATTTAATCTGAATTAGAAGAAATATCAATAAATCTCCAGTATCATTCTTTATTCTCGGTTTCAACGCCCCAACTCGCTAAACCGACAGTTATGTCATCGGAAAACAGCTCGTAGACCGGCGTTAATTTATTTTTCTTTTTCCCTCTCGCCCAGTGGGCCGGTCCGCCGCGCACGTATACATAGTTTAATTAGTCGTCTTCCGTGAACGTTCGCAGATATTACAGTTACTCGGTCGTCGCAGCACGTGCCGAGACGTGCTTTCAACTCGTGTACGGTGGTTATCGCGCTTGTGGATGAACGTTACGTGTATATGTACCTATTAATGCAGGCGCATCCGACGGCCCCGCGATGATGGGCAACATTTACACCGACACGTAAACAGGGGAGATGTTGCTGATTATAATTCTAATGTTTTACATCGATCCGGGGTGACAATTAATCAAAATATCTACGGGAAATTTCACTAGGAAAGTAGCAGAAAAACTTTGAATGGAAAAGTTGAATGGCAAAAGGAATATAAAAATCAAAAATATAGTTTCCATCGGAAATATCTAGCTGAATGTACTTTGAATATTATTATTTTAATGATACCGGGAACAAGTATGAATCACGCAACACTTTTCTGAATTACGTCAACCATTTGTGAGTACAATTTTAAACACATCGATCAGAAACCATCGTTCGTACCTTTCGCGTGAAATTTCCAAAGAATCATTATATTCAATGTTCTCCCCACAAATCGTTAATTTTTCGTAAAAATGAGACTAAAGATACCTGAATTACCCGCTAAATCTCGTCACGAGTAATTCAACGTGAATTTCTTCAGAATTCGGCACACATACACCGTACACAGTTCACAATAATATAATGATTCCGTAAGTCACGACCCGGTCTTAGCCAATCGGTAATCACTCTAACATAAAGAGAAGACACGTCATTAGATCCTTTGAATCCTTCAAACAGATGATCTTAGAAATTCCTTCATTCCTCTAGAACGTGATGAAATTCCGATTGATAATAGAAATTGCGGGTAATAAGGATCACTCGGGATGATTTAAAGGGCGCTTACGAAGGAGCCTGGATATTTATAGGAATGAAACATTCGCAACCGGATACGAACGAACGCACTCATACACACACTCACGCTCACACACACACACACACATATATATATATATGTTACTGATCCATGGCACGAGTTCAGTCTATCCAGCGAGTTCGACTTCTCTTATGCTATTCCGCATTCCGGTTGGATTACATACGTTTATCTTTTTACGTACGCCAAGAGTACCACCACCGTTTACCCGTCGACGTTTTTTCCGTGGTCTCAATCATAATTTCTTGGACGAGCGAATGGTCATCCGGCGTCATTCGCCGGCTTTCATAGCAGGTGGAACGGAATGTAAATACGATCTACGCGCGTGCATGTACGTATAGTACTTATTCGCGACCTGCGAATCACCTTATCGATCATTCTCCCCCCTCCCGGGATTAGTGATGCGTTTCGATTAATAACGTATAACACATCCGGTGGTCGTGTGTCAACCCGTATCGACGCGTTTAACAATTATAACTCGGGCATTATTCACGAAACCGAAACCGCGGAATGTCGAACATTTACGCGGACAGGTTGCGTCACAGCTGGGAAATTATGAAAATTATCTGACACGGGTGTTTTCTAATCTACGATCGTGGAATGGAAGGACGCCCATTAGAATTACAAAGTGGCTGATCTTTACGAAGTGACTTGCAACGGATCAGCTTATTCATCGGTTTAACTTACACTTTCTTATTATGTAAAAAAAAAAGAAAAAAAAAGAGAAAGAAATAGTACTCGACGTCAGACGCAACGGACTTTCCATATTTTAAGCGAATCGTCGACGGCACTGAGTCATTCGATTTTCAAATTATTATCTAATCCGTCGCGTCGACGGAACACGGACAACGAGTAAGTAGCGTGGGGAAATAGTATGACGAGATTCGAATCTAATCGGAAGTGTATCGGAGTACAATGGAAACGTTCGCAGTTTCGCGAGCGTTTTACGTAAACCGTGGAAAAAGGATGATTAACGGCCTCGCTGAAATTGGAAATGCATGTTAACGAGGAGAAGGCGGAGGGGGAAAGGCGATAGAATGCGGAGGACGAGAGGCACGTTAGAACGGTAAATGTCGACGGGGTCCTGCGACGAAGGACGTCGCGATGCTGCTTCGATTGTTGAATTATATTACTTACTTTCATTTCTGTCTCTTGCGCGAATTTTTCGATATCCCTGTGGAATCTACCGAACTATATACGAAAAGATTTCTAATTTTCAACTATTAAGTACTTAAAATCATTAATATTCTGTGACATTTTCTAGGAAAAATGAATTTTTAAATTTACGATATAATATGTTTCGATGTTGAGGTTAACGAGGTTATTGTATGGGTATATCAAGAGTTAAGGTCTTGACTCGGGCCAAGTACAAGAGTTCCCGACTGGTAGACCTGAACTACTCTTTTCCGGAAGAATTAGATCGAGGTCTTTGGGGTATTCAAACGGCATTAAATCGGCATATTTCCCCCAAAACTATGGTGATATTCTTGTAGGGGACGTCCACCCGAGTAATTTAAGCCTAACTACGACAAGATTCATCAAGCCAATCGCGAGATATTTTGATCTAAAAAGTCGAGGTTTTTGTAAGAAACGTCGTCTTCTTCCTCTCCTCCTTCTCCATCTCCATCTCCATGTTCAGCCTGTCACGCAGCCCGGTGTCAAACCCTAACATATGTTTCATACCATGCGAGATAATTTTTCTGCCGATATCGTAGATTTTATATATGTAGTATATGAAATTTCCTCTCACACACATCCAGATTGTTAACATATTAAATTAGAAATGTTTGTTACGTTACGTTTTTGACATCAAGCTTTGTAAAATTCAGGTTCAGAATGCGCATTCGAAACATATTCGATCATTTTTATATCTTGAAAATTGCGCGAATGGCGAGCGATGTATGAAAATCGCGAAAAATCGTCAAATTATGACAGTTTTTTGGTCGGCATTCGCTAAATTTTTGAGATAACGATCTGAAACTGGTACCATTGTTTTAGTTAGGAAATTCTACGCCAGAACAATGTATAATAGTTGTACTTTTCGAAAATTTAATTTTTCGCAAAAATCTGAAGGGGGTAGGTCAGGATTTTTTGCGATTTTCGTAAATCGCTTGCCATTTCCACAATTTTTCAGCTATTAAAACGATCCGGGGCGTTTTGGACGCGGAATCCGAAGCCGAATAAGGCAGTGAAAGATTTATTTTGATATCTAAAAAATTGTAGAAATGGCGAGCGATTTACAAAAATCGCAAAAAATCCTGACCTACCCCCTTCAGATTTTTGTGAAAAATGAAATTTTCGAAAAGTACAACTATTATACATTGATCTGGCGTAGAATTTCCCAACTAAAACAATGGTACAAGTTTCAGACGGCTATCTCAAAAATTGAGCGAATGCCGACTAAAAAACTGGTTGAATTTGACGATTTTTCGCGATATTCGTAATTCCTTCGTCATTTCCGGCATTTTTGAGATATCAAAATGACCCGGGACGTTTTGGAAGCGGAATCCGAAGCCGAATAAGGCAGTGAAAGATTTATTTTGATATCTAAAAAATTGTAGAAATGGCGAGCGATTTACAAAAATCGCAAAAAATCCTGACCTACCCCCTTCAGATTTTTGTGAAAAATGAAATTTTCGAAAAGTACAACTATTATACATTGATCTGGCGTAGAATTTCCCAACTAAAACAATGGTACAAGTTTCAGACGGCTATCTCAAAAATTGAGCGAATGCCGACTAAAAAACTGGTTGAATTTGACGATTTTTCGCGATATTCGTAATTCCTTCGTCATTTCCGGCATTTTTGAGATATCAAAATGACCCGGGACGTTTTGGAAGCGGAATCCGATGCCGAATAAGACAGTGAAAGAATCAAGTCGATATCAAAAAAGTTGCGGAAATGACAAAGGAAATACGAAAATCGCGAAAAATCGTCAAATTCAACCAGTTTTTTAGTCGGCATTCGCTAAATTTTTGAGATAACGATCTGAAACTGGTACCATTGTTTTAGTTAGGAAATTCTACGCCAGAACAATGTATAATAGTTGTACTTTTCGAAAATTTAATTTTTCGCAAAAATCTGAAGGGGGTAGGTCAGGATTTTTTGCGATTTTCGTAAATCGCTTGCCATTTCCGTAATTTTTGAGCTATTAAAACGATCCGGGGCGTTTTGGACGCGGAATCCGAAGCCGAATAAGGCAGTGAAAGATTTATTTTGATATCTAAAAAATTGTAGAAATGGCGAGCGATTTACGAAAATCGCAAAAAATCCTGACCTACCCCCTTCAGATTTTTGTGAAAAATGAAATTTTCGAAAAGTACAACTATTATATATTGATCTGGCGTAGAATTTCCTAACTAAAACAATGGTACCAGTTTCAGATCGCTATCTCAAAAATTAAGCGAATGCCGACCAAAAAACTGGTTGAATTTGACAATTTTTCGCGATTTTCGTATTTCCTTTGTCATTTCCGCAATGATGGAGATATTAAAACGATCCGGGACGTGTTGGACGCGGAATTCGAAGCCCAATAAGACAGTGAAAGATTCAGGTCGATATCTAAAAATTTGCGAAAATGACGAAAGAATCCACAAAAAGCATCGAAAATGCAAAGCTATGGGCCAAGTACAAGAGAATGTTACATTGGAATAGGTTGCTCATTAACATAAACTGCATTTTACACAGGATTTGAAATCAATCAAATGTGAGCAAGTTTGATTGATTTCAAATCCTGTGTAAAATGCAGTTTATGTTAATGAGCAACCTATTCCAATGTAACATTCTCTTGTACTTGGCCCATAGCTTTGCATTTTCGATGCTTTTTGTGGATATAATTCACAGACAGCAATAAGATATAAATAAATAGATCTAAACTGGTATTAAATAAAATTTCAAAGATTCTATCTAATCTAACATAGTTCAAAGTCAAGCAAAGTGGAAGAGAGTTAGGTATATATTATTATTATAATATCTCTCAATATTGATTCTAATCGCTCGATGTTTCCATCGACAGGACTATGTGTATACGATGATTTTTTTTATTAATAATTGACGGCCTCCGTTTTTCTTTCACACCTTCCTAACCACGGTACGGTGAACACTCGAGTGGTTAAAGCAACGGTATTAACGCACACGCGGATCCCAGAAGTGATGGTTGAACACGAATTGTTCGGCGTGGCTGAGAATAGCTCGAAAGGATGTAATTTGTCGAAGGATGCTTGCATTTATCTCGTCATCGATCATCGTCGATAAACGCGTGCTTTACAAACGATTGTTTGATGACCGTCGTTCAACAACGAAAGTTCTATCACATTTCTTTTTTGGTATTTCCGGTTTAGTTACCTCGCTAAGGTAAACACGGTTTCGCTTGTTTTCACCTGAAAGGTTGACTATACCTTTAAATAAAATGATTATATTCATGAAATATTTGATTAGAATATTACGAATCTCCTACGCGCAATATTTATTCGAATTTCCAACGGAACGATGCAACAAACTTCTAACATAGAATCAAAGGTAATATCCAACGATCCCCGGTATCAAATATCGCGACAACAAGCTCTACACTATCCTCTTAATCGCCAGGAATAAAATGTCAGGTATAGAAATTTCCACCGAAAAACTCCGCTAGCTTGTCTCGTTTAGCGTCCACTTTACTGCCGATTTTATCTCCGTCGTTCGCTCCGGCGGAATAAAAAACGATTAGAACCTCGGAAATCCCACGCGGCTATAATATCATTAAAAAAAAAAGAAAGAAAAGAGCGACAGGGACGACGAGAGTGCGCAAAAAAACTGGTCCCAGACCGCAGATTTTCGGCGGATATCACGGTGAAATTCGCCAGCGAACAGATCATCGTGTATTATTGTCAACGAGGACTCGAAAATTTCGGAATCCGATGATTTCCAGACGAAGGTTGAATACAGTCGTCATTATCAGGGATAAAACTCTCGATTATGTCGACCCTACTCACACGTAGGGCACTCGTTATGCCGTGACCATATTTTATGCGGTCATTCGCATGATCGCCATACGAGGAGAATAGATATCTTAAGTCACGGATAAATTTAGATGATGATCAGTGTGGAGGAAATCATTCTCCAATGAACGTTGTTATATCGTGATAATAATACTTTTGGAAGACGGTAATTTGTTCATTTTTCGAAAATTATAAGCTGGATTAGATAATATTCTATCGAAGACTATAGTTTGTAAAATGACGTAGAACTACGTCATTTATAAGAGGTTTGGATTGATATGTCAGGGAGGAATTTTGTTGGCAATTAATTTGTCGTTAAAAGAAAATTTCTTATGGTAATTGCACGTATTATTATTCTCTCGTTATGTTTCCTTTTGATGCTAATTGTAATGTGTATTCTGTTTCTAAATCGATCTTCAGCGAAGCGAAATAGTTTCTCGTTCGGGTCGAATGTCAGATGAGAATGACTTTTCGAGCTTTCATTATCTGTTTGAAGCGTCGATTTGCTTGTTATTGTCTGAACGACCATTGAGCAATTCCGTTGCGGGTATTCCTCTATGAAATCAATTTCCTCGAACCGTTTAAAGCCGTAGTGGATGTCGGACGGTTGTAACTAATTTCTTTATTCGTACACTTTCACCGGCACCTTGGCAACGAGCGAATCTCACTACTGTTCTCGCATTTTTTAATTCGTTTTTTTTTTCACAGAACGTTATGATAGTTAGAACGAAACTTCTTGTCGATCGAGCGGCTTGTTCTTCGCCGAGTTAAATTAAACTTCTTCGGTTCGAGCCGCAAAATTATTATCACGTTTCGAGAGAAACTCTTATAAAATTATAGATCCTAATGTTAAATTAGAAATCTCCACGCAGAGGTATAACGATAGAAAAAAAATTGTAATTCGCAAGAAACAATATTTATTTCCAACCGATTTGACATAACACGTGACACACTCTAACCGCGATGAAACTTCCGAAAGCAACGATTTCTTTCCCCTGTCGGATCTCCACTTAATTGCGATCCTTTTAAGAGAGCGGAATCTCTTATTTCCCATAGAACGGTAAAAGGTTGATCGATCGAAAGTGAAAAAAAAACAAATGTAGGTTTCGATGATACGTGAACGTGAAGTAGAAACTTTTAGACGATCGAGAAAAGCTAGAGAGAGATCCGATCGACGTGACTGACTCCTGTTTTTCAAGATTTCTTAAAGAAGATATGTTTTTCAAGATCTCTTAAAATCTTAAACTATAACTAAATTTCTCTCAATATTTATTCTATATTAACTTAAAATCTCCGACGATTTCGTATTCCTCGAATAATGATTCTAAAAATATCTTCCTGGGGGAATGTTAATATAAACCTGATTAACGTGAACCAATATTAAATCGTCTAATTATATTCGGATTGATAATTAAGAATCCTAAGCAGGTTCGTTACGGCGTTCGTAAAAACGCTAAAAAGTCGGGGAACGTTATTACGGGGGCACAGTTACGGTTTTCGAGGCCGTAACTGTCAAACCGTTTGTGGAAATCGGAATTCACGACAAACCGTTGATCTTCGAGGCCACCGGCCGCGGTGTTCAGGCGAAACACGTAAATAGGTTTGTAGCATACGCGGATTTTTTACGCAAACTAGTTCTGTCGCGTTGGATAACATGTCTGCGTACAAAACAGATCGAACGTGAAGTAAGGGGAATAACTTGCGACACCGTGTCGGGAAAAATGAAGTTGATATTCGTGCTGAAACAATATGCTACGTTGCAGTCTGTCTGTGTGTGTATGTATGTGCGAATGTGTGTATGAGTGAACGTGTGTTCCACTTCGACTTTATGTCGATACCGAAAACCGTCAATTTTTATCAGCGATTTCGTTGATCTTCTTTTCCATAAAGGATAATTTGTAAAGATTTTATAATTTTTTCGCTGTGAAAATGAAAAGACTTTAAATGAAAGTGAAAGAAAAAATACTAAAGTATGATACAAGGCTTGAAATAATATCTGATCGAAAGTCTCAATTAGAGACAATATTCCCCCACACAGATGTACTCTATTTATAGTAAAGTGTTTATAAATTAAAATTGAATAATTTATATGCCACGCGGAATTGTCTGCCATTTCCTTTCGCGGAGGATTTTTTTTTTTGTTTCTCGCAAACCGAACAAGTAGATGAAATCAAAAACCTCTTTGGCGGCATAATATCATAATGATCGCAATAAAATTGAACGGTGATCCAATGCAAATGGATTCCGACGCGGTTGAAACCATTCAAAAACAAGGAAACGAAGTTGTCAGTGATGTCACGTAACGATTCGTTAGGCCTGTTTTTCGTTAACACAGTTGCATAAGGTTATGCAAAAATCTGGGTCGTCGATCGGTTCGCAGCGAAACCGATCTAGCCGGCGATTGACGGTACATACACCTTTTATTAACCCGCGTCTGTCCCGTATCGATGCCTTTGTCTCGACTTGGAATGCCCGACACGTTCGAACGATCCGTTAAGAGTGATCGTACTGCGATCATTTCATCGGGAAATTCCACGCCGGACAAGTAGTTCCTTTCTCGAGGAAATCCGTGACAAAAGTGTATCGAGCAAACACGGTTAACCATGTAATTCGAAATAATTCCGATCGATCGAATAATTGTAGCCACATTAGAAGTATAATAACGACAATTAATAATTAGCTAGACAAAATTTGTTGTAAAATAATAGAGAGTGATGAGTATAAAGACCTAGTAAAATATTAACAATAATAATAATAATATTATATTAATATTATATTAATATTATATATCTCTATTATAATAATAATATTATTCCTAATATTTTATTTTTATAAGATATTTATTAAAATTCAATGAATTCTGCACGATTCTCTTAGTTACTGAACGAATATTTTCGTTAGCCAATAAATTAGGTGTCCCGTTAAATCCGTTTGCCGGGCAGCACGATCGTCGAACAGAAGACGGCTGTTTCCGAACAAGTTCTTCTCGTCGGAACTCACGGATGAGTTCATGTTTCGTGAAATTAGGACCCGGTCCGAAGACTCGATACGGGGGAATGCAAACTTTCATCGCCCGAAGCTCTCGGGCACGGAGAGTGATATCCACGTGTCCACTTTCATGAATTAAGACCTGCCTTGGCACATTTTTATTCACGGATATACATACATATACGGGAATTCATCGAACCCGCCGACACTCTCTTATCGCCGGCTGGTCGAAAACGGGATTTAAATTATTTGGCGGTCCATTAAATAGGAAAAGGACTTTCGTTGCTGCGTAAGATCCTTTTCTCGAAGATTTGACAAAATTTAGGTACTTTCTGAACTCTCATAGTTTCCAAGAGAAAGATAGTATAATAATACGGTATTTCTAGTGTATAGTTTGATTGTTAATTAATGATTAATTAATAGATTTCTTTAGTTTCTTCGATACACACTGATAATATTTAGTTTTCATACTAAATATGAAATTAATCGACCTATTATTAAAGTTACTTATATTTGATAATTAAAATTATAATAAGAGATTTTTATTATTATTGTAGGGAACTCACTGCGTCTATTAAATTATGTAGAAGTAAAAAAAAACATCGCCGGGTGAACGAAGCAACGTTTGCGTGTCCAGTATTTCATACAATTAACATTCCGCTTCTGAAACTTCGTTGTTAATTACCTGAACCGCATGTGAAACGAACGCACTACCGTTGTCTCGTTGGCAGACGATATTATACACTTTCCGACGGAAAGTCTTGTGAAAAGAAAAAATGGATACAGGAAGCGAACGATAAAAATATCGAAGAAAACCGAACACTTTTGACCCTCGTTCTCGGTAACACGCTCACCGTCAATAATTTCGTGACGATCGTGTAATTATACCCATCGTTTCACGACTGTAAAATGCAATTTCTTTCATAACAAAAGAAATAAAAAAAAAAGAAAAAAAAACGAAACCCACCCGATGATTCCCGTTTGCCCATAAGAATCTCGGAATCGCGAAAACGAGCAGTTCGGTCGACACTTCGACGCTTCGAGCGAATAGAAAAACATTTCTTTCCGTCGTTTCCGAATGTTTACCGCTTCCTATTGGCGGTAAATTTCCCACGCTAATGTATCCCAAGTGCCGAAGAATCCCGGCGTATAACTATCGTAACGTGACTGCGTAAAAATACCTGTTTTTTTTCTTTCGACTCTCGCCCATCGAATCGGTAATTCCGTCTGGCGATCGACGAGTAATGTAACCAGGATACGAGGAGAAAAGAAAAACAACAACAACAACAACAAAAAACAGAGGTAGTTGCGGTAGTGTCCAGTATCGGGAAAAGGTGGCAAAAATCGATTAACGTCATCGACCATAAGGACGCCGACAGCCGACGGTGACCGTGACCCGACGTCCCTTTCGAATTCTCACGTCGTCCTTGGTAAAGACTGAGAGATCTGTTTTACTGTTACTTCCAATGCACTTGTCGGACGCCGGTTTTAGACCAGCGAGATTGCGAAATTTTGAATACGAATGAAAAGTCTACGTCACCGTTAACGCTAAACCTACCGACAGTTTAGGTACATATTCTTATCGGATCCGAAAAAATGATAACCTTTCCAATTGATTTCAGGTAACAGTTAATTAGGTATAAAGAACTGTATTTTCTTTATGTTGATTAAAGAAATTAACGTTGAAAGCTATAACGTTGCATATAGGCACTTTAATAAAAAATTTGAAAACTGTCATTTGACCCACCTCGGTAGGTTTAGTGTTAAACGAATTCTCAGTATAAATAAGTAAATAATTTTTCTTGTATCCAAAGACGAAATTTTTTGAATCGATCAAATAAGATCTTTGATCTACGTGTCGGCAACGTGATCGCGTCACGATCGACCGAGAAATGAAACACTGTCCAAGGAAAGTTTCTTTTCTTACGCAATGACTAATTTCAAGCGCTAATTTCGCAGAATCTCGCAACGCAGCTACGAGAAACGTGAATTAAGTGTAACACCGAGACGTTTCACAAGAAAATCCGTGAAGGCCGGTGATATATTTATTTTCACGGGGACTCGGTATCGGACTATTATACGATTATAATAGCGTAAGCGGCGTTATGCCTGTAATTGGCTTGTGTGTTCGGAAGCTTGGCAGTCATACGGGTATAGTGATCATTCGGAGAAAACGGGGCTACGTGATATTTCGTCGCGGTTTCACTTCGATCGGCTCCGAGGCATTTACAACGAACCACTTGTAGTCGGCATTCAATTAGCTTTTAATTCGCGCAGCGATCAAATATTTATAAAATCATCTATTTTACCACCCGAGAAATACTCGAGTTTCGGATGATTGTGTTCAACGAATTTATATTCGTGAAAAATTGAAATTTATGGCAATATTTAATGAAAATAAATTACAGAATTAAATTGTCGTGATTGATAAATTGAATGTTTAATTGGTTTGTATAATATTTTGAATGGATTTTCTGTGGCATTCGTTTCGGTCTGTATAATATACAATTTTGCTTGCTCTTTCGCCTGTTATTCCTTTCGGGGAGGCAAAACTGGTCTGACGTAAATGTCACGAAAATGTCGTCCCATCGACTGCCATTAATCTGCGTATGCAAATGCACTTCTCATAGTTCAGTCTCAAATTCTCGTTCGGTCTTTCGACGAAAAAAAAGAAAAGAACTCCAACGTGCGTCTGGTTGAATCAAAATTGGAAACAACTTTCTTCTCTGATATCTCTTTTTTTTTCTTAAATTCAACTTCTGTTGAAATTCAAATAGGTATGCCTGAATTAATTCATTCGAGAATTATCGAGAAGATAAAAACGGAAACAGATTTGTCTGAGAATCTAGCCGTTATACCACAAAAATAATCATCATTTCATAGGCAATAAAATTTATAAAACTAGACTAAATAAAAAATAGACAAAAATTCCGAAATAACGCAACTAAATATCCAACGGGTACTCGTAAACGATACGTTTCTGCAGAAGTTACGGCATAGCCGCGAATTAAATGGGGTTCGCAAAAGGAATTCCTCCCTTACAAGGCCCACTCGACAATTGCGCAAAGTGAACGCGCGACGCGCAGAAGTGTCTCGTGAGTTTCTCGCGATTGAAAGAGACGCCGGTTTTTCCATCGCGTGGAGAAAGTCTGGCACGTTGTAAAAGAAGTGTCAAACGGCCAGGAAGGTAAGATAAGAAGTGTTTCGAACGCTCTTTTCCATAATAACGGTGATAAAACACGCCAACGTTCGGATAGGGATTAATTAACTTCGAACGAGACAGGTATAACTTTCCTCTTAACACGGGGAATCACGTTGAATATTCGAATCAGATGTGTCTGTCCGGGGATAGATAAATCAAGAGAAAAAAAAAAGAACGAAAGATGTTTCTAAAATACACGATTCCTGATTTAGCCCGTTAAGGGAATCGTTCGTTCCACTTAAACCGCGTGCTCGACACAATTTTCTCCTCCCTTATGCAGCGAAATAAATTTCCATCGCGTATGCAGCGTTTCATCGGGTTTTCAATTTACTTTCCCGTGTGATTTTCTCAAGTGCCCGCCGTCGGAAAAGGCGAGGAAACTCGGAACTACTTTTCCGCCACCCCTTTTCCCCTCATCTTCCATTTTTAATCCACACCCAGTACGATCTAGAAAAAACTTTCCCCGGTGAATCATCACCTCGACGAGGAGAACCCTTCGTCTTTCACGCGTTTCCATAAATTTAATCGTCCACCATGATACATACAACCACGATGGTGCGATCGTTTATTTTGCACTCGCGACGATAAGCAACATTTAATCCTATCAGCGAACACGGTTACCCTTTCTATCGATAACCTTAAACGCCGCGGTGATATGAACAGTTGCGCGACACCCCGCGGAAGACGGAAAAGGAACAAATGAATCCCGCGGGGGGGAATTTTTTTGTTTTTTTTTATTTCTTCAGGGTTAAATATCCCGCGTTGGAATCTCGCGGCTTCCCGAAGACGCCTTTCGGAAGCTCGACACCGATAAGAATCTGCGAACGGCGGCGTTTCGCAACGCGTGCTTACGTTCGGAAAGTTTGTACAGGGCCGCGATACGATCGTATATGTATATGTATATGTATATACGTATACACGTATACGTATTACATATTCACGAGCTGGTGGACGACTCTTTCACCGCGAAGACGAACGAGCGGCTCCGGGGATCGAGGCTCGTTAGAGATATCCCTGCAACCACGAGAGATCTCTCCCGTTTCGAAGGAGTGAATGTAAGCTCGCGGAGGTAATGTCCGCAAGGCCAACCGGCGCGAGGGGGGAAGAAAGAAAAAAATAAGTGGGAATAATGCAACTGTGACTGCCGTGCAGACGTGTTTCGCGATCCGATGTCGAGTCGATAAGCTTTTGTGAAATTAGAAGCTGGTGAGCGGACGTTTTGATTGTCGCGAGAGGATTTATTGGTTCACGAAGCGAAAAGGGGACAGGAACATGTATTACTGAGTTATCAGTCGGAAATTTGGATTCCAATTAAATGTGATGTCAGGAAGATGAGTTTTTCTGAAATTAGAAGCTGGAGAACGGAGATTTTGATTAAGGCGAAAGAATTTATTGGTAATAGCTTTTTATGATGTTTATAGGAGTAAATTTAACAGTTTGTCCTAAACATCTTTTACGAGTCGAAAATGGGGCTGGGAAATGCATTACTATCTTTTCATTTCAAATGAATGAATCGTAATTAAATGCGGAGGTGATTGACAAGAAGTTTCCATATGCTTATCTAAATTAAAGGCGTTATTTAAAAAAAAGAACATATCGAATTAGTTTTTATCTTCAGTCTTTTTTTTATCTCAATTTTGTGTTTATATTACACATACACCGGTATAGAAATAAGTGTCTCAATCAACGATCTGTTTTTCATTTAAACTTATGTATAAAAATAGAAATATATCAATACAAACAATTTTAAAAAGGTCCCTGAGGTCCATGTGACGTCAGTGTAAAGTTCACCCAATAAAAATAAAAGTGTTCTACACCCCGACTTATCAAAGCAACACTTAAACACCGCGCGTGTGTGTGCGCGTATTAACAGTACATTATATTGATTATAGTTAATCCGTTGATAGCTGATTGTGGTAGTCACGGTGCCGAGTGCTAATTTACTTCCTGAGCGGGAATCTAATCGAAACGATGTGCTCTCGCCGTTAAATGATTGCGTGTATACGTATGTATGTATGTATGTATGTTTAATAACCGACTCGGCCGGCGGCCGGTGTTCGCGTGTTCGGGATTAAAACGCAAGAATGCCGACTTTCTGGAAAGTAAACGATATTGCACAACACCGCTACCGTAACAAAAAGGAAACGAACGAAAAACAAAAAGAAAGAAATAGAGAACAGCGAAAAAGAAAATGAATTCGAAGATAACAGCGAAGATAACCGTTAAAACATCGAAGATAGAACGAAACACGCGATGCTCCGGTCTTCCTGGACCGAATCCAGCATTCGATCGAGCAATCGAAGAAGCGGTTTTACTCGGCGGGATAAAATGCGAGCCACTGAGCACCATAAGCCGCGCAAAACCGTTATCCAGTTTGTAACACTTGAAACTGGTGTTATTTTGTCCACGGTCTCCCTTAAACGTAATTAGAGCAACTATTTCACTCTTCGAAATTTAAATTTACAAATCCAAAATTCCCTTATGAATGAAATCTATCGATTAGAATGTCAATTAGATACAAGTTTCTTTTCCATGGGGAATATATTTAGGTCACCGAATTCTAACGAGAGTAACATTTCCTTTGTCTGTTTCAACGAGTGTTCAATTAAGACTCTTACACGAAGAGCGTAGTCGCTTCTTCCTGTTTCTATTAACGACGACAGTTTCATTACAGGAAAACATTTGCATGAGATAATCCGGAACGGAGAGTACAAGTGTCGTTTTAAAAAGGTGCACGTCCTGTAAGTGGAAAACACGACGTTATCTCAGCGTCGACGCGGAAGAACAGCTGTTACCGAAGAAATTATCGTTAGCACGTTTAGTAGCAGTCTTACGGATGACAAGAGACGATAGGTAGCTCGTCGATAATCGATAATCGTGTAAATGGTTAACGATACCTTCGACATGAAGAAAATTGAATTTTTTTCGAACAACACGACACGACTCGCGAGAAAATTCTTCGCCGTCCGGCGTAAGTTTACGCAACGTTTTTTATTGTTTTTTTTTGTTCACCCTACCGCAATTCAACGGTGTGGAAAGTCTTTAACATATTTCCGGTCGATTCAGGAAGTGAAATGTGCAACGTAAGCGTCGACACTTACAAATCACTGCGGTTTCCACGGTATTATTTAAAAATCGAACCACCGGGCACACCATATAGATTGTCAATGACGATTAACCCTAGAACGACGGAGGATTAATTGGATAAATTGAAAAAGATCGGATAAATATGTTTGAAACAAAGAAATAATGGGGGATAGTAAACTGATCAGTTTAATTATTTATATATAGAAATATGGATCTGAAGAATTTTGGAAATCGCAATGTTTTAAATTTAAGCGGTTCTTAGAAGAATTTCGGAACCAATCATTTTAACTACCTTGGTCGTTCTAGTGTTAATGATCGATTGAAAATAAAAAAACAATTATAGTGATAACTCACCATCTGATCGCGTTTCAACGGCCGACAGCAGGGCCACCAGTAGTAGCAGTTTCGTAAACCAAAGTCTCCACATATCCCCGTCCATCTGTGGTCCCACGGAGCGATAACCAAACACTTCCGACCCGTAACCCGAAAATTTACCAGGAGACGTGCACTCTCATGTAAACCAGCCGCGTTATAAAAACGTACGTAGCTCGTTACATCAGTAACGAAACCTAAACGCAATCAACGAACAAACTCTCTTCCCGTTTCCACCTAATAGTGATCACCTTTAACGAACTTTCTATCGCGGATATTAAAATCCCAAAATAAAACAAGATACTCAATAAAAAGAAATTAAAATGAAAATATCGATCCGCAATTAACCAACGATCGTTATACGATAATGATCCACGGTCCGAAACGGTTTTCACGGTAGGACAGAAAAATTATTCCACCTGGTCACCAGTTACGAGAGAGAGCTCCGTACTCTCGGAGCGAAGCAGCCGACCGATTGACCTTTCTCCGGGTGCGTAACTTTGTCTGTGTCCCGGTGAGGACTGAAGGGGAACCAAGGCCCGCCGCCGGGTGTTGGGAACCGGAGAAAGGTGTATCGAGAGAGAGGCCAGAGGCGAGGCGGTAAGGCCCCTCTTCTCGCGGCCCTATCCCCTCTTATCATCGCCACTTCTTCGTCTTCTTCGTCTCGTTCACCGTTTTCTTCCTCACCGAAGTAAAAACTCCGCGCGGCCGTTTTGCGGATAACGCGCGACCGGATACGGTCTTTTCGTCGACTTCGCGGTTCGTCGCGGGGTGAGACGAATTGTCACGGATTACGATGACCTTGGACATCCACCCATCGAGGATGCGTTTTTTTTTTCGTTCAGGAACGGGCTGCGTGGAAATCGCAGTTTTTTTGGAGTGTTATATGCATTTGGCAAATTCGCCTAAATATTTCTTAAATTTAGTTTCTTTTATAGATTCTTTATGTTGTCCTTTAATCTCGATGTTGTTCTTGGGTAAGAGCAGCAATATTTATTAATTAATACTGTCGATAAAGTTGTTATAAAACAAAGTAAGCGGAACATACATATAGAAGCGATATGAGGTTATACAGTTTCAGACGATTTTATGGCTCCAATCCGTTCGTTTCTCACATTCTATTTGGTATACTTTTTAGCATTTATCTATTTAGTATACTTCTTGTATAAATTCGTATGCGTTTTCATAGGAAATTCAGTCATTTTTATGTCATTTTGTAAGAAGAATTGTGTAAAGTATACTCTCTGTATACTCGACTATAAGTAAATGATTATTGATATGGAAGAGGAGAGGAATGGTGGAAATTGGTTTCCAAAGTTTATTGAAATATATTGATTTGCCTGTAGGAGTGTCACATTGAAGGGAAAATGATGAAAAACGAATATATAAAATTTTCTATTGTTTAGGGGATATTTTGTAGAATTCAGCATTAGTCACGAACTCGGCTAGAAAAATTCGAAAATGTAAAGACCCTTGAATTAGATATCGAGTTGACTTTTGAATCAATCTTGCGATAATCGTTCAAAAAAATTGACATTCCCCCTAAAAGCTAGCCGGTTCACAAAACCCCATCGACGAAACAGCATTATTTACAGATCCAAAGGTGTCGCAGCACACCACAATCATAATTCACGCCTAGAATCGAAAGATTTCAACGCCCGCATGTGCGGGATGCCGGAAAATCTGGCGTCCAACATAAATATCGCGTATCACCATCGCGACGGCTTCGTTTCACGCTTCATCAAAGTAAAATCATACAAAAAATTTCAAAATCCATACAAAAACCAAGTGTCTCTCCCGATAAACGAAGTACAACGAGGCGGCAAAATTTCAAAGACTTCTGCATCACGTATTTATCGCAAAATCTCAAAAAACCTCGTATCTAACGTTCACGTTGTAAATCCTCGTTGTAGGGGTACTCGACACCGAATTCCAGATTCGTTTCCACACACGGAGGGGGGAGGTGGAAGGGGGAATGGGGGGGGACACCTGTTACCGTGTACTGAATGAACTCGACGGACGCCGGCGGGAGGAAGAGTCGCGGTTCTTGAAGAAACCTGTACCTGATAGTGGCACGACCGCGGCAAGGTGGGAGGTTTCGTATTATAGGTGCCGACCCGAGGACCTACATTCGCCGCGAGAGACGAGCAACGAAGAGAACGACTTCTCCGTCGGCGTGCCGGGTCCCTCGTCTCGTAAAGTATTCGTGTCGATGTCGGTCGACTGGCTTAGCAAGTGATTCTCGAATTCCGTCGCCGAGATTCCACCGGAGAAATTATTCCCTCCGCCTTTCCTTCCATCGTTTCCTTTTTCTTGTTGTCTACCTCCTCTCCTCCCCCCCCCTCCCTACCCCCTTCCTCAATGTCCCTTTTTTTTTTAGCGTTACAACGCGTCACGCTCGTGGACCGCGAAATTGAACGGCGGTGCGAAATAAGATGAGAGAGACGCGCAAAGGTTTTCAGGTGAACTTCGAGAATCGAGCAAAATCTGTAACCGGACGCCGCGAGTCGTTGTTCCTCACCCAGGAAACGAGCTGTTACGGCTTTGAGAGACTTTCTTGAGAAGAAAGTTACCTGGTGGTGTTTTTAAGCCATAGGGAAAAGAAGATTTAGGGGAGAATTGTTTTAGAGTGGATAAAAAATGAAGGTGTTTTACGCGATTCATGTTTGCGAATGAAAATTTGCGAATATGAAACGCAAGGAAGGTATAGGGGAAAATTGTTTCATAGTGGATAAAAAATGAAGGATTTTTACGCGATTCACGTTTGCAAATGAAAATTTGCGAATATAGAAAACATAGGTAACTTAGTTGGATAGATTTTAATGATAAATCAAAATCTTCGGAATTTCAGCGAAAAAAATATAATGTTACTCATCGAACGGAGAGTTTCTCTCGGGACTGAACATTTCTCGAAAAAATTTCTTTATTCATGCGACGAGGCCTACAAATTCTATTTTTACACGTCGCGTATGTACCAATGTGTGGCCGCATCGGAATCTAGGATGTCAGAGACGAATATCGAACGCGAAACTTTCTAATTCGTCCGCCGCCTCGGATGTGTCTAATGACAAGGAGCATTAGAGTCGCGTCTAATTGAGTGGAGGACGATCAGAGCTCGTAAAGCTTAAAGAAGCGTAGAAATAAACGTGCTTGTCTTGTCTCGTTCGGCTGCATCTGCACGTGACGCTCAGCAGAATCGAAACGCTATTGCGAACCATTATGGTGGTACCACCGTTACCTCTCGCCATGCACCATCGGCTGCGATCGTACGCTAATATTACGCTCACTGGCGTAAAACATCTGCCATTACGATCCACCGACTATCGACCTTGCATAATCCCAATACGGTTATGCATACTGTTATACGATGCCAGATGTTTCGCAAGGACAATGAATTTTTATTTTTTTTTTGCAACATATTCGACCGTATCTTCTTACACTCCGTTTTCGATTCGTATTAAAGTATACTGATAACAAACCATTGATAAGATTTATAATTATATTATATGCGAAGGTAAAGAAAAACCGTGAGAAATTATTGAACTTCAGTTTTTAAAGGAAAGGGATTTTACATTCTGGAAATTATTCTTTTTTTGTTTTAAAATGGAAAATATATGTTTCTTTCGGTGGAATGGTAATTTCGAGGAAATGATTGTCGCTATGTTAAATACGACAATTATTTACAATCTTTCTTTATTATTTCCTGTTTTTTTCTTCACGGTCTTCGTATGCAAACGAGATTGTATTAAAGGGGATTCTCACATACTAACGCAAGACTTACAGTGACACCAAGAATATGTAATTTCAGGAAAGCATTATGTTTTTTTATCGTCAGACCTTCGACTCTAGGAACCGATCATCCGACGGATAATTGTCTGAACTTCAGACTTGATTACCATGGTGTACAGTTAGACCGATCTTAGGGAAATGGAGGCAGACCTACGTGCTCTTCAGTTATTAACCTCAAGGTTGTGTGCCATCTCGCTACAGGAAGGACGAATAATACCGAGGGTTTCAGAATCGTAATTAAAGTTGCATCCCCTGGGAATCTCTGGATGGAAAAGCGTAATTGCATTTAAATTGGTGACGTGATACACACGAGAATGTGTTTTTTTAAACTTTTGAACCCTTTCGCTATGATGAGCATACATTCACGCTGGTGAAAACTGGACTTTTATGTGCGAAGGGTGAACATTCGATGATTCTTATAATCATTAGATCCCCAGGTCTCTTGCGAAATCATTTCACTATATTTCTGTAATTAGTGTAATAAATTTTATCACGAAAAAATTCGACAGCGTATCGTTTCTTTCACAGCGAACACGTTTTCTCACAAGTGCGGGGTTAATGAGTATTTATAAATTCTTGATTATCACGGAATATTGTCTAAACTAAAAGAAAAACACTTGAAATCAAGTGCAATAGGATGCGAAATTGTGAAATTTCAAATTTCTTTTTGCGGAAGAGAGCGAAGCAACATTTTATTCTTGCGCGATGATGCATGAGTCGATTATTCAATACTTAATCGCGTGTATATCGTTCCACGGTTACAATCGAGTGGCACGTAAATAATTATCCAGAAACGTCATCGGCCGCTTCGCAAGGCCTGTCATCAAGAAATCCTCGCTTCCCTTAACCATTCGATCGACTGTCATTAAATAACTTCCAGCGACGTTTATTAGACAAATGAGTAAACGGCGCGTTAATTGTACATTGTAACGACACAACCGTTCTCGGGGGATGTCAATGGAAATACATTTAAATAAATGTTAATACAGCAATTTCATTTCCATCGCGATTTTTCCGCGTGTCTTAAGCACCAATTAAATGGAAACTTACACGGTTTGCGTTTGTACGTGACATCTGCTTAAATAGTACCACGGTCCGTTACGTTTCCAAGTCTCGTGAGTACTATTTCTTTTTTTTTCTTTCTGTTTTCGACCTGTAACGAAGCGTGCCTCGAGTACGTTTGTAATACGGGTCCGGTAAGGTGCGCGGTAATTGAGAAACCGCGGGCAACGAAACAGTGAAAGTTTAATTAAACACCGGACGAATTTGGAAGGTGAACCATAGTAATTAGATTTGGAACATTCCGCTTCGGGGCAACGAGACTGGCAGCGGACTTATCAGCCGCGAGATCGCAGATATTTATTTGCCGGGCACGGGTATTTTTCAAACTGTGACGTGAAAATCGAGTTTAGAAAAAAATAGTCGCGAAATAAATCATTCGT
Organism: Mimumesa dahlbomi; assembly: GCA_917499265.3. NCBI lineage: Eukaryota > Metazoa > Arthropoda > Insecta > Hymenoptera > Crabronidae > Mimumesa > Mimumesa dahlbomi. The sequence continues at coordinate 9,747,515 of OU824118.1, read as the reverse complement.
AAACTCGTTGCCGTATTCTTATCGACGAAACTATTTCAGAAATCCTGACTAAAACGTATTACAAGAATTCTATGTAAATTACTATGCAGAACGAAGTAAACGTGGTGTCTGATTAATTGTGTGTGAAGTCATTTTTTTTTACCTATTTCTCTTGCCAATTAGAAACAAGTAACGTTAAATATATATCATAGACGAGACATTACCCATTTGTTACAAAGAGGTGCAGAATACGCTGATAATTTCGCGGAGCAAAAGCCTCGCCAACTTTCACTCTTACTCACGTGATCGTCGCCCCTCTCTATCTTTCTCTCCGCCAGAACGATCCGCGGGCTGCCAGAGAAATTCTTTGCAGCTGCAACTGCTGCCACGAACGCAACTGCGCTCGTAATGCACAGGAAGTCCTTAGTTTAAGAGTCGATATCCGTGATTTATCGATCGCTGTGACTTTACGTCGCGAGCAATTTCCGCGGAATTTCCGCGGAAGTTACGAGAACATTGTTGATTCGTTTCAATCGATGAAATACGACGGTTTATTTAGTCGTGTATGTTTGTAATTTCGTTATGCAACGTAATGCTCGAAGATTCGAAACGTAATTGAATCGTAGACATCTCGGGCATTTAATATAATTGTCAGTTCTTCGCATTAAAACTTTGTAGCATTTGGAACCGAAAGGTATTTGATTGCGTTGAGAGAAGAAATAGAGTATATATTGCATCATTAGGCGGGAAAGGATTAATTGGATAATACTATGCAACAAGAAGTTGCGGGTTTGTGAAAATCGTGGACGATATTTGGATGTTTGCAGAAAAGTAACAGTGACATGGTTCATCGTTTTTCTGGTCTTATCTAATTGTTGGTTCCCGGTGACTGTGAAAAAAAGGGAGAAAACACGGGAACCGAGCTTCTTATAGAGCTGTTAGCGTACGCACGTCGTATTCGCATGTTCCAGATTCGTTGCGCATTTCGTAACCGAATTTTTCTTCCCGTCGGTTTTCCTTCCTCGTAGCCACCTTTGTTCCCGTTTAAAGAGAGAAGAGAAGCAATTAACGAAGTCCCGAGAACTTCGAAAGTGAGTACTTCTTTTCTCCACTTGAAGAAGATAAGTTTCTCCTTCGCCACTTTCCGAAGTTTCAACGGTTCGAAAGTCGAATTGAATAAATGTTCCTAGTCGTGGGAATTCTAAGGAAGGCAAAAAAAAAATAAGAAAACAAACGAGTTTAATCTATTTCCATAGCAGATTCGTTCGGTACATTCTGTTCACTCGTGTCTTCGGTGTTTTCTATGCTTTCATTGGTGTTTTCAATGGTTTCTGTATCTTCCGAGACTTCCTGTGTGGCGTCATCGGTAATATTTTCAGGTTTGCTGGGGTTTTTTGATTTTACGTCATCCGCAAGTGGTTTGGTCTGCTTATTCGCTTTTTTGGTCGCGTCGATTAAATGTTTCTTGCCGAATCTTCGAAATTTGAAATTCTGTAGGAACCTCAAATCACCGTCCCATTTCTTTAGCATTTCACACTGTGCTGTGCTCAGAATATCAGGGATTTCTGGAACAAAATATAAATACTTGTGTATTGTATATACTTTCGATAACAATGAAACTCTTTACCTATTCCACACGTATTGTACTCTTCCACCTCACGTTCTTTAGTCATCCTTATTACATCTTCCCTGCTCGCATGCTGTCTATTTTTCCTGCCCCCAATGGAATGTTTTATGGCAATTTGTTCTAATTCATCGTCGTTCCTTGCAATGTACCTTTAAACAAAAGGAACAATTATAAGCCTGCAAAGGTGATGAACTTCCATTCACGAGTCTTTTTTACCTACGTTTCTAACAAGCGTGCAGTTAACTCCAATGTGTAAGGACATACATCTGGTTCCATGTGTTCCTGCATCCATAACATTTTCTCTCCTATTAAGTTTTGTTTTATAAGGCCACCCATCTTCGATTTCTGTCTATTCGATATTCTATAATAATAATTAAGTACAGGATTTAAATGAAGCACGAGTACATTTTCTATCACAGCGTGAAGAAAGGTGAAAATCGTACTAAGAGTGACATGTTTCTCCAATTAGACAGCTTTAAAACTCACTTTTTTGCTCTCTTCGCAATGGCAATAGTTTTTCTGCTGTTAGGATGTAAAACCTTTTTCGCCTTGGCATACTCCTTCTTCAAAGCTGTAGACTGAAAGAACAAGGACATGTAGCACAGACAGCAACAAACTGTACAATTTACCGAAGATTTACTTACCATTTTGCTGATTTAATTAAAACAATAATATAACCTCTCAGCTTGTACAATAATACGACTGAACACCACGTGATTCCTTTCACGCAAAATGTTTCGAGAAAATGACGTTACCGACCGAACCTGCGATCGTAGCGCCACTACTCAGGAACAGGATTTTCAGGAATTGATCCAAACGCGCATTTGAAGAATTCCCTGTTACTATGAGATAACCCAAGCACATAAAAAGAAAAGCAAAGAGGGTGGAAAATAGGGGTGACTGTGTTTACACATTGTTTCTTTTGATGATTTTAATTAAAATCGAATGGACCTCGTTTTGGAGGAAGAAAAGTTTGCAGGGGTCGCAAATAAACTAAAAGATCCTGTAAGAGGAGGTCCTCAACAATCCCACGATGAAAGAGGGATGGAAACGTTACTGTGATGATTAATTATCAGAGTTGCGACTCTCAGAATTCCGACATTACACGTTGTTTATTCAAAACAGGTCGCAACATCATCGAAAACTTTGATAATTGCATACAGATGCAATTGAGAATTTATAGAATTCAAAACAACTATGCGTGTTTTACTTATAACAAATCAAAATCGATAACGCATTTCGTTAAAGAAAATTGCCAATGTTGCAACTTCGATGCGCTATCAATTAAATACGGAAAGCGTCGAACGTAATTTATTGTGTCAAAGTTCCTCGTATATCGAACCACGTTGAGATAAAAATTATGCAAGATCGCGTTACTACGCGATTAAAATCTCGCGTTCACACTACGACTTCATGCACGGACATACGTGGATCAGGACCTTTGAACTAAAAGTTTCCAGTTAATCTCAGGTCGAATGAAAAAAAAAGGGTAGAAGTTCCTGTAACTGCTACCGGAATGATAATTGTGATGTAATGTCACGCAGAAGATATGCTATAATTTCTCCGACACTGAAAATATCTTCTGTACGTTATAACGCGCGAATTTGTTTATTTATCTCATGCCAAATTTATAAGATAGAAAGCGGGTTTTATCACCATTATCTTGTTTTCTCCAATTTACGTGTCTGCAACGGACTATCTCTGATTGACCTTTCAACCCACAGATATATGCAAAAATACAAATCTGACGTAAATGTTAATAAAGAAACATAAAAGGATTCAATTTTAACGCATATCCCAGGGAAGTAAAAATCATTCTATGTAAATACCACTTCCTCCATTCGAGAAAACATTGCGTTTCTCATTAGGTGTTACGTACTCATTCTATCCTTTTCACAAATCTTTTAGGTTAACGTGCCCAAAGAAATAATTTCTCTCCCGTTTCACACGATGGCTAATATATCCAAAAACATATAGAAATAGTAACCTTAAGCACATGTCTTTCGCCTCGATAAAAGAAAAACAACAATATTACATTCCATCAATGTATTCAAAAAACTCCCTGTAATTCATGGTAATCCAAACGGATGAAAAGATAACCAAAGAGGGTGGAGGATGAGGACGAATGTGTTTTATACGTTGTTTCTTTTGCTGATTTTAATATCGAATGTATCCAGTTTTGGAAGAAGAAAAGTTTGCAAAAGTCGCAAGCCAATTGAAAACCCTTGTAAGACGGTCCTCTACGATCCTATGAGGGATGAAAACGCGACTATGGTGGACTACCATAGTAACTGTGGACCCGCTGCATTCGGTGTGGTGCAGAAAATCCCCTATTTGCGAACCTGTTCGTCGTGCGACAGCATCGAAATCAATTTCTCGTCAGCTTGCGTCAGATGCGGAATGTGCCTCGCAATTGCAGACAAGGTTCGTCTGTTCGATGGTTTGGAATTGTGAATTGCAATTATTTTACGGCGTTTATTTTCATACGAAATTGTGTATAGTACTTATGAAACAATTAACCTCCTATATGTCAGGATTCGTTGTTTTATTCAGTTTTTTTGGAGCTTGAACTTGTCGCTTCGTTCTGACTAGAGATTTTCTGATTTTTCTCTTTTTACGTATCTAGGGTTAAGAATAAGTCACTAGCTTTATTGTCAAATTTGTATATATTGTATTATTATGTAGTTTATATGTTTGTATATGATTACACAGTGCCGTGACAGTTTTACTGTACTTTTTATTGATTTTGTTTGTTGTTCTTAAAGAAGTAACATAGGATAAATAAGTTATGTATACAATTGTCTACTATTGGAATATATTTTCAAATTTATAATTAGTGTTTCACGTAGTCCTTATTTTCACGATTAGATCAATCAGACATTGTGGGAAATTCACGATATGATGCCACCGGTCAGCTGGTTAAACGAAACGGAAATCCCTCTACTGTTAAGAACAATCTGCAACCACTCGTTCGAACAGTAATTACAAGTAGTATTTTTCTAATTACTATTAACATTCATACGTCATCAATAATCTTTATGCAGTCATAGTTTGCGAGAAGTGGATGGTAAACGAATGATTTCCGACTGGATGCCTGGGTCTAATTTAATAACCACATCCGCAGATGGTTTATGGGGTGAAAAGTAAGCGAATCATTTAATCAATCCGTGAGAATACATATTTGTCTGATATTTAATTTTCAATACTCTCGGGTGACGTTCAATGATATCAAAGTTAACATACGTATTTTCTGAATATTTTTTTATCTGAGAAAAACTAAGAGGATACATTTATTGAAATTTATTTAAATTTACTGCTTCGACGTCATTGTATAAGTTTTGAAGTTCACGTTTCAAGGAGCAAAGAATAAGACCGCAAAAACTGGTTTATTTCTTTTGATAAAACTTTTAAGAAAAAGCCGGCGGTAAATAATATTTTAGTCAGTTTTTCAGTCGGATCGATGGACAAAAATTCTGCAAATACATTTTTTCACTGTGGTATTATTATAGAAACCTGAACATATTGAGAAGTTTTCCATTTGTCCGTTAATAAAACAATTTACTTTTTTTATTGTCTGTCTGAATGTTTGTTTCATTATAACTTAAAACGACCTGTCGGATTTCGAAAAAATTTGGTGCACATGTAGATGTCGTCCCAGCCTATAGAATAGTACAAAAATATACATATACATACGTATATATGTGTAAAAAATATGTTTTTTAATAACTTACCGTTCTCCGATGAGGACTACACTTATTTCAAATTGATTTTTAAAAAATAGTTGATTTATGGATAAAAAAATGAATGATTTACATCAAAGAATCAGAATTCCTTGATAATAGATGTGTTCAGATTATAACCAAAACGTCTTTCGAATCCATTAAACGGAATTAGTTGGTCCCGATCAGACGTTACGTTGTCGATTTTTTTAAAAAAGTGATTTTTTACATATGTCTGAAAAACCGTCGGCCAGATTTTGATGGATTTTTAACTAAAAGATTGTGCTTCTAAAAACCAAATAATACGACAAACTAATGTTCAATTTCTTTCATCGTCTCCAATATAACTGTGTTTTAGACTCAAAGACCTCTGTCACTATTACCTCGACGAATGCGGAGAGCTACGATTGTATCAACAATGGCAGCAATGGTTCAAACAGGAGACTTTTCAGCAACTTTCAAGGATCCTATGCAGGTATTCCATCGCGCGTAAAGACATTCCGTGAAGTGTCTTAACGCGCAATAAAATACTCGTTTCAGAAGCACGGGTATATTACGAGATTGCAGGAGCATGGAAGATATGGTCCATCCAGATACGCCGTTTAAAGTGCATAGTGCAAAAGTGAAAATCACTGCGAACTACGGCGGACGCGAGTAACTCAATGGAAACGTATTACACGTAGAAAACTGAGACTTTTATTTCCACTTTTCTGCATACCACTACACGCTAATCATTTATACATTCGACTACGGATACTTATTCTAATAAAACTATTATACACTTGCATCGGTGGGAATTCTATAATTCTACAATTAAATCATCGACTGTATTATATTTTTTTCATTTGATTCTTGAATTAATTCTGAAATGGAAATACACTGTTGTCTTTGGTGCCAGTCGTCCTGTCGGGACCGTGTTTTTTTTTCGACAATCCCGAAAATGAAGACCAAGATACTCTTTTGAGACCGCTGTGCCTTCTAGAAACGGAAAGTCTCTTTTCTAATCGAGACCCAGCCCTTTTCTCTGGCGAATCATTAATCGTTTCACGATTTTCATCTCTATTATCCGGATAACCCATCCTGGAGACACGAGACAGATCTACAACGGCGAATCCATTGTCGATCAATGGATCCCTAATGAACAAATGATCCCTCGGTTGATTCGCGTGATGATCCTGTTGCAGTTCGACGTGCGGGAAATGAGGGAAATGTGGAAATCGATGGAAATGCGGCATCAGGTGACGCTGACGTATACCTCGGACGATCCTATCCTTCATTTGTTTGCGTTTGTTCCACAATCTTTCGACTACGCCGAGAGTAATTGCGGTGACCCCACCGGCGATTAAAATTAAAAACGCGGAATAAACGTCCGCCAATCGGGCGCTGTGGAACGTCGTCGGCGACTTGCAGCGCGGCATTTCGGGCAGCATCTTCTCCGTGATCCTGTTTAAAACTCCGTGTTCCCTTGTCCTCAGAATACTGGAACAATATTCCAATTAACTCATTAATTAAAAAATTCTCCCAAATAAATAAAACTTAATTTTAATTTTAATTTTTTTTAAATTTTAAATATAAATTAAATTTTAATTAAAAAATTTCTTGTATATCATCGTTGATACGTCAAACGTACCATAAATTTGTTCGTAGTTTCTAAGATAAATTAACAGTAATTAGATATTTCATTAAAGCAAAATTAATATAGCGATAATTGTCTACAGGTAATGGGTACAGTTTTACTGTTCGTACTTTAGATTGATTATTTTCTTGTAAGGACAGGAATTCGCCATCGGTAACGCGACAACGGTGAAAGTCTGCGGAAGGGGTAGTTCCTTAAGGGTGCATCGTTCCTGTATTAATCTCGTTCTTAATGCGCGACGTGCGAGAGTGGCGCTGACGAAAAAACCATAATGACCGTTTACTGCTTTCATTAAGCCAGATGTGGTGTCCAGTCGAGATTCACGACTGTTGAACGCTCTTATGTACAACTCTCGCAGATTGCTGTCGTTCACATTCTAAAAAACAGGATTAGTGATAGCGCAAATATTTTGCTTTATGAAGCCTACTTCTACGTATCTCCTTTTGTTAAATGTATTAATATTATGAAATAGTGTAGAACAATAATATTGTTAGAAATTATTAAAAATATAATTGTGAAAATATGTGTCGTTAATTTGCAATAGTTGCACCACCACGGAATTAAATACGACTCACTCTGATGTACTCGTCATCGGTCACACTATAGCCCAGTTTGAAATTATGAAAGAGAAGGTCAGTGATTGATTTAATTCCACTCGCTTGGACCGATAATATAGATGTTATGAAACCCGCATACGCGTTGTACGTGACCAGGGCGAACATCAAACTGAACAAAAGGACGGTTTTCCCAGATGGATTTCGAGGGCTCCATGGTGAACCTGAATTACGTAATATAGATAAAAAATAAAACAAAAAAAAACAATAAATTAAAAAACTCGACAGAGATTTGCAAACAATGAGAGACAAATTTCTCTCAATTATTAATTTAAATGAATTCAGATGCATGCGGATATATTGGAACATGTTACAGGATGTAATCAATGAAAATATAATATTGTAATTTACACCTTGCATGCACATTATACTGAAACACCATAACACAGCCTCCCCCAAACCAGCACTTTTCTCTTCTTCGTGATGTAGTACAGTTTTCTTCGCATAGATTATTAAACCCATTGCAATTAATATGGCGAGATAAGTAGAGGCGACGCATCCTAAAAGGCCGTTATTAAATGGCTGTCGAAATATGTCTCGCATGATTCCAGTTTCAAGGGGATGATAGTAGACGTTTCTCCTGTATCGAAATGTTTCATTGATTTTCATTCGCTTCGTTTTATGTTAATTATACGATCCATTCAGAAAAAATTGTGTCCAAAAATGATTATCCATGATTCGAGTGCAACAAGTGCGATTACGTAATAGCAGTGTGGACAAAGTATATAAATGGGGATAAGTTGTTTTAATGATCTCACATGTAGCGAATCAGGGGATGACTGAACGTCATTTCAGCGAGACGTTCATCGTTAATCGTTATGTAGCCCAATCCAATATCGACGGCTCCGGTCGCAACATCGCCGAGAAGGTTGCTCCAGACTTTGTTATTGAAAGTGCCGAGCTTCTCATGTGGTACCAGATCAGTACTTTAAATATATACATATAGTGATAATGACATAATATGGTAAATGTAATAACGTCATATCTTACTTAATCCTGTGTTATTCGATTTTTTATACATGTTGTTATGAAAAAATGAATATCACTGTGCGGTGAAAAATATAGGAACCATTAAGTGATGTAAACAACGACTTTGACGTTAATATTTGTTATCTTAAATGACAATGATGCGTAGTACCTGTATCTGATTGTAAATCGAGATCGAATCGATCATTGATTGAACGGTACGTGAGATTTTTCTTTTAAGTGTTAAATCATGTTTTCTTCGGTTTATTTATAATAAAAATTTGCGAAATTGCATGTCGAAAGCGAGAAGTTTTTCAAAGAAATGACAATCAACGTAATTGCGCCTGTTTATTGAAATGTACGTTTCACATTTATGAATAATGGGTCTCCTGCAATCATTCTCTTTAAGAGAGCGTATCAAAACAACAGAACACTTCGATAGGAAATTGCGTAAAGACGTAATTGAGAATTCATATAATTGAAAAAGCAATGCTTTTTTTTATTTTTGACAAATCGAAGTCTACAGCATGTCTCGTTTATAAAAAATTGTCAACATTGCATCCCCAATGTGGCATCAATTAAAATTTAATGAATTAATATTTAATATGGAATGCATCGATCGTAATATATTTCGTCGAAGTTCCTCACAAGTCGAACCTCTGATAGAGTCGAAATTATGCAGACCACGATCTTTGAACCAAAAACTTCCACTTAATCTCCCGTCGAAAGAAAGAAAAAAGAAAGAAGTTCCTGTAACTGCTACCGGAATGATAACTGTGATGTAACATCACACTAAAGACACGCTATAATTTCGCGTGACACTGGAAGTATCTTCTGTTAATTAAAACACGAGAATTTGTTTACTTATCTCGTGCCAAATATATAAGATAGAAAGCAGCTCTTATCACCTTTATCTTGTTTTCTCCAATTTACATGTCTGCAACTGACGGTGTCGCATTGACCTTCCAACCCGTAGATAAATGCAAATATACCAATTTTACGTAAAACGATAATTAAGGAAAATCATTCGAACAATACCACATACCCCGCCAGTGAAAAACATTTTATTTCTCATCAAGGTGTTACGTTAATTGGCCCTACCTGGCATTAAGGCGATTCGTAACGAACGTCGCGAATTCTAAAAGTGGACTAATGTCATTAGCCACCACCTCGTCGATGACGTCGGTCTGACCGTCGTTGGTGCCGTTAAGGACGCCGAATACAATCGGCAGACCTTTGAAGTCGTTCCGAAGCTTCACGTTCACCGGTGCCCTCAGTGTCCAGGAGTCCGGGCTCCAGGAGCCGAGGAAATTCGTCACCAGACTTGCATTATCGGACTGACGGATTTTGTAAATGTGGACGAAGTAGAACAGCACCGTTCTGTTCTCCAAAATGGCGTAGCTCAAATTCGGCAAGGCGTTCTCGTCGATTCGTCTTTCGGGTGGCTCGCGAAACTGATAATTGTTACCGTAACGACGAAAGGATAAACAGGTTCTAAAAGGTTCGAAAGATAAACAGGAGTCAAAATAAAATAGATATTCTAGATTTTGTACATAGAAATTCATTTCTATAGAATTTCAAACGCGAACAGGATACGAATAAGAAATTCTTTGGTGTGAAATTCAGTTCCGGCTAATTATATTTATTTCTCCGGAATTTTAATTAGTTTACATTCGCGAAATTATTTAAGATCTCGTGGTTTATCGCGCGACGGAGCCATACAGTCACACGATTGAGTAACTCGAATTCTACATATCATTATCGAGGAGAGGGTTCATATCTTCAATGAATTATTATTAGCGAGGTTTACATTGGAGTTCAGAAGGAAATACATGGAAATCCGAATATAAGTATGATACATACAAATATTGTTCCCTTCGATTATGGACTTTGGTATCGTTGATGAAATCTACCTGTTCCAATAAGTCCGTGATAAATTCTGTATCGCGACGTGCGATAACGAGGACGTGGCGACGACTACGTCGCTATCGATACCGATGTTGAGATCCCGTAAGAGCGTGTCTATGGTTGCATCCGTGCTCCTCGTGGTTATCATCAACCAGGATATGTAGTAGTTGAACAGCATCTTCTGCGACGCCTTGCGAAATAATTGATAAACCCCGACATTTTAAATTAATGAATTGTTTCAAAGAAACATAGAAATTATTATTAATTAATAGCGGGAGAATATTGCAGATTATCAACGTTTCGATTAATTTGGAAATGTCTAATCTTTATTGTGTAAGTTGTTAAATTAATTGAAGCATCAATGAAGCGTAGGTTTCCTACAATAATAGGATTATTAAGCTAATGGCGGCCTTCCTAATATAATTATTTTCGAATTAATGTCCAGGGTATTTATGCATCTGATGCAATTGCATCATTTTGTAATTCTCGTGGGACCAGGTAAGTTATCATTGGATCGTTTATCTCGGACGAATGAACACGTATTAGAAATGTTTACATGTCGAGCTATTATCTGTCTGAAAATCTCTATTGTGACGACCATTATAATTATTGAAGCTAAGCGAGAAATTTGACAAATTAATTTACTTTGCTTATCGATAATAGATTTTAAGGACCAAAAACACGTAGGAAGTGTAGTTAGTGGGCTTTAGAAATCCCTTTGGTAGTTTCGATTCTATTTAAGGGTGTATCAGGAAAATTTGTTTACCACGTGGAGAACATTTTCGGACGACGTGACATTTAATCCATCCAGAAGCACAATTGATCCGATCCGGTGTTTCCGGATGGTCAAGGCATCCGGTATGTTTGGATTAATCGATGACTGAATTGACACGCTGATCCCTTGCTTCCCCAAACATTCGATTAGTGGTCTCGTGAACGTGAAGGCACAATCTATTTCGAATAGTGTCACATTAATTTACAACATCATTTTATACGTTATACGTTATTATTACACCAGGAAATAATTTTAACATAAAATATTTCGAGGGTTGATTTTACTAAACGTGACAAAGTTTAAAGTGTAATCAAAGACTGCTACAGGTCGCACCAAAAATATTCTTTTCTGAAAAACAAACTTTTTCAAGTTGAAACTAATAAATTAAAGATTCGAAAATGAGATTTGAAGAAAGTTGCTTCTATTTCATCGAAAACAAATTAGTTTTCCCTACATTCAGTAACGAAAGTATCCTGAGAAGGGTTGAATATCACGATGAAAACTCACCAATCGGGTTCAAATTTTCAAAAACCACTATTTGATCCCACGATCGCCATTTCGCGTATTCCAAGATCAATTGCAACGTGAACGGCGACGGTAAGACACAAGTGCTCGCGGTCACGTGAATAATCGCGGTTGCAACCAGCCACCCTTTCATACTTTTCAACGTGCACAGAAACTTCTCAAAGTGTCTGTTATCTTTCGCCAGCTTCACCGAATGTATTTCAACGTCAGCCACTAGTTTCGTGTAATTAATAATTTAAGAGCAATTTCTTCGTGACTGGAAATCGACGTGTTTGAAAACACTGACATTTATCGTTCTGACAGGAACACGTGCAACGATACACAAACTTTCACAGGTATTTCGGTATTATTCACCGTGAACAATAAAACGAAATATAATAATTTCTTAGGTATCCCGCGGCACAATTTAGAACCATTTCGCGTTTCACATTACATATTTGCATACGTTCATTTTCCGTTGAATTGACAGCCACGCACTTATGAAATGTAAATTACGTAACGTCCGATCTAATAAATTCCGAATACCGTGCAGTGTAATTTTACGCGACTGAAACTTTTCACCGGTGAATATACACGGATACGATACACAATTGACAAGAATCAACGGCGAACTGAGGATCATCTCTCCCGGAGTCCTTTTTTTTTCCCCCGTTCGTCCGCACTTGAACGCATGCGAGAGAAATTAGCAGCAAGATAGGGATCAGGAGGATACCCTTTTCCTCGAGCGAATTAATTGTACGAGCAATGTCAGTCGTCGGTAATAACCGCCCCTTAGGGAAAGGAAATAAAAAAGGGAGGCTACAGAAGTGCCGTGTAACGATTCGAAATTGAAATTGGATCGGACGTGACCCGTCTCACCTCCGATGGGAATTCATTGAATATTGAAAGAAAGTCGCGGAATAATGCATGTATTATTTTTTCGGAAAATTACAAAGCAACTTTGACAATGGAAAAACACTTCCGATATATACTTGACTATGATTCAGTACCATCCTTTGAAATTTGCAATTCTCGCGTTCCGTGATAACTATTCCGACACCTCAAGGAACCTTCCATTTTTTATGTTCGATCTAACCTGTATGTTTTTTTTTCTCTCTCTCTTTTCGTATGTTTCCAGTGTCTATGAAACACATATGGCGGTTGATCGTTCGATACGTTTCGAGACCCCTTGGGTTTCGAACGATAAGTTATCGGAAATTCTTTAAAAAAAAATGGATTGCTAATTGGGAAATGATTAATAATTTCCCACGTATCTGTTGTAATTCGTTAAACATTAGGCGTAATGATGCAGCGAATTCGTGCAGACAATGCCCGACAGTGTTTTTGTGAATGGACGGTAAATCGATAGAATTGATGGAATCGTAAAACGTTCGAACGTATATCCCCGTCATTGCGCCCCGTTAATAATGAACGGCTTAATGTAACAACAAAAATTGTTATTGTGATGTAGCACTGTATGAGTCACCCTCTACGCAGCACGAATATTTCACTTACGTTGAATCAATAACACGGTACTGAAAATTTCATGGGGCCCGGATAATTCTATGCGTGGAGAATAGAAGAGAAACAACAATGTTAATTTGACTATATATCGTTTTATAAATTTTCTAATTTTATCGGTATAAGTTATTAAAATTTTAACTGTAAATAATTTTGAGATTCAAATCGACAACAATCCGGGGGAAATTGTTAATTTGCTGATTTATCTTCTTAGGCGAAACGTCAAATTCAGTTGTAACATTATTTGCAACTGTTCGAATACCTGCAAGCTTGACTAACAACACTTGATGTAATTTATTGATATTCGCAGACATTTATGTGTAATTTTGAATGTTGAAGGTGTTTACGTTCATGTAAACTTTGTACTCGTTTGGCAACATCTCTATTGAAATGTTCAGGTATAAGATTATCATTTGAATTGTCTTTAAAATGTTCGTTCAATGTCTATATCGTTCTCATTGTCGTAAAATATGACTTTGGAAATATCAGGATTCAAGACGACGCACAGTGGTGTTGGATTGAAATGTTTATAGGTGTGTATGTAAAGTTTAAACAAGTTGCAAAGGAAACTACTTTGAATTGAATGAATGGAATCATCACTACTGGTGAAGTAAATATTTAATCAGAAAACAGTGTTAGCTGCACATATGTTTTTTTATTCTACTTTGTTAATATTCATAGAAAATACGTATTCTTCTATATCGCGGATGAATATTATTTAAACAATGACACAAACGAGAAATATTCAATGAAATCCTATCAAATTTCAACGTTTGACGTTAATCAATTTACGCATACTTATGCTGAATTCCAAATGGTTCTAAAGTACGTGGTTACTTGATTGAATAAATTTGCAAAAGTAACGACTGGTTATCAACGCGTCACATACGATGCATTGCAATCGTTGCACTTTACATGCAATTATGATTAATCTCTTAACTCCATATATCTATCTTAATACTCGTCTTTAACTCTTTACTAAAAATGATGTGCGTTTTTCTAAATAATATCGGTGTTTCTGCATACCTGCTACAATGTAAAATGATCTTGTACGCGATCGAAATTTAAGTGTGTAAATACATTATCGTGACGCACCTCCGCTGCTAATGACTTGGCGCATAATTATGCATAATTACAAATTGTACGAAATTACGCGATTACCTGGTCTAATTAATTTACAAAAATGAAATACCACGAAAAACGTGTTTCTAACAAATTATCGTAATCGTAGCGATTTACATGCGATTATTTCAATGTGTTTTGACGTAAATATTCTAATGTTCACATTGGTTTTCAATTTGTTATCGAAATGTCGCGCGTTTCGAAATGTTATCGGTTTACATACATCGGTCTTACAAAAGTAAATTGTTTGCGCTGGGTAATTCTATTGTTACTGTTCCTATTCAGCTGGTCAGGCATGAATCGAGTCTTCTTTGAGGCATTTCCCGCTATCTAACGTGATAATCACAATGTGCGTGCGTGTGTGAAGGCGTGGGTGCTGGGGCTGCCCTAATTTCCGGCGAAACCGATCTGGATGAAATTGTCATAAAAGAAAATAATTACGTAGGAGAGAAGGTAACAAAAATAGATGTAATTATAGTTGACGTCTTCGTAATTCGATGAAACGATCATTTCAGGTGTGTAAAAACGATATATCTTTTTCGTATGAATTTACAAGTGCGAATATTGAATTTTTGACACAATTGTCGTATTACAAAAACAACGATTATAAATGAGAACATTTCCTGTTAAAGTTCATACAAATTTCACGCAAGTATCTCAATAAATTCCAATACATCGTGAACGTTCAAACCATCAATAAAATTATTTCGTTGCGTAATGTTTCCCACACAAAAAATATACATACATATACAACAAAGAGTTTAAAACTTTCCCGTATCGGTTACCTTTGCACCAAACTCAGTGTAATAATATTAGAACACGGACAATTGTTTCCCTCAGGGTCGTCAAAACTTGTCGAAAAGAATGAAAATGTTTGGGTATAAAACAGCTAAACTGAACTATCGGTACCCTCGTAAACTACACTAAATGACGGGCATCAAAGTCGTGATAAATGTTAGTTAGCGTCGTGTAAAGTGCATGCATGGTGGACTTTGACGAAAGGTCGTCTAGCAGTATGTATTATCAAGAATTTTTTAAAGAGACTTTTATCACCCCGCGAAGAATTCATGTTGTCCATGTCGCCGATACACATAGACGCGTGAAATCATTGTAGCAGAAAATAAGGTAAGTCCGTTCTAGGGGCAGGCGTATAACAACATTATAACAAGTAGAACTTTTATCGTAATTAATGTGTGATTAATTAAGTCTCGTATGTTTACGTTATTCTTATCGGTGCGGTATGCATATATGTATAGTCCTTTCATTAGCAAACATCGTATAAGTTGTAGGAAAGTGGAATTCCTGTCATCGATAAGGCGAATTGAAACGTGAAAAATCCGAACGTCGCAAATCGCGTGGACTCTGCTCCACGATGGATAAATCACCTTTACAACGTCCCCGGTAATCCGATCAATGTAAATTATCATTTAATGCTACGGCTAACGAGATAATATCGTTGCACTTGTTAGGAATATTTTGCGAATCGTGTACGCGATTCATTCACGAACCGACATAATCGTTTGTAAATGTTACATAGAAAACCGTGGATATCGTATAGAATTTCTTCCATGAAAAGAATATTTAAATCTGAACTGTGAGAAAACAAACATTCTGAAAGGGATGCAGTCGCATTTCAAATGGAATCAATAGCTGTCAATCACATTGTACATTTATAATACTTTATATAGGATTTCGTTTCGCGATTATATCTTTTCACAATCAATCCTCGCTCGGTTTAAATCGTATGACATCAACGTCGAGGAAAATTCTTTTTATTAAATGTATTGAATACGGTAAATTACATCAGCTCCACTTGTCAATTATCACCGGGAAAAAAAAATTCCGGTACGATAACTATTGTATTTATTCCACCTAATTATAGACGTAAACACAATCTCATTAAAATCATCGGGTGACACGCTTTAATTGCGTGGCACAAGAAGTTGATCCGTAGTTACACGACGTCGCCCTACGCATTCAATGTCACATTTCTATTTCTTTCGTAGCTTATGAACGGCGATCAACAAGACACTTCAACATTTCCGACGAATCATGGAGCGTCGACGTAGGTCGGACGCTAATGTGACGCTGCGTCCGTCGTACACGTGAAAATTATGCGAATGAGTCACTTATATGCATCGTCTAATAACATTTCAACCATCCAGTTTCGTTCCATTAACACTAGATTTACGGGCCGAGCCAATTTGACTCATTCAAAATTTGATTACTATATGTATATGTATATATATATAAAACTTTAATATTATTTTCGAAATACATACGTTGGTTTTTAGTTAAGTAATGAAACATATGTAAATGTTAATTTACAATTAATAAATTATATTAGTATATTAGTAAAGTACACTTTAGTAAAAGTAGGTATATAATCAACATCCGTAAATCTAGTGTTAAACTGTCACCGATCTCCCGAATGTTTCACCACGGAGCAAACTTTGCCCCAACGTTTCTCACGGGATCTACGAAAGAAAATAATATCGATTATTCGACACTCGGGAAAAATAAAACTTATTAACGATATGACTGGTTGGACTATAGTAATTTCTGATTCATGATAGGGAAGATTTTTCTTTCGTTCGAAATTTGAGCGTTTCTTTTTTCTGACGTTGGGAAATTATGTCCACCGTACGTGAAACACTGTTAACGTTACATCCATCATTCAGCCTATGTGTATTAACAATTCTAAAATCTAAATACGGCGTCGGTGATTATGAATAATGTAATGTCGCAGATTATATTCATGTATCATCGTGGTTCTACATGACAAACTGTGTTCGGAGAATAGAAATTGTCCGAATTGTTTATACACGTTCGACTGTGTGATGCAAAGTGTAAAAAAGTTTACAACGCTAACGTC
This sequence comes from Mimumesa dahlbomi, assembly GCA_917499265.3. Taxonomy (NCBI): domain Eukaryota; kingdom Metazoa; phylum Arthropoda; class Insecta; order Hymenoptera; family Crabronidae; genus Mimumesa; species Mimumesa dahlbomi. The sequence goes on along the minus strand of OU824118.1, from coordinate 9,730,269 downwards.
GAGTGATTGGTTGTGTGAAAAAAAGGGTGATTAGATAAGGCGCTACGAAACAAGTATAAATTTCGAAAAAGACTCAATTGAACCGAATGTGAAGTTTAGAAAAAATTGAAAGTACTTGGAAATTAATAAAAATTGATGGAATTCTGATACAATCGACGGTTGACGATACATGGCTCGTTTAAAGAGTCGAAATATCGATGAAAATAAGTTAGAAGGCAAATATAAAAAATGGAAGGTATCTCGAGGTGTCGCAATAACTTATCACTAAAAATAAGAAATGCAAATGAAACGGGATTCATTGAAAAATAGTTAAATCAGTGGAAATGTTTTTCTGTTATCATAGTCATGGTGTAGCTTTCCAAATGAATGAAATATACGTTATTTTGAGGCTGCCTTTCAATATTCAATGAATACCTAACGAAGGTTCGAAGGGTTACTTCCGATCCAATTTGAATATCGAATCGTTCCACTGATAGCGTTTCTGGGAATTCCTTTTTTTCTATCAGAGACTGCTGTTTACGTCGACTGACCCGAATTACCCGTACCATTAATTCAATAGATAATAGGGAGAGATCTTTAATGAATCCATTTCAAAAGGGGTAGATTTTGGAATTCAATACATTAAGAAATATGGAATGCTTATGGTTTTGTTAGAAACTTCCGAATGGTAGAACTGTTGAATGATAATAATATTTATGTATGTGTTTTAATTATTTATGATTATTTGTTATCACACACTAACCTTATTATTCTTGTGAAAATAAAGGTAACATTAATTTCAGCCAACTAAAATGTTATATACCTTTTACCTGTGTTATGCACAGGTGGATGGATTGCACATCGAGAAATACCCCACGTTGGTATCGAGGTTCGCTCGGGTAAAATGTTATTTACCTTGACGCTTCTGCGATTGGTACTGCGTCTTGCACCAAAAAAAAATGAATTTAAAAGGACATAAATTTAAAAGGACCCACCGGTGGGCCTAAAGTAGCACTCAGGGTGTCGAAATTATCGGTAAAGAGGAGAAGAAACGAGGTGAGGTAGTTTCGCGGACGAAACACCTGCTATTTATCTATCTTGGTCCTAGATTCGAACCCAAGGTGGTAACGTAGGAAATGACAGGAAAATGGTAAGAGGGTTCTGGCGCCCATATAACCGGCAACCTGATGAATCATTAGAGCGTTAGGTCTATCGTATACTTCCTTTGTGATCTCACTACGCAAATCGAAACGTGCGCGTGCATCTTTGATTCCAATTTTTTTATGAACTCTCAAGAAAAAAAGTGCGGTAAAAAACACTTTCTGCTGACAAATGAATCAGAAGAAACTGTTTTGCGCTGTGTCACTGTTCTATGTTGCAGCAAGATAGGGAATCAATGAGTAGATGAATTTCTTTATTCCAATGCTAGTGCGGGAAAATGGAGTGTTACGTATGAGAAATCGATGAAAAAATAGAGAATTTAAGAAAGTCTTTTGTAGCAGAATAGAAAGAAAATTTGAACCGAAACAATTGAAAGAAGAATACCAAAAATGCGATGTTTGATGTTTCAGAATGGATAACTTTCGAAAGTCGATAAACCAAATCGATTATAGTTGCTCAACTTTTATAACGGTTATCTCCAATAGAGCAACATATTTGATAACAAGAATGATAAATAATTTGTATTAGATGCGAAAGAAAAATAGCTCAACTGATAGTGAATTTCTTATGCAACAATGATCATTTTCTTATGTGCAACATTGTGACTAGTACGCTATCGTTTAAGTACGGTTTAAATAGGCTTTTAAAGAAATTGCAAATTAATTGTAAACAACTACCTATAAATACACATATCTATTGAGTATGAAGGGAGTGCTTCTATTTTGAAATTGTAGCTCTTTGCATTAAACTTTTTTTTTAAAAAAGTCCGACAGGAAGAAGTCACTATATTTTTCAAACATCAACTTTTCTTATCGCTTTACCCAACGTATACAACCTACTACGTACATAGTCCAAAAAAATGAAATTAAACAATTTGTAAACTAATTCATATCACTCTGTCTAATTCGAAAAACTCGACATACGTATAATAAGTCCCTTAGCAAATAACGAGTCAATCCTCAAAGAATTTCTCCTCCGTTCATCAAACACGTGCTTGCAACACGCATAGTTATAGTACCCTAAGAAATAATTATACAATTCTCGAATACGTACGTCAAACTCGTTGCACTCTACATACTATATTTCCTGTTATCACCGTAACAGCCACTAAAAACAGTATTTTTCCAACCTATATCTCTAAATAACCGAAAAATTCAGCTTCCAACGTCTAGACCCTATTGTTAACAGTCGTTTAAAAAACTAACAAAAACCCTTAAAAGTAAAACGGTCAATTTTACCATATCGTTCGACGAGAACCACCGATAATAATTCCATGGGCCGCCGATCAACAATTAACCGGTTCGAAAGTCCACGTATGTACGTAATGTACGCCCGGCAGAAAATCAGCAGGATTGTTACGTCATTTCGCGTATCGAAGGGTTGATACGGCGGCGTCGTCCGGCACGTTCGTTGGTTCACGTCGACGGTGCGCTGCGGAGACGCCGCGTCGCGGCGCCACTGTGCCTTTTAGCCGGCTTGTATTTGTCCACAATCATATTTAACTCTCGCCGCGTTGTGTCGGCATTTCAGTCCTGGTTCGCTGTCAGATCGTTCGATTCGAATCGGCACCGTGAGCCAAGGGTGCGCTGAAATTAGAGGGAAGAACACGGCAAAAACAAGACAAATCTCAATCAAAGGATTGCCGATACGTGCGTCTGTGAACAATTAGACAATAAATTCATTTCTTTTTTTTTTTTAAATCTCTCTCAACCGATACCGAACCGGACTCGTCGGTGCTTCTCGAGAAAATATTAACCGAGGCCTACCCCATTCGGGAAGAATTCCTGACTGGTTATCGAAGGGATTACCTCTATTGCGACGCACGCACGTTAAACACGGTAAGTGAAACACGTTATTCTTATTGAAATTTTGTCCGGTCGATTTTACACCGTACGTAGTTAGACTAAAGATATAGAATCGAGTTTTTAAAAACGTTGCGGTCGAGACGTTTCTAAATATCCGCGGTCTCGGTGAAAATGTGGAAATATATTTGAATTACGAGTCGAGACATTCGAGGAAGAGAAGGTTCGAATTATTAGATATTAGTTTTCTAATGATTTCTAGTGTTGCATATACGTGTGTAGTCTTAGTAGTTTGAATTTTGTTGAACGGTGTAATTTCGAGAGGAAGTTTCATCGATCGAAGTTGCGATTCTACGGAATAAGGACACTTCGGTGTGAGACGGGAACGAAAGTTTTCAAAGTCAGCCGGTTCGATAGCGACCGTTTAATTTCCCCGAAATCAACCTTCTATTGAAGCAAGTTTAATTGTGTCGAGCAGGCGACTCGCGTATGGTCGAACGGCTCGCGTGATCATGAAATTTTACCAACCGGAGAAAATCGTCGGCTGGGACGAATCCTCGCCGTGGCGAGCAAGCTACAATATTCTATATAGACTTAGATCGTACCATAAACACGTGACTCCGTGGAACTGTGAATCCGGTGTCACGGCATATGACACTTGGAAAACGAACCCGTCGAAATGTATAATTTATTAAACCACACACATATGTACATACACCGGTCACGTTAATTATTACAGATGATGTTATTAATTACACGAATTTATTTTTATAAATTTATCGAAATATCCACGTAACTATTTCTTTCTTTTTTTTTAAAATTTTTTTATACGTGCGATTTAATTTCGATTTAGATTAATCATTAACATTGTCTCTTCGATACGAATAAATTGATAAAATTGAAATTGACGATAAGATTGATGATACTTTTGATCTTTTGAATTGCAACGAACGAAAAGAAACGTTCTCGAAATTTGAATCGTTCGTCAAAGCAACCCGTGGGTCTCGCGACAATGTCACACCTGTTGAGTTTGGAAACATTTCGTCGGGCAATCCGTTAGTCGCAAAAACACCCGGGGTTCGCGCGTACAAATATCTCGTTCAATGATTCTCAACGTTCGTTGCTACGTTGGTCGCTGAAAGTTGCTTCCCAATTCGATACACCGTTACAGCGCGCGGTTGCTACAGGTAAGACATGCGAACCGATAGAAATTCGCGAATAACGCAAAACCGCAAACTACGAGGAATGTTTTCACGTTCGTCTATTTCAGCTCGCAGTTTCTCTGCGCTGTATGTGTATATACATACATACTTCTATCTAATTCTATGTAATTTCTCTTGGAGACTCGTTAGATATTCAGAAATTAATTACTAAAAAAAAATAGAACACTTTTGTTACCGTCGAAACCGGGACAGAATCAAATCTGAAAAACGTAAATATTTTCATTTATAGTTACAGACACTCGAAATCGATTATTTATAATATTTTCACTTTATCGTACAGTTTTTCAAGATAACCGAAACTGTTACCCCACGTCAGGATAGCGCGGGGTAATAATTAATTTAAGTAACAAGTATTTTGAACGATTGAAAAATAACATATTATCTATTTAATCGTACTATTTTAAAGGTCGTACGAAAGTGAGCTTGTCAACATGTTTTTTTCCACGCCAAATTGATAGAATGTTTTCAAGTGTGAACTTGATGTTTTCGCGAATGATCAATGACAACATTTTGCACGACTTATCCCTTTTGATTATACGTACGTGTGTCGCATGCACCGCTACAATGTATGTATGTATTTTACAATATCAATCAGGGGGTGATGCGAAACTGTAATCACCGCACAGGAAACGTCGATTTGATTAAGGTCGGTTAGTATCACCGGCCGGATTGATCCCTATCAAGCGCACATCGGGCGAGGAATGATTTCATTTTCTCATTTTTTTTTCCCTACGCATTACAAAATCGCGGGGTGAACAACAATCCTCGCGTCTTAAAATTCCATTCCATTTCTCGAAGATCCGCCTGCCAGATAATGGAAATCGATCGCGATATCACTACTCCGACGAAGATCGATGTAAACAAAAGTTTCCGCAAACAAAAATCCATTTCTTCCCCCCGTGACCGTGCGGGATCTGTGATTGGCCGTTCGATCGTGTCACGAATCGCGTTACCGATCGCGGAATTTGCCAAACAGTAGAGTTGATCCGTCGTAGCTCGAATTTTATTTCGTCGTAACAACAAGCTTTATGTAACGCGTATATACGTGAAAAATGATCTTTCTCGTTTCAGAGACTTTATTGTAAATAACGAGCCACGTAACCGGACACTCGCGACGACGTGAAATTAAATTAGAAAAACCACCGGTGATCATACACGTGCAATTAATATGAGATTTTTTCCATAATTCGTTTTGTAGACGATGCGAAGAAAATGAACTTGCATTAATTTCATTGGAACAGTGAACGTATTCCACGAAATAATTTAAATCGTACGGACGGATAGAAAATTAATTTTTCAAAGCAAACATTTCAATCTCTATACATATTATTAGATGTCATTAACGTAACAAGCACTTCCTGCCCCACGATCCGACTGCAAAATATTTACGAATATCTTTGTGCACCGACCTTGATTCGTGATTATACCTACACCAACCTATTTTCAGTTCAACAGAATGTATGACTTTGACATTATTCAACACTCCCATGACCATTGCCATTGAACTTGATTTGTCCCGTGTTAACTATATACTAATCGGATTAACCTATTTGCATCGTTAAACGGAATAATCCGCTGTTTAGAACGGAAATATTAAAGCGAAAATGCAAATGGATTAATAATTAGCCCGTGGCGTTACGCAAATGTAAAATAACTATGAAATCTCGCCAAAGGAAATTTCATTCCCTCCCCCCCCCCCTTGCAAGTTATCATTCATAATACTAACGTATAAAGTATATCAAATTAAAGATACAGATATATTATATAAGTTTAAAAGAAATACAATACGCGGTTCGTCGTATAATTTTCAATTTCCAGTTATCGTCCGACGATTAGAACATCGAACGATACGATGTTTATTGAATTATGTAAGGTTAATCGATAACGCATTTCTCTAGCAATGTCGATCGGAAGTGCTTTCTTATCGTTCACGTCGTTCGTTCCGTCTTCCGTTCACGGCTATGGAAACCGGTTTGTTACATACCGTCCTAGCACAATGAAACGAAAATCGTCTCCGCTCTATATCCCACGGTGAAGAATGACAAGTCGAAAAATCCTCCGTGCCCATGGACGACTTTTGTTTAGATCCCCTTCGCATCAATTTTGTTTTTTTTTCATTTTTCTTTCTTCTCGAAAAATCCATCCGAAAACTGGTGCTTAGTTTCCGACAAAATTTTCCGTTGAAAATCGTCCAGTTTTACGTATATTTTAACTACCAAGCGGAAGAACGCGATAAGTAAAACAAAAAAATGAATAAACGACAAAACAGTTACGACGAGAAATTACAATGGTTACGACACAGTTTTGTTGTAACGCGGATCGTGTAATTACGCCGGATTAACGGCACTTTCGGTCAGTGCTCCGGTAAATGGAAACGAGATTGATTTCCGGTTAAAATTTCTCCTGGAATTTCTAATTCCCCTCGGACACGTGAATTCATCTTAATGAATCCCGCGGCAATTGTTATTATCTTTTTTACGGGTTCATGACATTATTATGAATGTATCGGGACACTTAATATTGTATGTGTATTCTCGTAACCGTGAATCCTCGGGGGGCGCCAGAAGTTTCTACAATTCCGGGTCGTACGATCCCACGACTTCCCAACGATTCCCACGACTTTCCGTCACTCTTGATTTCCCGATTACGTAAGAGAATAAAGACCCAGCTTTCCAAATTACCATCCACTTGTCATCGCGGGTCAAAGAGTTGCCGACTGGTGTAACATGCCGACGAGGAAGTGTATCGAGAAAAGTAGAGATGCTCGTAAAACATCTCCCGCCACTTGGTACGCACGTACTTGTATACATATATATATGTTTTATATACACACATACGCAGGGGTGTAATACGTATAACACACAGTTATGACTCGCGTGATCTGCGTGCACGTGACAATCGCGCACATGGACGTCTACATGTTGCTGATAATGCAAAACTCTTTTCGATTCATAATCATTTCGTGTACTACTTACAATCCTCATTAGCATTCGATTAATCGCGGTTAATTAGCGAGCGGTCGTGATACGCGGTAAAATTGATTGATTCGTTTTTTATTGTATATATACATATATATTGTGTAGAAACTCCCGTTGGAATGTGATTCGATCGATTTTATAATTCGTGTATTATATTTTCATGACTAATGTATATTTTATTTATGCACGTACGTCGGAATAATTAGAGTCGTATTTTTTTTTAAAACGGCATACATGATTAATATGATAATTCTTCTAATGTCGTCATGCACGCATGGTTGCATTTCGGTGGACACATGCGGGGTGCTCAATGTGTGTGTGTGTTGAACGTATACAATAGTGTAAGGCTGACGTGGCTCTAGTCGAACGCGCAACACAGATGCACGCAGATGCAAAATTGCAATACGGTTCTTGGACGGCCGTGATTCTTTTCCCCGCTGCTTCTCTGTTGTTTTCAAGTTCACCGTGACGCGATACGTTGCGTTTCTTATCGCGTGATTTCATTACCGGATCGTTCTATGTGACGTGGTGGTACGACTCTGTGACGTGTCCGCTGGTATGTACATACGTGGATGTGCAATTGGAATGATTCATTTTTTTATTAGAATAACGAGAGATCGTTTATTTTATTGTAATTGTACTATCTTCCTTGATATTTCGATATTTAATTTAAGAGAAAAGGAAAACCTGAGAAAAATAGACTTTCAGACAGTTCTAGCGTGATAAAGTTCTCCCATTTTTTTTTATTAAATATTTATTAAATAAGAAAGAAATAATTCGATAATTTCGATGGAAATAGTGCGTTCGAACTTGACCGTGAGGATTTATTTATATTTCTAAGAATCAGTGTATTTAATTCATTGGTGAAAAATAATTTATTAAGTTGATGAATTTTTTTAATACAAATGTTTAATACAAATGTTTAATTTTATTTTGCACACCGTTCGAAACGTATATCGTGTAACACGTGTAAAGACGCGGTACGATTCGTACGCCCGTGAAATGTTATCATTATTTTTTAACACCAGTCTGGCGCACGCAACGAGGTACACACACATATATATACACGTATATGCGTGCGCACGAACAAAGTGAGTGATGATGTTCACGTGCACGCGTGCCGACGCTAGTATGATGCAATAGTATGCATACGGCACGATCATGTTAATCGGCGTAATTAGAATGCGTGAATCTGTGTCGCAGTTGAATGAATTTTATAAAAATTCTATCGTAACAACAAATCGTTCCCTCATATTCACTATAGATATACACTTCTATTTTTCATTGAATCTATTTTATAGTCATCTAACTCATCATAAAATTGACATTTCTAACTTCACCTGTAACAAAAATAGAATTTCCTTCTATTCTCTTGTATTTACCATGATGATTCAACAGTATACTCTCACATTTACCCTAGTTTCCATTGTCGAACGTAACACATCATAAATTCAAAAGATCCTCAACAACTCTTTCTCTCCCATCAATCGAATTATACTATCAGTCGATTATATTATCTTACTATCACACAACAAAAGATTAATCCAAAACAAATATCAATCTCCCCCAAAAATTTCATATAACCACACCTCACGTTTTCCTTTCCCGTTCAAATTCCCGCCAAAAGCGTCGGTCCCCAACCTAAAAGAGAAACGATCATCCGACCGGTCCATTGCCGGCGAAAAAATCGCCAGAACAATGCCCTGCCCGTTCTCATCGCTATTCCCCGAGGCTGTGTGTTGTGTGTGCGACACATCCACACCGTTCTAGCGAGTTCCACAGGCCCCGTCGATATCGTTCTAGTCAGAAGTAGCGTGGTCGTACGGTTAGTCCTACACCATTCGCCGGTTTCAGGTGGCGAGAGCGGCGCGCGACGCCGCGATTGGCTCCTGCCGCTCAGCTGAGCCGCGGCGCAACCGGCGTCGTTTCCCGCTATCGGAGGCACCCATTATCGCCCGTTCCACCTGCTCGTTCGAAATTCACCGGGCTTCATTGTTAGACGCCGGAGGATCGTTTTATGCCGGCCGGAGCACATTTAGAGATGGAGTTTAGATTTTGGGAGGGATTCGAAGGTCGTATTTCAATTGGCAATTTTTGGAAATGGTGAATCGAACTTTCCGAGGGAAGTTCGAACGGTTTGGGATCGAACAAGGTTTTTTATTTGGGGTGAATTGATTTGGAATTTTTGAGATTTAGATGGGAATTGGAATTATTTGTGTTTTTATTGTTTTTGTTATGGGGGTTGGCTTTGTATGTTTTTTTGTTTTAATTTGGGATTTTTTTTGTTAATGTGTGGAGTTTCGGGTAAATGATAATTTAAGAAACAGATTAGAACAAGCGATTACTTTGCGCAGTGATATTTCGGGGACGGTTGAACTTCCGAGATCAGCTGTACTCCAAAAATAGAGCGTCACGCGACAATGTCGTTTATAAATTCGCGGCCCGTTATTCAACGACGATAAGTACTGTACGTACGTATGCAAAATCTTTGCAACGTTGCAGAAAAATATTATATCCGGGGTTAAAGTGCGCAGCCAATTTGTACTTTTATCCGAGCTAATCTATCGCCTGATTTCAAAAATTATGTAACGATATTGCGGAAACTTGAGATGACCTGATATCGAACGATTCCAGCTTATCACCCTTTGAATATTCTTTAATTTATTTACTTTCATCACATGCCAGTTTGTTCTTCCTTGTAACACATGCGTATGCACATACACAGTGTACGTTACTCCATAAATGACAACGTGAAAAAAAGTATAACCACCAATACTTAAATATTCAAAAAATAGGAAGAAAATCTCAGAGAAAATATTTAATACAAATTTCTTTTGACACTTTTTTTTCTAATACAAATATTTTAAAATACTCGATATACCAATACACGTCGACATCGAATTACCACGTAGCAGCGGAGATTTCAAAATATTAGCTAACGTGACAAAAATCAGGGTGACGTGACTGGCGTATCCTTCGATGACACACATCGCGAGAGAAACTATTCATACGCCACGTGTATGCACTTCTTTCGCTTAACTGATCGTCAAATTATAAGAATCAGCACGTCGGAGAGCAACTCTTCTCGCGTGTCTGTATCAAAGCTGGCAGAAAATTCCCCCAATTCAACGTGTTGCACGCGTTCGACTTGTTTCGTTGGCTTGTTATCGATTTTTCTTTGGCCCTGGTGCTCGTCCAAACTTTTCGCACTAGTTATTGAACCGGTACCTGCATTTTGGCTACCGATAACCAAGTGACGTTCAACCCGCATTAAAAGCTTCCTGTTTAGTCGCATATGCGAAGAAATAAAACAATCATTTAAGTGTTTCGAGTGTTTCGCTCGTAACGACAACTAAGCATTTTACAAATCTTGATTAGAAACAAATTATCTCGTTGTATTTTCAACGTCTATTGGCTTAACACAGACGTAACTAAGATCTCACTTACACAAAGAAACAGGTAAGTCGACGTTGACGACTTTTGGCACGCTGAACTGAATTGTATAACGTTCAACGAAAGATTTTGATGACGTTCGATCGGTGCGTTGTTACTATTTTCTATTATACGGTTCTTTCGTGCTCTTGCATAATACGTTCCGCGGTGTTATCGAATATCGTTTCATTTTTTTTTTGCTTTCCGTAAATATCGCTCGATGAAATAATACTGTTGGAAAGTGTGATATTATTTGTTTTCGGATATCGCGTCGATTTGAAACGGGACGCGCACACTTAAATCGGCGATGTTTTTAAAAATAAAATTCAATTCCGTGATTCAGTTCTGCAAATGAGCCACCATTTGTATCTGTAAATATTTATTTTGCGCTGCTCCACGTGATAAGATGTTACACAATACTTTCCGATTGCCCGGATGTTACATATGTAATTTACGTAATTTGCCATACCGCTCTTTTCCCTGATCCGCGGATGTGTATGCATATATTATTTATGGAAATATGATATATATATGAATATGTATATTTCCCTGGAAAATGATTAGAGAATGAGGATAACGATAATAAATGATTTCCATTGTTAGACCGTACTCGATATGCATTTGTCTATTCCTCCCATAAACAGACATGGATTAATACGATTATTCGATCAAATAATTGACAATCTCGAGTGTTCGGTTATACAAGGGGTCTGATTCTTTAGATAACTTTTCACACTCGAGTATCGTTACATCACGATTTAATTAAATTCGAATATTAATCGAGAATAAATCGATGAAATTTAAATTCGCATAGGAATATCATTTTACTAAGAAATCACTATAACCGTCATCTCATTGACTTTATTTCAGAATAATTCGGTCGCGATGACACACACACACACACACACATACACACATTAACAACGCTAGAATATCGAACCTTTAACGAATTTGAAAAATAAAATGTACCAATCTTCACAATTTTCACTCTCCCTAAAAATTCTACTCATACCTCCCCCGTCCCTTTTGATTTAAAAACCCACTATCAATCCAACAATCAACGATATCATCGAATGATCAATTAAATTCGCCATCATGGGTGCACAACGTACGCGCGACGTTTTTCCACCTAGTTCTCGCCGGGTCGAGAAAATTCCGGGACAATTTCGAAAGTGACGCGGCGGCGCAGCATCCTGGAGGACGTCGACGTCCTTTCGGACGGCGTCTGCGCCGCGACGCCCGTCGGTGCGATCCACCCGGCAGTCGATAGGCAGCCTTGTCCAGGTCTCGACGAACTCTGGCCACGATTTCCACGGGTTTCCCTCATGTTCCTAGCTTCGGCATGTAGACGGCTCGTTCGACCGAACGACAGGTACACCCTAATTACGAGAAATCAAATTACCACCCCCAAATCCCCCCCCCTTCCCCTATTCACCTTTCGCATGCCAGATTTCGTGGATCGGTCCCTCAGTGCGAGCGGTATTTCCTGGAATCCTGTCAGCCGGTAACGTTACAGGTGTTGCTGCGCGGAATTCACGTAACCTGTTGTTCAACGTGTGCTCTGCGTTTGTTTTTTTCTTTTTCTTCGAGCAGTGCAAGTGCGTCGAGACGTTTTTCGACGTTCTCTGGATTAAAAGAATCGTTACGCGTCAGTATCGTTCGGAAACGACGCACGGCGTCGCGTGACGTTTCTCATCCATATTTCGCAGGCCTTGATAAGCGGGTATCGATGAAAGTTGTATGATGTAATAATATCAGTTGTATCGTTTGTTTGTTTGTTTTTTTACATTTTGTATATTTTCGAACGAATCTTCTTGGCGACGATCACATGTCTCTCGGGGATAAACGTGTTGGTATATATTATGTATGTATTGGGTGTATGTATGAATGTATGTACGTAAATAGAGATTTATGGTAGAGTTTCGTGTTTGGTAAATGAATCGTGACGAGAGACAGGAGAAGGACGAGAGTTTGACCTAGAATGTGTGTATGTAGATTATGCTGGTCGCGGTGTCGGACAGGTGTACAATTTTTCTTCGTCGTCTTTGTAATTAATTACTCTGTCAAAGTTTCCCCCCTTTCGTCGAACTTGGAAACCTGGAGTCATCGGGAGCTTTGATTGACTTCAAGGTTTCTTTTTTTTTTCTTTTTTGCTCGTGGGAAAGTACCGAAAGGTTCTTACTTGAAAGTTTGTGTACGGATACGTTATATTTACGTTTGAAAAGGGGGTATATAAGTACGTTCCGTTTTCGACGGATTCGCCGAGCGGTTCACAAAGAGCACCGCGACGACGAGGAAAAAAAAAAAACTTTTTCTCTTTGAATAATTGTAATTAATTACGAGCGACGTGCATGGAAAAAAAGGAGCTACGTGCTTTGCAACACGATTTACGTAGAAACGCTGTTGACATTGAGGAATGGGAATTTTGTAAGGAGTACATGAATATTTTTCGTAGAAACCGGACAAAGGTCGACTTCTGATTGTTGAGCCGTGGGTAAATAGATTGGCGTATTTAAAATTACGCGGACTACGAGACAGCTCTGTTTTCAAATTTCCGAACATGTCGGAAAGTTTTCTGAACGTTCGCAGTGGTATATTCACTTAAGATACGGAAAGGTTTCCAACGATTTTAAGATTGGTGAAATTTTCAAAATTGCGGGCCATCTCGATTGTCAAATTAAAACCGTAGGCATTACGCGGACAATTATGATCATTCAATTGATTAACGTAATTAGGGGAAAGAATGAAGGTTTGTCAAGCCGATTCTCACGAATAATTTGCATCTCTGATCAATCACACGTAATCGACACTTTAGTATTTAATATGTAATTAACGATAACAGTTTCACGGTGGCTTTTAGAAAAAGTTCTTCGGAACAGTAAAATTGTATTCAAATTTAATCTATGAATATCGTTGAAACACGAATCTCGGCTGCGCATTCATACAACGGGTAATTTCGCAAAACATTATTCAGAAAATGTGAATTCAGTTCAGTCAGAAACGTTCCCATGTAAAACAATCGAGCATTACAAATTCCGCAGACTATGTTTTCAATACCCCACGGTAATGTTCCCATCGGGATGCGTCGAATAATCAGGGCAACAATTATCGATCGGCATTCGTCACACAGGTGTTTACTCGTTCTGTGAAATACGGTTTAATTTATTCGTTCCACCAGTCACGATTAGATCAAAGGACATTTATCCTAAGGAATTCTCCTAACGGAACAATGCACAGAATTTCAGTGTGAGCATCAAAGTGAAAAAAAGATTTTAAACAACTCCAATCAACAGATTCTTAATTAATGATTAAATTAATCTTACCGATCATCCCCTAATAATTTCGTAGAATTTAAATTTTCCAAAAATCTTCGAGGTGTTGAGAAAATCTCTTAGAGGGTGATATTTGATTTTTGTTTCAGTAGCAACGTGAGAATGGCACCAAATATCACAAGTACGCCGACAGGGGTGCTATTCGAGGACGAAATTCTAGAGGAAACACATCATGAGACTGAGCCATCCAAGGAGAAATACGTGAGACAGATCGTCTGGAGAAATGTAATCCTTTTCGCACTCCTCCACCTGGGAGGTGTTGTGGGATTTATTCGCATTTTCACCTCCGCAAAGTTGGCAACCACACTTTTCGGTAAGCCACGCTCGATTTATCACGAAACGTTTCTTATTGGTTAAAAGAAAGGTATAGCAACGTATACAGGATTTATAGATCTATTTTTAATTGATAATTTTATTAAATTATTCATGAGTAACTTGTCCTCAATGTTTGGCACGTGTGTCTGTCGATTTATATATAAAACAGTAAAAAACTGTTTCAGAATTTTTATCCATCCGTCCGAAAAAGTGACTAATGTGTTTTTTTCAAACCACTTTTTCTTGTATGCCAGATTTACCGAAAGAAATCAATTAGTTTTTCGAACTAATTATGCGATCCTTGAATAGTCAATTTCAGAATTACTAAATGGACATTACAGTATTACATTGAAATATATTAATTTACCAAGTTTTTCCTTGTAATCTAAAATTACTCTGACGAGACAGAATTTTTCGGATGAATAAACTTACAAACATAGTAGTCCTTAGAAATTTATATACAATGTATTCACGCACTGATTACTATGTTTAGAGTGTATTGAGTAATTCTTATTTAAAGAAAACGTATTTTATACACGGATCATGATTTTGTGAGATTTCCATGGCGATTGTTCAGCCACAATGTCCCTCGTTCGTATGAAAGGCGTCTCTTGAATGCGCGTAATTAACGTAACGCCAATTACTCCTTCTAAAAGCCGAACACCGAGCTGCGAAAGACGAAAGCTGCACACCTGTTGATGCGCATAAGTTCTGATTGTCGTTTTACTTCTTCTACCGATAAAATAACGATCTTTAGTATGCTTCTGCTCCCAATTAAGAAAGTGGTCCGAGTAAAAATATTTTTACAAAATTATTTTATCCGTTATTTCACATCACGTTACTTTAAACTAAATTATTTCAATGGATTTTCTTTTGTTTTTTAATTTTACTTAGACCACTTTCGTAATTATTTACACATTTCAACTTTAAGTAATATACACTGAAAATTTGTCAAAGTTTTTATGTGTTTTATTATCAATTAGGTGATTAATTTATTATGTAAATTCCTGTGAAATGATTTTATTTCACATTTAATCGATTTTCTCGATAATTCTAAGGATGTAGAAACTATCTAAGGTTATTTTCTCGTTTGCAGCGTACATGCTGTATGTCGCGAGTGCGATAGGAATCACGGCGGGTGCTCACAGATTATGGGCGCACAGATCGTACAAAGCGAAATGGCAGCTTCAATTGATACTGATCATCTTCAACACGATAGCTTTCCAAGTAAGTCGACGAATTCATTTACGTCGGATTTCCAGCATTATTGTGGGACATAATCCAAATCTTTCTAATCGAATACTTTCTCGCAAAAAGTTGGCACAACACGCGTTGATACATCTTATATTTAATCGACTTTGTATAGTTATTAATGAAACTTTTCCGAACGTAATTAACTAATGGAATTATGTTTGACTACAGAATTTCTTTTTTCATTTTCTTTTGTCTTTGTATAAAAAATTCATTTTATATGTATAGAAATATGTTTACATTACATATCGTGAGCTGTAATTAATTATCAATTACGTTAACAGGATGCCGCAATCGATTGGGCGAGAGATCACAGGGTTCACCATAAGTACAGTGAAACAAACGCGGACCCCCATAACGCGAAGAGAGGTTTCTTCTTCGCGCACCTTGGTTGGTTGCTCTGCAGGAAACATCCGGATGTCAAGGAAAAGGGACAGGGAATCGACATCAGTGATCTGAAAAGCGAACCTTTGGTCATGTGGCAAAAGAAGTGAGTCGAAGAAATTCCTGTTAATAATTGTCACATTTCTTTTACAATTTGATTCTCTAATTTTAATGCATCAAATTATATTTTGTAATGCCGATTAATTGTTCTCCAGGTATTATTACATATTGATGCCGCTGCTTTGCTTTATTCTGCCATCCATCATACCCGTCATGTGTTGGAACGAGTCGTGGTCGAACGCTTATCTCATTCCCACAGTTCTGCGATACGTGTTCACCCTGAACATGACGTGGTTGGTGAACTCCGCCGCCCATCTTTTCGGCAACAAGCCCTACGACAAGTTAGTAATACTTCTGAACATTCAAACGAATTCGATGAAAATCCTGATAATCCATTATTGCCTGTAAAAGTGAATTTTACGCGGAAGAAATTTATTGTTAAAATTTTTATGATAATTCTTGTGAAAGGCAACTTAACCCTTAACTCTCGAGCTTACAGTTTTCTCACATTATTATATAGGATTACAAACCTTAACTGGCTATATAACGTTATATATCGTTATATAACGTTATATATCGTTATATAATCGCTATATAACGTTATATAGCCAGTTAAGGTTTGTAATTCATAATATTATATTTACGATCGTTAAAAATTGATATCGTTATTATTATATAGAAGTGCAAAAAGTTAGTTATTCATCGTTAATGAATCAATCCAAAGTATACATTTATATATTTAGTGACTCCTTGGAATAATTAAAACACTTACAGTCTAGAACTATCAATATTAACCCTAGAACTATCAAGACAATCAAAATCACTGGTTACTAATTTCATATAAGAATCGCTGAAATTTAAAAAGGTAGATTTTCCAAAATTCTTCATACCTATATGCTACTATACTATAGTATAAATCATTAAATCGATCAATTTACTATCCCCCTTCAAATATATCTATCCAATATTTTTACAAATATCGAATCAATCCTCTATAGTTCCAGCGTTAAAGATTCCCAATTTCCACTATGTAAACGTTCCACGAATTCCCCAATAAAAATTGAACGAATCCCACAGAAAGCGAGCAACAAGTAGTTCCATATTAACAATTTTAATTATCCTCCAGGTACATCAATCCCGCCCAGAACAAGGGTGTCGCCATCATGACTCTTGGCGAGGGTTGGCACAACTATCACCACGTGTTCCCGTGGGATTACAAGACCGCCGAGTTGGGTAACTACAGACACAACCTGACCACGGCGTTCATCGATTTCTTCGCGAGGATCGGTTGGGCGTACGACCTGAAGAGCGTGTCCGAGGACATGGTCAGGAAACGGGTGGAGAGAACGGGTGACGGATCGCACGAGCTGTGGGGCTGGGGTGACAAGGATCAAACGCAAGAGGACAGGGATTACACGACGGTTATCAATCGCCATAAGGAACAGTAATTTCCTGGAAGAGATGATCGGCTCGATCGTTCTTCCCGGGGGAACGGGCGTCGTTTGTACAGTTATTCTCCGAAGGTTTTCTTCTGGTTGCGTGGAAAAATGTGTCGGTCATTTGGCGGGTTCTGAATGTCCTCCGTTGATATCCTGTTTGATGGTTCCTGATTTAATTTTTCGTTTCCGTCTACCACCCCCACTTCCCCCCTCCCATTTTAATTCGTGTCACAGCACCTACCCCCCCCCCCCCCTCCCCCACGTGTCGCCCGTCGGCGATACTGGAATTCGTCATTATCAAAGCGTTGATCGCCGTGATTTTTGTTATGATCATTCGGTAGCCGTAGCTCGATTTTTTTTTACTATTTGGAATTTCGAATTTCGTTCGTTGATTTCAATTTCTCCCCCCAACCCCTCCAGCGTTACTTAGAACGATCGGATTTTGTTACGTTGGCTTTACTTGTGTTCTTTTGCCCCCCCCCCCTCCACAACCCTCGTTTTAAATGGATTTGATCGGTATGTTTCGAAGTCGGTCGATTTTGAAGCGAAACGACGGGTATATCGTTTAATCGAGCTGCTACGTTTTTACCGGGTGCTCAATTATCCAAAAGAAACGAAGCATGCAAAAGTGAGGCAATTTTCTGTTTGTTTTTTTCTTCTTCCTTTTTTTTTTAAATTCTTGGTTTTCGAAGATGTATATTGTCCCGATATACCACAGATTTATGTATTATTTTTCTAATAAAGGAACACTTTATGCTCCAAATTTCTCGATAGATCATTGGAAAACAAGTAAACTCATATCTTTACCGACTCGTAAGAATAATATTCTTCGATACGCTTTCGTACAACCCGAGGGAACCGTCCAATAGTATTCCGTCGACGTTCATATGTGGAAATCTGTATAAGAGCAAAGTTTCACACCTCTTCGATCGACAGCGATCCACGATCATGCATAAATTCAGTGACATCTCGAATTTCCTACACAGGAAACAAACAAAGTAGAAATAATAATATTACAGAAAGAAGGGAAACAATGTAAAACATAAATGGAATTAAAAAAACATTCGTAAATCGAAATTCGAAAAAAAAACCGTTCCCTTCTTGTCGATCGAATATTTACCTGAAAAAATTGTTCGTCGAACATATTTTCTAATTTTACAAAACACCGCCCGACAGAGTGATCACGGTCTTGAAAACGTACGCTTGTAACAATTCCAATTATTCTCCATCCTTGTGTTTCGTTGAAAAACAAAACTATAATTATTTTTTCTTCCACGGGAATATACCGAACGAGTCCACGCCCTGAATGAAATTGATGTCGTTTTTTTTTTTCGTAAGTTATTCAGTGAGAAAGGACAGACAGGGATGAAATGATACGTGTGTACGTCGGAAATTATTCTTATCCGCTTAAATATACTTTCTACACACGGATTATATCGTAGGCGCGGAGAATATGTAACGAAGCGAACGGTATATTTAATCGGATACTTAAATTTTCCCTCTAATTCCATAATATTCGTAGGATTAATCACGGAGTAGTCCAGTATATTTAATCGAATAAGAACCAATGTAATAATTAAGAGCTACGCACCCGCACGGCGTGTATATTTATGTATATATCGATTTATAATTTATTGAGATGTCTCACTGCAACAGTTCCTTTTGTTTCTGCGTCCCCGCTTGAAATTCGCGCAAATTAATGAACAAATTAAGCCTCGGTAATGCATAATTTGTGTGTGTGTGTGTTTTTTTATTGAATCATATTACGGTCTTCGAGTTGTTACGTAATTATCGATTCATATAAATTTTTTGTTTTTGTGTTTTTTTATATACAGGAATACACTATATGGGGAGATATCAGATCGAGTAGAACTGTTAATGGGGGTCACACTTTGAATATCTGTTTTTTTCTAACGAAATCATTGCGTTGATATTTCATAGGAAATAAATGATATTTAATGTAAACTGCGTAATATTTTTCGAACGCGGCGGTGAATATTTCTCGAATGTAAATAACACCTCGGGTTCCCTGTTTCCGATTGGACCGGGTTATCAATTAATTGACTTAATATTTCCTCACATTCGTCGTCTACGAAAATTTGGAACTTTTCAATTGAACGAAATTAGTATTCAAATTTATAAGTGCGAGATGCGAATTAATTTCGAATATATAATCAAATAATTTCACTGAAATTCTTCCCGTTGTTTCACGATACGTAATTAGAAGTTCCGAGTAATTTGAATAATTTGAAGAAAGTGAAATGAAACTTAATTAAGAGTGAAATTACTCGTTTTATTAGAAACTCACGGTCGATTTCTTGGTAATCCCATTTCTTACGCACGTAATTACTCAGTTAATTGATACAGAATGTGGTTCAATCATAATATCGTTATATATATATATTTTCTCGAGGAGTAAAGTCTAACAAAATATAATGCTATCAGGGTGAAAAAGAGCCAGAGTCTATATTATTCCGTTCCGAGATCGGAGAAACGTAATTTTATAGTTACACGCGAAAGTAATTATGAAAGTTAAGATTAACATAACACAAAAATAGAAACAAATGGGGCAAACATTTCACCGATAATTTTCTCGTCCGGTCGACGTTGATATTAATTATGCGTATAATTAAGAATAAAAAAAAAAAAACAACTATTGTATCGACCCACTGAAAGTACGAAGTACCATCTCGTTTTTAATTGTCCAATAAATATCCTCTATGTCAGACGTAAGAAATTCTATCGCGTATAAAAATGCAGGATTAGTGTATAAACAATTCTGATAAAATGTTTAATAAAGGTATATTTTTAAGTAAACAATCACAACTTGTTTATCCATCACGAACGAACATCGAGACCTACGCAATCGACTTTCTTCTTCCTCGCGGCAAAATCACAATACACGTCTGACTCACAACAAGTTACATTAGCGTAATTGCACTTAGTATAATTATCACAAGCATGAAGAATAACCGGTGATACACAATCGAAATAACATTACAAAATAACATTAATAGAGAACTTGGGAAAAACTAGGCGAACTAGTTTAGAAACATTTCAGCTTAATTAAAAATGCCACAGAAATATGTATATCTACAAGGTAATGGTAATCATTCGTTAACATACTATCCGTCTTTTGATTTCCATTATACCAATTTCCAATTTACATGTCTCCAATTTAACTTATAATCATTATAAGAGAATTATTATTATAGTCAATAATGTCGATTTTAAAACAAGATTAAAACAAGATTCACTTTTACGATGCTCGACAGTCAATTTTCCCGTGTTAGGTCGAGTTCGACACGTCTCCCCGTAACTTTCCGAGCATCGTTGTCAATGACTAATCGTAATCTGTCGAACAGTTTTTATTTTTTTCTTCCCCCGTTCAGTAACGACCCATCAATTTCTCCTGTTTCGCGTTCATCTCCGACAGATATTTCAGGTCATGCAGGCTGTCGGTCAGCGTGGATTTCTTCACGGCCACCTTGTACAAAGCGTCCGTGACATCCTCGGAGTTGGCTGTCTGCAAATGGCTGACCAAGCCCATCTCGTGCCACATTTTTATCAAAAATCTACCGCAGCCGGAGTCGTACTGGCCGAATTCGCCGCTCTTCCAGTCCCACGGCAGCATGTAGTGATAAGCGGGCCAGTATGACCTCTTCACGAAGAACACGCTGTTGTCGTCGCAGGGGATCCTGAAATCGGCAGCAGTTTGTTAACCCCATGTGCAGATTCAATCGAATTCGAAATCACATCGGGAAAAAGGAAACAATGAAGGAGAGATTTGAAAATTGAGTGATATTGAAATTAACGAGGTTTTGCAGGTAAAGTGATGTACGCACTTTTGTTTCGATAGTTCAACTATTAGAAAAGTGGAGACGGAGTTTAATGTAATAGATAAAGGTAGTGTTTCTACGGATGAAAGAGTACGTATAGTATAATACTAATGTTATTAGTATTAGTATTATTAGTATTATGTTATTAATACTAACATACTAATACTTAATACAGTATAATACTAATGTTATTAGTATTAGTATTATTAGTATTATATTATTAATACTAATAACATTAGTATTATACTGTATTAAGTATGTTATTAGTATTAATAATATAATACTAATAATACTAATACTAATAACATTAGTATTATACTGTATTAAGTATTATTATATTAGTATTATTAGTATTAATAACATAATACTAATAATACTAATACTGATAACATTAGTATTATAATGAGATTAGAATAATACTTTCCGAGGGTACTATACTGTCCCTGAAATCCCACACCACTAACATTTCCCCAAAACTAATAATAATAATTACAGAACGATGTCGTGGGAAATTGAAATCATTCACCACAGACGTAATTCCCATTATGGTTAAATGTCACCGATATGAGCATTGTATTGGCATAAAAAAACGTGTCGTACAAGCTAATACTTTTATTCAATGCATTATTCCGTATCGTTAATCCGAGGACAAATGAATTGCAGCTACTTTCCGAAACCGTGAACCGTCGACGTGTCAATCGTCGTCGGGTCACTTGCTGTGCACACCGTCACCGTCGATAACGACGGTGCCGTGGCTCTTCGGCATCTTAAAGAATAACGTGTACAGTAGACGGAACGTATCGAGAATGGACATTAACTTTTCGCCTGGTTGCACGCCCCAAATCAACTGCGAGCTGTTCACAAGCCACGCTGTGTTCACGGTGATTGCGAGTCGAAGTATCCCAACGACACACAACGCCACGGGTAAGGATTCGTCCCAGTATTCCAACGGTGCGTTAATTGGCAAGAGAATGCCGAAAATTCCGAACCAAAGCCAGTAGAACCTGAAAATCATGGGAAAAGTGATGAATATTTCTGATTAGATTAAATTTATTATTCTTGAAATAATTAATTCGAGGGTGGGCGTTCGTCACTTGCGGAATATCAGTTATAAAATTCAATGTTCACTGATTACTTTGCAATACATATGTATATTAGTCTTTGACGATTCTAAGTTTCAATATTAACGATTCGCTCTATGGTTGATTAAAAGACTTAAATATTTTTCAAACGTTATACATGTATTTAATGTGAAAATATTATTTTCGATTGACATATTTTATTTGTGATTATTTTTAATAATTATTAAATCTCCTACCATAATTGTTATTATCTTCGATTATTCTCTACACAGATAGTCCTTCACTCGATTAATTAATCAATCCGTTAATAATTACTATTTCTAACTCTCATTAATCCGTTATTTTCCCAAATCTTACGTTTTCTGCATCCAAACGAATCCGTCCGTTTGCATGTCACGCATGTCGATTTCGATCTTCAGCTTCTCGTAATCCGGGGAAGTGCTGACGAAGTTGCTGATGTAATGACTGTACAAGAATCCTCTGTTATGGTTGTAAGGATCTTTGTCGGTACCGTGATACTTGTGATGAATTCTGTGCGCTAACACCCAATCGTGAACTGATCCCTGAAAAAAATCACGTGTCACCAACAATCTATCATTAGTTCATCGAATTCCTCGATTTTATTTTTAATTCATTGAAATTAACTCCATGGATACATTCCGACGAATCGTATCACACGTAAGCTCTCGTGGATATGTTGGGACGATCTAAATTTGATAATCTGTGTAATTTGATAATCAAATAACGCGGTTGTTTTTTCAGATACCTACCACACCGGCGATGGTGTGCGCCAAAATAAGGAAAAATCGCAGCGATCTATACGCCGTGAATGTCCTGTGCGCCCACAGCCTGTGTGCGCCCACCGTGACCCCCAGGCAGCCAACCAACGTCAAGAAGATCGCTGAAATATTTGGCACTTCGTTAGAACTAGTTTGTAATCGTTAATTTATAGGACTGTGGCGTTATTTGAAATCAGTTTTCTTTACGTGGACAAATTATCGAGTCAGTGGAAGTTTTGTAAAATTCGATTTATTTTTAAGTGGTTTAAATTGAGAGAAAGGAATGTTATAATATCGGAGTATACGAATATTTTTGGTTTAATATTTGAAAATTAATGTCATTATGAATACTATTGTTTGGTAAAATGTAGACAGTCGATGTTTATGCAATTATATTCATAAGAATTGGAAAAATACTAACTACGTATTGCACACGATTATTCAGGTATCAGGTAACTGATAAATTGTTAATAGTATGATTATTTAATTACTGTTGTCTATTATAATTAGCATTATAATATACACTTGTAACATTTTCTATATTTTCTAATTAATTTCCCCGCAATAAAAATTACCAAACAAATATTCCCCTATCAATTAAAAAACGTCGTTCGATCAAACATCAATATTGTTTAAATTTTTCACCGATCCCCTGAGAATCGTCACTAATGCAAATAAAATCAAAACGTTAGCGATATTCGTGTTCACCATTATCATTAAATACTCAAACATCCCATAAACGTACCTCGCGAGTATAAATCAAGGGTCACCGCAGGGGTTAAAATAAACCAATGTCCTTCAATTACGATCTACGATCATTGATCGTGGAAAAAATTCGTCCCACGAAACATCACCCAATAAAATCGTGAAAACCGCGAACTTTTGATTCGAGGGTAAAAATAAACGAGTAAATATTTGTAATGCCTACTAAAGAACACGGTCATCCATTTGGCGGAAACGATGAGCAACCAGGTACCGTAAAGTCCCAGAAAATGGAGGTGAATATACCAAAGCACGGCCAGCCATTTAATATCCTGTTTTTTCACCGTCTTCGTCTCCCGGTCCGACATCCTGGTATCACTGATAAAAACACAATACTGTACCGGAAAACGTGGAATAAACGGGACACTTCGGGCAAACGATCAACAAAAATTTCAACATTCGAGACCGTAGAAAAGAAATAGACAAAAGTAGATTTTACAAGTGTCTCACAACCCTCCGGTGAATAATTCGAAACTCGAGGGCGTGTTCTCTTTTTGTTTTTTTGTTATTTTTTGTGGTTCTTCGTGACACGTTGAATTACCTGAGGGTTTCCATGACACGGTACACGCTTCAGCAAGATCCGGAAAGAACTAAATCACCGGACGGCACAGTCGGAGCTCCTTGATTGACCCTGTGGCCTCTACACGAATTTTATTATCGTCGAGTTGCTTTTCCATTGTCATTTCCTCTGTTTTGACACCGATGCTATGAAAAAGACCTCTAGTTCCGTGCGCACGATACAACGCGTAACCGTGTGATCGGAATGTCACGTTAAATCGATTATATTTTTGTTCAAAATATATTTGACAATTTTAATTAAATTCTGTTTAAAAATAAAATTACATAGCCTGGAATTTTGGCCTATTTCATGCTTGCGCATTGATTTGATTTTATTTGGAATTTATTCTCATTGATGGTAATGAAATATTTAATGTGAAATTTCGTATTTTATAAGAAATAATATTCGTGTATATTTTAATTGTGCGTCGTTAATGATTCCGATTCGCAACAGTTTTCAGGGCCATTGACTAGCAACGAGACGAGCAATTACAAACGAATGAAACACAAGTGATATACATCTAATGAATATTTATTTACTGATAGCGAAAGGTACAATGATGCATGTCTCGAATGCAAAATGAATTCTGTTACACACGATATATATGTATGGAATCGTGGAATACAGAAAGTTGGATGGTCGAACTATACATGTATTATGTTCGATTTAAATCATATCAGCAGTGCGTTGAAATTAGCATTTCTCTTATAAAAGCGTGGCTATCACTTCGTCTTATTTTTTTTTTTAATAATCACACACATAGATCCAAACAGATATACTGTTAAACAAAACAAAGAATCAACAATGAAAGTGACATAAAAGTAGAATAAATTCTCGAAAAATTCCACTACGATTAATAAATCAATTTCATTAGCAATTATTTAGTTTAACAAGTGCACCGTATTGCGTCCAAATGAAATCGGAGAGTTTTGAAAATTCTCGACAGTGAATTCCGCTCGCGACTAGCCACCGCGACAAATATAAAACGCACGTAAGTGGCGGAAAGTATTTTATTTCGAGAATGCGTGTGTGTATAATTTAAATCGAAACAGAATACATTTTAATTTCGTTACACGTGCGCCATCGCCGTGCCGACCTTTGGTTATAACTTCTAACACGGTGTTTCCCTGAGTAGAACGAGAAAATAGGATTAAACGAAACTGTCACGTATCGTATATATACACATACTGTCACATGTATATATACATATACATACATATAATATTTATATATATATATCTCTCTCTCTATATATAATTCGTGAAAGTTAACGAAAGCCAGACGGGAACGTCAGTTTTGTACCGTACATACAATTATGAAACAACACCGACGCTTTTTTGTTATTGTGTGTGTTCTTTTTTGTACCATTTCGTGAAGCGGACGAGAGAAAGAACGGCATTTTGTTCGTGCAAAACAAACCGCTATACAACAACAATATCGTTGCGTGTACACGCTGCGTGGACATTTTATTTTGTTCGTTTCGTGATCGATAATAATATTTACGCGTATCGTACACACACACATACACAGCTACGTAGGAACACGGAATTCTTCTACGTACAAGAGGCGACCAACCTATAACTGTCCCGCAACGGACACGTTGTATACATATATGTATTTATACTTTTACACGTTTCACGAACGTCAATTTGAATTTCATAACAGATTGTATATCGACGATCGATGAGTTACGGAACGCAATATATACCGCTAGAAGCTTTTCTTTTCTTTTCACTTTTTGTTTTGGCCGCGAGTTTCACGTTTAATTACCAAGTGGAAAAGAATTTCAAGTAACCCGTTTTACCTGCGAACGCGACAACTTTCGAATTAATTCGGCGATAAACGATGTCGTATTTACATAGAACGCGTCGTAACGTCGATTTTATTACGTTTCTTCAACGAGCCGATTGAAACACAACGATAGCGGGACAATCGATTAGGTATGATACAATTATTCGCCAGAAACTTTTGACAAATACGAGAATTTGTGCGTTTCGATAGAATAGGTTAACATGATTTCATTATTTACCAATGTTCTCGGTTACAGAAATACTTTATTCCTCACAAGCTCGACAATTACATTGAACGTCGCACGCGCGGTATTTAAAACCGCGGCCCGTTTGAATTTCCCAAATTGAATTTCACCCCCTATATCGACTTCTCGTCGCGTTTACAACGAATACAGGATATACTCTTCTAAATCAAACATTCTGTCCATCGTAGAATCACAATTTCCTTCGTACGTTTCCATTCGGTTCGATTAAAAGAATTCAAAACATCATAATTTTAATTGTCGCCTATCGAAACTCGATTCCCTCGCTCGATTTTCGTCTGCGGTTACAAATTCGTGGTATTTAACACGTGGAAATCGTCGGGCCGCCTATTGCCGTTCGACTTTGAAAATCGACGGTAAAAAAAATCAATTGGAAAATTTCGCTTCTCTCCCCTCTCCCCTCCCCCCTCTTTTAATATTGGTCCACGTACGGTGTCGAAGAAACGTTTATCGTCTCTCCCCGTATCCATTTTCCGCGTGGAAATTCGACGAGAATCCTATTGCGACTTCTTGTCCATCGCGTCGAGTTCCTGGAGGTCAGCCTTCGGGATGTCCGCGTCCCCGTAACCCCAGAAGTGTGTTCCATCGCCGGAACGGTTCGCCCTTCGACGCACCATCTCCGGGGACACGTATTTCCTCTCGTACGCCCAGCCGAGGCTGGCGAAGGCGTCGATGAACGCCGTGGTGAAGTTGAACGTGTAGTCACCGAGCTCGGCGGTTTTGTAGTCCCACGGGAACACGTGGTGGTAGTTGTGCCAGCCCTCGCCAAGGGCGGCTATGGCGACGGCGGTGTTCTCCGCTGGCGAGATGTATCTGGATTTTGAAAGAAATTTGTTAATATTGATGGGTTGGTTTCGTTGGATTAATTTAGAAGGTGTGATTAATATTGCAGGGTTGTTTGAGGGTTTGAAATTGAGACCCGTGGAGGTTTTTATTCTTAAATCTTTCTGAGAGGAGATATTTCCAAATTTGGAAACTAATGTTCTGAAATTTCGGTTTTTGAAGATTTCTGCGAGTTATGATGTCTGAATTTCAATATCTGCGCCTCCAAAATACATATCTCATCCATTTTTTAAATAAATTTATTAATATTATGGTTTGGATTCGTTAGATTGGAGTGTGATTAATACTGCAAGGGTTATTTAGGGTTTTCCAATTAAGACCCATGGAGATTTCCACTCTCAAAAGTTTCTGAAACGAGATATTTCTGAATTTGGAAAGTAACGTTTTGAAATTTCTGCTTTTCCCTATTTTTGCTTTCGAAGATTTCCCTGAGTTAAAATGTCTGCATCTCGATATCCGCGGCTCAAAATTTCTAACCCAGTTAACAATAATCAATATTAATCACACAATAGGGTGCGAATACTCGGGGACTCACTTGTCGTACGGTCTCTGGCCCCACATATGGGCCGCACTGTTCACGAAGAAGGCGATGTTCAACGTTGTACAGAATCGTAAGTTAAAGTTCACCCAGAAAGACGTCCAAAGGCTTTCCGACCAGAAGTAGCACGGTACCGCGACCGGAAATGCGATCGTTATGAGTGCGAACAATGGTATAAATAATCTGAAAGACAAAGTATACCATTAGAAAATTCAATTCATCACCTATTAATCAAAGAACTTCCATTTCTCTCCGAAACTTTCACAATAACTGTAATAATTTTCACCAACGTTCATTCTTTGGTTTCGATTTCTATTGCGAATTCGATCGTAGTACCTTTTCTGCCACATGACGATCGGATCGGCCATCAAGTCGCTCATATCGACGGCGTTCCGTTTGACGACGACGTCCGGGTGTGGCGTCGTGAACAACCAGCCCACGTGAGCGAAAAAAAAGCCCCTTTTCGCGTTATGAGGGTCGGCGTCGGTTTCGCTGTATTTATGGTGCACCCTGTGGTCCAACACCCACGCGTAGACGTGTTTCTGTAATTGATATAAGATATTTTTAATTAAAGAAAAGAAATTCATATACATATATGAATACAAAACAGTTAAAACACAAAATACATATGTATATATACATGTGTTTTAAATGTTTTGTATTCAAGAGAAATTAAATAATTTATGAAAAATTTTTAAGTATTATATTTCTTTTTAATTCTTTTTTTATTAAAAATTATTTTTTATGTATATGTAAACAGTACAATATCAATTGACACTGGATCGATGAAAAACACTTCACATTTACTGTGAACGGGAAATCGCGAATTTTGGAGAACTCTTTCCGAGAAGAAAATAGAAATCAAAGTCTGGTGCAAATATTTGAATTGTTTACTTTTAATTTTTATATATATGAAAGGGGTTATTTAGTGTATGGGTGAATACTAACCTGTCCGCTAATAGTGAACAGGAAAATCAGCAGCAATCGTAGTGGCCATGTTGCTTTGTATGCTCTGTGGGACCATAATCTATGGGCCCCGGCAGTTATGCCAAAGCCTGACAGGAAAATCATCAGGAATGCTGTAATTAAAATTGTCTCATAATTATACCGATATTTAATTTATCACACGTTCCGACCACTTTGTTCTCCATAAATCTCGATCACGTGTGATATTCACATTTTTCATGGAAAACTATAGATTATTATTTGATGACAAATGATTTAACGATTATTTCCGAGACAACCGGTTACACTTGTTACTACTGCATACCATTTATTCGTGATTCGTTTTCGCGACAAGGTCAATCACATGCGCGACAGTGACGAATCAGGAAAATTTCAGCGGAAACGTAGCCGTCGACGATATGTATATTAACTAATACTCGATAGCGGATAATAATTCCGTAAAGAAATCGTAACGAAATATCGATGTATGTATTTAAATGTTATTCTAGCCGGACGATAAAATTGTAATTAAAAAAAAAGGTACGTTGAGCAAGCTGCATTCGTCAATCTTGCAGATATATTGACAATGGAGTCACGTGTGTATAATGTTGCATACAAACGATGACGAGTGTCTAACACCCATTGTTTGTTGAATCCTATTTTGCAAATTTGTTCGCGTTTCAGGTGATCAGGTTGTTCTCATTATAAACGTTCATTTTTTTCCAATTTAAACGTATGTGTTTAGTTCTGACAATGCTAGACATTAGTTACTGCTGACAAATAATAATTATGAAATTCACTGAACGTTCCAGATAAGAAACGAGATAAAGAAATTAATTATAAACCAGCTGAAATCGTTGTAACGGAGAACAAATTTTGTAATACATATTATTATGTTTTTTTTTCGCTATTTTCGTGTCAAACAACTTATTTCTCAACTGTGCGAAGAATTGCCGCGGATTGACGGTAGTCCTTGGAATAGATTGTTGCATGGAAAATAAACTTTTTCCTGGCATTCACGGCATAGGAAAATTGCATAACAATCACGATGTGTGCACGCGCCTGTATACAGCTCGATTCATACGAGATGCATAAATATTTCGAGTGTAGTCTACATAGGTGACGAAACGTTATATTATAAAAATAGATTAATTTGTTTTTATTAATTTTTTTACATCGACACCTGTTCGTTCTATCTTTTCCAATCACAATATCGCGGATCGGATTCGGAAAAATCTTAAGAGTCATTATCGACACCTGTGTAACACCTTTCACTTGTAACGTTTCTCCGAATGCAATTGAAATTATTGATTATCGCGATATCGAACCGCTCCGATTACACCTGAGTTCTACAATGACGCGTTCCACGCTAAGCGATCATGGTTTTTGCAGCTATGTCACGGATTTTTATGATATATTAATACATTCTAAGTAACAGCGAAAAAGATACAATTTAAGTGTATTTAATATTTTGTATGTTACCGACAGTCAAAGTTTTGCACGTGCTTTTTGAAAAATTGATAACTTTCAAACCACGATAGGCACAAAATTAGCAAAAAGCCACTGAATTCAGAAAGCTTGAAAATTTTAGAACAAAGTTATACATTTAAAGAAATTTGTTTTTAAATCATTTAAAAAAATGTTTAATTCTTATCATTTTCAGCGGCATGTTGGAATCAAGAAGAGTTCGTAATAATTCTCTGTTCATTAATTAATTTCATTATAAATATGAGAAACGGATCCACTAGTTAGATATCGATCGAAATGACGATTTGAAGAGACTCGCGAGCCAACGCTATAGTTCGCGTCGATTAATAATAATCGTGACGGACCTGGCGCACGGTTATTTCGGTTTGCCGGTTCGAATCTCTTTTTTTTGCGACATCCGTGTTGCGACGTCTGTACATAATACGTTTCCGCTACAGTTCTGACGGATGGTCGTAGAAATATTATCACCTCGCTGACTCGCAGCGGAAATGTCACTGGCGCGGCGGTTTTATTTTGCGGTGTTAAATGAATTTCACGCAACTCTAGCAAACCGACGAGGAAGTTACCTTGGCAACATTGCGAATCTTGGTAAATGAAGTGAATTTCAATTCGCACGTTGTTCGTCCGATTATTTCACTGCATCTTCGTAATATTACGATACGTATTTTATTATTTTTGTTATCTATTTTTTTTTCTTTTTAATTAATGCAAGATCATGATTTTCTGAAACCGTGGGGGAGGACAGATATTTC
Source organism: Mimumesa dahlbomi (assembly GCA_917499265.3). Classification (NCBI taxonomy): domain Eukaryota; kingdom Metazoa; phylum Arthropoda; class Insecta; order Hymenoptera; family Crabronidae; genus Mimumesa; species Mimumesa dahlbomi. Next base: position 9,699,273 of record OU824118.1, on the reverse strand, counting down.
ATTTTACACGTGATTCTCTCTTTATCGTCATAGTTAATCTGGAGGACTCTGTATACATATAGATGTTACAACAGTTTGCAATGTTACTATCTTATCGGTTGATAAAAGTTGCGTGAAAATACGTCACTAGGATTTCCGTCTTTGTTTTTACTTTCTACAAATCTTTACGCATTTAAAGATAGCGACGATTGATTTCTTCCTTGTTATTTACATTTGTTGCTTTTAACCTTTGAGCATGAAAATTCCTGAACCACGTGGTATGACTCATTTAACTCATATATCTGCGACTTATTGAGTATTGAATTATGTGTGAAACAATTATAATGACTTATTTATCCTTATAGAGATTCAGTATCATTAATGACTTCCTTATCCTTATATGTAGATATTCACTATCAATGACGTACAATTTCCTTATTTTTATTAGAATACCGATAGATCAGTAACATACATTTCACATAGACTTTCATTTACAACAGACGTTTCATTCGTAAAAATTAATTTAGCAACAATATCGCGAACATAGATATACTGAAATTTCATCAATGAAAATATTAATCAAAATCAACACCTACCCCATAAAACAGTTGGCAGAACAATTTATAGAAAAACAAATGACTTTCTTATCCTTATAGATATTCACTATCATTAACATACAATTTCTTTACTTTTAATCTTTCAGTAACACACATTTCACATAGACTTTCATTTACCACAGACTTTTTACATGTAAAAATTAATTTAGTAATAATATCACAGATATAGATGGACTGAAATTCCCTCAATGAAAAAGTTAATCAAAATCAACACCTACCCCATAAAACGGTTGGCAGCATCGCTCGGGTGACTAGCAGGTATAAACCATAAACGGCACCAGTGTGAACGTATACCTGGGCCGCAAGGTCCAGCCACATAATACGGGGAGAATATTCGGCCCTGCTGCTCCGGTAACTTTCATCAACCGTCAAGAAGTCTTCCGACGCAGCCAACTTGGAGTTATCCCTAACGACATTCCCGTTTTTCGCATCAATTTTCCCATTTTCCGCCGCGACCTTCCCGTTTTGTTTCACCGGGTACTCGCACAACGTGGGCGCCTCTTCCGGCGACATTTTCCAAATTTCGTTGGTAAGTTTTTTTCAAAAAAATTTTGCCTCCCCCCCCTGGACCTTCTACTTCGCAGTCGGACCTTCTCTTCTCGGTGAATTCGGTTTCTAGCGGGTCGAGATCTTCGTTTCACATGTTAGACTCGACCGGTACGTGCGACGATTGATCTTGATCGAGATCCAGGATGGATCCGTCAGAGACACTTTGCTCGTGGTCCTTTAACGCATCAGGCCAGGTTCAATTCCGTTTCTGTAATTAATATCATTGTAATTAACGATTTATTTAAATATAAAATAAAGTTTTTCTATATTAGATTTCACAGTAAAAAAATGTTAAATCCTGCGATTATTGCGTGAAAATCAGACTGAATATTTATCCAGGTTTTTTTGCTGTGAATAATAATAATCATTCTCATCGAATATATTTGTAATTACGTATCTATAAGTATCTCGCGTGCGGCTAATAATAATTTGTTAATCAATTGGTACGGACTGTTCTAAATAATGGGGCAAATAACGAGATCCCAGCCAGTGAAACAACCTTGTTTCTGACTCTTACGTAACAGTTACAGAAATTTTGCCGATGTCACGCATGTAGCGTACGAGTGGCTGTCTGATATTTGTTTATAATATTCGCGAGTCTCTATCTATAAATTTACACGAACTAGCACGTGTTGCCGTCGCTGACAGCTGCGATTTCGAGCAGCCGTAATTATCCGTGGGAAATTGATTGACAAAAATACCTGGCGATCAATCAGAACGGTATCGATGCGCATTACGAATCACATATAAAAAAAAGGCAAACGAACACTGGTCAGATAGAGCCGAACGTTAGAGAATACACTTCTATCGATCGTAGATACAGCCACACCTGTTACATCGCGCGGTCGATTGATAAGGTTATTTATTTTCCGATACTCCTTACAGCGGCTAATCATTTTTTTTCGCAAATGTCACGTAGCCAATCTTTCATCCCACCCACGTGTTTTCATATTTCTCATATTATTATTAATATTGTATATCCGAGAGAACACTTTCCATTGTCGTTGTGTTAGAACGTGAATAGACGGTGCGAAGCAACGGGTGATTAATTCAACGGTGTGTAATTATACGTAATTAATTTTAACATCGACCTTAATTATACGTTATCACTACAAAACGGTTCGTCGGCGTAAGAACCTGTCGCGACGATAACGCAATTTGAATCATTTTTAATTAAAATTCGACGTGACAACGGGATTAAGGTATCGCGATAATAATTATTTATTACGACGATTATTTTGTTGTATGTGTCTTTTTTTCTTCGCGATCCTTTCCACGAACAACCCACCCCGTACACCGTCATTCATTGTTTACTCCGAATACGATCGATCGATGCTCTCGAGAGGCAACTATGTCGACACATCATTCTCCGGGCGGTTTGCTTACAAGTTTGTTGAACGTAACAACCGGTTTTCTACGCTGTCGATTGGAAACCTACGAGATTACGCGAACCGCGATCGGAGACAAGTAAGTTTGCATAGAAATAAACGGTGATCCAATTGTATCACCCTACGAAAATAGCCTTAGAGTTTTTTGCAATGAAAATAAAAACAGGGAAAGACATTTGTCTGCCACAAATAAAAAATTGCGATTATCCTGAGATAAAAAGAAATTAATAAGAAAAAACACACACACACAGGCGATTTAATATGTAAACGAATTACCATGTCGCTTGTTAGATTTCCACGAATACTTAGTATAAATTGATCGATTATCATGTAAAAGCGATGAGAATCTTAATGCATAACTCTTGTGTTCCTTCGAAGAAAAAAACGAATGACACGGCTGAATTATAACGCTATCAATTAAATGGTCCCACCGGCACGTGACACGGGCTATTATACAGCGGATCACGAGTATCTGGACAAACATTCTGAAACACTTGTCGAACGCATTTTATTAAGCGGAGTGGAGCGTCGATCTAAAGTCGTTTGTCGGAGTGCTGTTCGATTATACAGGGTGTATCCAAACATTTTTAGAGTTTCCGTAGGCGATCGATACCACGAAGCGAGAGGAGAAGAAAGAAAAAACGTCTGCTGAACATGGGATCCGAGAATAGTTCGTCGAAATGTAATTTTGAAAGACTAGTACGTTCCGAGATGAACACCTCGCAGAAAGAAACTTTATATATTTTAATATCATCAGATTCGACATTTTATAGGAAATATTTAAATGAGTATCCGGTAAAATACCAAAATTCTAGTAAAAGGAAATATTCAATTCACATTGGAGTTAATTGTAATGTTTGTTACAATTTGATTTAAAAAAAAATGTAATTATTTATTTAACAGTTTGTTCAAAATTTTAAGACAAATTATATGACTTTTTTGTACAAAATATCTGTTTGATTTTAATAACAAAAACGGATGTATTTTCAAAGACCAGTGGACCCACGTTTATTAGATACTCCACGATCTTTTTTGCGTGAAAGGATCGATATTACTAAAACGTCTCACTTGTTTAGATACAGCCTGTATAAAATACCACTCACCAGTGTGTCACCCTGGCCCGACGAAATGTTGTTAATGCATCATAAAGTGCACTAATATCACGCTCGCATCCATTTGCTAGCGGCCGATCAATTTCTCATTGAATTAATGGCGTCAGCACCGTGTCCTGCTCTATACGTACGTGAATTAAATTCACGTGTGTGTGTGTGATACACAAACGCGTGTGTATTCGTTTTTATGAAGTATTCATACGGGGATGGATGAATCGAATCGCATATTTCTTCTCACGCTATTTTTCATTGAATTTCATCAAATTTCCCCTTCCCTTTCCATCGCGTATAATTACAAATTAATCGAAAATAAAAATGACGAATAAAAATCCACCACTGTATTATCTTATTTTAATTAATAATATATATTTATACATTCTTCTCTCGGTTAACGGATTTTTTCGCGATCTATCGTCGTAAACGTAACAAGTTCGACCAGGTACTTAATTCCCGAAAGAAAAACAACCACAGCGGCGTGAAATATTCAAATGTACGTGGAAAAGATTGTTTTATTCATGATTTCGCGAAGGATCCGAACTTTAGTCCTTGTACCGGACACCTAGACGTTGTTTGCGCGCCCGAAGAAAGTTGCGAACCACTTTGTGATTGAGTTAATCGAGCCGGCGGAGGTCTATTACTAGGCGCCTTTGGTCTATCTAGAATATAAAGCCGGGTTCACAACGGCGAGCCCGAGTTTCGTCGTTCGGCAAACGCAATTTGATCGATCCCGAACGGACGTCTGAATCGAAAGTGGAAATTTAAACCGAATGTCGGTGTCAATTAATCGGGCCGAATATCAAAGCCGGATGTTAATTGACAGTAACATCGGTAACGTTCAATCGATGGAATATTTAAACTAATTGCGAGACCGGTTGTGTGAATGACCAACGTCACTGTTAACACTACGTAATATCGAAGATCATCGATTAAGAACGTTATCGCGAGAATACGAGCGATACAGACACACTGTAACATCGTGTTTCGCCGATACAGAAGAATTGCAGAAGGTGTAGATAATGCAATCCGATGGATTAAAGAAAGGAAAAAAAAAACTAGATAACTGTATATGACTCGTATCATTAACACACCTTGGTCTTTGACCTTTGACAATGACACTTTATCGCATCTGGCGAGTATCGAACGCAATCGTTGACTTCCCTCGGAAAAAGAATTCGCGTTCACGTTACAAACATCGGATCATCTGCTCCGGATTTCATTTTTTTTTCCCCTCCCGGGAAAATGATATTGCAAACGATTTCCTTGTTTACACGATTACGCTACGGTTCAACCGATGACTCGAAACGACCGACGATATTACTGTGAAATTCGTCTAATACAACGTACGGGGGAGAAACGAACGCGATCACGGAACACCCGGTATAGTAAGAAAGAAACAGACAGGCAATATCAGTGGCGCCGCGAGTCTTAAATATAGAGGGTGAATTTGACATTCCTGCGTCTGCGGAGATACGAGAAGCCGATGGCTTTCCCCTACGACCCGGCTGAATAGAAATCGTATGATGAATCGAGCCGTTAAATTTGTTTCCCCGTAAAATCGACTTTCCACGGCGAACACTTGCGCGGATCCATGACAATTGATACTTGGTCTCCCGCAGACGGCATTAAATCACGAATAAATCCCTAAATATTTAGGTCAATCGCTTGTACGAGCCAGGAAAATATCCGACCTACATACCATTCTCTCCCCTATCGATCATTTTCATCCCCCAAATGATGGATTTCGCATTATTAATCGTCAAATCTCACGAAAATAAGTCTCAACTATTACTAATGATATCGAAGTTACTCACAGTTCTGATTTACACAGACATCGTAGGAAAATATACGAAAAAAATTATTATTCACATGATTTGTATATTATCCAACACGACTTATCATCGATATTAACATTTACCATATCGAATAAACGAATCCCAAAGCAACTCAAAGCCTTGATTTACACAAAAATTTCAGATAAATATACGAAAAAGATCATTACTCCCGTAATTCTTATATTACTCAACAAGACTTACCATCGATATTAACATTTAACTCATCGAATAAAAAAAATCCCTGGGTCCTTTTTTATAATAAGTGTCCAGCACCGAAATATATCCACGCGGAATGAGAAACACTGTCGCTCATTCGAAGGGAAAGAATCATTAGGCACTCTCAAGCGGAAGATTCTTTCCCAACGTAACTTTGACACACACACACACACACACCTACACCCACACGCACTACGCATACTACGAGCAACGGAATCCTTCTCGTGATACCTATCGCGGCTAAGAATACGATTACACAACGACGAGCTGCAGCTGTGTTGACCGAGTGGTTATCAAGCGATAGTGGAGCGAAAAAATTATATATATTTATAATGTCGTGCGTGTGTATATGTATACGCTACGTATGCTACGACAGAACGTCGAACGATTCGCGGATTCTTCTATCTGTACGTATAATTAATTGCTCGCCGTGCGAGACGAACAATCGTGACTCACACTTTGTTTCCCCGGAACGAGTCGATAATGAGCCGGGCGTGTCTCTTTTGCTTCGGTTTATTAATCGCAATTGCCTTCGACGGAATAAGATACCGCAATTCCACAGTGACCGCACGATCGTAGCGTAAATGACTCGTTGTATTTAAGGGGTGAATCTCATTCACGATATTCGTCGCGTGACATCCGTGTATTTAATCGTGTTTGTTTCGCGATACGAAAAAATTGAAACAAAATTGAAATCCGTGGAGAACGAGAAATCGGACGAATTGAAAGAAATCGATTGGATATTCGATTTAACGTGCGAATAATTCCACGCGTGTTCTTTTTTTTCATAGGCGAAGGAATATATGTATACATATTTATATGAACGTTGATCGAGCGATATCATTTATACCCGCAATATTTTCTGTTCCAGATTCCGATTAGCGAGAAACGAGATTAGATGCGAATCTGTACGAAACACGTACTCCAACGGGCCTCGAAAACTCACGCGAACTTCTAACGCGAGTTCGAGGGAAAATCGGACCGGTGAATTATTGGATGGTCGAAAAAAATATTTGGAGCAGGTTATTTCAGGAGGCGGAGAGCTGAATTATGACACAAATATTGAGATTCTGCGAATTGGTCATTACGGTGGATCAATTTGAAAGTGTTTTAGAGAATTACTTAAAAATTTTTTATTGTATTTTTCTGTTCGATGTTGTTTGATCGTATTTGAAATTTATCGTGGAAATTTTCATTGACACCTATAGATTTCATGACGGATTACGCTTTTCAATCCGAAGCTTTTTCAACGGAAAGTCCGTCCATTAGAAGCCTGGAAATTCGACGTGTTTCGATCGTCTCTCTCTCTATGCAGGATTCGATTAGGTTTTCCAAATGACATTCCCAATCGGAACTCTGTTTACGAATCTCGTTAACCGATGTTTGATTGAACAATATCGCGCCTCTAGTCGACTCGATTGCGCGCAATTTCTCGAAACTTCGAGCACAAACGGCGTGAATTGAAAAAATGAAAAAAAAAATTAACAGTGTTACTCGCGAAATCAATTTTTACGAATCTCGACACTGATGCCAACCGTCGACTCATTATCTCGAAGGACTTTGGAGCTACCGATTAAGTTTACCACGTGATTTCTCGTTTTCGTTACTTTTTATCTCTGTATTATAATATTTTGAAAACCATAAAGAAAAATTTAGAAGAAAATATTAGAAATTACTGTAAGTCGCGAAAATTTGTCCTATAGATGGGTCTTTATTCGAAATATTTCTTTGTTTTCGAGGTTCTTGAAATATATCGCCGCGACAGGTGGTTCGGAAAAGTAATTACGAGTAATTACGTCCCACGTCTGGGACAGTTAGTTAATTTTTTTTTTATCAGGCCCCCGCCGCGGGATTAGTCTAAGCACCGTGGCATATAAAACAGTTAATTAAGAAACTACGCAGTTAATGGAGATCGATACCATGAACTCTGATGGAAAAATGTGTTCCGTAAAAAAGTACCCAGCGAATTAAACGACCCGTATGAGAAACTAGTTAATTTTATTTCAACATCCAACGAAATCTATGTATGTCAACTAAAAGACGCGGAATTCATGTAAATTTTTCTATCCAGCAAGTAGAATAACGATCCTTGGAAAGTCACTTGTCGCTTAATCTTTGATCTCTGCGCAATTTTCTATGGATTCTGTTCGATCGACTCGAATGCGAAACACGTTACACCTGTAAATCGAGGCGAAATTACGATCGCTCGTCGTTCGCGAAATAAAATCGACAAGTCGACGCTGAAATAAATAGAAATTACACGGAATTTCCGTGTGGTAATCGAAACAAACTTTATTTCAACGAGTATCGACGGCCAATATTAGGAATTAACAGAACCGCAAGGAAGCCAAGGAGAACGATTGCAACGGTGGCAATATTTTTTTTGATTACCGAGCGGAATCTCCTCCGCGGCGATGCGCGCACGCGTCATTCAATTCAATGATACGGCTTTTAATCAGAATTTATTGTTGGGAATTTATAGTTCACGGACGAATCGTTCTTCCGTCGAGTTTTCGAGCATGGTCGTCGTCTCAATGGACTCTCCTCGTCGGTGCTACGTCATCGAAACCATCGCTAATTTGTTTCTAGACGTTTTGCGTGGTCGCAGACGGTCGGGGAAAATTTTCACAGAAATTTCCACGCGAGTCCGTTAATTTTAGAAAGTCGGGCTTGGTAATTATGTATTTGCTCGAGAAACGAGAGCGAGTGTGTTCGTGAAATTGATGGGATTTTTGAAATAATCGAACGGACAAGTCCGAGAATGGTTTCACCTAATCGTTTCACTCTCGTAATCGGCTTTCTGCGATTTCACGTGAAACGAAGTTTTCCGGAAATTTCGTCAGGAACAATTCGCTTATAACGTATGTAATTCTTGATTACCGGGTCATTACTATCCGATGTCGACCGGTATTATCCAACACGACCAACGGAAATAAAATGTATTTTCATGTCCACGCCTGAAGTTACGTCACTTACAAACAAGGTATTCCCCCTACGACGTAGTTGTCACGGTTAAATTCCGCCTTACGGTATCTCATATAGCGGTGATTCATATGGACGAATCTACATGACACTCGGAGCACAGCCACGAAGTCGTACCATACATTTTTTTTTCTGAACGCGATTCGTAAAAAAAAATATACTGTGATCTCCTCGCCTGATATTTAAATAAATGTTGAAAACTGAAAACTATTGAAAAAACTAGTATTATTTAACTCTTCAACAGGTGTTCGCGTAACGAACGTATTAAAATGTATTTTATTCTCAACCTGATTTGAAATAATCCACTAGAAAAAAAAATATGTATACACATGTATAAATATGTATATGATTCATATTACATTCAATTATTCAATTCGGTACAACGTCCTCTGTCAGTTTGAAGGTCACCGACTAATTACCCAAAGTTAGTACGTGATGAATCTTGCGTAATCGCTTAATCGGTGACAATGTCCACGTGATTGTCAGTTTCGATTCGACCACGATATTTACAATGATAATCGTGAAACAATTAGAAGTACGTATTACTAGCGCGGTTATTGGGTTAATCGTATAGGCGGGGCGTGTGTGGTTCGTTCATAGAGAGAGAGAGATAGAGTGAGAGAGAAAAAGGAAAAAAAAAACGGCGAATACTCGGGACGGCCAGATCGATTCGAGTTTTATGGAGTTAAGATATAAAGTGCTAGGTCATACGCTCGGAGTTTTCTGTTCTGCACATTAAACGACCGTCCATCGAATTTACGTTAACTCGCGTCCAACGTTAATACATCTACCCCGGTTAATACGAATATATGTATACACGCGAAGCCAGCCGAACACCAAGCCGCGAAGCGAATTAATCATCAGATTTATCCGTCGAATTTCATTCGATCCCGTCCGTCCAATGTGATCGCGCAAAATCGTCAAATTCCCGAATAATAATACCGACCAGTCCACGTATCCGATATCAAACGAAACACATATATACATATATGTATATATAAAGTCATTTAATCTTATTTAAACAAATCTTGTATTTAATCTTGTATTAAACAAATACATATACAACAACATATTGTATATACATATCCATATATACAACACTCGATCTCCCGACGCATCGACACCACGGATCATCGATTATGAAATCGATCGACAATAGAAACGTTAAACCCGGCCTAACGCACCGTTCCCAACGAGCGACCCGAGCGAAACCGAAAAATCCCGACGGGCCACAGGGTATAAATAAAACATTCGCCCCGAACTACACGGGATCCCATTAACCGTTAACGATCTCGCAAAGAAACACCGGATTCCCATCGGGTCGTGTAACATCGGCCATATTATTCCGCAAAAACGAAATCCAACATGGGGATGGAGGGGGAGGGGAAGATGGGTAGGAGAAAAAGGAGCCGCCACGACGCGGCGAGGCGACGCTCGTCGAGGTCGTGCCGCATGTTCGACGAGGAACGTTCTTATTTCCAGTTCTACCTGGTCTATGATGCACAAGAACATACGTACAATACATACATACGTACGTAGGTACGTACGTACATACATAGACTGTCCGCTAAAGCGAACAATACGCTTGGTTGCGTGCCGTGCACACGTGGGAATATACACCGTGACATAAAAGTATCTACGCGGACGGAAAACTAAATTCATGGGATTTCTTAATGGCGGCCGGGTTTCACTGACGTTTACGAATCTACGACTTTATCGAACGTGAGTGTAATCAACGTTGACGGATGTATCAGGCTGGATATCATTTATGTGTGTGTGTATATGTATATATATATATTTTTTTTTTTCTGGAAGTTTCATGTATTCATAGAATCAAACCAAACCCGACGATAATTCTATGATTGATAACGCGAATACGGTGAGTTAGATTACAACCGTTTCACTCGCGATTCACCGGCACTACTTGCCACGTGAGACTTTCGTTTCTAAATATACACGGTGTTTCGTCGATGAAGCGAGAGACGGTTCCTACGCCAGGAATCTACGCCGTGTGTTTAGCTTCCACGAAGGATGATTGCGACACGTCGCGTGGGTTGTTGAAATAAAGAGACACTCGGGGCGAACGGGCACACGTGTTCTCCAAAAACGCAACGGTACGACGTTATCCACCGGAAAATACAGAGAGAGATAGAGATAGATCGATAGAGAGAAAGAATATCTCTCTCGACGCACAGGGATTCTACGGGAATTTTTTTTTCTTACACCCGGTAACGATAACGGGTGGCGATAGAATCTTCGTGAAGTTTCCGCTGAATCGGGAACTGACTTATTAGTCGTTCGCGGAATTCTAACAGGATAAAATTGTTGTATTTCATACACGTCACATGACACAATTCGTATTAAAAGTAAGAAAGAAAAACGACACGCGGTTTACTATTATTATCATAATTCCGTGTACCGTTTTATCGCGAGCCAATTGGAGCAGGCCAATAAACATTTTATCGAAACCGGCTAATCTATGGTATTCAAATATGTAAACCGCCGGCGTATCTGCTCTTCTCCTTCCCCCCCATGAACGAAACCGTGCTGTTCTGTCTATGACTCTCTCTCTCTCTGTGTATGTGTGTATGTATTAAATAAAACACGAACGTTAGAATCGCCACCGATACACAACCGTTCAAACGTCCAAAGGTGATCGCGTGTCCAAGATAATCGAAATGTCCGTACGTGCATCCGGTATGATCGAATGTGTCAAACACACACACCAAGAAAGAGAAAAAGAAGGAGATAGAGAGAGAGAAAAAAATAAACGATGAAACGATCGGAAGTAAAACGATCTCCAATTAACCGTGTGAAATTACCGAACAATCCGGATCGGACAGCCAGCCAGGACAAAATCCAGTTAATCGGTATCGTCGGTTAACCCGCTCGATGTACCTACACTTATCCGCGATCGCACACTTTCAGGATAGAACCGCATTACGTGCCACCTGTCCTGAGATTTCGGTCTTTCACGCCGTTCCGCGCGCGGCGTAGAATAAGCACTGTCCGCGCGCTGGCTCACGCGGTTCAAATAATAAACACCGGCACGGCACGAACACCACCGAGGACCACCGAACACACACGAACGAACGCGATAGGCAACCGATGACACCTGACACACGGGGATACCGCTGCACAGGAGCCGCGGATCGAAGTTGAATGAAATTTTGAAAACGAAGGAGATTTTGTGATTTTTTTCTTATTTGTTTTGGGTAAGAGGGAGTTGAGGTGTGGACGTTTGGGGATTCGAATCGATACGCGGGATCTTTTTTTTCTTTTTTTTTTTTTTTTTTTGGTGTAGAACGTTGTTGGTAGGATAAGGTTGAGAAGAGTTTAGGAGAAAGTTGGGAAACATTTGTAGATTCTTCGTTAATTGTTGTGTATTGAATGCTGGGTTTCGATTAGGGTACTTATTGGTTTACTGATATGTCAATTTTTTGGGTAGTGTCTCAGAGTTTTGGATTATGTACGGAGATTTTAGTGAGGAAATGTGAAATCGGTCAAATTGGCGGGTTTCTGATTTCTCGGAATTTTACAAGTGGGATTGGAATTGTATGTAAGGTGGAATGTGGTAAGGATATTCTGTATTTTTTATTTAGTTTTATAAAACTGAGGAATGTAATTTATTTAGAAAATATTATTGAGATACGTTTCGCGGGTCTGAATAATATTATGGCGGAGAAAAGGTTATTAGTTTCTTTTTCTGTTCGAGGAATTTCCGCAAAATACAATATCTTATTCAAAGTACGATTGGCAATTAAGAATCTCGGGGAAACGATGTTGAAAATAATGTTGCTCGTTGTGTCAAGGCGATCGGAGTTCCGCTCGGTGTGATCGAAGATATGCGTGCAAAGTTTCATCGTTTCATTGCGAAATCCAATGCGATATTGCTTGACGGATAAGGTTGAAGCTAGCTATCTTCTCGAAATTCGCGAAAGAAAGTTTTAGAGACATGGATATGGCGATTCTACACCTATTTATAGCTATACATTTGGAATTACACTCCAATCTGTGATATAATTCAATTCCCAATTGATCATGGGGTAATATTTTTTTACTAAAAAGTTTCGAATGTTTGTTTCATGCGCAGTGACCAAATATACGAGTATGTAAATCAGACTGTAATATGCAAATACTGTAAAGCAAAGCAGTTGCAAGAAATTGTTTTAAGAAGATGAAACACGTGGATATGATATAATAATGCGTGCACAGAACAATAAGTAATCACTTTACAAATAGTGTCCTTCGTTGACATCTTCTTCGAGGCAAACTAATGTCTAATCATCGATTAATAAGTTCTAAAAAAAAAACACAAAAAAACGCGACAGTTCTATTGGATTAAGTCAGATAAAAAAACATAACGAAATACCCAATACGATCTTTAACTTTATTTTAGATTCATAAATCAGATATTCTTTCTTTAATTGACCTATATACGAATAAACCCCAAATCAAATTTTCGCGGATTTGCAGAGAAATTTAGTCGGAATGATTAGTGACCAGTTTCAAAAATCGGGCGATTCGAATATCATCTAATTAAAGCCGATATAATCCTACCTCACGATTATCGGACGGGTGTTTTAGATCGAATAAAAATAACAGTATAAACGTTTTACGTAATCGGAGCACCGACATTCCGATATCGGATCGAACGTTCGGCACTTCAGATTCCCACGTAAAATTTTAATTCGCGATACTAACTGCGTCTAAACCGACATAAAACTTCGCCATTTATGGACGAAATAGATGGAATCTTATTTTTAATAGCTGGACACACCGGAACGTCCGAGCAAGTCGGCTGCAGTCAAAGGTCGAATTACGAAACATAGAAACCATGGAACAGATACGTTTGCGTATATGTGTGTTTAAACACTGTAAAATCATTCGTTTGTATAATAATTATACATGCATAGCATACCTCGAGTGTGTGATTCGATATATGAATAGATCATTGTCACGGATTATTGACACCACGTGCAGATTCTTGATGGAATAACTTTAATCCATTTGAAAGTGAATTTGAAACGACAGAAGAAGGATAATATCTAATTGTAGATACTGTTGTAATTGCGATTTTTTTAACATTATTCACACTTTTTATTGTCTGTCAGAATGTTAGTTGCATCAGCAATTGGAGAGACATCAGATTTCAGAATTTGTTTCACGCGTGGACATCTACTTTATACAAAAATTCTTGAATAAAAGTAACCCTTTTTCTACTCGTTCCAATCATCATGATATATCAAAAGAAATTTTACCTACAATTTTCTGACGTAGGGTATACTTTACTTTATCGAACTTTTTCGCCGCCGACATTCGCGTGACCAAAGTCACGGATAAAAGATAGTACCTAACATACATATATATAAAGTCAAAGTACAACACTTGAACGACGCATTTAAAAATTCGTTTGACTGTCGAACTATTATATTTGAATTAATTATTATTGAAATATTGCGAGTCGCAGTCACAAACATCCAGACACGGATTATTTCGAAACGGTTGTTAAATTTGCAACTCTTATACAATCCGACAAATAACATCAACAACTAGCAGTCTACTGACCAATTAACTTTCAAAGTTATCAACCCAATTTTTCCACCGTCCAAGTATAGAATAAACATACAGATATACAGCTGGGATTATCGTCATCGCGTAACAGGAGAGCCGTGATTACTGTTAAATCGACGCTTTTGCTGCGGTGGAACGTAAATAGGAATGAAGAAAAGTTGAAGGAACGCCGGCAGTCGTGATTACGTAATAACGGGCTTTCACGCGATCGCTTCGCGACATTGCCCGGTTAAACTTTTACAAGAGTGCGTGTACGCCGTTGCGTGCCGTGAATGGGAACCGCTACAAACTACTTGCCGCCGAGCATCGTTACGAATTCAATAGCCACATTAGCGGTTCATTAAACGATTTAAACGATTCAATCCTGATTGAAACGTGTCTCTTACGTTTGCAGCATATAACAATTAAGTTTTTTTTTTACAATTTTCAGCGGATACCGATGAAAATTGAAAACTTTTAGTTTATTTCAATGTACGAACATTCAAGAAGAAAATATATGTTATATCTTTTAAATGTTGTTCTCGAGGAAAGTAAAGTAGATACTTTTTAACACGAAATCAGTGGGAAACTGTGTGCACATTAAAATTGAGATAAACTTCGTTTGTGAGTATTATTGACCCGACTTTGTCATAGTCGTCGCGTTATCGTACTTTCTTCATTATGCGAAATCACGGCAAAAAGTATTATGCAAACTAAAGGAACACCCAGCGCGTTCGTTATCTAATGTTGGAAAATACGATAACGTCGAAGTTAATAATTACTGGCAATGAGTCAGAGGAACGATATCAAACGAAGTACGGTTGCTGAATGCGTCTAGACATCAACTGCATGGCACGTCACCACGAAACGTTATTTTGCCGCCAATACGTGATGTCAATGTCCACCCTTATCGACATTATCATATGCAATTCGAAAAATATGCGAGCACGATGACTAATACAGTCGCGCCAACGTAACAGATTAACGAATAACTCCTTCGCCCCTTTGACTATATGTATAACAGGAAGACACAATGTCTCATTTCTTCGAAATTGCACAGGATACGTAAGTTTTACGATGTACCATCTGGCTTTTCTGATTAAATTAATTTTCTTTTGATTCAGATATCGTGTACCCATAATCGAAAGATCAAGAAAATATTATGGAACCAATAAGAGAGAAAAAGGCCCACAGATGGGGCAGTACGACAACTGGGGATGGCCCGGAGATTGTGGCGCTGCTGTGCACAGTGTGACATTTCACCAATTTAACGGGAGAAAATTACTGCACGAAAGGAATGCTTGATTTCGATGATCGCAATATTGTACATATATATTTATATAATTATTTAAGCTGTAGCATGTACATATATTTAGTAGGTTTATCTTTTGATAACCTTTTGCGCCAACGTCCCCTCGCCCTGTCACGTGCAATGTTCAACAACTGTTGAAAACCGGCTGTTATAAGGATATGTAAAGTCACAGACGAGATATATACTTGACCTATCAGACCCTATACTTTTCAATATTCTTTGTTTTTAGAGCTGCAGAGACCTCTTTGCATTTGAGTGTCGCTCCAAACGTTACCAATTTGGGTTTGTGTCTAGGATGAACACTGGTGAATAGAAGAAAGAAACTATAGAACATATAACTAGTACGGTATAATAATGCCACAGACGAGAAACTGAATAGATCTTGCATTTAATGGGAACTGAATTACCGATGCGTTGAAACTTAAGCAATTTAAGTGGATTTATAGCGCCTCTTTGCCTACGATGAAAGTTTTTAGAACTAAGAGTGTATCAAGGTTCAGAAGCAGTTACCACTTTTATACGACCCACAAGGGAATCCCTCGTAAAACATCGTCTATGGTATCACCATAGACCAACCATAAGTGTAGACCGGACATGTTGGGCAAACTTTTGTGTCACGAAGAGGGGGTCCTAGGACCCCCTTACCATTTTCGTGTCACGCTCAACGTTACCGGTTTTTGACTGGATTCCGTATTTAACAGCACGTACACGGTATATGTATATTCTGTGAGTACTAATGATATTCTATTCCTTTTGGCGGGAGAAAAAATGATATACAAGCATGAATTCAAAATAATTATTCTTCGATTGCTAACAATAGCGAGCAAATTACGAAAATCACGAAAAATCGTCAAATCCAAACAGTTTTTTGGTCGGCATTCGTTCAATTTTTGAGATAGCGATCTGGGACTGGTACCAGTGTTTTAGTTAGGAAATTCTACGGCAGAACAATGTATAATAGTTGTACTTTTCGAAAATTTAATTTTTCGCAAAAATCTGAAGGGGGTAGGTCAGGATTTTTTGCGATTTTCGTAAATCGCCTGCCATTTCCGTAATTTTTGAGCTATTAAAACGATCCAGGGCGTTTTGGACGCGGAATCCGAAGCCGAATAAGACAGTGAAAGAATTATTTTGATATCTAAAAAATTGTAGAAATGGCGAGCGATTTACGAAAATCGCAAAAAATCCTGACCTACCCCCTTCAGATTTTTGCAAAAAATTAAATTTTCGAAAAGTACAACTATTATATGTTGATCTGGCGTAGAATTTCCTAACTAAAACAATGGTACAAGTTTTAGATCGCTATCTCAAAAATTGAGCGAATGCCGATCAAAAAACTGTTTTAACACGGCTACAATGTATGATCACGATCGGACAACAATGAACAGACAAGCAACAATGACAACTTTAACTTCGAATATTTTTCAGTGTAGTTCTTAGACTAACCGCTCTTTGGCCCAGAGGGTACCACAGTAACCCTCAATCTTGGCCTCATATACCTGACACGCGAACCCCTATTGGATGTCCTGTGTACTCCTATTTCTCTGAGCTTCGATTCGAATAGTTTCAGACTCATAAATTTCGTCCTTCCCCATTGTATCGTGCACCATTTTTCGAATCCCATATTTGCAAAGGAGGCGCTGTCACTGTACTACTGCGTTGGTAATACAGTTACACCGCCTCGAATAAAACCTGCAAGATGGAGTCACGTTTATCGTATACGATTATGACATACACCAAATCAATAATTCCGTGGTACACATTTCATTGATTAGAATTTTATTTCTTCTTTCCTCGCCGAAATATTCCATCCACGTCCGACCTCATTCTTCGTGCCCGGATTGATCCCTTATCAGCCAGCACGAAATTTTAATCCGTAGTCCGCATCCTTGCCAGGAATGGCGGTAGTGGCGCTGCGGATCAATCGGGGCTCGCCAGGCTTTCCGGGTACGCACTGTCTTTACTATCCGCGAAATAATTCTTGTAGACGATTTTTATTTTCCGCTAGTCGCGCGCATGCACCGGTAGAAGCTTGGGGACCGTGGTGACGAACTGAAGAACACGGGAACCCCTGAGTGTCATCTGGAAACATGCAGTCATAGTCGACCGACGGGGGTTTATTCCTCTAACCCCTTTTGCGTTTCCACTGGAAATCCCTGTTAACCTTTTTGCTGCTTCGCTTCCGTCTCCCTCGAATCCCAGACGATCTCTGCGATCGATACACCAACACGTGAATCAGTGATCCTTACTTATTTTCGGTAAATGAATACTGACGGTGATCCTCCTATTCTCTTTTTTTTTCCCCCGTTTTTATATACATAATATATGTATACGCGTGATTCGATGTGAGAAGTGAGAGTTCCGGGGTTGAATGGAGACACTGCGGATTGTTTCTCCTGTTCCCTTGGTTTTCGCGAGCTTTGTCGCCGTTGAGAGCAGTTTATACGCTGGAAGTACTTGTTGTTAGATTCCGAAGTGAAATAAATGTTAAGTTCTCCTTTATTCGAGAGTTATATTTATTTATTTCACGTAGAAATACGATGCTTAAGAGTATTCATAGTACCATATCGCTTTGCTCCGGTAGTAACGTTAAGTACAATTCTATTATGTGTCTAATTAGGCTTAGCAGCGTAGTTAGCATTTGAAAGTATGTATGCAATCTAGTAATTTGCTTAATCGATACTGTTTTCCTATTGTAATTACTGAAAAGAATTGCCAAGCATACCTAGAAATACTGTAATTATATATTCCACTCGATCATATAATCCGTAATTAAATATGCTTAAAATGCTAAATATGATTTACTATTCTGAATATATAATAAACGACACGCTTCAGCTACGCTACGCATTAAAACACGCATCACGCGGTAAAGAAGATTTATTATTATGAATATAAAAATATTCCCATTTCACGATGGTAGATCTAGGTCCGCATGTTTTACGACTTGTCCCAGAAACAGTTCCTATCTGTCACGCCTCGGTCCAAAAGTTGCAACGGGGTCGTATTGAATCATATTCTGCCCGCCTCGTTTCGATTCTACGTTTATCAAGCAACGAACAAAAAGAAAAAAAAACACGAAGTCACCGTCGCAGAATCAAACACGTCGCGATTTATACATAGCATCGTTCCTCGCCATCAATGAAACGAAATCTGTAACGCAGATAATGTCGTACACACACACGCATACATCCGTGTCAAGTGCTCACATTCCAAGATCGATCGAAAGAAAATATTAATAGCTCCTTCGGAACACTTGAAACGAGAGAAAAAGAGAACGACCGAATGGACGGAAAGAGAAAAAAAAACACTCACAAACCGAAGGAGACCGTTCGTGAAGCAAATCTTCTTCACGATCTTTCGGGATCGCGGATAATAACCGTGCGGGAAAAACTTAGGTCTACGAGGAGGTTATGCACCCACTTTCGAAAGTGGTACGTAGTTACGATTTATTTTCGGTATCATCTTTCTCCTGTTCCCCGGAGATGAGGAGGCATGCATGAACAAGGTACCGTTTGACAACCTTAATCGCCCGCGGCCGTCGAAAGTCTCGGTTCGTTCCGTTTTCAACGGAACCTCACCTTCTCCGTTACGTTTTTCGATCTCCCATCGGTTCCTCTATGGGTGTGATGCGCGAGGATATGTGTTGGTGGATGCGCGCGCACGTTTTACCGTGGTCCATCGCTGATTCTCCGGTACACGAGTGAATTTCAACGGGAAGTGGGCGCCGGAGAAAGTTTTCTGCGTGTCCCTTATCGCGTACTTGTAGCAAGTGGCGGAAAAATGAAAGCTAATTGAGATATTAATTCGCGGTCGGACTTTGCCTGCGGTCTGGACGATAGGGAGAATTATTCTGATAGGATTTGTTGATTTCCGAGTTTTCTGGAGCGAAACGTCGTAGCTCGATCGTCGGGTGACCGACGGTATTTCAGATAATTCAAATATTGCCGCGCATAAACAGCGATACGCGAGAGACACTGAGTAAGTTTAAGGTTATAGCGGTAATCTCGGTAATAACGAGCACGCTGTTTATGAGCGAATTATTCGCGTTTTTATGGTAGAATTTTAGCTAAACGCGAAACATAAATTAGACGAGGTAAACCGAGACCGACAATCTGCTGACATAGTTATGGTATAATCAATTTCAGGGAGTTCCTAGTTATTAATTGTATCGCCGTTTTTTTTTGTATTACGCAGAAAATAACCAAAATTGCGACACTATATGTAGAGTAGAATAGTTATGGTCATATGACTTCGGATCTGATTGATCACATCACATTTTCGGATTACATTATATCGGTATATTTATATAAACTGTAATGTACCCATCAATTTCACGTTGGACGGTTTTTTAGTTTTACCTGCACTTTTTTTGTCTGTTATAAATGATGCGTTCAGTTGGAACAAGTAGTTATGGAAATCGCGTGATTTTATTTATATAAAGTTTAATTAACCTACTATAGTCCACTTCATATGCATTCGATTGTCCGTTTTTATACCTTTTATTCTAGCAGTGCGTTCTTAAAAAAGTTTAATGTATTACCGTCCACTCCTTATGCAACCGATTTTTTGTATTTCCCGCATGTTTTTTTTTATTTATATACCTGTCACATATTATATTCGTTTATTTTTACAGAGTTTCGTATATTCAGTAATCATTCGGCCGTTCTTTCACTTATCCTTCGTTTGTTTGTTTCGTGTTTTTTTTGTTCGAGTTTGATTCTACTTGGACCTGGTAGCTACGCAAACACTCGTGTTTTCGCGTTTGCTCGCGGAATTTTCGACACGTTGGATAAGAGAATTCGCGAGTTTTTACGTCGTCCTCGGTTTGATACGCGGCAACGGGGACGAGAAATGGTATCTTAACCGGAAAGTGCAGCCTTGGCTTCGAAGTGCCAGCTAAAACTCAATATTAGCCGATGCACTGGAAGTTTATGTACGGCAAATGTTTGACCGGGACACAAGAAAGGAAAAT
Organism: Mimumesa dahlbomi; assembly: GCA_917499265.3. Taxonomy (NCBI): domain Eukaryota; kingdom Metazoa; phylum Arthropoda; class Insecta; order Hymenoptera; family Crabronidae; genus Mimumesa; species Mimumesa dahlbomi. Next base: position 9,678,758 of record OU824118.1, on the reverse strand, counting down.
AAAAAAAAATACCATGGTCGTTTTTCAACACTTCGATTTCTTTTCTATCCGGGACATTCGCGAACGAATCCCGAGAAGTCGGCCTCCCATTTCTTTAGGCTAATAAACTAAATACCTGCGAACGAAAAACCGAAAACGACCGACCGTGTCCCGATGAACTACTTCCATATGCATATCCTCTCTAATTTCGCGGCACAAAAACACAATTGGAACGCGGAATTATTATATTCCAGTTAAAAAAAAAAGAAAAAAAAATATGAACATGCGATCTGATCATCTTAATTGTATAACCGAATCAATTAACGATTACCAATTCGATGGAGTAGAAATCAGCATAAGAATATACAAAATTCAACATCGATACATCATACATTTTTATAGTTACAACAAACTTGGTGGATGACTTAATTACTTTTTATTATTTTAATTAATGAAGTATGTTTCTTTCTATCATGTATTAAAGTTTACCGAATTTGTCAGTATTATTCGCGACACCATAGAAGTAAGTTAATTAAGTATCTCATTTTACGTCGCAATCGAGACTTATTACATTGAAACTAGATTACACCTTTCCTATAAAAAAAATATACATATATTATATTACGTGATCAATTAAAACTACATTATCTTGGTATTTTTACATTACACTTGTATTACAACGCATAAGAAATTCGTTTAAATACCACTTTATCGTTCTCACTTATTGTTTTTCACTCTTCTCATTTTTATAGATAGAATTATTTATCCCAGAGCTTACAAGTTCATACTCATACGCACGTTAGTTAGCGAATAAGGATCAGCTACAATCTATGTACGCACATACGTGTTACATTCGGGTATGAAATATATTTCTAAGCCGATTTACTTCTTTTGAATCTATTCCTAACGACGTAACTTAGAAGTCGCGTTGAAAATTTCACGCTGATTTTTCCACGTGTTCTTTCAAGTTCGTCGTCAAGTGTGATTAACAGTCGCGCGTCACAGTTATTGCTCGTAATTTTTGATAATACCCGTTTCGGTCACGGAAATTTTTGTCGTCAACGCCGAATTTCTAAGAAACGAAGATCCAAAGGCGTGCCGTTCAACACGTCAGAGGGTTTTGCATAATAATAGGTTGAGCCGCGTAACAAAATACAAGGTGGACCAATAGTAACTAGACGCTTAGTGGAAGCAAAAAAATTGTTAAACTTGTTAACAAATAGAGAATAGTAACGCAATATAGGACAATTTATCGAATTTCTGTTCTCTAACGAGTCGTATTAAACTTTCTACTGATAAAATCATTTTTTCGACGAAAAAGGTGGTCTCTATTTTTGCAAATATATTATCAAACGAATGTGTACACTTCTCTGATGTTTCTCCGGGTTTTATATTTATTTTTTCATAACAACTTACGAAGATTCTTGGAACGCGTTATATCTTATATGATTACGCTCACTTTCTAATTTCAAATTTATTCTTAGATTAATGACTCTTGGCCCACCCTGTGTGTGTGTTTTTTTTGCCACGTGATTTTTCTCGGGTCGTCGAACCGCAGAATTTCCGATCGTCTCCATTGTTTTCATCCGAATTCCGAATCGTATTGCGAGCGTTTATGCGGATGCAAATACGGCCGTCGCAATCGTATGGAAATACTAATTGCACAAAGTGTCATTGTTGTTGATATAATAGGTTCCAACGCTGTACGAAACTTCTACACGAGGATGTGTTGCAAACAACTATAAAATCGTGTTTCGAAAATGTTCACGACGTTGCGAAACGAGTCTTACGTTTACCAAGTCGACTGTCGGTTCGATTGTTCTTCATCCTGATTGCTTAATCACATGATTAAATAAAAATTTTCCCATGTAAATTCGAATTACCGTATTGAAATATTAATCGACTAATCAAGTAGTATAATACATATATATTGACTACTGAAAAATGATGATATTGAATTCTACACAAAAACCCTTGGTGCATTAATAGAAAATCGAGATATTTGAAACGAGTTAAGTTTTCAAAACCTGTATACAACCGTTCGTAACGTGTACATACATCGGAATACAATTACCTTAAAATGCACAACTTACTAATCGCGTTTATCTCGTTAATTCACGTACGATAATGTACATACGTGAAATGAAGGACTAGTTCACATGAATATTCGTATCCTACAATTACGACATAAAACGAGAAGTTCCGATAAGAAACAAAGTTGGACGCGTTGTGAGGGAACACCGATAAACTAAATTGGGAAAACTACCGTGGAAGATACACCCATAACACCGGTGAAAACTATTTACGTCCCATCCCAATGTAGCTGTGATCAATTTTCTGTTCCACATTGTAGATACTTCGTATTTATTCTTTGTAGTTTCTCTCGTTCCTGGTGTTCCGTGGTTTTTCTCACGTTTCAGCATCCCGTGAACTTTGAGTTCCGAGTTAATCATATTAAAGATATTCAACAATCAGTATTATTTACTCGGAGAATTAGATAGATTTTTAGCAAGTTTCAGTCGCGAAAAATTTCATACTCGAGGATTCCATTAAAAAATTGGTTCTTCGGTTTTAGCCGGATGTAATGATATGCGCACACACAGAGTCACTTTTTACAACGATTATATAAGTCAAGAAAAAAAGTTTTTTTAGCGACATTTAAAACAGAAGCGGTTTTTCGTGTCAGAATTGACCCTCGTCGGTTTCGAAGGTCGGCGTAAATACGTGTAATCTTATCGAAATAATGGACATATTCCGTAAACAAAGACATCACGACTTATTTGAACATCTTTAAAAGAATACGTATCGATATTTGGAATATAATATATTAAACATAATATCGATATGAAAACAGTATGAAAATTTGCTTTGCCCGTAACCTTGCCGCGGGATCTTCTGTACACGGACATTCTTTAGAATTTCTTTGATCCTGCCGTCGGCGACAGGTAAAATCCAAAAGTCTTACGCACATCTTCTTTATGTAAAAAAGATGAAACAATTTGACGGTCATTGATGCTCGAGAAGTCATGTCGGTGTTTGAAATAAAAACGGAACAAGACTACAGACCGTTCGAGTATCTAAGTGTGTTCCTGTTCCACACAATTAGGATTCATTAATATTGTCAGAGGGTATTTTTTTTTTCACGCATTCACGGTACAGAAAGATCGTAATAGAATCTTTTGATGAGACATTATTTTCGAAATAACATGTTTTCCTATGGACATTGATTATTATCGGTTATTGTGAGAATAACGAGACACCTTCGTGTTTCGAAATTAATAACTTTATTTATACTGTGTCCGTCGACGTTCAAATTCTGATGCCAAAAATATTCCTGACGAAAAAGTCAACTCGTTTCCATATCTTAGATGTTCATGGATAATGACTGCGCGTGATTCGCGACAGCCAGTTTCTCTTCAACAGTAATTTTTTTTCCGTCCATGCTCGTTTACAATGGATTCATTTCACGTAGTTTTATTATGATTTTCCATTAAATTCTTTCGATAACGCGTGCAGGGTAAATGGAATAAATTATATGCACGTTAACACAAAATTCAGTCAATTTCGGTGAACGTCTTTCACAGGAAGTTCCATATAATATGTGTACCCACTGATTCATAGTATTGTAATTAGGAATTATAACTAATACCTGGAGGATGTCGGCATGGTCAAAGAGGCGGCGATGATATTTGTACGGTAATTTTCCAAAGATCAATTTGTTCCAATTTCGTGTCGCAGGTGACTTAATACAAAAGGTCAATTTCTGCCACGTGTTCTGCGAGAAATAATACCTGTACTTTTTCATAAACGTTCGTCCACTTTTCCGAAGCGTTTTAGTCGTTATCACAAAAAAAAAGTGCAAAGAATGTATTACACTTCCATTTATACATAATCACCAGTCCTCTTTGACATTTTTTTTTATTTTCACTTATTAACGATCATTACTCTTATTACTTTCACCAAAATTCGCACGCGAGATCGGTGATATCCGGATTCTGTAAAAATCTGGTTCACATTTTATCTGCCCGACTTTGCGGTTTCCATTCTGCGTGTTCATATTCGCCGTTCTACGGTAAACCGTAGTACTTAACACAATTATCAATCATTTCTCAATGATCGCAATACCTAGAATTGACTCTTCTTTAATTTTCACCTAACCAGACTTCAAGTGAATTCCGACGAAAGAACTTTTTCAAAACTATCGACAAAAATTCCCAACAACGATAACAAAAACCTCTTCCCGGAACGTTCGATCGTTCATGCAGCGTAAAAATTCGTACACTAAACTCTTCTACCGTTACTCTCGTATATCTACGGTGATAATAAAATTGCACCGTTACCGTAGATGATTATCGATAAACAAAAACATCGCGGAAAACCATCCGACAAATCGTGGAACAATAAACCAGCCGTGCATTAGTTCTAAAACTCATTTTCGCAATTATCATGCGGACGACACCGGCTATTTCTTTCTCTCTTTTTCTTTCTCTTTCTTCGTATGTATCTGTGTATGTGTGTATGCCACGAGGCCTGTCTCACGCACACACCGAATTTCGTCCAGCTTTTTGGGGGCAGCGCGGTGGTACGCACCGGTGTGGGGGATTTCGTTGACGCGGTTTTATGGGGCGGCGCTGAGCTGATAAGTGGGACATACCGCTCTTGCATCTCTGTATTTCGTAGTGAACTCGCCATCGGATCGGATCGGATCACCTGCAGCTACGTGAATCTGTGTGCTACGTCGTGCAACAGAACCGTGTAACAGGAGCCGTTGCCACCTGGGAACAATTAGCCGACGTAAGTTTATAACGCCGACGTTTCCACGACGTATTTTTCTCATCGTACATTTTCATCGTGTTCGATCGATTTCGTGACTGGATCGATCGATCGATCGTCTTTCTCTCTCCGCTCCTTTTTTTTTTCTTTTTTCTTTCCTTTTTTTTCCCCTCCGTCGGAGTAACGGTGTTTCGGTGATCGAAATATCTGCGTGGATTCGTATTGAATTCGGTTCGATGGATAAATATAAAATTTTTAACGGTTCGATTCGAATTTAATGTGCGACTTAGAGATGTTTTTTTTTTTTGAGATACAAAGGTGGATTCGAATATTATCGAACGTCTCGAAATACAGTGGGATCGTTGTAACGATAGGTGTGCGGGTTTCAGTTTTTTTTAGCGTGCGATCGGGTACGAATAATAAAAAAAGTATGGCAAAGTGTTTGCTGGCTTATCGTTTGTGTGTTCAAGGTTCGGATAATAATATTTAAGTACGTGTAATCGTTGACAGTTAAAAAACAAGCGTTTTAAAGTACGTACAATTCGTTGATATTATTTAATACGGCGTTTCATAGTGTGAATGTATCGCTTATTAACCAACTAATCTCTTCGGTCTGGTTAAAGTTGAATTGAGTTTAGTATAATTACGTTCGACGATATTACGCGTTCTTGGAATCAGCGAAATGACTTTATTAAATCTAATTTCTATTCTAATGAAACGGAGTAAGTGGAGATGAATTAAAATCAAGAGCAACAACTGCCGCGATGCTTACCCGTTCTTAATCGAACTCCTTAGGTTCTGTTCATTAATTAAAACGTTTCGCTCGCCGGTATTCGCGCGCGAAATTATCGTAATTTCCGTTTCTATGTGCCTCGTTCGTCCGCGGATCCAAGAAGTCGCCGTCACGGGATGTTGACAGGCTCTTCAACGATCGTTTATAACAGTTTTCCCCATTTCAAACATGTTCGCATTCCATCTCGACACACTTTCTAAGTGCCTCAGTCTGATAGAACATCTTCTTCGGTTCCACGATTCCTTTCCAGAATCGAAAGAACCACGGCGAACGAGACTAAAGTGGAGCGATTCGTTGAATTTCACTTTTGAATAAAAGATTTTGCTTCCGATTTTGTCACGGTTAAATGAGTAATATAGCGCGGGTTTTTGTTCTTGAGAACGTCGAAAGGGATCGATACCAACGCCGGGGATTTTCCGGTGAATTGTATTGTACACATTTACATACGGACAGAGAAGATCCTTCGGGAATCTTGACGGTTCCGTACGGTGTCTGACGATTCCCCCGGGAATTCCGTCGCGTGGGAATTTTCAGATGTTGAGTTTGAAAGCTGAAGAGTTTTGTGAAAGGTTGTTCCGTGTTTCGCCTTGTTGCCGAGCGATGAGAATAGTATATTCTCCTTAGCTTGCCGGCGATTTTCTGACGCGAGAAGAGTGTTATTGTGTTCAAAAAAATTTCATTTTAATTGTGCTTATCAACGACACGTGTGAAGTGTCGTGAAATGGACGTCAGTGATAATAAATAAATTTCGTTTCTCCCCTTAACGACATCCCCGAATAAATAAATCTTAAATTCTATTATTAATCTAATGTATCGGGAGTTTATTAATTAATTCGATGTAATTTATATATACACGTTATCTTGGAAAAAGAAATTCGAAGATACCACGGACACGTGATCGATAAAACCGGGATCAGTTCGGCTGGCGAACAGGCAAAGTGTTTCAAACGTGTTTCGCCATCGTCGTTTAAGGTCAACACCGTCCGGCGAACGTGAAACGAAGCGTTAAACACGAAATTCATTTCCCTCGTTTATTATTAAAAACGCACTTCCGTCTTTGTCGCGCGACCAGACGTTTTCGCCGCGGCATCGTTTTCCGAGAGAGGTGCACCCGGCCGCGATATATATATATATATAAATACATATTTGCGTCGTTATCGCGGCAACATCGTCCACTTCCGCAGGCAGACCGAATAGAATAATAAGTGGCAATTAAAAAAGTAATTACTCCGTATGGAAACGAGTGCAAGGGAAGAGACCTAGGACGCTCGGTTGCGCAAGAAAATTAAAATTCCTAAAGGGAGAACGACGGGGGTTGTGAAGGAGGAGGAGGAAGAAGAGAGGGGGGAGGGGGAGAGTGGAAACATTTTTTCAAACGTAGCAGATACACGTGCTGAAGTGTATCTCTCTCCACCGTTGAAAAGGTAACTGCGAGATTCGCGTTAATTAGTCCTAGCCACCTGTTCAACGTTGAATTTCAACAAATGGGAATAAATATCAAAAGATATTTATTTTCGCTCCATTGACGAGACACGTTCGATCGAAAATATTTATCAGAACGCGATGATACACGTTCAACGATATCGATTTCTTCCGATAGAAAATATACATATCGGGTAACTGAAGTTCGAATAGATGAAGTTATAATATTCCGTGGGAGAGAATGAAGACGTGGATCACGAGCCACGATAACTTGTCAAGCTCGGTTTATTATGTAGCAGACGTCATTTGTGCTTCACTTTCTGCATACAGATCATCAAAGATCTAATACAATTAATGTGATTTAAGGAAAATTATGAACGAGATAATGACAGCTTTCTTCGAAAGCAGATCGCTTCGGTTTACAATCCGTGTTCCTCGACTAACGAAATAATTTTCACATAAATTTTAACTGGTATAGCGAGTCTCATAAATCGCCGCTAATTATTGACTTTCCAGCGCATCGCTTGCCTGCGCTATTCTTCTTTTTTTTCATCTTTTTTATTATTATTACCCAACCGGTATCCTTACAATATAGTTTTTCAATTTTCCGGCCGGTTTCTATCAATAAAACGGAACTACAATTGCGACAAAGGTACATACATTCGAAAGGCAAATCGCGGCACGAACACTGAGTCATCCGGTTTAGATTCGTTTCTCCGCGCTTCCCTCGCGGATCACTTTAATTGCAAGTCGCACCGGGGAAAATTGCATCGCACGCAACCGAAGGACGGGCCCGAGATTGTTAGCATTGAAGAAAGCAATAAGAAACAATCCGCGGGAGATCCAGCGAGTGAAATCAGTCATTACCGCCGCCGGGACTTTCCGCGTAATGCCGACTTTCCAGGTGTACCGATAATACCACCTACGGGAACACGTTTGACAATTCGCACGAAATACACGTACGTTTGACTTTCTGCAGTAAATCATTCGGTTCTCGAAAGATTTTATAAGATGTTCAAATATCTATTTTTTCCCGCAAAAAGGTAGAATCGAAGTGTCATTTTTTAATATCGATTTTTAATAAATCATTGTATGATTGTTTTTTACCACCGTTTCTCAGGTGATTAGTGACAGGTATATCCACTATTTCATGTGACGGGATTACGTCAACTTAGGTTGATTTCGCCGTTTCGGCCAAAACTACGCTGACGTTTGATGTTTAAGCACCGTGTGTCTCGCATTCTTGTGCTCGATGTATAATATAATTCGGTCGGACGGTTGTAATACGCTCTCAACGACTCGCTTCTACTTACTTTTATTCGTACGATAATTCTTGACTAATTAGCCACGACTTGACTCATTAATATTCACGTATTTACAATGTAACGAACGACAAGTGTAATTAAAAAAAAACAATAAGAAGAAGAAACATACAAGAGTCTTCGGAAAATTGACTCGGTTAATCGATTAAGATAAAATAATCCCCGGGACGCAATGTAAATCCGAACGGAAACGTCAATTGCTGTAAGCCAATATCTTTCGCTCTATGATCGAGCTACGTAAGGATCGAGAGGCAGTAGGTTAATACGTTACTCATCGTTCATTTCCGACAATACTTACCTGGATACCATGTATCATCTTCAACGGGTAACATCTATAAATCTAAGTCTATCCGTACATCGAAAGAAATAAACGAAAATATTCCATAAACGCGACTCACCTATCCACCGGTTAATTACATTTTCTCGGTAATTGTTCATAAATTTCGGACACGTAGGCGGGCAATTTAGATTCTAATTATTATCCGGTCGAAACGGAGTTACACACGGTACATATATGTATATATATGCATATATTTTTCCATTCGCGAACGTGACTCGATGTTCGAAGAATGACGTTGTGGACGGTGTGGAAAATTTGAATCGCCGGGAAGAAAACGGGACTGGTATCTTTCGCTCTCCAATCGGGATGCGTAAGAAACTAGACAGCCAGGTCCATCTGTGATTGGCAATGACCTCAAAGGCGCCATTGACCTCCTTTCGACGAAACCCGTTCCAGAATGAAACTTCCCTTCTCCTCTATCCTCGTCGTTATTCTCTCTCACTCTTTCTCTCTCTGTCTCTCTCTTTCTCTCTCTCTCTTTCGCCGTCCCCTTTCTCCGCCACGGATATCCGAGACACCAGGTACAGCAGGTACCGTTCCTATGCCGATCGAAGAGAACACTTTTACTAGGACGACGCCTCGGGACTTGCTTCCAAACAGGGTCATCGGATTTCGTGGCGTGTCCGATCCACGGATTTATAAATCCGCGTGGTTGATCGTCGATTCGCATCCGGATGCACGATTTAAACGTCTAGTATATGTTATATTATAATTAAATGGTATTTAAACGGAACGCGGTGTATTATTTAACGTATGTATGTATACGTGCATACTTCTAACTATGGCACACGCTTTCGAAGATTTTATAGTTTACATTGGAATTATCACGCGAGAGATTTATGACGCGATGAAACACACGTATGGAATGAAACTGTGCTGTGTGGATGGTATTAGCTATACATATATGTATATATATATATATGTGAAGATGATCATGAAAGTGACCTGGGTAGTATATTTTATTTAACGAGAGATTCCAGCGTGATTGGATGTAAGTCAGAGTTGTAAAATGAATAATTTTTTGTTTTTTTTAAAGATTCTTTATTGTTTTATTTGAATCAGTTTCATAATTTACCGGTTGTCGTATGTATCGGTTTGACGTTCGGTGTGTCGTAACGATTTTTCAGCCGTTTTGTTTCCTGTTGTCGTAGCCTCATGTCGGGTGGGATACATTTTGCTAAATCATGTGATTTTTTCCTGGTCCCGGTTGTGTGTACGGTGTTTAAATATTTCCATTGACACCGTCCGGCATTCTTAGATTATGTCAAAACCAGTTTGGCAACAGTTCGCCACGGTGTTTCGGTTTTGTAAACCGAACTCTCGGTGAACGAACCGCGTTCGGTACGGACGTCTCTAATACCACGTGTTTGAAATCATCTAACGTTCGGGCAACATAAGAGACGACCGCCTTTTATTATGTAAAAACGAGCAGCGTAGCAATATGAAATGAGAAATGAACGCTCGCTCGTGTAAAATGCTCGTTATGTCAAAGTAGTACATACCGATAACGCGTGGGCTGACGGTTGAAAGAAATCGAAGCCGTGAATATTTCCACACGCCGAAATATTCATGAAACTACTCCACCCGGTGGACTAAAAATGGATAATTAATGAGTCGTTGGGTCAATGACCTGGATTTATTTACTCGCGGCGACCTAACGGGAGTTGATTAATTTATCAATTATTTTACACGGTCAGGGTCAAGAGAAAATATTTCGTACGTTCTCAACCGATCGTGATGGAAGAAATGTAAGAAGTTTCTGGTATTTTTATTACTTATATACATATATTACATATGTATATATGTATATATACATATAATTAGTTATATGATATAACACCGTTCCACTTTTGATAGCGGACAGTTTTGATTTTAACGAGCATCGCGTGAATTATTAATCGATTAATTATTATTAACGCTCGTTACTCGAAAGCGGTGGTAGGCAGCGGTGAACTTTCCACAAGAGGTTCACATCAGCGAGACGAAATTACTGGAAAGCTGGCACGTAAGACCCCTGAAGCGATTGTAAAGTTCTTCGATGATTAACGATTCCGATTCCGCGCAGTCATTAAATAAGCGCATATAACGCCGTCTGCGATGATGGTGCTTCGGACAAACGACAACTGCTTTCACACATCGAAAAAGAAGCGGAAGTGGAACGGCCGTCCGAACAATTTTGCATTTCTGAAAGTTCTCGTTTACTAGGTCACCGGGCGCCGATCGGGAAGACAATAATCACGCCGGTATCTGTGTTTATCCTCCTCCGATTTCGTTTTCCGACGACGTTGAACCACGTTCGCGCGAGGAAAGTTTCGGGAAAGTGTGAAAATCGAAAGAAAAAGTTAACTAAACGTTCGTGGAAAAATTAGACTCTTCGCAACTAGGACTCTTCGAATAAATTAAGATCTTTCTCTTGATCGTGCTTCGTTAACGAATCCATTTTAATTACCGTCACCTATCTTTGAAACTATCCGAGCGTATCGTGGCACCCTTACGGTAATTACACACTTCTGATTCGCCTGATTAAAACGTCCCCGACGTCGAGTGTATTCACGACCGACGGTGTCCTGGTATTTCAAGAATTACTTACTTCGAGTAAAGTATACTTATGGTGACGATTAAATTAGACTAAGAATAAACCTTTGTCGTTGGAAACTGACTACCATGTCGAATTACGAAAAATTACCGTGTCCTTTTTATAACGACTTGAAATATCTGATTCCGTTCAAACGTGACTTCACCGACGTGTACACGTATATAAAACTGCGATCACTTATGCATGCAAGGAAGTTCACAATTGTCCAAGGTAACTAATTCTTACAAACAGATCTGCATAAGTATCATCCGAGCGTAATTCGACTGCGAACGATATGCGAGGAGGTCGCGTCGACAGTGTCCACGTTAGTCATTCATGAATTATCATTAAAATGTAGGAACACAAAGGGATTACGTTTTTCATCGTTCGAGAAGGACCATCTTTAGGAACGTATCACTCAGTATTGAATAAGGGTCTCGCTCGCCGCAGGCTTTATGGGAAATGGGTCGGAGAAACGAGAAAATTAAGTGCCATAAGTTGGCTCGTAAGAAACGCCGAAAGAGAAAAGTGGAAATTACGCGATGGTTATATGTAGGTAAAACCATCGTGTTATGTGTGTGTACCTATTGTGAGGATATGAAATTCTATAGTCGCGTGATTGAGAAGTGTGAAAGAAAAGTACATATTTGGACTAACAAGGGGAACTTACGTGTGCGATCAGCTCTTTTTGGATAAAACTGGTGTGAAATGGTAGAGGGTAACGAGTATAAAGACCCTGTAAAATATTCGCGGTGTGACCTATTCACATAAGGGTGATACAGTGAGCGTCAGATAAACTAGTCTACTTTACCCCCAATTCCAAAATTTTGACGCTCGATTTCTCAAAAAACAGGGCGCATTGGCAAGAACGCTCGAACACGTGTTTACTTATTTTAGCCACAGAATCGCCAGTTAAAAGCTCATTGAAATCCTGGAGTCCATTGCTGTAGCCTCCCCTTGGAAGAACTTGAAATAATGTGTGTGATCCACGACCGAGGTCGGTGCGTGTCACGGGTGTGTAAATGCGTGAGTTCGTCAGTGAAAAAATGCGAAAGTGTGAACGAGTATGAATGAGGACGTCAGAACGACGTCGCGAGGATTCGTTGTCAGGATTCGTGAGGGAGGACTCGTTGACAGGATTTCATGTGTGAGGGATTCGTAGAGTATTTAGAAGAGTATTTAGAGTAGAAAACCAAAAAATAAGTATAGAGTTGAGTCGCGAGTGTTTAGTTTAAAGTCCACGTGTTGAGTGATTTTATTAGTAATTATTGTTAACTGTTAGTTGAATAAATCCGTATTTTATATGAACCAATTCGAGATAATAAATGCTCGAGAAATTATTATTAAGTAAAAGAACAACACCATCCAACCAACACCATTTTCTATAGTATGTATATGTATACGTGCATCGACATATACGTTTTTATGATGCGTACGCTGCGTGTAATTGAGCTTTGCCATGTGATGAGCGACGTTGATATTAATTGGTGGTTACGAAAACAAGATGAGAAGAATGTAAAATGCGTAGAGTCATGAGTTAATTACATATAGATATACGTCGCATTGGTAGCCGTATTAGTATCGCATATCTTCCACGACTTGTCTGAAAATATGTTTATTATTGATATTATCAATATTATTGACACTATCAATAATAATAAGTACTGTCCCAGAACTTCGACATACTTACAGAAAAGTTTCATTTTTATTGTTATATTATATTAGAGTACATTAGTGTAGAGTAAATAGAACGAAGTTTATAACACCACCAACTTAATTCTACACTCTTAATTGAAATAATCATCCGCCGTGTAGTTCTCCATAACTCAGGTATTCCGTGTAACTAACCGCGGTTCACAGATTCCATGTAAAATCATCGAACCGATTCAGGTACACTACAATGACTTTTCCTTTCGGTGTCTGATGTATTTTATATCGACAACCCAAGCTTTTCTACCGCGTGTATTCTATTTCAACAATTATCACATAGAAATTAACCAACGTCCATAGAAAAGTTACACTTCATTTTTTTTTATTTTTGCAAATTCTTTGTTATAGATCTTTCAACATGGCGCCGAATCTGTTTGGTACTTCGGCGACGTTATATTTAGAGGCCGCTCAGCAAGATGTCCATAAAGAGAAATCTGCCACGGAAAAGACGAGCATGCAAAAGCTGCTCGTTCAGAAATCCCAGGATCAGAAGGACAATTACGAGTGGAAGATCGTTTGGCGAAACGTGATAGCTTTCGTTTACCTTCACGTCGGTGCGCTATACGGGCTTTATCTGTGTTTCGCCGGAACGAAGTTCTACACTACCCTGTTCGGTAAATTTCACACTTATTTCCGTAATAAACATTCGTCGGATTAATTATTGAGTACATTGTAATCGTGAGAAAATTATTCCTTAATCCTGATACTCGTTCAATTCACCAGATACTAAATTTCATATCTCTACGTATAATAATATACATTTTCATATCTGCGTATATATAATTTCATATCTCTCGTAATAGTTATGGTACCGGTATCAATTAAGGGTTAAATATTTGATCGCGCAAACGACTTTAATACCGTTCGCACGATAGGCGAAGCAAGTTTTGCGGCTTGCCACTATGGAATTATCGTCGTTCTTTATTTCTATCGTACATGTATTTTTTTTTGCGGTGTAAAACTACGACCCACTTACTTACCTGCTAGCGTTCGATCAGCGATGTGTATTCAACGCGTTGTGAAGTTTAATCGGCACACAATAGGTTATCGATCCAGAATGATTCGAGTACGTTGGTCGTTGATAATGATACTAGTTTAATAAATATTTTCTTTACAGGAGTGTTCATTGCTGCCTTATCGGCATTAGGTGTTACAGCTGGTGCCCACAGATTGTGGGCTCATCGATCTTATAAAGCGAAATGGCCTTTAAGGGTGATTTTAATGATTTTTCAATCGACTGCTTTCCAAGTGAGTTTTCATTAATATTTCTACCGTTTCACACACACGCAAGATTTAAAAAATGTTTTTAACAGGCTATCCCCAAGTGATCTGTATTTTTTACTATGATTATTTACATTTTTTTTAGAATCATATTTACGAGTGGGTCAGGGACCACAGAGTGCACCACAAATTCACCGATTCCGACGCTGATCCACACAACGCCCAGAGAGGTTTCTTCTTCTCGCACATGGGCTGGCTTATGGTACGCAAACATCCGGATGTCATCAAGAAAGGTGCCACCGTTGACATGAGCGACCTCGAAAAGGACCCCGTAGTCGTCTGGCAACGACGGTACGAAAGTGTATTCAATAGATTTTCTTTACGGACGATTGTCTGACACAGAATTGTAGAATGTTAGTAAAAGTATCAATATTTGGAGAAAATGAATAAAAATGATTAAATGATGCATTCATTTCGGGTATTTCCATATAGGTTTTCTTTGGTGCAAATATCATATTTCTTCTAAAAATAAAAATATCAATATTTTACATTTAACTGTATAGAACTGAATTCATAAGGAAAGAAATTAATTTAAAACGATTTTCTTATATATTATTATTATTATTTATTTTCTCAATTTTCTTTATAATGAAATAGAAACCAAATATTTTTCTTCTATGGAATCTTAATGAGGGTTCGTTATTTCTAACGAGATTCCACGCAAATCAAACAGCTATATCTATAATCATATTCTTTTTTTACATTTCCCCATTACTTCCACCAGAGTATCACGATACTTTATTTCGTTGCAGACTGTACATCATCATCATGCCACTGTGCTGCTTCCTCATTCCCACCTGGATCCCTTGCTACTTTTGGGACGAACGTCCAATGAACGCCTGGTACACCACTCTCTTCAGATATACCTTGTCCTTGAATATCACGTGGCTCGTGAACTCCGCGGCTCACATATGGGGAATGAAACCTTACGACAGGTGAGAGAAGACATTTCATGGTTTACAAACATTATCCATCCAACGCACATAGTACATAAAAGATAATGACACGATTATTTTTCTGAAATTCAGCAACATCAGTCCGACCGACCACGTGCTCGTCGGTACGTTCGCGTTCGGCGAAGGTTGGCATAATTATCATCACGTGTTCCCGTGGGATTACAAGGCGGCTGAATTAGGAAACTACAAGGCTAACTATACCACGGCTGTGATTGACATGTTCGCGAAAATCGGTTGGGCCTACGACTTGAAAACGGTGCCGCACGAGGTGGTGAAAAAACGGGCTGGACGAACCGGGGACGGATCGATATACGACCATAATCAGGAGCATCATCATAGTCACGAGAACGCGAAATGGGGCTGGGGCGACAAGGATATGGAACCGGAAGAGAGGGATGAGGTGGAGATCAGAAATAAAGGCGATTGAATTCGCGGAGATATGGTATTTAAGTTAAGCTCACGTGGCGACCGTGAAAGAAACGAGAAGTCGAAACCAAAAGCTCTGAGTGGTTAATCGTTAACAACGTCAATTAATATTTATTGTATATTATTATCGATCTGTCGTTATCGTTCCTCCGGTAAGGGTTGGTTATTTTAGAAATCGTACGGTACCAGGGTTGACCCGTTTGAAAATAGATTTTTGGTGATTAATTATTATTCGATAGGATATATTCGAAAAGAAAAGTATTAAGTAAGAATCAGGGTATGTTGGACGTCGTATGATTTCTATAGTAAACGACTCGTTTCGTTGACGTGATATGAATCGAGTGCCGGATGCTCTCCGCTGTACGAAATCAAATTAATTCGTGGCCTTTGACATTATCATTTAGATGTCGCGAGTCTTTTATTTTTCTGTCGATTTTTAGAAAATGTTTCGAGATGAATATACACATACATATATACATATATATTATATATGTATTCATCGGTGATAATAACACGTTATAATCGAGTAGATTTTCACGAAGTATAGTCGAATCATTAATCCTTCAACAGTGATAATATATATATATATATTACGGATCGTTAGACGAAGGTAGTTGTATAAACTGACGATCTATAATGTACTTTCGGGCAACGTAGTTAAAATACTATTACCAAAGCACGTTAACTATATTTCGAATAATCGATTAGTACAGTAATAACGGGAAGCACTTCACACGTACGAAACGATAAAGTTAGAATATTATCTCGTTGCGTTACGAGATAAGGGGATAATACGAGCAGCGATCTTGGTAAAACAATCGAAATTCGTATCAACCGGGATTCGAGTTCGATGTTCCATTCTGTCTTCCGTAAATATCTCTCAAGAATACGAGCTCGGATCGGGGCTCGAACGATAAAAACACAGTCGATTTTGAATTCAAGAACGATATCGTAAATCGAGCCACGCATAATACGCTGATCGCACATAGGACACACACTGTCAATTAAAACGTACAATTTTTTTACCGTGGCGGTTAAACGATTGCGAACGAACGGAAAAAAAAGAATTCGGCCGCGTTCACACACTCGACAATCGTTCCTTGGAAAACAAGAACAGTGCGACAATCCAACATCGACAAGTTGCCTTAACATCCCAATTGTCGTGTCGCATGAATCCACGTAAAAACGGAGTACGTATACTGTCACGAATAGAGAATTGATGTTTTATTTAAAATTGACACTTTATTATGTTGATCTGGAATCTATATTGATTGATATAGGTACTCCTATTTGCTCAAGTTTGCAATTTTTGTTATTTTTTTTTTGTATATTGTACGAGTAGTGGAAATTTATATGAATTCGAACGTTCTATGTGTAGAGTTCAGTTGTTAAAATATCGATCTGAGTGTCCGAGTATATTGTATTTAATTTTATCTTTGAGTTCCGTTGATTGATACACGACAGACGTTTGTACGATTCGAAGTCATTCTAACGTGATAATGGACTCCTGCGACAAGAGAATTTATCCCGTAGTAATCGCAGGAACAGTTTCGACACTTCCAGCGCGAATTATTTAAGAAACGAATATTATTCGACTAATAGAGTCCTTCTAAGTATAAGAACCGTAGATCATAGGGGATATAACGTGGTTAGATAGTCGAGGAAACTCAACTGTTTTTGTTGTGTGACGTACGTTTTACTATGACAATATCGACATTTTCACTGTATTTATAAATAAATTATTGTTATCGATACAATTGCTTCTATGCCTGTTGCCGTTTTCTCGTTTCCCTCCCACTTTTTCTTTTAGGTTTCAACGAAGAAATAATTGTGTTTTCTTTTCTAATGGAGTGAACGAAAGTGATTGTTTTAAAACAATGTGAGTAAATTTGCAAGTATATTATTGAACTTCTTCTTAGTTTACTCGAATCTTTTTTTTACATCTTCTTTGCCTACATTATGTAACTTTGCGCCTCCGACTATCGATTATGACACCTCATTGTTATATTTGCTCGGCGAATTCTTTAAAAAAAACAAATTTTTTTCTCGTCCACGTGTCGCGATACCTTATGTATGTATGTATGTATGCTTGAACGTGTGCACAGTCGACAGTTTGTCGAAATATTGCTGTAATCGCTCTTCTTAGTACTAGCGGCTATTTTCAGACGATTTGCATAACGGTTCGTTAACATTTGATCCAATATTACATCCCGTGAAAAAATATTCGTTTAAAAACGCGTACCGGAAACCGTGATAATTGAAGTAATCAATAAACTAATTTGAAATCAACTAATTTGTAATAACTGTATCATTGAACGATATTATCTCTGAACGATCATCTGACACTTTCAAATAATTAATTGCCGCAGCGGACGATATTACGAGAAATCATTAATTAGCAGTTACAATAAAAATCATTTTCATGCGGTACAATTAATCACCTTTAAGTAATTTCTAATTACTATGAAGGCTACATTTCATTCACAGTCACTTCGTACATTTTCATATTTCCCGTTCACGTGGGTTTGACTAAAACGTCTACGTTAATGAGGGTATCCTCGTTAATTGTCCTTCATTCAGAGCCGCGTTAATAGGTCAAAACGTATACGTATTCAGCCCAATTGTCGCAGAATTCGAACACAGGTCGTCTTCGCTGTCACGGTGTCTCCAATTGAGAACGTTCTTCGTCACGAAATATAAGCTCTACGTTGCAACAAGAACGACGTCGGTGTTCTACGTTACAGTTTCATTTTCATCACCGTACGAACAAGACGACTTAATCGTTCCGAATGTCCCTAAGCAATAGTCTCGCATTGCCAATGAAGTAACGTCGGACGAAGTAAAAACGCATCGATAAAACATAATAATTTCTAAAAATCATCCCTTCCTCTCGAGACACAGTGAAACAAGTGGAAGAAAGTACAACGTCGACGGGTTTCGTTTAGACGCGACACAGTTTCGCCGGAAAAATTCTAACTCGCAGACCTTGGACGTAGTGAAACTTCGATTTCGAAGGACGAAAAAAAGAGAGAGTCGATAGGACGGCTACGATTTCCAATTGATCCTACAGTTCGTACGCCCATTGTGAGAACGACGCATTGTCGACCACTTAATCGTAAGAGACAGCGAGAGTACGGATAGATTTCACCTAAAATCCCCGTGAATTTCACTCGTTTCCACTAAAGGTCATCGTCTACCACCGTGTGCACCTATCCATCGACAGACAACTTTCACCGGAGTCAAGTGGAAATTATATCAACGAATGCGAAACTCTCCGAATTCGCTAAAAAGCGGCGAATTCCGTCCTTCGTATTTCTCGAAACCGTTGCTGCATACGGATCTTATCTGGTTCACCGTACGATAACTAATCTCCGTAGTTTTGTCTAATGCGTCGAACGTCGTTAAACGAGTGATCGATGGAACGCAGAAGCTGTATGTTGTACGTCTGAAGTCTGAAGACCGTGTCAACAACAAAAGGGATCGATATCGTGGCGAACGATATCGGTTATTTTGACGGGAGTCCGAGGTTCATTTAACCCGGCTAATTCCGATCTGCTACTATTATTCAATTTTCTGCCATTCAGCGCGGGTCATCTAAGGGCACCAGGCATCTTGTAAGTGAGATAATTCAATAACCGTGGTGAACTCATTCAATGTTGACCGTTCGCTAAGTGTCACCGTTGATGTCGACATTTTCGATCTTACGTGTACACTGCTGGACACGCGTTTCCGCGGCGTTGTTTCTCTATTGTATTTGCGATAAGGTATGCGACAAAGGATACCGCGGATCGGTAAACCTGCACTATGTAGCCAAAGCGTTTCTGGAATAGATTAGAGTGATAGTACGGAGGATGTGGAAATGAGAGAGCGAGATTCGATGCGGTTGGTTATGTTTCGTTTATGGTTTCCATGCCAGATTTTGTGGTATTATGTAATGGATTATGTATGGATATACGTGAGTTTGTTGTTAATATTTGCGGACAGGTGACTGCGAAGGAATATTGGCTAGGTTGCGCGAAAAGGTCGCGGAATATCAACTCACGCTACTTTTACTTTATTTAACACGTAGATTCTATACTAACATGATTATTAATTAACTTACACGATTTCAATGCTTTCCTGAAAAGAAACTTAAATTATTGTCCATTTAACTAAAGAATACAGGCACTTTCGGCACCGTGATTTCTATCAAACAATTTAAATAAAAACTCTAATTATTCATTAATACAATAAAATCAAACTCAGTAATAGACACCCAAATACAAAAACAAGCGTAACATAAACAATATGTACTCTAAATTTTCAATTTCAAATGTATATCATTCCCGATCACTCTCCTCCGAAATTCAAATTTCCCGCCACAAAGCGATCCCGTTCACCCCAGACATTTCTCGATCCCCGATGACACACAGGTCCCAAAAACCATCCCCCTTCCCCCCTCGAACCCCTCGCAAACAGCTGATCGTGATTCACGGTTGTTTTTCAGGGTGAATTCCATTTTCCCGTAATCAGCTCATGCGCACTGAATGGAGACAAAGGTCACGAGACGTAGGTCGGGTGGCGCTGCGGATTGCGGGTCGGCGTTCACGGTGTCGGAAACGCAGCTGCTACGGGGAACCGGTCTTCTGTGCTTCACGTGCGGCGTCTGTTTCATCCTCAGCCTTGTTTGTACATGCCTGGCCACGTTGCTGGTACTCCTCGATCAGAAAGTCGAAGCGGCCAGCAGCTATCAAAACGGTGAGACCGCCCCGCCGAGCGATGATAAGAACGGGATTCCTGAACGGAACGCTAGTCGCGGGAATTTCGAAGCTACGGCCGGCGCTTGTCAGTTCTGTCCGAAGTGTCCCCACGAAACGTTAAGTGTCACGGCTTTCGTAATTTGTTTTTTTTTGTTACTCCGTGTCTATATGCTGGTGGATTTTGTCCCGCGAACTCTGACTCTAGTTTAACTTTGGTAGTTTAACGTTTTGTGCTGCTTGGATTGTTTTTGCGGAGTAAATTGTAAGTTGATACGGTGGCTGTGTTTTTGTGCGTTTCTCAAGGACACTTTTCGTTTTGTTTTGAATATGTCAATGAGAATTTGGGAATTGTTTTAATTGGGGATGTTCTAATGAGGTTTTATGCGGTACTTTGGTTAAATTTGAGATTTTTAATTTTACAACCAGGTTAGCAATGATTAGTGGGGTATATGAATTTTATTTTTCAATGTTTCATGGAGTGGATTCTTACACAGTGTTGAATTATCATACTACGAACCCATATCTTATTTATATAAGTAGTTAAATATTTCAGATGATTTCCGAAGCTCTAATCTGCACTCAGTGTTATCTTTCGATATTTCGTTAATGGAATACTTGACTCTGAAGCGTGATTGTGTGTTTCCCTACCTGATTTGTACGATAAGTTACAAGATCATTAACTCGTATCTCATAGCCATCATTTCACTTTCAGCGCTCACCGTAATGAACCAGGATCCGATTCCTGATTTATCCTTTCGGTTGCCGAAGGAGGTAAAACCGATTCACTACGATGTCTTCCTACATCCGGACCTCGAGAAGGGGACGTTCGATGGCAAAGTTACCATCCTTATCGACGTTATCGACACCAGGAGTTCCATAGCGCTCCATCAAAAGGATCTCAATGTCACGGCCACCGTTCTGAAAACCTTCGATCGCGAGGAGAATTACGAGATCGGTATCACGCATGTCACACAGATCCCGAAATACGAGATGTTCGTAATTTCCACGCAAAACGAGCTTCACTCGGGACTTTACAATCTGAGCATCGACTTTAACGGCGCTTTACAACCTGATAAGATCGTCGGGTTCTACTCGAGTAAATACAAAGATGCACAAAATAGAACCAGGTAAAATTTTGCAGAATTTTGTAGAATTTTTGTATGAAATATAAAATATAATTATTGAAATTATTATTTTTCTAGATACATCGCTACATCGAAGTTCGAACCCACGTATGCCAGACGAGCTTTTCCATGCTTCGACGAACCAGCGTTTAAAGCAGAATACACGGTGAAACTTGTTCACCCAACTGGCGATTGCTATAGTGCATTATCGAATATGGACGTCGAAGTAAATAGAGTCTTTATTTTATATAACTAGTGGATTTCTTTTCTATTATTAATACTTTATTGTAGAGCACACACATTAATCAACCGTCACCAGGTCTAACGACAGTTGCATTCGCGAAAAGCGTGCCGATGTCAACGTACTTAACTTGCTTCATAGTCAGTGATTTCGTGGCTGTCACTAACTTGGCAAAAGGTCTCAATGATCGGAAATTCCCCGTCAGTGTTTACACTACGAGGGCGCAGAAAGAGAAAGGGAGCTTCGCTCTTGACATCGGCGTGAAAATCATCGAGTATTATATCAACTTATTTCATATTGATTATCCACTGCCGAAACTCGGTAAGCGAGGAATTCATTCACATTGATTATTTTATAGAGAAACGAACGGAACTTCAAAGAATATTAATTAATATGAACAAATATGAATTTTATAGATATGGCGGCTATTCCCGATTTTGTGTCCGGAGCGATGGAAAATTGGGGCCTTGTGACTTACAGAGAGGCGAGACTGCTCTATGATAATAATACTAGCTCCACGGCGAACACTTTTGATATCGTCACTGTAATCAGCCACGAGTTTGCACATATGTGGTTCGGAAATTTGGGTAAGTGGAATTATGTCCGAGAAAGTTAGATGAAATTAGTTCTTCGTCGCAATATACTTATATCGTACAATGTGATTATTAGTTAATTAACAGTTGATACGTATGTGTAGTTACTATGGCTTGGTGGAACGATCTTTGGTTAAACGAAGGTTTCGCTTCGTTCATGCAGTACAAAAGTGCCGACGCGGTTCTTCCGGATTGGGGTTTCGTTAGTATTTATTTAATTTCTTCATCAATAGGATTTGAATTACTAATTAGGTTGAGTTGAAATATTTTTGCAGATGGACCTGTTCCTAATTGAACAAATGCACTCCGTGTTCGTAACCGATGCGAAACTGAGTTCCCATCCCATTGTTCAAACTGTCAGTAACCCCGATGAAATCACAGCGATCTTCGACGAAATTTCCTACAAAAAAGTATGTTCGTTGATGACACTTATACATAGATAATTTTGTATAGGAAATAGAATAATAAATTGGGTTTTAGGGTTCATCGGTAATTAGAATGATGGAAAACTTCATCGGGCCGGACATTTTTTATGCTGCCATTTCCACCTATTTGAATAAATATATGTACCACAATGCGGAAACAGCAGATCTGTTCAACATACTGCAAGAAACTGTCCTGGGTAAATTAAATGTGAATGCCATTATGGATACCTGGACAAGACAGAAAGGTTTCCCCGTTGTTAACGTGAAAAAG
The DNA here is from genome assembly GCA_917499265.3 of Mimumesa dahlbomi. Lineage (NCBI taxonomy): Eukaryota > Metazoa > Arthropoda > Insecta > Hymenoptera > Crabronidae > Mimumesa > Mimumesa dahlbomi. Next base: position 9,655,788 of record OU824118.1, on the reverse strand, counting down.
ACTGGAAATAAGTATATATTGACCCAAAAACGATTTTTGTTGGATCCCGATGCGGAATATGATCCTTCTGATTCGCCATACGGGTGGGCAAATAGTCACTTGTTTTAATCATTCGATTTATACATATTAAATTGATTTATATTATCGTTTTTTTTTCAAGATACAAGTGGACGATCCCTGTTACTTACACTACAAATAAGGAATCGAAACCAACCCTTACTTGGTTCGATAAGGATGCCAGTGAATGTAACTATCATTATTCCTACAGATTGGTATATCAATATCCTTTCAGAAATTACAAAGATTCTTTTTTTAGTGGTGATTGAATTTACGGAACCTATCGAATGGATCAAATTTAACACCGATGAAGTTGGATACTACCGCGTTAATTACGAGCCTAAAGAATGGGAAACACTCAACACACTTCTCCGGTATTACCACAAGGTGAATTATTATTTTTTATTTGAAAGTACGAAGTAATTCATACTCACTATATCGCTTGCGGTTTTTCAGAGACTCTCAGTGTCTGACAGGGCGCATCTTCTGGAAGATGCTTTCAGTTTGGCAGCCGCAGGCGAATTGGATTACGCAGTTGCAATGAATATGACAGCGTATCTCTCGCAAGAAAAGCATGCTGGTCCATGGAGAGTGGCGGCCTCAAAATTAATGGCGATTGACACTCTTCTTTCATCCACCAATTCTTCCTCAAAGTTCAAGGTGATCATTAATTTGTCGAGAATCGAGAACTATTTAAAAAGTTGTAGGGAACAATGTTACTAATAGACGTCCATATGAAAAAAAAGTATGGACGAATTTGATGAATATTACTTATGCTAATATCTGTCGTAATAATTTCCAGAAATATGTCAGGGTCTTGGCAGACAGTGTTTATCATGATGTAACATGGTGCATCGACAGCACCGAGGATCGTGTAACCCTGTAAGTAGAAGCGTTCTATAACAATACCATTTTGTTTCACTAAACAATTCTTTTTTTTTCTCGTAGGAGACTCCGAACAGCTGTCCTTCAATTGGCCTGTTCAGTGGGGCACGAAGAATGCTTGGAGGAAGCAGGAAATATCTTCAAAAACTGGATCCAGGACCCCAAAGATGTTCGTCCTCATCCTGACATTCGTGGCCTCGTTTACTATTATGGTAAATTTATTCCTTTGATGGATAATTTTGTACCAATTCATTAAAATATGACTATTACTTCGAACAATGTACAACATTACTTTTGTCTTCGTAGGTATGCACCACGTGGCCGACGAAGCGGCCTGGGACATCGTTTTCAAGAAATTCGTCGCTGAAACCGACTCCACGGAGAAATTGAAACTGATGCGTGGATTGGCTGGAATCCGATCCAGCTGGATCCTGAACAAGTAAGCATCTCCCCTGCGAAACTCGTTCTACTTTACCACCAGTCGTTTGACAATCCCATACTAAATTATAAACTCCAAATATCACTTCACGGAAATGATTTTTATTTTCCAGATTCATCACCACTGCCACGGATGAGAATTACGTGCGCGCTCAGGACTTTTTCGGCTGTCTTTTGGCCATTTCTGAGAACCCAGTGGGCACTCCACTCGTGTGGGACTGGGTCCGCTCTAACTGGGAGTTCCTGGTGAACAGGTACACCCTGAATGACCGTAACTTGGGCTCCCTGATACCCGGAATTACGAAGACGTTCGCCACAGAGATCAAATTAAACGAGATAAAGTCGTTCTTCGCGAAATACCCGGAGGCTGGCGCGGGTGCAATGAATCGCGCTAAGGCGCTCGAGACGGTGTCCAACAACATCAAGTGGCTGTCCAAGAATAGCGGACAGCTGGAGAGTTGGCTTAACGAGCACGTGAAAACCAATTGAGCGGGCGAGGTGCGAATTTGAGACACGTTCGCCGCACGGAGCCAAAGAATACAATGAAACACAACTTTCGAACGCTGTACATAAATACGCTTCGCGTGACACCGTGAGATTTCGGTGTGATTAAGATCATTCATCACCGAGATTTCACGGTATTTGTTTCTATCTCTAAGCGGAGATTGAATTTAGATATTTTATGATGTTGCGAACATATGTTGATGAAGAAGTGAAAAAGATTATTGTGTCTTCATTGAATGTTTTACACGGCTTAACAACGATGATACACGATGCATTTAATAGAATTATATACTTTTACAAGAATATTCGTCTGTCTGAGGTATCGATTGCATTTCTATGTGACATTTATTTTTGTACATCCTTCATATCGGTAAGGAATTGTATAATCTTGGAGAGAATAAACGTTTTTAACGACACATCGGTGTATATTGTGGAAACAGGGTACTCTAAACGCGACAGAAATATTCCACGCCCCAAGTTTAGCCGATCAGACGGTAATCAACGAGGGGAATTGAGTTATCTCAATTGCACTCCGCCGTGGACAATTGGATCGCTTATCCTAGATTGGCCGATTATAACGATAGTCGCAAACAACCCGGCAAAGACAACAAGAAGAACTTTAATTTGCCGTGACAATTTTGCTCATAGCAATCTTCATTCTAACCAAATTGTCCCCTTCATTTTTTTAAAAATCTATAGGAATTCCGTTGATTCTCAATTTAATTTCACTGAACTTCAATTTTGTTGAGATTATTTCGCACAAAAGAAACTATGCTATTTAAACTTTTTTCTAAGCTTGACAAACCCTCTATCGTTTGATATCGCAATAGTGAATTCTTCATTATTATTAAAGTACTGAGTGTTTTGATAAAACGAATAATAGTTTTAGCAAATTAATCATCAAGTAAGTTATCTAATAATAATCTCTATACATCGAGACATACTATAATAGCCTTCATCGTCCCTTTCGTCGATCAACGTGAAAGTTTCATAATCGATCAATTGATTTGACATTGGTGAAATGAGATCCCCGTAAATTGATTGTTCCATTGAACGAAGGGTGGACGTTACCGGGTTGTGCCTCCTTCGTGGGCAATCCTTAATTATTCCAATTAAGTACCCGGGATACTTTGATAAGTCTCGGGTAAGCTACGTAAAGAAGAAAAAAAAAAAAGAAAACAAATTGCCAGTGTCTTTTTTTTTTAACAAGACGAACGACTTTCGCGAGGAAAAAAAAAAATTGCTCGTGTCTGCCCTTAAAATTGCGATGCTCGTTATAGATCGTCTCCAACGTGTGTCATCTCTAATCTCGAATTAACTTCCTTTCAACGTGGTGAGAACGCATCCTCTCATCCAGCTCTTGTAGAACATCGCGGCTGACCAGGATTAGCCCCGTCGAAAGTCACTCGGTTAAAAAAGAACTTTCTGCCTCCTGCGTCAATGGTAATCGTGGAAATGGTGTCACGCGTCGGTCACTCTGAAAAGTTTTAATAAAAACCGTGTGCTATCGATTTGTCGGCTGGCAAAAAGTTTCCGTTAGTTTCGTGCCGTTTTCAATTCGTTTCCCGCGAAACGAACGCAACCGTGTCGCGTGAATTTCGACACTTCAAAAAAACGAAAGAAATGACTTTTCCGAAAATGCTAGCGATAAAAATTTTACGCTGATTGGGAGTACATTTAAAACTTCCATGATATTTAAAGTTTAAAGATCCGCGTATCGTAAAGTTGCTGTCGATCCACTAAAGTAAGATTCTAAATAGTTGCGACGGTGGTATAGTAGATAAATGGACTATATAAATTTGTTTTGTATCCCATTAACGTCGACAAAGAGAGATAGTTAATACGTTCAAGCACGTTTCGAACAGCCTCTCGGTTTCTTCATGCGGATAATGCGGTTCCGAAGGAATTTCGAAACCGGTCCCTTCGACCTTGCCTGATATTTTGTTACTTTAATAGACGTTGTAAAGATAAATTTGCATTCCAATAGTCGTCTCCCGGTGCGGAGCTGCTCTCGAATCGATTTAGAACGCTACAGATTCTCGTCAGATGTCTTCGCACGTAAACTAATCACAAACGGAACGATAAAATACCAAATTCACGTTGATAATACAAACTTCATAGCACAATCTCGAATTTTTATCATAATTCCCTGAAAAAAAACAAGAAAAATGCAAAAAAAAACATTCAAACATCTCACATAACATATTTTTCTCGCGACGTTTTCCCTCTGATATTACAAAGTTAATACCATAATCCCCCACTTCTACTCTCCTTCTATAGAAACAAACAAGAATAAGATATTTAATAATTCCTTTTCCACGAAAAGTGTCTTCATATTTTATATCATGCATTCTATCCAGAGATTAAATTCGGAATATAATCGATCTATTAACGTTTTCTCGTTCGACAGGATTTCCTTTCCCGTCGTCTCCCATGAATCTCGATCCACTGAAATCCTGTCCGTTGTCCCGAATAATGGAGTCGAATCGTCGGAGATGGCAGACAATAACCGCGACCGTCATCGGGAACAATTTCTGCCTCTGTTTTCAGGGTGAAAGGGGTGGGGGAGGGTGGGATAGGTGGTGACTTTTACGATGGAAGAATAAAATCTGGTCCGAGCCGAAACGAATCGAAGACGAGCCGCCGTCGTTCGATTCATCTTTTTCCCAGACACCGAATTCCGACTTTCGGGTATCACGGAATCCCTGCTCGTAAAGCGACAATAAGGGCGACGAATTCCAATAGGATCCCTCGGTAATATCTGTGATCATTTCTTGATCCTCTGCCGGTCCGAGCGCATACGTCAAGTGTCAGTGGAATTTCGTTTTGACTTTCTTTTTCACGCGAAGAAAATCGACGTGTTTTATCAAGGTAACAGAATAGACGGTGAAAAAATGTTGCGTGTTCGTTTTCTGACTGGTTTCGGGCGAACTTTATTTATTTTCGCGTGTTCCGTCTCCGTTTTGAATGAATTTTCGTTTAAGATTAATTTGATCATTTGATTCATTTATAGAATAAATCGTTATTCTATTAACACTTCGTAGATCATTGCAATACTGTTTTTAGAATAATTACGAATTATTGTTACATCTATATATTTATTTGTTTTCCTATTTATATTTTTGATAATAAATGATATATTGTTAAAAAGTCGACTGAAATTTCGTGCAGATCGCAATCGAGTGGCATAACGATTAACGATTTCTTTTTTCCCGTGTCGTCTCGCCTTATCTCCGTTGAGTTTCCGTAATTTTTCGGTCTACCGGCTCCGATCTCATAATTTCGCTGTGGTCTGCGAACGCGTGACGCGCGAACGTTCAGCCTTTCAAGGATGGAACTATATAAACTTAGGTGACGTCATGGAACACCCTTTCAGCTCTCAAAGTAATTCCTACCTCGTGTCTGTAAAGAGGCATGTCGCAAAATGGACCATATTTCTTCTTTCATCTTTTACACCGTGAAAACTTACGCGAACGAGGAAATTATTTTGCGTAACGAAATGCACGTTTCTATGGTTCGTCGATCGGCTCACGGAAGTGTTTATTTTTATAAATATCACGATAAATAAATAAATGTCTGAGAAAGCGAAACGCGAACGTCCTAATTTACGAGTTTCACCGCTTTATCTTTCTGTAACGTTCGGATGTTGGAACAATAATCGTAAGTCTAGCGTGGCCCCGAAAAGAAAAGGGGAGAACGAAAAAGAAAAGAAAGAAAAAAAAAGATAATTAATTTCGCGGTCGTTAAACGAAACTTTCTTACCGCGCGAATCGACCGGGGAAATTAATTACGTGCTTCGCGTTAATTATGCGGCGAACGAACGGGGGGGAATTTTAAATCCTCTTTGCGTGAGTGAGAATCGATGGAGTGTTTATCATTGTACAAACTGTACTATGGCAAACTTCGCGAGCCACTATGATTTCGTGTCGATAGAGATAGTGTACGGTGAAATTCTTACGGGGAAACTGTCCATTATTGAAATTCGATAAGATAGAGTGGGTACATAAGTAGGTTTTTTTCATTTTCTGATAACCACTGTAAAAATTCTGCGATGCCAATGACGTAGAACGACGCCTCCGTTTTATCGAACGAGTTCCTCTTTGAAACACGATAAAACAAATATAATACTTTTTCTTTTATTACTCGAAAATAACTGAAACTTTTAAGAACGATATCAATAATTCATTCGTCACTAGGACTATTTTAATTGGATATCGAGATATCTTAGAAAAATTGGAAGACTCCGAGAACGATGATGTTACATTACCAAAATCTAATATTTCTGTCTGGCTGTGTCTTTCGGTTCGTTTCACGTTCAATCGATGATATTCTGGACTCACATCTAGCATTGTTTCCAGAATAACATATGTTACAGTGTTCGGTGAACCATAAATAAAACGATCCTTGTTTTTTCTAAAATATTGAAAGAAACGGTGCAATATTTTACACGGGAAAGTGATCGATATCACGTGGAATGAGTCTTTTATAACACACGTCCTTTGTCCACACTATATTTCTTTATTCTGAGATAGAACAAGGTGAAACGAGGTGTTTCATGATAGATCCATTATTATTCGAGTTTCGATTACCGAGAAAATCTCGATATTTCTGTTAACCCTTGACATATCGGCGTTTAAAACTCCGGTTGCTCGGAAGTTGGCATCGCAAACGGAAAGTTTACAGTGTTTCACGCGAGTCGAATGAAACTTCGAAGCCGGACAATCGATCTTTCCTGAATAGCCGATCGAACTTTAAAAAAAACTTACCGTTTCATCCCCGTAACAAAACCCGCGTAGGAGAGGCTAATTCGTTTTTTTCTTCTTCTTCTTGTTCCTAGAAACCCGTTTGCCGGAGTGGAAAGAATTAAAATAAAAAAGAAATACGACGGTAAAGTCGTTCCGCTCGAAAGTTCCTTCGATGGAAATTAAACAGAAGTTCAACATCGCGATTGTATTTTTCCCAACGTTTGTTCCAAGCTTCTCGATACGCCGGTGAAATTTCTTTCGCGCGAGTTTCGAAGTAACATTAATTTACCGCGGTTGATTAAACCGCGACACTCTTAATTGAATACAGCGGAAAGTTAAAGGAATTCAAATCAGCCGAGCACAATTCCCTATTGTATTACACCCCTTGCGGCGAACGGTTGCGCGATATTTCCATAAAACGCAATTTCCTCTTCTCCAATATTATATAAATACCTTTCAATTTCTCCAACGAGAAACCCGTAGCCTTTCACACGTCACAAATCCATATCGTCCAATCATTACACTTGTTATACCAAAACTTTACATATGTGCCTATAATTATGAAAGTGGTCTAAGTCAATATTTACAAAAATATGAAAGTTTTGACAATTTATTAATAAATGTTTCAAAACCTTTAAAAAACGTAATATCCAAAATGTTTTTAAAAATTGACTTAGACCACTTTCATAATTATGGGCACTTATATATTCTAAACAATATCCCAATAAACAATAAAAACTGGGAACATTCGTTTAAATAGAAAAACAATACATTTTCATATTTAGCCCGTTTCCATAAATTTCAATTCCCACCGTTCCATCGTGAAACTGATAAAAACCCATAAATGGCTAACGATATCATCCAGAAAGCGTTTCTCTGTCTTCGACATTTAGATTACGCGAAAGCGTCGATAATTTCACCGTGGAAATTCGGCGTGGGCGCAGCGTTAGCGCCACGTCACGCGCCCGCATCGTAGCGACTTTATTTTTATGATAGTTCCAGCTATTTTCGGTCGTTCCTCTGGAAGCGTAAGGTCAGACAATGGGTTCGACGTCGCGACGGATCTTTTCATGCCAAAAACGGACGCGGGTGTCATCGTCATGGCGGGACCGGGTCCGCGCTATGTATTCTTTTTTTTTTCGCCGATTAAATCGGAATAACGCCAACACAAAACCGTGCGAGATTCTTTCATAAACATTTCGGACACGCTATCTTCGTCGTTTCTCTTGCCATTCACGGCGATACCGAGGACAGTATCGTTCGTCTATTGTTTCATTTCTATTTCTATTTTGTTTTTTTTTTTTTCATTTTTTCTTTCGTAACTTTCCTATGCAAATAAGGACGGCGGCGTTTGATCGCGCGGATTAACATTACCGAGATTAACCGAGGAAAAGACACGTGGCCCGACGATATGCTAATACATACCTGCCTTTTTATTTCCAGACACATTTCTCAGCTATCCGGTGGTGTACCGACGTGTCGTTACACGGTTGATATTAACCGTCGAATATTATTTAAAACGGTTTATTTATTCACCGACCGCGGTAGATTAATCACTTCGTACTGAATGTAATATTTTTATTTTCACACTGGACTCGAAGATTGCTTGATATTTAGATAATGTCTTCGGAGTTCCCGATGTTTGTTTTACGTGGATAGAAAAATATACGAACGGTAGAAAATTTTCGAGTTAGTGAGAAAATGCTGCGGGAAAAGTTTCGTTTTAAAATAAATAAATAAATAAATCGTTGTTCGATCGATAAATTGTATAATTTTCCACACAGTAGAGTTTCACACATATTTAATTATTACGAAATCAAATTTGAACAGATAATCCTGGTAGACGAGAGTGAATGAAAATGTCCGACACGACAGGGTGTTCCACAGATTACACGAGATTCGTTCGCGAGTATTTAGGTAACGACAATTGTCGGACGTGTTACGATTGGCAGACGGCCCGGGCTTAAAATCATCGTGTAATTCTCGCTGTCGGCTTTTCCGCGGCTCGATTCTACCGACTTGTTTATAACGTCGGATCGCGAGAAATGAGTGACATTTCGACGAGGAATTTAAATTTTTAATTCACCCCGGCTCGATTATGCATTCCTTATTGTTCTCGAATAAAATAAATATTCCGGCTCGACAACGGGTAGAAAAAGTGTGTGTGTGTGTGTGTGTGTGTTTTTTTCGTTTTTCTGAGACTCTCGTCGGAATGTCGCGTCGTCGGATACTTATCGAGTGTCCCGCTGGTCTCGGTGTATAATCGATACTGGAATAATTCGGCACGGTTTAATCGTTAAAAATCCAAACGATCGATCCAGTGATCTATGCGCGTACGAATTCGTAATTCGCGTTAGACTGTATCCCGTTTCACTTCGAAACGCAACATCGACGATTCAATCGCTGTTCATCGTTTACCTAATTCCGACTGGCCGCGCCGGCGAGATTTGATTGCCGCGGCAATTAAATCCCGTCCGCGTGTATCCCGAGTGAATTCAAGAGAATCCGTGTGTATACGCGTATTGTTGGCCGATCGGATGGTAAACAATGTCGGGGATCGATCGGATGTTTGCGAAATGAAACAGGAATTTCTAGACGATGATTCTTTTCGTTACGTTTTGTCCGAGTGATTCGTGTTAAACGAACAACTGGAATTGCATCTATTTACAATGAAAAAGTTCGATGGAAATTTGTGATTTTTAACTCGTCTCTATCATTTTTATCCAGTCGGCGCGGGCGAATTAAAAATATGCACTTACGTAAGCCGGTTGTAAATTACAAACGATAGCAATTCATTAATCACGCGTCATTTAAATGCATGCATTTTTTTTAAAGGCGTCTCGAACATATTTCGGGATATTAATTTTGCGACAGGGAGGACAGCGATCTTTTCGAAATTTCTCGTCTAATATCGTCGGAATAAGCGATGAGCCGAGTATCGTAAATTCACGCTGATCGATCGAGCAACATCGACTTTTGATTGCCGCGCCAGTCAATTTGCAAATTGAAACGCTTTGCATTTTTTTCTTCTTTTTTTCATCGTTTGCGAAACGTTTGTCGAAGGTTCACCGGGGCTCCGTTTCGAAACCACGTAAAAAGCCCCAGTTTACCGATTTCTCTGGCAGATGCTGCGAAAACCCCTCGCGAAACAGGGCAATTCGTATTCAACGGATACCGCGAAATGTATTGTATGCGGAGAAAGCGCAACTTCCGTCTAAGAATTAAATAAACAAATCATAGAGTTTATCGGACCACGTCCGCTTTGAATTACAGATTACACGTTCAGCACTCGTTTCTTTTGCACGGTTCGAATGCAACAACGAAATGTATGAAAATAATGCGAATTTCTCGATATTAATTGACGCTTTTTGATAGAAATTATTAATTACTTGATCACATTTAGTAACACCTTTATTTTAATTAGTAGCGAAAATTCATGGAATTAGTTCTAACATTTCGTTGCATTTAAAGTGTAACGAAAGGATATTCTTAGAGTTGAACATTTTAATTACGTAAATGCAAAGAATTTTCTTTCAATTATGCAAACGGAAATCGAGCGAATAAGATAATGTGAAAAAAAAGGAAATGTAATTAGTGATTATTAAAGAAACAGTTCTTTCACTTGAAAGACTCTTGGGAAGTCTAATTAACAGGCGGTCGAAAGAAAATTTTGCAATCGAGCAACGGGAAATGTAATTTTCAATGAAAATGCATGACTATACGTGTGATATGATAAATTATGTTTTACGTTCTTTTATTTATATCCGTTCTCCTTCGCTTTGTTCCGCGTTCCGTTTTATACATCTCCCCTCGTTACTGTGCGTTCCAACTTCCGTTTCAATTTTTGCACAATGACACAATAGTTTCGCCCCCGGGAATTTGCATTTCCGAGAATTAAACGCCGCTTTCCTGCGTCGCCAATTTGCAATTAAATTTGGTGACGAGTGCCCCAATGAAATATTCATCGTTACAAAGTATGACATTAACCTCCCGAAGTTTCTTTGTCATACGTTATTTCTTTTTTCTGTTTCTGCCAACTTTCCGCGTTCTACCCCGTCGTCCATTCGCACGAATTCAATTCACGCAGAATTTACTTTTAAAACAAAACAATTCCATCGCTTAACCCATTCGCTGCCAAGACGAGTATACTCGTCCTACTTTCAATATGTTATGACATATAGGATATTAAATTAGTAATTTTTTTGTGACCACAAACATAATTATACGAATGTAAAAAACTTGAAAAAAATACTCCAACTAAAATGTATTTGTTAACTTTGGTAAACAATACTACTCAAATTATAAATGGCAATTCTTTCCTCCATCGTTTAAACACTTTCATTAAATATTATTTAACAAACAACCCAATACCGAAAAATAAAAAAATCACAAAAAACTCCACTAACAATTCCGCCAGTACCGTAAAATGAATTTCTCGTCGATGATGCGCTCCGTTTCGAGTCAAAGATTCGCGGTGGCAATGTATCGTCGTTTATCGAAGAGAAACGAAAGATGGGAAGCAACGGGAGATGAAGAAAGATATCGAGAGGGAGATGTTCGCGCTGGCGCGGCGTCAGCTCCCACCATGCGTGTCCTCGGGTACATTTCTGCCAGGTTCTGCCGAGGGAATGATTCGAAATTTCTGCGTTCAAATCGAACCCGACTCCCCTCGTTGTCGGAACGCACGTCGGAAAACATATTACCTCGGTCCGTCGGAAAAACGTCGAATCGCGCCGATTCATCGTGGGGAAAAAGTTTTCCCGGTCGAGTTCAACGAGCCACGGTGACGAAGTGAACGAGCGTATAATTTTTCTGTGTGTGTGTGTGTGTGTGTTTTTTTTTGTATTTTTACCGTTAAGATCATCGATAGGAAAAACACTCGAGTAAGGAAAATTTTTTTTTTCTGGAGAGTAATCGTTACGGAAAAGGGATCGAGGGATTTTTTTATGGGAATGTCGATGTACGGTAATATGGATGGTGTATCTAGGTAAATGTTTGATTAGCTATATTTAGTTCTATGGAAATGTGTGGTAAATCGTTTGTTTGATTTGATTGTGACGTTCGCGCGGATCGGTTCGAAAATGCGAGCGATTCGAGCGCAACAGGTTGCGAACGAAATTTCATAGGATCTAGAACGAGATCGCGGTCGAGCGGGATTCGCCGCGATAGATCGCGTCGATCGGTGAAGTCCCGTTTTAGTCATCGAATATGCAACGATCGGACGAACAGATTTTCTCGGAAGTTCCGTTGCATTCGCGTGTTGACGTCGATCTCGAGAGCAACGAACGAAATTGTGCACTTTTCACGGTTAAACGGGAGATTCATATTCTTATTTTTTTTTATTATCATCGAACACAATTCGGTTCTTTTATTTCCCTCGGGCATGTGGTATCGTCAAGCTCCGATCTATCGCGTAAATATTTTCTCCATTTTCTATTAATAACCGAATAATTACATTATCTCTCGATAAATATTCTCATCAGATTTTCATTATCAGTCCTCTCCCAAACAATTAATCATCAACAAAACAATCAATTTCCACCTATATATAAAATAAAATCTCCTTTGTACACAGAATTACATTTCCCCGCCGGATAATCGACGTCCATGAAAAATTCATCGCGACAATTATCGCCTGTCATTTGTCGCCCCGGTACACGATCGACCGTTTCCACGAGTATGCTTTTCCCTTTTCTTTTTCAGGTGGGCAGGGCAGGTCCGCTGCTAAATGGGACCGAGGAGCACGCGTTTTTGTTGTGGGCATCGTGCGAGCATGTGTGGCGGTGGCTCTTTCGAATTTCCGAGCGAACCGGCCTCTCAGAACGCGCTCGCATCTCGTGGGCACCGGTCACGCCAACAGTGATCGCCGACCTCCGCGGTTTATTTAATATTATTTCGTCTTTCCACGCGTTAATCGACCTCCGCGGTGCCCACCGCACCAGCACCCAGTGTTTTCGCGACCCCGAGACGTCACCGTCCGAATGTGAAAAATTTCACGACGTGTTCCCGGGAAAGAAAGATCGCGTGTTTCGTGTACACACGCGTACGTGGACCCGGCGATTTCACGCAAACAACGCCGTAATTTATCCGATATTCCCTCGCACGCACGCTGAGATCAAAGGGAATCAACGACGAGATGAGTGGAAGTGAGAAAACAGACTTGCCTACGGATTTTCGATAATACACGTTGATCGTGAACTGGGTGGATAGAGAAGATCGTTTGGATCTTGTGATTCAAGCAAAAAAAGAAACATCGAAATTGTATCGTTATATCTGTATATATAAATTCGAACGAACGTGTGAAAGAAAGAAGAGAAGAGAAGAAACGAAAAAAAGGAGAGGAGAGGATTTCGTTAAATCTGGAATCGATGACCCCGATCAACGGTGATAATTAGCGGTCGAATCAACGAGGATTAGATAATACGTATGTACGTGTGAATGTGCGACGGGCTCGTAGACGGGACGGATCAGAAATAGCAGCAAGTGTTTCCGTTCACGAGACAACGCCGATTACGAAATCGGTAAACGGTTTGGCGATCAACGGACGGCAAACGTGAATCCGAATGTTTTATCGCGTAGCGAAACACACTGCGAACGAGTTTACTTACGGTGGAAATAGGAACAGATGTGGAACACCGATCGACTAGACGGCGCGAGAGCAGTTTTCTGCCCGATGACCAAATAAACGATTAATCAAAACGACGCCGACTAATAACCGACTCGTTGAAATCCGACGCCGAACTACGATTTCGGTGGGTTTCGGATGACACGGGAGAGAGAGAGTGATTAGTGATGATCGAGGGATATAGAGGAGTTTAGGTCGTTAAGATCCGGGGGAAGAGAAGAGATTGTGAAAAAACCGGAAAACTTTGGGGGAAAATTGTAGCAAACTGGGTGAAATTTTTGATGGAATAATTATTTTAATTATTGTGAGATGGTGAGAGGATCGGTGAGTGAAAATTAGGATAGACTGATTTGTCTATTATTGGATACGGTGATTGTATGTATGTACATACTAATGGAAACGTCGTAACTGATAGGATCTTGAAATTTCGTTCCGGTTGAAACGTGGCGAAATTAAACGGTTGACAGTTCGAAGCTTCACGATTTTCACTCTTGACACGTGAGTCGCACGGTGTAAACAAGAATATAATAAATATACCCTACCCACTGGATTTTCTATTAATATGACGTTAGAAATGCGACGAATATCAGTTTTTTCGTTCTTGGGAAAGTATTTTTGTCCAGGATCGGTTTCGATGAATATTCAATTCGTCTGAAAGGAACTATGCGTGAAGTAAAAAACATCTATCTAGTGTGATCGTGAACTCGGCACATCTGAGAACAATAGCTTGATAATGAGTGACAGTTTGAGTGTAATCGAGAGACATTAAGGCGGTATAAATTTCAATGTGGACAAGGGATCAATTGTTAAGTGAACCAAGAATGCTCCATCTGATTGAGCAATCTACACGCGCCCCGTAGGACCGCCCAAATTGATCGAAGTTAAGGGGGAATCATCCTCGAAGGTCGTGGGTATCATTACCCAGTGTCACGATCTCGAAGACCCTAGAAAATATAAGACATCAACCAAAAAAAAAAAGAACAAACAATGATTCTCATAACACACGATCTCTATCCGAACCAGAACACCCACTACAGGAACCATCCATTGATCCACGAAACTTCAACTCGGTCATCGGATCTCAACTAATATCAAACTATGATCCAGTCTCTATAAACCTAAAAAAAAGAAAAAAAAACATTCATCTCCTAAAACTAGTCAGACTTTCCATCCCCGAGATGATCTCCTCACCGCTAAACAACACCATGCCAATCGACGGATTGATCGATCAACAACGATCGTCCACCGATCCAGCTATGATCCACGAGGATCTATTGATCTCCGGCACGAGATTCGAGAATTATACAAACGCTATTCTGGCGTTCCTGGAGAACGAGGAGAAGAACACACGCAGGGATCCGTTGTATATAGTGTTACCGATCACCGTGATCTACGTGGTGATCTTCTTCACGGGGGTGATCGGCAACGTGTCCACGTGCGTGGTGATCGCGCGTAACAAGTCGATGCATACGGCCACCAATTACTATCTGTTCAGCCTGGCCGTCTCTGATTTATTACTGCTGATATCTGGCCTGCCGCCGGAGATGTACTACATATGGTCCCATTTCCCGTACGTGTTCGGCGAGGCCTTCTGCATTATTCAGAGCTTCGCCGCGGAGACGTCGGCGAACGCCACGGTGCTGACCATCACCGCGTTCACCGTCGAGAGGTTCGTAAACGACAACCCCCCAACCCCCCGGCCCCGTTGAGTTACGAGCACCCGCCGAAATCCGGTGACGGAAACGTCGCGATAAATATTTCAGGAAACGATGGGGTAGTACCATCGACCGGGGCGGTTGGAAATAGACGCGACGCGGAATTCATTTCGGGCTGTTTAGCGAGGACGGTTTACCGTTTGGGAAATCGATGGGTTTGATGGACTATGAGTCACAGTCGATGGGATGGGAATTGATTTGGATTGAGTGTGAATTTAGTATTTTATGGTGTGTATATGTATTTATTATTTAAATTTGGTATTAGTTACTGGTTGAGTGTACTATTAGTATTTAATTTGTAGATTTCTGTATTTAAATATACATATATAATGAGTTTACTATTAGTTTATTATATGTATATGTATATTTATATATAGAAATATACAAATTAAATAGTAATAGTAAACTCAAATAGTAAATAATACTAAATTTAAATAATAAATACATATACACTACATATATACTATTTAATTTGTAGATTTCTATATTTAAATATACATATATAAATATATACACAGTTTACTATTAGTTTACTACATACAATGTATATTTATATATGGAAATATACAAATTAAATAGTAATAGTAAATAATACTAAATTTATATTAATATATATATCTATCTTAAATTTCGATTTTGATTTAGTATGAATTCATTTCAACGAGATTTACCGTGTTTTAGGACAATTTGTCCGGTTTCGAAATGTCTTATAAAAAGAACGTCGCATTTTTTTCGACTGTGAGAAATTTTAGTTTGAGAAATACTTGGAAACAGCTGATTTGTGCTCTATTTACATTGTTTTGCGTTCGAGAATAGATCGGTTGATTTCCGGGGAAAAGCAGATTAAAGATGTTAGGACGATAGGGAAAAGGAGGTCTTTCCTGAAAGCATCAATTTTTTGTCCACGATACGTGCTTATCTGTCATCCCCTCGTCACCCACGTACACACACGGAAATGTTGGCAGCCATCACGGTCTTCCTGATAGATGTAAATATATCGCAACCGTTTGAGTCATTACCAATGACCTGAATTCTTTCATTGTCAAAGGCCAACAATTTACATGAAGTTTTCTGTTATACATTCCATTACTTAAATACCACTCGACAAACTACTATGGCGATCGAACGTATTGATAAATAATACTATAGTAAAGATTACTTTCTTTCATTCACAGGTTTTAAAATAATTATTTCATATAAAAAGATATTTTAGTCACATTCATTGTTCGGTTGAAGAATGATAGTAAAAAGATTTTTTCTTAATTTCATAGATATCGATGTTACTATTTCATTTGAAAATATTTGTTACTCACACACTGTAACGTTTGTCAAAGTTTAGTACGTTTATACGTTTTTTTTTTCTTCTCCGTTGTATCACGAATATTAAGAAGAAGGGTAAACGTCTCGTGTAACAAGTTCACCTAATGTAAACTTTAATTTGCTTGGTTTCCTTCAGACCTGTCGACCCCTCGTTTTCCGTGGGACGTTTAAACCGGCGACACGTGTCAACTTTATTAACGGTGTCTTCGACGTAATACGTTGACACCACACCGTCGTACAGTATTTTTCTTCCTGGCATACAAAACCCGCTGTCAAACACGCATGTTATGTAGGGCAGGTACACTGAGAATCTTGCGTAATATGTACCTTGATGAAACAATGCTTAAACAAAATTCTACATTCATTATGAAAATTCATTAAGGAATTAAAAATATCGTTGACGTAATTCACAATTTTCCACGAAATTACACGGTTAATGCAAACCGACTCTAACTCAACAATTATTATCACAATAACAATGTATTTTTTTTTTAATTGATTATTATGAAAAATAATCAACAATTTACACGAACAGTTTCTCAAAACAGACTCTAAAAATTAAATATACTTGTCCTACTAATTTCAAAATCAACATTTTCCATTCTCAATTAACACAATTAACAACCCACTATAATTTACTGATTACAATCAAACTTTTTACCAAAATGTAACAAAAAAGTGCAAACTCCACATAATCCATCCTCATTCCCTTAACTAAAAATATCACATCTGAACAGATATTCCTATAAACAAGTAGAATTATTAAATCTCCATTCTCACTCTGCACTGTTCCCAACTTCTCCATTAAAAAACGTTCCGTTTCAGATACGTGGCGATCTGTCACCCATTCATCTCGCACACAATGTCGAAGCTGTCGCGGGCCGTGAAATTCGTCGTCCTGATCTGGTTGTTGGCCCTCTGTTTCGCCGTCCCGCAAGCAATTCAATTCGGCGTGGTGTACAGCTACTACAACAACGGGTCCGCGATATTAGATAGCGCGAGCTGCTCGGTGAAATGGACCCTGATTCACCACGCGTTCGAGATCTCGACGATGCTGTTCTTCGTGATCCCCATGACCGTGATCACGGTGCTCTACATCCTGATCGCGATCAAGCTAAGGAGATCCAGGTTGCTCACGGCGATGGTGAAGAGGAATCACCTGCCCGCGGGACTCAATCACACGGATAGCGGGAAAAAAACGGCTGCGCAGAAAAACGTGATTCGCATGCTAGGTGAGATTGTGTTTCGTTTAAAAATTATATTTTTTTTTCGTTGTTCGACCTTTAACACTATTTCTACCAAGAGGTGTCAAAAGACACCTTTCAAATTTTAACTTAAAATTATTCGTTAAGTTGAATCATTTCTCCACAATTAATTTGTTGACTTTTTATACAATAGTTGTTAAATTATCTACATTTAAGTGGTAATTTGAAATCCCAACAATTTTGGCAAATATTTGCATTCAAACGAAAAGGTTTCAAAAGACACCTTTTGGTCGAAATAGGTATACACACAATCGTGGTAGAAATAGTGTTAACACTAGAACTACCGAGGATTATTTTGGTATGTCTAAAAATCATAGATAAATATATTTGGAGAAAGGGAACAAAAGAGGATAGTAAATTAATAGATTTAATTAATTTACATAATATAGAGACACAGTTGGGATGAATTTCAGAAAACGCACTATTAGAAATGTAAGCAATTTCAATGAGAAATTAAGAACCAGTAATTTTGACTGCCTTGGTAGTTCTAGTGTTAAATGAGGTTGTTCGGTTTTTTTCCGGTTTTATTTGGTATGTTCGCGATTATCAGGGGAATCACCAGGACCGTTTCGATTAAGGTTTCGATGATTCGAAGTCGATGGAAATTGGTGAAATTTTTTTTTACTATACGTTGACGTGCTACGAGTCTGCTGGGAAATTGAAAATGAACGTTTTTGGTAAAGACGGATGGGGATTAGACGCGTGAGTTTATCTTGCGGGGATGTCTGGGACTTATGAGTTATCGTTTCGAACCCTTCGAAATCCAATTCTTTTGTTTCCATATTTATCGTGGGATAGAAGTTATTGCTGACGTTATGGTTTACGGACGTTTCATTTTAAAAGAAAACCTGCCGTGGAAATGTGAAAATTGTCGAATTTTCGAATCATAATGGTTGGTACGCTACGATGAAAAACTAGGTGTTGAAAATTATAAATATAGGATGTGTAACTTTATAGTTACACGGTGTTACAGGGAATTAACACGTTTACTTTTATTATCCATTCAGAGTTTAACGAAGTTGCAATTATTAAAGAATCTAACTTTGGTAATTATCTCTGTCGCTCGGAATGTCGAATTTTTGTAATTCACAAATATTTCTAAAATTAACGATATATTTATGGCATGTAATAAAAAAGCATGGGTTTAATCGGTAATCGATTCCACTTGGGACCCCGTTATCGGACAGTTATAAAAATAGTCGTTCATTTCTCCTGTTATTGACGTCCGACAAATAATTCGTTTCTTCGTTTTTTTTTTCTTTATTCACCTTGAAAAGTCTGTGATATCCGTGAAACCGGTTCGTACTGCTTAACGTTAACTGTTATTGATCGGGAATGATCATTGATTAAGAGAAGATGAGACAACATTTATTGGCTTCACGGAATTCCGCTTGCCAGTCGCAACGAATCGTTTCGCTTATTGCTCGATATTGTAGAAACTTGCGAATACTTCCTTCATTTTTCACAATTTTACCGTATCAGAAAAATACCTTTCCCTGGGATAACTTCCTTTTGTACACGTGAATCATTGCTTTTTAAACGAGCAGAAATTATCGCGAGAGTTTCGAGTTGCAGGCTCGTAACAACTCGATATTCGAATTACATATCTATAAAGTGTGTCGAACTCCTCGCATAGAAAACTACGGAAACTAAATCTCGAATAGACAGGTGTAGAAATATTTAAATATTAACACTAAAGCTACCGAGGTGGGTCAAATGACCGGTTTCAAAATTTTTATTAAAATGCCTGCATGCAACGTTATAGCTTTCAACGTTAATTCCTGTAATCAGGATAAGAAAAATACAGTTTTTATGCCAAATTAACTATTACTTGAAATTAATTGTAAAAGTTATTATTTTCACGGATTCTATAGAAATATGTATATAAACTGTCGGTACGTTTAGTGTTAAATTCCAACAGCAGTTGCGATCCGCCGTTCGATCGAAATTCAAACGGATTTCGTGATATAAATAAATTTCATACTCCCCCAAATCGTTTCGTATTCCCATCGATAGGAATGATCGTGTTATCGGCGATGAATGCATCAATCAATCGTCGTTCGGTAGACTGATTTATCCACCAGGAAATCCAGTCCCGAAAATCGAATGTTCGCGGCGAGTCCATTGGACGTCGCAACGGGATTTCCGAGTCGGGGAATTCATTTCCGACTCGGAACATTTCCAGTATCCCCGCGTATCCTTGTCATCGGTGTAATGATATCGGGAATCTAGATGACCGCCGTGCCCACGGCTCCGTGAAATAACGGAAATCACGAGATCGTTCGATTTTACGAGCCGACCTTCCTTTTCGGGTATATCGTACAAAGCCGGCGAAAACGGGCGGAGAAGAACGGAAAGTGACACATATTATGAGAATTCATCGCGGACTTATCGAAATGCTCGAGCAAAAGTTCTACGTCACCGTTCGAACGTCTTCGTTTACGCGAAGCGAAAAGTAGCGATGGGAAGTGTGGAAGTCTTCGCGATAGAAAAGTTTCGACGGTTGAAGCTTCGGAGATTATTCGTGGGAAAGAAAACAGAAAGTCGAATGAAGTCTAATGACAGGAGAACTTCGGGAAAAGAAAAGGAAAACGAAAGTGGACTTGAGGAAGGAAGTCTAAAAATTATAAATACATGTATGAATTAATAAGGGGTGATTATGACTCATCATAGCTCTTTTTAAATGAAAGTGGGTGAAAATGATAGAGGGTAACAAGTATAAAGACCCTGTAAAATATTACAAATATCTATTGATTCATTTTTGTAAAAAATCGACTTAAATTTCAAACTTAGATATCAATCACTTTGAGTCCAATTTTTTGTAGTTCATAGGGTCTGATGAAAAGAACAAAAAGTTCTTATGAAATATTGCTTCTAAAGCAGTATTTTAACTAAAAAAATGATATTTCAAATGTACCTCGTAAGAAGTCTCGTGCGAACTTGTTTTTCCACCATTCTATAGAATTATCTGACCGCGTTATCGGTCCAATTAAAAGGAAGACTTCTTTATTCTTCCTCTTATCATTCGAAGAAACCGTGGAGAAGCGATACGCGTAAAAGACACACAACGGGAAACCGTAGAATTTATTTCATACGTTTCGCACCGGTGTTCTTTAAAACAATAATAATAATAATAATAATAAGATATCGAGAGAACAGGTGGCTCGAGAAATATCGGCAATAAACGTAAAACACAATCTATACTCGACGTATAATACGTGTTCCAAGGAGTCCCCGAGGATGGTGAAACCCCCGAAATTTTCTGGGTGGCGTAAATTTCAGTTTCACTTGTCATTTTCTACATTTTCATCGACGGGAGAGCTCGTATCTTATTTCCAAATCGCTCGTTCCGAACCGCTGACCGGGATACCCGTGAGTACATACATACTTGACCCACGTATTCTCCAGGAGTCGAGGATTGATACGTCTACGAGGAGATTGCGTCCGTCATCCCCGTTATTTTTACCGTCGGGCCTCCGTCGGTGACGACACGCGAAACACTTGCACAATTTCTTAATATCGACGTTTCCCTCAAACGTTGGCATTCGCGATTAAATCACCCTTGTCAATAGACATATACATATACATATACATTTATATGTATATATATTTATATTAGTACATATATTATTATATATATTATTAGTATACACCTAGTACATATATGTATATTTATACATGTATACATATAATATTTATATATTTATATACATATTATATACATATTATATAGATATATTTATATACATATATACATATAAATATACATATATATGTATAGACATATATACAATACATCAGTTTATCAACCTTTTCCCAGTGTCTCTCAATTTCGAAACCGACGTCACCGCGCATCCAGCGAAACGTCAAAAAGGAAAAAGAATGTTAAACTCGAGCTTTTTTCTTTCGGTTTCCCAACGCTAACCGGCTAGATTGCAGCAATCGCGTTTCACCGTCGCCCGCTGGATGATTTACGAACTCGGATTCGTGATATACGAAATTTCCCGCCGTTCGCGATAAATCCCGCGGGGGAATTTAATAGAAGCTTTCTTAATCCTCTAATCCGTCGGTTGCCGGGAATTCCGTGAAATCAATTCGTCGCCGACGTGACGTTCGCTCGCGGCTCGTATCATTTTCCCCGTCGGAATCGCTGGCGTCTTTATTTACGATCCCGAAGGGGGCTTTTCCCGCGGTTTCGAATGTTTCCCGATGTGTTTCCCCGTTTGATTTACGAGCTTACATTTTCTACAACCCCGCCACGAGTGTATCATAAATAGATCATTACCCATCATCCTGATTCTCGTTGCCTTTCTTGTTCCTCTTAACGTTCACTAATCTTAGCTGTCGTTATCATTCTCCATTCGTCTATTAATACACGTTGGCCTGATGTCAGACTCGTAAAACTATTCGCGCTTGTCCCGGAGTACCACCTTGAACGTTCAATTAAAATTATTCCTTAAAATTCTTATGTAACACCGGGCAAACGTGCGAACGCGTTAAAAGCATCGCTATGGACGTCCATATCAGAATCCTACGATCGAACGTGTAATGGTTAACACTAGACTACCGAGGACTAATTCGGTATTTCTACAAATATTGGCTAAATATGTAGATTAGATAAAGAAATAAAGCAGAATAGTAAAGTGATCAATTTAATTATTATATATAGAAATATAATATAGTTATGAAGAATTATCGAAATCAGAGTGTATGAAATTTAAGCGATTCTTATAAGAAATTTTGAACCAATCATTTTGACTGCCTTGATAGTTCTAGTGTTAAATAATTACACGAGTAATCTGTCATCCTTGGTAATTAAAAATCGTGATTATTACGAAAAACGATTCCACAGGTATAGTTTTTCAAATATTTTCATTTCCGACAGGCATTTCCACCGGAATAGGAAAGTGATCCAGGTAGACTTGATTTTTCAAATTTAATTCTTATACGCGCGCCGTGTATTTTACGACGCCGTGAATCGACCGGTGAAAAGCGACGCCCGTTTTATTTACGCGTCGTTTTATTGCCGGAAAGCGACGCCTCGTCCAGCGTACCGTATATCATCCGTGGAAATCTTCGAATCGCTGTAATAATTCATTCGCGGCTCGATCGCGTCCGTGGATCCACGCGAGCCGGGGCGATCGAGGATCACTCGAGGTTTACGTAAGCAGATTGATCAGGAAATAGATCGGATTCACGTGCGGCCGCGTCGAATGTTATACAAATGGTAGTTGCCAAAATGCGGCTGTAAATAGACTAACATTGTTATCATTTTCCTTGGAATGGTGACAGGGAAAAGTTGGAAAGTTTCATTTCAACCCTTTCCGCTACAAATCTTTACCGACGGTTTATTTTCATAATATTTAACGTCGAGAATGACTACCAAAGTTTCATGAAATTTAGTTTCACTCCACTCGTCCAGATACACGCACTTTTCTTATTGAAATGAAAGCAAGTTTGTTGAATTTCTTTTTTCGAGAATGAAAGGAAAATTTCTCTGCTTGTTTGGCTGTCGTTCGCATAATTTTCAAAGACGACGATCTAAATCTCTCGCGAGACTTTTTATTTCGTATTAAATTTCACGCGAAAAACATACGCGGTTATTTTTATGCGTCAAATGTCGTGGAAATGACGGGCGAGCAACGAAAATCGCAAAAAACTCACGAACTTGTACGAAAAAACCGAGCGCTCGTAAAAATAAATTATTATACGTGTTTTTGGCATGAAATTTCGCGGGAGAAACCAGTCTCGGATCGACAATACCAGAACTGTTGAAACCACGTTGAAACAAAACAAAAATTTTTCGCCAGATTCGAAAGGGTTAATGGAAACGTCGAATTCTTTAAAAAAAATACAAAACCACGTGGATTCGACGCAGTTCGGTGCACATCGGTATTCGTTCGAAAATATTTATGCATTGTTACAAAATGTATCTTGCGAAAATATAAATTTTTTACAGCGCCACTTGTTAATTTACGACACTATAAAGACAACGTATCTTTTAAAGATGATCCACCAACATTTTCGACACTTTTACAGCATCGTAAATTACTCGGACGCCCGGTATGAAATTCCAAACGTGAAATAGAAAGTTCGGTTTTTTTTACCGCGAGGATAACAATTCGTCCCTTTGTTCGTTTAGTCACGTGTCAAGTATTCCATCCCTATTTGCTCGCCGAACTTTTTCCACCCTTCCAAACCGTAAGACGTTTCGCAGATGCGCGAGCTTTCTCCACTTTTCCCGAAAACTTTCGCTTTCATTTACCGGACTTATCGTCCCCCCGCGAAACTTTCCGCCGGAGTTTCATCGAGAAATCGTATTTTTCCACGTTTCCAGCAATTCTCATCCCTTTCGAGGCGATTCTACGTAGAACACGAAGAAATCTTCCATTTCGAAAACTCTGTTAAAAAAAATCCAACTAATCGTTTAATCAGCGATGTCCAAGCTCCAAGTGTTGTATATCTTTTATAATTCTTTCATTCATAATATCTAGAATAATAATTAAATCGTTTCTAGGGGTAAAATATTTAGTTTCCCTGGAACACGGATGAAATCTCTGATTTTATCCGTTAGGTTTCGAACGTATTAACCGAAATTTAAAAAAAAAGAGGGGGAGGAAGAGAGAGAGAGAGAGATAGAGACGGAAAGCTTTGAAATCTCCGATAATACCTGTTCTCGAATTTACGAGCGCGCTGGGGTCGCTTATCTTCCATCCCTGATAGCTCCTCGCCGTTGAAGAGATAATCGCAATAAAAATCGCGTCCGTCATATCTCCGTTTCCGCCGTGGGCGGTTTTCGCGTGTCGTCCCGCGGAGCGAAATACAAAATATTCCCGTAAAATCGCTCGTCCTCGACGCGGAAATACCGTCCACCGTTTGCGATCTATTTTTGAAAGTGATTTCCAAACTGTGCGAGCAAAACTTGCTCATCCGATCGCCATTCTTCACCCCCCGCTATCGTTCGCAACGTTGATTGTTACGGCAGAGGAATTGTTCGATCGTTTCCCGCTACGTAAATCATGCTCGTCATCGAGAACTTTTAATTCCTGAATATTTTTTTAATTAACCCATTTGCACTCGGCAAGTATAACTATCATTCGGTGAAACGAGAGAAAAATGAAAATTGTTAAATATGTACAAAAAGTGAATTTTCGATGGATGAATCAATTTGATTGAAAATGAATTTTTATTAGAGAATCGAAAAATTCGTACAATCCGTGGGAAATTGTGCGTTCGTCGACGATACGATGGAAATTTCGACGAGACCCCGTTACTATACACGGCAGAATTCGTTCGCGTGCTCTAATATTAGTGTCTCGGTTTTGCGAAGCCACGTGGCGTACGTGAATCGGTGAAAACTGCATATAATGTTCCAGCTCGCCGGCCACGGTGGTGTACACAATTCGGTACGACTGCGTAAATCGTCACCGTTAAATATTTCCTCTGGAAATAAACCCGCCGACACGAAAGGTTAGCAACGTTGAAGGAAAACGGTGGTAAGTGGCGTAGCTATCGGGTCGACAGCGGGTTTGCGTATCACTTTTTCGTGGTTCTGCAAGATTTGATTTTTTTAGTACGTAATTTTCATTTCAACGACCAATCGTTGGCATCATTTTTCATAAATAGATGTTTTTGATCGTTTTATTTTTTAGGATGTAATTTTCATATCAATGTTCAATCGTTAGAATCATGTGAAATACATAGATAATATTTTTTTATTTTTCTATTTCAACTCGAGCGATTATAAGTTTTAGAATGATTTCTTATGAGATTACTAGGGGTTTTTTAAATGACACTCTTATTTAGTTACTTTTTTAAATTAACGCGATTTTAACGGTGGAAACAGTCGTTCAAGGTATGCACACGAAGTTTAGCACCATTTTTCTTTCTTTTTGCGACGCCACTGCCACCAGGTTTATCAGTGCTGAAATAAATCCGGAAAACAGCACCCTCGTCGCATTTTTCACACCTTCGCGTGACCGCGTGAAGTACGACCAGCCGTTTCGAAACGTTTTGTAGCGACAACCGTTCCGTTTCGACTACCTTTGTTTCCCCGCAAATTAACCACGTCGACCAGCGAAAAGTCTTCCACGACAAAGTTTCCTCCTCCCAACACCGCCAATTGTCTCGCGAACGTTAAAATAAATCTCCCTGTTATTTGTCCTTCGATAAGACCATAGCAATACATATTATTCGCGAGGGACAAACGTTTCCAGAAGAACATCCGGGATTCCAATGTGAAAACCACGTCCCGTGATTTTTCCCGAACTTCGAGCATTCCTTCGCGACGTCGAGTGTCATTCGACGTATGCAAATCGCTTCCGCGAACGGCCCGAGGATCACCGAAGTTCCATGAATGAACGTCTCCGAACACCCTCGCAAAATATCATTGTTGTAAATCCGCCACCGTTATTTTTACAAAATCTCGTGTTTCGAACAATAAATACACTTTTACACGACTCGAATTACAGACGTCCCCTAATTTTTTTTTTTTTTTTTTTTGAAAAACGGATACACGGATCGTTGGCCACGTTCTCGTCGTATTTTTTCAACTCTCCCGTCCAACTTTTTTCACATCTTCGTCGTCGACGTCGGGAAGTTTCGTTGCTCTCGTTTCGCACGTCGGTAATTCTTGAAAAGCCGGCTCATTAACGAAGCCGTTAATGGACCGCGCTAATTAGGCGGGGTCGAGCTTTTAAGGGGTCGCGGAGAGAAATTAGGAAATAAGACGTCGAGCGAACAGGAGTATTTCGGGCAGGAAAGAAACGGAGGAAAATTTAAATGAACCTCGCGTGGGCGGCACGGATTTGTTTACGAAGCGTACACAGAGTTTCTTGTTCACGGTGTCGCATAAATTTCAGATTCCACTCGACTCTTGGCGCCCTCGAGTGGATATAAATTCGTACATTTTTCTTCTCTGTGTGTGTATATGTGTATCTCTGTGTGTCGCGTGTGTGTGTGTGTGTGTGTGTTTTTTTACCGCCCCGTTATTCGGCGAACATTTATTAGATATCTCCTTCTAAACTTCTTCTTTCACCCACGTGGCCACGTGATGGATATGACTACTTTATAACGCGGATAAAGAACGCGAATGGCAGTTGGATCGAAAATGGGCAAAAACGATCGTGAATGCGATAGTTTCTCGGAACGTCCCCGAATAACTGGAATTTCAATCGGCAGGATCGTTTTATGTTAACCTAACCAGACCTAACCGTATACAGTGTCTCGATTTTTGTCCTAAAGGAATGTTGATTCGCTCCCGCGAATCCGGGAGTTAATTAAGCTTGATCGTGAATCCTTTGTATTTGTTCGTGATGAAGATAAAAGAAATCGGTAAGATATTTCTTTGTTCTTTTTCTCGTTTGTTCTTTTTCTTACTAAAGGATTAAACTCGACGACGGTGGAAATTATTTCTGTCATTCTATTACACAAAGATCGTCGCAGTACATTTCCGTTTCTAAATCCGTGCAGTAAATATAATGGTTCGATCCATCCGGGATAGAAAATGGATATAAGAGGATTTCCAGAAGATCGATCTGGCAACGATCCAAAGCCCTAAATGTTCCGCTTTTAATGCACCGAATGCGGAAGCGTTAATAAAATCATTCTTTTTATCGCGAGTTAAACGTCGCACCTGTAAATCTGATGCTAATCTGTCCTAATTTTATTTCTCGACTTATAATCGAGTCACGTAACGACCAGGAACGCGAACATCCTCTGAGAATAAAAAAAACACACACACACACACAGAGAGAGAAACTAGAAACGTGGTGGTGCGGAATCTCGTGAAATTAGTCCCCAAGGTTTTATTATTCCATCGAACGAGAAAATATTCATCTTCTTACCTGGCCAGTTAGTGGAAAATGTATATTACGCGAAGAAAACGATGGGTTTATCTTGAATCGCGAATCCGAAGAAACTTCCTGCAAAACAAATTATATCCACTTGAGCCGTAATTATTCCGTCGCGTTTCCGCACGTGTTCCGCGAGAAGTTTTACAAGTGTGTTTCACAAGTTTTCGTTAATTCGTGGAAATGCGGGCACCCGCTTCGTTAATTAAGCTAGAACGAGGTCGTTTACTGGAAAATTTTAATACGCGACTGTTATTGGCTTAAAAAAAACTTTCGAAATTAAATCCGTGAAAGTTCGACAATAGCGAAACAATTCTGATCGAAAGAAATAGAAAAATACCTGGATATGTATTCGGCGAAATTAAATAATTTTATTCGATGGATCTGGAATTTGTTCCCAATTTTAATTAGTACAATTAATCTATAATATTCACGTATAATCGCATCTGGGATAATTCTGGCGCGTCTCTGGTCGCTGCAATTTTCAAATAGCCAGCCGTTAAATATGTAAACGACAATATAAAACGCGATGGTACAATATTCGTTCAAACAGTCGAGCGACGGGAATAATTTCCGGCTCGTTGGTATTCAGACATCCGCATTATTCGGATATAAATGAAATCTTTGGGAAGCTTACTGGTCCATTACGGGGTGAATCGATCACCCTGGAGTAGATAAAAGGGCGGATGTGGTGAATGTGATATTTATTCTCAGACTGAAAACACTTGTCCATTTAGGCTGGCGTTCGTGTTCAGGCAAATGTATTTTACTTTACATTATAATATATTATGTGTTCAAACACTCAAGAATTTCGTACGAGAGAGATCGATGAAATTTTTCAATCTAGGAAATTAAATACAATTAAAAATATCAGCGTTTCGTAATTGATATTTATGGCTTTTAAAAGAACTTTATTATTTTTATTATTCCTATAACGTGCCGTTAGAGTTTTCATTAATCGCATCGTTTAAAAGTTTAAAATTATTCCTCGGCACCGTTGCCCGCCGTACAATGCGAAAGTCGTTGCGCGTTTATTAGAAAGCCACCCCTAAAGTCCAATAATAAATTCCAGGGCCGGCTTTCTTTTTTTTTTATCGCTCATATTTCCCCCGCAAAACGATTCGGTAAATCACTCGCGATAACGAACGAGGAAGCCGGTTCGCAGGTCGAACCTAGCCGCGAGCTGTCCGCAGAAAATTTGAAATAAGAAAATTCGGGGCTCGTCTCTCGAGGGGTTGAACATTATCAAAAAGAAGGAATCTCCGGAGGGAACAAGGGGATCGTCGAAGGGGAACGTGATAAGCAATTTCAATCGTCGTCTCGCGACGGAAGGTCGACCGAACCGCTCTGGAAACATAATAAAGGTACATTTCCTTGTGGCGGGGCAATAAAAGGGTGGTCCATGAAAGGCATCCGGGTGGTAGTAAATGAAGGCAAATGGCCGCGACGCGGTTCAACCGAACACGCCTGCAATTTTATTGCCGAGTAATGCGTCAACGTCGCCACGAGATTTCTTCGATTTGTCCCTAGAGCGAGGGAAAAAAACGGCAACAAAAAAAATAGAGAAAGTAAATTATCCACCTGAAACGTATATACTCCCTTTGTTCTATGATAATTGATAGTTTTCGTTTCGTGGCCGCAACATATCAAAATATATGGCTCAATTTCAATATTTCTTTTTCTTATGAGTTTAATATTTTTTTGAAAAGTAATCTACCCTTAAATAAAAATATACTAACTTTTCTGTCAAAAAATTGATTTTAGACAAACATATTCAGTAAATAAGGGACAATTTTTTAAATTTCATAAAAACAGATAATTATTGAATTAATTTATGACTAATTTTAATTTTTATTTTAAATAAATTTACCCTATTATAGCACAGAAGGAGTAATACTTTTTTTTCTTATTCTCTTCGACCCTTTCCACGATCGACCTCGATCAAACGTGGCAACGACTTTTCGGAAAAGTATCGAATTACAGCGAGATCGCGCATACGTTCCCGGTGAATTTACTCCGACGAGGTATACTGTCCGAATAAATTCCACCGGCAGGCACAAACGAAATCTCGCGGCTCGTAAAACGAGCGATTTACGTTCCACCGAATTCCGCCGGGACAGGTGTGCAATATTTCGGGGTTGCAGTCGCGGTCGTGGTGGCGTTCTTCATCTGTTGGGCACCGTTCCACGCTCAGCGACTCCTGGCCGTCTACGCGCAAACCGCGGACGCGGAACCGGAAGACGGCCTGGTGGTGGTGTACACGATCCTCACGTACGTGTCCGGGGTGTTCTACTACCTGTCCACCACGGTGAACCCGCTGCTCTACAACATCATGTCGAACAAGTTCAGGGAGGCTTTCAAGGTGAGCGAGACGAAGGAACATTTTTTTATTTTTTATTATCGGGAATTAAGAATTCGAGTTCCGCGATAGTAGGTACTTTTAACACTAGATTTACGGATGTTGATTATATACCTACTTTTACTGAAGTGTACTTTACTAATATACTAATAGAATTTGCTAAGTGTAAATTAATATTTACATACAGTTTCATTACTTAACTAAAAACTAACGTATGTATTTCGAAAATAATATTAAAGTTTTACATATATATATAGTAATCAAATTTAGAATGAGTCAAATTGGCTTGGTCCGTAAATCTAGTGTTAACCATATATCTATATATATGTATATTTTAGCCACATATGTGGACGTTTAGTAATTTCTTATAAAATAAAAATCCTATTACCAGTGCAGCCAAATAAAAAAAAAAATACTTCTCTTATTGAGGGATTCTATAGTGAATAATCTGTAGTGATAATTTTAGTCTGTTTATTATAGACAGTGATTATAATAATAAAAAAAACTAAACGTCCACATCTGTCCAAGGACGTGAAGGGGTTAATTGGGTATTGTTTTTTACGCAGAGAAAAGCTTGCACTTAAATTCGTTATTAAGGAATGTTGTAAAGGAAGTGTATTGATAGTTTATTCAGTGATGGTGATTTAATTTTCAATTGCTATTGGAGTTCGATGATTAAATTAAGAGTGGAAGACAATATACTGTTATTTGAGAATCACTGAAACTCGTTTGAAACTGTTATGTACTTTGATTGGACCGCAGATTTTATGGTCGATTCCTATTTCCCGCGATAAATGAATGAGTAATAGAATCTAGATAAAGTGTCTTTTTCCTTCAATTCTATTGCTCACTAAAAAGTACCTAATAATAAAAACTACGTAACTTCCAGTTCCGTTTTTCCTTCGTCCATTAATAATACACAAAAACATCCGCTCTCTATATCTGCGCGGTTTTAATCTGCCAATCTTGTCGCTTTATTATACAAACTACACTAAAACCGATCGCACGTGTATAATTCCATAATTCGGAATGTAAACAAACATACTAAAATATCATTCCCAAACACATTTCCAAAAAAAAAAAACCCCAAAATATCTAAAAAAAAAAGAACACGAGCATTTTTTCTCGTTAAATCGCGTCGAACGAGTTTCACCTGTTCTCAACCCCCGATCCGCGAACCAATCGGAAACCCCTCGAAACATCTAAAAACCAATAAAGTTGACGTTTAGTCGATGCTGTCCAACCACTGTCGACGATGGTCCAACCGGAAATCGACGCCGCGACGTCTGACGTACAGCAGCCTATCGCGATATCCACGTGGCGCCGTGGCGAACGATCGTCAGAATTCGCCGTCGGTCTCCGTCAGCGACGAGCAACAGCGACTGACGGTCATCGGACGTCGGGACCAGGGACCAAGACAGGGCAAGGTGCTGGGAAGAAGCATTTCGAGGGGCTCGAATTCGAGCCAGCTGACGCTAATGACGTCGATTAGCAAGGGATGTAACGAAGGAAATAATAACGCTGCGATGTGTGTGAACGATTGTCTGCTGAAAGCCCAGCGACCACAGAGGGGTGTTACTTTAGGTGAGTTTTGTTTATTTCATTTTGATTGGACGTTGTGTCCATTCGTTGGTGATTTTATATTTAGTGTTTAGGATTTACCTAATGGTGGTTTTGTAATTAGTGTTTAGGATTTGATAGTGGTTTTGTAATTAGTGTTTAGGATTTCATGGTGGTTTTGTATTTAGTGTTTAGGATTTAATGCTGGTTTTATATGTATTTAGTGTTTAGGATTTAACCCTTTCAATAGGGCAACAAAAAATCAATTCGAGTACACACCATTATTGGATACAGTTATCTTTGCTGTACGCGATTGAATAATTGATGAAATAAGTTTTTTTTCGTGAAGGGTGAAGGTGTAAAGATGCATTGTCAAGAAGAATGTTTTTACATGATTTATTGTAATTTTCAAAATTATCCACCCTAGGACAGAATATGTATATTTTAATGTTCGGTTCATGCTTAGGCTTATTTCGGTCGTTCGTTTACTTGATTGTAGAATATAAAAGTGTTACACGTCGATCAGGGAACGTTGATTGAATATTCACGGGCACTGGAAAGCGTTTATTTTTGGAAAAGTTTTTATCGCGATTCCATTCGACTGAAGATTCGTGTACAAATTATGTAAACTTGTATTTTTAGAAATATCCGTGTCTCATAAATCCCTAATATTGATCCACCAATAAAAATCAAATGGAAACGCCATTGCTTCGTAGTTCTTTACGATCTTCTCCGGAAATACGCGTTCCACAAATAAAATTCAAATTGAGCTTTCACGTTTCCCGTGAAATAGTTTCGCTCTTTATAGAATTTCTCTACACGTCAGAAACACCCTACGATTCAATCTAAATCCCTTCAATAAAGTTCCATCTACGTAAAAAATTCCAATTATATTTTCATTTGTTACTCTTCGACCATATTTTCAAGTTTTCCCTAACGTCGATCATTCCTAACAAACCAACGAACCAAAACGTCTTTTTATTTATTAATTAATATTTTTTTCACAATTCAGACAGTAGTTTCCATTTTTTCCTGTTATTTCACCAGGTATACTGGCCGAGCGACTGCGAGTTGGCACGAAAGGATTGTTCGCACCCCAGCAAAAGGTGCCCACCGTTCCCACCGCGAAACCGGAAGTGGCTACGGCCCTGCCACCGCGGTTCCAAAGTCATCCAAGCATCGAGAGCGCGAACACCATTAGTAACTCTAGTTTGCAGGACCTGGACGAAACGGAGTTCACTGGATCGGAATTGGCGCAATACATGGGCGAGTTGAACTATGACCTGGTCACCTGACAGCGGTTCCCGAAGGAGGACCTGGTCCTGCGACACTTGTCCTACGGGGGAACGTCGACCCTTCCGCTTTGAACTCCTGAGAACCCAGGTTGGCTCAAATTTGAATTAATTAGAATCCTCCGTAGGCAAACTAAGTTAATTATATCCACATGGAATTTTTTTAATGTTTAAGACTGGGAAAAAGTATAAAAATATTCTGGGATTGTTTTGAAAGTCTTTTCTATATCAAAGGATCTTTAGATATATTAAATTTCTAATACTTTTTCCAATAAAATCCAAGATAGGGAGGAACGAAATTGTAGAGTGAAATTAGTTTTGTGTAATTAACAAAATGGATTGTCTACGAAAGATTATGGGGGTAGTTTCGCGCGAAAGTCGAAAGAGTTTGATTATTATATACAGTTTTGTTTAAAATTGTAAGATTTGTGTAGAAATTCGAACGATATTTTCGATCTTGACATAGAGACTGCTTCTTTGATTTAATTTTAAAAAAAGATCTTTTTCTTAGAAGTGTCCTTTAATTTTTAATTTATTATTTCAGGACAGTCTGGATCGAGACGCAAATTAGCAGGTGGCCGTGTCCTCCCTACGATAGTGAAACATGCAAATCAGGTTTGCGCGTGGACGCAAACCCATTCCGTGTAAAAATGAAATTAATGTTAGCCTTTGACGAACGCGCGAAAAGCATTGTCTTTCTTCGTGTCGCGTAAGAGTGATCAGTGTATTTATTCTCTATTTTTTATTTGTACATTCGAGAGTTCGGAGGTGTACGATGTGTTACCTTTAACGTTTTACCACCGATTGGGAATAAAACAGAGATTCAATGCTTTATCCCAGAACAAAAAAAAGATACATAGCGTGTAAATAAAATAGTAAACCCCTTAAAAACAATGATTTATTCGCTTTAACGGTAACATATTGTGTGTCCTTTCGTTTAGAGAGCGTACACATTAACACGATGTTAATTACACGTATTTATTTTTGTACTTGCGTCGTACACAACGCGGATAGATGATAGTGTGTGCACATTTTTCGTTTCTCTGTCTCTACGGTGGCAGTGTCGTCTATCTACATGGATACATGTGTTAACATTTCTATCGTGATAGTGTAGCGTGCGAGCGATTCACCGAATAAAGATTTTAAACAGTCGTACGAACAACAAAATAAAATCTCGTGCAGTTTTTACAGGTAGACAAGAGTATACCGTATAACGGACCGTTCTTTTGACGTGTTAGTCGATTATTTACAACGCAGTCTTAGGGCGTTTGTCGAGGTACGCCTTGATCTTCGGCAACGCTCTCACTTTTTCCACCAATTTTTTCAGTTCCGGGTGATCCTTGTTTAGATCTGCTTTCAGAACGACCGAAAGGTAATCCGTGTACGCGGCGTACAACAAATCTGCCCATGATAACTGAAAGGAAATAATAATAAGTAACGAATTACGCCGTGGAAATTTTTTACCAAATTTTTTTTTTGCGGTATCGTTAGACAAATAATTACCTTTCCACCAACGAAATGTCCTCCGTTGTTCTTCACCTGTTCTTCGAGCTTGTCCATGTAGAAGGGGAACTTTTTGTACGCAACCTCTTTCAACTTTTCTTTCACAGCTGCATCAGCTTCCCAGTAATATTGACTGAAAGCTAGGAAATCATATTTTTTTGTTAATATTTCCGGAATGATCAAGTATATTGAGTACACGGTGGAATTAGGTGATTTACTGGATTTTTCAGTAGAATATGATATATTCATTGTAATAGGAT
Organism: Mimumesa dahlbomi; assembly: GCA_917499265.3. Lineage (NCBI taxonomy): Eukaryota > Metazoa > Arthropoda > Insecta > Hymenoptera > Crabronidae > Mimumesa > Mimumesa dahlbomi. The sequence goes on along the minus strand of OU824118.1, from coordinate 9,621,409 downwards.
ATACACGCACGATCGTTATCAAATAAACCATCGCATTTATCGGACACTCACCGATTCTGAGATCGTCGATGGTATCAACAGTGGCGTCGATTTCCATCGCTTCGAAATCGTCGGAGCCGTACAAGTTGTTTTGCTTCGCAATGAAACGGGCGATTGCCTTCGACTGGTGGTAGACTTTGCCGTTGATTTCCAAAATTGGTACCTGGCCCATTGGCATTCCTAAAATATTAATTGAAACTCAACGTCTACATACTTGGGTCCATTCACAATTAGGCCCACCAATTATTTCTGCATCGATAACTTGAATATATATGTATATATATAATAATAATAATACCAATAGTCAATATTTATTGCGAAATTCTGGATTTTTTAAACTGATAAGTCGATAAAGTTATCATCAAATTTCATTAGTTAACACTAGAAATACCAAGGCAGTCAAAATGACTGGTTCTTAATTTCTTATTGAAATTGCTTACATTTCTAATACTGCGTTTTCTGAAATTTGTCACAACTGTATCTCTATATGTAAACAAATTAAATCGATCAATTTACTATCCTCTTTTGTTCCCATTCTCCCAATATATTTATCTAACGTTTTTAGACATACCAAAATAATCCTCGGTGGTTCTAGTGTTAATGATTTCATTAAGGCTTAGGCATGTAATATTGTAATTTAATTACCTGCTTTATGTTTGGGCCATTCCTCGATAGACAGTCTGTTGTCTTCGAATTCGATACCGCTCTGCTTCAGTAGAAATCTGATTGGCTCGCCAAGGCCAGTCAAATTGAAGTACGTCAGCTTGTACGACATGATCTATATTCGAATGTAATTTACCTTAATAACGGTACATCACTACGGTCCATTTCGATGTGATATTTTATATTTAAATCACGAGGTGAGCGAACGTGAATCCGATTGGGAAAAAATGGCCGGTCTCTCTCACGAGTACTGTATTAATAACACTGTGACATTCGAGATCATTCGGGGAGAATCGCAGCCGGCAATTTGCCGTCAGGCCGAACGCGACAAATAATTACGGTGACATTGACATCAATTGAACACGGTATAGTTATTTTAGCAGCCACGATTCTGTCGCATCGTAACCGGTTACGATGATCATCATTTTTTTATCAGAATGTAAAGTAGATATTATACAGAAATCTTATGACAGTGTAATTGCTAGTTTGAACGCATCGTCGGATAGAAATGATGAATTTATATTGCGCATTTTTTATTACGTACTTCACGGATGTTGGTAACATTTAATATGTTGTAGGGAACGTCGATAAAAAGAACCCATTTCAAGGACTTTTCAGAATATTAAGTTTTATTTCATTTACAGGCAGTCGAAATCACAGACGTGTATTTCTACACTACTTCACTTTACCCGTGTAAAGTTGAAAACATACGGAAAAAAATCCAGAAAATTAGTCACCTTTGAAACGTAATTATCGCAATGCATAACAAGTGTTTATTCAGGTTGCTTTTTCCACAGGTATACTGTGAAATAAAATCGAATAAGGGATTTTATAAGGTATGTGCATAATCGCGGGACGAAAAGTGAACACCGTGGTAAATAAAAATTCATCACTTGAAAACTATTCTTTATTCCATCATACCGCTGAAAGTCTCGTTTAGAGCATATTATGTCATTGCTATAAAAAAATCGCCAAAAAATTGAGGGGTACACTTTTACGGATACTGAAGCACAAATGTAGAACATTAATGAATGATTTGTTTCCATAACGATAGCTATTTTATATGCTTTGCGGTATTGGCGAATTTGCGCGCCAAATACCGCAACCGCAGTGCATAAAAATTCATAACTCGATAACTATTCTTTATGCCGAGATGAGACTGGAAGTTATGTTTCGAGATCATTTCGAAATGATGAAAAAAAATAAAAAACGTTGGACGAAATATAAATTAAAAAAATTAAAGACATTTTTTCAACAATTTAAAAACAACTGCATCAAATTTATAATTTGTCTTCTAAAACTTTGCGGGGTTTCTGAATCAACCGGTATTTTCCTAATTTCTGTATTTATTCTGCTTAGAGAATTATAAATTTACAAAGGAAAACATGCACAAAACTTTGACTGCCTGTAACTTAAAAAATATTTAATATATTGAAAGTGCCTTCAAATAGGTTTTTCCCTTCAACGTTACCTACAACATATTAAAATAATATCAAAATCTGTGATATGGTTAAATAAACCCTAATCACTTGACGTGGAACACACCATATGTGATTTTTAACAAAATCCCAGATGTTGCTCCACGTGAATATCGATTTGATATCAAATGAGCTATAACCATTATAATTATGTATAACTATTTGGCATAAAAGATTTCAAAAACAAAAGACCATACTCACGAAAATTTGTTTATCAGACAACTGTTCGAGCTCGTGCACTCTCTTGTGGCCGACTGATCCGCTCTTTGTAAAACCGGTCGGTGTCGTCTGTTTATTCCGCTCAGAATCCTTGCGGATCCCCACCAATTTCTCGTAGAGAAACATACACACACAGTGCGTTAGGCGCACACATTCTAATACACGATGATATCACACAATGATGATGCGCTACAGTGGCGTAACTTCAGACCGAGGGGTGATACAAACATCTATGGAAAATTATAAACGATACTTGACTACGAAAGAACTTCGAAGATTGATTACATAATAGATGAATTAATTATGAACAATGTGTATGTAGGGAATTGATAAATAAATGTATAAATGTATAGGAAAAACGAAGCAAGAAGAGAAAAATATAGTTTGTAATTTTTACCGGTTCGATTTCTGAAACGATGGACAATTAAAAAATAAATATCCATTATGACTTCGGTGTGGCCTGATACCATGATTAGTTTCTGGTATCTCAATACAATGTAAATATTCGTGTTTGATTATAGAAAGTCGTTACGTAATACTATTTTGAATATAGCATGTGTATACGATAATATTTCGCCAGTCACAAAGGTATATCAGACATTTTTTATCTGTATTTACGATAGTGATTCAGCAATGTTGTGTATTATCAAAATAAGTATAATTATATAAACTCGTTATTATAATCGATGATAAAAATACTGTCGAATCGGTGTCAAAAGAATGAGAACGGTTTTTTTACCCGACCGTTCGTTCCCAGAATTATCACGGGGATCTATAAATTTTTCCATAAATATGTTCCATAATCAGATATGACATAACGCTCGTTCCGTGTGGAGTGTTGTTTCCACTCTTACATTGTTGCAACATGTACGCGATGATACGGCATATTCTACTTTGTTGCGACCGATTACGCGTGCTTTTTACAAAATTTCTTTCATGCCAGTCACACTCTCCCGTAGCATCCATGGATCTGACAGCCGAGATCCATTCCATGATGCGCGTGTAATTAATTTTACATGAATCGAGAAGCGAACTTCCTTTAACAGATTTTCATGCGTGGTTACTCGAAGGTCGTTCGAATAATAAATTAGCCGAGCGATCGTAAATCAATCGTTTATTAATTAGGTATCGACCGAGACCAATGAAGTTAGAAAACTGGTTCGGATCGAGCGCGTGCAAATTGTTATGAAAGTTGTACGCTCTTCCGATCGCGTGCGCGATTCCATAAATAAAACGGATTTAATTTTAGCAGGACAAAAAAATCACGCCCGTAGACTGCGATTGAATCTCATCGGAGTACGGCACGACCTTCGCTTGATTTCCCCCTGCGCTACGCGAAAAGATCCCATACCGTAGTCAACCACAAACACGATCACGTGGTCTGGAATGGATTTTTTTTTCTTTCCGAAAGACTTATCGATGTTTCACAACCAGTCCGTCAGATTAATTTACCTTACACGCAGCCGTATCTTATTTACCGTAACTACACCTACGAGTTTCCTTACGCCGAGGCGGAGAACAGAGGGTAATCAAACCCGCAAAAATCTGCGTGAAATAACTCGCAATAGATCGCTTGAATAAGGAAACTTATGGACTCGTCATTTCTACGCGATGACATTCAATTTTTTATATCGAATACCATGAATCATGGTTTATCTAATTGTTCCACGTAGTCGAAAACTCACGATCAGATAATAAATTATGCAATATAGATTGATTACGATCGATACAATTATCGATAGGATAAATCAGAGTAGCTAAACGTATTCGAAGACGATGTTTTAATAAAATGAACTGTTTTTATTGAAATACAAAATTACATAGCTCGTAACAGTCTCATCTGATGGTCTCTGTGCACCACTATAGTAATTACATTCGATTTCGTCGACGAACGACCAAGCCTCTATCGGATCGAATATATCGCTAACAGGGTATAACAGTAATACTAAAAAAGAAGCACCACGTGCGTGAATAATGAAAGGGAATATTCGATCCCTTAGAACACGTGTGATAATAAGTCAACGCGTCGAGTAGATTCAGCACTCGCTCTGCGGGCGTTTCTCGACCCAGCTTTTGATTCCTGGCAATGCGAGGACTTTCTCCTTCAATTGCTTCAAGTTGTCGTATTTCTCAATCAGGTCTTCCTTCATCATGAAGTTCAAGTAGTCGAGGAGAGCTACGAAGGTCAGATCGGCCCAGGTCAGGGCACCGCCGACAAAGTAACCACCATTCTTCTTCACCTGGGCGTCGAGACGCTCCAAGTAGAATGGGACCGTCTCCTTGGCGAGTTCAAATTTAGCTGCCTTCGCCGCCTCATTTGATTCGTAATGGTATGCTCCAATTTCTGTAAGACGAATATTTGTGTAAATTTTATAGGACTCACGAGTGATTTCCCGGGAAATTTAATCAAGAATAAATCGAGTTCTATTTACTGGAACGAAGATCGTGAATGGTATCGACGGTGGCGTCGATTTCAAGAGATTCCCAGTCGCTCTTTCCGGCAAGGCCGAACTGTTTCGCCAGATAACGACAAATGGATACGGACTGGTTGATTTTCTTTCCGTCTACTTCGAGCACTGGAACTTGCCCGAATGGCATGTCTGAAAAATTGATGAATGAAAATGTGTGTCAAATATTCGAAGTATTTTAGAAATGAATTAATTAGAAATGATATTATCTATATGTTTCATGTATAACGAGAATTCGTAACAATGGGAAATCTAACAGAATATTATTTCACAAATTAAATCCCACGTTTTCACGTTTATTCGGATTACCGGAAATTGTTTCTCAATCTTCAGTCATTCTGTGAGTGAACTGTAATCAAAGTTTGTTATTTCTGCCATTGAATGGCTATTGAACAGAGGGTATTGTGTTCCACAATGCCTATTGTATTCTAGTGTATCTCTCAACATGTTAAACAAAATCAGGCATTATAATTTGCATAATTATCCTACGTTAGACATATACCAGACTTTTCAATAATTTCAGTTGGTTGAAACATGGACAATGGCGTAACAGGATAAAACAAATTTGGAATAAATTGAACATTAATAGAAACAACAGATGAATATATAAGGAAATGAGTAAATGTTTGAAAATAAACGGTGTGACACAAATTGGTAATCCGTGTTTACAAATATGGTGTTTACCAGGCTTTAGCTTAGGCCAATCTTCCCTGTTGAAACGCTCATCCTCAAATTCAACTCCAGCATGGCTGAAGAGAAAGCGAATTGGCTCAGCCAATGCTTTAACTGGGAAGTAAGTTACTTTATAAGAAGGCATGTTTCTGTAAAAAAATAAAATAAAAGAAATTAACGATACTTCCAAGTTTTAATAAAAGTATTCTATAAGTGGTAAAATTGTTTTTTGAATAACTGACGAATTTACGTTCCGAAATAAATGTTACAATGGGCGGTGCACTTTCGAAATAAGTAAAAACTGTTTCAGACAGAACTCAACAAAATATAACATAGTTTAGTAAATGTATTATATCTATGACGTATACATATACCGGCGAACTAGCGATATCAACCGTTATCAGAACCAGTATTTTTATGTTTTATCAGTACTAAGTTTACACAGTAATTTTCTGCAACTTCACTGCTCAATAATCTACACAGTTTATTTAACACTAATAGAAACGCTTCGTTTGAATTATCTTCAACCGCATTATGTAGAAGTGTAAATACTTTTATTTCGTGTTTTTCTTTCTGCGTAATTCCCCGACGCCATTTCAACGTTGGCCCTTTCCTATTTATAGTTAAACGAAGTTTCGTGATTACAAGCGTCAAGAATCATAATTTCCTACACATAAGTCACTAACTTTTTCATTCAACAATTTCTCGCAATTATACGAGCAATAAATCCGATTATTCAGATTACATTCGACGAAACGTCAATTAGCCGGTTAGGTCGACGACCTCACGAACTGCTCGAAATACGAAATCCGTATAAAACCCGGCAAAACTGATCCCAGATTATTATAAAGAATTACGTAAAATGTTGAATGAAAAGTATGTAAGAGAAGGCTGAATGTTACTTACAGTTTTCGGCGTACGGACTTGAAAATGTGTAACAATCGAGGAACGCTTCAAAGCCGGCTTGCGATGGCGCAGTAACACAAAGAAAATCTGTGCGGTGGCTCCCTATTTATTTCTCTCTGCCGTTCCCAATTACGTGATGTGGCTCCACTGGCCAATCATTCGTGGTTTTAATGGAAATGAAACAGAGATCTGTCAGAACATCGGTCGGTAATTTAATGATTCGAATAGACTATAGACGAGATATGGGATCCTATCTAGACACACACTTATTTCTCGTCTTATTTTATTACTTTTACATGTAAATGATCTTTATATTCAGTAAGTGATAATCGAGACGCGGGAATTTTTAAAATATACAGAAGTTGATAATTAAATTAAAAATAAACTGATGGGTAATGATTTATTTACATTATACCATTTATTAAATGGAATGGTATAAAAGTATGTTACATATGATTAACATATTTTGCTACGTGTTTTTATTACTATAAAGCATACAGTAAATTACAAAATATTTTTAATTTATACAATAATTACATCCTATCCGTCGATTTCGTATTTATAAATTACATGCACAACAAAGACAATAGTTGCGATTTACTACTGCTGCCAGTTTTTAGTAAAGCTTACAGAATATTTTTGTACATGTTATTTACATTTCCTTCTTGAATATATTATATAAATATATGTTATTGTTTGAACGCATATTTACATTTCTAATATCATAATACTAAGTAAAATCATTTTTGTTTATTACGTGATTTTCTATATATCTAAAAAGATTTGTTTAATAAGTAAACAATGCATTGCTACCAATTATTATGATATATCAAAATTCATTTCGAATTGTATCGTTTCTTGCGTCGATTAAAATATACATTAACTGAAACTGATTTAATTAGTCATGCAAAGATCTAAAATATACACCAAAGATGTATTACTATCTATACATTTCCACCTACAGTTGTTCGCATTTATTTCGTAAGAACCTGAGTGGCAAAATTTTTTCATATTTTAAAACTTTTGCGTCACTCTATTTGGTTCATTCGTTTTCGAAAACAACTTGCACCTTTTTTAACAAGACAAATGAAAAATTAATGACAAATACAGAGCAGTATACATGGTTAAACTATCTGACAATGAGGCGGATACCTAGATCAGTGATTTACTACTAAGACAGTGAAGAGATAATGGTATTATTCATGAAAACGAATGAACATAATCATCTTGAAAAATATACGAAAAATATTGTTCAGAATTGAAAATATTTAAAAATATTTCAGTTATTTATAATGTACATTTACTCGTATTATCGATAAATAAAAAAATATATTATAAATATTTTTAAATATTTGTGATTTTATTTCTTCTAAATTATTTTCGTACCTTTGCGTGTAACATGATTTCACTACTTCGTGTAATATATTACTTCTTTATCTATAATATCGATAATAAATTAATCAGATTACATGTGTTATTTAACTCCTATCATTGCAGTGTATATACCAACAATTTTATCTATTAAGTACATCACACGAATTATATCATCTTCAATAATGATATATGAAAAGTGATTCATCATTTTATTTTATATAATACATCTTTTGCGTTTCAAGGTTTCCAACTAAGGAAACTGTCTTGTAGAACTATTTGCTTGAATATACTAGGTGTAAGAGTTTGAGGTGCTTTACGATTACGTTGAGCTTCTAAAATGTACGAAACTTTTTCTCTAGCTTCCCCTCGCGATATATCACCCCTGAGACCAAGCAGTCTAACTAAATGGTCTTCAGTCATATCAGGATATTTTTCTACCAATGAGTGCAAATCGAGAGAAAGAATTTCGGAATCCTCGCATCGTAATACTTCTGCCAAACGCTTAATAATTTCAAAGGGGGAGTTAAAATTGCTTACTTTCGGAGCTATTCTATCAAAGAAGTTTTTCAGCTTATCAGACTCTGTCATTATTTTCGAAGTGCATGTCAAACATTCGTCGTAGGATTTCAACGATATTTTCCGCGAGAGCATTGCAGATATGTAACGCTTTGCAATAAGATTCTGTGCTTCTGTGATAACATACTCAAAATTCTTTGGACACAGATGATTGTAGTCCTGAAAATAGTCTTCCAATGTAACACAAATTGTCTCCACTGGAATAGGTGATGATAACCATTTAGGTGTTATCAAATCTTGGAAATGTAACTCCAAGTCCAAGAAAGATTCCTCGAGCAATATTGCTGCTGCTTCATTTCTTAACTGCTGATAGTGCAATAACAAGTTTTCAAACTTAACAGTAGCATCCCCACTGGTATTAGGAACCCAATAATGCTGTTTCATCTGTTGCGCTAGCTCTGTAAATTGCAAACAATTATTGACAATTGTAATCATATGATGTGTAAAATAGGGTACTTGACTTCTGTCTTCAAAGTGCTTGCTTTTGAACTCCAATATTGCTTGTCTATACATAAAACCATATTTGATAACTTGTTCAATACAAAGGACCAATGCTTGTGCTGTTAAATCTGTACTAATCGTTTTTGTAACTTGGAGATTCTGATCGATCATTTGAAATATAATAACCGGTGCTGCAGTGTGGTAATAAGTTTCTTGAGTGCTTCCCTCTGGTAATACCCCACTCCACCAATCTACTTTCTCTGTTTCCAAAGTTTTTCTCATCCAATCTTCATAATTTTGGCACATATTTCTCAAATACTTGTCCTGAAGATTACTTATAATTTCAGTGCTTAGCAAAGGTCCAATATCGCTTGTGTCAATGTTTAATTCGGGATGCTGCATCAATTCTGGTCCAGTATAGGTGTTCATAATCCATGATAACAAGGAAACATATTCATTTCCTTTTAGACCATTAGCAATTATATCTTTCAAATGTAGAGATAGACTTGTATGATACATTTTTACTAAAGTTCTTACGATATTATACCAGGGGGGAAAGCAAGGCTCACAAAGGGTCTTGGCTACTCGTAAATCTTCCAAAATTAAAAGTCTAGTGAGCTCCAAGTATCTGACTAGCCACATTTTATTATCAGATCTTTCTTCAACATGTGTGCCTTCAATTCTATTAGCAACAGATGATTCAAGGACTTTCATTGCCATATCTTTCCACTTTTTTGGCCTTCCCGGTGGCATAAATCCACTCTGTTTATGCCTTTGAATAGCAAAATGATCTGCCTTTTCTTCTCTCTCTATAATTCTTAAAGCAGTCACAATTACTGTTGGCTCTTTCCTAACAGTATTCAGTGTACGACTTAAGACTAATCTAATCTGTTTTTCCATGAGTTGCGATAGCATTTCCACATCTTCTAAATAAGCCTTCAACATCACAGTATCAGCGGGTGATTGATTTGGTAGTTTATGAAGCTCATAAAGTAAATCATCCCTTGAGTTCTCAAGATCCATGATGCATTGATGAGCATGCAACAATTTACCCTCGTTTATCCAATGCTTTGTTTTCTCAACACTGTCCGGTACAGTAAACGTATGCTTCAAATTCTCCTTGGCAGTAACATATTGCGAATGGCGCATGTTCTCTTCTTGAACAGCTTGTAATTTAGCACTAAGCTCTGGAACTTGTTTGAACAACTCACCGATGTCATTTAAATCCTGCTTTATAGAAGAAATGCTCTCTAGGGAGCTTTGAAGTTGTTCAAAACCAACCCTAACACCGTCTAATTGACTTTGCATTGCAGTTTTGAGCATGGTCTCTACGGAAGCTTTCTTTCGACTTATTCTACGTTTGTACATATCAATTTTTTCTAATTGTCCAGGGCGTTGCAGCAAATTTGATACATATTTTGCTGCCCTTGCCTTGGACTCCTCTTCCAATTTTTGTAAGTCTTCCATTTTCAGCTCCGTTTTATCCACTTAAGTTACTCTGTATAAGCACAATTTATAAAAAGGTACAACGAGAATAATAATTCCTAGTTGATTGTATTCGGTGGAACACAAAACACACAAGTGTTATTTTGACATTTACAAAACCTTGGTTAAGTGTACATAAAGCCTAGTTTCCATAGAGCGAAGTATTTTGTTGCATCTTTTTAGTGTGCACGAGACTTTGGTATTTAAACCGACAAATACGATGAGAATTCGCTCACAAGATTCCATTTCTCACCAATTGGAAATGACTATTCAAATAAAATCAGAAGAGATTGCCTGAGTTAAAGATCTTATTTGGATCGAGATATACAAGTTTGATATCTGTGGGAATTTAGGATTTGATCATTATTCTGATATACCGTAATGAATTTTTAATTCATTACAAGGTTCCAAATGAATTCATTAAGGAGAATATTGCTAGCAACTAACGTGTTCCCCAAAATCATTTTACGAAGGGATCTAACCTCAAACCCGGCAGAAAATACGAACAATGTATTATCAAATGGTAGAAAATTATTAATGCCTAATAACTATAAAGTATTTTGCATATAGGTGTAATAATATATTGTTTTAGGTAAGAAAATATTGGTAGAGCATTTTAATTCAATTACTACGATTGGTATAAATCGTCCAGAGAAGAAGAATTGTCTTGATGTTGCAACAGCCGAAGAACTTTCAGAAGAGTTAAGTAATTTTGAAAAGGATGAAAACTCTGCGGTAGGAGTACTGTATGGTCTTGGAGGTAATTTTTGTGCTGGCTATGATCTTGAAGAGATTGCACAATACAATGAAGAAAAGGAGAGTGCTTTACCACAATTTGGGTCATTGGTAAAATGAGTACATTAGTAGATAAAATTTATACAATGTACAACGTTTAAACTTATCAAATTATTTATAGCGTAACAGAACATGTTTACCTACCAAACCTCTAATTGGTGTGATGAGTGGATATACTGTGGGTATAGGGCTTGAACTTTGCCTAATGTGCGATTTAAGGGTAATGGAAAGTAATGCACTAACAGGTTTCTTGAATAGGCGCTTTGGTGTTCCAATATTATTTGGCGGTACTGTAAGATTGCCTGCTTTAATTGGTTACTCAAGAGCAATGGACATGATTTTAACTGGTCGCTTGGTTAATGCTGATGAAGCATTTCAATGGGGTCTGGCAAATCGTTTGGTAGCTTGTGGCACTGGTAAAGTATAATACTTATCTTATAATAATTTGAAACTTATTACATCTGTAAATTACATTTGTACTGTATGATGTTCAAACATAAACATATGCATAACAGGTTTGGGTAAAGCAGTGAACTGGGCAAGATCATTCGTTAAATTTCCTCAAAAAACCTTGAATGCAGATCGTTCTTCTGCACAATATGCAACATTTATAGCTACACAAGTCGAGGAAGCAATGCAATTTGAAATAGATAACGCATCGCATTTGATATTTGAGGAAGGTGTTGAAGGTGCAAAAAAATTCGTTCATGAAGGCATTGGAAAACATGGAAAATTTCATAATCTAACGCCACGGAATGAAGAGATTACAGAATTGGATAAAGATCTTTTATAATAATTTCATAATACATTATACCATCTAATATACCATATAAGTTCTAAGTATTTAAAGGTGTATATAATATTGAAATATATCGAACATAAAACTAAGACTTAAACATAGACTTGTGATTTAGTCTAATATACTATCAGGTCTATTACAATTGCTTCGTTTAGTATGTAGTATTTAATCTTCTTATGCCAGATTTAGCAGATGTATTCTTTCTATTAGATTTTCGTAACTTCGACAAGATTTCCAAGCATCTTTTTCTTGTTTTTCCGCCGATCAGAGGTATGAGATTCGTAATTTGTCCATTTCCGTCTCCTGCGAAAATAACTTTCGATATTATTTTACAAAAGCATTCAGTACGGTTTAATACTCACGTTCATACATGACTATCAAATATGTTAAGTCCGGTTGGAGGACGTCGAGACCAGATGTGTGAGGCTCGAAGAAGGAAACGTTTCTTAACTGACAATTAATTTCATCGCATAAATCAAATTCGCCTGTAAATATCCATTTTCTTACGTCTTATCTTTTTACGTATGGATGTAATTTTATCCAATGCATTGTATGTGTCTACATTGAAGACATGTATGTTATATGTCTTACGCGTATTATCCAGTCCCACGACGTTCTGTATGTAATTGAGAATTATCCTGATGGGGCAATTAATATTCACTAATACTTCCTTATCTACCATTTCCGACTCTACGCTTCTGTCGTCATTATTATCATCATCTGTATATTTAATACATCTAATATTAGTTTAATCGGAACTCCTTATAAAGGAAGTATTGTTACCAGTATATTTAATTCGTATAATTGTTGTCATATCGTCGATAATTAGACGGACGTAGAAATTAATTGTGAAATAATTCAGCAAACATTGCCACGAACGATTATGTGATATCAGAATAGTCCGAAGTTGTTCGACAATTGATTATTTCGACTTCGAATTTATAAATCTATAAAATAAGAACGGGATTGCATTGAGATCTGCTACGATATTTTCGAATCGCTTGGAGAATTCAGCACACAAAGCAGATTTACAATGATAAGGAGTGGTAAGGTAAGCTTTTTATTTATTTGCCTTCTCATTTTGTATTCAACAGCTGATGTAATAATACCACTTTAATTTTTTAACGTAGCCGTCAAGATGGCGGAAGAATTATTACGTCGTTAAATATCTTAATAGATCTATTAAAAAATATTTTCCAAAGTATTCATAAAGAGTTTGAATATACACTGGATTTCAACCATTCAAAAAATACAAGTACACACTCTGATCCTTCATACAATTATTTATTCCACAAGTATAAACAAATTTACTTTATCGACTAGCTCTGGAGTTCAATGAAACTATACTATACTATTCAATTCGATTTCAGATTCACGAGGACGTACAGAACCTGCTTCCATCCCTATCCGATACACGATCAACCGAACGCCTGGATTCGTTTGATAACGCAACCGAGGATACATCGAATCGCGTTCAAATTTCCTAAAGCCGATGTATACATATACAACGGCCGATGTATTCATCGGGCTGGAATTTCGAATAATCGTGGAATTTCATATTCAACTTAAATAACAACGACCGTCCAGGCTTAATTGGCGAAAGTAATGCGAACCGACCAACCACCGTCGAGCCGGTTAAAGCTGTCTGACGAAACGAGTGCAGGTGGCGGTGCATTGTTGCGCAATCCTTCGTATCCCTCCTCTTCCTCCTCCTCCTCCTCCTTGTAACCAGGAGCCAGGACGAGGGTCCCCTCGGTAACCAGAATGCCCTCCCCACCAGGTGCCTTCCTCCTTGCTCGACCCGGTGAATGTTGCGCCCGCAAATCCGTGCAATCAGCACCGACGCGCCGTTCTTTCTTTCTTTCTTTCTTTCTTTCTTTCGTTTCTTCATTCTCTGTCTCGGCATTCGCGAAGATTCACCTTTATTGTTCTCCGATTCATTTCCATCCGGGTGATCTATTAATCGTATTCGACTTTCTAGGAATCTGGACGGTATATCGAATATTCTTTTAAATATGATATTTCGATTTATGTATATTATTAAGATGTATATTGAAAACATTGCATTAAAATGGCTTGTACAATGTTTCTTCGTTTCATCTCGTATCTCTCCTAGAATTCGAAATACCTCAAAGCAACTCTGATTGATCGTGATTACACGCCGACCGGTTTCAAGGGATTCAATTCTCCTGCGGGGAATGAGTCTTGTGCTCGCGATTCGTGTACGCGAGACGTATGTATGTATGTAGGTATACGTTCATAGAATTGTATCATGTAATGGTTCACTAGAATCGAACAAACTATAATTGTTACGGAAAGATTTCCTACTGTTACGGAATATACAATAAGTCGCGAGAAAGCTGCGATGGGAATAAAAGTGATTAAAAGAATAACCGAGTGAAATTGAACATCGCTGCGGAACGGATAATCAAATATCACGATTATAGGGTACACAGTATTACGTACAACGAAGAGAAAGAGAAAGAGAGAGAGAACAATCAAAGAGAAAAGGGCGGTACAGAATCTTCTTTATGATCGGACCGGGTGTATACGTGACATTTGCGGCAACGATGCGAAGGCCTTTCACGAATCGTTTGGTACCGACGATATTGTTGCAAGAATATATCTACTGTCTCCCATATCGATTATGATTTAAATGATTCATTGTTTCCAGACGTCATAACGGAGATGATTGCCAAGAATTAATTCGGAATATTTAAAAACATTAGATAAATATGTATGTTTGGAAAAGGGAAATGGAAGAGGATAGCAAAATTAATCGATTTAATTATTTATACATATACCAGAAACATAGTTATAAAGAATTTAAGAAACCACACTGTTATAAACTTAGGAAATTAAGAATCAGTCATTTTGACTACTTTAGTAGTTTTAGTGTTAAAAAAAAGTATATTTATGAGTAGTATCAAAAGTCCATCTCCTGCTACTTCATAAAAGACAAAAGAACGTTTTCAAAAAGATTGCTCAAAAACTGCATCGATTTTTCTTGTCTACGTTTCGATCTTACAAAACTGTACGCGCAAACCGAACTCCGAAACTCCTCGTAACTCTTAAATTTTAAACTCCAGGTTCACAAATTCCGTGGAAACGCTTCATCCCGGGTCGGGTGTACACGAGAATATATGTATTACCGTTACCAACAGACACTTCCCGGAAAAGTTCTGCCATCCGGGGAAGACAAATCGTTCGGATTTTTCTCGCTGGATGCAAAACGCGTCCTATCTTTTCCACGAGAAGCACCGTCCTCTACTTTCTATCCCACGAAGACACGGTTACCGCGATGGGAAGACGTTCTCACACGTCGAAATGGAATAGCGAGCAATTCCAAACAATTCCATCGAGAATCTGTCCGTGAAAAATTTCCGAAAATTTCCCGTTGAAACACACCTTTTACAAAAGCTATCCAACACTCTCCGGTGCCAAATTTTTCCCAATCTTTTCGCGTTCCCCAGCCTTTTATTTCCAACGGTGATAATCCAAGCGGAAAAACAGATTCGCTCGAGGTTGATGCAATTTTCATACGCGATGCAATATGTAACAACCGCAGGATGCAGCAGTCACTCGATGTCCTTTATATGGCGCATCGTATGCCTGTCCATTCTGTATCTCGCGCTGATCGTATCTCCACGGCCATTACGTTTTACGAGGTGGATGGATATAAAGTACCTCCCTCTCTCAGCAACAGGTTACATCGTCTGCGGTTCTACAGACGGCGAAGGGAAATATATATATCTATATATATACGCACATGTATGTATATATATGTATACATATACATATATGTATATTTTTCGTCCGCGTGCACGGAACGCAGAAACGGAAACCCGTGTCCGCTGGCATACTCGTGCAAAATTTACTATGACCGGTTCGTTTGCATGCGAATAACCCTCGATCGACGTGCCACGTCTACGACACTATAAACGGATGTACATCGCGAATTTATTCCTGTCTTCTCGTACCGTCTCTGATAAGAAGCTGCCACGGAGAAGAGGACTCTTTTTTTTTTATCTATCGGCGTACGCGGATGTTCTTGGCATTGATATCGTTCGCCGATGATACAACGATTAAGGGAAATGAAATTTTACGGAACGTTTAAAACACCTCTTGCCGAATGAAACAGGGGAAATTTACTTTCGTCGCGATTATACGAGGAATGTTATTATCAAATATGATGTCACATCTCGTGTGTATTTATTATATTTTGGATTTTAACGTATGAAAATATACCTGGGTGTTTCTGTACCGGTAGATCGTTATACATTATTTGGTGAAAATATTTTGCACGCCGATTAAAACTATCGGTGACCTCATACATGTGTGTGTGTATGTGTGTGTGGTGTTACCATGACTGTATAACATGTTGAGTTTCACGTAGACTGTGAAACGTGCGCAACGCTTCAATGGATATCGATCGGTTCGTATTATTCCTGTCAACCTCAATGGTGTTCCGTTCGGTATCGCAAAATTTTGTACATACATTCATTTGGCCGGACAAAAAGTTACCACGTTCGGCTCGTTTGTTAGATCCATTATGTTAACGGAAAGCTTTCCGAACGTCTGTCAATATCCTCCTGTTTCGCAGGATGTTCATCGAGTGAATATTCCGTGAAATGTTATCGCGAACGGATGTTGAGAGTGATTCATTTTTATTCGACGATTCGTTTCAGAAACAATTTGCAAATATACAATGCGTATCTATCGAAGACAAACCCTGTCATTTCGGACCACGTTCAACCATTTGTTCTATGGGATCTTTTCAATTAATTTTCTATGTAAATTTATAATCGGTATTTTTTTAATATCAGTGTCCACTGAAATATGAATGTACCTTTGTATCAGATCATAGTCAGCAAAAAAAAATATATGAGTGACGTCTATGTGTTGGATAGAAAATTTCTGATAGAAAAATACATTTTATACTTTATACTATGGGACGAACTTATTGTGATTTATTTAGTTGGTATTAGAGGGTATATAACATACGTTGGTATAAAGGGATCGAATCACAACCGCAGTTCTAAATCGTATAGCATGAAAATTGTATGTCGACCTAAATTACATCTATCCGGAGTCACGTTTCTTTGAAAGGTTCCTCGATCCCTCGAGCATTTCTGTAAATATTCAAATTCATCCCCGGAATCGATGCGAATCGAAAAAATGCTAAGAAAAATTCAGAGAGAGGATCACGCTTATGGGATTCACCAATTCGCACGTTTTTTACGTAACATATTTCCACTACAGAGAACTAGAGATAATAAATAAAGATTCTCCGAACGTTTTCACAGCGAGTCGTGAAGATCGATGATCAGAGAAATATCTTGTATGCCATGTGACTTATGAATCGTCGGTGGAGAGCAGAGAAAAGTGTCATTGCACACGGGAAAAGAATAACGGAAGCGTTTTAGTGTAAAATTGCACCTTATACTCGATAAATAAATAAATACTTGGCCCAGTTAAGCGTGACCAAACGATTCCTAATCGCTCGAATAAAATATGTATACATATATGTATATCCATTTTTTTAAATCGTAAATTTGATTTACAGTGTTATAATTTAATGTATATAATGTATATATTATGGATAGTCAGCCTTTGAAATTTTTCCAAATCCAATTTCATGTAAATCAAAGTTCTCACTGTTGAAGTTTCGAGGAAAATCTGTTCGTTCCAGAGCCACTCCCGGTTTTTATTACCACATCCGTATATAACTGTGTCTGCGTGTGTGTGTGTGTGTGTGTGTTGCTATCCGTGCGAGGGTATGTGTCCTGCATACGGTCATGCAATCGGATAAAGGACGACTCCTGGAACAGGTAGTTCGAGAAACGCAGCAAGGAATCGAGTTCAAGGGCCTGGTTTTTCCGGAATAGAAGGCAAGCTGCACGTACTGTTTATATTATGGAGGATTTAGATGCGCTGACTTAGAGATCGGCTTTCGCCGTTTGCATGCAGGAAATGTAACGCTCGAACAGCAGATCGCCATTCAAGCTGGGTAAAAAAGTTAAATTATGAATTTCCACGACGTTCAAGGGACCTGCTCCGTGGAATAGCATTAAACTAATGTAGTAATTATTCGAATTAACTGCGGGGAATATAAAGAAGTTGGCATTTGTTTAATGGACAAATGAATGTAATTCGAGAGAAAACGTTTTAAGTTTTTCCTTGTAAATATTAGAGAAAATATGAATTTTTCAACAATTGTCTTGTAATGTTAAACGTACGAGACATATTTCTTGATTTTTTATGTTTTTTGTTTATATATACATAGTTATAGGTTGATGAGTCAATCTTTTTTAAATTCACAACTCGGTAACGGTGGAATTAAGATAACTACAGAGTTGAATATAAGAGAATAAGAAATAAAACCAGTCTTCTTGTGGATATCTCGAAGACCACCATTCTGTTTCAGATTTCCAATATCCACATCATCACTTCCTATAAATTTGTTGTTTATATTTTTAAAAACGACCATTTTGCTATCTCCTGCAAATATTTACGCGATAGAAAGTGCTTCGGGAAATAGATTACAAGCTATGAATTTTTATGTACCTCGGATCCAACGGGCAACGTTACGCACGCCATGATTACAAAACACCTGTTTTCGGAAAATATTTATTTTAAAGTACTGTTCAATATTGGTATTATAATACAACCGTGGTAAATTGAATCTCAATAAATATTTGGCATTTACTAGAATTTACGGTAACTAGTATTTTTTCCAGTAAAGACTTTGTGTGACTATTTTTTTTTGGTGTTCGTCCATTATTCAACGCATTGTTGGTCCAGTGAGTTTTCTGTCTGCTCCCGTGTACAATACAATGAAATTTTCACATGGTATCCCCTCTCGCGTGACACTGTGTGGTGTATATCTTCTTCTGGAAAAAAAACACTGGTACCCTTCGGTGATCACAGTCCACGTTGTTAAAAAATATTTCTCCAAAGTCGAAAAAACTTTGCCTCCATTTTCACGATGACAGTCTCCTCGAATTTACGTGCGACAAGTGTGATTTCTCGGCGTGTAACAAATTTGATATAAAACATATTAAACGATAATAGTGTCGTTACGAAACTTTGTCATTTTATTTACTACACGTGAGATAATGAGTATGCTGATTGCCATTAGCATTCCCTTGGATCCAACCAGTCCATTATTGCTATTATTAACAGCTACATTATCGCATTAAAATACCTCACCGCGCCGTTATACGAACCAATAAAGATAACTATTCGGATTCCGTGTTACACCTGTGCTTTACTTTTTGTCTCTGAGAATATATCTAACTAAACACCGCAACGTTATACGAAAACCGTTTGCGTCATTAGCGTGCGTCACGGGTCAGTGTTATTTCGTAAAAGCAGAATTTCGCTAATTAGTAGATAAAGAGAACAGAAAGAGAACCGACACAGCCTCCACCGATCATTTGATTCCGAATACATATATGTATCTGAACCGTTCAGTGCGCAAATCGACTAACTCCATAAAAAATGAAGTTTTCCAAAGTGAATAAAAAGTACACATTGCTTTTTAACCCTTTGCACTCGAGAGTTTTGCATTTTCCTCTTATTTTGGTACCTAAGAGGCACCGCTCGAGCGCAAAGAGTATAAATCCCTTTTAAATAACAAATTTAAAAAATCGGAAAAAATGGAGTTAATCGATTTGTGTACTAAACGACTCATCTATGGGCAACCAGTCGATCATTAATTTCTCTCGTATCGAATTATAACGATCTACCGTTCGAATTAGATAAAAAACACCAAGTAACGAATCGAACTAATTCCCGAATTAACCCAAAGTCTCGTTCGAGTTTTCAACTCGACGATGATTTCTTGTGTGAATCGATTCTCTCACCCGATCGCTTCGCTCGCAAGAGTGGATGATCGTTCGGGATGGAACGGTGTAATCAAAATTAAACGCGAATCTACTGAAATCGAACGCCGATAGAAAGGGTCCACGACGATGGCGGACCGGCGAGGTATTCAGGCCGCAACAAGGCCGGCCCGCGTGCACAGTCCCAGAGTAAAAGTGCAGCGAAATAAAATGTAGGCTGTTACGTGGCTCGAGGCGTCTCACCTACACGCACACACTGTCCGCGGCTCGTATGCGTGAACCACGGCGCAGGGATTCGTGAAATTTTGCACCGACTGCGGTCCACGATAAGGAACACCAGGGTTTGTGTATTAAATAATGGAATTCTAGTGTTGTTATTGAATCTAGTGTTATTGGTCTGGTGATATTTTGGAAAGAACAAGTGGAAATAAATATAAAATAATGAATATTGAGGAGTTTGGATGTTTAGATGAGATGAGATTGATTAAATTATGTTAAATTGTTTGTAATACTAGAACTACCGAAGATTAATTCGGTATATTTAAAAGATTAGATATATGTACATGTATGTGTATGTTTGAAACAAGGGAAATAAAGGAGGACAGTATATACATATAGAAATATAATTATAAAGAACTTTAGAAAACGCACCTATCTAAATTTAAGGGATTTTTATTATATAAAAAATTAGGAACCAGTCATTTTGACTGTTTTGATAGTTCTAGTGTTAAGATACAGGTTGATATGTTTTTTTTTAGAACGAGGGTTAATTCTGGACATTTTGCAGCAGGATGTGCAACGAGAGGAAGAATTTGAAAATTGTAGAAAGTACAGAGAGTGCAGTGTAATGTCAAGCTGCATCGAATTCGATTTTACGCTTAAGTACCATGGATTTTATTTCGTTTTACGGGTAAGTATGTCGATGGGGGAATACGTGTGTATTGGTGAGCTAGTGTTATGGGTATAGAGTAGGATATTAAAAACGAAAAAGGGAAAAAATTCACAAAGGGAGGTCATTGATAATATTCTGCTGGAGGGAATTTCGCTGACACACTTGTTTTCAGCAAACAAAAGGGTAGTTAGGTATGTTGCAATATTCGGTTTGAAAGGTCAATGATAACGGCTATGAAAAATCTGGTATTCAATGGTAGTGTGTACCGTGAAATCCGAGTGGGCGTATATGTGTCTGTAAAATGTTCCCACGGTACCGTTTTCGATTGCAGTTTTTTACACGTATAATAAATTCATTAATAAAAATCGTATTTTCGCAGGCGGGACAATTTAACGTACGGAGTGAAATTCGTTTAGTTAAAATTGTAATTTCAATTCGAAGATTAATATTCCGCTGAACTAATTTAGCTGAACCGAATTGTATAAAATATATAAATTACGTGTCACAACCGCAGTCACCGCAATGCTACTTAAGAAGGTAATTTAATACGCGTGGAGTTTACTCGCAGGTTATTGACCAATCAAACTTGAAATGATGTTCGATAGAAAAAAAAAAATGATAATTCGAAACTACTGATAAACTTAATTGCTCCTCGTAGAATAATTACGAGATCAAGTATATATCATACAAATTACGGAATATATTTGACCGGCTATTTCAGGTAAGTGAAGTCCAATTAATATTCATTAACGGCGATACGTAACAAATTAATTCACTTTTCCGGTGAGGTAACTTTTATCGAGCGCTAATCTACGAATCCGAAAGTATGATTTTCAGTATGCGAGGAACCCTGTGCAACGGAACGTGAATCGATGTGAAACCCAAAGTAATCGGTGTAAAACACCTTTCCACTAAAACCATACACATTTTACCATAAACAAATAAATAAAATCCCTCTGTTCCCCGAAACGAAATAATTCAACCACGACCTCCTAAATCTAAATCGTTGTTTTCAATAAAAATAAAAAATCACGTGAAACTAAACGAAAGCAACTTCTACCACGACTCACCAATCTGTACCACACAATTACACAGATTCCCCAGTTATGCAGAACACGAAACTCCGATGGATCATTTTCCCCAATTTCGAAAATGAAAAATCACTATTTCTTTTGTTTTTCCTAAACGAACGTCCCAACATATGGATCTTTAGCGACAAACAAAAAATCACAAAAAATATGACACACGACCCTAATTCGCTTTCGCGCGCTTTAACGATCCAATTACGGTCGTGTCTGAAATTTTTAATCACCCAGCTTCCTTGCCCTGTACCCCCGATCCATATTTCACCGTCCCGAAAATCCCAGATGCCGTTATCCAACGATTGATCCGTTTCCCACGAGGACGAGGGGGAACGAGGAGGTACTATTACACCTTCTGCGTTACACCTGATCAGTTTTCCACGCCGCGGAGATAAACTGGTGCCCCGGATGCATTCCCCACGTTGAATAACCGAGTTTCGTCGATCCGTTGTCGCGGTGTTGTCCGTTCACCGCGTGCATTCTCGCGGCGAGAGGCTCGGTGGAAACGTTGCCGAGAGCACCTAAGTAATGTACTTATTTCGTAACCTCTTTCACCTCTGCGTATTTTCACTTTTTCGTCAATAAGTATGTATGTACTTACCGTAGCTCTGTCGGTAATTTTTTTTTGTTTCGTTGTCTCTAATCCGTCGAAGCCCCCGTTGGCTAATCTGCGCAATGTCGGTCGTTTAAATCGACGAAGTGGCGCGAAATCTCGGTCATTGGTGCACGATATTGTAATATGTATGTATGTATGTATGTATGTATGTATCCTATCGTTGAAACGACGATGCGAGAAAACGCGGAGGCATTTAAACCCGAGGCTCATGCGAACCCATTATGTTGCTTGCGAGTTGCGTATATTGATGATTACACGGGTGTACGGGTGGCAGTGTTATGTAAACGGTAATTTGGTCCGGTAGTTAATACCGTTCGTACGGTTTTACGGTCGGTGGTATAGGTTCGAATATCCCTGGGTAATGATAGATATGATTTTGTTATCACGATAAGTGTTCTTTAAAGACCGATGGATGGTATGCGCAACAGTAGCCGATCGTAAATGTAAGAAAGTAACGATGTAACAATTAGAACGCACGTATATACGCGGTATTATTATAGAGTACGAATTACATAAAATGGTTTTCAGAAACCATGCCGCATTTCCGGTACGTTATTGCATACGTCGATGGAAAAGAAACTTGGAAAATGGTGAGACATACATTTTTTTCCTATTCAGTTCACACTTTTCTTTAAGATATTATTATATTGTAGTCATTGTTTTTGCAGAATTTCTATTGGAATATGTTAAAAAAATATCCTACGGTCTGATTCGTATCTACAATATATATGTATATATTTTAATTATCTTTGCAATATTTTCACGTTCTAACGGCATGGGTAGGAAAAAATATTATGGCAGTCATGTCAATCTGCCCCACGTCACCGACCCAAAAACCACCCTCCAGCGATATTAATCCATCGACTTTAAGGGTGCGTGCACACTTGCGTAGAAACGCAAATGAGCCAAGCAGAGAGGCAGTCATTGATCGCTGTACCCGGCACGCATGCGAAAACTGGTCGAAAAGTTGTCAAACGTGTCCTCGGGCCTTCTGGGACCGATCCACAGGGTCAAAGCACACTTTTGACATTGGATTTTTATAATAATCGACAGGATTCTATAATTCTTTTTCTTTTACTTCTTCCAAAAATTTCATAGTGATTTGCCTATTCCTGTTACATCGTCCTCCAATAAAAACACATATTTTAACGTAGAATCTAATTACATATTAACAAAAAAGACCAAAAAAAAGATACACACATTACACAAATCCCTTAAAGTATTTCCATCCTTTGTCTACACCATTCGCAAACTTTCCGCGAGAAATATGTCTGGGCTCGAAATCCCGATTATCGCGCTTCAATTTGAGAAATTATTCAAGCGTCGTCAGCCGTGTATCGGTTTATCTTCGATCCGCGATCCGATACGCTCGAGATCGATTAATCTCCGGCCTAAAACGCGGCTGGCCGTGATAACGCTCGCGTGATTTATCAGGGAATACCCCGGGCAAATATTTGAACAACGCCGCGGGTCTCTCTTCCGCGGTTCTCCTCGTCGAGGAGTCGCCAGTCGCTTAAAACGAATTTCCTTGCGCGGGAGCAACAGGTTTGTTTTCACCGCTCGACGATCAATCTTCCCCTCGTTTCATTGTGACGGCTGGCCACGCACCGCATGGCTGTATATGTATTATATATATCTATATATATATTAATCTTTCGGTGATTAGGGGACCTGGTGCGCGATTTTCCGTGCAACAATATATCCCGATAACGTCGGATTATCCTGGCGAATATTTCGGCGAGATTTCAACATTTCCACAATTAAGTATTGTACCACCGATAACGATCGAATCGAACGAAAATTCTGAAGACTTATCACGTTATCCGGATGATGTATTGTAATACGGTGTGATACTGAATCTGAGATCAGGAACGCATCGTTCCGAAGTGTCAGTCCGTCGTTGTGCGAATAATTGGAAATGATTGGAGACAATTTAATCGTTGGTCGGGTAATATGAGTTGGCAGGGTTTTGAACGATTATTCTGATTCCTGGTTAGGGTTGTTTAAGTATTATATGTATTTTGACACGCGAATGTGAGGGTGTTAGATTATTTAGAGAAATTATGTTTTAATTATTCTATAAAAATTTCTAATGAAATTTAAAGAACTTTCAGTAGAATTTTCTTATGATATTTATAAGATTCAGTATATTTATATTAATCTTCATTACTATTATATCTTGTAGATTAAATTATATTGTAATCCCGCTATAAAACTGAATTTTCATATTTGCCAATTGGTGCGCCGAGCGGATTGTTTGATGGTTTTGTTTGCACGTTCGGTTTCTTTCGTAAGTGTAAAATTTATTAAATTTATAGCGGCCTGCCCTGTGTCACTGTTGGTTTTATAGCAGGCTATTCTGTTTAAGACGCTATAATCTCCATGGTGTGCCGAGTTTTCCCTATGGCTGCTTGTTAGAGTTTATACCGTCGTTTCGCGTTCCCCGTGCGCCGATAATAATCGTTTTGCATTTCAATTCAAATAAAATGTAAATCAATATTATACTACCCGATACAGTGCTTCGTAATGCAAGCGGGCAGCGGATAAATCAAACGGAAAATCGAACGAGAGTGACAAATAAATAATTCATCCGCCAGCAGTTTAAATTCGCATTTTTTTCTTTTTTCAAAATACAGACAGAAATTGTAGCGTATCGTTTCCGAGTGAATTTTATTTCTCCGACAACCAACGGTTCTGTTAATACAAAACAAGCAGATGTTTAATTAAATCGTAACGTAAGACAATCGGTATCGTTCTGAATATTCAATCAGAATTAATATTCGGGCGAATGTTGCAAAAATAAGATAAAAATAACGTAAATGAGATAAGTAGGGGGAGGGGGGCGTTCAATGAGAGCTGCTTCGCGGTTGGACTACAACTTCATCAACTGACAGCGATACGATAAACAATGGCACGTAATTTCAACAAAAAAGAAAGGTGAAAACAATTACTGAAATAATATACGATTCATTTCTATTATCAATATTAATTTCCTGGAGACATTTAATCCGAAATAAATTTAGATTTCACAGTAACAAAAAAAGATTATTTATCAACGTTAACTATAAAGATATTCATTACACACAAACAGTTCTAGAAGTTTAATCAAACAAGCTGATTACCTTATCTTCATAATTCACGCGACCACTAAACCACCGTGATATGAATCGAGATTTGCATACATAGGAGCGCCGCATATTTAATACCATGTTTAACGTAATACCTAATTTGTTGCTGGATAATTACCGCGGGAAACAGAGTCCAGAAAAGTATGGAGGAACAGCTTCCTTTCCGTGCGCGACACCTCCACACAGGAGAGCAACACGCAAACAAACACGGTTTCACCTGTGTACCCAATTATCGATCGATGGTGGGCGTTCCATTAGACCGCTTAATTTGTACACCACCGCGGAAGTGTCGCCCACGCAATTACGAAAAAGAAATACATAGCTACCGAATATTTCAATTACACGCTCGAACTCCCGTTCCGTGTAAATATATGTATATATATTATATATGTACATATATATATATATATGTATGTACGTTACAGTCGCATTTAAAATAGACAATCTTCCGTAAGATTGCACGATTACGTGACAAACGTAGCTCGCGTAAGAAAAGAGGATCAGTATTTGAACACCGTATTACTCTTCCTCGCGGGCAGCTTAAGATAAGCAAAGAAATTTCCAGGAAAATACGATAAGAATTATTTTCCCTCTGTCCGCAACAACGCACGGCAACCCGGGGGGAAATACAAAACGTGAATTTGCAGTTAAGTACTATGCGCGACACTGGACGTTCCATTTCGCCGCTTAATTAGTGACGATAAAAGAAAGAAAGACGAAGTAAATAAATTGAAACGCTCGCGAGATTTTGTTTTTTCTTTTCCTCCTTTTTACATAAGAATTCTAAAGACACGGTTAAGAAGACGGTTTACGAGACGCAGAGCGTTTGTTAAAACGTTTTCCAGTTTTGTTTTTACTTTTGCAACGCGTTTACTTGAATCGAATTCCACCTTACTTATCCGAATTATTTTGTGGTCGACCACCGAACGAGAACTGGAAAACTAACCGGCGAAACGTCGACGTTGAAGTGACATTTTATAAGATAAACAATGCATTTCCACTTGGATGCCCCCATTCGTGTGTGTTCTTTTTTTTCACGGTGCGGTGTAACGTTTCATTTTTTTAGATACTCATCTCGAAGGCTATTTTTACCAGACTATATTAATTAACCTTCTACCCGCGCGTCACGATTCTGCGGAAAACAATTGTAGAACGAAAAATGGGTGCGCGGTTGTCACACGCACTGAAAGTGGAACGCTTGGAATCCATTTAACTCATTTTTTATTTCGTAAAAATAGTTCAATTTAATGCAACAATGTTTACTTACTTCTCGGCATTCAATTTTGTCGGTTAATATTATTTAAAATTAATGTAGCATTAAATACAGAATGATATAGGCATAATTAGAATAGAAATGGAAAATGTACATAAAGTTTCACTGGACAGTTTATACGGGAAAGAAACGAATATATGAAACGCACATCATAGTCTCCCTGCCACAGTGTTGACGATCTGAGAATGAAACGAAAATATGAAACGCATCTATTTACTCCCCTCAAACAACAACCCACTTCGCGTTTCACTTTTCGTTTCACCCCACGTCTAAAATCAACTTCACCTGCAAAGTGAAACGCAATATGAAACACCCAATAATTCCAATACCATCTACAACCAAAAACTTACACACTAAATCTCAACAATCGTTCACACCAAACTGCAACCTAAATATAACCTCAACCAACCCATTTCTCCTCGAATATAATCATTTCGACACCGTCGACCGTTTCGCCGCAAAAAATCCCTGAAAACGTTCAACCGACACGAATAAGTCCATACATCCAACACTGTAATCAACCCGCGCCAACAAATAAAAACAAATCAAAACAAACCAAAAAAAAAACACACACACACACACTATACCCCCGAAGTCCCTCAAGTACGCGATGCTTTCACCGAACGAAACTCTCCAACGATTGCAACCCGTCGCTCGGCAGTCGCCCGAACAGTTTCGGGTGGGCTATGCGAGTCAAGGTCGCCAAAAATCCGCGCGAAACGGATCAAAGACACCGACGACGACCGAGGCTGTTTCGTTTCCCGCTGATTCCCTGCGTTCGTCGCCGCGGACCTTGCTAAACCAGTCTTCTCTCCCCCGGAGTCGTCCCGGTGCACAAGTCACCTGGCGCATTATGACCAATAGCGGGGGACACAGGCCGGAGGTGGTAATTTCCAGGAATCCCGGATCTCACCGCGGCCTCGTCCGCACTTTCCTCGTGCGTGGCGGATGCGTGTCGCTTCCCACCGGCCGTAAACACCGCGGCTGTGTCGCTTCCATTTTGCCTTCACCTTCGCGGCTGAACGGCGCGTACGCCGTCGCCCCGGCGACGAGAGAAACGTCGCCGAGAAAAATACATACACGAGATCCGGTATACCGGGCCTGGTAACTACCAGTAACGTACCGGCAATTGATTACCCCTGGCACCTGGTAATTGAGGGGTTTTAATGTCTCTAGTTTGGGATGGTTAACGGATTGTGTCCCGTTTCGGTGGTATTTTAAAGAGATTTTGTTGTTACTGTTGTTTTTCGTGGTTGGTGGAGAGTTTGGATAGTATATCTCTATAGTATATGATGGTGAGATAAATTTTGGTATTTGTATTAGAAATGTAGGGGGAAGTTGGATTAGAGTGTCTAGTTTGGGATGGTAAACAGTGTCCTTTTTCGGAGATATTTTAAAGAAATTTTGTTATTGTTGTTGTTGTTGTTCTTTACGGTTAGTGGACAGTATGTATATCTCTGGTAGGGAGATTTATTTTGATATTTGTATTGGAAATGTACGGGAAGTTGGATCAGAGATGTCGATGTTTGCAAGTATGTAATTCTCGAGCGTGTTATTACTGCACTCGAGTGGAATGTGTGATTTTTTTTGTTAGAAAGTGATATTGTAAAGGGGAGGATCCTCTTTTCGTTGTTTTTCCACCAGCTGTAGCGCCCAGAACCTATTGAAGTATTAATCACTGATACGAGAACTGGTTCCAGTGATAAACCAGCGAGCGTAAAAAGGGCAAAACGGGTAAAACTTGAGATTCAAGTTCAGCACGCTAACATAGACCAGCGACTCCACTGAAACTGACCGGAGATAGAGTTTTATCGAACTACAAATGTACGGGTACTGGCACGTGAAATTTCCTGGATATTTTTCTCCCTAACAACGTTATACTGGGAAACTCTGGACGAAACTGTAAATCACAGTTATCCCTGAAATATTATTCAACTGAGTATAAACAAATCAGAATATTTTCAAATGATTCCTCACAAAATTGCACATTAACACCCCGATATTCATATTCTCACCACAAATATAAAAAAAATAACAATTTCATATGTATATTTAAAAAGAATGCTGCTAAATTCCCCATAAATCGTGTTAGTTTTCAATAGACTGAACCATTTTACGATCACTTTTACGACCTCGACTTAATTCTAATACACGACTTACTTGTCGCACGAATCTAACGAATTCCTCACGATTTTTTGTCTTTCATTTCAAATCGACCGTTTTAAATACACAAAGATATCTCCGTAATTTGCCTATACCCCATCGTATTCTTATTCCCCCGCGTTTCCATGACAATAAGGGAAAGAAAAAACAATAATAGCTCCCGTGCTTCCTTAATATGAATTAATCTGACACGAGAATGTCTGCTATCGACGCAAATGTAAATCTCGTTGTTTTTTCTTCTCTCCCCCTCTCCTTCTCTCTCTCTCTCTCTCTCTCTCTCTCTCTCTCTCTCTCTCTCTCTCTCTCTCTCTCTCTCTCCGTCACGGTATTCTTAGCGACGCGCGACACGGCAGTTTTCAAAGCGGCGGCGCTCGGATTGTATGCGCCGTGGTGCAATAATAATTGCAATGGGATCGGCATTGTATCCGCCTTGTCCTCCACACCCTTGGCTTCGATTCCATTCCACTTGCGTCGTAACTCTATCAACAATCTCATTTACGGATTAACCACCACTCTCCTTTCCTCTTTCTTTGTCTCCGCAGCCTCTTGTCTTTTTTTTTAAATTTTCTTCCCCGTCTCGTTTTCACTTCTACCTGATTTTCATCATTTCCCTGTGTTTCCATTTCATAAACTTTTAAAAACTGGAATTATATTCCTCGACGATAATAGAAAATATCATTCGACTCTGTGAGCAAATAAATATGAATTTCTAAATATTATACGAGTTAAGCATGAGTGAAAACAATTTTCATAGATTTTATGGGAAAAGAGATATATTTGTTAGAAATATATTTCGATATTATCGATGTTCATCACACGGAAAACCATGGAGGGTTAATTTTCTTTTGCGCAACCACTTTCGTTTCCATCAATCGTTTTCTCCCTCGATATCCTGTATTTCATATCGTTTCCCACTGTCGCCTGACTTTCCGTCACACCTATACACGTATGTATTGTACATATCTCTGTCTATCTCTCCGTCGAAGCTGCGTCCGTCCAGCTAGCCAACTTATGATCCTGGTAACCTCGGCTCAGTGATCCGGGTTCGAAATAAATTTCATGTCACGCGATTAAGCCCCCCGTGTACCGGCGATAACGGAAACGGTTTTTCGGTGTTGCCGGCTGGCTCCCACGATTGCCGTAAACACCCGCGATAAAGAAGAAAAGGAAAATATGATCCGGTGACGTGCGTACGGTGGGTGAAGTATAACTTTAATTAGCGTAATCTATACGTGAACATACATACGTGCGTACGTACGTATGTATGTATGTACTTGTACGTACATGGAAGATACACACTTTGTACTTCGCGATACGCCCGTCGTATTCGAAGAGTGCTTGTGTCTTCTTTTGGAAATGATTTCGTTTAAAAATAACCACATGGATATAAGTACGATTATACGTTCACATCGAGAAGAACGGAAGAATGAAACGTTTTACGAGAAGACACTGGGCGAACGTGATGAGAAAAGCGTTAGGTAATATTGATTTTTTCTTTTATTCAATCAATTTTTCCCGTTAACGATGAAACATCGTTTTGATGAAGATTCATTAGGCGTAATCTTGAATGATGTGACGTGTCCGGAGGGGAAGACAGAGAGAAAGAGAGAGAGAGAGAGAGAGATGTTTCATCTAAATTTTTCAACGCCGACGCAATATCCAATACTTTCACTTTTGCAGAAACTTTGAAAATCCATTTGTCACAGATTGCGTGTGCGCAACACGATGGATAGCATAATAAATTAATAAGCTGGTTACGCGGAGAGAAACACGTTTTAATTATATCCACCGGGTTGTGCATAATTCCACTTGAACGGCAATCTCAATTTTTCATATTTGCTCTGCATTCACATTCACAATTAAATACGATTATTCTCCGTTAAAACTGCGTCCACTTTAATTTCAATTCCGTTATTTCGAATTCTCATATCGTTATCCCATCGTAATACTTGTAGTCATCGCGGGACAATATTTTACCGCGTTTTAAACAAATAACGTTATAAAACGGTGTTACGCGTTCGATTTGGAATTCCATCCAATTCCGTAATTTTTTTTTTCTTCAAGCTCGACGTACGTTCGATTCCCCCGAATAACTTCACACTCGTAATTCATCCTTGGTGTAGAACGGGTTACTAATTCCGGACGAGTATTATAAATAATGTATGAGCGTTTTGTAACGTGGAAAACCCGCCTGATTTTCCCCTGGATCGTTGTAACCGATAAGAATCTCGCGGATCGTTCGGATAAGCAATAATTTTTTTTTTCTTTTTCTTTTTTTTCGCACCGTCATGGCACGGATCGCGAAACCCTCGAAGCGAGTCACCGGCGAATTGAGAAGTCAACGAACGGGGTAGTGCAATGAATTAAATTGATCGGCTTCGTAACGAAGATAAATTGAAGAAGCACCGTATCGTATTAGGTGCAGTGCGTCTCGTTTGTAGAAATCACATTTAACGTACTCCAACGTTCTAACCGATAGAACAATGTCCATCGTTAACACGTACATAGTACACTAACCACTATTCTATCTATCCATCAACGTCACAAATTTTCAAATAAATTTATAAGTGATTAACCATATGTTTCATACAATTTATAAGTAATATCTACTAATACGTATAATATATAAAAAAAATAAAATCATTCAATTTATTTCCATTGGTTTGTCATTTTTCATTCTCCTTGATCTTAAGTCACTCAAAAGTATCAGATTTTTTCAAATCTACTCGCTATCAAATTATAAATTTCAAAAATCATTAAAGAAAGACGTGACACTGAAAGTACGACGCTTTCGCAAACGAAACGAACGCCTCTCGGCGATCGTTAATAAATCCGAATAAATCGTATCGCGTTTAACAAAGTCCGCTAATGGAATATATTCGGTTAATGTAGTCGGACAATGGGAAGCATCTCCGTGCGATTTGAATAATGGATACCAGCCGCAATCTGGCAGCGGTCCGAGTAGCAGAGGCGTGTAGGCGTGCAGACGATACCGTGAGAACAAAAAAAAAAAAGAAGAAACTCGCACGAAGGAGGAGGCGAAGAAGCGATGGTAAACGAAGCAAAAGTAAAAGCGACCGACGCGCATCTCGACTAGATAGAAGACGACGGTGGGAGCTGAAGAGCGATTGCACGCAATCCTGGCAAAAGTGGAATCCAACTGGACTTACGACGTCCAACTACGCACTCTTGACCGGTGTACACGTTCGTTCATAAGTCACGGGACACGTGAAAAGTTAGAGTAACTCGTTGTGGTCCTATGTCGAGTGACGCTCGCCATAAGATTTTTTTGTAGAAGGTCCAAATTTGTAAGTTTTAATACTTACAAGTTATTGTATATTTCTATTTTTTTGTAATTTTAGGACAATTAAGAGAGAGGATAATTAATTAGGATTGGTGTGTTCGGAATAGGAAAGATTAATGGATCATAACGAGGGCTAAGGATGATGTAGCTAATTTTAAGACGTGCGAGGTATTGTATAATTCTTTTTGTTTGTAACTTTATGATAATTAAAACAGAGATATTAGGTTTACGTTAAATTGACAAATGTGAACAATTAATTAGAATCGAAGTGTTGGGAATAGGAAAAATTAATTAGGATCGGTTTGTTGGGAATAAGAAAAATTAAATTGAAAAGCAAAGGGCGAAGGATGACGTGATTCAATATGAAATTCTTTGTTTGAATCAAACCGCTGTTCATCGTGTTGAAATTAAACTTGAAATTCCTGCAACTTCGAAACTTCGGTCGCCGGGAAAGTTTCGCGGCATTGGAAACTTGCCGGGCCCGGTATTTTCCGCGCTCCGGAAATTCTTGTGGAGAGAAATTTCTCCGTTTCGGAATTCGCGGCTGCGGGAATTTCTGCACCTCGGAGCTGTGCGATTTTACGCGCCCAGAATTGTCTACGATTTGAAAATCTGTGGCGCTGGGAAATTTTTGCGCTTTTACCCCACACTGCCGATGGAAAATTTGATATACATATTTAATATATAGTTATAAAAAATCATCGATGGAAAATGATAATATTATTTGTATGACACTCACTAGGGAAAATTACCAAGTGTTCATAAATCAATTTGAATGAAAATTCCTAAGTTTGTTAAACACGTGAAAATAATTAATATATATTTTTTTAAAGGGTGAAAAATCCCTTCGAAATTATACCATAAACGTTCTAACTCATAAACTATCATAAGTATTAAAAATTGTTATAAGGAATAATTATATAGTTTTTTACATACAAAACGTATATGTCTACAAATTGTATAAATAAAATGAACTCACTTATAACAAAAAAAATCTTAATTGCACCTTTTCCTTTACCTCGCGTATTTTATCATTTAAAAAAACCACTCTCACAAAGTGACTTTCGACTTTATATACATACTGCACGTGTCCCATGACTTGTGAAAGGCGGTGTACAGTGCGCACGTGTTGTCTAACGCATATCGCAACCGACGAAGAAGCCCCGGGATCTTAGCGTAGCTCGTGCGAGTCGTTTATTACGATTTAGTCAGAATAGACCGGAGTACATAATTTCCCTCGGTTACGGATGCTGGTTTTACCTTGTACGAGAAGCGTGGCAACGAACAAAAAAAAGTCCTTTATCTCTCGAGTGTAATAACACCGGGGGGCGAATAGAACAAAGATCTCCCCGACGAGGAGAATCTTCCACGTGGACAACGTGGTTCGTTGTCTGGGTAAAAAAAACAGGTTTTCACGTACGCTAAAATTACAAACCGAAAAGGAAAAGTCGACACGTGCGTTGAGAAACAGATGGGAAAACTATAATTAACGATAAATTCACCAGATAACGTACGAAAGATTGTACATAATTAAAAATCACTTTATACCGTTACAAGACTTTATAAATATACATATATATATAACCGTGTTACGGTTACATAATTTCTGAATATTTCCCGAGAAACACTGATAGTTCTATCTATCCACAATTTCGCGACGAATTCAACGGAAAACGAAAGTTTGAAGATCTACCGTAGCTGACTTTGTAAATTGAAATTATTGTACGTCAAAGGAACTGGTTCGACGGTTCATTTCGTAGGCACGCGAAATGCAGACGTACGGCCCTGATACCGTCGCTCTAACCCGTGGCGATATTCGTTATTTATGCAAATGTATGTGAGCGCGTGAAAAGCGAATTTTATGAGTTTCAATCGCGGGCAGCAACGCGCGCGAACGCATTCCGTGGGTCAACTGACCGAAACGACCGGAGAATTTAACTCGTGGCGGTGTGTTACGCAACAGAAGTGTACTTTGAAAAAGCCGCGCGGGAAATAATATGATAAAATAATAAAGACCCGGCACTGATTCATGCGAAAATCGCTCCAATTCCTGGGCTAATGCTACCTCGACGCTTTGGTCGCACTTTCGTGGAAAAAACGCGTCGATTTCAAAAGAACGTCCGCTTTCAAAACACGTTTTTTTTTGCATTTCGAAAATAGATTCCACGATCTTAACGTTGGCATCGATTTTAATCCGATTCGGGAATTCCGGTCGTGCCTCGTCTCTGTATATATCGAGAAACGAATATTAATAACGATCACTTTTTTTTTGCCCCCTGAATCTTGTATACGAATGTTAGTAAAATAGTTAATTTTATATATAATTAGTTTCTTTCCACATTCCTCGTTATTTAAAAATGTTTCTGGGCTACGATAATTATGCTTCTTTTTTAAATACTATTAATAACGTGGCGTTGCATTTTTTTTCATCTCCGAATTAAAGATCTTCTTGTTTATAAAACTTTATGCAAATTTACCGTTAGTTTGTATGTATGTGTGATTCAAGGCCGAATTTCCGTGGGTTTTCCTTGGTTTTCATCCAATACAGCCAAGTCTTGTTGTAAAGTGGATCGGAGCCAATGCGATGCTGATTCAAAGTTGCAGATTAATTAATCGAATGATTTATCTGCCCGGCAGAAACCGATAGAACGCACAGATGAAAACGGCAACAAGTGTGGCGCTCCAGCGAACGTCTGTGTGGCAACTTACAATTAGTTACGTCGAAATTTTACAAGCGACTTTCGTAACACCGATTGATCGAGCAGATGTGTGTATGTATCTATGTGTGTATGTATAATAGCGGCAAAAATTCAACGAACCGCCACTCGCAGGGTAAATATCCGTTAATTTATTTATCCCAACAATGTGGTGTTAACGAACCGTAATTATTTCGTATCAGATAACGAATACGATTGCCCGTAAAAGTTTCACATTTTCACCTGCCTCATTCACCGGAAATTGGTTATAAAATACTCTCTCTCTTTCTCTCTTCCTATTTCTCTATCTCTCGTTAAATTGTATTAACAAATTTCATATAAACCATCGAGCGCGTTTCACGTATTTTCCGGGTAAACAGGAAAAAAAATGATTGCAACTTTGTCACGTGATAACGAAACTAACGTAACACTATCATCGTTCAATTTAACCGACACGTCTGTTGGACTTGGGCGAATTAAACCGTTCAATGGAAATTAACGAGACAAATTCAGATTTAAAATCGCGACATTCTCGGGAACGCGTGGCACTCGGTAGAAAGAACCGGAACAATTCTAACCCCCTGGCACAACGGAGTTGCGACACGATTGCATTGGAAATTTTACTGCGATTTTGCGTAACAACCGTCGGAATTGCATTTGGGAAATCGTGGGTGCAACGAAGAAAATTTATTCGGCTCGGACAGAAGTCGATACGAAGTTAACACTAGGCTTACCAAAGGGTCATTTTGACCCCTCGGAACAAACATTTCGTTAATTATTCTTTAAGAAATTTTGTCACGTGTTTTTTTCAGAGCTTTTTAATTAATATTGACTCAAATTTATATTTTTAATTTCGGAGAAACTTTTGGTAGTAACATGTATGTGTAAACTCGCGGTAAACCTGATATTAACCCAGTTAGATTAGAATTTCTATTTCTCTCGTTGTAATCAACTCAACCAATTATTTTTTCTTTATTTTTTCCATTCATTTTTGTCGGTGGTCCCAAAAACGAACCACGTGGGTGACAACGGCTAAACCACAAAGCAACGAGCGGCGTGTATGTGCGTGAAATTAATTGATACGTGCGAATTATGTAATCGGGCTACGGTCGGAGAATGTCACACAGCGCGATTGTTACTTTCCAGTCACTCTAAATTCGTGCGCGTAAGTTTAATTGCCCGATACCGCGACGGCTTATGATAAACCGATACTCATTTTCGAATACCGGTTTCCGTGGCGAGCGACAATTCGGCTTACCTCACTACCGGTTTCTCGCACGTAATCGACGTGCACGGTTACAGCGGGATTGCTTCATACTGCCTGATAATGCTTATCATTAAATAAGCGTAACAGCCGACGGAGGAAAATAGAGTGAACGGTGGAAAAACGAAAATAGACGAAAAAGTAAACGTGTCTTTCTTACCGTACCAATTAATTACCAGGTAGAACATTAGTTTGCTCGTACTCTCTGTATATGTATATATAAATGTGTGAATGTATAGAAACATGATCGTTTCCATGGCACTTAACAACGGTGTTAACAACGGGTACGGAAATATTAGGAGAAATCGTCATACGAAACACGTGATTCTCGGTGTTTACATATTTATTTTCACTTTTTATAATTCTTATAACATTTTTTATATATGGGAATATATACTCATGGGCAAGTCAGTGAAATAAAAAAAGAAATCAACCAGATTAGCGCCCACTTACACACACTTCCAATATCGCTCAAAATAGACGGTTCTCTCTCTCTCTCTCTCTCTCTCTCTCGCTCTCGCTCTTTCTCTCGCGTCAGACACATACTTTCGCTATTATATCTATCTATATATATCTCTCTCCTTTTTAATATTTTTCTCCTTAATATACAAACGGATAATGTTAAACTTTAATATTAATCATCGTAATTATTATTACCAGTTTATCATCGATAATCTCTTAACAATAATCATCGTAATTCCCGTACGCCCGATGTGCGTGCGTAGTTATCCCCCCCTCCCCTCATTCCCGCTAATCCATCTATCACTATGTGTATACGTCTGTGTGTATGTGTATGTAAAGGTGTGTGTTACACGGAGAGACACGCGCGTGTATTTAAACGCGACAAGTGTCGTTCGTACGAGCCTCTCGTTTTGCCGCCCCCCGGTGAACGGAAATTCAACCTCGACGAAGAGAAAAGAGCGAAACACACCGAAAAAAATGGAGAATATTACAAAAATGAAAAAAAAAACAGAAAGAAAGTAACGAAGAAAAAAGATAAACGTGAACGGCCGGCGTTTTCAGCAGAGTCCACTACCGGAAGCGTGACAATCTTGGTTCACCGACAAGTATCGCGCGACTTCCGGTCGTCGAAGCGAACCAACGGAAAAGCTTTGTCATTTTTTTTTTTCATCCGACGATTCAAACGAGAGAAATAATAAATGAGAAAAAAGAGCAAACAGATCTGCTTGTCTGTTGAATCGCGGAAAAGTTCGATCGTTGAACAATCTCGATTTTGTATAGACGATCGATCGATTAGTCAGATCTATAGGAACTTCTTCCCTCTATCCGTGGATCAGGAGTAATTAATTTCGGGTATTAACCCTTCGCACTGAATACTTCTTATTTTGCTCTTATTTTCTTTCTTAGAGGGTGATAATCGAGTGTGAAGGGTTAAAATATATAAGTATAAATACGTTTACGATCATCGAAATTTCATTTAATCTCGAACGAGTCGATCCTCTATTTGATTAACGAATGTTGTCCGTGTTCTTTTCCTTGCTCGTTACTTAACGGAATTATGTCGGATGTTGAGATACTACATCAACCTCGTTCGGATTTCGTTGAACGTAAGCGGATTGCAACGATCGAACGTGGGTGGTATCGAATCCTTCGACGTAGAAAATGAAAACGATTAACCGATCGAGCGTCGAACAGACGGATCTCTCTCGACGGTAAACCACTTTTACCGTATTTCTTCTTTTTTTTCTATTTTTTTTTCCTTATTCGTTCGCTCTCCGCCGAGATGGAATTTCGTTCCCGCGAAACTATAATGTATCAGTATGCTTTCTTGTATGTTACGACACAAACACTTAACCCCCCCCTCCCTCCCCTTACTATTCACCGTATCACCAGCGATACAACGTACATTTGATATCTTCATTTTGTTCACTTAGAAAACTATATAATATATTGAGGTTCATCGCTTACACTAAGAAATCGTATCGAATCCGCGAGCCATTCGCTAGTCACTTTGTCAAAGTAAAATAGATCATATATTTTCCACGCGATCGTAACGCACCCTCGTTTGCGAATCCTCGTTGTCAGAAAGAATGAACGTCCTGGCAAAAGGGTTGAAATGTGAACAAAAGAAAAATGAACGATTACCGAACCGAACACGATCGCTCTATGAAACGCTTATATTATTACGATATCTCTTCGTGACAATCGATTTCGCGGAATCTCGTTTGAACAATTTCATCGCTCTGTAGAAAAAGAAAGGAAAAGAAAAAAGAAACAGAAAATGTATAACGCAGAACTCGAAGTTCGACAAAATATTGCGCTCTCGTTAGAAACACACGTGGACGCCCATGAATTACCATAGTTGTTCGGCACGCAAACAGAAAATCGCTGGAATTTAATAACTTTGCCCATGGGCAACACCATCCTTTCGAAATAGTTTTTAATACAATGGTGTTAGAGTGGAGCAGGCTTCGACGAGCAACCGGAAAATGACGGTACTTTCTCGCCAAGTTTGCTCGATCTACTTCCTCATCGAGTGATGCCAGATCGGATCACGGTTTATTGTTATTGTTGTTGTTTTTTTTTAATCATCGTCCCGTTTCTAACGTTCGTTTGATTAGTAATCGTGTAAACATCCGAGAAAAAAAAATGTTCCTCGCTATTTCCATTATTATTTATTTATTTATTTATTTCTTATTTTTTTGTTCGAAGTACGATCATCCTCGACGATCCTCTCATTTTCTTTTTGTTCATATTTTTTTGTATCTTTTTATACAATAGACGTATATAATAATAAAT
The DNA here is from genome assembly GCA_917499265.3 of Mimumesa dahlbomi. Classification (NCBI taxonomy): domain Eukaryota; kingdom Metazoa; phylum Arthropoda; class Insecta; order Hymenoptera; family Crabronidae; genus Mimumesa; species Mimumesa dahlbomi. Next base: position 9,582,469 of record OU824118.1, on the reverse strand, counting down.
TACTTTTTATCGTGCGAGGCGCGAATATATCGTTTTTTTTTTGTCTCGTATAAAAGAAATCGCTCAGGTGAATCTGGCATCACTGAGGATCCCGCGACGGAATGGAAACTAACAGTTCGTACGACGCTAAAGTGTTAATAATACCGTTATGATACGTACCTCTCATGCCACACGAATGTCGCCAGGTTATTATCATTATTATTATTTAGTTTTCTTTACGTTTGTGTCTGTGAGCATGGGTTTGTGTGCGTTTTATGCGTCGAACCGCAAGTCCCCGGTTTTCGACGAGAGGATCGCGAACGTTTCGGAAATGCATTTGGATAGTGGCGAAAACGTGTTTCGTAAAACTGTACGTACCTACGTACAATTTATGTATACATACGTATACATACATACATACATATATACGTACAAGTATATCGTGCTCGCGTTCGATCGTGAAACGACACGACGAACGAACGAACGAACGAACGGAGATAATGATTCTCGGTTGGAATGCGAACGAAAGCCTCGAACGATTTGCATTCTCGAGGGGGGAATATATATTTTAGAAGCGAAGAAAACACCTCCACCTCTGTCGAGGAGAGGTTTCACTTTTACTTTCGTAACGTTCGCGATCCTATCACTCCGCGAAGCGAATATCCGCTTTGTCATCTCGATCTTTATTATTATTATTATTATATATTTTTTTCTGTTTTCTTTTTATCTTTCTTTCTTTCTTTCTTATTGTTTTTCTTTTTTTATTTCGGGAGCGATCGCGGTTCTTTTCGAACCGATTCGGCATAAGAGGATCACGTAACACAGCTCGACTAATCTTACCCAATAAAATCTGCGCAATTATTTTTAAATACGTGCAAGACGTCACGAATATCCGAGATTTCACGGTGCGAGATCATTTTCGTGCGTCGACGATCGAGGATACTTTTTTCTCTTTTTTTTTTTACTTCGAGAAGACGGGACGTCGCGACGAACACCTCGAGACGCCCGTTACGTTCACTTCGGATAAATTCCGTTTTTATCTCTCGCAAAGTAATTTAACGTGTCACGAAGAAACGGTCACTTCTCTACAAAGCGAACAGCTTCTGCAAATGAATATCTCCGCGCTGTGAAATTATATGAAATGTATCGTTCACTCGAATACACGTGACAAAATAATGAATCTTCGAATTTGGCTGAAGCTGTTCTCTGAAAGAAAAAATCCATTTCTTCGTATCCCGATCGAATCACTATTGAGACGAATTATAATATTCGTCGAGTAAAAATATTTGCAATTAGAGAAAAATTCCGAATCGTATGAACATCTTTGTTCCCAATATCCTCGACGTGAACGTCGAAACTGCGGATATATCGTTGCACGCATCGATCGTCCGAGTTACATCATTTTGTATCCGCATGGAGTATCGACGTGAGTACTAGTCATCGTGCAAGAGTCTCTACTTAACAGCTAATTACGAACGTACATTATCAATTGAAATCTCGCCCCTACGTATCACCGGTAAAATCGCAGCAAGGTAAGTAATTCGAATAATATTTATTATCGAACGGGATTATCAGTAAAATCGTCCCGGTATCCGATGGTATCCGCGGTCAGCAATTTGGAAAATCACATACATGTATTCGACTCGATTGTCCGTGTTCTCACCGCGACATAGAAACACCGTCGAAAATTTTGTCTCCGTCGTTTTCAATCACTCGCAATCTCTTAAAAAAAAAAAAAAAAAAAGTCGTTCAACGTTCGATTACCGATCAATTACCAAATTAAATTCATCGTATCCGAGACATGGATCGATATTTGGATCATTTTCATCGTGAACGATCATCATCGTCATCGACGTCCAGATCCGTTTTTACACAACCGACGTGGACAAACATGCGACACTTAATTTTAGTTTTTAATTCACAACTTTGGAAGTGATACTTTTTGTAAATATTTTACTTCGATCTTTTCACACGGGAAGAGACGTAGAGTATAGAGAGTGATCCTAAGGCCTAGACGACATTATACAAAGCTTGAGCGCTACGATAATATGTAATTCTCTATGATCCTAATTTACCACGAGAACGAACGTTGCATTTGTACAGAGCTCCTCTTATCGATATATAATATTATCTTTGTTTTCACATTGGAATCAGTCTGTGTCTCCTCGAGTTTCGGGTTAATGTCATCCCTCCCCCATTTTCGAAAAAGATCGAAGTAAATATTTCACGATGCTCTCTTGACAAACCCTCGTTAACTCTCGTTTTCATTTCGTTTCTCAAATTTCTTTCGTTTTGTTTTTTCTTTCCTTCTTTCTTTCTTTCTTTGTTGTCGTTGTTGTTGCACAACGATGCCAAAGCACGCGTCAAATCACGATACAGTCGGCGACGGTATCGTTAACCACGTTGTTCCTTGTTCCCTGTCAAGTTCTATTTCGTGTCTGGCCGTACTTCGGATCGAATACATATCGAGAAAGTCGTGCGGTCGAATCGAAAGACTCCGGTACATACATACATATACACGATATCATGTACACGTACGTGTACACATACACAACGGACGATCACATACGTATACATGTACGCGTACAGACAGAGTGAACATCGAAACATTGTATTTCGTTTGTCGTACTCTTAAAAATTATCTTAAACACGATCGGTGTGACTCGCTACAGTTTTGCTTGTGTGTATGTATACATGTATGTATATATGTGTGTGTGTATGATTGTGTGCGTGTAGGGAGGAGAGGGTGTGTCTATTTCTCTCTCGTTTTTACGAATCGAACACACGCGTCAACCCGTGGAACACGAGATGAACGTGTCTAATAAATTTACGCGATATTTTAACCCCCTCCCCCTCTTTTTCATTACACGTGTGTGATTGTGTCTACAATTACACGACGCAGGTAAATCGCAGGTGTGCTTACTTCCGCGGTGTCGAGTGACGAATTTTTTTTCATTCGAAAACGGAGAACGATGGAACCACGCAAATTGGCCGCTTTCTTTTTGTGTGTGTGTGTGTGTGTGTGTTAGTGTGTTTCACCTTTGTATTCCGGCACAGATATTTTTGTGAGCTGTCATTTCGGACGAAGAGACGGAACGAACATTGTACGGGTTAATTATGTAATGAGTTAATAAAATATGTTTTAGTTAATGAAATGGAGCCTGTCTTTGTCTCTCTCTCTTTCTTTCTCTCTTTATTTCTGATAATTTGATGATAATACTTTGATCCAAGTTTGGGGTACACGTGTATATACGCGACGTGATAAACGTCGTTTCGAATCGTTTCATGTTGTCTGTTTGTTTGTTAAAATCTCTCGGTTAACCATTTCAGTCCTCCTTTCCGTCAGAGTTTATTTTTCCCTCGCACACAGGGCGATTACCAGAAGGATTAAAAGCTGTATAGGTATGCCTGTGTAAACGGTAAAGATGACGGTAGCTTTCTCTCAAACACACACACGCACACACACATAGAGTCTCTCTACTTGCAGCTGTCCTATTATTATTATTATTATTATTATTAATAGTATTATTATTCTTCTTCGTTTAACTACCACGTAATTACGTTACAGCTCGTTAAGAGTTACACATATTAGTAAGAGAGATAAATTTCTTTCGATCTTCCTGTAGTAAAATATAACGGTAGTATATATATAGCACGGGGGATGTGTGTTCTCTATAGCATACGGGTTGCGTTTTTTTTTCCTTGTATTAATTATCCTATAGGTACATATCAAAGGCGGACCTTCGAGCGTTCAGTGAAATCGCTACTGTCTCGATGAACAACGAAAGACAATTGTAAATAGTACGAGGGAACTAGTCAATGAACAAACAAAATCAAACGAAAAATCCTTTGAAACGAAAATCAAAATAAAAAGGAGAGGGGAAATATGAAAATGCGCCATGAATCCGTTCATTTTCCTCTTTCTAACTGTAACACCCTGTTAACCCATTCTCATGTACCTTTTCTATCGATCCGAAAATCGAAATATGTATAATCGCGGTGAACGTGTTATTTATAAATAAAAAACGAACACGAACAACGAGGGAAAGAGAGGAGAAAAAAAAACGAAAGGGGAACTTCTTTAACGAGCAAACAATTTTCCACGAGAGTTTCACGGGGATCGGTGAAAATTTGAAATTAAATTGGATTAAGAAGCAAATTAACCCGTGGTGTATATGTATATACGTATACAGGGTGAAACTTTAGGCGACTTACGGAACACCGAAAGAGTTAAGGGACTTTTAATGAGTCGCGTCTGTTTGCCGAGTCGGCCAGCCTCGACACTGAGATCCGCTCATCTATCGACATTTAAATAATACGCTTAAATTATGCAATTCGTCATGCTTGTATTCCTGAGACCGACGTTAAAATCGGCGACCATAAGCGGCCGCTTTTAATCCTACTGATTTACTAAGCTTTATCGCGGATCATTTCTTCGCGAGGAGAAATTAAAGAGAGCCGGTTTTCTTTTTCGCTCTTTCGACGCGAACGTTTGTCTGTTTGTGTGTGTGTGTATGTTTAATTTTAATGTGTGTAATAGTACGTATGTGCGTGACTTTCGTATAAATGTTTGTGTAGGTGTGTAAGTAGTATTCATTGGTCTGATCGATTTGTTGGTATTCAATAAACTGAACTTTTCTGCTTGTGTAATCCTTTCATTTCATTTCTTTTTTTTTTCTTTAAATTCTTTACTACACTTTTTTCACTTTTCAACCGTTACACGGATTTCTGGTGTTTATTGATTTATAATTAGCGACTTTTTATGTATGTGTGCTTGTGAGAATAATAACCATATGCGTTTCGGGTGAAGATATTTTTTTATTTCCTTTTCGTGTGTAAAGTGTGTATGAATTTTTATGTGTGTGTGTGTGATTTTTTTACATAAAATCGTGATCATATGACTGGAAATGATTGGAAATACACGTTTGCGCAGCATCGTTTTATTTGACACAAGTTCGTATGGTTATTATTCGCGTTCATACCGGAAACGAACACCACAAATCCATATAAAGGTTAAACGCACGGCTAAGAGAAACTTGTTACTCGCGAATTAATCATATTCTTCGTTTCTTTTATACAATTTCGGTGAGCCGTGCTCCGCGCTTAAAGGGTTAACAATATACTTAACATCACCAACGCCGTATCCATTGTTTCTTATTTTTTTTGTTTGTTTGTTGTAAAACTTCATTTTCATTTCAGTTTCCTTCTTTCGTAACGAATGATTAAGCATGTAACATGCAGCCTGAAGATCGCAGCACAGTGTTTTTTATTGTTTTTTTTTCGTGTCGTTCTTGTAAACTTTCTCACTTAACAATTGTTTTTTTTTCCATTTCGAATTTTTTCATTCCGCGCCGTCGTGCGTAAATAATCCAGGCACGGCTAATTACCTCGACGAAATTCGTAAAAGCATTCGATTATCGCGTTGTACGCTCGTTTTTAATATTACAATATGCGAACACATACATTTATACAAAGCAACTTAACTATACACGGGACGTAGGAGACGTTTTCTTTTTTCTTTTAAATATTTCTCTTCGACATACTTGTCCGTTCATCATTCGATCGACCGATAAAATCGATCCTGTTTATGTATTTTATTTCCACTTTTGTTGATTTTTTTTTGTTTCATTATTTGATTATCATTTACGTGATTAAAAACGCGATCACTTAAAAAATTTTTTAGCGTTCCATCGTATCGCAATACGAACCACATAAAATCATATTTTCCTTTCGATTATTATTATCAACGACTATTAGGCACTAGCAAATTCTTTCAAACTAATTTACAATATTTATATTTATATTATCTATATATATATCTATATTCTGATTTCCGTAACAACGTTGGCAATTAGACGGAGTGCGCGCGCGCGCGCGCGAGAAGAGAGTTGTGAAACGCGAAACGATTGTGATCAAGCGTGTCACGCGGGTATGCAGTGTAATCAGTATTAAATTATAGTTATCAAATCGCATTAATCGGGCGCTACTACAATGCCGACGCGCGCCGCGAGCACACGTAAATGATATTATTCCATCGTTTTCCATCCCTCGCGTATCTCACGGGATGATTATCACATTAAAAAGAACGAAAAGAGAAGATAATTGAAAAAAAAACTTACGATCGCACCTGTACAAACTATATCATTTAATACGTAACATGAAACACTACTACAAAAAAAGAAGAAAGAAAAAAGAAAGAACAGAAGAAGTAGAACAAAAAATTAGTTTAAACTAATCGCAATTTTAATTCGCATTGTTTTTTTTTTCGTCCCAACCTTCCCACCGTATTTTCTTTTTATTTTCCGCTCTCAGTCTAATACAATAATCTAAGATCCTAAAAAGTTTTCGTTGTACATCAATCAATCGGGAGAAATTCATAAGTAATCGATGCCTATAGTATACATACATACATATATATAGTATATATAATATTTACATATTATACGATTAAACGCTTGAAAACGCGGATTAAAGATTGGCTTTCGATCGATAGGAATTAATTAAAGGACGCTTCGTAATCGAAGAAATTGTGCGTCTTTGGTTCACGACGTTTGGTCAAGAATTTATCTCAAATGATTTCTATATTCCAGTCTGATCGAAATCTTAACGAAACGGTTTGATTACCGAGATTACGTTTTATTGTATGTACAAGTAGTCGCTTTTTTCCGTTTTTTTTTCCTTTTTTTCTTTTTTGATTAAGGCCAACCGTCGATCGTTTGTCGTCCCGCTCGAAGATACACACATAAAAATAATAACGCCCTCGATTTAATAACTCTCGAGCGTCATTCTGTATCAACGTTCATCGTAACGCGAAGTTTGATTCCGCTATAAATCGTGAAAATAACGAAAAAAAAACACACAAGAAGAAGAAAAAAAAAGAAAAGGAGCGATATACATGTAATACAGACGACAACGATCGATTCCAAAATAACGATCCGTCGACCCGAGACAATTTTGTTTACTATATAAACGATGATAATAATCCGGTTGATTCTCTTGTCGTTTGTACCACGTCATGATTGATCATCGAGGAAACGCGATCGATTACCCTATCACATAATTAAGGGAAACGAAATCTCCATCTGAGCGGGGACGTGCAATAAAAAAAAATGGTTAGCAGTGGATGCGAGTCGAGGAAAGAAAATGTGAGGATAAAAAAAAGAAAAGAATTGATACGAGTAAAAAAAAAACAAGAAACGAATATACGACATTTCGGGAACGAGGGGGGTGAGGGGTGGGAGGTATAAGAGTCGATATTCGTTCAATATGTACAAAAGGGTTCTGTTCACCGGATTATGGCGAAGGAACATCGCCTCGTTCTCGCGGATAAAGTGAAGTCTCACAAGATTGTCGTATAAACGACACGTGTCGTTGATTCTTCAATGTGCAACAATATGGCTTACGTCGGTCGTAGAACGCTCTAATGTAACACTCTTTTTTTCTTTCCTTTTTTTCCAATTAACGGTTACGCGAATTATAATATATATATACAAAATGGATATCGTTACGAAATTTGTATATCATTTTCATGGAATTACTGTCCCGTGTGTAAAATACAGTGATACATCTGATCGACATTGCACATTGAAGGATCGATGTGACGATCAATCACAGAAAACGATTTTAATACTCTTTAAAGCTCCGGCGAATTAAAGCATTTGTCAAGATAACGAACGAGAAACTCGGGAAAGAGGCTTTGGAAATGTCGCGTCCCGATGATATATCGAAACGATCGAGTTTCGTTCACTCGATGATTCCGTTTTGATTTGTATTTTTTTTTTGTTTGTATTTTGTTTTTTTAGCCTATCTTCACGTATCACGATCGAACCAACGAAGCGACGGCGAAAGAAAACCAGACGGAAGAGACGGTTCGACGCTTGTCGTTTCGCGACGAGTTTGAAAAAATTTCAGTCTTTAATAAACGCGAGCACGCCGTACGAATAACATATTCTCGTTTTCAAATTAAAGTTCGTTTCGCTCGTTCGTCGAAACGTCTCGAACGAAAAGAAAAAAAACACCGTGCGAACATTTCCACCGATTTTCCCCCGCGATTTCGACGGAAACTCGAGGGGGAAAATCAACGTCGTCGTACGGTCGAATCGAACGTATCGAGGGTCACGTTTATTTCTCGCGTGACGAACTCGACGAACTTCCGTCAGCGACGGATCGGTCCCGAGCATCCGAATTTTTCTACCGAACGTGAAAACCCTGATCGACTTTTGAGCGTCAAAATCGAATTCCTCGCGCGCGAATAGGTAACTTTGAGTAAAGAGAAACGAAAACGAAAGACAATTAAAAAAATAAAAGAAAAGAGAACGGCTTCGTACAGAGCATCGGTTTCAAGAGGATCACATTCCTATCGCTCCGTAAAGGAAACGGTATCGTCTTCGTATTGTACAGCGAAATAACTACCGGACACGTAAAGTAGTGGACGTACGTGCGTTGCTATTACATACATATACATATACCATACAATTATCGACAGAAAATAAAAACAGAGAACAAGAATAAAGAAACGTCACTAAAAGAACGAAAAAAATTGAAAACAGGTAGACACTAATCTGTAACGATATCAACATCCGACACCTGTATCGTCGGACAAAGATGAGAGCAACGGAGCCAAAATGAAGAGAAAAAAATGATGTTTTTTTAAATAAAAGAAAGAGACAGAAGAAAAAAACACGATCAGTCACAGTCGATGGTATAATCAGTGATGATGGGTAGCTATAACATAACAGCTCTATAGCGTAATGATAAAATAGTCGTAGTAAGAAGTACGGTAGTGGTAATAGTAGAAATTCGTAGTAGTAGTAATAGTAATAGTAGTAGTAAAGTAGTAGTAGTAGTAGTAAAGTGGTAATAGTAGTAGAGCGATAGGCGATAGAGCCGATAGAGGTGTACCGAGTGCACAGTCGGTCTGGCTCTCCTTAGCATTAACACGCGATATACCTGAAAAACCAGTTTGCGGGGTTTTTATTAGGCCTTTACTTTCGCTTGCAAACTGAAAGGAAGAGTGAGCGAGCCGAGGCCTGCTAGTAGCCGGCGAGTGAGCGAGCAAGCGAGTAATGTGAGTGACTGAGCTAACTAACGGGGTCACCAGTCGATACGGACACACGCACATAAAGAGAGATACAAGTCGCGAATACACACACACACACACACACTCACACACGTATACACACACACATATCCTTTGCACAGGTACATACATAAACATACACTCCAGTGGACAGAGAGATCCGTGGGGGCCTATGACGGTGTCTCTGTGTATGTATAAGTTTCTTATACACACGCGGACACGGTGCGCGTGCGCACGTCTTATACACGACACGACACAACACAACAACAACAACAACACATGGATACATACGTACATATACACATAGATAGATAGATACATACATACACACAGGAAAACACCGGTGATTTTAAAACGCAAAGAGATATACACCTTGGAGGCAGCGCACCGACACTCTCGCTCGCGGTATTAAATAATTACGGTATCTAATAAAGAAAGTTATGCAAGCTCTTGCCGCTGCTTGGCTGCTGTTTTGCTGCTGCTGCTGTTACGAGAAACTGGGGTCGGTTATAAGAACCACTCGATCGTACTTGGATGAAATATATATGTATATGTATATATATAGGTATATATATCTATGTATCTATATATCTATGTATATATAAATATATATATATAAATATATAGAATATAGATTACATTATTGTATTTGCACGCGTATGTTCGAGAAAGGCCTCATCTCATCTCATCTCACCTCAACCCTCTCTCTCTCTCTATCTCCCTTTAATTCTTTTTTTTTTCTCTTCTCCTCCCCCCCCCCTTTTTTCTCTTCTAACGAGAAACTCGAGAAAGCGCTCCTTTTAAATTACAATCCTTCGCATCTTTAGACGACGGTTCTCGCACCGTTCCAGGATCCCTCTCCTTTCGAGTTGGCAAAGTGTATAATAAAGAAGAAGAAGTAGTAGTAGAAGAAGACGACGAAAAGGATCGCTCCGAGTGGATTCTTTTCTCGCGCCACGAGTTTCAGGCTGCAAAAGCGTGTGTGTATATATATATATATATGCTTGCACGATCGAACTAGGAATTTCCGTTGTTCTCAAGAGAGATCGTTTGTCTTTCCGCATGAGTGTTATGCTCGTGTATTTTGTCTCGAGTCGCGCGAACGCGTTCCGACACGCGTAATGTATTTGTCATTGTATTTATACGTGTATGCGTGACATTGTGTGCACGTGTGTTTGTAGCGCTGGTTCCCGCGGAAATGAAAGAAAGAAACGAATGGAAACGTCTCCCCTCACCTGGGTACAGCTCGTTCTCTTAAAATCGCACCGACCGTGCCGCTGATCATCGAATAAATCTTGTCACGTTACATAGTATCTAAATGAAATGTGTTCACAGCCACACATTAATATTTATACATTGATTTATACATGTATATTTAAATATATACATATATATATATGTTATATTATATACACATATATATATATGTAATATTCGTAGCAAGCACGCCCGTAAGTTTTATCATACCCACTACCTTCCTTTCGATACACATTTCGAAACATGATTTTTTTTGGTTTTTTTCGCTTTTTTGTTTGTTGAAAAAAATGGACGACTGGGACAAGACGATTCGTAACTTTTAGACAATTTTTGCAATTTTTCTTTTTTTATCATTTTTAAGTCGACTAATAATAATAATAATAATAATAATAATAATGTCTCGACGGTAAATTTCTGTTCCGTCTCTCTCGCCCGTCGTTGTCCCTTTTCCTAATTTGTGTCTCGTGGTACAATCTTCGCCAGTCTAGTTTAAACGCGCGGTTTTTTAACTTTTTTCCTTTCTCTGCCCGTCACATCGGTTTTCCCTCGCTGATTTTCTTCTGTCCTCGGCCTTCCGTCGCGATGATCTCTTCCGTCCGTCCGGAATTCTGACTTTGAAAAAGATCGACGCGCACTTTGTGTGTGTGTGTGTCTGTGTCTCTGGTTCCCGGACGCTAAAAAAGTAGTGTAAGCGTGTCTCTCTCTCTCTCTCTATCTCTATCTCTCTCTCTGATGCACATTATTATTTTGTATTTTTTTTGTCATTTCTTTTCTGAATTTTTTTTATTTGTTACTTTTACTTCTTATTATCTCGAAAAAAAGAAAACCACGCGGCCGGCATGATTCCTCCGTTTTTTTTTTACGACGCGCACCGGAACGTCCTTCGGTTTCCTCGTACGATTTCCTCGTGTATTATTTGTTTTTTTGCAAATTTTTCGTTTAAATGGTAGGCACAACGCATTGTTTCATTTGGAGTCTTGTAGTCTCTTGGTCGGTCAGCCATAGGACCGTAGCAAGTACCATCATGTATTTGGTCCTCCCTCGCGACAACTGGATCAACCGCAGCTGCTGCTGCTGCTGCTGCTACGTTCACCGAATACGCCGAAAGAGAAAAAGACAAAGTTGGTCCGGAAAAAGTTACGACGGACCATGCAGAATCGCAAGTAAAACTCCCACCGTATTATCATTTTGTGTTTATCTTGCCCTCGGGTTTCTCTTTCTCTCTCTCTCTATCACTCCCTCCCTCTCGCTCTATTTCTCTCTCTCTCTCTCTCTCTCTCATTGTCAGTCTTCCTCTCTACCGTTCACTGTTATAACCGTCCGTGATTTCGAACGCGCGACACATTGTCCCACAATTTACAAAAAGTCTACCGCCGCGGCGAAAAGGGTTACATATTTCAGCCCCTACGTTTTTGCTGTTCGTTTGTTTGTTTCTTTCTTTTCGTTTCTGTTATTTCTCCGTCCCGACGTACGACCGTCGTCGAAGCGTCACACACACCGACGGGAGTCCGTTGCGGCACGTTCGATCGTCGTCTGCTGTATCGATGACACCCGTCGAGCGTCAACTGAGAACGGGACACTCTTCTTCTTCTTCTTCTTCATCTTCTTCTTCTTCTTCTTCTTCGATAGACTCGTAGCCATGGAAGATCGGTAACGTTTGTCTGCCCGTTATTATCACCTTCGGACTCGCCTCGATACGACGATTACACGGTGGTCTACGATGATAACGACAATAATAACGATCTGGATCTGGATCGTGATCGTGATCCACGCGGTTCTCGTCCTTCCAACGAGGACGACGTGTATCGTTGTTCCTGTGATTGTCGTTCGGCATCGTAGTTTTCACAGTCCGAGCGTTAATGGGGACGGTAGAGGTGGTGTTGTTGCGAATGTCGGCGATGGTGTCGTGGATGATGGCGATGCTAGTAGCGGCGATGATGGGGTTGTTGTTGCTGCTGGCGTCCGCGGTGTCGCATCACGACGAGCACGCCATCCAAGAGCAGGTGCACGTGTAGCACGCGGTTGGTATCACGGGAGCGTAGTAAATACCATTGGCGTAGACATAGGTGGCCGGTGGTCCCGGCGGTGCTTGTTGATGATTCGTCAACCGTTGTTGTTGTTCCTGACAAAGGACCTGATAGGCAAGATTCTCGATCAGGGCTAATGTCTGTCGTCTTTCGTGACCCATCAGACAGACGGTGGACTCCTCGACAACGCTGTGTAACAACATCAGGTACTGATACTTGAGAGCCTCTTCCTCGGGACCGACAAAGTGATTCCACAGGTAGTTCTCGAGTTTGGCGCGTTGCTGGCCTATATCGGGAAAGTCGATGAAAAATCTCGAGCACATGTATCGCTCGAGGGTCTTTATATAGTCCGGTTGCGAGGGTTTGTACATCTTCACGAGAAGATTGCAGTACTTCAATAGACCGCCGCCGCGTATCTCCTCCGGATGCCTCGTAGAGATCAGTTTCTTGTGTAGATGATACAGAGCCTCCTGGAAGTCACCGTAAACCGATTCACCGACCACCGTTGGATAAAAGTTCTCGCCGATCGGCAGTTTGCTGCATTCGTAGAACAACAACAGCGAGTCGAGTACGATCTGAAACGAGTCGACGGAGAACTCGAACTGCCGCCTCATCGTGTCGACGAACTTCAGCTCGACGTTCCTATGGCCTCGGGAATTGCCAAGGGAGATCAGGGACCACCGATCCCCGTCGTTGTTGACCTTCACCATCTTGCTCACGTAGGCTTCCTTCAGGCTGCACGGTGTGATACGTTTACGGCTGACACCTTCTGGCAGTAGGTCGAGGAGAGATCCCAACACCGCGGCCTTGACCTTGTCGTAATTTCGTCCGCTCGACAATTCCACCGCGAATATCAGGTCCAGATCGTTGTACGGTTGTGACTCGGTCGCTAACACGTGCGACGCGGCACCACCGTTTAAACGTATATCGCGTACCCTCATACCGGCACCACCGTTACTAGGATCGGTCTCCAATTTGCTGCGTACCACTGTCACCAGGTCCCTCAGTCGAACTTCTAACGTGGGAAAGTTTCCTCGGCCGTGGATGCTGACAACTTCGTTCATAACGTCGTTCAGCCGGCAAACTTGCTCGAAGCTAAGCACCGCAAGCCTTTGCTGAGGATCGGGACAATCCGGATTGTTGTTGTTGTTGTTGTTGTTGTTAGTATTGTTGTTATTGTTCTCGTTGCCACCGTTGCTGTTGGTCTTACTGCCGTTCACCTGGCAGAGGGACTCCATCATAGCGACCCGACGCTGGCGTTCCTCGCCAATCTCCAGGGAGCCACACTGTAACAGACGTGAAACGCGATACGTGATTAAACTGCACGATCTGTCTGTGTCTAATAAATCGATGTGCATAAATCAGTGGTTCCAAGCGTGTATCGCCGTTTTAATGAGAAAATTTCGTAAAAAGACGAGGATTTTTTAATCTGAATTTCCCCTGATATTAATATATACATATATAAATTAATACTTATTGTATTATCAAACGAAACGAGATATAAACTTTTGTATATATGAATAACAATTTATACATAACGATAGAATAAAACTTTATCGCGGAACGTGTCAAGTAAAACTTTGAAATTTGATTGAAAAACAAAACAAGAAAAAAAGGAAACGAAACCACTCTAATTCAATTATCAAGTAAAACCAACGTGAAACGTAAGCCCGACGTTCTGCTATTACAAAACATGCCCTTCGGTAGTTGTATGTACGTTCGTGGCGCGCAAAGTGTACGAGTGCACATTTAGAAATGCCACGAGGTTACGTCCGGGTGTGCAACGTTCGCGAGTACTCCGCACACCTATTCCTAAGTTCTCACCCACCGTTGATTATTATATATATACATATATCTCTACGTGTGTAACATTTGAAACAATTCCGAGCGTACAAAGTTAACCATTTTCACCGTGGAATATGAAATTCCTTTCGTCGCTTCGAGAACACAAAACTTTCCTAAATATCCCCCCCCCCCCCCGGGTTAACGTTGTTTGTCCGGCAGATTGCAATTCGGTTTGAAAATCGCCATACCGAGTGAACATAAAGACGTAACTATCCTTATTTCGTTAGCCAACAGCGGGAATCGCAGATGATTGTACGTTACGTCACGCGTTTCGGTTTATATCGTCGTGATACATTTCTAAATATCAGAGTTCACCGGCGACGCGTCCCGCGTATGTAGAAAATCATAGGATAAGGGTAAGTACACACACACGGAAGGCTTAACATTTGTCTCGACCAATCACTGTCATTCGTTTAAGAATTATCTTACGTGAGCTCAACACGTGGATGGATCTTTGAATAAACTTTTTTGCTCACTCTCCCTCTCTCTCTCTCACTCTCAGTCTTTGTTTACTTTTAAATTTAATTTAATTTTTAATTGTATTTTATTTTTGTATTATTTTTTCTTATTCGTTGTCCTTAAAGGGTCCATCCCTAGGACGCAAATAAATGTAACTATCTATCTATCTATCTATCTATCTATCTCACTCACTCTCTTACTCTATCTATCTATATATATATATCGGTTATTCCAAGTTACATGTCGTAACGCAATTCTCTTCGCGAATTATACGACGAGCGATTGGTTGAATCGTTGCGTTAAATCGATTCACTCGAACGGTTCACTAAACTGACCGATGAACTTTCACTGGCCGAACTGCGAGACGAACCCGCGCGATCCGTGGCACGTTAAACTTCGACCCGCGAAACTTCGACGACGACGACGACGACGACGAAAGTATCCAACGAAACACCACCACTACCACTACCACCACCACCACCTGTGGCGGGCAACGAACAACACGCGACGTACAGCACACTTCGATATTATCTGTCGGAGCAACAGCAGCTTACATTGCGAAACGAGTACGTCAGCTGTGCGACGATGGTATCCAAAAACGTAGATCGAATCATTCTAATTCTCGATCACAAGAAACAACGAAAAAAAAAAACAGAAACAAAGAGAAAAGGCTTCCACACGGCTTACCATTAAAAATCATTCGACAGTATCGAGAAACTTAATTCGAATCACTGAATCCTTCGATAAAATCCCATGGACGAGTTCCGTTCAGTCGATCGGTAGAAAAGATCCTTCTCTATACACACGAAATAATCCAACCGATCTATAGAAAAACCAAAAAAAAAAACCTTCGGAAAACCGCACCACTCGTAATAAAACACAAAATATCCCCGGTTAAATTCGTCACTTGCTGTGAAATATCCGAGGAAACTCGTCGATCGCGAACGCTAACGTGAACGCAACGTACATATATACGTGCGATATGTACCTAACGATTACGATGCTCCGTTCACTCTGTTTGTCGAGGAGATCCGCAGCTGATGAGAGGCACCAGCGAACTGAGGAGACCACGGGAGTGAAAGGCGAAGCTAAGCGACGACGACGACGGCAGCGTCGACAGCACCATGGACAGCGGTAGCGGCGTCGCGAGTGTACCAGGAGGGCAGCACAAAGCCACTACGTATCGACGTCGCTACCACGTTGACCGTAATTCGCGTACATGTATCCTAAATCATCTCTCCCGGATCGAATCTCGCGGAAGAATCGCGCTATTACTCGAACCAACGAGAAAGAAACGATACAGGTACTTTCGTATAAATCCGAACCGGGGGGAGAACCATAAGATCTTATTTAGATAACATAGCAAAGAAAAGGTGTTAGGTAACGTGTTATCACGATTGGAAATGACAAATTTTATGATCTTTTGGAACATAGAAATTTCTCAACGAAAGTATATATATACACGATATTAGATTCATTAATCTTTTCCTGTCTTCATTATAGAATTTCTATAATCTTTCGTCGAACACTTTATCCGAACACATCGATTATCCGCAAGTTCCTATATCAATTTATCTACGTCAATATTTCTTTGAGATTTATTCACTAAAAGTAAAAAAGACATCATTCCTTTTAATTTTTCAAATTCAATTCGATCATGAAAAAAAATAAGAATGTTCTCGATATTTCGCGAAAAACTCCGGGTTACATGAAACGAACGAACGAGAAGAGGGGGGGAAGAGGCTGTCCCAGATCACGGTGTCCTTTCCTCCTTCCTCGAAGCGCTGCTGTCGAGTGTGCTCCAGTACTTTCTATGACGTCATCGAGGAGAACGCGTAGGCGTCTCTGAATGAACACGAACGGCGAAGGGTAGGGCGATATTCTCGGGTGTTCCACGTATACGTGCGTACGCGCTCGTCTCCTGGTTGTGTGTGGGGGTGGAAATGGAGCAGCTTTCGTGAGGCGCTCGTGGTAGGTATATTTCCAGACACCCACGCGAAACGGGGGAGAGGACCTGGACCAACGAGGAGACTCGACAAGTATTATCGATTTTACCGATACCCGCAAACGTCAACCCACGTCAACACCGGGGCCAGGATTTTATTTATACGCACTCGTAACGCGGAATGGCACGTGTTAAATTTTCGTCGGATGTCGAAAACATCGTTTATGTTTAATTTTCGGGGAATGTAGATTTTTGTTATGTGTGTGTGTGTGTGTTTTTTTCATTCGAGTACTCCACCACTTCTCGAACGAGGGAATTTGTGTGATTAATCGTGGATGATGAATTTTACGAAGAATGATAAATTTGATCGTTGCAACGGCTATCTATTATTTGGTCGTTTCTACGGAGGATTAATTGAAGTATTAATTTTCGAAACTGGAGATATTACGGTATCGATGGATAGGTGACAATGAGATTTATTGTATTTGTAACGAACGATGGGGAAGTATTGTGCGATTAATTTGGATTTAATTGTATTTCGACGGATGACGTAAGTCAATGGAAATACTGAGCCGTAGATGTTTCTCAATGAAAATGCCAAGTTTCTCTATTCCAGGCTTTTCTTTCTACGAGGGAAACGTACCTATCCGACTCTCTAACATGAAATACAGATGCACGTCACGATACGTTTGCAATCGGAGTATCGTGGATTTCCATTCAGTACTATGAAAAGGGATATTGAAACCCGGGGAATAACGCTTCTCTTCTTTTTTTCTCATTCAAACACCAAAATCTACCATCCGAACCGGCCGAGATATTTTTTACGGAATTATTTTCCGTGTACCGAAACGAAAATATAAAAAAAGAAAAAATGAACGCGAACAAAGGAAAAGATCCGCGTACCGCGTGACTAATTTATCACGAAAGCGAAATAGAAAACGCTTCCAAGAACGAATTATGCAACCCGTGTGCATTTGAAGAGTGCATTAAACATACCGTAGGGGAAACTTGTACGCACAACTTCGTACCAAATTAATTTCAGTGAAATTTCAATATGCAGTATACGCGGAAAGATCGAGAGGCCTCGACGAGCACCCGGAAATGTTTGCACATCGATGCTCGCCAACGTCGAGTGCAGCTAGTTTCTAGGGTCAACGAATGGTGGTCCCCCGATACTGTACGTTTCAGAGGTGGTATCACAGAATTGCTAGAGAGTCAAACACTATGAATTCGGGAACCCTCCGAATCGCAACGTTTCACTTTTCCCACCCGCAGACGTTGCAGTTTGCTAAAAACCATTTTTGGCAACGGATACCATTTTTTTATTATTTTATTTTATTTTCTAAAGATTGATAAAAATCCGATATTTCGCGAATTCACGGTAAAAAGAATATTGTACGGTTGCAATATAGCAACGTTATATTACGAAACAAGTACCGGTGTGACGTTAACGACGATTCGCCAGATAATGCTATCGGACGAACTATTGTTTCTAATAGTAAAGATCTGTTTAAACATTTCATGACGTACACGTACATACATACATACATAGACGACAATCAACGTTACGACGCCGGGAAAACTGGAAATTCCTGGAATAATGCTAACCGACAAAAGATATGTATATGACAGGAAGATTAATTCCTCGTAATCTTGTTTCACGAGTGACGAATGCGTTACGTTACATGATGGATACAGGCGAATCGGCGTCAAAACAAATGCGACGGACGTCACGGTAGATACGAGTAACAAACATTATTAGCCATTAAATAGAAAACGTTACGCCCGCGCGGACACTTTGGCAGCATCTAACAATTTTCCTCCGATCGTATTCCTACTACAATTCATTCTGAAACGTGGAACACAGGATAAAAAATCTGATCTACCGACGAAAACACCACTATGTATGCGTTTCCTTACCCAATTATCCTTAACTATTCCCTCGAAACGATTCGTCGAGCGTCGTTTGACGCGCACGCTGCAAATTATCGCGAGATTCAACCAAACGAAACAAACATAAAGAAAAAAAAATATCGTTCCTATACAACACAGTATTCATCAATTATAAATCCTGTTCCACCGTTAGAATCCCGATCGATCGGTCGGAAAGTAGGCAAACGAACTGCGAAATCCGACGATAGCAAGGGTAGGTAGAGAGACACGATTCGCTAATTAACAAACGTTCGACTCGAAAGAGCCGTTTACCTCGTCCCGGAAAAGTGGGGCCCCGGATCGTTCGGGCTTTTATATCATGGCGGTGAATACCCGTATCGCGGATCGTGATTCGATTCGCGAAGTAATGAGAATAGGAACAATCGCGAAACGGAACGTATTATTTTCATCGACGTGTTCGCGTTGACGTGCACGTTACGTGTATTCGCCTTTGGTTCGCCTTCGCCAACCATTCGTCTTTCTCTTTCTCTCTCTCTCCCTCTCTCTTTTTCTTTAGTGTTAAGGTTGGTTTTTTGGCTTTTGCGTGCGTGCGTGCTTTCTAATAGCTTAAGTGACTTTTTCTGTCTTTCCATTTTTGTTTTTGATTTTTTTTATTATTATATTTTTGTATTTAGTTGGTTTCTGTCTTATTCTAACTCTGTATACGTGTCCTTAGAGGGGATATCCCCTAGGACGTAATAAATTATTCTATTCTATTCTATTCTATTCTTTAATCTGTACCTGTACCCCTCTCTCTTTTTCATTCTTTATCTCTCTCTTTAACCTGTACCTGTACATATCTCCCTCTTCTCTCTCTATTTCGCTCTCTCTGTCTGTCTATCTGTCGCACCTTCTCTTACCACCTTCTCTCACGTACGTTTTATCGCATGCTCGATGGCACGTAATTACTATAGTTGCCCGTATGCATGCGCACATGCACGTACTCGATTTACGTCTGTCTTTCCGTACCGATGTAGTTACTGAACACACATTGTAGTTCGCAAGCACAATACCCGACGACGTCTGTGTGGATTTTCACGCGTTTCCGACGTCTGCCTGGGGAACGTACGAAATTTCAATCTTTGAACGTGCGTCGTCAGTTTGACGGGTCGTTTTGTGACTTTGGGAAGCAAGACACCCTGTACTTTGGTCGTTGAACGTGTCACTCGGAAATGTTTATTTCTTTGGAATTCTGCTCGGGAATTATTCCGAACTAGTGACGAATGTGGCGAGTTAGAATAAATATGCGGACGTTATGAGGAATGTCTGTGAAACTATGGATATTCATTTAGACGTCGTTACACGTGTCGCAACGTCATTTCTCTCTCTCTCTCTATTTTTTTTAATTTTTTCGAATTGCTGTATTTATCGCGCTGACTTCCACCAAACTATTAATAACTATAGACAGTTATAATAAAGATACTAAATTTATACCTCGTTCTAAATGATACATGTTCACATTCTTCGTCGTTCCAACTGATACACAAAGAATCTGATTTTTTAAAAATGACAATATTTATTATTACTCTAGATACGGAATTCTTCCTCGTGTGCAAAACGTCGTGCGAAGTACTTCTTTATTTAAATAAGGAAAAAAAAAACAAAAAAAATCAAAAAAGTGTTCCGCCTGCGAGTAAATGTACGTCGCAGCGAAAATAAAGAGGAACCCCGGTAGATTGGAAATGCAGTTTCACGGATGAGAAAATACCTGTGAACTCCGACGGCGTTCGTATCCTTACGACATGCATCGCGTAGCACAGTCGACACGTTGCACCTATCCGGCCGAGTTCGCATGTAATGTGGACGCACCGCGCAATATGTATGTATGTGTAACGACGACGTTATTTCGTTGACAAGGGAACGCGTATGACGGCAAAGGAGATACGACGGTGAAACGGGGACCCTATATACCGAGCACTTGGCCCGTCATCGACGTCAGTGAGTTAATCGTCCGTCTGACTGAGATTTTGGCAATCTACAGGGTGTCCCAGGAATTTGGACGCACCCGGAACCAGGTGATAGCTGAGGTAATTCTAATATAGGTCTTGACTCGGGCCAAGTACAAGAGTTCCCGACTGGTAGACCTGAACTCCTCTTTTCCGGAAGAATTAGATCGAGGTCTTTGGGGTATTCAAACGGCATTAAATCGGCATATTTTCCCCAAACTATGGTGATATTCTTGTAGGGGACGTCCACCCGAGTAATTTAAGCCTAACTACGACAAGATTCATCAAGCCAATCGCGAGATATTTTGATCTAAAAAGTCGAGGTTTTTGTAAGAAACGTCGTCTTCTTCCTCTCCTCCTTCTCCATCTCCATCTCCATGTTCAGCCTGTCACGCAGCCCGGTGTCAAACCCTAACATATGTTTCATATCATGCGAGATAATTTTTCTGCCGATATCGTAGATTTTATATATGTAGTATATGAAATTTCCTCTCACACACATCCAGATTGTTAACATATTAAATTAGAAATGTTTGTTACGTTACGTTTTTGACATCAAGCTTCGTAAAATTAAGGTTCAGAATGCGCATTCGAAACATATTCGATCATTTTTATATCTTAAAAATTGCGCGAATGGCGAGCGATGTATGAAAATCGCGAAAAATCGTCAAATTCAACCAGTTTTTTAGTCGGCATTCGCTCAATTTTTGTGATAGCGATCTGAAACTGGTACCGTTGTTTTAGTTGGGAAATTCTACGCCAGATCAATGTATAATAGTTGTACTTTTCGAAAATTTCATTTTTCGCAAAAATTTGAAGGGGGTAGGTCAGGATTTTTTGCGATTTTCGTAAATCGCTTGCCATTTCCACAATTTTTCAGCTATTGAAACGATCCGGGGCGTTTTGGACGCGGAATCCGAAGCCGAATAAGACAGTGAAAGAATTATTTTGATACCTAAAAAATTGGGGAAATGGCAAGCGATTTACGAAAACCGCAAAAAATCCTGACCTACCCCCTTCAGATTTTTGCGAAAAATGAAATTTTCGAAAAGTACAACTATTATACATTGATCTGGCGTAGAATTTCCCAACTAAAACAATGGTACAAGTTTCAGACGGCTATCTCAAAAATTGAGCGAATGCCGTTCAAAATATCGCCTGAATTTGAGGATTTTTCACGATTTTCGTAATTTGCTCGCCATTTCCACAATGATTGAGATATTAAAACGATCCGGGACGTGTTGGACGCGGAATTCGAAGCCCAATAAGACAGTGAAAGATTCAGCTCGATATCTAAAGATTTGCGGAAATGACAAAGGAATTACGAAAGTCCCGAAAAATCGTCAAATTCAACCAGTTTTTTGATCGGCATTCACTCAATTATTGAGATAGCGATCTGAAACTTGTACCATTGATTTAGTTAGGAAATTCTACGCCAGAACAATGTATAATAGTTGTACTTTTCGAAAATTTTATTTTTCGCAAAAATCTGAAGGGGGTAGGTCAGGATTTTTTGCGATTTTCGTAAATCGCCTGCCATTTCCGTAATTTTTGAGCTATTAAAACGATCCGGGGCGTTTTGGACGCGGAATCCGAAGCCGAATAAGGCAGCGAAAGAATCAGATTGATATCTCAAAAATTGTGGAAATGCCGAAGGAATTACGAAAATCGCAAAAATTCCTGACCTACCCCCTTCAGATTTTTGCGAAAAATGAAATTTTCGAAAAGTACAACTATTATACGTTGTTCTGGCGTAGAATTTCCTAACTAAAACAATGGTACCAGTTTCAGATCGCTATCTCAAAAATTGAGCGAATGCCGAACGAAAAACTGCATTGAATTCATGAATTTTCGCGATTTTCGTAATTTCTCCGTCATTTCCGCAATTGTTTAGATATCAAAATGATTCTTCCACTGTCGTATTCTGCTTCAAATGCCGCTTCCAAAACGTCCTCGATTATGTTAATATCTAAAAAATTACGGAAATGACGAAGGAATTACGAAAATCGCGAAAATTCATGAATTTAATGCAGTTTTTCGTTCGGCATTGGTTCAATTTTTGAGATAGCGGTCTGAAACTGGTACCATTGTTTTAGTTAGGAAATTCTACGCCAGATCAATGTATAATAGTTGTACTTTTCGAAAATTTCATTTTTCGCAAAAATCTGAAGGGGGTAGGTCAGGATTTTTCGCGATGTTCGTAAATCGCTTGCCATTTCCGTAATTTTACAGCTATTAAAGTGATCCTGGACGTTTTGGACGCGGAATCCGAAGCCGAATAAGACAGTGAAAGAATTATTTTGATATCTAAAAAATTGTAGAAATGGCGAGCGATTTACGAAAATCGCAAAAAATCCTGACCTACCCCCTTCAGATTTTTGCGAAAAATGAAATTTTCGAAAAGTACAACTATTATACATTGATCTGGCGTAGAATTTCCCAACTAAAACAATGGTACAAGTTTCAGACGGCTATCTCAAAAATTGAGCGAATGCCAACTAAAAAACTCGTTGAATTTGACGATTTTTCGCGATATTCGTAATTTGCTCGCCTTTTCCACAATGATTGAGATATTACAACGATCCGGGACGTGTTGGACGCGGAATTCGAAGCCCAATAAGACAGTGAAAGATTCAGGTCGATATCTAAAAATTTGCGGAAATGACGAAAGAATCCACAAAAAGCATCGAAAATGCAAAGCTATGGGCCAAGTACAAGAGAATGTTACATTGGAATAGGTTGCTCATTAACATAAACTGCATTTTACACAGGATTTGAAATCAATCAAATGTGAGCAAGTTTGATTGATTTCAAATCCTGTGTAAAATGCAGTTTATGTTAATGAGCAACCTATTCCAATGTAACATTCTCTTGTACTTGGCCCATAGCTTTGCATTTTCGATGCTTTTTGTGGATTAGAATTACCTCAGTTATCACCTGGTTCCGGGTGTGTCTATATTCCTGGGACACCCTATATAACGAAAATTAACCTCTCGAATCTATCTCGCAGTAAATTTCCACTCTGAATGATATCAAAGGTATCTTGAGACTCTTACCACTTTACGAATAATTTTCACATTCTTTGAAACCCACCTGGAATACACTATACACGTAGAAACGACAAGAATGAATGAATGGAAGATCAGCTTAGTACATACATCGTAAATAAAAAAAAAGTATCCACGGATAATTCATTGCCTCTCAACACCGTTCGCAGTAGCTTGTAAATAAGGAAAATGAAGAAAATTTCAACGATACACCCGTAGATTTATCTATCACGCGATTTTCCATGGTAAAACGGTTTCCCTCCGGCGAACGGCACGCAAGGTGCGTACTAATAAAGTAACGAAATCGTGGATATGACGGAAAGCCGGTGTCACGCGCGAACGTTTTATTACCGTCATAACTTCGCCTCTAACACCGTCGTGCTGTCCATTTGTATCGACGTTAGCCAACGTCGGTGTACCTCTAAGAAGTCGCATTCAAAATCGATGAGCGGTGTAAAACGACGGAACAGAGACGTTCGTTCGACGGAGCTTATAGAAGGGTGTCGAGGATCGTTCGTACACCGTCTATAGGTAACATCGCTGGGAAAAGGGGAGAGAAAGAGAGAGAGAGAGAGGAAAAAAATTGATAAATAATTGATCGTACATCGACGTGCTAAAGAATTTAGAACCGGTCGTTTGGTACGGATGTACGCGACGCTCGGCATAAAGCGTAAAGCGTCATTCGCTGGCCTACATTTGCCTCTGTGGATATTATTCCGCGATCTATGGAAAATCGTATATGTATATGTATACGATACACACAGGGTTTGTTACCGGTTGGTGGATCATCTTGGAGGCCGGCACCCAGGGTTCGATCATCGCGAAACCCGGGGGGTGAGAAGCGATTTAACGTCGACGGTGAGTCGTGACTCATCTACCATCATCGATCCGTGGGTACCTATGTACCCGGAAACGAACAGTACAATTTATCGGTACAATTCGACCGAAGAAACCATCCGGCAGAAGGAAATCCGACGTTAACGATGTTCGCCGGGCACTTGGTTAATTGGAGAACGAGCATTAAACGATTGATCATTCTATACTTTATCGGAGCCAATGATGCGATATTAAATTTATGGATTTCACGAACCGATAAACTATTATATATTTCTACCGATAGAAATTCTATGAGTCTGGAGATCGATTATATAATGAACTTACGGTATATCGTGACTTACGGTGATATATAGAAATTCAGTGAGATCTATGGCGATTTAAATACCAACTTTCATTATTATGTATATAGATATACATACATGTATATCGTTGGGTAGTTAACAAGGCAATAGAATTCACTGGGAATAATTCAACAGCATCAGTTTCATACACCTCGGGTGATTTCAAATAATTCATCAAGGATACAGAAAACCTTAGCACCGTGAAATACCGTGAATACCAATGACACATAAAGACACTCTGGAAACTATACCTATTCCGCGTTATAGTCCCCCGCGGAGATAACAGAAAAATCTATAGGCCAACAGCTATAGATATTTTCATAACACTAGCTGTAATATAGTTTCCCGGCAAATCTTACGAAATTTTTATTACATAACTCGTATGTACGTTACGCGGTCGATTAATAAGTCGTATCACACACACAGACACAGAGACACACATACACAACTACTGAAAAAACATCGCAGGAACAAACGGAATAACGCGTCCGGTATACGGTCCGAATAAAAAGGTGAAAACGAAAGAAGAAAGTTCAGGAAGAACAAACACGAACCGCGCGAGGACTAAGATGAATAATGCAAACAGACGATTGCACGCAACGTGTAGCAATTGCGATAATAATTGTACGTAGGCGACACCGAGTCGCATTTGCCTCCGTCGAATGGCACGCGATTTAGTGTGCGCACTCTAATTTCAATAACGGACCGTCCAATGGGGGAATACCCTTCGGCGTGTGGGTGCTCCTTTCGCGTGTGACGAATAGCGTGCAACCAGTTGCTCGTCTCCGTCGGCCCCTCTGTTCCACCCTGTTCGATCTGATTCTCCGAAAAAAGGGGAGGAAAAAAAAATAAACTAGATTCCAACCCCTCGCAATCTTCGAGAAAAGTGGTTGAACTTTTCTGACGAGTTCAAAGGAGAATACGTGCGATTTTTTGTTCTTTTTTTTTGCGAGTTAAATTCGTTAAATCGTACAGAGACGTTTGGTGGAAGGGAAAAGTGAATCGTCTACGTCCCTGAGAAGATTATAATTATTAATTATAGACCGGTACGAAGGTAAAGTTAACGAACTGGCTGTCCGTCTATTTTGCCGACGAAAGTCTGGGGCGCCGTAGTTTACTTTTATACTTTGTAAGTCTATAATCAGCTGGCGAGGATAACCATACGGTGTGCTTTGACGGAAAATTGTATATACATGTATATAGATATACGATACATGTATGTTTGTATGTACCGGCATATATTTACGGAAACTCTTCTCGTCTCGTTAATACGGATAATGTGTAACGTAACATTCTTGATGTTCGCTCTATTCTTGGATTATGATAAAAATATCTCATTGTGTCGGAGCGACAACGACGAAAAATACGTCATTTTTATAATTATTGACGGACACTCGACGTAAGCGAGTAAAGAACAGGATGAACGAAAGTGGAAAGAGAAAACGGGACTTTGCGCCCATCAACGTGCAAGTTTTCTCAGTGAATTATAACGAAGAATCGAACGGAAGGGAAAACATTTAACATTTTCAAATGAAAGGGAAACGGAATAAATGATTTTTCAAAAAATATCGGTCGAAATCCTAAACGAAGAAAAGTAATTTTCTTCCAGCGAGATCGGTGCGTCGTCGTAAAACGTGCGATTGTAAAGCCGAATGTAAAAACACTAATTAACAGAGAACTGTATTAGCCAGTTGCCAATTATATCGTTAAAGCCCGTGCGGAACAGGTTTGCAATATTGGTTCGTGGATTAATGACAGATGAAAATGCGCACTCAATCGGATATATGTCGTTTCGCGCGATGCAATTTGAATTTTCCACGTAATCCGATCGTATTCAGAGGACGATAAATATAATAATTGATGCACGTTAGGCAAAGCTTTGTCGGCATTGTCGACATATTTGTGCGAAAGAAATTCGCGTAAAGAAAAACCGTATACGGGTTTCTTACTTTCAAATATTTCTAACGATTTCGTAATTGTGACCACTAAGTTCGCGATGATACCGTCTCAACAGCTGCGATTAATTCAAACAGATAAAAAGCGGACAAAATAATCTTAATTACATTAATTAAATTGGAATTTATCACAGGTATAGAAGGAGGAAGTAGATTTGCACTAATTACCTTGCGAACTATCGCCGTGTGGTATGTACACGAAACTCTACATTGCATCGCGTTGCGTCACCGTCGAAATGAATAATCCAGTAACAAGTAAAGTACATTAACCGCGACGAATAATCCAATAAAACATTATCAAATTTCATAAATCTTTCGTAACCCAAAAGCGTACAGAACAAAACCTCCCACACTTCTCCATACAATCCACTCCATAAAACATTCCAAATTTCTAAAAAGTAAAAATTCTGCATTCAAAAACACATTACTAATACCTAAACCAATACAACAATAAAATTACAAAAATCATATTATTCCAAATTCCTCCGAAACTTTCTAACCCTTCTAAACATCATAGTTTAAACCCAATGGAAAACTATAGGACCCTACCTACAAAGTATGTTTATCTCAAAAAATCGAAATAACAAATATTCGACCGTCGGTCGCCGTCGGACTTTCCGTCGTCGAAGTCGTACGCGCTGTAACTGGAAAACGGGGTCACCGTGTATACGCGGGTAGAGACGACGTCGTAGAAGAGCCGAGGATGGCCCAGTTTCATGGTGCGGGGGTCATTGCACCACGAGCAGCCAGTGCACCCGGCGCACAGTACACGCCGCGAGAGGAGAGTTTCGATTTCGCGATCGTGCGCATCCGGGATACGTAATTCCACGGCACTAAAGGCACAAGAAATGGCTACGCGACGGCGGCACCGACGACGATGGTGGCGGTGGCGACGGCGACGACGACGGAGGTGGTGGTGGTGGTCATGGTGGTGGTGGGTATCGATCCGGGACAAGTAAATTTCGGAATGCGGGTAAAACACGAGGAGGGCACACGCGATCTTTTTTAAATCGGGCGTCGCAACGCGAACGGGGAAAGAGGTGGCATTCAATCGGATCGTTAATTACGAAGTTTTTGTCGATTAAGGGAACTGCGCGAAGCATTTCATTCGCGTAATTAGGAGAAAGCACTTCGAACCCCCGGGGGGGGGGGGAGCAATTACAATTCTGACGAGGAGTTGTTACTGTTCTTTCATCTTTCATCTTGTGTGTTTATATAAGTGTGAGTTTGTGTGTTTGATTTTTACTATGTAATTGTAAAGATAATGTAAGAATACGAGTCAATGTAAAATGCCATTATTACCGGGAGTGTTGATCGTGTCTCGAGAGATTCCATTATCAGCGTGAAATGCCAAATGCTTTCGATCTGTAAAATCTGTTTAACCGCCGTCTGGAAACCGGTCTATGTTATACCATACGACGAGTGCTCTGAATAATACAGAAGTGTACGGATTCCGTTTTATTTTTTCGTCCTCTACGATCAATAATTGAAATGATACAACGATCCAGGTGAACTACCTGTTACCTGGAACGTGAGTTTCAAATAAAAAAAAAAAAGATAGAAAAAAAAGGATCGCTCGGACAAGTGTAACGAGACCTCCGGCTATATAGGAATTGAGTTATTTATCGAATTACTATTTAACCTTTCGTAACACACTAGCCTCGAGAGTTACCGGGGGCTTTCGTAGGTACGGCCGCTATGTAAAACCATCGGGAACTTCTGTTACCCTGCTGTAATTATACAGTATGGCGAAACTCCGTTCGCGTACACATTCAGCAACCTCATATTCCAACCAGAACAGGCCAAATTGATTCCTTGGACGCTTTCAGT
Source organism: Mimumesa dahlbomi (assembly GCA_917499265.3). Lineage (NCBI taxonomy): Eukaryota > Metazoa > Arthropoda > Insecta > Hymenoptera > Crabronidae > Mimumesa > Mimumesa dahlbomi. The sequence goes on along the minus strand of OU824118.1, from coordinate 9,553,990 downwards.
TCCACGAATAAAGGGTTAAGTGAACCGTGTGTCGCGGGCTGAAATTACTACCCGCAATTTGGTCGAGGTCTTACACATCCGACAATGTTTCTTCAACGTGATGACGTAACACCCCGCGAGAGAGATATAATAAATAAAAGAAGGAGGCTTCGATTAAAAAAAACACGGCGACTCCGAACAGTTTCGACAGAGGAACTACTGCTGAATTTGTAACTCGAATTACCTGAAGCTGGTCCACATCTTATCTTTCTCTGTTAATCATCTATGTACAACCGAATCTTGGTTTTCCTCTTGAAAATGAGGAAAAATCAATTGTTTAGCTTTTAATATCTTATGTATATGTCATTACATAAATAAACTAAGAGCTCAGAAGCTAGAGCTACTGTTATAAACAAACTTTGTTATAGCAGTCTTCTATTAAAATCGTAATAATACACAGTGGTGAACGAAGTAAATCGGAATTAAAAAATACAATCGCGTACATATGTATATGAGTATACATATATAACATCACATTTACATGGTTCTAGAGAGGTTGAACTCGTCGACCATTGTTCACATTAAACGCTCCGAAATCGCTCGCGAATAATTTTGATATTAACACCGTTCACGGTGTGCTCATGGCTGTATACGTGTACATGTGTGTATGTGTGTGTGTGGGTCCCCGGCGCACACGTGCACAGCATTTTTGACGTCACTGTTCATTGATCTTCGTCGCGACAAGCGATCGACCACCAGTGGTGTCACGTGTCCCCCCACCCTTGGGATTGGTTCCTTCTCCGTGAGACATTTAATCCGGTGTCCGGGAACATTTGTCACGAACCAATTTAAAATAACCGTCGATGAATTATCGCCGTCAGACGTGTCGCGTTTCATTTTTATAGTAGATTCAATCCTATTTAGCGATAAAAACGCCTGCGAACGAACGAGACATCTTTGTCAGCGTCCGAAAGAAAAACACGAGCAACAGGACGCAAGAATAACGTGGTAAACACCGCGGCGATAGAACGGATTCGACGATTGTTAAATTAGCAATTAAGCAGCTCCGGGTTCGGTGACATCATTCGTTCGGCTTTTATTTTTACGCGGAATCGTTTCTTCAGCCGTCGACCGTTCTCGCAACTTTCCAACGGGCAACCGGAGCTGTGGCACTCGTTTCCAGGCAAATCGGAGGCTGCTTGGTGGGAGAAGAAATCGAAAGAAAGGGAGAGCCCGCGAGAGAGAGAGAGAGAGACAAAGAATCTAGTAAATAGAAGGAAACCCACCAAAGCCGGTGCAAACGTTACACAGGAAACGTAACGACCTTGCCGAGGTTACGTGCACCCTTGCTGGCTTCGTTGGTGAAGTTCGCAGTTAGAAATGCAAATAAGCCGTTTTGAGATTGAGCCACGGTCGTATGTCGTTCCGGTCCTCCAGCGTTCATCTATCTAGGTCAAAATCTACAAGTGGTTGCGTAATACGGAGGATATCGAATTTTTCAACGCGCGCACCCAACGCTTATCCTCGTTGAACGAGAATGAATCCATCGTGAAAGTGGCAAAATAAAAAAAAACTCTGTCCACCAAAGTGTGTCCGTCAATTTGAAAAAGAATCTAAGTAACGATAATTCGGTTGAAATTACGTGCAGATTGAAATGTTAACGTTACCGAGAGGGTTCAATCGCAAAAAAAAAGAAAACGAAACTCAAAGGATTTCGTGACCTCCCTGATACACACGTCCTTAATCGACTTTCCCATATTCAGAATACTATAAGACTTCGGTTTCAAATCTTAAGTACGTAATTACATAATGGAAAAGAGCTTTGCCAAGAAAACCGCTTTCGACTCTCCCCACCGGGGTGGCTAGAGCGCCTCGTTGTATCCGGGTAGAGAATCCACGATCACGTGTGTGTGAGAAATCACGTGACGTTGACGCATATGAGAAGAAAGTAATACTCATTCGGCCGATTTTACAACACTTACATCACCGCTGGGAATTTTCGACGACGAGTGTGTCGTTCACGTGGATTCGATCGCATTCCCCCGAACGGTTTTAATCGATTCTCCGTTAATCTAATCAAACGTATAATTACCTTTGCAATCGATTTAATAGCCGCTGTACCGCGATTAACTGAGACTCGACGATTATTTGACGTTAATCTTGATACGTTACGAATACGTTATATGTATATATATATATATATATATATATATATATATATATATATATATATATATATATATATATATATATATGTATGTATGTACTTTATCGCGCCGGAAATTCCACTTATGATTTAGCTATTTATCGTTTGTTCTTTTTTACTTTAATCGTCCCGTTTATCTTTCAGTTGTCACCGTTAATTTTCTCGCACGTTTTTTTTTTTTTTAGTTTTGTTCTCTTTTCCCTTCCCGTCGGTGTGCTATCTTTAGAAACGAATTCAATTAACTTTCGGTAAACGAATCATCCCCACCGTTCTCCAACGACGTCGGGTTAGTTTCATCCGTGGACCGGACACTCTACTGGTGCAATGTCTGACTAAGCAGGGCATTCTCTACTGAACTAACTCCTCACCATCTATCTCACATACAAACGATTCGGTATACATATACACAACGTATGTACGAGCATCCCGAGTACGAGAAAACGTTGAAACGAATCAAGCCGAAAATTGACTCGATTTATTTTCACAGTCACTACTTCGTGAACGTTCCGTGTCACGCACATCGATCCCGACTACGTTAACGAGAATTAGCATAGTAATTAAAAGCTTCGCGATAAATATAACGCGGAATGGCGTTGTCCGAACGACGGAACACGTGCGTTGATTAAAAAGTTATTTATATAGAGAACGAGGCGAGGATTTGCAAAAGATGTGCGTGCGTGAGTTTTGGCCGATCGAAAGTGTGTGCACTTTGACCCCGGCGAAATTGTGAACCATGAAAGTTCGTTCTCCCTGAGATACCCGCGGACGATTACAAAATCCTGGCGGCGAAACGACGAAACGATGAATGGGCAATGCCAGCGTTTCGCGGAGACTTGCATCAGAATATGTGTGTCTTGCGTTGGTATCAATCTCGACGTTGCACACGGAAAATTCCATCTCCGCATAGGTTTGGAGCTCAACAAGTGGTATCGGCCTCTGTCGCACTTATCTTCGCTATGATGTCAAAATACATCGATCGTTGCCATAAATATATTCCGTGTTTCACGGAGCAACGTTATTACGATCGAAGAGTCTCGTTTCTTTCGCTCGTAAGATGATTCAGACGTGTCGTTAACTATTTCACGTCGTTCAATAAAGTATGCTTGTGAATTCGGGTTTCGTTTCAGAAAAAAAACGCGGAATTTTGGATTTCACTTTTTTATTCTTCGCGCAGCGAGAATAATCGTAAATCGGAAAGAAGTCTCGGGGATTATTCGAACGAAGTCAAATATATTTTTGGCGATGACGCGAAGAACAAAATTAATTTCCAAATTCTTCGGTCTTTTCTATGTCATCGGGTAGATCGTAGAAGCGGTTCGACTGGTTTTGGAAACATTTTTTTTCTGTTGGAGGAGAAGGAGGATATAAAATGTGCAAAATTTATTAATACTAAATCGAGCAATAATGTAGAAGACTTATGAAAGAACAAAAAATATTCCCCTTTGAAACCAACGTTTCGAATAACAAGTGTATCACATCTCCAATGGATTAATGAACGCTTAAATGGTCTTTTAATTACAATACTACTGACCCTATATCGAGGGGTTATACGTCTTCGATAGAATGGAAACCTGACCCGAGGCTTTTTAATGCCATCTCTCTGTTATTTGTTAATACACAATAACAACGATAATCTCAAAATTATCCATTCTGTGTACGCGAAAGAACTGCACTCGCGTTATCAATGAAATTTTTTCACGTATCGAACGATGCACAATCGTTCCCTGCGACTGACAAATAATCACGTTTCTATTATTAATCCGTGTAGTAACGACTGCAAAATTCAGAAACTTTTTTTTTGTCGTCGTTTCGTCTCTGCGCGAACAACCACGACGAAAACTTTTAACGACAATCGTTCCGGGTTTATTTGAAACCCATCAGAATCACCGCGACTCTAAACTGTTCTGAAACAGTTAACCCTGATTGAAAGCAACTATGCGGTAGCTTCTATGGTATATGATGTAATCAACAGGCAATTAACGAAGCTCCTCGTATTAATGGTGTCGTCGGAGATTGAGTTGAGTTTACTAGAAGGCAGGATTCCTCCCCTTTGAAAGCTTCGACGGGCGTTTGGGGTAGGGGGTGAAATTTGTGAAAGGTTACTTGGCAACCGAGAATTACCAGAAGGGAGAATACTTACGCGGCAAGTTTTACACGTAAAGTGAAACAGAAGCGGTGAGAATCTCTATAGGGATTTATCATCTAATCAGATTTAATTGTCTACCCTTGGTATTAACGTTCATTATGCATAAACTTCATTCTCAAAATCCCACGCAAAAGTATAACACAAATTATTCTTTATATTTTGAATAATACCCACAAATTATCTAATTATTAAACTTCAATGAAAAAAACACACAAATATTTCTAAAATGAAAATATTTCATTGACACTGACAATGAGACAAAGTGAACATCATTAGCTTATTATCTCTAATTCCAATGGATTCCGAAATTCAAACTAATACATTTACACGACTTATCAAGCATCGTAACGCGCTAACAAGATAACAATACGAACGGGGGAAAACTCATAGACTAACTTGCGTTACGTAACCATACTTTCTGTGCAAAGACGTTATCGTGCAAGGCGTTATTTCGCAATAGACATTGACATTACGGTAAAAGGGTCGTCCCCGACGTATCCGCAGATCATCGACCGCTTTTCATCGTGTGTGTGTGTGTGCGTGTTTGTGTGCGTACGAGCGCCTATTCCTTCACGGTCGACGCCTTTTCCGTTTCAACGACGAACACGGACGCCTCTCACACGCAGAAAATCGAGAAAAGTCCGTCGTCTCCCGTGCTGCCGTTAGATAAGGTAACCCAGTGACATATAGTCACGGAAAATACAGCTGGTATGCGAAATTATCTGCCGCCTCGTTGTCGGTCACCGAGAACACACTTCCTGTTCGTTGTATCAACATCTTTCCGGTTAATTAATAAGTACCGCGTATCATAGTAGTAATTAATAAGTGTCACACACACGAGACATTATCATCGCGCATGGATTTCCTATCCGTTTCAATGGCGAACATTACCGTTCCGTTAGAGAACGTTACTTATTTTACGAGTGTTTGCGTGTACAAACTGTACCGTGTATGTGATTGAGAAGATTAATGAATTCCAACGGATTACGTTCGATTGCGATCGAACATTCGAACGCTATAAATTACATTTACCCGTGATATATTAATAATCTAATAAATCGACTCTATGAAAATATCTATGTTATTAGTATGCGTATTAGTAGTTTCGCGATGATAATCGAATCGTTAGAATTCAGTTGAAGGAATAATGATATTTATTAAATGAATACACTTCTATCCGCGATGGAAAATTTTGTACCAAATTTAGATCGCTAGAGAGTTCGATTAATTTTATATTTAGTTTCGAATTCAGATCGTAGCCGTACTCGGGGAACAACAATTACAAAAAAAAATTCGATTCATCAGAGCGTGCACTTCAAAATTCATTTAGCCACCGTTGCAGCGGTTAATGTTGAATTGGAAATACGAATGTATTATTTACCTCGTTATTTCCGACACCTATTCGTGATTGATCGTTTTTACCACAAACATGTTGCCGGACTCAAAACGTAAGAGCGGTATGGTCTGTTTCTGATCAGTGTGTGTGTGTGTACGCATGAGAAACGATAGATTGCATTATGTACAACCGAGTACCGCTAACGTGACGATCATTCAGACAGGTACTAATCGATTCCCATTCAGTAGGTACGTACACACGTTCCGTCTCTCTTTCTCCATAGTGTTCGTAGTCACGTCATGTGTCAACGTGCGTTAAACAATATGTGTGCCCGCCCGCCGGACAATAATTTTTTTTTATACCGTTCATATATGTCGTTTCACATTCATCCTTTCCCCGGTATCGTAAAACCGCGTAGATAACGGAGTTTCTATTAGCATTATAGCGACGTTATCGGTTTAAATAACGATGAAGAATAATTTACATTTGCGTCAGGCAAACCTATGGCTTTCTATTTCGTATAAAGTCTGCGATATAATTGCTGTGAAAATATTATTACACGAAGTGTTATAATATAGAATGTCGAATGAATTTACAAGTATACATAGTCAGGATGGTAAATGTGTGCAGGGGGACGTTCGCTGATTTTATCATTCATGTCTACACATTTTTTATCTCCACAGAATATTAACAGAACAACGTCGGACTCTAATATAATATGTTTTAATTTCCCCCGAAAGTATTCGAATCGTTATGGTAAATTTCATTCAGTCGTTCCGTGTATTTCTATTTCGAGGTGTTTCTACCGAAATAAATTTAATGTTATAGACCATAAGGACGTTGTAACGATGCCATTCTCTGTCTAATGTCCGTACGGATGGAATTGTAATGCGAGTGATTCGCATCGAGAACAAAACTAATGATAGTGAAAATATTCCTTTGACGTCACGATTATGCATGCATTTGTATGTATAGCCGTGCACATGAACGTACGCATATATGTACGTATGTATGTATTCATTTGATTATAGATTTAAACCGAAGCCTAGTGTAGGCTATCGAGAGCCAGCTCTTTACGACTGGAACGTAGAACTTACGTAATTGAACGAACATGAATACACGTATATACACACATACACACACACACACACTGGTGTACCGGCATATCTTGTTCATGAACATTGTTGACGTAGTGCGATTATCAGACTTCCGTCTAGGCGAGTCTACCAAGCCGGCGAAAAGAAAACGAACAAGGGACCATCGATCGGTTTCGAGACAGACGGAGAGTTTCAACACGTGTAATCAATTCACATTGGACAACGAAGACATCATCGTAATCATGTACCTGGGACTCGGTACGTAACTTAATTTCCTTGAATTTCAACGATAAATACAACTGGGACATTAGGTGTAAGGAAAAAGGGAATCGATTCATTTGCAACAAAGTACCAAACATAAATTAAAGTCCACCATGGAAACAGAAATTGAAAATTTAACACAGCGATCGGTAATAATATTCTATTCAATAGCCACGCGAAAAGAATAGTAACGCGATAAGAACAATCAAAAACAGATAGTTTGCAAATAAAACATGTTCAAAGGCATCGCGTGACTGTAACGCGAAACGTGTCTAACAATAAGTAAACCGTGTAAGACTTAACACATATAACACCCATCCACGTATTATACTCAACATGTATAAATGTCTCCTATAAAATCAATCCCACCATAAAATCCACAAACAATTTTAATATTCCAACCAAATTTGAATTATTCCAAAAAAAAACTATCTCCGATGAATCGTGTTCAATCGACCACCCAGTGGAATAAAACAACAAAACAACGTGCCGGTTGGATTAAACGTTTCTGTCGTCGTGCCCGAGACGGCAAAGTGTACAGGAAGCAGTGAAATCCTGTGTTTAGACGAACGAGGAAATATCACTTGAACGAAACACAATGGAGAACCGCGAAACCATCGCATGTTCCTCCGTCATAGACTGAAAATAAAAGGCCGTCGGACTGCCCTACTACGCCAGACTTTCCGTTTCCCCGTCCGTTCTCGTCGTGCTCCGAAGCACGTAGACTCTTCTCCGCCGGCTTACTACCCGCGATAAACAAAAGTATCAGAGAGGCTATGTGTGTGTGTGTGTGTGTGTGTGTGTATTGCGACAGGGTCTTCGTTGCATTTTCAAACAGGTAAAGAACGACACCGTGTGATCGACGTCCTTCGTCTGCTCATCGTACTCTCGGCTCGCGTTACTCGCGCTCCGTTTAGCCTCTCTCTATTCGTGCCACTGTGTCACTGTGCGAACGGTACTTGTGTAATATTCTATGGTGGTTGGAGAATAGAGAGAGAGTAGAGAGAGAGAGAGAGAGAGAGAAAAAAAATGCGAATTTTTCATCGATCAAATTCGACAGAGTTGTCCGTTACGTTTTTAATTACTTGGCGAAACGGAAGAGAACAGGCTAACAACTTGTAAGATCAATTTTTTTGAACTGTCATTATCTTTCGATGTTTATTGGGTTATTTTTAATGACGTTCGTTTGATCGGGATTGTGTGTGTGTGTGTGTGTTTTTTTTGGTTGGTTTGGTAAGGGACTGAAAAAATTAATGGATTATGTTTAAGATATTAATAGACACAGTTATGTCTCAATCGAAGTACCGTAAGATTTTCTCGTCAAGCATGTCGCTACATAATGGAAGAGAAGCGGATTTTGTTCGCTTCGTAAACAACATATCAAAGCAAGGTGTTGGGTTGTTCCAGCGTCGCGAACCCGTTGTGAAAGCCGACACCTTGGGGTTTCATTTTGCTGGGCATCGTATGTGTGACAGGTAGCCCGGTGAATGATTTTCCAGTGAATTTTCAAAGAATTCTTGTTTACGTTATATTTATTTTTTAATCGAATGGACACTATGAATAATATCTCGGTTGGTTTCAATTATTTTGGAAAATTCAAGAAGACGTTCTAGAGGCAAATTCTTCGAAAATATTTGGAAAATCATCGAGTCACGATTTCACATTTTCACGAAACGATCGGTCATATGATAAGAATTGTATGGTATTATCGAATCTGCCGAGATGACGGATGATTTGCAGAAAATTGTCAAACTTGAAAATCGCTAATTGCAATGTTGATCGTGGCTTTCATACTGTAATCCGTGGCTTTAATGATTCGTTAGCGATGTAATAGATAGGAAAAGGAATAGATAAGATGCAATTCACGTTACCGAAACGGGCGAATCGTCGTGTTGACATAATACGTTAAATCGACGAGAAAACATTCGAGAAATTCAACTTAATTAACTGGTACGTTCGCTGCCGTTACGTCGTCGTTACACGAAAGATCCGAATGATTTTACATGATTACATGTATGTACAAAACTATGACATGTTCGTTAAACGTGTCCACATTTGTTGTATAAAACCGATGGAATTTTCTGTACGACGATTATTTATCAATCGACATAATTTTTACGTCACACCCTCCATTTTCCTTTGTATATCCATAACACGGATATAATACAGCGTTGTATGGAAATACTTTCAAAATTTTCCACATTCTTCTCTGCACTCGATTATTAACGCTCGGATACGTGCACGTATCACTCGAAACATTCTACGGCGAATGACTGATCTTTATAGCATATTTTTTTTGTACCTCACATAAGACGACTCTCCGCGCGCAATATACAGCGAATCGAACGTTTTATGCTCTGCAAATAAACTCCCTATAAATCGTATCCACTATTCTCTACGTTTAGAAGAATATTCCGTTGTCAGTGAGTTACGGTATGTTTCATATCGGAAACACATTCGACACGGAGAGCACGACGATACTTCAGTCGTATATTATAAAAAAAATCCATTTTTCAACCTTAAATGTATCACTGTTAACTATTTCCATAAAACGATCTCGATGGTACGAAATTTCCTATTTGATTTTCCATTTATTTATATAAAAATATACAAATATCAAATAATATTAAAAGTGATAACGAATACATCAACGATAAAGAGAGAAAATTGCTTTCTCAAGTAACTATACATATACATCATCCGGTGTTTCCCCCGGGGAAAGTGTTTAGCGAGGGAACTTTGACAATACTGACACTCGTACGCTATTATCGGTGTCATTAACGCCATTCCGAGGAATGATGTCGGTGTAGATTGATTCCGAGGGCTGCGCAACAAGCCGGTAAAAGAACGTCTACAAATACCTTTGGCTATACTAAATACCAGAAAAAGGTCACGTTCGCGGTAAACGATGAGACTATCGCGGGGTGTGTTGTATATGTAGTACGTACAAAAGATATTGTTTCGTGGCTGCATCTGCTAACACTCTGTCACGAGTTCACGAGTCCGTCACATATCTCCCCTTTAAAAGTATGCCTGTTTCGTTTCAAGAGACAAAGAAAGTGAACGTTCCAGCAACGGGGAAGTGGCCTCTTTATGCAATATGACATGACTGTTGCTTTCCCGCTTATGGAATAACGTTCCCTGGAATCTCGTCGCAACGTCTATATACCATTTTCACTATTTTCACCATTTTCCCTCTGTTTATTGCCAGAAGTTCCTACAGGTTTCTTTTTTCTTTTTCTTTTTTATATTATCGTCAGTGCTCGTTGGTACGTGTTATTCATGAGAATTACTTAATTTGTTTGAGATCTATTCAAAAATTGAATAAATGAAACTTTAAATTGATTTTCTTATATGATGCTGATTATTGATGGATTATTAATTAAATAGGTCAAATTCCAGTTGGTAACCATTCATTTTGCTTCGGTAACGTGTAACAGACAGGTAAACGAATTATACTAGCCCCTGAGCATTACGTAAGTATATTTCGTGAACGATAATGGTGGATTCACTAAGAAAGCACACGGTGTATCGACATTGCGTAATTACACGCCGATTATCGCATACAGGAACACGTAAGTAACCGTGCTAATAAAACGCACCGTGAAACGTAGGGGAACTAAGAAATTGGACCGTATTACCAATGTAATTATGAAGTACTTAATGTAATATCATCTCGGCACTCCGCTTTTTCACGTTCTTATGGCATGACGTAATTACTTTCAGGGAGCAATTTATTGCAAATGAATGTTCGCGTAAAACCCGCCGGTACAATGATCATTCGGAACGCTTTCTCTTTGTTGCACCTTTGACGAACATTCGGGGAAAAACGAAACCTCGGAAAAGAAGGTGAATGTAACCTCGAAGGGTCTCAAGGTAGAAATACGAAACTGTACCAGAATAAAATTGGGTTACGTTCCAGTGACTCCGTCGAGGAACTTTGCATCATAAAGGAGGCAGCTTTCGAAGAATTTTGTATTATAATTCGAGCTTTATTTCGGGAATGTCCATCGTTTGTGCGTGGAATAATTTATGTAAATTTCCTTGCCGGGCTATATGAATGGCGACCTTGATTTTTATCCACCATAAAAAACAAATTACGCATTCGCGAAAAAAAAGGGAACAGCTACATAACGAAATAATTGATTAAAAAATATGCAAATAACTCACTTTCACTATCTACTGTATATTGGTGTTAGTGTGATATTCGTAGATCGAGACCGATCGAACTTTTGACAAAATAAGAAATACCGATATAATTCTGCGTGTCTATTTTAAGAGTTAACATTTGCGTCATCCGCTTCTTGCTGGTTCAATCACCTTTGTAAAACTCGTTGACGCGTAAGATAAGTTAATAAATAGACTGCACAAGTCAATAGTCTCTTTCTTACGGTACACTTCAGCTGCATGAAAAAGATTATCGAGTATTTGACAGAATGACAGGCGTTGCGAGAATATTTTCTTAGCTTTCGCACGGGGTTAGTTAACGTTAGACTCTAACAAAAACAAAAAATACACAAGAAAAAAAAAATAAGAGAAAGAAAGAGTCTATCGGCACACCGTCGACGATCGATACGTTCGTCTGAACGTGTCGACGATATTGCTCTATGAAGTAACAAACGCAAGGCGATAGCAATTGTTGCGCAACAATTTCGTTTTCACGACTCATATTTTGACGTATGCACATTTCAACCGGCCTAACTTGCGTAACAACGGACAGAATTATTTCATGATTTTACTAAGGCTTCGTATAATGTAATCATGTAATCTTACATCTATAATAGTCCAGTGAACGCCGACTTATTTCCAGCCGTAGCCGCGCGAGAGAGTTCCGCCTACGAATCCGCTGGAAACGATACCGAGAAATCGCAAAACATTATCGGGCTTGTCCGCTCGTGGCCCATTTCTTCTTCCCTATCTCCATAGACCGTTTGATTCCACAGAAACCCTCCCACAATGAACAATGACCGAGAATCCCGATCGAGCTTTCCGGAAACTCGCGCAACGTTTTCGCAACGAGACTCCAAATCCCACGACGTTAATAGCAATGTTTTTTTTAAAGTTCCCCTCGCAACCGAAAAAAAATTCTACAAATATTCTCACCGTGAACAATCCACCGAGGGACCCGATTAAACTTGTCATAAATTTCGTAACGAACTTTAAATCCTGTTACTTAGGTATAAAATTCTCAGTGATTCTCTCAGCTACCAAAAAAATATTCAATTAAAACAATTAACAAAGACACTTATCATCTACTTGGAATATGAATATAGAAAAAAAGATCCTTAATAAAATTCGAACCATTCACCCAAGCAAATTCTCCTAAATCTTCAACTTTTATCAACGAATTCGACGAAAACCCTCTGGAAATTGGCTGAAGTTCCATTCTATTGTTCGTCGCGGCACGTTTGAAAATTGGCGGTCTTTCCGATTGCACGATAGGTAGGACCGGCGACCTCGGGTATCCGGTGATGTGGGACAGAGAATAGTGCAGCATGCATGTATGTATGTATATTTCTACGTACACATATGTACAACCGCCTTGTCGATAAGAATATGCAAAGCCTTGACAGAGGCGACTCCTCCCACGAACGGCCAAGAGAAGGCTCGTGCATCGCATGCACGCTTTCGATTTCTCCTGCGTTTCAACGCCGCTCTAACCCGATTCAAACGAATTTTCCCAGATGTTCGAGTGATCGTCTCTGATGTTTCGACACACCGTTAAAAGCCAGTATGCAACCGTGGCCGCCTCCTGACGCAACTCTCCCCGTTTGCGAAATAATCGTAGAACAGACAACGAAAAAACGGTGGTAATAATTTAGCGAGTTACTAGCGCTACTTACTCTCGGCCTAATCCGGTGATTTCGCTCGGGTTTCTATAAGGCGTGCGGCGAAAAACCGGGCACCGCTTTTTGTTTCCGAATGCCATTCGTAATAGATCGCGATTGATGAATTTGTCGATTGAACTACATACTTTTCTGAATTCTCGTTCGCGTAGCGGTATTTTTCTTTTTCTTTTGTGGTAATCGAATAGAATGACTGAATCAAGTGAATTTTCGTGTCTTTAACGGGGAAACGAAAAACAAATTCTAACGGATTATAAAAGAAACGGTATGATAAGAAAGGAGAGACCGATCTTCCTGGCCGGGGAAAAAAAAAGTGAAAATTCCACGGCGAAAAAGAGTCGAACATGCAAAGGAGAGCAATTGCCAACCGGGATTTGCTAATCATAATGAGATTTTTTATTGCTTTCTGGTCAGATTTCCAGGTGCATACCACGCCCTGGTACGTGCTCGCGAACCTTGAAAGACTAGCCACATTCCTTTTACAGGGCTAAACTAGAGCATTCGCATAAAACGCGCCGCGGTGACGTTGGAAACGAACGACGTTGCACGCTTAACCGCGCGGGGATCGGTGAAATGCACACGGTATTTCGTATTTCGCACTCGTTAGGGGGGACAACGCACAGGCTCTGTAGTAGCACGCGGATTTTACAGCAACCTCGTGTGTTTTGTACAACTGCGAAACGGATAGAGAGAATCTCGTTCGGTTGGGACGAGCAGGAATTAAAATCAAATCCCGTCCGCTTTGTTACTTTTTATCATGTTAAAGGTGGGGGGGGGGGGGGATAAAAGGTGTACAATACTAACGCGAATGAAAATATACATCGTACGAAATAAAAAGCATTGTAACTTTTAATCGCGTTAAAGAACGTAAGAATGTGATTTTTAATTTGAATAACAAATATATTATATGTATTACCGTAGGAAATAAAAATCGTTGTACAATCCGGTTTGTTATAATATTTAATATAGCTACCATCACAGATGCAGCAACCACGAGTACACGCCACGACGAGGAACTTTGAATTTCACAAGTTTCACACACCTTCCTTAGACAACAGGCACAAAGCTACTGTGCGTTTCACCTCGCGTGCGAGTGGCCGAACGTTTCGATTTGATTAAAAAAAAAAAAAAAATGAAGAATCCGAACACGCCTCGAAAGAAGTCGTTCTTCGTCACGCATACGAGGAAATACCAAAGGGTAAGGTCACGATCGAATTACGCATGTTATAATTAATACGCGTCAAAGTTTTTGCAATAACATCGAGTAGAAAGATTTTTCAACCAATGCAAAGTCAATGAGAGAGAGAGACGATCAAAAGTAAAATGGAAAATATGAATCGTGGTACCACGTGACGGAATATTTTCACAATACATATTCTTTTCTTTCTTGGTCGATATAGTATTCGCTGATCTTCGATCGGTTTGCACGACGATCGAAGAATCGTCAAGAAGGCAACTCTTTCGCCTCGTACACCGTATTTAGACGGCCTATTAATTATGCGCTCTTACCTTACACGGCGGTCACCTGTTTCGAGCGCTCATACACGCGCCTTTACGTCTTACTTCGGTTCGACTGCTCCAAATATATGCCGCACGTACGACACATATACTTGACACGACACGGTGCCAGGAGACACCGTTCTAAAAATCTGCTCTGCACTTTCTATGGCTTGGAAGATCAACGACATCCTTCGAGAAACCTGTATTCATTCCACCGATGCACTTGCCACTACTTATGTTTTCATACGTAGGTGTATACGAACACTATTAAATATTTCGATGATTTATTTATTCGTTTTTTTATATGATTGTTGAATTATCATACCGTTCTGCGATTTTATTTTACTTGGATGATAGGCAATATTTTTTAGTAGGAAGTCGAATTGATCATTCGAGGTTTTCGTCACGTGAAAGTGAGGTTTTCGAGATTGATTGCAAAGAAATCGCTGATGCAGAATTTTTCGTGTTTTTATGGTGGAAAGGTTGCCACGAAGTGTGTAAATTTAAGTAAAAATACAATGGCGGTATACATATACATATAACGACCGATCATAACCCAACGATGACTTGTGGAACGAACTGCGACAGTGTGGCTTGTAGATTAATTACACTGTTAAAACTCACGGTGACTAATGACAATGCGAAATCATTATCGCCCAATTTAATTTTGAATTTGCAATACCGTACAAATACGATATATCCTAATGAGATTGGCCTTGTATGTGATAGTAGAAAATTTAATTAAAATGGAGGAAGACTTTCAAAAGAATATTTATATACCTGTTCGTTGATACATTTTATTTTAAGTTCCATATTATCACTAAACCCAACCACAATTTATAAATATCTATTTTCCTCGAAATCTTAGAAGGAAGAAATGTATACCTTTCAGTAGTAAGATTAATAAACAAATTAACATTTAGATAATAATAACAAAAACTTGACTATTTCCACTATAATTAACGAAAATAAGGTTAATTTCCGATATGCTTTTCTGTGAAAAATTAAAAAAACGTTAAACTAAACGCGTCCACTTAATGTTAGGTATTTGCTAACAATTTGCAGGTATATATATATATTCCGTGAATTCCTAACCAGGCACGTTTCACCTTTCAAGACCGATGTCACCGACTGTGGTCGCGTGCTTTCGTTCATAACAGCAGAATCACTCTGATGGAAATGCGCGTCGACTTAACAAATTGTTAACTATTTAATGCACCACTTTTACAACGGTAAATGGAGTACGTCACGGTAATGTAACGAGACTGAAAAGTTTTCACTGTCGTTCGATATACCGAAGCACACCATTACCGATACAGATAAAAGCACAACAGAGGGACGAGGGAACGTAACGAGCACTAAAAATAACTGGAAAATATGTGTGATAATTAAATATTGCAGACAACCATAAACAAACCCACGAATATACCAGGAAACTCGTAAATCTCGCGAGACGTTTCACGTACGAATTTGGCGATAAATCAAATCCACCTTCGTCGCATTTGTATCGAAACTCCGAATCGGATAAACGATATAATCGATTCAGAAAGAAAAAACAAAATTAGAAAGACGTAACATAATAATCCCGGTAAAGGGCATATCAGTGAATCAGAATTTTTTTTCCATCAGAAAAGTAGACAACTAACCCGAAAACACACACTCAACTTACACACACTCCGAAACAAGGAAAACAGAAAAGAATAAGAGGACAAGGTAGAATAAGAGATATGTATAAGAAACAAAAAAAAACAAGAAATAAACACGCAACGCGTATCAAAGACGCACTTGACCTACGGATGGATAACACTACGGTTTCCAAAGCAGAAGAAAAGGGAAAATGAGAAAGAAAGCGAAAGAATCGAACGGGAAAAAGAAAAGAGAGGGGAACGGTAGGCGCAGGCATTACGCTTTTGCGATGGAACGCACGTCGTAAGCGCACGTTTTAATGTCAAGGGAGGCGGCGCAACACGTTTTGCAACAATGCAAACGTGGGCTAAAAGACGTCAAGTATAATAAAGTGTCTTTCGTCGCAAACCGTGATCGCGCGTTAATTCGACCTCGTCGAAGCGAACCCAGCCTTTAACGGTCGAACGATTCAACCCTCGATTTTCTACCCTACGTTTAACAGTCAATCTTCATCCTGTAATTTCAACGCCGTTGCAAAATTAGCGTCCGACATAGTCGCGAATGGCGCGAACAAAAGTTTCTATTGCGAGCGTGCTTATTCTTCGAGCGGAAAGTCAAGTGCGGTGCTTTGTACGGTCTCCGGGTGTATTTATTCGCTGATGAAAGACGAAGCTTTACAATAAAAAAAAAAAACTGTGCGCAACCGGGGTTGGGTTTACCCCGGTATCATTCGCGTACGTATGTAGAAGAAAGAAAAAAAAGAATTATACGGGAAATCTATGGATACAACGCGAAACAAAACGGGAGTCGAACTTTTGCGAGGCGTAACTTTAAATTAACTGTTTTTTTTTCCTACCGACAATCCTTGCCCGTGAGGTTTGATTTAGAAGAGGAGGGACAAAAAGGAGAATTCATAGTTTGAAATTGTCAGAGAGACGTATCAGGTTACGTAGAAATATATGCTGGACAGAGTAATTGTTCCGAGTGCGCCGAGTATGACGCTCCAAATATACCGGTGACGCATGACAATTCGTTCAATAAACCATAAATTATGGAGATGTTCATTATTATTAGCACGATTAACCAGGCAACATTTAACCTTCGATTACGGTAATAGAAACCAAGTCGCCTCTCTCTCTATCTCTCTCTCTCTCTCTCTCTCTGTGTATTGTATGTTGTATGTACATACACGGAACGCGCAAAATCTGATTCGCCCGAGAGGTGAAAAGATACCTTGAATCGAATGTAAACACTGACAATGACGGGCAAGGAGAATGACTAGCTCTTGTGGAATGTTGCTCTCGCGAATATGTATTATTATTTCAAGTAGTCGTGTTTGACCCACGCGGTAATAAAATCAACGGTATCCGGCAATATCAATTCAATGGACCCTACTTGTTTTTAGTTCTTCAAGTAAATTAACTCGATTAATCGCATTAATATCGCTACACGTTATACGCATACAATGTATGTGTATCTACGTATACATATACATGTATACAAAATACAAATTGCGATATTATAAACGAAACTCACTAATTCCCTAATGGAATCGTTTCATGCGAGTGCACGGTTACCGATTAATCTTATCGTAATTAGTTTCGTTATAGTAACAAATATACACTTATGCATACTCTAAGTTAATTACGCGAAGAATGCGTGCTAAGTGACGGTATAAATTTCCAACGACCTTTTGCTTTCTTTATATCAGGCCGGTAAAACCCCCTCTCGTTCGAGTTCGCAAATGTCAGAGACTCGCATAAACTCGTCGCGCTTAAACACCCGGTACGTGACTCCGTATCTCGATCATAATAAAAGCATTGCACAACGCCAGATACCGCTGATATTTTCGAGAGAAGCATAACCCATTACGCCCACATCCCTGTGCAACGACAAGTGACCCATTTCGTCGGACATCTCAATCTATTGTGTTTGGTGCGATAATCGCGACAGTAAAACCCGCGGACGAGCAGCAGAAGCCGTTCCCCGGCCTGTATTTATTAAACGAAATATGCAGAAAGAAAGGGGAGTGTGGCAAAGAATTCTACGTACGATTTGTGGGCAGACGGATCTATTAATAACGATGAACAAGAAAAAGGTGGAGCTGACGAATAATCACGTTGAAGAAGAAGAAGATACACGAGAAGAATCATCAGTTATGATATTGTCTCTTCGAGTTCTCATTTGGTCAACGTTGCCCGATGGTACATACGTTAAACGATATCTAATCAGAGCTAAAAATAATACATCCAGCGAACCGTGATAACTATTAAATTAGGTAACAATGCCGAGGCGAGGAAGGTTTTTTTTTGCATCCATTACGAGACGCATAAGCCTATTCTTGACCGGCGATGTTTCGTCATCGAGTGTCAATGACCGTTCAATTTTAGCGGGTGATCGATGCACGTGAAAGCGTCGGACGAGTTCAGGAATTCGTTCAATTTCATTGTGTGCGAATAATATAATATTTAAACGATCCGGTGAAAGCGAATTGAATGCGTCTCGATGTAAAACGTCGTTCGACTTCGGATAGCTGGAGCAATGTCAAGATGCAAAACAAGCGGTTCGTTAGAAGAAGAAAGAAGAGGCAATCTTTTACGTAATACGCTGTGAAACTGCGATTGCTTACATTAATAGAGAATTATCATACATTTAATTAGATACATACATTGGAATATGTATCCTTCACCTAAATTGTGTGTATTATCGCATAAAATATCGACTACAAGTAGCAATTTCCATCGGGGTCTATGTATTACATTTAATATAATTTCAAATTGAAATTTTAGTCTGATTAAAGAATAATGGATAATAATTATAAAATTAACTTTCGACCCGCGTTAGATTGAAGTAAAAAATGATCTGGCGCGTGAAAACTATTGTTTTTTTGTCTTCTTCCACGCGTGTAATAAAATTTAATCAAAATGTATTTGTTTCTCACACGATTATCTATCTGTATTATGATTAAGTCTCACAAACAGCTAATGCATCGCATATGCAATGCGGATGTATATTTTAGATATGATAAGAGAGTACCTACTCTCTACAAATGATAAGAAACATAAAACATGTTATTCTGAATGTAATGATATGTATGCCGACGCACTATACACACACGTATCTTAAGTTTGTGCAAATGTTCGCCCGACCCTTTCTTTGTTCTGCACTTTTCGCTGAATAAGTTTCCAACAGAAATTGAGAAAACATAAGTAAGCTCTACGAATCGATCTCATCAATCATTACTTTGCCTAAGTGCATTCGAAAGATTACATACGATTACAGATAAACTCGTAAACTAACGTGCCCCTAACTGTTTAAATTTCAAATATCTGGATAAATATTCAAAAATAATTGCTCCCATTTGCGTGCTACATTGCAACGTAAAATGGAGTCGAAAACAGGGAACGCGGTAAAAATTTCAAAAAAAACACACACACACAGAATTGTTTCGTGACAACTGGTACTCATGCGCAAAATCTGTGGTTAGCAGCGACACGTAAAACGGAACGTATCCGTGCCAAAACTTGCGACACCCATAGCGAACCGCAGAATTCCTTCGTTTCTGCCAAACTATTTTTCCGTCGTTCAAATTAGCATAAAATATAATCGTCCTACTCACTTCGTTTCCTCGGTCAATCGATCCATCGATCATCCAACGTGAAACTATTTCGCTGCACCGTATCTCAAACGTTAACGGAAAGATCGTACACACTCATTACTGAAATATCTTGGGAATCTCGTCAATTTATACGGAAAAACATATGTAAAAATGGAAGGAGAGTTGCAAACTCTGTGAAAGGACCGAAGAAACTACCACCACGACAAACAACGTGAACCGTAGTTACGCTTTTCCGCACGTATTCGAGCACAGGTAGCATAACGAAGAGAAGTAAACGAGTATCCACTCCCTGCCGGAACTTTGCTATCTAGATTGATAACAATGTAGCATAAACGCTGTAAGCATCTCGGGCGGAGAAGAAACTTCGAGGAAAGGAGGAAGTGCGCTCTGCACCGAGTGAAAGGCAAAATTAGAACCTTCACCGAAGAAACTTTTAACGCGCGCACCAGTCTCCCCGGGTGAATGTATAATCAAAAACGTGTTTGCCATGGGTTTGCAAAATTTCGGTCCACCGTTAATAAAATAAATGTAAACTATTACAAAAAGACGAACAATGGTCTAGATGCGGCCTGGTGGTTGGTCTAGACGGCCGGGGGGAAATAACCACGAAGAAAGGAGGAAGTGCCGGAACGAGTGAAAGGCGTGATTGGAAAATTCAGTGGCGAGATTACAACTCGAACTCGGTGCACGTGCACGTCATATCGCGTCGCGTCACGTAACATCGCTATCTCGATTCGCTCTCCAATAGGAATCGGCCGGTGGTGATGCACACAAGTGAAACACGTCGCGAATCGTGTTAACCGAACGCAAAAGGTAGATATAGAAACAAATGAGGCATCGTTGCTCAACCGTTGCCGTATAATATTCCGTTCACACCTCGTCACCTTTTATTATCAAAACTCATGGGACAAGTACTGGCGAGCCGTTAGCTTCTCGCACGGGGAAATAAACGTATCGAGGAGACTTTAGTTAGTCATGTTCACGGAGAATGTTGCACGGATTATATGTGTATATGTATGTATATTTTCTACTTGGCAACGAGATCGATTGTAGCACCGAATAGCAAAATATAAATGTAATCCGGTTAACAATGACAATACGTCGGGTGAATACTTATGAATGCATGCGATTAAAAGCTGGCACACACAGAGAAGCCTGTTGCATTTTTGGTATCAGTGTTACCCTAGGTCATATCACGATGTCGTAACCGAACGTGTTCGTCGAATGAAAAATCATTTCTCGCGAGAGGAAAAAAATTTGTTTCGATACGAATCCGGCGATGTTTAATCCGATGTGAGACACATAACCGCGTTACTTTCCGAAGTATTAAATAACCGGGTTATTTTTTTCGTGCACATGTGAAAACAATCCGGCGACTACGTGATTAGGAGTGTAACGTGCCATCAAAGCATTTGCATATTTACCCACGGATCGCGTTGCATACTTTGCCCGAGTCTTAACAAATCTACTTGAGATTCCCCGTGGCAACTCGACTGAACAGCTGACATAAATTAAACAATGTCATCTCCGTGTACGTAATATTAAAATCATTAAAAACAGATCAACTTTATTGATTACCCTCGCGAATATGTCGTAAGACCGTGCTGCATGATATAACAGCGAACTTCTGAAAAATAAATCCTACAATCTTCGCCGGGATTCTTGTTTGTTCAACGCCGATAAAATGTGCGCCCCGTGCAACGCGTACAGTATCGAGAGTAACACGGTACACGTACTACGGAAAATAAGTTTCATACATTCCACGAGGTCTATTCCGACCCATTGTTACAGCTGAGAGTAGTGTTTATTGTTCCAAGGCCATATGAATACTTTCACGCCACCCAAATATAGAATACCGCTTCCCTTCCTTGCGAAATCCGCAACAGGAAAAAAAAACGGAAACGGGATACGCGATCGTAATAAGGTAAAATATGTTTTCAATCGTGGAAAATGGAATACTTTTCCTTTTTTAAATCTGGTCTGCGTGTATTAAATATGTATAGAGCTTGTGGAAATCGAGCAAGAGTTTTGCACTGTGCTGAGTAAAAACAAGGAATACAAAACTAATATCCATTGCAAGAAGGTAACTAACAATACGATTATTCATAATGTTAACCGCAAAAACTGCCGGATGTGAACAGAACATGGAACAGTGAATAATCGACTCGCCAAGTCGCAGCTTAGATTATAATCGTTTATTTTGCGAGATTCTGCATATAATTGCATGCCACGGATGAATTAGCGTTCATGAATTACATTTATCTACTAGTTAGACAATTCTAGGAACGTGGGTTAATTCTTGACCTTGATCAAACCACCAGTTCTTAGAACGCACCTGCATACAGCAATAATTGACGACGATTGTAAAGTCAATACCTTTGTTATACGGAAATTACTACATATTTTTTTTTACCGCACAATTCATTGTAATCTTTTGTATGCCTAAATCATGATTTTAATATCATGTTAAATCAACACCTACTAGTTCCTTGTAATTATGCTAATCCTACGAACGTATCCTCTCACCGTACGCTACAGATATTCTATAAAAAATGAACTTGAACAGTACGACAAAAAGAAGAAAGAAAGAAAAAGTGAAAGAGAGGGTCTCTGAATTCAAGTCTCACAGAATAAGGAAAAAAAAAGCTTCTTTTCATAATTGACAAAGTGAGGAATCCTCCGCCGAAAACGCGAACTGATCCGACCGAAATCCATATGTGACACTGTTATTCCCGTTGCCGCCTTTGAAACGACGCACGAGGGGGGAAAAGCACAAAAAAAGGCTCTCTACGGCCGCGGCGAAAGGAAGAAAAGGATTTACGAAAGGTCGCGCGCGTGCGCGTGTAACGTAAGTTCTGGAAAGAGCGCGACCGTTCGTATATCCGCGTTCACGGACATATACGGATGTTTTCAAAATACAGTCGGTAAAGTAGACACTGGCAACAGAGACCGCAGAGAATGCTAACGACGAAAAAAGAACGAAAATCTCCGTTTGGCATAACGCGCGAATAGTTTAGAAAAAGACAGCGTAATTCCGTGGCCGTGGGAAGCCGTCGACGCTGATTTTCTAGAAACATCGATTCACAGACACATGAGCGCCACTAACTACTTTTTCCGCAAATTTTCTTTCGTCCGGCTTCGGATAATAGGTTAGGTTTACTATCATAACCTAAATACCATCTTGGAAACGGATCATCGTGTTAAGATCATCGATATAGAACCGACTTGCGGGAATGATTTTCTAACGCTACCATATGGAGCTGCGCGTCACCGACGGCGTATCGTTTGACGTTGTGGTTGTGCGTTACTTACATATCGTAGAAGAGCTTCTCCTCGTTGTCGGGACGCAGTTGACAGGGCCACGTCGATCTCACTGATTTCCACCGATGTCAAAGCACGCTGACATGTATCCGATAATTCTCAGGGTTCTCTGTTTATCTTGTCCAATATTTTGTGCGTCGATGCGCGTATCAGATTACCCCTCGTATATATAATAATAATACCAGCCGTCCGACACCACACGTGACGTCTTAACCGGCGACGAGATCGAACGAGGAAAGAGATTGAAAACGATCGACGCGAATGAAAACGCGAGTTACGATCGCGAGTTACAACTCGGACGGGTTTAGAGTCCGCACGTTTCCCTTCGATCGATGCACTTTACTTCGGATATATCGTCACTGGGTGGGGGAGGAAAGGGGGGAAAAGGTGGAGGGGAAAAAAAGCAACGCTTCGAGAGATCACCAGAAAAAAAGAAAAAGATAAAAGTAAAACAAAAAAATCGAAACGTTTCTTGTCGTTAGGATCGTTTACGAAGGATTATCGTTTGTCTCGCCTCCCGTCGACTCTGACGGGCAGGCGTGAACGGAAAGAAGGAAAAAATTAAAAGAAAAAAAAAATGAAAATTAAAAAGAAAAATACGATTCAGTCCGTGCCCCCTTTCTCTGTTTTCCCCCTAGCGATTTCGATCCTCCGATATTCACGGGGTTTTTTTTTTCGGTTTGCTCTCGCGTTAAGACGGCCGACACACAGCAGACGTACGGAGGGAGGGTGTTTGATAATTAACGTGGCAACAACGTTTTCTTGCCGTGACAGTGCGCGAATCAGACAAACTATCGCGGATATAAACGTCGGTTTGCACGACGACG
Source organism: Mimumesa dahlbomi (assembly GCA_917499265.3). Lineage (NCBI taxonomy): Eukaryota > Metazoa > Arthropoda > Insecta > Hymenoptera > Crabronidae > Mimumesa > Mimumesa dahlbomi. The sequence continues at coordinate 9,530,226 of OU824118.1, read as the reverse complement.
ACACCTCAAGTCGCCACGGCGAACCAATTGACACTGACAGCGGCGTTCAACTCGAGCGCGCACGCACTCTGCCTTCCCCTACTTCTGTCAACTTCCCCTCACCTAAACACTTGTCCCCCACCCGTTTTGTTTCGCTGTATCCCCCTTCGCCCCTACCCCTTCGCTAATCCCCGTTGTTCTCTCTTCCCTTCGCGCACACACAGCCGCTATGAAAACGTCATCTCTCTGCCGCTCTTCTTTCGAACGCCACCACGCGCTCCTGAGTCATGATCGACTCGATTCGATTTTGACGTACATGTGTACGTACAAACGTCCACGCGTGTATGTAAATGGAAAAGATCGCAGATGCCGGCCGGCACATGGCATCCGTATGACAATTCTTATATGTATATCTTTTATTATGACGTACCTGTAGAAGTTTAGACGGTTCAACTTGTAAGGAGAAATATAATTATTTGAATATTAGATTTTAATTTGGAAATAGTTTGGATTTCATGATTTCTTATAAATTTATTGTATTTTAGTATTTGTTACGTGGTTTTTAGGTTGGATACTTTCCTGTTGCTATACAAATGATTCGATTATAACGCTACTTAAGTTTTCTATCGATTATTGTAATACCTATCGTCACAACTTAATCCTGGAACGGTCGTCACTAAGCGGCTTATCGTATTTGATTAAAGAACGCGATGACGTATTATCCGATACAGTATTTTTTGTGTCTGATGATTTAGCGCAATCATAGAGCGGTAAGTAGTAGTATCTTCCGGCTTTTCAAACGCGACACGTTCGCACGGTTAAACATCGTCGACAAGATTTAACACTTTATGAACCGCACAATCCTTATCTGACTGCAGTTATTGCAACGTATACGTAACAGCGATGATTTCAGCCGATAAATAAAACGAACGCGACTTTTTTTTTTATCCATTAAGGAATGAAACTTCGTACCGTACGAATCACGATATTTAAATACAGTACGTATATCTTGCGATGTACCAGGTAGTTTCCATATGTAGTTAACGTTTTCTACTACCTTCTAGAACTACCGTACTATAGACATACACAGCAGCTGCAGTCCACAACCAATCGGTTTCTCACAATCGAATCGGCTAAATATTTCCACATCGGCGAAACTTTTGAAGAGTTGTCGCCCTACTTTTTCCCCATAGGCTTTTCGCATAGGAATTCACCGGACTTGTATCACTCCGTACATATTTCTTTCATCAGCGATTATATTAGCGGAAATCGATAAAACACAAGTAAGTATGTACTAGAAAAATTGAAGATGATAATTCACGTGGCCGATGTGAGACTCCCGTAATAAACTGCTTGGCTGGTGAACGAATATCGACATAATTTTACGTATACACGCCAACGGGGAACATTACGTGCCATTTGGAATTTCACAAATACGTTTAATTACGATAACCATTAACAGTATCACACGGTTATCAATTTTGAACCCACGCATTTCCAATAATATTGTTATCATTGAGAAATATGTCGTGATTAATATAAGTTGTTATTGCTTTTCTGTACCGAATGACGGAAATGATTTTGTCGTATAACAATCTATCGAAATAATGTGCAATTATTGTACTCGTCCTTTCTTCGAGTATCTAGAAATTTCCATTTCCTTCGCGGAGAGTTCGAGGAAAGAAATAAAAAACAATGTGGCGAAATGTAACATTTAGATTAACGTGTGTTGACACTGTACGCTAATAACCGCAAGTAAATATCCTGTAAAGAAGGAAAATGACAAGCGAAACTGTCTCTGCGACGATAGCGTATGTGGGACGTTCAAAGACATTTGCGGAAACGATTGCGGTTGGAATTGTACGATAATGTGTAAAGGATACTCTGCGCGAACGTTAACATTCATTAATTTATTAAAGGGCATAACGAAGGAATGATAATGATTTTTCATGGATACACAACACTGGACTCTTACACATTCGGTAGAAAAATACTTTAGCTGAGTTTCAAAGACATTTTTAGGTCAAACAGTTATTGCAGGTTATTGACTCTGCATCAGATCGTTACTTTCACGTCATAGTGTTGGTCGTGCTTTTAAATGGAAGCCGTGGTTTATCTATTCTCGGATGCGCTACATCGACAATGCAACAATCATACCATTCATCGATAGACGGTAAAGCACGTATGAGAATCAACATGTTTTGAATTCTTTTCGATACTCCTCACCGTGGTTTTCGCAAGATTCCTGTTACGATAACACAACGACAAAAAAAAAATAAAAAAAGCCTCAAGAAACCTCAGAAACCTTGCCGGAATGATTTCTTCGTCGCACGCATTACCAAGTCCGACCAATCAACGTTATGATAATCATCGAACTACTGTTACATTTGCATATATGTATTTTCGAACGGTTCATCGCAACTTTTTTCCCCTGACATATCTGGATCCGTACCAGTACGCTGTATAAAATGACATTTAATCAACGTTCCAGTCGATTTTACAGCATTCCATTCAGCGACCAGTTCCCAGGTGGAAGGTCGTTTCACTCGCGAGTCAGCGTGAATTTTCAATTACCGAAATAATTAATCTTTATATACTCCAATGACGTTAACACTATGCCCACATAACTCTCTCATTCCTAGAACCATCAATGATACACAATTCAATTCTAACGAAATATTATTTATATCCTTCTTACATACTCGGAAAGGAAAACCATACAAACGTACACACATACATTCCTCGACTAACCACTACATACAATATTGCAAACAACCATCTCAGACTATATACAAAAAAATGATTCACACACCTATACCTACAACACCGAAACAGCTAATAATTTATCAACAATCTACCGACAATCTATCCATCGACCAAACGTCTGTCATCATCCGCAATACCCCGCATCCAACGAGGGATGCAGGTAATAATGAAAGCCAGATATCCCGACGAAGGGAGAGAAAGACGCCGGACGGGGAAACCGGCGGATCAAAAGAAAGCTCTCAAAGGACCGAGCAATATGCCGCCGCCGCCGGTATGCAAACCCGAGAGGACAACGGGAGAGCAACGGGCGGCGAAGCGCTTCGCGCGCGAGTGAAGTGAAGGTGTCGATGACGTAACACGCGGCAACCGCGGCGATCCGCGTGGTGAAGTGGGGTTGCCCCAAAGGTGGCCCGCGGGGGAGGGGTTGCAAAGCATGGGAGGGGAGGGGCTGGACGGAGGGAGGGGTGGGGTGAGCGCAAGCGCAACGACGCGCTACGCTGCGCAGCGCCGTCGCCGCGGCGACCGTCAAGGACGTTCGCGACTCGGTTCGCCATGTGAACGGAGAAAGAGAGTGCAATGAGGAACAGAGAGAGAGAGAGAGAGAGAGAGAGAGAGAGCGAGAGAGAGAGAGGGAGAGAGGGAGACTAGAAGGGTTGGGAGAGGAAGAAAAAGAGAAGGTGAACATACGTGCGTGGGAGAGAGAGGGGAGTATATTGTACGTGAATGAGAGTGAGAGCGAGGGAGAGAGAGAGAAAGTGAGGGTGTGATGGAGAAAGGGTAGGAGAATGAGCGAGCAACGGAGAAGAAGAATGAGAGAACTCGAATGGCTGTTTGTAGAGAGAGAGTGAGAGAGAAAGAAAAAGGGAGAGAGATAGAGAGAGACAGAGAGAGAGAGAAAGAGAGAGTGCCTTCTGTCTGCCGCACCCGCGAACCGACGAATTCAAGCCACTCGATCGGCCTCGAGCGGCCTTGAATATATCGCGGCAGCTTTCAGGACGGTTGCAGGGATTGCTGATCATTTTCCATGGCGTTTCCATGGTACCGCTTTTAACACCGTTTTGTTTCCCTCTTACGGCACAAACAGGATGATGTATATTCAGAGATTACTCTTATGGTGGCTACGTGTTGTTACGTTGTATGTCTGTTCGTGTACGTATGTATGTATGTATTTAGAAGCGGATAGTTTGTAAGCGTGATACATAGACAGCGCTGACTTTCGTGTTTGCATTTCGCCTTATCCGTGGTGCAACTATTATTAAGGTTACTTGTACCTTCGAGGTGGAAATCTTCTGTAATCTTATCTATTCTCCCAGAGACTACGTATTGTTCATCTGCGAGAAATTCTGTCGAAAGTATCGCGAAATCAAATCACATTGTCGAGGGGGGAGGTGGAGGGGGGGGGGATTTTTGCGGTACAAGGTCGACTTTTGCGTAAGGTTCTATCGGCATTAAGGTGATTTCACTGGTTTTCAACGTTGCCACACCGATCCACGGTTGGAGGGAAGAAAAGCTAATTAAATATCTATGTTCTAACGGCAGAAAGTGCCTTCGGCGGTGAACAATTTCTTAAAATCCTATAACGGTGGTCGTAAACGGTTATAGTCGACTTTTACTTCGTTAGAAAAGTCTGGCGTGTATATCAAGGCCATCGGGTTATCGATCAAAGCCGCGAGCGAGTCTCTAATAATACGAAAAACCGATCCCTTTCATGAAGCGAATCATTTGAAATTGTAACACAATATGCGTTGCGGTTTTCACCACATAAGCGCACACCAGTCGAGTACTTATAGCCACTAACTCCACGTTAATCGTGATCGCAGTAACCCTTCGTTCTCGATTATCGGCAGCTCGTCGCGCAGCCAAACGCGTATCACTTTGACACATCAAATCGTTGTTTCCGACGCACCGTATTGATTTATTCATTCGATCGTTCGATGGCATTTAGGGTTCCGATATCAACACATCGGCCGCGGGATATCAAAGTTCCATTTAATTTCAAGTCAATAAATTGCTATCAACCTTATAGTAAAATTTGCAGGTTAATGACGGATAAAAAAATGTAAATAATATTATATTTTCAGAGGAATGTTTCTATTTATACGATATATATATATTATACACAAAGTTAATCATTTTTGCATCGTTTCATTCTATGAATTTAATTCTGCTATTACTTGTATCAAATCCTTCCGCTACAGATAAAACATTTACGGTATGATTTTCCTCAACGAGTAGTCTAAAGTCACGCTACCGGTGGCGAAGAAGCCGTTGGAAAAAAATTCTGCATAATACATAATAACCGTATGCGGCTGCACGGACATAAGAACGGGACCGGCTAAATCAATGACCCGAGTACAGTTGATCATGCGTTTATGTATTGTTTCTTCCATTGCACTTTGTTCTATCGTGACGAACATTCTTATGCATGCATCAACCGCGGATGGAGTCGTTCACAATTTTTTTTTTGATGAATCAGTCACACTGGAACGTGTACGTACACGAGGCTCATTAAACCAATGACTCGATTAGAAAAGAGAAGCAATCGCTCATAAGCAACGACCGCGATGAGACATAATTTGATATTTCGCTTTCTTTGGTTCAAAATGTCAATGAAAGAACGAAGCGAACTTCTGATTCATTAAAATTTGAAGCTGATAATACGGTTTTCAGCCGCTTGCGTAAGGTGCTGTTGTGAATTGCAAATGTTACGGTACGAGCGATAATTTAGCGCAACTATTCTACATGACATTTGAAAGAATTTAATCGGTGATAAGCGGACGTCTGTGTTTCGGTGTGATCGAGTAAATAGCGAACGCCATTTTAACGAATAACGGGAAGTATTGACAAAAATTACATGACATTTTTAAACGCAAAGTCTCGAGTTAAATATTCGGAATATTTTGTTCCATAATTACAATCAATATAGTTCAAACGTATTTCAAGTAATTCTAGTATGAATACTGACGTGTCGAAAAATTTGTCTAGCCTCTTAATTCAAGTTTATTAAAATATAAATGTTATCTTACCCACCCGACCTCGAGCACGGATTCATTTATTTCCTACATAATAAGCCAGTATATCACGTTCTTACTAAAGAACTAGCGATACGTGCCTCATCAATTTGCCACACTGAACATTTACAAATTCCTCATTTAATTATTTCTATGTTATTACGGCCTTGCAATTTATTTTCTCCTTCGGCAGGTTAACAATCCCTCTCTCTCCCTCTCTCCCTTTCTCACACAGACATATACACACGCACACACTCCCAGATTGTACCGCTTAGAATACGTAATGTGTAACACCCTTATTGGGTCGAGTTCATCACGTTATGCGGTTACCAAGGAAACAACCATTACCGACCTTTCTCCGGAAGGTCGATACTGATTTGATTAATCTTATTAAGGTTACCATAGATTTAAGTTCTATTCCCAAGTATTTCGCGAAATATCCGCAAGCTCGCAATCTGGTCTCCCTTTAAACCATACGGATCCGTTGAAAAGGAAAAGAAATACTAAAATGGAACAGCTTCATGAGGTCAGAGAATGATTTAGCGAATTACTAACATTCGTACGAACGGCGCGTATTTCTAATAGCTTCCTGACATGCAATCCGAGTTGTGACTCGCTGGATGAAATGCCGCATATAAGTATCGTATCCTTCGTTGGAATCCGAACTTTTTACCATTACGTTGCCGGCAAGAAATTCTTAGGTTCACCGTGGAATGATAATTATTTTATGGCAAGCGAAGAAATTCAGAAAAATCACCACGCCGAAGATGAAAGGGATAGCGCACCTACTTCAAGGATAGCCTTTGCCTATTGGAGACCATAAACATGCTAGCGGAATTTTTCGCGACATGGCGTAACATGCCCTTGCCGTTTTGTCCCTTATCATTCTTCACAGACTGGTGAGGTTAAACGTCGTTTTATTCGAGTCTTAAGCAAGTGAATAACAGGAACACCCTACCGAACGTCACAAACTGACCTTTGTAACGGACGAAGGAATGAAAATGCTTACTGTTCATTATATTCAATTCCGCCAATTAACTCGAAGGCTGTTAAAATAATTAGCAGACGTAACTAGTTGAAAAATTATTTCAATGCGATAACCGTTGCGTGGCAATTATAATCATTTATTTAAATAAGATTTCGAAGTGAAAATTTGAAAAATATAATTCTCCTCGAGGAATGATTCACCGATGTTACAATTACCCATTGTTCGACCAAAAATCGTGAATGAAAAGACTTCGTAAAAGAATTTTAATTATAATCGTGACTTTAATGCCGCGGCTTCGTCCAACGCCCCGGTTATTGCAATCTTTTCACAGAAGCAAGAAATTTCAAAGCCCAGCATTTATATCGTTAGAAACAAACCAAAGATACACGGATATCGAGCGAAATAATTGCTTTCCTTTCTTCTCGGTTCCTAAAACAAACTCTTTTTACATAATTTCACGCCCCCGATCGTAATTACATACGATCAAACGTAGAATATAAAAAACCACATCTTAAATACCAACGTATCAACGTAAAAAAGAGAACTCTAAGATCTGACATGCATGAAATCGTTTATAAAAAAAAAAACATTTCGATAAAAACACATTTGCAAAAAATCCCCGTAAGTTCGACACCGTATCTCCCCGAAACGTATTATCTCGGAATTCGAGCAGTGGCGCAAGAAAAAAAACATCATCTTCCTCACACTCGCGGCCGAAGAAATCGATTTACCTGTCCGTGCTGTGGCACGAGTTCTTGCACGACACCTGTTGCTAATACAGTTGCAACTTTCCCTGAGCGCGCACGCGAGCGTGCCCACCTACGGATCGTCGAGCGATAAATTAAGCAGCGGGGTTACCGAACTACCGTGTGCCATACGTTTCTGCGTTTGTGAAATATACAGACGACGATCGTACGCACCACCTTCCCCGACACACGGATTTCATTCTCCAGCTGTACCACGTCCGACTTTTCCAACGTGTTTGATCGTCAAGTTAAATAAACAACCCGTTCAGGAGTTTCCATACGGTCGACGGGATAATAATAATTATAACGAAACGAATGTATAATATCACACGGGTTTAAAAGGCTGACTATAAATGGCCGGATAACAAGTATCCGTGGAATTTTATGACCGATACAATTCATACTCGTTACCTCCTGGTACGAAAGTTCCAATATATAGTATCAATCTCGGTGCCACTTACGCAAAACGAATTTTTTATCGTTACATATTCATACAATTCCCGCGACTTGTTTGGTAGTTTTTTTTTTTCACCGCGGCGAACCGGTGCACGCGTGGATTTTATATCGCGGACCCGCAAAGATATTCCGTAGATTGTGCTATCATCGGTTCGCTGTTTGTTTCCTTTCTTTCTTTTTTTTTGTAAGAACACAGCGGTTTCGTACTTGAATAACAAGACAAGACCGCGGTTAAACCACGTTAACGGAGATAAGCGTTTGACTAGAGTGTATGCACAACAAGTTGAAATGTTTTTCGCGGACTTCCTACTCTGATAGAAGATTCCACGTGTGATCAGGTTGGGAAAAAAATATTGAGCGCTAAATCGACATTCGGAACATTAGATTCCGAATAGATGTCCACGTTAAATATACAGGCACTACCAAGGAGTGCAGTCACTTAACCTTACTTAACCGAAGAACAGTATTAATAGTATAGTATTCGGTATACGTACAGATCTGTGTTGCAACCGTGTGTCTAAATAAAGAGAATGCCATTCTCTTCCAAGAATGAAAGTAAAACACGATGCTTAACGAACAATGTTCATTTCCTTCGCGGTATTTATCGACACCCAAACGAATCTGCATAAATCGTTATGACAATATACCGGCAGACAATACAGTGACGATTTTCTCACACACTTTTCATCCATAAAATCGAACGAAAATTACTCAACACACGATCTCGACTAATTTACGACAAAATTAAGACTTTAAACAATTACAACCATGCTCGCTAATTAACACGACGTAAAAGATAGTACACATCGATTGCCCGGTGGTAACTTTCGAATATCATAACGAAGGTACGAATTTCACACGTGAGAAGTAAACCGGATTTTCCTCGGACATTGTAAACGTGAAAATAAATTTAATTAAATAAGATAGAAGGTGTATGAGAAATCCTATCACTGATACGAGCGTGTGTAATTCATTGTACGTATCGTCGACGCACGTCATGTGATGCTTGCCGCGAATTTTGATGTCCGTCCAACCGACGTCTCGGCCGACGTTCAAAAATGCACGTCATCGCACTTATGCACGTAATGCGGCGCCCGTTTGATCCCCCCCCCCCCTTCCCGCGAAATACAATACAGTTCCCGCGAGTGCTCTGGTCACGTGACCACCCGATCATCACGAGCAGCATTCTTCGATTTTCGTCTTCCGTGCACGCACAATCTCAGTGATAGAGTTCGCAAGGTACGGGTGTACCTTGTCGAATCTGGTGCCAAAATCTAATACACGTATACATACACATACATACATTTATACCTATACCTGCAAAAAGGTTGCATAGTACACACTCAGCGTGACACACGATTGCATAATCGGATTCAGATACTGATAGGTCAGGTACCTCATTTTTTTTTCTTTTCTCATTGAACAACACGAGTAGTAGTATTTATTTAACAAACGTACGTTGAGGAAAAAAAATGAACGTTCAAACGGATACACGTGAAATAAGAAACTCGTTGAATTCCATAATATCGTGTAAGTAAGTACGTACACGCATACTTGATAGTTGTAGATCGAGTAAGTTCCGTTCCGCAAACAAACAAAAAAAAATATATATAGGAGGGAAAGAAAAAACGAACATAAAGAAACCGGTAGCGCGATGGAGGGAATAAAAATCGATTTTCCTGTCACTTGCGACCTTCCAGTCTTCGAAACTGGTGAAAACCGACCTCTCGAGTTTTGCATCCAGAATCAGGGTGTGGTAGGTAATGTACAAGGTTGACTACATTCACGCTGGCGCCATTATCTACTCGCTCGAACGAATTGTTGAAGGAACAAGTCTTAAAATTGTCCTCGTTTCTATCGAAAGGTGAGTTCTCGACAGGTAATGAAGGCCTATGTCCACTCTAACCATTTACCGTACCCGCATAGCTGATTTGTACTTTTACGCGAATCGACTTCAAACGCGGCTGACAAAGTAGCTAAAAAAAAAATCAAACGTTATTGCTTCCCCTCTTCGTCTACGCAATACAAAAGAAATACAATCTCAAAGATAGACTCGTATATACACAGGACACCAAAGATCTTTCTCTTTCGAAGAGATTATCGAATCGATACTCGTTCTCCAAAAGCAAACGTTTATTCTCCCTTAATGTTCGTTTAAGACTGTTAAATAAGTTAGGGTGTCCGTACGATTCTCCTAGTGGAGAACAAACGATCCAATTCGAAGTTAAAGAACGTCCGGGGAACCGGGTGCTTCGTGAAAGAAACGAAGTAAATCTTCACTTCGTTCCGACGTAGTAAAATATCATTCTTAGTGGTTGGTAAAATTGGAAGTGAGTTTCTGTTTAAGAAACAGAGATTCTTTAAATACATAATCAGAAAACAATGCGGCTCGCGGTTTTGTATTATCGTGAACCAAAGACGAAGCAGCTGGTGGCCTTGTCATACTGGCCATGGGATCGATAAGGATTCTTAAATAATTAAATATAACATCTCGTGGGATTTCTGGTGCAACACCACCTGGTCAACCGGCATAATTGCGAGCCCGAGCATAACAATATCGCTAAAGAACTATCATATCGATTCGCGACGTTACCCTCGTCAAACACCCGTGCACATATTTCAAGGAAAGCCGGCAATTGATTTTCAACGGTGCAACCATCGGATGCGCCTATGCAGGTACGTGATAGAGGCGAGAACGGAAGGTGCACGGAATGGAAATATTATCGCATCTCAAATGCTAATGAACCTCGAGTTTGCTGGCGAACAACCAGAAGAAAATTCCCCTTCAATTCGCAATGACGGAAGAATTACGAAAATCGTGAAAAATCCTCAAATTCAACCAGTTTTTCGTTCAGCATTCGCTCAATTTTTGAGATAGCGACCTGAAACTTGTACCATTGTTTTAGATAGGAAATTCTACGCCAGATCAACCTATAATAGTTGTACTTTTCGAAAATTTCATTTTTCGCAAAAATCTGAAGGGGGTAGGTCAGGATTTTTTGCGATTTTCGTAAATCGCTTGCCATTTCCGCAATTTTTGAGATATTAAAATGATCCGGGACGTTTTGGACGCGGAATCCGAAGCCGAATAAGCCAGTGAAAGAATCATTTTAATATCTCAAAAATTGTGGAAATGGCAAGCGATTTACGAAAATCGCAAAAAATTCTGACCTACCCCCTTCAGATTTTTGCGAAAAATTAAATTTTCGAAAAGTACAACTATTATAGGTTAATCTGCCGTAGAATTTCCTAACTAAATCAATGGTACCAGTCTCAGGTCGCTATCTCAAAAATTGAGCGAATGCTGAACGAAAAACTGGTTGAATTTGAGGATTTTTCACGATTTTCGTAATTCTTCCGTCATTTCCACAATTTTTTAGATATCAAAATGATTCTTTCACTGACTTATTCGGTTTCGGATTCCGAGTCCAAAACGCCCTGGACCATGTTAATAGCTCAAAAATTACGAAAATGACGAAGGAATTACGAAAATCGCGAAAATTCGTCAATTTCAACCAGTTTTTCGCTTGCCATTTCCACAATTTTCAAGATAGCGACCTGAGACTGGTACCATTGATTTAGTTAGGAAATTCTACGGCAGATCAACCTATAATAGTTGTACTTTTTGAAAATTTAATTTTTCGCAAAAATCTGAAGGGGGTAGGTCAGGATTTTTTGCGATTTTCGTAAATCACTCGCCATTTCCACAATTTTTGAGATATCAATCTGATTCTTTCTGCATCTTATTCGGCTTCGGATTCCACGTCCAAAACGCCCTGGATCACTTTAATAGCTCAAGAATTACGGAAATGGCGAGCGATTTACGAAAATCGCAAAAAATCCTGACCTACCCCCTTCAGATTTTTGCGAAAAATGAAATTTTCGAAAAGTACAACTATTATACATTGTTCTGGCATAGAATTTCCTAACTAAAACAATGGTACAAGTTTCAGAGCGCTATCTCAAAAATTGAGCGAATGCTGAACGAAAAACTGCTTAAATTTGACGATTTTTCGCGATTTTCGTAATTCTTCCATCATTTCCACAATTTTTTAGATATCAAAATAATTCTTTCACAGACTTATTCGGTTGCGGATTCCGAGTCCAAAACGCCCTGGACCATGTTAATAGCTCAAAAATTACGGAAATGACGAAGGAATTACGAAAATCGCGAAAATTCGTCAATTTCAACCAGTTTTTCGCTTGCCATTTCCACAATTTTCAAGATAGCGACCTGAAACTGGTACCATTGATTTAGTTAGGAAATTCTACGGCAGATCAACCTATAATAGTTGTACTTTTCGAAAATTGCATTTTTCACAAAAATCTGAAGGGGGTAGGTCAGGATTTTTTGCGATTTTCGTAAATCGCTCGCCATTTCTACAATTTTTTAGATATCAAAATAATTCTTTCACTGCCTTATTCGGCTTCGGATTCCGCGTCCAAAACGCCCCGGATCGTTTTAATAGCTCAAAAATTACGGAAATGGCGAGCGATTTACGAAAATCGCAAAAAATCCTGACCTACCCCCTTCAGATTTTTGTGAAAAATGAAATTTTCGAAAAGTACAACTATTATATATTGATCTGGCGTAGAATTTCCTAACTAAAACAATGGTACCAGTTTCAGATCGCTATCTCAAAAATTGAGCGAATGCCGACCAAAAAACTGGTTTAATTTGAGGATTTTTCACGATTTTCGTAATTTGCTCGCCATTTCCACAATGATTGAGATATTAAAATGATCCGGGACGTGTTGGACGCGGAATTCGAAGCCGAATAAGACATGGAAATCCTGTGTAAAATGCAGTTTATGTTAATGAGCAACCTATTCCAATGTAACATTCTCTTGTACTTGGCCCATAGCTTCGCATTTTCGATGCTTTTTGTGGATTCATATATCTCTAGAAATTTTGCATACTTTAGTAATGGTCGTACTCGGTTTCTCCTCGTGTGTTCTTTATTTTATTAAAAACAGGACCAAGGAAATTTCATTGTAGTTAGGCTTGTGATTAAAATAGTCTCGCAGTGTATTCACGAAATGAATATTCTAAATACAGTTGTTTCAACGATAAACCAACACGTTCTAACCGTTGCTTCACGGATAACAGAAATATAGTATTCACCGGGGTATTCCACGCTTGAAAATTAGTGTGCGCAACGCACACGGAGGGTGTTTCGACAAAAATATTACGTTATAAGTCAACTATGTCTGACGGCGTTACGAAAATGCCTTCGGGTTCTAGTCGGTCGAGTAAAAGCAAACCAACGGTATGAAGTAGCAAATTACTGGGCGCCGATGATGCTACTATAATGTCAAGAGCAACCGGTGTGCCACAATCTATCCACGTGCATTCAGTGACAGGCCTGGCTTGCATGTATTTAGGATGCGGCTAAAACGTTCGCGACATACGAATATGGTGTTCATTCAACGTGCTCGCAGGTATTCCGATTTGTACATCTGTAGTGGTATATAACGTTAAAAGACGTTAGAATCGATAATTAAACGTTGATTCAGAAATTACATTGTAACGGAATATCGATTAAGCAATCTATAGGGACATCGATAACGACCTATCAGGGTGATTAACGATAATTAAGAAACTATAACGAATGCCTCGGTGATATGAAAATTTCCCATTACGAACGATATGTTAAATGAAAGATAGTCAAATGGTATTTGACTACGTACAGGAAAGTCATTTAATTATATAGTAATAAATATAGTTCAAAGATAGAAGAAAAAAAATTATGGTTATTACATACTTAAAACGTTCGTTACACGTTAGATGCAAGTGTGTGCGTGCGTGCGCTTGAATATGTAGATTCGCTGAATGGCAATGACCGACGAACCTTCGAGACAATCAGTGACCGAGGGATTGACAATGAAGGTTCACGATGTAATAACAATACAGCGATGACAACCGCAGCAGCGATATGTAAATGTTGCTCTATTGACAACGATTGCTGACACTGATCTACCGGAATGAAACAGTGATAATTGATTACCCGGCAAAGGAGATAAAGCCGCAATCGATAAATACGCTTTCCGATAGTAGCGGACCATTCCGGTGTGTCTGGCTTGGGAATCAGAAAGTAATTTATCAGAGTACGGGAATTGTAGGCTACGCGCAAACAAAACGTAAAGACAGAAATTCGTGATTTACGTAACTATGGTGTTACGTGACTTATTTATGTACATAACGGCGGTCGAGTACTCTTCCGACATGATATTAATGCAAATATCGAGTGTTATCGTTATTTGACAAATAACTCCTGTCGTATTTTTTACCTTTGACGACGTCGATACCGCAACATATCATCTACAATGTAGATTCTACGTTAGTCGAATAACACGAGGGTGTTCGTGTGCTTGCTACACGTGTTTGACAGTTAGCTAAATATTTCTCGTGCCGGATGTTTAACGGTTAATTGCGGGAAAAAATCATCAGCTGAGCATATACCGCGTCACTGTAGTAAACGCGTGTTCGATTGCAATTCATCGAATCGACTTTACGAACGATACGAAGTACGAAATTAAATAATAACAATACATCTTTTATCGTTAGTCGTACGTACAGTGTTTGGAAGTAACGTATTTTACGAGGGAAATATGCGAACTCATTGAGATTTATAATACTATAAAAAGTGTGTATAACTATATCGTGAAAGAGTTATGTTTTCGTATAAAACATAAATTAAGAAATGTAAATTACAAGGGTAACAATAGTGGGTGACGTATCGCTCGTCGACGGTATCCGTGGAAACTTCGAATTTAACACCGTTACGGCCATTTGCAGAATGTATTTAATTAATGTGTACCAACCGAAGAAATTACATGCAAATTACGTCATTACGTGACTGTGTATTTGTCATTTTACAGTTTGCACAGCCGGAATGTATTTTCTCGAAGGATCGCGGAATTTAAATTACCACTCGTTACTCGAAAGTAATCATCAAAATGGAACTATATTAATTAAAATCCAGGCACTATCCGGCGCGAACCAATTAAAAGAATTCTACGGCGTTATTATACATCGGAGGTGTATAAATTAGAAGCCGCAATTACAGATTGTACATTTTAATTCAACAACGAATTCCTAAGGCATCAAATTAATCTTATAAAATTAAAAAAAAAACTCACAGTACTTTTATTTACACAGGGAAAAAAAAGAATTAATACGAACAAACGAAGGGAAGAGCATTTTTCTAACAATTAAGCTTCCGCTCCGAGCAACGTAATAATAAATTCAAGAGAGATTCACATAGTTCTCCAAGGCAGTAATATTTTTTCACCATAATTTCATCCGGTTCCCCCTCATTCTACTGTACAAAACTTTCAACTACACACTTATTAAAAATTTTCTCAAAACAACATTCTCCCATTGAAATAACGAAAACAATCACTTCAGACTCTATCCCACTTAAATCAACATCCTATTCAATCGAATCTCTAAATTCCCCACTTAACAAATGACACACTCTATATTCATTTGTCCTATACAAGAACAATAAAAGAAAAAAACCCATATAAAATTTTCAATTTCCAAGATTCAACCAATTACCGAAAAAAATGGGGCGTCCCGACGAGGCGTCAAGGATCTACCGTCCCTTAATAATAATTTAACGGACCCTTCGGTTCCTCGACACCCTTCGTGTTCCGCCTTCCTTTTCCTCCAAGGTTCTCCATTCCACCCTCCGGGGCCCATACCCTCTCGCGACAACCAGACGCCCTGGGCAACGGTGCTCGCGACCACCCAAGATATCTGGGTCAATCGGTTGCCTGGCAACAACTCGGCAAGTTCTTCCCACGCATCATCTCTAACCAACTACGTTATACGTTAGCGTCGTTTCTTACTGTAAAGGAAATGTACGTTTCTCCCCTCCCCCTAGTACCCCCCCCCCCCTCTCGACGTCGAAGAACCCCATTGGCGTCCGACAGGTGGGGGGATTCGATTGTTCCCCGAACCCTTTGGAAGGGTCGGATTGCGAAATTCTAGGGTTGCTATACATACATATAAGGTGTCTTATAATTGTTCATTGATTTACTACGGTATACTTTGGAGAGTAATATATTTCACGGTTCACTTTGTACCGTGATTATGTAATATTCTACCGTCGTTATTTCGTGTAAGGTAAAAGAGGAGCCCCGGCTGGCAGGGTTTACGGTGTGGCGATGTAAAAGGATTAAATAGGGGGAAATGTAGGCTGATATTAAATATTACTCGTTTCCCTGGGTTCCCGGTAACAGGTCGATACCGGGCAGACGGGTTCATTTACATAACAATGCAGTTAAGTAGTGATATTTTCGTAATTGTACGGTTTTGATAATAATTACACGGGAAGTTATCGATTGTCGCGTGGATTAGAGTATCACGATTTTCATTAGTGTTCAATGATTACCGATATATACATATATGTACATACATATATACATATACATATACATAGAAAAAGTGTCCGATTACTTATAATACGGATCACAATGCGAACAGCAGACGTAACGAGAGAAAAAAAAACTCGGCGCCTATGCTCGCATCGGCACGGCAGACTGTTGCGTTCCGTAGAAATTCGCGTGGGTGTTAACGTGAAATCCTGTGGGTGGTAAATGGTGGGTGGAGAGCTGTGTATACGTGAAGTACGTAACCCGGGGCGGGTGTGTGCGTGCTCCTCTATGCATGAAACCAGCGCTACTTTGCGTCCGTGGTAACTACCGTGTCATTACCCTGTCACGGACGACGCGACGCGCGGCGTCGGTGATTTCATTTGGCGTCGATAGTCAGGATCAATTTGCGAGGGTGGGGAAGAGAAAAAGAGAGAGAGAGAGAGAGAGAGAGAGAGAGAGAGAGAGAGAGAGAGAGAGAGAGAGAGAGAGAGAGAGAGAGAGAGAGGCGCGCGGAAAATATGATACAAATGGCTGACGGCGATCGATCCGTCACCGTTCGCCGCGACGAATGATATTTCATTGCCGATTTAGAATCGAATTTTTTTATCGTCGCGCTTGATTGCACTCGATTGGAAAACACGCGATAAATCATTGAGAAGACCGGATGATATTTTGCTTGCTGTGAGCGGAAGGTGGCACGTGTTGCTTCCACGCCTACGTGTTGGTGTGTGTTTTCATTGTTACGCGTGGATGTATGGCATCAATTTTATAGTATTTTATTAGGATTAGGTGAGCTTGAACGATAGGTGATATTCCTTTAATTTGTTTTCCGCAAGACGGGGATAAATATACGTCATTATTTTAATTGCACGTGTATTTAACAAACAGGTTTTTTTGTATGGAAATACGTTTTTCTCGGTTCATTCGTCTTACTCACTTTCATTATCATGATTAGGTAGACGGTGAAGTTAGCAAACAGAATCTTAAATAGTTTTTTCAATTAATTTGATTTAATTAAAGAGAATTAATTTACCTTGATGGAACCGAGTTTAATTTATGACTGCAGAGAAACAAATCGACGAAACTTCCTAACGGTTCACCCGCGATGTAAAGGTGGAAAAATTAATTTCATTAATTTCCCTCGTTTCTAACGGAGCCGGTCTTTCCGACGTATCAATTTTCCATTCGTAGTTGCGTGGGTGGTTGAAGTTCAAAGTTCTAAAGTTCGAATCACCGGAAAAGCTTTTGACCTTATCCACCGACCAAGAATTAACTCATAGTCTTACTACTTCTCCCACATTCTATTTGCTAGAACTTTTATTCCACCTTTTCTCGATAACTACCTCAGCAAGTTTTATCGGGCTTTACCTTTCTCAGCGAGAGCCATAAATCAACCTCATAAAAAAAGAGAGAGAGAGAGAGACAGATAGAAAGAAAAGCTATGCGTGAGTATGATTCGAAAACCATATTAACATTTTTTTTTAAGCTTCCGTTACACTGACTTCAACGGGGTTTTAATGATACTTTATCCTCTCCTTTTCATTTGAAATCCACGAGACAGACATCCGAACTAGATTCAATATTGTCAGTTTGCCCGATAAAATGTTCTTTTAGATAAAACAGCCAGATAATGAGCGCGGTAATAAGAGATATCGTATTGACAACCGTGCTATAATGTATTACATGCCAGTGATACGGATAATCGCAAGTTTCTTTGAAAGTATAAGGTTAATTGGTGAGCATCCGTGTAAAGCATTGACATTGAACGCATTGTTAGAATAATGTCCTTGTTTGCCATCAGACTGTATTGTAGTCACGCACGACGAGCTTGTATTCCCTAACGCTTTTGTTTCCGTAGTGACGCTTTTCAAAAGATAAACAACAATCCCGAACAATATATATTATATCATAATTTTCAATATTATTTCACGCAGAAAGCTTCTCGGAATGAACCGAATTTCAAATAAATTCCTAATAGCTACGTATGGAACAGTGTATATCATTAACATCGTCATTATTATTATAATTGCATGAGATTTCACTGCGAGGTAAAGTGTAAAAAGCTTTTACCAATATTTGAGAACGAAATTTAGCGGTTGGCAGCGTTCCAAGTACGCGAACGGGCTTACTATACTATTTCCTAGGTTCACTGAAACTAATACAGTCTCGTGGAACGGAAATTAAGTTAGGCTCACCATAGAACGGGAATAGAATTGATTTTTGTTTGAAAATAACGAACCCCTTGTGTCTGTGTTAGTTTTCACGATTATATAATACTTCTCGACAATGTTTCTCTCGATTGATAGTGTTTGTTGTTGCTTACGAAGAAAACTACACGATTGCCATGTGTGAATTTAATAGTTACATGACAGGCTTCGCAGATAAGCCGTATCCGGTCGACGGAGGAAAAATATGAAAAAAAACAAGCGTAAAATCTTAATCGCTCCCGCCTAGGTTTTACTGTGTCATTCAGCAGTCGTTTTTAACCGTGTACGTATACACACGCACGTTACGTATGTATGTACACATACACAACGAACAATTTACCAATTCAGATTGCCGTGCATGTCGTTTTGATTTTGAACTACCGAACGCTACCAGGTACCTGGCACACGTCCACGACCTTTAGACGTCGGAATAGATACATTCTCCCTTTCAATTGGTATCGAGAGAAACAGAGCAATACGAATTGTCATTACACTCAGGCCTATTGACTTTAATCGAAATTTCGTATGTCCGTGAGAAACATTTTTTCCACGGAGTTGCAGACTTTCCAGAGTCGTTGATTGCGAAAGAAAATGGAACAATCTTTCTGTTCCAATTATCCGGAAGCTGGAGAACGAGAAACATAATGTGTGTATGAAAATATAACGAATTTCGTGATTCATATTCGTAACTGGACACGTGGTAGTGTGTGTGTGTGTGTGTGTGATTTTTTACCACGGATAATGATCGTCGGCTTATTGAAAA
Organism: Mimumesa dahlbomi; assembly: GCA_917499265.3. Classification (NCBI taxonomy): domain Eukaryota; kingdom Metazoa; phylum Arthropoda; class Insecta; order Hymenoptera; family Crabronidae; genus Mimumesa; species Mimumesa dahlbomi. The sequence continues at coordinate 9,510,925 of OU824118.1, read as the reverse complement.
CGTCCAAAGGTCTCGGCGAAGTTCTCGATAGCGGCGACACGATTCTCATCGTAGACACTACGTGACCCGTGACAGAACGTGACAAACGAAAGGAAAAGTTTTGATCAATGTCGTCAATGAAAAGTAGTAACAGCTACCGGGCTGAATCGTATTATCAGTAGTAACGCCGGTAGTAAATGGATGAACGCGTCCTCCCGGTGCTGGGTGTTATTGATTTATAACGATGTCACACTACGCTAATTTAATGACGTTTTACATAATTCACTGGTGATACCAGAAGATCCCTCTAAGCTGTCTCGTATCAATGTTTCGTTATCTACGATAACTAAAATATCGCGTGATAGTTCTCGAAACTAGATAAAAACCTAAGAAAACTACTGTAGAATTTCGTACTAATATTCAAATCTTTCTATTCGATCTATTTTGATTTTTTTCCAATCACCGTGACCTTCGTATTTAAATTCCTTTTCAAATTTGAAAAAAAAACAGGACACCTAGAGCAACCGATCAGAGATTAATCTTACTTCTAATTATTTCATTCGATTAAAATTATTCGTCCGAGTGAGTTATGGATTTTGATCGAAAATGAAAAGTCATGACGAAAAGACACAGGTTTTAGCTCCGACGAGAAGGGCGTCAGCAATACCGTGCAATTGGGTCGCATTCCCCTCGAGACTACCGGGAGACGGAAAAAGCGGACGTGGCGCTCTTCGCGTAGACAGCCTTCGCAACCCTGGATTAAGAAAAGGTGCGACGTTAACGGCGAAGCTTATTCTTCCCGAGGAGAAATCTATACTCGGTACCCGTACGTTGAAACCCGGCTATTTTTAAATCCGCGGCATACTATTTACAAACTTCGACGACGGCGACGTCAATGGTGAATTACATCTATTGTATCGTCATTGATTATTAGTTCAATCGATACCCGCTATCACGGGACGAATAACACGAGGTTATTTTCATCCGTTGGTAATAAAACGTCGGAACCGCCCGGAGAGATTTCACGTAAAGAAAATACATATCTCGTTACCGACAATAGAAAGATTTTTCAATTTTTATAGAATCGTATACACGTTTCGATATCATTCCGTTTCTTTCGATGCGACGAATCACAACGTTTCCGGTCATTATCAGCGTGAGCGTAAGAAAAAGAACGGATCGCAGCATCGCCGGCAAAACACTTCAATTTCGCATCGCATCATTACCTATCCAGTTAAGTGTGTTTGACGACTATATCCGTTATACAAAAATTATTTTACCCTTTGATATTTATATCATAATATTAGTGGAAACCAAGATATATTCGCAAATTTGAATATGTTTATCCATAATTTTCTTGTATCCAGAATTTCCTAACGTTATCATTTGATTCTCGCGACACACAGCCGCACGTTCTGTAAAAACGTCGCCACACTTAGAACTGGTTAAAGAAAAATTTTTAAGTCGTACGTAATATGCACAGTAAAATCTCGTGTGAATCATTCGTTGCGAGCTGATCCAATTTAGCCGGCATTTGATGGTTGCACGTACGCACGTACGTGTGAAGATTACGATCTACCACAGGTCTCCTTGAACCTCATTGCGGCCCTGTTCGGCCGTACAAAATAAGACGTTTGCGCCCGTCGCGCACTTGCGCAGACGACGAAACGAGCCGCGATGAGTAACGTGGTTCCTACGACGATGATGTCGGTGACGACGACGTGGTCCACGAGGAAACGGCGTAACGTGTCTGCGAAGGCGGAACACGCGGCTATAAATAGACGGAATTCGTCCCGCGGCCCGTGTCACGTCATATCCAATGACACGATTGGCAAACAAAAAAAAAATGAAAAAAAATAGAAAAAAGTGGAAGACACGTGCGGAGATTCGTCGGCCGGACGAAATCGCTGGGAATAGGTGACATCGGAACGGGGAAATATTTGATACGGATGCTGAATAATCAATACGATCGATAATTAATGGGATTCTTATGCGGTAATCACTTTTTTTCCACGGTGTCGCGGAAAGATTGACATCGAAGTAGAATGTATAAGATTGTTGAGGTATTTTGGAGTTTAATAATTAATATGTGTAGACAAAAAACAGAGTGAAGATTGGTAAAAATCTAGGGAATTTTAAAGTGTCGCTGTAACAATGGTAAAAACGAATAAAGTGGATCCATGGATTGCGTGATACGTTTGTAGAATTATTGGTAACGTTTGTACTGGTGAAATTCGCAATGAACTTGCTGGATTGTGAAACCATAGCGTTTATTTGGACTTTTCGGGCGATTTTATATATAGAAGTGAAATATTACTGTCTGATAAATATTCACGAGGCACGGTTCCGGCGTTGACTACACGTGCGGATAATGCCGGGTTTGTGTACGACACATTCGAGATAACGTTTTGATGATAGGATTCTGAAATCGATGTCTGATTGTAGTACTCGCGAGATAGCGGGTCGTGCAATTCGTAGTTTTCGAATCCCACGATAGATACGTATTGTACGTACAAAGCGTGTCTCTGCCACATCAATGGATTCGCTTTGGAATCCAAAGGTTATTGCACCGTTCTAGCAACAAGTGTCAGACAACGCCAAAGCGGCCGTTTTTTTTTTCTTTTCACGGCCTGCTTTATCACTGATACAGCACTAACGCGTTTCTCCCCTATCTAACCAATCAGATTTAACACGTCCCTGTATCGCGCTTCGCGGAAACAGGTGTTTATATCAACGTTTTCCAGTATATTCCAGAAACACGGGGGGGATCGACGTTGCATATCGCTTGCCTTTCAGATAGACTATTAGAAAAAAAAGAACACGCTTCTTATTAATCAAAGGAAACTAAAAAAAAAAAGGGAAACGTTAGATATGTCACGCTTTATGTTACCGCGACGTTTATCAAGAAACATTTAGAAAAAATAGTGTTTATAAATACATAGAGTAGTAATTGATCGAATAAGAAAAAAAAATAGAAGGTGATAACATTTTTTTTTCAACCCCTGTTTACACAGAGACAATTAAATCGATCACAACAAATACAGAAGATTTATATGTATACGTATACTAAACTTCTATCGCCTCGTGTTTGTCTTCGTCGAAGCTATTAAGAAACAGAATACATAATAGAAGATTTTGAATCTGAATCATCCGGAATCCGAAAACCAAACGGAACCTTTGGCAAATATGTATTTCCAAATTGTTGAATCATTTTGTAAGTGTTGATCGAACATGCTTCACGCAACAACGGTGTGATTCTCTGCTTTTCGTCGATCGGTAAACAAGTTGCCTTTAGCTGTTTGCCCATTTATCTAGAGGCCTGATAACGCTCGGAGCTTCTGTTGTTGCCTTAGGGTAACGACATAAACATCCAAGCGACCACAGTCATGCCCGTACGCGTACATTGTTTCCCTATAATTAAACTCGATTATCCATCCCGCGTGTTTTGTAATCCACGGGGAGGCGACGGTGAAAGAATTAAAATAAAAGCATCATGGCGGTGGGGGAAGGGGGTGTTCGTCCTTTTACAAAAAGGGACGAAAAAATAAACCTACGGTGAGAATTATAGAGTTTTACGGTACCGTGAAAGGTGTTTTTTTAAAATATTGGACGGGGAATATTATTTTATTACTTCTTACCACGATACAATTATTTATCGATATATTAATTGGACGAATATCGTTTAATTAACGGACCCGACGCACATTTCTCGGTTTTTATCCAACGCGAGCGAAGATAGTTTATTTGTTTAAAAGAGATTCGATGAAAATGTTCGTACCCCGGCCATTCGTCGGAACACGATAACTGTTCCACGAGGTGAACAAACTGTATCGTGCAGTATGTCCAAACAGGTCGCTATTTTTAGAATGCGAAATGATGCAATTATGAAACATTTTTGTGTTATCGTTGGTATAACGAACGGTCGACAAGAGGATCTAACGATTCGTGTGTTTCGGAATGGTTGCATGTCGTATTACCTTCAAAGCTGCGGTGATATCAATTTGTGATGATGTATATACATAGAGACATATGCTAATTAATACCGTCATGCACTTTGCGCAATTAATTATCCAATAAATCTTTACGATACTGACCGGCATAATTAATTCGAAATGTATTACGGTATTAACGAGAAAACGGTGTTGTCTAAAATTTTCGAGGGGTATCGTCGACCGTGTCGTATCACAGAGATTAAATAAATATCATTTTTTTTATCGTACACACGGTATAACATTATAATACGCGATAGTAAAAGCGGTCTCCGTGAAAAACAACATTTTTCGCACGAAAATGCTATTTCCTACGATGGACATTTCCGGGAAATTGTATGACGAAATATTTTTTATCGGCAACGTTCGAACGTGTAGGTTATCGGTGGAATACGCACATGGCGCAATGTTGAATTCGACCGTAAAAAAATTAGCTGGTAATTCATACTTCCGACGAGAGTGCGCAGCTTTAACGACTCGTTCGAGAACAATGAAAGTTATTGAAATAACGAAAAGCGAGATAACCCGGCCACTTCAAGGCTTTCGTAGTCGGCCGCGAAATTGGAATATTTCATTATTATATCACTGACGCGCGTGGATGTTTACGCGAAACTTTAATGTTTCTCGCTCGCGATGAAAATCGAGCTCTCCGGCATGAATTTCACCGGTTTTCGTAATACAGCTTTCATACCGGTATTATAAATGGGTTTAACGATTTTACGTCTGACTCGTTCGGATGGACATAATTGACGCAAACAGCAATAGTTCCGGTGAGTACGACAATACGCGGTTCGCGGAATCTACATTTCAGAGTTGAACAATCCCCCGACAAACATCTTACAACGAAGCATCATTACGGAGGCGTAACAATGAGAATGAAGGGAAAAATGGAATTTCTCGAGACAACACTCGAGACGGGAAAACGTAGACTCTTTAGAAAATTTCCAGTCTACGGATAACTTCTGTAAGTTTCTACCTGAACGCAGCTGAACTGTCTTGTTTAAACGAAAGGGGTGAATGCTAAAATCGGAAACTGGATTACGCGACAAAAATTTTGATACGAATACGGGTTTTGCTCCGCATGCACAGTTTCGGTTTTACCAGATTTGACCCGGTTAAACATTAATAATAGCTACATTTATGTTTAAGCCTGTTACCATGTTTCAATACGAGAATCATATTTAGCTAATTCGTACAAATGTTACATTTCCCTGAATGGAGTGGGTGAAAAATATGAAACTATAATACCTATTTCCACGTTTCGATGATTATAGTTATCCTGTTGTCCACTGAACACGGCTTCGTCACTTATTATTATTGGTGCCTCGCAGCGAACAGAAAACCGGAAGTACATTGCACGCCTCGTGCACGTCGCACAATAAAAAAAAAGAGAGAGAGAGAGAGAGAGAGAAGATGGGAGTAAAACTTTGTCACACATTCATCATAATGTCCACGCATAATCCTTTGACACCCGAAGTGTGTTTTGCCAACAGTTTTTTACAACAATGTAATCATGTCATGTATCTTTCCAATAATTTACATACCACCGATGCGGTAATGTATGCGTGCAATCAGAGAAACGGACCGAAGTCTATGTTACATACCACCCGACGTATATGTATTCCTCTTATAAATAACAAAGTAGTCTCATCTACTTGTATGAAAAATATTTGTCACATTCAGATAGAGCGGTACGTTCGGATAAAGGCTGTGATACGTGACCCCAAATAGAATAAATATTAACTACCACTTATCGGAGTATGTGAGATCACACCGCAACGGGTATACATGTATAGTATGTATGTGTGTGTGTATGTATGTATGTATGTATAACGAGTCCGCTGTTACAGAAGTGCCGACATAATCCTCCTTGCAAACAAGCATTACAGATGATGAATCCGTTAGTAATCGAGACAGACGCAATTATCCGTGAGTAGCCAGTGTCAAGGTGATAATATATACATATATATATAATTTTTTTTCTTGATCATAATCATAGTTAACCTCGTTTCACTCGTCCGTTCACCCTTTCCCTCTGATTCTAATATTACATTTCTCCCCTATTACTCTCAGTTCTCCTTTAAGTAACATATATGATAGAAACATCACCTTTAAAACTGTACAACGGGCAATGCACTTTTGAAACTGAGCTACAACCTATTCCGATGTCCGAGGGAAGGTAAATAATTTTCTTTTTTTCTCTCTCTCTCTCTCTCTCTCTCTCTCTCTCTCTCTTTTTTTTTTATTTACTGCGACCTACTACGGTATCCGAGGGAAAGCGTTAAATCCATCGGCTCGACTCGGGCATTATGTGTATGTATTGTCCCGCAGGCAAGGGGAACACGGGTACGGTTAATTAGTGATTATCATAGTGGTGGTATTTTTTTTCACGATTATCTTGCGCAATGCGCTTCTTAATAAAATAATGCGGTCTGCCGGCGACCGCACAGCTTCTCATGTAAAACACGAATCCGATTTCTCGATGCCTGTGAGAGCTGTTATTATAGATGTGTCTCAACTGCCCGACCCGATACTAGAAGACCGCGGTTGTATTTTTAAATTGTTGTTTCGTTCGTGCCGTTATAATATATCGCGCGTAATCGTACGAGACAATGATTGCCACCCGCTCGCCGTATGAAAACGTATAAACAGCATAATTTCCGCGGGAATCGTAAGATTGAATTAAAAAAAAAGGAGGGGGGGGGATGGGGGAAAGGGAGATTTGAATTAAAACTGCCAATCAGAAATTTTACACGATTACCAACGGTGGATAATATACAACGATATTTATTGAAACGTTCTCTTCACGCTCGTGCGTACACACGTGTTACAAAACGTTCCGCGGGATATTTTTCTTTATCACTAGAGCACGGTGTTATTTTATTATCATACTGTCTCGCTGTCGCTTACCGTCGGGACACACCTGCAGAAGCGGAAATATGAATACGTTCGCGGGCACAATGTAGGACAATGGTATTTATATTCGAAACGTGGCCTTAGGTAACAAACGAGTAGATCGATCTAATTGATTCGGTGAGCGTAATTTTCTAAAATCGTCTATTGCACAAACCGGTAAGTACGTTCGAACGCGTGGATATTCGAATCCCGCGAAAGCTGCCGCGCGGGTAGTAACGGGTGTTCTACGCTTCGTCGATTAATTGAATTTTTTTTCTTCCTCTTTTTTTTTTTTTTTTAATCTACCAAGTCAATCAACGGACATGACTAGATTGACAGCGGTACCGACGATTTCTAAACCCGGAGGAATTCCAAAACGGTGTTTAGCATACGGCTGTAACCTGCAACACTCGCACGTGATACGATTATCGCCACGGATCGTGTCGATAACGGTGTAAAAAAGAAAAGAGAGAGAAAAAAAAAGAAGAAAAGAATGTCGATGATTCTAATGATCGTGCGGCCGTCTTCGGCCGACACGGTAAGGGCACACGTAAAAGTGTTTGTGAAAAAAAAAAATGACCGTTGCGTGTGTGGACTTATCGGTTCACCGAGCGCATGTGGATAACGTTGCGTAAGTGAGTGGAGACAAGCAAAGTTATTCCGTTCAATGATCAATTTGTCGAGGCGGCGTATGTTAGTAATACACCCTGTGCCCGTGTATGCCCATATTTGGCGCGAATCTCAAAATGGTCCTGCGGTTACGGCGCGAGTGGTGATTTTCGATTTAACCGCTCAATCGCCACTGACGATTCTAAACAGTCCGGCGAGAGAACTCGCCGACACTCAATTCAAATCGAGCTTAAGACATACGGAACGGCTGTAGTACACGTACATCAAGCTGACAGGACAAGGTACTTTACCGAAAGAATGAAAAGTTACACGGAATAATCTGAATTTCTTTCTGTTTTTCCACAGAATATATATGTGTATATGTAAAATAAACACAAATAGTATACACACCCTTTTCATTTCTCATTACGTCACAATGGTAAGAACGATAGAAATCCCGACGAATTTCGCTAAACACCATACGGAATGATTTGTTAGTCCGGATACTCGTATTTCACGCGTAAATTACAACCGTATATCTGCCGATTAATTTACGGAAAATTAAACTACACTGTTGGGGAAGTAATTACCCGGTAAGGTACGAGATCCTTTGTCTATCCTTCTTGTTCGCGGGGTGGTATAATTAGCCATGTAAACGGGTTTGATTTTTTTTTTTATTATTCTACTCCGGTTTTACGGGTAGTGTGACCTCAGTGACTATAGGAGAGTCGGTGCCGGTGGTATCGTGATACTTTTGTCCAGCAGGCCTTTGGTTCTGTCCACCGTGGAGAGGGAGGGAGAGGGAGAGAGAGAGAGAGAGCACGAGTTGAAACCAGGCCTGCACCAATCCCGGGGAGATAATTCTCAAAGCTTATTATACGAAATATCAAGGCCTTGCCTTTCTACGGTTAGCCGCGTACATACGTACGGTGTGCATGTGTGTACGATGTACGTTTATTATGTACGTGAGTTTATACGCGCGGCAGTGCACGTGAACACGTTGCACGCAACAGAACGAATCGCGCGTGTGTTAAAACGATCTTACACGCCCACGGCACCGGTTGACGAATTTTCCAGATTCACTTTTTCCCTAGATCGTCATACGCGTACGGATGGATCGCATGGATCTCGGGTAGATTCGATCTGGTTGTAGGACTGGACGCGTGAAAATGTTCAGTGAAATTTGGGAAGGTTGAATTATTAAAAATTGTGAAAAGAAAGAAAGGGGGAAATTCGATAGTTATGGGAAGATATGTTGAAATTCGTCCCGGGGATGAAAATTAATATTTTTATATGTAATGAGACTTTTTTAATTAAAGGATACTTTTTCTTATGTTGGTGATATTTAAATATTTGCTATCTACCGTGTCGGAAAATAGAACTTTCAGATAGTAGAACTCTAATGAAATTTATGAAAGGTTAAACATTATGTAAATCGAAGTTAAATATCAGCTGTGTTATGCGGTATGTCATTTTCTTTTACTATTCGGTTTGTACGTGCAAATATTGCGAATCTATTTTTCGTTGACTTTTACAAAGAATGTTCAAGGTGAGATGCATAATTCTCTACGTTTTCCATTTTATCTGTAAGTTTTATATTTCACGCCGTTTATTATATATAGTCCGTCGATACACGACGTTCGATCAATTCAATAAGTGACACGTACAAACTAATAATTCCTAATACACCCGTAGAAAACAACAGGCTTCAAGGTGTTCGTGTCATTCAATAAATGTTATCGATCGGGCGATAAAACCGATGGACATACGTTTCATAATCCAATGTAAATTCTGATAATTAGAGATAAACAGCCGGATTAGAAAGTACATTAAATAATTCCGATAAATAGTACGCTGGAAATGCCAGGTTTATCGACGTGCCGCGGAAAACTCGTTTACCATGATTTTTCTTCCTCAAAAAGTGACATCAGAATGCAAACATCTATGGAGATATTAGAAAACTATCATTTCCTACTTCTTTCTGTTTACGATTCAGTCATAAATTACAAACGTTTCAGAAGTTCCATAGTTGTAAACGTATTATTATAAAACAATTAATTATCTTTCAATAACGTCCATAACACGGAATGCGAAGTCCATTAATTCTATCCTTCGATAACGAGCACCTTCTTTCGCGGGTAAATAACAAAAAAAAATGTAATTTTCAAGCACTTTCTAAACTGTAGTCTAAAATCCGTAATAAATTTCTCAAGCTTCTACACACTCAATCTTTTTCAACGTACATACATTTATTTCGAACTCGTACCTTTTCGTCACGAAATCACGCAGCAACAAAAAAATCATTCCCAATAAACTATTCCAATAAAACATATTAAATATCAAACATAAATTATATTTACATAACCGTTCCATACGTCCGATCAATGTTACAAAACGGATTGTATTGCCAACCCCGAACCGACAAAGTAATTAAGTAATCATCATGCCGAGTGACTTAAGTCCCACCTGTATTTAACGATGTCATTCATTTTTTTTCACCAAATTGTCTAATTTCATCTCTCTCATTGTGTCACCATACGAGTCGATCGTCGAGATGCTTTAAAACCTCGGGCAAGCTCTCCTCGTCCGATTATAATTAATTCCTCTAATTTTCGTTTCTTTATTCAACAGCTTTCTTTGTGCTCGCCCCGTGGCGTTGCCTATTTCAAAACCCGTCGCGCAAAAAAATCGTGTGCGATTACCCAACCCGATCGTACTCGGCCTTTCACGAGTCCGTACACCGAGAGTGATGAATCCAGCAGCTTGGAAATTGGCCCGAGAGAGTCTCTCCCGATCGATTCCACCGGCGTTACATATTCGCACGGAGCCTACGGCGTCGTCGTCCACGTAGATCTACGTTTATGTATGTATGTTACATACGTGCATAGAAGAACGTAGGTTAGGTATAACACAACGGGGGAGCGCGGATTCAATATCGGTGCCGTATTATCTCCGATGGTAGATTAGTTTGTCGTTACGTAACGCAAGAAGAAAACGGTTGCCGCGCGCTGCCGGACTGCCATGATACTTTCTGTCCACTTTTACATGCCAGCTCGTTGTATCACGTTGATCGCGACACCGTCGAGTTACGCATTCAACGAAGGATGATGATGATTGGAGGTTCGATGAAAGGTGCACAGGAATTCCACGTGGCGGAACCTTTCGCGCGTTACGAAATCGCGGGATTTATTTTCGGGGAATCGTTTTTGATCGATGGCCTAGTTCAAGTTAAGAGTAACTCGCGTGGGTTCACATATTTCTTGTGCTTTTATAAAAATTTGTGTGTGTGTGTGTGTGTATGTGTGTTTTTGATGTGTTTTGTTTAATATTCTCTTGTACAGTTTTATGGAAATAATGCTTGGTGATTTTAATATGATTATAGGATATGATCAGTGATAAATAGAATTTGTGTAACGGAATTATTTTGTTTCACTAAGTTTGTTGGATTTTCGGGTGGAAACGACATGTGTGATAGTGTGTGGAGATTTATGGAGGTAAGGAAATTTAATGTCACTCGCGACGGGACTGTGATAAATGAAGCTAGTACGTTTCAACAATTTGCATTAATAATATTGTCAATTTGTCGTCGAAAAAAAAGATGTGAAAAAAACATAAGTATAATTATAATGATATACGACTTGTAATGACTGCACGTTTGCTTGTCTGCGAAGCGTGAAACACACTAACTAACTGCTTTTTTCCGTTGATATTTAAAACTGTATCACTAATAAATACAATACTTCTCACAGTAGACTCGCGGTATCGGGCTTCTAATAATATCATATCATTTACGAGAAAAAAATCAGCCAGAAAGCTCGTATTGTTATTATCATTCTGTATCACTGTTTCATCAGCGCGTAGCAAAGTGTAATTATAACAACTAACACTTGTGTCAATCTTTCCTGTGTAATATACATATTTTTTTATGAACTAAACATGTTTAACATTCACTTATCTCTCACTGATTAAAAAAGAAAAAAAGCTATCAGATATTGAAACGAGTAACACTTTTTAACCGACCTTTTAAAAAATTCGATAAGAATTTTCGGTCGTTTAGAAGAAACTAATTTCATTACAAAGTGTTACACGACTGCCGTACGATCGCGTATTAATTAACGATAATTTATAACGAGCTCGCGATAGTTTCGAATACAAGTTTTAAAGATAGTATTTAAGAAGAGGTTCACCTTAAAATACCGTGTCATCTATTTTTAAACGACGCTCCGAAATTTCGACGAATCTTTTCACGTTTAACGGCGGATAAATAATACGAGACGAAAGTGATACCCTTTATCGGGGAAACTCGTTACGCGTGACAGTGCAACAGACCTAAATTTTTGACGAATTAATTTACACAGGGTTTACAGCCGGCTAGATGTTATGGAATGAGTGAATCGTTCGTGAGTCCTTGATCCGCAAATAGCACCACGCCGGCAACGACACAGTGCGAAAACGAAGGTCTCCGTTATTCTTACGTAATAATGTCAACTAATTCGAAGGAAATTAACATATAATAGAAAGAGAAAATCTTTAATTTCAAATAAAATAGATCTGTAACGATCATTTAAAATCTTCAGAAATTCGGAAAACTCAATATTCTTAATTATTCTCAATACACACGAGTTTCTGAATAAAATATATTAAACTTTCGTTTTCATAATTTCTACGTAACTCTTTCAACTTCAAAAAAATCCATGTCCCTTGCAGATTTCACGCAAAATCTCAACGAATATTTATAATTGTGTAATTCTTGTTCCGGTTTAGATACAAAATAAATGATATCCACGACAGAGGTTGACACTCAGAAAAGTGAAAGTGTTTGGGTTGGGCCTTCTTGGTTTTATTTCACTGTCATTGTTAAAGCCGATGACGTAGGACACATAACAAAGTTACGATTGTAACAAATATATTGATTAAAAAGCAAAATAGAGGAGACGCGAAAATATTATCGAATGTTTCGCGACGAGAGCGCAGGTAATCCATACAAACGGGAATCTGCATAATAAGAAACTACGTAAGGATTACGTGCGAGCGTTACAATGACGAAAGTAAGATAAAAGGATGGTGTTTTACTAAAACAGTGGAAACCGGACAGGTGTGTGTCGAAGTTGAAATTAGCTTGTCGAAGTGTAGCAGCGGGTAGACTAAACGTAACTGAAAGTGACTGGTTTGCACCTGTGCCATCGTACCTTCGGAATTCGATTGGTCAGACGTCTGGTCGGATTACATCCCGTTCATCGGCAAGGTCGATGAATTTATTACGAATGTACCGGCCGAAAACGACATAATATGTTTTCGTCTCTTTCTTTGTCTCTTGCTCGGTTTTTAGGTGTTCAGGAGACACGGTTCCTGCCCGATCACGGAATCGCGATACGTATTTTATCTTTCTCCTTTTTTTTTTTATTTTCAACATTGGCCTTGATGGATCCGGTTCGCCGAGCCGGTCCAGCATTTACGTATTTATTTCCTGTACGCCGAAACTCGCGAAAGTGTGGCGGCAAACGTGAATCCTTTCAGCGACATTCGGAAACGTCGATTAACGCGCAGCTGTTATTATTTAAATGAATTTTTTTTCCGCGCGTGGCATACATTACGGTGTTCATTGACTGTAACTAATGTTACGTTATTATTTTATTAAGCGATGTAATTCGATTTTTTTTTATATAAGTCATCGGGTCAAAACTTGTTTACTTTCTTCTCATCCCCGTTAGCACTGTGTAAATGAACAATTATTTTGTAATCTATGTAGCCGCGGTATGAAATTAACGGCAATTATGCTGTAACTAACGAACCAATCAGCGTTAACTAATGCCACATTTTTCAAACGTTCTCGCTTCCGTCTTTATACCGCGGCATTCTTAGTACACACGGTCGAGGAAAATCTTTTCCAGTAGATATTAATACTTCCTGGTTAATATCTTCCGCGACAAGCGAAATTTTAGCGAACTTTTACGGTTGTATTTGGAAGATCTCCGTTACATGATTCAACTTATCTTTTTTAAACGCGTCGCGGGCCCAATGTAATACCTTTCCGCTTATAAAAGTGACAAACTACACGTTTCAAATAAACTATCGATACTTACGGCGGCATTACTTCCGCGGACTAAGATAAATAATACTTTCTTGCACGTTACGAAAATGCAAAACCGCACGAAGGCGACGGCCTCAAATTTGTAAAAATCTCATTCATGTAATTAATATCGCGCGCTTTCACTCGGTTATTATTAACTGCCCGTTACGAGACGCTTCCAGGATATCAAGTAACTAGCTGCAATGTGTTTTACTGGGTAAGCAAACCAATTGTTATCTAATACATATCAAAACTGTTCCGACACGATACATTAAAACATTCAATACTCGATTTCGCAATCGACTTAACGGACACACGTTATACGATATATATATTAAATAACTGGATTATTTTCAAAACTGCGTAACGTGTCGGAGAAAAACATGTCACACAATTCTATGTTATTTTTCGTAAATTGATATGATTGACAATAAAACCACGTTTAATAAAAAAACACATAATAACCCCATGAACTATTTCTGTCAAGGTATACCCAGCCAATAGATTCTACCCTGTGTTTCAGTTGCCACAGTCTGGGTTCTCCCGTGGGATCAATGGGTCGTTGCTCCCGTGTCTGCAGCATCAGCACTGGGCAGCAGGAGCAGCAAACTACGAACTTCTCTTCCAGTGGAAATAATAAAACTTTTTCTCACACAACAGATTATTTCTTTTGCCGCACTATTTGATAACATCGTGACGTGCCACACGCAGCTGGCAGATTTTTCTATTCACACGACAAACATGAAAACTTTTCCCCAAACGTGTTTGTATTATAATATATCTATCCCTAACGTAGAATAAATTTAATGAATCTATTATACTTCAACCTTTAAACAATAATACAATGAAATTTTCATTGAATATATGTATACCAATAGTGAAATTAAAAATATCTTTTTCACAACAAGTAAATAATGTAAATAACCAGCTAATATTTCTTTGTATTATTCTAACGTAGAATGATCTATCGTGATAATTTCCTCTTTCATCATTTTTCTATGGCTATACAAGAACGTTTAGTTTCCAAATCCACCTGAAATCCACTCGCAGGACACGTCTCGTGTCCTGCGTCGTCCCGTATGCGTTTCTTTTCCACACACTCGGTTCGTTCGAGAAATTTATCGCGGCCTTCGCGTCGAGATATATCGTCGATCGAATCGAGCGATCCTGCATGGTCCCGGTGTACGGGCGCCTTCGTCGGCTAGGAGATTGGAAAAACTTTCCCTGCATGGCTTAAGCACCGTCTTTGACAATACGGAAGAGGGCAATTTACGAGAAGATTCCATCGGGTGCACCGTAGCGTGATAGGTAAGGAATGTGAATTGAGAGAAAAAAAAATGCATAACCGCTCGGTAAAATGGATTTTATACCCCGCGGTGACTTTCTCTAAAATGCAGACGACCGCGTATCTCCTTTTTGCCCCGGGATTTTATTTACGAGAGACACGTGATAAAATTCACGTATATTCGAAACGCTGACGGTTATTATACGCTTTTCCGGGTGGTGTATAATATTTGTTACGATATGAAATATATGTTAATCTTTTTCGAACGAATGTTGCGGGTTATGGTTAACGATATTTAAAACTGCTCTGTGTTAATTAATCCCCTCCTGCGTCCGTTGTTTCACGGATTCGCGTATCATTGCATACTTAAGAGGATTATTCGTTCGTTTACGAATGTTTTAGTAAAATTTATGCGAACAGATTAAACAAAAAAAAAGAGAGTGAAAGGAAAGGGAGGAATTTGAATTTTAAATAACACGTTTCCGGTTACGATACCATTGTTAAATACAATGGCCGATTAATGGGGTTATCATATTTGTCCACGTGATAAATTTAAGTTATACCTCAAACCCGGTGCTACGTACTTTTTGTGTTACATGTAAATTAAATATTCTCATTCGTTTATCTATTTGCCTAAGTAATTAGCACCATGCTGTTCTTCATGCTCGTCGACATTTCGGTGTAACAGGCCAAAGACCCGAGATATTACTCAAAAGACGTATTTAGAGTGTCAGAATTGATTCGAATCAGAAGGCTACTGTTCGTGGACAAGTCGCGCATTAAATTCTCTAGGCAATGTTCGAAAACGTTTGCTACTTGTTACTTTAGTAGAATGGAGATCGGGTCCGATTTAACGAACTATGAAAGTGAATGGCCGGCGGATCAACGATCATTTACTTTATAAGGATATAATTCGAAAGCAGATCGTTATTTCGTGTAATGTCACCATGTATACATACATACATATAAACAAACTATTTTGTACATACATACACCGTGCAACATTGGCGCGCATAGGAAAAAGAAAGTAACGCGAAGTCCACGGCTTAATTATCCCGCGTTGCAAATCGGAACGAATCGCGTATGTAATGAGCCGTCGACGAAGACGTATTAATGGACAATTAACGCTTGTGTGCGCTCGTGTAAACCAATGTTAAATGCTTGTCGAATGCCGGAAAATAACTAACGCGTATCGCGTTGTAGCCACTTGCGGTTGATTGATGAACCCTGGAAAATGATGACAGAGCCGTATTTGTGTTTATCTCGTCGCTTAACACCTTTTTGCATCCTGTCTGGCGAGCTTAAACTGCTATTAAGGTGTTCGTCCGTTGAAATTAATAATGTGATTCTTAGATATATTTTTCCGGGTGGAGTGTGAGGATAAAAGTGAAATTCGTAAAAAATGTATATTCTCGCGAAGGATATTTGTCTACCACCGTAGAAGTTTATCATTTTTTATGACACTCTTAAATAGAAATCCTATACGTATCTAATTTCTATCATAAACTTATCAGTTTTATTTCTATTAAAAATCTGTAAATTAGAGACCGCTTTGAGGAACTGTAAAAAGTAGTTGAAATTTAAATAAACTTTTAATGTCAACAAGATTGCATGCGGTAAGATGCGTACTTCATTCACTATGTGACTGGATGTTTCTATTTACGCAAGGCTGCCCTCGAGCATTTTGCACGAATGATGAGGGATTTGCATGCAAACTACGTGGACATTAAGGTTTCATAAGGTCATCGTTGAGACTTCTACTCTCGACTGTCCGACAATCATATTCCACTCTTTTTTTTTTGTTTACCCTCTCAAATAGAACCCTCTCATAATTTATCTCAATTTTATTAATCTGTTGAAATCACATTCATTATGGTAATATTGGGAAATCAAGAGTTACTGGTTTCGTCTGGCGAA
Organism: Mimumesa dahlbomi; assembly: GCA_917499265.3. Classification (NCBI taxonomy): domain Eukaryota; kingdom Metazoa; phylum Arthropoda; class Insecta; order Hymenoptera; family Crabronidae; genus Mimumesa; species Mimumesa dahlbomi. The sequence continues at coordinate 9,494,181 of OU824118.1, read as the reverse complement.
CATCTTCTGTCTATGGTTAAGAAGTCCAAAATTATTCTTACAAGCGTTAAATTAAATTACTTAATTATAATAGTATTCTTGATTCAAAATTTATACTAATATGATCTTTATCTACGTTCGACTCGGAAGCATTGAATATTTCGTACCACGTTAAAGTTATCCAAAGAAATCCTGCATTTCGACGATTCTACTGTCTCTTGGATTTCGCATTAAACATGGGAAATGCGAGAGAACATTAACCCGAATCTCTTTAAGGTTTCTTGAATCGGCGGAGATAAGTTGGTCGTTTAGGTACACCAAAGTGGTTATACCTTTCGCTTAACCTTTTCTTCATCCTCGTTACTTTCACATACGATCACTGACCCCTGGTCGCACAGTGACAAAATGATTTACCATTTAAAGATCGATCTAGATATCGACGTCCACCGATTAAAGTTCTAACTGTGGTGTACACTTATCGCTATCCAGAAGTATAATCTCACGGTGTCTTCCTGTTTCTCTTCTTACAAAGAGGCATGAGACATCAATTTATGCGAAAAACTAAATACCCGTTTGGTGAACATCGCCTTAGACGAATCATTCATTATCGTATGCATGCGAGCAATTATAGTACACCGGCAAGGAATGCCGAGGAAACTTTCACTAGACGTTGCAGACTTCCGGTGGCACAGTGACACTTTTTAGTGGGACACTCTATTTAAATTTATAATATCTCGGAGGGATTGGATCGAAGACAAACATTTCCGGTATGCAGGATGTACGGCGAATTTTAAATATATACCCAGACTAATACGTGAAGTTTCAATTATACACAATGATGGATATAAATGTTCATAAAAAACGATGTGGATATTAGAAATCTGCATGCTAAATTAATTAGACAAATTTTCCCTGAAGTACGTGTAAATATGTATGTATGTATGTATGTGTACCTGGTTTCAACTGGTATTTATCCTGCATAAATTGGATATGTAAATGTATTTAAGATTTATCATGTTCACACCCCTGAAACGTAACTCTTTCATCTTGAGCACACCGTGCTAAAGTTATTTATGTGCATCGCGAGTTCTCTTTAATCGTCGGCGTCGGAATAAAAATTCTTCAAGCCAGATTCAATCGATTACATAATCCGTCTGTCTGCGTCATAGCGACGTTTCGTGGCCGTTTAACAATTCCGCGGTGATAACATTTAACAGGATTTAGGTGTATGCGAATATCGTGAAAATGCGATAACCGTACATAGTAAAGAAAAAAAAAAGTATTCCACCGGGCGATCATTTACGGTAACAGCTGTTCAATTTAACCATGGTATGCAAACATATGGATTGAATATTAATTCTACCAATGGCAGCAAATTCCGTGCAGATTATTCTCCGCGATTATTACAGAATCGTAAAAATCATTTCTATATCGCACGGAGTTCTGGCAATGTGTGATTAAATAGTACGCAATGTAATATACTAAGGTTGATTGGAAAAATCGTATGAAAATAAAATTATTATTAAGCGTTATTAATTATACTATGAATGTCCCTTGTGACTTATATATGCATGCGTTACTTGATGCAATCGCAAATTAATTTTAGAATAATATTCACAGCCATTTGAATATTAGTGACTGATAAGCCCCTTTCATAAAACCTGAATACAACATTTCGCGTTCAAGAATCTACGATCCATATATGTACATGTTAATTGCATATTCATCGCTACCGTCATCATCGCGGTTTAATCAATTTGCATACCATTACCTCTGGGCATCAAGAAAAAGTGGTATTAGATTGTCGGTAGATTTTGTGATACGAATTCTTATCTACAATCGAGCTTTCTTAGAATTTGGATATCCAATTAAAATCGCAAGAAAAGTCACGAAAAATAATTTACCTGTTCAAACAACATTCGCGAAAATTCAACAGCTATTACGCGGTAAACGTATAATCATTAGACTCGCGAAAGGAACGAACTTTTTTTTGTTTATCGTTACTCTGACGATGCATATTTAAACGATCTGTAACGCGTTAACCTTTCCAACGATAGAAGGAGAAAAAAGAAGATAGAAAGAGAGAGAAATACCGTTAGCCGACTCTCGTTTAGCTTTCGCGACATCAGAACACTTTGCGCGACCTTCTTCCGTACGATGGGTAAACAAGAAAAGTCGGGCAATTGATACCTAACGTGTACAAACTCGTCGAAACTACGTCTACTTTTATCCGTTATCGCTTCACGGAATACAGTTTTAAGAATCTCTTTGGATATCAGAACAATTTGTCGATATAATCAAATAATATGAAATTTCCTAATCGAATATTCTGTTATTTTGGAGGAATCTTGTGTTAAAAACCCTGGAAAACATTTCAATCAATAAAAACAAGCAATTGTTCGCAAAGTGTAATACTAACCATGAGACAAAATGGAAAATGAAGTGTCGTATAACGTAGCTACGTTCGCATCGAATGTTAACGTTCATTTCAAATATTGTTTGCGTCTGAGTACCGACATTTTTGTATCTGTCCCGAAGGACACTGGCAAAAAATATGACCCCGTAACATCGCCCGTTACGACTCGGTATCCAATAGTGGCACAAAAATAGGTCTGTTTATTCTCGCATAATACCGGGTGACCGAAGATAAAAAAAAAAGAGAGGGGAAGCGAGAGAGAGAGAAAGAGCGAGAGAGGAAAAGACATACCGAATATTTAAAATTGACTAAAAACAAAAATGAAATAACACGCTCGGCAAATACGAAACAACACGCTCGATGTCTTACAAATATATTGATTAAATAATACCACGTAAAGAAAGTAAAATCTACCCGATAAAACGTACACACGAACACCTGAATTTATTGTTACTTAATTCGAGCGAAAACGAGAATACAAAAAGGAGAGGGGAACAAAATTATGCGTTCTTATCTATCTTTACGAACGTTGCAATTATCAGTAGACACGCTCGTAAACGTTATAAACTTGATATTAGAACGGTCCGTTGTTGTACGTATCTATGTATGTATGTATGTATGAACATACACAACATATGCGAAAGAATGCAACCTTTGGTACAACCCGAACGATAATCACTTTAATATATATCGTCCTTTATCGGTTTCGTATTTTTTCTTACAACTCGCACGCCGCCTGGCTGCCAGGCCGATATCTCGATCGCATTAAAATTCGATACCACGTCAGTTTCCGCGTGAGGTATTATCGTTGAATTAGCGTGAACCTGTGACGGTATCGATGGAGAACAATGTAGCGTCCTACACAATCCCGCATCTTGTCTCAGGCGTGTCGGACAATCGATATTCGCAGCATTGCTCCGGAAGTGATCCTTCAGTTAGGGTACACAGGACCGAAATGACGTCATTCGGGACATAATATCGCCGGGTGCCGCGTGGGCGTGTAACGGGCGCGCAAAAAGTATGAAAAAACGTTTACTTTGCATAAGGCGGTACCTACCGCGACCATGTCGTCGAATAATGTCGTTAGTTTGTACACGTTGAATACAATGGCGTGAGAGGAAAAGAAATTAGAGAGAGAGGACACACGCGGCTACTGTAGCTGGACTGTTAAACGTGATACTTAAATTGCCGCGTGGAAGCACGTTACGTATAAATTATCTTTCTGGAAATGTTATTGCAGGTTAGAAGCGATTATAGAGTACGTACATGCGTTTAAATGGGTTTCAAGGGGAAAAGAATGATTATATGTAGTGGTATTCAAATTTTCGAATATCACACGTAGCGAACACGTCTTCATGGGGAGACCACGTGACCGACAGCACCTTTCGTTGAAAAGTCGTAGCTAGCAAATTAACACATTCCAGAGCACTGATTGGCCAACACTCTAGATCATGTCTGGCCACCCGTTATGCTAATTTAATAAGTGTCGTTCCGTATAAATTCTCCACTTTCCATTCGCCCTTCTCGCCATAACGATCGACCGGCGTATGTATTACGGCCGGTAACCATACGGCGACACGAAATAGAGACTCGCGGACAGAAATACACACGCATTCAGTACCGACCATAGATATCGATCAAACCGTTCCGAGCATCGAAAATCGTTACGAGACAATGATACCTCAGTGACGGATTTACCAATTTGGCGCCCCTATACGGATCGTAAACGCGATCGCCAATCTACATATATGTATATTTGACGTAAAAACAGTTTCTATGCCTAAAAATATTTCTTTGCTATAATTGGTACGAGTTCGTTAATATCCCACGATGAAATAATATACAAATTCTTTTCCCTCCCCAAAAGATTGAGACTCCATCCGACCTCGTCGGTCGTACACTCGTTAATTAGCTAATTTGTAAATCTATAAATGAAATTAACCGGTATCGTCCCTAGGTTCGATCTGAAACTAATGCGTTTGCCACTCACGCGAAAAATACCGTTTTGTAGGTTAGATCGCAAAGTCTCGATACGATCGATTCCGAACACGATCTCGCGAATATACTTTGTTTCACCTTTAACGCATTGTACAAATGGTTAATGACTCGTTCGACAATCGGCGCACGCCCGACAATCGCGCGTGCAGATCACACGTAGATGTAATATCGTGGGCGCGCACACACAATACATAAAAAGCCAGGTCGGCACGTACGAAACGTTTTGCAAGTTACGTAAGCTTACCTGCATCAGAGGTAGAACCTGGCCGGGATCGACGGGTTTGCTGGTTCGTTTCTTCGACGCCGGTTCGTCTCTCGTCACGTCTTCGGAAAGTACCTCGACCCCGGTTTCCTGTTCCGGTAATTGTGCCTCGACGTTGCGATTCGTTTCCTCCATGGTTTTATTCGCTGTTATGTACTTTTTATAACCTTCACGGGACGAAACGTTCGATTGATCTTCACCGTTGATTTCCTTCTCCTTACTTTGATGTAAAATATATATATATATGTATATATATATCTCGTCCACGGGTACCACAAGCGATATTTCAGAAACGTTTAACAGAACGGATCGATTCACTCTCTACGATAGAAAACCTTCCGAGAGACTGTTCGATATCGTACGCGGAAAAAAAAATAACAGAGAGGAAAGAACAATTTCCCGAAATCCACTTCTCGAGTACGATGGTCGAGGTGTCACGTGGTCGTCTGCCGTACGTACTTACGTTACCGTCTCTATAATTCGAGTCTCTACGACGATCACGTTGTTTTCACGCACGCTACGGAACGATTGGACGTAACGACCCGATCGAAAATTAAATGTAATTATTAACGCGCGCGCTAGACACGGGCGTTTATTGGCAAATGTGAACCTGGGCGAAGGAGGAAGTCGACGACGGTTCGAAAAAGAACGACGAGACAACCGGCGGGGTTCGGCACTGCGAGAATCTCGTGCTGCTCCGTCCCGGCGTGTTCTCGCCCCACCCGAGTCAAGTCGAACGCCGCGGAACTCCCCCTCCCGACCCCCCGACGGACCCGCACGTCTACCCGAAATCACCCGAAAGTTACCGGCGCCGTCGTTTCGACGTAGCAGCGCCGCCGGTAACGCGGAAAAACGGGAAACGCGAGCGCGTCTACGTTTACCCACGCGAATTCCCTTGAAATTTCATCGGTAATAAACGATATAGGTATGTGCCCGTAATTATGAAAGTAGTCTAAGTCAATTTTTAAAAAATGTTGGATATGACGTTTTTTAAAGGTTTTGAAACATTTATTAACAAATTATCAAGACTTTCATTTTGTTTGAAATATTGACTTAGATCACTTTCATAATTAAGTATGGACACATATGTATGTATGTATGTATTTTTTGCTGACAATGAGGAATTATTTGAAGTAGGGGTGGGGGGATTTATTTCACATGGCCTATGGCTAATCGGTCGATCAATGAAAAAGGTGTGGTCCTGTCGGTTTGCAAAAAAAAAAGAAGAGAGAGAGAATTGAAATACCGCTCTGTAACGGTACGGTGAAATTTGGAACGGTTTTGTAGATGCTATCATTCGGTTTTAATTGTGATATAGATATCGGTATAAACTAGTTATGTGAATGTAATTTGCATTTTGTTAACGGCAGCATAAATATTAAGATTATTGAAATGAGTTCAATTATTCAGCAATGTAAATGTTGGGTTTTTCTTTTTCTTTTTTTTCTTTCGTTCGTTTCTGTTGCGTGTGTACGGTATGTATGTACGTATTCTCGATACACAGATATTACGCGGAGTTTGAATAAGAATATTTATAAATACTATTTCAGGCGGTTTGTATCGTAAAAATAATACGAATTCCGTCGATCTATTTGATTAGATGCATCGGAATTAAAGTGTAGAGTACATATTACCTGCGTACAACATATGGATATCGTTGGTCCTCCCTATCTTTTTGTGAAATTATTCTTATCTAATGCAGACCGACGATACAAGCGATTCTGTTGAATTTATTCTCGATCGTTGATGTTCTACAACATATGTAGTACAATGGTGGTCACTCTGCTCGTTATTTAGTGAACAGAAAAGCCGATTTATCAAGTCGTAACTTTTGTCTTGTACTTCTTTTGTGCGGAACGATATTTAAATTCCGAAATCCGAAAGCATACTTTATTTTCGTCTCGCGTCGGTTTCTGCAAACTCTCGCGACATAATCGTAAGTCTCTACTTATGATTGTTTTTATCTTAATTTTCCTTTATCAATGCGCGCGCGAAGTTGTTATGCGATTTCTCTGGAACAGAACATAATATCACTGTACTCGTACGAGCACGCGAATATTTCGTATACGTGTTCACGAATATTACCGAAAGATAACATCGTATAGGAACGTGTTCAAACTATGATATTTATTAAGAATCGAAATAGAATTTCCACTTTGTTCTCAGTGGGTCAAGATCTCGCGGAGCGCATACGATACTTGTATTTCGATTCTTGGGGTCATCCTTTATCTTCATTTACTTTTTGATAAAACCCCATCGCACAATTTTCGCGTAGTCATTTCGCCTCTGACGTTCTATTCTGGTCTTCGGAAGAATACAAGACTCTCTGTGATAATATACGCGTATGTATTTGCAACGCACACAAAAACTTGAATGAAAGTTTCTGAAAAAATATCAACGTCAGGAAAATACAAGAATATGATTAAACAACCGTTATATGCAGAACATTTATTTTTACAGGGTTGACAACCAAGAATACCGACAAAATATTAATCGTTGGAATACTCGTTCGTTCGATATGCTAAAACTCCGACCATATGTTTATGACAAATACAAGCATATTTTTTGGAGACAATAACAGTGCACTTAGACGCCGCAATACGGTCTACACACATACCCGCGATCATGTCCGATAAAATAAACCAGGTATATATGAACGGATCGTGAATAAACATTAACCAGTAGCAGAACATCTCATCGTGACAATCCTCAGAGACAATTAATTCTACTTTCAAGTTACTTAGCCAATGGGGAACACGAACATAGCCCGTAACGAAGCAATAATTACGTAATTTGGTAGCACGAACGGAGTAAATCCTGTCGAAACGTAACGCTCATAAAGATTTATGAAAATTATAGGTATTTATTGCAACTGGTAAATAAAATGACAGATCATCGTAACAAGAACTTACGTACATACATAGAATCGATTAGATACAATATGACTGACGAAGCAAAACGAATTAATTTGCTATTTTCTCGGGGAAGAACGCGTGACACAATAATTATTGTATCGTACACCAATTTTATGTACACATATCAACTCAACCTGTCTTACTTTTTTTCCTAATGATTTAACGTTACTTATTCTATCCTCAATTTCGATCGAGACCGGTTTCACAGAATGTTTGCAAGTAGTATATGTATCTGTCTGGCGTGAACAGAAAAGTACACACATGGACGGTGGACGTTAAACTTGTGATTTTAGAAATGTTCCATTACACCAGCCTGGACGGACGTGTATCCCGCGAAGGAATTCGTTCGAGGTAAAAGTTGACGATCGAGATGAATCGAACCCGGAAGGAGATGTTCCTACCTTTACGTTCTACCTTCCAGCTTTTCTCTGCAAGTGAATGACCTCCGATTAAACCTAGGAAATTCCAAAAGACAATATAACTTGTAAGGGATATGAAAATAATCGAGATAAAAATGTTCATTTAATTAAGCTGACTTTTTAACAGTTTCTCCATGTTAAATATGTTGTTTGTACATATTTACTTACGTATACGTATGTATATGTCTATCTCATTCATTCGATTCGTACTTCTCGAAAAAAGAACACCCAAATGTTCCGCACGCGAATGAATACGTGAAATAACAAACCCGCGTTATTTCTGTGTTTGTACGATATTGTAATTCACAATTTCCCACGTCATCTTTTAACGTAATTTTCTGTCACAAAAGCATAATTGACTGCTGACGTTCGTACACACGTGTCGTACGGCGTTGAAAACACTTAGGGTTCGTAAACGTGCTTTCCGAGCGTGTGGAAGAAAGTGTGTACAGGTGTTACATACGCACCGTCAATTAATTTATCGCGAGACCTGTTTGCCAACATTGTGATTATAATGCGTTCTTTGTTCGTACACGTAAGAATTGATAATTCATAATTTCTTCTTCTCAAAACTCGATCGGAGTGAAAATACAAATTGGTCCATTATGTGTATGTAATGAAATTTCTCGTGTTGCAACGATCGAACTTATCGCCTCGCGGGTTGTACTTTAATAAATATTAAAACGAATTTACGCTCGCGAGAATTTCAAGGATCTTTACCACCACTCGTAAGCTTAATTCGTTTTTTTTTCTCTCTCATTCGATTAACTTACATACATTATCATATTCACAAACCAAACTTTTACTTACTGTACTTTTTTTCTCCCCCGCGTCAAGCTATGTATTTATTTAACCGAATGTATACGTATATCACGGACATGTTAAATGCCACTGCATCGTCGACGTAATGCGTATTACGCTCATGGGTAATATAAGCTTTGCACGATGCATCTAGAAACTGTATCCGACATCGAGCAACCACGAATATCTGGGGAGTCGAACTAAATTGTAGGAAACGGATCGCGCGATTACGTCGAATTTATGCCGGGAATTATAATTGCAGATTCGCTTACGTGCCCATCCCGTGTAAATATTGTACTTAATCATCGGGTAGAAATTCAATCGACTGGTTTCGATAAACTTGATCCGCGAGTACGATAGAAAGGTAGAAAACGTTACGTCGAACGTTTCACAGGGTACTCTGTTTATCCGATGTCTATTATTGTAATTAAGAGACCATTAACTGTCAGTCGTTCAACCTTAATATTCTTCGGAAAGTGCGTAAACTGTCTTCCGCGGCACTATTGCCGCAATCATAGTTATAAATTAACAGCCGTCACGAAATCACCCGGCACGAAGTGTATATGAAATGTATTCTTCCCCGTGCGAGCGAGCGAGCGAGCGAGCGATCTCTTTAAAATATTAGTGTAATTTCACTCGCATAACCGAGCCTGGCAAACAGTATTATTTTTGATAAGATAAAAACGCAGCTGTAAGTTTCGAAAGAGCCGTAAATACGTCGCGCTTGATCTGGCCGATGGAAATTTTTCTGCCCGGCTACTTCGTACCCGCGGAAATAATATTAAATACTGTATATACATATATGTAATATGTATATAGTACCAAGTAACATCTCGTATGAAGATATTACTTCGCGTTACGCATCAAGATAATGAGAACCGAGCGCGATCGTTAGGAGATTGATAAACGTTGCCAAAAAAAGAAATCTTGCCAGTCGCATGACATTGACACGTGGGGAACGAAACTCATCGACAATACTTCGTTAATTAATTAATGTTTTGATCGGTATTGCACGACGCAGATAAGATTCCACGCGAGGACGGGACTTCGTGCATAAATATCATCTACAAATCGGCGTAAAGTTAAACATCGTGAATTTTTAAAAATGAAGTCCCACCGCAAGCGTATCGTCGCCGCTAATCTTAGCGGGCATCGTAAATCTTTGATAAGAAGCCCAATCAAAGAACGTAGCCGTACACTCGATCGAATTAGGCGCGTTTCATTTCGGTGATTCAAACACATTACCAAATTACTACTAATAAACATCGAGCGGAGATATAAAGGAACAATTACATACTGTGCTCTCTGTTTCTTCAAATCTGTTTTCTTATCTTAATATCCATAACTATCCCGTAATAATCTTGCATAATAATAATAATAATAAGATCCGTCACGATATTAAAAAACGAAATGAACCAATAAGGTATTGTCTATCATCATATTCTGAAAATCGCGTAGATGATCCGTACTCACGGAGGCGCATCGATTCACAATTGTCGTGGTGTTAGTGCGGTCGAAAATCCGTCAACTTTTGATGTCTATGAACGCATCGGCGCCATATGTTAGCGTATACGAGCCGTTGCTCTATTCCCGCAAAAATCGACTAATAAAAAGGCAACTCGTCGACCTTCGATATAGTCTATGCCTTCGTGGCGACTGGTTCTCCGTCTCTTTCTTCCTTTATGTTTCTCTCTTTACCGTTCTCTCCGTCGCTCTCTTCCAGTCTCTCTCTCTCTCTCTCTCTCTCTCTCTCCCTCTTTCCCCTGTGTCTCTCTCTCTCCCTGTCTCTCTTTCTGTCTCTTGGACTTGTGCTCTGTCGGTGTGCGCCGTTGCCAACTTTCACGTATCATAATACACAGTGAAAGAATGTGGTTTCCCTTTCAAATTACAAAATACGGTACGAGTGCGCCGCGCAGCGCACACTTCCTTCAAGAATTCACTTATTTTCTTTCTTATTTCGTTTTTTTTCTCTCTCTCGTTTCTTTTCTTTTTCTTACCAATCTGCCGGCGAACCGCAAAATTTCGTTCGTCGCATGTAAGGTCACTTTTTTTTTTCAGACATCGGAACGTAGATCCGTCGACGTGTTACTTTACTTTTAACAGACACAAGTAAGTAGTTGAATTCGAGCGACGATCATTAAGAAATTAATTTTCATCGATTGCGAAGTATTCAGAGAAATCATCCGTTACTTAATATACGCCGCGGGGGGAACGATCGGATTGGTATTGATCCAATTTTTACGATCCCATTAAGTAAGTTGATAAACGAGGCAGGTATTCACCTATAAACTGTCGATTTCCTTCGGTGAAATGGGTTTCACCTTTTCGAATTCCCCGACGCTTCTTCGATTGAAACCGTAAAATAACATCCTGTTAACGATCCGTATTCGACGTTCTCCGAAGATATAAGTCGGCAGACCAACACCTGAGACCCGTGAAGCCTTGATTAAGATATTACGTTGCAATGGTCCATACAATCAGGCACTTCATTTCACTGTTAAAGACGGACTTGACCTGGATATACTATAAAAACAAGTAGACACGTCCGTTCTAATTGCGAATATTGATTTGACGGGTCTCTCGGTGCCGCGTTATTGCCGCCGGCAATGATTTGTATCATCTTTCGTATCATTAATTTAGACAGGAAAGTATTTATGTAGGTTAGTCATGGTGAACTGGGTCACGAACGCCCATCGTGCAATAACGCGACCGACCCTAGACCCGGAGCATCCTCCATTCGTCTCCACGAAATAAAGAAAATCGTCAATGTTTCAGTAGACTCCGATCTAAAAAGGATAAGAAAACGATCGTGTACCATAGAAACGCATCCCATTGGTAAACAAACATAATTTTATTCGTACTGGCATAAAAATCTTGATCACGAGTGATAAAATCGATAATTTAATATACATGAAACGGATCCCTCGTGAAACCGAGAATAAGTAAAAAGGGGAAACACCATCAACCTCATTGATAATGTGAAAGAATTGTAAAATCGGGGTTGTTGGTGAATTTTGATGGTATTCCGACACCTATTCTTACACATACATTCTTTCTAAATGAAACAAACGGTGATAAAATGATCGCAGCATCGCTCACCGAGCACGTGACAAGGCGAACGTGTGTGTGTGTGTGTACGACGAGTACTAAAACTCGATGGCATGAATTTTATCGTGTACTACTCGTGGCTAGTGTCCGCACAGGCAACAGGTTTCCGTCTTTTTCCACTGGTTTGTAGCGAAGACGGCGGTAAGTAGAATATCCCTCGCCTTAATCTCAGTAGTTCAGGATGTTTTTGACAGCCGCGAAGCACCGCCACTTGTCTGGCAGATAAAACGGTTCGAATACGTGCGGGAAAGGACTGTCCCAGCCTGTGACCCTCTGGACAGGGGCTTCCAAGTGTAAGAAGCACTCCTCCTGTGTATTAATAAGTTATCGGGGTTAATTAATGTTTATCGTAGCGAGACTGGCGGTCAATACATTATGTTCGGTTCTTAAAATTTCTTTTGTACGCGATTAATTAATATTGAGGGAATTCGACAGTGAAATCAGTCTGATATGGTGAAACGTATACATCTCGTGGAATACAACGGTTCCAAGTGTATAGCGGTGAAAACATTTCCTGTTATTCGACATATTTAGTGTTCCGTGTTGTTTTGTTTTTTGTTTTTTCCTCGCGGTTTTGAAATTCTTAATTAAATATTATCGATTTCCCGTACTTGTGCAACGTTGTTGCAATCATTTTCAAATATAATTGCTTGTTTTTACGGAGTCACTTAGTGGCGGACGGTAACGAAAGATTTCTAAGCATTTTTCATGAAAATAAACCGATAACCCACCCTCGATAACTAAGAATACTCGTAGATACTACAAATGTTAAATGCTATTTCGCTAAACAGTGAAACCATCGAACACGAACACCACGAATCCTTTATTATTCTATAACGATTACGTACGGACGCGTTTGTGTAACAGCCGGTCGGTTACTCGATCACGTTTAATATCTAATTATTACACGGGGTATCTAAATTTCAAATGCTACTAACCGAGGTATCTATTTGCTAATTTAACGCTGGAATCAGAATTTTGCAAGGTATAAATTTGTACATCTGGACAAGCCGAAGCGTATCGAACCGTCACGAAGTGTGCACTGACGTAACTGAAACGTGCGTAATGATATCCTGCTGCATTCCAACGGTGCATTAAACATGCATCCAATGCATTTTGGACATCAAACCTATGTACGTATTACATACATACATACATACATACATCACCGTATTACATATCTGTCATTTCATAATTAGCATGCTGAAAATTCGCATCGTATTTAAAGCGACGAGTGTAAAAACCCCTCGCCATGGTAATTAAACCGTGCGAAATGAGAAAATTTCGTAAAATTTTACCTGTATCGTCGCGGCGATTTCTGCTCCGAATCCGTTCGTTAGCGGCGCTTCGTGCGCTATAATGACACGTCCAGTTTTCTTCGCCGACTGCGAACATTAAATGTCATAAAGTGTAATTTCATCGGTACGACTGGGCGCGGTGGTTAGGTGGCACCGATCAATTTGCCCCGTGATTTACACTTTGTCCCATACCGTCCGGCATAATAATAATTTATATGTATACGGGCCCGGGTGTTAAGTGGCGTATTAACCGTGTGACAGCACGGAATCATTTTGTAATGACTATCAAATCCCGCGCAATACGTGATCAACGTTCGAAGTAAGCGACGTTGAACTGTAATTAAGACACGTAGGCGCACCTGCGTGTGTGTCCCGTTGTAAATCATTAAGAACGGCGACTTGATAGTACGCATGACTGTACGCTGAATACAGGTTTGTATGACATTTCAGATTTGAGCTGACCTTCCCTACAACTTTCAGAAGTTACGGTCATTCGCTACGGTGTTCACCCCGCATAAATTTCCAGCCGTGTATCGATCGATCGATCGATATTTAGAAATCGGTAAAACGATAACGTTTGGCAATAACCAACGCAAAAGTGAATACGTTCGAAGCTGTCCGTATCGCTGTATCTAAGAATCACGAATACCTGTAACTTTTTGTATAATTATAAATGATTATATCTTTTTCTTTTCTTTTTTTTTTTTAATAAAAACGAACCGCTTAATTAATTTGATCGCGTCGATTATACATAGCACGAGTTTCCTCACACGGATACCAGTATTTTATTCATACTTTCATTAGTCCATGGATATAATACGAAATTTTAAAGAACGACCGTTCGATGAAATTTATAATCGGTGTTACGGGAACGTAAAGTTTTTCTCGCTTGATTTGCAAAATTTCCGATGAATGGTCGTTTTCTTAATAAACAAGAAAAATTGAAACGTTTAACAACCACCGACGTCGCGGCGAATCCGTGAACGTATCGAAATTACACGAAACGGGTTTCCAATTACGCTCACCTTCTCGTCTACACATTCCCCGTGTATATGATATTACGGCATATAACACGGGAATGCATGCCGTATACAATCGGCATATCATTAAACGACTAAACTTCGATTAGCATAAATCAGTGCGATATTAGCGCCCATAGAAATTCGCGGTATCGTAATTCGGAGGAGTGAATGTTGATTCGTTTACTTTTTCGAATCGTTGTACACGCGACGCGGCAGCATCAGCTTCTAACATTTAGATTAAAGAATTTCGTAGGCGACGAAACGTGTCACGCATTCATATTAAACCGGTAAAATGTTTGACGTCTGAAACTGCCGTGCCGGGAGAAAAGAAATTAATTACCGTGAAACTCTGCCAACACGTTTTTCATACAAATATCATTTCTCTCGTTAAAAAAATAATAAACAGTACGTAGTAGACATTTGACAAATATTACTGCAAAACTTTGTATACCTAAGCGTAATTATTTAACAGATAATAAATGCTATCAAGTTCTCTCATTCGCTGTATCAAGTTCTTTCAAAAGAGAAACGACAGAAAAAAAACATATGTTTACGGGGATAGGAAAATTGCGATCAAAAGTGGAAGTGCGTTAACTAAACTTTGTCCGCCGCAACGAGTCTCAATTTACGATGACTCCTGCCTCGTTCTTTAAGTAACCGAGTGCGTAACTATAATGTCTTAAAGGGAAATAAAAAATGAGGAGCAGAGAGAAAGAGAGAGAGAGAGAGAGAGAGAGAGAGAGAGAAGTGATGAAATTACCTTGCAAACGAGTTCCGCGTCCCAAGGTAGAATGGAAACGAGGTCTATCACCTCGCAGGATACGTCGAGCTTCTCCTGGACGAGATCGGCCACCTCCAGCAGTACGTGCACCTGAGTGCCCCAGCCCACAAGTGTCACCGCTTCACCTACGCAGAAATCCATAACGTGTGTGTGCGTAAGCGATCGTTTCACCGTAAGCTGATTTCACACCGGGATACGTCGAACCAAGTTCAATCCGGTGAATCGAAATTCCCTCGATTCACTCACGTTTGAAATATCGAGATTTCTATTAGACGAATATGTATATGGCCGGGTAGAGATTTATATCTTGCTCCAAAGTTTTTTTGTATGTTAACAAATTTCTACGTTACGAAGCACGTGATAAATGTTGCGAAATTCATTTCACGTTTGATTTTTATTCGGATTAAATTTGATTCGACTTTTCATACGTGGGTGTGAAACCAGCTTTACACGGTCGACGCTTTCTGCACTTGCGAGTATGTCTGTATACATTATGTACGTGTGCGTATGTAGATACGTATGTATATTCTCTTAACGCGTATCCTGTTTCAGGACTGGTCATCGCGTGCGCTACTCTAGTCATTGGATAATAGAAGGACGATTATGACCGATAAATTATATTCCCGGACGACAAAACCAGTGGTGTGTACATGCAGGATACAATTATGTTATACTGTCGCGCAGACTGTTTTTATTACTTTTTATAGGGTCGCTTATACGTATGTATGTACATATATGCGTGTTATGCGTATACGTTACACCGGTGATGTTAAGTTACGTGGACTTCCAGTTGGTAATCTTTTTATAACTGTAATTGGTAACCGATAATCATCTTGTTAACAGTGTAAGAATACATCACGGCTGATGAATCAGAATTAAATGGTTGTTTGTAGATTTTCGAGTATAAAAGGACCCCTCGTTAATTATCGACAGTTTCATTCAAAAATCCGATTTTATGACACTTTAATTGCTTATTTATCGATATGCTTATTAATAAACAGCACGGTTATAAATTCCTGAAATTTGTTTTGCTCGGTGAACTTGAGCGAGCCGAGGCTAATTAGTCATTAAGAAATATCTCTATGTTCTGTATAGAGTAAGGAAACAGTGATTTATGCATTTCAGATAAGCGAGATATTCAAGCGACAATATTTTACACGGGTGAAGTGAAATTTTCCGTAGAAATCCCATCGTTCTTTCTTTACTTACCGTCTCTCACGACTTCGGCTTTGCCTATGTCAATTTTATAATGACCCGTCGGCACATCGTCAATCGCCGTGCGATACAGAATTTTCGGTTCGAGCATAATGCAAGGATCCGGTTCTTCTACGCAACTCAACAAAAGACCTTTCGCTTGTTTCGCTCCACGGGGCATAACGATCTGAAAAGGATATTTTGTTACATTTCATTACGTTTTCCTTCATTTTCATGGATCATACTTATATGTCGCGAAATTCGTGGACGATAACGTTAACGTTCTCGATCATCTAATCGAAATCGTCGAATTTGTGCATTAATGTTGAAAATAATATTGTTTTTTTTCGTATGAACGCAACGTTACGGTGGAAAATTCTTTGCTTGCTTTATTACGTTTGGTGTTATGTATTTATAATTAGAGTTTCGTCGGAACACTGGGGTATAGAATTTTTGAATCTCAGGATATACCGTCACAATATGCGTCGCCGTTCTTGTATCGAGATTGTATAGCGTTGGTAGCAGCCGAGTGTTAGTATACGAGCAAAACTTTCTTCATGCATACGTAGAGTACATATGTCCTACAATATTCATGGAATTTCTTCCAGAAAGTTAAGAGCCAACGACTATAGGTAATGCATATCATTGAGGTGCGAAGGATATCCTTCAAGATAAAAATTCGTTAGCGAAGCTTATAGAAGTTTCTACGCGTCTTGTATTTATCTGTAGCGATTAGTTTATAATTCATTTAATTAGAATATCTATTCTGTTGAATATAATTGTAGTATTAAGATATCCATATTAACCGAAATATATTTAACGGTACCTTAGATTTTGTTATTTAATAAAAATTCATTTGGACAAAAATCCTAATAAGAAATCAATGTCATTTAGAAATAATTGATTTTACAATTTCACTTGTAATTCACTTTATGCATTCCAAGCGATATTTTCATTTCTTTTGTATTTCTATGTATAAAAATGACAATCCTATTTTCATGTATAGTAGAATAATTAATAAACGATTGTATTAATAATAAGTGTAGAAACGCTCTCTACTGGAGGTCTGCGGTATTAAGAATGTTAACTGCTGTTGGTTAACTGTAATCGATTATACAGGTATTCTAGCATAAACAATGATAAATCACAGACGAGGTATTGGATAGCCGATAGCCAATCATCCCTATGCTTTTCGATGTCACTGGTTTGGAGGGCTCTAGAGCCCTCTTACCATTTTAGTGTCACTCGCTACGTTACCATGTTCGGTTCGAATCTAGGATATCCGTCGATTATTAGTAAGAATACGATATAAAAGTTATAGTTTAAGCGTATTAATAATTAACCTTTGTACTGCGAAAGAACCAGTTTTTGCCTGCCATTTCCACAATTTTTTAGGTATCAAAACGATTCTTCGCTATCTTATTGGGCTTCGAATTCCGCGTCCAACACGTCCCGGATCGTTTTAATATCTCAATCATTGTGGAAATGGCGAGCAAATTACGAAAATCGTGAAAAATCCTCAAATTCAGGCGGTTTTTGGAACGGCATTCGCTCAATTTTTGAGATAGCCGTCTGAAACTTGTACCATTGTTTTAGTTGGGAAATTTTACGCTAGATCAATGTATAATAGTTGTACTTTTCGAAAATTTCATTTTTCGCAAAAATCTGAAGGGGGTAGGTCAGGATTTTTTGCGATTTTCGTAAATCGCTCGCCATTTCTACAATTTTTTAGATATCAAAATAATTCTTCCACTGTCTTATTCGGCTTCGGATTCCACGTCCAAAACGCCCCGGATCGTTTTAATAGCTCAAAAATTACGGAAATGGCGAGCGATTTACGAAAATCGCAAAAAATCCTGACCTACCCCCTTCAGATTTTTGCGAAAAATGAAATTTTCGAAAAGTACAACTATTATAGGTTGATCTGCCGTAGAATTTCCTAACTAAAACAATGGTACAAGTTTCAGGTCGCTATCTCAAAAATTGAGCGAACGCTGAACGAAAAACTGGTTGAAATTGACGAATTTTCGCGATTTTCGTAATTCTTCCGTCATTTCCACAATTGTTTAGATATCAGAATGATTCTTGCACTGACTTATTCGGTTTCGGATTCCGCGTCCAAAACGCCCTGGACCATGTTAATAGCTCAAAAATTACGGAAATGACGAAGGAATTACGAAAATCGCGAGAATTCGTCAATTTCAACCAGTTTTTCGCTTGCCATTTCCACAATTTTCGAGATAGCGACCTGAGACTGGTACCATTGATTTAGTTAGGAAATTCTACGCCAGATCAATATATAATAGTTGTACTTTTCGAAAATTTCATTTTTCGCAAAAATCTGAAGGGGGTAGGTCAGGATTTTTTGCGATTTTCGTAAATCGCTCGCCATTTCTACAATTTTTTAGATATCAAAATAATTCTTCCACTGTCTTATTCGGCTTCGGATTCCACGTCCAAAACGCCCCGGATCGTTTTAATAGCTCAAAAATTACGGAAATGGCGAGCGATTTACGAAAATCGCAAAAAATCCTGACCTACCCCCTTCAGATTTTTGCGAAAAATGAAATTTTCGAAAAGTACAACTATTATAGGTTGATCTGCCGTAGAATTTCCTAACTAAAACAATGGTACAAGTTTCAGGTCGCTATCTCAAAAATTGAGCGAACGCTGAACGAAAAACTGGTTGAAATTGACGAATTTTCGCGATTTTCGTAATTCTTCCGTCATTTCCACAATTGTTTAGATATCAGAATGATTCTTGCACTGACTTATTCGGTTTCGGATTCCGCGTCCAAAACGCCCTGGACCATGTTAATAGCTCAAAAATTACGGAAATGACGAAGGAATTACGAAAATCGCGAGAATTCGTCAATTTCAACCAGTTTTTCGCTTGCCATTTCCACAATTTTCGAGATAGCGACCTGAGACTGGTACCATTGATTTAGTTAGGAAATTCTACGCCAGATCAATATATAATAGTTGTACTTTTCGAAAATTTCATTTTTCGCAAAAATCTGAAGGGGGTAGGTCAGGATTTTTTGCGATTTTCGTAAATCGCTCGCCATTTCTACAATTTTTTAGATATCAAAATAATTCTTCCACTGTCTTATTCGGCTTCGGATTCCACGTCCAAAACGCCCCGGATCGTTTTAATAGCTCAAAAATTACGGAAATGGCGAGCGATTTACGAAAATCGCAAAAAATCCTGACCTACCCCCTTCAGATTTTTGCGAAAAATGAAATTTTCGAAAAGTACAACTATTATAGGTTGATCTGCCGTAGAATTTCCTAACTAAAACAATGGTACAAGTTTCAGGTCGCTATCTCAAAAATTAAGCGAATGCTGAATGAAAAACTGCTTAAATTTGACGATTTTTCGTGATTTCGCTCTTCCACAGATGAGGTATTGGATAGACCACTCATCCCCATGCTTTTCGATGTCACTGGTTTTGAGGGCTCTAGACTCTATCCAATACCTCGTCTGTGGTAATGGTTTTGCAACGCCCCCGTCAGAAAAATAAAGATTCAAAAAATCGTATAAAGTTATGCAGACAAATCGCAAATTTACTTAAATAGTTTGAACATTCTGCGTGGTTGTCAGAAAGAGGAACATCAAGAGACTACACGTAAGTTGCTCTTTTATACTTTTTCGAGGTCGCCCCGACAAGACTGAACCCGTTATTTCCATCTTTATTGTTGAGGCTTCACGGATCAAGTACAACCAAACTTCAAAATACACTCGACCTGACATTGCCAAGTACGCCATTAACCTTTAGTCTGTGATAAAACGTCCTGGAGTCAATACCTCTTCATGACACGCTCCGGTCAACCTCCCAAAGTAAAATTCATTTATTATTCATACATTATTAGTACTAAGTAACACACCGATTGATTGCAATTGCATTAATTAATAGAGATTGATTAATAGAGGCAGTAGAAATATATTAAATATTCAAATTTTAGAAAAATTATATTTATTGTTATTAATTTGCAATCGCGATTTGCAACTTAATATTTAATATCAAGTTTATAAAATATAGTTCGAATTTGTACGATGTTATAGTCAACAGTTTTCTTTATTTGTGCAAAATATATAATTGTTTAATTGTTAGCAATAAATCCTGAAAATGCTACGGTTTAATAACGGTCCGCTCGAGGTTAACATAGATTTTATTATGTCGTAATAGATCGAATAAATTCGCCGGCGGGTACCTATGTACGAGTGCAACCGACCGTGACCGGCCGACTCCCGAGTTTACCTGGCGTGACATTGACACGGGGCACGCATCAGTCTTTGCTCAGCGGCCGGGGGGTGAGGACGTACATACTCATAGGAGGTCCTGGGTGGTTTCCAAGGTATGTGACATCGTTTTAGAACATTTATCTTTGTTCAATTCATTTATATTCTATATCCTATCATAATATATACGATTATACCATACACATTCAATGCATTACATTTAAAATCATGAATCGAGTCCACTTTTCTCAGTATGATTTAAATAAATAATTTTTCAACTTTTTGGAAAATACCTTCTGTATTTCTATTAATTCTTGCTTACTATATTATCACAATTTCATTAGTTTTGCTTATGAATTTCGCTGTTTGTACTTAGAATTTGGATAAATTTGTGACTGTTAATTCTTATCGTGTTTTGGTTTCTAATTCCAGGTACCCACTATACAAAGAAGCCCGGTTACTTGAGACGTAAACAAGAACACAATGAACATCGCAGCGGTCAAAGCCTACTTGTTAACGCCCTTGACATTGGTCGTATCTAACATTGTTCGCGGTAAATCTACAACGGGAATTTATATTTTCCGTGAGTTACGTTAGATTGAATCGAGTCATCGTGCCGTTTATTTTTCGTGAACCGGATATAAGAAATATTTTTCTTGCGAAACGTTTGAGAATATTTCTACGAAACTTCGCGCCGGTTTATTAAAGTATACATCTTTTCGCGTCGACTATTGCGTACACAATTTCATTTTACACCAAAGTAGGACAATGGCAATATTCCTAATAACAATGCTTGGTAATTAAATTGAAAAATACTTTAACCGAATATCTACGACATTTTCCGCGGTATACGCGTTCGCGATGTATTTTATTTTCAGCTTTTGTGACCGCGCGCAATGCGGTCTTAGAATCATTTTCTGCGAAACAAGTATTTCGCGAAATAGAGTCAGTGTTGTTGCGATATTAATACATTATTATTGCTCGATATTCGCGTGATTAAAACCGCCGAAAGAAATGAAATTCGGTCGCGAAATTCTCTTAATTTTTCCAATCGCGAGAGTAGAGTCAGTTTGTTCGCCGGACATTATTTCGGTCGGGAATATAGTCTCTTTTTTTTATTTTTTTTTCTTTGAATTACTCGCCGCGATGAAGTAGCGGTACGCAGCAGCTGTGGAAAGGATTTCCATCGGGCGTCGTCGCATCAGGCAGCAGGTAAATATCAGCAAAATCTACTTTTAATTCTTCTAATTAACAATGAAATTACATTTTGGAATATCGAATTCGAGTGAGAATTAAAGACGAACGATGTGAGGAATGATAGACGGTTAAACTATAAAGACTTTTCTCTTTTTCTGTTACAGAAGACATCGCAACGATTTAGCTGGCCGAGTGCAATGCGGTCTTAGATTCACTTGATCCGAAAAAGTATATCGCGAAATAGAATCAGTGTTGTTGCGCTATTAGAAATTATGTTTGTTCGATATACGCGTGCTTAAACCCGCCGAAAGAATTGAAATGGACTGCTACAACGTAACATATTCGGTCGCGAAATTCCTGTATACTTTGAATCGCGAGAGTAGAGTCAGTTTGTTCGTCGGAAATAATTTCGGTCGGGAGTGTAGTCTGTTTATTTTTCTTTTTTTTTCTTTGAATTATTCGCCGCGATGAAGTAGAGGTACGCAGCAGCTGCGGAAAGGATTTCCATCGGGCGCCGTCGCATCAGGCAGCAGGTAAATATCGTCAAAATGTTCTACTTTTACTTCTAATCCACAGTGAAATTCGATTTTGAAATATCGAACTCGAGTCAGAACTAAATACGAACGATTTGAGGAATGATAGACGGTTAAACTATAAAGACTTTGCTATTTTTCTGTTACAGATGACTTCGCAACTGCAGAGCCGGTCGTAGTATCATCTCTACAATCAAAGGTGCAGAAGAAATCTACGACCGGTGAGTCAAAAAATTTACGGTTCCTCCGATCACTCAATCATGTCGTAGGACGCAAAGGTCCGAAGCGGCACGAGTGTATTGGTTGTATTTTATTTGAGTTTGCGAGCATAGTGACCGCGAGTGTAAAGTATTTTATACTTTACATTCGTGGGTAGTAACACCCCATTGTTGTGAATATTTAATTAGCTCAGGCAGGGGTCTTCTTGTGGCTTAGCTTCACGGGCGATTTTTATTTAATTAATTCGGAGGTTCGATTCCCTCGACCTTCATTTAATAGCATTCGCGTTCGCGTTCTTTTCATATAATCACAGAATTTTTTACAAAAGACGAAATTATACGAATTAAATTCAGTCAGAATTTGCATATTTTTCGTGGCCGCGTTTCCTTTAACTTGTAAAGTCCTTTAAATTCTTGTATTTAAAAATGCCCAAGAAAACCAATTCGCGATGGGTAGATTCTGGTTTCAAAGGCTAATTTTGAACATATTTGCATTGTTTAGAATATAACTTTGAATAAGGAATCAACCAAGGTTTTCAATTATAAATTCAAGTTTCATATATATTTTTTTTCAAATAAATTTCAATATTTTAAAGTTTTCAATATATATATTTTTAAAGTTTTCAAAGTTTTCTTGCACGAGATGCAATTTTTTCACTTTTTCAATTATTATTCAATATTACATTCGAGTCATTTTATAAAGTATATTTTCAAGTAAATTCTATAAAGTCAAAGTAACGATTACTAGCTCGTTAGAGGATCTATTTCAATAATCATTTTATAGCTCAGGATTTTCAGCACACATCAAGCCTAGTATGTAGTTGCCACGTTCATGTCCCTATTTGGCTTGAACTCATTCGTGTGCCCAGGTGCTACACGAATGGGTGATGGCGGTGAACGTGGCTTATAGTTTTAAGAATTATAATTATGTGGCGGCTCACAAGCGTTAGCGATTGTGCACGACGTACGATCCACACGTGTGAGTGTGTGTGTGAGATAAATTTATTGAATATTTCGTGGATTGTGCGTCGGTTTTGAACAATTGTTTTTATTGCAAAATCGCGATTAAATTCAACTTGCATATTTTTACGATTTTACATTATTCAATTTAAGTTCGATTGTATTTCGAACCTCAGATTATTATATTCAATTACTTTTCAATTAGAGTCAAAATGCAGAAGCATTATTTTTGAACGTAGTAATTATTTCAACTACGATTTAATTACAAGTCTTTCATTTCTATATTTTACGTCTACAAGTTTTCATTAAATTCCTTTCAATAAAGTCTAAATAAATCGCAATAATCGCTGACCTTGTGAGTCGATTTCAGCAAACAAGGTACGTACCTGAATGTATGTGTGGGGTTTGAGTCGGTGTTGGAGACGTCCCGGGACGTCTCCCGTAGGGGGAAACACCGACTTTGATTGAGAATCGTGGAGAGAGTGTGTTGGTGTGCGAGAGATTTTTGCCATTTTTTAAATATAGGTAATAGGTAGGCAGGTAATTTATTCTCTGGAATGTCTGTGCTTTAATTTTAAGTAGGAAGGGCAGGGCAGGTATCACTGTTTCGACTGTAGGCGACCAGTGGTATCCTGTACCTGAAAGTCAGGCTAATAATCTTTTCTTTTTTAATAATAAGTAAATTCTGCTTGAACATTCGTCCTTAGCGGCTAACCGTTTGCACGGACTGCAGTTGTCATTCTTCTGAGAATAAGCTGTTAACTTGTCCACACGTGTTAGCCGCATTCTCTTGTCTGGTTAGGCGCGTGTTAGGGTTATACCATATTATGGTTCCGAATGTTCTTGCAGAATACAGGTTGGGCTCCGGCCTGAAGCAAGAAGAGGCTATATGCCGATGAGGCCCGACAAACTGTCTAGAAGAGGGCAGCAACAAATGGCTATCCATTTTGGAGTGTTCAATTTTGACACTTCCAGAATGGGTGGTCATTCCGTTACTACTAAGTCACTATGCTCGTAGTAGTTGTAGAGTAATTATAGTTGTAGTAATTTGAAGTAGTTAGTACCACGGGTCGAGGTGAGCTCCCCGTGAAGACTCTGCCCCGATCTGCATTAAAGTTTTCGAGTCATTTTTCTTATTAAATTATTTTCATAAGTGTCAAGTAATAGAGTTTTGCATCAAAGTTTTCGAGTCATTTTTCTTACTGAATTATTTTCACAAGTTTTGATAATAGAATTTTGATTACAATTTGATATTGAATTACTTTCAAACTCAGTTATTATTTTTGTTCATTATTGTTAAAGAGTTAGAGTCCAGTTTTTGATTATTATAAATTTGAGAAATTAAATTTTTGAAAAAAGCAGAGGGGTAGAGTGTGATAGAATGAAGTAGTTAGAAGTAGTTAGTTCCGCGGGTCGAGGAGAGCTCCCCGTGAAGACTCTGCCCCGGTCTGCATTAAAGTTTCGAGTCATTTTTCTTATTAAAATATTTTCACAAGTTTTATTCAAAGAATTTTGCATTAAAGCTTTCGAGTCATTCTTCTTATTCAATTATTTTTACAAACTTTCAATCTAAGTCATTTTTATTCATTATTGTTGAAGAAACCTAAAGATTTTCATTTTTAGAGTTCATTTTTAAGAATATTTATTTTTGTCATTACTAGAGTCGAGTTTTTGATTATTACAAATTTGAGAAAATGAATTTTTGATAAAAGCAGAGGGGTAGAGTATGATTCAGTGTGCAAAGTTTGCACACTGCCATCCGCGCCGGTCGTAATATTTGTCACCACTGGCTGCATTGCTAGTTCCGCGAATTTATTAATAATCTGAAATTCATTATCTTTGTGTGTCTCGGAGACACGTTTTCTAATGCCGTAAAGGAATTTTATTATCTAATATAAAATCAAAAAGTTAAAGCAGCCAAGTGACTCGCGAATCGCGTCGTACATCGCCGTCTTTGTACGAATCTATTTAAAAACAATCATTGAACCAAGCATTTGTTAGAAGGAATATTGCCATAATTTTATGCATAAATTGCATTTTATATTAGGATGTCTTATCTTGAAATTCTTTTCAGCCGTAACTAAATTGGATCTATTTAAGATCATTTCGCGTTTGCAATTAATTTCTATTTTCGCGTATTATCAGTCAAAGAGGTCGTGGAACTACGAAACATTATTTTTGCGTGTCGGTTTTTCGCGAGGAATTTTCGTAATTTAGTGTATTAGTTTTGCGGAAATACTCGCGAACGTGGACCAAGAAAAATATATTCGCGCGCGCATCGCGTATTTTCTTTCAATGAATTTTAGAGTCATGCGATCACTTGTTCTCTATGACGAAACCCACGGAAATTGTAAATAAATTTAGTGTTGCGAAAATTATGTAAATTCGGTCGTTTCTTTCCATACCGACCAATGTTGACCGCGCGTGACAAGCAGTCTTTTCTCCCTTTATTAATTATAGACTCAAGATTGCGATACGGTAAAATTACAATAAGTAAAATGAGCTAATCACTCTTCTTCCAGCTTTGCTTTTAGAGTCGCGTTAACTTAGAGAATTCGCCATTTACTCACCTTGAATGGTTTGTTAAATGGCGAGAAATCTTTTTTGCGCCGCGCTTGCATTTTTCTCGATTCTATGTAAACTCGCAAAGTAACTTCTAGCTTATAGTATTCCAATTAATTACAAAAATGTAAAACATGATCCCCTGTGGGTCGGGGAAAGAATAGACCCACGGTATTCCCTGCCTGTCGTAAAAGGCGACTAAAAGGGACGTTTTGGCCACTATAGTGTCAAAACGTTAGTTTAAGGGGATATCATACGTCAATTTCACTTCGTTTGTCGTCGACCGACTAGAAAACGCGACTTCTTTGCTCGTTCCGCGTTATTAGCTTCTTACCAATTAAACATTTTTACCTTCAATTACATAGTTTCAGTTTTTAACTTTTAACTTCAACTTTTACTTTCAACTCGTAGCTTCAACTTTTACTTTCAATACTTAGCTTCAGCTTTCAATTTTTAGCTTCAGTTTTTTAAACTCATTTTAATAGTAGAGTCACTTGCTCGTAATTTGCGGCGTTTGTCATACCCCTACGATAAAACAACACGAGAAACGGTGTAGTCGGCCACATAGCCTCACGGCTATCTGGTTAAATCGCGGTCCTGCGATATATTCATGGAGCGTGGCTTTCGTCGGATCATGGTTCCGCCGGTATCTTTGGGTGGCCTAAGGTTGTCTGGAAAGGTGAGCCCGAGTTCGTTCTGGGGACCTGTACACGGGTGGACTGCTATTTGGCGGGGTATGGGACGTATCAGGCTTATCGGTGGCGGCCGGACCGATTAGCCTGATATGGCTTAACCCGTGTACAGTTCGATTTGATGATCTATATCTTCGGATATATTTCATCTTCGATTTGTCCCTGGTTCGGATCTTTCGTGAGGCCCTTTCCTGTAAATCGACCTTACGTTTATCCCATCGTATCGGTTAACCATGGTTTGGCGGGAGTCCCGGTTCGTGGGTACTTCTCAGGACCGTGGTACGAGCCACCGCGTAAGTGTGTAAATTGTTTTTCCGTCGAGTTATGGTTAACGTCTAGAGTCACCCGCGTTAGTCTTACCATGAGGTTGCTTTTCTGGTTTGGTCGACATTTCCATTCTCGTCTATGTTATTTGTTTTATTCGCGTCTCGCGGGAAATTGGCGTTTGATGGTGATGGGTTTGTGTTTGTTATATTGAAACTGGTTTCAATATTTCGGCCACGATCGCATTGATAGACGTATCTTTGAGATCGTGGTTATTAGCTTCGCGATCGCGGTCGCGTGATATCTTTACTTTCCTTCTGAAAGTAAAGATTATGTTCGTTATCGTTTAAAGGAGGGAGGATGGGAGCCGTGGATAGGGTGGGTCTCCATTAGTAGCAACCTCCACGTGGTGAGACCTGGATCGATATTATTTGCATCGATCGATAATGAAATTTATCAATATTTTTTTGTAAGTCCGATGACCCATAGTCGTTTATATTGAAATGTATCGCTTCGATGCAAATGGTATCGAGCAAATTGGCTACGAGTAGTATATGTATGTATATCTCGTGTTTGCTTTTACTACTGTCAGAAAAAACCTAAATTCAACCAGTTTTTCGCTTGCTATTTCCACAATTTTCGAGATAGCGACCTGAGACTGGTACCATTGATTTAGTTAGGAAATTCTACGGCAGATCAACCTATAATAGTTGTACTTTTCGAAAATTTAATTTTTCGCCAAAATCTGAAGGGGGTAAGTCAGGATTTTTTGCGATTTTCGTAAATCGCTCGCCATTTCCGTAATTTTTGAGATATCGACCTGAATCTTTCACGGTCTTTTCCGGTTTCGAATTCCGCATCCAAAACGCCATGGATCATTTTAATATCTCAAAAATTGTGGAAATGGCAGCCGATTTACGAAAATCGCAAAAAATCCTGACTTACCCCCTTCAGATTTTTGCGAAAAAATAAATTTTCGAAAAGTACAACTATTATATATTGATCTGGCGTAGAATTTCCTAACTAAAACAATGGTACAAGTTTCAGGTCGCTATCTCTAAAATTGAGCGAATGCCGAGCAAAAAACTGATCGAATTTGACGATTTTTCGCAGATTTCGTAATTCTTTCGTCATTTCCGCAAATTTTTAGATATCGACCTGAATCTTTCACTGTCTTAAGGCTGAATCTTAACTGTGGGCTTCGAAATCCGCTACCAACACGTCCCGGATGGTTTTAATATCTCAATCATTGTGGAAATGGCGAGCAACTTACGAAAATCGTGAAAAATCCTCAAATTCAGGCGGTTTTTTGGTCAGCATTCGCACAATTTTTGAGATAGCGATCTGAAACTTGTACCATTGTTTTAGTTAGGAAATTCTACGCCAGATCAATATATAATAGTTGTACTTTTCGAAAATTTATTTTTTCGCAAAAATCTGAAGGGGGTAGGTCAGGATTTTTTGCGATTTTCGTAAATCGGTCGCCATTTCCATAATTTTTGAGCTATTAAAATGATCCAGGCCGTTTTGGACGCGGAATCCGAAGCCGAATAAGATGCAGAAAGAATCAGATCGATATCTTAAAAATTGTGGAAATGGCGAGCAATTTACGAAAATTGCAAAAAATCCTGACCTACCCCCTTCAGATTTTTGCGAAAAAATAAATTTTCGAAAAGTACAACTATTATATATTGATCTGGCGTAGAATTTTCTAACTAAAACAATGGTACAAGTTTCAGATCGCTATCTCTAAAATTGAGCGAATGCCGAGCAAAAAACTGATCGAATTTGACGATTTTTCGCAGTTTTCGTAATTCTTTCGCTATTTCCGTTAATGTTTAGATATCGGTCTGATTCTTTCTGCATCTTATTTGGTTTCGGATTCCGCGTCCAAAACGTCCCAGATTATTTGAGTATCTCAAAAATTGTGGAGATGACGATAGAATTACGAAAATCGCGAAAAATCGTCAAATTTAAGCAGTTTTTCGATCGGCATTCGCTGAATTTTTGAGATAGCGATCTGAAACTTGTACCATTGTTTTAGTTAGGAAATTCTACGCCAGATCAATATATAATAGTTGTACTTTTCGAAAATTTCATTTTTCGCAAAAATCTGAAGGGGATAGGTCAGGATTTTTTGCGATTTTCGTAAATCGCTTGCCATTTCCACAATTTTGGAGATATTAAAATGATCCGGGGCGTTTTGGACGCGGAATGCGAAGCCGAATGAGCCAGTGAAAGAATCATTTTAATAGCTCAAAAATTGTGGAAATGGCAGCCGATTTACGAAAATCGCAAAAAATCCTGACCTACCCCCTTCAGATTTTTGCGAAAAATTAAATTTTCGAAAAGTACAACTATTATATGTTGATCTGGCGTAGAATTTCCTAACTAAAACAATGGTACCAGTTTCAGATCGTTATCTCAAAAATTGAGCGAATGCCGATCGAAAAACTGTCATAATTTGACAATTTTTCGCGATTTTCGAGCGGTTGTCACTTATTACATTATTACATACCTTTAAACCCGGTGTGTGTGCAAAGTAAGCTTCAGGACTTTGCGAGTGATAAAGACCACCGTGTCCGACGGCCCCGCAAGGTGCACGGACCGTCAGTTTACCGCAATCGTAGATTCCACCACTGCGATACCTCATTTTCGCAGCTTCGTTTACCAGCTGCGGGCAAATTACGAGAAAGTCGTGAGAACATTTTCACTCGCGGTATTTAAAAATTTGTTCCCGGGACGCTCTGCAGTCCCGTGAATTACCTGGTCGAAAGCGGGAAATATGTAATCCGCGAATTGAATTTCCGCGATCGCTGTTACACCGGCGGTGGCTAAACCAATCCCGAAACCCGCGATCCCTTGCTCGCAAAGTGGCGTGTTAAAGACACGATCTTTGCCGAATTTCTTTTGAAGATCCATCGTACAACGAAAGACACCGCCGAATGCCACATCTTCGCCAAATATCACTGAAAACAGAAAAAGATAATCAACGATTTTTGACTGGGTGTAATAATAGAATGCTGTTTCGATATTTAATTTGTATATTGTGACTTTGATAGAAAATTGATTTTTTTTAATGAAGATGAGGTACTTTTTTCAAAACGAATGCCCTTTAAGTGTCATTCTGTCTATTAAGTTTCACATATCGTAGTAAATATGATATTTCATTTCTAAAATAAATCTTATGCATAAATATTATAGCCTGCGATATGCATTGTGCTAATCCATGAGATATTCATATTTTATCACTTTTTAGGCGATAAGATAAAGCCTATTTAGTTTCAGTTTTCGTCAGGGTGTTCACGTAATACTATTTGTATAGCACTTCTCCTTTTTTCGTTCAGTATCTTCTGCCATGTGATGATTCTCGAAAGTTTCAATATGCGACGGTCTAACGTAATTTTCACAGCGTTCCAGTGTCTTCAGTATTGAATCTTAAGAATCAAACTACTGAAATATAATCATTACCTGCGTCGGAATCGTTCTCCAGCGTAAGACGGAGTCCTTGATTAATCGCTTGGAACATATTCAACTTTTCAGTCTCACCTAAAATAGAAATAACTCAATAAACACATCGATCAGAATTTCATAACGCATCTCACATCTGTTTCCCCATTCGATCACACAGAACTCTTCGAAGTGTGTCAACAACTGACGCGGAACCGTAGCGTGCATACATGATTGATTCATCAAATGAATCTTCTTAATTAAATTTCTCTCGTTATTAACGTCTCTATCAGTTCTTTCTTTTTCTTTTTCAACGACCATCTGTATTCTCTCCCTCGATCGTGGAACCGTACCATAATGAATCTCATTTACGTTCAAACACTTCTCGATTACGGTAAACTATTCCTTCGTACTTGTAAACGTACTTACCGGATGTATTTGTCCCCTTGTCGGGATAGTAGTTGAAGTGTATTCTTCTAACATTTCCACGAGGACCAAGCGCTTCGATGGAAGTCAAAACCGGCCAGGCCCGGGCGTTCTGTAATCGTGCGCACAGTTTACTGAGTATCATCGTGCGGATAAGTGCCGTTTCGAACAGCACGACGATAGTGATCCCCCGCCTTATCTCGGAACTGTTATTTACACACAATGTGGTATTTCAGGACGCACGAGCCCCCTTGTACGACCTCACTATAGAATTTCGTAAGCAGCCGTGATAGGCGGTACACGCGTTTCGGTCGCGTGTTATGTATGTACTGTATTAGCAATGCGTGAACGTCACCGGCGGTCGACGCACCGGTTTTTCGGTATTTTAAATAAACGGGGCTGGTGGGGACGCGTGTCGCGCTCGCAATCGCATATTCGCTTTCTTAGCTAATACGCGATAGAGAATATAATGATCGAGAAGGAATTTTAGAAGAAATGTATGCCTTTCCAGGGGACATGTTGCGTGTTTATTTAATTTACATGGGAGTTATATTATTGATTTTACTTTCATTATAGGGTTACATAGCAGGAAAATGACAAACGTTCATTGCTGGATAGAAGATTATATTTCAATGTTGAATTATAAACAATTTATCGTAGAGAAATTACATTCACTTTGTGACTGACACTGTCGGTATGGATTTTAGTTAGTGGTTTGATTGTGAGATGTCGCCACTTTCCTGTAGTAGTTATAAGGTGTTTCCATGGTAACTGTGATGGAGCGTCGTTCGTAAACGTCAAACAAAGCTATCGGTTTAAAGTAGTGAGGTTATATTCGTTGTTGTCAAAATATTAAATGAGAAACGAAAATGGTTCGAACGGACTGGGATCATATTTTATCTTTAAATCCGTCGTCGTTGACGGACGATGAAATTGAAGATTTATGTCCTACTGTAATCCGTTGTGATGTTGATGAAATCAGTGACATCCATAACCTACGGATTCTAATGAAATTGTCGCAAGAAATGCTACAGTATAAAGATAATCAAGTAAAGCAATCTTCCCTTATTGTATTTAGACAAACCTTTATTGATGCAGTTGTTCTATTGTTCGTTATAGAGTGTTTTAGTGACAGAAAATATATTTACATTTCCTTTTCAAACAACATGATTTTTCTATAATCAACTAGCGTTTGTTCAGTTGTGGGAATCTAGTGTTTCTACAATATGAATAATATCCCATGTTTATTATGTTTCTGTAATAGGTAGAATCATTGCTATTAGAATGCGGTGAATTAAAGCAAACTATTGCTTCTCTAAAGCCAGATGAGGTCAAACGTAAAAAGAAAGGTAAAGTCTAGATTCGTTACTTGCTGTGGACTAAAACATGAATTGAATGTCATTGTAAATGTTTGATGTTTTTAAAAGTTTTACATTACGTTTTAATCTTGAAGTCTCAAGTAAAATCTAAATTATATCTTTATTTAATTGCATAGATTTTATTTTATGCCTGACACAGAATTATTTACATTATTTTCTTAAATTATATACTGTAGAACGGGATGCATCCTCTACAAAGCATGAAACCAGCAGTTTTTCTAAAGTAAGATATTTTACAAGCCATTTAATATTGATATATTCATGATACCTGTACTAAAGCAGTTATTGCATTGCCTTTAAGCATTCAGATTTACCAGAAAGTGTAAATTATGAAGATGTTTTGCAAGGGAAAAATAAAAAGATTAAAATTCTCATGACAGAATTAGAGGTAAGCGAAGGCTATAAAGAAACAATTTTCCAAGTCTTTGTTCAGAGTATTAAATGGAAGATATTGTAATGTCTTAGAATGTAGAAAAGGAAAATACACTAGTTAAAGAACGATTGACATCATTAACAAGAGAAATGGAAGATGCGACTGAAAAGATGAATGAGATGACAGAAGAATTAACTTCTATACAAATGAGACATGTTGAATGCCAAGGTTGTTGTATAAAAAAATATTCTTAATTCTATTTGCTGGCATATTTCTATAGTCAAACTCAAAAGGTATCTTTTTCCAGAAAAGATATCAGATTTGGAACGTGAAAATGCTGCATTACTTGCTCAAATAGAGGAAATAAATAATCAGCAAATAGATAGAGACAAAGTAATAGATGAGTTTAGTGCAGCAATTGAAGCTAGAATTACTGAATGGAAGGTAGATTAGCGATTTGGAATTTAAAGTCTACGTATTTGTATCGATGTTTAAAATCGTTAAAAATTTGATAGGGTATCTTGGACGAAAAAGATGCGGAAATTAATCGTTTGAGAGAAAACTTGTCACAATCTGTTTTGCAATCTGCTACCTCAGTCAAAGAACAAAATACATCTCAGATCGTTTATTTAAACGAAGAAATCGATCGGCGTGACAATATAATATCTGAATTACAACAGAAACTTTCCGAAGCCGTAGTTGAAATTAACGAAAGTGCCACACTTATAGAAAAATTAAAAGCAGATGCGCAAAAGTATGTATATCATTCGTCCACGAAAATTAATCACTTGAATTCATAAATTCTTTTTGATCGCTTTACTTAGGACAGGGAAGCCTGACAGAAGGAAAGAACATAGGGATTTGTTAAAAAAATTGCAGGACGCAAATCAGAAAATATCCGATCTGCAAACAGAATTGTTACAAACTCAAGAAGAGGTCAAATTGAAGAACTGTAAAGTTAGTTCTCTCTGATTCAATTTATCTTTCTTTATTGAAATCAGATTCTTGATAAGATTTTTTTTCTTCAGTTGTGCGAAGTATTATCAACGTTAAGAAAATACGAGGATGAGAATCAGGGATTAACAGACGCGCTAAACGAGATAAAAGAATTGAAACATGAGTTAGATGGTAAAATTGAACACATTAGAGATTTGATTAATGTAGTGAACAAATTGGAAATGTTGAATTCATATCAGGAAATGGAAATTATGTCGCTTAGGTAACTTGTTTTCTAATCAAATTTCGTATCTTATAATTTTGAGAAATTTAAGTACAGTTCATATTCGTGTTAATCGTAGAGAGAAACTAGGAATACCGGAAGATGAATCGATATCGATTCAAAACACTTTGGCGAAACGTAAAGAGGAAGCAAAGAAAATGGAGGAACTAAACAAACAAAATAAAATTCTAGCCGAAGAAAATTTAGAAATGAAGTCCGACGTAAGAACTGGAAACTATTGTCATATTTTGTTGTTTTTCTAAACGTCCCATCGATTTTCATTAATTCGATACATTTGTTACTTTTATAGATAAGAATGTTAAAGTATAAATTGAACAACCCGGCAAAACAATTAGAATTTCCCAACGATACTGTAGATGATAGTACTAGTTTTCTACATTCGACCAAGCTAGTGGAATCACATGCTAAACCAATGTATCCGAAAGTGTATATCGATGAATTAAAACAGAACATGGAATCAGTTATCGAAGAAAACGAAGCTCTCAGAAAGGGCATGCATGAAATTTTGGATAGTATACGCAATCAAGACGGTGAATTTTCACTAATTTTAATGGTACTTTATTGATGCACTGTGTTCTTCTTTTTTTCTCACACGATCTATTTTACCTACTCCACCTTTCACCTGTCTCTAACTCACACATAAACATATGCATACACCGTTACTCACGTATTAATTAATTAGTTCTCATCTTGATGTGAATCTTCTGATAATTTTCATCGTACAAAATTAAATGTTACGGTTCATCTTAGGTAAAAGTGTCGTGGAAATACAATCTAGTACGTTAGAGAGATTGTTGGAAGCGTTAGATGTAAGACATTTAGCCGGTTGGTATCACCCAGCGATGCGATTGCAGGAACATTTAAATGTTGTTCAGGGTAGTAACGCTGAACTACGGTCTCAGCTTAAACAGTTGAGGTATATTTCTATTAAATCAATCCTCTTATTTCAATTTAACCCGTTTGCATCAATAATCGAGAAAGTAAAATCTTTCGTTCACGTCCTGAAATTTTCGCATACCGATGCAAAGGGGTTGAAAATTGTAAAGGATCAAAATTGCACGTCGTAAACCATTGCAGAAAAGAACTGCAAAAGAAGGACAGCATACTACAGAATTTAGCGTTAAACAAGAACATCGACGTTGACAAACTGTACGTCGAGGAAGCGGAGAGCGAGAAAATGACGACGTATCTCTCCGAGATGAGAAAGTTACAAGAAGCTTATCAGAACGAGGCGGAGGAATGGGAGAGGCAAAAAGATTCGTTACTGCAGCAAAATGACGAGTTTAGAAACGAAGCGGAGAAGTTAAAATTTCAGCTGGAAGTTTACGAACAGAGCTTAAAGATTTTAGAAGAAGGGGACGACGAGGTACAAAAAGCTTTCGTAATTAAAAGCAAAGAGTACGTCGAAGCCGCTTGCGAGGCTCTTACCACGAACAGAAAGAATACAGCCCTGCAGCACTTGTTAAACAAAGAATCCATGAAGTCGTATCAATATCAAAAAGAAGCGATAAGGAACGAAAGCAATCTCAGAAAAGCACTTGCCGATTCGGACAAGCACAATAAAATACTGGACTGCGAAATATCCACTCTTAAAAGTAATCTATCTAATTCCGTGAGCAACATAACGTACAGCGAATTGAAAGAAAAATACGAGGAATTGAGTATACGTTTTCGCGATGCACTCGAGAACAATCTAATTTTACAAAATGAGAGAGAAGTCGAAATATTACGAAACGAATTGGAATTAATGAAGCAAGAAAAGTGCCAACTTATCGAACATATACAGAAAGAAGGTAATTACGACGGTGATACAGACTTAGCGCAGCAGTTAAAAGAAATCAAAGCAAAAGAATTGATAGAGCGACAACGTGCCGATCACGTTACTAAATTACACGAAATTTTACAAACTCAGTTATCAAAATGCGAAGACAATCTCAAAGAAATCGCAACAGCGAAAACTGAATTGCAAGAGGAATTAATAAGTTTGCATAGAAAATTATCCAAAGAAGTTCGTTCGGAATCACCGGATCTCATAGATGACAATAGAATACAGGAATTGAAGGACACTAACGTGGCACTTAAAGCGGAAAGTGAAAATTTGAGAAAGTTATTACATATTTCTCAGGAGGAGGCGGAACAACAGTATTCACTGAATTCGATGAAAACATTAGAGTTGGATAGTCTCAGGCATCACATTTTAAATTTACAAGCTGTTAGCGAAGATAAAGCTACTATTTCGCGGCTCGATTTTGAACTTACGAGTAAAAAGTTGTCCGAAATGGAATTAAGTGCGCAAAAGGTACGACTCGAGAATGAAGTGTCTCATTTACAGGAGGAATTGGAAAAATCGAAAAAAGCATGCGAAGGTTTGCGTACGTACGTGCAAGATTGTCGAAAGCAAATGGAAAATCGTTGCAGGTAAAAATTACCACAAATTGTTCGTCGATATTAGTCAGGAGTGGTGTGTTTTAATGTCTAGTATATTTTTACAGAATCTATGCAGATGTAATTGAGTTTTTGCAAACTCAGTATGCAGGTTCGACGTGTATTAGCGCTTTGGATAAAATACTATCGTTTTCTTTAAAATTAAGAACTCAGCGTCAAGATATTAATACCGAGATTAAACAGACGAAAGAGTGCTACGAGAATGCGAAGCTTCAACAGGAGATGTTAAATAATCGTCTTCAGATCGTTGAGAGTCTGAAGGAGATATTGGAACAGCAAATTGGGAATAATAGTGTGCAGGATATCATGCAACGTTTTTCGGAGTACTCGCAGTACACTTTGAACGTATGTGTGTCAATTTAGTTCAAGAATTTCTTGTTTTTTTCGTATTTACTATAAATAGATTTGTGAATAGCTGAGTAAAGTCTTTGTAAAATATTTCTCTCCATTTGAAATGAAACGTTATTCAAGTGTCCCTTTAGATATATTTTAATCGATAATAATTCATTAGGACTTCAAATACAAGCGAAAAATCACGCAGTTGGAATACGAACTTCAAATAGCAAACAATAAATTTACGGAATACGAGTCGATTATAACAAGCATGGAGCACGATATGATTTATATCCAGAAGGCTTGGAATAAAAAGGAACCTCAATCAAAAATCGATAGTCAAACTGTGGGAACGAACCCTGTGACCATAGATCATCAAACCGTATCTCTTCAAACGACGATAGAAATGAAATCGACTGAAGTTCAAACAGATCCTTACACGTGTTGCTTGGAGAAAAAAGATTTCAACGAAATTGGTGTGCAAGTGATGACTAGTCCTCTGATCGAAAATATCCCGGAAAAGGAAGAAAGAAAAAGTGTTCAACCAACGAAAAACAACGACGAGAAAGAATCTCCCGTCTCCGTTCTTCACGAGCAATTAAATCAAGCGTTAAAACTTGCCTCCGACCGATCCGCCACACTAATGAAATATGAATCACAAATAGCGGAGTATCAAGCGAAAGTGGAGTCGTTGAACGAAATGATAGAAAATCAGAGTCTGCAGCTGACGCAGAAAGAAAAATTACTAGAAGAGTACAAAGTACCTGTGCAACCACAGATTTCCGGAACGGACTGCGCCGACAAGCTTGCTCTAAAATCTACGATAAACAGTCTGCAGAAATTGATTAGTCAAAAGGAGGAGACCATCGCGAGATATCAGAATCTGTTGAAAGAGGACAGGGACGAGCATAGCAGAGCGGCCAGTCGTCTGCAGGAAGAAATTAAAAGTTTGCACGGTCGTATCCAATTGATGCAGAGCGACGCTCAGAGGAATCAGCAGAGGTATGACGTAACGAATGAAGCTCGGAAGTCGACTTCCAACAAAAGTGACGAAGTGACAATGAAAGTTGACTTGAAGAATAAAGCTATGAAAGAGGAGGAAGTCGCGAGATTGAATGAAAAAGTTTCCACCCTCGAGGCGGATTTGAATATTACGAAAGAGTTAAGCGAGCGTTGGCATCGATTAGCCGAAGAAAGATTAAAACATATGGATCGTATGAGGGAAAGGTAACGAAGAAACTATGGTTTTTAAATATTTTGTTTGTACATGGTAATTTAGAGATAGTGACATATATTAGGAG
Organism: Mimumesa dahlbomi; assembly: GCA_917499265.3. Lineage (NCBI taxonomy): Eukaryota > Metazoa > Arthropoda > Insecta > Hymenoptera > Crabronidae > Mimumesa > Mimumesa dahlbomi. Next base: position 9,456,372 of record OU824118.1, on the reverse strand, counting down.
AGTTTTTTATTTTTATTAGACTGGAAGAACAACACAAGAGCGAGATTGAAAGTTATCGAGCGGAACTTAGCAAATGGCAGAGTGAAGTAGATGGACTTCGAAAACAATTATCGGAAAATCGTATGTTAGTTACGAAGGGGAATATTTCTTTAATGAAAGAGTTACAAGAGAGGGATGATAAAATACACGAACTTAGTCTTGCCTGCCAACAATTACAGGTACAACAAATACTTGTACACTAGTTGATTAATCTAGTTACAAATGAAAAAAATATGCAATTTTGTTTTTTTTTTTATATAGAACGAGATTGAGTTAATGGAATCCACGAATCGATCTCATCAAGTAGTGGCGCACGGTGAATGCGAAACGAAAATGAACGAAATTACACAGACGTTTAGTCGCGAACAATTACAACAACACACACAGACAGATCTTGTTCGTAAACAGTTGCAATCCTTGTTGGAAAAGGAGAAAATGTACAAGCAGGAAATCGCTGATCTAAAACAACGTATCAGTCGCAGGTATCTTCCTGTTAATATAAGATCCCGGATTTTACAGGATTTAATTTCTATTTAATATTTATATTAATTACTCTTCCCCCACGTGTATCTGTATTACAGATACATGGCCGTAAAGACACAGGAAAAGAAAGCTTCGCAACGGGAGGTGCAACTTGAACGTAAAGTCAAAGTTTTAGAAGACGAGCTGCAAAAGGCGCAAGCTCATTTAGATCGAGAGTATTTAGCGCAGGAAGTGAAAAAAGCTAAGGTGATTATCGGTGAATACCGTGACCTAGGTGAAATCTCGTATAATAATCGTATCAAATTTTTCCGCAGACCGCAGAGGAACTTTCACTGTGGGAGAAACAGAAAAAGTGGCAACAAACCGCCGAAAAGTTGAAAGAGAAACTTAAAGAAAAAACCGACGAACATACGAAATTGCTTGCGAATTATGAGAAACTTCGATCGGTAGTGGCTTGCATGGAGAGAGAGAAATGGTATTTGAAAAGTAGACTTAAGGCGGAGAATAGCTCTGCCGCTGGAACTTTATCTGCAAGGTCTATTCCATACAAGCCACAGAATATGGTGGAGGAACTTCAAAAGGAATGTCAAATTTTACGAGATCGTGTTAAACAATTAACGGATCGATTAGAGAATGAAGAGAGTGAGCAGCTTTTACTTAAAATAGAAGAACAGAAGAGACATATCGCTGCATTAGAAGCAGTTTCCCAGGTAGAAAATATGTTCTGAAGAAAAAATTATGCGATTTATTATCAGCATGTCTTTATCTTTACATATACATTGCAGGGTAATGGTTACGTTATCACTCAATTGGAGAAATTAGAAGTAACGAAAGATATTCTTGAAAAAATGAACTTGTCGTTAGAGAGCGAAAATTTCGAGTTACGGCTTGAATTGGAAAGGGCTAACTCAGATACACCGAGATTGCGGGAAAAGGTCGAGCATTTAGAGAAGTATGTTTTCGATGGTATATTTTTGTTAGTCGATCTGTATGAAATATTATTTTACACATCTTACCTTTGTAGATATATAGAATTGTTAAAAATTGAGAAGTCCACTGACTCGTCGCCACGATCATCGGAAAGGGATGTACAAGAGCACGGTCATAGAAAGTCTCTTTTAGAAATGGAGAAAACTATTTTCACCCTGAAACGAATTGTCGAGAAATTGCAGGCTGAAAATAAACGTCTTAAGATTAATGTCAAAAAGAATCATGGCATAAATCAGGTAGGAACATAAGAATATTTAAATAGCATTGTTTACTTTTAAATATTATATAAAGTTTCTATAAAAACAGATGTCATATATTTCATCTGCAGGGAAAAATTCTTCCTGGTGAATCTGAAAATATATTGCAAAAACAACACGAGGAGGCGCAAAAACGTATAATTACGTTGGAGACCGATTTGCAACTTGCTGAACAAAGGGTAACAATGTTAGAAAAATCGCAAAAAGAGGACGATAACGGGGAAACAAACATTTTAAAACAACAATTGAACCATAAATCTGAACTCTTAGACAAAGTAAAATATCTACTATCGAGGGCAGCTATGAATGAAAAATCTCTTCGACAACGGGTTAGTATTCATCCATATAGAAAATGGGGTGATTCAGTGGTTGATATGAAATAAATGACTTATCGTGACGTATATTTTATAATTTCCAGATTCACCAACTAGAATCGAGGCAAATATTATCTACCATACCGGAGTGCTACGTGACAACCCCTCCTCCAGAGTGATCAACGTCCGGTGAGTGAACGATCAATATATTTAATAACGAAAACTCAGAAATTACTAATTGTAGTATAGTTTTATTTGCTATACGATACAAACAATAAGAGGCATACACTCGAAGGAAATACATTGCGGACACTCGCATAATTATTCGCAAAAACAACAAGTAGATTCACACAAAGTATTCAGTCTACTTAGAGTAGCATGGCAAGAGATACTATTTATCGATAAAAAACAATATGATACCAGTTGTTTGTTCGACACAATCGCTGACCGCAATTTCACGCACATACATCTCTTAAAATGATTTACTAAGTTGTTACACGGTTTCAAATTAAGTTTAAAATACTTAGTATCTAATACTGAAGATAAATTATGCTAAGCCTTGTGGAAGCCTCGCATGTCATACGATTTAAATAACAAAGAAGTCTTCTTGCTATTCGCACGTCAAACTTAATGAAAATTCTCGCAAAGTATATGATACACATTCTTGTCAGTTAAATAGTATTACACAGTAATAAATGCGGGGTAAAACTCGAAGAACTTAATATTCAATTCGGATCTAATAGTCACTGTCCAGTGCTTGTAGGAACGGTTGAATTGACATTTCATCCTCGCAATCGGGGATAAGTTTTCCTTTGTACTTGACACAAGAGTCGGCACACTTCTCGCCTAAGAAATACGGCCCGAACATTTTCTTACACTGTGCACAATTCCTTATGCACACACCTGAAATCAAATACAATTACACCTGACGTATCTCCTACGAAGAACAATAAAAATCAACAACTTATACGGTGATGAAAATAGTATCAGCACACGGTGTTAAATAAATAAACAAAATTAAAGTGTGAATTACAAAAATTAAACAAATATTATATTAAACCTTAATTTTCGTGGAAATCCTAATGATTAATATTGTTTATTAAAATTCCTAAATATTTAAATATCGTATTCAAAATTCCTTCGTTCCCAAACAACCGTGTGCAAATACTGTTTTAACTCCAAAATGTTCAACCTACCAACAGCTCGCTCGAAAGGGGTGCCCGCCGAAACTATCATAAAGATCATTGCAGAGGCTACGAACAGCGTCAGTAATACACGAGTAGTTGTATTCATCGCTGAAACAGACACCAGTATTACCAATAATTACTAAACAAACAATATAACGAGCAACACTTATGACATTTAAAACACACACACACACACACATCGTATGTATCATCTACAAGAACGAACAACACCTGTTCTTCTATCAAGTACAATTACTTTCCCCTACGACCGTGATAATTTTACAAAAAAAATACAATTATCCGCATTTACGAACGAAAACGATGAAACCCAGGTGAAATAGACATTCCCGGCACCGTACGATAGTTCACCTGTTGATCTCCGACACACCGCTAGTTCTAGTGAACGTAGAACCGACAGGATACACAAGGTACCTGACGCGTGTTAGCCTCTGGCAGGATGCAATGCACAACGCCGCATTGATACACCGTGTTCACTTTTCTCGATTAATTACCCAGTCCCCGGGCACACGAGGTAGATATGGAAAGACGGAGAGAAAAGAGACAGAGACGGCCGGAGAACTCCATGAACTTTCAGGGATAACACGGATGTCGAAGCCGTCGAGGCGGTTAAGTTGCAAACGTTAAATACGCGCTCAACGTATTCGTGGGTAGACCCCTGGGGAATCGGGCCGCGTGTCATTGGCACGTAGAAGGAACGTAGAAAGAACGAGAAAGAAAAATAAAAGAAGAAAAAAAACATGTTTCTTTTAATAAGTCCAAATTATCTTTGTATCCTGTGCATGTCGATATTATTATTGCCCGTAGGCGCCCGTGTTGCTTCGGTATCCGCTATGTCGTTGGTCACCTTTTTTTTATATATATATATATATATGTATATATATATATGTATATGTATATACATCTACAGTCATTTATAACCGGAATCCCCATCATCATGCTTCCGCGTTCTCCTTAACGGCCACATTGTGAACACATAAAGATAATAAATATGGATGGAAGGTGTCTGTTTGTCTCCTCGTCTTTACCGCCGGCCGTCTCTCTTTCTCTCGTTTATCCAGGAAGCACTTGCAGATTCAAGACCAAGGATCGACCAATGGGCGACTCGATCGATGTTAACGCACGATCATCGACGCGTAGATATAATGATATCGATACAGATCAATGGACCGGGATGAAAGATAAAAATAAAATAAAATAAAAAAACAAGAAGGAATCTAAGAAACGTTCGTGTACGTGACGAATTCGTGATCGAAATGATCGAATCGATCGAATTGATCGTTTCACTTGTGTAACTTTGGCACGAGCGACGAGTCACAAGATCGAAGAAAATTTTCGCGGTAAACGCAACCGTCCCGACGTGATGAATTCGTATTTACCTGCTTGTTGTCCGATGATCGAGTCGAAGCTGCTGGAATTGATAAAACCAGACGAATGACACTGAGCAACTGTTCGCCGACGTTCTTATATATCCGTAGAGGCCAGATTCATCCCTCGTCCGAGGGAAACCCCGCTGCCTATCTTACTACTTAATTCGATTTCTTCGATTTCCTGCACTCGGAATCGCGAAACGCACTGATGAGATTTGCACGGAAATTTCGATCGATGGAACTCGACCCAACTATAATTGCTTAAAGAGGAGAGAGTTGTCTCGGGCGTTACTGCCGAATGAAAATTATTATACGATTTTATATCATCCGACTCGTGAGAAATATCATCTATCCGAATTTCGATATATCGAATATAGAATACCATAATTTTGTCATTCAATTGGTTAAGAGTGTTTTATTATTTCACCTGAGAATCGTTCGATATCTTCGATATAATCTTACAATATTTTATTGTGAATACTTCAAGGCTGATTGTGAGTTAAATAGATCGTCAGATTGTAGAGAGAGAACACTGCAAACGTTTTCTTTCGTATGTAAATTTTTATTCAACAAAATAATGTACAGAACAAATAGGTAACAGATATAACAGGTATAACTTTGTACAATAACGAGATGTCAATAGAATTTCGCTATTATTCCTTCTCCTCGGATTCAGAGGTAGGTTTCTTGTCAGGCGATTTATATTCTAAGGACCAGAAGTTCTTATACGTGAGCGGTGGTTGCTGTCCGTCCTTGATCTTCTTATCAATATCTTCATTCAACCTCGAAACGTGGTCCTTTTTACTCAAAATGGCGGACAGAGTCTTGTACCTATCATCATCCTTGTATTTTGTCTGCTTTTCCGTTCGCGTCTCCGCATCATCTTCGTCTTCTTTCAGTTTCGTAATGATATCATCGGTGAAATATTTTGACAGAAAATCATCTTCGCTCTCAAATGGACGGGACGATGATTTTTTTTCGTGTCGTTTGAAAAATGATTTTAAAAAGTCATCGTCACTATCATCAGTCCCTTTCTGACTTTCCACATTTTCTTTGTCTTCATCTCGGTCCAAGTCATCGTCATCAGTTTTCTTAAATTTTACGTTGGAGTTCTCCGAGTGCGTTGATTTTGGTAAATAATCGAAATCATCATCCTCTTTGGAATCATCCTCTTCTACCGAATGACTCTTATATATCTCATCATTTTTCGTTTCATCGGAGTTCACAGGTGTTCCTTTCTCATTTTTCTCATAATTCGCGTAGACTTCGCTGTTCTCCGCGTTTAATCTCTTCAATATAGGATCATTCTTCAGAAAATCCTCCAAATTAAACGGTTTCGTGTACTCCTTTATATCAAACGTTACCGGTTCGAAAACTACCTTCGAATTCTTTTTCTCCACCCTTTCCAAAGTTTCTTCAGACTCACGTTCCCCTTTGTCCACCGGTTCTTCCGCCGATACGTGTTCCTTTCGATCGGAATAATAATCCCTAACCTTATCACTGACGTTGTCTTCCAATTCTCTCGCAGCATCCTGATTTTCGATCACCGAATCAACGATCGATCCTTTCATCGATCTTTCTTCGTCGCTCGTTTCATCGTCGTCAGACAAATTCGACTCGTTAACGTTCGATGATTTCGATGTCTTTTCGTCGTCCGTTGATATTTCCGGGTCAATGACGTCAGTGTCCTCGTATTTTCCATTTTCCTTGTTCGCGCGACGATCTTCCTCGTCTAAACTTTCCTCCCGCACGTCCGAGTAATCCGGGACCTCGACGTACGGAATATTGTCCGGATTGTACGGCGGATTATCGGTGGACGTTGTTTGTTCCGCGGCTCTTTGATGATCTTGCAGGTTAATGTAAATCTTGTTCTTTTGTTGTTCTTCGAGCGACGTAGACGCGGTCGAGTAATCTTGCTCGGTGTATCGCGGTTGGGGTGTACCTTCGTGTTTCTCCTTAGAGTGATTATCATTGGCTGAGGTTTCGGAGGTATGGAGGAGTTTCTCATTTTTTTTATTCTCAATGTTATCCGGTTGGAGATTCAAATTTTTCGATGGCACCGGTTTGTTCAGATCGTGCACCTCCGAATTATCTTCCGTTTTATTACAATCTGGGAAGACGGGAAGGTAATTATGTTTTTTGGATTGTTTTGGAGGAAGTATGGTTTTAAATTTTTCTTGAGTGTCATCGATGATATCCCAAATACGTTTGTAAAATTCCCTGGGATTTGTGTGTGTGCTTTTTGACGACGAGTTACTGTTATTTGTTGCCTTTGTTATTTCTCTTAATTGTCTTGCTTGTTCTTCGTAAGTGAGTTTAGGGTGACGGTAAAACCCATCCGGGGTGGAAATCTGTTTTTTAGTATCCACGTGATCCGAAGAATTGGAATTTGAGTCGTTCAGCGAACGTTTTGTGCGTTTGATATCAATTTCTTTGCGTTTGGCGTTTGATTTAGCTAACATATCGGCATTCCTTTCATTCTTTCGACGAATAGTTTCCACGATGGTTGTGATTTTAATAATTTCTTCGTTGTCGGGATTTTGATCGTTCACGGGTGTTTTATCGCGGGAAATTTTTTTCTTATCTTTCGCGTATTTGATCCGTATCTTTTCTAATTTCTTCGCCTTCCTACTGCTTTTATCTATGGACTTCCATTCGGGTATGAATAATTTAGTCACCGGTGAACTCGATTTATTTCCCGCAAACTCTGTCGCCTCCGCGTTGATTTGATTCTGAAAATTTTCAACCATTTCACACATCAACCTTACGAACGTTTCAACAAAATTTCCCAGCAAGTTGAACGCGTGCGTTAATTACGTTATAGTGATGACAAACATTTACCATTACGCTCCATATACAACGATCCCAACCTGCAATCTTGCCTCTGTCAAAAGATATCTACGTGCAGATGATTTTTTTTTCAACACGGTAAGAGGATAATTCACAAAACTGATGAAGGTTCCATAAATGGCACTCTCGTTAATGTGACTTTATTTGTTGATAGCACTTATGTACAAAATAAAGTATAAACATCAATTACGAGTACAATGGCTCAGTAAAGAAATCTACCTGTTGTTCGCGTGCGATCGTATAAAGTCAACTGAAAATTCTGCGTGCATGTGTTTTAAGCCGATCACTGAGCCATCGTTTAAATAATTCTATATACACATGACGATAACAATAATATAATTCAAGCCACCTAACGTACTTTCTACTTATTAATTTATACCAAACGTTCGCGTTCCGTACCTAAAAAATAAATTTCAGCAAGAAGATGTAGAAAATATCTTTTTAATATTTCGTTAAAAACATATCCATATGAAGTCATAATACAAGATATGCGAATATAAGTTACTACTTATCTTATATACTACAACTACGATTACCTCGAGGCGAGTGTTAAATTTCATGAGGGTATTATAGAATATGGCTCGACCTTTAACAAACTCAGCTTAATCGTTACTTACAAGCTACACATTTCGACTGTGTTCGATACATATATATATATATATTTAACTACTGGGATACTTAACTGCTCGTTTGACTGATTATTAAAAAAAATAGAGAGAGAGAGAGAGAGAGAGAGAGAGAGAGAGAGAGAGAGAGAGAGAGAGAGAGAGAGAGAGAGAGAGAGAGAGAGAGAGAGAGAGAAACACGGTTCTTTAAGTACGTGAACGATCTTAAATCTCTGCAATTCCGTCGCGCGGAATTGTATCATAACTACGTGCATATTACCAGATAAATACTTCGTTACAATTACCGGATGAAACGAGAATGGAACCTCCGTGCATTTGCATAACGTCACATGGTGATCCTGTCCTCATAAATATCAAATTTTACTAAACATTCAGTGACAATATTCCAAATACGATGTTTCAATAATATACCATGTGTATGAAATGCACGTTATTTCATTACGTAGCTCTTAATTCTCGAATGCATGGGCAGTGCCTTACAGTGCTGTTTTGTTTGCGCAAAGATACGGTGTTGAATTAAAAAGTTCTTTAATTAAATTAATGTCACACCACTCAGATGATATTTTTTCAATAATACCAACGTAACGTGGACGTCAATCAGTATTTTCATCATTCCAAAAATAATTACGAACTTTTTAATTCACATCCACCTGTATCCCTGCTCTCTAAAGACTTTGATCCATGGTGTGCGATTATTTTCTTGTGAAGCCCAGATACGAAGCAATGCCGTTTATACTGTCAAAGAAGAGACGCAAAACTTGTTGTCTGTCGTAGTGGTTCCGTACCTTTGCCGGTCTCATCGGACGTCTCGGCGAGTCAAGTAAATGCTCCTCCACCAATCGCTATAGTACAATAGGTTTACATTGTATTGGTGCCAGTGCTGTATAATCCTTCGTGAAATATTTTGTGGGACAGTGTGGGTCTTCTGCTTTCGATTTTCGCAATGTTCGTGGAACACGAACGGGGAGAGAAATATATATATTTTTTTTGGAGTCCAGGGTTGTATTCTTCTCGTAAAAAATTCGTGTCATTTTCGAAATATAAAGGTATACGTTTTAATGTTTCATTGAGAAACGAGAAGTTGATGATTATCGTTGTGGAAAAGGGCAGACTAGACATCGAGTGTTGATTGAACGTGCTAATGACCATGTTGTCAGTGTCACGAACACCGTTTCACGCGGAAAATTCGTACCGGCTAGGTGTTATTATGTACATTAACCTTTAGTACCGTGTAATTAAATTAATGTGTAATTAAATATACCACCGAGCATGATGGAAAAAGTCATGCTGAGAGTATCAGAGAGAGAGAGAGACTACGAACCGAAGAGTGATAAATATTATATTTTGATACGTACACTGTAGAAAATGTTATGATTGACTTTCACGATTAAGCTTACTGAAATACATATACATATATATATACACACCCTGAATAGAATGTCGACGACACGATACGAAAATGTTATTTAATATTAGCACGTTCATCTGACGTATAAAAAAAATGGGAGCTGCACTATTAATCGCTTGGTAACGAAACAAAAGTTCACCAGTTTTCAGAGGAATTCTATTAAAAATGATTCTAATCTACAATTATTTTTATTTAAACAGATTTGCACTAGAGTGATTATTAAATTGATTAATTTACGCGATTACTAGTGCAGCTTTATCGAAAACAGTTCAGGAACTAATCACGAATTCGGCAACCATAGAGTTTCGAAAATAAATTAGAACATTTTCGAACACTTTTCGACGATGAATACTAAATTTATTAATATCGATATTCCAAAAAAAAATAAAAATGGTTACCCATCGCGATATTAATATCAGAGTATTTAACAGGTATTTGGGCACATTAAACATATTAACACGTGATGTTCTACTTTCGCTACGGTACGTGCAGTGTAGGAATATGTGCTCGTAACATACTAAATTTCTATTAGGTACCTCTAACATTAGCTGATGGTAATCAGTGATCCTGAAAGTTCGCGAGAGTATCGTACAGTTTATAACCCGTTCATCCATAAAATCCATGCAATCGCTCGCAACGTTCAAACTGTTACTACGACGCGGGTGCAAATAATAATTATTGTATTTGCATCGACTAAGTAACACCTAGTATAACTATTAAAAAAAAAAGCAGTCGGTGTGCAGGTCGTCACACGACGTACATAAGGTGCGTATTTAATTATCTACGGGGTTATATTGGATGGCTTTCTTGACTTTTCTTAAAATTGCAACTTACCATATATAATTATCTTTACGTTTCTGGAACGTTCAATGATAAATATTACGCACAACGTATATAAGTCAAATGATTTCGGGGTCTATTTACACTTCGTTCGTGGGTATGATGGTCTTTTAAATTCAGAATACTGTACATACGTTCTATAGAATCCATGGTCCGGTTACAAACAAACTTTCTATCGACAATCTTACAAATTACTTTTAATTACAACCTATCAATGCTTATTATTCGTTTGATTGAACAAAAAAAAATATATATATATATATATTTATAAAGAAAAAAGTAAAGAGAAGTATGTCAGATAATCGACGAAATTATAACTTATATTTCGCGATAGAATATAAATTATATTTTCTATGGGAGAATGAATTTCAATTCTGAGGTTTATCGAACAATCACGATTAATAAAGGCCCGTTCGATGTCGCTAGAATTTATCCGTACAGTCTGCGTTCCGTCTCTAGGGTAACTGGAAATGCACTATGCAGACTAATATCCACTATATATTACTATACTAATGTGTGTCTCTGGCAAAGGGTGCCTAAGTGTCATGCTTCTTGGCCCGTGACTGTTGACTACGTGATGGTGTTCATCAAGGCACTCTCTATTTTATAGCTACGGTGGTGAACAGCCTTTCTTTTTATTATTTCTTTCTTTCTTTTTTTTCTATTTACTTCCCCAATGTTCTGTACTGGCCGGCTAAATTACTCACGTATTGTGCGCCGTGATTCGTAGTGGGAAATTCGGCCCATTTACTCAAATCGATACCAGGCAGAATACCACTTCGACAGGGTACTCGTGGATTTCTGTAAAACCATACAAAAAAAATGTATTGATCAATAAACGTAAAACTGTCATATTCGCGGGAAAAAAAATAAAATCATTGACGCAACTATCACGTAGACGAAACAAATACTGAAACAAATTTCGTTATCCACAACAAGTAAGACGTTTAATATAAATAGATACTGGTAACACTTTAGATCTACACAGTAGACACTACTAAAACTGTTAGTTACGTATATAAAATAGGAAAAAAAACACATCGGGCACGATCCCGACCTTTCTCACGGTGTATTAGCCACATTATTTCGATCTCGAAAGCTACCGTAAAGCGGCTTCTAAATATTTCGAAACACCGCCGCGATGCCCCAGGTGGTCTTTTACATAAAGATACAGTTTTCCATAAACATCGCCCCCCCCCCTCCCCCCGCCCCCGTTTTGTGCAATCATGGAATAATCACGATGCCGGTAACTTACATCTCGTGATCGGGCAACACCATCGGGTAAATCTGTATGGTGTCGATCAGGTCGGTGTTGTCGCAGATCAGTCGGGCTAGTTTCGCCTTCCGAATCTCGTTGAGTTGTTCTAGAAAAGTGAAAGTGCCTAGCTTTAGAAGGTACCTCTCAGTTGTCGTTACACTTATGTTCGACCGGCTCCGATCGACTAATAAGTCCTTGGGGCCCGACACTCGCGCCGCTCAAGATTCTCGATTCGATTCGAAAGGATCTTACCGAGAGTGAAGGACGATGGCTGGTTCGGCAGCTCGTACCAAAATCGGTCACCTCGACGAGAATAACTGAATTGCGTGGCAATTACGCAGGCGAAGGTTGGTCCGAGCATGCTACCCGGAAGTGGTCTCTCCGATACACCTCCGGACCATAGATCGACGTCAGAAGGATGCCTGAAAAACGGTTCGAAATTCACCCGTTATTTCCGGTAACGTTACTTCTGATTAATCGACACGTTAAGTGTGTCCTTAGGAATATATTACAATACGGAGCTAATTATAGCATCGCGTTATGAATACCTGTTTCGTATTCATAATATGGACCGTTTATTTTGAAAGTAGTGTAAATCGAATTTAAAAAAAATGAGATATCACGTTATTTCTACTAAATTTAGTGTTAACTTTTTATTTATAAAAAGAAAAAATAACAAAAAGAAATGGATTACTACTTTCAAAATAAACGGTCCATATATGTATTTACTGAATTATATTATTTTAATGTGTAATTGTATAGTAGTATGTTTGTGTGGAATTTAGAGAACTCACTCAAAGATAGAGCTGTATCTTCTAATAGTCTCATTTGGCATGGATCCAAATAGCTCTTCGAAAGAGTCCGCACCGGGGAGGCCGCAGAATTTTCTGAAATATTCAATTCGTATCAATTACTTAATGTTTAAATAGTATACTATAAATATTTTCTATAGTATCTTAGAAACGTATACCAACCGGAATTCCATGTAGCTCGGTATACCGAACTCTCGACCACGTTGCATGTTGAAGGAAACCAGATCCAGTCCGAATTTCGCGCCAACTTTTTTGAACAGATGGTTCGTCACCTAATAAGAAAATAAATTTAATAACCCCTGTATCTCGCTGTATGCAACATTTTTCTAAAAAGAATGTCATACTTCCTGAGTGATGGAATCGTCCATAGCTTGGGCAACTTGATTCATTAGTCCCATAATATATTCATCGAAAACTCCAGCACGGTACAAGTCGTAGGGTCTTCTAATTAAATCAGATAATCTCTTCGATGCTGAAGAAAAATATACAAATATCGTTAGAAACAGTTAATTAAAAATATCATTCATTTTTTCTACCATTCTTATTTTGATTAAACCGTTTGATAAATCTTACCGATAAATTTGTGAGCTTTACTCCATCTTTCAACCGCTGTTGGTAGCAAAGAATGTCCAAATCTGAATGCTGCAGAGGCAAACGCATCGATCACACCAGGATTCACACTTTCATCGTAACCGTCCCAGTATCTCTGCAGTATTTAACGAATTATAACAATGTTCATAGAATTAACACGAAAAATATATAAAAATAATAATTCCACAATGCTCACGTTTTTCTCGAGGAGCAGTCCGAATTTCTCCATGACATCCTTGCCAAGCAAAATTGGCAGAAATTCGTTGTACGTGATATGTTGGATTTCCGCGATGACGATACGTCTCGCTTCCTGGAACAACGTTTCGTCGTCCCAATGCGGATTCACCTGGTTCAAACCCTTCGCCAGTCTGTTATGCTCACGTGCGAGCAAAGTGTGCATACAGGTGAGCACTAGCTGTTCGTTCACTCGTATCTCACCTGGGGACAAAGTCACGGGACATTCAATAGGAATGTCGTTCTCCATTCTTGGGAAAAAAATTGATTATTTTCCCTGCTAGAAAGTAGAACACCGGCATTCCGCGCTATTCTGCATAATCTACATAAATACACACTATCCGTGGAACCTTTTCCTGGATTTCCCAACAACCCGTTAAATTACACAAATTTATTACAAAAATCATCGAATTCGCACCGGTTAACGTTAACAACGCGAAGTGTTACGTGTCACGTAAAAGAAAGTACGAAATAATAACGGAAATGATATTTTCAGTTGAATCACAGGCACGCCACGTGAAACTTTCAAATTTACTTGAAATTGGGGTATATCATTACCGTAGAATCGTGATAACTTTCCACCTATCGGGTTCGCCGATCGCCGAACAGGATTGCGAGAATTTTTACAAGGTAATTTCGAATGCACGAAATATCCCTGTTTCTTTTTCTCTTTTTTTTTTTAATTCATATCATCGAGCGACCGTACGAATGAAGTCGTCCACCTTGATTCCGGACCGCTCCCTTTCTCGCTTACACTTAATCGCGTAATACACGCGGTGCGCGTCGATAATCGCCCCGTTCGGGACAGCTATCGCCGTACTTCGGCTTGGTCGTGCAGAATGCGACCGTTCGAAGTGAATTTCGACACTATCCGCGAGCGGTTATAGATAGCGAGCCCGCCATTATCATTTCGCCCCACGGCGACGCGGGTTCCTTGTCTAGCCGTTAATCAGTGATGGATGGAAATAATACCGGCTACGGTCGGACGATTAATTTTTCTTTACGGTTACGCACCGTTTGACCGAGATTACACGGTACCAATACCGTCGATACACTTACGTCTAATATAGCGTACATACATTTAATGTGCACGTAATATACGCATTCGACATGCATCGAGTTAAGTACCGATTACCGTCTCGCGATTGAATTGTTTCGTCCCGTAAAATGCTATTGTGTATATATGTATATGTGTGTCTATGTGTGTGTATGTAGATATATCCGTTGACTAGAGAACGCGCGGATTTTCTGTCCGGTTGAACATGACGTGGGAAAAACCGTACGTTCGATTGGCGAACGTAACAGTCCGCGATAAAATCAGTGTTTCAATTACTTTTACCACGTCTCGCTTTACTAATATATAAATAATCAGTCGATACTTGAGAAATGAGTAGTCGAATTACCGTCCATTTACGATAGATTGATTTTCATCATACATATTCTATTCGATCATATTTTATTTACCTATAGATAATTATATTATATCTTTGCAAGATGCAGTATATCTTCAACAAAAAAAGGGACAAGTAACACGTTAAATTAAATATCATAGTTAATTCAATCTCCCGTTTCCGCTCATGATGTACTACCTATCCAATTTCTCGTTAAAATAATGATAAACCGAGGCTAATAAATAACACAAACGTTACGTATCCCCTTCCGTTTTGCGCGGGAAACGACGATTTACCTGCTTCGAAGCAATACATCGATCGATTCGGTCGCGTGCAACCCTCGTCCGGGATGTCCAGCTTGAGTGGCAACAAGTCCTTCAGCCCGTAATCCGAGAACACCGGGTTCATGCGTAACAGTCCACCGTAACCGGTCCGAAGTTTCCTGAAATCATGAAACAAACGGGGAGGGTTCTTTATTTGTCAAGGGTCTTCGATCATCGACGTCTCCATCCGAAAGACGCGTGAAATTTCGCCACGCGGAACACGTTTCAACTGGGAGAAAGATCGCGGTGCTGAGAGCTCGATTGGGTAATCGTGGATCTCATAATGCGAGCGGACTAGAAAGTGCGAGGGAACACGGTTGTATACGTGTTCCTGTGTTAGAAAATATGGAACAGCGTAATGCTGATTTATTGTCGCCGCTGACGTAATTTCAACGTACACCGTCGATGCTGTTTCGAAGGCGGAACAGACTACAACCGACTTCGACGGGTACATTGTGTACATACGTAGTTCGATATAATTGAACACGTGATACGTTTTATAAATCGTCGAGTCTGTCTGTTGGAACATCTTGCCACTGTACTTGCGATTAGTAGACTCTATCAAAAATAGTGTCTTTCGTTTTAGATAATCGTTCAATTTTATCGTATTAACACTAAAGATATCGAGGTGGGTCAAATGACCTGTTTCAACCTTTTTATTAAAATCCCTGCGTGGAACGTTATAGCTTTCTACTTTAATTTCTTTAATCAACATAAAGAAAATACAGTTCTCTATACCAAATTCACTATTACGTAAAATCAAATGTAAAAGTTATCATTTTTACGGATTCCATAAGAATCTATACATAAACTGTCTATACGTTTAATGTTAATACTTCCCCTAGATCTTCGTTATTATTTACTATACAAAAAAATTACTATCAATCTTTCACAGGTCCTGTTTCGTCTTAATTTGTATTTCAATCTTTGGGTATCGTCGTCGTAGCTAATTGCACCGCGTTTTCATTAAGCGTGGATAATTTTCATTCGCCGCCCGCGTATCGGAGTATCGATCCATCGGAGGCTGTAATGTTATTTTACCTGGCGAACGCCTCTGTAATTCCGTAAACCGTGTTTCCGTCTAGCACGCCTGTCAGAAGGTTAAATGGTACGCGGGAGCCAAGTCGGCATCCAGGTCGAACAGCGGGGAAGGCGCGAACGAAGTCCATACATTTGACGCCGAAAAGCCTGTAGAAGTAATCGTCTTCCGGTATGAGAATCTCGTTGCAGTAGGGGTTCTTCAGGTGTGGCGGTCGGCTACAGCATTCCTCGGGGTCGTTTCGATTCAGGGGATCTGGAAGAAATTCATCCTGAGACTCGCGATCTATCTTACGTCACCTGGTGATCGATATTATTTTTAAAAAAATTTTACAATATTATAATTGTTCATCACTCGTGAGAAATACGATTAACTTTCTCCGTCGATGTGTCCCTGATATATATTTCTAATTCTTTATATACCATCGCGATAACACTGAGAAACACACATTTACCGTGTTTATTATTTGCCTTCGTTACACGAGAAAATTGTATCGTTTGTTAAATAGAATGTAACGGGAAGGCGACTGCGGGTGCGTGAAGGGAAAAGTATTTTATTTATGAGCGAATGTCAGATATTACGTAGATATATCTATAATTATTCAATTATCGACGTTCCGAGTAACGTTCCGAATAAAATAGTTCGATCAACTATCGAACGTTGTTTAATGTTTCAGTGGAACTGGAAAAAAGTGATATAATTGTGAAGGTGATTACCAATTACCAGAATAAATACATGAATGGCAGGTAGTTTCGTCTGGTTTCTATTCTACGTGCAAAACGTCACACGATTGGCCAGCGAGATACCGATCGCTTTCACTGTTAGTTACCCACATTTCGATACCCAGTAAATATTCGACGTAGAAGGGCTGCAGAACGCCTATGGTCATGATACACAAACGTCTCCGCGTAGCTGACGGTAATTAGATCAATGGTCATTACGTAATTTGCTATTGACAGATATTCGGGACTAGGCCACTTTCTAATCTCCATTCCGATTCGTTTTTTTCTGACACATATCATCGGTCAGTAAATTCTTCAAGTCTGTGGCAACCGTTATTCAAGTGTTTTTATCATACTTTTTTAGCGATGTATTATTTCGTTGTAATTAGCCCGCGGCGTATCGTGTCCCATAGGAGAAATTTGTCTGAAATTATTCCGTCTGCTATCTAACATTCATAGGTTCGTTACGACAGAATTTCTTTTTCTTTTTCACACAGAATTTTCATACCGATATTAATATTTTCACGTGCAACCGGACAGCTTTGTAAATTATTTACGATACTTATAGATCTATCTACAAGAATATGTTTAACCAGTTAAGTGTGTTTGAGAACTATATCCGTCATACGAAAATTATGTTACCTTTTGATATTTATATCGTAATATTGATGGAAACCAAGTTATATTCGCAAGTTTTAATATTTTTAGAATATTTAGAGGTCAATGTAAATAATTTAAGATGCAATTCATGTATCCATAATTTTCTAACGTTATCATTTGATTCTCGCGAAATACACCTGGCACGTTCTGCAAAAAGATCGTCATATTTAACCGGTTAATGACAAAGAAATTAGGTGACCAGTGACAGTAGGTATTCTTTAAAATGCGGTAAGTGACAAGGTGTAAATTGCATCCTGCAAATAGTCGATAATCAAAGGTACAATCATACCTAGGGGCGTCCCTGTTAGCGTGTAGTCGTGGTCCATAAACTGACCCCAGGCAATCACCATAACCGTGCCGGCGTGATCATGATAACCCTCATCAGGATGCATGGTGCGTGACACAACCCGCGATAATGGTAAATCACGACCGGTTATCGATATCCTCGGCGCTGTTAAGCCGTCCGCGAATCGGGGACTCAATAGTCTGCGAGAACGAATAGAAATTTTGTTCGTTAGAGAAAACCAGGAAATGTAATTGACAAGATTTGTCGGACGTTTCCACCAGGTGGATGTTTACCTGGTGAACGGTGACAAGGTGGCACCCCAGGTCGGGTTTTGTAGATTCGTGCAGAGACCGTCGTATCGCCGGTATTTCCCGGGTCTACATTCCACGTTGCTCAGGAAAGCTGGACAGACCTCGCGGATCAACGTCTTCGACGTGTCGATCAGAGGCAGACTTTTCTCGATGTCCTCGTAACTCAAACCGTATCTGTTCGGACAACATTTTTAAATCGGCGAGATTAAAAAGAAACGGGTTAAATTCGTATCCGTGTTTTGTGTGGGTTATTTTGATTAAAATGTTAATTAAAATGTATCATCGAGTGTATTGATTAATTGAATCAACTACTAATTCTATAATTCTGACTTTAGAAATTTGGAAGTTCTTACATCATAATAAAAAGTCATTAAACTTTCATATTATTCATCCGGTTAATGTACGTATCCTCGAATGTATTAATTATTTGAATTAACTACTAATTCTGTAATTCCGTCTTTAGAAATTTGGAAATTCATAGATCATAATAGAAACGTCATTGAATTTTCAATTTCCATCGCCACACTTTGCCAGAAAATCGAATCCACAAAAAGCATCGAAAATGCAAAGCTATGGGCCAAGTACAAGAGAATGATACATTGGAATTGGTTGCTCATTAACATAAACTGCATTTTACACAGGATTTGAAATCAATCAAACTTGCTCACATTTGATTGATTTCAAATCCTGTGTAAAATGCAGTTTATGTTAATGAGCAACCTATTCCAATGTAACATTCTCTTGTACTTGGCCCATAGCTTTGCATTTTCGATGCTTTTTGTGGATTCTTTCGTCATTTCCGCAAATTTTTAGATATCGACCTGAATCTTTCACTGTCTTATTGGGCTTCGAATTCCGCGTCCAACACGTCCCGGATCGTTTTAATATCTCAATCATTGTGGAAATGGCGAGCAAATTACGAAAATCGTGAAAAATCCTCAAATTCAGGCGGTTTTTTGAACGGCATTCGCTCAATTGTTGAGATAGCCGTCTGAAACTTGTACCATTGTTTTAGTTGGGAAATTCTACAGCAGATCAACATATAATAGTTGTACTTTTCGAAAATTTCATTTTTCGCAAAAATCTGAAGGGGGTAGGTCAGGATTTTTTGCGATTTTCGTAAATCGCTTGCCATTTCCGCAATTTTTGAGATATTAAAATGATCCGGGCCGTTTTGAACGCGGAATGCGAAGCCGAATAAGCCAGTGAAAGAATCATTTTAATATCTCAAAAATTGTGGAAATGGCAAGCGATTTACGAAAATCGCAAAAAATCCTGACCTACCCCCTTCAGATTTTTGCGAAAAATCAAAATTTCGAAAAGTACAACTATTATACATCGATCTGGCGTAGAATTTCCCAACTAAAACAATGGTACCAGTTTCAGATCGCTATCACAAAAATTGAGCGAATGCCGACTAAAAAACTGGTTGAATTTGACGATTTTTCGCGATTTCCATACATCGCTCGCCATTCGCGCAATTTTCAAGATATAAAAATGATCGAATATGTTTCGAATACGCATTCTGACCCTTAATTTTACGAAGCTTGATGTCAAAAACGTAACGTAACAAACATTTCTAATTTAATATGTTAACAATCTGGATGTGTGTGAGAGGAAATTTCATATACTACATATATAAAATCTACGTTATCGGCAGAAAAATTATCTCGCATAGTATGAAACATATGTTAGGGTTTGACACCGGGCTGCGTGACAGGCTGAACATGGAGATGGAGAAGGAGGAGAGGAAGAAGACGACGTTTCTTACAAAAACCTCGACTTTTTAGATCAAAATATCTCGCGATTGGCTTGATGGATCTTCTCGTAGTTAGGCTTAAATTACTCGGGTGGACGTCCCCTACAAGAATATCACCATAGTTTGGGGGAAATATGCGGATTTAATGCCGTTTGAATACCCCGAAAACCTCGATCTAATTCTTCCGGAAAAGAGTAGTTCAGGTCTACCAGTCGGGAACTCTTGTACTTGGCCCGAGTCAAGACCTTAACTCTTGATTAATAGTTCTTTCTACACCTAATACACAGACATCCTTGACGTAAACACTGTATCTTACGTGTGCGCAAGGTTCGACGAGATGTCCAGCAGAAGTTCGCCGACGGTGGCCAGGTCTTCCGGTCTCCACATTCCGTTCTTCGGTTGCGCCACATCTGTGATCGATGGACAATACAAACGAACGTCATTATTACACACTCAACGCGAACCGGGGCAACGAAAGATCTCGGTTGCGTACGAATGATAATGTCACGCGGGACAAAGTAATCGAGTCCGAACACGATGATGTATCGCACACCCCGTCATTATAAATGACACTCGACATTATGCATCACCGGAGATGTTTATAATTGTCTCGTTCTTTTTTCCACGTCAGTCCTTTTCATCTTTCTTTATTCTCCTCTCGTGGTGTAGGTAAATGAAATGTACTCACTGATACGTTTCCTCGCCTCGATGTACGCATGATTAACGGCATCGTAGGTGATACAGGTTTGATGCGATCCCACCGACGGAGGGCTGAAAAAAAAGGCGAAGAAACGAGAATGAAAGTTAACGTCGTGCTCGATCTTCGGGTACGCGTATTATTTACAAGCTTCCCTTCTTCCCCCACCTTCTTTTTTTTCTCTCTCTCTGTGTGCGCTAATTACCTAACGTTGTAGCCTACTTTCGCGAGATGCTGGCACCCGAGCCTTCACATTTACGACGTTTACACAGAATCACCGGTCCCTCTCTTTGTGTGTGTGTGTGTGTGTATGTATGAGTACGGATATTCTGTATCAAGGTAACCCGAAACTATCACGCTCCTGTATTCTTGCAAACGTGCCTACATGAATCGACCATATCCTGTTTCTGCAACGAAATATTGTACTGGCATTGACGTGCCACGAGTGGCTTTTACCTTCGAAGGTTGACCCGGCGGCTTTGCACCGCGGGTCTCTTCGCGTTTCAGATTAGAAACGATCCGAATCTCGGTTTCCGTGTCTAATTCATTGTTCCGGGAATCGAGTGTGATGGAATTGTTCATTTAATAATCATCATCTTGCAATGATAATACTATTATTACAACAAGACATAGATAATTGTGTAACAACAGTATAATTTCACTCTAATATCATTTGAAGAAGGTATTCATTCTTTATTAAGAATAAAATATAATTTCATTGAATAACGATTAATTAATTAATCCTGAGAGAAAGAGAGAGATAGTTAAAGGGCCATGAAACTAGCAGATAAAATCCAGTCCTCGTGTCGCAAGTTATACGTTTGCATCGTTCACGGGGTTCATTCTGTGGCAACTGTAAAATTGATGATCGTTCTTGCGGTTCTCCCAGCAACTACAAATTGTCCGTAAATCCATGTCCCGATGGTGGAAATATTTTCTCACAAATTATTCCGTCACAATTATTATTAAGTGGAGCGCGCGAGGGCCGTGTGTCGAAAGTATTTGGCGGGAATGCACTTGAGCGGCCACTCCGCAGTTAATTGCAACGAGGTAGGCTCTCGTACAGGTTCAGTTTATAATGACTGTTGTACATTAACGCCCTCGTCATAATTGGACCGCGTTGCAGCGCGTTGATTTTCCGTCGAATCAAAAATCCATTCCAACGTGGAAAACTATTTCATCGAGCTGATAGATGGCCACAGAGATTAGATTAGATTAGATTAGATTTTTAATTTTAGTCCTAGGGGAAGACCCCTTTAAGGACAGGAAACAAGAATACAAAATATGAGAATATAAAAAATATAAAAAAAGTATAATATGTATAACAAAGAGAGAGAGAGAGAGAGAGAGAACACACAGAAAGGTCTATGTTTGCGTGGATTTTTTATTTATGCACCCGGTTCGACTAATGCGAACCGTAAATGGTGAAGTCACGAGCCAAGACACGTTTCCGTTTACGTTGTTTTTAACGGCAACACACACACACACGCACACACATTAGCTACATTTCATGCGACGACTTCGCGTGATTTGCCGTCAGCTATTTGAAATTGGCTAGAAAGTATGTGTTCCCGGTACGAGATTCAATTGGACGCTCTTGTAGCGCTAATTTCACGTGAAAGATAACAATCGCACTATATTGAGATCTTTGGTATGTCTTATTAACAATTCGAACGTACGCGACCGTTCACTAACAGTGTAACAGGTGTTTTTTGTATCTTTTTCTCGTAGCTACGGTTCATGCGGAAAAATCGAGCAGGTTTCATGCGTACGTGAATATAAAACCGCAGAAGCGTACGCAGATTTCTTGGGAAAAAGAAAGGAATTCGTAGGTAGGCGTGGTACGGTAAACGTATAGATTTTTTTATTCACGGTTGTGTGTGATAAAGTATGCGTTTAACTCCGTGTATTAATTCTGTGCAAAATATAAACAGTTTCGTTTGGGTTTGGTGTATTTCTGACTCCAAAAAGATTCTATCGACAAAGTCCTGGAAAGTTAACAAACCTTATTTACAATTATATAGAATAGACATTTCATGGTTCGTTTGCGTGTATTTTAATAGAAAAATGGAAATTATTTTCTTTTCTCGCTTTGCGTGAAATAAGTATTTAATTCGAGGCAATTAGAGATATTATTCGTACAGAGTCTATGAAATCACTTAGCATCGATGAATTTAAATCTGTTCTGAGAAGTATCTAGTGTGTCTATCTAGTATATTTAGTATCAGACTAGTAACTTTTTAGTACCAATGGATTTTTTATATTTTTATACTGCGAGGATATTCAATCAAGCGATGTAATAGGTTATGTATTAGTTGAATGTAAAGTGTGGAAATTATTTAATTAGACATTCTATTAAATAAATGGTCACCATGATTCATGATTAACTATTCTAGTTTTTACGAGCGGCGGTGCTCCAGGGTTAACAAGTGTCATCGAATCGTTTATCACGTAATAACGTGTCAGACCGGAGAACGATTAGAAAGTAGATTTGCGTGCAACCGGTGGGATGGTTTTCCAAAAGCTGCACGGAGGTATATCATTAGATTGATCGAGGATGATAAAACGGTGTTCGTGGGAAACAATCGCGGCGTGACTCTTTGAATTCAACACGCCGACAGTTATTAAACGACTCTTCATTAGGGATAAATATCCGAGATTCACGACCTACAGTTTAACATCGACATTACTAATTTTAATGAAATTGTTCTCTCGCAGTCGCATAACCACGTTGAAATGCGGATAATACAGGTCATTTTTTGTTTTATACTTCTTTCACGTTACATAATCACCATACATTACAACCGTCGGCAAACAGTTACCCGTTACAGCTCAGCGTAAGATATTATCCAACATATTATTATCATAAGTATGTTTAATACGTCGGTTAGAGTGATTGCGAACGTGAAACGTTTCGAACGATCCTCCATCATGGTAACCATTCGCCATTAACGACATTGTTGCTGTTAAGCGACAACTTATAATCCATACTCCGCTAAGAGAACGCATATGTACATATGTGAAATATAAATGTGGAAAGCTGTACTTTATTGCGGAACGGTTAACATCATTATTATTATTGTAATCCCGGGAATACGATCTACGGATTAATTTCACATACTATACATACTCCGTTTCATTCAGTATCAGCTGACAAAGTATCGATATACAAGGCTGAATTGCAGTGATCGTATCGATATCGAAAAACTTGCCCGAGCTTTATCCGTACAAAATACTTCTGTCGTTGCCTTTCTCGTTGATCCGCGAGAAATAAAAAAATCCATCGATTTTTCTTTCTTTTTGCTTTTGCGCAACCGACAATTTTCCGGGCGGCGATCGAAACGCTTTCAAACTCGTTAGCCCGTTATAATTCATTGGGGCAGCCTAGCGTAAATATAGAAATTCTCTGATAAATTCTCAAGTAGTTTCCGCTGACCGGCAGGTATAGAAATATTTTCGTAGAAAAATTTCAGTTGCGTTTCACGGCAACGTCCTGTGTCTGGGTTCTGGCTTTCACCGTGGATTCGAAACTGCAAATGCAACAGACTGATAGGTCGCGCATTCCGTTTTGATGCATTCTAAGTGCCACGCTATTATATCGTATCCCCGGGCGGTTTCTAACAATATTAAAGATTCTTCTCGGTAAATAAACACGTAGGCACCGTCGATCAGATACGACGCGGCATAAATATGTAACGTTATCTTAATCGAACGAAAGTGAAACGACAAATAGCCGATAAATAAATATTAGGGTCTCCACGTAATTGATATATAGATATTTAGAGTGGATATTTTCAATTCTAATTTGTGGCATTAATTTTGAAAATGATATAGGTCTGTCATTGAAAAACAAAATTAGTTAATGCTACAATAATTTCAGTAAGACATTAAGGTTTTGTTTAAAATTAATCTCAACTTATTTAATTCTAAAAATTAAAGTTCTACCACTTGAAAAAAAAACAACGCTTTTTTCACAACTACCAAATGATTGATGACAGAATCTAATCTTCGCATGCACCTTTTATAGAGCAACGAGGAAAAGGTGGTTAGAATTTTTATTCTCGACAAATGAACTAATAGTAGCCTCTTGAATATTAATTAAGTGTAGCAAGAGAGTATTCTCCGTAATAACTGTTTCTTCTCTGTTATTAACCGACAAACGAACCGTCGTATGCAATTTACTAATTATCGTCGTTACGCCTTTCGGTTACTTAGGTCCTTAGGGATCCCCTTTTTGGAAATGATTTTATCGTAAATGGATTTGTCGTGTCTCATTAGCACCGGGTTCCAGAATGCTCGACTAACTAGTGGTAAGTTTTTTTTTTCTTCCCCCCCGTTCGCGATTATAAGTTTATTCTTGAGTGCACGAGCTGCCGACAACGGCACGTATCCACACTCGTATTGTCGTGTAATAACACTTACGTGTCGTACACACACACATACACAGGTGCACCACGCCGGTACGAATCTCGTAATTGCAGCAAAACGATGCAATCGCGTTATGCTTTGTTATAACTAGCAAAATCGTTCTTTTACGTACTGTAACAGAATACCGTGAGTACATACTCGGAAGTAGGTTAACATGATTTCGCACAGTGAACCATTTTGAAAAATTTTTCTTTCGCCAACATCCTCTCTCTTGTGCAATATTCTAAGTGCTTTTAAGAAATCCTTATTAAAACATTTGTCCCGTACTTTAAGGTAAGTGGAGAACAAAAAGAAAAATAATGTTACATTCGTTTCACGTATAGCGACACGGGGTTAACGTTGAAATGATAACGGTACAGGCAAATCAGGTTTTTCCACGGTATATATACATGTATATAGGCTGTTCTTATTATACGAATGTTCTCACGACCCGTTATTAAGATGTACTTTTACATTAACCGTTATATACATATTATTATCATGTACGCAATGTCCCAAGGGAATTGCGGAAACTGAATACCCATATTCCTTATTATAGTTAACATTTTTCAATTGTTATATAGTAGGGTGTAGTTTGTATTAAAAAAAAATGAACCGCGATCGACGTTTTGATCGACACACTCGGTTGAATGGCAGTTGCGTGTAATCGCGGTTACATTGTGCCGGTTTAAGCTAATCCCGCAGGAGCAGAGGTTAGACCGATAGTGAAAGTCCTGGTTAATGTTACTGTTTCTGACCAAAGTTTCCTGCTTTCTCCAGACCTCGAAAATGTCGATTGAAACCTTGCGGTGTTACGTAAGATCATATATATACTTCGGTCCGTATCGATACGCGGGGTATATAATTAGCCACGGCAACAAGTACATTCTAATTATGAAACGGATGCTGGGATATAAAGCTATGGAACTAGCGAAATATCACGGTAATTGCGATACGTGTAAAATAGTGACGGGACGAGTAAATCAAAATTTAACCGTGGCTAGTAATTAACGTTAACACCGATACGTCGCCCGTTTTTAATACCAAGCGATAATTAAGATTGCGATCACCTATTCCCGTTCTTGAGTCATGACATTGTAATTTATCCCCCGGGGGGTACGGATTATTATTTCCCACGCTTTTCTAATTATTTAATTGCCACAATACAAACATAATATACTTTTAATCCTCCATAACCGACCAAATCTCATACTTTTCTAACATATCAAAAATAAACATCTACCAATAAAATAAGAAAAATTGAAAAGAAAATATTTCATTTTCTAAATCAATTTCCTCTATCATTTCCATCCTGGATCTCTCATTAAAATGGAACACGGTAAAACGATAGTCTGAAATAGAAGAGATTGCCAGGGTACTCGCCGATGCATCATGTGTTACCGTAAATGCACGTTGAGTTATGTATATTCGCCGGCGAAACATGGCGAAACCGACTAATATAGATGTATAACTAGGCTACACCTTAATAAATCACATTTACTTGAATCCTCGACTTAGGCAACGCATGCTATCGTTGCATCAAGCCCCGTTTTCCATATCGCGGCGCGGATCTAATTTTATTAAGATCACTTACAAGGAACCACGGAGTAAATTGTAGGTGTAGTCGAACGCGCTTGTTCTTCCAGGGCCGTCCAGGATCAGGGCGCACTCCTCGCCATTTGCATAAATCTCGAGCGGCTGATACTGCAACCCGTTGCAGCTATCGTTGTTTCTCCACGTTGCTAGTAGCAGCAGGAGCCCGATTATCGCGGATCGTGTCCGCCCTATCACGGATCTGCAACATTATAGTACACCGACGATTATCTTCCTTGCCATCAGGATATTGCACGCTGATTGGAGGTTCGCATTGTATCCACCTAGAATGCCTCGCGATTAGACGCACGTGTTACCGTGCGATTTCGGTTGTTCTGCGAAATTAATAGATCTAATATATTATATCGTTCGTTTCCTATTCGCAAGAACGTTCACGCTCGTATGAGAAAGTTTCGTGGATTTTCTGCAAGGTATTCCATATATACATATACATATATATATGTATGTAACAAAATTAAATTATTTTTTTGTGACAGAGTAAAATGATGGTATAAAGTTAGATTATTGTTAATAAAGATGAATGATAAAATGGGAGATGATTACTGTGATAGGTTTGTGTATTAACTAATGAAATAATTATTAATTTACCTATAAATGGTAGCAAGGAGGTGATTGTCACGGCTACGTAATTACGTTATCTGCATTGCAAAGTGCATGCAAATGATTATTCCAACACTTTGCCCCGAATATTCGCAGCTTATTACGCGTATCCGCGGGAACGTCTACGGTAATTAATTATCGATCTACTGTTATCTATAGACGTACGTATATACATACGTATACATATGTATATCGGGGCTTCTCGTGTAAATATTTCGCGTACGGTCCAGCGGATGGCACGCCAATCAACTTTACTACGAACCGCGACAATTATATACCGGATTAAAATATCCACTTATGTTAGCGAGCTGTCAAACAGGTCGGTTAATAAGTCGGGATGAAATTACAGTTTCCATTAGCGTAACACTGTCATGCGTTTAAACTTGCCCACTTATGGATTAACAAGGTGTACCACAGATGCAGCGTGTGCATATACAATAAATGTAACGTTGAATTAGATTTACTTTTAAATAGAGAAGGATAGGAGGAATGTAAAATGATATCTAGGCAAAGGTATGTTTGTGTGTCTGTGTGTGTGTGTATTTTTTGTATTTCGAACTCTTCTGGTTCCCGTGAGAATGAGTCCTTTCAAGATACTTAACGGTATTAGATGGCTCGATAATACCTGTAATCTTGGATTAATCGACTAATTACCCTCGCGCCGGAGATTAAGTTAATTATTTAAACAAGCGTAACCAGAATTTATGTGGAATTTATTGCTCGGTATCTCGAATATCGGTGTAATTACAGTCCGCTAACTATATTCATTTACACATACGTTGGGTTAATTGAATTCATTACAGGGGGAAACGAAATATAGAAATTGGATTAGAAATTTTGTTATTTTCGTGACGGTTCGCTTCTCCCGCCGCGAGGTATGTATGTATGTATATATTCTTTCTTCTAATTTACACTGGAAAACGTTACACTTGTATAATCAAGCTTTATTTCTCGCGCGGAAGAAAGTTATTGTCGCGGAATACGGATTCCGTTGCCCCGGCGAATACATTTATGTAATTGTTTTCGCACTTTCCACTGGCTTCTGCCCGCATAATTTATTGCCCCGGCGATCGCGAAGACAATATAATAAAGTGATATCGGTAGACGGTGGAACAACCGGTTTCTCGCCGGTCGATAATTGAAAATTCGCCGGAATCACCGCGAACGAATTCATCGCGATACGCTCGGCCTTCGATTCTATCGCGACTTCCCTGGTTTTCGACGATGCACGAACGCAGCGTAGAAACTAAATTGCAAAACCGTGAAATACCTCTGTAACCAACCCTTCCCTGCGTAACGACAAAGAATTACATCGATACGTGAGGCATGCGCGAATTTAAGTGTGCGATTCACAGTCTTCGCGTGGAGGTCGTTTCGTGTTGCAGCTGCCAAATACGAATTGTTTCTCCTCCCCTCCCCTGCCCTTTGTCTTTTTGATCGATATCACAAAACGGTTTGAATACCCGTGTACATATACCTGTACGTAATAATAATTGCATTCTTACGGTGGGTCGATCGCATTATTATTTTTCTTTTTTTTTTACATGGTAAGTTTCTCTTTTCTTATCGGTATCGAATCCATTCAATTAGCGATACATGTTGTGGGTTACCAACTAATTTTTTTTCAACTTTTTCCCCACGTCCCGTGCTAACGTTAAGAAATCCACAGCGAGTGTATGTGTAAGTACATACAATACATGTATACCGTGTGTATACTAAGGTGTACATACTAATATGGACGAAAGTAATTTTCCTTTTTTTGCCCTACTGATTAGATAACAGTCAAACAACATTCAAAGGGGATCTGGTCCTTTCTTTTTCTAGTCACCTTGCACATTTTGCTCTCCGCTCACGGACGAAACGCGACCGGTAAACCGGTCGCGCCGCATTCGGTTTCATAAGTCGCACCCATTAACCAATTGCTTTCAATCAACAAGTAACCACGTTTACCGGATAATATCTATGGAATCCCCCATATCGTACGTAGGATCGTCGATAAATCATTGACGTGTCAATGAAGAAGTCGTCAGTTATTCCACAAATTCTCGATCGGAATTTGGGAATCCCGTTTTTTCTTTTCCCGCCGACAAATTCATCGATCGTTATCGTGACATTTCTGGTGTGCCGTCTTTCGCATATAAATCGCGATTCGTGCTCGTAATAACAACTTTCGTACGTAACTTTCCAAGGGAAAAAAACACCTATTTCTTGTCCGGTAACATGGATTAATGGAACCGTTCCGTCGTTGACGGTTTCGTTTTTTTTTCAGAATCTCGATTAAAAAGTCGAGTCCGTAACAGGAGTAATCTTTATGCCTGTTTACCACAGTCATCGTCGTTGTGGCGCTAAAATCCTTTCCGCACGAAGAATCGCGGCTGCTCGGTTACGTCGGCGGTTTGGCTGTAAGCCAATCTTGCCATTCATCGACTCTTATCCATTGGTTTTTTATTTAGACTGCGTTTTTTTTCGGTTGCTTTTACGGAAACGTCGCCGGTTATCGTGACGAATTATCGCGGATCGTTCCGTTTATTCCGTCCACGTAACCACGTGAAATCCGACGAGAGGCGGGTGAACATTGACGAATACGCCGGAAGTCGGGGAAAGGTGAAAACTCGAAAAGAAATCGCGTGGAAAAGTACGTCGCGGATTAATTCAAAACACTCCGCTTCCACTTGGTTCGCTCGTTGTCCGCTCGTTAAACTTGCCTCTTTGCGCGAAATATTAGATTTTATCTGTCCGTGCGACACCGTAGAAAGTACAGTTCAGAAACTTTCGTTCCGAGAACTGGATCTATTAATTATGAATTTCGTGATGATTATTAGACCACGATTATCAAGCTTCTCTACTACAGCTTCAAATGCGAGGGATAAAACGCAGGATTTTACGAATCTTCAATACGGTATCTTTGAAAAGTATGACTATTACTATTCACATGTGTGTTGAGTGTAATACTGGAACCTCGTTTGAAACGATTAAAATTCCTACGCGTAGCGAGGGGTTAGTAATTAAATATGATATATATCCTCCATCACGGAGAAGTGACATTTCGGTGTCACGAAGTCTTTGAAGTTCGTTTTTTTTTTAAATAATTGAAGTCCGAACGAGCGGTGAAAGGACGCGAAAGCGAGTAAAAGTGTGTCCTCGCAGAAAACGCGATTCAATTATGAAACTGGCCGCTGCTAATTGTCCGCCCAAAGGACCGGCAATTACACGTGACACGTGATAATATTCGCGGATAGTAGGCGAACGCGTAACAACGCAATTACGATAAGAGCCGGGGCGGGATAATCGAAATGAAGCGTGGATTACTTTCTCGCTGCGTCTTCCATGGATTCTCCTTTCACTTTCCATGGTGCCCGGGAGATGCAACGTACTCTCGAGTGATAGTACGCTCGATTTATGCATTTCCATGCGGAGAATGTGAAACGACCCCCAACGATTATATCTTCGGTAACGGTAACTCGTTTTCCTTGTTCTCTTACGGTTTCAACGTGGTACAGGTTTTTCTGTTTCTGTGTGTGTATGTGTGTGTGTGTTTTTTTTATTTTTATGTAACTGTAATCCAACTCGATTCAATTGTGTTTCCGTTAGGAGTAACGAACGAAGTTATGTCACCGATATGTGTCAATGTTAGCCTATCGTTACGTAATCGTGACGTTTGTTTAATCCGTTACGAACGTTATTTACCTACGTGATATCGTTGAACTGAATCGATGCGATCATTCGGTTAGTTGTGACAGCGTTAATAATTCATTCAGCACGCTATAACGCGAAACGTAAGTGACTGGTCTGTACGTCGATCAGCGATGAAAACGATCATTTTCATCAGATACGATCGAGTCTGTCGTTAGATCACAGAAAAAAAAGAGTGCATCCCTGCATTATTTATCCGAGGGATTAGGAAGCGATCAAAACGTGTACTTTTTTTTTTCTTTTCCCGATTCATCTCGCGCGCAAGATCAGTCACGTTCGTTGCACTTGATTTTTAAAAAGTATCGAATACCCTGCACCGAGTTTCAGATTCTTAATCCGTAATCCTCTTAGGCGTAACTCACCCGTCATACATCCTGCTACTATATGCTCCACGTTGGGTCTTCCAAACAAACCGGCGTCCGACGAAAAAGATCGAAAGAAAAAGACGATATATCGAAAGCGCGAGAGAGAGAGAAAGAGAAAAAAAGAAAAAGATTAACCGAAATACGGTTGGATAACAAATCCGCGACGTAAAATCGAGCGACGATGTCGCGTAATAAAATTCACTACCGACACACTTAATTTCGGTCCCCGAATCAACGAACAGAGACAGACAGACAGACAGACAGTAGAAAAAAATAAATAAAAAGAAACAAAACTCGAACGAAAACAAAACAACAAAATACGTTCGCGAAGCGACCGTACGATCCCGGCTTGCCCAGCGGAGTTAAAACCGTTCTCCAGGTGAGTCAGACAAGTCTGACCGGTGACCACTGTGCCAGACTTTACACGGCGGTCGTGTAATAGTCAGCCACTTCTACTGACTGTCCAGCGCAGTCAGTGATCACTACTTGGGCTAGTGTTAGCGGTGATTGTTGGTTAGCGACTTACTGACCGACTGTCTCGTATAATGCAGTAACCACACTTCGTATCCCGGCGCTATGCCGCATAGTTCTTTATTGGAGCGAGCGTGTTAAGGGCCCACCTGGTGGTGGAAAGCTCCCCAAAAAGCGCCGCGAACGAGAAACCATGGGATAGTGTACGGGAGGTGGACGGGCGATGGTGGTGGTGGTGGTGGTGGTGGAGGAGGAGGAGGAGAAATGTTACTTTACTTTAAGCTAACACCCGTCAGGTGAGAGAGAGAGAAAGAGAGAATAAGATAGATAGAAAAAGAGAGTACGAGGAGTTAACGGGTTGAAGAAGAGAAAGAAAGAGAAAGAAAGATGAAAAGAGAGGGAGGGGGGAGGGGGAAACTGAGATGGAGGAGGAGGAGGCGTAGACTCCCGACCACGATCTTACTTTCCTTTCTCTAAACGAGCCACACGGCTGCTGC
Organism: Mimumesa dahlbomi; assembly: GCA_917499265.3. NCBI lineage: Eukaryota > Metazoa > Arthropoda > Insecta > Hymenoptera > Crabronidae > Mimumesa > Mimumesa dahlbomi. Next base: position 9,424,260 of record OU824118.1, on the reverse strand, counting down.
CCTCGATTCGAAACGTCGATTGTGTCCCCGTGGTCTCCGAAAATACGCGACGTCGAAAGTCGCCACCCGTTAAATTGGTCCTCTCGTACGTATATACACATGTGTATGTACGTATGTATGTATGTATGTATGTATGTACGTCGCCGAGAGTGGAGGCTGCGTGTGGCTCGATTATGGTAATCAGATTTTCATATCGACGGAACGAAGCCTTGTTTTGGTTTACCGGTCACCTCTACGTGACTTCGCGAATTTCAATCGAATTTCGTGGGGCCCCGGCCGGGAATAGATTATCGAAACGTTGTACACGTAATCGCCGTAGAAACGGTTCGTTTTATCCCGCGTGAGACGTTGACGTTCGTTTCGGAATCTATGACCGATCGGACGTCAATTGTTCGAATCACTTATATAATGAGTTACGGAGTGATATCTTAATTTCGTTACGTAAAACGGATGAAAGTTCATGGGAAGTATGAACGGTGAAAAGATTATTATTATAATTAGTTACGTAATTATTGTATTAAATATTATATATATATGCTTATCTATCTTCTGAACAGCGTGAACCGTATACAAAGAAAGTTTGTTATTTGCCGGGGACACTATGGTTGCAGGGAATCTCCGTGTAATTAGTTCCCTACGTACAACGTTCTAGTCTGCGTATATGTGTACATCGGAAAACTCGATTACGAAGGTCGATAATGTTTGGGTGAGTCAAACAACCGATAATGTAATAAAATTGAGGAACTGAAAGGGTTCGCGTAATTGTTCGCGAAACAAACACATTGAACCGTGATCAAGATCCAGAAAATATTCAACTATGGAACATTTTGTAATCTATGGATCGAACGTACGATCGATCAGATTTATCATCATCGGGCTTCATTCAAGTATTCTTCATCCTTCGTATCGGTGAATTATGAGACGAGAGGAACCATTTGACGGGCAAGACAATGTACGTCAATATTCTATAACGATACCATTGTGAACGATTTCGTCAGAATTTCTATCGTGAAGCCGTTTCATCCTTACCACCAATCGCGTGTATCACGACCGATCATTGCGTAATTTCGTAATGGTGCAACGATACGCACGCACAACGTGATACATACGTTTTAAAAACGTTTTCACGATTGGTCATTTTTTTTAAATTATTATTTTATCTTATAAAATAATTAAATAACGGATTAAACGGCAAGATTTATTGCCAGACTCATTACAGGTACTACCATGTGTATGTACATCTATATGTACACATATAGATTCAGTGTGGTAGGTATAAAAAGTTACTACTGAATTATTAAATGATAAACAAGATTAATCAAATTGTGACGGTGCATCGCCTATCAGATATTTCTGGGTTCGTTGAATCGATCGAGGTAATTTCACGCGTCGGATTTGCGGAGATAAATGACCGCGCGAAACTTCGATTTCCTGGTTCTTTTCAGAAGAAAATACACTTTATTTCCGGGCTCGCCGCGACATTTTGTACAGTAGTCGGCAGAGCGTGGACTGTTCGTTGGGAATTATGCTTGTTTCGCCGCGGCGGGACAGTTTTACAACGGTATAATATTCTTGCTTGTGACACACCGTTCATCTCGACGGTTTTGCCGACTCGCGACGTATACATATACATATACATATACATACGTGTGTTAAGATCTTTACATTTACGCAGAAAATTGCCGACAGGGAAATGAATTTATCGTAGTTTGTTTGTTTTTTTTTTTACATGCCGCCGCGTAATGGTGAAAAATATTGAACTACGACCCATTTCGTTGTACACGGTAAATCAGAAATTCCGTAGATCGATGCATACATTTTGCATGTTAAACGAGCTATTGATGGTTCCGCGTAACTACTGTGTACCATTTACTTGGAAAATAGAGATGGAAATATGATTAAAGTGAAACCGTATAAACATCTTTCTTTCGCTTAAAGTTTGTTCATTTATGTAAGAACAAAAAATATCAAAATATTCCGAATTTTCGATTCGAATTCCTGATTCTAAGTTATTGGAAACATATGAAATACTTGTTTTCAAATGAGTATGTCGAATGATAGTTATAGTATGTCTGCGAATATTGCGTGTAAGTATTTACCGCGATCGCTTAGAGGAAAACCCTCGGTTCTGATCAATTGCGAGCCTAAGCCTGTAAAGTAAAAGTCAAATCACATGATCGCCGCGCGGATTTCAGTTTAATGCAAGACGATCACGTGACAGAAAAATGCGATATACGATGTAATTATGCCGTAGATCTTCTTACGACTTCTACGTTCTCCGTTTCCCGGCCTTTTTTTGTTGAAATAGCCAATATTTCGATACGGACTTTCATACTTGCATAGCTATTTTTCGCTTGACCTGTTCTGACAAAAGAACTCGTATACTTAGGATTTGTAATCATTGATTTCCAATGAATATTGCGAGTCCACAGTAATTTGTTTCATTGATTAATCTGTTGTAATATTATTCAGCAGTACCCTATCTATTTTACAAAAAAAAATATTAATCAAAAGCATTATCAAATTATATACACATATAGATTAATTTTATATATTGATATTAATTTAATATACTGAGCAGGAAGTGTATTAAAATTTCACCCTGAGAAATATGCAACAAAAATGTTCTACCTTTGCTGATGTAATTCTCGAACAAATATTCGTCATGTGGTATTAGTTTTATAAGGAATAATTACAAACGACTAACCTTTCGCAGCGAGTATTTTATACACCGCGTGTTACACACTATTAGAATCGAGACAGTACATGTATATACATAGTAGAAATCGTAACAACGAGCTATCAATTACCCGCGGAAGTACGCGTGATGCATCGTTATTACGAAAGTCGGTTCTATCCGTTCTTTATTATTATTTTTTTTTGCCGGATATTTTCACTCTGCGCGAGGTTAAAGGATTCCACATTTAATAGCGTGGAACAATTAGACGGTGTCTGCGCAACCGAAGTTTCCTCGGCTAATAAGCCGGTTCTATCCGACAAAACACCTTCGCGGGGAATTTACGCGTTCCCTCGATTCCAGGTGAGAATAATGTATGGATGTAGAACAAGACGTAAAGTTTGACGCGCGGACTTATAGTTTGGCGGACCTGTTTTTGCGCAACCGTCGTTTTCTCGGCGTGTACGCACGTGTATGTGTATGTACAATACATATGCACAGTGGTCTGCTGAAAATGTCAGACTTCTTACAGGCTGGACGTGGGTGATAAGAAAATCGGTATCAATTGGCATTGACAGCAAACAGTTTCTCCAACTGTCTTTATTTTCCGTATGAAATTGTGTGTTGTATTTGTTTGTTACATAGTGTATGTGTATATATGTAATTAATTAAAATTTCATTAGGGGGGTGAAAGTATCGCGACGATCCGATAAATATTTCTTCTCGACAGCGTGTGATAAATCGGATCATCGGCCGCGTGCAACCTTCAATCTGAAATAACAGCAACGTCACGTTGCACCAACTAATAATACAACTACATGCATGATTACACGCCTGTAAGCCCGGGCCCTCGACTTTCTACTTGTAGTACAGATTGGCCATTTTCATGCAACGTAATATATGTATATACATACGTAATATGACAAGTTAGGTTTTTTTCACGAGTATTATCTTCCGATATTCACCGAGGTTCACAGATACTTTTCTTATCCTGTATTTTAAATAAGTCCGTGAAATTTGAATTTTAATAGATATACGGTGATTATATTACGATGATAAGGATTGACCTGAAATCATTCGATGATGGTTTGGTTAGTGGCTAGAGTGACATATATGTATCTCGTGAACTATAGTTTCCCATGAAAGAAGCTTCCGATAATGAAATCGAGTTTCGTTACGGAAAGAAATCTCGCTTTATATGCAACTGCGATTTCGACACAGACGTGAATCGAAAAGAGAGTACTTTCACGTGAAATTTTTGCGATAGTCGAAAGTAAAGCGGGATTTCAGGTGGCACGAGGTCACGGTGGAAACGATCATCACGTGCTGTAAAGCTCACGCATCAAATTTCCTTTCACCGTCAGATATACAATATTTCCTGAACCTTTCAAGGATTCCGTAGAAACTTTACGGCAGCTTGCGTCCGCGACAGATAGAAAGAAATCGTTGCGATAAAGTAAAGAGAGACGTTGCAGAAAAAAAAAAAAGAAAAAAGAAACGTAAGTGAGTTATCGATCGTCTGAAAATGGTGTAGCAATGTGTATTTTAAAATTACAATCCAAAGTCGTGTTTAACTGTAACTCCGTTATTATCGTCTCCCACCGTGGAGATACTTACTCTCCGAGTAAGTTATTGCAGCTTCTCTGCTACAATGTAGTAAAATCGACCGAAACGTTCGATGCAACTTCTGATGATGGTGTTACAACGTGAAATGCTCGGCACGAACGTCAGGTGTTCTCATCTTTAGTGTATTGGCAATTTCTTTTGTAACCGATTTTATTGGATCGACTACAAGCAATACAGAATTCCTGCTGATACGGATGCTATTTCATCTCAGAGATTTTAAAAATTCTTTACGCGTCAACGGATTGTCGAATGATAGTTACAGAGCACTAAGAATAAAGAAAAAGCTATATTAATTATACTAATTGACATAATACGTAAACAGACACATATTTATTTAATATTATTTAATAGAATATTATTGAACGATAAATATCATTAGTAAATTATAATTATTCGACGTCTAGCGCGCAGACATAGTTCGCGTACACACCGTCAAAATAACGAGATTAATGAATGGTGCTAATACATTCGAATCTGGATTCCTGTTAACGAAACTGTTTCGCACGACCGTGGACTTTTATGTCGATCGAGCGTCGATAAATGGAATGCCATTGGGCAACTCCGACTATGCCTGCCGGCTGTGGGTTCCGTTGATTTAAATTTGATCGATCGATCGAGAGTGAATATTATATGTATGATATTAAACGATTATTATCTAGAAATTCTGGCACCGTGATAATTCGGCCCCTTATAATTTCACCGGGGCCGACGAAAAAAAAAATAAATCCCGGTGATAAGTGGAATCGATATTACGTACATGTACAATACGCGTGTACGGTATTCGTCGGGAATATAAAGCATTCATCGGGGTTATATGGTCCATTGATCACAATAGAAAGTACGATCACCAAAATGACGCGTGACCATTTTGACGACTGAACGAATTGAAAGTAATTCAGTGCTGTATCCTAATATAGAAAGTGGCCCGCAGAAAGCATTACTCTCGGTTTCTCGGATCTAAATCAACGTTCGTCTTGGATCACGAAAAAAGAAAGAAATGAAATGGAACCGTTCGAGATCACTTTGCTCTTTCCTCTGTTTAAGTGATTATTTAAGTATTCGTTAAACGAACACGTTCATGCATATATAATACTATATTCTCATAACTATACATCCGCTACGTTGGTATCATAACTCTGACATCATCGATTCGATATACGTATTCTTCGAAACGTAAAGTCATTCTTCAAAGTGTATCATAACTACTTCGAAATATTATTATTCGACTTTCTATCTCTTTATTCGAGACTGTCAGAATGCTAAGAACTACATCCTAGAGAGTAGTCCTCGTCGATCAATTTTTTTTTTATTTATTTATTCTCGCGTCTTATTTCCGGCGAAAAATTAATTGATTCAGGCCCGCAAGGATTAACACGATCTTTCGCTCGGACTTAAAGGATACTATTTTATCATCTCGCCATCTGCTGCATATTGACCCTGATTTTTATTCCATAATCCGCTTTCGATCGCGATACGATCGTATTATTGGCAAAATGAGTATCCTTGGCGGCAGCCAGGGCGGCGCCGGAAATACCCCCGAAAGATTTTTTTAAACAGGTTTGACCGGTGGTCTCGGTGTACGTACACCACTCCGCAAATGTGAACGGTAACACGTACGCCGCCTCGAAACGCTCGAATCCGGGACAATGATATAACACGCGTGTATTTCTGTGTGTACGTGTGGGTGTGTACGTACGAAAATACCTGTGTGCTCACGCACGATCGGTTATTACAATCGTATACGTGCCGTTGCGTCCGTCGTATCTAATACTTACTTGAAAATTGCAGGGTAAATTGATAATGAAATTCAAACGTTTCCGTATTTGAAGAATAGATGAAAAGTTTTAGTGTTTTTGTTTTTATACGTTTTATGGTTCCCCGTGACGGGTTATAATATTTACGTTGACATGACATTTATATCGGGCTTCGTTTACGTAGATGCATGGTTGCAACATCGGGTATGTGTGTGTGTGTGTGTGTGCACGGAGTGAATAACGGTTCAGAGTGAACACATGAATGGAAAGAAATAGTTAAAGTGACATAAATCATTTGTTAGAATGATTTCTATGATATATAGATCGTCGTGCAGTTACCAGACAATTGTATTCTATTATATTGTATTTTAATAGCCTATTTAAATATTTGCATAATACTCGTAGCGTATTATTCTAGTCGATTGTCGATAGATATTCGAAACAATTAGGCGTGCTAATTAGAATGATGGTATTTTAACAAATTTTCAGTAACGTGTATTACACACACCTTAGAACATTCTTTCCTCGCGAGAAACTTGAAAGTCTATTACATCACGGTAATTAAATGTTATCGGTACAATTCGTATCTTTTCGACTATAATTAGCGGCCATGAAAGTTTCCTCAGACTTTTATATCGGCCAATAAAATAAGACACGTGATCGTAAGATATACAGTGTTTCATTTACTTTTACCATATATAATAACAAGTGTCTTATATTTTTTGAGAGGAAAACACAGTCATATTAAAGATAAATTTATCGATCTACAATATCTTCTGTTTTAAAATCACTAAATATAGTAAAGTTAAAAAAAGTTTTACGAAATTTTCAACTTTTTCAAACCCTTCACGAATTAAGTAAGATTGAAACACCCTGTACACTGAGTTAAATTGATACATTGACCATAAGTCCGGCTAAAATACACGCCCATGTGCCTGATGCAACGATCGCAAAAGCTCGTGATCGTTCAGTTTGCTTTCAGTCTCGTACACAGATTCGTCGGTATAAATATTTTCGTACAAAGTATCGCACGCGTATGTACATTACACACATCGGAGATGTTATGATTTCAAGATTCGTGCTTGCCGCCCATTAAGTGCATCACGCGTTACACCGCAAGCCGCGAGCATGTAATTAAGATTTAATCTGAGTGGAAACGGTGTTACCCGACGAAAAATGACGCATCGAATTAACGGTGAAATATGCCTGCTGCCTTTCGGAGATTCTTATCCCCCGAAATTTAATTGAAAAGCGTACCTTAAAAAAAAGTACTAATTAACCACTTTGCTTAAGCATCCCATCGATATCGCTGTCGCTTAAACAGAAAATGAATAAGAGATCCAACAGCGGTGAAGATCACTCGAAAATGATCATCCCATAAAATTCATAAAATCCTGTTCCCTCACTGTCTGTATCTGTGTATATGTATGTGTGTAACCTTCGAACCCTTGAAAATCATGTATCAAAGCACCGCGGCGATAACCGCAAGACGTTTCTCGAGTGTCACGAAACGGACAGGTCGAGTTCCTTTTTCGCCACTGGGATTTATACAAATAACCTTAAAACATGATACGGCGGAATGAGAGATTCAATTGTCGCGATAAGAGGAAAACGGTCGTTACGGTTGTGTATCAGTTTTATTGAGACATATCGCGGCCATGTAGCAAACCGATAAAAGCTCCGCCAGGTATTGTTGTTATGTAAGTCAGTCTCCCGTGTGCCGTTCCTTTATCCCCCAAGGTACGCCCACCCGTTACGAAATTCCGATTACAGAACCGAAACTCGATCACCTGCGGACCGGATACCTGGTGGACGGCCTATGAGAACCCGCGCCACGTAGGATGCAGAAGAAGGAAAATTGCACTTGTCGTCGGTCGTCCCGTCTAAAAGCCCGGGGAGAGGGTGAAACCTTGGCATTCTCCAACAATTCTGACCCGAATAATGTCCCCCGCCTTCTACAATCCTCGTCTCACTTTCGTGAATCCGTATCGGTCTACAGATTTTTCTCAACTCGTCACCACTCGCGTGAAAATCGATTTTACAAACGTACAGTATCGATCCCTATTGCGATAGAGTCTATCTTAGGTCTGCGTTGGAAATAAGTCGTTCTTTTTTTATTTGATTTTACCAATATAGATCATAGGAGATAGTTGTCCTCCGTTGTATTTAACGTTGAAGGAAAAGAAAGTAGAATTATCTCCCTTTAGAACTTTCTATCATAACGATTCAACTGGAAAACTATGGAAGTGGGTTTTAGAGTGGGTAAAAAGTAAACTAGATCGATAGGAGTATTGTTTTAATATGATTTTCCAAATTCTTTTTGTCATTGCGACACGGAGAAAGTCGACCGTTTACAACGACGAAAAAGAAACACACACACACATACACACAAACATATTATTCGTGATATTTTGCATACGTCTCTCTTTGTCGTATAATTTTTGCCGGTATTTACGATTTGTTCCATGAAACGTACAGATCTCTGCTGTCACGTATTCAGTCGAATAACGTCGAGTCGAGACGGTAATAGTAATTTCCGTAGAAAAGAAAGGCGGACAAATTAACTGTATATGACTGGCAGTCACGTGGCCCGCAAGTACGTACTTCCCCGGTAATCTCGTTACCAAAAAGAACTGGAAACTGTTGATGGGCTGTCCCCGATGTGGATGCAGGCATGCGGACCCAGCGAAATTCTCGGTTGGTAATGTCGGTACGAAGGCTTCTTAAGGATTACACTATTTCTATCCTGTGTTATGTAAGAGGTGCACTCGCGTGACGCAACGGGGTACCGCAGAGGCTGAATAAACGTAGCGTAGCTTACGTACAGTACTCACATATGTATAATATATACGTATACAGGGTGTAGCAAAACATCGGTGGATGAGAAAAAGATGAAAAAAAAATCAATAAATTTAGGTACAAAAACCATATCCTGTAGAGATGTATCCTAGTTTGGTGAATGTTTTTTAAAAGCATTCGAGATCGTACAGGATTGTTTTTTATTGGAATATTAGCGGGACAGATCAAAGTTTATATAAAAAATACAACGGTTTTCGGAAAGGAAGTCCTGGCAAATGCATGTAATTACTCTGAAATTGTGATAAATGTGCCATAATTTTAGAATAAATAAACATAAATGCTACTTCACGACGATAATTGCAGTTATATAGTTATATAGTTCTTTTTTTATAAATTTTGATTTCTCCCGGGAACATTAAAGTGAAAAATGATTATTTACAGCTTACCAATTGAGAGATATAATTTTTAAACAAAGTTATATTCATAAAGGTACTCGACGTTTGGTTACACCCTGTATACTCACGTGCATGTAAACATGTGCTCTCTGTTATTCTAATATATGCAAATGAGATATGAAAGATTGTACGTCGGCAGGAAACGATGAGGAAAAAGGGAAAGGCTCAGCTTGTCAGGTAGATCAATCGAGTAACACAAAAAGAAGAGGCATCTGCCTGAACTGGGTCAGACCCCGTTTCACGATACAATTTCTTTAGCAATTATCAATAGAATCATGTGATATTCGAATGATCATTTAATATGCGAGTTATCATTATAATTCTTACACAATATTTATAACCACACGTTACATAACTTTCCCCCTGTGACTTTTTCTTCTACTTCGTTTTCTTACTTCACCATTTTCTTGTCTATATAATTTGATTTTCCAATGTCTGCCTCATTGTTTCCTCCGAGCTGGAAGATGACGACATTTAGCAATGGTAACTTCGCGTTGTTACATCAAGGATAGCTTCCGTAATTACCGGGAACATCTTTGCGCACCCGTCAATACTTTCTACTCGAGTTTATCCAGTACGAAAATCACTGAATAGAAATACTACATATACCTCATACTTATCATTCTCCATAGAAGACTAATTTCGAAACTCACACTATTCCAATTTCATCTCCATTAATATCTTTAACTTTATTCAATTTTTCTACGATCTCAAGAATCATTTCTTATTAAAGTATAGTCCAATATTAACACTAGAACTACCAAAGCAGTCAAAATGACTGCTTCTTAATTTCTTATTAAAATTGCTTACATTTCTAATAATCCATTTTCTAAAATTCGTCACAACTGTGTGTCTATACATAAATTAATTAAATCGATCAATTTACTATCCTCTTTTGTTCCCTTTCTCCAAACATATTTATCTATCGTTTTTAGACATTCCAAAATAATCCTCAGTAATTCTAGTGTTAATTCAAAATCCGAACAAAACTAGTTTAAGGGTAATTTCAAAATAGATTCATCGTTCTCCAATCGAAGCAACAATATCGATTCATTTTCCTTTCCAAATGAAACTTACGTCACTCTAAAAACGATCGGCTCGTATTTAACCGACAGTCCAGACCGTGCCCGTTAATTCCACGTGATCCAATCTGGTCATAGTTCTCCGATCATCGGGTACATCGGCTCCCCGACCCTGATAGCGGCGGCACCGCGTCGAGAGCTGCTGCATTCTGGCTCGTGCGCAGAGATCGACTTTCGCTAAAGTCACATGACGCTAAGTCACATGCGTTCTGCGCAATCCTGCATCTAGATGTACATACAACCGGCGAGAGATCCCGCTCCCCGAGACCGCCAGGTGAATCGTGTTTTCCCTGACACTCGTACAGGTGTACAGGGGGGGGGAGGGGGTTCCTCCGCACACGTAGACAGAGGTCGTAGACACATTGCGGATCGATCTGGTTCTACCGAAGCAAAACGATCTTTCTTTTCTGCCTTCTTCGGTTCCTTTCACAGCCGCGGAATGTATTTACCTATACCACGATGGGATAGGGTGGGTTCTTGGTTCGTGTTCTTTTTTTTTCCTGGTTTTTTTCTCTGTTGTTGTTTTTTTTGTTGTTATTCGAGTGCCTCGTTTATCGATCACGTGAAAATTCAATTTCTCCGATACTAAGACTATATGTTGTTCATTCACCTTCGTACGGATGGTCTTATGCAACCGGTAATATACAGGGTGTCCCAGCTAACGTGCACGTCCCTGAACCGGGTGATAGCTGAGGTAATTCTAATATAGGGAAGTGACATTCGTAATGTCGTATCTTAATTTATGGCCGAGTTATTAACGAAAAACGATAGCGAATCATAGGGCTCCGTTGGGCCCAGCGACGCGACAGTTCCTACTAGCGTAGTACCCTACTGGTACAGACCTTCTACTGTCGCGCCGCCGGACCCAACGAAGCCCTCCGATTGGCTATCGTTTGTCGTTAATAACTCGGCCATAAATTAAGATACGGCATTACGAATGTCACTTCCCTATATTAGAATTACCTCAGCTATCACCTGGTTCAGGGACGTGCACGTTAGCTGGAACACCCTGTATATAGTATAGTATAATAAATTGGTAAAAATATGTGTAACGACGTCAAGTTATCGGTGCTTACATAAAATCAATTTATTCGCCGAAGCTTAATATTGCGACGTGTTAACAGCAATTACCGTGACAGTGGATATTTCTGAACACTACCGTTGATTCGTTTATATCGAGATCGTAGGGATACGAGGTCCTTCGTTGTACGCCGTTTCTTTTCGGACAGTCGTACATATGAGTGTACGTATGTATGTACATGTGCATCGCCCGATTGCAAAGGAACAGGCTTTCTCATGGAAATGTTCTCACCTGTCACTTAAGCTACTCGACAGTCGAGACCGCTTCTCACGTCGAGGGTCCTAATAAAATCGGTTTAACAAAAGTCAAGGTTGGATCGTATACACCTCTCGTTCGTTTCATCGACCCGAAAGTGCAACGCCAAGGTGTGCATAATTAATTAAATAATTGCGCACTTTACGACCAACTGACCAGTATAATTTCTCTCTCTTTTTAAATTTTTCATTATTTACCATAAAGAACTTATTTATTTTCAGAATACTTTCTTCTAAATTATATTCAAACGATATCAACGTGAACAACGTTTCCAACGAGTCTATGAAAAACGTACGCACACTATTCTCTATATTTCCACATAAACTTTAGATTATCACGAATACGTTGTACACATTTCCGCGGGATTCCCTGTTAATTAGCAAAGAGTGTCAAGAATGAATCAGGGAGCGCTATAAAATTGCGAAAAACCATTCGTCTATCCTCCCTCTAATTAGCCCGGCATCACCAGGGTGGCGGAGGAGGTACATATTTTTTTTATTATCGTCAATCTACTTCATTCAAATCACTCCGGATCTGGTGTACTTTCACGCATGATTCCACCATTGTTCGCCACGCTGGCTTTCTCTCGGGTCCGCTCTTTTCTCTCCGTTTCGCGCGGCGAAAAGAAGCGAGAAGAGAACCGCGCGCGGATCGCTGGGCATATTTATCGGCGCATCGATCGATAAGGATCTAAATAGCTCGTTTGTCTCTCGAAAGTAAAATCTCGATCCTAGTCGAGCCGAGTCTCTACGAGTCGTAATCACACGCGTGTGTGTATGTGTGTGTGTGTGTGTACGCTTGTAACAAGAGCGGTGGCCGGTCGGAATCCAAGAAAGAGTACGGTGCGACAAAGACACGGAGGGAAAAGAGAGAGACGGTGGATTTAGTACACGTACTCTTGCGTATTCTGACCTAGTTTTCGACCGAACTAAATAGTCATGGGTTCCGAGCCCACCTGGCCAACCCGATTGGCTGCTGGGCTCTCGTGAACTATGATTCCAAGCTTGAACGTTTAATTTCGTCGCCTTTGGTCATGGTGTTGGCCAATTTCAAGTTTAACCACTGCTCGTGATTAGACGGGAGAACGCTAGACGAATTAAAAAAGTATTAGCGGGGACGAAAGTGAGCTCGCGACACTTTCCCCGCCGAATCGTTTAATTACAAGAATTATATTGTACATACATACATATACATATATGTGTATGTTATATAGGCGTTATACTAGATACCAATGACGGTAGAATGAGAATCATAAAGCGATTTTAGTTCCAGCAGACACTACGATCGCGATGTCGACATTTAAAGGAACATAAGTTAGAACATTATTCTCGGTTTTAGTTATCGCAACGGGCATCGTTTTTCCACGGAATAGTCTTGCAATTACATTTCGTGGATAACACGCGATAATGGGAATACGAAGTCCGTCCGTGATGTATGTAGTAATTCAAATCAGATTATTAAACAAATGGTAAAGTCTGAATTTATTTTAATTGAGACGACCGTGAAATCTAAAATCTTCTATTCTCATACCAATCATTGTGTCTCCGTGGGAAAAATGATCAACTATTATATTTCATTAGATATATTTCATCATCTACCGCGCGAAATCTTTTCCCGAGCCCCGTATAATATATACACATATTCTTTAGATAAAATTTCATTGAACAGTGACCATAGCATCGAGTTTTATCTCTACACCCACACGGAACTTCCATTCCTTTGCATACTTTGCCGTCTGATTCACGGCGGGCGAGTCTACTCCGTATCCTGTATCCAAGTATCCTGTTGTATCCATTGTCTAATATCCTACCGGGTTGGTTACGTATTTTGACGCGACTCGATCGAAAAATCCACGTGTACAGATTTTTATTTTCCTATCATAACGAGACAATACGTAATATTTCACTATCACTACGTCGCTACCACTATCACGGTAAATGAAATATCGATACATAAACGTGCGCAACCTATTTACGATCTACGTGGCAAGGTAATGAAATATTTTTAACATCCTCCTACATAGCGAAACTAATAATCATAAAGTAATCTTACATTTACATACAATTGAATCGATACGTTATTAATTTCCGAGTCGAATGTGCGAGACGCAAGATTTCCAACGTTACCCTGTAGATTCGAAATCCTTCGAAATAGCGGGTGTGTTCGCCCGTTACAAATTTCGATCGGCTAGACGGCCCATCCGGATGATAATAATAGGGGTCTGGTCATTTTCTATTCGCCGACAACGCAGACGGGTATATCGAGTCTCACGTGGTTTCCGTTGCATTACGAGCGCACGTTCTGTTTTATTGGACGTGCTCCATTGTACCGCAGATGTACAGGAAAATACGGTAGAAAGAGAAGGAATTTTCGGCCCTTTGGCAGAGAGATTTATTGGCCCGTTTCTGCTGGATGCTCATTGTAATTAATCGCGGCTACCTTTTACGGTATTAAGCCGCCGTTTCATGTAATTCAACGGCGGCGCTCATTGTGCGCGTATGCAGAAAGTGAGAGGATATAAGCTCCCTGTAATAGGCTGCCCGAGATTACTTTCACAACGGGAGCAAGGTCTTGTTTTTTTTTTTGTTTTACATCGATACATCTTTGTTTCTTTTTTTTATTAGTGTTTGACTAGGAAGTAAGGCGCGCGAGGGTAACTTGAATAGAAATTTGGTATGTTTTGATGAATGTAGGGCGTATTAAATTGTAGGCATGAGATGTTGAGGATGAGTTTAAGTAATTGTAATTATTAAAGTTGAAGAAACGTACGTGTATATTCTATTTTATGCTTGTTCGTTTTTGTTAATTAATAATACGATAATTAATATCGTTTTGTATAAAAGTACTTCGATTTAAACGATGCATCTTAGGTGTAGTATCGATAAATGTCACTAAAATATAGAATCCCGATTTTCATAGTGCTTTTGAAATATTTCGGAGTAATTAAAATTGTTTTTCCGTGGAATAATTAACGGATACTCGTGTCTTTATGAAATCACCGTGAATTTCGATGTCGGTAACGCCATCCCACGTAAGAGTCTAGGACTTGTCATTCACTCGTATATCAACATTTGATACGATGACAGTATGATTTATCATAAAGCACAGTTAAGCCATTACAATACACGCCGCTTCAACCGTTTTACTACTACAGTATCCCAAAACTCATTGATTCAAACATCAGATTTCCTAATTCTCGACAATGATGGTACTCCAGTCGGAAAAACAACTACATAGTGTCACGAAAGTAAAATACGTTCTTCATTTTAAACACTCGAGTAATGTGTTATTAACAATTAGTACAACATCGCGATAATCATAAAACAAAAAGATTAAGTACTTTAAGAACTTGGTCTTCTTGAACGATATGATCCACTAAGATTACTTCATCCACTGGCATTACTTGGAGTACTGGGAGTACTTGCTCCACTGGGAGTACTGGGAGTACTTGCTCCACTGGGAGTACTTGCTCCACTGGGAGTACTGGAAGTACTTGCTCCACTGGGAGTACTGGGAGTACTTGCTCCACTGGGAGTACTGGGAGTACTTGCTCCACTAGCAGCACTGGGAGTACTTGCTCCACTGGGAGTACTGGGAGTACTTGCTCCACTGGTAGTACTGGGAGTACTTGCTCCACTGGTAGTACTGGGAGTACTTGCTCCACTGGCAGCACTGGGAGTACTTGCTCCACTGGCAGCACTGGGAGTACTTGCTCCACTTGCACTACTGGGAGTACTTGCTCCACTGGCAGCACTGGGAGTACTTGCTCCACTTGCACTACTGGGAGTACTTGCTCCACTGGGAGTACTGGGAGTACTGGAAGAACTTGGTCCCTTCGACGAGCCCGATTCTGTCGCAGGTGATGAGCTGGATGCCGGTTCTTTGTTAGGCTTTCCGGTAGATGATGACGGCAATGTCTCCGTGGTCGACTGATGATTAGCGGAATCTGATGTCGATGTACTATGTTCGTGAATCGGATATTCAGGGCATTTGATAGAACAGAGGTACTTCAATATCTCGGAATGATGCGGCTCAGAGTTGCAATAGAACTGGCAAAACGCTGCCCGTATATCAGACAGAAACGGAAAACCGAGTCTTGCACTGGCCTCCAGGCTTAGCTGATTGTATTCATCGTCGAATCCGACCCCGTATATGTTTTCCACTTCACCGGTGTTGTAATCCTCGAGGTAGTCATCGTCACCGTCATCGTCATCGTCATAGACATCGTAGTCATCGTTGTCGTTTGGAAGTGCCTTTATGCATCGAGAATTTCAGATTAAATACTAATGATAAAGTTACACTTGCTAGATCTCATCGACAGAATTGTCCCATTGGAAAATATTTATAGTAATTATTTGTAATGTGTTTTTTTTTTAACAAAGATATACAAATTTATTAGCATAATTGTCACTTGAGATAAACATAGCAGAACAACCATAATTATATGTTTTCCGAAAAACAATGTAAAAATAGAATAAATCTATACCTTCGACCAGACAGACGCGATCAAAAGTAGTAAAGTAATCCACGAAAGTCTCGCCATGTTGGTACAGCTGTGAGGTATCAGAAACTATGATGCATGGAGAATATTTTTTCTAGCTTATATAGGTAATACAGAGACCCTGAATCGTTAAAAATGTAAATGTTTTTATGACCCACTAACTTTGTTAAAAATTTATACCATTCTCTGCGAGATAACGCGTACTCGTTATCACCGGTATTGTTATGGTTTTCATTTGAAATCTAAATTTCATGGAAAAAGAGTGACGTCAGAAGTGCAGACGAAATAAATGAAAAAGAATGCATATAATAATATTTATGGTCTACGTAATTTTACGTTCGGAAACTTGGTACGTACAATGAGCTAAGAACTCTTGGGACGATTTATTTTACACTAATGCTAATGAAAAGAAAAATGCTTGACACAACTACTCATAACATTGCTTCCAGATTTTTCCTCCTTCGTTCAGTTTCAAAGCAAATTCTCTCGCGTACGTGACTTGAATACGAAAAGAAACAAGTTGCTGATAAATCTCGCGCCGGTAAAGATCGATTATAATCGATAATTATTTCTATCTGCGTACATGGGATTCCCATATGCAGTCACGTTGTTAATTATCATATGAAAGCGCGGGTATCGTGTTTCTACTTCCAACGTTAATGCCCGATTATATGCAACCTGGTTTGCATGTCTGCACGATATGAACTCGAACTCTACAATTTGCCGGTCATTTGCCACGATGTATAATTAATAATAGTCGCCCACGACAAATTAGAAAACTTCGTAATTAAACTAGGAAACACTTTTAACTTGGAAAAGATTAAAACGAAACATAAATATGCTTCATTTTACAATGACAGTAAAGAAAATAGTCGCGCGGAATATACCGATGGAGGGTTCGGATCGATATGTGTAGAATAGCGTTAACAACGGCTGAAAACAACTAAATTATGCGAAATTATCACCTCTTTTCACCGGTATTTAAAAAATATTACCCAATCTAAATCCTGCGATACCATAATCAGCTTTATCATCCCAGTTTACATAAATTTAAACATATCTCATAATAGAAGTTATTGAAAAATCTATTATCGGTATCATCACGCTCCCACTATACAATATAATAAAAAAAAAATTCTTCGCCATAAATGATAGTCTTTGTGGACCATCGCAGAGGGTGTAAAACAATGGCAGACACTTATGTTGAATTTTTTCGCATGCGTACGCCTGATACCAGGATTTGTAGATGCATACAAGGCACCGATTATATCCAGTCGCTTATGACCTTTCACGAAGGGCTGCTTAAAGTTACGTCAATGGTGTGCATTGTACGGAGAAGCTGACTGGTTGGAAGACGATAGACACCACGTGATCGCGCTACCAATGACGCCAGGGAATACCAACGGGTCGATAACAATGAGACCGACAACGAAGGCTCGGGAATATTCTCTTTGCTGGTCTTCTATTCTGCCTTTGCGTTTTCCAGCTTTGTCTCCCTGACGTACCGTTATCATCTCTCGTATCAGTCTTTCTTGCATGGTGTCTGATCTTCTTTCCTGTTTCATCGGTTATTCCGAGGCCGGAAACAAGGAAGGAAAATCACTTGAACATCTTTATTCTGTAGTCTATGGAATGTCTCATTAAATTCATGTAAATCAGGGTTTATCAGTATTCGGACTTCTCAATTAACTTGTGGAACTCGATTGGTTTTATTGTGTGTGGGTTTTTTGAAAATTTAAATAGGATTTATTCAATTATAATCTCGATTATAATTTGTTGCTGTTCGATTGAAGATTATCATAAGTTTTAGACACGGTGTGGACTGAGTTTTGAGGAATTCAAATTTTCCTTGATTTTCTTGGGGAATATTTAGAAATGCTTCGCAGAGACGAGAGCGATCGATACATTTGTACCGACGTATGGTTCATGCGGTAAAACGAGAATATTCATGTTTTATTGTGGAACGTTCTGTTGATTTTTAAAAGATCTATGTCATTTAACATTAATTTGCATGATGTAATGATTATGGAAATATTTCTCACGTTTTCAAGAAAGTGATTCAGGAAATTATCTCCAAAATCAAGTGTCGATAAGAACTCATCCTACCTACCTTGCCAGATGCTGTAAACGTAGCAACCTTCTTCCGGATATAATTGATTTCAAATACTAAATAATTTTGATTGACTTCAAACCTGTATATTTTAATCAAACAAAAGTGTTTTTAACACACTTCAGTAGAACTCATCATAATATGCCGGCTAGCAAATTACTCATAATTATTAGACATATTTATTCGTCTCACAATAATATCTATTATACTTATATAATGAGAAATAGAGTAACAAGTAAGTCAAATAATTGTTGTAACAAACTCTCTAGAAATTTGAAACTTGGGACAAAGTTGGGGACAGATTACTCACTAATGAATTACCCAGGACTTATTTATTATTAACTTTTTCTTCGTATCAGGAAGAAACTATCATCGCGGAAATGGTTTGATCCAAGCAATTAGCTAAATGTTTCTGTACAATCCTCGGACAGACTCCTAGTAACAGGGAACATTATTCGTGAAAGTAATTGAACTCGTTATGAAACTCAGCTTTCAAGAAAGTAATTTAACCGTGGTGAGGATTTCGTAATTCTTGACTGAATCTCTAATTGGGTCTGCATATGCCAATCGATCCTCCTTCAGTCACGCACCCGCTCACGCTGGAAATCGTGAGAGAATAATGGACAAATGGCAGCCATTCGACATTTAGATTCGAACCTTCCAGCCATCATTATGAACGTAAATGAAAATCCCTTGAAAGAGTAAGAAATTCGCGACCACACGGGTGTTTCATGTTCCCAGGGAATTCTCTGGTTCATGCGCAATTGATAAAATCTCCGAAGCATCTCGCGCAACGAACTGACGTTATCTACAACCGGTAAAAGTGTAAATGATTAACTGGCCACGTTATAACTCCTTCCCACACGAACAGGAAAGACGTACGCCGTACTTCATCAATAACATAAGTCCATCCTCGATATCGTGATACCTGATAAAAAAAACAACTACAAAAAGTACGAAACAAACACCACCGACATCCGAACTCAGTCGATAAAACCAACTGAAACCATCGAATCCCCGTAGGATTCAAAAACGAAATCGAATAGTTGCGTATCGGGAGACAGAGCAGATCGAATCAGTGACGAAAATTGAACAAAGAAAACGGGAACATCGCCGGTAGACGACTCGGAGGGGGTAAAAGGAGGGACATACAGTTAATTAGCCGTGCGGCCAAGATAACGCGTTTTATCTAGATCGTGCAGAACGATCTGTCCGTGCAGCAGCGCAAACGTGCAGCAGCCAGTCGACACTCGATTGGCGGATCCTGCGGGGTGGAAGGAAAAGGCACGGACAACCGAGGGGTGCTAGTCGAGGAGGGGTTGGGAGGGCTCGGGGAGGAGGTGGCGGAGTTCTCGTTCTTTGCAAGGAACTCCGCCGGTAGTCGCCTCCTTGACGTTCCTCTGGGGGGTTTCAACCTCGCGCGTGGGAGTAGAAGCTGATAGTGGCGTGGGGTGCATATCGAAGGGAAGATGAGAGTGGGTGGAAGGAAGGAAGGGGTGGTGGGAGGGTGAACGGGTGGGTGGGTGGGTCGGTTGGGCGAGTTGTTGCGGGAGGGGAGGGTACGGAGGGATAGAGGAAGAGAGACGACGTTATACACGAACAAGGAACGACGACAAGGGGCGGCCAGGGGGAGGTTAGAGGCCGAGGTAGTGGGGTTGTTGAGGCGTGGGTGAGAAGCGTGGGAGGGGGAGGGGGCCCATCGGAGGCCTCTTGGAGGAAAAAGGAAAGACGACGAAGATAGAAAAGATACAGAGGGTATGAGAGACACGTAGACGAGGCAAAACGAGGGAGAAAGAAAGGCTAGCCCTTGCGATTGGATGGAGAAAGAAGCCGAGACAAAGATAAGAAGGAGATAAATGAACAACCGTGGGAGGGATGGAATAGAGAAAGCGTAAACGAGATGGAACCTGGGGGAAGAGGAACGGTGGAAAATAAGAAAGCGAAACGTTTGCGACGGAAGGTGAGAAACAGAGGGAAAGATGAACGGAGACGGAGGACAACAACAGGGACAATGATACGGTGTAAAGACAAATAGGGCGGGAATGCAATAAGGAGAGACATACCCCGAATATACATATCCCGGAGAAAGACAGAGATAGACAGAAGAAGGAAGTGGGAGATAGAGACTGAGAGAGATAGAGAGAAAGAGAGTAACTGAGAGAAACAGAGTGAAAAAGGATAATCGAGAGAGATAGTTGAAACAGATAGCTGAGAGTGAACAAGAGAGAAACAGACAGATCAGAGAGGAAGAGGTTACCGGAATACCATGAGAGAGAGCGAGGAAGAGAGTAGATGAGGAACAGAGAGGGGCAGGGTAGAGAGAGAGAGACAGAGACAGAGACAGAGAGAGCGAACCAGAGAGTCGACTCGGATATGAGGGTGTCGCGCAAGCCGGTCACGCCGAGGTTTCCATGGCAACGACAGGCGATAAATCAACCCGCAACATCCCCGAGTACCGCCAGATAAAACCGCATACACATATGTGTGTACGTATACATACGTGCCGGAGATACCAACTGGTAACTCCGCGCCCAAAAAGTTTTCCCTTCGACCGATTTATGCCGCCGCTGCCTACAACACAGAAAGCCTTGCCATCGAGGAATTCTCTTTCTCTCTTTCTCTCTTCTCTTTCTTCCTTTACAACACTCCTCTTTCTTACGCTCTATACACTGTTTCACTCTCTCTCTCTCTCTCTCTCTGTCTCTCCCTCTCTTCTTTTTCTTTTCTTGTTAGTCCCTCTTCATCCTTTTTCCGCCTCCCTTTACGAACCACTCGTCTCTTTCGCCCTTTTCTCTCTTCATTCCAGTTCCCCTTCTTTCCTTTTCCCTCATTATTCTTCCGTCCTTTTCTCGCGTGTCTTTCGACTTTTCTTACTCTCTTTATCGTTCGCCTCTGCTGTTTCCTTTTTTGCATCGTACCGTGCTCTTTTCCTCCCTACATTCCTCCCTGTTTCTCTTTTTCTCTCTCTGTCTCTGCTTCTCGGTTCCCTTCTCGGTGTCTCCCTCCTCTCTCTCTCTCTCTCTTTCTCTCTCTCTCTCCTATGTGATACGGCTATACTATGTATGCACGGTGGCTAGCCTATCGTGGCGCATGCCACGACCTCGAGGTGTCCTATCGTCCTTTGAAAAGTACGAGAAGTATGCAGACGTTCCAGCTCACAATTATAAACGCGATGATGACGACATAATACTTTTCCCTCCAATGATTTGCCCCGCGTACTATACATACGCGTTGTGTAATCGCGCGACAGGAAATAAACAAGTGGCAAATAGAATTTCGACGACCCATACCCGACGTATAATAATAATAATCCAACAATATAATATAATCATCGTTTTAATCCCCCAGAAACTAATTGTTGATCTTGTATCTTAACATTTTGACACTATTTTACCAATTTAGATACATCGTCGTTTATCGTACGATCAAATTTTCAATCGGAAATCGTTCGTCGAATGAAATCAGAACGATTTGATCAGTTAACAAGCTAATCGTTGATCTAAATGCGCTCCGAGGGGCCACGAAATGTATGCATCTTCCAGTAGCCGCGTAAGTAGTCACATCCGGAACACGATGTGGCATTTTACTCGCGCCACGGGGGCAGAAAACGCGTAGGCTGCAAATAAACCCTTGCGAATCTAATCTCATTTAGCACGCCACTGACGTCACCGGAGGCGCCCTCGTGACGTTGGCCGCCCGTCGGTGACGTATTGCTTCTCTCGCTGAGCGTCCTTGCTGAGAATGGTTAAGGTCGGTGTAATGGAACGCTTTTACGCACCGCGTGTGTACGTGACTGCTTTTTTTTTCGAAAATGTCAGCGACAAGGTTAGCCTTTACCCTTTCGATCGCAAGGTGCCGCCGAGGTTGATATTTATTTATCCGAGAAATCTTATTTTTTCGTCATTTTTCCACCTCGCATTTTATTATACATTCTTTTGAACGAATTACTGGATTTCATTGGTTAATCAATTTTCATTGGAATTCAGTTCAAATTTTGAGACAAAAATAAGTAAAATTCTTTTTTTTAATTGTACACGAGTTATAGAAAAGTGTCAACATATGTGAATCATTTTTAATCCGATATTTTAGATGATTTACGAAACGTGTTATTTTTTCGTTTCGTTTTACATTTCTTTTTGAATACGATAAGAAGACTTTTGCGTGGAAGTGAAAGTTACACGAGGCATGAAATGTACTAAATTTAAACAAACCGATCGATAGTGCCGCGGTTTCACTTTGTCGAATCGAGTCTTTGTTCGAAAATAGAAGCCCGTGTTATAATAAGGTTCAACTTTGACTGAATGAGTACATCGCGTAGCCGTCATATCACGCCGCTACTATTTTAACGTGGAGTACATCCGATGATCAGCAGACACCTGTTGCTCTTTAATTTGACGTAACGCGTATGCGATCATAAGGTCGTTCGGCTTTGAAAAATTGCTGGCTCATTATACAAGAGACGAGGTGAGAAAGAATGAATGCAATAAAGTCACTAAACCTTCGTCTGTAATAATTCTCATCTGATTCCCCCTGTAATCACCCCCCCTGTTTTTTTTCTATACTGATTAACCAAACACCTTTATTCGTCAAATATACCAACCCATCCAAGCAGAAACCTTTTACATACAAAACTCATACCATCGAACAAGATCAATAAAAATAAACAATTCAAAAACATAAAAATAATTCCCCCAAAAAGATTCAGAAAATGATACAAACAAACATTTATCCCCAAAATCAACACATTACAACACATAAAGTTTCCCACAAATTCCATTCCTCAAATCCAGATTAATAATCAAGAAACAATAACCCTCGTAACGAAATCTAAAAATGTATACCGCAAATCGAATGTTACCCTCACATCCATCCGTTAAAGCAAAACTCGCCCGTAACCCCGGATCGTCGTCCCATAACTTTCCGCATTATCAATTAACCCTTCGATAACCATTCGATTGAGCCATCCTTTGTTGCAATCAAGTAGTTCTCTCAATACGTAACGGATAAACCTCCGGCTCTCTTGCTGCGGTTTCCATTTAACATTCCTGGGTATTCCGGCCTCGAGGTCCATCAGCAGCAGTTCCTCGGGCATGCTGGTCACTCGATTTTCGGGGCCGTTCAAAGTGGACGGATAGAATGATAATCTGGGAGCAGCTTGGTAGTTGGTAGGTATTGATCTGTCGGTTGGGGTGTTACTGTGTGGTATGGTTGGTCGGTGGGCTGGATAGGTGGGTGGTTGTGCCATGGTGGGCGAGGGAGACACGGGCACGGGGGAGAAAGGGGGGGAAGGGGGTTAGAAGGGAACGCGGAGATGGGGTGGGTGCGGAAAGAGGAGGAGGAGGAGGAGGTTTAGGGAGGTGGAGACAGGAATGGGGCAACGGGGGATGAGAGGTCGGGTCGGGACGCCAGTAGCTATAGCCTTACACACTCTAGGTACTCTCTCTATCTCGCTTGTACTTTTACCTTCCTCTGTTTATCCTTCTCTATCTGTCTAACTATTTCATCTTTCCTCTCTGTCCGTGCTAATTTCACCTCTCTTACTCTCTGTGAGTTCTCTCTTTCTCTCTGTGAGTTCTCTCTTTCTCTCTGTGAGTGAGCTCTTTCTCTCCCTCTCTTTCTCTCTCTCGCCCTGTTTTCCACCCTCTCTACTACTCCTCTGCGAGTCTGGTTTTTTCTATTTTTCTTCTATTCATGTTTCCCTGGCCCTTTTTTCGTTTCTGTCTCTGCCGTTAGTTTCTGCCACTTTGTCTCTCTTTTTCCACCCTTTCTGTCTGTTTCCTTTATACCTCTGTCACGGTTTCTCTCCCGAGGATTCTCGCATAGTGCACTCGGTCTCCGTTTCCCATCTAGTTCTCTTCTATTTTCATTTTCAGCTATTTCTTCTTCTTCTTTTTTTCTCTTTCTCTCTTCTTCCCTCTCTCTCCGCAACCCTCGACTCTCGACCAACCCCCCTGTCTTCGTTCATCCTTTCTACCGCTGTCTCGCTCGCGTATTTTCATTTTCATCTTTCCTTTTTCCCGCGCGATTCTCCTTCTCCGTTTATCTCTCTCTCTCTCTCTCTCTGTCCCGCCTTTCCGGCTCTATTATTTTCTCCTCGTTCCTCCTGCATTCTGTGTCGAGTGTGTGCGGAACGAGAGAAACGATTATGGGGTGAACGGGGTGGCTATGTCCCCCACAGGATATAGGGTGTCGGGGAGAGATTGGCAACAGAGTATACGCGCTCTCAGTTTTACTCTCCGCCTCTCTCTCCTTCTCCTTCCGTGCCATCGAACCCTCTCTCTCTCTCTCGTTTACGTTCTCCCTCTCCCTTATTCGCTCTCTCTCTCTCCCTCTTTCTCTCTATCTCTCTCTATCTCCCTCTCTCTCTCTTTTTCTCTCTCTCTATCTCTCTCTCTCTCCCTCTCTACTACCCTGCCTCTTGCCTTGCATCCTGCGCGACCCCGCGAACTTTCGATTCGAGTCATCGTGCGCACTACGCGCCACCGGATTGGCGGGCTGTGACCCCGCATGAATTATTCGGTAACCTAATAGTTTCTTGAGTAAAGAGCAGCAGATCGCTGTACCTACCTGTCTTGTTGTGCATAACGGACGATCCCGGCGATCTCCGGGACGCTTTTCCCCACTTTTTTCCCGAAACCCCGCGGATTCCCCCGGAATCGCATTTCCCCCCCCCCCCTGATTTCTCGATCGTTGTTTCCCCGGACGTGCGGCGATCGACGGGATCGATGGATCGATCCCCTCGCTTCCGGCGTACGATTTTCGTCGGATCGGAGGGAGATTATGGCAGTTGGTACAGTCGGTAGACAGGGGGTGGTTCTTTTTTTTTTTCTCTCTGTAGGGTACATTGTCATCGCGTAGGGTGATACGAGAATAGAATGACTCATAGATGGATTCCTTCTTTTTGTTTTTAAATAGACTTTTATTTTTATAAATATGTTATTTTAATCACGATGGAATTGTGTTTCCCTTGATTTTTAATCATTGTTCTAATAGTTCCAATGTTACTCGAGTCTCTCGTCACGTTGACGAACAGATTCGTCGCGTTTAAAGGCGATAACGTGGAACGATGACGATTAGCTCACTGTTAAGAGTGATCTATCAATATTTCACGATGGTAAGTTTGATATCATCGCCTCATCGTGGAGCGAACCGCAGCTATGTATGTATGCTTGTGGCAAAAGAATATTGAATACGATGATATTTTCTTTCGCGGTTCCGCCACCGCCGCCGCTGTCTATTTTGCGAGGTTGTGCGAACTACTCGGTGAACTAAATTCTGCGCCACATCAAAGCGATTTCCGTCATCGACTGTGTCATCCAGTCAAGCTGCCTTTGAAGATCAGTGTCGACACTGTCAATGGCAAATTTACTTTGGTGGAGCGTATCGTCTAATAATAGCTCGACGTGCCTCTAATAATAGTCCAGAGTTGCCTAATAGTTGTCAAAAAAAAAAAAAAAAATCCTTTACATCTTCGCACCGAATTCAAAGTCCATCGGTTACCGTGCTGTAAAAAAAAAGAAAAATGAAAAAAAAAATAGGCACCCCGCTCGCAACGTTTCCCTCCCCGCCATAAAAGGAATATGAACTAACAAGGATAAATTTTATCCGAACTATACGTTCCGTAAAGGTATACAGAGTCATTTCAAGTCACCGCTTTTATATTCCTCCTTTATGCGCGAGAATTACGCATAGAGAAAACGCTTTGAACTTTACAATGGCGTTGAACTTTGAAAGGAATAGACGATACCTTTATTACACGCGGTAAAGACCACGTGAAATCAATTTTATTCTATACAAATATATAAATTCTAATTTCGTCAACCCCACGTAACGTAACAGAATCAAACAGTTATGTATATCTTTGCCAACGAAGAGACGATCGTTTTGAAATTATTACATCGATAACGTCACCGTGACATCGTTCTAATTTCAGTCACGCAAAACTTTTTGACACTGTTACCCTCTTGTTTGCACAGATTTTAATAACGTCGTGTACGAATCGTATCGGACGGTGTTAATCCGAACGATACGGAATAAAGTTGAGTTCTTTATAGTTGGTTCACCATTTCGCGGGGAAATATGCTTCTCGCACGGTCTGTACGGATTATGAATTTTGGTGACGGGGTTGCGCATCAAGTTAATCCACCCCTGGATGGGTGCGAGAATGATGCATCCCCCCCGTCGGATGATGTAATCATTCGTTCGAGGGGTGATAGAATAGCTCAAACGAAAATTACTTTCTCGAATGTGCCGAGCAACGATGAGCAATTTAAGGGGGTAGAGAGGTCGATTTTGTCGAGCCGGATATACAAGACAAACATTGTGATTTGAGCGCCGATTGGAGGTTTGAAATTACGTCCGCGGCGGTAGGGTCGGACGCAATTAAGGACAATTAAAGATGAAAATTAAACAATCGGTATGAAACGACCCATCGTTGGCACGATTTCATTCAATCGTTTCTTATTTCAAAGCACGGATAACGATATCATTGTTTAGATCACTCGTACATACAAATTTATATTAATTCCATTCTGTATATAAAATAAAAATAATTCTGCAATAAAGTATTATAATATACAATATATATTTATATCATTTAGACATATTTTTACTTTTCCCACGAAGGTATATTGAAAGAATAATTATCATCGACTATCTCGTTTCTCTGTTTCCGAACAGTGTTCTTTAGACCCGACGGTAAATCCGTCAAACGAACGTACAAATTATATATATGTTTCTTTCTTTCTTTTTTTCTTTTCTTTTTAATTCTACAAACCCCGGTACACATGTAATCATGTCGTAATACAGTGAGCGCGAAAGCGGTCTCGTTTCGTAATATATCGCGTATTTAGGGATTTCGGGTTTTATTCGACGCGACGTTTTCGTGAATCGAAATAGCGTTCGGTTCTACGCGAAACTGACAGCACTTCGTCACGTGCCTCGTTTAATGGAACGCTCTACGAGCTATTTCAAACTTATGTGTCATGCATTCTAGTTGCGTATAAATATAACCAACGTCGACGGCAATGTATGTATACATACGCCTATATACGTATACGCGTTCATTTACATACGCCGTTACTAGATTCGAGTGTACGCCATATTCACTCCGCGACGATCTCACGTGTTCCGTTCGTGTGCATACACGCACATACATACATATACTCGCGTATAAGAATCTGTACTTTCGTACCGGTATGTATGTATGTACATGTGGAAGTTCATGCAAGAAGGAGAACTGTAGGAGGGGGCGTGCTCCCGTATTAATACGGGGTTAATTTAACCAAGTGGGAAACGCTGAACGAACTAAGCGCTACGGAGTCTTGGCTTATAACGAGGAACACTAAATTTTCATTGCTAATGAGTTATTAATAAATGAAAGAACGAAGAAAAAAAAATAGACAGCGGGGAAATTCCGTCATGCGGGATAGAGGCGGATGAACGATGAAAATTAGGTCACCGGATGAAACACCGATGATTTTGGAAAGATAAAACCCGTTCCCGTTTGGTTTTATTCTGTTTTTTTTTTTGCTTTCTAATTACTTACGGTATATTTATAATAATTTCCCTGCGAAACAAACATGGTAACGAGATGTTATATTCATGGAATTAATTTCACGTAATAAGTATTATAGATTACTTTCGTTGCGTCGACACCCACGCGAATCCTGAAAGCTAATTGCATCGTAACCTGAAATAATAGAACCCCGCGCGCTATTCAACCGAGCCGCGAAGTTACATTCTGAAAGAGAAGATAAATTAGAATTGACCGAGGTATCCCGATGTGTCACGTCAAATTAGTACACCGTCGATTAACACTGTCGTTAAGCGTGCCGCGGTTGAAAAACGGATGTCATTCTTCGCCTTGGAAACTGGCAGGTGTATGATACCAGGAATTCTTGGAACGTGTTATCCTCTTGGACCTGATCTATCTGTTTCTCGTTACTTCAACGATTTTCTTTTTCACCACGGATTTCACGCGGTGTCTCTCTCCCCCGTTTTCCCTCGATTTCAACGAGCGATTTCGCTAACCGCGCGAAAACTCGCGGGGAATATAAAGAACTCGCGGTTTTCTTTTCTCCCCTCTCGGTCGCGAGTTCTGAAGAAGAAGAAAAAAAAATCGAGAGAGAAAAAAAAATTACGTTTTCTTGCCGAAAACTTTGGACCCTCCGAGGACGCGCCAACCTTGCTTTAAACCAGACGCTCAAAAACGAAAAATGTATACAAATACCACGGAATCCGCTATTTTTAGGGCACGCTTGCCATCAAGTTATAAGACTATTTCGAGAGAGGTGCTTGGACCCTCCGCCGAATCTCGGCAGTCTACACAATCAGTCATCCTCCCTCGCAGTCTTCGAGTTAGTCTTCTTGACTACGCGGCTGCATGCATACGGGAGCAACTTCTCTTGTGCGCCCCGTACAAGTCTGCATAGTTTCAGAACTAAGGAATAATCATCCCTCTGCAACTTCACCCTTGTTATTTCCACACACCTAAATATATACATATACATATACATATTGAACCAATTTTAACGGTTAGTCGAACGAATAATTTCTTTCACCTCGAAAAACAATAATTTAATAAAAAGTCTTATATATTTAAAGTAAATATAAAATTATCATAAAATACAATCACCACGTTACACGATCCTATCACTATACACTGTTTATGAATGATCTTTATTCGATACTCTAAGTCGATTATACGAAAGACGTATGTACCAAAGTACCTTCTACCGAAAGGTTGCCAAACCCCCTGATTAACTGTATTATGATCCATGTCTGCGGGGTCTTAATGGAAAAAGTCGACTACGGGACTCCTTAACGGAAGGGGGGGGGGAAGAAGGGTGGAAGGGGAAAAAGTTCGGAAAAGGAAAACTTCCAACGGAGTACACATAGTTGCTGATACGATTCGGTCTGCCGGTGCTACCACGGTTCTATCAAGTGGTGTTCACCGCCGCTGGGGTATCGCTCCGCGAAATATGTTTCCACCGTGTAAAAACCATATGAATAATGGGATGGCATATCGTGCATCAGTATGCCGGTGACTGTTGGCCCAGGTCAAATTGACTTGAGCGTCTCCATGGCAACAACTACTCAGACTTCCGGCTGGTCGATATCCTACCAACTTGTATTTTGCGGCGGACCTCTCCTCTCTCCCTCTGTGTCTCTCGCTCGTTTCCTCTCTCTCTCTCTCTCTCTCTCTTTCTCTCTTCATCCCTTTCAATCGTTCTCTCTCTCTCGGTCTCTCTTTCTCTTCGTCTCTCCAACAGTTACTCACTCCGTTTTCTCTGTGTTTCTCACTCGCTCGCTCACTTTGCTCTCTAGAGTCTCTTCCTCCCTCTGCAACCCTCTCTTCACTCCCATCCGTGCCTAGCGATTCTCTTCCTTCCACGAGCTTTTCTAAAGGAAAAGACGTACTCCGTGATAGCGGGCATGGCGGACCAAGCATTTTTTGTTTTTGGCAAACGTTGATAAAATCTCGAGGGTATCGAGGGTCTGGTTGTAATTGTTATCCGCGAGATTTCCGTTCGATCGTTTTTTTCGACGGTGAGTCGACAGGATCGAAAGTTTTGAGACGATCGGTGTAGGGTGGTGGTGGTGTGGTAAAGGATGTCGAACGTTGTTCGCGTGTAAGAAAAAGAAAGAAAAAAAAAGAGAATTTGTTTCAGTGAAAGTCGAACAGTATTAACACTTTAACGGTGGACGGCTGCGCTAACGTGTAATTTGGAAACGTTACACTTGGCACAGATGGCATGCTATTATTTCAATGCCGCTTTACATGACTCATAAACAGTTTGTCCAAAATTCCGGCACCTTATGTTATTAAACGTGTTCTCAATTAACGTAGTAAACGCGTGAAGAAACAGTTACTCAAGTTTCTACGTTTACCGATGCACTTACCTGTTCAATTTAACCCAAAGCCACACTAGGGCACACAATAACCCATCAACTTTAAAAAATAATAAATAAACAATATTATATTTCCCCTAACTTCACTTCCAACTATAAATCTTCCCTCACTCACCCTATTCTATAATTTACATCAAAATTTAATTATAATAATTCCAACAATTCAAAATATTTCCCTCAACACCTCTACAAACAACAGTGTTCCAAATACTATCACAAAAAGTTCCATTTTCCCCTCGATCTCCACAAAATAAAAATACAACCCTTCAATCCTCCCAAAATCCCACAAGAACCTATTATCATACCCCCTCGCCCTTCACCCTTTTCTCCATTATAAAAATTCGTTCCTCCGACAGAACGTGCTCGAGTTCCCCAGAAATCGAGCTCCCATCGAACGGGTTTCTAAAACCAAATCGCACGCGACAGGTTTCGCCGGCGATCGACGCGTCGCTCGCTCGACCGCTGTCAAATAAATTCGGTAGGTGCGATGCTCGCCTTAACGGTCGATTATATACGACAGGGCGACGATCGTGCTTCCGAGCGGGACATCTTGTGCACACACCGCAGCAGCAGCAGCAGCAGCACGTACAGGTGCTCGCAACAGGCGGCCTTTACCTCGAAGGTGTGCATCGGCCGAGTTCTGCCGATCGTAGCGCACCTTCCGGGGAGAGAGGACTCGCCGCGGCACGTGGACATGTCCGTCTGGGCCACACAACCGCGAGTGGTGTGACGGACGTGCGGAGTGTGCGGCGGCAGGTGGGAATGCACCCGTGAAACCCGGCAATTGCTACCGCTTTATCGGCACGTGTCTTTGGAAGAAAGGAAAACGGAAAGACGGAGACAGCGGGGCCCGAATACGGGATCATCCGATTCGTCGGTTTCCCGCTGCAACTGGGAAACCGAACGAAGGACTTCCGGGTATCGCGTTACTGAATTTTCGAAGGGAATGAATGTTACAGGGCTACGGTCTCGTGGATAGAGGGAATGGAATTGAATTTTAGGGGAATGGACGATGGAGAATATTGTGATTAGTATTTTTTTGGAGTTTCTTGGTTTGGAGTGATTTTGGAGATTGGTTAATGTATTGGGATAACTGGGAATTATTTCTATGGTAGATTTATAGTATCGTTTTGGGTATAGTGGGAAATTTTTCGAGAATGTTTTCTGGATAATTTTGTAATTACTTAGCGATTATGGGAGATTTTTATTTGTAATTAATTAAGGCGATACTCGGAGTCAGGATTAAACGTGTTTTGATAGAAGTGAATTATTTATACGTAATAACTTGAGTCGTATATAGAATACACGCCGATACTACGTTTCCGGGTACATAGAATATCGGGCGCTAAGTAGTATTGGTAGTTACATGGAAGGGCACTATGCGGCAAGATTTATTTTCGAGGGTCTACCATGGACGATGACTATTATATTATGGGTCCAATATTAATCTCGTTATTGAATCATAATTTACCCCAACCATGAAACGAACTAGTAATTAATAAGTCGTAAAATAATTCTTTTATAACTTGCCGCATCAAACCCCATTGTACAATATAACACAAGCAAAACTTTACAATACGTATACACATACAGGTGAAGAAATAACGTATCGAAAATATGGAACGTAACGGGCAACGTTACGTCATCATATTTACGCTGCCCGTACACATTCCGCATTTTGAATTGTCCGATATATCGATATTCATGTACCGCCACTCTTTTCCCCGGGCGCATGCGCACCTCACCGATCCACGCGCAACGAACCCCCGAAAACTCCGATTGGAAATCCCCGCACCAACGGCGCCGCGTCGAAAAGAAGTGAAACAGACAGGGATAGAACTCGAGAGAGAGAGAGAGAGAGAGAGAGAAAGAGAAAAAAAAGAGAGAAATAAATAAAAAAAAAATGCGACGCGCAGAAGCACCCTCTCTTGCAGCACAGAGCGTGTACGTATACACTTTTTTCGTGGACGAAGTGCTGCCGAGAGTCGTCCGGCACCCCCGAACCCCCCGACTGCCGGCACCAACCCTGAAGCGGAGCATTGCGGAACGGAGGCAAAAGCGCAGTGGTGGTGAAGAGAGACAAGGTGTGGGGTTGGGCTCCTAGATGGAAGTGGAGGAGTGAAAGGGTAGGAGGAAGAGGAGGTTGGAGGATGAAGAGGAGGAAGAGGAGGAGGAGGAGGAGGAGGAGGAGGAGGTGGAGATGGTGGTGGTTGGAGTGGTAGCCGGAGATGGGGTTGACGAAGAGGGTGGGGATGTAGAGAGAGCGGCAGGAGAGATCGAAGCGTGTGGGTGGCAGAAGCATAGGGTTGGTTAGAGAGGGTGGATATATATCGCAATCGGGGGCACTATGTCGCGCCAGTGGCGTCGACGTGAACTCTCTCCCTCTTTCCACCTCTCTCTCTCTCTCTCTCTCTCTCTCTGTCTCTACAGTAGTCTTCTCTCTTATTGCTGCCTACCACACTCTCTCATTCGACTGTATAAACCTCACCTTCTCTCTATCTACCTGTGTGTTATAATATACCAGTGTCCTTGTCTCCGTCGGTGTTGTCGCTATCTTTGTTCGTTGTTAACGCGAAGAGAAGATGCTGCTGCACGGATCTCTCTCGTCCGTGTGTTGGTTAGTGATATAGAGAGGGTTTGGCGTTATACATATAGGTATAGTTGGGAATCCTGCAAAGACGTCTTTGCCGACCGTCTTGGTAAAAAAGGGAACGAGAACCGTTCGTCTCTGTCTTTCTATCGCTATTAAACTACTAGGATCTTTTTTCTTTCTTGTTTCTATCTTTCGATTCTACCCTTTCTTCGTTTGTACTTTTTCCACGATTGCGTGCGAACTACACGACCGGTATGAGATAGTAGTAGTAGTAGTGGTAGTAGTAGGGTGTATAACAACTATCGGTGGAAAGACCGTTCCGTTGGCCGTCTAGCTGGTAGAAGTCTTTCTTTCTTCTCCAACCCCCCTATACATAGCACTCTCTGTTTATTCGTCCCCCTTCGTCCTTTTTTTTCCCTTTCTTTCTTTTCATTCCCCTCGGATCTTGCGTGTAAAGGGCCTTTCTATGTGCGTTACATTGGTCGCGTTGGTGCTAGTTTAGTATGATGATCGTGGTGGTGTGAGCACACTGTGATAGGCGATGGTAATGTGTGTACGGGAGTACATCAGAGTGGTGGTGACATGTATAACAGCAACCCTGCAAAGGCTTCGTGGTAGCAGGCTGGCATCGTGAATTTCCCCTCTCCCTTACTCTCTCTCTCTCTCTATCTCTCTCTATGGTCTAAACCTTATCCTCTCTACTTATCCGTCTCTGTATCTCATTCTTTCTCTCTCAAATACCCTACATACAAAGACGCGTTTCTGTACGTGGTCTCATGAACAGGGTTGGTAGTTTATGTCGGCTGCTCGTGGTGTTGGTGGTGGGTTATACGATGGTAAACTCGTGGTAGTGTATATTCGAGGCCCGACATGCGTTTGTGTATGCGCGAAATGCTTTTACTGTGTTAGGAATAGTATATGTATGTATGTATATACGTATATACGTATATACTCTGCCGTCCCTGCAAAGGCGTCTTGCTGTCCGGCAGGCTAGGTAGCATCGTCAAGATCTTCCCTCTTTCTCCTTCAACCCTCCTAAACCTTATCACCCTTGTTCGTCCATCTCTGCTTTCTTTCCACCTCTCTCTCTCTCTCTATATATATATATATATATCTCTTTCTCGCTCTCGATCTTCACGTGTCAGGACACACGACGGTGTGGGTGATGTTATGGATGGTGTTGGGGTCGTTTTATGTTCCTACCGTCCTAGTTGTGTAGGTGTAAACGCGTTCGTGGTTGTTGCGTACGTGATGCGAGAACCGGGCGATGTGTACGTCACCGTTGGCTGATGGTGGTAGCGGGTATAGTAGGTATCCTGCAAAGGCGTCTTGTTGGCCGCCTGGCTGATCAATACCCATCCAACCAGCGACCCTCTGCCCGCACCCTATGCCCACGGGGCCGTGGACCGTGCCTACACCTCTAACCACCCCTGAACTCAGCACCGCCACCACCACCACCAATTCCTACCGCCACTACCACCGTTACAGCCACCACCACCATCACTACCATCCCCCCCCTCTCAACCCCCTCTCAACCCCCTCAGTGCCGACAGTAGTACTAGCAGCAGCGGCGGTAGCAGCACCCTTGCTCCTACCCTGGCCCTCTACCGACACACCGTTGACCCCTACGCAATTTACATCGCGGCCTCCATAAAGTTAATTGAAATTTCCGCCCACCGCAGCCTCGCAGTCGACGCCACTGTAAAGAGACTTCTGTCAGCTCGTCGCGTATCTTGAAAGGTCGCATTGTTTTCCGTTGACTTCCTGGGGCAGAAATTCTTCCGCGTTCTATCGTAGAATCATTTTTATTCGAACTATTCTTATGGGTATAGTTCAGTTTCGATTTTTTTATCATTTTTTAGAATATATTGGGATAAATACACGGGGAATGCGATATTCCCTTCGAACCGGGCATCGATCGATGAGTAATTCATGGGTCTGCGTTTATACTTTATTTAGACTTTAATCCCTATTTGTATATTTGTAAGGATGAAACCATGAGTTACATACACGGAAATAGGGTGTGGAAAATCTAATTTCCATGGGAAATGAGAGAGTATACGAGATATAAATCGTACGATAAAAAGTGAACGAATGTTTCCGCGATAATTTATTGATTCGCCATACGGTATAAAACACTCGATACCGAGACTCTTTCGACGGTGTGCACCAGCACAACAAAGCGAAAGATCTTAATCCCCGTGTGCACGGTTGGTGCACTTTCGCAGTAAGACATTCAACGTTGCCCCCGCTACCAAAACGGAAGGCTCGGATATGCATAAAGCGTGGTAGTAGTAGGAGAGGTGGAGAGAAGGTGTGGTGGGTGCATGTGTGCCAAAAAGTAGAGCCAAGTTTTGTGGCAGGTGTCGGTGTATAACAGTGGCACGCGCACGCTCCTTCACACCGGTACACTCTTTCTCTTCGCCAATCCTCTCACTCTCTCTCTCTCTCTCTCTCTCTCTCTTTCTTTCTCCTTCTCTCCTCTCTCTATGACTCTCTTCGCTCTTTTTTCCCCTATCTTCCCTCCCGCTGCGGCGGCCACGGTCGTCTGCAGATCCTCCCCCCACATCGTTTCACCTTCACCATCTTCTTCGTTCTCCTTTCAACTTTTTTTTGCTTTTTCTTCTTCAATCTCCCTCCCTCCCCCTCTCTCTCTCTCTTCAACTCCCACCCTATAACCCTGTGCCATCTTCTTCGTTCCCCTCACCGTCCTTCCCTCCTTCCTGATCCTTATTCTCCTTTTTCCTGTTCTCCTCCTCATCATCCTCTTCAGGTTCTTCTTCGTCTTCTTCTTCTTCTTCGGGTTGGTTCGTCTTCTTGTTCTTTTACTCTTTCTCTCGTTCCCGCACCGTCGACTTCTTCAGCGGCTGCATCAGTCCCGATCTCAGATGCTCGACTCGCTGAGACAGGTGCCGCCGACTATTATGACCACCTTATATCCCGAGTCACCACCGCCGCCACCGACACCGTGGCACCACCTATGCCATCATCCACCGATGCCGCACATGCCACATTGTCGCGCTTCTTTCGGTTTATTTGTGCCCGGCATCTGAACGGGAACAGGTGGCCCCTGAAGAAGACAGGGGAGAATCAGGCGGACAGGCGTGGACGTGTTGGTGAATTCATATACATATACATACGTACATGTATGTGTATATGTATTCGTATGTATGTATGTATGTATGTATGTATGTATGTGTGTATGCAACGTGTGGAAGCGTCACGGTAACCATCGACTCGTTTTCACGACCACCGTGAGACACGCGGTTCAACCTGAAAGCGTGGAATTTCTTGTTCGACGATAGGAAATTGTTTCGAGGAAGGGCTCGACGATGATGGGCTAACCGTGATTCGTTAGGAGAATCAAGAAGGGCTTGGAATGGAATTAGAATTTTTAGAACGAATCCTAGGGATCCCTCCAGGGAATAAAATAAAATTGATTATATATTAAAATATCTGTTATATATATATATTATACATATATTTTCTCTAAAGTAATAATAACAAGGAAAAAGAGATCTTACAATTGAAATTAATGCTACAATGGAAATTATCTGCCATTGTTATGATTTCTTTCGAGTTCTCTTCGCTCGATAACTTTTCATCGAAAAGAAACAATAATAAAGACTTTTTTTTCTCTTTTTTTTTATTTGTGTCAGCCCGAAAGAAGCGGCAAACTTTCTCCAGTCGACAATCGGCGCGCTGGATTTTTCATTTTTTCGGATAATCGATATCTTTCGGTCGTTAAGAACGCCGACAAGAAGACAGCAGCCGCGTACCTATACATATATCGCGGGTAGTCGTGTGCCGCGGTAGCGAAACGGTGAAATTTTGTGAGAGCGTGTAACGCGTGGTTGTTAAAACCGCCAAACCCACGTGTACACACGTGCTCGTTCGTACGGGAGCGAGAAGAAAGTGCACTCGCGGTTGCACCGGTTGTTGCACAGACTGCTCCACAAAACCACGGGCCACCGCAGGCACAAACGAATCGAAAGTCGAATCGTTCATCGATACGGCCGATAAATGAAATTAATTAAAGGAATTAATTAATAGCAGATCGTTGTCGATAGAAGTTTGCGGAAATTAAAGGTAGACTGAATCGATCGAGAAATACTTCCTAGTTTGTATTAATCTGGCTTGCATCAAGCACACGATTTATGTACCTTCTTTCAGAAGAGCGTTGATATATCCTTCTGTTTCTTACGTTTAAACAGATCAAACGTATAGGAGTATGATTCTATTTAATTTTTCGAAACTATTGTATTACTCGATATACAGAACTTTGTGTAATCATTATACACCGGAAATAAAGTTACTAATAAATAAAAAAGTATGTAAATTGATTCGGTTATTAAATTTTAGAAAAATTGTCCAAACATACAAGATTGTCCGATCGATGTACTAAGAATTAAAGAAACGATTATGTAATAATAAAAAGAAACGAAATCCGTCGCAGTAGACTCTGATCTCCGCGGATCTCGGAGATCTTGACGTCTGGTTGTGTAACATACCTACGTGCGCATCTACAATCACGCACACCAACGTACTAGCACACGTATTCCCGACACTGTATATGTACATGTATGTACGTACGTATGTATGTATGTATGTATGTATGTAGTACTATGCTTCCCGTCTCATTCTCCCAGCGAAATTCGCGTCGCAACAACGTGTATGTACACCGTCGCATAGATTTCGTGCATACAGCCAGAATTTATCTAGGTGTACACACATATACGTACACAGGAAGCGCCGGCAACGCGAGTGGAACATCAGAGTGAGTACCTTTTGTCCTCCTCCAGCATGTCGGAGGAGGAACGGGGTGTAGGATCCCTATTGATCTCCTCACAGAGCTCGGGCTAGTAGCAGAGAGTCCAAAGAGCGAGAGCGAAAGAGAGAGAGAGATAAACCAGCAAGAGAGGGCGAGAAGGAGGAAGAGAGAAAAGGGAGAGAGAGAACCAGAGGAAACACGAGAGCCAGAGGGAGAAACTGATAGAAAGGCGGACAGAGTACTCTGTCGAGGGTGGAAAAGAGAATAACAGAACGAGAATATGAAGGAGAGAGAGAAAGAGCGAGAGAAAGAGATTGGAAAAAGGAAAGAGAAAGAGAGAAAGGTAGTCAGTCAGAGAGGGTTGTAGGAGACGGAGTGAAATAGAGGGTAGAACGGGGATGAAACGAGATAAACAGAGAGAGAATATGACAGAGAGAGAGTGAGAGAGAGAGAGAGGACCATAGATGGACCTCAGCTGCGCTGCGCCAGAGGGAAGCCGCGTTGTCATGCGCTGACTTGACGCGTCATTAATGTATTACAGGATAATGCCAACGAACCGATATCCACCCGCTAATAGAACCACCCCCACCTCTCCTCTCCCCCTCCCCTCCCTGCCCCCTCACCTCCTCACCCTTTTTCATTCGCGATCAACCCGTTCACCAGGATCCACGCACGTTGCATCGCGGCCGGACGTTCCGCGAACACAGCTGTTGTTTATACGGCGGCCCGTTTAAATCATCCGCCAGTTTGTCCGCTGACGTAAATTGTCGTGCATTGCTGCTGCCTTGTATCAACATTTACTGCAATATGCACCGCGCGCGCAAAATACGAGGGTGGGGGGCAGGGGGAGGGGGGCAAGCAGATATTGGAAGGATCAATTCGTCGGTACAATCTGTATGTATGTACGTGTACGCGATAGATATACGGAAAAACGTTGATTATATTTATATTTGATTTTTCACCCTTAATACACAGACCGGGAAACCACGCGGTGAGAATAAAACGACATCAGACTCCCTCTTAGGATATACATATGTTGTATGTATACCCGGTAGATAGAATGGACCGTGGAAATAATAAACAAAGATGGACGAGATGGTATATATATATATTGTATATGTATATAGTTGTTATATAATAGAAGTTTAGATTGACCAGGAGCCTGAGATTGATCAGACAATTTCGTTGGAAGTTAATAAAGTTATCCTATTTGCGAAAATAGAGTCTTTTCGGATACGATGGGAATTAATGGGAGATAATTTAGGTTAATGTAGAGGTGTTATCCGTGATTTTTGCGCGGTACCGAGTATATCCGCGGGGTAATTTCATTGTCGTTTACACACTTCGAATCGGTTACAGCGACTGCGTAACGGTGTAAATGGTAAATGTGGCAGATTAATCGTGCATAAATTTAATTTCATATTTTATGCTAGTCGGACAGGATTATTATATTCAGATTACAGATTAATAGGTCCCCGCTGCGACATACACGGATGTTTCTCTATTTCTGCGCAAATTTCGAAACGCTGGGACGCGAGGTGCGGTGCGCGCGCATGCTCCAGAATCGTTGAAACTTTAATCGAAATGAATAATTTTATTCCTCGTGTAACGTACAGGGGGGGCGGGGAGGGGGGAGAAGAGCGAATTAATTATAGAATGATTTTATCGTTAAACGTAATGCGCAACTAATAGAAAGATATTTATTTATCACCGGTGAAATAATTACGTAAGAAAAGTCGCTGGTAAACACACACGGTGTGTAAGTACGTGTTTACGATTGTTTTCTATATTTTCTCCGCTGGAACTTTCTCCAGTTTTCTGCGTTTCATTGAATCGCAAAGTTGTCATGCGTGCGGTTTCATGTAACAAAAATAAGAATGCTGAAAAATGATCGTGTCGCGTATGTTGCGCTAATTATTTTTATAAATGACGCCCCGTGTAATTTACAAGAAGAAAGCTGGACGTTGTTGCGACACCGTTCGACACCGTCGCAGATTTTGTTTCTCCGCGCTGTTAAAAACAGATTGAAAGGGTGCATTGTAAGATAATATGGGAAAACCGATATTCATCGGTTAATACACCCACTCGTTTCCGACCCAATTCTGTGACATGAATTCTGCACGTAGATACGAAGTTATCAGGAATGCACCTGTTTTCCTGATGACGGATCACCCAAATCATATACTCGTTTGTTCGCTGACGTAAATCACTGTACTACGTTTACGTATTGACGTTTCCTACCGCTCCTACATCTGGAATTTTTCATCCTATAAATGTCCCAAAAAACAGAAAACAAATCCTCGAAAAAGTATTAAAAAATAATACGTTTAATATACCCTAACAATTAAATATCATCATAAATCATTCTTAGGTTAACTTCCCTGTCAGTTCTAATACTAAAATCTTCTGGCACGTGAGATACAGATGTCAAAGCAGTATCTATGTATATGATTTAAATAGAACGTATTCAAACTAATAATTAATATAAGTCAATTATAGCTTTAACTGTCTTTAGCTTAGAAAACTTTATTCCTATTCGACTATAGAAATGACTATCATTTAAATAATTATTATTTATTATTTAATTAGTCCTAGACGATGAATATAGCAATCAATATAACAGAAAAAGAAAGACCTATTAAAAATTTCAGCAAACTGTCGTACATTTAGTTTAAAATTGTTGCCAACATGTTTGACAGCAATCATCGAGAGTATTTCACTCAAACGACATACCGTTCGCACGGGGAATGGCATTTCAGAGCAGCACACGCATTGTTTTTAATACGACGTGCATCTAGTTCACAATTTAATCACGGTGCATAAATACAACTGGAAAGGACAGCGTCTCGGGTTTCACTGCTTGAGGTGAAACGGGGAATCGTACGTGTACAGCCTATATGTAGGTGGACTTTCATAGATTTGATACGATTGCGTGATGCGTGTATACCGAAGTACTTTCTAAAAACGATCTATCATCTCGCTCGATTATGGCATACCCTCGCTTTGATTCGCGATACGTTGGCAAGGTCCTTAAAGCATCAGCATCCGTCTCCTTCAGGTTCTTGACGTCCTTAATCCACTACAACAACTCAATAATACATATTTCCCTCCGGTTACATCGATCGCGGTGGTACGAATCACACACTTTAAATTTCAATCAATATTAACATTCGCTTGCAAAAGCAGAATTTTACACACGTGAAATGGGAATATAAGTAGAAAAATGAAAAATTACATAACGTCGCGGTAGATTATGTATCTACACACGTCTACTGGTAAAATCATTAACCGTGTAACTAATCGTTCTAGTGAACAGAATGGGAGAGATTACTATTATAGTTCTAAAATACAATTGCATCACCGAAAACGTTTGCACTTGTTAGCACCGGCAGAGACGATATATCGCCAACATGCTTTACAGCTAAATTAAACGTTTCGCCCCAGAAATAGCTCTTCGCCGCGGTTCATCTGGTTTTAATATATTACCCGGGCACGGGATGATCGCAATTTTATACGGATCGCCCTGTGATCGTCGTTCGAAAGAAGCTGAATAGAGTTGTCAACGAGCTCCCCTCTCCCTCTGGTAATAATCCTACGGTCACACGAGCCTACGTTTTACGTAAAGGTCGCTCGACATTAGGAGGTCACGTGCGCCATAGAGATCGCGTCTATAGGCGTGGGGTAATCCTACGTGAGATAGGTACTTCCGCTATGGTAGCCGAGTAATTAATTCTCAATTATCAGATCCCGTTTACGTGTTTAATTGCTCCACATTGGTAGAAACAGTTATCTACCGATAGCCGATTCTTTGCAATTGCAAAGAAATACGAACGTTCGTTGGTTTCCTTTAAACGTTCGGAAATGGTTTCGCGTGCCGATCGTTTGGTTAAACGTGAACTAAACTAAAGAGGATTCTAATGTTATGAATTAAGTTTACCTTCGCCATTGATCCTTCTAAAAATAAAAGAACATATGGATATATACATATATATACATGTACGTAAGGTTAATCTATCGATCAGGAAACTGGCTGTTTTATAAAACTCTAGATAAGGAGATAAGGTATGCGTTATATAGAATGGATCGTGTAAATCAATATAAAGAAAATAAAAAAAGGAGAAGCAGAGGAAGAAGAAGGGAGAAAAATAAATAAGTCGACGCGGTTAATCTAGATACCCCGTAGTACGTTAGCACTGGTTAATTTTATGGCGAATTGATTATCGCGGTACGTGTAACGTTGGAAAAGAATTCACGATACTTTCTCGTGACTCGATAAATCTCTTCGCGACAATTATATTCGCACACCTATATTATCCGACACTAAAAAAGAAATAGCCCCTCGCGAATTAATCACTCCGACAAACTAATTTCCACGTCACATAAAATCCCAACGCGTGAATAACACCAAACACCGAACAAACCCTCTCACGACGCTCAAGAAATTAATCCCCCCGTTCATCTCGGTACTCGTCGAGTCCCTCAGAAAATAAAAAACAAAAAATAGAGAAACTAATATTTGTATCCCATAAAAAAAAGAAAAACGGTAGAACCTAATGAAAATCTATCGCTCGACCACTAAAAATACCAGACCGACAAAGTACCCCGGAGATGGTATTCCGAAAATTCCGCGCGTGAAATTCTCAGAAAGGGAATTTCGTCATTTTGGCGTTAGAGTGACGTGCGTGCGCTCGCGCGCGCGCGCGCGCGCATTCTGCCAAATACATACGCCGGCCGGTGTAATCGGCTCGTGCGCGCGCTCGCGCGTGCTCGCGTCTATATCGGGATTTTTGTAGCGGTTTATCATTTTTGTGCCTGCCGCCCGCCACCCCTCCCCCTCCTCGCCCCATACTCCCTTTACACCCCACCATGGTTTATTTAAAGTGTCACGAAGGCGAAGGCGTGCACGCGCATGCGCCCCGCGGTCCACGCTCGGAACGATGTTGGCCAACAGGCTGTTACGGGCTTTGCACCGGCCGTGTTGCCAAACCGCTTACATGTATATGCGTGCGTGCGTGCGTGCGTGCGTGTATGTATGTATGTATATATATATGCACATGTATGTATGTGCACGCATCCACGCAACGGTGTGTCGTTTGTACTCACGCAACCCGGGGTCGCGCGTATGGATGCGCGACGTTTGTATGTATGAATGTGTGTATGTTTGTATGTGTGTGTGTGTGTGTGTGTGTGTGTGTGTGTGTGTGTGTGTGTGTATGTGTATGTATGTATACGTATACACTGGCAACGCCATTCTCCGCCGCAGTGCCAATCAGTGGCGGAACTGCAAGCCGGTGCATCCGAGAGACCCACCGGCCGTACACGCGCCGTGGATTTCCAATCTCTTCTTCCTTCTCTTCCTCCTTTTTTTTTATTTTTTCACTCAATCACCTTCCACCGTTTCACCGGTTGCCCTCGACTTTACGCCTAAACTGTTTAACGGACGGTCTTTTGAGGAATCCGGGTTAACGGAAGGCTAACTTGGTTAATGAAAGATTAACCAAGACCTTTTGCATGGGATTATTAAATTGAATGGATAGTTCCCACCGTGGATTAAGTATCCAGGATGGTACGTCGATGTTTTTTAGGATGATTATTTTTAAGGGGTTTTGATTGACCCCGTTTCAGATACGGTTATAATAGGCACTGATAAATTAGATCAGAAATATATGTATAGTACAACGTGGTTATCGAATTGTTGCGTATTATACTATCGGATCGTGGAAGTAATGAGAGTTCCTTTTTGAAAGCTGAAGTAAGTACTCCTTATAGACAAATTGGTCGTCGTTCGATTTTCTTTTGTGCGATACTATCGCGATCGTCAGAGAAATTAATTTCTCGTCCCATTTTCAAGAATAAAGTTTCTTAATATTTTTCTTTTCCTTATATATATCTACCGATGTTCTTTTGTTTTCTTTAAATCAACGACATACTTTCTTTCATGATCATGATAAGCTTTAAACACGAGGTACGAAACACCCGGATTCCGTCTACTCGTCCACGGCGACGTTTCCTTCGTTCGAATGCGAACGCGCCACGAGTTATTCAAATTCGACACAAAGGCACGCACGAATCTCCGCGGGAATCCGTGATCCACGGCAGCACAGATCGTTGGACTAGTAGAACATCGTGATTCCAGCATGTGATTGGCGCAACGCCGTACGAAACGTGCCGCACCGGCACAGCGTGTTTTTCATTATCGCCGGATCGATAAGCGTCGATCGGCATGAATTATTCATCGCGATGTATTAATTCGAACGCGTCACGGCTATCGGCTGAGGTGTTCATCGTCGAATTAACCTGCCGCTGCATCGGCGATCGAACCAGTCGAGAAACCTGATCTATAAACTCAACACGGGCAGATTCAATAAATACATCGCACCGTTCGACTATACGGAGGCCGTAATATGCTTCCGTGCAAAGAGAGAGACGCCGGCCCGCGAGTGACCGATGATTAGAATTGATAACTGATTGTTATGACTGCCCCGTCGATTCTGTATCTTTTAATCTAGCCATTGTCCGTTGGAAAACGTTCTATACGATAGATGGGATAATAAATGAAATTATAATGTACGTGATAAAGTATGCTGTATAGTTTTATAATCCGTTTATCATCGTAATACGATATGTTTCGTATATAAAAAGAATTGTACGATCATTTAAAAAGTATCGATTTATTATTTTTCATTATTTCCCTAAGTAAAATCATGTCCAGTTATTATATGTATAGGATCGTAGAATGGTACAATAGAGAACTAGGAAAACGTTGATACGAATCTACGAAGGTCGTCCTCGCATCTTAGTCATCGCTGATCACAATTTCGATCACGAGAATGGCGTATATATACTTCTGAATGATGGGGGACGAACCCCTCGAACGAATTCGATTCGAGGAAGCGAGGAGCGAGTAATCGTGGGACAAAAATCGAGGCACCCGTTCTCTCTCTCCCATATGTATGCGCATGTATATTTTTACCTCCCTTATGTCGGGTCCACACACAATGCCGCCGTATCAGCGCCTGCGTGGAAGCGAACACTTTATTTTCAGGGATCTACTGATTCTGGTTGAACATTGCACATTTACTTTTAGCGCCAAATTTAACCTGTTTACGCGCGTAACGTAAATGCGTAGAGTTTCGCGTGCGTCACGGTGTTACGTTCGTTAAATTTACGAATTAATTTTTATTAATAGGAATTATTGATAATGTGTTTGAAATCATACGATTCGTTTTACAAGTAACGACACGATTGTATGGTGTATTTATGCGTACGGATTTAAAAATCTGAATGTCTGAGGACTCTTTCGAAAGTACGTAAAA
Organism: Mimumesa dahlbomi; assembly: GCA_917499265.3. Lineage (NCBI taxonomy): Eukaryota > Metazoa > Arthropoda > Insecta > Hymenoptera > Crabronidae > Mimumesa > Mimumesa dahlbomi. The sequence continues at coordinate 9,379,327 of OU824118.1, read as the reverse complement.
AATTTGTTTGATCAGCATGGTTAATCGGCGAGAGAGAATGAAATAAAGAAAAAAAACGTTCTAGCTGCACCCGGATTCGCTATCCGTGTCAGTGAAGACGAAACGTCGTACCACAACTCTCTCTTGTGAAAATCTATGGTAGCTTTCATACCGATTACAATGGCTTCCGTTCAGTGTGTCTATATCGATCGTGAAATCCAGGCGCTCGTAATGAGTGAAACATGTTTACAATTATTATTATTCGGCCACGTTCCCCGTAACTTTTCGCCGCGGACTTTTATTATCATCTTACCCTTTCGTCCGATAATCGTTCGTCGTTTCTACAAGCGCGAGATACAAATATCTTCCGTGTTACGTTACGGCAATCTGTCAAAAATACAAAATCAACCAAAAAAAAAAAGAAAAGAAAACGTAAAAAGAAACTGACAGATCGCCCGCAGCATTTTTACCTCGCGCCGTTAACAATTTTCCAGAAGCGTTTCCCCGTCGTTCCGGCCCCACATTTCTTTTTTTTTCTCTCTCTCTCTCCCGAATATCGCTTATAACGAGGAACACGTGTTTTATCCCTAAATTTAGCGTTTTAACTTCAATGGGCCCGTTGCCGGAAGATAGTACCGAACAAGTCAAAGAGTCGTCATTTACAAACGAAACAAACGACATAGCTGCGAAATGAAACAAAAGGGGAAGGGGTGAGAGGTGGGTGGGGGGGTGGGAGGCACTCGGAGTGGCAGTTTACTCAATCGCTATTTCTCACAAAGCGGACGTTTCGGCGAACCGGAACCGCGAGGAACCAACAAACCGGCGTCACCGACTGGGTATGCTATTTAAGAACGGTATATGGAGGAGGAAGTGCGCAGGAAGTCGAGGAGGAAGGGTCCGTTCACAAATGCCGCGTGGCCTTGCGCTATAAACGACTTTCAGAAATAAAAAAAAAAAAAAGAACGAAGGGGAGGGAAAAAAGAGAGCGAGAGCGAGAGAGAGAGAGAGAGAACGAAAAATGAGGGAGTCGAGGAAGCATGAGAGGGTGACGCCTTGTGGCGCGCACCTAATAATACCGCAAATATGCCCATCGCTACAGCACAACGTAAACCCGGAGCCCCAAGTATGTACGATACTTGTCGCGCATGTCCGTCTTGCACGCTCCTTCGCCTAGGTGCGCAATGTGATCGATACGATTTCGTTGATCTAAGAAAGGATCTGCACTGGCTGTTGGGAGGTACCGTGTGTGTGTGTGTGTGTATGTCACGTATTGTTCGGCGGCGACGCGATTACTTTCCCCAATCGTGATTGTCGACTTGGTTTTCCGTTTAACGAACAGGTCGGTTGGATTTATATTTGTAGAATTTTTATTTATATTATTCACGAAGGAAAGGTATTTTTTTAATTTTTAAAGTGAGATAGGTTAATCGATGAATGTCTTTTATGTTTCATTTTTCTTCGAACGAAAGGATATTGTTCGCTATTTCTTTGATGATTGTTTATTATATAGACTATGAATAGAATTCATTTTCAAACGTTTCAAAACGTGTATAGTTTATTGGAGATTCCACGTAGATACGTTGAATAGGCAATGTGTCTCAAATGAGAGCATTGTTTGGCATTAATTAAACCGTGCACGGTTTAGAATAATGGAAAAATAATATTTATTAGACCGTCGACGATGTTTAAATAAATAACTGAACGTGTATTTCGTGGTCACCTAAACGATCATTATTAACAACAACCGCAAATAATCGCTGTTACCTACCACCGTTAAGATACTCTCAAAATTCATATTTATTTATTTCACATAATAATAATAATAATAATAATACCTGCATAAAATCACAGGTTCGTACATTCGCGGTGGTATTCGAGGGCGCCGTCATTGACCAGTTATCTGGGTAATGCTAATGGAGTACGCAGAGCCGACATATTATGGTTCGCGGAGAAAAATAATAGGCCGAGCAGGTCACTATGGCGACATTATCCCGTTAGGCTTGAAAGTATATTTTCTACTTGTTGTGGCAATGACTGCGCCGACCGGCGTTACTGCACGAGCAGAATCGACGTTGAACCGAACCGACGAAGATTACCGCTTCGGCACCTGAGCCTTATTCGGTTAACGACTGACAGCAACGTATCGATGACTCTTGCTCTTTGTCCGTGTACGTACGTGTGTGTGTACGTGTGCATTATGCATATATAAACAGCCTCGTGATCGTCGCTTTCGCGGATCACCGTATGCAACACTTCTTCTTCCTTTTCTACTATTTCTTTTTCCACAAGTTCTTCCTACATTTGCCGGGAACGTGCGCGCGCGAGTTGTATGTATGTATGTATGTATGTATGTATGTATGTACTCGGTCTTCTCGTCGAACCATGGTCTCCTTTCGAAACGAGCAATCCGCTTCGCGCATTTTACGGTGTTTACTTCGGCTACTGCTATTCTGAGACGCGTTGTATGAACAGCACACCCCGGTGATGCGAAGTGCGAGATCTTCTTCTTTTTTAAATATTCTTTCCTCGCTTGTCCCGATGCTTTTTATATTGTCGGGATTATTTTCAGCCTTACTTCAATTTTTAGCCGGGCTATCCCGTCGTTTCGGGCGCGTGCGGAGAATACCGACCAACGGTAGACGTGTTTATCGATCGATCGAGATTACAAAAATAGATTCGCGGTTTACGATTTATTTACCGGCATCGCCCGCTTACGATTCGTTTTATCGATAACGCGATGCATTATACAGGGGGGCGTTACACGCCTTTGCGGGGAAATTAATTTTTCAATTTCTACGGTAAAATAGAATCGATGTCCTTGGGGTGAGGAATACACGGTACTACGGAACCATTCGTCAAGTCTCAGGAAGAAAAGTTTCTGTTTTCACCGCAGTCGCCCTTAAATAGGGAGATATTCTCTTCGGCGGGTGTCGAAGAATATTTTTGGAGGCAACTTGAATCTTCCATTCGAGAGGGTACCCTAAATTATCCGGCTTTAACACCCGGATTCCCAAATTAGCAGTCCCTCCTTGCAGAACAAGGAAAGAACGAGCGATCTTGCAGCCCCCCCCTCCCACCTCTCTCTCTCTCTCTCTCTCTCTCTCTCTCTCTCTCTGTCCCTCGGCTTCGCAGAGGGAGACAATAATATTGACAAACTCTGGACAGTAACGGTGACGAAGACACCCGCTTCGTTCGGTTACATTGTCGTCGACAGGTCTGCAGACCTGCGCCCCTTCCCTACCGAAAGTACTACCAACCCTGCAATATTTTTCTAGAAACGACAGCGGGAGCTTCGTCTGAGAACCGTGTAAAATTTATCATTATCGTTTCAAATTCTCTCGCGTGTATCAATCATCGTATTATACTCGAACGGGTACGACTCACTTATCTACTCTAAACGCTTACGTCGCGGATAGATTTATGATACTTAAAGTAAAAATCCTTAAGGTACTGTATTCAAATTAAAAATTACACACCTTCCATGTATTACGCGCGTAAATACAATTTCCTATATAAATACATTTTATATTCCATTAGTATTTTATTCGGCGGACATAATGTAGTTATATAAAATTTCGCGTCGATAGAGCTGTATTTTCAGGGGAACCGGCGTTTCATCGTCGGTAGCAGAAAAATATCAGCCGGCAAATAAGCGGAAAAATATTTAACTTCTGGCGATACGATAATTCCCGTGGACACCAGAGATACACGTGTATCTCCGGGAGTGATCCCCGCAGGTGTGGCAAGTGGTACTGTCCAGTTAATCTAAAACTCGTGTCCCCGACGACCCAGGAATCTTTCTACTGTTTTACGAGAGACAAGGAAGTCGGCTGCGGTCGCTATAGGGTGTCCAAAGGCTGCTTCGAGATAAAGCCGACCCTCAACGACTTGTTCAGCACCATAGGGTGACTCTCTTTCTCGGCACTTTTCTTCTTCTTCTTCTCCTTCTTCTTCTTCCTTCTACGAGGACAGTCCGTAAGACCCTGCAAACGCCGACAGCTGGCTCGTTCCGAATGCGCTCTTTTGGACGCCGAAATTTTACAGCCAAATACTATCCGCCTTTACCACTTCATCCGTGCTCGTTCCATATACGATCCGCACATCTGGTCATCGCTCCCGCCTCAGCTATTCGTAGTCCACCGCAGTCGCTACTCGCTACTACTAACCAGCCAATACGGCTCTCTAGCGAGAGAATAGAGCGGCTCGTGATATCGATCAAGTACATGTTTATTTATAACTGAGACATTTAATTGTTATTATCGTACAACGACGCTATCGTACTTTATATACTGGGGGAAATTATTGCAATTGTATTACAATGGATGGGGAAAATTAAATAAAAAAATTGTAATTTGTATTGGTAGGTGTTATTATATATGACGAATATTGTATTAAACTGTAGATAATAGAATTTGAGATATAAATGATAAATTTTAATATATATATATATTTTTCGATAGGGTGTATTCTATGAATTATTAATGAGTGATCAGTTTTGAAGTAGAAAAGAAATTTTGATGTTAAATATCAAGTGAAGTGTGCAAACATATTTACATGTTATTTGTATATTGATCGATATACGAAGCCTGGTTATAATACTGGATGAAGAACAATATTTGGGTATTCGATCGTTTAGTTTAGTCACTTAATGATACGACTGTGTGCAGTCGAAAATCGAACATGGGATGCCTGTCCTGCCTGCGGGGCAAATCAATAGTACTTCACGCACCGAGTATCATTGGGCTGACGTAATACGCAAATCAATGTTACACATATACGTGCACCTCTGTTAAACGAATATTATTTCTCATAATTCGACCAATGGAATCGATAAAAAAGTGCAAGGTTGCAAGCCGAAGTCCGTGTTTCGCATTGAATATTCTCATGTTCTTAACGTTAATATAAGAATATCCGACGAACTTGACATTTAAAACCGTATCGTCGATACTTCAATCGAGGAACGGCCGCTCGTCATCTTTCGAATCTGTTTCGATAAATAGGGCGCATAGAATAAAGTTGAATCTGTATAAATATAAAATCAATCGGTGACTGTTAAAAAGAAACAGAAATCCGTTTCGAATGAAATTTTTCCGAATTTTGTCATCCGGTGAAACAGTGAAACTACGAACATAGCTTGCTAAGCAAATAACCAGCATATTTTCCCCGTTCTGAGAACGTATATCAAAGTCAACGGTATACATATGTATTAGCATTTCTAATCAAGCTTCCTGTCCATTTGATAAAATTCGAAGGAAATTGACCGTCCAACGGACAAAATTTTCATATCAAACGTGCCACAGTTAAACGGGTTACGACCGAACGCCGCCGAAGGACTATGTGTACCGACGTAGACGACGTCGCCGGCGTCGTCGACGCTCCTCCGTCGGCGTCTACGCTCAAGATATCGAACGTCACTCGGCTCCCCGGCCATTTCGAAGAAATATGGGGCAAGGCCGGCACCTTGGTCCAAGAAGGGCGCATGTCGACTCGGCAAACTCTATTATCCGACTATACATAGTTAACCCCTGACTATGCGCACCAGTATGTATGCGTACATACATACATACATACATATACATATACATATACATACAATACCCACACGTATCCGTGAAACACATAGAAAGGATGAAGGAAGAGCAGAAAACAGAGGGAAGGATAGTACGATTCAACTCGTGTGAGTGAACCGGTGAACATGCTCGACGAAGAAAGGACGAAAAGGGTGACTAGGAGAAAGAGAGAGGAACAGAGAGAGACAGATACAGAATGGTAAGCGTGCGAAAGAGAGAAACGTACACGGTAGAGGGAGTAAGCTTAGACAGTTACACACTGCCGATACATGTGTACGCACGCGCTTCAACGTGCACCTACATCGGCGTGTTACACATCGGAGTCGTGAGGCGTATTGAATATTAAACCAATAAACAGGAGAGGAGGAGCGGTTACAGATGGTCGAGGACACTTGGCAACGCCGCCGACACACGGAGGCAGAGTCAGTTCAAGCCTCGTTCACAGTGGCGCTTCATGCGATGGGGGAGAAGGAAGCTGCGCCGACAGCGCCGCCACTCTCTATGTATGGCAGATGAGGAGTGGTTTAAGAAAGAGAGGGTAAAGGATTGAAGGAGGAGGGGCAAGGGTGCCGACCTGGAGGGGTGCAGGAACTGGAAGCGGATAAACGAAGGGGGCAACACGAGTACTGAGTGTACTACGTGCACCTCGGCTCGTATACTCGGATTCTCTAGCGGGTGTCTCTGCTACGGATTGATCAGAAAACTTTGTTGCAGATACATCGAATCTATGTTATTCCCTTCCCACGATCCTTTTGTCGCGTTTTTTTATTATGTTCGAACGTCATATGGGGGCTGCAGTCAGTTCTAAGTATTATTGGCGATGGAACATCGTTATGGGGGAAGTAGGAACATTGACTGAAAGCGCCATCACGTTGACAAATACATGAATTAAATTTGGGGAAAAGTCCTGTAATTTGTTTTGAATGAATAATACCGAGTAGCTGCACTTCAAAGACTTTGTTGCACTGTTTGTAATTGTTGAGTCGTTCGATAAAGTAACTGACACCTGTTCTCAGAGAGTTTCCAAAGTTATTTATGGAACAATAAATGTTAATTATAAGTTTACATAGATTTTTATAGATTCTCAACGCGAAGTAATAATTATAACAAATATATTTAATGTAAATCAAGTAGTATTTATTGAAATGTACGCATTACAAAATTGATCGAAGCATCAGATCCCAATAACTTCCCCTTACTCGAAGAACGAGACAAAGCGTGCTGCTACCTAACGGCAAAGAGACAAAGTTCGGTACTGCGTGCATGTCTGGCGCGAGAGAACACGTTTCGAAAGGCCGGAAGGACGCGCGCGTTCAACCCTGTTATAATCTTCACGCTAACTTATCGTAAGAACCAGTTGTTAAGACACATTGCTTTTCCTTCGGCCAGAAGAAATAATTCGCCGGCAATTTGCCATCGACGCGAAACTTCGCGGCAAACCAAAGTAACATGTATTAAAAACAGTTACATTGAACGCGCTGCGTGATCATCGATCACTACACTTTAACATTCTATAGAACGTGCGATTATATAAAATTCTACCGAATAATGACTTCCTTCTTAAATATCCAAACATCTAGCAGAAAAAAAAAACTGAAAATATAATTCCACGACGGTTAATTACAAAAGAAGCTCGTAAGCTCTCGCAACCCTCGAACCCTGAAAGGATTGAAGGCACGTTGAAAGGCGATCACGCGATTCGTTCTTTCATCGCGAAAAACGGTTTCTCGGACAAAGGAAATCCCCAAACCTCCCCCTTGTCCCCTTCCTATTGCCCTTCAGTCCTGCTACTTTAAGGTACTCTACCTAAGAAACGTTGCTGTTAGAATACGCGACCTATAGCCCTCCGCTACAGTCTTCTACCTACGCATACGTATCCTGACGAATACATACACAGAAACGAACGAACGAACGAACGAACGAACGAACGACGACGGCGGCGACGGCGGCGGCGGTGGTGGCGGCGGCAGGTAACCGCCTTAAGGAGTTTGTTTAATTCCTCGTCCTTGCAAGCCACCCTGTATTGCACACAAGCGAGGAGCTACGGGCTCCGCAGCCGAGAGAGGAGAGCCGCCAAGAACTGTCGCTTGAGAGTTGAATGGTGGGGCTGACGGTAGAGAAAGACACCGATGGGGGCGAAGTATACGACGAAAGGGAGACAGAGAGAGAGAGAGAGAGAGAAAGAGAGAGAGAGAGAGAGAGAAAGAGAGAGAGAGAGAGAAAGAGAGAGAGAGAGTCGAAACAGAGAAAGAGACAAGGCGGTATCGGACGAACGACGGAGAAGAACATTTTACAAGGGGGAGAAGAGTAGACACTACAGGAAGGAGAAAGAGGGTAGAGAATGGGTATAGAAGTGAGAGAGGAGACGATAGTTGAAGTAGAGGGGATGCGTTCGCGCGCTCATCGGTCTCTACGGAGGGGATGTGGATCGAGCGTAAGGGTGAACCACGGCGTTGGTAGAAGGGAGAGGAAGGAAGAAGAGGTGGGTGACGGCTCACACAACAGCAAAGAGGGGAAGAGGTTAAAGAGGGGAATCAGGCGCGACGTCGACGAGAAGGTCACGCACCGTAGTCGCCACACTATTTAAATAATGTATTATTTCTATCTGGTCGCCTATGTGTATCTCTTACGGTGTGGCTTGGTGAAAGGGAGAAAGGAAGAGAAAGAGACCGGGGATACAGCACCATGAAGAACCAAGGCGTGGGATGGCGCAGGAAAGTGGTTGGGAGCAGGGTGAGAGGATGCGTCTCCAAGATCCGCAGACTCGAATTCCATTGCCCTTCCTCGCGTGCGGGGGGGTATAGCGGGGGGTAGCGAGTGGGAGGGGTTAGAGGGGTGGGGCGAAAGTGAGAGATGAAATGAGGAGAGGCGAGGAAGAAAGAAAGCTGGTTTATTGAAATAACAATGAAACAACGCGTTCTAGCGGTTATCGAAGAAATTATGCTAATCGATTTAATCCTCGATTTAAGGTAGCGAGAAGTATCATCGGAAATATTGTCTATGGGATTGTCCGTGAATAAGTCACAGAATGAAAATACGACATTCTGTACATATAATGTGACGTTATAATCGACACGGTTTAATTAAAGAATAACCGACTACATGAAACTCCAATTATAAACTCGTATGGCGGTGTATACGAAATATCAAAAAAAAAAGAATGAAAACGGTATTGATATTATAGATGCCAGTCACAGTCGTCAGCATTCTGGTTACCATAAAACGCTCGCATTGACGGCTTTATTTGCGCACTTTGAATCCGCAGTGCATATGTTCGTCATTAGCTCATCAGCTTCGTGAGTCAGTCCAGCGATGCCCAACGAAGGGATTCTTTCTCCGTGATTCCGTCCCCCTCTTTCTTCCAACGCCGCCTCGTTCACTTAGAAATCACTGTTGGAGCGTGCATGCAGAATGCGCGATTTGTAAACGCGCACGCGTCATCTCTGTCGCACGTACGTGTGCATGTGCGGCGCTTCTAACATAACTGACCGTTGCTGGGTTGTTGCTACCACCAGTTTGTTGCCCAGCGGCTAGCATCGCTCGCTGCAAAAGACTTTGTTCTGACAAGCAAGGACTGTACCTCCTTGGTGAACGTTTTCATCCACGTAAATGCATATGTATGCCTATCTCTCGCTCTCTTTCCCTCTCTCTCTCTCTCTACCTCCCTCTGTGTGTATGTGTGTACGGTAGAAAATGCATACATACTTCTATGTAGAAACTACCGTCTAACTGATGCAAGGATAGGTTGGGATCGCGATAGCCCGAGACTCCCGGAGACTTTGCAGTCTATGCTACCGTGAAAATAACGTTGCACGCTTGTGTAATTGCCGCGTAACTTTCCAGATGAGGCGAAGCATTCTTTCGTATTATAGAACGTAGTGATCTATATACATTTTCTTACGTAAACGGAGAGACGAAAATGTCGTTTTGTTGGAATCTTGTAGCTAGCTGATGTACGTAATTTTTCGATTTGACATCGATCAAGGTCTACCGTGATATTTGTAACGCGTTATTGTGCACGATGCTGCTACGAATTACAATCAACCTAGCTTGGCAAGGTCATCATTGGTCGTCACGAACGGTCATGATATTTCTGCGGTTCGCGTGAACGACAGTTTCGATAGGAGAGAAAGTCAACGCTCTAAATGTCCGAGAGTGAAAGATCGCCCGTGAGAGTCGTGCTCGTTGCCGAGAGTCTCGGTTTGCAAGTAAACGTTCATAACAAAGTGGAAGTAGTTTACGGTCCACTACTCTTTTTTCTTTCTTTTTTTCCACTTACTGGCTACGGCGCAATTAAACCGTGCAGCATTCTAAGGCGTATATCTAATTTCAAAGCTCGCTTACTGTAATCATTTACCAATCTACCATCGCCCGGCAACAATTGCACTTTTAAAATCATTTTATACCTCAACGACATCCTGGTCGCGGTAAAACGTTATGTATTCTCTAAAAACTTTCACGAGCTATCTCTACGGTACGGTATAGACGACAACAACAGGTTGAATCTCGAAGAACGTTTAAACATTTCCGCGACTGCTCTATCCATTGGTTTTTAAAGGGCTGACGTTAGAACTTCTGTACATCGCGGACAGCCTCAAAGGCACTTCAGACCTCGATTCTCTCAGTGTTATCTAGATAATCGATCTCGCCATCTGTAAAGCAGCGTTGTTAACATTGATTACGAAGGGTGATCAATACCCAGTAGCAACGTACGGCTATCACTCCTGCCATAAGGGTTCTATTTCCCCACGTAGAAGTGGAGAGAACAACGAAGGGAGACAGGCATATCATAGAGAGAAAACAGAGAGAGAGAGAGAGAGAGAAGGGGAGGGGGACAGAGAAAAAGAGATAGTGCTGGATAGTTCCAGAAGGAAAGAGTGAAATATAGCGACAGAAGCAGAGAAAGAGAAAGAGAAAGAATGAGGGGTGGCGGACGGGGGTGAGGGGGAGAGGGGGAAGAAGAAGAGAAAGAGAGAGGACCGCACGCCACGCCATGCCGCGCCACGCGACACGTGAGCCGCCGCTAACAGTGGACAATGAAATTACTTCGGCGTGTATCGCACGGTATTGATCCGTTCTCTCTTCGTCTCTCCCTCTTTATTCCGACCTTCTGTCTCTGTTCGAACCAAGCCTTTGCCGCAAGTAAAGCGTCATACAGTTTTCTTACCAACGGCAAAAGACTTCTCGAGCGTTTTTGTTTCGCCTACTTACTCCACCTATCCTCCGCCCGAAAGACACTGGCAATGTTTCCGTAGCGTTTCGAGTGTTTTCGTTAGGTGCTCGGCAACGATGCGCATTAACGCTAGGCGCATAGTAAACGTGCGAGAGACATTATCATGAAAGCCGAGTAAGTATGTCCACACCTAAAGCTCGGGCGTTGCAGCAAGGTTGTTGTATATCACGAAGCGGCCTATTTTATTAACTTCGACAGGCGTTGCATTCTTTCCCCGTTCGAAATGTAACCGCGTGCGCGCCAAACGCCACGCACAGCCGAGTAACACCGCAGTGACGTATACGTCACTCGCGGAACCCCGGGCAATGAGAATGATTTATTGTGGTGTATATATGTATATTGTTTTTATATTTATATTCAGCGACGTGTAGACACTAGGTGATTTTAACGATACGTTTGACATTTAGGTAGACTAGGTAGACTATCGAAAGAAAGATCACGGCTGAGAGAATTGAATTTCTTACGATGAAAACAAAACATACGGGTGGCGCGTTCGAGTTGGTTGTGCAATGTCGAGAGTAGAGTGAACTTCATTTATGATCGACTTGCTATCGATGTACTCGTCCATCACTCATTGCGCGACACATGACGTTTGTGGAATTTCACGCACGGTTTTATTGCCCGCGCGAGTTTGAATTCCTTTTTCCCGTTACCGAGTAGATATGTATTTTTGTGGGAAACACTGTATCGACGTTGCAATACAATTTACTGAACGTATTTATTATATATATAAAAACATACAAAATGTTTCGTACGATGTAAAACACGAGCATTATATATATTCGTCCCGCTTTATAATGCGATATACGAAATGGATTAATTTTTATACCTTATTACGCGAACCATGTACGAATTTTTTCGCAATACAACGGCATTAATTACGTCGCAGATTGCGGCATCATCGTAAAAAGCAATCGCGAAACGCTGAAAGTAAATTTATGTTCCGACACGTAGAAATTAGCGCTATGAGTGGATGCGTTATCTCCGCGGTGTTCATAATTTGTCGCGTACAAATTGTGTCGCGGCAGAGGACGATTTAAAATGTATGGGGTCTTGGAGGCCGTGGGCCTCAGAATCCGTGTCGTTTATTATAGACGGGCCTCGGTCGCGACGATAGCGGCACTGCGACCCAGTACGCACCTTTGAGAAATAATTAGAAATTGATATCCTCCTGACACGTTACCCTGTAACACTTTGTCCTGCATCCTTGAGCCATGGAGGACTTTATATAACATTCCGTTCTTCGACGTATGAATTTCAATTTCGCCGACAAATCGTCGCACATCGAATCGATCGTTCGATAATAATAATACACAAAAGAAAATCACGTAAAATAAATGATCTTTCGACGATGCCTGTTCAACATTCTCAGATTACGAAACAGCACGTGCAAAGGGCATAACGATACAAAGTACACTACAACCGGAAGATATATCTTCAGATCATTGATACACATAGAGTCAAGGATCTGAAATACATACATATTCAAAGAGATACACGTGATATTTAACCGTAACGTTCGTCGGTATATACGGTGATCGTTTAAATTACGATGTTTCGTAAAATGTTTTGATACCTTATATACACGTCGGGTTAAGCGGCCGTGAACAATCAACACGGTACGGAGAAATCATACAGTGAAATCATCGTGCGATGTTGCGGCCGTATAGATCCGTGGTTTTTCGTTCGGTTCGACATGCGGCAGGTGGTAGATTCAAGGGATCAGGACTTCGGTAGGACTCGAGCGATTATCGAGAACGCGCCCAGCCACGCCACTGAAAACAACGAAGACCAAAACGGAGCCGTTCCTCTCTCGCCGACAAGCTCGAAGGAGACCTGCCGTGCCCCGCCGTAAGGCACGCCATTCGGCAAAAGGTTGCGCGTGCGAGCAAGAGAGAGACAATGAAGGAAAGAGAGAAGGAGAAACACGGAGGACAAGGGAGAGAGAAACGTCGAGAAAAAGAAAAGGATAGAAACGGGCTGAAAGAAAAGGCAAACAAGGCAGGATAAAGCCCGTTGAACGGTGATGAGTTTCGTGGAAAGAGCCGACACAGTCGAAAGAGAAAGAGAGACAACCTTAATCCCAAACCGAGGACCTTACCGTGGAGTCTCTCTTTGCCTGCTCTTGGACCTTATACAACCTTCCCAAGCATTTCTTGGGAATCCCCGAGAATTCGACAGTCGGCTTGCTTTCGTTTTGAAATCCTTCGTAGTAGCAGGTCTACGGTATCGTATTCCGTAGGCAGGCCGAAAACTTAAAAGACCGTTTTCCGGTAGAGACGACGGTATTCTGTATATAACCGAACAAACGCTGTGAAAATAGTGTCTCGGTAACCTGGTTGTTAATTAGGAACAAGTAAAGTAGGGGGATATGGAAAGTAGTGGATGATGCCACACGGAGGTACGTTGACATGACCGGCATTTTTATTAAACGTTTATGAAAAAAGAGAAGAATCCGTCGAGAAAGTATTGCTGTGAACGTCAGGCTTCTTCCGTTCGTCCTCCAGTGAGTATGTAATACAATACCGTGCATTTATACATTCGCTCGGCCTTATCGGCGTTGTTATTCAAGATAATAACACGAAGTACCGCAAGAAAAGGAGCAAAGGAAACAATCTTAGATATTCTAATTTATTTTATACACATTGATCGTATATTAATGTTTTCTAGTACGATATGTTTCTCGGACGAGTAGTATCTCTATACTTAGCCACGAGCTGTCGATTTTTTTTTGCCTTTGGCTCCGACAATTAGTCGACACGATTTATTTCTGCGTCTACGAAAAAGTCGGCGGCGCATCTGACGGACCAATTTAAGTTCCTTCCAGAATTGAAAACAAATTTCATAACCGTATTAAAAAAAAAATCACCGAAAATTACCAGCCAATTAAATTCGATATTCAAAAACCGTGAATTTATAATCGAATTAAAAATTCGCAACGAATTACAAATTCTCCTATCGATCCGAAACGTTACGCAAATAACGGGGACGTGGGTATTTCCACGACAACAATGGCGTCTTCGTATTTTTGTGACAATCAGTCAACAACGATTTGCCGACGGTGTACGGCGAACGAAAAAAGGAAAAAAAAACAAAGCAAAAAAAAGAGGAAGAAATAAGTCCGGCGCCGCGTGTGCGCACGCTCCGATTCGAAATCACGCGAGAAAGTCAGCGTATCGTGTCGTGAGAAGCGCGAGCAAGACCGCGACGGCGACGACGTTCGAGTCCTCTGCTCTTCCTCCGGACAAATATGTAATACGATATATGTACGTACGTACGTACATACATATGTGGCCGCGTATACACATCGAGCGGGCCGGAGTACCCGCAAGTACAAAGGGGGCACGCCAATATAGTTTTAAAACGGAATCGAGCGAGCGAGTCGGCAGCCGCAGGAAGGGCAGAGAGGCAGCAAAAGCAAGTCCCGGCGAGTAACAGTGGGCGACCCTGCTGCCGGCTGCCGACAGCATTCCTACAACACAACGCGCCCCGCGAACCCACACATCGCACACAATACACGGCACACACCACATGCACAGTGTCGGATCAAGAAACTTCGTCGCCCTTGACGGCCACCTCTGACTGGTGACGATCGGTACAAATGAGTCATACCGCGCGGTTCGAATTTTATTAACGGACCCCGCGTCCGTCGTTATATCGATTATTTCCATACTACTGTTTACGTTAATTAAACGTATCTAATCGATGTGTAGTAGGAATTATGTTTAATTTCATAGATTTAACGTACCGATGCGGGATGTTAATTGTTAACGATGGCTGTTATAATTTTGGAGGTTATAGGAAGGAAAAAAAGGGGGCGCACCGATGTGTGTAGGTGAAAGTGTCGGATCTTTTTATCCCCACTAGGTGTTCCCCTGTCGCTTTGAGGAAAGTTTTGTTCCTGTAGTGTGTAACTCTTTCACGTAAAAGAACCGATTAGTTTTCAAACCTTCCAAGTTTATTAGGTACAGTCGCGTAATTGATCCGATCCTGGCGCAGGCGCGACGAAGTGCAACGTAACGCTTTCCACCGCATCGTCACTAGAGCGATAGCATGTAGATCGATGAACCGAAGCTAAAAATCTGATCATCTGCACACAAAAATAACTTCTCTATAAATTATTTCAATTCAACCACGTTGATTTCTTTGAAATTATCTAATCGAGACAAATCAAAACTCAGTCATCCAAACCTATGAATATATTTCCCAGTAACAAAAAAAAAACAATTTCTAACTGATTCTAAGTAAAATTAAATAAAAAATTACAATAAATTTATATCAAGACGATCATTCGTAGCGCATTTAAGACGCCCCTGATGCAAGCGCAACGCGACGTAACACGGTGCAACGCATCGCGAGATTTCGGTCTTAGCCGTCCGTTATCGGGACGGTTCGGGTACGATCGGCTCGCCTCGGCTCAGCTGTGTAGAGTTGTGTATCGTTCTGTCGTTGGCTGCTCTACCAGTGGCACACACATGACACAGGTTCGGGCACCACTCTCTCGAAAGCCTGCAGGAGGATGCAGCGACCCCAAATAATAGACCGCTTTCGAATGACGCGGAAGACCGATGATCGACCGGGGGTTAAAGCAGATCGCGGTTGCCACGGCAACTCCCGTCCTCGATGGACCACTTCCGGTTTCGACGCCCCTTGTCGTGGCCCGTGCCACACGAGGCCTCCTCCCGTGTCCGCCTCTCACCGCATCGACTTCCCTACAGACAGCCTCGACAGCTTCGAATGCGCTTCGGCCCGCTCGCTACGTGGAAGGACGATCGGCCTAAGCGCGTGAAAGGATATCCGGGAAAAGCGAACGGGGAGACGCTTCCCGAACGTTCCAGCCAACCACCTCCCCCCCCCTCTCTCTCCCGCCACTTTCGGCACGTCGTTCCAATCGATCCCGCAGCCTAGATATCAACGTTATTTTCTGACAATAAACTGATCAATGGGATGATAGAGATGAAACACGCGATTCGTGGTAACACCGAAGTGCAAACGGTGAAGTGCTTTTCTAGGAATATATTGACTTAGGGCTGAAGTACGGGGATTAGAATTTTCGAGATCGGATTATATAGCGGTAGATCGGGAAGTCGATAGAATTGTTTGATAAACAAAATTGTTGTGGTTACAATAGGTAATACTATATCATAATAGAAATATATTTATAGTTTATTGTTCCACGATAAATAGGTATATAAATATCCAATGAAATTATTAGTCATTGTTACTATCTTATTTGTATGTCGTGAAGTTATAATAAAAAGTTGCAAATCGGAGAACTTGGACATTCGAGCACCGTAGTTAAGAAGGATCGTTTCGCAGGGTATTTGTTTGCACAGCGCGTGGACGGGTTCGGCATAACAAAATAGCCGTGTGCATACACTCAACGAGAGATCGCGAGGTTACCTGTTCGCACGCCAACGATAATGCAGTCGAGTACTCCGGTCTCGTGTCAACGATCGGCGAACGGCCACGAATCTCGACGTGTGCACGTCCGTCTAAATGTACCTACCTGAGAACCTTACGCCACCCAGCTGCCCTCTCCCTTGCATTCCCGCGCGAGTAAAGACACAACCAGATTGTGCGATCTCGAGCGGACCTCGCGTATTCGTTTTACTTCTGAGTACCGGTGCGTGGGACTCCTTGGAGCCCTCGAAATTACAAAAAAAAACCAGCACTTCCCGCTTCGTCCAAGATATGAATCAAAATTATATTCCTCTGACGAGTCCAGATACAAGGATAAACTTAAAGTTTCCAGAAGCTTTCCGTTGGTTTATAACTCGGTATGTAGATAGTTTCATACTTGCGACATGTATATCTTGTATACTTTTATTCCTATAGTAGTAGGTTAAATCTTCCACTAGACGTATCTGTACTCGTTTAAACCGCCGTGGTTTCTGTCAAAGCCGGAGGTGGGGGAGGGGAGGGGGAAGGGGGATCGAGAAATCAGTGTTCTACCATTAAACCGTCACGTCGCGGTATAATGCGCCACTATACGAATGAGCCGGCTACACCCACAGCGAAGTTAAAAGTTCCACGGCAGGAGAGAAAGCAAAAGGAATTTCGTAGCCGCGATATCACCGGGCGAAACATTATTTTCCCTTCACCGTCCACCTGCCGTCCTCCGACATTGCACGCGATTTTCAGAGGCAGGAGAGACGACCGTGTACGTAGGCAGTATCCGCTTATTCATACACCTACCACATCTTCATTAACCTCCGTACACACGAGCCACGGATGATTTTGCAGGATCTGCTTTCTGGCCTCTGCCGGACCGGTACGTGTACACCGTGCTATTCTGTACATGCGCCTTTACACTTGTACATACTCGTCCTCCCCGCGCGCTCACTGCGCTTATGTCTACATACGGTAATAGTTAACTATCCGTGCGGGTTAAACGCTAACGCTGGAATTCCCTGTTTGGCGTTTGAAACGCGAAAAAATGATCGGAACTAAACTAGAACGGCACGAGCAGATATTTCCCCTCTATCTAACCTTACCCACTTATTTCAGTGTCTCTAATAAGTTTCTTATAACACCAGAATACTTTATATTTCAATTCGACAACGATAACATAAGTTTCTTAATTCCCTTTTGTTCATTTTTTTTTGTTATCAAATAAAATATGAATAATTAAAAATCTTCTCTTTCATAAACTTATTGAGATTTCGAAATGTGTCTCATATACGAAAACTTGTTCCACGTTACCCACCCCTATAACCGACATTCGGCTGTATCCAATCAATTTCCTCATACGCGCATATCCGTGTAACGTAAAATTCTTGTGTCAACACTTAAATCACACAGACACCTTCCGACTGTACCGGGTACGCTTACAAGTACCTGTACTAGTACAGAGGCGTGCTTAACGTACGCGCGAGAGAGGCGAATTCCCACCGTGGCGCGGCGCTGGGGGTTATAAGTTCTCGATGGTGTGTTCTATAATATAGGCAGAGTTGCCGTTCGTCCAAGTCCGCTACGGGTTGTCCGGCCAGTCCGTGGCCAGGACTCCCACCAGTGCGACCTAGCCTTCTTATGTGCCCACCTACTCTATCGAGCAATCCAAATGCATTCTTTCTTTCTCCTCTTCTTTCTTTACCTCTGTCTATCCTTCTCGCACTCCCTCTTCCTCTTTTCTTCCCACCGTCTCCGTGGCTGTACGTTGCTTCCACCGCCTCGGATCTTTTTCTCTCTTTCCTCTTTAACTTCCCTACTCTTTCCGTCTTATTCTGTTTCGCTTATTTTTCACGTGGCATCTCGCTTTGGTTAACTCTTTCTTCTTCTTCTCTTTCTTCTTCTTCTCTCTTTCTTCTTCTTCTCTCTTTCTCTCTCATTCTCGTTCCTTCGTATCTCTACGTCGAGATTTTAAAGAGTGTCGTGGCGGCAGGGCATGAGTCGGGACACTGCCAGGTCCACGTAACTCTGTGTGTGTGTGTGTGTGTATTCTCGCCGCGTGTACGTACGTACACAAACGTATGCGCTTCGCACGTTTGTACATGTGTGTACATGTATCGTACCGTGTCCGAGGCACGGATCCGAAAAGTAGGGCCTCTCCCGTTCTCTCTTACATGTTCGTTTTCTCGGTCGTTTCTTCGTTCGATCTTCCTTGTCACTCTTTTTCCTCTTGACTCTCCGTTCTCCCTCTCCCTTAGTTTCCTCCCACCTTTCGCTTCGTTCTCGTTCTTTCTCTCTCTCTCTCTCTCTCTCTTTCTCCTTCTTTCTTTCTCTGTCGCTCGCGTCGACCTGTGGCTTTGCCCTTCCTCCCACTCGTTCTGTCCGGACGACCGGTGTTTCAGCGTTAGACCTTACATGCTTGGCATACCTGCAAACGAGCGCGTAAGTCGACCGATGCGCGGCAATGCTAGGCACGAAGAAATCTGTCCGAAAACCTGTCGCGCGCGGTACATTCCCGACGAATGACCACTGCGAACGATGTGTCAGTGCCGGGACGATCCCTACGGACCCGGTCGCCTCTCGTCGAAGTCGACGGGAATGCCGGGAAATACGGGGAACGAAGGGATATAGAGATTTTCGTCAGGTATTTGGAAACTTGGAAAGTCCCAGACAGATTCTATCGATAAACAATCATTTTCTGGGTAGGGAATACGATTCTTGTTTCTTCTACTCGAATGTAAAGCTGCGAGTGGTAAGGTCGTACGTACTTGGGCTGACTAGTTTTGGAGTCATCTACTACTACTACGGGTGGGAAGAATAAACAGGATTCTTACTAGGCTGGTTTTTTGTTGAGGGTTGGATGCAGAGGTGACGTAAGTGACAGTTTGTGTTGATACACAAGGATTGTTTATCCGTATAATACGAAGCTGGGTTTATAATTCGTACGTTAATATCGATTTTCTCGTAATGGAGATTTCGTATGTATATTTGATACCCTCTCGAAAAAGATACGACACCTAAATTGTCGTATAAAGGAGAGCTGACGTTTTATTGGTATATTTGTATGTATGTATGTATTGGGTATTCAAATGGATCGATGGTTCATCTCGGCACAGATGAATTTTCATTTTAACACTTGTCAAGGCCGTGTTTATTCAATGGCCATGAATCATACTAGTAGGTGCCTGCTCCATGTGCAACTATTATTCAGGGATTGTCTCATGGTCGAATGATCCAGATATTGCTCTGCCCTTGCAGTACGTTGATTTTTCTTGATAAGGCAAACGCGTTTCGTCCTTGCGGAAGAGGTCAATGGTAATACGAGAATAAGTCCTGGGTTAATTGCGCGAGGATATCGGAACGATAGGGAAAAAGATTCTTAATTGATTGATTTTTATTGTTTTCTTTTTATTTCGTTTCATTTATCACCGGCTCATTTCGCTTATCTTAATTTGGATGAAGCGGCGATCACGGCTGGACACAGGACAAAGGTGTTACAATGTAAAAATAAATGTATACGTATAACCTGAGTGCCTGTCTTCTGAAAAATTTGATTACGCGTAAATGCATCGTAAATAAGCCACAAGGATAACGAAATATACATATGTATATGTATATACCACTTCTGACAGTGAACACATCCATGCGGCAGAATATACCTGAATTCTTGAACCATTCAAAGAATTCATTTCGGCGTAATTTAAGCGTGGTCCTTTCCCTACAACAATCATTCGGAATCATCAAAGCGTAAACTTTGAAATCTTTTTCATCCGGATACTCTTTTCATCTTGCTTGCGAGATTCTTCTGGCGCAAAAATTTCGCATATGTCCTTTGCTTAAATATCCGTTCCCGTCTTCCACTGAAAACAATTTTATCCAATATAGTTTGTTGTTTACGTCCTCCCGCATACAATTTGGCGAAAAGATAAATTGTCACGTTATTAAACTTTTTTCCAGAGGTCTTGGCCGTATCAACAGGTATTTGCGACGGAACGTTATACACCGATAGTCACTCTTTCATTGGAGGGAAGTTTTAAAATTCTCGATAATTTAAGAGGAATAATTTTTCCACGGTATAACGCGTTGAAAGATTTAAATTGGCGTTTAAATTCCGTCCGCCTACATAGTATTTTAAAGCGACGCATTTATAAGGTGAATAAGATCCGACTGTTGTATCGTCTGTTGGTATTCCCCCCCTGTTCATATTTCTATCACATCAAAGTGTTTCAATTAAATTATGGATATAACACTTCAACCGTGTGATTCTTAATTGACATTTTGTACGCTCACGTATGCCGCCAAGCGACGCCGTACCCTCTGAATAGCTTTGTAAAATCATCGACATTTTCGTTCCATTTCTATAATTATATAATGTTCTTTATACACACACACACATACACAGATAGACACATGGCTTTCGCGCGGGTAGCACGGTTAAACGAGAAAACCTTAATTAAACAAACTAGATACACTATTCAACTTCTAACATTCATTCATTGCCAACTGTATTAATTACCGTTACAAATAATAATACCGTGTAACCTGTATCTCTACAATGTTCATCTTTAAATTAACCACATCCTCAGTCCACCTACCATTAATACAAACATCTGTCCACCATGGGCGGCAAACGGTAATTAAGAATCTGAAATTAAACGTTTGTCTCGAAAATTTATTTATATTCTTCCAGCACATTTTTAATCATAAAAAAATCCATTTAATACATACAATTTACTTATTATTTGAAATTTTCTTCCATACCAACATATACATATATACAGTACACATGTTTAATAACCATATCCTTCTAATAATAAACTAGCGGGACGTAGCTCGATTTAAATGCCAATTAACACTCGTAAGCGGGTTGAATAAAGTACGATACCCTTTGTCGATACTTCCTCTAGTCCAATAATCGCTACGTCTGCGCCAGTCGATGGAATGTAAAGAACCCTGGATGCTGTGTGTTCGCAGGTCGCCCCGCCGTCAGCTTGGCACGTCACCGAGCCCACTCCACTCGACGTAATATACGCCGCCGTTCGGCATTCACGACGATAAATATTACAATATAATATTCGTGGCCGGGTGGACGATTCTCTCGGCAAATCGAGCGACGACGCTGAAGGTGGAGGAAGAAGAAGGGGGGAACCCGGAGGCCGAGTGTATGATGAAACGGCCATGCACCGTGTGTGTTACGGGGATCGTATTACCTGAGACAACGAATGGCACTGTACATCGTGTGACGTCGAAGAAACATCCTGCCTTTACGATTCCACGAATAATCCTGCGTTCCCCCCCGAATCGTTTGTCTTTATCCCCGGGGTTCGAATTAAAGCGTGTGCGTTTCGCTTATTCGAACGGTGTCGATGGAATTGCGCATCTTCGGATGGTAGGATACTTAGAGTGTGATTTTTTTTTGGTCCAAGTCGCCGGACGATGGTCGTGTGTAACACCCTTGAACGATACTTGTAATTGTAAGGTACGTTTGTTTATTTTAGGAAAATATAAGCAAGATTTGGAGGTTTGATAAATAGGGAAATTGATAGTAATTACGTGAGCTGTATCGCTTTGATTTATGGGTGTCGAATCTTTTGATAAATTTCACACTTCATATTGTTAGTAATTAAATAGAATCATTTATAGACACTTAATATCATAATTAATTAAATATTTACACACTTGTACTAAAAATTTCCTATAATAATTTTAATATAATCCCCACCCAAGATTCCATCCCCCAGTAAATGTAACCAAATACCCCAGATCCACGTGACCACATTAACGACCGATTAAATAATTTCTAACGTGTTCAACCGCCAAACGTACCCATCCTCAAAGTATTTTCAAACACCCTTATCCGAGGGACGTTCGAAAATCTCGAATCCGCAGTTTCCTTCGTCCGGAATCGTTCGCTCCCGCGGCGGCCAATTCCGATCGAGTGCATTTTACGAATGCAAGCGGTGACGCACATACATGCATGTATATGTATACGTGTGCCCGATGCCGAGATGCTCCGCCCGCACCCTTGCACGGCTCGCTGCGTTTGGTCGCAGGTCGTCCCGGCGTCAGGCTGGAACGTCAGCGACCCCGCTTCCTCTTCTCTTCCTCCACGTCTACCATCTAAGAGAGCCACCTACACGGCCCTCACACCCACCCGAGGTGCGTGTATATGCACGGTGGAACGTGTTCCGTAGAAGAACCGCAGGGAAACCACTACCTAACGGACCAAACAGTCCGTTCTTGTCGACGTACATATATGTATGGATATGTATGTATGTATGTATGTATGTATGTATGTATGTATGTATGTATGTATGTATGTATGAATGTATACATGTATATGTACCACTACGTGGAGGAGCGACCGTAACGTAGCACACCCACAAAGATATGTACGTTAGACGGAAAGATACACGTTGAACCGAGAAAGAGAAAGAGAAAGAGATGGTGGACAGGTGAGAAACAGAGAGATAGAGAGAGAGAGAGAGATAGAGACACGGGGGATCCGGAGAGTATGTACATACAAACGAAGGTGGCGGGGACTCGAAGAGTAAACGATATACGTGAAACAACGTACCTGTGAGTACGTGGTCTTTGCTCGGGACATCTATCCTTTCCACGGAAATTGAATGTGTGAGTATACATATGTATAGGATAGAGGAGGAAGAGTGGCATAGGTGAATCTTGACATTTATATGTATGTGACCTGTCCTGCGGAGGCATTCGTCTACTACGCATTATAACGCCCAAGTACGTATGTATACATACATATACGTATACATATACATACATATATCGCCGAAGGAGATCGGTGTGTTTTATGTTTGTGGCTTCTAGTCGTAGACGTTTACCGTATACGAGAGATTTAAGCGTAGCTGCTATGCGCGGAATATCTGTGTACGTACATACGTATGTATACCATCACTGGATTATTTCTGTAGTCGTCATAAACGCGTATGTGCGTATTAATTCGTGATAAAATGCGCGGCATTAATATCTGTGCTCGTGGTACAATTTTCTTGAATGACGCGTTACGTCTCTGCGTGAAAATTTCTCCGTGTGCGAGATAAAACTTTATTTCCACGATATCAGACTTTTTATTTTTCTTTCTTTTTTTTTTTAAATAATACAATATCGGATTTAAATCTCCGGGGACTAAGGTTCAACGTACGCGAGGTCCTTTTTAACGTACACCCCGGTGTACGCGTGCAATGGTCGAATCGTTATTTTCCCACCAGCCAATAGAACACTTGTAACACCGAAGCGTCGAGTAGATACGATTATTTTTGCACGGCCGTGAAACGCCGACGAGAAAACACTCAACGGCGTCCACGACAATCTATCCGGAACGTCTACGTGCTTCGTATCATCCTCCCACCGCCCCCCACTTCCATAAAAAATAGAAACAAATGTCTAGCAGAAAACAGAAATACTCGTATGTAGGAGAAAAAAATCACCCTCTTCCTAGATACCGGTAGACACTTAAATATTCGCGATACGTGCGACATGAAGCTGCAAACGTATATTCTTGTCCACCGATATATACATACATACACACATGTATATACATTTGTATATATATATATATATTTGTATACACGTAGACGCACTGAGGATACTAATCCGTACTAGTCATACATACATATATACATACATGCATGGATACATACATACATACATAAATACATAAATACATGTATGCATACATAGATACATACATTCAAATATACATACAGAACCACCATAACGAACACGCGCGCGCGCGAACGCTCCATTTAAATCTGTACCGGTGGGATCGAGGTCCACCATATTATTACCATCTATAGAAATCGTTCATGAGCCATCGAAACCCCAGTGATTTATGTGGTTGCCCGTGTGACGACGCCTTGTGCCTTCTCACATTCTTGTACAATACGTATATGTATGTATGTATGTAAGTGTACGTAAGAGAGCGTACGGCCGAGGAAGACGAGGAAAGAGGCAGGGAACGAGTGTACGGAGAGCTCTCCGGACGATCGGGATGCTAATTCGTTTTGCTCGCTTCCTCGGCTTCTTCGTCCTTTTCTGCGAATGCAGATCGTCGGCGGACGACCTCGTGGAATGCGTTCCTCGTCTCCTTCTCGAAGCGAGCGCGCTGCCGAGGGCGAAAGGATAAGCACTCGCACGATTATGAGCTTAAGTTCATTCACGACTCGGCCCGGGGAAAAATATCAGCGCCCCTTATCGCACGGCGATAGAGATTATTGTCACGGCTGGGGGAAAAGGTGTTCATTAGAACGGCGAAATTTAATCTGTAATGGTATTAAAGGGACATCGGTGTGTGTTTTTTCCTTTCCTGAGGTACCATTTACATTTCGAATTAAGTCTATGGTGGATGTTATATAATACCGTCAGGTACTACGTACTTGGTGTCTCAGGGGTTCTTTGGTATCTGGATCATTAATGGAAATGTGTAGATGAAGTAATTGATGTAGTGATATTAATTCGTGGGGATGCAGAATTTAGAAATTTAAGAATATCACTTTCTGTTGTCGAACGAATCTTTATTTTCTGCTACGTTCTAGAGAGTAGTTATGTGAAATTCTGTTCTGATTTGTTAGACGGTTTAGAAGCTTGTTAATAAGATATATACAGATTTTCTACACTCTGACATTTTGTTTCGTATACGTATACAGGGAGTGATGTGCCTGAAAAAATCGGTAGTATTTGTTTGTAAGATTTCAAAGAATGGATCTCGTCGGCGACTGTCGATGGAAAGTGTCAGTTTATAAGACGCATCGGGGAACAGATATTTCCTCTTTATAGGACATCGATCTCTCATCTGGGCGTCGATTTCTCTTTTTTTTCCGCACAGTTAGAGAGCATTTCCCCTTTCGCTCTACGCTTGTCCGCGACCATCCAGCATCGCGGTGTCTATGAACACTCGACTAGGATAACAATACCGGTGTCACAGCTCGCGGAATGCTTAGAGCTCGAGATGAACGTTTCGACGACTCTTTTGTTCGATATCTGCACGTCCTTCGGGTGGAGAGACAAGAAAAAAAAAGTAATACGAATATTCGAAAGGAATATCTCGACCGGAAAGAAAACGACGCCGGTATATTAGATTCTATTAGATCGCTCATGGTCCACGCCCACAAAATTTTTGTTAATTTTCTATCGGACGTCGGGTGATATCCACTGTGTCCACTTAATTGATCTCTTTATCAAGCACGTCGTATAATTAAATACAACCGATAAAACCGTACCTCGCGTGGAAAAACGTTGATATTTATCACTTATGGGGGGGGGGTCTGATAAAGAATATTTACCCGACTCGAGAGTTCGGATCGAAATATCTGATTGGATGTTTCTTTTTTTTTCACCGTTTTCCCGACGGAAACGATGTACATTCCTAATAGATTCATTTATCAATACGATGATGATATTAAGAATCTGGATAAAGTCGTTCCTCACGCGAGACACAATATCTGTTATCAGATCAGGATGTAAAAGGCGCGACGATCACGGGGAAAATACCGAAACCTTTTTCACGATATTATCCGACGTACTGTACGTACGTACGTATGTATGTATGTATGTATGTATGTGTATCGACGCAGAGCGTTATGTCCCACATAGT
Source organism: Mimumesa dahlbomi (assembly GCA_917499265.3). Taxonomy (NCBI): domain Eukaryota; kingdom Metazoa; phylum Arthropoda; class Insecta; order Hymenoptera; family Crabronidae; genus Mimumesa; species Mimumesa dahlbomi. The sequence goes on along the minus strand of OU824118.1, from coordinate 9,353,532 downwards.
GCACATGCCACGGTGAAGTCATTTACTCCGTCGACAAGACGGAATACATATTAGCGGCAAAGGATGTTGCGTTTCACTTCTCGAATCGGTTAAAATCGTCGGGCATTTTACACAGGACTAAATAAGTAAATACCAGTTTTCCGCCGGCGTTGCATTCCCAGATGAAAATATAACTGTAATTTGCAAATATCCAAATGAGCATTATACCTTTCTCTACGATCTACGAGAAATATAAATATATAATTCCCAGTCGTTTCTAGCTTTCTTTCCACCAGACGTTACATACAATATTCACCTCAACATATATCCGTGATCAACCGTACATAGAAAAATCCACTCATAATTCGTGCAGATATTACACCACCGGCAAAACTGTAATAACTCTCTTTCCTATATTTTATTTTTTCTTTATTCTCCATGATTTATCTCACTTTATTAGTATAAGTAAGTATGTAAATCCACCGTGTGACAGTTTATTACAATTCATCCGAAATTCACTTCCCCCGAAAACAGGGTAGCCTTATAGTATTACTCACTTATCTCGTCGCGTTTCACTCTGATCGCTTTAAAGGTGGCGATCTGTCACCGTGGCTGTAAAGTGATACCACCACTCACGTATAGTATGTATATGTATATGTAGGCACCATACCCATAAACCAGGCTGCGAAACGCGCGCGCGAATGTTTCAGTTTCGTGAGTATAGACTCGGTAGGAGTAATAATCGTATACCGTTACTTCTTTCGAAAGGCCGTTGACTCAATTGCGCCCCGGATAAAAGAGGCGGTTCACGAGTCCTCCGCGAGGCGCACACGGGATATCGGTGCTATACCGTGTATCTACACCTACATTTCTACGTGTTCACCTACGGAAGAAGAAGAAGAAGAAGAAGACCGACGCCGGGTCGGCTATCTCCGAGTTCGACCACCCGGGTTCAATTTCCAGACCGAGTAACGAGCGATCTTCACGATATATGTATACATACATACATACATACTTCTCCGGTTGGTCGTTGCTATATGATCTACGAATTTACCGGTGGTTCGTCTTTGCCGGTGAATTACCGCGTGTTCGGTCCCGTTTAGATTTATTCACCGTGTCCTTCGTAGACGATCGGGAATTTTTATGGGAAAGATGATATCGAATGGTTTTGTTTGTTAATACACGTTAATGATCGATGAAGTTGTTACGAGTGAATAATACTAGGTGTATGGTAGGGTTTATCAAGTGGAGAATTATTTAATTAATAAGGCGAACCGTATGATCTATGAAGGATCTACGAATTCATCGGTGGTGAGTCTATGGCAGTGAATTATTGCTTCCACGGCCCCGTTTAGATTTATTTTCCATATCCTAGAGGATGATAGGGAATTTTATTGGAAAAGGTGATATAGAGGTTTTGTTTTGCGAATAATTGAATGATTTATGAAGTCATTACGAGTGAATAATTCTATTTGTACGGTGGTGTTTATCAAATAGAGAGTTAGTTAATTAATAACCTGTAACGGAACGATTTTCTACGTTCCTAGCGTCACTTCCGAGATGGTTATATAACAATGGATAGAAGAGAAAAAATGAAAGACCGTCCTGTCGTTTAGATACATACATCGGTAGTTTGTCTTTCTAGACTAATACGATCCACCTCAGCGGGTGCATTTTGAAAGTTGAAACACATTCTCGTATGAATTCATCCTGATTCCTCGCTGCGCTAAATACCTGTTTAGCGATTCTCCTCTGTGTGCCACTTTCACGGCAAAAATCTTTCGGACATATTCGAGATTCGATTTCCAAAGAGAGTATAACAACGTGACAAAGAACCTTTATTCGGAGCGTACTGGTATTCGTTCATTGACACCTTATCGCTTCCTCGTATCGATACGTATGTACATACATACATACAACTATCCTCATCCGTTTCGACGTTACATACCACGTTGCTAATAGAAATGTAAGAAAGAAAGAAAGAAAGAAAGAAAAAAAAAGAACGTATCAAACGACCTCTTTCCACGCGGTCGTTGAAATCGATTTCCAAATAATCATCTAACGAGCGACAGACCGGGGTCGTGTCCTCGTGCTCCGCCAGGTATACGGTATCTAAATTCATCCGTGATTCGTCCGCCGCCTAAGCGAACAAATATCCTCGTGGTGGTTCTCGACAGCGTTACTTCCATGACAAAGGCCGGTCAAACCTGCCTGACAACCTGTAAAATTCCTATGAATGAGCGCAACCTTCTCTGGTCACCAGCATCGGGCTCTCTTTTTCGAGTGCGCGACTCGACCTCGTCCGTTATTAAATTCCTCGACCTCAAGAACCTCGGGATCGCTCGATGGGATAAAGGGGAACCGAGCTCGTGCCACGTGACACCATCACGTTCGATTCTGGGTATGCGATACCGTCCAAAGATTTGTGTTGTAAGTACCGACCGGATTTCCGCACTCTTTTCAAAGGACTCACTTCTGTTCTAACACTGTGACTTCAGTGTGAGGTGAAAATAATAATAATTTTTAAAGTTCATTAATAGATTTTTCAAAAGAATAATATTTTATGTGAGTGTCATAATTAGTTGATATTTATTCATTTTTAGAACAAGTCTATAAATTACATTCCTACAATGAAAATTATACTCTTTTCCATATTCCATCGATCATAAAAATCCATTTTCCATAAATATCCATAATCTAGTCATAATATTATTCAATTTACCAGTGCAGCTATCAAAACAGTATTAATGAGGTGTTGGAATTAATTGTCTATCAGTTATTTCTCTACTTTCTTCTCCAACAACGTTATTTAAACCAAGATTTTACATACTTTGGAATTATATTAATCCTTAAAATTTCAATTAGAACGGATCTCACGATCAGAGGCCAAGTATAAACTGCACTGTTCCCCTTTGTCGTCGTGCGGTCGAGTGTCGATCAAGTTTCTATGTTGAAAAAAATAAAAAAGGTGCGTTTTAAGGACACCACGCCGGGGCACTAACGAGGTGGCGAGGCGGCAGGATTATCCGCGACGTGGCGGGCAGATATACTCTCTATCCTCAAGGTTGCAGTAGCTGGTGCGCTAATGCGTGCCTATCCGCTTCTGCGCTGTACGGCGCGCAGGTGCGGGCGTTACGGATTTGCATATCCGCGACTGTTCTTTAAAATTTTCTAACTCGAGTAGCCTCGCCGTCCTTGCCGGATGTCTCAATTTTCCGTGTGGTATGCAGGTATGACTAATACGTCCGTATAGGCATGGGTATCGTAACACTCCAGAAATGGCAATCGCGTTGCCGTTACGACGATTCGAACGGTTTCGATTAAAAAAAAAAAAGAAAAAAGAAATAGAAGAAAAGGAGCACAAAGAATCTACTTCGACGGCAGACGGTAAAAAACGTTGATCTTTCGGCAGCGTGTCTCCGCCGGAATTAATTAACGTCTGTTATTGACCGTCAGGATCAATTTCTATCGCATCATCTTCGTACTTTCTCTTTCACTTTTTCCGCCGAATTATTTCACCGACGTGCTCTGACCTCGTACTGGTTTACCCGTGTAACGTTACGTCTCTGATATTATTGATATTATGGAATTTAATAATAATTAGATCACGCGATATTAAAATGTGGACGATATTAAAACGGTTGTTTTATAATATACAAATCGTTTATATATCGATACGCTGGCAGCGTGCGATACGTTTAAATTGTATTACGTAACCCCGGGGCTGTTACGTAATACGTTACGTTAGACGGATACCTGGCGATTAATCCACATTTAAGGCGGCCGGGTAGCAATACGTTCGACGGCACTGTGCGCCACGTAATCGAGGTTATTGAAGTCCGAACAATTGAATATTAGGCGGCGTGCCTCCAGAAAGAACAAAGTGAAAGTCTCCGACACAGTGACGCGTGAAGTTTTGAACGCATCGCGAACAGCTCGCCGGTACGAGCCGGAATATTATGAAGGTTTAAGCAACGTCGCAACGACCGCGATAAAAGGACTTACATTATACGTATATACGTCACGACCGAACTCGTATCTGTGTGCCACGTGAGAACCGATGTCTGCTGTAAGAAAAAGTATCCTCCGAAAGTATAACAAACAAACAAAATATTCTAAATCCAATCAAAAATCAAACAAACTATAAAATTTCTAATTACAGGCACACATTTATCCAATCAAAAATTTCCAAAATGAACAATAAATTACTCTCATTCTATCCAAGCCATCCAGAAATTCAATTAATCCCAACATTTCTATACCATACGAAACAACATCGATTCCATTAACTCTAAGACATTTAAATTTTTTCTTCCCTCACTTAGATACAGTGAAACATAAAAAAAAAGTCTCTCTATCGCCCTAAACCGTAGACTCTACCATACACTTCCGTTTCAAATTCCCAGGTTCTATCAGGGATTAAGGAAATCTTTGATCCAACGTTTCCAAAGGGGTTTGGGGGCAGGCCGGATAATACACGCATTATGATAGCCACCTACGCAGAGCACGTTTCGTTGCGAGCGCCGTAAGTGGCAGCGGCGTGTGCTTAAGTAGCCCGAACCGCGGCTCTCTACGGCACTACGCATCGAGATTCTTCCTGGTATGCGCATCGGTGCTCACGTGAACGCATGCATCATTCGCTCGTAAAGACATCTGTGCGCTCGCCGGTTTCGCGTGTATATGTACTACGTGTGAAACGACGTTGGCCGGGTACGTGTGCGAGCACTCTCGGGTTCGTATATATGTTTGTATGTAGGGTTGTGTGTACGTACGTACGCAGAAACGGTGCGCACTTGCGCGGAACGGTCTGCGGTCAGAGCTATTCGTCCTCGTTATTTCTTTCTTAGGGCTGGTGTTTTACATCCAATCATCGTGGGGGCAGCGCCGTCTGATAGAATGTGCCCGCAATGCGTACTGCTCCGAATTTCGAAACACGCGAGCCACACGCTGGACTACTGGGTCTACCTTTACGAGTCTTACGGGGTTACCGATCGACGTTTTTGATGTGTATATGTATATGTATTGTATGTATAATTGAGTCGTTCAGGGCACGAATCGAGTTACTCTATTTTTTTCGGTTGTTTTAAATTTGTTATTTAAAAGGCATTTTAAAAAGCAATGTGTGCTTTCTGTTCACTTTTGAAAAGTTCATTTTTTTTATGGAGTCAGTCAATTTGTAAAACTGAACGGATTAATTGTATGAAGGGAATTGTGACTTTCGGTCACTGATTATGGTGGCGTTCGTAATTTTTCGAGATGTTAGTTGGGATAGATTGGATCACGGGGTGAGGTTGGATTTCTATTTGGAGAGTGATATTGTAACGTGGGAGGATGAGATTTATGAGTGGCAAGTAGAAGATATTGCAAAGATCTTACGTAGTAGTATCTTTACGGTGCGAGAAAAGTGGAACGGGATGAGGTTAGAATCGAACTTCAGGAGCTTCTGAGGTCACGGGATGGCTTTAAGGTCGCCCGGCTATATCCACCGAGTGAACAATATCCCGTGGGAATCCCTCTCTTGATTGAGGAAAGACGCGATAATGCTGTTGAATATACTTCCCTTGACATACGGATCCGCTACAAAAGATCAGACGTGATAACGAATATTTTTATTCAAGATACCTATATTTGTTGAATATAACATTATTTTATAATGATCTATACGTCGGAATAATTGAAATTTCGGTATAGTAAATTTCGGTACTCCCAAAGAGTGACAAAACGAATAGGGCCAAGTTGAAATCAGAAAGTCCGTGAAACTTTATCGATGACTTCATATATGATGCTCGTTCGAACGGTTTCGATATAGATAACGTTTATCTGTTTCCCTGCGCAAATTTACCGAAAGAAAGTGCTTTAAGTACTCATTCCCCCAACGATTTCATTGCTTTTAATAAAACCGAACGGCCGAATAATCGGTATAATAACAATCCAATTTAAATTAAAATCATCCTTAATAAAAACAATCACCCATTCTCCCCACCTACGAAGTTTCACTCCCAAAACCACACTCCTTTCAACACAACCATTAATCCTAACATCATTTCCCCAATCATCAAATACAATCCCATAAAAAGAAAATCATACACCCATCGATACAGAATCACCAAAAGAAAAGCGATCAAGGTTGCCCGGTCGCATTCGTAACATCCACGGTATCCCGGTGCTCCAAAAATTTCCTTCTCAGACTCTCGGTGTTCCTTCCTCCGGCGTCTTAAAACACGAATTAGCGTTCCGTCGGTGATGATGACTTTAGAGGCAGCCGATAGAAGGTGCTTTCGAGGTCGCTGTCCACCCTGAGGTCACCCTCCTATACCGACCGAACAATATCCGATGGGAACCCTTTGGCCGCGAGTGAGAACGAGCAAGAGAGAATGGTGCTCGGAAGAGCGAAAGAGAAAGAAAGAGAAAGAGAGGCGCGCTAGCTGTTCACATTACCTTACTTACTATACGGGGTCAATGCCACCGCGTCCGTCCCGCGGCCCCACTTCACTTCACTTGGCTTCACTTGGCCCCCCCTCCCCTCCCCCCTTCACGCTTCTCACTGGCCCTCCGCCTCTTCGTTTCCCTCCCCTCCCTCCCTCCTTCCCTCCCCCCCCCATTTCCCCGTCGTTCTCTCGCCTTCCTCCTGAGGGGCCTTCCTTCCCCTCTCTCTTCTCTCACTCTCTCATGAACCATCCCTTCTTTCCTCTTTCTTCGAGCTACACACACGAGAATCTCTTCTCTCTTTCTCTATTCACTCGTTCTCTGTCAACCAGTGTTACTTCCTTCTCATTCTCTTCATTCTCCCTGATCTTTCTCTCTCTCTATACTCCTACTCCTCTTTTAGCAGTGGTGTCCTCCTCCCTCGCACCCTTACCCCTCCTGTCTCTCCAACGACCACCCCCACCGGAGGATTCTCATCGACCGTTCGTGTATAAGAGCACAGAGAGTGCCTCTTCGTATATCGTTTCGTCTCTCTCTTGTTACTCTTCTTCTTCTTCTTCTTCTTTTCTTTCTTTCTTTCGTAAGTTTGTAAGTTTCTTTCTTTCTTTCTTTCTTTCTTTCCTCATCGTCGTCGTTGTAGTTTTCTTCTTCTTCTTCTTCTTCTGCTGCTTCTCTTCTTCTTCTTCTTCTGGTTCTTCGTCTGTCCTCCAACCTCTTCCTCCTACTCTTCTTGTTCTTCTCCTCCTCACCAGCGAGTCCCTGCAGTATAAACTATTCCAAAAATTCGTACTGTTATTATTATCACTTAACCATTCCCAGCAGCCGGGCTCTCCTCGCGCGGCCAGCACAATGCGAGACTTTGTTCGCGACCGGAGAGTCGATCCACGGGATGACGACGACGGGGACGACGACGTCGACGATCTCGTCGTCGACGTCGTCGTCGCAGAGGCGTCTGGTATCTCTCGGTGGTCTCTCTCTCACGGGTCGAATCGATTTTACGAGAGCTCCGACTCTCTTTTTTTTTCTCTCCTTTATTCTTTTCGGTGCCGAGGGTGAGAAAGGATGAATGATCGTTAGGGAGGATGGACGGTGGTTTGGGGTTTAAGCCTCGTTCTGCCGGGATTGAAAGAAGCTGATCCTCCGGTTGGAAGTTTATTTCTACGATGAAGTGAATGGGATTAGAGATTGCGCTGATTTCTTTCCTCTTTATTCTTTTTTTTTTCTTTATTTTATTTTTTTTTTGTATTCCTTCCACCCGCTACCGACGACGTAGTTAACTGTTAGTCGGTTTGTTAGTACGTTCCGGTGACGCGTAGAATATTCGCGATTCGTCATCGAGCTTGCGAGATAAGAAACTTGTATGTATGTACTGGTTTATGGTGCGAACGCGCGCGCGCAAACACGCACGCGTGTGAGGGAGGAGCAGATATATTTTAATTGTACGTGAAAAGCGAAGAATTTGTAGAATATATACACAGTGTCCATAATTTAGTATTACGTCGTGCGAGAGGGTAGATTTTAAGAATCCACTGGTTAAACGGTGTGTAAAATATCATTCGCCGACGAGCATCGGTGTCTTTAAACGTACGTGTAAATATTTTTTGTTTCATACAAGTTCAGGATACATTTCTATTTTGAACCGTGTCATAAAACTCGTTAGAAAGCCGCGACAATGACTATACGTAAAATTAGATACGCGACTTTAATAGCACGGCTGTGAATGAACTATGACGTAGATCGGTAAAACGAAAACCGACCTCCCACACTTCGCGGCGATCCTGAAATTTACTTTGCCGTCATTGACGTCACCGGCATAAAAGGACACGCAGTTACCTCGAAGGTATTTCCAGAATAATTCAATCGCGCTATTTGTACCAGCCGCGGATGCTTCGCATAAATTACGAAGAAACATGACAACAGTATAGATTTTATATATCCAACAATACGCATCGCGCTCCGGTATCAAATTTAATATAACCATCACATTTTGCATCGTAAAGTTAAAAACAAAAACAAAAATATTAAAATCATTCTATACTTTTAATTACCATAGACGTGAATACATGTTATTACACTATTGAACTTGGAATATATTATCATATCTACTTGATGCGAATTAAGGAGAAAAAAAAAACGAAAAGAAACGCGTTATTTTCTTCACCTCGATCGTTGCAACAAAATCACCGTATAAACACGAATGAAAATGATGTTATCTCGCGGATAACGCGACAACTCGTTCTTGAAATATTCGTAATAAATATTGCAGTTGAGCGTGAACAGGTCTTACATACATGGTCTGTCCGGAAAGTAATAGGACTGAGTCGATTAAAAAAAAACTATTGAGCCAATCGTTATAATTCTTGAAAAACTTTCAAAAAAGACTCTTCCTGCGTCGATACAGCGCTGCCAGGGCGATTTCCAAGCATTGAATTCGTCATGGTAAGCATTCTCCGGAATGGCCTTTAGAGCCGCGGTACAAGCTGCTTGGATCCCCTCTTTTCAAAATGATTCGTTTCAAAATGATTTTTTTTCATCGGTATTTTCCGGCGAGGAAACAAAAAGAAGTCCGGGGGGGCCAAATCTGGGATGTAAGATGGCTGGGGAAGCGTTAGGATACCTGCCTGGGTCATTTAGCTGGTCACAAGAAAGGAGGTGTGAGCCGCTGCATTGTCGTGGTGCTCCGTCACAATGTTATGAACCACAGTTTTTGGGAAATTTAACATTTGGGCAATTAAACGAGTACTCAGTAGACAGTCAGAGTTCAAAACTTCGAGCACACGAGTCACATTGTCGGTGTTTGTCGAAGTCGAAGGTCTTCCAGCGCGGTCTTCATTGGCGACCACTTCCCGGCCCTCCGAAAGGGCCTTGTGCCACCGAAACACACTACTTCTTACTAAAGTATTATCTGGATAAGCCTGCTTGATCATATCAAATGTCTCTGTCGCAGATTTACCGCGTTTCACACAGAATTGATTAAATTTTAGCGATTGCCAACCTCTGCTCTAACGAACGCTGAATTTTCTGCTTGTACCGCGGACAAAAACACGTCGCGGGAAAAAGGCTGTCCTGACTCTCCAGATTCTCGGAGACAATTGACCAATCCCTCATTCATTAGCTAAGGACCTCCTCTACCGAATCCAGTCGGCACCTGAGAGCTCCGAAGTACAGTCGCGGCGGAAAAAAATCAGTCCTATTACTTTCCGGACAGACCATGTACATGAATCTCCGTAACCTTCTGCGAAGTAAATGCAACGTGACCAATGTCAAGGCTGTGCCAGCAAGCGGTAGCCGCATTTGTACGTGCTGCAACAAATCTCACAGGCTTGCGAACATAATCCTGTCCCACCGTATTCGTCGAGAAAGACATCGAACAAAGGTTCGTTAATATCGTGTGAATTCCCTCATTTTTATTTTTCCTTCAGACACCCGCGAACGTGTCTATCGAGCGCGATGACTCTGCTGGTGAACGGACCGTTTTGCAAGTTATATCGTTCTTCGTGGGTGGGAGAGAGAGGGGAGGGGGAAGAAAAAAAATGAATTGCGTTCATCTTATTATATCTATGCAGGGTATGTAATTAAAGGCATCTCTATGTATACAGGTACCAGCGGATTATCTTCGCATCGAGAAATAGAAATTTACTGCTAACGACGATTTATTAACTTCGCAGCGTTCCATTACGATAAACAAATGTGGCATCGGTACTTATCGTGATATTTAATAAGATACTTAATGAATGTTCAAATTAATATGTTTGTTTTTTTTCTCGAGTGGTATGTATAAAACGTGAATAATAATACATAAAATCATGCGCGTCTATAGCTGAAATCGAAGTATCAAGTCCGCCCGGATTTATTATCTACATCCGTTATCAATCGAAAAAATACAATTCGCACTCTCGTCGCGTAGCACTCGCACTCACGGATCGGGGGAAAGTAGAAACGAATAGTGTTGATAAATATCGATGAAATCTGTTAATCGTCGATTCGATTATCTATCGAACGCCAGTATTACGTATTCACGCCCTGCAAATTGTATCGAAAAACTTTAATTCATCTCCTAATGGAATTTTTATGTCGCCAAAAGTGCGCGGATATATAAACCACGCCTGTTTACGACTAATAACACGAACCCGGCCGAATTTCTATACTTTCGACGCCGTGCAAAAATTCGGTCCCCACGCGCGAGGACAACGATTCCCATCACGTAGTCGAGGTCGACCCTGTTAAAATATTAATTTTCACGGGTCAGACGAGACGGTGTATGTAATCACCCCCCTCCCCCATTTTTTTTTGTTCTTTTTTTCTTCTTTTCTCCGCCGGTCGACCGCGTCAGGTGGATCAAAACCGCGACGGCGTACCGACGCAAGGCGTCGCGAATGCCGAGGGGGTGGGGGAGGGGGAGGGGCAGGGGGGTAACAAATAGTGTCAAAGGAACGCGTTAGTCGGTGGCGACAGGCCGTTGTCAGTTCTCAGTCGTTGTCGACGTCGAAAATCCGTGAAGATGTGCCTCTTCCAGGAAGTAGCAGCCACGGGGATCATCGACCCTTCACGGCTATTTCAGTTATTTTGCAGCATGCAGCTATTTTAAATACATATTGTAGAGTAGAAGCGTACGAGCATGAACCATACGGAGGTAAGGACGGTCGGAGAGAGACGGAGAACGGATTGGTAGGGGGATAAAGCGCGACAGTGATAAAGAGGAAGACGGAAGAAAGAGAGAGAAAGGGGAATGGAGATGGAGAGAAAAAGAGGATAGGCGGATGAGAGAAAGAGAGCGAGAGGAAGACGTTCAGGGTGGGGATGAGGACAACTCTCTCGAGAGGGAAGCAGAGAGAACAGAGAAGCTGCAGAGAGAGGCTAGAGGGGTTGGTATTTATAGCCAGCCCCGTCGTCGTCGTCGTCGTCTTCGTCGTCGTCTTCGTCGTCTTCGTCGTCGTCGTCTTCGTCGTCGTTGTCGTCGTCGCCGTTGTCGTCGTCGTCGACAGTCTTGACTCCTTGGTGAAATTTCTGGGAGGGGTGCACCCTCTCCTATCTCCACCACTCTTCTCCCTTTGGGTCGCACTCACTCTGTTAAAGGAATTTCCTATGATTAGAATGAGTATTTCTATACGCCGCGCTGAACTCCGCCTATATGTGTCTTAGGACCGGAATAATCTACGCCCGTGTCTGGTCTGTCGCGATAGGTTCCCGTCCAGGGCGATCTTTCGTGAAGATGCCTCATTTTACCGATGCGGGTGTCTATCGGTCGAACACCAACTACAATGCAAAATTTTATCTCATAGAATTCCTGTAAGTCAAGAGAAACTTCGGTAAAATTTAATTATAAATATTATTGTCTTTTTTGACGTCATTGTATTTCATATTTGGCATTAAATTAAGCCTATGACTATGTTACCATGACGGATGGTATTAACAGAGCTCATTAAAATTAATTATTGCAAGTGTATTCTCGAGATTAAGAAAATATCTGCAGGTGAATCGAATTTCATCGAAATCTACGTTCGAATCTTTTCATACATTGATTGGGAAATCATGCCCTACTTTTTCCTCCAGCTCCAGCATCACAGACACGACTGGTATCCCGACGATTTATGCGAAACAGGAGTAGACAGGTAAGTAGTTAATAAAGAGAAATTAAAGTTCGGTCTGCCCGTTCAGCGGTGCAAGCGCGCGTGACACCGGCAATCTTGTCGTCGATCGGTTAGAAACGGTCAAGAATCCGGAACGAACGATCGAGAACCCGCATACAACGAGCGATACCCGTCAGAATTTCACCCATCGGTCCTCTCTCGTTCCTATTAAAATACCCGTGTAACCACGATCGAAATACAAAAGCCACGAATTATCCACGACGAAACGTTTAATTTAACCCCGAGACACGGCCGAGGGTTTTTCCCGATCAATCGGTCGGAACGTAGTCGGAAATCTCACGCACTTGTAGCGTGTGTCCCTTAAAAAATTATGCGTAGAAAAAAAAACAACAAAAAAAAAAGACGTGTAACAATGCATCGGTATAGCCGAGAAACTCGTTCGACTCCTCGTTGTTAGAACCTGATGAATACATACCGTACGAGTTAGCATAATTGACTGCGTACGTTAATCGAGCATTCATGGAAGAATGCCCGCGAACGTTTCGACGGGCTGTGCGGTACGCCGGGGACGGGTATTATTTTCAAGCAGTTGGAAAGAAAGAAAACCGGAGCGAGCGAGGAGCCAAACTAACAAGGTGGAATGCACGCAGCGGACGACGCGGGTCACCGTTTCTTTGCGGTACCACGAGTAGAAAGGTGGATGCGCGTCCTTATTTTACAGTGTCGTGCCTCTTCACGGTCACTTGCGATCGTATAAGTGACCGAACCGCGAATTGCTCCCTAACTGCGACCGACAAACGTCTCGGAACGGTTCGAATTACTGTTAGCCACGGTTTTTTTTTTTTCTTCTCTTTAACCCTCATCCTTGAGTCGATTGAAAATTTTCATTCGGACAGTGTCATTGGGATAATAATAATTTAATTAAAATTCGAATTTTTGATTAATTATGAAATTAGATAGATTGGATTTGATTTAAAATGTAGTATAGAGCGTACGTGTATGTGTAAGTGATAGTCTTTCGAAACGCTTATTAAAGAAGCGTAAGCACTCTTTCAAGTTTAATCTTCGATAATAAAGTTCAGCTAGAACGCTGTTAAAATCACATTTCGAACACAATACCGTTACAAAGTAGAGCTAAAAGGTCGGTTACATCTCTAACAATCTGTTTTGAATGCGAGCCAAGATCCCGTACAACTTTCCTCTCTTTTCACCCGTTCTACGGTCTACGGGATACGTTCTACGTCTCTTTCAATCAGACAGTCTAATTACGTAATATCGTTAACACCGTCAAATTAATGTATCCCATTGAAAATCTACCGGAATTTCTAAACGTCCACACAGACAGTCTAACGAAAACATTATTTTCCAACGAGGAGTCTTACAATAACAACTTATGTACCAACGTAGGCGTAAAGGGTTGACCCAAAAGTGGTTGAAGACTCCTAAAAAAAAAAAAAATAGAAAAAAAGAGAGACAGACAGAGAGAGAGAGAGAGAGAGAGAGAGAAACACTGTCACCCACCAAGTGTTTGACAAAACAGGCTCGTTAGCAAGCTTGACAACCGTCATCGAGCGCGAGGCACAAATTAGCCTGTGTAACCCTGGGTATCATCGTCGCAATCATTAGCATGCCGCGGGCGAGAAGATTCCGCGCGAATCAATTGGACGACGCGTCGCGTCGCGTCGGTAGGCGCGGACGGTAGTGATAAAAACGGTGCTTTAAGCAGCTCGGATTATTGGCAACGTTGCGTGGCTGCGCTCTACGGAAATCTCTAGAGCAGAGACCGAGACGCTCGTTCTCTACCCTTCTCGGTGCTACAGGGTGTTTGAAAAGTAGAACCGTGTTCTCTTGCCGTTTGACAGACGTCTATGAACTGAAACGATTGAATGACGACGGGGTAACATTTATTGTTTAATACATTAATTAATTTCTGATAGACCATTGATATAGATTAGAATGTAATATTTTGTATAATAAGATTTTTCATAATTTTTCAACACGAGCATGATTGTCTTTTACCATTGATATTATGAAATTAAATTTGAATGATCTATGAATATATTTGTAAACCCTTGAAACTGATAAAATGTATGCACAGATAAAATATGTATCAAGAATCGTAGAAGACATCTTTAATATAAATTTCGTTTCCGTCCAATGGATTGCTTCTCCGCTAATTAGGTCGCGGAATTGTTCACGCTTTCTAAAATGATCTTAATAATTAGCAAACTCGAAATCGGCTAGCCAGAGCCGACCAGAGCCGTCTCTTCGTTCCGAGAGTTGCGTCAAGGTAAAAACCAGGAAGTTACTTTTCAAACACCCTGTACCTCTCCTTTTCCCCTTTTGTCTCACTTTCTCGACCGATCTGCCGGCATAGAACCGTCTCCCTTTCTCCGTCCGACTGGCTCACAGTCACTCGTCTTTTTCCCTTCCATCGTAGGCCCTTCTCGCCCAACGATCCTAACCCCTAACCAAAACCTGCACCCCCGTTACACTCGACTCGTGAAAGGTTTCCCTCCTACCCCTTCGCCCTCCCTCTTTTCCCTTCTTCCTGCGATGCCTTCTCTCTACCCTCGACGAACTCCGCGCTCCTTTTCCTCCACGTCGAAGTCTCTCTCCTTCCCTTCTCTCTACTTCACCCAAATCGCATTCCTCTCTTCTACTCTAAGCCATTTTCTACGGTGTCCTTTTCCGTCGACGTCGGGCCGCATAAGCGCCTCTCCGTCGGTTTTCCTTTTTCCTCCTCCCACTGAAGCGCTTCCCTCGCCTTTCTCTCTCTCTCTTTCTCTCTCCCGGACTCTCCCTGCTCTCCCATTTCTTGGAAAAGTTCCGTGCTTTCTGCCTGCCGTTCCTTCTTTGCCATACTTTTCTACGCTGCGACGGAATCTACCCGCTCGTTCGTTCTTTTTTTCTCTTTTTATCCTTTTTCTTTTCTTTCTTTTTTTATATATATAGAGAGAGAGAAAGAGAGAGGGAGGACTACTCTTTTTCTTACCATGGGAGTACATAGTTTGCTTTATTCTTTTCGATGTTTTTCTCAGCATTGATAGCGCGCAGGTATTCTATGGTGGGTTTCATTGCTTTTTTTTCTTCTGCTTTTTATTTATATGTGTGTGTGGGTGTGTATTTTTTTTAAACAGTGTATACATTGTTCGGGTGTATTTAAATAGTAAGTTAGTGAATAGTTCGATGATGGGAGTATTGATCGCTCGAACGTGATAGATGTTTTCCAGGCTTTACGCAGTTCCTTCTGGCTTCGAAACTACTTTCTTCTCATGAATTCCAGTTTCCCTGTCGCGTGGATTCTCTACCGAAGTTTCGTGTTTGTTCTTCTCGTTTGTAACGTCAGCAGGTTTATTAATGATCGGTATCCCGCGACGTATTTATCAATGTATGAATAATGTTTCTTTTATGATCTACATTACTTACTTACTGCATCTCTTCTACAGTAATTCGCTGAATAAAATCATTATCGTATAAATAATTATTAATGCAGACTAAGGTCACTTAAGATAAAGAAAACTAAAAGGTGTATCATTACGAATTATTAATAAAAAAAACTGCTCATATTCAATTTTATATTATAAATAAGACTTTTATAAATATTTCATTTTCTTAATGTGCCCTTAATGATTCGAAATATCCAAAATATACAACAATGTATTCCAGATCATTTTAAGGGGGCAATTTGAACATGCTTAGCTT
Organism: Mimumesa dahlbomi; assembly: GCA_917499265.3. NCBI lineage: Eukaryota > Metazoa > Arthropoda > Insecta > Hymenoptera > Crabronidae > Mimumesa > Mimumesa dahlbomi. The sequence goes on along the minus strand of OU824118.1, from coordinate 9,337,831 downwards.
AATCTGCTTATTATCTTCTACTTTTGTCTCGACCTGCCTGCAGTTCTCCTTTCATCCGTTTACGCGAGACTCACCCTTTTCTTTCGCCGAGGACGTTCGTCCCCGTTTTTCATGTATTTTCCGCCTAATTTATCGCGCATTTCTGGCCTCGCCATTATAAGGGCGGGCGTAAGTACCGGTACAAATAATTATGCAGCTCCGTGCATTGTCGCTGGTATACATACATACATATATAGGCGGCATAGCTACTCGAAGTCGAGTAATCGCCGCATCGTAATTGGATCGCGTATTGCGACGAGCAGATTGCCGCCGGATTGCCCGGCAGATTCGAGAAACTCCGGGAAATGCATGCGCCGCGATCGTCGCACCGGACTAATTGGGGATCGTTCTTTCTGCCATTTTTAATAACGCCCGTCCAATTTTCTAGCGGGATTTTTAGATCAGGGACGAACGTACGTGACGTTACGTCGAGCGAGAAGGGAATTGTGATGAACTACCGCCGGTTAACGAAAAATCTCTGCACTTTTTGTTTTTGGTACCCTTTAACATTTGAGAGAAATTAGCAAAACGAATGTAACTATCGATAAAAAGCTTCTTTAATTTAAATTCTCTGAAACGTGTCGAATACTGAAGATTTAATATCTTGTTATATATATTTATTTCTTTTATATTTGTGAAAACGCTAGAATGTAATTATACGATTAAATAGCTGCGAATGGAAGAATAAAATCGTTTTTCCAGCAATTAAAGCGTGACACACCGACGCTTGTGTTCTTTGCGAATTAATTTACCGCGAGGGAATTCCTATCGAAAATTAGCGTCGCGCAATGGCCGGGAATACTGTTCCAGCGGGTTTCGTTTGTACCGGGAAGATTTTGTAAAGACTTCACTCCGTCAGTTACTACGCAGTATATACCAATAACTGGAACAAAGCCCACTTTGAAAGACGGCTCTAGCGGCACCGGTTGAATGGACAGCTCACAGCTTAGGGAGTGGGAGCCAGTCGGTGGTGGCCGGGTGCTTGAATCATCCCTTGCTGCTAAACATCCCCCTATTTCACGAGCGGGGCTTTTACACGGGGTGAACTCGTGTTTATCTGCAGGGTGTACTTAGGTAGACCCGCGTAATATCCACAAAATCATTTGGATATATTATCTCGTTACACTTGCGTAACGTTTCCCGCGTTCTTCGCGACGTTGATGTAATTCATGCCAACGTGTTATAATTGAACAAAATTAACCGTTTAGCTTGATAGATACCAACGTATACGTGGAATAGTAATAATAATAATAATTGTTTTCTATTTATGAAAATATTTCTACGAATGAGAGATATCGAAGCTTCGCTGCCCACGAAACTACGTTAATTGAGTTATAATATCTAAACAATCGGGCCGCGTTGGTCGGAGGGGATAAACAGAAAGGATGAACGGTTCTTGGCGAAGCGTACATTACACATTATTAAAATTACGGGTCAAGAATAACTTCCTACCGTATAAGTCCATCGCCCTCAACGACTTCCCCAGAACAACCTTGCCGCCGCCACCGACTGACGGAAACCTGATGCAACGACGGCGACAATTTGCAAATGAGCGCTCGTGCTTATTATTTTCAACCGCAGAACAAACAGATTTTTTTTCCTCTTCTTTTCCACGTGAAAACTTGCTGCGCGACGATTACGCGTCTGTTGAGGTACGAAAAGTAAGAACAACATTAAGAATGCTAAATATATGAATGCCCATGTATTGTGGATAGTTATGGAAAAGAATTTAGTAGAATTTGTAATTCCATAGTTTCCATAAACCCGAAGAAAAATCCTCTCGTTTCGTCCAACGATCGACAAAAAAAAAAAAAAAAATGAACAGAAAGAAACGATGAAATGTAGTCGTTCGGACGAGATACGTTTATCTCGGAGGTTTCAAAATATGAACCGATACAATCTGCAATCAGGATTAAAATTGCTGATAGTCAAACGATGCTGAAGTACAGAAAGCATGACGCAAAATTTATGCGGAATTTCGTCATTTAGAAATATCGGCTTCTTTTTTTTTGCTTTTGACGTGCTCCCGATGTGTATTTATCGAAAAGATTTATGCGCGCAGGTTACTACTGTGCAAGTACAGCACCACGGACATAGTTATCCGCGCACCACCCGTTATTCACATGGTAATCAGAGTGTTAAGCAATAAATTACCTGCATTACTGGGGAATATCGATTCGGCTACAAGAGGGCGTACGTAGTCGCTGCAGTCTGATGCAGCTCTTTGCCGTTCATGCCAAAGGTTAAGTGCTGCACCCTCGGACACGGTTTCCTCCCGAAAATGTTTTTAATTTCACTAAACGCATCCCCGTAAACGAGAAATTGATTGCTCGCTGGAGAATCATCGACTCGTGAAAATATCTACCATACAATTTTCCTTTTCTACGAAATCAAAATCAAAAACGATCCTATCGACTATCGTCTCTTGATTATTTAACACCTCGTATAATTAATAATAAAATGTTTTCTGGATATCAGATATAAGGCACTAGTAGATCACATAAGTATCTCAATGAAATTCTAAATCGAACCCAGAAAATGGTGTATACTTGCTAATTCGCAACAATCTTAGGATAAGAATCACAAGCAATGTACAATATCGTTACTTAAAAATCCCCAGTAATTAGCAATTAGTTACAGGTTACCAACGTTCGATAACATATTCACCTATGTTCCAACAGAACGACAAAAACCGTGACAAGCACGTGTTATCGAAAAACTTGCCAACAACAAAAAAAAGAAATGAACACTCTACAAGGTCCATTGTTTGATCGAATCTCTGGTAAGCGCGAATGCTTTCCATATTGCAGCACTTCGTTCCGGCGCTTAATTCTCGTGCACGGAGGCAGGTACCAAATCCATTCTCGTACAAACTCTCCCTCTTTCTCTCTCTCTCTCGCTCTCTCCATCTCCCTTCAGAGAACGATAATTAAGGATTAGCTAATCACAGCGTCCGATTGCTCAAATCTCTCCTCCACGCCTGTTTCGCGGCAGCAGGTTTTCTCGCGACAAGCCAATCCCTTTTCTGCAAACCACGCCGCCGTTTTCTGTCCGCGGCCGGCGATCTCGGTCGCAAAATTTCCATTTTATTGCAAAATCCCGCGGCCAGCTGCCCGGGACTCGAGGCGTACGGACGAACGTGGGCTCTACGGGGCTTGAACTATTCCGCGTTTATGATGGGCCCGACACTGACCTTTGACACGACGTAAATGCCGCCGTTGCGTACGTGAGTAAGTGAGTGAGTGCGTGAGTGCGTGGAACCATCGCACCACCCGTGTGTGCTAGAAGCCCTTCTCTCTCTCTCTCTCTCCCGGCTTTGCTACCAAACGGGGAAAACATAGTTCGCGCCCAAGGTGCGTATATCCCCGTGTCTCTCTCTGTGCGCGTGCGCCCGTGTCCTTCGAAGGTTGGGCACTGGCAAACGGGCAGACTATGCGCAGCTGCGGTAAATCATCCTGTCGGGCGCGCGGTTTTCTTGCGTTCGGTTTGCGCATGGTATAATATCTACGAATTGAACTCGGTCTATTAGCTACGTCGAAATATAATAGGAAAATTACTGAGTTGGGCACCCATTGTCGTTTGTTGAACGTGTATCGCCTGTATCGATGCGACGTACGATATATGTGCCTATAATTATGAAAGTGGTCTAAGTCAATATTTCAAAAAAAATGAAAGTCTTGATAATTTGTTAATAAATGTTTCAAAACCTTTAAAAAACGTAATATCCAAATGTTTTTAAAATTGACTTGACCACTTTCATAATTATGGGCACATATGTATGTAATATGTATATGTATACGTATGTGTGTGTGTGTATGCATTTGGAAACTATTTATCGTTTAGATAGATTTGCGAGAAGAATGACTCGCGTCGAGCGGAGAAAACTTTTATGGTCCGCTTTGTTTTCTATCGATTTGTCTTTCAGATGATATAGGTATAGAGATACGGAGTTGGATGTGAGAGTGATTATTTAATAGAAACGAGGAACAGGATACAATAGGAATTCGAATTTATCGGCCTTGCCATTCTACATATTGTTGCGGTAAATAATGATTCAATGAGAGGAATGAAAAACTTCTGCCGCGTGGCTGTGGTAAATTATTGCATAGTGCGGTGCGTTATTTGCGAAAAGCGCTGAGCATTCGTTCGCACCGGCTATTAGAGTTACACGAGAATGTAATAATGGAATTATCCGGAGCTTTTCGAGTTTCAACTTGAAAAGACGATGCGATCGAAACGTGTCGTAAGAAATCGATTATCCGGCGTTAAGATGTAAGAATCCCGACAAAGGAAAGGTTATTTTGCTAATCAAAGCCACGGAGATACCTTATCACAGTACGGCACTATTTATTACAATAGTTATCCTATTTGTCAAGCGGACTCGTATTATTTATATTAATGAACGATATCACCTTAGAAACATGGATCGTAGATCGTTGCTGAATATTGCGTAAATACTTCGAACGCTTTGACATTACTTTATATACGTTGACACGTACATCATCGTCTTTTCATGCCGACGTTGCATTTAATATTAGTTTTTTTCCCCGAAGTGACACTTTTTAACACGCATCAATATGCGTTTCATAACCAGTGCTCGTAACTATAATTAACGTCACGTAAGTATGTACATGTATACATACTACGTCAACCAAAAACATCTAATCGTTAGAAATATGATAAAAGTTGAAAAATATTCTCCACGTAGACGCGTCGAATATTTTGACGAGTAAGTAGCATTCGCGACGCGTGAACGCGATTAAATTTTCATCGTTCGGGAAGGTTGTTTTTTTTCTTCTGATATGTCGTTTAATCGTAGTTAACGGCGTCTTTATGGGGAACGCGGCGCGGACACAATCGGTAATACGGCCCGTGCGAATATTACCTTCGCAAATCGGCGTCACATGATCCGCGGCAACTGAACGATTAACATTATAAAGCCGCGATAACATTTGTTGCAAATTGAGTTTGCCCGGAACGTTTATGCGAGGCGTGCTTATCGGAATGCAATAGGAAAACCCGTGCGTGTTACAATGGCCGCCGGTTATCGTTCGTTTTACGCACGTATTGCGGCATGATTATGTTTGTTGTACACGTGTATGAGGAAAAACTCATAGTTTCGCCAATAGAACGCGTCCGCCGCTGCGTCCGCGACGCGTTTAAATATAAGTTTGCATTATTTACGATTTCTCAAAATAGAGATCGCGCTGCATGGTTGACACAGTTGATTGAACCGCAAAGATAATAGAATATCTGTTTGGATTCGTATAAATTGTAGCAGTCGAACAAAGATCGTTTACTATCTTGACTAATATTTTGTCTACAAAACGTTTTATACCGGCGTATCTTTTATTTCAATTGAATCACGGATTTTTTTTTTCGATCGACGCTGTGTAATAGAATAATTAATAATAACTATTTTTAGACGTGTCATGAACCTATCAACCGTCCCCGATAGAATATCGATAAAGAATAATAATTATTATTCTCCTATCCGATCGGCGAGACGAATAGAAATCAGATGCGTGAAAAATATTATGTAACGAATCGCACGATTTCAGAATCGCGCAGAACTCGAGAAACGACCTCGATATCGGCTGAAATAATTGTCGCTTTTCTTCTTAGGTGGATGTAATTGTATTATCTTGCACATAAGGCAACGCGTACATAGGTGATAACGTTCCACTGCTGGACATGTGACGCTACTTACGTAATTGCGACGGAACGTTTTTATGAGATATGACAATGGAGAATTTCTGAATAATTCATACAACGCCGTGCGAAAGTATATCGCCAAGAATTTTCGCGGCTTTCCTGGAACAAGTTGAGGATTCTCGCGTGCACGGGACGTTGTTTCTAAAAACACAAAGACATGAAATATTTACCACGATGATTTTTCGGACAAACCGTGACGATAAAGCGCAGCAATCGAAAGTGGTATTACTTTATACGCGCTAAGAACGAACTAAAAATGGTCTATAAGAGAAACTAACGCTTGTAGTAAGGATGCAGGAAAACTGAAGAAAACGTACACCGGTGTAACTAGCCTCGAGTATCAAATCGCTCCTAGCGAAGGACCATTTAAGGCCTCGTACCATAAGCAATACCTCCCGGTGATGAAACTCTATCTGCAATCGCGGTAGACTGAAACGATTAACGTATTAGAAGGTTTAACTCGATCGGTCAAACGGTTGCGACCAGCAGCCCCGAGTTCAGAGCAAAAGGAGTTTCCTCCGGCAATTGAATTTAGCTAGCGTACTCGACGAATCATTCGATTTCGCCTGTGCATTTTCTCTCGCCCGTACCTACCAAACGATAACTGTGAAATCTATTTCCACGAGACACGCCTGTGAATTATCCGACAATAACGTAAATAATCGATGATTACGTGAGGATATCGTCAGTTTAATTTATTACGTATAGTTTTAGTACCGTAGTTACGTCGTGACGATCTTTCGGGACGAAATCATTGGGGGAGAAACTGTATATAATGAATCAAGTGTGTCTCTGATCTTATATGTACCCGTAGATACGACATGTCCGGGTATGATTATAAATGTCGAAGTTTAGGATCATTATTAGAACTCGACGTGCGTATTACCAACAGAGAGTCGTAAACATATGATGAGATCTTTAGAGACCTTTGATGCGCATAATCGTCGAATTATAGTCAATTTCTCACTCAATGCCGAAGACCTTGACCAGGTTCGTACCTAACGTTACAGATTTTATTACCCGCTGTCTCGTGAATTTTCGTCATAAACGTTTTCCCGGGTAACGTATTGCCAATGACTACGTGCCTAGCCGGCCGAGCCGAATTACTTGGAAAGCCTGGAATTTCGGGAAGTAGATAAAGGAGCATTTGCCTGGCTCGGTGCAGCGCTCATACTTAAGGGTCGCGACAGGTAGAAAAAAAAAAAGGAGCATACCGTTATACCTCGTCCTCGGTTTCCTTGTCCAGGGAGTTACCTCGGTTCCGTTGAAGGAAAATTTTAGGAAAGGGAATATAACCGCGATTCTTAAAATATATTTTAATAAGAAACTACCGTGGAAAAGTCTTACTATGTGGAATTATAATAATCTAGGGATTAGTATCGAATTCTTATTAATAATTACGTGAATATATTATTACAGAGATATACAAATCTTTATATATTAATTATTTATTACACACTGGAATAGTTAACAATTATCGTTCCAATGGTAATATTGAACGTCCCTGAATAGTTATTCGATTCGAAGAATTCGCGAGTACCACGAAACGTTCCGTACTACAATTAATAACAGACACGCGTCGATTATTTTAATTACTCCGGCTTATGTTTGGTATTGTTTAATATCTTGTGCTGACGCCACTGTATAACTTGGTGCGGTCGTGAGAGCCCGCGCGTGCGTTTCGATGTGCAAACGAGACAGACAAGCGAGGAGAAGAAAGAAAGGACGATTAAAGGAAGGGAGAAGAGGCACGAACCACGTGGAACAGAGAGAGAGAGAAGGTAACGACTCCCAGGCACGGATTTAGGCGTGGGATGGTGGAGTGGCGTAAGGATGAGGGCCCTTTCGCTCTCGATGTACGGCAAAGTACTGAAGTTCCCTGTTTGGCATCGAGGTGCATAGCTTGCAGTAACTCTTATGCGTAATTATGAAATAACCTTTTTTCACGTTGCGCATCATTTTCAAACATGAAAATTCCATCTTTTTCATTCCGCCCTCTGGAAGTATTATACAACATTCTGTACATACGTATACATGTACATTTATGTATACGACGAATTTTTTGTACTGTAGAATATTAAAGAATATTTTAAGTTTGAAGGATTAATAATCAAAAGAAATGGATAGAATGAGATAATAAAATTTTTATTGGGAAATTAATTTATTGAAATCTCGGTGATATTTGCATTAAGATTATACGATTCATTTTCGATTCATTAAGAAATGGTGAATTAGAAGTTCGAATAATTCGTTCAGTGCTTCGAAATACTTAAACTTTCCCCTACGTTGTGAACTCAGGCTGACACCCTCCTCGACGTTTATTCTCGAGCCGACTGGGGTAAGCTTCGTGATGCATAATGGAGTTGGTCGATTGATATCCAAGCAACCGGTCGAAAGTTTTATAATCTCGAATACGATAGGGGTTAACATGTAAGTATACGGTCAGAAGGATTGCGAGTTTACAAAATAAATCACTCAACAAGTAAAACAAGCTTGTATATGTTACAATCGTAATGAATTTTCATACCAAAGGCGTAGTATCGTTAAAAATAAAAGATTTATTTTTTATATTTAAATATTTCCTTGCCGTCGATGTTTATTTGGCAGATTGGTGATAAATAATTTCTATTATTTACTTTATTTTACGGATATATATACGTATAACCTGTAACAAGGCAACACTGCGACCGATCTTTCGAGGCTGCCTCTGGAAAGACGCCCGAGATGACCGTGATTGTCTGAAACATACACACACGTATCATTCTAAACATCCGTGACACGTAACGAGGACTCGAAGAGCAGCCTCGTATTCATCGGCGCACATATATAGAAATAACGCGTGAACGGATCACTCGTATATCGAGTATACATGTGGATACATAACGATGTATGTATTTCGACTCACACGCGTACAATTCAGCCTGACGTGAAATCCCGTTTCGACATTCCCGATCTACGTCTGGACCGAGCAAAGAAATGTCTTGGAAATGTTAGTAATGGAATGTTTGCCGACCCGTAAAGAAATATAAATAAAACGAATAATTTATTTATAACAATTTTTTTACCAGTGTTAAATTCAATTTTAACCAAAAATATCGAGCACCGATAGAATTTGTGTAATTTAAAAAATTTTTTAAGAATATAGGAATGATTTATCGAAGGGTTGAATAAATATCTCTGTTATATTAAACGTTCTTTCCGTAATGCGTTTTGATTTACAAGGTTGCCCGCAGTTTGTCCAAGTAATTACAATTTGCTCGACTAATCGATCCCGTTTGTAACAAGATCGCGTTAAACATCCCATCCGATGCGATCGGTTATCCGCGTAGAGTAGTACGTACACGATATACCACTATTGACGAAGGCACGCATACTCGTTGGTACATAAGTTCCGGGCGGCGCACGTAGAAATGCCACATGCACCTCAGTTTCGAAGGGGTCTGCGTATACGTCCCGGTAGCGACAACAACAGCGCGGGAGCAGCCGAGAACGGAAGACAGGAGTACAGGGGTATGGGTAAAATAGAAAGAGAGAAAGAGAAAGAGAGAAGCAACGGCAAACGGAAAGGAAGAAAGGAGAACGGTAGGAGGGAAAGAGAACGAAGGAAAAAGAGACACGGACAGACGTGCTCGTTTCTCGGATCGAGCAGTATGCACGAGGACGAGAGAGAAGAGGACAGGCGTCGGTGTTACAGGAGGACCTTTTCCCTCTATCGTGTGGCTCCACCCACACGCCGCCACCGCCGCCGCCGCCGCCGCCGTCGGGGCGCACAATCTGGCAACAGTGGCTCGCTATAACCGATATTGTGGCCGTGGATTGAATGGAGGGGAACTAGCTCAGGTCAAACCTCCCCACCGGCACGACAACCCCTCGGTCGGTCGGAGGAGCGACCCCTCGCCACTCTTCTCTCTCCGTCGTTTCTCACCCCACCCAACCCCTGCGCGTCCTTTTCCCTCTCTATTCATCTGCCTCCTTCCTTCCTTCTTCTACTTCCCTCCCCTCCCGCCAGGCCCAAGCCGCATCCTTTCCCCTCTCACCTCTCACCAACACACACACACACACAAACACTCCGGCTACACTCGTCGCCCGTAGCCGACGTTACCCCCACCATCTGCTAGACGGCCTGCGTTCGTCGGAGTGGCACACGCGTGTACCGCAGTGTTCGTGCGTCCGTGCGTTAGGTGCAAGTGTACCCTGCTCTTACTAGATGGCGTTCATACGCGCCTGCGCCTGTGTACGTGTACGACGGATACGTATGTAGTATCTCTCTACTCCCACCGCGTTATATACAACGCTCTACCACCACCCCATCACCATCGCGCATACTACTACCATCGCTACCACACAGCTCTATACCTACTACCACCGTTACACCACCTTCGCGTCGTTTCGATACGAATACTATGAAACATGCAGGGTACACCAATACCGTGACGTTATCGTGCCTGCTGCTCCTGCTTACACCATCTATACAACAGTGTACCAATACAATGCCGTATGGTATATGTGTGTGTCTATATACGTGAGACGTGATCGTGACGACGAATCGACGGGACAGGGACACACGCCGTGGGTACATCGGGCGTATACACACAACGGACGATAGAGAGCGCGCAGGAGGAGCAACGGAGAAAGACCGATCGAGGGAGTGAAAGAGAGAGGGTAACAGAGGGAGCAAGTGAGACCGATGTTGGCCCCAACAGCCTCTCACCAGACAGTATTACTTTCAACCGTTTAGCGGGGCCAATGCTACCCGGCGCGGAGTAGTCAGTCAGCCGAGCAGTCAGAGTCAGCCGTCCGCGAATACCGAGAGGACGCTCTCTCTCTTGTCGAGTGTCGTCGTCGACGACTATCCACGCGACGATCGTCTCTCATGTTTTCGTCGTCGTTGTCGTCGTCGTCGTAGTCATCGTTTGAAAGCTTCCTGTTTGTATATCATTTGCCACTGCTCCTGATTCGTCGTTATCATTATCAAGAAACGTTTGCAACAAATATTTCATCGTAACAGACTTTCGAGGTACTCCAGTACAAAGTGCGTTTATTAAGTGGATATTTAAAGAAAAGTTTTGCGAAGTGAGTGTGGATAAATGGATTAAAAGACAACAAACTCGTGTTTAAACGTTAGGACAACTAGCTGTTTAATATTAATCGATACTGTTTGACATTTTTCATTCTTATTCCGAACCCTACGAACATCCACGGACGTTTTTTTTTTCTCTCCTGGACGATAAAGTTGTTGCCGCAAGGACACAACGCACCGGTGTGTCGGCCACGAGCGGTGGAGGAGGTTCTACCCTCTCTCGGCGCATCCGAGTCGCACGCGCGTGCAACACTCTCCGGCCGTGGGTTCCGCACGTTCAGTCGACCCGCGACGGAGCGTTGTCGTTGTTATGACGAGGTGATGAATAGACGAAGGCGTCGTAGCAGTGCTGAACAGCATGGTGACCGTGCTCGTCGTCGTAATGGACGATGACGATTAACGTAGACATCTTTCGTGGACGCGGGGAAAGTGTGTTTGTGTGATTTAGTGGTTTTTTTCTTTGATAATTATACATATATATATATAAATATATATAAATACAAATTGTATTCCATACACACGTCACGGGAATTGGATTATTATCGTGGAGGAAGTGTGTTTACCAAGGATAATGAGCGTCCGAGTGATCGTTTAGGTAAGCGGAAGTGTATATAATATTAAATAATAATATTTTGTGCATTATAATATTCTGTACTCGTGCAAAGTGGCAAGTCGTCTTTTCTTTCGGTATGAAGACTTGAATTCTGTACCGATGGTTTTAGAATTATGATGTTTGAAGTAAACGCCGTAGTACGTATCGATTCGATCTGTTATCGATAGAAGATTAGTCGTACGTGGAATTTCTAGCGTAAAGTTTGACGTGCATGGTTTCACGTAACGGTGATTAGAAATTTATCAGTTCGTGTGAAATTATTCGGATCGATTTTCGAATCGATTGTGAAACATGTACGTGGTGAATCACGGTGTAACCGCGAGGAATCGTAAGCCGAAGGAAATGCCGATCGGGAATTCAATGTTTCGCGATCTCTCGACTAGCCACTTGCTCGTTATTACGTTGCCAGTAGTAGATATTCCAACCGGCAAGACGCTTTCACAACGGGTGATTGTTCTAAAGATGTGTCACTCCGTCTTACTCGTTTCTCGAGCCGATCCCGGTTAACCGTGAGAGAAAGAGTAAGGGGACAGAGAGAGGCTCCGCGTAGACGGAGACACGAAAAGAACCAGAAAGTCACGTCCACTATAATCTTCGATCGCCTGTAGGTCACAACGTGTTATACGCGACGTATTAACACCTTTATGTGTGGCAACTATACGACAGCGATGCGATTCGCTACCGAATATAAAGCTATAAAATGGCAGTAAATAATACATTTACTTATATTCTACCGCGTTAAATACGATGTAAACGCACGATAGAATCGAAAATCTAGGCGAAACGTATTTCTTCCCACGGTAAAACGCGAAAGATATAGTTAAATAGGCACATGGCAGAAATTTTCTATACAAGACGTCGTTTACTATTATCCAACAATGCATTCACGAACGGGCTTGTACATTTTTATCGATAAGCGAGTTATTTGAACCCGTGCCGCATCGTAATCCGGCGTATACGACCTTAATAATTCATTCTCGAGTAAAGCTCAAGACTATTTCCCTCATACGATATTCGATATCGACGTGCGGTGTATTTGTTACGGCTCGAATGGGTATATGCACAGCAGGTTCAAGAAAGAAAATTTATCGGTTAATCGCGTGACTTGTGAGAAAACGATTTAAAGCCGTAAACGGGTAGCTTTCCGTATCTCGCTTGGCGTGACGATAATCGGTATTGCATTGTCACTGTGTCCCGTTATCAGGCGGCGTGCAAAAATAAAAAGGAAAAATAAAAAATAGAGACCGTTTCGAAAGACAGGTAAAGCAAAAGAAAACAACGACCCGGCTCGAATTTGAATCGACTCTTTTTAGTTTCGAAGCCGCAATTCTGTGTACATACACGGTATGTGTCTCTCTGGCGTACGCCGAGATAATCTTGGCAATATTAAACGCGCAATAGGCTGCGCTGCCCGAGGTATCTAATCGTTTATCGCGAACAGTCGTACGCCAAGTCGCTGTGTACTATCAACGATAGTTTGCCGAAACGGGTTTCGTATATCGCGTTAGCGCTTACCGGCGATATAATCGACAAAGGCAGTTCTCCACCCGATAACCAGTCACTCCGTGGAACCTAAAAAACTATGTCAGGATCCCTTGACATTTATGTACCGTTGATACGGACTGGCAACCTTGAGGATGCCCGTTCTATTGCCAGTTTTATCAGTCGTACTGTATTCATGCGATTACCGAAAAGTAGTTTTTCGTATTTCACAGTTTTGCGTATTTTTTTTTTTTTTTTTTATTTATATTCAATTATCCTATGACGTAAATTTGTCGACAGTTCCCCCTTTTGCCGTACATTATCTCTTCCGCGGACATACGTTTGTTCTAACAAACGAGAGAAAAGAGAAAGGAAAAAGAAAGTTTAAAAAAAACAAAAGACGAATAACTTAAAACTGTATACATTTAACCGTATTACATCGATAGTTTCTAATATTTGTATTTGCAACCGTGGTCCAGAACTACTTCTACGAATGTCGAGCTTTCACCTATCCCCATAGAGACAGAGCCACCGTTAAAAGCGAACGGGCGGGATGGGAGGGTGGGAGGGGGGAGTGTGAGGGGAAGGGTGCAGGGGGGATTTATCGAATGCACCGTGCGCACGTATGTATGTACGTGTACGTTAAACACATGCAATTTCTGTCCATATGCAGGCGCGGTTCGCATTATTGCGTCTCCACCGACGGACGGTTTCGTTTAAAGCCTTCTAATCTCGATACAGGCCCCGTTGCGGTGGCACAATATCAGAAATAGGTTTGTTAAAATAAGCGTACACTCGATGGCGCATACCGTGCTTCCCAGGGACGTATTACCGCGGGGGGAATCACCCAGTAGCGCGATCGTTGGTGGGGATGCATCAGGGAGAGCCACGCTGCCGCACACTTTGCCCTTATCCACAAATAAATGAGGTCGACACCGCCGATTCATACCTCTCGCACAGAGGCGTGTACGGTTCGATTCTTCGACTATACGAGAGATCGATTATAGAGTTGTTCTCTTTCTATCGTTGATAATCGATTTGAATGGTTTCATGCGGTGTTTATTTATTTATTTATATTTGATAGATATCGATTATAATTGGACAATCTTATTTGCCGTAGTTTTTGTCGGGTGTGCACGGCTGTCAAAATTAATTAGTCTCAATGTTTCCCACGTTCTCGGGATGGTTATTTAACGTCGTAGGACAAAGTGTTTAGAAATTTCGTCGGTGTTTCGGGACGCGTCGCGAAACCGAGGGGGAGGGGGGAGGAAACCGAATGCTGTTTACCAAATTGGCAAATATCATCGAGTCAGGAATATCGTCACCTTTGATTGCGCACTTCTACTTGTGGAGCGAGGGTACTTATTTGTCAAGGACATCGAACAGACGCCTCGGAACTGACGAAGAATTATGTCAGAGGAGCCAGCACATTATAAATTCACCTTGGCGCGTTGGCACGTAGAAAATTGTGAACGTTGTACTTTTTACTCGGTGGTAGCGATCACGAGAGTACGTTGATTATTAACTTTACGATGCTTACGTTGCGTTTAAGTACCCGCGTTGATAAGAATCGGTGTTAAAACGAGCGGCGCACTTTAACAACCCGATATTACACTCTCTTTCCGTAGTTAAGGATCGTATCGATTAAAAATCTGGATTTTTTCGCATTACTCCGACGTTGATGAATCTCTGATAATATTACATTCTCACGCGACAATTAAAAAAAAAACATTTACGCTATATTAACCATCACTTCCCCAACGTAGAGAGCATCACCGTCGGGGAAATATTTTTCCAAAAAAATTTCCTTCCTCGTCGAGAGAGTTTCTCTATACCGTTTCTCGCGATTTCGAGGAAGAAACGTGTAACGTACGTTGAAACGATGTCGCGCGCGCAGCAAAACTTTCGACAACGAACGGGGCGAACTGCGCTCCATCCTTCAAAGACGTTCGTACGTACCGCTTGCGCAAACGATTGGTTTACACGCGACGGAATCCGCTCGGTTGGATTACGAAACGTTTGTTTTGCCGGCGTCGAGCGGCCGCCCGAGGTACGTACAGTCGACGACAATGGAGCAGCCTTCGAGCATTATATTCCCGCACGCGCGCTCAAGGTGAAGCGTAATTAAATTTTCATAATTGTCCGTTGCATAATGAGGTCTCGGGACGTGTCGTGTCATCGCGGGGGAAAAATCGAAGACGAGACCGACTCGCCCGTACGTACACTTTTGCGATTCGAATCGATCGTTCGTTTTTTCCCTCTTTTTTTTTGTTTTCGTTGCCATGTAAAAACAATACCGATCCACGGCTATCACTATCGCGCGCCACCTTTAATCGACCAACGACTCTGCCTCGTCTTCTTCTCAGCTGTCACTCAATGTTGCGTGCAACGCCGCGATCGTAACACGCATGCGTGCGCGCCACCGTTTAAAGCGGCGAGCGGCTAATTTCGTTCCGTGTACTTATGTCAAACGTCAAACGAAAGCGTCGGTATTTCGGTCTATTATGTCCTACATTATCGGTCAATGAATACTAAAAATACTACCGTTTTCTTACTTACTGACCGTTAGATGTTTCGTTTCGAGACAATTATGATCTCTGGCAATAATATTCGTGGCGTACTGATTCTCGAGAAACAGAGGGGAATGCGTTTTTTTTTTAAATTACAATCAACGGGTCAGTGACCGTGTCTAGGGAAGAATTAAAGAGAACGAACGAAACGTACGCGGTTCGCGAAAGATAACCTAATAAAATGTTTTGACGCGTACATGAAGACGCGTCGATTAATAGTCCGAAGCAATCACGCATGGCGAGTTTGCAAGGTTACCGTTCCTCCACCTTGTCCACGAAGGCAGTAAACTATCAGCTGTCATTCACGCCGCATATATTAACCGCTTCTTGTGAACGGTATTACGTACACGCTACCGTTGATACGCCTCGCTCGCAGGAAACATAACACCACCATAGACCCTTCATGGTTCGGCGATAACCGAGGAAACATTGTATGTATATCGAGTTTCCGTATGAAGGATTAATCGCCATAATTATGACAACCAATTTATGATTTATCGCGATACCGACCAACGAACGTGCAAATCGACGGAAGGCAACCGATCCGGCCTGATAAAACGATGGAAAATCGTACCGGCGAAGCGATCGGTTAATAAGACGACGACGACGACGACGATCGCAAATGGTGTGCGTTGATAGGCCGGAGGCAATAGCGCGTGGCAAGGTCGCGGCTCACCTTATCCAGGAAGACACGGTGATATCAGCTGTCACAACATTTAGTTATACACTTATTCCTGCACGACTATCAGTTGTCATTGACAGCGTGCACGTTAACCGTCACTGCGCATGCGAGCGCATCGCCACTTCGAAAGACGCGCACGGAATATGCGAACACGAAAGTTCGTATACGTATACGCGACTTAATTTCCTGTTTCCACAAGTATTGTAATTAATATTCATAAGTGTACGCGCACGTTGGAAATTTTATTCCGTACGTTATCCCTATGGAAAATATTTCTTGCTTTTCTATCGATTTCATTATAGTATTCACGATGTCTTGAGTACATTGATAATTTTTGTTCGCTATGTATATTTGGTGGAAGTCCCCTTTACATTCAGTTGTTTATCGTTCCGCCATTTTTTTTTACTTTCTTTCTCTCTTTATTTGGCGCTTCGTATTAATCACTTTCTTTGTACGTTGCGGAGATATAATTACCTTGACGCTTTAATCTGCAAGAAAAGCCGTAGAAAGTCGGGGACTTTATAATCCGGAATAATTAATGCAATGAGCAGGTGGATATATAATATCTTTCGCGTTATATATTTAAGCGGCCGTTTCCGCACACGTGCGAACACGCGCGCGACTATTTGAAATTAACGAGCGTCGCGCTGTAATGGACTACGTGCCGAGTACGTAAGATCGTATCGAATGATGTCACTGAGGCTTTAAATACACCATTCGATAATGCGTAAAACATTTGATCATATTCACCCGGAAAATAACAAGCGGTGCGAAAATAAAATAAAAAAAAAATACACACGCGAGGGAACATCGCGTTTCGTACGATTTAATCAGAGAAAACGCGCTCTTCGTCGTTACGGATTTTTGCGTATCGATGCGAATAAGCACGAGAATACAATATTAACGTTGTACCACTTCGACAGATGCGCGGTAAGGCCTTCTACGAGTGATCTTCGTTAAAAGAATATTTCCTCGATGGTGTACGCGGTATTTCTCATCAATGCCTCTGATGTTTTAACCCTGACATACATCAAGTTACTAAGCACCGGGATAAAGTATATCAAAGTTTTCCACGAGAGGCACAGTTCAACTCGTTTTGCTTGACTCGACGGAGAAACGAGCCGGCGTTATTTTGGTGCTCCCAGTTAACTTATAGGCGCGTGTATATTCTCTCTACTTCCTTGTTTCCAAGTCTCTCTATATATATGTCAAACTATAAACGGACACGGTTGAAGAAAGTATGTCTTTCCAGTCGTACATACATTACAGTTCGAAACAATTGTCTCGATTTCTCCGGTAATAAGGTGATTTCAAGCCTTCCTTTCTAATTCTTAATAAATCATTTCCTGGTGGTGATTTGAAAGTCTAATTAGAATATACTTCTTGTATATTATCTTTTTGAAAATAAAAGTCTACAGAAATCGATACTGATTCGACGTTTATGTAAAATAATTTTTGGGGGGACGAGGGAGGGATGAATTTTAACGTTAATACTATAGATACACTTTGATACGAGTTAATTTGATTTCCCTTCATTGTTCGTTCGCTAACGCGATAGCAGACGGGTTATTGTAACTTTACGTGGGAGAGGCAACAATGAATTGTCGCATTCGGTTTATCTCATCGTGCAGGGTACATTGCTGTAACACGCTGCACCGGATCGAGTGATATTTATGTAACGGTCAAAGGGGTTAAGTGTTCTGGGAAAGTTTCCAGAGCAACGATTGGCCGGCGGCTTCCGTGATTTCGTCATCCGCCAATCAACGCCCCGAAACAACTTTCTCCAAATCCTGACAGAACGGGCCTTCTTTGCGCACACCTCTGTTTGCAGAAATGCATCCTCGAGGATTTATTGCACGTCAAAAAGTAACGTGATGTAAGGCTTAACAATTCGCCGATACAACAGTCGATTTCGACATAAAAAAAAATTCGGGACAAATGTAAGACCGTAAGCGGCGAACTGTTGGCACATACGGTTGCTTCATTTTCATCCGTTTGAATACGAACTTATGCAGATACATTTTTGTTGAAATAATAGACTCCCATTTTTTCCTACCTTTCTCTGTATTCTTTTTTTTCGTTTGTTTTTTTGGTTTTATTTTGTAAAATATTCGCTGTTTCCGAATGAAACCTGATGTAAGTTCATATTTCGGTACGTGTCAGGGACTTTTACGCTTTTGTGTAGGTGTACATATTTTTCCGTAGACAAAAGAGGAAACTTTCGGTTTAGTTTTAACTAGCGCATGTACTTCACCGGACAAAAGAGGAATATTTGAGCTGCGGATATTACGCCACCGCTGAATCACTGATAAATTACTTCCGTCATATTCCGAGATATTCGGAAGCACGCATAATATAGCACTAAAAAATACAGCCGTCTTTGTGACACCGAATTTCAAGTTTACTATTTTAATAAATATACACATATGTATAATATACTTATTCATACATTCATAGAATATCAACATTACAATTGTTCATCCAAAACGAAAAATATTCATTAGATTTATACGATATTAAATAATTATATCACAGTAATACATTACGAATTGCAAAGATATAATTCATAACACTTATTAATAGCTTTCCGTCATTAATAACGTAACGTATTCTTTCCACACCTTAGTTGACACAAAGATAAAGCATACAAGCGGTTTTCTACGGTATTACAGACATCACGTCCAAAAATCGTTGACGTGTCAACAAAGATTTCGTAATCGCTCGGTAAGTCGCAATACGACGACTTCTGCTTACGAATATCCAAAAGGCCGGCCATATCTGACAGAAAATCTTACGAATCTTATTGAAACTTTCTAACATCTCATTATTTCGTACCCCGGTATATGTATATACGTACATACAGGTACGTTGCATACGGTTGTAACTCGTGTATTAAGATTTTAACATACCGCCTATCAGAAATAATTTCCAAGCATAACAAGTTCCGCGTGGAATTGTAACGTGACACCAATTACCGAGGTTTGTTGCAAAACTCTTCTGCGACGTTTCACATTTATGCACCGTCATATACGTGTATGTTGCAGGCCATAATTATTAAATCGTCATAGTATTGTTCCAGAATTGGACTATGATCCTTACATAATGACAGAACCGATGCATACCGTCCAGTTGCATAATCTGTTTGTTCTCCTGTTATATTCATTGTGAATAGACGCTCGGACAATCGTCTTCCCGCAAACAAGGATATCTTTTCAGTCGTTCAATCTTCCCGACGCGATCGGCTATTTCGTACGGCAAAACGTATATTCGAAAGTACGTGAATCCTGATACTACATAATGGCACGCGATATTTAGTAAAATGTCACTTGCATCTGTTTAACCGTCTCGCACGCATGAAAGGGAATCGCGTTATAAATAAATGATCTTGCAATCTTATCGACACACAGCGAAACTTCCTGCTAACTCATACCGTACGTATACATATGTCTGTATAATCAAGTAATGTCCTGGAAGATTCTTCGTTTCATTGTTTGCAATACAGATGTCGGAAAGGAAGTTCCGCCGTGAGGTTTGAAAATCCTGCGGTCGAATCCTACAGAATTTTCGACTTCTTTATAGCTGGAAGCAGATGTTATTTCCGTTCATACATACGGAACCGCATATACACACACACACAGAAATGTGTACGTACGTCCTTATGTGCCGCACGTGTTCGAATGATTTCGAATCAGTCGAAAGCGATCGAGGAAAACGGCGGAAGAGAAAAATGTCCTTGACCCTCTTCGAGAATTGTGATTCATTCGACAGAAATAAATGAAAACTAGTTTAAACGATCTTTTTTTCTTAAATAACTTCGTTCTTACACAACGATCGCCAAAGGAACGATCGCGGTATGAAATTATTTAACAAATATAGAAATCGAGACGCTTTCCACGCACAATTCCGCGGTGGCGAATTAAATATTGAAAGTGCGTTTAATTATACCGTGTTCTCAAACTGTTTCGTGTGCGTATGTGAAACTCAAACGATAAGTTTTAACTCTCGTTTCGTGTAAAACTTTCTTCGCGCGGCGCGCAACGCGGTGCTTTTAACAATTCACTTTGAAATGAAAAAAACTGCCCCGGGCGTACTATTCACGTAACAAATGGTCGGAAAAATTGCTTTCCAACAAACTACTCGAGTCAATATAGACATTCTTTTCAATGCATCGTAAAAAAGTACAATAAAACGGTAACGCAGAACAAATACCCGTTCGGCGGCGAAGATCGAGATTCAAAGGCGATCGTTCGATGTAACTACGAACGTTAAACACAGAACCAGAAAGCCGTGCGCACCGATAAGGATTTAGTGTTAGAAAATACAGTTCGTGATATCCGAGTTTCAAAATCGTAAAAAACCGCGGCGGAAAAAAACTTGACCGTAACGTTCGGAACTTGTACGAAGCTAAGTTTAATTTTCATATCGCTGTTTCTCCCATTTGTCGGCATAACTTCTCTCATTCATTACGGTGATTACTTCACAATAATGTCACGGTATTCGATCGCGTACGTGACCATCGCGGTGTTATTCGACGCGGCAGGTTTTTAAAAGATTTTTTTTTTCTTTTTCCGAACGGTGGTATAATTTCAACGTTATCGACTTCCATCACGTCGAGATTTCCGTTATCGAAAGTATGCAGCGGTTAAAGGTCGTCGATGCACCCGAGGATCAGTTCGAAATTGCACCAGGATACGTGATGGAAGCAATAAATTAATCATTCGAAAGGCGAGGCTCCCATCGTCGGTGCAACGTGTGCGTGGTACTTACATACAATGCATGTGTAAATAAAAGCGCGCACGTGCGCTTCTAAGCGCAATCGGGCAAACCGTGTGCCGGCGATCCCAGTAGACGAAGAAGCAATGCTCGTATTCAGAGTGTTCTTGTCATTCGACCTTTTGCGATCCGTTTGAGAAAAATCTATCCCATCTACCGCGAAATGCCACGAAGTATTTGTTGGGAATGACAGAATCTTCTCATAGAGAGTCGTTGCGGGAGAAAGAGAGAGAAATTATCGTCGGTCGAGGGGGGAGGAGACAAGATAGGGGGCTAGGCACACCGTGTTCCTGCGAGGTGATATTGGTATTTCACAAATCGTCTTGGTCAATTACTTTAAAGTGTAGTTCTGCTGGAAATACTATTATCGTCGATGTCGTGTACGGTAGATGAAAAGTATCTCGATATTTTATTGTGAGAAAATTAATCCCGTGGTCGTACCTAGTCGATGTTTGGTGCCAGCATGAGAAAGTTTAATTTATTGTGAAATAGACACGGGATTGATATGAGATTCTGATGTTAAATGGAAATTGAAAGAATCCTATAGTAATGAACGTAAAGTTCTTCGCGTACAATGGCACTGCAGTTTTCTAATATAGATCTGTTGTACAATTTGTTATAATTATACATTTTCTGAGACACTATGCCTGGAACAATGATATGTTATTATACCGATGGTCATGACCTACCTAGACGGTCGCATCTAGTGAATATCATTCTCTTTTTTTTATTTCACCGCGCGCAAACGTTTATTGGTCGATTTAAATTGATGTCATCAACGATGACTAACTGAAACTATGTTCTATAATGATTCGCGATCGCAATAGCAAAAATTTCATATACACGTGTTCTCTCATTGAACTTTGAAACTTCGATTTCTTTTCCCAGGCATTCAGATTTTTATTTAACATCTTTCTTAGCTCTTGTCCGTTCAATTTCGCAGCACGTCCGTGGCCGCTTGATTTGTATAGAACCATATTCATCGCGAAAGAATTCGTAGTAACGTAGAAAACAATGAAATCAATTTTTCTTCAACGTCGCAACGCCGGAGCCATCCGCGGCTCCAAACGCGGATAAATACAAGTGCGCGTTTAGTACCCAGACGACTTTTATTGGTATAATAAAAAAATTTTTATTTTCCCAGCGGACAAAAGATACGACTCCCGCAAAAATGTTTTTGTCTCGCCCGATTCGTACCAAAAATAACGGACGCCCGATGCAGCTGTCCAGATCAAAACCCTCTCTTCCTTTCTCACTCTCCCTGTCTCTCTCTCTCTCTCTCTCTCTCTCTCTGTCTCTCCCCAAGTCTCTTCTCCTAAGCTGAGAGGACAAAAAAAAAGGAATTCCTCCCACGATTCTACGGCGAGCCGACCTCGGACACACGCTCTTGTTTACGTGTCGCGGACACGTCGTCGCAACGCTCCGAGAGAGTCTCTCGAATCCCCGTTCCCATCCTCCTTCTCTCGTTGTCCTGATTTTAGTGAAGTGTTGCGATCGGCATCCGCCGTGTTCGCTTTTGTCCTCGTTCCACCCGCACGTTCGCCGTCGTTTCGTCCCTCTCGCTCGTTTGCCGTCACTCACCTTAAAGGTGCGTTTAGACCGGTTCAACGGTGCTCTCTGTGCCCGGTATGCAACTCCGCTTCGAAACACCATTCAGCGAGAGAAATTTTCTTTTGACATATTTCAACCGCCAGCACTACTGTAGGCATTCGTCTAGAAATGTATAATGTAGGTATACTATCGTGTATACGTATTGTATGTAAGCGAATAATCGGTTACTGTAACTGTATCGAGCTGTGGTCACTAAAGTTATTTACAAATAGTATTTCTCCTTCGTCTTCTGTGCTTTTTATGTCGTTTTTTTTTAATGATATATAATCTTTGTCTGCCTGCATTCGCGGGTAAACATATTTCTTAAAGAACGTGTTGACATATTTCACTCCGCGACACGGTGTATTATCGATATATCGTTCAATGTCGCACACCTTATATGTATTAAACCTTTTTAGATAGACACAGTATCACACTATATTCCTAATTTACCTATCACTCCATTATCAACTTGACAAAACGTTACGGTTGGTGTCCCGTCGTATCGGTCTGAAAAACATTCCTTAAAAGGTATATTTCGTCAAGATGATAATTTTAATATCGTGTCATACAAATTTTAAATTATGATCGACTAATATTGTCTCGTCGATGGGACACCGTAATGATAAATTTACTGTTGGAAAGTTCCTAGGATACAAATACGACGAACCGTGAATTAATTATTTTTCTTTTTAGTTTATTTTGACGGGTATAACACGAGCAGAGATTTAGTTGGCGACGATAATCGAGAGCCGTATTTGTTAAAACGAGGTTCACACACGAGTTCACGGTGTACCGGCCGAGGAGAACGCGGCTATTATATCTCAACTCGCGACGACCGTGAGAGGCCCATTTTATCTCGTACAAGGATTCTTCGCTCGATATTATTCGCCTCCACCTCGACACGCATCGCCGGTATTAGTCGCCTCCTCGCTTTCTGTAAATGGGGAAACTGCCTTTAGGCTAGTTTGTATGAATGCACGAGTGTCGTGCTGTTTCGAAACGTTGGCGACTTTATAACCGAGCGAACTAGCGTCGAAACTGAATGAAAATAAAATATCATTGCATCGAACCGTATACAATTTTGCGGTGAATTTTTTTACAGAACATTTTCAACGGAATCGCGAAAGTTTTTCAATTCTAGAGAATCGTATCTGGAATTGAAAAATCGAAATATGTCTTTTTTTTGTTGTAGAAGAGAAATTTGAAAAGTTTGAAATATTAATGCGAGAAAATGTATTTATGCTCATATCCGATTTACATATGTCGCGTGAAACATGCGATTACGGCGGCGAGTGCTGTTTACTTCGTTTGAACATTTGTATCGATTAAAGAAGTTCAAATTCCACTTGAATAATTTCGAGGCCGAAACTTCATCTTTTTTACTTTACGTAAGACTAGACGTGCGCTCGTACGCTTTTCACAGAGACAACGTTACCTTTATAACGTTTCATTATTCTTTCTCTTCCTTTTTCTTAATTCCTCGTCTCATTTACAATGCCATTGACCCACTTTCAGGCCGATTTATTAAAGAATATTCGTACGGAACAACAACGTTTCGCAATCACCCTGCCGTATTCTACTTTCGCAAACAAAAAAAAACATGTCAATGAAACGTACAACGTCTCTCCGAAATCTGCATACGTTCGTCATAGCGTTAAATAAATATCAAAAGAGACACGTTAGCCACGAAAGGTAGACAAACTTCGTAAGGGCCACCGAGGGGTGAGTTTTATCGATTTCCAATGACGGGCCGCGTACCGACATTAGAAAACGGTGTTTTAATGTGTTTCAAATTCGGCACCCTGCTAAGCATCATATTCGCACCCGTGTGATGATGGTTCTTTGCCGTTGCCAGTCTCTTATAAACACGCCATCGACCGAATCACGGACGCTGACGGGGTTCTCTTTCTTTCTTTCTCTCACGCCGGGCGCGCAAGCTGTGTGTTAGGGGCTTTTGTTGCGTGCCGAGTGGGCTCTAGTTGACGAAATATTGACATCCGAGAATAGAAACCCGTTGCGGGCTTTACAGAAGAGCTCACCCCGCCCTCGGACGTCGTTCGTAGGGGGAAGAGAAAAAAAAGGAGGGGGGGGAAGGGAGAGATGGAATATACGCCCGACACAGGGGAGGAACAGAGAAGGTCGAAGGGAAAAGGCATAGGAGAGACCCGCCGTCTCTCGTTCTCTCCCTTTGCTTTCTCTCTTTTCCTCCCGGAGTTGCATTCAGCACGAATTTAAAGGGGGTGGGACTTGGATGACGTCAACCTTCGAAATTCTCCCTGTACGTGCTATATCTGGCGTAAGTACGTTACGTATACACGTAGTATATGTATACAGGGTGTCTAGAAAGTCTAGTACAGAAGTTTGATAACTACTTTGCGGGTTGTTGTTCGAGGAAGGAAATTGTATTCCCGATTGTGAATCCGGTCTGACGGTAATTACCGAGACACAGCGGAGGATTAACGTTTGTTGATTTGTTTATTGCGAATAGATTTTACGAAGTGGAATCTTGTTTTTGTTGCGTTACTCTTTGATTAATACATGTGTTTTTTTTGTTACCTTTGGTTTTTCGTGTGTATAAAAATAGTGACGTGAGATTACACGAATTTTTGTCTTTTTCTTTTTTTTGTTATATGTATATATATATATACAAAACTTTATTGACTACGCGACGACGGCGTCAATTGTAATCAACTTAGTGCTGTCACTGTGTTAACCGTTTGCACCCGTGTATTGACCTACGCTCGATAACGGTATAGTACAATGTGTAGAAGGCTTTCGATCGCAGTATGTAAAATACGATAACCGATTGTTGGAAAACATTACATCGATTGCGCGGGTCATTACAAAATGTATTCGGTCAGTTCAAATATTATTAACAACTCGAACCTGTCTGAAATCAACCAACGTTTCTTACACGTCCTCGTGTAACTGGATTTTTTTTCGTCAGTCCCGAGAGATCCTCCGAACAATAACGTACCGCGTTTGTTAACACAAGCTTCTCACCTCTTAAATTTCACTATATTTTTTTTTCCCTACCATCTACCGCTTTCAAATCCGGAGTTTCGAAATGTGTTTGACGAGCATTTTAATGTATTCGAAATCCTCTCTGCCCACAATCGAATTCTCGTTCCCAATTCTCATTCCTATACATACATATAACCCGGTGGTGGTAGACAATATTCGTCCGCTACCGTGTTAGACTCTTAGGACGCCGTGTGTATATACATACACGCATACATACACGATAGCAAACGGACGGACACGCCTGTACGTGCTCCTCTGCCGTCAGCGTATTGAATTCGGCCGAGAGGCTATTATTCGGAATTTGTTTTTGTTCGATGCGCCATAATCGCGTCTCGAGGACACCGCACGCGGAGAGAAGGCTTTTTCGTTCTGGTGACGAGAGATCTCCATCTTTTTCTCTTTCTCTTTCTCTCTCTCTCTCTGTCTTTCTCGTGCGCGCGCGCGCGCGCCCTCTCTCTATCCATCATCGACTTTACGAACCACTCCGGATCGGATAGAGTGCGAAAAAAATTATTTAGCAAATGATTAACGCGATCTCTCCGATACCCCTTTGTTTTCTACGCAAAACCGGCCAGAGTGATGTTCCTTTTATTTGGAGTGTGATAGATTTATTCTGCGCGTCATGGGACAAGGAAAGAATGAAAACGGTGTGTAATGTATTATACTGTTCGATGGACTATTAGTCAGTTTCTTAACGCAGTAGGAAAAAGTAAAGGGTAACCAAATGTATAATGAAAAGAGTTTTTGTATGTTTTTGGAAGTCGTTGAATCTGTTTTGTCTGTCAGTATTCTTTTTTTTTTCTCGTTAAAACAATGACAATCGCGTGTATTCCAACAAACGGTGGAACGTTATCTGATTATCGTGGAAAAGAAAACAAATATGTATAAATTGTGTGTATCTTATCGAGTCAATCGATTGCTCGATTGAACGCTCTTTATTCCCAGATTAAATTTCGCGATTTGTTTGAATAAACGGAAATCATAGTATATAACGGGAGGCGTATATGTATATAAACGGAAAGTACAAAGAACCCGCGGCGTTGCGAACATTTCGAACGGAATGAAACCAGTTAATCCAGACGTATAGCGGAACACAATTTTATCTTCCTTTTTACAGTTAACCGGAAAGTGATTGCTCGCGGTAACGTAAAGAAAAGATTCGTTCGATTTCCGATGCGACCGAGAAAACTCGAATGGTTATACATACATATACGCGACGTCCGACACTCACCGGAAATAAAAAAACGAAACTTGAGCACCACTGTTCGAAAGTATGCGAAAGAAATTTTATCCGTTTAAATACTAGGCGGTCGAAGGTGAGACCGATTCGTACCGTACCTTTAAAAGATTCGATTAAAGGGCACCACCCGCCGATACCACCGGCACCGCTTTTGCGCAGAGATTCGCTGCCGCGTTATAGAATTTCCGCGAGCACGCGCAAAACGTGTTCGCGAGCACGTGGTAACGCGATACCGCGAAGGATACGCGACGGTGCACGCGGTGCACTCTTTCACGTGGTTTTCTAGAGCCCTCCCCCCCCCTGTAGCTTTGAGTAGAACAATACAGTTATATTATGTGGCTCCTCCCTTCGCCTGTGATATTTTTCTACGTTTCTCGGTTACTTTCCCTCTGACAACTATCAGTACTATGCTCGCATAATTTTTTTTGCTCGCTTGTTACTTTGTTATGTGTGTAAATAATACCGTTGTATTCTATTACTTTCACTTTAGAAGATACGTTGGATTGATAATGTTGATAACGACGTAACATCGAAGGAAGGACAATTATTCTTGACCTTCTATTTACATGCTTAATGTTTAAATAGCGTTACAATAACTCGCTGTTACGCCAGTTAATTATAATATCTATGACATGTGTAATAACGTTGTAATATCTCACTTGTGTTCAGACAGCTGGAAAAACTTAAAATCATTGACTATTTCAGGTAGATCAGGCTTGATATATGAAGCGGATGTGCGATTGTTCGTTACCCCGCAATCTAAATACGTAGAACGATTTTAAATAATAACACGTGATTGCGCTCGTTAACGATCGTTGATACTTTTCCACCGGAGGACATCGGGAAGAGGATAAAACGATATTGTCGAAGTTAAACAGATTAAACGAACGTATTTACTTTTTTTCCACATACATACTTGGTCGATAAAATAATATATTTTATTTAAAAATCAAACTATATTTATATCCAGCATATCAATTGTTCATATATATTTTTTCCTTTCGATATCAAAATTCCCATTACAGAGGGAGAAAAAAAAATGAAACAGAGAGAGAGAGAGTGTGTAAGAGAGAAATAAAGAAACGAGGGCGGTCGAAGACGCAGCACAGCGAGATTTTCACGACGAGTACATAATATCGGACAAGTCGCAAATTGATCGTACAAAGCGCGTCGGTTCCCGCCACCGATCACACCGCCGACAGAATGTTTGTAGCGGAGCGGAGCAAGGCGCGTATTATAAGCGCAGCACGGTGTGTGAATAGCGAGCACGTGCATTTCCCACAGAAAACCAATAGGGGCCTTGGCCAGCTGGGAATATGAACGGTGCGCAGGGTTCGTTCGGTCTGTCTTTCGGTCTTTTGGGGTACATACGCGCGCCTCGGAACCGGGGACAGAAAACGGGACGGAGGCTACTCGAAAGACTCGAACGAACAATGTTCGACCCTGGGTATCGATAGAAGGGTACGGAAAACTATAAAGCGCGCACGACTTCGTTCGTGCTTGTTAAATTGTACATTTTAAAATATCCGGGCCACGTCGACGAAAAATGAATTTTGTCGAGGCGAGTATTCATTGGGATAAGTAAATTAAAAATGGTGGTTCTCGATTAATAGATCGGATGTAACGATAGAATGATTATTCGTGAACGTTTGGTAATTTGAATTAATAAGTGTATGGCTTGATAATAACGTTGGTTGTTGTGTTTAGAAAGATTATTAAATCAGTTCTTGAAGGTTCACACGTTCGTTCTCGGTACATGGTTGTTACGATTTGTTCAATGACTGTATGAATTTTACGTAACAGTTTACTTAACTGTAGACGTGAACATTTCCGTTGACGATTGCCAAATAGTCGACGATCGAGTAATAATATATTTTTTGTCAGTCTTGCAACATTGTGTTACAGTGAGAATGAGCACAGTGGGTGTTTTAACGTAATAAATGATATTGTTTAAAGACGTCAAATCGAAACTTGTAATACACGTACTAAGTGCATTTTTTTTCTAAATTTCCGCATGTACGATTTAACTCGTACATTTACCGACGACCTTCTCAAATAATTCACCTATCATGAATAACTGGTATATATGATTAGTGCTCTGCAGAAAATAGGGAACAGTTGCGATACAATCGATTACCCGTACAGAACTCTTCAAACACGAATATGACCTACAAAGCGATATCTCTATTACAAACGTATTGACATATTTCCCGTTATTAAATTTACCTACTCGCGCCTCTTCTAAATCATATTTTTCTACAAATAAATATTCTACAAACGTCTCCAACCTGCAAGTATTATCTTATTGGCACTTGGCAGACAAGCGAAATATATATTGGCTCTTTCGGACATTTTTAATAATATGATATAATATACACACGTCTACTGGGATTCAAATAAACATCAATCGTTTAATCTTCGATTTTTTTTCTTATTTTGCTTGCAGCGGTCTCGCCGAAAAACGCTTTTAGTCGCGCCCAAAAACGCGGTCGTTGTTTTCACCAGAGTCTGTAGCAAGAACACCATCAACAACGGCGGCGATCGGCGTCGGGGTGCAACCCGTGTTATCATCCGGCTATCATAGCGCGGTGCCACCCCAGAACGGGGGTGGTGGTTCGACATTTAGTGCCGCGGCGATGGTGGCAGCTGCCACCGCTACGGCCACCGCCACTGCCAGCGTGGTGGCCATGCAGGACCGCCAGGACATCCCCACACAATTCAATCAGGTAATGTCTCTCATTAAAAAAAAAAACTCACGATAAGAAAACATCCGTACGTTAGACATAACATTTCTGAATGTCCATTTAAATAGTGAACGATAAAATGTTATAATTTTAGAATACAAGTGTTTTTATTTATTGAGATATGTAACTAATGGTATGTATTTGTTTATTAATTCTAGATGCAGAGTCAACATGGAATACCCCATCAAACGTATAACGCGGGGTATGCCCAAAGAGGACCAATGGCCGGAATGGGGCCAGTCGGGATGAGCAATTTTAATAGCATGGGCACAATGAGCCCGATGCACTCTATGAATTCCATGAATTCGATGAACAGTATGAGTGGGATGAACACGATGAATCCTATGTCGATGGGAGGTATGAACGGTATGAATGGTATGAACGGAATGAACCCAATGAGCTCCATGAGTAACATGGGTAATATGGGCATGAACAACATGATGGGACCCAATAATATGCAGATGAACAAGATGAGCATGCAGGTACGTTCATTAATCAAGTTACTTATCTATCGATAACAATGTTAGGAATGAAATCATAGTCTTCACATTCCGAAAGTTCTTATTTTACAAAAAACATCCATGTTTATCCACGAATAACGCTTATACCATACATTATTACCAGACGTTACCTAAAAAACATAGCCAAAAAAGCAAAAAAAAAACGAAAGTCTACAATATAATTTCTTGTTTACTTTTAGGCTCAGTCTCATCAAGGTTATCCTAGGAGATTAGCACCTTATCCAAGTCCCGCGATGCATATGGCGCAAAAGCGGCAACAGGTTCCTTACGCGGGTCCGAATCCCGCGGCGATGCAGCCGTCGTTTAACGGCATGACGACGTCGCAATATCCGACCAATTATCCAGGAACCGCGAGACCGAACTTCCAACCTCAGTATCAACCGATGCAGAGTATGAATCCAACGGCAGCCGGTTTTGGGCCTAACACGATGATACGGGGCACCAATATGAGACAAACCGCGCCGTCGTACAATACCAGCAGTCAAGTAGCCGCCAACCAATATTACAGTAGTAACGGCGTACCGGTCAGCATGGGACCTACAACGGTCGGCAATCAATTTGTCGGTCATCAACCGAACACGGGATACGTCAGTGGCGCATCCTCGTACGGAGCAGCCGCAGCTGCGACCAGTCAGTATCAACAGGATGTAGCGTCGATGAGAACGACGGGTGCGGGGAGTCTGAATTATCAGCACAGTCCTATCCCTGGAAATCCGACACCGCCGTTGACCCCCGCGACGAGCATGCCACCTTACATTAGCCCGAATCCAGATATCAAGCCTAATTTTAATGAGATCAAGTCACCAGTTAACATTCAAAGTGAGTAGAAGAACCATACATTATTTGTAAAGGATAAGAATTTAAATAGAAGAGAAATTTAAATGGACTCGTAATTAAATGTCTATTATATGACGTTATTTAAAATGATCATTTATTATTTACAGAAGACGACGAGTTGAGATTAACATTCCCTGTGAGGGATGGCATTATTCTTCCACCCTTCCGCTTAGAACATAATCTGGCTGTAAGCAATCATGTATTCCAACTGAAATCTACGGTGCATCAAACGTTGATGTGGAGGTCCGATTTGGAGCTTCAGTTGAAATGTTTCCACCACGAGGATAGACAGATGAACACCAACTGGCCGGCGAGCGTGCAAGTTTCCGTCAATGCCACGCCACTGGTTATCGATCGCGGTGAAAATAAAACGTCTCACAAGCCCTTATACCTAAAGGACGTATGTCAACCAGGGAGGAACACGATACAGATTACAGTGTCGGCGTGCTGTTGTGTAAGTGTTTCAGACATCTATTTCTATACCTATAATCCCGCCCTTTTTTTGCTACATTTGTAACTTTCAGATAGATTTTAACGTAACAATATTTTCATTTCGCAGTCTCATCTGTTCGTGCTTCAATTAGTTCATCGACCGAGTGTACGAAGTGTACTTCATGGATTATTACGTAAAAGATTACTAACCGCGGAGCATTGTATAACGAAAATCAAAAGGAATTTCAATAATACAATTTCAAGTAACGGCATCCAGTCAGAAAAAGATGTTGTAGAGCAAACAGCACTGAAGGTAGTTATTACGCGATTTAACATTACGAAGCACGGTGTAACGTAATTTGTTTTACAAATGTTTTTCATGTTTACGTTATTGTTCTTATAGGTATCCTTAAAATGTCCTATCACTTTTAAACGTATTACACTGCCAGCTAGAGGACACGACTGCAAGCATATACAATGCTTTGATTTGGAGTCATACCTGCAGTTAAATTGTGAAAGAGGATCTTGGAGATGTCCTGTGTGCACGTAAGTAATTTTACACTATGTTTTATCTTTGTAATCTGTGTGAAACTTAAATATTTGTTTCGATATCTAATCAATGCTATCTCAATACTTTAGGAAACCTGCTCAATTGGAAGGTTTAGAAGTCGATCAATACATGTGGGGCATTTTGAACACCCTAAACACTGCGGAAGTCGAGGAAGTGACGATAGATTCGGTTGCTAATTGGAAACCAGCGAAGAATTTAACTGGTATTAAATCCGAAGAAGAAAGCGACTGTAAGAGAATGACAAAGGCAATGTCACCTGGCAGTATGAACATGCCCACTATGAACAATTGGGATATGAATCAGGCTATGAGCCCCTACATACCACCAGATATGAGTAGCATTGTTAGCGGTTCAATGATGAATAATACGACGTCCACGTATGGCAATAATAACATCAACCATCGGAACTCCTCTGGTGGAACGTTTGATATTAATTCCGGAACGAATACCAATACTAACAATGATTACACTAACGGAGCCGGTCCTCTATCGCATCTAAATGAATCGGTGAATTCTCTAGATCCACTTAATGCAATGGAAAAATCGCTTAATGATCAGGTATATATAAAAAATAATTGTTGGCAGACACGTAACTTTGTTCACAATTATAAAACAGTTTGAACCAATATAACTTGTCCTATTCATTATTACAGATGCCTCATACTCCACATACACCTCACACTCCTCACACACCTCACACACCGGGTGGCGGAAATAGCGGTCCACCAAGTGTTCCTCCTGCATCTCAGGAATCTACAGGGAATCATAACACGTCTGGTAACACGAGTACAAACATAAATAATGACACTGCAGACATACCGTCGGATTTAAATTTCGATCCGGCAGCAGTCATAGACGGTGAGGGCACAGGTCAAGAAGCATTGAATGTAAGTACTTGAACATAAAAAATTCTCATTCTTCGAACAACAATAGCATTAATCTAAGAATACATTATTAAATGTTTGTTTATGTTATGTTGCAGCTCTTGCCAGACAATGTTGTGGATCCAATGGAACTGCTTTCGTATTTAGATCCACCGGACCTGAATACACCACCTAGCAGCGGCGCTAGCAGTGGTAACCCTTCATCGAGCGATGATATATTGGCACTCTTCGAATAAAAGATAAACGGGCATCTTTTAGAGGAATAATCAAATTGCGACCCTGACGTTTGGAAAAAAAATATAAAGCAATTGACAGGTTTGCAACTTACTACAAATATATTTCCGATTAGACGAAAATACTTGTAGTGAGGAGTTTCAAAACGTATTTGGGTCACTGTTGGGTGCTCTCACCTAATTCAATGGTACAAACAATCTTAGCTCTAATTATAATATTCCTATTGACGAAGTTAGGGCATATACTAGATTTAAAACGATGACTTTTAATGATAGCGCAGCGAGCACCGCATCGTGCTCGCTTTGTAAAGATGTTATTGCACGGATAATTAACGGTCCTTGATATTGGATATAAATGATACATCCAATAACGACGCGTTATAACATTGTGCCGGGCATATGTTCCAGAACTGATCACCAATTATCACAATTATATTAATTGTGTTCAAAAGGGCGGTAATCGAATTTTTTAAACACCGAGGGTAGAGTAATTGTTTTCCATAAAGAATTTTCAATATAGACTATTAAGCAAGAATACTTATTTGATACCGTGAATCCAATAACGCGCATATATTTCATACACGTGATTGTTTCTTTAGTTTGCCCATTGCAAATTTACTTTATAAGTGTATCATATTTGTACGGATATAGTTTACAATCAAGTAAACATCAGTGTATTTCCAACAAGTCGTATCTTATGTTCATATGATTCTATATAGAAAATAATGGACTCCAGTTTGATGAACAATTTTCACAAATACAAGTTCTTAATGGTTTTATGATTTTGGAATATTTGCTTGACAAAATGTGCTGTGCTACTTCAAAGACTTTACGATACTTTGAAGTCTCTCCTTGCAATACGATCTTTACCTTGAAATCGGTCTACTCGCATTCAAGGCTATGATGGACCTACATCACAACAGAATTACAATTGTACAGTAACTTTTGTAAATAAGTTTTAATCGAAGATAGATAAGACGTTCATCTGTTGTGAATCACCCTGCTTATTGATGGATATAGCGCATATAGTGTTCCTTTTCCTTTAGATGATTAGTAGCAACAGATGGAAATGGATAATCGAGGGCATATCGGGCTTCACGCTGGAAATTAAATTACATGACACCAATACGATGTATCTCCTGAGTATTTGAATTTATTTATCGAACATTTTTGTACGACAGCATTTCGGAGAGAGGACTTAAGAGAAGTAATGATAAAACGTTAGCGAGAAAAAAATCTTATGTAATTATCAACAAAAAAAAAAGAAAAAATTGTTTGTATTTATTTATTGCTCGTGCATCCGTTATCGATCTAATAAACAGATTTGAGAAATCAGTGTATAATTTTATTAATTAGATAGTTTACAAAAAGATTTATTTAATCATAGTTTTGTTTAAAAAATTTATCGGGAAATCAATCATAAAAATAATAAGAGTAGTCAAGTATTTCCCGTAATATTAACCATCTCCGAAGATACATCAAAGACAACCAGAAAATATAGAGTTTATCTTCACATTTGGATGTATGTACATGTGTCTTCAGTAATTTCTAACGAACAACTGTGTCGTTGAAAGAGAATTTATTTCTTATTAAATTTTTGTTAAATATAAAACAAATTTTAAGACTCTTAATGTATACGAAGAATATGTGGCCAATATGCATAGAATCAAATTTTGTAAAAAAACACGAGTCGTACATAAAATAATTACGTAAAAAAAAATTATTTTCATTTATCTCCATAACGTTTTGTAAACGTATGAAAATGAAATATTTAATTAAATGTGAGAAACTAAACTCTATATAATACTTAGCACAAACTTTCCAAAAACTGATTTATTGTTTACAGAAACTCAATTGCTATGAAATTACTTGTATAAATACTGCCAGAGTGACATCGCCCATGGCCCGTTGCTTGCGTAGTAGTTATTACATTTATATCTTTTGTGATTAAAAGAGAAGATATACTTAAAGTGATTCATGTAGATTATACAAATTTTATATAAAAATGTATTTATATTCCAGTGTGCAACACTAGCGCACATTGAAAGATTAGATGCGGTCAAGTTTCTATTCGTATAACTACTATAACATTATCGAAGTTAGGGTTAATCTTACTTGTATTAAGCGCGACTATTGTATATTATCTGTATATATGATAAATAGATTAATAATATAAGAAAAGTGGCAGATACTTATTGGCCAGTTATAATAGTAAAATGATTATCTTAATTATTTCTCAGAACCAAAACATACAAACGTTGTATGAGAATACCTTAAACTAGAAAATGTAATATGTAAATGGCTGCAGGATGATAACAGTTCAGATATTGTACTGTTATTTCTAATAGCATTATTACTTACTTATTAAAGACATAATTACCTAAAAAAGTTTATTCAAACTGTAAGCTTTACTTAGGATTGCCAAGAAGTAGCATACGCAACATTGTTTGCGATTGTACATAGGCAATGTCTACCTATACCTACCTAATAATATCCTAAAATACACAATACATGGTCTTGGTTTAAGAGTTGTAGAGTTTTATAAATATCTGGTATAACACTACAAGTGTGCAGTTTTCGTTAAAAGGTGACCATTACGCAAACTAAAGAAAATAATTATTTCTAAATAGCCTATTGTACAATATATGTGGAATTCATTACTTTAAATTAATTTCTTAAAACATAATAATATCAAAGTAAATTTTCCAAAAGTGAACTTATTTTACAGTACAGTATACCGCATTTTATAACGAAAAGTGATGATAAAATTATCTTTTGCAAAGAATTATATAACAATATTAATATTATTACGAAAGAATACATATAATGTACTAAATCGTATATACCACAATTTACGAACCATTTAACAAAGGTTTTTGTAAAGCAATTTTGATATTATTCCAGATTATTATGGACCTCTGCAACTTTATGATTATATACCTATTTATCTATTGTTAGGAGGCCTATCATTTGATCCTACAGTGCGACACTGAACGTTTAAAACGATCAAACGTTAAATGTGTTGTCCTGTCCAAGGCCTGAAGAACACACTAACGAAATAAAGTATTTTCATGTAACGTGACTCACGGCCGTACCGACTTATGGCGAATTGGACACATTCGACGGATCAAATAAAACGCAGTATTTAAGTAAATGATAAGTATCCGCGGGTAGCTGAAATTTTTGTGCTTCAGTTAATTGAAATCGAAATGTTCGTTTACCAAGTTCTTGTAAATCGACGAAGTTTCGGGAATGTTGATGGTCGATCACTGATAAACTTTTTAAAAATGGAAAGACCACGATTATCAATAAAAACGATCGATGAAATTTCGAAACAATATGATTTCACGTAATCGATAAAATACCGATCAACTTTCAATAATTCGCACCGCTCCAAGTGATTTAGAAATCAATCTAGTTCACTATTGTAAATCTGATAAATTTTACAAAAGAAATTGAAATCGAAAATATCGAATACCCGAGCGTGGCCTAGTTTTACAATCAAGACCACAGCGTTTTTGTAACGATAAGAATTTATAAATTTACTTACAATTAATACCCGAAAATTTTTCATAGATCATATCAAACTTTCATAGGAAAATAATATTTCATTACTCTACTATGTGAAAGGTATGCATTTACAAGGACGCCATGAGTAATTGGTACAGGCTCGTGGAGATTAAGAACATAAAAGTGCGCATTATGAAGAAAAAGAACAATATCATCGGTTACATTCGCGTAAAAAATTTTAATACACAAAGACCAGTTTATAATATGTATGACGACACCACATTGTTTCTCGATAACAGTTAGAAACATTCAATAAAAAAGTCATAAAACATTGAACGTTCGTTCGATCCTTATACTTCTCCCTTTATTTTAGGCTATTAATACATCAGGATAAATACGCATTTAATCGGTATATAAATTTATTAAAATTTCATAAATGTATCGATATAATTTCATACAATATGTAAGTCTTACTACATTTAATCATGAATTCTGCTTGAGCACCCTTGAAACGAAGCATGAAATTTTTCAATGAAATACATACACAATGAATATAATTAATGAATGAACAATAACAAACTCATTCGGTGATAATGCGCTCTCATTACCACTGATACTGATGAAAAAATCATAAATGCAAGTATGTTAGATTCAAATTCCTGAGAGCTTTATTCCATATTATCGTACACGTAATAAAGTTTGGGAACCACTGATCAATAGTAAACATAATGATATTTCAAATTCAACAGGTGATTTTGTAATTCGACGGTAAGAGCATAAACTTACATGTGATTAAAAATTTTACTTTATTTTGAACAATGCGAACGATTGTTTAGAATTAAAAACGCTTACCCTAATTGATCACCATACTTTTTACCGCGAAAAGTAGAATCAATAGATTGGTTGAGAATCACCGCGATATAATTATCTTTCAATTTGGTATTAACAACTTGTTTCATACATGAATCCTTTACCTCCGCACTTTCAGACATTTAGTCTTTTGTTAACGAAAGAAACTGATAAAGTTATAAATGGTCTTGTGATTACGAGGTTATATGCTTCTGCCACTCTACGCTGTTGCTATGATGGCGCCAGTGCTGCATTACACGTGCAAAATATGTATGTATGTGTTCGTTTGTAAATGTAGCATAGCATAGCATAGTAACCAAGAAAGTGCGTCCTGACGCGCGTCTGTGCTGTGCGTCATACTCGCATTTCATTGCGCCAGTAGTTTACTGTGATTAGAGTTTTCTACAACGAAATTGTTGTCCCTTTCCCTGTCAGAAACATTTCCAGATCAGAATCATGTGTTCAACGAAGACCAATATTATCCAGGAGAACATAAAGTACGACAATGACGTCGCTGATGCGTTCGGATGCTCCAGGTACTGTTTAGAGATACACAAAGATTTTTCTGAAGCCCATGTGCACCCTTTGTAGAACAATGTGAATGTCCGCACAATGATACATTTCAGTCCCATATTGCATGTTGATACACTTTACCTGTGTATACGAAACACTTTAATTTTTTACAGTATTATTCTTTCCAGTAGTATTTACCTGCGTGAATATATATTTTGTTTTGTATATCGAATTAGTATTGTATATCACATATATGATTCACATGATAATAAGTTCAGTATCATAACAAAAAAAAACTGTTTGATTAGATTAGATAGACAATAGCATTTATTTATTTATTTATGGACTCATCAGTTCATTGTAGTTCTCAATCTCATAATGGATCTAGATGCACTATACTTCAGGTAAATGTGCAAAATTATTCTAATTGAACCAAACAACAGGCACTAGTGAATAATAACAAAAATAAACAATAGAATATTTGAAAACATACGTTTTATTTGACACGCATGTCAAGTCACTTTAATTTTATAATATTATTTCATGTTTATTTATACAAATTTGGATGTTAGGCATGCTCATCTTTTGTTTTCCAGAAACAGCGTCAGTCCTCTTGTGGGTCCCTTACAATCAGCTCCTACCGAACGTTATGCTACACATTACAACATGAATCATTCCAAGCGTGGATTTGCTATTATTTTTAATCATGAATTTTTCACTATCACTCACCTTAAACCGAGATGTGGAACAAATGTGGATTGTGAGAATCTTGTCAATACATTGAAAAATCTCGGCTTTGAAGTGAATGATTTTCATAATTCAACGCACAGAGATATAGTGAAAAATTTAGAAAGAGGTACATTTAATTGGCTCCTCTTTAATTAGAATGAAAAATTTTTATATTAACTACATACTTAATTTAATCTTTCACAATACTCAATCAATAAGAAGACACTTTTAATACATAGTTAAGGTGGCAGAATTGACCACTCTTTCACAAAACCCTTTGTTTTTTACAGTTGCTGATATGGATCATTCTCAGCATGACTGTTTGGTGATAGCTGTTCTAAGCCACGGAGAACTAGGCTTACTTTATGCTCATGATACTCCATATAAAGCTGATTCTATTTGGTCTCATTTTACATCCGACAAGTGCCCTACTCTTGCTGGAAAGCCCAAAATGTTTTTCATACAAGCTTGCCAAGGAGATAAGTTAGATCCTGGTACAACCCTCAAAGAACGTACGGAAACTGATGGTCAGCCAGCTGCTACATTCCGAATTCCAAGTCAGGCAGATTTCTTAATTGCCTACTCAACAATTCCAGGTAAATATAATTATGATGAAAATATGTTTGTATAATTTTAGTTTGATGTTTTGTGATTCTTAATTCAGTTTAACTAACATTGAAAAATAGGAGAAACATATCTGATAGCAATGTTTAAAATCTATTAACTAATTATACAACTATACTAATTTTCTTCTTGATATAAGTTTTTTCCAAAATAGAAAAAGAATAAAATAACAAAAATTAATTACTTAGGTTATTATTCATGGAGGAATACCACTCGTGGATCATGGTTCATGCAAGCATTATGCATTGAATTACGTGAGAATGGAACTCGTTATGACTTGTTAACGTTGCTCACTTTTGTCTGCCAGCGAGTTGCTCTCGATTTTGAATCGAACACTCCTGATAACATTACTATGCATCAACAGAAGCAAATACCATGCATTACTTCAATGTTGACTCGCTTGGTAAAATTTACAGCTCCTAAAAATGGAATTCTATAGTTTTTTTACAAATGACAGATTGATATATATATATACATAGATTCATATAATATGATAGATTTTATATACTGCGTACCTTTGTTGCATTGGTCACATTGTTAATGGTGGTAGGAGTCATACATAGATACTTTGCCTGTGCACTCCTACCAGCTAACGTGATCGTAATTTATTGCATTTAAATGATAACATATATAATCCTACATGCAAACTGCCATTATATTCTGCACAAATCGTAAGCACTATAAGGTGAAACATGATAGCAATACAACATAGTAGATTTTATACTTCATATACAAAGGTTTGTACTTCTTCAGAAGTTTCAGTGTATTCGACCTTGTATTAGTTGAAAATTCTTCTTCATGCTTATATTAGAATTTTTGTAGTGATAGCATTA
Source organism: Mimumesa dahlbomi (assembly GCA_917499265.3). Taxonomy (NCBI): domain Eukaryota; kingdom Metazoa; phylum Arthropoda; class Insecta; order Hymenoptera; family Crabronidae; genus Mimumesa; species Mimumesa dahlbomi. The sequence goes on along the minus strand of OU824118.1, from coordinate 9,297,740 downwards.
TTAGGATAATTACCATAAGATCTTATAAAATCTTTCATTTTTGTAGTAGAAACATAACATAACAGCATTTCTCTTTGTGTCATTAGAAATTCGAGTAGAACTTATATTTATAAAAACAGTGGTCATACAGAACATTTTATAGATAAGATACAAAATAAGTACAAATACAAACTAAAATTAGCACAGCAATGTCATAAACATAATAAGGCTTAGTACCAGTGTAGCTTGTCTTTTTCGAAAAAGGTTCAAAAAAGCAACTCATATGCCTAATAACAAAAGCTTTGATGTTCTATAAAAACAAAGTAATATTTTTCAGACGTTGTGGTAAAGCAACTTGAAAAATTAATGCATTTAATATGCCTATATTTTGTACAAAAGTCACAAAGACAAAACGCGTGTGTCTTTTTGCAACAAGCAATAGTCTATCTTATATAAAAGATATAGTATTTTCAATCTTATAATACATAAAATATAACTTGCCTGATATAAAATAGTTGTGATTATATAAGGTGCAATTACATCGAATATTCAAGTTTTATATATCGTTAAGAATAATGAGATGACTTATGCTGTAACTGTAATATTAAGATACACACCCTGCACATACTTTTGGAAATGCTGGCGGGTGTGTAAGGTGTTATGCTGCTTCATAGTTTGAAAAGTCATCGCTAAGTGAAATAAATAAGAATTTAACGAAATGAAACATTAATTAACATTATGGCGAAAAATTGCTATATTTGTAATCGAGATGGCATTATTATAATGTATGAAAATCTTTGAAATCGTGATATAACAGTCTTTCATATTAAGGAATATATAATTCTTAAATAATTGCAATTTTATAATTATCAGTGTCGATTTTTATTGTTTGGCCACTATGTTTTTATTGCTACATTTATACGCGTGTGTCGAGTTTTATAGAATACCTTTCCCAATAAGGTTTTAATGGTTTTTGAATTTTTATAATACTTATTGTTCCTTATTGTAGCAATTTGTGAAGCATAATTTTTCAGTATATTATAATATCTGATATACAATATTTTATTGTGGTTGCTCAAGAATATAAGACGATGTTGCAAAAATATTTACAATATTTATTATATTGTAAATTGTGATAAAGTATGTGCTGCTATTGTATGCTATACATTGCAGCTGTTTTACTGTAATTTCAAGCAATTAAGTGCTTTCATATGTAATCGAACAAGTCGTTTTCTACTCTCTTTGTACTACAAATTTTGTAAGACTTTAATGTGTGCATTGTATTCTACACACATATTTGTCACCTCTTTATACACATGAACTTGTATACAAATTTACAAGATATAATAAAGTTTAAAAGTAAATAAAGTTTGCGCGTGTGATTATGAAATTATGATACTTGTCTTCGAATTATAGTAATTTTATTGTAGCTCCCATATAGAATACATGTGTGTAATGTGTCATTGTATACAATGAAAAACAATATATTTTGTTTTCTCCATTTCTTATTCACATAATTCTCGTACATTTCTGATACACTACCATTACAACACATATTATAAGAAACAAGAACCAACATTATACACTTTGTATATCTTACATCATACGTATAGGCACAATAACTCATCGTAAATACATGATTACTTACACTATTACATAAAATTATTAAAAAGAACATCAGTCAGTATCCACTTTAAAGATGCGTAATGTATTTTTGGGATACATTTTTTCATCTTTGACTTAGAATTGTCGCTGTTGCTATATTACGACTAGTGATTATGGTCCCTCAATATCGCTTAAATTATGATAGAAAGTTAATGCTGCATTACTTGTCCGGGAATGTTAATTGTTGTCGTTGTATTTACAAATTGATGCGAATGTACTGGAGCTGTATATGGCCGGCTTGGTATCAATCGATTTTCATTAAAACGACTATCTAACGTTAGCGGACTTAATATAGGAGAAACAGTTTGAGTACTCTTTTGTGCTCCTATAATCGTAGTCGACTTTGCTTGAATACTTTCTGATAAATCTTCAATTTCGATGACGGATTGTTCAGACGAAAGTGGTGCAGTCTTATTTCTAGGCGTGAATATTTTTTTCAATTTTTTCGCTCCAGTAATACCTGCAAGTACATTCGATACAAACTGGAATACTTCTTAACCATACCTCTATTACTTACCATTTTGTGTGTTACTTGCTGCATTGACCCCTTCCTACAATTATTAAAAAAATTAATAAAGATATTAATATTAACACTGACTTAGTCATAAATAAAATTTTCATACAAAGTATTACCTTTTTTGAAATTAATTCTTTAATTGGTTTAAAAGGATTTGAATGTATTGATAATTTTGATGGTGTATCTGGAGCTAGAGTTTGTACTTCAGAAATTCTTTCATTTTGATAGCTCTGTGAATCTTTGATCCTATTGTTTAAAATGGCATAATTCTTCACTATTATGTCCAACATCCATCTGCATAAACAATATATTCAGATTCTATGTATGTGTCAACTAAGCTTCATTATAATTGCTATATACATTTACATACTTATAACCATTTTTAATACCAATTGTACTATCTTTCGACTGTTCTCGTTCATAAATACATGAACATGTTTCCACTCTAGTGGGACATTTCATAGTATTAGCTGCACGTTCTACATCTAAATTTTCTACCAGATCTAATTCATCTATGGCTCCATTTATATCTTGCTTGTTTGCAAGCCTATTTAAATGACACAATATTTATTACAATCATATCCTTTACAATTATTAGTATATACATGTACACATATATGCAAAACATAGATCTATCTCCTGTGTGCAAAATAAGTCAGTGCACATTACATTCAATAGTGAATTTGTGTTTATGTATGAACACGTGCGTAGGTAAGAAATATGTTCAGTTTTCTTACAACAATAATGGTTTCCCTGAAATGTGTTGATGTGAGACTAATTCACCAAATACGACTTTATTTTCTGTAAGACGGGAAATATCACTAGCATCCACCACATATATAAGACCATGTATCTAAAAGATGTGAAATGAGAGGGACAAACATTTCAGAAACATGTTTTGTTATTACCATACATACACATGGTTACTCTACTTCATAATACATGGCAAGGAAACATGATAAATGCATATAAAATAATTCGAAATTTTATGAAACCATTTTTACATTACTTCTAATCAGTTACTTACCCCATTGTAATACTTTGGCCATAGCGATCTGATTTGAGAACTACCTCCTACATCGTAAATTTTCACCAAATACGACTTGTGTTTTAAGGATACTGTACGAAATCCCATCGTAGGCAGAACATGTTTATCTGGATCTAAAAGCATATTTATTAAGAAATAAATGGAATTCTACCGTGCTGAAGTATAAGTATCAATATAATGAAAACTGAAGACAATTAACGATAAACCACATACCCCCGCTTATATGATTTAAAACTAAAGTTTTTCCTGCATTGTCAAGACCCACAATAAGCAAAATAATCGTTCTGAAACAACAAAGTTTTAGAGTATACAGTACATAAGTATTTTATATATTTCTAAATATTGGGAAGCGTTTTACTTTTCGGAGCATCGTTTTTTGTGTAACCTTCTTAGTAGGCTTCTAATACAGTTACCCATAATAATTGGCAACGTCTGTACGTTTTAAATAAATTCAGACACGCATATGTCGTTAGTCAGGTGATATTATCATACATTGTACCCAGCTCAAAATTCAATTAAATATAGTAAACATTGTTAATCACAGTTCTCATATTATAAACCAAACGTGACATGTCAACTCTATCGGTCAACACAACGTGACACAACCAAACGCATACGGTTATTTGCAGTTGCATGAAACGTAAAAGAGGTCGCACTAAATTGCACGAAATCTATTTCGAACCATTTCAAATGTAAATGCGCAGTTTTTCATTATAGAATAGCATAACTCATCGTTTATAAATAAAATGAAAGTGATCCGTATCTTGAAAATTGAATCCAATTACACAATATATGTGAAGAATTGAAGTCCTGGCTGGATCCTTCGGTACAGTTAAGATTGTTTAGGATCAACTTCCCGCGCGTGAAAAGTGAGGTCAAATCCGAAATAATATGCGAGGCAGCCGTAAGAGGCGCTACTATCGACTGCGACGATCCTGCCGCCTGGATCTTAAGTCGGCGTAACTTGAGTTTAATTTTTCTATAAGAGCCTGATAAGAGCTTGCCCTCCCTGCTTATGAATTTGTCTGTTATAATTCATTATAGTAGAAGTTGATGTTGATAGTTTTTGCGATTGTCAAGTCTGCAATTATACGCGCAATATTTACAAATGTTTATTGAAGACGTAACTATTATTTAGTTTATTCTTTGTTTATACGAAAGCGTCAAATTTGTTGTCGATAATATACCTATATACTAAAAAAGTATAGAAGTATATACAATCATTACACGACAAATCATAATATAATTCACTAAGGATATACATTCTCCTTACCTGATTAGAATACGTTAGCCGATTGACATTAAATATATTCACAATACACCTGTGAATAATCATGGATGTAAATGAATTAAAATCACATAAAGTTGGTTTTATTGGAGGTGGAAATATGGCAAGTGCCATTGGAGCTGGTTTAATTCGCAAAGGTAATTATCTTTTTGATTTGGCCAAATCAATTGATCGATTACTGTTTTGTAATGAAAGTTATCATTTTTTTGAAACAGGTGTTTTGAATCCGGATAATGTTTGGGTTTCTGCTCGTACAGAGAGAACTTTTGACTTTTGGAGAGAGCTAGGTGCTCATGCCACATTGAAGAATGGAGAAGTTGTGAAAAATTGTAGAATTATATTTTTAGCTGTAAAGCCCCATATGTTAGATGATGCAGTTAATAATATGAAAACAACAATGGAAGAGACTCCATTGCATAGAAGCACGATATTTATATCTGTGCTTGTAGGAGTTACTATAGAAACTTTATTTAATGTAATAATATTTAATAACACTTTACTATTTGATCTATATACAAACATTTCCTGTTTATGTTTGAAACTTAATGAAATTAAAAAAAATGGGACCTAATTTTCAGAAATTAAAACAAATTACTCTAAACCCCCGAATCATGAGATGTATGCCAAATACACCAACGATAGTTGGTGAGGGAATAACAGGTAAAATGTAAACTTTGATGCATTAACATTCATGATACATGCTTTAGATTATATTGCAGTAATTTTTTCATTTCAGTGTATTGCTGTAAAGACGAAGGTTTACGGGAGTATAGTATAGCAGAGGCATTGCTGTCATATACCGGGGTATATGAATGTGTTCCTGAATCTCTTATGAATGCTATTAGTGGTTTATCTGGTTCTGGTCCTGCTTATGTAAGAAATTAACATCATATGTATAATAAAATTTTCAATTATATCAAACATTTAACACTAATGTTGATATTTAGGCATATCTTGTCATAGAAGCATTAGCAGATGGAGCAGTGAAAATGGGTGTCCCTAGGCCCATGGCAACAAAATTTGCTGCTCAAGTATTAGTAGGAGCTGGGAAAATGGTTCTTGAAACAGGTAGACATCCTGGTCAATTAAAGGATGAAGTATGTTCTCCAGGGGGTACTACTATTGCTGGAATTCATGCTATGGAACGTGGTCAAGTCAGGTAATAATATAGTATATATATTTATCATACACTGTGATAGTTCAATTTATTATGTTTTTCAGAGCTTCTATGATGAATGCTGTTGAAGCTGCAGTAAATAAATCGAACGAATTAGCTTCCAAGTTTAAATGAGGCCGCGTAACATTCTTTAAATATACGATAAATCGGGACAATGTACAAAATATATTTCAGGTACTATAATTTTCTTTGTAGAGTATTTTTCTGAACGACATGCAAAATGTAATACTACGCAGGTGTAGTATAATGCAAGGCATGAGCATTGCAGAATATGGTTGGAAAAATAATAGAAGAACAATAAAATAATATATTCTTATATACCAATCTCTTTTATATTTTACATATTACAGTGTACAATTATGGGGTTATTGTAGAAAAATATTATGTTTTTGCGTATTCTACGCATCGGGAGGGATCTGTAGGATAATATTCTTGGCATTTCGTCATTAATCTCTTTAGCGCTTGAATATATTTTCTTTGAGTTTCGTCATTCATTACGTGTGCAACATTTTTCGAAAAGATTTTTTCTCGTCCGGTACGAGCGTGAATACCGACCATAGTTACACCAATAGGCCATGGGGAATTTCCTATAGCCATTTGCAAGTATGCATCACTAGCCTGTAACAAAGAATTTTGCGGATTAAAAATTGGATAAACGAAATATCAAAAGGAATTTAAATTTTCATTTGTAATAAATTACATTTATTATATATATTTACCAGTATGTAATTGCGTTCAAGTAAATGTTTTACAATGTCTGTCAAGCTGTCTGTAATGTCCTCTGGAAGAGACCTATTTTTTAACTTCCTAAGAAGCGGTTTCAAATATTCTCGAGTTTGTGCATAGGTGGCACTAGCCATTTTTCCTTTTGTACTCATTTTTTCAGCAGTACTTCTACTGTTTAATTGATTACCCCACATTTGGACTAGGAATTGTATGAACTGTGTTATGACATTTAGATCAAAGTCTCTGTCACCCTTGTTTAATTTAACAGACATTTTTTGTATATCTTCATAGGTGACTCCTTCATCTGGTACATTTACATCCCCTTTACCATCACGGTTTTGCGGTTTTGAAGAAGATAATAATTCATTTAGATAAGCTTGATCCACTTGTTCCATGGCTTCTTGAAAATCATTTCTAAAACCCTAAAAAATTTAATTATATCAGTTTAAATTTATCTAAATATAGATTCATATGTACCTTGAATTATAATTGTATTACCTTATTGACTTCAGGTTCAAGAATTTCACATTTTCTTAATCGTTTGAATGCTTCTATTTCTGATTCTCCGAATAGTAATATCGGTTCACCTCTTTCACGTAATCTTCTAATTACTTCATGTCTAGATAATGTTAAATGTTCAGAGCTATTATCCGTGATTGATTCTTCCAGTTGTTGGAGTGTGCTGACTTTAACGTCTTCGTCACTACTCTTCTGAACTTCTTTTACCTTGTTGTCTTTTAATATCAGTTCACTTCTTTTAAAATATTTTTTGTTGTTTTGCTGCAATACGAACAAATTTTTCTCTGTTAAATTGTATAAACGTATGACATTAATTACAAACTATTGAATGTATATAACATTTACCAAAACATTGCTTTCCTCTAGTTGCTTGCGCTTTTTCATTATCTCTGCTTTTAATATGTCCATTTTTAAGTACCATAAAAATGTATATCCTTAGAAATGTAAAATATCTTTTGACGTTTCTTCTGTTTATTTGGGTAGAATGAAGCACTGCAATTACACTAATAAGCGTAGGTAGGTTAAGTGTATGTTAACAGTCCTCTAAAAAATCAAAAGGAGAGCTATCATATTATTGTTTGAAAAAAACTTAATATCAATAGACCAAACTCGTAGAGATCCCTCGATTATTTGTCATTATTTGTTATGGTCATGGTTATGGTTGTACTGTAAATACATACACTGTTACCAACTGATATGACGTTCTCCTTGATTATTTTTTTATTTGCCTGTCTTCGTCGGTTTAGATGGCTCTGTCATCGTATTTTTCGCGCAAGCGTTAGTCTTTCGTAAACGTTTCGCGGGTAACATGGCTTTGTGGAATAAAGTGCTGGCGGGTTTCGACAGGGAGGAAGAAACTGTCAATTTTGGGGCGAGAACAGTAACGGAGCACAATGGGTCACTCTACGAAACTTCGACGATTGCAACGGTGCAATCCGATGGAGCGGTAATTCCTTATAATTTCCGTCTTTGAATATATGTTTTATACGTCCAACACGATGTAACGGTTGCCGGTATTGTCAAAATTCAAACTTGTTTCGTGAAAAACTTGTAAATCAATTTTTTAAAAGTTCGTTAAAGTTTGTACATACAAGTTCTATGACATGCTGTAGAAGTCATTTGTTTTTACATGGGAGTTATTGCAAAACTACGGGACTTATGTCATTTCTAAACTAGTTAAATAGTCGTGTATACGTATGTGTTTATTAAGTGACATGTCAACAATATGTGGAAAAAGAATGTATTTTGAATTTATATGATATGAGATTTATATTTTTTTTGCAAGGTCGCAAAAGAGCCAAAAGTTTCAGCATTTGTCCAATATTCAAGGCTTTGCATTGCAATTGATAAATCGATCACAATATTTAACGATGAGACCTGTGAAAGAATATTGTTGAACGTAGGTTTTGGTTCGTTAATTACATGCTTTTCTATTTCGAAAAATGGTTTATTTCTGTTCGTTGTATTGACGAATGGGGTTTTATATTGTCTTCATTTATTAAATAAAGGAAAAGTTATTTTTTCAAGGTAAGTGCGGAATATCGCTCGAAAATAATATTGTAATGAAAAAATGGTAATAACGATTTCAATTAATTATCACATATTTTTAGGAATGTATCAAGTGATAGGGATATTATAATACGATTATTTTTACAAGAAGATTGTGATTGCATTAATGTAAATCTAGTTGCACTGAGTGGAGCAGTTTACAGGTAATTCAAATGTCATTAAAATGAAATAAATTACTTCCAAATATTTTAACTAATTGTTATATTCTAATCAATAATATAAAAATCATTTTTTCAGGATATCAAATCTTAATGCAAAACTTGCTGATATGGATGATGATAATAAAGTTCAAGAACTTGCAAAAGAAATTCAATGTTTACAATTATTTAAAGGTTTTTCCCACAGTGAGGTGAGTTATACAAATAGTTGAGTATACTATTGCTACACCATTTTTGTTGTTTTTCAACTATTTTAAGTATTTTTACAAGCCAAGTATATAATTTTACTTTTTTTAGGTAATTTATACTGATATAGGCATAATAAATAAAGATATTTCAATAGCTATGATATGCTCAAACATGATATTTATGTGGCCCAATGAACACTTTATGGATTTTACTAGCTTGTCATATAAATATGTAAAAGTGAAATTCCTAAAGAATTCTGTGTAAGTGTTGTTTCGTTCATTTAACATAATTCTTATGGTATATCATTCATAATATTTCCATTGTTTTTTAATTTCAGTGCAATGGTATGTTTAAGATCAGATCATATATTAAATATGGTATGTCCACAGACTTTACTTGGATTAAAAATATTTGACAAACCTGTGTTAGATTTTGCAATAATTGAAAATAATGATACTAGTTTACAACAGATTGTGATATTAACAGCACCTGCAGATAATCAGACTACACGTATATTACATTTAATTTCTTTTCCAGGTATAAACTTTGCTTTTCTTTTTGGATTTTATTTTATGATGAACTCTAATTATACTTTATTTTATGCAGAACTTGAACAAAAGTTTCAAATAAGTGTACCCATCACTACATATCTAGTAGAAATTACAGACCCTTGTGATGAAACACTTCTGTTCTTAGAAGGTGTTAGTGATGATGAAAATATAGACACAATCAGAATAAAAACTGTACTAGAAAGTGTTCCTGATTATCAATTACAACGACTGTTGAGAAGAGAGCAATTTGATGCAGCTGAAAATTTTGCAAACAAGTTCAATTTGTCACTAGAACCTATTTATTGCAAAAAAGCAGCAATTTTTATATCACAACTTGGACCTTGGGCAAAAAAAGGATCCAATCCAATTGAGTTGGATACACTTATTGGGATACTGGATAAAATACAGAATGTACAATATGTTGTAGAATGTTGCAGTAAAGTGCTCATACCAGAGTATAAACAAATGAAGAAGATACACTTCTATGCACGCACAAGAATAATAGAAAACACAGAGGTAATTAGTATTTAAATGATAGCATTGACTCAAATTCTTCTGTTTGTTTTATGTTGCAGTATACTCAGATTATTGTATTGGTTTCAGAAAATGAAAAGTAACAATCATTTAAATCTTCTTTATTTGATAAACAACATGTTACATAAATTAGAAACATTTCATATGATTTGGGGTTGCCAAAGAGATACTGAATCTTATGATGATGATACAATGAAAGAATGGATAAGATTTTCACAGGCCAACTTTTTGGATGAATACAAGATACATTTAAGTTTGGTATGTTAACAATTAATTTTTTTCTGTTTAAATATTATTTTTGTTTAATTAAATATATTGCATATAGGGAGAATTAGAAGCAGCTACTTTAATTTGGACGAGACATGTTACAGACATTATGAAGAGAATATCTATTAAGTCTGTGCCAGAAATATTTTCAATTTTACCTGAAACAATATCTCCATCATCTCTTTGGCCGTGGTTAACGCATTTTATACCGTCATTATTGTCGTTAATCCCTGACGCAATGAGTCAGATTATTCTCTGGGGATGTAAAAAAATAAGGTCTCTTGAACAGTCTCATCGCAATGCATGGCCACAAATTGGTATAGATTTTGCTAATAAGTTTATCAAGTTGTTGAGAATCGAGGAGGGTCATCAATCTTTATATATTCATCAAGAATATCTCAATCAGAATTCAGACCTGACACAATTTGTACTATTGATGCAGGCCCTTTCAGACGTACAAAAATTAAAAGTTAATTACAGGTCAGTATGTATGTATGAAGCGAAATTTAATTGTAACTAGTTATAGAATACACAGGAATCACTAAACTAAAACAAATCATGAAAATTCTAGATTAACAATACCTCTCAATCTGTACATTGGAAAACCTGTTGAAGTATCTCATATCCTACTGGATAAGATACACGTGGATGCAATTCCTGATTTCGTAAATACATTTTTAAACCAATATATGATGAATAATTCTTTAAAAAACGATTATGTTCTTTCTTCATATATTCAGGTAAATTTTAAATTTATGTATATCTTATTAAAGTTTAGTTCGGTAACCATAGAATACACGACGTTAACGAAAATAATGTTTCCATAGAAGACTGTAAAGTATTCAAAGAGTTGGTGGTCTTGGGAAGAAGCACCATGGGAGAAAAGGGTTGTTGCAATAATTTCTTTGATCCATAATACAGAGGTATGATTGATTCATATTAGAAACGAACGAAAGACGTTTACATAAAATTTTAATGCTGTTTCGATCTGCGTTATAGAATAAATTACAGGAAACGTTAGATGTATTAAAAAGAGCTCCAGTTCCATGGAGTTCAACCATGGTGACCCTCGCAGAAACAAGCAGTAATTTTGACCACGTTTTATCTTTAAATATTAGAGCCGAATATAACTATGTACCAATAAAACTGATATTAAAGAAGTATGGATACGAACGCATTGGTATAAACGATGTCAGTAAGCGTGAATTAATTTTCAGTTGAAATAATTTTTCATTTTGTTTCTAATAATAAATAATTTATGTTTTTACGTTCACGTGTAGAATTTAATATACCGCATAATAAAAGAAAATAGTGAAGATATGGGTAAACATATTCATCAATTAACTAAAACTGATTTTTCACTGAAAAAGAAAGCGTTTTCGCTTTGTATAAACTACTATCTAAGTAGAGGGTAAGGATGAAGTATATGTAATTACTATAGTTCTATTAGAGTTTATTAATCTTGAATATTTTTATAGAAATTTTAAAAAAGTGATGGAGATAGTCAAGACGTTAGAAGATAATATATTGTTATATTGTTGCGAACAAATTGTTAATTACGTCACAGCGTGTATGACGATGAAGGTATGCTACAATGTTGTTTCAATAAAAAGTTTCAGATTGACTAACATAAAACGATAACTTTTTGTATTTAGAATATGCCTACATCTGCAATACACTATATAGAAATGTTGGGCTGGATAAAATTTCGGCTGGACGAAATTTCAAAAAGATTGAAACATCAAGCCCATCACTGTAAAAATGTTGCTGCTACTATAGACGAAATGAAATCGTTGTACCTTTTGAGAAAAGAATTCCAAATGTCTATTACTGTTATAGAATACCATACAAAAAAGAAAGAAGTATTACATGCTTATATTAAAGAATTATGTAACGGTACGAAATTACTCCTTTACATTATCATAGAATTTTTGCAGACAATCACTTATGAACATATATCATTCGATATTTGTAAATTATATTTCAGCAGATATGGAAAAGGATTGTGAACTGCTCGGAGTTTATAAAAAAGCAGTTCGAATGGCAGATTTACTTAAGTTACAAAGACTTGATACAACATTTTTATTATTGGACATAACAAAAGATGCGAGTGCATTAAAATATTTTGCTGGGTAAATAGATGCTTGAAAATTAAATTGAATGCTCTCATAGTGACACAAAATCATTTATATTTATGTTCTGCAAAGGTTTAATGAACCTGAATTGAATGTAACGGCAGAAGACTGTCGAAATATCAGTAAAATGTGTTTATCAACTCTAGAACATGGAAAAATGGATGCAAATATTGCAGCTGTTGTTAAGCGTTTAAGTGCCTCCACTCTGTGTCTTTGTGCAGATGGTATGAATAAAACTTTTGTATAGCTAGTATAATCTATTCCATACACATCGTGGATTAATCAAAAATTGTTGTTTCAGATGAGCTGACAACCATGTTACTAACTAACGTCTGGGTTAATTTGTATATGCAATGTTTTAGCGCGTACCTTTCAAATTGTGCAGATATGACTAAAGGGGAAATGCCTAGAGCAAACTGGAAACTTTATACAGTGTATAAAGATTTATCTATTGCTGGAGATCAATTGTTATTGCCATTATTTAGAGAAACAATTTCCATTCAAAGATATTATACAACAAATTCTAATTCTGGTAATTCACAACTAGTCTTGAAAATAGTTAAATTATTATTATTGTACTAACATAGGCAGGACACATATTTATATATTTTATTTATAATTTAGGTGAAGAAAATAATCTATCTGATAACAATGTTCAAACAAATTCTCAGGTATTGTATTTATACTGAGGTATTATTATTACATATTGAAAGTACGATTAAAAGTTCATATTTCTTAAAATTATTTTCGTACAGAATACATTACAAGAGTTGCTGAATAACACGAGAAAATTGGAAGCTGAACATAATGATTACTCTGTTTTACAAATTATAAAGAATTTATATTTTAGTTTGTGTAGTATTCCGTATATCAGTTCGACGACATTGATTGAAATTAGAACTACGTTTTTGTATTTTTTAATAACACTATTAAGAAAATTAGTAAGTGCACGAACATTTGATCTTCATCTTGGTTTGTCCTGCTTGTTGATGTTACCCGAAGTAGAAGCGTGCAAATGGATTTCTCTTGCCAGTAAATCGTAAGAGAAATTATTTAATAGCCATATAAAAGATATACTTTTTACACAAAAAATATATTATTTTGCACTATATTGATTTTCGTTCATAGAAAAACTTTTTCAGATTTCAAACAGATTATGCCCGACATTTAACACTTTCTTTACTTGGATATGAGTATTTTCGTGTAACGAAAAATTTAAAGTCCATGCAAACTTTTAAAAATTTTAAATTGCTCCACTATTGGGCACAAAGATTATCAAGATACTCAGTTTCATATAAAGGTAGGATATCCTTATTTTTTAAGATTGGTTATGATATATACCACAAAGTTGTTTAAAATATATATTTATAAAAGTTAGCCGTAATATGTTATTTACAGAAATTTTAACAAGCGATGCTACTACTAAACGAGAAATATTGCAACGTGTAATGCATTGCCAGGGCGAAGATATACTTCCATTGCTTGAACACTTTTGTCGTAATTTTGGATTCAATGTACAGGACTGTTTACTGCTGTATCTGCAAACATTAATGACGACATGGAATCCTAAATTAAATATATCTACCACTAATAGCAGGAAGGGTGGGTAATATACAATCTTTAATCTATGTTTCTTAATATATCTTTATTATATATATCTGACTTTATATGTTTAGAATTACACATTGACGAGGACGAAGTAAATGAGTTGAGGAAAATGTGTAATGCTGTTATTAATAAAATACCCGATAAAACTGTTGTAAAGAACTGTTTAAATACTATGCGGCCGCATGTAAGTATTTAATTAAAATTAATGATGTAAATGATATTACTTAGATTTATATACTCTGTTCCAGGTTAATTTTTACCATTATGAAATATTCATGATTCTCATGGACATTATAGAAGATAAAAATACAGAATACAGAAATTATTTTTGCTTTTTGCAAAACTATACCAGGACCGGGTTAGTAAATTATGTATCAATGTATTTCATATTCTTTGCTTTTCTAAGATTAATTTTTTATAGGCAACCGACACAAATAGAACGCGATGAATGGATGCATCTTAATCCAGGACATACGTCTTTGCCGCCTATAGCACAGTGGAGACTCCCTTTTCTGCCAAAAATTGAATTATGGAATCTTATAAGTAAAACTTATTTTTTACTATATACCATTTCCACGTGTACTTTAAAATTAATAACTACGTTCTAAAACATTAATAAACGGTAAACCATTTTGTTTTAGCCCCAGAATTAAATTTGAAAACTTACGAGGAATGGTTAAATATCGCACCTATACTTAAGCTGCAACCACACATCGTTTGTACATTAGCTATTAAAGGAGAAGTAACGAGTGCTTGGGGAAATGTTACTAAAAAACATAAGTCAGATAAGTGGACATTATATCCAAAAAAAAGTAGTCTTTTAAATGGTATCAAAAAATGTATAGAACAGATGACTGGCCCAGATGCATTATATTATGGTACAGCAGCACTATATTATGTTGTCAATCATACACCACCAGGTATTTCATTTGTAAATATTTATATGAGGAAGTAATACCCCAACCTCCATCAAATTCTAAGGATACTTTTTCTATTGCCATTCGATTAGGTGCCGATCAAGTTGCAGCTGCACAGGCATGTTACACTCACGCTCATTTATCGGCTCAAAAATCCACTACGTTTGAAGAAGGCATGCTTGAGGTAATCATAATTTTTATTTTATGTTCCACGAATATAATATATTAACGTACTAATTGTTATACAAGCATATAGTAATTCTGTTTGTATATCATTTCAGAAAATCAAATTAAAATATCTGCGTTTTACATCAGAACATATACTACGTACACATGGTTTAGGAACAGCACATTATTTATCTTTAATCGGAAATCCAAAAAAATTACTACGAGAATTATATACCGATGAAAGTATACCTCAAAGATATCGATGTGTCGCAGATCATAGACCTGATATAAATTCCGCAGTCGCGGAGCTGAGTGAATTATTCTCTATTAACTTGTTTAAGTTACGTATCGAATTATTACAAGAATGGCTGCAGCCGGATTCTAGATATATGGAAATAAATCAAAGTATGACGGACACATTTTCGATGGCAACGAATACGGAACAGAATGCAAATCACGATGATAATTTGTTAAGGTATGCTTAGTATTTCTTTGAATGTATATATACTTTATAAAAGAATGTATGATTTTCAGGATATGTTACATGCTTGAGTATGGAGATCTTACATTATCGGCAAATTTCCTAATAAATATAGGTTTTAGCGATAATAACGACGATTATAATCCTGAAGTGCGTTATCGAGCTCTTCATGTTCTACAAATTGTAATCGAACCCGTTATATTGGAGGATTTAACTAAACGAGATCTGAAGACTATCAGGTAAAATATAAATAATTAAATGGCCAACAATGTATAAAAGGACTATACGATGAACTGTTTGTATTTCAGACAGTATATGAAATCTTTAAAATACATAGGCAAATTGGAATCATTGGGATTAAGTTACAGTGTAAATACGTTTGAAACGTGTTCGAAGAAGGAGCTTGTACAGATTTTGTGGAATACTCAGAGCTATTCGCCACAGGCACTCGTTATCATTTCACAAATTTGCATAGACTTCGAAATATACGAATACTCCTTGTGGGATAAAAATTTAAGTCAATTAGCTAAATTGTCTATGGTAAATTAAGTACTATGTTCTGAAAACACACGTAGGTAATAATACGGTTTTAATTATCTTTGTTCATGTTCCAGATGAATGAATTGAAACGAATTTTATTACAAGTACGTAATATAAGTATAATTATAAACTCCAATGGCTATCTACTAGGATGGCAAGCAATTATTTCAGATCCGTTTAAAAAGTTGGATGTAAATCCGAGTTCAGAACAGATTGATCATTGTATTGAAGCACTACGACTATTATATTCATGCCCTGTTATACATATGTTACACTTTACTGATATTATTAATTATTGTTTCCAATGTCAACAGCCACATTTAGTGGCCGCACTTTTGCCATTTTTGAATGATGCGGATAAAAAACAAGTTTTACAGGTAGACGAATCATTTATTATTATTATTTTACATAAATTTTCAATACTAAATTTTCGTAATTTATTTGTTTGTAGACAATTAAACGCGATATAAATATTACAAAAATACAAGAAGATATGAATAATCTATCGTTACACGGGGTACTCTGTATTTCACATGTAAGATATATATTTCAATGTTTCTTTATATTGACTTCATTGTAATCTCCTCGATTCTATATATAGTATTATTAATCTAAAATATTTTCTTTCGTTTTTCAGTGTAGTAAAATAATAAAAGAAGCTTTAGAAGAAACAGATATGCAATAAAAACTACAGATATTTTAATAGTTATTATTATTGGTAATTTAACATTCTAGTATTTCAATTGTACCTATTTAATACATACATTTATTTTCTGTACATATAGTAAAACATTGTAGTTCTCAGATCAAGTCATACCATGTATTATTTATTTAAAGCACCTACTTGGCTCCTGCCCTTTAATTTTATATAAATCTAAAATTATAGAAAAAACCCTCATTGTATACTGCTTTGTGGCATTACATCTATCTAATATAAGGTGTATAATGTAAAAAATATTCGATAACTCCACGAAATTTATTAAAAAATTGATATATACATATATTTGTTACCTTTACATGTTTTTGATGACCCTTAACGACTCCAGGGATCGTCATATTGAGGAATAGTTAGGTTCTTGTCCTTAATTATTTTTACTTTAAAACCATTATTAGTAGCTTGTGCAGCCAGTAGTACTATACGATGTACAGTTAAAACATCATTTTCAGCACGTAGAACTAAATCAACTTCATCCCCAATTGCCACCTGTAACATATATTCTATGCCATACCTCATGTAAGATAGTTCCATTACTATAAATATAATCATACCTGGACACTTTTCTTCATCACTTTTTCTCCATTAATTCGAATATCACCATCAAAGAATGATTCTTCAATTTTACTACATAAAACAGATAACCCAAATTTATTAAAAAGTCTGTAATGTACATCTACTTAATTTACTGTGTAACATACTAGTTATATACTATTGAATATATTTTATTATTATTTTAAATATGTAATGCAACAGAGATAAATTTGTTAAATAAACATATTCCATTTTGGCATATATCAATTTTAAGCTCGGTTATAATTTCTGAGATATAAGTACTTCGAATAAACTAAATAAGAGTTTAAAAACCACCATTTTACGCCCGCGGAATGGCATAATTACGGCACTGAGCATACATATATGATTTACGCATGCGCAGTGATCGCTTTAACTGTGTATTTACTACGGTTTAAAAGCTGGCCTTATAACAGAATCTCGTTTTTTGCTTGAGATTGGTATTCAGCAGCACAAAACGCACTTATTTAGTTTAGAGAGAAACCCAAGTTTAGACTGAAAATTGGATACGTGCTTAAACTTTTGTTTCTGCGCTTTTTGTATTATTATTATTTGATTTCACGTACCTTCGAGATGTACCGAATCCTGCTTTTGCAAAATTATCTACTCGAAGACTACTAACTCGTATTTCTACGGTTTTTGTTGATGCTCCCGCCGGGTAATCACTATGTGCTTCATCCATAACCTCTTCATCTTCACTATTGTCCGATTCACTTTCAACTTCGGTTGCCTAAAAGACACAATACATATAAATGGAATATAATGCTCCGCCTATACGATACCAAAAGTTATCTAACAGTATTTCCGAAACCTTTTGTGACTTTTGCTTTTTATGTTTGAATCTTTTGATTATAATGTTAGGGTATTGTGATTGCAGACATAAGTAACGCGCATAAGAAACGCATTGTTCGACATCGTATTTCGGCGAGATTTGTAAAACGGCAAGAACTTGCGAGTTTCTAAGAACTGTCCTTCTCCCAATGGTACACAACGAACGCAGAAACATTGTGTGCATCATAATCGTTGCTATTCAGAGAACTGTATGAACCATATATGAACTCTATTCTACTCTAATCGCTATGGAAGAACCGAATGTTCACCACAGACGATATTACATAGACTTATCAACCAGGGGGCGAACCTGCGCAAACACTGTAGTACCGACGCGATGAAATTTCAATAACTTCTTAAAACTAGCCTTAAATGGTGCGTTCCACGACTAATCAGCAGAGTTTTTATAGCCATATCAACGATTATAATATTCGGCAAAGTGCTACTACTAGTACTGCTACTGCTACTACTCTTATGGGTGGTCTGTGCTTTTATCTACTCTGTGGTCTATCGTATCTCTCGCTGTGACAGAATGTTCTGTTTTGCCACTGCCGATAATTACCAACCACTTATTAGGCTACCGTACTTATCAACTACTTGTGCGGCGGTCAGCTGACGAGAGAGTGGTGGACTAGAAGCGGGTACAAATTATATCACGGGCAAGCAAAAGTGAAATGGGGAGAGACAAACGTGAAAAATGCTATGACCAGCGAGAGTGAGATAGGTGGGAGAGGCGGACGACCACGGACTCTCCTTCTACGGAGTAGGAGGTGCATATAAAATATCGTAATAGAGAGCGGGAAAATGTGAGACATATTTATTAGGGACACTCAAGACTGAGAGTGGATAAAAATGTAGATAGTAGCGATCGTTTAAAATATAGAAAAATAAATTGGGAATTCCTTTATTTAATCGTGTTTCGTTCTTGTTTATATTGATTATAGTTTGAGAAATTTAAATACCACACGCAACTGTGTTAAATTTTTCTGACTTTAACTCACTAAGTTTATACAAATTCTTAAAAAATTACGTTTTTAATATAGGACAAATGTGATCACAAGTGATCCCATATAAGTTACCTTGTATTCAGTACAAAATATTTGCTTCAAATTGATTTCTCTAAGAAGGTATAACAAACTATTTACCTTAATATAATGATGTATTAGAAAATATGGAATCTATCAATCTCTAAATAAAAACGTGAATTATGTCGCCATGGTGCTCCCTTGTGCTGCTTTATTAGTACAGAAATTAGCAATTTTACAGAAATCTTAAGAAAATAGATAAATGTTATGTTTATAAATTACTGATAATTAAATTTGTATCCTACCACATGTACATACATTTGTATTCTAATGCGATCATATCCTCCTTGTTTGGTTTTATTTTCCTCTACCTAAATTGACGATATTTTAAATTGGATTTCAATACTTTCATGTTGTTTACATTTCTGTTTTGGTTTGATTGTTTGTTTTTTTTCTTCATTAAAACTCCATTACTGATCGGAAATGGCTCAAATGTAATTTTCATTAACACATTTCATGTACAAATCAAAATTAAGCAGATTCTTGATGACTAGAATATCTTTACACTTCATACATTCATTCTTTGTATACTTATGTGCAATAATACATAAAAAAAAATTATTAATGTTATTGTATAAAAACATAATATTTAACTTTGGTTTGTAGCGTCCTTTGCTGAACTTTTTTCTTTTTTTTCAAAGAAGAGAATCGATTAGCTGTAAATATATATATATATATGTATGTATATATATATTTTTTTTGTTTAATGCACAAGTTGTAAGTAGTGTAATTCATCTTACTAATATACATAAGAACTCAGAATGCTATTGTCGATACAAATACACATGTTCAATTCTTTCCTTATTTGCATTAATGAGAAAACGCTATTCTTACATACAATAAACCTCTTGATTGAACGTTCTACATTAGCTGCCATGTGAATTTATATTTTCTAATTTATATGAAATGAAACTACAATTAATTATCCGTTATTATTGTAGATTGCAGGCCTATCACTGTTACATAGAAGCTACAAAACTAAATGACAAGTCCGACTTCTACTATGTAACTTAATTCTCCCAAGAGAAATAGATTTGAAACATTCTGGGTATAAATAGTACATTTTCGAACGATACAATTATACTTTTGTTTTTATTTACATTGCAGTACTGCAAAAAAAAAGCTATTAAAGATAATCTTAATAAATAGATAGTTATTGAACAATTGTGCTTTGTTTTGTTCTTAATATTATCTGAATATATGTTTAAAAAACTGCCACAAAATGTTATCAAATTTTCAAATCGACTTTGACTAAAGTAAATTTTCGTTGATTCCTTTCACATCTCGCATTTTGATATTGTTTGAAACAAATACATACGAAAGTTTTCGACACGTACGTAAAAAACTCGTAAAATAAATGCACTACTTACAATAAATGCAAACTTTGCATTCCGTTATTTATACAATACGTCGCTGTTATTCGTTCACTTTATATAATCAATGTATCATTGTATATATGTACGTTGGTACATATATATAAAATTCCTAGGCTTAAAAGTGTCACAGAGCAATATATCATTAATGTCTTGAGTTGTGCTCTTTGAAATATCAAAGAAAAAATTGTCTTGTACAGGAACCACAAATGCATTATATGTTCGTAAACTTAAAATTAATAATTTCTAAAATATTTTGCAGCAATTATCAGAATTACTCATTAAAATGAATCATCTGTTAAAAATCGCATTAAGTTTAACAAAGTGTAAAAGCTTACTGCGAACATCTTGCGACACACTCTATACTTCAATCAGACGAATCGTTCAAACGGATACTGTGTACATACTGAAATAGATATCTGAGAAAGAAGATAAAATGCTGAATTATATAGTGTACGTTTGCTTGATTGAAATTTAGAGTATGTTATTACTATGCTACAGTATGTACACTTAGCAAGCATCGGTATGCCTTGTTAGTTCACTCTCACTTACACTAACATTTTTTTTTTCATTTTCCAATGCGATGTCATATCCTTAATTCGTTTGCAATTCACGTTGAGTATAAACACGAACAGAGTATGGCATTTAATATTCGTTTCAAAAATTCGAAAGCATATGGCACGCATCTGCTATCATTTTTCTATATTCTAAGCTTTCCATTTTTTCGAATATAAAAAAATAGCGTGTTCACAAGTGGAGGAATATCTGTTAGTCATAATCACACTGATTTACCATTGAGTCCTTTTCTTGAGAGCATGTAATATCTATGATAATAATGTAATGACTATATCAGTCAAACGTAAATGAAATATGTTACAGTACGATAGTAATAATGAAAAAATTCACAGTAATAAATTAGATACAGTTACAAATGTGAATGTCTTTGTAAGAGAAATAGAGAGAAAGAGAAAGAGAGAGAGAAATTATTTATTCTGTACAACGTACTCATTAACTCTAAAAGATGGTGCTAACTTTCCTTCAAACGCGAATAGTTTATATAAATTAATTTTATAAAAATAATAATGGAAGATTAAAGATGTCATGGTATATTTTAAAATAAATTGTGCTATGTCCTTCCTTTTATAGGCATACTCTGCACCATATGTTCGTCACTGGTATTACATATTCTTATGAGATTCAATATATATTTTGATTATACCATTTTACAATGCAGACTCAGTTTATATGAAAAATAATTTATAGGCATTCAATGTTGATAACCAGATTGCACCAGTGCTACAATCTGTATAAAATTGTATTTGCCACATGCAACAACAGAAATAAATCTTTCGATTCTCCGCTTCATCATTAAATTGTTTTAGATTATTTTACTTTTCAAGTCGTCAAAATCAAATAAATATCGATATACACATAATACACTACAGCCTTTTTGTATTATGTAGTCATAATAAAATGTTCGAATTCTAGACAATAAGTTATTATGAATTGATATATTAAATTTTGTCTCCTTAGAAATGGTATAAATGTTATAGCTGGCAGTAGCTGTTGTCTGACTGTACTTCTTTACAGTACAATGTAAAGAAATATTATAATTTCAATATTCATCAAAAACTGCAAAGGTAAATATAAGCTATTTTCAGTTCAAGACATTTATCAATTCCTTTGTATTCTTGTCTAAACCCCCTTGTACAAGATTCTAATAAAATTCATATATATATATATATTGTATATTGTCTAGAACTGACATTAAAACTGCTTGTGACAATGATTTGATTTTTCGTTGCTATGGCACTGTATACTTAAATAATTCTATGACGCTATTTTACATTTTATAAAAATCGTTAGCATATTGATTGTTATAGTATCTATCATATATATGTACTAAAATGAATGTTTTTACTACTTGTAGATATAAAAAATCTAAAAATCTGGCAGCTCTGGTAAGTAAAGCTTCAATGATCAACAGTTTTAATTGTTACAATATATTCCCTTTGTGTTATTGTTAATTGAATGGTTGTATAAAAGATTAAAAAAATGTTTATGTATAACAAAGTAAATATACCTGTTATAATTTATAAAAAAAGCCATCATACGTTTGCATCTTCTCAATCCTTTAGATACTTTTTTCAAAGTTTTGACTAGTTCATTTATACATAAAATCATGCTAAAAACATTCCAAAAAGAACGTATACAATTTTATAGTAAACCTTTCCTACTTGAATCCCATATGTACTTGTAAAATATTATAATGATATCGTACTTTCTCGTTGTCTAAACTTTATAGTCTTACTTTAGTCTTACAGCTTGTATAGAGACCAGGAAGCTGTAAATTGTACTTTGTTTGTGATGCGGTGAACTGCAGCTGCCAGAGAAATTCATTAAAATGCATGGGCTGCTACCCCCTTTTCAAAACATTCATATTCCTTTTCCTTCTTTTGACGAAAATTAATTTCAGTCTGTCAGTTTACATATGGCTTTACCAATGTCCAGTCATTCCCAATTATTTCTTCTTTATAACATAATGCACCTTCTCTGTCTGCGTTTTTGGGGTTCGGGTCTTAAAACGGCACGGACTGCTTCATCAAACACTTGTTTTAAGCCACGTTGTGTAAGTGCAGAACACTCCATATACTTCACTGCTCGAATCTATAAATTATGTTAGGAAGTTCTGTAATGTATAAATCTGACGTCCTACATTTTTCATATTGAATACATACAATGTATATCGATATATGTAGGTTCCAAACTTATAGAAACATACATCATTGAAAATTTTCTTCTTATTACGTTATATACAAAAGTGAAATTATAATAATTGTCTTACCTTGTTTGCCAGCTTCTGCCCTTGTTCACGTTTAATAGCACTGAGACCTTGTTCAGCTAAGGCAGTAAGTGTTTCACGATCGTCTCGCAAGTCTATTTTAGTTCCAACAAGTATCATTGGTGCATCTGGGCAGTGATGTTTTATTTCAGGGTACCACTTACTGGTAACATTTTCAAATGAAGAAGGACTTGTTACTGAGAAACAAATGAGAAAGACATCAGTCTGTGGATATGAAAGTGGACGAAGCCTGTCATAGTCTTCTTGACCTGCTGTGTCCCAAAGTCCTAGACTAACAGGTATTCCATCCACGACCATAGGTGCTGAGTAATTATCAAATCTGTATGGGATGTAATGAACATAATACTTAAAAAATATAATGCAACTGAATGAACATATTATACTATATGTAACAACAGATGTCTTCTATCTTCTACGCATAGGCATTTAGATATAAATAAATACGAATATATATTCCAAACTCATGTATATATAAAATATATACAGCATCCTAAGGAAGCTCAAGACACAAAGAGTGCTATAAAAATGTGATGCAGAATGGATTGCTTCCTGTAAGTACCATAAGGGTGTCCTACACTGCTTTAACTATTATTAGCCACCCTAATTCACTGCTCAAAGAAAGAAATGGATGATAAAGTCATTATAAGGATATTGCCTTAGTAAATATTAAAAATAGTACTGCCTTTGTATGAAAAACTAACAGAGATATGTTAATTGATTAAATATTATATTGATTTTAATATTATATTAGTTCTTATACATAAGAATACTCACACTGTGGGCACATATTCTCCAGGAAAACTGTCTGTTGTGTAGGATATTAACATACAGGTTTTTCCAACTGTTCCATCTCCTACCACTACACACTTGATTGGTCTACCTGAGCTCATGATTCCAATACTAGAGTAATAAACAAATAGTATTAACACTTTTATTGTGAAGTATTAGAGCCAAGTTAGAAGTAATCGCAAGTTACATTGGCGTTCGAATCGGAATATACTTTAAAAACTTGTTTTTACTTGTGTTACGAAAATTTAATGAACCTGCAAATAATATTATACGTTTAAGTAGAGGTTGATGTTTATAAGAAAATCATAATTGCAAATCTTCGAAACTAGAAGCACGATGAAACCGATAAGAGTGTTAATATAGACGAAAGTCTTTTCCATACTGACTGTTTACAGTTAAAATATACATGAAATTGTTACAGTAAGTATTCTAATACCACGTAAATCTGTCAGAGGCTTCGAAAGGAGCAAAACGCTTCACACGTTTCGAAGTTAAAGGTTAGTTACAGTGGTGTACAATTTTCACTTAATTGAAGGGCCTGCCCTTCAATTTCGATCTACTTGTCCCGTATGTAACTCGTAAACACGAATAGCAGATTTCCGTCGATCACTCACCGAGTATTAATAAACGTTCGATCAGAAAAAAAATCACTACGTTTTATATGACTTTTAATTACGTATATATTAGTTTCTCTTCAAAAAATTATAAAACCGGGTGCCATGACGGTGTTGCGGTTTTTGGGACTAAAACGGACGTAGCCTTCGCTTGGTGACAGATGTTCGACAATCCTCTTCCTTCCCCTTCTACCCGGAACAATTATTGTTCGGAAATGATGAACGGCGACATCTGCCGAACCAAGTGTCTTTCTTCAACTACGTTTCGCCCCCGAAAATAGTGATATTGAAGAACTAAATATTTTAGATTCGACATTAAAATGAATATTACGTTATATTTGTCCTGACTAAAATATTTTGTTTCCATGAAGAAGTATGTCCTATAGCATAAACAAAGGACTTCATATATTGCTATTTTTCTGTACGAATTATTTTCATATGATAAATAAATCGTATTTTTTCTAACTGTTGACACAGTATTTTCATCGTTGATGAATAGATTTCAATATAAATTTCAATTGTTTGTTTCATATTTTATGTAAAAAGATTTTCGTATTGATTGCTGAAAAGTTCCTAAAAATTTATTCTTGTAACGTAGACCAGCGTTTAGCGCTTAATTCGATTGGTCATAGTGAAGAAAGCTAGTGTGAATGCGGCATGATAAAATAAGTTTTTAGTCGATAAACATTGATATCCTTCTGCAGCCACGATTAAAAATCATAGAAAATTATATACGGTCGCGAAATTGGTCAGGTAATTTCTACGAACCGACTTAAAAATGCCAGATGTTATAGACTTGGTTTTATCAAGGAACAATGTTTTTGTATGGAGTGCTGAAGGTAATCATTTTCCCTTTTACCGCAATAGATATATGAAAGTAGCAATTCTCACTTCTTGTATAATAACTTTATATTTAACATTTCAGATTGGTTGAAACTACGAAGGGAGTATAGGATAGTTGGTGAATTAGTGGGATGTCTTCCTAAAAGACCCAGGCAAGATGTACTGTCAGGTCTTCCAATGTTGTTACAACCAGAGGAAGTAACACTTTTGCTTGAAAAAAATCTTGCACGTCTCATAGAATATCCATGCTTTCAAACACCCCCCTCCGAATCATTAAAACAAGCTTTTGAAGAACATAGAAATAAATTATATATAGAACAAGAAGAATGTTTAAAAAAAGAAAGGAAGAACCATGTAATACAAATAGCTTCCACAAATCTATAAAACTATATGACAGTTTGAAATAGTACAATTAAATAATGTGAACAATGTTGTTATAGGTCTTAGCGATGATGGATAAAATTGTAGAAGGAAAGAAAAGAAAGTTACTTGGCATGGAAACAAGCAAAAAGAAAGTAAGAAAACCATTAGATGCACAGAAACAGGCAGCGCTTGACACTATTGAAATAGATAGGGAAGAATTATTGGAAGAAGAAATGGCAAAAATACCTAAACTAGATAAAAATGAAGTTCTGGTACAAATACATACAGGTACATAATTAAAAGCAATATGAAAGACAAATTAAATAAGTTAAGAATATGTAGCATTTGTAAAGTTCATGTTACGTTTCTAAAATGACTAAAAAAAACAATAATTTGTCATCAGTATATCCATGGGCAAATGAACAAGATATTAAAATAGCAGAATGGAAATATCCATCTACTACTGAGCAAAAACTTCGATATGAAGTTTACAAGGATCTCTGGGAAAAAGAATATTATGTAACGGGTGGAGAAAAATTTGGTGGAGATTTTTTAGCATATCCAGGTCTGCAATGTACAACATATCTGATTTGAGCACTAATTCAGTGTGGAAAGAAAAATTAATACATTTATATAATTTTAGGTGATCCTATCATGTTTCATTCTCATTTTGTAATTCAATGCAGAGACAAAGATGAAGAGATTCCAATAACAGAACTTACAGCACAATGTCGAATTGCCTGTCATGTGAGAAAAACAAGAGTGTATGCTTTCTTTCTTGATGATCAAAAAACAGTAAAATATCAATCTGTCCATTGGGCAGAAAGCTACATGAGTGACAACAGGTAACACAGTTTCTATAGAATATAAAACAATGATACTATGTTTATTCTATGTATGAAATACATTTACCTGTAATTCATTAAATAAAGTAACTTATTTTTTTATCAGTTTCTTATCTATATAGCATCTATTAATACAAATCTATTGTGCTGTGGTTCAGGGATAACATTAAAATGTTTTTTGTATATGGTAGCATTTTCTCTCCCTGCATAATTTCTTTGAATCCAAGTATGATCCAAATTAGGATTAATCTTTTCACAGGTGACCATTACTTTCCCAGCTTCCAATGCAAACAGTGTTCCATTTTTACCAAGACCAACCTATGAATTTATTATATTATTAGTTTAATATACATTTAATTAAGTGTATCATTATGTCAATATATATATTGTATTACGTAGTTTACAACATATCTATTTTAAAACTACTTATACATTGAATATCAAGTACTACAATAAAAAGAAACAAAACGTAACACTTACATGCAGTCCAGGATGAAATCTGAGTTTGAGTTGTGTGACCAATATTGTACCTGCTTGAACGTAATGTCCATCTTGTACTTTCCATCCTCTATGTTTTGGTCTTGGTTTCCCTGGTCTAATTCTGGTACTACCACTAGCTTTCTTTGATGCGTATCTCAC
Organism: Mimumesa dahlbomi; assembly: GCA_917499265.3. Taxonomy (NCBI): domain Eukaryota; kingdom Metazoa; phylum Arthropoda; class Insecta; order Hymenoptera; family Crabronidae; genus Mimumesa; species Mimumesa dahlbomi. The sequence continues at coordinate 9,270,171 of OU824118.1, read as the reverse complement.
ACATGCTATCAAACAGTTACTAGTTTTAAATACATCTCTGCATTATACGTATTAAATTAACAACTATGCAATGTGACTTTTATCTATTGCAACATTTCGCCAATTTATAAATAGATAAAGTATTGTTAAACAATAAAGTTTTTGCGCATTAAATCAGATAAAAATAACTTGTATGCAGATTGAATAAAAAAAAGGCACAATTTTTAAAACAGTATGCGAAACATAGAATACAAAGTGTACATACCTAAGGTATTGGTAGTGGCAGATGTAAGTGATTTTGTAGTTTGTAAAGTGTAGCTTAACAAGTTCGATATAAGTGACATTTCTAAAAAATAATTATATCATTTACATAATTTCATAGATATTTATTTATAGTTAAGTTCTATAACCTACGAATAACAATATTGAAAATACTATAACTTAGAGGAATTGACAATACCAAGTACCGAACAACTTAATTTCTTCAATTAACTTGTATAATGGTTTTACAGCTTAAGTTAAATAATAATGAGTACTTTTCGCACAATACGTCTTTTGGATTTACCTCTATGCTATTTACACGCGAACGAACCGATCCGATGCCAATTAAAGTTAATATAACAATAATGCGTAGTCCACCAATTCCAACATTGAAAATTAAAGTCCCTAGAAACTAGAAGTAATACTAACTTGCATAAATATTATTACATTTTTTAATATTTACAAATTATTTACAAATTTCTTATTACTTAAACGTTTAGAACTCAAATTTTGGAGATAATAACGAGTTACATTTGACACTATTAAAAATTCCATATTTCTTAATAAAAACATTACTCTACGTATTGGCTAAACAGAATAATGTACCAGTGTCTTCTATTCCAGTTAACATAAAACAATTTGAATTGATACAAATACTTTCCCCGTAATTAATTCATGCATTAAATACTAACAGGTCCACGCCTACTTCGCAAAACAATAAACTACGTTTTTGTCCACTGTTTATCTACCAATCAAAAGAAAACACACATTCACTGGACCAATGAAGGATAATGCTGAACTTGCCCCTAAAAGGAAGTAAGAAGAACAGGCGCCGTCGTTATGCTTATTATTATTAGTCACACGCGGATCACTTTGTCGGCTCTTGTAATTTCGATCGTTCAACTGTAATATCGTGCTGAGAAGCGAATAATTATTGAAAAATGTCGACAGTCGCAAGTCCCCTGGCTATTGGAGGTGTGAGGCAATCTGGCGCTCCGGTGCGAACGCAAAATGGTAGGTATTCAGAAAATATTGGTTATACCACACCGCTGGATTTGCGTTATTTGAACGTAGATCGTTCTAGATTTGTACTCAGCCATTCTTGGGTTCATCGAATTTCGTATTTTATTATTAGTTTATGCCTGGAATATCGGAGGTATATGTTTTAATATGATACCGATGGAAATCAGAGTGATACTTTAGAAGTGTGCGTCAACATGAATGTTTCGGTACTCATGGCCCATATATGGTTTTGTACACTTAAAATGACGCGAATTTGTAATAAAATAAAGAATTCCAATAATGTGAAAGAATATTGTAATTTTTCCTATTTACGTCGAAATAATATTATTGTTATATTTTTGTTGTCAGCTTTAATGTATACATTATGCCCATAGAATTCTATTTAATGTATATTCATTATGCATATAGAATAAATTTGAATTATATTATAGACAAAATAATATGTTTACTTCTATTTATCTATTTTATTAGTTATGGCTGCTTGTGCAATTGCCAATGTAGTCAAGAGTTCTTTGGGTCCTGTTGGACTTGACAAGATGCTTGTGGATGACATTGGAGTATGTATATAGTTTTATAAAGTATTAACAATACATACGAAACATGTGTACCAAATTTATTTATATAAAAACTATGTATACATTAGGATGTCACTGTTACCAATGATGGAGCTACTATCTTACGCTTAATCGAAGTTGAACATCCAGCTGCCAGAGTATTGGTAGAATTGGCTCAATTACAGGATGAAGAAGTTGGTGATGGCACTACATCAGTTGTAAGTTTTCATATGAATTTAAAAAAGAAAAAGAAATGCTCTAAAAGGATGGGTAATATCAGTAGTAGCAATTTTTTACTGAGAATGTTCAATTACATTTGTTTATTTCAAATGACTTGCTTTAAATGTAACAAAAATTGTTTGTACAGGTGATTGTTGCTGCCGAGCTCTTAAAAAATGCTGATGAACTTGTAAAGCAAAAGATTCATCCAACATCTGTAATAAGTGGCTACAGACTTGCTTGCAAGTAAGAAGTGTTCTAACTCTGAAATCATATATCTATGTGATTTTATGTTTAGTAATTCTTCTGAAACCACAATTTATCATTTCAATTTTAGGGAAGCTTGCAAGTATATACAGGAACATTTAACAGTCAGTGTTGATGCATTGGGCAGAGATTGCTTGGTCAATGTAGCCAAGACATCCATGTCCAGTAAAATTATTGGAGCGTATCCTTTTCATAATTAAAAATAATTGTTGTTTACTCCTAAGTTCGTAATAATAAGTATGTCACAGAACTTGAACATTTCTCCTTAATTCAATTCTAATAGTGATGCAAATTTCTTTGGAAACATGGTCGTGGATGCCGCAAATGCGATAAAGATCAATGACGGTAAAGGAGGATTTTTGTATCCAGTGAAGGCAGTTAATGTTTTGAAAGCTCATGGAAAAAGTGTTCGGGAATCTGTATTAGTACAAGGTTATGCACTGAACTGCACAGTGGCATCCCAAGCAATGCCCAAAAGAATATCAAACGCAAAGATCGCGTGTCTTGACTTCTCTTTGCAAAAGACCAAGATGAAGTTGGGCGTTGAAGTACTAATTACAGATCCCGAGAAACTTGAAGCTGTACGTCAACGCGAGTCAGATATTACCAAGGAACGTATTCAGAAAATCCTGGCAGCTGGTACAAACGTTATTCTCGTGTCCGGTGGAATTGATGATCTCTGTTTAAAGGTAAATCTGAATTTGAAAAATATAAAGAAAAAACATGGCGATAGTTTAACACGTAATAATTTATCTTTTTAAACAGTATTTCGTAGAAGCAAAAGCAATGGCAGTCCGTAGATGCAAAAAGGTCGATCTGAAAAGAATTGCAAAAGCAACAGGAGCGCAATTCATTACATCTCTGACTAACATGGAAGGAGAAGAAAGCTTCGACTCCAGTTTTCTCGGAGAAGCTGCTGAAGTTGTGCAAGAGATGATTTGTGATGACGAACTTATTCTTATTAAGGGGTTTGTTCCTTCAAGATAATAAAACAACACACAATTAATGAAATTAATTAACGTTACTCGGAGGTTACACTAAATTTTTGTGTTTCATATGGCAGACCAAAAGCACGGACAGCAAGTTCACTTATCTTACGTGGGCCGAATGATTACTATTGCGACGAGATGGAACGTTCTGTGCACGATGCCTTGTGCGTAGTCAAACGAGTATTGGAAAGTAAGAATGTCGTTGCAGGAGGTGGATGTGTCGAAGCTGCACTTTCAATTTATTTAGAAAATTTCGCCACTTCTCTCGTAAGTTCAGTTTTGCTTAATCGAGTACAACATCACAGGGATATTCTTGTACTCATTTTGTCTGTCCTTTCAGAGTTCTCGGGAACAGTTAGCGATTGCCGAATTCGCGAGATCATTGTTAGTTATACCAAAAACATTAGCGGTGAACGCAGCACAGGATGCCACTGATCTGGTCGCGAAGTTGCGCGCTTATCACAATTCCAGTCAAACGAAGGCAGATCTTGCAGATCTTAAGTGGTAATTTTTGTAATATGTCAAATGTAATTAAATACTGTAACGGTCATACAATCAAAACTATAATTTAACACTTTCTTCCAGGGTTGGTCTGGATTTAATCGAGGGCACTATTAAAGATAACAAAAAGGCCGGTGTACTAGAGCCAGCCATTTCAAAAATAAAATCTCTAAAATTCGCCACAGAAGCAGCGATTACAATTCTCAGAATCGACGATATGATCAAACTAGACCCCGACCGTACAAAAGACAAATCGTATCATGATGCGATGGAAGCTGGAGAATTGGAAGAATAAAATTAAATTGCATTTATCGTACTTTTTTTCTACGTCATTCGTTTATGAAACAAAAACTGTTAATAAATTGTTCATCAATCGTGAACAGATTTTGCGAACTAGCAATGATGGAAATGTTACAATTTAAGTAATTATTTGCAAGAACTATTTACACATTAATGTTAGCATATTACGTTTGTATTACACGTGACGCTTCGTCTTTTTAACCATTCTCTCGAAAACTATGAAATAAAGCTTTTTCATATTAAGATTCCATCGTGTATTTTCTATACTTCCAAAAATACAGTAATCTACTTTTTAAATAATTAATTATAATTATTCTTAAGTAAATTATTCGATAGTATTAAAACATTAGTATGAAATTTCCATCAATTCATATAACATTTATGTAAGTTTAAAGTATCGGATACAAACAATTATTTTGTAAGATGTAAAATTCATATAATCACAGAGTACGGTACTACAATATTCCGGCGAAAATATATTCATTCTAAGACACGATAGTAATTCAATAATAATGTTACATTATATAGCATTTAACCATTTTATAACGTATACAACTGATTTTTTGAAAATTATATCATAATAAACAAAAATTAATGATAAATTAAATAAATCTAATTCGGGACATTATAAAACACATATATTAACATAGCGGGTAATACTTTTTTTTTGCTTTAGAGAAAATTATTCCATACATAAAAATATGAATTACTTAATACATATAATTCATGGGCTTAAATAAAAATTATTTTATATTAATAGTTGTCAATCTTTCTGTAATCAACTCAATTAATCGTGACATAATATAGTATAACAGTTTATTAATGGAAAATAATGGATTAACATTTTTAAGTATTAAGTGATATGTACTTTAGGGTTTGAGTTTTCAAAAGAATAGTTGCAGAGATGTTTCTTTTATAAACAGATGTGTATTGATTGATGAATCATGAGACTATTTACAATCAGGCATTTGAAATGTATATTTATAGCAGTTGCCTTTTTTTATTACACACTCTTCGAACGATATATGACGTACGTGTGTAATGATAGTTTACGTCGATTGCGTTTTATGTCTTATTTACAATGCTGTATTATGATTGCTTTTGAGAAATTTCACGCGTCGATTTGATAAAATATAGTTTTTTTATTATGTTTTAACATTCTTATATCCCATGAGATAGGAATACAAATATAACAATAAATTATTGAACCTTTTTTATGGTCGGACTAATTAAATTACTAACCGTAACACTATTTTCTTTTAGAAAATAGTCAATATAATTAAACAATTTGTACCTTATTGATAGATTACCGTTAAGGTACGATGCATAAATTTTATATATAAAAGAAAGACTAAAACTCAGGTCGAAGAAACTATTGAGAGAAAAGAATGCTTTTTGGAATGTTATGCAAAATGTGGTTTCAAATAATAGTGGATCATAAACTCTGCTCAGTGATTCGTAAACAAAGGTGACTATACAGTACCTATATAGTTTCATTTTCATATTTTTAAGTGTAAAAAACAACGTAAAGGAAACAAATAGGTTGATACACCTAAAGTATGACTGCAATACATAAAAGTATTATCCATGAAAAATATTCTCGGGTCTTCCATTAATAATTGTTTACAGTAGCAATTAATATATAAGTACTAGAAGCAAATTATTGTATTACTTGTACAACTTTTTAAATCTGAAAACAGGGCGTATAGATTTCAACTATACATAACTTCTTTTTAAGAAATATTTTCAACGAAAATTTTCTCTTATCCAATATCATAAATTATCTTATAAGATTTATCGATAATTTTGGACCATCCTGCAGCATAGACTCAAGAAGTTGATAGTAAATAGTAGGTTACAAAATATGCATCTCACTATATATTAATATTATATACAAACCCTGTTCGGATCGACGATCAAATTTAATAAAACAATAGCGACTTCTTTCTTTTCTTAGTAAAAAGTGTAGTTTATTTCTCAATGGTAGGTTTTTATATATTCGAATGATTTTTAACACGATGAAAAGAAAATGCAGAAGGTCCAAAACAATTCTGGACTGATTTATACAAAATGTTTACATTCCCGAAACAGGAGTTCAAAACATGATTTGTCAAATTCATCTGTACTATGCAGATTACCCCGAGCTTGTGGCAATACACTAGTTTCATATATTATTTTACAATTTACCTATCACACGGATTCAGATAAATCGTTCCATCTTCTTTCTGTACGTTTGAAAATAACTACAGTCCCTCTCTTTGTTCCTCCATCATTTTTAAAATGTAACTTTGTTTAAGAAGCACCTAATACTTTTATAATGCAGGATTTTCGAATTTTGGTCCTTTGGTGACTATGATTTCAGCATATGGAAATTCTTGACCGAGTTCTAAGACTTGGAACTTTTTTAGTACTAACAATGTATAGAACTTTTGTGCAACCTAGAAATATATTACGAACAATGTTAATAATTCACTAACACAAGTATCATTTGAACTTCGATAAAAATTATATTAAATAATACTAACCTGTTTGCGGTTATTTTTGTACGCCATTTCTGATAACGATAACCTGTCTTTGGCATCCAGTTTGCTTTTAATAACATGATACATGTGTGCTGCCCTTTTGTTAAGAACACGTTCCTCGAACTGTTCATACGTTTCATCTAATTGTTGTTCTTCTTGCTGCAAAATGGAATAAACAATGCCACTCGTATACATGTTCTTCGAACGCTTTATAATTAATAATTTTATATTAATACTTACAGGTCCTACGGATGGAGGGAATTCGTAATCCTCGTGATTCCAAGGTGTCGCGGGTCCTCTTTCAGAGATAGCACCAGGTGTAAGTGCTGGTGGATGTTCATCGTAACCGATAAAAGGTACCTGTAATTGTTCATACAAAGACGAAAATATCAATTAAAAGATCTTTCAAAGCTTAGCAAGGTATACATGTATGGGAGATACGAATGACTAACTTGATCGTAGCCCATGTTTTCCATTTGAGGAAGTTCGGTGGGTGGTGCTGCAGTGACTTCCGCTTCCGTTGGGATAGCCGGAATTACCGGTTCTTCGGGAACACCGAGAGATTCGATAGGGGGTATTGCTGGGATTTCCGGAGTAATCAAAGGTGTTTCAGGAACTGGTGGTGTTATTTCTGCTTCTTCTACCGCCGGCACTATACCACTGATTTCGGATATCGATGGCTCCGCAGGTAAGGATACTTCGGGTGGTACTGGCGACTCCGCGGGAGGATGACTTGGTGTCGCGGCGATACTTGGTACGTCTACAGCTTCGGGGGCAACTTCTATAGGTGGTGGTGGTGGAGGTCGTACCTATAATGAAGTATATGAATACTGAGTACGATCTTAATGCACGTAAATTAAACCTGTCATGCACATAAATGACTGAGCCGAACCTCTTCTTCTGGCGGTGCTTTTCGTTTTCTTGCCATCCGTTTCATAAGGATAGTTTGGTCAAACGATACTGCCTCTGGTTCTGCAGGGTCTCTCATTTGTTCTAAAGGTAGACCTTCTTCCTCACCGACCAGACGTCCAAAATCTTCGTACTCGTAGGACTTGCTCGTTAAATGTCGTTGATAATTCTGTTTTGTTAAAACGTAGAATAATAAATGAATTTGAAGTTATTCTCACATCAATACTTGAGTGGTTCAGTGAAAATATACATTACCTTGAATAGAACACGAGCTGGAATGGGCCTTCCTGGCAAGGCAAAGAGTTTCTCTACACCACCCGTTTCTTTCCAGTGCATTAATCTTTTGGTCGGCGGTGCCAAGTCTAATGTGGTTATGATATCGCTAGTATCTGACAATTGAGCTTTCATTTCTTCACCAGAGATATTTTTTACTTCGTCAACGATAAGTTTACGCTTGCGCTTCGCTTTCGTGAATCCTGAAAATTTGAATATTGATATTGTAATAATTGGAATATAGGATATAATATTATAAATAATATCGAGACAGGTACTGCAAACCTTTTAAAGCGGAAGCATCTACTGGTGCAAGAGCAAAACTCTCTTCCTCGTCGTGTAATAGCGTGGTTTGATCTTGCAGTGGTGGTGGTTCTTCTATAGCATCCATGGGCTCTTCTGGAATGGTTGGTGGTGCAGGGGTAAACCGACGACTAGCTACACTTATTCTTCCTTCAATTTCTTCTCCTGGTACTATTGGAGTGGCAGGTCTTGAGTCGTCACTTCTGCAGAGACAATAAGAATTTTTAGTAAACTACACCTACAATTAAATTTTATGGGACAGTATATAATATTACTTATAATGACATATTACTAACATCATCGGTGAAGGAGGTCCACCGAAGCGGTCAATTTCTTCCTCAGATTCATCGTGAACGGAAGGTGCAACACCTGGTACCGCAACAGCTTCTTGTTCCGCTATTGCGCTAACCTCGGGTACAGGTACTTCGCCCATTGGTGCTTCGTCAAATAAGCCACCTTCAAATAGTCCACCAGCTAAAAATTATACAAATACGTACATTAATATATGTCTACATATATTGAAAATCTTTTACAATTGAAGACATTCTTATGAGTAAAAATTGATGTATATTACTTACATATCATATCTTCACCAAGAGGTCCTCCAAATCCATCATCCCGAATAGGTCTATCTATGTCCATAGGTTGTACCGTTACTGATGGACCAGCAACTGGTTCTTTTTCTTTTGGTTCTAAACTTGCTTCAATACCTGGTCCATCGGCAAATAACATATGACTCTAAATTGGGAATTAAGAATATAAAGAGAATTAAGAGCGTGTTTTTCTAATGCTGATTACAAGACAATTTCTTATTTAGAAGTGAAAATAAAAATATACTTGATCTAATGATGGTTCTATAGCACCAGCGTGTCTTAACAATTCTGGTGGTTCAGCATCAAAACTCATATCACCAAATCCTTGATCGTGTGTAACTAAAGCCAGACTACCGTAATCTTCCCTCATTGTAATTTCTTCTGCTCGTGATTGGTTTAAACTAAATTGTGCTTCAATGTCTACATCTCTGAAATAAGGAATTTTCAGTTTAACTGGATACTATTAAGTAAAATCAGTTCCATAAACATGCATAAAATAATATTAAAGAACATGAGTAGTTGGTGCCCTTACTTTAACTCAGGCATCGCAGTATCGAAGTCATGGAATACTTCAGGCAATGTTATAGCTGTCACAGCAGCTTCTCTATGTTCTTCTGGTAAATCTACCATGCCAGGTCTGAATGCCATTTTAATTTTTACAAAAGCTTCATTACAATCGGCCAAGAGATACTTGGCCTTTCTTGAGTATATCCGTACAACACCCAGCAACAAGTGACCAGATGTTCGTAACGCCATTTTCACCTATGTTGACATAAAAAAATAGGAAATTAATTTTGTTTTATAAATAGATCTATCAGCAGTAAGCAACATCAATTTATAATTGAAAACATTGTCTAATAGTCATCTTTGGAATTTTATTTCATGAATCTCATATACATATGTATTACGCCAGACTTTATGCAGTCATTATACAGCTACGAAACACTGTTTTAAATGGTCAAAAAACCATTGTTAAGAAATATTTTAGGTGGTTAACTTCAACTTGTATAAAAAATAATAAATAATACAGTATTACAAGAATAAATTGATTACCTTTGGCTGTAAAATACCATCCACAGATTTTTCGATATTCGTTTCAAATACGTGTGCTTTTGTCAACTTTTTGTCCCAGTGAGCGGCTAACCAAATTCGGGCCAGCGGCCCTTTTTTGGCCAACACAAAATGTGCATAAAACATGATTAATTCCTATTACGTGTACTTCTGTAACAGGAAGTTTATCATATTAAGAAGATTCATTACAACGATCGGTGCACTGTTTGTAAACACAGATCTAAACATAAGGGATAAGCATAACACTTTGTTAATGCAAAATCCCGGTCGTAATCACAAACTCACCCTGTTACAAAGAAAGTCGGGCGGCGCGTCAGTGAATGTGTAATGTTAGCATTTTTTCCCCGTTGACGAACATACAAATCGAGGCGCGGGATACGAATAATTAGCAATCATGTAATCTTTTCCAATTTATTAAAATGTCAACATCCCCGCACAAGATGGCGTTTCTGTCCGTGATTTTGGCGGTTACGCGTAACCGCCGTTGAACACGTATTACGTTTTGCTTGTTCCCACGCGGAATATTCCGTTCCAGCGTGTTCTATAAACGAAATCTAATGCACCGTACGCATATTCCGCGGCCACGACCACTTTTAGTTAGAATCCTTTCCGATTTTCGACACATACGGTACGATTCCTTCCACCGCGTCTTCGCAATCATCCGCGACACTATTACACTGCGTTCCGAAATACTCTTTTCATTGGCGCCAAACAACAGCGTTCCGAAGATGATGGTTTTTTCCTTCTATCAACGATTAATTCACCACGGTTCAATTGCTTTCAACACAGTTTGTTATTACACCAAAAGTTAAATGAATAGTGTATAATATGATCAAAATATATAAAAAGTTTAGAAAATTTTATAACAGTCTTTGCACATAACCTTTTACCAGTAAGATTCAGATATCGATATGTAAAGTTAGGAAACAGGCTTGCCTTTTACTGTTGGCAGTATTTATTTTGAATTTAATTTAATTATGTTTAAGTACTATTTTTCAATTAGTCGTTCGATACTCGTTTCAATGCGAAGGTAGCTAAAAGTATAAGTATACATATGAAATATAAAAATAAGAAAATTGTATCCGAATGTGTAACGTTTATATCATTATATTATATACAGGCTTACAAGTCCGCTGATATGATTGGTGGATGCAAAGTCGACGCGTATTATATTACATGTTAGCATATACTCATTTATATCGGTTACACTTAAGTTAGATATTTGACTAGTTAGCGAACCGTATAATATTCCTATAAATATAATACGGTGCTGCCTCTACAGCTCGAGAATAAATATAAACGTGGTTTTAGGAATTCCTATGTAAGCGTGCAACTTAGCACCAATCTCTCTATGGACGGAACAACGTGACGTTACCCAAAATCATAAAATTAAATGCCGGTCGTGAGCATAACCTCTTGACCCAGTAACAGAAATAATATTTTAATGTTTTAGGATTTTTTTGTTGCCAGTATCGAATACCATATTGATATTGGCACATTGAAACTACGTTCATTATTTTCTATTTCAAAATGATGAATTGCCTGTGATTTCTGTTAACCTTTTCTTCCACCATCCACTGATATAGTATATTAACCAATTCGTCTAACATGGGACAATTACTGACATACATGACACGACCGATTCGTTCTTTTAATATTGAGAATCGTGCGCAACGTGTTATTTCAAAAGAAAAGCCTTCTCCGGCTCCTCAATATCCCTCAGTGCAAAAAGAGAAGAAGTTAGCAGACCAAAGTAGGTTATTTTTCTTATTCTTGTTTTTCTCGTGCAAGAAAAACACAAATGCGTTTGACCAAAACTCCATCCTTAAATTTTCTTTATTTAAGAAATTAATGTGTAATTCCCGTTTGTCATTAACAGTATCTTGTAGAGAAAATCTTTCTATGCTAAATGATATTTATTTCTACTGCTATATTTATAATGTAGTGAAAATATAATAATGCAATGATAGTCTCTGTTTTCAGTAAATCCAAACTTTATGAAAACTCATTATGAGAAGAATGAAAATTTGGATACCCGCCTGAAGTCTGTCTTTGTCACCTCCACCGATATAAAGGTAAACTTTTTAATGAAATTTTTAAATTAGCAACTTTCAATATGCTTTATTCACACTAACTACTATATCAGTATTCAAACATAAAAACTGTTATGTATGAACAACATTTCTACATATGTAATTACAAAGGAAACTCGAACATTACATTAATATGTTAAAAATGATTAGGAAGGAGTATCCATTGACGAGGGAAAAAGGCCATTACCACAATCGAGGCAAATTCCTACTGACTTTGATTATGGAATTTATGAGCCAAGTGTCATAACTGAGGGTAAATGTAGTTTGAGACAGGCATTACAATTTATAACCAAACACAGACAAAGTCCTGTTGAGTATTCTATAGACAAAATAGTGGAAGAATACAAGCTAGATAGAATATTAGTTGGTGAGTATATATGTCTCTATATATGCACAAGCTTCATATAATCAATAATGTATATAGCATACAAAATAATGATACTATTGTTTTTAGAAAATATATTAAAACACTTTAAAGTGGTAGAACCATACACACCAAACAATATGGTTAAACCATGGGAAGAGGATGTGAATAATTTCTAGACAAAGAAAAATGTTTGATAATCCTGAATGTACCTTATGCACATAGACAATTTAAGTATTTGTTAAATACTGTTAGAAAAGATTTAATTTAATAAAGTGTGTAGAAATGTATAATGTATAAATATAACATTTGTACATAACTCCTATACAGAAAAAAAGAGGTACAGACCATATAAAATTTGAAATATTTACAAATTTCTTATATTCCTGCTCTACGTATATCAGTTCAAGTGGAGTGAAAATTAATTCGTTGGATATTTTTTTTTAAGTATTTAATTATACATCTTATAATCTAGGTACTAATAATAATACAGCATATATGATGAAATATAGAAATTATTAGTTCATAATTAAATATATTTCTTAATTATGGCAGTTGAAATACCAACCCTTGGAAAGTCGTTTTTTTCCTAATTTTAAATTACTTTTTAATCTCACCACAAATTTGCAAATTAAGAATCAATTCGCCACAATAGTTATCCCTACTTCTCTATTCATGCAGGTATATATAATACAATTAAAATATAGCATATATTTAACTTATTTTATAGACACATGTATGTACATACATCAATTTCTCGCATGTACCATATTTACAAAAGGCAATTTTTTATATATAATTTTGTAATTAATTTTGTTTATCTTCTCGATGCATTTTGAACACGTACTCAGTTCGTATAATGTTGGAAGAATTAATTGTAAGGTATAAAAAAGATAAGTTAAAAATAAAGGATTAAAGGAATACAAATTTCATCGTGGAATTATACAATTAAATCGTAGACTACAAAATGAAACAGTCATTTTGCTGATTTGTAGGAATAATTCCTTAATTATACATTTATCTATTAGGTTTTTACAAATGTTTATGCGTTGTCCCTTAATCATACTTACATTAACTCCACACATTTAGAAGATCTAAAACGGAAGATGAATGTCAAACGTGGACGAATCTATTTTATATTGAAAAGATTTGTTATGTACTCACTTACTACGACGTGATAAACACATGTTATAATAACTAATACGTGGAACTGTTTGAACGTGGAAGGTGCAGAGTCAGAATGACCAAAGAATGGTCCTTCATCGACTGAGCCAAGCTCTGGAATGGTTGGAGTCTTTGACATCATCCAATAAAAAGCTTTCATTTTTAATCTTTCCTTCAATTCTCTTCCCACCTCCTCCCGGATTCTTCGATTATAATCATTGAGCCATCGTCTCTGTATTGATTAATACCTTTTTAATATATATTTTACTATACGCAGCAAATCGAAGTAAATTTGACCAGATCGTTCTTATACATATATAGTAAATAATTCACAATTTTAACAAAATGTGATGTAAAACGTTATAAAAAGATAATACTGTACAATTCTCTTATATAGCAAACATAGTAAAAATTATTGAACACCTACGTGAGATGGATTCAGCATATCGACGTCGATAAGTTTTGGCTCATATGGGACAAGTGTAACATCACGGAACTTTAGAAACTTCTCTCGACCTCTCTGAAGCACACATACCTCGCAAATGAAATTACACATATTTCGATTAAATTAAAACATATGCTTCAATCACGTACCGATTTCCCCGCTTCTACGACTTCGATTATATTCTCTAAACGCACGCCAAAATCTCCTTCCTTATAGTACCCGGGTTCGTTCGACATGAAGAATCCTGGTTTTAACACAACTGTCCCGCATTCTTTTTGTGCTGTTTTAACTTCCGTGTATGATATACTAATTGGAGCTAAAATTATAATTTACGATGTTGAATAACAACAGAAAATTATCAATACAACCCACAGATTATTATAAGTTATAAGTATTCCAAACACGAACATTCGTGGACAGATAAAAAGTGACCGATTCCATGTCCAGTCCCATGTAAATAATCGTAGCCCATATTCCATAACGGTGCCCTCGCAATAGCATCCAATTGACCAGACCTTACATTGCTGGGGAAAGTCATAGATGACAATTGAATTGCACCTATTAACACCCGCGTATATGCTTTCTTTTGTTCCGTTGTCGGTTCTCCGAAATGTAGAGTTCTCGTTATATCGGTGGTACCGTCTGTAGAAAACATTTTTCATTTTCATGTTATTCGACTAAAGTATATATCTCTACAGTTCTAGATGGATTTTTTTACCTAAGTACTGTCCTCCAGAATCCACCACTAACATTGACGTTTTCTCAATTTTCATATTCGTGAGATTATTCGGTTCGTAATGGGGAATAGCCGCATGGGGGCCATAGCCAGCGATTGTAGGAAATGAAATTCCTTTATTATCATCCTGCTCGTAACGAAATTCGTTTGCCACCCTGGCCACCTGCATCTCGTCCCAACCCTCAGAATTAAGTCCGATTTGTTCTTCCATGTACGCTAAAAAGTCGCACATGGCCACGGCATCTCTTAAATGCGATCTCCTCATTCCCTCTGCTTCAACCTTATTTTTCTGGGCCCTAAGCCCTAACACCGGTGATTCTTTCGACAATTGTTTTTCTGGTGGAACCTATTAACACATTCATCGGTTAATGCAATTAAACTGTTGTTATATGTTCAATTCGAATACCATATAAAAAGGCAGTTTAATAACGTAGAATTCCCATAAAAAAAATATAAAATATGATATTATACAAATTATTATGAAAATACTTTCAATGTATACAAGTCAGCTTAAACTATTAACAATCATATTCCGTTTAATTGGACGCTTGGTAGAGCGTATGTTTATTCATAACCGAGCACTCCTCCATAATTCCTGATGCCGCGGGCGCCGAGGCGTCCTAGAGCTCCGGGTAGCATGCCGGGCAGAAAGTACACTTATCGGTTACGAAGTTCACTAGCCCCGAACTAGCTTGTTTTCGCCTTTTATCTATGCACGTGTCCTCCAGCGTTCGGGTGATAAAAGCATGCACAAGAGCGGAGAGGACTATGTCTATGGGGGCGTGTCAGCCCGTCACGTGGGGATCAAGCTAAGCTCAACAAACTCCAGGGTGGCAGGATAACATGCCGGAGAAGGTGTACTCTCGCCTAGGATTATCCGCTCTAAAGCGCATTATTGCGTTGAACCGGTTTCGCGGTCAAGAATAGGACGCATCCATTTTTATCGTGTAAAACCACATTCTTTGATCGAATATAAATTAGTCGTAGTCGACATTTGTTTTCATTACTTTATATTATTATTTAGAATGTCTATAATAAATAGCTGTGGACGTAAGTTCGTATGATACGTTTTATGACTTAGAAATCTATTAGGTGAGACTTACGGAATTATAGATTTCCATGGAGGCACCCTGACTATAACCACATCGTGTCGGTAGCCAAACAGTGTTCCATGCTTGAGACATTGTTCTCAGATCGTACCAAATGGATGAGTAATTATGCCACCTTCATAGAAGTCAATACTTTCTTATTAAAAACAAACGTAAAGCTTAATTGCGATCACAATGAATGGTTTTAGGTGGGTATCTATAATTGCAATCAGATTTCTAATAGATTGTACAAAAATTGTACGTACTTCACACAATCCGCATAGAAACACGAGTCCATTTTCAGATGTGTGTCGATAGCCCGTGAAACTTTATGCCGGGGTGCGTATAAGTGCACCGATCCATGAGTGATAATCGCGTAAGCCCTTAAAACGGGTGTATTCGGCAGGTCATACCCGCGAATATTGAACAGCCAAGCTATCTCGTCGAGGGCGGTGATAACGAGTGCATCGGCACTCGAAATTTCCATTTCCAAACGGACAGATTGTACTTTTTCCTGCCACGGTTTGCCGGAATATTCGTCGGGCAACGGGTATGCCGCGAACGGATTATAATTTGGTCGACCAACCTGCCAGATCAGGTCCACTAGATTGTTGCGGACTGGTACTAATTTCACGGATGAATTCACTAAACAAAAAGTGTTTTTTAATATAATTTTAGAAACAGAAATATAAAAATTCTGGAATTTACAGGTAAATTTTATTACCTAACTCGCTTTCCCATAGTTCCCAATCGATTGCCGCAACAAGTGTTGGATCCGCACCGATACGTACAAAAGGTCGAGATCGAAATTCGTGTTTCAACCATTCTGTTATCGTGGGTACCTCAAATAAACATAGATGGAAAATACATTCATATAAATATACATATGTAGAAAGTAACTAATTTTAAAAATAGTTATTAATAAAAAACTAAACTATTTCCAAATATAAAAAGTGATATTTTGTTTAAATTTATATAAAAGCAGACCACTCAGAAAGCCCCAATTCCCATGCCCCCCGCACTGAGTACAGGGGGTGAACGATCATCGATGACTGAGAACTTGAACAGAGTCAAGTTCTCGAGTCTTCCTCACGCTCAGGGAAAGGAGCTACGTCTCCTCCTCGTGGTTGCATCAACTCTACTTTTGGGTAGAGATTAAAGGAAGATATACTACAGAAATGATCCTGTGAAGTATGATCTTAATTTCTCAACCGCTTCGCTGCTCAGATCTATCGTTCCACGTACTACTTTGGTAGCGAGAGAGCGCGGTTGCCACACTCGCCATCTAGTGGCAAGAAACTATGATAATTCAGTGAGAGGAAAATCACTGCATTGATATACATATGTATACATTCAATGTATGTATCTTCTATACATAGAAGATTAGATACTTGAGTTGATACAACTTTGTCGATATTAATTTAATTTGCTACAATTCCATATAGACGTTGGATTTCATTTATATTTTATTATCACGTTGTTTTTGGATTCCTGCGTGCTTGAATGGTGTAGCTTTCTAGTTATGTAGGAAGAAACTGTGCTTAATTATTTATGAAGGTTGGTAAATTAATTGCAGACTCACTCCTTCTCGACCTCGTTTCATAAGCATCCAGTTACAATCGAGTTGTTGGTCCGCTTGTATATGATATCTTCCATCGGTCCAAAATACGGCTTTATCCAAGGTAATGACTGCCTCTCCGGCACTTCCATAAAATCCAGTGATGAATTCTCTTCTCATATCCCGTGGGTCCAGCGATTCGCTCTACAACGAAAACGTTAATGTAAATGCAAATTCTTATATAGATTTTTACAACATATTCATTACATTTTTCGTATTTATAAGAATGCTTTGATTGTTAATATCAATGTAAAAATCAAATCACACGAAACTACACACTTCACAGAGGTAGTTTTACCACCTTGAACTTACTAATAACTTGTAAGTTCGATACTTAAACTTTCCTTTATTCGGTAATGTTCATTATATTTAGTTTTACGCAATGATTCATATGAATTCTTAGTACGTTAAAAAGCATCACACAAACTAAACGTGGGAATCATTTGAGTAATAATTTACTCGGGAGTATAAAAAGGGAAAAACCAAAAAAGCCGAAATTTGCGAAATTCCACGCGTGTAGTACCTTCGACGGACCCTCACGGCCGTGACTAACGAAGTTCACTGTCTGAAATGTTAAGTGTAACAAGTGGACGTATAGTGGACGCAACATACATATTAACGTATATACAATACGATATTATTTATAGTTTCAATGATTAAGACCTGAAAACATATAAGGTCTTCACCTGATGTTCGTCATCTGATGTAACGATGTAACCATCGAGGCCAGGCCCTTGCACTGCGGCGACTCTGATCATTTCCGATCGCAATTGTCTCAATCTCAACGAAGTGTCTTGTCGATTTGGAGGCTGATTGGTAGGATACGCACTAAGAGGACAGTACGATCTCTTCGCTCCATTGTAATTCAAAGGTGGTTTCAAAAATTCTTGCGGTGGAAATGCTCCCGATAAACCTGTGAGAAATTTGTAATATTAAGTATTGAAATTTTTAAAGATAATTGCATAAGTAACACAGAATGTGAGCTACTAGATTTAATCGATATAGAAAAATTAAAAAAAGTTCTTTTGGAGGCGCCGGGCATCGATCCCGGTACCTCTCGCATGCTAAGCGAGCGCTCTACCATCTGAGCTACGCCCCCGATGAAAACTTTGTTTCAAAGTTATTTTAAATATATTGGCCTCTTCTTTATGTGCACATTTGTAAAGAGACACCTGTGTATATACATTTTATTTAAATATTATTCGATATACCGTAATAAATATATCGTTTAATCATTTGAATAAAGTGTCACAATATAGAACGAGGGAAGTAATGGCATATTGCACATTGTTATACATTTATACGTAGTTAAACTATTGTCAATAGACAGTACAATTATTTACGTATAATGTAGTTTCTATTCCTCTACATTTACTTCTACATTGCAAATATAATGTTCGAATACAAAGTGGAAGTATATGAGATTCTGCATAAGATCCCCAATTTCGTTCTACTGTACGTTTGAAAATCTTTTCGTTTTCATTTCAGAGGAACTTGAGAATGTCCCATTTACGTCACATATACGTCCTATGGGAATCCAGAGGGTGTGCTGAGTGGTGCTCGAGTACCAGGCGAGCAGATCCTACGAGGAAGTCGAACATTCCGAAATCCCCGTTTCGATCGCTTCGAACATTGACCCGATGCTCGTCTTAATTCTTACATTTTTTTCTTATGAAAATTCTCGTCGCCAATTGTCACCCATCCCGCACATTACAGGGTTGATTTGCATTAAATTAATTCTTTTTTAACATATCCGCGTAACCAGATAGAAATGATTCTAACGTTAGGAGTAAAATCGATAGATGTTGGTTGGACCGGATACAGGAGAACGAATATGTTTTAATAGTTAGTATGGACGGTAGTCGGTGTAACTGGGTCAGTGTATTGTTTAATTTAATAATTTAACGTAAATATCAAGTAATATTAAATATGTTACTAGGAAAGTAGGAGCGCGATGGAAGGTGAGTTTTACTCCAATGTAACTTTACAATTTTCACCGTGCAAGTTTTCCAACCTAGGATGCTGTAAACCACCGACATGCTACATGTTTTTCGTTATTCTGTGTTTTTCACGGACAGTCTGGATCTAACGCGACTAGGCTTTCTTTCGTGCGGCTACTACACTTAATTATGTACGGTCTCATGAAAATAGTTTGGAATTAAATAAATTCGTATTCCCGAGTTACCTTGAAAAGTCCACGGTACAGGTACAGATTTCTAAGGTACAAATATTTAAAATATTCCATGAATTATATATTATTATACGTATAACGCGATTAATGCTTCGTATTATGTTTGTGAATTTGGACACTTACAACGTTTAATTACTTTTTTGTTTAACAACGATTGTAAGAACGGTTTACAGGAAGTGTGTGTTACTTGCCCAACGCTGGGATGGAATTGTACATGTAGTAGAGACAGAACATTTATGGGAACGAAATTGGCGAACTGTTTACTGTGAAAATATTTTGACGACAGTTTGATATGAATGCATTTTTTTATCTAGTCACGTAGGAAAATTCTGTTTCGCTATATATTTGAACGTTTTTGTGGCCGAGTCATCATGTGTCAGCAACATCGGGGAAAATCTCTTATGAAACGCAACGCGGTGGGATGTGAAATCATTTTAATAGATGGTTTTGCGATTATAAACCATAATGGTTTATTGACCATGGTCAGTACTGATTTTCAATCTACTTCGTTACATAAAATGATGAAATGTACGTTAGAAATAAAGGAACTGTTTAGCCAAAATAATGTAATGGATATATCGCTTGTGTTTTTCCTTTGTTACATAATTAATACCTTGAAATCAATATATTTTCAATCTATTCCATCAAATTCCATCCACACCCCATTGTAATATCCGAATTGAACAATTTCATATAAACATCTCAAACATCTTTGGTGTAAAAATTGATAAGATTACATCGCCGAAATTTTTCTGATAACTTGAAACTTATGCCCTTGTGTACACCCTTGTGGGCACAGATGCGTGTCTAATTATATGTTTTAGTAATGCACGACAATTCCCCAGGCATATTCAATGTTCTCGTAATGCGCCGCGGAGCATAGGAAATCGTTTAGCGGACGTTCCGCGTACAGTTTTATATTTAAATTCCGGAAACATATTTGTCGGATCACAATGAGGATAATGGGTTGAGACCGCGGATTAATTCAGGATGTCCGATGTTTAACCATCCGAAAATCATTATCGTCATTCCGTGCGGGCGGACCGATCATATACGGTCACCGGGATTATCTAAACATGTGATCATGTTTGTTGATTACGGTTGCATAATGTAATATATCATCGCAGACTGCTCTTTTAAGTGTTCACACACTCGTCCGCACGAGGATGGTATAAAAATTGAACATGAACGGAGCACCGGTCAGAAATTCAACATGTGGCTGGACAAGTTGGTTGTTTGTGTTTTAGTGCTCGTGTGGGTGCGGGCCGAGCAGGATACTCAATTGGAGATCCCTCAAGGAATCCTGCGTGGATTACGAACGGAGACAGTATTTCACAGCAAGCCCTATTACAGTTTCAAGGGAATTCCGTACGCCAGGCCAAATGTCGGTACAAATAAATTCCGGGTGTGTAGAAACGACAGAGAATACGTTTTATATAATATGTTTTAAATGAAAGCTTTTCTCGAGAAACATGGGGATGTTTGTAAAAATATGAAATCAATTTAAGATGCCCGAGCCAGCGGATCCATGGGAAGGTGTGTACGATGCAACGAAACATCGTAGCAGGTGTCCGTCCTATTGCATGATAAAAAAAGGATTCTTGGGCGACGAGGACTGTCTTTATCTCAACGTCTATACACCTGTCTTGGATAAAGAAGCCCGTAAAGCCGTCATGGTCTGGATCCATCCTGGTGCCTGGAACGCTGGATTGGGTGACGACGAACTTTTCGCACCTGATTTTCTAGTCGAGCAGGATATCATTCTTGTGACAATGAATTACAGGCTTGGCGCGCTTGGTAAGTGTCTTTAAAAATACATTCTAAATTGTATTTTCTAAACGTTTCTTCTTCGACCTATTTTTAACGTTTTAATTTTTGCGATTAAAATTTTCGCGAACGTTTTGGACGCGGAATCCGAAAGCCGAATAAGACCGTGAAAGATTCAGGTCGATATCTGAAAATTTGCGGAAATGACGAACGAATTACGAAAATCGCGAAAATTGGTCAAATTCAACCAGTTTTTCGTTTGGTATTCACTCAATTTTTGAGATAGCGATCTGAAACTGGTACCATTGAATTAGTTAGGAAATTCTACGCCAGATCAATATATAATAGTTGTACTTTTCAAAAATTTAATTTTTCGCAAAAATCTGAAGGGGGTAGGTCAGGAATTTTTGCGATTTTCATAAATCGCTCGCCATTTCCGTAATTTTTGAGCTATTAAAATGATCGAGGACGTTTTGGACGCGGAATTTGAAGCCGAATACGACAGTGAAAGAATCATTTTGATATCTAAAAAATTGTGGAAATGCCGAACGAATTACGAAAATCGCAAAAAATCCTGACCTACCCCCTTCAGATTTTTGCGAAAAATTAAATTTTTGAAAAGTACAACTATTATATATTGATCTGACGTAGAATTTCCTAACTAAAACAATGGTACCAGTTCCAGATCGCTATCTTAAAAATTGAGTGAATGCCGAACGAAAAACTGCTCTAATTTGACGATTTATCGCGATTTTCGTAATTTACTCGTCATTTCCGCGATATTTAAGATATCAAAACGCTCCGGGACGTTTTGGACACGGAATTGGAAGCCGAATAAGACTGTGAAAGATTCAGATCGATATCTAAAAGTTTGTGGGAATGACGAGCAAATTACGAAAATCACGAAAAATCGTCAAATTAGAGCAGTTTTTCGTTCGGCACTCACTCAATTTTTAAGATAGCGATCTGAAACTGGTACCATTGTTTTAGTTAGGAAATTCTACGCCAGATCAACGTATAATAGTTGTACTTTTCGAAAATTTAATTTTTCGCAAAAATCTGAAGGGGGTAGGTCAGGATTTTTTGCGATTTTCGTAATTCGTTCGGCATTTCCACAATTTTTTAGATATCAAAATGATTCTTTCACTGTCTTATTCGGCTTCGGATTCCGCGTCCAAAACGTCCAGGATCATATTAATAGCTCAAAAATTACGGAAATGGCGAGCGATTTACGAAAATCGCAAAAAATCCTGATCTACCCCCTTCAGATTTTTGCGAAAAATTAAATTTTTGAAAAGTACAACTATTATATATTGATCTGGCGTAGAATTTCCTAACTAAAACAATGGTACCAGTTCCAGATCGCTATCTTAAAAATTGAGTGAATGCCGAACGAAAAACTGCTCTAATTTGACGATTTATCGCGATTTTCGTAATTTGCGCGCCCTTTCTATAATTTTTAAGCTATTAACCAGTTAAGTGTGTTATCAGCTAACTCATAATCAATGCAGTAACACTGAATCTTTGATTATTCCGATTAGAAATAAAATTGTCCATTTTATAAAATAAAGTCGTTTTTTTTACTCAATATTTCAACAGCGACACTTATTCTGTGTTTGATGACTATACCCGTCATCGCTTGATTATCGCAACACACACTGGTGCGCGGTCTGCACAGAGATCGCCACACTTAACTGGTTAATTGTCACGAGATAGAATGTTGGAACTGTTGAGATTAATTCATCGATGTGTATAGGATATTTGAACACGGAAGATAAGAATGCTCCTGGAAATGCTGGTATGAAGGATCAAGTAATGGCACTCAAGTGGGTGAAAGATAACATACATTACTTTGGCGGAAGTCCTGACAGAGTTACTATTTTTGGTCAGAGTTCGGGTGGTGCTTGTGTTCAGTATCACATGTTGTCTCCCATGTCTGAAGGTAATGTCAATTGTGATTATATTTCCTTATCCACGGAATAGAGTGCAACGGTATATGCATCATTTTCAGGATTATTCAGTGGTGTTATTGACCAGAGTGGTACCACAGTCAGTGCATGGTCAATATCATATAATCCAAGAGAATTGGCATTTATGCTAGGAGAAAAACTTGGAATACATACTACAGATTCCGCGGAATTAGTGAAGAAATTATCCGAACTGGATACGAAAGATATCGTCGATGCCTCCGGTCAACTAGTAGAGACTTTGGTGAATAATTTCTATACACATACAATTTCTCGTGTGATAACAGACCAAAGTTTCTTTCGATACTAAATGCAACATTATTTTAGAATACCGCAAACGGACGTATGCTACCGTTCGTTCCGTCGATTGAAGGTGATTTTGGACAAGACATGTTTTTGACAGACGATCCTTGGGTTCTGTTGAAATCCGGCAAAATTGCAGACGTTCCTTTAATGTCTGGCATCATGATGGATGAGGCTGCTTTCTTCGCTCAGTGTATTTGTCATACCCTATTTTTCCGAATATAGGTTCATTTTTTGATGTTGTTAATTTATGTTATTTTTACAGTTATGATGGATAATATTAATTTGTTAAACGACCAGCCCGAGAAATTCTTACCAGACAACCTAAATATCACTGATCCGCAGAAGAAAAAGGAAGCTGGCGAGGCTTTAAAGAAATTCTACTTCGGAGATAAACCATTAACAGTGGAGTCAGCACGTGAATATACAATGGTAAGTGTTTCTATTGTTTTCTGTTGCATCGCGTATCTACGCATAATTAATTTCAGCTGATGAGCGATATCCTATTCAACTACGGCGAAAGTTTATCGGTGGACATCATCAACGCTCGAAACTCTGCTCCAGTTTATGAATATATGTTTACATACGAAGGCGTATTTGGATTCATGAAGTCACTATTCGGAATGCCAGATGGTCAGTTATGATCTCCCCAAATTTCTTCTTGATAATTAAATACAATAAATATTTTGCAAATATTAACATCTATTTATTTCAATTAGGAGTCGCACACGGTGATGATGTGGGCTACCTGTTCTACAGCAGCGTTTTCAAAAATTTACCTGAACCTGGTTCGCCAGGAGAGAAGATGACGTATATCATGACAAAATTATGGACAAACTTCGCGAAAGACAGGTGAGTCATTTGTGTCAGAGCGAATTCTATTATCCGAAAGAGGCCTTGAAAAATGTAATATACTCATATCATGTCATTCTTCATTGCTATCTAATGAGCATAAAACATCGTCTGATTGCCCTGATATTTCCTGCTGCATAGAAATCCAACATCAAAAATGGACGAGCACATCACTATCAATTGGGAGCCGAAAGGAAACGACGACAATTATCTAATTATTAACGAAGACCTGAAGATGGATAAACATTTCTTCGCAGAGAGGATGGACTTTTGGAGGAATATGTACAAAGACATTCTGGGCAACTATGCTTAAATCGAAGTAACAATATCTCTAGAACTTCCATTGTATTAAATTATCCGGACACTGTAGAATAACATTGCACTACTAAACTGTAAAAAAAAGGATAATAAATCTAAATCGTCCGTTGTTTTTTTTTAAATATGTATTCATCCCAATTATTGCGACAACCGTATAAATTTAATATTTCAACACCTATCAACGAATATCCTTTATGGAAATCCTTTCAAAAGTCTTCTAGCAGTTCCAGTCTCGCTCTCAACGGTTCACCACTCGCATTTCAATCCCGCGTGTATCAGGCTCGCATGAACGTACGAAAAACCCGGGTAGTTCGAACCGCGAGAATTGCTTCGACTGATCGAAGACACGACGAGGGGACGCCATCTTAATGAATCGACGAGCGCGATTCGCCTTCTTAGTCGCTACCACGTTGCCGTCGTTCGTCTACCATTTGTTCACCACTCACTTTTGTGCTTCGTCGCTACCAGGCGGCCAGAAAACCGAGGAGTCGTTCGCGATACGAACTGACCTATACAGATGTGTGTTGTATACGCTGAATACGATGTATACAGTGGCGTATTATATAATCCATACGACGTAAGATTCTAATAATTAGGAGATTCGGGGGAGAGACTGTCGAGATGGTAATTCCGCTGATTAGTTTGCTCATATTTAACATTGCGTGTGTTACAGTAATTTATTTAAAACATTAGACATTTTTTGCGTTGTAAAATTTAATGTTTTATTACAATATCATTTCTAATTACTTTTCTTACTGTGTCCTTAGACCGCGTAATATTTCACGCGCATAACTTCCCTGGTATTACGAAATATTTAAAAAATCACAGAAACCCTTTGTTACTTCTCTACTGTATTTCATATCATGATTTAACAATATAAGATGACTGCTGAGGCAACGTAAGACCACAGTCGACGATATTATTGGCAACCACATAAATTCCGCTGATTGAACCGAACCCGTCCCGCCGACTATTCGAATTCCATACACGCGCTTTCTCGAAGTACAATCGAATGACCTCGAGGCCGCTCGAGGAGAGATGATCGAGATGCTGCGACGGTGGACCGTGTCTCGAGATGATCTTCAACATCTTCGGACCAGGCTCGCATGCAGGGGTAGTTGGTCTCTTTCATCTCGCCTCTGGACCAGTTCGATTACCGTTTCCCCTTCGGTCACTTACACAGGGAGAGACACGAACACGCTTGGGACCTTGGACCAATGGTGTCTTGGGTAAAGGAATGTGTTGAAAAGGTTCGAATACGCGGACGTTCGTGAACGTACATGGACAAGGATAAATGTTTTTGATAATAATTAGCTAGTATTGTTAATATAAAAAGTTGTTAAATGCGTGGGAATTTTTATGAATATTTGCAGCCCGTGGATGTTTAGTAAGGAAACTATGAAATAAATAATGTAATATTGAGGAGCTAGAAAATGTATACGACGTTGGAGCGTGTAAATATGTGAAAAATACATTTTCTACTGGTTTTTACGAGAGTATCCAATTAATGGAAGAGTGCGCAAGTACAAGCATGAAAAAAGAACGATTTATAGTGGTGGATGGATGTTGGCACCCTAGACGGAACATCCGGGTAACATCATACAGAGGGTGGCGTCTAACAGGCTTCTTTTTATTCGTAAAGAGATATGTATTCTTTGTATCCGGATAAGGAATTCTATGTAATTGTATGCTGCGCGTATACTACCACAACATTATATAATATGTGCTTTACAGTGTGTTTGAATAGTGGTTTAATAGTATTAAATCCAGGTTCTATAACAATTCACTTTCTCTTCCTTTTAATTTGTTCATTCTATTACTTTTGTCCTTCGAATGAATATTTAAATGATTCAGTTTCATTGACAGTTAATTATGCAACGACGATTATAGTAGAATGTAATAAGTATGAATAATATTCTAACAAGTTATTGCAGTCAGTGTACGCGAGAAATGCGTTGCTAAAAAATGTTGGGTAACGGAAACAGGTACGTTGGAAAACTGAAAATAACACACACAGAGAAGGAAAACGCATCTTCCGTGTTAGCAGAAATGCGGCAACGATGCTGTCGCATTTGTTCGTCACTCACTTTTGCGCTTCCTTCGTACCAGGGTAGCACTTGATTAAAGAGGTACGCTAAGAATTATAATAATTCAACGTCTACGTCTAGTATACTACAATGGAACTCGCGGTGAATGTGCGTGACATACACGACGCAAGCATTCTAATTCGTCAGCATGTAATTTGCATTAAATTTCTATACTTTCCACGTGTCTTCTTCTAATAATCAGTCTAAACATATTTATATGTAGATATACACAATTTCTTTGTCCATTCTTTTTAATTAATAATTTGATCAAAATATTGTTTTAATATGCAATCCGTGAATATGATTTTTAAAAATGATACTTTGAAACAAGAACTCGAAACCACGATTTCATTTGCTGTAACGGTGGTCGTGGTCTGTAGATTAAAATCTCATGAAAAGAGAATTATCTCATGATCTGCAGACAAGGTGCAACGAAGGGGGCGATGAAACGGGTTTACAACAGCCACTGGACCACGTGTCGAGATGATCTTCGGTTTCTACGTACAGGGGTTTCATAATAACGAGCTGGTTTCCTTTCATCGTGAACAGCTGGACCAGTTTCTTTCATAATTCTCCTACTCTCTGTTTCCATGCTTTCGTACTTTCTGCCTCTCCTTTGATACCGGACGCTTACATGTTGTGTAACTGTCGCTCACGGATTCGTCAAATTTACGAGGCTCGTCGTCGGCAGACGAAAGCAGGAATGTTGGAACAGCGATTCATATTGCCGAGAAAGTATGAAACGCACGAAAAATATTGGGGTATCCCTTTTACCCGACGAGCAGGGACGTATATCGACTCCGCGGTCCAACTGGCTTCGATTTGGGATGGCTCGAGGCTTTTTACAACAGGATAACAGAAGTGGTGGTAAAACTGGTCCCGAGGGTAGTTTTTCTTGTCGTCGTTCCACGACTTTTTCGTTTCAATCGTCCCCTTTCGCCGTTTCATTTACATAAAATGAAATTAACGGTGGAATTAACATTTGTAGATCGCGTTCTGTACGAATAATGTATGTACAGATTGTATATACAAAGAATATCAATTTTTGCATGGGTTTTATCAGTTTATATTTCCCCGCGTATTCACATTTCATTTCATTTACCGGACTCCTGATGAATAATGTTATTAAGTATCACGGCGTTAAAATTAAACGGAATCTCCATTTGCTCTCTACAAATTCAATTTATCATTCCTCATAGAATACGAATAATCGTATGTATGAATAACAGTTAAAATTCCTGAAAAATAAAAACTCAGCAAACGCGTTCATCACCATGATTACTTCATATTCTCGATTCCTAATTTAAAAGACATTCTCTAAACCTGCTCTACTAGAAAATCAACAAATTCAAGCTACCTTGAATCCGTACTGAATCATCCCTACGAAAAAACGTTACCTACACCCTCTCACAATATATTTAACAAAAAATAAAGAAAACAAAGCCATCCTCCCGTGTGGCACCTCCCCCGACATCGATACCCGACGAATCCGTTCCGACGACAGACGGGATCGCCGCGGGGGGGTACATCGTGTTTCCATTGGACAGGAAAACGTCGGGCTGCAGCGATTCGCGCACATAAAAAATTCCGCAGCAGCAACCCCAACCAGACTCCGGATGCACGTGGAAATATGTATGCGCGCGACGGGGTTTGCGCGTTCGGTGGCGCTGTCAGCCATCATCGGTAGAGATCGATAGCCACTCCCCTGTCCCCCTCTCCCTCTACGTTTGAATCGGTGTGTGCGTGTACATATTGTATACGATCCGTCGAAGAGAACACGTAAAAAAGGTAGAAGAAAAACGAAGATGGACGGGAGGGTTAAAAAGACATCATAAATCGCGCGGCGCGACAGCCCGCAACCCTCTCGCATGGTATACGATCCTGGCCGTAGTGAGATGGAGGGTTGCTTAAGTGGCCGGCACCCGGTGCCTGGCTTTTCTCCAGGCGTTCGTCGGATCGGAGAAAAAGACGCTTCGGAGGTTTTTACCGGCTTCTTCCGAGGGACGAAGCGTCGCCGGTGCCCGCCACCCTGCCAGGGGAACAGCGTGCGAGGGAGGTGCCGCATACAAACCTCGTGCAAGCGCGAACGTTCAACCCCCCCTGTACGGGTAAACCACCCTCAAACCACAGGGTAGTACCGACGGCAGCCGCTACGGCGTCCTGCTTGCGGTGAAATAAACACTGAGGCACCGGCTCGAAACAGGGGTGCATGCGGTTGATACGTTTGTATGGGTGAGGTATCATCGAGTCGAGGGTGCTTGATATTTTTTTTCTTTTTTTTTAGGGGTGTTCTTGGGAAGAGTTGTAGTGAAATGCTGCGGGGATTAATGTGATGGTATTGTTTGTTAAATGTAGAATCGAATGTGGTAAGATGGATTTGGTTGTACAACCAAAGAAGTTGTAGAACAGGAGAAAGATCATGATATGGATATTGTAGATTTATGTGGGGTATAATTAATTTATGTGGTGCTTTTTTATAATTATTTTGGTTCGTTCACGTAGTTTGTAGTGATAATAGAAAGATTCGTTACGAAACTGTGCTTTTATAGGGACTGAAGACTTTTTACGAAGGAACTGAATAGGTTTTAGAAAAATGTGTAATGTCGTCATGGAATTATAAACAGTTGATACAGACATGTATGCATATTATTTTGATGTCTAACATTAGTCAGGGGAGATCATTGAGCAAGAAATGTGCTTATAATTAATTATTGATAACCATTGGGACAAGGAGGTTCACCCACGGCGTTACCCCATGAACAGGGTTGTAGGATTATTAATAGGTGTAATTACTGTTGTCAAATAATAACATAATCCCATATCTATCTACACTTAGAAAGTAGTGTATCAAACCTGAATAATCTTCGTCTCATCGTTTTCTTGAATCGTTTCAATCAAAACGATACAAAAAATACAACCAAATCCAACATTTATTTAATAAAGAAAAATCCATAAAACAGCCGTAACAAATTTATTCCACATCTTCCCTAATTAAAAAGTGTCTTTTCCCCAAAACTCTATTGCTGAGTTCGAATCAAAAAACACTCCTATCGTTAACGAAAGAAATAGGAAACTGGGGAAAATTTCGAACCGACACACATATTGACGTTCGATAGCCGATAAATACGGGGTGCCCCACGATCGGGAATAGGAATTCCCGATTGGTTCGTGGAACGGGATGGCATACGGAACTAGAGGTTTCGTCTACAGCCGGTGCGCCAGACGGAATCGATAAATCGAACCGCCTTGTCCCTGGGCCGGTGGAAACTCGACCGGAAATGGAGCAGGCTGTCATCAACAGCAGAAGGTAAAACTAATATTTCCGATAACGTCTTATTGGTTTCCGATACCGACAATAATTATGTCCCACGGCGCGCCGTCGGGGGATGACGACACTTTGAATTTCTTCTCGTGCGTGTTTGCCACGAGTTGCACACTTTGTATTTATTGGAAAACAAGGGCGGTTCGGTAGCAGGGTAACACGAGCACGTAGGGGGTGATTTTCAACCCCTAGAGAGGGTAGCCGGGTGAATGTTACTCATTAAACAGTTCGCAATGGAACCATCGACCAATTCATGGAGGGGAAACCCGTGGTGGAAATACTAAGGCTTCACGGATGAATGTATTGTAGAATGTCAGGGGGACCCCAGTGGACACGTGGTGCACGGATATACTATACAGTGGTACGCTATAGGAGTTGATATGTTAACATTATTTAAAAAGTTTCATTAATATTTGAAAAGAAAATTAAATTAAAATCACTTCCCTGCCTATTTGCCATGCATTATTAATAACAATGCAATTTATATAAATCAAGATGCCTGGCAGAACTACTCTTCGCATTCAGAGAAGGAAACTCTAGGAATCCGTGCGTTGAAAGTGACTTTTACAACATTTCCTGGAAACCTGTAACGGTATGCATACTTGACTCCGGGTGATCTTGAAAGGTGGACTCTATCAAAGAGATTTAACCATAGTAAGGAGGTGGCCTGCACTCGTTGCCATGATATTAGAGAAGTATCAACATTACAGGAGTTTATTCTGATTCGTTGGAGCGAATTAATGTTCGATTCAATGACGTCGTGAAAAATGATGGTAGGGGATTCGTTGCCCGTTATAGGCAATCGGAATAAAGAGTACCATGGGAGAGGAGGAGAAACCAGGATGGAAATGCTTACCATTCATGGAAAGAAATGGGTTAGAACAGACAAGACACGCAAGTATTAGGAAGGTAGAAATACCGAGTTACGACTTCCGCCGGTTAGCCTGGTTACCATCGTTCGACCGCGTTACATGATCGATAAGAATGTAAAATTACGTATGAAAATGAATTATTATACTGCAATAAAAAATACGACTGAGGAATCTACTGAACTTAGTTCACTGCATTTCGTGGATTACAATGTTAATATTAATATATCTTACTATTACAGTTTATATCTCGTGAATTTTTTAGGTCTACCTATGGTATTGTGAAATAAATGTTTATAAACAATTATTGTAAGTTGTAAGTTTATGAAAATTCACTGATGCCTATCGCACGATCAGAATGTTTTGCAAAATACTAGAACAAAAATGTAAACTAATTTGCACAAAATATTTCGTTCTACCCGTTCTTGAATTTTACACTATCAAGAAGGAAAATGCAACAATTCGTTGTAAACAAACGAAAGTTTGCAATTACACAGGAAAACAGAAGGTAAAGCGATGTATTACCGATAAGGTACCCGCGTTACATTTGTAAAGTTTACCTACACGCGTCATAGTAACCTGATCCGCGATGTGACATTTTGTATTTAAAAAAAAGCTTCGTTACGAACGTTTATCGGTCGCGAGATTGTACTGTGCGTCTGTTGCATTTGCGTTTGATACTGTGATTCATAACAATGCGGTTCCCACCGAGAAAACTTCCTTTTACACCGAGACAATAAGACATAAGTAATTCACCAAAATATCACTGTGTTTTATAAACAGACCGAATTATTGTTAAACAAAGAAACAAAATAAAGAAACGAATCACTCAATTTATAATAAGATCACTATCTTATCATTTCTTAAGAAACATACTTAAGTCAGTGACGATAAGCTTATCAATGCAATTTGGACTGCTGGATCTATCCAGACGTAAAGATAACTACCTTATAATTACTCTACCACATCGACAACATTTTCCAACAATTCTTTCACGTACCCAAACAATAAATTATTTCCCCCACTATTCGTTATCTTAAATCAACAAAACCCAGTCCGAACATATATAAACGTACAACTATTACGCCCACCGATCTACGGTCGCCACCAATGTAAACAAATAAATTCTGCATGCGATTATCCTCAAATTTCCACACCTATTTTTCACGTACACGCACAAATCACGTCGTAAGGCGTGTGCATGGACCCACTCGCCATAATGCCGGCAGTATCATTCGTCTTCCGTGGGTCGTCGTCAATGATCATTTTTTGTTTACAGATATTGGATAAGTGACAGCGCGAGGTAGCAGGGCCGTATACCGTGCAGGGGTGAGCCTGTCGTGGCGGTTGGGAGGAGGGGGACCGGTGTCCCGGGCACATTAATTAGGGTGGAACAATAGAGAACGAGAATTTTTACCAGGATCGCATCTGACGAAGGAGGTCGAGGCGTGGGAGTAGCGTTGCAGTCGATGTTGGGCGGGAATCGAATGGCGGTGCGAAACTGCGTGTGACTTTCGTGCTAAACGCGGTGTATATCATTAGACCTGATGGCTGGCTCGTTTGTCGCAGATGAATATGAATGAAGATAGACACGCGAGGGTGAAAGTATTTTGCAAATTAGTACATGTAGGATAGAACGAGTGATAAAGTCGGGGTGAAATTGATCGCTGTTGTGGCGAGGGACTTATGTTTTATGGAAATGTCAATTGTTGCGGATAGCTATGACTTTATGTATATTTTGAGTGCAATTTTTTAGACTAATTTATATTTGTGAAATAATAGATTAATTTTAATATATATAAAATAGATGATTTATATATTGTAACTGTACTTGCAGTTTTAAATGTTGAAATAATATTTCAATAGCATTTGCGAGTAACATTAAAAAAATCGAATCATTTTTCTGTCGTTAATAAAATATTATGCGAATGGATTAATTACATTGTGTCATTATAATATGTAATTTTGTTATAATAAGTTTCAATTGATCAACAAAACTATTGTCAAAAAAGTAGATAGTCAAAAATGTAATTTAGCATGTAATACGTTGACGCTGACCAAAACGTAACGAAGATGGGTAACATAAGGATACGAAGGAATGAAGGGCCTGAGGGACAATGCGTGGCCTTACCAAGGAATCAGCCCCCATAGGGAGTGTTCGAAGGGCCTGAGGATTCCCCGTCTGTTCGCCATATAAAATACACACATCTGCAAGACGCACGTACGCACACGTCGTCCCATACAGTGGCGTCTAAAAGTTTGTGACAACATAGATTGAACGAATCTATTACAAGAATCTATATCTACCACCTCATATGATCCAAACTAATCGATACATGTTTCCCCCGATTAATTATAAAATTTTACATAACTCACATTACGATTCGAATTAATAATTTAAACAAATCAATTATTATATTTAGTTCTATGTCACAGTAGAATCGATTATACACCACTATACATTCTCCCAATAAACTACACAATTGAAACCTTTATGAGAGTTAATGAGACAAGTAATTATTATGAAAACCACCGTGAAATAATCAAACTAAAAGTTGATATTTATACGAAATACAAAAAACTATTCCATAAGTCTTCCCTTTCCCATTCCAATTTAAATCTTTCCTGTCAATTCTATTGAGCATCGAATCCCTTACATCCGATCGAGCCTTCAAGGGACATTTACCACCGATCTCTCATAAATTCCTACACGTAAGATTTTAGTCGACCCTGTACGTGCGCACTTCACCATAAGCTCACCACGCTTCGCAGACTGGTTAGGCTCACGCACTGCTGTACGAACGACGGTTATCGGGGAAGCATGATCTCCGGCCTGCTCCTTTGACTCCTCCTTTACTCCTTTTTGGGGCCGACGCCGAAGCCTGACTATGGTCCAACTGTGCAAGGGACGCATAAACAACGAGCATCCTCGGGACACCTTCGGAATCACGACCCTGGAGGTCTTTCACATTCGCGCGAAACGCGCGCTTTACAGGTTCTCACGATCTTCCCGATTCATTTCAATTGCAGGAGGATCGTGGAAGTATTTGAAATATTTTGAAGGGGGAATTCTGTCTGTCTGATAACATAGGGTGTAATATGTAAAAGACTGTGATAATGGAATAAATGTGGCGTTGTTTGTCTTCTGATTGATTTTTATGAAAGTTTAAACAATATGAAGGAATTTTAGTAGATTCGTCTGAATTACTGATAATAAGTATATTATCACTAATAGTATATGTATATATTTTTTGGAAGATGGAGAGAAAAGCAAGACAGGGAAACAGGTATTTGCCATCGATAGAGGGTATCTAAATTTTAGATTCTAAAATGTGCTGGTAGAAAGTTATAACGAATTGATTCAGACAACTATTTATAACTATTCTCTTATGGAAACATATATCTGCATAAATATCCGCAGTCGAAGCACCACTTTCACACGGTTATGCCTGATATTCTATCACTAAATTTTAAAATTCACAGATAATTCTCTAATATCTAAACTAGAAATCGTCGATCTGTCTCAATCGATTCCCAATACAATTCAACCTCTGACGTTTAAATACCAACGTGTTTAATGTCCGACCAATTAAAATCAATGTCATCGGGTGTCAATCCCGCCCAAGGCAACCGTGGAATGTCGCACGTCGCATCGCAGTTCACGCACACCGACGGGAAACGCGTTTCTATTCGTGGCAGGTGCACGTAGGCACGCACATTACGTCACCTTATCTACACACGCATTATTAGGGTTGCAGGACGTGTCGCGTCTCCTTTGTATCCGGTGCACGCGTACGTTCACACACGTGGTCGCACACAGGGTGCGTTTACAAAGGAACTACCGGGCTCCGTGTGTGTGCCTACGCGGAACGAATACGTATGTATGTATGTACGCCCGCAATAATGGGTGGTAAATTCTGAAACGTTGAACAAAGAAAAAACATGCGGAGCAACAGGAGAACACGAAGTGAAAGGGGTTGCATGGCGAGCCTATATATAATAGCATTCTTTTTATTCTGATCTCATTAAGATTTGCCCGGTTCGCCCTAGGGAGAGCTGAAATCCCCCTTTGTCTTGAGTACTGAAATGTCGATGAAGGGACTCGAAGGAATCCGCTATTAAAACATGAAAACCGTATTGGATTCTATGATTTTCTCTTAGTTTGTCTTTTTCGTTTCTATCGAAATTATTAAATGAATTCAGTGGGTGATTAATTTTTCTTTGACGTTACCGTAAGAATGTTTATGAATATATGTACGTAAATCATAGTATCGTTATTATTAATATGTTTGGGTACGGATTTATTTTATAAACAATGTATTGAAAGACCATTTAACTGTGTCATTAAGGTTGCCTTCAGTAAGCGGAAATACAAAAAATGTATAGTTAAAAAGCGTATAATTTCTTGCTTTCTTGGGATACGAGTAGTGGTCATGCGAAAGGCTTCAAGGAGAACGCTTGACCGCGTCTGAACAATGGCGCTGAGAACATAGATCGGGGTAGGAACCAGGATCACAGAAACCGACAAGGGTGAAGTAAGGTACCATCATATGAAACTAATTCTATTTTGTTGCAATGACTTTCTTAGCCAATTAGAAAAAGAGAGATAGATCAATTTGAATGGATGGATCAATTAGCTGTAATACGAATATGTATACATACATCTATTCGTTAGTAGCATAAACATATTCTCCCATCGTAAATTCATTGTTCTACATAGAATCTATTTGAAAATATTAAATAAAACCCAGTATGTATTTAAAACTTGCGAAAGGTATATACTTATTATCATTAGAATTGCATAATTGCAACACCATCCAATGTACTATTTTCATAGACAACATAAATATTAGAAACCATTCCAAAGAGACTCAACGCATTATCCCCAAATTCATAAAAAAATTACTAAAACCGAATTTCAATGTGTACTAAATCTTCAACCTGTTGTTCACTGTCAGAACATTAAAAATTAATTTATATAAAATACAATATATGTATATCAAATTATCCCAACAAGATCAGAATTAAAGAAGACCAAGGAAACATCTTTCGCAAGATGGAATGGCGGGAACACAGTGGCTCTACACGCTTCGAATGTGGTCACGAAGGACTTGCCGGGTTTCGCGGAGATTAGGAAGGGGATTAGGAAGGATACGTGTACGACGAACTAGTACTAGTTTCGCAGCCGGTTGTTGGTAAATCATGGTTTAGAATCAGCCGGGGAACACGATCGGCGAGGAGGTGGCTAGAGGAGCTAAGCGAGCTTAGGACAGCGCCGTAGATACGTCTAAATGCTATACCTGGCCACGTGCCTTCTACGTGTGTACACACACGCGACCATCGTGTGCCACTACGAATTACCATCTTTTGACCGTTTGGTCCTCCCGCGTTTCTTCTGTGCGAATCGCATTGTTACGTTGGTTTTAAATTCCAGAATATTCGAGATTATTTCGTAAATACGAGGTGGTCGTAAAATCTGACTTATTGTTACTGGTAGTGAAACAGTATGATTTCTATCGAGCGACAAATATGGAATTGAAGCGAAAACAAGTAAAAAATAATTATTTTCGTTATAAAATTAATTACGTAATTATCAACTATATGATGTAGTCTATCCCCTTCTCGTTTCTGTAAACTTGATCGACTTTAACCGAAAATTCTATAATCATGAAGATGCAAGTAAAGCATTATTGATATTAAAATGTGTAAGAATTGTGACATGTAATTGTAATTAATTAAAAAAAAAGCAATTACTTTCTGATTTAATTAAATATCTACTATCCAAAATATTAATTTGTCTTTTGAATAGCGATATAGTTTAGCGTTACTTTTTACAAAGTATCATTTTAAATACATATATTGCAAAAAATAAAAGAAGAATATTGGAGGCGCCGGGCATCGATCCCGGTACCTCTCGCATGCTAAGCGAGCGCTCTACCATCTGAGCTACGCCCCCTGATGTTAAGAAAGAAATCTTTCAGCTTTACGAGACCGCGAATTGAGGTTAAAAATAACCTCTTATTCTAAATAAAGTTCAACTTTCTCTCATTATAAAATTAGAACAATTAAGTACAAGTTAATAGGTGCAAGGAACATACTTTTCATTCGAATTAATTTTTGCTTGAACAGTTTCTATATTTTCGGATAATTTAATATTTTAAGATTCGGCATTCTTGAATGTAATTTACATATGCGTTATATTTATATTTGAACTTTAAGTATTTCAAATATAAAAATACGTACAGTATTTCTTTAAGAATTGATCAGTGATATTAAAGAAATCGAGATTGACTGACATAACGAAAAATGGAGTTATTGAAAGACAACTAAATTTCCGGCCAAATAGTTAACAATAGCAAATACTATACAATGTTATTACTATAAAAATATAGTACTAACCTTATCACACAGTGTACAATGCCAGGCAGATCGAGAGAGGGAGATGTAGAAACGATAGAATTGTTATTTGCGTTGTGCTTCGCTACTTGAATCAACCCCACTTGTTTCGTTTGCTTTCTCATTTGATCACATGGCGCCACCGCGATCCAAGGATCGCAGAATCGTGAAAGAGCATAACCTCCGCGGATGCACGCTATACGAATCTTCCCGCGATGATTTAATTTCTTACACAAACAATCTTTCTTCGTTCCGCACTGTCATCACTAACCGATACTATACGGTCGCAAAATAATATTGGACAACGACGATCGATATAAATATCGATAATGAACCAACGAGATATAAGAATTATTATTATACATCATCGCGCGAACTTCAAATTTATAATGAATATAAAATGGAACGAGAGTATTTATGTAAATACTCTTGAAGTTTAGTAACCCGGAAATGGAATTAATTATTAATTTTCATTTCACTACGAATGGTAACGCGTTATAACTTTTCACTGTGCCATTTAAGAAGGTCGAATGGAGACTGAACAAAATATTCTACCTGACACACTGAAGGTCCTGGCACCGTTAATTTTAGAACGGAGGGGGAATGAACTTCGACAGGAAAATTTGTTTTGTTTTGGACAGCGCCGTAAGGTCAAGGATTGTAGCTTGTAATGCAGTACGAATGTAAGCATAAAGAATTGTATATTACTGGCGAATACAGAGAGAATTATTTTATTACTTATAACAAATTCTCCGAAGAAAATCTATCAGCCTTTACATTTCTTAATCTTCCGGGGTTTTCTCAAATTCCATTCAAATACCATAAAATACACGATTCTTGTTAATTTCAAACATTTCTCTCCAACAAAAATCCTTACAACAATCTAGACATTCTCAATACCGAAAGTTATCCCATCCGCAAAACTAACTCTTGAAAGTCCATCGTTTTTCCAAATTAAAGAACCTTTTCCATTACTTCCCTTCACAAAATAAACCGCTATATCTAGATATCTCGTTTCTTTCACGAGAAGATTTATCGAAAGTTCAAACAAAGCCTTGTCACCGACATTCTGGAACAACTCTTCGCTGCCGATTTACGTCGTTCACCGATTGTATATGCGTATGCCTGTATACATATATATATATGTGTATGTGTATGTACGCGCGTGATATACCTTACAGTGGATTACAGCACGTCCACGAGGATACCGTCGGCCAGGTGGCAAGGGATGAAGCTATAGGGGAGGTGGGTAATCGATCAGGGCCGCAGCATTCGATATCCAATCGACGATATTCGATTTCCACGACGGAAACCCCGTCTCGGTCAGGTTCGAAGCAACGATATCGTTCCAAGAGATAACCATAAGCGCGACCGGCGGCAAACACAGACGAGCTTATCGGATTTCGAGATGGCGTGTTCCATCAGACAGAAAGAGAAAGCGGATTTCATAGTGAAAGTGCGAGCGAGAGAAAGAGATGTCCTGCCAACCTCCGTGCACGTATGGCAGCCTGCTACGTCAACCGGCCTCTTTTCCGATAATTTGCTATTCATTAACATAAAACGAACCGTGGCGGCGTGAAAAGGGGGGCGGGGCGAAACTTTTGGATTTTACTGGTTTTAAAACGAATTACCAGCTCACCGTGGCTCCTTTCGATGGCTGCGGCCCTGCTCACGGTTTGCTCTTATTTTCCAATATCACCGTGGTGGGCTCTACTACTTTCTTTTTATCCTTTTTCATTACCCCACATCTCTCTCGATCATGCAGCTTTGTCGGTATTCGGTCTTTTTCTTTTTTGTTTCCGTCTTTTTGTCATTTCGGTTGCGGCGTTATTTCACGGTAGATTTTCGATGGTTTTTTATATGTGATCGATGTTTAATGGTAATTGTTAATAGATGGGACAATGAAACTTGTTTGTATTAGACGGATAGAATACATGTTGGTCGTGTATATGTATGTTGCAGTGGGATTTAAAATTTTTTAAAATTCGTTCGAACGAGAATTAGTATCGATAAGTTTAAAGGGTATATCCCGATATTGACCCAATTTCACGGTATTCGTGGTATTCCTTTGCCTAGCCGTGGCAGAACAGAAATGTTCTTGTTTTGACGTCGCAACATGTGGTCCGAAATTTCTGTACATATAAATAGCCAGAACTATTTCGAACGCATAAATTGTTTTGAAAAGTCTGTCTGGCTTCTCGGTTCGACTGCGATTAAAATGCTGGTTATCGGCAATAAAAAATTTTACGATAATGAACGTTCCGTTTTCCAAATATACTTTTAATTAGCATTTCAACGTCAATTATAGAAAAATGTTAATCCAGCGTTATTAAAAACTATATTCCAAGTAGTTACATTCGCTCTGTGTACATTCGGGAATACGAAACTTGTTTCCTACGTGTAACTTGCAATGTCCACGAGATTCCTAATTTTCGATAGGTATGTTTCGAACGTTTGTTGTATCGTATTCCCGGCAGATTTGCGGTCGAGCCAATGTGCTTGGCAGTGTACACTGTGTACCTTCCACCGATATGCAAGTAAGTAGCAACAAGATTAACATATTTGTTGCATGATCGACTTCGTGCAAGCGTACTCTGCGCGTGCATGAATGAATCTTGCTATTAGATACACACCTATACACGAATAGAAAGTCGCGAGCTTTTTAACTTGCCACACGTACAACTGCACGTGTACTATATACGTGTAAATATTACGATCACGATGTACATACAGAGGTGCCTTTATACGATTCGTCTCGAGTGTGAAACGCGGTTGAGGTCACTTGCAGACAGAAACCACTGTCGGTTTTAATGTTCATCGGTTTGCACTTCCGCCCTTAAAACAGAGACAGACGGAGAAACATGCAACAAGAATGAGAACTATAAATCACCGGGATCCGTTTTAATTTTAGCAGACGCGGGGAGACACCGATGACTACGACGATACGATCTGGTGCAATGAATTATTTCCGAAGTTTTAACTACCCCGTAACTTAAACCCTTTACATCCGACCGTCGATATAAAACATTGTCGACGGTATTTAAAAATAAAACGTGACCGTGGTTGAATGAAAAATAGATGTATTTTTTTTTCTCCGTCTCCGTCGCTTTAAGATACGATCTTTCGCACGGCCTGGTCAAAGGTGAGGCTTATCGAACACGTGGCCGGTGTTATGTCACGAAAGGCATCGAGTCAAGTGCATGCTTGACCCGAGGCGCCGCAGGAATAACTTTTAAGCGCCGGCGTGCTCGCAAACTTACGTTATTTATAGTACAACCCGAGCCAACTACATATCTGTACTGGAGTGCGTTCACCGGGCGATCGAACCCAGATTCCGCGTTTACGCGAAACGTTAACGTCCGTACAATGAATTTTATTACGCTTTACGAGAGAGAATCTGTTATACCCGTGGATACAACCGCTCTTTCCACTTATTTGATGTCAGTTTTTACCGAAGATACATTTGAAAAGATAACGAACGATTTTTAGTATATTGTTGGTGCGCGGACGGTGTCCATAGTTTAAGCTTTTTACAGTTGTTGGTTTGGGAAGTATTATATGGTACGTAAATATCGATATTTTTCTGTGTTTTTTTTATACGTATTGTTCCTACGGCACGGAAATAAATTCCGCGTTGGCCGCACACCAACAGTGAAATAAATTGGAGCGTGAAAGGGTTAATAACGAGATAATGGATAATGAAGTTTGTATATCTGTTAAAAGTTATGAGTCTTATTCGCGAAAGTGTGAAAGCTCATCTTCGCATCGTTCGTCTTGCTAAAATTCTGGTAGAAGTATTGGAATTAACGCTTTGGATTTTTTGATAAGATTACACGAAGCTTTACACGGATATTACACGACATTGGCTTGTGTGACAGTTGATTAATTGATTGATTCATTGCGATGGTGTAAGCCTTTTAATCAGAGATTTTCAGAGGCTATATTTTTGCGTGATGTATCACGTTTTATCTGATGCTTCGTGTATTCCGCGTTTACTTCGTTAATGCATGCGATGTATATTTATATTCTTGCAATATTCTTCGATATTGAGAATAATATCGCGAATGACGCTGTATCGTGAGAAATATATTAGTTATATAAGTTTTTCTTAAAATATTGTATTAGATATAGTTAGAGACAATAGAGAGGTCGCACTGTAAATTGACGTGAGACTTTTGAGAAAGAAGAACATATACGAATACTTTTCGAAGAATGCTGAGTTGTCGGTTTCTGCACGTGCAATTCAAAAAGGTACTGTCACCATGTTTTTCAGAAACGATTTGTCAGGACAAAGCAGTCAGCATCCGTGGAATTCGCTTTAGCTGACTCCGAGAACGAGATGTCCGTATAGTCATTAAAAGAAAAAGTTAAATTTAGAGAGCGTAACATTTTACGGTTTTCATAAAATTCAAAGCTGATACGTTTCTGTCAAACTGTGTTACATCGAAACTAAAGTCCGCAAGTCGTAGTAGAAAAGGAATGATAATAATTTATGTATACATCATACTCAATTTACAAATTGTTGAGTACATTGAAATTTATCGTTACGATATATATCGAAGGAACAACTTTTCCAAGTTCTCGGAGAATGTATGACGACGCGTATAAATATAAACGTTCGTCGCGATAGTCATGAAATTTTTGGAAAATCTACCTCCGCGAAATTCTTTTGAGACTGATGTTCCGAAATTAGATTTTACGTAATGTGCTGTACGAATCACAGGACGGCTGAAAAAATAATGCTGTATGACAGAGAATTGATCATCGGAGACTAAAATGATTTCAATCTAAATTTATTACACCGTAATGCGATGTCCATCGATTAAACGAGAAAAATAGTGATGAATCTTTCACGTCTCTCGTTATAAAACTGCAGACCACGGTTTTTGCATTGTCTTCGCAATTATCAATGGAACAAACGTTCTACGATGAATCCGCTTTGCATTTATTCTTATCTGGCAATCTAATTTTAATTTACCTTCCCGTTTATATAATCATCAATCCCAATGATAAATGGTATCACCCACTACACTCTGCGCACTAGTTCGTGTTTAGAAAATAGAACAAATTTTTGAATCACATTATATGCAAACTTACTACATCGTGTCACGGTTCGATTATTAAATGGAACTTTGGCTCGATATACAAGTCTTAATTTCTGGAACACACTCATACACGTTTGATTACAGTGTTACATATCACAGTCACCCCATTAACGCTAATATATATAATTGGACGCTTATTTTTTAAAAAACCTACGTTACGTTACACGGCGTACAGTGTTTCGTAATTCAATTCGAATGAATTATACACGAACGAAAGATGGAACGGTGGAGAGGTGAAGCAACACAAACGATGCACACAGTCGACTACAATTGAACAATACGGCCGTCTAAACAGATGATAACCGAACGTGCCTTTTATGAGTCGCGCCAATTGCATAGCGGACCCGGAAGTGATAAAACAACAATATCGACGCGACAAAACGGAGTGATCATAACAGATTATCCCTGTAAGCGCTGCCGAGGGTTGGGGGGAGTGACGGGACCTTGTATATGACGTTCACAGAGGATGTGACATTGAACTTAACTCGCTAATAACCTCCGGCCGCAGATCATATGCAGACGAACTTCTGCCATTTTGCACGAAATTCTCTATCGAAACGT
This sequence comes from Mimumesa dahlbomi, assembly GCA_917499265.3. NCBI lineage: Eukaryota > Metazoa > Arthropoda > Insecta > Hymenoptera > Crabronidae > Mimumesa > Mimumesa dahlbomi. The sequence continues at coordinate 9,227,161 of OU824118.1, read as the reverse complement.
CGATTCAGTTAATCAAATTATATATTCACACTGTAATACCTATACATCGTTATTGAATATTTCAACTAATACCCGTGCAGTGATATTCAATATTTGAAGTAATCATTAAAGTAAAAGGTAGCTATAGCTATATTACACCGAATTAATGTTGACACTTACAAATTAATTATTCAAGAATTATTAAACACAGACGGCCAACGATTACGCGGGAATCTATAATCCGCGGTTCGCGCGATATTTCCTGAATCGTGTTAGATCTCATTCGCGAAATCCCCCGAATTACTACGAATCGCGAGCCACGAACGGCAAACTCAAACGCAGTCTGTAGTCGCCTTAACAATGTCGATTACGTTTCATTCCCTCGCGGTCTTTTTATAGGTATCGTTTCGTCGCTTTTTTTTTCTCTCTTCTTCTGGCTGGTTACGTTGTGCCACGCGTGTGGGTATGTTAAGTGTGATAAATTACGTGGGGCAGATCGTAACCGATCCGCACGGTGTGTTTGCAGAAGCGACAATCGGTGCAATTGTATAACGAGGGAAGAATACCTGGCCTGTGGATCGATGCGTGAAGAAGATAATTCGCCGAAACACTGAGCACAGAGAAAGTATGACTAATTGATTGTGAATAATTGTTTCTCGTTCCGAAACCATTCATGCTTCATTGGCTAACTTTCTTGCGATCCCGCGAATGATGTCCGCGATGAAAAACGTGCGAAATTTGTAGTTCATTTAACGGATGATGAACGATTCGCTTGATTATAAATTCTGTGGATAATTCACATTTTCTGGTACTCGGTATAACGACTACGATTTTTATCAGTAAGTGTTATTGACAGTAAAAGGAAATGAATTTTCATTAGAAAAGCAAGTCGATAGATTTGACAAGAAAGTATTGGACTTAATTACGTTAATTTTTGATCGGTATTATCTTTTTATTGGAACCGTGAGATATTTTCTCGGCCACCGGGATCAGATACTTCATCTGAGCGACAGAAGTTTTTTCCTATAATCGATATCGATGCAATTCCATGAAATGTATACGTTACAGGGCTGTATGTACGAGAGCTCGATGCTGAAAAGCCAGATATGTAAAAAAAAATCTCTTTTACTATGAAGCGAACGTTCGCGATAAATACTGGTTGTCCGCGTACCGGGAAGGCACGGCGGTACGTTTTTCCGGTGGAAAAATGACTGGCGAACTGCAGGATTAACGGCGAGAAACCGCGAATTGCATGGATCGCCGTAGTACCAGCAATCTCGTAAAACTCGATTTTCATGTGAACAACCGTCCTTCCGGTAGACGGTTTATCTTTTATTTTTTTTCCCCTCCCCTTCCCCCTCCAGTGTTTTATTTTTGCCCGACGTCCGCGAAAATTGTCGAACGGCGCAGTACCGCTTCCGTCGATCGTAAAGCCTCGATTTAACAAGTTCACCGCGAAAACTTGTCGGCGTAAATTCATTGAATCTCTCAACGACCGGCCAACAAACTGGATGAAAGTCGTTTCTGAATCGAATTTAATCCATTTACGTCCGCGCAACTACTACGGCGTTCTATCACGCTCCATCGTCTTCTTCCGTTTTATTTTTTTATAAATAAACATCACTGTCGTTTAAAAATATTTCCCACGGTGAATCGTTCCGCTTTCAGATTATTATTCCGTAAATTATCACCTGCAATTGTTTTCAAATACTCGTTAAACGAAGTGTACGTAAAATTTGATAAAAACAAAACACACTAAACCCTCGAGATAAATTTTACTCGAACTTTTACGGTAAGATTCTCCAAATTTCAGATTCAAAAATAATGAAACGTGCTTTATTTAAATGCTGTCACTCGATGTTAGACATTTCCCCGGCGAAGTGAGAATTTCACTAAAACTTTTACGTAGCCCCGGAAATTTCTTTTAACCGTCCCGGAGAAACGTGCGTCCGTTTATTTTCGCGCACGTGCCAGAACTTCCGTTTCCGTCGTCTGGTTATCAGGCGGGCCGAAACTGCAGCGACCCGCCCTTTGATCTGAACACCCGCGAATTCGATCTAACGTCAATATTTGAGAGGGGAATTATAGTTTGTCCAGATACGAAACTTGTGATTCCGCGGCGGTGGTATGTAGGTCTGCTAACATTTATTATGTCTGCGATGGCGTACGATAACGTGCACGTGGCCGCGTTGCCGTACGTCAGCTTTCACGTCGAACGTATCGTTTGCTCTTGATTAATGAAAATTTACACGAAACGTATGTATGTACAGACCTTTTTCTATCGATCGATCACCTCGCAGAATAACGCGGACTTTCAGTGAAAATTATATACTTTGGTTCAATGTACCAGCGAAGACGTGTAATTCGGTGGAAGGTATAAACGTCAAGCATCTCTTTCACTGATTTTCTGAATACGAATGCGACTGGAAGGTTGTGGATTAAGAAGATTTTGAAAACGTTGATATTGTGACGTGTGACTAACGAGTCGGAAATCTTAACCCGTTTACAGGTGTATCGTGGTAATTGCTGCGTAATTTATTTCGCAAAAATTCTATTCATCCACGTGACGTTTCAGGTTTGATATTCACGAACTTTGGTAGCTTGGTGTTTTTTGTGTCCTTTTTTTTTAACGTAATAGAAATGTATTCAATTGAAACTCTTGTCTGTTCCCAATACATTTGTACTTGTGTAACAAAAGCATGAATTTAAATACGAAACACTTTGTAGCAATTTCTGTTTTAGTTTTTACTATTAAAATTCGACCTTTCTTGCGGCGAACGTTTATTGTTTTCGCTATTATATTTCCATACATTTCCATAAGTAAAATCCACGCTACAATCGCGGCATCGGTGTTGCATTGTTTCCCGCAGAACGTATTCTCTATTCAACGCGAATGGAATCGGTGTTCCTTTTAAAATCCGCTCATTTACATGCCGGGGGTGTTATCGTTTATACAAATATCTTTTGATACGTTCGAATTTCATTCTTGTCTCCATCTTTCCAGATTTATTTCCCAAAATTAAGATTATACATCTTACGCTTAAATCACGCTGCACACTAGCGGCAAGTAAATATAGAAAGCCGCGTTCAGATGGCTTTGTTAAATATGCAAACGATCGTTTAAATGAAATTTCTAGCCTGCCGCGCGGCATTTACAACAAAATTCCATTAGGTTTTAGTAAAACACTCGACTATAAAACATTCGCAGTGCAAAAAACACACGAAATATCTACGTTCCTATTCTATAAGTGACTAATAAAATCAAGAGAAACGGTTTTCACCTCCCAATTAATAAAATCAAGAGAAATCCTCTTCGAATTTCAAAACGAAAGAATAAGTCGGAAACTTACCGAAAGCACAGATCGACACCAGGATCCTCAGAATCGATTCCCTCATCGCGTCGATCCAGGAGAGACACACCGGTCGAAATTTAAAAAAAAACGCTGAGAAGCTTGGCGGTAACCGCGTGAGAATCACGGCACGTCGAAGTCGAAATAAAAACGCGCGATCGTACGTTAACAAGTTCTGTTTTCGATTTGCGTCAAGCAAAACGCTCTCACCTATATTTAGGCGGCACTGCAATAATAGCACCGACCACGTTGAGGAAGAAAAGGAGGGAGGGAGGGAGGGAGGGAGGGAGGGATGGTCTGGAGAACGGGAGGAGAAGGAGCGCAAGGTTCAAAATCACACTGACAAGGTACAGACCAATCAGGACGGTTCACCTCTCGTCTTCCGGTATCCGGTCGACCATTCACAAATGGTCCCCCGGTGTCTATTCAACGTTCGCACCTTTGTCACAGACACCTTATTCTCGCAAAGAAACTCGCGAACGGAAGTCGATGTTGTAAATCAAACGACGGAACAGCGAGTCAAATTTAATTTCTTCAAATCAACGAAACATATGATAATAATACCAAACAAAATTTTCCATTCACACTATTTCAATAGCCACGACACTCGTAAAACCGGAAATTGAATTATTCAAATTACCGTTGTGATTACCGTAAGAAATTTACCAAGAAAATATCACGGGTAAACGATCGATAGAACTTCCGGTGTCTCAGGGTACACAATTGGTAAACCGACTTAGTTTACATTCATCACTACGAACATTCGGTGCAACCTTGAGGGGGGGGGGGGCGGGGGGAACACTGCGACGAACACTTCGGAATTCCAAAGTAGACGCGGACGACCCTGACGAATCGAACACTTTTGGTACCCCGCGTTCTCGCGTTGTTACCGTCGAAACAACGACCCTGACGAACACACAGAGGGGAACCGTCGGGGACGTTCGAGCGTCCCGCACGTCTGGAGCAGCGTCGAAACGACGAGGAAACGCAAGGGCGACTGGTTCTACTCCTCTGTCGCTCTCGGTTGTCTTCCTCCACCTCTGCGCCTCTTCCTCCGCCACCTACTCCGACGTCGACGGTGTCGTCGACGACGATCTTCCCCTTCTACCACGACGGACACGCGGAGGCGATTCACGGTATTTTTGTACCCTGTGTTGCCGAAGGCTGACGAGGTTTAACGGCGGGGGCGGGAGACGCTGGGTCACGCTACGAAGGGTGTGTAATCGGAGGGGTGAAGTTAGGACATGGAAATTAACGAATCCGGCGTGTGACGCGTGGAATTTTTCTGTGTCAAGCACAGGCTTTTAAGTGTCCTACCTACTTGTCGCGAAGTGGAGGGGGGAGAGGGACACGTGATTATTTTCCGAATGTCATTGAAAGTATCGAATTTGTGCCTCGGTTTTTGGGAAATGGTACGCAGTTTCGTTTCGCGAGGTGCAATTCACTTATCTTATCTATGGTTATCTGAATGTTTGTTTATCGGTCTACTTGGTATCTCGTGGATGATCGTTAATTGAATAAAAGTAGAGCGAAATAATTTGATATAGGATCGTGTCGTGTCATCAATAAGATTGATGATATAAAAACACTTATATGTATATAAGTATATAAATATACTCTATTTTGTAGATTATTTCTTTTTTTCTCTGTATATTCTAATATGTCGAGAAGAATCTTACATGTTATTCGTATTATCTGGTTATGTAGTAATGCACGTGGATACCGATCGAATAACAATTTGCCCTACATGCAGCAGGCGGCAGTGGGTCACTTCTGATTGGTCATTAACAATGCCTCACGGCATAGCCATTAAGAGGATTCAACGGCCCATCAAAGGGATTTGTACTTCGAAGTCAATGGAGGCCAATCTGTATTCTCTCGAAGCTCTAATTAGCACGTGCATCAGGTGTGTCCGATTGCATCATTGAACCATAATCTTAACGATAATGGATATTAGCGATATCCACTGTATCCCATAATACACAGTACTTTCCGAGCGATTATTATTTAATGAGATTAATCCCGTACGGGATTACACGTTTGGAATGAATAATCGGACGTGCATGATTAAAGTATTATCATCATTTATTTATTTCACTGATCATGACAAAGTAATAATCACATAAAGCTGTTAAAAGTAAAACCCCATTATCACTAAATTGTGTACTGTATTTACAAGTATAGTTCGCATCTGACGAAAATTCGCGCGACGCGTACATCTTCATTTATTTATTTATTTATTTTTTTTTATTCATTCCTGACCAACGATAAATATATAATATATATTTTGTTTTTTTTTTATTCTCCGGCATGTCTGTAGTCGCTCTGCTTACAAAAATTAGGTAAGTAAAGCTACGAACTGCTTCTAATCCTTTCTCTATTCGGTTGTTTGACGAAAGCGCACGTAGAAATTCTTTCTCTCTCACTCTTTCTCTCTCTATCTTTCTCTCTTTCTTTCTCTCGCTCGCTCTCTCTCGCTCTCTCTATCTGTATCTCTTCCTTCCGGCGTAAGAAATGATATTATTGGTACCCAAAACCCCGTTTAATGAAATCCTTCAAATAAAATACTCTAGTTAACAATAAATTATTAAATATCTATTCACAAATATATGTATAGGCTATCGTTTATTACTATCTTCATCACCGTCGACCATCCTCATTCTCGTCATCGCCATCACCATTATCATCGTCTTTATTACTACTTTATTACACAGACAACGGCCTAGGGTTTACTGTACTCGTGTTGGTAAGAAGTATTAAACAGCAAAAAATAATGATCGTTCGGTGGTCTGTATACGTATTATAAAAACGAAGTCTGTCCGACGAAATCCGAATGGGAACGTTGTTGTACATGCTAGAAAAAGACGCTAAAAACTTCTTCTTATTACCGTAGACGACTGAAAACACATTATATACCGTTTTTCTTGTTATTTTTTCTTTCTTGTTAACTCGCCGATTGCCGCCGTAGAATTTCAACGTCTCCCTCGGGGGAATCGAGGATAACTTATCGCTACGTATAGTATACATTTAATTAGTAGAAAAGAATGCTCGAATGGTGGATTGTGCAGTGAGAAATCACGATTTATTACTGCGCCTCGGTGAAACGAACCCCGGAGTGTTGAAAAAAGAACTCCACGAAACGTTCGGCGGTAACGAACGAGCCTGTGAACAACAATCGCTTGAAAAGTAGGACGAACGAGTCGCTTGGAAGCATGACGGTGACGATTAAAAAATATGAATCAGGGCGATAAACTAGACTTGTCTGTTGCATTGGAAATAGCCGATAGATTTTTCATCCCACGTGTCCATCCATTTCTTTTTTTTTTTGGCTCTCGTCTCACTTCCAAGGATCTCGTTTTCCTCGTTGGATACGAAAAAAGTGAAATGTGTTCGTGTCGAGTATCGATGTACGTGTATGCGTGTAATGCATGTGTGGGTCTTGCCTCTGTCCCGAGATGAACGGTCAAAGGATCCGATCGTTTGAGAGGTCATCCGTGATCGAGGAACGGCAGGCAAGAGTTAAGGTATCATTATGTATATATTAAGTAACTTTCTGGCCGTCTTAATCATCGACGAGTACGATGGTTACTGATTGTTCGGAGAATTCGACGAGAATTACCAAGAAACCGCTGCTCGATATAGAAGACGTCAGCATCTTTCGGTATTTCTCGCACTATCGCTGCGTCAAATTGCAAGAAAGATTCGTTGGAATTTATAACGACTCGATACTAATGAATTAATTAATTATTCTCAACAGAATGATCCTCCTAGGAATCCAGTAGAAATTCCTTGGTTCTTGATTTATCCAAAAAATTCTATTTTATCATTGAAAATTAGTGACTATTTTAATAACTCTTGGAGAGTGATATAAATATGAAAAAAATGATAGTTAATCGAATTTTATCGTGTTCATTTTCTTGCAATCGAACGCAGCATCGCTAATGCATTCCTGATTCAAACGGATCGAACCTGACGGATATGCATTCCGTACGAACGTACAATTCTCGCATTGTTCGTTGCAAGCCCTATACAAATTACACCAGTACCGCTATAACTCTGTTTTCTACGCCTCGTACCTCGTATAGAATATGACTTTCTTTTTAAATCTTTATATACACGTCCTATCATCTCTCATTACAGTGTTTCGCTAGTTTATCGGCTGCTATACTGCTTTACAACTATAACACGACTGATTTTTACGGTGTTTTTCTTCTGTGTGTGTGTATGTGTGTGTTTTTTTTTATTATTTATTTATCATCGCTCGCCTAATAAACGGTCGCATTCACACGTCTATTGGCTTTGAAACTCTCGCACTCCGCATCGTCCCGATTCGTTCAGCATACAATAAAAGAACTCGCACACTTGCACAGAAATCGTTCTAATGAGAGGCTTGCGTTTTAATCCCGTTATCTTAGCGGATACAGCGAGATGCTCGATGGCCGAAAGCTCTTAGCGAGGAATTATCGATAGAACGGTAGAAAACCTATGAAACACGCGAAATCTGCAAATAGATCGAACGACTCTACCGCGTAGGTTCTGCAAAAGGTGTTTCTTTATGATTTTTTTTTTGGTCTGCTTTATGGTAAAGAATATTTTGCTATTCGATGTTCTTCTACTTTCTAATTTTCGGTTTCGTTTTCTGAATCTCGCATGGTAAATATCTATGATAGTTGTGTTCGTTTTTCACCATTTCAACAAGTTGGGAAGAACGAAAGTTGACGGTACGATGAGTGTTTGAAATGGTATATGAAATGAACGATTTCTATCTAGAAGAAAAAAAAAATAAGCGCGTTGTAATTCCTATCGGATTTTAAATACGACGTTGCGATTACAATTTGTGTCGTTTTGTTTAAAAGTCACACGACGATACACGATTCACTAATAACTTGTAGGTTCTTCTATTTCTCTTATCGATTCACATCTACGTTTGTTTGATTGACGGTCCATCGTTCAGGTCAGAAATTCAATTTCTCTTACGGAACAGTCGAACGAATTTTCATTGGCGCTTACTGCCACCGACACCGTGGCGTATCGTTATTTAAAGTAGAAAAAGTTAGAAAAAGCCGCGAGGTGGTTTTTTTAGTCGGTTAAAAGTCTGAAAAGTGGCTAAAAAATCGATAGCGATCTTTTTTTTGGAGGACTCTGATTTTCTTTTTTGTTATTTTTATTTTCTTCTTCTTCTTCTTCTTTCATTTACGTGGTCATTACAAATTCTAATCATGATCCGTGTTGAGCTTACATTTAAAAGACGCGAACAAAAACAAAAAAACGCAAGAATTTCGAAACTTATCACTATTACCATTATTATCATCGTTATTGATATATATGTTATTTATTTTTTGTATTTTTTTTTCTTGTTTTTACTTTCGTTTTGGATCTCGGCATGCCACGTTTTCCAGCTCGAAACGGAAGAAAGGGAAAAAAGAGAATACACGGCCGAACCACCGACTATATCGCCGTAATCACCAGTAAATCCGACAGAACGTTCGGTTATAATTCTCAACCGAATGGGCTCCGTGGGTGGGTGAACAGTTTTTTCTCTCTCTCTCTCTCTGTGTCGCAGGCGAAAAAAGAAATGGGCGAAGGATTCACACTCAGGCAACGGTTTAAACTCTCTTGGAAAATTCTCTTTCGCTCTCATTCTCTCATCTATCTCGCGCTCTCTTTTCTCGCTATTTACAAACGTGTGTGTTGCTTAAATAACGTCGAGTATCATTTTCACGCGCCCTGGCTTCCCCTATTACTTCGATTTACCTAAAATAATTATTTAATTATCTTAATTGTCACGACACGGTGGTTTCGATCGTCCGAATTCTATGACGAGACTCCACTCACTGACGTGTCACGATTCATTTTTCTTTTCCACTTTCACACACTCTCTCTCTCGCGTTCTTACTCTCTCTCTCTCTTTTTCTCTCTACGTTTTCACACTGTCTCTCTCTCGCTCTCTTTCTTCCTCCGCTCTCACACTCTCTTCTCTCTCCCTTTCTCTCTCTCTCTCTTTCTTTCTGTCGTTTCCCGTATCTCTGCGTATATCTTGCTCTTCCGTAATATCTTTTTGTTGTTGTTGTTTTTTTTTTACATTGTCAATTTAGTACACCGCCGAATTCCCTTTTTCCTCCCTTGGTGTTTTCCCCAACGGTAGACGGAGGTTCCTGTTATTCTGAGCTGATCTGTCCTGCATCGTCGGCACACTGTCCCTTCGTACGAATTGGCATGGTGTATTTGACTTATAAAGCGGGAGCCTGGCGGTACAGAGGGTTACCCCTGATGGGAAGCACGTGAGCCTCGGAATTGAACACCCATTCGTCCAGGTTAATGAGATCGTCGTCGCTGAACAGCAGATAAAGGTACTGTAAACAGAATGAAAAGTCCATCGGTTATTCGCTTGTAGCCATTTATTCATCTTTATTTATTTAATTAAATCACTCGATTTCACTCGAAAGTTCACACGTTAAACCTCGGTGACGCCACATTTGTTTCAGTAGAAACTCATAGAAATTCATAGAAACTCATGGAAATTCGTACAAATTCATAGAAACTCAAAGAAACTCATAGAAACTCATAGGAACTCATAGGAACTCATAGAAACTCATAGTAAATACTCATATCGTTCCAATAGAAACGAATACGTGAAAACCACGTGAGATACTGCCACCAGCTCATTTAATACGACCGTTAAAACAACTAAGAAACTACTCTTCCAGCGCGGGACCTCAAGAAAGAAGTTTTCCGGTGTAAAGCAAAGTAACGCCATCGGATCGCAGTAATCTTAAAAAAGACCTCAAATGAAAACTTTCGATCCGTACTCGTTGCCCGGGGCTTCTAAAAAGGAACTCCCCTTCCCGGTGGATACTACGGATAGAAGGAATTTCGTTGGGAATTAATTGCGTCCTCGGTAAATTGTACGTACCTTTAGAGTCTCTGCGAAGAAGTAGCTTTGTTGAACATCATCCTTTGGCGGGTCGGGCAAGTAAACATTGTGAAGGCCTGTAAAGCCTCCGGGTACGCGACAATATTTTTCCAATGCCTGGACCGCCTCCCATCCCCATTCCCGATACTTCGGGTCCTTTGTCAGCCGCCACATCACGAAATACGACTCGAACGTCTGTAAAAGAAAAATATTTTATTCACGAAATTCCTGTATTTACGCCGGCCGCGATAAAAGGTGGAGGGGGAGGGGGGGGTGGAACGCGATTGAATATTTCACGTTTCATTACCGGCCGAGAAAACATACCGGAGGCGACCGGGTCTTTCCGGGTTTTACAGGACGCGAAGTCACGGAGAAGTTTGTCGAAAGTAGACGATGAATATTGAAAAGGGTGAAGGGGAGGGGAGGGGAAGGGGGTGGTAGTGGTGGTGGATGTTGAAGTTAAGAGCCGGTAATAATTGATCAATAAGTAAAACCGTGCCGGCAATAATTCCACGTTCGAAGGGTTAAAACTGTGTTACGTATCACTTTCCGAAAGCTCGGAAAATTCATTTGAAACTCAAACCAACGCGGCGAAACGAGGTGAAATTGAAACGTCGACGATGTAAAAAGCTTCGGTTTACTTCTGGCGGGGTTTCGCGTCGTCACGGTGGAAAATAGTATTATGTATGTATAATGTATATGCGTCTCGTTGCGGAGCGTTGAAGAAACTTACCTCGGGTCGCAGGATGTAATATTTCTCGCCGCTCTTCAGACTTTTCGCCTCGTTGCCCTCGATGAAGTGAAAAGCTTCCGGGCCGAGTTTCGTGAAGCTTCTGTCGTACGACTCGTGGCACGTGTTGGTCAAACCGGCGGCGACCGTCATGTATCTGTCGGACCGCTCGTTTTGCAGAGTTTTCGCGCCCAGTGCAAACATACCGCCTGCGAGACCGAACGGATTTAAAATGAAAATTATTCGCCAATTTACATGAAAGCTGAACCGTGGGAGGGGGGTGGCTGCTCTTTGCGTTTGACTTTGGGATTAAGGAAATCCCGCGGTCTCTACGTTGATCACGTTAAGTCTGCACTTTTTTCGGTATTCACTTTTCTTGAAAAAAGGTGTTTCACTTGGAAAGCAAATATTGCTAGGATATTTTTAATCTATTTGGGATTCGAACAGGAAGATGTACAGTTGTAACGATAACTGTACTGTTACAATCAGATTTTTGGTTAAAAGACACAGTAAATTTGAATGCAAATTGCTAATTAATTTTATAACTAATCCAGTGTTTGCCATTACCAACAGTTTAACAATTGGTACTCTGTGTATGTTAAAAATATTTCCTTGGAATTGTCTACAATGTTAGTGTTACTAAAATAGAATCTTTCGGTTAATTATGTGTGTTAAACTCGGTACAGCGGAAGTTAACGACGGAATAATGCGTAAAATCGTGTTAAGTGGCGGCAAGTAGCGTAGTTCCGAAAAACTTACCGGCGAAACAGGCGAGGTGACCCATTTTGTGCTCAGGTCTGTCGTATTTCAGATCCGACACGTAAAGCAGTTGACCGGGCGACGTTTTGATCATATGTTGATCTATCGCTGCGATTGCCTCGTCGTACATTTCGCGTGCTTCCGTGTCCTCCTTGCCAGATTGAATCCAAGCTTTCAGTAGGTACTCGTAGAAACTGTCACCGAGTCCTCCGAGCGACATGTGATCTGTATATGGAAATCAGTATCGTGATAAATTGAAATACAAGGACACTATGTCGCATGAAATGTAATATTATGGGAAATGAATTATTTTAAAACACTTTATACTAGATTTTCATTAATTACTCCCACGTTTCGTTTCCATCATTCGTTTTTATTTATCGAGCTACTCTCGTTGCACGAAATTTTCCAGACATCCCCCGTACTATGTATAATGTAATTTATTTGAATGATAAAATTAAAACGAGCTATCCGTCCTTGGCAGAGTGGCTGGCGAGAAAGAAGAAAAAAAAAGTAAAAAATGGCCAGACGAGTGCGCGTCGAGAATTTGAATGATGCTTCATTATGACAACAAGTAGACGGATGCTCGTCAGCTTAGAAAGGAGCAACTCTACGGGGTCTTGAAGAATTGAAGAGACAGACTACGATTCCGCGGTGGATATCGGTGAGGTTTTTGTACGGAGAAGAGGGCTACTCCGACAACTTGTCTGAGAGCGAACGGGACAAAGAGGAGAGAGAGGCCGAGCAGTTTGCTCTTGTAACCCCTGAATGCGGGAAAATGTCGAAAACTTTTTGTTTTCCCTTTCTCTTGATGTCCGCGAGGCGCTGCAGAAGTGGAAACGAAATTTTCCGTTCAGACATGGAAAAGGTGGTACGACGCATGCTGTACATATATCACTTACATTTCACATTCCCATCGGAATGAAAACTATTCGCAACACTGTCATCCATGGGAAACTCGTATCGATTCCATATACTGTACACAAACGATTAAATACAGTACGTAAAATAATTCACGCGTTACATTCCGCGAAGAGAGTAACAAAAACAAAAAAAAATGAAAAATCGCCGGTACGTCAATCGCGTTACCGAGATTAAAGATTCGAGGGTTTCGGTGTGTCAACCTGATATTATAAAAAGCTGGCTGCGCGATCGTTTCCCGTTTGGCACTGATGATCGACGCTTAAAGTGCCGGGTTCGGTATCGACGGTCAATTTGCCGGGACTTCACGGTCAATTTGACAATTCACGGGGGCTTAAGCGGCACCATCAATTTAATAAGACTCGACGGTTACGGCTTGACAAAAGAAAAAAACAACAACGACAACAACAAAATCAGAAAAAAAGCAGCGGCAAGAAAAATTAAAAAAAGAAAAACGGGAGAGTACGTGGTAAGGGTGCACAGTCAGCTTGAAGAGAATGATAAATATCCGTGAGGGTCGTCATACGCGCAACGGGAAAATACGGGAGGTGCGCAAAGTCGACGGAAGAGCGTAAGAAAGAAGAAGAAGGGGGGGGGGATTTAGCACCTGAGGGGATGCACAGTATGATAAATGCGATATTCAGGATCGAGCAAAGAGACCTCGGCAACGGCATCTTTTCAGAAGGCGACGGAACCGAAAAACGAATGAGAAGACGTGGGTGGGGGGGGGGGATGTGAGGAGGGGAAGAGGGGGAAACAGGAACGACCACTCCTCAGCCGAAACTATTTCAACGATGAAATTGATGGCCGTCGGATTAAAAATCTATTTTGCACCGAAAATTCTCCGGGCGCAGGAAGATTTATTAAATGAAATTACAGTAATAAAGCAGAGGCCACATTTATATCTGACTCGATTACGAACGGACGGTTTTATCTGTCGAGAGAGGAGTCTGCCTCGCGTTACACGTGTCGTCTGTCTGTACGTTGACTGACTTGTGTCACTTGAAAATTGGGAAATTTGTTTTATGACTGATACGGTTTACGGGAAGCATCATTTTTGTGAATATTTCGTGTAAATGTGTGTCTCATTGTGCGAAAGTTAATGTGTCACGTGGACGATGAGAAATATGATTAATAAATATGTATAGACGTTATAGTAGTAATAATTAAAATTCTACTTACGTTGTCCCCATTTTCCGGTTCTTGGATGAATGTAATTCGGGTAAAGTCCTTTCGGTTTCTCCAGATTCTTCAACACTTTCCTCACGTTCTCAACTTTGCTCTTGAACACTGGGTTGCCGGTGATGTCACTGAGGTAGGTAAATTCTAGATGCATCGTGCCGATTTCCGACAAAATACTGCATCCGCTGCTGGCCCAGCCGTAATTTTTGCTGGCCTGAAAATTAGAATGAAAGTTTTTGTATTGTCAATTAAACGTTAAACCGGACGGCAAATGTATTTTCCTATATTTTTCGTTCGTCGTTTAAATTTAATTATCCCGAAATCTTTTACCGCGTGGATTTTACAGTAGTTGAAGTCAATAATTAGAATTTCGATGTACTTTTTACAGAATTGAAAATTCAGAGGTACTTTGAAGTTTTTCCGATGACAATTATGAAATTATTTCCGACCGTGTTTTCCCATCGTTGGACACTGAACGGAATTATTCCCAGGTTAGGCACGTTTGTGTTCGGCAATTAGGCACGTTCAGCCATCCCTCGGCGTTCGATAAGATCGCTAATACGAATTACGAAGTCATCAACCGAGTAGGGCGCAGATGTCGCTTCCTAATTAAAATTGCCTCCCTCGAATCGTTTTATTTTCCTTCCCGATACGTCCCATCAATTTTTTTAAATATGCACTTTATCTTTCAATATTTCTTAAACGCGCGATTAAATGTAACGTTTACCGTTGTGTCTTATGTTACTGATAAAAGAAAATTGTTGACGTTGATAATTGTTTACTATTAACGTAAGAAATAATTTTAAATGCCATATGCACAGCGAGCAAATCATTGAAATATCTCGAATACAGAAAATGATCGATATCAAGTATTTTTTTTCTCGGAAGGAATTCAGCACGAACAAAATTGTTCGTCCGAACCAAAATGTCAAAGTTCTCGAGTTAAACTGGCGCGATAAAAACTTGCCGGTTTTAGATCGATTTGCGCGCCAAAAAAACAGATGACAGAAATTGCGCTCGCTGTAAAACAACTATCGCAAGCGAAAAAGTTGTAATGCAAAAAGGGAGATGTAAAAAACTACCAAGAGAGACAAATGAAGGGAAATAGCAAAGTGAACAAAAAATATGAAAAGCGAAGAAACGGAACAACAAATAAAAACGTAGGAGAAAAAACGATTAAGAAGAAGTAAACGTACAAAACGGAAAAGTACACGATGTAGAAAGCTGCAGAAGGGGTGCGAGAGGACGAGAGAGAGAAAGAGAGAGAGAGAGAATGTAACAAACCTCGGCCGTCTTTTGCGGCCTCATTATTCGTCCAATTAAGAATTTGCATATTAATCGCGGGGCCGTCGCTTTGACAAACGTGACTTGACGAAATCGTTTCAATTAAACCACGGAATATAACGCCGTTCTCATATTCCTAATGTACACAGAAAAAGCGACCGTGGGTACCGCCTTCGCTATACGTCTCGATAGTTCATTTTTTATTATTTAACACAACCACCAGACGGGTTGCATTATCGGCAAAAAAATATCGTCGAAATTCTCGATATCCCTATTGAAATTTCACCTTAGAGTCGAAATACATTTTCGACGCCACACGGGTACGAGGAAGTCACGCGGATATTATTTCAAAAATTAATACTTCTATAATTATAATTCACATGTTTTTAATCTCAAATCCGAATCGCACGTGATTATATTGAAACGAACGGAACGACGATCAGATATTCTATGAAAATGAAAAGCACACGGACTCTACCAACCGAAGAAATGTTAACGTTATCGTTAATAACCTGTACAAGCGGGTCAAAGAAAGTTAATCGAAATATTAAATCGTAATCGCCGCTGTTAACCACGTACCCCCCTTCCCCCCTTCCCAGGGGGGATTCCTTCGACCCGTGTAAATATTTGAGGCGCACTAATTTCGGTCTGCGGCGATGTCAGAAATAATTAACATTAAAATACGCCGGTGTCGGTACCCGTGCCGACGTGAAACCACGAAAAGCCAGACTTACCCCGGTATGTAGATTGATGATGGAATGAGGAATTCCGGTTTCCGTTTGGAAAGCAGGCAACATCCGTTCGCCAAGCTGAGCCGCCTTATCCCGGAACATCACATCCCCGGTGAGGGCGTAACAGGCGAGCAAGCTTCCCATGAAACGAATGTTCGTTTCGAACAGTGATATCTCGGAATTCTGAAAGCAGAAAAAAAAACACATCCCCCGTTAATTTGTATTTTCACTTTGCATCGGTTGTAATTAATAACGAAAACACGAACATGATATTATGTTTGTATTTGACAATTTAATTGGATATTTCGGTTCCACTGTATTCTTACAAATACTTTTCCAATTATAATCAAAAAGCGTCAGATTAAATTAAATAACCGAGTCCCAAATCAGAATTGTTAGTATAAATCAATGGATCGGTAAGTAAAGGAGAGGAGCAACGAAAATTGTTCACATTCCCGACCATTGTTTCTTCCTGAAATAAATCGTGGATGTCCTAAACACCGTGCGAATTAACCGAAATTGCGTAAATGTTGACTCAAGGATTTTTTAGGAGGATGTGAACGTGGGGAGTGTGGGGGAGTGGTGGTATTAAATATACGGATGCAGCTAGGAGGAGTATGGGTGAAAAAAAAGGGAGATGTAGGGGTATAGAATAAGAGAAGATAAAACAGCGCATTAGGGAACGACCGCTAATTAAAATGGCCTCAACATTCCCGGGTGAATTCTGCATCGCGTATACATCCACGAGATGGTCGGTAAATCCAACGAAATACTGCGCTGGTCAGAAACCTGCGAGGTGGCGACTCGCACCTGAGACTTTCGTCCGAAAAGCCATCTGCCAGGGTTACGATGGTTTCGAGCTACCATTGGATATCATTTAAATTAAAAAATTACCAGTCTCGTTGTTAAAATCGTCGACGGAAGTTGATTCCTCCGGTGGAATAATTTATAATAATTTATCACTGAAATTGCATTGTTTTTATTACTAGGGGTTCGAATGTTTCTGACACATACTGTTTCGGTGTGTATTACTCCGGTTGTTTATTTGAAACGTAACACCCATATGTTGGTGGAAATGTTAATAATTGTTTAACAAACAATTCTCTCTGTATTTTAGGTACGATCGATAAAGATAATGAAATACTACTGTAACCATTGGGATTGGAAGGGGGAGCACTTGCATTGTGCACCTGAGTCCTGGTATCTGGAAATCGTTTCACACACATGGTGTACGTGTGTGTGTGTGTATGGGAATTGGTACAATTTCGGTTTAAATACAAGTTTATGTATAATAAACAATTCTATTACACCCGGACATGGTATAAAAATGGTGTTTTAAATAAAAATGAAACATATTTTCAATTAAACAAGGTGTTACATCTATCGATCGTCATTACCATTATTATTTTCACCGATCTTTTTCGCATTCCACAGAAAATACCTGACGAAACTCTTATCGCATATCTGAGATGTCCTGACACACTTCGTTTCGTTGCGCCGGTTTGCGGCAAGGTAAACCCGTTAATAGCACACTCAACGCTGAAGTATTAACTTTAATTACCGCGAGTACTCGATACAATTTCTCTTCGGTATCCGTTGTTTCTCTTTAGAACCGTACACCTTCCAATTACTTTCCACTGGTCCCTTTAGTCCGGCATTACTTTCGCGCCGGGCTTAAGGGTGAGAATAATCCTAAAATAATTATCCCGGTAGCCTGGCCGTTAGGTTCGCGGGAAACGATTTCCGAAGAGATCGGAACGACGGGTAACGATCGGGAATAAATCCGCGTGGAAATAAACGTCACTTTAAACGGAATGGAAGTACCTCTTTTCCCCCGGGAGATATTCGCGTAAGAAGAATTACAAACGTCAGCGACTTCCGTGGTAACGTTTTACGTCGGGCATATAAACGTTACAGATGTAAGTCCGTCATTCTGTTTTCCCCCCCTCCCTCACTCCCACCTCCGCGAGCACATATGAACGTTTCGCGTCAAACGCGACCGTTAAGGTCCATTTTTTTTTCCTTTGATTTTTTTTCCTCTTTTTTTTTTTACAACGAACACGCGTTTCGATCGGTGGAAACACGTTTGTGTGCGAGTTACGCGGCAAAATGTTTCGTGTCTGTCTGTCTGTGTGTGTGTGTGTGCGTCACGTACGTACGGTACTCGTGTGGCATATCGTTTCGCTGGAAAACGGCAACAAACATTCCGCCGCAGAAATGAAACTTCAACCATTCGTGTAATGCTTCTTCTTCGCGGGACGCGATAAACTCGGCGAGATTTAAAGTTCGCCGGCTGCCAGCCGGTTACGTGGGCGGATAAGGATCCGCGGAACGACGGGATCCCGGTGACTCTCTTGCGAATTCCGATTTAATAAATCGCGATACCGCGAACGGTAAATTTGCGTAATGGAAAACTTGCCGGCGGGTCACGGAGTTCTGGGGAATTGGCGATGGGTGGCGAGTTCTCGTGCCGGAGGGAAATTTTTGGGAATGTGGGTCCATTTTTAAAGGACCACGGTTCAATGGACCGTTACAGGGTATGTGGAGAATGGACGGTAAAAATACCGTGGGAACGTGAAAAAGATGGGGGTACGATCTTTGTAGTGAATTCCGTGTATGCACACCCGTTACATATGGACAGGTAACGTTTCTAAAGACTCGGTGTACAGGTGCTCGAGTGTATGTAAAGAAGGGAAAGAATGTGTACATGGTTACATATGTCTGTACGTATATAGTACATAGGATTACATATGAAATTATGCTTGAAGAGGCTTCTTGCTCCACGCAATCAAATAGAGGAATAATTTCGAGCAAGATGGTACTCACTAATTAGTCGAAATGTATATCATGGGTACGAATAGTATTTTCGTCTGCTATTTTTTAACTTTACTTCACTCAGTACTTGGAATCAAATTTAATTTACAATGATTTCCTAATATTAAACCTGTGGAAAATTTATATATATTTACATATCTCTACCAAATCAGACAAATGACTGGCTTGTAAATAAAACTCGTAACTTTGCCCAATTTAATTAAGGTAATGGTAAATTTCATGCGTGCTAGAATAATAAAAATAATTTCTCCAAAATATGTAGACTTTTACAATATTTTAATCAAAATATTTTTCAGTATTATAAAAGTACATTTCTTTCGTTTTAATTAACGAAAATAACGTCGGATGTTGTTATGTTGAGCGCAGAATTTTTATACTAAATTCCAAAATGACCGGAGTCGACTATCCAAATTCAAACAGAAGAATTCCCATACCGTCTGACATTTCCCGACATTCTTCTAGGAAAACTCGCAATCCTTTATCGTCCGACATGCCTTACATTTACGTAACAAAACAACGCAACGTTTCAGTGAATATTAACGATGTTTTTGTTACATCCGAGCTCTTTAGACGCGCGCGATTCGTCGAGGTTCATTTTAATAATAAACGCGCCTCGTGCAAACACGGTTTAAAAATCGATGCCGCGGGGCACAATTAAAGTAGCAAAGGTGCTAATTATCAAGAGGCAGAACGATGCTATCGTGGCTGGATGAAAGGATAATGACGCGTCGCTTTCACCGTGGATAGATTACTCTCCCACTCGCATCATCAAACCACACACTATTCGTATCACATTAAATCCTCCACACCGATACAACAAATCAACGCACATTTATAACGATCACACCAAAAAAAAAAAAAATCTCACGGTTTAGTTTCTATTTATCATCATCCTCACGATTCTCCTATCCCCTTTACGATTGTACCAATAAAAACGATCGTAATAAAATTCGATTTCATTCGTGGGATGAGAGCCACTGTATGTCTCTCTTGTATCGGTGCGCTTTGAGGCGTCAGGAGTGCCGTGATGCAACGGAATATGCGTATCGTGGTCGTAAATAGTATGCCGCAATCTGCCGCATCTCGCGCCGCCATGGACCCGACAGGAAAATTGCAAAATACGGCCGGCTCCACCTGTCGTAATCGCGGCAGTTTATCCTAATACTCGACGACGCCGAAGACAGAGGCGTTCGACGTTGGAAAAAGATAGAATCATTGTTACAATAATGGCCAACGGGATACAATGATTTCCGCGAGCTCGGCCGGGGGGAAACAACATTCTATTGTGCTGCTGGCGCGGGGGACCGTTGGTCAAATCGTTATGATCGAAATTTCACCGTGTCTTTCCGGCAGGTCCGGCAGTATAGATACGGGCGGGTGTATCCTAGGATATACCGAACGATACCTTGCGTACGAAACAAACACCTCGGATTTGTGTAACCGCTGAATCCCATACGCGGTATCGTACATACAATGGAATACCTAACTGTGCGAGCAGCTTCAATGGCGAAGTCGGATATTCAGATAGAGAGTGTCCGTTAAACAGCAAGTAGCCTCCTAGAGCCTACTTGATAGTTGGTGAAGTTATAAGTAATAAAATTATGTCTTTTTCTTTGTTAGTTATTGAATCATTCGAATAGCAAATCTTTGCTATTATATATTTCGATATTTGAGTATTCTTTTATTTTTAGGAGTAATTACGTTAGATTCCAGGAACATTTTGATTCAACATCATACTCTCAGTGTAAATAATAAAATTTGTTTTATATTTTGGTTTTCCAAGTAATTGTTTAAGGGTTCATTTTAAACGACGCGACAAAAAAGAGACAAGCCGGCGAGTACAAAGAGTATCCAAAGAACATCATCAGATAGGGTCCACATGTTACAAGCACACGTGCTTGCGCTATGCAGAAAAGTAATAAAAGTACGAGGTAACCGCTCATGTGCCAGCAGCCACCGCAATTATTAACGATCGGTTGCTGAACGATCGTTAGCAGGGTGCTGCAATCACGACACGTGAAACAGCCGCTGTACTATTGCGCAGAAAACTCTGATTAGATGTAACGAACAGGGAATGATAGCGTCAGATTGCGTGCCGCGTCATGCGTCAAAGTAGTATGTGTGAGTGTATATATATACATATAATATAATATTTATAAATTGCTCGAAAACGGATGAGAAAGAAAAAAAAGTAGGTTCCTATATATCGACCTCGATATCCGGTTTTACGGGGGTAGTTAATTAATAAGAATTCGATAGCCTCCGTCTATCGTATGTTGTTTCACACTGTAACCATTTCCGGTTAGACAGGTGTGCCGGATTAACTCGTTTACTTAAAACCTAATAGTGCAAACTTCTTATTAAGGTACTTCGTTAAGTGAGAATACTCTTCCGGTGACCTTTAAACCTGAACTGTTAGGTTCGTCCGAACGAGGATTTTTCGATTTTAATTTCGCTTCCACGATTGTATGCACAAACGTATATCGGAATACATAGATACACATGTATAGTGGTGGTTGAAAGGTAGGGTAGGTGGATGATCGATTGAATTTATCGGGAGCATATTAGAAAAGCGTTACTTTAGAGTCAATTTTCGTATCGAATGTAATCGAGTTTGCTCATTGGTATTTTTTGATTAACGTCGACGGTATCGCGTAAAGTTTTCAAATGAACGATTCCCTCGATATTGGATCGAGTTTATTTTCGTATCGATTTTCGTGCCGCGGCTACGTACCACGTTTCCGCGGTGGTTATCAATTGATCAGAGATCACCGTTTCATGGGTTTTAATTCTCATAGATCTATTTTATCCGGGGTCTACGTTAGCGTAGAGTTTCTGCTGGTGGTTCGCGGGAAACAGATCGTTTCGCCGACCGGCTGCGGTGTTAATAGTACCGAGCCAGAGAAGTTTTAATTAAAACGTCATGTTTCGCATGATTCGATGGCGATTGAAATTTTCGCTGTCCACTCACTACGAGCTACTCAGAAACGATATCGACGGTCAATTATCATTAACGATCGTTCGGCGAAACTGTATATTTATTTGCCCCTGTGGCTCGGGGAAAAAATAGATCCACGGTATTTTGCTGTCTGTCGTAAGGGGGGACTAAAAGGTGTGTTTAAGGGGGTGAGTTAATAAAATTTGTGGTAGTTTTCCTTTGACTGGCACAATAAGGCCAAAATTTAGTGACATTTTGGCAAAATATGAACGGTGTAGATCAAGATGTTTTGGGATTTTCGTTTTTCCTTCGGTAGTTGCACAATTTTTGAGAGAGTGATTGAGTGTTTCGCGGTTGTGTTTAGCTTGGAATTCCGCATCGAAAACGCCCTCGATCATTGTAATAGGTGAAAAATTGTGGAAATGGCGAGCAAATTGCGAAAATGGGGAAAAATCTTGAAATTTCAGCAGTTTTTTGGTCGGCATTTGCTCAATTTTTGAGATAGCGGTCTGGGACTTGTACCATTGTTTTAGTTAGGAAATTCTACGCCAGATCAACGTATAATAGTTGTACTTTTCGAAAATTTAATTTTTCGCAAAAATCTGAAGGGGGTAGGTCAGGATTTTTTGCGATTTTCGTAATTCCTTTGCCATTTCCACAATTTTTTAGATATCAAAATGATTCTTTCACTGGCTTATTCGGCTTCGGATTCCGCATCCAAAACGTCCGGGATCATATTAATAGCTCAAAAATTACGAAAATGGCGAGCGATTTACGAAAATCGCAAAAAATCCTGACCTACCCCCTTCAGATTTTTGCAAAAAATGAAATTTTGGAAAAGTACAACTATTATACGTTGATCTGGCGTAGAATTTCCTAACTAAAACAATGGTACCAGTTTCAGATCGCTATCTTAAAAATTGAGTGAATGCCGAACGAAAAACTGCTCTAATTTGACGATTTATCGCGATTTTCGTAATTCTTTCGTCATTTCTGCAAACTTTTAGATATCGACCTGATTCTTTCGCTGTCTTATTCGGCTTCGGAATCCGCGTCCAAAACGTCCTCGATCATATTCATATCTCAAAAATTACGGAAATAACGAAGGAATTACGATAATCTCGAAAAATCGTCAAATTTCAGCAGTTTTTTGGTCGGCATTTGCTCAATTTTTGAGATAGCGGTCTGGGACTTGTACCATTGTTTTAGTTAGGAAATTCTACGATAGAACAATGTATAATAATTGTACTTTTCGAAAATTTAATTTTTCGCAAAAATCTTGAAGGGGGTAGGTCAGGATTTTTTGCGATTTTCGTAATTCCTTTGCCATTTCCACAATTTTTTAGGTATCAAAATAATTCTTTCACTGGCTTATTCGGATTCGGATTCCGCATCCAAAACGTCCCGGATCATATTAATAGCTCAAAAATTACGAAAATGGCGAGCGATTTACGAAAATCGCAAAAAATCCTGACCTACCCCCTTCAGATTTTTGCGAAAAATGAAATTTTGGAAAAGTACAACTATTATACGTTGATCTGGCGTAGAATTTCCTAACTAAAACAATGGTACCAGTTTCAGATCGCTATCTTAAAAATTGAGTGAATGCCGAACGAAAAACTGCTCTAATTTGACGATTTATCGCGATTTTCGTAATTCTTTCGTCATTTCTGCAAACTTTTAGATATCGACCTGATTCTTTCGCTGTCTTATTCGGCTTCGGAATCCGCGTCCAAAACGTCCTCGATCATATTCATATCTCAAAAATTACGGAAATAACGAAGGAATTACGAAAATCGCGATAAATCGTCAAATTAGAGCAGTTTTTCGTTCGGCATTCACTCAATTTTTAAGATAGCGATCTGAAACTGGTACCAATGTTTTAGTTAGGAAATTCTACGCCAGATCAATGTATAATAGTTGTACTTTTCGAAAATTTAATTTTTCGCAAAAATCTGAAGGGGGTAGGTCAGGATTTTTTGCGATTTTCGTAATTCGGTCGCCATTTTCACAATTTTTTAGATATCGATCTGATTCTTTCTGCATCTTATTCGGCTTTGGATTCCGCGTCCAAAACGTCCTGGATCATTTTAATAGCTCAAAAATTACGGAAATGGCGAGCGATTTACGAAAATCGCAAAAAATCCTGACCTACCCCCTTCAGATTTTTGCGAAAAATTAAATTTTCGAAAAGTACAACTATTATATATTGATCTGGTGTAGAATTTGCTAACTAAATCAATGGTACCAGTCTCAGGTCGCTATCTCAAAAATTGAGCGAATGCCGACCAAAAAACTGTCATAATTTGATAAATTTTCACGATTTTCGTAATTTGCTCGTCATTTCCATAATTTTTGAGCTATTAAAATGACCGAGGACGTTTTGGACGCGGAATTCGAAGCCAAATAAGACAGTGAAAGAATCAGTTCGATATCTAAAAATTTTCGGTTACTTCAATTAATAATAAATTTCAAGGACATTACGTTAATTGGCTTCGCCACAATCGAAGATGTCGGTTTAATGTTTCTTCCCTTCGCGATCCTTTATTTCGTTCTCCACGCTGTTCTCGTCCGTCGCGTTATTGGCGTCCACCTGTTCGCAGAGAGCCTCTCACGATAACGTTGCGGCGCTAATAACGGCAGGTAAGTTTTAATGAAAATGTCATATTTCACACGGCCGCATTGATATTTCGCTCGCGTGTGCACGCGATCCGGTCGGGAGAACTGTTGCGCATGTATATATACATACATACATACATATAGATATATGTATATGTACATACATATCTCTATACATATATGTATGTATGGAGGAGAGCCCGGTTTTCGCCAGACGTGCACCCTCTATTTTGCATGCAAATCTCCGGCCGTGTACTATCGATTCACTTAAATTGAAATATTCAATCTGGGGGAGGGTTAAATGATTCCGAAGTTTCGCCGGCGAATCCGCACGTCGAACTCCGCGATACTCCGATCGGTGATCGCGGCGATTTATGTTGACCGTTCATGCATAACTGAATACGAACGAAAAAAAAACAGAAATACAATTCTGGAAAGTAAATTAAATCGTACCGACAATGAGAGTTGATGGTGTAAAGAGACTACGAGCGCTCAGATTATTTTTCAACATTATTAATATTCGATAATCTATTAAATAATGATATTATAAAAACAACTATGATAATTTGTGAAAATAAATACCAGCAATTTATGATTGTCGTTTAATTCACCGATTTTCCCCGGCATCGTTGATTGTCTTCTTATTAAAGTATTAAGGGTAACAAATTTGACGGTTCCCCGAGCGGTTTCTCACCCCTTTACTCCGGGGGGTGAGATCGTCGAGTGAAATAGAGCCGGATGGAAGTCAGGACGGCGAGTACGCTTTCGCCGTCACGCTATTTTCCACTAGCTCAGGCAAACGTCTGGATTCGTCTAACACCTTTCTACCCTCTTTCAGTCTCTCACCCTTGCCTCGTGCCTCTTCCGACTCGGTTAGATACCCTATCGCGTTTCTGTCGACGGCCCTTCTGCCCCTGGGCGACTAGATCTCCGTTGAAGGAAGGGGGACGGTGGAAAAAAAATATATATATTCGCGAGAGGAAGCACGGGACGGTTATCGTACGATCTTTGAAATCTGTTATCGCGGAACTTTGCCGCTGAAAGTGTGCTCGAGATCGATCGTAACGTTATATGTCGCGATAAAAAGGATTTTGTGGAATGTTTCAGGTCTGTGAAAGGGGAAAATTGAATACGAGCTGAACGTACATGTTCGGTAATGTGATTAATTGTTAACACTGAAATGAATAACGCTAAAAATGATAACTTTTACCATTGATTTCACGAAATAGTTAATTTGGCAAAATTAACTGTATTTTCGTTATGTTGATTAAAGAAATTAAGATTGAAAGCTATAACGTTGCATGCAGGAATTTTAATAAAAAGTTTGAAATTCGACCCACCTCGGTAACTTTAGTGTTAATAACTCTGGCAATGCAACGGAATGATTTCTAATATTATTAATATATACGAAAAATCTTATATTTTGTTCTAGATATATCATTACCTAAAGATACTAATAATCTAGTGTATTAAACACCTTTCACAGAATCTCCAGGTTTCAAAGGTAAGGAGCTTTCGCAGTAGCACGGAAACGGGGAAGAAAATGTGTGAAAGGTAATCCCGTTATCGCGACGTCTTATGCTTTTTAATCTCCGCGTCCGCAGGAAAATACGAGAGGAGAAGGTTTCACTTTGTAACAACATACTTGAAACTACCCCTCGTGGCGCAGCCAGTAACGCGATATTCCTCGGTGAGTGTTCCTCGGAGTGAGACATCTTTTTCTCTAATTTCACGTTTCATTCTTATGAAAACCATACATACATACATACACACATACATCCCAGACCTCCCTAAAAATTATTTCCAATTCCACGACCAAATTTCTCGCAATAGTATTTATCGATCTTTTCACCCAAAAACTGTTTCCCTTTTCCCCTTTTATTTCGTTTACTCACGATGTATTCTCGTTGAATTCTTCTCGTCGCACCACCGTCGTTGTTCACGGACAGTAAAAGGGAATTGCGATGATTATTACGCTCTCGTTGCAGCGCGTACGATGCGCCGCATGAACGGAAATGGACCGGAAAAGGAAAAGAGAGGGGGGAGAGGGCGGAGGGTGGTTGCCAGGATCGGAGGAAATCAAGTCGATGGGTCGAAAGACCGTAGCCGGGGCTGCTTAGGAAGAATCACGACGAGAGGGTGGATCAGGTGCCGACTCGAGCTGAAATTGGTCCTTGGCCGATATTGCGCACCGGGATGCGAAGGTCCAATGGGACCATAACTATGAGGTACGTGACGTGATCTTTAATGATTCATGGATACCGAGACAAAGACACCTCGAGGAGATCGTGGACGGGGCACCAGGAATTTGAAATTTCATTGATCTTGGATGTTTATCGATTTTTGGTTGGATGTGTTTATTTGTGATCTAGAAAACTTACGATTGAGGGATAGAATAGATGTGTTATGGTTTTTCAATGGATTTTGGGGGTCCTTTTTAGAAAAAATGGGGAGGGTGAAATGGTACCAAGGAAATTTCCTTCAGTGCACGAATTATATGTAAGATACAAATTTCTATAGGTAAAATGATACGAAGGTCGAGATTTATGGTTTTGAAAGTGTTTGAATTGAAGTTTAGAGAAATGGGAGAAATTTGAAGTCTTTTACTTGTCACTTAAATAATTTGAAAAATATCAGTACGGGTGTTTCTATTTCAGCTTCTACTATCTGTACCCTATTTTTGGATATTTTAATTACGATAATGTATATTGTTTGTTTTTAAGCTTGCAAGTTCGTTAAATTCATCCGAATGTTTCCGTCGCCCCGGAAGTTCGGCGAAGTAAATTCGACAATTTTACTTACAAAACGCGAAGACTAACCTGGTGGACCGAATTTGCGAATTTAGGGCTCGAGTGTCCCGCTATGGGAATTCTGTAGAATACAGTCCCGTTACTACTAAGCCAACGTAACGAAATTACATTGTGGTGGCGACAAAATTCAAGAAACTCGCTTGAGCAAAATTCACAAATTTGCATTTCGACGGGACTGGCAATAGACGACATTTCCGGGAGGGGGGGGGGGGTGAATGCGCTCCCAGAATTCCACTGAATTGACTCCGGTACTCGAGTACTTACGGAACTCTATGTTAACTTAGGTGATACACGAACTTAAAGTTTATCGAATAAAAATCAAATATCCCTATAAACTACATTTTTAACAATCATTTTCCAAACACTGACAATACCTACATCGTTCTCAATTTACAATAATAAACTCATCGAATACCATTCAAGTGCTTCTGTAATCTCGAAATAGGTGATTAGAGACTCTTCATTATTACACAGTTGTTCGCGTGAATAATGCCAACGTAACCGAGTTTCCTGGCGGCGCAAATTTTCCTTCCCCGTTCGAGTATAACTTGAAAAGTACAAAGGAATCGGAGTCGATCGCGGAACAAGCGCCGGGAAGAGAGGTTCCCGCGATGAAATTACATCGCGTGGCAATAACGAGGATGCAATAATAGCCAGTTGCAAACTGGTAGGGAGGGCAAACATCCCTAGGAGCGACGCCCTCGGAGATACGTTAAAGTGCAATAACTGAGAACTAGCTGGTCGTTTTTTCGCCCAACCTTTTTTCCCTTTGGAAGATTTCGACGTCCTTAATAAAGTTCTGGCCATGAAGACCGACCATGGGAAGCTTATTTTCAAGAATTTTCAAGAAGGTAAAAGCCACAGAGAGGTAAAAACCCAGACGTTTTTAACTTAGTCTTCCGAAAGAACACTTTTCTCGCTCTCGGAAAACGTTCGCTGGAACGCATTGCTTGCTAATCGAGCGAATCTCTAAACAGCAAACGTAAGGATTGATTTAACGAAACAAAAAAGTGAAGATCATGTTTTCTTGATCAAATTTAGTCTAACAAATCTAGTGACGATTTGTTATAATATTATTATTGATATTACGGTGCGTAATTAATATTCATCGGACAGAGTAAATAATATCTAAAATCACAACCGTCGTAATTATTTCCACAGGTAAATAGTAAACGATGTAACGATGATAAAATAGAATCACGCATTGGCAAGCATTGAAAGTACTGATAAAAATAGAAGTAAGTAAGTATGTACTGTGTTGCAACGTGAAACAACATGCTGGCAAGAGATGAATTACGCGATTATGATCATCGCGAGAGATTGTTCACGAAATAGTCTGTAAATTCGGATCGCGGGCCGCCACTCGCGTGTTTTCGACCCACTTGTAAAAGGGCGTATGGTACAACGTGTTGTACAGCCTGGAGATAG
Source organism: Mimumesa dahlbomi (assembly GCA_917499265.3). Classification (NCBI taxonomy): domain Eukaryota; kingdom Metazoa; phylum Arthropoda; class Insecta; order Hymenoptera; family Crabronidae; genus Mimumesa; species Mimumesa dahlbomi. The sequence goes on along the minus strand of OU824118.1, from coordinate 9,198,682 downwards.
TCACGGAAGCACTTCCACGAGTAACAAGTTTCGACGCGCGTTTCGTATGCTCCACTTTTGCTCTCTTCTCGTACGCGATGGGGTCTTCTCGTTTTCACGACGCAAGTGGTTCTACACGAAAATGAGTTCTACCTCGTTTCCCGGGATGCATATACTTACTTTGCTTTCTACGTGGAACAAGAAAAAAAAATCCCATCCATCGCCCTAAACAGCCGTACGTACGTATAATATAATTTATCGTCACATCAAACGTGTCGTCGTTTCAACGGAATAAAACGAAAACCCAACAAACGAACGACAAATTTCTCGAATAAAAATGACACTAACCAAGAAATTTCATTTCAACCCTCGTCGACTTACGAGCGAACGAAAAAAAAAACACCTTAAACAAACCACATAAAACGAAAAGGTTGTGCAAATCACGTGTGGTGTTTTAAGTACCGTGATTGTTACGGCGATTTCGTATATACTATATAAGTTAAATGTATATGTATATATATAAATGTATATGTATGTATGTTCATACATCAGACGTTTTGGACTCGTCGAATGAAGTACAACCGCAGTATGTACGAACGGTACATTCGTTACACGCGTAGCGGGTAGAACGAGGGGGCAGTTCACGCTTGCAAGCGTATTTCACGAAAGCGGCCCCTGCCAGACAAGAGCAGAGAGAGAGAGAGAGAGAGAGAGAGAGAACGAACGGAGAGGAGAGCCGGGAATAAGAGATATCGTAGATCTTCGAGCGGGAGAGTTACGGGAGTCGAAAGGGGCTTGTTCCCTGTTATTAGCCGCCACGTCGGCCGTAACAGTCGGTTCGTGCCGGTCTTCCATGACGAAGGAGATGAAAAAAAGAAATATGACAACAAAAAAAAAACGACATCGATATCAGCTGGACTGCCAATGAAATCGAATCGAAAAACGGCAGACTCGTAGATATGATTTCGTACACCTAACGCGAATCTCGATTCGATTTCACTTACTTAATTAAATCCTATTTGAATTCCGTGTATAGTGTGATAAAAGTAATCCAATTTCTCGGTGTGTATCTCACGATTCAATGACGGGGAATAAATAGTCTTTTTTTAAAACACATCCCCCTTTGTGCAGAGTTTTTTTAATTAACAGGGTGCTACTGTACTTATATTTATATCTCTTTTCGCAAAATACTCTTTCAATCTATAATTCCATTATCTATTATACATTGTATATTATAGATCTATAGTGATCCAGGGTATCTTCACACGATCAATCACTGATCAATACTTTCATTCGTTACCTACAATGATCCAGTAAAATTCTGAAATATTTTAGAATAAAATCCATCAAATCCCGCGGATCGACCGATCGACAACGAGTCGCGTGCGTTGCAAAATGGCCGTTTCGTCGGGTCGTCGAGCGAAAGAACGTGGCTCTTATATATAATTCTTGTTCGCGGCCTTAACTCGCGCGATCGCTGTAACTCCGCGGCCGGGGGCGATAATGTTCCTACGGATAGTGGTTGCCGTAGGGGGATGCCGGAATAGAGACATTATGCTCGCACTTTAGATAAGAGCCCCGGCTCGGTAGCACTTCGAAGAAGCCGCCACACACACACACACACACATACAGAGATTCACTCCTCTTGTCGCGGTCGAGATCTATCGGTGCGATGTTTCGCCTCTCTCACAGCTCCGCAAAACGGCCGCTCGCAAATGAGTCGTGTGATCTCTAGCGATCGACAAGTCGATCTTGAGACCCCGGCTGATCACCGTAAACAACGTCACGCTTGATTTCTCGCGGACGATTTCTTCATTCCGTCGAGGTGGGATCGATACACAATTTCCTGCTGATTTTAGGGATGTGATTTTTTCTTTTTTTTTGGGGAGCAAGTCTTTGAAGTATGTGGAATGCTCGTCAATGTGTGTGTGTTAATTTGATGGGGTATGTGAACGAAGGTGGTATATTCTAGGGAATTCTTTCATCGTTGGAATTATACTTAAAATTGTTGGTGAGTTACTGAATGAGTTACTTGTTAGTGAGAATTAAATGTGTCGTTGTTTGAAGCCTATTGATTTTTCTTTTTTGGAATTTCTAATTATTTTTGCGACACTTTTAGTAAGGCTGATTTTTTTTACTAACGCTTTTTATACTGGCAAGCTTATATGTGTGCCGTGGGAATGGATAAACTTTAGCACTTTCGAGGACCCTCGTTGTTTCCGTTGTTTTCAACAACACCGTGATTACGGTGAATTTATTTTCACCCCGGGAAATATCAGTTGTTATTGTTACGCGAATAAGTACGAGCGACGTTGTGATGCACGATCTATATTTATTGATTATTCATTTTCTACTGTAATGTGATCGAACGGATTTTCATCTACGAGCCTCTGATTTGCACAGAATGACGCTACCGGCTGCCACGTTGGTTTTATTGTTGCGAACGGATTACCATGTAATAAGACATCGACATGCTGACGGTCTGCAACAGAAATTTCATCCCCGTTTTCCCTTGAAATTGGCACACGAATTCGGTTCGAATTCGAAGTTTACCGTGACAAATCCCTCCAAGGACGGTTCGTACAGACCACCGATAGCAATGCTCGGGGTCTTCATACCTCTCTGTAGTAAAAATATCACGATCTTTTGAACACGTAAAGGCGCATTGTACCACTGCGTGTCGTATCTAGAAAATATTCGCGTGTGTGTATTATATTCGTTATAAATGTATTTTTCGTTATAGTGTATGTATTACATTCGCTTACATAAAATTCGCATTGGCAAATTAGTATTTTCATACCTAGTCGTTCTGTGTTTGATTGGAAAATTATAATTACTTATTAGACACTAGGTGTACTCACACTTTCGTGAAAATCATGGTACCGTGATCTATCCCAACTTGAGCCATACAGTTACAGCAAAAGAAATACCCGAAATGGCCGAGAATGAATAACGTGGTTAGGATGAACTCTCCGAATTCATCTAGGCTTGATATCAGCGACAGCTATGAAGTGTGAAATGATTTTTGTTGAATGTCTTAGTGGAATGTTATTAAAGAACGACAGAATTTTTAGGAACACTCACGCGATAAAGATTTACGCTTAAAGTAGCCACACCAATCGGTAGAATAAAGACGTACGACGACACCAACGTGTGTTTTATTCGCAACAAAGTCCTAATTGATCGAAGAAGAGACAAATCGTTTCAAGAGTGAAATTTTACTTGTATATAAATCAATATAGAAATAAATCAAATTAACCGTGGTCCTCTATTGCACTTGTACGTCAGTATTTCGTTTTAATTGGTATTTTATTAATTATCAGTTGCAAACAAAATTCAGTCCAGTGCAAATGAAATGTATTAATATTTAAATAAATACCGACTGAATTGCTTTTTCATGGACTTTTATGCCGTTCACCACACCTTCGTACATCACGGTCGATTTATCTTTCGTAACACAGTTTCGCGGATAATTGCCGTTCAACGCGAACTGGATTCGGTAACTGAAGGTATAAACACACAAATGAGTAAATAATATACGTTTACACAAAAATATGTACATACATGTGTATTTAAGGTAATTTGGATTTTTCCCCGCGTACCATGCGACTTGAAATCTTCCACAAATATGTAAAGAACATAGCAACATGAACGTTTCGGTTGCCACGACCACGGTCAATCCAAGTGTGGCGACGACGCTTATGTGAAAGAAAATTATGGTAAAGTATTTTTCCTGATCGACATAGTACTCCACAAGCACGGGGAACACGTGTGGACGTGACTCGTTCAACGGTGCGACGACGTCGAGAAAATCCGGCACGAATTCCAGTACAACGTAGGAACTTAATGAGATGTAAACGAAGCCTACAATTAGCAACATCGATGTTAATATTGATCCGAGTAAATACGAAGAATGTTGTAATAACGTAACGGGGAAATAAATTCAGAAGTTTCCGTCGACTTTCATAGAAAATAATTAATGAAGAATTAGTGAATTGATTACGAATTAAATAGTTTATCGAGAGCACTAGATTTTCTACTTAAAATAATGAGAAAAAAGATCTAAAATCTATACAAATAGATATGTGAAGGAATGTTGAATTCTGATTTTAATTTGCTCTTTCACGAGAAAGTGGAAATTTATTAATTATGAAATTTAATTGATTTCTGTCAGACGTAGATATATCTTACGTGCACATAGAAATGTAATCATTTTCCCAATGCCAGCATGCTTTTCCATTATCTTCATCTCGTCTTCGTTTTTCACCGTTCCCCAATCTTTCTGAATATCGTTCAGTAATTCCTTTATCTACATATACACGTCGGACTTATTAAAAAAAATCTTTCTAAAAATTATCAGAATCCACCATCAGCAATAAAAAGTATAAAAACTTACACCGTCGACTTTATAAGCGATAACGAGGTATTTAATGGTGTAATTGATCCACGGGCCGGTATACGAGAAAACTTTCAACATATGATTCAAATTATACTCTGTCGTGGTAAATGTTGTTAACTGAAATAACAATGTCTCACATAATTCCCCCTAGTGTCTAAAATTTCTTAAAAACGAAATAACACACATTTCTTTACGAACTAACAGCGTTGTCAGTGTTTAAATAAAAAAATTCCGTGACATTAATTTGAATACCTGTACGAATACGCCGGAGAGTAAAATAATCGTGAAAATTACTATCTGGGCATATCTGAGTCGTGGATTTTGATAGGGCCACAGGCCGATAGAAGACAGGAGAACGCTATTGATTTTATAGTAATGACTTCCCGGGAAGTTCATTTCTATTCAAAGGCTGAACCACTTCTGTGCTTCAAAATCCAGGGAAGCACGGGGGCCGGCCACCCTCTCTCGTTTCCATTCGATAGATGTTATTTAATATTCTCATATTTCACTGGGAAATTTCACCTCGCTGCAACTAGCGTTTCAAATTGTTTCTGAACGGTGCAAACGGTAATTTGAAAGCTACTTACACGCCGGTACACCGCGGCAAGAAGATTATCTTGCGATCGATAACGCTGAATGCAACTATGTTTTCGCGTATTCCATCGGGGGAAATTTTTTTATCGCGGCGGTACGAATTACACAAATTACACGTTAAGGTTTCTTTCCCCTTCTGCGATCGGACTGCCGATGTAATTCTTTCACAAGAAATCCGAGGGAGCCGACGCTTGCGCGATTACAGCGTTACATTTTCAGAATTCGCATTGTTCGTTCGACCGTCGTAGGATGCGTTTCGCAGCGTCGATCGAAGTTGGTATATATGGAAATCGACGGAGTTTTTATAAGAAAGTAAGTAACATAATTCGTTTTGAATTATTGAACTGATAGTAATTTAGTAATCGATTGTCATTTTGTACGAAGATTTGAAAATGGATTTTAATAAACATAGAGCGAAATATGTTCAAATATTTGAATATTGCAATAATAATAATATTGCAATATTTTTCCACTCAGACAAATTGATTTAATGTAAAAGTAACATTTATATAAATATGTAGATGTAATTAGTGGTATTCACTGGAAACTCAGAATCAACTTAAACATTTTATACATTTATCAACAACTTTCTATTGCTATACAAATTTCTATGTAAATAGTGATCATTATGTTCAATTAACAATCAATTCGTTGTCAACATTACTATAATTTAATTCTTTCTATGGTTATAAAGAGTATATAACCATGAAGTATGACACTGACATTTGTAGCATCTGAAATGAGAAGAACGAGGTTTTTATAGGGAATCGATATTTTCTCATTCACGTATTTTACGTGAATAATTTTAATAACTACCGTGCAGCATCCTTCGTATGACGGAGTGAAAAGACCGCACTGGATTGTAAGGACTTTCATGCTATTTCGCATGATTATTAATAATAATTTCTGAACCGACACTGGCGCCTTGTACCAGTGCGTATTATATCTATAAAATACGTAAATAAGTATAACAATATCCCAACTAAACGCCTGTATTACAAATAAAAATATAATTTTTCAATCCATTGTTTCTGTGTTACGTTTAAGCAGGAATAAAAATATGAGAAACTTTGATATACCATAGTACTTACAGTTCGGCGAAAACATCATTACTACAGTTAATTAATTTTTGTCCTATATAGTTGCCAAAAAATATGTAAAATATGTCGATGGTACATTGTGTAACAGCGTTCAACAATTCGTTCATATCGTTCATCAGCAACAATGCCTGGTGAAGCTGAGACGTAAATACATAGGTAAGTTGGTACTTGTTTTTTTTTCTTTTTTTCTTTTTTTTACGAAACCGCTACAGTGCTTGTATTGTGTCTACGACTATAAATACAGAGCTATTGAGAAAAAATCGTGATTACATTGAACTTCAAATGGTGTATCCGAAGTAAATTGAAAATTGTAAATTTTCTAGTGTCTATAGGTGATGTACGAGATTGACTATTTTATAATTATACATACATATACAGATAAAAATTGTTAAAAAAAATCGTGCATTAATTGTACCTCTGGTAATTATTACAAATATATTACTCACGCGAAACAAACTTAACGTGAACATAACCACGCCTATAATTATTTGGATGAAATAAGATGCGCCCAGAGTGACGATCATGAAATCAACGAACCTTCGAACGCGTGGAAAAACTTGTAAAATTATCATCATTATCACACATACACGTATACATATGGAGTAAATTCGATCGGTAGATACGAACTCGATTGCCCTTCTATGCGGATGCACGATGTTAATTATCTTTTCACGAATTATTTGCCTGTTTTCACCGACCGAGTATCGTTGCAGGAAATCATCGTCAAGCGCACTCGACGTTCGGTAACTGTGAAAATAAAGGTATGTATGCATCCACTTGAAAATTCAGATACATCCAACGGCAATTGGCTGATACAAAAGCTTCGCGAACATCACGTTGTCGACTAAATTATTCATTTCCTTTTGTTTTTCATTTTTTTTTTTTAACTTATTTACCCCGTACACTTCAGGTCCAATTCAAAACAATGCAGGTAACTTATATTGCGTACTAATACATGCGTGTCTTTGTATAAAAGAAAAATGCTCACCAGGTGATCCTCATTAAGGCATAGATGTGATACAACCATAACACGATTATAGACTCGGTGGCCACAATACTCGTGGCTCCGATGAAAATCAGTAAATACATGTATAGTAAAACGAAGTGAAAATATTTCTGCATATCGAAAAAAAATTCCGCCGGAAACGGCATAGTATGCGGGCGGGATTCGTTTAAAGGAAAAACAATATCGAGGACAATTGGCGTGATCTGATTTAAAAGAACACCGATCACTCCTGGATAAATAAATACTGCAACAATCGAACGGATGACGATAAGATTTGATATCAGGACAGAGATCATTAAAATATCTTTCAAATAAATTACTAGCAATAACTTTGCCGATGGTAATAGCAGCATCCGTGTGGTCTTTCATAATTTTCACTTCGACGTCGTTTTTTAACATTTTCCAATCGTGCTGAATGCGCTCATGAAGCATTCTTATCTACAATGACAAATGATGATGAAAAATTTACCAGAGAATCTATTTTATGCATGCAATTTTGAACTTGCCAATTTATTAACTTACTATATCGTTATTCACATAGAAAGTTATATATTTCATCGCAAAGAATAAGTTAATAACGGTGTACGGAACAATGTTTAAAAAATTCTTTACGTTACACTCGTTTGCGAAACATGCGTTTAACTGAAAACGATGTTATTTTTATCTGTATCCATCATTATTAACATTATCGAAAAATACTGTTTATCGGACAATAAAATCAAACATGAAATGAAACGTCTGTTAAATAGAAACCTGAACGACACACCCGGATAAAAGAAATACACTTGTCATAATTCTCTGTACACGTCTGAACCACATGGTCCTTTGATAAGGCCATAATCCGATGATTTTTAGAATGACTCGATTAAGATTGTAATAAGGGTTCTCCGTGAACCTCATCTTCGCACGACGGTCGAGACACGTTTGAATCGAATTACCTAGGGTGAGTTACTTCATCCCTTCCAGTGCCCTTCATCAGTTATTCCCACTTCCCTTTCGTTATTACCATACGTGTTATTTACACGGTAGTGGACGAAGGGTGAAAGTCAACCATAGAAAATGTAACTTAAGTGTGAAAATTGGTTAAATTGTGGATACAACAGGTGTTCTTTACAGTCCTGTATCGTTGATTGCCGAGTATTGTCTGCGAATGAAAATTTTATTCGTTCGATTATAGCGCTTGCAGAACTCGCGTGAGTATTGCAATTATCTTATGGTACATTTGCTGCACCCTTACGCTCGTAGTTCAGTCTTGCTTCAGCTCTTCGACACTGTGTTACAAGTACATTTCTAAAAGAGACGAAGAAAAGGACTAACAAACGAAATGAAGATTCAAGTATCTTTACAGGGAAGATCTGATAAAAGTAAGTTTCGTAAATATTGTAAGCAAAGTTTTGTACTTCTTTTCATATTCTTTAAAATTTCAATTTGTAATGCAAGTTACAAGACAAATTGAATTAACCGCTACAGTGAATTCAGCGTTATTAAAAAGTTGTTGAGAAATTACCTGTTGTATTTTTGTTACTTTTTGTCGCGACTCGTGGATTATGGACAACAAAACGCCCTTTGTCCGTCCTTTTTTCTTACTATATTCCAGTGAACATTTCCACCTATTCTTCTTCATTCTGTTATTGTCGACAATAACGCGAATTACCGCGGACTGAGTGACAGTAGCTATAATCGAACGTTCTGCTTACAACCGAGCGAGAAAACAAGGGGTGTTTCAGTCAATCGATGAATGCGGGGAACAAAACGCTGGCATTAGGATGAAAGGCAAACGTTATCGTCGACTCATGCGATACCAACAGGTGTTCGTATTCTTTGTCCCCCGGTAATGTGTGTCTTTGTAATTGAACTATTCAATTTTCCGTTTCGTTGCCGAGATCGTTAAAGCGGATGGATCGAGTTCTTTTTTCATCGTGGTGAAAAAGAATATTAATTACAAACGGACGATTATTTGTTGGAATATGAAGAAGTTCAGATTCGGCTTATGGTATATGCGTTGATTTATTTTCGTCCATTGAGAAACACCGAATAAACGTACGAATAATAATTATTTTATGTAAACACATGTTTTTATGAGATTTGTAGAATGATTTGTTTACGATTGATTCCTTCCGGACACGGAATACATGACCATAAAGTAAGACAGAGCCATTCTTGTGATCTAAAATGTGAGATTTGTGATCGTCAAGAAGTACGCAGTTAATTTATTATTATTAAATATCGACATTCGTTACCGTAGAAAATCCTTCGTACGAAGGGAAGAAAATTCCGCCGATTTTGTATGTACGAAAGTTCATGACCCTTAGCAGGAAGAAAAGCAACATTTTTTGTTGTGATACAGAAACTTCGTACCAATCCATTTGATATCTGGAAAATGCTCAAGATTTGTACTTGGATGCCTTCTCAATTATTATAAAATCAATCATACTGTTATAATGTTGCTTACATATGCATAATAACATTGTTATTGTGATCTATCGCCTCTTGCGTGAAATGGTTACCGACAAATAAATAACTCAGTATGCCAATTACGAGAAATAAAGATTGTACGAATTCGATTAATTCATTTCGCAGTAACAATTCTTTGGAACACTGAAGCAGATGTGTAAAAGATTAGGAAATTAAGTAAGAGTAATAACGTATACATACATGTGTGTATTTATGTATGTACTTAATTGTGCTACTCACTCGAAATAGACTGAGACTCAACACGATCACCCCCAACCCAATCAAAATGGCGTATGATGTTTCGAACGCGTTCTCAAATATTCTGCATAATCTTGAGTAATTAATGAAACTATTAATTGACTTGCATTGCGGTTAATATTAAGATTTTTCAGAGAAATCGATGAACTAATCCGAACGAATTACGTTATTTAAAGGAATTACGTTAAAACGAAACTGATATTACGAAATTCAATTACTCTAATTATAGGTGCTAACTTTACGTTTCTCCTGTACATAGTTACGAAAGCCACTATGTTCTGATGCATTGCGATGTTTCTTTTTTCTTCGGACAATATTAGGAGTTTCTTTGTAATGCTGCGATCTGTTCGATAACTGTGGGAAATGGAAAAGTAAAAAAGAAATATTATGTGTATTAAATTCATAGACGACCGAAAAGAATGTTATATCATACTACATGTCAATATCAGTACTGTACGAATAATTCCTCGAGTACCTACGTAATGATTTTATATATTGCACAAAAATGTAGTATATACACCATATTTATGGTTTCAGTAGCCACCAAGGTCAACGTGCCGAGGATCACAATTGCACTCAGATGCACAGCCAGAAAGTAAAAATATTTTTGCTGATCGACGAAATACTCTACGAAAACCGGGAACTGTCGTAAACGAGAATGATTTAGCGGTACCAGGATGTCGAGGATGTCCGCTGAAAATCCACTGACAATGAAAGCAAGTACGGACGGATAAGTGAAAACTGGAATGAAAATCAAATCACGACAAATAAGTGCATTGAGTATTATATTAAATACTTGAGTCTGAAATTTTTATCTTACTCGGTCCACGTATTACAAAACACAAATTGACGATTATTTTAATGAGAAGCATTGCTTAATTAATAATGTATACAATATAATCATTAATCGAAAACGTGTACGTCTTCACCTACTTATAGAAAACAACTTGTTCGATTCTGTTTGCTTTATCTTACTAACCCACATGTGCATTAACTACGATCGATATTTATAGCTATACACCGAACTGTAAGTAAAATACATAAAAGTCCATAAACCCGAGAGCCTAGGTACGTAGGTGCAATCGATAAAAAACATATCAACTTATAGCCCCCGTAGGCACAATCGATAATGTCCCATAGAGGGTTAAATCGATAAATTAGCTATAGGTGTACAGCTGTACAGCTGGATAACAAATGTTAGAGAAATACAATACTTTCTGGTTCCATTCTTTAGTTTTCCAGTCAATTAAAGAAAGATGTATCTTGGAATCGACGTGTACCAATTGAGAATTAAATCAAGGGGACATTTCAACCTTGTCAAGTCTGTTCATCAAGATTATTGCTTACCGAGAAACATTAATGTCAGCTGTTTCCCGTACTTAGCATACTTTTGAATGATACGTAGCTCCTCTTTACACGTCAGTGTTTTCCAATCGTATTTAATATGCTCTAGCATCTCCTTTACCTGTATTTGGGAAAAACTATCTGAACGGTACTTTCCAAAGAAATCCCCACGCTTTCTGCAATCAGTTCTCCCTTTAAGGACGCGTTAAATTGCACCACGAGAATTTACAGGTGAAATTTATGAATGTAATGATGAACTTGTCGTGTAACTCACTGACTCGAAATTCATGTAGAAGTCGGTGTATTTTATGAGAAAACTCAGAACAAACATGACATAAGAGACGATTTTCAGCAGAAAATTCTCGTTCACTTCCTTCGTGAAGAATGTGGACAACTGAAAAAAAGAGTACCTACAACGACGTACTCTCTATAGCCTATACGAATGAAATCCAGATTTTTTCGAAATTTTATTCCATAAAAACGTAAAAGATTCGTAAACAAAAAGTAAATCGCCCCAAGTCATCATGTTTAATGTAACTACGTTTAATTCGATCCGCCAACAGGGATTGGATCAATTAATAATGTAATACCTATACAAATGAAAGAGTAATACCTGAACGAAAATACCAGAGATCAGTAAGACGTAGACACAGAGGCTTTGAATTTGCGTGAGCATGGTCCGTTGATAAGGCCAAAGGCCGACGATGGACAACAGAATTCGATTAAGTCTATAGTATTGCTCATCGAAGGAGTCCATCCTCTATGAAAGTTCAAACGGGTCTGCGTACAAAGGTAAACCAAGAGCCACCCTTGTCTCCCCTCCATCATACCTAATCAGAAATTCTCGCAATATTTTGTATTTCACATCCTGCATAATAGAACGGCCGCAATCGTTTCGCTATTACCGTCGCTGTAATTCCAAAAAATTGCTCGTAAAACTGTGCTGGTTACTTAATCGATACACTTGCCGACTATATTGTACGGGGTTGAATACGCCAAGTGTGTAATCACGTTTTTCTACCCCGGCATTCGTTCCCCTCTTTTTATTGTCACCGTCTTCCCTGACTATTTCACGACGATTACATCGCACCTTTGTTGTAACGTTTACATATGTGCGTAACTATAGGAGTATATCTTCTTTTTCAAGAATAGTTCTCATTCGTTTGTGTTACGTCGTATGTGTTACTTCTGTGGGGTGTAGAAATAAGAGGAGTGAAAGACTTGAAGGGAAAAAATCGAATTTGAAAAATAAATGCAGGTTAGTCTTCGAATCAGTATCATAGGAAAATAAAGAATAAATTTTGTGTTCTAGTAATATCAACGACAGTGCTGTGTAATCGCTAAATAGTGTCAAAAATGTTCTTAAAATTAAAATCGATTACGTGAAAAATGGAGAACGTATTGAACATTTCCTCTGGTAAGAGAAAGAAATTGTCAATAACTGAATTAATTACAATGGGATGATTATTTATTGGAAATTGAAGAATTTTAGACTGGGCTTATAGTATATGTGCTCATTTATCGTCTTCCATTGGGAAACACAGAATAAATGTATGAATAGTAATTATTTTATGCAAATACATGATTTCAATGAGATATACAGAAAGATTTGTTTACGATTGGTTCCTTCAGGACACGGAATGTATGACCGTAAAGTAAGACAGAGACATTCTCGTGATCTAGAAAGTAAAATTGTAGTCGTCAAAAAGTACGCAGTTAATTTATTATAATTAATATCGACATTCGTTACCGTAGAGAATCCCTCGTACGAAGGTAGGAAAATTCCGCCAATTTTGAACGGATGACATTTCATAGCTCTTAGCACGAAAAAAAGCAACATCTTTTGTTGCGCTACAGAAGCTTCGTACCAATCCATTTGATATCTGAAAATTGCTCAACATGTGCTTTATATGTCAGATCCTACGTACAATATTCTTATTTTGATTCGTTCAGCGTTTTAAACGCGCAGGATTTAGGAAGAAATGATTTCTTAATTAACAGGATAATGATACTGTTACAAGATACTTACATATGTGTAATAACATCATTGTTGTGATCTATTGCCTGTTGCGCGAAATGGTTACCGACAAATAAATAACACAAGATGCCAATTACGAAAAGTAAGGATGCTATTAATTCGATTAATTCATTTTGTTGTAACAACGCTTTGGAACACTGAAGCAGGTACGTGAAAAATGAAAGACAATTCATCAGATATTTCTATTTGGAACGATTATAGCAATAACGTATGTACTTAATTATACTACTCACGCGAAATAAGCTGAGACTCAACGCGATCACAGCCACCACGATTAAAATGCCGTATGATGTTGCGAACGTGTTCACCAGTATTTTGCAAAATCTTGAACAATTAATGAAACTGTAAATTTGTTTGAATTTTGGTTAACCTTACGATTTTTAATAAAACTCGATGAACTAATCCGAATGCATTACGTCGAAAGGAAACCGATATTACGAAATTCAATTACACTAATTATAGATACGATGTGCTAACTTTACGTTTCTTCTGTACAAAGTTGCGAAAGCCACTATATTGCGATGCATTGCAATGTTTCTCTTCGCCTTGGGCAACATTAAAATTTTCTTTGTAATAGTTTGATCCGTTCGGTAACTGTAGAAATCGAGAAATAAAATGTTAAAAATTATATGTAAAAATTTCACACGCGTCTAAACATTGAGATTGTGATATCAGTACTGTACGAACAATTCATCGAGTACCTACGTAATGATTCGATATATTCCGCAAATGTGTAGTATATACGCCATATTCATGGTTTCAGTAGCCACCAAAGTCAACGCGCCGAAAAGCACGACTGCGTTCGTATGCACGGACAAAATATAGAAATATTTCTGCTGATCGACGAAATACTCCACTAAAACCGGAAATTGTCGTAAACGAGAATGGTTTAGCGGTACCAAGATATTGAGGATGTCCGCAGAAAATCCACCGACGATGAACGCCAGTACGGACGGATAAATGAAAACTGGAATGAAAATCGAACCATGAGAACTAAGTATATCAAGTATTTCATCAAACACTTGAATCTGAAATTTTTATTTTATTCGGGAAGGTTACACATTGACAGGTGTTTTAATATTTTAATGAAGTTATTGTTCAATTAATGATTTATAAAACATTATTATTATCTGAAAATGTGTACGTCTGCAACGACTCATAGACAACCACTTGTTTGATTCTGTATGCTTTATTTTACTAACACACATGTTCATTAAGTACGGTCGATATTAATAGGTATACACCGAATTGTGACTAAAATGTATAAAAGTCTTTAATCCCGAAAGTCTAGGTTTGTAGGTACAATCGATAAGAAACGTGTGAACTTAAAGCCCTCGTAGGCGCGATCGATAATGTCCCATAGAGGGTTCAATCGATAACTTAGCTATAGCTGTACGCTACAGCTGGAGTAAAAATTGTAGAGAATTGAATTTTTTTTTTCTGGTGTGTTTTTTTAATTTTCCAGTGAATTATAGAAAGCTGAAACTTAGATTAATTGAGGATTGATTGAGTCGTTACGAATATTGCTTACCGATAAACATTAACGTCAGTGTTTTCCCGAAATTGGCATAACTGTGAATAATCCGCAGCTCCTCTGTACACGTCAATATTTTCCAATCGTAATTAATACGCTCTAGCATCTCCTTTATCTGTATACAGGAGAAAACTGTCTGAAGGGTACGTTCAAAAAGAATGCCCATACTTTCTCTAACCAGTTCTCCCTTCAACCCTTTGATTGCGCCCAGAAATAAAACGTGTCATTATTACCTCTAAGGCACGATGCAAAGTTTGTTTTTAATCAAAAGAAATCGCCTGAATTAATTAAGTTTTATTGCAACAATAAAGTGTTAGCGTTAATATACAGACAAACATTTAACAATCTTTAACGAGATTATTACTCGTTTTTCGTCAGAAATGACAATCCCGCATTGGATGCCTAAAGGCATTGTTCGTCCGAGAGAGCGACTCTTGTAGAACCCCTAAGGGCGTTATGGTCGCAGTCAAGGGTTAAATACACGTTGAAACGCAATTCGCGAATCTGCAAGTCGGCGACGTCGCCGACCGATATCGTAATTTATGAACATAGCGATGAATTGACATCTAACTCACTGGTTCGAGATTCACGTAGAAGATGGTATACTTTACGACGAAACTCACAGCGAACGTGAGGGTAGAACAAATTTTCAGCAGAAAACTCACGTTTATTTCCATCGTGAAGAATGTGAACAACTGTAAAAATGAGCACCCAATACGATATACTACCACAGTATATTAATTAAATTCCATTAATAATTATCGCAATTATTATCGTTTTAATTTAGTAAATTAATATACACATTCCGTTTTGCCAGGCTGAATGAAACTTAATTACATTTAAAAAAGAATTTGTTTATCAACAGGCAGCGAATATACTATTTATTATTATTTTTTTAATAAGTAATACAAACGAACGAGTAATACCTGAACGACAACACCAGAGATTAGTACGACGTAGATAACGAAGCTTTGAATTTGTGTGAGCGTGGTCCGGCCATATGGCCAAAGACCAATGATGGACAACAGAATTCGATTAAGTCTATAGTACTGATCACCGATGAAGTCCATCCCCTGTGAAAGTTCAAACGGGTCTGCGTACATAGGTAAACCAAGGGTCACCCTCGTCTCCCCACCATCATACCTAATCAGAAATTCTCACAATATTTTGTATTTCACATCCTGCATAATAGAACACCAGCAATCGTTTCGCTATTACCGTCGCCGTAATTCCAAAAAATTGCTCGCAAAACTGTGCTGGTTACTTAATCGATACACTTACCGACTATATTGTACGGGGTTGAAAACGCCAAGTGTGTAATCACGTTTTTCTACCCCGGCATTCGTTCCCCTCTTTTTATTGTCACCCTCTTCCTTGAATATTTCACGACGATTACATCGCACCTTTGTAACGTTTACATATTGCAG
Organism: Mimumesa dahlbomi; assembly: GCA_917499265.3. Lineage (NCBI taxonomy): Eukaryota > Metazoa > Arthropoda > Insecta > Hymenoptera > Crabronidae > Mimumesa > Mimumesa dahlbomi. The sequence continues at coordinate 9,182,549 of OU824118.1, read as the reverse complement.
GTACCTATAGGTGTATTTCTTCTTTTTTCAAGAATAGATCTCATTCGTTTGTATTACTTCGGGGGTGTTACTTCGGTGTTATAGAAGCTTCGATACTTGTGATAAGTAATCTGCTGTGTCATACACGTTTTTGTTTGCTCGAATGAGCCTGACGTATTTTTTTTTATGAGTGGTGTCGTCAACCTGTCTAATGTCTAACGATGGGATGAAAGTGATTAAACTATACCGTTCAAGGGCGCAAATAGGAAACATTCCGAATGTAAAATTCCAGACCAATGTATAGTTAAATGAGGTCTATATTTTGTTTTGTGTTTGCACAGAATAAACGTGTGTCAAGTTGGGACAATAATGAGAAACATATACTTCTAGATATCACGGTACGTTAATACTAAAATATTTATTGAAATAAAAAATCTTCACCGTCGCATCTTTCGCAAGTGATAATTAATGTTCTATATTTTTGCCTTGTGTGGAATAAATTACTGAAAAATACGACCAGGACATTCTGGTGATCTGAAAGAAGACTCTCACTGATATTTTCTTGTTATAGCAATACTTGTTGATTGTAGCAGTAACGAAGTTCTATACCACTGAAAAGCCCGCGAGTGACGGCTGAAATATGCCGAACACATTCATACTCAAGGTTCTCTTGTTTATTAACAGCATAAACAATAACAGCTTCTGTGCTGGGAGCGGAGCTTCGTACCATTGCACACTGTATCTAAATGATATTTACAACAGTGTGAGTTCATTTTGTAGATTTTGTTCGAATTTCGGGGATGAATAAAGCGAACAAAATCTATAAGCAAGTGATTTTCAAAAAAAAGAACGTGCTATTTCTCGCGAGAAAATTTGTAACACTTACATCTGTGTGGAGATATCGTTGTCAGAATCGATTATGCGTTGTACTGCGTAATTTATGTAAAACAGGTATCCAATCTCACAGATGAAAACAACCACAATCATGAACAAATCGCTAATTTCGTCTAGAAAAAGAAGAGCTTCACAGATCTGGGATGAAAAATGAAGTTCTTGGTAAGTATTAGTTATAAAGTATATTCACTTTGAACACTATCGATAATGAAATATCAATGTTACTTACGCGAAACAAATTAATACTTAGAGATATTATTCCCAGGAGGGATAAGACGGAATATGAAAATAGAAAGTTACGGATCAAATATTTCATACATCTTGAAATTAATTGAAAAGAATTAACATCATTAATAACGTAGCGGAAATAATATCAAAGTAAGCTCAATTTAAGAGAACACTAATGACTTTAAGATAACGGATACCGACTGTAAGGCCTGTATATGCATTTTCACTGCGTCCACTAACGTGCGATATATCATTGTATGTTTCTCAGTGATGCACATTCCCGCAGAGGCATATAGTAGAAATGCTTGCTCGATGCGATAACTGGAAATAGTAATTAGAAAGTAATAAACTCAACTTTACAGTTTGTAAACAGATCCCAATAGAGAAATAATATATTATTAATATTCCACAGTGATATCGAAGACAACGTATTCTGTTAAAATATATGTACATCTCTGCTTACTTAACAATTTTAAACAAAGAACGCAAATGTTGTAGATACATTATGGTTAGAGATTCAGTAGCTACGAATGTCGTGCTCCCTATAATGATTGCAATATCCGAGTAAAACGTGAGGACGTAGAAATACTTTTCCTGATCGACGAAGACTTCCACATCAACTGGCAATCGATGCGGATGCGATTCGTTTGAAGGTACAATGGAGTCAAAGAAAACGATTACATAAGGTGAGAATATAAGGCACAATGTCGGTACGAAAATGAACACTGTAAAAAATATTGACTATGATATTTTGCACCGTATAATTGCCGTACGGTTGCATCAGACAAATGAATTTCTCACGTAGAAAGATCTTCGTGTGACGTTTACCCACACGTGCATACTGTTCTAGGATCTTTAATTCGTTGCCGTTTGCTGAGCCCCAGTGACTTCTCAATAAGTGATGAACTTCGTTAATCTAGATAACACGTGTTAAGTTCAGTGATAATGTGTGTTATATAATGTAGATATAAATGGTTTATAAACTTACACCTCTCCGGCGATATATAAAAGTGAAATACTTGATAACGACACCCATAGATATTATAATGAACGGCAGTAGTTTGAACACAAGCTTTACGGTGCACTTTATTGTGGCAAGTGTTGCCAACTGAAAAGGGTACAAACAATCCGCGATATGATTTTAGGGTAGCGGAAGAATGTAACGAAAAAGTATATCTTTTTGCCAGACATATTTGCTGCAAATTTTTAGAAACCAAAATGCGAACGCATGAAAAATATTGTATATCACAGTAAAAACACTGATACGAAAGATTTGGAATTCACTTGGTTATCACAGTCGCAATTACTTCAATGAATATACGGTACCTGGAGGTAAAGAGATGGCAGAAAAAATATGGAAAAAACAATATTCTGAATCTTTATAAGAGTCACACGATTATGCGGCCAAAGACCGATTGCCATCGACAATTTGATACTCAGAGCGTAATATTCGCTCATGATATCACCCATCCTGGACGAAGGTTTCGATGGTTGTGATCATCGCCAGCACTGTGTAGAGGTTGCTCCCCTCTTTCGACCCCTCTACTGTGTCGAGAATTTCCTCGGCGAGGAAATTCATCATAAAATAGCGTGTAAACATTAATACGTGCAAAAGAGAATAACGGAAACTGTAATTTGAAATAGTGTGTATAACCCCCCTGTGAGATAAGTGCTATCGATCGGAACAGTGGTACCATAGGTGTCCATTAGTAATTTTAAAAATTGCACGATATGTACATAAGTAATGAGAAAAGAAATTGTCTCTATCATTTGGTTATTTGGTGTTACAATCGGAAATTCTTTTTCCTGGAATTTTTATACAACTCTGGTCATGCGTAATCGAGAGAAGGTTCAGTACGTTGTGGAACTTCTGTTAGAGAGGTATGTCTGTTCTGTGAGTGTCCTTCAGAAGTGTCGGTGAAACACATTTCTTTTCTGAAAGGTAGGAAGTGTCTAAACGAGGGTAATTAGATACGACAGATGGTAACGAAAATACGATTTAATCGATTTTTTATATTATTCATTTTGGTACAGTTTTATTTTTTACAGTTAATGGTTTGCAATAAGAGTACTAAGGAAATAGCCAAACTAATTTGTTGTAAATTGATATGGCACTGCGTTAAATAAGTAAACTGCGATTTGATCTATGTACATCCAATTTGGGTGGAATATATTACCATAAAATACGACAACGACAATTTAGAAACCTGAAAATGTTACCTGATTTATAATTATATATGATATAATATTCTTTTTCAATGTTAATCACAAAATTGTGCGTACCGCAGCAAATCCTTCCAACGAGGGGTTGAATAAACCAAACAAATTAAAAGTTGGTAGGTCTAGAGAATGCAACATAACGAACGCTAAATGCTTCTGTATAGGCAGAGGTGCTTCATACCATTTTATATCGTAACTGTGAAGAAAATAATGTATATTATATACAACAATGACAAACGTGTATCTGAAAAAAATTCAAGACATTACAGTGTTCTAAAGATGTCCATCCCGGAATTTATTACTTGTTGTATTACGTAGTTCAAAGCGAATGTGTATCCGAATTCAGCCACGACAAATAGCATAGAAATGAAGAATATATCAATTTTTGATAACAAAATTGCTTGAGACAACTGAAAAATTAGAACTCTTTTGGAAACCTGATGATACACATACTAAGATTCTTCCGTAGTGTATTATTACACACACGAAACAAATTAATACTCAGGGATAAAACGCCAAATGTGAGTAAAATAGAGTATGAAGTCATGAAATTGACTCTCAAACTTTCAAACAATCTGGAATAATTATTTTAATCGAATGAATTGTTACATAAAATGTTATGATTCAAACATGTAAAATTATTGAAGAATACCGACCCCTCCGCTTTTCTCTGCATATGAACAACACTCACTAAAATCTTTTTATTTTCCGGTCCGTTCTTACTGTTAGTAACACACGAATGTATCGAACAGCACAGAAAGCGATGTCTTAATCGATGACTGTGAATTAAAATCAAAATGCAATAATATCGGATTAATTTCCTTGAACTATGTCAACGAAACAATTAATTCAGCACATTTCACTATCACTTAATCGAAATGTTTGTAACAGTCAGCTTACCAGACAATTTTAAACAGACTTGAAGTATGTTGTAGTAACATGATAATCAGGGATTCCGTAGATACGTATGTTAAACCTACTAAGATAATTGCAATGTTATACGAAGCTGCCAAATAATGGAAGTATTTCTGTTGATCGACGAAGAATTCCATCATTATTGGAAATTCGCGCAGGCGGGTTTTGTTCAAGGGGGAAACGATATCGAGAATAATCGAATTGTACTGACATATTATTAAAATGAGTACAGCAGGCCAAATAAATACTAGAAAAAATTATTACAACTTCATTACTTCGAATTACGATTATACATTCTAATTGTTCATTCTTACGCGAGAAGAGTGACGAAAAATAATTTCCAGTCAAAGTCTGTTGTCTCACAATATCAAGTTCTTGTTCATTTTTTATCGTTTTCCAATCAGATTTTACCGTATCCATTATTTCTTTTACCTACGTTTGTGTATACATAATCATGCAATATGGTATACGAATTACTATTACATTAAATTAGTTGAGTGATCAACTTACTACTTCAGTATTATACCAAAAAGCAATATATTTGACAAAAGCCCCCGTAATCATTATTAACGGCGATAGATTGCTTAGAAGAAGGCTAACGGTATATTCTACTGTTATGAAAGTCGTTAACTGAAAGTAGTACAATAAAATGCACAGAAAATCATTGGAAAAATGTCAAATATAAACATTACCAAACATATTCATAATTACTGGACATTCAAGGCTTTCTTGATTGGAAAATTTAGCAGTAAATAAGTTATTGTACCTGAAAAATTATAGACAATAACAACATAAACGCACACAGAATGTTCTGGATGCGCCTTAATTTTACATCGTTGTAAGGCCACAGTCCAATAAGTGATAACAGTATACGATGTCTAGCGTAATACTTATTTATTTCATCCATCCTGCTCGATGGTTTAAATTCAACTGATGCCATGTGCTGCGCGTAAGATCTGTTTCCCCCTCCTTTTGCAATTCTTTCCACCTCAATCGGTGTCAGCTCATGCGTACTAAGAAAATGCAATGTATCTCCGCGGCGTGAATGACGGAAGGTATAATTTAAGTATTATAGGTCTAAGAAGGGTGGAAACGGTCGATATATTTATGGAAGAGGAATATACCGTGTCTGTATAAGCAATTGTGGTAATTATATGTTCTATAAAACCGAAATATTTTTTTTTCTATTTTTCTCATTGTTTCCAGTAGTTCGGTGCAACATGCACTGTGTCTTTACCTTCAGTTTTATTTTGTCAGCGGACCGCGATGTAAGTAGACGGTAGAGACATTTGGAAGGGAAAACTGGGAATGTAATATGCATGTATAAACACTATATTGGTGTGTGTGTGTGTCTGTTAAAAAGAATTAGTGTAACGAAACTGTTACGAGATCCTGTTTCACCAAACATACGTATATGATACCCGTCCTGATCAAAAACGAAAATTACAAATTTGGAATGGAAGAGCTTCGAGTGAAATAAATCGGTGGTTTTTTTGGTTCCGTCGTAACGTAATCTGAAACTGATACACATGTCACAGGTTCAGAGTACTTACTATTCCGGTAATGAGAATCGGTAGAGGGACGCGAATTTCACTATAACTTAGAATATTGCGTCGTAAAGTGGATGTGATGCTCTCTTGGCGTGTTTCATGCTTACCTGACAATTTCAAACAAGCCAGAGGCGTGTTGCAACCACATAATAGACGGAGTTTCTGTAGCTACAAATGTCGTACAACCGGCGCAAATTTCAGTGTCCGTGTAGAACGGTGGGAAAAAGTGTTTACGCTGGCAACCAAACTATTTCGTTTAGTGCAGAAGCTTATATCATGCACTGACTTACCAAAAAAAATTGATAAGAAATTCGTACATAATATATTCAATTATGAGTAAAACAGTGTTTGGTATTTCAAAATGTGATTATTGGTATTTTAAATGTGTGAAAGGTTTTATTTCAAAAGTAAATGACTTAGCAGTTAGGTTATTCCAGAAGTTTATTGCGTTTTGTTTATAGCGGTATTGTATCATTATTAGCAGGACTGAATCACCATAAAATAAGACAATATTATTCTGGTAAGCTGAAACATGAAATGTAATTGGAAATCGTGTAGAATGTAACCTTACATATCATGTTGGATAGTAAAAGTATTATACCGTGGAAAATCCCTGTATGGACGGATTAAATAATCCGTACAATTCAAAGCTAGAAGGTTTCACGGTTTTTAACAGAACAAACAATAGTAATTTTTTAGCGTACAGTGGTGCGTCATACCATTCCGTGTTATATCTATAAAAATCAGTGAATTCGATATTTTTCCAATATTCCATTAGTTCACATTCACATAGTCGAAATACTTACGCGTCAAAAAAGACGTTGCTACATGCGTCCGATACTTTTTGTGCTATGTAATTAACGTAAAACATGTATACAAATTCGATGAGTAAAAACAATAGACAGATGAAGAGTTCGTCTAATTTATTTAAAGGTGACAATGCTTCCGATGTCTATGAAATGTAATGCATTATATCTCTATAGATATATCTATGAAACATGTTTATATTTTCCAGTAGTTTTGTAATTCAGTATATTACTTACACGGAATAAGTTTGACGTCATACTTGCCACTCCGCATCCGAGTAGCAGAAAATAAGATGACATAAAAGTAGCTTTCAAACGCTCAATGAACCTTTGATAATGAACGGCATTAATTAAGTATCGTTTATTCGCGTTCAGACATGGTGAAAAGTCCCATATAAAAATACAAAATATTATATAAGAACAAATACTGACTCGATAGCTCTCCTATGCATAAGCACGGCATTTACGATATTTTCAATAATAAATGACTCGTTTTTCGACGCGTCTGTTTCAGAGGACCTCGAAAGAAACGCCTGTTTTATGCGATAGCTGTGAAAATTATCATTCGAAATTTCAGCGAGATACGTGTTGGTTGTGTCATTGTGCAATGCTTACCTGACGATATTGAACAGGCTGCAGGTATGATACACGCATATAATAGTTGTACTTTCGGTTGCTACGAATGTCACTGCGGAAAGGGGGATTACAATCGATGCATAAATAGCAAGGTGAATATAATACGTATCCTGATCGATGCAGCTGTCTATCGTGATTGCTGATTGATGGGTACGAGATTCGTTTAATGGTGACACAACGTTAAGAATAGGGATGCAAAATATACTCGTGACGAGAAAAAATGCTGCCGGGAACACCAATGCTATAACAAATTCGATTTTTTTTGTCGTTTTACGACCGTATCGAAACTCATATCGATGTTGTTGGAAAGTTATCGCTCTTCTCACTTGCAAAAAATCTTGTATGAAATTGTCCTAGTTCTAGGTACTTTTTTAGAATGTTAATCTCATCTTTGTTGCTTATCATTTTCCAATGGAATTTTATCCGTTCCATGATATCTTGAATCTATGCGTTGAAAGAATGCGGCATTGCTAATCTTTGTGAAAATCCGTTAAAACCAGTTCTTAGTCTTCTAACTCACGTTTTCAGTTTGATACCAAAACGTTCCGTACTTGATGAGGATAACCAGCGACATTAGTTTGGGCGCGAGTTGTTTGAAAAAATATTTCACGTTTTGCTCCATCGTCACATACGTTCCCACCTGAAACGTTTTGTGTTACTCGTTCTTCGATTAACTGTATTATGACTGCAAATGATGTTTTTCATTCGTCATAATTCAGTTAACACGTTCACATTATTCACATTGTCACTAAGAACAAGTATAATTGTTTCAAATTCGAACGATCGAATTAACGAAACCACCTGAATGATTACGGCAGATAGTAGCAGCGTAAAAATAGTATAATTATGAATGGATTTGATGTTCACAGCGTTGTACGGCCAGAGACCGATAATGAATAAAAACATTATGTTTAGCTTGTAGTAATGTTCCATTCCGATCAGAGGCTGAAGAACGACTGACACCGAAGACGGTACACCAGGTTGTTCCCCCCACCCTCGTTTTCCCTCGTAAATTGATCGCTCTTCGCAATTCATTTTTTTTTTATTTCCCAAGATACATGGTGTTAAAATGGGGTTGCTCTTGCCAGTGTAACTGACGGGAACTATAATTTAGGAAGAGGGTTGTCGCATTTAGAGGAGGGATCGATAACGTTCTATAGACGGCACTTTACAATTACGAAATTATGTGGGGTTGAGAAAATATATTTTTGTTTTCACCGGTGGTACGATGTAACTATGCACAATGTTTCCACGCAGTCGACTTTTTTCTTCTGGACTAGTTACACCTATGTATCGTAGCTCGGTAGTACTCTCCGTATCAGTTTCTCATCATTTTAGGGAAACTAGAGTTGAACGGTGGTTTTGAAATTTCTGTCACGAAGAATTCGTTATTCTCCGTTGAGTGGATACAGTTTCAGAAAAGGTAAATACTGAATTACTGAATTAGAGTTCAATTTAAAGTCGTATGTGATGGTAGTGATGCTTTCTACGAATAGGAATACTAAAAATGTATTATTTTCGAATTTTCTTTCGAAATAATATCATAACATTTATTTTTCCTATTATATCGAAAGAATCATCTTACTATCACGCCACACATCGTTTACGGTAATTATACGTGATAATCACGATATTTCTATATTCAAATTAAAAATGTATAAAATATAATCGGTCTTTATATTTTACGTGTGAAAGGATGGATGTCAAAGGTAAATTACGAAGTTAGATTATCAAAGAGTTCTATTATGTTTGACTATAGCCAGTTTGGATAATTATTGCATTGAGAGAAGAACCATGAAGTAGGACATTGACATTCTTGCAAGCTGAAACATGAATTTTAATTGATAGTCTCGTAGAAAATGAAATTTTCTACCGATCATCAATAACGAAAATATTTACCATCGAAAAACCCTCGATGGACGGGCTATAGAAACCGTATAAATCAAAATTACTGGGCTTCGTGGCTCTCGCCATTATAAACAATAGTAGCTTTTGAGCATTTATTGGCGCATTATACCATTTCGTGTTGTATCTGTAAAAGACCTGATTTTTCCAACCAGATTTTCGCGTAATTGGTTGTAAAAACTGTACAAATGACAAGTAAGTACTCACGCTTCATAAAATATGTTCTTGCTGGAATCGATCGCCTGTTGCACGATGTAATTAACGTAAAACATGTATACGAACTCGACGATAACAGATATGCAAGAGAAAAATAATTCGTTTAATTCATTCAAAGCCAACAGAGCTTGCGATACCTACGGAATGTAATAAATTATATCTCCACATATATTAAGTAATGTAGTGAATAAATATAACGCTGAGATTTTCATCTGTGATGCTTGCAGCTTTCATTAGTTTTGAAAACTCACTGGAAATCACTTACACAAAATAAGTTAGCCGTCAATGATACTACTACGCATCCGAGTAGTAGCAAGTAAGATGTCAATAAAATTGTTTTCATATGTTCAACGAACCTTCGATAATAAATTTAACTGAATAAATATTGCTTCATTTGTGCACAGTAATAAAAAAAAATATTAGAGTATCTTAAGAATTTTTTATAAATTTGTAGAAAAGACAGCAGAAAATTAACACTGACTGGATTACACTTCTGTGCATAAGGACAGCATTTACAATAGTTTCCATAACACGGCGATCGTTTTCCGGTGCATCTGTTGCGGAGGAACCAAGAAGAAATGCTTGATTTATACGATAGCTGCGAATTTTTATTGAAATTTGTTTATTACCATACTTTCCGATTGTTTCATTGCGCGATCCCCACCTGACGATTTCGAAAAGGCTACATGCATGGTACGTCCATACAACGCATGTACTTCCGACCCCTATCAATGTTGTTGCACCAATCAGAACACAAAACGCTATGAAAGTCGCAAGCTGATAAAAATACGTTTGCTCGTCGAAGTAGCAGTTCACCATGGATGGAAATTTATGTGCGCGGGATTCGTTTAAAGGTAGCAGAAAATTAAGAATATCGGCGGAAAATAAACACGATATGATGCCAAATGCAGTTGGAATAAATACCGCTGTAATAAACGTAATTTTGTTATTTCAAGGCCATTTGGAAATTTATATGAATGTTATTGAAAGGTGTCGCCTCACTTGCAAAAAGTCTCGTATGATATCTACCGATTTTTAGATATTTCTTTGCAATGTTAATTTCATCCTCGTTCAATAGCATTTTGAAATTGCATTTCATCCGTTCCATCAGTTGTTGAATCTGTTTTTTAAACAATGCGCGATGCGAATCTTTGAGAAAATTCTGTTAAATTCAGTTGTAAGTCATTTAAACTCACGTTTTCGGTATGATACCAAAATGTTACGTATTTGACGACAACAGACACTGCTATAATTTTGGGTCCCAAATCTTTGAAAAACTTAGTCAAGTTTTGTTCCATTGACAAGAACGTTAACACCTGTAATATTTTACATCCAGCATCTCCTACACTATTCCATTAATAGCGTACAAATAATAGTTTACTTCATAATTCTTCAAAATATTGCATTAAACATAATATATTTCATTAGCTATTAAAAGCCGAGTTCATTCGACTCAACAGATAAAGCTGATGAACACACCTGAATGCCTACAGCCATGACCAGAAACAGACAAATAGTGCAACTGTGTATCCGTTTGATGTTTACCGCGTTGTACGGCCAAAGTCCGATAATGAATAAAAGAGTTATGTTCAGCTTGTAATAATGCTCCATCCCGAACAGCTGCCGAAGTACGACTGAGCTCAAAGACAGCGTGGTAGCTTGCTAACCCCCCCCCTTTTCCCTCACAAATTGATAATTCTTTCTACTATATTTTTTTCTGTATTTTCCAAGACGTGTAGGGTGAAAATGGGGTTGCTTATTTCAGTGTAACTGACGGAAACTATAATTTCGGAAGAGGGTTGGTGCATTTAGAGAAAGGATCGATAACGTTCTATAGACGGCATTTTGCAATTACGCAATTATGTGGGGTTGAGAAAATATATTTTTGTTTTCACCGGTGGTACGATGTACTTATGCACAATGTTTCCACGCAGTTCACTTTTTTCTTCAGTACTAGCTAGACCTAAATTTCAGCAGTACTCTTCGTGTGAGTTTCCTGTTATTTTATGGAAACTAGTGTGCAACGGGGGTTGGAAATTTTCTGTCACGGAGAATTATTGATTTTCCAGCGACTGTTCGTTAAATACAAGGTAGACAAATGTTGAATTTTGTGCTAAGTTCTTTTAACAGTAATGTGTACTAACAACTTGCTAGTTGTTCTTTTATTTGAAAAATAATGTTGTATTATTCATTTTCGCTATCACATAATTATTGTTTACAACGTTACCGACGAGAATAAATCGTCATAAACTAAGATAATAGTTAATTATTGGCAAGAGTAAATTACCATGAAGTAGGACATTGATATTCTCGTCAGCTGAAAAATGAATGAAAATTAACATTCTGCTAGAAAATACTTTTTGCTATGAAGTTCAATAGTAAAAAATATATACCATCGAAAAACCCTGTATTGATGGCTGAAACAAACCGTATAATTCGAAGCTACACGGTATCATGCTTCTCAACAGTATAAACAATAGCAATTTTTTTGCCTTCAGTGGCGCGTCGTACCATTTCGTATTATATCTATGAATATCACTGAGTTTGATTCTATCTCAAATTCTCTATACAAAAATATAGTTTATTAATACTCACACGTCAAAAAAAACGTTGCTGCATGCATCCAACACCTGTTGTACGATGTAATTAACGTAAAATATGTATACAAATTCGACGATAAGGAACATCATACAGATAAATAATTCGTCCAGTTCATTCAAAGACAAGAATGCTTGCGACGTCTGTGGAATGTAATAAATTACTTTGCACCTAAGTACACCTGTGACACTTACATCCTCACTTGTGAAACTGAGTATTACTTACACGGTATAATGTAGTAGTTAAAGATACTACTGCACATCCGAGTAGTAAAAAATAAGATGTCATTAATGTATCTTTCAAATGCTCGATGAACCTTTAATAATGAATAAATCTAATTAAGTATCATCTATTGGTGCTTAGTATTAAAAACGTCAGAATATCTTAAAAATTGTATATAAAACTATAAAAGAATATGAAATCATATAAAATTATACGAATAGGGAGATCATATACTAACTCGATAGCTCTTCTATGCATAAGCACAGCATTTACAATATTCTCCGTAACACAGTAATCATTTCTCGATGAATCTGTTTCAGAGGAGTCAAGGAGAAATGTTTGTTTTATGCGATAACTGTGAATTATTATTAAATATTTCAGTATGCCAATTTTCAAATAGATTATTGTGCGATGCCCACCTGACGATTTCGAAAATGCTACACACGTGGTACGACCATACTATAGTAAAAGTTTCGGTGGCCACCAATGTCGTAGCGGAAATGAAAAACAATAAAATTGCATACATTTCGAGCTGATAAAAATACGTTTGCTGGTCAATAAAGCAGTCCACCATAATTGGAAATTCACGGACACGAGATTCGTTCAATGGTACGATAATATCGAGGATATCGGTGGTAACGAATATACACGATAGAAGAAAAAATGATACCGAATAAATCAACGCTGTAATAAACCGCATCTTGTTATTATTCCTGTATGGAAATTTGTATGAATTTCATTGAAACTTATCATTCTTTTGCCTCACTTGCAAATATTCTCGTATGAAATCTTCCTAAAGTCAGATATTTCTTTACAATGTTAATCTCGTCCTCGTTGATTAACATTTTCCAATCGAATTTGATCCGTTCCATTGTCTCTTGAATCTATATGTATATTTAAAGAATCCTTCATGCTAATCTCAGTCACATATGTCGTTACATTCTGTTCTTAGTCTTCTAACTCACGTTTTCAGTTTGATACCAAAACGTTGCGTACTTGATGATAATACCCAGTGATATAATTTTCGGTGTCATGTTTCTGAAGAAATGCTTCATGTTCGTCTTCGATGTTACGAACGTTGTCAACTGAAATGTTTATATCTACAATTTTGTGTGCTGTTAAAATAATTGTACTCCTCATAAATCAATTCAATACACATATTGTTAATATTCGCAAGAAACTTAAATATAACATGTTGCTAGAATTCTAAGTTACTTCGAATTAAAGAAATTAAATTGGCGAACCTGCATCGCAAGGGTCGACAGCAGAAGCATAAAAATAGTGAAACTGTGAATTCGTTTTATGTTCACCGCTTTGTACGGCCAAAGACCGATGATGAACAAAAGAACAACGTTCATCTTATAGTAACGTTCCATTCCGAACACCGGTTGAAAAACGACTGAGCTCAGAAAAAATATGCTAGCTTGCCTCCCCCCACCCTTCTCCCTTAGCAAATGACTAAGTCTTCTCAATATCCCTTATTTATTTGCTAAAACGCATGGTGTGAAAATAGGGGTGTTTTTACCAGCGTAAACGGCGGAAACTATAATTTAAGAAAAAGGGTTGTAGCGTTCAGACGACGGATCGATAACGTTCTATAGCCGGAATTTTACAATTACGTAATTACACGTTGTTCAGGAAAATATTGTTGTTTCTACCGATGGTACGAAAATAATGATGCACGATGTTTCCACGCAGTTCACATTTTTCTTCTGCACCAGTTACACCTAATGTTCGCGAATATTCTCGGTCCGCTGAGAAAAATGTGTCATGAAACATTTTGAAGTTTTATTCTGTGTTCGTCGGCAGAACTTTGAAAAAAAACGAAGGTATTCAAATGCTGAAAATTGTGCTAAGATTTTTCCTTTAACAATGTCACTACAAAAATTTGTTGAATGGTCATTTATTTTTTAAAATCATTTTGCAATAACAATTGCCGTTACATGTGAATTGTGTTCGATATTACTGAAGGGAATAAATCATCATGAAGCATGTCCACGATGCTCTACTAAACTGGAATAGAAATGTTTTGTTTCAGTTGCCTAGGAAATTGTATGTTTATATTATTTATTTGTTTCTTTACCGTAGAGAATCCCATCACCGATGGTTTATATAAGCCATACATGTCAATCGTTACTGATTTGTATCCTTTTTGTATGATAAAAAGTAGGATCTTTTGTATTGGTATAGGTGCTTCATACCATTTGGAATCATATCTATGAGTAAACAAGGAATTCACTCAGTTCGATCAATAATCACATATCTCGTGAAAATAGTTATTGTCGCACTTGTACTATATTAATTATTCAATTATTTTCTTCGTACGACGAATACTTACGACGTATCGAAGAATTTCATGTCTGCATCGATGATTTTTTGTACCGTGAAATTAATATAATATAACACTCCGAAGTGTCCACTTAAGCATAACACGCTGACTATAAGATCATTAATATCATTTAACGTTGTGATTGCCTGAGAAATCTAAGAAAAACGACACTTATTTCGTCAGAATGTTATTCTTTCGTGATATGTTATTAAAGGTAACAGTACTACTTACACGAAAAAAACTCGAAATTTGAAATAAGATTCCCGATAAGAGTTCGGTGCAATAGTAGGGCAAAAAATGAGATTTGATGAGGTTCAATAATCTTTAAAAATGAATAAAAAATTACATTTATACGAGTAAAATAGATCAAAATCGATTAAAACCTATACTAACTTCAACACCTCCCTGTGTGTATTAATAGCTTTTAATACTGCCGTATGTGTTGCAACATATTTTTCAGAAGAATTTTGTTCCGCTCTATATCCATTGATTGCTTGCATCATTTGATAACTGAGAAATAAAATGCCCTCATATTCATTAATTAAAACACAAAGTAACGTAATCGAAAAACAATCTTACACAATTTGTCTCGCTTCTTATCCTTTACCTGGCTACGTTGTACATCCCGCAAGAATGTTGCAGACAGATTATAAACATCGTTTCCATGCCGATAAAAATAATTATACCCATGGTCATATGGCATGACAAATAAAGAAACCAGTAAAAAAAATAGTTTTGCTGATTTAAAAAATTCTCCGTTATAACGTCCATAACCACGTTCGGTCGTGACACGTTCATTGGCGTTATGATATCTAAAATGTGTGGGAGAGCTGCACACGATGTCACGAGAAATACAGTCGAGGAACCGAAAACTGTAAAATGTATCGTTTGAAATTTTTTTCTTATGTTTGATCATTCCACGACATTATAAATTGTCTCACATATGAATATCAGCGTATGTAATCTTCCGGCGATCGCGTACTCTTTCAATATGTCACGCTCCTCTTCGGTTTGCAGTCGTTTCCAAGTGCACTTCATTTCCTCGAAGATAGCCATTGACTTTAACAGGACGAACATAAATGACCGTGGGATAATTAAAATTCATCGGACGAACGTTATGGACTTACACTCTGCGATTTTAATGTGAAAGTGACGTACTTTAATAGGAACGACCATGTGACAAGAATTATAGGCAAATTCTTTAAAGCTAAATTCATTGTATACTGCGAACGTATGATTGGTGCAATCTGAAAGTATCACTGTATGAAAGTAGCAAAATGATATTTACCATCGGTATGATTAATATAGAAAATGTGTGTTAAGTGTAACGATATAATCGTGTAGTACCTGTACAATCAAACCAGTTATTAACAATATATATATAACGCTCATATGCACAACTTTGAATCGTCCAGTTCTATACGGCCAAAGACCAACTATACTCAATAGAATTATGTTGAGTTTATAGTATCGATGGCCAAAGAAGTCCATTCTGAACGATGATTCAAACACGACTGACAAAATAGCACAATATTTTTTTTCCACCATCCCCACCTCGACAACTCGCGACACTTTTATTCGATCATTATTTTTCCATAAAATTCTGGAAAAGAATCTCTCGCGAGTAAAGTGATCGACACATATCATAATTTAGAAATTATTTCTACCCCCTTTCGAAGTAAAGGATCAATACAATGACTATAGTAGCGATGTAAGGAGAATATTTGATTATGGGTCAGACAATTTTCGTGATCGTTTTCTATAATTTTGCGACCGTCAGTGCGATAGAATAATAGCTTAGAGGGAAAGTTCTTTTTTGCAGTGAGTGACAGGGCTAATTTTCTCGAATTTATTGTATTTTCTGATGTTTCAGATTAACGCAGGCGCTGTGACGGAAAAATATCGGTTGGAGAAAAAAGCCGTTCAGTGTCACAAGAGCCGTCAACCGACGCACATTTCTTGTCGCTCACGGATTTTTTTCGCTATTATTCTTTCACCGTTGTTTCGACGAGAAAGTGCATTACTACAGTAAGTGCAAAATTTTGCGTACATTGTAAAGTAGATAATCGTAACTCGTTGATCGTACGATATTGAACATTTGAGAAAGTATGGATCGCTTTTTTTAGTGATATTTAAATATCTTTAACTAAAACATATATGACTATGGTATCAGGGCTGGAATTTTCGTATCCAAATTATTTCTGGTCTGTTCGTTGCGTTTACCGTAACTTAACTGGGTCAGCCTTTTTATTCTGGTCGTTTAAGTGAAAAGATGGATTATTTTTATTTTAATTGCTCCGGATCTTTTCTGAGAATTTTTTTGTGGGTCACCGGTACCATTCCGAGTGTTCTTACGTTCGTTTCTGAAGTTCTCAAGACTCTATACTTTTCTCTTTTTTTATTATTACAAATTTACCAGTTTGAAAAAAACTTCTGAGCGTAAAATAACTGGTGGATTGAAACCACTGTTTGAAACTAACAATTATTCTCAGGAAAATTACCCTCGATGAGGGGAAAACGGTGTACGTTTGTAATTAGTTTTTATTTAATCGTTAGCAATATCATAATTACCATTTTTTACATACCAAATGTATACCTTTTATTCTAAAAAAAATAACAAAAAATGTTTCTCTACATTCTGAGTGACGAACACTGTAATTTTCAATTTTCTTTCACCCACTCGACAAGAAAACTAGGGAGTCGATCGGTATCCCCGCATAAATTCTTAAATCTTCAAATTACCGGCTGTAGTGTGTGTCACGCTAGCCCATTATCCAGCGTTTTTCGCACCTTTGCGTTCACACAACGTGGCCGCGTAACCGGTGTTTTTCCCTCGACGAGTTACGATCGTCGATTATTTTCTTCGCTTTTCCCTCCAGCAAGTCCACGCACGCGCTGTAAAACGATACGCAAGCCTTCTGTTGTTTCACTGGTTCACCGTTGACTCCGCAATCGTGCAACAAGTAGTTTCGTGTCTCTTGAAATGGCGACGCCACTGTGTCTCGACGTAGATTCGCTACTTTTTTCCCAACACAGAATTACATCGCAAAATTAAAGAAAATCGCGTGGGAAACCAGATTTTTCGACAAATTTTTCCGACTGGAAAAACTAGGAAAATTCGTTCGCTCGAAGAAAATTAAAGATTCAATTATCTTAACGAGTTCGTATTTTTTCGCTTACAGAGAGCGAGAACACGTCTCGAAATGGAAGATGATAATGACGAATACAGAAATTCGTAAGTATTTATTGAAGTTACATGCATTTGACGAAAACGTATGTTGTATATGGTGCGTATACCTATACATGTACTACTAGATAAGTGTGATCGATTAACTCCGTTCGGATGTCTTCTATTGGTATAATCGTCTCGGACTCGTTACTGTGTGGAATAAATGACCATGAAGTATGAAAGCGAGGCACTACTCACCTATAATTAAAAATCAGATTTCAATGATTTCTTGAGGTGTTTCGTGTTATTCTACTGTGGGTGAAACGAGTGTTTCCTGTACTTTTAAGTATAAAACTCATATAAAAACAGGTTTTAATAAATGACACTCCGTATACAAACAAACTTATATCAATTCCAAATAGTTAAAATTTCTTGTATTCGTGTGGATTAGTGTGCAACAAAGTTTATTCATCCACGTTGTACATTTTGAGTTAGCACACATGAATTACCGCGGAAAATCCTTCGAAGCATGGTACATAAATCCCTCCGATCACTATCACATATGGTTTTATACTCTTTTGCATCAGAAACAATAGTAATTTCTGAATGTGCACTGGTGCCATGTACCATAGGCTATTGTACCTAGATTATTTATTCATTATTATAACACGATCGATTATTAATCACGTACAATTGAAAAACCTCGTTTGGCAGTGAAATATTATTCGAAGAACATTGTTTATTTTACGTGAATGAAAATACCTACGTTTTCTCAAAAATCTCGCCACTGTGGTTGATTAAATCTTGACCGATATAATTAGCCCCGAAAAGATAGACAAATTGTCCAATCATTGCACATATGACGGTTAATAACTCTTTCATGTCGTCCATTAGTATCACTGCTTGTGAAAGCTGCAGAGAAGAATACAGATATCGAATTTTAGAAAACTTAGAAAATTAATTTGAAATTCCGAACGTTGTTGATACTTTATCAGTGCGTTTAATAAAATAATAGTATCGAATCAACTCACTCGAAACAGATTAACGCTCATAGCAGATACACCGAGCAAAAGCAACAGGAAATACGAAGTGATGAATGTGGACTTTGTATATTCCGTAAACCTTCAACAGGAAATTTGTGTTGTCAGAATCGTCTGAAAATCACTGTGTGCCTCAAAGGATTGTTATCAACGAAAAATTAATTGAAAATATAATAACGAGGAGTTACGAGAAAAATGTGATATCAAGTAAACAGACTCGAGGGCTCTTTTGTGCGCCTCTACGGCACTGATTAGCTTTTCACACTGAAAAACACTGCGTTTCTCGGCTGAGTTTGACCACACGTGTATGTTCAATGCGCGTTCGATTCGAGAGCTGCGAAAAGAATTTCCTTAATTCGTATATTGTTTCACACAAATAATTAAATAATAATCAAACTTAGTACGTTTTTTCCTCAGGGGACACCGCGTGCTCACCTGGCGATTTTAAACATTCCGCAAGAGTGTTGAGAAAAAATTACTGACATCGTTTCAGTGGCTACTGTAGCAGTCACACCCGCTAGACCAACGATGTCTAAATGTAGCACGATAAAATAGAGGTACTTCTTTTGATCCACGAAGTACTCGACGTGAGTGGGAATCTCGAATGTTCGAGATTCATTCAGCGGTATAACGATATTGAGAATGACGGGTAAGAATTGACTTAGTGAAAAAACAATAATTGCCGGGTAAGTGGACACTGAAATGATCGTCGTAAGATTGAATTGTTAATAAAACATACAATAAGCTATATTATAGCATATAGTTCTTGGAAAAATGAATTAACTAAAGCATAAGATAGGACTAATAAACTAAAAATGATTTTTTAAATATGACATCATTTTGAAATAATGATTAGAAGAAATTTCTCTCACATGCAAAAAGCACAGTAAACAGTCTTCCATTATTGGCATACTTCTCTAATATCTCAGACTCTTCTTCGTTAGTAAATGTATTCCAGTCGTATTGCATACGATCAAGAAGAACCTTGATCTATTTCATAAATATAGTTAAAAGTTACTAAAACAAAATCATCGGACACATTGATCTCACTTACTTTATCCAGATTAAAGTAAAACGAGTGGTACTTCACAATGAATATAAACGTGAATATTATATAAGGCAAACTCTTCAGAAATAGACTCAAACGGAAATCCGTAAGAAATGGTACTATCTGTAATCAATGTCGTTGAATAATCTCCATTTGTTTGTAGCCGAAAAAAACTCATTCTCACTTGTCGTAGATTCTTTATTAATCATTATAAAAATCACATTTGCGATACCTGAACGACGACACCGGAAATAAGTATCAGATAGCAGATGAACCCTTGAACTCGTTCATTGAACGTGTCATTGTATGCCCACAGTTTGATACATGACAACAGAATATGGTTGAGTTTATAGTAACGATAGCCAGCGAAGTCCATCTTCGTGTGACAGTCGACTGACTATTGTTACCGAATATTCAAACGAACCCCCATGTTTCCCCCTATAGAATTTCTACAGACTTTCCAACTGTTTTTTTTTTACCACCCCATGTTTTCAATAATAAGTCACGCAAGTTTCGGATGAATGACGGAAGCTATAACTTAAGAAATTGCTTCGAAACTGTGCGCGAAGTAATCGCAGTAATTTATGGATCGATACGTATAGCGGTGTTGCTTGTGTATCTAATTTTGTGGGGTTGAAACATTTTTACATTTCACGGGACAGGTGTTTTACTTTCGTTGCGGTAATTTTCTTCGTTTTCCTATTTTCACATAATCACCGTTTTACGGGATATTTTTCACATTTTTGTGCGTTAGATTCAACGCACGCGCAGTTAAGGGTCGCACAGGTGGAAATGAAACACCTTCGTCATTGTTCGTTGAACAGTCGAAGAGTGAATAAGTCCTCCGTGTGTACTTCACTTTTAATCGATGGTGTGTGGGAAAAAGGGGTATGTGTAAAAAATATTGTGAATAAGCTTTTTTCACCAGTTTCACTTTATAATCATTAACGGATATTATACGACGTAACATGTACACGGTACGGGGAATATTTATTGCTTCGCACTCGAATTACCGTGAAATTTCCGTGACGGAATGGTTGATGGAATGATTCGCGTTCAACTTATTTGGCGAATCGTTTTATCAACTATTCCGCTGCGAAAGTTCCGTTTGTGTGGATTTTGATAGCTATGCGATAAATATCTCCAGTACTTAAAGTGTAATTATTTGTGCGAAATTGTTGGTTTACAGAGACATACTACGGTAGACGTACAACATTTGAATTAACATTTGAATTAACATTTGAATTAACATTTAAAAAACATTTCACAGGTATGGTATATCTCGATTCAGAATTGGACGGAGTAAATAACCATGAAGTACGATAACGCCATACTACTCATCTGTAATGGACGATACATGTGATATTGATGATAACGACATTATTTTGTATTAGGTGCGATACCTGAATTAATTACCGATGAAAAACCTTGAAACGAGGGGATATATAATCCACCGATTACCATTGGATTGCTTCTCATACTTTTGTGCATCATGAGCAATAACAATTTTTGTACGGGCAAGGGTGTTGTGTACCATACTGTTTCGCAGCTGCAAAAACATTTAACGTATTTTACAGAAATTCGATGTCAAGTACAAGTTTTTACTGAATTTTTGATCAATTAACTCGTTTGCTTTGGAACGTTATGAAAAAATTCATAATTAAACTCTTAATAAAATTTTATAAATTTTCAAGAACTTTTTTTAGAAAACACGTGATACTAAGGGTGACAATGGTGTCTCACGTGTAACGTGAAAAAAAAGATATCTTTAGTTTTTTGAAATACCTTTTTCTACGATTTAATACCTACGTTTTTTGGAAAATCAGAACACTGTGGTCGATTAGCTCTTGACCCATGAAATTCGTAAGAAACAAATAGCCGAATTGACTAATTACGAAGAATAGCAGAAAAAACAGTTGTTTGGAATGGTTTATGTCCATGATTTCACAAGCGAACTAAGACATGCGAGAAATCATATTATTACTTGGAAATCATTTTCATATAAATTCTCCTCGACTGTGTAAACACTCACACGATATAAATTAATAATTGTCGTTATTATCCCGGCAGATAGTAGAAGAAAATAGGATGTTTGAAATACGGAGGCGAATAAATCCATAAACCTTGAACAGTACAAATGTCTTTTGGTAATTGAATAATATTTTTATGTTCCACAATATATGCAATGAATAATATGAGAAAAATATTCTCAACACATGTTACCCGTAGATAAAATACTAACTCATTGGTGTTTTGATGTAGTTTTATGGCGCTAATTATTCGTCTGTAAACTTTACAATTTTTTGTACAAGCACAACTGTACGGTATACACTGTTGAACCGCATATTCTACACGATAACTGTAACATTATGTGATATCAATTTGTGTAATTAAAAAATCGGGATAGTATACAATGAACAAATTTGTCGCTGTAACAGAATAATGATTAATTATAATAATTTTAATTCTTAAAATCTGTTACCAAACAATTTGATACATTCCACAGGCATGCTCTATGAAGACTGCTACAGTTGCTTCGGTGGCTATTAAAGTTGACAATGCCAGTACAGCTGTAGCATCAATGTGTAATATCATAAGAAATTTGTATTTTTCGACGTCAATGAAGTATTCTAATTCCACTGGTATTTCGTACTTTCGTGATTCGTTCAAAGGCATTATAGCGTCGAGAATGGATGGCATAAATTGACTGAATATCAGGATAACCATAGTTGGCGACAATGCGACTAACGGAAAAAATGATATTGATTAAATAATTCAGAAGATAAGTTACAACTGAGACAATGACGTTTTCGTTTTGTTCTTACGGGCGTAAATTAAGCTCAGTGCTCTTCCTCTCATAGCATATCTGTGTATTATTTTTAATTCTTCCTCGCTTTGGAGTTTATTCCAATCGTATTGTATACGTTCGATAATTTCTTTTATCTGTTACGATAAAAGCGAATAATAATCATAAAGAATAAAGTGTCACAGTTCATACCAAAATTATTCGTTAACGTACTTTTCCAAGATGAAAATAAAATGAGTCATATTTCAAAACCGATATAAGTCCCAACAAGCTGTTGGCAAAGATATCGAAAGCGATATCTAAGTTCGGTGCGATAGTACAAAATTTAGTCAACTGAAAAAAAAATGTTCATTGTCATACTTATCTAAAATCACGACAATCAACAACACCGAGAACAATCTCACACAGTACCTGAAAAACAACACAGGAAACTAGTATCACGAGGATAACGATTCTCTGAACCTGTTCGAACCGTGAATTATAATACGGCCATAATCCAATAAGGATTAAAGATACGTAATTCAGCTTGTAATATCCACACTCCGCGAACTGCATTGTTGGACGATCCGAACACGTATGCGAAACTCGAAATAATTTCGCATTTCTCTCCCCGATCGTCGCACGCGAAGATTCTCTAAATTACATAATACTTATTTCCGGCACAAAGTCGAGAATAAGGAATTGAATTATTAATGAGGGGGACGAAGGGTAATATCCATGTAATTCCAGTCGATCGATACACCCCTATTGCGAGGGGGTTCATATTGTGTACACAGTGTACTCAGTGAAACAGGTGTTTGCTCTCTTCACGATAATCGCTTTGATAGTCCCTTCGCATTGAAATTACTGTATTTACCTTGAAATCGAGGGTGCCGCTATTCTCACTTTCACCCTCCTTGGACACCGGCGCATGCGCGATTCCCGCGGAATCGCGGAAACGCTGAAATTCTTTTCATTCACGATTCAGCAAGCGAACGGTGTGGATCTCAAGATAAAAGTCGTTGTACGGGGGGAGTTTTGTTAGTAGAATGGGGGACGGTGTTACGAGAGAGAATTTCACAGTAGCACAGGTAGTATGACGTTAATCGATAATCGTATTTTTGGAGGGTTCATATTTAAAATTTATTGATAATGCGAATTTCAATGTATAACAACAGGTAAACATTTATGTATGTATGATATTAAAAATCGTTGAACGGGGAAGTTTATTGGTTTGAATGGGGAATGATGTTACCTGAGAGAATTTCACAGTAGCACAGGTAATATGACGTTAATCGAAAATCGAATTTTGGGACAGTTCGTATTTAACATTTATTGGTTATACGAATTTCAAAGTGTAACAACATGTAAACATTTATATATGTATGATTTGAAAAATCGTTAAGCCATACAGGTTTAGTAAAATATGACAATCGAAGTAGAGATTGTCCAAATGACTATTATCATACATAGTGCTTATTCATATATTTGTGGAGTTCATCGAAACTTTATGTAACGTGTATGGTGACAGTTACGAGTTCATGGAGTACATGAACATAAAGTATGACATTGCCAGGTTACATGTCTGGAATGAAATTTATATTATTTTTCACGAGATTGAAAGTATTTTAATTTATTACCGTTGAGAAACTTTGAAATGATGCAGTGTACATTCCGCCGATTATAAACGATGTGCTTCGCATACTTCTCTGCATAATACTGAGTAATAACTTTTGTTCGGTTAAAGGAGCTTTATACCACGATGTATCGTATCTATAAATGTATTGTAAAGATCGTCAAGTTTTTGGAGGTTTCTTTCTGTTCTGATAAATTGTTAATTTCTGAACGATTAACAATTTTATGAATCTACATAGGGATCGTTCAAAGAAATTAAGTCGAGTGATATTTTCATACGTACACTTTTCGAAAAATCCCGGAGCTATGATCCACAATTTGCTGTCCCATATAGTTGCCAATAAATAAATAAAAGAATTGACTAATCAACAGGAACCCACATTCGGAAAGGTTGTGTATATTATGTGTCACCCTTAATGCTAAAAATATCTGTGTCATGAGAGTTTAATTTATTTTTCGTGTGTACATTTTGGTTAAGGTTTATTTTAATAATCAAAGAGCAAATATCGTTCAGGTTTGCCTCTTTTAGCAGGTTTAATTTGATTTATAGGTATGTACTTGGAATATAATTCAAAAACAAATCAAAAGTTACTTACGGCATAAAGGTCGACGGGAACAACGAACACACACATTATAAGCAGAAAGAAATATGATGACCCGAAATCGTTCTGCAGTTTATTTGCAAACCTTCAATAATTTCAGAATTATTATAGAGCATCACATTAACAGTCATTTGCTTCGTCATAAATACTAGATATGCAATATACAAATACTAACTCAATTGCTCTCTGATGCATGACTACCGCATCGATTAATCGCTTAAGAATTAAATTCTTTTTTCTCTCCTCCATCGCAAGTGCTATACGATAACTGCGAATAAATATGAAAGGTCAAATGAATTCTACTGTATTTGTAATATTTTAAAGATGTATCTCCTATTATATCCTAAATAACTATCCAAACATAGTTACCCAACAATTTCAAACATTCCGCAGAGATGTTCTACATATATAAAAAACAATGTTTCAGTACTTATCAAAACTGTCACGTTTAATACCACTGTGACATTCAGGCCGATAATGTACATAATATAATATTTGTCTGGGTCCCAAAGATATATTATTAACACTGGTAGTTCGTGGGAACGAGTTCCGTTAACGGATGCCCCGACATCCAGAATATGTATGAAAACTGGAAATAGTGCAATCGCAACTGCTATCGGTGAAATCGATACTGCAAATGATTTCGAAGTGTCGTAAAAACGTTAATAGTGAGAGTATATTAAAAAATAGACAAATTCGAACTTGAATTTCATTGCTTACATATGAAGAACGTTCTGAGGACCCTACCATACTCGGTGTATTGTCGAATGATGGAAATTTCATCATTATTCTGTAATTCATTCCAGTCATCCTGCACGCGCATAAAAAGCATTTGTACCTATCGTGCAAAAAAGATGTAGGCACACGAATGAAGTAATCTAAGGTGAACGGATTTTAATTGCTTACCTGTTGGCCGTGTATGCAGAATGACACATATTTGACAATTGCCACATAATTGGTAACAATAAACACTATCGATTTCACAATCGTGGCAAAATCATAACTCCCGGTAAAGTAGAATCCTACCTGAATTTATCGAAAGTGTTTCATGTGTGTGATAAAGTTGATAACTATATCCTGTGATCGTTCATTTAGACAAACAAGTGGACAATTAAAATACCTGAAGTGACGAGCAGAATAGTAAAATCGATAGACACAGAATTCTTTTAAACTTTTCGAGCCAATTGTTTTTCGTATTCCATAAACCAATGGCTGATAAGAGAATATGATTGAGTTTGTAGTAACTGTAACCAGCAAAGTCCATAATAGTACGATGGTCGAAACGCATATGAAGCTTTACATTCGAGCTACTCCTAATATTTTCAGGGAGAAATTTATTGGAAATTTCTCGCTGAAATTTACTGAAAATTGCGATGAAATTATCTACACACCTGTTGCGAGAAAATGAATCGATCGATACGCTTATAGCACGATATTGCAGACTTATAGTGTAAAGTTCGTGGATTTTTTACACCACACTAATTTCCATACATAAGATAAGTGTATACCACGAGAAATTGAAAATTTTCTTTTTATTTCAACTTCACGCACGCGTGATGGAAACATTTATTCTCGGACAGGTCTTCATTCCTGTTTCAGCACTCGAGGAGTGCACTTCGGATACTTCTTTTAAAGTGACTAACATTGCGTATGTGTCATAACATTAATAACGGATTAATAGAATGTCATTAATTATTCATAATCTCAGTGATACTTTCTTCTGGAAGTCATTCGTGAGTATTCCGAGAAGCAAGAAGTATTTCTAGTAATCGTGAGTACTCAATAATATAGTGCATAGATCATAATGTATAGAGCCATATCATTGTAACAATTATTCATAATTGTAATTAGGGTACATTATCATTTACGTTCATAGCTCACCTCGATTAACAGTCATACAGAATGAATAACTGTAAAATATGATATAGCCACATTTCGCAGGAAAAATAATTGTCAGTAATGCTCGATTGTAATTATAATATGAACAACTATCTGAACGGTTGCTTGTATTATAATTAAAAAAAAAATTTGGCATGAATTTGGGAAAACGCACACCACCAATGTTTTAGTCCAAGAGATTCAGTAAAATATAACTATCGAAATGTACTGTTTGCCGGTATATTTTGTTAGTTCACCACGCTTACTTTTCGAAAGCTGAGATTACATTATATTGTGTGCTTTTACATATATATGTGTTACTCTCATGGAAATGGTAAGTATTGCATGTAACATGCACGGCGAGAATTACGACTCCATGGAGCACATGAACATAAAGTACGACAGTGCCGTGTTACATATCTGAAATATAATAAAACGCATGTCATCTTCGATTCAGCGGACAATATATCATTTCGTTACCATTGAGAAACCTTGTAATGATGCTGTGAAAAGTCCGCCGACCGTTATTGGACTGCCTTGCATACTTCTCTGCATAATGAAAATTAATAGTTTCTGTTCGGATACAGGAACCGTATACCACGATGTGTCGTATCTATAAATGTATCGTACGAATGTTTGAGATCTTGCACTTTGTTTTTACTACTTCTCGTTATCGTTAACTTCGGAACAATGAACAATTTTACGAATCTGTCGAAATCAAGCCAGACGGTGCGTAAATCTACTTTGGGAACGTTAACAAAATGTTGAGGCTAATTAAATACTTTTTATACGCACATATTTCGTATAATGTCGGTGCTATGATCTATCAATTGCTGTCCCATATAGTTGCACATCAAGACATAGCCGAACTGACAAGTCAAGAACCAACTGCATTCGGAAAGAGTGTAGATATCGTGTGACACGTATACCGCCAGAAATAACTGTGACATGAAAATTTCAATTTATACGAAACGCGTGATTTTTCGTTTTTAAAATCTTGTCCAAGTTTATTAATCATCATAGTGTAAACGTTGTTACAGTATTTCTCTTTTCAGCGAATTACATTTCAATTGTGTGTACTTACGCGATAAAGATCCACGGAAATAACGAGCACACCGATTATAAGTAAAAATAAATACGACGTCTCGAAAGTATTCTTCAGAAGTTTTGTAAATCTTCAATAATTTAGAAATTGTAGAATTACGGTGTTTATTCAAAACATTAATCGAATAATCAGTTGGTTTCATATATATAGCAGGTATACAATAAACAAATACCAACTCAATTGCTCTTTGATGTATGATCACCGCCTCGGTTAATTGTGTATGAACTAAGCACACTTTTTTCTCCTCCATTGCACGTGCTACACGACAGCTACGAATTAGTGTTAAAAATGTCTAAATTAATATCGATACTTTAGTTGAAAACACTTTTGGTTGCATATTGTACGTAACGACTATAGTGAACGAAATACTGGAAGAAAATTAAGAACATAGTTACCCAGCAATTTTGAACAGTGCGCAGATATGTTGTATAAATATGAATGTCAATGTTTCAGTACTTATCAAGGCCACTATTATTATTAGAATTGCTACATCCATCTGTATCAAGTAAATGGCATAATACTTGTTTGGGTCAATGGGGTATAGTATTAACATTGGAAGTCTGCGCGACCGAGTTTCGTTGTGAGGTGTCACGAGATCGTGAATAATTGTTAAAATTGGAATTATTCCGATCGCTAATGCTAACGGTGAAAGCGATACTGCAATCGAATTTCAAGTATCGTATAAATCTAACGGAGGTTAGTTTTTGCTATTGAATTCATCCTTCAAAAATATGAGGGATTCGTTATTCGAATGTTCTGCTCACATATGAAGATCATTCTGAGGGTCCTACCATACTCGGTATATCGTAACAAGATCGAAAAATCATTTTTGTTCCGTAGTTGATTCCAATCGTTTCGAATGTGCATGTAAAGCATTAGAACCTATGGTGCAGAGAACGAATAAGGATAAGTATTTAAAAAAACTATAGTAAATAGTGTAATTACTTACCCCCTCGCTTTTCACGCAAAATGTCACGTATTTGATAAGAGACGCGATAGTGACAAAGACAAATATTATCGATTTCATAAACGAAAATGAATCATACTCGATAGTAAAGTACACTCCTACCTGAATTTATCAAAAGTGTTTCATGTGTGTGATCAAATCAGAAACGATATCTTTCGATGGTTGAGTAAGAAACACAAGGGCATAATTAAAATACCTGGAGTAACAAAGCGCATATTAAAACCGATAGACACAGAAATCTTTGAAACTTTTCTAGCCAATTGTTTTTCGTATTCCATAATCCAATGGCTGATAACAGAATATGGTTGAGTTTATAGTAACTGTAACCAGCGAAGTCCATAATCGTACGATGGTCGAAACACGTATGAAGCTTTACATTCGAGCTACCCCTAATATTTTTCAGCGAGAAGTTTATTGAAATTTTCTCGCTGAAAATTACGCAAAATTGCGATGAAATTATTTACATAACTGACGCGAGAATGTGAGACGCGTCGATCGATTAGATTGTAGCACGATATTGCAGGATTATAGTGTAAAGAACGTGGATTTTTTACACCACGCTAATTTCCATACATAAGATAAGTGTATATTGCGAAAATTGAAAATTTTGTTGTTACTTCCACTTCACGCACGCGTGGTGGGAGCAAACATTTTTTCTCGGAGAGCTTTTCATTTTAGTTTCAGCAGTCGAGGAGTGAACTTCGGACAATTCTTTGACAGTGAATAACACTGCGTATGTGTCATAATATTAGCAGTGGTGTTTAGTAGTAAATGTAATAGTGAGTCTTCAGTGACATCAAGAAATAATCATAGTTACTTATTCGTAACATCAAATAAAGATATTTTTCTTCACGTCGTTAATTAATGTTCGATTATCATTAGAATTTGAACAAATAAGTTGATAACGCCAATTCAACTGGATTTAATTTGTTCATATTATAGTGGGAAAAATTGTAACTTTTTAAGAATTGAGAAAGGTGAGATTGAGATAAGAGATAGGTAAAGATGATACGTGTTTAAATACGGTACCCATGATCAAGATTTAAAATCCAGCGAGTCAGCAACTTCTATTGAGCACGAGTACTTACCTGAAACAAAAAGGATAAAAATGATAAATATTTCAAATATTATAAATACGTAAGTGAAATTATGTATTGAAAAACAGTATAACTCACAATTAAGTGAAGTTATTTGTATCAAAATATTGTAATATCAATTTAACATAAATATCTATATAAATGTGAAATCTTACATTAGAAAGTTGTAGCAGAAAATTAATCATTTCTGGCTGAATCTTTCTATTATTTTAATTTCATCCTCATTTTCAGTAATTCAGATATATTATAGGTTCCTTTAATTATTTAACCTATATATTTGCATCATGGTAATGTGCAAGAAACGCAGTTAAATACACAAGTTCGTGTCATCGGTTACAGTGGTCACATTTTACCAAAAAATTACAGTTAATTCTTTGCTATAAAGAATTGACTTTAATTTTCTATATTATTATATATTCACGGTATATGTTTTCTCTAAGGCGATGGACGATATGGCCGACGTAGGATGTCATTTGAAAATTGAGCATGAATGGGAAAATATGGTAAATCGATGGATAATTCAGGATAATGAGTATTGGCTTACAGAAACGCTACCCACCCGGGTAAAAAGTTTCTCGTGCAAATTAAGTAAATTATGGGCTACAAAAAGGGGACACCTTTTGTTTAGAATGTAACAGCGAGGTGACCTGTTGTTTCGAATAAATACGTGTGTGTTGCAGGTTTAATGATTTAGATTCTCGGAACGTACATTTTCTTTCGAGAAGATATTATGTCTGACCAATTATGGTTTATACTACTTAACTCCTTCAAATCAGATATTTCAGGCATTTTGCAGATTGCAAATAAATACAGCTGATCTACTAATTTTTTAAAACTGTCTCACAAACAAATTTACCGATTAATATTTTCACTTTACAACAGAATTTATTTATATATACAATCTATATTTTCCATAAAAAGTTTGCAGTGCAGAAGACGTGTGAAATTCCAACAAATTATTTAGGGTTCATCGAAAACTTGATAAAAAACAAATCTTTTCGATAATACGAAGAAATACTTACGGCTGGATAAGGGATAAACATTCATTAGTGATTGTATCTGTACAAATATGAAAACATTAGCTCGACTAAAACTTCGTGGAACTGAGCTTCATGCTAAAAATCCATTTTTTTCTCCCTGATACTTCGTGAAAATGTTTTCTTTTCACGTATATTTTTTAGTCTTTGGTTGACATCTACGTAATTCATAAATTTACACAGATTAATTAGATCACACACGTGTACAACACTATTACAACATTTTCCATCAACGACATCGATTACGCTGGTGTTTAGCATTTGGAATAATATTTCGAATGATCAGTTAAAGCATCACACTAAATCTTAACACGTAGAATAGATAACCATGAAGTAGGAAAAGGACAAATTAGAAACCTAAAAGAAGAATTCCAATTACTATTTCACATTTTTCTTTTAACTCAGTTTCTTCGTTTCGGAAATTGTTTACCCAGGAAAATTCTTGTAACGACATATTACGTAGATATCCTATTACGATGGCGTAAGTTCGAATGCTCCTTTGCATGAACAGCAATATCAATTTCTGTCCGTACAATGGTAAAGCGTACCACTGCGTGTTGTACCTGTAGCATAGTATTTTAATAAGCGGCTTAGATCACTATTGTCTTCATTATCGCGAAAGACACAACATAGAGGTAGACGTAATAGCAACGTGCGTGGTACTTGCAATGTTACAAAGACATCCATACTGTGGTCGGTTAATAACTGTCCCATATACGCGGCGCAGAACAGATAATAGAAATGAGCTGCGACCAGGCCGGCCGTGACTAAAATCTGCATTTTGTCCATCGCTAACAGTGCTTGGGAGAGCTAATTTAAATACGAAGAAAAAACATATCGGACGTTGAAATAGAATTCGAACATCATCTCATACGTTTTTGCGTAGCCAAACACCCAGAGAATAATTAATACTCACGCGATAGAGTGTCAATGTTGTAGAAGCTACACCGAAAACTACTAGAATGGTATAGGTTGTCGAATAGAACGACGAAATCATGTCGGAAAACCTTTGGGAAAACATTAGATTACATGATTTGTCCACGTTGATTTTAAAGAAAGTTATTGCATAATATTTCTTATAGAAATGTGATCGAAATATCGAAAGTGTATTTTCTCGATAATTGTGATTGTTGTTAGTGCTCAGTAGTTACGTTTAATTTCAGTTACTCACTTGATAGCGTTTTGATAGCACCTTATGGCATTAATTATTCTTCGACACACTATTATATCTTTTTCGTCGACAAGACAAGCTAGTGCAGACTCGTTGGTTATTTTTTCGATCCGCATGCTATAATATTCCGTGCATATTATATATAAATAATACTATTTTCATTATTATGTAACGTGTATAACGACAGAAATAATATATTTTTCACACGTTGTCGTACCAAGTAATTTTAAAGAATCCGCATGCTTGGCTTATCATTAACGCGTTCATGGTTTCCGTCGACAAAAGCGTAGTCGCTCCTATGAAAATTGACGCTGATAATTGCAGCCATATCGGATAGTAATATTTCTCCGAATCGATGAAGTATTCGACCGTCAAGAAACAATGTGTGCGAGATTGATTTAATGGTTTCACGATATCAAGAAAATCTGGCACCAATCCGTTCAGAACAAATAGAAACGCGGATATATAGAAACCGGCTGGAGAAATGGAAATAAATATTAAGAACGTTTTAATTCATTCGCTGTTCGCCAATGGACAAAGCCAGTCACAGATTCCGGTTACTTAACGGATAGATAACAGCGACAGCGAATATGCTGATAAATTTATTATAAATTTTCCAAAAGAAATCTCGATCGCCTTACTTGAGAAATATATCGCGAAATATCTTGAAATCCGGGCGTATTCTTCTAATATTCTATGTTCCTGTTCGCACTTCAGCGAAACCCACTCGTAATTCATTTTGTCTATCATTTCCTTGATCTGCGGCAACAATCAATTAATATTTTCGCGATATATCATCGAACCGCAAGACTATTAGCAGCTCACCTGTTCACGCTGTAGGATGTAAGAGTTATACTTGATCACGTAGATGCAACAGAACACGATGAACGATATTAATTCCAGAAGCTTGTTCGATGTCAATTCCATCGTGGCTAATGGCGTAATCTGGAATTGGATCGCCACGCGGAAACGAACGTGTGATTATGATATCACGATGACAAACGAAAACGAGCAAAAAATCTCTGTACGATCTCTGTCAATGATACCTGTACGAACAATGGAACTAGGAGAAGTATCTCGCAACAGATTCTCCATAATTGCGTGGTAAATGAATTTCCATACGGCCACAGGCCTACCAACGTTAACGTGAACCTTTGAATCTGACAATACTCGCTCTGGAGGATGTCCATCTTCGGCTGTGGTTGAAACTCGACTGCCGAGAAATTCTACGACAAAGTGTGTCTCTACCCAATATTGAAAAAAAAAAGATCGAATAGATATTCCAACCACGGTTCTTATTTTTTTTACTATTTTTCGTAATACACAGCCTATTAAGCTACAGCCTGCAATTTAAGAATTGTTTCCACCGTCGCGCATAGAAAGGGGTGGCGGATAATAACGCGATCAATAATATATTAGGCGCACAGTTACACGTGTGCGTTGGGAATACAATGTAGCTGATTGTTAAGTAAATTATGCCGCAAACAGGTGTTTTCCCGCGGTCTACGGGGAAGAAACCCCTCCATTTTTTTATTTATTTTTATTTTCTCCTCACAGTCGGTTTCCGAGTAGCACGCGGAGACGACAGCGACTCCTCGCATACTTCAGAATCATTTTGAATGCACCCCACGAAATTTTTGTAAGGTGAAGATACGCACCTGAGTACGTGTAATAGTAATCTATTAAATGTCGCGGATAATAAAAAAATAAATTGTTTATCGTCGATTATTATTTCGCAATGGGATATAAGTGTGGGTGATAAGATAATGTTTGGGGGGTCAGTCGAGGAAATTATACATTTCACGCGGTATCTTTGTCATTTACCCTTCCCGTTCGACTCGCGCAATCGCACTGGTTGTTATTTCGCGCGCTATCATACGGAAATACTAGTTCAGAGAACTTTCGACGCTCGACTAATGCACTTGTTATGTTGTGTGCGGATGGCTTTGGTGACCGTCTGCAAGTTCGCTCGTGTTGTTCTTCTTCGTAAAACCGATCCACGTGAGTGGCAACGAAACAGATTCGGTGGTTGGTCACGTTGGTGGTATTTATGTTGGAATATTTTTATTTACCGTCTGTCAGTTATGGTTACGCCAATAGTATTATGTAATGTTTATTATTAAACATATCGTTTTGGTGTTTGTCATTGTGGATATTTTTCCGTGACAATTCGATTTTTAATCACCCTTTTTGCACCTTTTTAACTTTTTCGTAAATATTATCTTACCTTCGACTTGTAGATCGTTAATTTTTTCGATCATTGGATCGATTTTGATATCATTTTCGTGATAAATTCGCAATCGCGGTTGATGTTGTTGAATCGAAGATAATGAAAGAAAGAAATGTTTTGACGATAATTTTAAATAGGAATTAGTAATGGGTGAAGTTTGAAGGCAAAAGTTAGTGAAATTAGTAACAAAGTGCTGAATTGTAGATATTAGAAGTGTAGAAGTGTTCCATTACAAACTTGTAAATCGTATGTCACGATATACGTGTGTACTGGTGAGTCCGTTGAAATTTACAAATTTAATGCGTAGAATAAATGCAGATGAAATAAGACAGCGACAGATTTGTGAGCTGGAAGAAAGGGTTTTTTTTAACCATGATTCACACATCTGAAGAATTGTATGTACTTAATTGTATATAAAAACTCGTTACCGAGGAGACAAATTCGAACGACATGACGCATATACCAATTAGCACGATCGTACAGTTTTTCGTACTCCTCTGAATGAACATGAAAATCAGTTTTTGCGCGGGTATGGGAAACATGTACCATTTAGTATCGCATCTGCGAAAGAATGGATTTTGTTTAACAACTCCTATACAACTTCGTGACAACGACAAACATTCAAATAGACAAGGTTTACAATTAATTTCAATTTTACTTTGAAATATATACAAAATATATCGTTCCATAATTATTTAGTATGAAATTCCGACATTGGAATAATACGAACTAATCAATTTTGTAATAATATTTGTGGTACCTACAATGCATTAAATACCTCGTAACTATGGTCGATCAGTGTTTGTCCGATGTAGCCAATGTACGATAAGTAAACAAAGATAGTGGAGATCAGAATAATGCAAAGTGCGGTGTCCCCTACGTTTTTCGTTTCTAATATTGCTTGCGAGAGCTGACGCACATAAAGTAACAGAAAATAAGTGATAACTACGCGTAACTGGAACACACGACGAGCTGTTCAATTTTTTACACGTAGAATTCAATAATAATTTTCACAAATGACTGATGAACGAACGGTGATTTAATTACCTGTAAATTAAATTAATCAGACTGGTACTCACTTGATATAAATTCGTGGTTAAGCATGTCGCTACGATTATAATCAAAACACTGTAGCTGTTCACATACGTCGACGCAACAAACTTGGTAAATCTTTAAAATGAAATATACGCTTCACAGTAAATATCTGCGTGAAACGTTAAATAAATTGGAAATATCTTTTTTTTTACGCACTGAACGGCATTTTTGTACATATGCACGGCTTTCAGGATCCTCGTAGTGATCATTGAATTTCGTTGCGGAAACAGATAGTGTACCTCGAGTTCGTCGAATATATTTTCAATTCGATAACTGTGATATACAAATAATTCAATTTAACGTGGTAATATTTATTCAATACCGTTGTTCTACGGTAGATTATTTTCTTTCTGTTATTTATAATATTTATTATCTCGAGTATCGTTTACCAAGTTATTTTGAACAAACCGCAGGCATGTCCAACAAATAATATAGTAGTCGCTTCCGTTGACACCAATACGGTAGTTCCCACAAATATCACGAGCGATGCCACAAATAAGAAAAGATTGAAATACTTTTCCGGGTCGAGGAAACTTTCGCAAGGGAACGGAAGTTCTCGGGGCCGCGATTCATTTAAAGGCATCACGACATCTAGGAATTCCGGTAATAACTCGATTAAAACAAACGCAATTATGTACGCGTAAGTTATACCTGTGAAAGTAATTGTTTCGTTTGGAATTTTTTTATATCATCTAATAAAACAATCTGTCACAAGAATTACGAAAATTTAAATATCAAAGATATAAGACATTTTTTGTAAAATTATGTTAATACCAATAGTGATCATAAAAAAGATGAAGTATATATATATGAAAGTGGTGAAGGTCAATCTTTCAAGAAAAAAAATGAAAGTCTTGATAATTTATTAACACTAGAATTACCAGGGCAGTCAAAATGACTGGGTCCATATTTCTTATAAGAACCGCTTGAATTTATAACACTGCGATTTCCAAAATTCATCATAACCATGTTTCTATATGTAAATAATTAAATTGATTAATTTACTATGTTCCTTTGTTTTTTTGTTTCAAAGATATATATCCCATGTTTTTAAATAACAGGAATTAATCCTCGGCAGTTCTAGTGTTAATAAATGTTTCATAATTTTCACATAAGTTTCACTTTCATAATTATGGGCACATATATAAATATGAACATTTATCGTTATAGTGAAACGTACTGACAAGGACGATCGTGTGCACTCTCGTAGTGTCAGCGTAACTTTTCAAAATGTTGCACTCCTCCTTGCATTTCAGCGTCATCCATTCGTACCGAATTCTTTCCAGAATCTCTCTTATCTGCGGTGACAATATCCCATGTACACATCCGTCAGGTCTATTTTCACCGTAGAAACGGAACGAACTTACGTTTCCCGCTTTCACAACGAACGTGTTGTACTTCACTATGTACGTAATGACGATCGTGGAGAACGATGCCACTTGAAGAACAACATCGGAATTATACTCCTTGGTAAATAACACGAGGTACTGAAAGCAACAATATTTTTTTCGTACAATTCCATACACACGTGTACGAGAATTTGTTGTAACCTGTTACGTTAGGAATTGGAGAATGAATCATTTTTTAATTGTACCTGTGTGACCAATGAAAATATCAACAGACCGTTAACCATCACGTGAAGTATCGTTGTGAACGTGGTCCGTTCATACGGCCACAGGCCGACAGAGGATAACAGATGTTTATTGATTTTACAATACCGACTGTCTATGAAGTCCATCTCCTTGCGGTGCTGAAACCGTACTGAGCTCGATGGCCCCACAAACTTTATTTCATCCCCACCCTTCTCGGAAATCGATCGACACCGG
Source organism: Mimumesa dahlbomi (assembly GCA_917499265.3). Classification (NCBI taxonomy): domain Eukaryota; kingdom Metazoa; phylum Arthropoda; class Insecta; order Hymenoptera; family Crabronidae; genus Mimumesa; species Mimumesa dahlbomi. The sequence goes on along the minus strand of OU824118.1, from coordinate 9,145,366 downwards.
GATATGTTTCCACGCATATTCCGTGCAATTTTGTAAACTATGATTTTCGTAATTTTTCTGCGAGCGTAGGTCACACAATAGGGTGCGATACATGTATGTTCGTGGTAATACGTTTTACTCGCAATGAGAGTGTGTATAAGTGTCTATAGAGTGTTCCAAGAACGAAAGAAATGAACGGAAAATTAGGTAAATTACGCGTGACATTGTATGGTTGTTTCGAATGATATCAAATGTTGCTTTACACTTGATGGTCATTTCGATTCATGTGTGTAAGAGTGTAGTTGTGATTTAGCTGTGAGAGCGAGCAGTTCACGGTGAGACTTCGTGCGGAGTGCAATTTTCCGAGTGTTCTTTTTTTTTCTTTTAGACATTTAAAAGTACTCATAGTATTTTTTGGTGCATGGATATTGCATACTGTGTTGGTATAACGAATAATTTGATAACATTTTTCATTATTTATTCGCTTCACTATTAATTCTTCATAATTTTAATTCGCTAGCGCCGGACGACAAGGTGTAATAAACATTCCGTATCGCACCGGCGAAAATGAATGCCAACATGGCTGGGTAAACGAACACTGAAATATGCGACATGTAAATGACGTAATTATATTAACCAGTCGCATTTAGTCGTTGCATAATTTAGTAAAATGAATATCGTGTTTGTAGAATTGGTGGACTCGATTATTTAGAGTAATTCAGATAGTTAATATACTAATGGATAGATATTAGTATATTACTCTCTGATGATGATGATTCTTCGATGTTTGTTTTATAATTTCTCTTACGTGTGCAAATTTTTGTAAGAAACGTCGTGTAATTGGCATATTCCTCTATTATTCTTAGTTCGTCGGTGCAGTTCAGCGTATTCCAATCTTGATCGATTCTATCTAGAAGTTCTCTCACCTATCGTAATTGTTAGTGAATAAAATACTTTCGAATAATATATAATATAATTATCAACAATAATTAATAATGATATCTACAAACGTATTACGTTATGATTATTACGTAAAAAAAAATAGCGCTGGAAAATTAAGATTAAATAATTCAGTACAGGTTACATAATTCATCTCGATTTCATTATACTGATAACGTAACAGTGTGTGCATTAATTATGACCAATAATACACGTTTCAATACGGCTATACGTACATCAACAGACTTCTAGGAGGATGTGGTGCGCATAACCATAATATAAGAGACGGACGTATTCACGAACTAAAAACGTGAATAAATTTTATATCCGTTGAAATTAGACTCTGGCCTTCTGTATAATAAGTGAATTCTTACTTTGGCGAAACCCTCCATGCAATGAACAAATATTCCAGCAGCATTTAGCGCACATGGCTTTATACCCCTTTGCATAATAATTAATAACATTTTGCGCAGTGACGGCGAAATAATGTACCATTCTGTGTTAGAACTATAAAAATAATTAAATATGGCAATTAAATATTATTTTATTCAGATAAGAAGAAAAGATAAGATGAAGAAAAGTTGTTACGTATGTTATAGATATGTTTTTTGCTATTTATTATACTAGATTATTCAATGTGAGACAAGTATCATTTGATACTCACACTGTTGCAAATACCTCGGTACTGTGGTTTATTACCGCTTGCCCTAAGTAATTCTCGAAAAAAATATAACCCACGTGGCATATTGCTAACGGCACAGCGAGTGCAATAGTTTTCTCTTTATCGGAAGAGTCTGATGCCCGAGATACCTCATGGAATGAAAAATTCAATTATCAATTGATCTATTGATATTTAAAATCAGGTTACATCTAACACTACGGCTATTACTCACGGTATATATGTTTATACTAAACGAAATCACTACGAAAATTTTTAGAATAAAATAAGTCGTCATGAAAGTATCATTCACCAACTCAAAGAACCTTTGACAAGATGCACTAATTTTTATAACGATTTATTGTTTTCATGTTAAGTAAAAATATATCTTATTTTCAACACTAACTCTATGGCTTCGATGTGTATCTTTATCGCATCGATTACGCGTTGGTGTATCACGTAATTCTTTTGCGGACCAGGAACAGTATTTCTCGTACAGTTCTCGATTCTGTAGCTATTAAAAACATATTTCATCAGGAAGAGAGTGAGAAGTTTTCATTATACGGTTTTACAAATTGCCTATAACATTACCGATAATACAGTTGTCAGTAGCATGCTTACCAAACTATTTTAAACATTCCACACATATGCTGAATGATCATAATAACTATCGTCTCTATAGCCAATACTGTAAACCCCTCAGCCACTGATACCACAATGAAGAGGAACGTTATATGATAAAAATATTTCTGTTGGTCTACGTACAATTCAGCGACAACTGGCATTTGATATAATTGAGATTTGTTGAACGCCAGCACAATATTCAAAACAATCGGAGAAAATGTATATAACGTGAGTGCAATAAGCAGTAGATACATGGAGACTGTAATTATTAATGTGAAAAATTATACAAGGCAATTACAAAAAATTTAATTCTACATATCTTGAGGATTTCTTACCCGTACTGATTAGAGTACATATTCTCCCGCGTTCTGTGTATTTTTCTAAAATTTTACGTTCCCCGTCACAGCTAATAGTATTCCAGGCGGACTGAATTCTATCGATAATTTCTTTGATCTGTAATGAATACGTTAAGCGACAAGAAATCATTTTCGTAAAAAAAAACGTTCTGAATTTCATACACGATGATCGTAAATGTATTGGGAAACTCACATATCTTTGGGTATAGAAAAATGAAATGTACTTAAAAAATGCGATTATCGTTACTGAAACGTTCCCCATGATATCCAATACTAAGCTAAAACTCATTTCCGACGTGCCGAACGCCATTAACTAAAAGTAAGAATTTCCATCAAACAGATTAATTTTACCTATGAATCGTGCTGACAAGCTTATAAGTAAAATGTATAATGCAATTATAATTTCTGAACGATTATTTCGATTATTGCGTTTCGGTGTTGATTGCGGTTAAAATGATTCCCGAAAATAGTGAATTATACTACTGCACCAATTATTTAATTAACATAATTAAAAAGCTAACCACTTTTCACATATTCCACGAACACTATCCGTAGTAATTTCTCCAAGTGTAATTAAACATCACAGTTTATCAATTTAACAATACAGAAAAAAAGAAACTGTCGGTCAAGTGCAAACGTCACCTGAGCAAGAACTCCCGTTGTAAGTAAGGACAGAACCACGACCCTTTGCACCAATGCGTGTATAGTCTTCGTGTAGGGCCACAGTCCGACTATCGACAGTAAAATTCTATTCAATTTATAATAACGCTCCATAGCAGTCATCCCGTAATTCTTCCTTCTTCCCTCGAACGACATTGAACCATTACTGAGCTCGTATCAGGAGCCTTGGACGATTTAACGCACCATTCCACTTTCGCAACAATTGTTAGAAAATGTCCGAAATTGTTTGTCATAATTTTTATCACAATTTTCCAGGCTATAGGTTGCGTGTAGCGATCTTGAAAAAACATTTGATTGACCGCGAATTACATGTTCCGGCAAACAGGTGTTACCTCCCCACGTGGCATGGCAATGTCGCGCGCATGCGCACTGGGTGCCACGCCAGACCGGTGGGTCGCGTCGCTTCATTCGCGCGCGGACCGTCGAAGTGGACGTACCGCTTCCAGGAATCATCGAGATGTTCGCTGTTTTAGGTAAGTAGAGGATTTCGAATGAATTTCGCGGGGTTGTCGAATGGTACAAATGACCGTGGAATAATATTGAATAATGGGATTAATGAGACATGATTCTATTCGTTTGATGTGTTTGATTGAGAAATCGAGTGAAGGAAATCTTGATTTTTCAATAATTGCGAATGTGTGAATTGTATACGGTGTATCGTGTGATAATGAGTCTTTAGTAAATATTGTGTTTGAAATATTCATTTGAAGCACAGTGAAATATCGTATGGGCGATATAAATGCGATTTTTGAAATATAGAATCTATAATTAGAACCTGACTATTGGTCTGATTAATTACGAAAACTTATTTATCGAAAAGAAACACGACGAATGTAATCATTTCATGGAAAAGTTATACATATAAAATACTGGTATGGCCATCCAAGTATTTCTTTTAATTTGCTATTGATTCTTTTCCATTTCACCTGACGCAAGCGCATAGCTTCAAAACTCGAGTAAGTATTCCGGACATGTCAGTGATGGTGCAGCACTTGAACGTTTCACATCTGACTCTTCTTCAATTAACATATTCGTAGTTTTCACATCACATTAGTGTAACACTAATTAATCGCGAGTACGCAATGAGAACGTTCCTTTCTTCCTTTTTTCCTTCCCTTTTTTTTCTCCTCCCGTGTTACAAGAGCGTTGCTTGTAATAACTGTTGGTAGTATTGTGAGCCACTCACATATTTCGAATCCGGCATCGCGAACCCTGGGTTCATTCAGATTCAAGCAGCCGTGCAGTTATGCTCGTCCCTCTTTTTCTCGTTCTCCGCCCTTAAGCACTATGTGTTTAAGTATGTAAGCTAACGAGCCTTTTCCTTCACGTGGAAACTTCTTCCGCTCCCGAGAGTCACTTCCGCGTACTATCGGAGCATGACTTTTTGGTCCACGTGCGGCATATACATACATACATACACACACACACATACGTACGTAGTTCGAAAGAGGAGTCATGTTTTGACAGAAAAATTCTCAGCGAAGATATTACCGCGGTCATAAATCTCACGTTGCGAATAGACCAGGTTGAGGGGGGCTTTCCATTTTATTCAAACGATCTACATATAAACCGACTATTTATAGCGGGCTTGTGAATACGATTTCTCACGGTCGTCATTTCGTAGAGTAGAGAAAGGTGTAGTACGAGAACGACGCATTGATAACCTGAAAAGGAAATTAACGTTGGCTCGCCGCCCGTACGACGACAATTAATGTTGTTAAAAATACCCGGGTTTCATTGCGACACTTTTGTCATTGCTTACCGACGAGAATCCCTGGTACGAGAGAGCGAAAATACCGCCGACAACGAAAACGCAAGTTTTCATGCTCCTTCGCATCATGAACAGCAGTAACTTTTGCACCGGCAGAGACGCGAAATACCACTGCGAATCGTATCTAGAGAATGTACGATTCGTGGAGAAATATCGTGGGTGATAGTGGTGGTAAAGAAAGAAAGAAATTGAGGATTATTTTTTTAAAAGAAAAAAAAAATAGATGCTTGTTCTTAAATGCCCTCACATTTTGTGCGAGATGTCAGTACTTTGCTCGATCAGCTGTTGTCCCCTGTAATTCGCGTAGAACATGTATATGACGTGATTCATAATGAACCAGCATTTTAACAGGGAATCAAACATATCGCGACGGAACATCATCGACACCTGTTCAACACAGAAATTAGTGAATTTTACTAATAAATAATTCATCCACATTTCATTTTGATTTCTTTTACGTGGGAAATTGAGAAACTAGACGTACATTCGGAAAACCGTTGATTTTAGGCGAAAGAATAAATCGAAAATGTTGATTATGGGTCATTTTTGAATTATTACATTCCCCCTAAAATTATTTCTTAGCCAGTATACATATGCATAAATCTCCCTGAATTTCACTTACACTGTAGAGATTCACGCTCAGCGATATTACGCATGCCGCAATCGCAAGAAGGTAAGTCAGTTGAAACGTGGATAACACTTGGTCGTAAAATCTTCAACAAGGAAAACTTTGAGTTAAAAAAACATCATCTACCAAGACACGTCGAATGAATGTTCGATTAGATGTATAATGTGACTACAAGAGAGAATATAATTAAATTTCTACCGACTTGACAGCTCTAACGTGCATTTTTATAGCATTCACTATTTTCCTGTAAATTATGTTGCCGTCATTAGATACAGGTAAACTCAAAACTGGCTTTTCCAGCGCGTGCTGTACACGACTACTGTGGATAAGAAAAAAAAAACAGATTTTATAGGACTTCAAAAAACAACAAAAAAAAAATCATGTTTCATTTACCTTGTAATTTGAAACAACGCGAACGCGTGAGACATAAATGCCATGATTGAACACTCCGTCACGAAAACAGGACCTAATCCCAGGATGAATACGATACAAATATGTACTTGTATGAAATAATAGTATTTTTGCTGATCGACGAAATATTCTACTCTTATCGCAAGTGAAAGAGTGTCGTTACTCTGTTCCATAATGTGAACAATATCCGGCATGAACATACCGAACACCACTAGAAATACGTTAACGCAACTGCACACTATCGTCATGTAAATCAACGTCAGTTAAGGACACTATAAAATATTTTAATGACATATCAGCATGTTATCTTACTATAAAAGTAAGTCGATATTCGGTATCCCATCGCAAGGCATTCATGTAGAATCCCTAAATCGGTTTTGTTAGTCAGAGAATTCCAGTCGAATTCAATGTGTTCTAGGATCTCTTTCACCTGCGATAACATGTTATTAATGAATATTTGGTTACAATTGATTTTCACACGAAAAATGACAGAAATACGTTTGATAGAAATAATGTGTGACTATCCAAAGTTTATTGGAATATTAAACTATGACGAACTTACTTTATGTAGATTATAATAATAAATTACATATTCGATAATAAATCCCACTGGGATGATGGCCATATGCAAGATATCGAAAAAAACATCCGAAGTGAATTCCACGGTAAGAAATGCCATTAGCTGTACAATTGGAATCGTTAGTCGTTAAGCGAGACTTCGGTATCGAATCTAATTTAACTATGAAAGTGTCATTTTAAAAGTTCGATCGAAATTCTCGTGGTCAGTATTTCGTGTTTCAAGGGCACAGAGAAATGATGTAAACGGTAAACGAGTATGAAATCAAACGAAACAAAAGCATGGTACCTGAAGGAATGGCAGCGTCGTTAACACAAATACATAGACCGCTCTCTGTAGCTGAATCAAAAATGTACTTTCACATGGCGCAAGTCCAGTGAACGCCATAGAAAGTCGACTTAGTTTCCAGTAACGACTCTCAATGAACTTCATCGTCGAACGACGACCGAAACGCAACTGCGAACAGGTTCTCCTTCCATCGGTCAATTATTCTTGTCTCTCTCACAATTCCAACGCGAATATCGACTGCCATTGAAATAGAAAAGTGCGTGATTGACGTCCACTCTGATTAGAAAATCCCTCGTATTTGTTTCACGAGGTGAATAATAAATTCTGATCGAACGTTGTTCACGAGGCGAATATTACGTAACCGTGCGAGGGAAGCTATAGCTATAGAATTAAGAAAATTAGGTATCTAGTAGTATAGCTCCCCCATCTCCGCGACCATAAATTGCGGCATATTTTTTTTCTTTTTTTTCCCCCTTCATTTCTGCGCGGTCGCATTGTCAGTCTTATTCGAGTCGCCACCGTGAACGGTTCTCTTCTGAGAGTATGCGATTCGTTAGACTACCATCGTGAGACACGCTAAATATTTACCACGGAATTTCACATTCCGTGAAAGTAAACGTAACGTTTAGTATTTGTTTTACGCGTTCAGTCGAGGCTGCACGGAACAGCGAATTAGGTGAGTTTTCGAATAGTAGAATATTCGGAAGTACACGGAAACGGAAGTGAATATTTATGTGGAAATGATTCTACAATGAGCGATTATTCGGAGAAATGGTTTTTTTTTCTATATAAAGAGGAGATCGGAAAGAAACACGAGTATTTTCCAGTGATCTTTTATTTCTGTCGTGATGGCAAATGAATGCTGTGTAGAATTACATCGTGAGTACGTAACCTAAGCTTTGGAATCATGCCGCAAGTGTTGTCGATATTCGGTTGAACGGGATCGATTGCGAAGCTAGTTCGTAGAATACAAAACCATGAAATACGACAGTGACGTACTCACCAGCTGAAAGAGAAATTATTTTGCCAATTTCGCGAGGAATGTTTAATTACGAGTAATACTTGGTCATTTTCAGCAATACCGCGGAAAAACCCTCGAACGACGGTGTGTATATGCCACCGGTAACAAAACAGCTGGCTTTAATGCTTCTCTGCATGATGAATAATAATAACTTTCGTACCGGTAATGGAGCAATATACCATCGCGTATTATACCTACAAAATATCAAATATACATATATATTTAAACCTAGGTTTTTCTTATTCTCCGTGGAATTCAATAATTCTAATTTATGCTAATAAAATTCAAAAGCAGAAATAATAAGACGGTCATTGGACATAATTCGTTATAAAATAATACAAAGTAAAAAGCTATTAGATTTAAGTCGAGATTTTCCGTGTCAAAAGGTCGATTTAATACTTTTCGTGTCTCTTTAAGGTAGTTTCTCTTAAAAGTGTTTTAATATTTTACATCTGTAGAGTACTCACGTTTCAGTGAATACCTCGTAACTGTGATCCATTATATCTTGTCCCATAAAATTACAACAGAACATGTAACCGAAATGAACGATGACCAATATCGTGGCTACCAGTAATTCATACGTCATGTCCATAACTAATATTGATTTCGTGAACTAAACATTGAAAAATCAAATATTTTCAGTTTATTCTCCAAGATTGTCTCCAAGGAACTGATAGAAACTTGAAGTTTTCTACATATACGTAATTGTAAGTCACGGTACATTTATAGTAAATGACAATTACTCACAATGAAAAGATTTATGCTTAGTGAAACCACACTGATTGAAAGCAGCAAGAAATAATACTTTGCAAATGTGTCGTTTATGAAATCAGTGAACCTTCGGAAGCAAGAACATCTATTATTTAACAAAACATGTTGGAATTTTTCAACAAAATATATCTCCATATATTGAATATCAAATGTTCCCTGAACTTTCGAAAGTTTTCACATAAAATGTAATTCGGTAAATGTGCATCCCTTGAAGATAAGAATTAACACTAACTTCAGGGCTCTCTGATGCATTTCCACGACGCTCCTTAACTGTCCGTGTAAAGAAACGTGCATCTCAGGCTGCAGAATATTATTAATACTATCTTCCACAGCGCATTCGAAACGATGACTGCAAAATTTATCGTACTTAATCTTAAATAAGTGAATTAAAACAATTCACATGACACAATTCTGTATTATTAGTATTGGTATTAGTATTATTCTATATCATATAATTAAAATAATTCTATAATTCCCTGGTAAGTTGTCAGCACTGAACAAACTCTTTTATCCTTTCGATTTCTAATTATCAAACGAACACTCCACAATTTCTTTACACCTCTGGATCGTTACCTGGTGACTTTGAATAATCCACACGCGTGTTGAATGAATACACCTGACGTTGCTTCCGTAGCAATTACAATAGTACCGCCGACCAAATCGCAAATGTCGATGTGCAACAGAAACACGTAAAAGTATTTTTCCTGTTCGACAAAGTACTCGACCAGGATCGGAAATTTCAGGGAACGAGATTCATTAGACGGCATCAGGATATCAAGTATTTTAGGTACGAATGGACAAACTATGAAAGCGAACACTCCCGAGTACACGAGGGCTGAAAGAATGAGAAATGAAAATTGCGAATTCGTCGAATTTTCGTTGGTCGAAATAAATCTGAGAAATTGTCCCACATGTGAAGATTACGGTGACCGTTATTCCGTAATTGGCGTATCTTTCGATTATCTCATATTCTTTCTCACCGACCAACGTGTTCCAGTCCTTTTGTATCCATTCGATTATGTATTTTACCTGTACATTTGTTACTTAAATTTTTCTATTTTATAATTTAACAATTTTTCATTTTAGTCGGTCACGGTGTGTAAGATGAGTATTATTGTACAAGTCGAGGTCATCATTATGAAATACATTGTTTAGCGGACTCACTTCTACGGTGTTCACGAAGTAAGTGACGTACTTTAAAATGTAGATGAGCTTCGGCACGATGCACGACACGATTCTCAGCAACAGGTTGATGCTGAACTCATGCGTGACAAATGCCGCCAGCTAAAAGCGTTCTTTTATGTTAATAATATCCGCGTGTATAACGCGATCGGATTATTGTTCGCGAATGCGAGTTGCAGGTATTAAAAGATGTAAAAAAAAGTGTTAATAAATTCAATAAACGTTCGCAAATAATCCGTTTTCGAGTCTCGCACGTTTCAAATTAAAATAGAAGCAGATTTATGTAAAAATTTGATATGTAAGGTAGATATATATAAAACTGATTTTTGTTTGAATATTACTGGGCTAAATCAATGTTTGTTGTAAATATGTGTATGTTGCGATGATTATAGTTACGTTTATTTGTTACACTGTTAAATCACAGCAGATTTGTAACAATACCAATTCATATTTGTTTTTTAACAAACCTCGATCCCTGATTTTTCGAAAACATGTTTCAATTTCACCCTGAAAGGGATACAACTCGAAAGGGGGAAGGTTTACAAATCTATTATTCGGCCTCTTTCATTAATTTAACACGTGAAATCGATTCTGAAAATCCATCAAATTGTTCAGACACACAAATGTTATATAGAAAAAACAATGTTAAAAAACACACACACATACACACAGAGCCTCGAAAACGAACGAACGCAATTAGTGAAATATGTGAAATCAACCTGGTAACAACTAACGCGACAGCGATGATACCTGATTGAGAATACCGGTCGTTAATAGCAGCAGAACGGCACAAGCCCGAATTCGCATAATTGCCACATCCTGATACGGCCATACACCAATCAGTGACGCGAGTAAACGATTGATCCTACAGTAACGACTCTCGCTGTAGATCATGTCTGTTCGACGCTCGAAGAACGACTGCCGTGTTAAAAATATTGCCAGATAAACCGTCGCATTTCTTATTCCGTTTCCCCGTCAATTTTTCCACGAATTTTTGAAAAATAGTGAAAAAAAACTATCGCAATTGCAGTAAGAAGCGTAATGTGGCAATTATCCCTGGCAAACCATTGTGAAAAGAGGGTTCGCATAGGATCGATACGAGTAAATAACCACTTGGCGATAGCGTCGCGACGCCCGGGGTAAAGAGAGAGAAAATAAGGGAGTCCGGAATGATAATACACGATTATCGAACGATAGTCGAAACTTTATAGCAGCGCACGCGCAATTCCGTGGAAAGTTTACTAGGGACTTGGCTTCATTGTTGCGTCGACCGTTGCGTTGTTCGTTTCTCTCTGAAGTTCGATAAGAAAAGTGTGCTGATTTTTTTGTCTCTTTTTTTGCTTTTTTTTTTAAAATTTGCAATACCATTTCGTTGGCAGGTAAATAATAAAAGTGAATCAATTTACATGTTGTTTTTGAGTACACTGACGTGAAAATTCACAAATTTGCAGAAATTCAAGGATGGAGAAGAACTTTGTGCGATTTTCCAAAAATTTTCTTGACACGCTCGACGTTCTCGCGGGCGTTACGATATCTTTTCTCGGGTCTCGTAAAGAGACGTAACCCGGCGAGTGTCCCGGTTTGTAACTGCGAAAAGTAGAATCATGTGACTAGACTGAATTATTACGTACGATTCCGGAAGCGGCGAATACGCATTCGGAGTAATTCAAAGTGTAGAACGAGTTTCTCTTGAAATAAGCGCGGAGCTTATTTTCGCAAAAGCTACGCAAAGTGCCGTAGATGGATATTTATAAAATTGTCCATCTAGCTGGTAACGTTGTACTGAAAGTGAACGACGTGAATTAAAAAATATTGGAAAGTATTCGAAATTATTTTACAGAATATTTACAGGAAAAATTTGATCAGAGTTGAACTTATCAGTTAATTAAAAGAAGTTGTATGCTTTAATTTTTTTCTAATTTCATTTTACTCGAATATACATCAAATTTCCTATAGACAACCAGTTCATTGGTCTCGCACAGAGTAAATCAATGTGAAATACGTGAACGACAGACTCGTAATCTGAAAAATATAAATATTACTGTCGAAACGTTCAAAGAATTCGCGAAACATTTGTCGATATTGTAATTCTAGTAAAATTTACCGTGCTGAAACCTTCGAACGACGAAACGTATACACCGGCCGTGGAAAATGATGAACATTTTATACTTCTTAGCAGTATAAACAAACATAATTTCTGAGCTTGAACGGGAGCTTCGTACCACCGAGAATTGTACCTAAAATTTCCGCAGACAACAATCTGATCTTATTTATATCTCACGGATTAATCGAGAGTGAAATTTATATGTATAAAATTTCTGTGGACTTTTTCCAGTTATCCAGAAGTACATTTTCAAGCTGACGATGTACAGATACGTCAGAGACGAAAAATTTCTCTGATTATTTATCGTATTACTAGTAGAACGTACGTTTTGTTAAAGACGTTAACGCTGTGATCAATTACCCTCTGTCCGATGCAATTGCCCACGAAAGAGTAACAAAACAGAGCGATTAGGAACATGCTTGACGTAAGTAATTCTTCAACGTCATTGGTCACCGTGAGAGCCTCGAAAAACTGGTAAGAAAAGGCGATACTTTAACTCGCGAAATTTCAAAACTTTCTTAATTATAAATTAAACGAGTTCCGGTAGGATATTCTTAAAACTTTAACAGATAAAAAATAAATTCGAGATGGATAACGTACGGGATGTCGATGTTACTCACACGAATCAAATTTACGCTTATCGAGCAAATAATCGACGAGACTATGAAAAAATAACTCGACGAAAACGTGACCCACACGTTTCTCGAAAACCTTGAATAATAAAGAAAATTTCGTGTACTCGACATAAACAACGGTACTTAAATAAAATTCACATTTTATTTAGACAAATTCGATAAAGTAATGGTGAACGTATACAAACTCGATTGCTCTGTCATGTATTTTCACAGCACGAATTATATTCGAACAAATGATACGTGTTCTCTCGGACGGAGACATATCGAACACAATATTATCGGATATGTGTTCTAATTGATGCCTGTTGGAACGTAAGAAAAGAATTAATAAAACAAAATTTAAATACACAAGTTTTTCCATTACTTGGTGAATATAAAAAAATCGAGTAATGATTCTGGATTAAATAAATTACCCCGCTACTTTGAACATTCCGCAAATATGTTGCACAAATACCACCGTCATCGACTCGGTGGCTAATAAGTTGAAAAGTAGCACACCTGCCACAATAATTATATGGATAGTAATGGGGAGAATGTATGTTTGCTGATCGAGAAAGTATTCGACGGCCACCATCGGAACTCGTTTTGGACGAGCTGCTTTCGATGGTATGACGAGATAGATGAAAAGTGGCGCCGATAACAGCAAAATGAAAACAAAAAGGGTGAAACACCCGAGCGCTGAAATCGTTGCAGAAAAAACATTTTCATATTGTTAATAATTTGTGTCTATTCTTTCATAACCCTCTGTAACCAAATATTTTGTATAAATTATTTTATAAATTTTAATTATTTATAGATCTGACAAAAATAGGAATTGATAATTCTTATATATTAAATTTTTAATGGCAAAATTATTATTAAGTGAAGTCATAATTGTACACACTGATGAATTAAGGAGGTCTGGCTTGAATTATATGGATTAATGGTATCTTTAAAATTACATAGCGTTATAGAGGGTTAAGATAGTAAATACAGTTTAATCAGATATTTGGAAATTGAAGATCGTTTAAAATTACACAGGAATAATTTGAAATTATATAGTATCTTTGTTACGTGTTTCTCACATGTGATTGCAATCATAAATATTCGTGTGTGGTTAGCATATTCTCGCATTGTTTCGATACTTTGTTTATCCCCCCTCAACATTTCCCAATCGCTTTCAACGTCATTCATCATTCCTTTCACCTGACAATCAAAAGCACCGATCAATCGTATCCAAAAAGAACAAAAAAAAATCCATTTTCATAGATCAACTTACGTTCATTATTTGAATATGAAAAGTAAAGTATTTCACAGTGCCTAGAATACTGGGTAAAAGAGTGGACAAAATACGAAGAACGTCGATTAGCGTACACTCCGGATGAAAAAGAGCCAAAAACTGAAAATAAAATTCGATTCACTTGCAAAAAATTAGGATAAAAAATATCAAAATTACTCGACACAATCCTGACAATCGTGCAGGAAAAAAAATACAGAAGTACTTTAGATTTTAAAAATCGCATTTTCGTAAACACTTCACAATACCTGAACCAATGTACCGGTCACAGCGAAAAAGTAGAAAAAACAGATTTGACATATCCTCAGTTTCCAATGTGCATTCGGCCACAGACCGGAAAGCAACAAAAGCTTTTCGTTGATGCTATAGTAAGTTTTCTGCGAGAACACCATCTTCGCGCGAGAGCAGAAACACGTTTGACACCGAAACAATCGCCAAGAGCGAACATTTTCAACGGCTCGATGAATATTTGATGTCGAACAACCGCGTCGGTGTTTTCGTAAAAATTTCCCGAACAACACCGCGGAAAATCGCGGTCATTATCGCCGCGTGATTGACAGTAGATACAATTCCATAGTATTTCGCATCCCCTCCCCTAATTTCCGCACGCAATTTTCCTCGCAGTTAGAAAACAGCGAAGGGGCCGCGAAATTACGTAAATTACACATCGTGCAACAAATTGAACAATTTCCAACGCGGAGAACATTTTTTCTCACCTTTCAACTCGACGCATGCGCAATGGCCGATAAAATTTATCGTATCGTCAGTTCGTTTCATTGTTGTGCCGGGTGTCAAGCTGTGCGTTTGTCGTTCACTATCCGCGTAGGAAAATGATTCTTGACGATATCATTGAAGTACGTTTGACTTTGATTAACTAGATCGTGGACTTCGAACAGGTAGACGAAACTTTGTATTTGACGACGTTCAACGAAGACACTCGTTCTTCGTTAACACTTTAGTGGCCGCTGACACAATATTTGTTTGATAGCCGGTACAATTGTTATTGTCCGCTCACAAAACATGTGTGTGATGCTACCACCGAAGATTATTTTTTAGTACCATATTTAACTCATTTCGTACATATATTGTTATTGTTATTGTTTTATATTTCATATGTATGTTCGCACTTGTATTATTTCGTGAATTTTAATAAAGTTTTTTTAAAATTTAATTCTTCAAAAAATATTGCCGGCCCCTGGCAACGTTTGACTGTATAGACGTGTGGTCATTAAAGTGTTATGCTAAATCGAAGCGAGAAAGTCAATCACGGTGATGAAAGTTCGATACGAACAGTGGAACGAGGGGGAACGAAGTAGAATTTCATAGTCAGGTGAAGAAACGTGTATTCATGCATAGAAAATCAGCGGTGGAAAAAGAATCTATCGATATTCCGAGATCTGCGCTCGGAAAATATTCTAACGTTGCGGAACGGGTCGCGATTTCTCTTCCGATATTTTCACTGGGTCGAATAAATGACCGTGAAATAAGAAAACGACGTGCTGGTGACCTAGAACATAGAATTCATTTCGGTGTTAGACACCCACCGTGGCCCGGGTGTTATTTTTATATTTTAGTTTTTTTTCTCTTCTTATTCCCAAGGTGTTCGTTACCTGAGCAAAGCCCTCCAAGGACGGCACGAACATACCGGCCGAGACAAATTTATAATCTTCCACAGTTTTCTGCAGTACGAACAACAGTAATTTTTGCGCACGCAGAGAAGTTTCGTACCAGCAGCCGTTGCATCTGGAAGTTTGCATGCGCTCACTACCGTACTTGGAAACAACGTTTCGGAACAGAGGGGATGAAAATAAATTTCTCCGACAACATTTGTGCCTGGATTTACTTGCGTTATTTTAAAGGAGTCGAAGCGATTACTTTCACGGTTTATTACCATTGTCGAGGAATAATTCTATAAATACTAGAATATAAGTACCTAAAGAGTAACTAAGCTTTAACGAACTGAATATACGAGATGAATTTCATAATCTCATAATATGATACTTTAACCACTCGTATTTTACCAGAAAAGTAGCAAAAAGTAGAAAACAATTTTTTCAAAATAATATCCATTCTTATATTAAAATCTGTATTTTCCGAAAACGTTGGAAAGAATTTATTTCAACATCCAACAAACGTTGCGTTTATCATTGGTATCAAATTACTTTCTATCTTTCTTGGATTATAATTACAAAAATTATTATTCACTCTATAAAATTGTGAAAATACGAACGCAAAGCGTACGTTCCACCAACACTCACGTCTCCTTGAATATGTGACCGCTGTGATCCGTCAGCATCTGGCCGGCATAGTTGCAGAGGAACAGATAGTAAAAATGCCCGAAGACGAAGATTGCTAGGCGAATCAGGTTGTCCGTGTCGTTCATTAATTTCACAGCCTGAAATAACTGAGGCACGGGGCAAAGGCAAACTAACTAGTCTGGGTCGAAACTCACGGGCTACCTAGTTTCATTGTTTGCACGTGTCTTCGCTCGTCGTACACGAAGATGAGCAGACAGCGTTAATATATTCACCGGCGCGCGACCCGCCACGGTTGTAAATCGCTAATTGTAAAATTACCAGGAACGCTACTTACACGGAACATGTTCACGCTGAGAGAAATCACGCCGACGGAAAGCAACACGAAGTAGGACGTGCCGAACGAGCTTCTCATAATCTCAGCGAACCTTCAACGAGAAATGACAGCTTCGTATTCAAAAACGACTCCATTTCCACGCGAACTTCGAAACGAAATAAAAGAAGTGACGTGGAAACTGTGTAAAAATGAAACTTTCACAGGTTATTTCGTGTTGTTTTTAACGTGAATATAACGAGTGTTAGAAAGTATCTAATTAACGTCAAGGAGATTGATATTAACGATAATATTGATGATTTACTAACTCGATAGCTTTTCTATGGGCGATGACAGCGGCAATAATTTTCGCACAGGTGTCTCTATTTTTTTCGGAAACTGATTTTCCTAATACAGTGTCATCCAAAGCTTTCTGCATTCGTAAACTGGAAGTGAAAATTTCGAAATTTTCATTCGTATTATAGGGAAGGTCTCTTGTTCCTAGGAATCTCACAAAAATGAATTGTTATTATTTAACAAATTTCTTTAGCACAGACTCACCCGGCTATTTTAAACATTCCGCACGTGTGAAAGACGAACATCAAGAATAATGACGAGCTAGATGACACAACGGTCAGGCCAATCACGACGACGAGAATCATATGGGTGATAATTGGATAAAAATATTTCTGAGGATCGACGAAGTATTCGGCTCGAACTGGAAACTGTTTCGGACGGGACTCGTTCAGGGGTGCCACAACATCGAGAAAACTCGGCGTAAGTAGCATAATACACAAAGTCAACAGTCCCGTGTAAATGAATACTGAAAAACGGGATCATTTGAATTATTCTTTATAAGGAAGCGTTTCAAAGCTTCCCGTTTTTTGTTCTTCAAATTTTTGAAGCGTCATATAAGTTATTATTTGTTGTTTAGATATTATATAATTTAATTCTCACTTGTACAAGCTAGCGCGATCATTCGACTAGCGTCGACATACTTTTGCATGATATCGATCTCTCGTTTCTCTCGTAACGTGTTCCAATCGTCTTCGATTTTTTCCGAGAGAATTATCAACTTGTTACGCAAACCGAAAGAGTAAAAAAAAAAAAATTAGGAAAAATATTCCCAACAAGTATTATGTATGTATTTGACTGAATAATCACGTACGATGTCTCTGCAGCGAAGCGGGAGAGAATTTCTATGGATAAACATAAGAGAATATAAATGTTCACTCACTTTATCGCTGTTCGCATAAAATGCGATATGCTCTACAATGTATCCTATGGTCGGTATAATGAAAGAGATGGATTCGAGTGCGAAGTGGATATCATACTCGGTTTCGAATAATTTCGCCAGCTGAAAGTATTTAATCGAATAACGGCACGTGTTCGTACATATTAATGTTGAATCCATAAATATTCGCTTAACAAATTTATAACTGGCGAATGTACATAACGTGCGCGGTTGCGTGTGTGTATGTGTATATATAATATAATTTACGTGGGTTGTAAATCACACGTATCTGGAGCAACAAAAATGGAAATCCGATTATAGGTTTTCTTTGACGGTCCAGTTATATAACACCTTTATAATACTTAATAACGTGAATAATCGAACGTGAACTGATTGTGCTACCCGCGAGAAAGCGGATTACGTCATACATAATAAAGCACATAAATCTGTATTAATACACTAACAGAACGGAATATGTACGAAAACAATAACATTCTATAAAATAACGATTGTATTTTCATATAAATCCTCATATAAACAAAGCTATTAACGATATTATATAAACAAAAAAAAGTGAACATCCAAAAAGTTCGTTACGTCTACGAAAATTACTTTTTAAATCCAACACAATTTATTTGTATCAAACTATTATTCTTTACATACGAAACATTATCGATTCCAATTATTTTGTAACATTTGATATAAAAAAATAAAATCTCATCACAAAATCCACGAACTTTTCAAATGATCAAATATAATTGACACACAAACGACACCTGCGAGAACAAGGAGAGCACCATGATGCAAAAAGCGATCGCCATTCGAACCCTTCGAGTTTTCAGCCCTTGATATGGCCACAGTCCGACGAACGACAAAAGGCTGCCGTTTATTCTGTAATACTTCTCCACGTCCATTCCTTAGCGTGGAACGAATCGCAATGCGAGAGTCTCTCTCCCCCCGATCGGTCGTTTCTCGTGTCGGTTCATTAAATATTCCGCCGTGTTTTTTTTTCTCCCCCTTGGAAAATTCAACTCGCGTGAAATTGACGGCATCGCGGGACGAAATTACCGTCGAATCTACAGGTGGTACGAGTCCACAGTTCTACGTACGTGCGACGGTGTCTTCGATCGATTCTATAACGTGGTCGGTTTACTTTTTTTTTCTTTTTTTTTTTACGTAAAAGGGGAGCGATACATACACCATTGGCACATTATGCGAATTACGCGTGCCGAGGAAATTGACGGTGTCCCTTTGAAATAGGGGTGTTAGTAATATACGCGGTAGTACGCATGCGCAGCGAAAGTGTTTCCCCGCGGTTCTTCAGTTTTCGCTGAGTCGTCGGACAGTGCGTGTCTAATGGTTTTCTCGAACGGAGCTGGTGTACAGTGTGTTGTTTTTGTTCGCCTCCCGAAGGAAATTATCGAACGAGTTTTCCCGGTGAACCTGGATTTCCATTTTTAGTGTCAGTTATTTTCAGGTTCATAGATTGAGATTTCCCGGAATACGAGAAAGAGACTTTTGAATATTCAGGTGAAGTAGTTTTGTTTGTTTTTGTCTTTTTATTGGAGAAGACAGGTTAGTCGATTTGGAAGAAGCGATGGAATTGTTTGAAAATGTGTCTGTGATGAAAAATAAGTTTTATTGAAGTATTCTATACTGTATATTGATGATCTAGAAGATTATTTTAAGCGGACGGATCGGGGATCGATGATCACGATATCCAATGATCGATACACACTCTTATTTCTCATTGGCTCGTATGGAACAAAGAACGGTTAAATACGTGAATGATGTATTTATAAGCTGGAATAGATGTGTGTTGGTTAATCGATATAACACGTAGAAATTCGTGAGTCGAGAGAGAATGTGTGATTATTACCGATGCGAAACCTTCGATCGATATGACCAAATAACCGAAGACGAATTTATAATTTTTCGTGCACCTCATCATGACGAACAACAACAGTTTTTGCGTAAATAACGGCGCTTCGTACCATTTTATGTTGTATCTATAACATTTTTAACAAATTTGTCTGATTATAAATCAAGATCCATTTTTTTTACATAAAATTTATGCAAAAAATATATATTCATTGGAGAATCTATTTTATGTGAAACTCACGCTGCGTTAAACATAAGGTCACTGTGATTAGTCACTTGCTGTCCGAAATAATTGATGCTAAACAACAGCAAGTAGTGGGCGATAATTAAATTGACCGATAATAATAACTCAATTTTCTCGTTGATCAAGAACGTCACCTGAAAATTCACATTCTCTGCAGGAAAGTACATGTTTGAAACATCAACTGTATGCTTTTTTATATTTTCCAGTGATGCACTCACTCGAAATAGATTCGCAGTTAAAGAAACTAGCCCGAGACAAATCACAATGAAATACGGTAGAGAAAAATTCGATTCCAAAAAGTCACACAACCTTAAAAAAAAAACAGAAATTTATCCATATACGTATCACTTAATATAATTATATTAATCGAAAGATACGATGATTTTAATAAAATTAATAGGAAAATGAAAATTAATTTTCTGCATATTATATCAATGTATACAGACTTCAAAGCTTTTCTGTGAATATTTATGGCACCGATAACGTCGATATAAATCGGCAAATTGTTTGACCCGACCTGTATTTCAATCTCATTTTCATCGAGGGCGTGTTCCATACGATAACTGAAACAAGAATTAATTTTACCCTGTTTTTCTTTCTCGGAAAATTATTATTATAATTTTTCAATTCCTTATTACCCGGCAACTTTGAACAATGCACAAATATGTTGGAAAATAGTCGCCATAATTAGTCCCGTGGCTAGCACTGTGTTGGTTCCGATAAACACCACGATATTCATGTGTAGATATAAAAGATTCAAGTATTTCTGTTGCATGTGGGCATATTGCATCGTATAGGCCAATTCTATCGTACGAGACTTGTTCTGCGGTTTCACGTTGTCGAGGAAACTTGGCATGCAATATGACACAATGAAAATCCCCGTTCCCAGCCAAACGAATGCTAAAATCATCGTACACACGCACGATGAACGAAAATTTTCGTTCGGAGACAATTTATCGTGCTCGATAAAGAATTAATAAGTAATTCTTCATTACTTGAAATTTAATCCTCACTTGCGACAGATATCGAAAACGTTTTCGTGAAATGCGCGTATCTCTCCATTATCAGAAATTCCTGTTCCCTTTGTTTCAATAAATCCCAATCACCCTCGATCTGTTCCACCAGACACTTTACCTAACGCATTAAAATAAAATACACTCGAATTTATGTCCCTCTGTTATTGCCAATTTCACGGGGAAATAAATTCCACTCACGATTTCGGATCGACGGTAAAAAGTATAGTATTTGAAGCTGTACATGATGAACATGATAGTGTACGTGAGAATCTTCAGAGTGTCCTTGATATTCTGCAGCGATACGAGTGATAATTGTATTATCTGAAATAATCCCTGGTACATGATATATTTCAATAAAATACACTAGATTAATATATTAAATATATCTTATTTACCTGAGAAACAATCATTCCAGTGAACATAATAAAAGCGACAATCATTTGAACACGTTTCAAGCCAGTTTTCTGATAAGGCCACAGACCAACCATCAGCAAGAGTTTCTGATTAATACTATAGTATCTTTCGAAGACCATGTTGCTTGAAAGCTGAAATCTATCTGACGTAAAAATCCACCACTCTTTCTTTTCCCCTTTTAAATCTACCCCTTTTTCAGAAAATGAATTTCCTCGAATCAGGGGCCCATTTGCGAATAAACAATCGCGTAAATAACCTAGGGCGATAAAATGATGGGGTGCGCGAATTGATAATTCACAAAGGGGGTGCGATATACGGTGAAACGAGTTTAAGAAAATTGCCGGTTACGGCGAGCACGTGTTGTTTTCGCATGGATCTCGCGAGATATTTTTCCGCGCGCGAAATCGCGCACGCGTACACGCAACCGCGTGTTACGAGGGAAAAACATCTGGTCAGTATTGTTTGAACACTCGTGGGAGACGGTCTCCAGTCGGAGCGTAAAGCTGACGGTGTTCTCGTTTTCCTTTTACTAAGGATAGAAGTACGTTTTACTGAATTGTGGTCGAGGTTCGATTATCAATTACACAACGTTTATTAACAGCAGAATTTTTCGTTAAAAATTGTTAGAGCACACTTATCTGTTAAACAGTCGTAAAACGTGTTAGAAACATAGGATAGTGTTTATTTGATGGAGTAAAGAACTGTGAAACAACTGAACGTTGTGTTGGCTAGCTGTAATTAGAAAATTATCGTGTCATTTAGCAGGGTGGTTGAGATATTATTTTAGTGATGTTAGGTATCGGTTAATTACCGTTACGAAACCTTCTATGGACGGGACAAAGTAACCGGCTGTGAACTTATAGTCTTTCGTGCATTTTAGCAGGACGAATAGTATCAGTTTTTTTGCGAATAGTGGAGCGTCGTACCAGTTCACGTTACTTCTGTAAATCAATACGGAAACATGTGCGGTTTGAATGATTGAAATTATACTCTGTGAATAATATATATGTATATGTATACATATATAAAATACGAGATTAGGGTTAATTAAAATTTGCCAGTATTTCTTCGTGGCAAAATCGTGATTTATTAAACAAAATCGTAAAATTGGAAACACTTGGAACTTTAATAAAAGAAGACTAAAAAGTACTTACGTCTCTTGAAATATACGGACACTATGATCTATCATACACTGCCCGGCATAATTGGAAAGAAACAATGCGGCATAATGACCAAACAAGAACAGTAGACCAGCTATTAATTCACTGAAATCGGCGAAAAATAGCATCGTCTGAAACATAGTGTTGGCAGTCGAAGAAAGATTTTTAATTTACAATAAATTCATGAAGTAGCGTTCAAACGGTGGAAAACACATTAGGGAAGAATTAAAGTGTCTTACTCACGCGAAACAAATTAAGAACAAGAGAAACCAAACCTATGACGAGGATCATCATATAGGATGCAGCAAAATGTAACCTTAGCTTTTCGAAGAACCTTCAGCAAAACAGAAGACTGGTAACATTTTTATTAACATATTTAACACCTGTAGAACCAGCTAAACTCATGTTAAAGTATCGATAAAATTCAAAAGTGTGATGGAAAAGTCAAATTTTTTTAATAATACAGATATTTAAATGTTTTCGTCTTCAATTAGTATACTATGAAAATACCATCATTGTATTAATCAAAAGTCATTTCACGGTATAATTTTATAATTATTTTATAATTTTATAATTTTAAAATTCACTTGGCACGGTATAATTTTATAATTATTATTCATTCAACAGAAAAGAAATTAAAGACTGTAAATATTTGTAATAGTATTATAAGTTATACAAACTCGATAGCTCTGCTATGCATATCGACAGCGCTGACAATATTAAAAAAAATTGCAATATTCCTTTCCGCAGCTGGAATGCAAAGCATGATATCATCTAATGCGTGTTCCATGCGATATCTAAAAACAGTAAATTTAAAAAATTCGTAATATTCGTTTATGACTGTTATTGTCCCACCAAATTCATCAATTGCAAGTTAAAATTTTCTGCAAATTTTCCTGGGAAAACCAGCACAGTTTTACAGAGTCTAAAAATTATATTTGCTCACCCAGCAATTCGAAATAATCCGCAACCGTGTTGCACACACAGTAGAGCAAATGATTCCGTTGCTAGTATTATAGTTATGCCAAGAATGATCTCGACGTTCATGTGCAACGAAATGAGGTAGAAATACTTTTGTTGGTCGACGAAGTACTCTGCCAAAAGTGGTAATTCCCGCGTACGGGTTATGTTCAGGGGCGCAACGATGTCGAGTATGTGTGGTGTAAATTGAATTAAAAGAAAGATGCAAAAACTAGACCAGATAAACACTGAAATTATACGACAATTTTGCCATATCATTTTCATAGAATAGTTTTCTTCAAAATTTTTAAGTAACACGTTTCACACTAGAAGGCAGATAACTGTTTTGCAGCACATTTTTTAATAATTTGTAATAATCTCACTTGTGAATATGATAGTAACTGATCTCCCAATGCGTGCATATTTTTGCATAATTAATAACTCCTCGTTCGTCTTGACGAGATGCCAATTATTCTCAATATTTTCTATGGTTAACTTTACCTGTTGGCCAGTGAAACGTTTATCATAGTCGAGTGCTGGTCATTGACATTTGAAAATTACTCACATTTTCATTTTTCAAGTAGAATGTGTAGTATTTCACAATATACATCAACTTAATTACAGCGTACGAGAGAATCTTTACGGACATACCGATATCGTGCAACGAAGCTGTAAGTTTGATCATCTGAAATGTTCTGCCTTAACATTAATTTAACTTGTGATAATGATTAACACATTGGGGACTTAACACATATGTTTAATAATTCTATCAAAATCCTATTTCCACAAAATCTCAGGGCATATTTAAGAATGAACAGAATTTTTATTTATTATTTACTATAATTTCAGTAAAATTCTCACTAAGACATTTGCGCTGACGCTATTTCTCAACACCGTTAAAAAAAAATAATAAATATCGATCGTATTCGGTACCGCAATGTGTTAATTGTGCGTTCTGGATTAGAATCACAGTTAGAACGTTCAATTCAACGATTCGCGAGACAGCACCTGGAGTATAAAGACGCTAAATATAATAACGGACACGGAAACTAATCCTGCACACTTAACGCTCGATGTCTGATACGGCCAGAGGCCAACGAGTATTAACAGTTTTCGATTGATGTTATAATACGTGTTGCGAATGACTCCCATGTTTCTCGGAAGCCGACCGGTGCAATACTAAAGTCATCAAAGAAATAAATTCTTATTTCCAGCGGAATATTTCAGAAAATGTATCGTTGTATCTTCAATATTTTCTGTTAATATTTTTTGTACGTGCGACTTGGGAAAATGATACGTCTGTCTAATAAATTATTCAGACTATAAGGGCGATTCTCCTGAATCAATGGCTGTGCGAATTAAGTAAATTACAGACTCTGCAGGTGTCCCATTCACGAAAGGGTTGTGATATTTTTTTCTCCCCGTGCGTCGGCGCAGGCGTAGTAACGTGAAATAGATTTCATTGTCGGAGAGGCCTCAGTACTGTCGGAACCACCGTCAAAAGCGGTACGAATCGAGGAGAAACTGAAGAGATCGACACGGGGATAATTGTAATTGAAATTTATGGTATAATGAAGATATGCGTTATATTGTACAGAACTACTGTATTTTTTAACGATTAAAACGTCTACGACATATATCTATATATTAAAGGTTTACAGGTATGTATCACTGTATCGTGCATATATGTTTCTATGTTTTTTTTTCTTGTGTACAATGAATTACCATTAAATAAGAAAATGACACATTTACCAACTGAAAGAATGAGTTACAGAATTCTTCAACTATTCCGTATCAAAATTTTATTTTCATTTGATTCAATGAGTTACCTTCGCAAAGAATTCCATCGACGGTACAAAAAGTCCGATAACCGGAGTATAATTTTTCGTAGATTTCAGTAACACGAATAACAGTAGCTTTTGTACGAAGATTGGAGCTTTGTACCATTTTACACTGTATCTGTGATTCCATTAAAATTTATAAAGGTGCATCGGTATGTCGAAATCTGACAATACCATAGGCTGGCTACTTACGCCTTTTTGAATATCAAGTTGCTGTGATCTATTACTCTTTGTATCGAAAGGCTATTTACAAACATCAAACAAAAATGAACGTTAATTAAAAAGACAGACATAATTAATTCGTCCAGTTTATCCAGTGATTGAATCAGCTGAAAAATCATTTCAACGACTTTAGACAAATTTTTTATCCAATATGTACATGTATATGTATACATATTTCTTTTGTTCGGTGTATAAAATCTAAAAACAGTTACTTACTCGAAAAAGATTCAAGCTTAGAGAAAACGTGCCCATAGAGATCATAAGTATATAGGATACGTTAAGAGTGGTAATCGTGTGATCGATAAATCTTAAACAATGCAAATTAGCGTTAAATATTCAAATACTGCAAACAATAATATATAGTATGACGGCTCGATTAAAAACTAGGATTCTTTATTAGAAATCAATCTTTGAATTGTTTCTAAATGTAGCATTAAATAATGGAAACACTACTAATATAAATACCGACTCAATAGTCCGGTTATGAAAAATCACGGCTTCCTTTATCTTCAAATTCAGTTTCAAATGTCTCTGATCATTCGATACATCGGTGACATAATTATCCAGTATATGTTCGATACGATGACTAGAAAACAATATAACGGAAGTCGGTTGCTCCTAGCAAGGATGTTCTATACCGCCAATAGGTTATCTATTTTATATTATACTTTATCTTGCCTAGCAATGTTGAATAATGCGCATGCGTGCTGCCCGCATACCAAAGTGAAAGTTTCCGTAGCAAGCACTACGCTATTGCCTAGAATGACTACCAAATTGATGTGTAGGAAGATAAAATGGAAATATTTTTCTTCGTCGACATAGTATTTGACGTAAACTGAAGGATGCCTTAAACGAGACTCATTAAGAGGGGATATTTTATCGAGACAATACGGAATTACTTGTATGAGCATGAAAAATGCTGTCCCACACATCACAATTACTGAAAAAAAAACAAGGTAAAATATTGATGGTAGTTTTTGCACAGCCTGAGACACGCGAAGATAATTTCTGTCCCTCGTGGCTCACCACGCGCCAAGGTGACGATTAACATGACATAACTATGCAAAACAAATGTTTTTCTGTCTATAATTGATACTCACTTACGATAATTGAAGTTAGCGTTCTACTGAACTGCGAGTGTCTCCGTAATATCGCAAGCTCCTCTTTGTTTACGCTTACTAACTTCCAATTATCTTGAATGCGTTCTATAATCGATTTTACCTGGCGTGAGAAATATTAATCGTTCATTAATACATTTTTTTAAAATGTTGTCACTTATTCAAAAGAGGATTTCACTGATACCAGGCGATAAGTGACCGTGTTACTCACGTTTTCACCAGCAATGTAAAACGTGGAGGACTTCATAATGTACATTGATACAATTATAATGTCGGAGAAGGTCGTCATTGTTACACTGAAGTTGTGCAGTGATGATATTAAGCTCGCAGTCTGAAAGATTCGCTCCCATCGACACTTTATATCATTTGCGATAATTATAATTAGCGTACGTATCTTAATTAGTAAATGTAAAATACGCAGCAATGAATATTACATAAACATCCCGGGAAACGACGGAATACCTGCGCAAATTGAACTGATATGAAAATGAGCAATGTAAAAATGAACCAGCCACGTTTAATCAGCAAACCCTGATAAGGCCATAAACCGACAAAAGATAGAAGATATCGATTTATAGTGTAAAATTCGTTCTCATTGAACTTCATTTTACGACGAATGTCGACGAAAGACTGTCGTCCGAAACGCGACGAAATCCCCCTCCAAATGTTACCAGCGATATTCCTTCAGAAAAAAAACACCCCACGAATCAGTTTTACAAATACCGTTTACGGTCCCGTCGTGCGAAAATGATACGTTGGTCGAATCAATTATTCATAAAGTGTGTTTCTTTTCAACCCCACTGCGAATTAAATAAATTGCCGGTTGTAACGCGCAACTGTTTGTTCACGTGGGGTTGAAACGCTGACAATGTTTCACCCTTCCTGCAACTCGACGCAGGCGTATCGAACAGTCGTCTTGGGCGAATGGCATTACTTCTTCGGTGTCTTCCGTGCAGTTCACACCTTCGGAAAACGCTAACGTATTCGTTCGCGTTTGTCATCGTGTCGTAATAAAAGTTTTGTTGTGGTCGAAAGAACGAATACGGAAAAGAGAATCAACGTCGTATCTTTCAAAAATGTTACACTGATATCATTCTGAACGGCTTTTTTTCGATATTTTCGATAAGTTCGTGATAGAGAGATTAATCTTTGACTTCTTGTGAGATAAGACTATGAAGAAATTATTTCCTTAGAATAAAGGGATTAAGGAACAAGCTGCAGATAGTTTCATTGATGCAAAAGGAATAATACGAAAAGAATGGTGTTCAGGTGAAAGTATGGTAAAAAGTTAATACAGAAAAGTAAGTAGAATATTGAAAACACTTTATTAATGGTAACTATATAAAATTATTATGTTTATGTGTATTTTCTCAACGGAGTTCGACGTGACGTGAATTCTCACTGTTCGTACGCTTTATTTAATTGTCCGTAGAATATCCAGTTATGTAAGAATGCAAAGAGGTGTCTTGTTCGGTGTTGGAATTAAGAACGTAATGAATAAATTAGCATAAAATACGATGCGGACATACTTGTAACCTGGAATAACCATCCTCCCTTAGACACAGCTGTTCGGAATGAAATTCATTTTGGAAACAGTAAAACCTTTATTACCGTCGCGAAACCCTCCAAGCACAGGACGAATATACCGCCAAGAAGTAGCGTGCAGGTTCTCATACTCCTCGGTAGTATAATGAGCAACGACTTTTGCGCTTGTATCGGTGTATCGTACCAATGCGTGTTACAACTGGAAATTCGCGTAACACCGTCACGTAGTGAAACGTATTAAACGACTTCTATTTACTCACGTATTACTGTAAACCTTGTTACTGTGGTCTATCATTATCTGACCGATATAGTTGCCGAGGAACAAGTAGTAGAAATCGGTAAAGACAAATATAACGGACATGAGTACTTTACTAGTATCGTAGTCTCCTGTTATCGTCTGCAAAAGCTACAATTTCATATACGTCATATATAAATAATTTGTGTGGAATAAGATAAACGTACGATTATTTTATTTTAAAGAAACTCTTAAAGGATATCATCAGAAAATACGAAAAATTGATTATATACATGTGTACATTAATCATATTTGATTAATTTATTTTTTAATTAGATTTGTTTAAATTCCATATAGATTGCGTCAAACTCACGCGAAAAAGATGGACGCTCAATGCCGCGACGCCAATAGAAAGTAGAATGAAATAGGCTAATGCGAAAGTAGTCTTCAAGTCATCGAAAAACCTTAAAATTCGATAGTTTCTATCAATTGTTTCCCACATAATATTTTCATACCCGATTTCAATATGCTTTATGATAAGTTAGCTGATGTTTTAAAGAGAACGTATTGAAATCATTTAATACCAACTCATATGCTCTATTATGTATCTTTATGGCCTGGCAAACTCGCGATTGAATTTCCGCACTCCTCTGTGAAATGGGAATCGAAGATGTATTTCCGCTAAACGTGTATTGTATCCGGAAACTGGAAAAATGTTCAGCCCTCAGTACATAAATAATCATTCTCCATCGACTCATTCTTTGTGATAGTAATACTGTCACGCGCTCGGAAATCGTTGACTGTTACTACTGCGACGTACTGGCAGTAGTAGTAACAGACAGCATACGTCAGCCACGATTCTCCGACTCAACGCGGATTTCAAATAAATTACGCGGAACATTTACCAATCTTGCGAAATGTTCTTTTTTCCAATTTTTCAACACTGAAAATTTCATACTCTCTTTCATCCGTGATATTTCGAAAATCCAAATTTTTTATTGGCTATTTTAATTATTTGATCTAATCACCGTATTTCGGTTGTCAATGAAACAATAAAAACGCTGATAGAATCCATTTAATATTCATCCTCGTGGTGAAGTATTCCAAATATTGATAATACACATATATTAAATAACATATTTCCCTTTTCGCACATTGTGACAAACATACCCTAAGACGGTCCGGTAATTACCAGAAACGCGCGTAAAAAAACTGCGAATTAATTTCCCCTTACCTAACGACTTTGAACATAGCGCACACGTGTCTCACGTACGTCAAGTACAACGTGTTCGTCGCGAACAGCGTGGTGATTCCGACAAGGATGGTCGAGTACAAGAAAGGAATTATGACGTGAAAATATTGCGAGTGTCCGGCGAACAGGTCCGTTGTAATTATAAAACGATGCTGACGGGACTCGTTGAAAGGCAACACCGCGTTTAGGAAGCATGGCAGAATTTGCAGCACAAACAGAACAGCCGCGACTATGTAAATTGAGACTGAAAACCGGTTAACAATTTCTTAAAATGAAATACCGGGTGGAAAAAAAATCATTCCATCCAGCGTTTCTCAAGAATTCTATGAAAAATAGATTTGAAATTATTTCCAACGCTGTGACGAAATTTGAACAAATCACGTTGTAAATCAGATGCACCTCACTTTGTATAATATACAAAGATTGTATAATACTGACGTTTTGCGCAAAATAAGAGGAAAATGAAAACTTTCGAGCGCAAAGTGTTAAGTGATATAATAGACTTATTAATTTTATTTAGTATTTATATCTATTTACTCTACGAAATAACACAGGTATTTTATTGAAGTGTCAAAATTATGAAAAGTTTCCAAAAAAAGAATTTTGGGAAACGCTGACTGAGGTAATTGGTGTCTCAAAATTACTTAATCGCTCTTACCTCCGCAGAGTATTGTGTAAAATCGCGACATGATCGCGTGTTCCCGCATGATTTCGAATTCCTTGTCGTATTTCAAAAACGTCCAATCGTCTTCCACTTTCTTCATAAGTCCCGTAACCTATGCCTCCGAATAATATATATCAACTCTACAGAAAAGTGAAGAACGTACCGGCACGGTCAAGTGGTTCGAGTCAATTAAAACAATATTTTAAATAATAACTAAGAAAACCACCTGTTCATTTCTATCAGTTTACCCGCAATCCACTCATATCGAAAGGAGAAAAAAAAACTCACGATTGCCACTCGCTGTTGAAAGTATCTATGTTAAACGTAACGATGACGCAATTGCGTGACTTACGGTATCTATCTTGAAATAGTAAGTGGTGTACTTGATCGCGAACACAACGTACGGGCAAACGTAGCAGAGAACTTCAATGAGGAAATTCATGTCATATTCCGATATCGCCAACTGAGCGAGCTAAAACCAAGGATCCCGAAGAATTTCAATACACGTAGAATTTTCATTCCCCGTGGGAAATGCCGTGGGAAACATTGAAACCAAACACAATAACAGAAAAGACGAACGTTCATTATCTACATGATATCACACACATATACACACATACATATACATATAGAATCCATATGAAAGCCAAAGAGAAATTAATTAACACGATTTATCTCCCAATGGAAATAATCAAAAAATCACAAATTAATCACCTGAACGAGTATACTGCTAACGAGAAGAAAAAAAATGAATATCCTCTGAATTCTTTGCAACGTTTTATATTTGTGCGGCCACAGTCCGATCGACATCATAGCCACTCGATTGATCTTGTAAGAACTTCTCGCGATGTTCATTCTTCGACAACTGAACGGCGTGTGCGTGCGAGTCCCACGGCGTTTCGTTTATTAAAAATTCCAAGGGGGGGAACGTTGCGATAATACGCAACAGTGTCACGGAGACAAGCCACGGGGGGTGGTGTAATTTGAAAATTTCCGCGGAACACCCTCGTGGCGTGAAAAGGGGTTGCAGAATGTGATCGATACCCCCCCCCATCCCCCGATCGCAATTACGTTGCCGCACGCGAGGTTGAAAATTCAAACGTGCCGGTAATCTCTGAATTATGAATTACACGGGAGTTATCTTCGAGTTACCCCTTTTCACGCATGAGCAGTTGCGGACAAATTTTTTCTTCGTTTACTTGCCCCTACAGTATGATTCCGACGTTCGAGGGACGCGGTTCTCCAATAAAGGGAAAAGAAAAGAAATGGAAGAAAACGTGGATTGATTTACTTCAATGAACGGAAGAACGCGTGAGCGTGAATTCAGATAAGTAGATAAACCGCGTATTGCATAGATTTTTAGATGAATTTTATGAACTTCGTATTAATTGTTCTAGATTTAAGTTGATTTTATTTTGAGACGAAAAACTTAATTACTGGGAGATAAATTTGTGAATATGGAAGGAAGGTTGTTTTATTTAGTTCTACCGTACGTGCCTCTGTATATATATAAATGGAAGACGGAATAATTATATTTTTTCCCACGATTTGGTAAATGAAAATGTAATTGATTTCGCGTAGGAAAAGTTTTATTTCGCATGGGACAAATATAGTCGGGTGGAAAAACGAATCTTTACCATCAATTTATTTGCCAGTGCAGATCTACTCGAACGTTCTATAAAATTATCTGAACAGTATAGAATCCCATAAATGATTTATTCGTAAATTTGAGGAGAAAATACGAGTCTCTCGGGGTAATGCCAATGTTTTCATCGTACAGAAGCCAGCACCGTAAAATATGATATCGACGTGCTCAGTATCTAAAGAAAATATTTACATTTTTCTCGTGAATCATTCGATGTACTTACCAATTTCAAAAATTACACCGATAATTAAAACGAGTAATATATTATATATATATTTGTTTGCTTTTACCGCAACGAAACCTTGAAACGAAGGGATAAATACACCGCCCAGAAGCAAAGTACTGCATTTCATGCTTCTTTGCATCATGAACAATACTAATTTCTGCGCTTTTATGGGAATCATGTACCATCGGGAACTGCATCTATAAAATCGATCTATTAAAAGATCTATTTAATTGTATATTAAATTGTTATATGTAATATAACAATTCCGAACTTCGGCGCCCTTATTTCATTTACTCGGGTTTTATTTACATTTTATCGAAAACCGCCGAGCTCTCGTCGATCAACCTCTGACCCGACTGGTTGGCCAGTGAGAGATAAATAAAGTCACATATCAGGAAAACAATGCTTCTAATCATGTCGTCCACGTTGTCCGTTCGTTCGAACACCTGATAGCACTGGGACAAGGTGAATATATAGAAAATTACATTTTTCAATTTCACCTTGATTTGGTATCAATGGTATAAAAATTTCGTTCTTCGATTCTACAAATGTCATAGAGTCTACTACTTACATAAAACATGTGGACGCTTACACACACCATGGCGATCAGAAGCAAAAGGAAGTATGTCATTAGAAACTCTGCGTTGAAAATTTCTGCGAATCTTTGATAAATACATACTTGTTGAAATATATGTATTTCTATGTAAATATACCTGGTGGATATACGAATATTCCGAATTCTTTTATAATTCGTGATATTCGTAGTAGCGAGAGTAAACAGTGAGATAATAAAATGTGACATTATACAATTTTAGTTTATTAACCCTTCGCGAATGGAATCCGGGATATTCCCGTTGCCGAACAAGATTTTTCTTTTCATGACCGCGAAGAGTTAATTTACTATGATTAAATACCGACTCGATGGCTCGCTGATGAATTTCCACCGCGGCTGTGATATCCGAATGGATGGATTTTTTTTGGTCGTTTGACTTCACATGGGATACTATATTTTCTTCGAGCGCGCACTGTATTCGATAACTGTAAAATATTTTCTTTGCATTCTAAAAACTTTCAGAATGTGTAACACAATAGTTATTTAATTAATAAATTAATTGACTTCGCTATTAACCAGCATTATAATGAATTATTTGGATATTTTAGGAAAAACATAAATGTTCGTTGTCACAACCCAACGACATTATAAACAAATTAAGAAAACTACAGCCGAGTGCTTCGAGCTAAACGCTTTTGCTATCCCGTTATTTAATTCCATCATCTAATTAGCCCCGCGCGAACAATTCATTATTGTTTTTGCTTTTCGTGAAACACGCTTTGAACACATTCACGCATTTTAATGGAATAACGAGAACGGTATCCATTTCATTAGCACCGGATGCAAAAGAACACAAACAGAGAACGAACAAACTAATTTCCGAACCAGATAAATGTAAAATGAAATATAAAAAAAAAGTACAAAAATTCCAGTTTGTCAATAGACGAAATAAGTAAAGAGATACTCGATATAGAGAAAAAAATTGTTGTAATTAAGTATCTACGTCTCTTACCACGCCACTTGAAACATCGCGCAAATGTGGTAAACGTACACCACATATAGCGTTGCCGTTGCTATTGTAGCGGTAAGCGACAGGCACGCGTTTATGAAAAGCATCATTAGAACGGTATAACAGTGTTGTTCCGGGTCCAAAATATGGACAGCCAGAACGGGGATTTTGTGGGTGCGTGAAACATTCAATGGCGAGAACACGTTGAGAATATCCGGTAAGCTTTCGAGCACCACGGAGACGATTATCATGGAGTAAATGAATGCTGTAAAACGAACGACAATCCATTCTAGATTAATATTATTAATCCGTCAGACACTGCTGATGATATTAACAATAATTAATCCAGCGAATGATTTACTGTTATTTCTTACAGGCGAAGATCAGCGTATACCTTCTTGCAAGGTACGCGTTTCTTTTAAGTATCTCTAATTCTTTCTTGTCGTTCAAAATCTCCCAGTCACGTTGCATTCGCCCGATCAGATATCGCATCTATAATTATCGTTGGATGAAATGTCGAGCGAAGGTTCATTATTTCGCAGGGAAAGATGCGTCATGGATGGATAAATTATATTCGATGGAAATATGTATAAGAAAGTGAATTAGAATCGGGAGTAGAACGTTTGCGAGTGGTGTCGCACGTAATATTATCACTAATGAACTCACTTCGTCGAAACGGAAATAATAAGCGACGTATTTGCAGAGGGTGATCATGGAGTACGTGTTGAAGGTAAGAATTTTTATAAGAAGCTCCATGCTGTATTCAGTGACCGCCAGGACTGCGAACTGAAAAACGAACAAGTTTCGCCGGCAACGAGAGTACGTATTACACTCTACGATCTCACATTATTTGCATATAAACGTAGACGGAATTATTCATGACTTCTATTTCGGGTGAAGAGAGAGAAATAGAAAAAAAAAACATACGAAAGAAAGAAACAGATACAAATTTAAAATGCAAATTCTCACGGGCTTTTAATTCATTCGATTATCATTCGAAATTAAATTACCCTGGCCGACGTAACGTTACCGGGAGTTTATTTCACGTGAAATAAATGTAATTTAAAAGTAAACGTGAATGAAAGAAAGTTCGGTATACCTCTGAGAATACAGTCCACAGGAAAACGAAGAACAAGCTCGCCCTTTTAACTGTGTGGTAAACCGAGTGTTCGTACGGCCATAGTCCAATTAATGACAAAAAGAATCGATTAGTCGGGTAATAGCGATCGAAGATGACGCTCATGCCTCGTCGACAGTCCGGACACGTTTGCGAACAGGAAAACTCGACGAGCCCCACCGTTCCCCCTCCAATCCGACTTCATTAAATATTCCAGGCCACTTTTCAAATTTTCCATAATATGCCGCAAGTATTACACGCATTATCGGGCACGTTATTACCGGGTGATTGACGGAAGGTGTAATTCCGTGGAAATTATCTTGGAGCGTGCGAACGCGGGAATATTTCGCGAGGTGGTAAACGCAGGGGCGGAAGGAAAATCGATGAAATTATTGTGCCCGTCTCCGGTGTCATTTTGCGGAGGGTTAATGCGAAACTTTTCTGTATTTTCCTCGGTCGACGCAGGCGCAACTCACCGAAAGGAACGTACATACACGGTTAGTCATTCACCATTGAATGGTTGCACGCTAAAGCTCGGATTTCCCGGGGAATCCACTTTATTACGGCGAAGGAACGACGGAGATGAAACGTCGGAGAAATAGTGAATAGTGACACGGTGGAGAAGAGAAAGATTTTGTAAAGTGATCGTTAGGATTTAGTATGGATAATAATTGTAGTTGTGTATTAACAAGTTTGTGGACGAATAGAAATAGTTTGGTGTATAGTGTTTGTGGAATTAGGAAAAGTGATGAATTACGACGGAATGAAAGGTAATGAAACACTTTGTGATATATTACGAAAAATATTTGACGATCATGGAATCGAATGTTTACCTTCGTCAGTAGAAATAGAGCGGATAATATCAGCCGAAGTGGTACAGTGTTCCATAAGTCGGACATAGTAGAAACGGTCTGTAAAAGTCAGCCGCAGAAGCAATGATAATTTTATTCGAAACGTCAGTTCGAACTTTCAAAGAGAAATTTTTGTATACTAATATAGATTTCCTATATTAAAGGTAACAATAAGTTTATTTGTAGGCTTTTTACGGTTTCGTTACAGCACATTATTTACATTATATCAAATTTCTGTTACATTTACAGTGAAACAATTTGTTTATATGACAAGTCGATTTTAAAGAGTGGAAAAATTAAATTAGGGACAATCTCTGTATTTTTTTAGAAATATGAAAGGTAGAGTAGAACATATTCAGTGATGAAAACCAATGCTAATGTGACGAAAGAGACATTTATCAGGGTTTATGGGGCAGTGGGTATTGTTTGAGGTAAAGGATTTACATATATCGATATATTTTATGACGTGAGAGAGGATTACTGTTAACATTGAAAACATTTAATTGGAACTTTATCACGTATACATGTTTGTATGTTATTTATATTTGACACAATTCGGGTTTTTAGAAGTGAGAATATTTCCTGGTGGATTCGTTGGTTGAAGATGTAAGGATGTTAGTAGACAAGATAGTTATGTAATAGTGTTGTACCTTTTATAAATGTCCACGCTGGGAATATTAATTAACGCAAGTCTCACCTCTATGAACAGTCACATTAGACTGTATGCATAACGGTGAAATAGTATACAGCGGTATTAAACATCTAGAATAAAGGATTTAATTTGATGTCCATAGTAAAATAATCCTAAGTAACTAAGTAATTTTATTATAACACAAGTTTTACCGCGGCAAAACCCCTCAGTGATGCGACAAATATATTGCCGATAATAAAAGTGCAGTTTCTCAAACTTTTCTGCATAATGAACAGTAACAATTTTTGCAAATGCAACGGCATGTAATACCAACGTGTGTTGTACCTAAATAAAATTACATATAATAGACATACAATAGAATCGATCAAATCATTTATCACTCACACAGCGTGGAAAAAGTCAGAACTGTGATCTATCAACAGTTGTCCGATATAATTCGACATGAATGTGCTGAAGACGTAAAGTGGCACGCAAAATGCGTTTACAATCAAGTCTTCCATCGCATCCATATCTCGAATCGCCTGAAAAAGCTGTACACGAACACGTGTCCCGGTCACGTTTAAATTTCTAAAGAAATTATTACTCACTTGATAGAAGTGTAGAGCCATCGAAGTCACTGCAGTGAAAATTGTTACTAAATAGGTGAACATCATCGCCTTATTAGAGAAGTCAATGAGCCTTGAATGTTGAAAATATGAAATTTTAGTGGAAGATAGAATGATGAAAAAAGGAACTAATTTTTCTCAAGATTCTTAATTAATAGAAATTCCGATATTAACATGTACCATAAGGTTCTTTTGTGTATTTCTACAGCACTGCATATTTTGTAATACACAGTAGAATTTTGTTCGACGTTCGAAGCGACATATGATTCGTCAATCGCTGTTTGTATACGATAACTGCGAATAGAAAAATAGTTTTCGAATAATAAAAATTGTTTGATTTTCGGAAATATATTCTTAATGAATCGGTTAAGTAAACGAACGAAGCGGAATGGTAATATTTTTCATTTTCAGAATTAAGAAAGTTTAATTTAAATAGAATTAGAATAATTAAAATACACATATATTTTGACGAATATTAGCTTAATCAAACTCGTTAGCGTACCTCATCACTTTAAATATCCCGCAGGCATGGAGTGTTAGACACACTAACGTTGACTCGGTACCTATTATAGTTGTAACACCTATTACACTCGACACACCGATATGAAGCAAGATTATAGTTCGGTATTTCTCGCGATCAACGAAATACTCGATGGTCATCATAACATAAACTGGACGCGATTCATTCGCGGGTACAATGACATCCAAAATCAGCGGCGTGTACATCAAAGAGCCGAATACAAGAACGGTGACGTAAAATATATCTAAAATTATTTATTACACAGATACGTCAATAAAATTAATTAAAATGAACTTAGAAAAATTCTTAAAAATAATACAACTGCCTAATATTTGCCTCCGACGATACTATTGTTCATTTCGAAAAAATGGTAGATTTTTCCCTAGAATAGTATAATCGGTATTTAAACAGAATTATACAGGTATACTTCGTACATACGAGCACCATGGTGTACCGTTTTCCTCTACGATTGTATTTGTCTAATATTTCGATCTCTTTCACGTCATTCAACAAAAACCAGTCAAAACGCATATGCTCCGCAATAATTTTCACCTGTGGCAGCATACAGAAACTTTTTACATCGTTACCGAATACCATGACAAATGTCAATTAATAATTCAAAGTCGTCAATTTTCTGTAAATCGATCTTAAAATCGGATTATAGGACGTATATTAATCGTTTCCTTTATATTAATACACAAAGCATTTTTCACCAACGATCATTTCAAAGAAACATGAATCGTTACAGTCAGATAAATTCTCTGATTATACAAATGTCTATATACGATCGTTAAAAATTATGTATGTTATTTCAAAGAAACGTCGGACTTACTTCGTCAGAGAGAAAAGTGAAACTGCAATACTTGTTGAGATACGTCATCCCGAGGAAAGCATACGATAAAGTAGTGCTAAGACGTTTCATTGTAATTTCAAACGTGATCAACGGCGTTAACTGAAACTGCCCTGGTTAAACATCGCACGTGAACAAAAAAACAACCAAACAAATACACACAAAGAAATACAAAAAATCATTTCACACGAAACCGTGACAGATGACTAAAGTTACTTGCACAGCGATGAACAACGTTAACGAAAGCACCGTCGCGACGTTCTGTATCCTCGTTAACAACGATCTCTGATACGGCCACAGTCCGATGGCCGTCAAAAGAATACGAGTTAACTTGATGTGTTCGTCGAACCTGTCCATATCGTTCGAACGGTCGAGATACGTCTGCACACCTTGAAACTCTTTGCAACATTGCTACCGCGATAGAATATTTTATTCACCCCGACCCGACCGTGAATAATAATTTTTCCCCCCCGTTGTGTTTAAGATAATAAGTAGTCTAAACGTGGGAAGGGGAGGAAATTGCGTCGCGGCGTCGAACGTCGCGTGCCGTGCGATACGTAAATGCTATCGATCCGTGGACGATCGCAATAATGTCTCAAGTCGGTTCGGTGGAAATTGACGAAATTGCAGGTAACGCGAGCGACACTTTCGTTCCGGTATTATCGGACGACAATATCCGCGAGTTATTTCTGTTTTTCGTCGACGCAAGCGCAATTTCCAGTACGGCCGAGTCACTTTTCCAGGGTCTCCTCTCTCGCATTGTCTCCTGGGCACTCAAGCGAATACCTAACGTTAGTGAAACCATGCTAGTCAAGGTGTTAACGGAACAAGAGCGAGGTGTCTTTTGTTAAATATGAATCGTTGGAACGTTGTTGGAAAAATGAAGTTCCTTGGTGAAAAGGAAAATTGAGATATTTGTGGATGGTTGAAGTGTGAGGGTGGATGCTTATCGAACAGTGTCGACGGTAATTTGTAAGTTAATTGGTGCAGCATGTACGACTGTATTGTTATGATGACTTTTGGTAGATTTTAAAAAATATTTGTTATTTGATGAAATTTCTAAATTACCTGAACGGAAAAAAGTTGATTCGCGAAAGTAACGAGGGGTTTGGAAATAAAATTGTCATTTGACCATTTAATTCGACCATCGCTGGTAAGCTAGTTTATTTCCATTTATTACTACGTCTCGAAGAAATGAATACATTTGTTGGTGGGCTGCGTTCATTCCAATTTCGGTTGTTGCGTCGCGCAAATCACCATGAAATAAGATACTACTAAATTTACGAGCTGGAACAAAGAGTTTTACAGAATGTGGCAGGATATTTTAGTTATCATTTTTTAATAGATATTCCTTTTTATTGGGATTACCGTACAAAAGTCGCGCATAGAAAGAACGTACAAATTGCCGAAATGCAATTCGTAACTCTTCGTCGCCCTTTGCATTACGAATAATAATAATTTCTGTATGTTTAAAGGTGCTAGATACCACTTCGTACCGTATCTACGTGTTTAAAATACTGTTCGTTAAATTGTACGACAATAATGTTCGTTATTCAATGTACATATATGTATACAATCGTAGAAAACTTCTTTGGTGATTCTATAGTTTTATGTATAATTTCTCTAAATTTCAGATTCAAAACTGACAGGATCCGAAGGATTCAATGGCGATTGACTTTCGTATTATACTTACGCGATTAGACGAATTTCGTCGCTATGGTTCATCAAACTCTCGCCTGCATAGTTTGCAGCCAACAAAAGTGGAAAATAACCACCGATGGTGTACACTGTACAGAATAATCCCATCTGCTTGTCAAGGATGAAAATACCCTGAGCGAATTGCAAATAACCATTTCACAAAAGAAGTTAATCATCATCATAATCATCATCATCGATTTTAATTTAGGTTTGTGACACTCACATTGTACAGAAACCCAATCACACTCATAGTTGATAAAGTGATAAAAATTAAATAGTACATAAAGAGTTTCTGAAGACCATCAGAAAACCTGTGACAGTAATATTCAGTACATAAAATGCTAAACATTTACGTTCTTTGATCACCATTAAGGAATAGATCATACTGACTCGATCGCTTGTTTGTGGCTATTTATGGCGTAAACCACATTTCTGCAAATCAAAGATCTTTCAGTAGATACAGAATTTATCAACCGATTTCCATCCAATGCTCGATTTAATCTGTGGCTGACAAAATATATTTCACAACGTTTCGTAATATAATAATATACTTAACTTAATTCGTTTACGGGCATGTATATAACATATGCCCGAGTTTTTTTTATCTTTGGAAATATATTTCATTTACTTTTAGCGACCCACTTTTCCCAATAACAATTCATACCTTGCCAGTTTAAATTTGGCACAGGCGTGTTGCGCGAATAACAATTGCAGCGTTTCCGTGGTGGCACAAATGAACATACCCACCGCCATCGTAAAGAACAGAATCAACAAAGTGACATTAAAACATCCATTTATATTTTTGAGATAGTCGACGGGCCAATGCACCTTGCACGGCCGCGTCTCGTTTCCCGATAGAAAGATATTCATTAAAAGTGTCGGGAGATCGACAGCTCCTATGCTTATTACGATGACAGATAAGACAACTAAAATTATACCATCAATAATATGAAATATTTGTCGATAATTAAGTAATGTAAGAATAAAAAATGGCAAAGTTTGCACGTTTACAAATTCCTCACGTAGGGTAAATATGGTCCAAATCATTCCTTTCGTCGCATAGTTTCGTACAATCTCGAGTTCAGCCCCTTTTAAACCAATCCAACTATGCTGAATTTCATCAAGCATATACTTCACCTGTGAATACATTTCTCAGATAATATGTACGCTAGGATTTTCGTCCAAATATATTGTGATAGGTATGTTAAGATTAATCCATAATTAAATTAATTAAGTTAGATCAACGGCAAATCCCCAACTTACCTTCTCGATGTCGTTGATAAACATGATATACCTCACCAAGATAATAACGAAGGGTAAAAAATACGGCGCGAATGTTAACATAAAATTCACGGTCCTCTTGCTAATTAGAACTGTAACTAACTAGAAACAAAATATTACCATTAATTTATGAGATATCTTCAATTTTC
The DNA here is from genome assembly GCA_917499265.3 of Mimumesa dahlbomi. Taxonomy (NCBI): domain Eukaryota; kingdom Metazoa; phylum Arthropoda; class Insecta; order Hymenoptera; family Crabronidae; genus Mimumesa; species Mimumesa dahlbomi. The sequence continues at coordinate 9,103,955 of OU824118.1, read as the reverse complement.
AAATTAAACACCGTACAATGTAACAAACTTTTATTCTTCACTAAAATATTCTTATTTAATCGATCTTTATATTACCCATGACACTATATCAACTGTGTCATCAATCTTTACCATTCCGGTAGCATGAAATATATTACGCAACACGTGTCTACTTTACGACAAAAGACTTATTGGTACCTATTCGGGATTAACGACAATTAAAAAAAATAGGATTACCTGGACAACTATGCAAAATAGTGTAATGGAAATCAGAACTACTCTTTTAATCTTCGTGATAGCCGTTTCTTGGTAAGGCCAAAGGCCGAAGGATGTCAGAAGAATTCGGTGTACATTGTAGTAACGTTCCCTGAACAAGTCCATTCTCGTTCGAAAGTCGAGGCACGTCTGATTGCCGTCGTACCAAAGAACCTCCGACGTCGACTTTCGTCATATTTTATTCATCTCTTTCTTTCCCCCTATCGTCATTCGAACCGGGTGAAAATGTCGCGGGTAATGTCTATAAGTGAAACATTTCACGCAATAACACGCCGCGGAAGCAATTTAAGAATTAACGGCGGCAAAAGGGTGTCCCGCTGATCGATTCAGGAACAATGTTTCTAGTGAACGCAACGCACGTGAACGCATGCGTAAAATCGATGAAATTATGTTCTGTATTCTAACGCAGTCTCGCGTGGACAGTGCTGCGGTGAACAACTACTTTCGAGAGTCCTTCTCACTCGTTCTCGAGTACATTTTAAACCATGTGAGTAAACTTTATTGGAATATACAAATTTTCGATGATGTACGTGTTTAGGATTTAAAGAAATATTTGCAATTTTTAATCCTTTTGGGTTGCTTATTATATAGGAGGGCGAACAAAAGATATGTTTGGAAATGAATTATTTAAATGGCATTGAAAGTGTTCGATCGACGGTGTGTGAATTTTTCCTCGTTGAGACCGCTAAAATATTGGCGAAAATGTTGTTTACAGAATGATATTATTCCGTAGCACTTTGCAAACTTGTTATTCTTGCCAGTACGTTCAGCTATTGACATTGTTTGTTCGGACGTACTGCGCCAGTGCGTTTTAACCCTTTTAGTGCCAAGCATTTTACGGAGTACATGCGAAGAATGCCACGGGTTGATTTGATACGCGCGCTTTATAAGGAACAAAACTCCGATTTGCTGTTGTTAAAATGTGATGGCACCACAAATTCTGCGCTATCTTTTTGAATTTGCTCTGGCATTATTGACCGAGGTAGTATTTCAAAATAATTTATGCACTGATTAAAACCAAATTTTGGAATAGAAGACATCAGGTATCATACTCTCAATATCTCTCGCAATACTCTCACAATGTTCCTCCACGCGCTCCATTCTCATTCTCCTCGCTCTCCCATCATTCGCTCGCTTATACACGCATTCTCTATCTTTCTTACTCTTCATTCATTTTCACTCGCACTTCATCCATCTCACTCACTTTCTTCACTCTTTCAATCACAATCATCCCTTATAGTATGTTTGTTACTCAATGAAAAATTTCTAAATTACCTGAAGGGAAAAAAGTATATTCGCGAAAGTAACGAATGGTTTGGAAATAAAATTATGTCATTTTACTATTTAATTCGAGCATCGCTGGTAAGCTAGTTTATTTCCACTTATTACTACGTCTCGAAGAAATGGATACATCATTGGTGGGCTTCGTTCACTCCGATTTCGGTTGTTGCGTCGCGTAAATCACCATGAAATAAGATACTACGGAATTTACGAACTGGAACAAAGTGTTTTACAGAATGTGGCAGGAAATTTTAGTTATCATTTTTTTAATAGATATTCATTTTCATTGGGATTACCGTACAAAAGCCTCGCATAGAAAGAACGTACAAATTGCCGAATTGCATTTCGTAACTCTTCGTCGCCCTTTGCATTACGAATAACAATAATTTCTGTACGTTTAAAGGTGCTAGATACCACTTCGTACCGTATCTACGTGTTTAAAATTCTGTTCATTAAATTGTATGGCAATAATATTCGTTATTTAATTTATATAGAATCGTAGAAAAGCTCTTTGATTACTCTATGGTTGTATGTATAATTTCTCTAAATTTCTGATTCAAAATTGACAGGTTTCGAAGGATTTTCATTGGTGATTGAATTTCGTATTATACTTACGCGATTAGACTAATTTCGTCGCTATGGTTCATCAAACTCTCGCCTGCAGAGTTCGCAAGCAACAAAAATGTAAAATAACCACCGACGCTGAACACTGTATAGACTAATCCCACCTGCTTGTCAAGGATGAAAATACCCTGAGCGAATTGGAAATGACGATTACACAAAAGAAATTAATTTCATCATCATCATCATCATCATCATCATAATCATCGATTTTAATTTAGGTTTGTGACACTCACATTGTACAGATACCCAAGACAAGTCATAGTTGATAAAATGATAAGAATTAAATAGTACACGATGAGATTTTTAATACCATCGGAAAACCTGTGACAGTAATATTTAGTACATAAAATGCTAAATATTTACGTTCAAGGAATAGATCATACTGACTCGATCGCTTGTTTGTGGCTATTTATAGCGTAAATCACATTTCTGCATATTGAAGATCTTTCAGTAGATACAGAATTTATCAACCGATTCCCATCCAATGCTCGATTTAATCTGTAGCTGACGAAATATATTTCACAACGTTTCGAACAATAATAACATACTTAATCATTGTTTTATGAACGTCGAATATAATAACATATGCCCGAGAAATTTTTTTTTTTATCATTGAAAACAAATTTCATTTACTTTTAGCGACCCTCTTTTCCCAATAACAATTCATACCTTGCCAGTTTAAATTTGCCACAGGCGTGATGAGCGAATACCAATTGCAGCGTTTCCACGGTGGCGCAAATGAACATACCCACCCCCATCGTAACGAGCAGAATTAGCAAAGTGATATTAAAACATCCATTTATATTTCTGAGATAGTCGACGGGCCAATGTATTTTGCACGGCCGCGTCTCGTTTCCCGATAGAAAGATATTCATTAAAATTGGCGGGAGATCGGCAGCTCCTATGCTTATTACGGCGACAGATAAGATAACTAAAATTATACCATCAATAATACAAAATATTTGTCCATAATTAATGTAAGAATAAAAAATGGCAAAGTCTGCATGTTTACAAATTCCTCACATAGGGTAAATATGGTCCAAATCATTCCTTTCGTCGCATAGTATCGTGCAATCTCGAGTTCATCCCCTTTTAAACCAATCCAACTATGCTGAATTGCATCAAACATATACTTCACCTGTGAATACATTTCTCAGATAATATGAACGCTAGGATTTTCGTCAAAATATATTGTGATAGGTATGTTAAGATTAATTCATAATTAAATTAATTATCTAATATCAACGGCAAATGTCCAATTTACCTTCTCGATGTCATTGATAAACATGATATACCTCAGAAAGATAATAACGAAGGGTAAAAAATACGACGAGAATGTTAAGATAAAATTCATGGTCATCTTGTTAATTAGAAGTGCAATTAACTAGAAACAAAATATTACCATTAATTTATGAGATATCTTCAATTTTCAAATTAAACACCGTACAATGTAACAAACTTTTATTCTTCACTAAAATATTCTTATTTAATCGATCTTTATATTAACCATGACACTATATCAACTGTGTCATCAATCGTTACCATTCCGGTAGCATGAAATATATTACGCAACACGTGTCTACTTTACGACAAAAGACTTATTGGTACCTATTCGGGATTAACGACAATTAAAAAAAATAGGATTACCTGGACAACTATGCAAAATAGTGTAATGGAAATCAGAACTACTCTTTTAATCTTCGTGATAGCCGTTTCTTGGTAAGGCCAAAGGCCGACGGATGTCAGAAGAATTCGGTGTGTATTGTAGTATCGTTCCCTGAACAAGTCCAATCTCATTTGAAAGTCGATGCACGTCTGATTGGCGTCGTACCAAAGAACCTCCGACGTCGACTTTCGTCATATTTAATTCATCTCTTTCTTTCCCCCTACCGTCATTCGAATCGGGTGAAAATGTCGCGGGTAATGTCTATAAGTGAAACATTTCACGCAATAACACGCCGCGGAAGCAATTTAAGAATTAACGGTGGCAAAAGGGTGTCCCGCGTTTGAACTCGCACGAACCGACTAAATTATTCATCGGTGTAAAATCGGTGAAATTGTGTTCTATATTCTAACGCAGTCTCGCGTGGGCAGTGCTGCGGTGAACAACTATTTTCCAGAGTCCGTCTCACTCGTGCTCGAGTACATTTTAAACCATGTGAGTAAACTTTATTGGAATATGAAAAATTTTCGACGATGTTCGTGTTTAGGATTTAACACTAGATTTACGGATGTTGATTATATACCTACTTTTACTGAAGTGTACTTTACTAATATACTAATATAATTTACTAAGAAGTAAATTGTAAGTGTAAATTAAGATTTACATATGTTTCATTACTTAACTAAAAACCAACGTATGTATTTTGAAAATAATATTAAAGTTTTATATACATATATATATATAGTAATCAAATTTTGAATGAGTCAAATTGGCTCGGTCCGTAAATCTAGTGTTAAAGAAATATTTGCAATTCTTAACCCTTTTGGGTTGATTATTATATAGGAGTGAGAAAAAACAGATATTTTTGGAAATGATATATTTAAATGGCATTGAAAGTGTTCGATCGACGGTATGTGAATTTTTCCTAGTTGTGACCGCTAAAATATTGGCGAAAATGTTGTTTACAGAATGATATTATTCCGTAGCACTTTGCAAGCTTGTTATTCTTGCCAGTACGTTCAGCTATTGACATTGTTTGTTCGGACGTATTGTGCCAGTGCGTTTTAATATACCGCATGGCAAAAATACGAATAATATTCCCTGGAATTTGTATTTCGCGTTATTTACTTCCGCGATACTGAAAATCCATGTGTTGCGTAAAATCATATTCAGCACTGTACGAAATATAGAACGAACACTAAAATATTCCTGAAAATATTATCCAAAATAATTGATATCATCTACGATTTACATAATATTTACACAATTTTTCAGAATAAACTTCCATAACATTATTAGACAATACACATTTTTTTTTATTATAATTACTTTACATTCTAATTAATTTAAACCAACAAAACTTTTCAAATTGCTCCTCAACAAAAAACAACCACAAACTCTCCTTGATCTAATTTCTAATACCTCATACCCATATTTCTCCCTCGAAATGAATTTGTCACTATAAACGACCAGTCAAAAGAACAGCAATAACACATCAATAAAATCCAATATAAACAACGTGTCTTCAAAAACTCTCTCTAACATACCGCCGACCAAGTATTCTAAAACTTCAAGAATACGACGTCTCAAAGAAAAACCCCAAAGCGTTCTACACAGCGGTATTCGTGCCGGTCACACGTAAATGGCTTCTCTATGGCGTTCTTATGGGGTATATAGGGTCCACGGAGACAGGGAGGCAAAGTCTGTGAATTATACGTCGTTTTCGGCTGAGCTATCGCAATGTAGCCAGAACGCTATAAATGATTGCTCCGTACGTCACGGATCTCTCTCGATGTCCTTCCTTACTACCTGTCTACCTACCTACCTACCAACCTACCTAAACATACCTACCGGACAACCTACTCGCTGTAGCGAACGACAGGGAACGCGTGGGCAAAACGATCAGACGACGAGATTTCTGCAAAAGGGATACGCAAAACGATCGACATCCCGTTATAACATTCCCAAATATATCGAAGTGAATAGACGAAAAACCATTGTGATATTGTTCTTGATAAATCAGAACGACGATAAGAAGAAACTTTTACCTCCACCTTCGTACGATATCTCGAGCTACGCTCGTAGCTATACGAACGTTTAAAATAATAAAAACAACGAGTTTACTGCCGTCCGTGTCGTAAACGAAGGGCGGGGATAAAACAATGGAAAGAACGAACACGTATGATATTTACACGACAGTTTTGATCGAGAGTGAGTGTAATTCTACAAAAAAAAAAAAGGAGAAAAAGAGGGGAAAGGGTGGTTTTTCAGTATATTTCAATCAGAAGTTAAGGGAATAATCGAAAGAAACGAAACGAGATGCGTTCGTGTGACGTTTAACGTTGCTCCGGGTGAAACTCCCGACGAACGGAACGGGACGAGAACCGGTTGTAGGTAGACAACGGAAGGTTGTAAAAAGAACGACGGATAGTTTAAGACGCGAGAGAGACCGTAGAGAAGCGAGAGAAGCGAGAGAATCGACGCGCGAGTGGGCGTATCGATATCGATACTGAATCACGATGTGACACTCCTTCGAGAGGGGCCCCGAGGATCAATCGCGTTTGATCCTTTGTGTTTACACGATCGAGGGATGTCATTTTTCTTCTTAATGGCCGCCGTAACGTGGCCGCCGATCGGTCGTTATTACCTCACCGTCGACGCCGATATCGCACCTCGATGTTTCTATTTTATTACCGGATAGGAAAAGGCCCTGCGAACACACTCGCCAGGTATATTTTCCCCTGGCGGGCACATATGCAATTGCATCGATTAAATTGTATTTTCCTGCGGGGAATTTTGGAAGTAAAAAATAGAAATTGTTAACAAAAAAATAATACCGAAGATTCCTTCGGTGGAATATTTTAATTTCCTCTGGAGTGATAGTAACTTGAAGTCATGATAGATTATTAGAAAATAAATTTAGTGAAAGATTAATTAGATTAATTTTAACAATTATTTTAAGATTAAATTTTATTTTAGTGTCCGCGGAGAATCCGTGTGATTGACGAATGAAAGAATTTCTTTCGTTAAAGAATCGAGTTTTATTGCGAAGAGTTGCAGAAATATATTTGACGTAACGAAGGATTGTATGTTATAACGTGATAGAGACTGTTTCATTGGTATCGCGGAATTATATTAGACCATTTCGAAAGGTCTAGAACGTTAAACAAATCGGCTTTGATGATAAATAACGAAGTTTGTGTTATTCGGCGGTTTGTTATAAATTTTAATTAGATTTTCACCGGGTTCGAAATGAAACTTCTCGTCGGTTCTATCTTAATTAGTTTCAAATATCGTCTGTTATTCGGCAATACGAGCCACACAGAGGGAGAGAGAGAGAGAGAGAGAGAGAGACCGGGAATATTCATTACTCTTTCTAAAGCTTCTCTTTGTCTTTCCGGCGAGTTCCATTCCCACGGAGAATTTATCTCCGTTACAGCTTTCAAGGAATATCCGATACAGAGTTTGTAAAAGCGGTCTCAAAGGGGGAAACTACGACCGATGGTCTTTTGCTTGACGGAATCCGTCTTTGCTCTCTCGCGGTGATCGATTGTCCTAAAAATGAATCGAGCAATTGCACTTCCCGGGGATTCGAACGATCCTCGTTTTCCCGCGACACTGACTTTCTAATCGTTCGTGTTACGAAACGAACAATCACGATTCGTCTGCCTCTTCGATACTTTTTTTTTTGTTGATAATACGCACTAATTTATAATTAATGTTAACGATGGAATGAATACTCGATCGATGGGATTTGATCTTACAAATTTGTTAATTATTTTAACGCGTCATCCTTCGATCGATGTTTGCCGATAAATTATGCGGCATTCAAACGCATCGGGGAATTGAATCCTGCGATAATTATTTGATACTTGGTATAATAATCTCGATAAAACATTGGTAGGTATACATAGGTTGGTGTATAAATGCCTCGTCCGTGTACACATTTCATGCGATCCATCTTTCTCTCGTGAATTCACGTTTGCTATAATAAATAATATTAATAGATAATTAGAAGAGAGATATATAAATAGATATACCGATAAATAATTAATTTAATGCATTCTAGAACTGCACCTCTCTAAATTCCCCAAAAAATAAATAAATAATAACGATACTAATGATAACAATTAAAATAATAATAGGAGAATCAGAGAGTGAGAAAATCGTTGCAAATCAACCTGCACAATTCTCCGATTGCCCGTTTCACTTTGATCAGCCCACGGATTTCTTCTTCCGTCGTCATTATCGCAATCAGCGAGCAAATCTCTTCCGCGGTATTACCGGAAACCTCGCGTGCAGTAAATCGCGGCAATTCGTCGATCGCGTTCAAGCCCCCACCCGGAGGAGTCCGTAATTAACCCGGTGGGCCCCCCTTCGTTTTTGTTTACCTCCGAAAACTCTGCGATTGCTCGAGAAAAGTGACGTGGAATCCGAATCCCATTGGCGGGCTTTAATCAAGACGACTTAAGAACCCCGTCATCATCCGGCTGGTACGATGCGAACGGAAATTGTCAGCCTTCGCGTACGGTTTCGTTTATGTTCCCAAATTAGCCGGATGATAATCCACGAAACGGCCCCCGGGTAAAGCAGGCTCAATGAGAAACTAGTCGTCGGGGACGACGGGGCGATAATGAACCCCGCGATTCCGGCCGAGTATTTCTTTCTCCTCATTAGCCCCATTCAAACGCCGACGGGACCGCCTCGCCGGAATCGCTGGAAGTGATTCGGAGCGATAAAACGAGCTTATTATCGCAATTTTCGACGGAACGAAGTAGCCGATCATGCGGCAATTAAATCGCTTAATTTTCATCCGGCCGCAGCGAACCCTGCCACTCGGGCGACTACTAGAGAGATTTTAATCATGTTCGAAACGGACCGATGAACGTTACATTTTATTTCGATTTGATGCGTATAGTATGTTAAGGGACAATTGTCAATCGTGTAGAAAGGTGTGAGACTGTTGGAAAATTGTGTATTTAATTTGAGAAAGAAATATTTCATGCAGTTATTCTCAGTTTTCTTAATGGGAAAACTAAGGATATAATTTAAAGTGGTGTATAAAAAGGTAATCATTGAAATACTAAGCGTTATTATATGTAACTTTTTAATACGTCTCGCATAACTTTAATCAGTAATTTAATAAGTAATCGCAGACGACGGAAATTAGTCACTTTTTAAATATATATATTTATATATAGAAAACATTTATTTTATTAAAATATGGACAACCACTTATTTCCCTGTCCAATAAAAACACAAATTTGATAATTACAGCATTGAAAAACAGCGTTTATGAAATTTCCATACTATTCATATATTTTACTCCACCCCTTTTGAATCTCGATTCATTTAAATTATTTCTCTCCTACGAATCGATCGTCACATTCGAAATTTTCCGTTTTTTGATAATGCGTAATGGAGGGGGTGTACATCGGTAATCATCGGGATTTCGTAGGTTTCATAAATTTTTGAAAAAGATCGATTCCGAGGGGCAGATGCGGCCAGTCTGGCGGGGGTAGGTGTCTCCCGGGGTCGGCAAATAAAGCAAAATCGTTCGGAAGGGCGTGCCGCGGACCACGGTTGCTCACAAAGGCACCGAAAACGGCAGGACTACTCCCGAAGGAACTCCATTAAAAATTCAGCAGCGACTCGGTTGCACGCGGTGTCTTCGGGAACAATGCGTGTACGAAATATGCAGAGTGGCGTCAGCAGAAACGAATGAGTATACGAATGCACTGGCGTAACCAGAAAAAACAACTCCCGCTGAAGAATAGTCCCTTTTCTTTATGGGACGGTAGAAATAATGGACACGGATTAAAATAATACTACGAATGTATTCACTGTGATAGAACATAACTAACCATCAGTGTATATTAACCATTTGATATAGGGATTTAAAAAGATTCTAAATATTCTAATTTAAAATAGTATCACAAACGCAAATCAAATTACAATAAAAAAAACGAACAATCTAAATCTCTTATATATGACAAATAAAATTCGTATCTGTCTAAATTTTATACTTTGCTATAGCATACTTTTGGACTCTAAAAGTATAGCCTAGCAAAGTGTAAAATTCCGACAGATGAAATTTGAAAAGTTTTTATTTTACTTTTAGACTCTAAACATATCCCATAGCGAATCTTCTAATCTCATAACGTCCGTTTAAACGTTCGATTCGCGTTGTTGCGCGAATTCCGGTGCGTAAGTGTGCATATGAATTTCCCCAGGTGTGCGTTCATCGTCAGTGGCGTCAGGTACCGGATTTGGTGTCGGGACGCCGCCGCCGCCGTCGCCGTCTCCTCCCGTTCCTCCGTTAACCACGTGGGCCCCGGCTAGCGCATAATGCGACGCGGTTTTTCGTTTTACTTGTGGCAGTCGGGGCCCGTGCAGCTTCCCTCACGAATTTATCGCCCGTTCGAATCGCAGACCAGTCCATATAACCCGTTCACGATCGGTTCCCACCTCGGCAACGGGAGAGGTCTCTCTCTCTCTCACTCTCTCTCTCTCTCTCTCTCCGGGCCCCGCCGTTCCACGCACTGTTTTCATTCTTTTATAAATCTTACGGAAGGTAATATATATCTCGCCGGGCCTTGCATTCAACCGGGGGCCAGCCGCGCACACATTTTATGCGCGGTCCTTTTTTGCATATACGCGCGGCCGGCCATTGAAATTGATTTCGGTAAGCCGAACGTTGTGGAATCGGAAGAATTAATATCCTTCGTCCGGTGTCCCGTTTTAATCCGGCCTCTCATTATTTCGATATTACGGCTTCCGTTCGCTGGACGGGCGACGTCTATTTCAGAGTTTTATGGACTCTGTGGAATAAGTAACTTGTGACCACTAAGTTTTTCGTCCATTTGAAATAGCTACTCTTTAGCGCGTCGTACATGTACGGACGTTATACGATGTGTATATCACTTTTGGATGCATGTGTGTGTATGTGTGTGTTTTATGGGAAAAGTGACACTTTAGTGTTGTGTAAATAAAACGGAGTTTTTATCTGTGCTTATCCTTCAATGTAATCCTGTGCTCGATGTTTTATTTTTTATGCGACTGAGGTTCGAACGACGGGAAATTCACGGGCAACAAAATTTTCAAGGAGCATCAACTTCCGGATGCTGAAAGTTCGAAGGCGCATATTTCCAAACGGGATCTGATTTTTCGCTGACAAAAATCTTCGATCGTTAAAGATCCAAAGGACGATATATTTCCCAATGCAAGATCAAAATTTCCGGATAACAAAGACTCTATTAACTTTCACTCTAATTAAAACACACGAAACGACGTATTCATTAAAATCGTGAAATTGAAATTTCTCACACGTCTAACAGACAATACTCGTATTTAATTATCCTAATCCCAGTGGCACTAATTAAATAACTACGACATCCAGATGAAGTAACCCAGAAACGTTCGATCATCATCGGCACATTAACACACACCTATCCCCCCCCCCCCCGGACAAACTTGCTAATCATTATAAATCAGTGCTCCAATCGCCGGTCTCATCATTCCCCCAGTAAATATCGGTGAACCTAACCTAACCTAACCTTGGTCCAGCGACATGCATTATCAAAATTCAATCAAAACCCAGCAAGGATACACTTCTGTACGATTACACCTGGCATCCTGGAAGTCGGTTGTAACTTTTCGCCGTTCGACGGAGAGGAGAGGAGAGGAGAGGAGTCTGAATAAAGGAAACAAAGTCGCGTCCCAATAACCGGAAACCGGAGACCGTCCGTTTTGCTCGATCGGATCACCCCACGGGGGGTTCAATCTCCTCGTATCGGGCCCGCGGTTCAGGAAATGTACCACGGAGAAATATTTGTTGCCGCAAACGCCGGAGCACATTTTATCAAGCCGCTGGTTACGACGAGTTGTTTCCCGTTCGACGATACCGCGGGTCCCGCAAAGTGGTTCCACGCAGCGATACAAAAGGTTAGCTGGCTTTTCGGTTTTCTTTCTGTTTTTCTTCGTTTTTTTCTTTTTTTCTCCTGTTTTTTTGTTTGGCCGATTATTTTCACGAATGACCGGCAACCTTTTACGAACTGATTGTATTTCGATCGATTTTATCCACCCTGGCCCGACCATCCGGGATTTTTATTAGCTTCGCCGCGGAAATACAACGAGATCGCGATACTAATTCGAAGATCGCTTTCAAAGGGAACGTTGTTTCGTTGGGAACAATAGATTCTGGTTTCGGGTGGTGCCTCAAACGTTGCTGGTTATCTGGTCAGTTGGTAGACGATGGTTTTTTTGGTGTTTTTCATAGGAAAATAGTTGTATAAAGAATAGTCTTTGATGTTGATATATAAATAAGTGACTACGTGTGCCACGGGTAGTAGTGAATTAATTGTTATTTGGGAGTACGTGTACCACCGGTGGTGCATGGTATAATTTGCGATCGATTTACTATGAAAATATTTAATCTTTCCTATGCATTTTTTGTAATATTTTGTGTACGCTTTTAAAAGTACGTGTACCACCGGAGGCGCATGGTATAATTTGCGATCGATTTTCTATGGAAATATTTAATCGTACCTATGCTTTTTGTAATATTTGTTGTAATACAATGCAAGATAACGGGAAATGAAGCTACATTCCAAGTGCCAATTAATTCAAAACTTGTGACGTCATCCAAGTGTTAAAAAAAGAGAAAAAACAATTGTTATCGTCGTCTTTTCGAACAGATTTCCAAGTTTCCAATGAATTCAACGATATACCGGAAGGCATACGGGTGTGAAACGATAGGCACGAATATCTAGTAACTGCAACGGAGCATTTACCGGCGTAGACTCTGCAGTGCGGTGAAGTGACTAATACGCGAAGTTATCCGTTTAGGAATCCGCCATAAATACCCGAGGTCGGCATTCACCAGGAAAACGTTTGACGCTCTATTATTCATGCCGAGAATCGAAATACCTCATCCGCATCCTCTCTCATTTCATTCACTCCTTGGAAACACCCATATCCCCAATCTAAACCACACTCGCTCGATTTTGCATCCAATGTTCGCGACGAATAGACGGCGGAGGGGGGGGGCGGTGTGTCTTCCTCGTTCACGTGAAATATAATTACACTTGAAGAAGTGTCTCGCGAGGCACACAGCTGCGAAGCAGTAGGCATGAATTTCCGGCTGCCCGACAGGGTGGTTACCGGTTAATACGGCAAGTTATCCACTTAGGAATACGCTGTAATACCGCGAGCGGGGAGTATGAAACCAGAAGGGGGGGAGAGGAGAGGAGAAGAGAGAGTAAGAGAACCGGGACTGTTACCAAGTTCGGATAAACCTGGCTAAGTTTCCTGGCTGGTACTTACGGCGCCCGGTGTCTCCCGACGAAAACGTTCGGACAAAGTTTATTCGTCGCTTACTCCCCCCCCCTTCGAGAAATACCGGGGCCCCGCTGATTTACATAACGATTAAGTTAATTAACGAGCATCGCTCGGTGGATTGTTAATCCCGGCGGCTTGGCGAGGGAACGCGTCACGTCGATTATCCGTTCGGGATATTTTCGTCCTGGCGTTATTACCGCTAAAGCCCCTGTGCTTCTGCAAATAGTCTTTCGCTTTTCCCTTGCGCACGTTCTCTACGAGGGAAACGTGGGGTTTCGTGGGAAATATGGTAAACGTCGCTGGAACATTGATTTTCATTAATGAAAATCAACGGATTTTAATTAATGATGTCAAAGCTTTGGATATTAAAGAGTCGATTAATTTCAACTATTTATTTTGAAATATCATTAAATAGAAAACAAGCAATAGCGAACGAAGCCAGTGGTTTTCTAGAATGGAAATGGATAGAATCTTGTTTGGGAAATTCAATATCGATTAATGAATTTCAATACTTTTATCGTTCACCTAGTTGATATTCTATCGGAAAGTATTCTTTGCCGTTTCAATTATTAAATGTTGTACTTAATCCTATTTAAAATAACATATTCTCTCGTAACAAGGTTTCCGATTCGAAAGTACTTCAACGGTGGAAATTAAAAGCACTGTGTTCCACGTTTCGATGACAACACTGCGCCGATGATTGATGGAGCAACCAGAACGAAACCGAATAACGTAAAATATGAGAATTTCCACGAGGATATTTCACAAGGTACGATATACACATATATACAGATATATATATATACATATAGACATATATATACATATACATTAGATTTAAAATATTTCAACGCGGCTTCTGCTCCCCGGAGATAAGGTTTTCGTTCTCCTTCAAGGTCACGGTATATTTGCACGAACCCAGTCATACCGAACGGGCTCGATTCTCCAAGGATTATCCGGAATACCCGTGAGAGTTCGCCTACTGACGGGAAATCCCTTGTTCTTGCTATTTCCCCCCCGTTACCGTCGCCGAAAGATTTCTGCGCAGACGCTTCATCAGCGCTTCTTCCCCGTTAAGCCTGCCGAATTTTACCGTCGGATATAATTAGTCGGTCCCCATTGTGTAATCAGATGACGGGAACGAGGGAAACAATCGCTGGAAAGCTGACTGTAATTCTAATTATAATTAATCCCGTAGCGACAAAGCGAAGACGTGTCACGTTTGATGAAAATTTACAGAACGGCAATTAAAATGCTTTAATTAACATCTGCCGAAGACTAATTTCTACGCTGAACACATACACATATATACATATACAGAGGTATTCCCTGTTCCGTCTTACGGGTAGATTAATTAACGAATTCCTACTCGATAGTCGAAAATTATGAAAAAGTACCACGAGATTATAATTACCTGGTATAATTCACTATCGAAATGTGACAGACGATAGCCGTTCGTTTCACTAAAATTTATATATTCTCACGTGAAAAATTTCACTTCAATTTCCTCCACATTCTTATCTACCGGAGAGTGTATTATAATTATGATATACATATCGTCCCGCTTTCAAAAGCTGCGAAACGCTTTCCCAAGGCGGTTTCCATTTCAAGCTCCGTCTGTCAGCGGAAAATCGTCGGAAGATCGGAACGTTTCATCGTGCGCTATACTTTCCTCCGCGGAGCAAACACATTTCCCTGGAATTTGACGGTGTCGACGGAGGGGGAGGAGGGGGGAGGGTTGATTTCAGAGAAAATGTATGCACGGGGCCCACATCAAAAGCCTACGTCCCGCCGGGATTTGCGAAAGAACGCGAGGGGAAAACTCGATGAAATTGCTTTCGATGCGTATCGACGTATGTACCCCAGGTTTCCACCCCCCCCCTCTCTCCCATCAGTTATGGTTGTTTATAGAGATCGGTGGGCAGACGGTCTTCCGGCACGAAGGAACTTTCGTTTCTTCGAGATTTTACGCCAGGTTGAATGGTCCGTCTGGTGATATGAGAAACTGGCAATTCGTCACTGCGATATCACGGTGAACGTAATGGACGTGTGGAATATGGGTTTGTATATATGTATGTATATATGTAAATGTAGATGTATATGTGTATGTATATTTGGGATATTAATAATTTCGCAGTCGGACATTCTAACGCATTCGTTGAAGCTACGTGGTGGGTTTCCTCTTTAAAGAGCGAGGAAGAGTGAAATTTCCGTGAAAATCTGGTATTCGTAATTACGTGTTAGTGGAAATTGAAAGGAATTCGTGCGGTACAGGTTCAAACGGGGGAAATGACAAATTGATTAACACTGGAATACGTGGACATATCAAAGGCAAGTATAAATGAATTGGTTTCATTTTTTAGACTGTGGCTACGCTTTTGATTAGTTTAGAATCAGTTTATGGTTAGATAGTGGATGTGTTTTGAATTGGGATGGATATAATTTTAACGTCGAGTGTATTTCGGGGAGTATAAGAAAACTTGATACTAACGTCAATACTATAGTTTACACCCGATCGCACTAACAAACAAACTTCAAAAGTAAACTAGAAATACAAACTTGTTTCGATAATCAATATTTATCGTGAAAAATCTCATTATTAATATTCACTATCGAATCCCTTTATACCCAAGATTTACAATTGGAAATTTATTCGTTGGTGAAACGGGACGTGCGACATCCCTCTTTTATCCAAAATTTCTCTAAAACTTCGAATAACCGTATACATGTATATGTATATGTATACATATACACAGACGATTAAATTACAGCTCGACAAGCATGATATACGACGCGAATAACCGTTTAATTAGCGAATCAACGGGAAATATATAAATTCACCGCGGCGAACGGGCTAATTTCGCGTTAACTTTCCTGCCAATCAAAATTCAAACGGATCTCTCCCCCGGTTCCGTCCTGAAAGACAATACCATGGTGACGTTCGTACGTCGCGCGGAGCTTGAGCCGTTAAAACGCCGTTTCGCTAAAACAATTTTCACGCAGCGTCTAATCAAAGCGGTGCAAAACCGACCCAGTTCGTTTCGCGACTGAAGGCAATCTCGCGACACGGAACATAAAACGGAAACCCCGGGCGGCAAGACGCCGTACGGGACAAAGGTTTATCCGTCTTTGTAGGCAGTTTTGCCTGTGTTCACCCCTTTCCAAGGTCCCGGGAAAGTTGATATTCATATGCAAATCAACACACGTATGTATGTACGTATGTACAGGTCGCTTTGTGTGTAGGTACAAGGCCTACGGGAACCGGGGAATAATGAACGACCGGAATTTAGATACGATCAGAATTCCCCCGATAGAATTGTAATTTCGCTAGTTTCAAGACTGCACATTTCTTACTCTCGTAAGAATCTCACATTTTTTCGGATGAAATTGCTCGATTAAATGAGTATCATTTATATAGGGCTCATTGATATACCTACACGGTATACTTTACGATTAATGTGACAGCACAGGTGACTCGAAAATAGTGTATTTTTAAGAGAAATATCTTTGGCGAATAAAACATTGATATTCATCGATATCAATTATTTATTATAGCGAAAAGAACTATGGATATAAAAGATTCAGAAGTTCATTCCTAAATCTCTTTCGTTTACCAAAAATAATTATGTATTGTGTCCATGGTATCGCACATGTCATGGAGCGATATTTCTCGTGGAATATACAATTTTCACAGCGAGAATTTTCACTGCGGAATCGCGTGACGGTTCTCCGTCATAAAAAAACACAGAATCGAAATTGTACTCACGATATCGAAGTCGAGGTTCTCGGCGATCCAGTCGCGGCCCTGTTTGAACTCGTCGTGCAGACCCATGATGTACAGGGTGTCCAAACCGTCCACGATGGTTGCGCCCATGTTGGAAGCGCCGAAGATGGTCGCGCTGTGACCCCTCTTCGTGATCGGTCGCAGCTCATTTTTCCCCCAGGCGTATCTCACATAATTGTCCCAGCCATGTTTCATCATCTGTTAACGGAAAGAAAAGAAAAAAAATGAAAATTAATTAAAGGTAATTTCACGTGGGACAAACAATGAATTTAATATTTATTTTTCATTGTGAACATTGACGGAGGGTTGTATTGTGCTCGAAATATATCTCGTTCTATTTGAAGGAATTAAAAATATTGTGTTTGTCTTTTTTTTATACACTAGGTATATAGACAATAGAAAATATTGATTTATTAAATACGGACGACGCGGAGTTGTATGTAACATGGTATAGAACAAAGTTTACGACGAAACTAAAGTTTGACGTATTGAAGTATCGTTGCTATACGTAATTACAATATTGTTGTTACATATTTCGAATTACAGTTATGGAAAATGCGAACTATGCTGAGATAAATCCGCGAACGTCGAAAAGTATCGACGACGGGAATGATTATTTTAACGTTTAATGCGAAATTCCGGTATTATTTGTCAAGAGGAAAATTCAGCAGAACGAACCGACGCTCCAATTTCTCCGTTATCCGATAAAGTAAAAATAATATCTGATGTTTCGCATTTGTACGAGTGAAAGGAAAATACTATAATACTACGTGTCCCCGGCGTTTCGTGTAATTATTGAAAATCTCAATAAGTCTCGCTAATGAACACCACACGTTTCTATTGTTCGTTGTATTGACATTATTATCCGAAGCGTATTCCTTGTTTCTAGTACTTTTCAATGGATATCTCGATAACGACCGTTTCATTACAGACTTTTGTCCCGTCGCATTGTAACAATACGGAAATCTTTTCAATTCACCCATCCCCACTCTTTTCGAAAATTGTTTCGCAACTACTGTCGAAAATACACGCGGCAACAACCGACAATTATATCGCGATAGATCGACAATTATATTCGAATCTCACTCGCTCGCGCGCGCTTTTGTAATCCGTTCGAAACGTTCCATTACATAATTGTAAAATGCTTTACACTCGCGAACCGAACACCGCCGGGTTCGATGACACGCGCGATATTAACTTTCATCGTGCCGCCGTTACATAACCCACCCGCATCGAGCCCCCCGGCCAACTAATTAATCCATGAACTTTCCGGAATTAATTAAACGGACATTTCCGAACAATAAAATAAACACCGGTTACGTCAGTTGTTGAAAATCATTCAACACCATTTCGTTTTCACATACGAAATGTCCTTTTTTTCGTTTTTTTTTTTTTTATAATTTCATCAACGTTTACCCACCACAGATACGATATAATATTAAATAATTCAAGAAACGTATACCAGTTTCGCGAAATAAAACCATATATACGTGTAATATCAGCGAAAGACCTCAGCGAGACTGCATTCGCGGTTCAATTTAATCGTTTCTTTCCCTCTGTAATTTAAAACGCATTTCCAACGGACGACTACGAGACATCCTGTGTATCACGGTAATGATTCCAATTGTCCTGTTTGCAGGATACACGTGTCCGCACCGATAATTGCGCGGCATGATGAGTTTCCGAGGAACACGCTGGAAAAACTAACGTGTGGTCGGCCGGGATAACTCCGAAGTCCCTCGGGATATTCACTTGCGGTACGTTGCTTCGTCGTTTATCCCCTCCCCTCCCCCCGCCACTTTTTTCTTTCCATTCGAAATCCTTTGCGGTTTTCTTGCGATACGAAAGCGAAAGAAACCTACACCGTCGTTCGTTTATCTCGTCGAGTTGGCGGACGACACGAATTTCGTTTCCACGACGATTTCCGCGAGAACGTTTCTCACCCAGCGCGAATTTAAGGCTAGCTCGTTCGGTGGGGATGAAATGAGAAAATTTTTGTCTCGTTCCCGCGGCGAACGAGTTTTCTTAGTCGCGGGGAAAGTTGAAAAATACATTTACGGCGCGGCATTGTTCACCGGCCAGAAGTAATCTCGAGAACTTTCTCTTTCGTTGTTTTTCTTTTTTTTTTTTTAAATTTTTTACAACGTTTCTGGATGCATCAGCCCGGAAGTCCCGTTGGGAAGGCGTTGAATGGCGTTGATTGTGCGTTGCGAAATTTTGATGTCAGTGACGAAAGGGCAATTATTTAATTGGGTGTGTTTAATTCGTCATTTTTCAATGATTTCCTGCGTTTCGTGGTTAAATGTGAAATGTTTCAGGTAATTTGGTTGACTGGAAGGTCAGATTGGTTTACTTGAAGATCAGTTATTTTTTTGAAAAATTAAAAAAAATATGATAGAACAATGTACACGTGCAAAAATACGAAAAAATAAATAAATGTCGCAGTCTTTTGCAAGTCTGCCGGTGAAACACATCCCCGACACGGATTTCTATGAAAATACACACACATTCTCGCGTGTAAAACCGATAAAACAGAAATTCCCCTGCGTTCGCCGTAGGTTGAATGAAAATTATCCCACGAGGTTCGGAAGTGGGGGTTTCTCACTTATCGAGAGGAAAAATGCGGAAAAAAAAGCGAAAGATTGGAAAAATGTCGACAGCAAGGTCTTTTTTTCGAGTCCCTTGATTTTCCACAGCGTCACCTCGTTCGAAGTAGATGTCACGGGATTACTTTATCGTTTCTTAACCCTTTTCACGGCGCAGCACGGAACGAATTAGCTCCGATTACACAGATTACCGGGGGGAGGGGTGCATCATGGTGACGTATGCCAGTTTTCGCAATTTTCTGCACCGTCGCCTCGAACTCGCGTCGAACAGCATCTCTATCTTCGCTCGTCTTCTCGAGAGGAAGTTGCTTGGCCGAGATAAAATTCGAATAAAATGATTAATTCCTAACGGAAAGGACCGATAAATTTTTAAAAAGTTATTAATCGTGATATAATCGATAATTAGATAGGGAATAAAAACATGTTTCCATTATAAATAACAGGTATTAAAACACGGATATATTTTTCCTACGGATAGTTTTTAGAAGGTATTACAAGTTACCCTAATTTCTCTGAAATAAAAAATTGGATACTTCTGTCTCTATGAGAGTCGTGAAAGGAACCGGAATAAATTCACAGTACTCTCTGAAACTTTCATTTAAACTCTATCAAGACTTCTCATCTTCCGACTGGCGGATCTGTGACGGATAGGAGAATTCCAATGAAATTCATCTTCGGAAACTAAAAAATGTTTCAAATTTCCAGAGGACTCTTTCCGGATCCTTCCTTCGAGCGCATTCCAAAAGTGTAGGATTTTAAATTAATGAAATTCCACGGACCCTTCAATTTCATTATTCACGGTACTCTACAACATTACACCCTAATTAATCTCGCAAACTATCGGTGTCCTCCTAACAAACCAGTCCACAAAAAAAAGCAATTAATATTCACCTAAGAAATATTTCATTTACATAGAAAACAGTAATTTTTCTATTTATTACAGAACTATTCATAGTAAATCATTCGTCAATACTCCAAAAATTCTTTCCAAACCACTTTCCCTCGTTCCAAAAATCCGACGAATAGTTTTAAAAAAAACGAAATCTAGACGAGAACGTTTATTACGGTATACCTAGATATAGTAGATATTTTATAGTAGATATTGTTGTTACGTATAACGTAACGAAATCACTCGTGCGCTACGAAATAACTCAAATCGGCGGAGAAAAAAATTTCTATCGGCAGATGTTAAAGTGTCACTTTTACTACATTTCTTTCGGGGGGAGGGCGTCGCGACGTCAACGTCGTAGGAAATTGCGTATCACGACGATCGGGGCCTTTCGTTGTACGCGTAATCGCGACTAATTTGCTCCGCAGGAACCACACGGTGAACGAGGGCCAGACAGCAGCCCTCGGCCGGTAATCTGGTTAACATTCGTGTTAGGATTAAACCATTAGCAGGGCCGTCGGAGGAGGAAGGAAGAACAACAGAGAGAGAGCCTAGCATGCGACGTGCGCGGCCTCATTCAATTATTCTCTCTCTGTTACGCCACTTTCCGCGATAGTTGGATTCCCTTCTTGCCGGTCGCTTTAGTATCCATCTAGATCTTGTTACTGACCGTTCTCGTACCCTCGGTACACATTCGCATTAACCACCCCTTCCTCTCTCCCTCTTTCTCTCTATTAGCGAACTGATCTGCGTTGATTGAATGAAAAACTGGCGGAGGTGAGTTTTGTTTTGGTTTTACTGTCCCGAATCCGATTTCGCTGACGATTTTGTCGCGTCCAGAATTAAGTTAACAGTAAACGTTACGAGAGTTTATGTAAGTACATATTCTTATTGAATCCGTAAAAATGATAACTTTTATAATTGATTTCGCGTAATAATTAATTTCGCATAAAGAACTGTATTTTGGTTATGTTGATTAAAGAAACTTAGGTTGAAAGCTGTAAAGTTTCATGCAGGCATTTTAATAAAATATTTGTAGCTTTAGTGTTAATCGAGACTTTTCGAGGGAACAAATATTTTATCTTGAAAATATATATGGATACCTTAAGCGTCGAAATACTCGCTGACGATTGCGACGAGTTCTCGAGATACTTTCCAAAGTATCGATTGAAAAATCGGTAGATATTGTCTCGTAGAAAAAATCACTCTCTAAAAACTCGTAAATTATAATACAACGCTAGAAACTTGACGAACGAACAATAGACAGTTTCATATTATAATCTAAGTAAATATTTCGATATTCCGTCGAATATGAGACGTCGCGCTCGGTTGATAAACTGCGAAACGTACCGTCGAAGCCGACGATCTCGCCGAATAGCACACGTCGAGCGATAATTCAACCGGCTGGCGTTTCATTTTACGAAAATTAGAGAACGAAAATGATTCTCGGCGCGTCTCTTCAACCGGAGTTTCAGCCAATTTGCCCCAGGAGGGGAGGAGGAGGTGATGAGGGGATGAGAGAGGGAGAGGGGGGAGGACATCGCGATGGAGGAGTTCCGACGGGGCACTCGAGTGTGTGCCCTCTCGAATTCCGAAAGAGAAAATTTCTTTTCAGCAAGCCTGCGCCGGGCATTTCCCATTAATAAACAAAACGCGAAACACCGGGAACGGAGAAGACGAGCAGGTGAAAAGAGACGAGAGAGGGGTGGAAAAGGAGGGCAGAAGGGGAGGGGGGTAGATCTGATAGCAGGGTTCGCTAGTCGATTGAGCTTGCATAGCAGATAAACAAAATGCAAAAAAAAGGAGAAAAAAAAATGAATTCCGCAGCCAGCCCCGATATATGCGAATGGACAGGTGCATGTTACGATATACCTTCGCGATCGTGCCGGGGTATGCGGCACGTAGTAGACGAGGTGCATCGGGAATCAGTCACCGTGTGATTTGATTTCATAGGGATCCACTTGGCGAAAACTGATTCGCAGAGAAATTGACTTTCCGGCAAAGGCTGAACGAACGTCCCCCCCCCCCAACCCGATGGTAGTAAAACTTTTGGCGGCGTTTTCGCGAATTCGAACGAATTATATTTTGTCGGAGATTCGTCGTTCGGTTTGTTTTTATTAGAATTGTAACGGGATCGATGGATTTTTCGGGTGTTTTTGATCGGGTGTTCGAAATAGAGAACCGTTGGTTGGACAGAGGTGATCCAATGATAAGGGGTGAGAGAGAAAATAGGGGAAAAAGTCTGTGGGAGATATTAATTAATGCGAACGATTAATGGGATAGATAGTTTTACAATTGTAAATGGATATATGAAAATGCATAAGGTCGATTCGTAGTGTGGGACGAGAAATAAATATTCATCCGTTGTAGTAAACGACCTCGATTACTAATTAATGTAGAAATTCGGCTGGCGATTTAACGAAGTCTTTGCGAAACTTTATTTCGAGACTCCATTGAGACTTCCGTTCGTGAAGAATGAAAATTATCCATTTTCCTATATTTTCTGTATTGCGCTCTCAAAATACGAAGAGGTGTAAATTAACTTTCCGCGTCTTCACGGCGGCGAAAAAAGAAAAATCGGGATATTTTTCCACCTCCCTGGTGACGTATTTTTTCGTCAAATTAATACTCTAAAAATCTTGATTTTTCCGTAAAGTTCAAAGAAATCACTTATCACGTCGAATTAAAAATCCTCCAAACCTTCCGAAAATGATCAACCAAATTTTTCCCGTATTTCACGGGTTTCATTTCTATCAAACGCTGTCGAAACGTTGCCATTTCTCTTTCCACGTTCATCCGGCGGGAAGAATATTCTCCATCAGGGGGGAAGGGTAAAAAAAAAATGGCTTACCATCCCGCGAATCGTGCGCTACGAAATCACTCAAATCGGCGGAGAAAAAAATTTTTATCGGCAGATGTTAAAGTGTCAAATTGCCGTTCTGATTGTCGATACACCGCACGCACACACGTACCACCGACACACACACACACGTGTGTGTGGGTGACACGGTGGGCAGCACACGTAGCCAGGGAAAGTGGTTCTACACTGACACATTCGCCGGTTCGTATAACAGTACTTAACCGTAGCGGTTTTATTTCCTCTCTTTATTTCCCGCGGTTTTCAATTTACGTTATTTATTGCCATCCACGAGCATCCCAGGCGTCCCACCGTGATTTTGTGAAAGCCCTGCCCCTCTCCCGTCTCTCTCCTCTCCTCTCTTTTCTATTTGTTCTGGACCGTCGTCCGGCGGACCGGCGTGTATCGATAGCTCTTTCCGTTCTCTTTTTTTTTTTTTATTTTTGGTGTGTGTGTGTTTTTTTTGTTCCTCCCACCGGGTCCGGCCGGCGTCCCAAGATCGAAATCGCAATACCATTTTAAAACGAACACCGAGACGTCGTAAAAAGTTTAACGCAGTTTATGATTCGCCCTGTACAGAGTTATTACGGGACACCGTGGAAAATGCGGCTCGCTTTGCACTTTCTCAGCCGTGGTTTTACACGTTTCCGATAGGCGATCGCGAAAAAGAATACTATCCTTTCGATTTATCGTACAGAAAAGTCGCCGTTTGAAAAATTTCATTGTATTTGTCAAATCAAATGTTTCTGGTCGAAGATATTTGCGAATAATATCCCAATGCAGATGATAATTATTATTCCACACATTGAATCTCTACTTCTCTGTTTCGACAACCGGTCCCTTGATTTCCATCATAAAGTACTTTGTATATTCCACATCAAAAGAAAGTAATGAATCTAGATAACCGTGTGAGTGAACGTCATCGGTGTACGTGATACTTATAATTAATTTGAAAGGCGATACATATACGGGTACGTAGTTTCGAGAACACACGGAAAAAATTCAGAACACTCGTGACACTTTGAAGTTTCCGAACGTGCTCTTAGAATATCAGGCATCGAACTGACAAAGCAAGGGTTACCAATCGCTTCTCCCATCTCTTTCATGTTTCATCTTATATCAGGGAAAGGTGTGTTTCCGGGATGCTGTTGCCAAAAAAAAACAAAAGAAAAAAAGCGGTTCGATAACCATTCAGGTTACTGCCAATTTTTCTTACCCGTTAAGCGTAAAATTACGTTCGCCCCACATACGAGGAGCCTCGGTACAAAATACCCGGGGTGGTGTGTACGGGTGTGTGAAAGTAGCTCCTTCGACGTCCCCTAGGATCAGCGGGAGCGTCGAAGCGGGAACTCATCTTCACGGCAGGACGAGCCCAATTATAGCGTCAACTCGTTACCGGATATCATTAAGTACCGGGAAAGAAACTCGACGAAGTACTTCTTCTTTTTTTACTTTTTATTTATTTTTTTTTATTTTTTTCACCTGCCTCCGGAACTTTATACCGAGAAATCGGATCGTCCATTGTCAAGGGTACACACGGAATTACTCGCGTAAACGAGCTGGCATGAAGTCATTAAAACGTGTTTATGTTTCCGCTGTCCGAGTGTATCAAGATATAAAATTAATTGCACGGACCGTAGAGGAAGAATTTTCAGCATCCGTTTATTTGCCATCTTTCGCGAGAGACGAGTGTGTGTTTAATATTTGGGATTGTTAAGCGACGGGCGTTCGAACACGTTGAAATTTCCGGTCGCCGCGGGTTTCAACGCGAAGAGATTTCCGGTGGTTGAGAATTCACGGAAGCAGGGATTTCTGAACGCTGGGAGTGTCGAAGCTGAGAAATTTCTGCACGAAAGGTGTAACGACGTGCAGAAATTTCCGTGGCTCTAAAGTTTCAAGGTTTAAAATTTCCACCGGGGCAAATTTTTTGGTACCACGTTATATATTTCGAAGTGTAGAAAATTCCAAGGGTCAAAATTCGACGACGCAGAATTTTCACGCGTGCAAATTTTTCCCTACCACACATTTCAAAGCGTAGAAAACTCCAAGTATTAAAAGTTCGAAACGTAAAAAATCCCAAATATCAAAATTTCCACCCCCTGCAATTAATACTCCTCCCAAAAACCATCCATCACATCCAAACTCCCGATAACCCACTCAAAATCCCTCTCCCATCCATAACACAATTAAACTCCTAATCGATCACGATTAAAGAACACTAATTAATACAACCAACCAGGAATTCGCTCCACGATCCGAATATAATCAACGCTCTGCAATTCCCAGCGTATCCCGGTCATCAGAATCCGACCAATCGGGGACATCAGCCTAAGCACGCAACGGTATGTCCGAACCGTGCGACAGAACATGTCGGCACATTCAGGTCGGGTACGTGAGACCGGCAACACCATGGGAACCCGACATAAGGGCGACACACGAAATTCCGTGAGTCTTGGTAGCTCCGAGTGCATATACAACCTACGACACCTCCGTATCCCGGCTGCCACCTTTCCTGAAGAACCCCGTTGTAACCTGACTAAGAACAAGGAAGCCGAAAAGAAGAAGGGAAGGGGAGGGATGGGGGGATGAGAGAGGGGGGGAACTGCCACCGCACGGTCTTACTATAATTATGCCTTTGTTTATTGTCGTGAAGCCGGGTATTGTGCCGTTTCAGGCTAATAGCGTGAATCATTCTTCGTACAGCCACCGACACCCCCTCCCCCCTCCCCCCTATCCCCAACACGGTTTTCTTCTCATTCTTTGACGTAGGAATAAGAGAGCCGGCCACGAAAGGGTTGCGACAGCGACCCGTTTATGTTCCACGGCGTTCCCCTTTTCTCTTTATTTTCAAAAGGGGGTGACGGTCGTGGAATTACGGCTAATAAGAGAGTCGGCGTAAAAAGTACAGCCGGGATGATATTTTGTTGCGTCTTCGCCGGCGAGTTGCGGAATTGTTTAACGCGAGGCTGATTGGAGGGATTGATATTCCGGTGTCGTGCAATTTGGAGAAAGGAAGCTGCGGCGTTGGGAATAATTCGAACTTACGGTGTAATTCGTGTAATTTTTGGGGAAAGAGTGACTCTTTGTCGCATGTCCGGAAGGTTTCTTTTTTATATAATTGTAGTCTCGCTTATAATAATTGTTTTGAAAAACGAAAATTTAACGGTCAGAGTGTTTCTAATGTTATTATAAACCACTTTTTCGTTGGACAAACTTTGATATGACATTTTTGATAATAATTCGTGTATCATAGATATCATAGTTCTTCGTTGAAATTTCTCCATCGTCTGTGAGCATTGTTAACACTTTAATGGTCGGTGACACAATGTGTGTGATGCTACCGCCGAAGATTATAATTCAATTTATATATAAATGGATATTTGAACAACGAGCACATTCGGAAATTAAATGACAACAATTCTACATATAACTGATTGCCTCAATAATTATTACACAAAAAGAAAATATTAAATTTGTTATTAAATCGTTACTGATTTTTCGTTTTATGTGTATATTCCCACATTTCGTATTATTCCCCGAATTATAATCAAATTTCAAAATTAATTCTCCCAAAAAATATTCCCAGCCCCCGGCAACATTTCACCACATACTCTCACAGCCACTAAACTAAACTAAACGTTTAATAATCCAAAAAAACGAATGGTCACTCCCGAAAAATAGACTTTCGCTAGGAGTCGCAGCGTGTCAAGGTCCCCCCTTCACTCTCCTCCGCCCGTAGGTCTCTCATTAGACATTCGTCGGCAATTCACCGGACAGAAATCTCTTTCTTCTGGTCGGTTCCTGGCGCGGTCTTCTTTCCCTCTGTCTCCCTTAACTAGCGTCTCATTAAAAGGAACCGCCTCCATTGTGCCGGTGCACGCCCGGTCGGGTTCGTCGGACAATGGCGACTTTGTCGGAAGGCACACGGTCCCGCTCGGTTGTCGTCGTCGGGACGGACGACGGAACGAAAACCGGAAACGGTGTAATCAGAGTCGAAGGAGATCTCCACCGGCTCTCCCCGTGAACGATATCTCGCGAGCCGGACAACACCGTCGCTGTCAGTTCTGCCGGTCAGTCGGCACGCATAGAGCTAATTAGAGCGCACGTTTCTGACCGGCCGGGGAATTAGGGCCCCCGTTTGAATAACCAGCGACGTTGGTCTACGTTGCCAGGGTGATACGCGGGTAACGAGCACCGTACGAAACAACCGTCCGCCTGACGATACACCGTCGGCGTTTTCGCGGTGGCGGTGTTCCGATATACCGCCGACTGCGAGACGTTTCGCTGCGGCGAATGCGTGCCCGCTGGCTTAATTAACACTTAACGGACGGGTCGAATCTGACGAGTATTTCCCGAGATAAAGTGGGGTAGTTTTGTTGAATTAAAATCATGTCTTATCAGGTTTTGGGAAATTATTTATTTAGTATGGGAATGAGTAATCCGTAGAAATTTTGTTATGTTACTTTTTTATGGTTTCTATTTTTAAGATGGAGTTCTGGATACTTTTTTAACTAGTTAAGAAATTAAAATTTTATAAATGTTTCATTTAACCCATTCGAGACGATTTTTTTCGAACCAGGTTTCCAGGAGCGAATAGTATTGTACATGTAAGAAAGGCTTCAGATCATTTTTAGATTTTTTGGTACACAGTAAAAGTAATGCCACATTTTGTTTTCCTGTACTTTACAGATTTCATTGGTTCAAGAAAAATCTTATTTCGAGTAGTTTACTCAAATTAACTGATAATTGCACATTACTGTTATTGCACACACGGTGTGCAATCGGTCTCGAATGGGTTAAGTTACATAGTTTTAAAAAAAACATTAATCAGAATATTCATAACTTCAATATCATTGATAACCAATAGCTATAATTGTTAATAAAACAGGAATTAATATTAAGTGTTGTGACCTTTTTGCAGAACGTGCAGCTATGTGTCGCGAGAATGAAATGATAACGTTAGGAAATTGTGGATACATGAATCCCATGTTAAATTATTAAGATTACCACTAAATATTCTAAATATATTAAAATTTGCAAATATATCTTGGTTTTCACCAATATTACGATATAAATGTCAAAGGGTAACATAATTTTATAGATATATGTAGATATAGGTGTCAAACACACTTAGCTGGTTAAAAGATCTTTTCCACCGATATTTTTATTCATTATTCCGAAATAATGATTTTTATTAATTGTAACTTGTTAGAGACTTAATAGAATACATGAAAAAATGTAATTAGCTTGGTTAATTCATTACATCGAACCGCATTTCACGGGATACCCGATTGAGGATAATTCAAGCATCACAATGAAAATTGACGGGTCATTTGAATCACAGACAACGTAATTATACTCAATCCAATCATGCTAAAGACACATATCACGATACCAATCGCCCACGTATTCCGGTTCGAGATGTTATTCTAAAAAAAAAATCACGACGTTTCCCGCGTTTCGAAATCGGTGTCGCGACGACGTCGTCGCCGTCGCTGCGAAGGTCGTCGTCGTCTTAACGCGATGAGTCACTTGGAAATTAGAGAACCTCCTCACAGTCTCGACACTCTTCATTTTTTTTTCTTAATTCTAGCACTCGCATTCCCGTAACTCATTAGACGCGACAAAAATGTCACCCGACGAAGTGTGCCGTCAATGACGTAACCCTGCCGCTACGGAATGTTAATTAGCAACTTAATTCACAAACGGTGTCATTATACCTATACTAAACAATGACGTCGGTGATGTAACACTGGGACTTTTCGAACGTGAAACATTTTTCTTTCGTAAACGTGCGAATAATCGTCGAATTTTGTGTAAATCACTTCGGTATGACGAGCTAACGTCTAGTTTCATTACGATAAGCCTCGTGCTTACAAGGCGTTCAATATCCCAGGCGATAAGGTGGCGCTGTAATCGGTACATCATGTAACGTAGTTACATTGCAACTCGCCAGAAATTTCGCACCAGTTCAATCGGGACGTGAAATTGATTTCGACAACGGGAAGAAGTCCGCTATGTAACTAATAAGATTGTACAAAAGAAAATTCGCGATTTTTTTTCCAACGTTACCTGTAACACGTTTGATGAAAAATTTAATCAGAAGTTATAATTGATAATTGATAATTATCTCGGACGCTCGTAAAGTACCACCGTTGAATGTATTCGAACCGATCGCTGGGATAATTAAAAACATTAATTAAATACATGGCAACCGGTTTCGAATTACGATAGAAAATGAGTTCCTTTCTTCTTCTTCTTCTTTTTTTGTTTCTCTCTTGCCGCGATAATTATTGTTACCTGATAAGTATCTCGCGGTCGGTTCACCGCGACAAGAACGCGGGAATCCAAGGCGCAGCGTGAATGGTAAATTGAGATCTATTTCGAACGTGGTTTGCCCATTTCGTGAATTACGGGAGTCCACTCCCAAAGCAAATTGCTTCGTTCGGAATGAACGATGTGTACTGCGGAACGATGTATAACCCCGCACATAACTCCGGGCCCCGGAACATTTCGGAACTGTAAGTGAGTTTACCGCGGCGAATTCGTAGTAATGTAACCATATGCATCGAGCCGCGGATCCAATTATAGAAACCTAATTGCATCTCCGATCGTAAAAATCCGCGTTACGACAAAGGCGAACGAAGACGATGATCGCATAATTGGCACGCGTGCGATATAAAAAAAAATCAACAAGACCAATAATGAAACGAACTGTAACGACGTTAGTAATTAACACTAGAACTACCAAGGATTAAATCGGTCTATCGAAAAGCAATAGATAAATTTATTTGGGGGAAAGAGAATGGGGGAAGATAGTAAATTGATAGATTTAATTCCATACATAGAGGAATATAGTTGCGAAGAATTTCAGAAAAGGCGTAGTTATACATTCCAGTGTGTTTTATAAGAAATTAGGAACCAGTCATTTCGACTGGCTTGGTAATTCTAGTGTTAACGTGAACACGTTCGGTATTTTTCTGAAACTAATTCTATTATTGTATTGAAGGAAGGAATTAGTATTACAGAAGTTTCGTGCAGCAGGCAACGCGGAAACATATCGAGCGTTCGAATCAGGAAACGTGGAAGTAAAACGTCCGAATGAATAGATAACAATGTTCTCGTATAAAGCCGATCGATTTCCTTCGAGGGGCATCGAAACACAATTAGGTTCATAGCTGCCAATAAATCGGTTCGATAAATTAGATAATAGTCTTCGATCGAACGTGATTTGTCAGGAACGATTGTATCGGCGTAAAAGTTAATTGAAATCTAAATTGAGAATCGAACCGGATCACTCCGGACATGGCGGCGTTAACTTAGAAACATTCACAAATCACGATGCACCAATTGAATTAAAAATATAACCCCGCTCGCCTATCAAACAACACGGTTTCTCACAAACTAATCGATCGTCATTACTTAATTACTCCGTGTTTTCCGGTTATCCGGTCAGAATTTTACGAAAATAACCAAATAAAACACCGTGTCTCGATTAAATGACACCGGAAACCTTCCATGGTACCTTCGACCGATACACTATTATTATAGTAACCGATCTCTAATTACCTACAGATTTACAAGGTATATATGAAATAAATTGAAATCATTGAAAAGTCCACGCGATCGTTTTCCTTCCCTATCCGTCGATTTAAATAGACTCGTCAGCTAATTGCGTACTCGACAGCCGTGGTATCCAACGATTTCAATTAGTGGGTATAGGGTCGGAGAGGCAAATCCGTCGTCCAGAAGGGATTGATGCGGATGACGATAATCGACGGAGTCGAAATAGATTTACAGAGAGAGAGAGAGAGAGAGAGTGAGAGTGAGAGAACCGGGGGAGCTTTCAAAGAGATAATCGTTCTACCGTAGTTCCGAAGGGCCTTAATGTGATTGACTCGTTATCGCGCACGGATCTTGGCCCGTGTTACGGAATTATCACGGCTATCTAGTTTACCGCTCTTTGCTAAATTAATTACACGGGGAATAGAGGAAGGCGTACCGGCTGAAGTTCGCGCCGATAAAGTTTGACGTTTCCATCGAACCGACAAAGCACACCCGGAATTTCTGTAATTTCGACAAATTTCTTTTCCGTTACCCGGTGAGACGGCCCTGGTCGCCGGATAAAACCGGCGGAAGTTTATCGTTCGTTTATTAATTCCCCAGCCATTTCCCTGGAATTCAGGAAGAAATGATTTTTTTTTCATGGCGAAACGCCACCGGTTTCGTAATTATTCCGTTCGTGTTTCGATTATTCCGTTATGTCCCCCCTCCCCCGCGTTTTTTTTTCTTGCCGATAAATCGATACCCCGGTTTTCAAGAGCGTTGAATTTCAATTCGGCGAAATTTCGATTAATCCTCTCGATGTCTTTGATTACATTACGCGGGGATCGTGAATTTTTCATCCCGCCGTTCAATTTCCCCGGTTTTTCGTTCTAATTCTAAAAATTCTTCGACAGTGTTAACCGTAGCACTCTCGTGTGTGTAGTTCCACGTTGTACATCCGTGAAACACACTACAACGTTTCAACATTGTTGCCCAATCGATATATGTACACGAAAGTGATATCTATTATTTTTCACCTGATTCAAAATTACGCGCACTTTTCCGGAAGGGAAAATTTTATAATTAACGAAATATCCATGGTGTTCTCGTGTTATTAATTTATTAATGGACCTCCCCTGTTAACGAAAACCAATGGTTCGATATTCTCGAAACCATTCGTTACATTTACAGAATCCACTAGTGGAAGACTTCTCGGGTGGACCGAAATAGCACGTAAAATTGAAACGGTCGGGAAATTACGTTTGATTAATCCACTCTTGCATCCGCTTTTCCGTGTCATTCTCTCTCTCTCTCTCTCTTTCTCTCTTTCTCCGTCTCTCGACACATTGCTGTTTTCTGTGTGAGTCAACGTGGTTCGCGACGGGGTATTGGCTTGGCTCGACGGGACAAAGGATTCATCGATTTCCCTTTGCGA
Source organism: Mimumesa dahlbomi (assembly GCA_917499265.3). NCBI lineage: Eukaryota > Metazoa > Arthropoda > Insecta > Hymenoptera > Crabronidae > Mimumesa > Mimumesa dahlbomi. The sequence continues at coordinate 9,071,677 of OU824118.1, read as the reverse complement.
TTCTCTTTAATTTCCGCCTTTTCTGGCGCATCGTTTGCGCCCGTACGTCGGCGGAACCACCGGGCGAAAATCGCGACAAATTTTTTGCTTTTCGTCTTTCGCGGAACGGTTCAAATGATCAATAAAGCGAGCACACAACTTGATGCTAGTCGTTGTTTCGCGCGAGACGTCTAAAGGTGTACCGTTCTAAACGGCGGAATTGTATTCAAAGGAATTTTTGTCGATTAAACCAGTTGCATTGAATAATTTAATAATCGCGAAATTATTTGAAACGAAGATAATTATTAAAATATTATAATTGAACGAAAGTTTTTATGTACACATATATTTTCCTCGATCTGAATGTACTTAGTATTTCTATTGCAATTATTTTTTTTTAACACTAATAGAAGAAAAAATCTTGTCTCTTATACAGTTTTTATTTTTTATTTTTCATCTAGTATATATTTCCATGAAAAAGTGCGATCGAATTAAGAATACTTGTTTATCGAGATATATTTGGAGCACACTTGTCCGTCAGTGGCGAAGAAATAAATTAGAACACCTGCGAGGATTAAATCATTACCAATAATCCCCTGTGATTGTTTTCAGGTGCCGCAAGTGCAACGTCGATGATTATCACGAAACGACGGATAATATTGGTTACACGGCGAGATACGATTTCTAAGATTAAGCGTATTACATACCGGGAAGCCGAAGATTATACTCACCCCTATCCAATTACCAGAAATAAAGGCGATGTGGTGAAAGCTGATTCTCGACGAAAATAGCAATCTTACCTGTTTCGTCCGACATCGGTGCTTTAGTGGCCGGCGAAATAAGAATTCAATACAGGTACTTACTTTTACACGTGGCTTACACTAACACTGCCGTGTATTAACGTTAAACGTGCAGGGTTATATAAAGGATTCTGTAAATTAAAGCGTTGGCGCATGGAAATATCACCGATCGTTAATTAATAGAAAATAATTATGTTTTGGACTTTCCAAACGATTAATAAACTAATATAATAAACTAATATACTATAGTTTATTGATCGCTTCGAAAGCCAGAAAAATAGTGATTCGTTTTCTATCTAATACAGTATTGATTATTAATAAATAATTCTAGTATATCGTTAATTATACTAAATCATTTGATAATGAACCCTTTTTATTTCAAATTTAAATGTCACACTAGTAGAACGAATCAAATTATTTCTATTTAAGTATTTCTGTAACCTGTCGTTACTGTATTTCAGTAACAATAATATTACCACACAAAAAAAAACGAAAATTCCTATCAAATCTCAAAATCGTTTAACGATCCAAATAAAACCATCCTCCCACAATCCCATGCGCCACCTAACACACCATTAACCCATTCGCTGCCAAGACGAGTATACTCGTCCTACTTTCAACATGTTATGACATATAGGGTATTGAATTAGCAAATTTTTTGTGACCACAAACATAATTATACAACTGTAGAAAACTTGAAAAAAATACTACAAATAAAATTTATTTGTTAACTTTGGTAAACAATACCACTCAAATTATAAATGACAATGAAAATAACTTCATATAATTTAAGCTTGGCAGTGAATGTGTTAAACACACAATTTCCATCTCGCGCCCATCTCAACTCACACACACTCACACACACCCACACACACGCACAATCTCGCGAATCAGTATAACTCCGAATCCCAGTTCCAGGCAACAAACACACACACAGACAAGAAGCGTGATTACCGAAATTCTACGTGTGTCCCCAGGAACGGAAGCGAAAGGGGGCTTACCTCTTTGATCTTCTCGCGACGCTGATTAGTCACGTCATCAAGGGGCGGATTAGGCGGTCTAATGACGTAGGGACCGGGCACAGGGACAGATGGTACCCCGACCACAGAGGGTTCCGGTCTGTGTTTAGGGTCCGGTCTACGATCCTTGCCTTCCGCTCGTGGTTCTTCTTGAACGGGGACAACGTTGTTCTGTACCCAGGCGGGGTTCACCTGTTCGTTACGTTCCTCCGGGGCTACACCGCGGTCCACGACGCTGGCCAAGTCCCGACGGGTCACGAACGTGCCCGTCAGAAGGACGATCAGGATGACGGACAGCAGTCCGCTGATCGCCAGCCTCTGCATGAGTCTCATCTCGTCCAGGCACTTGCTGCACCTCCACAAGCCGCCCGGAGTCTCGGACGGGGCGCTCGTATTGACGGAGCTACGAAGAACGTGTTCACGTTGTTTTTTTTTTCTTTTTTTGGTTGGGAAAAATTTCGATTTTGTTGATTTGTCACCGCGGATGCTCTTTATTCGAGGTTCTCAGTTAGTTTGGGACTTGGAGTTGGGATAGTAGTAGGTGGGGTGTGATGGAACTTTGGGGATTGTAAGGTACGAAAATTAGAAAAAGAAGTTTTGAGAGATTTGTCTGAAGAGTAGTGTTTATGGAGATATAAACCCTTTTGTGGAAGATTTTTGAAAAATTATAAGTCGTGAAGGACCGATTTTTATTGCGATATAAATGGAAAAGATCAAAGTTTATTTTTAAACAATTAGGAAAACAACAACTTGGTCCTTTAGGACGTCCCATTTCGGAATTATAATTTTTTTTAAATTGTTTACAAAATGGATAGTATCTCCATAGAGAGTGGGTGTCGAACAAACTTTCAAGACTCTTTCTTTTCTTAGTTTCTTTCATACTGTCAATTTTGAAAAATAGTCCCCAAAGTTCTGTGTCACCCTGTATACAACGTCGAAATGTCCTAATAATCCTTTCGAAACGAATCCAAATCAAATTTTACTCTTTATCACTAGGAACGTGAACGTAATTTTATGAATAGTTTACAAAGTAGATTGTAACTTGATATAAAATCTAGTGTTTTAAAATCTAATAAAATTCCTTTCAAATTTCTGTGCAAGGTATATAGGTGGAAGTAGCTTGAGTTGTAAGATCTCTAAAGACGATCAGGGGAAAGATGAATGGGTATGATTGATTCATAGGCTTTTACACAGCGACGAAGTTTTGTTTGACAAACTCGGAACTCTCGTTGAACTAGAACGCTGGGGGTCAATAATTAATGTCAGGAGTAAATGGAACGCCGATAAATTTTATCGGGTGTCTTAACACCGGGACACTTACTTGTGAACCACCTGTTGTAGGTAATTCGAGCACCGAGAGGAGTGCTCAATAGTCGTTTTAAGTAGCCTTCAACGACAGCTGCCACGCGTTTTCAGGTTGCGTCTCGTCGACGGTTTGATCTCGTCGACGCTCCGAAACGATTCCTGGTTAAACCGGCAGCTGCGAAGAGAAACGATTGATTTCGTTCAACAAACAACGATCGACATTCCTGTACGTGTTCTAGTGGCGTTGCTATTTCGGTGTTATCTCTTTTTGCTGAGTTCGATTCGTTAATATTGTCTCATCTGGACCGATAGAATGTGTTTCGATGAAAGATAGAACAGAAGAACGATCGAAGAACTCGTTCACAGGTGTAGAAAAAGTAAAGTGGGAGTAACGTGTAAAATTCGAGGGAAATGCGATTTTTTTTTGGTAATTTACTTTGCAGGGTAATAATTTTGATTGGACTCATTTCTGGCAAGTGTACACAATTGTGTTAGAAAGAGAGAGAGAAAATAGGGTTGAAAAATTAGGAGAATAGTTTGTTAAGATGAATGGAACAATTTGATTGTTCATTGTGAAGAGGATGCTCTTATGTAACATAATTATTCGGCATTTATTCAGGTCGAAACGAATGATTTTCATAAAAAGGCTAGATGGATATGTATGTTTAATTAATGAGAATCATTTTATTAAATTAATAGCAGTAATTAACCCGCATTACAGTCAAATTACGCGAAACACATTTTCGATTATTTGAACACGGCGTTATACGTACTTTTCGTTTTGTACATATTTAATGAACTCGCCGTCGATTATCTGCAAAATACATTTTGTATTTGGCAAATCACGTCAGCTGCTATTAACCTAATTTTTAATCGACAACAATGGGAACAATACGCGACGTTTTATCGTTATCTGAACGGCAGATGAATTCGCCGCGCAGAAGAAATAAATGAAACAAGTTTCGTTAGCAACTTTTCAAGAATTCAACGAATATTGCATTCCTGAATTTCATCGATTCAGTTATTATTCGATGGGAGATTGTACTCGTTATTTAGAGCACTATAAAACACATCGTTTCACCGGTGAAATATCGACGTCCCAAATAAAATCTTAAGATCATACTTCTATCTCGTTAAAACACAAAGCAAAAGATTCACTATCAAACAGATAGTAAACACTCAACAAAAATCAGGTCCCACGTGTCAACAGATAAATTCAAAAAATTCTCGCCTCACCGCTTCTCGAACGACAAACAAACAATCTATTCTTCCTCAAAGCCAAACACACACACACACACACACACACTAAAAAGCATCAAAAAGAAAAATTCCCATCCCTAACGCTTTACGATGTAATCGATTTCCACTATCCAGATCTTCTCCCTTCCCACCCAAACAAAAAAAAAACAACAAAAAAAGAAAATACCTGACGCACGCAGAATATACAAAAATTCCTGTGCGAAACCACGCATAAAACGATCGCGTATGAATATTAAAAACCGACAGGCGGAACGGTCGAACACCGCGAAGTGAGAATCAAAGAAGCCAAGACAGTTTCGGGATTCCGAAAGTCTCTGCCGAAACGTGATCACTGCATTTTTTATCGGGCCCCGGGCATTCGCGAGAGGTTTCCTCCTCTCTGGCCCAGCATCGCAACGACGAAATCCAGCGCGCATTTTATCGCCACGGTCGCTGCGGGCGTTACACCTGCAGACCCCTGGGTTTTCGTTCCTTTTTGCGGCGCTCGTTGTACCACGACTCGAATCCGTCGAACACCACGCTGCCGCGATCACCGATTTCCGAGTGCGGGAATTTCGAGGATTTAACCGCACTCGAAAACCCCCGAATGTTTCCCCGGTGACGCGAACTACAGTGATTCCCGAGAATATAATGACACCGATATTTTTCCGTGCTATGATCGTTCTGACGTTTAATCGTACGATGGAACATGAGGAAAAGATACTGGTATTCGAGTCGACGATCTTTTTTTTTTATTTGATAGCTGAGGAAGTTTTATTTTACGATTCTAAATTCGTGGAAAGTCGCGGTTTTATTACTATTATATTTCAGGCATTCTTTCTTTGATTATTGTTGCAAAAAATTTATTGTTGCAAGTATTCGATTGTGAGAATGATAAATTTTATATAAACTGTGTTGTATATAAACTTTGTTGTATATAAACGGTGTATTTTATATTAACTGTGTTGTATACAAACTGTGTTGCATATAAACAGTGTTGTATATAAACAGTGTTGTATACAAACTGTGTTGCATATAAACAGTGTTGTATATAAACAGTGTTGTATATAAACAGTGTTGTATATAAACTGTGTTGCATATAAACAGTGTTGTATATAAACTGTGTTGTATATAAACTGTGTTGTATATAAACTGTGTTGTATATAAACCGTATTGTATATAAACCGTGTTGTATATAAACCGTGTTGTATATAAACCGTGTATCTTATATAAACTGGTTCAGTGATCCTTTCAATGGACACAGATATGATAAATTTATCAACCTGGGTTCAGGATTAAAATTGACAATTTTCACTATGTAGCAATGATTCGCGTAAAAAGCTCGGCTGGTTTGCAGTAACGACGTATTCTCTTTGGGTAAAGTAGATCGGGATGTTCGGCGGAAACTTTTTGACAGAGATTCCGGGCCACTCAGGAACACTCCGGGTCCGATGACTCTAAGCCTCTTGTAAATCGCGTGGATAGCGGAGCGCTCCGTTGGCTCGCCGAGATATTGCCCGTTAAACTATTCAGAAGCCCACGGCCCAACAGTTGGGTTAACTGTCGATAACACAAAATATCGCGGCACGAACTTTCGGATATCGAAGTTCGGCCACACAAACGACGCCGCCGTCGCGACGTTGATTCAGGGCTAATGCGACGGCTACGGTGGCGGAATTCGACGGTGGAAAGAGAAAACGAAAGGGAAAGGGGTGAAGGGATGAGAAAAAATTACGAGACTATTCATTCGTTTCTCTACATTTTCACATTTTTTATCCGCAATTATTTTTATGATTTACTAAATATACATTTTCTATTTTTTAGCGACGAAGATAAGAGTGAAGGGAGACAACAAGGGTGGAAAGAAACTGCGATGGACATATGTAGAACAGCGAAGATAGACGGACTACGGTCGTATAAAGGGCGTACAGGTGAGAAAGGGAAACCTAACGGAGAGGAGAAGGCAAAAGAAACGAAGAATCCAAACGAGTCGAAAGAGAAGGCGAGTGGAGAACGGAGACACGGCTTCTGAAGCGGAACAGAGGTGGTGGATAGAGGCAGAGAGACAGAGAGAGAGAGAGAAAAAAAAGAGAGAATAAGAAGAAGAAGTAACATTGAAAAACGAGCAAAACCGAGAGAACTGACAGAGGTAGAAAAACTTGAAAAGAGAAAGAAACTTCGCGAAGGACCGAAGGGCGTGGAAGAAAGGAGCCGAGAGACACGTGTAAGAAAGAAGAGAAAAAAAGAAAGAAAGAAGAAAGACAGGTAGACAGAAGGTCCGAAAGAGAAATAAAGAGATTCGGGGGAGAAGAAAAAGAGAAGAAAAAAAGAACGGCGACAAGGAGAAACGGGGGTATGAAGGAAGTAAAGGGAGAAAAGGGAGCTCCGAGAGTGGAGGAAGATAAATCGCCGAAGCTACACTCGGTAACCAATAAATCCTGCACCGCAGCCCCGAGGTTACCAAGATTGCTACGTGTCACATTCTTGCGGAAAATTGGACCGGTGGAAGTACTTTAAAAGCCAGGCAAATTCGCGTCGCGAATGGACACGTACGTGGACATGCTAGACCACCCACCAATTCGAAAACAACCGGCGAGAGAGAGGAAATTCTTCCGTCCACTCGACGTACAAAACGTGAACACGTGATAAATTCACCTGCCCCGTGTTCCGCGTAATAGATTTTCTAGATCGCGTAATACCGCGTTTAGAATTACTTCATTGTTAACATGATTCTACGATGATTTGGTGTGTGTTCTCGAATTGTTGTAGGTTAATTTTGCAGAAAATATGGAATGTATTATTTTATAGTACGAAGAGCGAAAAAGGTTCTTCGCTTGAGTTACTTTTTGTTTTTGGTTTGTTTTTTTTTCTACGAAAGTTAGTTGCATCGATGAAATCATACAGCGGATAACCCGTTATTAAATTTGGCGAACTGCTTTCAAAGTTACATCGCGGTGAAATAAAAATGTATACCTGAGAACATATATAGATGTGTATATGTATAAAGAAAGGGAATTAATGGTTAAGAAAATTAATGCAATCACGTGTGGTAGAATAAAAATTAAAAAAAAAAAACAAGAAAAAGAAAAAGAGAACGAAGGGTTAATAATGATTCACGTGTTCCCTTCAACGTGCACGGTTATCTCTCGTTGTCGAGTTGTTTCTGATTTTGTAGCCGAGAAACGAGCAATAATTTGTTCCGCCGTTCGTCGCTAAACGCGCTGCGTTTTCGACGATGCTTAATTAGATTCGGTAAGACGTCGGATGAGATCTCATTAAAATTCCTCTCCGGCATGTGTAGCAACAACCTTCAAAGGCAAGACGTTCGTTCGTTTACTGACGCATGATAATGCGGTTTCTCTTCGGACAGAGCGAAAAGACGCCACCACCGCGAGCTACGGTTTCATATCGTTGAACCTATTCTTTTTTTTTTTCTCCGCGAAACTAGACACCTGGTTCTCGTCTATGATGAAACACAGTGGTCATTCAATAATTTTGTTATCGGGACATTTATCGAAAGTAAATCATAGTGATATTTTTCCGATTAATTTTACATTTAATATTTGCAAATCAGGTTACATCTTTTTATCGTTCTTTTTTTTTCTTATTGTCGGACGTGTATTATATATTTATTATGTACTTCTTGTTTCGTGCTCCGTTTTACTTAAGAGCACACGAGAAAGAGAGAGAGAGAGAGAGAGAGAGAGAGAGAGAGAGAGAGAGAGAGAGAGAGAGAGAGAAACCAGGGGGTCGGGAGCTTTCTTCCCGAGACGGAGGAACGCCTTTTTGATCGTATTATTCCTGAAGAATGAGCGGCCCGATCGCAAAGGTCGTATCTGCAGGCACATCGAGTTCGACGCGGCACTTGAAGATCCGCCACGGCGAATTACGAGGGAAGCAGATGAAGAAAAAGAAGAGAAGGAAGAGCCGCGATAAGGATCGAAGGAAAAGTAACAAAGAGTTAAAGAGTCGGGGCGGTGTAGAACCGGAGGAGGGGGAGAATCATAAAAAACAAGAAGAGTAGCAAGCAAAATAACCAAGAACGGAGCCAAAATAGAGATAAGAAAATGAAACGATAACTGGTCCATCGGAGCAACGTTGTTTAATAAGAAAATGAAGAAAACTGAACGGTATCACGAAGGAAGACATGAGAAAATGACAGGTACTTCGAATTAAACCATCGTAATAAAAAAAAACAGATAAAAAGAGTCTAATATAAATCCGAGTAAAATGAAAATCAATAGAAATCAAATAGTACCAGATTTGTCCCGAAGAAGTATGATAAAAAAAAAGACAAAATATACAATACACCTTAATGAAGAAAATTCTCAAAACGATGAAATAAAAGTCATCAAAAAAATATCTCGACGTTCCGAGTCGACTAGCGGTAATAAAACTCGACCGAAAACAGACAAATGTAGTTCCAAGTGAAATTGAGAATTGATAAAATCAAATCGCGATAGACTTGTCCCGAAGCAACGAGGTTAAAAACACATACACACACACACACACAATAAGACACACAGAAATAAATGAACAAAGAGTACAGCATCCTGTACACCACGGGCAGACAGGAAGAGCTTATAAAACTGCTATCGATCGACTTTCGTCGTTCAGGCTTCAATGGAGTCCATTGTCGGACAGAAAGAAGAAAGGGAGGAAGAAGGATCACGGGGGTGAAAGCAGAAGTTTACGAGAAGACCGGTGCATGAACACGTCAAGTCGCAGCCCTAGGCGCAATCGTCTCGAGTCATACGCGTGTACATCGTGCAAAATGTGTGTGTATGTGTGTGCGTGTGTGTACGTGTGTTCAGACACGCACACAGAGACGTGGACGGCGGGCTCTTGGAAGTAGCGCAGGAAACACTGTAGCTCACTCTAAATACCTGGCATTAAAGGCAACTATAACGCTCTTTGAATCTCGATTATCGAATGATTCCACCTCCGACGATGAGATATATAGCCGCGATACCAACTGCCGTTAAATAGTGCCGGCCAATCGGGGACCGAAGAACCGTGCAAAACGAGCCACAAGGTGTTCGATGCGAATACTTGATCCGATTGCGAAGAATTTCGGGACAAGATCGGGCGAGAGTGATTTGTATACTGTAATACGTGTAACAGCGATTGAGAAATGTTATTTGACGTTTGCGGAATGAATTTATTGAGAGTGGAGATTACACTTGGTTTTGTATAGTATCGTAACATTTACTAACACATTCACGATTAGAAATATCAATGTTATAGGTAAATGGGATTTTGTTTAAAATAAAAAGAATTTTATAATCTGTATATTTGGTTTATAGGTAGATAAGAGAACACTTGTCTAGTATGAAAATAGCGTAGATTAAAGTCAGCAGCAACTACGAATAGAACTTAACATGACGAGAATTCACGTCAGCGGTCTCAAGTGTTCTAATAATAGGTATTTACGCTCCAATTGAACAGTCTGGAACTTGTCAACATTTTCGTAATTGTATTGTAATTTTTCTATTATTTCTTACGTATTATTCCAACGAATTTATGATCAAAGTACTGTTACAGTTCGGACTCTCAAGTGAAACACAGTACTTAACACCCAATCACTTAAATTCCAGTTTTCCACAAAATTTCGTTTGCTTTTGTTTGTTTTCTTTTTATGTTTTTCATTTATGTATACATTTTATTTCATATATTTTTCTTTTTATATACGTTGTCCTGTTATATCTTATATTCTTATATTATTTGTATATCTCTGTTTGCTGCCTTTCAATAATTACCCCTAACATATGTTTATTCTATTCTATTCTATTCTTTCAAAAACCCGCGTACAATTAACCTAACCGTCGCCCCGTGGATGTTCGCCACGAGTACTCGTTTAAATATTTAAAGTCCGTCTGCCCGTTGACCGGCTGGTTTGACATTGCTCGAGTCAATCTCCACGTCGCCACAGAGGAAAACGTGCGCGCGAGAGTTCGTCGGGACAAGTCGAGAGCAAAGTTTGTAGCCACGGGTCGGCGTTCCGTTTCTCGGGACGGGCGTACGAAAACAAACGGATAGTTTGGCTGGATACATCTCGGGGATGGCGTGTACCTACGCGGGGATACTACTCGCAAGTCCTGGCCAAACTTTGAAACACGAGAGAGAGAGAGGGAGAGAAAGAGAGAGAGAGAGAGAGAGAGTTCTGGCGGTGTTACGTATGTACATTCTGGGGGCCGCCCTCGTGTCTGCGATGAAGGCTACGCTCACCTGGTTTAGCAAGTCATTAGCCAATTATCGACGGAAGACTGGAACCGGTTTACGTTCGCGCAGATGAAACGACGTTTGTATTATACTTCGTGCGACGTGTTCGCCCGAATTCTATGACCCGAACACACCGACTCGCCTGGTTTTCTTATTAATCCTGTTTGATATTCGACTACGAGACCCACGTCGGATGAGTTTCACCCGGTTAGGCTATTTAATTAGGATGTTTGTACGATTTAGTTCGCCGGGGATACTTGAACGTTCGAATTATTCAAATGTACTCGATAGAACGTGGATCTACTGAATATTCAGCCGATCGGTTAAATAAACATCCGGTTTATTGCGAAATCTTCATTCCAGTGATATAATATAACACGGATAAATAGAATCGGTATGGATGTGATCGGTCGAAAGGATAGATCTAATCGTGTTTGATCGTCTTAAAAAAGTAAGACGTGTTATACTTTGTTTTAAGCTGGATTGATAATACTCTCGTTCCGTTGAAAGTTCTTTTTATACAGTGAGATTTAAGTACGCAGCCCTGGAAGAAGCTAAAGAATTTATTGCGAAAGATTTTTAAGACTTCTTTCTGACAAGGTTATTTACATCGTTTAACTTTTAACTAGATCGAGCGAGAGTCGTGTAATTATTTCGTTTTATTCTCAAGTTAATTCCAGAGAAACGGAACGGAGTTTTAATAATTCCGACGGAGTTGTTTGTCTGGAATTATTCAAAAATAATGCGAGATACGGGTCGTCGCGCGATTAAGTCGTCAACGTCGGCGACGTTCGTCGTCCGCGGACCGAATAAACTGCGAACGGAGACATAAATTCTTCGCTTCTCTTTCCATCTCCCCGTGACACATCTCCGATTGGAGGATTCGCCGTAACAGCCGAATCCGAACGGGCAGTTATTAATCAAGCGACGAAGGGCGAGTCGCCTTTTTATCGTACTGTCCGGCAACAATTAAATCCCCGATGAATTTCGGACGATAATTACCGGCTCTCATCAGTCACGACGGATAATCAATATATCGCCTTACACATTATTCACTTAAAACAATCGCTGTCAACTCTCGAAATGACTTTTCACGTTTCTCCCCCCGTATTTTTAATACTCTCGCGAATACAAGATGATTACTCGAAGAATCTAACGTACTTTCGAATGCAATAAATTTGTGTAATGATATACAATATGATATGTAATATGTATGTAATGGATACGAAAAAGTGATTAATAGTTTTTTTTTTAGTGTCTTGGAGATAGAATTATACGATCATTTTATATAATAAATTGAAGTATAGAAATCAAAGAATTCCTATCTTTAGTATATTCTTTTAAAATCTTCAAAATTCCCTAGAAAATCATGTCCTCCTTTCTTGTTCTCTTTTTTTCCTTTTTTAACACACACACACGTGAAAAAAACGTGACGAGAGAAAGGACACCCCGCACAGAAACAATGAGTTCGTAACAATAGCCGCGCGACGAGAACAAAATGACTGTACTCCCCGCGATACGCCATTAGCTTATCAAATTCTCTACAATACGGTGTATTTATTTTTTCAAAATCTCTATACAGAAAGAAACCAAACAAAAAGCTATCATTATTTCATTCACCCAAATTCCTCGTGACATATACCCACCCTTTCATTCAATGCAACGCAAAAAACACAATAATCAAATACTTCGACATTTTGTTAATTAATCCATTTTCGTAACTATCCCTTTACACTATCGACTCACAAATTTGTTAACAAAAATCACGTTAGCCCCGCGTCGATGTATCCATTCTCACATTTATAATAACATTTTATTAATTAATCCATTTGCATGACTATCCCTTTACACTATCGACTCACAAACCTTTCACCTCTTCACGCCCTTGGCCACATATGTGGACGTTTATTAACTTCTTATAAAATAAAAATCGAGGGATTCTACAGTGAATAATCTGTAGAGACAAATCTTAACCTACTTATTATTGACAGTAACTATAATAATTAGCAAACTAAACGTCCACGTCTGTCCAAGGGCGTGAAGAGATTACCAAAAATCACGTTAACCCCTCGACGATGTACCCACCCTCCCAAACAACCCCAACACTACCCTAACCAAAACAAAGTACACGTATATACACCGAACAACAACCAAATTCCCTATTGCGTCAGAGTCGTTACCACACCTCGTAGAAGTTGCTCGTCAGTACGTGTCATCTTGAGAGAGCGTTGTACGCGTCTAATATTCGGCTACCGTGTTCCTGGGATTCACTCGCACAACTGTATACACACACGTATACACATACGTGAGTAGGAGGGGAGGGGAAGAAGGGGTTGTGCCCGAAGACAATGCGGGTAACGTGTTAATCCCAGGATACCGCGTGTTTATCATGGTTTGTCCAAGTATCTTGGGGTCGTGGGTGGGTCTTTCAAGACTCCCCCCCCCCCTCCCCCCTCCCCTACCCCCTCCCACACCCGCAGCACAGCCGCAAACCTCCGGTCTCGACGACCAAGTCACCAACACCCGGGACCACTAACTTACGCTGCACGATTAAGTCAAGGACTCCGCCGTTCGCGTGTTGAATAACGCCCTGGTAGATGTATTCCTGCCATTCCGGGCATTGGAGACCGGCTGGTGGAAGTTTTGGTGTGTGTATATATGTACGAACACACACACGAAGTAGTTGGTGAACAGATTTACACCGTCCACAGACGTTGAACGGGATTCGCGGGGCAGTGGGTTGTGTACGGTCGAATTGAGAGCCTCTAGGGTGATGGGTCGAAGGGAAATTTAATTTTTCGTGTTTTTTTTTAGATTAAAATGGGTTTCGCTATTTGGATGTTTCGCGATTTTAAATAGAAGCTTCTCGATTGGGAATCCGATTAGACGCGGGATAAAGTTGTACGGTAATTTAATACGGTGGGGCAACGGATGCTGGAGGGAGTTGGTTCAACGTGGATTTATATTTAACGGTAGGAACAAGTGTACCTTAATCGGGTATGATGCGAGGTGACGTTAATTCGAAGAATGCTCGTTTATATTTTGGAAAACGATGTAGGAGAGCGATGGACTGAAGAGTGAGGAATAAATACCAAGTTGTTTGCTTTTAGAAATGAGATTTGTATTTTGGAATCGTACTCGAGGATAATGAAATAAAAAAACTAAAAGATCTTTGGAGTTAAACGTTCTAGAAAATTTTTTCGAATCATGAGTTCTAGAAGACTATCAAATTAATTCAGAGAAAGAGAAATAACGTGTTAAATTAGGGGTGAAGAATTCGAGTTAAGTAACCTAAGTACCTAGAAATAAGAACGACAGAAAAGTTCACTAGAAAATCTTCCAAAATGATTCTATAAGATTCGCAAAATACGTAAAAATCACCTAGAATGCACAATAACAGTATTAAATTTTCCACCTTCATCAAAACCAACGCCAGAACTTAAGACCCGATGACTTCGCGTCGATAAACGGAAAGTTTCTATTTCTCTATTTGCTCGGGACGTTAATAGCAATCAGTTCTGTACACTGAATTTCCCGTACTTTAATCAATTAAAAAAGTAATCGACTAGAACTTTCGATCGCATTAAAAACTTACACGGAACTCCGTCGAAGTTGGATGACGAGGGAACTCTATTCGTGTGCCAAGATCCTCGAAGCCGACCTTTTCTTTTTTTTTTTTTTTAACTAACTTTCTTCTCACAAAGGGGAAAGTTAACGAGCCTCCTCTACGCTTTAATTCCCATTATTTCGTGAAACCTTAAGGATTACTCGCTAAATGGCATGTGGAGGAGCCTTGTCGACACGATAGAAGGTGTCACGGAAACTTGCGCAGCCTTTCCTTTCATCTGTTCCACGCCTTCGGGCGTTTCGGAGGGTTTTCAGCGTGTCTTACATACGGTTTCCGGCGGATGTGGATCCGTCGTTAGCCAGCTGAGAGACCCGGGCGTCTCTGTCAGGCAATAACCTGCCCGCTGACCCAAGGCGTCCACCGCATTAAAATTGACTCGGTGCCAGGACAATGATCCCAAGGATTGTCGGTAGGCGAGCGGACTCATTAAAACGTGAAATCCAATTTCGAGAAATACAGCGGAATCGTGGATTTGCCTGACGCAGAATTTTTTAACGGTCAAACCACCGTCGTGTGGTCGGATAACAATTTTTCAACCGTAGACTAACGTTTGTGAACTGTACGTTGTATGTGTGAATCTTGCTGCTTTTGATTATAATTGAAACTTATATTTTTCTTTGTATTACTATATAAAAGTTACTATAGAAAATGGTATTATCATTATTAATAGTATTGCTATAGAAAATAGTATTATCATTACTAATAGTAGTGCTATAGAAAATTGTATTACTATAGCAAAATAAAACGTAGAAATAAGTATATGAGAATGAATGACAGAATTACTTAGTATTAAAATATTAGTCGATGACACCTGTTCTTTTTACTGTTTTCTACAAGGTATTTAAAACAATCCACTTTGGTTCCATATATTACGAAAAGTTTATACAATAAAGTAAATATAGAAAACTATTTAAATACTGTTGTGATACTATTATTAGCGTACTATCCAACAATACGTTCAATGCACGATCGAAATTACAGGTGGACGATCTGTCGCAGGTGGCCGGGGCAACGTGAGATTTAAATTTGGCACCAGTTGTGCCCCAATTTTCCGGATTACGAATATACGACTCGAAGAGGCTGACCAACCTGTTGGCCAATGGACCACATGTGGCAGAGAGCCGTCCGATGAGCGTCTCGTCGCCGCGAAGGAATCACGGAAACAGCTGGCCCCGATTTCTTCGAACGAAATTAACCTGTCGGATGTATCGAGTTGTGAAACGAGACCGTTTCCGACGAAAGTTTATTATTTCTCGTCCGTCGATAATGACCGGATCGTTGCACCGCTCGTTGCACCCAACGAATTTTTTCTTTATCTATCAATCCTTGCCATTTCAATTTCTTTCACAGACGAATTACTCTCGGTATTGTTTCATCGTAATTACTTTCCGTTTCGAATCGAAAAAAAGACTCTTCGAAATAAAATTCAACGTGTCTCTTTGAAAATAGGACACTTTTTATCAAAACATAGTAACCTAACCATCTGTCAGAGAAACTTTTCTTAACTCCCTGAACAAAGATACCACGTTACATCCACTTCCCGTTCGGAATCCCGGAAACTTACGAAACCGATATTTCGCGAAAGTCGAACGAGAGACAAGTCGTAACGAGACTGTACGAAACTACACGGGATCGGTTAAAAAAAAAAAAAGGGTGAAGAAGTTCCCTCGTCATAAATTCCCTCGATAACGTCGCTCGATCGGCCAACGAGGCATTTTGCTCGTTTCACCGGAGTCAATAAACAAAAGTCGCGGGCCTCGGACCACGGTAACTGGAAGATCGCCAGGGTATCGTGGAAACGGTTCGCGCCTTCGGACAATGCCCGGAGCACCCGGAGGAGCTGATTCGTAGCCAACTGTGAAAGCAGATACCACCCGGCTTAATCCCGTTTAACTGAATCAACAGATCCCTCGGCCGCGCGGCCTGGGCTTCGTGACTTACTGCCGTCCTAAGGAGTTAATTCCGATCGAAACTTTTACGGGGGACCCTTTTCCCCGAGTTGGGAATTTACGAGCCGATCGACGCGCGGAAACCATCTCGTCTCGGTCTCTGATCGAGCACGTATTAGATCTCTTCCTTCCCCCCGTTTTCCGTTTCCAATTTGCATTAATTTCATCGATCCCGGTGTCCCTGCTGGCGAGCGCCAAAGGGTCCTGGGGTTCGTTGATAATACTTCGGAGAAACAAAGGTGAGTTAGGTGAGCGTGACGTTTGCGTTGCGAGTGACCAGCGTGGTTGTGATTGTAAATCTTGGATGTGAATGGGTTTTGATAATGAGAAGAATGATAATGGAAAGTATGTATTTATATCGTTGATAATGAGATTATTGGAGTTAGAAGGAATAATGGTTACTATGATTTATATGTCAGATTTGGTTGTTCGTTTTGTGAATTGTGAAAATGTTCGGTGAATCGTGAAAGAATTACAGAAAAATTATTTTTTTTTTCATAATAAAATCGAAGAAATAATTTATAATGTTTTTTAAGAGTCGTAGAAAATCTATTCTAACGAATATCTACGAGGCACCGGATTTTAATTATTATTCTTAATTGCATTGTACGTTCAATGCGTCTTATCAGCGAACGACATTTTTTCGCGACGATAAGGCAATCTGAATTGTAGAAAGTATCTCGTTAATGGCCTGATATTGCCGTGTAGCTCGGAAATTATGCGACAGATCTAATAGCAATCTTTATGTCTCATTCTTTATTTTTTTAATTCTCTCATATTCTTTTGTCCCCTTTGCATTCGAATACCAAGACACACTTTATCCGCGCATTATTTACGTTAATCGACGTTAATGACGGAGAATCTCCGAGTTATGTGCGACTTTAAACGTCATTTCGACGGAAAGAATTCGCGTTTGCGTTTCAACTTGCGGATTTAAGTTCCGCGTTTAACGTACTTCACGATTTCTCTATTATCTGTGTTTCCGTAAACTTCGCACGTTTAAATAAAACAATGCGAGCGACGACACGCGAACCAGATCCAGTTTACGTAATAAAAATATTTAGCAAAAACGAGGAAACTTTTTCGTAACGACGAGAAATAGATTCGCGCGGAATAAATTTTCCTCCCCCTTCCCCCTTTTTTTCTCGTGTCTGTACGAGCTGTTCACGCCTACACACGCAAACGGTCATTCGCGTGCACTTGTATGTGTGCCTGTGTGTGTGTGTGTGTGTTAGTGCAGTTAATCACGCCAACTCCATTGGTACAAACAGTGCAACACGATGCAGATAAGAAATCCTTCCCGTTGTAACTTCTCGTCCTGCCGTGTGAATTTCGAGCGAACTTAGCGTGTGTACTCTTCTCAGGCAAATATACTGATAACATTAGCGAAACGTAGCATGCATCGCGTGAAAAAAAAAATAGAGAAAAATCAGCCGTTGACGAAGCAATCATTCGAGTGAAACCGAAAAACGAACGAGACAGGTCGAATATGTTTGCTATTTCAATTAATACGCTGATAATACAATATGTTATTATTAATCTATCGAACTGTGATAGTGTGATATTTAATAAAATGATATTTAACGTAGCAGAATATAGAATAGAACGATATTTAATGTACCGGAATGTAATCAAATGATATTTGATGTACTCGAATGTAATTAAACGATACTTAATGTATTATAATGTATTAAAAATTTGACCAATTTTCTTGCTACTATCGGAATAAAATAATAATTGTCAATAATAAAGAACATAAAAACGCGGATCCATTGTCACCGTAGTATTTTAAGTCCTTTCGAGTATTTAATAATAAAACAGCAGAAACTTTCGCGACAAATCGGCTACCCCCCCCCCCCCCCCTCCCCCCGAGGCGATAATCGATACGTTAGCCGAATTTTACTGAAAGACAATTTCAACCGGTCGAAATAGATTCGAACGGAGTTTACGAATCGATAACGGAATTGACGTTCGTCAGAAATATTCCTCGGAAAGTTTACAAGTAGTTCCCAATCGGAACACGGCATCCCGGTTGTTCCGCTGTCAATTAGACCGGTTAAAGAAACGTGTCTGTTACAGAATTTCCAAATGTAGAAATTGGATATCGATAACCAGGTTAAAGTTCATCCACCTATACGTGCCGGCAAGAATAAATTCTGGGCAACACGCTCTCGTAAATATTTCCACGCTCATCCTCTCCCACGATGCTTCTGACGTTTGGCAATTTTTCCGCCGTCGATGGCGTACTTATATTTCATTGGACGTACCACGTGACAGTGACTACTGTTTAAAGATAACCGTATCGAATTCGGGCGAAGGAAACACGAAGTAGAACGGTTTGTGAGATTTTTCGTTAAGAAAAATAAATACTTTAACGAAAGAAATATTTCCTGCTGAACATAAGGACTAAAAAAATTATGCTAGTCAAGTATTGAATCCAATTTTTTTAGTACTTAGTTGGTTTTGGCAAGGAAATACCTATTTCTTTCGTGGAAGAATTTATTTATTTTTTTATTTTTGTTAATCAATAATGGATTTGTGTACACCGATGTTACGGGGATGTCATTTTTCGTTCTGTTTGTATCGATTGTTGACAGTCCGGGGATTCGTGCTTTTGACTAATTAATCAGACTACGCTGGTAGAGTGTTTTATTTCAGTTTTAATGATTAAACCAGGTAATTAGCTTTATTGACTAGTCTGTTTTATTTAATTTTCTTTTAGGTATTACGTACACAACGACGTGCACACGCGTACACGTTCGGACGTCGATTGACGTGAACGGTAAATATTTCAGATATAATTAAGTTAATTAGACATGCCGGGTTCCCCCCCCCCTGGATATTATTAACAGAATTTTCAATATCGCGATCACTTATACGCAGCATATTACGCAAGATGAATATTCCGAAACCAGATTTGTTGTTCCATTTAATATGTTTAATTATATTTAATGACCGACTCAATCATTAATTATACATCAATGTATTCCACCGAACTTTAAATCAGTTTCAATACTAATTGTATCGTTTTCACGTCATTATCTGATTGCGTTCCAATTTACGCAGACGGGAACAGGATTTATGCGAAAAAAAAAATTAAATAACACTGAAAAATACATCTTTTTTTTGTTATAATTCCACGATAATGATGAATGAACAAAGGGCGATACGCGAAAGTTCATACGGTCGGAATATTCCCTCTTCGGTGGACGTTCATTTTCCACGAAATTTATTCAATCATCAAAACCCCGTAACAAAAAGGGGGTTGCGTATTGAATTAAAACCGAATGAAAATTGTAACCGGTCCGCGACCGAAGTTCTTCAAATGAAAACCACAATTCGGGCCTGTAATTTCGTCGGTCTCGACGCGTATGAATTTAATTCCGATAACGACACGCCGAAAATACGACAGTCCCGACTACCTCGGTAAGAAATTATCCGCGTCGCGCGCAATTTTAACATTTCCCACAACCACATACGAAGGTAAAGGGAGAGGAGGGGAGAGGAGGGGAGGGGGTGTTACACGTACACTCTATAATTTCAGAAACTGGCTCAAACTAGTTAACGGGATAAAGTTTCGTCCGTCGGAGTTATCGTTTACTATTACGTTAGCTGAAAACGGTCCGCAATATTGCACGATTGGAGCAATTAACCTGGGTAGAGAAAAACAAAAGGTGCGAAAGAGAATTAACAAAAGAAAAGACACAGCCTAATGTCAAAAGGCAATTTTCCTCGATAAAAGTAAATGTCACCCTTAGAAATAAATTCTAGCACGAGTCCCAATTGTACCCATAATTATGAAAGTGGTCTACGTCAATTTTTTAAAAATTTTGGATATTACGTTTTTTAAAGGTTTTGAAACATTTATTAACAAATTATCAAGACTTTCATTTTTTTTTATAAATTCTCCACGTTCAATCAACACTCGTCACTCTGCAAAAAATAAATATTCGCGAACAAGGAGTGATGATTAATCAGTAAAATCGGAAAAATTTCCACGTTGAAGAACAAACTCTTTGGAAGTTCGCGCCGCTGTTGCGAGGCGTCGATGAAGATTCGGCCGGAGGATTAAAAAAATTCCTGGCCGTATCCGGGGCCCACATTTTTGCCTGTAATACGTTGGTAGTGAAGCACGTGGAACGCGTTACATTTGCCACGAGCTAAACGAGCGGTGTTCGGGTTGCATCGATCGTGCTCTATGACCATGTCGACCCCTGTCCGCTCGTAATCGCTAATCGAAGTTATTTATCTCGATCCTCGAACGGAATAAGGCAGTGGAATAATAATAATGATAATGGTGATGATAATAATAATGTAAAAAACGGAGGGAAGTAATGCGGGGCCAAGAATTCGTTCGCGGCGGTCGACGAACTTTTCGGAATTGTTTCTTAACACTGGAATTACCAATATTGTGAAAATGAATGGTTCCTCATTTTTTATAAAACTCAGTGGCATTTATAACTGTGCGTTTTCTGAAAATCTTCAGAACTGTATTCCTCTATGTAAAGAATTAAATCGATCAATTTAGTATCTTGTCCCATTCTGTTTTCCCAAATATATTTATCTAATGTTTTTGGATAGATCGAATTAATTCTCGATAGTTTTAGTGTTAAGTCTCTAGTTATATAGTTACGAATAAATTGCAATATTGCGAAAAAGCGTGCAAATTGTGTTAGAGACTCTTTCGCATGCCATTGTAGAGACGACCTGACGTTATTTATGACCGGACGTAAAAATTCCTTGGTGAACGCCACGCGAGATGTTTCATTTTAAAAGTTCGCAATTTCAGATTGCGCGACGGAGACGAGTGGAGATCTTCTGTCGCGGAACATCTTAATCCGTCGCGAGATTCGGGATACTTTTATGACGGAAACTTTGCCGTGAACGATGCAGGAAAGCTCGATCGTGTCGAATTAATTGCACGGATTTAAAACTGTAGATGAAAACAATGAGATCGTTTAAAATCTCGTTGAACGAAATGTCACTTATTCGTTGATCAATGAAAATCATCTTATAATCTCAATTTCTTGTATTGGACGATATTATAAAAGAAAAATCAAACAAATTTTGAAAATTATATATAAAAAATTAGAATCACAAATCGTTCGACAGCGGTAGAAAATTATATTTGTATTTCCATCCCACAGACGACCATATTTAGATTTTTAGAACTCCCCCGCCGATTTTTTTCACTCCAGTTCTATTTTCACGCTGTCTGCCTCGCGTTCATAATTAGAGTGAAAATTTCCCATTCTTTCCTCCAGGATTTATTTCGATCTGTCCCATTCTCTCTCCCTCTCTCTCTCCTCTCTACGACTATCGTTATAACCTTCTCGGTCGAGACTTTATCGCGCTGATAGGCCGGGCAAATCACGAATTTATCGAAAAATACAGCGCAGTGAAAATCGCAACCGGATACGTCGTTTAGCCGCAACCGCTGTTCCGTTCGACGGATGATTAGACAGACGAAAATAAAAAAAAATATAAAAAAAAATAAAGTTCAAGAGAATGACGAGAGGCCGGCAGAAAAAGAGACGAGTACTATGTACGTACTGTTTTTCTCGCGTGGTTTCACGGGGAAAGTGGGTCAGAAATGATGCGACCGGATTCCTCGTTTATGTGACGACACACGGGACCACGCGAATTCATGAACAGAATCATTCGGACGGATTTGCTTTTCGGACCGTTTACAAACGGTCCGGCGAACGCGATGTTATAATGCACGGTGCTCTCCGATCGTTTTATTCGAGACCAATGAAATTTGCCTAAGTCACTATAATTTAATGATGTGTCGTTGTTACCATCGCCTGATGTCATTTAAAACTGTTTGCACTCTAGATTAGTGACTAATATTGGTGCATCAATAACCCTGTCACTATATAGCTGGAAATAAAATAAAATATCTATTCTTTAGCTACGTCGTATAAAACAAGTCCAAGGTAATTAATGTCGAATAAAATAAACATTTTATATTTTGTGATTTGTTATAGTGTGATATTTTTGGAAACAATCCCCTATATGCCTATATAATTCCCTATAGGGATTTCCCTATACATGCAATTCCCCATAGGGATTTCCCTATACACACAATTTCCCATAGGGATTTCCCTATACATACAATTCCTCAGGGTAACTATCAGAAAATTCACTTAATACAAAAGCGATCGAGAAAGCGAAACATTCGGCTTTCCGTAGCGGGCGACGGTGGATTTAAAGTTCATATTTCAAATGTAGCGTGATCGTCGACAACCAAGTGCAAAGGGTTAATAGACGACGTGGCATCGATGGAAAATTCGATTTCAACGCGGTGTCGTTAATGTCCAAAGGGGGGAGGGGAATAAATAATGACGATTGGAAATTTTCTTTTCGGCGTCGGTTCGACAGTCCGCGTCGTTTGTCATTCAGTTTTATTTTCCCGTCGCTCGTGGATCACGTGCGAAATTGAACAAAGACTTACCGATATTACCGACTCGATTATCGTACTCGAAGAGCGAGCGTAATCCGACTCTAAATCGAATAATAGGTGTCATATGCGCTTTACGTGACTAATGACCAATCATATAACATTTATTCGTGGAGATATCGTCATATGACAGAGAGAAAGAGAGATAGAGAGAGAGACTAAGGTCGATAAAACCATCAAAGGAAGATGAGTTACGAGAGCCCGGAACAGATGCTAATTGGTCGATGATAATTGTCTACAAGAACCGGTTCGGGAATTAAGAGGTTACGCATTCGGAAGATTAATTTCGTTTCTGATGCTTCCAATTATCATAACACGCGTCCGTGTATATCAATTACTAACGGGTGTAATGGCGTTTCCATCGTTAATCAAAATTACCATCGTTAACGTCTCGTTAGAACACACGTGCAGTTGTATTCCGTGTACTCGAAACGCGTTTCATACTTTCAAACGTGTTCAACTTTTCTGTACGTGTAGACGTTTAAAATACTTTTCATCTATTCGTCAGAAAATTTTCAAATCTCTAAGGAATCTTCGTTGTGTTTTACAAATCCCATCGATTTCCATTGTAAGATCACAATTTCCTTAAAATGATTAAAATCAGAAATTCACATTAAAAACCAACAATATTTATTATCCTAAGTGTAAAACAATCATAATATCTTCCAACAAACAGCATGACGTCAACTCAGGAGGAGACTATTTTCAATAAATACCGTCACACCACCACCTCCACTAATTTAAATCACAATTAATTCGACGCACACCTCGTAAAATCGAATCTCACAAATCATTCCGAACGAAAAGGTTTAATATATTCCCCCTAAAAAAAAAAACACATAAAAACCCTCTACGAATAGTTTCCTATCCCGAATAAGAAACACCCACTTTCCAGTCAACCAGCTGTCATCCCAATCGCCGTTTCGCCCGATAAAAGAGCCCACGAGTTTCCCAATTACACAGGTAACGTAAGTCGGGGGGAGGGGGGGGCCGTTCCACGTCAAAGCCAGGCAGGTGAGCCGTTCATTAGAAATGCCTAGACAAAACGGTGCCATTAATCAAGACCCTTCTTCATGGTGCACCGGAACGCCAGGCCATTCTGGTAGACCGCCTCGCCAGGCATTCACTAATAAATGTTTCACGGTGACGTGTGCGCCGAGGACACCCCCCACGTCATTGCTGTTCCCGTTGCCGTTGCTGTGTCGTGGCATTCGACCGAACGTCGCATAAGCAGCCTGTCGGCTCGAATTCGCCGTGTCTTCCTGGCTGATCCAAAACCGACACGGATGTTGAACCCTCCGCGACCGAAATTTCTTATCGACGTGGAAAGTAAATTATGTAAGGGCTAGGTGGCGAGTGTCGGTCGCCAAACGTGAATTTTGGGAATTTAGATATGTTTTGAGGAGATAAAAGGAAATATGGAAATAATGGATGAAAATTATATTGTTTTCAGTTTTTATTGTTGAACGATTTAGTGGGAAGAAATAGTGCAATTTTGATTGGTTAATAATTTATTAGTGAAAAATATTGTAATTTTGAGAACAAATATTTTACTGCAGACGATAACTAACACGATGAAATAGGAATTGATGACTGTTGTTAATGAGTCTTTTGATAATGATATGAATTGTCTGGCAATTACAATGATAAAGCGAAGTTTGATATAAAAAATATGAATATAGCGTGGATAACTTACAGTTACATAACTGTTATAGAGGATTAACATGTCCCGCTTGGTCGGGTTCGGTCGATTGTTTTGTCAGGCCGCGTTATATCTCGATTATGCGATGTGTTTGTATTAACAACACCGTTTGTTATCCGAAGTGTTCCACGGTCTTGTACAACAAAGACTTATGAAACTCGTATTTACTCGAATCCCGGGCGAACGACGTGCAACAGACACACTTTGACAAGTCGGTACTTAAGTTTCCCGCCACTTTTACTATTAACCCCGCTGCGAGTCAACGTTAACATCCGTCTCACCAGAATACCCGTGTTATTTATTCTCCCGCGGTAGGACGCTCGGATAAAAAAAAATTACAAGCTTTTCGTTCTTACGTTTCTCGTGTTTAAACACTTCGAGAGATTAAATTATCCCACCGTCGATATTCTACTAACTCGACTTTCGTACAAGTCACAGAAATTTCTCGTTTTATGGACAACCGTGAAAATTTCCCGTTTAATTAGGAAATAACCGTAAATAAGTAACTGCGCGCGACGTTAAAACGATCAAGCGATTAATTTCTAACTTCTTATCTCGCTTCGCCCGTCACGAAAACGAAGCTATTTATTTCCCCAGTACACCCCCGCCCCCACCCCACCCCAACCCCTTCGGTTGGATGTGTCCCGCAGTTTGATTAATATTTTCGCGGTACACACTTTCTAACAGTGGATCAACGAAATGTTTGCCGGCAGTTTCTGCGAGCTGCATCGCAATTTTCCCTGTCGTGACAAAATGTCATCCTCCGCAAGTACGTGCCGACACGTGGATCGAATAGATGAGGATGACGTGAACAACGGACGCACGCGGTTAGAGAGTTTTCCCGCATCCTTCGTGCGCATAATATTTCATCGTGCTTTTTATTAAAAATGTTACTTAACACTAGAACTACCAAGGGGGTCGAAATGACCGGTTCCGCATTTCTTCTAAGAATCGCTTAACACTAGATTTACGGACCGAGCCAATTTGACTCATTCAAAATTTGATTACTATATGTATGTACATATATATAAAACTTTAATATTATTTTCGAAATACATACGTTGGTTTTTAGTTAAGTAATGAAACATATGTAAATGTTAATTTACACTTAGTAAATTATATATTAGTATATTAGTAAAGTACACTTCAGTAAAAGTAGGTATATAATCAACATCCGTAAATCTAGTGTTAAGTTTATAACACTGAGATTTCCAAAATTCTTCATAACCACGTTTCTCTATGCAAATAATTAAATCGATCAATTTACTATCCTCTTTTATTTCTTTGTTTCAAACATATTTATCTAATGCTTTTAAATATACCGAATTAATCCTCGGTAGTTCTAGTGTTAACCCCTTTCTCGTTCTCTCTCTTTCTCCCTTACTTTGTTGTCGATGAAAAAAAAATGAAACAAAGAAAAACAAAAATTCGCCGTTCACGTTGCAACGTCATCGCGTCGAACAGCATTTCAGATTTTTCCGGCGACCGACGAAAAACACGCCTGCCACTCTAATGATCGTACACGTCACCGCGTGTTAAAGTGCCACGTTGCGATCCACGGTCTCGGTGGCGGGACACGTGCGCGAATTAAATTAATTCGCTGATTAGCCACGTCGCAGTTTTACCGGCTCCATTACGCAGCCGGTAACCCGATGCCGATCACTTTTCTGCCTCAACTTCGGAACGTTTAACCCATTGACGGTAGAACGGTACGTATTTCTGTTGGTTCAGGGGGGAGGATCGGTGAAATTACGGTGAAAATTGTGAGATCATTGTTGTTGAATGATGAATCAGTTATAGTGTTGTTTATACGTCTGTGAGATCTTTAGTTTTTCATACAGTAATGTTATTTCATCGATTATTAAATCGCTTGGTGGAGAAATAAGTGTTCCCGTTAATAGGGTACACTTGAACTCATTTTTTGTTGCCTTAGTGAAAGGGTTAATCAATCGTTAAGGGTTTATTAATTGTTCATAATCACGCACCCTGTGAAATTGCTAACGGGCACTTTTTTGCTATTTTTATCTCATCTGAGATAACTAATTCTTTCAACTCACTATTTTTTCAACATCCTTCTACACATTCTCATCTTAAAATCAACAGACATTATCAACTTCTCAGTCTAAAGGACTGTCAATTTTCGACCAAAACAAAAAAACCACAAAATCACTGGTTGCCTTTCAAACGATTAAACTACGACGACGTGAATGTCTTAAATTCGAATAGAAAAACCGCGAGAGAAAGATCGATCCTTGCAGGTTGACCCGCGTATCTACAAGCTGATGTGTCTCCAACCCTCCCCCTCCCCCTCTCCCCTCCCCTTTCCCCTACACCTGGCTTAGTGTTCCCTACCAAATTATTACGGGACATCGATCATCGAAATTTGACACTTATATGCACCGAAATCTCTCTAGCAGTGCCACGGCCCACGGGCCGAGAATGATCGATTGCTCTTCACCGTGATTGATCCGTGGCTACCGTGTACGTCGAAGGTCGAAGGGTTGCGCCCTTTTGCGGGCTACGCTTGCCGCCCGGTGATCATCGTGGAATTGCGATAAAGCAGAAGCAATTGGCAGGCTTGTAATATCAGTCGAGATGACGTGTGCATGGCGGTTAATATTCAAGGGATTTAGAAGATTCTAAAAGGGTGAGCGAAATTTTTTTTTAAATGTTCGGTAAACGAAGGGTTGGATTAATTAATTAATATCTACGTTTCAGGAGATGGAATTTCGTGACATAATTATTAAATATGTTGACAATTGAAGTCGCCTGCGGGAAGAACAAGTAGTTCTGGTACTTTTATATTTTTTGACAAAAGAAGAGGGGGGGGGGGAGATATTTGGAAATCTGTTTTAAGCTGCGATTTAAAAAGTGTTATTGTTCGCTCTGATAATGAGAGGGAAAGCAAGTTTTGTAAAAGAATCGTTTCTTCTGCGGCTTACTCGTTGCAAATCCTCGCGATTCCGGCGATATTACGTCCGGGATTAAAGGAAAGAATACGTTATATGTATACATATGTATGTATATGTATAGCGATACCAGAAAAAAAATGTATATACGTATATATATTTCAAAACTGGCCATCTAAAAGCTTCGACGGAATGTACCGTGAAATTGATGAAATGGATCCCGGTTAAAAATCGAAAAAGCATGTTAACTTTTAACACACACACATACACATACCTCTCGCACACGTTCGCAGGGAAACTTGGTAATTTACCAGAGGATAGTTTCGCGAGTGCGTAGAATTTCGTCGAAACACACATTGTAATGAGGAAAGGTCGGAGTAATAATGAGAACTGTGTGAAAATAGAGGAGGGGGGTGGAGGGACGATTGTAACACTTCCTGTCTTTTTACATGTAACCAGGCACGATTTGCATATTTTAAATATACCACTCTAGGGAAACGTTCCTTGAATATTTAAGTCTTGCACCTGCCGCCGTCGCTTCAATTTAATCCCACCGACGGAATTCAAACGTTAGAAAATCAACGATAAAACAATAATTTACAAAAAGAATTATTTAATCATCGTCGTCTATTCTATCACTGTCTATTCCAATTTCTTTACCTCCCTTGATCCTATAATTAAATTTCTACGACAATCTTAAATAATAATTAACAAAGAATGTCTAAAACACACTATCCCTCTTTCGATTTATTTAATAACAAAAAAACTCATCCTAACAATTCAAACACCTTTGAACTATTTACACAAATAATTTAATTATCAATAAAAAAAATGTTTGTGATTACCCCCTTCGAAAATCACTGCATGTATAATCATACTAATTCCAAAGAAACACACTCAAATTCCTCAACAAGCGTAGTCACGCGATTTTCGTTACGTATTCGCGTAAATCGACCGTGGATCACGATCGTCGAGGGGATCGATCGGTTGACATATTGGTTCGATAATCCGCATGCAATTTCGGCGCGGATCATCGCCGTCTTTATCCGCGCCGACGGCTTTCCGTGGCCCGGTAATAAGGGCGGTGTTTCTTTTTTTTGTTATTTTTTTCTTTCGAGCGAGGAACAAAAACGCCGCGAGGGACCAGAAGACGTTACCCTGAAGATCGGGAAGACGATACCGGAGGTGAGCGGCCGATTCGGTATCGCATTTTGCCGCGCCGGATCTTTGAAGCGTATCGCTTTTGCCGGATTCAGGTAGGTAATTCTAAATAATTCCGCAGACCGGACGCCCCTTTTTTCTTTTCGGGGTTCGACGATCGGACGTTTAAGTGTGGGAGTGTTTAACCCTTTCCTTGCAGCGGGTCCTATTGTCGAGTGTGACTCGTCACGGTTTGGAAGTTTAACCTCTTCAGGCCCATGAACAGATGTGAACGTTTAGTTTTTGTTATTATTATAGTTACTGTCAATAATAAATAGACTAAAATTATCACCACAGATTATTCACTATAGAATCCCTGAATAAGAGAAGTAAATTTTTTGTTGGTTTGGCTGCACTGGTAATGGGATTTTTGTTTTGGAAGAAATTACTAAACGTCTACATATATGGCGAAGGGCGTGAAGAAGTTAAGAATTTGAAGCTTAGTACGTAGTTTATTCTGCTTTTAATTGTATGTAAATTAAAACGACGTTGTTAGTTTTAAATATGAGAAATTTATTTGAACCGCAGTATTGGGAAAAAGAAAAATGAATTATGGTTGCAAAGGGTTAATCCTTTGTAACTCTTAGGACTGTTGTGTAGTGATGGTTGGTTTGAAATTATTAATTAAGTTGTAAATGATACTGTATGCGATAAAGATTTAAAAATTTGTTGATTTTTGAGTCACGATACAGGACGCCGATGGGTAAACGAAGTTAGGTTACAAAAATAGAGACACAACGGGTCGCGACGTCAAAGTTAAATATCATTAGAGGGAGTTAACAGTTCAACCCGCCCGGGATTACATTATCTTTCCATTTCGAGGTTGGAAATGAAATTACGGGACCGTTTGTGATCGTTTCTAAGCAGTTTCACTTGAGAATCTTTCGCTGTTCACAGATTGATCGTGCTCCGAATATGTTCGTATTCGAACCGTCGAAATTATCTCGCGACTCCGCCACGGTGAAACGGTTCGCGAGAACTAATTTCAACGATCTGCACCGACGGTAAATAGAAACGTACAGGGGAAACTTTGTTTGGGAATTCGGAATTAGAAAAAATTACGATTTCACGCGAGACCGTATTTCATTACAATTCCCCGGCGAACTTTGCTCCCATAAGTAACCTACGTTAACATGAATCTTTGTAAGAGTTGAATTTCCCTGGAAAAATCCTTTACCAATAATCGATACAGAATTTCCCTGCAGGAAACTTTGTAAAACAAAAAAAGATAATCGAATTTATTTCACACCTAGTGGTTATTATCCAATTTAGTTTCGCCAACATGGAGCGACTTAATCCCCGAAACTCGTGTATCTGAACTTTCTATAATAAATGCCAGCCGTGTTATTTAATAGGGGAGATCAAGGCCTGTGGTCTCCTTCGTTTCACTGAACACTGGTCAAGTCATTCCTAGTCCAGTCAAATTTCGTTCAACTTCGAAATTTCTTATTACAGGATGGAATTTTGGTATTATATGTTTTCGGGTGCGCTGATCACGGGAAAAATAGTAAAAAAATTCCTAGTGCGTCACTTCTATGCGAAAATCGCTTGCGAAAATTTGAAACGCTCGTATCTCAAAAACGGTTGAACCTACGGCAAAATGGTTTGCACCATAAGAATCAGCGTGAAATTTTGCATCGGAAAGGACTTTTTACCCGATTCCGATAAGTGTAAAATTACGAGATATTTAATTGCAAAGCTATTTTGTAGGCGTGGCTAACGGATATAGGCGAGAGGGACAGCGGAGAGCGGTGGCGATGTTCCTCTCGCTCGGTGCTGCAAGGCGAGAGAGACGGAACGCGTGACGTTAAGAAGGGGAAGAAGATAAGCTCGAGCTGGCGTGGATTTTCTTCTTCGCTCGTTCAGCCGCGTCTGAAAAATTAATTGTAAGTCCCAAAACTATACTTTCAATGGGACGAAAAAAAAAGTATTTTAGGGACAGTGTTTTTTTGCATTATCGACAATTCCCCATCGATTGAAAATAGTCCCAAAAAGGACAAAATTTTGTTCAAAAAATGCATTTTAGTAATATATTTTTTATTCATATTCGACAATTTCTGATTGTTTAAAAATACTCTAAAAAGTACTTTTTTTAGATCATTACTGGAATTTGTCATTAACACGTTGAGCGCCACGCCGATTCTTAATGAAGTTCCCGCCAGGCCACGCGCGCCGCTTATATGCGCTGTATTGTACGCAGTCAGTCACCAGTGGCTGACGAGGCCTAAACGGAAAGGTAGGTGTCAGTCACCGGTAACTGACGTGGCACTCAACGTGTTAAAAAATTGCAATACCGTGCAAATACCGATCAGGGAAAAATACATTTTGGCAGTAAATTTTGTATTCACCATGGACAATTTTCGATACTTTACAAATATTTAAAAATGGACTATTTTAATCAAAAAATGATATTACAATTTTGTTACGTACAAATCACGACAAGAAATGAATTACTTTTTTACCTATCTATTTACATGTGAACAATAGGTCGCATCATAACAGCAGTTAGCGCGGTGGTAAAGCGTTCGTTTTGTAACGTAAAGGTCCCGGTTTCGAGTCCTCACTTTAACGTAGTTTTTTTACTTTTTATTTTTATTTTACTTTCCAATTATTAGTATAAAACAACGAAATTAATAAATGTAGTAAATGTTTAAAAGTGAAATTTGTTATTTTGATGTTTAAATTTAATTTTTTAAAAGAAATAAATTATTCAATTTCATTGATGATGACAAATTCCAGTAATGATCTAAAAAAAGTACTTTTTAGAGTATTTTTAAACAATCAGAAATTGTCGAATATGAATAAAAAATATATTACTAAAATGCATTTTTTGAACAAAATTTTGCCCTTTTTGGGACTATTTTCAATCGATGGGGAATTGTCGATAATGCAAAAAAACACTGTCCCTAAAATACTTTTTTTTTCGTCCCATTGAAAGTATAGTTTTGGGACTTACAATTAATTTTTCAGACGCGGCTGAACGAGCGAAGAAGAAAATCCACGCCAGCTCGAGCTTATCTTCTTCCCCTTCTTAACGTCACGCGTTCCGTCTCTCTCGCCTTGCAGCACCGAGCGAGAGGAACATCGCCACCGCTCTCCGCTGTCCCTCTCGCCTATATCCGTTAGCCACGCCTACAAAATAGCTTTGCAATTAAATATCTCGTAATTTTACACTTATCGGAATCGGGTAAAAAGTCCTTTCCGATGCAAAATTTCACGCTGATTCTTATGGTGCAAACCATTTTGCCGTAGGTTCAACCGTTTTTGAGATACGAGCGTTTCAAATTTTCGCAAGCGATTTTCGCATAGAAGTGACGCACTAGGAATTTTTTTACTATTTTTCCCGTGATCAGCGCACCCGAAAACATATAATACCAAAATTCCATCCTGTAATAAGAAATTTCGAAGTTGAACGAAATTTGACTGGACTATTCCAGGTGACAGCAAACGATGACCTAAGCCAACCTTAAGACAGTCAGGCCGTGCACACGGGAATACATGTTCATACACACACACACATACACACGGAACGTGCCCAGCCATGGGAAGCGTCCATAAATATTTGCAGCCCTGTAGAATTCTTGGTATCTCGTGCAAACGGCGTATCAAATAAAATATTCACTTTTAAGAACGACGTGTAATGACGTACAACGTTTTCCGTCGAGAAAAGTGTAGACATATTCTTATCAAACGTAGAAATAACTGTTTTTCGAGTAAATTCAGTGTAGTTTGCTATATTTATTCATCAGGAGATAATCCAGCAATAATTTATCGATTTATAATTCACGAGACTATTATGAAAATCCATAACTCTTTTTATAAATAAAATGTTCATTTTGCCGGACAATCGGGAAAAAAATCATTTCTATGTGTAATAATAGATCACAGTATATTTAACACTATTTCTACCACGATTGTGTGTGTACCTATTTCGACCAAAAGGTGTCTTTTGAAACTTTTTCGTTTCAATGCAAATATTTGCCAAAACTATTGGAATTTCAAATTACCAGTAAAATGTAGATAATTTAACAACTATTGTATAAAAAGTCAACCAATTAATCGTGGAGAAATGATTCAACTTAACGAATGGTTTTAAGTTAAAGTTTGAAAGGTGTCTTTTGGCAGCTCTTGGTAGAAATAGTGTTAATAAAATACACAATAAAAATCCTGACACCCTATCCAACCCTATCTCATTGGCCAATAGAAGAACTTCACATTTTTAATTGAATTCGACCGGGAAATGTCCGCGGAAAACCCGCGTCGCTCTTTTATCCGGCGAAAAAAAAACGAATTCCAGTTTCTCCGCGACGAAAAGTACGTCGAAATGAAAGCGGACACTAACACTTACACGCGTGACACGTCGGGCACACCGACAGGTGCGTTCCGAAGGTGTGCGAGCGACGGAATGTCGCGAAATATGAGAGTTTCCAGGGAACTTCGAGGGAACTTTGCTTATTCGTCCGCTGCCAATCAACCGCCACGCTTGCCAACCGGTCTTAACCTGGTGGTTTAACCTGGGGGAAAAACAGCCTTCGTGCCGCAGAGCAAACTGCCGGTGTTCCCGCGGTCGTGACGAACGTACCGGGGAGGTTTGCTTTTCTTCGTACGAAATATTCGACGGCGAGTCTTTGGAAATTGTTTGGACTACGTTGAATCGAGTTACCGAAGGCCGACGACTTGGCAGACGAATGGGAGACGGTTCTTTTGCGGACCTGGGGGCGATTTTAATTCTTTATTTTTTTCTTGGTTGGACGTTGCAGCAACTCGAGACGATGTTGCGAATATGTGACGGGTTTATTTAGGGGAAGGATAAAGCGAATTTATATAGAAATTAATATATAAAAACGTTATATTTTATAGTAATTCTCTGCCACTAACTTTAGTAATATTAGTTTACTGATTGCAATTTTATTTTATAGGGACGGAAAACTATTAAATTTGTGGTAACAAAATTAACAGTAGATTTACCACAAATTAACATACCTATTTCTACACTATACTATATATACTTATATGGAATATACATATATACATATGTCTTTATATGCCTAATAAATGTAAGTAAAAATAAAAATAAAATATTCTCATCTACAAGCCAAGAATTTTCCCAATGAAACTTTAACGAAAACTTTTCCCAGGGGGATCAATTCTAGCGTTAATTCCACGACGACGATATTTCACCGGTGTTTGCGCGCATCTTCGGGTCGCGACTAGCGTTTCCGGTCATCGAAAGTTTCGATCGGCGCGACGGTAGTTCGTCCTCCGTTTCCCCGTGTCAATATTTGTCCCCGCGAACGACGCCGGAGTTTTGCAATCGGGCCAATGAAATTCTGTCCCGTGAAACATTTGAAATCGATTTTACTTTCGTACCTGTCGACGCGACGACTATAAAGACATCAACCGAGCTTGATTACCGTACGCCCGGCCGGCACTATCGAAAGTCGAAATTCCCACGCGGGTTCGACTTCTACAATCCGATAATCAACCGTTCTCTAATCCTACGCCAAAAACAACGAGTACAAAAAAGAAGGAGACGAGAAAGACAGTGGAAATAGGAAAAGAGAGAGAGAAAGAAAGAGACAAACAGACAGATATACCTGTATCGGATCAACGCGGAACGAAATACACTGCAAACGTTGAATAAACAAAAGCCGCGCGTTCATCATCGACGATCGCGAAATGGATAGGCGAAAATAACCAAAGCCAGTTCTCGTCGTCCACCTCCCGTGGACCTTGACGTGAAACGGTAGATGAAACCTCTTTCACCGTCGTATTCCTAGGAAATCGAATATCCCCCGGACAAATGAGTATTTATTGGAATTTCGCTCGGCTGAATGTAAAACTATCGGAGGCAGGAAAAGGAGGGAGAGTAGGAGGAGGGGGGGAGGGGTGGTTCAGAACTCCCTCCCCCCATTTACCTTCCACCCATCCAACCGTCTATTTCATCGCTCTTCTTCCTCACCTTTGAAAAACCCCGTAGAGGGGTGAGGGGGAGGGGAGGGGAAGTTCTACAGCTGCTAGTGGGTGTACAGCACACGAGAGTGCCGCGGATATTTCTATTCGCCTTTTACCTCGGCAAACAAAGCGCATAGGTATATATCCTCCTCTCTCCGTATGTTCGAAACGCGGATCCCCAATAACCCGTGGAAATTGGGTAGACATTGGAAATGAATCGAAAGAGCAAATATCGCCGTGTAAGGGGAAGAGGTTTTTCGACCCGGGTCCCGCCGCCCTTTGTGCCTGGAGGAGAGGTTCAAGTGCACTCCGCCGATCGTCCGGGACACGATTTTACTGCACTCATGAGGGACACTTCAATGTTTCCACCACCCACGTCCCGAAACTCCACCCCCCCCCTCCCCTCCCGTAGGGTGACCCCAGAAGTACCCTTCTCCTCCTCAATTGAAACGATTCGCAATCCACCTGTCAACGCGGTACGCATCGATTACACCATTGCGTTAAATGTTAGTACTGATTGAATGACGAATTCCAGGGTCGGCGATCCGTGCGAATTAAACGCCCGTTGTTGATTGAATTCGTTCCGACCAGTGGCGTATCTAGAATTTTTACCGCCCTGGACGGACTCCAATTTGTCGCCTTTTTATAAAGATATAAGATACTTTTTTAACACTAGAACTACCGAGGATTAATTCGGTATATTTAGAAGCATTGGATAAATATGTTTGAAACAAAGAAATAAAGGGGGATAGTAAATCGATCGATTTAATTATTTGCATAGAGAAACATGGTTATGAAGAATTTTGGAAATCGCAGTGTTATAAACTTAAGCGATTCTTAGAAGAAATACGGAACCGGTTATTTTGATCCCCTTGGTAGTTCTAGTGTTAAAGGATACGAGACACTTACGGAGGTCAGGTTAGTCGTGGAAATCGAATAGTAAACTTATGAAGTGAATGAGTTGTTTTTTACAATTAAAACTAAGTACTTAAATATAAAAAATGCCGTCCCAAAATTTTTGTCGCCCGCTGCGGATCGCACCCGCCCCCCCCCCCCCCCCCCCAAGGTACGCTACTGGTTTCGACGGAAGTGCGTGCCTAAATTTGCGGAATCGAGTGTTCGGCGACGCTTAGATTCTCGTTTCGATAGGTTCCGCGGTTTGGTTAGTAGAATGGGAGAGGTTTGTGTTAACTACTTACTCTGTGCGAGAAGTTTTGCTCGCGAAGCTTGTTAAGCGAGTTGGATTTTTCTACATTATTGTTATGAGCTTTCTTACTGAAGTTCGTTTAATTAAGAGAGAGAGAGACGTAGTTGGTTGTAAGTTTAATTGTTCCTGAAGAGAGAGAGGTGGGGTGTAGTATACGGAATAAAAAAGGGGTGAATCGTGATATTAGAGGAGTTCGATGTTAATTCGGTAAATAAAGGGACGGTTTAATTAAGAGTTCTTTGTTACGTTGCTTCGTGAGTCTTTCGTTTTTGTTATTATCAATTTCTTGGTATTAAAATAATGCTTTTACTATCATTATTCTAAAAAATCAAAGAATGTTGGGGGAAAATCACGTTCGAGTGTAAACGTGTATTAATTGAAATCACCTCGTGTTGCGTTCAAATTCAATTACCCCTTTGCCGCCACCTCTTCGCGTCTAAATCACCGTATTTTTCCCGGAAATCAAATTTGTCTTTCATTAAAATCACCGTGTAATTATTTTTTCGAAATCACCGTTTTCCCCGGCGACCAAGCTCGGTAAATAAATCCGAGCGGAAGTGCTTCTCGAAAATCGCGCGCCTTAAGAAAGTCAACTTTCTTTAATTAAAAGAACCGCGTGATTACGCCGCGACAAATTCGAGCGTAAGTAAACCATCGCCGTTTCGAGGTATAATTAACGACGTCTCGATTTGCATCGGTCTATGAAAAAACACACGAAGAAAATTCACCCCGAAAAAATTCAAACTTCTCGACTAAAATTCCCAAAAAACCACGGCTGAAAATTTACTATTTTTTTCCCTTTGGATTCTTTTCCAACCTGTTCGACAAACAGAGAATTTTCTTCGAACTTTTTCGCGAGCGTGACGAACGGGAAAAAGTGCTTGGTTGAAAATACTTCACGTGTCAAAGTAAGAGAGAGAGTGAGAGAGAGAGAGAGTACACTTGACACCGTGAGCAGCGGTTGGAATTAATAATGCGCCTTCGAAGGTTTATACGCCATAACAGCCGGCTACGTACGGCAGGTGTTAGGCTCGCTATTCGCGTTAACAGAGTCAACCGCGGTTGCACGGCAATTAAGTGTTAACGTGTTGGCGTAACGTATTAATTATTTACACGCGACGAGCTGTTGCTAGCCCACCTTAGGTATTCCGACGGGCTGCCAAGCTTCCTCCCTGTGTAAATGTATGTATGTGTGTGTATGTGTGTGGTGTGTATTCGCGAAAAAGAAATCATTCGTGCGTGGAACGGGCACTTGGAACGATGACAAGTTGAAAACGGTTTACAAACTCGATGACTGGGGTGACGAAAGTAATTTTCACCTTTTGGGTACCTTTCAAGTAGTTGTTACACCTGAATATACCGACTGTGTACATTTTCCGAGAAATACTTGGGATACTTATTTTTTAATATTGTAGAATTTTCAATATACGTAATGACACTTTACGGAAATTGTGTGTTTGCCTTCTTTTTACGAAGAAAATATACGTTTTAATCAGATAAGTGTGTGTGACGACTATACTCATCATCGCTTAATTAGATCTGTACAGAGGACGCGGAATCCGAAGCCGAATGAGACAGTGAAAGATTCAGGTCGATATCTAAAAATTTGCGGAAAGGGCGAGCAAATTACGAAAATCGCGAAAAATCGTCGAATTATAACAGTTTTTTGATCGGCGTTTGATCAATTTTTGAGATAGCGATCTGAAACTTGTACCATTGTTTTAGTTAGGAAATTCTACGGCAGATCAACATATAATAGTTGTACTTTTCGAAAATTTCATTTTTCGCAAAAATCTGAAGGGGGTAGGTCAGGATTTTTTGCGATTTTCGTAAATCGCTTGCCATTTCCGTAATTTTTGAGCTATTAAAACGATCCGGGGCGTTTTGGACGTGGAATCCGAAGCCGAATAAGGCAGTGGAAGAATTATTTTGATATCTAAAAAATTGTAGAAATGGCGAGCCTTTTACGAAAATCGCAAAAAATCCTGACCTACCCCCTTCAGATTTTTGCGAAAAATGAAATTTTCGAAAAGTACAACTATTATATATTGATCTGGCGTAGAATTTCCTAACTAAAACAATGGTACCAGTCTCAGGTCGCTATCTCGAAAATTGTGGAAATGGCAAGCGAAAAACTGGTTGAAATTGACGAATTTTCGCGATTTTCGTAATTCTTCCGTCATTTCCACAATATTTTAGATATCAGAATGATTCTTCCACTGACTTATTCGGTTTCGGATTCCGCGTCCAAAACGCCCTGGACCATGTTAATAGCTCAAAAATTACGGAAATGACGAAGGAATTACGAAAATCGCGAAAATTCGTCAATTTCAACCAGATTTTCGCTTGCCATTTCCACAATTTTCGAGATAGCGACCTGAGACTGGTACCATTGATTTAGTTAGGAAATTCTACGCCAGATCAATATATAATAGTTGTACTTTTCGAAAGTTTAATTTTTCGCAAAAATCTGAAGGGGGTAGGTCAGGATTTTTTGCGATTTTCGTAATTTGCCCGCCATTTCCACAATTTTTTAGATATCGTAATGATTCTTTCACTGGCTTATTCGGCTTCGGATTCCGCGTCCAAAACGTCCCGGATCGTTTTAATAGCTCAAAAATTACGGAAATGACAAGCGAATTACGAAAATCGCAAAAAATCCTGACCTACCCCCTTCAGATTTTTGCGAAAAATGAAATTTTCGAAAAGTACAACTATTATACATTGATCTGCCGTAGAATTTCCTAACTAAAACAATGGTACCAGTCTCAGGTCGCTATCTCGAAAATTGTGGAAATGGCAAGCGAAAAACTGGTTGAAATTGACGAATTTTCGCGATTTTCGTAATTCTTCCGTCATTTCCACAATATTTTAGATATCAGAATGATTCTTCCACTGACTTATTCGGTTTCGGATTCCGCGTCCAAAACGCCCTGGACCATGTTAATAGCTCAAAAATTATGGAAATGACGAAGGAATTACGAAAATCGCGAAAATTCGTCAATTTCAACCAGTTTTTCGCTTGCCATTTCCACAATTTTCGAGATAGCGACCTGAGACTGGTACCATTGATTTAGTTAGGAAATTCTACGCCAGATCAATATATAATAGTTGTACTTTTCGAAAATTTAATTTTTCGCAAAAATCTGAAGGGGGTAGGTCAGGATTTTTTGCGATTTTCGTAATTTGCCCGCCATTTCCACAATTTTTTAGATATCGTAATGATTCTTTCACTGTCTTATTCGGCTTCGGATTCCGCGTCCAAAACGTCCCGGATCGTTTTAATAGCTCAAAAATTACGGAAATGACAAGCGAATTACGAAAATCGCAAAAAATCCTGACCTACCCCCTTCAGATTTTTGCGAAAAATGAAATTTTCGAAAAGTACAACTATTATACATTGATCTGCCGTAGAATTTCCTAACTAAATCAACGGTACCGGTCTCATGTCTCTATCTCAAAAACTGAGCGAATGCCGAACGAAAAACTGTTTTAATTCGAAGGTTTTTCGCGATTTTCGTAAATCGCTCGCCATGACCGTCACTATTAAAAAACTAAAAACATAGGAACCCGAAAGTATCTACAATTTTTCACAGAAATTCTCACAACTATCGCAAATCAATTTTCCCCGCTTGCAACTCCGATACAAATGATTAAAACTCGAGAGCAGAAAAATATGGACCTCGCGTTGAGAAAAAGAAATTTACACTATCAATCGTTCATCCTTTTGTTCGGCCGTTTTGTACGCGTTGAAAACAGAGTCTCCGCGGGATATTTCTTGCATGCCAGAGATGAGCTATCTACGATCGATCGATCGGTCGGGAATTGAATTTTTCTATGGCCGTTCCCCGAGCGTCTCTTCCTCGTCGTACCGTAAGACGGGAAATACGTGCGGAATTTTCGCGAAGGCTATTTCCGTGTTACGGTGGTGCTTCGTAAAGTGCTGCATACAGAAAGGGAGAACTCTAATATGGTCAGTCATAGGGGGGAGGGTGGGGGGTTGGGGAACGCAGAAAGTTTCTAACGCGTAACTGATGAGAGCGATCGTTCAGTGTCGCGCGAGGACATTAAATTAGACATCATTACGAAAGTTGCAGCGTACGTGCTTAAATGATTTATTCACGGCACGGTCCGAGTATCAAAATGTATCGCGCCGTTTCTTGACTTTCCGCCGACTGTTATCTCGAACCCCCGTGTAGTGTGCCGTCGGATTATTAATCATCGAACATTAACCGGCGTGCATTAACAACGGGAACGGACGGTAGTCGTTAAATACCGACGTGGAACGTAACACTGTTTAGGTGAACGGGATGGAAGAGGGATAAACGGAATAACGATACGAATAAAATCATTGGCGAGCGTGAAAATGAGAGGAAATAAAAGTGAAATAGTAAAGTACGATATGAACAAGTTGGAAATCGATAACCAGATGAGCGAAAGTTAGCCACGTCTGTTAACTTTCTGTTCGTTAATTGTCCGAAGTTAAAATAATTTTTATCGCCTATGGAAAACTGGTTACGAGGGAAAGAGTGTGTATGTGTGTGTGAGAGAGAGAGAGAGAGAGAGAGAGAGAGAGAGAGAGAGGGAAGTGAGAAGTTAATTAATTAGATTACGAACTTCGAAGGAATAATTCAATTACCGCACTTAAATACCTATCATCCGTTATTCACCGTAAACGTAAATTTCCACCCGGCGGTATTATATTTCCCGAAAGTTGAAACTGCTATGCCGCCAGATAGCCACGAACCATCATCGAATAATCAGTCTCGCATCATCTAATGACTGCGCGTAATAGAAACAGTATCCTTCGACGTGCCTACGGGAAATCGGCATTCAATGACCCGGTTGAGTGACTCAATTAACGGCCGATATTGATTATAAATGCTGATTAGGGGTAATTGCTCATACCCTAATGGCACTGTGACGTTGTATGGGAAACATGCTAAAAGCTGTCACTTAAAATATCCACGAATTCTCCAGCGTAACGAAACTTTAATGAAACAGTTACGGGTAATCTATTATTACATCGATTTACATGTAAAAAAACTAGGAAACGTGAACACGCGTATTTTACATGCATTTTTTAAATAACTGTGAAAAATATGTTGAAAGCATGGAATTGAAATTATAATCAGGGCGAAACGTACGATGGGAGAGTGTGCGTGAAAAGAGTCGAAATTCCGAAATGAATCTCTCGAAGGATTGACGAAGAATAGAAAACGAGGGCTTCCGCCGGCTTCTGAATAATAATGTCACGTGCTTCCGGCTTCCGCGAGGAATTCCGTAACGATAGGCGAAGAATTCCGGGAACGCGTAGCGGTAATGAAGCTGTCAATTTCACCCGCGAGGATAAGTATGGAAAGAGCAAGGACGAACGATTGATAACTCACGCGAGAGAAATTCTCGATACGTGCTTCGTTAATTAACTATAGCTTTATGAAGGGATATTAAAGTACGTGCGAGATCGAATTTAAGGATTATTTAAAAAAAAGAAAGTGAAAAAACAATTCGGAGAACACAAAGAAATATGTGTGATTTGAAATGTTTAATTTAAAAACTTGATTTTTTTAATACGATAAAAGTATATCATAATCTTTATTATTATTCTTTACATGATTTTCAATACTTTAATTTTTCTTATAGATGAATCTAGTATTGGAAAAACATGTATTATGTTATTATACGTATAAATTTTAGGATCAATGTATTACGTTTTGTTAGCAATAAAATGACTTTACGTAAAAAAGCAACCGTC
Organism: Mimumesa dahlbomi; assembly: GCA_917499265.3. Classification (NCBI taxonomy): domain Eukaryota; kingdom Metazoa; phylum Arthropoda; class Insecta; order Hymenoptera; family Crabronidae; genus Mimumesa; species Mimumesa dahlbomi. Next base: position 9,030,345 of record OU824118.1, on the reverse strand, counting down.
ATTTCGCGTATGAAAGATAAAATACGAAAAATTCCCCCAGCGAAAATTCATTTCCCAGCGTATCGAATCTTTCTCGCGCACGTTTCCCGATGTTCCTGATGAAAAAAGTGTGTTACGCGGCCCGCGAAACTCTCCCATTAATTCATTAGTCCACCGGCGGTAATTAATTCGCTACGGGGATGAATTTTTTCGTTTCGCGGCTAATAAGACTAATGCCGTATTTCGCGGATTATCAGTAGTAGCATTGCCGTTCTATCCTTTGCCCGGCAAATAAGCGTAGCCATGAACCGACATACTAATTAATGAAGAAGTATGAAACCCAGCTGCATTGCACACGAGAGAATATAGAGACCCCGCGGTGGAACCCTGGCTGCCCGGCTCTTCTTGCATAATAATTAACTTCGTCTTAGTGTCGTTAAGCTACGATACTACAATTGTAAAGCGGCCCATTATTCGCCGTAATTGTTCAACAGTCAATAGACTATTCATAGAATAATACACATTTTACCGTGTATGTACCGTTACCGGTATCTTCGTGTTAAAAAAAAAAAAAACAAGTCCATCATAAATTCCTTGAAAATATCTAAAACAAAAATATCCTACGATTCCACGCTATGATATTCAGATTTCATAATCCGATGTGTACGAGGCTAATAAAACAAGTATTATAATTCACGTACAACGATACCGATAGGAATTCAAATTCGCCAGCAGATGCGTTCGATGTGTACGAAGATTAAAAGCCGGGAGAGAAGTTTCCCGATTCGAAAGGGAGGACGACGTTGAATAATGGAACGCGATCGATTAGATAATTGCCGGTGGTTAACCGTGAAAGGAGGAGCCCGAATTCTGGGCACAGGTGAGCCACTCCCGAGAAATACATACGGAAGGTGGAAGACGACGATCGGGCGACGACAATCGGCCTTGGAAATACCGAAGATTCCACGAACGTTTGAAATGGGACACCGAGGACTCTCTCTCTAAAGAGGCAAACACACCGAGCGCCGGATCGTTTCCCTAGGACCTTTCCCCCGCGGTCGTTCGCTTTCCCTGAAGACATCGTTGGTTCGTAGCGGTGGAATCCGAAGGAGCTATCGAACCAACGAAAGTTACGGAAATAAATTCCGCGGGAATTTAATATCAATGATGACGCGGAATACACAATAGTCTGTGATTTTTTATTCGCGTTAAGGTTTAATTAACAAAGCATATATGACATATATGATATTTGTATATCATATTTATATTATTCTTTGAAAACGGTAGCATTTATTCTTGAATTCATATATATATATATATACATATATATGTGCTCGTACATATATAAATACTATATAAAACTGTATTAAAATATATTAAAATATAGTTTAATATAAACTATAAACTATGTTAAAATATATTTATATATATACTTGGGATACTTAATATTAATTGGGTTATATACATATATCTTGGGTTATATTGGGTTATATACCTATATGAATATTGAATATTCAATATATACATGTATGTATGTATATTGAAGAATAAATTCAAGAATAAATGCTACTTAACGGTACTAATCGCAGGTGCTATATTTTTTCATAAACTTTGATCCCTTCCAATTACATTGCAATCAAAATCACCCTTCTACGACTTACCATTTCGAAGATATAATTTTTTTTTAACTTTTTTACAAAAAGGGTTGTATCTCGACGGGAGGTAGTTTTTTCACAAAACTGTAAAGACTGTTTTTTTCTCATTTTAACGCATTCTATACCCAAAATCATGCCCACAAGTTTCGTTACACTCTCTGTATACGTTGAAAATGTCATCCTCAACATCGTTACTCACCGAAATTAGGTACCTTTCGATGAAATACCCCAGTCAAAGTATTATTAAGCGTTCACGTGTCGAGGGCTGTTAATTTAATTAACTCGACTGCCGCGCGAATGTTAATAACACTGCACGGCGGGGGACGCCAAACATTCGAGTATCAAACAACGAGTCGCGAAAGCGAACCGTCTGACAGCGGTTTCGTCGAAGTAAATTGTAAACCGTCTAATTGAAACGCAGCCTCGCGCTCGGGGAAACCGACGATATTGTAAACTGGATTTCTCTTCTCGATCTTCCGCGTGAGTTTCGACAAACTACGGTCGGACGAAGCGCATTTTAACGGAGAAATGCAAAACGTGGGAGAAGCTAAGGTAAGGCAAAAGTAACGATAGAGGGGACCACGAAAGTCTACATGAATATACATTTACCGAAAGGGGTCGCTACCCTCCGCGTTTTTTGCATCTTTACACGCAGGAAACAACCACCGCGAGACGATTAGCATTTTAACCGGCGACTTTTTCCCGCTTGAAACACCCGAAGAAATATCGGAAGAACTTCTAGGTTCAAAAAGGGGTGGAGGGGGGAGATGAATTCTTTAGTGTCATTCCTGAAACGTCAAGGTTACTCCCAGGATTCGTTTTTCCACCCTTTTGCACTTTGTCGGCCGTAAAAATTTTCGACTAGATACCTTCTTCTCTCTCTCTCTCTCTATCTCCGGTGGATTCATCATTGTACAAATTAGGACAGCGGAGAGAGTATTTTTATAACCGTTTTACGTCGTTCGTCCTCCTTTACAACGAGGCGGTACTTTTAATTCGCCGTAAAATTTACAAAATGAAATTGCCCTCTTCTTTTAAACGAATCGCGTCGTTTCGATCGGCGAGCCGTTTACCGTGGCGCTGCGGAAAATTGCCGCCGTTTCCCCCGCGGGCGAAACGTTTGAATATTATATCAGGAACGTGTTTTTCTTATTTTTTTTTTCTTTTTCATTACGCTCGCGGAATGTTTGCGACGCGGTGTAATTCCCCTCGCGGGGAATCAGGGGATAGATAAGAATTAATTGTGCGGTATCTACACGCGGGATCGATACGCCCGATAAATCTGACAAATAAATAATTATCGTACATTCCTGTCGTTAATTACCACCCCCCGCTCAAGAATCTACGTAAGTGTACAGATATTTAACACACACCTCCAAGAACACACATACATTAGTAACTAGATATCTAAAAGAATTTATTCATCGATTCCTAATCACAGCCATCTAATTAAATTCCTTCCAGATTAACTTCTTAATCACACGCGAATATTTTCGCAGACCGTTCACCTCGTTCTATGATCGCTAAAATTAGAAAGTCCTATAACTACAATTCTACGTTTCTCTAGAATAAATTCCGGACGATGTCTGTAAATTATTAACACGTCGGCAAGAAGGAGGTGGGGAGTGGGGGGGAAAAATGAGACAATAAATGCGATGCTTAATTGCATTTACAACACTTAAAACCACGCGACGCGTCACGGATGATACATACGACCTATCCGAGTGTCACACATAAAGCTCGCGTATGTGTAATAACTATGTATGTATGTATGTATGTATGTATTAAAGCGGTGCGCACGCGGTGCATCGCAATTTCCTTTTTTGCCGGCGTTTCCATTATGCGCCTACTCGAGGGAGTTCGGCTCGATGCACAGTATAAACGTCATTGTCTCTATGCAATTTCTTGCCCCGCATTCGCGTCTGGCATTTCCACGGAACTCCCGCCGCGAAGAAAAATGCGGCAGCGCTAGCATTTGCACGTTAAATCGGATAAAACGTACGGCCGATTTATCGTGGGAGCTAACCCCCACGGCATCCGGGCTATTTTATGGCTGTTTTTCATTACGCAATATTTTCTGGCCGTTCCATTCAAGGGTCTCGATATGCCGAATCGATCGACGGAACCGACAGTTTATTGCCAGAGAAAAGAAGAAAAAAAAAATATATATATACATAGATATATGTATGAAAATCAAAGAACAGGAATAAATAGAACGTCTTCCGGCAAATGTCGATTTCGATTGGAATTCTTTGAAAAGACGTTCGAAATGAAATTCGTCTCGATGAAAGAAGAAAAAAAATTGAAGACTGATACGAATGGATAGCGATTGGTCGATGATTATTTCGTGTTTCTCTCGTTTTTTTTTCCTTTTTTCTTTTAATGCATTATTTACAATGGATGTCGTTGAGAATTTGTCGTAATATCACCGTAAGCATGGTAAGTGTCATCGTAGTTACTCTAACTTCACGCTAATCCTGGGCCGTTATGGATCATAGTTTAGCGTGCTTAACTAAACGCGGTACTTTGCATTCGTCTTAATGTCCCGGAATTTGCGGTACGCTTACCGCCGTGCATGCTGCTACGACTTTACATTGCCTCATAAGAATTTACGAGAATTCGGAGTGTGTATCGTGAGAATCTCCGCGTTATTTTCCTACGCGCGATGTAACACCTCGAGACTAAGTTTCGCCAATCGTAACGTTGCATACTTTTTCGATTATGTGATAACCGATGATTTTTCATCTTATTATATTCATTCCTCAGTAAGCGTTAATAGAATTTTAAGATAATAGAATTTACGTTAAAAATCCTACTTATAAAAAGTAATACAAAATTTAACAAATTGTAATCGGAATAGATAGGTAGTTGTATTCCATGATAACAGTTTATTACAAATCGTCGTATTTTTTTTCAACAGCAAAATAAAGATTGTTTGAAAAAACAGAGTTGACACTCCGTTCCTTAAATCAAAGACTTTTTCTTAACGTCTTCGTCAAACACCTTCAGAAAGTCCGTAAATAAACCCAGCTACCGGAGGTTTGCTGAAAACTTCCGGAAACACGCTTCTAATCAGAGGACCGTTTTAATTCAAAGCCGTCCGACGATATCGCGTCTCTAATTCGCCGGCTCGAAGTGTTTCCGAAGCGAATGACGCTTTGCCAACCGCCGGAAGTTCAAACGACGAACGACCCGCGATTATGGAGCTCTCTCGGTTTTCTTTCCGTGAAATAAGCCGGGCTTCTCCGCCCTCGAGAAACGGAAACGCCACGGGGATCTCGTCTCGTTAAACATGGCTGCCAGGAGTTTCGTTTACCACGTAAGAGAGACTTTTTTTTTTAACTTAACGAATAGACGTATCGCGAAAGAATCATCTTTCCCGTCGCAATTTCGAATTCCCACGGTCACGTGACTCCATTTTTGCATATTTCGTCTGACAAGGCAAGACTACGAGTGTGATGAACGATTTTTGGATAAAATTGGTGTGAAATGATAAGAGTTTATGAGTGAGACCCTGTAAAATAAACATTAGCCAATCATTTTTAAAAAAAATGGCTTAAAGTTGAAAATCTGATGAGTGATTGAGTCTGATTAGATTGTAATGAAAGTATCATATTTAGCGTGAATAAACCTGACGTTCCTGTTCGTGACGTTTGGAATTAAGATTTAGTAAAGATTAGATATGCCAAGTAGTTTCCATTCGTTTTTTCTCGCAAGAGATTTTTTATAAGCAGATTTTCAGAAAATCGAAGTCACGTTTCACAGTTTGCGTGGCATAAAAGAAGACTACAGGGGATTCAAGTAAGAAGTGCGTTTGATATTCGTGGAAAATGATCTCAAAGGGAAATTGTTCAGGAGCGTGGAATAATAGCGATTAAACATTATATTTATCTCGGGGTAAACAAAACGCTCGGATCGTTGTTGCTTGGAAATATCTTTAAATAGCGTGGCGTTTCGTTTTACGAGATGAATCTTCCTTGGAAAAAGCGATCGTCAAGCGGAAAAGCACTATAAACGATTATTATAATACCAATCAAATGTGAAATGTTTTTCAGGAAAGTAGAAAAGATACGAGGAGGAGCACAACGAGATATTCCACTTCCTGGAATATAATGTGCGATAAGAAACTCTTTGCCATTCCAATCTTTTATATCCCCGAGTAATAACATAAAATGGACAATACTCGTCGGGTAGAATTTTCAAGGATATTTTTATTGTTCATGTGTCACTACTGTGCTCGTAGAAAAAGGATTAAAAGAACGTTTTTACCGTTCTGTAAAATGTACTCTGAAAAGCACAGCACCTTTTCATACAACTATACCCTAAGATTCTCTGCGACGAGGTGAAAAACTAAAATAGAAACTAGTTACAGTGATTCTCAATGCTATTCTTCGTTGTATTATCATTTTCATTTGCGAAAAGCTATCGAATACAATGAAAACAGTCGAGCAAAAGTATTCAACTAATTTCGCTGGAAAATTAATTAACACGTGGATTCAGTAGAATATTTTACAAGTGAAATAAAAAAAAATGAGAAGTTCCGCACTTTTTATTGCCGCCATTCCGTTCTGTGCGGTACCACAGGGAAAAAGTTTCTTTTTTTTTACAACAGCTATAAATGTGAGTACTTTGCGGACAGGACGTTGGGAGACAAAGTAACAAGGATCGAAGGATCATTTCGACGTTTCATGTATCCTCATAAGAGCATCCCTTTTTCATGATTTATTATAGTGACACCCATGTATGATTAAATGTTATTGTACTTACTTATTTCCTATAACACATTAACACATATCAAACGGATTGCATTGGTACATTTAGTGCATAATAAAATACTCGTAAAAAAATGCTAAATAAGATTGATAAATCATTAAAGAATAAAACACTTCAATATGATCCGTTTGATACACGTTAATCGCAACAGCTTAAAAACTATTCTGCGAGAAGGTAATGAGATTTTTTCGTACCGATGATAATAAATTCAATATTATTAATCATCCGTGTAATAGATACACTGTTAACAAAAGAATTATTTTCATCGCGTAAATCATCAACCGATACCTCATTACCCACCGCGTTATAATAATGAGCATAAAACGTAAGCGTCATCTGTTTTCTCGGCGCCATAATAATAACAAACTCGTTAATAACGGCAAAGAAAGAAGTACGCTAAAAAATAAAAGTACGACAAAGTAACATAGTTACAAAAAAAACCAACAACAACAAAACGAAACGAAACAAGCAAAAACTTCAACGTCGACGTTACGTTCAAGTTAAAACCGGAAAGATTTATTAGAAGTTTGCAATAACTCCGAGCGTTTTAATAATCTGCGATAAGAGAATTCACTTTAACTAACAGCCGTACCACCGTTCGAACTTCTGAACGCTTTCTACGGAGATACAAGGAAATTGATAGCAAAGAAACGGTGAGTGTTCAGGCACTATCGTTTATAGCGTGGCGAGATTGAAATTGCTTCCTGTAATGAAACTATAAAGTATGCTCCGCAGATAATACACAGGCCTCTTAACTTTCTATCACAGATCGTTTCTACGATCTGGAAGGGAACAGGTAAATCCCGAAATCTTTCCAAAGAAACGAAGATCAATCTTTTAGGCCCAAAACAATGTCGTAAAACACAATAATTCTTCAAATATTACTATTAATAACAAATACTCTTTTATTCTTCCTGAATATCTTCCAAGTAACCGTAGTCAACACTCTCTATACCATATTTCTCTATACTTCTCATTTATTAATTATCCATTATCTTAATTGATAATCAAATATATAGTCAATTTTAACGAATGACAGTTTCCCTGTGAAAAAAATAATTGAATCGTCGGTAAGCAATCGAAAAATCGAATTCTCGCGAGGTTGTTAAGCTACAGATTATTGACTACAGATAACTGTTCGCGTGTCTTTTGATTTACAACGGATGACTGTCGCAGACACAGTGTCGCGATTAGAGACTTTCCCCGATAACCGGTGGACGGCCCAGTTTGGGAAACTTGACGATAGGGCAGATCGGGCCGCGTAAACAATGGACAGAATGAAAGCCTATGTCGTTCCGAAACAAGACACCGTGCTTAAACTCCGCGAACTGCTGGCCGGAACAGCGCGGACTGATAACACCGCGACTGATAATGGCCTTCGTCACCGGCCATATGGACGATTTATTCGAGCGGACACACGGAATCATTTTAATACATTTGGACAAAGGACGGGTAAGTGTGGAACAATCAGGAGTATGTGTGTATGTAATAATAAATAAGGAATATGCAAATTAGTTGGATTTTGGTCTGATAAACGAATGACTACTGTAAAGGGCATAATGTTTGTTTATACAAACGGAAATAGTGGTGGTTGATTTTGATAAAAATTTCGATCGCAGAAAATTTGTTGTGTAGAAATTATTGAGCATAGAAAATTTGCTGCGTAGAAAACTTGATGCATAGAAATTTTGGTTGACGGAAAAGTTGGTGCGTAGAAAATTTGGAAGGCAGCAAATTTGTTGTGTAGAAATTATGGAGCACGGAAAGTTTGCTGCGTAGAAATTTTGGAGGGCAGAAAATTTGATATGTAGAAATTTTGGTTGACGGAAAAGTTGGTGCGTAGAAAATTTGGAAGGCAGCAAATTTGTTGTGTAGAAATTATGGAGCACGGAAAATTTGCTGCGTACAAAACTTGATGCGTAGAAATTTTGGAGGGCAGAATATTTGATTTGTAGAAATTTTGGTTGACGTAAAAGTTGGTGCGTAGAAAATTTGGAAGGCAAAAAATTTGAGGTGCAGAAATTTTGGAGGCCAGAAAATTTTAAGTGCAGAAAGTTTGGAGGCTAGAAAATTTGACGCGTAGAAATTTTGGAGGAAATAGTGGTGATTGATTAAATAAAACTATACAGGAATGCATTAATGACGAATTCCTGAATTCACGTGTTCACGAATAAAGATACATTAAATATAGACGAAACTAATACGACAAGATTGAAACGTCTTTTACGACACGATAGCAGGGATGCAATTTAAGTTTAATCAGCGACTCGAGTAAAATAATGTCGGATTCTGTAAACCGCGCACGGCTTCCTTGAAGGCAATATTTGTTCCCGAAGTAGGTAACCGGGAAAGGGAGTGCACTTGCGATCGGAGATTCATTCTTTACGGAGGTATGTAAGGTCAAGCAGGAGGAGGGCGACCTACTTCTCCAACTTACAACGTTGAAACAGTTTATCTGGTTTTGATCTACTTTGCCAGTCCGAAGAAAATGCGGCTAAGGAAGCTATAGTATTAGCATAAATAATCGGACCAGTGCAACGAGGAGAATGTAAATAATTATATTACGTAAGAAGAAGAAAAAAGTAGGGAAAAAAGTGGGTCTTGGATTTTCCTTTGTTCCTTGAAATCGGGCTAGTTGAAAGTACAACGATTAAAGAGTGCGCCGGAGAAGGGGAAGAATTTTTATTAATTCTAGAATAAAGCAATTTATAAAGCGTTTAATACCTTGTACTATGTGCGTGAGTAGAAAATATAGAAAGTACAATTCATTGTATTAGTTGTTCGTATAATTCCAATATTAATTTGACCCTTTCTATATATTTATTTTCATAATTTTAATCTACTTTTGGTAAATGAAATTCGTGAATGGGAAAGAATTTCGCGATGGTGAACTAAGCTCGTAATTTCACGATTTCGGTAGAAAATGAAAAGTCTTTTTTTCCTCGTGAATTCTTCAATACTTCAACGATAAAAAAAAAGAAGAAGAATTTTCTTTTCACAGAGATCATTACGAGATCGAGATGCTTAATTATGTGAGTGCTGTAATTACGGTTACATTAATAAAGAAAGGATTTCCATTATCTTTATTCCACCGACTAAAATGCTGTTCTAATTAATCGCAAGATATTTTCGTGGATACGCGCGTGGCCACGCGGCGACCCACATTTAAAACTTAATTGCGAGGTGGAGCACTTTGGTACACATGAACAATAGACTGAAAACCGACGCGCTATCTTTTAACAGTTGAGTTCCAACTATCTCTTGAACCGCCGCCGACCCGAACAATAAGCAGAGATAAAAAAAAACCGACGCTGACCAATTTTGACCTCGATTTTTCACTATTCTAACTTTCGTCGAGATTAAAGATCTCGTAAAAGAATTGCTCTGTAACTCACAAAAAAATATACACACATACACATACACATACACATCCACAATATCACTAACCCTCAATCACACACAAAACGAATCAATACACAAACACAAAATCGAGTCTAAATTTCATCGTCAATTTTCCCCATCTCGACTCGCCGATGTAAAACGAAATAAATGTTGTCTCTATCGAGAAATATCAAATAAAAAACACTGAAGGGTGGGAGGGGGAGAAGATCGTTATCGGGAAATGAAACGGGGGTTTCTGTGGTATCGTTGAAAAATGTACAAGCTCCCGCAGCTACCGCGATTCCGTGGGCATGCATCAAACATGGAAAAGGTCTGAAGGGCCCGACCGATTCGTGCCGTTCGACGGGCTCGCTAAAAGGGACGGCGAAAAGGTTTTCGTGGGGCCGCGGTAGCTGTCGCGAGGGCTGGAAGGGCGTTAAACTGCTTCCTCGAGAGCACGCTGGAAACGATTCGCGGTACGATCGATCGAGCTGTACGCTTCTCCTGCCAATATGTCGATAAATCATTCTGACGAGTCGAGCGAAAAGTTTTTAGCGGCGCCGACCGAACCGCCACGGTGGTCTGAAGGCATCGAGAACGATGGATTTACCGAGGACCTTTTGCCCGCACGCATCCTCTCCTTGTTCCTCTTTTTTTGGTTTTTTATTTTTTTTAGTCCCGCTCCGAATTTCATTTCGCGAAGACACGCGGCGGAAAAAGATGATTCGGTGGACCGGTGAGGGAAACATACGATATTTGAATTACAACGGGTGTACCAATTACGTAGAGAGACCCCCTCGATTAGAGTGGTTTATTGATTGTGAAATGGAGTCGACTTGGAATTAGCATGATCGTGTTTCAGTATTTTGTTACTCCGAACTTGGTTGGTTCGCTTATCATGGTGTACCTATATAATATGATTTCACAGAAATGATAGTGTTTACGACAAAAATTGATATATCACATTCATATCCATATTCTATTAAAGTATTGATTTTACATTTAAATATTCTATATTGGTTTCCTAGACGAAAAGAATAATGATTTTCACAAAATCAAGTACAATAGTTTATCATACCAAAGAATATTTCTACGAATATCATACAGATGACTTGCTCGCACTAATACATGCGTGCACCATACAGATAAGATTATCATTGTTTACAAATCGTTAATCCGAAGTTCAACCGCAGATAGTGCGACGTTACGCGGTTACGTAACCTTCCGATTATTCATTAAAAATGTCCGCGGGAAAAATTACACCGGCCGACGTTACACGCAAACGGGAAAGATATATTTCTGCGGCGTGTTAATCAGGCGAGTGAAATAAATCAAGGTGTTCCCTGTATTGTTCCAGGGTCAACGCTGGCTGCTGGGAAGACGTGAAAACGAACCCGAGATCAAGCCGGAGAAAGTTTCCGACGAAAGTTTCCCCCGGTGAACTTTCATTACATTCGTCCTGGTTCCGTTCACGGTAAGTTCCCGCCGGTAAGGTATGATTGGAAAAGTTCGAACGGCGGATGCGGTTACCTTCGAATGTCGATTTCCGACGATATTCAGCACGCATATGATTAAATCGCGAGCTCAAGTAACTGGAAATGTTGCCGGAAGAAATTTAATTATATCGCGTAACGTTCGATGTTCCGGCGGTTCGTTTCTCTCTTTAGAATTTTCGGAAAATGGTGAATCGTTACGTACGAGTCATAGTCAGTTTTTGATATATGTAAAGTATTATCGCCGCGAAGAACATTGTAAATACAGTCTATTGAATTTATGATGGAAATAGCCGTGCAAGTGGTGAAATGAAATTTCAATCTCGCGTAATGAAAACGCAATTCCTCGATCGACGTATAAAATATATTAGCGATCATCGGGTAGCGACGATTTATCGATCGACGTTTAATAACTATAAATACATTCGCTTCGAATTGATATTATTTCCATTCACTTCCGCGCTTTGATTCTCATATATCTGTGTGTATATGTATATTACTTTCCACGATGAATTACGTAACTGGAGTACTTTACGTTTCCATTCGATCACTCTGGTTATATATGATCTACCACGTTAAGTTTCAACATTCTCAAAATAATCGAATTAATTACATAAAACCAGCACTAAATATGTTTATCGTTATATTTAGGAATTTCACTTAAAAAATGTATTTCACTGGAACTCGTTTCACTCATATATGATCCTAGGGTTAATTTCGTAATAAGGAGCCTTAACACTAGAACGACCAAGGCTTATTCTTATAAGAACCGATTAAATTTAAAACATTGCGGTTTCCAAAATTCTTCATAACCATATTTCTATATGTAAATAATTAAACTGATCCATTTACTATCCCTCTTTATTTCAAACATATTTATTCAATGTCTTTCAACTTATCCAATTAATCCTCGGTCGTTCTAGTGTTAATTACGAAACAAGGTGAACTATTCTTTCACGTTTCGCGAGAGAACGAGTAGGCGTTGTACCGAAGACGTGAAATCTGGCGGAGTACGGTCAAGGTGGAAGGAGACCATCTATTTACGAGGCACGTTTATATCTACGAGATACTACGAGCGTACCTCGTGCCACGGCATGAATGGCAATTCGCCTCTGGACGGATCATTCAAGTCGCACGTCACGCGAGTCCCCGAGTCTCTCTCTCTCTCTCTCTCATGATGCATTGAGTATCAATCTGCCTGGTTAGGTGGTGTTTAACAGAAAATCGACCGCAAGGATGTATAAGCGATCGCGAAACTCGTGCGGATACGACGAAGGTTCGTGGAAAATGTACACGCGAAAATGTTCGATCGTAGGAATTCCGGGGCGGAGAATTCTTGGAGAGTAGAAATGTTAGGGGTAGAAATGTGAATGTGTGGAAGATATGGTTGGAGAATAAATTTTGAGACGTGAATAGTACGGAGCGTTGAAATTTTAGGGCGTGGAAAATGTGGACCGTAGGAAATTTGGAGCATAAAAATTTCGACCGCAGAAAATTTGTTGCGTAGAAATTTTTGAGCACAGGAAATTTGGAAGGCAGAAAATTTGATGTGTAGAAAATTTGGAAGGCAGAAATTTTGGAGGGGAGAAAATTTGGAAGGCAGGAAATTTGCCGTGTAAAATTTTGGAGGGCAGAAAATTAGTTGTGCAGAAATTTTGGGGGGAAGAAAATTTGATGTATAGAAAATATGAAGGGCACAAGATTTAACGCGTAGAAATTTGGCAACACACCAATTCTAGTGCATAGAAAATTTTGGAAATCCAATTCCTTGACGTTAAAATTTAAAAAAACTGAGTTATTGTACAACTGGAAAATACTCTCCGCTTAGTAACAGTGCTATCCAAATTGTCATAAAACCTGATTATCGGCGGCCATAAAACTTTTTTACCGCTTCAAACTTGAATTTAAAGTAACACACTGTAATCACAGAGACGAAAACTTTCCACGACGTTTCTACGTACCATACGAATATTATGAAATATTTACACAGCTTATAGACCGTCTTCAAAGTGTACCGAACTTCACAACTATTCTTCATCACCCGTAATTAGACGTAACTCCGTGTAATATCCCCCATCAAAGTATGTCTCCATCAATAACCAATGTACGCTTCGTGCACTTTGTGTACCACACACGACATTAACCCTTCAACCTAATTCCCCGTGCTCGATTCCGTAATCTCTAACTGATAACGTCGTAGTCCAGTCAAATTTCGTTCAACTTCGAAATTTCTTATTACAGGATGGAATTTTGGTATTATATGTTTTCGGGTGCGCTGATCACGGGAAAAATAGTAAAAAAATTCCTAGTGCGTCACTTCTATGCGAAAATCGCTTGCGAAAATTTGAAACGCTCGTATCTCAAAAACGGTTGAACCTACGACAAAATGGTTTGCACCATAAGAATCAGCGTGAAATTTTGCATCGGAAAGGACTTTTTACCCGATTCCGATAAGTGTAAAATTACGAGATATTTAATTGCAAAGCTATTTTGTAGGCGTGGCTAACGGATATAGGCGAGAGGGACAGCGGAGAGCGGTGGCGATGTTCCTCTCGCTCGGTGCTGCAAGGCGAGAGAGACGGAACGCGTGCCGTAAGGAAGGGGAAGAAGATAAGCTCGAGCTGGCGTGGATTTTCTTCTTCGCTCGTTCAGCCGCGTCTGAAAAATTAATTGTAAGTCCCAAAACTATACTTTCAATGGGACGAAAAAAAAAGTATTTTAGGGACAGTGTTTTTTTGCATTATCGACAATTCCCCATCGATTGAAAATAGTCCCAAAAAGGACAAAATTTTGTTCAAAAAATGCATTTTAGTAATATATTTTTTATTCATATTCGACAATTTCTGATCGTTTAAAAATACTCTAAAAAGTACTTTTTTTAGATCATTACTGGAATTTGTCATTAACACGTTGAGCGCCACGCCGATTCTTATGGAAGTCCCCGCCGGGCCACGCGCGCCGCTTATATGCGCTTATTGTTCGCAGTCAGTCACCAGTGGCTGACGAGGCCTAAACGGAAAGGTAGCTGTCAGTCACCGGTGACTGACGTGGCACTCAACGTGTTAAAAAATTGCAATACCGTGCAAATACCGATCAGGGAAAAATACATTTTGGCAGTAAATTTTGTATTCACCATGGACAATTTTCGATACTTTACAAATATTTAAAAATGGACTATTTTAATTAAAAAATGATATTACAATATTGTTACGTACAAATCACAAGAAATGAATTACTTTTTTACCTATCTCTTTACATGTGAACAACAGGTCGTATCATAACAGCAGTTAGCGCGGTGGTAAAGCGTTCGTTTTGTAACGTAAGGGTCCCGGTTTCGAGTCCTCACTTTAGCGTAGTTTTTTTACTTTTTATTTTTATTTTACTTTCCAATTATTAGTATAAATCAACGAAATTAATAAATGTAGTAAATGTTTAAAAGTGAAATTTGTTATTTTGATGTTTAAATTCAAATTTTTAAAAGAAATAAATTATTCAATTTCATTGTTGAATGACAAATTCCAGTAATGATCTAAAAAAAGTACTTTTTAGAGTATTTTTAAACGATCAGAAATTGTCGAATATGAATAAAAAATATATTACTAAAATGCATTTTTTGAACAAAATTTTGTCCTTTTTGGGACTATTTTCAATCGATGGGGAATTGTCGATAATGCAAAAAAACACTGTCCCTAAAATACTTTTTTTTTCGTCCCATTGAAAGTATAGTTTTGGGACTTACAATTAATTTTTCAGACGCGGCTGAACGAGCGAAGAAGAAAATCCACGCCAGCTCGAGCTTATCTTCTTCCCCTTCCTTACGGCACGCGTTCCGTCTCTCTCGCCTTGCAGCACCGAGCGAGAGGAACATCGCCACCGCTCTCCGCTGTCCCTCTCGCCTATATCCGTTAGCCACGCCTACAAAATAGCTTTGCAATTAAATATCTCGTAATTTTACACTTATCGGAATCGGGTAAAAAGTCCTTTCCGATGCAAAATTTCACGCTGATTCTTATGGTGCAAACCATTTTGCCGTAGGTTCAACCGTTTTTGAGATACGAGCGTTTCAAATTTTCGCAAGCGATTTTCGCATAGAAGTGACGCACTAGGAATTTTTTTACTATTTTTCCCGTGATCAGCGCACCCGAAAACATATAATACCAAAATTCCATCCTGTAATAAGAAATTTCGAAGTTGAACGAAATTTGACTGGACTAGTCGTCCCTTTTTCCTACAATAAGAAGTCAATAACCCTCTTTAAAATTAACTAACCACTAAAACTACAATATTACATCACTAAATATTTCACCCTAGCTAACTAAAATCCATCTATCATCCAATTAAGAAATAAAACCAATCTCATCACTCTTTATCAAATTCTAATTTTTCATATCCCGATGCATCGATGACAAATCAACGAGTCACGAATCAGTTTTTGAATCCGCCTCTATGCGAAGTCTTGGCAAAGATATACAAAACACTTTCCGCGGGTTATCTCGCTCGGTCGCCGGGACCCAGCGGAACCTTATCAGTTACGCAACTCACGACTCCGCGGCACAAATAGCCGCCGTTTGTACGACACGTGGTGCACGTACGTTGCACAGTTTGCAAATGACAGATGCGAACGTGAATCGGCTGTTCAAACAGAACGGGCTCGAATGACGATGCCAGACGTGTAAAGTCAATCGGCCTCTGACACCAATTGCAGAAGCTACACACAGAGACGGAACGCGGTATATCGGTTTATCTGTGTGCGTTTCCTCTGTTCGTTTGTTGCCAGTACTTTTAATTCAATTAAACCGGCCGCACGAACGTGTAACACACACACACACACGGTATTACACTGCGCGCTGGTTTTATAAAGAGAGATGGAATATAATGTTTCTGGATTATCACGTTTAAAGCGATAAAGGATAACGCACGGTATCATGTTGAATTAACGTCGTCAATTAGAACATTCATTTATTACCACCGTTAACTCACGTTACTACTGTCGTATCGTAAATATACATAATAAATGTTTCTAGATGGTTCTTACGATGTTTTACGGGAAATTAACAGACGATCTATAATAAGTAACACTGGAATTGATACTGCATGGGGTTGGGTAACTCTGGATCCATGTTTTCTCAAGTTTATTGCAATTTCATCTACCCGGTTTATGATACATGAGAGAAATAAGAGAAGTCGTCCGGTGAAACGCTATTGCGTGATAAAACATGATTAGTTACTAGTTAATTATCAGACACATACACACACACACGGTAATAATATTGTATCGAAATTAGAATTTTTGCACGGAAAACAAGATCGTCGCAATAAAAACTTGTGCTTCATTTAATGAAGCTGTATCGACATTTTGAAACTTGCCAACACAAACGAACATATTTACAGTATTTCTTACTGATGTTACCACCTACTTTACGGAAATCATACTAAAAATAAGTCTATATACACGTGGCAATTGCAACATTTCCAAATGAGTCAAAAAAACATCCTACACTGCCTATTTACGCACTGAAAACAATTTTACTACCACCGTAGTCAAAGAGTTAACGCATGTTACACACGTTGCGGCGACTGAACACTATTTCTACCACGATTGTGTGTATACCTATTTCGACCAAAAGGTGTCTTTTGAAACCTTTTCGTTTCAATGCAAATATTTGCCAAAACTATTGGGATTCTAATTACCAGTTAAATGTAGATAATTTAACAACTATTGTATAAAAAGTCAACAAATTAATTCTGGAGAAATGATTCCACTTAACGAATGATTTTAAGTTAAAATGTGAAACGTGTCTTTTGACACCTCTTGGTAGAAATAGTGTTAATTAATGCGTGATCACGTCGATGATACAAGAGTACATAATTTACAGATAACGTTAAGACGTCGTCGGAAACAGTTTGTCGTTTCACCATCCTGATTCTTCGATTCCACGGAACGAGAGAGAGTGGAAGGCTCGTAACATTCACGGGGGCAGCAAATATTTATCGCGGCACGGACATTTTGTTCCCTTACGCTCTCTCTCTCTCTCTTTCTCTCTCTCTCTCTCGAGTTTGTATGCTTTTCCAAACGACCGAGCGTCGTAGCTCGCCTCTTTGATTGCAGCTATCGAAGTAACTCCCGTGCATAATGCATAAGGACCGCTCTGCACCGATGGCAGGAAAAAGCGGGGGAAAATCGGTGAAAGTACGCGACCAGAATTCGGTGAAATCGCCGGGGATAATTAAGTACGAGCGGCGATCATCGAACCGATGGCTCGTCGAATGATTCATATTTTTTTTCATTTTTTTTTTTTTTATGTTCGTGGAATTCGGAATTCGTGCGACGATTTTGTTAAATCTAAATCTGTGAAATTAAATCGGGAAACCTGCGAAAGCTATTCGGCTATGGTTGGAATATTACTCCGTGCACGATGATGACTATTGTGAATATTCAGAATGACGCGGTCGGATATACCGAACGATCCTACGGAGATGAGTTATTTCAGAGATAGCGATCAATTTAGACCTTTCACGTTTTCGAACGGTATTCCCCGATCTATCCGCGATCGTGAGACCTTTCACGTATTTCCAGCGTGTTATTCCGAAACACCGGGTTATTACAATTAGAATGAAATGTCACAGGAGCGCGGTGATGTCGCGTCGAGTGTGCTCGAATAATTCAAAGAATCGATATTTATCGTTTCCCGGTGTTCCACTGTATTCTCGAACTTCTGACGTACACACGTCCACGGTAAAGCGTAAACGTCGTCTTCCGCGTGTCGCTGTTAAAATACAAACGTAAAAAAATTACGCCGAAAATAACAGTTTCCCCCAGGTAATCCCTTAGCCCGGGTAACAGGTATCAAGCTGCCTCTCTGCATAATGCATACAATGACGCACGGGGAAATACGGAATACATACCAACGTAGGTAGTACTCGCGAAAAGACAGCGGGGACTTGAAACGCGGCGTGGTGGTGGTATCAGGATAAAAATTACACGCTGGAACGAACGTGGAGGAAACAACAACAACAACAAAAACACACACACATACACACAGAGAGTGGAGGCAGAAGAGAAGAGAAACAAGAATAAGAAACACACGTTAACAAAACGAAAAAAAAAAGAACAAGTAGAAAAATAACGCCAAAGGGAAAAGAAATGAGAAAGAAGAAAGACATAGTGACAAAGAGAATAGGGAAGAAAAAAAGACACTCGGCAAGTGACTGAGAGAGAGAGAGAGACAGATTCACAGTAAAAAAGAGAGAATACAAAGAGAGAGAAAGAGAGAGAAAAGGCGAGGTTGTGCATAAAGTCGCGCGACGTTGTACGAGGGTGCAATTTAAATTTTCGGACTGGCTCACCGCGTCTGGAACTTTTTCAATGTATACAGTTTTAAAAGCCCCCTTGCATAATGTAGAGCACCCTCGTATCATCTTCCCTCTCCAACGCGGCTATCTTGTTCGTGAATTTGTACGTGCATAGAATATGCACGGTGGGGTCGAGCCTCGACTCCGAGGGGGAAGGGGCAGGGGGAGGGGGAGGGGGGTACCATTTAGCGCGACATTTTCCTTTTTTCTCTGCCGCGGTCCACTTTAGAACCGGGCGCAGAATTTACGATCCTCCGATTTCTCCTTTTTTTCACCCTCTCTCTCTCTCTCTTTCTATCTGTCTCATACTGTCCATTTCTCTCGCTCATTTTTCTCCCTCTCCGTCTGCTACCTTTTTTTCACCGTTTCAACCCTCTTTGCCCCGTTCGTAAAAGAAAAAAAAATTATAAAAAAATATGCCGTCCGATCCCATATGCGAGGGCGGCACACACGGCAGCGGCGCCTATTTGACTTTCATATTCGGCACGCGTGACCATTTCTGTACCTTTTACGAGTAAGCGTTCACGGGCACCGATGAATTTCGCTCGCGAGACGAAACCAAGTGAAATGTCTCTGTGGGAAAACGCGTCCCCCGCGACGCACGCTGTTTACCGCGGTTTTTAACAATAGAACGCACCGAGGATTATTTAATTCGGTTTATTTAAAAAACGTTAGATTAATATGTTTGATAACAGGGGATAAGGGAGGATAGTAAATTGATCGTTTTAATTATTTTGCATATAATGGATAATTGTTACAATGAATTTCAGAAAATCTATTGTTATAAATTCTAGTGGATTTTATATTAGAAATCAGTCATTTTTACTGCTTTGGTAGTTCTAGTGTTAATCGGACGGACCCCGTCCGAAGTGGAAATTACAAATGTGACCGAGTGACTGGATAGAAGAGAAAATAAAAAAAATATATAGATGTATACGTAATATGTTGATGACCGTTTATATTGAAAATAGTGTAAGTCCTTGTTTTGTTTGTTTCTTTTTCTCTTTATAAATAAAACGTGAACACTAAATTTAGTACAAATAACGTGATTTCTTATTTTTTTTAAATTGGACTTACAGTACTTTACAAATAAACGGTCCATATAACAATATATGGATTTCTGCTGTCGTGTCACTCTATCTCTCTCTCTCTTTGTCTCTCTTTCTCTCTATCTATCTGTCTATCGGTGTGGCTTCCACGTCGATTGTAAACCACGCCGTATCGCACGGTTAGCATCTCGTCGCGATTTTCATGCTCGTCGAACCAAACGCCGGCACGATCACGGGAATTATTTATACGATTGTCCGCGAAGAATGTAATGAAAAGCCAGTGTTGTACGTTTTACTCAGGAATGTTAAGAGCTTACGGCATCAAGAAATTTCATAAGAACGAACCGGTTTGGTTCTCGAATTACTTGCCGCGATCCTCCTGTACCCGTGGAAGGAATCCGAAGGTTTGTTAAAAGTGTCAAGTATCGAGGAGGAAGACGATATTCCGCACCGCGGAAACCATAGGAAACGTTTGGAAAGCCGAAAGATAAAGGTGTGTCGTAGAATGGAATTTTATTAACGACAACGGAAAAAAAAAGACAACACTGTTACGACGATTTTCCCGTGCGTGTTAATAAGGCATAATGTCAAACCGATCGGATGATTCGACGTTTTTTCAACGAATCTCGTATTTATTATAGGAATTTTTAATCATCCTCCAACGTTGCAAATGACGGTAATCGATTGCGCGATAAGTACGAATGAATATTTCAGGTGTACAATTGGAAACGTGTAATACACCCGTTTGTAGTGAATATCAATTTTTCCCCGTGTCATTAACGAGTGTATAACCGTACGGTGTTACGTAACCGAAAAAATCATATTTTCACGTTTAAACCGTAACTCCCGACGGTCGTTGGCGACGGAAAAAATAAAAACGATGACCGGAATATTATTTCGTAATCGCGTGCGTATCAATTCGCCGTAATGAATCTTCAGATTCTGTCTCTCTGTCAATCTACGAACACTTACGGAGAACAGTGATATGAAATACCGTGAAATACACGTGGTCCGATAATTCTACGGGAAGCGATTTAAAAATAAAAAAAAACACGAAGAAAATAATAACAAAAATGTGTCTGATCCGGAGCCACTCCCACTTCCTGTTTGCCGCAAACACGATAACGTTTGTTCTCGAACGAGCACGAATTGTCTCGTCACGTGCGTCGAGAATATGAAACACGCGAAAAAAAAGATACAGGGACGGTGGGAAAAAATAAACCGGAGATGAAATACCGACGCCTCCGCGGCGAGTATTTTGCATTTCGGTGAACTTTATAAGGTTTTTCGCGACCCGGAAAAATTTTCTTTTTTCTTTCTTTTTACCGTGACTCGGTTAAAACAGTCGGAAAAGTGTCTGTCGCGTGAAAATCGATCATACGTATCTCGCGTTCATCAACGACACAAATTTCATATCGACGCGCGATCACTACAAATCTAACGAAATTGCTGTAATCACTCGACACGCGCAATTCTCATGGCTTCGTCCGTACGAATAATAAATCTGCCAACCGTCGAAACGAAAATATGTAATCTGTTCCGGGAACCTGTTACGCAATCGTGATTGCGATACAACGAAATCAAATTCTATCCGGAATTATAAACCGTGTTATTCCGGTAAACCTACGGTAATTAATAATTCGCACGTTCATCTGCTGAACACACGTGAATTGTCGAAGAAAAACACTGTACCTAATCACATTTTCCGTATTTCCACGAATACACTATAATCTTTCTTGCTCTTCTAATTAAAATTCTCACAACGAGTCATTCTAATCTCTAAACAGGAACGTCTAAACATTTTCCCAATTTCCCACGTCAAAATTCATTTTCCTCATCACACCCCTAAAAAAATCAAAAAGTTAGCTAACAATTTCCACACCACCACACTACCTGCGACCAAACAAACAAGAAAAGTCACACTCGCGTCAGACACGCATAAATATATCTTTTCCCATCCCACAGAAAATTAAAAAAAGAAAAAAAAGAATGTCATTACATTAGTTATTCCCTCGACTGCGACAAAATTCCGCGGAAGCTTATCAGCTTATCAGCTCACGTTCTCCCCGGTGGTTTTCATATTGTTCAAACGATACCGTCGACTTTTCCGTCAATTTGACGGTAACGCACCAAGACACCCTCTCTCCTCTCTCTCCCCATCGCGGTGAACACACACACACACACTGGATAAGTGTTACGAGCATCGCGACGATAATACCAGCTAGCGGCAGACGACGGTCGAAATAATTCAAAGACCAGAAGTCTCACGTTCCTCGGGGATCTACGAAAATACGATTCCCGGCAAATGTCTACCTCGTTACCACCGCGCTATAAATAGATCCGAACGGCCTTGGTCAACCTTCCTTCGAGTTCGTCGACTTCGACCGGTATCCTACACACCGTGTCGGACAGATACTTCACGGAGAAGCTTGTGAACCGTGGATTCCACGACGATTTTTCAGCCGATTCTCAAAAGCACTGTGCGCGATTCACCGGGAATTCTTTTTATTTTTCTCCTCGATCAAAATGGTTTTTTTTTTTACGGTGTTCTCGGAGGGTGAACACAGTCCACCGAGCAAAATTTCTGTATTTTTTTTTGTCTTTTATGGGAGGGAAAGGAGAAACGGAGACTGAGACTCTCGTAGAAGTTGTTCAGGTGTAGGACGTGTGAGGAATGCGTGAGTCATCGAATGAATAAAGGTAGAAGAACCGGGGGGGATCGGAACACCGATCCGATACGCTACTTTAGATTTTCACGGTTAATTTTTGTCTCTTTTTGTTTACTCGTTCACCTATTCAGCATGACGATTCGATAGTTTTCGGGGGATCTTGTAATCTGTCGATGTAAATACGAGGAAAGAATTTGACGATGAGCGAAGAATGCGAAATACAGTCTCGGCAAGCTGTTTGTAATCCGAAAATGTATAATAAAGGTGGAAGGTAAAAGTTGCAGGGAAATGCGAGGAATTGTGCAAACGTCGACAGAAGTTTTGCTGAAAATTTAAGAACTGAAGAAAAGACTCGAGGAAGCTTTGTACAGTGTCACGGGGAACGTGATAGAAAAGTTTCTTTTGCCTTCTGTAACTCGCGTGAAACGTACTAGACGAAATATAAAATAATGATTTGGTTAAAACAGTAATTACGATATCCGTCGATATTTCCAAGAATTTCGACGTTCGATTAGGTGCGTCGATGGAGCGAGAATATCCGGCGATTATATATCGCAACGAAATCACCGATACGAAATCATTTTCCATCGTTAACGATCGCAAACACGCCTTCTTTATCAATTCGCAGCCTTGATAATCTTCCGAGAATTCACACCGCGTCTCAAGGTTATGAAAAGTATTCTATCTTACAACCTATCATCTCACTCCGAACGAACCGTTCTTACACTTTTCGATAAAATTATGCAAATAATTCCACCGTCACTTCGAAATTAATATAAAACACGTTTAACCGGTGATTCGGGGTTTTCCACAAATAATATCGAATATCGAACTCGCTAGAGATACACCGAAAAAACAGATACGCCAGTCCTACATCCATTTCCTCCAAAAAAAATGGAAAAACTAAGATATAAAAATTAAACTTCAATTACCAATTTCCAGATTCGAATCCAAAGTAGTCGACGTGTCGGTTCGCACCGTTGGATCACGCCGTTGGTGTCACAATGAAAAACTAAAAAAAACAAAAATTCGAGTTTTCTTCTTCGATGAATCAGAACCGCTCCAGATTCAACGTTTTCCACTGACAATAATTATCGCAGCTAGATTTTTTCACTCTGCGTGGCACAATACACTGTCGCGTTATCACGGGACGCACGTGTGCGGCGGCAAGATTATCGAAATCTATCCGGACACTCGGTTCGTCGATCGATCCAGCGGAATTCCGCCGTTTAACTCGCGTCTTCGCGCGGTGGAAACTTTTCTTCGTCGCGGCGACGTCGTTTTAACGAGCTCCGTTCTGAAGGAGGCCCAGAGGTTCTCGAATTCGTGCGAGAACTTCGTTACAGCTTGTTGCACCGGTGTGTTCCGCGATGTCTATCGCGAGAAATTGACCTTTCGATTCCAGCTTCCTATTCCTCGGCAAGAAATTGCGTGCCACGATCGAACACGTTTCCCTGTGTTCGTTGCTCTCTATGAAACGTAATTAGACGAGTGGAATCGACTGGCAGTGAAGTACTTTGTTTTCTTCGTTATCTTTTATCGTTCGTTCGTTTTTTACGAAAAGTGCACCATGTGCTCTTGGGAATGATTATTTCTCGACACTGACGATGGCCTACTTACGAACGATGATCTTAGTGACACTTTTTTAGGCGTTTGTTTAAGAGACCCAGGGACTTAGTAAGGGAAGCTAAATGAAAAATCGTAAAACTGAACTGTGACGATTTTTGAAACGCCTCGTGTATAAAAGTGCGACGGCTTGAAGAACACACGGTTTAACGACGATGGATCGATCCTTTCCCTTGAACGAATCAGATTTCTATATATTCTTCTGCACAGGTAACGATCGAAAGAACCTAACAACCGTCGACAGGTGTACAATTATACTCCGAACCGGTGAATCTTCTCGTAAATAACTATTACTCGCGGAGAAAGAATATCACTCTCACTGAAACACGCTATATTTAAAATTCCTCGAACGAAAGGATTCAAAAATATCGTGTCTCGTCCAATTTTCACGCCACTGCACAGAACACACAAAAAAAAACTTTGCTTCACCGATCCCGTCACCGAATTGACTTTCACTCCGCGTACTTCTCTCACAGACAACACCGTGGACGATCAAATCCCCGGGATTCCAAAACCGTAGGCAGAGAACAGACACTCTTCCGTCTGTCTAACGAAAGAAAAACAAAAACGTGGGTGGAAAAACCTACGGCGAGGTCTCCAGTCTGCCCGTGGGTCGGAAATTCGTAGATCAAAAAATTCCTTCGCGGACCGATTCCCTTCGGGACGCGTTCACAGGGACAGGTATCCCAGGAATGCGGGTAGTCCACGGAGCCCTTCGCGACGATCCTCTGGTGTTCCCCGATGCACCTCTCTTTTCCCCCGATTCACACAGCGGACGATACACCTCTCTACTAAGGAAGCCCTCGCACGCGGCCGCGTCCGGTAGAGCACTGACTCGGGATTCCACGAGTGGCTGTGGCCGCGCTTCGTCGGCTAGCCGAACATTGCCGAACATTGCCGAACCTCCACGAACCGCTGCGAACGCGTCCACAGCCTCACTGCGGCTCCGACTGCGAGACGGATCGGATCGGGCGGGAACGGAGGAGATGAATTTGGTTTTGTGGGTTTTCTTTTTGGGTTTTTTTTTTTGAGGAGTTGTGAACTACGGGGGAATTTGTGGATCGGGATGTAAAGCAGGTGTTTCGAAGGGTAATTGTGATATATACAGGTGGTCCGGGATGTTGATTTTATAGAAATAATTTAGATTTTTGGTTAAAAGAAATGATGTGATTAAAATATTGGGTGGTTGAAGGTATATTATGTTATGTGTGTAGTATATGTTGGGGTTATGTAGGTTGTTTGTATGGTATTGTCAGAAGTTTTGGAATTGTGAGTGGTGATGAGTTTAAATTGAGATTTGAATTAGTAGGTGAACGTTGGTAAGCTATATGTTGGGGTTATGTAGGTTGTATGTATGGTATTGGTAGAAATTTTGGAATTGTGAGTGGTGATGAGTTTAAATTGAGATTTGAATTAGTAGGTGAACATTGGTAAGCTGTGTTAGAAATGCGTACAATTGAGTTAGAAGCAAAGATTAATGATATTATTAAAATAAATGATCATTACCACAAGTCACATACTTCAGATTGATGAATTTATTAGATTTTTCGTATTTTATTTGAAATTTTTCGTGAACATCGTCGAAAACTGGTTTGGAAACAGTTTATCAAGAAACGTGGGAGGAGACTCTTGATAAAAATGGGATCATTGCCAGTAATTGTGGATAAACAAATTCTTTCGCAGCGATACGGTTATCTAATCGAAATTATGTACGGTAGAACCGAGTTAATCCCGACTAAACGTGACTGGGACAAACGTTCGCATTAATAAAAAGCTTCGGATTAATTGAAAAAAAAACCGTAAAAATTCAATGCGAATGAATTATCTACCGTTATAAAAACGTTCGAATTAAGGCTAATCTACTTTGCATAAATCGGTGAGGCGTGATGAAATATTGGGCAGATAAAAACCGGGACACTAATTAGAGAATTAAAATACTGCCTATTCCCAAGTGTAACATGAAAATGTAATCTTGTTTCCCCTAATGGGCATACATTATGGATTAACAAACTGAAATAACTATACCGAAATTACAGTAAAAAATTCCGAAATTCCATCGGAATTAAGATGAATTATAATCATCACGCGGAATCTAATCCACGAGTGACAGAACGATTATTATAATTACGTAAGAATGTCACTACGGGAAGTTTTTCAATTATATTCAAATGTTTCTGGAACGTCGATGGAGATCGGTCATCGAACTTTCGGCGTCATTTGCCCGACGGGATAGGTCGAAGTTCAATTTACGTACGGCCGCGAAAGCGGACGACGATCAAACTTCGGATTTACATTCGAAGTAAATTGGAGTGCGGCAATCGGTTTTCGGGAATGTTCGACGCATACCGATAGTAAGACAACGTGTTTCCCGAAGGTGAATGGCGGCCGCTTATCGAACTTCGTCAGCGTTATTGATATGCTAACTATGTACCGTTGAAACTCTAACGAAATTTGTCTCCGATTCGATCCGGTATCCGGGTCAAACGTTACTTCCAACTTCGAGTTTCTCCTAGCGATCCCGCGTGTCTGTGATATTATGAAATTCGGATAGATCAGACGTCCGTACGGTGTGACACACACGTGGTCAAAACTTCTCGCGAAATTATTCCATCGCGAAGTAACGGAGTTCGGATCGATCAAGTAAATTCAAGGGAAACTCTGAATTTCACACGCGTAGGGTTATTATTCAACGGTTCGTTGTAAACGGTTCGATAAAATTGTGTAATATTCGTGAAAGATACCGGGGGATGTTAATATTACTTTTACGATGAATCGCGCTGTAATGGAAGTTCGTTTTAAACACGGCGAAGGAACTCCACTCAACTTCCCTAACGAGGTGAAATCGCGATATTCATCTTTCGGAACTGGCTGCGCGGATAATTTGATTTCCAAGTATATATCGGAGGCGTGAAAATAACTTTCAAACGACGCAACACACGTAACAACAAGTTATACTATACGTACATGTATATGTATGCCCGTTTCGAAAACCGTGAATAGGAAATTTCACGTCGGACCACACGGACATCACTAATACGACGATGTTCCGTCGTGTAATCATCGAAGAGTTTGTCTTTACACCACTCCGTACGACGCAACAGTCAACTCCAGTTTCTGCTTTGCAACTAGGTGAATTGACACACGCACACACACACACACATACACACTGAAACGTGGCGATAAAATAGAACGCGAAATATATAGCGACCGGGAACTAGTTATTGAACTCCGAATACTTACACGGTGCACCAGTTTCGATGTTTAAATCGGTTCTTACATTAATTTTCTTGAAACGAACAGCGTCCCAACAGTTTCGAGTCTAATGGATTTAGTCAGTCAACATGTTTAACTAATTTATTTTCAGAGACACATAAATTCTCGGTCTTGCATTAATTTGATAAATACTTGATCCGTATTCGTTATCGAAGAATTTTATCAAAATTCTCTTATAGATTGTAAACAAAATTTTACTATATTAAATGCAATCCAATAAAATAGGAAACTTATCTGGCATTAACGATCGATTCAAACAGAACAAAAAGAGAAATAAAAAGTTGAAAGTACTTATTAATCATCCATAATAAAGCAACTAATTATCAACACCTTCCAACGTTTCGGTGAATATTTGACCCTCCTCAGGGAAAAATTAACATTGTTACCCTTGATGAAAAACAAAATTAAATTATTATTATTATTATTTTGTGATTAAATACAATCTCGTACGAACTCCTCAGCAAAATGTAAACGTAATGCAAAAAGTACGCTGAATTACAAAGTTCGTTCTCATTTTCGGATCCCGATTTCCCGAATATTTTCCCCTCTTTTTTTTCTGCGAATCCTGCTACAGAAGTCACTATGAGAAGTGTTTTTCAATGCGGGGGAAAATCGTCCATCGACGTATAGAAATTTTCGTACGGTGAATTACATCCGTATCGCGTGATACATTCATCGCGGTGATACCGGCGTAAGCAAATGACGTCCTAGATAAAGGTAAACCGGTGGAGGAAAATCTGTGAATCATATCTCTGGCGCACAAAAGCGACGGGGAGAACCCTTGGGGAAGCTGAATAGCATTCGCACGTCGAATTTCATTCATATTATGCACGTTGCAACGAAAAACCGTTGCCCTCGAAGCACATCTTTTCTTTTCTATTTCCGTTTTTTCTTTTTTTGTTCACCGGTTTCCGGCTGATCTTGATTTTACATTAACGCAAATTGAAGTGCGGAGATGGAAAACCAGCGCGCGGCCGTGTACTTTGCATAAATAAATTGTTCCGCCGAGTTGTCGTTGTTCGCCGAGCGACAGGGCTCTCGGACGTACCTAGCGAACCATGTGTATACGTGTACGTGTATGTACGTACATTATTGATTGGTATGTATAACCCAAAACGCCGCGACATACGTAAAACAAGCTACCGTGACATAAATCACGATTCAATTACCCGGGCCGCAGCGAACCGAAGTTTAACTTTCTAAATACTACGGATGAGAACGTAATTCGCGGGACTTCCTTAATAAATAATCAAAATCAAACATGTATCTGTGTGTACAGAGCAGAAACCGTGCCAGAATTTACATCGTGGTACTATATCAAGTGTCAATACTTTTTAACACTGTCTAATTACTTTCACGTTAATTACGAATAATTACGAAACAATATTTTTGACTTCACTATCAAATCAGACAAAAAAGAAATATTTTTAATCTAAATACCTACAGAATCACCCAGATAAAAAATCCTAATTTTAATAAAACATTAAAAGAAAAGAAAAATCTAATAATTTCCACAACTGTAGTTCATCGTTCTCGAAATATTAAAATAGTCACTTCTAAAAAAATGATCAAAAATTCCTCCTTCTCAATCGCAACCCATGATCTTGGTTCCACGGTTAAGAATTTTAATCGCAAAATTTCGTTGCTACATTATTTTAACCGGTTCGCGTAATCGTTTCGCTACTTTGTTCCGCGGCGGTGCTGCTGGCCTATTTAATGTTATCGTGTACGTAGATCATAAGTCATTACGGCGCACGAGTTTCACGTTGGATTAAGAGCGAAACGATGGCGGAACGTGCGTGATGAAAATCATTTTCACGCCGCGGCGAGGATTCCCTCTCGTGCGTCCTTTCAATCTAGCACAATTTTCTGTGAAGGCCGATCGCACAACAACAGCCAAGGGAGAGAAACTTGGATAGGACGTGCACATCTAATCTACTATAGGTTCATCAGAATCTACTTAACTCCACGGACTGCCGAAGTTCGATCTAATAACGGGGAACACGCGATCCTATCTAATAACTATCGCGATTATATCTTCATTGAGTTTTGTCCGAATGTTAAACGACCCCACCCGCGATTTTATCGCGGATCTGGAAAATATTTACGAAGGAAATTGAAGATTATCAATGAAAGAGTCTATATGAATTTTATATCTCGCGTAGGATATTAGATTAATTAAACACGGGGAGGTGTGATTAATTACTTACAAGGTTTCTTTATCGGGAAGATTGTAGCGAAGTATTTTAAAATGACGCTTAAAGTTTGATCGACGTTTCCGTTTTGTGCATAGAGTCCCCGTTTACAAGATTTAGTTGGATAGGTCTTATCGGAAAGGAATGTGTATTAATTATAGGATCTAAATGTCACGATCGGTCAGCAGAAGAGCAAAGATGAATGGAGTTTAGCCGAATTTCATATTTAGTAGTGAATATCGTGGGTTAATTCGGGGAAAGGGAACAATGAATTACTTTGAAGGTTTCTCGATCGGGAAAGTTGTCATAATTTATTTGAAACTTGTATTTGCTTATTGATCGACGTTTCCGCTTTGTTCGCAAATCCCCCGTTTGTCGGATTTATTTAAATAACTGTTACAGAATCAAATCTATATTATTATTGAAAAGATACTAAAGTCTCGATCGATCAGCGGTAAATAGTTTTGCAGAGATATTCGGTTTACTATTTGCGTTTCGATCAACGTTTCCTCCATTCATCCAGCCCGTTTTTCCGGATTGATTTAAAATATAACCGTTACAAAAACAAATCTGTATCATCGGAGAGATACCATAATGTCACGATCGATCGGCGGTGTTCTTTCACAGATATCCGGTTTTCGAAATGGATTTTCTCATCGGATTAAAAAGAAACTGACATTCCACGACGCAAGCTTTCATTGCGATATATATATATATACATATATATACGAAAACGGAACTTCCCCCCGAAGGATTTCTCGCGAAACGTGTACCCACTCCCGTGGGGATCGAGATAAATTTCACCGCAGGAGAAATACACAGAAAACTATATCGCATGATTTCTGTGCAGCGAGAACTTGTCGATACGTACCCAGGTCCATGGGTAAAAGAATATTTCCAACGTACTCGAAAGGAAAGAAATTGAATATTAACTTGGGATCAAACACCGCTATAAACGTGGCCCTATTTCCACGAGAATTTCCTCTAAATAGGCAAACATTAAACAGATACTTAAAATAATACCTTAAATAATAAAAAACACACATTTAAAAAACCCCTCTTCAAACTTAAAAACCTAAAAAGACATCCCACGTAAGTAATCCCTCCACCGTAAAACACAACAAAACACAGAAATACCACTTAACAAAAACTTTAACACCAAAAACAAACGTCACAATATATACAAACACATCCATTATCACCTCCCATTAATCCTACCATTAAATATTCTTAATATCCCCCGACCCAGTGTTGCACTTAGCATTACCAACGTCTCAAATCAAAAAAGGGAAATGTCAAAAATGAAACAGTTAAATGTCACCAGCGTGTCTTATCCTAAGAGGATGGGCCCGATTTCCGAATCCCCGTGACAACAGAGAGAGAAATAACGATTCACCGGGGCGAGGAACAGAACGGGGCCATGGATCGCTACGGAATGGTAATAGGCCGCACAAATTCATGGGTGAAAAAGCGTGGAAGGACGAACGAGAGCCGGGGGGGGGGGGGGGGGGAGCTAAGTAATATATCTACCTGGTCGCGAGTTTCGCTCGGTTTTCTTGCCCCGCCGATGAACGGGGCCCTTCGTCGTTGGCCTTTGGTAAGGTGCATTTCGTTTTTAGGACGGCTATTCCGCGTCAGTTATCGTAAACAACTGTCGGTCCGGTTCGTTCCCGTGTTTCGGTGAATGCGGTCCACTCTGGTACTCTGTCGCTAACGAAAGGGATACTCCTTCCGCTGTGTTTTAAGAAGTTCACGGTAACTTTGACGACGGAGGAGAATTACCGGTACACCGAGGGGAAAACTGGGAAACATTTTTACATTCGGCGTCGTAAAAATTTTGTCATGTATAAAGAATATAAAAGAAAAATAGGGAGAGAGAGAGAGAGAGGTATAGTGAAAGAAAAAGAGAGACGAGATACTGATGATTTGTTTCACTGATGATCGTCTTAAATATCGGATACGATCAGTGTTACGCGAATTTAAGAAACATGGGATTTTAAGTGGTCCCCTTTGAATATTTTTCACTTTTATTTCGCACGGGATCCAAAGTTACAGTGAGCGAACGATTTCTGGCATTTTCTGGCGGAGTGAAAACAGGAAAAGTGTAACGTGAGTTTTATTTAAGGTAAATACAATTTTTTACGTGGTCAAGGTTTTCATAAGAATCGATGAGATTTCTCTTATCCACCGTGCCGCATCAGTTTCCACTTTCATCAGGATTCTCATTTGCGTTACGCGAGGCGGGCGATGCCAGACGAAAAGACGAACCTGACGGGAAGTCGCTTTGCAACGCCATTCAAAGCCGCGCGCGGCATGGTGTAATAAAGTGTCCTGAAAATCCTTTGTGACCCACGAGAAACGCATTCGTTCGACTTTGATCTCGCCGGGGGGGTAGAGAAGAGAAAAAAATGTTTCCCCCACCTCCGTTTCCCACCGAATCTCGTCTGTAACCGGTGGAAGAAGGTAGAGAAAAAAAAAATACAATATTTTCCTTCCATTTGATTCGAATTCACTCGTGTCCATGGCGTCCCTTTGTACACCACCCGGTAGATCTGTAAGTTTAATTCGACAAGGAAGTGCGGGCGACCCGAAGCCACGAGGACGGCTTGATTGCTTTGTCCTTCGGGACTCTAATGTGAATTACAAACCTCTCTCGCTCTCTGTCTGTCTATCTCTCTCTCTCTCTTCTCTTTCTCTGTCTCTGTGCAAGATTCGTTAGCTTTAAGTCTGTGCTCTTCTTCTCTTTTCTTTGACTTATGTCTACCTACTTACTT
The DNA here is from genome assembly GCA_917499265.3 of Mimumesa dahlbomi. NCBI lineage: Eukaryota > Metazoa > Arthropoda > Insecta > Hymenoptera > Crabronidae > Mimumesa > Mimumesa dahlbomi. Next base: position 8,998,125 of record OU824118.1, on the reverse strand, counting down.
ATCTCTATTCTTATCATTATCATCATTATTATTATCTTTATTTTTTAATTCTATTTTGACAATAGTCTTGTTAAGGGTTTATATACTTCATTTTTTATTTTTATTTTATATTCCATTGTCTTTAGAGAGGTTTATTTTTAGAATGCATTAAATCAATTATCAATCTATCTATCTAATCCTCTCTCTTTCTCTTGCCCCATAAAGTGTTTTAACATAAGAAAGAAAACCCTTTCCCTTGCTTTTCCTCTCTCACTCTCCCTCCCTCTCATTTCCATTGACGTCCCTTCCTCGTTTTTTTCTAAAAACAATAACAGACTTCTCTTTTCATCCCTTCGTTAGACCGAATCTAACGAGTCTCGTGAAAAAAAAACTAGCAGTCGACGTCGATGACGTCGCGGTAAAAGTAAATCTCACGGGACCGTCGACGTACGACCCGCGGTACCGCGGCCGGGTGTAATTTCGCTGCGACGGATATCGACGGATAGGAAAATCAGAAATACATTTCCCGCCGTCACTTCCTTCCCGAGAGGGCGCGTCGCGAGCACACACACTTCCGGCAATAATACATCTTCCGTTTTTCACGCCCGCTCTGTTATCCCGGTCGAACGGGTAACAACAAACGGCGAGAAGGAAAAAAAAAAAACAAGAGAAAAAAAGAACAAAAAAATATATCCCGATAAAAACTACAATTTCGTTTTCTCGCTCCTTTTCCGTCCCGGGGATCTTCGACCGGGACGCGTTGTCGCGGCTTGAAATTGATCGGTCGATCGATCCGGATCGAAAATACGTGACGTCCGGAACGGAGGGGGGGGGGGTGGGGGGAATAAAATGAAAATTCGTCGTGCAGAGCGTGGAGCACTTACGATTCTGCAGCGCAATCGCAATCTGCAGTGCAGTCGACGAGAGTCCGTCCGAGCGATAAAAAAAAAGAAAGAAAAAAAAAGAAAAAAACGGGGGAGGGGGGAGGGAAAAAACCCTGACACGTCAGGACGCGCGTGTCCCTTTTATGAGTTCCGCAATGTCACGGAAACGCGCTCCTGAACGCGCGCGATAAAACCGACTCGGATCGCTCTTGATCGTTCTACGTTTCTGCAGATGAAGGAACAGCTTGGCCTCTCTTCCCCTAACCCTCTCCTTTTTCTACACTCCCCCGCCCCTTCCCCTCTCTGCACACTCTAGAACGGAAGAGAATCCATCCAATTTTCGCACTATCAAATATTTTATTTCCCACCCACCCGGGTAAAAGCGGTCCCGACGTCGGCGACGGATATATCCGTGGAAAATTGATTTTTTTTTTTTTATTACGGGATTTGATACTTCGGATTGAAAACCGTTTCGATTGCGCGAGAAAGAAGGAAAGAAAGAAACACAAGGTGATAGGAGAGAGGTTGTTATTAATTTAACACCTGCGTTTCGTCTTTGTGGTTTAGGAATTCGGTGAAGTGAGATTTTTTGAGTGTGTATGTATATGTGTATCTATACGTATATTGAATCGTTTGCAGGTAGAAAAACGACGAATGGACGGTAAGAGTGATCCCTCGTGTGTAAACGTGGCCGCGAGAGAGAAATCTATTCGAACGGTAAAGTCGAACGGGAAAGTTTTCGGCGAAAATTGACAGGATTTTGCGGATTCTATTTCGAGTCGGGTTACCCGATTCGAAGTGGAATTGAGCCATCTTTCGCGAACACGGCTGATAGTTTCATATGTCTAATTTAGTTAAATGGAAGATACAGGACTCGCGCATCACCTTTGAAACCGTATCCTCAGACGAATTTCGTATGTTCGTCGATATCCGGTAGTTCGAAATAATAATGACCCACGAACCTGTACGTGTATACGTGTGTACGTGTACGCGAGTGTAGCTGTGTGGCGATTGTGAAATACGATCGACAAATATCGGGAAGGGAAGAAGTGAGAATAGAAAACAAAAAAAAAACAACAACAACAACAACGCAAACGAGCGGAGAGGTGGGGGAGAGAAAAACGAGAGAAAAAAAAATCGTTTGAAATTGGACAAGGGAAAATCCATCGATGGGATTAAAAAGCTGGTTCGGATCGAGGAAAATTTGCAAACGTTTTCAGCTAGGGCATCTCAAGCTTCAATTTCGGTCGCATACGGTATTCTACGCGACAGAAATTGGCGAGATAACCTGTATGCGTTTCATCCCGCTGACAATATTTTTGTAGGTCGTGCAAATATTACACGGTGTGTCATGCAAGATTAAAATACCCCCCCCCCCTCTCCCTCACCCTCCTCCACCATTTTGTATCTACATAGGAATAGGGATATTTCCCTGCATTCGTCATGGATATTTGTTTCATCGTGACCGATTTTATTTGCAAAATATCACGGGAACGAAATAAAATCGATGGCTTGTAATACCTTTCTCCTTTATCAGCAGCCAGAGTGAATAACAGAATCGTATATAAGCTTTCATGTAAATACCGAAATATATATTCCTATAAAAATCGCTATGAAACAAGCATACGAATTTGTGCGATGTAACATCGGTCAGTTTTCATATAAAAGACATTTTCTTCGATTCAATCCACAAGCATTATCCATGTCACCGTGTAAACTATACATATATATACATATGTATATTATATTTTTCATGCCCCCATTATTCGATCTGAAATATCTCGATCTTCCTTCGTCGTCCGCATACTGATTCCCCTAATCAAAAACTAATCGTACAACCCGCATGGCGATTCATTCGTTTCTAGAAAACTAAACAACCATCTAACAATGAAACAAACGTATCGCACGGTTTCCGTGTGTCATATTTCAGCGTTACACTTTTATAAGGAAATGAAACGCCTCGTTTGAAATCCACATCGTAGAATTCCGTCGTTTTCCACGAAAAACGTATGCATACTTTACGCCCGTAGAACCGTTACGACGCGAATTTTTCCTCGGAACGTCAAACGTGAGTAGTTCGTAGAATTTGCAAGGGAGTTCCGTCGAAAAGCGGGAAAAAGACTGGCAAAGTAGTTATCACTTCTGAAACTATCACGTTCCGCCGCAACAAATCTCAATCGCCTTTCATCGAGAAAACGGAGCGTGTGATTTCCGGCTGGCTTATGATGTATTATAATTTATGTTACTTTGATGGGCAATGTATGCCGTTACCATAAATATAAATTATGGAATAAATGAAAATTAGTATCACTTTTCCAAAGACACCCACCCGGGTATCTCTGTGGAATCGCTATGTTATCTTTGAAGCCTGTGAAACGTTACATTTTCATTCGAAACACGTTTAACGACCTGACAACCGATATGGTTTATTTAAACGTACGCGGGGAATGTGCCGCGAAAGTTTTACACCGACGGAAAACTAACCGATAAATATATGTATACATACATATATACATCGTTACGTGGATCTCGGAGTTACTTTAAATAACCGATGAAATATTAATTATCCCGGGATTAAAATTTTATTAATTATTTCCTCCTTTAGTTTCCCGACACACACAGACCACGAATTCTAAATTTCAGAATATATAAACTGCATTTCCATATTAACAGGGGCGCGTCAAAGAAAATAATGATTAATATCGCTAATGCACTCTATTTTCACGTCCCATATTCTTCTCCATCGTTACTATCGTTTCACGAAGCATGTGACAATCGAGCTATGATACGAAAAAAACAATAAAATCCACTTGTTAACGATACCTTAGATTATAACTATCCACTTTTCCTTCGTAACATTTGATCTCTTGGACGTTTAGTTTTTGTATAATTATAGTTACTATCAATAATAAATAGACCAAAATTCTCACTACAGATTATTCACTGTAGAATCCCTCAATAACAGAACTAAAATTTTTTCGATTTGAATGCACTGGTAATGGGTTTTTTACATTTTAAAAAATTACTAATCCTACACATATGTGTACAAGTGCGTCAAGAGGTTAACACACTCCAACGAATCGAAATAATCTTCTAAAAATCCCCCAAAAAAATATCGTTTCTCACGACGGATTTAAGAGTCACAAAATCGAACTAATTTCCCCAAAACCCATTTCCACGCATGCGTCACGAAAATAGTTTTCGAACAGCGACGGTGTTAAATCAGGAATGGACACCAGAATGCAATCTGCGGCTGGCGTTTCTGCGGTCGAACGTGTTATCGACACACACCCACACACACACACGCTTACACACAGAAGGCGGAGAAGTTTTGCCGGCCGGTTCGCGTATCGTCGGACGTCGCGACGTCGCCGACGCCGTCGGGTCGTCCAACTTGGGTGGTTCCGCGGGTCGAGTCAACGGGGTTAAATTAACACCGCGAGCGTAAGTTGTGTCACGTCTTTGCCGGCTATTAGCTTCGTTCCCGGGGCCGGATGGTTGAAAGATCTGACAAGACGGATAATTGAGGCGACGAGTGTGATAATAGGGGCAATATAACGTCGCGCGGTAGAAGAGCTCGTTAACTTTCGAGATTATTAAGGAAAATGTCGCCGGGCGTTCGCGTACGGTGAAAACGGAAACTTTCCGCGATATTCCGCGGCTCGCTTTACACCGCCGGTGACATTTCGGAAAACTTTCGGACGTTTCGCCGGTGATATTCCATTAGATAAATACGGAAAGTTTTATTATTTCAATTATCATCCTGTGTGTCTCTTATCATCCCGTATGTTTACAGAGATGTGTTTCTAGACGATCGTGAATATTATAGTATCATAATTTTCGAAGTTAATTAGACACCGGGTAGGTATTTATCGCACGATTTTGAACATTTTATTCGTTTTTTTCTCACCTCGGTGGATGGTAAATCGTTGAATAATAAGGTACTCTGATATATTCAAATTTCCGAAGAAGTTTCGCGAGAGCAATTCTAAAATAAACAATTTCCATTTTCTATAGATTCCACGCGGATCGCCGGCGGCGCTACAAAAGCGAGTTTTCTCGCGAGAAGCTCCATTACGAACGTAGTATCTGCAAACCAACGTACCCAGCTATGTTAGCCTGCATTAAACTTTCATTTTCGTGCGAGCATCGAACAACAATGCGGGAGAGAGAGAGAGAGACGGAGAGAAAGAAGAAAAGAGAGACAAACAGAGAGAGAGAGAAAGGGAGAGGGAGTGAAAGAGAGAAAGAGAGAACCTCTTCGTAAGATCGTCTATTCACAAAGGAAACAGAAAACACAATGGACCTCCGGTTGTACGAGATACATTCTGGCAGAGGTGCCAAATACGAAAGGGACCCAAGTAGGTTTGCTATTCCAAGGTATGTCGTAAAGGTTGATAAGATTTGTTAGAAAATATATATCGGCAGACGGATTTGACCGATGAATCTTGTAAATATGAAGGCGAAAATATCGCTCGTGGAAAATTGAACGGTACACCGAGAATATTCGATAGACTGAAATTTATAGATTATGCAATGACTTTGCATATTGATTTATGTAAAGTGGCAAGTAGTTTGAAATTATATCTATTTTTGAGAAATATATGTATATATATGGATATATAGATATTTTTGTTAACGAATCAGTGTATTTTGAGGATTTTTTATATTTTATGAGAAACGTCTGTTACGATGTTTCGTTTTTGGAAAAAAAAAGTGTAGGTAATTGTATGATGAAATAATATTTGTTGTTGCGTAGCATTCTATTGTCGTTACGACAAAGAATCGATTAATAATTCGCGAGGTCTAGTTATTTGTTTGCTCACGACAACGGTAATGACATTTACTAATCAAATAATCGATAACTATCTTTGTCTCTTCATCCTTTTCAGATTTCCCGTATTTGTCGAATTGTATTTTCGGCGCAGAAGACAATCGTATGATTTATTCAACGGATCGATATTCGTTGCACGACAAATCCCTTACAGATTTTCTAATACATACATGCCACTTATACAACTAAAAATACTTGTTACATTGGACAATTTGTACGCTGTTCCAAATGTGTAGCTACACTATATGTCTACTGATACGATTTAGTTATATTTATATTTTAAACGCACCAATATTTCTAAATTCGAAATTCCTAGGCGTTGAAATTTTTAATTTGGAAATCCCTACGTATAGAAATTTCTAGTTGGGAAATTCCTACGCGTCGAAATTTCTAATTTGGAAATTCCTAAGCGTCGAAATTTGTAATTTGGAAATCCCTACGTGTCGAAATTTCTAGTTTGGAAATTCCTACGCGTCGAAATTTCTAATTTGAATATTCCTACGCGTCGAAATTTCTAGTTTGGAAATTCCTACGCGTCGAATTTTCCAATTTGGAAATTCCTACGTGTCGAAATTTCTAATTTGGAAACTCCTACGCGTCGAAATTTCTAATTTGGAAACTCCTACGCGTCGAACTTTCTAATTTGGAAATTCCTACATGTCGAAATTTCTAATTTGGAAACTCCTACGCATCGAAATTTCTATTCTGAAAATTCCTACGCACCGACACATCTTCCACAATTCCTACACACTGATATTTATACTTTAAAAAATCCCTATACCTCAAAAACATCTTGATTTCTAAATCCTCCCCCACATTTCCTCCATTCCGTAGTTTCCAAAATATTCTCTCCCCGACGTCAGGTAATTCTAAACACCCCTATAGATCGATTACTCAGTCCCCACGGATCACCGCCGTAAATCTCGGTACGTAGTCGCATTTGCCAAGCAATCGTTGCGAGTGGAAACCCGCGAGACGGTTCGATCCGCGCTGTTTGATCGCGGTGTGTAAACCTGCGACAGAAATACGACAGACGAAGCAGTCGTGCTGAGTCATGGCTATCCGCTACCGAGTTCCCGGGTGGACCAGCTCAGCAACGATCTAAAGCCATCTCCAGAGGATCGACTGGGTATGTACTGTGCTAGAGAAATGCCTCGTCATGACCGACGCATCAAATATGAACGATTCGGAGTGTAAGATCAGGCCAAAAGAATTAAGGGGACAGGGCACTCCGAATGCTGACCACGTTAACACATTTGCAATCGTTGACGTTATTCTGTGTCGTTTATAAATGGTAATTGAACATTTTGATATATTAAATTTATTTAAAGAATTAATGTCTGACACATTTAATGTGAAAGAAATTAATGTTATAACTGTAAACTATGTCTTGAGATTGGATTTCAAATTTCTTAGAATTGTTTTACTGGTTTAGAAACGTGGAATGTTAAATTAAAGATTTTTGGAAAATCTGTTACATTTATGGCAATGATATTTTAGTATAGATCAAGTATAGTTTAGGAATAAAGTAAATCAAAGTGTAAAAAACTGCTGTCAAAAAGGTGTCACTTATTCAAGTATTTCACACTATTGCAAATAAAGCTAACTAGAGATATACGAAGTCTTAATTTAGCAGATTTTATCTCGGTTAAAGATTCATTTCTTTCGTTTTAGAGAGACGTGGAATGATTGACGTAGAATTTTAAGTACATTTGCGAACGGCGGCAAGTTAAAAGCCACGCTTTTAACGCATCGCTAAAACTACTTTATTCGGTCACGGTTTTTTTTTCGAGCGAAGTTTGCAAAGTTTCGCGGCGCTAAATATCGGCGAAAATTAAGATTATAAGAAAACCCGCTGGCCGAAAGTCCGCGGGAAAGTTGGATCTCGAATGGGATTGAATAATTTATTAAAAATTGCGTTATTCATAATATTCGAAACGGTTTTCTGGTCGAATTACCGAAACGTCCGCCGTTCGTGTTCGTGGATCGATAAAACGGGCAACAGGGAACGTTGTAGGTAACTTTCCTTGAAAAATGGTCTTCTATGGAAAACAAAGTAGTGCCGCGTCATTCCTGTACTGTTGATAAATCGAAGGGGGGAACAACGACCCTTCGAGGAAATGTTTTCACGCGGTGAAACAGGAGTGACCGTCAGAAAAAACGAACTCATTTAACATACCGTCTGAAACAAAACAACTTCCGGGTTTCTAACTAAAGACAGATACCTCCAGAGAGAGTGAGAAAGAGAGAAAGAAAGAGAGAGAGAACTCTCTGTAAATGTTCACATCGTATTACCGTGCACACATAGTTGCGCTCGTAAACGCTTGCGAAAAGAAAACGAATTAACGTCTCGCGCTATAAATTGTCACGTGGGAGGTGAAAAACGAACGAGAGAGTTTTTTGGAAATTTACCATTTTCTTGGAAATTTACCGGCAGCTTTGCTATCCCGATGCAACGAGGATGCACTAGAGTTAAGGGACAAACACGATTCAGCGGGCAATCGAATCGATGTTTCGAATTTATATATTTCACCATCTGTCGCAGTGTTTTAAAAAATCCTTCGAACATGAAAAGCCTATCGGACTAGACAATACTTTACGCATGAATTCTACGCCATTGTTGTAGCACACAATTCAAGCAGTACGATCAAGAACAGTCAGTAAAATGAAAAGTAGTTTAACACTAGATTTACGGATGTTGATTATATACCTACTTTTACTGAAGTGTACTTTACTAATATACTAATATAATTTACTAAGTGTAAATTAACATTTATATATGTTTCATTACTTAACTAAAAACCAACGTATGTATTTCGAAAATAATATTAAAGTTTTATACATATATAGTAATCAAATTTTGAATGAGTCAAATTGGCTCGGTCCGTAAATCTAGTGTTAATTTCTTTAAAAAAACAAAAGATAAAAAACAACCCATTTTTGAGAACAGAGTTCGATTCCTTTAGCCGCGGGATCAAAGGAATCGTTGAAAACTACCATAGTAAAAGGTGAAAATCAATTTTTTTCATATTCCACGACGGTAATACACGGTGAACGGTCCCGAGGAAATAGCATGAAATCAGCCCCCGTCGTTTTTCAAAGACCGACGAAGAAGAGCTTAATCACTTTACCGTTTGTCGCGTTAATTTATCCTTCAAAAGGAAAAGCTTTTTCAATGACGTGTCATACACGAGCTTTTTACTGGATGACATGCGTTTCTATTCAGGCGTGTAACAGCTGTTACGTGCATTCATCATTCCGGTCCGTGTCACTCGGTTCTTCATATTATCCTCCTCTACCGGGTATTTGAAAACAGCCAGACTACGGGTCCCTTCAAACAGATTTGTGCCGGATAAAATGAGCGGATAGTACGCCTCCGCTATTCCCCGGAAAATAATGCGATTGGCGCGTTTCCACGGGGCTACCTGTCGACAAATATTACGGCTTTTCCGTCGATATTCATCGTTGTTCGCACGTTTTTCCTCCTGTATCGTATCGATCGGATGAAAATAAACGTAAGACTGGTAATTAACGTTGGAGTGATTATCGAAAATATCGTTGATACTTTCTTTGCCTATTTGCCTGGAGAATTTTGCCTTGTTTCTAGAATACGATGGATTAATACAAGAAATTTCCTGCGAAATAAAAAGAGTGATGTATTGAACGTTACATTTGTCTCGGATAATTTGCTGCTTGCGCTAACTCGTCAGAAAAACGGTGAATATTTCCGTGATTAACGTGTTATACTTCATACCTACAATTAAATTGAATTAAATTAAATTAAATTAAAATAAAGTAAATTGAAAATGATAAATATTATACAAACACAATCCCCATTTTACCAAAAATATCAAAACATTCTTCTACATCCAACATACCTAAATAACAATCGAATCCATCAACAGCAATACCTACCCTAAAACCCTTCGTCCTCCGTGTACACGTTACGTAACACAGGATCCACACGAACAATCGTAGAACGCATTCGGAGAATGGTCTCGACGCGGATCGAACTGTGGGATGTCTGGAAGCACCGAGTCGTATAACTTTTGCTCGTAAACGAAGAGAGACACACACACACAAACACGCAGAGAGGAAGAGAGAGAGAGAGAGATGGCCCCGAGTCGGGGACAAATCACTTGAGCTCGCGACGGTAAGCCGCCAGAAATCTATCTAATTTACGGGCATATTGGGTACGAGGTACCGGTAGATATACCGTAACACGTAGGGGAGATTTGGCCTCAGGACGAAACCACTAATCCTTGTGTGGTAATCGACGATTTCCGTCCCTAAATTGTCCCCGCCTTCGCAGCGACGGAATAGCATCCAAGGGAGACCCTTCGAAATTAACCTTAGAGCGGCTGATGGCGCACTCGGCGTTCGGCCGATCTTTTGTTCCCCTGCGACAGTAGCACCGGGAATAATTATTTCGATTACCGACGGAGTCCTACGATCGCGTGGTAATCACTGTTATGACGGGGAAACCTGATGGGATCTCGCTCGGACCTGGGACACGTTCGCACAGGTATACGTGTAAGTGTGTGTGTGCGTGGAATGAAAATTGAGAATGGAAGAATTTAAATTTATTGTATTGTTCTGTTATTGGTATTGTGTTTTAATGACGATATTCGAATATGTGTGTGTATAAAAAGAAGAAAAATAGTGATAACAGCATGGATTTGAATTACTAAAGAACTTGGAACTCTTAGGAATATTATTTTTAAGTAAATTATTGCGTTAGGAATAGAGCTTTATCAGAAGATTGTATTTTTTTACAGCATGTCCTATGGAGAGAAAAAAATTGGACTCGATTTCCTTGATATCAAATTTGTAGCTTTTAGTCAATTTTGTATAAAAATGGGAGGCCCTATATTGCTAATATTGTACAAGGTGTTCATACTTATCACCCCCTATCATTTGACAGGAATTTTATCTAAAAAGCACCGATCGCACTCGTAGCCTTCCTTTCTAAGTTCTAACGATTATTTTGTATTTCTTTTTTCTTATATCTATCGTACCGTGTAAATAAAAGAACACGAATACTGGAAATGTACGATTCGTTCAATTATTTGATAAACGAAGCAAAAGGATTAGTTTGAAATCCCATACATACATATTATATAATGACGAATCTAATGGAAGGTGGAACGGAGATAACAAGCCAGGGAATCCAAATTTCGGTAGTTCACATGTCACGACGGTTATCTTGAGACGTTAGACGTCTGGCGTTAATGAAACGCCTTGGGCCAATAGGAAATTGCGGCTCGGTAAACATTAATAAGCTTATATTATGTGCCGCCAGTAGCAATATGTCCGAATGCCACCGCGAAATTACACACATACATACACACACTTTGACAACCGATTTTCATTACACATTCCCCTACAATTACTTTCACGTATTTTTTAATACCTTTTATTAACGAGAACAATTATCGATCGAAATATTACGAATATTTCGTGATATTTTCCGACGATAAATCGAACCGATCCTTTTCTACCGGCGACGAGTGGATCATTTTTTCAAGCAGTTTCGCAGTTCTTGCCAATTATTTTCCGTCGACGGTGGCCAATTGGAAACGCACGGAAGAATTCGGGAATAATGAGAATCCTCGAACGAAGTGGTCAACCGAATGCCAGTTTCGCGGAAAATGTCCTCTTGGTCAGAAAAATTCACTTCCTTCTAGAATGAGTCCATTCAAACGTCTCTCCAATGGACAATACTGTCCACTCTTGGACTTTCGAGAATCCTCGAAATTGTGCCTCTCTTTGTACACCACCGCTCTCCCCGTCTACTCCATATCGACTATATACAGCCACTCCGTGGTCGGTTTGTAAATAACAGGCGATATCGTGTACATATTTATTTTCTTTATGTATGTATATTTATGTAGTTCGTTTTTCTGAAATAATCACCGATTACTTCAGTATTTGCATTCACCTAGGTGCTATTTACGAAGACGTAACGTATACATTTACCTCGTCCTGTTTTGATAAACCCTGTACACCGTTATGTAACTTTGAAGTTACGAATATATACGCACGTCTGTGTGTGTATGTGTTTTGCGGTGATTTTCAGGCAATATTGCTACGAAAATGTTTGTCTATGACGGTTAGTAGTCTCTGTTTCTCCCGCTAGAGTGATTTTATTTAATAATTAAAAACATTAGGTCTATGACTTATAATTTAAATACCGAGATCAGTCTCCTACATTTTCCATTTATGTAAAAATCCTTCCGATGAATAAAAAAATAAAAAGAGATTGCGTTACATAGGGTTAACAATGTTCCAAAATCATTCTATTGCGATTAAAATTTGCAACTATGGTTGAACAACGTCGAAAACAGAAAAGTGTTACTCGCTCCTCGGTTATCATCGTGGCAAACAAATGTTTCGTTCGATAAGTTATTATTCCAGAGAACCGCATCCACCGGAAATCCTCTTACGCAAAGTTTACGTTGGACGAAATTTAAGGCAGCAACTAATCGCATAATACTTGGCTCGGTTTTAAGAAGATTAACGTTCGGGGATGTGTACCGTTTGGCAAAGACTCCCTTATTTATGTTTGCCGTTACATTCGAACGCCACCGTCACAACGGCTGGTATGAATAATTTTCGAAGAAAGTACGGCGGAAAATTGCGCGCTCGCAAAAGGGACATTATACATATTCGATAAGTTCTGTAACGCCCGAGCGTTACACCGGGGGTTTCGTTGTAAATCCAGCGTTACCCCTCGGTGCCTCGGTAAAAGCAAATTTAAGATAGCAACTAATCGCGTAATACTTGGCTTAGTTTTAAGAAGATTAATGCGCGAACGGTGAACGCCGCCGTGTACGGTGAATTTAGGCGTAATTATACTTCAGACCGAATCAATCCGAATCGTTACATTTGCGGTTACAATTTAACAGCGGTGCCCTGGATCGTTTATCATGGGCATTTAATTCGATTCACCGTGAAAACAACGAATTTGTGGATATGATATAAGCTGTCGGTCTGGTTACGTTTTTTAGAAAATTCAGGTTTTCCTGTTCGCGTGATTAACGGTGAACTTAACGTTTTTACCTGACTTGTTAATCAATATAGAAGTAATTAGCATCTTTAGAGTAGTTATCGTATTATATATGGTGCGATTAGTTCGATCGTAAAAGTCAGTCGGTTCGAAAGTGTCTGATTAATAAAAAGAACCTAAGTGCTGTATGTGAATTTGTTAAGTAACTCACGAGGAAAATAAAATATTTGACAAAAGAGGGAGTAGTAAGGTATACGGAGATAATATTTCTGATTTTTTATATATTTATTGTGTATATAATAATAAAAAAAAATTATGTGCTGTGTTTAATACTGCATTCTTTATAATGCCTCATTCTCTTATTGGAGATATATTTTACAGACTTCAATTTGCCATAAAATATACGTTTTCAGCGCATTGAATAAATATGTCTGCGTGTAGGTCAAGTTTAACGTGTACCATAAATGGTACACGTGGCACAGAACGTGTTAAACACGATTTCCCCGCCGCGTGACCGCGATAGTGTTTGTTAGGTAGAGGAATAACTTCACTCCGTTTACAAATATATTAAAAATATGTATATCAAAAGTTTACAAACGTACAAATTTTATTTTGAGAAAAATACCAAAAAATTCAACATATCAAAACATTTGCCGTGACTTTCTGCGATTTCCCCCCACTCTGGTTAATTACGCATCTGCGAAATTATTCGGGAAAAAACTCATTTTTACGCCAAATGATTCTCAATTCACAATTATCAGGTAATTCAGATCGCGTGTCAAAAACGACGGCAAATCGAAGTGGATAAACAGAGGGATGGTGCCAGCGGCAAACAAGATGGAAGAATAAAATAAATCAAATTCCCACCACTTCCACATTCTCCGTGTCTATCCTTTGACATCGTCGAGTGTCACGGTAGAATATCTACAAACTCGACTCGAGAAAGCGGAAGAAGAAAAATAGAAAATTCGCTGAATTTCCTGAAGATATTTCAACAAAGTTTCCACTCGAACACGCACCGTCAAATAGACATTAAACGATCGAACTTCGTGCTGCGGTTCAAGACGAAGATGGAGAAAAAGAAGACGAAATAGACAGAGAAAGAAAAACGGGTGACGGACAGACTGAGAAATCGAATTACCGCGTCGACGATCGACTTTGATGGGGATGTTATGGATATACGTGGTTGGTTGTCAACGATTTTCATCGTCGAAAACGAAGCTGACGAAACCGTCGACGTACTTCGACTTCAAATAATTTACTACAAAACAAAATCACTCTCACATCGAATTTTTAGGATAATAATCTCGGGAATATTGCCCCTCTAAATTCTATTTTAAATACACTCGAATTGATTTCCATTATGACATTTATAAATATCCAAACACCGTGGTATTTAAAACATTATTATCTTCTATCCGTACCAATTACATAATTAACGAGTATTATCCTGTATTAGAATAATTACGTTAACTCACTAACAATGACTCTAAGAACAACTATAAGAATGATAATCTCAATTATCTCATAATTATTCAAATCAAGGGAGATAGTTTTAAAAATACCTTTGTGTTTACAATTCATTACACACTTTCATATCTATAACCGCCAATGAATAATAACAACTACTCCTCATTAGAGCAACTAATTCTGTCTCAAATAATTAGATCCTCGCGTTACATCGCATCCTACGATCGATACACACAGATATTCCCACGGTGTCACAGCTTCCCCCCCCCCCCCCTCCCTCTATCCCGATGAATCCGTATACCTCTCGCAACCGTGCCATTAGGACTGTTCCTTGTTTTAAAGAACTCTCTGATTGGCGAACGACTAGGTGTTGTACACGTCGAACGCGAGTCCTCCTCGGCGCGACGGTGTCTCTGTTGCCGCGGCTTTGTGATCATCAAGAACGTTTCTCTGCAAAAGGGATCAGCGAGAGAGAGAGAGAGAGAGAGAGAGAGAGAGAGAGAGAGAGAGAGAGAAAGAGAGAGAGGAGAGTGAACCGGCCGACTGAACCACCACAATGAAACGAAACGCGGCTACGGAACAGACACGTGGAAAATGCGACGGACAATGGAAACGAGAAAGATGGTACAGAAGGGGTGGAGGGGTGAGGGAGGGGGAGGGGGAGGGGGAGAGGGTGGTGAAACGCGATAGAGAAGTGTAACCGAGTTCAGTGGCTGCTACCGAGAACGACGAAACGCCGGGAAAATGGAAGACAAAGGGAAAGTGAGGGACGAAAATCGATGGGGCAAAAGAGAAATAGGGAGGAGGGAGGGGGGCAGAGGGTACAAAAGGGAAAGGAAAAACGAGGGAAAAAGAAGTACAACGGTGGATGGGACGCGAGAGAAACGTAGAATAGATATCACAGAGGAAAGGAAGAGGTAA
The DNA here is from genome assembly GCA_917499265.3 of Mimumesa dahlbomi. Classification (NCBI taxonomy): domain Eukaryota; kingdom Metazoa; phylum Arthropoda; class Insecta; order Hymenoptera; family Crabronidae; genus Mimumesa; species Mimumesa dahlbomi. Next base: position 8,983,028 of record OU824118.1, on the reverse strand, counting down.
AAGGGAACGTGGAAAATCTGGGGGCGGAGAGAGGGAAGTAAAAGGAAAGTAGATAAAGAATAATAGATAAATATAAATTCTTCTTAAATTCTAGACAATTTCGAAAGAAACAGGGATGCAGGATAAGAAGATCGGATCGATGAGTTACGCGTGAAAAACGATGAAATAAAAAGAAAAGAAAAAGAAAAGAGTGATATGCGAGAAGGAGAAAAAAAAATGTGTGTGGGTGGTCAGGGTACGAAGGAGAAGAAGTTGCGTAACAATTTCAACGAAGACCGACTGTACCATCGAGAGACGAAAGAGAGAACCTTCGAACGACCATTACACGGACATTATTGCACTGAAAGGTTCGTTTTCGTGGCAGGGAGGTCGAGCAGTAATCGAAACATCGTTGCACGGCATATTTTTTTTTCCCTCTTTCTTCCCGTACCAACCGGTGGTAAAGTCAAAGAGACCCCGCCGCGTTTTATTTTCATTTCGACTTTTTCAGGTCGACCGGAACGAATTCGTTTTAAAGGGTCCATCGCACAGTCCGTACGTCAGTTGTCATATGTGGGACGATTATAATTGCGAGACCCTCTAACGGGCCGGCGAGTCGTTAGTTCGATCGCCATTAATTGCCGGAAACTGTTTCCCTATTTTCATAGCGATCCGTGGACGAAGCGAACGAAATAACGGAATCTTGGAAATCGAAATAGAAATAGGCAATCGAAACCGTATCGATATGATGAAAATTGACTGACTGGTGAGCAGGAAATAAGATTTTTCCAAATTTTATAAGGAGAATGTCTTTAATATTCCCCACGTGAATTTTGATTTTTCGTAGAAATACAAATTTTCTGGTTAAGCGATTCGAAAGTGTTCGTACGAATTTCTCTCGAAAAATATGGATCATTCCTGCAAGTGTTCTCACAATGAAATTTAAATACATGCATTTTCCATAGTTTACCAAACCAATGGTAGCTAAATAACACTAAACCTACTATAGTCTCTCAAATAATCGCTCTTAAGCATTGTATTAAAATGTCTACATGCAACTTTATAGGTACCATCGTTATTTTCCTTAAGTAACCTAACAAGAACCCATTTCTCTCCGCAAAATTAACTATTACCTAAAGACAATAGCACAACTTATCACTTTTACAAGATTAATAGAAATATAATATGTATAGAAATTATTAGTTATTATTAGTGTCAAACCAAATCGTCTCGAAAACCATTGACACGAATAACTCGTTCGAAACTTGGCGGCACGTTAATCGCTTCGAAAACTGCCTTATCGCGAACAAAAGGCGACCGGTTGCTCGGCGCGTGGCAGCAAGTTTAACGCAAAATTCCGGCGAACCATTCACTCGAAAGTAGCACACGCACCAACAACTGTTGTTTGAACTTGTCGCACGTGTCCCACTGTTTGCCGAGACAACAGCGAGGGCCCCCTCCCCCCCCCTTAAAGGAAAAAGGGGACCGATCGAGGGATGTTTTTCATGTCGGCGGATTTCCAACGGACCATCGGCAAGGATTGTTTTCGGACATCTCGCGGACCACTCGAGATGTCCAGGACATTTCGTGGACGACAAACAGACTCGCGTCGTCTTCGAGGTAAACCTGCCGGAAACGGAACGAGACAAAGGACCACGTGTAAACACTAGTCACTCGGTTTTTTGCCTGTTTTCCCGAAGTTTGCTCCCGACAAGATGTATGTACGCGGCAGAAAAAATACCACGTGTAAATACTAGTCGGTTGTGTTTGCCAGGTAGGCGATTTATGGTACTCGTAAGGCGAGGAGAAAATATGTTGATAAACAGAATTTTTTCTTATTGTCTTAAAGACGTATCAATCAAGAAACAGTGAATCTTATTCGTTACCATATAAGAATAAAATATTGGAGAAAGTTAATACATTATATTCCGCGAAAGTAATTAGTATAATTTATTCAAGCTTTACCTTTTCAATTCTCGAATTTCGATTATCAGCGTGGCAGGTAATATGTTCTACAACATTGCGAAAGACGGGACATACAAATTGCTACCGCGAACGAACGTTTCTATACAATATAATGTATCGCGTACAGGTAACGAAATGCGATTAATAATTAATTAATAGGTCATTAATCACGCGGCGGGTTAAATTGTCAAATTCGAAGCGTACGAATATCCAGATATTCTGATATTCGTAGATACTCTATCTAGTTCACTCTATCCGCGAAACAAGTCGCTCTTATTTCAGTTTCGAGAGCCGGAAAGCCACGGAACAAGTTGAAGGTAACTTTAATAACGCACGGGGGTCGGAACTTCCGCGATTTAATCGGTCGCGTATCGTACAACGATCGTATCCGGTTTCTGGGTCACAAAAAGATCCGCGGATAACGAAGGCCAATAATAAAATAATGGGGCACGCACGCGATACATGGGGTGTCTGCCGTCGCGTGCAGTAGAAAATTATTTCCTCATTCCACGTGCACGTTTTCCCCCCTCATCCCTCCCCCTCACCCTCACCCCTTCTCACTCAGTTATCGGGAAACGATCCGATTACGCGATTCGAATTTCTTCGTCTCGTAAGACGTCGAGTCGCTCTCCTGCCCAGCGAGAAAGTTTTTCATTTCACCGGGACAAATTCGCGAGACACCGGGTTCTCGTGTTCCAATGGAATTTTATTTTTTTATTTATTTATTTTTTCTTTTATACCACAAGTCTATTTTAACGGATTATTGCTCCGAAATGTTTCTCTCTCTTTCTCTCTCCCTCTCTTTGGCTTGCGATAATTTTGTTTACCACGCTCTTTTTGACATTTTGTACTTTATATCACGTTTATTTTGTTTTCATTTTTGTATTTTTATTTATCACATAAATAAATATCTATCTTTCTCACGCTTCGCGACGTTGTCTTTCTCGAGTTATTAAAAAATAACCAACGGAGAAACATCGGGAGAAATGTAACGAACGAATTGAAACTCGGTGGAATATAATTCCCCGTAAACGTTCACGGACGTGATTATTCGCTGAGTATATGTTCATCAAATGTTCATCGAGTTTCATTGTTAATATCGAATTACTGTCTGTTTCGATAGGAACACGCAAACAGAGATTCGAGACGGCAATTTCGCGGGACATCAGTCAGGAACGATGTACGCCAGCGACAAATATAAATTTCCAACCTTTTACACGGTGCTCGGCGGGATCATAAAGTCGAGGCATCCCGGCAAATTGCCCGCGGCTGGTTATTACTAGAAATTGAATATACAAAAGCAGCTGCCGCCATATGCGCTGCATGGAGCGGCCATGAAGCACCTTTCAAGTACTCCGTGTGCTTGCTAGGGCTTCATACATGATATTGAAAGCTCCCGGCGAACAAAACACGTTCAGGAAAGCCCAGCGAGAGTCTTATTAAGCGCAATTTCGACGATCCTATTAATCTCGTTTCGGAAATAAATCTGCTTCGCTCCGTTTTCCGAAAGTCGAGTTCTCTATCTGGACGAATTCCCGGCGAATTTGAGGATTTCTGTCTGAAACTATCATAATTTCCTGGCAAGTATGTTTCGCGGATTGGATTCGCATATTTTCAGAAAGTATTATTTGAAAGTGTCTATTTACAAGGGGAGACCATGATTCATTGTATAGATTTTTCGATGAAGCTCAGTGCCTTTGGTAGAAGGTGCGTTTTTATCACAGGGTTTGATGTAAGGAACAACGAATTGTTATAAAATTGCTTTTAAAATATGAAATATTACCTCTAAAGCAATAGTCTTTACAAGCGAACGAATACCATTTTGTAAGTTAAATTATTGCTTTAGGAACAACATTTCATAAGAATTTTTGATTTAATGACATTAAAGTTTCCACTTAAAATCAATATTTTATAAAAATGAGTCCATAGATACCTGTGATATTTTACAAAGTCTTTATACTCATCACCCTCTACAATTTCCACCAGGTTTCATCCAAAAAGCGTTGCAATGACTCTTAGAATCCTCTTATAACTACATTTCACTGATTTGCATATTTGCACATAGTCCATTTACAAAATATCTATTTAATCATCGATACGATAAAACAAATAAACTTCCATCTGTTTCTCCACATTTTCCCGCGTAAAATATCATCTCCCCGCTATCACCGATTCAACATCGAACTCTGCGAAAGTACGTTTAGCAACCAGCTCGTTTTTCGCAACGAATTATTATCAGGGCTTCATCGTTCCGCATTATCGTCCCGCGGAAGAAATTCCACAAACCCGCGCTCCCGTCAGGATTTTCCTAGTCCGCGGGTCTACCGGGTTCCGTTCCCGGTTGCCCATTAGCCGGTGAAAATTGCGCCGGGGACGCACCTTAGCCGGGTAATTAAGTAATTAACGATCTTGATGCGGCAGGTGCTGTCTTCAGTCGGCAACCAGCGACTAGTTTTACGCTCCGCGAGCGGCGATTTCTAATGTAAACGAGAGCAACGTTAATTGGAAGCTTCGTAACACGTGCCAAGCTACATCCGAGAGTGTCATTACGGAATTGCTGAAGTCGCAAGGTAGTTCCCCGGTAGTCCGGCACTTAGAAGTCCTGGAGGATTTCCGGGGCCATTAGTACTATTTGCCCAGTAAAATTACAGAAAGTTACCTCTCATCCTTCTCGGTTCCGTTCTTCTGTGTTTTTTTTTCTTACTTTTTTCTTACTCCCTTCCCCGCCAGTTTCCCCATCGGTTTCCCCGCTGACGAACCCGACCTCTTCGTTTGTCTAATCGATATAACAAACTGCCAATTAAATGTCCGTCGAAACTTTTCGACGATAATGAGCGGAGAGATCGAGAAGATGGAATGAACGTAATATAAGCCGACAGGGACGCGGTTTTTCTGTGATTAACAGGTGGAATTAGAAACGTCATGGATACTAATGAAAATCGTTTGACGAGAATATAGGGTAATTGATGTATCGATAGAATCGAGGGGTTGATGTATGAAGATGATGGATTGTTTTATGGAATTTAGGTGATTATTGTTAAATTTAATGTATTTTGTTTAATTGAAGTTGCGATACGTGTGGAAATTTGATGGAAGTCGGTGCATCTTTCTGTGGAGAAAATACGAGGCGAGAAAAGCGTATCGGAGTTTTAAAAGAGGCAATCGTCGGGACGTGGAATGATGGGCAATCGCGAACTTCTAATTGAATTAGAACTTCAGAATTAACTGATACGTCAACGTTGGCAGACAACTTTAAACCCGGCCACTTAAAATCGCCCGTTATGGACGAAACGAATCGGTGTTTAAAACTCATTTAGAACCGCGAAAAGTGCTGTCGTTGGAATCCTCGTAATGAATAATTAAACGAGCATACATCAATCTAGTATATATGTATATACATATATATTTAATTGTATATTTAAGTTAGATCTTTCTCCTGGGGTAAAAAACATTGTTCTTCGACCAATCGAAAACATTTAATATCAATCTCGGTGGTTTTCAGCTATCCTTTCGTCAATTTCATTTTACATTCCAAAAACCCTGCGAAATTTCGCTCACACTATAATAATTGTAATTTTCCCACCAGTGAATTTTCCATTGAAAAGTATAATAACAATTAATTATTCCAGTCTCTATAATTAACTTCCACATACACATCACCGATTAGTCAAATAAAATTTTAAAAATCCCACCAAAATCGCGTACTGTAACAATTCCAAAAAAAAACCTCGCAATCTGTTTTCAAGGCGTCGATATCGATTCCATCGAGGATTCCCCTCGACTGCGGAAAATTCCGCAGCGAAATTTCGCGGAAATTAAGCGAACGTTCGCAGCGCCGGCAGCGATCGGTCCACAGAACGCATTCCGCAGACGTTGCAGACAAATCGATGGTATTCGACGGTGTATCTGAAACGGAATCAGTGCCGGCGTGAAAAACGTGTCGTCCGGGGCATCTGCAGGTGTCACTGTATTTTAAAAAGGTTTTTTGTCGCCGACGAGATGCCTTCGATAAAAAAATAAAAAAAAAATGGAACGGGAGACGGAGAAAGGTGGGCCGTTTTCTTATCCACGCGAACGATCGCGGGGCCGAACGACGAATGGCGAACAAAGCATTCGGACTATTCCGCCATTCTTTGGTCCGTGAACCCTAATTGTGGTTCCCGTGTACTCGAAAACATACCGCCAACTCATCCGAGAATGAGTTTCGTCCGCCGGAAGGAATCCGACGCGCATGGCTAAGTACAGAACGAACCGAGACGATCTCCGATCGACGTTCAATAAAGTCTTTGTGAATGACGTCGCCGTCATTCCGGCACGATACACTTTTACATTGTAAGACTCGCTACAGGTAAAAAGGTAAAATGAAAAAATTCACCTATTGACGGCTGCGGAAAGAAATTCGTTTCTGTTCGATTTTTTTTTTGGCAATAGTAGACGGTACTTGTGGAGAGTAGAGGTTTAGTTAGAAGATGGGAGAAATTGATCATTGAAATATTTAGAGGAGTTTATGATAAATTTATGACAGATTGCAAAGTCCTTTTCTATTAGATTTTTTGGCAATACTAGATGGTACTTGTGAAAAATAGAAGTTTAGTTAGAAAATAAGAAAAATTGATCATTGATACATTCACAGGAGTTACTAATAAATATATGACAGATGGACATTTTTTGAAAAAGAATTTATTGTGTTTTTATACTTGATATTGTAGTCACGAGATGCAAGATTGTTTTTATATGTGATATAGTTTTTGTAGATGTTGTTGTCACGATGGTAAAATTAGGGCGAAAAAACGCAGGGAAATTTTAACGAAGAACAGTTCGGAAAGCTGCCGCGCGCAGATTTTGCCAAATGGTTATTTAATAAATGGTTGTTCGATATTTAGGGAATTTTCCGCGAGTACTGTGAAACTGACACGAGTAGATTAATGGTACGAAATATCTCACTGTTTGATTTAAAACACGGTATACATATTTCCGTGAGATCTGGCAATTGTTCGGCGTAACTTATGGAAATACATGCGCGTGAAACATTAACACATTATCGGGAAATAGATTTACGGTAAATCTGATGTTTTATTCTATCGAAACACACACATCGTATATTTCTCCACGGTGTACGGTTCTACTATAATTTTTAGCATAACACCGCGCCGCCGTGTTGTTCGGAATTAACATCGAAATTTCACGGGTAAACAGATTTCATTTTGAAACGCTATTCGTCGCAATTTTTGTACTCCCGTACCGTTCGAATTAATTACACGTTCAATCCTCGTTCCCGAGTGTAATTAACATTTTACTAACAACAAGCTTTAATGTAATATCGAACGCAGAAAATCCTATTGTAATTCCAGATTTGTCCCTAATCTTTTTTACTATCCCAGTTCTAATTAAAAAAAAACATATAATTACGTCAACCTCTTTCAATTTCCATGTTTCATCTCGAAGTATTCACATTTCCCTGATAACAGACGATCAAAAAGGACAGCAAGAAAATACAAATCGCACAATGAAAACATGTCCAACAGGCAAACACAAAAGTTCGCTAAATATTCCGAAGAACAACCCTCGGAGACTGGCGAACAAGTTTTTTTTCTCTCGGGCCAATGGTGGGGGAAGTTGCGCATAGATTTTGCGATGAAATTTCACTTCCGGCCCGTGAAGGGCGGGTTCAAAGGTTCCGCATCTGCTCGCCCCCGATTCTGTCGCGCCGCTCTCTGTCGCCGAGAGACGTTGAGCGGCCACTTGTTGCTGTCCTTCGATTCAACACGACATCTTCCCCCCTTTCGTTTCAACCCCTTGTTTCAGCGGTGCAGTGTCCCTTTTGCGTCTTCCGTCCAATATGTATTTTTCTTATTCATCCGCGTCCTCTTTACGAATCTCTCTCTCTCTCTCTCTCTGTATAGAATATCTCTCTTGTCTGTATACTTTTACTATTATTTTTATTTTATATTACTTTTATTTTATTTTAATTCTGTTTAGTATATTTTTCATTTTTATTTCTCGTGTTTGTATTTAGGTTAGTTAGTTTTAAGTTAGATATTACACGTGTTAGTTTTTAGCGAAAATTTGTTCTTCTGTGTATTGTTTTCCAATTTGTTGTATTGGTGAAGGCAGTAGACGATGAGTAGTGTTTCCTTGGAATTTTGGGTTTAAACTTGGGATTTATGATAGTTGATTAGGGAATAGAAGAGGTAATTGGGATGAAATTGAGAGAGAATGTTAGGGGTTGTGATTTTTATTTGGAGTCAGGGGAAAGTGGAGTTTACACTTGTTAGGCTTTCAATGCACCCCCTTTTGTCTATTCCCTGGAGATATACCCTATGTATAGGGTGTACAGTGAACGAAGGGTGGAAAGTGGAGAATTAATAGTTTATGTGGTGTTCTATATATTGCGACTACTGCTGGTAAGCTGATTGCATGATAATTTATTGCTGAATCCTGTATCTAGCGATGACAATTTTTTCCGATGATTTTTCAGACAATCGAAGCATAGAAACTAATAAAATTGTGTTCTGTATTAGAATCTCTCTGATGAAATTAAAACAGTTAAATCAATCTCAAAAAACAAATCTCCCAAAAAATAAAAAAAAAACAATTCCATCCATAATCCTTAGATAACTGAAAATAACCAACGTGGTACACTAATTAAAACCTGCACCACCACATGGAAAAAGAATGTTTCAAAAAATGTGCAAAATTCTTAATAGAAAAGAAAGTTACCGTCCAAAATCCAAGTCTTTCCCATCTATGGAAAGTTATCAGGAGCCCGCACATACAATTTCCAATAATTCCCAAGAAATTTACTAACCTTTTCAACCACAAATTCAGTAAGAACATAGACAATAACAATAAATAATTCTCCAGCATTCCCTCTGGTCATCAATACCTCACCTAATGACAAATTTTAAATCATTCCTCGGTGAACAAAGAGAATATTCTCACGGACGAGGAATTCGAAGCTGTCGACAAGAGAGCAGGCCCGTGTGTCTAACGATATTTCCGGGCACGCCGAAATCGATGGTAAAGCAATTTGCCGGGCGTTTACACGACATATTAATGCAATTTGCATGGCTTCGTGGGTTCCGGCGGCGAACGATGCTCCACGCACCAGTCGATTCAGCCGATTTCCCGTTGCCCAAGTTTTATCGCCTCCGCTATCGGGCCCGATGAGGTGTGCACCAGGGCATCGCGAACGGATTACACCCTCTCATGGAACACCATGCGAATTACACCGCGAAAAGAACTGAAAAAAAAAGATTTACACACTATTCTCGACATCCGTCGAACGCGAACAATTCCCGTCGACGTTATTCGAAATTTTCGAATAAATTCGCGGAACGGTAAGAGCAACACGCTCGAGTCGTTGGAAATCGGAATGGGAAACGGAATATTTGATAACGAATGTTTGACCAGTCGCACGGCGTCTGTTTAAGACTCTCGACGGGCGACGCGTCGACGTACCGGGCAAATTAGCGGAGGTTCCGACGGAATGTCTGCGGATAAATTTGGACAGCCGCGAAGATAAAACGGGCGCAGAGCGTAATGTCGTTATGAATTACGATCGATCTCTGTGCGCGGACTAGTCAAACACGGTGTCGGGATCAAACAGAAACCGGATGGATTCGCAGTCGTTCAAATATTGGACGCGCAGCTTCAAACGTATCTCGTACTGTTTCATTTTTTATTTCCCTCCCCCACACGCCACGTACGTATGGAAATATCATGGATAACCTGTTTCAAGACGCGATATTTTAAAATCACAGTGTTTTGTTTTCAATGAGAAAGTGATAGAGAGAGATATATAAAAAAAGAGGAAGATATATACAGGGTGTAATAAAAATGTGGGCACCCTTTTCAGAATGGATAGTATGGCACCAAAAGATGAAAAAAAGTCTTTAAAGATTTGTTTAAAAACCACTCCCTATCGAGATATAACACTTTTTGTAAAATTAAAAAAAAATCATATCTCCGAAATGGTACGTCGTATGGGCAATCGAAGTTATTTGCATTAAAAAAGAAATAACAAATATTATTTAACGACAATAATCGCAGCAATTATATTTTTTTTATTATCTTTGATCTTCTCCCGTTATATTGCAATCAAAATCAGTCCTTTACTACGTACCATTTCTAAGATACAATATTTTAAAAATTTTTTACAAAAGGGGTTAGGTTATATCTCGATAGGAGATGGTTTTTAGACAAAACTTTAGAGACTTTTCATCTTTTGCTGCGTACTATCGATTCTGAAAAAGTGTCCCCGCATTTTTGTTACACCCCGTAGAAGAATGACTTCCCGCGAAATGGTCGCGATACGAAATATCTAGATCGCGGAACATCACACATTTCCGCACAGATTCCCCGAGGGATTCCGCTGATAAGGACCGCGTAAAAACAGCCGCGTTTAATATTCCGGCGCCCTTTCATCAGCGCCACTTTCGACAATAAAGAAGAGAGAATCCCAGGGCCGTAAAGCATAATTTTAATTGCCGAGTTTAAGTCACCTGCCCTCGTGCGGACGTCTTCATAAAGGCCGGCAACGGTGAATCGTAATTAATAAATTACCGGGCTTTTAACGAGTAGTCAATTTCGTAATTACTCGTCCGTGATCCGCGGAATAATTTACGGACCAGAAGGGCCCGGGCATAAATCCCGGGGGCGATTTTCGTGGGCACCACCGCCGGCCACGAGGTGTACAGCTGCAGTAAAAATTCGCAGATTAAAAACTTTACTGTTATATTTCGCGTTTCGCCAAGTTATTATTTGACGACGCTCTTTCGTAACGGTGGGTGTGTATGTGAATGTTGAATTTCAGTGGTACTCTGAGAAATAATGGTCACCTGGTTGAAGGAATACAAACTTTTCTATTATCGTGAAGCTGAAAAAAATTAAAGGGATACACAGGTGTGTTTAATATACCCGAGTGGTTTAAATCAGTTTTCAAATTACGATTGGACCGTGATATTTAATCGCGAAAACGTGATTTTATGTACTTGGTGTATATAAAACTGTGATTTTCCCCGGTGAAATTGGTATAGAATGTTTAATACATAAATTCGTTGGTGTTTAAATGTATGTCTAGAGATTAAAGGTGTTTAAGAAAATAGTTCCGTGGGAAACGATAAAAATTCCATTACGATCGTTTATCCGGGAAAGTTTCGTCATGATATTCCGGCGAATGCGTTGAAAAACGCGGGAGACTCCGGAATGAAACTATTAACAAAAGAATGGCTTTGTAATTTCTTAAATAAGCTTATTATGCCGCTGCTCGAAATTTAACTTTCCAACCGCTAACTACGTTATATCCTCTCCTTGTTTGCCGTACTTTCAACTTTTTAATTACTACGCGTTCTTTAGATAGCGTTACAATTATATCGCGTACTATATAACACACCTGCTGAATACTACTTTATCGTTCCCCCTCATCCCTTTTTTTGTTCTTCTTCTTTCTTTCGCAGACACTTTATAAACTTCGCATCGTCGTTCCAAACGAATGTCCATCTCCAGTCATGAAACAATGTCTCTTAAAAAATAATAAAAGTTCAAAATCATACGATATAAATCATTCTCAATAAAAAAGATAGAAAATTTTGATGAAAAATATTAATACAATTTTGTATGTTTCACGACAAACGATATTTCTCACGCGAAACACGTTGCGTTCGAAATTTCGTCCTTTTAATACCATAATGCTACATAATTCTCACCGGTTCGTTAAAGGACAGCCATTATTTCTATTATGCAATACTTATAACACTCCATCAACATCCACGCACGTTTTCCGCGTGATTACTCGAGAAGATCCGGGATGCTCGTAAATATTTCGCGTTTTGTCCGTGGACCGCTTGCACCTACTGCATTCACACGGACGAACACACACACCGGCACAACTACTCTTGTAACAGTGCGTTCATATTCCTGTATAAATGTTTCTCGCGTGTTAATGCGTGTTAGAGGGTTCGCGAACCCCGGCCGTTATTTAGGATCTTTATTGCGAATAAATTGTCCACGCCGGGTGAAACTTATCCGCGAAGTTTTCTCGGTACTCGTTATTACCGGTGCGTCGTGACAAGATTTTTAATATTCGCGACCGCGATGTAGGTGTGTGCGTGAGTGTGCGTGTGCATTTCTCGACGGGGACGAGCCACAGTTGAGGGAAAAAGTGAAAAGTATTGTGGTATGTTTTAAAGTGGAAACTGGATTAATTGATAAATAGAAGTTGAATCGTAATATATTACCATGGGAATTATTTTATTCGTTTATATTTATAGAAGAATCTCTTTTTATGTATGTATTAAAATAGATATAACAAGTGGATCGTTGAAATATGCACCGTCGTTAATTTCTATTAATTTTCTTTAGTTTCTCGGGAAATTTCGGATGAATAAGTTACTTACCTATCGATTATCTTGCGAATAATGAATATAACAAACAATTGACATTCGTTGAAAATGAATTATAATATTTCTACGGTCAATATATGAAGAATAATACTTTGATGAGTTTCCTATAAAACTTGCCCTTTTATTTATCACCTACGTGTGATTAATTCTTTGTTAATTAAAAATAATATTCGATTCCAAACTATACGGCAATGGTTCTCACAGTAAATTCGTCTGGAATATCGGTGAAGTTATTTACCACCGGTGAGTTACAATAAGCCCTATGGTGGGGGAAGGGCTGGCATTTAACAAACACTTAAACGGTATGATCATTAACCCAGTGGCTAACGAAAGTTTAACTTTGTACGTTTTAAGCACGCTTAATGACGCTCTACCTTTTCCACGGCGTTCAAGAGTGTTGTTAATGAGAGTTTACAGCCGCGAAACGTGTCTTTTAATTTTCACTGTGCGCCGGCACGCTCGTCGAGCTGTAAAAAAAAAAAAACGATTTCGCGTGGGTTACACAAACCCGTGGAATCGATGGAAATGTCTACCGATGGAAATAGAATTTCTAGTGACTCTCGATTATAATTATAATAGCAGCGAAATAATTCGTACATCGTAAAATTTCAATTTCAACCTCGGTTCACGATATTTTATCGATAGTTATCGCGAAGAATCGAGTTCTTTTTTCGAACGGTGAAACGTCATTAACGATACAATATAAATCACGGTTACCATTGGTACAGTATTTTCCCTTTGTTTTTTTCCCAAGTAGAAAACTGTTGATCGAGATTGAACAAGTATTTCGTTAACGAGTCTTTAAAAGTGAACCGCGTCGAAGTGACGGCAGCTGTAAAGCCGTTAATTCCGGACGAAAGTATTCAATTTGTTTTCGCAGGAAATCTCTTAAGCGGGGGTTGAAATCTCGAAGGGTGCTCCAGTCGGCGACGAACTGAAGGAAGGGTGCGCGGATCTTCACCGTAAGAAATGTAAATCAACAGAACGAGCAGCTCGTTCTCAAGCCCCCCCTGGATCACTTTTTATTGAGTCACCGGTAGGGTGGGAACCCTTTCTATCACTCTCTCACGCCTGTTTATCGCTCACTCGACCTGCATTCAACGCGATTTTCAAGGAGTCAAATGATTTTCAAGAGGTACGGATAAGTAAAAAAAATCACATACTTCTCACGTTTACACGTACAGTTGTTGAAATTAAACCCTTTTTCTACTATTCGCAAAACAAATTCGTGAAACTGAAAACAAATCTTAACACTAGAAGGACCATTGGCAGTCAAAATGACTGGTTCCGAAATTGTTATAAGAACCGCTTAAATTTAAAACATTGCGATTTCGAAAATTCTTTATAACCATATTTCTGTATTTAAATAATTAAACTGATTAATTTACTATCCCTCTATATTTCTTTGTTTCAAACATATTTATCCAATTAATACTCAGTCGTTCTAGTGTTAACAACCTGTTAAGAGATCATATGAATCAAATCCCACTAGAATCCATACGAGAATAATTAAATTATAGAAATTATTCTACGATCAATAAATGAAAAGTGAGTATTTTTATGAAAAACTTTACACAATCATTGTCCAACTATTCGAATAATCTTTACAGATAATCTTTATCAATAATCTTTACATCTTTACAGCTGCAACCCTGCATAAAACCCGAATTAACCCTTTTTGCATCGGGGTTCGAATTTACAGCCGGGATCCTTTTTTTTTTTTTAATACGTTTCCGGGGCCGATATTACGCAGTTTCCGCGATGACGAGGGGCACCGAGGCGTTCGCTGTGCACGGCGTACGTGTCGTGTCGTCGGTAAAATTAATTGCCCGTAAAATGAAACGGCTATTTTTATGGTCCGGAGGACGTCCAATTACAGGGCGGAGGGTCGCGTGCACGCCGAGGTCTATGGGGGCTGCGCTTCTCGCAATTTCATTCTCAGTAGTCGACGATTGATAGCGCATTGTAATGGAACGCGCTGAATTTTATCATCGATAGAAAAAAAATTCACGATTTTGAAAGAAATCATTACACCGTGATTTTTAATTAATCCTAAACTATCATATTTCACTGGTGGGGAGGGGGAGATTTCAATGAAATTTGAAATGTGTCACGTCTGTGAAAATGGGGACTGTAAACAAATTTCCGAAAAGAATAATATATATGTTATGTAGGTATGTACCATGTCAGACGGGAAATAATTGTTTTCGTACGTCGTTTTGACGTGAATGCAATCACCGTGGCGAAAACTATCACGTTTTCCGTTTGCTGCTAGCGGAACTGCAACGTTTCCCAACGGACCCGTTTCGCGACGATCGCGTTTACACCGTGTTCAGCTCGATTCCCAGCAATTATTTATAAACTTCGGCCGGGACGATGAAAACTTGCGAGAACGCTTATAAATCCCCGTTAAAATATCACGGACGAACGTGCATCGCCGTTGCTATTGCTGTAACGTTATAAAAATGAATTTTAACAACCCCCCCCTGCCCCCCTGCCGTTCAATAGATCGTATATCACTGGAGGGATGACGGTCAAAATTATTAACACTTCATTTCGAACGATGAAATTACGAGCACTGTAAATCTTCCCGCATACTTTTTATCCGACGCCTATGTATGTGTATCTACATATCACGCGCGGTGATACGCATCTAACATTCTTCGGAATAAAACCTTTCGCCTACGGGCAAAAACACTGTAGCACGGAAATACGTATATACAAGCGTTTGATAACAACGAATAAAAGAATATCCGTCCGTCGTTTCTTCGTTTCAAATAATAATTGATCACCGTTAACCTTCGACTCTTCATTAAAACCTTGTAGTACAACCACGATGTATGAACGTAAAATAAGAAAATTGAAAATAAAAATAAAATCAAACTTCTTCCGGCTCCATAAAACATATCCGTCATCGAAACAGAAATGAAAAAAGAAGAAAAAAAACACACACACACAGAAATACAACGAAGACAACGAAGAAGGTCATACACACCAAGGATTAAAGATCCCGAAGCTACCACTAATAAAATGTACGAAATTTATTCGCCGTCGATCACATAAATCCCGAACAAGCTTGCAAACGAAAATACGTATATTAAATTGCCCGATTAATTCGCGTAAGGGAACCGGTACCGGTTATTTATCAAAAGGGCCGATACGAAACAATGTTGCTGCAATCGCGTTACAAAGTGTGGACGTGTGTGTCGGGTGGTGGGGGGAGGGGGGGATGAAAGATCCGATTTATAACGCGGCCATCCGGAGAACGTTGCTGGTGGCAACGTCCAGAAAGGAAAAACAATGTAAACCGTACATGCAACTAAAATTGCCGCGGGGTGTGCACGCGTGAGATTCGACCTGGATGATTAATCACCGTGGGCACACGGTGGGTAGATACCGCTGCGAAAACATAATTCAGCCAGTAGGAATCTTGTTAAAACCCGACGAAATTATGATCCCCCGGGCTCATTCGGTATTCAACGCTCGCGGATACCGCGACCGGCGGTGTATTCGTTTACCGGCGACTTGTAAATCCTTGGTGCCGGTATGTTACACGGATGTTGAAAAAGAGTACGGGGGTTCCGGGTAATCTCATCCTGATTCACAGTTTTAATGTCTCATTCGCCGGTCTATCGGGACGCAACAATGTTTGAACGGCGATAAAAGAATTAAGGAGCTATGTATCAATGATAAATACGTGCGAATAGATAAAAATCGAGTCAATTTACTGTCCAATGGCGTCATTTACTTGTTTATCAAAATGCAACAATGTTGAACGAAGAAAAAAAATTAAGGAGCTATGTATCAGTAATAATTAAATGTATATAGATAAAAATTGAGTCAATTTATTATCAAATAATGTCATGTACTGGTTTATGAAAATGTAACAATATTGAACGAAGAAAAAAATTAATGAATAACGTAAGAGTGATAATTAAATACAAATAGATGAAAATTCAGTAAATTTTCTGGAAGTTTGAAGTATACGGAGTGTTTGAGAGAGAAAGAGGGAGAGAGAGAGAGTGAGAGAAAAGTGAATATAAGCGTGACGATGAATGACCAATTTCTCTTTGCACTCGTGGGCGTTGGAAAGGCAACGATATATATCGCGAATAAATAAAGAAATTGTTAATATGTGCAAATTGAGTTTGGTACAAGTAAATGTTCTATGTATTAGACGGTAATATCTTACGGCAAACGGGGAATAAATGTTCGGTAGAAAATAGCTGGCTAGTAATTCGACTTTATCTCAGGAAAATCGGAGAGAACAAGCACGCCGAATAGATTGGTACTAATGTAAGAATGAAATTAAGCTGATTGGGATTTTGTTAAATTCAATACACAATTAGGTTCCCCAGGGGACTCACTTGGTATTCTCGCCACGTACACGCCGTTTCGAGTTTCTACGAATACCCAATAAATTCTTACGTCACTACGTTACAAGAATATCGATAAAAACATTTGCCAATTATTCCGCGGTGAATATCCGAACTATTCGGGAATCAAATTCCCATACACCAAACCGAATTTGAAAAAAATCACTTAAACAATCGTCCCTACGAATAAATTTTAAAGAAATCACGAAGTACAGAATTACCCGAAAAAGCTTTCCTCATTCATCACAAGACACTGAAAAACTAAATGAAAATTATAAAATACACAAAAATACAACCTGCCAAATGTATTCTAAAAAATCCAGAAAAATTAATAATACCGACACAAGTTAATTAACACTTATCTGGCAAAAACGATTTTCGTTTTAAGTGTTAATTAATTTCTTATATTGTTACACGATCGATAAATTTACATAGTTATTATAATGACACAAGCACAGAAATTTCCCAAGAACCACGATTTACAGAATTTTTCTAAAAATTTCCAATCCTAACTCAAATCTAACCCGAACCTAACCCAGACCATCTGAGACGTCGAAGATAAGAACACCTTATCGAGCCGTGAATACCATACGCTACAGCATACATTGTACTCACACACACACTTCCACACGTCATCTGGAGTATCGTCTCAAGGATAGTCCGGGAAATTTTCGTTCGGCATTCTCGCAAGATCGACAAGACGGGCTTCAAAGTGTTCTCACGGCATTGTCCTGACACGCCCGAACACTCTTCCCTTTCACGTTTGACGTTCCGCGCACAATATGCACGCGCGCGAGCCCTCGAGAAATTCACAAGGTGTGCGAGGAGCCCGTGTATATGTGTGTGTGCGTGTATATGTGTGAACGGCTTGAATCGCGCGAGCCTAATCACCGGGAAGTAATGATACCGCGATATTACTGTCACGGTGAATCCACTGTGACGTATGAAAACCGTGCAAGCGTGTACGTACGATGTGATTGTGAATTTTTTGCACCTTTTATTTATTCGTTTTCTTTTATTTTTTTATTTTTTTTTAAAGGGTATTTATTTGTCCTCGTGGTGAGACATTTCGTTGGGAGTGAAATTGTCACATTTATAACGGTGTTCTGTAACGTTTATTGGGTGATGTTTAAAATAATTTCAAAAGATACACTTGGAGAAATGAAGAAAAAATACTTGGGATATATTTGTTTTTTTTTTGGAGGGAGATTTCTTTAGACACCCTGTATAGGTTGGTACGTGTGTAATAACACTCGTGATCCTGAGAATTAGTATATCATTGTAACTGCTGCGAGAAGGCGGATTATTGCCTTCTGTAGTATGGTGTAATATCTGTTATGCCACATTATTCCCGTGAAATATAATACGAACGTAATACGATGTAAATAAATCGGACACTTTACATCTCTGTGATATCACGTTAGACCGGGTGTAATCATTAAGAGGACCGACGGTAATTTAACACCGTTGCGGGGGGGGGGGGGGGGAAACCGTATGGCGGTGTTGCGCAAAGTCGTTGCGAAGTTTCTGCAAGGTAAATATGTAATTTAGTTAGCTGATATTAGAAACTTTTGACAGAGATCCAGCGTGTTTAGCGGTGCAAAGCAAATCTTCGCCGTGTTCAAACGCACAGACGTGTAACAAACCCCGTGCACGTGGATCGTCGACGACGACGACGACGACGTCGACGACGAATGTACTTCGTCGTCAGAAACGACGCGACGACATCTGCGCTAGCTGCGCAAAATCATCTCGACGAAACTTAAATGAAAAATCGAATCTCGCTTGGGAAATTCATGTTTTCGCTCTGGGTTTATCCGGTGGGAAAATTTAGGATTCGGTCTTTAAATCCGACGATCGAGACGACGATGAAAATTAAGATGGATCTATGAAACAATTAAAAGTACCGTACTTTCATTCCTGAAAATAGATACATATATTCTCGTTTTTATTGATCGGTATAAATCCAGCGTACGATATGTATTCATCCGATAAGGAAAGCAAAGCTTATAGTAAACCCCGTCGAATTCTAAGTGAATCCGTTATTAGAGTCAGCAGAAAAATAGAATCGTATTCGCCGAGCTGTGTTAGAACATAATCCGTAATATCGCATCGTATCGCGTTCGAGGAACGCATATTCCGCTTTTAAAATCATCTTATCACCGCTTCACCGAACCACACGGAAACGAGCATACACCACGACGAATCCAACGGAATTATAAATATATAATATACACTCCGAAATACTTAAGACTTCCTGCGGAAATTATTAACGTACCGGTGAAATTTAAATAATATTTCGATCGACGGATGCAACACTATATTCACCAAATAATTTCTTCGTCGAAAAATAAATATTCCGTTAAATATCACCGCGGTGATCGATACCAAAAATATTACACATATAAAACACTAATACCATTCAGATAAAGAAATACATATATTTATATATTTATATAATATGTGCCCATAATTACGAAAATGGTCCAATTGTAAGTCAATTTTTAAAAATTTTTGGATATTACGTTTTTTGAAGGTTTTGAAACATTTATTAGCATATTATCAGGACTTTAATTTTTCTGAAATATTGATTTACACCACTTTCATAATTGTGGACACATATATATATATATTTATATTTGTATAAATTGTATTCGCACTTAAATATATCTATATATTTGTCCATATATCTATATTTATATATAGATATATATATTTATATATATATATTTGTCTATATATACAAACACGCATACTTTATTTCGCGGCAAAAGCGTATGTGAAATTAATTAAATGAAATATCGAATAAATTCGGGTAGACAGTCAGCGAAACGCTATGAACCGAGCACCGTTATAAAGCTCATCTATGTTCGCCAGACGCATTGTTCGAGTTATTCGCAATCTGCAGGGATGCAGGCTTTAGTTGAAAGTTCGAAACGGATCTCTCGCGGCCACATAATGCTTACTCGGTAATTTCGAGGGCTCCGGCTAGCAGTTTATGCGCGAGATGGCCCAGGTAAAAGGGCCCCGTTGGCTAAGACAGATAACGTTAATTAACGGTAATTTATTTACCCTGTCCCCCCCCCCCTTTCCGTCGACTAACGCGTGTTTAGACGATGTTTCCCTAATCAGGCCGGGCTTTATTGTTTCGCATACGATCAACTCTACGGACCCTTTGCACCGGCGATGATGTTCCGCGAAACACGTTCTCCCTTCGACGTTACGTAACATCTTCCCCCGCCGTATGATATAATATATTCATTTCAGAAATTCACAGATTCACGGTGTATTTTCACCGAGCGATTTTCTTCGACGTCTAAGAAATTCCCGGGGAAACTCGCGTTTCCGGTGGAACACGTGAATTTTCAAGGAAAGCAAAGTGCTTTTGTCACGGTACCCACCCTTTCGCGTTTCACGTCTAAAAACCTCGAGAGACACGAAGTTGCCTGTCTCAGGTGATTAAACACGCTATTGCGAGTGTTTCAAGGTACACGTGTCGTTTGCAACGTGGGATACACACATACGGGGATATATACATGTATACATATAGATTAAATATACGGGGTTAACGAAAAAAAGAAAACTTTGACGATTTTCCTCTGATCTATTTGGCGTGTTAATTTGAATTATTGTGAATCGTATATGGCGTTCCCATGGTGTGGTAGATGTAATATGTAGAGTTCCGAAGTAGGTCGTCGTTTCCTTTACATTCGGCGCCGATAAAATACCGGCGTCGCGACGCCGTTTTATCCGGTTAACATGCAATTCCGCGGCAATAATACGCACGGAAATTACGCGCCCGATGGAAACTCGATTCGTTGGATTTATCACTCGCCGGGAATCGTAAACCTTTTCCCTGTCGACTCCGTTCATCGGTGAATTTTTGTCGCTCGACGTGTATTTGCGAACATTTCGGAACGACATTATTAATGATACATAATTCTCACTTACCGTTTACGTAGTATACCTCGATGAGTAAAATTACTAATATTATGTCTCGGTAGTAGTCCGTCGTGGTAATTATTGTAACCACTGTCATGCATCAAAGTTGGAAATGTACTTACAGAAAGTTTCTGGAAGCCTTGTCGGACGACCGTCTGCTTCGAAACAATTGCCAGAAGTTTCTTACCTGGAACAGAAACGCGAAGCTTGTTAGTTAGTAATTTACGCGGAACCGTGGCGTGGCTAATTAAGGCGTTGAATAATAAATATCGAGTGTATGTTTAAAAAATTAAAAAAAAAAAAGATACGTAGGATGTAACGTGCGAATTATCCATGGCGGTAAAAGGTTTGCCGTGACGTGGAGTTAATTGAAAATCACATTGCAATTTCTGGATTTTGAGATGACGTTTATCGACGCCGGATGACCCGTCGAATTATTGGTTCATTATCTGTTCACGGTCGTTTCGATGCAAACGCGTCGCTTATAGCGCGGGTTTTATATACTTTATGGCCGCGTTACGAGTGCGTTTAAAACCACCTCTCTCGGCCTCACATTTTTTCGTCGTACGCGGTGTCGCGTGTGACACGCCGCTTTCGAATTATGCAAAATTTATAGGGGAACCAATTTTCGGCATGAATATTGGGCGACGCCTGTCGTAAATCCGCCGGCCGGGATAATAATTGAGACAACAAAGTTGTTTATGACCGATAAACGCATTAGAATCGATCGTACGGCATTTTCGGCGGAGAAAAGAAAGAACTTCGTTTCCTCGTGGCGAATAAAAAATTTGCGTACTTTATTATGAGTACGTGTATGAAATATAACCTACCTACCAGGTGAAATCTCACAGATAGTTCCTCGTAGTCGTATTGTTGCAGTTACTTGGAGGATTTAATTGCGAATAATTAAAGATGAAATTATTCGAATATAGAAGATCCTTTTTTTAACGGTGAAAACATCGGGGAATTGTAAGATTTAGTCGGATTTCCATCACGGCGATTTATTTCACGTTTTCCTTAATTATTTCGCGCTCCCTCTCGCAGCCATTATTGGATTTCACCGGAGAATTTAATTACGAACTGCTTATTGATAGCGTATCTAATCTCTAATTACTATTCCATAACTATCGCATCCCCAACCGGACACATTTTAAGCTAATTTTAATTGTTCCCGTACCATATGCAATTTCGGTCAATTAATTCACTGTCGTCTAAAGGTAATTGAAAAAAATGGTAACGTAACTAACCGATCTTGATATAATTTAAACGATATAAGGAGATAAATATAAAAATGTCGAACCATGATTATTGCGTAAACCATTATAAGTTCTTATTAATATTGCACCATAAATCTTAACCGCAGATGAGAGACTCACTTAAATTAATACTCGACCACATATTAATTACAATTCAAATCTCACACCTAACACATAAAATCACTTTCACATTCCCACACATTCATCCTAAGAACACTTCCTCCAATAACCACGTTCTTCTGCAAAATTCCCAATTAATCACACCTTCATCTCCCACCGAACGTATAAAGTAATCAACCACCAATTACAAATATCACAAAACAGGTTCAACAAAAGTTCCAAGAACAACGCAGACACTAACAACTCACACGTCCCGCAAATTTTCCACGTTTCCCGCAACGAGAAATTACACATCATCAGCCCACACAATGCGTGGATATTAAAAGCAGTTTTATTAGCTCGTTCGCCGCGAGAAAAAAAAGAATAAATAAAGAGCAAAACCGGCCAGGATAAACGTGTCGGCCACTTCGGAGGCGTTTAGGGCCGATTAATACCCGGGTTTAATTCGATCGAGGCGACAAGTATCCGCGACATCCTCAGTGGCCATTATTAATTACTAATTGGCCTTGGAGTACCGTGAGCCGGTTATAAGATACCGGCAATGTCCCTCCCGGTTCGTATAATTAGTCGAGGAGGCCTGGCGAGGATCATTAGGGATTTATTTACAGCTCTTACAATGCCACGCTGATCTGCGCCGCGATACCGAAGGACCTCAGCATCCCATCCCTCCCCCCCCCTTCTTCTTCTTCTTCTTCCCATCCCTCACCCACCCCCTCTGCAACAAACCGCGTCCTCCTGGTTAATTCGAGGCAACGTTACTCCCTCCGATCGCCGGGGCATATTTACGGACCTTAATCAACCGCTCTGAGAAACAATGACGTAGAACGGGCCACGTGGAATTTTTTTTTAATTCGTTGTGTACCTTACGTTTGGGATTAAATTTCTCTGTGATCGGATTCATTGTGAGAATCTGTGATAGAGAGGAGGATCGCTGGGTTAGTGTGATACTGTTTTGTGTTGTTTCTAGTGGTGAGTTAGGGTAATGATGGAAATTAATTGGATCTTTGATATTGTTAACGGATTTGACAATGTTTATTGAGTGAATAGTCCGTAGAAATTGAAATTATGTTCAATTGTTAAATTAGATTAAACTACGCACTCTTATTAATTTCGCTTCTTTAACAACAAACCCAATAACCTAGAAAAATATTGTTCTCATTTCATTGACATCAAAGTGCCAACTTTAAGTCCGTCTCTTTTAAAAACGAATCGCCAGATACTTCTAATCTTTCACACAGTCTTTCAACTCGTCACCATCAACCATTTGCATTCACAGTTCCCTTTCAAGAAATCATTGCGACGACGAGTCGTGGCCTTTCCCCGTGAGAACCGAACGACTCCATTAGGAGGATGTCTCTTCGCAACTTGAAAAAGACATCCGAATCGTGGATTTTAATGTCTCTTCCGTTTACGTCAATCAGCCGAGAGAAACGAAGGAGGGGGGGGGGGGGAAACGTTATTCCCATGTAACAGAGTCAATTATTCGCTGGATTCGTATCTGATCCACGGCGACCAACGGCAGCCATTATGGAAGCGAGACTCTCTCTCGTCAGAGAGATGTCCCGGTGCTAGACGTTCCGGCATCCTCCAGGCTGAAGTACGCGGGGGTAGGTACTTTGCAGTCTTCTGGCCTCTTCGTCCGTCTGACTCGCCCGGGCAAAGGGTCGGATGCTGGATGATGCTAGAAAAGCAGACAATCAGACATGCTACGAATGCCGGGCGGACCGAGGAAAGCCCCTGGCTACGAGACCTTTTCGTCCCTTTATTCCAACTTGCATTCCAACCTTCTCTCTCTCTCTCTCTCTCTTTCTCCACTCTCTCTCTTTCTCTGTCTTCGTCGAATGTCCGTGCTCGTTCAGCTCCGGGATCCGATTTAGACAACGATGGACAATTATTTTGCTCGACCGCATCGACCCCCTTTTATTTTCACCGTTTTATTGTTAGTATTATACCGTGGAGCCGATACGTCGGCTTTGTGGGTTTTCCTGAGAATTACATCTGGAGAGGGGACGTATAGGTTTTCTGTTTGAAATGTATAATTTAAGGACTAAATCTACGGAGGTGGAACAAATGACGGTTTTCAAAGTTTTTATTAAAATGCCTGCGTGTAAGGTTGTAGCTTTTAACGTTAATTTGTTTAACCAACGTAAGGAAGATACCGTTGGTTATGCGAATTTAAGTATTACGTGTAATCAATTGTAAAAGTGATCATTTTTATGGATTTGATAAGAATATGTGCATTAACTGTCGGTAGGTTTAGTGTTAAACGTGTATTACAACGTTTTAGGGAAGAGAATTGTATTTCTTGTGTCATGTGAAAGGAAAAATAGCGAGAAACATTTGGTAAATGTATAAGGTATTGAACTATAGCGGTTACAAGTTGGGATTTAAATTAGCTCTCTCGAGAATCACGAGGCGATACTAGTGGTGGTGTTTCTGAATCGAAACACATATTCCGAAAAGTATAAATACATATGAATTGAAATTAGATAAATCTAAATTACAATTAAACTTTGGTTAAATGACAACGCAAACATTGTAAAACCAAAAGAAACACACATGAAACCATAAACAATTTTACACAACTCCACTGCGAACGATACACAACCGACACAATAACATTTCAACAATTATCCAACATGAACAATTAACACCATCCACCATTCCCTCCCACCGATACAATAATTTAACAGATCACAATAATTAACACGTTATCCATCAGTCCACCGATTATTACAATCTCCATGTGCTCGGCATTTAATTACCGAATCGCTTTCCGAATCCGTTCCCCCGGGCAATTGTATGTTAAGCCCTTGTTAATACATTTCTGAAACACGGCAAAGGTACACGAAGAAACCAAGAGGAAAGGGGAGAGGAGGAGAAGAGAGAACACCGGAAACTCGATCGGCGGTGGTTTTCGCTTAGCACGTGGATATGTCTATAAACCACGAGCTGGCTTAACGAACGACTTGATGAAAGTTTCAGGAGCCCGTGAAATCCCTAGGGTCTCGTGCATCTGTGCCGTCGGGTTTAAGCTTAAACTATAAGGGTTTACGTAATGTGGTTTAATGCGGTATCCTTGTCCTCCTCCTCGCAGACACATCCTACAGAAGTTCCAGCCTAGTTTCCGGTTACCACGGCGAAGTGGCTTGACTGGAAATCGATTCATTCCGGGGGGAGGGGGAGGGGAGGTTATGGTTTATAGACCTAGATCCGCAGGATTGTTCGCACCTACGCTACCGTGATCGATTGATCCGCCATTTCCGATTCCCGTCGGTGTTGCTATACCATCAGGAATTAATTTCCGTCTTTCTCTATCGTACCCAATTTTCATTCTAAAATATTTTTCTCCATATACCTAGTGAGTTTATTTTAAGGAATGCCATCGTTGACGAGACTTTTGTTCTTTACTTTTCGCGCGAGATCTTCTTTTTTTTCACGAAATGATACTTCGGAATGGACTTTAAACGTGTGTTAGGTTCGACAGGGGAACAAAAATTGATTCACTGGAAATCGATGTTTCGGAGAAAACTATGGACTCGGTATAAAAGGAACTTTATAGGGATCATAAAGTAATGGACAGACTTTTTAAACAGATCGTACGTACCTAGTCGGCCGCTGAAAAAAACGCTATTCTCAGCTCCGGTGTGACGAACGGCGCAGAAGTGAAACAGAATGGTAATTTTTCAATCTGGGTAATAAATTACAGCGGACTACATATTTTACAGGGATGCACTTCCCGGTAGAGGGAAGCTTCACGGTTATTCACGTGGACGTGAAATGTGTCAATACTGATACGTGCTGCTATCCCGGGAGAAAGACAACCTGGTCTGCTTACCTAGCAAACCCTTGCACAGTGTGTGTGATGTTCGATGCGGTACCCTTGTCGCCTTTATCGCGGCCACGATGGTGCAAAGTTTCACGATAGTTCCGGTGTAGTCCCGGTGGACGAGAAAGAATGTAGATTTACCCGGGAAATCAACTTCAAGAACGGGATTATGGTCCGCGAAACAGCGAAACAGTTGGAAATTGACTGGTTAACACTAGAACTACCAAGCCATTCAAAATTACTGGTTTGGAAATTCTTCTAAAAATCGCTAAAAATTGATAACACTGCGATTTTCAAAATTCTTCGCAACCATGTTTCTATATGTAAATAATTAAACCGATTAATTTATTATCCTCCTTTATTTTTTTGTTTCAAACATTTCTATCCCTATTCATAAATATACTTATACCAAATTAACTCTTGGTAGTTCTAGTGGTAACGGTCGTTTCAACGGGAAATTCCGTAGGTTTTTACACGTACGATTTTCCATTTTGGTTCCCGACGCATGAATCATCATTGGGCAGTGAAAAGTGTAAATGAAATAAATCTACGGATCGGAAACCGACGCGGTATATCATCCGGATTTTCTGTAATTAGCGAGCGTTCGCAACGTCGAACAGTTTCAGTTTCAATTTTTCCCGCGACTTCGTTCGATGTACATAATGTGCCCATAATTATGAAATTGGTTTAAGTCAATATTTCAAAAAAAAAATGAAAGTCTTGATAATTTGTTAATAAATGTTTCAAGACCTTTAAAACACGTAATATCCAAAAATTTTTAAAAATTGTCTTAGACCACTTTCATAATTATAGGCACTAATATTCATTTTCATCGTGTAATCGGTTTCAGGTATACGTGTGTATGTGTGTAAGGGAACGAGATGTGTGAAGGTAATTTTCGCGAGTCGATGAAATTCGAATTGTAATAATTTCGACGGTTCATGTGTGCGTGACGATGGAAAATTATTCAACGACGTCGTCGGAATCGATTCGAGAAAATGAAGGAAGTTTGACGAATTTGCTGCGAGTTACCTGCACTTACTTTCACTGGAAACTATAGCAATTTCTGGAACGCGGTTCAAAGGTTCGCGATTCCCCTTCGATGTAGACACATATACCGGTGAAGTTCCCGAATAGTTTCAATAAGGGCTCGAGTGGCTTTAAGGGAAATCGATTAATCGAAGTGAAACGCGGCCGTAGGGGAAGAACATGATTTTTGATGACGAATTCGATTGAAATTTGATTCTTATCGACGATCGATTTTCGAAAGATCTATTCAATAGAATAGACTCGCTAGAATTCAGATATTCGATGAACTCGTCGAATTATTCACGATTAAATGAATTCTTAATATTGTCTCGCGTCAGCTCGACGAACAATGAGTAATTCAAACATGTCCATTAATTCGCAAGAATAAATTACCGGTTACCTTTCATACTAGTAAAAATAAAACTATGTCCTCGCATAATCATCGCTAGTTTATAAAAGATGATATAACATGCGCCCACCACTTTCGTTAATTATCATTCACAAGTCACCAATTACCTTCATAATAACTGCGATTGTTTCACCTTTGGTACAATACGTAAGAAATTAGTATGCGTCGCGAAAGTTCCAGTGAAATAATTACACACAATGCACGCGATATATCGCGCATTGTATAATTCCGTTAAAATATTCGTGAATCGTTAAAATCGTTATCGAATTATCGTTATTTCATATCCGTAGACATTTAATCGAATAGGAAGGGAATACTTAATGGGGCACGACTGCGTTCGAAGTAGCCTGCCGGTCAAACAGTTTTCAATAATTTAATTAACCGGAGTGTTACACGTATATCCGCGAGGCGTTGTTCCAGGGATTCGCAAATATTGATTTTCCCGCGGAAAAACCGGTCATTGTTGGAATCATTTTATCGCGTGGATGTGCGTCGCGTCGTGACCAGGCAGACAGTCATTACCGCCATTATCGTTACGCCATTGGCACGGGCCCGATGTCATTATCATCGTCGATATTAATAATGGTAACATTACTGCACAATTACCGATAGTCTGACGGTGCAATAATGTTCGCCCACCATATTGTTTTCGACGTGCTTGATTCTCCGATGATTAATGTCACGAAAACGTTGCAGGAAAACGGGTAAACCGACGCATCTCTATATGTATAGGTGGGATTAGGATGGAACAGATTTTGTGTTACCGGGAAACTTCGTCAACGATCAGTGAAACTATCCGAACACGCCCGCTTTCAGATTATCTTACGATTAAATGATTCGGGTTTTGTAATCTATTCTTCAAAGTTTCGTACGTGCGATTAATTGTGAAAGAGAGATTATCTTCGATAGACTGTGGGAATTTAAGCAATTTCACATTGAACGGAGTAATCATTATTTAGAGAAAGACTCATATAAAAGGTAATATCAACAAATCACTCATTTTAAAATAGATTATCTAAAAAATACTTTTTTAAATACTAATCTAAGAATTTCACTCTAATAGTTATGTCCAACACATTCGCAAGGGGGGAATCGTTCAACAGTGCCTAAAATCTTGTATTTTCTGTTCGTCGAAAAAAAAAACATTGCTCAAATTTCAATCAACTAATGATCTACGCAAAATAAATTGTCACACTAACAACAACAAAAATGACGTAACAACCCCTAAAAATCTTTCACTTCCCCGTATAGAAACGCACTCCCTGAACTCGATAGTTTCGTACAGAGGAAATTTCAGCGGACTAGAGAGGCAGCCGACGGAATTAAGAATGCAACGTCGCGAGGGGCGGAACGCGACTAAGGGATTCCCTTTGGAGGACGGTCCAACTGGCGGTAAAGTGTCCCGGTAATAACCGTGATAAACAAGTCATAATCCGGCTCATAGAGCGGCCGAGATGTTCGTTCGTCGAGCGACGATAAGTCCGTCGGAGGATCAGACGACGACAAACGAAAGAAAGCGTCCCGGCGCTCGGCATTCTGCGACGTTAAAGAGTGTCGCAAAAAAACAGAAAAAAAAATAGAAAAAAACAGAGAGATGCCGACCCCGACCAAGGGGTAGGTAATGCTGATAAAACTGGAAGTCTCGGTGCAAGTGGGGGAGGGGGTGGAAAGGATGACGGTGAGGGGGAGGGGAGAGGGGTGGAAACAACCTTTTTCTTGCGTTTCTGAAAAACGTCCCTCGTTATTCATGAGATACGAATACAGTCGGACGAATACGTTTTGCCCGCGATACTGCGGCGCATGCAGTATTTCGTCCGCATTGAAATTCCCGCCGTTACCGTGTTTAACACCTGCGTACGCGTGATCTTTTGTTGCATGGGAAATTCACCGGGAATATTATAATTTTACCGAGTTTTCCGGGGAAACGTGGGACACTCGTGGGAAACGTGTTTTGTGAGATTTTTGAGAGAGGGTTTGAAATACGATTGATAGATTTGGTGATACTTTTCGGTAATGTAGACTAATAGAGTTTAATTAGATTTTTTATGACATTTTTTTAAATATACTGTTTGGATTTTATGTAAGGGAATGTTTGTTGATGTTTATTTCTATGGGATAGAGGGACAAGGTTTTATGGAGATTGATATAATATTACTGGCAACTGCAATTGTTTTTCATTTTTATTATTATTCACGGAAAGCGAGATTCTAATGATAAAATCGAACGATTCGTTTCAGGGATTCGGTGTGTACGTCGAAATGATTTTTCTTTCAAACGAGAATAAGGTCTGCACGCATTAATTAGTCGGTGTAATTTAGAGCGGGATGGAATAAGGATCGTAAGAATTTAATATAAGCGAACTAGGAGAGGAAGGAAGTTGGAATTCCTGCGCAGTGAGAGGTAGCGATGTTTAATTAGAAAAAGCGCTCTTCATTAGTCGACTGTTCGAAAAGCCGAACAACAATATTTTCAAGTCTCTGATATTTAATTTTTTTATGCTACCAGAGTATATTTCGTCGTATCCGAACGCCATTCGGTAGACTGTCTTTGAGGTTATAGTAGAACAGTCTTCGAATAATAGAAAGGAAGCTGCCTGTTTCCTTTATTTTCTTCTTGAAAGAACCTTATAGAAATACCATGGCGAAGGTATCGCTAGGAACTGCAAAACACGGTCCATTAGAAAATACAAACGAAAATTCACCGTCGACCGTTGGAAATGTTAATATTCCTCTCGTTGGTATCTAATTTAAAACACCGGACTGATAAAAATAAAACTATTTTCGTCAATTTTGTATGAAAATCTCACAACGTGGTTGTAAAAACTGTTGTCACTGCCCCCCCCCCCCCCTGTCATACTTCATTTAATATTACGAACGCCAGTTTCAATTTTTGGATAAAACATTCGCGGAGCCTGAAACATTCAGAAGCTGCAAAAAGTAAGAATCCAAATGAATTCCTCATTTTCCTGTTAATGAGCACATCAACCCTTTCGCACCAAACGGAACAATTGCGATCTCACAAGTGTCAACGTGTAAAATTTTTTAAATCACCGTGATCCTTGAAAAATGATTCTAGTTATCAATATATCAATATATGATCGTTTATGGGTCTCTAATACCTCAACCTTTCAGACCGAAAAGTTACTTCACCAATTATTAAATCATCTCTGGCAGAAATACCAGTTCCCTTTAACGTGACTCCTTCGAACCGATATTTTCCCCACATCGAAAGGGTTGAATCCAAACGGTAAACAAAATCTAAACCCGTCAGGGTTGCAGATATTCCAAAATTCCGCGTCGGCAAAAGACTAAAAAAATAAGAAACCGTGAAAAACTGGGGAGGGGAGAGGACGGGCAAACGAAGAGCAAACGGAAATGGAATGACGCAAAACGAGGAGACCCCGACGGAACAAAAGAACTAGAACGAAATACGAAGAAGTAGGGGGTGGGATTGTGTGGGTGACGTAGGTGGAGAGAAATAAATTCTCTTACGTTGGGCTCGTCGTGCCATCTCACAAATAGGCCATACAGCCGGAGTGGTTCGGTATGGGTACCGTGGGACCTGCTTGCACTTTCTTACCCCCTCCCCCCCCCCCCCCCGCCCCTCCCATTCCACCCTGGAACATCAACAGGGTGGATCTTCCAGGAACCGCGTCGACCAAGCCGTCGACGGTTATTTACTTTTATCCAGAATCGATGCCGGGAGAGGCCGCGTGTCGTATCTTATTCGCAGACCTTCCTTTCTCATTTCGTCTCCGTGGCTACATCGATAATGTTCGTTGTTCACGAAAGTCTCGTTCCGGTGGCAGAACGTCGATCTTTTAAGGGGAATCGAACAACATTCGCCGCTGGAGGATCACGATTCATGGAGGGCGGTTTGGAAAGGGGGGGTGATACCACCGTTTTCCGTGCGACGATTCTTAACGGATGGTGGAAATGTGTTGGTTGGTGATTAAAATTGTTTCGATGGAGCGGGGGGTGGTATAGCTTTTGTGTAAATAGATATGGTTTTTGTAAAAATTATATATATGCTATAAGATGTGGTATAAGATCATTTTGAACACCAGGTAATTAGTTATCTAATTATAAATTAGTTGTATAGTATTATATGTGCTAGACAATCGTTTTGAAAGCCAGGTAATCAGTTATCTAATTATTCAATTATCGAATTAACAATAGTTAATAAGTATTAGTAGTATAGTTTTATCAGGAAATTGTTGTCGATTTTACATGTTACCTAGGTTGAGTGGAATTTTCGAAATTAATTGCTACGGGGTGATAATTCACGGGGCAAATAGGTGCGGAGAGACTCGTAAAATCCTATCCAGCGGGGGCGTCGTCGATTATTTATTTTTACCTAAAATCGATATCGATACCCCGCTACTATACCCGCCCTCACATTTTACTTGAAAGAGTCTCAAGGCACTGGCTGTACGGGAAATATTTTTCTCCGTCTCTTATTTATCTACGTTCTCGCCTCGTAACTAAAGAAACATTCAAACTGCGCCGTTCCAGGTGCTATACATGTATGTACCAGCTAGAAGATATATGTGTGTGTGTGTGCATATCTGTGTACGGTTCTTATAGAATATAATTCTTTTATATATTACAGAACGTCGTGATATCTCGAATAATTGGATTTCCAATTCGTCGCGCAACGGAACAGCATAATTACACTTTCGAAACGTCGGATAAATAGGTTTCAATATTCTCGAGTAAAACTTGACTTCTCAAAACTTCGATAAATTCATATTCACCTGGATCGTTAACAAAACAGTCAAACGAAGTGAACAAGACACAGTAGATCCAATCAAAATATCAAACTCCAAATATTAAATTCACCGTCTATCCCTCCCAACTTTCAGAGATTAACGCAAAATTCTCCTGCATCTTATATTAAAATCAATATATTATACATCCATTTGCATTTTTATTTGGACGAAAGATAAATTTAGTGAACAAAAGTATGTAGAACTTTTTCTGATCAATCTTACAATTAATTAGCAAATAAGTTTCCCTTTTCCACTAAATTTCATTCTACCCTCAACAAATAAGTCCCAAACTCAATAAATCCTTTCAAAACAAAACACCTGTTTCCTTCACCCGTCGAATATCTATCCCTACAATCAGGAACACACTTAAATATCCCTAAACCTAGTATTAAAATCCAATTCCCCCAGATTCGACGCACCATACGAACAAAATCCGACCGGAAGTCAGATTTAATCGATCCTCGGTCCAAGGTGCGCTTTTATCCGCCACGGATTTGTCTTCCACTTAACCAGAAGAGATAATCGTCGTTAGCCGGGGGCCCAACGGCGTTCGGTGCCGGTCGTGAATTTCTGCTACGGCATATGGTGGACGGATGTCGTGATTTACAAAAAACGTTTCACGTCACGTCACTCACTCGGTCGACCGACGGGCCCCGGCCATCGCCGGGGAATAATGTCGGGCGGTAGGGGGGAGGGGGGCCCCGTTGTTCGCCGTGGGCATCATCATCGGCTGCGGAGTTTTTCGCGTACGCGCGCAAAACTCGTCCGCCGTCGTACCGAGCCTAAATCTAAGTCAACGACGTTGGCTTTCTTGTTACGTCGTCGCCGACGACGACGACGACGACGACGTTACCGTCGGGCGTACACGTCGCGACTGGGTGGTCTTTCGCGAAACGGGCCCCCGGACAATGTCCGGTCGGGTAACTAATATCTCTTTACTCGGGCTGCTCGCTCGGTCGGATTTGACGTACGTTAGGTTACCGGGGAAAAATGTTCCGCCGATGCGCCGAGTGATCGATTACTCCCGATCGATTGAGATTCAATTACCGGACTACGAAGGGGGTAATTAATGCCACCACGCCGACTGGCCTGTCGGTTTTAACTAGTCGTTTCGGGGAGTCTGGACGGGTTGATACGTTACTGGACCCGTTCGGAAGCTGCGATAAGTCTGAATCTGATTATTTATTAGATTATTAATTAGATGATTGTGTATTATTTATGTAGATATGTGTGTACTGTGGAAAATCGATGGGAAGTTGAATGGATTTTTGTTATAATAATAATAATAAAGAATAATTGTCTTTTGATTATTTATTATCTGTTTACTAGTAAATATGTATATTCAATACACATTTGATACTATTTATTAAACACCCTATATATAAGTTCTTAAAAGAATTAGTAACAGGGTGAGTAACGTACGATAGAAAATAGTATCAAAATCATCAAGAGAACCCTAGCAAAGTTTCTACTAACACGCGATGGATCGATCGATCTCACATCTGTTTCTGCGATCGATCAAGCAGCTCGAGGGGTAAAATCGTGAAGATGCTCCCGAAAGAGAGATAGAGAGGAGAGTGGGATACGATGGCCTCGAAGGTGCTCGGGTTTCGGGAAAATGGCAGAAAAGGTGGCGGCGTGGTGGTTCTATTCTCGTATGCCGCGATGACACCACCTTACGATGCGTCTGTGCATAAAATTACGTTTCCGCCTCCCGCGAACACGGAGACGTGCGATTCGCGAATAATTTGCGCATTCGTTCCCTTTGAACTGAACGTCTGTAGGAAGACCGACGGGCTGATTCGCCGGGAATGCTTGTCACGTGGTGCAGAGTGAAATTAAAATTTCAATGGATGGTATTAAATAAACTGAATATGATGGGAACATTTTCGAACGGTTGTCTCAGTTTTTTTTTAACACCTAACTCGAAGAGGTTGGACGTACCAGAGAAAGAAAATAGAAATTTGTGAAACGAATTTCTGTGTTCAATGTAAGGTTTGGTGTTGAAAATAGGAGAAATATATTTTTTATTGAGTAGCTTTAAATTATTTTTGTTTATTATGTCCTGTGCTTGATTGACTATTACAGGAATTCAATTCTGAGGGCGTAACTTTCAATTAAAGACCGGTCGTTCGACCGGTTTTGTGGAAATATGTAGGAGTCTATAAATTCATATACAGGTTTACTAAGAATGTGTACGAACTGTAGAAATTGTAGGAATATGTAGGAGTACATAAATTAATGGTTAATATACTAATATAGAAATTGTGCAAAACGAGATCTCGCAAATTTAAACGAATGTGCAAGCTTTCACAAGATTTTTCACTATAATTTATATAATTTCAACTCATTACGATCAACACTTTCCATTAACGTGACTTCTCTGGCAGATTTGACACAAATACTTATAAATAGATTTTAAAGAACAATTCATATACATTTGTATACTATAATTATTATTCCTTTCGATAATAAAACAGGAAACATGCCCACAACTCAAATTCACATCACCATAGTAGCTCTATCGATTTCTACAACACAATAGACAATATTTAACACACCTGGCAGACAATTTACACAAAAAAAAAAAATAAAAACATCCATCCAATTATGTTTCCTAATTCCAACCAGTTCCCCTCAGGAAATGAATCTGCTCGATACACGAAATTCCTGGCGATTTCCGTCTGATCGTAGAACCTTTTTTTTCGGGGGGGGGGGGGGGGGGAGAAAAACTGTACGTTTCTTCCAACGCATCAACAACGTCCCGACGGAAGGGCGTCGTCAGGGACGGAGAGGGATTGGGGGGGGTTCGCGTTATCACGGAAATCTGGCGGTAGATCGGCCGGTGTCGCGCGTTATAACCGCCGTGCCGCACGGTATGCAAATGTCGTCGGCGGATTCTGAAAGCGAAAGAGCGAGCGTCCGGCGGATCGCGTGACGACGCGGCACGAGCGGGAAATTATCCCATCTTCGTGTGGTTCGCACGCCATTGCCGACCGTCACTCTATGCGGTGGGTGGACGGGTGGTCCGATAAAGATTAGAATCCGGAATGATGAAAAAAAAAGAACGTGGAAGAAAAAAAAAAGGAATTACGAACTTATACCGCGAGAGGTTTGTCGAATCATTTCGTATCAACGTTTGTTCGAACACTTTCCATATGGAATTGTTCAATTTTTAAATTATAACAGAAAAAAAAATAAAAAACAAAGAGGAAGAGGTGTATTGGTTAAGAAACTAGCAAGTAAGATACCTCGTGTAAGATAATTCTATGCATAACAGATTAAACTCGAGGTGTGTAGTTAAGGATTTCATCGTAAAATCATAGTTTTCGAAATAGGTAGTATAATTTTTAAGTGTCATTCTTTTGTATAGTTAAGAATATATTAAGAGTGAAGTTCCTGTCGATCAGAGCTGTGTTTGGATATATATATATAATACCGTTTTGGTAATCCGGATGGGAACGTAAATCTTTAATGATGAAATTTCCGCGGATTTATGTCGCTTAATGACAAACCTTCGTACGACGATCCGCGCGTTTTAATGGGCCTGTAAGTGGAAACCAGCCGACGATACGACGCGCGCCAAGGAAATCGTAAAGTTAATACATTTCGAAACAGCTTTTCGAGACCTCGGAATGTTATGGGAACACTCACACTTTCGTACCACGGGAGACAAGTCTTGAATAGTAGAACTTGATGGGTAATCTTCCCCGTAAAATAACGAATGACCGATGGACCGTATTTCGAATGAAATATACTATAACGACTATAGAAAACTCGGATAAAACTCACTCTATATATACTTAGACTTGTGTCTCGAATAAACTTTTTTCTAACCTGATAGAAATTTATATTATCCACTGTTTTATGGAGAACACCGTAAAAAAAATATAATATTATGTCTAAGGGTCTACACATGTTGATATATGTCATTTTTACTTATGGATCACATTTTCACATATACTTTCATAATAAAGTTAAAAAACTTATTTATTTTACAATCAAACTCTATTTTATTCTCATGTATTCCATCTTTCGACTGTTCTTTGCGAAAAATTCTTCACATTGTCTAATTACTTGTAACTACACGTGGGGGAATATTCAAATCTGGGTGTCCGCGGTATATTCGAAAACTGCGAGGTCGCCCCCAGGAAGAAAATCGGATTTGATTTGCTGACTCCTCGGCAAAGAGAATCGAAAGTCGTGTCGCACTGATGATCCGTGGAAGCTGAAACCTTCTCGTCGGAATCGTCCAGCACGGGAAACCGGTCGAGCTGGAAGTTCTTGCTGGGAAGAAGCATTCCATTTCGGTTGGAAAGTGAAGAATAAACCTGGAGTACGTTGAACGTTGACCTTACCCGGAAGCAATGGCGTAACGAAGTTGCCCTAGCATATCTGAACTTCTCGATCTTGATATTATAATTATTCCGACGTGTCACTCGTGACATACGTGACCTTCTCAATCTTTACGTTATAATTGTTCTGGGCGATCAAGATTATTTTTCAAACAGAATTCTGATGTTTTGTAAAATAGATTACATATCAGGAAACCTTGTTTTGAAATTTCGCGACACCGACAAGGGAAAAATTAAATTTGAAATTCAGGATGATTCACTCTAGTAGTGATAACCGGTTCATTCGTGAAACTAATGTAAGAATTCTGGTTCCGATAATTTATCGATATCCGAGCTAAAGATTAACGTTCCACGAAAGAGTAAACTTAAGGGGTTTGAAATGTTTCTTTTTGTCAATATAGAAATTGTACGAGGAAGTATGATAGTTAATTAAATATGGCAATTCCAATGGTGGCAGAAAATACAGCAGTTTCTTCTTTTTTAATGGAATTAATTAATAAAACATCGTTGTACATCTGTATTTGTTCGATTACCACTGTGCATCATTGCATACTAATTCTCTCATATCTCTCGATAAAGTGTGTGTCATTGATTTAAAATAAAAAGTTTGGTTCTTGAAATTCGCTTAATAATTCGTACTCGACGATCGATCTGCCAGAATGAAAATTAAGTTACAGAATTAACGCCACGTCTTCTGCGAAAGGTGGATTTGTGCACAGTGTTCTATAAAAGAATGCAAATTCAATTGTTTCAAGTTTCCAATTATAGATACAAGGTGATTCGGTATTCTTCGCGTTACTTGAAAGATCACTATCACGTGTAGGTGCTGCGAGAGAGAGAGTCGAATTACACCGCGGAGTTACATCCCATAATACAATATATTCCGAACTCGATACCGTTCAGTCTATTCTCACGTACCACGTGCCAATACAACGTTACAGTAATTCAATTTCGCAAGTTAGCGGTTTCTGATTGCAGTTATTCCGTTCCGACGGACGTAAACTGCATCGGAGATCAAACTCGCGAGGAATAACGTTTCCCTGATTAAAATTGGCTGCAACTTTCTCCGGGAGCTTTACGAAAGAATGTAAATGAAAAACCGATAAACAATTACATAAATAAAAAACTGAACACATCTTCCTTATAGATCTTGCGAATGACATTACCTACTTTTCTAAATTAAATATCTTGTACCACGTTTAAAAAAAAATGTATATTATCTTTAAACGCATAACGAGATATTATTCAAATTTCTGCAGTCGAGGAATCACTATTCCGCAGAATTCCTAATGTTTTGACAATTCCGCCGGTGTTCCTTGCCAGCGATTCCACTCACGTTTTATTCGTTCGTAGACTGACATGAGATATTATCGCGCAAGTTCCATCGTTTCCTAGAAAGCACTCTCCTTACGTGGTCGACGACAGTTGTTTCACAGAAATGCATTTCCACGTTCCGCACGATGCAGAGAAACGTGCGAGCGCCATTAGCGCGAGGCTAAACGCGCGCGATACCACCGCGAAAATTGCTGTTGCATTAACCG
Organism: Mimumesa dahlbomi; assembly: GCA_917499265.3. Classification (NCBI taxonomy): domain Eukaryota; kingdom Metazoa; phylum Arthropoda; class Insecta; order Hymenoptera; family Crabronidae; genus Mimumesa; species Mimumesa dahlbomi. The sequence continues at coordinate 8,945,053 of OU824118.1, read as the reverse complement.
CATTAACACAACGACAACATATGTACAAAAAAAGAGAGAGAGAGAAAGAGACAGAGACGCATAGAAAATTAATTGCGAAATTTACATTGAACTCAGACCGCGAATATTTATTTTACAGCGAATTGTTTCAACATTGAACTGTGTCACGAAAAAAATCAGGTCGAATTGATCTATATATGTGCCCATAATTATGAGAGTGATGTACCTAAGTCTTGATAATTTGTTAGAAAAAGTTTCAAAACCGTTAAAAAACGTAATATGCAAAATTTGTAAAAATTGACTTAGACTACTTTCATAATTATGGGCACATATATCGTGATAATTGATAAAATAAATATTTCACTAAAAAAATTAATATTAAAAAATAAAAATTTCTCGGGAAATTTTGTTCATCCCGAAATTCTTGACGGGAATAGTTTGTCAGACGATTCTTGCCGCGGATTTCGTTCGCGTACGTAGCGAGAGGGGGGGGGGGGATACAAAACCGAAGTCTCGTCCAGAAAACGGGCAGATTCGAGTGATGAACGAATTCGTGCTTTCCAGCTGCAGCTGCGGCGGACGTAAGCGTGATTTATCTCGTTTTGCATACCAATTTCGCCTGCCTCCGCTTGCCGGCCGTTGGGACTTCCGGTTTTCGTTCGGATAAATTACCTCGGCGCTTTCGAACGGGCCGAGCATCGATTCGAAATCGATTTTACTTCGTCATACGACTGTGGAAATTGAGTTTACGTATGGTGTATACATATACATATATATATATGTATATTTTCTTTTTTATTTCGCGTTTCCATTCGCGACACATGAAGATTAATATTTAAAACCGAACGAACCGTGGTAATTGTCCGCCGATCGATCAAATCCTCCGATTAATTCGTCGGATATGACATTCGACTTAATGAAACGAGCAATTTTTCGAGAATAAACAACAAAGAATCGTGTTGACGGAAGTTTCAATTTTTATTTTCCACACCGAACGTTCGATAACAATAGATTTATCTACGATTCCACCACGATCGATGTTTATTACGAGATGAATCATCCTACGGGGAGAACCAAAAAAAAGACTATGATTCATTTAATACTATTCACCGGACGTGTAACAGACTCTTCACGAAATCGTCGACTATCAGAATTTTCAATTCTGTTCTTTACATTCGATCAAATTACCACTATCGGAAATTTCACCAAATTCGACAGAAATAGAAACAAAACACTATTACCCAAACATCATTCCAATAATACCGTTTCATTTCCATAACTCTCCCACCACCCCACCAATCCAACTATCAATATTCCATTTCCTTTTGTTCAAATACGTAAGCGTAAAACGTTCAACGATAAAATTCAATTTTCCATCGACGCACGTTAGAAACAAACAAAAAAATAGTAACAACCCTACCGAAGTTGTCGCAGCAACAATTAAGTTACTCGAAGAAAACCGATCGCTCGGTGCCACGGTCATTATGTCGCCGGCACCCTGGACACACCGGTGACCCCCCGTCGTGGCCCCAGGACAAGTTTCGTTTGCGTTCGCTCTTACCATCGCTAATGAGGAAGCTATAATATTACGCGATGTAAGTAATGGACGACCAAGTCGCCCGTTACGACGAACCATAGCCCCGGGTGCTGGTTAGCAGTTAACGATCCACCTCTCCTCTCCTCTCCTCTCCACCTCATCGTCCGTTATTTCGCGAATACCCGGAAGATCATGAAACTCGCGAAATCTACTCTATTCGCGCGTTTCCCGTATCTCACACGAGACGGCCTGATTCCGAACAATGGAATTTTCCACCCTATTCCGAGGGAATATTGAATAACTTTTCATAGAACACAACAGACCCAAGATTTCTCTCCGATTCTCATTTCTCTTTCCATAGGGAAACAAAGAACTCGCTGTTCTTTGTGCGGATAAATAATTCATCGTCGTGTATGTGTGTGTGTGTGTGTGTGTAAAACTGTTGTACACAATGGTGTGAGTATTACTCGATACATGTATGTCAGGTGAACAAGGGTTGTCCATGACGAAAGGTAACGTTGCCACGAACGATCTATGACTTTTCTCGATCTTCTCGATCGTGTCTTGTTTCTCTCTTCCCCAGGACACCCGTTTATCCGAGTAATCTCTATCGGTTTACGTGTACACGTACACAGATGCGTCGAGGAATCTCCGTTGGATCCGTGAGATCCAAGCGGCAGGTAAATAAGAGGAGGTGCTGATTACATCCAGGCACGAGATCACGTTTGGATCGCTAGGTGGACCGATCGATCGTTGATCCCTGGGACGCCGTTCGTTTGATCGCGGATCATTTCGGTGCCGGTGTCCCGGGTGCGAGGTGGTATCCCACCGCTTGTCCACCGGCTGCCACAGGGATTAGGTTGTCCACACTGGCCCGCCAGGTGATATGTAGTCAACGGAATTGTTATGGAATGTTTGCGGAAGAAGGATCGGGGACTCAGGTGACGAAACAAAACTTGACCGATTTGCGAGCGGAGAGTTAGTCGAAGGGGGGAGGGGTAGACAATGGTATTTGAACGTTAGAGAATTTTCGTAGATTGGAAAAGATTTTTTTTTTAATTGGAATATTAATGAATCTGTCTATAGTTGTTTCTATTGAACCGGTGAAATGACTGGGGTTTAAGTAACAGTGATATTTGTTAAAGTTAATATGTGAAATAGAGAAATAAAGGAAATAATAAAGAAAACTGTGTTTTAGGTAGTAATACAAATATTAGGTCTCTGATTTTAATTAACATTAGAACTACCAAGCCAGTCAAAATGACTGGTTTCAAAATTCTTATAAAAATCGCTTAAATTTAGAAAGGTACGTTTTCTAAAATTCTTCATAACTATGTTTCTATATTTAAATTATTAAATCGATCGATTTACTATCTTCCGTCGTTTCCCTGGTTTCAAAGGTATTTATTTCATATTTTTAGATATACCGAATTAATCCTCGATAGTTCTCGCGTTAATGAAAATACCGTCAAAAAACAGAAATTCCAATCAAAAGCTTCTAAACTCACAATAAAAATCCACGTAATAAACTAAAAGGAAAGCATTCCATAATAATTATTAAAAAATTAAACAAAACATTTACCAAAACAAAAATAAAATTTGCCAAATTAACCATTTGTGTCTTTTACACATATACATACATAAACTCAAAGATTCTTATCAGCCGTTCAAAGTGTTAAAACCGACATCCCAAAAAACACCGATCGCCCTTCGTATTCCACTCTCCTCCCGACTTTGAACTCCATGTCCCTGGGCGTCCCTCTCGTCCCGCGGGAGAACCGGGAGGGGAGGGGCAGGGGGAAGGGGAGGTGGAGCCGCGCGCGGTTTCTTCTGTCTGTAAATACGTGTGTTCCCCGTGGTTTACGGTACCCCGGGAATGTAAACTCGTCGCGGTGACAGGCAAAGAAGTCCAAAGACATCCGGGGGTAATGAATGATACGCGAGATAATGGCCGATGTTATCTCGGCTACCGAGCTGCCGACGTCGGGACGCCCCTCGGCATGACCGATGTTACGGGTGATCCCCGAAGAGAAATATGCAGCCGCGCGGCTCCGTTGTTGCCGTAAATCCTTTTGCTTCCTGCGGGAAACAGGAGTCTCCTCCCCCTTCCCCTCCCCCTCCCCCTCCTCCTATCCCCTTCGGTCATGGACATTGTAACCGGAGGAGCTACGGGCGTGGTGAATATAAGCCCTGGACGGGGGACCACGGGTTGTTGTTATTTTTCGTCGTTCGTTCGAGTTTTCCGCGCCGCGACGACGTGATTAATGATTGAAACGGCCGTCCCTGGGATTCGGCGTCCCGACGCTCCCAGGAAGTCGGGAATGCGGAAGTTTGCGAAAGTTTCGTGATGTCCGAGTCATGAATTTCGGGGAGTTGGAGGAATTCAGAATTGTGTAGGGGATTAGGTTAAAGGTGGTTCTGTTTGGGAGATGAGGTAGATAATTATTGATGTTAGATTAGATAGAATGTTGATTGTTTATGGGGTAATTTGTGATAGAGATGAGACGGAAGTGTACAGACGGATATGTTTTTTGATAGTTAAATTTTTAAAAGATACTTTGCTGGTTGTGTTATAAAGTGGCAAGTCGATTTATCATGGCGAACCAGCTGACGCTGTAACGTCTTTCGTATGATGGATTTCACGGTTGCTTTTGAAGAGATACGTACATCAAGCTTCTGATATTATAACGTATGAACCGAGGCGACAGTTGCAGCAGAATTTTGCTCGCGAAAGTGTCGTAGGGTGGAAATTGCAACGTTTGACGGTATTAATTGCCTCTACGAGGCAAAGTTCGATTTCGACGGGACTAATTATCAGAAGTAAAACTCGCTGTTCCGTCGTTCATCGCGAGTGGAATCTTCGAGCGACAACTTTCCGTCGCCCCCTTCTCGAAGTGGAACGTTTCTTTAATCAAAGAATCAAACCGTCGCTTTCCGAAGCAAACCCGCGCGCGCGACTCCCCGGGATCTTCGCAAACTTCCCCTCGTGGAAGAGGCATAGTAGTTTGCGAGAAAGTTCTTATCGGTAACCCGGAGGCAACCTCGAGGCACACCGTGAAACGGTGTCCTTATCCCCCGCGTAAACGACTATCTGTATCCATAGAGTAAATAAGTTTTTCACCGTCCGAAACTCCCATTAAGCGAGCTAATATTTTTCCATTCCGTGTCTGACTCTGTCGTCTTATCCCGCCGAGCTGTATATTCTACGTCAGAGTCCTGTAAAGACTCTCGCGAAGTCTTAACTCGTTCGAAATTATTTACGTTGGACGCGAAGGTTGTTTCGTTCTAGAGTGCCATCGTTGAAAAATGTTGGCGAAATTATTCGTTTTTGATAATAAAGTATTTTCGTGAAAATTATATTGTTATCTAGTTAGTATTCTATTTTTATAATTAGTTGTGTACCTCTGTCGCTCGAGCTTTCTTCGTGATTATAAAGAAATTGGTGTAAAATGAAACTAGTAACTATCGACAAATTAGCGAAAAATATTACAAGTGTACAAAATTTTATTATAAACAATACACATCACAGTTTCATAGTAACAACGTGGTTACATTACACCCAAGCAACCGTTCACACTTCATGATTTCTAAGTATCTCGTATCAATACAATGCTAAAAACAAAAACGTAGAAAATTGCAGAAATTCACTTCTCAAAACCCCATCCACCAAAAATCCCCGAAATCCACTCCGTCGTAGCCATAGTATCCCGTAACGGTAATCGCGGTCGCTTATCCTAATCTTATCAAACGCTACGTTGAGGGACTCAATTAATCTTCCCTCTTTCTCCCGTTTTCCCAAGTTCAACTACCCATCGACTGAAACAATGTACCCTATCCCGCATAAAGTTCCACGCACGGCTCTCCATCCTCCACTCACACACACCTATTCACCCACACTTATTCACCCAACCACACACACACACACACACATGGTGGTACGGTAGCCACTCGTAACTCCTCGCGAAAGCGCTACATACAGATATGCAAAGACGCCGAGCAAGACTTCGAGGTGAGATAGAGCCCCGACTCGGAGCATATCGTTCGATATATCGCGGGGAAGTGCCAGGCTGCCAGGCTCGTCGACAGGAACGAAGGTGAAGTGGTCGTGCGTGTTGCTGCACCGACACACAGGCCCACCGCGATCAACGGATTGAAAAAGTTGCCGCGGAAATCCGACGTGAAGGATGCGCGATCATTTTTACAACGACTGTGTTGAAAATGCAAATTTCGTACGAGTGGTCGTACACGTCGAGGGCTGTGTAAATATTGTGTGTAATCGTTCGGCCGGGACACGGGTGCGGGTTCTCGTACGATTGGCACGTTTGCGAATGGAAACTTCTTGAAATTGAATTGAAAAGGGCGTTGGCAGGTAGTGATGAAATAGAATTTAAGAAAAATCGATGGAAATTCACGCTGTCGACGGAGTTACTTTGGTTGGGTCTGTGTAAAGTGTGATAAATATAAACATAGTTGGCGTTAACTGTCATCGAATGGAAGAATGATTAATTTGCTCTAATAGTTTGTGTGATACAGTATACTATAACACTATTATAAATCAATAATCCCTGATAGTAAATTCACCAATTTATCACGAAGCAATGTATCAAAATCCTATAATAATCATCCAATGAAATTCTATACATATAACCCACATTTTCGGTTACACTATCTCAAACACATCCAGTAACGTATCATATCAACGGGAACTAAGCCAATTTTATTTTAAACAAACATAAAAACAATCATATTCCCAAACGTGACCGAGAACCTCGTTTCCCAAGCTATCGAATTTAAACTGATACAAACCAATCTACGATTCGAACTGATCACACCGTCAGGTCATCCTTCAACACACACGGGACATCTGACAATGTGAGTACATAACCGTGTGCTTACGTCACAGAATGAAAACAGAACCGGAAGGGTGGTTACCCTCTGACTCGCACCTCGACATCCGCATCAACTGCAAGATCTTCCGCGCGTTATCAGCGGCCCGCGGGATTTTCCAGCCCTTATTCCCGTTCGAATTACCTCTGACCCGTCGTGTCAGGCCGCCGACAGCTACGGCAACCGCTGTCTGGAGCGATCATTCATCGTGCCCCGGTGAACCATGCGAACGTATAAACGGATGTAAAACAGGTAACAGTTCGCCGGTAGCCAGGCTAACCGAAGCGAAATTTCCAGGCTGAATCTCGGGGAACTATGGTACTTAGTGATTTTGGGTTGATTAATATATCGAGGTATTGTGGGAGAGTTAACGTCATACTTGGGCAATTAGTGTCTGGTATTAGTGATCGATTGAGGAGAAATTCAAATTTTTGTAGTTGAATTTAGGTGGTTGTGAATTTATTTGGGGCAAGAGTAAACGAAATAAAGACTAGGCAGTAATTAAAAGAATGTATTTTAGTAATTTTTAGTTGAGGAGAATGAAGATGAAAGTTAGAGCGTTGAATATAGAATTTTTAGGGCAACAAGTTTTGAAAAATAGTCATTTGACAGGTCTGTTGGGTCTATTGGAACAGTAGACGCAGACTGGGCACAAAAATTTCTATTTTTCCAGCTATTTAGGATTTAAGTGTTCAGTCTTTTGGGATTATTCACTATGAACGTTTTAAATAAGTATTAAGTTACCGGTTACCGGTGATCACCACGGAAATCCACTCGTCAATGTCCCAAAGAAAAAATGTATCACCTCCAAAAATGTGATACTCAAATCAAACTCCATTTTGATAATTCATTTACGCAAAACATTCTCACTAACATTTTCTCACACACGTGTACATACACCAGTATCGTACTTTTACGTCACGTCTGACAACATGACTAATACATTGAAGACTAATACATTGAAAAAAACTTTTCCTCCAGAGTAAATATCTCAAAAATTCATTCCAAAACTGCTAAAATCCTCAGCGATTCGATCGGTTAAAACGATACGATTCTCGCTTCTATCTTACTACGTCACTTTTCCTCCGTCGTTAAACACTCCGGACACCTGCTGACACACCGGACGTAAAGTACCGCGGTATTTACGCGGTGTAACGCCCCGCGTCATCCCGCCTATATTACAACACCGCGGTAACCTGGAGACTGCCGGATCGTAACTATCCCGGGGAAAAGTACAGCCACGGCTAAAGATCGCCGGAGTCCCGTAGATAAACGTATATCAAACTGATTTACGTAGCTAATTCGAGAGGTATGCGTGAGGATAGTCATCAACGTGACTCTTTAGATTACTTTAAGTTCACCATTCATTGAACGTGGTACAAGTTGACATCGGGGGAAAGGGTCTTCTTCTTCTTCCTCTTCTTCTTCTACTTCCTTAAGCAGCTGGTTACCCATTTATCTTTCTGTGTACCCATGGACATCGTGTATATTCGCGGTTTATAGTAACCGACGTGTACAACGACGTAAATGTAACTCGACAAGATCGGAGGTAGTGGAAAACAGTAGCTACCTGTAATTCTACTGGACGTGTCACGTATAAAGGGCTCACTCGTCGGACGAAACTCGTCGCGAAGCTCCCATGGCGTGTAACTTCGCTTGTTTCAGGAGAGGCTACGGCCGGATATGTAAATTACTGTCCGCAAAGTCGACTGATGTGCGGCGAAGGGTGAGGGAGACGGATGATCTTTGACCTTTCCACTGATTCGCGTTCGCTAATTTTGTTAATGTTCTGGACACTTTTTTTAGTTTTGTCAATGTCTTATTGATATGTAGGAAAGCTTAAAAGCTTAAAAGATGATCTTTGACATTTCCACTGATTCAGCTTCGCTAATTTTGTTATTGTTCTGGAGTGTTTAAAGAGTGATTAAACCTTTTGTGATCTTATGCCACTGTGGTGTGCTTTACGAAGACATTAGGTATATATTTATGAGAATATAGCTATACTATGGGGTGGTATATAAAAATTTATTTTATTACTATAATTTAACTTACGGCAAATTTTGATGAACTTTACTTCCATTAGAAATACACTTAGAAAATGATGGTAGATCCGAAAGGAATAATTCATCAGTGTCCTCGTATCGTATACAATTAATAAATACATTTATATAGAATTCTCTTTCCAACTGAGTGTTAAATATAAACGCACACTTACATCGTTAACGAAAGATCGAATAAAAAATGACCACTTCCTGCCCGTAAGAGAGGAGTTCCGCCAAGAAATCGGCGGGAAATCCAAAAATGGTCAGCGAGAGGGTTGTTAAATTCAGCGAGAAAAATTACGTGGCCATCGGTGGCGGCGTAAATAGCGGTTCAGCGACGTCGGGGTGAAAAGAAAGAGGATTTCGCGCCGTAGTGCAGTCTACTCGAGTAAGTAATGGGCGGAAAGTGGCTCGCGTTCGTCTTCTTTAAAAGCGAACACGCCGAGGGTGGATGCGTAAAGGCATTGAACGACGCCAAGGCGCTGGTTTTACACCAACTTCTTCTCCGCGGCAATGATTTTCACGCATAAACGCATGATCCACGGAAAATCATGTTCCCCCGTTGAAGATTTTTACCCAGTTTCTGCTTTTCAACCCAGGAACGCGGCTATAAGTCGTATTAAAATTTTATAGTTTAAATAAAACATTAAATTGCACATTTAAAAATGAATAAAATTAATACTAAAAATGAACGGTGAATTAATACTAGAAGGACCATTGGCAGTCAAAATAACTGATTCCGAAATTCTTCTAAGAACCACTTAAATTGACAACATTGCGATTTCCAAAATTATATGTAAATAATTAAACTAATTAATTTACTATCCCTCGTTATTTCTTTGTTTCAAACATATTTATCCATTGTTTTGCAATTTAGCCAATTAATTCTCGGTCGTTCTAGAGTTAAATTAGAATCTCGTCGTCGGAACGCTAATTTTTAAATTGGCTGATGCCTTCCCTTTGTATCGTGCGACAAGCTTTGTCCCGCAAGCCGACATAGTGTAATCCGAGGAATTACATTATTACATCTGTTACAGCTGATGTTTTCTGATTTCATTCGATCAGAATTCCGGGGAACCGTGGCGACAGGGATAATTATATTTTAGGGGATTAATGGAATTACTTGGTACCGGTTCTTACGGGGTATTGTTAAAGTACTGTGATTTTCGTAATCGTCTATTATCCCGGGAGAGATTCGTAATTGCAGGAAAGGTTTCAATGAATTTGTATTCCGTGTAAGGAGATTCGTTTTCAAGAGACAGATTTTGTCAGTGTAAGGGTATTCTTTGTTTTTTGTGATTATGATTTAGAGGGACAATCTGCATCGTTGTGGATTCATTAGAAAAATAATGAAAATACGGTTATTTTTTATTGATCGATACTTTATAAGCAAGTGTTGATGATTAAAAAATTTTGGAAGTACAGCAAACAAAATTTACCAAATTTTCACCTTCGAGAACATTCCAGACGCGATAAAAATCACATATAGGTAACAATACAGCAAATGGGTGATATCAAAAAATTCTCCGCAGGGTTTTCTCGTTCCGAAGTGACTCCGAGGACCGCTACGGTTCCATGGAAAATAAAAACGCAGTTTATGGGGATATAAAATTGCCAGTTCTATACAGGTACTTACAATCCGAAGAGTAGCCTTATACGACAGCATTCGTAGAACCACTTTTTCTCGCTAAACGCGTTCACCACAGCCTGTCCCGTTGAATATTAAATAATGTCTTGGAAATTCCGGACGATAACGTAAAGAAACCGTGAAAATATTAAATAAACGCGAACGGACGGAATTTTCCTTTCAACGAATTTCCACGTGGTCATCGAACGATACGTGCTAAATCATTCGCGTTTCTTTTCTTCGCGATATTATCGAAAACGATCGTATTATTGTATCGGGACTCGGTTATTCGTGACCCGATCGGCAGATACGCAGGGCAGAACGTTATCCCGTGTTATTAGGTCGGACAAAGGAATCCATTGTGCCGGCCACCTTTCTCTTTCTGCTGCTTTACGATACCTTTCCGAAAGATAATGTCCCCCGCGAGACCGAAAAACCGGCGACTCCGTTGCCCGATAAATCGCCCGGCGAAAAGCATCATTCTCCGCGGGGGATCATCGACCCGTGAAATTAAATAGATTTGTACAAAAGCGCCGGTAATTAAATAGAAACGAATCACCGCGGAAAAATACGATTTTTGCTACCCGCGACTTTGGAATGGAAAGACGACGGCTGATTTCGTTACGCGGTTGATGGAAATTTTCGTTCGCGTTTGAAAGCGCAATAATTCGGGGAGAAATTTATATTTTGGTTGTGATACCCTCGCGCCCTGATTACAGAGATGTGACTGAAGGGAATAAACATCGACCTAGGCAGCTGGGTTGTTTCCCACCCCCTTTTGTCTACTGTGTTTAAACGTATGAAATGTATTATATGTGTAGTTTGTGTAAATTGGGAATTTTATTCAGGTGTATATGTTACGGTAAATGTGATTATAGGTGATTATATATAATTGTTGGTTGTTACATAATATTACATAATCACCGGATTAATCACATTTAAGGAAACATATATATAACATGAAAGTTAATTTTATTCTTTTAATTAGAATTAGTAAGAGGCATAAAATTTACTTTATTAGTCAATAGTGACTTCGTAGGAAAGTTATGAATAATAATTACTACCACCGCCCGTCTGCGAAGTTGACCCAAATACTTCGCGTGGGTAAACATAAAAAGAGTAAAACTGAAAATTACATAAAATAGTTTTAATGAAAAAGAAAACGGGAGTATCCCGAACAATTTTTTTCCCCTCCGTCCAATAAAGTGCTGCCGCATTACGATCACTCCGTTTCCCGACGATTTCAATAAAAAACTTTTTTCCGATCGGAAACTTGAAGCCGTTTAATTAACGTTAATTCATTGCGCGCCGACGAAAAAGCGGCTGCGAGCGTCGAGTATGTCTGTGCATAATTTATAGTAAACAAAAAATCGAGTTCACGTATACATACATATATAGGTCTAGTTATTTATTCTTACCGAGACTTCTCCGCGTGTATCTCACCGACGAGAAAAAAGAAAAAAAAACACCCACACCATGAAACGATGCACCCAGACGAAATACAAAAGTTATTTAATACACGTCAATGCAAAATATGAAATATCTCAAACGGCAACGAGACTTCGCAGACGGGTTTTATCGTCACGAACACCAAGTTCAGGCTCACACACACACACACACATATTTCAACACGCAAGTTTAAACCGCGTCGTTCGCGATTTCGCGTCCTGAAGAATCGGCGGCGGAGCTTCTGATTACGCTGAGAGCGTTATCAAGATTTCACAATAATTGGAGTGGCAGCGTTTCAAAGGCGCCCGGATAACCGATTCGCGAGAGATGCACGGGGAAAGGGTGGGCCCTTTAAATTCTAAGTGTTTTTTTTGCCACGACGCCAAACGAGTCGCGACGCCGCGACGCTTTAAAACGCCCTTCGTACCCTCGCTGGGAATACTCGTCGATAGTCATAATTGACCCTTTGACAAAGCCTCACATCATACATTGTCGCACACAGAGACAACAAACTGTATCCATCTGGGATAAAAGGATTTATAAGAAATTCATTCGTGTAGTGTATGTGTTATTTTTTGTTTTTTTTTGGGTTTGATTCGTACAGTGAATTTTGATGGATTTAAAAAATGAAGACTCACTAGAGGGAAATAGAGATTTTTTTATGGTAATTTTAGTACGGAGAATATAATTTGGTTTATCCTTATTAAAGATGCCAATTGTAATTTTCGACGGGATTGAAAATTCCAAGTAATAAGTAGTACGCGGATGCATTAAAAGCCACTCAAAATTCATTTGCATTATAAATCAATGTAGAACATATTATACCGTACGAGCAGAATGGAAATGTGTTATTCCCTGTCAATCATTCGCTTCGAATATTCATTGAATTAATTAGGCATTTCTAAAAGCTAATCAATGCTATAATTGCACCCGAACGAAGTATTAATAGCACAGCCGACCGAATTATGCACGGTCTCATTTACTTTCCGAATCCATTTGTTTAAAAGACGATTCGATGTATCTACTACCATCGGATATACGAATCGGAAAATTAAATATGCCACGAATGTAAGTACGAATGGATGGAGAAAGCACTGTTACAATTACTTACAATATTCGCGCACTGAAAGTACAAACTAATTCAAAATTCCAGATCTTTCAATAATCTGACACAAATTTGCAAATTAATTTTGACAATTATACGATACGCTATCGAACCTTATTCGTCCAGTTTTTTTCTTTCAATCTAGTTATATGACAAAGAAATATAAAAATAAAAATCCATCGACGTTCTGGGTGAAGGAGAATCAAGTGCAATCAATTTTTAAGCACCTAGCAGCCGGCTCGTTGAAAACTAGTTCTTTCGATTCTTTTTCTCGAAGTCGTTGATAGAAACTTTGGAAATTCGAGGCTTCACGACTCGAAGGACCCACGTTTTCATCTTGTAACGCGTATCACCGTGAATCCGATGGAGCCAACGTGTTGAAAATTCGACGTGGTAGAGAGAGAGAGAGAGAAAGAGATCGATTATCGATAAGCTGATTATCGCTGAGGCGCGTTTATCGAATCTTTATTACATGCTCCAGCGAGCTGGCAAAGTAGAAGTTTTACGGAACTTTAATTGAAATCCAGCGACGGCGCGCGCAGTGAAAACATTTTTCCGAATCACGAACTTCCACAAAGGATTTTCCACGACCCACCGCCGCATTTCGTTCCGGCCAGTTGCTTTCTGTAAATCGTTAAGATTGTCGATCGAGAAACCGTCGTGTACCCCTGTAATTAATATTTCGAATGTTTCGCCGAATAAAAAGAGACTTTTAATTACAACGGAACAAATTATTACGAGATAATACGTAATTAATTCGGAATAATTTTTTACGCGCAAGTTTTTATTATTTTTTTTGTTTTAATTCAAAGTTGAATATACGAGATAATTTCAGAAAGAAGTAAGGAAAATTCACTTTTGAAACTCTCTCGGAGGTATTCAGAGGTTTCTTAAAAATAAACAAAATTCTACAAGCGGTAATCAACAGTTCTTTGAGTTCGTTGAACGTTACAAGCGAGGCTAAACATCAAGAAAGAGGCACTTCCTGCACGGAGGAAATACGACTGTATGTATACACCCGCTGAATCTAATTTCTGTGTAGAAATGCTGAAAATTACGAAGGAGTTAAGGGTCGGGAATTTCGCGTCCACACGCGAGCGACCGTATATACCTCCTTCTCGGTTATTTTGATAAACACGGAGGCATAAAACGTAACGTTCTGCTTCCAACTCGAGACATTGAGGCAACTACTCTGCAGACAGTACGGGGAAATCAAATTGTATACTCTTCATTTGTTCTCGTATTAGAAATAAGTGATCCGAGTGCCTTACGTTATAATAGAACGAAATCTAATAAATTGATATCTGGCATTTCGCGTGATCAAATTGCAGAATATTCAGATACATTTCGAATTTTCAATTTGCATTATTTTGATACGGGGAATTTCACTATCTAAATATTCTGTACAATTCATAGTACCCCGAAAATATTTCAATTATCATACATTTAATTAACATCGTGTGTAATATGAAACTTGGAAATCTCCCTATTTGGATCGTAATTACAATTTACTTAATTACCCTTTACATAATTAAAATATTAAAAGTTATTTTAAATCAAATGTAATATCGAACACAATATATTAAATATATGAAATACACCACACAAGTAAGTCCCATTTTCATTAACTAAAATATAGATATTCCTCCAAAAAAATCCCTTTGAACTCCACAAGTAAAATTTCCTAAAAAAAACACAGTTTTCTCCGAAAACATGTGAAAATCTTCCTACGCCAAGAATATTACGCTTACGTGCGTGCAAGGGGCGCCCCATTGGTTCGCCGGTGAACACGGGATGAGACGTGGGAGTGCCCATTGGCACAGAGTTACGACTCTCACCGCCGTCGTTCGTTATGTTTAGCGTGGAGCTTTGCCCCCAGTACGACTCTTTCTGGCTTTTTGACCCCGGTGGTACGCGAGACACGCCTCGCTTTGTCAGTCAGAAAACCGAGCCGCGAGACGTCCATAGTGGAGGACGACGAACAAACAGAGAAATCGTTTAAAAAGAGTCTACAGCCATCTCGGAAGCTGGACTAACAATTAAAAATATCAATTTATAACTGAATTATTGCTCTAGAAACCAAATTTCATAAGAATTTTTTATTCATTACATTCAGCCTTGTGGCCAAAATAAAGTTTGAGTCGATTCGTCGACATCAGATTTTGAATTTTAAGTCAATTTTTTTTAAATGGCTGGCAATATACGGTTAATATTTTACAGGGTCTTTATACTCATCATCCCCTACCGTTTGATAACAATTTTATAAGAAAGAGTTATAAGTAAGACTTTCCAGGATAATAAACTGGAGATAAATAAATTTTGTGGGAAACAAGGAATTGTTTATCACTTTTTTACGTGATTCTAATTAACCTACTAATGAATCGTAGGCAGATTGTATTTATAGATCATTCTAACGTTCATGAAGTAATTACTATTGAATAAAACATATTTTTACTACTCTCACCGTGCAAGATCGATAAATGTCTCGGTAAAATGAGAAACTTCCCATCCACGCGTATTTTACACGTGTCCATTAATTAATCCAGTAATTAACATCAGCACCATGACTTTATTTACTATATTCCCCGAGAAGCGTTCACGGTAAGCGTGAAAGATACCTATGTAATCCGAAAAGAAGCTATCGATCGCCATGAAACTCGTATTAAACGGTATCAAGATCGTTTTGATAGTCTAAATGGCAGCGAGTAACACACCAACTACCGTATTAACGTGGCATTAAACGTGAATTAATGAGTGAAACGGCGTGGAAAATCTTTAAGTCGCGTCACACGGAATTTACGAGCGGTCGTAAACTAATCCTATTGAATTACTGAATCAAAACGATCGCTGGCCGTACATACACATATACAGGGTGTCCCAGTTAACGTGCACGTCCCTGAACCAGGTGATAGCTGAGGAAATTCTAATATAGGGAAGTGACATTCGTAATGTCGCAACTTAACCAGTTAAGTGTGTTTGACGAGTATATCCGTCATACGAAAATTATGTTGTCGATGTTTAGAGGTTTAAAGGCCAATGAAAATAATTTAAGATGGGATTCATATAACCATTGTTTCCCAATGTTATCATTTGATTCTCGCGACACACAGCTGCACGTTCTGCAAAAAGTTCGCCACACTTAACTGGTTAATTCGTGACCGAGTTATTAACGAGAAACGATAGCGAATCATATTGCTCCGTTGGGCCCAGCGATGCGACAGTTCCTACTGGCACAGTACCCTACTGGTGCAGACCTTCCACTGTCGCGCCACCAGGCCCAATGAAGCCCTCCGATTGGCTATCGTTTTTCGTTAATAACTCTGCCATAAATTAAGATACGACATTACGAATGTCACTTCCCTATATTAGAATTACCTCACCTATCACCTGGTTCAAGGACGTCCGCGTTAGCTGGAACACCCTGTATACACACAATAACCGCGTTTATGGGTGTACGTACGTAGCGAACGATCGATCAGCGGATCGAGAAGGAACACTAAGAGCTTCCAAGTAGCCGGACCCTATCACACCTTCGTCTTTCCGGACCGTAACGTGGGGCACGGTGATAACTACTAATGTACCGCCCACGATCGGCTTGTCGTATGAGAAGGCTCGCCTCTCGGTGCACGATAACACGGTTCCGCGACGTACAATCGTAGAGCTGGCAGAGACAATCAGAAACGTGCCGAGTGGAGAACGAACAAAAAAAAAATGAATAAAAAAAAGAACACCCTCGGCGAAGGGAGAGAGAACGGGACGTGATCTTGCAGCACCGACAAGAGTGGGCGTCGAGACGCTTGCTCGTTGTATCTCTCTCTTTCTTTCTTTCTCACTTTCTCTTTTCTATCTCTTTTCCTGGTGGAATACAGCTGAACGGTTACCCTAGCCCTTATCTACCGGACGTCCTTGTGCCCCTGCGTAGATTTGTTTCTTTTTCATCCGGTCTTACGCTACTGTCAAACGAATTCAAGAAGACACACACACACACAATAGGGATTCGATACTGGAAGGAAATGAAATTCTGAATAACGATCTTTCGGATTTTCGTATTGTTAACCCTTTGCACTTGTATGTCACACTGGAGGTGACAATACTAATTTAAAATCGAAATAAATCGAGTGCAAAGGGTTAACCAGTTGCCGCACACTTATTTGAGGATCGTTCTTAGAAATACATTTTTCTGGCTGCAAAATTATTCCGAATCGTTAGAGCATGAAAAATTGTACAGATAAACGAATGATATGTTATTTCGAATAATTAAAAAATAAATGCATTGGTACACTTCGTACTTATGATGTTTCTTGTTTTTTTTGTGCAGGACGGTTATAGCCGTCATTTGCGGCAATGACTTAGATATCTATGACAATTAACTGGGATGTGTTGAAGAGAGGAACGATGAAGAACTTTGTAGTTCGAGAAGGTTAACCGGTGAAAATCGATCGAGAGAAACAGAGAGAAAGACAAGATGGTTAGAAAGCGAGGAAGGTCTCGGATGTTCCGTGGATCGAGCTAGCCATTTTGATCTATCAAGATCTCCGCTCCACTTCGCGGGAGCGACCACACACCGCAGAGAGTTTGGCCGAATGTTTCCACTACGGGCAAGGTAGAGGGTTACTTTAATTGGACCAAGGTAAACAACCGAGGGAGGAAGGCTTTACGCATCGTAGATCATAATGTGGATCGCAATTCCTGCGAGCCGAGTGATTGCTATAGTCTCGGAAACATTTCCACGATTGAGGTTAGCCAGCGTTACCACATCAACGGGCCGGGCTAAGGATATCTGTGATCCCACGGGAAAACGAAAACGCTCGGTTTTACGTGGAACGTAATTCCCTCCGTACGGTTCGAGTGATTCCCTCATACTTTTATATTCAACGAATTGAATTCCCGCGCAACGTTTCTACGTTCTATATACCACGCAACGAAAGATTCACCGGGTATTTAAATTCACTGGATCCTTATTGTACCATTCTACCTAGTACGTTTGTACCAGATAGCAAGTAGAATCTGTAAGTACTAATAAAAACGAATAATCAAAACCGTCCAACTGTGATTCTTTCCTATCTTTCCCAATCTTTCTTTCTTACCGTAAAATTCTATTCGAATATTCTATCCTTCTTTTCTCCAAAGAATTATATGTATACCACGCAACGAAAGATTCACCGGGTATTTAAATTCACTGGATCCTTATTGTACCATTCTACCTAGTACGTATCTACCTGATAGCAAGTAGAATCTGTAAGTACTAATAAAAACGAATAATCAAAACCTTCCAACTGTAATTCTTTCCTACCTTTCCCAATTTTTCTTTCTTACCGTAAAATTCTATTCGAATATTCTATCCTTCTTTTCTCCAAAGAATTATATATCTCCCTGACACTCTTTTCAAAGATCGATCTATAAATTTGTTCCTATCAAGAGAGTTAGTACAGGATTGTTGATCTCCTTTGCCTATCGCGATGACCCGTTCCGTCGGTTCTCGTCGAGTTAACGTCTCCGTCGCGTTTAAATACCTTGTCTACGCCTCGGTATCCGTAGATCCGTATAAGCGAAATCAGGTCACCGACGGCGGTGACCGGTGGTCGAGAGATCCTGGATCCCGAATGCTTACACGGCGCCGCGATCCGGTTGCATGTCGTGGGAGGTGGTTCTTGCCGCCTACTTCCTGTCAATACTTGTATCCGTCTTCGCCCGCCGTACGGAACGGGCGAACGTGCCGAATCGTGCAAAAGACAAGCACGTTCCGGATTATGCACGTGTCAGTGGAGGGCAACCCCGGACACGTCGCGTGATTTTCCCCGGGATTCGAGCCGATTAATCGGGAATTTTGATAGACAGATACATACGGTGGGAAGGAATGCGAAGGTAATGAAGTCAGTGGGACAGGAAGAAAATTGTGGTATTGGATTGTTATTAGTTTCGATTTTACTCGGAATAAATAATCGAATGTATTTTTATTGTTTAAATTATGTAAGTAATATGAAAAGTAAAGTATGGGATTGAAATGTAGAAATAGTTAATTGTAAATAATTATCATTACTTAGGATTCGAATAATTACTTAAGGTAAAATATAATTAGTATTTTGAATAATTCCAATAGGCATCAATTATACATTATCACACGAAGAATGTGCAATATATTAAACTGTATGCCAAAACTGAAGAATCTGATCGATAGATCATTGACTAGGGAAAATAGAGGTGGCAGGTAGTTTTCGTAAAAACATTGTTTCTCGATCGTTATACATATTTTTAAAACGATCAATAATTATAACACCTATACTCTTGTCGTAGACTTCAATTTCTTCGCAGACTGTTACAGTATAGCTAAGTTTGACGTTAAAAAAAATACACTCTCTATTCAGAGTGAGACGTCATCCCTTATCATTCGCTGCGCGGCAGCCCCTATCGCAACATGCCGACGTAATCCCATTGGGTGGTGGATTGAGCATCAATTCCCAGCATCTAGTGGCCCTAAACACAGGATAGCTTTGCCGGAATCTGCTTCAGCCTGTCCGTCCCTAGCTTTGTTCATTCTCGGATCATGAATCGCGTTGGACAAACCGATGTGGCATCAGTATCCCCGATCTATCGCAAACTATGAACCCGAGCGCGCCGGTTTTCCGTCAGAGAAAACGCGGTGGAAATTTCGAAACGTAAACCTCCGCGATCGGGGACCACCGATAGAGAAATGTGAGTTAGAAAAGGGAGCCTTTGGGAATGTTTTTCAAACTGTGAAAGGAAAAACATTTGACAGGGTGAGATACACGTATTTCAGCCGCACACTTGCTAAATTGATTAATCTGTGCAATGTAAACTGTAATGTTTCATTGATGCATGAATATATGAATTTTATTAATTTTAATAGGTGTTGTAGTAGCATTATATTAATTTCTTACTTTAGATAGTGCAATTAATTTCATGATCTTTCACAAATTTCTGTCATTTGCTGATGTCAAATCGAATCATATTAAACAAATTAATTTCGAATATAAAAACTCATGATACAATTAACTATTTTGACACTCAAATTTAAAATAATTCGCAAAGCAAAATTAATCGATTTGTGTTAAAATAAAGACAATATATCACACTTCATGATTTTCCTCCGATGATCTACGTTTAAAACACAGTGGTCCCGATGATAATAATTCCCAGTGTCAGACAGCCCGATTAAACATCAGCGAAAGACGCTCGTGCATCGTTAACGAGCGTGGAAACACATATTGGTAACCAATACACGGGAGTGCGGCACGCTAAATGGCCGATGGCTCTCGTAAGCCTCATCGAAACCCCTGGGAAAGAGGGGTTTATGGGGCCAAAAGGGAACTGTCAGTCGATCGGTACCACAGGATTACGTTCCTGGCATTATGCCGACGACCAAAGGCCATCTTCCTCTTCAATGTGTTGCGTCTCTTCAAACCACCCTCCATCGCGCACACACACACACACCACGTATTCTCATCGCTCCGTTTCTCCGTCCACCGAAGAGGAATTCCATTCCATCCGGCAGCTTCGAGAGATTAGCTCCATTGACTAACAATGCCACATTGTGCGCACCGTGTCCGCATTGGTTTAGAACGCTGACTACTTCGTGCCTCCGATTTCCGCGGTCGTCCCACCCGGACCCCACCCCCGGGTCCGGGTGATCAACGGGGGATTAATGGAAGTCGGGCTTCAGTTGTCTTTTTCCACGTCAAGGTGATCGATACCGTAGCGTCCTTTTGTGCCGGTGTAATTAGCATTTCGCGGACCGGCTATCGATAATGAAAGGAACACACTCGTTTGAGACAGGGGGAACCGACCTGGTTGGATTAACATTAAACGATTGGGTTTAATTAATAGTATTTTTTATATCCTTCCGCGCGAAGATAGAATCCACCAAAAGCATCGAAAATGCAAAGCTATGGGCCAAGTACAAGAGAATGTTACATTGGAATAGGTTGCTCATTAACATAAACTGCATTTTACACAGGATTTGAAATCAATCAAATGTGAGCAAGTTTGATTGATTTCAAATCCTGTGTAAGATGCAGTTTATGTTAATGAGCAATCTATTCCAATGTAACATTCTCTTGTACTTGGCCCATAGCTTTGCATTTTCGATGCTTTTGGTGGATTCTTTCGTCATTTCCGCAAATTTTTAGATATCGACCTGAATCTTTCACTGTCTTATTGGGCTTCGAATTCCGCGTCCAACACGTCCCGGATCGTTTTAATATCTCAATCATTATGGAAATGGCGAGCAAATTACGAAAATCGTGAAAAATCCTCAAATTCAGGCGGTTTTTTGAATGGCATTCGCTCAATTTTTGAGATAGCCGTCTGAAACTTGTACCATTGTTTTAGTTGGGAAATTCTACGCCAGATCAATGTATAATAGTTGTACTTTTCGAAAATTTTTTTTTTCGCAAAAATCTGAAGGGGGTAGGTCAGGATTTTTCGCGATTTTCGTAAATCGCTTGCCATTTCCGCAATTTTTGAGATATTAAAATGATCCGGGGCGTTTTGGACGCGGAATCCGAAGCCGAATAAGCCAGTGAAAGAATCATTTTAATATCTCAAAAATTGTGGAAATGGCAAGCGATTTACGAAAATCGCGAAAAATCCTGACCTACCCCCTTCAGATTTTTGCGAAAAATCAAAATTTCGAAAAGTACAACTATTATACATAGATCTGGCGTAGAATTTCCCAACTAAAACAATGGTACCAGTTTCAGATCGCTATCACAAAAATTGAGCGAATGCCGACTAAAAAACTGGTTGAACTTGACGATTTTTCGCGATTTTCGTATTTCCTTTGTCATTTCCGCAAATTTTTTGATATCGACTTGATTCTTTCACTGTCTTATTCGGCATCGGATTCCGCTTCCAAAACGTCCCGGGTCATTTTGATATCTCAAAAATGCCGGAAACGACGAAGGAATTACGAATATCGCGAAAAATCGTCAAATTCAACCAGTTTTTTAGTCGGCATTCGCTCAATTTTTGAGATAGCCGTCTGAAACTTGTACCATTGTTTAAGTTAGGAAATTCTACGGTAGAACAACGTATAATAGTTGTACTTTTCGAAAATTTAATTTTTCGCAAAAATCTGAAGGGGGTAGGTCAGGATTTTTTGTGATTTTCGTAAATCGCCTGCCATTTCTACAATTTTTTAGATATCGATCTGATTCTTTCTGCATCTTATTCGGCTTCGGATTCCGCGTCCAAAACGCCCAGGATCATTTTAATAGCTCAAAAATTGTGGAAATGGCAGGCGATTTACGAAAATCGCAAAAAATCCTGACCTACCCCCTTCAGATTTTTGCGAAAAATTAAATTTTCGAAAAGTACAACTATTATACATTGTTCTGGCGTAGAATTTCCTAACTAAAACAATGGTACCAGTTTCAGACCGCTATCTCAAAAATTGAGCGAATGCCGACCAAAAAACTGTCATAATTTGACGATTTTTCGCGATTTTCATACATCGCTCGCCATTCACGCAATTTTCAAGATATAAAAATGATCGAATATGTTTCGAATACGCATTCTGAAGCTTAATTTTACGAAGCTTGATGTCAAAAACGTAACGTAACAAACATTTCTAATTTAATATGTTAACAATCTGGATGTGTGTGAGAGGAAATTTCATAATGAACATAATATAAAATCTACGTTATCGGCAGAAAAATTATCTCGCATGGTATGGAACATATGTTACGGTTTGACACCGGGCTGCGTGACAGGCTGAACATGGAGATGGAGATGGAGAAGGAGGAGAGGAAGAAGACGACGTTTCTTACAAAAACCTCGACTTTTTAGATCAAAGTATCTCGCGATTGGCTTGATGGATCTTCTCGTAGTTAGGCTTAAATTACTCGGGTGGACGTCCCCTACAAGAATATCACCGTAGTTTGGGGGAAATATGCGGATTTAATGCCGTTTGAATACCCCGAAAACCTCCATCTAATTCTTCCGGAAAAGAGTAGTTCAGGTCTACCAGTCGGGAACTCTTGTACTTGGCCCGAGTCAAGACCTTAACTCTTGATTTTAGATGAACGATATCTGAGGTGAATAGAACGCAAGGGGTATAAGTGACATTTATTTAGTTCTGAGAAAATTAAGCTCAAAGTTCACAAATCACAATATAGTACTTTTTTTTTTGCTTTCAAAAATGGGTATACCATGTACAGAGTGGGTATTACACTTAGATCCTTTTACCACTAAATAGAAAGGTAAATTCAGAGTTTCATGGCACAGATCTCAATTCTTTTGAGAATGTCACTTATACCCCTTGTGTTCTAGGCACCTTATCTATAATTATAATTAAATCGGAATTGTGTCCATTCTGTGTGATCAATATTACTCACGTGAAATATCAAAAGGACATGAAAGCTGATGTAAATCCCTATAGAACAGTTGTGTCTATCTCTGTAAGTATTATACACGGTGTTTTTATCATTCGCACCGGATAAGATGATAACCGCGACACGTATGACAGGTCCTCGGCACTCATCAGGGACAAGAAGAAGAAATGTATCGCGATATCTGTACACGTGGGTGTACACACCTCTCGGTTGATAGCACCCTAGTGACAAGAAGGACACGATAAAACGTAATCGTCATGTCCGAAGAAACGAGGAGGCGGACAGGGCTGCTAAGTAATCGGAAATAGAAATCATAGTAATCAGCTCTCACGGAGAAAGTAACTTTGCGATTGGAATTAACTTAAGAAAAGGGAATCCAAATCCTATTAGAGTCGAGATGGTTGAAGGGCAGCGAAAGAACGTAAGAAATCCAGGGTCGTCGAAGAGGAGGAGGTGATTTTTCATCTTCGTCCACCAGGTTCAAGAGTCTCGAACGGAAACGACCTTGCACGGTGACTTTAATGACGGGAGCGAACAGAGGTGTAATTCGATCCGCGGCCACAATGGCCAATCAGAGACGAAACGTCGAATTATCCGCGGCTTGTCAGCCTCGTCATGGGGTTCTGGAAGCCGCGGAACAACCGTCGAGGAAACGGGATTATACCCGGTGATCCTTTGACACGCCGCCACGAGGGATCAGAAGAATTTGCATGCCGATCTGCCAGTCATCGGACGCGGCACAAGACCCGACGACCGTGATCGAGTTAGATCGATTTCTAGGGATCGACGGATCGGTTAGAAAAAGGAGAATTTGGGAGGTGAATCGTACACACCGGTGGAGATCTATATTTAACGCGGCGGTAGATCAACCCGACTGAATGCGAGAATTTGTACTGATCCAGGATTACATATTAAATGTTCGAAAGTTTAGAGAAAATTAATTTATAATATTAATAAATCTATTACCAAATTTCTATTTGATAACGTATCTGAATATGCTTAGTATTTTTTAATGTGCACGTAGGTTTTCTGTATCAAACGTATGAATTACAGTATCTTTTTTATATTATAATACACTCTATAAAAAGGACAGCCGAATATAAATGTCGTAATTAAATGCGATTCGTTTGCAGATGAATATGAGTGTTCACTTGTACAAAGTGAACAAATATTGGAAAACTACGGGTATCGCCGGATTAATCATGATAATAACACGCCAGTGGTCTTTGTCAGCAAGGCTTCTGTTATCCACCGTAAATCCCGGTTGAAAACGTGTTAGGTAATACCGTTTTCCGATGGGCAGACGATGCGGAGAAATATCCCACGTTGAAAAGGATCATATGGGGGAGGTAGTAGAAAGGATGCTGCCTCCTCAACGGCATTAACGGAATCCCTATAAAATCTACCACAAAGGGACTAAGGTAATACCGAAACCGAACACGTCGTTTCCGAAACCGCGATATTTCTTTCTGGGAGAAATCTTCGAGATCGATTATAACGTCTATCATTTAATATATCGTCGATATTTTCTGTGGACGTTACAAAGGTTGGAAAATATGACAAAGAGAAATAATAGTGGGGAAATTTCTGCGTTAATAGAGCGAAGAATTTCACGATGTTGATGTTAATGGAATACCTTTAAAAGCCAGCGTAAGAAGCTGCAGGTCTAAGACGTTTATTTCGTCGAAAGTAGACTACGAAGTAGTACAAGTTCATATCAGCTTATTTTACTTAAAAGTTCAACGCTTTGTCTGTGAAACCGTTCTAATTATCCGCGGTGGATTGTTAGCTGTAATTAGCGTGCGCCCTAGATACAGCGTGTATTTTGGAATTACATCAATCGTCGTTAAAATTATGACGTTCCGACGATATTTCGAAAAAGTTAGTTTAAAAGAAATTTTCATTCCGACTGACATCTTAAATGCAAAAGTTGTTAATCAATTTAAGTGCTGCGCTGAGTTCTTTAATTTCTCGTGAAAAAAAATTGGTTTTCAATATTTCCGTAAAGTAAGCTAAAATAAAAGTGTCCTCGATTTGTAAAACATTATTCATGCCCATTTGTCGCAAATTTTTACCACTTGTTCGTTACATACAATCGGAAATGTACGTGTGTTATTTTTATGTAAAAATAAACAAAAGAATTATTTCGCAATATTAAATTTTATACCGTGTAAATTAAAAAAAAAATAAAGGGATGTGATGTACATACGTTGCGTTGAAAGGTATGCAAAATTGTTATGTAAAAGGTGAACAACATACATTACCATTTATGAGTGTAACAATTATGCAATTATGGTAGTCAACACTAACGCGTTGTATTCGCCGAGCATGAGTCTCTATCTATACGTTTATTTTAATTACAATCCAGCAGATGGTACAATATGCTTAATGTACGCAGACATTTAGTTAAACATTATCATTGAACATGTGCAAATGTGTTACACGTTGCCGCAAACATCGCTCGTACCCATTTTTACATCGCGCTGGCTATTAAATAAAATATCGCCATAAAATGATTTTTCGGAAAAAATATCAATTTACAATAAACATGCGCAACGTAAATAGCTACCAACTTTTACCGTTATCATTTTACAGCCACAGTTTAAATCTCTTCGTATTATTCATGAATAATAAAACACAAATTACCGTATTTCAAAAAGAAACAGAACACTACATAAATATAATTATTTCCCAGGGAAAATAACCACTGTCATACTATCCACAAAAATGATAAAATATTATAAATTGATTTCCAACAATTAACATTAGGATTACCACAAGTTTACAATTGCCTATTTCTTCCAAAAGTCTCTCTGAAACCAGAACTCAGTAAAAATTAATTAAAATCTTCTTATAAAATACGGTAAGAATAATCTCCAAGAAAATATAACGAAAAATTTTCTCAGGAATCAAAATGACCCTCAGATAAATTAATTCCAAATAGACACTTGTCACTTCACGTTACACAAATAATTTGATCCATCCTAAACGCTAATCATTCCAACCTCGTCCAGCTCTAATTGCCTTCCATATTTACATACACCTAACCCAAAATATAAAATATGTATATATCTATAAAATCTTCACTAGTACCGCAGGAGAAACATGACGAAATACCTTGAATGGCTAGAAGTTGGCGCGGTTCGATTCCTCAGAAAAGTAGGTAAAACTGAAGAGGTTCCACGGGAGGAAGAATGTTGCCTCCACCCATGCCATTAGCGGAATCCCCATAAAATCTACGGGTGGCGAGGCCGAGAAGAGGGTGCAGCAGACTGTGCAGTGGGTACTCGTACCGGGAGAAGCACTTCTCCAGGTTGCGAGGCCGGCAACTAGAGTTGGTTTATTTACTAGAGTTTATTTACCGAGTCCTAACACCATCCCATGGGAGTTCACCGGGTCGAATATATATTGGACGACTGTTGACTCGGTATTCTACGAGAACTTCGGTTTACCGTGTGTCCCCGTTATATTCCTGAACTGAAATTTTCAGAATGACCTCCTCCAACCTCGCATTTAGTAATGGCTTATGCAGCACTTGCTCTCCCAGACCGCTTAAATGATCCGTATAATATACACTGTATTATATAATCGTTATCAATCGGATTACTATACGAATAATAATAGAGACCATCTTCCAATGAGAAAGAAAAATGATTTAAATAAAAGATTCTTCTGGAGGATAGGTTTAGAAAATATATTTCAAGACAACAAGTATTCGTTAAAACTTCCATTTCCCTAGCGTTTATAATCCAACTGATTCTACGGGGAATATTCACTATTAACAGAGAGACCGAGAAAAATAGATAAAGAGAGAGAGACAGAGTGAGAGAGAATTAGAAGTGAGTCGAAATGAAAATTCATAAATCGGTCAACATTTTCCTCCTTTTCCGATCTCTGGCCTCGTTCTTCTTCAAATCCTCGTTAAAAAGTTCAAGTGGATTCCCGTGGGGATTCACGAGTGGTCACAGGGAACATTTTCGTTCTGGACGTCGCGACGCCCCGTGTCCGTGGTCTCTCCTCTCCCTCTCCCCCTCCCCCCCGCCCCTTCTCGTGAAGTGTGCAACAACGTTTCGTATCGCGAGTTCTTCAGCACGTAGTTCGGACGAGCACTGTTCACCTATGTGCGTTCCCTTAACGATGGTACTGTCGGGACGACACAACAGCCATCGAAACTCTTTTTCCACCCTCGTTCTCGACCTCTTCATTCGTGACTCTTTTTTCCCCCACTCTCTTTTATTTTATTTTTTTTTCTTTTTTTTTTTCAAGCCGAGGTAGAATATTATGGCGGGTGAGGAAAGTTCGAGGAGGAAAAACAGACGAGCGGGTTCGGGTTTTATGGACAGCTTTGGTTGAACCGATGGTTCTCCGAATGGTAATCCGAATCCATCGGATACCTGAATTTTTCATTTAACACCCCCTCTCCTCACTCTCTCCCCTTCTTATATCCCTGTAGTACAAACTGTTTTCGCGAATGTAAAAAGATGTACGAAACGTGAGAGGAATATCAATCTCCAAATAGAGATTTAGAATGAATCGATAAAGAAAAAGCGAGATTTCTAACTCTGAAGTGACAGTAGTGTTAAAATAAACGAAAATGATTGATATTTCGAAATGCGACATAGAAATTGGTTAACTTAGGGACGATAATTCAGTGACTGGCGGATTAGTTCGATTTACGAATTGAAATTCCGAACAGCGCTCTCGGTGTTTGAAAATCTGCGAAAATTTGTCGGATTAGGATTCAAGCGGGCTTTAAATCGGCCGGATATTTTTTTATAACGATGAAACTGTCGACATGTCGAGGAATCATGAAGAGCCTTTCGCGTTCCATCACCCTTTTCACCTCATTTTCCGCGCTTCTCGTTTTGCAGAAACACGGATGGAGGGAAAACCAGGGGGAGGGGGAATTTCGTGTTTCCAACAGGAACGAGGGAATTTTCGGTGACCCAAATTGCTCCGTGACGCTCGTTACCGGCGAATTAAGGGTAATTTTTGGAGGCTACTTTCTACGTACCATCAGGTGGAAAATCGTTTATACGAACGGTGCAAAACCGTCCCCGGGTTTTCCCACGGCGTGGTGTTTCCAACGGGAAATTTACATTCCGCGGTGTACATTAAATACCGTTTTTCGAAAAACAGTAAACCGAACGTCGGTACGTGAAAGTTGCGCGCGTGTTTAACCCGCCAGTAGCGAAATAACATGTGTGCTTATTAATTATCTCATATCGATTAGGGATTTTTTCTTTCATCGACCGACAATGGAAAATGATAATTGAAAAAAAAGGAAACAAAATTTAATTTCACGTTCTTTTTTTCGGAGGTGAATTTATATTTTTATAACACACCTAACAAAGTATGGACGATCCATATGCGTTAATAGTGGATAACTAACGGATCGTGTTCTCGTTAAAACGAAATTACCACCGCGTTTCGAGTGTAATGAAACGTATACGTATACCCGCTTAAGAAATAACATAGTTACGCGAAACACCGTGTACTACAAATGACTCCCGGTGCACGCAGTCTCGTCCGATAATCGAATATCGATCGGTGTTAATAACACCATTATTCCTAAAGAACACACATTTATTCTGGCGGAATTACATCGTCGTTACAATCGACGGGCCACGAGGTCTGAGGAAATAAAGGATAAAAAGTGATAAATCTATTTCTGTTGATTTTCTGATTTTTATGCTATCAGGTAGCCCAATGGGAATACTTGAATTCTTTTTACAATTGAGAACAAAAAAAACATCTGGTAAGATACAAGATTTTTAAAATCAAATCCCAGTGAAACTCGTAAATAATTTGATGAGTGAAATTATTAAATATAATACTATAGAAAATCTACATTTTTGAAATTTTCAAACGAGTGAATTAAATTGAGAACCAAATAGAGACAAAGTTTTGATAATACGAGGGACTCGTTAGAGGCGTTTGCATTCTAAAATTTCACTCGTATAAAAAACTAAACAAAAAAAAAAAGGAAAATGCGATGCCACGTTTTCCCTCTTGTGGCCTCCAATTCGACACCATTCGAAAAATCTACAATTCCCTAGGCTCGCAGTTGCAAAACTGCAAATATTGAAAGCAGCCCTGCCACGTATACATACACGTATATACCATATATCTCCAATCTCAAAAATCAATAGATGATCCAGAAACCGTAGTTAGAAAAACTCCGATGCGAAACATCCGTTGCAGCTAACTAGAAAAAATATACCGACCAGTGGCGTAGGTAGCCCACCAGAGACTACAAGGATGAGTTTTTCGCGTGAAAACACCGGCCACTTATTTTTGGCACCGACGAAGCCAGGGGTCCGTCGTCGAAATTCCGACACGTCAGCGGCCGTCGGAAGCCGTCGCGACGGAACGTGCGAAAACGAAGACGTACGTCTTTATTTTTCCACGAACAGACTCGTCGACGCGACGTCGGAAGAGACTTTGCGAATCGACGATTCAAGCTTCCAACCAACTGAACGTGAAAGCTCTTTCTCTCTCTCTTTTCTCTCGTCGTCTTCGTTCACCGTTTTCTGGTTTGCTCGTCGTGTCTCCCACGGCTTCGTCAACAAAGTTCGTCGGGATTTCCCAGCGGCGCACCAGGAAATTTTCACCCTGGTTTCGATGTAATTCGGTTGTCGATTTTGACACGATTAATCAAACCCTAGATCTTAGAAATAAAAGAACGCAAGAGATTAAAACGATTAGCTATTATTCTGTACACCTTGTCTGATTCGTCAGCCAAATTTGTTTTAATTTTTGTAAATGCAGTGAATTTAAGAATTTTAATTAATTTTAATTCAGACAATCTTGCTGCTGGGAACTGTTAGCAGAAGTTCAATTAGGAGACACTAATGCCAAGTATATCGTATAGATTTCAATAAATAAATAAAATAAAACAATAACTAACCTAACAAGTCCCATTTTTGAAAAAGGGAAGAACGTACTTTCTTCGTTTCAATTTTCATGATTTATCACTCACACACGAACACCGAAATATAGTGTCCAGAGGGGAGGGGGATATCGAAACCGAGGAAAATAATAGGCGAAATTTTAGCGACGCTACGAATTACGTAGGATCATGACACGATAATGACTTGATCGTCGATGCACAGTAGATCTGGACTGACCGACTCTTTTCTCATCGCGTGCGGGGTTTGCCGTGATTGGACCACACAGGTACGAAATCCAGTCATCGGATGACTTGCATCCCGATCGACGAACGATCATGCCAAACGTTCATGCTCTCAATGGTCGATTTTTTTTAATTACCTTTCGAAACCCACCGTGGACTAATCGTACGTCGCGATAAAGAAATATCCACCTTGGCATTACATTGTAACAAAACCAGGACATCCAAACACATTAATCATCGTTAATTAACACACCTGTGTACTCATAAAAAAATTGTATACAAATTAATTTCCATCCCACTCTTTCATCACAATAACAAATAAAAAAAAAAAAAAAGAAAGAAAAAAGATCAAACGACACGTTTCGAAGTGGTCTAAACAATTTCGCCGCTAGGTAGAAAGAGCGGAAAATAAAACGGAAAGCCCCGGCAGCGTTATCGATGCCATTTACCTATTTATTTATACATGTATGCGTCTTTTGTCGTGGTCATCGACTGAAATTCCACGTCGCGGCGTCCAGATGCGGCGGCGGTAATTAAATGCCGGGGCCGTCGTGACGCTGCCGTTGGCATGTGGACCCCGCGGTCACCTCGTTACCCGTTACTGTTTGCCAGGAAACCCTCGGACCGCCCGATGACCTTTTGTTTCGTTCGCCGACTCATGGCAGCGTCCGCAACGCCGATTTTGTTGTTCGATCGATCGACTCCACGCGTCCCATGGATAGAGCAAGTATTGTTTCTTCCGTTGCCGGCTTGCGTTCGCAGGGAAATTCGGATTTTCGTGGTAAAAATATTTTTCACACTCGCGGAATAGTGTGTTCGGAAGGTCGCGGAATTGTGAGATAGGAATTGATGAACTTAGAAGGTAGGTGCTGGTAATTATAAGATCAATTAAGATAGAATATAGAAAAGTGTTGTAAAAAATATATAGTTATTGTATGTATCGTGGAATATGATATGAAATATTAATAACCTAAGTTTTATAAACCTTTTATTAACCTTGATATAAGTTTTATACGAATTTCTGTTGTTTAGTATCTTCTACTGCTAAATGATCTATAGATAATATATTGATACGTGATTTACCAGAAGAGTCACAGAAAAACGACGCTGAATATTTTAGCAATGAACTTCTTAGATCTATTGCGAAATAAAACTGTTCGTCTCGCCGAAAAATTGCGAAAGGACTTGTTTCTACACTCGATAAATTCTTACTCGTAGAAATATACGTCGAAGTATATACCCGATAGGATTAATGTCTTATACAGAAGCAAATCCAGCGTCGAATGTTTGCAGTTGCATTAACAGATTTATGCTCTACTCTCCTCACGGGCACTTTATTCTGTTTAATCTAATTAAAAAGGGGTAGAAATACTGCGAGCACTCGAGTAGCCCACGGGATGGAACGCCGACAGAACCGACGATTTTCCACACCCTAGATCTTCCGCTTCCCTGATTCTTCGAGGATCGAAGTAATTACTTTCGAAAACGTACGAGTCACATAAATTGTCGGCAGCCGAATTGGATCTGAAGGAACGTGTAACATCCGCTCTTTTCCTTCGTTTCCGATACCGCCGTGTCCGTTTCAGATCGATCGGAGCAAAAGCAAAGCCGGTACCTACTTGCTAAAAAGAAAAAGAGAAGAAAAAAAAAATAAGAAAAAGGAAAATCGATCGATGTATCAGTTTAGCAAGCCTGATACGGTGTGCCACCGTTTCGACGCAAGTTTTATCAACCGTATTTTATTTCGTGACCGGGTCGCGGACAGGTCTGAATTTATCGCGGAATTTTTTAATCCGTAATATCCGATATTGTTACCAACGGGCGAATTTTTAATTAAACAAAAAAAAAGATAACAACACGGTCTCTCATTTTTACGCGATTTATTTTTCCACGATATCGACAAACATCGACGGAGGGGTGGGAGGGGGGGAATTTAATTTTCTTGGTAATACGGTGACTGCTTAATTTTTCATTACCCGATTGTTTGTTAACGGGAGAATTAAATTTTTCTGTCGTTTTAATATTTCATATACCGTTCGAATTCCACCGCGCGGAAATAAATGTGTTCGTGCGTCGAAACCGATGGTTTTGAAGAGTACCAGCAACACGCCGGTGGTTCTTCATTTACGATCGATCCATCGATCGACGCAACGGACAATCAGAAACGGAATCGTTTCATTCGTACCCGAGAGGAAAAGAAAACCGATTGATATATTGGGTAGCGGTCGAACGTTGCCCGCCAGTTTCGATTTCGTTTTCGGTCACGTGCAGCCCTCGAGGCGAAGCTGTATATTTGCGCATCCTTTCGTGGCGTATCAGAGAAAACACACACCGTGATACAATACGTCGTATGTAACAATGGCGTCGGTAAAAATCACGTTTCAAAAAATTACACAACTTTTCCCACCACTAAATCTTTCTTCACTCGATCATTCGATATTCACACTTAAATCATAATTATTAATTAATTCACTCTGACCTCTGTAACGATCTAAAACTTTTAAATAAAATTGAATTTACATACAACTAACATATGAAATCATAAATATTAAATATTAAATCATAATTCTTCAAAATTATCCAATCACATAATTGTCACTAAAATATAACAAATATTAAAATATTTAATATACACATCAAAATAAAACCACAAATACAATTTGTCAGCGAAGCAAAAAGAAACGAAGAGTGAAAGTTCAACGAATAAAAGATAAAAACTGAAATAAACGAACACAAGGGAATTCCCGCGGGAATTTTCGCGAGACAATAGAAATTTCCGCATGGAAAGCACCGGCGATTCCCGAATGTCGACGCCGATGAATGAAGTCTGACGCTCCCGCTGAGTGACTGACAAGATGTTCCTCCTCGTGTTCTTTCTTTCATTCTTTCTTTCCCTTCTTCTTCGTCGACCACTCTCGTTCCCGCTCGAACGGGCTGCTCATCGTCTCTTCGTTCCTTTCCTTTTTCCGTCTTGAAGCACCGGGACCGGGGGGGCTCTCTCGTTTTTACCGCGGTTGTCTTCATCCTTTCTTCGGTTTGCTACTCAATATGCTGGCAGACTCACTTATTTAGGGCCGCCCATAAAGGAACAATGATGTCGTACTTTGTCAGGACCCGGGGTCTTACTTAATTGAGTCGAATCTTGGAAGGCGCACGAGCATTTTGTTTTTTTTCTCTTGTTTTTCATTTTATTTTTAT
Organism: Mimumesa dahlbomi; assembly: GCA_917499265.3. Classification (NCBI taxonomy): domain Eukaryota; kingdom Metazoa; phylum Arthropoda; class Insecta; order Hymenoptera; family Crabronidae; genus Mimumesa; species Mimumesa dahlbomi. The sequence continues at coordinate 8,911,742 of OU824118.1, read as the reverse complement.
TGTCAGACTGGCGCTTCGTATACCCTGACTGGAGGGAATATCGTTTTCGAAAGTGTCGCTGGATTATTTTTTTTTTTACTTGTTTGTCCCCACTAGGTTTGATTTTTTTTTCTTCTTCTCAAAGTATAATCCTTGTCGTTTAAATCCTGGGATTGAGGGTGAGGGTGGAGGGGGGGGGGAGAGAATTAGGTCGTGTTAGGCGTCGAGCACTTTGAAAACGTTCCAAGTATTAATTATGAGAGGAGATTGTGAGGCAAAGTACTTTATGAAATTTTCGAAGTGAAACGCTAGCCTTGCGAGATAGCAGCAGCAGCAGGGGCATTCTGTTTAATTTTAAAGGTACCAAGCTTTTCATTGGGACCGAGAGGCAAAAGGGTAGACACAGTTGCATCTTTCATCAATTGCCAAGTCGAATCATTCGGTTCGTTTCACTTCAAACAATCGCGTTTCACAATCCCTCCCCCGCCGCCTCGACGTTCCATATTAAATCTTTCTAGATTCGCGATTATTTGTTGAAATAAACCTTCGGAATTGCAAGATCGGAATTATTCTCTTTGATGATTCCGTTGGAGAAGAATTTCAATGAATTCGTTCTGTTAATATTCACAGATTTCGTTAAACAAGTATTTCCGTCCCGTGTTAAATCATCGAATTAATATATATTATATTGTATATATAAAAAAATACAAAACAAGAAATGATATTATTTAAATAATAAATATTCCATTCTATCCGACATTAAATATCTTCCTGTCGACCATTTCACGGGTACATTAAACGAGAGGATCAACGAACGAAGTAACACTTTTAAAAGAGTAAAAATTTCTGGTTAAATATTCCCGTCATACGGTGAAAATATTCCTTCTATATATTCAACCCCGTGACGTTTCGCCCACGAAATATTACTGCACTTACCGTAAAAAGGATCAACGCGTATTTTCACCCCGGTGTTGGAAAACTGCGCTGCCATGATTTATGTAAATACTGGGCCAGTACGACACGTGGATATGGGAATAACGTTTGTAGGTCGGCGTGGAAACGAGAACGAATAGATCACGATTATCCGACGACAGAGTCCAAGAACTTAAAGCATGCACGCGCAATACATTTCACTTTGACCTGAAGTGAATCGAATAAATATCTCCTGCGTCTTGGACCAGTACGCGAAGATATCATCCTGAGGGATTCTTCTCGTATTTTCCATTTATTAAACTTTAACGCAAAAATTTCCTTTATAAAAAATATAAAAATCAAACATAAAACTATGAATATACTCTATCCCCCAACTATATTTAATTTAATCATCATAAAAAATCAATATAATCACATTAAGAACTTCTAAAAGTGAATTAACAATTTCGCATTAATCAATGCGAAAAATTCGCATCGGAAAAAAAAACCAAGAAAAAAAAAGTAGAGTAACTCGTAGTACCACGTACAACCAGATACCGTTTAGTAACACGTTTTCCCTTCGACCCATAAATCCCCGGTCGACCGAACAGAAATTATGATATTCCCGCGAAATAAACGGGCCGCAATTTAGACACTAAGGAAGAAAAATGTCCGACGGTAAATTAACAGGGCCGCGAGAGCTTCCCGGTTTCTCGTCAGAAGCGGACATTTGTCGCTGGGGAGCCCCCACGAGTTTCGATTTAGATTTCGCGGCGATAGACAGCCTGGAAAAAAGAGGAAGTTGCCGCCCTCGTCTGTACAAGAGGAGAGAGCAAGTAGTTCCACCTACCAACACACACAGATGCACGCGCAAGATATGATAATCGAATTTCGACCCCGGCCCGCTTTGTGACGTCGTTACCGACGGGAAATATTAGCGGCAACCCGTTGGCCCTACGGGATTCACGACGCTTCGGGCAGGAACTAGTCTCAAAAGGGTTGCCTCTCACAATAAACGGTAATTTATCGTTACGCTAAGACGCCGGATCGGTTGGTGGTTTCGGGTCGATTAACCCTTTAGAGTACCCACTGTTCTGGCAAAAGTCTGCTCGAGTTACGGGAGAACATATCATTCGGAAATTCCTCGCTTTTATGAGTATTTACTGGTGCAGAGGGAATATTTATGTTCGTCATGCAAGGCTTTTCAGTGGGGTTGCGTTTTATGATAGGGAGGAAAGAGGGGGAAGGGGAGGATAGTTTATAGTAGCATCAGATGTTCTCTTGGGCAAGTGTGTCAGATTAATAGGCTGGTGTTTTTCAGTCGATTAATTTTTATACTCGTGCATTTGAAAGAAATGTTATAGTTTTAATGGTGATCCTTTTATTTCTTTTTTTTTTGTTTTAATACTCTGCAACGTTTAACTCTCTATTCCCCACACACGTCATTCGTGGTCCCGGAAAGAACTGTGGGGTAATGTTAATTAAATGAATTTTAATTTTAATTAAAGAGTCTATTTTGTTCTGAAAGTCGAAAGTCTAGAAAAGCTGTGGGGAATTTGTTCGCAAACAATTGTCTGCGAAAAGACAAGGATGTCAAAGAAATGTGTCACGATGACGTCACTGGGTCACGTATATTTAATCCGTTATATTCCGTACAATCTGAGATCTATTCTAATCTCTACAGAGAAATCTTTATCGGAACACCCGCGACAAAGATTTTCGTTCGATCGCAATAAATCGGCTTCGAGAAGCGGATCGCATAATCTCGGAGGTAATCGCTCGTAAATTATACTCATTACTATATAGCAGTGCCTGCTTTACTTACGAATACTAACGATAGGAACCCCATGGTGCTTAGCGGAATAAGGATTAATAATAGATCGGAACGTCACGGACAGATCGCATCGGTTGACTTGTCAGTTTCTATCTGTCGCCAAGATCTTCGAACAGATCATTGTCTCTAATTTATCACCCGACATTTTCCTCCCCTCCGCCGATATCTCCCCGATCGATAATGACAAACTGGTTTCTCGTCTGTTTCAAGTTCGACCAAGTCCTAACCAAGTTGTAAGCGTGAAATAATAATAAATATCCTGCGTATCGATCCCGGCGTGAATTACCCGAAAATAAAAGTTACGGAATTCCGTAACTGTGAGACTTATTTGAAAAACTTAAGGTTTTCATCTACCAATGGGATCGTTGCCAAGGTCCGTGCAATAATACGAAAGTTATTGCAATCTCCTTGGGAGACGTTCCACGGCTCGATAAATCGTGGACAGCCACTACGGGCGAGGTCGAGCAAGGAGCAAAAGGACGAGGCTCTAAAGAGAGCCTGATCCTCCCACGGGTATTTTATTCTTTAAAGCGAGAAGTCCTTCGACGACGGTGCTCAGCACGTCGGAAGAATACGTTCGTTTCAACAATCGTAATGATAAAAGTCTAGCGCGACATCGGTCACCAGAAATAATTGCCGTTGGACAAAATTCATAGAAATAACATATATGTATTCCTATATGTATATTTCTCTTAATTAACTAACCCTCCATCTGTAATTTATTTTTTAGGATATACTGTAGATTGCCAACATTAAAATATTTTTCACAATTTCTTCCAAGTGCATTTATATAATATACTATATATAAATACCTCTATAATATATAAATATAATATATAAATACTTAAATAATAAATAAATACATAATTATTGGTGGCAAATACCACTAGTGGGGCCCAGGGGTGATCTAGTGTCTCATTTAAATTCCCAGTACTATCGGGCCCAACACCGTTGAACAGGACTCACCAGTGAGACCCAAGAAAGGTATCCTTCGAGGTACAGTTAAGACGTAATTTGATTATCGATTTTTCCATGGTCGAATGTGAAAGAATTCAGGGCAATGAAGCAGGAAGTTGGGGCCCGGGCGATCGGTCACGACGGCAATCAGGCCCTGGACTTCCTGCAGCGTCAGAGGCTTCATAACCCCGGGTTCACTTTGCCTGGGCAGCGATCGACCGAACTCTCCGTGAACTCACGGTAAGATTATCCCACGGGAGATTATCTCGTACGATCACCGAGAGTCTCCGTCGTCATTAGCCCGGGAACAATACTTTGCCCAGCACGCTCCTGCCGGTGATTTTTGTTCCTGGTCGGGAAACGACCATTTTATTGGGGAAATTAATGGGCTTTTTGGAAAATGATACTGGGGAGTGTTCTTATCGTCGATTACTCTCGATGAATACTTGGGACACGTTTTATATTCTCAGAGAATCTTTCAAGATTAAAAAAGAAGACAGTTTATATTTTATTGTTGTCCATATTGAATGAAGATTTTAAAAAAATATCATCTAAATACGTATAATAGTAACAGTATGTTTACCATCACTTGTGTTTTATTATTATCTGTTATTTTAAATCGAAAAACAAGTGTAATATTATCGAAACAATATTTAGACTAAATATTAACAGTATATTAGTGGTTATCCGTATTCTATTACTAAAAGTGTTCAGGTAGAAGACTACAATGTTCACCTAACTGAAATTTTAAATTCATTCTATCCCTTTCCCGCGGTTATTTAATTTGACTTGGCTGGATATTTTCGTATTATACTGCTATAAATATGTATGCGGTAGTGCGGTTCGCTAATATAGAAGGTAGTAAACGGTTTGGTAATAGAACCTGGATAGGCTTTCTAATGTCGCGGTATCAACGCCTGGAAATTCCCTTTAGTCCGTTCAATTAGGATTGAATCCCGGTATCGACTTCCACAACTCCACACGTGATATCCTACGGGAGATTACATCGATTCCAGAAACCCTCGTGCTTAATGAACTATCGATCAACTAAATCATACTTCGAGGCACGTATGAAGAGGAGAGATCTCTTCATAACGGTTATTTAACCGAGTGAAATTCTAGCCGCCTAAGTGTAACTAACAGCCTTCTTGAAATTAATTTCAAGGTAATTACTGTACTGCCTGTTTCATCATACTCTATCACCTTCTTTTCCCAGGATCATTATCCGTATATTGTTAAACCTTTTAAACGCTCCCGTCTAAACGTTGCACTTGCACGAACGATCAAAGAACCATTAAATCCCTGCTCTTCTTTCGTAAAGAAAAACAACTTGTATCGGAATTTAATTGACACGAATCTTGATAACTGTCGGTGGAAAGAAAAACACCTATCACATTTTCACTACTGATCCATTACCCAATAAATTTTCAATGTTTTTCAAAGTACACTCAACAGGTTCCTCAAATTAGCCCTTCTATTGTCTTCTAAATAAAATAACCTGTTAGGAGAATTAAGTTTATCAACAAATGTAAACAATAATCTTTAATATATTACATATATATCAGTTGATAAAACAAGTTCTACTCTATGCTCGGAAATAGTCTACGCAAAAGTTTCATTTCGCCAAAGGACGTCCAGGAAGGTTCCCTTGTTAGCCCGACTTCCCGTGGACCACGGGGCATTGTAGAATTAGAGTGATTTAATTCGAGATCAAGTCACGATTTGACTTTTGTACGTGGCTATACCTGTCACTAGATCGGACACGAACTCCGGCTCTCGTAGTTTCTCGATCGTAATGTGATTTAAACTGTGGTATCTGTTTAATGGGGTTTGAGCTTTGTAGTCGCGATTCGATCTTTCCCGGGTTACAGTAGCCACACAGCGGAGTTCAATATTCACTTCGATTGTCCGCAGGAATGTTCGGAGTTTAGTTCCCGACTCGCGTCGTAGTCGTGGATAGAGATCTAGCTGCGAGATTGTTGCTCGCCCTAACTTTCCGTTTCGAACGGCTGTCGATCGATCGGGGTCCACCCACTTCATGGAAAACATTCCACGTTGGCAGTGGGCCCGCGATTATTTCCATCCTATGTTTTCCTATCTACTCTACTAATTTTCCATCACAGATTTCGATCGACCAGGATATACGATTTTAACCTCTTCACGCCCTTGGACAGATGTGGACGTTTAGTTTTTATATTATTATAGTTACTGTCAATAATAGACTAAAATTATCACTACAGATTATTCACTATAGAATCCCTCAATAAGAGAAGTAAATTTTTTTTGGTTTAGCTACACTGCTAATGGGATTTTTATTTTATAAGAAATTACTAAACGTTCACATATGAATCCAAGGGCGTGAAGAGATTAATTGACAATTTCCAGATTCAGGTGTCTCCAGGTCCAAGATCAAACACGTTTACCGTCAGGATTATTCGTTCGTTCCTTCGTTAGAATTCAAGTTCGTCAGAAATGAACCAAAACCAACGAGAACAAAAAAAAACGATAAAAAGCATCGCGTACATACATCCATACATACACCGTACACATAGACCGCGAATATAAAAGACGAACGTGATTCGAAACCGCACGAATCCCAAGATACAACCCACACTCAGGCCCACACGATGATCCGCAACCCCTCGAAATCGATCCGGATATCTCTTCGACACACCGCTATTTCGATCCACGAAACGCGTCCTTCTGTCTCGGTCCCGTGAACACGCCGGCGATATATTCCAGCGTGAGATTATCTCGCGATCCCGAGTCTCTATTATGATTCAACTGACAAGCTATTTGTAGTCCTCCAGGGAGGAACGTGGAGCTCCGAGAGAGAGAGAGAGAGAGAGAGAGTTCTCTCGTCCTCAGCTGGTGAGGATACGTTACAAAGGGAAGACACGAACTCGTATCTGTCTCTTTTGCTTTTTTTCCCCTTTTCTCTCATTCTCTCGTTCTCTCTTTTTCCCCGCGAGTCGCGGTCTCTTTCCTTGAAACCTCTTTTTCTCACTTCCTCCACTCTATATCTTCCTTTCTTGCCTGTCTTTTTCACCAATCTCTCTCTCTCTCCTCTCTCTCTCTCTTATTCTTTCTCTCTCTCTCTCTCTATCGGTCTTCTCTCGTGTCGTGTAGAAGGAGTCCCAGGCGCGGGACAGGGGAACCGGGGCATTTTTACCGCGGCCACGAGAATCACGAGCGAACGAAGAGGAGGACTCGAGGAGAGTAGATGCCGCTCCGATATCTCCGCGGTAACCGGGCCCCGGCACGAACGTGCGGCGCATTTGTGATTTGTGACCGATGCGTCCGTTACCACGCGTCCGCGGAACCCCCCGTCGGCGTAGCCTGGGACCCACGGTTCTAATGGGCCCAGGCATCTCTCTGCCGGCGGACGATTTTATGAGATGAGCTTCTTAAATGATTCTTCATGCCCTTTGTCGGGATCGATAAGACCGGGGCCCTCTGACGGATTTTTGTTGAAACTTTATCACGGTATGATATCACGAAACAGGGTTGTTGTTAAGCTTTTTGAATGGACTGGATATTGATCTAATTTGTTATGTGACTTTTTAGGGAATCTTAGAAGATGAGTTTAGAGTGTTGGAAGGTTAATCAACTTTATTGAGAGATACTATTGAATTTTAACCCTTTTAGTGGAACGCGAAAACGGGTGCCTATGCGAAAATAACCGCAGGAATTTGATGCCTTATCGCTCTAGCGTATAGAGTGCTTCGGTACCAATAGCAAAAAACATAACAAATAGTCCTAGTAAATAATTTGTTTAATTACAATGCAATGAGTTTGGAAAAAGTTACTTTGAAACACAAAACTCTTGTGATGCGTACAATAGGCGCCAAAGCTTACGCAACGATATATCGTTGATGACACTAAAAGGGTTAAGGTACAATTGTGGACACTTTAGGGCACCGAAACAAATGTTAACTACCCACAGATAAACAATACATATCCAATGGTAACAAGCAACTTCCCACGCGTACCCAAATAGAATCATCATCATCATCATCATCATCAACCTGACCTTAGCAACCGGGAAACAAGTATGTACCCGTCTCGCGGAATCCCTCGGAATGACCCGGGGGCCCACTGTGTGTGACAAAAGTCAAGAGAGCCAAGCGTTCTCGGGGCCCCGAGCCTCTCGTATTCCAAAACTTGTCGCGCGAAAGTGAGTCATAAATATCCGTTAGTCCCGCGGTGACGTTTTCACGGTCCTTTTGATACAGTGGCGCACGCTCGCTGGGTGTTCATGGCCGACGGAGAAGAGGACCCACTGTGTCATTCGGCGGGGTTCTCGGGACCCCCCCCCCTTTCCACCGGTTGTTGTCCCACCGGCCGAGTCTGTTTAGTGCCGGATGGGATTTGTGGTCGTTGCGTGATGTATCGCCGGTGCCTACTTGACTCTCGGTTGGGCCCCGAGTCGCCCCGCTGGGTCCACGAAAACGGACCCGATTCGTCCGAAACGTCCGAACGTGGGGAGGGACCAGGTGGAACGAAGAGGGACTCTGGCGGAAAGGAATGACCTTCGACGACCGTTTCGCCAAGGACGAGGAGAGGCCGGTTTGGTCCAAGTTTTGCCGGACTTCAATCCACGGAACCTGGTCGATACGTGTTTTTGATTCTAATGCCCTCGATAAATAGGTTGGGGTATCCTTGATGTGATTCTATTGTGATATAATGTAATTGTAGACATTATTAACTGGTTAACATGTTGCCGCATAATTAATTTGAGGACTTTGCCCAGAAACACATTTTTCTGGATGAGAAGTTATTTTTGCGAATTGTTCAAATATGCTAAATTGAACAGAGAAACAGTTGATACGTTATTTGGAATAATTACCAAATAAATGCATTACCTAGTACATTTCGTAATGGCGATGTTTCTTGTTTTTTTGTGCAGGATGGCTATAATCGTCATTTGCGGCAACGTGTTAAGTGTGGTGACCTTTTTGCAGAGTGTGCAGCTTTATATTTATATTGACCTCTAATCATTCTAAATGTATTAAAATTTGCGAATTTATCTTGGTTTTAACATAATTTTCGTATTACGGATATAATCATCAAACTCTCTTAAGTCGTTAAGAACTGAGAGATTTATAAGAGGATATAAATTGCTGGAGAATATTTAAAAAATGAAATCAATGCAATACTTTCACTTGCCCCCAAAGAGGAAACATTGTTCCTTTGTTAGATAGGACGAACGTACGAGAAAGTAATCAATGAAGTTGAAAAATGAAATTGGAACAATGCTCAGAGACTAAAAGGTAGGTAGTTGCACGGATTAATAAACCAATCGTCCATATATAATCTCCGTATCCTCGAATTTCCATGTGAAACGAGAATAAAATCTAGAACAAAGGTATAATAATGTTGCGCTCATTGTTTTACCTACAATAACTGACCGTACAAAGGTACTACCCGCCCTTTTTGCTCGAGCATCCAATGATGGGAAATCCAATAAAAACTTCCGTCAAACTAGTTTGTTAAAAATCAATATTATAAGTATATATACATATATATGTACAACAGGTACAAGTCGTTCGCGGATTAATAAATGTTAATTAATTCCTGCGGGTACCAACGGCGCTAGAGTAAAATGGATTAATCTGGTAATTCTGGTTTGGCCCTACGCTTATCCTACCAATGGCGGACCTCCCAAACTCCCGCGGTACCGGACTTCGATCCTTATTCGGGCAATGCGACCGGTGTCCTATAGATGCTCGATCCTGGATCGCACTCGCCGGATCGTGTACGTCCCCGTTTCTCTCCCCTTGGCGATGTTGCCGATTCGAAATGTATCGTCGCGGCGGCTTACAGACACCTTGTTCGGCGATAGCGCGCGTGAAAAACGTTGCGTCACACGGTGTCCGAGGGTTCTAGAGATAGGATAAGACGGGAATAGGGGATTCCGCGTGAATTAATGCGGTTATCGTCTTCATCCTGGGATTCGAAGATTCTGAGAAGTCTGGGGAGATTTGCTGATTTTTGAGGGATTTTTTTCGATCATTGTGAAGATATTTATGGTAGATGGAAAAATGAAAACGTAGGGTTTATTAATTATTTCCGGAAATAGTTGTGAAAAGTTGGAATTTAATTTATGGGAAGATAATTAATATTATGAAAATCACGCTGTGGTAATATACAATTAAAATATTAGTTCAAGATTCCACGGTGTTCCCTATGGAATGACAGTTGTCCGACTTTAATAAAACTGTAATTACCCAAGAGCACGAGGGGTAACTTTGTTATTACGAATCGTGATAACGATAAAGACAGGGGGGAGAGAGAGAGAGAGAGAGAGATTCCCGTCGAATTATCAAGTGAGAAAATTAATAGTTATGCGTGCGAAAGCATCGCGGAATACTATCTTAATTCAATTAGAGACGCAAACACATCGCGTTACCGAGCTGAACGCTAATTAATTTCCACTGTCCTTACGCAGACAGTCTGAAAGCGTCGCCGACTACGACGACGACGGTTCGCCCTAAGAAACCGACGTATAAGAGAAAAGAGGTAACGGTGGTGGTGGTGGTAGTGGTGGTATCGTGAGAAAATGAACGCGAGGAAATTCATTCGCACGAACCAGCCGGAGTCTTGAATTTAAACATCCGATCCTTTACGGTGCGATTTGAAAGTCCGCGCGATGAAAACAGCAGTCCCGCCAGGGTCGGCTGAATTTCAAATTAACTCCGCGAGATTAAAAAAAAAAAACCAAGAGAACCCGAGAAACCTAAGAGACACGACGGAAATCTCGACCAGGTCGCGCGCGTTCGCTTTCTAATTTTATTAATCGTCTTCTTTACTCACCGCATCGCGACTCGAATAGTTTCACTCGTTTCCCCATATAACACGATTAATAAAAACCATACGCGGCATCGTTTACCTGAAACACACAAAAAAAGCATCCCATTAACGTCTCGCTCGGTGCTTCACATATAAACTCACAGAGAAACATACTTTTTCTCATTTAAAAAAAAAACACACATACACACACATATCCAAGACGAATATACAGGGTGTCCCAGCTAACGTGCACGTCCCTGAACCAGGTGATAGCTGAGGTAATTCTAATATAGGGAAGTGACATTCGTAATGTCGTATCGTAATTTGTGGCCGAGTTATTAACGAAAAACGATAGCCAATCAGAGGGCTTCATTGGGCCCGGTGGCGCGACAGTAGAAGGTTTGCACCAGTAGGGTACTGTGCCAGTAGGAACCGTCGTGCCGCTGGGACCAACGGAGCCCTCTCATTGGCTACTGTTTTTCGTTAATAACTCGGTCACGAATTAAAATACGACATTACGAATGTCACTTCCCTATATTAGAATTACCTCAGCTATCACCTGGTTCAGGGGCGTGCACGTTAGCTGGGACACCCTGTATATAGTCACGATTCCGATGTGTCACATTCAAACACATCGATTTCACCAATCCCTCCACATATTAATTCCTCTCCGAGATCAACGTATCCCCTCTCTCTCTTTCTTTCTCTCTCCCTCTCTCAAGAAGCTCTCTGAAAGACATCTTTTGACTTTGACTTTCATGAATCGTGATATACGAAGAAGAATCGAGGCCGGGCGGGTCCTCCCTCGTCGTCTCTTTATTTTCCTTTTTTTTTTCCTTTTCCTTTTATCGAAGGAAACGAGGACTGCCATTTCTATGCACCGGCACCGAAGAGGATCCTCTCTCCCTCGACAGCCTCCGCCTTGAAACTTCGAGCTCGATGTCCTTCGTATAACGGCTTCATTATGCGACATCTGCGATCTTTCCGGACGCACGACCCGGATACGTACACGGGCCAAGGAGCCACCCCTTTTTTTTTCTTAATTTCGATGCCACCGGGGGAAAAAGACACGGAAGAGACGAGGAGAACCGGCCGAGCAAAGGAGACGAGAGAGAGAGAGGAAGTTCGGTATCGTATTCCTTATCCCGACTTCCTTTCCGATGACTTTTCAACCTTTGTCGGACTGGACCCCTCCGACGCTTGCATCATCCGGATCGAAACCTTTCGATGCTTGGCGCTTTTGTGCGCGCGATGCATTGAGAAAATCCGTGACTGGAAATAGCGTCTGGGAAATAAATGTAGGATATGTATTTTTTGGAGGATTTTATTTCGTTTTTAAGTAGGGTATCATCGCGTGAAATTTTGGGATTTTTTAACGAGGAATTTCGGGGGATTTTGAGGAATATGTATTGAGAATAGGATCTCTGTGTTTAAATTTTAGATTGATGCGATATAAATAGTAGGATATATATTTTTTTTCGATTATATTTCGCTATTTAAGTAGAGTATCATCGCGTGAAATTTGGGGATTTTTTAACATAGAATTTTGGGAGATTTTAGGGAATGTTGGGAATAGGGTTAATTGTCTTTGTGTCTCAACTTTAGATTGATAGACTGGATTTGATTTTAACCACGTGGTGTTTAATTACGATTCCGCGCGATCTCGTTATGAGTTGAATGTGTCAGAGAGAGTTGTAAAAGAGTGACGATGATCTTGCGTTACGTTTTACCGATTCCGTAAGTGATGAGATCCATTTTTCCGTAGGAGCGAACAAGGGAAGCAGATTTTTTTCGCGAAAAAAGAACATGCTTTCCGGTAGTCCCACTTCCTGAAGAGTGGTGGAGATTTAAACGAAAAACGGGTGGAGAGATGGGAAGAACGAGGAAGACCCAAGGGACGGTCGAGGAGGCTGTCACACTTTTTTTCCTCTCTTTTCCCTATTGTTCGTAGACTTTCGATGGGTGCCCTTCACCCGTTCCCGTGGACTGACACACCTGTACAGGTGTCACGAATGAATTTATGCATGACGTCAGATCATTTCCCTCCTCGACTATAGTCCGACGAATAAATTGATTTCAAACGATATACCTATAGTCCTCTTACGGAACACTTAGAAATAATTCGGATTTCTTTATTCAAACTCCATTATAAATTTTATACGGTTAACAAAAAAAATTCCCGTAGATTTTCATAATTCAACAGCGTATGATACAAGAATAAAAAAAAAAAAGAGGATCACTCGTCAGTTTCAGATTCGTTACCCGCAATAATAACGCGGCAGTTTATCCCGTATCGCGGGCCGGCAAAATATTTCCTCATATTTCCAGCTTCTCTATTTCCCGTAGTATTCCTGAGTTCCTCATAGAGCAAGGGAAGCCATCGAAACTAATTATGAGGAGCCGTACCGGTACTTTTTACCTTCTTTTAGGCAGTTCGCGGCGAAGTACGCTCGAGACTCTGCGCTCTGCCTGAAATTAGTCGACTAAGCGAAAAAAGACAAGCAATTTCTTCGCTGGGTGCCCACGAAGAGGTCGAGTGCGCTTTTTTATTTTTCTACGTGCCGGTCTCTATTTTTTTTTCTCCCATTTTCTTTTTTACTTTTATTTTCTTCCTTTTTATCCCCCGTCTTTTTTTTTCTTCTTTCTATTTTTTTTCTTTTAAAGAGGTCCGCGTTGCCTCTGGGAAATAAACTGGCCACTTTTATCGATCGACGTCCCGCGGCCGTTTCGTGTCTGCTATTAAACGGCCCGTCCCTGTTGCACCCCCTTCGCTCCATTAAGCTCGAATAATCAGCCCTCTCCTCGCAGGCCGGGGCCTCATCACGACGAGTGGAAGGCACGTCCTCCTCGGCCTCATATCCGCGAAACAGGATTTCGAGAGCTCATTATCCCTGATTCGCCGCCTCCACCACGTCTGTGGCGCCACGAAGATGCGCGATGGACAACTTCGCGGCTCCGGGGTTGGATCCCCCGCTGCTCGAATACCGCGGATTTGATTTCCCGAGGTCCACGGGACTGTCGAATAATTTTGATTTCCTACTGCGTTACCTGACATGGGAATGTACAATGTCTTTGTAGTGAAATTTTTGGGGATAAATTAACACTGGGTTTGAGGTACAAGATATTTTGATAGATTCTGGACTTTGTGAGGAAAATTATAAAAAGATATACTATTAATTTTTGTTTGTTTGCTCTTGACAATTAATTATGGGGGTAATGAGACGAATATATGTAGTATACAAATTTATTTCCCTCTTGTTAGCCGTGTAATTTTAGAATTGTGTATGATACATATGTAGATATCTCTACGGATGCAAATTGATGGGTTGATTAATACTATAGTTAATCGAAAGGAAAACGGTGCTTTCAAGAAATTATTTCTCCAGTTCCAAATGTAAAAGTATTTACAATGTAGGTAGTAAATAGAAATCATCGTTCCACAGTCATACGTTGTCAACCTAGTGTTAATTAAATTATTTCCAACATAATCCACTGTAGGCTGAACACAGGACTAATTATTTAAAATATAAGTTACGTAGACGTTAACGGGAAACATTCTATTTTAACATTTACTTTTCACAATCCTTCTTTATCCCTGTTTCCGATCTCTGCCCCACATTTAATTAACCCAAGAACTACTTCTAATAGTCTCGCAAACTTTAATCGACAAAACGATAAGGTGTCAACGGTCCAACGATAAAATCTTTTCCCAAAATCGTTTGTTTTTCACGTCCAGCAGGTAGCCAGGCAAAATGTCTCCGCGTTACATTGCCGAATCATTGATAAACCTGCGAAGCATAGCAACGGAACGGCGTTCCCAGCAGCGTCGCGATGACGCAGTGAAACATATAGCCGCCGGACGCGGCGGAAACTAAACGCTGGCGCACCGGAAATGACGCCGGCCACCTCCGTGCACTTCCTCTTTCCACGGGGAAATTTGATCGCGTTCGCGTTACATACCGAACCGGACCGCGGACAATTTCGACCCGGGGAACGGGGGGGCAACGTGTCCCGTACCGCTTGTTTTCCCGTAAACCGTGGATTTCGGGACGCTGGAAACGCTGGTCGAACCAGAAATCGCGGATGTATCCTTTTATTCTGAATGCTCAATTGAAAAATTCCACTGGAAACGAGAAACGACTGTGCTTTCGTTATTTTTTTTTAGTAACACGGTTATTCGTAGAGTTTATTTATAGACGAGAGTGTCTTGCGAATGTGCAACGCATTGATTATATTATTATCGATGAATCAATAACGAAAACAATATGCTCGGTTTGATAACGAATTTTTAACGTTTTTTTTTTCGAATGATCGATTACAAAATTAAATTAAAACTGACGAACAATTTCACATTTGTAGTTATTTTTTAATAATATAATTGTTTACGAAATTTCACGAATATCACGAGACTCTAATAAACAGACAATGTATTGATCATCAGTGAATCAACGACGGAAACAGTATCCCCGGTTCGATTCCGAGTTCGTTATCATTATTACTCGGATATTCACTGGTAAACACGAATTGAATCTCGACTATTATAAAAATGGATCCATCCTCCAACATTAAATTATAAAATTGAATTAAAAACGACGAACAAGTTTGCTTTTATCCATCTGCTTTGCTAATAATAATTGTTTTCACACAGTTTCATCGAGATCACCAGTCTTGTAAACAGGCAACGCGATCGATCATCGATGGACCAGCGACGGAAACACTATCCACGGTTCGATTCCCTGTTCGTTACGTTATTTCTCGTGAAACGCGTGTCGCGTGACTCGACGACCGTGACGAAACTGTGCGAGCGAACTACCGGAACGAAATGGCACGCGTCACACGTGGCCAGAGGAAATAATTAGCAACGACGTGAATCCGTGTTCACTTATCGTACGAATTCGCGGTTTTCGGCGATCCACCCTGTCGCTGAAGGGTTCATCTTAATAAATCGTGCGAAACTACGACACACCCGGCTACTACCCGTGTGTCGACGGGGGTAGATATTATTCAGTTTGTCGAGTAAATTTCAGATATTTTCACCCTGTTGCGAAAGTGGGAACGGTGCCCAAGTCTCGGGATATTTATCAGGAAGATAAACGATCGCACCTTCCGTGCACACGGTTCATTGAATAAAAGTGCGAAATAAAATTCACCGTGGCAGAAAGTATTCTTTATGGACCCTTCGATCAGTCGTAAAACTGGAAAATCGTACGGTCGATGACTCCTGCCTGATATTTCGACGAACACGTGGTGGTACGTTTCACGACTCCTCTTCTTCCCCCGTTAACACCTATCGCTACGTTTTTAGAGTCTATGGGAATTTCCTCGTGGGGAAATTTAGAGAGAAACAAACTGGCTGTGTGCCAGGAAAAGAATAAATAATCGTCGGAATAAGTACATTGAATGAGAAAAAACGCCATATGTGTATTCACGTTCTTATTATTAGTTTAGAAATTAGTAAAATGATAATAATAATAGTTACTAGGTTATATTACAATCTCCGACGAGTAATTTCAATACTTTCGCCACTTCAATTTATCACCATTGCGACATTTAATATAAGAAACATCGTAACATATGTCACTAACCTATAGAAACCTTGACAATATTGATGTTCTTCACGCAATCAATTGCAGGGGCGTAGAAACGAAACTGAATAATAATACTACGAGTGAAAACACCTACGTAAAATCTGTCGTCGACTACAGGAAACTTTCAAACCGAGTAACGCGGATTTACCAAAAAAAAAAATTAGACAGTTTAAGCCCGGAACGAGTATGAAAAACTCGAGAAAGTGTCGCATGCACGGTGCGCCCGGAAATCCCGATCGCTCGAAGATACAGAAATTGATTGCCCGCGAACCATAAACATCTCCGCCACGTCAGCTTTATCGAACGTTAACTCGACGTTTATCGACGAGCAACCGGGCATCATCGCTCATCGTGAAATCCTCGCGAGACACGGCCGGGGCATTCTCGCGGCCGCACGTACGATCATTTTTCAGCATCGTTATCGACAGATCGCTACGAGCCGCGGTCGGAAACGTCGCCGTCGTGGGAGGCGAACAACGAAAACCGCGACCCGTCGCGGAATAACATAAATCGTCCCCTTAACGCCGCGAACGAAGATCGAACACCGTCCCGCCGTTTGTTTACGCGAAACCTGCGTTACCACCGATCGAGACCTAACCGGACCTAACGTTAACCTAACCAGAGAGTTTTTAGCAGATGATTTTTTATGTGGGTGGTAAGGAAAGGAGAGAAAATGTAAGAGGTAGCGATTGGAGAAGGCAAAAGAGTGAGACGGGAGCATAAAATCTGAATTCGTGAGAAACTAGGGGCGGAGACTGATGTCAAAGGGCCCTTGCTAACGGATATTTGGGATTTGTATATGTTGATGAAAGAATTTCAGGATTATGAATGCCAAAGGAGTGAGTGATAATTTTTTGTAGAGTGATATTTGGGAAACTGGATATTTTGGGGTATCTATTAATTGTAATATTTCTACACGGAGAATCTAAAAAATTTACAAATATATAATATATGCGCCGTATATGCATTTATAAAGTTTATAGGCTTAAACTAACGAATTCCAAAAGGTCTAATACGCCAAGTAACTAATTTTCAAATCTCTAAAAAAACTCAGGAAAAAGTGGTATCGAACTATTTTCACCCTCCTATGTGATTTCAGAAAACAAATGGTATATAATAGCTGTGCGATTTCTCTCTGTCCACTACACGCAAACAAAAAGAAATTCATAGTAGTCAGATTACGAGGTAAAGCATAAAAGAACGTTATTTCGACGGATCGCGTAGATAGCAAAAAAAAATCAAGCGAAATTCATTCGCCCGTCGGATAAAAGATCCCGGCACCGAAGTCACGTGGAAAATATATCTCCGACGGAGTATCTGCACCCAGTGGAACAAGTATCGTTGGGATGCTCATTATTATACCACTGAAAACGTACCAAAGCAACGCGACCATTAGTGGAATCGTTGGTACAACGTAACCGAGGACAATCCTCCGCGGGCCGGCTAGAACGACCGCTAAAATCTCTCCTCAAGGGTGGCCCGAGGGATTGCGGTCATTATAATCAGGGGACCCCAGTTAATCCATGAGCGATATTTTTAATGTATTCTAGATCGGACACGGTTACGCGCATGGTAAAGGAAAACTATAGAATAACGTGACTGCACACGAAGATTAGAGAAATAAATTAGTATACTGTTTTGGCTTATTTCACTAATTATTTGAACGCTTTAGGGATGTTTAACGGTTGGCTTTCTATGGTAAAATAATATATAATATTATGTAATATATGTAACATGTATATGTATAATAATGTATAATAATTTAATATTTAAATATATAATATATATATATATATATATATATATTTATGTTTAATTATATGTATAATAAATAATGTATAATGTATATTTATAGGTATACGTATCGCGTTCTACAAATATATGGATCTCCAAAGCGATAAGATTGTTCATTGGCATATTTAATAACATCAACCATAAAACAAATATTGATTCCATTATATAAATAGAATTTTATAGATCCGCGGTATTGACGGCACTTCAAAAACACGTTAATCGTCTTGCAATTAACCG
Organism: Mimumesa dahlbomi; assembly: GCA_917499265.3. Classification (NCBI taxonomy): domain Eukaryota; kingdom Metazoa; phylum Arthropoda; class Insecta; order Hymenoptera; family Crabronidae; genus Mimumesa; species Mimumesa dahlbomi. The sequence continues at coordinate 8,893,649 of OU824118.1, read as the reverse complement.
AGAGCGATAGGAAACGGGATTTACCAGGAAGCACCGGGTTCGATGTGAAATATTGAAAAGCACAGGTGAAAGTATTCGAATCACGTCGATCGAAGGTACACGTGGCACCGGGAAATGGCAGCTCGCGTGGTCGGGAAATCGTTGTTCGCGTGATTCGATGTAGTGTCACTCGGTGTGTGGCGTGCGACACGAAATAAGCTCGATAGTTGTTCGTTTCTCTTATTTTCATCCGCCAACTACGATACTTTCGTCGCGCGAAAATCGATCTGTTACTGGAAAATTACTTATTTAAATCTGAACGTCTCACACATCTCGCGAATTTACGCCGCTAATTGGATGGTTCGCGGGCAATTTTTCGATGGATGTTAATTAAAATATGGGGGGCGGAGTTTAATGAACCGTATCAAACGACGATAGCTTATAAAAAAAACGTGTGCATTTTTTTTTTGTTCTCAAGCTTTTCCCCTCGAGGTCCGCGGCAACGTTAATTTATAATTTCGGTGGAATCAGTACCATCCAGACGGATCGGAGTAAATTCGTGCCATTAGCGATCGGCAAGTACGTGACTAGCACGGGAAAATACCGTCTGTAAAATTCGAGCTCCGTAGACGTAACGAAATTAAGATGTTCGTTCTCCAAATTGAAAAGCAACTTCGAAATCCTCCCTCGGTAAAGGGTGAAAGTACGTGCAGATAAAAAAACACACACACACACACGTAGGAGGGAAATATTCAACTGGATCTTTAATTGAAATTGTTTCATCGTCACAATTAGGATAATACGAGAAATAATGGACTGGAATTGTATGAATTCCAAGAGAGAAGATAATTTTCACAATGATAAAGAAAATTGTTTGTACATGGTCTGTCCGGAAAGTAATAGGACTGATTTTTTTCCGCCGCGACTGTACTTCGGAGCTCTCAGGTGCCGACTGGATTCGGTAGAGGAGGTCCTTAGCTAATGAATGAGGGATTGGTCAACTGTCTCCGAGAATCTGGAGAGTCAGGACAGCCTTTTCCCCGCGACGTGTTTTTGTCCGCGGTACAAGCAGAAAATTCAGCGTTCGTTAGAGCAGAGGTTGGCAATCGCTAAAATTTAATCAATTCTGTGTGAAACGCGGTAAATCTGCGACAGAGACATTTGATATGATGAAGCAGGCTTATCCAGATAATACTTTAGTAAGAAGTAGTGTGTTTCGGTGGCACAAGGCCCTTTCGGAGGGCCGGGAAGAGGTCGCCAATGAATACCGCGCTGGAAGACCTTCGACTTCGACAAACACCGACTATGTGACTCGTGTGCTCGAAGTTTTGAACTCTGACTGTCTACTGAGTACTCGTTTAATTGCCCAAATGTTAAATTTCCCAAAAACTGTGGTTCATAACATTGTGACGGAGCACCACGACAATGCAGCGGCTCACACCTCCTTTCTTGTGACCAGCTAAATGACCCAGGCAGGTATCCTAACGCTTCCCCAGCCATCCTAAATCCCAGATTTGGCCCCCCCGGACTTCTTTTTGTTTCCTCGCCGGAAAATACCGATGAAAAAAAATCATTTTGAAACGAATCATTTTGAAAAGAGGGGATCCAAGCAGCTTGTACCGCGGCTCTAAACGCCATTCCGGAGAATGCTTACCATGACGCCTTCAATGCTTGGAAATCGCCCTGGCAGCGCTGTATCGACGCAGGAAGAGCCTTTTTTGAAAGTTTTTCAAGAATTATAACGATTGGCTCAATAGTTTTTTTTTAATCGACTCAGTCCTATTACTTTCCGGACAGACCATGTATACTTCGGTTGGAAGCAACTTTTTCAAAGACAGACTTTTTAATACGAATAAAAAGCCCAACTGTTTTTGAAATTCAGCCTATGTTACAGGCGTCACTTTGAAAAATCTTAAAAGACCGTGAAGATAAGAATGACAATACGAAAACAGTTAACAAATTGCATCATGTTTTTTAAAAAAAATAGAGTCTCTGTTGAATCGCAAGAAGTATCCATTAAAATGTACAATTCCCACCGATGATTCCTCGATACCATAAATATAATAACAATAATCTATCCCTCGATCAAAAGTCGTTCGATCTGTACATGCCACATTTTCCAAAGTCGCATTATACCGTATCAACGCAAAATTCCATCGGATAAAAATTACCTTCTATGCATCGATAACGCGCACAGCGACTGCAGGGAACATTAAACGTACGACACGCGGGCTCTTTTCAGGGTTATCCGGTAAACCGTTTTATCCCCGGGACATGTATATTTTGTTAACGGCGTTCGAAGTCAGTTATCCGGGGCCGTAAAATTTGAAAAGCTCGAGGAGGAACTGTAAAAACGTGAAATACGCCGTTTAAACCGGATAAAAGACTGGTTTCTCTCCCCGTTGATATTACTTCCACCTCCCATCCTCTCACCCCTCACCCCTCCCCCTTTTATTTCAGAACTTTCGAGATACGTCTTCCAGCAACGGTCCCGGCTTCCGGATTAATTAACGTTAAGACGCGACGACGACGCGCATAATTTCATTTCCACCGTTTTTAATTACGACAACCGGATACCCGGTTTTCGGACGAGCTCGCGGCAACTGCCACGTGGTAGAGAGGGTTGGGTGGGTTCGCCACGGGGGAAACTTCTCGCCACGGGGAAATATTTCCTTTTCAAATCGAGATTTCCCGAACTTTCGGTATCCCCCGGCCGACGACGACGACGACGTTCTCGCGACACGTGAAAACCGCGGTCGGTCCACTTAAAAAACTTGCCGGGAATGACAGTTTCCCGGAAAGTTCCTGTATAAATTTTGCTTTCGGCCACTTCCTGTCGCGGTAATCCACGAAATATTTCTCACCGGAGACCGCGGACGGTGTCAAAGTTATTTGTCGCGCCCAGCGTTGCTTTGCCGAGTGGAGAGAAAGAAAAAAAAAAAACAGGAAAACGGACAATCGAAAAGTTGCTTACAAGATCTTACTTCGTGAAATAAAGGAAAGTTTTACGCGACGTTCGTCGAAGGGTTTATTGGTTTCGTATCGATGACTTACTATCTGTCGCTCGGTTTGTTTTGTTTACTCAAAAGGATTGTAATTTGAATGTTCACCGAAGTTCGGGAGGAATGACTATAGTCGGAGATTGCGATTATTGTGTTGCAATGACAGATACCACGTGGCTTATTGACGCTAAAATATACATTTATTATGTGTAATTCCATACGTATTTCGAATCAATGATAAATAATAATTCTCGTATAATATTGATGGGAAACTATGTACGTGGAGACACGTTGTGTGCGTTAACCGATTATTTATCGCGTTAATCGATTCCGGCGAAGATTTAATCGCCGTTTAATAACGTTCATTTATTACGGTGTTATCGGTACGGTCGCCGGTAAGCCGGCGATATGAATATGGCTTAGTATCTTCATCTAGTACATGACGAAATCCATGACTTAATGATACATTCGGTTCAGATTAATTTAGACTCGTCCCGCGGGGGAATCGTTTGATTCGCGGTCGGGTGAAAATAAACGGAACCATTGATGACATTTAAAATTCATTGTCAGGCCAACCGAACCTAGTTACGCAATAAAATCATTATAAAAACGTTCGCGGGTATTCCAATGATAGTGATAATTATAATCATACACGTACCATCGTGAATTAAAAGACACTAGGCTGTTGGACGAATAAAATAAAAATCTAGACCATTCGAAAAAAAAACACGAGTTGACCAAATGAAACCCACTATGTACCTGTTAAACACAGGTGAAGATTAAAAAAGTTATTTAATTTTATCGGACGAAAATAGCAATCCAAAATGTACACGTTAATATATCTCGACGAATAAACACGCGACGACGGAACTGAAACGAATGCAAGGGAACGGTAAACAACCAAAAAAAAACACACACACACACCCACACGCCCACACATGAAAAAAAAAGAACGAGAGGAGAGAAAAATAGCGTAACGGCAGGAACAAATCAATGTTAATAATCGACGGAAATAACTCTTTCCAGGCTTTAAAATAAACGGCCGCGGCGCAACGTGTAACGCATACATTACAAATTGCATTTCCATGCAGAATGTGTCAATGAGCGGTAATTTTGATTCTGTGTGCCCCACCCCCCCCCCTCCTCCCCCCACCCACCTATCCACGTGGAAACGAGCGTGTTCACAGCGGACAACGGAACAGGCCATTTAAAACGTGATTAAATAGGGTGTCGTTGAAAGGCGCTCTAAAATGGTTTCGGGACAACGTTTTGTCCGCACAGACGCAAACGATGCGAAACGACGGGAAAGCCCCGGCGCGGTTCGCGAACGCCGCGAGTCATTCGTTATCATTATCGGTCGATCCGCTAATTGATTTATTCGATTAATCAAGGATAATGACCGGCCGCAGGATTCACAGTCGGCCGACTTTATCGTTTATTTATCGGGTCTCGCAGTTTCCACGGTTCCGACGGAAGTATCCGTTGATATTGTAATTGGGAAAAACCGCAGGTGAGAACGGATAGATTCGTTTATTAATTTTTTTATTTTGAATTTTTGTTTCTATTCGAAAAATAATTGTTAACTGTCTTAAATAGCTGATGTGTACGAAATACACGGGGGTGTGTTAACGATGGAATATCTATTTAATCCCCGCGGATAAAGTGAGTTTCATTATAATATATGTATACACGATCGTCACATTTTAATTATTCAACGTAGATTAACTCCGCGGGTTGATTATCACCTGTACGAGATTTCTCGTACAGATGGAATCGAGTCGATCGTTCGACGGGCGTGTGAACATTGTTTTAATGCCTGACGCGAAATATCGTCCATTTGTAGCGTAAATAAATAAGCTTATCTTTTGTCACGGCGAACGCGTATCGGTGTGTCGACGAATTATTTTTTTTTCTCTTTCTCTCTCTCTCTCTCTCTCTCTCTCTCTCTCTCTCCTCCCGCGAGCTTTTCCGCGTTTTGTTTGAAGTCTCTGTTTCGGAAGCGATCGTCCTGTCGCCGAGTAGAAGGATTATCGGCGCGGAAATGATTGGTGTTCATATTGTCGGGGCGACGGCTGATTTTCCTATTCCGATGCAGCGTGGAAATTCATTTCTAATATACATTTTAATAAAATGCGAACCCAGACCGGACGGACAAACACCGCCGTGTATAGAAAACACCGGTGTATTGTTCCCGATCGCGTATTTTTTTCGAACGTTAACTGGTATCCGACTCGGCAAGAAAATAAAGCAAAATGTAAGTAATAAAAAAACATCGTATAAAAAGCGAGGCGTTAGAAAAACAACGTCGTTCCGTTAACAGGCGATTAACAATAATTTACAAAAACCTCCGTTGGACGATCCGACGATTTATAATACAGCGAGAAAGAAAATACCGTGAGAAAATGCTGGTGTGTTAGTTCGTCGATGAGAAAAATTACGAGATGTAAATAATTCGACGAAGTATAAAACCAACCGAGCAAAAAGATTGAAATTCCTCGTTTCTGGATCAACGTCAGTCGCGGCCACCATCTTGCCTCTTTTCCACCCTGATGGTTTATTAATCTTTAATGGGTATAACTTCCAACACCGAAAGAGTTTTATATCCTCCAACATTTTACGCGGCTCTCTCCTTTTTCATTGAACCACCACCCCCTCCCCCTCCCCCCACCCCCACCGTCGAGCTTCCGCGCCCTTTAAACCCACCCTATTCCTTCCCGGCAACACTTCCTACGAGCTATATAAAATGATAAAATGATTCAGCTATATACCGCCGCCCCACCGACGCAGTCTGCCAGAACGTTCTTTTTCAGGAATTTAATCGACGTTCTATACGGAGCCTGGGTCTCACCCCGGAAAACCTTCCCGGGGGTGATTAACCTTTCGCTCATTGTTGTCTCAACCCTTTACCGCGAAATCTGTTCCGTTCGTTTGCCACCATTAAATCGTATCACACATTTTTGACGGACGGTCACTTAAATTGGAAGGCCTGAATATTTCTATTCGATTATGGATGAAGGAAAAAAATCTTCGGGGGCAGTTAGAACTCGATGAATTTTTTTGTGGGTTTAAAGGTTTTCGTAAATTTTTCTAGAGCGTAGGAAAAGAAATTTTTATCATTGGCGTCGATGCAAACACCTATGGATGAATGGGAAAATTTAGAGTGTTGGATAAGACAATTTAATTACTTTTGGAGATTTTGGGACGATTGATTTTTTTCGCAGGTGATCATGTGATAGTTTTAATATATCATTCTGTAGGATAGACAATATATTCTTGTTGCTGACGTCGCTACGAAACAGAAGAACTATAATTTGACTTGCCGTCACTGTGTTTGTTTCGCCAAATATTAGTTTCCCCGCGGAAAGTTATATCATACGTCCATCGGTAACGAGAATATTCACGTGTTCCCGTGGAAATGTCTCAGCACATATACGCATCGGTGTGTGTAATTTTATACAACGATGAAAACTATGGTCCGAAAGTTAATCGTTGATTTCAAAGAACGAACAAGTAAAATTAGAATTCCGAACCAGCGACGTATCTTTTTCCGATGGGAGGGGAGAGGGGGGCAATTACCAGTAATACTGAACAAACTTTAAGTACCATTGAACATCTGTAAATCTCGCAAAGCTTGCAGTTCGAAGTGAATTTCTATGCCCAACGGTAATAGTATGCACATCTACAAGCACAGAATTAATCCCTGAATTATTGATCAAGTTATACAAAGTAAATTATTAATTATGAAAATAGACAGTGGAGGATATTATTCCCGTAGCGCTATTTATCCAAATATAAAAGTCGGATTTCACACGATTTATTTCACTTAATAAAACACCACGCTGAAAAGATATCCAGGTGGCAACATAACCATTGAAAATGTTAGTTCATTTCGATACTTTCATGCGTAGATTTTTTTATCCTTCGTCTATACATATTACCCTTTCCTTTATTTTTTAATCTGTCATTATAACACCGTATAAAATTCATAAAAGACACGAGTAACTTAATTGGCCCAGGAAATCCTAGAAAAAAAAACTCGTAGTTTGATATGAAAGTAGATTTTTACGGTATGTAGAATCGTATATCCGACACGATTCTTTTAACGACTGTTTTAACATTGTACTGCTAACACGCGAAACAAGTAGGCTGTGACTGTTGTGCCCGCACGCTTTTATGCCCTATAAAATATATCTACGCGTTTCCCACGACGCATTCTTTCCCGGCATGGCCGTCATTCACCTTAGCGACGCGGCCGCGGGGAATAATTTCCCGACAAAAATCCGGTAAACACGGTGAAACACGCGCCGTTTGCTGGAAACTAAGTCGCGAGTTATACCGTGCTTTTCCGCGCGAAGACACGGTATTGTTAATGCTAATCCGATCTGACTTAACGATAATGAGTACGCCGCTGTTAAAACGTTACAATGAGTGCGCGAGTAAATCTGTCGGGAAGTGTAATTCGTTGAAATACTCGACGGTTAATTATTCAGATCGCAAAGACGATTATTAGAATTAGAAGCCAGGTTTAATGATCGTATTTAATATCTGGAAGTGGGATCAATTGAGCAGGTTCCTGTCTATTGGAAACTATTTTTAAATGTGAGACTAAAAATATTTAGTTTATCGTCGGTACATCCAATAATTAGATCTTAATAATATTAATCGTCAACTTAGAGTCCAGAGTAATGTTATTTACAGATTTTAAATGACATTCTGGGAAATTTATTTATAAAAGTCCCATTCATACCCATAAAAACATGTATACTCACTATGGAAGTGGTCTAAGTCAATATTAATAACGAAATTTTATTTATCAATTATTTAAAGTAATGTAATAATAACTGATAAACTATTTTCTGTTTGTTTATGTCAACTTATTACACCAGTTTCATAATTATGCACACAAGTAAGTATCGAACTAACCACAGACATTTAACGAAAACAGTGGAAGACATTTAAAGTCAATGTTAATAACTCAATATTAAAAAGAAACCCCAGTTTGTCAGTTATTGAAAATAATGTGATTTGCAATAACTGATAAACTATTTCCATTTACTTAAATTTTAACTTATTTTCATTCTTATACACACAAGTAAGCATCGACCCAACCACAGACGTTTAACGAAAACGGCGGAAGACATTTAAAGTCAATGACTGCTAATAACTGCGGCCTAAAAATAGTCCCGGAATTCCTGTGTGCCTCGTTGTTGAACCTTTGTCAGCCGGCTTTTCACACAGACACACCCGCAACCCTCCACCGTTTTCCGTCCTCGACACGTCTCGAAGTTCCCACCCTTTTTCTTCTGCGTTTCTGCCGCACCCCAACCCGTCGTTCTTCGTTTCTACGCCATTCTTTCGGCAGGACAGAAAAGCGACTGGGTCACAGAGAGAGCCCCCGGTCGCTACCAACCTCTTCGCTTATAATACCAAGAACACTTATGTGGGGAAGAACACCCCTCCCCCCTCCTCGTTTCGCGTATCGGAAAATCAGCTGACAAGGTGGATCGATGGGGAAAAATGTGCCGGAAGTGTGCGAAGGAATACGTAAAGACACTCACGATATTATGAATGATTTTAGTGATAAGAGTGATAAATGTTTGTAATAAAGTGTTTTTTTATTAATGTTGAAACTAAATATAGCTGGTCTTTAAATAATCGTTTACGATTGGATACAGGTAACTGTATTACGGAATTTGGTACTGGTAATAGAAATTGAAATAGTTTCTAGGCAATAAAAGAATATGTTTTTTTCACTAATTTTAATTCTTGGAAATTAAAATGAAAGACGAAACGTTCAATTCAGAATTTTTTAAAACTTTAAATACTGCAGCATGTTTAGTGTTGATTATAAGTGACAGAATTCTATGAGAAACAGAAATATTTCTATGTCTCTTTGTTAATGGATAAAGGGACACTTTTTCTTGTTCAGTAGAACGGGAAAATGTATCGGTAAAATAACGCGTTGAAACTGAATTTCAGGGAACAGATTCGTCGGGTTTTCCGGCGAGAAAGGATTATCATTACGAGAGTAAGCCGATTTCTTATTGCCGAAGAAATCCCGGCACGGTTGCTTCGAGTCTCACGTGTACATAAAAATCCTGGAACTTAATTTCATACGTATACAGTCCGAACCCGACTAATTCCGTGGCACGGCGCCCATGGGAAATTAAAGGGGATGATTGATACACATAAAAAGAGAAATTAAGCCGCATCCGCGTTTCAAGCTACATCGGTAACTACGGGCCCTTCGAAAAAGCTTTGTCTCAAACCCGCTCCGAAGAAATTCTCCGTTTTATATTACACGTTCGACAGTTATTGTAAGAACCACGTTAGATTCGGTCATTTACACTGATATTTAAAAAAAAGTGATATTACGAATATCGAGGAATTCTCGTATTTTTCTGTGATACTTCGAATTTAGTTTTTGGAGACAGATACTTATGGTGTGTAAATATTTAGACAAAATGGTATTTACGATCAAGAGTTAAGGTCTTGACTCGGGCCAAGTACAAGGACCGGCGCGGATTCTGACCGATTAACCCATAGCATCCTATGGGTTAATCGGTCAGAATCCGCGCCGGATCCTGTACAAGAGTTCCCGACTGGTAGACCTGAACTACTTTTTTCCGGAAGAATTAGATCGAGGTTTTCGGGGTATTCAAACGGCATTAAATCCGCATATTTCCCCCAAACTATGGTGATATTCTTGTAGGGGACGTCCACCCGAGTAATTTAAGCCTAACTACGAGAAGATCCATCAAGCCAATCGCGAGATATTTTGATCTAAAAAGTCGAGGTTTTTGTAAGAAACGTCGTCTTCATCCTCTCCTCCTTCTCCATCACCATCTCCATGTTCAGCCTGTCACGCAGCCCGGTGTCAAACCCTAACATATGTTTCATACTATGCGAGATAATTTTTCTGCCGATAACGTAGATTTTATATATGTAGTATATGAAATTTCCTCTCACACACATCCAGATTGTTAACATATTAAATTAGAAATGTTTGTTACGTTACGTTTTTGACATCAAGCTTCGTAAAATTAAGGGTCAGAATGCGTATTCGAAACATATTCGATCATTTTTATATCTTGAAAATTGCGCGAATGGCGAGCGATGTATGAAAATCGTGAAAAATCGTCAAATTATGACAGATTTTTGGTCGGCATTCGCTCAATTTTTGAGATAGCGATCTGAAACTGGTACCATTGTTTTAGTTAGGAAGTTCTACGCCAGAACAATGTATAATAGTTGTACTTTTCGAAAATTTAATTTTTCGCAAAAATCTGAAGGGGGTAGGTCAGGATTTTTTGCGATTTTCGTAAATCGCCTGCCATTTCCACAATTTTTGAGCTATTAAAATGATCCTGGGCGTTTTGGACGCGGAATCCGAAGCCGAATAAGATGCAGAAAGAATCAGATCGATATCTAAAAAATTGTAGAAATGGCAGGCGATTTACGAAAATCGCAAAAAATCCTGACCTACCCCCTTCAGATTTTTGCGAAAAATGAAATTTTCGAAAAGTACAACTATTATACGTTGTTCTACCGTAGAATTTCCTAACTTAAACAATGGTACAAGTTTCAGACGGCTATCTCAAAAATTGAGCGAATGCCGACTAAAAAACTGGTTGAATTTGACGATTTTTCGCGATATTCGTAATTCCTTCGTCGTTTCCGGCATTTTTGAGATATCAAAATGACCCGGGACGTTTTGGAAGCGGAATCCGATGCCGAATAAGACAGTCAAAGAATCAAGTCGATATCAAAAAATTTGCGGAAATGACAAAGGAAATACGAAAATCGCGAAAAATCGTCAAGTTCAACCAGTTTTTTAGTCGGCATTCGCTCAATTTTTGTGATAGCGATCTGAAACTGGTACCATTGTTTTAGTTGGGAAATTCTACGCCAGATCTATGTATAATAGTTGTACTTTTCGAAATTTTGATTTTTCGCAAAAATCTGAAGGGGGTAGGTCAGGATTTTTTGCGATTTTCGTAAATCGCCTGCCATTTCCACAATTTTTGAGCTATTAAAATGATCCTGGGCGTTTTGGACGCGGAATCCGAAGCCGAATAAGATGCAGAAAGAATCAGATCGATATCTAAAAAATTGTAGAAATGGCAGGCGATTTACGAAAATCGCAAAAAATCCTGACCTACCCCCTTCAGATTTTTGCGAAAAATGAAATTTTCGAAAAGTACAACTATTATACGTTGTTCTGCCGTAGAATTTCCCAACTAAAACAATGGTACAAGTTTCAGACGGCTATCTCAAAAATTGAGCGAATGCCGTTCAAAAAACCGCCTGAATTTGAGGATTTTTCACGATTTTCGTAATTTGCTCGCCATTTCCACAATGATTGAGATATTAAAACGATCCGGGACGTGTTGGACGCGGAATTCGAAGCCCAATAAGACAGTGAAAAATTCAGGTCGATATCTAAAAATTTGCGAAAATGACGAAAGAATCCACAAAAAGCATCGAAAATGCAAAGCTATGGGCCAAGTACAAGAGAATGTTACATTGGAATAGGTTGCTCATTAACATAAACTGCATTTTACACAGGATTTGAAATCAATCAAACTTGCTCACATTTGATTGATTTCAAATCCTGTGTAAAATGCAGTTTATGTGAATGAGCAACCTATTCCAATGTAACATTCTCTTGTACTTGGCCCATAGCTTTGCATTTTCGATGCTTTTTGTGGATGTGATTTTCAACCAACTTTAGAAAGACTGATTCTATACATATTGAAAAGGTTTTTTACATTTTCGTAATATTTTGGGAATCAGTAAACAGATTCTCATGAAACTTTCGATAAATGATTATCTGAGATTCATACCTAGACGATCCTCTGTAAAATCATTTATGTGACTTTAGTGAAATAATTGATTAATATAAAGTCAATTATAAGTCGTAAAAAATTATCATTCCACGGTGCTTATTTTTATATCTCATCCAATTATAAAGTGATCAAATTCATGATTGTTCCACCGAGTGAAGTAGTTAAACTATTTGTTCATACCGTAATTAATTTCCATGCGAAAGTAATACCTAATTTCCTGAATTCGAGCGTTTATGCGAATGGTTAAAACAGTTCACAGCGATAAAAATATTGAACGCAGAAAATCCAGCGAGATTCCGTAATCTTCTCTCATACCAATCTCCCTTTTCTTTAAATTAGACGCGTTACATTACGAAACCCGACGTGGCTGTTTAAAAAGTTAACGATTCCATTAGCGTGTTTTTCGTCACAGTACGTCGGGTCCTGATGTGTGCAAGCCAATCTGCTTGCTCGGAATCGCGTGTGACGTCCACGCCGGATTATCGGGTCCCATGCGTGCGTGTCAAAACTAATGCGATCTCGCGTATCCAATGCCGGGAACGACCAGGGCCGAACCGAAACTGTTCCGTCCTCTCGGGCGAAACAAAAGGTGGCTGACCTTTTGATAGAAATTTCATTCATTTGTTCGAAAATATTACGATATTGCAGCTTTCGGACGGGGGAAAAAACGGGATTTAAAGCCTGGGTATTTCTGGAAGATGATATTTCTGGTGGCAGATATATTGATGCATAGAAATTTGAAGACGTAAGAATTTAAAAGTATACGAATTTAGTTGGGAAATATAATAGGATGGGAATTTGAACGTTCAGAAATTCAAGTATTTGAAATCTGCAGCAGAGAAATTTTTAAGCGTACAAACGTTTAAGCATGGGAGTTGTAAAGCGTAGAGATTTCGATACTATGAATTTTAAAGAGTGTCAATTTAGAAGCAAAGAAATTTCAAGGTGTGAAAATTCGAAATCGTACCAAATTTCATACAACTGATATTTAAATGCCTAAGAAATTTCCAGCGTAGAAATTTCAAGGTCTAGAAATTTGGAAACGTAAAAATTTCGAAGCATAGACATTTTGAATAATAGAAATCTCAAAGCATAGAAACTTTAACGAACAGAAATCTCAAAGTATAGAAACTTCAATTGCCAGAAATATCAAAATATAGAAATTTCAATGTCCAGAAATCTCAAAGCATAGAAACTTCAATATCCAGAAATCCCAAATAGAAAAAATATACTAAGCACTCAAACTCACATTAAACATTAATCATTTCACCATCCAAAAACGTGACAACTATTCAAAACTTGACTAACACTTTCAAACCTTGTATCAGCCTAAAATTTCAAATACACAAAATTCCCCAAAAAATTCCGAAACGTAAATATTTCAAACGCCTCCAAATATCAAGCTTCAAAAACTAACTGTCTGTAAAAAAGTGCCCGACGTGAAAATCTCCATGAAATTATCCAGCAATTTCACCTATCTGTAGATTAGGTATGTCGCTCCGATGCGTCCGACCTATCCGTCCCTGGGAACGACGCTTAAAGTCCCGCTGTCACAGCAGGAACGGGGGAACGATAAACGTGGAAGACTCGCAAGCGTGTCCAACCGCCCCGGGAATCGGTCGTTCGGGCTCGCGTGTCCCGCAGGAACCCATCATAATTCCGTTAAGCTCGCTCAAACGACCGACGGCGCACGTATTTATCGTGTCCGCTTACATTTATATCGATTATTAATCCGAGATCCGAACCCCGCGCACTGTCCGCGTTACAACGACCAAACACACTGGTGCGTCAGTTATTATACTCGATGACAGGATTATTAATTACACGATCAACATTTCGCAACTTTTCATACGTACATCCAGGAAAAGACTTACCGTTATTTTTTATTCTTCATTTTTATAATGAAAAATCACATCGAATATATAGGATTATTAAAATGATTAATTATACTAAGACAATTAATTGATTTCTCCGAAGTGTCACACTTTTTTTTATTCGTACGAAAGAAAATGTTTAATTACCTTCTGGGAAGAAAGAGATATAATTAATAATTTATGTAAGTGTATTAAATATCTTTCCCAGACTCTAAGGATAAATCAAGCGACGTGTCGACGAATCACGAAGATTTCGCGTGTTTAATTATGCACCGGGAGTCGACGGCAATTGGCCCACCGAGAAAGTTAGGTGTCCCAGCGAGCATCTAGGGGAATTACTTTTCATCCCCCCCCCCCCTCCCACCCGGGTTCTCCGTGGCGCGGGCTCGATGCGGCGTTTTATTTCCAGCCGGTTAAAATCCGGGGGTGATAATTTCACAGCGGACACTTCGCACGGGGGAACGAAGAAAAAGACGCAGTCTAATCCGTGCAACTGAATTATCCCCGGTGTTTTGCCGGCTCCTTGATGTCCCTGGGAGACGGGCTTTAGTCGGAATATATTTACGAGCCGTTATCGCATTTCATTAGAAATGCACGAGCGTGAAGAAGGTTCCGCCGAATATATTCCCTTGGCGTCTCCTGTGAAACGGAACTTGAGGACGCGGATTAGGAACGGGAACCACGTTATTACGGAGAGAATTAACCGTAAGTACCATTCGACGAATTTCGATGATCATTCTATAAGTCACTGATTCGTAACTTAGGAGACTGGTGGAGGGAAATCGTATAAAAATAGCGGGAGAATTTGAATAATTAACTATATCACTTTTGTATTTAAATAGAATTGAATTATTAAATAGAGTATAATAGAAATAGAATAGAAATTAAATAGAATAAAATAGTATCATTTTTGGATCATTCTTTGGCGAGACGGTCTACCGGTAATTCACTGATTCATAACTTACTAGACCAGTGGCGCGAAATCATACTAAAATAGCGGCAAAGAATAATTTTAATTATTCTCATCCCTTCTGTATTTAAGTAGAAATTAAGTATTAAGTAGACTAGAGTAGAAATAGAAATTGAAATTAAATAGAATAAAGCAGTAAATTCTATCCGACGAATTTCAATGATCATTCTTTCACAACACAATCTATCAATAATTCACTGGTTCATAACTAACCAGACCATTGACAAAAAATCATACAAAAACAACGTCGAACATTTAACTGATCACCTCCTTCACCTCCATATTAAAACAAAATTTTTATTCACCTAACAAAACAAATCGAATAAGTTCATTTCTACACCTGATACATTCCTTTGACAATGCCGCTCCCCTAGCCAGCGTCGAGCTACCTTAACGGGACAATATATCCGGGCAAACAAGGCTGCCATGAAATTAGCGAGTTTCCACGGGAGAATTAACCAGTATTAATTGTAACGATTCACAAGCGTCGCTACAAAAGGTGAGGAACAAAGAGAAAGGGGGGAGAAGGAGGGGAAAGGAGAAAGGGAATATCCCGGAGATACAACAACGTATTAGGATACTCGGGAAGACCAGCGGTATTTTACGTTCGTGGCTTTCCTGGAGATATGCTCGATAGAATGGGAAAAGTTTAGTTTTGAAGGGCCCTCCGGCTCTCCCGCACCCCTTTCATGAATCACAGAAGGGAGGGGCGGAGGGGGGGGGGCAACACGGGAGGCTCGTTCTCGATTATGAAACGCCCTCGTGATTGCACTCCTGGCGTAAACAAATTAGCGCGCCGCTCGTTCTCGCTTTCCTTCGCGGCGCTTTAAACGAAATTACGCCGCGCGGTAGTTAAATGGAAAGTCCCGGCTGTTGCGATTCTTTTGTACGCGGGGAACGTTTAGCGTTCTCGCTTCCGGTGAAACGCGAAACGATTAAGACGAGAATGCCCCCCCCCTCCCTCCTTTTGGATCATTTAAATATGTTTCACTCGCCGGCGGGAGATTGAAATTCCTTTTGGGCACCCCATCGGGCCCAAGTGTTCGTTCGTTCTCATAGTTTTGTATGAAAGGTCGAGTCTACATTGATATTCAGTGTACACGTGCGGTGTGTGTGTGTGTGTGTGTGTTTGCGAGAGTGTGTGAGTTCTGATTTACGAGTAGCATAAAGTGTACGATTTCACCGGGTAAGTTTGTAATAAAATACATTCCGTTGGATTGCGAGGAGGGAAGAAAAAATGAAGTTGGAGGTGGAACGATTGTACTTAAAGGAGTTTTAGATAAAACGTATCGAAAGAGCGATCGCAGAATCATTTGGAAACCACTCAGGAGTGTACTTATGGCACTCAGCTATCCGATTAGAGGTTAAATTATGACGTATTTCGGCGCCACCTGCACGACACGGGTAACGGATACCGATGGCACGTGACCCGTCACAACTCTAATTTATGCGAATTTCCAAACCGCACCGTGCACTTCGTGCCCGTAAGATCGGCCCAACGAAATTTCCGCGATTCTCAACGAACTCCGGGGGAATTAAAGTTAATTAGAGAAATAGACTTTCGGGGAATAGAAACCGTCGAACTGTGGACGTTTATGTGAACGCATGTTTTCTTGTAAAACATTTTAAAGTTACATATATAAATTACAAATTTCTATAAACATCGTTTAGAAATTACTTTCAAAGAAATGTTACATCATATTTTCTCGGGAAACCTTTTAAAGTTAAATAAATTAGAAAATCTGACCGCCATTGGGATACACAAATTTCTATAAATATCGTGCATAAATCACTTTCAGAGAAATGTTACATCATCCAGGATGAATTAAATTAACTACCTTTAAACTAGGTTAATAGTACATATATTATAGAATCTACTTTGCGGCTCTGAAGAGCGATTTAAATAAAATTCTCTTTCCTTTTTTCTCTATGTTTCTATCCTTCGTCGAGGACTCCCAGATGTATTTAAATTTACCGGAAATACTATTTCTTCAATAAATATTCCGTTTTTGAATATTTATATTTATATTCAAAAATGCACGTTGTAAATCGCAAGATTTCCACAATTCCACTTTTTCTTGCGAACACGCATCACGCGAAAGAGATCCATCTTAGAAAAGTCTCGTGTACCACGTTCATCAGCACTGATGACCTCGGACACGGGCAGGTGTCGACCGTAATACGATATAAAATCGTTTCCACGGAATAACGCTCGTTTCCCCCCGGCGGAAAACGCGAGATTGATAATATTGGGTTCATTTATGCGACGCCATCTAAATGAGCCCATATAAAGGTTGACGCGATGCCTTTCAACAAACTGCTCGATTTCGTTTTGGATAAAACATGTAACTGCTGTGAAAAGTTGCTAAAAAGTCCGTGTTACACGGAGCGGAAGATAAAGCAAAAAAATACTGATAACACTTGAAGTGTGACGAGCAACCGGGGAACTAGACGAAATTCAGACTGCATCGTAGCGTCAAATTCACAGGTCCATGGATCGTGTGTGAGTACTACATATGTGTGTAAGTGTGTGTTGTGTGTGTGTACATACTACAATATGTCAAGATTTCAACGGAAACGCTCATTTTTCAGTCTTCCCCGCGAGAAACGTTATATTTACGTTTTCCGAGCGCGTGCTTCCACTTCTGGGTTTTACAACTTCTATAAAAATGAGAAGAAAGTAGCTGGTAACGTCAAGAAGCCGCGTTGTACTCGATGCACATACTCCGAAGAGGTCTCGGATAATATTTCGAAACTTCACTCCGTTTCGCTGGCTTCGTAACGAGTATTTATCTTTCGCCGAGAAGACTACTCTATCGCGGAAACGAACACTGGGATTTGAGAACAAAAGAAAAAATCATTTTTTAAAAATATCCAACCTTTCGCCCGAGTCTATAATCTTGAAACTAAAATTATGTTTATTGAAATAAAATAAAATTGTGTTTATTGAAAATTGATTGCCCCAGAATTTGATTGTATAATAGAAATCATACACACCCGGATTCTCGTTTTTCGAATTCTTGGATCCTTTGACTGTCAACGCGTACGGTAGAAAAAAATATATATAGACACACAAAGTGATCGATATCGTCGCGCTACATTACCGTGTAGCGTGAAGCCATGATCGAAACAGAGTGCATCGTCACAAAGAACTATGTCAACGTGGTTCGACACGCTTGCAATAGCGCGGTGAATTTTTCGTACACTTTACATAAGCTTCTGTACGCCAGCCAGGTAAATTTCGGGGACAGATTGAATTCCCTGTAAAAGCAACATTTCCGTGGGAATTATAAATCGGTCCGTATGACGATCGATAAATGAATAAATAAATAATTCCGTTCAGTGTCACGTTATCACTATATGTATTGTCAAGATATTTTTTATATTTAACATCTATGCCTTCGAGGGAATAAAAATAATTTGCTACAAGTATTAGTACAATATAATTGCATAATATTCTGCATTTACCATGTTTCCCTACCGTTTAGTACCTCCTATTAAATTAAATAGATATATGATATTATATATTATATATAATAATTTTTTACACATATTATATATAATACTTTTCTTTATCTAACATCTATGAGTTCGAACGAATGAGAATAATTCTCTCCAAGCGTTAGTATAATATATATTGCATAATATTCCGCATTTACCATGTTTCCCTACCGTTTAGTATCTCCGGTTAAATATCCCCGAAATTTACACTTACCCCTCGCGATTCGCCGTTCTCGTAATCTCCGGCTGCAACCCCATTATGTAAATCGGTCATGGGAAAAGTACGCGGGCCCTATAATCCTCCGGCGATCGATTTCTTATAAACGTCCGACGAGCCTCTATTTACAATATCCGTATCATCTATGATCCAGGTGGATCCTGAACGGCGGTGGAAGCACCGACGGGGAAACGTCAACCCATAAATATCGGATATCGAAATCTCTAACGTGGAAATACCGTTTGATGGAAATTGTTAAAATAAACTACATCTGCCACATCTCCCCCCCCCCCCCTATGTATACTACACCCCAGCCCCACCCATCTATTTTATTATACCACCCTCGGTTAATTCTAAATAATTGCACGAGGGAATTTATACGATCGAAAATATCAAGGAAGACTTGAGTTTCAAAACGTGAAAGACTCGATATAGAGAAATTTTTTATTAGATTCGTAAATTAAAGCGAAAAGTTGTCTGGATTAAGACAGTAGTCGTTACAATGTAGCATTTTGAACAGTCGTACGAAATAAGTTATCGCGATATCTGATCACGATTTAATAACGTTATCCACGGGTCAGCGGAGTTGCTGTATTTTGAAAGCGAATATTTTGGAAGCACCGGGGTAAATTTAACCCGAGTCTCATACGAGCGTTGCAACATAAGTATCGGATATCGAAACCACCATTAACCTTCCCCCCCCCCCCCTGTACTGGTGGGATGCACGGGAATATTTTGTTAGACCCTACTGGGACATCGAGCTTGAAATACAATGCTGTTGCCGCTATGGTGTTACATCTACCGTTGCTTTCAGGTGTCACGGAGTTTATGAGCAGAAGGACGAAGGCCGTGATTTTGCGAGATGACATTTATGAAGGTTCCCCCGCGAATCTTTACGGTGTCCCGCCATAAAACTCATGGCTTGGCCACATTTTGCTATTTGTAGGGCTAAGAATTTTACTAGACACGCCACGTGTTCCCCGCTCTATTTCCAGGGGACGAAAGTCGGTTGTATTGGATTTAAAATTTGAAGAGATAATCGCTAGAGAGATATTTGCTTGGAATAATTAGGGAGATTTTAATATTATTTATCGTAATTATTAAAATTGCACAGTTTAGAGAGATGGGAAAATAAGATCTTTTGGATTTTGCGGCGGAATAAATATTATTTTTAAAAATGAGATGTGAAAAGTACACTTTTATGGGAAGTTACTAATCAGTAAATTATTTTCTAAGAAATGAAAATAGAAACGATTGAAATTCGAAATTTCTATACGAATTATCTTCGTATAACCCAAGCAATTGAACAATTACGTTCCGCAGATTCTAATAATTTGTCAGTTAATTGTCTGAGATATGTCTTCTTCAGTTTCTAAAGATTCACGCAAAGTGGATTGATATTTCTGAATCTTAACACTTAAGTTTCACAAGTTTTAAGCAACACTAGGAACCAGGTCTTCCATAGCCGGACAATTTTAACTGCTTGCCTTGGAATAATGTCTCTAACACATGGTCGTTATCCCGAGTCAAAAGTCAAATGCACGTCTTGCAGACGCGGTTTACCTGGTACATGTACTTTGATAACGAGTTTACTCAGCGTATTCATGGCCATTCTCGTCGGAGTTCAGAACTATTTCATTTGTACCTTGACCTCGCTGAACAAATACCAAGCAAAACGATGTGCATGTCATTTTCACGGATTTTCACGTATTCGATCTTTTCTAAACCTTAATTATCTGTACCAACTTAACACAAGAAACCACTATAATTCGCATATTAAATTATTCATCACCCAATAAATTGATTGATTGATTAATCCCTCGATTATCCGATCACAAATTCATTTTAAACTAACAATTAAATTAATTACTATTAAAAAATAACTAAAGGAACAGCACAACAGCGCCTCGTCAATTGTTAATTTAACATTCCAGATAGTACAGTCAATAATACAAATAAATAAGAAAGAATTGCAACACAATTCCATACAACAATTCCATCGCCCCTGAAAGGCAGAAGCTACAAACGTCGACGGTAGTTCAACGGAATTCATGCAGGGTGCGCAAACACACACATACACAAACACTCACAGACAGAGGCCCCAATCTATACCTGACACGGCGATAAATCATGATTTATGATAACAGAAGTTCCATTCAGATGAAATAGAAGCGCAGTTTCACCGTTTGCTATAAGACGCCGCCGGTACACAGACGGCTGTGCCCTCGGGTTCACCGTTCACAGACTAGTTTATGCCCTCCATCTCACCGCCATTAGGTGGCTTCCAAGTGGCTCGCGATTCACGGAGCAAAGTTCAAAGTGTGCTTTAAGTGCTGATTGAATACGTTACTCACGGATAAATGTCTCTTTAACCGCGGCCACCGAGCGGCGGATAAAGTGTCACTGCAATGCCTTCGATAAATCCGCGGAACCCCACACTCTCTCGTCTACGTGGACCTGTAGCAATCGAAGGGAACTCGAATTTGAAATATCTCTGCTCGCTTCGTATCGATGAAACGACACCTCTGACAAGGGGAGGCTACGAGTGCGATCAGCGCTTTTTGGATAAAATTGGTATCAAATGGTAGGGGGTGACGTGTATAAACACCCTGTAAAATATTACCGGTATATGGCCGGCCATTTTTATAAAAAATTGACTTAAAGTTGAAAACCTGATGTAAACGGATCGAGCCCAATTTTTTTCTGGCCATAGGGCTTGCTGTAAGGAAGAAAAAATTCTTATGAAAATTTTTGTGAGTGGAAGAGAGAAGGATGTAGATATTTTGTAGGCATTTTTGTTTTAGCTTGAATTCTGATCTAATTGGAATCACTGTGCGTTTGTTGCTTTTTGTTTAAATGGGAATTTTTGGAAATTTTAAATATCAGGCTAAATGCCTGTGAAACTATTTAACAGTTGGAAGCGTGTAACCGAAGCTATATAGGTTTTTGAAAATCATATAGAATTGTTGTTTTTTGTATAAATAGGAATTTTAAAAAATGTTAAATGTCAGGCTAACTGTCTGCGAAATTATTATTATTAAGAAATATGTAACAAAGTTTTGCATCGGGTTCTGAAAATAAATCAAATTTCTAGGAATGAAAATGTTTTTCCTTCAAGTTCCATTTATTGTCAATCACGTTGGCACTTTCGTATTCGAATTACGATTAGAATTTCTATCAATTTTTCCCAATATCTATTAGCATCAATTAAAAACCCGTTAATATTAAATCCCTTATCAAGAGTGATTCTTAAATCGAAAATTAATCAAATTAGATGCTTTCGCCGCGGTGGTTCGATATCCATCTAAAACTGACTGCCAGATTTCAATTAATTTTCATTAACTAACTACCCGCCGAAATGAATTGTCGATTTTGATTCTCTTCAGAAATTCTCTTATCCACCAATTCTATCCGAAAATTGTTACGTCGTATTTCCGTTGCATTTCGGAGACGCCGGCTGCACTCGATTTACGGAAAGCATTCGCGTGTGTCCATTACGAGACCGGGAGAGGGTTTGTTTTTCCCTCGTCCGGAGGTTCTGGCTGCCCGGCAAATCCCGAGATCCCATTATCCGTGTCTCATCCATAGTGATGCAGATTACAATAACAAATAGGCGGCAGGGTCGTGGCCCGGCCGATATCGCGAGAACAGAATCTTCAAACTCTCTTTCTCTCCTCCGAATCTACCTGGCGCCCCCTCCACCCCCTCACCCCCCTCCGCCCCTGGAGACACCGTCGATTGGGGGCAAGAAAAAGGCGCCATTCGTGCCAGCACCCGCTACAGGTTCGTTCATTTTTAACGCGACCTTGGTACAATTTTAGAAAAATAACCGTCGCACTTGAAACAAGAAATTTGAAAATTTTAACACTAGAACGACCGAGGATTAATTGGATAAATAGATAAACATTGGATATATATGTTTGACAAAGAAATAAAGAAAGATAGTAAATTGATCAGTTTAAAATTATTTAAATATAGAAATATGATTGTGAAGAATTTTGGAAATCGTAATGTTTTAAATATAAGCGGTTCTTATAAGAATTTCGGAACCACTTATTTTGACTGCCTTGATCGTTCTAGTGTTAAATATTAAACGTGATATGGTGTTATGAGACTTAGATAGAATAGTAGTTTTAATATGTAGAAATTTTGTGCTGGGT
Organism: Mimumesa dahlbomi; assembly: GCA_917499265.3. Classification (NCBI taxonomy): domain Eukaryota; kingdom Metazoa; phylum Arthropoda; class Insecta; order Hymenoptera; family Crabronidae; genus Mimumesa; species Mimumesa dahlbomi. The sequence continues at coordinate 8,871,097 of OU824118.1, read as the reverse complement.
ATAATAATAGTATGGTATACCGTTGTTTACTATGGAACGAAACGAACATCGTTCGAGTGCAATTAGCGTTTCGTATGTACGCCGTGGAAATTCATATGTTCCCGGTTTGTAACACTCTGGTCGCTCGTATTATTATTTATACCGGCGCGTTTTATTTTATTACGCGTCAAACAGAATTAATATGCACATTTTAATACGGGCATCATCGCCTCCCTGTGTAACCAACGCCGAATAAATTCGTTTTATATGCAAAAATTCGTTCCGGTGACCACTGTCGATTCGCAGATAATGAAAAAAAAAGAAATGTGCCTGACTGGCACGCAAAATCGGGACTAAATAAAAATTCCGAACTTCGCAACTAGAATCCGAGTGAAAATCATCTATTCGTGTATGCGTACGTGTATCTTTTAACACTAAAACCATACCCGGGATGGATCAAATGACCGGTTTGAATTTTTTTATTAAAAATGCCTTCATGCAACGTTACACGTTTCAACCTAAATTTCTTTAATCAACATAAGGAAAATGCAGTTTCTTATGCCAAATTAACTATTACGTGAAATCAATTGTAAAAGTTATTATTTTTTGGATTCGATAAGAATATATACATAAATTGTCGGTTAGGTTAAGTTTAAATTTTTTATTAAAATGCCTGCATGCAACGTTACAGCTTTCAACTTTAATTTCTTTAATCAACATAAGGAAAATGCAGTTTTTTATGCCAAATTAACTATTACGTGAAATCATTTTACGGATTCGATAAGAAAATGTAAATAAACTGTCGGTTTAGTGTTAATGTAGCATCACGCCGACGTCATTTATACTTTTTAAATGGACACTCCTGTAGAATCGTGACTCGGGACGCGAGTCGATTTCCAAGTGCGATGTAAATGCTCCCGCAGGACAATGGGGAGCTACCGAACGATGTCGTCCTTTATGGAGAACGCTGACCTCCGCGATCGGCAAAAACAGCGCGGCACCAGGAATCGGGCCCCCTCGAAGAACGGCGTGTCGATGCGATCGACTTAATCGATACTCGCCGGATGAAAGCGGCCTGCCGATATCTCAATTAGCAACGGAATACTTTGTCCACCGCGGTGAGGCCACGCGGCACAAATTGGATTTTCACGTTTGATCGTGTACGAGTGTGGTACGCTTTGTACAATAAATCACCGTATTAACCGACGAATAGAGAATTTGATAGTGTGTATGATTTACTAAAAAAAAAAAGAGAAAATTCGTTTTTAACAATGCCAGCGATTCGAATCGAGAGGATTTATATAGAAATTTTAAATACCATTCGTAAAGCGAGCTTGATAGTGGTATTTTTTTATATGGTAGTTAGAGAAGATAAGTTCTCGGTGTATGTAAGTGACAAATGTTCATAAAATATATATACATGTATATATTATATAAAGCCTATCGAAGGCGTAATAATGACAGGAGACAAAAGGTTGCTCTTCTATTTTCAATGGACAAAAATCGTCGGGAAGTCTACTTCGAAAGGGAACCGTATTAAAGCAAATTCCTGTCAGAATATGCAAGGAGAGTGGACAGTGCGGAAGCAATTGAGAATTCTATGAATAATAATGCTCCTATTTATTTACCGGAGAATGAACTAAGTCTCCATTTTTATGAGACGACGTCAAAAAGAAAAGATTTACTTATTTCCCAGGAAAAAAAAAATCCGGTTTTGTTTCAAGCATAGGGCTCTTTCAATTAAATTTTGTATCTTATAAAAACCGCAAAAGTGAATGGGGTATATGAAACTAAATTATTTGATAATCACCGTACTATTACATGTACTTATTTGATTCTACGAAGTAAATGAAGAAATGAGGAAATAGAGAAATTCAAAATAATCATTGAAAAATTACGTAATCGAGAAAAAACGAGCGATTTAATATAGAATTTCTAAAAAAGCTAAGTAAGACTGTAACTCTTTCAAAATCGTTACACCACGGAAAAAGATTCTATCCTTTGACATGTAACCTTCCGTAAATTCTCCTCTTCGTAAGTAATACTCCCTAGTAATGAATTAAACAAGATAATCTTTCCAAGTATAAAAATATGTTCGTTCGCGAAGCGAATATCTTTCAGGCATAACACGCGTACGCTAACCAAAGGGAAAAGTTTCTCATCAAAGAACGCCGGTCCCTTGCGAGAAAGTGGAAGCGGGTAACGAAAAAAATCGTGAAAATTCCAGGAAAACCTGGTGGCGGGAAACTCGGTGTATTCAAACGAAACGTAACAAAACACAAAACTGGGAAGAAAAACAGTTTCGGAAAATTCACAACACGTGATCGAAGTAAACGGTGGATCGAAGTTAAGCGTTAAACTTTCTCTCTCTCTCTCTCTCTCTTTCTCTCTTTCTCTCTCTCTCTCGAGAAAATCGTATTTTCCAACCTCTTTCGCACCCATTCGCGCACACATGTACGAGCAACATTTCGCGAGAACGTCGAAACGCCTCGCAGGGGAAGTTCGGTCTGGAAAAATATTTGCTGATTCTATCAACAACGAACGGCCGTGATGTCCCTGGCAGCTCAGAAAAATTTCGGCGAAAGGAGTTCGATAAACATCCTTCCACGGAGTTTCCTTTTCGGGGGGAAACGTGGCACGCGATGAATAAGATATAACGTTTAACTTGTAGATTTTCCCGGGTAGAATCCGACGCGTGGAAATACGCCTTGTGTATTTGAACGGCACAGCAAAGTTACAACTACCGTGTATAAATAATCATTGCGATTTACACACGTTTCGTTCTTCGTACTTTTGGTTCTATCTTGTTTTGCATTTGATTTTATCGTCTTGTTACTCGTTCTGTTCACTATTTCGAATTCACTTGACAAGTACTATCAAACTTCACTCTAATATTACCGAGGATTAATTTAATTTGAAAACAGGGAATACGGGGAGACAGTAAATTGACCAATTTAATTATTTCGTATGTAGAAAAATTGTTACGTTGAATTTCAGAAAATGTACTGTTATTAATTATAGTATTTTTTTGTTTAACCCATTCGCTGCGAAGACGAGTACACTCGTCCTACTTTCAATATGTTATGACATATAGGGTATTGAATTAGTAAATTTTTTGTGACCACAAACATAATTATACAAATGTAGAAAACTTGAAAAAAATACTATCAAATTTATTTGTTAACTTTGGTAAACAATACCACTCAAATTATAAATGGCAATGGGAATGACTTCATATAATTTAGGTTTGGCAGCGAATGGGTTAATATATCAGGAATCATTTTGATTATATTGATACTTCTTAGTTTTAATACCAAACGCGGTCCTATCCAAAGTCTGTCTAAACTTTAGACTCTAAAGCACGCCTCCTCATCCCTCGAGATGCTGAAAATGGCGGGGCGTGAATTTCGCGCGAGAAAATGCGAAACCGAGTCCTTCGACGTCGGGACACGCGCAAGGCGAAGCGAACCTGGACGCAAATATTTGTGGATCAGGGCGGAGACAGCTCGCTGTTTGTCCCGACGAGCGAAGAGCAAGCCTGTTTGAGAATTAGGGCGACGATGCAGGACACGTCGAGCGATCGCTGCGACGAATGTACGTCGCAACCGGGAGACGAATCCTGGCGGTGGCTGCGCGTCCTGGAAATTTCCGACGAGAGGCTTATCAGCCGCAGATGCGATGATAACGATTTTAGGTCCCGCCGAAATGCAGGCGATGCTGGTAGCAACGGATTCGCGAGAGGACGACTCGAAATATCGTGGAATCTTTTGAAAAGTGTACTTCTGGACGAATAAATTAGGATATGTTGAAAAAAACATGATATTTAAATTATGTAATTATTGTGAATGGTAGAATAAAAATGTGTGATGGGTAAATGAGGGTGATATTTAAATAGTAGTAATTATAATATAATATTTCATAAAAAGAATTGTATACAATATGTTATATGTATTGTGATGAAAATTACACGGTAGAAATAATTACTCCCCGGAGATAACAAAAGAGTGTGCAAAATCTTTTACAAATTATTCCCAGTATTTCGCAAACGTTTTTCTATCCATGGATGCATCGTTTAAGAGAGATCTTAGATATCTATCAACAGAATTTACTGTAATAAAACTGAATCAAACAAATGTAGTAGTCTTTATTCTAAACCACAAACAAAACAAAGTCTCAGTTCGCGTTACAGATACCAACGTCATTAAAAACGATATCACATAAAACGTCAATAAGAACGAATATCTGATGCAGGAAATAAAATACTCTCGAATCTCCAAAGAAGTATTATAATCAAAACTAGTTCGTGTACGGGGGAATATACACGTAGACGATCCGAAATAGAAATTCTATCGCAGTTGATGCATACAGATCCAAGAATTTAAGAGCACGCAGCCAGAAGTGAATTCCAAACGGCCAGAGACACAACGATAAAATTTTATTGCTTGCTCGTACGCCTCTTACTAACCGAACCACGGAGAACCGGATATCCTGGAAACACTCTCGATCCGGATAACCGTTGTCCCGCAAGATTTACATCCGCCGCGAGAGAGTTGGCTGGATTCATGCGCGACATCGGGCCAGCTTTTTCCCACCGAACGAAACCTCCGAGTCACCCTGACGTCGACGTCGACGTCGACGACGACGAAGAAGACAATGAGGAAAACGAGGAAGACGACGATTTGCTTACTCGGTCAACGCTACGTTCGAAATGGAAGCTTTCGGGGTCGCAAGAGTTCCACGGGAAAAATGTAAATCGGTCCCCCGATTCCACCGAATTCTTCGGTGACACTGAAGAAGACGCCACGCGAGATAAACTGGGGGCTGTTTATCCGTACGAGGGTGGCAAAGGAAATAGGCGAAGAAGCGCGGGTGAAATGATTTACACAAACTCCCCGTCAGTCGGGATTGCGAATTCTGGACGTGGGAAAGATTTCGATAAGGAAATTTCCGGATTATATTTGCAACGCGTTCCGTTTGAATTTGTGTGTGTGTGTGTTTTATATACATATATAATATAAATCGTTATATTTTCGCGGTACATGGCCACACGGTGTTATAAACATGATAAATCCATCTGCGCGTAATTTCGCAGATAGCATATATCGTCGTTTTACCAGGGAAGAACCCGGAGGGGGGGAGCCGTCTTTGACGGGCGAAAGTCTCGCCCGTGGGCGCTCGAACGAATAAAATGCGAGCCGTCCATCGATTCGCAGAAAGATGCAATTTCCCCGGGTATATATATTTCAATCGACGGAGCAGCTTTTCCTGTATACGCGATATGAAATTACTGCTACTCCGTCGGAGCATTCGAAATACCGTGTTCGCTGCGATTCGAGCGATACACCGTTGATAAATACCGTGAAAATTCGCGATATACCTGTACGTATCGCACTTCGTTCCAATTATTGTAAAAGATACAGGAAAATATGTATATATCGAAAGGGGAGAAAGAGAGAGAGGGGGAGAAAGAGAGAGAGAAATGTGTTGAATAATGGAGCGACGGGCTTTTCAACGCATTGATATTCACACTTCTCCGGATTTAACCTAATTCTCACGTTCATCCGTGCATCTTTGCACCTCTCGGATAGGGTCGAAATTGTATTGTCCTGAATATCTGGGTCAGCAAAAAGCCCGTTCGAGGAATAAAGCAGCTAATCCTCGCCGTTAAATCCGCGTTTCGACTCGATGGGACTCCCGGCGACCTAATAACTCTTGTTGATCTGCAACGCTCCGCGATACTGGCAAGAAGTGGCTACGAGTGCGATTTTTTTTGGATAAAATTGGCTTGAGATGATCGTGCGTGATTAGGGTGGAGACCCTGTAAAATAGCGGGATACGGAAAGTCATTTTTATAAAAAAAGTGTTGAGTTCAAGTTGAAGTATGATGTAGAAGGGATAAAGATCCTAGATGTTCGACCGATTCTGAATAACCACATATACCACCGGTATAAATTAATCTTTAAAGTGTTTTATAAACTTTTGTACCTGCCAAGAGCAATCTTGTTGCTGATGTAAAAAGAAAATAAAGTTTATATTATAAAGAAAAGAATTAAGCGAGACCTCAAACGGTGCAGCAACTCAATTTTTTAGCTCATCAAATCCATACTGGAATCATTTTTTTCTAATTTAACTTTACACATGTTTCATCGAATTATGTCGTTTAAATAGAACAAAGACAGGTGAGAATGAAGAAAACTGAAATACTTTTCTTTTCCTACGTTATCTTAGAAATTCCTATCTCCACATTTTCACTACCCTTCGACACATTCACGAATAATCGGAAAGTATCCCAATAATAATTCATCTACAAGGTACCATTCCCCAACAAAGAATTTAATTAATCAACGGTGAATAACGGAAGTATCATTTTCGTCAAGAAATGTGTACTTTCTCGAAAGCGATCACGGCCAGCAATCACTCGAAAGCTGTCCAATTGGGACTGATAATCACGAGCTGGCGGCGTTTCACCGGCTTCGGTGTTCCGCTTATGAATTATAACGCGCGTGTACGTGTGTGGGAGTGTGTACGTGTGGCCGGGGTGGTATCACGACCGCGTTTTCTGCGCCGCTTCGAGAACAATGAGCTGAGAAAAGAGTAATGAAACACCCCTCTCGTAGCGGCGGTCCAGGCCTTCCGGGGTTAAAGCAGTATTATCTTTTTCGTGGGAGTGCAGGGGAAGTAGTCTTCGCGGTTGGCTATTCTCCTCGGTGACGACCCAGAATCCTTCTTTTTTTTTTTGCCCCGGGGATTTATCACGAAAGGAAACAGCCAGCGAGAATTATGAAATCTTTGCCGAACCCCGAAGAAAAGTATCCTCAAGTGTTTCCGTGTTTTTCTATAATAAGTCATCGTGTCCCGGGGCTGACGGTTTATTTAAAATTATTACTTTCCTTGAAACTTTTCACTTTTGTCTCGCGCACTCCGGATGAAATGTTCACCTTTGGATGAATATAATAGAACACCGCGAGAATTGAAGGGAAAATCGTTGCTCGATTAATGTTTTATTTCGTATATTCCGCAAGGTGTTCTGAAATTGTGAAACGGTATTTCAAGGTGAAACCATCGTACGGTTTTGTGACGATTGTGTCTTCTGCCGAAAAATAATCGTGACGTTAACGGTAGTATGTATATATATATATTTTTTTCTCTATGCATTCCAGCTGGTTCTCAGTACAAAACATCATGTTTCGTTCGCGACGGATGTAGAGCGTAAACGGTTGAAAAATCAACCTAAACGCAACGAGAGGTTCGTTTTCGTGTCAACCTTTATTTTTTCCCATTGCCCCAAATAGAAATTAAAACAAAAAAATGGAAAGAGAGATGTGCATATACACGATATCGCGTAAGTGCAAACACAAACACACCGAAAGTAGCGGTTACAGTAGTTACAGCGTAACGAATCCGAACGCCCCTACGGGTTTTGGGTGGAAAAAATAAATAGAAACGTTTTGTTCATTTTGAAGTGCTCAAGTATTTCGACAGAATGAAAATTTCTGTCATTTTTCATCCCTCCGGTGAAAATTCCTTCGTTTCCTCGAACGTAGTCAATTTTCGGATTGAACAACGGCCTGTTTTCTGTTTAATTAATTTTCTATTTTTCTACGAACAATCAGTATTTTCACTTCGCCGAATCCTCGGCGTATCCTTACTCGCGTGCTAATTAATTTCTGCTAATTAGCAACGTACGAGTGATCTGAAGTACTGCCGGGCCGTCGTGATCTCCGGAATGTTTAATAATCAGAGACGCAAAATTGGAGGGGGGCACATTCCACACGAGTTCCGTCATGCGTGCATGCACGTGTATTTCCCGAAATGCACTAGTCGAATTCAATAACGCAGTCAAAGCAGCAAGGGAAACGGAAGGGCGGGGTCTTCAGCCTCGGAATGGATTTCGTGCGAACGATAAATAACAAGATGTACTACATGGTGAAATAGCTTCGTGAATGGCACGATAAAGCGAAAGAAAAACAAGAACGTTTAACGGCCATGGGAAGAAAATCTGCGAGTATATTTTTCTGGAATGGTAGAATTTGTTATTCGCGATCGAAACAAATATTCATTGGAGAATTAAATAGATGTGTAAGTGATTCGTAAAATTTCGAATTTTTTTAGTAGTAATATAGTTAGATTGTGATTTGTATTTATTTTATTGTTATTAAAATATATTTGAAGATAACTGGTGTTAAGTTTCTTTTAAATTTGATTCATTTTCCTCGAAAACCGCACGTAGATTCGTACCGTGATACATTAAATTAATTAAACGAACCACACGTTTCATATTCCCATGCTCGAAAATAGACGGCAGGCTTTTTCAAGTATTATACCATCATAGAAAATTTCTACATTCGAATATCATGTCGGAGCCCGGTGTACTTGATGTAAAAATGATACAGAGCAAGTATAATCTTTTAAATAGAACAGAATTAAATCCCTTGTACATCTCATCTCAATTAACGACGAGTACATACCCCGAGGCTAATTAAAATCAGCGTACAATTGCTTTTCACAATTCCAGCAAAAATTCTAAAACATCCACCAAAAAAAATCCCTCTTATAATTCTAATTCCAATTTACCCATACCTCGGCCAAAAAAAGAAAATAAAAAAATATCTTCGCCTAAAATAGATTTTACTTCGTAAAATTAACGACAGCGATTCTAGCCGTTATAAACAAGATTAAACAAATCCCGTGGAATCTCGTTGATGATTAACATTAGCAAGAACACTCGACGCATTTTTTTCGCGAGCGGATTTTTCGACGAACCGAGCGGAGTGGTTATGACTCTACTCGGCACGATCACTATAATTACGCGACATTGCGGTGGCTATTAATCGCTATCTTATTGCAGCATCTAATTGCACCTGCCCCGGCCGCCCCGGGCGGTTTTCGTGGATCCTCTCCAGGAAAAGGGAGGCGCGGCAACCCCGTTCGCACGTGAAACCACCACGTTAACCTTCTTATCTTTTGTTCGGTGGCCGAAGGTACCAGTTTGCAACGAATCTGTTACGTTCCACCGTATTCCACCGACGTGCACAACCACCCTGCCCGCGACGTAATTCATAGTAATTGGGTAAATACAGCCCCCCAACGAATTTCGCGTGGACGCATTACTTACGTGGCGAATAATATATTTTCAAACTGGCGGGCTAAGCAAATTCCGGGGGAAAATGGATTTTAAAGACTGGTTCGAAAGGAACGGTGGGTCTGTGTTGGTTAGACGAAAGTTTCCTTTTTTTTAGATAGAAACAGATTTTTCCGGCGAAAAACAAGTGGAAATTTGTTGACGGAACGTTTTTCACGTGACACTTTATTTTTTGAGAGAATGTATCCTAAAAAGTAACCGAGGTCACGTTGGGTATGGAAAAAAATTTGTAAGACACTTTTTATCAAAATGTTACATCGTTACTCGTTTTAATTAACGTGACCCATGAGAAATTACACGCTGACTATACCGTGAATGGAAAAACATAATATTCAGGTGTACAAGTTGTGTTAGCGTACAACTAGTTTTTCAAGTAGATTTCGCGAAAGTTGCGAAACACTCGTAACAATTTCGTTTTGCAATTTCGACTTATTTCGCCCGGAAGGGCCAACCTGTTTCCGGTTGTGCCACGAATTGCGGGTCACCGTGTATGTACACACATACACACACACGTATACGTAGATATACACGACGAGAAAACTTCCATGGGAAATTTGTTCGCGGAAATGTGTCATTTCTGAAAGCGGTTAAATTATTTTTTAAAATTCCCGAAACCTCGTTCTCTGCGGTTACCGGGCATTACGTTATTCAATTAACCTATCGTTTATAATCTCGTCTTAATCGCCGTGATTACGTCCCCGGTTCGGACCTTCACTCTCCTGTAATCTATGATTATAATGTTAACGAAACATTATCTCGTCCGATTATCGCGAGTGTAAGCATAAAGCTGGATAAAGTGAGCCACAAATATTATTACGGAAATTATATACATCGGCGGAAATTGAATATCTCCGGGCTGCTTGTACTGCGAAAATTTATTCCAAGAATAATTGGAACCGAGCGAAAATAGTAAATGCTGGAGAGAAACAGTGGTGACAAGCGAGCAATTTTGAAAATCGTTTCAACCACCTGACTGATTATTCCTTTCCGTATTTCGAAGGTAATTAAAAATGACGATACGTGTTTTACACATATATCTTTCTTTGCAATAATGTCCCTTTCAATAGAGATCTAAAACTTTTACGTGGAATTTTTATATATTTCAATTGAAAAGTTATTATATTTTATAAAATCATTCCTGATTTTCCAAAAGCCGGATATATAGGGTCAAAGTATGTAATTCCTGGTAGACTATAAAGTTCGATACGTCAGCGAACAGATTTCCCAATTATTATTCGCGAATTTACCAAATAATCGTCATAGTTATTAAATTGTAATTATTTATCGTTCCACGGTTAAATCGTCCATGAGAATTGTTAATACGAATAAAACGCATTATCCGAACGAGAGGCTGAATTTGCATATATTATAGTATACATACACATAAATATACAGTTCATTTGTACACGTCGAACAAACGACACCGGTACGTTGAAAAATTCCGCCGGAAAAGCAATGCAACGCTGCCGGAAAAGCGCGCGATATGTCCTTTGACGTAGTGGAAATCCTGGCTGTTCTAGAAACTTCACGGTAAATTGAAATTCCTGTTCTAGTAAAGTGGCGCTGCTTCGTATATATGTATATATACGCGGCGGCAGTCTTCAAAGAGGTCCACTTGTATAATAATTTCTGCCGGGAATGCGGAGATTTTGAAACGCGGAAAAATCGGGAAAATTTCATTCATCCGCCATGGTAACGGCCGTGAAGGGAAATCGTACGTGACTACGTCGTTATGAAAACGCGGCTTTTGTAGGGTTGTAAAAAACCAAACCGGGGAGGGGAGAGGGGGGGGAGGGGGATTAAACGAATCTTACTGTGCGCGGGCGATGATTAAATTAGAATCGTTTGCGGTAACATGGTATATGGTTATATAGCCGGGAACGAGTGCGTAGTATTTTCAGTTGATTTGAAGTAGCGAGGTATTTAATTGGACTCGATGCCCGATCTCGCCGGGAAATATAAAGTTTGCCGGGGGAAAATAAATTTCACCGCGCATTTTCCCGCAAATTAAGTTTCACGAGTTCCCTACGTATGAATACAGTGTTACACCGTGCGAACGTAATTATAGGTAGTGTGTAGTATATTATTTGATCGAAACTATACCTAATTGCACTTTATTCTACGACAATATGTCGTTCTCAGGCTTTCGTATATTATTAATCGATGATAAAACGTATCGATTACGATACCGGTAGCCTCGTAGAAATGTTATCACACAAATTCACGCTAACAATTACGCGGCGGAAACCTTTTGAAAGTCGAGCTTTAATTATAATTACAATCGAAAGCCGTGACAAGCGTGCCTCGACAAACTAAACGCAAAAACGGAATCTCGTAAACATCGAATTAATAATATCCACACGAATTTCATCATGAAATCCCACACAACCAAGAATCTACCGTAAACAACAGTACACATTTCACCGAAAACCCTTTTAACCGCCGATTAATCAGAAACACTCGTCCCAAACTGTTCGCTCCCCATAAAAATCCCATTACTCCCGGAATCCGTAGCGTCCCTAGAAAAAAAAATTCCCCAACGAAAGATTCGAACGATTTTCAAGATTGCTCACATACGAACCCCCGAAGACTCTTCACCCTCCTGTCTCCGCCGTCTCGCATCTCCCATCCATTCTTTTTTTTTCTCTTCTTTCCAGTAGATTCGTAGACGCACGTGGCAAGGTAAGAAAAGATCCAACGGGTTCGCCGGGAGGGGTTTGGAACTCGAGATATTACGCTTCCGACGTTCGATCGCATTTCAGATTGTGCTTGAATTCCACGCGGGATTGAATGGGATCTCATTCGGTATACGCTCATAGAGAGACCGGATGCCGATGGGGGAGGGAGAGAGGGGGAGGGGGGATGGAAGGGATGTATATTCCGCCTTTTCCGACGGCGGTTAATCCGATTACGCGGAAAAATTTCGATACGCCGCGATATCCACGCCGAAACCACCGTACGTACTACATTCCGCTATTTTTTTTTTTTACTGCGCGTCACGACTTTGTGTGAGTGCGTGGAAATTAAAATCTGCCCGTACAGAAAATCGCACGGGGGGTGCGTGTGCATTTCTATGGTCACGCGTAAACTGGAATCCGTTTTTCGGCGGAGATTTACGGAATAAATTTTCCACTCGTAGGAAATGCGTCGTTGCACGGTTACAGGAATATGAGATGACGGTTGGATTATGTAAGTATGTGTGTATATAGGTGTGCATGTGTGCGTGTGGGTGTATATCTTGCGAGTATTTGCTCGCGGAAAAGTTGACAGCGCACAAAGGCTTCGGGGTGCGGTGGAATATTTGGCGAATTCGAAAGTTTCGAGACGAGGTCTGAGTAGTCGCGGTTGAAGAGTGGTCGGGACAGGTCGACCGTTTCTATGAGATTTACATGGGAAAGTTGCGATAAATTAATTCGTCGCGTGTACCTTTATTTCGTGGAATTAAAGGTAGCTGACGGTGCTTATCTGGTCTATGGACAAAATTGCACGCACGTTTTCCTGGAAATCTCATCGGGTGAAATGTAATCTATATATTTCACTTTGAAATATTTTCTATTTATCATACAAATATTATATTTAAAAAAATATAGTAACGATAAAGTTGAATAATTATTTAAAAGACCTCGCGGAATTCGACTAATTTATTTTCGTATCTTCTACAAGTGTTTTAAACCCATCGCATGTATATAAAATAACCAAATTTGAACTACGAATGATAAAAAAAAATGTAAAAGCGTACGCAAACTTGGAGATCACGTGAAAAACGTGTAGAGTGGTTAACAATAATTTCCGCGTGAAAGGATAGATTCCCGAAGGTTATTCGAAACATCGGATCGCGTTAAATATCGAGACAGGATAGCGTAACGATCAACCGAATCGCTGGGAACACGTGCGAATAGTTTATCAAATTGATTGACGAGCTACTAATGTCAGTAATCCGCGACGTGCTGTTACGAGGGTCAATGACGCTGGCGTCGAAATCACCTTGTTATTTATGGTTCCGTCGGGCCGGAAGACTTACGGGCCATTGAAAGAAGCATTTACTTGTCGTTTTATGCCTACGTTCAGCATTCACAAATTTTAGTGGATCGCTTCCATATTAACTTCGGACGGGCTATATTTTTTACGCTTTCATATATAATGCGCTATAAAACTGCTATACTACACCCGTTCGCTGTGATATAATATAATATGGTGTATTAACAGGACAATATTCTTGGCGATGAAACGTGTCAAGTAATAATACTATTTGAATATTATATATTTGGTGAAAGCTAAAGAACCCTTAGTTCTTAGCAGTCACTGACCTAAAGACACATTTTCACTACCACTCTAATATCAATTACATTTTATATATAAATTTTATATGTAAGTTTCTTAAAATCCTGTAAAAACTAAATCAAGTCTCCTTGTATAAACCAGAATTACGATTAATCTAATTTTCTATGAATTTTTAGAGAAAGTTCCTGTACACCATTAGAAATTAAATTATGATTTCATTTTTTAATCCAAATCCTTTCCCACGCGGAGCACAATATATTCGTCAACACGCTAATGAAGAAAACAACAAATTCTCGCCTGCATCCGAACGATCATCCTCTCATTATCGACACAAACATTTTTCCCTCCCGATAAGCCTACTATTCAAGATATCTACGAACCCGTTCACAACTTCCTGGTGCGTTCCACGGATTAGAGGTTTCGCATTCGCCCCGAAGAGTGAATCCGAGTTATTGAAGGCTGCGCAGCGTGCGAGTAAGAATCGGTAAACGGCCTCTAATGATCACCTCGGACTCCTTATCGGTTCACTTCCTTGAGGTCGGACTCTCCTTAAACGTATCCGGAAAACGTTAGTCTCTAGAACCTTCGGCAATCCTTCATATCCATATTAACCTTTTGAGTTCTAAGGACGCATATATGCGTCTGTCGAAAGCCATCGGCGAGAACTAAGAACGTATATTTGCGTCTGTCGATTTTTTCGATCATCCACATAAAAGTACTACAGTTACTTTTGTGCAAAATTAACCCTTAGCCATTTTGGACGTATCACGCGTTATTTTACCATGGAGAAATATATGATAAGTACTTAAATAGAAATAAATTTATAAATAACTAAAAATATAATAAAATATAAATTTAGCTAAATTTGGCCCAACTAGCTGGTACTCCTCGCCAAAAAATCTGCCGACCGCAAAAGGTTAATACAGATGTAACGATTAATTGATGTAATACCTTCGTAACGATTATAGTGTGGCATAGGCAACGCATAAATTGAAGGATTACTATAATTTATTAACTATTTATTTGCGCCTTGAATAGTTAACACTAGATTTACGGACCGAGCCAAGTTGACATTCAAAAGTTGATTACTATATATATATATATATATATATATATATATATATATATAACTTTAATATTATTTTCGAAATACATACGTTGGTTTTTAGTTTAGTAATGAAACATATGTAAATGTTAATTTAAACTTAGTAAATTATATTAGTATATTAGTAAAGTACACTTCAGTAAAAATAGGTATATAATCGACATCCGTAAATCTAGTGTTAATCAAAAGAGTGCAGTCTGGCGAAAAAGTATTCCGTCCACAGTGGACCCCATAGTCTGCGACTAGTCAGACCTCTAAGGGTTACAAATCCATGAAAATATCATCGTCGATAACCTTGAAAAAGAAAATTTCCCGATTCGCGCGAGATTTCGACTATTTCCAACCAAATTTCCGCGACAAGGTCGATTGAGTCGCCGGATGCTGGATTCCCGGCCGACACAAATGGCGTCGACCCGTGAGTCGTCGGTGTTCTCCACGCGTCAACGAGACGGGGTGTGGTGGTGGGTTATAACCGGCTTAAAATCATCCGGTACAAAAGAGAGAAACGACAATGACGGGCCGCCGACCGGCCGCAGATACCGGACATCAGCCGACTGACAATGCCTGGATTATCTTCGGCACGACAAAGCCGTCTCGTAAACTCGGCACGGACAAACGGGTCAGTTGTACGGACGACGGGCGTCGCGACGCGTTCTTTCATTTCCCCCCTCCCCTTCCCCTCAACATCGTTCATATTCGCCACACGAAGAACGTTTGTTTACGATTCGCTGCGTTAACGTGGCGGATTTCGATGTTGGAAATGACTGGGATGATCTTTTATCGGTCGTGACTTAAGAACGACGTTGATCAAACGAATAAATGAATGAACGAACGAACGAAGGTATGAATATAGGTACGTTAGTATGTAACACCGTGGAAATTCTTTTGATCTTACCGCAAGGTAGCCGCGTGGTTTTATGAAATAATCAATGAAATGATAAATAGACAGGGAAAACAGACCGTTCGCGGTTAAACTGGCTGACTTTGAAATTCTGACATTGAAATTCTGGAAAAAGATCTTCCGCGCGGCTTTGAAGAATAGAAAACCGACGAAGTTCTCCTATGACGCGCTGATTGGTCCGCGTTCCTTGTACGGTCGATGGTAACGTTGGAACGAGAGCCTCGCCGGAAATGGATTGTCTGGTTCACGTGCTGCATCGTTTATCAGCGGGACTGGCTTCGCTGGTAGCAAACAGAAATGAAGAGAGAACAAGTTTCTTCGCTGGGATTTTTTCGCGTTTTAACGAGGTTTCGGTCAATTTAAAGGAATTTCTAATTAAACATCCCGACCTCGGTGGAAAAACTTATACATCTATTAATCATCCAATTACCATTTCTCCTTTTTTCCCCCCACTCCTCTCGTCCCTCTTTTTCTTGCATCCATCCTAATCGTCTTAGCTCCGCACTAACAAGCGACTAATCGATTATTCTTTTTGTCGATGAAACTTCTGCCCGTAAAACTTTCAGAATCACACTGAAAATCCTCTGGCTCGTTGTGTAACACATTCTTGTCCCTTTATCACCTTATCGACGGGCCTACTAGATGTTCTGTTAACCAAATACCACCCCCTCACCCTATTTAACCCTTTTAGTTTAGTGCGAAAAAGGGTGTCTATGCGAAGATAATCGCAGGAATTTGACACCTTATCGCTCTAGCGCGTAAAGTGTAGACATCAACAGTAGACAATATAACAAACAGTTCTAATAAATTAATTATTTTAATCTTAACGATCGCTAAAATGTAATATTCAAGCACGAAAATTTAATTTGGCTTTTTAAGCGATCATACAAACACTAAATTAGACTAAATTATAATAAAGATCACTCACCCATAGCCTAGTTTTGGGTTTGTATGATCACTTCAAAGGCCAAATTAAAAGTTCTAATAAATAATTGTTTTAATTGCAACGCAATGAATTTGAACATCATTTTACAAAGTTATTTTGAAACACAAAACCCTTGTGATGCGTATAATAAGCGCCACGCTTACATGTATGTGCCCATAATTATGAAAGTGGTCTAAGTCAATTTTTTTAAAAAATGTTGAATATTACGTTTTTTAAAGGTTCTCAAACATTTATTAACAAATTATCAAAACTTTCATTTTTTTTAACACTAAACCTTCCGAGAGTTTAGGTAGATATTCTTATCGGATCCGAAAAATGATAACTTTTGCAATTGATTTCAGGTAACAGTTAATTTGGCATAAAGAACTGTATTTTCTTTATGTTGATTAAAGAAATTAAAGTAGAAAGCAATAACGTTCCACGCAGGGATTTTAATAAAAAATTTGAAAACGGTCATTTGACCCACCTCGGTAGGTTTAGTGTTAATATTAACTTACACCATTTTCATAATTATGGGCACATATATCGTCGTTGACACTTTTCGCAAGTGCATCGAACAACCATATATCCTCGTTCGGCCCTAAAAGGGTTACCACCGAAACGGTCACTCTTTCGATTATAATTGCGACGATAAAACGCGCGACGCGATAACAGCGGAGCGGCCGGGATTCCTGGAATTGCAGTTCCGGAACAATTCGAATCGAAAGTTCATCAAGACCCGGGGAGTCGTCGACCGGTATAGTGGGAATTAACCCCGGGGTCCAACTTCGACGACTGACTCACGTACGATTGTACAGGGCGCCTCGTGTACCTGGGTCCGCGCGTTTGTCGACTAACAATGAGAATCGGCCGAGAAATAGAGAAAGACGAAAAGAGGGGCAGGAGGGAGGGGGGTACATCGCCGTGATTCCTTGTACGAATGTATTCCATGTAAGTGCAAGTTTCTATGTACACGTAACGTGGGCTGTTTGCAACGCGCTACATGTTTCCGGTGGTCCGCAGTTTTAGCCGGTTGTTAGATGCACCGTAGTTATCGGGCGGATTGTAAATTAACCGTGTACACGTGGAATTGTAACCGTGACGTGAAACAAGGATTCTGTTAATTCTTTTTTTTTGTTATTAAAATCGACGTGTATCGCGGCGAGAGGATATTTCTGCGAACATGGTGAAAATGTAGGATTTAATTGAGTTACGGGAGTCATCGGGCGGAATGTAAATTAACCGTGTATGGTAAAGTGTAACTCTGATGTGAAACAGGGATAGCGATAAATTAATGACGGTTTTAATTTTTAGTGATTAAAATCGACACGTATCGCATTTTAAATACGTGATTTAATTAATTTATGATAGTTATCTGCTTGAACATCCCATTGAACATAAATCATATACATAGACACACTTATTATGAATATAAATCAAGTATCTAATAAATCTACTAGCAAGTGACTCTAAATTAATCTCTCCAGTCACAGCAACCAGATACCTTTTTCCTGATGGTTCTTGTCTAAAAAAAAAAAACATAAAAAAAAGCCCCTACCAATTTTCTACCGAATTTCACGTTGCACCAAGTCGGCCCATCATCCGAGCAATTAATTCCGGCGACGGTTCGCGGCGTATTTACTCTAAGCCCGAAATTTCTTCCGCTGTAACGAGCTGCATAAAACTTGCCGAACGACGAAGGAATCACTTGGAAGTAACTCCTCGACCCGAAGTTATCGACTGCGGAGTCTTAAGTTCGGCTGGGTGAACGGACTAGCGTCCGAGGCGGTGCAAAGACTAGGTAGAAGAGATTCACGAAGGAACTGATACTCGGGCCACGGGAAATTACTGTGGCGTGCTCCTAGTTGAATATCAATGCCCCCGGAAGTATAGGAGAGCGGTTCGCTCGCAATTGCAGTAATCCCTGGGTAATCGTCCCTCCAATTGCACCTGGGATACTTGTTCACGGGGCAACCAGGGGAGGGGGGAGGGACAAATCTGTTACTTTGAATCGGTTTTCCTCGCAGACATGCGAAAAGAGTGATTTTTTTAAATTTTGAGGATTTTAAAGATATGGGGAAATTGAGAGATGTGTGAGGATTAATCTCTTCACGCCCTTGGACAGATGTGGACCTTTAGTTTTTTTATTATTATAGTTACTGTCAATAATACAGAGGTAGACTAAAATTATCACTATAGATTATTCAATATAGAATCCCTCGATAAAAGAAATAATTTTTTTTTTTTGGTTTGGCTGGACTGGTAATGAGATCTTTATTTTATAAGAAATTACTAAATGTTCACATATGTCGATTATAAAATCGAACGTGTGACATTACCTTTGGAAATATTAACGTGTTAGACAGGATGTAGAAGTATGTTTTCAAGAGATTTTCCCCGTTGTTTAATCGTGAAAGCTGATTCGACAGTTTCCACCTGCGTAAATAGACCGATATTTTTGTTGCGCAGCGAATTTCAATTTGGTTTCGGTTCATTGTCGGCACGGTTCCGAGGAAATAATTGTCTGACCTATTTTTGGAAATGAAAAAAATGCGAAAAAAATACATAGACGCCGTCTAATTTGTGCGAAAATTTAAAAAATCGTTTTGTTACAAAAAATTAACTAAAACTATCTATCCAACGTATATGTATAAGACAATATTGTATGCGGTGGAGCTCTACAGTCAAGTTTGCGAAACTTACACGGACTCCTCCTTTTGTTTAACATCGAATGTAACGCACTCGTACGGTTGCGTGGAATTGAAACCGAGAAACCCGCGTTAAAGTCATCCCTCAAAGCGAACCGCCGCGGAACGGATTTCGTGTAACGCATTGTAGCCATCTTGCGGTTCGTTTTATTTGCGAAGTTTAAAAGCGATTTCACAGCCGCGTTTCCTTCCGTTACATTGAGTAATATAGCGCCGAACGGAACTGTAACGCACGAGTTCGAGCAAACGAATATCACTGGGTTACTTTATCAAACGGTTGCGAACACGCTTATGGTAATATTGAAATTCAGTACTTTTCTAGGGACTTATGGGAACATGTGAAATTACTCGCGGTACGTTTGTCAATAAATGCGTGAGCGATCTCAGTTTCCGTCAAACATTTTCAATTAACACTTTCCTCTGTGAAGTCAGCCAACCAGCGAGACGCTTTTTACATTGATATTAACTACGTGAGGAAATCAAGTTTTCCGGGTGAAATTTTCCAATTACCATCGACTCTCTGTTAACCCTTCACAACCCCTAACCAGATGTTATCTATTTCAGGAAGGTACTAAAATAATTGTATAAACCATAATATGTATTTGCGAATTAAGTCAACTCATCAATTTGACTGATATCCGAGCAGATAACTCTGCATCGTACAGAATTCTGAAATTACAGATCTAAGGGGTAAATAAATTTTCATATATTATACATTCCTTTAATTATACCAATAATCATCATCATAAATTAAAATAATAGTAATGATTTCCCTAATTTTGCTCACGAACTCCTATTAATCCATCAAAATAATGTTATTATCCCATAAACCTAATCTCAAATACTATCAAATTCCAAGTATTCATCAATTCCTCCACACAACAACGCACATCACTCTTCCATTCCTCTCAACAAAAAATTCAACTCGTCCGCCGAAATCCCGAACGTCACAATCACGTCTCTAGAGTTCATGGTTAAGACCTACGAGTTGCCTGAAACACCGCTGGAAACGATCGGTCCGCCTTCCAAATAGGAAGCGTGTTGACGTTTTCCTTAAAGGCCAGCGTGGCGCGTGCAGATATCCGCGGTACGTGTAACGGCGCGGTTTTATCAGCGATAAAAATGTATTAGAGAATCTTATATTCAGGGCCAGGCCCCCGCTAGCTGGAGATAAAGCCGCGCCCGATGCCTCGTGGTACGTGCCCGATCTGCATGCCGGCGAGAATAACAGTTCCCGTTCAACGTACAGCTTTTCCCGAAAGCCTCGGCGGTTCCGATAAAACCGATCGCGATAATTCCCGGCGAAATCCCCGGGCCTCCCCTGGAAAAGTGTTCGCCGGGACTCGCGGAAAGAATGCCGTTTTGTGGAACGAGGCCGTGTGTGCATACACGGCTGGACGCGTGTTCCAGTTTCCAACTTGAAATTCTCGGATTAATTTCGATCTAATCGATGTGGAACACTTTTCCGTGATAGCCGAGTTTCGGTGAAACGCGACTGAAGTTCGGGTTGCGAGAATATTGTGAGTGGGAGGAGTATTAAATAGTACTCTGTCCCATAATACTTGATAGGTTTCTACTTTATTCTTGTCCCATGTTAGTGAATATGTTTCTTTAGAATTAATTTTTTGACAAAACGTTCGTATATTTTTATTTAGGAGTAGTTCATTTTAAAATTAAAAACTATCAAGTATTATGGGACAGAGGGAGCATTATTTAGATGGGCGAAAATTAGATTAGAGAATTAATAGTATTAATAAAATGGGTGAATGACAGAGGATCGTTGAACTTGATAATAAAAGGACACTGATAGGGTGAATGTGATAGATAAGAGTTAGGGTGAGATGTTGAATGATTTGCGTTAATAAGACTGTGATATTGAGGGTTAGGTGGCTTACTTGAAAATTTTGATTGACAGACGCTAATATGAGTTGTTGTAATTATTGGCTAACAGAGATAAAAAGAGACACTCAGTCAACTTTCTGTATTATTACTAGAATAATCACACTTGTAAAAATGCTGATTTTCAGAATCGTCGTATTTATTAATTATCCACATTGCGAAGACTTCGTTATACGAATTCATATTGTCTTCCATTGAAACGGAAAAATAATTGATTTACGTAATTTATTTTCCATCCATCTTAATATCAATAATCTTATCAGTATCCCTAAACAAGCAATTTAAATTAATACCACAACGTTTTCTCGTTGCTTCTCAAAAGTACCGAGAACATTTCCAACGCGTTAAATTCCTCTCGATCCTTCAGAATTCCAAATGACCAATCTGCGGGGTTCGTATGCCTGCAACAAATTTCCAAAAGCCCGTCGGACGACCAGCTATTTGCCACGCACGATCGGACAGAAATTACCAGAAAACCAAAGTAAACGCGTGCCATCGTCGTCGTCGTCGTAAATTCGAGTCGTCATAAAATAGCGGATTAGCCGATCGATGTTCAACCGAACACCGGAATCTCCGGCAGTCACGTAAGTATCCGTCGTTGATCCATAACCTTCTCGTCGCGACCAAAGACCATCACCACTGTGAAACGCGATCCCAATGTCAGTATATGTACATACACACACACAAACATACATACAAACAAACATACGTACGTATGTAGGTTCATACAAATATACACATATACATACATACACATGTACGTACGTACGTTCAAACATACATACACACATACGTAAGTACGTACAAACATACATACACACATACGTAAGTACGTACAAACATACATACACACATACGTACGTACGTACAAACATATATACACACATATATACATACATACGTAGTTACATACAAACATACATACACACATGTATACATACATACGTAGTTACGTACAAACATACATACATACATACATACATACATTAGGTACGTACATCCATGCACATACACAGACATACACACATGTACATACGTACGTACGTAACGTTATGAACGGAAAAGACCAGGCGACGGCAGCAATGACACACGACCGCTCGTAAAGCATCGCGAGAAAGCGCCTTAAGGTACCAGACGTGGATACACGTAGCTGGTTTATACTCAGGATTTCAAGTTGAATGTCTTAGGTGTAGCCCAGTGGCAACCACGTACAGACATTCTCGCCTGTATTTGTGAAAAACCCTCGCCGATCAACTGGTCTACGCGCCACTGTCGCCGGGAAATATATCGTCGATAAATTTCCGCGGTTTTAAGTTCTTCTAACATGCGTTTCTTTTCTTTCTCATTTGTTTTTTTTTATGGATTTATCCTCGCGAGGAAGAAATATTTGTTTCTCTCACCAATGATCCACGGTTACCGTACCTAGTTGGTTTTTTTTTCATATTTTTCGACAGATTTCTACCGGTGATGATTTTCATAGATTTTTATTCACGTTCGTTATAAACGTGTGACGATGTTTTTGTTGGAAATAGGTAGTTTGGTGAAAATGAATAGAAATGTTTGTTTTATTTCACGTGGGAAACAGGGCGATGTTACGTAGTAACATCCTGTTTTTTTTTGCGTGAACGATAGAAAAAGGGGGTGTGTTTTCTGAACGTATTATGATCGTGTTAAGGTGGAAAACGTCCAACAAAATTTTTCTATTTTCCGCCGGGCACCGGCGTCGTGTCCACCCCTTCGGGGCAAACGACGCCGACCGACGCCAGGTAAAAACGCTCGGCGTCCGTCCAAATTTATTCACCGAGATTTATTCGCTCGTTAGGTCTGTTACGTTTCATTCATTTTTGATACAGTGCTCTCACTTCCTCAGCTTTTAATTATGACGGATGTTACCATTCCACTTCTTAGACGTACGGAGTAAATTACACGAACACATCGAACGAAAGAAATCACCGGGTTAACGTCGACGCAGAGATTTTACCGGAATTTCGGTAAATGTGACGGTGTGTTATCGATGTCTGTGTAATTCGAGCTAATTCTGCTAATTTCGATAGAGTAACAAGAGATACCTAAATTTCAAACTCGATAAATCATCGTAATTAATGAATTGTAATTAATGAAATCGAATGTAACGGAAGCGATAATGTTGAAATTAATTTTATTAAGTGTCTAGTCGACGAGTCTATTTTACCTAATTAATTTCTTTAACCTCTCACTATCTACTTTTCAACAATGCAAAAAGACAAAGCAGACGGTAAACACGTGGCGATATTTTCTTTACGTGGGACAAAAATTAATTAAAAATTAACAAGTGATCTATGAAACTACACGGGAAATCCATTGACGTTATTAGCATCTATACACGACAGAGCCTCGTATGCTCGTGTCACGTGTCTTTCGAAGGCTTTTTTGAAAATTACAAATCACGATTTCGCTCGGCTGTGCCTCGGTTACGTGCTTAGCGAAACTTTAAATCCGACGCGGAAACGGGGAAGCACCGGGAACGCGAACTTTACTGACCGGAATCACGCGAGTGAAAGACCGTCGACGGCCAAAACGTCGACGTGGCCTTCGACGATCCGTCAGAAAATCGACGCGGCGAATTCGCAGAACTGGAAACGACGTTTTTTCGCGACCGTTTCGACGTTCGTTGAAAAATCATCCCCTGACGGATAAGAATTAAATTCCGCGGGTCTTGGAAGAAAGTTATTTTCCGTTTGTTATCAAGAGAATACCAAAAAAAATAAAAAAAAACACTCCACCCCGAAGACTATCTAATTTTTGTTGTTCCTCGAAGAGGAAATTGCGTTGCCACGGAGAATGTCGTTCGAGTTTACGAAAGTTTCACCCCGTTATTTTCAAACTTGATTCGAGTGCCGCGTCGGAAAACCTCAGCACAAAAATTGCAAATTATTGCGGTTTCAAATGCCCGCTGGGTGGAACGGGCTGTGAGAATCACGGTGGGAGAACAAACGCGAGGGAAAAGGAAAGAAAATAGGAGGAAATACCCCGTGGAAGATTCAACTGATTTTATCACCATTCCGACGGCTTAAACAGAGTTGATGCTGAGGACGACATTTTCGTTAGCACCGAAAGTAGAGTTGATCTTCTAACTGAACAGACCTCGGGACACCTCACTTTTTATTTGTTCTTCTTTTCAAGCTATTTTTCCCCCACTACACCCTCACGTTTTCATTATAACACCAAGCTATGCGAAAGTTTAATAAAAAATATACTAACTAAACAAAAATTTAATCCTAAGAAACAAAATTTTCGATACACGCATATATTTCTTATTCATACCTGTCTATACTTTTATAATGAATAAAAAATTAAAAGTTTTGTATAATAAAAATATGTTATCCGAAATCAACCCCAATTGGTGATTTTCAACCCGTTGTTCTTTCCCCGAACGAAACCGTTCAACCAGCAAAGTCACCGATCCCCAGGATCGCATCAATTATACAGAAACCGTGGGAAATTAAATTAAGAAACGTTCCTGCTCGCCGAAAGATTTAATTCAATCCGAGAAAGGTCTTATCTCGATGCAGGATAACGTTCTCCGTGTTTCGAAGGTAAGCCATCCCCGGGTTTTATCCTCCTTTCCGGGATTCGGGTGTGAACTGTTACCATTCTATTACATTTTTTCCATCGTCGTAGAAGGACCCGTGGATCCTGATAAAATTTCCACTCCCGTCTACCTACCGTTTTCTTTTTCTTTTTTTTCCACCAGGACCCCCTCTCCCCATCTCTCTCTTTCTCTCTTTCTCTTTCGTCGCGATTACCCGCAACGATGGAGGATCGTTTCTTCAATTTCGTCAGAGACTTTGGAATCTCGCCGGTGCCGAGATTTAATCAACGCCACCCCCCTCCCTCTTCATCCCCCTCCCCCAACACCGATGAAGGCTCGTATAAATTCCCTAATGGACAGGGCACCGAGAATTCGAAGTCCTCCCTGTTTCCGTCGACGCCGGCACCGCTGGGCCCCGTGCATAAAATCAGACGTTCCCGATGAACGGTATGTCGCAGATAATTCGGGAAATATTTCGCCGACGGAATTTTATATCTCGCGAAACGACCGTGGCCGCAGTAAATCGAAGTGTCGGAATTTTAGCTACTCCGAGGAGAACGTGATTTCGCGCGGTGGCTCGAGGGCGAGCATATTTCAGGGTAGACGATGCAAGGTGATCAATTAAACACGTGGCGAATAAATAAATAGGGTTTTCTTATAGGGAAATAGGAAAAGATTGTGAATTTTGGTTGATGATACAATTGTAATGGATATAATAATATTGGTCGTTAAGTATTTCGATTATAAATGTCCACAAAAAGCATCGAAAATGCAAAGCTATGGGCCAAGTACAAGAGAATGATACATTGGAATTGGTTGCTCATTAACATAAACTGCATTTTACACAGGATTTGAAATCAATCAAACTTGCTCACATTTGATTGATTTCAAATCCTGTGTAAAATGCGGTTTATGTTAATGAGCAACCTATTCCAATGTAACATTCTCTTGTACTTGGCCCATAGCTTTGCATTTTCGATGCTTTTTGTGGATTCTTTCGTCATTTCCGCAAACTTTTAGATATCGACCTGAATCTTTCACTGTCTTATTGGGCTTCGAATTCCGCGTCCAACACGTTCCGGATCGTTTTAATATCTCAATCATTGTGGAAATGGCGAGCAAATTACGAAAATCGTGAAAAATCCTCAAATTCAGGCGGTTTTTTGAACGGCATTCGCTCAATTGTTGAGATAGCCGTCTGAAACTTGTACCATTGTTTTAGTTGGGAAATTCTGCGGCAGATCAACATATAATAGTTGTACTTTTCGAAAATTTCATTTTTCGCAAAAATCTGAAGGGGGTAGGTCAGAATTTTTTGCGATTTTCGTAAATCGCTTGCCATTTCCGCAATTTTTGAGATATTAAAATGATCCGGGCCGTTTTGAACGCGGAATGCGAAGCCGAATAAGCCAGTGAAAGAATCATTTTAATATCTCAAAAATTGTGGAAATGGCAAGCGATTTACGAAAATCGCAAAAAATCCTGACCTACCCCCTTCAGATTTTTGCGAAAAATCAAAATTTCGAAAAGTACAACTATTATACATAGATCTGGCGTAGAATTTCCCAACTAAAACAATGGTACCAGTTTCAGATCGCTATCACAAAAATTGAGCGAATGCCGACTAAAAAACTGGTTGAACTTGACGATTTTTCGCGATTTTCGCATTTCCTTTGTCATTTCCGCAAATTTGTTGATATCGACTTGATTCTTTCACTGTCTTATTCGGCATCGGATTCCGCTTCCAAAACGTCCCGGGTCATTTTGATATCTCAAAAATGCCGGAAACGACGAAGGAATTACCAATATCGCGAAAAATCGTCAAATTCAACCAGTTTTTTAGTCGGCATTCGCTCAATTTTTGAGATAGCCGTCTGAAACTTGTACCATTGTTTAAGTTAGGAAATTCTACGGTAGAACAACGTATAATAGTTGTACTTTTCGAAAATTTAATTTTTCGCAAAAATCTGAAGGGGGTAGGTCAGGATTTTTTGCGATTTTCGTAAATCGCCTGCCATTTCTACAATTTTTTAGATATCGATCTGATTCTTTCTGCATCTTATTCGGCTTCGGATTCCGCGTCCAAAACTCCCAGGATCATTTTAATAGCTCAAAAATTGTGGAAATGGCAGGTGATTTACGAAAATCGCAAAAAATCCTGACCTACCCCCTTCAGATTTTTGCGAAAAATTAAATTTTCGAAAAGTACAACTATTATACATTGTTCTGGCGTAGAATTTCCTAACTAAAACAATGGTACCAGTTTCAGATCGCTATCTCAAAAATTCAGCGAATGCCGACCAAAAAACTGTCATAATTTGACGATTTTTCGCGATTTTCATACATCGCTCGCCATTCGCGCAATTTTCAAGATATAAAAATGATCGAATATGTTTCGAATACGCATTCTGACCCTTAATTTTACGAAGCTTGATGTCAAAAACGTAACGTAACAAACATTTCTAATTTAATATGTTAACAATCTGGATGTGTGTGAGAGGAAATTTCATATACTACATATATAAAATCTACGTTATCGGCAGAAAAATTATCTCGCATAGTATGAAACATATGTTAGGGTTTGACACCGGGCTGCGTGACAGGCTGAACATGGAGATGGTGATGGAGAAGGAGGAGAGGAAGAAGACGACGTTTCTTACAAAAACCTCGACTTTTTAGATCAAAATATCTCGCGATTGGCTTGATGGATCTTCTCGTAGTTAGGCTTAAATTATTCGGGTGGACGTCCCCTACAACAATATCACCATAGTTTGGGGGAAATATGCGGATTTAATGCCGTTTGAATACCCCGAAAACCTCGATCTAATTCTTCCGGAAAAGAGTAGTTCAGGTCTACCAGTCGGGAACTCTTGTACTTGGCCCGAGTCAAGACCTTAACTCTTGATTAGAATATAATTTAATGAGACAAATGTTGCATATTTCACGTTAGGCGAATCAATGGAGAATAAATAAATAGGGGTTTTTTATAGGGAAATAGGAAAATTGGAAAAGATTGTGAATTTTGGTTGATGATACAATTATAATGGATATATCGAATTGTTTCATAAGTATTTCGATTATAAATATTGGAACATAATTTAACGAGACAAGTGTTGCATATTTCACGTTAGGCGAATCAATGTGATCAATTAGACACGTGGAGAATAAATAAATAGTGTTTTAATAGGGAAATAGGAAAAGATATGTCGTATAGATATTTCGATTATATATAGTGGAATAGTGAATGAAATTTACGCGGTACGCTGTAGGGAATTAGACGTATATTAAATTATAACTGTGACGTGAATCAAGAATCGCGTTAAATTAATAATGTTTAAATCCTTTTTCTATGAAAATCGGCGTCTATCGCAGCGAGACGAAATTACTCCCTGTACCATTTCCATGAGCACGCTTTAAATGCGCGATTTAATTAATTGTTATAAAATCTGGGTCACGTTCATTCACAGACGTTACTCCGACGCAAAGAATTAATGGCAGCCAATTGTACGAAAAATTTCAACTTAACGACCGTAAGAATACTAAAATTTAAAAAAAATACATGATAACACGACTCTATCCAGTCTCCGAGTAACTGGTCCCATTAAAATAATTAATAAATTACACATTATCCGATTATTCCTATGCGTTCACAGTTTTCATTATTATTACATTCTAAAAAAAAAGAAACAAACGCACAGAAATTAATTAGGGTAATTTAAAATTTTACTACTCCGCTAAAAAAAACACAATTTAAAACTTACATTACGTTACAAGATACCTATTACGTGGAATTAAGTGAAAATATTTCAAACCAAGCCTTCCTGTAAATTTCACCGTCACGTAAGTATGATTTATTAAACAATTTCAAGGACCGTTTCTCAAACCTGGCGAGTATTATTATCAGACATAATTTAACCGGGCAAATGTTGCCAACGGTAAAAGTTCAAATTCTAATTTTTCCTTTGTTTCACACGAAGATATATTATGTATATGCTACGGGGTACGAACAAGATGTCGTCTCTCGTTCGTACGCGAAGGGTGACGGGACACGATGATGAAAAGAAGATCCCGAGGAATGTTTATGAACTGTATAAAACCGTGGATGTGTCTGTGGGCTATGCATAGCGATGCGAGCCGGCCAGAGTTACGAGGTTACATTTTCATTTCGCTGGCAAATTTACCCCTAAATCACGGCTGCCAGTTCCCTTCGGAAATGAATCGTTCACGACCCCGGAACCCTTCTTTATATTAGCATAAACGAGAGGAGAGAAAAAAAAAACGCACGGTTAGACTATCGGGGTATGTATTATCCGACGCGAGACGCTGCGCAGTCTCGTGTAATATTTAATCAATGAAAGAGGTAGTCTAACGTTTTACTACGCTTTAAACGAGAAAAAAATTAAATCATCATAGCCAGTCAAACGCACTCTCTTCGTTTCATTTCTCTCTTTTTTTCTCTCTCTCTCTCTCTCTCTCTCTCTCCACCCCCTCTCCTCGTCTCTTTCGCGAAACGAGAATCTATGATTGAACTCGAACAAGAATTACAGCCACTTACATTTAATAATGAGAAAGGTTGTTACTGCTGATGGAAAATAATATTGGTTCCGCTCCGTTTCGACTTTTAAAGCGGAACCTATGATCGTTATTTACGTATTTGAATAATATAACGTTTCAGTTTTAATCCGCGCGACGGGATTAGACACCTTATCGAATTATGGACAGATTTTCTCGTGTCAAAGAGATTGATCGAGTGCGAATTATCGAGAGAATTAATATCGAAAATCACGATGCAAATATACAAATTGCACAAGTCAATCTATCGAGGGAACTATGTATCGAGTGTTTCACAATTTACTTGTCACTGTCTAATTTAACCCTGTAGTGGTACTCAAATACATACACAATACACCTCTCGGTAAGACTTATTCATTGGCACGTGTCTCTAAAACCGGATGCTTCTTCACAACTATACAAATCGTCTATCTTTATCACGATAGTTAGCCCTCATAATATATTTGATAACAAGATCCCAATCCGATATACAATATTATCTCGCTGTGTATTTCCGTAAAATGAGAGGCTACTTTATACGTACATCCCACCCTGTACATTACATAATAAATCACGACAAGATGTAAAGGTGTCCACTTCCGTTCCAACGAATAAAATAAATCTCTAAAATCCTCGAGAATCTCATCGCTGCAAATAACAAACGTATTTCTAATCACCTCGGTTTTTCCGTGACTCACAATTTTCCTCGCGAAATTTTCATCTTTCCCACTTATCACACGAAATTCATGTGTGTGTGTGTGTGTGTGTGTTGTACCTACACGGTGTCGCGAGCTTCGCGTTCCACCGGAGAAAACTGCCGCGGGCTTTTATCTAGCCGAGAGTACGAAAAATTTCATTACCCTTTATCACTTTCATTCTGGCGAGAGAGCCTCGCGTCATTCGCGGGTGCCAGGTTATTAACGTGCCGCTAATGCGAGCGTGCACTCCTGCACATTGGGATTTAATAACCACTTGCTACACCACGTGTATTTACTTTCTACTTCGCGCGATGCTCGGCGGGAACGGATTGCGAAACGGTCAGGTTCGCGATAGGAATTTTCAGGGAATGTGTATCCCGCGATCTTTGTCCCCTGATATACTAGTTTTGGTCAAAATGCATGTAAATGCAGGTTACTGTTATGTAATCCGCAGGAATTCGAGACTGGTTTGTGGAAAGTTTGATTGTCAAATACGAATATGGGGAAATAAAGATTAAAGTGTCGTTTTGTATAGGATTTTGTTAATTAAACAGGTGGAACCGAATAGATTCTTTGTAGTCACGATATGAAGCAGATGAAATGTGACATGTATAGAATTTTACGTAATAACTAAATGAAAATTATATTGATACGAGGTCGGGTAGAGTAGATTTATTTTATCAGGAAATTTCTTAATTTAATTAACTACACCCCTATTGTCACGAGACTTTTGATTGTATCAGTCTAAAAATATCTCGGACTGCAGTCGTCTCCAATGTTTATTTGTCTCAAGATAATCCATTGATAATCCACCGATGCGGTATCTAACCAGGAAAGTAGTGAAAACCAGAAAACGCCAGTGAACACTCCACCGATTAACCTGTTATATCTATTTTCAAACAAAATATATGTACCTCACCAAAAAATCACAGAAATAAAAACTTATCTACGCCCAATAAACTTACCCATTGATTTTCTAATCAGTCACAACTACTCTAGTATATTCACAATCAATAGATAAAAATACATCCGCACGATACCAGACCTGTGTCCATCCAATATCTTTTTAAATCCAAGGTGCTAAACGTTTCCACTCGCGTATCCCGATCCCTTAAATCTCGTGCGGTGAAAGATCGAAGCGAAATAGAGGGCCGAAGTGGTTTCTGTGTCCAGGCAGAAAAAGACGCCCCTATCGCAGAAGGACCGTCTAGTTTTTATTCCCCTCCATTACACGAAGGGTGGAGAGAGAGGGGGGAGGGGGAAGGGGAGGCCCTTCCCGAACGGGCCGACGAGAGACGCATGCTGGGTCATTACGCATTCATGAAGATTATGTGCAGTTCGGGCACGTCTCGCGTGGGAAATTGGACCGAGATTGTCCCTATCGTCATAAATCACGCGACTGATACCGGGAACTTTTCCACCTCGCTTGATATCCCGAAATCTGTGACTCGGAATATTTGGACAATTTATTCTCTGATAGGGAATCTTCTTTCCATTCGGATTTCTTGGATTTTTTGTTTGATATTCTTTTTATTATTACGGACAGAATCACTGGGCGATTTGTCGGTCGAGGGATTTCACACAGTTTGGGAATAAGATTTTAATTAATTGAAAAGGGACATCGATGTTCGACGGAATTGTTTGAAGAGTGTGTTGTACTTTGTTTGCGAAGGGAAAAAAGAGTTTTGTAGGGATAACGTCGAATCACGACGTACAACGAGCTGGTTCATTAAAAAATAACAGAGAGAAGAATCCAACGTAGATATACTTAGGAAAAACAAGCTCCCTCTCGTAACGACTCTCTCGCGTGCTTTTGATAATCAAGCCGAGGGACGTGCCGCTGGAAAAAGCGGCGAGGAAAGACAGCGAAGAAGTGCGAAGGTAGAAAAACTGGCGTTGGGATCGGGAATGAAATTAAAAACGGGAAAACCGTCGGGATCTTGTGAGTAAGGGTTGTATCGCGATGCTTCTTACGTTTCGAAATGAAAAAGAAAAAAAAAAGATATATATATGTTTCCCCTGGAAAACTGTGTATCATTAAAAATACGAAGTTTTCTAAGTTTCATGACTTTCAAACGTAACGTTCTATCATCATTTTTTAAACGAACGAGAAATACGAAGTTTAAACTAAGAGAATTCTGTAAAAAATAATAAAAATGATTATTGTTTTCAATAACACATCGTTCGGTAGAAAATGACAAATTTCAATCACACGATTATACGAGAGTAATAGTAATTAGAAAATAATTGTGTTATAGTCTTGATCATCGCTTATCAGCGGATTAGAAACACTCTTCATGTTTATCGCTTTTTGCTAAAAAGCGATAGCCTGGGGGTCCGCGCGATGTTTAATGTAATTACACAGATAACTCTGGATATTCATACTTTGCAGATTTTACTGGCACGGAAATTATTGTTCGCTCTATAAGCGGCACGCGATCGCCCAGAAAAACGGTAATTTCCATCAACAGCGGGGTAAGTGGAGCCCCGGTAATAATCACATGAATTCCATATTACACTTGGTACGCGTTTAGCAAACGTCCTTCGTTAAACTTCTATCGCTCGCCATATTTCGTCCGTCTGTATGCTCATTATAATATAGTTGTTTGAAATAATACGATGTAATCATTGTTTCGTTAGACTTTTCGAGGCCATGGAATAAAGAGTGTCATTAACAACTCGGATTTCCCGTGAATCGATATCTATTATTCGGACATTTGTCATAAGAAACACGTGAATCGATCGTCAAGGTAGAAACATTATTTATTCATAAAATACAAATCGCTTTGATAATGCCGCGTGGCTATGATTGACACTGTAATGATGAATCACGTGAATCGAATTAATCAGCATCACGTTGAACGAAGAACGATATTATCCGAGTGAATGATCAAATGATATTATCACGATGATCGATAAAAACATCAACTATGATACTCGGATATAATTGTTGATGTTTTTCCTCTATCGATGATGCGGAATGGAATTTTTCCAACGGTAAATAATAAATAGTTCAAGGTAAACTGTGCGTAATAAATTTACAATAAAATCCTATGAATGTTTCCTTGTTTTCTCAAATATTTACTACTCCCATCCGGTATGAACTTTTTTCATTTAATCATTTTCATGAAGTTCCTATAAAATTCTAATTTACACGTTAATCGAGCTCGCAAACTTTTTCAAATTTCATATTCCACTCCTGTATCTCTCTCTCCCTCTCTCACACACAATCCACGTAATATGTTTTCGAAAATTTCCACGTTTAAAATACCAGACTCTCAACGCACGAAAAAGTATTCACCGCATAAACATAAATTACGTCCACAAGTTTCAAGCTTCCGCGAGCCCGTGCGGATTAAATTCCATCGGAAAGCAGTCTTCGCGTTCACGGGTCGCGAGAAAATAATTTAATATTCGAAACGTCACACTATTACACGTTTTCCTTTTCACACACACCGTCTCTCGTTCGTATCACCGTTCACGGAAACACGTTCGAGCATGGGCACCTCCGCGTTCTTCATCGCGAGCTTATTAGAGGGCTTCTTATCGAAAGCCCTCTCGATCTCCTCCAAAGTCTTATCCCTGGTTTCCGGCAGCGTCAAATACAGCAGACTGGTCCCTAGCAGCGTCACGACGCCGTAAATCGCGAACGTCCCGTACGGACGTAGGCTCTCGAACATCGCCGGCGCCACTTTTACTACCACGAAGAAACAGATAAACGTGAATCCGGACGTAAGGCCCGATCCTAGGCCGCGGAATTTCCTAGGGAATAATTCACCGCACAACATCCATGGAAGTGGTATCAGTCCCAATGGTAGAAACGCTGTGTATAGAGCTAATAATATCGCGGTTAACCATGGTTTTCCTATATCCAAGTATTGAAAGAGACTGAGCAACAAAAGGGTCGCAGCTGTACCGAAACCGGACAAAAAGGTCAGGGTTCTTCTGTTCCATTTCTTCACGAGATAACAGGTGAGCGCACTGAGGATCAAACGAATAGCGTCGAGAACAAGGGAACCCAAATAAGCGTTCTCGGGTCCGGTCACGTCTGCCAACATGCCGACGGAATAAAAAATCACGACGTTCGTCCCGGCGAACTGGGCGGTGAAGAAGAACAGTAACAATATACCAAGCGGTTTCAGAAAGTGTCTCGAGGACATTGTTTCCTTCAGGGCAGACAACATCGACGGTTTTCTAACGCTGTTGTTCCTGGACTCTTGAATCTTTGTGTTCTCCAGCGTGTAATACTCCTCCATGGATTTCTCACCTCTGAAATAAATCCACGATTCCCTGGCCTCTTTCAGCAAGCCCTTGTTTATTAACCACGCCGGACTTTCGCGTGATGGGAAACATATTAACCAGCTGAGCGCCGAGAACGACACGCAGATGTAAACCATCGTTCTCCAGTGTAACCAGGTACCCAGGGCGTGAATCACGAGGATCCCGAGCGACAGCGACAGCGTAATCGCGCCCAATAAAATACCACGTAATAGCGGGTCCGATGTTTCGCTGATGTAAACCGGTGCCAATGGGCCCAGCAGACCGACGCACAGGCCGCAGATCAGTCGACCGATTATCAGACACGAGAAGTTACCGGCGATACCGACTGTCAGCCAGCCCATCACGAATAACGGTGACACAAGCATCACCGATCGTCTTCTACCCAGTTTCTCCATCATGAATCCAGCCAACCAACAACCCGGCGCCATTGGTAACACAGCCGCGGAAGCTATCCATGATTCTTCCTCTATGGTTGTCACCCGTATCTCGTTCGAGTCATTTAGAATCAACGAGGAGTTCTCAACGTGCAGGGAAACCGATGATTTCAATTGCGGTAGAAGCACGGCACTGTAACCACCTGTTAAACCGGAACCAACGACACCTAACAGGACACCTAGGGCTGTCAAAATTTGTCTCATATAGAGTCTACAGTCTGACACCTGATCAACAGGTTCACCGAATGTCTTTTCCATCACTGTATTTTAATTATATTAAATATCAATTCGAGAACGTAGATTTTTCACGGTCGGTTTGAATGAACGTTTCAATGGTAACTAACGTGTTCCAACATTTTCCCCGTTATTGTTGACGAAAGTGCACAGTTCACCGCCTGGAGCGTTCTCGTTCGGTGTTTACCACGGATTTCTTGTATCCACTGACGTTTATTAAGCCACGGCTAGAGTATGCGTATAGATTAAGTGAAAAAATGTGGAAGTACCGATAATAAAACCGTACGATAAATACGGAAGACCACGTCAAACATACGAGATAGTCGATGCTTTTTATACTACTGCCGCTGGCCACTCCAACTCGATGAACTTTATTCATATCGGCGGCTCTGCCGTTTACTGATTGCGAAAACGTGGACGAACGTTGTGACGACACACACACACACACACACAGACTGGCCACGCATCAGATCGAATTGATTCAATGTGCGGCACTTAAACGCTAAACACTTCTTTCGTATTTTTTTTTTCTGTCCCCCCTCCCCCATATCTGGTATAGGCGCTATTGTCGTTATCACGCGGTTAATCGGAACGTGTGACGACAATTAAGATTCGAGTGGTGTCACTGATGCAACATCCCATTATTTTCAAATCTTCTTCTTCTTCCTATTCTTTTTCTTATTCGTTGCCTCGTCTGTGTTACATAATCTATTATGAATCGTTTAATCATCGTCACGTCTAGTTCAGGGTTATTAAAGGTTCGAAAATGGAATGTGTGTGGAAAGAAATGAAACTTTTTCCGAGCAACAATCAGAAATACAATTAGAAACTTTCTGTCGAATCACCCGGTAAATTGATAGCAAGCGATAATAACCGCGAGTGTACGGCGAGTCGAGGGAAGAGCTTACGAACGTGTAACAAAGATCCGATAAGAAGTCAAGATGGGACAAAAATTCTTATCGATGAGAAAATTCAACGTTACGTTCGCGTGGGCTTTTATCGACGAATGAAATTCTCCCTTTGACGTTTAGCTTTTTGTCCCTTTCGAAGGAAAGAGAAAGAGAGAGAGAAAAAAAAAGAAAGATATTCCGTCCACGACCACCTTCCTCCTCCTCCTCTCAACGGAAGATCGCTTCTGTACCACTTCAAACACCGACGACACGGGGGAATTTTTTTCCAATTCCCACTCTTTGAATCGGGTAGATACCCTTTTTACGGGCTGCTGCGTTGAGAGCTACTTACTTAGGTGACACTTTCCGGCGCTCAATTTCATCTGCGCGCGTGCGCAAAAAAAAAAGAAGAAAAGGAAAAAGAATCAACAAAAAAAAATAAGCCAGGGAAATCGATACCTCTCGAAATACCGAATGCAAATCGTGTCTGGTATAATAGAAGAATCCAGAATATTCTCGCGTGATTACGCACACGACAAAGAATTCGAACGACATTTTAAATACGTGTAATTTACGGTCATTGACCCCTCCCCCCCCCCCCCTTCTTCTTCCTCATCATGGTCGTTGCAGAATGCTATTTGCTAAGATTCTTGCAAGCGCAGAATTTCCTTGAATAAGCGAGCATTTCTAGATACATCACGAGTTTCCTCCGGTTTCAATCTTTGTATCCGTTGATACCGAGCAGCTCACGCGCGCGTGCTGATATAACGTAAACGAAAACCTCACGCAATATCCCGCGATATGTAAAGCAGCCACACGGACAGCTGATGAAAGCATTATCGGCAATTTCACGGAAGGAGATTTCGTAATATCGCAGACTTTAAAACGTGGACGATGAAATTTTCAGCCGGTCGTATAAAAATAGACAGGTTAATTCGTGTCACTTATTCGTACGCTCTTAGCGCGATACACGTTAACGTTGAAAAACGTGAGAATACCATTTGCGAAGAATATTAACCGTAAGCGAACGAGATAAAAGGTTTTTGTTTTTTTTTCCTTTTTTTTTTAATGAAACTTTTACGGGCGATTTTAAAATCAGCCGCGGTTACAAAATCCCAAAGTGACCGATTATACGTTGCGAAAATGAGAAATTGGAACAACAACGGGAGATTTTTACTCCTGTAGAAAGTTGCACATGGAAGGTCAAGTTGGTAATATTAATAGAAAACTGATTCGGGGGGGGGGGGGGGGGCGTGGCGAATGGAATCGTAGGCCCGCGAGGTATGCGAAACTCATCAGTGCTACCAATCGAATAATGAAGATCCGAGGATCGAGTGAATTGCGTTAGGGTGCGTGAGTGAGACACGTGGGTGCGTATACACACACATATTACGCGCGTGTATGTATACACAGGGGGGAAAATGAATTTTCCGCGTGACGCGCTCGGTAATTTCCTCGATGTGTTTTCACCGGTTGAAAAGGGATTTAAACGAGCCTGTAACCGCAGTAATTTAACCGGTGGGAACTCAACGTAGAGTGGAACCGCAGTTTTCTATTCTCACACGGAAAATCTTTGATATTATTTTTCCCCCCCTCACCCCGTTTTCTACGTCAACAGAAAATTTTTCAAGTCCCTACCGAACACACTGTTGCAATTATCGTGGAATACTTTGGTAAATACGCGAGAGCCCGCGGTGGGTAAATAATTTCGCGGTTTGAAAGCCGGCACAGAAATTTCGAAAAGATGGCAGAAATTTTTCGAGCAACGTAAACACGACAAGATCCCGCATTTGCTTAACGATCCGCTGGGAAACGATGAGAAAAATACCGGTTTTCATAGAAACCGCTGTATGACGTTCGTAACAACATTTTTTTTATCGTATCTATTTCCCGAGAATCCGTCCAACGTTCAAATCCGAAGGATCCCACCCGCACGTTCGAATTAACCAAACTTTTTACAACCCCCGGCGTTGATTAATTCTCGTTAAAAAAAAAAATACAAAAAATACCCCCAAAGGGTAATTCTATTCAGCTTTTCAATCCTACTAATCCCCTCGCTATAATCCTCTCGAATCTCCTCGATTAATCGGTGGATCTTTTATTCAACAATCCCATTTCGAGTAGTCGACTGATTCCATAGAGGGGGAGGAGAGTAAAAAAAAGGGGGGGGGGTAAGCTCAAAGCGTGGCCATTTTGCTAGGTGATCCAAAACCGTGTGGGGAAGAAGCACATGACTATGGGGGATGAGAAAAAAAAGTAAAATCGTCGCGATAAACGAGAAAAAGACGGATACAGAAATCGGGGCGAGTCGTTCGATCAATTTGATCTTCGACATCCGCCCTTAATCCAGCCCCCGCCCGTTTACAGGAGAGTTCGAAAAGCCGGTTAAAATTCTCCTTCTGTCCCGCAATCGCTGGGCCAATAAAAATCAAGGAATCAGCTCGGTAAACAGGTAGCCCCGGCGAATTCCTCTCAATTCCATTACGGCCCTTTCCACCCGGGGCTCTTTGATGCACGGCAAATATGCCGTGGCGCCGTTGCTGCGTGCTCGTTTTCTTCTTCCCCTTCCCCCCTGCCCTTCCCCCTCCCCTCCTATCATCCCTTCGGACGTCGAAGAAACGCGGCTTTTAATGTGAAAGACCCTCGAAAGTCTCGTTACCCTGCGAGAAATCCCGTGGTCCTAGGTTTCTTCTTCTTCTTCTTCTCTTTTACTCTTATGAGCGACAAAGATGTACGTTTTAACAGTGTGTGCTTTTATGAGAGCGCACCGTCGACGAGACTCACGAGAGGACACCACCCCCGACCTCCTCTCCGTAGGTCTCCCGGGTGTGTTTCCACGTGCTCGAAAAGAGCAGAGCTTACGGCCGGATAGAGTGGGTAAGAAACTAGTTTCCCCTCTTATTTCGAGGGAACGTTTCGGTGAAAGGATACTTTACGCTCGTCCGCCATAATATATTTAGTCGGGGACTTGCAAGGGCATTTAATAACGCGACGATAGGTGTATACAGGTGTGTATATGTATGTATGTATGTATGTGTGGAGGTAGTGTAATAACATGCCTGTCGATCGGTCTGTCCGTCTAAGCGTAACGTTTGTTGATTAATCCGGCGTTTAATTATCGTATGAATGATAAACCACTTTTTCGGCATGAATGGAATTTTTGAACGTGATCATTATACCCAGCTCGGTGAATGTCATCCGCGGCGGGAATTGATCGTTTACCGGAGAATTGTCGCGTGAATTATATCGAGAATATTTTTTTGTCTCTTTTACGAGTGAAATTTTCCAGTGGATTATTTATATAAAAATGACTAGCCATATATATCGTTAATATTATAGAGTCTTTACACTCGTCATCAGGTCTCTTTGATAGGAATTTTATCCAAAACACGATGATCGTACTCGTCACCACTCGTTATTATGAAATTAACCACACCAGTCATACGAAAATACATTACTCTTTGATATTTATATCGTAATATTAGTGAAAACCAAGATATATTCGCAAATTGTAATATGTTTAGAATGTTTAGAGGTGAATGTAAATAACTTAAGACAGGATTCATGTATCCATAATTTCCTAACGTTATCATTTGATTCTCGCACCACACAGCTGCACGTTCTGCAAAAAATTCGCCACACTTAACTGGTTAAAAAATTATGAAATTTTCTTACTAAACAAAACTTGTAGACGAACGACTGTGTACAGCACCCGAATTCCCGGAGGCACTCTTTATTAGCTTTTGCCACGGAGAACGAGGTTTGATACGGTAGTACAAACTTTCTCGCCGACAAAGGCGCGAAAGTGTCTACACAGCCGGGGTACTTAAGCCCGCGTATGTACGGAAAATCTCGGAATATGAGGGAACAACGCTCCCCCCCCCCCCCTCCCTCGCCCCCCGAGGGAAGATTGATGCGGCCGGAACGAGGGGGGAAAAAACAACTCGCGTGGGATGCGTTTGTTCGGGGGCTTCAGTCGGAGATAAAGGATCCAGGTTGAAACGCGGCTGGAAGAAAAGTTTCAGGAGCAAATGGCGGAGGGCGTGAAAGCGGCGAGAATATCGAGCTTCCAACGGCGGGGAAAGCTTTCACCTGGAAAGGGCCTTCTTCGACGATTGAATGCCGGCGCTTTTTTTGTCGCGGTACGGTTATATATTCCCCGGGCCATGGGAAAGCATACGCGGGAAGACGGACGGGTGTAAAATTGACGTCTGGGATACGATGATCGATTGACGAGTTCAAAATAAACTGTACAAGAGTTTGCATGTGCTGGTGACGAAAGCAATGAACGATATTCAGGAAAGAATGATATGAAGATTTGTGTGAAAATGATTTTCCTAGTGGAGATACCAAGTATCGAATCTAATTGGAAATTGAGATAAAGTTGAATAGTAGACAGAATAATATTTGGTGTTGAATTAAAGAAAATATATAAAAATTGAACGATTAGTCTGCCACAAATGGATATATGTAGAAAAATCTGATATGAATTATCATGTATGTAGTATACATATGTGTACATCATTGTGAGACTTTTATTTTATAAGCCTTAACGAGAACGTTGCGAAAATCCATGCGGAAACCTTTCAAGTGCACGCCCGATCGCATTAAATGCGTTTATCGATCGTCGAAAATAAAGCTACGCCAACCTGGCCGGTTTTTTTTTACGAATTCATAACGCGTCCCCTTTCGTAATAATATCAAATATATTACGAACACGCGGCCGTTCGAGTCGGTTGGCCGGATGGCAAAATGATTGTTTTACGAGAGCCCGTTTTGCCTCGTTCGCTGCGTTCGGCCAGCTATGAGGAAAACATTTTCTCGTAATGCGAGCAGTCTCTCTAATGTAAAACCATGCACGACGATCCTTATGGTTATCTAACAGATGAATACCGGGGGGGAACATGCGTCTTTCATAACGTGACATTCAGAATACATTGGCGAGACCCTTATCCCGCGAAATTTACGTCGAAATAACGTAATATTAAGTAATCTCTGTTGCTAATTTATGGAAAAGTGGAGATCTTTGTGTCGCTAATATTTTCTTGCCTCAATGTTATTCATCACGTTTCTGTGTCGGGAATAGAAACGAGAGGGTACTTCGAATTAATTTACATCATTAATGTCTCGAATCATAATTAATGTAATATATAACGAAGATTCTTTCCCGGAAAATAAAGCTTTCCTTTCTCGATACGCTTAATTCTCGCAACGGTAAATTTGTTAATGGAAAGTCCTGAGTGTATCGTAATGTTATATTGTTTATCGCTCTCGTTACAAAATCTGTGATTTTCCTTTCGTCGATCTGTGTTACATCGTTCGAAGAAGAAAAGACTTGATTACATGCCAGATGCGGAAAAATATAATTTTTAAAAATGTCGGGAAAACCGTGTATACAAGACAAGTTTATTACGAGGCAGTCGAATGACTGTACAATTTGTCAAGCAAAGATATCCAATAATTGTTTCATTGCGTATCATGCCGGATAAAGTATGCCCCCCTGTATTTTCAGCTGACAAGTGTTTTTGAACACGTCGATACGCGCTTCTGCGAAAACTGGGCGTATCGACGTATTGAAAAATAAATTATAGCGAATGTATCGTATACCACGGGACCGCTGAGGCAATAACGTGGTCTGTTATGCACACTGATACAAGCATCGTAAATTTACCGCGACCATCTCTTCTCCTTTTTTTTACTACTCTGCTAACAAGTCTCGTGACACGTTCGACGCATTTGATAATGAAATTGGTATATAAAACTGGATATAAATGGCGAATTAATAGCCTGATAGATGTACAATTATCAATTTAAACCGTCTTTATGATACCTAATTAAAGAGCGATACTTTTGCGGTATATTTTTTTATACACGTGTTTGTATAACGAATATTCGTCGTTTTAAAAATAAATGTACGATTATCTCACGAGGAAAACAATTACAAATGTTGATTTATATGTGACAAGAAAAATGCTATTTATAACTGCGGTGCGTTATAACTGAACTTTACACCAGAAGTATTCAATCCGGTATGGTCTAGTGGCTAGGATACCTGGCTTTCACCCAGGAGGCTCGGGTTCGATTCCCGGTACCGGAATTTATTTTTTGATCTTTTTTGCATTTAAGATAAGAATTTAAGAAATATTTGTGTTATTAATTAAAAATTTTGTACGAACTTTACGCAATTACTATTACTTATAAACAAAATCGAGGGAACGTCGCGTGACTTTTGGAGTACTCGCCGATATAACTAATAGGTGAGAAACATAACAAAAAGAAAAAAAATAAAAACCATCCACAAGTAAATAAGCGAATCGCCTTCCTCCGCCACAAAAAGAACTTTTTCCTATTACGAAAAAGATGTCTTCCGTTCTCAGGATTGTTCCAAAATACTTCTATTACGGTTCCCCCAAACAAGCTGTGTCGAACTGGAAAAAGTTACTCAATTAGACCGGCGGAGATCGTTTCGAAAACTTTCTTCGTATTCGAGCAAAACTCAAATTCTTTGTCTTTCCACACTTCTCCGCTGAAGGACCCGCGATACTTTTTGCAAACTTTTTCTGCCGCGGCACGGAACGTGTGAGGCGAAACTTTTCGGCTCTGTAACCCCCGCACGTAGATATGGCGAAATGAAAAGGGCAAAAAAAGGTGTCGATACTTGTGGTACAAGCATTTTTATCACGCGGATAAAGGAAAAACGAAAAAAAAATTTTGGCCCATGAGGGGATCGAACCCGCGACCTTCGCGTTATTAGCACGACGCTCTAACCAACTGAGCTAATGGGCCAACTTGA
Organism: Mimumesa dahlbomi; assembly: GCA_917499265.3. NCBI lineage: Eukaryota > Metazoa > Arthropoda > Insecta > Hymenoptera > Crabronidae > Mimumesa > Mimumesa dahlbomi. Next base: position 8,828,705 of record OU824118.1, on the reverse strand, counting down.
TACTTTGTTTATTTATACTCCATTTTCTTGCACATATCAATATTTATAAATGTGATAAATAAATATTATTAAATAAAGATATGAAATTAAATATCAGCTGAGAGTACGAGTTACTCCAAAACCAGAAGAGTAACCAATAAAAGAAAACGGAGTAACTCCGATTTACATTGATTACACAGTATTTTTATCAATTACCTATCATTATAGACTAATGACTAGACATTAATAATTGCGACGCGTACACGTCTGTTCCTATAAATAGACGATACGAATTTCCCGTACTATCGCGTAACACTTATAGAATATTTAAACCGGATTCGTCGATACAAGAAAAATGGGGGGAAAAACAGTCTATCGAGATTCTTTATCAGTATGATTATCGTAGAGAAAAAGGAAAGCCGACATGTGGTTTCCTCGACGGTACTTCTGATGCAGAAAATCTATAAGAACACCGGTACAAGAAGTTGCCGGTACTTCCTGAAACACACGCGTATCACCGCGTCGTCGTGCTCATCATCCCGTGTATGTACACTAGCTATACGAATATCCGGCACAACCCTGTGCCTCCTTCTCTCGGTTACAACGACCCGCCTTCCCCAACGTGCAAGTTACGAAGTGCCGAGAACGAGTTTAAAAACCTCAATAGCGATCCAACAACTCCCCATGGTCCTCCGGTGATCCTACAGTGCTTCTCAAACATTCCACCGTCTTTCGTAACAAGTTAAGTACACCGGAGAAATTGCCCGGAACATTGGATAAATAGCGGTACCCGATTATCGGAGCAGCGAGTCGTTAAAAGCTATCTGTAAACATGATCTTTTATATATAAATATAATTTTAAAATATATATATATATATATATCTATTATATAAAAATAGGATATTAATACATAAAATAATCTTTGAAATGCCAATAACCTGAGTCTAATAAAGATTCCAAATTCCATAGGAAATTAACATAAATAATAGTGCAAATTAAATCGACCGGTGTAATTATTTTTTACTTGAACGACTCCCAACGGAGTTCACTTGAGAAACTCTGCTTTATCAGTCCCTTCCGCTTACCTGTTCTCACTCTATCTCTCTCTCTCTCTCTCTCTCTCTCTCTCTCTTTCACTCTTTCTCCCCTGCTATCTTTCTTTTCGTGGAAAATATCGCCATCGAGTAAGTCTACGGTCCGCCATAAACTATTAAGCTGTTGCAGGTGTCTTGTACGACCTTACACGGCGTCAGCAAACTTTTCTTTCCGGCAATCTGCTACCGGATCGTGGAGACTCTTAGCAGGACCTCGAGGGCAATATGTATGGGGCTTTAAAGGTTAGCACACGGGAACCATACGCCCGAGGACACCGACTATTCGACCAATTACTAACGACATTGACACTCGATTTTATACGATGCGACCCGATCGCGTGGATTTCTTGAAAATGAATGATACGACACGATCTTATTCGGGTGATTTATAACGATCAGTTGGAAGCTGTGTTTTATAATATGTTTTCCTATTTCGTTTAAAATCGATTTAGTAAATTTATTTACTTCGTACAGAGCTTCACACGGCTCACTAAATACCGATCATTTGATACTAAAAAAAAAAAAGAGACTTCGCGAGTTAACGTGGAAAAATCCGGTTCGACGGATATCGACTAATTCACGTACATGCTCGTACGGTATTCGATGGATTTTCAGTTACACCGTGAAATCCTGTATTTTTACCTTACTATCGACCACTGCCGTAAATTGAAGCCGGCAAACACGTATCTAGCTTTTACTTACAGTAGCGTGTGTATCATTGGTCCCGCGGGGGATGAAATTGTAGTTACGCTCGACTCACCTGGAAAATAACAGAAAACGGTCGTTATTCATAGTAGCAAATACTACGGAACATCGGACATTTAATTGCAATCAAAGTGTAACTGTTCAACGTTATCGTATAACGGTCAAATAAATCGTAAAAAACAAACAAACAAACAAACTTAACGATACAAATACATCATCATGTTGAATAATACACAACAAATCAAATAGGATTATTACACGTTTGTTACTCGAATCACTGGGATAACATGCGAAGGGTTAAAATTTTAAGCCCATCGTTCCCGGTATAACACGAATTCGTCGCCATGGTGGCGATCCGGGCCAGGAATGAGATAATTAACGGTTCTCCCCCGGACCCCCGCATTTCGTATATGGCGTCGTTGATCGAGATCGTCAAGAAGACGAGGAGTGTATCGTGCACCGGAGACCTTTGCGGACCTCGAACAATCAACGACGAATGTTGCTACTTGGGTGGCAACCCCTCGGCTCTCCTCCTTCTCATCCCCCCCTTCCCCTCCCTCGTCACCCACCAAACTCTCACTTACGGCCCTGATGCTTCGGGTTCTGGATGCGTGTGAGAGAGAATTAGCACCGCGACCGTGGGACAAATTTTTCGCATGCTCGGCGAATCGTTTTCATCGAATCGCAATATCTTCGACGATACGCAAAAACTGCGTGCGCTATTATGAATGGAAAGATATAACAGGGGAAAAACATTGGCATACCTGTCCATGGTATTCGTATCGTAGATGTTTTGTAATGTTTGTTGTAAAGAAAGAATATGTATACTCGATGGTGACCGAAGATAAGAAGAATAGGCATTAATTAAAGCATAACTAATCGTTGCAATTAGTGTCACCGGAAAAACGAGTGATTCTTAATTATAGAAAATCATTGGACCGTCCCCGACGTATCCATACCGCGACTAAAAATCCAGCTTATCAACGACGCTTAAAGAGCGTCGGTTTTACCCAGCTTCCCGGGATAATTGATGGAGAAGAATGTGACCGCCGGAGACCGCAATTATTCCCTTAATAAGGAGGCAATAACAGCATTCGTTTGGCGTAATCGGAGAGAGGTACGGTGTAACGATAAGAAAAACAGTCGGAAGAAATAATCATCGGCCGGGAGGTTTTACGATGCCAAGAAATCCCATTTCGTTCAACAAAGTTTGCCTCGATCATTACCTCGATCGTGTGTCAGTCAACCTGATCTCTATTCACCACTGCTTATAAATACACACCAGCCGGTTGTATATCGAACGTTATAACCACCTCTTGTATTGCGCTCATATACTTTTGCACCCTGACATTAAAGTACAAAATACATCATCCGCGGAAGATTATGGCTCGAGGAATTTTAACAGAGATTTTTAATACCAGTTAAACACAGCTTCGAACCTGGAATTATTTACACGTTGAACGGCGGATTTTTATTCTTTCCTTTTGATATAGTATGGTATATGTATACGTACAGATAACGACATTTTCGTAAAACGACACACGACGATCAATATACGGGAAGATCAATTTTCAAGTAAACGAACTTCGAGATTGACTGAATTCCGGTTATCGAGAACCGTCGGATCGATTCACTTTTTAACCCTCTTAGCACCGAACGACGATATATCGTCGTTCGGTGCACTGGCCAGAAATACAAACGACGATATATCGTTGCGCATCTGTTGGAGTCTTATTTTATTCATCACAAGAGGTCTGTATTTTAAAATAACTTCATAAAATATTAAAGTGGTTCATATTCGATGCAACGCAAATAAAAAAATTGTCATTTTGTTATCTTTTATGCTGATTAGTGCCGAGGGTCTGTATATGTTACAGCGATAAGGTAGAAACGCGACACCGGATATCCCTCGAATATCCGTCGGCACGGGATTGTTTCTGTGGACCGTGATCGCAATCTTTACAATGTTTATGATAGTAATGCCTATACATCATACTACCTGATATATATGTATAAACCTATGACCAAACAGATGATTTTTTATGTGTCAATTACGGTTTGAAAAAGAGAAATCACTTTGTACGATTTTCATGATGTCTTATATTTATGTTATTCTTATGATTTTCGATAAATATCGAAACACAATTAGCGTCGCTTTATTCTCCGTTTATTTCGCAATATGCTGCTTCTTAAATTTTGTTAATATCACTCCTACTTTCGTTTTTACGAGCATTTTTGCCAACCTCTGCAAATTCGCCGATTCGGCCCGGTATTCTTCGCTTAGGTACGGTCTTTTCGCTCGGTGCTAAAAGGGTTAATCCGTACAAGATTTACAAAGTCATCTTTAATATCTCACAGATTAAATACAGTGTATTACAATATTCTATCACTTACCCATCACCTACCCATTTAGTCGTGTGCCTCGGGTAACTTCGACATAATTATTATATTAATTACTCCGCGTATTAATAACATCACACATACTCACTCTAAAAAAAAAAAGAAAGAAAGAAAAAGAAAGTGAAACCACTTGATGTACAGGCGTCCCACTATAATTAAATATAACAAGAAATAAATCTCACCGCGAGAGAGAACGATACTTCGTTAATAACCCGAGATTATTTCCGCATCGATTAAGTCAAAAAACCGCCACCCGCTGATGGGGGGGTAGGGGGAAGGGAAGGGGGGATTTCGAGTGCTACCACGTATCACTCGGTGCCGAGAGTAACAAGAGTACGAAAAAAAAAACGAAGCCGTGATTCCTTAACGAATTAACGACGAGACGTGCCGTAATGGCGACCAGCGCCAAAAGGTGTCCTGCGAATGAAATTTATTATCCGGAATCATCGCCGTGGGCCGTGAAAGAATCAAAACCTGCGAGAGATTCGCGAGCCACTGTGCAAAAGGGGGCGTGGCCACCCTGGCGTTTCTTTGGGCCCCGTCGCGTGTTTCCTCGACATAACTCAACGGGGACGAAGGTACATACATTACGTGCGCCTAAATCTGCGATCGACCGTGTGCCCCCTTATTAATAATTACACGCGGCTCGTCATTACCGTCGTGGTAACGATAGTTGTTAATTGCGAGACGGGACCGCGAACGATGAAACGAACTCGACGTTATTTGTGTCGGTTAGAAGAAACTAGTATTGTAATATCTGGGTGATTCAAGGTGAACTCGTAATTCCATAGAGATTTAAAGGAAACGTATCGTAATTATGACAATTGGAAAATGACAGGATGTATATGGTCGGGGGGATGAAAGAGAATCACCGTGCGATTTCGATACTTGAAATAATACGGTGGGAAAATTGACCAGCAATTTCGATGATCTGTTTTGAATGCATAATTAAATGACTGTTCCGATATGGTGCGGTTATTTTGAGAAATGATAATTATGTTCCATTGGCTGTCTGGAAGAGTAACGCACTTTAAACAGGAATAATTAGAGCACGGTGTAATTTTCTACCGTAACAATGCCGTACAGACGCTACACGTTTCACTGTTTTTTTTTTGTTTTGCTTCGAAAACGAGAAACAACGTACCGGGGGAAAAAATATCTCCATTCTCCGACGTAGTAAGGTTTATCCGCGATCACGAACACGTTGGAAATCCAAGACTTTTCCGCCAGCGAATATGGAAACCAACCTGCACTCGGAAGTGAATTATACGTTTCACAATCTCTGCTGACATACCTAACGACTGTTCTACATGCTACATTATTTTCCTGGGGTATCATTACCTACGTACATACGACTCAACTTACAAAAATACATTTCCCAATGATACGATAATTCTCAACACTTTTCTAACAAACGCATCGTTGAAAAAATGTCATCTCCAACGAAAAAGTTCCTAGCGAAAAACTAACGAAACCATAAATTCATTTTCTATCGTACAAACAAACGAACAAAAAAAATCTTAGACGAAACCGTTGGACTCGTTTTCATCGAAACAATTTCGCCGTCCAATTACGCAACAATACTGCACTCGCAATTACGCGATCCCCTTGAGGGAGAGAACGGTCGGTAAACGAGATTTATTGACCAAAATCATCGCCGGCGGCGGACGAAATTAAGGTGGATTCACGAGGTGTCTCTCGTCGCGGAGTTTCAAAGGGGCGTGCACGGCAACGGGCCCGGCTCCTTGGGAGTCGCGTGCATCAGGGGTGTAATTCAAAAAATACCGCGAGTACTATCACGTGATCCTAAATCTACCCCCGATTAAGGCTTATTACAGGTAAACACGATCGAGAACCTCTGCCACGAAACCGATGTCTCGTTGCGTCCAGAGCCCCGGTTCCGGTCTCATGGAGGGATTCTTATGGGTGCAATTACGCGGTGTAATTATGTTCTCCTCCCTTTGTACGTTTCTCTCTCTCTCTCTCTCTTGTTCCCCCTCGCGCTGTCCTCTCTTATTCAGACCAATACGAGAGAGGCTCGTTAGACAGGATCCACGGAACGAAATGCTCGTTATTATCTACTGCCTGTAAGGAGGTCCCGTAAGCAGATATATCCACGGATCGTAATGGCACAACGAGTAATTATAGTAATTCCCTGATCTACGTAGACACGGATAAAGTATCGACTTACGAACTTTTCGTGACGCTCTCTCTCTCTCTTTCTTTCTCTCTCGATTGGTCGATACGCGTTTCTCACAAGGCTAAATGCGTTATCTTTCGAGATGTGTCGTTTTACTGTGATGGAGAATTTTGATTTTTGTAATAACGGATAGGATTTTGATAAATTTTAGACGTGAAGCTTGTAGAAAATTTAGAAATTTTCTGTTGTACAAGAATGTCCGGGATAATATTCGTAAATTTGTAGAATTAGGTAAGAGATTTTTTTTTAGTCAAACCCGGTGAAACGACACTATTTTGGAAAGCGTGGTCTTTGATATCGTTAGGAAATTTTTGAAGAATGAACCTCGTGGAAATATTCTCGCATACAGCTGGAATTTTGACACTTTTCAAGGGTAGAAAGATCGAGAATATTACTGCAGAAATCTTATCGTCCCGTTCGCGAACGAATGACCGATTCCAGGCACATGTGACGCACATGGTTTGACACCGTTGTTGCAAGCTCTGATTCGCCTAACAGTTTCCCGTAATCGTGGCGACGATTATCCAATGAACGTTTTTAATGACGTGATGTAATTTACGAACGTGTTAAAAGCGCCTCGCCGTCGTGCAAACTTCATTAGCATGACTCTGTTAATTTGTGCGAAAGAGAGAAAAAGAAATTCATTTTGACATGAGGCGAGTTATATTGGCGATTACGTTCTTTAAAAAGTGCCGCTATAACGCGAGAATAATTAATTTGGTAATCTTAGATTTTATGTAGAAGTAGTTGTGTTTTACGACAAAAGTTTATATCTTGTTAATAGGTTTTAATTAAGTTATAATAAAATGCAAAAAGTAATCCTCCCCGTCGGGGAATCGAACCCCGGTCTCCCGCGTGACAGGCGGGGATACTAACCACTTTTTTTTTTTTTTTTCAAAACATACGTTTATTAAGCCAGAAAAATAAATACAAAAGAAAGGTAGAGATAGTTAACAATTGTCCTTAAACGTAATGCAAATGGGATACAATGAAAAGTACTTAAAGCTAAAGACTCTGTTCGAGTTCGCGCAGCTTAAAACTATGAAAAATAATTGCACTTAATGCATCTTTGGTAAATAATTAATAGATATACACTAGATCGTTGTACTCTTTTTAGTATAGAAAATGGCTTAAAAACTATACTAGCTGTGAATAATAAGGAAGAGGGAAGGATGAGGGATAGGTGGTTGATAAAAAAAGTTTATTTAACAGTGTTTGCTATGCTTAATACTAATTGAGTAATAATACTGATTTAGTAGTACAGGGTTTAAAAAGAATATATACATATGAATATACATACATTAAGGAATATATAAACTATATATAAGATATAAAGATATAATGTGTGCAAAATATAAATAAATATAAACAATAACAAAAATTATATCCTCCCCGACGGGGAATCGAACCCCGGTCTCCCGCGTGACAGGCGGGGATACTAACCACTATACTATCGAGGAATTCTGAAGACTTATTTTTCTAAAACCACAGATAAACTGACTAAACATGTATATGTTTGTACTCTACTCATTTGTAACTTAAAACTGCATTATAAAAGTAAATATCCTTTGGTATTTTATGGATTATTTGTATTTGTTTCGTAAAGCCACCAGTATTTCTTATTTGTTTTGTGTTTTCCGTTTCTATCTAAATTAGTTAGTTCACAGTTGAATCTGATATTGTTGTCAGACCTGTGAAGGTTTTTAGTGTAAAGAATTTTTTTGTCATAAGCTGCTCGGTTAACGTGATAAATTATAGGTAAATTATCTACGTTTTGGATATAATTTTCACTGTCTAAGTAAATAAAGGATTCCGGTGGAGTATAGCCGGTTGTTCTAGCTTTTTCAAAATAAAGTGGATTAGGATATATAGCTCCGAAAATAAGGCTATTGTTTCTAATCATGTGTATGTTGGCCCAGTGATCTCTGATTAGTTTAATAATGAATAGGTCTATTCGTAGCAATTGAGCCTCTTGGTAGATTTTCTTATTGCTTATCATTTTTGTGTAATCTGATTCTGGAGATCTGTATTTACCTAAACATGCTCTGATACATTTTCGCTCGAATAATCTTATTTTTTCCATCGTGCTTGCACTGATATTGAACCAAATCTGGCATCCGTATGTTAAAATGGGTCTTATTAGAAGTTTATAGCATAGTAATTTTACTGATTTGTGGAGATATTTTGAGTAAAAAAGTCTTTTATGACTTAAAAATGCTTTTTGCGCTTTTTGAATTTGGATATGAATGTGTTGGGTGTAGTTAAGTCTAAAATCCAGGTGAACTCCTAAATAGCGAACGACTTGTTTATGGGGTATTTGTATTCTGTCTCCGCTATTGTCGTGGATAGAGAAGTGTTTTGAATTTTGAATAACATCATTATTTGCGTTTGATATTTTTGAAATATATGGACGGAATAATATGGTCTCGCACTTGTTTGTATTTATTTTTAGTTTCCATGTGTTGAAAAAATCCTGAATCTTATTGAAAATCTCCTGCAGTTCTATTTTAATGTGTGACGGTTTGTTTCCTCTGATGTAAATTAAAAGGTCATCTGCAAAGGCTATGGCTTTTTTGTTAACGTCTGAGTTTAATCCGAACAATGTGAGAAGGTCGCTTATAAAAATATTAAATAAGATCGGGGAATTAACCGTGCCTTGTTGTAAGCCGTTGTGTATTTTAAATATTTTACTTGACCTTGTTTGACCCTCAACAACTACGAAGTGTTTGTCATGGAGCATATCCCAAATCATTTTAATCAGGTGTCGTGGAAATTTTTTGTTAATCAATTTAAAAAAGAGCCCATCCAGCCAAACAGTATCAAAAGCTTTTTCTAAGTCTATGAAACAAGCACCAACGCAATCATCTGCATTTCTGGCCCAGCATATGTCGGAAGTGAATTTTGTGATGGCATGAATGGTGGAGTGTTTATGTCTGAAGCCAAATTGGTGTTCGGGTATGATATTATTCTCTGTGCAGAAGGAATTTATTGAATTGTTAATTGTTGTTTCAAAGATTTTGCTAATATTAGGTAGTAAACTGATTGGTCTATAACTATCTGGTTTGGAACCGTCTTTTCCTTTCTTTTTAATGGTAATAAGTTTTGCTGTTTTCCATATGTTAGGGAAGTACATTAAGTTTAAGCAGTTGTTGAAAATAATTGAATAATAAAATATATATCTGAGTGGCAAATTTTTCAGCGATATATTAGGGATCCCGTCAAAGCTGGAGGACTTTTTATTGTTTAGATTTTTGAATGTGGTTTTTAGTGTGTTAAAAGAAGTAAAGTAGTTTGGAGGAACGTGTTCACTGGATGGACTGTCGGCAGGGTTTATTTGTGAGAATGTACAGACTGGCCTGTTTTGCTGTCTATCGTCGTTGATTTCAGATTTTAGTAAATTTATTTTGTTATTAATAATATTCGATAGTTGTTCTTTTCCCATTGCATTGTTTTGAGTGTGAACTGTTTCAAAATGAGCGCCTAGTATGTTTAATTTATCATTTGTATCGTGTATTAGGAGATTGTTATCCGTATCCTTTTTTATTTTATCAGTATCTAGGTCGGCCTTTCTAATGATCTGCATGTTATTATTGTGTATTTTTAATGTTTCTATAGTGCTACTTGCTTTCGGGCGAAAAATGCTGTTAACTTTTACAAATAGCTCTTGTGGCTTTTTTATGGATATGGAAGAGATCTTCTTTTTCCAAAAGTTACTCATCGATTCCTGAAAAGCTTTTTTTATTTCGTATCTGAGTATTTTTAAAGTGTTTTTAAGCGATTTTACTATTGTAGAATTTATATGTGAGGAATTTTCTGGTCTCGAGAGTCTATTGATATTAGTGATGATACGACTTTTCTGTTTTCTCAGTTTTTCGATTTTCGGCGTGATATACCTATCACTTGCATTGAAATGAATAGCTGTCTTGGGAATTGTAACATCTATTGCTTCGGATATGTCTGAATTTAATTTGTCGATAAAATAGTCTATGTCGGTTGTTGAAAGGTTCTTGTCATATGGAATATTAAATTCCGGCTTTTCCGTTAGGAAGCTTTTAAACACATTCCAGTCGGTTTTATTAAAATCGTGTTTATGAGGAGCAGTTTGTTCGTCTATTAGCAGTTCATCCATTGTATCAATAGATATTTGCATTGTTAGTGCCCTGTGGTCGCTGTCATAATCAATTGTGTCGAGTTTGTTGTCTATTAAATTATCGATTATAATTCTGTTATCCGCTAAGCAAAGATCTAGATATGACTCACTTTTTGGAAAGGATGGTATTGCTGTACTGTAAAGTGTCATTTTATACGGAATTTGTTTTTCATAGTACCATCTATTAAGGGAAACACCTCTGCTATTGTTTAGAGAGTTAGCCCATGCAGTGTGTTTGGCATTTAAATCGCCTGCTAATAGGAAGAAGTTGTTTGTTTTATTAAGTTCTAATTTTTCAAAAAGTGCTTCTAATTCTGGTATAAATTCTTTTTTACAATTACTAGTGGCGTAGGCTGCAATGAGATAAAGCTTTGTGTTGTTTTGTAAATTGATCGATATAGCTGTTGTTTCTAGAATCGTATTATTTTCAACGTTGTTTAATTGGATCGATTTATGTTTGAATTTGTTTTTTATCAGTACTGCGGTTCCGCCACCCTGTCTCGAATTTTGTCTATCGTTCCTTATTATTGTGTAATTTTTAAAATTAAGCTTATGTCTAAAGTTTAATTTGGTTTCACACATTAGAATTATATCCGGATTATATACGTTTATGCAGTCAAGGAGAGACGCTCTTCGTTCGTTAGCGATGATGGAGTTAACATTTATTGAAATGATATGTAGTTGTTTAATGGTTAATTTATTATTTGGATTAGCGTGACCTGGTATGTTAGCCATTGTGGGCTATATTTAAACTAAAGGCTTCTATGATTGTGTTTATTTTTTGTGTGTTGGATGCAATTTGTTGTACTAGACTTTGTAATTGACTATTTAAAGCTTCGGAGATCATGTTTTTAATATCTTCCATGAACGAGTGCTCTGTAATTTTTATCGCGGGGGGCGGCTGAATTTCTACGGATTGGTTATTATTGATGCTGTACGACTGAGATTGACTATTTTTATATCCAGAGAGTACTGAGCTGTATGATTTATTCGGTACGACGGTATTATTTAAACTTTTCATCTTTTTAATTCTTTCTGACATAATAGTTTCTTTTTTCAGATCGATTTTCTGTTTAAGTTCTTTTAATTTAGGGCAGCCTTTATAGGATGCTGGATGGCCATAACACTGACAGTTTACACAATAGGGTTTCAGTTCTTCGGGTCTGTTTATATCGCTAATCGCAGGGAGTTTACATTCACCCGGCGCGTGGCTTTCGCTGCATTTAACGCATCTATAGCTTAAGTTACAATTTACAGCTACATGACCAATGCGCTGGCAACGCTTACATTGTATCGGTTCGCTCTTATTTAATTTTTCCCATGCTACAACTGAGTGTAGAAGAATTTTTATTTGTCTTAGGTTCTCTATTTTACTGTCTGGAGATATTTGTACTATAAAGATTGGGAGATTTTTGTTTTCTTTGACTGAACGTTTTGTATGGAATTTATTTACATTTATAAAATTAATATTATCAATATTTTGATTTTTTAACGCTTGAAGTACTTCAAACGTATCGAAGTCTCCTTCAAGGTTTTTTAGTAAAATTGTTAAATTTTTTTCTGATTTTGGCGTGTATGTAAAAAATTCGAAATTGTTGTCTTTGAGAGCGGTGCAAGTGTTTTTAAAATCTTGGAGGGTGTTTAAATATACTAAGTGTTTCGCAGCACTAATTTTCTTGACATAAAATTTACTTGCCATACCTTTGGACGTAAGCAGGTCAATTGTCGATTTCGATGATTGATTCATTATATTTATCGGCGGCAACTTACCGCTAACCTTTTTAATTGCGGGTGACGGTACGGTTGACGATGTCCGTGCTCGCTTCCTATTGTTCGCCGCATTCTCGACGTCCATGTGGCCTGCAGTTGTTGAGCCTTTTTGACCTGCAGGTTTTCCCTTCTCCGACGACCGTTGCGGCGGAGTACTCGTGGCATCTTCAATATCTAGTATATCGAATTTATTTTTCGATATAAATGAGCGCGGGTTGTTGGAAGTTGAGGGTTCCGGAATATTTCTCCTGGCTTCTCTTTCTTCTTGAAGCTGCTTCGATAATTGTGCCACGGTGTTATTTAAGGTGGTAATTATTTTTTGTAGCTCTTCGTACGAGGGTTTGTTTTCTCTCGTGTTTTCGTCGCTCTTTGTCGCGATGTCGGCGGCGGAAGAACTCGTAGATTTTTTAATCTGTTTCGTCTTCATCTTGTTTTCGAATAAACTTACGGTACTTGACGATAGAATTGTTTTCTTCCGTAATAGGTTTGGTGTTGGGTTAAGTCTTTTCGTACTTTTTTTAGTTTTCCATTGTCTGCTGAGTCTGTCGAGTGTTGTGTCATCAATGTCAATTTTTAGATCAATCGCTTTTACATTGCTATTGCTATTGTTGGCATTTTCCTCTTCCCCTTCTGTTTCACGGGGGGTATTTCCGTGTGTACCCCCCGGTTCGGATGTAATATTTTCTTGTATGATTTACTTAATATTTTTACTTTGTTGCATTGACAAAAGTAACTACGTAATAAGCTGCACTAATAACCAAAATGATTTAAAGTACTTTCACTTCGATTTCTCGGATCACGGTGATTCCTTCGGTATTTCTACGAATGGGCCCTTAGCGGGTCGCACAAGTGGGACTCGAGAGCGACACGTCTTACCCTGTCGAAGGTTCAAGGGATGGGATACTAACCACTATACTAACGAGGATTAGATGAAGACCGTGAAAAATCTGCGCTATTTGAACGAGAATACTACTATTTCAAACTATACTATTCATGATGATTTTTCCCCGTATCTTTCTTCATCCCTTACTTATTTATTTCATTAAATTTGTACTAGAAACACATTTTCACGTTATCATATCTTTCTATTTAACGTATTTTTGTAATTTTTCTAATCTATTAAATTCATTTCAAAATAAATAAAATGTTAACAAATTCTTGCAGTAACAAATATTAAATATACGCAAGACATTACAAGTAATTTTAATCCCATAGATGACAGGTATCTTTTAAATTATTTAAATCATTTAAATCTATATGGAAATGATTTTTTTTCTGTATTTGTTTAATAAAAATTGTTTGTACAACTTGCCTTATTTGGAAACTTCATCGTGTCCTTCGTAAATAACAGAAATCACTGGTTTCGTCATTGTCCATCGTTCCACAGAAATAACTTAGCACGCACGAAAGAAAGAACAAACAATCCGTACTCACTCGAAGTAAAAGAAAAAGAAACTTCATTTCTATAAGCCTCCTCGAAGTTTCGTACGATACTGAGGGCTACAAGCGCTCTCCGACCGAACCCCCGGTTTCAAGTGCAATTTAAAACACGTGACCCAAACAAAAGATCTATCGGTTCGTTACGCAGACCTGACACACGTTGCCGGATGAGAGAAAAAACCGTGCGTGTTAACGATTGAAAACAAAGTGGACAAATACATACGTATTTACTAACAGCATCATTCTGACCTATGATAAATAATACAAATTTGAAATTATATGTTAAACTGTAATAAAATGTATAGAAAATAAGAAATTAAAAAACAACAATTTTTATGCTAAATTACTTCTGTGATTCCGAATCTAAGATAGTACAAATGCTAGGGCACGAATTGTGAAAAATAAAAAAAAAAGAAAAGGAAAAAAATCCGAAAATATGCGTAGTCGTAATATAGTCTTAAAGTATAGTAGAAAGTAAGTACGCGTAACAGAACCGAATAATATGCGATCACACAGTGCACACGCGATGAAAAACTGCGTTTTCGAAAATCTACCATCTAGTTCACCCGAGAGTCACACAACGAATGACTCTCGCGCCCTTGATTTCGCAGCGTGAACCTTTGTCCGTGACCGTGACGTCACCAACCGTCTTCGCGGCTTCGACGACTTTGTATATTTTTCCGCCTCGCAGTCTAAACATTCGATCAACCTTAGGGCCGATCTGCCGACGCCGCTTTGTTCTCTATCAAATTTCTTACACAAAGGCACCGTATAGTGAAAGGAGAATGAAAAGTATTTCTACGAAACTCACACATCTGAGGAAACCGCGTTTTTCGTCACGCGTAAATTACTAATATGTAACACGTGGATGAGAAACAGAAAAAAGGAAATATAGTGAAAGATAAAAATAATTGTCAAGGAAAGAGGGAATTGTATAAAATTATAAAGAGTAATATTAGGTGGTGCTGAGATAAGAGGGCAAAAGAAAACTCGCGCGATTAAAAAAAAAAGAAAGTGTAATCGTGTTAGATCAGAATGTCCCGTCCAGAGATGCGCAGCGCATCTTCTTTCAAGAAAACGCGCTCACTTAGAAGTGCGTGACCTTTTCAGGGTGGTCCGATTTGTCACGGGCTTTCTAAACTCTTGAAACTAAACAGTCTCGAACCACTCGAGTTGTACCGAGTTTCTGAACAATACCATGAGACGTGAGAAAACATCTACAAATATTCGAATTTCTTGAAAAACGTATTTTTCCAATTTTCTCACAGTAAGTATTCCTAGAAAAACGCATTTTTTCGAATTTTTCATAGTATTTCTTGAAAAATGCATTTTTCCAAATTTTCTCACACTATACAGAGATAAAGGACCAGGGTCTGTACGGTTGGAAAAAAAAACTTTTGATTCAATCCGCGAAAGACTGTTTATCCAACATTACTCGGTGACCGTTCGAATCCACCCGGAAATCAGCGCGGTATAAAATATTTCTTCGATCGGGAATCCGACGGGGCGTCGTGTCGCCGGGCATTTAAATTCGTCGAGCATCGTTCAATTCGTACGTTCCATCGGGCGGCGTGCGCGGCTTAGTTAATTGCGCGAAATTTATCGCGACGAAGGGTTCCGCGGGGCGAGGCGCGCGTCGCACGTACGATTACGCCTGTTTGATATGCCGCGACACTCAAAACTCGTACATCACACTTAATCGTTGAATATGGAACAGTCAGTCCCGACAGCCGCATCCAACATGCATATTTAGACTGCAATTATGGCCCTTAGCTATTGTCGGCACGCACGCCGCTACAAATTCCCTATTGCACTGTGC
Organism: Mimumesa dahlbomi; assembly: GCA_917499265.3. Classification (NCBI taxonomy): domain Eukaryota; kingdom Metazoa; phylum Arthropoda; class Insecta; order Hymenoptera; family Crabronidae; genus Mimumesa; species Mimumesa dahlbomi. Next base: position 8,813,147 of record OU824118.1, on the reverse strand, counting down.
CCCTTTTTCCCAATACGGTGAAATTCGTTAAGTGAACCTTGGCAGAGAATTTTTTCGATTTTTTCACTCGTTCGCGAGACAGTAGTGGTTGCGAGGATTATATCCTCGCGATAATACTGAGATAAATACTGAATCGATCCTTGCAGTTTCTTTTTTGTCGAATAATTTAGAGTTTCTTTAATGTATCATAGGTTCTTTCAAAAAAAAACTTTATGATTCGATACAGGATATGGTAAGTAGAGTTATGGATGTGGAAGATGATTGGTGGATTTCTTTCCGTCGCGTCGTAACGAAAATATCTACACTGAAAGTCGTTAATGAAATTAGATTCCGAAGATAAATTTAATATTCCTATTAATAATGGATTGACACCCCCTGATGCCGGTGATCTTGACAGGTGTGTAACCTCACGTAGGAAATACGATAGTGAATTAGTTAAAAGGATGACAAGTAGTTTAATCAATCGTTTAATACGAAAACCTGTGCTATTGATAGAAGAAATTACCTATTAATGCTGGTTATTATTATAATAATAAATTACTTTCGCAATACACTTACGTATACTTCCTTGTACTGTTATCGCGGGGTAATCAATATGTAAATTAACGAGCTCTGCATTGCGAAGGAAAATTACTATTTTAATTACAGCGAACTCAGAACTACTGTAATATTCGTCTAGCAATTAACCGAGCTTTGTAATCAAGTACCAAAGTGTACTGCCCTCCGCCGCGTTACGAATCATAAAATTGCAATAACAATAGATCGTCGAGCCCTATGGCGTAGGGCATTTCGATGGACGTTTTAAAATCTCGTATATCACGGCAATGGGTGTTTCGTTTGCACGGTGTCCGTTCGAACGAAACAATCTTATATTTTCATGCGAACGTGAATGGAAACCAACATCACGGGGACCTTAGCGTCAGAAATACGCTCGTATTTCACGGGAGATTAAATAATTCAACGCGCGTGTACCAAGCGACATACAAATAACCATCAAAGGTAGAACAAAAGAAAAAAAAAAAGAAAACATTACTTGAATTAATTCCATCTTCAACTTTCAAATAAAAATTCACATTTTCCCCAATACGTCAAAAGACACCCTAGGAACACCGCCACGTACGATAATTAAAAACCTAAATACAAAAGTAAAACGAAACGTAGGGAGAAAAAAAAAGAAGGGTAGAAAATGAGACAGAACAACTTCATCAATAAATATAGAATACCTTTAAACTCGATTTATCTGTCCGGCGAGTGTCCCGAATGCACGAAAGGATCGATACTCATTTCCGATGTCTTTTTTGCGAATCCATCATCGAAGCAGGTGCGGCCAACGGAAAGAAATAAACTGGTACGATCGAGGTTCGATATTCCCATGTGAAAAAAACAAAGAAACAAACAAACAAACAGACAAACAAGAGAAAGAGAGACCGGTCTCGAACCGCGGAGAGGGTTGTGACGGTCTCGCTGGACGGAATCGGCGAAGAGGGGTTGGCCGACGAGTAGACAGAAAAGAATGTCTCGTCTCCGTGTCACCGCACCCAATAACACGCGGGTAATCACGATTTAATGGCTCAATAACGTCCGCCACAGCGGCCTGCCACGGACCCCGAAACAATTTATCGGTCCCGCCAGTCAATAAATTTCGCTTTTGAGTTGTATACGGGCCTGACCGATCCCGCGAGCGCGGCACGCTTGAGTCTCAAAGCCGATGGCATCGAATCCGAAACGACGAATCCGAAAATGACGCGTATAAATTACAAAGAAAGATAAATATCCGCGGCGAAGGGCCCCTGTGTTTCGATCGGCGGACATGGACGGTTTCCCCCGTTTACGGTGGCGGGAGTTATATTGACATCGGACGAATATCGTGTAACTTATATTTTTATGATAGAAGACGAATAATAATGATGGTTGGTACTTGAACGTGTGAGTTTGGAAGGCAGTGAGAATGAGAATCACTGGATTCACTTAGGAGCTGGAAATAGTTTCCCACTATTGTGGGAGGCGTTTATTTCAATGTCACGCGCAGTGGCTCTCAATGTGATTATGTACGTAATTATATACATTTGGCGTTCAATTATAACCAAGCAGACTGTATTTACGGATGATCTGTAGATTACTATCAAATCTATGTAGGCAATATTAATTATATAGAATTGTGTAGCACGTGGAACAAGTATGTGAATCCCTCGTAAACTGACGTGTAATAACTACGTGTAAGAAAATATGCAACAATTTCACATGATACGTTACATTTAATGTGAAATTGAATTGGAAAAAAATTAAAGTTGAAAAAAATTTTAAATATATCGCACGAGTTTTTCTCTCTCAATATGTATAGTGTTCTATCGAAAAGAAGTCTCAAGAATCCTCGTTAGTATAGTGGTTAGTATCCCAGTATCCCTTGAACCTTCGACAGGGTAAGACGTGTCGCTCTCGAGTCCCACTTGTGCGACCCGCTAAGGGCCCATTCGTAGAAATACCGAAGGAATCACCGTGATCCGAGAAATCGAAGTGAAAGTACTTTAAATCATTTTGGTTATTAGTGCAGCTTATTACGTAGTTACTTTTGTCAATGCAACAAAGTAAAAATATTAAGTAAATCATACAAGAAAATATTACATCCGAACCGGGGGGTACACACGGAAATACCCCCCGTGAAACAGAAGGGGAAGAGGAAAATGCCAACAATAGCAATAGCAATGTAAAAGCGATTGATCTAAAAATTGACATTGATGACACAACACTCGACAGACTCAGCAGACAATGGAAAACTAAAAAAAGTACGAAAAGACTTAACCCAACACCAAACCTATTACGGAAGAAAACAATTCTATCGTCAAGTACCGTAAGTTTATTCGAAAACAAGATGAAGACGAAACAGATTAAAAAATCTACGAGTTCTTCCGCCGCCGACATCGCGACAAAGAGCGACGAAAACACGAGAGAAAACAAACCCTCGTACGAAGAGCTACAAAAAATAATTACCACCTTAAATAACACCGTGGCACAATTATCGAAGCAGCTTCAAGAAGAAAGAGAAGCCAGGAGAAATATTCCGGAACCCTCAACTTCCAACAACCCGCGCTCATTTATATCGAAAAATAAATTCGATATACTAGATATTGAAGATGCCACGAGTACTCCGCCGCAACGGTCGTCGGAGAAGGGAAAACCTGCAGGTCAAAAAGGCTCAACAACTGCAGGCCACATGGACGTCGAGAATGCGGCGAACAATAGGAAGCGAGCACGGACATCGTCAACCGTACCGTCACCCGCAATTAAAAAGGTTAGCGGTAAGTTGCCGCCGATAAATATAATGAATCAATCATCGAAATCGACAATTGACCTGCTTACGTCCAAAGGTATGGCAAGTAAATTTTATGTCAAGAAAATTAGTGCTGCGAAACACTTAGTATATTTAAACACCCTCCAAGATTTTAAAAACACTTGCACCGCTCTCAAAGACAACAATTTCGAATTTTTTACATACACGCCAAAATCAGAAAAAAATTTAACAATTTTACTAAAAAACCTTGAAGGAGACTTCGATACGTTTGAAGTACTTCAAGCGTTAAAAAATCAAAATATTGATAATATTAATTTTATAAATGTAAATAAATTCCATACAAAACGTTCAGTCAAAGAAAACAAAAATCTCCCAATCTTTATAGTACAAATATCTCCAGACAGTAAAATAGAGAACCTAAGACAAATAAAAATTCTTCTACACTCAGTTGTAGCATGGGAAAAATTAAATAAGAGCGAACCGATACAATGTAAGCGTTGCCAGCGCATTGGTCATGTAGCTGTAAATTGTAACTTAAGCTATAGATGCGTTAAATGCAGCGAAAGCCACGCGCCGGGTGAATGTAAACTCCCTGCGATTAGCGATATAAACAGACCCGAAGAACTGAAACCCTATTGTGTAAACTGTCAGTGTTATGGCCATCCAGCATCCTATAAAGGCTGCCCTAAATTAAAAGAACTTAAACAGAAAATCGATCTGAAAAAAGAAACTATTATGTCAGAAAGAATTAAAAAGATGAAAAGTTTAAATAATACCGTCGTACCGAATAAATCATACAGCTCAGTACTCTCTGGATATAAAAATAGTCAATCTCAGTCGTACAGCATCAATAATAACCAATCCGTAGAAATTCAGCCGCCCCCCGCGATAAAAATTACAGAGCACTCGTTCATGGAAGATATTAAAAACATGATCTCCGAAGCTTTAAATAGTCAATTACAAAGTCTAGTACAACAAATTGCATCCAACACACAAAAAATAAACACAATCATAGAAGCCTTTAGTTTAAATATAGCCCACAATGGCTAACATACCAGGTCACGCTAATCCAAATAATAAATTAACCATTAAACAACTACATATCATTTCAATAAATGTTAACTCCATCATCGCTAACGAACGAAGAGCGTCTCTCCTTGACTGCATAAACGTATATAATCCGGATATAATTCTAATGTGTGAAACCAAATTAAACTTTAGACATAAGCTTAATTTTAAAAATTACACAATAATAAGGAACGATAGACAAAATTCGAGACAGGGTGGCGGAACCGCAGTACTGATAAAAAACAAATTCAAACATAAATCGATCCAATTAAACAACGTTGAAAATAATACGATTCTAGAAACAACAGCTATATCGATCAATTTACAAAACAACACAAAGCTTTATCTCATTGCAGCCTACGCCACTAGTAATTGTAAAAAAGAATTTATACCAGAATTAGAAGCACTTTTTGAAAAATTAGAACTTAATAAAACAAACAACTTCTTCCTATTAGCAGGCGATTTAAATGCCAAACACACTGCATGGGCTAACTCTCTAAACAATAGCAGAGGTGTTTCCCTTAATAGATGGTACTATGAAAAACAAATTCCGTATAAAATGACACTTTACAGTACAGCAATACCATCCTTTCCAAAAAGTGAGTCATATCTAGATCTTTGCTTAGCGGATAACAGAATTATAATCGATAATTTAATAGACAACAAACTCGACACAATTGATTATGACAGCGACCACAGGGCACTAACAATGCAAATATCTATTGATACAATGGATGAACTGCTAATAGACGAACAAACTGCTCCTCATAAACACGATTTTAATAAAACCGACTGGAATGTGTTTAAAAGCTTCCTAACGGAAAAGCCGGAATTTAATATTCCATATGACAAGAACCTTTCAACAACCGACATAGACTATTTTATCGACAAATTAAATTCAGACATATCCGAAGCAATAGATGTTACAATTCCCAAGACAGCTATTCATTTCAATGCAAGTGATAGGTATATCACGCCGAAAATCGAAAAACTGAGAAAACAGAAAAGTCGTATCATCACTAATATCAATAGACTCTCGAGACCAGAAAATTCCTCACATATAAATTCTACAATAGTAAAATCGCTTAAAAACACTTTAAAAATACTCAGATACGAAATAAAAAAAGCTTTTCAGGAATCGATGAGTAACTTTTGGAAAAAGAAGATCTCTTCCATATCCATAAAAAAGCCACAAGAGCTATTTGTAAAAGTTAACAGCATTTTTCGCCCGAAAGCAAGTAGCACTATAGAAACATTAAAAATACACAATAATAACATGCAGATCATTAGAAAGGCCGACCTAGATACTGATAAAATAAAAAAGGATACGGATAACAATCTCCTAATACACGATACAAATGATAAATTAAACATACTAGGCGCTCATTTTGAAACAGTTCACACTCAAAACAATGCAATGGGAAAAGAACAACTATCGAATATTATTAATAACAAAATAAATTTACTAAAATCTGAAATCAACGACGATAGACAGCAAAACAGGCCAGTCTGTACATTCTCACAAATAAACCCTGCCGACAGTCCATCCAGTGAACACGTTCCTCCAAACTACTTTACTTCTTTTAACACACTAAAAACCACATTCAAAAATCTAAACAATAAAAAGTCCTCCAGCTTTGACGGGATCCCTAATATATCGCTGAAAAATTTGCCACTCAGATATATATTTTATTATTCAATTATTTTCAACAACTGCTTAAACTTAATGTACTTCCCTAACATATGGAAAACAGCAAAACTTATTACCATTAAAAAGAAAGGAAAAGACGGTTCCAAACCAGATAGTTATAGACCAATCAGTTTACTACCTAATATTAGCAAAATCTTTGAAACAACAATTAACAATTCAATAAATTCCTTCTGCACAGAGAATAATATCATACCCGAACACCAATTTGGCTTCAGACATAAACACTCCACCATTCATGCCATCACAAAATTCACTTCCGACATATGCTGGGCCAGAAATGCAGATGATTGCGTTGGTGCTTGTTTCATAGACTTAGAAAAAGCTTTTGATACTGTTTGGCTGGATGGGCTCTTTTTTAAATTGATTAACAAAAAATTTCCACGACACCTGATTAAAATGATTTGGGATATGCTCCATGACAAACACTTCGTAGTTGTTGAGGGTCAAACAAGGTCAAGTAAAATATTTAAAATACACAACGGCTTACAACAAGGCACGGTTAATTCCCCGATCTTATTTAATATTTTTATAAGCGACCTTCTCACATTGTTCGGATTAAACTCAGACGTTAACAAAAAAGCCATAGCCTTTGCAGATGACCTTTTAATTTACATCAGAGGAAACAAACCGTCACACATTAAAATAGAACTGCAGGAGATTTTCAATAAGATTCAGGATTTTTTCAACACATGGAAACTAAAAATAAATACAAACAAGTGCGAGACCATATTATTCCGTCCATATATTTCAAAAATATCAAACGCAAATAATGATGTTATTCAAAATTCAAAACACTTCTCTATCCACGACAATAGCGGAGACAGAATACAAATACCCCATAAACAAGTCGTTCGCTATTTAGGAGTTCACCTGGATTTTAGACTTAACTACACCCAACACATTCATATCCAAATTCAAAAAGCGCAAAAAGCATTTTTAAGTCATAAAAGACTTTTTTACTCAAAATATCTCCACAAATCAGTAAAATTACTATGCTATAAACTTCTAATAAGACCCATTTTAACATACGGATGCCAGATTTGGTTCAATATCAGTGCAAGCACGATGGAAAAAATAAGATTATTCGAGCGAAAATGTATCAGAGCATGTTTAGGTAAATACAGATCTCCAGAATCAGATTACACAAAAATGATAAGCAATAAGAAAATCTACCAAGAGGCTCAATTGCTACGAATAGACCTATTCATTATTAAACTAATCAGAGATCACTGGGCCAACATACACATGATTAGAAACAATAGCCTTATTTTCGGAGCTATATATCCTAATCCACTTTATTTTGAAAAAGCTAGAACAACCGGCTATACTCCACCGGAATCCTTTATTTACTTAGACAGTGAAAATTATATCCAAAACGTAGATAATTTACCTATAATTTATCACGTTAACCGAGCAGCTTATGACAAAAAAATTCTTTACACTAAAAACCTTCACAGGTCTGACAACAATATCAGATTCAACTGTGAACTAACTAATTTAGATAGAAACGGAAAACACAAAACAAATAAGAAATACTGGTGGCTTTACGAAACAAATACAAATAATCCATAAAATACCAAAGGATATTTACTTTTATAATGCAGTTTTAAGTTACAAATGAGTAGAGTACAAACATATACATGTTTAGTCAGTTTATCTGTGGTTTTAGAAAAATAAGTCTTCAGAATTCCTCGATAGTATAGTGGTTAGTATCCCCGCCTGTCACGCGGGAGACCGGGGTTCGATTCCCCGTCGGGGAGGATATAATTTTTGTTATTGTTTATATTTATTTATATTTTGCACACATTATATCTTTATATCTTATATATAGTTTATATATTCCTTAATGTATGTATATTCATATGTATATATTCTTTTTAAACCCTGTACTACTAAATCAGTATTATTACTCAATTAGTATTAAGCATAGCAAACACTGTTAAATAAACTTTTTTTATCAACCACCTATCCCTCATCCTTCCCTCTTCCTTATTATTCACAGCTAGTATAGTTTTTAAGCCATTTTCTATACTAAAAAGAGTACAACGATCTAGTGTATATCTATTAATTATTTACCAAAGATGCATTAAGTGCAATTATTTTTCATAGTTTTAAGCTGCGCGAACTCGAACAGAGTCTTTAGCTTTAAGTACTTTTCATTGTATCCCATTTGCATTACGTTTAAGGACAATTGTTAACTATCTCTACCTTTCTTTTGTATTTATTTTTCTGGCTTAATAAACGTATGTTTTGAAAAAAAAAAAAAAAAAAGTGGTTAGTATCCCCGCCTGTCACGCGGGAGACCGGGGTTCGATTCCCCGACGGGGAGGATTATTTTTTGTTTTATTGATATCGTAGAATTGGATTTTTGCATTCTTTTATACGTCGTTGAATTTTAAATTATACAAAATTTATTGTTCACTTTTATTATATTTCACCACATAAACTTCTTGATACATCTGTATTTTCAATAATCTTGAACAATTATACGTGTTTAGAACAAATGGAATAAAATTATTTTATTCTGCCCACGTTCAAACTTTGTCAGAAGGGACTCTCGATGCGTCGGGTTCGGCGTTCCGACGAGAAGTGGATGAGAAGTGTTTGACTAAACAAAAGCCGACTGAAGAAATCGGATACGCGACACATGGCACCACTACACCTAAAGTCAACATATGTATAATATACGTGTATCTTCAGAGCCACTTGACTATTTCACACCAAACATCATTCTCTTTCTTTTTAAAGTTTAAAAATTTTAAACTATAACGAAAACTTGCATTCTCGTTATTTAACTACCTAACTAATAAAAACGAATTGTCAATTATTGCGAGGAAACTATTTCAATTCCAACGGCTAACGGTAATAAAAATATGCTCAATTAACCTGGAGAACCGCTTATTGGAGGGAGAATTATTTTTAATAACTACGCAACGAGTGGCGCTCCGCTTCACAAAGTAAATACATTTCTTGCGATAGGTGTATACACATAATAAACATTATGACCGAAAGAATATACTTTACAACGTTACTTTCGAATAATAATTGCATTCAGAACCTACCAAAAGCCGTTCATTAAATCGAATGCGAGTATAAACTCATGTTAATGCCAGTAGTTTCTCGATCGTAAGACAGAGGAAAGAGGTCATTGGTGGCAGAGTCATTAACAGCTGCCGCCAGCCTCGATATTACCGACTGGAAAAAGCAATTCCACGGTTCTATTCTTCATTAGGTTTATCTCGACTTTATAGTGGCCGTTAAAAATCGCCAATGACATGTTTATTGGTTCGTTAGCGCAGCTTCGGACCCAATGCGCGGGACAATTTCGCGGCTATAAAATACATTCTAGCTCGATAATCGATTGTCGGAACGCAGACGATGACCATCTGTTATTTTATTACTTTTGATTTTGAATACGATACAATGTCTACACACGTATGTATATACTATTATCATTCGAGTGATAGAAATCAGAAAAATTTCGCTCGAAAAGAGATTAATATATTCCCGTAGATAACTGAAATATCGAAATATAATATATATTTCGTTGAATTTTTTTATAATCCGCATTCAATTTTATCTCTTGTTTTAGAATGATGTACAATGACTCGGTGAAGAGAGTGTAGAAATATTAAAACAGTTCCATCAATCGTATTCGGAGATCATCAGTCCAATGGATCACAATCACAACGATGAAATCAGTGCATAGACATGTGTAGACCTACACATACATACACGATCCGGCCAGCTAAATTACAAAGTCGTCCCTGTTGACAGCCGATAAGTTTGCCACGTTGAAATTATTGACAAATGATTACGCGTGGACATTGTGGTATCAGATTCAGCAACGGCTTCACAAACATGATTGTCCTATGTAATGGAATGCGATGTAAACTATGGTCGGGTTACACGCAGCTGAGACATTTGTTAATCTCCAACGAGTACTGGCTCAGGAATGCAATTATATTTCTAAATAATTTATAACCGTGCTGCGAAAAGTATCTGATATGATTCCATAAAAAATAGTAACAAGTATTGTAAGTTATTGTTATCAATGTTTTCTTCACATCTTTCAGCTGTTTATTACGTAATAATAATTGTATATTTAATTAATTATGTCAACTAAGTATCCTAAAAATTTCACAACCCTAAGGAATCACACAGTCAACAAATTAGAAGTCTATTGATCAAGAAATGAATCACCCTAAATCTAAATGGATCAATTTTAATAAATAACAAAAATTCTGTTCATTCGTAAGAAATTCAGTATTAATTACGTCCTCGTTTACGTAGACGAAGAAATTTAAAGAAGATGGAATTGATCGGTACGGTTTTCAAGTAGCTCAACTATTAGCCCATAAATTACGGAAACCGCGAACATTAAACGAACTGCTCAGCGAGTTAATTTACTGAACAAGCGGGACGTACGATGTGGTAAAAGTGGGTCCTGTTTGAAGGTGGACATTCATCGAGTCGCGAGAACAAATATTACGGCAGAATGGTATATTTTGAAATAACGAGTTCTGGAAGAGAGATATTGTCCGTGGGGGGGAAAAAGAATCGCGAGTCCCAGGATAAATTACTGTCTTACTTGTTAGTAATACCGTAGCGGCGTTTTAGTGATGGGTAATGGTGAGTTATGCGTCGTTTATGTCCCGTAAAGCCCCGCGAATGGTTGGAGAACGCACAGGGGCATTTGTCGCTTCGCAAAACTGCCGCGAAGTCGGCTTGTTTCATTTCCCGGCAATAAAACCGGCCTTCGACTTGTACGCATTATCGTGAGTACCATTTTTCGTAATTTACTGCGGTTTTATATTACGTTTACGCTTATAGAAAAGAAAGGAAAAATGAAACGGGCCCCTGCTTGGGCGGTGGACAAACATTACTGTTAGTTTCGTGTCGTAAAACGTTATGCCAATTTACAAGCTCCGCGGAGAGGTTTCCGTCGTGGAAAAAGGTAAAGGTGGTCGTCAAGATAGAGTTAATATCAATTATATTCATATTATCGGACGACAATGTGTCGTATGTATAACAATTTTTAACGAATCATCGAAGATACTTGGCCAGAATAAAAGGATGGTACAAAAATACTAAGGCTTTAACTTTAAATACTAAGGCAGAAAACTTTAAATGAGAAAAGTACATATGAAAATTTTAAGTGAAAAAACACAAAAAATTATCCTTGTATTGGTATAAGTCTTCTACCATAATAATGCAATATTGTGACGCCTTGTGAAACATGTTTGCAAAGATACATCCCCTAAATTATAAATTCCTAATAAAGAATAGAAATACGTGATAGGAGGAAACTCCATCCCTACAAAAAATCCAAAAATCTCATCAGATCAATCCATCATCCAAATCCTCCCTAAAAAATATCATTTCCTCATCATATTCGTTCTTGTCATCGAATTTGCACAAGACTCCAACGCGCCAGATTCAAAAAACAATAACAACGTCATCGCAAGAACAAAACGTCGCGTCTCGATGGGACCGCGAAGTGTTCGAACGCGGTTTTTCAATTTACAATTTCCGGGACGAAACCCAGTCTCGTCATCGAGTCGGTTGACGAGAGACGGCTGTCATTCACCATGCACTTTATGCCGACGTAAACGGACCACATAGGCGTGGGCGTGGCCTGTATGTACCATCGAAAAAAAAAAGAGAAAAACGCAGTCTCGTCGACGACACTGGCCGCAAAATCCACTCATGGGAAACCGACGAACGATGATTTACGACACGCGTGAATTTCGTATCTCGGACTTACGTGCCTTCACGTACGTACGTTACACACGCTACGTTCGCATCTGCAATCTCTCGCATGCCGAGAGCAAAGATGGATTTATCTCTGCGCGGCGATGTTTTAATATATTAATGGTTCGGGACAGGACGACCGGCCGTCGCGGTTCCAACAAAATTCAACGAATCATCGGAAGATATGTACGGGCAGCGATAGCAGTGACACCACAAATGATCATTTCAAAGTAGAACCTCATACTTCGGAGTTCTTTGAATCGGAACGGGTGTCATTTGGGCACTCGAAATAATCGACGAAATGGAACGGCGATCGGATTTGATGTATTTTTGTAAATGGGTGGTTAATCTGTTGTAATTGTGAAATGGGTATGCAATGAACCTTTTGACAGTTTATATCGAATGGGACTTGAACAGGGCGTCAAATATCGAATAATTTAACACTAAACCTACCAAGGTGGGTCAAATGACCGTTTTCACATTTTTTATTACTGTGCCTATATGCAACGTTATAGCTTTCAACGTTAATTTCTTTAATCAAAATAAAGAAAATACAGTTCTTTATGCAAAATTAACTGTTACCTGAAATCAATTGCAAAGGTTATCATTTTTTCGGATCCGATAGGAATATGTATCTAAACTGTCGGTAGGTTTAGTGTTAACACGATTTAATCTGTTCTACATTTATGGTACAACTATATCTATTCACATTTTTGTCATTCGCGACAGAAAACGGAATATAGATTTTTTTTACTGGAATTCGATATTTTATTAAACTGCCAAAGGGATAAGTTTGCGTTTCACATTTTACTGCAACTAAGCCGACATTTATCACTTTTTTTTTACGTTCGTCACGCTGTTTTTTTTTTAAATTCTCGCCGTTCGTACATAGACTTGTTTTATCCACTGTATCTAGGAAAAAGTGGCGAGATTCTAGTGTTAGGTGTAGTGCCGCGAAATTTTGGAAATTCATGTATATGTATATCACCACGTATGACGTAGACCGCTGTCAGAATTTCCATTTGATAGTGCGAGATAGGTTTATCGCGAAATAATCCTGGTGTGTGTATCGCGATGCCAGGAACACATCCACCGTTCCAATTGAATGGCGAAATTTTCGTTTGACTGCCCGGCATACTGGTAAATGGATTTACAAATAATTCTCACGTTTGGATATCGCGATATCACAAGCAGCATGAATTACACGCCTTTAAGCGTATTATTGCATGACACAGCATGATTTATCTTTAATTCACGATTGGGTTTATACCGGATTGTAAACTTTCCCCGGGAATATATTAAACATTTCAGATATCTCTTGAAAATCATGACGCGATCTAAAGACCAAATCTTTCAGATAATAATTTATCAAAAAATCTTTATACGTTTCTTCGACTATCAGAATCATTTTCAAAACCCTGTTATCTCCAAAAATGATCCCAATCAAGATAAGTATAAAACTATCACAAAGATTCCCCGTTTAAGAACTATATGTATCTGATTTTCGATGATATCTGAGATAGTAGAATTAAAAAAAAAGCAATTCCATAATTAATATCGATTCATTTTACTCGCTTCGTCACTAATCGAACACATTCTACTTTCATTCCAGTCAAATTCTCGAACTCCGCAATTATCTCCGATTCTCCTATCTCTTTGTTCCGCGATTGACAAGTGCGTTCGGAATCATCGATCATAATGATCGATGTTACTTCGGGCCGGCGGCCGATCGTAAGAATCAATCGGGCATATTTAGCGGTAAAACCTTCGTTTTGGGCGGATCATTAATGAGTCGACTGTGGGATCCACGTGTGCGGTATCGCGGTACCGTAAGCGCTCGCGAATGGCTTCAAAATCTCCATTCGATGCCGCCGGATGGATTTAACTTTGATTATCGCGTCCGATTCCCGCAACCAACAACGCGATACCGCAAACGTCATGAATCCTATTCGCTGTCCAAAATTTCGATACACCGGCGCGAACGGGGCTTTACATTTCATTCCGACCGAAGAATCGTTGTCCCGTAAGTAATACATCGACGACGTTGCGATTAAATCTTTCAAAAGGACACGACGGATTTATGTTTACCATAAACGAGACCGATGCTTCGTATCCAAACGTTTTATAATGATTTATCCTACTATAGAATGTGAAATTTTTATTTTACGTATAATTCTGTGAAAACTGTTCTAACAATAATAGAATAGTCTTACCAGAAGGTAAGTTTGCAAATGGAAGTATCTTTAGCTTGTTACCCAAGAAGCCAGGGAATTTCATTAAAGTCTGTATTATCATTACGTAACCATCAATATCATCTAATCAAAAAGAAACATTCCCAAGATACTACTATCCCACTATCGTTAATCTAATCTATGACTTAATAAACTTATCCATATATCAGACGATGGAAAAAAACACGGAAGTGTTATCAGCGTAGTTGGCTTTCGTCTAAATCGCGGACGATGATCATTCCGGGGGTTGCATTCAGGTTTCGCTGAAAAATCACCGCGAACTTTTCACTTGGCCAACGTAGGAACGACTTACGACGTCGAATCCTTCTCCCCCGTCCTTCTCTCGTTTTGCTCGTGCCGCGTCTGTCGCTACTTCCAAGACCTCACCGTTTATGCGGTCCCTTCTCGATCCCGTGGTAGTAAAGTGAGTCATGACCGTGAATCATCAGGATGGCTCCGTGTTCGCCGCGACCCTTGCTGACCGCGAAATATGAGCAGCGCTTTCTACGCGGTCGAAGAACCAGAGCACCGGGCCCTTATCGTCGAACCTTCGAGTGTCCCGGGTGTCACGTGACGGGAATATTTTCAACTCGGACTCGAAACCGATCGCTGTTTTTTTGCTTGGTGAATGGAAACATTCTTTCTGGGAAATATCGTCGATTTTATAATTTGGATTGCTAGATCAGGTGTGCCTAGAACACGAGGGGTATATGTGACATTCTCAAAAGAACTGAGATCTGTACAATGAAACTCAGAATTTAGTATTCTATTTAGTGGTAGAGGGATCTAAGTGAATTGCCCACTCTGTACATGGTATACCTATTTTTCAAAAACAACAAAATGTTGTACTATATTGTGATTTGTGAGCATTTGTGAACTTTGAACTTAATTTTCTCAGAACTAAATAAATGTCACTTATACCTCTTGTAATTTAGGCATCTCATATCTCCACGTGGCGATCGTGAGGTGGAGTCGTAGAAAATATTTGGTAGAACGTGCTCCATGTAAGCGGTTATGTGGGGGATCCACTGATAGGAAAAAGTCGGATATTGCAGTGAATATGTAGAATAAATGGAAAAACGCGAGTGGTCCACGGAGAAAAGAGGGGAGAACTTGGATTCTGGATTGTAGAAATAAAAATAAGAATATTCGCCAATATTGGTAAACGTGAACAACATGTAGGTTAAGTATTGTGAGTTGCTAAAGAATTTTGAGAATTGAGTATATATTGAGTATAGGTACTTACTCCTCTTAATCGATACACATTAAATGGAATTACCCTAAGAAATGAATAATTAATTAGATAACAATATTATTTTCAATTTTCCTAAGCACTTTCATAAAACGGTCATTAAACTTTCTAGCATAATCCAGCTATTCGATTAAGCCATTGAATTTTTCCGAATGAACGATCGAGAGGATCCAGCGAACGATCGCAATTTTAAGAATGTCCTACGCAATGCAGAATGATTTTGCCTGCATCTTCGAGCACTTTACACGTCCGTACTCTCCCGCGAACACAAAAGGAATTTCACGCGCAATTTGCTATTCGCCGGAAGAATCGCCATTCCCGGTGGATGATGGTGATCAAGCGGCGATGGGTAATCGATAGATCAGCAACGGAGGGTCGCGAGAGTGCCTCAATGATGACGGTTCGGTAATTTCTCGAGGCAATTTACTTTACCTTTTTCTTTCTCGCCCGAAGTTCGGCGTCGAATACGACCGATTCGCGATCCACTGGGCCACGGTCTGCGCGATCACGCGTAAAATATTATTACCAATAAAAGCGTCGCGTTATTATTTATGACGGTCGTGCGAATCCGCGGGATACAATCTGCGCGACAGTGCGGCTAATATCGTTCTCTGTCGCATGGCGGAATTAAAAAGGGCGCGTGGTGCGTGCATAATCGTCCGGTTCGTACAGGTGATTTCACTGTACAACGTCTCGAGCGAGAAACAGTTCTTTTCTATTTTATTTTTTTTTTCTTTTTGCAATCGTGTCGTTGTGTCTACGGACCTTGGTTTCATTCGGTGAGAAACAACGGTAATAATGACGGAATAATAACGACAGTTGATACACGATATTTGATATCGGTGTTCAAATTGAATGGGGTAGATCTAGAGAGAGAGAGAGAGAGAGGGAGAGAGAGAAAATTTTCATTGTTCCATTGATATGTATACTTCGAATGTTTTGTGAAATCTCTGTAAAAATAGGGATCGTAATATTTATCTGATATTCGCGATACAATCACGTGCTCCGGTGCATATCAAAAACGTAAATATGTAAAAAAAAAACGTTTGACGTTCAACAAATAGACGAGTTCCTATTCGTGGTTCTTGTCACGGATGGATTAAACGGCCGCGATAAATGTGCATCCATCATGACACCATTGTCGGCAGTCATCTTCAATTCTTATCTGGATTTATGACGCCCCCAGGGCACGCTTCAACTTTGAACGTGAATATTAACCGTATTTTTCAAAGTAAATTCTTCTAGATGGCAGGCGAATGTCTTTTACGATAATGCCGGCGGTTATGGAACGATGTAGCTTTTACTTACGGTGTCAATAACAGAGATTTACATAAAACTGCATTCCCTAATATAAAATTGGGCCCATAATTATGAAAGTGGTCTAAGTCATTTTTTTTTGAATTTTGGATATTACGTTTTTTAAAGGTTTTGAAACATTTATTATCAAATTATCAAGACTTTAATTTTTTTTTAAATATTGATTTAGACCTCTTTTATAATTATGGGCACAATTATTATCGGTCGATGCGATAAAATTAGGTTTGCCTGTACAATATGTACAATACATTTTTGTGTTTAGTTCCACCGATGTAAACGACGATACAAATCACACGATTCGTCCAATTGGACGTCGAACAGCGTCGAAATGACTTGTCGAAGATTCCGCTGGATTCTATCTGCGAATTAATTCGTCCCCGTTTACAGGGCGCGTTTCGATGTGACGGTGGAGCGAAGCGGTCACGAACAAATGTTCCTGACCGCTTCATTTTCCCTGGTTTTGAAACAAAATGATTTACCGCCGCACGCTGCGGTCTTCCAGATATTTATCGGTCGCATGTACGCGATATTATCGGTCAACGGAAAATGTCGAACAGTAGGTAAATCTACTTAACACACAAACCATGGAATTATATTCTATCACCCTCTCGAAACAAATCGATCCTCGAAATCGAACGTTACAACCGAGGCACCCCGTAAACCATGAAATTTACACACGCTATAAGAAACATCGAAGTAAGTGTGTGTGTATCTGAAATTTCCAATGGTTCGAGGCCGATCCTCATTAACCCCTTGTAACGATCACATTTCGTCATTTCGATTACGCACGTGACACCCGACACATATATATGTATATGTACGAGAGGTCAGCCGGTCGGTTCCATGGTCACCATGGTCTCTCGGTGGAAGCCGACCGGTCGCAAATTGCGCACTCGAAAATGTACGATCGTGGCCGGTGCATATATGTATATAGCCAAAGGAGAACCGAAGCAACTGTCGCGACAACAAATAAGGAATGAAAAATACAGCCCTTGGCGCCCATACAATGGCGATATTTATAAATGTACGCGGAATCCTTCCACCCTTGATATTCTTCGTTTTCTCACTCTCCCTTTTTCTTCCCTTATACACTCTTTCTCATTCTCACCGTGGAATTTGTTGTCTCTCTCTCTCTCACTCTCTTTCTCGATTCATTCGTGTTTCTTTCTTTTTACCGTTACTCTTTTACGACTATTTTCGCGTACCGTCTCTCCCTCTTTTCTCTGTCAGTTCTCTCTCTCCCACCGACCAAGCCCTTTCTGACAAATTCCCAGACGGAAGGCACACGCCTAAAGGATCGACTTCATAAATTTTCGACCGTGGTAAACCACCGAAGGGAAAACGGACCTCCTTCGCAGATTTATTCGATCCGCGCTGCAGGACCTTCGGAGACGGCGCTTATGCGTTTCGACAGAATTTTTTCGAGAACTTGGCTCCCGCAACGCGAGAAGAATGAGAGAGAGAGAGAGAAAGAGAGAGGTGGGGGAGCGCTCTAAAAACGGAGACGATATTTTTTATAGGCTACAAATTTCCGGGCTGTGAGAACCCCGAGAATTTTACGATTTCACTGTTTGATTTAAAAATACGTATTTTTGAACGCTGCTGCCAGATTCTCTGACGTGTTTTCTTTTTTATTTTGATATATTCGGCTGCGTGCAAAGAATATATTGTGTTTGAATGAACACGTGTCGCGTATGATATGAAATTCATTCGCCGTTATCGCGGTTGTTTGTGATATATATTTAATTTAAGTTTTGATTAAAGAAATTCTGTGTGTATCATGCTGTGAGTAACTATCGCATCAGTCTAGTCTAGTAGGAACTTTTCGTAAGTTTTAACAAAAGAAACAAGAATTTCGTGTTATTTCTTGTTTCTTTTGATCTCACTCGTTTCTCTGCTATTCAGTTCGTATAGTGTGTTCTTTTGTAAATACGTAGAAGCGTTCTCGAAACTGTGTGCCTCGCGTGAATATGTTCCGCGTGATATAAAACGGTAAATGCAATAAAACGTCAAAAGAATAAAAAAAAGTAAAGAAATCCCGCGAAATCGCGATTTCAAAATATCGGCGTCAGATATTTATTTTCGTTGAAAATATTTCACCTTCTCGAAAACGATACTTCTCAAACGTCCCGTCAATACTTTCCAAAATTGTTTCGCGCTTAATTGAATTCAATTTTCTCTTTTCCATTAACCCTACCGATCGATTCTCGTGTGTGTTCGAACCAATGGCGATATCCCGGTGAAATTGTAACAAGAAAACGGTGTCTCCCGATAACATTCTGCGTCTCGCGGTGTAAACTTTACACCGTGTAGCAGTCTCGAAAAAAAAAGAAGAAATAAATAAAAAAAACACGTCCGAGGTGTACAGCTGTCGGGCGAACGGAAGCGGTACTCCAGGTGCACTTTTCGTAAGACTACCTGAAAACCTGTTCGATGTAGAAGCCGCGGCAGGAGAGTCGCCAAAAGCTCTCCGCGAGCGAAGAAAGTTTACGCGAATATCTCACGACCGTCTATTTCAATGGCGGTGCACCGGTGAAATCGAATCTTCGTTTCGCCCAACGATTTCCCGCTGCACCATGGAAACAGATAAGAGATGGAAAATGACATCGAGAAGTGGCGGTTGCAACGACAACATTACTGTTACGGCCACTCGTATATCCTATTTATAATAATGTATCTATCTTTGATCGTGTAATAAAATGTCTGCCTATAAAAAAATACAATGTGTTATAAAATAATATATATGTATTCACCATACTTTAAAATACAGAAGAAACAATATAATTTAAATACAAGAAAATAATTAACACTTATCTTTATATCGGCCCAATCGCATGTTTAAGGGGTGAAAACACCCTTCAAAGTTACCCCAGGAATATGCTAAGTATTTAATTGAAAGAAATAAAAATAAAAATTTCTTCCAATTAAATACTATGTACTTGAAACTCTTTTAGTTATGGATCGTTTTTGCCAGATAAGTGTTAATTATTTTCTTATATTTTTACACGATCGATAAATTTAGATAGTTATTACTATAATTTAAATACTATGGGATTGAGATTTTCAAAGTTAAATGATCTCAAACTTTTTTCCCATCATTTATACCTCATTTTAATTACGATATTTAGTAATGATAATGTTATATCTCGTGTGCGAAATATTTCCCATCCATTTTCGGGGGAACCACCATATTGGCATTAATTCGGAACGGTTGGTATTATCGAACGTTACTTGTCGCGCTGCAGACGTTTCTTTCTGTTCTCATCGATATTCCACGAGCCGTCCTGACGTGGAAATTCTGCCGGAGATAACGGGAGTGGATGTAGAACAAATTCCTCCGTCGGAAGGGCACACGATCCCCCGCATTAGACAGGAATATTATTTACATACGTTGTAAGAACGGATGCGCGAGTTGGCCGACCGTACGAATCGTATGAAATGAAATCGCACGGATTCCATTGCGATTCATATAGGTACGCGTTCGAACGGGTTGCATAGAAATAGGGAATCTCGAAAGCCGGTCAATATTGACGTTAAACGGAACGGTAATAATGGCGGCGAAAAGGAAATCTCATTTCACGAAGGGCAACGGGCCACCGGGGGAAAATTGAAATGCTACAAAGAAGCTAGAAGAATCTGTTTGTTTAAACGGAATACCGTTCTCGCGTGTAACGCCCCCGTTTGTGGCGTTCCGGATTTCAAATCGACTGGGGCGTGGAGTTTCTTTATTCGCGGGTAGAAAAGTGACTTAAAAGTGTTCAATTCTTTTAATACCGGAGACGGAAGTGACAATGAAATTGGGGTTTTGGAGTTGGGTATTGTTGTTTGAGGTATTTTACAGAATTTTTATGGAATATAATTTTTAATATAAATATGTAAGATAATAGATGTAATATTGCAAAGATTTTTTTTATCGAACAAATAGTTTGTGTTTGCATATGTTGAAAAAAAAATGGACATACAAATAGAAACTCAATTTAGCTTTAGATCCATAAAAAGTAACATTGAAGTAAATTTACATGAAACGAAACACTTGAAATAAAATCGAACTAGGTCATCCGCTGCGATCATACATTAAACACACATTGCCGGAATCTATATTATGATCCGGTTAAATTTAGCCGACCGTCCGATACAAATGGGATCGCGGAATTATTATTTAAAATCGCCGGATCATCGAGGTAATCCTTCCACTCTCCGTAGAAAACGAAACAAAAATTAATTTAAATAACCGTAACCATATTGTTCTCCAAACGACACTCCATTTCCCCTGTTTATGAAAACGTCAGCCATCATTTCCCAGTATACTACATAATCAAACAATTCCAAATCAAAATCAGAAAACAAGAAAAAAAAAGAAACAGAGTGAGAGATGATCTCTTCCCCTCGTCCAGTGATACCCAGGAAGCGTCTCGATTAAAATGGACCGGTCCCATGGCTGGCAAAGTCTTTTTTTTTCCCGGTCACCACGTAACTATTCCAACTTCTCTCTCGCGGAGGTCCTCTTAGTATGCAAACGTTTCACGAGCGGTTCCCGTCGTAAACCGGGAACTCTATACACCTATAAGCCACACACACACGCACACACACACATGCGACATAGACAGAGCTACGATCGCTTGTCGTTCTTCTCGTCTTCCTTTGCCGGTGGTAAATTATGGAAAAGCCGTGAAAAAAAGGGCGTGAAGAATCACCGCACGGATCGTTCGTTGCCGAAGAATGGACAACGGGAGAGAGACCCACGCATTCCGTCGGGATTTCAATAACACAGACAGCCGGCGATGATGCATCGATGCGACTTAGGGCTAATCCGGTAACCTCGCGTTACTTATTGACAGTGAGACGGCAGAATTAACGCGGCAATTCTGGCGAACTCGGAGAAGTCGCGGTAACGATGGAGTTTATTGTCGCCGGACGACGGTAAACGGGGAAATAATTGAGTCGCCCCTGGTGCATGGAATCTGGTTTACAAAGAGAGAGAAAGAGAGAGAGAGAGAGAGAGAGAGAGAGAGAGAGAGAGAGAGAGAGAGAGAGAGAGAGAGAGAGAGAGAGAGAGAGAGAGAGAGAGAGAGAAGGGGGTGAAGGATAATTTACTGGTTCTTTTCATAGATTGTACATAGAAACGTAAGAAGTACCGGGGTTCTGTAGTTTAATTGAATTCAGCTCACTTTAGCACGGTACTCGAAGGTTTCTCATTAAAGGAAATGTTAGATTAGCGATCGTCATTTGCTATTGATTAATAGAACATTCAATTCCGGGATTCTATTTCCGAGCGAGTAAACTTAGCGGCAAAATTTCCAAAATCCACGTTCTGGTTGAGTATGCAATCCGAATGTACTATATGTGACTACATTCTGTACAATGTACAGTAAGTGTAGAGTACGGTACCAGATATACTTACCGGTTACCTACCGAAAATATCTACATACCTGAATTCACGTCGAACGTGCCACTTACACGAGTACGGTCTGCTCTATCGTCAACGACACGAATTTCCGTGGAATGTAACGACATAAGTTCAGCCTTCCAACGACGTTAATTAAACTCCCGAAATATTTCGTGTTACATTTAATATATTAATCCGGCAAAGATATTAGATTTAATAAAATAAATGAGATTCCTTCGAGTCCGTTAAACATCCCATTTTTTGTTATATTTTATATCGCGTACTTGCAAGGGAATAATAATGATAAACAATAATTACACATCTAAGTGTACGTGATCATCACAGGGTTGAAATAACCGTAATCCAATTTCCGCTTGTCTTTCGTCGGTAACAGTGTGGACCTGTAGCAGCCGAGTTATTATACATCGTTTAACTTAACGCGAGTCCAGCATCGTTTCCTTTTTCTCTCTCTCTCTCTCTCTCTCTCTCTCTCTCTCTCTCTCTCTCCAACGTTTCGTTAATCTCGATGTTAGCTGTATTTCACGAGACCCTGTCGTGCGTAATAATTAACGAACCATAATCGCTGTAGATGATGCGTGGAAATTCCACGAGTAAACATGCTCATTAATTGGTCGTTCCCATTAAAGTGCCGGGCTCTTTTTTCTTCGCGCGAAGTTCGTTTCGTGTGCGCGTTACCTCGTCGATAATAGGCACATTTGCTCCAACGAGCATCGTTTCACGCGCCTCGTCTTCACGTCGAGCGCTTATAAATAGATTCGAGAAAAACGGGAGTGAGGAGAGAGAAAGAGAGAGAAAGAGAGAGAAAGACAGACAGACGGAAAGATATAGGACAACTGAGAGCGTCTCAATTTATACAATGTCGGAATAAATTAGTTTGTCGAGACACTCCGCTTTGTAATTAAATATGGCTGACGTCTCTCATTAACTCCTTTCCACGCTGAAATCCTCGCTCGATATTAAAACTCTTCATCCGACGACTACGATCCCCGAGTAACCAATTCAACGAACCAGACACACCGTAATCGTCGAAAAGATTCGATTGTCGATCAATCAAGATTGGACCGTTTATTTTGAAAGTAGTGTAAGTCCATTTTTAAACGTTTTTGTTCGTTTTATAAATAAAAAGTCAATACTAAATTTAGTAGAAATAACGTGATATCTCATTTTTTTAAAATTAGACTTAGATAGACAGTATTTTCAATATAAACGGTCCATTAATATCTATCACTACCACCTGTCATCCCTTTCAACGGTATAATTTCTAACAAATGTCAATATCCAAGATTAAAAAAAAAATCCCGCCAATTCCACGGATTAGAGGACACACATATCGGTGTATGTATGTGTATGTATCCTTACGTCACGAGTTTCCTGACTCTCATAAGTCGCAGGCCGACGGTTTTAACATCCTCGACACGAGTAACGTGCGACACGTGACCCCCGCAGCTCTTCATGGTTCACCATTGGCCGACCGACCAACGTCGGACGCGAACGAATGTTTTTATTCGACCGGGCATCGATGTATGTACGGCACTGGTATCGGGACACCCTGACGTCGACGGAAACTTAAATCGTAAAAGTTTAATGGGGTTACGGTCTGCAGGGATGTTTTACCCCGTGGTGTTCGCCGTGTGCATTGAAATCGATACTCCCACCCCTGTATGCGACTTGATTTCTGCCATGGCTTATCGCGATCGCTTTTTCTACCCTCTAATTGGTCGGCGACCGACCGATGGAAAATATTAGATGGGTACTCGCGATATACGAAACGTCATCTTCTTTCCACGTGATTATGGATTCATTAACACTAGAACCACCGAGGATTAATTGGATAAATTGAAAAACATTGGACAAATATGTTTGAAACAAAGAAATAAAGAGGGATAGTAAATTGATTAGTTTAATTATTTAGATATAGGAATATGGTTATGAAGAATTTTGGAAATCGCAATGTTTTAAATTTAGGCGGTTCTTATAAGAATTTCGGAACCAGTCTTTTTGACTGCCTTGGTCGTTCTAGTGTTAATGTTTTAGCGGTTGGTACAATTTGGGCGATTTTTTTTTGTTGGGATGGTCCACGGTTTGGGTGGAAAGTATATTTTTTTGGCGGGAACGTTGATGATCAAATTATGAAAAATGAAAGTATTTTATAGGGACGATATAGTGTTTGAGTTTTTCTTGAGAGTTTAGTTGAAATTGGTGTGTTTTTTGTATTGCTGGAATTAATATGTGCGAGGGAGATTGTATTGTTAAAGAAGCAATGTTTTTATGGTAAATTATACTTGTGTAAAGAGTATTGTTGGTAGGAGTAACAAAAGTTCAAATTGGAGAGGTAATAATCTAAAGTTCTATTTAAAAAACTTAATACGAACGTTTTTAATTTTCATAAATTTTCGCCAGAGATTTTCTTTTCAAAGAAACTTATTTCCCCAAATGTACGCGGCATATCGCTTGCCTTTTGCAGCTGAGAGTTCAAACCGTAAAACGTCTTTCTAAAAGCTTCAACTCCTTTTAATCCAAATAAAAATACCGCAATTAGTTTGTGACAATTCACTTATTTTTCACATGTTACTACCCAACCTTTAAAAAAATACGCTATCCATACACAGAACTAAGTGCATAAATTAGCCGTGCAATAAAAAAAACGTTACTATTTCGCGATATCTTTTTTAGACATTTATAATTTAGATTTCCAAGCCGTTCAACTACGGTTCACCATTATTTCCTGTGCACACCAGAATAGAATTGTGCCGTTAGAATAAAAGGGTCTCTATTTGAAAAATACGTGCTTTCAAATTCAAACGCGTGACTACATCTTTCTCTGCTTTTGAAAATAGCGTACATTCGTTCGCGAAATAACGGGGCAAAAAGGAAAATTAATCTTCTTTCTGTAGTGGTCAGTGAATTTTATTCCGCAGCAAATATTTTTCGTTATTATAAAAAAAAGGGAGTTCCATAAATTTTCTTTCGCAATAAAAGGGAACGGCGCGGACACTTGGCAAAGGGTCTCGGGATTTTTCGCGAACTTCCGGCCGCTTTAATTTCGCCCACGAACCCCCAAAGACTTCGCGGATAAAGTTTCGAGTGCGAGAAAAACGACGGAAAGTAGGATAGAATCGTAAGAAGGGGCAGAAGCGTAAGTTTCGTTTGAACGAGAACCGGCCGGAAGTTATTTGAGAGCCCGGCTGCCGAGACTTCTTCATTATTGCGCTTTTAATGAACCTTAAAATATTCCGGGCCGCCCGATTGCGACTTTGATGCCAGGGTTCGAAAGGGTGGCCAAGAAAACGGGTGGAAAACCAGTTGAAAGTCATTTTATCGACGACAACATTTAATAGGTATAATATTCACACCTTGGATGCCTGACAATTAAAGTAAATTAACGCTCGTAAATATCTAATTACTCGCCTTACCGTTCGTATCATTCTAGTTAGCTTTCAATGAAACTCGAGACATGTATCGAAGTACTATTTGATATCGACAAGCTTTCAGGTTTAAATAATTTTACTTTCCCTATTTTTCTCATTTCGCAGAATAATGCTGGAATATTTTTATTGAAAAATTTGTGTGGAATTTATTTGGGGTTAAGTGTAATCGAGAATTTAGGATGTAATGGTTGTACGTTTGCAGTTTGTTAGAAATGAAGAATTGTGCGAGGTTTAAATTATCACTTCTTTCTGAGACGATGTGTTGATAAGAAGACTGTCTTGTGATGTTAATTTAAGAAGCGTTAGTGTCAGTCGGAGTTCACGCTCGACCTCGCTTGATGATTCTATTTTGACACTTGTTGTGACACAGTTTGTCGCCGACTAATTTCGTCTTTCTCTCACACATGGCTGACAATGAAATTCAGAGACAGACCAGGAAATTGGAGATAGTTGTTATCAAAGTTTTCCAACTGGGTCGGTATCTATAGGTCACCATTTCCCTACGAAGCAAGGTCTACAAATTACAAGTCACTTATTCGATTATGTAACTGAAATGCGAAACGGAGTTGAACTTGCTATACGTTAAATTCATAAGGTAAACGAACGGATAGAAAATTGTTTAAACAAATGGTACTGAATGGACTGATTGCGATGAAATTTTAAATGTGAACAGCCACATGGTGTCGCTGTTTCTCTCTTTAAGTATCCGTATATTCGTGCTGAATGCATTCCAACGTGTTATTAAACTAAATGAATTATAAGTGAATAGAAATTTAACTATTTTTAATGTATAAACGTAAATAACACTGTGTTTAAATGTTTCTAGAGTGGAGCAACAAGGTCCTGTGGCGCAACGGATAACGCGTCTGACTACGGATCAGAAGATTCCAGGTTCGAATCCTGGCAGGATCGTGGTTTCTTTTTTTAAACATTCAATCAATTTTTTATAAAACACGATAACGAAAGGTATTAATCAGTATTTTGTTATTTTATCACTGTCCGAAATGTACAGATGAACTTTTAAATATTATTTGATCGTTGCGAAGTAATATGGTAAAGAGTACAGATGAAAATTAGAAGAGATTCCAAAAAATTAATTATTTAATTTTAATAGAGAAATGTGCTTTCTGTGTTTACAACATAGTAGTGAAAGAAATTTAATAACAAGCTAATAGTACTCCATGTTGCTCTTATTATCGAGTTCAATAATAGCGAAATTGTACAATCATGGGCAAAATAAATGAATTGTTAGAAACAGAGAAAAATAAATTGCTAAATTATTTATTATATTGAATGTTCAGTTGCAAAATAAATTGCAAAAAAAGACTGGCCCATGAGGGGATCGAACCCGCGACCTTCGCGTTATTAGCACGACGCTCTAACCAACTGAGCTAATGGGCCTGAGCTGTACGGCATTCAACTTTTACCAAACAAATACAGTAACAAACCAGCTTTACACTAAAAAATTCATTAATATACCGCCTAGTTTCATTCTATCCTCGATATTCAAATACAATCACGTCCCTAGGGTAGAATAAACACTTCCTGATCTAATAACAGAGACATCATCCGTTCAAATACCAAATAGAATATTTACACCCAATACACCTCTAATAATACCTGTCCCACTTTAAATAAGTTTCAACTAAACCAATACTCCTGAATAAACATACACCTGACATTTCGATCCTCTAACATTACAATTTAACATACTTTAATCATCCAGTCAAGTCCTACTAAAATCTTAATAAACCAATATCGATCCACCGGATTCTACTCGTATCCCGTTCCGTGCTCACGTACCTATAGTTCCCGTGAAAAAAAAAATAAAAACTTCAAAGACAGGACTATAATAAGAACGCTAAGCCACGACAAAACGTACAAAGGGCAAACGCAGCTTCCAACGCGGCCAATAACGTAAATCCACAATGCACGGTGCCCGTCCGTGGTCGCGATTCCAAGGGGTCCGCTCCTTTCACGCGCGGGACTTTTCGACGGAGAAAGAAATGACAGGTAAGCAAAACCGAGCAACGCGACGTGTAGGTGCAAGCCGTAGATCAGAATTTTATGGTCGATCTCTGCCTGTGCCCTGCGCCGCGGTGGCGTGCGTGGCCCCCGAAGGCAGTCTTAGCCACGTCGAAAAACATACATTCGGCCGGGCGGGTCGCATCGCCGCCATAAATCTTTGGCTTTATGTTACGATCCTGAAAATACCGCCGCGAGAAGCCCTGGCGACACGCCAACGGTTTCAACCAGGTACGTTTTCGCGCGTGTGTGAACGTAGGGCACCCGAAAGCGCACGTACGGCCCTGCGAACGGTATCCAAGATCGCCACGAGTTACTTTTTAGCAAGTGTTTTTCAATAAATTTTTTTTTTCTGTGGAGAGTTGTCTCGAAACGATGGTACGATTTTCTAAAGAGATATGAATTTGTGTTGGAAATTCTGGATAATTGAAGAGATTATTAAATTATTATTTTTAAGTGAATAATAGTAAAGTTATACACGCGCACACGCACTCGTATGACACTGACTCTTAACTATATGAATCTAACTCTTAAAGTCTAAGAACTTTTTTTATTTACTCTCTCGATTTGAACTCTCAACTGATCTAGCAGCTAATTTCTCTGATCCAACACGCAACGAAACCTCTCTGAACGCTACCTTTTTCTCGACTAATCGCGCGACGTCGCCCTGACGCCCTTTTTCGTACTCATTCACACATTATCCTTGTCTCACAGATAGATTCACACATTCTCACACACATGACACGTGCCGACTATGGTCACAGGTCACTCGCATACTTGCACGTTCGTTCTATAAACACTTACTCTAAACATTCTCCGGAAATCATTCCGATAAGCTGTCACACGATCCAAACACTTTTCTTTCACACCTTACGTTGTCGCCCGGTGTAAACACTCTTTTCTTATACTTCGCCGCGACACTCTCGAGTCCAAATACTTTTCTTTTACAGTTCTTCGCCACGCAATCATATTTTCATATCTAACATAATGTTTATACGTGTTCTTTTTTGTATCTATAATTTCAAAAAGTATCCACAGCGAAAGTACGCATTTCCCTGACTCGTCTATCGCCGCGGTTTAACTACCGTTTAATCCGCGAGAAGTTGTTATAATCGGTACGTACAATTTACTCGAAAACTTTGCTCTATATCGAGCGAAACGTTCGCGTACCGCACGCGTGTATGGGAATTTAATCACGTCGTTTCAGCAATTGCGGCGTTACATTTTACTCGTAACAACGAACACAACAGGCAGCCGCTTCGACCGACTGGCGTTCGTTCTACCGGTGAATACAATCAAATCGTTGCAATCTCTGTCGTATTATTAAGCTTAATTCCTATGCGCGTTACAGAAGCGTTTCCATCCACGGAAGACGGGGGGACGGGCAAAAGTGTCGGTGGATTCCATAATATCGCGTTCGCGATGGATTCTGATAACACACACTCGCGTCTGTTTCGCGTGCAATATAATATTATTACAGGCGAAAGATTAATTGTATTCGTTAATACGGATAAATTGTGGCTACAGGAATATTACACAGTTGGTGTTATTAGCCTCTTGAGAGATATCCACGCGTGGCCGGATATTGGGAAAATGTTATTTAATTGCACTTTCTGCGTGATTCGATTGAAAATTTCAATTGAACGGAAATTATGAAATTGCCCCGTTGTTGTTATATATATATATATATATATATCGGTGATACTCAATTATTTTCCGATGCGTGG
Organism: Mimumesa dahlbomi; assembly: GCA_917499265.3. Lineage (NCBI taxonomy): Eukaryota > Metazoa > Arthropoda > Insecta > Hymenoptera > Crabronidae > Mimumesa > Mimumesa dahlbomi. The sequence continues at coordinate 8,783,938 of OU824118.1, read as the reverse complement.
AAGCATATTGATAATTTAATAAAATCTAACCGAGTGCATATGTTCGCAAGCGTTGCGAATCAAAGTTTAATAAAGTTTCATTTGTCGTTCGTTTGCAAAATTTCATTCTATCGTTGATTATTATTATTTTATTCGTCGTTTCCGTGGAAAATATCGCACATGAGAGACAAGACGCGGCTGGTTTTTTCTATTATAAAAGCGGACGAGGATGAAATAATCCCCCGTTACAGAGTTTGAATATTACAATATATTCGTGTAACCGCGACATAAACATGGCGGTCTATGAGCAACGAACGTTGAAATAAGAGACGCCACTTAAGCGACAGATTTATGCGAACGGATATACGCGTTTCTCACAAAAGAACCAGTTTTTTTTTAAATATTTCTTTTTTAATTTTTTTGCGGTGCTCTTTGCGCGACTGGTACGTAAATTATGATTCCGCTTCTCTGCAGTTTTTACTTTGTAACTTCGCCCGGCATCCGTAACGCTAACTATAACAAAAGTTACATAAAGAATAATCCTCTTCCCTTCGCTCGATAAAAAGAAAACAAACAAACAACACTTGCACAACCGCAGAAAAATATAATACCGTAGCGTCAACGAAATTTCACCTTTGTTACGTTTCTCGAACTTCGTACAACAATAAATACATACACATATGTGCCCATAATTATAAAAGTGGTCTAACAATAAGTCAATATTTAAAAAAAATTAAAGTCTTGATAATTTGTTAATAAATGTTTCAAAACCTTTAAAAAACGTAATATCAAAATTTTTTAAAAAATTGACTTACAACCACTTTCATAATTATCGGCACATATGTATATCATACCAAACTTTTCCTCGCGACAAACTAATCCAAATTCAAATTCCTAACACTCTATCCTTTCACCTAACCGAGTGTCACATCACAGGTGTCCGTTCCTCTCAATTAGTAGTCCATCCGAGTTGACAATACCGACGGAGTCCAATCACAACCAATCCGAGGAGCACGTGATCTCTCGCATCAGCGATCAGCAAACCGACGGACACCATCCCCCGGTTTCGCGGGCAACGGAATAACATTGTCTCCCGCGACGCTGTTCCTCTTCACCCAGGTAAAAGCAACGAAAACGTGATCGTGATCGCACGCGGGCTGGACCGGCTACCCGTTTCACTTATCGGCCCAATTTATTCTATCAATGGGAATACACCGGGACCCGTCGGACATGCGCCATAAAATCCGGCCCGGTTCGACAGTAACGAATGTCCCGGCGACGGGAAAGAAAGAAAGAAAGAAAGAAAGAAAGAAAGAAAGAAAGAAACGAAAAAAACGAAATAAAAGCCACAGCCAGCGAGGTGAGCTTCGAATGCAACACTCGCGGTGAACGCACCTGTGGAACATCGTGTGTAACGAAGGAACGAACGGAACGCCAGGTACATACTTACACACCGGTATCAAAGCCGATCGTGAAGGACCGAGAGTGTGTCCATTTGTTTTCGGACTTCCCTAATGATCGTTAAGGGCCAATAAATATCTTTCTGCGGCGGAACAGCGCGATAAAACATTTTCTAGTTTATATGCTAATATCAACGAGTCTAAGTGCCCGGAGTTCGGGCATTGGATCTCGTTTTTTTTTCTACCGATATCTTTTCTTTCATTACCGTCACTTGTACTCTTTTTTTGTTTTGCAAATGAAGGATTTTTGACGATATGACGCGACGGTTTCGTTGCTGTGTTCGACGAATGGATTACGACGGGATGGATATGTGTATGGGGATAAATGTAAAAGTGATAGTGGCTATGGTGTTTTTAATTTGCTAGAAGGTGTAGGCGTTGCTGGGAATGGGAAATATCAGTTTCGCGGTAATACGGCGTGTCGAGTGTCTTGACGATTTTTGGTTTTTATAAAGGCAGAGAAATGAGAAGGGTACAAGGGATTAATGTTGTTTTTTCATTCATTTTAAAGAACAGTATTTGAGACTATGTTTTAAATTGTAATAGATACGTGGTATTAAGTATGGTACGATATTAGTTTCGTGGAGTGTTATGCAATATTTTTATTCAAATATAGTTACTTTGTAACTATCTTTAAATAGTTAATAAAAATGAGTATATCGTTATATCGCATGTATATACGGTGAAATTTAACTGTTTGCCACTATCAAGTTGGAAATATTATTTTTCCCTGCCGGAGAGATCGTATGATAAATATTTCATGCTAATGGAAACGCAGTTAACCATGTGATTAAATGAAATTCGTGTAATTAAGGGTTCACGGTGCGCAAGTGTTTTCAGGATCGTTTAGGAAGTACTTGGTTTTCATGGGCTGAGAATCCGAAGTTTGTACTACGCTGACACCGTTTCGTGGGAAATGGGTTAGTCTTTACGGGATTACGTGTTCACGGTAATGAAGGACCCAAAAGTGCTCCCGCCACATAGCAACAATATTAGAACATGTTTACAGCAAGTAGCAATATTCTCCTATAACAAGTAGATTTTATTATTCCCTTCGAACGAACGCAAACATAATTAACAACGTTCGTATTAAACCCCTTAAAATATCACAATTTCTTTAAACAATCACATTCCACTATACACAACAACATCGTTACAAAAATTTATTATGAATATTCTAATACCGAAACGATAAATTAACAAAAAGTAGACCACCAAAAATACACAACTTTTAAAACAAATCCACGAGAGCCTTCTAAATATGACAATTATACAGACACGAAAACCTTTTCAAGCTACTGGAAAATGAATACAGCTTCCACTATCCGCGGAATACGAAAGACCCGTAACTTTTAATTGCAAACTTCCCGCGGAACTTCTCGCAACCCTTTCCCATTGAAATTCGCGAGCCTCCGCCGCAGATGCGTCGTCTTTACGCCGTGGGGGAACAACTTTCGAGACTTTCCTCCGGGGCTCGTCGAAGAAGTTCGATTAAATCGGGAATCGAGTCGAAATCGAGGCGAGACGGATCGAGGAGACGGTCGTAATTGGCCCTCCTCGGTCTCTTATGCCGTCGATCTGCCGGCCCTTCACGTGGCCCTGGAGTCGTTAATCTTTCCCGAGATATACTTGATCATTGCACGGCTCACTACGTCTTCGTTTACGTCGAAAGGGATCGAGTGCCGACAATTTCCCGTTTCCACTCTGCCATTTCTGCGATTCGCCGCGGGTATGAGGCTCAGAGAGACCAAAGACTTCTCTTACTTTTCTCTTAATTATTTTTTTCTATTGGGGTGCGTATCCTTTCTCCCCCCTCCCCCCCCCCCACACACGGATATATAGATCTATTCAACGAATGGATCAATCGTGGAAATTTGGATTTCAAACGAATTCCCCTCCCCCCACCCTACCAGTTTGCGGTATAGCGCGATGCTTTAATCACGGTCTACCGAATCGACGATTTATTTATTCATTTTTCATAGCAACCGGTGCGTAAACGTGCCCGGTGTTCCGATGCCGGTGAATTAACCCTTCAAGCACACTCCGATCGCAGTAATTACGCGGAATGCGCGAAACATTTCGGCGTTCGTGTGGTGATGGTGTTATGTAGATACTGGCGGAACAGTGAAACGAGGAAGGTTAACGAAATTATGTGAGTTTTTGATGGGGGCACGTTTATTAATACGTAACGATAGTAGGTTATGATGCTACGCGTGTGTGTAGTATGGAAAAAGAATCTGTTGGATAGAGGAAAATTAGTTGATATTCTAACAAGCGGAAATTTCGTTTCAAGTAATTCTAGTGGCTGTTATGAAAAAAGTTTCCGCACGTGAAAATGTATCCAGGAGTACCTAGAGTAGATAATCGAATACGGTAGACTTCTATGAACACTGTCATTTTCGAAGTAGTTTCTTTCAGTACAGTGATATTCGATAAATCCTATAAAATTAAATAATTCAATCGACAAGTGATAAATTAAAATAATGAAAAATACTGACATCTAATGCAAGAGGTTTAATTTCACCATGTCAAAACGTATGCGAACGAGTCAGGCGAAAAATGAATGTACCACAGTGAAATTTCGTAATCGACGATAAGCTATCCGATGACCGATACCTAGTGGCTCATTAAACAACCTAATTATCAGCGCATACACATTTTTCCCGCGGCTGGAATTCGTACGCGAGCCAGGCGCAACACATAGCACACATTCGGGTTACTTTAATTAGCGAGGGTTCCCTTTTAGATAAGATCTGGGCAGACCTGTGGAGTGGACCTTCCAGTGGAAGGGATAATGCGATTAAGGTATGCACTCTCACGAGTGCCACCGATCCCTTCCGATCGTTCGATAGTTCGATACATTCGCGATGCGAAATAAAAGCACCACGACCGGTCTTCTTCCGGTTTTGGGTCAAAGACATCAAACTACCCGGCCCGTTTTTCACGTCGGATCCATCCCCCCTCTCCGATTCAATTTGCATAATGGACATTTTAATGCCGCTCTGACGAACGTTTTGCGGGGCCAAGTGGAATTCGATATTTAATGTTTCGGAACGTGCTCGCGGATCGATGAAACGTATAATAACATTTTACCGTATATATATATATATATGTATAAAGATATCAATGGATTAATGATAAATATTTATTATTGAACCGACGAGGGAAAATTGACTGACCTAGTTTTTCATGGAATAATGCAGTTTTCTGTAGCAATGTGCGGAACAAGTATAATAATAGTGGTTCAACCGTGAAAGAAAAGGTATAATAACTTTATGTAATCACTTGAAAATAGGATATATGCGATCTAACACCTGGAAAAAGGATTTTTTTGACACTATTGGCGACAGATATTATGATTTTTGTGAAAAAATTCCTGTCGAATCAAATCCGCGTAAAATCTACAGAGTAATATATGGAATAAATGAAATTTAAACTTTGAAAGGTCGCGTTTAAATTTCCAACGATATTTCGCAATATTTTAAATTACATACTTTATTCGAAATAACTCGTTTGCGTCCTACATACTCGTTTCCATGCTCTCGTAATCCGTTGCTCCTTTTATTTGCCCCGCCGAAAGCAATAACCGCGATAGTAACTCTTCCACGATTCTGCTCGTTATCTTTTTTCTTTTTTTTTTTTGAATTGTTTGCCAGTATACTATGCAATTCAACGAAATGGACCGCACTAAAGGTAAATCCGATGCTGTTTTCATACGGTGTAACGCAAGGCAAAGACAACGGTACGTTCTGCTTCGTTATCAAACCGCAGTTAGAAATTGTTTAATGCTTCCGGAAGTTATGCTGCCGATGTTTAATCGAAATAAAGTGCTTCGAATTATACTCTATCTATCGATACATAGACTACAATACCGTAATACAGCATTTGTATTTTCCAATTTTTATTTCCTGATCCGAGTTTATATAACTGATACTCTATGAAAAGACTCGATAACAAAATAGCGATATCAAAAAAGAACTATGTGATCCACTGTTTAACAATTTTCCATCGTTGGAAAATGAATAAACACACACATACATATACCTATATGTATTTACAAACGGACTCTATGCATCCCATACCGAACGACTTAATTTCTTATTCCCCCATCCGGTCCGTATAATGACTTTTTTATTACTTCGCTCTTCATCAAGATCGCAATTCAAGGAATTCAAATCTCACCGCCAAAGTGCCGCAGAATCATCCTACGCTCGATCTCTCGACCCGACAATGCAATCGCGTTTTCGGCATCAAGTTTCCGCGGCGTTCACTCGTAAATTATATTACAACGACTGCGTATATTTAAAGTCTCCATTAAACCCGTTCTCCATGTACCGTACTGTTTACCATTCGCATACGATATTTACTTGCTTTTAGGGGATTATATTATCCCGGTATACTTAATAAATCTATCTTCCCACCAATTCACACGCGAACACGGTTTTCCCTCCTCTCACTCTCTCTCCCTCTCTCTGTCTCTCTCTTCACCGTATTCCATGCCCATTCGGGCGACGAACACGAAGCCACCGGAAATTATTCAGTCCGACCATGCATGGAAATTGCTTCTGGGCGAATTGTTCGTACGCAACACGCGTGGCAACCGGCCGCCGCGGCTTCTTCCTTCCACGAGACACGTCGGTGTTTCGCGGTTTTCCCGTTTGCCGGCGGTGTGTTGGTGCCACGTGCGTGTATCTGGAACGATCGGCGGGCTTTGTACGCGGGCGTACACGTGTAATTAACTTTGTTTAGCGAGCCCCCGGTAATTCCGACCGACTCGTCGATATGAGGACAAGTTACAGAGATAATCCGATTAGCCGCCGGCGAAAAGTGGAGCGTCACGGCGAAATGTTACGTGACAAGCACACGGTATTGTTTGTTTGTTTGTATGTGTGTGTGGGTGTGTGTGTGTGTTTTTTTTTGTCTTTCTGTTCTGTCTGACTTGTAAGTTTCTTTAGTGACTTTCGCGAAAATTTAGACGAAACGTGGCGGCTGGAAATTGATTTTAATTCGCGAACAATGGCGGGAATCGGTGGGATATTATTGGACGACATGTGACCTGATTTATTAGGGACTGATTTCAACTGCAAATCACTCGTGACGTTTTATCAAAGTAATTAGGAAATACTAAAACAGACGAGGACTCGTCCATATTTTAAACACTTAGAAGCGAGACCCATCAATTACTGTACTTTTTTTAAAAATTCTACGATTTTCGTAAACGGGTACATGATTACTGTCGAATATTTTCGGTAATCCAGGTAATCATTACGGTGCTAATGAGTCTGTCTGTTTGTTTCTCTTTTGAGAGGCTCGTTTGGGAATCCAAGGGACTTAATTACGGAACCAAATTTGGACGTTTGAGTTATTGGACAAAGAAATTATCCCGTAGATAAAACAAGAGCGTTATTCATTGACGAAGATACACAATTTTTTACGTCATCTTTTAATAATTAAAATATGCCCATTAACTAAGTAATTTCTCATCGTTATGAATTCGAGTTTTCATATCTGAATTTTTCATACCACACGGCGGCACCTTTGCGAAGTGTGCGCGTGTGTACAGAACGAACAACGTTGTTCTTTGACGTATACACGTAATTAATCTCGCATAATGATCCCGATGCTCCAGAAAGATCGTCGGAATCGCTCGCGTTTACGCTTAACCGCGACATCGTCGAGAAATTCTGGCGTGGAAACGTGGTAAAATGATATAATCGACTCTTAGAGCGTTGCGTAAGAGATCGTTACGCATTGCGTCACGAATATAATGACGCATGAAAGCCGACCGATAGAAAGGAACCACTGTCACCGCAAACATGATAAAGTATACCAACTACGGGCGATACTTACTGCCCTCGTTACATTCATTGATGAGTACCGTCGAATTCTCACCGCAGAAACAGATAATCCAAATAACTGTTCCCCCTATCCGCCGGAAATAAACAGTGCTCCCCTTTGTGACGTAACACTAAATACTAGCAAATACCGAATACACTTTAAACGAATAACAAAATTCTTGAAAAATATTTTGCGATCGTACGAGTCACCATGAAAATTGTTCGTTTTCACTATAAAATTATAAATTTTCATTGAAAGTAATCGTGAAACATATTTCTACAAAGGTTTTCCCGCGTTTCCCCTTTTTCCAAGGCCGCGAAATACGGACGGATTAAATTCGTAATTTCTCTGTTTCCGCGGCAAACGAGATGCAGATGTAGCTAACGCAATTAAGACGGTGAATTTCACGATGAAGTAATTCGTTGTATAATCGGCATTGTTCCGGAATTTCACGAACGTGCGAGCCGAAAGTACTCTTCGCGGCGAGAGAAGATCCAGGCTTGTTCGCGGATTGTAGTACAAGCGTAATTAACTTCGTTTAATGACCCCGACATGGTTGCATTACTCTGTTCGGCAATTCGAAGTATGCAAAGCGGCAACTTGTCAGTCGCAAATGCGACCACAATGACCCTGGCTGAGATTAAAGCCGGTCTCTTCCAACCTGTACCGATGATGGCGACAGTTTTCGTCGGTTTAACGTGAAAACTCTCTGCTTTTAGTTAAGGATCCGTGGAAATTCCGGCTATTGTCGCGGCGAACGACATTTATCTCGTTAAGACTAACATTACTTGAATAATTGAAAGAGAAGGGTTGTAATTGTCATTCTCATCGCGTATATAAGCATTTCTCTTTCGTTTGAACCGTCGTTTGGTAACATGAATTAATTATAATTTCTCGATAATTGAGAAAATCGGAAAAATTATAATACGAATAATATATGATATTCTTCTATACATATGTATATAAGAATGTATTAAATATTTATATATATGAAATTTATATAGTTTTGTTAACATCATTGAGATCTAATTGATCAATCTGAAATATTTGTACGATCAACACTTATAATCGGTAATATTTTCTAGGCTTCCCTTTAACGCTCGTTACCGACTGAATCACCCGCACAAAATGTCGGTCAGAATGTTCACGTTGACGCGGAAATTTTCCCGAAATTCCAAGAAACTCCGCGAAACGTTCCACAGAAAGTTATCCGAAGTTCGGCGTCGGTTAGCTGGCTCGCATCGGCGAGAAATTTCGAAAAGGCTTCCCTTTTCAAATTAGTTACGATAGCCGTCCCGTAGTCCGGGCTGCTCGGAGAAGTAGATGTGGGCGAGAAACCTTAAACGGTCGCTCCACTTCTCGACTATCACACGCGAGAATTTACACCATGTAATCAGGTCGTAGAAAAATTCTACACCGCCGGATATTTCGTTCGAACTATTTCAAGAATAACTTTTTCCCAATCAGTTCCCTTATCTCACTTTCCCCTCCCCCAAAAAATGCGTCACATACTTGATATAAAAAAAAATTGAAAAACTCAATCACGATACGATTATAATAAACAAGAAAATAAAAGATATACGTAGGTATAAGTTCGTACATTTTTGTACCAATCTCAATCTAAATACGTTTCGAACGTCCGTCGACGGGAATGCTGGAACTAATTTGACGATCCTCTTAAAGGTATTTAACAAGTAATAATCGACGAAAGCCGCGTTTCAAGGGGACGATCAAATCTGAACGGAGCAACGAGGGGGCAGAATGAGCAGCCGGAAAAAGTCGAGCGGAACGAACAGCGGAGAAGAGAGTCGGGAGGGCCGTCAGATAAGCTAACAAATGTCCCCAATGAATAATAATAAGTGGCCCGGTCCAATTTGTATTGCATTTACATTGGGCGACGTCCTGGACGTAATTTATATGCCTGCCTAACCGCTGCGCTCGTTCCTGCGTTCGCCTTCGTTTCGTTTCTTTGTTTCTCCAACCCGACCGGCTAGATAAGATCAAATTAAGCCTGTTTTCTGCGCCACGATTTTTATGCACGTTAACCACGGTAAGGGTCGTGAAGGTACGAATAGGACGGGGATGAATTTTCGTGAACTGTGACCTGCAGCGATTTTTTTTTCTTTTTTCAAATCATCGAGTAAAAATCGGTTAAATAGATATATGGATATATCTTTATCGAATCACTTGAGATTCTCGTTTCTTGTTCTCAGGATAGAATTAATTATAAATATTGATTTATAATACAATTAATAGAATTTGTTTTAATAGAATTAATTATAAACACTGGTCATTACTAGACTGAAATTAAGTGTTAGAGGATGATCTTTAAATAATTTTGGTTAATTTCGAATCGTCGTAACTTGGACGATTAAAATAAATATCCGCGAAATAACGATTGTTGGACAGATTGCTGAAGTTTACTGAATATGATAAATGAGATTCGACAATGCGATTTTCAATGGCGTTTCCGCGAACAGAAATGTACTTCCGTTTCGGGCGAATCGCGTATTGAATTTATCGCGATCGATTCCCCGATGCGATTCTTCGATCGCGAGCCTCGGAACTGAAACTTCGCGCACGCGTTGTAGCGAATAATAGCGTGGCATTCGGTACACAGTTGGTGAAATCAATCAGCGTTAATTAGTAGCAGGGTAGCTCGGAATTACGCGATATTACGTTGGTCATTGGAAATTCACACGGGAACGGGGGGAGGGGAGAGGGGAGGGGGGACAACGATACACACGATATCCAGGTACGTAGAAACGGTACGAAAAATCAATTTTCGTCACGGTAATCTCCTGACATGAGTGCAGAGGAATCAGTTGAACGTAACACCGTATAAATGTTTTATGTTAACAATGGAAACGGTACGACCGATGGGAATTATCTGTTTCCATTGGATGCACTCGTCGGGAATTATAATTGTCGTGATTTATGTGACATCCCGTATAGCGCCGATGATAAATCCACGCAGTTACACGTATCACCGTATTACAATATTTATCCTTATTCGCGGGGCTTTCCCCCGCGTGAAAATCGAGTTTTCATAGAAAACTGTTAAATCAAGCAGACGGCGAAGCTCTACTCCCGCAGCAGCGAACTTCCCCAAGTATTTCAATAACTCTGAGAATTCTCTGTAGTTCGAAGCTGAGGAATAAAGAATGCGACGGGCAAGCAAGAAATACGAGAGAATTTTCTTTAACCTGATAAAAGCCCGGGAGCGTAAATGACGCGGAACAAATACACGGTAACGTGGTCAGATAACGCGGAAGTGAACTCTGTGTTTTGATTATGGTGACAATTTTCTCGAGGGTATCGGAAGTTTCGCTGTTTGCCCGGGGTTTTTCTTGATTTTCATAAAAGCGAACGACCGAAACGAGAAGTTCGACTGACTTTCGCCGAGTGCTTTCCCGTTACCGCCCCCTCCCCCCCCCCCCACTACCGGTGAAAAGAAACGATCGCCGGAAGTTCGGCTTGACTTTTCCGCCGGTTGGAAAATTTATTCGTAGTTCGCGAAGGCGGATGAAACGTTGATATTTGAAGTTGTAACGCCGACCGCGGAGGAGGCCAAGGGATCGGCAAAACCCTGGAAATTAACCGCGGGCTTGTACCTTTGCGTTTTCGTGGAACGCCAGGTGGATTTTCACGAGAGTTCTCTGATAATAAGGAGAAAGTTCCCTGTTTGCCGAGCCGCGTAGATATAGCACGGTATACGACATTAAGCTGAATAATTTGTAATGAACGGGAAAACGCCGATGTTTCGGTACACCTAATTAACTTATACTTTAATATGCAATCTGTGTACTTTCGTTCCACGGACAGTGGTTCTCTCGGAAGGATAGAAGAAATGTTCATAAATCTACGGGGATGTTGTTATGATAGATTAAAAACTGGAGTGTAGGAGAAAATGAAATTTTTACGACGTTACTGAAGTATAAATATCACGGTTATAATACATATATAAAACAACAGGATGATCAAGTTGCAAACGTTTTATATATTAACGAATTTTTATCGAACGTTGTGTATCAATTTCGCGATAATTCACTGATTTTATCGAGCAACGGATGAATAACGAAAAAAGCTCACGAACGTTTTAATAGTTCGGGCGAGTATTTATCAGAAAAAAAAGAAATATATCTATCGCATAACGGCGGAGCGTTTTCTCGATGGAAGCCACTCGATACGATAATTACACGGCGATCTGAATTAGCCGTGGAAAACGAGAAATTGCGGCACAGCGTTACGTTTACAGATGATATGAAATAGTGGTGTGCTGTCCAAAGTTCGTTCGAAACTATTACGCGGAAACCAGTTTGGTTAAGGGGCGTTTGCGCCGCTTTAGCGGATGCCGTATTAGCATAAAATTAATTGGATCCAATCAAACTAATGATTTGAGCTTCGCGCGTATCGCGCCTTTGATACAGTTTCGATAAAATATTGGAATAGATTATCAATTTAATTTACCTTGATAATCGCAGAAAAAAACACATTACAACCCTCGCATTTCGTGGTAATAAAATAACCATGTGGATTTTTACGATTTGGTTTATGTAGTTAATGAATTTTTACGGTTATAGTGATATCAACCGTCTACAGCATTATGTTAAATTTAATTTCTCATAATAATTAAATAAATGTAAAGTAATCGCTATGAACTAAAAATAAACTGCAAAAAATTGGGCAGTAAAAAATAATAATTGTTTGACAAGTCCATTTGATATCTTTGAAACAAGCGAACAATAATTTTTTAAGAGTAACTTACGTTTCCGGACAATCCGCGAGGTGATAGTTTCCGTATGTTCCTTTTAATTAATCGAACGAACCAAATTGTCACGAGTTTCACTCACCTGCAACAAAACAATAAGTCAAATCGATTAGTCAAGGAAATATAACACTTTAATTAGAAATATCTCAATCTCTTATGTCTTCTAAATTCAAAAACGTTCTCACAGTGACAATTTTCAGAAAAGTCTAAAAATCCATATACGTACCATTTTCGAAACCTATTTCGAATCGTGCGATCAAAACAATGGTTTAATAATCGACACGTATAGGAAAGAAAAAAAATACATACATACATTCGTACGTTCGTGGGAAGATAGTCGTTAACGAACGGACGAAAGTGCACGTTCTCTCGATGGAAGGTCTGGAAATTAACGTCTCATCGGCGCGAACGAAAAGTTTATTTTACCAGCCAATTCCGACACGCAATTTAATCCACGTACGAGGCGCAATTTATCGGAGCTTAACGAGAATGTATTTTTGTTTTGGCACAGACGAAATAAAAAAAAAAAAAGAGAGGAAGAAACTGAATATCAATGACCACGATCGAAGTATATACACGGCGGGTTTAATCACGTTGCGTTTCGACCGCGCGAATCAACGGGAAAGCGGGGTAAAAAAAAATAAAATGCACGAGAACAACCCTCCCGGGAATCGACTTGCTCAGGGGCAAATTTGTTGTAACCGTGCGTGAAAAAAAAACGTAGAAGCCCGCATACACGATGTATGTATGTATGTACCAAATACTGAAAATATTAATTTACGCCACGATCGAAATGCTCCCGTTATTTGCGCGGGAAAAACTTGTCACGATAAATATTTGGCCGAAATTCCAATCTAACCGCGAAAGACTTTGGTTGTTCGTAACGTTCGATAAATGTTGGTGATAGTTTTCCTGTTTAAATAGTCCTTTCGTCAACACATACCAATCCATCGATCTTTTACACTATAAAACTTCTATTTTCTATCGTACAGATTATATATAAAAACTACTGGCAATTAAACTAGATAATATTACTCCTGTAAAATGATCAATTACTTTAATCACAACACAAAATACCCAAAAATCTCAGAATTAACCAACAAATGTTATCAAAACATCTAATACATAATCGGTACCGTCAAATATTACATATACGAGTTCGACTTATTTCTGGAAATAAATATGCAGTTGGAATAGATTAAAGTTTATGAAAAAGAAATATAACAACTGCGATTAGTACCGAACTGCGATTAGTTGAAGAATGAATTCAAGAATAAATGCTACCAATTATATTGAAAAATAAATTCAAGAATAAATACTACTTGACGGTACTAATCACAGCTCTTTCATTTTTCAAAAACTTTGATCTTTTCCAATTATATTGCCATCAAAATCATCCTTCTACGTCTTACCATTTCAGACATAAAATTTCTTCAAAGTTTTTTACAAAAAAGGTTGTATCTCGACAGTACTTGGGCTCTTTACAAAACCGTAAAGACTTTTTTTCTTATTTTGCTGCTTTCTATCAATACCCAAAATTATGCTCACACGTATAGTTACGCCCCGTATATGTCTACCCATTTCCCGAAAGATTCAGGGGCTAATTAGAAAAGCCAGCAGGACCTCCTTGTGGTACGCAACGAGATACAGGAATTCTTTTGTCTCGCTGGTGGTCGAACGTCTCGTTCCTTGTCCAGGGGATCACGGCCCAGGATGGCGCTGGCCCGTCGAGACGCCCGTTAAAGAGATACGCTCGTATCCTTCTACGGCAGGATGTGCACGCCGTGCGCAGGATTTACGAGCAATAAAGTAGCAATAACGATGGCTACATTGGTGTCGTGCGAGAGCGGCCGAGTGCGCGGCATTGTGCTCGCGACAACTGAGCGAATCCCGGTTTCTCCCTATCCGCGAATTCTGCATATCCTTCGGGGACAATGTGCTTTATGCTAACCGGCCAGGGAAAACTTTCGTACAGGTGTTTACGTCCGAGTTTATACCGAGTATGTGTATATACACATGCGAAGAAACTGCAAATCGAAGGACACCGTACCGTTCGCGGAAAAACAGAAATATCTGGCTATTCGGATTTGACTATCTTTCCACGATTGACGTTCTTCGAACGCCGATAGATCTCCGATTGATGGAGAAGAGATTTCAAACGGACGAGGGTTTTCAAAGGAGTAGAAATTTGAACGAATTGTTCTTATAGGTACGTACAATAAGATTTGGGTGATAATAGTCTTTTTTAGAGAAATATTATGATATTTCTATAGGAACTTATTCGCGAATAAAATCCATTGATATACAATAGAAGATTTAATACTCCTTTGAAAAGGACTTCATCATTACTAAGAGTAGTAATTACATAAATAGAGTGTCGCCCTGTATTAACGCTGCGATCTGAATTGAATTCAGCGAACAATATAATTTTCTATCGGACAAAGAAAAAGTAATTGTTCAACCGTTTAGAATTATAACGACAATAGAGAAAGACTCGTAATCATAGGAAATCCGACAGTTTAAAATGTTCTCTTTTTTGGAAGATGTTCCATCCAGTCGACGGCATTGGGTCAAGGAATTCCACGGCATTCTTTACCCCCGCGGAAAGGAACAACGATCGCGACGCTTGTATGGGAGTTTATGACGCGTCGTAAAACAACCCTGAGACAGCAAGTCTCTTTTGCATCCTCAATAAAGGTGACTGCAGCTAATACAATGGCATTTCACTAGGAACCTTATCCGTGGGTGTTGCGACGACCGTACGTTCGGCCTTTTACAGCGGGGTCGTGTCACAGAGCCCCGGTGAAAATACATCTTCGACGCGGCGTTACGACACTCTCTGATGTAAGAACGAGTATTATGACACCGAGTTAACGTGACCCGAGTTAACAGTCGTCCGGTATACGTACTATACGTGTATATCGTGTGTGTATGTACTGTACAAGCCGACGAATCTACGTTTATTACATACTCGCCCGGTTGAAATATAACAAGTTGTCAATTGATTATGGTTCAGGATTATAAAGTTGTCGGTACAGGCTAGGAAAAGTCTGGTGGAGATAAAGCTTGCGACTGGTATTATGTTACTTGGAAAAAACGACCGCTGAACCGCGAATCACATTCTTGAGAGAGCGTGAAATAACACCGGGAAACGTACGCGCTATAACTTTTGTATAATAAAGGATCTTCAATTCCAACGTGATTTCTAGAGTTTTTTTTTTATTGGATGAAAATATGTTTGTGGTGTGATTGGATTATTTTTAGAATAAATTTTTTAAGTGGAGTTATAAGATAGACACATGGATGACGAGGGATTTTCTTTTTCTAGATTTACTTTAGACGGTATAGTATTTGTAATATTTGAACAAGTTTTGGTAGAGGATGTAACTGTGTATGAAATATTCTAACAATAGATGTCTTCTGTCAGTCAAGCATAGATTCACGGTCGTTTGCCCGTTTATTAGAGGTGGAAAATCTGAAATATGAATTTTATCGAGGAAAAAATACATGTATCGGTCGTATCATTTTTATCACTAACAGTTATATTCGTACGGGAAGGTATCGGGCACCAAATATCATTGGTTCCTGCCCTGTACTTTTACAGCCAACCTTAAAGTCCATCTGAACGATATATCACGTATACAGCAGTAAAGTTAATACAGAAATATATGAGCGGGTCAATCGTCTCATAAATGTATCTATAATACAAGTCGGCAGTAACGAAGGCGTCAACGTGAAAAGTACAAGGAATAAAACTTGTGAAAAACATATTCTTAAAGTTTCTTAGCGAACTAGTATCTATTTAACAAATAATATCACTCGTATATTATACCAGTCAATATTCCTGGGTCGAATTTCACTGTTAAACTTACGATTTTAAAAAATTCATAAATACGGTAATAATTAATTTCGTTATGCCCTCGGTGTCAGATTTACGTGGGTAAATAATTCCTCTGTTTACGTTGTGTAGATTCTGTGTCAACGTCGTTTTATGAGATCACATTTGAGAAAATATCTTTTTATGGCGTTTATTAAAATTATGGTAATGTGAAGACTTTCTCTCGTCGCTCTTATCATAGAAAATGTCAATGACGACGTTATCACGTGACAGTGCATTTACTTCACTTACACCACCCGACACATTACAGTAATATATGTAATTAAACAATATATTATATTTGTAATTATTGCACACATTTCACAAGAATGAATTCGATAAAAAAAATTGACCTTATACTGGCGAACGAAACGGGAGGTAATCATTTTTTCTGTATTATTTTAATATATATACTGTGCAACCCTCTAGAAGTTACTGCTATAAAGAAAAATACTTAAAGGAACCCGATAATTTCTCGTCGAAAAACGTTGACCGGTGAAAGGTATGCGTCAACCCTTTACCGCCTGCAAGTCAATATTCCAGTTCAAATATCCAGTATTTTATTTATAATAAATATTTACACATTCTTTTAATAAAGTGAGAGCCTCAAAAATGTGGAGTTTCCAGAAAATCATTTGCCACCGTTGAGAAAAGAATGTTGAATTGAATACCTTTCCACTGTGGAAAATATTGTGTTGTTTATTTTAGAGATGTTGTTAGTTGAATTTAGAAAAAATAGGAGAGTTAAAGTATGCAGTAGCAGGTCTTTCAAAGCAACGAGTTTTAGAAAAAATGTAGTCCGGTATCCGCGCTGAAATAGGTTGGATGAGAATTAGTTTATTAATCGTGAAAATTGTGCGTTCTGCGTGGATTTCGTAGTTGTTATGTCATACATTTTTCTGCCACTGTATTGCATAATTCCGACATTTTTTTTCGTTGACTCGCAGAGAGTAGGTAAAGCTTATTCGCAGAAGTGTTATCAAATTTACTTTACTGTATTTCGTGCGAATAAAGCAAATACAAAAGCACGCCGGGGCAGCACAGACTGGGAATAAAATTTAAATTTGTTTTTTTTTTGAACTTTCATTAATATTATTTTTGTACGAGTGTATATGGAACGAATATTTTTACAACGTACACGTGTTTTTCTTTCGCATACTTTTTTTCGTTCGTAAATCCCGTGCACGCGATTTTCAACCGTATAAAAACAAATGTGTTTCGCACACACTTACATTCAGATTTTGTAATTATTACACACGTTCAACGGGAACGAATTCGATCGAAACAACTGACCTTCTATCGACGAACTAAAAGAGTGGTAACAAGTTTTACCGTATTATTTTAACATTCATATTTTGCATCCCTGTAGAACTTACTAGTATAAATAAAAATATTTAAAAAGACCCAGTAATATCAAAAATCGTTGACCGATTTCAGTCCTTTACCGTCTGCAAACCAATATCACAGTTAAAATATCCAATATCCTATAAGTATCCAATAAATATTTACAGATTCTCTTAATATAGAAAGTCAATCTCAAAAATGTAAAAATTCCAGAAAATCATTAGCCATCCCAGATTTATGAACGGATCCAAAAAATGTATGGTTTCATTTAAACAATTTTTCCCTGTAAAAAGTAATTATTTAAAACACCTAGTTGACACGATTTACAACAAGGTACAACATTGTCAAGTTCAATGGGTTAAAGTACGGATACGATTCCGGAGGCAGTGACTTCCACCTATTCGCAGGTAACTCGCACGTACGATGGAAACTCGTTTCGCCATAACAATTTCGCGAGCGGATAAGGCGGACCGGAATTACGTACAAATGGATAGCGTTATCCACTCGCGGGGCGCCAATAAATCGTTTTATCCAAACGGAGTGCGCCCGGTGCCCGGCGTTTATTTAAGTTCCGCCGCCACGGTCATTTTTCTGAAACTATTCCAACTGGAGCCATTACCGACTCCAGACGAGAGAAACGTTAAACCGTTTCGGCTACCGTCACGGCGATACGATGCAGCGTTTTCGTCCCATTGGGAACATTCTCCACTTAAATAAAAAGAACGCTCATTTTTATCACCTATTCGAAATTCGAAGTACATTCGGTTTGCAAAAAAAATGAAACCCTGTGAAGTGTTTATCAATTTGGCACCCCTAACACACTTTGCAAAATAGTTTCCATTCGTGAAAATATTTTTTTACGTTCATTCACATGTATTTTACTTTTTAATTTCAATGAAAACTGATACGAATTTTATTTTAAATTAAAATCTAACACTCTACGAAGTAGTATTGATGTAAGTACAATAATTCCACGAACAATAGAAATTAAATTCTAATCTACATTACATATTAATAATCTCTCTCTTTACGAACGTATCCATAATTTACTAATACAATCGTCCCACCAATAGCAACATCCTGATAGAACATTTCAACTCCGGGACCAATCTATTCCGTTACCGTCTGCAGGCATTACCTCGTTAACACCTGAAAACTCGTTTAGCAGCGTTGTCGACGGAGTTACAAGGCCGGGCACGATCGCGGAAACACCGGGTCCCCCTTTTAACGCCGGCAATTATTCCAGCTTCGCACGGACAAATGTACTCGACTTTAAGGGACGCGTTATGTCTTAATTATGTCCGTGTCGTCGGCTACGAATCCTGGAATTCAAGTCGGTAGTGTCCTCCCCGGGTAGCCGGGGCGAAAGAATGTGCGCGGATTAAGTGGAACGAACGTGACTTAAATCCATTGTAACCCCCTTGGAACGCCAGTATCGTTTGTAACCGTCACACAACCATGAGGGGGGTGAGGGTGGGGGTGGGGGGGGGGTGGCGCCAGTGAAATAGAGACAACGAGAGCATAGGCGAAAGGGATGAAAGAAGAAAGTAAGACGTGGACGGGAACAAAACGGCAGACGGGGTGGCGAGATAAGGAACGAAGGATGATAACGACAGGAGGAAATAGAGAACGGCGGCGAGGTGAAACGGAAACGGAGACGAAAGAGAAAAGGGAATAGTGAAAGAATGAACACTGAGAAAATATAGGAGAAAGAGAGAGACAAAAACGTTCTATAGGACTAGATTAAGTGTTGCATCATAGAAAGACAAATAAAATATTATCGTGTTAATACAATTGACTCATTAGCAACGAATAATCACATGTAATACTGGTCCATGGAAACAAGTGATAAAAGTCAAGGAAAAAGTTGAAAGTCACACGATCAAACTGAGGGTGAATCACTTACAACGACGAGCTGTAAAAATAGTTGACAGAAAAGCATAAAGGGAGAGAGACAGAGAGAGAGAGAGAAAGAGAGGAAGATAGAGAAAGTGTCGTAAGGGAAAGGTGGACGAGAGATTCTCTTAATCTCGCCCCTACGTGCGCTTGACAAACGAGGAATGTGGATGACACCGGCATTGTACGCTCCTGGTGGGTATTATCCGCGCGATCGTACGAATCTCCCATTCTACTTGGCGAACGTCTTTTGCAGCACCTCTCATTTGCGTGTTGCCACGGCGGAGCTATCAGCTTAACACCTCAATGCATTCGAATTGCCCGGCGAGGCTCTCGGTATAATGCCGATCCGTGTACGTGTCCTGTTTTCGAAAGGATGTTAATCCTTTTTGTAGTGTTTTGGATACGGCCCGGTCGCGTTTAGTTTGTTTTTCGTTTTTTCCCTATCTCTCTCTGTCCCTTTCTCGTCGACAGTCGAAAATGAAATTAGCAGAGGCCAGGCGTTGGCGGCGGTTCAACGTGGAAACTGTTGTCGCGGAGGGGACGATATGAATATTTTATACAGGGGACTCGGGTGTATCCGTGGTTCATCTTGCGGTGGAACTGATAATGCTAATGTAACGCGCGAAAGGGGTACAGATACTATTAACGATAGAACCGGCACGGTGTTTGATATGGTAGACTGTAGTCCGTGATGACGGAAAGTCATTTGCGAGCTCGATTTTTGTTGTTGTTGTTGGAGTTGAGATAGTTGATGGAGTAATTATTGATAAATAGATCACACGTGGGTTTATATTAGAATCTTTATCTTGTTGTGTTTGCGTTGTAACTGGTGTACGTTGGGCACTTTTGTAACACGCGAACGGTAATTTATCATTCTGTTATCTCTAAACAGGTGAATCGTATCGGTAATATATTGACACTGACTTAGGTGACACTTTCAATATAAATTATAATAACTTCACGTTGACAATTCCACGTGAGTCACCGATATCCACAAATAACACTCGTAAATGCAAATTAAATTCGCAAACAGAGTGAAACTTTTCCAAAGATCAACCCATACCACTGAATACATATACCTGTAACTTCTCGTACAGAGACTCGCCTGTACATGACACGCGATACGTTTCGAAACAACATTTCCAATTCCGCGGAGAAACCCGGGACATCCTGTAATTCTCGTTAGCAGCGTAAAACGTACCGCGAAACTTTCGAAATCTTTCCAACGAAAACCAGCACGCTCGCTGTCAACGCAACGAGTTTTCAAAATAATTTCCATCCGCTTTTTCCAAACAAAAATTTCACCCGCAGAACCATAAGCCGTAGAGAAATGACTTTTTCCAATTTCACCGTAAAAGGTGATCCTTCGTAAAAGCGACATCCATACACACACATCCATACACACATACAGAGACACAACCGCGGATAATTTCGCGTGCAGAGCTTCATGCGCTCGTGATACGCGATTTTACCGGCATTACCTGTCACCCCGGGGCGTGTACAGTTACACCAGGTCCCCTCTGACCCACACGCATCGGGCCGCACCGGGTCCCGTTCGTGTGTGTGGCACACACTTCGTGTTTGCTGTTAAATAAAGCCTTTAGCCCGGACGAGGCTAACGACGCACGTTTGCTGTGCAAATACCGCGCGCGCTGCCATTAGCCGCGCGACCAGAAAGGATATTACAAAGTTAAGAGTTAAATTTATACACCGGCGATCGTTCGCGCCATTGAAACGCACCGGGTCTGTGTATCGGGCGTCACTTTTAGTAATTAGCCGACCCGGTAATTATCTAGCAATTTCGTGCGCCCTTTACCATTTATCGGGCGCGCATTTTGTTTATGTCGTTACGGTTTCGTTTTGCCGTGTTGCTGCGAGAACGATTATAAATTCGCTAATGGCGACGGGGGTTAATGGCGCCGGGGAATTATAATATTTTTATTGTATATTAATTTCGATTTTTTTGTTTAATGACACTTGACGTCAGGCGGAGAAAGGTTAAATATAATTTTGGCAAGATTTCTAAAGGGGGGGGGACTCAACCATGATGTTGGTAAATTGGCTTGTTATAGACAAATTATTCGTAATAGTTGTTAATGTGTGTAAAATCAGATAATACGAAATATATCACATATTTTAGATTTTGCCGATAGTGAAAACGCGGTAAAAATTAATGAATGTGCCGGTTTTCTACGTAGAATTTCACTCACAAATTGTCAGATTGCAATCGTTCGATATTTGGATTGATATCTTGAAATTTGGACAAATTTTTATATGAAAACAAAAAATCGAAGTATGTGAAAGTCAAGTGTACGATATATTTCTTTTATGAATAAGAACGAATTGTTAATTCATCCAAAGAAGTTATCGCCTAGTTGTTATCTAGTTTTATGCCGAACTCTTATCACTGGTGTCTTCACCTATAGGCCACTGATCAAATAGTTACTATCGATAACATATTATCTCGCTTCTAAATTGAATTTGTGCTATTTAAAGCATACGTTCTGATACATTTCTATTTGATTATCAGCAACAGGTTTTTAAAAATATGTCATTCTACTTAAAACCAAGCGAAAGTTTGTTAAATCAGTTTCATTTCTAACGCAGGCAGCATTCTTGTGTTGAACAGAGTTATACAACAAGCAGTCGTGGCCGAGTGGTTAAGGCGTCTGACTAGAAATCAGATTCCCTCTGGGAGCGTAGGTTCGAGTCCTACCGACTGCGAGTGGTTGAATTCTTTTTTTAAATTTTTTCTTGAAAAAATCATACTTTATACGGATGCACGTGTATTTCAGTATAATAAATATTTTCTAAAACGTTTTTGAGACTATGTATAAAAAAGTAAACGAGTGTACGATAAAAAAAACTATACAACGAATGAACGTGTACGAAACAATTAATTTTGTCTATTATACAATTCCGGCATTCTGCGAAAATTCGTGCGTTTGCAGCTTCCGCCGAACGTGTCAATTTTATCGACAAACGTTTTACAAGCATATAACAATTGTTGCACCAGTAGCCGGAACGAAAAAAAAAACGATCGTACGGCTCGAATTCCGTGCGCCCAATTCTATTTGCGCCAATAAAGTTTACACTCTTTTTTTTTCAGGTGTTCGGTTTACAGATATTAATTACAGTGTTCGTTGAACCATTATTAAAAGTATCATTATAACGAGTATTTCTCAATTATTTCATGTGTGCCGTATTGTTACATATTGTCACAGGTGTGAAACTGAAGCCCCAGTTTGTGGATTGGCTTCAATTTATCACGGTTGCGAATCAATTTGCTCCACAAAAAACGTAACGAACTTGAATATACAACATTTTTAAACGAACAGCTCTACATTGAAGAACAAAAGGGTCTGCAATTTCTATAACAATTCTTTGTTACTTTTAATCGGATAATTCCTACTAAAATTCCCAAAATTCAATCCCTTTTGTTAAAATATTTACAAAATGAATTTATTCTAAAAAGATGATTATTTTTATATATTATATAAATGAAGCGACCACTCAGAAAGCCCCAATTCCCATGCCCCCCGCACTGAGTACAGGGGGTGAACGATCATCGATGACTGAGAACTTGAACAGAGTCAAATTCTCGAGTCTTCCTCACGCTCAGGGAAAGGAGCTACGTCTCCTCCTCGTGGTTGCATCAACTCTACTTTTGGGTAGAGATTAAAGGAAGATATACTACAGAAATGATCCTGTGAAGTATGATCTTAGTTTCCTCAGCAAAGGGAGGCGAAGGTATAGCATACGGCACAACATTTCTCTTTTGAGAATGATAGTTGGCAGTTAGGCCACCTATAGGTGGAGATGCGAAGCAAATTCGATGATTGCATCATCGTACATGAATCTATTTAAATATAGCCCTGTGGAGCAGATGTGATCATGTGATTCATTCGATAGAACCGACATACTAATAATGTTAAAAAGCGATCGGAGAGATTTGTAATAATAAACTATTTTTGTTTATAAACATTAATCGAGTGGGATTAATCATAATTATGTCCTAAGTGTCTTGATAAACAGAGACAAATGTTGCAAAAATGTTTATTCATTTTTAAAAACATTAATAATCAGCGTGAAAGGCGGATGGTGATATTTGTCTGCATTGTACTTCTCTGTTACTACTCAAAAAATTGTTGTACGTTTAAGATAGAACAGATTAGATTAAAAAAGAGACAAAAGAAAGATTTATTTAAAAATCGTAACGCATTGTCGTTGTAGACAAAATTGGAGTTGACAATGGTGCTCAACTGTTTCTCGGTGGTTCTCCTACTTTCATTAGTAGAAATTAGAGGACACAGCGGCAAATTAATTATCCAAGTTGCCGTTGCTCTGTTAGCGCAGTTTTGGCGTAGCATAGTTCTGTTTGACCATTGAATTTTCGCGAAGAGGAGCCTTTACAACGGAAACTACGAAAGTTGCCGGCGCGGCAAATGTCTGCCGAGACGTTTTAATGCGAACGTTTCCACGCTTTCCCGTATAATGCGTGGCGTTTCGGTGTTATCATCGTGTTAAAAATTCCGCGAAACTGTCCGGAAAAACGGCGAGCGGAAAACTGAATCCGCGGAAGGATGTTTCGTTGAATTTTCTCTCTTCTAATCCACTTGTGACGGGAACGAAGTACATACCCCCCTCCCGCCACCAGCTAAAATAGACGTGACAATGATTCTCGAGTGTCTCACCGCGGTTCCTCTTCTTTCATTACCGCGATTTGCATGACACAACGGCAAATTAAGCATCCGGGTCCCTAGTGTGCGACCGTTACTGCGTGCCCATGTTTTTCGCCCGTGTATCCTCGCACCACAGTACTTTGACCTTTTTCTACGTGGACAGATACATGTATAGTGGCGTGAAGGGAACGAAAGTTCATCGTTTCACGTTCACCGATATAATACCGAAATGTTACTATAATACAACTTCGGAGAGGTATATAATAGTAAGAGAATTATCTGACGCTGAATCTAGAAATTATAGAAAATCATCATAATATTCCGCAACGTGGCAGGTAATACGTTATTGCATTGTTGCACAGTTAATGGTTAGCGGAATGTTGCACCATCGCGATACAATGCTGGACACCGGAATTTAGTAATACGTAGTGTCACGAACACGCTGCAACAACGTAGCCAGCAATATTTCTACATTCTATCTGGAACGTGTCTACGATTCATGAAAAAAATATCAACGCCTATCGTGTAATATTAATAGCAGACAGTAGCAGCAATTTTCACTGTCTGTTGTCTAAACGGCAAAAGTGAGCGTGATAAATCGCTGGCGAAACAGTGTCAAGCGTTTCTTGTCTCAAAAACCACTGACAAAAGTGTCTTAACAACATTGCAACTAACTCTTCGTAATACTTTACATTACTTTAACATTCCATTTACACGAATCATATCCCTTCCTTTCCCCTAATAAACATCAAAACACCCTTCTCTCTCTCTCTCACCTAAGAAGAAACACATAAGGTGGAGTGGGGTAAGTGCATCCACGGGGTAAGTGCATAAACGGGCTCTTATTAAACTAATATGAGAGAAATTTGCGATATCTAATATAATCTTTGATTTCTAATATCAACTTTGAGTAGATTACTATATATTAGATATCGCAATTTCTCTCATATTAGTTTAATAAGAGCCCCTTTATGCACTTACCCCACTCCACCTTACAAAATTCCCTAAATTTCCCCTATCTCCGTTCTTAACACCATCCGCTCGATCCCTCAAAAACCAAAAAGTCCCCAGAAAATCCCTAGTGTCTCCGGTGCTCGTTAAAAGCAACACGCGCAATTATACCGGCGATAAACCACATTCTCCGCGGCCTCAGAAATAACAAAAGCCGGACGTGACAACGATTCCTCCCCCGAGTGTCTCGCCGCGGTTCCTCTTCTTTCATTACCGCGATTTGCATGACACAACGGCGAATTAACCCTCCAGGCACGACGGTTCCCGGCAGAGTTTCGGCCGCGGCCCACATTTTCCCTTTTGTCCCTCTGCGATCGCGACCGCGCACACCCACGCGACGGTCACGCGTGTGTGTAAAAGGGGGGAGGGGGACCAGTGGTGGATATATGTATGTTGTTTGGCGTGTGCAATGCCCCACAGCGACACGCCAAGGCGACGGTAAACAATGTGAGCATACATTACTTACGCCCGCCCATATTCGCGCATTGTGCCGGCGAAATGCTGCGTTCGCGCGAGTGCGAGCGTCGTGTTTCACAGTAACCGTCCGCACCTCTGTATCTCTTCCCCCACCTTCATCCCACCCCCTCGTCGGAACACTTCCTTTTTGTCTTCTTCTTTTTCTCAGCTTCTCTCTCTCTCTATCCCCTGATTTCTCTCTTTCTCTTTTTACGGGTTCTACTCTTACCGCGTTTATTAAGCGATGGATTTGTTTTTTTCTTGCCTTTCATGTCTCGCTGCCGCGTATTCGCTTCGCCACCCCCTGCAGCGCGATGTTGATTTTACCCGCGTTATTAGCGATCCTCGTGGTGTATGTATGTATGTATATGTGTGTACAGGTATTTACGACGTGACGTCGCGACGTTTCGCCGGGATGTTCGGTTGATGGTTTTTTTTTAGTTTTTTTGATCGAGGGAGTCGAGTCGATGATCAAAGAACGATTTTGGGGGGGGGGAGGAGAGGTTTCGCGAAGGGATACTCTTGAAAGATTCATGGGGCGTTTGAAGGTTTTTGAGGTGGATCATGGGTGGAATTTTTCAGTAATCCGTCAAGAGGTTTTTCGGAAAACATGTGATCTATTAGTTTGCGTCGTTTTACTGAAAGTCGACCGTGAGATTTGACTTCCTCGAGATGATATATGAAGTTTGATTCGTCGAACGTGAGGGTTAATGAGCAATATCGAACGATTAACTCGATAGGGTGTACCTACATCTTTTTATTTTGTCGTGTCACTTTGTAGTTACCGTTCCCTTCAATTCCGATGCTCGTATCATGCTCCCGTTTAGTATTCTCGCTGCTTTCTTCCTAGATTTTTGTTATTTTTCTCGGAGCCCTACTTTTTCTTTCCCTGTTCTCCGGAAGCCACTTTCGTTACTTTCCTACTACTTTCAAACTCGGTACCGTGGAAAAAGTGAGACGGCGATTGTGAAAACAACGAGCTCTAACTAGTTGTCGGAACAAAGTTTGTACAATTGCGGAAGAGAGAGAAAGAGGGGAGGGGGAGAGGGAGAGAGGGAGAGAACGGAATGGCACATTGTTTGTTTACAAGGTATCTCGAACATTCAAACACTGAACGATCATTCCTATAAAAATTGAATGAGCACTCTCGACTGAGAAACTTTTATTAGGATTCCCGCTTATTGCCCGTTCTCTTTTACTCTCTTTTCCGTCCTTCTACATAATCACTTACTCGCCGGTTAGTTATTTCTAAAATCATACTCTCCGCCGGAGAATTATTAATTTTTCGTATCTGTGATAATTCCACGTTATCAAAGTAGATAATTTAATTACCGATATGAATTTCGCCGGCAGCGAAACGGATAAAAAGCGCAAATATTTGAGAAGTTTTCGTAGTAACAACTTTTCGGTAATTTACTCTATCGCGATTAATTAAACGGGGGAAAAAAAAGAGAGAACGAAAATGAACGAACATTATCCAATTGATGTTCTTTTATTAGCGAGCTATGGCTGAAGTCTTCAAACCGAGATTATATCACGGATGATTTACTAACATTTTGCGCAAAGATAATGGGCTCGGGACGAGAATATGCCGATAGCCAATTTCTTGGATACCCGATATATAATACTCGGGCTTCGGTACAGAGTAATCTCGTTTTTATCGGGTCTCACGAAATCCTCCAATTAGCGCGCATAACATTACCGTAATTACAGTACCTACCGAGAAACCGCAGCATCATCGATAGGTTTAATATACCTTCGAAATATCAAGTTCTTCTTTTCATCGGCAGCGTGATATTCCGCCGGTATCCCCCTTGGATATGTATAAGTGTACAATTAAAAAATACATAGTTACGTCGCTAATAAAACCAGCGAAAATAATTGCGTCATTATATGACCGTAGGTTACGTAAAACTTTTCGAAAATTGGAAAATTAAAAAGTAAGTATATTACACATTAGATAAAAACTTTTATCCGATGTTACGTAACGGATTCATGGTCGCGGAAAAATAAATTAATAACAATGATATCTACGACGTCAGAGTGCATACTTTTAATTAGTTTCATTTTTAACTGATTTTTAACTGAATTTTGTTGGTCACGTGCCGGTAGATATGAAAAATTTGTATTCTAACGCGTTTTGCAAATCTCGCGGGCAATAAATCTGTCCGAATGATATTAGTAAACTTGATAAGAATACAACGCGTGCTACGTGATGCACATAACAAAGCCGTAAAGGGTGCCACGGAGAAACTAGATTCTGCCAACCGTATCATTTCAGAAGGACAGCCAGCTTACGATGTAATAAGCTCGTGATAAGAACACTACCCTTCCTCGATGAGCTGAATAACCTTGACAATATGGTTTTACAATCGATCTTATCTGAATCCTAATTCTACTAATCTGAAACCACGTATCATACAATCACTTAATTTATAATATTGTAATGATAATAAATAATCAATCAACTTTATAATGAATTATTTTAAGCAAATACCGATGAATTTGTCCTAATTACTTCAACAGTAATTTTTTACACGATTTTCACGAATTCACGTGCTACATCGACAGTTTTCCAGTTTCGTTTGCTACATAGTGGATTTAGGAAACAGAGATAACCACTATCGGTATGCGTTAGATAAGGCTGAAACACGTAGAAGTTAGCGTAACAAGGTAGCAGGTAATTCATATGCTGCCGAGTACAAAGCATAGCAAGAAGAATATATTTCGCAACGTAGGGACGACGACAAAGGGAAGTTTCGTGGGGTGTAATTAATTTAATGACATCATTCCTGCGTCGGTAGACGGTGGTGGGCTACTTGTTGAAGTACTCTCTCTCTCTCTCTCTCTCTCTCGCACGAAATATATTCCGTACAACCAGCATCGTTCACGTCTTTTATTATATCGTGGTAAACTGGAAATTCAACACCTTTAAATTCACTGTGAAGGACCATACTTTCACCTTGTTTTCTACATATTTGTAAAAAATTCTCTCTATTTCTATATTCACATATTTACTCACACATCTATCTTTACATATTATACCTATATCTTTAGATTAAATCCGTCAAATCGCTGCTCCAAGAAACAGTTACCGATACAGAATAAAAAAAACGTCTCACGTTTGCCGTCTTTCTGCCCGACGGGGGTAAGTTTGCCGGGGGGTGGTTTACAAGGGGGTTCACGTGCTTTAACCCGGTGCGTCGAGGAACATAAATTTCCCCGGGTTAGAGCCGCAGATGCGACTCGTCGTCGTGGCTTGGCGCGCGACCAAAGCTGATCGCATTACAAAGTAGCCCGGGCCAGAGTTATGAGCGCCACCCGAAGGGCTCCAGAATTTTTCAGAAACCGCCAAGGTATACATTAGGTCGGTGGAATTCCGCCGGAATTTCATTGACGAAATCTTCCGCGGAGAACGATTTTTCTTTCCTGTGAACGTGTCTGGTTCTCAGGCACATGCAACGATAACTATCATGTTGTGCAAGTCTGGTTGTGTTGGACTTATGTTAATTAGATGTATTTAGATGGGACTCTATTGGAAAATATTTGGAATTTTTAAATAATTTTTTGTTCAGTGTGAATGTAAAAACTTGTTGAGAACAGTTGCCGAGGATATTTAAAATGATCGAGAACGTTTTGGACGCGGGATCCGAAACCGAATAAGACAGTGAAAGATTCAGGTCGATATCTAAAAATTTGCGGAAACGGCGAGCGAATGACGAAAATCGCGAAAAATCGTCAAATTATAACAGTTTTTTGATCGCCGTTTGATCAATTTTTGAGATAGCGATCTGAAACTTGTACCATTGTTTTAGTTAGGAAATTCTACGGCAGATCAACATATAATAGTTGTACTTTTCGAAAATTTAATTTTTCGCAAAAATCTGAAGGGGGTAGGTCAGGATTTTTTGCGATTTTCGTAAATCGCTCGCCATTTCCACAATTTTTTAGATATCAATCTGATTCTTTCACTGTCCTTTTCGGCTTCGGATTCCGCCTCCAAAGCGTCCTTGACCATTTTAATAGCTCAAAAATTACGGAAATGACGAAAGAATTCCGAAAATCGCGAAAAATAGTCAAATTCAACCAGTTTTTTGATCGGCATTCGCTCAATTTTTGAGATAGCGATCTGGGACTTGTACCATTGTTTTAGTTAGGAAATTCTACGATAGAACAATGTATAATAATTGTACTTTTCGAAAATTTAATTTTTCGCAAAAATCTGAAGGGGGTAGGTCAGGATTTTTTGCGATTTTCGTAATTCCTTTGCCATTTCCACAATTTTTTAGATATCAAAATAATTCTTTCACTGGCTTATTCCGCTTCGGATTCCGCGTTCAAAACGCCCCGGATCATTTAAATAGCTCTAAAATTACGGAAATGGCGAGCGATTTACGAAAATCGCAAAAAATCCTGACCTACCCCCTTCAGATTTTTGCAAAAAATTAAAATTTTGAAAAGTACAACTATTATACATTGATCTACCGTAGAATTTCCTAACTAAAACAATGGTACAAGTCCCAGATCGCTATCTCAAAAATTGAGCGAATGCCGACCAAAAAACTGGTAGAATTTGACCATTTTTCGCGATTTTCGTAATTCTTTCGTCATTTCCGCAATTTTTGAGATATTAATATGATCGAGGACGTTTTGGACGCGGATTCCGAAGCCGAATAAGACAGTGGAAGAATCAGGTCAATATCTAAAAATTTGCGGAAACGGTGAGCGAATGACGAAAATCGCGAAAAATCGTCGAATTATAACAGTTTTTTGATCGGCGTTTGATCAATTTTTGAGATAGCGATCTGAAACTTGTACCATTGTTTTAGTTAGGAAATTCTACGGCAGATTAACATATAATAGTTGTACTTTTCGAAAATTTAATTTTTCGCAAAAATCTGAAGGGGGTAGGTCAGGATTTTTTGCGATTTTCGTAAATTGCCCGGCATTTTTCCAATTTTTTAGATATCGATCTGATTCTTTCACTGTTTTATTCGGCTTCGGATTCCGCGTCCAAAACGCCCAGGATCATTTTAATAGCTCAAAAATTACGGAAATGGCGGGCAAATTACTAAAATCGCAAAAAATCCTGACCTACCCCCTTCAGATTTTTGCGAAAAATGAAATTTTCGAAAAGTACAACTATTATATATTGATTTGGCGTAGAATTTCCTAACTAAATCAATGGTACCAATTTCAGATCGCTATCTCAAAAATTGAGCGAATGCCAAGCGAAAAACTGCCTTAATTTGAAGGTTTTTTGCGATTTTCGTGATTTGCGTGCCATTTCTGTAACTTTTGAGCTATTAACCAGTTAAGTGTGTATGACGACTATATCCGTCATCGCTTGATTAGCGCGTTCTGCACAGAGATCGCCACACTTAACTGATTAAGCGTCGAATAATAGTTTCCCTCTTCTTATGAATTTAGAAATTTGGTAGAAAATGAAATAATACGGATTCCACAGAGAGGTATTTTAATGTACAGAAAATCCTATAAAAATCTCAGGTCTTAGAGAAACATCAAAGTGTAATTAACCATAAGCAAGGAGTAATTACGATTTTCGCGAGGAAGGGAGATCATTCCACGGTAGTTTCCCTCGATTTCGGATCCGGCAGTGAAAATACGCTTAAAACCACATCGCGTACCTCATTAAAACCGTCCCCCGGCACTTAATTAAAACGGTTTCAACCATCTGCCCATAGTGTTACCTTAAAAAACGTCTCGCGAGCTCGGTAAAACTCCATAATCACGGGTGGCGGTTGGAAAAAAGGACTCACGTAAAAATATCCTTTCATAGGGTAAAGTCGTTTTACACGGTGTTTTCTTACGTTCTCAAGAAATACAGGCGAAGAAACGAACGAAAAAAAGAAAAAAAAGGTGGAAGACAGTTCGCGTGTTCTTCTGAACGGCACGTCGAATTAAGAGAACAGCGTCGCGTTATTTATTATCAGCGACACCGGCTGAAATATGATGTCGAAGTTTTTCGTTCGTTTCACTTAGTAAAACGTACACACTATCGATATGAATAATCACGGGGGCATAAGTATTCTTGAAAGTTCAATTTCCTGTCATGCCGGCCGATGATTTATCGTTGACGCTATTGTACGTAGTTACGTATGGATATTATTTACCGTTCTTTCTCTCTCTCTCTCTCTCTCTCCGTGTGTGTGTATGTTTGTCGCCCATGCCCATCGGGGCACTCGATATTTCCAGAGAGTGGCATTCCACGTTCGTGGAAACGTTTCTGGTTATGAGAAATAACCACCGTTCGCATTTCTTATTCATGAGCACTTTTAAACGTATCCTTTGCCCGTAACTTTGTTGTTTCGTCTTCGATTTCGCCCCGGAAAGGTTTTCGGAATCGGGAATCATGGAAAAATTCCGCCCTCGATCGTCGATATCAAATATTCACGTGCGCATATGCGCGATACTACGATGCAGCTATATGTATACATACATACATACATACATATATGTCTGTTGAATCTTATTAAATTATGTTCCGTTCGTAGAATTAAAATTCATAAATCCGCCCGATCCCCGACCGAGCAAATAATGGACAGAAAGCAAGTGCTTCAATATGTTCCGCATTAGTAATACCAACCGAATGGTGATTTTATTCAAGGTATACACTCCTGAATACCGAATACATGCAAATATAAGCACATATCCGACTCCGGCGAAAGGAACCGATGTCAAAGAATGTTTCCTCCATCGAATTTCCTATTATCGACAAAAAAGAAAACGACACGTACGCATATACACACATACACACACACACACAGAAGCACACTGAGAAACACCCGCACATTTTCAAAATTCAATAAACAACATTCCCATCTCACACTATACGATCCCGAATCGTTCGTCGAACCAGAAAACCGTGAACCACGCATGGCCAGGGGCGTAGCAATAAATATCCGCGGTTCGGTGTTTGTTTCGGAAGGCCGCGGTTGCCACAGCAACACCGTTCGAAAAGGCGATCTTGCTCGTTCGGTGAGAAGATGGCATCTCGTTGCGTACGGACGCACTTACGTGTCCAAAGGGAGAAACAAGGTGTACACACACACACACATACACACCAACGAAGAAGAAGACGAAGAAGAAGAGGAAAAAATAAAAAGAAATAAAAATAATCATAATAAGAAGAAGAAGAAGAGACGAGAAGAAAAGAGATGCTGGATACCTTTGGTGAAACAGCGTGGTCCGAAAGAAGAAGGCGACCGGTCGTTCCTCGGTTTATCTAGTATCAAGAAGCGCCATCGACCGCCGCCAGGCAACGGTTTGCACGATCCCATCGCGGACGGTGCATTAAAAGCAAAAATAAAATTATTGGAAACCGGCGGAATTCGGCGTCGACCGGCTGCTCGTTCGGTGGTTCCACCAGCCGGTAGATATAAACAGGCACGTTCATCAAGGCTGCCGGCCTTTGCCTTGCCCCTGCCTCTCGCTTGTCTTCTTACCCGCGGATGGTCAGCTTCTGATAGCATTATGTTCCCCTGAGAACTTCTCTACCTTCTTTGTCCTTCGTGCCAGTCCCCTGTCTTTCCCTTAGCTTCCCGGGTTTCAGCAACGTTGCGACGAGGATAAATACTGTGACCGATGGACGACGTTAACCCTTCTTATGGTTGTTTTTTTTTGGCGGAAGAAGAGGGGGAGGAAGGGAAATTGAATGGTATCGTAATTAGTGATGGATCATTTTTGCGAGGAATTTGTTCCGCAGGTGGTTCTGAGCTTACGTTTCGATGAATCTTTAGGGTCTATTGGGTAATGGTGTATTAATTCCGGATTAATAGAATGTGTGAGGGAAAGATTGCTAAATTGTTTGGAGGAAATACAGTTTTCGTTATGAGATTTATAGTAAGGTGAAGAAGATATTGTTATTTTTTTAGACTCTAAAGAATTAATCCTTAGTGGACGCTAGCTTTATGTAGATGATTCTCACTAGGTTACTATTGGTTGTAGTAAATATGCAA
Organism: Mimumesa dahlbomi; assembly: GCA_917499265.3. NCBI lineage: Eukaryota > Metazoa > Arthropoda > Insecta > Hymenoptera > Crabronidae > Mimumesa > Mimumesa dahlbomi. The sequence continues at coordinate 8,750,642 of OU824118.1, read as the reverse complement.
GGAATTGACTATATTCATTTCTTGAACCCGATATATTAAAAATTGACAACAAGGTATTCATGTTAATTGCTCCATAGCTGATGCTTAACTGACAAAGCAATCCTGCACACATTTACCTCCCATGTTAAATACACCTACATAGACAAAATATTACTGTCACATGAGAAATGACTTACAACCATTAAGCTATACCAATATCAGACCAAACGTTCTCAGAAACCTAGCAACACGTCAACATCGCCAAGCCCATCTCGAGTGTCTAAATTACGTAATGCCCAATCAATAAGTCCCACATTTCCCCCAGGAAAATGACAATTTTCCCTTTCGCAGGCCTTCCCGGTATCTCTTCTCGTCGCTTATCAGGATTCCATGCTGATCGGCGGCATCGGCATTCCGCGTGCGCCCGAAAGACTTCGAGGAAGCGTGAGTTTCGACGAAGGAACGTAATACCGGCGGAGGAGTCGATTAGCTCCGCCGAGAGGCTTTCAGCAATGTGGTTTTATCTGCGTAATGATATCTTGAGGTGACCGCTGGAGGGGCAGATCTTTCGGTCGCTGAATCTCGACGTGGATTACACCGTTGTCGGTTAGGTGAGACCTCGGGCTGCTCTTACAACGGTGCGCTCACTCCACATTCCCGGCGTGAGTAAATAATTCCAAGCGCCACGGAGAAAACGTGGCTCCATTATGGTAAACCAGCGTTAAGGGGCCGCTGTACCACCTTCGGAGCTGCCTTCCACCGACGTTGCTTTCGACCCGAATGGAGAAACGAACTCGTGTTACGGCTTTTGGAAGCCACGTTACCGCGATACTGACGTTTTATCGTCTGTTTTTTTTTTTAGTGTTACTAGGGAAAATTTTTAGTGATTTTTCTATCGTTGATAGGTTCGTTACAGAAACTATTATTTGTATATGATTATTTAGAAACTGAAATTGTTCGAATTTATAGGAAATATCATATAGGTTATTCCTATTTTTACTAGTATTTTAGATAGAAGTTACGAAGACAATATGTTACAGATGATATTAGGCGATATAATTATGAAAGTGGTTTAATAAGTCAAAATTTAAACTTGAAATTTTCATAATTATGGACACATATATATTTCAATTCACCATGCAATAGTAATCGACTACAATTTTCCACGAGACAAAGTCCAAAGTCCCTGAAAATCGAAAAACAATGTCCGCCGTACACAAACAATTTTCCACACGAATTCGGCGGGGATTACTTTTATTTCCAGCGGGCAGATAATCCTGTAACTTTTTCTGGAGCGACTTTTAAGGCGTCTGTAACCCCTTAAGGCATCCTCGTTCGGTGTGGTTATCTCGTTGTGGTATATGATAGCGCGGTTTCACCGTGAGGAAAGGACGGAGGGAAGAAAGGGAAACGACGAGTCCTTTTAAGAAGGATCTTAACTCCGGGCACACTGAAAGGGTCATCGTAAGATACCGCTCGTTGGTCTTTGTCACCTGAAGGCCCCGTGATCGTCGTGGAATACCGAGCCAAGACGATAATATTATTTCGTACCGGTGCTCATCGTTGTCAACAAAGTGGAATCTCTGGTCGTTTCGCAACGTTGTTCGCATGGCTTATCGCGCGCGCGAGCCACATATGTATTAAATCCGTGTAATTAGTCCTGCAATCAGCGTATTTCTCAACGTCACTTAGATAAGATTCACGAGGAGGCACGATCGTTTTAACGTCCTCGTCTCTCTCTCTCTCTCTCTCTCTGGTGGATATGGTAGCCGCAAAACCCTGCGCGATTGAGCGTTATCTTAGGTACAGTTTTATGGTGAGTATAATATAACAACAGAAACAGTCTAGAATGAAACTATCTTTTTCGTAGAATGATTTAAACCTTACGTTCCATCGTGTAAATGAAGAAATGTAAATTCTTGACTTCGTCCATTCGTCAGTCTGCAGTTTTAATTAAATAATATCAAAAAATCTCATTTTTCCCTAGTGTATAATCCAAATCTAGTTATACAGGGTTTAATGATTCTTATAAAAATGGCTTATAATCGATTTCATTGAATAAATGCGCCACGTGAAGAATTCTGTGATTCTTTTGCGAACATCTAGAGTATAAACTTGATTCAAATAACAATTCGTTGTTTTTACACGGTGTTCCGTAGGTACCACCAAGAGATTAATATTTCAGATCACAGAGTATCAGGGATGGGCAACGAGTTAAGTCTCATTTCCAATAAATCGACTCCGTTCTATCGAACGGCCCTTGGCGGTGCCGCAGGATAGCAGGGGGAAGGTTGGATGGGGGGGGGGGAGGGGGGAGGGAAATATACAGCGGAAAATACGATGGGGTAAGTTCAAGTTGAAAAACTCGGTACTACGCGAAACGGCGGGGAAGAAGTTCTTTAACAGAAATTCCAACATTATATATGGACTTCAAAGGAAGTTGCTCGCTGCAGGACCGACTTTGTTGATTAAGAAAAGTTTCAGTATTATTTACCCAGTACCGTTCAATTTCGAAATATAAATTTACAGAGACTATACTGCTCTGACTGAAGGGAACTTTTCCATGAATTATATACGCTATTCTTGAGGAACTTGGTTCAACTGTATTGTGGAATACAGTAACGCGGCCAGATAGTCGCGATATTGTTACCAGTCTTTCTATGATATTAGCAACTCCAGAAATTTTCTATCAAAAAAGTACATCTTTTTGTATTGGTATAAAATAATTAAATTGTGAGATTTATAGATCTTTCGAGATTTTATCAAAACACTTAGAAGCACGACATTGAAAGGGTGTCTTCAGACAGATTTATAGAACATTATTTACGTAACATTAATTACGTTCTATGGGAGTCTTATAAAAAACATTGACATCTTTTCACGATGATAAATAGTTATCGTTATCCAAGAATCAATACACACGGTCCCGCGAGAAAATTAATCTGCCTCTCACATCTATCACGTATGCCCTGTATTTTCTAAAATGAAACTTTCCAGCATGAAACACATACTCGAAACGTATCACGTAATACTACTATCCTGAAAACTCCAGTATAAAAGAATGGTACCCATTGCTCTCATAAAGCACTCTAAACTACAGAAATCACGTATCTACCATCGAATAAATATTTCACAAATTTCAAAAGAGACTTCCCTAGCGCAAAGTGTTCACCTTTCCTTCCAACGAACCAAAATATCATCCAGTCGCAGTCTTTGCGAAACTGTGCAAAGCTTTCTCAAGCAAATCTCCGGCTATCAAGATCACCTAAATTTCTCTACCATCTTCTCTGTCTCGTTTCTCATCACGTCCCACACAAGTCGATCGCATTAAACGAACATCGGATAATAATCCAATGGGGGTAAACAAAAAAAAAAACAAAAAATACGAGAACGATCGCATGAAAAACTCGTATCCGCGAGGAATCAACGGGGATTTCACGAGGTACGTTTCAATGGCACGTAGAAAGGTATCCTGACGGTCCAGGTGCCGCTGCGGTGGCAACGCTTTCTGATTTCGTCCCGCAAGAACGCTAATGGGCTGACGCGTGACCGGCTCAGGTGGCCAGGCCGGGGCCCCGAGAACTCCGGGTACCCGTAACTCGCATTTACATACCGGTACCTACACGGGGCATGAATAAATATGTCGGACCCCGGGTGACTCGAGCGGTCTAAACACCGGGCCGACCGGGAAACACCGGCGAACACCACCCAGATCGCGAATCCGGATTCCTCGATGCGGCTGAATGGGACGTTTCTAAGCTTTCGCAGTGAAAATACACGGTATATTTGGTTGATCTTTCGTATGGCACTGAACAGCGTTGATCGAACGAGAAGGGAATGATTATTTTTGCGAAATAACGGAATTTGGGTGTAATGAAATTTTTGGTGGTGTGTAATAATTTAAGTGGATAGTACAGAAATCGTGTATAGGTATATATATGCACTTATATATATAAATTATTAATAGAAACTAATTAAATAATTTAATTATTAGCAATTATTAATTTATATATATATATTTATATTTATATATTTATGAATTATATAATATATATAAATATAAATATATTAATAACTAAATTAGTATACACTACACAAAATTCTGTATACATATATATGTATAACAATATATATGTATATGTATTTATTATCCAATTATCCAGTTAAATTATTATACATATATCGTATATACATACAAACATAGCAATGGATCATCTACTTTGCACGGAGATACTTCGCAGCATCGAAGACTTACAACATTGATTCCACGATATAGCCGGGGCTCACTTAGCAAGATGCTAAGCTCCTTCACAAGTTACGGTATTAATGACGGCCGGCCGTGATCCAAGTATCGAACTATAAGATTTCCAGTAATAATCCCACCGTCGGTTTCGAAGATATTCAAGCCGTTGCTCGATAAACTACCAGACAAACTCACGACCAACTGTGGCTCCTTGTTCGAGAATACTTTGTTCAGGGCCGAGTTAGAGGCTCGACAAGTGAAACAGCAATTAGCACCGATGATCGCCGTTTAACCCTCTCACCCCTCTCACCCCTCTCACCCCCCCCCCACCACAGTAAAATTAGATTCTCCACGTTTACCCCCGTGAACTTAAGGAATATTTCATCTTAATCGTTGCACGTCACCCGATGCAGATGACACCGAGTAAGGCCATTAACACTTCCCGCAGTTTACGAGCTAATTGCGTGTTAACTGTGAAGTCCTATGAATTTTAATGGTCCGCCGGGGTTGTTCTTTACACGTTCACCGTTACTATCCGCAATGAACTCGTCCGATAGAGCGGATACAGTTCGGTATCTGATGAGATTTACAATCAATACGGTAAGCGGACGGCGTGTAATATATTCCGAGAACCGGTTCCACTCGTATTACGTTCGTAGACCGTAACACTATGTATAGCGGGTGATAATACTTGAATAAACGTAACGTTAATGGCATTCAATTATCCGTAAACTGTCTACTTTTCCTATGATTTACAAGGCTTGTTTTATTATCGTTCGCGTTTAGATTAGTGTCGTTGATTTTTAATCGTGCTACTGTTATTCATGTGAAAATAGTGATAACGTTAGGCTGGAAGATTTTGTTTATATATCATTTAAATTCTTGTTACATAGTAGGTATTTTACTTTCGTGAGTTACTTATAGTTTTGGTTTTTATTTCTCGAATGAATTACTAACGAAAACGTTTCGCCGTTTCAGCTCTGTCAATCTGTATCTTTAATTCGAGTAACACAAATACCACGATTCTCGCGGGAAACAGCGAACCCGTCGACTGTTCCGCGTTCAGCGAGAAATCGAAAACTTCTCGAGGAACGCCGGCGCCGGTTGGACAAATATCATTTTAAGAACAATAACTGCGGAAGTCGGGCCGTAACTTCTTGCGAAGAGGGGAAAACGAAAATTGGAGTAACGCAATGTCACTCGGAAAGGTTCGCAGCGAAACAATTACGCGAGGCAAAGTGTTCTGTAACTCAGTCACGTAGAATAAGGAATAAAGTGATCGAGTTACGTACAATAACACGATTTCACGGTGAACTGCTAACGCCACGGCTAGCGCACCGGAAACAAGTGTTCATACTTTCCAGCCGGGCTTGGCTTTCCACGGATAAAAGGATTTCAAGTGTCAACAGGTCTAACGTAATGCAGAAATTACATTAGCATGGGCCACTACTTGCGACTAGACACGTATGTATACACATACAGATATACATAAAACACAGGTAAACCATTTAAGTGCAACGCAGATAAACAAATGTCCCTCACCGCGATAAAGAATGAACAATTTCTTTCCTAATAACAGTAGAACGTTAACTAATTATCGTAACAGACATGTTTATTATATTATGTAACTACACGTCGATGAATTACCAATTTAAAATAAATTTAAATACTTTGCTGTAACACGTACAGGACACATTAACACCTTGTTACATCCAACAACAGACTAATCATACGTTTCGAACCTAACTAGAAGACATAATTACGATTCACCCTAGTACGCGGACTACTCTGCCGAACGAGAAACTTCGAACGAAATTGAAATCCACGTGGAACAATAATCACAGCCAAGCGAAAGGTGGCTTGCGTTTCAACGGCCCGCGTTACGAATCGGTGAAGTTTAAAGAAACTGAGCGTGAAGGCGTTTCGAAAATGGAATCCGCGCCAGACCGGGGGACCATAATATTAGTCTCGCGAGCGGAACGGAATCCGGTTGAAAATCGCGGTTCGATGAAAGGCGTCGGGTAACGTCGAAGGGTTCCGACGCCGTTAAAGGGCCGTAATTGTTTCCATTGTAGCTAAAGAAAAGGGGAAAACAGGAAGAACATAGAGAAAGAAAGAAAGAAGGAGAGCCGTTAACAGTCTCGTCGCCCTGTTAAAGTACTCCGTGCATGGTGGATCGTTTGTTTCTGAATGGCGGCCCGTTTAGCCTGTTGCAATTGTCGGCACCGGGAGAAGCTGTTTATCCGCCGTACGTTCCCTGTGTTACTTCAGGAGCGCAAATCGCGCGATACCCTCCGCCTACGGAGCACGACGTTCTTCCGTTAATGGTGCTCTTCGAGATCCAGTTACACCTCGTAGTTAAGTCTTAAACGGTAACTGGTTTATATGTACTGCTGTTTATTCCCCCGTCCGATGTCTACGTTCCCGTTTTTACGCGTGATATAAGTATGTATTGGTAGGGAAGGGTTTGGGGAGGGGGAGGGGATTTGTTTCTTAATCGAAACATACCTGAAGCTATTAAACGCGGACAGGATAAATGTGAAATATTCCGTGGGATTGTTGTGGATACTTAACTGTGAAAGTATGGAAGGAAGATTAACAGAGTGATTTGAAATCGAAATTAATGCACAGCAAGGTATACATATGTAAGAGTACTCGATACGTTGCGTGTACAATTATTTTCGTTCCCGTGGGACAGGAGTGAAATACTCGTGCATGGTATAATGTGTCCAAAGTCACGTAACCACTTTCATATACGTACATACACACTGTGCACACGTTCACACCCTTCGATAAACAGTCACTCTCTCTCTCCCAGCTTGAATAAACTACGATCTCTATCAGTGATCTACGCGTGTAATTAGAATCTATGCCCGCCACAAATATCTTTCAACGACCTGATACCATCGTCTCACCGTTACTCCTAAGTCGTAAAAAGGGAATACGTATTTAACGCGTTGCGTACGGCGGTCTGTTTTCTCAACGCGGTTTTATGGTTCGCAATTTTTGCCGACGTAATGGCGATACTAATGGGTTGTTTGTCACTCTTACGGAATTTCGACATATATTTATAAAATGTGTACTTCGTTGCATTGGTAATGTGACGGAAGTACGTCAATTTATGTTTCATTTTTTAAATTGTCGATAGAATGAAAACGAGAATTCTTGTAATCTGGCTTGTTATTTATTATACAGGGTGTAACGTAACTAGTTGGACCCTTTTTGGGGGTTAAGAAAAACAAAAATGTTATGTCCGAAAATCAGCCCATATCGATAAACAATCCCTATTGTAAAAAAATTTATAAAGAATCATATCTCCAAAATGGAGATTCTTTTTATAAACTTTGATCTTTCCCGGTTATATTGCAATCAAAATCGATCCTCCAGGACTTACCATTTCGGAGATATAAACTTTTTTACAAAACGGCTTGTATCTCGATAGGGGATGGGCTTTTTACAAAACTGTAAAGACATTTTTTTCTTATATTGCTGCGTTCTATCAATTCCCAACATTATGACCACACGTTTTATTACACCTTGTACTTACGAAAAAAAAGCCCCCATTGTGAAACGAGTTTAAGAAAAGTTTATTCCCCAGTTAGGAGGTTAAAATCAATCCAAACGGTTGCCCGACGAGCGCCTAGAAAATCAAGGAATCATTCGGCGCCAGGTCCGAAAACCGTGTCCCACCCGTGGAAAGGCTTTTCCGTGGATAAACATCGATCACGGTTGGAACAAGTCTCGCAGCTGACTCGGGTCGCATGGATCGACGGAGGATCGACCGGTGCCGAGGGGCCTTCGAAAACGATGAAGAGGTTCGCGTATAAGCAAGTGAGTTAGCAACTTCGACGAGACTCTCGGCCCGCTGTTTGTCTTCTTCGGGTCCCGAGAGGTGTTTGCATTGGCTCCTCACCTTCGTCTCCCCGTTACCAACTGGAATGATTTCGTCGGCCTGCCGGGCCTCGCCTCGAGTGCACTTTCGTCAACGAGCGGCCGAGTGTTGCGTTCAACGCACCAACGGACCCCGGTGACTCGCAGCTTTCGCCATTATATCTTCTGGTGCTCGTAACGACGAAACGTTTCTCGCAGCTACGCTCGATAATATTCTAATTCGTACCCCTCCGGTAGTTGGAGTTTCGACCGGGATCGTGGGACCAAACGGCTTATTCGGGGCAACGAAAATATTGGGACGGAATAATTAGGGAGGCTTCGACTCGATCGTGGCGTTGATTGGTAACGGGGGACAACGATTTCTGGTAGGTACGATTTATTATTTTGTACCGTTGGTGTCGTTGAGAAGATAGTTCATTGGACGAATCGCATTCTGGGTGTTTGGGGAAAAAGAAATGAAGGAAATTTGAAGGATCTTTGAAAAGGATTAGTATTATACTAAGGAGACTCGAACTATTTGCGAAGCACTTTTCAGGTATACTGAGACCGATACCGGGTAAATATTTAAAGATTGTTAAGTATGGAATATGATATGATAGTTCAATGACGAATTGAAGACACGGAAGTAGAATTTGACTTTCGTTGAAGTTCTTACATCAGGATCGCGTGAGAATTGTAACAGGTGTAAAGTAAAATTGTTAATAACATCTTCGAAGTCTTGATGTGGAATAATTAAATATACCCCCTCCCCTCTCCCCCTCCCCCTCCCCACCTTTCCCACGTAATATTTTCGTTATAGCGGTCGTAAAATTACTATTACAAATATTTCCATTAACGCGAACTGTTTTGACTTGAATGGTAATATTATTCCAAGTATCCTCGCGATCGAAAGCACGTCTGCAACCGGCCGAAGTACACGCAACAATACCACCCGGGTTCCCTTGAACTTGTTCACGTAGTCTGCGCTGGCATCAAGTCGACTCACTTCACCGTAGTGGGATCTCGAGAAACCTCGATGTGTTCGCAACACGAAAGAAGGAGCCCGTCGTGTTTATAGAAGTGAATGGAAGTCGGAGTGGAGTACGACGAGTACGAGGATTGAGCAAACAACGGGAAGTCTCGAGTTCGAACGCGGCTACGGTCATCATCATTAACACCGCGTAATCCGCATCGCGAAACATGCGACAAGGTTGTTTTTTTTCGGTTTGCAAGAGAATCCGTTTTTGTTATATCTTATTACTTTCGCGTGGTTGAATTAGTCGTCCGTTGGTTGAAGCAATTTTGTGTCACGTCGCGATTAAAAAGGCACTTACTTGTATGAAAAATAAATACTGTTGGTGATTTACGGGTGAATAGAACATTTTATCTAACGAAAATTAGAATTTGTGTATTTTGACTGTTTGGATTGATGCTATTCTCATCGCACTAGTTCCCAATATTATTTATTGATGATTTGTTTTTATATATTTTACTTTCACATGGTTGAAATTGTCTATCGGTCGCAACTTTGTGTTACGTCGCAATTAAAAAGGCATTTATTGAATGAAAACAAATACTATCAATGATTTACATGTAAATCCAATATTTTCACAAACAAAAATTAAAATCCCTATATTCTCCCATCTTGAATTGTTGCTATTCTCATCGCACTAATTCCCAGCGTTCTTTTTCACTAAAAATTTCTCCGCGAACCGGTCGATCGTTATTTACAACCGTGCGGGAGGATTCTCTAAGTCGCGGGTTTGCCGGGAACGTCTTTAACTTAAATATTATGTTTGCCCAGGGAAAGACGTTTCGAGTTGCGGACGTACGGAACGGTACGTGCTGATTCTGCGACGGCAATATCGAATCCGCTTTGCGGGGCGAGCCACGGTAAATCGAAATAGTGGAAGCGGAGAAACACGGTGCACGGTGAAAGACGATTTTTCTTCTCCGCCTCGTCTTTCTCTCGTTTAGCCCCCCGGAAGGGTGGCCCGAACGATTCTCGTTGGCAAACAGAAAATCAGGCGAACGCGAAAGGATCGCGCACAAACGCATCCTGATGAACACTTTTTTTTGCAAGGACGTTGCATGAATTCGCACAACAACTTTCTAACGCCTCTTCTCGCGTTTTTCGCAACTTCTCCGCGCTCGTCCCGTTTCTTATTTTTTCTTGTTTTTTTTTCTACCACCACTCCCGGCTGACTTTTTCGCTATTTTTTTTTTTTTATTCCTTTGAGAAAAAAGGACAAACGAAAACGAAGCTACCAGGCCGACGCGACTCGTTAAGCCGACTGACGACGAGTATTATTCAGAATCGTGTTTCCCCTATTATTTATTCTCTTGATTCACTTTCGCGCCGCTACGGAAGCGTCGCTGATTTTTCCTGAATTTTTGATTCGTCCTGTATTACCGTTCGCGACACGTCTGCTTGGTATTCCGAGTGGAGGCGGAAAGGAACTTCGAGTGTGGATCGTAAATGTGTGAAATAATATAAATTTCTGTGCGACTTGTAGGGAAGACACATCGATAGACATACAAGTCGTTCATTGTAATTGAAATAACGCTCTCCATAAAATAACATAAATTAAAAGAATCAATTCTATTTTACTTCACAATAAAAAAATGAAACTTACATTTCGTTGTTCGGTCGAATTATTAAACTCTATTAACGATACACCAGATTGCTTACCTGTAACAAAAGAAAAATACTTTATCAAAAACTATATTTCATAAATCTTTCTCAAAAATTAACTATACGTTTCATAAATAAATGTCTAGCGTATCCCCGTTTTATTGACTTCTACAGGTGTATTTATACATTTATGCAGGTGTACCCTATAATTTTCCAACGTCACGTAATCTTCCAAATTTTTCGCCGAAATTCCATTTCTACCATCGTTGTTACAGTTTCGGTTGCGAAACTTGAGGCACGTTCATCAAGTAGATCGTTTGGCCGATCAGTTTCCGCACAGGTCGGCGTACCAACCGCGATGCGGTTTCTCTCGAAATAATCGTCCGGCGTTCTGGTCGGGCTGCGCCGGTAATTCCGGCTGTCCACCGCGAAGCTAAGATTTTGGTTAACTTTTTCGAGGCCGCGTTTGCGGCCGCGTCGTCGTAATTTGCATGCGGTCGCAGACGGAATTCTGGCTCCGCGGTGGGTCCGTTTCCGGTGCCGTGAGTTTCAAAGTCGAGTTACAGCACAAAGTCTCGCAAATACGATTACAGTTGCTTCTGACTGTTATCGAATTAAACAAACTAGAGAATAACGATAGTGCACTGTACGTACGTACGTATGTACGTATTTATGTATGTATGTATGTATGTATGTACTTTGTCTCAGTTAAACGAACTGCATGATACCGGCTGGAACGAGGCGAGGGTTTCACAGTTTAGAATCTAAACTTGATACTTTTTACCGAGACAAATGCAGTTTACCGACATCAATCTGTTTTTGTACATACAATGGCTAAAAGTGTTAGAGTATTAACGCATTGACGTCGGGTAATGTAAAGTGAAATTTGATGTGAGTAGGTGAAACTTTTATTTTAATAATTATGCAGAGAACTTGATCAACTCGCATTTTTTTTTAGTTTCTTTTTAATAACTTATATACAACGTATACGTATATATATATGTACATATACATATTATATGTTAATCCGATGTTAATGTGTTAAGAACGCTATAGGGTGAAAAATTTTTGCGATGAAACCATGGCTAAAATTCCAAGTGAAAAAGCTTCACCCCAAACGGATCCCGATTTTCTTTTTATTTTAGCCTGTTCGTAAGATTTGTTTGAACGTGGATACGGTGCGTTAAAAAAGTTTTCCCGTTTTTCAGGATTACCAGTAGCCACGGACGGCCGCGTCCCGACGTCGCGGACGTCGTTCCTGCAGGTGCAGTCAAAACTTCTGGAGCTTCATTGTCATCGCGTCTGGCATGGATTAGCTTGGGAAATATATTATTTTGTTAGAACGGCCGAAAGGGCTTAAGTTCGTGGCGCTTCCAAAATGCCGGCGGCTTTATTTTCACCCTTCGCGAAAGAACAAAGACGGGAAAGCAAGACTTCCGGTAAATTCGAGAACTGTATTATTCGTCTAGCAGTTTTTATCGCGATATCGATCGATGAAATTTAATGTTTAAACAATTTATCTTTCTCTAGGACAAAGATCAATGAATTGTGTATTTCGTAAAAATGGATTTATTACGAGGCGGAACGGTAAAGCGAAGTTTTAAGATGTTCCTGAAATTTTTTAATATAGCACGAACATTCAAGATAACGGGAATAACTTTTTACTTTAAAAATCTGAATAAATCTCAGTGTTCCGCGCAATGCTTGAAGACCTTGTATTAAAACTTTCTTACATCGTTCATTATAAACCCCGCCCTCTACGAAATTTCGTGATACAAATTTTCAGGGGAAGTTTAATAACCATGGTCCCCGTTCAAGTGGCGCTTCTTTCGAACAGAAGCAATTCATTTCTTTTTTTTATATATATACATATATATATGTATACATAATCTTTTACAGCAGAACAAAAAAGAAACGTATCTACTTTACGTTCACGTTATGGGGACACGATTTTAATTAGCGAAACGTATATTTCACAAATGCTTTTAGTGGATCATCCGAACTCACTTTATGTGGCATGCCAACTTACTTCTTTAACAATCTACGGTTAAACTTCAGGAGAAACATAAATGTCGGCGTAACGTTGATTCATCTCTCAGGCTTCGTGACTTTCGCAATCAAAGTGAACTTTAAACCTTTACGGCCAATTGTATACCCCGGCGTTGCGAATAATAAATAAATAACGGTGCCAAAATAAAGTCCAACGTAAAACGCGATAATCTTTAATTATCTCAGTTTCACTTACCCTAGAATCCTGCCATTTCTAATATTTAATTAACAACAACGCACGAAATCAAAATTTTACAAAATAATTCAACAAAACCTTTTCTACATTTAACTCTCCAAACCCATAACAGTGCACCTATACCTACAAATAAATATTCCTATTAAAACGAAACACACTTATCACAATAATTTAAATCCTATTACCCGATAATTAAATAACACCAAAACTAAATCGTACACGAAGTGTACGAAAGTTCAGCTAAACTTGCTAGTCTGCAGTTAATATCCTTACGAGAACCGGGGGGTAAAAACTGGTCCCCATAAGTAATTACGAGTCTAACCCTTCAAAGCTCATCCCCTTCGCAAGAATTACCGCAGCCACCCTAGGTGTTTCTCGCGTCTAGCGTTTCCACCCCTAGCGCGTTTCTTCTGTGCCCCCCCCCCCACTCCCCTCCCACCCCGTCCTACGGCAACGAGCAGCTTGTATTTCGTCTGAGCAACACGTTTCTTGACAGAAAGTTAATAAAGTTTTCCAACTCGCATAAATCAGCGACCTTCTTTAACCCGAAGCTTTACTGGCTGCCAGCTACGGTACCGCGGTGCCGAGTCATAAAAGCAACAAACTTTAATGCGTTTCAATAAATTCCTCCAGGTGCCCCTTCACCCCCTTCCCCTCGACCTCTCCCACCCCCCGTTTTCCGACACGTTCGTGTTTCCTTCGATTTCACACGGGACACTTCCCTTTTTCTTCGGTTCCGTGCGGGAAAACTTCGACGGAAGCTGGCTACATTCTTTTCGTGTTTACGTCGACCAGCACCGACGACGATGGAATATAAATGGAACCGTACGGTGCAACAGAAGTGGCTTCAGGTGCGACAAAAATCGGGCAACGGTTCCTGCCAGTTTCACCGTGGAAAAGGGTTTTATTAACTCGTATTCGGCGGAGAGTGCCAAGGTAATATTCTCGACCGAAATCTCACAAGAAATGGATTTAACTTTGAACGTTTGTTTGATATTATTTTAATAGGGAAACGGATTAAAAAGGAAATGTATTCTGTAAAAGAATTTCGCATGTTTTACCGTGGTCTTTGTAACGAAATATTTACTGCACCATTTAATTTATTTGTGATTTCATTGGTTTAAATTTGATATAATTGATGTTATCAAAAATTTGCTAAAAATTGTCATTTAAATTATTTGTAATTTATTTGATTTGAGTTTGGTATAATTGAAGTTATAAAAAATTTACTAACAATCGTCACAGTTCCATTTCTCAATAAATAAAATGTTCCTCTTCCATAAGCCCTACAATTAATACTTCACTTTCCACATGTTTGATACATTGAAATATTCCATTTTCCTAATTTCGAGAACAACGCTAATTTTTCTCCGGCAAGAAAAAAAGTGAACGGATGTAAAATGAGATCGATGTCCCGTCCCCGTCTATTACTCGGCGCTGTCGGTGACAATGTTGAAAGAAATCCGTATCGCAGATGGCACGGCTCGTTACCGTCAATTCCGTTTTAAGACGCGGCACATTTGGACCGGCAATCTTTCTTCGGTAACACCGACAATGATGGAGGAGATCCCGTCGCGGCGTCTGTTAATCCTGATTTTTACACTTTGTCTCCCGCGGGAACCGAGGCCGAAAGAGACGGGTCCAACCTGCGCGTAGCCTAACGAAGAAATGTTACGTAACGTCACGGAATCTCGGCCGAACGATATTTCGTTGCGACCGTTTTCTATTCGGATTAATCGAAACCCACGAAATCTACGCTGAAATTCTGTTTACACCGCGGATATTTCTTTCTATTCAACTTTGTCTCTTTCCATATATGAAACCGTGTCATCGATTGTTCGTTCGTTTAACGATCAATCGTATCGCGAAATCTCCGTTCGCGCGTGTAACGCGATAAACCGTGTAAATTCAGCTTCGTGTATATATATATGTATGTATGTGTGTATATACAGAGAGGAGAGGGTGGGCAGATTGAAAATTTATTAGTGTAACTAATACTCGACTCGGCTTTTGTCGGCGAGAAACGTCACGGTGATTTCCATGAGCGATCGTTCGCAGCGTTGAACGTTTTATTAACTCGCGATAAGTAGTCAAAAAAACAGCCCCGGTATTATTCCATAGCAAAAATCCATAAACCTGACGTGTCTTTCTTTTCCAACAAAACCTACGAGCTCTTCATAACTCGGTTTTATTATCGTGAAAAATGAAAAAAAACACACACACACAAGGAACACCTTTTGCAACACGCAAGAATATTGATGAAACGAAAAGAAGAAAAAAGAAAACAAAAAAAAAATTAAGCCATGCACTCACTTTCCACGCATAACACGAACACCCTTCTCGTTTCTCATCCGAACGACCCACATTTCGTGAGACTTCCACCGCGAAGATTAAGTTCCTCGCCAGGTCTATCGTAAAAGGGTCGAAAAAAAAGGGGGAGTAGATTCCGGGCACGGTGCAAAACGGAACGAAAAGAATAAAAAAAAAAAAAAAAAAAAACAAAAATAGAGAAAAAAAATATATATAAAGAACCACGGGGAATGAACATAATTCGCGTTTTCATAATTAAGAACGGCCGGAGCCGGCCGGTCTTCTTGATTTTAATCCCCGGCGCGATATGAATTATGGGTTAACCGAGACTGCAAAAAGCCGGCCGGAAGTTAATCAGAGCATTTCTTTGTGCCCTGCGGTGCGCGAGTCACGAGTGTTCCCTGTGTCAACCCCCCCTCGCACCCCTGGTGAACGGAGTCGACTGACCCGCAGAACTGTTCAAAGAGTACCGACTATCATGGGAAACCAGATTGTACATAATTAACAGGGATGGTTTCGTTCCTTCGAGCTGTTGACATTACATTTCGGCTATTAATTCGCCTATCCGTTGGGTTGTATGTAATTCAAACGAGGAAATCGTATGGTTGAATGGTATTATACATAATTAATGATACATTGTTTTATTTAACCTTTTTACGCCCTTGGCCAGATGTTGACGTTTGGTTTTTTATTATCATAGTTACTGTCAATAATAAATAGACTAAAATTATCCCTACAGATTATTCACTATAAAGTCCCTTAATAAGAGAAGTAAATTTTTTTGGTTTGGCTGCACTGGTAATGGGATTTTTATTTTATAAGAAATTACTAAACCTACACATATGTGGCCAAGGGTGTGAAGAGGTTAATAATGAAAAAGTTGTTATTTTAATAAATGATCGCTTGATTTCATACGATTGGGTGAAAAATGTTCAACAACACAACGTGATAAGTTTTTTCTTTCTTTTTTTTTACGTTAACGTGGATGATGTAAGTATTGAATGGAAATCCATCGATCGTGAGAGAAACGGGTTTATTATTCCCGGGGAAGTTATCCACACGGGTGGTTAATATCGAGAATTATAACGGGCGATTAAGCCATCGATTATGCGGCACGAAAAGCATTTCCCTAGGAGAAGAAAAAAAGGAGAGAGAGGGAGAGAGAGGATGGACTGGGAATCAATTAAGCCTTGAATATTATTAGAGGGGATAACAATTTATCGGGAAATCGAATTTCTGCATAAACGCGGGGGAAAGGAAACCGTGGCTGCCCAAGGGAAGATACTGGGCGTTCGCTGGGAAAGCCCTGTAACTGAGTTACGTGACTTTTCTTGGCCCTTTTCCGCGCGTTACACCAGTATTTAGTGCTTTTACGATGCATTCGTTAACACGTAATAACCGATTAAACCGAAGCTTATCACGTTAACGATTTACGGGGAAAAATGTCCGGGGGAAAACGTGTCGCGGAATTTTCTCATCGAATAATTATATTTATCAGGTATAATAGAATGATTAAAACAATTTTATAGAGTAAGAATGATTAAAACCGTTCTCAGATGTACAGCCGACGATAAAATTGTCTGCACTGTAACTTGACTTTTCGAAAATGAAATTCCAACGTTTGCAAACAGTGGAATAATGTCAAAAGTGAAAATTAAAAACACATTTTGCAAAAAAAAAACAACAAAGGAATCGCAAAGGGTCGTTCCCTTTGTACGATGCAAAAGTGTAAATATGCTTTTTCACTCGTTTGTTCGTACATCCAAGTAAGTTCTACAAAATAAATAAAATTAAACGACCTGTTTGAAATACCTTCTTCCACCGGTGTAAGAGCACCGGCGACACAAAAAGGTCGAAAACTTTTTTTCCCCATTTAATACGCGGCTTCGACGTCTCTGTGTAAGAGCGAAAAAGTTGAAAAGCTTTAAGGTTAAGAGAGTATTATTAACAGCGAATTATGTCGCGCTCGTGCAGCAGCCCCATTAACTGGAAATCGGGTCATAGGAAACTGGGTTAGAAATACTACTCCACGAACACACGCGAGAAGTGTTTTCACC
Source organism: Mimumesa dahlbomi (assembly GCA_917499265.3). NCBI lineage: Eukaryota > Metazoa > Arthropoda > Insecta > Hymenoptera > Crabronidae > Mimumesa > Mimumesa dahlbomi. Next base: position 8,733,303 of record OU824118.1, on the reverse strand, counting down.
AATGGGTGGGAGGGTTTCTTTTTTTTTTCGAATCCGGAATCGATAATTGGCTGACGGGGATAGCCGTAACAGGGTCCTTTGCAAACCACACCAACGGTGTACCCGAATTCGGATGAAACTATTGAGGAAACTCGTTGCAGAAAACAAGGAAAATGATGAACATCGATAGAAAACAGTGGAATTCTATTTACCCCGTTTTTCTATTATTCTGGGGTTCAACAAAAAGTTCTATGGTCCACGTATTCACAGAATTTTATAATGCTCAATTGTCACTAGAATTTAGACATTTATATTACCAAATTCATTCATTGCGACTACGGATTCATGAAAAATATAAAATCACTTGTTACATATATCTTATTTAAATAAAAATGTTATGTCGCCAAAAAAGGTAATTTCATATATTTTAAAAAAACGATGGACTTTAAGATTTTACTTTAACCTTAAAAATCAGAGGTAGATAAAAACGTCCGACTAATTTTACCGAGTTACAGAAGAACGTGTAAACTTACATGTATAAGATCCGCGACATATATGTATATGTGGGAATCCTGCAGGTGGATATCCGACGAGGGGAACGAAGTTAAAACTGTAATTAGCGACGCTTGGTGTCGGGAAAATTCAATCTTCAGCGGGAGCCGTTAAAATCGTTGAATCGAAGCTGCTTGAGAAATAGGTGGTGAAAATGGGCGCCCGGCGAAAGAGGCTCGTGTATCTTGGAAAATAAGTGTCGAATCGAGTGCCGAACGGAACTGACGTTAATTAAAAGTGCCCCCGAAGGAAGACCTCGTCGAAGAAATTCTAAGATGGATTTCGAACCGATAATGGATCGAACGCTTTTCCCCGGGATAATTTTCTAACGTGTCTTTTTGTTCGTTAAAACGTAACCCAGTTTTCAACTTTCAGAACTTTCTTATTAAGACAAGGAACGGACGGAGACTTTTCATTCGAGTGTGCTCGCTCATAATTTTGTTAATTTCTCCATCCGTGAAAACAGTTTTCCCTCCCGGAATTTCTAATAAAATCTTTAAGTATCCCCTCTAATATTCCATCTGAATACTGTAATTATACGCGTAACAAATTATGTGTCACGACGAACAGAAATAAATACTAAATACAAGTTTAAAACTAGTTTCCTTACACTCTCCCAACACCGTGCAACAAAAATAACAAATAATATCCACGAATTCCAGAAAATTCGATTCACAGTTTCCCCGGTACGTCACCATAACCCATTCCCATAATTCCAAACATCGGAAAATTCATTTCCCCTCGTATTCTCACGTTCCGTGCTTAATTCCAGTTCCAATCGAGCGAAACAATAACAACGGAAAATATTCGGTAGGTGTGTTCGGCCATTATCGCGTCCCTAGTCGTTCCGTTCTCCAGGAGTTTCCAGCAACTGCGGACGAAGAAATGCCGAAGGTGCGACTGTAACGGGGCGTCGGGCTTTACGAAGCGTGAATAAGCACGGGAAGGGTGCGATTGTTCCTATAAATACACCGTTAAACGGCGCCGCCAGCTATTAACCAGTTTCGAGCCGATGCTCGAAAGATTTTGCACTTGGACGCCGGCGTCGCGACGCCGTCCTGAAATTCCTCGACTCAGGCATAGGAAATCCGAATCCATGTCCCACCGGTGGGATAATCGAATTAAAACCGCGGTGAAGCGTATCCCGCGAAGACTGGGTAATTATCGCACGATTCAATGATTATTTCGCGGCTTCCACTCTCGTGGTGTAGAAAGTTCAAGAAATACTTATGCGATAGGGAGGAATACTGTGGATTTTGTACGAAGAGTATCAATTAATTCGAATGTATTCGAATAAGACAGTGAAAGATTGAGGTCGATATCTAACGATGAGCGAATTACGAAAATCGCGAAAAATCGTCGAATTAGGTATAACAGTTTTTTGATCGGCGTTTGATCAATTTTTGAGATAGCGATCTGAGACTGGTACCATTGATTTAGTTAGGAAATTCTACGCCAGATCAACATATAATAGTTGTACTTTTCGAAAATTTCATTTTTCGCAAAAATCTGAAGGGGGTAGGTCAGGATTTTTTGCGATTTTCGTAATTTGCCCGGCATTTTTCCATTTTTTTAGATATCATAATGATTCTTTCACGGTCTTATTCGGCTTCGGATTCCGCGTCCAAAACGTCCAGGATCACTTTAATATCTCAAAAATTGCGGAAATGGCGGGCAAATTACGAAAATTGCAAAAAATCCTGACCTACCCCCTTCAGATTTTTGCGAAAAATTAAATTTTCGAAAAGTACAACTATTATATGTTGATCTGCCGTAAAATTTCCTAACTAAAACAATGGTACAAGTTTCAGATCGCTATCTCAAGAATTGAGCGAATGCCGACCAAAAAACCGCGTGAATTTGACGATTTTTCGCGATTTTCGTAATTCGCTCGCCATTTCGACAATGTTTGAGGTAACGAAACGATCCGGAGCGTTTTGGACACGGAATCCGAAGCCGAATAAGACCGTGAAAGATTCAGACCGATATCTAAAAATTTGCGGAAATGACGAAGGAATTACGAAAATCGCGAAAAATGGTCAAATTAAAGCAGTTTTTTGGTCGGCATTCGCTCAATTCTTGAGATAGCGATCTGAAACTTGTACCATTGTTTTAGTTAGGAAATTCTACGGCAGATCAACATATAATAGTTGTACTTTTCGAAAATTTAATTTTTCGCAAAAATCTGAAGGGGGTAGGTCAGGATTTTTTGCGATTTTCGTAAATTGCCCGGCATTTTCCCAATTTTTTAGATATCGATCTGATTCTTTCTCTATCTTATTCGGCTTTGGCTTCCGCGTCCAAAACGTCCAGGATCATTTTAATATCTCAAAAATTGTGGAAATGGCGGGCAAATTACGAAAATCGCAAAAAATCCTGACCTACCCCCTTCAGATATTTGCAAAAAATTAAATTTTCGAAAAGTACAACTATTATATATTGATCTGGCGTAGAATTTCCTAATTAAATCAATGGTACAAATTTCAGATCGATATCTCAAAAATTGAGCGAATGCCGAACGAAAAACTGCTTTAATTCGAAGGTTTTTCGCGATTTTCGTAATTTGCGTGCCATTTCTATAATTTTTGAGCTATTAACCAGTTAAGTGTGTTTGATTATACCCGTCATCGCTTGATTATCGCAACACACACTGGTGCGCCACACTTAACTGGTTAAGAGACTTTCGCGATATTAGTGACTTTTTTACGAATTTTTCAAACAGTGTATATTACTTTATGTATGTTGATGAAAATAGCGAAACTCGTTCAACTTCATGCGCGGACAGTTCGATAAAAAAGAGTCATTTCTATTAAAATAAATGTGGAAATATTTGGGAATCGCTATATAACACAGTTTGCGAATAACTCTGATTATTCATAGCTTCCATGATCTTAATTTCTCTCTGCCATAGATTCGTATGAAACTATTCGTGATATGATACTACTTGCGAACTAATTTCACCTCGTCGTTCTGGCGAACGAACGCGAACTGTGTCAAATTGGCCGGTAAATAACTGCAAATGTATTTATGTATTCGTTCAAACAGATGGGATTTGCAAATAACGCGCGAACTGCTCACCGAAGCGCAGAATAGCTTTTTCTTTACGATGAAGTCATGAAGAAACTTATTTGCCCTAACGAGGTGTGATATCTATATTCAAACTTACCGTGGATATTTAGTAAAAACCAATCCTTAATGGTACCGTTAAATATCCTTCACAAAGGAAAATATACATGTATATATATATTTTTTGTTGTTGTTGTTGCACAATGATTCGACCTTCTAAAAAAAGAAATCCCGTTCTATCGATGCCCTTGCCTTTCACGTATTCGATATTGATTCACTGTCGGCGATTCGGCTTTCGTTACTCGTCGAAAGTATCGACTGATATCTGTTAACGAGCATGGTAATAATGTTTTCACGACAGAAACTCCATTCTGAGGTACAAATAACGAATGCCGCACAATGCGTCCCCCGTTCGCTGGAATATAAACCCTGGCCGTTCAACGACACGGTTTCGTTTTAAATTATTCGCTTCGTTTCTCGGTGTCGCGAACAGTTCGAATTAAATTCATGGAAACTCTTAATGAATAATAGCCGCGAAAAAAACTGTTGTGTATAATATCTGCTATTGTACAGGAAACCAATAAAGCTTGGTGAATCCACAAGCTCGATATTATACACGTATTCACTGTAAATCATATAAATCTTCAAATGTCTCCGGGATATCTAAGTTTTTTTATGGAAGTTTTATGTGTCAAATTAAACGGCAACTGTGCGAAACTACTTACCATAGAAATTCACGTGGACACTGTAAAACGAATAATTCTACGTAATCTCGTCTCTCTGGAACGTCTAATTTTTTGCTCGGAATTTCGCTTGCCAAATTAACTCTCCACAACGCCGCGATATTTTGAACGTTCATCCTTACCTATCTAAATGTTTTCCAATTCAACCTCGTTTTTCTAACCACTACATATCACCATAATATAATAAATTCCAAGTATTCAGATTCTCCTAATGCCCGACAAACGAAGTGTCATCTTTTCTAATATAATATTTCTATATTAACATTTAAAGATCACTTTATATCCCACCGTCAACGTTGAAATAACAACTTTTCCTTAGGGATGGTTAACATTTCAAATCGTACGAAAATGCCATGTACACCTTGAGCCATAAAATTCCACACAATTTTATATCACCAAAAAAAAAATATGTCAATCATAGAAAAAAAAATTGTCTCGTCTGTGATATCCCCGTTGTTTATCTCCGTCCGGTGTCTTTGACAGTGATTCACACGTCGATCGGCTTCGTTTACCATTCGAGGAAATTAGCCTCGGTTAAAGTGCAAACTGCTCGCAGTACGCAACGGAACGGGGGCGCAGTTGGTTACGCATAGGCATGCGTGATATACGAGCAGCCTTTAGCTTTTTACGTGCCCGATGCAACGTGAGTTACGTCCCGACGCCGAGGGAACGTGTAACCCGTAACGTTCATTTTCACCGCGATTATTTATGGCGGTCATAGAAACGCCCGCGGGACTTATTTTTGCCACCGGCGGCGGGAGGTTATCGAAATTCTAAAGATAAAAATGAAATTCGACGAAAGCGCGGGGCCCTCCCGCGTTACATCCGGGAAAACCGAGAAATTTCCACGCGGGGAACGGAAAAATGAATTTTTTATTGTAACGCCCGTTAAACAACGCTGAACATTGAGTAAAAATGTAGCGGTGGTCATCCCTGTGCGAGGGGTGGTATTTTCATTGGACTGTTGTAAATTTTTTTTTATTTTACAGGTAATTGATTTTTCCACCGCGTTGTAGAAAATGGGATATTTACAGTGTCGTGTATAAAACAGTGAGTTCCATTAACGACATGTATTTTGTTTATTTGAATATAGATATATGTATAGAATTCTAGGGCACGAGTGTATGTACTATTAGATATGTTGTATATGTGTGTAGTTTTTTAATTACAACGGTAAAAATAGCGTTTTTACGATTCTAGATTTTGGATAACGTTAACGTAGGACCCTTACGTGTTACGAAGTCTAATTTGGGAAGATTGAAACCGTGCACTTATGCACGCCGGCGTTGTATTGTACGAGTAATGCTGCAATTCAAGTACGTTGAGTGTAATTGTGGCTCGATGCAAATTAGCAGCGACTGCGGTGTTAAAGTGTCATGTAACAACATACGGAGGATTATTTAGGATGTAACGCAACACGATTAATGAACTCGTATTTCTCGCCGAGATAATCTCGCGGTAATAAAATATAAATCAATCGTAATTCCGGAATTTATCTGGCAAACGTTCGTACGGTAGAATGTGTCACAACCGAACAATTATGTTCTTTTTGCGATGAATTAGTTCGTTTACTTTCGAATCGGGAATGTATTCAGTGACGTCACTAATTTATATTTGCATGTTTGCATTGTAACGAAGAATAACGAATCAAAAGAGAAGTTGAGGTTACAAGTATTTGCGTCTGATCATTTTCTTCCTCATTCTACTTGCAGGTCTAACTGATATCTCATGGAATGATTGAACAAGACTTTACAAGGGGATTTGATTTCCTAAAAATAAACAGTTACTGAACAATGAAAATATTAATTAATTAAATAAGGATCATTTTTATACGTACACCTGAAAATTAAATTTTATTCCGCTAACAATTTTAATAGATTTGAAGAAACTGTGAATTTTAGAACTTCAGCGAAACCGTGCGCGAAATTAACTAAACCAAATTTCATTCCTAGTACGATAAAAAAAGTATCTAATACTTTATTAATCGAAGAATTCGGTTTACCAGATTTATAAGAAAAACCGTAATAATCTACCCTACATTTTCCCATGTAGTTGTCAATACCGCGATCAATACGGTACGTCTATCGTTTAAAAAAATGTATGTTACGTAAGACCGAACTAAGAAGACAGCGTTCACCGCGGCGAGAAACTAATGATAGAGATTTATGGACAGGACGTCGCCGTTTAATGCGCAAAGAAAGTTTTAACGAGCTATAAGAGCTACGGCGATCAATTATACTTACCTATGGCAAATCTCTTCTCTCTTAAAACATTCAACCTATTCGTGTAATACCGAAATTAATACGACTAATTAACTTTATTTGCAAATGACAACGAACGTTCCCGAAAATCTTTGTACATTAAAGTAGAAAGCTTTTTCTTATCGTTAAAAAATCGTAGAAACTCCGAATATTTTTTATTCAAACACAACAAACCTCCGTATATTTCTCGAATTCAAAATTTCTTCGATTAACCGAGCGCCATCGAAAGTTCGACGTTTAACGTCCAGACTCGGTAAAACAAATGTTTCGTCGGGAAATCCTCAAGTTTCCGTCGCGCATGAATAAGGACGAATTCAGTCTAATGGGATCTTTGAAGGAGGCAGCCCGAGCATTTAATTAAAATCCTCTCGAACCGAGGGCTCTCGCAATCGATTGACGAGTGGCTTTCGAGATGGCCGCCGAATCAAAATACCTCGGAGAACGTACCGAACGAGACGACACCCCTTCTTGAAATAGTCCTCTAAATTGCTCGCTATCTGCACGAAATAACCGTATTAGATAATAATTACTCTGCATTTCTAAACATTCATTTGTCACCGTCATAATCACTGACGTATCACAAAATTCAATTCATCCTATCTAAAAGAATTCTCGATCCTCCTCGATTGAAACATCGAACTTTACATTTGTAGATCTCGAACAAGGTGGCATTTCCGAATAAGACGGAAGTCGTCACGTCGACACGTACGTCACGTAATCTATTCAGAGTTCAGCGAAGTGACTTCGGTATCAGGTAGATACCTACACCGTGTCGGAATGCGGTATCGCGTTATCTGTGTTTCATTAACCAGTTAAACGTGGCGACCTTTTTGCAGAACGTGCAGCATTGTGTCGCGTTGAATCAAATGATAACGTTAGGAAATGATGGATACATGAATCTCACCTTAAATTATTTACATTGACCTCTAAACATATTAACACTAGAACTACCGAGGATTAATTCGGAATATTTAGAAGCATTGGATAATTAATCGATTTAATTATTTGCATAGAGAAACATGGTTATGAAGAATTTTGGAAATCGCAGTATTATAAACTTAAGCGATTCTTAAAAGAAATACGGAACCGGTCATTTTGACCCCCTTGATAGTTCTAGTGTTAAAAATTCTGCGAACATACCTTGGTTTTCATCACTATTATGATATAAATATCAAATGGTAACATAATTTTCATATGACTCATATAATCGTCAAACACACTTAACTGGTTAAAATCCATTTGGCAGGACGTTAAGTTGACACGTGTTCCCGCTAATATTATAATCGTCACGACCGCCAGATAAACGGGGGGTTTTAACTTCCGTCCACCAACAACGCCATTTTCCCCGGTCGCCGTGTGTTTTCCAACGCGGACCCCGCGAACGTGCCAGTTTTTCCCGAAGTTTCCAGATGGAAAGAGTGCAATATGCTTAATGGACCGACGCGACACTCGCGCCGCGCTTTCCCGTCGTTCCAATTTTTACGCAGCCCGAATCACCTAAGCGTCCTCGTGCCATTAACTAATTGACACCATCGCACTAGGAGTGCACGTGACGTCGTTACGGGGAACAGGAGAACCCTGGAATCTTACGGAGAGTGTCCACGGTCTGACGAGAAACCAGGAGTCTTCGAGTTCTCGGGATATTTTTCTCCGTCGCGGCGACGAAACGGGTCTGGTAATGTGTCTTTCGGATGCAACGTGATCCAAAGGGCGGCGGGAATACTTATTTTCTTGGTTTCTTTCATTTTTCTGCAGTGTTTCAACGTTTTAAAAACTTTTATGTAGATACTGGATGAAATTTGAAGACAGGGTGAAAGTTTGATAGTTTAGAATAAATTATTTGGGATCGAAAAGAAAGTAATCACGTGTTTGAGATAGATCAGGCGAAGATTTCCCAAGAAAACCACTGTATTTGCATAAAGGGCCAAATAAAAGTTCTACATAATATATTAATTTAATTTAGGGTTAATTGGTCGCTCAAAGGGCCAAATAAAAGTGTTCTACATAACATATTAATTTATTTTAGGATTTATTATTCCTCAAAGGGCCAAATAATAGTGTTTTCTTTCGAATATTATTTTTTATCGTTAAAATGATTCTAATAACGTATTCGAAAAAGCAGTAAATTTCTACCCGCGACGTTACACAACTCACCAACCGATTTCTTATTCGGGGGAAATGTTCCGCCGCTATTTTGCGGCCCCCATTTTTACGATTCCGCGCGCACGACCTCTTAAAATAGAAACAGGCTTCGGGATCGCGATGATCCTCACCTTTTCCTCTCTCCTCGCGACACAGCCTCCGGATTTCATCTTCCTCGAGGGGGTGGCACGTACCCCGGGTATTCCGTGGTGAGCGGCGCGCACGCGAGAAAGGATTTCACGGATTTCACCGGGTCGTAACTTTGAATTTCAATTTTAGATCTCCGGTGCCCCTGTTCCGAGACCCTTCGTCCCCCGGGACCGCTCATCCCCCGGTGCGAACGGACGTTTGCCGGCACCGGGAGGTCGACTTCAAACGCAAGAATACCGGCGGCAGATAAGTGGAAAGACGAAACGAACGGAGGGAAATCTCGACGTTCAAAGAGCCTCTTTCCCGGAAATGGCCGCTGAGTGTACGGATACATCGACGGTGACGCCGCGAACATTTAAATATTTCACCCGACGAGTTTTCTATTCATATCTCTACTCCACGGAGAAGTTCCCCGGTGGGGGTATTCCCGAGGGAAGGGGTGATTCAAGTAGATGTTAAGAATCAATTCGGAATTTGTAATTTTACGTCAAGTTAATGTAAAGAATGTTCGATATTATTGTACGAGTAGAGTACTATGATTTGAAATTAGTTCCTAGAAACATTGGTTGTATTGTGAAGACAATCGGATATTAATTCACCAGTGTTTCTGCACCGCGGTCTACTTCCAAGACAAACAGGGAATAGATGTATAATACGGGGAGTAGAAGAAGCATTCACGTTGAAGTTCAATACGCATAACTAGCGAAGTGGAAACAGAGAAGACTCGAGTATCTTGTCGAAGTACATCGTGTATCGAGATGTTGGATACAGACGTAGCAAATATTTTTCAAAATTCACTGTTTCAATGGTATAGGTAACCCGTATGACTCTTACAAAGTTCGGGAAAAATCCACCAAACAAGGAAAACGGAGACTAGAAACGAAGTTGGAAAATTGTCAAATTTCCGAGATTGTAAAATTGTAAAATTGTGCAAATGAAGTCGGTCGCCAGGAGTTTCGTCGTCGATTTTTACGTACGTGGACTTCCGTCGAAATACAGTCACAGGATGGACTCTGTCCGTGTGAAAAATTCATTTGGAAATGGACGACGTTGAAAGAGAAACTGAATTACCGGGCGAATAGAAATCTGGCAAGATCGAGCAAGAACGAGTTTCATTTATATCTGACGGTTGAAAGACATCTCACGGGAAGGGCGATGCTCGATCAGATATATCATTTTGTAGACAGCCTGCTTCCAGCTACCGTATCGAGATAATTTCGTATGCAAATGTCAAAGCGGAGATAATTTATCGCGGGGTTTAATTATGTTTTACATTTAGTTAATTAGCCAGGTGTCAGTGGCAATTTCATTGCTAACTGCGTGTAGTAATTTGTAATTAAACGACGAAAGAGACCGTGGAGAAGAAACGCGGACTGTACATACACAAAGTAACGAATGTTGGAACGACAACGGTATTAATAGGAATCATTGGTAATTTTCGAAACTCCCGAAACATTGGATATGATAATTAAATTAACAAATTAACCGGTATTCCACCGAAATAAAAATAACTGTTTAATACACGCCAGAGTGTTATATTCCTATTGCGAAATACCGGCGAACGAGCGTACGTATTTTTCCGACAACGAATCACGATGCAGCGAATCGATTTTTCTATTACGACACACATTTTTAAACCACACGATCATCGAATAATAAATTCGTTTCCCGTGGCGGCGCCGACAAATCGAGTCGGGTGACTTTGATAGATCGAACGACTTCCTTTACGTAACGTACATACATCGAGGAAAAACTACCTACAGATTTCCCTGATAGACGCTTCAGAAAACACCATTTTTAAGATAAACTAACGTTATACAAAATCATTCAACGACTCGGTCCATCGGCGTATCCGAAACATCTCTTTCCATTCAGATCTTCCTCAAACAGGAACCGTTCGATTTTACAAATTTTTAAGAAAACGTCAAACCCTCCTCGCTGTATTCAGAATCAAGTTCCTCCCCCACCTGTGAATATGCATCGTTCTATGAAGGAAAAAAGGGCCGTCGAATCCTCCTCATAGATATTTCACCACTCGAGATTGATGGTTACCTACGTTCCCAGCTAATGCCATCTTTCTCGATCTGCCCTTTTCGCAGATAGAGGTTCTCGGTTCTCGAAACGTCCGGAAGAAGATGGATATCCGTAATTTCCCTGGCTACAGAACGACCAGCTTCTGCGAGAGGCATTGCCATTCTATTTCTCCCTCCCCCCCCCCGCCTCCTCCCCTCCCCCGACCTTTTTACATACGACATTAGAGGAGGTATGACGTGGTAAAATGCGAAAAATCGTCGACCATCGATTACATTTTGTCACGAACTTTAATCACTTGACATTTCGCAACCGGAACTACTATCGCGAATGTCACGCAATTCTATGCCGGCGGATTATTCAATTATTGAAGGACAACTGAAATCCGGGCGCGAGCAATCGATCGTGAAATTTCATCGATCCGGTGGAATCGATATTAACGCGGTGAATGTCACGTGAATTTTCAATGGCTTGTATACTGTGCTACCATAAATTCGTAACATGGAAATGTGTACACTTTGAGTCTATATTTTATGAATAAATGGAACTATTTTTAGATGCTTTCTAACGCATTAATTTCTTCAGAGTATCGAAGTAACGACGATCTTATCGAAACATGTATAAGTATCTGCATAATTATAATTATGATTTTCTACTAATCAGTAGAAATTCTTCAGGTACCAGTGGCCCCAGGCGGTGCTACCACCAAGTTGAGTGCCGGTCACCGGTGACCCACCCAATACTCAACATATTGAACACATATCTTAAAAAATGCGAAAAATCGTGAACCATCCCTTTGATTTTCGCACATTCCTCAACCATTCTACGTTCGTTATCATAATAAATCCTTTATCACGAAGTAACACAACTATTCAACGACCATTCAAATCGAGATTCATAATAGTCGGTGGTGAAATTACTTCGATCCGCTAGAATCTAGCTCCTCGGGTAGATTGGCCTCGTGCAAACAATTGCGGATCCTTCGATGCCGTTCCGTTTGGTGGTCGTGGAACGTGGCCGCCATTCCCGGCATTCTGCTGCATGCGATCGCGGCCGCTTATTTTCTGCATGTAAAGAGAGAGAGAGAGAGAGAGAGAGAGAGAGAAGAGAGGTCGAAGATATTCCGCGAGCGAGTCCCGTTCCGCTGCGTGCCGCTTGTTGTCCGTTGATAAATTAAGTGCCTCGGATAAGGACGATAAATTCGCTAAGGCCGACCAGCGCCCGATGATTTATACCGTGGACTACTCCAGGAAGCCCGTGATCTATGACCCCGCGAGGGTCAGCGACGAGGTAAGACAATGGCGCCGAGAGTCACTACGGGAGAGGTTTAAACGCACGTGCGTTTGCGTGTATGTACACTTAAATGCATCCCACGGGACGAGAATGAATGGTTACCAAGGGTATACGGTCATACGCGACTAAACGCCACGGACGACTATGAAAAATTGATCGACTCTCTCACTGTGGGAAATCGGTGGTTCTGTACGTGTGTGCGAAATGGAATATTTGTGGACAAGACGGATGTATTGGAGAAAATATGGATATAGTGTATAGATTGTATATTTTCTGGATTATTCTTTATGTAAGTATATGTGTTTGTTATGAAAGGTGAATGATAATTGTTAGGGAAGAAGTTTGAAAGAGAATGATTTGTTTCAAACATTCGCACCGAATGGGACATGTAATGTTAATATGAAAATCTTTGAAATTACGTTGAGGCTTGTGAAATCATTAGTGTCGATGATACGTCGTTATGGAGTCGTTTATGCGAGTTTTAGACTCTTACTCATCCCTTATGTGAATCCCTAGGTGAAGGTCTGTGGAGTGTCACCGAAGAGACTACCGTTTTCCCACAGACAACACCCATTGATAGTCGTTCTTCGGTCCCTTTCTTAAAACTAACATTAGATAGGCACTTCTTAATTCGTTCAAAACACTCAGATTCACGCGTCAGTTTCCCACCACTAATTTCAACCTCCCACAGAACCCACGTCCAGATCATCATAATCGTCATGAAATAAAAACTAATTACGTTACAGTCTCAGTTCTTCACCCATTTTCGTTAAAACCATGAATTCACAATAAATACCCCGGTCTATTTATTCCACCACTAAAAAAAGTACACACTCCTAACCGTAATTCGTCGATTACCCTTCGTTCCCCTAGCACAGGGTAGTTATCCCCCGAAACAACATTGACCCCGAAAACTTGGTAAATTAACCACCAGCCCGTAAAGGCCAGTTAAAACGGGTTCCCGCGGAAGTTGTCCACGGGGACGCATAAATTCCATCGTAAGGAAGCATCGCTCGCAATTTCCCGCGAGAAGGTCGATCCATGGATCTTCAAGAATGATATTCCGTGTCATCTGCTAGTGGTAACTGAACGCTGAGGCTGATGTTGTTGTTGTAGTAGTACCGGATACGGTACAGTCGGACAACTGGTCGAAATCACCGGCTCAGAACGAGCCGGTATGAATATGGCGTGACTGATAAGCCATGGGCGCGACCGCAGCTGATTTATCACGGCCTCTCTGTTTATGGATCGCGCGACCGTGACGTCCTTCGCCATTATCGCGGGGAATTCGCCGGTCTTCTCTTAGGAAAGGAAGCTCACCTTCGTGCTCCGATAAACGACGCCCCGGCTCGTTTGTTTCACGTCGAACTCGCTTTGTATTCATAAATTACTGACAGGTGTTGATGCGAGTAACAAGCTACGTACGTATATGTATGTGTATAGGTAATATACATCTGTGTGTCTGGAGGGCGAGAATCGAAGGTCGAAATGAATGGAGCTTTTCAATTTGACACGGTACGGAGACGATTGCGTGATTGTTGTTGGATAAGTCTGTGGTAATGTTGGTGTGAGGGTAAAATTGTTAGATATGTGTTATTATCTATTGTGGAATTATTCTGGGGTTTTATAGGCAACTGTGATTGGATGTTTGTTAATATCGGGGCTGGGTGTGTGTTGTAATTGAATTATTGGTAACAATAATTGGGTTGGTAAAGATAAAGATTAATTTTCGAATAATATTAATTAACACAGAGGCAATGTGTGCTATTTAATGTAATAAAGCGTGTTATATGTATATCGAATTAACGAATGTAGATCTTTAAAATATTCTGTAAAATGAAAACTGTCGTCTAAACGACCACACTTTCCTGCCAACTCATTAGAATGAAAATCATTTTCGTAGAATATTAAAATATATGATACTTTCCACGCAATAATCTAACACTGACCAAAATAGTTTCAAACAACATACAATAACGTATTTTCAGCAACGTCAAAGAGATTTTCGCGTGCAAAGCTTTGCGAAATTGACATCGATCCTAGAACGTGCCTACCTTTAATCTTCCCTCGAGAACGACCTCTTCAAGAGTTCAGATCCTGATGCGTCCTAAGGGTTCTTCAAACATAGGTGAGGAGGAGAAAAAGCAGAAATTTCCTCTCGACAAGAGAGACAAAAAAAAAGATCAAAAAACTAAACACTCTCAGGAAAACCGACGAAACAGAAAAGAAGCCAAGATAGCCTTGTAAAAACATTTCCCATGATTCACAAGTAACTTAATTACAATCAATACACACACAGACACACCTTAAATATCCTAAAATACACACAAGTGTATCCCATTGTATTTTTTAATTTCTTCCAAATTCGCATCGTGCTGTACTCAAAACAATGCGCCACTACAAGTAACTTAATTACAATCAACTAACATACACACAGATACACCATAAAATTCCTAAAATACACCCCAGTATTCCCTCGAACAGTTCTCAAAATCCCGTTGTATTTTTAAAATTTCTTTCAAATTCGCACCGCGCTGTTCGCAAAACAATGCGCCACTCGACGGAATGAAAGTTAGAAGAAAATACGTGAAAATCTCGACGAGACGCGGGGACAGATTCTCCTGGAGTACGTACTCGTACGAATCGTCGGACTCGACGACAAACTGTTGCCTGCCTCGAAAATCATGTTTCGAGCCGGGGGGACCTTCTACTGATCGTCTCTGAACGAAATCGTTTGTTCGATTATTCCGGCTGGATACGTGCCCGATACGTGTGCGGGATTTCTATGAGAGAGCAAGCACCAGCCGAGTCTCGTAGGGTTGAACGGAGAAACAGTGGGAGAAATGTGAATTGCAGGATCGAGATCTCATTGGAGCAGCCCGGCCCCGGCATTCAGCCAGTTTCATCGACGTATTGTGCGAAAAGCAATTGGAAGAAAAATGGCAATAACAAGGAAATGGACAATACGGCGCAATTAAGAGACTCGGGGAACGGGGGAAGACCCGAGTGATTTTTAGAAAATAATATCTGTGCTCGAAATTAACGTATCCGAGGAATCTACTTGATACTCGAAAGTGTTGTAATATGTTATGCGTGAAATTGTGAATTTTAAACTAATAAATTTATCGATCGCTAAAAATTATAAATGTTGAACTTTTGTGAATTTGTGAACAAATTTATGAAAATTGTGAATTTCGTGTACAATCGTTGGTTTGATTATACTTGTTGAAATATTTGGAAATTCAATTTGTAATTTCGATGTAATTTAGTTTCAAAGCGATTGTTTATGTAAGACTCGAGTGAATTTTAGAAAATAATGCCTGTGCTCGAAATTAACGTATCCGAGGAATCTACTTGTTGTTTGGAAACGTTGTTAATATGTTACGCGTGAAATTGTGAATTTCGTGTATAATCGTTGCTTTGATTATACTTGTTGAGATATTTGGTAATTTATTTGTTATTTCGATGTAATTCTGTGTCAAAGTGATTGTTCGTGTAAGTGTAGGATTTCGTTTAAAGTTTCGCTGAACTTCGCCTCACTTTGTACGTAATTCTAAGGTGAACCGAATGCTATACACGGATCTTTTATCGACCGACAATTCTACGGAATTTCTAGAACTTCACGGGCAAAGGAATTTAATTCGACGGTAATAAAATTGTTGTGCTAAACAACGATCTTCGTTGGGTTCGGGGAATTAAGAGCACGTGCTTCAGTGGAATTGATCGCTCGACGATAAAGACAATTTTTCATGAAAATGGTATCGAATAGATCTATAGTCTTCGTTCATTTCGTTTTCTCAGTATTTCATCAAGACAACTATCAAACTTTGAGATATTAAAAAATACTAATAACAAAAATAACCAGTTTTTTAAATCCACTGAAACTGTAGTCATTACAGTTTCATTAATTACACTGCCAGTCTTAAAGTACCAGCCAGTCACGGTAAAAAAAAACAAAAACAGTGGAAATACGTGAAATTTTACGTTCGTTAAAGACTTTCTCCAGCCATTTCGGAATAAACGAAAGTATATCCTGAAGGAATTTCGGGATCCTTAGGTCGGGCATGAGTTTGCTATTCTATTTAGGTACAAAGCCGAGATTCGTTCTTAAAGAAAACTTGCGCCAAGTTTCGTCGGGGGTTACTTCGACAGGGGAAGAAATTGTCTGATCCCCTACGGTCGATTTCCACTTTCCTGCGGGTTTCCGCCGATGGTTCGCGGAGCCCTGAGAGGTCTGGAGTACTTAAAAATCCTTTTCCTTTCCTTTGCGAACGTGGAAACTAAATCTTCAACACCAGCTTCCCGCTCGGAAATGTCTGCACAGTGAAACATTTACGCAGCCACCATCGGCTTCGACGGAACTTTTTCAAAGTTCGCGAATCTACCGGAATCCCACTTTTATTTATTTATTTTTTTTTGTTCTATTCTACGAAATCTTCTTTTTGCCCACGGTGAAACGAAGTCTGACTCTTTTTCTTCCTCGAAACGAAAAGTCAAAGACAATGGAGGGTGATATTAATTTAGGTCTAAAATTTTGATTAAATCTTAATTACAATTACACGAAGTTCATATATATTTTCTCGTGTTAATTAAAACGAAAGCGATACGCATCGGTTCAACTGGACAATGTAAATGATAAACCAATGATTTCGCGTTTCCTGCTATTAGTAAATTATGTTGGTGTAAATCGTGTTACCTATACGTACAATTTACGGCCTAACAAGAAGGACAGAACGCGATTGATTTATCGAAGGGGAAATTAATATCCTTCGGAGTAAACCGGTTTCGCATGGGCGTCGCTTTGTTAGCATTGACCGCACCCTAGAAATGGAAGGTTGTGGTAAAACAATGTTGCGGGAACACCCTCTTTTCAATCAACCTTAACACATGCTGAGACCATTAACCAACCTTCGTCGACTCACCGTTAAAGGTTGACTTTCGCGAACTTCCGAATGCTTTTATGTTAATTTGAACCAAGTCTACCATTCAACAGACCCCTCCAATATTTATACACCCTAATTACTTGCATATATTAATACTGTCAAGTGTAGCAATAAATGTTGAAAAAGAAAAAAATACTCAGAAATACTGCCAGTTTATAAAATTCTTGGCAAATGAAAGTACAACACTTCACCATTTAAACTATACACGGACGAAAATGAAAATATGAAAATAATAGAAATGATTTTTAGTAATGGTGTAAGTAAACATCGAATGAAATTTGATTTACGATTATCGAAGTGAAATTTCGAACGCATTATCAACAACGACCAGGGAATCGGTTCCATTTTCTATGGAAGTGCATCCATCTCCATAAACATTGTCAAAATACTGTCGATACAGGAGAGATAAATGGCGAATATCCGGGCGAGAAATCCTCGAGACACGACGAAATCATTTCTCCATAGGCGATCTGAAAACCACTGTCGCGAATGGAGGAATGCAAATTCCGTATTTCGATGCCGGGGCCAGTTATACATATCGGGTTCCATGCGAGATTGACGTTTTAAAACGGCCACGCCGGGCCACCGTGAAAAACTCATCAGTGCCTGTAAAGATGAAATCGAAATTCCAGAATCCCGCGGATCTCTTCAAACTTCAATATCGGAACAAACTTTTCAATCCCGAGGCTTGTATCGAATTACCACGCGCCACTTTTTCTATCAACGCCGGAATATACATATGAAAAAATAATCTCCCGTAACGGTTCTCAAACTTTTTACCAGCCAGCTGAAAATTTCATAGCAACGCGAAACAGTCTGCCGTAAACTATCGCGACTGATACTCGATACACCCTATGTAAAGTATAAATAAAACAAAGATAGTTTTTACACTCTTTTTCATTGTCATCTGCTCATTCTTTCATTATTTTCTTTTCATCTTTCTCTTTGTCTCTTTAGACTTTAGTCTTTATGTAGTATTCTAATTTTAATTTTAATTTTAACTATTTTATTTTGTATTATTCTTTTTTCTTGTTCGTCGCCCTTAAACGGTCCATCCCTAGAACGCCAAATAAAATGATCTATCTATCTATCTATCTTATCATCATCACAATTAAAACAAGAAATATAACAAAACAAAAATAAAAGAAACAACTAATATCTTCCCTACACAAATCGATCCCCACGACCAATCACATTTTAAAAATCCCTTTCCCCAATCCCTTTCATTCACCCCGTCAATTCCCGAAAAGTGGACAGCGTTAACAAAGTCATTCCCAGGGCACGAATATCCCAACCCTTAACCCTGGTAGCCTTAATTCCTCGCTCGGTAGGTTCGAATAAATCGATCCAACCTAAATCCGGCATCGACAGCACCCGGTGAAACGGTTCCGCTCCCATCGCGGCACATCCATCTCCATAAATACCGTCGGAGTACTCTTCGAAGACACACGGCGGAGTATACGCCGGAGAATTCCACAGGACGATCCACGACGCGTCATTCTCCGTAATGGTTTAAAAGCTTTCGTTGGTGTGAGTCAGGACGTAAGGGTGGGAGTCTATGGGGGGGGGGAGGGGTTTCTGGGTTCTGCGAGGACTTTAGTTCGAGGATAAGTGCCGTATTGGCATTTGACTGCCGGCTAGGTGTACGTCTGGGAAATGTACAGCACGGTTCCCGAGGAATGGGAAATGGGGCTGGTTGGGATGCTGATGGTATGAGATGCCTTCGAATGGATGGTTGTCTGAGCCCATCGACGCCGGGGAGACCTTCGAGTGTCTCCATCGGAAAGGGCCCAGACGTTCGATTCAATCGAACCGAATTCCTTTCCGTCGAATTCCCCGACGTTTAGGGCTCCGTCGCGCCTCACTGACAGTTAACAACGCCACGCACCGCGAGGGAAAAGTCTTGACTGGAAATCCCTGGGATACCGTGTTGGAAAGTATGCCTAGAATTTCGCACCGTTGATAATTTTCTGAGGGAATAAGACGTTTCGTTTTATTTTCGATGAATAAATTCCCTTGGTGGTAAGAATTCGTTTATTCAGATCTGTCGCTGTTACTTTTCTATCGAGTATTCGTTTCTCATTAAATGACAAGAAGATATGTGTTTTTTTTTTCATCCTAGACACTTTATGATTAGATACATAAGATTTATTTTGAGGGAAATTCTTTGAATCCCCGTATCAAGTATATAAACACACGTTTGGAAGTAATGTTGTGATAGCCGTTAAATCGATTATCTCCGCTGCGGTGGTGTGTTTTTTTCGTTTTCGCGTGTGTCACTCGCGCCATGACATTAATGACGTTAAAACGTATACTCTGATCGATGGATCCGATCGTTAGGCTTCGATTCGGCGGCATGTTTCTCGGGCTAATTAAAGAATAACGACGGTAGTCCCCCGGCCTGCAAACAGGTCGACGGGTGATCGTTCTTCAAATACAACCGGCCTGAAATGATGCATCAGCACTCTTTCGTTTTGCTCGTTTCTCTCTGCGGGTGCACATTCCATCTGCTCGTTAGTTCCGGCTAATTTGAATCGGGCATTGGCTTGTTCCTCGTCGCCGTTCGGCGTATTATCCGTTCGCTCGTTTTCGAGCCGGACTCGTTCGGCACACAACTTACTGCGGTACGTTCGAATTCGTCCTGATTCTCAATCTTCCCCTGTTATTCTACTTCCATCGATCATCTATCACTTATACACCACCGGGAGAAAAAAAAGACACTTGCAACTATTACTTTTGCAACTATCACCGTCGCATCATCCGTCGAGTAATTTCATACATAATGATAGATATGAAAATCGGATCGAATTACAGTGATAATGTGAACGAAAAGTATTTCCATGGAGTGATAACGTAAAGTGTGAAAGAAGAGTGTTTGGATGGTACTTATTTACCCAGATACACCCCCGTACAAAAGTATCCGGACACCTATGAAATTCATGTAAATGCTGTATTTATGCTACAATAATGTACCGATTTCTCAATGAAATTAAGTTTTATGAAGCATTTAGTTATAGTAGAGTATACAGAGAGCATACAGTTTACCCAATTATTCTTACAAAATGACTAAATTTCCTTTTCATTCATATGTCCTCCCCGTTACGAAAACGCATACGAATTTATACAAGGAGTATACTTAATAGATAAATGCTAAAAATATACTAAATAGAATGTGAGAAACGAACGGATTGGAGTTAAAATCGTCTAAAAATGTATAACCTCATATCGCTTCTATGTATATGTATGTTTCGCTTACTTTGCTTTATAATAACTTTATCGACAGTATTAATTAATAAATATTACTGGTCTAACCCAAGAACAACACTAAGATTAAAAGACAACATAAATAATCTATAAAAGAAACTAAATTTAAGAAATATTTATGTATATAATGTTATAATGAATATTATGTATATATATAATAATGTTAATGTTGTAATGAAAACCAGGATCAAGAAACAAATACATATTTCTAATAATTGTCCTCCAAGAAATTCTAAAAAATCGACAAAGACACTAACAAGTCACTTCCCTTCCAGCCCCACTTTTCATCCTTCCACCAGTAAAATATATACTTACATAAACGTCCGCAGTCAAGTCACGACTAACGTACGTTCATTCTGAATCGTGCGTATCGCGACGAACGATCGAAGCAGTGTTCCTAAATCGCTAACGGTAAACCGGTATCCTTCGCGGCGCGATACGTGGGATCAATTGTAACATTGTAACGCTAGCGATCAATTTCCCTTACCCCCGCGATAAACGTTTCACGCCGATCCTCTCCGACGGCCGTTCAAATATGCTTTACGACGTGTCGTTTCGCACGATGCCGCGGTTTCCTACGGATACGCGATCACAATACCGACTTAATACGAGTCGTTCGCTGGCGGGATAACTGGATTCGCCGGTCAAAGATTCGCGTGCAATTTGTATCTGGCGGGCCTCTCTGCCCGTATACCTTTATCTGATCGCCGCGGAAGCGATAGCGCGATAACAAGTGTGTGTATACTACGTTTAATCTCGCGGCTGAATAGACGGTGCAACCGAATGCAGATGTTATCCCGGGCGTGCGGAGCTTAGAGATTAGAGGAGGCTGAGCGGAGCCAATTGCGCGAATTCTAACGTCTCGTCACGGATAATAGCCCTCGACCCCCGCGTTATCACTGTCATTGTCAGACCGCAGACTTTTCGAGACGGGTCATTGATAACCGAGGGTGAGGAAGATTGTTACATCAGAGGTTTTCCTTTTTTGTTGGGCAATCGTGATAAGGTTTGAGGAAATTGTAATATATTTTATGTGTGTTAGGAATCAAATGGATATGTTAATACTAGAACGACCAAGACAGTCAAAATGACTGGTTCCGAAAGTATTATAAGAACCGGGTAAATTTAAAACATTGCGATTTCCAAAATTCTTTATAACTATATGTCTATATGTAGATAATTAAACTGATCAATTTACTATTCCTCTTTATTTCTTTGTTTCAAACATATTTATCCAATATTTTTCAATTTATCCAATTAATCCTCGGTGGTTTTTGCGTTAATATATATAAGTAGTTCGTGGGCGAATAAATTCAAAATATATGGATTAAATAATGTTTACTTGTTGCAAACGTGGTACTCGTTGGAAGTACAATATCAATTCCCCGTGGATTTTGTCATTTTTCTACATTTCTATTATTTCATCTAGTATAAGTTTCGTATCTGACACCTGCGCACCGGTTACGCGCATTTTTTTTTCTCCCGCCGAAATCCCGGCAACAAACCCTGGATTTTCCTTCGGTGTACGGAATTTTGAATAGTAATTCCCACGCGCGTCGAAAATATAAAATTGATCCGAGTTCGCGCGCCTGTAATTCGTTTGTCTCGCGGAAATGTTGTATTCGCAGTCGCAACGGATTGTCAATTCCACTGACAGTGACACCCGGGGAAAAAACAAAACAAAAAAAAAGGGGGAAAACCAACGAACAGAATTGTATTTTGACGATACGCGTAATACCGGCGAAAAATTTGTATATTCTATTCACTGCAACGCTCATTGTCCGCTCTTTCCCCTGTTACATAAATCCCCGACCCACTTTCCACCCCATTTATTTACCGAACCCTTTCCAACACGAATACATCTCGATACACGGTGCATCCCCTATTCGATACACCTGCTGATAGCCGCGCGCAGGTATTATAAAGACACAGGAAGGACTCTCGATCCATTAAGCCTCTGACATACAAATAAAACGAAATTTGACGGGTCCGAAAAATACTATTTAATTTGACTTAATAACTGAATCGTTACGCGCAAGCTAAGAAACAGAACATTTTATTTTAAAATCTGCATTAATAATCAAATAATAAAAAGTTCTATTAGTCCTGGTTTCTTTTTGGGGCAATGTTCTGAGATTTGTGAAGCTAATCATAGATTTATACCTATAACATTTAATTAGGTTGATATACATATAATATCTAAACGAAACAGAATCAACGCACTAGCAAAATAATTTAATAATCAAATAAAATACTACCATCCACCGGAGACAGATCTTGACATCTCACAGACGTGAACAATGACACATCAAATAAATGACGTCACCATTCGTCATTGTACGCCAAAAGGGGGTTAAAAACGGACATTATCACCGCGCATAGACCGACCGCAATTGCAGTGACGTTTTGCCGGGAACAGAAGTGAATCGAGCGAGACACGTTATTTAACGGGCAGAAAGCCATTGAAGGGAATCGTTTCGTTATTTGAGGGAAGACAAAACGCCGGCCATTCAGGCGTATCGGGCGAGGGCCATTTACCAATTGCAACCCCCTCCCCCTTTCCCCTATTCCCTTCCCCCGCATCACCCCGATGGACCACTTGGACGTTTGTCGAGCGGTTGGCCCGATCTCGAATCGGTGTTTAAACATCTCGTCGTTGGCTACGTAGGAAATGCATTGTCTATCTTGCTGCCGTTGGCTGGCTCGCGGCCAGGTTCAAAGTTGCACGGCCAATCGTGGCGGAACCGCCTCGAGGAGCCCGATAGAGACTGCTATGAGATTCGATTGATATTAAATGATCAACCGGGTACACCGAACGGTATAAATAAAACGCCAGGCAAACGAAACGTACCGCGAGAGATGTATTCGCGAGATGGAAAGAGCGAATTCGAGAAAGTCAAGGACTAAACGTACGATTTAACTCGTTGATTACCGCGTGGAGGTCACCGGTGACCGGCACTCAACTTGGCGGTAGCGGGAATTTCTATTGATCAGTGGAAAATCATAATTACGATAAATGTCGATGCTTTGATATTTTTTGATACTACCATCGGTACTATAATAGTGTGAGGAAATTAATGGATTATAAAAGTGCCTGAAAATAGTTCTATTTATACACGAAATATATACTCAAAGTATATACAGTGCGATGTTGCGAATCTATGCTGGCGCCATAAACAAATCACGTAAAATGCGCAGGGCAGTCAACGTGAAGGTGAAAATAAGCGGTAGAAAACTCTAGTGACAAACGAGCAAGGTAGAAATATGTATACTATAGAATGATCCAATGATCGACTCTCGAAATCTACCATTCAAAATAGAACCCATAAGTAAGACGAGCATACGAAACCGAAGCGAACGATCCACAAAGGAAAAAAAAATAAATGAAAACACAGAGCGCCGGATAAACAGCGTGGAAGAAATAAAGCGTGCTAGCGTTAACGAAGATAGATGGAAGGTGAACGGGGGGAGGAGGAAGGGGGGGAAGAAAAATCGAGCGGCAAAGAGACGACGCGCGGGGAAAGCAAGAAAAATCGAAGAAACCCGAAAGAGAAAGCAAAAAAAGGTGGAAAGAAAATACTCGAGGTATAATAATACGAAAGATACTTTTAAGCAATCCGTGGGTAAACGGAGACATAAAGCGGATAGAGAGAAAGAAAGGGACAAAGTTTCGCAAAGGGAAACTAGAGACGAGTTCGAATAGAGGAAAGAAACATCGTGGAAAGCTAGGTCGAAAGGAAACGATGAACAAGGAAAAAGCGAGAAAAGAGAGAAAGAGAGGCTGCTTTGTACGCGACGCCCGGTGCAGTTTCATTTCGTTCGCAATGGTACGCGCTTATCGTGTGTTTATCTTACGGTGCATTGTTATTTCGCCTCTCTCTGGGCCATGGAAGAAAGGAACGAGGATAATTGAACCGTATCCTATCGCGGATTCCCGTTATCCCTTCACCGCCCTGGACTTTCCTGTAAGATCTCACCGGGGAGCATTATGCGATCCCCCAACCGTACAGATTCAACCCCCTACCACCATCACCTCCGGCAACCCCCCCCCTTCCCCTTATTTTCGTTTTGCATACCGACTCGGTATTGTTCGGGCTGGAAGTGAATTAAAAGATGCGTTTCCGTATGAAGGACGACCGGGGATTATGGCCGCGTATTATCTTTCCGAGATAATGGGGTCGCGTGGGTAGGTGTTGCCCGTGGATCGAGTCACTTGGCACGATCGGTGGCGAAGTAATTTGAATCGTAAATAAGGCACCGCCTCTCGCGTTCTTTTGTTCGGTCGGTAATGCTGTTATTGTTGTACGGTGGTTTTCAAATGTTCCAACCCCTCCCGACCGACGATCTGTATGGGAGTGGCGTGCATACGAATTAAAACGTGTTACTATTATTATTTGTATGGTAGTGAATTTTTTGGCGATGGTCCAATAATGGTGGGAAATAATCTTTTCATTTGATCTGTGGTGTGGTGAGGTGTGTGTGTATATTAAAAATAGTTTATTGATATATATGTATACCTTATCGAGATGGTATTAATATTTAATGAAATGTGACCCTTAATACGTCCGATCGATCAACCGGTGTCAGAGAATCGTATAATAAAGCATCGGCAGATGATAAATTGATGACACCGGCATGTCACTGGGTTGCTATTCTATTATTAACTATCATTACGTCTCCTTATTTACCGTCATTACTGCCATCGGTGTGGTTTGATTATCGTCGGTGGAGTGACGGTAATTTTTATACCGCGTGCAACGGATCGCAGCTGCGATCGCGGCGTTATTTAAAATCTATTTTTAACGATAATTATTTGTCACGAAAAAGAAAAAAGAATCGATGAGACGGCTTCCGGTCGGGGTGACACGGTTCGAAAGAATATTCTATCGATCGCCGGCGATCAGATAAACGGTACCTGTCATTGCGATATTTCCGTGTGTACACTGGCAACGGATGACAAATGAGATAATAGTGACAACGATGCCCGACATTAGTCATTCTAATCTCGCCGCGATATCTAAGAAACCCGCCTTTAATCCACATTACACCGAACCACTGTTTCACTTTCATTTATATTTACAACTGTCAGGTCACGTGAAATTCTTATCGCGGGCCCGCAAAAAAAAAAAAAAAAAAAAAATTCCTAATTAGAAATCGATTTAATGAAAACCTGCCACCTATATGTTACGTACGTACGTCGTCGACGGTTCGTTAGAAATTCCATTTCAATGCTCGCGTTACGTATGTGACGGTCGTCGAAGACCGATGACTTTCACAGCGTGCTGTAATTAAAGCAGCAGGCTTAAATCATTCTGATTCATACAGGTCGCATAATGGCGCGTATGATCGTGATATCACCGCGGTATAAGCGATGCCACTACGAAGATGGATAGTGGATGACGGTGGCGATTGGAAGTGACGTCATTTAGGACGATTCCAGACTCAGGTCACGCAGTCGGTTTGCTCGTCGTACAAGCAATATCGTACATCTCACCCGTCGGTCAGCAAGACCGATATTTATGTCGTGGTGCGTGGGGTAAATATGAAAAGAGGAGATACGGACGGGCGACGATGGATTTACAGCTACCACCCCGTTGATGCTCAAAAGACGACACCCGGTTGATTGGGAAAAAAAACGTCGGGTTTTAATTTTTGTTTCTCATCGTACTTGAAAAGGGGATTTTTTAATTACATTACTGTAATATACTAAATAATGAAATACGATTCTTAACTGGCTATACAACGTTCGATATAGAGAAAGAAAAGAGAGACTAATATGAATTAATAAAATTTGTTAGTACTTACGTATCATCTATAATAAGGCTATAATTTTTTTACTGTAATACTTTCCAACGTTTCGGTCATTTGGTGACCCCCCTCAGGGAAAAATTAAATATTATTTACCTTATTATGGATGAAAAGAATATTTAATCCCTTATAAGGGAACTCTAGGCAATGACCGTTACATGTTTACTGATATGTACGATCGTTAAAATTGATATTGTTATATACTAAATAATATGTATAAAAAAATATGACGAATAAAAAGTGAGGTTACTAAGTGTGAATGAAGAGGGTGTACCCTCGATAAGTTTCCATTTTCAGGAGGTGTCTATCCGTAGTCTCGGGAAAGTTATCGAGAGTCTACTGTATAGTAATTCTTTTCCTGGAAAGATTTTAAGACACTTTTGTGCGAGGTGAAAGTTAAAATGGTGTTATTAATTCGGACTCATTATATTAGAATGATTTTAAATGATCGCGGGAAATTAGGTTGCGACTCGAGCACCTATCCGTCTAAATGATATTAACGAATTCCGAAAGAACGACTATTTCCGGCATGATTTAACAAGGTGTAAGTAACGCGACAAATCCGCGATTTATCATCGACAACGCGAAGGGTCGACGCCGGGTATATCTTGAAAGAAACCGACGGGGACCGGGCAGGATGTTTGATTAATATTCGGATTAATTCCTGCCGTCTAATCTGGCTGTGTGATTAATAATGTGCCTCATAAACTGAAACCCGCGTTCGCAGCCAGAAACGCAAGACAAAAGACGGAAAGAGTGGCGTCACTAATCACACTCCAATTAATTAATCACGTTTAATCTTCCACAGTCCCATAAAACATAGAGTTCGTAATATTTGATGCATTTCAATGTATCTGTGTCTCTATACATACTTACATACAATCAAGGTGTATCTTATATCAAGTTTGAATTTTTAATATCACTTAAAAATAAGAATAGAGAAGTATCATTCCTAAATTGCCATGAAAATGTTATCATAATGTTATCACAACACTCAAAGAGTTTTCTAATTCCGTACAAACAAAGTGCTTTAATGCCCGGAATATTACGTAATTACCATTATAGGGGAGGCACGCACAAGCTGGCACGACAGCTTTTTAACAAATTCTATGGAAATGAAATTTATTTTAACTACTAACTACTTTAATCGTCTTTTGCTTTACCACCGTGTAAATTCGTTACAGTGCAACGCAGTTGCGAGGGGAGAAAAAAACACACACACACACACACAGAGGGAAATCTCTTCGAGCCTTTCGCTGTGTGCGTATTCCGTGGTATTCGAAAAATCCGCGGCACGTGAAAAGTTCGGCGTAACATTGAAATACACGTAAAATAACTCCAGCCGCTTCCGTGGCTTTCGCTAAAGTAACTGCAGACCTTTTAATTAACGCCGGCATTTAAAAACGTGATGAGGGATAATCCGTGGAAATCCACGTCGCCCCATATGTGACCGTATTCACGTTTCTTTTGGAGCTTTCCATATGTCTCGACGTGCTTGTCATTAAAATAACCAACGAGACACGCGTATTAGCCCCGACGATGCTTAATTAACGAGCTTTTGCCTCTGACAAAAACCGCATTGGCGTAAGTAGCCTCGATTTCTACGCGGTTATACGTATACATAGTCCACCCCTGCACCGTGAGTAATATAAATTTTTTCCACGATTCTTTGGATTATTTCTTCGTCGGGTCACATTTGTTTCTAGGAAAAATTGAAATTTTTCTAGGAACACCTAACCAGTCCTCGCCCTAGTTCTCCCATCCTAGTTTCGCAAATGAAACACTGACAGCGAGTCGTTGATGTTTCGAACCTTGCAGAATATCTACGATGTAGAATATTCCACGGATACAGTTAAAATGTCATCTATTTTCTAACGCGAGGATCTATGATTAACTTCGCAATCCAAGCAAGGGATGATTTAATAAATTGCAAGGTAATCTTATAGCCTGATATTAGAAATACTGTGTAAAGAAAGTATCAAGTGTACAATTAAAATATTGATATTCTTCTGTTCTTTTTTGTCTTTTTTTAAATAAAAAGTTTAATAATCACGACACCCTTGCCACGAATATCGATCATACATATCCTTTGTGCAACCAGACATTCTCCCTTTCTTACCGACTCTATAAAATACTACTACGTAGACGCGACGTGTAATTAAATTACAGGCAGCGTTCATTAAGGAGGCTCGTCAAAGCTGCGCCGTAATTATATCGCGACGATTATCAAAGCATCTGTGCCCGCATTTCTGTCGCGTTTCCAAAGGATCTTTTCATCGGTCGTTCGACGCTGAATCGCGTCAATGGCAATCGAACATCCACCTTTTAAAGGCTAATTAGCCCGGCACGCTGTCGCATTTTTAATCACTGCATTTTCCTGATGAAATTCTTAATTAAGCCATCGAAGCCGTGAAAGCGAAGGATAATGTGACTAGCCGCGTCGAATGGGAAACGGGTTCGAGTCAAGTACAGGGATACGTTTAATTAACTCGATTGCTCGGGCCGATTCTATAAAATCGATTAACTATCGGGCAACCCTTTTAACAGATTAGTATGAAAATATATTCTGCTACATTCTGGCATTTCTATATACATTTGATACTTTTAATGAATTATAAATTTACTCCACTATCTTAAACGCAAAACAAAAACACAGGATCCGGGATCTTTTTTTCAGAATTGATTGCACACATAAAAAGTGCGAAAAAATAGAGTCTCATAAACACTGAATTTCGCTCGTCCTTTTTAAACGTATTTTAAACAATTACCACTGACGTATCAAACATCAAATTTCATTTAAAAATCATACCTTCAATTTAATGTTTTATTCCTTATATAGTTTCTATCTGAACGAGTTAGTACTAATATCTCGTTTAATTCTGGGTGCATAAAATTCCCGAGACTTCGAACGTACCCAGTGGACGTCAGTAAATATAATATAATGCTGCCGAGAAATAAATAAGGAGGCGAAATTAATCGAGGCACGGACGCAAGTCGAATGGAGCAATAAATTTTTATAAATAACCGACGGCGGTCGAAAGGGTCCGCGTTTGCCGAGGGGGTTCGAAGGGGTTAAATTTTTCGCAGCTGCGCGTGATGCCTGTAATAACTCACTTTCGTACGGTTTAATGGTGATGCATTATCGGCTATGCCACCCGGGATCGCGATATGTAGGTATATCGATAAGCTCACTGGATTTCGTTTAACACTTACCGCTGCCTCTGGCTCACATTAAAGTGTTAAACCACCTGGCGCGTCAAATTCCATAAATCGTCCGCGGCCTGTGACCACCTATGAAGTTCAAGGTCCGCGCCCCGAACGAATCGTCGGCTGAATTTTATGTTACACATACCTGAAAGAAACACGAAAATCGATTAGACAAACCGTGGAATTAGAATAAAATTGATATATAAAATTAATAGTTTCCATAGAATATTTGATAAAAGATTTATTAAAGTGTTTAAAAGAAAAAAAGACATATTGTATACAAATTTATTTGATTTATATCACGGTATTTAAATTATAATTTCGAAGTATAAATTAAAACACATCGTTCTTTTAATTATTAGATAAAGAAACTAGATTCAAATACGTTTTGAGAAGGTAGGAAATAATTGATTCGCACCTAAGAACCGATCAAAATGGAACACCTGGAGATACCAGTTATCCGATATATATAAGAAACGCGTCGAACAATAAGTACAACACGGACGCAGCAGGGTGTTAACCTGACAGAAGTTTTATAGAACTTTTATTCGACGAGTTGCAAGTATACGATTCCCCGGATTTCAGCGAAGATGGAGGAATAGTCTGAGAAAAATAAAGGCGTCGTACAACCGACAGTATACGCCTGGTCTGGAGAAAAGCTTTGCATCCGTATCGATAAAAACGTGAATCTCTTTCCGAGGTATGAGCAGAGATACGAGCGGTGTGCGGACCCGAAACCACGGCAAACACGAGCAAATTTCCTGCCCGGAGATTCGTGCGATTCAAGTCGCGCAATTTAAACGCGCGGCTCGTTACGCTCAAGGAAGAGAAAAAAAAAACACACACACACAACCGTAAAAGCTGTAACGCGATCAAAGAACCGGTAAGAATGCCGGAAAATGGGATACATAAACAAAGACAACGGACACACCGAAGAAAAAAAGTGACAAGAAAGACGGGAAACGTGACGTAAGCGAACTTTCAATGAGATTGGAAACACTTGTCGTGTGATAGAAAGTTAAGGAACAAACGAGAAAAGAAATATCGTAAGATAATATTATGGATGATTGAAAGAAGATTTGGAAATGAAGGTAGAGATATGTAAAGATGCAGTTGAAATATCGACAGAAAGATGAAAACAATGAAAATATCAGGAAAAATCAGTGAAAAGATGGAAATGCGGGATAAAAGAAAGGAAAAAGGGGATAAAAAAAAAGAGAGAGAGAGAAAAGAATGTTAAAGGGAAACCGCATCGCCAAGATACTCGTGGTCGCAACGAATGAGATAAAGTTCCACGATTTTTCCTCTCCCCGACTCGCACGACCGTGAATATAAACAGGTTTTTCCGAGCGAATTTTCTTGGTGGTTCGCGGTACCCATAGAAAATCTACGACAATTCAAACGCGGTTCTACGTAGCCGACAGAAGCGGGGGGCGGGGGAGCGGATGTGTGCGAACGAAGGGTGGGCAAAAACTGCGCGGTAAAACGCGGGAGAGAAGAGGACAGGGGCATCGGTGGGAGAAAAGAAAAGCATCTGAGCGATGCTGCAGTCGTTGGGGTTCAATTCCGCGTGAAAATGCTTTCGAGACTGATACATATTATGTATCTCTATATACGTGAAAGAGAAATGCATTCGATGTATATCAGTAAGTTCTGAAGAGAAAAAAAAGAAATAAAATACAAAGAAATAAAAGACGGGGATATAAAGCGTACGGTTGTCTTTAGAAAATATTTTCGAAATCTCCTGTCCCCTTTTTTAAACTTGACGATGTAAGATTATCATGGACTAACGTACAGTTTTATTTAGAATTAAAATATTCGACTATAATTCATTGGAAATAAGTATGATTATTTAAATTAAAAAAAGGATTAAACGAAAAGGATCACGAGCACGTGACTTATAAAAAGATCCTTCATTGTCAAACGTAGCATTAAGTCGAAGAAATCGGCAAACTAAGTGTACCTGTCCGAGCGAATTACGGGCTTATGCGCAGGTAAACTTCTTTCCCCAAGTGGAAGTAAGAGAAATAACGACGGCGGGAAACTTCATAGCACGAAAGATAATTTTCGCAGGTGTAACGGATAACGAACTGCGTTAATGATCCGGCGGCGCAGTTACCCGTAATTGAAGTGAATTCATTAAACCACGGTCATTACGGGCACTCGTAAACGAAGGAGATAAACGAGCAGATAGATAAATATTGAGTGACAGAAGGGCTGCCTCAATACCGCATTTGAGGTCAACCCAACGTTACCAGCTCGTTTAACGGACGATTATCAATTACACTCGGCGAATGTCGGGACTGACAGAAAACTGTTTTATCGACATCTTCCGTATTACCGGAAGATTCTATCATTATTTAATTACATCGTATCCGTTCAACTGTATTTACAGTCGACCGTCTACCCGGTAGAAAAATAGACAGTTTATCTTATTAAAACCGTCATTTCAACGAATTTATCTATCTTATTTTATACGTGACCTTTCAAATACTTTTTCATCAAACATATACACACACACACTTGTCACTATAAAATATCATTTTCCCCACGGTATTTACGTGACACTATTCATTCGCGTCGTTACGTCACGGACTACATTTGTATATGTACAATATATGTATACATATGCAACGATCCACACACGTTACACGTTTCGTCCACCGAATCCAGCGAATGTTTCCCCCCTTTTTTTTTCCCGAACCGATCTAATCGTAACACGAAATCCGTAACCCACAAAACCATGTCGTACGCCGGTCGATTTTCCAGCCGAACGATTGTCAACCACGGCACAAAACCTGTCGAAGGGAAATAGGAAGACTGTCACGCCGGGAAACGTTTCGTCGATGGCCGTATAACGAGATACCCCGCTGTAAAAATCGGAGAAAGAACGCTGGGGGAGAGGGGGGCGGGGAGGGGGTGCGAAGGAGAATGAAAACAGAAAAGGGGTCCGCGTTTTTACGATTGCAATAAATCGGATCACGATGCAAGGTATACAGTAGGTAAATTCGATTTATGGTTGGCAATAAATAATACCGCGGAGACGCGTTTCAATTACCTCGGACGATTCGTGTCCCTGGAGGATAACCGACTATGTACTCCGTCGTCCATCACTATAGGAAGACCAATTGGCTCTCGTTTACAATAGTTATAACTGCGCCCGGATTTATTACGCGGATGCTAAGACAGCCTGTTACGAGTGCTAACCTGGTTATTGGCTTCCGTTGAGTTCGATAACTTTCTTTGGTGGATATCGCGGTCTTTAGAGGGTAATTGGACGAGTTCAGAAGTTTACGTGACGTTTATTGGAGATGTTTTCGCATACTATATGCGTACAGGTGTGATCTGCGTGACTGAAGGGTTGGAGTGAAGGGAACGTAACGGACACCTTGGAGTTTGCATAGTTTTTTAAATACTGGAATAGGTTTGATTGTTGGGAAAAAGTCGTAGGCCAGAAATTAAATAATACTTGTTTTCTATTTGAAATCCAAGTGATTCTATATTAAATCTATTTAGTATTTAGTTTTAATATATCTGTAATTGATCGAAGCAAAGTTTGAGCGAATCAAATGTAATGCCGACTTTGAATTTGCAAAAAAAAATATTAAGAACTATCCACATGACGCAATAAATGTAAACGTTAATCTAAACATGAATCTAATCGCTCGACGTAATACATCACCGTTCGATAGAATAATTAAGAATTTACCTACGACATGTTAATCGATCGTGAAAACGTGATCGTGATGAATGATCGAGCCGGCTAATTGATTTTCTCCGATATCGAACTTTTTCGATATTGAACGACACCGTCAATGGTAGGATCTATGGTGGTCACACAGCGTTATTGACAAATTTGATAGATAAACGGTACAAACGGTTCGAAAGTAATGTTCTAAATTACGAGTACACGGTATCGAGGAGTAAAATGAAATTTGTCCCCGCCGCGGACCGGTTTGATTGCAATGATTTATTGCACGCGAGAGTTCGACGCTAGTCGCTCGATCGTAGATCGTATGCGAAAATATTTTTTTTTTCCACGTGTTCGATCGACACCGGACCCGATATCACGTATAAAAGCTGACAAAGTCGGCCAGTTGAAAGTGCGACATGATAAGCATAGAGCTCGGGTATTTCAGCGATGTCGATCATGCTCGTAACTAAACAGCATTATGTTCGTAATTGACGGACTTTCATTCCCCTTCCTCCCCCCCCCCCCCCGCCCTCCTCTCCAATGGCCGACGAACACAAGTTTTAATTATATCAAAACAGCGCAGCGGCAAATTTATCCGTAATCAGTTCGGGGCTTTCTAAAATCCTCGTCACTGGATTAAATCATAACGTTACCCTAACACAGCGACACGGGGGTTAAGTTTGACGTGTTGTTGCAATACATTCATAAATGCGATAGTTTCCGGCAGCGCGAATAATCCGGTGAACCGGAGATTATCGACGATTTACCCATTTACGCTTTTCATGCAAATTTTCCGCGGGGAAAATAATGCCGGAACTACTCGCCGACTGACAATTACGATAGTGTTCCGTTATATGACGTTGCTCCGGGAAGTGAATTTATAGGAAGGAAAATATTTGCCAGCGGAAAGTGACGAGTAAATAAAAATCATGCACATTTCACGCGTTCAAAGATCCCGCGCTTTTCACGCGAGAAATATTCACTTCAAACGTGACTTGATGTACGTTCACTGCCAGAGATTGCAGTTTCCTGGATCTGGGTTAACTCGTGTCACTTTAAAGATGGTAAATAAGTCTTGCAAAGGGTGCAAAAGTGGGGAATCATTGGAAATTAACGAATCGCTACGAAAATACTTAACGACTCAAAGGAAGTTATCACCGTCACGTTGTACGAGTCTCTTTCCCGAATTGTACATAAAAATAAGTAACATATCAACCAGTAGGATATGTTCACAATGATGGAAAGCAATAAAACCGAAATTCTATCGAAAGAAACTAAAAACCGTTCTCCTTATTAAAACATCAACCTTAACGCGCGGAAAATTGGAAAACAGTGGAATAGATTCGAAAAAGTTACGGCGTGATCCCGTCGTGGTAGTTAAGGTTTAACGGTAGCTTAACCGTAAAATTTCGCAATCTTCCAAACGTGTACACGGCAATATATTTTGCTCTACAATTTTCGCAGTTCGGGATGCATAAGATTTTTTTTTTTTTTTGTTAACATACACACACTAACCTAACCGCACGGATTGTGTTTCGCGTGCAGCGGTAACGCTAAATGGAGATTGGACGCAGTAAAATGTCCACGCGGACGCGTATGCGAAACCGACGTATGATAACCTTGACGAGCATGCTCATTTTGAGAAACGGCGAGATCATGCCGACCATGGCCGTCATAAAATTCGAAAGCGTCCTTTCAGCGGGACGCGGCGTTAATCATAAAACTTTAATACGCGGCGACACAAAACGACGCGATGGCTTCAATTACACCCGGGCATACATTTTTCATTATTTCGACGAATATTTTAAAGTACCGCGATGCCATTCGTAGAAGCCACCAACGGTAATTAGATATATCCCCAGTGGATTCTGTTGTTACACCGACATTTCGTGACGATAAGATTTCTAGTAAACCGTGTACACGAAATTCCACCGCTCGGATACGAAGATTGATATCCACGACGGTGTAATACGGACTAATATCTGCAGCATACTGTATTATGCTATTCTGGTAACCGTGGTATCTCGTAATATTATATTACTATCTCGAAGAGATACCATTGCGGTAACATGTCATTAGAAATTTCAAATCTCAAGTCACAAATCATTCACCGGACGAATCACAGAATTGAAGAAGAACTTTCTTATTCATCGTTCCACTATAGGAAACTGATAACAGAGTTGGAAAATTATCGTAGCAAAAGATTTATTTTCCAATGGAATTAAATTGTCCGTAAGAATTTTCTTGTGAAAAAAATAAAAACAAGTAGCAGGTATTGTTTGAGAAACGGAAAGACGTGTGCGCACTTTCGACGCCGTTGGGAAGCCAAACTACTGTTCTATATGCACTCGCAAAAGTGCGGCACACCGGAGGACACTAGAAAGTGAATAGGCACTTGCATTAAGTAAACAAGTTACAGTTTGCATGCATTCGTGGCAGCGACTGTAACGCTGTTTAAGATATACTCTGCAGCAGCCTTAATTTTCGCGGGTCTCGCCTCCTTTACGAGGGCATTGCTTGAATCAACGATTCCCTTGAATTTCGTCCCGGCCGGTTCCGCGAAATTAAAATTTTCACTTTTCCCCGGGACATTTTCCCGCGCGATAACAATGCCGGGGAAATCGCGGGAATAAGGCGGGCTTAATTAATTACGTGCTATGTGGTCGCTCGTTCTTATCGATGATTACTAGTAATTAATCGAATTAAATTGTTATCTCATACTGTGATTGTATTTTATAAGAAATCTGTTATATTTCTTCTTTTAATCAAACACATTAATGTACGTAAGGTATCGAACATAAGAATTCAATAAAAACGGTATTCCCGCGAACAATTTATATCGTTTGTCTAATAATACGCTTTATATCCCGATACCTATCAGCAATACGAAGGCAAATATTTCTTCGGCAATCAAACAACACGTAACTTTACTCTGCGCATTGCGAACGGTAATTTATCACGCACCGTTCGACCGATGGAAGTACGTTTTGAACAACCGACGTATCTCCGATCCCGCGTATCGATCAATCGACAATACCAACGACAATTTACCACCACGTCTAACCGAACGAGACAAAGAACCGAGACACATCTCGCCCCCGAAAAAACAAGACGCCTTGCTGAATATCAAAAAAAAAGGTCCAACCAGGACGTAATTCTCTACCAAATTCCGCAGAACCACGTGTTTCAATTTACCTCGCATCGAAGATCCCTGAAAAATATCCGCGGCTAACCGGTGAACCGTAAAACACATGAGATTGGATTTTAAAGCGAATAGATTCGTGTTTTTCTTTTTTTTTTCATTTTATTTTCCCGGACGGTCTAACCGCACGGGAGAGATGGCGGTGACAGTCGGAGGGTTAACAAGGGGCCAATAACGATGACGGCGGTTCTCCATGACAGACAACGTTTTCGCGTTCCGTGATCGATGCGGCCGGTAAGGTTGAACGTGACCGTCGTGGTCCCCTTTAACGAATGGCGGCCCGCGACGGAATGACGGCCTCGTGACGAGCGACACGGGGAATCGCGTAGCGTGACTTCGGGGCCCCCGGTGTCACGTACTTATAACGCGACGTTATGCTAATTAATTACCCGCCCGAACGCCGGTATTATTAAAATGCCGGGCTTCCGCTGAATGTAAGCCACCGCTGATAAACTGTGTGTACAATCACGCGGGGTCGTAGAGTGCGAACGTTGAATTTTGGCAAACTGGTGGACCCAACGTGACGGGAGAAGGAAATTCGGTGGTGTGGAAGATAAGACGGTGAACAGTACAGAAGGTACAATCGTATTTTTTAAAAATATTTAGTTAATTTTTGATTAATAAAAGAATGTGTTTCACTTGGGATAAATGGAAACTATTACTGTTAAGATGACTAATAAAATAATAAATGAAATTTATAATCCCAAATAGCGAATCTAAAGAATACTTCCACAAATACTATAGGGAGACAAGAAATATTTTCGATAGAATTAATATTTCCTGACACCTATAATAAATTTATAATATTAATCAATCTACAGTCGAAAGTGCAGTACAATTTCCCAATTCCAAACTTACGTTCCAATACAAATGACTCACAAGGGGTATTATGAATACCACAGGAAAAAATTGTCAGATTGATTAACCTGTCATTCCTTATTAGCCTGTAGCAAAAGATCAACGTTTCAGATACAACTAAACAGTTCGCCGCGGACTTTCGCCGTTTCTTATCGAGGTGTCCGTAGTTAGTACAGTTGCGTAGGTGGTACGTTCGTGGCAGAAGTTTATTGGCATCCGTATCCCGCATATCAACGCACCCTTCCCCCACCTTTCCCCCCCTTCTATTCCCGTTGCAGCTCGTTGCAGCTGCGAAACGTAGAGGGTGCCAAGACTCCTTAGCCCCCAACAAATCGTGCGCGGAATTTTCGAGGCAGCTTGCGTATAAAGCAGAGGCTTTACTCGCGTAGTTTCCCCTCGGAACGGGTTACAGTTGCTAAGTCGCGCCATAAACATTAATTCTCCAGCGTGGGATATGGGGTTCATTATGATATCGCATATCAAATTTTCCGCAGCCGGTTAGTAGGGAAATTACGTCAAATATCGCCAGGTCGCATGGGAAAACCAGCAGATATTCCGATGTAATCGTCTTCGTCAACCGGTGTCATTCTTTTTAAACGTTCTTGTACGAACGTATCACGAATGTAACAGTAAGATTATTGCAATTAAATCGATAATGATTATACCCTATTATACATATCATCAGTTACTTAATTCTCAACGATACGTAAATGACGACATATGATATTTACGTGATCTAACACTAGGAATGATGGACACTTGGGAATGAAATTGTCTACTTTCTCCAGGCGTTCTTAGGCAACGGAGTCGCATCCATTACGGAGTTGTTACGTTACCGACGGATATCGGATTCGCCGAGCCCCTGAATCTCGTGGCAACGATCGTGTCCCATCAACGAGTCGGCGTTACTACCGGCAGTGTTTAAATTAAATGCTCAAACGACCGAAGCGTGTCGGCTATATTTCTAACGTATACATACATATGTATACATATACATATACATTTACAACGCCTTGCTCGCCGGACGGGCAATCATAATAAACATGTCCGGTCCTCGAAAGACAATAATAAATATCTCGCGGTGCAAGTGCGAACAACGGCATCGCCCTAAATCACAGAAACGATGCATCACAGGGCTGCCTCTCTGCCTCCTTTCGCGACACTGGCAAAGGTAAACGCAATTTCGTTGGCAAATGGAGTGCCGTGACACGCGTCGCCGCTGAAATTTCGGCTTGTTTGCGCCGCACTCGCTTGAAACTCAACTCGGATCCACCCGGGGGTAGATCACGTGGCCCGAGATTTATTTCGCGATCTTCTTTTCGTCGGGGAGTCCGATTACGCGGAGGATCCGATTTATGGCCTGTCGCGACTTCTGTCGTGCCTCGCGCGTTTCTATAATATGTAGCGTCAACAGCGATATTAAGTGGGGAAAAAAAATTTAATAAAACCGTGTACCGATAGGATGAAGTCGAACGACGGTGTATGTAATTGGGTGCAGGGGGATATTTATATAGTTGAATTCAACAAAGTGGACGGGGTATGAAATAGTAAATCCGATTGTAGCTTCGCGAGCAATGCTACGATGTCGATTAATGAAATATTACTTCTATCTCTAATTATTATTTAAAAAAAGGAATTTAATACCTTTATACACTGATTTTTGCAATTCGTAACCAGTTAAGTGTGACGATCTCTGTGCAAAGCTCACACCAGGGTGTGTTGCGACAATCAAGCGATGACGAGTATAGTCGTCAAACACACTTAACTGTTTAATAGCTAAAAAATTACAGACATGGCGCGCAAATAATGAAAATCGCGAAAAACCTTCAAATTACAGCAGTTTTTTGACTGCCATTCGCTCAATTTTTGAGATAGCGATCTGAAACTGGTACCATTGTTTTAGTTAGGAAATTCTACGGCAGATCAACATATAATAGTTGTACTTTTCGAAAATTTAATTTTTCGCAAAAATCTGAAGGGGGTAGGTCAGGATTTTTTGCGATTTTCGTAAATCGCTCGCCATTTCTACAATTTTTTAGATATCAAAATAATTCTTTCACTGTCTTATTCGGCTTCGGATTCCGCGTCCAAAACGCCCCGGATCATTTTAATAGCTCAAAAATTACGGAAATGGCAAGTGATTTACGAAAATCGCAAAAAATCCTGACCTATCCCCTTCAGATTTTTGCGAAAAATGAAATTTTCGAAAAGTACAACTATTATACATTGTTCTGGCGTAGAATTCCCTAACTAAATCAATGGTACAAGTTTCAGACGGCTATCTCAAAAATTGAGCGAATGCCGTTCAAAAAACCGCCTGAATTTGAGGATTTTTCACGATTTTCGTAATTTGCTCGCCATTTCCACAATGATGGAGGTATTAAAACGGTCCGGGACGTGTTGGACGCGGAATTCGAAGCCCAATAAGACAGGGAAAGATTCAGGTCGATATCTAAAAATTTGCGGAAATGACGAAAGAATTACGAAAATCGCGAAAAATCGTAGAATTCAACCAGTTTTTTAGTCGGCATTCGCTCAATTTTTGAGATAGCGATCTGAAACTGGTACCATTGTTTTAGTTAGGAAATTCTACGGCAGATCAACATATAATAGTTGTACTTTTCGAAAATTTAATTTTTCGCAAAAATCTGAAGGGGGTAGGTCAGGATTTTTTGCGATTTTCGTAAATCGCTCGCCATTTCTACAATTTTTTAGATATCAAAATAATTCTTTCACTGTCTTATTCGGCTTCGGATTCCGCGTCCAAAACGCCCCGGATCATTTTAATAGCTCAAAAATTACGGAAATGGCAAGTGATTTACGAAAATCGCAAAAAATCCTGACCTACCCCCTTCAGATTTTTGCGAAAAATGAAATTTTCGAAAAGTACAACTATTATACATTGTTCTGGCGTAGAATTCCCTAACTAAATCAATGGTACAAGTTTCAGACGGCTATCTCAAAAATTGAGCGAATGCCGTTCAAAAAACCGCCTGAATTTGAGGATTTTTCACGATTTTCGTAATTTGCTCGCCATTTCCACAATGATGGAGGTATTAAAACGGTCCGGGACGTGTTGGACGCGGAATTCGAAGCCCAATAAGACAGGGAAAGATTCAGGTCGATATCTAAAAATTTGCGGAAATGACGAAAGAATTACGAAAATCGCGAAAAATCGTAGAATTCAACCAGTTTTTTAGTCGGCATTCGCTCAATTTTTGAGATAGCTATCTGAAACTGATACCATTGTTTTAGTTAGGAAATTCTACGCCAGATCAATATATAATAGTTGTACTTTTCGAAAATTTCATTTTTCGCAAAAATCTGAAGGGGGTAGGTCAGGATTTTTTGCGATTTTCGTAAATCGCTCGCCATTTCTACAATTTTTTAGATATCAAAATAATTCTTTCACTGTCTTATTCGGCTTCGGATTCCGCGTCCAAAACGCCCCGGATCATTTTAATAGCTCAAAAATTACGGAAATGGCAAGTGATTTACGAAAATCGCAAAAAATCCTGACCTACCCCCTTCAGATTTTTGCGAAAAATGAAATTTTCGAAAAGTACAACTATTATACATTGTTCTGGCGTAGAATTTCCTAACTAAAACAATGGTACAAGTTTCAGATCGCTATCTCAAGAATTGAACGAATGCGGACCAAAAAACTGCTTTAATTTGACTATTTTTCGCGATTTTCGTAATTCCTTCGTCATTTACGCAAATTTTTAGATATCGATCTGAATCTTTCACGGTCTTATTCGGCTTCGGATTCCGTGTCCAAAACGTCCCGGATCGTTTTGTTACCTCAAGCATTGTGGAAATGGCGAGCGAATTACGAAAATCACGAAAAATCGTCAAATTCACGCGGTTTTTTGGTCGGCATTCGCTCAATTCTTGAGATAGCGATCTGAAACTTGTACCGTTGTTTTAGTTAGGAAATTCTACGGCAGATCAACATATAATAGTTGTACTTTTCGAAAATTTAATTTTTCGCAAAAATCTGAAGGGGGTAGGTCAGGATTTTTTGCGATTTTCGTAATTTGCCCGCCATTTCCGCAATTTTTGAGATATTAAAGTGATCCTGGACGTTTTGGACGCGGAATCCGAAGCCGAATAAGACCGTGAAAGAATCATTATGATATCTAAAAAATTGGAAAAATGCCGGGCAAATTATGAAAATCGCAAAAAATCCTGACCTACCCCCTTCAGATTTTTGCGAAAAATTAAATTTTCGAAAAGTACAACTATTATATGTTGATCTGCCGTAGAATTTCCTAACTAAAACAATGGTACAAGTTTCAGATCGCTATCTCAAAAATTGATCAAACGCCGATCAAAAAACTGTTATAATTTGACGATTTTTCACGATTTTCGTAATTCGCCCGCCGTTACCACAAATTTTTAGATATCGACCTGTATCTTTCACTGTCTTATTCGTCATCATATTACGCGTTCAAAACGTCCTCGATGATTTAAAATATATAATCTCGTGTTAAATGTTTTCCTTACATTTTCGAGCAAAGATCCTGCGATCCACGAGTTATCGTTTTGCTTCCAGAAAAATTTTATCAAACCTATACACGACTACTTCAAATCAGATCTCTGTCTCCCAATTATTACCGTTTTACAAAGCCCTTCTAACTTTGTCCAACCAAACAACACGACGTATCTACTCGTGGAATTCGGGGTAATCAGACATCGGATGTGAAACGAAAGTAACCGTCTGGCGGTGAACCACCCCCGCGGTAACTCGGTGGGTCAAAAGTTCGCGTTATGTGTGTGTAGTAGGCACATCGGCGCCGAATGGGCAGGTCACGCGAGGATGAGGTGAAAGGGCCAGACGCCGAAAAGCGACGGCTCAACTATTCCGGGCACGTCGCGCACTTTTCGAGAATTCTGCGGTTTCCGCCGCTGGAATTCGGCTACGCGATCGACGAAGATCGTGCAAACGAGAGATCGGTGCAGTCCGCGTGGCTCGGAACGTGCTCATCGCTGCTACGCCTATGGGCCAGGGAGAAATACTCCGGTTTTTGCATAATTCGCCCTTCAAGGAGGTACAGGGTTAATGAACTGTTAAACGAGCTGGGTTTAACTCTTTCGGGCATGGTGGGGCAGTAAACATTTTTTATGTACCGTACTGCGTGGTGGGACATTTTAAGAAACACCTGATACTATTGTAATTATTGCATGCAGGCAGGTTTATATATTTTTAAAAACTTGGCTTAGTTACGTAAAAAGCTATAACAACAAATTCTATTGAATTATTATTTCTTTTATGCTTTTATATTATGTGATTCTTTTGTTAATAAAGTATATATTTTGTTTAATTTAATACGCAACAAAGTGTCTATGCAACAGGGGTCTATTTATTCGTTGAAATCCTGTGTCTCAAAGGATACCGCCACTTGGCCGACAGACACGAAACCTAACATAGTACCACGTGGATCACGTTGCTCCATGGGAAAACACTGTACCACATGGACCGATAAGCTGTATAGCAGAAAAGTTAACGCCTACTTGGATATAGTAAAACTGTTAATTAGAAGATAAAACAAACCATAGAAAGACTATTGAGAATTTACTAAATCATGTACTCATTATTTCCATTTCCTTAAATAACAAACATAACGTATCTCTCCTATCTCTCGAATACTACAACCTAACCCATAGCACGTAAAACTGAATTATCGAATGACTCCATCACGTTCCCGATTGCAATAACAGAATCATCATATCCCACATTACAAAGTCAAACGTCTCGGCTGGCGTTCCGCCGGCACTTTGGGGGGCCGGCTTTATTTTCTGATTACGTTACCAAGTTGTTACGAAGGTTATACTTTCCCCGACGAAGGGAGAGAACGAGAGAGAGAGAGGACCTATTATTTTCTCGACGGTAACAAGTTGCACGGCAGGAACTGCTCGGTGCATCGAGAAACAGCCACGTGGCACGTGAAACGGACATCCTCGATGCAAATCGCGTGCGAGGCCCCCCGTGGTGCAGCAAACCCGGTCGTCTATTAAGAGGAAAAACCCCGTGAAACCGTACATTAACCCGAGCCACGGCCTCACGAACGCGAAGAGGGCTTCCGTGGTGATTACCGACGCCCGCGCCGCGACGCTGAAACACCGGTTACGGGGATCGCGGAACCGATTCAGGGAACTCTCGGTGACCGGCACCGCCCACCTCCGTGGAAATATCTTTATTCATCGTACCGCGTGTTTTCCATGAATTTACCACCGGCGACATAAGATTCCTGTAGATAGAAGAACGCTGTAATTTCGGTGCAACGTGAATCTCAGCTGAGGAATGTCACGGTTGGTATCGTGCGTTCGTTAAGGTAGTTTTGAAACGTGTAATCTTAAGTTTAGATTGAAAGGTCGGTTTGATTGACTGGGGAAAATTCTTTAGGAAAGTTTTATCGGGTATATGTATATGTATAATATTTTATAGACTTTGAATTTATTGTAGAAATTGATAATATTCGAATATAGGGGGATCTTACGTGTGGAATGAAATTCTTTTGATAAGTATACGTCTGTTGTTGTTTAACACGTTCCCGCCGGCATGTACCACCGGTGGTACATAGAGGACGGTCCCATAGGACGGTTTGTACCACTGGTGGTACCGCCAGTGGTACAAACGAGGAAATCAATTTTATATGTCTTTTCTCTTAATAAAAGGACAAACAAATTTGCAAATGGACTGAATCAAAATATTTATGAATTAACAAACAAACAATAAAAAACTATGAATAAGACCGCCGGCGGGAACGTGTTAAATATATGAAATACCATCTACGACGGGAAAGAAAGCACGCGGTATCTGAAACGTTATACATTTTACTTAGTAAAAGGTGCGGATGTGGAAAATGTAAAATTGCGCGGCGTCTCCATCGGCAATGTTTTACGGTGCGCGGGTAACGAGCGTCGGAATTTCTCACGTAATACCGTGTTTTACTTGAACGCGCAATAAACTTTTAATACTGCGAAGCTGCACCGACAAACGTCGCGTTCCTCCGAGTACACGGCGCGCGTTTGAAATTTTTATGGATTCTGAGGTTTGGTGCTTCAGACTGCGGCTTTATTCCGCGAAATCGGCAGTACGTGCGGCATTGTGGACGTAGAAGTGTACTCCGCGATACTGACGGGAAGTATCTTCGAACCTGAAACGTACTCGCGTCGGGGAGTATACTTTTCTGATTTCCATGAGACGACGCGTTTCGAACGATCGCGACTGTTACCGCCGACGGTTGTTTTTAAACAAAAAAACTGGAAACAAAAACTGGAAACTGTCGGAAGTGGCAATAAATGTGGTTTACCTGGAAATATACGACACGGAAAGTTTCACTTTGTATGTGACGGTGAAACTTGAAATTACATGGATAGGATTTTCTTATCGAATTAATAATTTGATTAAATATCTAAAGAATTTATAATATTTTTATTTGAAAGAAATAACGAAGATTCAGGAACGTGTTTTTCAGGTAATTCACAGAAAAACAGAAGTGTATAAATAAAATTGGATAAACGATCAGCTGCGAGAGTATCTCACGGTTTGTAATAATAGGGAAAATATTTTTACGGTGCATTATGCTAAATGAAAAAATGATTATTCACGGTCCCCTTTGAAGAATCTCAATTACTCGATTTTCCTTTTTTCTCTCTTTCGTGTATCAAACTCATTAAAAAGTTCGAGCTA
Organism: Mimumesa dahlbomi; assembly: GCA_917499265.3. Taxonomy (NCBI): domain Eukaryota; kingdom Metazoa; phylum Arthropoda; class Insecta; order Hymenoptera; family Crabronidae; genus Mimumesa; species Mimumesa dahlbomi. The sequence goes on along the minus strand of OU824118.1, from coordinate 8,688,411 downwards.
AGTGTGAAACCGGGGAGGGATGGTAACTCTATCTGTGGAAGTTTGAACGCATTTAATATCCGAGAAAAGCTTTTTTTAACATTCGTTCAATATTCATCCCGGGCAGAACTTTACCGATATTATGAAATATTCCTGTCGCTCTATTCTTCTCTTTGTCCACTTTTTAGATACGCGTCTGTACCTTTGGGAAATCAATATCGTCCAATTTCGCATATCTTGAGACTTACGGATTTCTCGCGGGACCGATCCCTTTAGCGTCGAAAAGAAGTGGTACTACATTGAAACGCGTTTTAAGAAATACACACCGGATGCGTGTTAACGTACAGCAAAAATTTCTATATTCCCGAACGCACACGTACGTGGTATTACCACTTACACACATATACATATAACGATACACGATCTCTCGATCTTTGATAAATCGTTCGTTACCTCTGTTCCAAAGATAAAATCCGTTCAAACGTATTCCGACGATAGAGAAAAAGAAACTTGACTTTCCAGATGAAAGGTCTGATTGCACGAAAACGTTCCGTCGAATTCCAATGCTATTAAATTTCTAATTTCTTCAATTTCACCGCAACAATAAACCGTAATACAAGCTTTTCTATTTACTCCGAAATTCTTCCGGCCGATAGATACTCCGATGGTCAACCGGTGCAATCAACTTTCCCCGGCTTGTTCTTGTTCCATCTCTCGTCCCCCATTGAAGATGGAACCGGGGGGAACGACAAAAATTCCGCAACTACGTTACGGTCCTACGGTTTCCGCGGCAAATCACCGCAGACGTTCCCACGGGAGCCAGCGCGAAGGATTGCTCGATTCAAAGAGATTAATCCCACCGCGAGCGTATACACGTCATGGAGATGCGACAATTTCACTTGGATTTCGTCGTCGGTCGTCTGATTTTCTTTTTATTGCGGAAACAGAGCGCCACCGGTGCCGCGCCTTCGGCATAACGAGGCTATATTAAATTTGCGGTGCTCTTTCACCAGTCACATTTCTCCGTTTCTCCGCCATTGTTTTCACCCTTTCCCTCTCTTTCTCTCTTTAAGTTCCGACCGTTATAACCCGGTCGACCGTCGTTTCTTCAAACCTTTTCACTCTCGTCTTCTTGCCGCTCGTTCTTCGCTCCACTTTCCGCGATTCGAAACAGTCAGACTTGCCGTAATCACGATGTTGTTATATCCACGTGCACGCGGGGGAAAAACGACGAGGAGGTACCGGGGTTAGCAAGGGCACCCTAAAAAGTCTCTTTGTTCTTGTAGTTTCCTCAGTTTTCTCGGTTCTTCGTTCCGCTCGGTCGGAATCATTTCGTCGCGCGATATTAAATCGCGCAACTGTCGACGCTGTTAGCTAGGAGACCCCCCCTGGAGTATGACCACTTCGGTGGAAATTATTTCTACGTGCTATTACGTATTTTTTTTTTTAAAGATTACGGACGGTATTGGGATCGTTATACTAGACCGCAAGATAGATTTTAGGGATAAGTTAAAAAAGTATTAGGAAGAATTATCTGCTGAATTTAAATGTCAATTATGGTAGTTTATAGGTTTTTAATAACTAAAAAACATTGGAAAAGTATCCATGTTATTATCGAATGAATGTATGCAAATCGATAATTGCCGATAAGTGTGTCGAATACTTTGGAATTAAGTAGACAATGTTTCTCAATAAAATGAGTTGACGTCAATGCTGTCACATGTGCACTGGGTTAGGGAGCAATTGATATTCACTGTACTTCCTCGGTGCTCGTCTCATTAAAATGGATGAAAGTGGTATCTACGATCAACGAGAAATTTCCTGCAGCAACTTACAAAGTCTCGTGAAACAGGCTCCAACAAAAACTAAGAACCGATAGATAGGATGACGACGATAACTTGATGCTACTTCCCGAACGAATTCAGGCTACGTTACACAAAAGTTCATCCGAACCTAACGTATCACCCACTCCTCTCAGAAACCAAGTCACCTTAAAACAGAAATACCATCGCACCTATTTAACCAGTTAAGTGTGTTTGACGACTATATCCGTCATACGAAAATTATGTTACCCTTTGAACATTTGGAAATTTTTGAAGTGCAGAAATTCTGACGTGAATTTCGATGCGTTAGGAATTCAAAGCACAGAAATGTCAAAGCCAAAAAATATCAGTGCCTAGAGATTTCAAAGCGCAGAAATATCAATGCTTTGATATTTCAAAGCACAGAAATTTCAAAGCCAAAAAATATCAGTACCTAGAGATTTCAAAGCGCAGAAATATCAATGCTTTGATATTGCAAAGCACAGAAATTTCAAAGCCAAAAAATATCAGTGCCTAGAGATTTCAAAGCACAGAAATTTCAAAGCCAAAAAATATCAGTGCCTAGAGATTTCAAAGCGCAGAAATATTAATGCTTTGATATTTCAAAGCACAGAAATTTCAAAGCCAAAAAATATCAGTGCCTAGAGATTTCAAAGCGCAGAAATATCAATGCTTAGATATTTCAAAGCACAGAAATTTCAAAGCCAAAAAATATCAGTGCCTAGAGATTTCAAAGCACAGAAATATCAATGCTTTGATATTTCAAAGCACAGAAATTTCAAAGCGCAGAAATATCAATACTTTGAAATTTCATCGCACAGAAATATCAAAGCGAACAAATATCGGTGCCTAGAGATTTCAAAGCGCAGAAATATCGTAATATTGGTGAAAACCAAGATATATTCGCAGATTTCGATATGTTTAAACTGTTTAAAGGTCAATGTAAATAATTTAGGATGGGATTCATGTATCCATAATTTCCTAACGTTATCACTAGATTCTCGCGACACACAGCTTTTCCCATTCTGCAAAAAGGTCGCCACACTTAACTGCTTAAAAAAAAAGTACAAACCACTAATCATGTCCACAAACTCCATTAAACCCTACACATTTCCCAGCCGCTATCGGAAGTCGAAGTGGAAAGCTCGCGGAAATAAATAACGGAAAAGTTCCTAGCAATTCAGAATGGGCAACGTAGAGAGCTCGGTGTCTGTAAAAAAGTAAGAGACCATCGACGAGACGACGTCGATAAGTCGGTACCACTTTCTAGATGGATTCCTGCCGCAGAAAGGGGAAGTGCATGACCGCCGTGGTGATCCTGGAAGAGAGACTCGCTCGTAATCCCGCAAAACCTCAAGGATAATCCAGTATACGGAAGAGGGGGAGGGGTAGGAAGAGGTTGGTACCGGGCTGATCGAACCTTTTATCCGTTTCAGCACCGCCACCGCCATTTACGTGTCTGCCCGTTTCGCCTTATCTCGGCAACCGCTTCGTCCTCGTGACCTCCGCGCTTAAATGTCGATCCAGTGTCGTGTTATCGGCCACCTACTCCCCCAGGGGGCTAGGAACCGGGTTTATCGGCTGCGACACGAATCGCGGAAATCCACGATATGTCTACTTGGAAATCGATTATCCTTCGCGGGAATAATTTTCTGTGGCGATAGCGACTCTCTCTCTCTCTCTCTATCTTTCCACCGGTGTCTGTCCGTCGTTCCGATCGGGTTTGGTTGTAACGGTAATAATAAAAAGTTATGGCTGGAAAAGCGAGCGGATCGATACCCGATGATGTTTCGTTTTTCTTTTTTATAGTATCGTTTTGGAAAGAGCGTAGGTATATGGAAATTTTATGATAAACGAAGAGGGAAGTGTGAATAAAAAGTTTAGTGGAAATCTGTGTGGGGTATGAATAGTTTGATTTTTTTTTTTCATTTGGAAAGTTACTTTGTTAAGACTGTTGTACTTTACTGCGTTTTGATTAATCGTTTATACGTTTTAAGGATGACTCGATTCCGTTTGGAACAAAAGGAAAATCTATTTAATTCCATAGGCGAAACTTCGCAGACATTTCACCGTGGGGCTAACTCTCTTATTCCCGGCGACGCGACGTATCTAGCTGTTAAAACGGAATTTTTCACTCAAAAATTCAGGTCGCGCGGGATTAAGTAAGGTGAACGTGACGTCGCCGGGAAGACAAAACTAATACCGTCTACGAGCGTAATCCCATCCACGAAAAAGTTTTTGCCGGAAAAGAAGAAATCTACCCCGCCGCCGCCGCCGCGCGAAATACGACGACCTCGCCGAAAAGCACAATTACGACGTCGCCGTAATTAGTTCGGTTAGACAGGCTCGTTAGTGTCCACCTCGTGCGTCGCGGTAATTTCAACGAAGTAATAGGGATCCGCCTTTAAGACACTTCTATTTTCATATTGAATCGCGCACAAACTACAGTTCACGTGAGTAAATTAAAAAGAAAAAAAAATAGGGAGGGGGTGGGGGGAGGGGAGAGAGGAAGAAGAATTAAATAACTTTCTACCTTTGTCGGAAGAAAGATCGCAAAATACGAACGTGAAAGAATTTAATTACGATCCTAAAGTAAGATTGCAAACGTTACAGCGGACGTGCGGTTTTTAACAAGAAAGAGAAATCATGGTGAAAAACCGAAATGAAATTTCACACCGGCTCTTCTATTACTCACATTTATCTCGGTGAAGGAGGAACGGATTTGTGAAGGTGGAAAGGACAAAACGACGATGGGCTACGGGCCGGAACGAATCTCGATGTAAGACTCAGATTTCCCGGAGACAGAACCGTCGGGACAGAACCACCTGCGACAAATTATAGCCCAAGGAACATTCCTATCGACGCAGCAGCCATTTTGCAAGGATTCGCACTCGGGCTACGTGGAAATCTATCGTGATTATTCAACGATGTCGAAATGCTTGTGCCGGAGAAGATTTTCCCGTAATATTCACGGTGTTTTCCTAGCAAAAGTTCGATACAACGTGTCTCACTTAAAATGTTCACCCTTCTAAAGGAACGTTGAAACATATTTCTAATAACGACGAATTTCTGCGTATATTTTCTCTATTTTCAAACAGACGTTTCCATGGAAATATAATATGTAATAAAAAATTGGGTTTCTTTTGTTTTTTATAGAACAGAAAAAGTGAATTTGAAGCGACAATATCTAAAGAAGAAAACAAAACTCTTTGCGGAAGGTTGAAAGACGATCAAAGCCAGAGAGCTTCTTGAGAGGATAAAGCGAGATTAATTACGCTCTCCATCGACACTTCAATTTGACGAGGCGCTAATTACTCACAGGATACCGTCGCGAGCCAGGCAAATAGTTTACCTTGCACATTTTGACGCGTTTGATGAGATTCCCTGTAACGGATCGCTTTCTACTTTCGAAAGTGTACTTAGACAAATAATCGTTAGCTCCGAGAAAGGAGAAAAAAAAAAGGATTCGCTCTGTTATTAAAACCCGCGAGACGTTTTACTGTCATTAAATGCGTATTAAAAAACCATTACGTAATCTACGAGCGACCCGCAACAAACACGAAAACTGTTTTATACCATTATATCTTTCCCTAGAGAGACTTTCTCTCGATCAACAGTTATCACGAATTCGCGGCTCATTACGTGATGCAACACTAGCAAAGCTGTGTCATCGAGACTCTGAACCGATATTGACATTTCCATCATCCCTACATTTTTCTTATTATTTCTCATCTCGTTTCTTCATCCAACAACTTTTATCACCCTGTAAAATCGAATCCAAAGAAAATACATAACGTCATAAAATCTACTACTAACCAAACATAATTACCAATCATTCTGATATCCCAAGGTATTCAAACCCAAGCAAAAATCTCAAATATCAAACTCCAATATTTTCAATCACCAAATCACTTTCTACCTTTATAAATCCAAAAAAAAAAACGAATGTCACACGGAGTATCGGTTAACCCATCGACGAAGGCGTTCCCAGAAATGCAAATCATCTATGCGAGAGTCAGCAGGTGCCATCGCGTAAAGGGCCTCATCAAAGAGAAAATCCGTGTTTCGAGGCGGACCACCCTGGACCACGAAAGACGTTCCACGAACAGGGCTTTCCCCTCGATCGTCAATCTGTCCCCGAAACATTTACGCCGTGTCCCCCCCTCGGCTCTTTTTCCCCCATTGATCCACGGTCACGATCTTAAGCCCCCGAAAAGAGGCTTACTCTGATTGACGGAGAAGTTACCAGGACTGCCGGATTGACGGTTTACACGGCCGTTCTCGCGTATTAGCTGTCTTAACTTCTGCCTTTCTTTTATCCGCCCTTCGGTCTCCACTAGCCGGGCCACTGCCGTTCGACTTCGACTCGAAGTCGTGTCAACGGCGTATCGCGACGTTTTTGTGTAATCTCCACGACTCGTGATTCGGAAAGCGATCTGAAAGCCTGTCCGTCTCGACGGTACAGGTCGAATGTTGTAAATCCGATCGGTGAGTTTGGAAAGGTGCTGCGGGAATTAGACGGCTACGGTAAGGAACACGGGTGATATGCGTATGGTAATTTGTGATATATTCTGAACGGGTCAGGTGGAAAATGAAACATTCGGGGCGTGGATGTTGTGAAATAAGGATTTTATTAAGAAAAAGATGGAAATATATTGTTAATTATTGAAATATTTGGAAATAATCACGCGAAAAATGAATATGGTAAACGACTGAAATATGTTGGAAAGAACTTATTTCTACATCAAATAGAAGTTCCTCTGACCTATCACCGTGAACTTTTGTCGATGAATATCTCATGTGAAACAAAAACATCTGTTTTAGACTGATTTTTCCATATAGTATCCACGCTATTTCCGTGTCTACCATCCGTTACAAGACACGCGGTGTATATCAAACGAGTCGATATCCATTCCCACGAATCGTCGAAAGTGATTTTTATTTATCACATTCCAGTAGAGTACCGCGATGTTTTCGTACGAGTCGGAGAAAGCGATCTCACAACTTGCTCGAGCAAGATTTCTCTGATGTACGACAAAAAATAGTCTACATCCGTGAAATAGATCAGTCGGGACTTGAAGAGATTGATGCCCACTTCGAATCTTATCGAGATCTTGCCAGCACGATGTCTTCGAGTGTTATGAATGTAATATACAAGAGGTTATCATTTCATACATTAATTAGATATCATTCCCATGGGAAAAGTGGTGTTGGCGTTCTTCCAACAAGAGTGTCTCATGATTAATAAAATACAATTATAATTCTTAGTAATATTAAGTCGAGTGAATTGTTTCAAATTAGATGCATAAATTTCAGCAAGCTATAAACAAAGAAAATGATTGATTCAGTGAAAAAAGTAATGGTCTCGACGTTACGTCGTAACAAGAACTTTTGCATCGTAAAACGAATCTTTAAGGGTCACCTCGTAAATTATACCACCTGACAGTCTCAAGAGACATGCGACCCACCAACGGGTCGAAGGTCACGACTCTTGCATCCATAAGTCATTGGTATAACTAGAATGCAGTTCGAATTAAATTTTAAAAGCAATCAGACAAACGAGATACTAAAATCGAAGAAACAGATTTCAAACGTACATTATAAATATACACAGACTTCTGCAGCATTTTATCCAACGATATTCACAAATAAATAATACAAAAGTCAATTAAAAAAAAAAGAAATTTATATATATAATTATAAAAATATGGAACACAGTGAAATATTGATATTCAAATACATAAATTCAACGACAACGACAAATCTCACACTCCACCACGAGATTGAAACAATTAGAAAAGACTTCGGGTGAAATTTCCAAGAATCGCCGGCGGATTCGTCTCTCAAGGAAACAACGTTTTAATTAACGGCCTCCATTTGACAACAGCCAAAGCAGATTTCCCTCGGCATAACCGGAATCAGGTACAGTTATCTCGTGAAGTATAAGCGTTTCACCGTGTACCCTGATAACTTTCATCGCCCGACGACTGGTATCGCGAGAATCTCATCTACACCGATGATACGAGATCAGAGATAACGAGCGTTTATGCCGGAGAGGATTTCAACTTCGGTGTAAAGCAAGTGGCTCTCATTTCAACCATCCCCTGCCCACCCCCACCCCCCCCCAACCCCCTTGTTTCACGTTCCACCCTTCATTTATCCGGCATCCTGTGCTGCACCTTCCTTCGTTCCACATTGCCCTAACGCGCAACTTGCGGCTTGTAATTAGAGTAACAATGCAGGACGCTCCTTGTAACCGCAAACTTCACCCTCGACGCGTTATGAAATTATGATAACTTGGTGATAGGGACGGGTTTTCGAACGATTCATCAGATAGACGTGCACGCGCGGCGAAATTTGTTCGAACGTGTTTCACAATCGGGCTATTGTTCACGGAGAAATATCGTGGCAAACGAAAGTTATCGCGGTAAAGTGTAATAAATGTATGTACGGTGTAATTGGGAAGACCGGATGTGGAAAAGCAAATTTTTCAACGACCTGCGTGGCGATGGAAATCATTGCACGAGATTACAGGGGAATCTTGATTTATCGATCGGCAATGTATCGAGGGGATTTTTCGCGGCAATACCGGATGGTTATTGTTTGATTCGAGAGCTTAAAATGCGGGATAAGTGAAGGTAAGAAATTAATGTTCTGGCAATAATGATTTTACGCGTTCGGATGTGATAAAGGAAATACACTTTCAACTTTTTAAAAGGCAGACAGGTTGTAAACTTGAAGAATATTCAGTTTTGTTTCTAGTAGTTATATCTCACGTATTCCCTTATTTTTTGCATTTTGTATAAACCGTAATAAAAATTTAATTAACCCCTTCAAATGCATTAATTTCTTGTGCTAATGTAGACTTTGATGTCTCCAAGACATAAAGAACTGTTTCTGGCGAACGATATGCGGTTTATTATTAGATTATTAAATTGTTTTACTCATACAAGGATTCTGTTTCCTCTAGACATTATTATATCAACCTAATTACATGTTATATAACAATGCAAATTTTAAAATAAAATGTTCTGTTTCTAAGCTAGCATATAACTGTTCGGCTGAGATAAATTAAATAGTATTTTTCGGAAGCGTCAAATTCTGTTTAATGTTTTTGTAAAAGGGTTAATATTTTTTTGAAATTTGGAGTAATATGAGACGCACAACAACTGATGAAAACATGATTCTTCCATGAGCATCGGTGGTTCAGTGGTAGAATGCTCGCCTGCCACGCGGGCGGCCCGGGTTCGATTCCCGGCCGATGCAAAAGTTATCTTTTGGATTTTTTTTTATCACCACACACAATCCTATTCCCACACGTAACCTATTTTCAATTAATTAAATATTTTTGGTTATCGTAAATAAGTTATACAATGAATCTGACAATATAAACATTACGTATTCTACAACAGCTATTACCCTTCCAATGAATTTCCCAGCAAATTAATCAAATTTTGTATACACTACAGTCAAATCTCCGAGAAAGACACTGATTCAAGTACGTACATACATATCTATAGCATTGAAAAAAGACCCAGAGGAGGAAATTTCGACATACAAAGACCTAGAATATACGATCCCTATAAAACAGAACAAAAGTGAAAATCCGACACGAATCGTACTTAAAATTTTGAATGGCTTCGACAAGTCTTAGGAGCCTCATGCATATCACTTCTTCCTTTTCAAGAACACAAAAAGACTCTTTTCAAAAAGAATCCCAACAGTGCGAAACGCCATACAGTATCGACCATATTAATGAGGAACAATCATTCGTAAAACAAACCACGTACGGGGGTATGTGTTCAATAGTTACACTCTTGGTTCGTGATGAACCAGGTCCTCGGGAACAGGATGCCTTTATCCTCCTCGAATTAAGCCCCTCTAATTATTTCACGTAGCCGTCCTGCGTGAATTACGTACACGCCGGTGTCCCCGGTGCGACGTGCAATGGCACGTATTATCCAGAAATTCTCAATTTACATGTACACATAACTACGCCCGTATCCGTACGATTGTGGAACGCACGCGAACCCACACGTGTATTCGTTTACACGTACTTATGCATACGTATGTACGTTTACGCGTTTATGTCGCAGGACGCATTCCAGGTTCCAATGAAGAGGAGATTACCATAACCCGTGTCTGCACTTGATTTCACACCAACGCGTTCTACGTTTGTTTCATACACACACACATACACACATATACACATATATAGACGTATTAGTCGCGTACAGAACGCGGCAGAGGGGAAGCATTGCATTGTTGGCAGGTATAAGCCGGCGTTTTAGCGTGACATAATTTGTCACGCTGTAATCGGCTGTAAGAAGCGGGCTCCCACCTTGACGCACGCGAGCTACAAGCCACGCTAACGTACGCTAGTTTCCTTAGTACATATTTTAGTTTTCGTGGTTCCATCGCTGATACAACAACACCGTACTACATTTCAATTTGGGATCGTCGCTGGCGATAGGCCCTTAGTGTTCGAGATCCACGGGGGGATTAGGGTCCGGGGGAATATTTTATGGTGACACGGCCCTTGCGTGCGCGAACGATTAATAATTGAGAAACCGGAGGTGGAGAGCGTGAGATTGAAAAGAATGCTAATGTGGCGAGTCTAGATTTTTGTAATAGAAATACTTTAATATTGTGACGATAATAGAATGTGATATTTTAAAGAAAAGACACCGTCATTCCAGTTATTGAAAAATATATGTAACATTAATAAGGATAATTCAGTTACTATTTTAGTAAAAGTACAAAGAAATTCAATTTGATTAGCTACAAAGTATTCTTAAAAACACTTGCAAAACCGCAGAACACGAACAATCAAAATCAACGAACGAATGTTTCAATATCCACAAAAATTCTATTAAACTACCACTCTATGCACGAATGAAAAAATAAAACGTTCCATTCGCGGTACAGTCTTATTGTCACAATTAATTCCGTCGGGACGAGTCGGAATTTAACGACGACCGAGATCAGATATCCGAAGTACCTGTCTAATCCGCGAGTACGCTGCCGCTTAATTACACAACTAAGCGCCAAAGCGGTTCGTGCACGTTAACGAGCGAGGGACGATGAGTTAACGACGTGAGATAGTGTCTGGGTGTAAACAGACTTATCGATACCGTCTCTGTCGATTGATCCCCCGTCTCCCACGGCCAGGGAAATCCAACGTAAGAGCATAATCCACCTGTACCTATCGTCCAATTACGTGCGGTATCCGTACAGCGTGCTTCACCCGCCGGTTATGTACATTTCAAAGGAACGCACATCGCTTTTTACTTCTTCGAATCGCGTTCATCCGTGTCTGCAAACTCTCGCGTTTTTGCATCCGCGAAAACGAGGCCGCGCTGCGGAATTGCCTGGTTAGAGATCAATGGGATTTTAAACGTTCCAGAATTGTTGAACACTAGAACTACCAAGGCAGTCAAAACGACTGGTTCAGAATTTCTTAGAAGAATCGCTTAAATTTCGTACACGATTTCGAAAATTTTTCATAACGATGTTTCTATATGTAAATAATTAAATTGGTCACTTTACTATCCTGCTTTATTTCTTTGTTTAATACATATTTATCCAATGTTTTTAGAAATACCGAATTAATCTACGGTAGTTCTAGTGTTAACCTGAACCACTATTGTACGTAAATATTGATTTATGAACTATTAAAAAATGTTAAATAATTAATTTGTTCTAGGTTCTATACTGTATTTATTATAAAAACAAAATTTTATATAAAATAATTTGATCACACGAGCAACTCAGAAGGTGTTGATGAATTAATCTTTTCTCTCACTTTGTACATCATTTATTTAAACTATCCATCGTATTCGAGAAACCAAGAAAAAATCTACACTGTAGTATCTACAGATTAGCTGTAGTACGTAAATAGTGGTGGAATCAATTGGAGAAATAGTAAATGAAACCCTAACGGGTTAAATTAAAGATTGGGGTTGACGAAAACAAAAGAGTTAATCTCGTCGTTGGGGTTTTATCGATGGGAGAATAAAAAAAAATGGGGGGGTCCCGTCGAACTAGCGACGGTTTTTTCGAACGCTGCAGGCGTTGATGGGTGCGAAATAAATCACGACAGCGTAAACTCGTGGGCAGAGCGGTGGCTTTGCGCGTTCGATTAATCGACGAAAGGGGAACCGAGCCAAGCGTGAAAAAGCGTTGCGTAAGTTTAAAGCGTTTAACAAGATTCTGTGGTGAATGGTAAACGCTGGTTGGCTTTGTGAGCTACCGATCGTCGTACGCTAATACAGTTTGCGGTAAACTGTGTCTCTAGGGTAGCTACTGACGCGGGGAAAAAATAGCTTATCAATCTTGAGCCTTGCATCATCGTGAACGTCGATTTATCGCGATCTAATATCACGCTCTGTACATCCTAATGAATATAAAATCACGAGGAACAGCGGGGGAAGTTTTAATAGCTGAATGTAATTAGCAGGTGAATTACATGTAAAATTTTATGGAAGATTAATCTGAATTTTGCATGAAAATTTCCATGGCAATGAAAATACCTGTGCATTATATTATATCCGGGAAAATGTATATTTTAATTTTCCATACAAAATTCTGCATGCTTCCATAAATTGGAAATTATACGTAGGATGGTAGTATACCGTCCACCATATGTTTACAACAAAATATAGAGAATTATTTTTAAAAAACTATGCGATTTTAATTACTTACTTGTTTATCTATTCTTAGTTTATAAAATTTCACATTTCAAGATGACATCGTTCAGCGTTGTGACTCAAATGTGTTTAATTATTAATTATAATCAAGATCTTACGCTGTAAAAGTGACTCCTAACCAAATGTAAATGGGATTCGTTGTAAATGTTCGCATTACTTATTTCGAGCATCGATTTAACCTAATTGTCTTCTTATATAAAGCGATCAAGCTCATACACATATTCACCCGCATTTTCTCCAGTAAATGTATTATATTTGTTTAAACATTCACAAGTCTGCCTAATACAAGCTTGTCCGAGGGTAAAGGGTTAATACGTAGTCAAGGTCAAGAGAAATCCCTGCAGTGCAACCATCTAATTCAAAATGAACGTCATTTTTTAATCTAATCTCTTTAGCACCTGACGCGTCAGCTTTTAATCAATATCATTCATCGGACCCGATATAATAGCAGAATGCAACAAACAATACAATTAGATACCATTATCCACTTTTTAAAAAATTTAATTCTTATTCTGGACTCAGTAAAAGAGAATAATTTAATTATCCTAAGTAATGACGGCAAAATTTGAGAAAGTATTGGACATAGTAATCAATATGGGACCCACGATAAATCAAGCTATGACTAATAAAGATAAGCATTCCTGTTCTACGTGGAGTATTTCGACAAACACACGGAAATCCAATAATTCCAGAGTTCCTGTTTATTACGCATTTTTTCCATCTTAAAGTAAGTCAATTCGGAACGAACACGAAGCTGTCTGAAGATCCACTTATATTTCTCATTCCTCGAACTTTTCGTCACGCGATGCTGTGTTCGAGATGAATAATTATCGTGTCACGAAAAAAAAAATAGTACTAAGTATGTAGTCAATTAATTTGTACAAAATTTCTCATTCAACCCCACAACATATTTTTACTTTGAACAACGCGTACGTGAATTACCGAAATCAGAGATGAAATGATCTTTTTCTTTCGTCCGACGCACGACAGACTTCTCATGTAACGAAAGAAGAACTTCGAGTAAAGCAATCTGTAACCCAGGACCGGGAGAAAAAAAGTTCAGCAATCTTCGAGAATGATGCACTTAAGTTACGAAGGATAACAATGCAACGTGCACCGGATGTGCACGAATCGTAACATCTTTAGAGCAGCCACTCATGAAACCCGTAACTCCGTAATCCACTTCGCAAGTTGCGACTCTTCAGCCAGGGTGTTTCAAAGTGGATATCATCGGCCTACTTTCTACCCGTAGTCTGGAGAGCCGCATAAACCTTCCGGTATGCTTGGGACACGTATACAGGGTGTCACTCAACCATGTATCAATGTTTCACAAATAGTATACTATAAAGAAATTATTCTTACTACACTTGAATTATTTAATTATCCGTTGATTTATATGTCATTCTTTACGAATAATAATAGTGAATGAATGAATTATTCATTCGACTATTACAGTCATAGGTGTCCTATCGACGAAGATTAACAAACTGAATTTAACATAGGTACTATTAACAGAAAACAACGTTCCGTTTTAATACCAAACTGCTTGACAAATAATTAAATAATTAGAGAGGCACCCAGTAGAAAGGTTCTCGGAAATACGTCGGGACGCATTTGAGGCTGAGTAGATTTTCACGAGGGTTTCGGAATTCTCTGGTAAAGCGGGAAGGGACGAGCCCTAAGCGAGTTTCGAGAGGCCGAATCGTCTATGGCGAGGAACCACTTGAGTTTCAGCTGGCGCTAATCGCAGGATTATGTTTTACGCCGGCGTCAGCCTGCGCCGCGTGCACATTTGCATCTTTATCGTCGCGGCGTTCGAGCTATCTGTACTTTGCTGATGTCAATGTTTCTAACGAACAATACACTGCCGAGCGGTTAATTAATAAAAACTTACGCGAACTACGAATATAATTTATGGAACGCGTATTTCGTACATAAATAACTCGTTAAAACAATAAGAAAGAATAAAATGTTTAAATAACAATTGATATTTCTTATGTGTTTCGTAAATAAATAACTCGTTATAATGGTAAGAAGGAATAAAATGTTTAAATAACAAGTGATATTTCTTCTATTCAACGGCAAGGTAAAGCGAATCTGCTTTCCGAGGATTCTCATTTTCAATAATACAATATTTTTGTACTTCCAGTTGCCGTTTTAGCAATTTCATCTTTACCAAGCGTTTTCATTCTTGCCTTTACCTTTGAAAGATTTCCCGCGTATAAGGTCGCCCTCCTCTCTCTCTCTCTCTCTCTCTCTCTCTGGTCCATCGATGCTGTTTTCGCAAAGTGGAGCGCACCTCGATGTTCAAAAGGAAAGCACCCGCGGGGAAATTGCGATGCCGTTCGGAAAGACGCGGGGAAAAGCAAATCTGCTACGCAACAACTTTTCGCGAATCGATGTCCGCCGGATTCGCAAAAGATATAAATCCGAAATCGCGACGTTCCGCGCGAGAAAACTTTTACGTATCACCGGAACGATGTTATTGACACGAAGGGCAAAGCACGACTGATTTTCAAACGGGCATAGAAGAGCGTGCCGAGGTCAAATCGAAGTACGTGAAACATATTTCTGCGAAATAGCAATTCCAGGAATCGAAGGTCCTGGGGCTCCTGTTGTCACGTACGAAATCCTCGATCGTATACGTTTGACTTTCAACTAAGTCCGCGGGATACGTATATCAAGAGTTAAGGTCTTGACTCGGGCCAAGTACAAGAGTTCCCGACTGGTAGACCTGAACTACTCTTTTCCGGAAGAATTAGATCGAGGTTTTCGGGGTATTCAAACGGCATTAAATCCGCATATTTCCCCCAAACTATGGTGATATTCTTGTAGGGGACGTCCACCCGAATAATTTAAGCCTAACTACGAGAAGATCCATCAAGCCAATCGCGAGATATTTTGATCTAAAAAGTCGAGGTTTTTGTAAGAAACGTCGTCTTCTTCCTCTCCTCCTTCTCCATCTCCATGTTCAGCCTGTCACGCAGCCCCGTGTCAAACCCTAACATATGTTTCATACTATGCGAGATAATTTTTCTGCCGATAACGTAGATTTTATATATGTAGTATATGAAATTTCCTCTCACACACATCCAGATTGTTAACATATTAAATTAGAAATGTTTGTTACGTTACGTTTTTGACATCAAGCTTCGTAAAACTAAGGGTCAGAATGCGTATTCGAAACATATTCGATCATTTTTATATCTTGAAAATTGCGCGAATGGCGAGCGATGTATGAAAATCGCGAAAAATCGTCAAATTATGACAGTTTTTTGGTCGGCATTCGCTGAATTTTTGAGATAGCGATCTGAAACTGGTACCATTGTTTTAGTTAGGAAATTCTACGCCAGAACAATGTATAATAGTTGTACTTATCGAAAATTTAATTTTTCGCAAAAATCTGAAGGGGGTAGGTCAGGATTTTTTGCGATTTTCGTAAATCACCTGCCATTTCCACAATTTTTGAGCTATTAAAATGATCCTGGGCGTTTTGGACGCGGAATCCGAAGCCGAATAAGATGCAGAAAGAATCAGATCGATATCTAAAAAATTGTAGAAATGGCAGGCGATTTACGAAAATCGCAAAAAATCCTGACCTACCCCCTTCAGATTTTTGCGAAAAATTAAATTTTCGAAAAGTACAACTATTATACGTTGTTCTACCGTAGAATTTCCTAACTTAAACAATGGTACAAGTTTCAGACGGCTATCTCAAAAATTGAGCGAATGCCGACTAAAAAACTGGTTGAATTTGACGATTTTTTGCGATATTGGTAATTCCTTCGTCGTTTCCGACATTTTTGAGATATCAAAATGACCCGGGACGTTTTGGAAGCGGAATCCGATGCCGAATAAGACAGTGAAAGAATCAAGTCGATATCAAAAAATTTGCGGAAATGACAAAGGAAATACGAAAACCGCGAAAAATCGTCAAGTTCAACCAGTTTTTTAGTCGGCATTCGCTGAATTTTTGAGATAGCGATCTGAAACTGGTACCATTGTTTTAGTTAGGAAATTCTACGCCAGAACAATGTATAATAGTTGTACTTATCGAAAATTTAATTTTTCGCAAAAATCTGAAGGGGGTAGGTCAGGATTTTTTGCGATTTTCGTAAATCACCTGCCATTTCCACAATTTTTGAGCTATTAAAATGATCCTGGGCGTTTTGGACGCGGAATCCGAAGCCGAATAAGATGCAGAAAGAATCAGATCGATATCTAAAAAATTGTAGAAATGGCAGGCGATTTACGAAAATCGCAAAAAATCCTGACCTACCCCCTTCAGATTTTTGCGAAAAATTAAATTTTCGAAAAGTACAACTATTATACGTTGTTCTACCGTAGAATTTCCTAACTTAAACAATGGTACAAGTTTCAGACGGCTATCTCAAAAATTGAGCGAATGCCGACTAAAAAACTGGTTGAATTTGACGATTTTTTGCGATATTGGTAATTCCTTCGTCGTTTCCGACATTTTTGAGATATCAAAATGACCCGGGACGTTTTGGAAGCGGAATCCGATGCCGAATAAGACAGTGAAAGAATCAAGTCGATATCAAAAAATTTGCGGAAATGACAAAGGAAATACGAAAACCGCGAAAAATCGTCAAGTTCAACCAGTTTTTTAGTCGGCATTCGCTCAATTTTTGTGATAGCGATCTGAAACTGGTACCATTGTTTTAATTGGGAAATTCTACGGTAGAACAACGTATAATAGTTGTACTTTTCGAAATTTTGATTTTTCGTAAAAATCTGAAGGGGGTAGGTCAGGATTTTTTGCGATTTTCGTAAATCGCTTGCCATTTCCACAATTTTTGAGATATTAAAATGATTCTTTCACTGGCTTATTCGGCTTCGCATTCCGCGTTCAAAACGGCCCGGATCATTTTAATATCTCAAAAATTGCGGAAATGGCAAGCGATTTACGAAAATCGCAAAAAATCCTGACCTACCCCCTTCAGATTTTTGCGAAAAATGAAATTTTCGAAAAGTACAACTATTATATGTTGATCTGCCGTAGAATTTCCCAACTAAAACAATGGTACAAGTTTCAGACGGCTATCTCAACAATTGAGCGAATGCCGTTCAAAAAACCGCCTGAATTTGAGGATTTTTCACGATTTTCGTAATTTGCTCGCCATTTCCACAATGATTGAGATATTAAAACGATCCGGGACGTGTTGGACGCGGAATTCGAAGCCCAATAAGACAGTGAAAGATTCAGGTCGATATCTAAAAATTTGCGGAAATGACGAAAGAATCCACAAAAAGCATCGAAAATGCAAAGCTATGGGCCAAGTACAAGAGAATGTTACATTGGAATAGGTTGCTCATTAACATAAACTGCATTTTATACAGGATTTGAAATCAATCAAATGTGAGCAAGTTTGATTGATTTCAAATCCTGTGTAAAATGCAGTTTATGTTAATGAGCAACCAATTCCAATGTATCATTCTCTTGTACTTGGCCCATAGCTTTGCATTTTCGATGCTTTTTGTGGATTTTTACTATACAGGGTGAATCGTACGATAATTCGAACGAAATACGTCCAAAAATATTTTCAATAATAACTTGCTCTGTGTGTTAAAAGAATAACTATGAACAGATCTAAAATACTTTATCGCACTGCTGGCACGGTAATTAAACAATTTTCTTTCTCCCTGCTTTATCAGATTTTCTTTAATTTCTCTTCTGAAATAGATAATTTTATTCTCTTCATTCATTAATTCACACTATTATATAAGGAAATTTTTCAGACTCGCTCCATGTCTACGGATGACGAGACCTTGTTAAAAGATAACGAATTAAATTAGTTATATCAATGCAAACAGAAATAGAAAAGCGTATGGCTGGTAAATAATGAATAGTAAATTCGATTCGAACGTAAATAAGTAAAAAATCGAATTATCACGTTTAATTCGATAAGTATCACGATTCCCGGGGACTCGGGTAACGAGTGTACTACACGCGGATCAAAGGGGACTGAAAATGTGTTATTTTACGAGACGGTCACGGGACGTGGCCACGAGAGAAGCAACACAGAGCTCGTTACTTTGCATACAAGGTGTACCACGTACACATTTGCATCTTTATCATCGTATTATTTGCAAGCGGCTGCCGCGTTCCGCTGATGTCAATGTTTCATAAGTCGATAGAGAAGGGACAACGCTATAGCGCTTATAGCTCATTTGAATAATGCGATTCATGGTTTTCCTTCTTTTCGCGTAACGATTACACCGTGTCCTTACGTCGCGCGGAAACGATTCGCGTATGTTTGCCAACTTCTTTTATTGCCGAATCCCGAAACGAGAGAGACAGAAAAACGCAACAGTGTTCGAGTACTTCGCGAACGGGTATAACATTTTATATCGAAGGATATAAAACTCTCTTCCGCAACCTCCACGAGTGTCAGCTTTTGTGTCACACGCCGCTTTCGACGTCCCGACAAACACGCTGTCACAATGGAAATTTCTCAAGGAAACTGCTAAACGTTCTCTCCGCGGGAAATTTCAGGCAAACCGCGCCACTTCTGGAAATTCCAAAAGCAGATTGCGCGGACTAGTAGTCGTGTCTGTGGAAAGTGTTACGAGAACGACTGCGCGGCAAATATGAACAAAAAATCAGCGTCATTTCCCGCTGTTGAATCGAGAAGAAAGGAAGTTGAAGAAAGACCAGTAATTTCCTTGTAACAAAGGATGAATGCCGGAAAAAAGAAAACGGCGAAGATCTAACAATCCCGTATGAAACGAGAAGAAGAAGAAGAAGAAGAAGAAAAAAAAATAGAGAAAGACATACGATTGTGCTTCTTTATTTCGGCCGATTTCTTTTATCGCCGTCGTTGAATCGAGGCGGATGATGAGTTTTCCCTTATTTGTTTTCATCCAATAAGCGAAAAACACATAGGGCTTCGTTCCTTCCATTTCGTCGTTTACCGAAAGAGCTCCCCGAGGACTTGTCTCACCGGGCGAGACAATCCGGCTGAATTCGTTTCGACAATCACGCCAGCCATCGAGAAATTCGGCCAGCACGGTGTGCGAACAACAAAATACACCTTTCGGAAGTGAACGTTTCGCCGATAAAAATAGTAACTTAAGAAACATTGATTGTTCACGAGACGCGAACGGTCGGAAGACCACGCGGTAAACGTTTCCAGAGAGTTTCGTCTGGATATAACGACGGAACGCTCGGTGATTAACGTGAACACGTGTAGAATGAAATCCGGACATCGATCAATCTTAATTAATAGCGTCCGCTTAAATTGAAAGCTTAATTAAACCGATTCCGGAATCTTGAGGGAAGCAAGAAGTTGCGGTTCGATTAATTCGCGAGACCCGTTCTCCATAATTATACAAGTACCGATTACCATACGACCAACAAACAGAACGATGGTGGAATTTTGCAAGAGAAAGAAAAACGGACGGAAAATAACGTAACCGGTGGAAACGTAATACGAAACGATGATTAATAAAGGAAGCATGCGATGAGGAAAGTACCGAAAATAATGTATGCAAATTTATTTTCTACTATAAAATTCATTACCGGTGATACCATTTTTAATGTAAATTCTTCAGGGATGCATATAAGATTAGAATAAAATAACGTACGGACATTTTACGTGACCCAGAATTCTACGGTCCGAATGGGGTCGGTTCTTTTAATGAATCCAGTGAATTTCGTTCGCGTTATTTGCATGAATGCCGGACAAGCAGCATCCAATACAACCGAATGCATCGTACGAAGGAATCCGTTGCGCCGTCAGCACAATGAAATACGGCAGTCGGGAGACAATATTAAGTTTCCTCTCACGTGCGCATGCAGATTATGCAACGACGTTACAGCCGCCGCCCCGGATTCGACAACATATGGGATTCACGAGGGCAAATAATGAAGTCGGGATTTAAAAATTCAAGTACACTTACGCGGTGTCGCATAAAAATAGCGGGATCGTTCGTAATTAGTTTCCCGTATGAAAATATCGTTCGTCGCGTGGAGAACGTGTAGAAAAAATAACGATGGGTTTTTAAATGTGCAATTAATATGGTTTACGTAACGAAATATATCGCACGGGAAATGCCGCGTGCGTTTCCGCGTATTGCGCATCAATCTTTTCCATTCAATACTGAAATAAATGTGTGTATATATGTATATATGTATATGTATATGGTTTAATCGCATGGAGGGATGCGCGAGTACGATATTAATTTAATAATGTATTCGAATAACGAAATTCGAGTTTCCATTTCGCTTGAATGTTTATTTAAAATCAGAGTTCATCCGTGACAGTGAGAGACAAATCTGTATCGCAATGACGGACCGTATCCTCGAGTGGTTATATTTAAAAATATTTCAATTACCGTACTTGAAATATACATCCACTGTAAATCTTTATAAATAAAAAACAACGTATCGTAGGATATTAAATGAATCGATCGTACGTTAAAATATAGTCCCGTAACGTACGATTAAATTAATAAACAATTCTCTTAAGTATCCGGTCAATGAAACGTTCGCGCGGTTAAACGGCGAATTAAGGTTCGAGTGAATTTCCGCGATTCGAGACCGCGAATAAATATGCAAATCCGATGCGTGTACGGAATGAAATGTTAACTAGCCATCGAATACGGCGTATCGTCGCGCTGTAATTCGTTTTGGTCTTTCATTGCAGCTATGCCGACCAGCGATGCGTAAAATTAGACTCCGCTCGACTCGCTGGAGACTCGGTTGATACTGATCCTAAGATTTCCCACGTGACATTAACTTACTATATGGTATAGTTAACCTGCCGTGGAACTTCTTCATTCCGTGCACGGGCATCAAATCCAAACTTTTCCCAAGTACGTACACACACACACACACACCTACGGACCGTCGACGTCCACCGTGCAAAACTTTCCAAATAAATAGTACAACTTTCGCCCGCGAAGTACACGATGGAAATTCCGAATTAAAAGCGTGCCAAAAAAAAGAAAGAAAAAAACGAAATGGGTACGGGTGAGAGGCCGCTTATTTTTCATTTTTCCTACCGGACAATTTTACCTGACGCGCAGATAAACGACAACGATAAGCCGCCGCGATCCCGTATCTTTATGAATTTACGTTTTGCACTAATGTTTCCTATTTCGCGAAATGAACACGGTTAAAACTGGTCTCCCTCGTATCTATTCAATTAAGATCCTCACCCAGCCACTGTCTAATAGAATTTTGTTGACTCATTTATATTTCTTTTTAACGATATTTATACCTTTTAAGTGAAAAATGAAATTTAATCATTTATATTTTAGGTGAATTCTTTGTGAATAAATATAGCAGTAAATTTTCTAATAAATTTCTACTAAAATAGACAGTATAAGAGATACTCGAAGACACAACCATAAATCATCATTGTTCCATATCCATTTTTCTTCCGATCATTAAGAGTAGACACTTTCCCATTGGTTTCTCCGTTCGCCTCTCGAGGCTGGGAACTGGCGATTATTTATCGTTGTAAACACCTCCAGCATTATCGGAACGCTTAGATCAAAACACCGGGGGGACGGGCAGGGCGATTAGTATGTTCCGATGATTCGCACAAATAACGGACACGCATGAGCGTCCCGAATCGTTAAACGCAATTCCTCGCGACAGGTTCGCAGTCCCGGCCACGAAAGAAAGTCGCCGGCGTTATCGTCGGCGTTTACGAACCTGGTGATTACCCGGGGATCGACGACGTGCGTCGTCCGCATAACTCTCGCAAATTGTCGCGGACGACCACACCGGCGATCTCTGTCAATGCGAACTTTGCGCTCCAATTCGCGACGAGAGATTACGGGAGATTATTTAACCGTGAAAGATTCCAGCGATTTAAATATTGTAGAAGATGATGTTGTTAGATGGTATTTATTTTCTACTAGTGATAATTCCGGAATATTCGTTGTATCGAATTGATTTCTTTATTAACTAAGGCTTTATTAATCTAATCCTTTATAATAATTAGATAGTTTTAAATAGTTTTAAATTCAGGTGGACTTTAAAACTAAACTCACAATTAAACTCTACGATTCTTCACACAGAAGATCTCTCTCAACTGATTTCACTCAGAAATCTACACAACGGAATCCTCACTCACAAAAATCTCAACAACGAATCCTCGCGGCGTCGCCCTGACGCCATTATTAATACTCATTCGCACTTTTCCATTTTCTCACAAGTATTCTTTCACGTTCTCAGTGCTAAACAGTCACTATAAACATTAAACGGAAATCAGCCCAATATTCTCTCACACGATCCAAATACTTTTCTTTCACACTTCTCCATCATGCAATACAGAATTTCATATCCCACAATATTACACGATTTTTCTCGAGATACATGAACCACGAGTTTGCCATATTCCAGCAGCAGTTTCGCAGATGGTACGCAAGAGTTGGAAATAAATTTCAGGTAGACGTTAGAGGTATGCGTTGCAATCAGCGAATTAATTGCTACCGCGGTATTAATTACGACCGCGGCGCTGGAAATGCGCATAGATATTTTCTAAAAGTTCGCGTCAACGACGGCCAAGTGTTCCCTGTTTAACGACAATTATTATGATACACGGTCACCCGATAGAGGGGCAGTCACAATGAATATTTAACGCGGATTAACGTGGAACGCTTCACGTGGAAAGGACCGCGCGCGGACGCTTGAAATTAAGCTTTATACATATAGATTCGGTAAGTACGAATCACGTTAAATACATGTTGCACTCTTAATTATGCAACGAACGGTGAATGGAAATTATTTACCCGGTGTATCAAGGGGTAATCTAACCAACAGCGATGCATGTAACTAATATTGATGACGTCGAACGTTGCTAATAATAACGTAGACCCGATGTAACGAATTCATTATTCGATTACGTGGTGGAAATATTATCATAAAATAATAATAATAACAGGCCGATGTAATTTCGTATCGACGTCTTTTTTAATTTATTTCACTCCACCCCCCAATTAAATTACACTTTTACCAATACCATCCTGCAAACGATAGGAAAAACAGATTCAATGGAAAAGGTGAGATTTATCTAACGAAATTCAGATTGTAATTACTAGAATGCCCAGGAAACAATACGACGTAGTAACGATCCAACGACGGGCAATTCCAGCAGTGTATTTTAAAAGTTCGAGACATTCCCGAAACATTCTCGCGAGCGGGGGAACCACGAATTCGGGACCCGAGTGGTCGGTATCCGACAAATGTAACGCCCGGCTAAAAACGTAGTTTAGCGGTTTTTCTGGTCTCTCTCTCTCTCTCTTCGGGCCCATCGTAAGTACAGCTGTGACGAGATTCCATCGGAATCTGTTCGGCAGACGCTGGACCATTGACGATTCCGGCCGACGTGTTACGTGAACGCATGTACGGAGCATTTTTACGAAATGCCGCGGAACTGTATGATCCGACACTATGTTTTTGCTGATGGGACATGAGAGTCGCGTCGAATCGACGAAAAATGTTCGATCGAACGTGGCCGAGGACGATCTCTCGATTTCGCGGGAGTTCCTCAGAAGAAACGTGGGAAAAAGATCGAAAAATTAAATATTATTTATTTATCTCAACCCTCGAGTGTCGTTCCCAATGAGATACTACTCAATTGTATCTTGGAACGCGGGAGAGTATAGAAGAAACTAATGAATTGGAATGGAAAACATCGTCTAAATATACAGGGCATTACCGTTTCAATTTGTATTTCTTCTTCGTACGTTGATAAAAAACCGACCAGGTGAATCTAAATATATATTAAACGGATATTTAATTTCCATCTAATTTCTCCGGCCGTTCGTAACGTACACGTATTACCTCCCACGTCAGCCCACACTGAAATTCATTACCATCCAAATGAATCAAGAAAACATAACACTCCTACGCGGCTTACACTTCGTTTCACACGGTACGGGCGTCCGACTCGTCCGGTGTACACGGCACAAAACGACCATACCCCCGGTCACATAGAACAAGGATGTCGTCGTTCGGGTGAACGTCGGAACGAACCAGGGAGAAGAAACATCCAACAGAGAGACGAGAAAGAAAGAAAGAAAGAAAGAGAGAGAGAGAGAGAGAGAAAGACCAACGGAAAGTAGAAAGGAAGCGACCAGTTGGGATCTCAGGTCTCAGCAAGAAGCCCAACAATGCAGCTGGGAAGAAGCTTAGTCCCCCGACCCGGGTCCGCAAAAGTGGTAGAAGGGGTATAGCCAGTACAGATAATTATCTTAGTTCCAGGTTTAATAGACGCCCGGTATTTCGGATTGGCCCTAATGACGGCGTTTACTGAATTTATATCGTCGTGCCGCCGCTGAAGCCTCAAATTGCCCACGCTGAATTATCCGTCTCTCTCTCTCACTCTCTTTCTCTCTTTCTCTCTCATTTCTGTCCGGTGTTTCCAGTCTCTGGCTTTGGGTGGTTTCGAAAGGGCCTATCTTTCTTCCTTCGCGTCGTCCGCGGCATCACGAGGGGCCCTGCCTGCCTCCTTTCGTCCTGATGTATGTTCAATTATCTGTCCACGTGGTCGTGGGGCCCCTTGAAAAATCCGCGTGCGGGAGATGGCGGGGGGGAGAATAGGTGACCAAGCCGGACAACCGTCCGGACGGGAAGAGAAAGACATTTATTATCGTGCATCCGCGAGACGGTCTGTCTCCGGCGGAAGAATCTGAAAAAGGATAATCCCGGGGCCCGATAATATGCGTTCCGCCGCTGCGGGAACGGCTGTCCCGCCGATGTATAGCATGGGACTTCGGATAGAGGACGTGGAAAAACGACGAGAAGGGAACGAAAAGGGTAGCCAGCGAAAGTCCCGGTCCCGGTGCATAAGAAAATCTGATTCTCGGACGGACGCCGCGGACCGAACGACTGTGAAAGAAGCGGGAGTGCAAGGAGACGTCTGTTATTGGAATTTTAACAGCATCCACGGGTATGGTCAATCATGGTTCTTCGTTCGTCGAATCGAGCACGCGGCGAGCTGCGAACTGGGATAGAAGGAATACTTGATATTTAGATGTTGTTTCTTAGAGAGTCTCCCATTTTTTTGGAATTTTATTATTTATATTTATTTAGGAATTGTTACCAACGATTATCTGTACGTGTCTTATATTTTTTTGGAAATTTTCTTAATATATATATTTATATTTATTTACGAATTGTTACTAAGGATATTCTGTGTGTGTCTATTTATTTCTGGATTAAAGAAGAGTTTGAAATTGATTTGAAATTCACGATAACATGCACAATCAGAGTCGGTTGAAATTCTAATTCTATTTTCAACGTAATAACACGTTGATCTTTATTTCGAGCGTTCGTTGTTTCCTTAAGAATACCACTTTGCGATAACGGTTGGCGAATATCCCTTTCGCCGGATCGTTTTACCCCCTCGTCGGTACGTTAAGCTACCCTTAACCGACGAAACGAAATCTATCGATGGCCCTTCTGGGTTCGATAGTTGTGTGTCGTTCGATACTATCGAAACGATGAACAGAAGTCGGCTACCGGGCGCACCGAAGGAAACGAGGGAAACTCTATGAACTCCGGCGAAACCCGATTCCGTCGTAGAATTGCAAAAATCCCTGACGATACCTGAGCGCAGGGAGACGATAAAGAACAATGCTCTCTTAACGTCGGTAGAATAAAACACACGGGGCTGCGGCAACCTTATGGATACCTTGGGAAGAAAGGAAAACCAAGAGCAATAGCCCATTCGGTACGATATTGCCGCCACCGCGAGCTGAATGGATAAGCATAAATTTCCCCGTCAACAATGCAGCGAGACGAATTGCCACGAAGAACACACGCGAGTATTTCAAACTGAATCTAAAGTTTCATCGGGTTTTCTTTTGATTTACGGGATACGGATGAAAATATGATATTCATTAACGCGTTCGAAACAGAAGAGAACGAAACGCAGATTTATTATGAATGTCTGATTCTAAACCGAGAAACATCGAATAACATCAAACGAAATATTAAATTAATACAAAACTTAACAATAACGTGTAGCGAGGCATTATTTAAAAATAGATTATTTCACAATGTGATTATTTTAACTAAATGTATAATCTAGAAATATCTATGATTCTTTTTCGAAATGTTCTTCTTTCGTTCCGAATTTCCTTCGCTATCTGGCGAATTAAATTTACCGGAAGTGCTATTTGGTTACGTCGTTTCGCCGCTCGACGAACGATAAACGGAAATCGCGGGCGGATGAAAGAAACGTTTCGACGATGCAAGATCGCGAACGAAAACCGGAGGGGGGAAGGGGGGGGGGGGGGGGAAAGGGAAGGGCCGATAAGGGACACTCCATACTTAACGTCCGTGCGGTAAAAGACGCGGAGGCTGTGGCAGCAGCTAAGGTAACACAGGAAAACCAAGAGCAATGGCCCATTCGAAACGATATTGCCGTCACCGCGGGCTGAATGGTTAAGTATAAATTTCCCAGTCAGCAATCCGACGTAACCGTTGCACGGTGGGCCGTGGAAAGGGATCGTCGAGGCATGCAAAGTAGATATTTGAAATTCCGCAGCCGTATCCCGATGTTACGTCACGCCGTGAACGAAATAAGGGACACCGCTGGCAACGCGCGGGAAAAAAAAGAGATCCACGGATACCGCGATCATCAACGATCTACGAGATCGGCTAAATATACGGGATCGATAAGAAATTATTACCAATCATGTGCATTCTAGTAACTCGGAACAAATGACAAGGTATTTAAATACTAAATTTATATCGTCGAAGAAGAATGTTAACGATAAATATAACGTGAAACACCACGAAGGGTTCTACGTTACTCCACTTCCCTTATCTACCCTGACATTATCTCCGAATAAATAAAATCTACAACAAACACGGGACGAAATACAGGGTGAACCGCTTATCTTAATTACCCCGAATAACCGCGGCACCAATTAACACCGGACAACAAGTATTTTTACTAAATTACGTGTGGGTGCAAAAGGGTGGAAAATTAACGCAACAGTTTTATCCTCACCCCCAATTCCCCAAGACTATAACCTTAATTTCAATTTCTCTTCTCCCACATTCTTCCCGAAATCCTACCCCATCACCTAACGCATCCAACGATAACAAAAAAAAATCATCATTGATAACACCATGAGAATGCTGTC
Organism: Mimumesa dahlbomi; assembly: GCA_917499265.3. Lineage (NCBI taxonomy): Eukaryota > Metazoa > Arthropoda > Insecta > Hymenoptera > Crabronidae > Mimumesa > Mimumesa dahlbomi. The sequence goes on along the minus strand of OU824118.1, from coordinate 8,660,765 downwards.
GTACACTTCGCACCACGTTACCCGCAACCCGGGGGGGAAGAAAAAAAAAACGCGGGGTAAAACGAGACCGCCAGGCACGAATGGGCCGTATCCGTGGAAAAATCGTGGAACAAAGGCAGACCGATGGATCTCTCTCGTGAGGATGAATCCTCCGAATGGGAGGCACCGTGTCAAGGGTGAGAGAACGAGTGGACCACGACACCGTGACCATGGGCTCCGAGATCGTACTACGACGAAGTGGGCACCACCATAGCTGCTGGACGACCGTCACGAGCGTCCTAAGGGAACGATCGTGTGTAAATCCTCGTCCGGGCAATGGCGGACGTTCCATACCGGTGGGAGGAAGGAGGATCTAGTAATTAACGAAGCTGTTGTGATCGCAATCTGGCGCACGAGCCGCCTCAGGCGGAAGCTTCGTCGTGGAGAACGAAAGAGAGAGAGAAAGAGGGGGAGGGGTGGGAGAGAGAGAGAGTGAGAGAGAGAGGAGAGGAGAGATAGAGGCTGGCGCCGCATGCCACGAATATTAATGTGGCGTCCCTCATTGTCTCCGAGTTCTCGGCTCTTGGCGCTGGTCTATATCCTTTTCTACGATCATCCTGGCAACCGGCTTACTTCTCCCGCCTTCATCATCCGTTCGTTTCTTGCACAATAAACGATCCCACGTCTCGAAATTTGTACCCCGGTGTGCTTATTAACGGCTTCAATTCATCCGACTGTGGGAGGGAGAGGGGGGAAGGTGGAGGAGAGTCACGGTGAAATTCATTTATTACCGGTTTCGCCGCGATATTTAGATTTTCTTGGGAATTCATTAAGATTCTCTGTCTCGCTTTATACGGTGGATGGTAATTTAAATATGTATTGTGATTTCTTTCGGTGTATGGTAGCCGAGGTATGGTAATACGAGACTAGCGTAATTCGTTTCACCGAATTGTTCGGTTATCACGTTTACAACGTGTTAACGCAAAGGAGGAGAGTCGTATCGCGAATATTAATGCGACGGTTCTCCTATTGTTAACAAGTTCTCCCGGGGTCTTGATTCTCAACGTTGATATATGCCCTTCCGTAGAATCTTGACAACACAGTCTGCCTCTCCACGCTTGTCGTTCTACCTTTTGTGCTCCGTAACACCGTAACGAATCCGTCCCGCTAATTTGATGACAACTACAAATCCCCCCTCCCCCCCGTCCTACCCTTCTCTTTTATTTTTTCAATGGACAACTGTGTATATCCTTGAAATCACCGCGCCCCTCTTGCGTTGACTCTACGAATCCTCGGGACAGCGAGGATTCCCACCGAAAAACAAAGGTAAATCCGATTAATCGACGGGGAGGGGGGGGGGGGGGGGGGATAAAAAAAAACGAAACGTGGGATGGCAGCCCTGTCACGTTAGCCGACGGAATTTCTGAACTACAGATTAGACGGATTTTCGAGTACGTGACGTAACGGCGCGGCTCGAAAATCCACTTACTTCGCTCGCGGCTTTAACTAATTCCCGGGAACAATAAATACACAACTACCTGAGCTAGAAATTTCTCCATTATCTCAGGACACCGCGTACCTACCACATCTCTCATGTGATCCCGGTCTATCCACGCGTTCGAAATATCGATCGAACAGGTTTTCCTTCACCTGTACCACGGTTAATGGTTGCATCGAACAGGTGTTGTTTCGGTATAGAAAAAAACTGGGGATGCAAGTAAAAAAGAAAGAAAGAGAAAAAAAGTGGTTGGCTCGCAAAGTAGATCGTGGAGCACGGTGAATTCTTTCGTCACTACGGGGATAAAGAAAGGTCGGTGAGATCGACTCGAGCGTGGAAACAGGAACACATACGTATGTCGTTAGTTACTAATGGACGTCCTTTGACAATCGTCGCAATTCTACGGAGAATACACGTCGAGACGCTGGCAGTGCACACACTCCAACTGCGAGTACACCCGAGCGAGGAGTACTCGCCGGATTAACAAGTTCCACGTTGGACTGAATTCCGAGCCCTTGAGCCCTTCTTCGTTTACCGGGTACACAGTCATAATGACGTACCGGCCTTTTGACCGTCGATTTCGACCATGATGGATCGACCCATGTGCAACATGTATTTCACATGGTTTTATAAAGTGCACATTTTTATTGGTGTAAGTTTGACTATTCGATTTCTAATAATAAAGTGATATTTAACACTAGAATGACCAAGGCAGTCAAAATGACTGGTTCCGAAATTCTTATAAGAACCGCTTAAATTTAAAACATTGCGATTTCCATAATTCTTCATAACCATATTTGAGGTGCCTAAAACATAAGGGGTATAAGTGACATTTATTTAGTCTGAGAAAATTAAATTCAAAGTTCACAAATGCTCAGGAATCACAATATAGTACATTTTGTTTTAAATGGGTATACCATGTACAGGGTGGACATTTCACTTAGATCCTTTTAACACTAAATAGAATACTAAATTCAAAGTTTCATGGCACAAATCTCAGTTCTTTTGAGAATGTCACTTAAACACCTTGTGTTCTAGGCACCTCATTTCTATATGTAAGTAATTAAACTGATCAATTTACTATCCCCCTTTATTTCTTTGATTCAAACATATTTACCCAATCTATTTCAATTTATCCGATTAATCCTCGGTCGTTCTAATGTTAATAAAGAAATTCTGACAATCCTGAAGCATGTGAAAATGTATTGTAACTTAGAGTAGTTCGGCAAATGAATATACAACAAATCGCGACCCTTTCGACGGCACGTCAAAAGTTTCATTACCCCGGTGTCTCATTGGCACATCTATCTTCTGTTATTACAGAAGTACCGACGCTACAACCTCGGGCCTCTTGAAATAACGATTCCGCCGGCGATAAATCAAAATTCGGTACTTTGGTTCGCGCCTTCATCAACAAGAACAAATACCCGCCACGGCGAGGTAGGCGAGTAGAAGCGCGGGCTCTGTCACGTTTTCACCGTGGGGCTTCCAGGCAGGCTAACGAAATTGCGTCTGGCCCCGCGTGAAATCAGTAATACTATCAATCTCACGGCGTACAATCTGCACACTGCCTATGGAACAGAAACGTCCAACTTTTTCGCCTCAATAATTTTTTTGTTCGGCAACATCAAACCCCGGCATCGAGCGAAAAATTTTTCATGACTCCCGCGAATTCACCGAATTCATTTTTTTCAACCGAATTTAAGGGACAAAACCTAGCCGTACGATCCTATAGGAATTGAATATTTGTTAAGTGAAATTACACACAATGTCAATTCTTTTATCTCACTGTACTCACGGTGCACAGCTATGATCTCTATAATTTCTACTACATAAACCTCCAAACGTTTCCACGAAGAAACCGATGTTTAATCGACTGAATTATTGCTATACCGGTTATAGCATTGAACCAAATCTGCTGCGTCGACCTTTGTCGTTTATAAGGTACCTGGAAACAAGGACGATCTTCCAGGTCACCTGAAATGTCATCCCGTCCCGACGATCTTTCTTAACTTCATCCGTAGGTAGGTAGTATGCGTATTACCTTGACTACCGGATAAAATGAGCTAGTGAAATTTAAGAAGAGGCCAAAGGTCGTCCAATATTCGGAACAGATAGGCCGACAAATGCAAAGGACGAGCATGTCGAGCACGGACCGTCAGGCTCAGGAAACTAGGTGAGAGGACTTCTGGGATTAAGCCATTTTTCCGCTACGTGACTCCGTGGCTAGATCGGGAAAGAAGTTTCGGGGAAGCTCGTTTCTGCAAGACGTTCAACATATTTCTTCGGGGATGTCCTCGCCTTATTACATGATTACAATAAATTCCGCGAAGATTCCCATTCCGCTCTGATAATGATGTTTTTCTGGACAACGAATTATAGTGTGGAAAAATGAAATTTTAGTAAATTTTCTAGGGGAAAATTATATAACACAATGTCTGGATATCTATATATTTAGTATTTAGTGAACACTATAAAGTGTAACAGAGTATTGAAGACAATTGTTTTAAGTATCTTTGTCTTAACAAAGATTACAAAATTTCGATTTTCAATTCGCGTCACGTTTTCCCTTAGCACCCAATAAAAAGAATTTTGCCAAGTGTCCATAACCGGTACGACCAATAACCACAATCATTCGGTTTAATTAACACCGTTACGTCATCTGTCCATTGATTACACTCTTCGGAAAAATCAAAAGTATACCAGTACACCTTGCTACGGCGTACTATTAACTAACACAAAGTACACGGATAAAGAGTGTAATTCGAATTGCTGTTATCGCGTAGACGAGGAAGGTGTATTTGAATAATCAGTGTTTGATATAAATCCCCGTTTTCCCGACGCGCACGAGATGAGAAGGCCGGAGCGGTGAAGAAAGAAGATAAGTAACTGGTAATAACGTCGAGACAGCATAATAATTCTTGTCCTTGTAATAACCGGCGACAGAAGCAACAACCGGGAGAAAAGAATCTCCGGTAGACGGAACCGAGACAGAGGGAAAGGAGGAGGGTTAACTTGCAAGAAGAAACGGCGGAGGTTGCAATGCAAACAATGCCTCTGCGGTTTTTCTTGTGCACTCGACTCCGTGCAGCCAGAGCCTGGGTTTTTTCGGTGTCGGTCGCGATAGAACACACGGATCTGTGGCACCAAACGGCGTTTTCAAACGTGTTTCATCTCCTCCACCTCCCGAGCCTACCGAATTTTTCACATTTTTTATTTTCTAGACGTCACTTTTCTTCGTTCCATTGCGAATAATTTTTACTCGGGAAACATGAACGATATTTAAATACTTAGTGGAGTCAAGAATGGGGACGCGAAATTAGTTATGGTAAGTATATCGAAGGCAATGAGATAGTGTGTGTTTTTGATTTTTATTGTAACAACGTGAGGAATGAGATAATAATAAGGAAAAAACGGTAAGTGTGACGTGATTCAAGTTTATCTTTTTTTTCTGTACTGTTCTATATGTATGAAATTACTTTCTAGAATAATGTATAGGTATTTCGTGACTCGTTGTTATCTTTACTCGGTTCTACGCACGTTTACGATATAAACTACGTCACTGCCGGTGAATAATCGTAAATAATTGCCGGAATATTGTCCGACCTACGTAAATATCGTTTTGGAAAACTTTCAACGTTCCCACCTTTCCCGCGAATTTCCCAAAGAGATTAAAACATGCCCACCATGTATTCTTTCTCGATTACGTGCCACGGAGTTCAACTACAAACGGTTTACCGAGGCATCATTTTAACCGCTGTCTAGTTTAATTAACGCTCCGACAGAATTACATGCGATAATACAGAAGTGTGCAATGTTTGCCTCTGAGACCGCCCCCAGGTAAGCGGAGTTCTCGTATTTCGCAGATATGATAGCCCCCGCGGTTGATGGGTTAAAATGCAGTCTAAGCGCTCAGTACCGAAAACAAACTCCGGCGAGATATAAATAATTGCACGATATCAAGCACGGTATGTACTCGTATAGTTCCACGAGACAAAAAAAAAAGAGAGAGAAGACAAACAACGGAAACACTACTAAAGGTGTCACGTGTTTCTAACCCAACTTCGTGTACGGTTAATAAATGATAAATACATATTTCGGATTTAACGAGATAGCCCAGCGTGCAATTAAATGGAGGAGTAGTCTGGGGTGTGGTGAACGTCAGGATGATAAACGCAGCAGAAAATTCGTCGTTTAGCAGTACCGTTGGAATCTACCGAAATAAAGCTTCTGCTAAAAAAAAAAAAAAAAGAAAAAAACTGTCGCGAGACAAACTTGCATATAAACCGTCTCTCACCCTCCCTCCACCGACTTTCTGCCAAAATGCTCTTACTTATATCGCCGGCAATCCAGCGAAGTGAAGTAATTTCTCTCTCGCCTCGAGAGATCTTCCGTGCCGGATTTCTTTCCGGCGATGAAGACGAGGCTTTACCCACTCCGACTCGTAATTGCATTTCCACAGAATCAGCGGCACCACGGGGCTCGCGTTATTATCACCGTGGATTTCCACTCCGGCCGGTAATCGAGACGAGGAAAATGCTCGATTCAGCCGTGAAGTTTACCTAAATTAAGCCAATTGTTGGATGAATCTTATTAGTCACTAGACTGTGAGAGATTCCCCCTTTCGGGAAGAGTAGCCGGATATTTTATTAATCCCCTGGAATACGGTACCTACTGCACGATCATACTTTTTCATCCATTGACTAATGATTCTAAAATATATTACGAAACGCGAGAACTTGGAAAGAAACGAAGAAAAATATCTACTCGACGAACTATACGAACTACGTTGGAAAAGAAACATATGACCTTGTATATTTCCATCTACATTCACAGCTAGAAATGTGTCATACCTACAAAAGAAACTAGTTTCCATAACAATCAATTTTTTCTCCACGATATCAACGTGGTGTCACTAGAAAATTAGCATCGATCCCTTTCATTCTTAAATCTAATCGATGTATCCGATCGATGGTCGTTAAAATTCATCCCGTCAAGGGCTATAATCGTTCCGCGCGATTCCAGCGTCGCGAACGGTGCAATTTATTCCGCACGTCCCGCGGATATTTCCGCCCTCGGGTGGCCGGAGATTTTCTTTTTCCCCGGCGAAATAATTTTTCCTAAAGGGAGATGGGCGCCAGACGTACGAAAGGTTGAAAGCATCGCCGGGCATTCCGCGCGGAAACTCTCTCTCGGATGCTTCTTGGCAGGGTTACCAGGGGTCACGTCGCAGCCTTGCTCGTCCGCTTTTGGTCGCCATTTGTCACGGTGACGTTTGCAAGCGCAAGCCTCTTCACGTCCGGCGTCTCGTGATCGCGCTACGTGCGAGGTAATCGCGCGAGAAGATGTAAAACGCATCCGTCAGGCTCCGGGGACTTCCGCGTGAAATCCTTCGACAGAAAACCACGTCCGTTATCTTCGCCGGTCGGGATAAAAATGACCCGTGCCTGCGATTCACCGGCTGATACACACGATCGATGAACCACACCGTAACGGTAGACGAAGACGCGGAAAAACAGGGAACCGACGGAACCAAGAAAACCCAACCCCCAATCACAATTTTTTAAATTTATTCAACACTATTTCTACCACGATTGTGTGTAATACCTATTTCGACCAAAAGGTGTCTTTTGAAACCTTTTCGTTTGAATGCAAATATTTTCCAAAACTGTTGGGATTTCAAATTACCAGTTAAATGTAGATAATTTAACAACTATTGTATAAAAAGCAACACATTAATTGTGGATAAATGATTCAACTTGATGAATGATTTTAAGTTAAAATTTGAAAGGTGTCTTTTGACACCTCTTGGGAGAAATAGTGTTAACATTCATAGTTTTCTAAAACAAAGATAATCAATTTTCAATAATAACGACTAGGTCAGATTTAATATCAGGGGGGAAACGGAAGAATTTCAACGAGGGTCCCGGTAATAAAGTTCTATGCTTAAGACTAAAGTCTGGGATCAATAGAAGAACCCCGGGGAAGAAAGTTTAGTGAAATTATTCGAAGGAGCAGAAAATTGAGTAATCAAGAGAAACGCTGAGCAAGCACGGATGTCTCAAGATATCTAGTGCCCCGGTGCCTCTTGTCTCTGTCCCTGGAAAGTTCTTTTCTGTACAAGGACGGGTTCGATCGGTTTAGGACCCCGGTGATTTTGGTGAAAGAGACGGCTGAAGTACGTGTAGGAATGTTTGGTTACCTCGTCAGAGACACCGACCGTCCGTACGTCATTCGGGTCTGTGATTCAGAGCAGCACTTAGTCCGCTCTTATTGCCGTTGAGTCGGTACCATTAGCCTTATACCAACGGATAGGCATCTTGTAATTTCTTGTATTCCCGAAGCCGATCGGTAGCCCCCTCCCCCTACACCCCTCCCCTCTCTCTTGAACGACGTACCAATTGGACATTGAAGAACGACTCGAACATGGTAGCCGAGATGGTTCTTCTACCTTTCCGAAGACACGATGTTTCGAGCAGGTTCTGACATATCAACACGAGTCAAGAGTGATGCTGTGGAAAAAGTCTCGGATGGAGTGGGCCTTACCTAACCTGAGAATGTACGATGCGTCACAGTTTCGTGGTTTTGTATAAATTTCTACGGAGACTTTATAAAGCCATTTTTCTCTCGGTTTCGTGTAAAACGTATTATAAATCTAACCGACGCAACTATTCAACGATCAAGAATATATATGTATCTTTCTTCCTGGAAACAACGCTGTATTACGTTGTCAAATTAATTTATTATGAGATAGACGAGTGAAAGAATTCGAATGGAAATGAAATTGTTGATAGTTATTCAGTCGTAAGCAGACTCTCGTTAACTGGAATTCACGGACACGCCCATGACCATTTAAACGTACTTAAACCGGACGGATCCCGTCTCTCTCTCTACCCCCCCCCCCCCTGGTATCTCTAAACGCGTGGCGTGAATAGGGACCAAAGGGCAAAGCAAGCTGGCATGATATTCCGGACGAACGAAAGGACGGCAGGAATTCGTAAACGCGTTCTCAGCTACAGCTGTAGGTCCGGTATATGGGAGATAGAAGCAGCCGGCTACGAAGCGATGAACCCAAAGGGTGAATGAAAGGGCAAAGGGCGGGCAGCACACCCCTGTAACGCGGTAACCCTTACGGTGCTCTAGGATTACGTGCTGAAACGTGCCAGAGCCACCGTAATCCAATAATAGTCACCACCCCACCTTCCACCCTTCCATTCCCTTCGCTGGGCATCAAGGCAAACCCCTGCTGATTCGAGAGGTCTGATGCTACCCTTTTCCGTAGCACGTCTCCAACTCCTCGTTCGCAATTCTACAGGAAAATCTATGATTTTTCTTTTTCACACTTCCTCTGTTTCTCCTTCTTCTTCTTCTTCTTCTTTAAACTCTCCTACGTTACGAAACGCGGACAATGTTTTTAACATAACCGCAACGCTTCTCTCTTTCCGTGTTACTACTTCTGTTTCTCGTAGATTCAATGAAATCCGCTTTCCATCGACTTTACAAGGTGTTTCGAAGTTACAGATTTATCCCCTGATGTTTCCGGATTTTATGAATCTCTCTTTTGTACCCGCAGTTACCTGCGGTTACGAGTTTTCTTTTGTAAATAAATAAAATAGTACGTTGTTAGAATTCTCAAGGATAACTTCGATATTTTCTTTCTCGGTGTCCTTTTGTTTCCAGTGAATCATGTAAATATATTCGATCTTCGTGGAATTGTTATTCGTGTCTCTTCGACGAGATGAATCAACCGAATGAGATTTAATCGTTTACGATTCACAGACCGCGGTGAAAGTATTCGACGTTTCCCCCCGTTCACCATCTGCCGGCTTCTCCATTCATTCGATAGTTATGACGTTGTTACGTCATCTTTCTTCGCGCTTCCAGCATCACCCGTCTCGCTTTCCGGAATACCGCGGCAGCCTCGGTGCTATATTTGCACACCTTGGTTACACAGACACTACTCGACAAACTCGGTCGGCCACCTACATCGACGTCAAACCGACACGCCGGTCACTTCTCCATTCTGCAGCTATCACCTTCCGGTTACATAGACGTCTACTGCACGTACCACAGGTAAATCAACTTCAGCGTAAGTAGAGAAATTCTACGATGTTTGCGCGGACACTTACAACGCGGCAAAGTCTTTTGAACTTCTAACAGTGTCCCTCTATTCCATTCACTTTTCATCATTTTATCACGTATCGAATTTTTGATAATCTTAATTAATCCTATCCAATAATCTTTAACCTCTTTACGTCCTTGACCAGATATGTGGACGTTTAGTATTTTCTTATAAAATAAAAATCCCATTACCAGTGCAGTCAAACCAAACAAAAATTTACTTCTCTTATTGTGGGATTCTATAGTGAATAATATATAGGGATAATTTTAGTCTATTTATTATTGACAGTAACTATAATAATAAAAAAAACTAAACGATCCCATCTGTCCATGGACATGAAAAGGTTAATATTTATTACAACTTAGTTCGGAAACAGAGTAACGCGTATATATATTGTACAATGAACGTTTATTAACGTTTTCTATCTGACATTTTACTTCTTCTCCGGTAATGGAAAAGGTACTCGTCGTACGAGACGGGTTTGAAGTTCAATAAAATTTCGAGTCGACGCGCAGGCGTAGAAATCGGGAACACCGCGTGAAGAGGCTTAAATTGGTTCGATTGGTACTTCGTTAACTGACGTGGAAAATGGAATCGATTCGAGGCGATAGCTCATAAAGTATCATTACGAATAGGCACTTAATCACGGGTTATCGAGCATCGAAGTACCTAAGCAAATCCGCCACTTGGTCTGGACCAGTTGGCGTGGCACTGCGCCGATCATTAGATTTGCCTCTCTCTCTCACACACACACACACACAATTCCAAACTCGATAGTCGATGATTAGATCCTCCTAATGGCGCCTTACTATCTGGAATTTACGACACAGGAGTGTCCTCTGTGTCACGCGGCAGGAACACTGTTTTTCCCCAGCGTATTTATCTTCGGTATGTACGTACGGTGCATTGTGTGCGGAAACAATGTAACACTTTACTGATTATAATAACGAGAGTGTATGAAATAAAATGAACTCTGAATCCGCTCTTGTTTAATGTATAATTTGTAATAAACAAATTGTGTTTTACATTCGAGTGTTTCTTTGATTGTTTATTCTTGCAATGTTATTATTAACTCCGCGATATGTATATGTGTGTGTATATACATGTAACGGGGGAAAAATGTTTTTTTTAATTAACTCGAAGTTCTGTTCGTCACGTTGCTTTCCCGGATTAAGTTTATCCACTTACGTAATTCAGGGCATCTATTTCAAGTGATTCAATTTCACCCTGTTATCGAAGTTAAAAGTACCTATAGCGCGGACGTTAGAGATCGATCACCTCTCGTAACAAGTCCGCGGTACTTGTCTTTCTATCAATAGTATTGGGTAATCAATTAAAACGATTGTATTACACAATCAGCCGGTATAATGGTATTATGTAAGAGTAAAAGAGGCTAGTATGTAACGAGTAAATAATTCTTCTCTCTCTCGCTCGTTTCCAATACGATAAACGGAAAAGTTTTTTTTTTCCCCGGAGACGATGTATCGAGCATTAATGGATTCGCGATGTAAATCGAGTACGAAAACGTCGTTTGTTATATAAGTTATCGGTGGGGAGAAACAAGAGGACCCGAATGTTTGCGCTTCGAACGAAAGCCGGAAAAATTGATTTTGTGGATTAACCGTGGCTCGGTGTGTAATCTAGGAGAACCGCGGCATTTTCCGCAACTTTTTTTTTGTTCCCTCTCTCACCGTTGCCAGCTGGTGGTTCAACACCCGAATGAAATGCAAATTTAAACACGTTTCCGCAATTCTATCGACTTTAAGTCGCCGGAAGTTAGATGTAACAGAGAGCCCGACTTTACGCGCGAACGAACTTTTATGACCGTTGCGGAAATTGTTTGGAACATCGCTACGAACGATCCGCGTTTATCAGTCGGTCGATACGGAGTTTAAACAATGAAAATTTCACGATGAAAACACGATCGATCGAGTATTCGTTATTATTAGCAGACTTTTCCGGATTATCCGGTTTGCTTTGATTAGATGAATTATTGATTTTCCACGGTGCTATTAAATAAAAATAAATCGCTGACGTTTCGTACTTTGTACAATAGCTTATTCACCCGTTAATATTTCGCCGTAAATAATAGACCATATCAATTTGCATGCAAATCATTGGCCTATATACGGAACTATGGAAAATATCAAAATACTCGCTACGATGTTATAAACTGCGTTCTTGTAATGTCTTTAACAGGCTCGATGTAATATACATTTTTTTTTCGGTCGCTGAATTCCTGATGTAGTTTACCTCACCAGTAATTTCATTCTGTAGAAACGTTTTTCATTCTCTTAAGTAACGTTACAGAATAATCGAGTAATTGTGAAAAGAATACCTTTCTTTAACGTTACAAACTCATAAATACGTAATTTCCTCAGAATATAACAATTCCTATCTTAATTAAAAGAAAAAAAACTTCTTTAATAAACAAACTTTTAACGGAAGAAAAAAAGCACCCCAACGGGTACACTTTGTTTAAGAAAATCCTAAATACACCCTGTAATTAATAGATCAAATCCGCCTCGGGTGTGAGGATTTCGCGTAACTAAATCTTTCGCAATCCCGGTCGCCATTGAAAGCCTAATAATTGCAAAACTAATTGAGATTAAATTGCAAGTACGTCATAGAGCATCCACGTGAATTCTAACAAGCTGCTGTAACGAGTACGCTCCGTACCCAGAGAATGCAGGTTAGTTCTCCCGAGTTAGTCTTCTACTCTCGCTTTATGCGTCCCCTTAGACCGCTTGCAGGTAGAAGATATTAATATTCCAGTCAAAGAGCAAAAGCTCGCGTGCCGTGGAGTCACTATGGACTTCGAAGTCTCGGTGCTCTAGTGCCATCTTTGGAATATCCGGTGTCCCCATGGAACGGACAACCATGGAATAACGGATGCACTCTTCTCAATGCCGTGGATGCCACAAAACGACCCCTTTCAGAGTTCAAAGGTTATAATATAAAATCAAAATAAAAAAAAGCTGTTGAATTATGTCAACGACATTCGCAATGAAACAACTTCACAACATATTTCATTTTGAACGTGATACTTTTTCCAAATAATTTCACAACGTTCCATTAACCCCTGGACCAGTTGTTAGACTTGCTCTGCCAAAACTATGTATCAATTACAATTTCTCCAAGTTCCATTCAACCGTACGTATCCCTGTCCCTCTAAACAGAATCGCAGAATTTCTAAGTCGCATCACGAAACAACGTTGGAACGGAAGTTACGGCGACCAACTATCTTCCGTTATACAGCTAATACGTTCCACCTGACATTCCCCAGCGTTTGCATACGCATCTACACGTACATTCACACGCACACACACACACACACATAAAATACACGTGTACACGTACGAATGTCACGCAGAGACAACGGGATTCGCCAGTACGTTAGAAAGTTCTGACGCAAAAGAGTTCAGACGTACGAAAAGTTAAGAGATACGCCACCGGAGAGAAACTTCCCGGGGACACTCTCAGCCAACGGGACATTAATATTCCGAGGAAGACGGAAAACTTGGGTGCGAACGAAACAAACACCACAAGGCAGACCACGTCTGGCTGCGGTGTCCCGATGCCATCTCTGGAACATCCAGCATCCCGTTGGAAGCAACTGCTGCCACCCGCGTTGAAGGATGTTCCCTACCCGGTGAGCGGTCACGGGAAAAGCTTGCCTACCACCGGCAGTCGGTAAAGTCTCACGGAGAAAGGACGTCCTGGGGGCCAAGAAGCTCCTACGATACGCGAGTTCTAGGAAAAGAAGATCCGCGCGAGAGGGAAAGTACGAATGAATTGTACGGGATCGTGGCTACGGGCGCCATCTTCGTCGGGATTGATTTTGCAACGGCGGAACCAGTTCGACGGTGACCTGGCCGCCCTACCGAGCGAGAGTTCGTCTTACGAGTTGTTCGAGAGGGAAAGTGTTCTGAGAAACTTCCGGTTTCTAAAGAAGGAAATGGATCTTACGCAGGATCATTGGATTGAGGGATGCTAGGATGAAGAGAATCCATTGGATTTGTTGTCCCCCCACAGATTGATGGATAGATAGTTTTATTTGTACTTTCCTTTTGAGTCTGTCAATACAATTAACCTGAGGTTTCGAATCACCGATAGTCAAAGAAAGAAACTTGATACTAAATAGGAGTTATTATTTGACACTTTGCCCTTTCACTGAACACGTTATAATAATATGAACGGTGAGAGGATGTACGAATGGTGAAAGTTTCTAAACGGGACTACGTTTAATAACTATGGTTTCACTTTTAGTTTATTGTGTGAGTGATGCTGGGATGTATTCATTGTGTTCTTACGGTGACGCTCGGCGATCGATGAATCTGACAAAGTATGTATATAGATAGATAACGTTTCGAGTGATGAGAATTTATATATTAGAGAGAGGGAAAGAGAGTAGCTACAGTGGCAGCAATTTTCATGATCACCTCGTCAGGTTGAATGTAAAATGTACGAGCAATCACGACTGACAATAGGAAGAAGCATTTATTCGAGCTGCCTTTCAAAGTGCGTGCATAAGCGTTGCGGAAATCCGTTCTCGCACATACGTTGGTCAATGTGCTAACCGGGAAATAAATGAATGACATCACCATAATCGTGCGGTCGGGATTTCGGTTTCCAACATATTCATAGCTGACGGCAGGATAATAATCCGAGGCTGAATGGACTCTGCGGATTCGAGCAGTTATTTTCGCGGTATCCGTGCGGGATGGATTCAGATTGCGCCGCGGTTTGCTCTAATTATGCTTCATAATATGATTTAACGACAGTTAATCTGTGCATAATTTTAGTGGTTTCGCCGGCCACTGTACGGTAACTTAAAGCCCGGACAGGTGAACGCCCGAATATAATAACGTGAATTCCAACAGAAATCCGTCAAATCAGTATTACTTGTTTCTAAAGTATAATACAACCAATTACCGCTCACACCCATCGTATTCTAAAATACCATTTCCTTAGAAGTTCAAATTTCATTCTATAAATATTCCATCTTCCCCTGTAAATATTCCATTATATTGTTTTTCAAAATAATAGAGATAATGGTTCACGTGATATTCTTAGGTATAAAATTCTTTAAAAATGCTTATAAGAAATATTTATCCGTGTCGTAGGTCTTCGAAGAAATATGAAGGTTTTCTTTATACTTCGATATTCCATCGCTAAATAATACCTGGTAGGGTAAAGAAGATTCTCGACTAACTGGGCTCATCGCGAGAAACCGCGAAAGTGCAGAATTCCTCGAACTGACAACACGGAAAGTAGTAGTAGTAGTAGTAGTAGTAGTAGTAGTAGTATGAGAAAGGCGACCGATGAACCTAACTATTAGTAGGTGATCACAGGCCATGAACGTTTTATTCATGCACCACGACGGCGGAAAGGTTATGCGTAATGAACGACAACATCTGAGAATGGTTAGGTCGGGGGAATACGTACGCGTCGTAATGCGAAACGAATGCCACGCCATTTGCGAATTCTTCGGTGCATTCTATTCAAATGGCTGGTTTAATCTTCGCGTTTTAACGCGAATCGTGCGACATCAAGTACCCGGTCGGTTTTATGAAATTGCATTTCCTTTTTTGCGCTTCGGGATATTCTATTCGATAGTCTTAACGTTTACTATTGTTTATGATATCTGTGTTATAGCACGACGGAATAATAACGATAACATTTATTAACGATGATATAGTGAATGATATTAATTGAAATATATGTATATATGTATATTGTGTGTACTATTAAGTCTACAAATAATCTGAATTCATTTAAGTTGATATTATTCTATATTTCCTATATCGTAAATATATTTCGATGATGAATTATAATGCATTTCGGGTTATAACGATGTCTTATTGTTTATGAATTGATAACATTGATTCTGGTCCATTAATATAAATTCAATCGGAACCGGCAGCATTGTAATTTCAACAAAATAATACCCGTTCGAATTTTCGCCGTCGCTGCAACGAACCGGACTATTTAATTACCATTATTGCGGCGTAGTGTGTGATCAGTCGATAGCAAAATAAATATGAAAATCTCGGACACGCGGAACGACGAGGAAGCTGCTAATACGCAAAATACCGGGCTACACGATATTTGCATTTAACAATTGTTACCTGCCCGTCCTCTGCCTCGCCCTACCTTTGTTCCCGGCCGACTCTCCGCCGACTATTTAATACCGATCATTACCGGTATTTCATGCAAACACGCCGACAATGAGAGTGCATCGGAATGTAATCGGACAAAACACAAAACGAACTGAATATGAATCTGTTCGGTGCATTAAGATCGGCAATATATCGTTTTTATTATGTAATTATTTCGATGTCGTTAATTATCTACACGCCGCGTACAATGCCAGTCAATTAATAGCGAATGATCCGTCCGAACATTCTCGTAAATGTCTGTGAAATGATTATCCTTTAATTAATTGTGCTATCTTTTTACCGCGCGGTTTTTATGCCTGGAAATGAAATCCCCCCGTGTTTCTTCCAACGATAAACCATAAAACACGCTGTATATACCACGGGCGAAGAAATAAGAGAGGAATTCTGCTTGAGTGGGTACAAATCAACCTAGAATTTTAATCAAGAACACCGAGGCTCGCTAATTGAATAATAGGCAATGTGAATAGATAATGGTAGCATAGAATTAAATTCTTCGATCTCATTTACCCGTTTTCATGATCGTTCACGGTATACATACATACATACATACATATACATACGTGAAAACGTACGAAACAATTCGACACAGTGTCCACATTGTAATTAACAACTCCCGGTGGATTATTAAAATGCGCGTTTGCCTCGTTAATAACGAATTTGGTGTTTGTTGAACTACAACGGTTCTCTATTTTTTTTACCCTCCAACTGTTTACCTCCTCCTGATTGGTTATCTGTCGTCGGGTTGATAAAAGCCAGCCATCGAATGAAAGAGGAATATTAAAAAACTAGACAGAGATGTGATGAAGACAGAAAGAGAGTATCAGAGAGTGAGAGAGAAAAAGAATTGACGGGTGCTCGTATGTGATCGCGGTTTGCGTACAAAAGAGTGAAAGAAAAGGACGGGTGGACGTAATAACTCGTTGGCGGACGTTCGATATTCAAATTCCTCTGATGTGCCACGAATACTCGTATTCCGCGGATAATCTATGCATACGCGTATTCATGCATACCGAAAGTAATAAAAGGCGCGAACGGTGCCCGGGCAAAAAAAAAAGACATAATCCACTTTTGTTTGCGGATTTATCGGTCTTCCGTAATGTCTCACTCCGCGTCCCTTTATCGAGTGTCTGCGATATAAACGACCGGTCCGGAATGAAAGCACCGAAACTTCCGAAACTTTTAATCTATCAAAAACAAAAAAAAGAACACCCGAATCGAAAGGAAAAAAAATGAAATCTCTCACGTACCGTGATTAAAAGTCTATTCGTCCATTTTCCATAGATATTTACATACGAATGGATTTTATTTAATCTTTAACTATCTAAAGTTTCGCTGATATACACATGTATATCCAACCACAATAACGTTGACGGGAAAAAGAAGAAGGTAACGTAGGAATGTCGATGGGATAGCTTAGAAACGGAAAGAGAAGAATGGAGTAGCAAGTTCCACGGTTCTGTGTATGTGTACCGATACAAAAATCTGAATAGAGAGCACGTTTCATACTCCATAGACGTATGCGTTCTGTCTCTCCTCGTCTCTCTCTCTCTCTCTCTCTCTCTCTCTCTCTCTCTCTCTCTCTCTCTCTCTCTCTCTCTCTCTCTCTCTCTCTCTCTCTCTCTCTCCTTTTCTCCTCCCTTTCCTCGATCCGTTTCGCCCTTTCCATTTTTCAAGTCCGCGCGGCGCGCCGCCGATCCCGCGAAATGATTACAAACGACCGGGGATAACGTCCAATAAAACGTCTCCATTCCGTGTTCCGCACACGTAGAAGCGATACGCGGTAGTCGGGGACCGAGTCGATATCAGGGAATGCACGTGTTTATGTGTGTTTTACCGCTCCCACATTGTGAGGGTGCACGTGTGCGAGCCGCGGGGCGGAGGTATTAAAATCGCCGTCATAGCCATTCTTACATCGACGTGATATCGTTGACGATAAATTTTTACGGGAATACACGGAAAACGAGATCCATCTCGGTATGGGGATATATATTGTATGTATGTATGTATGTAGAAAAATCTGCCATACCTTGTGGCATATCGTACGCGAACTTTAGTGGATATTTATATGGAGTTTATACACTGATTCGACTGGGTTCTATCGTGACATTAAAATATAATGTCGAAAATTGATCGTTAACTCGGTAAAGCATGAAATCAGTTTTGTCTGAGTTGTATATACGTAAATAATAATAATATTATGATCTTGTAGAAAATTATGTAATTTATCCTGGGAATTATATTGAGAAAAAATATTCTGTCAATGGACTCTTTAAGGATATTGTACGTAATAGAAATATTTCTTTACTATTACACTTGTAAAAAAGTGAAATGAAAAGGATAATAAAATATAGACAGTATGTGAATAAATAGTCAAACAAATCCCTGTGTCTTTTCTTTTTTTTAACGCATAACGTGATAACAGCTTTATGATGAAATATTCTTGTTTCCGTCGCGTTTACTCGGAATTATAGCAGAGACATTTTATACTCACGGCACGCAGAAACGATCGCGACTCGAGTTCGTATCGCGGAACACGTGTTTTACTGCTTTTATATCGTAGGTACACGCATACACGCGCGTGGCTACACGGAAAACTTGCATGCGACTAGAGGACCGAAGTTAACGTCCGCCGATTCGCGGCTACTTCGACGCGCATCTGAGAAACGATATCTGCGATCTTGTTGCCGCGTCGATACGGCGAAAAGAAAGATCAGGATCGATGTAATCGAAAAACCACGAAGCACTTGTCGCTGACTCAATTACGATAGATCAATACGAGGCTCGAACAGACGAACAAATTTACTTGTTTCGTCGACAAGTTGTATGTTTTCGTTGACTATTTTAACGCTAGAACTACCGACTACGTCAAAAAGACGGATTTTGTCAGAATTCAAGTGATTTTTATTGAGACTATAAAAAGATTTGTTTATGAAACTTATTTTTCATCAACAATTCTAATTTCGGTGATATTTATATATATAGTGTAGTTAAGTATATATAAAAAGCGGTAGTGCTAGTGGTAAACACAGATTTTTTCATTGAGAAAGGAAATTTATTTTTGCGAATGTTAGGGTAAATTAATTCGCAGATATACGAACGTTGTTATTGTAAACGTCGAGTGCGAGAAGTACGGTGTATTGAAAAAAAAAAATCGTGTGTCATATTTTATGTCATGTATCCGCACGTTGCGTACAATCAAACCGTATCAGTAAGAACGTGGATTGGTACGTGTGTCACCGTGCGTGCAAATGTATGGGTATACAATCAGCTAAAAAACCTGATAGTTCGAAATGAAAATACTAGAATTGACATTCTACCAGTCACTTTTCCATATCGGTCCGTACTGTCCGTCACACCGTGAACGAATACGTAACAGATGAGACACTTGTCGGTCGACAAATATGTAAAATAGGGAGAAGTGTTAGTGGACGGAGAGGACAATTTTGTACGTAAGTAAAGAAATACTATTATAATTATATAAATCTTTGCCAAATTTCATTCTTCGCTGTCATTCATTTTCACATTAATATTTTTATAATACATCCATTTTTAAAAAGTAACGTTTTATAAAATCCGAGTCAACGTTTCAAAATGAAAAGTAGACTTGATTTAGCTTCGAAACTGCTCGGCTAAAACTGTTTCTGTAATGGAATCATAATTCTGTGCTCGATGTCGTGACTACCGTTCATTAGAAACCATACAAGGTGGAGCGGCAAAAGAGGATATAGTTATAAAAATGGGACGCGAACTCGTGATAATCCCGAATAAGAAAAATGCTTCACGCCTCGTCCGACGATCGGGCGTTGCATAATCACCGGAAATACGATTCGCACGAATCCGCAGGTTTTTTTGAATTAACGAGAAACTCCTCGCGCGTTACTGTAGCCTAAAGTGCGTCATTAGCGGAGACCAAAATTCCCCGGGAATTTGTCGACAATTGCCGGTTACGTTGCGTCGCGTGATGAAATACGATAACAGTGTGCGTACAAGTGTGTGCGTGTGGCCGTTAAACGAGAAAAGACGACCCGTGAACTTTTACACAAGCATAAATTGCAAAATATACGTTACGAAAGATAAATCTGGAAAATTAAGAAAATCATCGGCGAAACGCAAACGAATTCTATCTAACGAGGATTATTTATTATAATACCCGTAATACCTTTTGCAAAAACATATTTCACGATTTAAACGCTACATTCTAATACACCTACTTATCCTCTAAACCGTTCAAATCATTTTTCCACCAAACCTACGCGCAAAACGCGAAACCCTTCCATTAAAAGTCCGTGATTTCTGTTTTCTAGTAATCTCTCCACGGAAGAAAAGAAAAACCCCTACAACTTCCCAGACACGATTTAACTTTCAGTTCTCATACCAGACCTGGCAATAGTACAATTCTACAGACCACTTGTGTTCCCCACGAACTTCTAACAGTGTCTAAATATTTTCCATCTTACATCACTTGTTCTTCATTTCCCAACTCTCTATCCAATTTAAATCAAACTACCACTCCTATAATCATGTCACTCTATTAATAAAGTTACACAATTTGAATAACAAATAGTTAATAGATAATTGAGAGTGAAAATCGTTTCTATTACCGGTTTCGCTTTTCGACATCCATTCAGACTTGCCGCGCACTTAAAACCGGCCTGGTCCCGGCAGATTCGGAGTTGAATAACTCGAAAGACGAGAGAGACAGAGAGGGGGGAGGGGGGGAGAGAGGATATTCGCGATGCGTGGCACGCAAACTCAATTCGACATCGATGCGAGCATGCAGCACGTATACCTGACCTACCCAGGAACACGGCGGAACCGTTAACCGCACGGTGCCGTGAACTTTTGCCGCGAGTAACGTGAGTGCAATCTAATTTCAAGCGAGGAGCCCCAAGCCGTTCTCTGGTTGCATGCTCGACGTGCACTATGTTACAACCGTGAAAGCTATTTTGGAATATTTTGGTCGTTGAATACACCGCAATTTCCCCCCCTACGGTCGTGTATCCATACGTTTATAACGTATGTGTGTATGTATTTATGTATTTATGTATCCTGCGAATGCAATTCTGGTACGTTTTTCATTTTTATTTACCGCGAGAATTAACAATCATTATCACGACCACGTGGCCCTCCGTTTGCCACTCCGTTGTTTCCGAGTGGAAACGTATGTTCCGCGAGACACTTTTTCTAATGGTCATTTGTGAATATTGTTTGATGAATACATGTGCGTGTTCTATCTAGTACGTGTGTGTACGTAAAGCGGAGGAGATAGTTTTGGGAAACTGGAGGAATCGGAAATTGTAATTTCATTGGAGAAATAATACTAATAGAAAAATACACGAAAAAAGAAAATAACGACAAGGGTAGAAATTCAAGTTTTCAATGTGCTGAAGAATCTATGGCCTTGAAATTGACGCTGTGATTAAACACAAAAATGTTAATAACAACACGATGACAAAAGACTGTGCCGCGATAAACCAGTAACAATATTTTTCTTCTCTTCCGAAGATAACTACGTCTCCAGGAAGATGAAAAAGAGGAAATTGGTTTATTTAATGCGGCATGGAAATATGTGTACGCGCGTATATGTAGATGTGCGTACGCTCCCAATACCTTTTTTCCGTCTAACAAAAACATTAACGCAGGTTAACGATCCGTCTGGGAAGGGCACGTGTGAATTTAACAGCCGGTCTGTTGTCTTCTCGTTTTCTCACGCAAACACCGTCGCAATTGTGCACGAAGAATCCCTTTTGATCCCTACACAGCTAGGGATAGACGTTCTCCACCATCCCGGCTCACATGTGGCGCAAATAAATCATTTACACTCGTGTGCGTAAGGTCATCAAGGGATCGTGTACTCGAGGAAGATGAAATGAAACCGAGTCGAACTAATTACCGTTTCGCTGTATAAAACTCTCGAGATGCCTACGCTTAAAAAAACCGTGAAATTATCACCCTATCACAAGTAAACATCCGTTATGCGTGTGACTACTAAACAAAAAAAGTGACGAATAAAAAAAAACTCGACGAGAAAACGTTCCCGCTAACTCTCTCTCTCTCTAATTACTCGATTACCTATCAATTAAACCGCGATCAACGCGTTTCAATTCGACCTGTCCGATTAAAACGCACGGTTGATTAGCGTCGTAAAGTTTTCACCGTGGTCGTTTAACGACGACGACCGCCGGAAATAGCCCGTGGAAAATGGAAATCGGAATAATCGTGTTCGCCGATAGTTTCGATTCCACAGTTTACATCTAACCGATTAAACTGTAGCAACGTCAACTCGTCTGGTCTGAAAGCCGGATGTGTCTCTTTGGTGGATTCCGCTGCAGCTGCAGCGTGGTTCCAATGGAAATGGGCATAGATTTAGCAGTTGCAGGTACCGGCAGGTCTCCACAATGGTCGGCAAACGAATCGCTCTTACTGAATGGATCGTCCATCCCTGCAAATCCGATCGTGCCTTCCTCTACCTGTCTCGCTCTCTTCCCACTTCTCCACTCTTCCTCTCTCTCTCTCTCCTCTCTGTTAGTCTCTCACCCGACTCCCAAAGAACCCGCAAAATAATTATCGCACGGTGCTGCCACTATACTTCGTTACTCTTGCAGACCGCCATATACAGGGTGTACCGTTTCAGGTGTGTGTATATGTGTGTGTATATATATATGTGTGTGGAGGAGGGGGGCTTTTCAAGAGGCTTTCAGAAAGCCTCTTGTTCACGGCGAAACACGAATTTCCATGTTTAAGGATGTAAAGAAAAATAAGTTTGATACGTTTCAGAAGATTCTACTCGATGAAAAGAGTTTGCGTAGTCTTTGATGGCCGGGCCCCGTCGAATTATACTTGCCCGACGTTGCTTTGGCCTCGTTATTCTTACAGAAGCGGCGGCATTATACCGTGATGCGCGTGCCGCCTCACTGAATCTTCCGTGAAATCTTCGAAAAACCTGCCGGACGGGACTGAATTTCTACGTAAGAAACAAGCCACGATCGCGATGGAAAAGCCTGTCGTGGTAGAACGCGTCGACGATTTTAAAACGTGTATAATTTGCCCGTTATTCGTCGATCCGGACGTTAGATATCATGAAATTGTTTAAAGATTAAAGAATAAGAATCGAGGAATTTGCTGGGGAACGGTGAACTCAAGTAAGGGCAATTGGAATGTCAATGGTGAAGAATTTTGCGCGATTGTTAAAAAGACACCTGGTAGATATCTCGAAAAGATTTTAGATTCACCTGTACGCAGGCGTATTTTACACAACAGATCGACAACGACGAACAAGCGACCGCAATCAACGATACAAGGAACAAAGGTAAATGCGGGCTCCACTTCGTATCAGGGTAGATTAAATTTAATTACTGGCATAAAGATGTGTACATTGGAATTATACCGGTTTGCCGGGTTGGTAAACGTGGAAAAATATTGGTGTTCCTATTGTAATGAAATTTTAAGCGAAAAGAGTCGTTAAGAATATTCTAAAAGGTATACGCGAGGTATTTAAATGGATTACATAATACATTAACACAATTCGAATAGTTTCTGTGAGAAATATTTAAACACGGTTAGATTATTTCCGCTTCCGATGAAATCAATTATTTTATATTCAAACGATTATATCTTTTCAATAGAAGTTTTTATGACACACATTTTCAGTATTTAATACCGCGGTTTATTTATATTTCCCGGGTTAGAAACGTGAAACTTTCGCAGCAAGAAGTCGAATGCTAAAATTGAGTATAAAACCACTGGAAACTAATAATCAATGTCGTGGCATTAATTTATTTAAAACACTTGAAAATGGAAATGGAAAGTATTCATGTACCTCGAGAATGTCGTTCGAACGTGGATCAAATGTAAAATGAAATATAGAACAGTTATCCTATCATTATTATCGTACGAAAATTTCATTTCGCGTGGCACGTAGGACAATATAATAGTCTTAAAATATAAACAAAAAAAAATACAAATAAAAAGCGCTTTTGTTTCTGTTCCCTTTATCGCGCAACGATTGAATCGAATGAATTGGAAACGTGCCATCAATTTCAGGAAGTGAACACAAACGGCCGAGCGTGCGGCGAAAAAATCCGGAAAATAGAACGCCACAGTATACAGATCAATGACAATTCGCGATATGCGAATATTAAAACTTTACACAATACCGAGCGTTTATCCCGAATCGTTCGCCCCACTTAATAGACTGGTAAATAGATAATGGGGCAGCGGACCATTCATAATCCCCGAAAATCCATACGGTAGAAGTTCCCCAAATAAACGACCATTGAAAATGAATATATTGACTTGGCAATCACTTTGGAAATTTACTCAGTAACACCGTCAATATACTAATAAATTATCGTGACCAACGAAAGCTTCTTTGAATAATCAAAATTTAAATCACGTTCGCTATTCCAAAGTACGATCTCGTCCTTCCGGAAACTTGCTAATTGCCTTAATGAATAATCATCCTATCAATGTAAATTATTCTACTTGTCTTACGTTTAAACTTTTCGTTACGTTAATGGTATCGAGCGATGATAATGAATGTTTCATTTACAATGTAAAATATAGTTTTTCACTGTATACACGTTCGATTTGTGCCACCGTTCTTTGTCATACGTAACCCAATTCAACATTGATTTGATCATGGCGAGCCACCTAATAGTCTGACAAACGGATAATAGTTCGGTCGACCATTCATAAACCTCGAAAAAGCTTAGAGACGACCATTATCGGATATTCAATGAGAGAGAGAGGCCAGTTATCAGATACGGAATACCCGAGTGGGTATCATCGCTGCAATTTATCTCGTAATTTCGTTTTGAATGCTATTAACAAAATGTGCGTTGCAAAATCCGATGCTCGTACATATACAAGCCCCGGCGGAAATTGAAGTGGAATCGCCGGACGTCTGGTCTTATCGAGAATATTCTGTTTGCAATCGAACAAATTTCGAGACTCGTTCTATTTTCCATCTTTTTTTCTTTCACGTTTGCTTCGCCGCACAAAGCCACCGTGGGTTCCAGGTGAAATTTCTATTTTAATAAACCCAACGGGTACGTAGACCGCGCGGTGGCTTAATAATATTTTCAAATTTCGTTCTTCCAGCTGAACGGATAATTAATTCTGATAATTCTGCAATTCGTGTTTAACTAGCACAAATTGCGGCTAAAATCAATATCTACGTACGCACGGTTAATATTAATATCAAATAGTATTTATATACGAAAACAGAATTTTCAAGGGTTCCAAATATTTTTGTGTGTGTTTTTTTCTTCTTTTATATTAATCATTCAATCATTAAATACCACACACGACTTTAATTATCGAAATCCTCTTGACCCGGGGATGTGCATTCGAAAAATAATTACTTCATCAATGCGCTTGATGTACCGTGCCAAATATTCATTTTGCGAGGGAAAAATTAAATCAGCGCCAATTTACTGACGCGTGTCCGTGAAGCCAATACAAGAATGCCACGATGTGACCAACGCCCCGTCGAAATAATGAGTTTGCCGTGTGGATTATGAGGACCAATGAATCAACGAACATATACGAAGCATTTCGAAAATCTGTACACGACTGGAATAATTTTCAAAATTCGTCATGGTATGGTGCTCGACTAGATAAATTTACTTACTTTACTTTCCACTTTATCACACCGATGTCTTTATGTTATTTTTACGTTAATTACTTCGTTGAAACAACCGCGATGAAAATATTTTCCATTCACGATAGTTCCGAGTAATTGAAGTTAAAATAACTCGATGAAATGCCTATTCGCGCTACTATAGTCATTACTACATTACATGTATAACGTGATTTATAAGTGAGAGTCGAAGTTCGCGAATTCGCGATATCTCTTCGTGCGGGTAACTTCATAACTTTTAACGATGATTGTTCTTTTCGGCGGAGCGGTGTACGGTTCGTTAGTAATACTGGCTTGTTAGGAAAGCAATGTCATCGCGATAGATCAAAGCGGACGGCCTTGCATGTCTGCATAATTGCCAATTACGGTCTGTATAACCTGCGAATTTATTTGGACACTCGGTAGCATTATTGGCACAGCGTGAACTATTATGAACACTTAACCAGGATCGTTACCGAACAATTCCACATCCGGTCGCAAGCAATTTTTCGAATTGATCATTCAACGCTTGTCGATACAAATTGTCGATCGTATCGAGTGTTTAGTTTTGGCAACGAAATTTTAAATACTATAGAAATTGAAATTTGGATACTCGTTATCGTAGAACTAGATAATTATATTTATAAAATTACTGATAGAAGTCGGTCCATGGTGTATGTAAAACCAGCATCTCTTTGATCTATCAAGAACAACCTTGGATGATCTCCGCAAGTGGTTATTATCGTTATTTATGCAATAATAAGACCTACTACGCACATATGATGCTAACACTGCCGTCAATCATGAAGAAGAATAAAGCACTGGATGATCTTATCGTCGTTTGAATGAACTGCTTGACAAACATATTTTATCAAGATGCAAATGATGTATTAAGAATCAATTACGATTTAATGTCATTAAATTAGACAAATCGCTGTAATTATCGTACAGTGTACGCATAGGTTAATCAAGGCAATTTAACTTGTAAGATACTAATTAATTTATGACCGTGTCGGTGAAACAGACGAAGTAATTACAATATCAAAACAATGCAATATACTTTCTATTTAATAAAAGAAAAATTTGGGATAAAATATCGGATACCGGAGATAAAAAAGTACAATTAATTGTCACGATGAACGTCAGGGTTCGTATAATGACCCAAATCTCATTTTTTAACAACTTTCGGAAGATCTGTTATTAACCTACCGGCATGTAACACAATGTAACCCATGTTCCCGTGTTTAATTTAACGTTTCATTGTACCATGTCGATACGCAAAGCGGCACGTGAATTTTATTTCGCATTTTCCAGTAGTTTTGTTTTTATTAGAGGAAAAATCGGAATAACGGCCGAGCCCGTCGTTCGTTTCGCATTGATTTGCCTATGTGCGGCAATGTCCACCTCCATGGGACGGCATTAATAGGAATATACAGAAGTGTGCAATACAGTATTTTCATTTATACGCAAATGCAATCGACGCCACCCGAAGCAAGGTCCGTCAGCAACGGAAAATTGTCAAAATCTGATCGCGAAACTGAAAAGCAAATCCCTGTTTGAAACATCGATGTTTCAATAATAAACGAAAGCAACAAAAACAGAAATTCAAGTGACTATGGCTTTGTAAAAGTATATACTTGGCTGCATCGAAACGAAACAAAAAAAAATGACACGGATATATTATCACGTTGCAAACTATCGTAGTAAACGTTCATTAATGATTATCTAAAAAAATATTCCGTCAGCACCATCACGTGACTAGTATTAGTATACGGGAAGGCAATCTAGATCGTGAAACTAGTTCACCGCGAAACATGAAATCTACCGATGAAACCGGGCAACGATGAACTCGATGGAGAAAGTTGGAATGAAAATACACCGTCGGAGAAGTTGCAAAAAAAAATAAGAGTAATCATTGTAAATAGTTCGATGTTACCGGTGTTCCTTTCAGACCGGATAACAATGAATTATCGTTATTGTTCGGGCACACCTGTTGATAATGTTGCGTTTCATAATGATTCTCAGGACCTCGCGGAATGCACGAGATATGTAATTTGTTACACACGAACTAATGTCCTACATACGACTGCGCTGGAATGTATAAATCTGCCGTAAGAAATTCAAATGTATCGAACGCACGAACAACCACGGGAAATATCCAATTATTGTATTGTGTCTCGTTCACCGAGATATTTTATGTATAACGATTGACAAAATTTTCCCCTGGGAAAAATATAAAAATCAATTTGTGTTTCGATTATGTAATTTCGTTCGATCGAACACAGATTCGTGTGCGTAATGAGAAATATCGATCAGAAGGGAATTGATTAAAAAAACCACCGAAAGATATTAAGTAGATCTAAAATCTCTATATAGAATGTTTACTTTGATTCACAAGTGTGGCAAACGAATAGAAAAATCATCCAGCCGCGCATTTTCGTAATATCCAATTTCAAAAGTGGACCGGAAACCGGAAATTGCAAGTGTTTATAGAACGGTGGAAATCTACAGGAGCTACGATGTTCGTACGTTTTATAGGCGGCACCGTAGCGAACCTATGGTTTTTATAGAGGCAATTTGCATACAGAGCGGACCTCACATTGTACCGCGAAATTGAACTTCTCAGAGTCAATTTGGAAAGCCCGGTTCATTATTTCGCGAAGCCCAATGCGATCGTCAACAGACCAACTCTTCTGGATGTCGTTCACGCGGACGAGGGAAACGATGGTCGTAAAAATCTAGACAACTGGACCTTTTAAACTTTCCTCAATCAGAAATTTTATCAAAAGTTCTACGTTCCAATCACAATATGAAAATTGGTACATTCTTTAAAAAATCAGTTTGCACTTTGCTTCAGACGTAATATTAAATGATTTTTAAAAAGATATAAATCACGGTTGTATTAAAATTATAATACAGGATATAATTCGTAAAATACACATAAATCTGAGTTTGTCAGTATTACAATTATTATCTGTTGACAATGAAAGACTCACCTCTTTAACTTTGTCCCTTCGTTCCCTGGCGATGGGGTCCTTGTCCTCGCCCCCGATGGTTAGGGGTAGTTTCTCCGCTGGAGCCGGTGGCACAGTCTCTAAAGCATCCTCTTTCTGGTGAACAATCAATGACGACGAACTACTGGCACGCACTCGATTATCACCATTCACTTCCGGTTTCTCTAACGTCTTCTGTTGCTGATACTCCTCGTCGATTTTTGCCTGAAACCCGCCCGTTTCGAATTCACGACTCAAGATTCGCAGATATATCGCGAAATTTCAGAAAGCTCGCGAATTAATGAATAAACATGTTACGAAACTTCTGTAAACACCCTGGTCTCTTGCGTACGTACGATATGATTCACGTTAAAAAAGAAAATTAAGAGATAGAATCTTAATGAATACGATTCTACAATAGAGAGACTCGTATCTGATTTGTTGTGAGAAAGTATTTCATAAGACACGCGAAATAAAGGGACTCTAGTGAGATAATAATGTATTTTCATAAATATTGAATTGACAAAATTGAGGACACTTAAAGTAGACGAGAAGCAGAAATTTGCTACGAGGTTACTGAACAATTATAATATATTTATTTAACAGACAGTTCCATTTATTTTAAAACCTCGTTTTTTATTATGTACAATGAATATCTTAAAGAGTATTCTTAATTCTTTCAAACGCCCTTTTTCCGCTCTAAATTCTTCTTTTAAAACTACCGCCACGCTTTCGTGAGATTTCCACGTAAGAGTCTCCCACGTTTGAAAACACGTTCATATCTACTCTATTCAGGCGAGAAAATCAGATTTTTTCGATCTACTTGAAAGACCCCAGACCAGTGTATTTATCTGAATACCACGTAAAACGAATGCCATCTGAATACAATCTTGAGTCGAGTAAAATACACTTCTTTCGCTTTCCGAGACACCCGTGGAAAGGTGTGCATACTCTCGAACAGCCAACCGGTATATCGCGATTATGCGAAGGGAAAGAAAAATATAACGCTAGTTGCTTTTCGCACACGTGAAACCGACGTTGACGATAAAAGAAATGGTCGCCGTAACTGCAATTAAATATATCTATTATACATCGAGTCACATTAACGTAATTGCGTGTTTCGTGTTGTTCGATTATCTTCGGGGAAAGATAAAAGAAATTAACGTTTGCGCACCGACTGAAATTATGATCGCGATTTTGAATACCATTAATAATCGTGTCGGGCAATTGAAAACTTTTTGCCGGTCCCGATCGGTTCAACTTGTAATTAGACATCGTGTCCGGAAGTAATTATTCATTCGGAATGATACGTTCCACGTAATTTTGTAGTTCAGTAGTGCAACGAATGTAACGGTATAATATTACATCGGTGTACGATGTGAAATGCAATCGGTGCAATCGACGCCTTATCACAATGAGATATCTGCGCCGATAGGCCGTACCGATTTAACAGTATCTCATGTATAATTGGAACGGCCTATTATCTCACGCGTTGAATGAAACTCGCATTATAATTCACTATACCGCTATTTATACCACGGGAAACTTTAAATCGCGAACGTACAGACGGACAGACAGACGTCGAATTAGTATCGCTGAATGGAATATCATATTACTAAATCCAGTTTCGGAAAGTGTCTTATTAAACTCACATAAATACGTATACATATATAATTGGAGCAGAACTCGAATTCGAACCGAAATAAGTTTCTCCGAATTGAATATCATATTCAACGGCGGCCATATTATACCCTCGAGACAAACTGCTTATTTAATAAGGCCCAATTATCGCATACGTGAAATCCCGCTCGGGGCCAGTATTAAATTCAAAACTGGTATCCAATGTTACCGAAAAGAACACGGGCTAAATAAACCTGTGATAATATCATATCGATACACACATGCATACTATACATACTTGAAAAGTCACGTAACTTTACGAATTATTCCCAGCACAGCGGAATCGTTATTCTAATACCGTGTTACGCTAGTAACGAATAAATCATCGTTCACGATGAAACGTTCAATCTGACATCGGCAGTTCTACATTTAATTCAAATGCCCGCTCCATACCGGCCGATTATTGCACACATGGGATCGCTCGGGGTCCACATTATGCAAACGATATTCCGCAATCGTCACGTATTAACCCGTGGCATGAGAATCGATCGTGAAACTTTGTACCGGTAATACTTTTAGCCGAAGGCTTGATCGGGCTATAGACGACGTCGATGGCACAATTTATAGGCGTTCAACGTTCAAATTATGCGTCCTATTCACCGCTTATAACCACACCGCTTATATTACGGTTAATTGCTGCGTCTCGTCAAAAAGTAATCGTATCATTCGAATCTTGACCGATAAATCTAGGGGATAAATAACTATTTATCGAACGAGAGAAATTGAAAATTGTGTGATCTATATTATTTGATCTGGGAAAGTAGTTAATAATTATTGTTTAAATATTTGAAAATGTAGTATGAAGAGAAATATTAGGTTTTAGTAGAATTAGAATGAATTCTAAAGAATTAGAATTAGAATTAGAATATTTCTATGTAAAGTAGTACTTTTACACTTTATTTTAGAAATTGTTTGTATAATAAACGTTATATTGGATTCCATTACAAGCTTGTCTGCGATGTAATTAGATGTAAATTACCGATAAAACTCCATTATTTACTGCAACAAGAGACACATCAAACAAACTGGTGGAAAATGGTGGAATTTACATACGTTTGCTGTTAGATTGTAAATCGAACTGTAATCGCACGTTCATCGCCATTAATTAGCATTGCTAGTCAAATGATAAATACATCACCTCTGTTTCCCATCGTTGAACGGCAATTAAGATTTATCAGACTTTTACGACCGTTTTCAGCCAATTTACAATTCAACAGTTTACAAATATTTATTTCCTTCACGATGGATAACTCGGTGGACATGGCAAAGATAAGATAAAGAGAGTGATATATGTATGTGAAAATTCGACCAGTTAAATATACATAAACTATTGATAAAACGGGAACAGCGTAATTATACATTTTCTTTTCCTTGTGAATGAATATACAAATACGGTTGTTCAATTTTCCTTTTTTACAACGAGACCCTGACATTCTTTCGTTTGAGTGAAGCAGTAGAATAAAAAGGGCGCGAAACGGTCGCGAGTTTCGCGTCACCCTGTATATTCGTACAAGTGAGATACTCAATGAGGGACGCGTCGATGCGTCGGAAATTGTGCTCTGAAATTTTAGGGCGAGTCTATTAGCGTTGATAAAACTCGTTCCCGCGAGAGAAGCGCAGCCTTTAGACCGAGGAAAAATTGAATAATTCGATCACGTGTAATGTTCGATACGACTTTCGTCTGAAATTCATTTATCTCGTGCGAGAACAATATAATATCTGAAACATCAGCATGCCATAGAAATATAATTACGATTTAGGAAGATAAATAACCTGAAACATTACCTAACTATAAAGAAATGCAAATTTTGAAACGGCCACTACATAAGTTCTTTTGTAACAAAGAATAATTGTATTTATTAAGAAAACATTCAAAAGTATTCGGGACATGTCAATAAACAAGCGAACTTTAACTAAAATGAACGTCAAATCAAGTCGGTTTTCATTCCCGAAAAGAAAACATACAACGCGATAACACTGACACTTCCTGACAAAAAAAAACGTTGATTCCCAGGACGGGAAGACGCGACAACGAATTATACGTGTCTCGAAAGCACGGGAGGGGAAAAAAATAGAAAAGATCGAGCTCGGACGTCGCGGGAACCGTGTGAAATGTTTCCGCGTGCACACGTGTGTGCCCACGGATACGTCACAATGGCTGTATGTAAACAAACGGGTCACGGAGCCACGTATAACAGCTGAACGACCAATATGGTCGCGGCGAAGACAGAAAATAAAACAAAAACAAACCACCACCACCACTACCATCACAACAACAACAATAACAACCACTAACAGTGAAAAAAAAACACGAGCAAAGCAACGAAACGGGAACACAGAAACGTCGTCAAGGTTTCCTAAACGGGGAAATCGAATCAATGTCAAGGTGGGTGACACGTACGATCGAAAGGCATGTTTTCACGGTGACAGGCAGTGCGTGATTTCGAACGGTCAACAGGGAGAGAAAGAGAGAGTGCTAGCTGTTCGAGAGTATCGAAAGTCGAAAGAAGCAGTCTCTCGCGGTCTTCGTCGAGAGACTCTCCTATATATTCGTCGCGGCGGACCTGCAGCTTCTGTTTGTCCTCGAGGACGTGTATATCCTGATTATCGATGCCTTCGTGTCCAGGTGGCACGACGTTTGGATGTCCCACGGGCCCGTGTGGGTCCTTGGGACCCCCCGGTGCACGAGGTGGCGCCGGTATAAGCAACTCCGGGCCCGCCTTCTGCATGTGCTGGTAAACACGGTAAACACTGTTCACGGCCGCGCCGCCGGTACCGGCACGGAAATCCGGCAGGAAGAAGAACGCGCCGAAACACACGACACCGAACGTCAAAAACACAAGCAGGATCAGGTACTTCTCACGCGGACGGAAGGACCGTCTCGAGAACAGAGACACCGGCACACCGTTCACGAACCGCTGATACGACGGCAGAATGCTCGACGACGATGTCATATTTACGATACTGTCACGCCACGCACGCACGCACGCACCTCCCGCTTTTGTTAACCGACGAAAACCCCGAGCACCCGTGTGCGTTGTTGCCCTTTTCCTAGCCGTCGCACGCCATTACAAATACGGTGGCACGCCAGCGCCACCTGCGTGCCGAGCGTGACACTTCGTGCTCGGCGAGCGCCAATCAGCTGGCGCGACGGCACCGCGAAACGTCGAAACGAACGATGCGATTTGTCGGCACGCAGAGGGGTATTAAGGATAACGCGCGGGGACGATCGGTAAAGAGACTCGCTGTTGTTATCGTTTATTATTGATCGTGGTTTTTTTATCAGTGGAACGATTTGATACGGTGGATAAGAATTTTGGAACTTCGGCGGGGAATGAAAACGGGGGCAATTTCGGAGTCGCTATGTTTTCGATAAGTTAGAAAACTACGGTTTTCGCGCAAGTTTCAAATTTATTGGACGTATATTTTCTAAGGTCAGAATCAAACGGAATTATTGTTTCATATGACATATACATTTCGAATTACGCTGTCGATCAAGGAATAAAGATTCCAATACAGAAACGAATATGGATTTATATGTACCTATTTGAGATTTATCAATAAAAGTGAAAGGAACTTTGCTCCGAACTGATGTGTGTTCTTAATGTACACCCTTTAATTCTAGCAATAAATTACTTTTTCAATCATTCATCATTTCACCAGAAACGTATTCGATCTTTACTTTTTTCATGTGACATGTACGAATGGCTTTGTCATCTTCATTAAACTATACTCGTGACACTCCGTTTGTTTAATGAGTGTGATCTACTTCGATTGTTTTCCGGTGCACTATTGGAATATGTACTATGCAAACCACTTGTAAATTAGTATCGTCTAACGATAAACTAAAGCAGTCAGAGGATTTAAAGGGAACGTTAGAAACGTGTACAGTGGAGGGACCAAATTGCTAACTTTTGGGTAGCACTGTTGTTTTAGCGGATACACCAGTTCAGTTTCCAATCTTCCGCAACAATGCAGCTGTGCTGGTTATTGTAAGTGACGCACGTCTATTAACTATTCTACAAACGTTCATGTTTTACAATTTAAAACATTTCGTCAACTACGTTATAGTTAAATAATTTAAATATAATCTACAAGTACACGTATTTTATCTATGCAAGCAATAGTTTCGCCTCACATTTGTTATTTCAATTATCCGTATCTATACGTATGACTAATTAAACTATTTTCTTGCCGTTAAGCTGTTCTTTAACAGTCGGTTAGGTAAAGGACAATTATTTCTATAAATTCCGTCGCTATAAAACACATATGCTACATCACTGTGTACTGATTTAATCATTGCCTAATGAGTCCATTATTTTCATAGATGTTACTTAACAGTTGTCTCAGCTACACCGTTGAGTCACGAAACAGAAACAGATGCAAGCAATACAATCTTTAACATTATTGTAAGCGATCGTATATTCCCAAGTAACGATGTGTGCACAACGAAACATTGTGAGAATATCGGTACGTTTACGTTCATTGCATAAGTATTTACATAAGTCCCAATTTTCAGCGGTGTGTACTCGATTATGTAAACGCGATCGTACAACGATGCTTTGTGTACTAAGTAGAAAAAAAAAGTGAAACGATTAACGTGTGAACACGAAAGGACACAACAAGTAAAACGAAAAGCAATTGGTGTGTTATGTTCCTTAACGCTCTATACAAAAAAACTAATTTTTTGCACCATACAGCTAGAAGTATTCTAAGTAACAGGAACACGTCGGTGAATCCTTGCGATGATTTCTACGAGTACGCTTGTGGATCCTGGAGCACCAACCATCCAATACCACCAACCGAAGTCTCATGGTCACAGGATGATCTGATTACCATGAAACTATACAATCGCCTCAGAGGCAAGTCTGGGAATACCTAAATCTGACGTACAATTATTAAGTGAGAGTTATTCTACACTAAGGTTATTTTAGTTCTCCTCGAGGCAGAGGATGAACCCAACGACATTAGGCCCGTGAAATTAGCGAGACAACTGTACCGTTCGTGTATGGACACTGGTAAATAAATTACACATCTATGTAATCACAGTTACCATTTGATGTACTATAATGAAAAACTATTTCCATCGCTTAACAGAAAACATTGAGAAAAAGGGTGTTAAACCCATTCAGGAGATACTCGACACGCAGGGTGGGTGGCCCATAGCGATGCCTTTGGACCACTGGGATGCTGCTGTAAAGACCTGGCAGGAAATTGATATGGATTATCTTAAAATGTTCGGCAGCACTGCTTTCTTTAACATGAATTACGATATCGATGACAACAATACCGATCGATATATTCTCACAGTACGCTATAAAACGAATCTTCGAAAATTGATGAGTTTAGGTACAGAAAACTTTAGAGTGCAATTTACAGATAGACGCAGATTTGAAAACACCTATTACTGGTCTGCAGAGGAAAAAATTTGTGCTATTCAAACCTGAGCACAGATACATGAACGGTATTGCACATATTGTTAAGGAATTTTTGAGAGTAAAGGGATACAGAGTGCGGGTGAGACAATTGATTCAAGACATCATCGATATGGTTGCGTTTGAATACGCATTGATAACTGTAATTATGCTTTATACTTTTGTTCCGTATAATTATACTGAACCACTCGCGTATATTATTAGAATAGAGTAATGAAAATTGTTTTTCGTAGCCGAGTCAGGATGAAGCTGCTACAGATCAGTCAGGGAAAGAGGCAGAGAGGATGACGATCGATGAGTTACAAAAGTGGTACGATAAGATCAATGTGCATCATCCGAAAACACAGGTTACATACAAATAATAATTATAATATTTTAATCATTCTATTTAGTCACGTTTGCAACTGTAGCATGTTAATTGTTTAAATAGTGTAATACGTATACGATTACTTCGATAATATTTATTTAATTCTTCATAAATAGGTTTGATTAATTCTGAAAACAAAATTTCAGATTAATTTCTTGCCAGTGATACAAAACATTTTCAAACTGGCTGACATTTCCGTAAATGGTTCCGAGCAGATTCTCGTACGTAATAAACCGTTTTTCAATAAACTGGCGCACTTGCTTCAAAACACTACGCGACGTACAATTGGTAATTGAACAATTAGAAAAATTGCAATACGATATTATGTTCACCACACGTTCCTATTACATTCCCCGTATGGCTTGCGCTTATATAATATCGCATTATTAGAATCTTTCTTACATACATACAATCAACCAGTATTTAAAAAATAATCCTCTTATCCATTGTTTCTTAAATTCTGTGGCATTCGCTGGTTCTACGTATTATTTTAATTTCAGTAAATTACGTGCATTGGGATATGGTGAGTAATTTACTACCTTACACCAGCGAAGATATGCGACTCACAAAGTATGATATGTCTCCTTTTAATCTGAACGTGACGGAAGATTTACCACGGTATTTCTAATAATATACTCATAATACTTCGTTATTCATTAAAAAGCGAATAATAAGTGATTGTTGACGTAATTAAACGAAACTGAAAGTTTCTTGATTCTAGTAGTTGTAATACTATAAATAATACATATAATCTACGATCATCGATTGTAGGTGGCATGTGTGTGTACATTTGATGCAAATGAAACATGCAACTTCTTACATGTTTGTGAAGGAATATTTCTCGGACACCGTTATTCATAAAGTAAGTTTTGTATTACTTACATTTGATTGAAATTAATATCCTTATACCTACATCTATAATATGTACAATATTTTTTCAATTAAACACGACTTTAATAAGGTTAAGGACATGGTTTACAACATAGAAGATGTATTCGGCAAACGCATATCGAATGCTAAATGGATACCGGACAAAATGAAAACATTTATGAAAGAAAAACTAAACCATCTTTTGGATCTGGTCGCCTATCCGGAATGGTATAAGAACACAACAGTTCTCATTAATCGATACAGAAAGGTACTGAAAACTGTCTAGCATTTTTTATTTCAGCACTGGACATTATAATAATCTTCCTTTTTGCAAAATCTTACGCAGCTAAAAATTGGAAAAGACTATTTTCAAAATATTTTGAACAGCCGTAAGAACGATTTGTTAAGAATTTTATCAGAGTTTAGGCTCAAAGCTGACAGGCGAAGGTAAATTAATACAATTCTGATCATTTAATAGTATCAAAAAATAAAACAGTTTCAATAGTGCACTCATTTCAGATGGGAAGATTATCCAGTTACTGTCAATGCATTCTACTCCAGTAACTTGAATATTATTGGTAAATATTAAGGAAACAACCATTGAGTTTATAATTTAAGAAGACAATAAGTATATCAAAACTCGCACTTATTTAATATTTAAATTATTATACAGTTCTGCCAGCAGCTATATTGCAGGAACCTTACTTCACACATTTCTTACCCGAGTGAGTTTCACGTTAAAAAAATCACGATAAAAAAATAATTATGCTTTTCGAATTGTCTCAAATAATTAAATTATTCGTTTGCAGTGCTGTTAATTATGGTACCATAGGATTCGCGGTTGGCCATGAATTATCTCATTCCTTCGACAAGGAGGGTAAGCTTCGTACATAGACGTGTCAAGTAAATAATTATTACTAACGAATTATCTTCTAATTATTCAGGAATGCAGCATGATAAAACAGGTCACAAAGTCACGTGGTCCCAAGACAATGATTTTCAGGGGTATGAAGATCGTGTCACGTGCTTTGTAGATCAATATAATAATTTTACTCTCGACATCATTAACGAAATTGGAGAGCCACTTACGGTATTATTTTTTAAATACACACATTTCTATGATTTTCTTTATATCGATGCCCATCAGAACGATGTAAATAACCAAGTGATTATGCACGATTGTTTAGGTGAATGGTCATTTAACTGCGGATGAGAATATGGCGGACACCACTGGTCTGCAGGCAGCATTCGCGGCTTTCAAACAATTAAAGATGACGAACAAACATCAATTGAAATTACCCGGTCTCGAAGACACAACGGATGAACAACTTTTCTTTTTATCCTATGCAAACGTAAATAGATATTTCTGACGGCACTAGTGTCACATCAAATATCATTTACTTGATTTCGGATTTGGAGTGCGATCAATTTCACTTTTCAGGCATGGTGTTCGACAGAAAATCCGGAATACGTGACAGCGATGGTGGAAAACGACGAACACAGTCCATCCCGATATCGGATTATAGGTTCCCTTATAAATTCCAAAGAATTCACTGAAACTTTCAATTGTCCCTTAGGAAGCCCTATGAATCAACCGAAGAGGTGCACATTATGGAACTAAGTGTAAATTACAAAGTTTTTACAAATACTTCGCCTGCTTTTTGTAATTATCATTCCAGTCGATAAACGTAAAAGAATAAAACTTTTTGATTGACAAAAAAAAAACAGTCTATCTCATTAAAACAGTATCGTTTGTCTTACCAATTACTACTATCCTAGCATGTATTATTTCAAGAGTATTTCACAACGTGTA
This sequence comes from Mimumesa dahlbomi, assembly GCA_917499265.3. NCBI lineage: Eukaryota > Metazoa > Arthropoda > Insecta > Hymenoptera > Crabronidae > Mimumesa > Mimumesa dahlbomi. Next base: position 8,622,204 of record OU824118.1, on the reverse strand, counting down.
TATTCCCAAATATTACACCTTATCCGAGCTAGATCAGGATTTTTACGATTTATTTTATTATTTCGGGGTAAAAAGGAATATTGTTAGATAGATTTACCCCACAGAATGTGACTCGCTCGACGGCATTGTAAGAATGGTTTCCTGTTTGACGCACAATCCGGAGTGGGAGAGTTAGTGGGGCCCTTGGTGGGAGACCCAGAGGCCCGTATGCGGTCCTCAAAGCTCATCCCTTCCCTACAGGATATAAATCAATATAAGCGAGGCGCACGAAAGAAGATCTCCCACTCTGTGCGCTTCTCGAAGCTTGTCTCGTGCTGCGCGACAAAGGTAGCATCATTATGCTATCCTCGTTGTATAAAAAAAATTTATCAAAGTGTCTGTAATTCCACCGATTAATCACGGCACTTTAAAAAAAAAAAAAGGTACTGGGTTTTTCCTGTCCCATTTGATATACGTGAATTATTTATCATTTTCATTAAACTGCACACGTAACCGCTGCATTTAAATGATAGTGATACATAGACCGGTCGCTGTATGTACGTACATACGTGTTACAAGTCGATATTCACGTGCGTATTAATGACATCGGGATAATAATCATCTACTTAAGCTACGTCGTGTACAGTAGCCTTTTATAGTATATGAATCAAGTTAATCCAATCGGACACCGAACGTGGGAAAGTGAGAGTAATTGAAATTTTTTCATTCAGATTCGTAGTAAACTATAGTATGATCTCATCTTTTAGTAATTCTTTTTCTACGCATACCATAAAATACTCTATCGGACTTTGACGTTTAATAAAAAAGAATTATCCGGATATCTTTAATAGATTGATAGTAAGTATCGGTTTGAATCGCGTGTGATGAAACATCCTGTACATGTATCGATTTTTTCCCCCGATGCACTATTGGAATTCATATTCCGGGAACTACTCGTTAATTAGTATAGTCTAACGATTAGCTAACGTGGTCAGTAGATTTAAGCGGAGCGTGAGAAACGCATGCAGTGCAACGAGGAGATTATTTAACCCGACTTTTCGGCAGAATTATTACCTTTACGAACACACCGGTGGGACACTTCGCTCTTCCGCAAGCATGCAGGTCATCTGGCTGATGTAAGTAGCACACGTTAATATCCTGTAAATGTCTAGAACAAGCAATTTTTGACACTTTTTCAATTTCTCACGAACTGATTTAATTTAATTCAAATCCGTAACCATAAATACTTGCTCCGTTCGAATAACAACTCTTCCTTCGTGACTATTATTTCTACTGTTCGTAACTACGTGTAAATCGCCAGGGAGAATTATTTTACAAAACAATTTTTTGCCGTCAGACTATGTTGCAACGATCACATAAAGATAAAAAAAAAATTATTTCTCTGTATATCGTAGTCATAAGACGTGTATCTAATGAATCCATTATTTTCATAGATGTTACCTCACAGTCGTCACAGCCGTTCCGTTGAGTCACGAGCGGGAAACAGATGAAAGGAATAAATTCGATAACGCTGTTACGAGTATCCCAAAGCCGCGTGAATTCTCAGCTGACGGTGTTTGCAGGACGGAACATTGTCTGAATATCGGTATGCACACGGTCGTTACATAATTATTTAAATCACTTTCAATACTCTTCGACGTGCAGTGGATTATGTAAACACCGACGTACAAGCATTCATTTGTTGCGCGGAATGCAACAAAAGTAAACAAGAAGGACGCTGCACGTTAAAGTAGAAACAACTGGCGTGTTCTTTTGCTATTTTCTTGGAATAATAATTTCCTCTGGCACAGCTAGGAGAATTCTACGTAACAGGAATGCGTCAGTGGATCCTTGCGATGATTTCTACGAGTACGCCTGTGGATCATGGAACATCGATCATCCGATACCACCGACAGAAGTCTCATGGTCACAGGATAATCTGGATACCGTGCAGTTAAACGAACATATGCGAGGTGAAAATGGGGATACGTTGATCTAATATATAAATATTAAATAAAAATTATAATAAAATTCAATTTCTTTCAGCGCTACTCGAGGAAGATGATAAACCCAATGATATCGAGCCGGTCAAAATGGTGAGACAGCTTTACCGTTCGTGTATGGATGTTGGTAAATAAATTATAAATTTATCTATATATTTTTATTATATTATTTTTTTAATTATATTATAACAAGTGGTTTTTATTCCGTAATAGAGAGGATCGAGAAAATGGGGGTGAAACCGATTCAAGATATTCTTGATGCACATGGTGGATGGCCAATGGCGATGCCTGTCGATAAATGGGATTCTGATGAAAGGCCCTGGCAAGAAGTTGATTCGGATTATTTAAAACTATTCGGTGTGAGCGGTTTCTTCAACCTGGGCTACGATGTTGATGAGAACAACACAGATCGATATATTCTTGCGGTATGTTAGAAATGAAAGTAATTACAATTCTTTAGAAGATATACAGATTGAATGATGGAGATTTATTGCTGTAATATTTACAGATAGATCTGGATCTGCAAACACCGTATAACAGTTTAAAGCTCCAAAAATCGAAGGAGGATCTACTATTATTCGAACCTGAGTACAGATACTCGAACGGTATTGTTCGTATAATTCGAGCGTTCGCCAAGGAAAGAGGATATGATCTGGATTTAGATCTTCTGATCGATGATATAACGGACATGGTCAATTTCGAAGTGGATTTGATATCCGTAAATATTCTTTATATTTTTAAATTAAAAGTTATCTACCGTGAATATTATAGAGTAAAAATAATGGAAACTGCTTCACGTTATTTCGTAGTTGAATTCCAATGATAATAATACAAAAGAATCGGACAATGACTTTGAGAGAATGACTATTAACGAGTTACAAAAATGGTACGATAATATTACCGTGGATCGTCCGAACGCAAAGGTAACATGAAATAATTATTGCAATATCTCCATTCTAGTATTCAGTTAAATGTTAAATGTTTAAACACTGTCTGAGGCACTTTTGTTTATATCCAATATTTTATATCTTCCTAAATAGTTTTCACTAATAATAGAATCAAAATTTTCAGACAAACTTCTTATCGATGATACAAGGGGCTTTCAAAATGGTCAACATATCCGTAAATAGCTCGGAACCCATTCTTGTACGCAAGAAACAATTATTTTACACGCTGTCGGACATACTACACAACGTCACGGAACGTACAATTGGTAAAGCGACAATTACGAACATTGCACAATAAAAGTTCGTGTTTACTATCAGTTCGCGTTACATTCTACGGATGTTATATGATTATAGGATATTATGTTACAAGAATCATCCTTGTATACGTGCATACAATTAACCAGAATCATTTGAACCACGTTCATACTTTCACGAATTCCGCGGAATTCACAGTTTCCACTTGTTATTTTAATTCCAGTGAATTATCTGCACTGGAACGTGGTGAACACACTACTACCACTCACCACCGAAGAGATGAGACTCACGAAGTACGATATGTCTCCTTGGGGACTTAATGTAACACAAGATTTGCCACGGTAAGTAGTATTCCATTATTTGTGAACGAAAGATTCATAAAGCATTGATGTAATTAAATCGAGACGCTAGTTTCCTCATTCGTGGAAATTTAATATTGTAATACTATCATCGTTCGCAGATGGCATATATGCGTGGATCTAATGCAAATGACGCACGCGATTTCTTATATGTTTGTAAACAAATATTTCTCTGACAAAGTGATTCATAATGTAAGTAATGCCACTTGCTCCATTGAATTTTCTATTCTCACACCTGTACGTATCTGTGTGTACCTGGATTATAAGATTAACTTTTTAAAAGGTTACGGACATGATTCACAATATAGAAGACGAATTTAGGAGTCGCATATCCCATGCAAAGTGGATACCGGACAAAATGAAAGTGTTCATGAAAGAAAAAATAAATAATATCGTCGATCTGGTCGCGTATCCTGAATGGTATAAGAACGAAACGACTCTTATCAATCGATACAAAAGGGTATTGAACGATTTACAAATTTGTAACGTTGTCGATGTCAACCGGAAACGCGATGATAATTATTCTATTTGTAATATCTGTCGTAGATAAAAATCGGGCCAGACTTTTTCGAAAATACTTTCAACTGTATACAAGATGATTTGAGAAAACTTATGGAAGAATTCAGACAGAAACCCGACAGATACAGGTAAATTGATAACACAAACATTTAATAGTGTAAAATAGATAAAACAGATTTACGTAATACTAGTGTTTGTTTCAGATGGGAAGAATTCTCGATATATCCAGTGACTCTGAATGCTTTCTATTTCAGTGACACGAATACCATGGGTAAGCATTGTGAAATTGTATACATATTACACATGTAATTTAATCAGAAACTAATTACATAAAATTCTAGTGCTTAATTAATGTTTTAATTGTTGTCCAGTTATACCAGCAGCAATATTGCAGGAACCTTATTTCACATCGTTCTTACCCGAGTAAGTTTCACCTTCAAATGATTATATTTTCCAAGTGTATTAATTAATTAATTTATACTTACGCAGTGCCGTTAATTACGCTACCGTAGGATTCGTGATTGGCCATGAATTATCTCATTCTTTCGACACTACCGGTAAGACAGCTATACATATAAACGTATCAAGTGAAAGTTCTTTATTAACGAATTGTTTCTTAATAATTCAGGAATAGAGCACGATAAGACTGGACGAAAAATGATATGGTCCAAAGAAACCACGATTAAAGGATTCAAAGACCGAGTAGAATGCTTTGCGAAGCAGTTTAATAATTTCACTCTCGATATCACGAACGAAATCGGAGAACCAATTACGGTATTATTTTCAAAATCCTGTTTTTTTTCTGTTTCTTTACAATGTTACCTATAACGATTGCAACAGGGAATCATCGTAATTATATTATAATAATTAGGTGAACGGTAACTTAACGGAAGATGAAAATATGGCCGACGCTACTGGTCTGCAAGCAGCTTTCGCAGCTTACGAACGACTGAAACATATGAAACCTCAATTGAAATTACCTGGTCTCGAAGACACAACGGATGAACAACTTTTCTTTTTATCCTATGCAAACGTAAATAGATATTTACCGCCAGCACTAGTTTTTCATGTTGTTGTTGATTTCCGATTTGGAGTTTGATCCATTTCACTTTTCAGGCTTGGTGCACGGTGGAAAATCCGCTCTACGCGGCGGCGATGGTGGAGACTGACGAGCACAGTCCATCCCGATATCGGATTATAGGTTCCCTTATAAATACGAAGGAATTCGCCGAAACGTACAAATGTCCCACAGGAAGCTCTATGAATCAAGAACAGAAGTGCAGTTTGTGGAATTGATTTTAGATATTTGCCGTGCATTTTGTAATTGTTCTTTCCGCCTGAACAATTGTAAATGTAATAAACATTCTATAAATAAATTACATTGCGTCTGAAATATAATTGCGTATGTTATTGTTACGAGTATCACCCCCTCCATTAACTATATGATATTTTATGTATTTCTGTGAAAAAGATACTAATTTGGCAAACTTTCTAAGGGATTGAAAAGACAGACTACTATCATAGCAACTTTATTTAACATCTTCAGACACGCTAATTAAGAGTGAGATTCCATGGACCGCGATGGGAGAAACGGGTGGACTGGCACAGCTTTGCCACATAAAAAACGAATTTCATAATGAAACTTGGGGGATTATTAAACGTCCCAGGGTGAATTATTTTAAGAGCGCTTTATTCATGTTATGTAGGACAACATAAAGTATTTTTAAAACAAAATACTCATACAAAAGGTATAAAACTGGGAATTTGTACATACATCGATCTAGCACATAGACAATAATACGACGCAACATAATCATTAAGTACATAATATGTAACATTAACGCCTATCAACATTAAATAAACTTCACGCTTTCTCAGAGATCATGTTCCTTCCGCTCTTCATTATTTATCTTTCTATGATTTCTGCTATTATTTTTCTTTGTTGTCGTAACGTCCGATATAATTTCTAGCTTAACGATAAGTTCTACGTAGCATGGCTAGTATCACAATTCTGACATCCTACCTCTTTAACGATACGCAGCGTGCCATCGAGTGCACGAAAACTGAACAATACTTGCTGTAAACACGATTAAAAACTATCGATCACCTAAACGATAGGTCGATTTTATACAGAACTTAAATCCTAAATTAAAGTACATACACGTATATACAACAGAAAATATTAGATTAATTAAGTAATACGCGGCTGCGTTAACTAAGAATGTTAGTCACTTTATAAAACGTTCAGCGACAGTGAAATAAAACAACCAATGCTACGTTAAAACGCGTGAAATACTTGCTCGGCCTAGACACTTCGTTATCTGATACAAGAGAAAAAACAAAGTCGTGAAATATATTTCTTCATCTTCTTCTGAACACAATCTAATATAAATTATTAAGCCACGATAAAAGTATCGACCAATAATAGATTATTTTTACTCAATAGCTGCACGACGAAGGTCTTCGACATAATATAATTAACTACACTTAATTAACTTTATACATAGCGGCTTGAAAGTGTGAATTCCAAGAGTCATCTAAACGCTACACGATATAATTACAAAACGAAATGTCATCGATATAGTATAGATACACAAAAAAAAAGAACATTCTCGTTGCAAATGATAATTGTATCAGGCAAAACGCTTCCCGTGGACGTGTGTGTTGAAAACAAACCATTCAACGCAAATCTGAACCTGTAATCCGTAAAAGACGATTAAAATTCCTTATCTATCTTATGTACCACGGGTTTCATTTCAATTTTTCGGTCGGAAGCGGGACATATAAAAATCGCAGTCCGTGCAATAAATCGCCGGCTCCGTGACTTGTTTCTTCCGACACAAATGGCAAGGCGCGGACCTCATCGTTCCCGTGACACCACCGGCCGGTTTCTGCAAGGAAGACGTGGATTGTGCCACCCCCACGTTATTCTTTCCAGTCGTTATAAAATGCATCTGTTTATTCTGCTTAGGTGCGGGTGGATGTTGATAAGTGGGGTATTTCATATTCGATTGTATTTGCCCGTTTTGCAATGGATTCGGATAAGTCTGATTCGGGGCCAGGATATTCTGTTGATCAGCTTTCTGCGGAGGTCTTTGATAGTTCTCGTGCCTCTGTTGATAAGTTTGCACACCCTGCAGTTGCTGTTGTTGTTGTTGTTGTTGTTGTTGCTGCTGCTGTTGCTGTTGTTGATAAGAGGTTGGCGGATTCGGTGGTGGCTGATATTGCGGTAACGGCTGGCTTACCCTGTTCTGCTGGGGAACAGACTGATAGGGATAACCCTGATAGGAACTGTGCGTGAATTGGCTCTGATAAGGACTCGGTGATTGAGTCGGTTGATAACCGAATTGTTGTTGAGAATGCTGCACCGTTATAGGACTCGCGTTATGATTCGGAATCCTCTGGTTCAAGGTTTGTTGTTGTTGCGCTGACATTTGTTTGTTCACCTGATTGTGCTGCTGTTCCAACTGATAGTAAGTCTGATAGGCATTCTTCTGGCACATTGGTTTAGTTTGTTGCATATTATTCTGAACGTATTGTCCGTGAATTTGTGTTGGATAGGGACTCGCAGGTTTCTGTGTCTGGGACAATGGAATACCTTGGTTCCTCGGATGAGACGTCTGTGTTTGTGGATAAGGCGATTGGGATGGTAAAAACGGCATGTATCCATTCTGCGAGTATCTAATTTGTTGTTGAAGTTGAGGGGAGTATGACGTTGGTGGTGGTTTGGTAATGTTTGCGGGTCCGGTATAACCTTCCCTATCGACGACACCCTGAACTTCGTTTCCATAGGGATTGCATATTTTCTTCTCCGACAATGAACCCACCGAATCGTTCGAGTTTTGTCTGCCAAAGGTGGGCTTGATCGTTTCGGGAATTGGTATTGGGTTCACGCTTCTTAGCTGATCCTGGAATGGTGTCGCTGGTACACTATCTGCCTCGCTTTTCAACGGCAAAGTCTGCTGCTGGAACTTGACGGTACAATTCTCACGATTCAATTCCGCTTCCTGAAGGCTTCGAATTTCTCGGAGCACTTGGGCTGTTTCCGGTTTGTTCATCGCTGATCGTAGGACTCTCTCCAGGATGGGGTTAGGTATGTAGGAGTCTTTCTCATCGTCTTCGGCCGTGGCTACCAAGACTACTTGATCGCAGAAAGACACGCTCTTCTTCTTTCCTATTCTTCGTTTAATCTTTCTCGGAGCTATGTCCTCTTCGCTGGGTAATATCGTTGTGTTCTGAATGGTGTTCTGCATGGCAACCTCGCTGATGTCGTCTTCAGGATAGTCGACGGGTAAACCGTTCTCGTGTGGTAGGGTCAGGGACATCGATAAAATCGCGGCATTCAATCCACTTTGTTGTATGTTGTTGACATTAGTCGGCGCTGTTGTCGAGATGAACGTGTTCTGGCTTGAACTCGACTCGAAGCTCGAGTTCAAGACCGACTGGCCCGACGAACATTCCGTTTTGGTGAACGCAGCCAGATTTTCCGATGAAAGTTTCAATGGCCTTGACTCTTCCATCTGTTGAACATCCTGAGTCATATCTGACATAGGAGAAGGTGAAATACAACTGGTACTTTGCTTCATTGGTGGTTTCTGTTCCGGCTCGGTCTTCGGGGCAGGTTGTAGTTTGATTTGCTCAAACCTGGCGGCCATGTCTTTCACAGAGGAAATGACCCTTGGACAATCGGTGACGTCACGACCAACTTGATCGTAAGTTTGTCCGAGAGTGCTCATCATCAGGTCGCTCGTTCTTCTGGCAATCGTTGGTCCTGGGACAGTGGGAACCGATGATCTAATTTTTGGTATATCCTGCTCCAGCGGACCTTGTTTCTTCATCCGCCTTTCAGCTTGTTTGGCCTGCAACTCACGTAACCAGGTTTCGCTGGCCAATTTCTCCTCTTCTTCAGTTTCCTCGGATCGTTTCTCTTCCCTTGACTCGGAGGCCAAAATCTGATCCCTTTTCATCTGCAACTGTGCCAATAAACTACTAATTTGTTGATTTTCGAATTGTTGCTGACGTTGGTGCATCTGGACCGCCGCGTGTTGCTGTTGCTGTTGATGTTGATGTTGATGTTGATACTGTTGTTGGGTTTCTTGATGATGATTATTGTCTTCGATCGGCGGTGGCGGTGGTGGAAAATCTTCGCTAGCTTGCCTCGAATGTGAGACGGAGTGAATCGAAGGATACGGTGGGGGTGGAAAATCTTCACTGGGTTGCCTTGAATGAGATACGTTTCCACTATCAGGATACGGTGGTAACGAATCTAATTGGGGCTGTTGTTTAACGGGGCTCTGCTCGTTGTGCACGTCCGCTCGAGTCACCACGAAAGTAGGTTCATAGAGAATACCATTAGCGTATTGCACAACGTCGTCCTGAATTCTGGGCTTGTTGCTATAATTCTGACACGTCGCAGCAACGTTTGTATTCTGTTCCATTCCGTAAGACGGTAAAAACGGAAGGGAATGGGATTCCGACGAGTAATCCGAGTAATTCGAGTTCCTGTTACTCGAAGTGTTCGTGTTTCCACCATTCACGTGATTCCAATACGTTCCATTCTGATCTTGAGTGGAGTTAGACGTACATTGTACATCCGAGGCTGGATAGACCGATTTCTCGGATTGCTGCTCGTTGTGCACTTCACCCGAACACTTAGACTTGCTAAGCTGAGAAGTGGTCCTGAGCGGAGGAGGTGGAGGTACCTTCGCCACGTGTAACACTTTGCCAGCGCTTCCGTGAAAGCTCTTCCTCATCAGACGACTTCTCTCCAGGTTCGGATTGCTGGTGTTACCAGGGTTGCCAGTGTTGTTCCCGGTGAACTCCAGGTGACCCTCTGACAGATAACCACTTAAAGACTGGCTCACCTCGTTACCCTTCAAACCTACACTGGAATCGTCAACAGACTGTTTCGGCAAGGTGTTGGAGGATCCCTCCGTGCTCACGTTTGTTTGTCCATCCTGTCCTTCTCGTAGATCCGGCATACTTCTATTTTTCCGCTTGATCAAACCACCCATTAACAACTTCCTGCGAATCTTGTGTTGTTTCTTGCCCTGCTTTTGTTCGGTACCAGCGTTGTTTTGTTGTGTACCTCGAGCATTGCTGGAAACAGTGTCTATGCTGTCTTTCGGTTTATCTATCTTTGATCCTTTCGGAGATGGGGAAGATCGAGACGGTGCTATGGAGAAGTCTTTTGAGACGTTCTTATTCCTCTCCTCGCTTCGCGCGCGTTTCTTGTCTTTCTTGTCATCTTCGCATCGTTTCGTACGACTGAACAATCCTGTCCTCTGCACCGGTCGATCGTACAACATATATTCTTCGTCTTCGATTACGTTTACGGCTGTCGCCTTGCTGCGAAGAGTCTTTTTCTTCGGTAGAGTGGCGTATATCTCGATACTCTTCGTGGCTGGTTTGTCTGCCACTGTGGCGGGGGTGTTCACCAGAAGTTCACGACTGTTCTGCCTGGAGTGATTTCCTTTGTCGCGGGAACTTTGCCGCGAGTGTTGGCCAGATTTACTGTTTTCTCGCGAGTGTTTGCCCTCGAGAGCTCCATCTGAGGAACAATCACAGATATTAATTCACATAACCGTTTAGTGATGCACAATAGTAACAGTGAAATAATAGGGGGCTAAGCAAAATAATAATCCATTAAATAAATGATAATTGACATTTGTCTCACCTTCTTTCTCCCCAGAAACTGTCGCCCGCTCAAGTAACAATCTTCTGTGCAAACTCCTCGTCCTCATCACGCAAGTGTTATGTTTCATTCTGGCTATCGTGATCGTATGGGGATTGTTATACGGTGCGTCCATGGCGGCTCTCGCTTTGCTGCTAGCCGCGCTGCACAGTGCCACAGCTGTGCTGAGGTCACCAGCATCTTCAGCCGCGCGTGATTTATCCAGCAACGCGTCCGTTTCTTTGCAAAGACGTTCGCAATCGTCAACCGACGAAGGTTGATGTCCTTCAGGGATTTGGGCAAGCTAGACAAACAGACAGATGATTCGTTACATCGCAACATCATCCAAATCCAATTGTTCCTGTCGAGACTGAACGTTCCGGGAGACATGTTTATCTCCAGGACACGTGTCTTGTCAACAGATTCATAAATCGAGCCAGTTCGAAACTAGAAAATACCTGTAGATTGTGCTTCAGACCCTGCTGAAGTGGAAGGCTATCGGTAGAGGACAACGAGTACGAGTCGTAACCGGCGTCGTAGTGGCCACTGCTGCTGCTCGAGAGCTCTCCAGATTTGCTGGTCGGACTCTTGGGCACGCCCGAATTCCTCTGCATTTTGTTCACGATGTACAAGTACGGATTGTCCATGGTCGTCGAGGAACTCGAGGACGCGCTGTTCCGATCGCCGGACCAGTTCCCGGAGTCCCGTCTCCGCGGCACGTTCAAGTGATCCGGAATACTGATCCCGTCCTGCGGCGTCGAACCGGCACTCAGACTTCGCGTTAATTGCATCTGTTGTTTCTTCTGCTGCTGCATCACGTTCTCCACGGCCCGGCGACTGATATACTTCGAGTCCACGTCACCGTCCACCGCGTCAATGCCCTTTTGTAACATAGAAAGTCATTTTTATGTGTCTGCAAAATCTCTAACTATAATTCGAGTATATAGAGCGAAAGCGTGACGTTGTTAAACAAATTCTATTTTATCATTATGCAAACAATTAAATATACTTTTAACCCTTAGAGCTCTAACTACTCGCAGCCTATGTGGCCCGTAGGGACGGCGTGCGACTAGCGTTGACAGTCGCTGTGGAATACTTTTTCGCTAGACTCTTGATTAATACATAGTAATAAATAACATAGTAATAAGTATAGTAATCCTTCAATTTATGCGTTGATTATGCGACAGAATAATCGTTACTAAGGAATGCATCTGCATTAAATTTACACAAAAGTAACTGCAATATTTCTACGTCGATGACCAAAAAAATCGACAGACGTAAATATGCGTTCTTAGTCCCTGCCGATGGCTTTCACCAGACGCATATATGCGCCCTTAGAGCTCTAAGGGCTAAACACCCTTCATCGTTATGGCGTTCATCTACACCTGAATGTTGATGTTTAAAATACTCACTTGATTGCCAAAGATGTTGTTCTGTATATCGGTGAGATTTTGATAATCACTGTAGATCCTTCGTTGCGTGTAAAGATGAGGTGGACTGTCGGGATTCGGTGTAATGGCACGCCTAGCGGTGCTGTTGATCGATGGCTTCTCTGGACTAGGCGTGATCGATCGTCGAACATTATTCTTCGGTGGTGTTTTCAAACCGTTCCCATTAGGGAAGGGAGTTACAGTCTTCGGGGCATTTTCAGTGTTAACCGGTGTACCACCAGGAGTCGCGTACAGTAAAAGTAATGGTTGATATCGTCCTCTTCTGCATTTCTCGACGACTTGTTCCCAGCGTGGACCGATCTCTTTGACGGTGGCGTCATCGAAGTAAATCCAAACCTAACAGACGAAATTCACACGTTTCTCAACCGTTGATTTCACGCTGACTCCATCGATTGTGTAACAATCGGGTTGGTATTATTCAATTCATGGAATGATCTGTGTTGGTATCGTGATACACACTCACCTTTAATTTAGTGTGGAAGAAGAATGTGGAATAGTGTTTCCCGTAATACGTCACAACTCCGACGAGATTGTGGACGGTGGAAGCACCCCACCGGGAGTCCACCACGCTGTGGAAAACGTCACTCAACCGCAGGGACGTTCCGACGGTCGCAAAAACGTCCATGATATGCTCTAACGATGGTCGTTCACTGTCCCAGACAACGCCGACGGAAACGATCTCCGGACGGTTCATCAGGGTTCGACAGATCTGAATTTTCGCACCGCAAGAACTCTGGAAAATTTTGAATGACAATATTGAAAATACTGAAATTTGCCATGATTCTCATTATTAACAGAAAGTCATTCTTTAACGAATAAAATGAATTTTACATAAAAGTGAATGATGGTAAAGAAACATCGTTAGTTATAAGAAACTAATTATTCCATAACACACGATATCGACATTTAAATATTTAATTCCAATGGAACTACGATGGTAAGTACCCTTTTCCTCGTATCAAGTTCTCACGCTATCTACGCTATCTTCACGTGAATGAATTTCCCGTAGTAGACGGGCATGGTTATCGTTCCACTTTTAAGAGAAAGTTTACGCTCGTGTGTTATTATTTCCAAGAAAGGCTAGAGGAGATCCACACCTGATCGCGCCACGCGGATGAATCAAACTCGAATCACCGGAAATTTCGTTTAAAGTACAAAGCCATGAGTCTCCAGCGACGAAGAGACATTTTTCACCCGGATCTCCCGTTGCGTCCGTCTGTCGGAGGAATTCGAGGACGACGGAAACGATCTTTCGTATTTTACTTAAAAAAAAAAAAAAGAAAATCCCGGTTACTCACCGGACAATCTCTGATGTCACCCATGCCACCGGCTCTTCGGAGAAGCTGTCCGAAAAGATCCGGGCTATTTCGTGAATTAGGCGCCGTTTGCCTGGCTTGCGAAGTCAATGCTGACGCGGATACATAGTGAACCATCTGAAAAAAAAATAAATTATATCATTTTAGTACTTCAGCAACGTGAATACACGTAGATCGTAATTAAACAAAAGTTTCTTCAGGAATATATTACATTTAAAAAATGTTTCTAAAAAGTACTGACTAATTATAATTTAGTATCTCTGTCAAGAGTTTCTTTGACTAGATATTTCGTTTACAAAAGATTCTAGAAAAAAATACTAGTTATTTTAAATTCCTAGATAAAGCAAAGGCCTAGATATACATATACATTAATTGTCAATTAGTAGAAGTTCATTATCTTCGTGGTTTTCATATGATACAATACGATAACATTTCACGAACTGGTTCGGTGTCCGCCTTTCTTATACTATAGACTGTTGCGCCACTTACGTGGCAATTCTTTAACGAGTTCACTGTCGATATCGGAAAATACGATGCAGATCTTATTACAATGTAATCAAGACGCTAAATTCTCTGTTTCTCTGTGTTGTAGCCTGCTCTTTCGAAGCAGAATAATAGCCGGCCGGGAGACGGTAAAAGCGATCGGCCATGACCGATACAAGATTGCAACGAGTTTCTGTATTTTTTGCAATATCCCGACAGCCGTTGATACGAATACGCCAAGGGAAAACAACTCCACCCACGTGAGTTCTTGTGCTCCGCAATCGATTCTACGATCGATACACGCCCGTACTACGTGCTCGAAAGTGTAAGTTTCAATTTCCAATGTTTGAAAATCAATTACACCCCGTTAACGAATTTTCCGTCTCAACTCACAAGATTTTTCCCGATTCTCATCGAGTGTTTCGTTAAAATCTGAATTTATAGATAAATATCATACTTCTTGCTAATAAAATAATCAACCTGGACGGTACGAGTGGTTCTACTAAACTGGTTTTCGACAAGTCTCTGCCAAAAAATCTTTTCACACGGCGAAAGCAATCTCGAAGCACGATGGAAGACACACGACTTTCATTATTGTATCTGCTCAAAGCTGGCGCGGTGTTTCTTCCAACCTCAGGAGTTCGTGAGAAGCAATTTCGTGCTGCTAACTAGGAATTTAATTAACTCCTCCACGGCCCGTAAGATATATGTGCAGTGGATGTGACGGCCGGAGCGGCAACTTTTTCGTATATGTCCTATCCATTGTTTTCTTCTATCCTTTTTCGTTTTTTTTTTTTGCTGTGCGGATACATTGAACGACGAGTTGATGAACAATTTCAACCGACGGTATAGTTTTAACCGCGCGTTTTCTATCACGTGTATCAAAAACGTCGAGAGTCGATTCGGCAAACGATAAGCGTGAACGATTCTCCGGCGAATGGACGAAAACGAGTCGGGAAATAAACGTGGATTTCACTTTTCTCAGCGATCCGAGCCAGGAAATAATCAACCGCCGTGCGAAGGAAAACTGTTTGCAAAGAAAGCGATAAAGACAGGTCGAGCATGCGTTACGGTGATTAAACTCCAACGAACTGTGATTGCTCATGGCGAACCAACGTAGGAAACGTCTCTCGATTAAATTTTTTTCCTTTTTTTTTTTAGCAATTCGTAACGTCCTGACCGGATTAATCACAGGACGTAAGAGAATTTAACGAGCGATAAAACGAGACAATTTTCGATTGAACGGCCCGCGAGTTACGCTGGCTTCGTTAAATTAAGCTATGAGTTTAGCAGGCTGTACAACCTGGCAGATAATTAATCCAGTTGGAAGGAAATTCGTTGGGTTCACTCGGAACGGTACGAGATAAGTTTAAAAGAAAAAAAAAAGATGCAAAAGAAACAGTTGTTACGCAGATTCACCGCGTTCGCTAATTAAACACCGTTACTTTGTTTATACGGGTTTTGTAATCTACTTCCAACGCGCGTAAGTCCAGTTTAATTTGCTTTCATCGTATCACGTGTGATAACGAAACGTGATTGAAACGGAAATTAAAATCAACACGCGGCTACTACCCAGTTATACGCTACAAATTCAATTGAAATTTCCTCGATCACGTTCTGGATTCAATTTGTTTCACGAAACAGGATCCGTGATCGAATCGTACGTTCCGTAAGTCCTTCCGTCCTTCCTTCCTTCCTGTTCGCTATCGTCGACGGTGGCTAATGAACCATCAAATCCTGATCTCGACTAATCCGTTTACGCGGCATCAAATTGGCCGTTTGGTATCTTAGTGCACTTAGGCTTCTCAGCTAAGTCGCTTAAATTGCTTAAACCCACGAAAGGGAGCCAAGCCAACCCCTTATCCATTCTTCCCATCTCACCGAACCACCCCCGTTTCCGTTTCAAGGTTTCTGCGAGAAAACCACCCCTAGGCAAACAAAGGCTACCTTGCCCCTGGACCAAAGGTTTTGTATATTCCAGGTAGAAACGGCAGGTTTCCAGCCTGTTTTTCCGGCTCCGCAGACCGACGTGGGAAAAAAAAGAAAATACACGCGGCCAGGTGAAAACTCGTATTGACGATGTAGACCAGAATGAAAGCGTCGATCGAGAAATATCTTGCATGGCGGAAGCCTTGAAATCGAACGGAACATTTCGCAACGAACGTTCCTACATGTAACGTTTTAAACGTATTTTTATTTACAATCCGTACGTTTTAATGATAAATAAAAATTGGAGTGTGATTTTCTATTTTCTCTTCTCACGCCGAAATTTTCCAAGGTCCTAAGGTTTGAATTCTAATTGTATTTATTTATCTTATGACAGGATTTTCCGTTTTGGTTCAATATTTGATGGTAATTATAATAAAACCCTAATTATTCGCATTATTTGATGACACTCTTGATCAAATTTGGCACACTGGTACAGTATTCCTTTTCTCGCTCGTTCTTTTTTATTAGTTAGAGCCAGACTCACCTGTGTAAAAGGCAGAGGCTCCGAAGTGGCACCGCAAGCTCCGCAAACACTTTGCTCGACGAGCGTCATGGCGAATTTTTGATGTGGCACACAGTGTCTGGCACTGCACATATCCTCCGCCTCGCCGCTGGCGATGTGAAGGTGAATTCGAAGGAGAATGTTTTCCTGCAACGAGAGAATCCGTTAGAGTCCACCCGTAACGTCGTATTTCTTCCATTACATCTCTCGATGACACACGCGTAAATATAGAAGACCGATATGTAATCATCCGTCGATTACCGTAATTCGATGCATCGCACGAGGAAGCAATTCCCCGCGTTTTATAGAATTCTATGAATCTCCCGTTAAAAAAAAAAAAAAAAATCAACTTATATCACGAAGTTTCGCAAACTGTAAATCACGTCGACGAACATCGATCGAATTGCGGCAACGTGACGTTTTTCAATGTCCTCCCGCTGGTTCTAGTGTTCGCAAATTAAACGGTTGCTGATTTCCGTCACTGCGACGTGTAACTCGACGAACTACCACGATTTTTTTTTGTTGCCTTCTCTTTTTGTTATCTTTCCTAACCGCCCTCGAAATAACGGAGCTACGTGTCCTTACATTCATTGTACGCACACATCACGCTCCGCGAGTGTTGCATTCATTTTATTCAGCGAACCGATGTCGACACATATGCGTATGTACGTATGTATGTACGTTACATACCCGCGGTAAACGTGACTCCGGTGTAAACGAGAAAGTGGACCCTTGTCGGTATTTACTAGGCTCACCTAGGATCATTACGGCAATCCGCGATAGTTAAGTGCCATTATGGAAAACTGGCTCGCTCGTGAAAATATTCGAGATGCCGTACGTCTCTCTCTCTCTCGTTTAGAGGAAATTGCGAATTGTAAATGTCGTAATGACGAAACGTATGCCTGTCGAATATTTATCTCCGACGTATACGTATATGTATATATTTGTAGGAACTAATAATTTTTCTCTGTCACGATACATGTCCGTAGATATTTCATTATTATCGTGATTCATTGATCCGAGGAAAATTTCTAATATTTCTCAATAAAACTCATCGTTTATTTGTTCAAAGTAACGAGGAAATTAATCGATACTTTATATTAATAAAATATCTGTATTAATATTAAATGAGGTATTATCGCAACGAATAAATTTCGTAATTTCACCGTAGTCTATTATAACTATTATATTATCAATCGTTACCGATACCCGATAAAATCCGCCAGGTTACAAATATCAAACTTTCTCCTTCGTCTCACATTAATTCTCCGTTAGACGCACAAACAATAGCTCGATCAACGTGATTATTTCTTAAACAAAATCGACAATGATCTATCGATTATCCCGCGGATCACGTTCATTACTTTTCATCGCATTTATCTCAAAAGCGTTTCATTTCTTTCATTCCCCAGATTCGACGTCGACACCTCGTCCAAAGGATCGCGCGTAATCATAGCGAAAATGGTACAGGATAATTGCCACTTACGAAACATTCCGCAGCGTCGTCCATGAATCCCAGTTGGAACCTTTGCTG
The DNA here is from genome assembly GCA_917499265.3 of Mimumesa dahlbomi. Classification (NCBI taxonomy): domain Eukaryota; kingdom Metazoa; phylum Arthropoda; class Insecta; order Hymenoptera; family Crabronidae; genus Mimumesa; species Mimumesa dahlbomi. The sequence goes on along the minus strand of OU824118.1, from coordinate 8,604,194 downwards.
ATCGAGAAAGCTCTCGGCCAGAGCACGTCGCAGCGTATCTGGCGGCAGGGCGCTCTCTTGCGAAAACTGGAGCTGCGAGAACAGGTCCTGAAACATACAACGTGCCGAAGATTTAATACTGGTGAACGAAAACGAGAAACACTCTTGTACATATGTATGTATGGATATATGTATGTATGTACGTATCTATGTACGTATGGATATATGTGTGTGTGTATGTACGCATCTATGTATGTATAGATTTCTGTATGTATGGATTTCTGTATGTATGGATTTCTGTATGTATGGATTTCTGTATGTATGGATTTCTGTATGTATGGATTTCTGTATGTATGGATTTCTGTATGTATGGATTTCTGTATGTATGGATTTCTGTATGTATGGATTTCTGTATGTATGGATTTCTGTATGTATGGATTTCTGTATGTATGGATTTCTGTATGTATGGATTTCTGTATGTATGGATTTCTGTATGTATGGATTTCTGTATGTATGGATTTCTGTATGTATGGATTTCTGTATGTATGGATTTCTGTATGTATGGATTTCTGTATGTATGGATTTCTGTATGTATGGATTTCTGTATTTATGGATTTCTGTATTTATGGATTTCTGTATGTACGCATCTATGTATGTATGGATTTCTGTATGTACGCATCTATGTATGTATGGATTTCTGTATGTATGGATTTCTGTATGTATGGATTTCTGTATGTATGGATTTCTGTATGTATGGATTTCTGTATGTATGGATTTCTGTATGTATGGATTTCTGTATGTATGGATTTCTGTATGTATGGATTTCTGTATGTATGGATTTCTGTATGGATATATGTATGGATATATGTATGGATATATGTATGGATATATGTATGGATATATGTATGGATATATGTATGGATATATGTATGGATATATGTATGGATATATGTATGGATATATGTATGGATATATGTATGGATATATGTAAGGATATATGTATGTATGGATCTATGTATAGATATATGTATGTATGTATGTATGCATGTATGTATGGATGTATATGTGGAAGAATGTATATATGAATGTATGTATGTATGTATGTATGCATGTATGTATGGATGTATATGTGGAAGAATGTATATATGAATGTATGAATATCTCGTACGTGCACATACGATCCGTACCGCTGAATAACAGGGTTCCTTTAACGCGTCTCGTGAAGCGACAACCAGATACCGCGTGTTTCTGAATAGGTTCGTACGCGACCGTGTCAAAGACGGTCCACGTCTCGCGAGGACTGTGTAAATACCCTTTTGTGGCGATACACAGTCTTCGCGGGAAATTTGTTTTACGCCGGAGAAACTCGATAGTGACCTATATTCGATAGGTGAAAAAAAGGCGTCGAAATGCGCGAGAATTTAGAAAAGGGAGAATGGTACGATAGTAAATGTTCAGTTTAATTTGTTGTAATTTAGTACGGACATGTGATTAATTTTTTATGTTGTAATTGGTTTTAAATGAACCGCTGTTTTTCAGTGTATTTTTTTAACGCTTCTGGTGCGCTTTTCGGAGTTTCGTGGATATTTTTGTAATGGCTGTAAGTAATTATTTTTCGGTTGATTTTTCATCGAATTTTTGATGCGTGGAAATTAGCTGGTGTAACGACTTTATTATCGGTATTCATGATCAGGGATAGTATATAAACGAGTATACTCAACGGACAGGTAGTAAATCATATTATTTTGAAAATGGACGTTGTGACACTAAAAATGAAATGGGTCTCGTCGATGTTGTGAATCGAAAATTTCAGAAGTAGTCGGATGAAATACAGGTTTTTCTAAAGAAACTTAATATTATTCATGAATGCAAAGACGTATGTATTTCCATATTAAAGTGGATTCGTTTCGAGGACTCGTCATTTTCATATTTCTTGCTTTGTATGATTTTCGTAAAAGTCGATGATCAATTCCTGTAGCTAATGAATCCCATTCGGTAATGATAGGATGCTGCCTCGATTAATTATCCTACGAATCGAACTAATGTACCCAGAAATCAGACCGAACGCAAATTAGATAATTATCGCATGACATTTACATAAAAGATATATAAATTAATTAGACTTTCATCCAACCAGCATACGTTATTAGCCGACAACTAATTACTATTATACGTTCCAACATCCCTAACTAAATTCGTCCCAAATACATACCTAAAATCCAATAAATCTGTAACAAAGTGTCAAATGATTTTCCACGTGATAATTAACCCCCCACCCAACTTTCCTTCACAACAACTAAATTACAACAATACCGATTCCATTTCGACATCATTGCCAGACAAACCTAACAACACCAGGTTACTTCAGCACGCTTAGCATAAGTTTCACGTTACATAAACCCCGTATGCAAATCAAAGATGCAACCCCACCGAAAATTCACCGTGAAGTCATCGTTTCGCACCGGACGCGGCCGTCCGCGCCGCTATCTTTTCCGAATCAGCATATCTTTCGCGTAATCGTAGCATGAATGGCCCCGACTACCGATTACAAAAGCGCAAGCGAAATCTCTCCCCCGTATTATCACCAGGAAGCGTGTGTCGGCGGAGTACGGGACACATTTTCTGCAACCAGCGATTTGTAGTACCTGCGCGGATAAATTTCGCGAGAGGTCGTGCAAAAGTGTCGAAGAATCGACTCGCGATTCTGCGGACGGGCTAAACGAGTCGGTTTCGTAACTAATCTTCGAGCGAACAGAGGTAGCTCGTAGAAAGTCGGTGCACCGCTTCGGGTGGTGCTTGCCCAACGTAATATTTTCGATTGGAAAAATGTTAACGAAGAGGGGAAAAAAAACAGCTCGACAGGTATGCAACGCGTCGCAACGAGACACGTTTAGTGCGCAATGTATATATGTATATACGTGTATGTACGTAAGTATGTATATATTTACAAACGTAAATCATACTACGATTTTCTCCGTATGTAATAATGTGAAATGTCGAATGGATGTGTTGCTTTATACGCCGACGGGAGGATAAAAATCTTGGAACGTTGTTGCGTAAGAGTTCATTTAGAACCACCGCACAGAATGGGAAAACGTAATGTCGGCAATGTAAATGGTAATGAACACTGTCTAGGGAAATATTACTGTAACCGCTGTAAATGTAACAAATTTGTTATTCAAACGTTTATACGTAAGTTTTTCGAAATGTTCGCGAACAAAGTGAACGTACCGAGAAAATTAGGGTTTTTTCGTAACACGCTCGTAGCTGCATTTATAACGTGATACAGGGAGAAAAAGTGTGAAAAAAAGAAATAATCTTTTTAACAGTATCCTATCCGATCCCTGCTGCAAACCGTTACTCCACACACTTAAAGATGTGTCACGTTTAAATCTGTGTGACACACTTATCGAGTGCCATGTGTCTCTCGAGGGACACCTTGCGCTTTGCACCATTTCACAGAAAAAAAAGAGAAAAGAGAGAAGAAGAGAGGAAGAAACAAATTTTCAAGTCGCAATTTTTCCGATAATCACTCGTCGCAGCGTCAGAACCGGAAAAGAAAGAACACGGGAGAGAAATTTTTCAATGAAAGTCGATCGACTGGATCCATCGAACAACGTCCGTGACCGGAGGCGATAATGGGAGTGACAGATGCGGAATATACGGCGTTGGATAATATAAAAGACAACGATAGTAGTCGAGTGCGTCCACGTGTATGAAGAAGGATGTCACACCTGTTGGAAGCAGGTTAGCCTGGTATCGAAAAAACCACCGGCTTGCAGAAACTACATTGCTCCGCGAGTGAAATCGATGAATGAAAGCGACCCCTCGCCATGATTTATCCAGGTGTTACTCGATCGTAGAGATCCTCCACCGTGAACTTTTTCGGCAAATAAAAGTGGGAGAATATGAATCATCGAAATTGCCACGTTGAAGAACCTTGTATTATAAATTACGAACTACGAAATCATCATAATTACCGATACGAGTGAAAGGATAGTGAATTTATAACGTATCGACGAGAATAATCTAGCAACACCTGTAAATAGTATGAATAATGACCATGATCGAACGTTATAATAATGTACGAGGAGTCAGGGATAAAATGTCTCGAAGATAGAAAGCTTGGCGAAGTGACATTAGTAGGAGATTGAGATTTAACGACATTTTAAAGAGGGCCATGTGTGTGTGTGTGTGTGTTTAAGTGCTCGAACATCCAACTCGGTTCTTGAATTCTTATCGTGTAACGTTGGATGTAGTCTCTTTGTCTTAATTTGAGTGAAACTACGCGTTAAGGGGATCAAAGAGTTTTCAAGGTAGTACCACTGGTACATTAATCACAGAATTCAGCATACTTTTCTAAGATCGTTCAACTCGATGTTTGACGGCGTGTCCTCTCGTTCCATGCCGCTGTCCTCCTCTTCCTCTCTCGAAACTTCTTTCACGTCGACTTTAACCGCGTCGTTGATTTTTTTCTCGCGATCGACCGGCGTCGGCGTCGCCGAAGCGTCCTGGCGTACTTTTATCCACTTCAACATTTTCCCGGTGTCTCGCTAACACGATCACGAGTTACTACAAACGTCTTCGTTCATTCTAGGAGAGAAAAAACTGTTTTTCCTCGTTTTCATAAGTCGATCGTGGTCGACACACGTGGCACTTGGGAAGTTTCTATCGACAACCGAAGCACGTTGCAACGTCGATTTTTCTTTTTTTCTTCTTTTTTTTATTCAATCTTTACGATATCGGGGACAACGTGTAAAAGTTTCTCGTGGCGAAGGAAAAGGATCCAGCGATCCCGATGCATCGTCGGTATCCTTAGAAATCGAGATAAAGGGAACGTTCGAGGTAAACGGCATGTCTCTCCGGGTGGTTTTTCGAGTAAATACAAATTTTCACATCAACGGGGCCCTCTACGGCGAGATAGCGCTCTGTTTGCAGAGTCCACACGCGATTCGTTATGTGCTCTCCAGGTTTAATCTCGTTGCCGCACTTGCCGTGTGTTCGTACACCTTGTTTTACCTCGTCACTCGTCGATCGTCTTTTCTTCTTTCCACCAGCGATAACGATTGAAAATTATCTTTTCTATTTACAACTTGTTTCTCTATCTCCCTCTCTTTCTCTCTTCTTCCGTGTGCACTTGTGCAATGAGATTTCGAGCACAGTTTATTCCCCGCGGTTCGAAAAGACGATATTCGTATTTATGTAACGTATATTTCCCTCTAATTGTTTATGTCTTCATATGGGAAACGTATGAATATTTTGCCAACGTCGTACCGTAGAATTATTTCGCTTAATCGATGAGTCTCGATGACGCAACCGCGCGTAACTTTCACGGAAGAGAACCGAAGAAAAGAAGCGTCGAGGAGTCGCGTCTATTGACGGGAAACAGGTGGTCGTGGTGTCTTATGGGAGGGCTCCGGCAGATGATCCCTCACGTATACTACAGGAGGAGTCATATTCAGCAATTGCATGCCGGATGTGTTGGAAGAAACCCGTTGCCAGACGAGTCGTAGACTCGATTAAAAACATAAACTCGTTTGGCCAGTGAAGTCACCTCCTCGATCTACGGAACCCGAATGGTCTTCGAATCCGAGATAAATAACGTCGGTTTCTAAATAACGTATACACGTTTCCACGACCAGTCTCGTTGGAAAAACTTCGAGCTTGATGAATTTCATCGAGTATCTACCGTCCGTGTAATTTCTCCGTGCTGTTTAAAAAGAGAGATCATTTTAAACGATATTTTTCAACCTCTAGGGGATGGTACTCGTCCCTTATGTAACGAGAATTACAAAGTGTTCGAGTACTTCCGCGGCGTGCGAGGAAATCGATGGCGAACGTGTCTAAGGAATCCACTTTCCCGAATGACTCTGAATCCTCTCTTCCGGACGTTAACGACTCGTTGCATCTTACCCTCGATTCCTTCGTTCCACTTCGACCTACCACGTGCTTGCTCCGCTCGTTCGTCAGGTCGTTCGCGTATTCTCGAAATCGATCATCGTATCCACGATTCACGTGCAAATCCAAAGTCCCTTTAACGGAATCCACTGCGATTCATTTCCAATTTTCCTTGTATACCTCTTCGTACACAAATTCCACCAGTTGACCACAGTTTCCTCGATAACCACGCGACACACCTTGATAAATTGATTCTGGTTATATATCCAATTATACCACGATATATAGACGATATTAATATCGTGGTACTTTTAATTTATCGCGCAGTATAGAATACACTTTAACTTCCGGTGAAAATCACCCTTCCCGCGCCCTTGGAATTCGAATTCCTCGCGAGTCACTGACAAACCGGAAGTCTTCATCCATATCCACAGTACTATCCCTCTGTTCTTCACAATACGTACATTTCCCGGATAGAAAACGGACGCGGTTCGATATCCGACGATCGCGGATTTCGATTTACGTTCCTCTAAACGTGGAGACCGAGCCGGGGACTACCTGCACGCGGCACCGTGCGCTCGTACCTGAGGCCAGCCGCTCACGGAGTGCTGGAGAACACCCCCCACCCTTCGTACGTCTCTCTTCGTCTTCCTCTTCTTTCTTTCTAAGAGGCCGTACGGCGATCCCCTTCTCGCCTCCGCCCCTCTTCGGGGCCCCTCGATAGATCGGAGAAGCCAATGACGTCACCTGGTTAGCTGTCCTACGTTCACCAACCTGGACACAACCGACGGCCCAGCCAGGGCCGTACCAACGTGTCGATTTTCGACGGCGACCCCGTTCTTAGAACCGACGCCGTAAAAAGAGACGATGTGATCTTCGGTGGAGTCGACTTCTTCGAGCAGTTGTGGTCTTTCGTGGTTAATCGAAACGCTATTCTGCGGTTGCGGCAACGGGGCTGGCGGATTTGATATAGAGATTGATAGAAATGACGATGTGACTTGAGAATTTTTCTGCGTTTGCTGGATATGAATTTTGTAGGGATAATTGGATGGATGTATATTTTTGTGGGGGTGAGCGGAGGAGTTCGTACTTCGTTGATTAAATGGACGTTCGATAGGAATGTATGATTTTTATACCCTTTCAACGAGTACGGTAAAATTAAGTATGCATCGGGTAAATATATTTAAAAATGCAATTACTTTGCCAATCAATTTAAATTCCGATAAAATATTGCCGATCTCGTTACGAGAAGTTGAAATATCATGGAAGAGCACGGTGATTACGATATCTGCAACGAATTATGTCACAGGGGGAAAGTTTTCATCGTCGATACAATCTGTAAATACGATTTTCTGGAATCGATGATTAATCGTACAATCAACCCCACGGATAGCATTTACGGTATGTGTGTGTATATGTGTTGTTGTCATCGTTTTCATTACTCGTAAAGGAATTCACGGTACGTTTTTTTTTTCTTCTTCCAGCACACGGTAAAGTCACTTTCTACGTCCCTGAAGTCCACACCGCTCCTCTCTCGTAGTTCTACGAGAGTCACGAGGAACGGTTCTGTGTGGTCGTGACGGTGTACGTGTGAATCGTACGAGAATATGAGAGCCGTACTATAGCGCTCTACGAGCACTGGGACAAAGCAAGTTCCATATATCCAGTCTGGCGTACGAGATACGATTGGGCCCTGTCACAAACACATACACACACGTACGAGTATCGAACCTATACAAGCACGACGAAAAAGTATGGAGGACGGAAAAAGTAGCCACAGGTACGGCTGAATATACCTGACTGAACTGTATGCCGTGGATCGAGAACTATGGAGCGTAAGATCAAGTTTTTACGGAGTCGATCGTGGTAGATAAGAGAGACAATACCGAGAGACCGAGACGGTACGGAGCAATAGACATTTCACGGGTGATAATCATTAATTGCACCAGGGAATTGCAAAATAGTGATTATTATTAGATATGAACAATTCGGAGTGTCTTAATATAATGAGATTTAAATCGAAATCTGGTAGTTTTATTAAAAATGGATTAAGTATCAAGTAGTAAAAAATATGTTAGGGGCTAAGTTAAGAAATATCATTGAAGAAAATAATTATTATAAATTGCTTGAAATCAAATTGGAAGCAAGATAATTTATTGTACTATTTCGGGATATTGTAGGAAATATTATTATAAACTTTTTACTTGGTCTAATACGATACTGCAATAAGATGAGTCACGATATCAATATTAATTCTACAGGAAATTGAAACATAATAAAATCGCCCGTCGAACGTTCAATTTCATTTATGTCACGCCTCTGCGTTTTCATTGCTAATACGGTAACCGCTTGTCGCGCTTTACGCCGCGTAAATTATTCGATTACGATTAATTTGAACGGTGTCATTTCCTTCTTCGTGAACCGGCTAGGCGAGTTCGATCGCTCCAATATTCTAATCTACAATTTTATGGGCTACTGTCTCGCACACCATTCACTTACGACTATTATTTAATCATTAGTTGTGGGCGATCACGCGTAATAGAAGTAGCCGCTGAACAAGCGTAGGTTTCGTAGTATTTCCTCTTTCCGAGCGCGAAAACGGAATGGAAATAAGCAGAAGTCGCCGCGCAAAATCTTCTTGAATGAATACTCGAGTGAAATCGACCCACACTTCTGCCTGAAATCTGAAGAATCGCGAAGACCAAAGCGCCGGAAGCCAACTCCGTTTCGTTTTTCGAATTAGTCAACCGTGTCTCGTCAATTATTCGAGAATTACAACGATCAGCGTAACGTTGTCCGCCAAATTTCAAAACGATGTAAGTAATCATCGTAGATTGACATACAACGTTTCTGCAATGAAATCTATCGATAGCTTGCAGCTATAATATTTATTTTTTTAACACATGAAATAATTACACGGCGATATTCGCAGAGTTACGTTGGCAAAAATGACAACTGTAAATTCCAAGGATAGAGTTACGCTACCGCGTTTATAGGTTTAGAAAGCAAAGTGTTGCTACGAGATAATGGAAGTGAATTCCAAGTGTCAATTTTTGCTGCATCGAAGCGAAGTTGAAATGGTAACTGAAAAAAGTAGAAACGAAGTTCTATTTACCTACAACTTATATCATAATTCGTTCCGCGAATTAGAGAATAAGAATCACAATAATTAAAATGTCATAGGCTTTCTTCTTTCTGTATAAAAAAGAACTAAGAACCACGAAAAATGCAGACACTATTACGCTAAAAGTTTTACGATTAACCATTTACGCTTTAAACGAACACCCAACGAATTCCGGGGATTTCTTCGCAGAAATCGCAGAAGTTCAAGAGAACCATTCGAGTTGTCCGGAAACGAAACGTTCCATCGATACTGTTCGAAGAACCTGGTGTTTATAACCTACGTAATGATCCGCAGGTACAACCGCAATGCCACCGCAGCTCGTAGTCTTGACAGTGGGCAAAATAGAGCAGATTCTGTTGGCCGTGATATTAATACATACATATAGCGTATAACACGCTTCTGCAAAATAACTGTTCCTCGGTGACAACGATGGGCCCCTTTAATTGACGTGCCACGTAATTACACGAATGGTCTGTTATTATCGTGGCCATCAAGGACATAACTGTATTTTGTGTATACCGAGTAAAACGTAGAACCTTTAAGTACGTCCGATCCGTATCTGGTGTAACGAATATACGTGTACTATTGTTCCCGTAGTTAAAGTTCATTTAGAAGGAAATCATTATACCTTTATCTGCGACCGCGAATGTTACTAGCGGTCATGGAAATTCCATGCGAAAATATCCGTTTCCGTATTTCCATCGTGTAGTATTCGATTTTCCCCAAGTTTCGTTGTATTATTCATGACTACGATTACGAGTTCGGAGGTGGGTAATTATTTCTCACACATACGAGGATGGCGTTATTTACGGTAATTTCGGGTGTCGGTAGAATGTAACGTTGTTTTAATGAAGTAGAAACAATAGTTCGCCGAAAGGAGTAACGTGAGAACCGGGAATGTTAAATATGAAATGGCCCTTCGAACACGTGGCAAAGGATCACTCGTCGCGTTAACCCTGAAGAAGTCTCGAACGACCCTCCGAAATGTGTCTGAGGTGAATCATCTGGATACCTTGCCCGGTGAAATTCTTTAGCAAGCCACATACCCTTTCGCTGGTATGCAGGTATACCTCCCCCTCTATTCAAAGGCTCGTTAAATGCCTGTCTAATTACATTAGGGCTTCACGGAGTTAATAGCGGGTCAGTCAGTGTATAGTGAAACACTTTGAATGGACACCGTAAAATGAATTCATAGCGATTCAAGCGTAACGATTCTGTTTTTTAATCTGTTATCCATTCGAGCAGGGATATTTACATTTAATGAAACACTCTGTCGTGTATAATAATTAATAATGAAACCTGTACTATAGGTACAATATCGAAATTGTCGATATTCAATCATTACTCGTGTCGTTTTGTTATACGACGCGGCATCTTATTTTTCACCGCACTGTGTAACAAAATGCCTCTCTTATCAATTCTTGTAACTTCAACAACACCGCGAACAATGGCACTCCTGATCGCGAATACAATATGCACGAGTTTCCGATGATTCTCCATGAATCAATAATAATAATCCAGGAAAAAAAAATCGTTCATTTATACAATACTCAATCAACAATTCCCATATTCCAATTCCAAAGAAAATCAAGTTCGGATCAAATCCGCAGATCCCAGAAAAAGTCAATTTTGACAAACACAGCGAAACGAAGATAATTTCACGGAAAGTTGCACGGGTCAGGGGTGGAGAGGGAATTTTGCAACAAAGAAACGTGCGAGTCCTTCAAGCCCGAGGCCTGGGCTCTGTTCTTGCGAACTTCACTCGAAACACGGTACCCTTTGCCTGCGGCAATTAACTCTCGAGATTGCTAATTAACCCCGTGAGAACGATGGGGAGGATCCGGCGTTTCTACCTACTTTTCACGAGCGGGCAGTGTGCGACGTTTCCACCGGTCGTTTCGTTCGAAGTCGATCTTTCGACGCGTGGAACAGCATCTGTAACGAAGTCCTATTCAATGCCCGTTTACCGTGGACCAACGAGAAGGGGCCCAATGTGCCCTCTCGACCAATGGGAGAGCTACCGGGATTCTTGCCGGAGAAAGGTACGCGGCACCAAGGGGCCCGTTACAATGGCTGCTTCTATCGATGCATAATTGTACGACAGACGGATGAAAATATTTCACTGGCAGAAATATTCATTTTTTACGGAAAACCCTATCGTCGTTTTTACACGCGTACAAGGGAAATGTTTGAAGAATTTTAAGAAGTCATTCTAACACTGGAAACCACCGACGTTGTCCTTGGAATGTGTAGGAATATCGTAGAAAAATATTGCGGAAAATACCAAACGAAATGGAAATTTACTTTATATAATTAATTGTTTATAGATTTCAATAAAAATTGCAAAATAACTTGGGAACATGGAATATGTTTTAAATTATAGTGATAATTGGAAGAAACGACAGATAAGTCATTTTTATTCCCTTGATAAATCTAGGGTTAATGAAAAGATTATTAAATTTCTGTGTTAGGGTGATTGTGATTGTTTAAACCTTCCCTATTTGTCACGAGTGTAATTAAAGCACGCGATAAAAATCGTAGTTTCATCTAGCTAATAGTTATACTAAGGATGCGTGGTCATTTACAAAACGCAAGTTTCATCCTGGCGCCATAATTTAGAAAAGCCTTATTGTAAGTAAAAAAAAAAGACTCATTTCTACAGATTAGATTGCTCTCAGGAGATTATTGCCGTAACATGAAGTGGATACCGTACACGAGTGCGGTAAAATAATCTTTATTCTGTTTAAGTCTCAAAGTGCCTAGACATCTTATCTCGAGTGTTCCGGTCCCTTCAAGCCTTTCATTATCATCGTGAGATCTTTTCGGCGGAGGTGCCACTAAAATTGTTAGTTAAAAATCTAAAAAAAGACACCGTTCCGTCATATGTAACGAGCTAGTATTGTTCAAGGCTGTCTACTTTTGTTGGTCAGTCATCGGAGCTCATCGATACGTAAACGTGTCAAGGCGGTAGTGTAATGAAAGCGAGAGGCGCGTAAATATTTTAATTTATCCCAATTACATTCATCTATCGTGGAATCGGAATCTTTCCTGAAAATATTATTCCCATGCACGCAAATAAAGAAACCATACAGCGAAACAATGTTAAGAAAATATGAAATATTAATTCGGTGACGTTCAACGCTTTGATGCCATAAAATTAAAAAGTATCCACGTAAAATGAATGATTCACGTAAATAGTGAAATATATAAAAAAAAAAGAAATCGTATAAAAACGTAAAAGACGCCGCGTATCTTTGTATACGGGCAATCCTTTGAATACCGATGCATCGTAGCTTCATTAGAATGCAACGAAGATGAGCGACGTCCGTTCACAGGTATTTTTTTGTTTACGCACAATTCGTCCGTTTCGTTACGTGTTTTAGTGAATAATATCCCGACGACGGAATACCTCGATGTATACCGTGCCGAGATGGTAGTACCAACCCCCTCCGGTTGCGTGATACCGGTCCTAATGAGGTTTTGCTCATTTTTTCGAGCGATTTATCTCGCTTACCTTGAGGGCACAGAAGATGCAAGATTCCCGCATACAGGCGTGGCCGGAAAGCTCCCTAAAGCTTCGCCGGAAGATATCCAGGTGCCATAACACCTGAAATGAAAAAATTTAAATATATGAAAACACATATTTTTAGAATCATCGATAAAAAAAATATATTGTTATAAATACAATAATCCATAATATTTGCGTTTTATAAGTCTATAAATACGATAACACCATCATTTTCATTATTTATATTTTCTTGAGGTACGCATAATTATCTTACGAATTGATATTATAGGAACTTATTATTTCACAGAATTGAAAATTTGTAAAATACATACATATAATATATACAAGCAGATCGTCCAATTTGTTTTCGCGAATTTTTCGTCACTTTTAGCGCTACGTTACCATTATTACGACATGCTCTTTAAAGAATGAATATTTATGGTGCTCTTCCCCGTCAGTGCTTCAGACGAAATAAAAAAGTTAATGACGTCGCGTAGGTGGGTTCGCGATATAAGGAAGTATGTAAATACAGCAGCACCCCGCGTGGTACGCACTTATAAACCATGCACCGACGATAGCCCACCGTATCGTGGACACATTATTATGCGCAGGGAAAGTAAATCACAATTTCCACGCCCATGTCCTGCCTCATAGCGGAACATAATTTTCGCCGTTCCGGTGCCCGGAGGTAAATATCCGGTGCCATTTCAGTTCGTTTCCGAAATTACGGGGCTCCGAAATATCTGATCGAAGCTAACGTAAGAATACTGATACTATCAAAGCTATGATCTCATTGGAGCGTTAAGTAATTTTTTTAACTTTTACGTCGATCAATAATAGGGAATTAAATAACGTTCGTGTAAAAGGATAAATAAATAATATAAGTTAGAGGAATAAAATGACGGGGATATCAATAATAAAAGCAAAGAAAATAAACTAATGAAAGTTTAAAAGTGCTGGTTAATTAACACCTAGGGCGAGAATAGATTGGTTAAAAGAAACACTCCTGTTGAATTCTATTATAACGCATTAAATTAATTGAACAGATAAACTTCCGGTGTGCACACGTATTGTTAACCATAATTAAAGTACCTTCGGCGAGCAAACGTAGTTTATACATTACAAACTTTGCCATTATGCAACGTAAACTTAACCGTACCGTCTATCAACAATCATAATTGTTATTTTTATATTTTCTAAACGGTACACAGACAATCCTTCAGGGCTCCGTTAAATCGCCTGATGAATTCATATTCGCATATTAAAAGGGATCACGGATGGTTTTCATGCTTTATCGCGGAATTGCGATCACGTGGCGGGATGCATACATATATGCGGGAAAGTGTTTTTCGTTGAATGGGTGTGTTTTTAAAGGCTCGTGAGACCCGACAGGTGAGGAGGGTCCTTAATGCAGGAGCGTATCAATATGGCTCCCAGGTCGGGCTACATCACAATACCTCTGAGACAAGTGCACGCTTCCACTATTACGAGCACTATGTTCTGACGCATAAAAAGAAAATGTGTGTGTATTATAATATTCGACGGCGACATGCAGGACGTTGCTGAGACCGTCTCACCGAAAACACGTCCGTGAATAATTTAGAGGGGGGAAGATTTTGAAAGCAGTCTCTCTCAATAGAGTCTTTATTATTTGAACGAGAATATGCCTAAATAGGGAGGAATATGTTCGAAAACTGACGAAGCTTTATTTTTATATTTTTAAATGTGTAATATATTACAGTAACGAATGATACTCTCGCGTACTCCATTTACGACTCTGGGATTATTTAATTTACTGAAACTGTTTGAACGGACACGAATCACTAGAAAATAGGTAGCATATTTGCAGAATGTAATTTACGTGAAACGCTCACGCGTTCGCGAAGTAGTTATTGAATAAACAAATTTCATTTCGTGCGTGTCCATCTCTTGCGCGATAACGTGGGAACGTGTAGTATATTTCTGGAAAACCCGTTGTAGATTTATTATTTCATCAGCAATACGCGTATCAAGCGTATGTATGTACCTCGATACATTTTAATTGGCAAGTGTTCAACGTGCGAACCAATTAGTAAGAGAGCTCGGCAAGATACTCGCAGTAACAGTTGTTAATGTTTATTGCTCCAATTTTTACTGCGCGGGGTTGTTTATTAAATCTACAAGTTGACCAATTACTTCCGTGTACTTTGTAATAATAAATAATTTGGGTTTTACTTAATTAGGATCGTTAAAATATCGCTTTCAGTCAAAATTAATTTATTTTATATATTTACCTACTGATTATAGTTTGTCACTTTTAATCATCTACGAGTTAAACGTGAAACCTAAAACGTAATATGATAGAAGTATTTTCAAATTATAAAATATTTCAATGTGCAAACAAAGGACATTATAAATAAGGTCGCGAACTTTCCTTGAACTTGTAAGTGAAACCATTGTAACATAAATCATTCTATCTCAAATGAATTGAAGGAAGAAACCGTAAAAGTATAGAAATTACGCTAGTTCTTTAGTATTTCAGGGCGCTCTAAATACCTAATTATTGCTGCGTGACGCCGACGCATTTGTCGAGATTTTTTTTTCCATGAAATCCTCTTTGTCGCGACATTGAAGCGGCTCTTCATTCAATAATTCATTTAACACAAACCGTACAATCTCCATTACCATTCAGTTTTAATATCGCTCCCTTGTAATTGAAATCTTCTAACATTCCACGAGCAATTACTTAATGAAACAATGATTCCCATCACTGAGAATCATCGCCGCAGTGACGTTTCACGTCATCGGCGAACTGGCACCACTTTTTTTCAACGATTACATAATCAACGAGTGTATTCCTTTCCACGCGTCGATAAAAAACGTGGATACACAGATTTCGTAATAAAAATTAAATTTACCGATCGCGCTAATTTTCACGCATGACGGTACGCAACAATTCCATATAATTTCCAGGCCCCTGGAACCTCTCGCTGGTTTTACGTCCGAGAAAATAATAATCATCGTCGTTCATCGAGCGTGTTTTGCTCTATCGCGTTTAAATGAACAATTTCGCAGCGCCGTTCTAGAAACAGCTCATTCACAATCAATCGAACGGAAGGCGAGGACGAGAAAAAGATATAGAGGAGAACATGGAGGGCAATTCTACATTCCGGGATACAGTTTTTTTTTTCGCGAATTAATGAACCGCGGACGCTGGAAGCATGATTACCGGTAAATTGCGTAAATATCGCGGAACATGGTGGTCATGGGTACCGACCACTCCTTTCAGAGCCGACCTTAAGCGTTCCCATGACTGAATCCATGAATAAACGCCCCGACCCTGTCGAGATTTCCTCGATTCTGTGCATCGTTCACACGTGACGACGCCTCATTTAGGTCGACGAAAGCAGGCAGGTAGTTTTCGCACCTGAACGCATACGGGCCACGTTAAATATCAAAGTTTAACCTGTATTACTGTGTCCCGAACGAGTAGAAAGTCACCCGTGTTCCGATGAAAGTAAATTTTCTTTCTTCGCTTATCGTACCGGAAATCAAATTCGCTTTGCTAAATTAACGAGCGAATAGCCATATAAAAATATCAAACCTAATTCTAAATTACAGGGGAATATTATTATACTAAAGCGAGGTACAAAAGAAAATCTCTGCAAAGTGTCAAAATCCCAAAGCCCTATTAAAATGTCCGAATACTCTTCAGTTGAATATACATAGAATTTGAAACCCTGTTATTAATAACAATGTTTCTCCAATGATACAAACATAGACACGGAATAAATCTCAATGGTCACCGGGTGATTTAAACAGTACTACCGGCCGGAGAATCAACAGGTACGACTTCGGGATCGGGATAGATGTAACGGTATACGCGTTATTCCACCGTGTCCAACCGCACGAACTATCCGCGCAGCCAGGTTCTCGATCTCGAACGTTAAAGAGAAAAAAAAAAACCCAGAAACTAAAAAATCAAACCTTGGCGATCTGGAAGAGGGCCTGCCTCCGGGGCCGTTGGTCCTGCTTCATAATTCCTCGGTGTGGCGGCTCTCTCTCTCATCCACACGGTGTCTCTCCTCCCGCACTCCCGACACGATTCACAACAAATGTTTTCTTTTTTTTTTAATCGGTCGCGATCGATCCTTTAACGATCGTCGTGATCGAGGGTCTCACTGTACATCATCCAGCGGGTTTCGGGTGACACAACAACGCGAAACGTACGCGAGGGTTGCGCGCGGGGTACTTTCTTAGCCGGGCGTCGGTACAACAATGCCCGGATAGGGCTGGGACCGCTTGGCGGCGACGTCAGCGCCGGCGGGACTCCCGCGGACAGGTCTGGAAGCTCGGAAACGAGCTCCCGGGCCCGCGTTCTCGCTATAGTGCGGCCCACCGCGAGATTATAGTACGCTATAGTACGTACGGCGAGTACTACTGAACCGGAGACTACTACAGGGACGCAGATCGGGGCCTGTTCACGCGTTGAAAATGCGTCGGCTTCTTTTCGGGCCCCTTTGACGACGGATGTGGTGGGTACGACGATCAGATTTTTTGTTTGAAAGACAGTGACGAGTGTAGAGGGGGTTTTGTTGGACGATAGGGTGACGTATGAAATTTGTCTTGGGGTACTAGTTGATATATGCAAATGATTATGGGAGTACTGACAACGTTCGCTAGTAATACCAATGTAGAAGTAAATTTCTAAAACACACTGTACAGTTCTTCTGTCCTTAAAATTAGAATTAGTACAAATGCTGTTGTTGGAACTATTTGAACTTTAAATGTTAAAGTGTAAATTACAAATTCTATCACTTTTACCCCAAAATTTTATTGTTATAGACATTTCTAGATATTTTTAGGTATCAAGCTGATATTTTAACGAATGAAAGCAATATAAATCCATCGTCCAAAGCAGTGTAATTTTGTCTCTCAGAAAGGGAACAAAAAATCGAATTCAGGGAACCGCTATAAATAACGCACCCCTCGCTGCCGAATCGCGAAAGGTCTAAAAATAGCTGTCCGTTCGGCGGTTCGTTAATAAAAAGACAAATACAATCCGTCCCTGGTGTTTACTACAGTGTACATACGGCGGCCATCTTTACTACGGGTTCCCGGCGTGGGTGAGAGGGCCCAGGGTCAGTTGTACCTCGGGGAACTGGTAGGGGAATGGGTCCCGGGGTGGGAGAGGCGGCTTTTCGAAGGATCGGAAAGGGGAAGTGGTGAACAGGGCCGCGCGGAAGAAGTTCCAAGAGAAAGGGGACGCGGACTCCTCGAGAGGAAACCACGTGCACTCAATCTCGTGTATACGTGTGTGGATTTCCATTAGGAATCCCGTGCCCTTTCAAATTCGCAGACTGTAGACATCTGATTAATAAATGAACATTCGTAAACTACGTCAAACATAAATGAATGAAAGTTGAAAAAATGAACTGGATGCTACGGATTAAATTGAATAAGAAATTTGCATTAACTATTAATGAATAGCTATGTAAAATTATCATACGAATAATTATAAGAATAATATTATGGCGAAAGAACTCGGAGATTTCTTATTAAAACGTACAGATAGGATATAATAATAACGTTAGAGCACACGCGCGAAAAATCTGATAAAGTTTTTGCAAGGAGTAACCGAAACGACCAGTGAAGGTATGGCGAGACATGGAAAAGGAAGGGATGGTTGAGGGAAGGCATTATAGGACGGACAAACGTTTCACGTTACGCTACGATGCTACGAGATTGTTACGCAATTTGATTCGGGAAAGAATGAGTGGGTAATTTGGGAACAGTTCCCTTCGGGGTGCGCCGATACGTATCTCTACCTAAGTTTCATATTTAGTGAGCTGTGCTAATTTGGACACGGAATAGGAAAGGGAACGAGATTCCCTTTGTCAGCGTGGGATTCTTTTCTCCGTTTTACATCTAGGCGAATCAGAATACCTGTTTGACGGCTGACTTTTAATTTCCACGTGGGCCACCATTTGTAAATTAACCTTTAACCCTTCGGGAGCTTCTTATCCGTGAAATTCGGCAAATGTCATACAATGCAACGTTATTAAATTGAATCTATAGGTCTATACAGTCGTTTAATTTTTCAAATTGAGTTCTCCTCCGTGCCCGTTGCCCGAATTACGTCAAACTCGTTGCCCAAAGATAATGTAATGTATCCATTACACATTTACAACTCGTGTGTAATAATAAATTTCATTCCACTTCGGCCTCATAAGAGCGGAGCACAATTTATTTACACGACGCCGTCATGCGTTCTTCGTAAAAGCTGCTCTTCAATTTGCGACACGCCAACCGAAAACGACACAACAATCCTCCTGTATAGTACCGATGTAACATACGTATGTACATACATTTATACGTACGGCCGTTTTGCCGGAGTGCCAATCGATAAAACGGCTTGCGAATTTTTGCTGTATATTCGCACAATGGAAAGAAAGGTGGGGAGTTATTACGTTACCCGTTATTGCAACAGAGAGACAGTAACCGAACGTGTACAGAAAAACGTGTTAAATCCTTTCACGACGGAGAAAAGGGACGCGTGTCACGAATACGAACACGTATCTGCGAAATAAAAGGGTTCAAACGGCTTTCTAAAGTGAAAAGGGCCAGGGATAATTTCGCGTAAATTACCGTTCCGCTATTCTGAGTCACAAACTTCTTAAATTGCGAATCGTTGGCCATACGCGGTGCTAATATCACTTCTACTGGAACTAGTTAGACGGTTTTTTTTTCTCTCTCTCTCTCTCCCTCCCTCGTTTTTTATCCCTTCACGAACGAGAAGCATAAGACCGGAATGATTTACCTAACGCCCTCGCAACCGGTCTCTATTTGCATGGCGCCCGTGGTCGGCAGACTGCTCCCTGATAATTTCTACGTGGGTACGTGACTCCCCTTTGACAGAACAGCGCATTATTGCGAAAGTGCGCAGGATAACCTACGAGATCCGCTGGTTTATTGTAGTACCGATTACGAAAGGACCGTAGAAACCGACGGTTAAAGAGGATAGGAAAAAATAAGTCATGTCAACCGCCATGTAATGGAACTACTGGGCTTTGTCTGGCAAAAAACCATAAAAATGGAACGTAAGTAACTATAAAATATACGTGAGAATCGCATTAGGTAAGAATGTATGTAACAAAAAATCCCGCAATAATTTGCGACGATACGCAAATATTTCACGAGAACGTCCTTCTCAGACCTATCTCATTCCTTTTCTGATATCATACTATATTTTTGTGTTTAATTAAAGTTTCCACTATATTGCGTTATTTAACCTTTAAGGATATACGTATACCTTTGTATACATATCTTTCAGCTGAAATATATTATATTTGTTTAATTGAGAAGGGTTAGCTGCCCACCCACAGTCTTACGGTTCCGTTTGTATTCGTCCCGACAAAGGGAATTCTAGTTTGACACTTTCCAGGCCGGAAACTTGTAAGGTGTACTCTAAGACGCGTATCAAATGCACCGAAATGCAAGAAACACCGTTCAAGCTTGTAAATCCGAGTGGTTCGTCTCAGCGGTGGGTTCTTCAATTAGGATGCGATATTCTCAAGCACGAAGGACGCCGGTTTTCCATGGGTCTGGCACTATTTGAGGATTTCCAGACGCCACTTGCTGGGACCAACAACAATGAAGGACTTTCTTTTCGAAAGAGCGGAGCGAAGCACGATAACAAAAGAGCCTGCCAGTCCCACGAACACTCCTCTTTACTTTGATGCTTCGCAGACCACTTCCACGTTTTTCAGGAACCCTGCCGATATCCGCGCACAAGTATTTCACAGGCCTATCAGTTTTTCTATAGACAGTTCTCTATCACTTCGTTCGTATTAGTAGTCTTTAAAAGCTGACTGCGGGGGAAATAGAAAATCATCTCGCGACTCCATCAATTTTGAAATTTGAATCTCTGCAGATGGGAAAATAAACATTTCCCTAATTTTCAAATTTTTTAGAAATCTGTATAGTAATTCAAGAATCTTAACGATCGTAATAGTTAATATAATGTGAGAAACTTATTTGGCATTAACGATCAATACACATAGAATAATAAGATAATAAAAGTTGAAAGTACTTACTAATCATCCATAATAAAGTAACTAATTATTAATACCTTCCAACGTTTTTAGAAATCTGTGATGTTTTATTTGAAAACGGGTGGACACGCCGGTAGGTTCTTTTGACAGAAAAATTCTATTTGTGAATTAATATCGAGATGTATAGGTATATAATGATAAACATTTTCAAATGTTGATAGATATTAGCTAAGTTTCCCACAATATCGTTGTTTGCATTGCAAAGTGGATTATTCTCTGTGCCCGAGCGGTAAGCAAACAAAGTGTTTCCATGGGAGAGCTAATCTTTTCCACAGAAAACACATCCGCGTGGGCGGAAAATGCAAGAGGAACAGGCTTTTGTTCGAGACGCTGCTGCGCATTCCGTCAGGGAATGACGGACGGGGTGTAATGTCAACTTGAGAAAGTCATCGCGGCTCGCTTGCGTGCTCGTGATCGTTACGCGCACTCGATTATCCTACTTATCGACACTCCTTCAGATTCTTTGTAAATAAATACCCGGTAAACACATGTATCACCGATAACATCGATTACACGCCAGGGCCGATTACCGTGGATATTATTATGATATTATCGTTACTATGTAAACCTGACACCTTGAAGACTTCTCCTACCGTATGTTATCTGAATGATAAGTATGTACATATACCTGTATTATAATACTGGGATCCATGTATATTTACCGAACAAATTTTTTAAAAAATTATTGTCACCGGCGAAAGGAAATCTAGTGAAAAATTAGCATATAATATCTCCGCGAATAAATTTATTATACCGTTTGTAAACCGCTGAAACGTTTCCTTTCTCTTGTTTCGGTATCATGACCAGCATCGGCGGGTTTCCAACTGTTATTATCTTTTGAAACACTTACCCGCGCGTTAGTAGGAGAAACCAGAATCTGAAATAGCGATTGGGTACGAATGCAACGGCCGATTATCCGACGTGTACTATTATCTAGAAACACCGACCCCGTACGGCTTCGTAAGCCTTCTCTCGTATCACTGGCGGACAGATCATTTATTCATCAGCTAACCGGCGTACAATGGCGATATTAAACGACGGAACGCGATAGTAACTAGGAACGGCAGTACATCTCACCAGGATTATTATAGGCGAATAAAACAACAACACCGAACGTCGGACGTAATATCGTAAAGTTATGAGTGAAAATTGATATCCCCCGTGGATTATCCAGTTAAAATCCTTTTTTGAAAATCTTCCAACACCGACCACCCTCCATTTAAAGGAATACCACTGAAGAAACCGGATACTTTGTCGCCCTGTTCCTCACCATTTGGTACTTGCACAACGAAACAGCCGTTCAAATATAGGTTTTTTTTTCCTTCTTTTTTGGTTAATATTATCCTTAAACGCGGTATACACGTTCCAGGCAGTAATTCAACTGCCTCTCGATATGCGCGCACCCCTTGCGGGGTTTCACGGGCGCATCTGTCGCCACGCAACACCCTTCGATGCAGGTGGTAAGTGCGTGTCCTTCGATATCACTCCTGTTCCCCCGCGGAACGATGTATTGTCAATTTCATAAAAATCGAATTCGTGTAATTCATCAAATATGAATTAACATGTTTCACAAAAATATTTTATAATAGTATAAGTACCTAAATAGTAATAGAATTTTTCTAATTATGATATAACAGGAGTCTGTGATCTAATTAAATTCTAGATGGTCTTTCGTAAGTAGGATTATGGTTAAGGTAGTTTTCTTTTTTTCGACAGGTTTCTGATAATTCTCCCTTGGAACCTGTACCGACGAACCTTTCGTTGCCGCAGGTGCTACAAGGGCTTTGCTACATTCAGTAACCCTAACGCGCTGGAAAAGGGACGCAGGTTAAGCCCTCAGGTACAAAAGAAGCAGGTAAGAGCATTTCAGGTCGAAGCAGGGGTCGTAGACGGAACCTGCTGCATTTTCTGTAATCTCACACCGACCTGGAGTCTAGGGTACGAGATGAATCACCCTGACTCTCAGGTGGCTCGACCGAGATGATCTTTTTCATTCGTATTCAGTGATGTGTGACTTCGTGCCCGTCTCCTATACGGAGTATTTATATTCCAAATGATACCACGGAAAAACGTGAGGTTCATTACGGAAGATAATCGAATAAAAAACATCAAAATTTCTTCTATGATCTTCTTATAATTAAACACATATTTTAAAATTTTTCTAAACAATTTTCTTTGACCGTGATTACTTCCTAATCATTGTTTATCTCTTACAAAAAGAATGATTTGCAAATATTTACTTCAAACAACATCCAATCTTCTTCTATGATACATTTATAATAAAACACACGTTTTACATTATTTCGAAATAATTTACCTTAGCCGTGATTACTTCCTAATCATTGTTTATCTCTTACAAAAAAGGATGATTTTCAAATATTTACTTTCCTAACAAAACATTATATCACAGAAAATATCATACATCTCCAGGAATCAATTTTTAACGTAATTTTTTAGTCGAAAAAGTCTTAGTCCCCATTCGTTGAGTTAACAGAAAAATTTATTTTCCCATTCTCCCATATTCATTTATCCCCAAGTTATCCAAACATCGTTAAAAAACTCTCCGCGATAAATTCGCAGATATTACGCAACACCGATCCGCGATTTCCGCGAAAACCGCAGTTCACCGAGCGACTGATTTCACGGGAGAGAAGAGCATCGTTTGCTTTCAACAGGACCACGTTCGGGGCCGTCATTTTGCCCGGTGGTGAAACAAGATGGTCGCGGAAGATCGGAGAGTCAGAGGATAACCGGCCGGGTCCGCGTCTTCTTCAACGAGGTCGCAAAAGTCGCGGAGGATGAGCAAACCGTACCCGATTCGACGTGCGCACGTGAAACCCTTCCCTTTCACCGTGATCCGATCACGAAGACCAGGAATGCGTGGCTCCACTGCTCTTAGGTTGACATTTATCCTCGACTGGATGACCCAAGAACACCTGCAGCGCGCCTCATTGACCCCGAATCTACGCGAAGGGGTTCGGGATTCACTTCCATTGACTGTTAACGAAGATAAACGGCTCATTCAAGTTAACGGCAGTCGCTGATGTGTCGGTCGGTTTGTTTGCGTAAAAATTTTCGCTGTTACGTTACGCTAAGAGTATACTAAAATATTATGCTAATAAAATGCGGCGGTAGGTAGTTTGTAGTTGGAGATTCGTTTGATGGATTCTTTGACAAATAACGTTATTGGAAAACAGTGTGGAAGTATTTATTCGTAGGTACTTGTGATTAACTTGTAAATGTATGAGGATTTGTATTGAAAGCTGATATGATCTTTGAGTTGAGGTTATATGTATATGTATAGTAATTCGAAGGAGTTTCTCAAGTAAAACTAATTGTTCTCGGTGCTCCGGAAATTCTATGTGGCAGATTTAACGCGTGCATAGCTCACGAAGCCTGGACGTTTCCGGAAAATTGTTAGGCAAATTAATGCACGTGCACTTCTTAAACGAAAGTAGAAAACGTTAGTGTTACACAAGTATAAAATCACGTATGTATACCGACGTCAGTTTCTAGATATTACGAACATCATTACAAGAAGATTGCATCAATAAACTTCCATGGAAGGAAAGTATCCTTCGAGAATCTTAGAATTCGAGAAATCCTCTGATTTCCAAATATCGAACGAGTCAAACAAAATGTTAATCCAAAATAAAAATCTCGTACGAGTCAACAGAAATGTTAATCCAAAATAAAAATCATGTACGAGTCAATCGAAATGTTAATCTAAAATAAAAATCTTTTTCGAGTCAACCGAAATGTTAATCCAAATAAAAATCTCCCGCGATCAGTCTATCGTGCCAGTTTTCACCGATCCTCGAATGTTACCAAAGTGCACTTAACGTGTCGATAGAGCAATACCCCGTAAGACACTGTCGTTTCTGGCTGTTCATCATCGTGTACCGCGCACGTGCTCGACTACAGCTGTGTAGCAGGAAGAAGCGCGGCGAGCGTATTGATATCAGACCAGCGGCGAGGGGAGAAGAGGGAAAGTGCAATGATTGCATCTGCGTGCACCTGCGGCTGAATCGCTTCCTACGAGGTTCAGTGGGCGAATTCGACGTGGCGAGTCCAAGGCGGTCGCCATAATAATGACCGTCGAGAAAAACGGGGCCCGCGTGGAATACAAATTATCGCGTACTTGAAAAACATAATAATTCCGGTACTCGTATTTGTCGAATCCGTTGGTACAATGGTATTGAACATTGGCGACGAATTAAGAGAATGATTTTTTGTATAGTTATATATGTTATATATGCTATATAACTATACAAATATAACTATAAAATATACATGTTATATATCTTTTGTATTCTACATATGTTATATATATGTTATATATGTAGAATAAATGATTATTGCTTTCGTTTCGGAAAATATTCTACGAGTATTCCGTTACTCGGTTGGTCATTAATTTATGCTATTATGGTAAGCGTTGCGTAATCAAGTGGATGATAGTCCTTTCACTGAAGATCTTTCACGACGAACATTTGCTGACATGTGTCTTTTCTCGTATGGACTTCTTCGTTAAAAGTTCTCGTTGGATTTTCTATTTACTATGTAGCATTTCGCACGTGCGCCGTTCACCGTCGACGAGGCAGGAAGAAAAAGACACCAATGAAACGCGATATAGAAGCGATACAGGGGGAATAAATTCATCTATTAGACAGCCTAGGGTGGACTACCGGTAATGTCGAGCTTTCACCTTTATCGTTGATTGATAATTATTTACAATTTCAATCGGTGGTTACACTTCATCGCTGACTTTTCTGACATACAATACTTATCTGGTATATCCTATCGATGTAAATGTGGTAAAAATAGTGCTTATCCATGTATGAAATAGATCATTAACATAAACATGAGACGTATTATATATTTTCTTTTTTATATCAAAAGAACAGATTTCTCATTTATGTTTTACAATTATTAAACCCAAAAAGACACTCTTGTCGGAATTAAATGTTAACGTCCCTAGTTATGTGCTTTATTATCCACCCCATATTGTAATCTTCATTATCGTTATGTACCTACTGTAGCGCAATCAAATAATTGAAAACCTGTCGATTTTTCTTGCATCAAGTAAATAAGACAAAAAATTATGTGTAAATAAAATCTGTGACGTACATAAAACTTGAGATTTAGTTTACACACTTCCCCCGACGTCTCCAATAAATTATCCACGAATTCCCCGTTGAAAATCAAGTCTGCGAATATTGTTGCAATCTCTTCGAGCTACCCGGGAATTATACAACATACGCCGCGGTGTCCTTTTCTTCTGCTGTCCCGCTCCGAAGCATCTAGCTCTCCATTTACCAAGGTGCTGCGCGCACGTGCGCAGTTTGCCGCAATAAGAAGAAGAAACGCTGGCCGTTGGACCAAGAAGAGGCCTACGCTGAAGAACAGGTTTACCCTGGAAGATGCTGGCCTCGTATTCGTCTACGAAAAGCATCACGCTGGTGTCTGTGTTTCACGTATGTATGTATGTATCTATCTATGTATGTATGAATGTATGGATGTCTGTATCTATCTATGTATGTATGAATGTATGGATGTCTGTATCTATCTATGTATGTATGAATGTATGGATGTCTGTATCTATCTATGTATGTATAAATGTATGGATGTATGTATCTATCTATTATTAATTTATGTCTTCTGTTCTTTCCATTTATTTTTTTGTTCACTCGTTGTTCTTAAAGGGACTATCCCTAGAACGCAAATAAACTCATCTATCTGTCTATCTATCTATGTATGTATGCATGTATGAATGTATGGATGTATGGATCTATGTATGTGTGGATATAAGGATGCATGTATGTATGTATAATATGTATATGGATGGATGAATGTATGTATGTATGGATGGATGAATATGTGTATGTATGTATTATACATACCACCGCACACACGAAGAGAGGATGAAACATCATGAAACGCATTACCCTCTGCTCTACTGCCATCCGGCGGATTTATACGAGAGCGAAACGCAGTTCCGATCTGGTGAGCATAGTCGCCCAGAGGAGCGGAACTTGCGCAAACGAAAAACGATTTTGCAACTGTGCAAGTCGACGTAGGAATTCCCGTCGAATACGTCGTACCGGGGGAGAAAACACCGATCGATTACATCGATCGGAAATATGTTACACGTTAATGCTGTACGTATGTTAATAAGGGCAATTATCTTACTCTAATGAGATGTTCGACACGAGGAATGTATCTCGTTAGGACACTTCTTAATTACGGTGAAATAGAAACTCACTGGAAGAATGTCCTCATTGTAATCGCCACGATGTTTCGCTATTCAACACGTTGCAAATGACATTTGACATTTTTAAGGGGGAAAAAAAACAAATTTCTCGCAATGTTACGTTCCTTTCAGACCGAATTATTAAGTTCTTCGTGAGCCACCAATGGTAACCGATGATTTTTCATAAGCTAGAAAGCATACGGTCCGATAATTCATGCGTAACGATTACGCGAAACGGGTAAAAGCGAACGAGGTCAACGGTAGAGTTTAATCCAAACGGAAAGGGGTTAATGCAGCTGTCATGCATTTTAACCGCACACAAGAAGACCGCATCCGAGAGTCGCATCCGAGTTCTCTGGTAAGAAGAGAAAACCCGTTGCCGCGTTGTTTTCGTAGCCTGCAGGAGGCCGTGCAACCCGAGAAAAATGAAAAGACGAGGAGGAGGAGGAGGAGGAGGAGGAGGAGGAGAGAGAAAGAGCAGCGGTAAAACGATAGACGAAGAACAAGCGTAAACCGGTTCTCCACCAAGGAGCACGAAGAGTAGACGACGAAGGAGAGAAGTGAGGTGTACACGTTACTAAAAAGAGGCTAGCGTGGCCTGTTACGAGAGAGGAAACCGGTTTTACGATTCAAACTGGAGTAAAAGTGTATTGCATCCACGTAGCCGGGATTCGCCAAATTGTACCGCGCGCTTCTTCCATGTTTATGATGTAGGCGGTGCTGATAGCGAGCCACGAATTGATAGCGGTCTGCCCTCGCCGGCCGGGAGGAGGCTGGACTTTTGAAAAATGTTACGTAGTAAAACGTGGTTGGCTTTCACGGTAATGTTCGCCGGGCGAGTCACGAAGGGCATTAAATACAAATGACAATTGCGCGTTCCGTGACTTCGGGTCTCCTAAATTATAACCTGGACTTGTGCCTTTTTAACGGGATGACCCGGGGATGATTTGAAAATAATGAATTTCGGTGATAGTATAAGAAAGAAAAGAGGACTCTTATTATTGTACTTTACCGTTGTGGTTAAATTTTGTCATACTGATTTATACATATGTGTAACGAGATACTTGTTAATTAATTGTCCAAAGAAATTCAAACTGTGAGTGAATATTAAGTTACGAATTGACGGTGGTAATATTTTTAGGTGAACAGATAGAGAAACTGAATTTCGTCGTTAATTTAAATGGACCAGCTTTGCGTAGGGTCAACATCGTGTGGGAGCATCTTTGAAAATAGGGCTGACAAGTCTCCCATACAGGATTACGAACGTAACTCTGTTCTTTATAGTGAACAAAGCGACTCCTTGCAGTCCTTATTAAGGAACCTTTGTTCCTACCTCGTTCGAATGTAATAATAGTACGCGGTATATTATAATAGTATAATGATATAGACGGAAGAAATTGTAGACTATCGAGTATTAGATGCAAAGTGTGCAGCACACTTTCATTTTCTTCGTAAGAACATTGCTTAGAAAATAAACACGTCACGTTCATCCCTTGTGTTATCCGCAATAATGATTTTCACCAACAGTATAATTAAATCTAAACCTATCAACCTGATCTTTGTCAACGTAAATATCATTCGGTATTTAAATCATAAAATAACATCAACTGAGAACTATATTTCAATTCATTCGGTATTTAAATCATAAAATAACATCAACAGACAACTACACTCGAATTCCGTCAATTATTCCCGATATCTCCCTTCAAGTTTGCGATTCCCTAACTGTACGGGAATCATCGACATCCTCGTGTAATCTCGGCGATGAGTAAGTGTAAACCAATGCCGGTCTACCGACTACGTGATTCTGGTGCACGTACTTCTACGGGATCTCGCGAGCGGTGCTAGTTACGAGCAAAACATGCAACTCGGTAAGTCGGTTGGTATGCGCTTTTGCGCTTCAGCTTTTCGCCAAGGAAAAAAGGATCCTCGTCAAGGACAGCGGCAGCGCGGGAAACGATTCCATTGGCTCCAGGGGTTCCCGCGATTTCTCCGAGGGTCGTGTTCGGAGATTTCAATGCCACGAAATGCGGCGGGATGACGCGCCGCCATGTTGAAACGGACCTCGGACGCGATTGAATCGTTCGCCGGTAAACAAAAATTCAACCCCGAAGGATCCTGCTTGTAAAACGGACGTCCCGGGTTGTCGGTGACTTCTGAGAAAACCTGGTGGTTAGGTCGTTTAACGAAACCGTCGGTAAACGCATGCAAAATAATCCGCCGCGTTCGAGCGTGCGATTCGTTCGTTTCGCAGCACGCGAAACGAGACTTTATGGAAATGGGATCGTGCCTGGGCGATCGGTGATCCGTGAAACTAATTCGGATGCTTCGAGGATTCTACCCACTGAATTGACCTTCGCCTCTAAGGTACTGAACACCGAGGGAAGAAACCCTACGAACTTTATTCTTTGTCGAAGACTTATCGCTTTAGAGAGATTCGAATTCCATGGTAATTTAAATATCATTCTTTCCCATCTGTACGAATAATGGCGAAAACAAATACTTATTGCCTAAGTCATAGTGATGATGAAGCGAGAAAGGTATCAGAATATTAAAGAGAATCGTTCTTCAGGAATGTGACTGCAATTTCCAAAAACAGTCAATTTGCAAAAACATGGACATAAATCCTGTATCTCTCACGAACAACTAAAATAACTAAGTATATATGAAATAGTTATGGTGGTGATTCTTCTGTTTATCTCGTCAGCTGATTCGAAGCTACAGACCTGCCTTAATATATCAAGTCCTTATATTCTACAATATCCAAATTTATATTCCTATCATCGAGTATACCCTCACAGCTTTGCTTATATTAAAACAAGTCGAATAATAAAGAAAATCCGAAGACTTTGAAAACAGAGACCAGTAGCAGCGTGGCTCTTTGTTCTTCGGAAGATGCTGTGAGCCGAGGTCAGGCGAAACGTTAGCGTGTGGTCCATGGTCGGCTCTGAAAACCAGTTCCCATTAAAAAGATCTTCAGTGGCGCCTTCGGTGGTGTTTCCCCGAGGCTCCTGCAGGAGCGTTCTCCAGGGCGGGAGGATATTGACCCACCGCCGCCATCTTGGATCACGGCGAACGTGATCGTAGTACTACTCACAGCTGGCACCTACATATTCGTCGTGTTCGACACACTTGCGGCCCCGCACGTGTGTACGTTAGCGCGCGCCGATTCTCTGTGGCACGTATTGCTTTCCAGCGAACATTACGTCGACGGTTGTTATTCGCCTCGCTGGAAATCCCGCGACTGAATTTGTAATCCCCGCGAACGCGAGCGAATACTTTTGCTGCGTATGGTTGATTAGAGAATTGGAGAGTGAATATGTTGACTTAGGATGGACTTGGAAATAGAAAGAAGTACGAGGGAAACCGTTTTTTAAATCAATGACGGTAGATTTATCTTCGAAAGTGAAGAAAAAGATTTCCTATATACTTTATGCTTCTTTGTAGAGATTTTATAAACACTGTCTAAATATTGAAAATTTCTACAATTTCGCATACTATTTCAATGACAAATATTTAAAAAGGTGGTGAAATGGCACTTGGAGATTTTATAACTTCTATTGACTCTAAACCGTGAATACAGAAAAACTGATTCTTATTCATAGTTTATTCGACTAAATTGCGATCGATAAAAGTGCAATTCCTTAAATCTATCTTCGAAACTTCCGTCAAGATTTCATTTTTCAAGACTGGTTCCGTTCCCATTCTATCTGGCTATGTTTTTCAACTTCCCGATGCAAAACAGACGCATCCTACGTTGCAGCATCGCGACGCATAAGAAGAAAGGGTTATTAAGCAACCGCTGAAAAATGCAACTGTTCGTTTACCTCTATGATTTACGATTATTAAGCATTGTTTACGCGTACCGGGTATGGGACGGCACGTCCGTGGGCGTAAATCAGCATCGGCATACTCTATTCCACGTTCCCTGCAAGATATCACTAGAGATACCCTACCCAGTTACAATAGAGCAGATTTGTCCCGTAAATTATCATTCTATCCTCTATCCTCGCAAACGATTTCGTTATCAACAACAGAGAAAGCAGTAGCGAAAGTTAATCGCATAGAAATAAATCACAAAATTGTTACAAAAGTTACAAATCGGTTAAAAAGATAAATTATTCTTTTTAACACTAGATCGACCAAGGATTAATTGGATAAATTGAAAAATATTGGATAAATATATTTAAAACAAAGAAATAAAGGGGGCTAATAAATGGATCAGTTTAATTATTTACATATAGAAATATATGTATTTATGAAGAATTTTGGAAATAGTAATGTTGTAAATTTAAGCGGTTCTTATAACAATTTCGGTACCAGTCATTTTGACTGGCTTGGTCGTTCTAGTGTTAAAGAAATGCAAGAATTAGTGCTACATTTACGGTCGCGCAACTTTCTCGTCGCGACAACTCCAGGAACACGTTTCCCCGAGTTATGTCACATTTGTAGGAAAGTTGCAAAAGGTCCGCGAAACAACGTTAACAGCCTGCCGAGATCGCGGCGCCGACGTCACGGCGAGTCGAGAAACGGCGCCTGAAAAATTCATTGCCGTTCGCACGCGTATTCGCTTTGCCTTGCTACAGGCGCAACTACCGCGCTACCGCTGTATTCCCATCACGACGGATCGAGTTGCATATATTAATTAATATACATGAAGGGAACCTCGTAATGTACAGTTAATCGCGGCGCTCTG
The DNA here is from genome assembly GCA_917499265.3 of Mimumesa dahlbomi. Lineage (NCBI taxonomy): Eukaryota > Metazoa > Arthropoda > Insecta > Hymenoptera > Crabronidae > Mimumesa > Mimumesa dahlbomi. The sequence goes on along the minus strand of OU824118.1, from coordinate 8,572,646 downwards.
TTTAATGGTATAATCCACGATCGTTTAGATTAGATAGGGAAATATAGGGATATACTATTAAATCGACGAAACGATACTAATGTCTACTATTGTATTTAGTACGCCGATGAATTGAGATTAATCGCTTTAATTAGATGAATTCGATGTGACGACTCGATTAAATTAATTTACATATTACTCAGTTACGGTAAGTAGTTATATAATTGAGTTTTTATAATGTGTCCAAGTAAGAAAGATTTATTCGTTGGAATTATTTCAGAATTGACGGAAGAATTTATATTGAATGTGATTAGCTATTCATGAATGAAACGGATAGATCAAGTCGGATCAATGTACACTTGCATTCTCTTTCAGATCGAGTTACCGGGGAAAAGTTGCTTTAATGTATTCCATCGAAACTTTTAAATTCGCTGGTTTTTATATGTGTACATGCATACATACATACATTATACGTACTCGTATGAATCAAATCTCTCCATCGGACGAAGTTGAATGTATGTACCCGCCGGCGTTAGTTACAAAACCTTTCAACACGTGCACCTGTCGTTACACCGCGAGGCATTTAAATCAGCATTTCCCCCTTAGGCTTTTATCGTTTTACTAAGCTGACCCATTTATATTATTCGTCCGTCGACTTGATACACTTTTGCACGGCGAATGTGTATACACGTATAATAATTTGAAAAACCAGTTTTTGTGCAAACAACCGACCCAAATAATTGCTTACCACGAGAAAACGGAAAATGCGCAGTGAAAGTAGTTTACACTACTTCAGACGTTTCTCTTAAAATAATGAAAATTCTATCCCAACGGCGGTAGTATTTGAAATATTTATTTATTACGCAAACGTTGCTGTTTAAAGGGGAATTTTAGCAGCCAACCGTTAAAACGGTATGCAACAAACCTAGCGGAATTAATTCGTTCTCTTTTTGATACGTCTGCGCCACCCTGTATTTTACGGGCCATTACTTTTGGAATCTTCGATTCTCGAAGGGTGCGTTTCTCACGGGGCACCGAATCTTTACCGGAACAAAGCAAAAAGTACAAATCAACACTTTCCCCCAATACCAACGAAACTCCTTTAATACATTTACCATAATAAAAAAAATACTATCAAATCTCTACAATTCTTATTTTCAATCGAAACAAACGAAAGCGTCCACTCTCTAGCGCTACGTGTCAGAATCTCATTAGCCTATTAAAAACTGAAAGGAACGAACTGTTTACAACACAAATCTCACGGATATGTATGTATACACGTACGGAAGAACACCTGCAAAGTGCAAAGTACGCATAATCGTACATAGACGTAAGTTTTACCGATCTCACGAGGGAAATGTCCAAATTGAAAGTTCAAAGTCCAGAAACGAAGAAACCTACGACGGAGGGTCGGTGCGAAACCATCCTTTTTATCTGATGGTGGCACCAACACTGACACGAGGAAATTATCGTGACCTCTATGGTGTGTACGTCGACCATGTGAACCTACGAAGTAGAAGCTGTTCCGGTGGCGGCTTCCGGTTTAACCTATACCCTCCTTCGCCTTTCCTCTCGCCTTAGTCCTCCATTCAGCCGACATCGTTTCTATCTCATGACCATTTTACTATACTATTGCCCGCCACGTGGTCACGGTTGCTGAACCACGTGGGACCTGCCGGCTTCACGTGTGTCTTCGTAATATCGGTGCCCTCGCAATTCGCCCCCGGTTGGCTGTCGGGTTATTTAGCATAACCTGGGGAACAATACCTCTCTCTCTCCTGTTTTCCAGCGTTTTACCCCGATTTTTTTTTTGTTATTTCTTTCTTTTTTGTTCGTCGTCTGCTTTTGTTCTCATATAGTATGATACTTTATAACACGAGGAGTCGTTACGAATTATCGCGGTTGAACGGGGACATCAATTTCGACGTTAGACGAAGTTTTAGGTTTCCTCGGAAAAACTAGAAATTTTCGTCTACAACGGTCTCGTAACGAGTTCATGGTTTAGTACGGTCGTATAACTTCCGGTACGTTTAATTTCAAGTTTCGAAGAGGTTTCCAAGGAAGTACCGACTCATAAACGGAATTCAATTCTACTTCTGTGTGTTTTAACCGAAAGCGTGTTAAGGAACAAGGGTATATGTTAGAATATTTACTGCTCGATGTTGTTAGACGTTCATTGGTGTCGTAGATCACGTTTCAATTACAATATACAACGTCCTTCTAAATGCCTGCAATTACAGACATTACGAAAGCAATGAGTGATTCATAATCGCGGCTATCGCGTGTAAACATTTCAATGCAAATACGGTTTGTTGTTTACTATGTCCACGGTTGTTGAACCACGTGGGACCTGGTGTTCCATGTATACGCGATATGGGTTCCCTTTATGTGTATCCCGGCTGCGTAGCGATTAACATAATCTCCGCAACGATATTTCCCTATCTTTCTCCCCCCTTCCTCCACCCCTTTTATTCAATTACCCCGTAATTATTTCCCTGTACCACTTCCATCGACCAACATCGTCTTCCCTAATTTATACACTGTTACAAGATTTACCTAACCTATTACGAGACTCGAACTTTCGCAATTATCGATGCATCATAAAGAACATCTATAATTTAGAATTTAACTTTCGCCCGTGCACCTGTTCGATCGACGCTGGTAATATGTAATTTGTAACTTACATAATTTTCTCAACCTTACAATTAATTTTATTATCACCCACGGTGTATGTATGTATGTATACGTGTATCCGTTGACCCTTGGCAGAAGTCTGGAAAACCACGGCGTGGTATTAATTTGACAGATTGTTAACTAGCACGAGGTTTAATTAGGTCTAAAATTAAGACCCACATTACTTAAGGCGAAACTGTTACAGTCGGTGAAGATTGGCCTAGAGGCGCCAGACTTCTTCGAGACACCGGACTCCCACGTGACGCAGCTACCGTGTCCGCGACAGGGGCTCGTTACTCTTCAGCCCGATTAATTTATAATCGTGTATTTCCAGTCCGTGGCGGCGGCCGCATATGAGAAATAAAATCTTACCGGTCATCAAACCCTCCATTGAACTTTACGCCTGTCCCACGTCCGCAATAATTATGCGCTATAATATTTGCTATTGACGTGTGGCATAATAATATCGTTCGGAAGGTCGGTTGAATTGCTATAATATCAGCGGTGTTATTAACCTTCGGTGTACTGTGAACACTTACGTGGGAATTAAATAAGTTATTTGTTATAGAGAATCTGTTGGAATAGACACTATTGTATTTATTGGTGAATAAATAAGTTGCATTGGAAATTTATATATGTTAAATGTTTTATAAGATGAAATTAGAAATGATATTTTTTGAATTTTGTAGAAATTATCAGGGCGCTATGGTAAATAGTCCTTGCACGTCCCGAGCAACTATGAAAACGTTTTGGTATGCTTGAGTTGTTTTCACTCTTGACTTAATTCGTATTTGCGAAGATCGGAACTTAAAGTAAATTAAAGTTATCCTAGGTACAACGATACCACGGTCTCGGCTGTTTTATTTTCTTGTAAAGTAATTAGAGACAGACGGTCCGATCTCTGTCTAAGACGAGTATACGGTGGAAAATTGAATACAAATTGAGATCCAACGCTCATTAGTGACGATATTATCAAGCGTACGCTATCGTGCCGCATTAGCTTACCAAATTGTCGGTAGCGGAGGTGGCGCAATACATCGGCCCGTGAGAGCAACAAAATTACGACGATGATTACTTGGTCTGGTGTTAATTCAGACGCTAAAGATTCTCAGTGCGTGGATTCCCACGGGAGTGTCCCGTGCGATTGTGCGTTTTACTCACCCACGCGCAGAAAAATCTTCGGAAAGCGTAGGAGTGCAAGATCCCGGCCTTGTATTTGCTGTGGTACTTCGTTTTTTTTTTCTTTTCATTCTTCTTGTTTTTTCTTTCTTTTTTATTTTCTTTTATCTGAAAGTCGCGAGAAACGTGCTACCAGGATCTTCCGTTTCAATGGAAACTGCTTACCCTCCGTTGCACAATCACCCCATCGACATAATAGATAAGTGGATACAAGCCCCGCGAGATAAAGTTAAATACTGAATTTTACTGAACCTGTATAAAACCACGCGATGTAATAACCAACGGAGATGTGTACTCGAAAACTCGGCTAGATATTCACGTGATGAACAAAGTGTTTTACATACATCGCTGCTATACAGAAACCTTGGATAAGTATAACAAGTCGCATGGTTTTTACACGGTATTGTTCGACTATCCGACAATATCAAACGGATCCGAGGTTTATTCAATCCGAGAACATTGCCCCATTGAATTATCCATTCAAAGAAAGTCATTCGTACGATGTGAAATAAAAAAAAAAAAGAAATATCACGTACTATAGCATCCCACACCGAGACACGATTTATCGAGTCGCACACATTGTTGCGTCGTATTCGCGGCGAAAGAATAAAACATTTTCTCGGATGTTCTTCAAGGTAGACCAGATTCTCTGCAATGACAGAAGACGACAGAAATGTTCCTACCGACGCTGTCAGGCATAAAAAAAAAAGAAAAAACAAACCACCTAGGATCCTTCAGAACCACAAAGATGCCGGATGGAGTTCCGCGCACATTACGTCCGAGGTTTACGACCGTACGGATATTCTGCGAGCCTACGTCAAAAATGAGTATCCTTTTCTTCCTCGACCAACGAGAATTACCTACGAGAAACCGCTGGCACGAGCTAAGGGCAAGAAAAACATTCCGAATCATTGTCATTAGTACACCGGCGTTCCAACGTAGGAAAACATCGAAGGGACATTTGTAATTTCCTTCCAGCATCCCTCGAGTTCTCGCCAGGTGTTGAGGATGTTCTTACGTCGAGAAATGCAAAATTATTGTCATTCTTCCGAGAATGTTTGAACTAATGTCTTTCATACTAACGATACACGTTAATGTTATTTCCCCGCGGGCAGATATTTATATTTAGAAAATTAATATTCAGTTCTGCACGTATTACACGGTGATACGAAACATGGTGAAGTTCTTAACTATCCGTGCAAAGCTGGTAATTCAAATAGTGATTAACGTGTATCTTCCCGGAAGTTGGAATATTTTCCAAACGAGTATAAATTCTGTTAGGAGAAAAGTCCGTTTAATCGCGTTTCATGGAAAAATAAACGGAAGGCCGCGTGCATCTGCGAGCGGGAATATCGCCGGTGAATCTTTGAGGAATGCATCGAATGGTTTCGAAATAAAAAGAACCGTAAGAACAGCGAGCAACGCCTATCGGCGGCAGCGCTAACAGCCAGTTACGTTATACTTTTCCCTTTTCTTCACCTCACGCTCTATGGCTACTGCTCTCGAATACGCGACCGCACCCACGGTGCTCCCATTTAGAGTTTGAAATTCCCTATAAGTGCGCACCATGAACAGAAGTACACCGGTCTAATACCGATGGAAAACTGATAATTGTCCCCCGCGAGGGCGATTCTCGCCCCGACAATGATCGTTCTCCTTTAACGGAAATTACGGGGAGAGAAAAAAAAAATGAATGCTGATGTAACTCACTGAAAGGGGGGAATAGAATCCAAATGGTTTCGTTTCAGAGTCGTGTTATTAAGATACTGCCTATCCGCGGAATCTTCTGCGTTTCCCTTTCCGCTGATTATTCAAACTTATTTCGGATTTCCCAACGTGAGAAATTACAACTCGACTACAAACTGATTTTTCAACGTAATCAGGTAAACGAGACTCTTCGTTCGAGGTCTAAATAATTATATTCGGTGTCGTTGACTCGGAAACAAAGTAAAATATAATTACATCCAACTGATTTTCATATTTTCATTCAACGCATGGATAATCGGTCGACCGATTAGTAACAGACCGTGAATGTTCGAATAACGATGCAAATAAAAAAAATACAATTTCCTCCACGCGCTGATAAGTATGTATTTAGAGTACCAATGCCGTGAATGTCCAGCATCCAGCGAGATTTAATTCATTCCTGGCGGCGAAGGCGGGCGATCCAGTTTCATCGCGTGAGTGGAGACACAATCCTCGTAAAACGTGACTCAGGTAGACCACGTTCAACCAGCGTTTCAGCAAAAGGGACGCAGCACCCACTAATGGCACCGGGTGGTAATCGAGTAGGCGTGGGATTACGCGAAGACGATGACGTCACTGGTAGCGCCACGCGTACCGACACACAGTATACGTATACATATACATGCATATATATGTATACATACATATATACACACGTTGAAACGAGTTTCCCCTGATAGATGACAGATAGTGTTAATTGCCAGGGTTTTAAATCGTTGATAAAATACTGTCACGTTGCGAACATGCGCCCTGACCTCGACACATTTCACCATGGTTTCTCGTTAGAAACGCCATTCGATCTGCGGCAGTCACAATGGAGCCGAGAAACGTACGGGGAAAACTAGGCCGCATGAAACGAGTTTTAAGCGCATTAACCTTTCCGATGCGTGTCACTAAATCGGCGCCGGTTTACGCGACCCGATGTCGAAATCCGATTTGCAATCGACGTTCGTAGACTCACCGACACCGTGTCAGATCTGTTGTGTAGCGTGTGTAAATTACACGGTAAATTTATGGTTCGCGTATTCTATGGTGAAAGAGAACAATTTTACGAATAGAATTTACCTGGTAGAATTCTTTATTATTAATCTGTGATACCTACTTGTGGTTCATTGTCTACTGTGTATATTACGTTTCAATGTTAACACTATTTCTACTAAGAGGTGTTAAAAGACACCTTTCAAATTGTAACTTAACATCATTCGTTAAGTTGAATCATTTCTCCACAATTAATTTGTCGACTTTTTATACAATAGTTGTTAAATTATCTACATTTAACTGGTAATTTGATATCCCAACAGTTTTCGCAAATATTTGCATACAAACGAAAAGGTTTCAAAAGACACCTTTTGGTCGAAATAGGTATACACACAATCGTGGTAGAAATAGTGTTAAAGTATATACACACACATCTAATTGAATATCATGGCTACTTACAGAGACATTCGTTCTTCCGGTAAAAGTGTGATGGACAACGCGCGAGTCATCGTGGAAAAATGAGAATGTGCCGTAACGTATCTACCATTACTCAGAATTAGATCGAATCTCCCGTTATGAAGACGCGCGTAATACTTGATACGCGTAAGCCCCGGATGATCCACGCTGTTCCCAGAACCTGAGATCAGTGAGACAGTTCTGGTCCACTAAAACGAAAACCGAGGCGCGAAGACTCGCCCCGGCAAAACGTTCCCCAGGAGTCGTCGAAGCGACGAGAGCGTTAGATTTCACAGGCTGATCCGCGTAAGAAAAGCCGCTGAAGCACAAAGATGGGAAGATAGGGTACGTCAGAAGACATTCGAATTAACATGATAAGTGTTGCGTGAGGTCCGACCTAGAAAATTCAATGTCCAGACGTACTGTTATTACCAGCAAGGGTAGTGTTAAGATATCACGTTACTAATCGACACACCCATTCAAACGAAAGATTATCTGGAGCATGGTGGAACAACCGAAGAAACCGATGAGGATTCATATCTCATCCTATTCTCTTATTCTTTACAATACTTAGATAAATATTTCATTAACACTAGACCTACAGACAGTTTTGATACATATCCTTATCGGATCCGAAAAAATGAGAACCTTTGCAATTGATTTCAGGTAACAGTTAATTTGGCATAAAGAACTGTATTTTCTTTGTGTCGATTAAAGAAATTAACGTTGAAAGCTATAACGTTGCGTACAGGCACATTAATAAACAATTTGAAAACGATCATTTTGTCCCACCTCGGTAGGTTTAGTATTAAAAAATACTATGTAACTAACATTCTAACGTGTTCACGTTAACAACAAAGCTATCAATGAAACTGTATAGAAAATCGGAGAACAAAGAACACTTAGAAACGTACGTATGTATGTATGTATGTATGTGTACATTAGATTAGAATAGAAATTAGACGAATTACGAACGAAAGTCGAATCCGGCGACACATTGTCGGAACGTACGACAGTACGGATAACAAGGAGAAGAAAAGTAGTGTCATGCGTATGCACAGTGCGTAGGTGCCCGTCGAGACACACACACACACACGTGTACGGGCAAACGAATACGCATGCACGTGCGAATTCACGATCGAACGCACGCGTTTCTCAGTCTCGCATCGTGGAGTTTTCCCACACGTGGTTCGTAGACGAAGCCACGGCCCCTGGTTGTTCTTACTCCTTCTAGGTTGACTTCACTTCGTCTTAACCCCCCCCCCCTCTCCTTCCACCACTTATACGTGTATATTCTTCTTCCATTTTCTTCCGCCTGTTCTTCTTATTCCTCTTCTTCTTGTCCCTTTTCTAACCCGCTTGGAATAAACGGCAAACCGTTTCTCCGTGAAGTTTTTCCCCTATGTCGACTTTTCCAAGTCTGTATATGTATACAAGACTGTACGATTGATAATAATAGAAGACTGCATATGTACAGGTATCGCGTTGTTAACGTGGCCCAGAAAATCATCGGGGATACAGTCTTCATGATTCTTCACGTTGATATTCACACGATACATTCAACGACGTCGACGTAACAGCTTCGAAAGTAAATTCAACGCAATGGAAGTTTACGACTCCGACGTAATATAGCGTTACAGTATATCGCAAAAGTTTGTTGCCACCAAGTTTCTTCCGTTATAGCTGCTAACGTGCGTACACATATATATACATCAAGGTAATACGGCTAGGTTGCAAAATATAATGGACCTACGATCAAGTCCTTCTGTTACGAATAGTAGACTTTCACAATTGTGCGTCGATTCACGTGTTGGATACTCAGCTGAATCTTGGTAATAAAGAGAGAGTCATCGAGTGACTCCCTGTTTAGAAGTAGACACCTATTTTGAAAATTCAAGCCTTAGTCGAGAAATCCTTAGACTCTAAGGTTTAGAGTCTAAGGCTTAGACCTTCGAAGTCACTGACCAAAGGGCAGTTTTCTACCACCTCCCTACTGTCAATTATATTACATATGTATAAGTCCAGTTTATGCAGAGATCACAGAGAGAGAGAGTGTATACCCGTTACTTACAACTTCCTTCTTTTATTTCAAATTACTGCAAAGGTAAAGTCTAGTCTCGTTGAGTAAGCCAGAGTTTAGACTTAAACAATATTGCATTTCAGGACGAAATTCTTAAAATACTATTTTATTTTTCTAATCCGAATCGTTATTCACACAGGAATACAACACACACAATCTCGCGAAACGTCACACGGACAGTTTGAACGTCCCGAACGAAAGATAAATTAGAAGACAGTTCACTTTTCGTCTCACAAGGGTGAAGTGGAAGAAACGGTTTGCCTTCCGAGCGGAGGCTTCCGGTTGCTTCCTGCACCGAGTAGACATCACCTGGCGATGAGTCAGAGAACCGATTCGCTTCCCAGACACCTGCTGCCCCGGGCCAGAATTGCGTAGCAGGTTCCATCCGCCATTAACGATGCATGTGTTTCTTTCCCCCCGGAGGGTCGGGCGACGTTACGTACACAACCGTAGAAACGTTACCGTCTTCTTCTTTTCCTCTATTGTCGCCGAAACGAGTCCCGGATTCATGGGCCAGCGACTCCGGGGGCATCGTCGGGACCTTCGGGACCCCGGACACTTACCGATTCCTTCTAACGAGACGTTGTCGCACTTTGTAATCCCGACACGTGGGGCTCGACCGAGATTCGCCGAGATTTATCGAGAACAACCGCGACGAAACGTTGGTATATTATGTGTTTTGATAACATGGCTCGACCTGGGTAACTGTTTCACGCAACACCCGATGGAAAAGTGTGTTCGAGGTTTACCACAAGAATTTGTTGCAAAGTGTAGTCATACTTGTAGAGGGGAACTTGTCGAGTATTGGATAGTTGAGAGAGGTACATATACGATTCGTTTCAAGTGCAATGGATGAGAAAGGAAATGAGGTGCTTAAAATACAAGGGGTATCAAGAGTAAGGTCAGCCTGTCACGCAGCCCGGTGTCAAACCCTAACATATGTTTCATACTATGCGAGATAATTTTTCTGCCGATAACGTAGATTTTATATATGTAGTATATGAAATTTCCTCTCACACACATCCAGATTGTTAACATATTAAATTAGAAATGTTTGTTACGTTACGTTTTTGACATCAAGCTTCGTAAAATTAAGGGTCAGAATGCGTATTCGAAACATATTCGATCATTTTTATATCTTGAAAATTGCGCGAATGGCGAGCGATGTATGAAAATCGCGAAAAATCGTCAAATTATGACAGTTTTTTGGTCGGCATTCGCTCAATTTTTGAGATAGCGATCTGAAACTGGTACCATTGTTTTAGTTAGGAAATTCTACGCCAGAACAATGTATAATAGTTGTACTTTTCGAAAATTTAATTTTTCGCAAAAATCTGAAGGGGGTAGGTCAGGATTTTTTGCGATTTTCGTAAATCGCCTGCCATTTCTACAATTTTTTAGATATCGATCTGATTCTTTCTGCATCTTATTCGGCTTCGGATTCCGCGTCCAAAACGCCCAGGATCATTTTAATAGCTCAAAAATTGTGGAAATGGCAGGCGATTTACGAAAATCGCAAAAAATCCTGACCTACCCCCTTCAGATTTTTGCGAAAAATTAAATTTTCGAAAAGTACAACTATTATACATTGTTCTGGCGTAGAATTTCCTAACTAAAACAATGGTACAAGTTTCAGACGGCTATCTCAACAATTGAGTGAATGCCGTTCAAAAAACCGCCTGAATTTGAGGATTTTTCACGATTTTCGTAATTTGCTCGCCATTTCCACAATGATTGAGATATTAAAACGATCCGGGACGTGTTGGACGCGGAATTCGAAGCCCAATAAGACAGTGAAAGATTCAGGTCGATATCTAAAAATTTGCGGAAATGACGAAAGAATCCACAAAAAGCATCGAAAATGCAAAGCTATGGGCCAAGTACAAGAGAATGTTACATTGGAATAAGTTGCTCATTAACATAAACTGCATTTTACACAGGATTTGAAATCAATCAAATGTGAGCAAGTTTGATTGATTTCAAATCCCGTGTAAAATGCAGTTTATGTTAATGAGCAACCAATTCCAATGTATCATTCTCTTGTACTTGGCCCATAGCTTTGCATTTTCGATGCTTTTTGTGGATAAGTGACATTCTCAAAAGAACTGAGATCTGTGCCATGGAACTCTGAATTTAGTATTATTCTATTTAGTGGTAAAGGGATCTGAGTGAAATGCCCACCCTGTACATGGTATATCCATTTTTTTTTAAACAAAAAAATGTACTATATTGTTATTTGTGAGCATTTGTGAACTTTGAACTTGATATTCTCAGAACTAAATAAATGTCACTTATACCCCCTTGTGTTCTAGGCACCTCAAATATACTTTTGGTATTTGGATTGATAATAGTGATTCAAATCGAAAGGATCGTGGGAATGATAGAGGGATCTAGGTATCGAAGATTTTTTCTAGTGGAACTGTACTTTGACTTGTAATTATTGATTTGTTATGATATATGGGTGTTAAACGGAGTTGGAATGTTTGTAAGGAACTTAAAAATGAAATCTCATTATTTCAGGATACCTTGAAATATTTCAGATCTTGATATACTAGGTAAGAAAGTGGGAGACATGTACACGCATGGTCTATTGGGAAAACACATTCTCTTTTACACAATCTCAGATTCGAACAATAGTGATCCATTTCGATAAGCGACAACCATACGTTACGTTTTAAGAGACAGTTAACGACGCGGTAAGAATTGATTATGATTCATAAAAGAAGAAAAAAACACACACACTATTGCTACCGTTGAAACTACGTCCCTCTTGTCTCATGCAATTCCAATTACTTTCGATAGATTTGTTCTCGTTAAAAACTAGCTGTTATTAATTATTCAGCAGTCTTTCCGTTCAAATGAAACTTTCACCCTAAATTCCAATTCCGTTCAGCTATCCCGACGAGTGAATAACTGATCTCGTTAACATAACGACGGTTAGGTGGGTGTGAAAGACCCTCTTACAGATGGCCAGAGATCATCGCGAGATTCCAGCTGATCATCATCAGATCTATCTAGACTGACAACGAGCACGTGCATCTGCATCCGAGACGGCAGATGTTTCATAGGGGGATGGCACGAGCTACCATCCTATACAATTTCACCAATCCCGTAGCTAAATCCTAAATATCGGGTCAGGTGCGGATCGGGCACGTGCCGCCAGATGGAAAGCCACGCTCTTTATTTTTTTTTCTTCCTTCCCCCGTTTCCTCGTGGATGCCACTTTGTGGCTTCCGAAATATTTGCGATATTTATGTAATGAAAAAAAAAAACGGATGTATAAATTACGAATGACCACATTATTAATCTCTATTCATGTCGGAATGTATATGAATTAAAATTGAATAGAGTATCACGTGATATAAGGTGCAATTTAACACTTTCCAGCTTCAATTCACACTTTATCATTACCAATAAGTGTGTTGAATAATTTATAGTTTACCACTGTATTCATCTGTGTAACACTTGAACAGTTTCCATGGGTTTTAATTAACAGCTTATTATTACGTATAATCTCCGTTATATTCCCGACCGTAAAACGAATCATACGGACGATTCGTAAAAGGAGATCGAAGCGTGGGATTCATCAGGCCATTGAAATCACAAGACTGTGTGGGATCTGTTACCGAACGGAAGAGGACCATCAGTTTCCTCGTTTCGTTTTGAATGAATCACAATCTAATATTCAAATCCTACGTTAATAGAACCTTTCCTGTGGAAGCTGTTGAAACTCGTTCGTAATCTTCAACGACAACCAAGAAATGAATTTCTTCCTCGTTACAACACAATATAAGAAAAATCGCGTCTACTCTTCACATTATTTTATTTTACGCACACCAAAAAAAAAACACTTCGTAAAAACGCGTAGATTTTTTAATTATTCTCGAACAAAGAACGACAGTTAAAACTTTCTTTTTTTTACCCCAAAGTTTCAATTACTTCGTTCCAATTAACATTATTCACAGTGCCAAGAATATTTTCTTTTCAAAAATGGTAAAAAACATAACATACTTCATGTTGTAAAATATTTCCAACCAACAAACACCTCCCATGCTTCCACCTCGGCGAAAGAGCAGCGTATCTCTTGGAAACGTGTATTTAATTCGAACCCCCGAGGTGTCACGGGGGGAGGAAAAGAAAAGTGCATTGTGCACCGTGCGATGGGAGCGACTGTGTCAATAATACCCGTAGGATGGCTCGAAGGTACAACGACGCAGGTGTGAAAGGGTCTACCCCCATCTTTTTTCATCCTTTTCGCGTTGCCGGGTTAATTATAATAGAAAACTGATTCATCTGCGCGCGTTAATTACAGGCCCTACGGTTGGTCGAAGTGCTCTCGTCGTATCGGACGAACGGTAGGCGGCCCAGTGGGAGTATCGATAAGGAAGGTGCGTGTAGAATCGCGTGTTTTTTTTTTCCTTTTTTTTTTATGGCCGGGTACACCGCGGCGGTGAGAATGAAAGGGAGTCGTGAAGAGAGTGTCCGCGAAAGGAACCTTGAACCCCGACTGACATGGCGTGGGTGCAGGAAGTTACGGATACTAGTGTCACCGATCTTTCGTCCGTGATTCTCTCTTTGTTCGGCGAACTTTTTTCCGAAGGGAAGCGAGCCCGTGAAATTGGTAGGTTGACGGGGTAAAGTGTTTTCTACTGTAGGTACTAAGAAATACTGTGTCATTACTTAATATCATTGTAAGTGTCCGCTAACTGATCGGTATTGTTCAGTAAAAAGGGATGAAAGAAATGAACATTAATTTTGAGAGTTCTTTTTGTTGGGGTAAATGGGAAACGCTTTTTTATCTGGATTTCGGTCAATTTTAGGACACATTTTTTGAGGGGTGACCTGACAAACGCTTCACGGAACATTAAAATACGTTGGGAAATAGGGGAAATACAGGATGTTTGATAATCTAAGGAAATACGCTTCGACTCTCATTATCGAAAGTAACCGGGGAATATAAATTCGTAAATCATTATTCTTCGCTCGGCGCAACGTCCACGTATTATCTTGTTTATCATGGTATGCGGTTTAATAGTGTATTAAATGTATTTTTAGAGAATATTATACTAAGCTTGTTTAATAATAGTTGTTCCGATAATTGAGGTGCTGCTTGTACATACATAGAAAACTGTGCACAACTAGAAAAGCACCGTGCACATGTACTACCTGTAATTTTATAAACCCCGCACGATAATTGGAGTAATTCCACGTTTAAAAGTGTATCTAATTTCATGGAAGTCCTGTTAATGATGCACGTGTGCTGACAATGCTCGCTACCGTCATAATTAACACTCACCGGATGTGTAGATTCAATGGACAGGTAGCTTTGTTTTGCGACATGCTTTACGCGACTTTGAATTCGCTTCACGATCACGCAACTATTATTAATCCGTTTAACGTCACACGTGACAATTAATAAATATCAGGTTAATTGATTGAATACAAGCACAATGACTTATTAACACATATTTTATTATTTAACTATTTCGATTTGAACGATTGTAATATTGAACATGTGACAATCTTTGGCTAAAGTATCTTTCCAAGTTTCTGACATAGTGTTTCTCTACTCAGGTAACTCTTGCGTAATCAGTTCTCGAGTGTCGTTAAAAAGCTACGCGCACCTACGAGAGATTAGGGTAAAGTAACGTGCCACCTAATCTCTGTCTCGAAAAATTCTCGACGTTTTGTTCTCAGCGTTGTCAACGAAATGTTATCTCGCGCTGCAACGGCAAATATGCACATCTCGCTTCTTAGATAAAATAAGAACCGACCTCAGCGGGCGGAAAAAAAACTGTCTGACAATTTTAGAGATAACGCGAATGCACGTATTTTTGTTCACCTGTAGCAGTACACTTTGTACCCACATTAAAAAACCATAAAAAAAAACAACGAAGACAAAATTCGAGTGGACCACGACTGTTTTTGATAATTATACAATAAAAAAATAGCATACATTTTTAGACTCGCGATAAAGAGTCCTGAATGAGAATTACTGTGAGAGATATCTTATTATAATTAGGAGTCAGACCTTGAACAGAGGACTTCTAGAATATGCTCTACTAGCCGTCAACGCCTTGTACACGTTCCGATGGACGAGCTAATCGTGATCGTTCAACAGTGAAATACGTCAAGGTTCGAGTCAGAATAATTTAAAGAAAAAAAAAATGAACGTTTGGGTTCCCCTTAGGCTTGTCTAAAATGACACTATTTATTCTAATAACACATTCGTCACTGTTAGCACAGTATAGACAGCTGAGGTAAATTTCCGTATTCGGCTTGTAATACGTCATTTTCAGGAAATAAATAATCTGTTACTTGATTATTGTTAAATCATTCAAATCATTTCATATTATATTTAATTAATCGACTCTGCATTAAATTATTGAGAAATATATGGACCTCGTAAGAGATAAACCGATCGACATCGTGAAAAAAAAATGTTTACTCACTTGGTTTCCGAAGAATTCAGAATTAATCGTCTGTTCGGGTATAAAAATATGAAAAATTTCCAAAAAATCAAAGTTCATCAGGCTTCCGTGTGACGTGTATTTCGGGTGAAAATTTTGATATACAAAAAAAATGCGCACATTTAACTTCTGTTACCCACTTTTTTTGGAGTGGATCGGACGCGGGTAATACGAGCATCGGCGTCACAATAAAACCTCTTCAATTACCGAGATATAAGAGGAAGAAGCAACGCGGGCCAATGATTTTGGCACAAATCGGGTTTGAAGTGTCATTGACTGGCTGGCATGCAGAGAACAGACAACGTCAATCCATTATCAAATTACGAAAGAGAGCGCATGGCCTCGTTAAACATTCTTCTATTATCGAGAAGGGGGTGTATATTGAACCAGGACTATTAAAATTCGATTCAATTTTAATATAAAGTTCGCGCACACATTATTTACAACATAACCCCGATATATACACTTCGAAAGGGATTACCGCATTAGCGAAATGAAATTTTCATCGACCATATCGAATTCTTCATTAATTGTGGCCATACGTTGTGTTTCACAATTACAACCATTCCTATTATCGTCGTGTTGTAACTATCTCCTGTCACCGGCTATCTGGGCCACACAGTTCTTTCCCCATATTTGGAAAATTCTAAACTTGACCGTAAAAGATCAGATGGAATTCCGCGAAAAGTAGAAAAGTCTGTGACATCAATAGCGAGAATAAGTAAAGTGTATAATTGTCATGTTGACGAGATAGTATTTTTAAATTAATATATATTTTGGTCAATTATTATCGTAACCCTAACGTTATTAATAAATTTACACTCATTAGTATAACAAAAAATGAGAAAGATTGGACGTTGGATTTCTTTCGTTGAATTCAAAATATCTTTAATCTATTGGTCCGAAATATTATTCGACAAAGTAGCGTTATCTTTAACAATAACAAGGATATTTAGTGAATATCCGAGTAAGCGAGAGAACTAGTAGACGTACCGTTACTTTCGAGATATCATTGTGGCAAAACAAGTTTCAAGTCATTAATCCGTTTGTTAGTTTGCCCAGACTAATGAAACTAGCCGAGGCCCCTCGAGCGATACACTTCTGGGTTTCATTAATCCGCTCCACAAATTTACGAGTCGATTAAATTGCCTATCGGCGTCGTATCGATAAAAATTGTAATTTGTTCGACGCAATCAGCATCCTAATGGGTGGAGGGCCCTCGTTGTCTCGACTCACAATTCGTTGGGTAATTTAAACGACCGTGGAGATTAAAGTGCAGCTACATAATACGATAATACATTTTGAAAAAAAAAGAAATTCACTCGAAGAAATCTGGGTCGAATTTCGAAGGATTTTCGAACTCCTTCGACACTGATTGCAGGTTTCTGTCTATTTTAGCCTGCGGCCTGGAAAATCAATATTCAGCATAAATGTCAGTTACAGCCCATTTGATCTAACGCCCTTGAACTACAAATCTCAGGCCACTGGTAAATCCGAAATCTTGACTCAAGAACGTCACACCTTTAAGAAACATTTTGACGAACCAAAAACCAACCCTATTAATATACAATTTCCATCGGATTTGATTTCACACCTATAAATTAATCGCGAAAAGTTTCACAGAAACCTGTAATACCACCTCGACTCCCGAGATCCGAAAGGTATCCGTGGAAAAGCCGTGATCTAATTAAAAGTACATCTTTACGAATTCGCGAAATCTTGATTACGAGTTGAAAGGATAGCAGTCGGATTAATATAAAAGATCTGGCGAATCAGAAGGAAGCGCGAGCACAAAAGGTAGCACGTTTAAAAGGGATTCTAACGTAACTAATATTAAGACGGTAATAAAGGATCTTACCAAGAGAGAGAGAGAAAGTCAAAGACGGCGTGGAATTAAGAGAGTACGGTAATTATTTTAAATTGTTAGTTGCTGCGCCCCGTACCCCGTGACGTTTGTTTCTTATTCGTGACGCGAGACAAAGCAGTTACCACACCCTGGCTGCGTGCGCGGTTTACGCTTAAAAACACTTGTATCACGTGTCACGTAAGACGAGGAATAAAAGGTACGCGTGCCCCATGTTGATCGTACGAACGGGCGTCGATAACGAATGGAATGTCCGTTTTATTAAATTAGAATCCCGGCAGCGCGCTTTCGGTGCGTACGCAAGTCTCCGTTATCGGCACACGAAATATCACGAAAATTAATTCGCCGTAAACCAGTCCCGCTCGGTGATTCTTGTTTTCACACGATCGCCGTGATATTTGAATACTCGCACCCTGAATCAATGGGAAATCCTTTTTTTTTTAACGTGACCACTTTGATGAATATTAAACTATTACGAAATATCGTGATAAGAAATTCGTAAGCAAGGAACAAGTCTACCAGTTTATGGTAGAATTGTAAAGTAACTGTGGTTAATTATTAATTAAGAAAAATAAGAATTATTCCCAACACCGTATTTCAATTGGTTTATAAAAATGATCGTTAAATGAAACGCCGATCTTGATTTCCCTTTTTAAAACTTTCCAATATGTCAATTTACCCATCTTTCGCGAAACCCATTTATATCCTCTAAATGTGCCAGTGTTCACCTTTCACACATCTAAGGCAACAATCGATCCGGCAGCCTCTAATAACACGTTAACTAGAAACAAACCTGTCTGACCTTTCGCTCGAGTTTGGAGCAGCGTAGTAATCTCCAGCTAGGAAGTGCTATGGCTACGGTACATTTTGAAACTGGCCATTAGACGGTCCCAAAAAAAAATACTACGAAACGAACTGACGTATACTATACCAGAGAAAGGGGGAAAATGAGTACGAACGAGAAAGAGAGAGAGAGAGAGAGAGAGAAAAGGAAAAAGAGAAACGCGATTGAGAAGATGAGGCTTAAGAAGATTCTCCACGTGTCCTGTCACTTAGTGGGCATGAATATTTACGTCTACCTCGAAGGCCTTCGAAGGTAGGGGCCTTAAAGATTCGGTGTCCACTCGTCGCCATAAACTACGAACGTGGGTCACGAGTACAGTCATAAAGTTTTGAGGAAGAAGCCACGAATTAGCGGCGGGCAAACTCCTCGCGAGATTCGTGTAAATGTCAAGGATTGTTTGCCCATGGTTTATTTTTTTTCGTACTCGTTGAAATTCATGATTATGCTAAAATTATTACGGGCTATATTGTTACCTTAACGAATTGGATATTAATTCATTCGTGGAATATCTACGTGCTGATGATTTTTAATGATTTTCAACGTAATTTTTGAGTACCGTGTGTTTCTGTAGAAATTCACTCCACGATTTGTTCTATTCGATTTAATATCGTTATTGTACGGTAAGTCTCTTGTATGAGCGCAACGCGGTTCCAAAAACACTGAACTGCACGCTTGAATAGCGGGTTGCATGCTCGAAGGCGCACGTTGACCTTCAAGGCGGCATGCAGCTCGATAAATGCATTAGAATCGAGGACAGAAATAGACATTCGAAGAATTAAGGTCAATTTTGGATAATTTCGAACGATAACGATACGATTGAATAAAATTTGAATTTTAAAACAAAACAATCTAGCAGATCGTTCCGATATGGGAAGAATAATTAATTTGAAACATAGCGAAATGTACCTGAGGAAAAATAAAAAATTCGGTCGATACTCGCATATTTGATAAGTATTCCTATAGAAAGTTTTATATTACGTACTCGTTTAAGTGGATTATTGTCGTTATCCGAAAGCGACATTCGTTTACCGAATCGTTTGTTCGCACGATTAACGTTACATAATACTCCCAGAACAAATGTTAAGGCTCGATAGGGATCTTTTGTACTACTTGTTTTGTTCGTGATTCCGATGGATTGTTCTAATCGAGCGTAGTCGAGTGCAGTAATTGTTTCCTCCGGAAGTTAAACTTACTGTTAAGTATCGGATATTGCATTCTATAAAAGCTGGGAAAACCGTTCCGATCGACATAATAAATTCTAACGGTTCGTGGGAAGGATTATTTTCACGTGGAAACATTTCCATTAACGAAGCGTGCAATCGTCTCGTCTAAAAGCGCCGGCGCCGTTTGAAGTGCGAATTTATTCGTAATAAATCAAATGCACGTACGATGAACAAACAATAATTGTACACGTTCCTAACGTGTACCATCAACAATACCATACGAATAATAATAACGTGAAAATGGAAGGAAGTTCACACTTTTCCATCATTCAAAAAAATTTGTTTTTCTGTATAAATAAATTATTTGTCAATCAAGTTAATCTCTTTCCAAATATCATGTCAAAAATTCGTTATAAGAAACGAAGTTTCCAGTTTCCAATTGAATTAAACAAATAATTCATCCTACCTGTACGGCGCTGTTGAGAAAACAATTGTTCTGTCCGGGTCCATTGAGTAATCCTTTGGTGCTGGTAAAACTGTTGTTGTGGTCAGTCGATGGTGACTTTTGGTTAGACGGAATCTGTCCGATCGCCTGATTTCCATGTATCTGATGGCATTGCGTCGACTGCAAATATCCGCCATAATCCACGGCATCTTGGGATGCAGCTGGCTGCTGTAAACCCATGATGGACGTCATCCTCGATGAACTACGTGAATGTCATCTGTAACAGAAATAAAAAAAAAATATATATATATATATATATATTATAATTACTTCTTCAATTTGTTCGCCATATAAGATTATTCATATTTCGCGTGGAAACGATGAAAACCAAAACTGGCTTCTATTTGAACGTGTATGTAAAATGTGTTGGGATATAATTTTAGAAAGTGGTAAAGGATAAGATATCTGTTTTACGTAAATTACCGGTAACGTACTTTGTCCTTTTATACGTATGCTTCAGAAAGGTTGGAATAAAAGTGGGATCGTAAAATTACTAATGTAACGACAACCTGGCTGGAGACCGAGCCAACTTTGCGAGCCATATATTATGCTACGTATTTGCCGTAGCTACAGATATGCAGTGACAATATTATGAACAATGACTCGCCAATACCGCGGAACGTTATTTATACCGGATATTTTTACGTTACATCGCGCTAATTTGTTCGCACCGTCGTTTTCCAAGAAATTTTGTTGTACTTTGTAAAGCAATGTAACTGAATATAGTAACATCGACGTACTAAAGTCAATTATTTATTCGTTTAAAGTTTAATTTACCGGCCAGGATTATTATCAAAATCCTAATGGAATGTGCCAGAATTTCAGGAGCTATTCTTATATCCGAAGAAATTATGTACACGACTTGTGGCATACCATACCCTTAAGTAGGCAGCATTTTTTTTTTATACCTCGAAACGCAACGAAGGCAAGTCACAAACACTATTCAGAAAGAACTCGTAAAACCATGGCCGTACGGAAGCCTTGGTACGTAATCAAAGCTAAAATTTTAAGGAAATGGTTTCACGTAAAAGACAGAAACGTGATGTTTTATGAACAATTTTCTCAAACAAATTACGAAGGACAAGCGTCTCGTTGTGTTTCCGCTTTCTATTACCGTTAGACGATCTAACGTTAATTGCGCCTGATGCATAGGATACTTATGTTGCGACGTAAAAATATTTTATTCGCGTGGAAGATAAAATCTGATCATTAACCGTGAACCAAATTACAATTCGGTACAGGTAGATACACACAACCTTCCAACCGATACATCATTTTATTACTTCGAAAAATATTTCACGTCGTGACGCGGAAAATACATCTGAAAGTGACAAATTTAAATGAATTTATCTTCGTGCCATCCGTGTTATGTGATTTATGACACAGCACTTAATTGGGAAATAAAATCGTGAAAAACAGGTCGGCCGTGTTAAACGCTCCGAAAAAAGAGATCAATTGTAGTATCGTCGCTGGTTCCGACCGAATTTTACAATTGTCCGTACACCTACACGCACCATGTGATTAGCACGCGATTCAAAAACCTATTTACGTAATGCGACACGCGTTAAACGATTGTAACCATATACCGAGAAATTACGTTCGACGAATCAATCGAACCGTCGAATCGGTATTCACGATCCATTCTCTACACGATTCCCGATGTGCTTGTCGGATTGAAACTGCGACCTCGATCGAGGATCGTCAAGGAAAGCAGCATGCTAAAAACACTTTCCCGATTGCTTATAAATAATCAACAACTAAGGATATCACGGAGCTTATGAGAAAACTTTTCGCCACTCTCGCTGGCGATTCTCGTTCCTTCAAACAGCAGCTAAAACAATAAGCATAAGCTTCGAAAAGTTCCTCTATCAGCTAACTGTGTCCTCACGTTGAATAATTCATCTCTCACTCTCTGTACTCGATATAAATCGATTCTTTCAGAGACAAGTGCTTTTCATACATCCTCTATAGAAAAAAAATCAAAGGAAATAGAAAGGAAGGAAGGGCGGATGGACGACGAGGAAAGATGATATTATCAGTAGACAGGTTTGAAAGACAAGGGTGATGGGGGGGAGGGAGGGAGTTTAGCCGTACCATACCGACATACTAAATGGTACAGCTGAGTGGTCGGTGTTAATTTCGAGGGGCCAAGAAAAGTGGTCGCAGCGGGTACGTGCTCGAGAGCTAACCTGGCGCCTCTGTCTTCGTCTTCGTTTTCAGGGTTCGGTAACAATGCAGCTACGATATTTTTCACTCAGCACCGAGGGGACACCGCAATGCCTGGTAATCTCGCCAGGTCAATACGTTAGGTTCCAGGCGACCTGAACTACCTCACGCTTCGCCGGGTTTAAAGAATCATTTTTAACCTCCGCCGTAGAAAACGAGAGTCATGCCCGATGTCTGTTCAACGCTGCGGAGTTCCGAGCGAAATTCCGGGCAAGATATTAAATAATTATTATATCTATGTGTATGTATATATCACTTTCTAACAATTATTAATTCGTACTTCTCACACCATATGGAATGCTTTTTTATAATAAATGTTTTTGAATTGAAATTTATATACTTATTTATGTCCTATGTGAAAGGGAATAATAATCAGGTTACGAAGGGTTAAGGATTTCTGACGGTGAGGTGAAAAAATAAATTAAAGTAAACTGTTAGAAACTTTTGTGAAATATTGAGGAATCTTGGAAATTAATCGATGCAGTAGGTCACAGTTTTCGACTTGAAATAATTATTCATAATTTACATTAGTCCCGGACACTTCTCCAGTGGTAAAACCTTTTAACATACTTTTCAAGTGTCCCGTGAGGAAAGTCTTTTATTTACAGAGGCTACGCTGTTGTCTTTTGACCGTGGTCTCTTCTAAAGACGTTCTTCCCACCGCTGAACTACCGTGGGCAGAAACACCACTTTGAATTTCGCATTGATCAAACCACTGTTTCTAAACGAACCATTGTCATCCAGCGATTTAATTTTAGATTGCGCTATCAGCGTGAAGCATCGCGGTGCAAGCCAAGATATTGGAGCAAACGGAAGATTACCGTGTGTGTCGTAATGAAACGTCGTTTACAAACCATGTTGAATTTTAATGATCGTCATCGTTTTAGAACACTAAGAATCAATAACTTCGGAACCAGTATTAAATTACCGAACACTCGTCCTTCCCGTATAAGTGAATTATTGCTTGTAAAATATACATCGCACGACTATGTATGCGACTAGCAATCATGTCTCACGTCTATAGGGATAATTAACTGCTAAATACTCGCGAGATTTGCATATGCAAGGATTAAATCAGATCAGTCTATAAATATTATTCAACCTATTTCATTATCGAAATAACGTTTGGAAACATGCCAGTGTAATACATCATCCGATAAAAGGGTTCCGTACATGTATGAAATCCAGAAAATAAAAACAAAAAAGTAAATTCCGGTACCGGGAATCGAACCCGAGCCTCCTGGGTGAGAGCCAGGTATCCTAGCCACTTTTTTTTTTTTTTTTTTAAACATACGTTTTATTGCTGCCAAGAAAAAAAAATAATACATCTTACAAAAGAAATAACAAAACAGCCTTAAACGTAACAAAAAAAGGGTAACTATAACAAAAAAATACTGACTAGACTAATGGCTCTATTTGAGCACTCGTAGTCTAAAGACGTCTTTGGGTTTTTATTGCACTTATTGCTATTTGTACTATATGATATAATCGTAAGAGATATGCATTTGTGAAGACTAGTGTACAGAAACGGCAGGTAGAGAAAACTGTACTCATATAAGTGTTTAGGAGGTTGAATATAAAGAGAAGGGGAGCAAAAAGCTCCACACAGAAAAAAAACTAGTTTTTCCTTTTATAGAGCAGAAAAAAATAGTTACTACTTATAAATAGTTAACAAGAGTCAGTCTTGTTTACATGTAAAGTTATAGATCTAATATGCTTATACTTATAATAATTATAACCACCAGTATTTTTTTTTATTTTCCCTGTGTTTATCTTTCTTGTCTACAGAAGATAAATTATAATTAAAGCGCATGTCAGGATCCTCAGAATTTATATTTATGTTATAATCTATTTTTTTGTTGAAAGTAGTTCTGTTGACGTGGTAGATGATGGGTATGTTTTCGATATTTTGGATATATCCTTTAGCGTCTAGGTAAGTAAATGATTCGGGTGGGGTGTAGCCTGTGGATCTTGAATATTCATGGTATAGAGGATTAGGATAAGTTGAACAGAAAATGAGACTATTTGATTGAATAAAAGGTATGTTGGCCCAATGGTTACGGATTAGTTTAAGAATGAAGAGGTCTATGCGGATGATTTTAGCTTCTTGGTAGATTTTGATGTTGCTTATGAGTTTAGTAAAATTGGATTCGGGTGATCTATATTTTCCGAGACAGGTTCGGAGACATTTACGCTCGAAGCATCTTAGTTTTTCCATCGTGCTGGCGCTGATGTTGAACCAGATTTGACAGCCATAAGTGAGTATCGGTCTGATGAGTAATTTGTAACAGAGGATTTTAACGGATTTGCATAGGTTTCTGTCATAAAAAAGTCTTTTATGCATATGGAACGCGTTTTGGGCCCTTAGGATTTGGGTGTGTACATGGTGGTTATAATTAAGCTTAAAATCTAAATGTAAGCCTAGATAACGGACGACCTGTTTGTGCGGAATTTTTACTAATGGTGAATTGTTGTCATGCAAAAAAAAGTTTTTAGAATTTGATCTTACGTCTGAGTTGGCATCTGAAATTTTCGAAATATACGGTCTGAATAAGATTGTTTCACATTTGTTAGTGTTTATTTTTAGTTTCCAGGTGTGGAAGTAGTTTTGTATTTTAGTGAATAGATCTTGTAGTTCGGTTTTTATTTTAGAGGGTTTATTGCCCCTGATATAAAGTAACAGGTCGTCCGCGAAAGCTATGGCAGAGCGGTTGTTGCCTTTATTTAAATTAAACATACTAAGTAGGTCACTTATATAGATGCTAAACAAGATGGGGGAGTTCACTGTCCCCTGTTGTAATCCGTTTTTTATTTCAAACGTCGAGGTAGACTTTTCATGGTGGTCAGTAACAATGAATTTTTTGTCGTGAAGCATAGACCAGATTGTTTTAATTAGGTGAGGCGGAAAGTTTTTCTTAATTAGTTTGAAGAAGAGACCGTCAAGCCACACAGTGTCGAAGGCTTTTTCGAGGTCAATAAAAACAGCTCCCACGCAGTCGCCAGCATTTCTCGCCCAGCATATATCTGATACAAATTTTGTGACTGCGTGAACGGTTGAATGTTTAAATCTGAATCCAAATTGACACTCTGGAATTACGTTGTTTTCGGTACAAAAAGAATCTATGGCTTTGTTAATTATTATTTCGTACACCTTGCTGATGTTAGGGAGTAGGCTAATTGGTCTGTAACTTGCAGGCGAGCTGCCGTCTTTGTCTTTTTTCTTTATTGTTATTAGTTTAGCGATTTTCCAATTTGAAGGGAAGTAACTTAGGTTAAGGCAATTGTTAAAGAGGATTGAATAATAGAAAATATATCGCGCAGGTAATTGTTTTAGAGCAATGTTAGGGATTTCATCAAAGCTGGATGATTTTTTATTATTTAACTGTTTGAAAATAGTGTGGAGTTTAAATGCTGAGGTGAAGTAGTTAGGAGGGACGAGGTTTTCGTTAGGGTTGTCGGCAGTATTTGAAGTGGAGAATTGACATATGGTGAAGTTGTTAATCTTATCTAGGTTGATTTCGGTTTTTAAATTGTTAATTTTGAGTTCAATGATGTTAGAGAGTTGCTCTCTTCCCATTCCGAGGTTCTGAGTATGGACTGTTTCAAAGTGTGTACCTAAAATATTTAATTTGTCCTGTGTGTCTGAGACTATGATATTGTTGTCCGCGTCTGTTTTTACTGTGTTTGGATTTATATTTGTGTTTTTAAGGAGGTCAGATTGAGAGGATGGGATTTTTAGTGTTTCAATGTTATTTCGGTCTTTTGGTCTAAATATACTATTAATTTTAGGGAAGAGTTGCCTATTGTTTTTTAGAGAAATTTTGGAAATTTCTTGCTTCCAGTAGTTATTTATAGATTCGTGAAAAGCTTGTTTTAATTTATATCTGATGGACTTTAGAATTTTTTTTAGTGCATTTAGAATGTTTTCGTTTTGTGGTGTGTAGTTTTGGATTTTTGAGATGTTGTTAATCTGTGTTAGTATGCGGCTTTTCTTTTTCCTTAGGTTCTTAATTTTAGGGGTGATGTATTTGTCTGTTGTGTTGAAATTTGTGTTAATACGCGGGACCGATTTTGTTATTGCTTCAGTTAAATAAACGTTAATTTCCTCTATATATTTGTCAATTTCATTTGCGGTTAAATTTCTGTCGTTTGGTAAGTCGAAATTGATGTCCTGAGATAGATATTCTTTAAATTTGGTCCAATCAGCTCTGTTAAAATTGAATTTATCTGACGATAATTGAGCGTCTAATAAAAGTGATTCGGTACTAGTGACGGAGATTTGCATTATTAGGGCTCTATGGTCGCTGTCGTAATCCAGAGTGTCAATGAGGTGATTATTGATTAAGTTGTGAAATACTATTCTCTTGTCCACCAGGCATAGATCAAGAAAGGCTGCGCTTTTTGGGAACGAAGGGATGACTGTGCTTAATAATGTACATTTATAGGTTATTTCGTTTTCATGGTACCATCTGTAAAGAGCCCCCCCCCTATAGTTTTCAATTGTGTTGCCCCATGATCTGTGTTTGGCATTGAGGTCTCCGGCGATGAGATAGTAGTTATTTAAATTGTTTAAATCTAATGACTCGAATAAACTTTTTAGATCTGTCAAAAATTCTTTTTTGTGGTTACCGGTGGCGTATGCGGCGATGCATAACAGTTTTTTATTATTCTGAAGCTTGATTTCGATTATAGTAGTTTCTATTAATGGGGTATTTGTCGGATGGTTTAACTTTATGACTTTAAATTTTAAGTCATTTCTGATCATAATAGCGGTACCCCCACCTTGTTTAGCATTGAACCTATCAGACCTAATTATGTTAAATTTTTCGAAATTGATTTTGTGCTTATGGTTTAGTTTAGTTTCGCAGAGTAAAACTATGTCCGGGAGGTGTGAGTTAACAAAATCCAGGAGAGTGACCCTTCTTTCATTGGTGATAATTGAATTTACGTTGATTGAGGCTATTTTTAATTGATTGAGAGAGATTTTCGGATTGTTATAGTTGTTAGTCATCTGAGTTAGATGAAAGTCCAAAGGTGTCTGATATGAGGTTGATTTTTTCCGAATTTTCGGAGACTTGTTTAATTATTTTAGAAAGCTGACCGTTGATTGTTTGAGTTATTCTATTTATTATTTCATCAATTATATTAGTTGGGAGGGTTGAATTGATTGATGTCTGTGGAATGTTACTATTTGAATTGATAATGTTTTTAGTGTTGCTTATTGTTTGTTGTGGGTTTACTTTTTTGTTATCTACAATGGATCTGAAAGATTTATGAGGGGTAACATAATTGTTGATGCTAATTAGCTTTTTTTCTCTTTGTATGGCCAAGTATTCTTTTCGTTCTTCAATTTTTTGTTTGATTGCAGAAATTGCCGGGCATCCTCTATAAGAGGCTGGGTGGCCGAAGTTGTTGCAGTTAATACAAAAGGGTTTCGTGGTGTCAGGATTGCGATCATTGTGATTAAGTGGGGGTAGTTTGCACTCTCCTGGGTTATGTTTGGTATCGCATTTAACACACCTATATTCTAAATTACAGTTAGAAGCTACATGCCCTATGCGTTGGCATCTCTTACATTGCATGAGATCTTTTTTGTTCAGTTTTTCCCATGAAACTACTGAGTGTAAAAGTACTCTTATTTTTTTTAGATTTTCTATTTTACTTTCCGGAGAAAGTTGAACTAAAAAAATTGGAAGAGTTACGTTCTCTTTAATCGAGCGTTTTGTTTTGAATTTATTTACGGCTGTAAAATGTAATTTATCTATAGATAAACTTTTCAGCTCTCTTAATATTTCGACGGTGTCAAAGTCTCCTTCTAAATTTTTTAAAAGTACAGTGATGGGTTTAATTGATTTCGGAGTATAAGTAAAAAAGTTAATATTATTTTTTTTTAGTAATAAACACGTTTTTTCGTGGTCGTCTAAATTTTGTGTATATAAAAGATGTTTATTGTTCGATAGTTTTTTAACGAAAAAGTTGTTGATGTTACCTTCTTTTTTAATTAAGTCGATTGAGTTTTTGGCCGAAGGGTGAATAATATTGATCGGCGGGGGTTTGGTGGAAGACGGTTTAATTGTTGTAGATTCGTTGTCCAGGGCAGTTCGTGCCCTTTTTCTGTTGGTGGCAGGTAGTGGCGGGAATGCGTCGCAGTTGTTGTTGCCTTCCTGCCATGTGCGGGTCAGCTGTGGTGGTGGAGGCGCAGGCCTGGCTATTGTCTCAGATCTTCCAGTTCTTCTACCTGCGTAGTGGCTTGCTTGGGGTTCCTCAGGTTCTTTTTCCTCGTTAACGGTTAATTCACTGTCCAGTACACTGAATCTATTTTTAGTCAATGTTTTTTCAGGTTGCTGGCAAGATTTTTGCAGAATACCTTGATTTTCGGAATTTTTCTTCTCTTCGGCATGTTGCGACAGTCTTTGTATTGTATTTTTAAGCTCTTGTATTGTTTTTAATAGATCTTCGTAAGACGGTTTCATGCTTACTTCATTTATCGTTTGTTTGTTGACTCCGGGTTGTTGGTTGTTAGATTTATTGCTGTTTTTGTTTTTCATGACTTCATCCTTGGGTTCCACGGCATGTATCGGAGATTTCTTTAAATTTCTTTTTATTAATCTCGGTGCTGGATTAAGCCTTTTTATATTATTCTCGTCTTTGAGAATATTTTTTAAGACGCTCCTTGTGGTTGATCGGCTATCCGAGTTTAATGTGGTGAAATTTTCCACGATTCTTGGCACGACGTTTTTGGTGTTGATGGGAGCTTCACAATTGAACACTTTCTGTGACACATTTGTCACAGAGATTGATGAATGCTGATATAACTCTTCGTTATTCATACATGAGTTATTTGAAGTAACTTTCGCACTTTCTATATTTTCACTGGGGGGGGTGACCCCCGATATCGGGTGAGAACCCACTATTTTTTATTTAAAGTAAGACGGAAATAATGATTGTTCACTAGGTGTGCACGAACTAAGGGGGAAAAAAAAGAAAGTTTTTTTTTTCCCGACTATTTTCACTGAGCCGCAAACCTCTGCAGGTTTTTCACTGGTTAGGGGTGTAAAAGGCACGTGTGCGCTTCTTGCGCTAAGGGATGACCACGTCTTACCTCCACGGAGGTTCGAGTGGAACTGGTATCCTAGCCACTAGACCATACCGGAGTCTTGATGAATTTCTTGTTACAATCACCTTATATACCATCTCTTACTGATATTTTTATTAAAAATCAGAATAATGTTGTTTGAAAATCCTACAAAAAAAATATATAAAAACAAACTATTAGTATATTTGATTAAAAAATAATATAATTCCCAAGTCGATTTATCCAGTAAAAGTAGTAATATGTTAAATGTTGACACTCTTCACTAACAAAAAAGACTGTGAATAAAAAAATGTCTATGTCTAGTACGTGATATTCTACCCTCTAAGTGGCTTCGCCCGTACATTGTCATGTAATACCACGTAAATTTTCAGTTTCAACGGCGGATATCGTCGATGCGAGAAAGCGAAGAAGTTTGGGTCTTTCCACAGTACGTTATTTTCCTTCCAAGACTATCCGTACGTGTTATGCATGGTAACGTAACAGGCCCCCGTTGTTCTGAATGACAATGCACGCAAACGTATTTATAGACGACCACCATCTACTGGTTTACCCGGCGTTTCTTTCGGTTCTTTACTATTCTCGCTTTCTTGGCGTTTCCATGAAACTCACGGTGACTCTCTAACGGTATAATAGATAAATTTCTGCAACCGGCTTAAACGGACGGTAAACAGATAAATTGAATAAATACACCGTACGGGACAGCGGTTAAACTCCAAAGGGATTCGGGGACACGGTATTTTTTTTTTGCACGTTTCTACTACTTTCAGCGTAGTATTTATCCTCGAATTAACATACGACTTTTACCGTTCATTCACGTGTGTAATTCTCTAATTTGTTTAATTAATAACAAACTGGAAAGTATCGATGAACGAAGTTTAAGAAA
This sequence comes from Mimumesa dahlbomi, assembly GCA_917499265.3. Classification (NCBI taxonomy): domain Eukaryota; kingdom Metazoa; phylum Arthropoda; class Insecta; order Hymenoptera; family Crabronidae; genus Mimumesa; species Mimumesa dahlbomi. The sequence goes on along the minus strand of OU824118.1, from coordinate 8,542,504 downwards.
GGAGTGTGAAATTATGGATTTCATTTTAGTAAATTAAGAAAATAAAACAATAATAATTTTCACACTATATTTACGGCTCGTTAGAACTTGAAAATGACGACGGTGACTCACGGTTACTGTTAGACGTGTGTAACCCTGATTTGAAGGTCGCTTAACAAAGGAGTTCCCTATCAAGCATGTTCACTTCTCCACGTATGAGAAACAGTACTTTCAAGATAACGGGCTTGACAAACTGTCAAGCGTAATAGAACGAAAAATATGAAATTTTCTTCGTTCACGTGCTGAACAATATGTAGGTCGTCACTAACAACTTTTTATCTGACCCACATACGCGGCTGAAATTTAATTACGAATACCAATTCTACGCTCTAATATTTTTCGATCTATGTACCCAAAAAAAACCCATATTCCTCCCCATCCATCCAAAATGTCGTTTCAAAGTAGCAACGAGATTCTATATCAACCACATTTAACCGACCCAACGAGAAATAATAACTTCTCCGGATTGTTTATCGCGTAATTTTCTTTGTTTAATAATTCACAAACCATACGACGGCCATCTTTTCACGCGTTTTTCGGAAAATTCGTTCGCCGGGTACGGGTAATGATCGGCAGACGGAAACTGGCAGGAAAGTTGTCTTTGTAGCGAAAAACGGAAGCGGTGGGCAGAAGGGGAATCGTGTATTATGGCATAAACGTCGGGTGTGCTGCTATCACGCGGTTATTTCCGTTTCACACGACGCGCGGGTAGACGCGTTAAAGAGCTACCGTCGGAGGCGCCGCGACGCCTACCCCCGTCGAAAAGAAAACATGCAAATTAGGCTACGCTGCCAATCGTGAAAGCTTTGACGGGAAGGCTTGAAGTCTGGTCGACTTCATGACGGCTGTAAATTATCGATGTTTGGAGTAAATGTCCGCGTTTTATATAAAGTCAAAGACAACTCGCTTTGAATATATTAACATACGCGTACATCAGTGTTACGTTAATTTTCAATTCATATTACACTTTATTTACTGAATACTTTACTTTTCGTCTGCTTTTTTTTGTTTTACAAATTCTTTTACTATCTAAACTTGAATGCCGCGTGGTTTAATATCCGTTTGATTTCATGTTAATAATATATTGTTAACTACCGTAACGGGAGAAACATAATCAGACGTATCCTTACCAAACTCAGCATAGGATTTACCAACGCGGTACGCGCATAACGCTAAAAGCGACGGTCGTAAAATCCTATACCAGACGCCATATGTAGCTTACTACTTTTTAGAATATCTATTATTTATAGTTACTAAAACCTTCACTTTTAAGCACCGATAAAACCACGCAACGCGTTTACCAAACCGAGACTCCGTTGTTTTCTAAAACAAAAAACCCGGTTGTATTAATGGTTTTCGAATAAAGATGAATGTTCCACGAAAATCATAATTCTCTTTATAATAAATATACTGATTTTATATCAAAATACCGTTCAATAATTATTAAATTAATCCTCAACCCCGATCAACACTATACCCACGGAATTATCGTGAATATTATATACGAGGAAAACGTATTAGAAAACCGAGCAAAATTTCTCGCATAATTAAAACACATACTACGCACGCGGATCGTTATCGCCGTGTAGATATATGTACGTATGTATGTATGTACGACGGCCTCGGAAATTAAATCAAAAAGCGAGTCCCTGGCCGAAGATACGGCGGCGTTTACCAGGTGCTCATTTAACGTGGCCCCCGACAGATTTATACGCGTCAGCATCATCGTGTTTCCACCGCAATGCGGAGTTTCGCGGGTGCCGTCCGATGGAATTTCTTTCGCGATTGCAACCGCAGCCGCTCGACGCGAGGGTAAACAATTATGCGAAGACGAACGGAGAAGAAAGTTGGCAGGGGCCGCGAGAGTATACCGGGAAGACGGTTTTTCTCTCCGTGCAACGCCGTGATGAAAGAAAAAAAATTAACGGCACGGTTACCCGGCTGACGTAAAATAATACGTTCCTGGCGTCCGGGGAATAAAATACGGACGAAATGATGATTCGGAGGATTCGGCAGTGTTTTATTATCTCGCGAGATACTGCAACGTATTATGTAATTCAAGGTTGATGCTCGAGTTCCGAGGAGTCTTGTAATTTTATATACGTGTACCACGTTAACGGTTATGACAATACTTTCCCTGAATTGTCGCTTAAAAGTTATGTGCCTTCCGTGAAATTGTTACTTTTCCGAATGAATTTAGGATTTTGTTAATCGGAAACTGTGAAAACTATAAATTAAAGCTGAGAATTTTAGATAGTAAGATAAGACTTAAGCACAATAATTTGTTTCTATTTAGATTAAGGAATTCTTTTCGTATAGAATTATTTATGAAATTCTGTCCGATCAAATGAGAACGAATTTGTTTAGATATTGTATTAGTTACTATATGTTTATGTAAACGGAAAGAAATTCTAGTATACATATACAAAATCTGATTATGAATTGAAACGTAGATACCAGTGATACTATTATCTTACAGAAACCTTAGCATTGGCTTGAAATTATGAAAAAAACGTAAAAAAATTCTGCTTTCTCTTTACGAAAGCGAAATGTCGCAGAATCTGATATCACACCCTATTTGTGGGTTTCAGTACACGCCATGAGAGTGACATGAAAGTATGATCAAGGAATGCGCAAGTAATCCCGGCGGGGATCAATCGCTTTCCACGAGCGGATGGATATAGGATGGAAATGATAGAAATGGGAATAAAGGGCGTTGAAGTGCGAATGTCGGGGATAGGAGACCCGAAATTACGTGGGAGAATACTTCTGATAAAATACCAAGAACGGATACCTCAGGAGTAATTCATTGAAAACATGTAATTTGCTTGGAGAAAGGAACGGATTTTAGCAGACTTTAATATGCACAATAGCGTATCGTGAGAGAAGAGAAATCAAATAACACGTGGAACATTTTACGGAAACAATGCCCAAACTTAATTCCAACGCCTACAATTATGAAAATAATTCTCATTGTGTAGCCACGTAAAAATTGTACGGTATACGTAAGAAAGTAACAAATGGTGGGTGACAATCTTTGTAAAAGTTGTAAAAATATGTAGACATCAATTCTGCGTCGAGAATAGAGTTTAATGTGTTTAAATACATTTTATACGAATTGCATATCTTAAATAATTTATTTCTATTTAATATACCCAGTGTATTTGAATTTTGAGAATGTAACTCCTTGCAAATTATGTACTAGTCAAGGAAGTAAATAAAAATGAAATTTTCATCGAGTAGACAGCGCAGAATAACTTTCCTTAATCCTTATAATTTAGTTATCTGCGATCTGCTAAAGATACAATTAGTTTTTTTCTTGCCGGTACTTTATAATTACTAAACATAGCACTCGAAAGAACTCCATGTACGATACATACTAATTAATAATGACGACATAAATACACGGATGTGCATCATGTTCCCTATAAAAGATTTAAGTTCGTCAAACGGGATCGTAACCCCTCATCCAAGAAGAGTGATCGACGTGGTAATTCCCGGTTTGCTGGAGCCATTTTTCGCCCGAAGGATTTAAGGATTTTCCAGTTATATGGGCATGCCTTCGAAAGTTTCCGCGCCGATAACGCATTGAGTGGTTTGTAAGCTAAAAAGTTTTAGGGCATTCATCATGTTCCAATCTCAAATCCGTTGCGTGATTAGACGAATAGATTAAAAAAAAACTACAGTCATCTTTGAGAATCTGACAAAATCTAACAATTTAAGAATTTCACCTGAATCTGGGAGGAAATATAGGCAATGACTTTCCTGCGTTTATTAAATTTTTATGTTGACATAATCTCACATTTTCTGTATGGAAAGTGAAATCTGAATATTTTCTAATTTTTACAAAATACAATATAAAGTTAAAGTTATGTATTTAAGAGTAGATATATCGTATGTAGTCTTTCTATGCTTAATATTTTTAATTAAACTATGAGCCCTGAAAGTAACAATCACAACACACCTGGACCAACATGTAACACGAATTCGACTGTTTCAACTTTCCAGCATAGTCTTTTTCCCCCGTTCGATTTCGTGCTTCCGTACGGGTTTCGGTTCGAACACATCAATTACCGTAATCTCATCCACAGGTGTTCTTTATTGTTACGCCCCTTTTCTGTTAAAAATTGCTAACTTCGATTCACGACTTTCGGAGAATTCGCAGAAAAACCTTTACAACTCACCGCTACAATTTGCTATAATTAATACATCTCGTGTTATACACCAAAATAACGCAAACAAAACTACAAACTACAACCGCATAAAAAATACCAGTCATGATTAACCTTTCCCATAACCACGAGATTCACCTCAAACTTGATTCTACTCTGTTCCTACCTTGATTTACCATAAACCTCACCTTATTTCCACAAACAATTTATACTCCACACAATGTCAAATATCTTAACATATACTTTATCCGTGTAAACACTAATTGATCTAAAAATGCATATATTACGACTTTCGCTCGACGATTAAGGAAAATCTAAAAGTTAACGCAAACGTGATTTTAAAACCATAAACCTCCCCTTATTTCCACAAACAATTTATACTCCACACAATGTCAAATATCTCAACATATACTTTATCCGTGTAAACACTAATTGATCTAAAAATGCATATATTACGACTTTCGCTCGACGATTATGGAAAATCTGAAACCTAAGGCAAACATGATTTTAAAACATTACTGCCTCGAGAGCGAAGTTGCAATGTATGTTACATACATACAATACATACATATGCTTCTTCGAGGGCGCGCAGGCACATTTTTTGAGGATGCACCTGCGCTCGAAGTATCAAATGTTGCCCGTCGTTGCACATCGTGATTGCGGTCTTCGGGAAAAACTCGTCCGACCGGTCACGCGTAAAATATATCCAGTCTCTTGACAAGAGGACCAAGGTAGAGGCAAAAATCCGTAGGAGCACGAGACTCTGCGGTAACCGCGTCAGGTCGCAATAAATTGTCCTTTTGCAGTATCACGTTTGTATATAAACATTTTATGTCCCTACGCGAAGCAACGTGTCGCATTCTTCGCTACCCCCCTTTTTTTCTTTCTCCCCCCGCGTGACATTATTTAAAGGGTAGACAGTGGCGGGATTTCAGTTTACACCGCAGATGATTAACGGGCAGACGAACACAATAGAAATAGATATCGAATAATACAAAAGATAGAATATCTAACGTTCACTAATAACATGATTCATCGTCGAGTTACAAATCCTATCATGCGATCTTGTACAAAAGACTTTGAAGCACTTCAACGAAAATCCCGTGAATCCGATACTTAATGATTTAATTCGAAATTCCAAGTGGAAACGAACGTGAGTCATCCACTTTGAAGAGTCTTAAGTATTTATCGATAAACACATGTAATCTATGAGAAATTTTCGAATTCTATGGAGTCATTTAGTAATTCGTAATTAATCGTGACAATGGTACACACGGTTTCCCTGGTTTCGAGTTTCTCACGCGCGTTATGGAAAAAAAAATTAATAAAACGACACGTAATCGATGTACGATGATTAACTCGCTGTAAAACTGGGACGTGCATCCAGGTATCAGAAGACAGGAAGATAAATGCGTGACAACTGAATGATACACATGAAAAGAAGCATATCATGGGACGTCGTTATTCACGCAATGGCCCACCATCACGCCGGTCAACTTCGCGTGAAGCAGGTCGAACAGGTGGAACAGATGGCCGAGTAGGCGTGCAATGGTTAAACAAATACCAAAACCAGTCTCCGGGATAAACATTGGAACGTAGCCTGACCTATTAGACATTTCCGTTTTACGGTAATAAACGAAGCGAGTATAAGTATTACGTTTTTCCCCCAGGAAAACTTGCACCTTCGTTATTTCCTGGAATACAATGAATTTCCAGTATTTTTAATCATATTTGAAAATTATTGAAAATGACGGAGATAATTTCGAAAGAAATTAGATAGATATCTGAAAAATTGATGAGGTGTATGAGACTTTCAGATTTCTTCGAAGCTGCGAGACAAAGCTCGCAAAATACATTGGAGTATTTTATCGACGCTTTATCGGTTCAACGAGCATTTTATCGCTTTCGGCATTCTTTGTGCTAAAAACAATCGAGTTCTGTAATTGATCCGTCCGAGAGAGACAATAGTTCGTCACGGTATAAACGATCGGTTCTAATTCAGGCGTCAGTCAGGCATTATGTATGTACTTACCTTTAATTTCAAGCTATCAAACCAGTTTTGATGAAGAGATATTCATGGAAAGCGATAGAATGTAATAGAGAAAGATAAATAAAATTCTACAAGAAACTTGTCAATTATGCAAAACAGACTAAATATCACGTATCAAGTTAAACGGAGAACCCGTTTGAACGACATAATAATAAATCGTACGTCTAATCTGTTGCACCATGTTACAACGGAGTATATTGACATACAACAGAAATTTTTGGCATTGATTAAAATAATCGATAATCTATACAACAGACAGATAAACGGTGATACATCAAACCATATTCTGGCTGATTCCTAAAATGTTATCAGCCTATCTATACGTATACATACATACATACATACATACATACACACTTTTTGAAATACGTTCCACAGGTAAAAGACAAGAGGCATAATATTCGAATGAATAATAGCTCGTAATGCGTGAATACGCTTATCGTGACACTCGGGGCCAAATGATAATATTCTTCTCCACGGCTGGCATACTTTACACCTCCGCAACCATCCCGAGGATGTCGAGGTTCGTGATGATAATACAGCCCCCTGATTATCGCGCTGCCCGGAGCCTCTTCAGGGTCACTTGAGTTACGTCGTAATGATGGCCAACCAACGAACCGGTTGTGGCCCTGGCCCTGAGGCCCTGCCACTGCACTTATTTGGCCCCGAGTACGTACACCCTCCATCAACTAACCCGATCCCGGCAGACGAAGCGACGACGAAAAAAAGCGCGGAAGAACCCGCAAAACTTAACCACGCACCTGGCCTAAGGATGAAAGTGCGAATTCAAGGTAACCTCGAAAAACGTTCTTAGCCTCGGCCCGGGCGTTCGGGAGAAACACGAATTTCATAATTTACAAGCCCACGAAGCTTGCTGTAATCATTATTGCCGATGGCTGAGTATTCTTTTATTACACCTTGTGTTTTTTTTTGGTATGTAAAGTAGAGACCTTAAAGAGTTTTAGATTAGAGACTGACGAACGTATTTAAGTGTTAACGTTGCCGGTAATTCGGTGGGTGTCACGAGATTTGCCGTCTTTGTTCGAAGTACTATTAGTAGACATATTATCATAAGTAACATTCATTTTTTATATTCGGAAGTATAAGAGTATAGACAAGATACTTCTAGTTGATCTATTTTATACGAAAAGACTTTCAAAATTCGACAATTTCTTTCGTAAACGAAGGAGTGACCCCCTTGGTTTTCATCGTAAAAACGCATTCATTGTACCGGTTTTTCGCCTGTACAATAGATGAAATGTTCAGCCCGTTCCAGTTTCAAAGAAATAATCCGGTGAAGCTCGAAAGGGCTTAGACTTATAAATCTGACGATAAATCTATCAGGGCCAAAGACTGACCGATATTGCGCTCATGGCCATTTGCCAACGACAGGCCTCGAATCTTCTACTGCATCTCTTGTTGCATTATGCAGTCGGATGAGAGGCTGCATTTCTCTGTCTTTTTCTCTCCCCCCACACCTCCCCCTCCCCCCCTTGATCTGGCACCTCCCTTTACGGTCGGCCCTTGTCATCGGATAAATATGTCGGATGAGGCATGATTTATTCGAGCAGGACTATTTTTATCACTGCTCATCGGGTTGTTACTGGGGCTAGAGAACGAAATCTGCGGTCGCCGTGTCAAGGTCAAGGGTTTTCTCATGGCGAACGGGAAGGTGAGTTATAGAGAACAACATCCAGGTAAATTTAGCACGCTGCTCTTCGAGATCTCGGAAAGTAAATGATAGATGTAGAGTCGATGAAATAATGACGTGTGTAACGGTGCGTCATTTATATTGATAAGAAACTAAGCTTTCAGGAGCGTAAAAAAGGGTGAGTCGACAATTAATTTATATTCTGATGATTATACCAGCGGGATTTAAATGAAAGTGATGTTTCTATCTATCAATTTAATAAGGAAATTTAAATTCAGTTTCTAGATAAATGCATACAGGCGGTGTTGTCAGCCGAATATGAGAAAAGTGAGTATCTTATCGATAACGGACAGATATAGACAAATTGCATGGAAAATTTTCAATATGCTTCATTTGTTAACCTCGCTCTCTATACCTAGTGGAAAACCACTTAATAAAATGAAAGAATCGCGTGTCAGCGAGTGACAGTGTACTAAGAGTACCCAGCCCATGATATTTGAGAGTGTTACACTCCCAATGGGATCAAGAAGAAATACTATTAAAAGTGATAATTAACAACTGTCGTTGTTCTCTCATTGTCAGTGCTAACAGTGTTCGTGACGTGAAAGCCACGCGTTTCTTTCGCTATCCGAAACAAAGTTCGGAGTACGGTGAAAGAAAGTGATACACAAATCAATTAGAAATCCGTTTAAATTAAATTCGTATTAATTGAAATCTCCGCATAAACATGGAGGTTTCATTTCCGAAGTTTCATACGACCGTTCCTAAACCAACGAATCCCACGAAAATTAATATAATAGCACGAAACAATATCCCGTTGTCCACCGCGCGAATCATGGACGCAACTTTTTTAACGTTTGGCGTCATTTTAAATTTCTTCCTTGTACTCGTGATCGTCATGACGCCCTCCATGCGAACTTCTACGAATATTTATATCATTAACTTGGCATGTTCGAGCCTTGTAATCTACATCGAGTCGCTCGAAGAAATAGTTCGATGGTTGTTCGAGATAAATTTTAATCTGAACATGGACTACGTGTGCTTGATTAATTTCGACGTCACCGTTCTAACGATAGCTATGTTACATCTTGAGATGTACGTTGGCCTTTACCAACGGAATACACAGTTTCGTCAACTAATAGTCAGACGGCTGACAGCCGTAAAAGCTGTTACACTAATTTGGATCATATGCATCGTGACAATTGCCATTCAGTTACACATATACGATTACTTCGAAGGAATTATGCATGACATTTATCTGTGCGCGACATTCATGTTACTGGTTCTACCTTGTGTAATCTTTTTTGTTCTCGACAGTTTAATTCTCTACGAATTGTTAATACTGAAAGCGTCCGAAGGATCCTGGCGTTACAAAGAATCGATGGATTTCGTCATGCTAGGTAATTTGTTAATAAATAAAAATAAAATATACCGCTATGTCGTTCGAGAGATAAATGAGTTTAATATAATATCGTTTTTTTTTTATCGAATATTTTTACGAGCGATAAAAAGTGCTAATATAAGATTTGCTTGTAGTTAATATCACGGTGGCCTTCTTATTAACTGTGGCGCCTTATCGATTTGCCAGGGCAATAAATTTCATCGCGCCGAAAGCGTCCTGCTGCACGGACAGTAAGAGAGAACTCCTCTATTCGATAGTCAAGACATTTCCAATTATATTTCCAATTATTTATATCGTCGTATCTACCGAATTTCGTGAAACTCTGCAGGTTCGTTACATTCGAATTGTAATTAACGATCATTTTTACCGAGACCCTACATCAGGCGCCGTTCGTTAATGGCTTTTAATTTACCTCTAATTACAGGTGTCTCTAAGACATCTCTGCCGAAAGTCAAACGAAGAACACACCACTCCATAGATAATTTAATTTCATTTACCAGTCCTTTCGCGCGATACATTTCTTATGTGTCTATGATATATATTTATTTACTGTATACTCAGCGAGAAACTTAAACGAAAGTGTAACAGTTTACCAGTGATATAAAATAAATCGCAAAACGTGTTGCGAACGTAATGCAAAGTCATTTTACATACAAAGAATTCGCAACGTATTTGTAAGCCGAACAAGAGAAGCTAAGACTCACCGTCACAAAGTCGTGAATTCATTGCGCTCTCTGTATGCAAATTGGTTTCCCTTTGGGCTCGTCTTCCAAACGTATAAGTCGATATATAGGGACACACTTACGTACCGATACGAGTGTGTTCGTTCGAACGTACACATACGCGGACTTAATATTTGTTAGACAGCCAAGAAGAAAAGAACACCATAAACACCAACATAGCCACTGACCACATCAAATTGTTTTAAATATTTCAATTGGCGTACAGTTAAGATAACTTCACCGACAGTTCGACATACGTATGTAGTACATACACATACACATTAACATAGAGTCCATAGTACACAGATTCTTTGCGTGTTCCTACTACACCGAACACTTTACGACAATGATTATCTACTAAACCGATATTCGAATTTCTTGTTCGAACTTTATAGATATACGTATAATACATACATACATATATGCATAAGGCATCCCTGAAAAATCCAGCCGTACAATATAATTCCGAACTTCACACCCTGAATTCCGAAAGCCAGAAACTTTACTACATTCATAAAAAAAAATCCTTTTTACACCTTTACGCTCACCTTAAAACTTCCTTGGGTCCCCAGTTAAAAAATTACTACTTCCCCTCGTATATTCCATACTCGTCCAACAAAGGAAACAACAATTCATCCCGTAAATCTGAAACCGTGGCGAGAGTGCTTAAATTCGATTAAACGTAACGCGGTAAGTCCTGTCCAAGCACGGGACACCGTTTATCAAATCGAGGATAAATCCGATTTTACAGCTACACGTCCTCTCCCCCCTCCCCCTCTCTATCTCTCTCTCTCTCTCCCTCACCTACTCCCACACACGATTAGGAATTCCTTTCACGACACAATTCCTATTTCAAGCGATTCCGCAGTAGCATCCAGAGAGAAGGACTGTCGGTATTACTCATGTGTGAAGAGAATAGGTGGAGGGCACACGATTATCGTCGGTATAAGAAAGGAAGATGCATCGTACGTGTCGTCACCACAGAGGAGAAGGAAGACCTCGAAGAAACAGGAAATCAGTGGAGCGGAAACGGATCGCCCAGACGGGACTTCCGGCTCGAACATTCGGTCGACTTTATCGTCCTCCAATAATCGGCACTATGTTGACCATTACACTTCGTGCCGGAAGAACTGTCCTTCCGCGTGTTTAGAATGTAGATAATGTAACAGCGGATCGTTTTTGCTAACATTCATGGATTTGTAGTGAATTGGAATATTTTTTTTGTTAGAATACTATTCGTTCTTGTGTATAATGAATAAATAATGATGGAGGTAAAATTGGTGGATATTTAATATTTATATGTGAATTAATTGTTATTACATAATAAATGTGCTAAATGAATAAAGTGCAATCTGACGTATCGTTTCTATAAATAAATTATTCATGAATGAAACAAAAGTACCAGGACAAAGTTGTTTGCTAATTTTGGTTTCAAATTTTGTACACGCCGCGGAAGAAAAGAGCTTTGAAATTCGGAAATTTGCTTATGAATGCCGTATCAAATGTCACATCGATTGTCGCGACGCGATGTCTGCCCCCTTCCCGTGATATACAGGCGAATCACGAATTCCGTATATCGCAAATTACGAATCGCACGTAAAACCCACCGTGTGCCGGAATTAATGTTGTTTAAGAGGAACGCGAGAAATTTTGTTCACGTGAATGAAATAAGAAAAAAAAAGAGAAGAAGAATCCGCGGCGGAAGATCTAATTATATTAAGTAATTTTTGCAGGAACTCCACAGTCTCACGGATGATATATTTGCACGCACCAAACAAAGCATATAATAAGAGAAGGCTAGGGAAAGAGTTCTCCATAACGTGAGACAGTCGACACAAAGAAAGTTACACTTCGTAATATAGGCCAGTGTTTAACTTTCCCCATAGCTCTGAGCCATTTGCGAATAAGATTCAAAATTTCAACGTGAGTTCTCGCCTTCCACATACGAAACGAACTTGCGCGTTTCTGCAACCTGCTTGGATCGATGTAACTCGTCGTTACTCACGAAAATTTGTAACATTCTTATACCGTGTTTTTACAATTTTAACTATAACATATTTTTGTCAAAACTCGTAGAAACACAAAATAAAAAAAAAACAGTTACTGTGTAATTACTTTGGACGGAATGTACCTATCTGTATCCTATACAAAGACACTTACGTAAACAATTTCTTCGAGGACACGGGAAACGACTTACGATAATAATCATCGTGGACACAGAGAGTGCATCGGATATCAACGGTTTGTATACGTCACGTTAAACGTGTGAATAAAGTAAGTAATAACTCTGCATGCGTATAGAAACGTTCATTCACAGTCTTCGACAGAAAAAGCATCGGCAGTGTGTCGATTACAATCGCAGAAATCCTCGGAGAGGGGTCGGAACACTTGGATCTTTGTTGAACTTTTTCCACCATATGAAAGTTGAAAAGTTACACAGTACGAAACGCGGAACTGGTGGCAATGGAGGCTGAAGTTGCGCCGGGTGCTTATTTTTAAAGAGCTCTACCGCGCGATACGAAACTTCTTAACTCCTTTGGCATTCCGAAACGGCCATGCGAAAGTATTTCGCACGGGATATACCCGGCGAATTCGATTCCGATACTCAAACATTTGACGAGGCGCCGTTTCTGCATAGCGAGCTTTACTTTCGAGCACCATATCGTCGTACCAAGTATGCGGATCGTAAATTCACGATCCATCCTTCTCCGTAATTTAACACACCCTTGTATTATCACGCCGCCGAGGCTAAATAGGGATGGCCTGTTGCACTTGCGTTGTAAGAAAATATTTTATCAAGTGGGAATACCTAAACTCATCGCCAAACTGCCCCGACGACCACCGCAGGTCCACAGCTTCGACGAGTTTGAAAATCCACGAAATTTTGAGCGTCGTTGGCGAATTTCAATTTTTTTTTCGACCAACGAGTATTTCACGCTGTATCTATTTCCACCTTTGTTAGTAACCTTTCTTGCTTTACCTCCCCTCCCCCTTCTCGCTGTTTAAGAAACGTCACGTTTTACAAAAACGTGAGCTAAGCTTTGGATTGAATCGTTAATTTCTTTCGCAGAGCACGAACGCTCGTAAATCACCGGCATCTCAAACAATAACAAGGCTACGAAACATTGGACTGAATTGAATCGCGAAATACCCACGCTATGCTAAATTCGCCACGAAGAAGTTCGTACGAGCCATTCAGTGGAAACCGGCATAAAGGAGTGAATGGTCTGCGTATACATGAGACTCTGAAGAGCTGAAGAACGTCTTGGCTGTGTTCTCGAACATGGGGAGACATTGCTCCCTTTCTTTATGCTATAAACGACCAGATAACAGTGCGAACCATAACTTCTATAAAATTTGTCATCAACTAATCTATCCTTTTTAAATCAACAATAATAATTTACACGCAAACGTTTCCAATCATTTTTAATCGAACTAATTTAAAATAAAGTAAATTTATCATACCACATAGGTACCAACTTGATAAAATAGATATCAAATATAATATATGTCCTAAAATAATAATGCAATATATTACATTATGAAATAGTTTGACGGTTCCACAAGACACGTGAAATACTAATTGAAAAACTTCCCCCTTTTTACGCACGTAAAGGGAAGAAGCTGAATGAAGGCTCGAGGGACGCTTCAAAGTACACGTTCAGGGCGTCTGAATAATATCACGTATTAAAATCGCCCTACGCGGTGCCCCCGCGTCAACTACCCATTTTTTTTTTCTCTCATTTTTTTTTTTACCCTGAACACGGTCGACATTCTGCGATCGATGCACTTTCTTGACACCCTGTATGTACTAACAGCCGGAGGGAATGCGTGGGTGGGCGTCTCGCGACGAGGCAGCACGAGGACCGAGGAACCTCAACGTCTCGACAAACTTGGGGTGAGCACCGGTGGAGACCCTGTACAGATTCTTTGCCCAAAAACAATCTTGGCGTTGTTGAGTCAGAGCCGTGTTCGGAAAGTAGAACGGACGGGCCTAGTTACCGCGAGACTATTTAAATACAGGCGAACCTTGCACGAGCGACGTAACCCTTTGTGTCTGGTAACGTCGATGAAGTAGAAAAAAATCATTAACGATGTTTTGCACCAGGTTTGATGACTTTCGCGCTCGTTAGTGACTTTCGTTGTACTTTTTCGATTTCGGTAATTCATCGTGGCAGGCGTGAATATTTTGAAAAATTGTTTCTAACGAAACGCAATTAGTATTGGTTAAATGTGTGGGTAAATATTCAGGATATTCACACTAATTAACAGCTTTTCGAATGGTAACATGGCCACGCAATCGTTAAGGTATTCATTTAATCGTCGATTACGAGAAAATCTGTTGGTACAGTTTACCCACTCCTTGCGAATAAATTATTTTTATTCGCAACGCTTGCACTCATTCTCTCGGATTTATAGAAATCTACCGCGTTAATTTGTATGTATATATGTATGTAGATACATTTTTTCCAGACTTGCGCAAAAACGAAATCGACACGCAGGCTTATCGAGCAGTTTAACGGTCAACATTAAATTGCGATAAGAGCGATGAAATTATTACACACACGCGTGTAATTTAATCGAGTTTTAATGAATACAATCAGCCATGAAGGAGTCGTACTTCGTTACCCTGAAATGCGCATGTGAATCGCGATTAAACGGATACTCGTAAAACTTGATCGCGATAGGTACATAGAATAGACGTACGATGAGGAAGGAAAACGCGTATGAAATTACTTCGGTGTAACGGACAAGTTAATGAACAATATGCCGAGGAATTCATACCTACGAAAAATAAAGGGGACGGCGATACGGGTGAAATGAATATTCAAAAATATGACTGAGACGAAGGCAACAGGGGATACAGAAAGAAATAAGACGCAGAAAATACAGAATGAACGCAGTCGAAAATGAAATTAATAAAATATTACTGCCGAGGAAACAGTGAAACAAGAGACTCAAGGAAAATGATGAAGAGAAATTGTTAACAGCTAGTAAAAAGATAAAAATACTACGGGAAATATTCAACAGAAGAATATTCAATGGCCGTATGAATATTCATGATCACGCCAGAGAGGGGTATGCAAGAACGATGGAACAAAAATGAAGCCGAAATAAGAATCTGAAGGAGCAACGCGACGAAGAAAGTAAATATAGCGACGAAATTGAAAACGGAGTAAAACGATGGTTAAAAGTAATCGCGGTGAAGACGATGAACGCGGCTTTAGTAGGAATGCATGAACAGTGCGTGGAAAAGATTATAAGGATGAATGGAGAATATAGAGAGGAAGCAAATTTATCACACTATAGAAAATGAAAAGTAGCGGTAATCGTTGATGAAGAAAAATGTACAAAGCAATAAATACGCGGATTCTCGTAAAATGTTGTGCGATACGTAAAATGGAAAAAGATGAAATTCAAGATCGAAGACTGCCACGATACATTCAACCATAAAACCCATCTGTGGAAGATCGTAACACGCTAACGTTAAAATTTCCTTCACTTTTCGTAACCGCAGCGTCCACGTGGGACGTGAAATGAGATACCATCCAAAGTTTCGCAATAGACAGACTGTTGTTCGAACAACTTCCGATCGTATGAAACATATTCCCGTGGTGTCTAAAATTATGGAAAATTTTTCAATATATATTTAATCAGTTATTGGAAAAACACTGTGTGGATGATGTATCCAGCGATATATCAATGACATGATGTATTTGGAGTTGCGAATAATTAAATTGATACCAACGAAAACTTTGTTCTTTTAAAAAAAAAATAAATTTCACGTGATACTAGCTAAACGTATTTCGATCACGTCGATTTTAATTTGCATTTATCGGAGTTTAGGTATTTTGTGTGGGTATCATAGTTATTACGTCTATCTTATATTTATAATAAAGAGATAATCTGTGCATATCGTTATCAGCGTGATTCACTCTTTACGACTAAATCGATCGAGGAATTTGAAAATAGATTTATCTTTTGTCTTTCTCATCTTTTGATATGTTTTTTTTTCGTCTTTCGTGTCTTGTATGCACGCTTGACGGAAAAAAATGCAGTGTCGAACATGGTAAATGGTTCATTGTTCTCGCGGAGAGACAATGACATGTGGGTATTTCGGCTTCGTTGCTGACGAAATTCATCCTTTAACAATAGAGGAAAAAGTTGCAAACACCAGACACCTGGGGACACGATTATGGACATTCCTGAAAGCATTTTCTTTCCATATCTGGCCATTGCGCCACACGTATAAAACTAACCAATTACAGACCTGCGCGTACCTGAACAAATCTCAGGTTTCCATAGTTTCTTACGTAAAATTGCTATTTAAAATAGTACAGAATTAAATGAATCTTCTGATCATGTTTATTTCGTCAAAGATTTGGTGTAACTTTTGATGAAACATCCAACACGAAACGTTATCATTGTATTGATTATTTCCGACACAATCAGGAATGACCGTATGCAGGTAACAAACAGCGAAACCACTGTTTAACTATTGCGTATAGGTTGATGGCACACAAATTTGTGAATCTGCCTAATTATTACGTAGCGACATGTTAATACTGTTCTTTTTAAGGTGTCAAAGCATACAGACACCGCTGATGATTAAATCTGATTAAAATGTATTACTTACAAAACTATTCAAATAATCGTGTTCCCAGTAACTTCCAGTAAAACCATAAGATACTTAAAAAAAGTAGAGAAAAACTATAACTTCCCGAGAATACACGGACAAAACAGATAAGTCTTACAGCAAGTTCCGAAATTAAAACTTGTTTATTCGGGAAGTTTTAAGTAGTTTTATCGCAAGTAAAATAAGGGATGAAGTCGATGTAATATGAATAGGGAAATACGAAGGAATAGAATTTAAAAGTTCAATCGGAGTAACAGGAGAAAAACGTGAAATGAGTGATCAAGTTGATTTTAGCGAAAAATGCAAGGTTAAATCCAATGAGATAGTCCACTTGCACCGAATACTCGGCGCAATTACACGTTGCTTGTGCGACACGCTTTCCTTATTACAAAGATGTCAGTGCCACGCCGCGTAATGAAGGTCACTTGTCAACATGAGTGAACTACTCGTACAGTTTACAAATTGTTTGTTCTTCGTGACGAACACTCTATACATCATTTAACGATAATTAGTACCTTACGGTAGATATCCATCAACATATGTAGATTATCAGTTTAATGTTTCTAATCAGCACGTACAAATTTTTGAACGTTTTTTTACGTACTTCGAATAATAGTTACATTTGTTATTTATGCAAGAGATATACTTATTCATACTAGACATAAATATACTTACTTATTTAATAATAATCATCGTCGTAATAAAAATATACATTCGAACGAAATAAACGTGGAATTCTCTCGTGCATAAATAAAAATGATTTTCCCTAATTATAAGATACATACTGCGATAATTTTAGACTTTATACACACATGGCCAGTTCCCTTCTCTGCTGTATTTATGGTGGTATTCAAAGTTCGCAGAATATATGTGTGTTACAATAATATTGCAAGGTATATTTACCGTTATACTCCAAAACGTAGCACGGATGGGATTGTCCAAAGTTGGCCCTCCCGCACTTCCTGCGACAGATTCACTGCCCACCGTCAATCAATGTTGAAAAAAAAAATCTTCGTCGCTGACAAATCACACGCGTCGCAAATGAAAGACACACACACACACACACCCGTGTGTGACACGCAGCCGGTCCACCGATAAAATCCGTGTAAATATCACACAAAGGCCGAACTACGAAAAACTTCGTCGAAACGTTCAGGTCATTTGGGACACGAGTCCTACGTGCCAATTTCGAAAGCGCGTCGCGCTAAATTCAATTGGTGAACAGTCGACGTCTAAAAACATACATTCGACCCATCGTCAACATCCTTACTCTATATTATCATCTCTATTATAATAATAATCCCGCACAATAATCCCTTCGTACCATTCGAAATGAAAAACAGATACATATATCGTTACATCCGAAACGCCAGTCTGTCATTTCATTTCCTTCTCGGACGATTATAATATGCAAACAGTCCGCGACGATCGCGATAATACCACGTTGACGGTATCGTCACGCTTCGACACTGCGTTTTAACTAGAAACGTGCGGTAAAGCACGAACGATATGCCACGGTAGAACGAAAAGACGTCAATCCGGGAGACAGTCAGTCACGGCTCGGCAGTCGGCGTACACTGCAAGCTGGACGTCGGCGCCACGCGACTCCGAACTCGAAAGCAGAGCCGCGCAAGATGGTCGCCGACACTCTGCTCTTTCATTGGTTCCCGGCGCCGATCAGGTACGCGGGGCTGTTATCGTCGGGCAAAACACGGTGCGATGTGGGACGCGCACGGACTCCCTGATAACAGCTCGCACCGGTGCCCCCCTCTCTCTCTCTTTCTCTCTCCCTCTAACCCTTCGATGATTGACCGAAAAAAAAACTACTAACGTCGATTGACTCTCTGGACTCCCTTGAGAAGCCAACGGGAATTTTCTATGAGAACACGTGTGCAGTTTTGTTTTTATACAATGTGATGTTACTATGTTTACCGTTATACGGTAGGTGAAAAGGGTACGCGTACACCCCGATTCGCGAATAAGGATTGAGCGTTAGAATGATGTTAGGAAGTTATTGTTTTAGAGGGTGTTTGATTAGAAACTTGTACGATGATGATTAATTAATATATGAGTATTAACAGAAAGTATTAAGTTTTAAAAATAGTATTGTAGAACTTAATCGAGTGAATAAAAATTTATAATTTGTCAGAAATAAAAGAAATGTGTATATTCTCTAATATGAAAGTAAGGTTTAATCAGAAATTCATATGTAAAATTGGTCACGTACATCGGCTGAAGAAATCTGTTGACATAATATCACGTAGAATCGAACGTTACATGTCGTACATACGGTTAAATCTATGACGTATCATTCATCTCAATTATCGTTTTCTATCGAGTACGGACATTGGATGACTAACAACCATTTGAACGCCGAATCAAAGCCAATCGGCGGTGGATTGAAAATTACCTTTTCATCGGGGAGCAATTAGCGATCACACGTATGAAAGCATCCTTCGGTTACTCGACCCTGGAAGGAATGCAGCTAACTGCAAATTTCCGGCAGGCTATATTCTAAGCGAACTGGGCGTGTACACATTCGAACTTATTCCGTCTGTTAGATCGTATACACGATCGCCCGGAGCCTCGTTCGTTTCCGATTCTCTCTTCTCTCCCGTTTACGCCTTTTCTATCGTCCTATCGCACGTGTGCAAGGTCGTCCTGTCCCTTCGAGTGGTTGGAATCCCGTATGCACGGGTATGTTAATTTCCTTGCGCAAACCACGTTACGCATCATATGTTCATACGTCAAATAGGAGAAGCATCGATGGAATATTATAATGTTTCGATTGAATGTAAGAAAGTGGAAAATTCAAGTAATAATCAAAGATATACGTGATAGGCATGTATGTATGTATGTACATTATATATTTACACCGAGTCTGAGAAATAATCCCGCAACTCCGTTGGGAATATGGGGAAAAAAGAGCGTGAAACTTTGTAAATGTTAGACAGTATCATCAAAGGTTACGAATAATATTTTTTAATGGAAAAGGGGATCCTTTAGTGCGGTCGTTAACACCTGCTTCTGCATGAGCTATGCGAAGATCGTTAAGCAGATTACAAAAAGGCAAGGATTCAGGATATGCATGTTTACGAACAAGTGTGCGTACACGACGCATATATGTATGTATGTACTATGATTTGTAAATACGAGCTTAACAAGCGTTCGCAGTACTTTCGCACACCACGTAGAATAGTATACTGCACACCTTTATACGAGCGTAAGATGGAAGCAGTAAATACATCAACTGTTATCATTAAATGTCAGTTGGCGCTATGTTTTGCATTTATTCGCTGCAACGGAACCAATATTTACTTCTAAATCATGAAAATTTATCTCAGATATCGAATACACAGAAACACCGAATATACATACATATACGACTATTTCCTGTTTCTTGTATCCTTTTAAACACATATAGATATACATTATTCTGGACGTTAAAATAAGAAGAATTTCACACCATCGACGTCGGTTTCGTGAAATCTACGGACGGGGTTTCGAATTTGAGTTTTATACATCGTCGATGATAATATCAGAATTTAATTAAAAATAATTCATCCCGTAACATCGACCTAACATTTTCGTTACAGCGGTAAGAATTGGCAGGCTCCGTCTTCAGGTATGTAATTTGAGGAAAGAAGGTCAGAGAACCATCGATACTTAACCACAGAGCGATATCAGCACTGCGAAAGACCCGACCACGAGACTGTGGTAAATCGAAGGGTGAAATAAAGCCAGACAATAGAAGCAAGATATTTTATGCACTTTAGTATACGGATACAATAGCGCGAGTAACTGAAAAGGCAATCTTTGGTACATACCACGTAAACACGAAAAGATTGTAATCGATTGAAAAAAAATTATTATACGAATAAATATTAAAAAGTTCAGAGACTTTATTACTATTTTTGTATTTATATTCTATAAATGGTTGAATCGTTAAAATTTCATTTTTGTTAGGGTAAAACTCTGTTACTATACGATTTGTCGTGCTTCGAAACGTTTTGACTACTATGTGATTTATAAGTGGATAAATTGCTGAAATTCCTTTACATCGAGTTGCGTACACCTAAATACAGGGCTAGGTTCCAATGTGGCACGCAACCGGAAGTGTGAGTGATTCGTCAAACAATGGTTTTGAAAAAAGAGCACAACAATAGGAAACAATAACAGCAGACGGGGCGTCCCACACACACGCAACGAAAGCTTTGGTCAGTGTTTTCCTGTCACTGTTCTCATTACGGAAATTTCTTTAAAAATCACCAATTCATACGGAATTTAATAAATACAATATTAATAATACATAAATCCTCTAAATATCATCCACAACATAAATACATGTTATAAATACGAGGACACTTGAATTCGTCAATGTGTCAATTAATTTCCATTATATGAAAAACATTTAAAAAAAACAATATAATTATACTTAAAACATGTATTCATTAAATTTTAAGGAAATTAGAAATTTTGTTTAAAACCGTTGACATGATATGCGTAAAAGTATACGCGTCCACTTTCATTCGTCAGTAGTCATGAGAGCGTATTCTCTGCAATTTGCCTGCCGCCGTTGAAGAAACATCTTTCTTTTATGCGGTACGGCAACAAAGAGAATGGCACACAAAGGTACACGCGACGTGAAAGCACCGTGAAAACGGATTGAACGTTCCTCCGCGTTACATGTTGGTACATTAAGCTTGACATGCCGTGTAAACCCAAAGGAAAATTAATCTATACTTTCCTTTTGCTAGGAAAACAAAGATTTCATAATCCTTCGTGACTCCGAAATTTATACCCCCTCCCCTATCCATTTACATAATAAACATCCAGGAAACGATCTATGATCTACACGGAACCGGATTGACACGCAAGACTAGGGTGTCAACTAGACTCCAGAATTGATGTGTCTTACATGACAAGGATCATGATTACATGCGATCAGGAAAGGGCGGATCAATGATCTACAAATCGGAGTGTACGCCTGTAAACTCAATGTTGCTAGTACCGTTACGAACAGAAATTATCATTCCATATACCTATAAATACTATCCAGGGCGGTAGAGGCGATACCCGAAACTGGTTTTAGGTATTTGGTGGGAGACACAAAACATGGCCGTGGTCCAGCACAGCTGCAGGGTTAACCGGTTTCCCTGATTGCAAGCAACTGTATATGTACTCAATAAATGCGACACCGATATGTGTAACACATATTGTTTCGGTATAATTACGTGTTGTGTACAAAACGTGGGTATGAACAAGGGTGAATTCAAAATTTGAAGATCTAGCTTAGAAGAAATTTCTCGATAACATCCTTTTTGGCAATAGTCTTAAACCTAGTCCTCAAATCTCAATGATTGGTCCATTGATGTTGTGTTGTCATTACTTATCTGATAATATTTCTGGTCCTAGTCTACAAAAGATTCGAAACTCAGAAACCACCCTGGAAGACAATAATCTTCGTTGATCAAAAGATTGCAGCAACTGTAATGGAGGGTTTTGCGGAACAGGATCGAGACATTTTATTAGACTAGCGACCATTGCATTACCATATCGATAGACCAAGTGTAGAAATTTGAATGCGAAATATGTTGAAAAATAGTGTGAAAGTACTTCTTAATTATGGCCTGTTACTCGTTGAATTCTATCCTATTGTCTTTCATCTACCATTAAGAAAAGATAGTGGTAACATTGGTGTCAGATAGGAACGGACTGGAAATTCGAGGTAAATTTTTCTTCTTCGTCAAGGAAGACCTAGGCCCTAAGACTTAGGGCCTAGGTAGTGTCTTACCATTTTCGTGTCACGCTCGACGTTACCGGCATTTCTCTAAAATTCATATTAATAGCACGAACAAGATATCTATATACCCTGTGTGTCTTTACAGTGTTTCGTTTCGTTTAGCGATTGGCTGAATTAAACCTAACTCCAATTTAAGTACTTTATACTATTTATGTTAAGTAACATATCTCACTTTTTGCAACTCTACATGTATCTAATTAAAAAATGCGTGCTACAAGCTTTTGGAATATTCATATTAAAATTGTACATTTATTTAGTGTTTGACTAGGCATTTTCACAATTTTAGAAATGTTAACTCGAATACTATGGAAGTGTATTCTGTGTGAAATTCTGCATCCAGTATATTTTTATTTTTCGCAAAACTCAGGAATACCGATAACCGATTTAAAAAACATAACTTTACAAAATTTCAGTGCGCACCCCATATAGGTGGCGATATTCTGTTTGGGAAACACTGCTACGTCGTCTGCGCCGTCATATGTAACGTAATAACCGGCAGAGGCGCCACTGCATCACGACATAGATTTTAAATAGAATGGGATTTAAGTGTGCGTGCGAATACGCATCATTGAGAACCCTATAAACGAGTGTGCGTGAGCGTACGACTGCGTAGCGTATTTCATTGTAGTGAGCTGTAATCAGCTGTCGGCAGAACTGCGTACACTTTACTTGCATTTCAGCGAATATAATTAGTCAAATAGTCTATCTACATATTAGAAATTAATTCCTCGTGTCAGTACTACATCTCTAAATAATCTTCTACACAATGGTGAGTAAAAATGTGAACAGAATTATTTTTGTCATTGGGGTTATGTCGGCTTAGTCATCTCTCGTCCCATATATGGAAAGGCAAATATTACTGCATAGGAAATATAAATATCTTCGTTCATTTATTTTCGACCAGATCTTTTTTATTATTATTTTTCTGTCAACAAATACGAACGAAATTATGAATTTTGCTACTACGGTTGATGTACGTTTATGTATATTGAATTCTGTTAATATAGCAAGACCCAAATGAAGATACGCAATGGAATGATATTCTCAGGCAGAAAGGAATTATACCTGAGAAAAAACAGGAGAAGGAAATTACGGAAGATCAAATTGTAAATATCTTAGAGAACACAATAAATGAAAAAACTGGGCGTGGTATTTAAACATTTATCATTATATATCCTGCATTAATACTGTTAAAAAATTCTGGTAATAATGAGTTATAATTTAATTAGCCGCCAATGAGCTGGAAGATAAGTCGTTAGATGAATTGGATGAATTGGAAGATGAAGAGGATGAAGCAATTCTTTTGGAATATCGGCGCAAGAGAATAGCAGAAATGAGAGAATTGGCCAATAAAGCTAAATATGGAGAAGTAAAAGAGATTTCTGCAGAGGATTATGTTAAAGAAGTAAATAATGCTGGAGAAGATATATCAGTTGTTCTACATTTGTACAAACCTGGGTAAGATACTGGCAAATAAATATTCTAGGTTTAAACAAGATTAAGTTTCATGTTGATAAATTTTATTGCAGCATTCCACTTTGCACACTTGTAAATCAGTACTTAGTGAGTCTTGCAAGGAAATTCCCTGCAACAAAATTCTTAAAAAGTGTTTCTACTACTTGCATTCCTAATTGGCAAGACAAGAACCTTCCTACAATATTTGTCTACTATAATGGAGCCATGGTTAAACAAATTATTGGACCATTAGAATTTCGAGGCATGAAATTAACGGAACCAGGTGTGTATATCATAATCAATATTATCTTTCACGTGTTTCATGAAGATTAATATATCCAAAAATACTTTTATAGAACTGGAATGGATGTTGGGAGAAGCGAAAGCAGTACCAACCACACTTACAGAAGATCCTCGACCAAAAGCAAGAGATATACTGTTCTCCAGCTTAAAGAGTGGACATGATGATCTAGCTGATAATAACGATTGGTAATTCTATCTAATTGATAGATAATTATTTTATCAATCCACACCAATGTGCAAGTATTACACAATACAAAGCTATACATTTTATTTATTTTATGCCTATTATCACATATGTCATCTTTTGTTACTGTCAAATTTATTACCACACATATAGATCATACTATATCACAATAAAGTATTTTATTACCATGTTATACTGTTTCAAACTCTATTTTTCTACTGTACATTGATAAAAAGACAATAGAGTAATATTCCTTTTTTGTGTATCAAAATGTACATATGTACCTGAAATCTATCACATAAATTTAACTCCATTTTAATTACTTAATATGCCAATGTGACATACAATTCCTGATAGTACCAACTTTGCTATCAAAGAAATATTGATTCTGCACATGAAATCACTGTTTATTTCTTATGTTCACTCAAATATGAGTTACTGTTCACATATTTACACATTTTTTAAATAACCTAAGAGATTGTAAAGTACTGTCTTTGAACTTTCTTAGATCGACTATATTTTTCAAAAATTGCATTCTACTATTCTTCAAAAATATATCATTTGCAAATTACGACACCACACATACATTTTATATAAATATTTAGGAATATATTCTCATATCACTTCCGTAATACATTGTCGTAAAATATTTTTATAAAAATGAACAAAACACTACTCACAAAACACACGCATTACACCGCACATCGCTATACGTTCCTCTCAGCATCTTTCGGCTTTGATTTCAACGTCTTTAACTTTAATTTATTCACTTTTAAACAAGATTTTTTCACGACACTATAAATAAGCATAATTATAAATTACGACGTTTGCCTTTAACAATGAACCGATCACTGAACAGTGTTACAATAGACGGTTACGTCACTGCCGATTCTGAATGTATACGACTACACAGACTATTTACATCTTATCGCTCAAGGACTTCTCGGATTTCGTCTCCTTTAAGTGTAACTAAAACCTAACCCACGAACCCTTGAGATGATCACAGAAATCGGTATGGAACAATACAGTGTCCGCAGTCTCCGGATTCACGCGTAGTTGACACCACGTAGTAAAATATTCGTCGAACATAGAAAAATCGGGCTCGACGCAACCAACAGTTTAAAAAGAAAACTTGGCGGTCTTTACGTGTCTACACGTCTGCTTAGATCAAAGTGTACTTCTCTGACATCTTCGTGATATAATTCATAGAGCATTGAGAAAATGCATGCACTGGAATTTGTGATATAATTTCTTTCTGCGATCGAAAATACACATCGCTGAGACTTTAGGTAAGACTATAACTTATCCGGTTTTTAAGATCTATATTTTTATCTCGATTCACTTGTCTAGAAAGAAATTAGTTTGGATGTAGTATTGTTAAGAAAGGAACGGTAATTCTTGTGTTATTAAATTTTAGGGACAAAACGAACATCGAAAATGAATAAGGTAGCATGGTATAGTAAATTTGTATGACATGAATAAAATAGAAATTTCAAAATGCTCAAGAAAGAAACTGTATTAACTGCGTTTAATGAGATTAACAACTCTTGGAAATTTGGGTATGGAAATCTTTCAGATTACGAATCAAAGAAACGTTTATTAACAATAAGGCAGGACAAAGAACAGTACTGGCATAAACAAACTAATACACACATACATAATTCAGAAATGAATAGAAAAATCAATTTAACAGCTACTGAACAGTTAATGCCTGAATCCGTTAATAAACAAATGGAACAAAAGGAAATTTTTCTACGTACAAAAGCTCCTCGTACAATTCCTAATATACTTAAAAATAATTCAAAAATCCATTCGGTTTCTTTTCCGATGTCTTCAGAAGATAACACTAATTTCATACACACAGATAACAAATCAGACACAGTGTCAGATACCTCTTCCTCCACGAAGAAAGCCACTAAAAAGCGGAATCGCAAGAATATTCAAAAATCTTTAGATGAAAGACAGGAAGTTGACAATCATATAGATAAGTTGCAACAGTTTTCAAACTGTTACGTACATTCTTCTACCAAGGCTACACAGACACTTGTAGGAAAGAAAGACTTGTTAAATAAGAAAATGTCTATGTCACAGAAACTAAACAAATCTTCGCAAAAAAAGACAATGAAAGACAAAACCAAAAGGAAGTTTAGTGACAATCACGAACCAGCATTGTCTTCTGCGATGTCTACAGATAGTACATCTGCAGATTATATTAAAACAGCACCACCTACGTCTGAATGTCATGCATTTTGTTTTTTGCAAGAGGATGAACAGAAAGACCAACAAAATTCTATTGACTTTTCGAGTAATGATATTTTTAACAAATTTGACTATGAATTTTGTGATATTGGTTACACTAGTTATTTTGGGGATAGTACAACTGACTCTGGTGAAGAAACTAGTTTCTTCAATATAACAAGTAATGATCCGTGCATAAAGGAATGTGATATAAACGACAATAATACTGATATTTGTGAAATTGCTCGCTCTCCTGTAACGCAGGACGTGGAACAGGAACATTGCACTTTACTTAATCAATCTTCAGTGACACAAGGATGTTGGTGTAAGGATGTAATGTTTGTGAGTAACAGTGATACAAATTACACAAATGTATCTGATTTAGATTGCAAACAGTCTTCTAAAAATCTGATTCCAAACTGTAACAATAACACTTTGGTGGAGGACATTTCACATGAAACCCATACAAATTCGTGCATAGTTGAACCCGAGGTTGACGAAAACGTTTGCATACCAATCGATGATTTGGTAAATATTACTACTGAAGGATGCATTAATTCTACGGCGAATGATAAAATAGACTGGCCTCGTTACTGTGATTATTCGCATTTAAACGACACAAACATTACGCGTTCATTTAAAGACAGTTTTGAAAATGATTTTAATGACTTTTTAATACAATGTAACAACGACAATGAGTCATGCAGCGTCACTTTCGGTGAAATAAGAGATCCTGCTGACTTTATACAAAGACATGATTTACCAGTATTTGCTGTAGAAAATTCTTCCAATCATATACCAAAGGAAACCGACATATCACCATTGGCATTAACGGATATTGATAATAAAAATTATATTGAAAATGAGGAATTAGAGCAAGTGGTGAATGGTAATGAGCGAGACGAAAACGAGGAAATTCAGGAAATTAATAACTTCGGTAATCTCTCCAGTTCTGAATTTAAGTCCGATGCGATTGCATATAAACAGATTAAAAATATAAGTGATAATGACACAGCCGAAACTAGGGCGGAAAACAAATCAAATATAAAGGAAGGAGAGTAAGTGATGATTGTATGTATTGTACAATAGAATACGCTCACGTAATTCGAAATACGTTCTCTGGTGTTTTCGTCTTTATTTTTGTACGTGAAAAATGTTGATCGTATAATCCTTATGCTTCATTACTTATCTCCGATTCTATAAAGTTTGAACAAATTCATACAATGTTGAACGGTTATCGATGTACCTCGTATAAATTTGATCGGAACAAAGGTGTTTTCGATTATAGTAGAGTTGCGTTTCGATTCGTTCATCGATAACACTTCGGAAGCAACGTTTTCGTAATGCAGAGCGTATTTTACACCTTTCATATCTGTGGATACATTGTACAGCATGAAATATGATTATAGATTTCAATGTTTATTATGTCCATTATCGTTTTCAACTTCGCGCATATTGACAATGCATCAAGCTGGAGCACATGGAGGTAGTATAAACCCGTGATCGAGGTCAATTTGACGTTTAATACTGAATTCTATCGTTTTGTTTTTTCTGTTTTTTAGGTATGTACATAATTCTTTGTGAAAAGTGTGGTAGACTATTCAATCGCAAATACCATTTTAATAGACATTTTGTCAATTGCGCACGATTGAAAGAACCATTTAAATGCGATATGTGCAGTAATAAATATAGGTAAAAACACGATGAAATGACGAGAAACAATATACATATATCTGTATACATATAATATGTATATATGCTTAGGCTCATACATACCTTTTCTTGCTTTTGTAATGTTATTAAATGGTTGCTTCTAGGCACAGGTCTTCTTTAGTTCATCACTTAAAAACAGCGCATGACGTACAATATACACAAAACAATTCAGCCAGATACACTTGCAACATATGTTCGAAAGTATACACTAAGTTTGGTGCTTTTGAAAATCACGTAAATCGTCATAAAAACATCTGGTAAGTTTAATTTCGAGCTTCCAAAGGTTCGCAGCTAAACGCAGTCGAAAATTTCATATGCATAATCTTCTAGATGTCGGATAGAAATACAACTTAAAACAGATTACACCTACATTGTATCATAGGAAAAATTCATTTATCTCACTTGAATTTACCAAAAAGTATTAGTAAGTACTTAAGTAAAATTAATTTAGGAAATTGGAATTCAAACGTCATGTTCCTGGTGAGATGACTTATTCCATAGTACTGTATCCCCTAGTATTTGATTTTGATATTCTTCTTTTTATATATTCCTATTAACGAACAATCGTATGATAATTCAATTAATCATTATATAGTTACATCTTCAGTTTCATAGTTATGCTGTACCAAAAGAGACAAGCATAAAGTTTACAAGATTTTGAGACACCTTGTTTTCGCGCGTTTTATAAATGTAAATGGGACCGTTTGTTATTTTTTATATTTTATACTTACGGTGAACATGTTCCTATGTATTTTTTTAATTTACTTGGACAAATATATTAATTCTAATTTTTCTAATGTATTTCTTTCTAATTACTCTGAGAACGTGGGTGCCTGGAGTGTGTAGCCTGAAAATAATTGTTAGTTTCTAATCCTTTGAAGTAATTTATGGGGTAAGACCAACCACGA
This sequence comes from Mimumesa dahlbomi, assembly GCA_917499265.3. Lineage (NCBI taxonomy): Eukaryota > Metazoa > Arthropoda > Insecta > Hymenoptera > Crabronidae > Mimumesa > Mimumesa dahlbomi. The sequence goes on along the minus strand of OU824118.1, from coordinate 8,513,227 downwards.
GCAGAACGACCCAAGGGGGCGACACTTCGTATATCGTGCGTGTGAAAAAACCGATCGCCTCTTGGGCACTGTTTATTGACGCTTTAACACAAATAGTTTCAAAGCTTCAATAAGTGTAAAAAGATTTGTTTGTCCCTATTGCGTGAGGAATAAGTGGGTGTAAGAGTTCGAATGAGAGAGAAAAAGTTAAGATTGAAAGGGAGAGAGGATTTTAGAGGGAGTGTGAGTGTGTTGTGAGAACCATTGCAGGAAACCATAGTGTACGAGCACAGTTTCTTTTAAATAAACTCGACAATTTTGAGAAAATTATCCGCTTCGCATTTTATTTCCCACTCCCAATCAACGATACTAAAATCTCTACATTACCTTATTGCTCTAAGAACTGAAATGTAAGAAAGAGACGTTGTAATAATCTGAAAAGAGGTAGAACACTGAATCATTTCATTTTTTAAAGAAGATTCAAGCGTAATAATATGCACATACCTTCTTGTAATAAGAAAGAGACATTACAGCGAATCCTCCGGCAGTAATTTTACAAGGTCTTCGTGAACGAATCATTAATAATATCAGAGGTTGGGCTAAATGGCGTGGAAGGTTATTCCATTCCAAATTGTACGCGACGTTCTCGATCTGTCCGCTCTATAATATGGAGAACCATATAACGGATGTGATAATGAATTAAAACAAAGTAGTTTATTATTAAGACACACTAATGTTTCTCACTTGTATTAGAATATATACCACTCTAATAACTGAAAGGTAATTTATTTAGTAACTTGACAATCCGATTATTTAAAGACTACTATGAGAAGTATATGTACATTAGAAGATTTTCAAAAGGATTAATATTATTTGGGTGATGATGTCATTAAATCTCAGAGAGAATTACTCCGACACATGTTTGGCCCATAGTTTGGCACATAATGTTACACCACTGCAACCGCATTGCAACTAGAATTGCTGAATCAACAAGACCGATAAATTATACACAGAATAATGCTCACTATGAGTGTTATAATTCATGAGATTAGTTGCACACATATCAAGTGACTATAATAAATCGGTATATTTTACTATGTCCGAAAAAAAGATCGGTTTTATTTTTGTGAAAGATGGATGTTGCATACAACCATTAATTACCTTTTGAATTATGCATTCACCGATGTAGCAGTATATAAAAATGTTGTACGTAACTGTCGTTGTATACATGACGAATGTTAATGCGCCCATCGCGTTACTGTTTTCAGCATACTAAAAGAAAACGTAGTTAATATAAATAAATTAATGGTTGCAATAAATTTAGAAAGTAAATATTTGACGAATGAGTCAATTCTAGTTTTTCTCGAACATTGAGTTTATCACATGCAGAACAGGAAACATAGATGTAGTACCATAGAAACGTTTTTATGAAATTATTAAAATATATTTACGGCTGCAAGTAAATATCCTTCGGCCGCGAGAATGAAACAATTCGATATTACTTGTAGAAGTACAAACTCGTTAAAGGATTTTTCAACAATTTCCATATATCTGCAACGAAATCGATGGTTCCCGATAAATAGTGTTTGACAAATTAAATAATTGTCGAATAAGGCATAAATAATTTATTATACGTACGACGTTATAAAAACATGACGATCAATGATACATTTCAAACAGGCACAAACAGCTGCATTTGCATCTTTCATTTGTGCATGTATCGTATATCTGTTATACCTTTCCAAAATTTTGCTCAACGTGGACAGTTGACCGCAAGCATGAAAAACAATAACGGCAAGGAAGCAGTCGACAGAGAACGTGGTAACACAGTATAAGAATGATACAACTATTTGAGAAGCATAAATGATTTCGTACGTAGGTGATATCGTTGGGTCAAATGGATAGAGTCCTTGAGTGGGTAACTTTCTGATCGTTACATTTTCTTGAATATCTTTCACATCTTTATTCTGAGCTGGTAGCGTCATGTATCCTACAAAGGAAAGACAGAATTAAACAGTTCTTATCATAAAATTTCAAACGAAGAAAAGTCTGTACGTGTTCGCTATGACAATGAACAGTCGAAGAAATATAAATCCTTTATATTATAAAAAAATCCTTTATATATTATAAAAAATCCTTTATATTATAAAGGATTTATATACTAAAATTGAAATGAAAAAATAAATTACTTACCCATGATTGACACCGACATACAGCTAATGCAGATTATATTCACCCGTCTTCCGATTTTAGCGTGTCGAATCATAATTTTCCTACCCCACTTCGGTAAATATTCAAATCTAGCCCAGTCATCGATCATGATCTTCAAAACAAGTTTAAAATTCTCGGATTTCGCTTTAAGATACGAGAGCTTCAACAGAAGCAGACACAGTGGAACTGTCGTGATAGCTTGTTCTAGTATCAGCTGCCAATTCGGAAGATTTAACAAATACGTCATCGAAGGGATCAAAAAAGCGAGCGTAACAACGAGTCCTATGCACAATTTTAGGGTAGAAAATCGTTCGTCCAGGGGCCACAAACCGAGCAATTTCATACTCCATTGGATTAAACCGACGGCATAGTGAAAATTATATTCACAGCTTTTCGCCGACCCATCCATTTCAACGTCCAGTCGAGACTGACGCTGAACCCTGATGCTGTTAGAGCTGACGACATCAGATTCATTTATTTATTTATAAGGGTTGTCAAGTGTTACGCCCTTACGAATTCCTTCGACGACGCGATTAATTGGCCCCTCTAATTATCGAGTAACTTATGGATAAAGTGATGTACGACAGGGATTATTAACGGCCGACCTAACTTATGATGTATCATTGTTTAGATCCTAATAAGTATAAGTCAGACGTGGTCTAATTGAGCAATCTTATTTGACGAACGTATAATAACACATCGTGTGTTTGCTGCGTGAAATTTTTATGCATCCACGGTTTAATTTTTCAGTTTCATGTTGTAATCTATCTTATTGGACAGCACTAATTGACAAGTAATAATACTTCGAACAGAATGATTATGAGCTGATTATGTTGACAAAGTGAATGATGAGATGTTTACGGATTAATAATGGAAAACTACGAGAAACGATTGAAAAACATGGATATTTGTTTATATATTTTTAAAATTTCTTTATTTAATATTTGTACCGTAATTTTTATACTATCATACGTTTGGGAATATGATACTTTTTACGTATTCCAATGAGACATGGTCCCCAACCATCAATTCATGTTTAAATGTTCCCCATCCATTTGATATAATCGATAACATGTGCTTTGCATTTCAAGGACTAATACGTCGTTATTGATAGTAGCTACATTTAAGATGGATTTTTCCGAGACTGGCAGAGTTTAGTGTAAGGGTCGATTGAAAGGAATAGAATAAAAATCTGAGGGGACCCTGGTGTACTCACGATTCTGGTCACGACATCGTTTCGCGAAATATCGTCAATTCATCGCTATTTACACGTTGGTCTTCAACTGGATATTGTAACAAGCTTTCGAAGCGAATATCCTACGATTTACCGATGAACTTAATGCCGACCGTAAATAACGTGCAGCTCAGATCGTTTAAAATATTTGCTCGTGAGAAACATTTCACACAGAGACCTGAACTTTAATAATAATTGCTCGCATTCGTACCAGGGTAAGTGTAATAAATTTAACATTATACATATAGGTGTGCGACGGGTAAAGTTTACCTTTACCTTTTTACAAGAGCGCGACAAAAATATAATCATAAAGTTCATTAGTAAATAAGTGGAATAAAGCTTGCTCCGATGACCCTGACATTCTGACAAGGGTGAAAACTAAAGGAAAAGTTTCCGAAGTTAATGCATGAATAACAATAAACAGATTTTTTTCAATCGATAGGTAATCAAAGTCACGATATAAAAAAAAACATATCCCCGTAGGCGATACAACGACGAAGAACAAAACAAACTGGATGTTTATTTTCTATCCACGTATAATACGACTGTCACTACCAAATATGTTCCATCGAATCAACATATTTCTCTGCGGAAAGTAAAAACTACCAAAAAAAAAACCTCCCAACAAATCCAATCAACCGCACCACCAGTTTTTCAATCCAGCAACACGCATAAAATTTCCACCTTTCCCCGTAACGTCCGTAAAATCCAGAACAGCGGCAGGGAAACTGCGACCTGTAAATCGTCGAAAAAAAAGAAACAACAACAACAACAACAACGCCGGCATCATCGGGCGCACGCAGCTGGCCGAAATGCGAAAACCTGCGGCGATCAACCCTCGACGGTGGTACGCACCACAAGTCACCCCCTTTAACGAAAACGGATAACTACGGTGGCGCGGCGACCGGTCAAAATTCGAACGAAAGCTTGCGCCGGAACCGCGCAGATCGTCCTCAGTAGTTGCCCAGACGCTGTCACGGGCGTAGCTGGATGCTGGATTGTCTCTCTCTCTCGCGCGCGCGCGTGCCGCAGGGAGGTGCTTCCTTTTCTTCTTCCTCTTCCTCCTAACCTCGTCCTACGTCGCCTCCATCATCGACGAAACCGCCGTCGACGTCGCGATTCCTCGGTTAACCTGGCGCGTTTATAACGCGTCTTCGCCACCGAGCTAGAAACGCGGCCCTCGTTTTCACCGTCTGGCTATCAACGAGAAGAAGAAAGGGTGCCGGAGAAAAGGGAGGCCGACTAAAGGGTTTTCCTGCCGGTCGGAGTGAGGGAGAGAGAGAGAGAGAGAGAAAGAGAGAGAAAGAAAGAGAAAGAAAGAGAAAGAGAAAGAGAGAGAGAGAGACAGATTGATGAGGGAAGGTAGTTAGTTTGAGCAGAGAGAAAGAGCGATAGAGAGAAAGAGGGTGTGTAAGAGAAAGGGAGAACGGGAGAGAGAAACTGAGAGAGAGAGAGAGAGAGAGAGAGAGACACTGATAGAAAGAGAAAGACAGACAAGTAACGAGGATATACAGAAGCAAAGAAAGATAATAAGGGAGAAGTTCGGATGGGAGGGGTGGAGATGTGTTGAAGTGTGTTCTGTGTATATGGTGCAGTGCGGTGCTGTGCTCGAGAGAGAGAATGGCGTGGTCGGATTTCGCGTGCACCTCACCGTGACGTGGAAAGGTAAGGATCCTTTCATATACATTTGCATATACGTGTGTACATATACATATATACATACATATACATACATACATGTATATTTGTATATTACTCGTCATTTTGTTTTTTCTTACTCCCTCTGGCATCGAAGGTACACTTAGACGCGCGGTGTATAACGCGGCGTTTACTCCCGTCCGCAACGGAAGCTGGAGATCGAATTTCTTATTCGATTGGCATGCCGGTCGCGGCTGATAATTGGCTTCGATTTGAACGGCGATTTGTCTGACGATCGCCGGTGCCGCGTGCGCCACTGTCTGGCTTTATCTCTACCACTCTACTACGGTATTGCCCGTTGCACATATCCGTTTCTACTTGTGACTCTCTCATCGTCGTCGTAGGCGTTTAACGATTCCGAAAACACTGGTGTGCGTTCCGACGAAGCAGCCCCCTCCCTTCTCCGCTTGTTTTACACTACATACATAGTTTTCTAGCTTCCATCGTACGCGCACCTTTAGAAATCGGGAAGTCGTGTCGGCGTATTGTGCGTCACAAAGGAGTCCACGTTTTTTTTTTTTTTTTTACCCGCTGTTATCGCGGAATGGTAGAAATCGTTTTGTCTGTTCAGCGTCGAAGGTAAAATATGTTGAATGGACTAGGTGTACTTGTTCGTTCTTGGCAGCGCACGTAGGACTTTCCGGTTTTTTTTTCTTTTCTTCTTTTTTTTTTTCGTCGAACGTGTACATAGAAATATAGGTACGAGTGCGGTATCATTGCGTTGAAGGTATTGATAATGTGGTTGCTACGATACTGTTGGACGTAATAGGATAAGATATGATTCGTCGTATACAAGTGAAAGGATCAACGGGATTCTTTATTGAATATTGCGTTGATCAATCTGAATTATGGAAATTGTTACTTAGCAGTTTATTGACTTCTCATACAGTTTTACGCAAACGTTACTGATGTTTGAAATGATAATTAATTGAATCCGGGAAATAATTTCATTACGCGAGGCAACGAGGGAGTGTCAAATTTATGGTTGTAAATGAATGACATGACCGTATAGTCAGTAAGTTTCGGAGTTACCCCGATTTCCGTCTCTCACGCAAACAATAAAAAAGGAACGTGCTTCGTTATGGTTGGTATTATTTACGGGGATGAAGCTTATTTATCTTGACGACAACGGCGGGTAAAGGTACTTACAGGCAGAGAAATGAATAAATGAGAACACTGTGCCATAAATAAGCTGCGCGCTCGAAGAGTATCACATATGTTGACACATTTTACTTTTCCACGATAATTCACCTTCTCAAAATCTGTTCGTCCCTTAACTTTTCGTCCTTCACTGCAATAGAGAAGTCTCGATAATACAATTAATGAAATTTACCTTAAAAAATAGTATAAAAGTTTGACAAAATTCTATTTCATCCGCATTGGAGTATTCGTTAGATACGTTTCTGTCTTTCGCAAATAATAGACTCACGTCAAAAAGTTAATTCACTGCCGCGGATAAATACCCAGCGCAATATCAAAGTATCTCTCGTATTTACCCGAAAAAAAGGAAACGATGTCAAAGTCTAATCTCAAGTGCACCTTTTATACGCAACACGACCGTGTTAGCTGGCACTAACGCGACGGAGATAGAAACTTCTATTTCTATGACCCACGTGTAGAGTAATCGGATCTCGTATGAGTCATCCCCGTGAAGTACTCTACGATATTAAAGCTATTACTTCGTTCATATTACGGAGGTTGCAATACACGGAGAAAGCATATTGGTCAGAAGGGAAGCACAAATTTCACCGTCATATATTTTTCAATTTCATCCGCAGACACACGTGAATACGAGCTGCTACCGTGTATTATTCCATATACGTTCTTTGTGCCGTTTAGTTTTGCACATTCTGTGCGTGAGATCAATAAAGCTGGCGGGCTAGGGAGTCAAAGAAATTATACTATGAAATTACGAACGATATTATACACCAGTGATTACTATACCAGCGTCCGGAAGGCGTCTTGTACGTGTACGTATGTACGTATGTATGTACACACGTACAGTACATTCTAGATTTCATGTTTGCAAACGATTCGACAATTAACACCGATGTCGGTACTTTTCCGGCGGTGAATTTTAAAACGTTTCCACTGCGGCATCGGTTAATTCCATTAGGGATGTCAACACGATGATACTCGGACGTATTCTCACGCGTTCTAAACTGTACCCTGGTTGCACCCTAACTGCGTTATCACCATACGCCTGCTGCCCGCTTGTGACGTTAATAAGCACGTGTCAAGCATACATTGTTGCACCGAAACGAGAATCCTGTTAGACAGGTTCCCGCGTACGTTTCAAAGCATCTCATCGTTGATGCTTTTAGTTAGTCCAGTCGGAACTGTATGCTTTATTACTCCGCGAAAATTTGATTCTACGTGTGATTCTATTTCGGGACGGATATCTGTAAATATACATGTATGTATGTATGTATCTGTCGATTGCGATCGATCGATTGGCTCCTGACGTAAATGTAGTAACATCATTTTCTGAAATTTGAAATTAATTGAGATAGTAATAAATTGTATTTTACTGTTGTTCTTTTTCCTTCTGGAGTTTGTTAAATTGATTTCAAATATCTGTGATTTTTAAAGGGACAGAAAAAAAATGAAGATTAGAAATATAATTTAAAGTTGCAGTTTCGAGGGTGTAACGGATCTGTTCAGGATTGATAGAAAACTACCACCTTGCGTTTCAGTCTTTACGAGATCGATAACGTCGAGCACGTGAGCCATTCCGATAAATTATCGAGAAAGTGCCGGTGTGTCACACCGAATGATGAAAGATCTTGAAAATCGTTTTGGAATTGGCCCATAGATCACCCTTCCATCAAATGCCACTTTAGATTCGACCCTGAAGTAAAAGTTTCGCTGTAGATATTTTGTTTTTCAACGGTACTCGACATCGGAATAACAGTTTTCGGAAGATCGTTTGTAAAATTGACAATACGGTGGCTGAGAAAAGGATATCATGTAGAAAATCAGGAAGTTTGCATGTAAATTTTTTTTTTCTAAGTACACTTCCTTTGTGAAAGTAACAAAGAAATCCGCTTAGGCCAGTCCCTTGATACTTTTTAGGATAAACTGCAGAGGGGATGGTTGCACTTACTTTATCAGTATGTACTATCTCGACAAATATAATTTTTATAAGCTCTTTCCCTGCTTACAATTATTGTCGGAGGTAATAATTTTTTATCTTACGAAAGAGAGGATATTAACCGTTACGTACTTGCGTTAAACTTAAAAACCCCGGAACAAGTTTCTTATTACAGACGTAGTTTTCCTGCGTTTTACAGCATGCTAGTGGCGGTACGTGGAATTGAAAATAAATCGAGGAATGAATCCTGTTCTTTTGTTTCGATTTAAGAACGGATAGTAAAAGATACGATCTAGTTCCCTTTTGTCCGACGTCTTGGAGATACAATAATGTGTACGATCCTCTGTGGCAATACCGTAAAGCTGAGAAATTAATCTTGCAACTGTAGACGTCAATGTTGCTATTTCTATCGAAAGAAACTCGCGTACTTGGGAAAATAATCAAGAGCTTTCTGTGACGATTATTGAACATCAAACTTTACCTTGCGGTATCAAAGTTTTTTTCGACCACTTTTTCCTTCGTACACTTGTCACCGGGTATTCAGCGTTCGATTTTCATTTTAAATATTCTATTACCGAGAACTTATCGGAACACGATCACTTTTTACATCTTGGTCGGTTTCTTTGCCCGTACTTATTTCAACGTCGGCGTATTTTTATCAAAAAAAGAAATATATCAATCTACGTTACCGTAGGTATTCCGTAATACGAATATTTCTTTCTTATCTCGCAAACGGATAAAAAGGATTGAAGTATTACGGAATGAGACCCGTCGTATTTTCGAAGCCTGTACATGCAAGAATAAAGTCCAGTGTTTAACTAATTGTGTAAATTTCTCGTTGTTTCTTCCTCTGCGTTTGTACCGCCCAAGAAATACACTGGCATCGAAAATAATAGGAAGTTTCTGAAAAGGAATACTTCGCTGAAAAGAAGTGACGGACAATTCAGTGCAGACGTCGACGTTCATAGTACCTTTAACGTTTATAATAATCGAGACAAAGGTGCGAGTAAACACTCGTACATTTTCCAGCGATAAATGAAGCTAATATTTAAGTATCATTGAACAATTAACTACAGGTATTTGAGTCATCGGTTAAACGTTTGAAGTAAACATTTCAACGCAGCTATTCCGAGTCGTCGAGTTTCATTTATGAATGCATAATATATAGTACCTACAAACCTGGTATATGAATACATATATACGTATAGATATGTATACACTTTTCTTCGAGGTTTTTCTCTATTCTATTTTTGCTGCTTTGCATCCCTCGTTTTTTTCTCGTATCAGTCACAAACGATATGGCACGATCGTTCGTTCATTTCCGTACGGCGAATCGTCGAAACGACAAGAAGTTTAACGTCGACGCACCGGGAACGTTAAAATCTATTTCCTGCTCGGAAAACTTTCGCCGTCTGGAATTACTTGTTGTTTCGAATCGAAAAAAGTTTATTCGTTGCAAATCTTTCCAAGGGAAACATCAGATTTATGAACCTGAGGAATATTCTAAGTCAAAAAGTACGTAAACAAATTCGTACGACTATTACATCGAAATTGTTTCCAATAAATTTACTGTTTTGATTAAACAAGTAATTTTATTTCATCTGCTATCCACGTAGATAGAACGCAAAGTAACTGCACTATTTCATTAGTATGAAAGTTATGTAATCGAAAAGAGTGTTCACGGTATTTTTAAGTAATACGACAGAACAAACTATGTACACGGAAACGAAGATTTACCGAGAAGTTGAGTAACGATTGGGAAATTGTTCTAAAGTCCAATATAATCCCGGAACAGTAGTTTGTTGTTGCAAACTTCTTATACCTAACCTTCTGCTGCGCGTACATGCGATGTGGCAACTCGGGCACGGGGTAACCGCTAATTTGTTACTTTTCATAAAAGTACAATTCGAAACTATTCACGGTCGATCGTAGTTAAATTTCAAGTATATCTTCATTAATATCGTAAAATTATTTCCCACTTACAGTTAAATTTTCCTAAAATGAAAATCGAAATTTACATATTATTAATTAACACCGTCGAATTTTAGTTTGAATAATCGTTTGAACTCAAAGAGATCAAATAGAGATCAGTGGAATAGTTCGATTATTTGATTTGACAATCGTCTCACGCATCTGCATTGCTCTGCAAATATGAGAACCATATGGCGTGTCGAAAACGATGAGACTTAAAAAGATGGAAGGAAAAGTTGCTGGATTCGGCGTCACGTGTGAACGCTGTCGAAGCATGCTCTTCGGTCGTGCTTGCCGGATTGCTGCAAATGAATGTAATTTTCAAGTTGGCAGCCTGCCGCATTTGTACGTGGCCGTGTCCCTAGAAATATAATAGAAATAGTAGATTACCAGTCGTCGCGGAATCTCGCAGGAGTGTCGAATCCCTTCCATATTTGCTCGACGAAAATTTGACACAGATACACAAACGTACTTTTCCATTAGTTCTACTACAATACACTTATAATACAATACAGTTATAATATTTAGAATCCTATGTCTTTTCCTATAATGCGAGAACTTTTCTCATCTGTTTCTCTAAGTTTAAGTTAAAAGTTTGAATGAAATATAGAATATAGGATACATTATCTCGTTGCGTGTGAATGTAGATCGTGCGAATTGTTCACGATTTTGGTAAATTTGGTATGAAAAGTAAATGAACTTTATCAAGGATCTGTGGGGTTGAAATAGCATGGCAAATGGCCATCAACAAATCTGTCTGCCAGTTATTTTCTATCTGAATGAAGACATTTCTCGTCGCTACAATTCTCACGCTATTTCGAGCTTATTCTTCGCTGTTCTTTCCTCCCTAATGTCGGTTTTTGAGGTCGTCAGGTGCATCCGTCGCGTCGCGCAGACGATTTGTCGTTGAATCGTTTCACAATCAAAAGGACACAAGGTCGAATGGATGCAGACTTGATTAATGAACGCGTCGCGATTATTCCGGAATCGTTCCTACGCGAAGTATAAAAACTAAATTTAAAATATAATAATTAATTCGAGTAATTGATCGTTAAATTGTTATAACAGCAATTAGAAATTGGAATATTTAAGTATATAGAAATATACATACAAGTACGAAGTAACTTCGACACTTAAAGTCGATGTACTTATCTACATGTACATGACGTAATCGAACTTGTTTGATTAAATCATTATCAATAGCAGAATACTAGAATTCGGTTGTGAAAGTGTGAGAAGTTGTGTCAAATATTAACCCAATTTTTCTACGAAATTTTCGTCGTTGGTAAATTAGTTACGGAACTTCTTGTAACGATATTTACCTTTGAATTAAAGTTACACGATAAACCAAATTGGATTACCGTGTTACCACAGATCTGTACACATTTCTTGATTGCGTGACTTCGGCATTGGGGCTGTTTCTGCGAACATATCTGCCCGCTATACATACCCCTTTGAATCATCTTTTGGCAACCCCTTGCGAAATCTCGCGTAAAAAGGGTGTTGCCATGGTTGAAAGTTTGCCAAGTACAGCGAGGATTCGATCTAGTAACAATAGCGAAATGAAATCTAATAAAATACCATGGAAAATGGGGTACCGAGAGATGGAAAGTTTACGTTAGATAATGAAACTCCATTTTCGGTATTCTTTGACTAACCTCGTCTCCTTCTCCTCTTGCTCCATTATTTTCGAGTATGCGCAGCACAGTTTTCGACCTTGTAATTTCGGTAATTAGCCGGGTACTTCTTTTAATTGCAAAGACGTCTGCACTGTAAATGTAGTGTAATTGCTACGAAGTTCTGAAAAAAACAAAAGGTTTCGACGAAACTTAGCGATGAGTGCTGAAAGAAAAAGACTAACGACATTACGTTATCTAAGTACTTGTTCTATTTGAACATCCACCAAGATACGTCGATATCTTTGTATTATAATACGTGTCGCTGTTTCTACCTTTCTTCTTTGATCGTATTTTAACACGGGGAAAAAGAAAATGTTCGAAAGTGTTTTAAGTATTCGACGATTACGCTGCATTGTGCTCGTGAAATCGTGCACGGAAGAAAATTTATTCCCAGACGAATTGAATGTTTGTCATAGTTTAATCGACTGTAAAAATTCTGGTGTTGGCTGGCCTATGGAAAAATCATTGCCAAATTGTCCACGATTCGCGCGTTATGCGATTGTGATTCTCTGCCAGGTTTTCCTGTTTCCACAATGTGGATACCGCTATATGTGCCTGTCCTTTCAATCTCATCCCGTCGTTGTAACATTAGCTACGTGCTTACAATTCCAACACTGAATCAAACACTTGTATGTACTGAAAGTGAAAGCGTATTCTACTTTGTCCATGAATGGATAACCCGATCATGTACTATCTTTATATTCTGAATGATTGAAAACTGTTCCACTAGAATTCTTGTACTTAGAATCTTCAGAGTACATTTTTATATAATTATAAAATTCACTATCATTAAACTCCAGAAATAGAACACATTATTAAAGATTCAAGTTTCGAAGATTTGCAAATTAATGAGATTTAAATTAAACTTTACGTCAAATAGATTGCTATTTAACATATCTGATTTTCATTTACAATAGAATTTATACGTAAGTCTATTGATTAATACGTATGATGCTGAAAAACTGAAAGATAATTTCGATTATAATATTCCTCTTCTATTCAGAGCATTAAGTGTCTGGAGACAGGTAGATTCTTATCATTGTTCGGAAATCGTCTACTATCGTCCGTAAAATACGCGATACTGTTGTGTACGTGCATCCATAATGGTTCGGGGGATAAATCGAGCGTATTCTGTTGAGAGATTCGTGGAAGTAACGTGAGCCAAGGATTTGTTTCTGGTATCGTACATCTAGGATACATATTCATTGTTATCGATACCTGTGTACGTATATCGTGGCTACACAACATACGTGGACGTCGACGGATCTGCAATATTTCGAGCGAAACAAAATTTCGCATGCACAATTGACATGGTCCGTATATGTATATTATTCATATATTAATTTCTGTAAGGCTGATTTATACGCGATATACATATTTTCGCGCAATCACGAATACACGTATACATACCAAGCGATAATCTCATAAAGAAATGAAGTGCTTTTTAGTGCTTCTTTAGATTTTTATTTCACTTCATCGCGGCACTGCGTCGAGCAGTAGTTTATCCTCGAGGAAAATGTTCCGATTTCTTTTTACTCGTTTGACGTACTCTATCTTCCCGTGGAACCCAATTACCGTACCTTAGCATTCTGTCAGCAAAAGGAATCTCCTGGCATATACATTTCGAGGCTTGTTAAGGGAAATTTTCGATTTGTCAGTGGATCGATCGTGATATTCGTGGTTATCTCGGTAAAATGAGAAAATTTAATACACCTAATTACGTTGTTATATTTAGAAAAACTTCGCGATGTTTTATATTTAATAAGAAATCTGACAGTATGAAGAGTTAAGGTCTTGACTCGGGCCAAGTACAAGAGTTCCCGACTGGTAGACCTGAACTACTCTTTTCCGGAAGAATTAGATCGAGGTTTTCGGGGTATTCAAACGGCATTAAATCCGCATATTTCCCCCAAACTATGGTGATATTCTTGTAGGGGACGTCCACCCGAGTAATTTAAGCCTAACTACGAGAAGATCCATCAAGCCAATCGCGAGATATTTTGATCTAAAAAGTCGAGGTTTTTGTAAGAAACGTCGTCTTCTTCCTCTCCTCCTTCTCCATCACCATCTCCATGTTCAGCCTGTCACGCAGCCCGGTGTCAAACCCTAACATATGTTTCATACTATGCGAGATAATTTTTCTGCCGATAACGTAGATTTTATATATGTAGTATATGAAATTTCCTCTCACACACATCCAGATTGTTAACATATTAAATTAGAAATGTTTGTTACGTTACGTTTTTGACATCAAGCTTCGTAAAATTAAGGGTCAGAATGCGTATTCGAAACATATTCGATCATTTTTATATCTTGAAAATTGCGCGAATGGCGAGCGATGTATGAAAATCGCAAAAAATCGTCAAATTATGACAGTTTTTTGGTCGGCATTCGCTCAATTTTTGAGATAGCGATCTGAAACTGGTACCATTGTTTTAGTTAGGAAATTCTACGCCAGAACAATGTATAATAGTTGTACTTTTCGAAAATTTAATTTTTCGCAAAAATCTGAAGGGGGTAGGTCAGGATTTTTTGCGATTTTCGTAAATCACCTGCCATTTCCACAATTTTTGAGCTATTAAAATGATCCTGGGCGTTTTGGACGCGGAATCCGAAGCCGAATAAGATGCAGAAAGAATCAGATCGATATCTAAAAAATTGTAGAAATGGCAGGCGATTTACGAAAATCGCAAAAAATCCTGACCTACCCCCTTCAGATTTTTGCGAAAAATTAAATTTTCGAAAAGTACAACTATTATACATTGTTCTGGCGTAGAATTTCCTAACTAAAACAATGGTACCAGTTTCAGATCGCTATCTCAAAAATTGAGCGAATGCCGACTAAAAAACTGGTTGAATTTGACGATTTTTCGCGATATTGGTAATTCCTTCGTCGTTTCCGGCATTTTTGAGATATCAAAATGACCCGGGACGTTTGGGAAGCGGAATCCGATTCCGAATAAGACAGTGAAAGAATCAAGTCGATATCAAAAAATTTGCGGAAATGACAAAGGAAATACGAAAATCGCGAAAAATCGTCAAGTTCAACCAGTTTTTTAGTCGGCATTCGCTCAATTTTTGTGATAGCGATCTGAAACTGGTACCATTGTTTTAGTTGGGAAATTCTACGCCAGATCTATGTATAATAGTTGTACTTTTCGAAATTTTGATTTTTCGTAAAAATCTGAAGGGGGTAGGTCAGGATTTTTTGCGATTTTCGTAAATCGCTTGCCATTTCCACAATTTTTGAGATATTAAAATGATTCTTTCACTGGCTTATTCGGCTTCGCATTCCGCGTTCAAAACGGCCCGGATCATTTTAATATCTCAAAAATTGCGGAAATGGCAAGTGATTTACGAAAATCGCAAAAAATCCTGACCTACCCCCTTCAGATTTTTGCGAAAAATGAAATTTTCGAAAAGTACAACTATTATATGTTGATCTGCCGTAGAATTTCCCAACTAAAACAATGGTACAAGTTTCAGACGGCTATCTCAACAATTGAGCGAATGCCGTTCAAAAAACCGCCTGAATTTGAGGATTTTTCACGATTTTCGTAATTTGCTCGCCATTTCCACAATGATTGAGATATTAAAACGATCCGGGACGTGTTGGACGCGGAATTCGAAGCCCAATAAGACAGTGAAAGATTCAGGTCGATATCTAAAAATTTGCGGAAATGACGAAAGAATCCACAAAAAGCATCGAACATGCAAAGCTATGGGCCAAGTACAAGAGAATATTACATTGGAATAGGTTGCTCATTAACATAAACTGCATTTTACATAGGATTTGAAATCAATCAAATGTGAGCAAGTTTGATTGATTTCAAATCCTGTGTAAAATGCAGTTTATGTTAATGAGCAACCAATTCCAATGTATCATTCTCTTGTACTTGGCCCATAGCTTTGCATTTTCGATGCTTTTTGTGGATATTAAATACAACAATTAGTAACCTCCATCGAATGACGTATTAGAAAATTGTTTAAAAAAATATGAAGCTCGTTATTGGGAAGTTCACGCACAAAGTAGGCTCATTATCAATTTTCCGTTCGACAACGCTTAAGCAATTCTGATTTTCCAGTCACATCTTACAGGCTAAATCTGATGTTATTCCGTTTTCCGATGCTTAATGACCTGGAATCAAACGTCTCTCGAAGCGAAGGGACCTCTCAATAACATTGGCACGCATTTTACGTTCGTCACGGACTATTGTTTTGCAAACATACATCCAATATTGCCTCGCAAACACGGCAGCCAGTCTAGAAATCAAACAATATAACTAAATAAAAAATGATGCCGATCGCGTATACGTATATTTGTAAACTTCTATAAAAGCATGATGCTAATATTGATAAACGATATTTTCCCGGTTTATTTAAGGATCGTAGGTAAATTGGGAATACACGGGAAAATCACGAGAGAAATCTTCGTCGCACAGAGGCAAGACAATAATGATCGAAAGTTAATTACCCGTTACATTATTTCATAGAATGAAAATAACCGTGTTATATAATATCGCGTGGGTGTATACATATCATCGGTAAGTATACTGTTTAACACGGTAAAATCCATTGTTCGAGAATGAAACATTTCGCCGGTATAATTGCAAACATGGGCGTAAATTCTCGTAGAAACAGAGGGGTATGAAGATTGAGTCGTCGACGGTATAATATCGACAAATAATCCAGCTGAGATCTATTTAAAGCCACTCCGAAAGGATGATAGAAAATGAATAAAACTGGCACGAAACTCGGTTGAATCGCTGCTACAATAGTCTTAGACAAATTGTTCACTATCAGCATGCAGAACTATTTTCTCCTCTCGCCATTTCCCGTGGAAATCTTTTCCGTTTAAGATCGTTCTTTGTTTCCCGACGATTTCAGCGACTCGTGGCTAAGCGAACCTAAGCATTCCTTCGGGAAAAGAGTGTTTTCCATTTAACATCCTGGGAACAGTCGGCTAGGAGACCGCAATCATTCGTAACTATTACTCAGGATGCCATTGGCTTGTAAAAACTGCATTGCGGACGCGGGGATGTGATGGTGACGTGTGACACGCAAAAAACTGTCGCTAAGGTTAAAAATTAGCAATTTCCTAGCATTTTCTTATGAAGATTGGCCAATTGTGTTTATATTCTGGTTGCGAAGGGATGCCAAAAATATGTTGCATTTTCTTGTTGTTTGAATGGGATTAAATATCATGCGTCATCTGAATTTATAATCATTATCTCAATTAACATAAGTTTTAAAATGGCATTCGTTATGAAGATACATATGTTTTTTTTAAGAACGAGTAAACAAACTAGACAGGAAAAACAAATATTTCCCATGGTTAGATGGTTTGGAATATATTAGAAGACATAAAAAGAAAATAGTTGGTCCCGATGGTATTTATCTTCTGCCCTCCCATGGAATACAAATATTTGCATAAAATCCGCAGTCTACTTACGTGGAAGAATAATATTTCCACGGTATAATCAGGCACGTACTAATAATTTTAGTATCAATAGGAACTTACGGTGAACTGCGTGACGTATGTACGTCGATGTATGGACGTACCTACGTACCTACGTACACCTTTCTAGTGTAACGCATAATTTGAATGTATACATTTGCATGAATATATGAATACATTTTAATAGAATTTAATGAAAAGTGTGCCAATATTTGCATCGAGCAGAACAATCAAAGTAACGATAACGAATTGAAAGCACACTCTGGCGTATTGTTCGATTAGTAACAGAGTCCAAAGGTTCTTTATCTAATAAACCAATAAAGCATTCGGCAAACCAATCGAGATAATAAAATCGATATTTCGTATCGATCTAACGATACCTTTAGGCCGTTTTCAAACGGGTAGAGGGGGGGGGGGAGAGAAGACAGAACAATTCGTCGACGACGGTGTCGATGCAAAAATCTCGAATTCTGATTAAGTCCGTCGAACAGAAGGGCACCCCGAAGATATCTGCTCGAGAAGGGCATCAATTTACATAATGTATACAGGATGCAAATTTAACTGCATCCTCTGTTACCCCTCCCCCCCGTGCACAGTCGGAACCCGTTGGAAACGTTTCGTCTACCTTGGGGCCTGGCAAAATTTTCCGTGGAAATTTCCAAACGACTAAAACACCCGAGGTCTTTAACCGTCTCGACGAGTACGAACCAGATGAAAGGTGTCACTGACTGGACGAATGGCGTGGAAACTATTTCAGTCGGCCATTCTATGTACATCTTTAATTTCATTATAATTCTCGCGTAACCTTTCCGTCGTGTGACATTTAAATTTTGTGGGATTATTTTTTTTATTGACTTTGCGTGCGCGTTAGCGATAGTGTCATTCATCGGAAAATATTTGATATCTGTTTCTCGAGTATTATAGCCTCATTTCGTTCTTATTTTATGTTTCATTTTTCAATTTTTTATCGAATCATTGTGAAGTTTACTTTATGTTCGCTCACGTGTGACATAAATCATAGACGATGTACTCTACGTCTTACGGGAAATGTAAATGTCCGTGGGGGT
Organism: Mimumesa dahlbomi; assembly: GCA_917499265.3. Classification (NCBI taxonomy): domain Eukaryota; kingdom Metazoa; phylum Arthropoda; class Insecta; order Hymenoptera; family Crabronidae; genus Mimumesa; species Mimumesa dahlbomi. The sequence continues at coordinate 8,494,836 of OU824118.1, read as the reverse complement.
TGGTTCGAGGCTCACAAAGGACTTAATAGGATCGATTCCGATTACTATACATGGCCTTTGTATTCCGATCTTGACAATTCGAAATTATTAATCACTTTGCGGTGTTACAGTAGAACCATATCGCTGATAGGTTTACATTATTTACTTTAATCATCTCGCAATCCAATCCGATTGTTCGTGATTTTTGATCCACATACAATTATCAGGGTAATTTCTTCTTTGTGTATGTATGTATCTACATACATCAGAGTATATAAAATACACAGTGGAATACTCGAATGATTGTTGACTTTGTATAAAGTATTTCGCATCTGTCTATATTTATTGTAGTATTTTTATTTATTACCGTATCCGTATTGTTTTCATTACAAATTTGCAGTCGTACCGCAATCGTTCCTATAATAAACACAGTAAAAAAGTATTATTTGAAGATACCTTTCCGGTTCCGTATTCATTATTTCGGAGATCCAACTGCATGCGACGATTACATAGACCTAGCGGTAATTTATTCAGTGTTACACACTCTGCGTAAGTGACCACAGAGTTGAATTACGTGACTACGGCGAGACACATTCCCTGCCTTGTTACCAGAATAATTACACTTTCATGAACGCCGGGTGGACGTCGGATTCAAATAATTAGTCAATAGGATTTACTAATTCGAGCCTCGCTGGACCGCGTGGCTGCGACTGTTAGTCCCTTGTAAACCTCAGAATTGCTCGGTCTCACAATTTGACACTCAATGTCTATGAATGTTCTACAAGTTCTAGGAATTTGTCCCAAGTAAAATACCCGAAGTCTGATAAACTTAAAATAAATCACATCTACCGTATTTATTTTAATTTTAATTTTTGTATCATTTTTATTTTTAATCAATTTTTCCAAATGTGTACGTATACATTCAATATACACATACATATGTATACACATTATAGATGTGTGTATCTATCAGGAATGTAGTTAAAGGATTTCAAGGTTAATGATATTCCGTGCAAGTAATAAATCACAGAAATATAATTCACCTACATCTCGACAGGGTACGGAATGTCCATTAATTTAATTCACCCAAGTTTCATCTAAATTCAACGTAACCGCTGTCTGACGCGAAACCGCAGTTTTATGAATCGCGATGCCGACCGAGTGTGGATGCACCCTTAGATCGGAGAGAGTGCAGAAGGTGGGTAACGATCAACACGTAACCCCCTTCGGGCGCGTGCGCACTGTCGATGACGTCACGAGCGCAACCCCTGTGTTACCGGGGGTGGTTTTGGATATTATTTTACGATACCTGCAAACTCGTGTCGTACTCTCTCGACCCGAACATAGGTACGATTTACGTTGACACGCGACGATATAGTTTTGACAACCGCCACAACTGTGCCGGAAGACATTTCTTTCATTTCCGACGATCTTGATAAGCATAATAATTCCCACGATAATTACTTGTCAGTAATTTACTACGTTCGGGATAGTTAAAAATGAATTATTCTATGAAAAGTTGTTTCACGAACGACGTTAGAATGGGCGACGAAAAATGGTGTTTCGTATTTACGTCATTTACTTAAGACTTGCGAAAAAGTTAGTCTCTATGAATTATTCTTCGAGTCTAGCGATCAAACGGACGCCGCTAGAGCCTCGTGGGAATCTGTTGGCTCTCGTGTCACCTAGGGGAAACTTAAAACGTAGTCCCACGTATTGTAGGTCACACGGATAAAAAGACTTAAGGACTCCGATGAAACCTTCCGGAAATTTCCTATAATTTTACAGAAGAGGTTACAGCGATAACCGGGAAGGTTTATGCTGACACGAGATTCTTACGAAATGACTGCAATACCGTGAATAGGGTGTCTTTGAGGTAATTATAATTATGTATAATAACGTAGACGCTTGAGTTGTTCTTTAAGCTTTTGCATTTTGCAGTAGAAATAATTACGATTTATAATAAGAACGAGATGACAGTGGGAGCTTCACTATCTTTTGTTCTCCGGAGAACAATATTTCGTTCGACAATTTACGAATATTATCCGCGGCTAATGAAACGAGATGACGTAAGAAAAGATGAGTAGAATGCGAGATTGAGAAAGGTAATTTATTTTAGTTAGTAGACACTGGTCGTTAATCTATTTTTATGGGCCGGTCAAGTATTATCACGGGTAAATGTAATTATTTATAAAGAAGATTTCCAACGAAATTATTTTTCCTCGTGTACCTACTGATATTAATGATATCTATCTGCGGATAGCAAAGTTTTATCTAGTGTCCTTACATCGTTCCATACTTTCTCTTGGAATTAGAAGTGTATTTTTTCTGAATTAGCACTTCGTTTACGTGACAAAGGCACGTCAAAAGGACGTTTTTAAATTGCCCCTTATTCTTATTTTCCAACGTAATTGTCGCCCGAAAAGATTACATTTACGAAACCCACCAGCAACTCACCGCAGTGGCGTAGAAAGCTAATGTGTCCTCGCTTGCAACGCGAATGCTTTAAAAGAACTACCCGTAGACACGATTTAATATTTGCAACTGTAATTGCAAAAGTACCTAGTTCCCCTGGTGTTCCTCATAATTTGTATTAACCCCCGTAAAAGGATCGCGTGAACACTTGCGAATGAAATTCCACGTTCACTTTTCACCCATACAATAAATCGAAGAATTTCGATGGATGCCATGTTCCATATTATCATACCAATTTAAAAGTTTCAATAAATTATCACGATTGATAATTAAAATTATCTACATTTCGAGGGTTTTTTAATTTTCATGTTTATTATAACGAAATAATGCTTAAGTAATTTATCAATTATTATATTTCATGTTCAATAAAACGTGACGTGAAAATAACAACGGAAGAAAACATTCAACATGATTTATTATTACATTGCAGAAAAAGAAAACGTTTGCTAATTTGTAGTGAATCTATTTTGAGGAAAAGATTCTCGATTGAAAGACAGAAATATAGAACAACTGGTCAGAGGGGCTGATGTGGAAGTAGAATATAGGGTACTTAGCTAAACTGTAAAAAATGCAGTTGATGTGTAATTAAAGTGAAAGCACTTAGAAAGAAGCTCTCGGAACAGACACGGCAGAGTCTGCTGATATTAATAATGAATTCTGTCGTGTGGTTGACAGACTTTTCCCTCATCGTTTACCTTGACGTTTCTCCTCGCTTTTCCCTTGAATTATACCTCTGCTTCCCATGTATCATTGCCGAGCTTCCGGGATTGTATAAATTGCTGGCACTAAATCGAGAAAGTGTTTCGAATTTTCGGTTGATATCCGTTCGACCTATATCTCAAAAAAAAATTTTCATACTTCTATCGAACCTACCGAAAGACGTAGGAAATTAAATTGTCAGTGAAAATTATTTATTATTCTAGCTAACGCTTAATATATACCTAGTTAATAAATTGTTGAGTATACTAAATATATAGCTGCTGGCAAAACTTCACTATTTAATATAATATCGAACACAATATTGGTATTTATATTAATACATTAATAATAAAACTTAATGGAAAAAAATCACTCGTTACGACTTTAATAAGTAGCCTGTTCGATCGCAAAAGTAACACATACGTTGTTGCATTTATTATTATTTCCCATTAAGAACTTTTCAGTGAAACATGAGTCTTTACATGCCCGGCGTCAACACTTTCCAACTGTCAGGATTAATAGGGCCAGCGGCAATTTAAACTTCTCAATTATTTTAATTAAGAGTCTATTACCGGGCGGAGTGACATCTTACGGGATAAAAACAGGTCGTAAAAAGGAAACAGAAAAAAAAAAAACGAAAGAAAGTGTACCCAACAGAATAATCAGCGACGATGAGCCAAGGAGAAAGTGAAAATTGTACGCGCGTTCCCGAAGCGCAATTATCTCGCAGCTTCCGCTCTTTATTACAGTAACGCTAATTTATGATCGTTGTTCCCTGACCATTAAGGTGTTCTATATCGGTGCCGCCGGACACGGAGATTATTAATTACAGGTGTACACCTCCCGATACGGTTTTATTGTTAACTTCGACTATGTATATCCGTTGAAATAAGAAACGCAGCCTTACGTAATGAGCAGCCGTTATATCGACGGTAAATCTGGGTTCTGTAAAATTATCCGCGCGACGCAAAGGAGGGGTGGGGAGGGGGTCGGGGGAGGGGGAGGGAAAGACAGCGGAAATATTTCTCCTTCATTATCCAGCTGCAATTAATAATCCGTCGGTGCGACACCGTTTTATAATTTATCCCGCGATATAGAGCTGAAATTTGTAAGACAGAACTCGTTCCCAGGAGAAATGAGTAATTATAATTGCCGTCCGTCGGGAAGTAAGTTAAAAACGTCGGTCGACGAATTTTAACGAAAATTTTATAGTAATTCCCCCCTCCCTGCCGGTTCTTTTTTCGTGGTACGCGACATACGTTGCCGAATAATCAGTCAAGGATTTTTTTTATGGAGATATTTCATTGGCCATCGGATATTACGGTCATTTCTGCGAGAGAAAGATCAGCAAAAGTTTGGCAGACTGGCTGTGAAAGTTTTCCGGCAACCTTTACGCCGAACGTCTAAAAGTCTTGCCCGTGGCCGCGTTCAAACGAGACACAAAAAACAGCCAGAAGACAGATGTATCCCGGAAAGTTCGGTGTAATCGATGAACTCGCGCTTAATGCAGCCGGTCGCAGCTTATTTCGCGACAATTAACCTTTTCGCCGCGCTGCTTTCCGACTGAAAAGCTCGCCGGTGTTCGCGAACACTCGTATATCACTCGAAACATTTTCGAACAGACTCAATTACACCGACAGCAAACATCTGTTTTATCCGTGATACACGCGTGTACGATCTTAACGATCGACTACTCTGGTCCTAATTGTTTTTCGCGGGAAAATTTAAAAAAAAAAGAATGATAAACTTTAGCGAAAAAATTTACTCGCGAAAACTCGATTTATTTATCATACGAATCTTTGAATCCTTTTTGCTAAAGCTCGATAACGCGGGGCGAAAGAGAACGTGAGAGGAAAACGATTTCTTGATCGTGATCTCGGGGCATTTCCAGAAAGCACGTGAGCCCGACGAGATCGTTTAAAGTCTCCGTTCACCTTTCGTGACGAAGCGAACACCCTTTTCCACTCAGCCGTCTATTTTTCACTGGTCGGTTCTAATGTTAATATTTCCCTTATTTGCCCTAACTTGCACCTTCCTCCCCTCTCTATCGTAGACTTGTCGTTTCTAATTTATTTTATAGGGGCATCACACGGATTTGAATTTCCATTTTCTAATCTCCTCGTTGTTCCTCACATTTGCCCTTCAGTTTCACTCACGTCTGATACACTGGACGGAATAAATTGTGTCAAAATTATATTTCATCGTCGCGGAATTATTTTTACTTGTATTAATGTGCTGTTAGATTAACGATGCTTAATTAAAGTTTCGTTTGACGGTTAACACGACGAAATAAACGGAGAATATCGATAACCGGGATATTAAGAATCACGAAGATTTTCGGTAAATTGATCATCGATATCCGTATATGTTTTAATGGCTGTTCATGCGCACGACGAAAAATGCATATGGAAATTTATGAGGAACTCGAACAACGAGTGCACCAATTTATAAGCATACATGTAGAGGGGTATGTATGTATGTACGTACACATATGTATACGTATACGCTATTAGCAGACGGTGCACACGGTATGTCGGACACGCACAAAGTGGTCCACTTAAAATAATAAGCGTCCATTCCTTCTTTATTTATGGGAATGTGACGTAATGATTTAAACGTAATTACGATAAACGATCTTGACGAAAGTGAATACATATATAATACATGATTCTCCTATTTATACATCATTTTCTCTATCATTTACAAGCACTTCAAACTATTACATTGAAAAATCCTTAAACCACCTATTCATTTATACAATCAACTAGATATTTATCTACAAAGTTTAGGTCTAATCTGAGATATGGCAGTAAATTGTTTGAACATCTTTGCAGTATGTATGTAAGAGTGAATTTTACGGTTAGTTAAAGGTCTGCCGACTTTATCAGAAGAGTCTGCCTCCTTTTGTTCGATAAGAAGAAATTTCTGTCCGTCGCCAAGTGGACATTCCGTTTGACAAGTTGGCTAGCTCGAAGTGCCCTTTACCTATCTATCAGTGAGCAGGGAGTGTACGAATGTCAATAGGCCTCGCCCACCAGGGCAAACAGTGTTCAAGGCTTTGCCTTGCTTTGCCTTGTTCCAGCTTCTGAGCTTCCAGTCGGGCTTGTTTGATTAGAGACCCGTTAACACTACTGTCCGACACCAGGAATGCTCTCAGTCGCTATCAAAGTTCGAATATTAACCGACTCCCCCCGTCCTAATATTTGACTCGATGTATATTATACGCGAGATGAACATTTTAATGTCGAGATTGAAATATCCAGGGACGTACGAATTATCCGCACAGGCTCGTATTAATATTCGCACACCGAATGATATTCGTGAAGTCATTCTTTCGCTCTTGAATCGATTCGGAAGCGAACGAATGTTACTGCGAACTGGAGCGGACATCTCGATCCACCAAAAACAACATTGGATTCTTTCTTTCTGTAATTGGTTCAGATATAGAACAATGATTTCCCAGATTCGATGTTATACTGATATTTTCTGCGAGTCTATTGTGAGTACAATAAAAATCGTTTTTCACAGGATGGCATAGTGTTACTCTTATTTTAAATCAGTTACACTTTTTTCTCTTTCAATTTCAAATTTGAAAACAGGATTTTACATATGCCAATAGTAATTGGGTGTAACTCCGCTGGAGTTGGTACAATTATCTCTTTTTTACACTTCGGTAAACCAGTTATATTTGGAAGATATGACGTCCAGTCTTTTCGACGAACTAGTCTTTATTTACTTCAGCTTTTTGTACGACGGAGATCCTTGCCCGTCGGTCGACGTTCACAGTGGTCCATCGATATGCGTTAACGTAAAAGTTGCCTCTAATTTCTATTATGATTGAGGAATTCCAGGTGCGAGACAATTTTCCGCGTCCGTTGGTGCGCGAACGTTTCGATTCGATTTCCACTACTATTTCCTGTTTCGCGAAAACTTGCCGAGTGAATTCGACTTCCGTTTGTAGTTCCTTGGAATCTCTTGCCCGAGTTTCTCTTGTCGCGTTTCAGACGTGTGTATCTACATACGCGTGTGTAGAAATGTACTATACGTATGTTACATACGTTCAACATTTTTCGCGTGCAACGATACAGCGAATTTTATAGATCTCCGAACTTCGCTATCTAATTCGCCAAGATTCTATCAACCAATCTGTGATTGCCTTGAGTGTTCTACTTGAATACATGATAAGCACTTACGCCTTTTCGATTACGCGAATTAGTAAAATTTGCAAATTTGTTTCGCGATTTTCGAAAGATGGTTAAAAGTCTTGTTTTGACGAAGTTTTATATATCTTTGATCTTTATATATAGACAAGTAGAATCCCTTCACTGTGTACTTCAAATAAAGTAAATTGAATTCACATCTCTTTCTTTCTATCAATTAAAATATTTTTAACACACGCGTGAAATGCGTCGGCTCGCACTTTTACGTAGGAGTGCCCAAACACACAGGAACAATATTAATTACAGTTTAGAAACACACACAAAATTTTCAATTTTGCAAACCCTAAGGGAATGTATACATACGAGATTATAAATTTTTCCACCTTACACGTAAGCTACGTGTCTATCTGAAATACATTATATAGATTGCATATTTAAAAATTCAATAATAATTTCATAGGATTTTCCGTGAAATATCATTTCCGAGATGTCGATGGGAATCGTAGCGAATCTTCTATATCGTTTTTCTAAGCATATGCGCGGTTCGGAATCTATTTTAGTAGACGTCGGGATCATTCATATAAGTCCTGATTCCAAATCCGCGGATGGAACATGGAAAAATATTCTTACCGTCTTACTCTTCGTCTGTCATGACTCTGCCAGACATTATCATATGTTTGCATAATAATCCCACCATTGATGCTGTCTGTACGTGTCCGTACTATATTCGCATCACCGGCTCCTACGCACATACAAATGAAGTCGGGAGAATTTACGATAAGAATGATAAAGGGAGCAAGATTGAACGAAAAAAGAGAAAAAGAAAAAAAAATGTAAAGGAAAGGCTGAGGAATGACGTGAAAACGTTTGACTTTCCTTTTACTCGTTCGTATTTTTTCATCGTGTATTTCTTGTTTCGCGTGTCGTTCGGTAATTTCGTCGAACATTTGAAATACCGTGGGAATTTGAGAATACGAGTTTCTTGAAAATATCGATCTTTTCGCGTTGTTGGAAACGTTAGACAACGACTGACACTCGGCTCTCGTCGACTCGTTTTTCGCTATCGCAGCGAGCTTCACTTTCCGTGAAATAAAGATGGCTATCCAGCTGAAGTGTTGTGTTATCGAGCACTACCCCCTCGAGTAGTTGATCAACTCTTTTTTTTTTTAATAATACCGGCTGCACTTTCTATGCCAGAGATTACGCGTCTAGCATTAAATTTGAAAAAATCAACGTCGCGTGTAGATCGACGACGACACGTCAAACGCGCACACAACCCCAAGTGTTTATGTATAAAAATGAAAATTGAGTTTAACAATTCTGTGATATTTCACAGTAAAATACTTGTTGTATTAGAATTTTATAAATATCATTTCAAAGCCGAAGAAAGTATGATACTTTAAAACTACGTCATTACTTTGCATGAAAATCAAACGCGTGTCGTACTCTGACACACTTTCCCGTAAACCAGTTTAATAAATTAATGAAATATTAAAAAACTATCTTTAATTAAAGAAAATGTTACAGATATCATATGTGCGATATTTCTTTTTCTAACACGTCCGCAGAAAACGTAGTACATGCATGTGGAAATGTTATCTGCGCCTCTAAATCGTAAGCTAACTAAGGAATCCTAAAAAGTTCTAATTAGCACCAGCCCTGTTTCTGTTTAAACTAATTTTACGGTCGGAAAGGGACGTACAGATTTTTCCGTTTTTTTTTAAACTGTTTGCGCGCGTGCACACAATGTGCAAAGCCTTGGTTTTGAGGTTTATTAAAACCGCGGAGAAAAGTGGATATATGCGCGGTGCGACTGTATCGCCCCGCGTTTTATACTGTCGTGCGAAAAATATTTATTGGTCCGTACCGGCTCTGACATCGAAGCCAGCAGAAATCGTCTTTGTCGTTTTATTTATTACTTTGCCAGCTATGGCATGTCGAAAGCCGATAAGAATTTATCGTTCGCCCCCGGTAAAGCATGCATACCCGCTACCTTTTCCCGGTTTTCCTATTTTCCTTAATAATTTCCAATGTTGGAATACTTACCGTCGATACGCAATAAATATCCGGGCATCGATTTTTACACCGTTACAAGTCCTTTTTATCAAGTACTTACACGGAATATCAGAAAATCTACACCTTTGTCATTTTAGCGTAGTTGATTTTATAAGAAAAATGTCTCGCGATGTTTATACTTAATAGTGAGAATTTTCAAGTGTATTTCCAATCTGTTCGAATGATTTTAAATACACTTGGAAAATTATAACGCTGCTCCTATGAATAAAAACAGAAACAACTGTATATGTATGCCGGAGAAAACAACATCGAGGTACGGTAACTAACTTAAAATACGAGGCGGGTGGGCGTTTAACTGTGTAATTGCAATCGTCTGCATTTGCAAAATATTTATCTGGCAACCTGTTTCGAAACGTTTCGTCGAATCAATTTTTTATCGATAGGTTCGCTCATTGGACTCGATGGGGTAGGTATCGTAATTGTTCCCAGAGGTAAAATCGATCAGCGTTCCGTGGAGTAGTAATTACTGAAAAACAGGCAGATAAGCCTCCGCGAAATTATCGCGGTTTTACGGGAAATTCACAGGAATAGCTGGCAGTAAACATACGTATAATTATGTCCAACCACACGAATCGTCACAATGTTGCTTTCGCCGGTATTCGCTGTTTTACCAATTTTCATGCCACCGACTACCACTATCGCCACTCGATCCGTATATACGGTGATACTGTTAATTAACTTGACATTTGATAATTTTATAATACAATGGGAATTTTCGGAATACGTGACTACTAGCGAAACAGTCGAAACGATGGAATCTACATTTTTAAAAATGGTTGGACATGAAAAATTTACGGAGGGTAGAATAATTAAGCGCATTAAATTCTCGCTAATTAATATTTTTTCGTAACTATTGCTAGTACTTTCGACAGAACGAAAATTAGTTTCTAGTAAAAATCGGAAAACCTCTGCTGGTTAATTGTAACCGAGTTTCGTGGGTTTTGGTACTTTCCTTCGCATAATTATTTTTTCATTAAAACTAGATCACTAATGTTCGCTACTTTTTATTTAAAAACTACGAAAAGGTAGAAGCTCGACACAATTGGGTCATACAGGATTTGTCGACGGTTAATTTTCGCACAAACATGGCCAGCATCAAGGATTATGCTAGATAATTATGACGCTGCCAAATTATGGAAATTATCATATTGGTATTTTCCTCTGATCAACGTTTCCGCGCGAAAGCTTTTTCTTGGAAATTCAAGCTGTATTTACCTAAAACCGGTGAAAGCCAGATGTATGCATGGAAATCGATGTTTTTCTCTGTGAAAGTGGTACTGGTATTTGCTTTAATACTGTAAGAGGTAAATGAGAGTTTTAATGTGATAACGATAATCATCGGAGTGATAACGTATTGGTTTGTAATCGAAATATTGTAATATTCGTTAAATTTTACTGTCTCATTCAGTTTTTCGCATGTATCCACGCTATCTTCCAAGTTATAGTCATTGCATACCTTAGTACGAAAGCAATATACGGAAAGTGTAATCGGTACATATGTATATACAGATTAATGGATAGCGTTTGCTATCGGATGCTAATGTTTACCGCATTGCGTGAACAAATAGGCATAAACCAGATAATGAATATTCAAATATGGAAAATTATTTATTCTCCGCGTTAATCATATTTGCGATATCCATATCTTCGTACTACGGAAATTTTTAATGAATCGTTATACCGAGGTCGCGTTACCCACATTTGAATAATCAATTTTACAAATAAAAATCGTGAAACGGCAACCCGAGCGTCGCTCCTAAAATAAGTGATAAAAATCAAAATATTTCCAGGCCAAAGTTTTCCATATCGTTCAAACATAGCTCGATCCAAAGTCCCTAATAAAACGGGAACCCCACACTCGAGATATTTCAAACGCCTCGGGGTACCAGGTCAACAAAAAAACACAAACACATACAAACACGTCCACACAAAAATTCAAATTTCCCAATTCTAATTGCACAGACGTACAAAATGGAATCTTATATTATAAAATCGACCAAAGTGAAAACCTGATAATGACCAAGTTCGCAGGTACTGGTGCATAATTTTAACGACACTCGCCGCTGGGTATCAGTTCTCAAAAATAGAGTCGCTATCGAAGGGAGAGAAAAAAAATAGTTCCATCCGAACACTTCGTGAGCGTAATACGTGAACACGGATCGATAAAACGTCGAGACTACGCGGGACCACCAAGGAAAGAGAGTCTGACGGAGCGACACACAGACCTAACGAATCGAACGCTCATGCCACGAGGAAACAGATCGCTTTCCGATATTTTTTTCTCCGGCGGATCCGGTTATGCAACGAGGTCACGTCCGAAACTGACCGCATCCCGCGATGTTCAACGATTGTAAATCGTTAGCCGGCCGACGTCGCTACGGCGAAGGATATCCTTCAAGCCTGTGGCAGCTTTAACGACCCTAAAACGGGAGGCGTTTCGTCGCAATGCGTACAGAGTTAAATTTTCACGATTTCACGTCGGCCGACGCCGGGAAGAGGTTAAGTTTTTTTTTTAGCGCCGTGTTCGTTTGGAAATTATTCCGCGGATTATCGTTCGGATTCGACGAGATTCTAACGCGGTTTTCTTACGACGTCGACGGAATCGATCCGTCGGGTGAATCGGATGGGAATCGTTGGAATTTTGGGAAAATCTGTAGGGAGACTTTAAAAATTATTTGATATGGTTCGAAAAGGGATAGTATGAATATGACTATGGCGTGTATTGGAATTCGTTGGTATTTATTTTGTGTCGGTTTGCAGATTTCAGTGGATTTGTTTTTTTTTTGTAGTATTATTAGACGAAGGTAAAATTCACGTGGTGGGAGAATATAAAATTTTATCGACGGGTGTAGCGGTCGATGGAATCGAATGTCTGTCATTCATGTTGAAATGATGACAGGTTCGTGTCACAATACACGGATCGACGTCGAAAATAAATTAACGCTGCGGCAAGTAGAACAATATATCTCGTTGTTACGTACGGGATGACAAAGCTTTTCGTCGCAAAACACCGAATTTCTAGACAATGATAAATTGAACCCTCTAAATACTTGTGAACCGTTCGAATCTATATCGCGTACAACGGAACCGTGTCGCTTCTTATCGCTAACTAATTCAATTACCTATAAACGTGTACAATAGCAACAAAAACGCCCTGATAATCTTTGAAAATTAAACGAGACGAGAGTACTTCTTTCATTACTTAACTTCACCGTGAGAGAAACAATTCGAACATTAAACATTACTTCGTCACGTATAAAAAAAGCCTCAATTTAATAATTAAAAAGCGTAACCGTTATTCAAAAACGGAATATTAATTCGCGAATATTCACCGATTAATCAATCCGTTTCAAAGGTAGGTAATAAAAATGATACACCGCGTGCGGATATAAAAACAATAAATATCATAGTCTTAAAAAAGAAATACACTTCGGAACCGTAAGAATTTTATTTCATTCCGTTACAAGATCCTGGAAAGCACATAGATCGATGTCGACCGTTTATGCGACCTGCACAGTGATGCGAAGTATGAAAGTGTAATCTCAAAGAAGGAAGCACTTTCAGCGGAACGGAGGAATTGAAAAGAAAAAGAAAAACGATAAGAAAAAGTGGTAAAATCACGGCTGGAAAACCGGCAGCGGGAGTCTCGTCGATCCGCGAGTCGTTCCCCTTCGTAATCATTTTTTGGATCTTCGTATTTTTGCTCGTCGTGCAATCTGCTCTCCGCGACGTTTCGCGAGCAGCTCCGCACCGTAATTTCTGTTATGTCAGAATGCTCGGCTAAGAGTTTTCCCAACGGTGGAGAGAGACATTCGAGGACAAACTCGCATGTATACGTATACATACGTCGTTCCCCGAGTCGTTCAGGCTCGCTGTAAGTGACGCGTAAACGAAAAAGGCAAAAAAAAAGAAGAGCGAAAGAAAGAGAGCTTTACAGCCCCTTAAATGTAATGAATGCACCGCGAATAACGGTGTTCGCTATCGCTGAAAAATACTTGGCTCGCGGAGACGAAGTGAGAATAGATTAATTCATTCAAAGCGAGCGGAAAAAACAACACCCAAGTAAAAGTGACGAATGATAGATGAATAGAATTTCACGTGATAGAACGAACGGTAATGAACGTTAACTACGATGAAAATATATTCTTTTGAAATTAATTACACGAAGAAAAATTGTAGCTACGTATCATAAAGTCTGTTTGAGGCGGAACAAAGTCTTCGCTAAGAACGAAAAGCGAAATTGTTCGATGGTATTTAAATTGTGTAATTTCGCTCATTCGATGATTAAGCTTCGTCGTTTAAGGTTGATGGAAATCGCGGAAATTTTGCGAGAAGTACGTCTCGCTTCCTTGAAAAGCTTCCGAAGCGTAGAAAATAGAGCAAGTTATCCGACCTCTACTAATTTAGAAGATTAGAAGGATGGTATCCGAAGCGGTAGTTGTCGAAATTAGATTGAATAGAATGGGAGGTCGATTCTTTTTTTTCTTTTCTTTTCTTTTCTTGGGAATTTGTTTCACACGGTGCGGAATCCTTCGGCACGAAATGACTTCCATATACGTCACGCAGTAAAACAGGGTAACTTATTCCGTCCGAGACTTTCAATTTCCAGTTTACTCCAGTTTCTTTCTATCCCGTCTAATATTTCATATTATAACTTTTCCCTAGATTTTTATATCCGCGGGAAAGACAATACCGGTATATTTTCTCCAACTTTTCTGTACATCAACTCGTTCCGCATTCTAGCAATCCCAGTTACATTAATAAAATATCATAGTCTTAATTGAAGAACCTGTTATCGACACACGAAGTTGAGAAACTGTTGTAAGAACCGCACTACACAGGTAAATTCTTATTACAGGAATTCCATAAACACATACTAATCATTAATATACTATTTATCACATAATTAATTAATTTCTCGCAAAAACATTGACTAACAACGAACAAAATCAATATTTTTCTCATTCGTGCAGCCTCACTGTCAACTCTGATATTCTCCGTTCCTCCGTCGAAATCCGATATTATCAATCATTTATATTCTCAAATCTAATTCTATTCACGATCCAGGACGACGCATACAATATCCAGAACCCGATCGCCTAACCAGAAATACCCCAGATCCTTCTACAACTCCAAAATACCGACCCACCGAATCCTGAAAAACTGGTAAAAAAGATCACACCGTTCCACCTGGCCCACGCAATTCCCGTGATTCGCATTGCCTTGTTGACGTAAATGTCAGATGACCGTGTACAGAGAAAGAGAGAGAGAGAGAGAGAGAAAACGACAGAGAGAGACAGAGAGTGAGAACGAGCGATCCGCGTACGTGTCCTCACCCTCAAAGGGGGCACACTCGGGCTTGTTCCGTCGTCCCAGCTTTCAAGTCTCGAAGGTTAGAGAGAACGGGGAGGTATGGAAAGGGTGAGCGACATGGTGGATGAAGAGAGAGAGAGAGAGAAAGAGAGAGAGAACGAGAGAGTGAGAGAGAGAGAGAGAGTAAAGCGGTGTGTATGTGTATGTATATGTATACATACATATAACATATAACGTAGGAGGCCGAATGGCGCTTGTGTGGATGCCTAGCTCTTCCCTGCGGGCCGATATCGACCCAGGCACAACCGACCAATACTGAAGGAAAGCTAAGGTCGCGGTTACGACCACCGGGAAACGAAGACGTCGACGGGGTGTACTCGTCGTCGTAAACTCCCTGCCACCGTCGGTTCGCCGTGATCGAGATACAGGAACCCTCCGGGGGTTCCTCTCTCTCTCTCTCTCTCTTCGCACCTGGCAATTTATACCTTGAACGTCTACATCCGCGTGCTCGCCTCAACCGAATTGTTACACCTTCGACGATTATCTCGTTAACGTGGTCTCGAAGGAACCTGGAGGGATGGAATGGGGATATTATTTTATTTGAAAGCCCGCCGGAACTTTGCACGAACGATAATGCTTTCTCGGCGTCGCGTCGACGAGGCTCGATCGAACTCCCGGTGGATATCGTACACTGTAATATTATCGGGGATGGTTTAAATTGTTGCGGTATGCTAATAAGGAGACTGTGTGTATGGAAATATGTGTAATAGATTTTTGTTGGACGCGGGTTTTTAATTGCGATGGAAAGAAAAGTATGATTTTTTGTCAGAGAGTTATTAACATTTTTTTTTAAGAAAAAATGTAAACAGAAATGTTTGATATTAGTCCCAAGTGTAATTCGTAGTTCTCTGTCTCGTTAACACAGAAACCGCGTGAAAAAGGATAAATAAATTAATTGTCTCGTTTAATAGCGGTATCTATAGCAATCCGAATACCTTCCTGTCAATTCGATTCACACTTCCAGCGGAGCGTATGTAGAATCTATTAAAGCGAGTCTAATTGACATTTCGAGTGCAAAGGGTTAATAATAGACCAGCCTCGTATAGATTTACTGGAGGAAAGTTACCGTAAGATACCGTCTATTAAATCGAAAACACACCTTTGTCGCGCGGCAGTTACACGTACATACATGCATACATACATACATATATAGCTAGTAGCCGTAGCGAGCCTTGTAAGAGTCGTCGTAAATTTTCGCCAACGAACCTTTTAAAGTTCGACTGTGCGTCGCGACGCCCGGGTGGGGAAAGGCGTTAAAGAGGGAATTCTTTAGCGGTGGCCGCACGTTAAAAGCTCTGAGTGGGACACTAAATTCGTTCCAGCCCCGACTTCCCTGAGCCGCGACCACGACGACGAATGTTTAATGGACCTCGTGTCGTATAATTTCCCTTCGTATTGGGAAAAGACCGACGGCCGCCGGAAGACACGGAAGTCGTCTCAATTACGCGGAAATACGGTGTCGGATAACCGAAAACCGGCGAGATGGGCGACAGGAATTCCTTGCGGCTTTATCGCCGCGTAAAGCAATCTAAATTCTCATTATATCTGAAAATCTCGTTGGCACCGATCGATACCGTTGCCTTTCTTCTATCGCGATGTGGTACGTTGATAACAGTTTTGTCCGGTGCGTACCTGTTCTATTATTATAGTCGCGAGATTTCTATCGTTTTTTTTTCGGGCGAGGAATTCTGAAGAATTTTTCAGCGAAATTACGTTTTCATTTTTATCATATATCGTGTAGCGAAAATAGAAGAGATTTAATGGTTCGTGATTTTTGAATTAGTTTCTTTTTTTATCTTATTGAGGAGAAATATGATTTAAACGAAAATTACGCGGTGTTACGAATGAAATGTAATTCCTGCTGTTATCCGGATTTAAATGCTTTCAAAATTATGTAGAATAATTCACTTTACTTGGGTATTTTGCACATTCGTAACCACTGGACTGACATTTTATAGAATTGCCTTTGACGGTGTGTAAAGGGAGTACATGTATAGAGGCAGATATGAATGAATATTGAAGACCAGATGAAAAACGTTAATTACACGCTTTGTGACGCGTAGGTGAGCGTAAGGGTGATGCAAAAAAAAAAGAGAAGAAGAAGGGTGATAAAGGGTAAAACCAGAACGACGAACCACTTCAGAAATAGAAAGAACAAGGTCAGAATACCCATACGGAGAGATTCTCGCGAGTTGAAACTTCTCGGTAGAAAAAGAACTGCAGTTGAACCGGCTGAAATCTCAATGTTTACAAACTACTTTTGAGATTGTCGTCCTGGAATTGGCGCAGGGTACTGGATGTTCGAAAACACTGTACTCAATTTCTACGTAGTAGTGCGACGATCGACGTGATTTCTTTTTATCGTTAACGAACGAGAGTATTCCTATTTATATTCAATCGTTACCCACGACTTCACGTGGGTATCGTTCATACAAAACTTCTCTTCTTTGTATTCTGTGTTTGTATGTACAATGTTACCACATTCTGTCTGTAGTTTGGTTATCTACATTCTTCGAGAGAGTCTTTGTGTGTTAATTAAAAATCACACACTCGTTTACTACGTTTCGACATTTTTACATTTTCCGAATTAATTAATTTTTTTTATCGTATATAGTGTGCATCAGTTTTCATTTAACAAAAGTTGAAAAGTTCCTGGTAATCACAGCAAGTCCTTTCGATTGTATAAATATTTTTATGTTCCATTCGTTTTTCGTTATATATTTGTAAGTAACGTTAACGAATGAACCTCGAAGTGTTCCTTGAATGTCCGATCATTTATCGTGATTTAAAATCCTAGTTTGAGAACTCTGGAAACGTGGTAACACAGGGGTAAAAAGGACGATATCCCGGCCGGTATCCTTCGGGAAGCCTCTTTCTACCCTCTTTTCGATGTAAACGAAACAGGCGAATCCCATTCGTTGAATCGATCCGTCTCCTCCCTTTTCCCCGTAGGCAACAATGTGATGCCGTGAAGATTTTTCACGACAGTCTCGTTTGTTTCACGGTCACCGGGACTTTGTTCCAGGGAAGTTGACAAATTCGATCTTTTCCCGGAGAACCAAAAACACTGGGACAAAGATCTCGATTATTTCCGTAATTTATTACGCAGACTTTTAGGGGAAAGAATTACATGGTATCGTATAAATACTCTATACTGTATACGCGTATATGTATATCAAAATAAACAGAAAGTTCTGTTATATGTTACGAAAATAAAAATAGTTGATCAAAGCTTTGTTTAAGTTATCGTGTGATATCGCGGGCGGATATTGTTTGTATTTAAGTAACTTTTGTATATAGGTTTTGCCTGTGTATTTATACAATATTTCATTTGTTCAGTTATTTACGGCATAAATGTATATAGATATTTTTTCCCTCGTACTTCTATTCCAATATACGAAGTGGGCATTTATCAAATAGTCATGCAATATTTATATTTTCTGAAAAATAGGAGATTTCTATCTATGAAACAACGAAACCATATATTTCCGGTGTTTAAACGTGCTTAAAAAAATATTCAGTATTTTTAGAAACCCGGTGCAAATAATATCGGTTATTTATGTGATTTTTTGCATCACAGAAATCGAGTACGAACAAAATTACTAATAATATTAATATTCCTAAACATATAACATATCCACGAAAAACAAACCTTTCAATTTACCATTCCAATTTCACCTGCCAACATCATTACATCATCCAAAAATGCTTCAAAACTATTCCAAAAACAACAATGAAAAAAAAACAAATCCTATTAAATCATCCACTCAAACCCCAATTAAATTTTTTCTCGCGTCATAAAACCCGCTAAAAAATTTCATCAAGCCACCTCCCCTCATTTTTCCAATTCCAATACCATCGGGGAACCAGAAATAGATTCGATCGAGTCACGGATTGCGACTCCGTCGGATCTTCCACGAGCTGCCGGTTCCCGCGGACGGGTTATGAAAAGCAAAACCCGACAAACAGTGCAGCCTCAAAGTAATCCCGGCGTCGTGGACGTCGGCGAAGGGTGCTTTAGACGGGCCCTGCCGGCCATTGTCACGAAAATCCCGTGTTTGTGTTCCGAGGCACACTTCTCTCCGGTGTCCGCAAACCGTGTCCAGCCCGGGGAGAACTCCGTTCTCGGGATGGTGTTTCTGTTGCCGCAGTGACCTCTCCCTCGCTTTCCGCGATAAGAACGATATTCCGTGGTCGATGCCGGGGACCGGCCACGTGCTCTACGCACGCGTCACCGGGAAAGGGGGATGCGAATGTGAAAGTCGATGACACGGAAATACAGTCTGCCCGAGTTCCTTATTAATTTCAAATGGACGGAGAAGTTCGCGATAGTAAGTAATTTACGAACGGAATTTCAGCGGGGAATACATTACGTAGCGGAAAGTTACTGGGAGAGATAGAAAATAGAAATTCTTGTCCTTCGCTTTTGGAATAATATTGATTCGGAATAGAGTCGTTGTTTAATTGTGATTTGTCGGATGGGCACGATTTGTAATCGTAGGTTGAAATTTGATGGAATTGTGAAATTTAAAGGGAGTAGGTTTAAGGAACGATTTAACGGAATGACGGTATATTTTACTTGAATGTTAATTCGTCGATTGTACACAAAGCGATTAACTAATGACAATTTCCTTCGGGACGCGGATCGTACGCGCATACATTTCTGATAATGGTTAATCAGTATTGTGAGTACGCGTCCTCGCAGAAACACTGATTAAAGTGAATTTAATCATATTACCGTACCTATTGTTCAAGTATCATTCAATATCATGCGATAGCCATTATCGGGGAAATTCAATTTTTCGAGTCGTCGTTATCATCGCGTCCTTCCTTCAATATCGAGAATTCTATCACATTTCAGCTTTTTTTCCTCTTCATTTAAAATGCACGCTTCCTCGTTCCACGTTTAAATCGTTAATAATATCGCTTCGTTTATTAACGCGCGATCGAACATTAACGTGACTTATAATAAATATCTCCGTTGTTATTTTCCTACACCGTTTCATTATTCCCCCGAGGGGTGGGGATGGGGGGGGATAAAAGAGTGTCCCCTGTAAGGATGATAAAACGAAGGAGCCGTTTTTATAAATAAGGAAACCGTCTGACAGTAATGCTACAAGAAATACCGAAGGTTTGCTGATTCGGGGGTGGAAGAAGAGAAACGAAGGTATTACAGAGTGGCTCCAGTAACAGTTACTGTTACAGGGGTAACATTACCCCCCCGAAAAGCTACACAAGAAGAAATTGGCCGGACCAGATACAGTGGCCCGCGGAAATTTCCCCGGCGAAGGGAATTTCGGATGCGGCAATTCTATGCAGAGATTTCCAGACGAGAAATACGTTTGCCACTACGGACCGCTAGAAATTACACTTTGAGAATCTGCAGCAGGCGGTGGTTTTATCACGCTTAACACAACGCCAGATGCAACGTTTATTAACCGTGGGTACGGGAGTTAACAATATTTTCTTTCTAATATTCGCCGGAATAATATGCTATGTATACATAACTTCGTAATCGTGTAGAAAAATCTATCGAGGATATCGTGTCGAATTAAAGAATAAACAAAATTAAACTGGTAAAAATGTGAGAATATTCATGTAACTCATTTTAAGTGGAGATATAAATTTGTTTTAATAAACAATTTTTGTTGAAATATTCATTCTAAAGACGTTTTATATCCATGTTATATGCAAACTATATTATATTTAGTTGTCAATCAGGATAAGCAACTACTTTTTTCACTACTGTAATATGTATATAGTAATCGAAATCAATCACGAAGGAAAGTTGCGAAAGATTGCCCGTAGTTAACAAACCACCTGGTATTATTTTAAATCGAAATGTTCGCGAACCTTTTCTTATCGCATTCACGACAGTTAAATCTCGCACAATGAATCAGATTTCGCGGATGTTCCGTGGGGGTAATAACAGTAATGATAGTCGTCATAACAATGGCGGCACCAGCGAGATATCGGAAGTTACCGATGATGGGATCGAACTTAAATTTCCGTTATTCCTTCGAAGGCTCCAGGTAAGCGATAACAATCTTTCGATGGTTATTTGCATATGAAACACAAGCGTGTAGAACCTACACGATTCATATCTACATATTAACCAACACAGTTAAAATAGACTACATTCACTAGACTACATTGAACTACGTGTCCCAATTGATGTAAGCAATAAATATCAAACAAAATTTAGTTTAACATTTATATCACTCCTGACGTAGGTAGGTTACTGAAATTTTTTACAGGATGTTTATTTATCATCGTTCACACTATACATTCTTTTTTATTGTATACGATACTCCTACGCTTATATAATTTTGCACCTACGTAGCAGTTTTTTTTTATGTCATATAAACGAGGGTGAAATTTTTGCAATCGTTGTTTCCCGCGGCAGTTCCCACTTTATTATTAACCGCCTGTATGGTTTTTATACAGTCTCTTCAAGCCGAACGATATACGATCCCCGTTTCAGCAGGATCAGAAATACAGCTCACTCCATAATATCGCGTGTCTTTATGTCTTCTTTAAACAATAGAAAGGTAATCCGGCATTGAGAAATTTCAGCTGTCATAACACACTAGGAAATGTAATATTTCTTAAAAACACACTGTTCTCGAACGCGAACTGTTTTCTTTCCGCCCTATCGGCTATTCGAAAGTTCCCCATTAATTATTGAGCACCGGTCATAAATCGCGAACCGTAAAATTCCACCAACCGCAGTTCATTCTCAACACTGCGTGTCACGGTACGATCTCGAACTAACATTAACATCTATATTCAAAATTTTCATTTAACAGGCAAGAATCGATCGTATTAAAAAGCCATGAAGTTTCGTCGAAATAAAACATCGGCATTAATAATGTTTAACGTACTTTGAACTAGTTGTAAAAATCACTGTTAATCTACATCTCTCAGATAATTATATAGCTTTTTGTCGTTTTAATATAAATTTCGAGAACAGAATATATCTATTGCTTAAAACAGTGTTAAATGAGTAACAATGTGGCACCGTTTCACTGTTTCAATGATCGTTTCAACGAATTATCAAACACGTGGACGAATTTACGATACGTAATCGTGGCGGCGTCGTCATTAACGAAATTATTTCCAACATCGGTATCATGACGAATTTGTATGCCGCTATCACGTGTACTTACATGTATGCGTGCGAGAAGACCGATAACGCGATTACAAAACCATCGACACGGCCAACGCGAGTGACAAATTAATTTCATTGAATTATACATGGAAAATCGTGCAGGTTGCCGACGCGCAGCACTGGGCATTTGCATTTACATTAACGTTAACGTTTGCATTAACGTTGAGCAAAGGAAACCGCGGACTCGCATCGATAGATTCGTCGGGTTCGTTGATTTGAAAATGGAGAGTGCGTTCTATCTTTCTTAATTGAATTGAGAATTGAAGACTAACGTAAGTTCGCAAGTCCCAGTTTCATCGATAACTTTTTCTTTTCATTTAAATAGAACTTCGTGGAAATTTGACGAGTTGGGAAAAAATTGATAAAATCACTTCAAAGAAGTATAAAGTATGTAATAAAATTCTTTTCTCGAGTTTGGAAAATAAATCTAATTTTAGTATCGGAGAAGCCGTCTTCGATATTTCGCAGAACGAAATAAACGATTTTCACTTTATTTAGGCATCGGATTTAACATCTGGAAAATTGAAGAACAGTAAAAAAAAAAGTTGGAAAAAGTTCCCTCGTGATTCCATCGCATCTTTTATAGGTTAATTTCAGAGTTTTGCATATAAATCTCTTTGGAAATAGCCACAAAAGCACAGCATACCTCGATGTAATGACCTTAAACGCAGGTTATAGCGCACTTTTATATATCATACTGTTTATGGAATTTTTTTTCTCTCGATGTCATTGGAAAATTACTAAAAAGTACCGTGTCATTTTATCCGGGAAATCGACGACAGCACCTCGAGCAGTAAGTTTTTAAAATGTCAGGTGCAACGATATCATCAACCCTGCGATTCTTGACGTCGCATTTTGCGCGGGGCGAACGTGGTAACGGATCGGTACCTAAAAATACAAGTAACGAACTAGGTCGAACGGGTCTTACAAAATAACACGAAGCATCATGTTATAATTACATTTTCTATTATCGAGACACCGTGACATTTTCTTGTCCTTCGATTTTCTCGTTAGATAAAACAAAGTGTCTTCACGTTACAAGAGTTTCTGTCAATATACACGTTGGAAACTATACCCTGTAATATTATCGCATTTTCGTCGGACAAGTATGTATCTACGAGTATGTACATACGTACATATTGTACATAGACATCAAGTATGTATGTATGTGTATCAAAAGTATACATGTGGCATCGTATGTAATTTTTCACGTGCTATGTTTTGCGCTTGTTCCTCGCAATAGATCTCTCGACAACATTGCTTTCAGCGCTTCCGTAACTCTTGTTGGCAATGTACCAATAGTGGTCCACGCCAGTAAAAATCTGCCTGTGGGTGTGTCATCTGATTTTTGTCAAACGAAGAATTGCTGTACGTCTTCGTGATAAAGAAAAAAAAAAACACACATACTCCAGAATCGTCCGACTGATTCTAACGTTGCCCGTATCGTTTGAAAGACCCTGTATACGAAATAAATTATCGACTCTGCGTTCTCTTTGAAATATTCTCATGTAAATTCCGACTTCAATGTCTGATCGCGATCAACGTTAGTGACATTCGGGTTTTTCGGTGAAAAAAAAACGCGAATGTTTTTATGCAAATGTTTTGCGGCACGTTAATTCTATTCATTTACTATGACGCGCGTTGCGAACTGTCAATCAGTTTGACACTGGAGGTCAACGTTGTATGGATACTGTAAAAGTCGGTGAAATTTATTCACAATACATCGAGATTATTATTTTTGACACTTTTGTTTGTCATATCACGTGCAATTTCGTACGTTTGGTTTCTAATCTATATTATTTGGAATTTTGTTCCTCACTTTTCCTGTATTTTTGAACCGTACCGTTGGTATAATGTGGTTTTTATTTAGACTGGTATTTTTACGTCAAATGTAATTACCTTTTTCCCTGGACACTCTCCCCTCCCCTCCCCCTTCCCGACTAACCAACTAATCCACTTCAACTTATACAACGAAATGACTAACAAAATATTTCTTCATTTTTGTTTACATCACCGTTTGCGTTACACTTTACGTGTAGTTGTATCGTCGGGTGCAATTTAAAAATATTAAATCTCCGCGCAGAGAATAAACAGTTTGAAGCGTCACTCAAATCTCGAGTGTGTGTGTGTGTTTTTTTTTCCATTTACGAACGACGTGAACAAAATCGTCGGTTTAATAGCGGTTTATTTACACCGCGTGCAAAGAATTGGGTTAACTAATATTTGTGCGCTCTATGTATTTTTATCATTCCGCAACCACACACACGTGTACGTATGTACGTTCCGGTGTCGTTGACATCGGTATCTCGACTTTAATTTCATTAAGTCACATTCCTCGCGGTGTGTACATGCATACATAGATTTAAAAAAGAAAAGAAAAAAGGAAACGATAAGTGGAGGAAAAAAAATATGTAACAACGGAGCAACTAGAATGTTGTACGTTAAAACTTAGACCCGCATCCCTAGAACACCTAACCTAATAAAACGCCACATAGCTCACTAAAACATCGTGCATCCATCTAGTATAATCGTTTCATCGTCCACCGCACACGAATTTCCCTCGGAACTTTTGCATCTCTCCCTTGACCCCGTGGTTTCGTCTTACCCATTCGTTAATCTTACGAAACGGTGTTCCCCTCAACCTCTCTCATCCTTTCTCTCTATCTCCCTCTATCGCTACCGAGCTCATTCTACGCGTCTTTGGCGGACGAAAAGCCATCATGCAGAGGCATAATAAACTTTTCTTACCCTCGTTCGCCCTCGGTCCTCGGCCCGCCAGACTATTTTCGGCGCTCCACTTTCTTTGTATCGCAAATAAAGACGGAGACAGGCGGCGACCGTAGAAGAAGGAAAACAGAAGGGGGAGAAAAGGAGAAAAAAAAAAAAGAACGAAGACGACGACATCGACTACCACGACGACAAAGAAGAAGAAGAGAGACGAAGAAGTAGGGAAACGAGTAGTAAAAAAAAAAAAAAGAAGAAGAAAAAGGGGAAGAACGATAAGGGGGACATAGGGTGACGGCGACACGGAGGGTGCACGACGAGTTTGGCACTTCAATTATATAGTTAAGTGGCGCAAGCCGCATTAATTTTCTTTCATGTTAGACGCACAAGCTCGCCCGGTTACCTGTCCTTCTGGCCTGCAAATTGGATCACGCAAGTGGTGCGCTTTTGTGCTCGGAGAGCGGTAACTTTGCACGAGGAGGGATGTTTCGCCGGTGGCGACTTTCGTCCCACATAAATCTCGCCCTTTTGCTCGACCGACCGAGAACACTCGGGAAGGTTAAAGGTTACGGTAATCCCTAATCGTTTTCAATTAACACCGCTCCCATCTGCCCGTCCCACTTTCGATTGATCCGTCTTCTCGATTTTCGAAGTATGTAGTCGATATACATACATATGTATGTATACTATGATATGATACATAATACGTACGTGCGATTGGATGAGCCGTTTGATTGGAGAACGATTTGTACGGGGGATTAAAATCGGCCCGCGGGTCCACTGCGTTATGCGCGGAATAATGTGTGTTGATTGTATAAACAACGAGAGCAAGTGGTATAAGACTGTATATAATCAGACGTGGACGAGGATTTAATGTGTTACGTTTCGTGATTAAATAACGGAGAAATTGTTACGGAATATACAAATGTTGGGCAACGGAAGTCACGACGAAAGATCAAAATAGATGATTTATCGAATTATTATATTAAATGTGTGCTATGGTAATAATTGATGGAAAAAAGGTTGGGGAATTTCCATTAAAGTATAATACGATAATCTTTTTTTTTTGGAAATTGTGCCAACAGAAGTGGCGACAGTAGAAGAGACAGAGATTTACGAAGGAGAGATTTTAAGAAAAAAGCTTTAAGCTCCGTGACTCGAAGAGTTTGCAAAGAGCACATTTTAAAACTATCTCTCCTTACGTGGGGTTCAACCGGCGTTACTTTTAGACTGGTGGAAATGGAATTTCTAAAGCCGCGTGGTATTTGATATTTCACCGTTGGCCTACCGGCCAGCTTAGCTTATTCAAACACAGTTGCTGTCTCCTCTCATAATTTATAACCGTTGAGCTCATGATCGTAAATCTCCGCCGTTACTTCGTGGCCCTCGTGATTTTCAACTATGCATTCTCATCACGAAAAATCGATCAATTAAACGTACGCTTAATAACATCCAGCAATTGATAAAACTACGCAAAGAATCCAATGGAAATTAAGTTCCATGAAGCATCGTATTTAATTGATATTATTACCGAATTTATTTGTTCGAAGTTTGAATGAATTTTTTCAAGAAATAATTGTTGCTGCGTGTTCCGACGATAATGTTCGCGAGAAACCAAGAATTCCTAATTTGAAAGGTGAATTTCTTCTCGACCCGAGGTAATGACCATTAGTGCCTGATTAGTTCTTAAGTGCCAGCCACAAATTCTCGAACAAGATCGATCCCTTCTTTTCCTGCATGGGACATCCTGAATTAGGCCAGTGCCAATCGGGTCAATGAATCACCGTCTTCGAGATCACGTCAAACTGTGAGTTTCATTCTACTCCGTGGAACGTAATAGTCTATATCCCCTGCCAAATCTTGTGCGACAAGGACACTATTTTTCTGTCACCAAAATGACAGTAGTATAAATCAGTAATATCTCTGGCTTTCTACACATATTCCCTTCAGACGTTTAAAATATTCGTTTAAAAACTGGATATAGACATGAAACATTAAATATTTGTAGATTGCGAACAATCGGTTGAATATTTAAATAAACTTTTAAGAATATCAAATCTTTTAGTAACTTCACACATTCACATCGAAAAGTCCTGGATTAGAATGCGAAGTATAGAAAATCGAAGTCTGTGGCGATTAAAAATTGAATCCCACGTTCATTAACCTTATTCATTGACGTTAACAGTTTCATTTATGTTTAAACGAGAGGAAAAGACTTAAGTCGCGTCGATTACTCTTACATATTTATTGTTAGTGAAGATTGACTGATCGGCTAAGTAATCCCCAAGAGTCTAATCACCACTTAGTGCGGAGTTAGTAGTAAGTAAAAGCCGATCTTGGGACTGGTATCAGCAGGGAGGTTAATTAAGGTGAACTGGAACGGAATTATCATCTCGTTGAAATCGCGTCAATGAGAACCTTAGAGACGAAATAGGAAGATCGTCCGAATCAGCGACAAGTTGAAACTTTTAGCCCCGTTGATACCCGACGATGACGTAAAGCGATCGCGAGGATAATCTTGCAGTGAATTTCCCGTAAAGTGTTCGAACTAACTACTTAACTGTTTGTAATCCTACTACTTTCATTTTTCTATCGCGTCCTCATTTCTTCGGGAAAAAAAAACGGGCAATAGGTTCGCTCATATTTTCCCGTGTAATACACGACGCGAAGTTAGTAGATACAAAGTTATCGCTTTGGTTTCAACCACCCGAGTAACAATAAAGCGCTGAGATTATGAAAAATATTAAGATCTACAATAGTTTTGTGCGGTGCAATAGCGGGAGAAAATGAGAGTGGAATTCTTTCAACATCTATATCACGAAAAAAGTAACAAGTGGGAATGGAGATTAATTCGGTTTAAAGGTGAAAATTAATTTATTTGTTACCCAAAGACTTTAGAATCGTACGGTTGTATTTAACACCGCAGTATTTCATTGTGTTTTTTTTTACACCCGAAAGAAACTGAATCGTTTTGTTATTATTTAATTTAAATACTATACCCACACAATTACCAAACTAACGAATCAGCCCTTTGATTCTATAAGTCCCAAAATAGATCATAATTAATTATGCTCATGTTTCCGATAGTTTTTTTGAACCACAGGAAAACACATAGAACAAAATAAGAACCACTCGCTGCGTGGCCAAGTTTTGTTTATCAAGAACAAAAAAATGTTCACAAGGATCGCATATCAGCGGACTATGTACCGCACCTTTTAAATATTCCGTTCATTTCGCTCGGAAATTTTTCTCCCGCGTTTACAACTCCGCTCGCGAAAATAATTTCATCAAACAGCCGCGTAATTCGGCTTTCGGAGTAATTTGCGTAATTAGGAAAAGAAAGGAGAATGAAGACGACGAAACACTAACTATTCCGGTCGTTATATCCCGGTCTGGTTAAACCGCATCGTTGATTATTCACAGTTCTCCGTGAATGTGGGAAAAGAACGAACGATGAATGATAAAACAAAAAGGAGAGAAAATGAACGAGAGAACGACGGAGAATAATAAAGTGGAGACTGAGCAGGCAAGTTTTCAGCGGGGAGAAACGAATTTTCATGGTCTTCTGAGTTCTCATAGACTCCTCTCTCTCTCTCCCTTTCTCTTTCACTCTCTCTCTCTCTCTCTCTCTCACTCTTGCTTTCTCTCCTGGTTAAGGTTCACCCTTCATCGTGACTTCTCGTTCCTTTGTCCGTTTCTTTTCGCGAAGAATGACGCCCTTCTGCGGTACGAGGGACGAATATTTAAGGATGATAAGGAACTCCGACTTCCTTTTCAACCTGCGTACCGATTTCTCGTCTGGGTCGCCCACATACTGATACACACACACTACTGTCGAATACGCGTCCCCGGCAGCATAAAGGTTCGACGCTGCTTTGCCTCGTGGGAATTCGAATTCCTTCTTTCCCACATTCTGTGACGGTCTTTGTCTCGTGATCGATCGGTGTCTACGTCCCAACGGCGGGGAAAGTGTGAACGACAATGCGAGAACGATTCCGTGGAAGCAAGAATAATGTAGATCCTACGGAGACTCAAAGGAACATCGATACCGACATGGACTTTCTTTTGGGGAAAAATTGTAGCGTAAAGTCGAGCGACACGGAATTGGCCGAAGGAATTGCAAAAAGACGGAGTTCGAAAAAAAAAACACAGGGGGACCGGACGTGACCCGAGTGTGAATATAGGTCTGCAATAAGGGGTCAGTGATAGATAGGTCTGGTTAAAGGTTGATAAAGATATTCAGTTTGGCGTCGATGATAAAACATTTTGTACTTATTGTTTAACATTATTTTCGAACGATTTAATTAACTTGTAATTTGTTTCTTTTAAATAGTTTGCTCTGTAACCTGGAAAAATGAAAACCTAACAGATTTTTGGTAGTAACAGATATACCGTAAGATATTGTAAATTTGTTATGAGGAAGTAATTATCAATAGAAGTAAATCCTAAACAAAGTCGATTTGTCTGATCTGATATATGAAAAATTAATTACTGAATAAGTACCAATAAAATTTTATTTACATTTGGTTTGGTTTCATGACATGACTATGCAGGTAGCCGAAGAAATAATTAATTCAATTTTTCGGAATTCGGAATCCACCATTTTTAATTTCCTGACGAACATCGGTCCCTTTGTTCCATCGTCACTGTATAAACGAGATACCGTCTCAAATAACCGGCGTTTCCTCGGCGGATTTCCAGGATTGTGTTTCCAATTTCACAGGTGTCTCGTGGCATTCGATTCGTCTTTCCGTGTTGTAGCGCCAGGCCGAACCAGTCAGTCAAATTCCAACCTTACCCGAAACATTAAACGGTTCCCGAAGTATTCTGCGAGCGACATTCGTCAACTCGTTGAAACGATTATGCGAGAAACACAGATGACTACGGACGATTGAGTCCGCTCAAGTGAGACTCAAGTGAGTGGACTCAATCGTTCCAGTTCACTCGAAGAGCGTAATAATTAGAAATCGACGCTATTCAAAGTGGTGTTTGCCAGGAATGCCTATCGGAGTTCGGCGGATAATCGCCGCCCTTTAGAATTGATTTTTCTCCTCCGCGATTTCCCTATCTCTTTCCGCATGAATTTTTATCTGATAATTCTTCCTATCAGTTACAAACTGACCGTTCAAACATAGAAATCATCTTCTCGAGACTCTTACACTAAATCTTCTTTCAAAATTAATGTCTCTATATTTTAATAAGTATCAATTAAAACCTTCAATATTTTATTCTAATTAGACTTGAATCATTATAATGATCCTTAGCACTAGATTTAGGGATGCTGATTATATACCTACTTTTACTGAAGTGTACTTTACTAATATACTAATATAATTTACTAAGTGTAAATTAACATTTACATATGTTTCATTACTTAACTAAAAACCAACGTATGTATTTCGAAAATAATATTAAAGTTTTATACATATATAGTAATCAAATTTTGAATGAGTCAAATTGGCTCGCTCCGTAAATCTAGTGTTAATATTCTAAAGAAATTTAAATTTAATAATTAAAAATAACAATAGCAATGGTAAAAACAATATTTGTGGGGTCTATTCCAATTGTTTCGTCAAATCTTGACATTGGTCATCCCGATTGGCGATTTCCCTATCGGTATCGAGCCGGAATCATCGAATCGTTTCGGAGCTAGCGAAAATCGCACCACGTCGGCCAACTTCTTCGAGCGTGAACGCCACGTCCGCTGGCGAGCAGCCGACCGGAAGAGCAAGATAAGTCGCTCGTCTTTTCGTTCGTCGGCCCCCCGGGTCCCTTGGGCGAACCTACCAAACGGGTTCTTTAAGTAACAGGACTCGGTGAAAAAAAAATATGCCGGGTAAACAAGCAGGAAACTAGACCCACTTTCATTCCGTTGTCTGACACTCGTCGGCCGATGTCACGTTAATGTTCGCCGTCCGCACATGGAAGCTTGATTTAATTAGCAAGCTCGACAGAGAATAAATTAACCGTGCTGATTCAACGTAATGGAAATAATTTTGAACAGTGAAATTTCGTCGTGTCTTTCGATGGGAATTTATTTCCGGGACTGATTTACAATGTGTATGTATGTATGTACGTAACATTGGGAATCTGCACACATTTTTACCGGGGTACGTTAATACATTTGGGTATTGATGAAAGTTTGCTGTGGTACGGTGAATTAATTAGTGTTGTCCTAACATTGCGAGATTTACTTTGGACGATTGAAATTCTCAGTGCGTTCGGAACACTGTAGAAGCGCCGTAATTCAAATCTCATTTAACCTAAATTCAGCCAAGCCGAGCTTCGTTAGTTCGAATTATGTACTCGGAAGGGAAAAAAAAATCTCGTTAACGTTCACGATTTGCATGACACCGGTTAATAAAGTTGATATACCGGGTGTCGATATATCACCGCTTCCTTTATCGCAGTCATCGGGAACTCGGGCGCGATGAAATAGTTTGAAAAGAGCTGAAACAAATGGCGAAACAGTCGAAGGGATCTTATTAATTACCACCCATAGTTTATCCTATAAATTGTACAGTTAGTCGTCCGTCATATAATTTATCCCGCAGCACGTATATTCAATCCAGTGGCACGGTGAAACTCGCGGAAAGTAAAACAAAAAAAAAAGAAAAAGAGAGACACCGTGATGCTTGTTACGCGAAGGAAGCGTGTTTCATTTTTTACATTTCAACGTCCATTCTCTACTTGATGTACTCCGATTCAGCAGGACACAGCGGATCCTTTGTTCTAAGATTTTCACCTCGCATAAAAAACTCGGCGCCGGATCATGGTAAAGCATTTTACGAGACGAAGGAATAAACCTTTGAATACGAATAAAACTCCCAAAGAAACAAAGAACACATGAAAGAGAACTGGGTACTCCCGGAAATCTTCTTTCAAATCATTTTCATATCTTTTCATCTTACAAAATTCGAGTGTTTTCTAAATTCGATTGCATTCTCGTGGATCGTTAATTGACGGAAATATTATTCGCGGGAAAAGTAGTTTTCGAAATCACTCGCAATTGGTCGCCGGGGGGATCTCGCGTCTGAGTTATTTCAAAGCTGAGCAGACATCGTTTCACGGATCGATAGATCGTAGATAAGTGCTCCGGTGTCCTATTCATATTTCTCGAAATATAAGATCGAACCTCCTGCAAACTTCGAGCCCCTCCGCCATGGGGAAAGAAAATGAGCGATGATTGCTCTCGTTAGAAAGCGATCGACCGTGAAGGCGGACACAAAGACTTCTGTTCTTCCTTAAATCTATGCTGGCTCTGCTCGCGATCAAGACATAACGACCTTCGCTCACTTATATTGAGTTTACGTGTACTTTACAAATACTCTTGCGCGTTCCGCCATCGCAGTTAACGTCGTATAAATAAAATCTTGATTCATTTTTTTTTGTTTCGTGGTCGTATCCGCTAGTATTTTTAATGGATGAAGAATGATATTTGCATACCGAGTTTAGTAAAAGGTACATTACGTTTTACGCTGCATGTTTTTCGAGAGTATTTTTTTTTACATTTATCTTTAATAGTTTCGTACCGAATTACAAGGATGCATACTTTCAGTTCATACGTACATACGTATGTACGTAGAAATATAAATATGTTACGTTCAGCTTTTCCGATAGAATTCCTTTTACTCTGCGCAGTGTCCCATGAATTTAAAAAAAAAAAACAAGAAAAAAAACATGAAGTACGTGCAATAAAATTAAAATGTAAACCGTTCTAAACGATGACGTATGTTACTTGTACCTGGAACATTTCGTGTTATTACTTTTTAGATGAAAACGATACGGGCAACTGGCAGTGTCACAAAAAATAATTGAAAGTACTTGAACATCTACAGGGTGCTTTAATTAAAATAAAAGACTAATGTTTCTTTTACATTCTTTTAACGACATGTTTTCAAGGGAAGCTTCTCTTCCATATAAAATGTCTGATGCTGAAAATATGAGGCGTGGATTATAATTATCTAGCTATCATCAGGACTTCTGTGATTCATTCAAACATCGAGTGTAACAGAATCATTGAAAACTGATTATTGACAAAGCCGAACTGTGGGTACAGCTGCTGCGAAAACCGATCTAAGACATAGATCTTTTCACGGAGAGCAAACTTTTCTGTCAAATTTCAAGCGAATCGAAGACGTGACCTACTTAAAACTCTATCCAACATTTTCTCGACATCTCTGTGAGCAGTCATAATTAATTCAGTGAGAAGTACGCCGCGAATGAGACCACGAACTAGCCAATCAATATGAACTGTTTGCAGAATTTAAGTCTTGGCGTTACTTGGCTCATCTGCGCGACAGGAATTTTTACCCTCTAAACAGTTATTCCACTCGAAAGGTAACATTATGAAAAAATCCTGTTTCACGGAATCGTGTTCCGATATATTTTTGTTTGAAAGATCAGAATCAACTCTTCTAAATATGACATTCATATTTTGTCACGACCTGTACAAAACGATCGTGCCAAATTTAGCGATATATTTCTACAGTGCGAAGTAACGTAGACCGCATCTGTGATTTCACCGAAAATACAATGACCCCCTTTTCCCGGATAACTTCAAATGTCAGAGAGATATCGAAAGCAGGACGGGAAGTCAGACGGTAAACGGCTGAGTTAGTCTTTGCCGTGAACAAAGCTCGGAAAATGTACGCTTCTTGCACCAATTAGCTATCCATTAGCGGGTACGAGCCCGTTCTGAATTTCCACTCTGGAGAGATACTCCTAAAACACGTTCGTAAGCTGTACTTTCGAGAATACCTTATACCGCGCGGTGTGAAAAAGAAAATCGTATCGCCGTTTTACACAAAACTTTCAAGTCGTCGACGGAATATATTTTCACCGATACCTGTACGACGGAAAGTAAACGGGAGACGGGAATAAATTTTCATATTGACGAATGAAAATGTGATAAATAGAATCGTAACGAAAGGTAAGGGCGATAGATAAGTGAGGAATAACGCATCGTTCGAGAAATAAACGAAATAAATAAAAGAAGGAGAAAGAAAATAATCAATGACACAATGGTGGAAATGAAATTCAGAAATAACACGAGTTTGCGTGCCAATTAATAGTCCATTAAGAGGAACAGGTTTCCCTTAATATTTGCGTGAAAGGGCAATCTCGTTCTCTTTGTTTCTTTTTCTCCATTTTCTTTTTTCGTACCTCCTTTCTCCGTCTTTCACGCTCGTCGTGCCGGAAACCTCAACTTCGTTTATTCACG
This sequence comes from Mimumesa dahlbomi, assembly GCA_917499265.3. Lineage (NCBI taxonomy): Eukaryota > Metazoa > Arthropoda > Insecta > Hymenoptera > Crabronidae > Mimumesa > Mimumesa dahlbomi. Next base: position 8,460,956 of record OU824118.1, on the reverse strand, counting down.
GCTAACATTCTGTGACACGAGTATTGATCAATCAGCAGTACGTAGAGACGCACACCAATAGTGCGATTAATATGTAAATGTATGCTATTGTCCGGCGGAATAATGACAGGCGTAGAATGACGGGATTGTTTTATTTATATGTCTTTTTTTTTCAACGGCTCGACCAACGACTGAAAACGGTATCGCTGAAACGACGACGAGAACTCGTGGATTTTCGAAATGAACGAAAAATAGGAGATATTTTATTTCTCGTTAATGAGTGAACGAGGTTACCGAGGAGAATTATTCTTTCCCACTTTCGGTCGTGGATTTTTCACGGATGATATTTGAAATGCATACCGGTAGTACATTTATTATGCAAAGGAATGCTAATTTTAACGAGGGCCGTTAGTAGACCGAATAACGAAGCCGGGGGAACGGTAGAAGAATATTTGCTGAAAGTTTCACTTATAGTTAATACAATTCACTTGTCGCGAGATGTTTCGAGATTTCTGATTCCAGTATTTAGCAAGCTATTTAATTATCTCTTATCTTGGGAAGCTAGTTAGGGAATATTAAATTAAACGAATCCCGAGATAACTGAATTTCCACCTCCCCGAGTAATTTTAAGCCTAATGACTGTACTACGATGATACATGTTTCTAAAAAAAACGATGTTAACTGGAAACTATTAACCACACTGTTACGTCATTCCAAAACGTAATGTAATATAATTACATAACCTCTATATGTATACTAAAATTGTATGTAGATATTATAGTGAAATATTATAAAATCATAATTCAATATTACATTCGATTAGCTTCAAGAAACTTAATTTTCTCCTAACTCGAATGAAATTTATTATATATTACAGATTATGTATTATTTGTGCTCATAAATAATAAATAAAAATGCGAGTAGAAAGTACATACATATCGTCAATTAGAATGAAAGAAAAAAAAAGAAAATAAGATACTGGAGACCATGTACTACACGGAGGAAGTGGTAGAATATATGTATTTTCTGTTGGAATGTACTCGGATAGAGAAAGCTCAAAGTGCAGGAAATATGAAGGCAATTAAAAGTGGCAATTAGAATTGTATAACAGTTAGCACTCAACTTAATTAAACTCAAGCTAATCCTCGTTTTCACCATTGGGGTAGCTATTTCAAACTTTTAAGAACCTAGTATTCTCATGGAAGTTCTGGAATTATGATTTTTAAGCTTAAGCCGTAGCTGGGATACAAGCTGCGCATAGGAAGATAGGCTGATAAACTATGTAAACGCGACATGTAAATTGATAAGGTAATTTTATATTTAGAAAATAGTTTCCCTTAAAAAAAATGCAAATAAAGGGTAGGCAAATAAAGAGATGGCTAATGAAAAAGTTCTGTTAAAAATTACATAAATTCCTTCTGCCAGTCTGCGATAAATAATTTCACGTAACTGAATCGTCGTCATCGTTTTCCATTTTCTCCGGAAATCTCGGCAACGGGCAATTAATATCTTCCGAAAACGTATTAACGAAATCTCGCAGATTTTGTATTTCGATCTTTTGATCTTCGATCCGCTGCGCCAATTCTTCTTTCCGCGCTAGTAGAACGTTCATCTCTTTCACTCTCCGTTCTTCCTCGATCTCCGCTTCCTCCGCGGATCTGATCGACTCGTATATCAGCGCAGCGAATAGACAGCCAAACACTGCCGCCTATATTTATAATAGATTTATCTAAAAATATCAAGTATTTGCTCTAGTTTTCTGTTACGAGTATCGATGTGGTAAGAACACAGTCGCACGGTTACTTGATCCATTCAGGCGGTTTAATTGGTTTTAAAAAATTCAGAGAAAAAAAAGAACGCCGTTAATTAACCACCATCGTCGCAGGTTAATATATACATTCTATCTAATCATTGGAGAATACGACCGAGTGAACGGTATGCAAATTCCATGCCTCGGACACGTTTACCTCGATTACCAGTTGAGTTCCCGTTTCCACCGCTTTTTCGTCGTCCACAGTATTCGAGTTTACCGTGAATTTCTGCGCTATTTTCATCCCCTTTATTTTACTTTCGTACCGGTAATAAAAGCAACCCAGATCCCGAACGTACTTCCGCACGGTTTCGTGGCCGTTCACGTACTTTCGTATTTTTCGCGACAAAGGTCCCGTTATTGCTTTCATGATCTCTGTGGAAAGACCCATCGCCGGATATCTTGGTGACGTTCCGCGAAGCGATCGCTAAATGTCTTACGGTTTCCACCGATGAGATCATTTCTGATCTCGTAGGTTTCCGCGTAACACTTCGTTACCGTTTTTAACCTCTCATTTCTCGGCGAGAGAATATCGATATCAGAACGAAACGATAGGAAACCGTCAATTATTTTTTTTTCGAAATTTCTAAACGTATATAAGTACGTAAGTATAAGTAATATCTGAAATTAACAAGGGTAAATTAAGAATCGTATATCTGTGTGATATTAATCTGCATGGTTCACGGAATTATTCTGTATTGTCGATAAAAATTCCAAGTGAATAATGATACGACGAGTTTTAAGCTAGAACAGTTTATTACCTGCTGGACTGTTGTTCCGTTGTTGAAAACGCGGAATGATGAATGCGTTATAAATCACTAAATTGGTCCATTACCATTCACCGCGTTTCTATTATTTCCATACAAACCCGTGGAACTATCGCTCTTGTCCGAACAACGAAAATTCCTGTTCGAATAGCTGGGAGATCGAAGAACCTCGTGAAAAGGGAAATTCGTTGGGAAAAGGAAAAATATACCTCGGAGGGCGTGACATACGCTCTTACGAATATTGGATTTACCCTGAGAATCCGATTTTAACGATGTATATGTATGTATCTTACGTTATCGCAATGGGAACACGTATCAAGGTGTTAAATAAATGGAAAGCGAGTTTATCTATCGTCCGAAGAAAAGGAAAACTATTTCCACGACACTCTTGCAGCCATCGTTTGAAATCTATCGATGTAAATTATTTGCGCTATAACTGATCTATTTATAGGTGGCGAGAATGAAAACGATGTATCGTAATCACGTGTTAACGATAGATAAGTATTTATTACCGAAGTACCACGTCGCATGGAAATTTACGAGGCTTTTCCTGCGAAGTGGTTATTATTAAATAAATCGCAGCGTTTACCTGTAATTTTTATAGTCTTCGTAATGGAAATTTTGCACGCCAGAGCGGCCTAGATCGAGTTAATAACTTCACGGCACGCACTTGTTATTTTTTTCACAAGATACGATATTCAGGCTGTTCAATAACAAGCTTAGTAAAGTGTACACACGCGTCGAGAAATTGTCTGCATATAATAAGTTAGAGGATGGATGGAAAGAAAATTCTGATTATAATCAACTATAAAAATAAAAATAAACGTATGAGCAAAAAAATGATCTAGCAGCCCAACTAAATATTTCCGACGGAATTCGGATTGCACCCCGTCCATAATATTACAGATGGAATTCCATCCTCATACAAGTCCGTATGAAAATACTCGGTCCTTTGTGACATCGTACATATTACATAACTTGGAAAAAATTCAATAGATTCCACTTTCCCGGCATTGCTTCATCTCGATTTTCCCACTCACCGTTCTAACATCACGGGTGTTCCACTACATAACAACTTATTTCTTTTTTATCTTATTTTCTTTCGTTTTTTTTCTTCTCTTCGTTCCCGTGTTTAAATACGCTATGATAGAGTTTAATTTGCTCTTAGCACGTGAAATTTCGTCGCGGGCACATTTCCCCGGGGCGTCGGTGGTATCAGTCGTTCAGATTCACCGGGAAAATCGCACACGTAGGCGAAGGAGACACGAATGCATGAACACGTGAAATTCACGTTCGCTCTTCCCCTCCCCCTTCGTCTCCTTCGGGAACACCGGAACGTGGGGTCTCGCAGGGAAATCTCGATTTTCTTCCCGACGACTCTCCTGTCGGCCGGCTCGATGCACGATTTCACAGCGACCCCCCTCGAAGCACCCCGTGGGACGTCCTTTCACTTTTACCCGTCGATCGATCCGACCTACACCCCCCTCCCCCCCACTGTAAGTGCCTATTTACAAGCTTCGCCGAGGGTGAGAAGGAAAAACGTATCGACGTCCCAGTGACATTTGAAAGTTTATAGTTCATCGCGAACGGTGACTTTTAGTTCGAGCGGTCGTCGGGTTACGCCCCACCTTGACTTCCTGCGTCGCGACGTCTCGCGCGAGAAATTGAGGAAACAGTGTCGGAGAATGCCGGCTTCGTTGGGAATTTAACGGGCATGGGGGATTAATTGTCGTAAATTTGTCGGCCGGCACGAGGAAATGTTTAGTCGAAATGTCGGTTTGTCGTTGTAATTACAGGAAGAATGTTTTTCGTTGCGAAAGACAGTTCCGCTTTTTTAGGGATGATCAAATTTTTGTGGGAAATAGAATTGTGGAAAGTTGTAAGGAATTCCTTGTCGAAGTATATAGTCTCAATAGTTGAGGAAATTTTGTGGTGTGAAGTAAATATTATGGGAAAGTGTTAGAAGTAGACGAATCGCAATAATGAAATTGTGGAATTGTTAACAAGATTGGGTAACGTAGTTTCGATATATATATTATGTAGAATATGATTAGACGAAGAAGAAAAACCTACTCGTTTGGAAACAGAGCTCGTGGAATTAAGACCCTGTCTCGAAAAGCAAATATTGATTTCCCTGGTGACTGCTGGATATCGCTTGAATTACATATTTCTTAATTAAGGTTCACTCTCACCCTTTTCCCTTTTGGAGTCATCGAATGTAAGCCCGGTCGTTACGAAGTTAAAATGAAAATTTAATTACAGCGGTTCGGCGAAGAATGTTGTATTTTATTTAGGAATGCAACAGCGTTTCGTATTATACAACCCACGTAACTATTCCTGTATCGTAACGTTACGTCAGAAATTTCAAATCAGTTGCTCGCCGTAATTTACCTAGAAAATACTAGTAGGTAGGTACTCTCTTACCGAATAAAAAAATATTATGTTTCGCTGAAACTTCACTCGCTACCCTACGAGTCTTATTTTCTAACTAAGCGTTTAATTATTTTTGACGAGTCTTTTTTTAAAAATTACCTGCCGTAATTTTAACCAGAGATTTAAACGGATTATACGATCGAGAGTTTACCGTTTCTTCGTGCACGTGAGCCGTAGACAGATGGAGAGCGATTCAATTAAAATGCGAAACAGTTATCACCGGCTGCGAATCACGTCGGGTTTTGGCTTTCCGTTAATCCAGGTATTTTCGGAATTCAGCGATACAACCGGAAATGGGGGGACGAATCGATAGGGAAAATTACGGCCGGCGACTACGAGCAGTCCGAAAATCTATAAGCAACGTATCCATCGGTTAGAAAGGGACACGGCGACAATGAGGAAATAGTTGAAATCGATTTATTTAAGAAACAGATGCCGTTTTCACATTTCCAGCTGTTGTAGCAGGTAGCAAGTACACGGGATTTTTCTTCCTCGACGTTCATTTAACGTAAAATATCGTGCGATTCTTTTAAACGTTTCAAATTTATTTCCTGAATATTTATACCGGGTGGCCAGTATAACATCGGAAACGAACAGGAAGCTGTTAAACGAGGTCGACAATTTGTAACAGTTACCTAGAGATCTAAAAGGAATTAAAAAGAGAATTTCAAATACGGCTACTTACACACGCACGTATACATCCATACATTTCCTTACGTTTGCATATTTACATTGTTCTCCTTTGCTTGCACCTTCATGCAACCCTGGCCGTATCCACCGGAATCATCGTACGCGAAAACGCAAATAATTTGTAATGGAAATTTCCCGTATATATATTCCTAAACTCAATTTTCAGCATCCATGACACATGCCTTCTCCATTCCCCGATTGCGTAAATTCCAAACTACATGGTATTTCGTTCCACTTGTTAGGTTCAGATTTCTCTGCCGTTAGTATAGCAACGTAAATTAGTAACTTGCAGACGAATACCACTCCTGTTCTGTTGAACTTCACGTTACCGGGTAACGTCGTGCAGAATTTTCGCGAATTTTTCTACCGAACAACGGAAAAACCAACCGTGTGATGTAATGTTTGAAAAAATATGGTTCTTTCAAAAAAGGTGGATCTTTTTCCAAAAAAATATCTAACGGAACACGATGACGTAGAAAAACTATAATACATTTTATCCCTTCATTTTTAATGTTCTTTTTTTTTATTAAAAAAATCATTAGACAAATTAATAAGTTATCAATATCGCATCTTACGTCGGTGAACGAAAGAAACCTCCCGACCCGTCTGTTCTATAATTACGTTAAACATAATCAATCACAAATGCGACGAAGGTTGCGTACATCAGCCAGCAGATTTATTCGATCGTTGGAACGGCTACCTATTCCTTGACATGGGATAACAACCTCCATTAAAACTGTCGATACGCCTTTGCGTCCGGCAAAAGCGCGCTGTCGATACCCGTGTTTTTCCCCGGGAAATAGGCAAAAAATCGGCTGGAACGAAGTGGCCGACAGACGATCACAGATTAAAAAATTACCTTGGAAGACGTGTGCGCGCAGCCTCCGTCGTCGTGACCACGTAAAACGAAAGAGAGAGAGAGAGAGAGAGAGAGAGACAGAGGGTGGAGGGAGAAAAATACGTAGCCTATTTATAAACCATTAGCGGAAAGTGAAGTTTAATCAGGCTCACGGTGTGCCCCGTTGTGCCTCTATTTATTGCTCCTTCGTTGATCAATACGTTAAATGTTGGGATACAAGCCGTGCCATCAGTTACGCGGGAGAGTATTTCGGGTCGAGTGCCGATAAAAGTACACTTCGGGCCAAGCCGTGTTATTGACGGCACTCAAGCGACCCGCCATCGGTATCGTCGGGAGACGAGAAAAACTCTATGTTTAATGTCGCGGAATCTTATTTTCTCAGACAAGCCGGGAATCTCGTTTGGGAAATTCGCGGCCGCCACGCGGCGATTCAAAGGGAACACACGGGGATGGGAAATTTGGTGGACGCGGGTCGGGGGTTTCTCCGATGTCTAAAAACTAATTTGTTTTTATGTAGGGAACTAATATTTTCTGTTTAAATGAGGGGTAGAGGTGGAAGATACAGAAGTGCCTATAAATTCAGAGTTCTGTTGTAGGTGTAATTGAAAGGTTTATATTTTGACCGTGAAAGTGTGAACAGAACATTAATCGTTTGTATTTCATTATCTGCATCTTAGATATAAAGTAACTTGTACTTTACAGAAAATATATTTGAAAATATTTGAAAGGGAGTGTACTCATAATTTGTCATAAAAAGTCAAGTAGCTGCGATATGAAATTAATGAAAAATTGATATATACCCATTTGATATGTTTATATGATAAAATACCCATTCAATCTACATGCAGAATCTTTTTTTGTTACAGGTACGATGATTTGCCCATTCACCTCGATCAGCGTAAGTTACACGAGCAGTGATTAGCTCACGCGTATAATTACTTAAGGGTGATTCTGTTGTGCAACGAATTAGAATATTAGAGTTTCGTACCTTTGTCCGAACTCCATCAAAATACTTCGAGCACGCCCACTTTCGTGCGTGGGTTAATCAGTTTCTTTATGTAATATCGCGTAATCAACATTCCACGCATCCCCTTCGTATCTCGTACGATCGAAACGCACGCAAAGGGCGAGGCAATTGTGTGCATTACTCATCGGACATTCGTTAATGTACGTCATAATAAACGAGAAAGGAACGAACACGATTTCGTAATCGTTTCCTAGTCGGTTCCGCGGTGATAAATTTCTAACGAAACATGCAAGCGCCACGATTTTACACCGTTACATCGACGGCGAAGAGATTTTAACGGGACGCGTTCGGACGGGACAAAAATAGCTTTTAATTTCGCGAAATACACGTAAGGTCTTACCTGAATTAATCCGAACTAAAGGGGGAAAAAAAAATGTGCAAGCAGAATACATTTGCAAAATATGTTGAACATGCACGTACGTACGTACCTATGTACGTAGAAAGAGTCCGGTGAGGTATTAAGGATAATAAGCATTGCATTAATTAAATGGAAGATAGAATTGCACGATGAAATATTCGATGTTGGGAATACACGTACGGTTGGGACATATATAATGGTATGCAATTAATTTTAATTAAAATTGTTCGGCTTATAGAAAAAAAAAATTAGAAGGAAAACAAGTTATACTATATAAATATAGGTGACCTCGATATCCCGTTAGCGATGATGGTCGAGGAGAAAAATATTCCGTACTCGGAACGGTGTGCACATTAAAATCACGATATTACGCCGTGATCTTGTAATTAAATACGCACGAAAGCGTGTTACGTAAATAATCGCAAGATCACGACTGCCGTATCGGAACTGGTCCAAGGTTCTAAAGTAAAAGAAAGAAAGAAAAAAAAAAAACACAGACAAAAAAAAATATTCACTCTGACATGCAACAGAGCTACAGATTACGCTATACAACGGAATTCTTTTTATCTTAAGAAATCCATTATCATTGAAAGGACGTTGTATTCACCTGAAAGCCGACTGCCTCAAATGGCAGACCACACAGATAGTGCTAAGTGCTTCTAAAAAACAGGGCAAACAAAGCGAAACCTAAAAACCCAATACGAGTATCGCCGGGGAACGGAAGAAGCTCGTATTCGCGGTTATAGCGACGGGCCCCTATTTTTTTTCGGGGCGGGCAGCCCATTAATACGCAGTGAGAAAGTAAAAAGTATTTGCGGCGCAGCGGAGTCGATCCGCAGTGGAAACGGCACCCGGGCCACTGCCGAAGGGGATGAAAGGAGGAACGGTGGGGAGGGGGGGGAGAGGGAGAGCTGGGTGCTAGATGAAAAGGGGTGGTGGCAGTAGCTGTATATTTAGCTGTAAAGTTTTACAGCAGGGTGGTACACAGCCCTTCATAGCCGCAGCAACTCGTGCTTTTTTTTCTCTTTCTTTCTATATTTCATTTTCTCTTCCCCTCTCACTTAACCGTTTATCCCTCTCTCTTTCTCTCTCTCTCTCTCTTCCTCCACCTCATTTTTTCCATTTTTCCCTTCTCTATCTCACTCTATCTTTCAACCACCCCCGTTCCCACACCCCCTTCCCTCAATCACTCTCTCTGTCTCTCTCTCTCTCTCTCTGTTTCCGTCATTCCCCCACTATTTCTCTCTCCCCGACGGTGGTGGGGATCGTTGAGGTTCTATTTATAGAAAGGACGACCTATATATAGACGTCGCGGGCTATGCATAGCCTCACCCCGGCCACCCCACCGACCACCGACCTCTCTGCACTGCGAATGCGACGGGGATGAGGGGCTGGGGTCGCTCGAGGTGTACGCGGTGCAGGTTCAATGAAACCAGGCCACCATCCCCTCCGTGCGGCGCGGCTCTTACGTGAAAATACAGCACCCATTCAGCCGCTTTTAAGGTACGTTCACATACGACGCCCGCCACCCCGCCGAACCCCTCGTCGAGCCATGGACGATGACGCACTCGGTGCTGCGAGCGGCACCCGGTCTCTCTGTGACCCGTTTACAGCCAAGGCTTTTCGATACCCGTGTCCTCTCTCTCTCCCTCTCTCTCTCTCTCTCTCTCTCTCTCTTGGCCGAGTGCTGAAACTCCCCGGCGTTTTTCGTGTTCCCTTAATCTCTTCTGGCCGGCGAGCAACGTTTAACCCTTGAATGGTTGGGCGCTAGGAGAAATCGGCCCGGCTGTTTTTCTACGTCTTAATGGGAGTGTTGTGTCTTAATCGTTTGACGTTCTCGTACGTCGCTATGGTTGTGCTTTATTTTTTGGTATCTTACTTTTTTCATTTAGCTGGTATTTTTAGAGTGGTTTTTAGAGAAGATTTTGAAGATTGTTTATGATAATGATAATGTTTGTAACTTCATTTGGTTGTGAAATGGGGTTGTGTATGTAAGGGGATTTATTAGGTGTGTACTTGGAACTGAAGTTTCAGTTTTAATGGTTCTCACTTATTTTCGTAAGGATATAAAATTGTTTGGGTGTCGCGTGTAGAGACAATATCATCGCAGAGTTTGCGGATCTACTTTGTAAACCCGGTTTGCATCGATCCTCTCGCGGGTATTTGAAGGAATAATGAAGAGCGCTATAATGCGTTTCGCCACTCGAAAGGTGAAGCGGCATACCGCTTTTAAGCATCGCGAGGCGGAAAGAAAATATTTGTCGTTAATATTAACTGTCTCCACTCAAACATCGATGAACAGACGTGTAGTGGTTTTATTGTAGGAATTGTCGCACGTGTAGCACAGACGGTGGCGTGAATGTAAGTCATTCAACTTCGTTCGTTACCTCCGCGTTATTCGAATGATAAAAATGATTTAATGAAAGCCTTAGTACGCGATTCACGGAAGCGTGAATAAAATTAGAGAAATCAAAATAATGAAATTTCCGCCGAACGCGACAACATGTTTACAAAGTGTTGCATCGTTGTTTGCGATATTCAGTTATTTTTCAACGCTACGTCACTGCAAATGACACAGTTTCCGATATACGCTCACACACACACGCACACACACACAGATACCGAGATGGTACGAACGACGAATACATTCGTGGCTATAATATTAATCCGAGTCGTTCGATCAAATACAAAGCCGTGTCGTGTAGCGCACTTCTGTGACGTATGAAAGCCTCCAGCTTCCATTCAGCAGTTCTTAAGGCGCCTCCACACGTGCTGCATTGCGGCGCGATCTTCCAACTTTCACTGGCCTTTCATTCCACCAGGGAACTTTACGCATTCGCGTCCCGGAAATCGGTATCGTAACAATTTCCCTTCGAACGATGCGTCACGTCGTAGCGAGTAAATTACTTCTGTAAATCTACTTTATCGTATCACGCGATATCGAGAATATGAAATTCTACGGTAACGCACGCATCGCCGCATCGTAACCCATCTGTTTGTTATAATATTCATAGAGTGCGACAAGAATTGAATGCCGGTGAATAGAATACGAAAAGCTCGGCGTTACGTAACCCTAATTAGAACTGGTGTCATCGATACCGGTAATATCATTGTTCTATTCGCAATAAACGCGCGTACGTATGTGCGTTGGGGATACCGAAATGACTTGATTGCATCTGTGCAAAGCTATAATTACAGCGTTGTTGCACGCTGTATTATCCGGATGCATATTACGGGACACATAGTAGTGGCAACATGTCGTTGAAATCCTCGTATCGATCCGTTTCGTTATTTTTTTTTTTTAATATCCAGCGTCGTTCTATCGAATGATAATCGAACGCGATCTTATCGATGTTATAAAAACGTGTGTGCGTATAAAAAAAAAGAGAGAGAAACGATAGACGTAGCGGCTGTCTTCGTAAAAGTTTGTTAATGACACCGTTAAATCGATCGGGGAAAGTTTAATATGTACTGGAAGATTTTACTGATCTTCCTCCATCGATAATAATCTGAAGAAGTGTTAGATATATATTTATGCGCTCGTTACAACCCTGCAGTGACCGTCGAATTAACTTTCACGCCCTGATACGCGATTTATCGTCGAACATTCTGCTGGAAATGTCTGTTAAAATTACGAACGTTCTAAAAACTTTGACCCGTGTGTTACACAAGGTTCGCGTATAACGTTGTAAAATTACAACTACTTTTTAATGACCCTAGCACTTTCGAGAATGCAAATGCGTCACTTAACCGGCTATCGTGCGCGTCTATCTTGAAATTTATTCCGTGGTAGAAATTGTCAAGTAATTATATATACCCAGTGTGTTTGTGTAACGCGAAAAAATGATATCTTATCCATCGTCCATGCAACAAGTACATTGATTATACGCTACTTCCAGACTATATGAATCATTCATACCCGATGCCGGGAGCTGCTCGACGTGGTCTATAAAGCAACAAATTTCTCGTAATAATCGATTCGAAATTAAAACACCGGTAGAAAAGTCATCGTCGTAAATACTCGTTTGTAGAAATCGTAGATAAATATCCCACAGCCTATCATTTTTCACTATCATTTCTATCTACGCAGAGCACTTATTTCATCACCGTTTTCCCATAATTAATATTCTTTATTAATAAAAGCATCCTTAAACAGATTCAATAGTAGAATCAATCGGGCTCGGAATGAATAATAAAACCTATTCAATGATAAATAAGATGTAGTTGATTCGTTTATCGCGAGACTTTGTTTGATTTTCAATGTAGTTTATCGATTCGATTGAAATTAGTCCTGGATTGTTTCGGATTACCGTATACCTTACCGCATGCTGTTCCTATGCATCCTAATAAGTTTTCCGAGCGTTTGCCATTGTACCTGGGTAAGTCTACGCGATGCGGTTAATCAGTATCACGCATTGGCGCACGTGCACAATTCGTAGGTAATTAGCACGCAGACGGCTCAGCCGTATACAAGATCGTTGGTATCGCGCTACGGCGTATTCTAATGTCTGTTATGCGTATTCCCCGGGAACCGGCTGCGTAACGATCTATCGATAACCGTTTAACTCGAGCGGAATTTACGACTACGGTCGTGATGTTCCGCCGATACACGGCGAACAGTCTTTATCATGTTGTAACGTTCATTGAGGCATGGTAAATCAATTAACGATAGCGTCAATTAACGCACGGCGTACGAAATTAATTGCTAAAAAGAACGGAATTAATGCCCGTAACATATATTGTATTCCGTGAATGAACAAAACGTTACGTCTTCCGAAGCGCGAGAATATGGAAACTCGTTTTCGCTTTTCACGTGTGACTTGTTATATCTTTATATTATATGTATGTATGTATGTATACGTATGTACATACGTATATAGACCAACGAGAGTCACCTTTGTGTCGTACGTTAATAATATAATATAATAATACAATCAAGCGGAGGGTACGTGATATTTATTTCTGACTTTCAATGTAGCGTTTAACGGAATGTTATTATACATTATTTTTAAATGTTTATTATCCTTTATATAACACCGCCGCACGTGTGACACGTGTGCGTGTACGCGAGCTACGGCAAACACCCACGTGTGCACGCGTAAGGACGCACACGCACATAAACTTCGTTGCATAAATACATAACTTGGGGGAGCTTACCCAAGGCCAGCATTATTCCGGAGTTCTGCACGCGCATACATATGTATTTGCAGTGCTATTTATTGAATGCTATGGACTTGCATTTCGCTTATCTTTGCCTTTGGATGCGTCCTATTCCAGTACAGTCGGACCGATTGAATTGCATATACGCGTATATGAGTTATGCTTTAATGAACAATTCATTTTATTCGCCGATAAATTCCTTGAACGATGATTCATCTATTGCTTTAGTTCCCTCCGCTTGTTTGTCGTAAATATCTGATTCCTCCTTGTGAATATAAATCACGATTAATACGTAATGTCACGTAATTGTTTACACACCCGGAATCGGTGTTATTATTACACTCGACGAACGATACAAAATTTTCGTCCTCGTCATCGTTCGGTGAAGTGTTAAAAAGAAAAACGCATATTTCCGGCCCCCGGTTATTGGTGTGTTAATAAACCGTCCAGGTAAACAATGCACGGTAATTACAGCCGGTGTGCTAGCGGTGCCTGTGGTTTTTATCTAATTATCGTAATAATATTTCGCGACAGGGTCTCCGTGCGTTTCATCTCCAAGGGTTCAATAAAAGACACCACGCATGGGTAGAAATCATATTCGCAACGGACGTACGGGTAAATTTGTTAGTTCGCAATGAAAGAAAAAAAAAGAAATGAAAATAAAAACGAAAAAAAATGAACGATATACTCGATCCCGTGCTCGCGATCCCCAGTGAAAAAGAGTTACAAATCTTGTGTCCACGGACTCGTCGGTTATTTTTCAAACAGGTTTAGGCAGCAAACTGTTCGTTAGCAAAATTCCGTTAACGAAGGTGACGATGCGTATTGAAGCGATGACTCGCACGCGGACAAAAGGGCACACCCACGTGCACAGGAATGAACACACGCACGAGAGGTTAATTCGGCGAGCCGCGATCGATAGCGAGCTCGAGACCGTTTAATTACGAGAGATAACGGTGTCGTCCGTCTCCTTTACTTCGGCCGTTTTGTCTCGATTTCTCGTGGACACCCATCAAACCACCGGTTTCCCTTCCGGCAAACGAACGATGCAAGGGATTCGAGCCGTCATTGATCAGGCGGACCGAGCTGAGCGCACTAGTAGAATAGTCAATGAATCGTAAGACCGGCCGCTCACCAAGGTGGCACGTAGTATGTATGTATGTATTACGTATGTGTGTATATATGTGAGAAAGACACGCTAGCTGCATTCTACGAGCAGCTAAAAACAAATATCGTGTCCTTTTTGCAATGGTTGGTTCAGTAATTACTAATTATTTCAGGAATATATTAGATATAAAATTAGGAACCCTCTGAGAAGTTTCTGTGGTTTTTTATGTTAATTTGTTGTGAGATAATCAAAGAAAAGTGATGAAAAGTCGTAAACATCAACGGTGAACTTGGTGCATATTTTTTATAAATATAATTTTTGTTTTTCTAAGAAAATCGAAGCGAACTTATTTGCAGACGTAATATTTCGAATGAGAAAGCATATTTCTGATGATAACAATTTTTCATCGCGTTTAATTGACATGATTTATATTTTTTCTATCGCGTCGCTTTCGACAACGACGAAGTCATTGCCTTGGAGTTACAATTAAAACAAACTCGTTTTCATTTGTCGACGAGACAATAAGAACTGAATTAAGTGTAATAAAGTTTCAGCTAAGTGTATTCAGACAGATGTTGGGATGCCGAAGAACTTCGGAGACAGTTTTACAGAGAGTAACGCTAAGCTTTCGTTTCGCCGAAATTTGTAATCGAATTGTGAAAGTGGAAGTTACGAAGTTATGGCAGCTTTCTAACGTCTGTGGATGCGCACCCTCGCAGTTATTTATATGGTCGTTATGAGTTGGCATAAGTTTGTAATTCTATTTTCAGATCGGGTCTAAGTGTCTTGTTCTATTGTTGCAAAGAGAGTTGTTGAACCCGATATATATATATAAATATCCGCGCGGTTTCGCTGCAGTGACGCAATCATTGCCGATCAAACAATCCGACGAAGTGAAACTGATAATTAGTCATCGATGAAATGCGAACGCCATTAATATTCATCTTCTCGATTGATTCTAATTTTGAAGTAAATTCAAACTAAAACAAACACCTAGTGTATTACGTGTCTTTCAAACAATATCGTTGGCATTATCACGTTGATAGTGAATCACGTTTATTTATCACGTTACCACCTTCCTGAATTGGCTATTACTTAGCTTAACAGTAATTAATAATAATTTTGCTCGTTAAATATTCGTCGTTAAGTTTCGATTTCAGATCAATACTTTGGATGAACGGACATACAAACATGCTGATTTCCTGATTAAAAAAGTGATTTCCATTAACATTATGGCATGTTTGTTTGATAAAACTTTTTCTTCAAATCTTCCAAGGTTCTATCATAATATGAAAGGGAAGTGGTTAATTAATTAGCAAGTACCGGGCTGCTGAAAGAATAAATAGTAGCTCTGCCCCATTACTTTGCTGTTTGTAAAAATGCATACTTGCATTAACGATGGAAAAATCGTTACGAAGCTTTTTCTGTCTGAAAATGTTTCATAATTCAAAACAACGCGTAGATATTCTTGCCGTTCTTGTGACGTGCTGGTCTGACGTTCTTTAATTAAAGACTAACATGAACCATAACATAATTACTACCGACTCTATGTTCATTATATTGTAGGTATTCAATTCGGACTTTAATGAGGAATTCAAATAATGATCCGTTTTCCATATGGCTAACATAATAATCGATCATTAATCCTTTGTGACAACGTTCATAGGATTTTGATTTCTAAACATCTTTACAAATGCATGAAAGACCACCACATGTCACGAAACAATGTCGTTAATTACGAATTAAATAAATACAGCGCATGTTCAACGCTTAGAAAATGCTACTATTATTACAGGTCTAATGAATATTATTATAATAAAAACTACGTGAAAATTTCGTGGAAAAAATTCTACGTGAAAACGTACGTTAATTACCGAGGCGGTGAGTAGATCGACGAGTACGAAAAATGATCGGTTGAAACAAGATCTGAATGAAATGAAAGAATCACTTATAGTAACGAGCTCCGTTTTTCATGTTCTCATTTCTATCATTAAATTTTTATTGGCATGCACGGAATCAAAATGAATTCAAGTGAACTCGATCTCTCAATGACGTAATGATCAAGTCATCTTTAACTCGTAGGAATTCCAGAGAAAAATTACATTTCATTTTTCCTCCACACATAATTCAGTCCAAATCCTAATAAACGAGAAATTCGTAATATTCATTACGAATAACGTACACATGTGACTTCGCCACCTATTAGTTACCAAATTAACGTAACTATTTTAATGAATTACATCTCCACGCTAAATAATCAATATTGTACGCGAATTGTTCTGCGTTGATGACATTTAAAACGAAATCATAAGCTTTATAACTTCGTCACAGTGTACGATGTTATCAAGTACTATCACGACATATTTGCATATATTTAAATCAGAAAATTAGATTCTATTTCGCTAACACTACGGTCAGTTCTATTAAATACGTTCATCAGAACTAACGTTCTTCATAAATTCACCAGGGCAGTCGTCCGCGAAACGAAATGTTCCGTTTTCCACTCGCTGTCCACTAATCCCTGTTCTCTCACTCTATCTCTCCGTACTTACATTTTTAATAAATAATTATAACTTTGTACAGCTTAAACTTGGATGAATTGATTAAATGAGATTTACCATAAATTCATTCAAATGAACTATAATTTTCTCACTTCAGTACAAAAATAACCATCAATGAATCGTTATTAAATATTCGCAGATGTTCGTTGCACGAGTGTTATTAGCGTTTGAATTTTTTTCTCTAAAATAATTACGCCATGTGTTACGTTTCCATGTACTACACCGATGACAATCGTCATTGCCTTAAGCCTCCCGGCATCGATTCAGCATAGTTTGTCCCGTTTGTCACGTGGCCTGTCGTCTCGTTTGCGCTCGTTGAATCGCCAGTACGTTTAATGAGTATACGAGCTCTAGAGCCAAGCTTACCGCAGTTTCAAGCAATTAACGAGCGTGCTCATAGGTCGTGTTACGCTTGTACGGAATAACTGTAAACCGAGGATTCCACGAAATACAGTGAATATGCGTATGTATGTATGTATGTATGTATACATACATCCCCTAAAAGATGAGCACACGTCAGTCCGACGATACGAATAATAGAACCGTCTACTCACTGAGATTATTATCTTTTTGTGTGTGTGTGTGTGTTTTTTTTGTTCCTTTGTACGTTATCATTCGCCGAAATTATGATGTTTTAAGTTATCACGATTACCGGAAACGAAATTATGGCAACACGTCGATGGAAAATTAAATTAGGTATTGATTAGGGAATTTATTGATGGAGAAAATGTTCGAGTGGAAAGTTTTGAGTATGCTGATTAAACACGACGGTCTCAATTATCGGATAACCGAATATTTCCGGTTTCTGCGCTTGCTTAAAATAAAATTATCCACCACTTTTCGCTACGTTTATGGAAGTAGTCTCTTGATAGAAATTTAAATGATATGGATAACGATGCAAGGAGCTTAAGAATATCCAAAGTCGAAAGTTCGAAAATTAGATGCATACTATTCATGAGACTTTACATTCTAATTAAGAAAGTTGCAGCTCGACGATTTTATTTTTTAAAAAGAATCACAATTCTCCGATATATTCCATTCCTTCTGGATACGTTTGAATCTTTTTATTTAATCGTGTTAAATCACAAAGTTTATCCCCAAACTTACCTCTATCATTTTTACAAAACTAGTACCTGTTCAAATAATATAATTCACGGTAAAATCAGTTCTCAACTTCCCTAGGGATTACATGCTCGAAAAAGTTACGAAGCACAAGTCATCCACGTTTCAAATTTACAACGAACCACCAGAATTCCCTCCGTACGCTACAAACGGAATACAATTCAGAATAATATCTAGCCAGAATTATCGTCCACAAATATTTCAGTTCAATCTACGCAAGGTACACAACACCTGCGCAAAATTTCCCTGAAATCACCGTACGTCTTATTCCCAATTAAAGGGTCCCCTCGAAAGTCATCGATTTCACATGAAACAAACTGAATGAGAGCGTCGGAGGGGTGCGGGGGAGGGTTGGAAGTTTGTACGGCCGCTTCGGGTAGCGTTGCGAGAGCATGGTGGTTGTATGCCGCAATGCGGCTGTGTTATCACACCATCGAGTCCCATCTTCCACGTGCTTGCCCGCTTTTTTTCACGTGCCGCCGAGGAAGTGTACACGTTGGCCCCAGAGTGTGTAATCTTAGGTGTATGATAGGGTAACTAGGCACTCTACACACGTTGGGTATTTTAGTCGAGGTGTGAAATAAAGGTTTAACAGTTTCGCTAGTTCATTTCTATCTTCTTTTTCCACTGTAACTATTGACTACGGTAATAGCACGTCGATTGTAAAAGTGATGGAAGTTTTATTTCGAAAATAACACATAGTGGAAAAAGTTTTTTGTAATAAAGCGTTTTTTTTCTCTTTCTCCCTCTATTTCTCTTTAGATTGTATTTTATCTTTTGGACTCGAACAATAGAGGTAGTGGTGAATGTGCTATTACTATTGGTTATAACGTATGAGTGTTCTATATTATAAATATTAATTGTGTCTTTCGGTTATTTGATAAAATAACTAGGTATTTCGTGAAATACCGGTTTACACGTCTTTGACGGTAACGTACACACGTCGTTTAGTTGAATTAGAGATAAATACCGTATTTACCTTTTAAAGCTGTCACGGTTGTTAGTACGAGATTTTAAAGGAATGGAAAGCACTCAGAGCGATTGACTGGTTGAAGAAAGTTTTGTAAAGCGGTGGGAAAGTTGTTCCCTACGAATCGTCCGAATGGAATTTCAGTTTTATTTCGTTACGGTTTAAATACGATTGGTTGGCTTGCGTAATACCGTCGAATGGATATTTTAATGAGACACTTCAGAAAAATCTGGATCATGTGTTTCTTGACATTATGTGTAAAGTGTAAAAAAAAGAACTATAACAATCTTCTCATCCATTCAGAATTTTCTTCAAAACCAGCTTCGTTTTTATATAAATTTCTTCTATTTCTACCGATTATCCATCCGCGTTTATTCGATCAATATTTCATACCCCTAACTATTTATTCGCCGTCAAATGCAGTTTAAAAATATTTTTAATAACCCAACGTAGATCTCTTTATTTTTTAATTCCCTTCGCTGCCGCACAACAGGTAAACGTGCAGCGACAGCGTACTTTTCTCATTATCAAACATTTGTTTTTTTTTTTTCATCGAACCCGTCAGATCCGGGCGGAAGGATCACGATAAGCTCGATCTGTCAATATATCGTCTTTTAAATATCTCGCTCGTGGCTGCCATCAAAGGCTCGCGTAATTGCACGTCTACGGCGAGATGCATCGAGAAGAAGCCGTACTTCCGCAGAAGTTTTAGACAAATTATATTTCCCGTCGGGGAAAATAGGTTTCCCTTGCCTGGAAGCACGATCGCCCGGTTGCATGATAAATTAGAGACTGGCTGGAAAATGGACGGTCCGTAAGCACATCAAAATAGACATTCTGATTCGTTGTTAGAAAAACTCGTAATACGCTCGCGAAACCTTTCGCGGACTTTGAGTATTCTATCGTCTATGTGTGTGTGTGTGTGTCTTTCATTTCAACAATTTAATGGTACCGTCAAAATTTCAGCGGATGAGCTGGTAATTATACATCTATCGTCATTATTATAATAATGAAGTGATTTTGATGGAAGCACAACAATAAAATACCCCGATTAAATGTCTATCCGTTCGCGAATACGGGAATTCAATCAGAACGTGGAAGTTATATTATATGTATATCTATACATAGAGAATGTTATTTCGGGATCGCTGAAATTATATGAAATATTCTATTTATGTTGGTCATTCCCCGATCGCTAGTTTGCGTGAGCGGATAAAACGTTTCTATTTGACCCTTTGGCCCAGTTCTTATTAGGATACTTTTTCGCGAACCGTACGAACGTATATAGACGCACTGCACGTTCGAATAGCTCGTTTAAAATTTATACCCGACGAATCGAATGGTCGGCACGATCAAAATGACAGCCGCGTGGAAGACTTAAAGCTCATTCTTGCTTCACGGGGTGATTTATCGTCGGTCCAGGTGAACGAGAACTTCCACGGCGACGGTAACGCGAATCATTCTCTTTTATTGTGATCATCCGCGGCGATCGCGTTCGATCGGGGCAAAAATATTTAGAGAACGCTCGACCGGCAATCCAATTAACATATAATACTCTTTCGACCGTTGAAATGAGCGCGTTAAACCAACGCGAGATGGTGGACCTATTAAAATCGGAGTATCGAATTAGAACGTTTACGGGTATCGTATTATAAAGTGTGAATTTAACAGTCTACTGTGAATGATTTAATTGAACATTTTTTGCTTGATATAGTAATTAATTACGACGGTGGACGAGCGGAAAGAATGTTTACAGATTTCGCAGGATTAGATGTAATCGGTATTCCGTAATCTGCGCGTTGCAGAGGTTAATAGGTACTTTAAATGATTTTATCGCGATCTATGGAACAATTACTCATAAGCTATTTTATCCTTTGTAAGTAGGTGCTATCGTTACCAGTAACGTGTAGACGGTGTACTGATAACAGGTAGCTCGCGTGAGTGATCAGATAAGGTAAACGAATAAACTATTGACAATCTATTGTGGCTTTAACTAAGCATTGTTGAAACTGAGCATTTGATATTCTCGCTCATTCAGCTGTGCATGCAATTACCGGATATTTTTAATTATTAACTGGTCCTGTAAGTTATCTGGAATAGAACTTAATGAGATACACGAATACTTTTTATGATGTTTTGATGTTATTTATGAAATAACTGCGTATTTACTGTTATATAAAATATATGATTCTGTTATACAGGAAAGTAATGTAAGAAATATAGAACCGAAATAAACATTTCAGTTTTAAAAACTGACCAATGAAAATTAATGGTGATTTACTTTTTTACTTTGTTTGCAAATTTCCATTCGTGCGGTATTTCATCATTTCCTATTTAATAGATGATTTACAATAAAATAAAATAATTGCGGCAGAGTTAAGCCGGACAACGATATTTTTATGTTGCTTAATTAAGGAAGAATGAATTATACGCCCTTAATTAGAGTTGTTAAAAAACGTTGTCCCCTTTTTTCTCAATTTTTGCTAAATCCTTGACAGTGAAATAAAACATGAATAGCTTTTTATATGTTCGACGCTGCGTTTCATCAATCTCGCTTGTATAACTATAAAATTTCAGCCGCTCTAGTACCGTCACGATTTTCTCGAACAATTCATTCGTTCCATTTTACGATTTTCCCATGCCATTGATTCGCACGATAATTCGTGCGTGGAAACTTGAAAGTCTTGCAGAAACAGAACCAAAAAAAAAACGTGCCAAATTGTATCTCCGTTGCATCCGGGATAAAGCGAATCCCGGGTTGTTTTCTACGCTGTTAAACATTCCAGTCATGATTCATTTGTCAGATAACCGGATAACGTCGAATTAACAATTACGCATTACGCTTCATCGCGATATCGACATATGTGTGTTTTAAATAACCGACAATTGCATTACAATTTTTCGGGACGTCGAAACATACGGACCGGCCACGGTTGACCGAATTCCTCACGGAAATGTTGTGTCAGTGCTACAAATGACCGCGACCGAATTTACATGCGATATCAGTAGAAATGCGTGATACGACTGTAATCAATGCGGTGCGTTTTTTGGATGGCAATCAATTTACTTCGCGCGATAATTCCATCCGTAGCAGCTGTCCTGACTGCATCAACGATGATGTGCTATCTACTCGATATGATAAGCTGCGAGCTTTTACGGCACTTTACATTGCAACTGCATATAACCGTATGTTATCGTATTCATATAGTATAAACAATTAATTAGGAAAGCTTGAAATGATACCGTACAGGGGCACAAAATTAATTATAATATCAAAATATAAAATAACCGCTTCGACTTCAGATCGAGGTTTTCGGGGTATTCAAACGGCATTAAATCCGCATATTTCCCCCAAACTATGGTGATATTCTTGTAGGGGACGTCCTCCCGAGTAATTTAAGCCTAACTACGAGAAGATCCATCAAGCCAATCGCGAGATATTTTGATCTAAAAAGTCGAGGTTATTGTAAGAAACGTCGTTTTCTTCCTCTCCTCCTTCACCGTCATCATCTCCATCACCATCTCCATCTCCATGTTCAGCCTGTCACGCAGCCCGGTGTCAAACCCTAACATATGTTTCATACCATGCGAGATAATTTTTATGCCGATAACGTAGATTTTATATATGTTAGTATATGAAATTTCCTCTCACACATATCCAGATTGTTAACATATTAAATTAGAAATGTTTGTTACGTTACGTTTTTGACATCAAGCTTCGTAAAATTAAGGTTCAGAATGCGCATTCGAAACGTATTCGATCATTTTTATATCTTGAAAATTGCGCGAATGGCGAGCGATGTATGAAAATCGCGAAAAATCGTCAAATTATGACAGTTTTTTGGTCGGCATTCGCTCAATTCTTGAGATAGCGATCTGAAACTGGTACCATTGTTTTAGTTAGGAAATTCTACGCCAGAACAATATATAATAGTTGTACTTTTCGAAAATTTCATTTTTCGCAAAAATCTGAAGGGGGTAGGTCAGGATTTTTTGCGATTTTCGTAAATCCCTCGCCATTTCCGTAATTGTTGAGCTATTAAAATGATCCTGGACGTTTTGGACGCAGAATCCGAAGCCAAATAAGAGGCAGAAAGAATCAGATAGATATCTCAAAAATTGGGGAAATGACGAGTGAATTACGAAAATCGCAAAAAATCCTGACCTACCCCCTTCAGATTTTTGCGAAAAATAAAATTTTCGAAAAGTACAACTATTATACATTGTTCTGGCGTAGAATTTGCTAACTAAAACAGTGGTACAAGTTTCAGACCGCTATCTCAAAAATTGAGCGAATGTCGAACGAAAAACTGCTTAAATTTGACCATTTTTCGCGATTTTCGTAATTCTTTCGTCATTTCCGTAAATCTTTAGATATCGAACTGAATCTTTCGCTGTCTTATTCGGCATCGGAGTCCGCTTCCAAAACGTCCCGGATCATTTTGATATCTCAAAAATTGCGGAAACGGCTAGCGAATTACGAAAATCGCGAAAAATCGTCAAATTCAAGCAGTTTTTTGGTCGGCATTCGGTCAATTTTAAAGATAGCGGCCTGAAACTTGTACCACTGTTTTAGTTAGGAAATTCTACGCCAGATCAATATATAATAGTTGTACTTTTCGAAAATTTCATTTTTCGCAAAAATCTGAAGGGGGTAGGTCAGGATTTTTTGCGATTTTCGTAATTCACTCGTCATTTCCCCAATTTTTGAGATATCTATCTGATTCTTTCTGCCTCTTATTTGGCTTCGGATTCTGCGTCCAAAACGTCCAGGATCATTTTAATAGCTCAACAATTACGGAAATGGCGAGGGATTTACGAAAATCGCAAAAAATCCTGACCTACCCCCTTCAGATTTTTGCGAAAAATGAAATTTTCGAAAAGTACAACTATTATACATTGATCTGGCGTAGAATTTCCCAACTAAAACAATGGTACAAGTTTTAGACGGCTATCTCAAAAATTGAGCGAATGCCGTTCAAAAAACCGCCTGATTTTGAGGATTTTTCACGATTTTCGTAATTTGCTCGCCATTTCCACAATGATTGAGATATTAAAACGATCCGGGACGTGTTGGACGCGGAATTCGAAGCCCAATAAGACAGTCAAAGATTCAGGTCGATATCTAAAAATTTGCGGAAATGACGAAAGAATCCACAAAAAGCATCGAAAATGCAAAGCTATGGGCCAAGTACAAGAGAATGTTACATTGGAATAGGTTGCTCATTAACATAAACTGCATTTTACACAGGATTTGAAATCAATCAAACTTGCTCACATTTGATTGAACATTCTCTTGTACTTGGCCCATAGCTTTGCATTTTCGATGCTTTTTGTGGATTTCTAATTATCCTCATAATTCGTCAGTTTAAAAGGTTAAACAAGCAGAGTACATAGAAAAAAAACACAATTCAAACTTAGATGTTTAGGCATAACTTCAGGAGGGTATTCAGTATGCGAAAATAAGAAAGTTATTCACATAAGCATTCTTTTCACCATAGCGTACAGAATTCACCTCTAAAGCAAGACCCACATGTTTTGAGACATCCTGTAGACCGAAGGATTTCCACTCTATCGAACGTTTGTAAAGATTCAATTAAAATCATAAACCAATCGAAGTCCATCGCCGTGTATACCGTCACGCTGGTACACGATGACAGATATTTCGCGGTGTATAAACACGATTTAAATCGTTCAGCGATATATCTCCGGTGTGTGTGGAACTGCACCTGTTTGGTTTCAAGTTAGAGCGGATGTATCCGTGCGTCGTCCGACGTAATCGGCGGAGCGATCGATCGCGGTGTTGATTTTACGCAGCATCACGTCATTCGATTATGTTAGTTTACCGTATCATATCGACGGCAAACTTCATTTTCATTATACCCGCAAGTCCGCGGGAAAGTGGAATCAATAAAGTTTCTGCGGTAGAACGGATAACTTTCCGCCGGGGCCGATCGGCGATATAGCAACATTTCAGCTATTTATTAATTACGTACGTCGTGCCGCGAGTAAAAGCGTCAGGAATGATTTATCGATGATTGTGCCGCGATCAGCGCGGGAGAAGCAAGCTATCGCCTAGAAATTTCTGCGGCACTCGACGAATATTGCAGCTGCTTCCGTTACGACGAGATTCCTGTGCGAGGAGAGAGGAGGAGGAGGAGTATTGCACGTGTAGTGTATTCCTGCTCAATATTCTATATCTGATCAGAACAACCGACGGATGCAAACCGATCGAATTTATATGCAGATGATAACCTGGCCGCGGTATACGTAGAACCGCCTAGATATATCCGCGATTAGGTTCGGTAATTAGTTATAGCGTGGTAATTGTGTCTCGTATTAATTACAACAGCGTACAATGGGGTTGTTCCCTGGGCTGAGTATGTTTCTTTAGAAATTTGGATCGGTTGTATGACGTATTATACACTCTATCGAGATTGAAATAGCAAGGATAATATATCTATTAGGTTATATTTCTATCCATTTGGAAATGTTATACTTAGATGAAAGAGAAAAATGGCACACACGGTTAAATCAATTATTCACAAAAAGTCCCACAAGATTGTTACGTGTAAAAATATGAAACACGCAATATAGGGAACCCTGGTCAAAATTGAACACGGATACGAATTCTCGGAGAATATTCTTCTCTGTAGAGAACAACGTATCTGATACACGTTGCGCCGAAAAACTCGCTAGCAAGCGATATGACGTTACTTCGAAATATTTTCCACAAATTTTTCCACGATATTAATTCGGGGCAAAGAAATATTCGTAAAAATTCTATCGGAAGGTATTTCTACCTTCACTAGTGTATATAAGACTAAAATCAAATGCCTGGCTAATATTTTTGCCGCATTTTACGTCCGATATTACGATCAGATTCGATCGTAAAAACCTGTCGCACGATTCTGGCGTAATAAAGGACTACTACTTTGCGTTCCCTTCTTCGGCCGGAGACTGGCGAGCGCATCAAAACGATTCGATCGTGTACTGCGATCCCCCATGGTGGGTAAAACTTAACACATTTACCGGATCCGGTGACGTATCCGGGGATACGGGTTGACGTCACTGCGTGAAAATGGGCCATGGCCTCGTAAGCCAGCACCGGCCACCCACCTATCGCCCCCTTTTCCCCTATTGCCCGATCCCTCCCCCTCGTGTCATTCTTCGTCCTGTTATTCCCTGCAGGATTCAACGAAGCCAGCTCCGCGGGAAATGCGTGAGGAAACGGCACGCGCTAGAGTCGGATGTGAAAAGCTGACTGACTTTGGGAATAGAGATTTTACATTTACTTTTAAGACTTCCGCAGGGTTGTCCGTTCGCTTGTTTACGCGCGGATACGTCGAGGTAAGGAAAGTGAAATAATCTTTTGGTATCTGGAATATTTGGACGATAGAAATGTTCAATGCGATGGAATTTTTAAACGATAAAATATAAACGCGTACAATAAGAGATAGAAATATTGTATTGTGTTATATTTGATGAAGTAGATAATAATTTTTACACGTGGGAAATATCTATTTGTAAAATGACACGGCCGGAGATATTTTGGAAGTTACGAAATCTTGCCACGTACTTAGTTAGGTATTAATTTTTAGTCAAAGAAATATCACCGCGCAGAAACATCCAGGTGCGGGAAATATTAGGAATTTCTGTGCCAAAAAAAAACTTCAAAGCGTTGGAATTTCCAAGCCAAAGGACTATATCGACGAGTAAAAAGTTGCAGTCGCGGTAACTCGATTGTAAGTTCGTGTGGCCTGAAATCGTAACTTCCGCGGAGCTGGTTGCTAAGTTCGCCAGCTTTTTAACATCCGTGGATACGTAACTTAAGCAACGACAGACCACCCACCTATTTTCCTCGGCGACCCCTCTCCCATTATCCTTCGTTCCGTTATTCGCTACAGGATTCTGGAGCGCCAACTCCACGGGAAACGAAGTACCGGACACTCGTGTAGACGTATTTACGCTGCGGAAATGGACCGGATTGAATTACTGTCTTCTTTGGCGAACAACCGAACGAACGGGTTTTCGCAAACGTACGAGCGAACTGATTCAAAGGGAACATCGACGGGGTATTAATTAATACGGGCTACGAAAAAGAGCATGGTTATGAAACGTTTTTGTAGTAGGAAAAAGTTTTCAGCTGTGAGAATATAACGATGGACTAGTATAAAATTACTCAAATTATATTATATGATTTTTTTTTCTTTTAACCGAATTTGAAAGTTGAATTTTAAAGATATGATTGTAAAAGTTTGAAATTGAGTAATTCTATTTAAATTAAATTTCTTTCGAGAGATATTAAAAGATTAAAGAAAACGTTGTCGATTAATTGATTATTATACTGCTTTATCAATGGTATATTATTTAATTTCACTGTACACCTTACGTGACGCATTTGGTTTTTTTCAAATGCGTTTTTGAGTGACGTATCACACGGTCAGTAAAACCGGATACGTGCACGCTGTAAAAACGCTATTTGATGAAGCTGAATTAAATTACCATCACAGTTGGTACAATCAGCAATGGTATCGATGTGTATGTACATGACAAAGATTTTAATCACACGTCTATCGATACAAGTCCAAAACCGTGTGCTGTTTGCAACACGGCATTTCGAATTTGAATTTTTCTCTTGCTCAATTTAATTACCGGCGGGTCGACCATCTGGAAGCTCAATACGTTCGATAGAGTAAATGAGCGAAAATTCGTTCTACTTATATGTAAATACCATATCAATGCGAACGTATCGTAGAAATGTACGTGGAATCAAGAGCACGCGCGTTTTATCTCCGGCATACGTCGAATCGGATAATTAATTAAATTATACCTATACTGACGTATTTGATGTCGATAAATAAAACACAAAATAGAGAGCTAGAAATTACGTATCGATATAATCCGCGACAGTGGATATAGTATTATAACCGTGTATAACAGAACTTTTAACAGTTATGTTTCATTGTACCAAACGTATAGAAAAAAAATCATTCAACTGAGAATCACATTTTTTTAAAAAGTTGATCAGAATCTCATTCGATTAAAATTTTTTGTTTAATGCTCAGTAGAATTTTCAATAAGTTTCAATAGTTATAAAGTCGAAAGGGTCCATTGATAAAGAGTACAGCGATTCGTATTTTTAAATATTAATTATCAATATAAAGTCTCCTACTGCTCGAGTGATGCAAGTGCAAGGGTTTTAATTAAAATTAATGGAGTGTGAATACGTTTCGCTTAGATCTTGATGTAACGTCCGCAATGCCAAGACCCGCACGGTGATTTCGTGTTCCTGTTAGGAATTCCCGTGAGTAATCATACACGGACATTAGCTCCGCTCTAATCAGGTACACGGCGTTCAATGTATCGCGGGTATATTTATAAACCTTGGATAATTCGGTCCTGATTACAATCCTACGTCACAAGGAACACGAAATTGTGTGTTATTTAAAAGGTGCCTGAAAAATCACGAGCTTTATCTCAGCAGTAATAAACCGAGTTGCGAAATTGATAACAATATTGTAAACGGAATTTCGTAAACACGATTTGCATTACACCAGCCGACGTATGCTCGAAATTTCGACGATAAAATCAGAAACCGTATTAATTCGCGCCGCGAAATATAATTAGTGATATTACGATTACACGTGTATTTCTTTCCACTGTAGGATTTTTCATAATATCGAGATGTTTTTATGTAATAGATCATATTACGCGGTACGATCGATGAATCGTTGCAATAATGAAAGACACGTATTATAACCCGTGGTGCCTAATGAGAATCGGTTGTGTCTTGGTGATATCGGAATCATATTAAACCTCGATTATCCATCATGTTCTCAAATTTCTGTAGAATAAATAGTCGATAACCACGAACCTCTGTGTTGGATGAGTTAAGCTTAAATGCTTTACCAAAATGAGACCTGATTATTAATTTCGGAGAGTAGCTACAACCCCACATGGTCACGAAGCAATATCCTAAATACGGCCTTCTATAAAGGGCGAGAGTCTAAAGGGGCGTTTACAACATCAATAGATTCACTAATCTTGTACAACATCATTCCATACCTTCGTTAAACAAAGTGGATAATACGGCCTATAAATAATATATTCTATTTATATGTAACCCTTGCTTGGTAATATCGTTACGAAACAGTACATCTTTCACGGAAATTTCGTATGAAAACACTGAGCCATCAATTTCAAAATTGTTACTACTGTAAATCTTCCTAATAAATAATACGATAATTGATTCATGGAAAAGATAGACTATTATACATTTTATATAGTATTAGAAAGAGTTGGAACGGTTTTTATTTTCCTATCATGCAACTTTTATTAATTTCACCTTAATTATAAATCTTTTCCTAATTTTGGAATGTTTCTCACTAAACTTCTTTTACATTAAAATACAACGACTAAGATACTTCGTATATTTTCACGGTATGAAAAATGTGTGACGACATTAACACGTTGAACGCTAAAAAAAAATATGCTCCGCGGTCTGCCGAGAAATACGGGCCGGGCCACTACAGCGTGTAATGTGTTTCATAAAACATTGGGAATTCTAGGATAATATTATTTAACGTAGAGCGTTATGAAAAATATAGAAGTAACAATGATAACGGCTGGTTGAAACGCTGCATGAAATTGTTAGCAGTTTCGGTAATAGGGCGGAATTGTAAAATAAGCTAGAATCGTCGCAAAGTCGAATGCTCCTCCCTGCTACTTTGAAACTCTTTTCGAGTTTCCGCTTCGACGGCCGCTTTGGGATAACTGTTGTCCCCTTAAGAAACTTTTCGAGACGTGAGAACGAAAGCTCGCGAAAAGCCTTAGGCTTCGACGTGGCTTTCCGAGAATATCGCGATCGATAAGATTGTTCACACGACTCTAAATTATAAAGTTTAATTCCATTAGATGGTTCTATCATAAATTCTTGAATCTACGATGTTTTAAGGATCGTCGATAGTTAGTTATTATTTATTCCTACGTCGCGATGACGGATCAAACGACAAACCCACAGCTACGTATAACACGGTCTCGAAGCGTGCATGTGAAAGTAATAAATACCGATCGCGAACGGGGAAACTTCTTTGTCGGTGGAATAATTTATTTCGCTTTTTATCCGCTCCGAATAAAAGTTCCCCGTTTCCTATTGCGCTCCGCTTTGCACCAGGTACGTTGAATATAATATATATATTTTTTTTTCGCGGAGCGTGCTAATTAAAACTGCGATGCAGTCGGGCATGAGGTGGTTGAAAAGAAAAGGACTCCGTTGTCCGTAAAAATGAGTGACATTCGATTCGAACTTGAGAGGCGAACGAGGGCTGTCTCACCGGCCAATTAAGTGCACCGTAAGAGACGTTAACTCTTAACGGTCCAATTTCGAGTGCCAATCCACGTGGAATTTATCTCCGGTTTAGTTCGATTTAGTTCAGTTTGCCTGATTCCTTGGACCCCTCGGTATTCCTCGGTGATTTAACAGAGAACCGACTTTTACCGGTCGCAATGTTTATAGACCTGTTTAGAAAATCGAACAGCACCGAAGATTCGTACGTATACGTGTTCGAAATGGCACTAAATTTCGACGTAATAAAAAATATCCTAACATAAATAAAATAATACGATCCCTTCTGTTAATTTTACTTTTACTAATCCCTCCTCCTTATTCTCCTCGCATTGTGAAACGTCGAATAATGTACGACACATTTCCAAGAAAATGATGTAGGTACCAAAAGATGCTACGTAGTAATAACGATTATTGTGTCGAAGATGAAAGACAAATCGATTCGAGTATTCAATCGAGAACGGAGATGCATCGCGATGCAAAGTAAGTGCAGAATAATGCTATCATTGCGGATATTGTTTGAACGGTGAAGATCCTTGAAGGAACGAAGAAAACCGAGACAGTCGTTGCTCGAAGGCGGCGGCCCTATTACGCGTAATTGGTTCATTAGCTCCCATATCGGCTGAGCTATATTCGGCCGTTGTTGTCTGGAGGGGTTGGAAGGAGGGCGCCGTGGCGCCCGTCGTCCCTTCACCCTGTGGTCCAATCGATATATGTATGTACACACATATACAGGGCGATCCATGTTACGCTCTACATAGAAATTTCGTCGTTACATGTGACCTTTGAAAATGTCACATGACAGAACGTTAGATCTTTAAATAATACATATACTATATGAAATATGACGTATTCGTTTAAATGTCACGTTATATATAAAATTATACTTTTCGAAAGTCGACTATTTTTCTCGTAAATGTACTATCGTTCGATTAGTGTCCCACAAATGCTTTCAAACGGAAAATATTCGGTCGATTGCATTAAAATTGAAATGTATCGAATATGAGATAACAGTGATAGAAATTCTTTAAATGAAATAAATAAGTCATTATTGATTTCTTTCTAATCGATAGTTTGGAAGATTAAGGTTGAAAGTTTGACAGAAGATCTATCGTTCCTTGAATCCACCTGTATAGGTGTTGGTACATTCATATAGGTGTAACGTAGCCAAGGTCTGTTTTATCGAGCACCAACACTGGCTCAAGGACAACACCGATGTATCTTGTAATTACATCGTCGCCGAGTATCCGTGACGAGGGTGAATGCTTGCAGAACATCAAGGACACGTCCGCAGGATCGTTCGGATCCTGCTAGACGGATGTGCGACACTCGAACCTACGACGGATATATATGAACTTCTGCGATTGCGAATTAACCCTTTGACCACCATCAACTACTTTTTTTCCAATTCGAAGTGATAGAAAAATAAAAAAAAAAAAAAACTTGAAAAACGAACTAACCTTAGAATTCTTTCTAACAAGCAATTAGATTAGTATTTTCTACTAATAGTATGGCATTGCACTCACATGTATTTCGTGTGTGTATGTGGGCGAACAAATATATAATAGAAATTGACAATACAAGCAGAATACGTGTCTTGAGTATTACTTCCACGATACAAGGTTTTTGTTGTAAAATTCTCGACGTTCTCCACGATAAGGCTACTCGGACAAAATTTATTATTTTAGATATTACACGGAACTGTATTATTTCTGTCCTTTCGCCCGGAATGCTCTGCAATATACAGAACTAATCAGTTACTGGTACACGTATAAACGGTACTATTATACTGCCGTATAGCTGTATAGCGGGACGATGTATCTTTCGAAAATTGGACAGAAGTTTCTGAAGGCTCCAAGCTTGTGTTTGTTAGGTAGCCACTTTCGAAACTTTACAAGTCGTCACTGTAACAAGAACAATACAAGCCGATCATAGATGCCGAGATTACTTCTTGGCGGCTATTCAACATTGATATCACGGCAACAAACTGAGGCACGTGTGTGTGTGTGTGTGTGTGTGGAGCTGTTACACATCCCTCAAGTGTTTCACTCGAGAACACTTGTAAAGAAGACACTGAATACTCGTAAAACAGTGGACAATGCTTGTGTCTTGAAACATTTCATAAAGTTGCACGTCGACATATTCGGATTTACATAGATTTGCCTCGTTGCAATGACAAAATAAATTTCTCAATATTTAAAAGACTTCGCGAACTTTAAAAATACTTGGTGTTAATTCCATTCGAGTTCGTGAGTTCGTTACGACAATTAAATTCTCACTAATTACAGAATGCTTACGAAAGCTTCGAAGACATACTTCGATGGTTTCTGAAAATGGTATAAATACTAGAAAAATACGCGATAAAACGACCACCCACGTCGTTTGTTTGATGTCAGCACGAATTTCACGTGGTTTCACATGTTTTTAAATGAATATCAGTAATTGGGAAACCGTGCTGCGAAAGTAGTTACGCGACACTCTTTTGAAACTGCGAAGCGTATACACTCGCTTGATTGCTATAAAAAAAATAAAAGATAACGCAAACGAGACAAAATCAATTCGTTGGGAAATAAACGAATTTACATCGAGAGACGTCCAATCAAGCTAGGAAACAAATTAATATTGATGTGCAAAACATTACCAAACGTTTATTCTATTCAATTGCACGTAATAGCGCGGGGATTACGTAAGAACTTTGTTTCTGTCAGGGAAACAGATCACAATATTCTCCTTGTCACGATTAATTCACTTTCCTCGCCGTTGTCGTTGGCTCAAAAACGGGTCAATGAAAAAGTTTCTTAACCGTCGTGAAATACATTTTCGGTCTATACTTTCAGCCAAGTGTGCATCCCCCGCGGCGACTTCCTGTCGCCGTTCGGATCGTTGAAACGCTTCAGCAGTTAAAGCTTAGGTTTCTCTTGGCCGTCTAATGTATGATATTAGAATGTTACTACGCCCGTATAACTTCCGCGAAACCATTTTATCGAGTCAACGACTTTCGGGAGAACGGGATAAAGCAATAAGATTCCGCGGATCAGAATTATATAGGAACTAAAATTTCTGTTGTCGATACTCTATCCCGGTAATAGTGTCGTACATAATTAATGGTGTACGTTGTATATCATTATCGATACCACTGTGACATTTAATACCCCTCTCGTTCCGTAGTTTATTATTATTTCGATACGCGAATTAGGTAACGAACGATAATACAAATATGTACGTAAAATTGTTGTTACTTTGGAAATAGTAAACGATTACTGTTTAATTTGTTATAAAATTTGTTCACTATAATTTTTGTATAAACGCTTTAAAATATGGTGAGTGAAAGACTTTTTTTTACGATGCGAACCAAGTATTTTATACTCTAGATCTAAAACCGTCTGCGAGCGAATGAAGATTCATAAATAATATATCTCTCGTCACACGCAAATACAATTTCCAGGTAAATGACAAGCGGCTAAACTAAATAAAGATTAATTTCGATCGAAGTGGGAGGTGAAATATCGAAATCCCAAATATCCCGCAATGATGCGATTAATAACGGGTGATCGTATAAATTGCCGTCTATACGTCTAGCTGTCTATACACGGTGGCCGCGAACTATCGAAACGCCCGGTAATAGAACGGAAATAATTCAGACCAGTTCCATTTAAAATTGATTCGCGTCACAGACAGCCCCGATCAGTGAATCATTTCCAATTATTATCTCACGGCAGGATTTCCTGCGCGGAGCTCACCTTTCCCTCGATCTCCGAAAAATCTCGACGGTTGAATTATTTTCTCGAATTGTTTTTTCTCGTTCGGCTTCGTAAACGAAATCAATATCTCTGAAATATCGACGAAAAAAATAACCCCACTGAGCGTACGATAAACTATATCGATAAAAATAAACGGGAAATGTAACTTGGAAAGTATATAGCGATATTTTACTGTGCCTTGTAAATATTTTACATTGTTCCGTGCCAAAGCTCGTACCATCGAAACTCAGGAACGACGATAAAGTTCAAATTACCAATAACGTAAACTTCAGTCGGATTGTATTTTCAATTTCACCTGCTTTGTTTATATCGGTCTAAATATAAACTTTAATCGATATCCTAAATTATCCCCGTATAGTTTGATAAACACATAATTATTCTGAACGCCTGGAAAACACGCTAACATCAAATACAACGTGCTCGCATCGTAATTCACCGCAAAACACCGGCCGCGGAAATTACGTTACAGGATGGGCCGTGTTTTTAGCAAGTAATTAATTACGATAAGTGATTAGCCAATTACTTAGGGCCCCGTCGGTACACTTGTATGCGCCAACGGGGCGGGAAGGGGTGGGACGGGGAGGTGAAGGTGAAAGGTGGTGGAAAGCCGGCATGTTTATTTCCCCGGTAGAAAGTGCATCGGATGCTTTGCTTTTATTCGTCGTTGGCTCTGCGACATCGGCGTGTTTCGCTGCGGCTCCATGAAAAATACATTCCGCGCCGTTGCAACCGACACATGGAACGCGAACGAGAGCCGACAGACGTTTCAGCCGGGAAAAGAGATCTTGGGGGAAAGTCGAGCACAACCGCCGGTGCATGTGTACGGAATTTGTTCTCGTCTACAGCGATGCGGAGAAGCCACGAGAAAAATTAGTTTACCGTGAACCCTTCGATTTGCGTTCCCTCTTGAGTTATCCATGATGCGCATTGCATCGAAGGAGAACTACGATACCGGGACATGTTTTCGCTGGTACGTTCTATGATATCGGGATACATCGTATTTTCATTTAAAACCGAATTGACACGTTTGTTAATAATGGGGAACAACATGAAACGAAGAACGTTAAATTAATGGAAACTGTTGAGAGTATATTCTTGAATGATACTTAATTCGGAAGTTTTACGAGAAACGATTTCTTACGATCCTGTGGAAATTCTTGTATGGATATTCTATCGATACTGCATGATCTTTATTATAGAGGTATTCATTTCTAAGGTAGGATATATGTATATGCGAATAGAAAATTGATATGAATTTTTCAGTACGTGTCAATCGGCATTGAAAAGCCTGCCTTCTACCGGAATTTAGGACAATTGAAAACCGATCGGACAGTTCGGCTTAACTCTGATTCAAGTCGTGGCCACCGGAATTAACTGGGATTTCCTGAACCGCATGTAGCTCGCGACAAAATCAATTAATTCGATTCAGTCAGCTCGCTGCCTGTCCGATCGCGAAGTGTTCTTTAAACAGTTTATTCTCCGTCTAAATGATATTTGCCAAAGTTACTTTTTTCCTCCTCCTTCACCAAGCATCTTCTTACTCTTTCACGTACATTTGTCCCAATTACAAACACGTGACACAATTCACCCCCCCCCCCAAGTGCATTTTATCCGAAACGTTAGGTACATCACCTTGACAATTAATCCACTTTTAAATTGTCTCTTTAAACCGTTGCTAGTTTACCACGTTAATTCGCAACACGAAGGAAAAGTAGCGTAACAAGGAAAACGGATACAAGGATTACTCTTGTTTTAAACCGTGCTCCCAACAGTCCTAAAATGGAATTACATTTATCCAGTCAGCCCACCTACACCGTGTACCTGTTAGTGCGACTCTAATCTCAACATCTATTTCGACTCTAAACAATCTCGCCAGCCAACGTAAAACGCCAAATCCCACTTTTGTCCCGCACGCCCGTTCTATCCCTATCTGTATCTCATTGCCGTGCAATGCAGTTGCAATAGACTGCAACGAGATGTGCCTTACACCCCTGTTGCATCCCTCATTCCCATCTGAGGCAACAACCCGTCGTAATTCCCGCCCCACTCTGACGTCCAGTCACTCGCGCCACCACCCCTGAAACTCACCCTACGCCTCCCTTGCACCCCCTTCAGCCCTCCCCCTCCCTTTCTCTCTCTCTCTGTGCCCCTTCCACCCTTTCGTCCCCATTCGAGCCCGCTGGCGTGACCAACTTCACTTGCACGTCGTCGGCGGGGATGGCGGCCGCTTATTAATGGGTAGACTTGTTGCACTCGCGTATCGTTCGCGATATAGCGAATCGGTTCCTCTATGGGATTAGCGATCGTGTAACGACGGATATCGTGGAAATCGAACCGCTCTAGCGTTGATCGTTGATAGAACATCGAACGTGGGAATGATGGGCGCGTGAGGTACGAAAGACTTGTTGCGTGTGTGTGTGTATGTATGTATTACATGTATGTATGTATATGTATACAGACATGGTTAATGGAGTTTCTGAGATTGACCGACGGGAAATCTGTGTCGCGAATGCAAATTAGTCGGTTGGGACGGGGAACACTTGAAAATATGAGTTTTATCCGATGGAGAGTTGTTGTGTTTCTGTATACATTATGCTCTAGAATGATTTATCGTTGTACGAGAGATAAATGCTGTGGATAAAAAATGTCCCCTCTTATCGGGAGGACATGTTCTGTATCTAGGCGGAATTTTAACTTGTACGTCACGTTGGTATCTTTGTAATAAAAAAAAGAAAAGAAAATGTGTTTTAAGCATTTAGTTACATACATTTCTATTTGGAAACTAACGACTGTAATTTTGCTACGTATGTAACTGGGGTAATCTATGAAAAAAAACTGGCATTTCGTATATATTAGACTTATCCGAATAAGAGCTTAATAAAGATTGTAAGAAGCTGTGAAACTATGTCGCATTAAAGTCTATTCCCTCATTAAGCTACTCTTTTCTATTCTAATTAATTGCCAGTCTAGCGGGAACAACGTCTAACTGGAGTTGGCACTTGGCACTCGTTCTCTTATCTTGAAAATTAGGCACTCTTTTCAAATGCACGCGAAGTAATTACTTGCCCGTTGTTGTTTCTCCGGATGCTGTATGTATACGACGAACGGCGGCCTGAATCTTGGAATCTTTCCAGAGATCTGAGACTTCTTTATCTCAAACGCTGGGTTCTCTATCTATACGTCCTAAATTGACTAATCTGTTTGAAAATATCGGTGAATCGGGAATTATTATTTTATTCATTAATTCCGGTCGATTGCTACTCGACGAAGAGAGAATATTTAAAAATTTAATCATCTGTAATTAATTGATAGCCGAAATTAATATGAACGTAAACACGAACTTGCTGGATGAACGGACGCGTTAAATGATTTAAAATAAATGTATTCTATAATGAGGAAGTCCGTACCAAAAGTTTTAGTTGCATATCACCGATATGGCGGTTCATTCTGCCTTGTAGTAAGTAAAGGCATCGAATTCTGTACTTCGCGGAACTATAATTGAAATAGTTTAATAAGTTCGCGTAGTATTGAGGGAAGCTGCTCTACAGATTATATCTTGAAATACGCAGCCACTCTCCTTTAATATCGCTTTTGCTGATACTTTTTAACGAGGAATTATAAGTTACGTTCCCCTCTGGTTTTCTTATTTTTTACGGTTAAATCTCTTCTCCTCGTTTCCTCATATTACCTTCTTAGAAAATATGTACGCAGAGAAGTGGAAAAATGCGTTCGAGAAAGTCCGGAATGAAAACGGAAATCGAATTGTGGCGAAAAAAAATCACGTGACTCCGACGAATTGCCACCGCGAACCTGTAACGAAACTTTCAAGCGAAGAAGTATTACAGGTGCAATTAACGTTTATCGGAACTCTTTAAATCAACGGAATTCTCGATGATCGGAAGCGATTCTAGACATCCGCCGAAAGTAATCAATATTCCATTAGTAGGTATCACAGTACCATCTCTCAATCTTCCGGCATCGTGAAAGCATCTTTAATAGCAAGATAATTTCGGGACGACATAGAAACCTCATTAGGTTTGTATGCCTATGATGTGCATAATCCAACCAACATGAAGGACGGGATAATCGGATGGTGGAAGCAGACGATAAATCAAACGGAGCTCTTCCTTTCCCGCGGCTATCCATCACTCTCGAATAAACGCTGTGCGATACTTTTAAATAGATAGAACAGCTGAACCGGTAACGAAAAAATCTAGAACCTGTCATATATGAACGATTTATAGAAAAATTTATTTGGATTCGCTATACGACTGGTTCAGATGTATAATTATACAATATTTAGATTGTTAATTTCTACGAAGGATATTAATATGGAATTATAATCTTTCGTACAATTTTTTCCTCCAATTTTTCATTACCTACGCGACCTTGATTCGACATCTGGCAAAGGATGGATAGACAGAAAGGGTAACGGGAGAAATGGAACCTAAAAACTCGAAAGCTTTTTTTGCTGTCTCCCCATTAATCATTAGTCGGTCCAATCGTTCGTGGGTCCGGAGTGCTTTCAACCAGCTGGACAAGGTTGGTTACCCCCTCGGTTTAGCTATCCCACGCTTTCGCGACAAAAAAGTTTGCGTCGTCGCGCCGGATGACAACGTAAAATTTCCAAGCTATTTAGACAACACCCCACGGTTTTTCCTATTTCGCAAGTTTTCTTTGTCCCCGACCGGTTTCACGAATTATTTAACGTCGTACGGTTCTTTGTTTTGTTTTTTTACGTGCGCATTAATAAAATACTACATTGGATGAACGCCTCAAGGTAGATAAATTTATTTTACTAGTTCGCTGATTAACTAACTGTCGAAAGCCATTAGAAGCACTGAACCGCACCGAATGCCTCGACGAAAACGTAGAAAAGTATAAAACAAAACATCCTATTCGCGAAACCGGTTGAATGTGAGAAAAGGGCGAAAAAGAGAGATACAATTGACGCGGTGTATTTGTGTGCACGTATATATGCGAAACAAAAGAGGTAACACTCTCGTGGCATCCGGTTAGAAGAAAGATCCTTGGCGTCCTCTAATGTAATTGAATCGAGAGAAGCACGGAAGCAAGAGGCTTTTCTCTACTCTCGTGCCTAGAAATGTGTCAGCGTGTGTCTAGAAAAGACCGTAAGGGAAGATCCATGGTGGAACGCGAATTTCATCTCCTTCGACCTTGTTTCATTACTCGCGTTCCACAAGACCTGCCCGATAATCGAGTAATAGAAAGGGCCACAATAAACTCTCATTTGTGTAAAATGGAACGGATGAAAGCAGGCAAATTAAAAATACAACAAAAGACAACGTTTCTATTTAATGAAGGTTACTTTCCATATTCCTGCGCTGTTCCCTTGCATTATACACGTTCGTTAATGCGTTATATTTAAAAGTAATTTTTTAGTCATGACACTGTAGCCTCATTAAATTATTTTTCCTCGAACAGAAGGAAGCCCATTGTAAAGAACGTTACAGTGACGAGACCCAGAATATGTAGAATTTAATGTTAATAATACTCTTGAATTTTATAATATTCCGCCATTCAGAAAACTCGCACTACATACATATGTATGTATACATATATACTTTCACGTTGTATTAGGTACGGCAGAGAGAGAGAGCAACGCTGTGAAAAGGATTTTTATTCAATTTCCGAAACTCGCCTCCCATGCGAGACAATTTGTCCGCCATCTGTATCACATAATCGGTATTTTGCCGTATCCGCACGAGGCCTCGAGACAACCGGCCGACGTGTACGTGGAAGCCAGGCAACACAGAAGCATCACAAAGGGAATAGGGATTTACGGTCCCAGTCGAAGAAGATAAACGCGAAACGATCTACGGAGACCGCAGAATAAACGGGTCCGAAGTCATCAGACTTGCGCGACACTTACGATCGTAAGAACGGTTATCGTTGTAATGCCGTGCACATAAAATACGGTC
Source organism: Mimumesa dahlbomi (assembly GCA_917499265.3). Lineage (NCBI taxonomy): Eukaryota > Metazoa > Arthropoda > Insecta > Hymenoptera > Crabronidae > Mimumesa > Mimumesa dahlbomi. The sequence continues at coordinate 8,421,062 of OU824118.1, read as the reverse complement.
GACCCTCATAATCCAGCAGATATCTCGATCGGTTCACGTGCCAGCTTGCACGCAGACTATATCCATACAGCTATGGCCCCATCCATCCGTCAGACATGTTCACAGACTCGCTGCTGGATGTTGAGTGTGTGTCTACATTGACGTAGACCATCGTTGATACAGTACGGGACACCGAGAGTTTCAGATTAATGATTGCCCGAATTTGACAAGCAGTTACATATCGTGTAAAATGCTAAATCAACCTACGGCGTGCAATTTAGATGTTATTTCTACGAATCTTTCGCAGTTTCGTATTTCTATATAGCGACGTATTTGTGCTGTAATATTTGTGGTGATTGGAAATCTTAGTCTTTGAGAGTCTGCTCCTCGAAATTCGTAACGGTTGGATATGTGAAATATTGCACGATATTAAATAATGAATCAATAAATATATGGGAAAATCTAATTTGGACTGTTCACGAGAAAAGTATACGTGTATATATCAAAACTCAGTTTCACAGTTTCATCTATACAAAAGTCAAGTGATGCTTTCGTTACAAAAAAAAAAATCACGATTTTCTACCGTCTACCGAATTTGTCCGTTTCTCATACTTGTGAATGACGGTGTATATACATATATGTATGCCCAGGGAGATGAAATTGGTTTTCGGTAAAAGTTATTTCTCTTTTGTCAGATTGATTAACGAGAATTCGGGATGGAGACGGCACTTTAGTTTTTTTTTTCCGGGGATGATAACCTCACGTGGATTTCGAGAGCTTTTAGTACCGTTATCGTGGCTATCCCTATATAGTTATCGGCTGGGTATATCCATGAAATTTAATTTGTGCGGGTATAATTCGATTTCGCCGATAGTCCGCGATCTGTAAGTTCCATTAGGGAAATCGTTTGTCGGTTTGACGAAGAATTTATACTCAGTAATATTTCTTGGAAGTTTCTTCACGATTTCGAACTATCAGACTTCAAAATTTCATCGAGGTGTATTTAAACAATCAAATTCACACGTTTCGCGTTTGTATAATATCTTCATTTTCTTGATAATCTTCCGCGCAACACGTACTCGACAGCACCCTGCGGTTCGAAATCACGTTAACACTAAATGCTATTGGGTGTTATTCCAAGCGTATGGTAAATAGATCATATTCGGAATGCATAGACACTGTTTGACGCGTGCTAAATGTACGCAATACGTACGTAAACTCAAATGATATACATATTAGGAGTGTGAGTTATGATGCTTCTCGTTCTGTGCGAATGTGAACACATGTGCAATAATCGAGTCTATATTAATGCGTATAATTAAAGGACATCTTAATTCGAACGTTAACAGATATCTTCGTAAAATTATTCTTGAAAACCTGCCGGAAATAACTTTGTAGTTCCGAGTATACGTTAGTCCGTCAAGTAGTACGAGTACAGTAGTAGTCAGACGGCAGAAACGATGGTCAACATTGTGATATATGTTTCTAAATAGAAAATTCTGAACGACACAAATGAAAATGTTGTTTCAACTCTTCGACATTGTATTAAATTCCACCTTGCTACTAAAGTTACACTTTCCACGACACTTTCTTATTATTTGTCCCTCCACCTGCGAGTCGAATAAAATTATAACTTTACGCGAAAGTTCGCAGAGTGCACGATAAAGGTTTGCATGGTTTGTTATAAGATATAATTGCCCGTTAAAAAGAAACTCGTCGCGAGTGAGAGAGAGAAATAGAAAGTTCGGTCATCTCGTTCAATTGATGTTGCAGCTCATTGTTGTTACTAATTCAGTGGAACTAATAAGTCCCTATCAGGAACAACAAGTTCTCGGAGGGCACAATCAAGCAAATAATAACCGATATTATTGAATAATACAGCCACGCCGAGGCAATAACCGGCTCTATTAAACTGGCGACCTTACGAAGGGTGCCGCAGTGGCAAACCGATACAGGGAAACAATAAGCTACCGACAGTTTGAATGCCTGTGTGCTTTCCTCCTTCAAAATGAAGAATTGATATCTTACTTTGAAACGGCTCTGTAGCGTTCGCAACTGTTCCAATAATTTTAAGAAATTGTACCGAGTAAAGTAGAATAAAAATAACGTAGAAAAGGACAAAGGTTTTCTTATTTTTATTGTTCGTTTGTTGTCTGACGTTGACATGTAATTTCTCTTCATTTATTGAACCGACGAATAATCGCGAGTATTATTACTTACGATAGATTGAAAAATTCGAAAAGCTATTAACGCCAGTGTGAAACTTTTTGTACTCGAAAAACACGTTGCTCGCGTATGTGCGTACAGACACCGAAATCAGCAAAGCTGTTGCGAACGATAAAATCGTCCGTGCTTAATACAACGAATGCACACTGCAGCAACGTCATTCGATTTTATGAAACATTTAAAAGTGCCTACAGATCGCTTTGCATTCTTCAAAATAGAAACGACAAACCCGATTGTCGATTAATTGTGGGCTTACGATTAATCATGCATTCCGGTGGAAAACAGAAAACATGGAAATGGGTCGACGAAAAATTGTATTTACTAATATCAACAAGAATTCGAAATTCACGATGCGGAACGGTTTACTTAACATACCGGGAATTATTTCCGGAATTGTTTTCCCGTTCAATGTATACGTATCTCAAATCTTGCAGTATTTGTCCCAGTTTAAAAAACATGAAACATAATTTACGAATGTATCGATAAAACTAAAAACTAAGTTAAATAACCACAATTATTAAAATATTCCTGTCCTACCTTATAATTTCCCATATTAAACATATAGAAACAATTCAAAAATCGTCGCGCAAGAACTTTAAAAATTCTTGTACACATACAAAGAAAACTATGTCAGTATTTGCCCGAATTTTCCGCAACCAAAAAAGGTTTACGTCAGTGCTGTGTCTAGACTTAAAACGACCGTAGCTGCCGACAACATTAAAAGACCCTGCCACCAGTTAAATCTACATCTACGATGCTGTTGGTCGGTCGCTCGGATGTTTTTAAATCTTCATTATTTACCGCGCGAATCACCCAGCATCACGCTAATGTATTCAGCCGGTCCTGCTTCCACCTCGGTGGAATCGTTTCCGCGATTGTAATCGCGGTCGTTACGTTGATTTACGTGACGGTAGGATTTCCGCGGTGATTCGTCTCGCGGAATAAGCTACGAGGCCTCCTCCACCTCGTGAGAGAGAGAGAGAGAGAGAGAGAGAGGGAGAGCGAGAGAGAGAGAGGGAGAGAGAGGACAGAGAAACAGAGATGAAAGCCGAGGGAGGGAGTCAGTCAAGCGTGGATGAGAGTTATAAAAGCAATTTATCATAAATTCAATAAGACACGGAGCCGCCACTCTAGACGGCCTGGCTGGCGTGAGCGTTAATTTAAACTGCCGGGGACGATTTGATTTGATTTGACGTTTCCAGGTCCGCAGCTAGCGCGAAATTCGCTGAACTTATCTGGCGAATTGAGAAACGGCGAAATCAACTTACCGCTCGCCTAGTTTTTCCCTGCGCATTTACCTAGTTTCACGGGACGAGGGGCAGGTAGCGCATGGTTTCGAGTGAATTACTCGATATTTGCGACGGTGTTTATCGAATTCTGTTAGATTTTTTAAGGAACCAATAGAAAAGACATATGGAACAAGTTTTATATTAATATATGTGAGAAAGGTATAAGGGGTCACGCCTAGTCATCATTTTTTTAAAAATCACATTCTTTTTATAGTTTCTTATAGTATTAAGTTTCGAAAATATTCTCAGAAAATTTGAAGTCAACACTATGAGCTCTGACTAGGTGTGACCCCACAAGAACAGAAGAATGTATTGGACTCGCGAGGTACATCTGTATCGGGCAACGGTGTGCGAACGTTGCTATTTGTCGGCGACAAATTCTCCCGGCGAAGTTCTTAAAAGCGCAAAATAGCTTTTGGTTTTCTTGGATCGGAAAAAAAGATCGGGTAAAACGGGAATAGAGATAGGACGGCGAAGCTGGTGGAAAGGAGAGGCGGCGAGAGGAAGACCCTAATCTTAAGTCGCGCGATCGCTTACCATTGCAAATTCGCTCGGCGGCGAATTCCCAAAGCCTTGCATTTATCCGAGGCCAAGGTAATTCTGACGGAATGAGAAAACGAGAAACGAAAAAGGGAATAAGCAGGATCAGCGGAGGGGAAACGAGACTACGAAGAAATACGAGACGTTCAAGAAGGAAGAAGCGAGCGAAAACGCAACGGAAAAAATGAAAGAGCAAAGACGTGTCCGAGGGAACGGTAAACAGACGAAGAAATTATTCGCTGTATTTGCTGCAAAGATAGAAAATAAATAACCTACGGGGCGGCTGAGTAATGTTTTCAACGTTAAAAAGGACGGAATAGAAACATGGAAGCTGGTTGAAGGATTTTCCTCAAAAATGGATGTGTCAAATTAAAGGTAGATGAATGTAAAACCATTTAGAATATTGCACATATTTTGTACTGAAAATGAAACACAATAATTTTAAGGTTTAAAGCAGAATACAGATAAAGGAGGATTAAATATAGAAATATGGGAAAGAAATGGTAAAGTAAAACTATATGCCGCTGTATGATATGCTATTTGATTTCAACGTGTTCCAATATTTGAAAAGATTCTCAAATATACGAGCAAGACACACAGAAACACATTTTTATAAACATGTGTTTTTCATTATAAGCCATTGGGAAACGTGGATATACAGATAACGAAGTTCAATGTTACTCTCAGAAATTAAGAGGAAATATGGATTTACAACATTTGAAAAATACGAAACGCAACTCTGACACCGAACAAATAAGGCAATCAGGAATCTAGTGTGAAATTGACGCATATGCAGAGTAATAAGCATCAGCATGAGAATACAAACACATTTAGAAGTGATACAGCGTAATTTACATTTTTACAATATGTATCCAATAGTTCTGATGATTTTTTCTATCTAATATTTTCGATGAAAAATCTTAATTTTGGATAATGAAGTCGTTTGCAGTAGCGAAAAAGTGCTCTCATTTTGAGTCCGCACTGTTACAGGAGTAATTTAATAATCTCGAGCTACATATGCGAACATAAATTCGCTGCTACTTTATTAACGAATCTCGCGGCGTGAGTTGGTTCGGTAAGCAGTCAGAGAATTAAATCACTCGGTATACACCGACCATGGTGAAACTTATTCATGAAGGCGCGCTACAGACAGAAAAATTGTGGAACACTTTCGTGGGGAACTCGCTTTTGCAATCTTTATATATATTTTTTTTTGAATTTCGACTCGCGTACAAAAATTATGATAAGTGCCGAACTTACGATTGGAACGACGAGAAGAAGGACTGTAAATAGATCAGAAACTCCGATCACGCAGTGGATTCACCCATGGGAGACATACTTCAGACCTTATGGTAACAAAAGCACTAGAAGACGTTGTCATAATTTTTAGTCCCTCTTCGACGTAGAAGTTTCACAGAGAAATCTCGATAAAAAACAAGCTAAAGAAAATTATACCGACAAATATTATGGACAAGTGAATATTTAATATAATTTATTAATTGCGTCCACGTCACGTCTTTGATGGCTTTTTAGAGCACCCGTTAATTACTGTCTATAGTAATGTGGTACAGAATTGAGAAGCAGAGAAAATAAATTTAATCATGTAGATAAAGCACGGTCGATTGGTAATTAAAGCGTTAAAATACAAAGTGTTACGTCAGAATATGTTTCCTTGTTTCAGTCTTTGCCTTTGATCACGCAAACGATTCTCTAAAGAGAATGTAGGTCATCCGACTGATCGTCAAAGAGCTTCATACTTGGAAACTTCTGGGTCGTCTTTAAGGACACCGAGATACATAGAGAAATGTTAGAAGACGTCGGCAAGACCGGCAATCTACACGCTTTAGGTCACCGTTAAACTTGAGAAAATCGAAATACATGTATAGTCCGAAAGTATACAACTCGGATTCAAAAGTTTGCAATCCGAAATAATGATTCTGATTGATGTATTAATCCAAATCAATAATTTTTCTAAATATCAAACATATTATAGGATCATATAGATTGAAACAATTTATATATTAATACTTTCGTAATTTAAAAATTATTGCTACTAAAAAAAAAGAATATTGAAAATGTTTAAATTACTTTCGATGTTTGAACAAAAACATTGTTTTCCCTCCGTAAAGTTAAACGTTAACGACCGTCGAAAGTTTCACGAAACTTCGACGAAATTTTTAATATAATACCTCTCAAGATTTGTTAACTTTCTTCGTTCCTTAACTATAATAAGAAACTACCGGGTAACTTTAAGCGCCAGCGTTACGTATTAAGATTAGTTCTATTCCATTGTCTAGAAAATGAAATCGTGATAAAGCTTGTCATGGAGCATAGAAAATTCGACAAAAGCTCAATTCATTAACTACAATCAATTCGGGAAACTGAGTTTCCGAAATACTCTTTTCAAAATTGCTTCGTCTTCCTCAAAACAGATACTTTTCTTTAGTTTGGAGCTTATCTCGGCTTAAGGGAACTTACGTAACCTCTGTAGAATCAAGTTTGTACAGAGAGTGTCAATGCTCCTTAGTGTTCGTCCTGTTCCACTCTAAAGTTATATGGCCAAGCAACATGATACGCTACTGGCGTTAAGTATAATAAACTCCGATTATAAGCTAACTCTCTGACGCTTAATGAAAACCGTTCATAATGGCGTTATTAATGTTAATACTAATTATGAAACTGTCAGATCGTAGTTGTCCTACATCTACTTTGTTAAATTGGTTCTTTCTAAACGAATCTGAATCTTTTCTTCAAATAATTATTGTATAACCCAATCAAACTTCTTTTGAAAAATATTAGTAATATAAGGTACAAAAACAATCCTGTCAGAATCCCTGGAGAAATAACATACATTTTTGGAAACACCGGCAGAAATAGAATTCGAATCAATACGTACGAGTATAAAGTTAGGTTTTCTATAAGCTAATTTTAGATTGACAGTTTCACATAATAAAAGTTATTTTCAATGAAAATTGTTAGAAAATATCGATATATGTTTGATGTTTTTGCAATCAATTTTAAGAACCAGTGATTTCGGGTCGCTAACCACAAATCCAGTAGGATAAATCCTGACAGAAGAACGAATTAGTTCGTAGTGACATTATACGAGGAGTCACGAATCGTCCCTGCGAAATTAACCTTAGAAGTTTCATCTAGAAGTTCCAGGCTACCTTGCATGTTCAGTCAGAGTTACAAATTTACAACTTTACAAGTCACCATCCGAGACTACGTTTGGCCCATGTGAAACGAGCTTTATGTCCCGTAATGTCTACGGGGAAAATTTCGGAGATCCTAAATCGTCGTTTCTCCAGGTGTTATTTTTTTTCAACAAATACCTTTGAAGGTCTACTTTGGCACTCTGCTTCGTAAAGAAACAGTAATTTTTCTCGAGTTTCGCAAGCATGAAATAAAATCCTGCCAACGATAATAAACATATTTATAAAACTTTCACAAAGGTAAGGAAACCATCTACATTCCGCGGTAAAACTGTGACTCGCGTTTCAATTACTTTTAACTCGAGTTTACTTCGAACACCATCGCAATCTTATCTGCTTACTTTCTAAATTCACTCGTTACATCCGCACGGGAAAAACGTGGTTTCACAGGAACAGCTACCACGATGTGAAACCTTTACCGAATTCGGACACGATCTCCCTGGATCTGATTTGTCGCGACCGTAATTAAAGATTTTAATTGGATCTCATTAAAAGTTCGCGCAGAATTACACGCGTTCTGGGCAGACACTTCTGCCGCGTTGCCTATATAAAAAAAAGGCTGCCTCAGATCGTCTAGTGGCAATTACCCCGATTCCATCACCATCTTCGAATCTCTTAACCTTAACCTTACCCTTTGAGACCGCGGGATATCTCGAAGTCGACCAACAAACGGCCACTTATCAAGAGGAGAGGGCTCCTATAGTGCCGGGCTATTGGAAATGCTCTGATCGTATCCGAAGTGGTGTAATCAAGGGCTTCTGTATCCCGAGGGTTCTTTCATAGCGTCTTACGCGGACATCGTACGATTTAAGACTGAGAACCCTAAGTCCAACGTATAAACATTCTCCGTACAATGGATCTCGAGTTAACCGAAAAATCTTGATAACATATGTGAAACGAAACTGATGGAACAAATCGACGAGAAAGATTTCCACGTGTAATAAAACCTACGGATAACTTGATCCGGGAATAAAATCATTGTAAATGTCAAACGTATAATTAAACACGTGGTACAGACAGAGATCTGGTACTGCGGCGATAGTTACGTGAATATCTGGTATTAACCTTTGCCAATAATCGCGATGATACAAAGTAAAACGAAGCTCGTCATCAGTGACAAACGTGACGCGGTCGTCATTACAAAGCGTGGTCCGCTAACGCAAATCCAGATTTAATAGGCTGGAGGACGGTAATGGGTACACTGCGGCCAGTTGTAACGGCGTAACATACATTATTCATCGATTTGAGGCAACGTAGAAAATTTGCTGACGTATTATCGATCCGGAAACTGGTCGATTAAATAACGGTTCGATAACCGCGTTAAAAGTGTACGCTGACTATCGTCAAAAAAGGAATTCCCTTTCTCTCAATAATTTTAATTTCACTGCGACGCGATTTTCTCGCTGGCCAAATTTCAATTTTCGAAAACGTATAATGTTCGGGCAATGACTATATCTTCCCTGACGTACGACAGCTAGAAATTGTTCAGGAGTAACATTACCGAATGTGAAATATGGTAAACGATCGGAGGGTAATCGAAGTTTGACTACACATTCAGGTTTTATTACACATTACGACGATTTGTTACTTTATGTGCACCGATATGTTAGAGTTACTTTCTACGGAATTCCTTTAAGTTATTCGTACGTAATCTCCATTGCCGTATGGAAATGTTCGTTTACGTAAAAGAAATTTTTTTTTGAAACGACACTGCGATATTTTGATACAGTGTGTTCATATTTTTAATCCCTGTCAATTAAGATGAGAGGTCGCAGAAGTGAGAGTGTGTAAGTGGAGAAGGGGCAGCGATGCGAACGAGAAAGGGTGTCATAGGACACATTAGAAGTGCACCGACTCGCAATTTCTACTCGATTTCCTATCTGGGCCATCGACTTTGACATTTAAAGAAATCATTCTCACAAGCGAAGGAAAATAAAATATATCTTGTACAAAATTAATATCTACCTTTGTCAAAGTAGATTCGATGCGATTCGCAATATCACGAGTAACTGATCTGTATAAAATTTTCCCATGAAACTAATCAAACCAATTACTTTACTGAACGGCGAAATTTCCGTAAAATGGATTACACGTTTTTTTCACGTAAAACATATTATCCTTTCACTTTACTTCCATCTAAAAAATGAAGTCTCTGAGATAATTTGAAAGCCGTCCCGAAACCGAACTCGTCCCACCCGATTTGCCGAAGACGGTAACGGTATTACCTCCGGATTATACATATATTTCCAAAACGCTTGGATACTTTCCTCTATAAATAGATAAGTGGAAAATTTCATACACGACACTGATACTGTCCGGTTATTGAAATTCTGTCATTCCATTTCAGTCGGCACTGAAAACGTGGGGTGCTAAGCCGAGGAATGGAGGGAACGTGGCAGTGGGAGCAGCGAAAGCACTGCCATATCATTCTGCTCAACCCTTTGTCGTACGTAAAGGAGAACCCGGAACAGGCTGCAGGTGAGTCCTATATCAGCAGATTTTTTGCTCGACCTGACCTCCTCACGGATATCTGTCGGTTGAACTCACTCGAAGGAGAAAAGGACTATTCTCAAAAGAATCCCGTTTTAGCGACAAGGACGGTTATGCCTTTTTATATCTACTAAACCCCTTAACGTCGTACCATGACGAACGTCCGTAGAACGTTTCAGAGAAGATCCTTTGGCACCACTCGAACCGCAAAACCAAAAGGAATACTGAAGGTTTATTCGGGGGAAGTCCCTTTCTACTTTGAGATTTCAGTCGGCTGACCATTCTGTTTGATTTGCTATCGTATCACTGCGGAAATCGTAGCTATTAGCCCCAACGCGGCAAGGTTCTACCCCTATTTACTCTGTTCTATTCGAAAATCATTCAAAACATTCGATCTCGTACGAGAAATCATGGTAATGATCAACATTGCCCGTTGCTGGAGATCTATGTACATATTATATGAAATAGAATATGTTAATTTATAGAATGTCTATCTATAGGTAAAAGGCTAATTTATTCCTAAACCCATTGACCGATCTGAATGAAATATTGCATGGTTACACTCGAAAATACGATGGAAAATATAAACCACCGGGAAACCTGGACGCCCTATCACAAAGATGTAGATAACTAATTTCATCCCTATAGCAGTTTCTGACAAATTAAATTCACTATGTTATTTCCAATAATACATCCATACATCCTTAATATAACTCAGTACAATTATACTCGAATAATTACACATTACTCCGAATTAATTGCGACATTGTTGTTTGATTCATATGAAAGTAAATTTATCCCACTGAATTTACGGTCGATTTTAAATAAATTTTCCGAGATAATTCTGAGCTCACATCAGTTATTCTTCCATTTTCCACGAATGGCCAACATACAAAAATACATATTCACGTGCCTATGAATTTAATCTAGTATCAAATAAAAAAGGACAATCTCTACATATAAGTACCATTTCCCTATTATCTTAGAAAGAAACCAGATAGCTATCTACCATCGATCTAAGAAATAAAGGTGCGTGTTCCAGATGAACGAAAGCGGCTACAAGGTAGACCCTGCAAGGAAGAAGACACCCTGAAGAAGAGGAGTCGCGTGCCGGGTCTGTAGCCCTCGGTTAAAATAAGAGGGGCTCCCCGAGCATCGTCGAGGAGAAGGGGTCGTCATGGGCCCGGCACACCAAATCGTACCCCACTGAGCGATGCAAGTAGTTAGGGCCGGGGCCCTGCTAGTGAGCATGTGGCTCACTAGAGAATGAAGAAGCAAAACGTCCGGACCCTATCGTTGATCGTCTTCACGTTCACCTACCTCCTCGTCGGCGCTGCAATCTTCGACGTTCTCGAGTCCGAGACGGAGAAACGACGGAAAGAAGCATTAGACGGTACCTACTACTTGGTCTCGCTTAATTATACCTGAACCGAAATATTATGAAACATCTAGATAAGGGAACCGAGACGTTACGCGAGATCTCATAAGTTGATGCTCGTAACGTTAAAACATTACGTGACAGTTGAAGGGTGTGTATATATTTCACGGAATAGAACGTCTGCCTGTGAATATCACTGAAAAGAATGTAGAACGTGTTTGGTATAAATTTACCGTTGCAAATTAGGTATAGATTTCATTTCTGAGATTCAGTCGTACAAAGTGAGCTCATTAATTTACGAGCGAACACTGTATTGACGACAGCATTATTTGTAAATGTCAGTTCACATTAAACTGGAGATATCCTTTCCCCGGAAAGACAATATATTTAGACGGGAGGGAGAGACCCTGGGTTTTCGAAACATTCGTTGTTTTACTGCCAGGAACCTCTTGATAAACATGAAGTCACACGGTTTATAAATCTTACAATCAACGGCATGGAAAAGTTTCACGACTTTAATACCGTTTCCCAAAAGAGAAAGAGATAAATAAATAAAAAGAAATGAAAGGGTTTTTTCCCTCGGAGGCGAAGCAAGGATCAATTCACGCGGAAATGAGTTTTAGCGCTTGAAATGTAATTTCGCTAAAAGTATTGATTTCCTGTCGTACCACGAAATAAGAGAAATATATCAATGACACCCTCGTTCATCCCCCTTACGTTTATTCCAAGGTTTTAAAATTGACTCTCAATTTTTCTTGTTTATTAAGTACTTATCACGATGCGAACTAGTATTGTGCGAAATAAATGTATCGCTGTATAAAAGTAGTATTTAATTTAAATTCCAACTTTGCGTTTCGACTAAAGTCAAAGCTAAAAGACGCATTTTCCACGAATGTTTTATTTAATCCGTTTTACCGTTGCTTTGTTTCTAGCCATTGAGAAAATGGTTATACGCAAATACAATATAAGCGAGGACGACTTCAAGATCATGGAAACAGTGGTGCTGAAGACGGAACCTCACAAAGCAGGTCAACAGTGGAAATTTGCAGGAGCGTTCTATTATGCGACCACAGTTCTCACCACAATCGGTTGGTATTATTTTAATCCTAGACGGTTTCGCATCGAAATGTTTTGCGACATTGTAGAAAACAAAACAACGTTATTAGCGTAACATAATTAGAATGCATAATGCTTAACATAAAATAACAGTAGCACTTTGAATAAATTATATTGTCTCGGACACTATTGAACTACAATATACATACATATACATATACCTCTTAAGTATCCGTTTTGGTAAAGGTACTTATGTTCTAACTGCAGGTTACGGACATTCTACGCCGAACACCATAAGCGGTAAGCTGTTCACAATGTTCTACGCGATCGTCGGTATCCCGTTAGGACTCGTAATGTTCCAGAGCATAGGAGAGCGTTTGAATAAGTTCTCGTCCGTCGTAATACGGAACGTAAAGAGGCTTCTTAACTGTAAGGACGTCCAGGTGAGACTACTGAACCGTACTCCATTACATGTCGCGTATTCCCACACGGGATCTCACGTACGATATCCAATCTGACGTTATTCAAACTTTGAATATATAGAGGATATGTAACGAACCCTCGCTATACATATACGCTATCTATTTACATGCTGTGAATTATAGTAAGACTCCGAACGAAATGTAATTGACCCCGATGTTGTTTACATATGTATAAATAAACGTCATCTATGCGAATGATATAATTTTTTAGGCCTCAGAGATAAATCTTATCTGCGTGGTGACAACTTTATCTTGCTTAACAATCGCTGGAGGTGCTGCCGCGTTCTCCAGATACGAAGGGTGGTCGTACTTCGATTCCATCTACTATTGTTTCATCACCCTGACAACTATTGGCTTCGGCGACATGGTCGCGTTACAAAAGGATAATGCGCTGGACAACAAGCCCGAGTATGTGATGTTCGCCCTGATATTCATCCTGTTCGGCTTAGCTATCGTGGCCGCGTCTCTCAATTTATTGGTGTTGAGATTTGTCACAATGAATACCGAGGACGAAAGGCGAGACGAGGCGGAAGCTCTACAGGTAAGAACAATACTTTCCTATTCGGCTGTATCAATTGGTAATACGGTAGACCCTGAATAATTTTATTCTTGATAAGTATCCGCTCCGGAGCGGAGATAGTAAATGCATTCCATGTCTGTTTTATTTATTATTGTAAATGCTAGATGATAATTGTTTAGTTAAGATTCATTGTGGTCATCTAAATGATGAAGGGAACACAAAACAATCGATATCGAGTCAGAATAAAGATCAATAAATATAAAATAAAAATATCAGACGAAAGTTTCGCTTGTTGTTCAAGACTGTTACTCTTATACATGGAAAGATAGTTCAATGTGTACTGGAAATATTTTCATCCTGAACACTTTACCCTTAATAACTACCGCACTGCTGTGCTCGAGTTTGTACGAGAATTCCCATGCGACCTATAATTCACATGAATGCGCTAGCAATTTGGCTACTGGATGGAACTTTTACGCGTTACAGAGTAGTATATTCCTTAACTCATTCATGCGCGAAGTTTAATATCAAAAATGTTCGCGATGCCCATTCAATACTCGAAATACCTTCAAACATTTTTACTATAAGTGGAAAGATATGAAAATTTCTATACACCGTAATATCTCTGTACAAATGCCATAAGTCCTGATGGAAAAAAATTCCACAACGTTTAGCGAATCATTAAACAAAAAAAAAACAGTACAAAAAAATGTTTTAAAAAAATTCATTCAACGTCGCCCCCCTAGTGTCAAGCGTAACTGTTCGAAAAAACAATTCTGTCGCAGGCTGCGCAAGGAGCGGTGCGCCTAGAGGGAGACGTGATAACGGCGAACGGTTCGATACTATCGGGCCAGGTAGGCAACCACGGTGACACGATATCGCTGGACGACGAAGCGTCAGTCTGCAGCTGCCGCTGCAGCGGCTTCCAGAAGAAACGGCGGAGACCACGGTTCACGGTCCGTCGCTCGCCCGGTAAGATCTCGCACCTGCTGCCGATGCAGCAGCTGCCGACGTTGAATTTGCGCGGGGATCTGCACCCGCCGCCGCTGACGCCGTTGCTGCAACTGCCACCCTTGCACCAGCATCGGGCCAGCATCTGACGGACGTCGACCGTCATATTGCTACCGCAGCAACAACTGCCGCGACGGGTGTCCGTCTGAAGCTCTTTAAATGGCGAAATAAGGAGAAAAAGAGAGATGGGAGACAGAGAGAGAGAGAGAGAGAGAGAGAGAGAGAGAAAGAGATAGATAGAAAGAGAGAGAGAGAGTGTGTGTGTGTGAGAGAGCTTTCGGCGGCCGCTTCAACGAATTTAACCCTCGGGACGCTATCACCGCCCCCTCCTTTTCAACGACCGCGAATAACCGTTTTTTCTCGAGCGCGAAACCCACCCTCGAAAGGAAGTCGTTTTTAGACGACGATGAAATTTCGAGCAGTGAGGAGTTGTTTGGCGTTCCGCGCGGTACTCGGTTTAAAAAGAAAAAAAAAGCTACCTCTGTCTGAGTTTCGTTGATTCTCGATTGATTTTTTGATTTCCAGCTTCTATTTCGGTATTGTCGAGTAAACGATAAACGTTCGGATTGTATATCGATGTTGTTGAGATATTGACGTTTTCACGGTTTTTGGATGTGGGAAGGTTTAAAAACGTAGATAGATTCGACGGTGATGATGGGGTTCTAGATTTATAAAGAATTTTTCTCATTCGATCGGGAATAGATTGATAATATTGGTGTGTTTAATTTTAAAAAAAGGGATAAGGAAAATGTTCTTCGTTGCTAATGGATTGTTGACGGGTGTTAAAAGGTATTGCGAAATTAAGGAGGCGAATTCGAGTTTCTTTGTTAAATATCGAATGTCAAACACTCCTGGTAGCTATCATTATTCGCGCGTATCAGACGTGGCGCGGTTATCGTGGACAATCGCCATAGTGACGAGATTCTAGTCGAATATCCTTTCATCGATGTAAACTCGATTTACGGTAATGTGAAAAAATTGTTGAAAGACGAATGATGAATGCTAAATCAGTAAGGCTTATAATCAGGAAAAAAAAGAATTAAGATAATATAAGAGATGTGTCAAACTGTAAAGTATTTCGTTTTAGTTTGTTTCAAAATAGCTAATCATCGTTTATAAACGTTTGCGTTCCGAACGAAGAAACGAATCATCTCTTTTTCGAAATGGAATATAGAAACTCATCGTAGAGATTAACGTTTTAAAAACATCAAATCTTTAAATAAAAATCCTTAGATTTCGATCGTAGTGACGCAAATAAATATTTAACAATCGATTTTAAACGAAGTTTATCAAAAAAAGGAGACGTACTCCAAGCGCTTCCGATCGTTCTACTTGATCTTCCAATACTTTAAAGAATTGCATTCACTTCCATACGAATTTACCAAAGGATCTTCCAATGCAATGGCTACCCCAAATTTGTCGCATATGAAGCCGATGTAATAATACTTTCGCGAGAAGATATCGATAAACGAGAAACAGAGAATCTCGTCGCAAGTGCGATCAACCGGTGAACTGATTCTTTAAAACAAAATAAAAAAAAAAATTGCGCATGTACAAAACGGTATGCGAGTGATCATGTGTTCCGTAGCCAAGAAGCATTAACAAAAACAAAAAGAGAGAGCGAAAGAGAAAAAAAAAAGAGAGATAAGGAAACTATATACCTTAGTTCACACTGCTAAGGGAGAGAGATATATATGAACAAATATATACACACCAAACATATACACAAAATTAACACAACTTTTTCATTAAGAAGGCATTTTACAATTTGTATATATGAACTATAGATATTACACGTACGAATTAGGTGTACGACTTAAGGCGTTTCGATCTTACGATGTGTATAATACATACTTGTGAGATAACATTATATTATTATCATGTGAGTGCGCGAGTACATGAGAAATCCCATTCTCGATTTTCCACTTATTATCATTTAAGTACAGATCCAGATCGTTGAGAGATCGTGGCCGTAGCTACGTAGAATAATAGCTACCCCCGTAGATCTCGTCAAAGCACGGACGCTCGGTCAGGAAGATAAAATTTAAACCAAAAAAAAAACGTATACATATAACGAAGATAACCGAATCCAAAAGCGTAGATCACGAGAATTAAAATATCGTCCTTTAATCTTATTGGTTACAGGTACCTACGAAAAGTCAATCCATCGAGACACAAAAGCACGTATTTCCGAATAGATAAAAACGCGTCATACTATAGTCAAACACGAGCGGAACAATTCTCTTGCCTTTTATCGACAAGTAGAACGTATTCGAGTATTTTTAAGACGTATACTGGATTGCACATACACGCGTAGCGTAAGTAGTGAAACTTCGTTTGCTCGGTCAGTGCTTTGAGAAATTCGAAGATGGCTGAGACCAAAAGGAAGAAAAAAAAAAACAGAATACACAGAAAACAGGTGAAAGAATTTTTTTATCGTGTCGCACCACTTTCGCTGCGTGCTACTGTGATTCATTACGAAACCCTTAAACGTATAAAGATTACAAAGTATTTTTATTTCAACGGAAAGAAACGGTACGTAGTCTGCGTAATTTCGTTTGATCGGAACTTCAGCATTGAGATATTCATCATCCTACGATAGCGATATAATGTTATAACAATATAATGTTTATTGGTTTAAGGGTTGATGGAAATAGTTACGGTAAAAAATTGAAGAACCTGGTATTGAGAATATCTGAAAGCGCGTGATCACGTAAACGGAAGTGCTCGCGATTCGATGAACCTGCCGTATTTGTCAAACGTTTATTAATTACATAATTCCACTTATCGATACCTTACTATATTTAAAAGAAAAAAGAAAAAAAACGAGAGAAAGTGAGAGGGCGAGCAAAAACGAGAGAGTGAGCGAGAGAGAGAGAGAGAGAGAAACTGAGGAAGGAAAAAGAACCGATACCACTTACTGCATCTTCATTATCACTGACTGTAATAAAATGAATGAATTCCATTTGTAATATAGTAGGGTAGGAGTAAACAACGATCACGTCGATCGAGAATTTTTATGATATTAGGAGGGTAACAAGATACACGGGCATCACGAAAACGAGTTTGGAGAATCCACTGTTAATCATATTTCACACTCTTTCAATTTGCCGTTAAGGAAGATTCCATTTTGTTTGCCCTCCTATTGGACGAATAATTTTGAATCCTTTACACTGATTAGCAGTAACGGACGCTAGCCTTTCCGAAAATTAACAGATACTAATTATTACCCAATCGATCATCTTCCCCATTTGCTCTTAAACTAGAAGTTTATTATATCAAACTTTAAAAGTTATCCCATACGAGAATAAAATTTCTAATAATCTGATATACATTTTTTTATTCTCAAATGGACGTTATAGTATTTTAAGATAATACAAGGATTATATAGAATTTCAGATAATACTTTATATTTATAGCAAAATTCCGTAAACAGTAAGTGAGCTTGTATAATCTTTAACCCTTAAATTTAGCGCTATAGAATTTATTCTTTTATTTATTATTAATTTTTAATACCATAAAAACGCAACTACATTCAGACTATGTAAGTATCCCATGAATGGAAGTAAACTAAAGACAATTTATTTAGTAACGTATATTGACACTTTATCGACATTAAATTAAATAACTAAAGCTGTATACCTATCGGTTCGGTACTTTCATTTTACGAACGTATAAAAAAAAAGTGTACATACAATTTAAAATCATTTTTCCTTTTGTGGAATTATCCAAAAAAAAATGATTCAGTCACACGCGATTTAGTGTGCATAATCTACGTCAAAAGAAATCCGAGTTGGCAAATTATCCGACTACGAAGAATAATATGAATGAAGCGGGTTAAATGACATCGTGTCTGCTCAAATTTTAAAGTCGTAGAACATGAATCGCTTTACACTGACTATCGGTAGGCAGATACTGAAGGGAAAATAAACGGTAGATTTGCCAGAGAACTAATACACACACTTATTACGAATAGTGTTGCTAAAAGGGCAGAGCAAAAAAAATCGACTGGAATAATCATCTAAAAATAGCATATTAATGAAGAAAAAACAATCCAAGAGGTTCGCACGAAATGCAAGCTCAAAGAAATGTCACGAATTATATTAAAGTGCCATCATTTTCTTATGCATGTTCGAATCCTTGTATTACTTTGGTAAAAAGTATTATAAAAGACGGTGAAAAATGTATTTGGAGATCAATGACTAACTGTAGATAGAGCCTTCATTAAGAGCATTAAATGTTTCATCGACCGACCATAGCATGTAGCATGGAAATTTGCAACTTCATTCAACCTGCAAAATAATTTGTGACCTCGTCAAAAACTATTCAAGGAATTGTACCAGACTGGAGCCAACTTCATTCTTAGCGAATTTCACATTTTTTATTACTATGAAAATATATGTCCCCTGCATTAACCCCATTACAAAATTTCTTGTAAAAAGAATCTCGTTCGTAAATGGTAAAGGAATACCTCGCTAATAATGCAAAGCTTAATAGAGAAGAAATTAATTTTTGAAATGATTACTTTGCCCTTTACGGTAACAAAGGCAAAATATGAAGAATATGTATAATAAAAAGCAAAGTTCTTCCTGCGAAATTGGATTCAACTTTAGTTCGTAAAATATAAAATAAGAAGTTGGCTCGTTCCTAGTACAAAGCCTGTGGTCACAATTAATTCCATCTACGGCAGTATGTGCGAAATCAAGAACCAGTCGCAGACCATCGCAGTACAAAGGGGCCGTAAAACAGATAGGGAAAGATCATTGATAATTACAAACCCGTCGTGAAGCCTTACGTTCGTCATTAAACATTATTATCTGTTGAGTATTATAATAACTGAAACGCACTCATCGAAGTAGCCACAATTTCAGTTTCGCATCCGACTTGACAACGTACGAATATTCTTGAATAGAAAATTACCACCTCAAAAAACTAAATGTTTCTCACCCTGTAACGATTAATACGAGCTCGTAAAATATCAGTAGTGTTTAATAAATCCTTGCATATAGGCACACGTATCCGGTTCATTGTTTAACGTATTAGTACGAATATTTTAAACTACGAGTTTAAATAACGATTAATGTTGTCAAAGTGGATCGAAACTAACGAGACGCATTGCACGTGCGAAAAAAAAAATTATACCGTTCAAAGTCAAACATGTGCTTCGTTAAAATCGCGATAGAATTACGTTTCCCTTCCATATTTTTCTCATCAGTGTTTTATTATTTAGCTTGCTAAAAAAAAGGAAAAAAGAAACAAAAAAATCTTATCGATATGGTGTGAAATGTACTAGATATGCATAAATTGTCAACGATCTTCGACCAACGCTAGCTTAATTAGTTCCAATATTGCCGGATAAGCGGAATGATTTTAAGATTAAAGGTGAAGTCAAATCAACCATTCTAATCAATGACATCGCAAACGGAGGAAGAATTCTTGCATGTTATGTCCTTTGTATGTAACAATTTACAATGTTCACATAAGTAGGACACGTGTTTCGAGGGGATTTATAGCAGCACACTGACATCGAGATTAGTTGATATTAAGATGTAGACAAAGAAAACAATTATGTAACAATATAAGTTCATAATTCGTTACGTGATAAAATTTACGAATACAAAACATCAAGAAGACTAGTGAAATTATGAACAAAAATACATAAGAGAAAAAAATATTAAGTCAGGACGAAATATGCAAGAATTATAAATCTCTATATCTCCCATTCCATAACTTAGTTAATTAGGTTAATGTCTCCAATGTATAATTGGCTTGGAAATTGGGTGAATAATTAATTGGCCTTCAAAATTATCGAAGTTTTCGAAGTTAAAAGGACGGTTCATATTAAAAATTGCATTCGCCAACATTTTTAAAGTAATTATATAAGAAATCTGTTTAATATAAATTTTTTTAAATCAGTTTTGTCTTTCTCTGATATTTATGACAATTTCTTCCGCCGTATGTATGTAATTTTCATGTAATTCAAACACGAAGATGTACTATATTGCATGCATTAATTAACAATTACTGTCATCACTAATTAATACTGAGTCGTTCTTTTAATCTCGATTATTCACGAATCAAGGACTGGACAATTGATCTTGACGAAGATCAGACGCGTCAGTTCTAACATGCATGTAGGTATACACACGACTATATTCAGCGGCATACCCGCAAAATTTAAACTTCCCGCATTTTTAACTTTGTATTAGTAGATAACGGACACGAAGAATACTATTAATGTTACCTTACACGAATATAAACAATAATATTTGTAATAGCTGTAAATTTACATTATGAGAACTCGGAGAGGTATGAGATTAAAAAAAAAATCCAGACACACATTCATGCAATTTTGCTATTATTGTTATAGCATAAAATGTAAGTACATAGTTACGAATTTAACAAATTAATTAATCAACTAATTAATTAACTATATATGAGCATCGAAATAATACAGTTTTATCGCGGTTTCACTATCGACGCGGACCTTAAACTGCGAAAAAAAAGATAAGTTGAATAAAAACACTGCAAGAGCTGAATCCAAAAAAAAGAGCAAAAATTAGCATACCGTATTTTCAGAACTTTCAATGATTAGTCCTCCTATTAATGCGATAATGACGATTTTATTAGTTATATAACTATTTTACCAATAAATCCAATATCGAATTCTGTAGCTAACATTTAAGTGCGCCTATCTATTTTCGTAAAATAATTTGATATTGCTAAGAATATTATTTCCTGTGCTTCCTTGAATATAATTAATCTTTAATCCTATACATGAGTTTCTCTCGTTATGGGTGTCTTTATTGTCTTGAAATTCGCAACACTGTTTATCCGTAACATCTATCCCTTCGTTTATCCACACTTGGCTAACTAATCGATAAACAAAACAAAGATAGTGTTTGACGAACAGTATTACTAGTTTTCCAAAATAAAGCGCCTCGACTGAAAAATCTGCTGTGTTGGATTAAAGATTACAATAAACGTGTGATAAAGACTTACAGCTGTATAAAATAGGAGGATTGACCGAACGTATTCTCTAATCGAACCGTTTTCGAATGAAATATTTCATCAAATGAACAGCATTTACTATTCAGTTTTCCGTCTCTTTTGAAAATTAAAAATGGATCAGTCTGCTAATCCAAACATGCCTGGAAAAGAAATATTACTTGCGATAATCACGACTACTTGTAAGATACGAAACAAGGTTCTCTTTAAAGGGAGAAAGGAAGTAAAAATCCCAATGGATCGTACGGGTACAATTTCGTCGGAAACTGAAAGAAAGGAGACCACATATCCCCTCGTTTTCATGTATTATAAATAGTGCACCAACGTTGCAAGGACCTTTAGAAGGTCTCTTCAAACTATCGAAACAGAATTAATATTAAACAAAAAAAAAAAGAGAAACGATCGAAAAAAAAGAAGAAAGAGAATAAACAAGGTATCGACATGCATGTGATCGAAATCGGTTCCCAAATCTGCCTGCATACACCGCCACGTGTACCGACGTTTAAGTGGATCGTAATTTGTAAATTACTATGGACTTCCTAATTATATGCTGGTATATGATAATACATGTGCTCTGCCACAATAAAGCAGTTTTTTTTATCTAAAAAATTGCCGTCATACTTTTTATCCCAATATACCTGATGTTGTAAGACACATCTTTTTGTATAAGGAATTTAAAACTTAGTTGAATTAAAAGGCAAAGTTATGCGATATTACTTGACTTTCGTATATTGTTAACTATACCACTTCAGACCAGTGGAGGAAGTACTTTGGGTACTTATCTCAGTATCTAATTGAGTATGTCATCTCAATTATTTAAAACATGATATAGAATTTTCGGTTGGTTTTTGGATGCATTTTTCGTATTTCATTTTAATACAGTAGTAATCAAACTGAATAATACTCCTATCTTATAATACTTATATTGTTCAAAGCTTATCCGAACATCCCTTAGAAAACACGTTTATCATTAGTCATAGCAAACCGGAAACAAATCATTTTAATTGTATAGTAATGTTGTTAGCGATGACATCAAAATCGCAAAACTCATTACCAAGTTACATGTCTCCCATTAAACAAAATATGGAAGTACTTGTTTAAATGATTTAAAAATGGGTTAATTTCATTAGAAATGTTTAACAATAATTAAACGTTGGCCATATTGTTCCAAGCCAACGTTAATCTTAATTTTTTTTAAGGCGTCTGTAAGAATCTTATCGACAAATAAATATGTTTTACAGTCACTGTGCCATGTGAGTTAAATCCGGGTACTGATATTATACCCGGCGAAGCGAATGCAATAGCGGAAAGGACAGGGCAGGTCATTGATATCTTTGACGGCGTGAGGGTAAGTTGCTTGCACAGTCGCAGACAAAGAAACGTGGCAGCACTGTGTGTCCGCTGTTCGTCTATGCATTATTACGTTGCTTTATTCAACATCATATCGTAGGTTTCCATCAGTTACCCGATAGTTGATGGAAGTTATCATCTCTTTGCTACGTAAATTTTAAACTTATATGACTGCCTACACAGTCGTCAGTAATTTGAATGTAAAAATTCTTCGTACACGTGGAAACGGGTTGGTCAATTCAATAAACAGGGTTCCAACAAACATAACTTGTTGGATTCGCAGACATTACCGAAGATACTTGATAATATTTTTTTTAGTAAAACCGTACGTTTAGTAATATGTTGTTTTTAATACGATAGTAATATTTGCGAATTTTATTGATCGTCGAAGATATCAAATATTAACCCTTCGCAGTTGGAGATTCACATTTTTCTCTTAGTTTATCCCCCGAAAGAGGGACAGCCGAGTGCAAAGGGTTAAAAAATAAACAATGAACATTCGACATATTCTCTCTAAAGCCCTGATTCATCCCTATTGTCCTCCTACCGACATTACATCAGTTTGATCATGCGTCGTTCAGAGTGTACGTGGAAGTGGGAGTAATTGAGCATGAAAACTTGATGGCTTAGCATTAACTCGACCGACCTCTTGAACACCTGAACGATCAATCAGTATACATCAAAAGTGAATCTACCGTCTATCATTTCCACGATGATATCGTCCGGTTATAACAAAAAAAAGGGCCGACAAAGATAATTTGTACCATTCTTGCAAAATAATCGAATTGTATCGTACGTAAACGATGTACGAAAAACGGTACCGTTCGGTAAAAAATGAATTAAAAAAACATAATCGATACCGTGCGAGCGTTCAGTCTCTCCAATCCTACAGGGATTCCACAAACGTTGCCGTAAGTCCGTATGAAATAACGATGCATTCAGAGGAAAGAGGTCTTTGCAATGATCGAAACCGGCGTGTGTAAAAGCGGTTGGCTTCGAGGAGCCGCGACTTGATCGATACGTAGCCGTACCGCCGAACGTTTCCGGAGCCGGTCGAAGTCGGGCGAAGATAGCCGAGCAACGACGAACTTGCCCGAAGCGCGGTGAGCAAACGACGCGTACCGAAGAACGCGGGGTCTTCTCCGGCTTGGGTTGAAACAGCGTTCGCGTCTACGGGCGCGGTTTTGCGTCTCGAGCTGGCGTTTTACACGGTAAAATGTCCTCCCTCGATTATCTGGACCTGTGTCGGCTGTGTCTCGTGAAGGACCGTGTTTCGGTGCCGATTTTCGAGGGTGAGGGCGACGTACGGCAGATATTCCTCAAGATCGCCGCCTGCCTACCGGTCAAGGTAAGCCAACTACGCCATCGCCTCCGACTATGGCGATCCGCCATCTTGTGCATTTTCATAGCTATGCCGCGTTTCCCTCGACCATGTCCATGATTTTTCGACCTCCCGGTAGATAGTTTCGTCGACCCGATTACTTCTGCGATCGCCCTGTAGAATAAAGATAGACGCGGGAAATTACTCCGGCTCTAGCCCGAGTGACATGGAGGCAAATGTGTATATCCGCGGTTGTCTGTTTTTTTCGTCTCGCTCATTCGCGTTTCTCGCTCTTCGTCTTGCTCATCCACGACGCCACAAATTATACAACAGAATTTTGCCGCGCTTTTTTTTCCCTCGCGACGTCCCGCGAATTTTTTTCAATTCGTCCGCGAGGTAGCTTATATAGACATCATTTGATTTCGTATATTTTTATTGAATGCTTCTTTGTATAGTAGTTTCGTATAGACTGCAGTTGGAACCAAGCAATCTTCCACCTTTTCGACATCTTGTTTTCGTCATCTTTGCTTAGAAACTGAGCATTTAGCTGTATTTAACTTGTAAATAGATGCTCTCGATTTGGAAGAAAAATCGTCATGAACTCATACATCATTTTTATACTTTGCTTCATTTCCCAAAATACTTGATTTCCACTCATATATGTTAGATATTTAATAATTTTTCAATGTATGTTACGTGTTAATTTATTCATTTCTAATTACAGGTTGCAAGAGAAGACAAATTACCTAAAAAAATATGTGACGACTGTGTGTATAAAGTAGAGTTATTTTATCAATTTTGGAATACAACAGCAAACGCAGAAAAACAGCTTCTACAATGGCTGGGAGAAGTTGGTTTGGAGGACAAACAGGGTTACGTTACCAATGTTCTCAACCCGGTAATTAATCTTTTTTATATATATCAATTATACCAATCATTCCTATTTATTTATTTTTTCTCAAATGTCTCACATAGTATATAGTAAGAAATGAAGATATATAGATAGTCTTTTGTTTATCAGATGCTCATTTCTATGTTTGCCTTAGCTACTGCAATAACCAGTGATCAAAATATTTTAAATATCATATTTCTGTAAGTTTTTTGATTAAATACACAGTTATTCTACATTGGTGTTATAAGTAACATATAGTTCCATTTGTTGTGTGTATGAATTTGATTCCGTATAAAGTGTCATATCTGATTATGTTGCATTAAGGGACACAAAGAGCTACAGCCATTCGTTGTTTATTGAATTTCTATAATATTGATATTTATAGAATATTTTTTTGTGTGTTTGATTCCAGAATGTAATGAAAGAACAGAATACACAGAACAGGTTAGATGGCAGTGTGATGCAGCAAGTGGGCGAGCATCAAAACAATATGGGTATGGGCATGATGGATAACATGGGTTTGGGTATGCCCATGATAATATCCAATGCTAACCAACAACAAATCACCTCAGTTCCTATGGACACCGGCGGTAACTCTGTACAAACCGTTCAGGCAGTGCCTGGTCCAAGTTCACAAGCCACACATAACCAAATATCACAGAATCAAACAAACAATACGCAACAAGAGGAAGAAGATGAAAGCAGTGAAGAAGAAGACAATTCGGATGACGAGTGTGATGGGGATGAAGGTATGTTGCAAATTTAAACATTTTCTATGTGTAATCTTTTATATTTCGTCAGTTCAGCCTTTCTATATGTTTTCTGTTCTTTTTAATAAAAAGTATAAAGTATACATACTAACAAGGATAGTATAAATTCAAGAATATTTTTAATTAAAAAGCAATAAGTTGATTTATAAAATTCAATATTTATATAGGCATATTTCATTTGTGTTTTAGGCCTACCTGTAAAAGAAGAAAGCGAAGAAGATCCCAATAGTGGCAGAACCATAGAGCCTACAACTTTTGTAAATGTTTCCTTGGCGTGTGACGAAGCAGGACCTTCTGGGCTTCAGCAGCAAAAAATCACAGACATGCCTGAGATGCCAATACCACCACCAGCAGATGGGGATCCCAAATCTGGGTGAGTTTTCTATCCATACTTTATCCTCTAAGGGCCAAAGATGTCGTTTTGTTGTGGAGAACATACACAATAACACAAACATTTTGAAAATAAAAATCGCGGAATATTCCGTTAAAAATCTCGATGGCTTGATATTAATTATTATTTGTCGTTACTAATTTATATTTAGTTGAACGGTATGTATCAATTTATACAATTATATCGAAATGTAAATTTTCTTTCGTGAGGTTTTCGTTTCGCATTATTACAATCGCGGTTAAATTATGTAGTGCCAAGCTATAAATTTCTTTATAGAATACGTTGCTAATAGAAAATCGCTGAATTTGATTTTACATATATAATTCAGAAAGAGTTCCTAGTTCAAAAAGTAAGATCGTGGAGTTAGTCACCTAATTTATATAAACAAGGTGCAGTAGAGTATGAGGTAAGTCAATACACACCCCACAACCATCTTTGGCTCTAGGTATTTTGCAATTTGTTATAAAATATCAACGCATTACACTTGAATATTTTTTATCTGCCTAGATTTGGTTAAAATCATCAATACATTATTTAGAATAATTTATAATTTATAACATAATTTGCAAAATTCCTTAATACTTTTACATGTGATAGCATGTACGAAAAGTTCATTTAAATAAGAATATTTTCAAACAGTTATTTATTTAAATTTCATTGTTGTATAATGTTTCTTATTTTACAATTAGGAAATATTCTTCTTTGAACGTACTTCATCGTAGTTATTATCGATACCTGTATGATACATGGACAAAGGGATTTTGTTGCGTGTGTACTATACGGACGTAATTACCTGTTATGTTGCTATTGCGTATAATTCCATATCTTCCTACTAAAAGCTCGATTCAAAATGATACTTATTTAGTCCCTCTGTCCACCTAAAAATCAGATGTTTACATGTTGTCAATATCAATATTCCCACGCTTACGTGAAGGCACTAAATGCCGCACACGGCCGACAATTCGGCCGAAAAAATCACAGACTAATATTTCGTAAGCTAATGTCACGGTAACCACTTGGTTGATCAAAGTATCACCAAGCCAAATGATACGTAACGAATACCGTCTTTTTGTCGTCTTCGTGCTTTCCAATGCCTGCGCTTTACATTACCGTCAGGATCGCATTGTCAATTAGTATTACGGTTAGTTTTTAAGTGCTATCGTTCTGTAAACGGCGCACGAATCCCGCTGACGAACTGTGGTGTTTATACTATAATTTTCGCCGTGAATTCACTTTACACGAATTCTATTTATGCCCGACATCCGTATCGGATGTTACATTCACAAGAAGTGCTCTATGATAAAAGAAAACGTTGATTAAGAATGTATCGATTTATAAATCGAAGAAGATGCAGGATAATTAGGATAATAATTATCGAAGCATGAAGATTAGAAGAGTAATCATCATATGAAAAAAATAGAAGCAGGAAGAGGACTTTCAGCAAAATATATCCAAAGGCGAGTATCATATTTTTCGTATATTACACGCCTTTTTTAACGTATAGTTTCTAGATTTACTGTCTATCGAATGATATTTGTTTTACATCATTACGTATAGCGTGTTTGATATTTTTACCTCTTGAGAAGGAGATGGTACGGTTTATCTACATCGAATTTTACGCAATATTTAGTGCGCGCTCCGGCATACTTTTTGCTGGAAATTTGCTGCGCCAACGCTCTGTGGATTTTTTATTAAATTCGTTTGCTTCGATGGGAAATAATAGATCTTTTTTATTTATTGTTTCCTCGCGAGTTTTTATATTGCTGGCGGAAAAACCTGGCTGCATGCATTTATGCGCCGGTTAATACGCCACACCTATAATATATCACACATATATTGTCTGTTTACATTTACATTTTGTTGCGCCATACATTTGGCTGCAATGCTTACGGAGTCTTCAGATTTCTGACGCTCCATTTACTAAATGTCTCATTTACGTGGAATGCATTTGAATAAAGCGGAATCATAATGTAAGACACAAAGATACTATATGGCTGGTTTCAGTTTTGCAATCCCATTTGCCAAATAGTGTCATATTTTGTCTAGAAATTATGTATTCCCTTTTATTCTGCAACATATTTTTTCTGTATACTGCCCGGCTATTTTATCGTGAATAATTTACATGCGAATGATCTCGTACTGCTTAAAAAGTAGTCATTTCCATACATAAACATGTTTTTAATGTTCGGAAATATATTTATTACGTGCCAAGATGTCAAAATTAGAAGAAGAATGGGAAGAAGAAGCCACTGTACATATAATGGATTTATTTTAAAAGGTGAGGATTTAACTTTCCTTCATTATTACGTTTGTTTTGATTTATAAATCTGTTTTATTTCAGTAAAGGTCTTGGTTTTTTGGCAAGGGTTCGCTTTTTAAAACTTTTTTGCCAAGTTTCGTAGCTTTACTTTCTTCCGCTAGTTTGCTGTAGAAACATTTAATTTCTCGTGTTTGCGCTAATATAACATTTGGTTTATTTTTCATGAGTCTAGAGATATGGGAAACATTCGAAGTAGCTGAAGACATTAATCGTTCCTATTTTATTTTATTAGTTCGATTCATTGTTTATCATCGGTAATAATATTACTAATTACAATTTACTTAAGATTCCATTAATATTTATGATAGATTTAAACGATATGGGAAACTATACTTACGATCTTCTAAAATAACACATTCGTAACAAGGGTATTTGTATAACCGTAAAGATCTACGACTTTAACGACAGATACGACGACGACGATGACTCTCTAAATTCGATGTGCACTTCCACTCTCGTCGCACCACGCTATGTTTCGAGGGAAACCGCAATGCCCAAGCACTTTACACGGTCACTTTGCAGAAAATCACGAACAAGCATAACTCTTTCCTTCTCTATCTTTCTATCTCTGTTTATCACCGCCTATTGCAAGAAGAACAAGCAAGATCACGAAAACGAATTAAACAGACAATGCTATGTGTGCTCTACAGTGGTTTTCCCGCTGCAATGTTCTTGGGTTTTGTCGATTTCAGGGAAGTAGGCGAAACCTTCGGCGGATTATCAGGGATGCTGCGACAAATACTTTCGCCCTCGCCTGAGACAGGGGAGTCCTGTTTACCCGTCAGTTGTACCCTTCTTCAGAACAACTCAATCTACTCTAATCAAACGTCGATGATGCCTTCGACATTCCAAACTATCCCTCCTCATTTATCATCCATATGTTCCGATCAAGCACTTTTAGATCACGTGCAAATCCTTACCGAGTCGTCCTATCCATGTAACACTTGTGGGCTTGAGTTCCGAAGCCCCCTCAAGTTAAATTATCACGTAAGAACAAGCCATTCCGCTATGCCCGAATACGAGCACAATATCGAAAATCCGATGAGATACTCGTGCACCGTCTGTTCACGGAGTTTCTTTGCTCTGAGTCACTTAAGGATGCACGAGGTCACGCATTCCGTACCGGTAACATCCTGCGCGTCGACCTCGATCATATCTACGTCGGTTAACGTTGAAAAATCATTTGGCTGCGATCGTTGCCAAGCCACTTTCCGGCATCGTACGCTGCTAGACCGGCATAAGAGAATGCACGAGGTCGGGCAGGAAAAGCCATATTCTTGTCCCAGGTGTTTAATGCGTTTCGAGACACGAAATTTGTATAATCATCATGCGAAAACTCATAAACCGGTCGTGGCGGGAAACAATAGAATCACAGACACGGTGGTGTCTGGTGATCCGGTTACTAGCAGTATTAATGCTACTGTTGCATCATCTAACAAATCCATGGCCTCGTATCCATGTGACTCATGCTCGAAACAATTCACGAGCATCGAGTCGTTGACAACCCATAAAGCTGTACATAGATCCAGACCACTTGTGTGTGACGTATGTGGTAAGGGTTTCACCCATCGCAAGTATTATGTGGTGCATCAACGTATCCACACCGGCGAGAGGCCGTATCTTTGTGCCATGTGCGGGAAATCATTCACTCAGGCATCTACGCTTACTGTTCATCGCCGATATCATACGGGAGAACGGCCATACACGTGCACGTTGTGCGGCAAAGGATTTGTTACTAGAACGATTATGCTTAACCACATGAAAAAACATTGAGGTCATGGGTAGGTCGCGTCGTGATTTTCGCGGGCTGCGGGTTAATGCAAAGTTACAATTTCTCTCGGTATGTTGAATGTTGTCAGACCACGAAAAAGGTAAATTCGTGTTTAATCGTGCCATTCCGTATTTTTCTTGTTCTAATTTATGATTTATGTTGGTATCATATGACTATGAGAGGCTAATTTGATTCCTTTGTTCCGTTAGAAACTGATTGATTCGGAAATCTGAATTAATTGATTTGTTTACTTCATTTGTATTTATAATACGTTCTATTTTCAATTTACTGCGTTACTTTTGAGGATACAATTTTCTTAAAATATCCAGGTGCTTAAGAAAAACAAAAGTGACCTTATTAATCTACTATACAATAGAAGTTTATTATAATAATTGGTTGATATTTTTATAAAGTTTAACGTTGGTACTAGGTTACGGTATTTCTAATTTTACCTAAGTTATTAACAATTCGTTGAATAATATTAGGGTTAGACTAAACTGCCAACTATGGCAATTATTATCCATAACATATCTGTCGTCACTGTGATAATGTTCGTACATATATCTATATTCTGAACATTAGAGTATCGTCAATTATCAAAAATTTAGAAATTTTTTCTTTACTAAATATTTATTCGAAGTATAAAATTAGTCACGATAACAACTGGTACCTGTACGATCAACTAATTTTTAAATTTCATGTGCCTAAAGGATGAAGAGTTTTCGGGAATTTTTCATCGGTCGTAAAAAAATACGTCTATTGCAATTTAAATGTAGAGAATAATATTAAGCAAGTATGTAATGTTTTAGATATTACTCGATGTTTTTCAAAGTATGCTTAAAATCGTATGCAACAATATCAGAATGTATACGATTGTTTTAAGTATTTTCTAGTTAAACGGGTAGATTTATAAAAAAAAACAAATCAAAGCGGCATAGTTAGAATTTCAATCATAAAATGAATTTAGGTGCCTTTAATGAACAGAAAAACAGGGTCGATTGCAGCATATTAAACATAGAAGTCTAAAACGTAAGTATGAAGACGCTTAAATATTTCTATCTAGTTGTGTTATATTAAGATATGTGGTATCGATGTACTTAATATTATAGTTGTAATTACAAAAAAAAATATTTTGTTGGTAAATAATTCTCGAGAGATTTTATCATTTATAAATGTAATTTTTCGTCAGATTAAAGTTATAAATGTTACCAAGGCGATACATCCCATTATAAATTCATAATAATTCGTCAATCACATTTCTTGTGTCGCACAATTAACATAATTCACAATTCCGACGTTATTCGTAAAGCAATATTAAATGCATAACTTAAATTGGAATAGGGGAAGTAATATTGAAATTTTTATATAATTTTAAAAACAATGTATCGCAATAAGAAAGTAAAACTAACATTTAAATTGGGGTCAACGACCTCACGATTTCACGGTGTGATCAAATGAAAAGATTCGATACCGCTTGAGGTTAACTGCTTTTTAATACAATAAATTTGACGGTATTACGTACAGCATTAATATAGAAAGCTTGATTTTAAATAATCTCGTTTCTTCTTATAAATAAATATAATTTATTAGTAGTATCTTTATTAATATATGGAAATTGCGTGGGTGAAAACAGCATGGCAGATTGTATCGACTAGCTGAATCGTCGGTAAGGTAGTTCAACCTGTTGGTAAGTGTCCAGTAGAAAATTGATATCTACAGGGGATGAATATGTTGTTATGCATTGTTTGATTAACCCTTTCAAAACTATGTTTATTAATATTCTCTGATAAATTTGCTACAGAGTTTTGAAAGGGATAATTCAGGAAATACATTGTTTTATATTTCATTAAATTTCTAATAGTGTTCCTCCTTACAACCACAAATAGATTATAATTTACAGTACGCTGTATATACTTCAGTTGATTTTTTTAAAAAAATTGCGTATTAAGTACATAGTGAATGATACAAATTAGTAATTACGGTATGTAATCTATTGTTCATAATTAAGTAGTAATAGTTGCAAGAGCATTAGGAAAATTAGTTCCTAAAAACAAACTTACTAAGATGAACGCAAATATACTGTTAAATAATAGTATATTTTTCTCAAGTAGACCATATTTACAGCATACGTCTAGTAATGTAGAACGACAATAGACAAATCTGGAAATACGACGAGTAGTTTCATGTACCCTTTAAAGTACAATTTCGCTAAGAGGAGATCAACCGTAACACTGCAATAAAAAAGAAAATACTGGAAAGCACCGAGGCACTTTATTAATCACCCATTTCCGTAGAAATACGCACGGGTGTTCCATCGATCACCTTAATAAATCTCGATAAATTAAAAAAAAAAAACAAATCTAAGGAAAAGAGCAAATAAAGTATAATAACTTGGCACAGACCGAACATTGATTGACCCCCGTTTGTGTCTCTCTTCTTTCCAGATATTTTGTATCAAAGCTTGAGATGGAACCTCAGGATCAACAGGAATGCGGGCCGAACGAGATGAAGCATATGTTCTGTCAGGAAGACACAGAACAGCTGCTCATAGCAAATCGTTTACACGTGCCGAAGGTGGAGAACACAGACATTCTAATTGCCGAGAGTATCGTCCAGTGCACTCTGTGCAGAGATGGCTTCGTCTCCGATCGGGATCTGGAGTTGCATTTAAAAATACACGAGCAACATACGCAGGATCACGTGCAATTGCAGGACGATCAATTCGTTTGCGAACACTGCGGCGTCAGTTTCCCTACGACTGTTGCGTTAAGGGAACATCAAAAGGAGCATGAGACCGAAGAGTGTCATATTTGCGATACTTGCGGCTACGTTGCGACACATAGACAGAATTTAATCGCTCATCAGAAACGACACAATACGGATTACAAATATCAATGCGAGATCTGTGGTGCCGGTTTTATATCTCGCAGCAGTTATCAAGAACATCAGTCCGCGCATTCACGCGAGAAACCGTTTCAATGCGAGATCTGTAACGCCACGTTTCGGTATCGTCAAGGTTTAAGATTGCACGCGAAATTACATCAACCGGATTACGTACCGCCACAAAGGAAACATCACTGCGAACTTTGCAATAAACGGTTCTCCAGGAAGCAAGTGTTGCTCGTTCATATGAAAACTCACGGGAATGTGGGTCCACAGAACGAATACATATGTCCCGTTTGCGGCAAGTCGGTGTCCAGTAAAACATACCTGACGGTACATCTACGTAAACATACCGGCGAGAAGCCGCACGTCTGCGATCTCTGCGGCAAAGGTTTCATCTCGCAGAATTATTTGAGCGTTCATCGGCGCACGCACACAGGCGAAAGGCCGCACAAGTGTACGCACTGTGAAAAACGTTTTACACAACGGACTACATTAGTGGTGCATCTCAGGGGTCACACAGGTGATCGACCGTACCCCTGCACGTGTTGCCATAAATCATTCGCCTCGAAAACAATGCTGAATTCACATTTGAAGACGCACGCTAAGCAGAGCGCGCGACAGCAACAGGAACAGGAACAACAACAGCAACAGCAATTACAGCAGCAGCAAGATTTGCAACAACAAGATCAACAATCACTTGACACTATAACGATATTATTACCTAGCTAGAATATTCCTTGCGATACGTAGGTGTATTTTTAGAATTACGGTCTCATTGAATTTAAAAGTTTATCACGATCTTCATGAACACCCGTGAACAGGGAGACGGTTTAATTGTATTTAGGTGTGGGTGTACTTCGTGGACTTCGTAATTGCGTACGGGGTAGGTATCGTGTAAGTTATTTTCATAAAATGATGGTGAACAACACGCGATCCAGTAGACAGCTAAAGAAACACGGTTGAAACTGATTCCTGCCATAAGTAAGAGCATTTGCATTAATTAATTCACATTCCTTTTGAGAATAGGTTTGGGAATAGATTTGAGAATGAACTTTAAACGCACGTAGATTTTAATATGTCCGTTGCCTGCGTTAGTGTCTATAGTAAAATTCAAAAGATATGTATTTTACAATCGGTTTCCTCTATAATGTTGCAGTTATTATTGTTATTTTGTATTTAAAGCAATTAATGATCCGCAGTAAACCGTGCTACATAAGTTCCTTGCTATTGTATTGAAACAAGTTGAATCTCAGTTAATATTTCTGCTTTAAAGCACGTATTTAATGTAAGTTTAATATTTTTTACGTATTTCACATCGTACTATTACTTGAGAATTACTATTATTCAGTTATAGGGCTTTGTAGTGATTAAAGCGCATATGTGTGTCGATATTTCTATTTTACGTAGGTTTAAAAGGTTAATTTTAAATCGGTGGTTTGAATTGTCATGGTTTAATTGAGATTACGTGATACTTGTAATTTACAGCTATCAGAGGTCGAAAACAAAATTTATTATTTGCAATTTTATCGAATGTACAGCCGTCCATACTTTACATATTTAAGTTTTAAATACTCAAGTATATTGTTTTCTTTTTAAACATTCGCGTCTACGTTTATGCAATTACAATGTTATGAGAAGTGTTTCACGTTAACAAGTATTGAGAATTCTAGTGCCTTCAATGTTACAAAGTATACTTATGTAGTGACATAAGTACAGATTCGAATTAATCAAATTAAGAATTTAATTAAATTTAAAATATAGAATCTATATGATTGTGAGGAGACAAAGTAAATCATGATTTATATAACAGATATAATTGGCGTCGAATCATAACGTTCAAATAGTATCTGAAAATGGGAAAAATGTAATATGTATTATAAGTTATGTTTGACATAGCGTTTATTCGAAATGGAAAGAAATGTGTGGATTTAAAGTTGATGCACGGATAAGAGAGTATCCAAACAGCGGCACAACATGGACCATGTAATGGTTCTTCTAAATATTAATTTCAAAATAAATTCAGATTTTGTTATTTCTTAGTTCAGATATATGAAAAGTTATGTTGAGTAATCTGAAGTATTTTATTTGTGTAGACATGTCCTATTGCCTTTTTATGTTGATATTTTTATTATACCACTTATAAAATAAGAGGATACATTTGTACTTTTTAATAATATTGTCGAAGATAACTAGTGTGATACACTGCTTTATCAAATTGTTAAATATAGATATCATCATTCGAATACTCAAAAATACAGAGATTCTAATTAGAAATTGATAGAATCATATGTCGAAGTTTTCGCTGTCTTATTAGTTATTATTTTTCATGATAAATAATATGTATAAACGTCGTTTGATTAAGGGTACATCGTGATTAACAGATTGCAATTATTTTCAAAAGGCGTAACCACTCACTACTTAAAGTGTATACGATATATTTTTGTTTTACAAAATATTACAAAATCAATGTAGTATAATTTTTTTATATCAAGATTTAAAAGAATGTATATAAAACTTTTGACCACTTAAGTCTTATTAAAATAGTTCCAAACAGGTCCCAAGATATATGTCGAAATTTTAAGGAACTGTAAAATTGTAGTTTATGCGTAAGATGTCTAAAAATAATCGTTGATTTAACTTTAGCATCACGTCAACACTCTTTTCAAAAAGTCTTCTTTGGTTTCAATTTAAAAGAGGAGGAAAAATCTGTGCAGCTTTGTTAAAATCTACTCTGTGATATTAACCATTTTTCTATCAAAATTATGCATGAAAGTATATTTTTGTGTATACATGCTGAATACAATTTATCGAAAATAATAATCTTTGTATTATTTATTTATCAATTGACCGAAACGATCTCTTTTATTTGGAAGTTTTTATCATACGACTAACTATAATTTTAAGATTCGGAATGTATTTTATTCGACTATTTAAACGATAAGAAAATAATTGGAACTGAGTAATTTGTCCGTCAGACATAGAAAGTATTATATAAAATATGATTCAGGGTTTTTTGAAGGTGATGAGATATGACCGCACTTTATGTTTTCTTAAAAATTAGTGAAAGTTCAATTCACATGATTACAGCACTCACATCAACGACAAATGTTAAATGTGAAATAAAAAGTGCAAGAACAATAACTGAACAACATTGAAAATTTTAATGTACATTCTTTCGATAAATCGAAAATTCAAATATACATAAATAATTCCTATCGATATAATTTAATTATTTCCTTATCATATCTTGCTACATAAATGATTGTTATGCTTTCTAATTAACATGAAAGAGACACGATTGAACTGCGTATTCATTTTTGACGATTATTTATAAAGCAAATGGAATTTTGCTCTTTTGTGTACATCGTGGTATGTGTTGTCAAAAGTCCATATTTTATTCATATCCGAATGATCCCTCGAAGAAATCAGATTGAATGCATGTACATCACAGACTGTACGTCATCTAACGGGAATCATGCAGTAAGTAATTAATTTCTTCAATAGCAAGCTTTAAATAATGCCCGGTTTTATTTGAAAGTGTCATTGACACTTAATT
The DNA here is from genome assembly GCA_917499265.3 of Mimumesa dahlbomi. NCBI lineage: Eukaryota > Metazoa > Arthropoda > Insecta > Hymenoptera > Crabronidae > Mimumesa > Mimumesa dahlbomi. The sequence continues at coordinate 8,384,611 of OU824118.1, read as the reverse complement.
AAACGTATCTTAAGTCTATCCTCAATTATCTACTGATTAACGAACATAATTACGAAACAGAAGATCTGGAAATGCCGCGTAGAAATAGTCACGAAATAGTTTTACACTTATCCCGACTGTTGAGAATCTTACACGGTTACCGCAACCATCATGTAAGATTTACCGGGACCACGTTAAGTCACCTAAACTTCCTTCTCTGTAGCATGAACAGGGGGTATTCGATGTGAAACTGGCTTATGCTCTGCTATCTTTTTGCAGGGCCAAACGCGTAAAGTCGACGCGACCCAGGCCTCGTCGATCACGAGTAATTAAGACGGCAAAGGAAGATAGATCGTTTGTCGTTATCCAAGAAATCCCGAATGAACGTTTCGTTGTTGAAGAGACAACGTCGTACCAATGCGAGTCGTGCGACGAGCAGTTCGATACCGAGGCTGCCTTATTAGTTCATAGAACAGAGCAATCGATCCTAAGAACTAGGGAGGCGTTGCGTAAAGCCGAGAAAAAGAAGTACTCTTGTAGCAGCTGCTGCGAGACGTTCGTCAAGAAGATCGAACTGTACAAACATCGGCGAACGCAGTGCAATAATTCCAAGGTCACCGAGCAGAAGCAACAAAAGACAAAGGATAAAATGATGAAAATTAAACGTAAACAGGAACAGAGTACCAACGTACCGGCTGGTCCGATCGAGTGCAACGTATGTCATAAAGTCTTCAAGAAAAAGAAGTACCTGAACGTTCATAAAACGTTACACGGTGCACCGCATATTTGTCACGTGTGCGGTGCGAAATTGACTTCCGAGTATTATTTAAAGATTCACATCAGACGACATAACAAAGAGTTCACGGAATTCTGCGAGGTGTGTAACAAAGGGTTTTATTTAAAAGCCACGCTGAAAACACACATGAGCGTGCACACGGACGATAAACCGTGCACATGCGAGATTTGTCACAAATCTTTCGGTAACCGGGTCTACCTGAGAAGTCACATGAAAATTCACAGCCAACCGGAAACGAGGAAAAAGTACAAATGCGAGATTTGCGGATTCGAGACGTTCTATAGTTACTGTTACAAGGAACATCTGTGGACTCACACTGGCGAAAGTCAAGTGGCCTGCGAAGTGTGCGGGAAACTCATACGAAGACAGTATATGAAGATCCACATAAGGATACACACGGGCGAGAAACCGGAGATTTGTGAATTCTGCGGAAAAGCGTTCAGCTCGAGGAAGTATCTTATTAAGCATAGACGAATTCACACTGGCGAAAGGCCTTACAAGTGTAAGATTTGTGAAAAACGTTTCACACAGCGTGGCACTCTCAGCGCGCATCTACGCCGCCACGAGAGCGCCAAATAAACCGATTGTGCCTTGTACGCGTGGGGTTTCTGATTAACTATACGTAATTATGGTTTTTACGACTTGTATAAGACATATTTGTATGTGGAGTTTTGCACGGTTTAGATATATGACGACTGTTTTTTTTTGTTCCAAATTGTATATGATTTTTTTTTACACGAGCTTTAATTACTTATAGTCAATTTATATTACGAAGTATCACGTACTATATTGTTTAAGAATTAGTTGTATTGTATATAATAGTATTGCAGAACAGATGATATAATGAAATAAATAATATACAAATTGAAGATTTATTCAAATGAATACTTTACCGTTAATGTAATGTGTATACTTTTAATGATGTTATTGTTAATATTAATTGCGCCCCATGAAAAATAACTGCGTAATAACATTAACCAATGGTAAGTAGATATAATAATAAGAAATTATACGATGTGTCAGTGCAAATATCGTAAGAGTATAATCTGCATAAGAACGACACATTAATGTATTTTGACACGAATTTTTCCTTGCAGGTTGCGTAATAGTCGATTTGATACCTGCGAACCAGGAAAAGTGTCTTCAAAAATACAGATCGAAGAACGTACACCCGATTTAACAAATGTCAAATGTAAACGAAACTATAAAAAACGTAAAACAAGAAAATCTATTACAATAAGCTCCGTCGTTTGCGCTGAAACGTTCAAATTTACTTCCGGTCTCTTAAATCATTTAAGTAAACATCAGTCACACCAGCGACCATTCAAATGCACCATTTGCAACAAAACATTGAAAACCCTGAGTTTGTTCACTTCGCATGAAGATACTCGACAAGCGATTCGTTTGTAGTATCTGCGACGCTCTACAAAGCACCCCGGAGACTTTGAAGCTGCACGTGCGGAAGCACAACAAAGAGTACAACGCACACTGTGCAATTTGCAACAAAGGATTCTATAATAGTCGTACGTTAAAGCTGCACACGATGTCTCACATCGGAGCAAAGGGTATACGCGTGCGAAATTTGCAACACGTCGTGCAGTTCATGAAATATCTTCGTACTGAAGAATTTGAAATTTGCGCGAGAAATATAAGTCAATACTTATACAAGTATTTATACGAGAAATCATACAGGTGAAAAACTATAACGTAAACCCGATAAGTGTAAAATTTGCGGCAAAAGAAGTACTCTGAAAGTTTTTGTATTGGGACACATGAAAAATCGGACGAGAGGCTATTGATAAACTTTTTAGGGAAACTTGTATAAGACTTGAAGAATATTTGAAATTATTTTTCGACGAGATTTTCATGTGTCTCAATTTGACTGGATTTATTCGTTACACGATTATGTTTAATGATATTGTAGATACTTGAAATAAGTAAAAATACTGTATATCATCGAAGAAATTATACATTTCTTCTTAATCCCGTCTACCTTTGTACCCTATACAATTTTTTAAGATCTTTCGCACGAAATGTTCACGTAATGTACATAAAAAAGAGTGTCGACGGTTTCCCCTATTTCTTTTTCATTTGATATATCGCTTGCAACATGCTGTATTATAATTTACGGTAAAACATCAAAGCGGAAGAAGAATGCGGAGAATTTATTTCCTTACGGAAGAAAAGCTCTCTTATTCAAGAATGTACCGTCTTATTCCCTTGTAAAAAAAATATATATATACATATATATATTCATACATTCCCTTGTTTTTCATGCGTTGACGAATCTTGTCCATTGCAGGTGCCAGGAGATCAAAGCCGACGAATTGAAAATAGAACCGTTAGACTCGCTAGAGGATGTGGAATTAGTGACGTACCAAAATGAGGAATGCACCGTCCAAGAGTATCATCAGATCAGCCACCAGGAAGTAGTGACGGAAACGTTAGAATATACGGAAGATACGGAAATCAAGCTTCGTTCCTCGTCGGGAACGAAACCGGTCCGCCAGTATCCCGGTAAATGTCAAACTAATAAAAAGTACACCGTTATCTACGAGTGCGAGATCTGCAGCAAGAGAATACGCAAAAAATTGCAATTCCTGAAGCACCGACAAAACCACGAGAGGAACATGGGAGAATTAAGGGTTCACTGCGACGAGTGCGACAAAATGTTCACCGACGACGACAAGTTAAGAAAACACATGATCAAAGTACATCAGAAAGAGAAACCCTTTCAATGCGTCCTCTGCGGTAAATGTTTCAAGACCGAAGAGTTCCTGAAGACCCATTTAAAGCAACACAACAAACGTTTCGCGTGCGATATCTGCGGCGTATCGAAAGTGTCCGGCTACGATTTGCGTTTGCATAAAAAGAAACATAATCAAGAATACGTGACTCATTGCGAGGTATGCGGTAAAGGATTCTACACGAATCAAACGCTCGAGAGACACTTGCTCACTCATACCGGTGAGAAACCGTTCGTTTGTACGATATGCAACACACCGTACGCGAGCGCCGCTTATCTGAACATGCACATGAAATCTCACGGTGAACGAGAGAAGCATAAATGCAATATGTGTAATTTCGAGAGTTACTGGAAAGCCGCGCTGAAGGTGCATCTTAAGATACACACCGGTGAGAATCAGATCGCATGCGAGGTCTGCGGCAAATCTGTGTCCAGTAAAACGTACTTGCAGATACACATGCGCATACACTCCGGCGAGAAGCCGCACATCTGCGAGGTATGCGGCAAAGCTTTCAGCGTTCGGAAATATTTGATTGTGCATTTGAGAACGCATACCGGCGAGAGGCCGTACGAGTGCAAGATCTGTCAGAAACGATTCACGCAACAGGGATCGTTAAACTCGCATATGAAATCGCATAACCAGAACAAGTGAACCAAAGAGACAAACCTAGTTCTCCGTGGAATTGTGAAAATTAACGATTTGAAATGAGAAACAATAAACGCCGACCTCTCTCCTCCTATTTTCCTTTTTTTTCTTTTTTTTTAAATAGGTGACAATGAAAGCCAATTTAGGTAACCCTGGTAAATATTTGTTCGTACGCTTTGTTCGTTCATTTTCAGTGCTATTGTTTTTTCTTCACGCAACTGTACTCTTACATTGCCCAGAATGCGTTTTTTAAAACAAAAGAATATAGAGTGAACGTGTAATGATTCGAGATTTTCTTTTAATTCCGAAAGCTTCTGGAGATTAAAGTGATGCGAGTGCAAATACTACATAACATTAAATAAATTAATGTAAATTCATAATGTTACGAGATAAGGGTTTTAAAGCTAGGTAATACATGGTGTGAAATGAGGAATGAATATGTTTGTTTTTAACTGTTCGAGATTTATTTTTTATGTCAGAGCCTCGAAGGATTTGATAAGAAATATTGAATGTATCTTCAGTATGATGAAACCGATTTCCATCGGGGAAAAAATGAAAAACTGAATATAGTCGGCATGAATGACACGATGAGAAAGTTTTAATTTACATCATTATTCACGATCTATACTACGTTCTTTTCATATCCAGTGTGCCATGACATATTTGCAATAGATCGCTACACAATCATTGTAAGTTTAGTGGGCCAGAGCGAAACAACGTTTCAGAGGGCAGATATAATCCTGCATGTGTATAGTTTCATATTCTCTTTCATTAATAAGTTCATAAACCTTGCCTGTGGTACTTAGCACATAAAAGCAATATTTTCTCGAAGAAATAGATCGCATATATGTATAACGAAGTAGATTGTATGATACTTCAGTGTACGTCGACAAGAATGGAGCAGATGGAATCGAAAGTATGAATTAAGTAGAAATTTATACATGATAGGATTTTTATTCATAGTCCGTGACTCATATGTTATGTACGTGTCGAAACATTAAGTCTGATTTCTGTACTATAATATCGCACCATACTGTTACGGACAAACTTTTCTATTCATTCATATTCAATGTACTGGGTCTTATATTATTAATAAATCGCACGTTACAATTATTGTGTTATACTTTGCTAATACATCCTTGGTTACTGTGTTCTCTAATTTAACTTTTGATCGTTCTTTAATTTAAATGATTCTTTCACATAACGTTTTTGTTTTTTTACAAATAATTAATTTGAAAAGTGCTCTTAGATGTTCTTTGAGGTAAATTTCCTTATATGTATGTGTAATAAAACTAATCTATAGAATTGTACGATATATGACTTTTAACCTGGCCGAAAATTATTTTTAAATATTATATAAATATTAATATTATTGGTAGAAAATTTGACCGTTTAGAACATAGAGGGTAATTATTATATTTAATTTGAAATTTCTGGCTGTCTAATGAAAGGTTGAAGCTTCGTAAACGTATGTGTTAGGAATATTTAATAAATTCCATTTTAGAACCCGGAAAAGAAAGAATTTTCTTTGCAGAGCAGAATACGAAAAGGGATACAAGAAGCGCAAATTAGTATTGTACAACGAAACATTTCAGTCACGAAATATCCGATATTTATAAAGAGTTTAAATGGATGGAGTATGATCATGTTAATGTACGAAAGGAGAAGGTATTGTAAAAAGAAGACACTTATGTAACAGTGAAAATTTCAACCGAAAAATGTACGCTCAAGAGGGAAGAAGAGAAAAACATTATCACTGTACTTTCCGTGACCAATGTATCGAAACAATGTAAAACTGCTCAGATATTACAAATAAAAATGATCCTTTCTGACACGCTGAACTTGTTACAACAGTTTTACAGTACAAAACTCATTAATGACGAAACAATCTTTTTCATTTTCTCCACAGATGTGCGAACCAGGGAAGATCGAGAGATAATAACGAGCCATCTATAAAGCAGTGTATAAAAACATCATTATCACCATCCCCAACCGTAATCGAAGAGACAGATTCCGCGATACGTCAAAAAACATCGTTAAAAGGCAGTTGCTCGAAAAACAAAATCGTCGCGTGTTCCATATCGGTAACAAACGTCCCTGAGAAATCATTGAAAACGGAAGATGTGGAGAATCAGCCAAGCCACACGAAACAACAGTCACCATTGCAGACGTTTTATCAGTGCGAGTTGTGTACGAAAATTTTCAGGTCCAAAAACCTTTTCGAGGGTCACTTAATCGCTCACAGCGACGCTCGTCCCTACGAATGTGACATCTGCGGAAAATCCTTCAAGAGAACCAACACCCTGGCCGTTCACCGGAGGATACACACGCACGAGAGGAAGTTCGTTTGCGACGTTTGCGGACGGGCTTTCGTGCAGGCTTTTCAATTGACAACTCACAAGAGACGTCACTTCGATCGATACACCAGACACTGTGAAATCTGTAACAAAGGATTCTTCACGAACGCCGAACTCCACGGGCATATGAACGTGAAGCACGGCGCCAAGGAACACGTTTGTCATTCCTGCAACAAGTCTTTCCCGAATAATCACACTTTGGTTCGTCATTTGAAGATGCACGATCCCAACTTCAAGCCGGTGAAACACCAGTGCGAGTTCTGTGGCAAAACGTTCGCCTATAAGAACTCGTTGGTTGTGCACGTGAAATCGCACACTGGTGAGAATAAACACGAGTGTCATCTGTGTGGTAAATCTGTCTCGTCTAAAGGATCACTTCAGGATCATCTGCGTCTTCATGGCGGGGAGAAATCGCTGATCTGCGACGTCTGTGGCAAGGCTTTTCACAAGAGGACCACTTTGGTTGTTCACAAACGAACTCACACGGGAGAGAAACCGTACTCGTGTGACACGTGCGGGAAATCATTCACGCAACATTCCACTCTGGTTATTCACAAGCGTTATCACACGGGACAGAGACCGTATCAGTGTAATTGCTGTACGAAATCGTTCGTCTCGCGAGCGTTGCTTAACTCTCATAATAAAGTACACGTAGTGATGGTGGTCCAGTCCAAGTAATCGGATATCCAGAATAATATTTAGTGAACAGTGACAATAATATGTGATCTGTTTTTACGAATGTATGCGTGAGATAGGAGCGATTGGAAATAATGAGTTTAAAAGCGTAATGAGTTAAAGCTTTAAATATTTTGACATTTACTTTCATAATCGATGAGGGATTATTTTATTATTATTTGTTTATTTAGGACAGTTAATTGAATATACAATCGAAACGAAATGGGCATTAGTTGCGGTCTGCTTGAAACAAGCTTTTTGTATTGTTATAGTGATGTCTCACGTTTTTTTTTTCATATTTTGATCATTTTTAATGAAATGCTGGACATATAATAATGGAATTAGAATGACTAATTAAATTCGATTTTCATTCAGCGTTCCAGTACAAAGTACTTGGTAATATTTATTAACGATTTGTATAATCGTAATTACTTTTATTTCGTAAAGAAAGTTGAAAATGTGTCAGTTTTTAAATCCTTCGCAGTATTAGGTGTTTGAATGTACCGAGTGCTTATTTTAATAACAAAAGCGATTACATTTCTATCAAATGTATGTATAAGTCACGAGTTACTAACTGAACGATTTGTAAAACATCCGAATCGATAGGAGCGGCGTTTCTTCTAAAATATCGTAAGATGTAAAATTATGGTGAATAAAAGAACTGTTTCATATCGTCTGAGTGGAAACATTGTATTATTAGACGTGTGTTTTAATAGTCTGTATCATTCTGGTTATCTTAAATTATGTATTACGTATGTGCGTTTTTAATATTTCACAATTCCATATGAAAACGTGTGTCCGCGGTTAAGACAAACATTTTTATACATTCACTGTTACGAAACGCCTGACGAGATATATATTTATACATATACATCTATATAGATCTATCAAACAAACTCTCAGTCTCTAAAAGCATAACGTTCAAGCTGTAGAATCGTCGATCTATGATTTCGCTTTCAGGTATACAATTTTGTGCTATCCGCTGGACAACGAGTCCGGGAAAAGAATGAAAGACCGCAATTACACAATGAGGACATCCGATACTGATGTGCCCCTTTGAATTTTTATATTTCAGATACAACCAGCTACAGTTCTCCGAAGAGTATTATCCGATGGCAATGTTGGCGAAGCTCGACCTGGTAAAGAAGGATGCCGATCCGGAAGCCACCGCAGCTAAGTGCCCGGATCTAGCGACAATGAATAACACGATGATACCACCGAACAACCAGGAGCCCACCTTCATTAAGCAAGAAGCGAACGACGAGGACGACGAGGAGGATTTACCGTTAGCGTACCACTGTAAACTCTGCGGCGTATTCTTCGCCTCTCAAGCGTTGCTGGACAATCACGAGATCGAGCACAAGGGTAAACGTAAGAACACCTGCGCCCAATGCGGAAGGGTCTTCAGAACGTATGTCAGCCTGCGGAAACACATGAAGAAACATACCGGTCGCAAAGGTGGACGAAAAGGTGGCAACACGTCGATCGGTCGTTCGACATCGTTGGCGAAAGTGAAGAAAGAGAAGCCTGAAATGGAGTTTCTATGCAAAACCTGCAACAAAGTCTTCCGGCATAAGAGTAACTACCAGAAACACCTGATGCGACACACCGTCGGCGATCTGACCTGTAAACATTGTCCGAAAAAGTTCCGTTTGTTCCGCGACCTGACCAGGCACGAGAAAACACACTTTTACCCGAGTTACATGTGCAAAGAGTGCGACTACGAAACCACCGTGTTGGCGGCGTTGAGTATTCACATGTTACGACACACGGACAAAGCGGATCTACCGTTCCAGTGTAACGAATGCGACAAACGTTTCCGGAAAGCGATCGATCTTCAGGAACACTATAACATTCACTCCGGGGACAAACCGTTCGTCTGTCAGCTATGCGGCAGTGCGTTCTATCTCAGGCGACAACTCTCTGCACACTGTAGACGCGTGCATCCTGAGCTAAAGGCCAACAAGGTGACAAGCACCGCTTGTGATATCTGCGGACGCGTCCTGGCGACGAAGAGATCCCTGTTCCGGCACAAGGAGAGTCACAATCCCACCAAGCTTTACCTCTGTGATTACTGCGGCAAGAGTCTCAGCAGCGCTGAACATCTGAAGAAGCACAGGCGTATCCACACCGGTGAGAAACCCTATGTCTGTGATATCTGCGGCAAAGGTTTCACAGACTCCGAGAACCTGAGGATGCACAGGAGGGTCCATACCGGCGAGAAACCGTACAAGTGCGATCAGTGCCCGAAAGCGTTCTCGCAGAGATCCACCCTGACGATCCACAGGCGAGGACATACGGGGGAGAGACCGTACGTTTGTCAGATTTGCAACCGTGGATTCTCGTGTCAGGGTAACCTGACGGCTCATCAGAAATCCACCTGCGTTTAATGATGCGAGTGCCTGTGGTTTAGAACTCCGACGGACGGAGTATTACGGACAGTGGATGTTAATCGGGTTCGCGTTGCTATGGCAAAAAACAGACAAAAAAAAACTCATTGGTGCTGATCATCGCAAAGACTATTGACTATTATTCGATGATTAGTTAAGATTTCCCGCGTTCGATGATAAGTGCGAACGGTACGCGCGCGCGCGCGTACTTGTGGTATCTATGTATTTATCCGGTAAGTGAGTGAGGGAAACGAGGATAGATCTTTTTCGAATTAATAAATAGATTTTTCTATATTTCATGACTCCGTTGTCGGTGCCGTCGCCGTGTTGAGCGAGTGCGTCTTCGGTTAATTGTATTAATCATTTAATTGCGTCCTCGATACTTTTGCAGAGGATCCCTCGTGACGTCATATTCATTTTTTTTTTACTACGTTTCGTCGCCACGTGGACCATTTGTTTGTTCCAGTAATGAAAATTATGAGAACGAGTTAATTATGCACAAACCCGTTGAAATGAATTACTGGATGTTTCCGTTACTTCGTTGTTTCTTCGTCATGCGTAAGGATATTACGATAAGGGAAAAGTCGATATTGTTATAACGTGACGCTACTTGAAAATTTTTGTATAGCCAAAATGTTCGTTCAAAATTTATTCGTCCGAAAGTGGATAAATCGATCGACCAATTTATATTAATTATCGCTATTGATATTCGTTATTATACGTTTAATAAAATAACAATGATCCAATCAACTGAATCAACTGTATCGTGGCGATCTTTTGTTCTGTCGATTAGCCGTTAGTCTTCGTTTCAAGCGAATTCGAGCATCATTTCCTTTCATATCCTTGTCAGAAACAAACAAAAAAGTGATAAAGAGACATCCTACCGTTATTCCCAAATAAGAAACATCCAGCAGTCAAGAAGAAGTCTCTCGATAAACGATTATCATGTGAATGCGGTATTACATGCTGAAACCTCACATTGTTGATTCCAGAATTCTCGAGGTCGTAGATCGGGGGACAAAATCCAACCTCTACAACGAAGAGGACGTCACAATTGTTCTATCAAAATCACAGTCATCCCCGATAGTACAGGAATACGAGATCTCACAAAACGCGCAGTTTTCCACCGAAGATTTCGAAGAACGATCAACCGAAAACACAACACAGTCCGCCGATTTTACGAAAACCGTATTCACCAGGAAGAGAAGACAAAAGAAGAAACAGGATCGCGAGAAATACACCTGTTCCATTTGCACGCTGAACTTCGACCGTCAAGGGGACTACAAACGACACATGGTGAAACATAGCGATCAACGACCGTACAAATGTGCCCTCTGCGACAAAGCGTTCAAACGTTCCTCCGAGATGTCGAATCACATGCAAATCCATCGGGGTATCAAGTACATGTGCGAAGTGTGCAGCTTCACCACGATGAACAAAATCTCCTTACGAACGCACAACCGACGCGTCCATCAACGTGACTTTCGTTATCGTTGCGAGCAATGCGACAAGGGTTTCATGTCGAACTACGATCTCGAGGATCACAAGGCCAGCCACCTGGGTACGAAGACGTTCGTCTGCGAGTACTGCGGTAACGCTTACTCTCAACGCTCGTACCTGGTGGCTCACAAACGTGTCATTCACAGGGTACAGAAAAGCGCGCCGAAGGAATATCAGTGCGACGTTTGCAGCAAGAGTTTCGCGTCGGAGTACAATCTTCGTAATCACGCCGCCCTTCATTCGCAACGGTTCGTTTGCGCACAGTGCGGCAAGGAGTTCGCGTCGAAACACGCGCTGAAGTTACACAATCGCAAGCACACGGGCGAACGACCGTATCAGTGTAAATTATGCTCGAAAGCGTTTGCTAGGTCGGCCGCCCTAAGGGTGCACAAACTGACTCACACCGGTGAACGACCGTACGTGTGCGATCTGTGCGGGCAAAGTTTCACGCAACGTAGCAGCATGATGGCACATCGTAGAAAGCATCCCGGTAGTCATCCACCGCCGCCACCGTTGCTTCTCAGCAGACTTGAGAATAATGGACATAAGTTCTAGCGTAATCTGGATGTTTGTGACACAAAGGTACCGTGTGATCTGTTTCTACTTTACTGGTCTAACGATGAGGCAAGAGAAGATTGTTTTAGGGAGGAATTTGGTACAGGTGATATGAAAGGCTGATGAATGCTTGGGAATTTTGGTAGGATGAACTCTCTACTGGAGTGACTGTTTTAAGTCATTTGAATTGTATGTTTTTTTTTTTTAATTACGTTAGGTTCTCGATTATGTTCCGTTCGGATTATTGTTAAAGCGCGCGATTGCATGTTGTTCCATTAACAAGCTTAATTACTGCCGTTGCAATACGATGTCATGGATAGAAACTATTTGTTCTTAAATGCTACGTTGTATGAATTTCGTCGGATTTATAACAAATAAAATGGTACGTTTGTAATTTAATAAAAACATGGTTGTATACAAAACGTATAATGTATTTATAATTTGGTATTTTTTAAGGAGTTTATATAATGCTTTTGCAAGTAAAATTGTTAATTTCTTTATAAAAAAAAATACATTCTGTTATCGAAGTAAGAAGAAAACCATACATTCCGAAAGATGTCAAGTTTTATGGACGAAAAAATATGTTTTTCTAAATCCAATGTCATACGATTTATTTACAATATCTTTATCTTCAGACGATTCGTGAATCTATAGGGTTTAAGTGTACAGTATAAACGTACTATTCTACCCTTAAAAATATAACTGATACATAAAAGTCCGAATGTATCTGAAACACTAATTTTACCGTTCACCAGCGACAATACAAAATACGCAATTTTTTACGTAAGATCTATGAACATGTATAAAAAGTCGGTATACTTAATTAAACAATTATTGTGATATGTAGATAACAAAAAAATGAATGACCGAATAAGGACACGCGCAAGTGAAATCCGAAAGATTTTTTTTAAGCTTGCTTTGACCGCTACGCATTTTACAACGACTACGAAAATGTAAACTACATTTACTAAAATTATCTGTGACACTGTTAACAGCGCTTACTGCAAAACAAAAAAGAGTGTGTCATTTAATAATGTAAGTAATATGAATTGTGAATTTACATTGATTGAAAAATCAAATTATTTCAACGTAAAGACGTAATTGAATTTATTACTTATCCTTAATTCACTCTCCATTATATCCATTCCTTTTAACGAATTACGTAAATCTGTATATCGTGGAACATTTTCGGATCTTCAGAAGGATATAAATTATAATCGAGTGTAAAAAATTACAGAAGCAGTCGTGCGCTCGTTTTGAATTTCGAGTCTGCTACACTTACTTAAGTAAAATAATTCTTTTCCACAACTGAGTAAATGAATGGGTGTTTCAGGAATTCAGCGGTCGCAGAAAAGCTTGCTGCGCAGAACTCCGTTCATCAATTTGTTGTTGTATATCAGGGACTGTCAATGACGAACCAGGTTCAAATCAACGACGTACCGCTTCGCTGCAATCCACTTGTAAATGAATCAGTGTCCAATCCAGTTAATGATCTTTTAATACCCGACAATCTTGGAAACGAAGAATCAACGGAGAATTGTAACAGTGTGACAAAAATGACTGAAACAGTGACTGATCAGATGCAACACGAAATTATGGACGAAATAACAGTGAAACAAGAAATAGACACATTAGAAACTCTCGACGATATAAGTGATCTAGGATTGAGTGAAAATCAATCAAATCTTAACCCAACTATAGAGAATTCGAAAAAAGTTGGAAACACCTCGGTGCGGAAACGTGTTAAAACAATTTTGAAACCAACCACTGTGATAGATAAAACAGGTATTATTAGAACAGTTTTAGTGACAGAGGAAATCGAAGAAGAAATTGTTGTCGTAGAGGATCCAAAACCGATTGTAGTTCCTAGTAAAAAAGTCCAACCACAAATACCAAAAGGACCAAAGAGGAAAAGAAACCGTAGGGCTGCAGTTAGGAAAACTGTGATGAACAAAAAATCAAACGTAGTAAAAAAGAATCCAATGCCCACGCAATTGGGAACAGAGACAACTACGATAAAGTCCGAACCCGTTAATACGAATACCGATGTAACAACACCCTGTAATTCAGAATCGGAACCAAGTAAACTCGAGGCAAATGACAGTGAACGGGAAGAGGTGGACTGGATGCTGAATGAGCTACGAACCGTTTGTCCGTCTTGTCAGAAACGTTTCGACAGCGAGTCAAAGATGCGGCATCATCTTGCGCATAGTCACAAAAGACAGTTCCCTTGCAACAAGTGTCACAGGTCGTACACAACTGCGTTGAACCTCGAGAATCATCAGAAGAAATTACACGACGGTGAGGAAGTTGACGCTGAAACACTGTACGAATGTTCAGTGTGCCATTTGAAATACAAACGTAAAAATGGCCTAAGGATGCACGAGCTGCGAATGCACTCCACCATTGAACCAAAGTTTATGTGCGACCATTGCGGTACAACGTACAAATTAAAGGTTGACTTAGTGAATCACATAGAGAGGAAACACGTGGCGCATTTTCAGGTATGTCGGTTCTGCGGGAAAACTGCTAGTGATTTAAGGACGCACGAGTGGCGGCATAAAAAACGTAAGAACGAAATGACTTTCGATTTCCCGTGCACCCTTTGCACGAAGAAATTCACGACGTTCGTTAAATTGGAGAATCATATGCTGATGCACAAACGGGGTTATAAGTGTGATAAGTGTGACAAAGTTTGTATGTCGTCTAATCAGCTCAAGATGCACAAGGTGGTGAAGCATAAACCACGGAGCCCGTGTCCGATCTGTAAGAAGATCATTCAAGGAACAAGTAATTTTCATCAACACGTTCTTACGCACGCCGGTATCAGACCGTACAAGTGTGACATTTGCGGAAATGGTTTCACGCAACGATCTAGTCTTCTCAGGCATCGAAGGATTCATCCGGAACCACTTCCGCCTTATACCTTGACAACGCATATCGCGGACACTGCGAGAATGGTTTTAGAAAAGTATTCGAACGAGTGAAATCGTTCAAACGTGTTTGCGACTGTGGAAAGTGTTATGTAAACTATATTAGGCGAAGGGGACATTTGTTATAATGAGTTTTCAACGTATGTTCGAGATTATCACTGGAGGAATAATTCTGTGTATTGAGATGGTCGTGCAGGAAAATGCGAGACGATACTTTAGGAAATGTTAAATATTCATTACGGTATTTTTATATTGTGTTAAGGTGTTGACGAATGTAACGAAAAGTATTTTGCTCGCAATATTACCACGTTTCTGTGTTCAGAATATTTTAAGTTTAGATTCTTACGTTTCTTATTTGTTAGAGTTATAAATTAAAGAACTGGATTATCATTTTGTTTGCGTATCATGACTTCTGACTGTTAAATACACGATTTATAAGATACCTTACTATACCGAGAATGTAAATCGAGGACTTCAGTAGTAGATGCGAAATAAAGTTCATTGTTATGAATTTAATAAAGTATTACTATAAAAAATTCAAAGTCTCGAAGAATGTGCGATAATTATGATCAGAAGATACTGAAATATTTTCTGCATTGGCCAGAGCAATTAAAACTGTTTTCAACTGTACAAAAGAAGAAACAGTTGTCGTGGCATTTATTATCAATAAGAATAGGTTTAATGTTAAATCAATGGCTAATGAGTAGCTAATGAGTCTGCGAGAAATAATAAACTTGGCATACCATCCGCCAAGGGTAAATGGATCACATATTTCAAAATCTAATTAATTATTTTAATTTTCACATGAACCTCATCCACGTCGACTAAGATTGTTATAACTTTGTACAAAACCCGTTGCAGATTTAAAAAACTATCCTTTTTTAGGGCAAGTTCTTTGTACACTGACACAGTTTATCCCTGTTTCAGAGAAGAACCTGTGGCAAGTGAGAAACGAAGGCAAGACGAAAGTGCTGTGTTTTCGTTAGAATTCGTTAATGCACAAAAACTCGATGACGATCACGTGACAAACAGAAGACTGAATAAAGAAAATCATTCGGCGAATATGAACGTTGACACATCCGAACAATCAGATCCGTTAGGTGAATTGCCAGAGAACGATCCCCCGATCGAATCGCAATACGAATCTTCGAAATCGCTAAACACCGAGTGGAATCAAAAAAGCAATAGAAATGAAAAGTCCGAAATCGTTCCAAAGTCAGAGTCAAATGTAGACTACTTTCTACTTTCAAACACCGCTTTAGATACTTTGTTACCGAACCAAGCAAACAATGCGACAATAGACAAAGTTACAAGTGATACAACGCCGACGGATTTTAGAAAAGAGTCGCAACTAATATTGAAGCTTGTTACGGTTACGGATCTTACAAATCAAATAAAAACTGTTCTGGTACCAGCTCAAAGTTCCCTCGATTCTATGCGTAGGAAAGCATTGCCTCAACCAGTTCCGTTAGCACCGAAGTGGAAGAAAGATCAAAGTGTGCCGACCGTAGTGCAAGGAGTGACAGTTACCACACCGATTAAAATTACAGCTGTTTCGGAAAAATATGAAACTATTGCGGTGCCTACTGAACGTAAAGACGATATAGTTTCCACTGCTGGATCAGGATCGACAATGAATGGAAATGTTTTAAAGTCGAGAGAATCAACAATTAATCCAACTCCGGTCACTGATAAACACGCTAATTCTAATTCAGAGTCGCAACAGGTTAAAAACAATGATAACAACTGTTTGGACGACGCTCAGGAGAACGAGGTGGACAAGATGCTGAATGATTTGCGAAAGATTTGTCCGGTTTGCCAAAAGAGTTTCGAACATGAGAAAGAATTGCGAACGCATATTCGAAGACGGCACAAAAAGTCGCACAGTTGCGAAAAATGCGGCAAGTCTTTCGTTTCCCCGTACGAAGTTAGGGATCACATGAAAAGTAACCACGAGGGCAACGAGCCCTTCGAGTGTTCTATTTGCCACCTGACTTACAAATATAGAACGGGTCTGAATGTTCATCATCTTCGGGTGCATTCGCACGTACTACCGAAATTCGTGTGCGACCAATGCGGCTTACGTTGCTATTTCAAAAGCGAATTGATTCGACACGTGGAGAAGGTTCATCTGCAGCTCACACAGATCTGTCGGTTTTGCGGGAAAGCTGTGAAGGATGTGGCCTATCACGAGTGGGCGCACCGGACACGCATGGAAAACGTTACCTTCGACTATCCTTGTCCTCAGTGTAACAAGAAATTCCGTAAATATATCTATTTAAAGAAGCATATGCTCACGCATAAAAAGGGCTACAGATGTAACGAGTGCGAAAAAGTTTGCACGAGTTCCGCTCAACTTTCCAACCACAAGCAAGCCGTGCACGCACCTGGAAAAATCTGTACGATTTGCAAGAAAGTTTTCCGTAATACCAGTAACTTTTATCAACACGTTCTTACGCACGCGGGGATCCGGCCGTACAAGTGTGATATTTGCGATCAGGATTTCACGCAAGGATCTAGTCTACGCAGACATCGAAAGACTCATCCAGCACCTCTTCCACCGTATAACTTTACAGTGTCTATCGCAGACATGGCGCGAAACGTATTAGAAAAGTTTACACCTGCGTAAAACCCTTTGAACAATTTCGGTCGTCCTTCGGCAGGATCTCTACTTTTAGTATTATTTTATGGCAAGTGATTAGTTTAATTTTTTTCTTCAGTAAGAAGAAAAGGAAATTTCCTTCTCTGAGGAAATCGAAATGTCTGTTTTAATTTTACGATGCGAAGTACGAAACGAGTGTTTGCTTTAAATTGTTACTACGACTGAGCCGTTGTTTCGTTATAAATTTTCTGTTTTTTATGTTCTTTATAAGTATACGTTTATTGAATTTATTTTATAAGTACTATGTCGAAGTCTTTATTAGTATTGTTTTGTGCAAAGATAGGAAAATCCGATGCATAGGTATTGAAGTACCAGAAGCCATGATGTTTTTTTGATTTTACAATTCATTAATTAGTACGTACCTAAAATTCGAGGAATTAGATTAATTTTCATTTGCGTCCGTGAGTTCGAAGATAAGTTCAATTTTTCTTTTGTTCAGTTATCTAAACTTTGTATTGCAACGGGCCCGATCTTGCCCTATTATATAAACTCTGCTGTCTGTATAATAAAGTGTGTATTGTGCAACGCAAAAGTAAGTTAAAACTTTGAAATATTTTAATCGCTGTTACAAATCATATGTTTCATATCAAAATGCTGAATATGTACGAAACATTGTTCACACGTAATAAATATGTGAGCTTCGTGCGTGGTTCACGTTAATGAAGAAATGTTTTTTTTTTCTCGTCCAATCTCATCTTCTCGTTTTAACATTGATATTTACAGAACGACAAAGTCATCGTGCACTGACACAGTTTATCCCTGTTTCAGGGAAGAGCCTGTCGCAAGTGAAACACCAAGACTGGACGCAAGTGCAGTGTTTTCTTCGGTTTTCGTTGACACACGAACTGGCGACGACGACCATTTGATGAAATCAAGTCTGAGTACAGAAATTCCATCGACGAACATCAACGTCGACACGTCCGAGCCGTCAGATCCGTTAGGTGAATTACATGAGCAACGTGAACAACCAAATTTACGAAACACTGTGCCATCTAAACGACGTAACGCAAGAAAACTGGTCAAAATTGCTCCACTACCCAAACCAGTCACACAGAATCCACAGCCGATCATCGGTATCAATGATTTGTTTCCCCTCCTACTTAACGGTACGTCATCGAGCAAAGTTGCAAGTGGTACACCGCCGAAGGAACTTGAAAAACAATCGAAGCCTCCAATAAACGTACTTACACTTAGGGATTCTGCGAACCAACTTAAACTAATTCTACTGCCAATTCAACCTCCAATCGTTCCCTTGCAGCAGCAAATACCTCCTAATCCGGTTACGGTAGAACAAAACTTGAGGAACGACCAAAGTGGACCCGTCGTGGTTGGAGCTGCTTCGATAGAACCCAAAACTTTTATGGTACCTACTAATTGTAAAAACAATACATTTTCAATTGCTGCATCGGGATCGAAAGTGGATGCAAGTGCTGTAACGCCGACAGAATCAACGGTTATTCCTAAACCTGTCACTGATGCCCCAGCTAATCCTGATTTAGATTCCAATCAAGTTGAGAAGAATTTATTTGACAGTGATGATGAAAACTTCTTAAATGATTCTCTGGAAAATGAAGTGGATCAAATGCTCGATGATTTACGAAAAGTTTGTCCCGTTTGCCAAAGGACTTTCGAGCTTGAGAAACAGTTGCGAAGACATATTCAAAGGAGACACAACCAAAGGCACTGTTGCGGCCAGTGTGACAAGTGTTATTCGTCCCCGCACGAGCTAAAAAGACATATACTCTGCGTTCACGACGCTGTCGAACTGTACGAGTGTTCCATATGCCACATGAAATACAAATCCAAAACCGGATTGACTAACCACGACCTATTCGTGCATTCCGGTCGAGTACCAAGATTTGAGTGCGACGAATGCGGCGTGTCGTACAAAGTGAAACATCTGTTGCAGCAGCACATGCTGACGATTCATCTGAAGATCGGGCAGATCAAGCAGATCTGTCGATTCTGCGGGAAGGCTGTGAGGGACATGTATAACCACGAGAAGACGCACCAATTGCTCACGGAGAAACTCACCTACGATTATCCTTGCGACCAGTGCAAGAAGAAATTCCGAACGCGTAATAACTTACAACGGCACATGAGCGTACATAAAAATGGCTTCAAGTGTCCGAAGTGCGATCAAGTTTATACGAGTAATACTAAACTCAAGTCGCACAAGACGAAAATGCATTCGCCTGGAAAGACCTGTACGATTTGCCAGAAAAATTTCCGTAACTCGGGCAATTTTTATCAGCACGTTCTTACGCACGCGGGGATCCGGCCGTACAAGTGTGACATTTGCGGCCGGGATTTCACGCAAGGATCTAGTCTACGCAGACATCGACAGACTCATCCTGGACCACTTCCACCGTACAATCTTATAGTGTCTATCGCGGATACAGCGCAAAAAGTGTTACAAAATTTATCGACTACGTGAAAGACTCTTGAACATTTTTCATAGATACTGAAAAATATAAATATCATCGGATAATTTAGTCGTTGAAAGTTTTACCTATAGTTTTATAGTATTCCAAAATCATTATTTTCGTTTATCACTGTGGCAAGAATAAGAGATTGATTTAAATGACAACAGCGAAATGCAATATTTTTGTTCCGTGATTTGAAGTATGAAATGTCTGTTTGTTTTGAGCTGATATTGCAACAGAGCTTGTTCATAAGTGATAGAATTTTCAGTTTAAAAGTTTAAGTTATGTTAATGATATGTCGTAGAATAAGACCGTGATAGATAGTTGCAGCAGAGCCTGAAATGTTATGTAGTTTATTACATAGTTAGTTACAAAGGAACAAAAATTAATCTATTTCTAAACAACTCAACCCGAATGGACGTAAGATTCACAAAGATATATTAATTTTTGTCTACGCCCGTGAATTGGAAAATTCATTAAACTTTCCTTTGGTGTGGTTCATATAAACTCTTTTATATAACATTTCTACGCAGTTCTCTTATTTAAAACCTACCGTCTGTATAATAAAGTGTGTATTATGCAACGCAAAAGTAAGTTACAATTTTGGTATATTTCAATCGCAGTTGTAAAAGTCATACGTTTCAGATCAAATTCTCGAATATGTACGAAAGATTGTTCGTAATTGATACAAATGTAAGCGAACGTGGTTCACGTTAGTTTAGAAATGTTTCTTTCTGATCCAGCCATCGTCTTCGCGTGTTAGAATTGACATTTGCAGAATGACAAATTCCTTGTACACTGACACAGTTTATGCCTGTTTCAGAGAAGAGCCTGTCGCAGGGCAGAAAAGAAGACGAGACAGAAGTTCGTCGTTTCGTGTAGCAATCGTCGGCGCACGGAAACGCGACGATTGTAAAACAAGAAAGAGAAGGTCGAATAGACAAATTCGCTCGAAGACGATCGATCCCGAAACGTCCGATCATCCAGTTCCGTTACTAGAATCAGGTGCAGAACGTCTGTCAACCGATTCGAAACATTATTCCTCGAATTCATCGGACACTGAAGCAAATCCGAAGAAAAGAATACCATCTGACCTTGAAGTGACAAATACAAAACAGAATCTAGACCCAGGTGTTCCACAAAAAGAAGAGGGCGAGGTGGATCGCGTTCTAGAAAAAATTCGAAACACATGTCCATTCTGCGAGAAACGTTTCGATAATGCAGAGAAGGTGGAGCATCACGTGACCTACGTACACCGTAAACCCTATAGATGCGATATGTGTAAAAGGGCCTATCACACCGCGAGAGCCTTGGAGGATCACAAAGTGATCCACAGACCGGATTACTTCTTCGAATGCGAGATCTGCCACGTGAAATACAAGAGTGACGACAGCCTGAAAAGACACCGTATGCGTACCCATAGTGATTACGAATCGAAATATGTGTGCGAGCACTGCGGCAGAAGCTACAAATTAAAGATCGATCTAACGAACCACATGAAAAGGACCCACGTGTCGGAACTTCAGATTTGTCGGTTCTGCGGGAAAGAAGTGAAAGATGTGAAGGGACACGAGTGGAGACATCAGAAGAGGAACGGTGAGATCAAATACGAGCACACGTGTCATCTCTGTCGCAAGAAGTTCCATCACAGAAGCAGACTGGATAATCATCTGAAGCTTCACGAAAAAGGATTCAAGTGCGAGGAGTGTGGTGAAGAGTATCGTGGAACTAGGGAACTTATGAGTCATAAGAGATTCAAACACGGCCAGGCGAAGATTTCCACGTGTATTCTCTGCCAGAAAGCTTTTCCGTCCAGCAGTAATTTTTATCAACACGTGCTAACGCACGCCGGAATACGGCCATACAAATGCGACGTCTGCGAGGAGGATTTCACTCAACGATCCAGTTTACTCAGGCACAGGAAACATCACCCTGGACCGCTTCCACCGTTGCACTCGAATCACCCGCAGATCGCGGAACTCGCGAGAAGTTACTTGCAGAAATTGCAGAGCGATCAGATCGACAAGAGCTTCGTGTTGAACGCGAGATTGTGATTGATCTGGAAGTTCTTGATCCGCTTATGGACGATAGTGATTGAAATGTGTGTATGGGTCAGGGTGTGTGTGTGTGTGTGTGGTTATTTTGGACAGTTATCGTGTCATTTGCAACGAATACAAGGAGTACATTTTTTTCGAGAGAAATACTGGAATTTGCGAGTTGTCGAAGTTCTAATGTGGAATTATGTTTCGTTGAAATAGGTGTCACGATTTTTGCGAGGAATATTCTAACGAGATACTTCATTTTTCAGAATTCACCAAAGTTCTTCGAGAACGTACTCAGCAGGTAATTGTATGCGCGAAGAATTTTATGACAGAGCAGTCAATTATTGATTATTATGTACGCATTACAATATGTATGTATGATATTTATAAAATCAATGGAGATAATTATTTCAATGCTGTCGAAGAATCTTGGATAAGTTTTTACATTGTATACATCTAATTATTGCGGGCCGAAAAAACTCGTGAAAATCAATTCTAAAAAAGTTATTTTACAGAGTACCTGGAAATTTTATTATATATTTCATAATTAGTTATGAATATAGGGGGGTAACTACATAATATACACGTCGTTTTCGAAAGCAAAATACAAATATAACTCTCCCTATAGCTATAGAATTTGCAAAATTTTGAAATGAAATAGTAAAGTAAAGTGGGCCTTCGATTCTCGTATAAACACTCAAAATTGTTTAATTCTAAAATATCTTCTGATATGAAATAGGTACAATAAATTGAAGAATCGTACAATTCTCTTAATTGACTAATTTTCAAATATTTTGATGAAAATTATCAATCATTTTTTAAAGAGCCTAGGCGTAATTTTTTATGAACGAATTATTCTAAGAATACTGCGATACGTTTACTTGTACATTTGTATATATTATATTATATCACATTTTCGAGGAATAAATTACATTAAAATTCTTATCTCGCGAGTTGCGTGTGATATTATAATAATGTGCATATTCTCTAATTTTATGCAGTCATAATTCAGCAACATATTCGCATGCTTCCAGTAATTAAGAAGCCTTGAAACAGAGGACGATTATAAATATGTGAAATAATCCGAATGTAAATCAACGAGTCGAATCGAAGACTGAACTGTTGCTTCTCAAAGTCTACTGAAATATTTTTTATATACACAAAAATCTGTATTTCCTATTTTACAGTTTATAATGACGCTAATGTGATTTCTATCGTACTTTAAGGTAAATTTTACTTGCATTCCACGAAATAACAATGTGTCTTCAAATGTGGAATATCATTATATTGTCACTAGTAATTTATATTTAATCGTGTCACCTGTGAAAATTTTCAAAAAGGACTTTTATAAGCAGACAAAAAGTATTTAAGTGATTTCATACATGACAACATCAGCAATGATGAATTTACGGGTTGATTAATTTAAGAATACGAAAAATTCAGAATTTACACTGTTTACGATCGACATAATTATTCCTAATCATTCCCAAACGCGTACATCGAAGTCGCTGAGTTTCCAAGCAACATACATCGATACATTTGTAAAACAATATTGTTTGTAAATAAAATAGTCGTCTACATTGTAAGCCGTTTTTATTACTAATAATTATTTCTATAATTGCGAACTTAATGTTACTAATTATAATAGCTAATTCAACCAAACCGAATATTTTCTTAATGTTATTCCACGATATATATATGTAAGTAATACAATCTTGTATATCATCATGCAACCTACGAATAATTTATTCGATCAAAATATCTCTCGTGCGTAACATTTATACACAGGCTTATGTGACGGTGACAAATAATTCGTGCGACTGAATCGTTGCGAATTTTACTTTTCTCACCTCACGAGATCTAAGGGGTGGAACAAAATTGACACGAAACCCGTAGAAACGTATGTTCTTAAGAAAGGTTCGACGGATTATACCAGTGCATGCTTATGCGCGGTTAGCAAACGAAAACCCCCTTTTACTTTATACGATCTTTGTAACGTAATTAACTGACTAGTTTTATGATTTTTTAGGTACGCGCTAGACCCACTCGCGCCAACTTTTCTGATAGTAAAGCTAGAAGAGAATTACTTTCGGATCCCGACGTCGTTGAGCGTGTTCATGATGAAGGAGCCACCGCCAGGTGAAGAGGATGCCAAGGGATCGCAGAAGGACGACACCGCGTCCGAGAAGAGACAGAAACCACAATCGGAGGATACGTCGAAGGATCAGACGTTAAATTACGAGGACCTGGACGACGTACCCCTGGACTGTCGACAGAAAGGGGTAGCCAGATATAGGAACAAGCAGACCGTACCTCAAAGGCAGACGCACACCTGCGAGATTTGTTACGCGACGTTCGACCGGAAGAGCAAACACACCAGACACATGTACAAGCACAGCAATTCCAGGCCGCACAAGTGTAACATTTGCGCGAAAGGATTCAAAACCACTGCCCACCTGACCAGGCACATGGAGATCCATGACGAACCGGTGAATCTCCATGCCTGCGGCCTCTGCGACTTTAAAGCACGCACGAAACCATACCTGAAGATACATTATATCCGCAAACATACCGAGGACTACAATTATAAATGTGAACAGTGCGGTAAAATGTTCAAAGTCCAATCGGATTACACTACACACGTGAAGGATCACGATACGGAGTCCTGTGTGTGTGATATCTGCGGGTCCTCTTATCCCAGCAAGAGTTCGTTGTACTTCCATAAACATTATAAACATAAAACGAAGGTGAAGAAGTTCCCCTGTCAGACGTGTAAGAAGAAATTCAAGACACAGAAGAATCTCGAGAGTCATATGGAACTTCATAAAATTAAGTATGTATGCGAACAATGTGGAATGGAGTTTAAGACCAAGTACGGATTGACGAAACACCTGAGGACCCATTCCGGTGAGAAGAGTTACCTGTGTGCCATCTGCGGGAAGACGTTCGGCTGTCTCAGCTCGCAGAAGATTCATCTTCTCACGCACGTCGGCGAACGGCCCTACGTTTGCGATATTTGCGGACAGAGCTTCACGCAGAGGTCGCCGATGATGCTACACCGGAGGAAACACCCGGGTGTCCATCCGGCACCGCCGCCAATTAAGATCACGAATTTACTACACGGCGTGCAGGATAAGATAATCGTGAACAAGAGCGGCAAGTAACGCACAATTCCGGGTGTTTTTTTTTCTTTGCGATGAGATATACTTTTATACGTCATTTTTTTTTGTTTTTTTTTTTATAATGTAACGTCAAAGGAGGAAATTGTGATTTACGTGCGGTTACCGTCGGCTTAAATTGTGACGTGGTCTGATGAAAGGTTCGCGGACTGAATCGATTTAAATGAGAACACGAGAAGCGAAATCTGTCGCCACTTCGAATTATTGTTTCCGGTCTGGTGAAAATTATAGACGTTCTCGAGAGTGATATTTTCGTCCGTTTTGGATTCCGCGAATTTGTTAACGTGTTTTCTTGCGAACATGCCACTGGGAATTGGAAGAACGGCGTGAATATACGGGGGAACGCAATTTTTAGATGGAAATAGTACTTCGAAGAAGATTTAATTAGTAGGTAGATGTAACGTCGTCTCTTTTTAAATGAATTCAGTCGTAGAGAATTTGAATCACACCCCTTACAGTATGACAAAGATTAAATAATTATAGCGTTGAAAGTCGGGAAAGTGAATTTTCGAAGTTGAACTCCTTTTCAGTCTCCGAGTAAAATTATGTTATTTTTCTAAATGTTATTTTTTAGATATGAATACTTTACGTAACGTTAACGTAACGTTTGCGACCGCGTTATGAAAATATTATTATATTTTGCTGATTCCGTATGCGTTTCGTCTTCGAGCGATTAGCGAGATCGCATTGGAATTCGATGGAAGTCATTTTAGAATTTGCCAATTTTTAATATCAAGTAATATATGGCGAATAATTTTATTTTCACTTAATCTATCACTTGTTAACGATAGACGTAAAATTGTAGGTGAAACGTACGCAATTTATTCGGAACTTTTTTTTTTAAAGAGATTAATATAAATTTCGCGTATATCGTTCGACAATTCTGCAGTAAAATCAAATTGCGCATATTTCACTTACAATTAACCACTTGACGTGAAGTAACGTACGTATGTTATTTTCGATGATACCGTTCGCAAAAAAATGAGGGCTTCGTTTTTCTTTTCCATATTAGGTATGTCAACGAGGACGCGATTTTTGTTCTTCATGTTTTCAAGGCTTCCATTTAATTTCATTTTTTACAGAAATGTTCTGGAGGCATGAAACTCAGGAACAATTCTCGCGATGCGTGACACTCGTTACCTTCGATTTGTTTGATGGGGCGAGGCAATGTACAGCATAGTTCTAATGTAATATACAGAATGAAAATATATATGTTTTTGGTAATCTGATCGTTTCCTGTTACGAAACATTTACTTCGAGGCGTGAATGTAATACAATAAAAATCCAGTAGAAACAGGAGTACAGAAAACAAGCCATTACTGTGACTTTGATATACATATGTTTGTGTTATGATTTTAATGATTTGTGATCTACGAAGATTTCCACGAAAGGCTGATTTTATACATAAAAGTATAATCTGAATATTAAAATAGTAAAGTACCCTATGAATATTCGCATTTTTGTGAACACAGAGCACAATAACTGTAAGTTATGGATTGTGTCACCGGGATTTAACGATGTTTTTTTACATTGCACTAATTTGATTTTTCATTTTTAGGTCACAAGTCAGAACGTCAGTTGTCATGGAGCAATGTGGAGACTGGTTAATCGTTCCCACTTTTTCATAATAACTTTTGTGTAAGCTGTATGGTTGTAAAAAATTGCTTTTTTTACATTTAATCGAAAACACGTTTTTTTAAGCTTCTGTTAAAATAAGTCTTTGTAAATAATTGTGGTAAATAGCGGACTTTGGTTGCAACGATAACAGTATTTTTTTTAACGTACACGAAGCTTTACTAGTCTTATTCGTTAGGATTTTTTATTTGCATTTATGTTTTTTACTTGGAGATAAATTTACTAAAAAATATGGATCACATAATTGACACTCTTACGTTTTTATTTTTAGGCCTTTAACGAAGACTTCCGACAGTTTGAATAATGAGCAGCTGAAAGTTCAAGCTAGTGGCCCTGGGAATCAATGTTCAAACCTGTTCCAAGTGTTTTCAACAAAAAGAAAAACTGTACGATCAGAAAAAGAATTTTACCGTTCTGACTTATCGTTGCGAAAGTTGCGGAGAGGTTTTCGGAAACCAGTTTTGGCTGCTGCCGCGTAAACAGCAGAAAAACCTCCCCAAAACTTGTTGCCAACGACTTTGATGTAAATACACAGCAGAGTACGAGATGATTCAACCTTCGGAACTTGAATAGGAAAATAAGAAGGAATAGAACAGAAACCTGTGCCAAATGTAAACATATTTTTAAAGAATTGTCAGCGCGTGAAAAATCACGATGCGAACTGTTTTATATTGAATCTTAATAAATATATTCTTTTACCTCTTTTCCATCCTTTACGACTTGCGAGAAGAATGGATTCAGCTTTTGACGTGATTACATGACAATTGTATAAAATATACAATGAATGCGATTTTATAACGTTTTTATAAAAATCGTATAACAACGATCGAATAAATGAAATATAAAAACTGAAGCAACGATTTCGTTTCGGTTCGACATAACTGATTTACATATGTTATGCAGAAATGTAAAAGAATATTCAGGATATCAAAAACCATGTAACAGTGTCATTGTAAAATCAATAGATGTGTGAATGATAACGATCGAAAAATCGTGTACTCGTAAGTATAATATTTGTATCTCACCTACGTGTTTTTCTTACGAGATTACAAATAATCTGGTTTTTAGGTCATCGTTTAGGAAGATCATTTCGGTAGTGTCTAATATTCTCGTGCGAAATCAATGTAAAATGAAGGATATACAACATACAGAAAGAAGTACGTATAAAAAGTATATCGCCATAAAATCTCATGTGTAGGCAATTCTTTCAATCAAATACGATCAGTTATTTTTTTTATAAAATTGTGCGCAAACATTACCAATACCTTAATACCAGGAATGATATTTAATTTTACCAGTATCGAATACAAACTATGTATAAATAAGATAAATAACATTATGTAAAATATATGTATGATATCATTTAATGCGTAAAAATTGTAAAATATTCCTTATTGACGATACAATGATATTCCGGTTGTTTAGGTTGCGAGTACGAGAGAATAAGGAGCAAAAGACGGTGAAGAGAAAGGCTCTTGTCTGCACACTGTTGAAGACTCGAATAGGCACGTCGGGAAAATCGAAGAAATCAACAGCGAAGAAATCGAACTCGAAGAGAATATCGTCGCGAAAACGACACGAGGGAAGCACTCCGACAGTGAAAGTTGAAAAGAAGGAAAACACATTCTGTGATATTTGTAAAATTAGCTTCAAGAATAAGCAAAACTACAAGAAACACGTGGTGACGCATAGCAATATTTATGCTTATCAGTGTGATGTGTGCGAAAAGAAATTCAAACATAAGAACAATATGACCAGGCATAAAGTGACAGTACACGGGGAGGGACCCCTATTCAATTGTCAGTACTGCAACTTTTCGACGGTTCACACCTCGTACTTACAGGTGAGTACAGAGTTAGTTACTAAGCTATTTTTTGTTGTTTTTCATATTGTTTGCGTTTCAAGTGAAATCATACTTTCAACACTATTCTATGGTCCAACACCTGCACATTTGTACTTCGTTGTTCGAACAATGTCATATGATTATTTATTTTTCTACGTAAATTTATGGTCCATGGAAACTAGATCTTCTGCGATAAAACGATCCGACCAGCTATAGCATTTTATTAGGATTAAACCTATAACTTTAATTTACAACATCTGTATGGCGGAAGATCTAGATTAAGTTCCCCATAAATTCAGCCGGATGAATAAATATTCATATTATTAACAAGCGAAATATTATACAAACGACAAGATATTTTAAAGTCCTTTTACATCCTCGATTTTTCGTTCGCATAAGTCTCGAGCAATTTCAACGAGCACCAAAGCCCAGATCTTCATTCCTCGACTTTACCATTGCAGATACATATTACGCGTAAGCACACCGACAATTACCGCTTCACTTGCGACAAGTGCGATCGAAAGTTCCGCATAAAAAACGACTACAGGAAGCACATGGTCACCCATGACGGCGACCCTTGTATCTGCGACGTTTGCGGCAACACGTTACCCAACAAAATGTCGCTCTACTACCATAAGAACTACAAGCACAGAACGAAAGACGACAAGTACCAGTGTCCGATATGCAAAAGGAAGTTACAGTCCCAGAAGAATCTCGACAGCCACTTGCAACAGCACGAACAGAGGTTCATGTGCGAGGAATGTGGAATGGAATTGACACGGAAATCCGCCCTTAAGAAGCACATGAAAACGCATTCAGGGGAGAAACCGTATTCCTGTCATCTTTGTAACAAAGCTTTCGCCAGCGCGAATGGCAGAAAAGTGCATCTTTTGACACACTCGGGACTCAGGCCATACATTTGCACGATATGCGGGCAAAGTTTCACGCAACGACCGGCACTTTCGGTTCATTGGAAGAAAAAACATCCGGGTGTCAGCGAAGCCCCGCCGTCGGTTTCCATAAGGAGCATCATCGAGAGTGTAACGCAAATTACTAAATTAGATAATAAGTAACACCGCGGTGTATCGTTTTTGGGTCCGAATGAAAGATTTTTTAATTATCGATAACATGAGTGCGAATGTCTTAGTAATATATGGGGATGTGTAATTACAGAAGGTATCATTTTGCAAATAATAAATTTGCGTGTATAATATAATTACGTGTGACAAGGTTAATGGAACTTTAGTCCGGATTAATCGATTATAGATTAGTATTTTTAGGGAATGATAGTTGCTTTTATTTATATCGTCTTCATGATATATGTTCATTTGTTTATATTGTATATTTATCGAAATTTTCGTAATTTTTGGAACTTAGTGTTCCTTGACAATTTGTAAGTATCTTTATAATGAACTTTGTTTTCAATAACGTTTGAAATTGTATAACTTTATTTCTTTTAAAGTTTCTGGGATATATGGACAATTGTGTTGAAATCGAATGTTACGAAAAGTAATTATATATTATATTTTTAATTTAATTACATTTATTGTCTGTTTTATACAGAGCTGAATGTATAATAAATATAGAGCTAGAATTTACTTCCTTAATTCATGCGTTTATTTCACGTAGATTGAAATCGAACATTGTTTTGCCAATGTTTCTTTAGAAATAATCCGTAATTTGTACATAAACATACGAATCGTATGTGATCGACTGAAAGCTAGTTGTCTGGATGTTATGTACAAAATATATATTTTGTGAACAGTTTTCTAACGTCGAAAGTCTGGAATTTGAATTGAAAAAAAGAATAAAGATTGAATAATTTGTGAAATCATATTACACCCGTAGGAAATAGCCTCGGATCCCTTTTTACTGACACTTTTAATTCATGTTTTAGGAAGTCGGCAGAACGTTTAATCGAGAAGAATAAATCCGTAACCGCTGCCGAAGTTAAAGACGAATGTAAATTTAAGACACGACTCTCTATCCAAAAAAGAATCGCATTTCGATCGTCAAAAATTCGAAAGCGTAAAATCAACGAACGTACAACAACGGAGACTTTATGTGATAACGAATCAAGTGATTCCCAATCCGATCCGATTATCCAACAACAAAGAATCGCAGAACAAATCGAAAACACAAGCAATGACAATTCTATCGAGAACAATAGCTCGGATAAGATACAAGATAACGAAAGAGACTCGCAGCGAGAAGTTCTTTACAAAAGACTTCACGACGGCAATTACACCTGTGACATCTGTCAAATAGCGTTCGAGCAGAAAAGTAAGATTCTCCGACATATCACCAGCAAGCACAGCTTCCATCGTCCATTCAAATGCGGAACTTGCTGTAAAACGTTCAAGTACAAATGCGACCTGAAAGCTCATCGACTGGTTCACCAGGACATCGACTTAACTCTGCTCCATTCCTGCGATAAATGCGATTACCGCACGAAAACGAAAAACAACCTGAAAACACATTACATCAGACGTCACACGGACGATTATAAGTTCGCCTGCGAACATTGCGGTAAACGTTTTAAAATGGAATGGGACTTGAAGTTTCACATTGGGACTCATGGCAAGTCGCAGCATATGTGTGATATCTGCGGGAAATTCTACACCAGCAATTACTCGTTGTACAAACACAGGAAAGTTGCCCATCTGAACGATTACAAGTTTCAGTGTACCGTTTGTAACAAACGTTTGCTGACGCAGGAGAATCTGGACAATCACATGGAACAACATAGCAGAACGTACGAGTGCAAAGAGTGCGGCAAAGTGTTCGCTTCAAAGAGATACCTCGCCACTCACACCACCACTCACACAGGGGTCAAGCCGTACACGTGTCACATTTGCAAGAAGAACTTTCGAACGTCTCACATGCGGAACAGACACCTGTTAACGCACTCCGCGGAAAGGCCACATATTTGCGATCTGTGCGGACAGTCTTTTAAAAGGCGATATTACATGATCGAACATCGAAGGAAACATCCGGACGCTCATTTGTCTTCGCCTCCGGTTCCACTCGGCAAGGAGAAGAATGTTGTCGAAGACGTTGCTTCTGAATTTCAGGAAGAGATTAGGTCGTAGTATTAAATAGGTGTTAATCCTCTATAACACTGTGATTTTTCCTCCAGATTAATTGTCGTGTAGAAATTATTTAAAATTAGTTTAATTCTAATTTACGGACGATTTATTGAAAATGTGGTGGATTGTAAGAATTGATATTACATTGATGCACAATGGTAGACAAAGGAAGACCGAGTTAAATGGTATAAGTTCATGGGTATGTATTTGTGAGTTACATGGTGTTATAGAGGGTTAATTGAGATTAACAATTGTGATATATTCGTACGTTCCATATATTCCGTATGTACTTTTGTATAGGGACATGTACTCTCGTGGTTCTCAGGAATCGTAATGGATAAACGAAGTAGTGGTCGATTGATATTTATCGTATTAAATGTTATTTAAAATATAATGCCGACACGGTTGTAAATAAATTGTCACAATAGAATTTTATGTATTATATAATATTTTGTGACAAACGTACTGTATTAATTATAAGGTAGAGAAACGAACTTTGTAAATGAAATTGTTGTAATACGTATGTAATTTGTCTACAACGATACGATTTTATAATGTATTATAGAAAAAAGCATTTGTAATATCATATACAAATGACACGTGATGTATGCTACTATGTAATTTACATAACAACTTTATATTTATTCATGTTACACTCATTTTTAAGCGAACAGAATGATAATTTATACAAAAAAATCTGTACAACATTAATATTTCCATTCCCATAGAAATCATCTTCCCAGCATGCAACCAATGATTAATGTCACATTGTCTTATATAAAACTTTTTCTACGTTTTTGTACGTTTTGTATACCCGACATTTCCGACAACGAACATTTCCTCGTAGTGATATCCCAAGAATATTAATGATCACTTCAGCAGCATAAAAAAAAAAACACCACAATAAAAACAAAAACGAGACTCTAAATAAAAACAATTCTAACATGTAATCAGAAAATTTCCAACCCAACCGTGCCTCGCAAACACAAGTATATCGTAGACTTCTATCAGACACTTAGATCTACAGTAAGTAACGTCTGTGTACCAAAGTACAGAATAACATGTTCAAACGTTAACCGTGCGATCTTCCTATGTTTTAGATCACAACCACCGGGCAGGAAGATTTTAGCCACTGATTCCACCGGTCGATTCATCATCGGCAAAGGCTCGGTACCGATGCGATTGTGGCAGCACGTCGACGCCAATGGGAAATTGCATTACTCGTTGATGCCCGCGTTGGAGGACCCCGCGAAACCCGTGGCGAATCCAACGATTCTTACGCCCCTGACGACAATCAAGATCGAGGACACCGAGGAGCAACCGAATGCCGGGAAAACGACCAGCGACGAGATGAATCGTTACGTGGGATCGCTGGTACACTTGTGCGAAGTGGCGATCGAGTGTTACGCCTGCGACAAATGCGGGATTAAATTCCCCATGGAGAGCATGCTGAACCGGCACAAATTATCGCACAATTTCAACTCGTGGCTACGCAGAAAGCATCTGAACGACAAGACAGCTCGCCGGTCGAAGATCAATAAGAAAAAGTACAGTAAACGGATAAAAGCACAGAAACCATTGCCGACACACGAATTTTCCTGCAGCGTCTGCGACTTTGGTTGTAACAAACGGACGACGTTGAGTATGCACATCCGTAGGAAACACAAGCTGAAAACGAGTATGAAAACAAGATCTCAAAAGATTTCCTGCGTGGTCTGTGGATCGAAGTGTAAGAACAAAACGACCCTGACGAAACACATGTGGGAGCACAAGAATCCGAAAACGATGAACTTGAAATGCGACAAGTGCGAGTTCGAGTGTAAAAGAAGCAACACTCTGGTGTCTCATATTATTCAGAATCATTCGAAATCCAGTAGAAACGCAGTGCCGAGTCTCGGAAAGAAGTATAGTTACAGACTATCTCAGAAACAAGAGTTGGAAGAGGATTGTTTGCAGGATTCCGATGAGAAGACCTCGATCGTACCCTGCGCACCCACCGAATTCGAATGCAAGACAGAATCTCCGGTGGTGAATACAAGAGCGACGAAAAAACACGCGAAAAAAACGTTCGAGGAGCAATGCAATCTCTGCGACTTCAAGTGTTTCACCAAAAGTTCACTGTACTCGCACAAACGACAGCATAAAGTTGAAACGATCAGTGAAGTGTACTCGTGTAACGAATGTGGCTTCAAAACAAGTAAGAAGTCCTCTCTATACTCGCACATAAAAAGGAAACATAAAGTAACGAAATCCCACGGTGACGAGCCGCCGGAATTGTTCTACTGCAACCAATGCGATTACAAGAACAAGAATAAATACGAGTTGAAAGTCCACGTGGCGAGGAAACACACGGACGACTTCAAATTCTCTTGCGAGACCTGTGGCAAGAAATTCAAGGTCAAAGGTGACCTGACGAATCACATACGGTTCAGTCATCGCGAGCAACCGGTTATTTGCGACGTCTGCGGGAAAACGTGTCTGAACAGCAACTCCCTGTACGTGCATCAGAAGTTCGCCCACTACAAGGCGAAGTACGAGTGCCAGGTGTGCAAACGACGAATGGTGAGCCAGGAGAACCTGAACGAGCATATGATTCGACAGCACGAGAGGCGGGAGAACGTCGTCTGCGAGGAGTGCGGCAAAACGTTCTCGCGGAACAGTAGACTGAAGGTCCACATGAGGATCCATACCGGGGACAAACCGTACACTTGCACCATTTGCAACAAATCGTTCGCCCGTAGAACAGCCCTGAAGCAACATTTACTTATACACACCGGGATCAGACCGTACGTCTGCGACATCTGCGGGAAAGCGTTCACCCAGAAGCCCGGGTTGATCAGCCACAGGAAATCGCATCCCGGTTCTCATCCGCCTCTGCCTAGGGTCTTGATCGATCATATATTGAACGACGTGATGAACAATTCGAACGCACCGATCGTGCAGGAACTTTAATCGACGGAGGCGATTCGTTTGCTGTTTCGCGTCGCGAAACCCGCGTTAGTGTGCAATTCAGAATATCGTGTAATTAGTATTTGGGCATAATACTAGGCATGTATGTGTAACAATATAATTGTGTAAGCCTATACAGATTCGAAGATCTGTTCTCTGTTTTTATTTTTCTTTCTTTCGTTTCTTATTTTTTTTCTTTTTGTTTAATTTACAGCACATTTGTTATTTACTTTCTATTCCGTGTATCTTAATTGCCGGGTTGTAGAGATAGTTGCCGATGTTTTACATTATCGCTGTGAAAAATGAGTTATGTTACGATAGATATATTAGAAGATATGTTTTATGGAATAGATGATTGATTGTATATGGTATAGATTATCAATTGTAATAATTTCCGTAATTTACTAATACTGTTAGTACACGCTAAGTAAAGACACCATTTATGTAGATTCACTGTCCAGAAGGAATTATGAAATTCCTGTAGGAGGCGTTATCGTGCAAATCACCGATCGCACTTGTCGAACAAGAAATCTATTAGTAGAGTCTCTTGGTAATTTGATGGTTTATGTTAAACTATTTGTAAAAAAAAAACAATATTTCCCCTTTATTTTCATCAATGTTGTTAATGTTTGTAAAAATACAGAAATATCATACAACTTGTATGTGATCGACTAAAAAAAAATTGTTGCTAAGCTATTGTATTGTATCTGTAAACATTTCGATATTACGCTTGTAAAATATTTATTACGTATGTTTTATATAGTACATTATACATTAATATCAAACAAAGTAGAGTGATTATAAATTCTCCGAAATGCATTGTGAAAACAATTGAAATTTCTGGTATATACATATATTGCTGATACTAATTATATCCGTTACCGCAATTTATTCGTAACAATTAGATTGCTCCACAATTCAAGCTCCGCTTGCTCTTCGTCGACGATGCAGAAAAGTTATATTTACGATTCGTTTGATTGGCATGATTCAATTTATTCAACGACATTATGCAACAACTCGACAATGTATCGCATTTGTAAGTCCGATGCGATCCCCACCTGGTCGCAGTTAAAAACGTATTCCACGTTCCTACGTCGTCGCTACCTTATATCACGAGTCACTGTGCCCATTACGAACTCCGGATGTAATAACAGAAATAAATCGTGTTCACAGATCTCGATAAGTACATGTAAAAAAGAAACAAAAAAAAAAGTATGACACAGAGTAATCGCAATCGTTCATAAATAAATAAATAAATAAATAAAAATACAAATACAATCCATCGTCATTCGTTTGTGAAATACCTAACTGACTGTTCTATGATTTTCAGGACTCTAAACGGGGACGGACGTTTTATATACGGCAAGGAATCGATTCCCATGCAACCGTGGCAAATTGTCGACGTTGAAGGTTGTCTCTACTATGCCTTCCTTCCAGCAAGTCAAACACCGAAAAATCTAACGGAACAGAACAGACCGATCGTAATGTCGACGGAGGACATTCTAAAAAACGACGTCGACGACTTGGAAGACTCGTTCATGGTTCCTGTCCAGGAAGACCTCTATCAAACGGACCTCGAGAACTTTACAACGATGAAAATCAAAAAGGAGGATTCTTCCATGGACGAGGTGGCAAACATAACGGAAGATCTGCTGTACAACGAGGACAATAAAATGTACGCCTGCGAAGAATGCAACATATGCTTCCCAGTGATGCAAATGTTGAAACGTCATCGGAACGCGGTCCACGAGCAGGCGCAACGTTATAAATGTAAAGTCTGCTTCAAGATCTGCCGTAGTTTGATAGCCTTTAAGATGCACGTCGCGTTGGAGCACAAACCCGAAGAGGAGGAAGAGGAGGACGAGGAGATCAAAGACACCAAGAGTCTGACGTACTCCTGTAACTTCTGCAGCTACGAGAGCACAAATAAATCCACCCTACACTCTCACATCAGTAGAAAACACTCCGGTCGACGTCTGACCAGACGAAAGACTAATCACAGGTATACAACGGAACCCGAGGAATATTCCTGCGATGTCTGCGAGTTCAAATGCCAAAATAGACGTAGACTGAAGGAACATCTCGAGCGTAAACACGCGTCCGAGTACAAATACGACTGCGAGTATTGCGGGAAGAAATTTAAAGTGAAAGGCGATATGAGACTCCACGTTCGTTTTAAACACAAAGAGGGACCGATCGTTTGCGACGTCTGCGGGAAGACTTGCTCGAACAGTAATTCTCTTTACGTGCACCAGAAGTGGGCCCATTTCAAGCCGAAGTACGAGTGCGAGATATGTAAGAGGCGGATGGTCACGCAGGAGAATCTCGATCAGCATATCCTGCTGCAACACGAGAGGAGAGAGAGTTTCGTCTGCGAGGAGTGCGGTAAATCGTTCACGGAGAATCATCGTCTGAAGCAGCACATGATGACGCACACCGGTGACCGGCCCTACGACTGTCACATTTGCGGCAAGGCTTTCGCGCGACGAACAGCCTACCGGCAACACCTGCTCATCCACACGGGCAAACGTCCGTACATTTGTGATATCTGCGGGAAAACGTTCACGCAGAAACCTGGACTGATTTGCCACAGGAAATCGCATCCCGGAGTGCACCCGCCGTTGCCGGTGGTGCACATCGAACATATACTTAGTGACTTCATGAAGAAGGAATGATCATTAGGGAAATGCGGATTGTGAGAAAGATTGTGATTTGTAAAGGGAACGTTTTTTTAACCTCCCTTGCATTAATTTTGCGTTGAAGAATTATTGAAACAATGAAGAAATCGATAAGATGAGAATTAATAGTGATTTGAAAAATATCAGGACGTATATTTTGTATAAATTTAATGTCGATATAATGTGTGTGATTGCTGATGAATAATGTGACAACCCGAGAGTCACGTATTCGATAAAACATTTAAAATCAATATGGTACGATGGACAACATTGTTTTTGTGTGGAAAAAAAGAAGTATAAGAAATTTGGAAAAATGACTAATTTATGAAAGATATAAAATACGAGTTTGTTATAGGCTTATCGAAACAAACAGTCGATGTACAATATATTATGTACAGATAGACTATTGAAATTAGACCGGTTTTAAGCAAAAGTTGCTTAACAATCATTATTTTCAATAAATATTCAAAAGTCAAAGCGTGATATGTAAAGTACGTTATTCAGATTAAAGATATTCTTAAACTATAACGAAGCAATAAGTTAAGATAAACTCAGAGGAAAACGGAAACGATATAAGCTACATCGATCTATGTAATATAATTAATTAATATCGTAATTTTTTAAAATGTCTAGTTCTTTAAATTCCTTCACACTTACGATTACGCAAATCAATATTCATTTTATTCTCAATCATAATTCAAGATTTATCGCATGAAATGCGTGTGTTGTTTTTCAAAAACATTTTACATACATTTACTCGAATGATTAATTGAAATATATTTTCCTTTATACTTTTACATAACTGTAGTGACACTAGTTTTCATTTGTGTATCGGCAAATTGAAATGAAGTTTTACGTCCAGAAGAAATAATATACTGCCCAAGTAAGTGCATCGTCAGATTAATCTTAATTATTCTACAAAATATTTATTAATAATAGAAATACTGATTTGTTTTAGAATTTTTGGTGCATGTTTCTCATTGACGATGCAGGGAGTATCAATCATGGCACATTTTCAATGAAAATTTGTTGTAAACGATTATTAATAGCAGATTTTGCCAATGAGGGCAGTTAGAACAGCTACGTTAATTATACGGCTGATTTTGTTTCAGGAAATTCAGTTCAATTATTTTGGGATGGTGCCCTGACGGAAAGTTCAACTTTAACAAGATAATCGATAATCGTACGTCATTGCAGCATCGCAAAGATACACGACTGCTTCCACTATCCGTTTTTGCCAGCTGGTTAAACCATCGATAATCTGTTAAAAATACACAAACTACCGTATTGTTATACAAAAACATTAAGACCTAAAAACTTACTTAATTACTCCATTACAGTTGCAGGCGGCGAAATATCAAATGATTTTACACAAATCTATAAGAACACATTGTGTAATTACTTATAATAAGATACTGATTAAAATACGGTGGATTCGTACATCTTTGGTATTCTATAGTTTAAGCGTTTCCTATTTTATTATCGTTATGTATATAATTATCATTATTCTACGGAATAAAGATTGACAATAATACCAATCATCTCCATCAGTTAATGATGTACACGTGTACCATTTATTTCATTTCGTCAGACACCCAACGTATGGGTGTGTGACACTTTTAATTCTTCTCATTCCGAACTCATCGTGAATATTAACTTCGAATGTAAGTAATCACCGATCTAAACTACCATAACCATAGAACCGTAATAAATGTAATTTCTTTTATTGTTTTAGGCAACAACAACCAACCGATACAAACACGTCCACCATCGTAGCATCAAAACCAACGGAAAAACGGGCAAATTCCACAAAAATGAAAAAAGAACCAAAAACCTCTCAACAGGAAGAACCAAGGACAACATATTCTTGCGATATCTGCTCGAAACAATATAAAAATAAATATCTCCTAAAAAGACACAAACTTACGCACGCGGAGAAAAATAAAGAGAAATCCGATACATTATTGGACGATTCCACGGACGCGGAAACGGGATCTCAGAATCAGGAAGCGTTATCCTGCGTGGCATGCGACTTCCGGTGCAACAAAAGATCAACGATGATCGCTCATCTCTCCCAGAACCACGACGAGACCGACAAAAGTATGTTTACCAGCAAACGTGAATTCGCCTGTATAATATGCGGTCTGATCTGCTCCCGAAAAGAAACTCTACGATCTCATTTCGTGCGCAAACACACCCAACACTACGGCTTCTCCTGCGAGCATTGCGGCAAAGAGTTCAAGATCAAAGGTGATCTTACGACCCACACGCGGTTGAATCACCGGGAATCGCCGGTGATTTGCGACGTGTGCGGGAAAACCTGTAGGAACAGCCACAGTCTGTACACGCATCAGAAACACGCACACTATAAAGCGAAATACGAGTGCCCGGTGTGCCATAGACGACTGGTCACCAAGGAGAATTTAGATCAGCATATATTGACGCAGCACGAGCGAAAAGAGAAGTCGGTCTGCGAGGAGTGCGGCAAAACGTTCTTTGAGAATTACGATCTCAGGAAACACATGAGGATCCATACTGGAGATAAACCGTACAGTTGTACGGTTTGCGCGCGCGCGTTCGCTAGACACAGTAGTCTCAGTCAACATCTCCTGCTGCACACGGGGGAGAGGATTTACGTTTGCGACGTGTGCGGCAAATCGTTCGCTCAAAAAGCCGGCCTTATATGTCACCGTAAAATTCATTCCGGCACTCTACCGCCGCTACCGGTGATACATATCGATCATATCTTGAAAGAGTTCATGAAGAAATAAGAATGAAAAGGGTACAATAGAAAGGGTGCCTTCGATTCAATTTGGGAAACTATTTTTCCTTGGATGCGTAATTGGGATTTGTGAGGATTAGAATGATGGCCGAGTAGAATGGAAATGGATATACATTTAGATGTTTTTTACTGAGTGTTTGTATAAAGGAGAGACATTTACGAAATTGTATTAAGAGAGAAAATCGTGAATGAAAAATTGTTGAATTTCTTTTGTATTTGATAACACTGGAATTTATATGATGTTAGTCTCGAAGACGAGATACAGTTATAGAAAGGCGACGTTTTGTAGATGTTAGAGTTCGAAGATAATTGTTATATTGACACCTTATCTGAGGGACGATGGGAAATATATTTGATAGTCTTTTCGGTTTTGAGTTTTGAATTCTGATGGTTGTTCGCAGAGATTGTTGCGTTCAATTTCGAGGTTTCAGTCCCCAGGTGCTGGAAAATCAACTGTTTAACAGTAGATTTTTGTAAAACGAAATCAAAATACCAGATGGTAAAAACTATCGAGGATAAAGTGTCAATACGAAGTGCACAAAATGTACTTTTAACAATGTGAACTGTATTCCATACAATGATACGTTATAAGAGTCGTTTATATTATGTATAAAAAGTCGATTAAGAATTAATCAACATATTTTATACAAAAAAAAAATGAAAATGAAACGTATGTGGCGATCGAAATTTTGATACGGGCCCAAACTTCGTTATAGTTTATCAATTACAGAATATACGTGTTCCTAAAATTCACCATGTCTTCCTACGAGATTATGACAATACTGTAAGACCTAATCCATGGCATTTTCAAGTATGTTCAAGAATCATGTATACTTGTAGAATGTAACGTGTTCTTAATGTTCTCGAAATAAAGTATTATTTCTAGCATTAGAATATAAGTTCTAATTCATGATAATACTTTTCCGCACTTCACCCGAGTGTGTCACTTACGAGTCACGTGTAAATTCTCTCTACTAATATCACACGATTTCAAGTCTCAGCGATTCTCTATGCCGATACTGCAAGAACTTTAATCGTATCACCTCATTTGTGAGTACACACTTCCGTCGATATCGACGAACTTTCCATTCTCATCCAATAACCGTGTCGCAACGTTTTTTACCAAAGCATCAGCCGAGATTGTCGGTGGTCACATTAACGAAATAAAATAACGAAATCGCTGAAAAAGCTTGTACAGTCCGGAGACCTGTTGAATTTCACGTAATAACATTTCCAATCGATAATGTTTCAGGTACGACCTCGATTCCCGTGGAATCTTTATCTACGACAAGGAGTCGGTCGTTATGAAAAAATGGCAGATCTTGGAATTCGACGGGAAGCCGTACTACGCTTTTGTACCTGAAGGCGACACGCCGTTACCCGACGAGGATATTCTCGAGCAGATCGACGAGTCGATCAACGAAGAGGAGAAAACTGAAATCACCAAAGTGGAGTGTCTCTACGACGAGGATGGTTTGCAATACGATTCGTCGGACGAGAAACTATACGAGGAGGAGCATCTTCTCAACGGAGAGACGGACCAACGTGAGGAAGAGGACGTGAAACCGATAATATTGAACGGCTCGACGGAAAGCGACAACGACAAAACCATTGGAGATCTCTACCAGGTCAAAGTTCAAGGAAGCATGGTGACGATAGAGAAACTATCGTCGACGGAGGTTGACGTGAAATCCGCGGAGTATCAGCCGGACGATCCGGAAATCGAGAACGAACAAGTGGAACAAGTCGAGTACTTGGAGGAGGAGATCCTCGAGTCGGCGAGTAATCACGTGACGCCCACGAAAACACGTCGGAAAGTTTCGAGAAACACCAGCGGTGCCCTGAAGTGTAAAGTCTGCTCGGAGATGTTCAGCTCGGCGATATCCTTCCGGAAACACGTGGCTTGGACGCACAAGAAAAAGGTCTGCATACAGGAGGACGGGGCGTACATCTGCGCTGTTTGTGATTACAGAACCCTGAAGAAAAGTCTGTTCGCCGCACATTTGGAGAGAAAGCACGAGACATGGTCCAGGAAACGACCGAACAACATGCTGTTCCCTTGCGCCGCCTGCGGCTTCGTTTGTAGATCTAAACACTCGTTACAGTCTCACTTTATCAGAAAACACACCGACCGGTACGAGCATCAATGTAAATTCTGTCCGAAGAAGTTCAAGGTGAAAGGTGATCTAACGAACCACGTGAGATTTCATCATAAAGAGAAGCCGATCAACTGTGACGTCTGCGGGAAATTATGTCAGAACAGCGGTTCCCTTTACGTTCATCAGAAATGGGCGCATTACAAGCCTAAGTACGAGTGTCATATATGCAAAAGGCGCATGGTCACGCAGGAAAATCTTGATCAACACCTGCTGACGCAACACGAGAAACGGGAGAAGATCGTTTGCGCGGAATGCGGCAAGACCTTCACGAAGAAGGACTCTTTTAAAAGACACATGGCTGTTCATACGGGCTGCAAGCCACATTCTTGTCTCATTTGCAACAAACCTTTCGCCAGGAGATCGCAGCTACGTCAGCATCTGTTAATTCACACGGGGAAACGACCGTTCGTCTGCGATATCTGCGGCAAAGCGTTCACACAGAAACCGGGCCTGATTTGTCACAGGAAGACTCATCCAGGTCCCCACCCACCGTTACCTGTTATGCCTATCGCCGATATCGTTAAGGAGTTCACGGAGGGTTACGTGCAGGAGATCAATGCACGCGAGAACGAGGATAGGCTCGAGGACGAGGCGTAGAACATGTTTTTTTTTTATCTACGGATTATCGACGGATCGACAAAGATCGGTCGATCCCCCGAATTGTGGGGGACCGACGGCGTTTCGATGCAATAATATGAAACCTTTGGATAATAGGAAAATACATTCGATCGATTAAATCATGAGGAATAACAATGAGTCTTTTTTTTTCTTAACGTTGATACGTTTAATGTACAACTTTTTTTTAAGAATTAGAGAACTTTGAATCGCATAATACGGGCACAGAGATGTTATATGTTCGCGGTATGGAGGTCGTGATGCACTTGTTGCTGAAGGATAGAATATAGATGATTAGTAACTTTCGAGCACAAATACGAGATATTTAGTTAATAATGGGATATTCAGCTACTTCCAAATTTGAACTCCTGCGTCTTATTTAGTCAGTGATACTAATAAACGGGTGATTTTATTGCATTTAAATTTTGTTAATAATAATGATGATGAGTATATTGTTAATTAATGAAAATATGCCGATGATTTAATAAGAACCGTATTAAAATTTGAAATGGGAACACACTTCAGCAACGAGTAAGTAGCAATATTTGATCACTAAAATAGTTTCCCCGATCAAGAATACACTCAGGATACTAATAATGTAAGAAACGATGAGAAAAGACTTGAAATGAATTCCAGACCGGTTCATATGTTCAAGATGGAAACACCGTTTTGTGGACGAAAGTACATAAGACGCGCCAGATTAGCGAACG
Organism: Mimumesa dahlbomi; assembly: GCA_917499265.3. NCBI lineage: Eukaryota > Metazoa > Arthropoda > Insecta > Hymenoptera > Crabronidae > Mimumesa > Mimumesa dahlbomi. Next base: position 8,341,265 of record OU824118.1, on the reverse strand, counting down.
GTAATTGTTTTTAAACGTTTTGGATATATCTGTAAGTATAGGAGTCTAAGATGTATAGAATAATGCCAATAGCCTTGTAAATTGAAGATCTACGAAGAAACTATTGTAAGGCCCCTTTCAATTTTCCTATCCGTTACCATATGAAGTCTAGAAGCCACCTTTCGTATCGAACATTTGAAATAGCTTCTTTGTTAATGAGAATGTTAATTAATATTAAATAACAGAGCGTTTCTTGTATCGATCAACGTTGAATTCTATAAATTTTTCAGTACGTTATTGTCTCTATATAAAAGATTTGGATAGCACGTATCGGTAGGTGACAAACATTAACACGATTAAAACGATTTTAATGTTTCGTGATAATTATTCATCCATTCGAATCGACAAGTATTCACGCTACAGTCATGTTAAATCGATGATACTTGGTTTTAAGAATTTTTCATTCGATGCATCATATTTGTGACGAAAGTAAGACGATAACCAATCAATTTCTCTCTATTAAAACTTTATGCTTCTATTGTATAATAAATATTTCACGAACATCTCGACGCGATGTTCGTACCGACGTCGAGGGCGTAATCATAGTAATATTATTTTTAAACAATAGAAATTTATCTCTTTTTCTGTAAGTTCGTTGATACATCCGCGTTGTGATATCGTGTTTACACTTATCTTTATTAGCGAGTCCTATTAAGGACGAACTGTAGCGTAAAGTAAGACCAGGGTTCTTTATTCTGTTCTCCGTGTATGACGAAACGAATTTTTTTACCACGTGGTTCATGAACTGGAGTGACAGATACACATGAACCGTTGAAAAATGATTTTGCATCGAAAAAAAACGGAACACGCATATGATGGCTATTTTTCTAAAATCGATACATTAGTGTAATTACCTTCGTAAAGACTCATACACGCTGTGTATAGCTTTGAGTTTGAAATAAATATTTTTATTGACGACGATCTTTTAAACTACCCTACAACAAAGTATTCTGTTCGAAAGACCGAAATGATTACGATTAATGCTAACGATTACGAAAAATGATATTCAGTTGCCGACAACGCTGAAGATATTAAAATTCTTGCGGGAAGGGTCTGAAAATTAGAATACAAGATAAGTATACCCTCTGTATTAAATCATCGGGTTAGAATTATAATAATTTGACAATTTTATGAATTTGCAGGAATACGAGTGTAATGGATCGTTTAAACCGTTGAGAAGGTACGATAGAAGTAGGCAACATTAAGAAACATTCAAACAATTACAATCATTTTAAGGTTCTTTTAAATATAAAAGTGAATCGATGTTTACAGAACTTTGTATACTAATTACATAAACCTTCCAATGAAAAATGAAATAATAACGTTTAAAAAAATCCCATAACACGAAATATGTTTCTTATACATTTTTTTCAATTTATTTAATGTTTTCACCGAATATCATTCAAGAACTTCACTCGATTAGGAAGCAAATTTACGAAATATCAAAAACAAACAACACGAACAAAAGTGTCAATAATTAAATCACTTTCAACGCTGCTTAATCCAAACTATCCAATAAGATCTTCGCCCTTATTCTCCAACCGATGGTAACGTGTCGCTTCAATTTTATGTTTTAGGATCTTGGATCCCTTAAGCGAAGAATTTAAACCCGATTCGCAGGCTCTCTCCAGAATAGAGTTCGGCTCCGAGTACGTGGACTGGATCGCCAATAAAAATTTGAAAGTCGTCCCGGAGCGACAGTCGCAGAAAAACCACCTGAAGAGGCATTGCGAGACGAAGTGCAAGTTATCAGCATCCAACGATCGCCAGACAAAAAGAAGATCGTTAGTAACGCGACTGGAGTGCGATCACTGTCGTCGTAAGTTCCTGAAAAAAAGCAGCCTGGCCGAGCACCTGAAGAAGCACAGACACAAATGCACCGATTGCCCGAAGACCTTCAGACTCCGTCGATACCTGTCCTCCCACATCGAGAAGATCCATCGTCGCCAGGTGTACGACTGCAGCGTGTGCGAGTACAAGAGCAACAACAAAGGCACCCTGAAGAATCACTACATACGTCTGCACACCAATAACTTCAACTACGCCTGCGACACCTGCGGCAAACAGTTCAAGATCAAAAAAGCTCTGAATCATCACGTGAAACAGAATCACAGCGACGCACCGCCGATCGTCTGCGACGTCTGCGGACACTTCAGCAAGAACCTTCACGCCCTGAAGGCCCACATGAAGTACAGACACTACAAACCGGAGTTCGTTTGTCGGATATGTAGACGAGGTATGACCACTCAGGAGAACCTGGAGCAACATCTCACCTGGCACGAGACCAGGGAGAAGGTTCTCTGCCCGACCTGTGGGAAACGATTCCGGGGTCGTGACCTTGATTCGCACATGCGAGTACACACCGGCGTGAAACCGTTTCCCTGTCCGGTCTGCGGGAAATCGTTTCGTCGACAAACCGCCCAGGAACAACATGTTCTTATTCACACCGGGAAACGACCGTACGTTTGTGATATCTGCGGACAGGCTTTCGCGCAAAAACCCGGACTCATATGTCATAGGAAACGACATCCGGGTCCGCTACCGCCGTTGCCTGTCGTGTCGATAAAAAGTATCGTCACGGAGTTCACGAAGGAATACGCCATGAAGAACACGGTGATCAAAATCGAATAGTTACTGGTTGTTTAGCAAACGTGAACGATGACAGAGATTTATGCTTTTCTACGGATATTTACGAAATCGATGGTTGCTAGAAACTGTGACGGCAGTTGCGAGCTTTAATTTATTACGAGGTGATCGTTAAGACGAAGCTACGGATTCATGTTTTTTTTTTTTTCTTCGTGAGATGACGTGTTTTTGTATGTTTATGTACAATTTGGAGCACCGAAATAATTACAATGACTTAATCTTTCCAATATGATTATATACGTTGTAACGATTCCTGTATACTTTTTTTTTTGTACATGGAAATAGAGGAGGATTTTCAATTTTAAACGATGTGATGACAACTTAACGTAATGTTTCCTATTGTTGATACTAAATGAATCGTCGATAACGCGTGTGTACATTTGTTTTACTCGTCACGATTTTTCATAATGCAGTATTTGTTGTGATCTTTTTATCGACGTCACTTTGACACATCGAATTTTCTAAATAGGATGAATAAATGTAGCATTAATATTTTATATTCTTTTATTGTACTATGAGCTAAGTCTTTAATAAAGTTACAATCAGAAATGACGCAAAACAGATCGAAAATTACCGTCTGAGTTATTAACACTTGTTCGTGAAGAAACTTAATGCAATAAGCTACCTACCACAATATTAACCACGTTGAAAATTATACAACTGGTACACGAGAGTGAAAAATGAAATAAGTACTTACAGCAAACAATTTTTCAATCAGTGGCAACGTAATTACTGTTACGTGAAACATGCATTTGGAATCATGTTATTCACGTAACATTTTTAAAATTGTAACTTATGTATCTTATTTAGCAAATTGTCTACGAAGTTTAATCAATTAAAGAATTTTTATTATTGTCCATATCACAAATTTCGTTGGAGTATTCTAAACACGTGAATTATTTTTTTTCTTGTTAGTGGACAGATGTATTTAAATAGCTGTGCAGTTCATTATATTCCAAGTAAGTGACATCTACATTTAAACATTCTGTAATGTGCACGTTGAAACGTAATGAAAATAAAATTGTCCTTTGTTGTAGTTCATCGTCGTTGGATCCCCTAATTGGCAGCAAAGCGATCAACTTGGAATACATTTGCATAAGGAAAATTGCGATTATTCTAAAACATTCTGTTATTAAAAAAATAATTGTTAACTTTTAATGAATTTCCAGGGATACAAGTGTAATGGAGCGTTTAAAGCGTTGAGAAGGTACGATAACAGTAGACCACATTAAAAAATATAAAAAGATATCAGAATATATTGAAAAAACTATAACCATTAAGGCTCATTTAAATGTAGAAATGAATTAAAGTATATAGAACTTTGTGTACGTTTTACGTAAATCTTCGTGTGATAAGTGAAATAATAACGTTTAAAAAAATCCCCTAATACGGCCTGTGTTTTTTATTTTTACAAATTTTGCAACGCTTATACGAAAGAATGGTGAAGAATTTTAGTCGATCAGTAAGATAATTTGCAAAATGTCAAAATAAACCACTATCGATTATTAAAACACCATTCATACTCTCTCTAAACCCAATATATGCGATAAGATCTTCATATCCATCATCCTGCCGAACGTAACGTATGGCTTAAATTTTATGTTTTAGGATCTCGGATCCCTTAAGCGAAGAATTAAAAACCCATTCGCAAACTTCCTCCAGAATAGACATCATCTCCGAATATACGAATGGTAACACAAGAAATACACCGGACCCGGTAAAATATTCAGTTCCATCAAAAAGGAACAGGCAAACAAAAAAATCCAACGACACGATACGCCTGGAATACGAAACAAACGAAATTACAAACACGGTCGTAACGAGTCGCACAGAGAAACCAAAGAAACTCGCGCTCCTAGAGTGTGATTTATGCGGCAAACAGTTCAATCGGAAATCCCTGATAGCGTCGCACATGCAAGAACACAAATATCGTTGCGAGTCGTGCGTGCAAAGTTTCAAACTGAAGAAAAGCTTAAAACTGCACGTCACCCAGAAGCACGGCGATCGATTGTATCCGTGCAGTATCTGCGAGTATAAAAGCAACAACAGGTGCACGTTAAAGGATCACTTTATACGAAAGCACACCAGCGCTTTCGGGTATACCTGTAACGTTTGCGAGAAACAGTTCAAAATTAAAAACGATCTGAAACAGCACGTCAATCAGATGCATAGCAACGCACCGCCCATTATATGCACCGTTTGCGGCCACGCGTGCAAAAACGTTCCCGCCATGAAGGCACATATGAAGTATCGCCACTACAAACCAGCTTACGCGTGTATCATATGCAAACGAGGGTTGACGACCCAGGGGAACCTGGAGCAACACCTGCTGTGGCACAAGAGGAAGGAGAAAGTCGTTTGCCCGACTTGCGGGAAAACTTTCGGACAGAAAAGGGACTTGGACCTTCATCTAAGAATTCACGAGGGTATCAGGCCATACTCGTGCCCAGTTTGCGGAAAAACATTTCCCAGGCGGACGGCACAGGAACAACACATACTTATACACACGGGGAAACGACCGTATACGTGTGATATATGCGGACAAACGTTCGCGCAGAAACCGGGGTTAATTTGTCATAGGAAACGGCATCCGGGACCGCTACCTCCACTGCCTGTCATTTCCATTAAGAAAATCATTAACGAGTTTACGAGGGAACTTGCCGATGTGTCGAAGAAAGAGACGGTGAACGGATCGTCGTGAATGAAGGCTGAAAATTCTTCGTTTCGTTCGGATGAATTTGGAATAAATTAATAGATATAATATCGAGGATAAAAATGTATTTCAAAGTGTATTTGATAGTAAAAGATACGGGTGATATGTATTTAAAATAAGTTTCGCGTATTAATTAGAATTTAATGTGCGTTTGAAAGCTATAGGCAAAGAAAAAGTTGAACGATGTTGTAATAATTTCACTAAAGTGTTATTTAAAGATATTAATATCGAAGTATTACAACGTTTTATATGTATTTTTCACAAAAATACGGGAACATTTTAAAACATATTTTCACGGCCCAGTAATGTATATCTTGTAAAACCGATACGTAATTTGAAAATTATAGCACTGTACAAATTTCAAATTAGCGTGAAAACAAATGATCTAACTATACTACAGAAAAATGTGGTATTTTCGGTAACGGGTACGTATCAATTAAACAAATTATTTTAAAAACTCCGTGGTGATAAAGAAACAATATTTATCGCCTAATGTTGCAACAGCTGTGTATTTAACAATACTATAACTACTTTAGTCCTCCGTTTATTTCAGATCACGAAGAGTAACGTTAAAAACCTGCACGCCATTGGCAATGAACATAGCGTGTGATAAATTAATTCTTTGAAACGACACCACCAATCAGGAGTTTAATCTTAAATATTGCCGACGGCGACACACGAAAGACTCTTTTGTAAATATATATTACTATTCTAAGTTTGCAATTGTGAGATGGAGATTATTAATAAAATTCTTGTAATAAAAACATATTTTACTCGTGTGCATTTCATTGAATAATATAACCCAGATTTTTACTTGTGTAAAAAACTTATGTTTCAGCTCATATCTTCAAATGCAGATAATATCAAATAAATGATGCAAAACTGCGCTAAAATATATCCACTTTTTGCTAAGCCTCACGATATATCTTGTGCTGTTGTCATAGAAAATTTCTTCGTTGCAGCGACTGAAGCTATAAATCGTGATCAGCTTGGCAGCTGCATAGATTGCAAAGTCAAAGACGAGGACGAGTTTCTTGATCCAGGGCAGAAGTGAGTTTTGCATAAATTAACGGCGACTAATTAATTTACATAAAAGAAAGCTTGGCGACTGAATGCCATCTATAACTGGTTTCTAAACAATTTTCGGAAATAAATCGACACCTAGTCGACGATTGTCTAAAGACTTCTGATTGTTAAGCATAATGCAGCATCTTGTTGAGGAATTTGAAAAACTCGCGTAATTCAAATTCTACAATTCAAATCAACAATTAATAGTTAACAATCGAATATTTTAGTCAGCGTTTAACGATTCGCATGTTACCAGGAATTGATTTAATTGTGATACAAATTTAAAATTCATTTTTTAATCAATTACTTAAAGAATTGAAGGCCACAAAAGGTTTCCAGATTCGTAATTAATCTCACACCGATGAAAAACTGCGCGAGATGTGTGTCAAGTGTATCGTTTACTAGATCCTGGTGAGGACGTGCAACGTGACTCACATCGATCGTCGTAAGTATACCTGAGATGTATGAAGCGGGAAAGTCTTCTTTTTCATACTAAGAAACGACGGAACATCTCGTGTCTAATTTCCCCTTTGCAGCACATTAAGATATCAAAAGCGTATTCGTTTACTTTTGGTGTTGCAATTCTTTGTAAAACCCATACCAAACTCCGCGGTGTTAAGGACCATCTTTACACTTATTTCAAAATCGCAAATATTGAATTACGTTATCATGTAATATTAAATAATAATGATTAATACTGGCGGTATTTAAAATTTTCTATTTTTATATACTCTAGGTAGTATTTAGTGTTTTAATATTTATGTCACCTATGCAAAAACAGCTTTAAACATAGTCTTGCTTCGTTTGTTTGCCACTAGAAAAATATACCGATAGCAAAAGGTTAAATATGATATTAAATTTCATGTTGTTCACAAACAAGAAGTTCCTACGTTTCGCAATTAGTTGAAGTACAATCTCATCTAATAACTTCCTAAAGGAAATAGGACGTCAAACGAATTCCAATTCTCGTTTGTTCAATCTTACAGCTCGCTATAAATATTTCTTAGAGTGTTACAAGATCGTCTCGTATTGTCAGTACAGAAATTACCTCATAATCCTAACTATGTAGTTGCGGTAACCCATGGTTTCCGATTAGGCCTGACCCGCGTCAATCAGTGCAATGATCTCACAGTTACGCTACGGGTTAATCCGTCATTAACAGGTTGAAGCGACCCCACAGATCGGCTATGGGCTAATCTGATCCCTGAAGCTGATATATCGTCGCAACAACGACAGGTAATAGTGGGATATTCTCTCGCGTTAGAATTCTCATGACAAGGGAAGTGAATTTTTGTTAATTTTCCCAAATTATTTAAGATGAAAGATTATCGAAGAACCTCACTCGATTAAGGAGACAATCAACAGAATATCAAAATAAAGTATTCGAATAAAATCATCGATTATTAAAACACTTACTGAACTGCTTAATCCGATCTATATGATACGATCTATTTACTCAACATCCTGACCAACGTAACGCGTGACTTTTATTTTATGTTTCAGACTGACGGATCCTTTAAATGAAGATCGTAAACCCGATTTACAAACTCTCCCAGGAATAGAATTCATCTCAGAATATACGACAAGGTTCATAAAACAAGAAGCGAGTACCGATAAACCTTCTACCCAGTTAAAAAGAAAGAGACAGCGACGAAGAAAATCTAGCAAAACAAGAACTCGGGAAAATGACTTCAGGTCACAGTTAGTCGTCAGGCGGGCCCTGCTTGCCCAAGTGGACACCCGTCTAAATCCTCGGCATCATTTGAAAAAAAAAGAAGGCAGTGCGCACAAAATTAGAAAATACTGCTCCGAATGCTATAAATATAATGCACAATTGTTAGGAGCAAGGACAGCTAAGAATGTAACGAAAAAAGTAACAACCTTTTGTGATGAATGTGCACAGAATCCTCACCTTTGCTTATCGTGTTTTAATAAATTACATTAATGTTTTCAGTATTATATTGTTTTCCTTAAAGTATTTACCAAACAAAAACGATGCCGCCTGAAATAAACGTTCAATCTCAAAATTGGAATGTAATTTCTGTGGCAAATACTTTAATCGAAAGTCACAGATAGCGTCTCATATGAAAGAACATAAATACCATTGCGGATCTTGCGTGCAAAGTTTCAAACTGCGAAAAGAGTTACTGATACACGTGACACAGGATCACGGTAAACTAATTTGTCATAGAAAAAGGCATCCGGGACCTCTGCCTACACTACCTGCTGTTTCTATTAAGAACATTGTTAATGATTTGTTGAAGGGCTCGTCGTGAATGTGGTTTAGAAATTCTTTGTTCCGTTCCGAAAAACTTGTAAAGAGAAATTGTATTAAAACTACTTCGAAATCTTTCCTTGTTATGGAGGAATATCAACGATAGAAATGTATTTTATAGTATATTTTATAGTATATCAGTATATTTTACATGATAGTTTATATATTAGTGTAGTACTTTCGTTTTCAGAATTGTATATTTATTTTTTTAACCTGTGCGATAGAGAGCGTGACACTGCACAACCAAAACATAGTTTAAGAGTATTATTGAACCAAATAAAATTTTCTTTAATACCGATATGTTTATATCCATCTAAAAATGTGATATTTTCAGTTGTTGGTAGGTACCCGTTCCAACGAATATTCCAAAAATACGACTGTACTAGAACGATAATATTAATCACATAATCCTCTTAGAATTGTCTCTTCGCCTTTCCTAGGTCTACTTTAATCCTCCCTTTGTTTCAGATCGCGAAGGACGACGTCACGGGCGGTACACGAATGCATCAAATGTGGGGCTTGTTTCTGTCACATGCGAAAGCTAGTCGAACACCTTAAAAACCTGCACGGCATCGACAGAGCGTTCAGCTGTGACGAATGCGGCAAAGCGTTCAGGAGTCCGATGAACATAGCTCGCCATAAATTGATTCACACCGGTCTGAAGAGATTTTCCTGCGATCTGTGCGACTACACGTCCAATCAGAAGTCGAATCTCGAATATCATCGACGACGACACACGAAGGACTATATCTACAATTGCGAGAAATGCGATAAAGGATTCGTGCTGAAAACGGAATATCTAGAACACGTGAACGTTCATACGAAAAAACAGACTTATCGATGCGAACACTGCGACAAGTTCTATTCGTATAAGAAGAACCTAACGATGCACTTGAAGCTCCATCACGCGAGTACTTTGCCCTCGGACTTGACAAACGATACAGCGAAACGTAAACACGTTTGCCCGATTTGCCTGCAATCGTTCGCGCAGAAAGTATTTTTAAAAAAACATCTGAAAATACAACACGGGTTACTAGACACGACGAAACACTTGTGCGACCTGTGCGGAACTGTACTGTCGTCGAAGAGGCGGTTAATGGTACACAGACGAAGTCATTTGAACGAGAAGATCGCGAAGTGCGATTTCTGCGAGAAAGAATTCGCCAGCAAGGAAAATCTCAGTATTCACCGACGGATACATACGGGAGAAAAACCACATGTCTGTTCGCAGTGCGGTAGAGGATTCACACAACGGACTTCTTTGATTCTGCATCTGAGGTATCATTCCGGAGAGCGACCGTATCAATGTCCTGACTGTGGCAAAGGATTTGTGTCGGGCAGTTTTTTGAAAAAACACCGTAAGATACACGATAAGGTTATCGAAACCTGACTGATAGATCGAAGGCACCGAACAACTTGAATTTTCGTTTAGTTTATTTGTAGATACATGTATCTATCATAAGTCAGCTATTGTAAAGAAGAAAGATTTTTAATAAAATTAATGAAATTATAAGATTTTTACTGGCGTGTATGTATTTTATTATATACCATAACACATAGTTTTACTTGTATGTATAAAAAAAACAGTTATTCAACGAATCGAAAGCGCATTTACAAAAGCATCGAACATTTGTGTTACAGCTTTTATTTCCAAGTAAAAATTATAGAGTATAAATCCATGCAAAACTGTATGAAAACGTATCTAATTATGCTACACCTTACAGCATACCTGATGCTTTGTGTAAATGTGTATTATTGCCAATGAACATTTCTTCATTCCAGTAACTGGAGCAATAATCACGATCAGCTAGCCAGCTGCGAAGATTTGAAAGTCAAAAACGAGGACGTCTTTCTTGATCAAGGCCAGAAGTGAGTTTTGCATAATTTAATAGCGATTAATTCATTCACGTAAAAGAAACCTCGACACGGAATTTCTTACATTTCTTGATTTACAAAAAAAATCATTCGGAAAGTCATCGACCAGTATTCGGTGATTATCTAAACAAATTTGATTGTTCTCAAATTTCCAGATTCGAGGGGAACGAGAAGGCCTGTGATCTCTGCCAAGAGAAATTCCACTTCGTGACTAGATTAGTGGCTCATCTTAGAATCGCCCATGGTATCCATAGACCGTTCAAATGCGACACCTGTGGGAAAACTTACCCCCAGCAATTTATGTTGAACGCGCACGTGAAAAAGTCTCACACACCGAAAACGATTCCGTGCGCGCAATGCAGTTTCATGGGTGTTAACGCGACGGACGTGGAAAGGCATAGAAAACGTCACCACCGGGAGGTGAAATTTACCTGTGAAATTTGCAGTGAAAATTTCGTCGACAAGGACGCCCTGATGACGCACACAACGATGCATAACTTTATGCAGTATCAACAGTGCAACGCTTGTGGCAGTACATTCAACGATGTATACAGGTATAATACAATTAACTCTAATTTTCAACTATTAATTCTGCAACCGAATTAACAAACTTTCATAAAAATCCAAAGTTTTGCGAAAATCTCAATTTTCTGATATTTATGAAACATACGTATTTCACCAATTCACTATAAAAAGTTCAATTCAAACATTTTTAAGCCTATTTACAGTTCTCTATCCACGTTTAAAAACAATAGTAATTTGCATACAATTCTTATCTTATCTTTTGCGAAAGCATACAAAATAGTGTAGTAAGTAAATTCCTATTACGGACAGCAGTATAATCCAAAAACTTCCTAAAATTAGCAAATTCAACGTTTCAACAAAATACTACAGCACATCACCCCAAGCTATTCATTCCAAATAAAAATATAACACCCCAACAGCCTGAAGGAACACAATCGTCTCTATCATTACGATCCATCGTCGATGCAAGATAAGCTGGAGGATGGCGATCAACAAGCGTCCGAGCACAAGTGCGATATTTGCGGTAAGGTGTACAAGTACAAGTCCGTGTTGAAGCAGCATAAAGTAAAGGCGCACGGCGATACGCCGAGCTACGAGAGGCGTCGATATCTTTGCGCCCTTTGCGGCAAAGAGTTGAAAACCGCGAAGGGCCTCGAGATTCACAATCGCTCTCACACCGGTGAGAAACCGTACACCTGTGAAGTGTGCGGCAAGTGTTTCGCCTGCGAGACCCTGCTGAGGACGCACAACGTCACTCACACCGGTGAACGTAAGTATTCCTGCGATCAGTGCGGAAAAGCCTTTACACAGAGATCGACGTTGGTTGTTCATAAACGTTATCACACGGGTGAACGACCGTACGTTTGCCCGCGTTGCGGTAAGGGATTCGTAACGAGAACCGTTCTAAATACTCATATGAAGTCTTGCCGCTAACGAGACTTAACCACTGCCAAGTAGAGATAATAGCGCATTCGAGTTGGTCGGGTACGATAATTTCCAAGAACGAGGAGACAAGGGCTTCGTCTTTGTAATATTAGATGTATTTTCTTCGCTGTTCCTTTATCGTAAGACGCTAACGTAGCAGAAAAATCATCTAGACCGTGATATACCTTTCGCAAATGACCAGTGAGAAATCAGAACGACCTTTATGGATATATTTGATATATCAGGGTGAAAGGGTTAAACGTAAGAAATAATTGATCTCTTTAAAGAGACAGATTGAATTGAGATCGAGGGAGATTAAATTTCGTATTTGAAAGTTAAATCGGCAGGGATAATATTAACGTTTCGTGTAGCGATTTTGAAGGAAATTTGATGTACTTCGTGATTCCTTAGTTTTATTTATTCATCTCCGGTATTTCGGATTTTAGAGACGCGGAATAAACGTGTACTTGTAAGTTCTGCAATTAGAAAGCCGTCCTTATTCATGAGAGTAGTATTAAGGTGCTAGAGAACCTCATTGTAAATCTCGCAATAACTCATTATTGTCGTACTATTTTAGAATTTGTCTGTAGAATGAAACTTGCGGTAATGTTAAACATTACATCCCACTCGTTGGTGAATCGAGAAGAATGTTTCTTTCTATGTGTAGAAATGTAGCGCGTCAAATCATTCGTTAGAAGAAAATTACATGTATTTAATCGATTGTAAATCATGACACGATCAATCGAGATTCAATTTCTTTAGGATATTCAGAAAAACATAGATCATAAGAAATAATATGTTTGCTAGCAAACAGATAACTCAGGACGAAAGAAGTTGTCTAACAATCGACTAATTACGAGAATAACGAATTATTAGAGCATAATGTGATACAACTGATATGATTTTAGATTATCGACATTTTTAGATATCTTTTTTATACTTTTTTTAACTCGTCATATTTACACTAATTGCTAGGTATCGATGGAACTGTTAAGCTTATCGAAGACTGTTTTCGGTAGAACCGAAATTAAATCACTTTTATACTATTCCGTTTGTCAACTAATTAAATGGAATGGTATCACGTTTTGATGCAGCTTTTTTATACATTTTTATCACGAAACATTTTTGTAAAGAATGCTGTACTTAACTTAGTGAAACACGTTACTTGGTGAATTATCACCAATTTTATATTTCGATGCGAATACTAACGATTTTATAACGAATAAAAAAGAATTCTCTAGTAACATGTTGTAATACTATATACCCTAAATTACAAAATAAAATTGGTACACAATTAATACGAGGTAGTCCGTTTTGAGATGGGAAGCGGATATTATTTTATTTCTGGATGTTAGTCATAAACAGACGCAGATGTGGCAGATACAAATGGACAGCTTTACGATAAAACGGACAGAAACCTTCAGTAAAACACCAACACCGAAGCAGGATCTTCGATTCGAAAATCCACTCCCTGCTCCATCATTTTATGATCATACTGATAATTGATCTCGTTTAATATTGCTCGATTTCGGGAATTAACATTTCGAGGTTTCACATGAATCGTCCGAAAACCTGGTAAGTATTATATAATTTTGATATATCATATAAAAAAAATCCAAATTTTAAACTTACCAGTCTTACTTTCCGCCTGAAGCTGACAAATATCACGTAAAGTATCTAGACTTCTTAAAATACCGTCGTATTGCAATCTCGTTAAATGTTTGCAACGAACAAGCATCGATACAAGTAGATCATCGAGTAGTTCACGATTGTTTCGGAATTGCAACATTACTTCGGCTAAGACGTCAGTTAATTGTTACTATTCGCGACAAAGTATCGTTTTTGAAAATTGGAATGAATTTTACCTAAAGTGTTAGTGTAATGGGTGATAAGCAATCCTACGGTGCTTCTGAAATTACGAGATCTGCTCTGATCCCATACATGCCCGCTGAACATTTGAAATCTGGCTAACGGCACGCTAGGTAACAGCAAGTAGCACATATCTTCGTAGTGCGAGATATTAACTAAAAATCAAACTTAAAAAGCTAAATGGCGAATAGAATTCAGATAATTAAGGATAAAATCTTGACCATCCGTAATCAAAGTGGGTCGTTCATTTTCACGACCAATAACTTTTACTATTTTACACTTCCAACGAAATCTAAAAATAATTCTAAAATAATACTTATCAAAGCGCCTACTAAATTATACAGTCCTTCGTTACGTGAAATATTTAAAACTTCTCGCAATAAAAATAAAAATGTCGAGGTAAACGACCCTGATTGGTTACGGAATTTCACAATCACGCAACATTAACCAACAACCGTATGAAAAATTATGCACTATCTATTAACAATATATTATACCTATAGTGTAGGACACTGTGAGTTCAGGACAGACTGCCACCAAATTATGCCAAGCAGTGTCCGCGATGGTATGTTGCCTAGAATCGGAATCCCGCACAGATATATGCAAAGTTTTAAGCAATTTGGGGGCGGCATTAGCCAAAGCGTTTAGAGTCTGATCCGACAATGCCGGGTAATCCAGTCGCAATACAGTTAACGTACGAAATCGACCCAGCAGACGTAAATATCTGAAATTTCATTATATCATATATCTGATAAAATCCATCGAGGATTGCACACGATCCACAAGTATCTCGCTGTACCTCGGATTACTATGAGGTGCTTGCCATTCTCGGAATGCACCACGAAGATCTAAGTATTCCAAGTGTTCACTGCAACCCCTCGACGTGCTCGCCAAAAGCCGCAAAACGTCGCTCACTCCAAGATTTGCATTCAGTAAACTAAGAGTTCCGAGATTGTGCTGGCAACTACGAAGAAATATTGATTATCGTTGTAAACCGACAAATTATCGAATTATATGATCGTAATGTGACAAAAGTATAACACATTCAAGAGTAGTAAAACATATCCTTTATACATATAGGAAAAGTTGTCACTTGTATGAAACGATGTAGCAAAACAATTGGATAATCGATGAAAGAATAATTAATTTTAGATTATAATTCGTAAAATACGTATTTCGATTACCCTAAAAAATTTGCAAGAGCGTATAGAAGTTTGCCTCTATTTCCCCATTTGCAGCTGAAAACCCAATCGGTCAATATGAGCTTTTTCAACTGCACATCCTTAGCCCGTGCAACTGCAAGGAAATCTGCACCAGCTTCAGCCTGTACATTACGAGTGATCCGCGCTTCTCTTGGTAAAGTATAAGGCCTTGACCAGGCGAGCTCGAGGCTACGCATATGCTGTCCATATTTTGCCTAAATGATTGAATATTAATGGAGCAGTAATGGATAAAGAAATTAATTGAAACTGATGAATAATAATTTTATTCAAGTCCCCCGAAACCTGTCGATTGAACCAATAAAAAATGATTTTATTTACGACTAGAACGTCCTAATTCCCAAAACGTTCAGAAATTATCACAAGAAAATATAACAAGAATATAAAACTTCAATAATATTAATATTCATAAATATATAAATTATCCAGGAAATAAATAATAACAGTCGAAGAATCGATTCATCTTCATTTCATTGTCCAAAAATCTAGCTAGCCTAAAAATCTGTAACCGTCATGTCGCATGTGCGTCTGAACAAATATACTTCCTTGAAATGGACAACCGATACAGGGGAGAGTCTTAAAACACATTTTTACGAAATTTGCGTACGGCCAGTTCTCCCGCCAACGGAAAGTCACCCCTTAGATCGCGATCGATGAGGACCGTCACGGATCGCCAGAGAACCGGCGACGAGAGGGCCCGGTTCCACGACTGACAGACCTGTGCGACATTTGCACGGTCCCCGCGACCTAGATGACCGAATATCTGCGTCAGTATCAGCTCCGGTAGCTGATCCCACATCTCCCAGCCTCAGCTTGGTCCGTCTTCATCTCTAGGCAGCCGTAACGAGTCCAGGTTCTCTTGTTGTTCAGTCGGTCGAGTTGAAAAACTGGTCCTTGAAAAGACTATCACTCGCCGGGGAAAAGGGGGCAATTCGAGATTGATATCGATTATCTGCTATCGAGATGAGAATTGATTCGTTCGGATGCTGCACGTGATTCACATTCCCCAGTAAAATTCCGAGCATCGCGTAACGGATTTGCATGTTTAGCGTTCTGCGTCATGGAACGATACGAATGTTTTTGCATACTTGGCGAGCCGTTTAAAACACGCGTTTTCAGTTCGTTTCTTACGTTGTTACGGACACGAACAAGATTTGCGATATGGTTGTTTAATGTATGAGGAGAGTAGTCAGTTTCTCGGGTAGACGTAAACAAATGATAGTAAAATTACGAAACTGTGTTCAGGAGAAACTTGACACATGGCGGAATCATTGCCAAGTGTATTAGGAAATACAGTGCGGTTGGTGCAAGTGAATGATTTAATTGAATTGTTATTTTAACTTTTGACCTAAGAATTATTGGAAGATTTATAAATCAATTTATTATCGCCTTGGCTGACTTTTTTTTTTTTATGGACACAATCAAACCTCATCTTTTTAACGTTAGATATGACTTTTCGTTTGGATATCCATTGATAACTGCTGTAACTAATCGTTTTTCGAAGGGAGATATTCAAACGCGAATATGTTACAATTATCGGTAAACACATTTTCGAAAAATATAAAGAATTACATCACCGATTGATAATATGGACAAATAATATAGATCCAGGTCTCACCACGTGGAGGTTGCTACGAACAGAAACCCACCCTATTGAAACATATTTCAACATTACAAAGACTAACCACCACCGTCACACGGCAATTCGACGAATCGGTATGACGCAATTCTGTCGGATGAAACTCACGGAAAATACAAATTTCAATTGTACTTGAAACCCGAACAATAATAGCTATGACCAATGTCAAGTACGGCAACAAGTAGTTCTTGACCGTTGCGGTGCTCAGTGTCCTTGTTTTCAGCTACGTCATCATAGGTCGTGGTCCCTCGGCTAGCCCCAAAAAGATTCCGGTTCGTACTGGATTACTTTTTGTATAGTCGGATTTGCAATTAGAATCAAAAATACAATTAGAACTACGTACCAAATATGAAAAGGTACAAAAAGACAAATATAACCAACAGTTTTATACAAATTCCAGATGTATACGATGAATTAAATAAACTAAAAGAATGAAGAATTAATAAAAATAAAGAACCTATTTGAATTTTTTTAAAAATCCAGTTGCAAATTAAGATTGAAAACTGATGAAAACAACGAGGGTGTTTCCTAAATTTGTACGAAAATGCTTTCCTCTTACTATGCATAATTAGATGGATGATTTTAAATATTTATAATATTTCTA
This sequence comes from Mimumesa dahlbomi, assembly GCA_917499265.3. Lineage (NCBI taxonomy): Eukaryota > Metazoa > Arthropoda > Insecta > Hymenoptera > Crabronidae > Mimumesa > Mimumesa dahlbomi. The sequence continues at coordinate 8,323,868 of OU824118.1, read as the reverse complement.
TTATTCAAATCGAAACAAATTGGAAGCTGTACGAATGTTATTTGTTACAAAATATATAACAACTAAGTGTAGTTGCATAATATATTATATAGTATTAATAATGTATGAACGGGAAATGAATTGTAATATAAATGATCAGTACATAATACCAGAGAGTCCAATTAAATGAAATTTACCTCGGGGAAGCGACGGGAGTATATTATGAATATGTGTTGACTGTAGGACGTCCTATCGTAGACTAATGGTTTACCTTGTACTTGACAATGTCAGGTTGAGAGTGTCTGAGTTCGATCGTACTTGAGCGGTTAAATCACAACAATTAAGGTGGGAATAAAAGGTTCAGTTAGTCGGATAAGTACAGGCGTCACGGACTACTTGGAAAAAGGGTAAAAGGGCAATTTACAGGTAGTTTCGGGACGTCCCTATCGCTCTCGTGATCACACAGAATTGTTCAAGGTTTATCACGCATAACTATTCAATATATTTTACCTAAGTTTGCAATTTGACTGCATAACTTTATGAATTTTAATTCACAAATACAAAGCTATAGATTTCATTCCGATGTGTTGAAAATCCTAAGATACATGCAAAAATTAGGTGATATTTTGAAAATTGTTTAAGTGACAAGTAAAAAGACCACAAACTTTATCTACTTCTGTGAACTTTGATTTACATAGTATGGGAGTCCAGAATTTGGACCTTCTGCGCTGTATTTTCGCATAATTCTACATCAAAATCGTGTACGGAACATGCTCGGTACGATTTTTCAATTCTTATTTTAGTGGAGGAGGCGCTGCAAAACCATTAAGTTGTCAGTGCGTCGGTAACTCAGTTCCCCGGCAAGAATTGCCATTAAGTGCTAGGTCTATTCTGTCCTTCGTCTGTGGTGTTGGTTAGTTCGCGAAGTGCATTTGGTACACATCAGTGCACATGTACCGGTGGATACGTGGGATTGCCAGTACAATATAATTTATAACCACGCAATGTCAAGGACTAAACTGACCACGGATCATAGCAGTCGTTGTTACTGAAGAACGATATCATATACCCCTTAGAAACAAATACTTCGTCAGCTAATTACGTAACTGTATGGTCTTGGTCTTTGACCCTGAGTTCTAACCTGTGCACGTGCCACTTTAGCGCATAATTACAAGAGCATGATTTGATATGAATAACGTCGCCTGCTGCCCGATGACGGAAAAAGACACCGGTTTGTAGCGGTGCCAATTGGCTGTAGATAATTACATACGTCGATGAAAAGACGATCGCCTGACGTTGCCAAGACGCGAGAATGAAGGAAAATGAGGATAAAGTACTGAACGAGGAACAGTGGAAACTTGAGGCGCAAGCTATTATGAACGATGTGAAGCAACACGTAACAGACATAAATCTATCTGAGAAATTACGAAGTAACAATCAAGTTATATATCTGAATGTGACTACGTTAGAAGGATTGAAATTCTGTGTGGAATTATCGAGCGCTGGGTTCACCGTCGTGGGTAACCAGTACGACGATATGTCGAACACAGGAAATGAATACTTTGAAACGCCCTACAGTTTACTCGACTTCATCAGTCCACAGTATAGAAATTCTTTTAGTAATTTGTTATTCAACAAGCTTAAGGTATTAAGCGATCAACAGGAAAATTAAAAAGTCCTCGAATTTTCAATGATATTGTTGTTTTGCCTTCCCTGTAAACAGATTTTCAATACCTTCGTATCGATGTTAATAAGTAACGAAACTCTGTAGTTGGGTTTATTTCTTTGGAAAAATAGAATAGCTTGCTTTTACGAAGAATTAAAGGAGTTATAAAAATAAAAACTACGCGACGGCGCCCATAAGTGGGTTACGGCACTGATATCTGGACAAGTATCCGAACATAGCCGAAGACGGCCGAAGCTCACGGTAATCAGAAGGACAGGATCGTATTTGGTACATAGTAACAAGTGTTCTAAATTTTATACAGACTCACATAGGTAATTAGTATTAACAATGAAATTTCTTGTCCATTTCTGACACATTAAAAACTTAAGCTAATCTACGATGTATTCAAATACATATATAAGAAAATACTTTGTTATTAATGCGATCTGTGCCATACGAAATAAATAAAAACATCGTGTAGTATAATGTTGTCGAAAGAAGTATATTTTATCCAGACAAAAATAAAAACGACTATAATGATTATGAGACAGAAGAAACGTCGAACATAGCGTACAATCGAACTTTATTTAATCGATGTCACGATTAATCAAAGTGTGAACGCGACCTTGGACGATTACACTTGCAACAATCTTTATGACGCAGGGCCCCACTACAACATAGGTACTGCATTGGCGTGGACGAATCACACGTTGCTAGGAAATGTCCCTAGGAATCGAAAGATCAGTCAGTGCAAGTGGTGATATCGGTTATGTTTACCCCCTCCTCTACGTTCGTTGTTCCATGCTCCGTTTGGCTGGTTTGGCGTATTCCACTGTCGAGCCTTCGGGGCAACGAAGCGGTTTCGCCAAATGTATCGCATCGCTTATGCGTTTTCTAGTGGTTCTGAATGAGTTTATACCATTAATTAAGTGCCCCGTGACGAGACAGTGCGTTCCGTTCGTTTGTACCGCGGTGGCTTGTGCGACGATGTTCAACAGTAAACGATGACACGCCCGTGAAAAGCGATGACTACAGCGGTCCTTTGATTGACTAGGAACGAAAGAGAAAACGCAGTACGCGAAGGATTTTCTTTGTGCATTCGTGTGACATCAGATGAAACATGCTTCAACCACGAGTTACGTGCGTCGGGAGATAAAGGAGGTGAGTTCGTGTAAAGTTTTATAAATCAGATGCGGGAAAGCCGCGGAATCTTGACAGGTCGTTAGTTTGTTTTTATCTGACGGCCGTACCCCATTTCGCGATATTAGCGTGAAAGGGGTGGGACGATTGCTTCCTATATCTCTGTCGAACCTATATAACTAGCGTACTATCGTATCTATAGGAATAAGCCGCGTTAATAGCGTAATATCACAGGTTGCTGAAAATCACACATCCACGTCTAACGTTCGTGCGTTATCTACGTTCACTTTTTTCACTGTTTTCGTCGCAAACGCGATTCTTCCCTTGGCTTCTCTCATAATATTTAACACACTGGTGAAAAGAATCGACTATAGAACGATATTTGTACTATGCATAATTTATAACTAACGAAATGCAGTGCCATTGTTATTTCCGGTACAAATTCTTAGTTTATATAAGAAGCGAGATATAGCAGAATTTGTGTCACTCAGTTTAAAAGCTTTTTGTCGACATTTTCCTAATCGCATCCTACTGTTATTTTCCATACTTCATAACTACGTTCAATTTCGGTGGAAATATGCCTGTACATTGACAAATACTTTATTAACAAAAATATGTTATATTTATTGAATATGCTGCAGTAAATTTAAATTACGATGTCTTGAAAGGTGAGCTTTTGTCATTTATTTCACGTAATTTTGTATATTACGGTCGTAATATTATAATTTTGAAGTCGCCTGTAATTAATTAGGAAGAATTAAATTTTATATATGCCGGTATATTCCAGGTATTTTCGGTAACGAATACAGGTGCAATTCTTTGTTTTCTTATCTCAACCTATGTGTTTTCTGTGGGAAAAATATACGTCGCAGATCAGGAGCAATGTTGATGGTCTAATTATGATAATCAGAGTGATTCACCAGTTAAAGATTGGGTCAAAGGTGGTAGAATGTGAAAGAAATAATTCACTGGAGTCATCTTTCATAACTTAGGAAATTATACACTTCCTAAGTTTTATATTTAATTTGAATACTTGTGACATTGATTAAAATTTATAAGCTTATTTTTGTTACTTTCAACATTTCGTAATGTTTACTTGAAATATTTAACAATACTTTTGTAATATTTCCTGTACACAAGATCATCAAATTGTGAGTGATAAAAAAAACGTATGCATATGTACTAACAATTAAAGCACTGTTATTTATCTTTTTATTTTAATTAGATTGTTCCCTATTTAATGCAATCAAATTTATTACAGTTAATTTAATGTTTGCGATTGGTCATTAATTAATATCTCATTTGACTTAACATTATAATAATATCAATGGATATAAAATAAAGTTTTATAGTAGTTCAGCATAAATGTATTAGTGTTCAACCCAAATATCCTGTACACTATTTTTAGACAAGATGCATGATCAACATATATTTAAAGTTGAAATTAGATAATACCACCCTTAGAGAAAATTATAGACCAAGATAGATACATAGGGGACGATCAAAGTGGAATTATTTGTCCACAAATTTATTACTTGCTTTCTTTGTTTAAACATTTGTATTATATTGTATTTAGTTATAATTTTGAATATATATGTATATGGTTCGCACATTAATCTTAAATTTTTATTTTTTTTATATTGTATCGATTCTGTATCATATGCATTCTGTGTAACTAAGATAAAAGTGAAGCAATGTCTATTTCTGATATGTGTTAGAAGATATCTTTCTTTCATGGAATATGATAAGGCTCAATACGATAAAGAATACAAATCCAACTCATCAAGGTGATCACACATGAATCTATGTTAAATTCATTCAGTAGTTCAGAGTCATAAATGAAGCTATATAAAGTTTAGTTTCAACGTTAAGAAAATATCCAATTTAGCATATTCTAATCTTATCCAGTTTATTGTGTATCTTACTACTTATAAGATATTTGCAGACTTACAAGTTCCAAACAGTTGTTCTATGATGCTTATTCAATGACAATATTTTTAATGGAAATAGTCAATTAGAACACACTATACAAACATATAAATACACAATTTGTCTTATTTATTTAAAAGTCCATAGTTTCTTTTTACTCATAGATTCATTGGATGTGTGGAAATTACAAAATAGTCAGATGACAACCTTTTCAGAAAAAAGGAATGGCTAGTTTGATGGTGACCTCTTCAAGTAAGAATAGCTCGCGTAGCACATCTCCCAATAGAGGAAATACATTGACCTCTCAAGTGCATCAACAACAATTAACAACAACGTCGGAGCACACTCCGAAAACACGTAATGCCCCACTGTAAGATCATATTTCTTTTTCAAGTATTGTTGTCGTACCATCAATTAAGACTTAAACTAGTTATGTTTGTATTATTCTTAATGGAAATAGTTTTCTATTAAAGTTTTGCAAGTAGCTGATTTTAAACCATAGTATAATGCAATTATAATTAAATTTACCTTTGTAGTTCCCAAACGGGGGAAGGTAGCACAGGCAGTGGTGGCAGTAGTGGTGGTGGCAGTCTCAATATGAAAGGTAGTAGGCAAAAATCTCCAGGAACTGTGTTTCGTATGGGAGACGACATGGAAGAACCAAATACCAGTCTAACCACTGCCGAACCAGATGAGTTTGTGCCAAACATTCACCCGCCAACTGATGACGAAGGAGTATGTATTGCAATATATTTGATATTTGTATTAATTATTATCAACAAATTTTATTTTACAAAATTTAAACATTTTTAGCTATCTATTATTGATTGTAATGCTGACAAAAGTGTTAAAAGTTATAGTTAAAGTAAATCTCCCATATATCATACCGAAATTATGTTATAGGAAAAATACAATTGACATGCAAAATTCATAATATTGCAATTTGACATATGACTACTAAGATAGTAATTGTATGTCCTTACATAAAGATGCTTATATAATGTAACTCTGTTGTGCATGCAGTGACAATTACACTGGATTGCAAGGTCATCAACCACAACCATATAATCAGGGTCATAGGTTAAGAAATGAAGTAGCTATTTGCATAATGGTCTAAGTGGCTTTAAAGCTAGAATGTAAAGAGCTACGTTAAATAGTCAGCCTTCATTCAATAAACATATATGTATAAGTTAAGGAATGCATTAAACATTTGTCATTGAAGCTAACTTTTAAAAATTGATAAAACATAGTGTAGGAATACTAAATTTATGTACATTTCTTCTTTTATTTACAGGAGCAGTATCATACAACGCAATCGTTCCTATCAAATGGCTCCTCTGAATTAATAACTGATGATGTTGACTCCAGTGCAGCCCGTGTCCGACAAGCTATTGAGCACATCGAAAGCAAAATTGCTAAAACAAGAGAGCTTATAAGAATAGAACAGACTACACGTGATGGTAATTTTCAATAGTTAACAGTTAATTGCTGTACTACTGATATTAATTATAAAGAATAGTGTAAAGATAACAGTTGTCTGTGTTGTAGTGACTGAAAGTCCAAAAGAATAATTAGTATATTTATAGATCATAATTTAAGTACTCAGAATGTAAATGTTACTAAGACTACACCTATATATTTATTTCCAGAAAATGTGAATGAATATTTAAAGTTAGCTGCCAATGCAGACAAACAACAGCTAACACGGATAAAAACAGTATTTGAAAAGAAAAATCAAAAATCGGCGCATAGTATTTCACAACTTCAAAAAAAGTTGGACAGTTATACGAAAAAATTAAAAAACTACGAGTTAAATGGTGCGCCCGCAAGTCACAGACAACCAAGGGAAATGCTTCGTGACATGGGACAAGGGCTCAAGTGAGTATTTTGCTAATACCATTAATACATTGTTTCCGACCTGGAGAACGGCATGCTAACGACAACTAACGAGGTGTATTACTGATCGGAATATCGGTATGTTTGATATCGTGACCAGATATTTTTTATTCATACATATTTTATCACCTTGATTTAACTTTATAATTGATATTAAATTTGGTAATCATTAATTTGAAAAGAAAAATACTGATATTCCCCTAGTTTTAATCTTATGGTTTATTAGATGTTAATGTACATATTTCTTATTATTTAACTGATCCCAATAAAATAAAATCAAAGGAAATATATACATATTATACAGTATAATGGATATGAGGAGTAGAGATTTTATATTATTAATTAAACAGCATCACATAATACATCCATACCATATATCATTATCTCTGCTTATGTAAGATTTTTCTTTATTATATAACATAAATAAATAATGGGTATGTATATGTAGAAGTAAAATATAATTTTAAAAGTAGAGGAGACTAAGAGAAGTATATAGGCATTGCTTTTATTTTGCACTAGAAATGAAGAGTAGATTTAAAAATTTAGTTGATTCATCTTAAATTTGCATCCACTTTCTCTTTTATTGTTCCCGTCCCTATTTACCCCCTTTATCCTGCTAAGTTTAGAGAGTGATATCTTCGTCTAATTTAAGACTCCCTTCCAGAAACGTGGGTGGCAATATTAGGGACGGAATCACTGGTTTTTCAGGGTGAGTGTTAACGTGAAAATAGATCTCCAAGTAATTCTTTTTCACCGTTTCGTCGCGTCAGTTCGCGTCCTTGTAAATCCGTCGTTTGAAAGACTTTTCATATCTTGGAATTAACTTTAAAAATTCCAATTGAGGTTATGACTAATCACAGTGACTCTGTAGAACTGATAGATAAGCAAAACAGGACATACATTCGGCTTCGTACATATCTTGGTAGATTTATAGTCTTATTTTATATTTCCAGAAATTGATTTTTCTTTGCCGTGTGTTTGTGTGTCTGTGTGTAGAGTATAGTAATCTTTGCTTTACATATAAATACATTTACTTATTTAATGAACTACCCTTTGTATTTAATCAATGGAAGTTAATAGTAATGATTTTTTGTTCTGTGTTTCAGAAGTGTGATGGCAAAACCGCGAGAGTTTGCACATCTAATTAAGAATAAATTTGGCAGTGCTGATAACATAAATACATTATCACGTGAGTATTATCTTGTTACTATACATGATGCTTCACTTATTTAACATGACACTGTGTACCTTGACACTAGTACTTGGTTGTATCTTCTAATGTGTGAATATGATAAAATTAAAAATCCTAAACAAAACTAGGCTCTATAACCAGAGTGCACCTTCACCAGCACGAATGTTTTATGCTATGAAACCAACTAAATCTTACAAGCAGTAATGTGCACATTCTTTTTTAATGTGTATGCAAATACATTTCATAATCATTGTAAACAATGTACATTTATTGTTTAAGTATTTAATTGTTGTTTCCTATAAATCACTTTCTGCATTTACTATGTCTGAAGAAGAAAGGCAAGTAAAGAAATAATGAGTATTCAAGACATTCTTTATTATTATACATATTAACAATATAGGACCTATTTGTTGAATTTGGAGCAATATATGGGAACAGCTGAATAAATGTTTCTTGATATTTTGCGCTGTCATGGCAGTTGAGAGTAGTAAGTAATGTACTAAAATGGTTAGATCTTTGAATCTTCCTTATAGATTCTTTCTATTTGTTACCTTTATTTATTGCCTTATCTTTATATATCTTACTTTTCTTTAATCTGTTTTTTGTATCCATTTTGTTTCTCTTGTAAATATATACATATAAATCAATTACAGTTCAATGTGCAAAATGGATTATTATTATTTTATTATACTTGTAAGAGCAAATTGCCTGCTATCAATTTTAATGCTCATATAGTACCATTACAGAAATGGTTTTTCATAAGTTTGTACAAGCTTTATGCTTTTGTTACAGTGTTACATTTATTTTATGATTTTTCACTGTTTTTTAATAGCTTTAATAACAATATTTGCTTTGCTAAATGTCAGTTATCCAATACAACCGAAAATGACAGCTTAATAATAAAATACAAAACAATTTCTGACAATTTTTATATGAAGGGAAGTGGATAGAAAAATATTGGCATACATATTGCAAACAAAATTTATTATTCACATTGAAGTTATCAAAATGTAGATACTACATTTGATATAATAATGTCAATGCCATGATAATAAAAAGACAGTAAAGTAGAAGAAAGAAGCAATTGTGCAAAAATGTGAAGATTTGTCTTAGAGAATGTAGTAGTTAACAAAGGCTAATAATTCGGTATTGGATAACATTCTAACATGCGACATCTGTGTCTCTGCAGATGGCTCGACTTTTTATGTAAACGATACACCACGTGCAGGTAATGGTGATAACGCTAGCGTTGAGGAAGAAAAAGCACATCATGGATCAGCTACCCTTCCGGGTGGATGTAGCTTAGGATCAACACACAGTGCAGCAGCAATGAAGTTCCCATCAGAGGAAGGTTCAGAGTGTTCTAGTGTTACGAGTGAAAGTGGACCTGGTAGTAGAGGACAAGGACACACGTGTCACAGTAATAATTCTACACCTAGTCTCAAGTCTATTTATGCAGAACTACAAGATCTCAGAGAAAATCTTGAACGGATGAGGGAAAGATTAGAAGGTGTAAAGGTTGGTACTAATTCGCAACATACATTTTAGCAACTTCATTAGTATATACAATAATAAAGAATAAATTGAAACGACTTTAAATTTTAGACGTTGCAGCAAGAAGTCTCGTATCTTTCGCATGCTGTACAAGAGGAGCGTTTTAGATGTGAACGTCTTGAAGAACAAATCAACGATTTAACGGAACTTCATCAAAATGAAGTTGAAAATTTAAAACAGACTATTACCGATATGGAGGAAAAGGTGCAATATCAAAGCGAAGATCGCTTAAGAGATATACACGAAATGTTGGAAAGTTGTCAAACAAAAATCTGTAAAATGGAACACCAACAGCAACAGCATCAGCAATATGTCACTTTGGAGGGTTTGGATAACAGCAATGCTAGGGCATTGGTTGTAAAGCTCATAAATGTAGTGTTAACAGTGTTGCAAGTTATATTACTCCTTGTTGCAACATGTGCTGGTATAATGATGCCTTTCCTTAGGACCAGGTATAGTTATCTTTTATTATTAATTACCTTTTCCTTTTCAGTTAAATCAGAAGTTATGGTAAAATATAACATATAATATTTCTGTAATTAAAATTACACTATATAATTGATGGATAATTCGAATGATATGTAAATGAGCTTTATCTATTCTGTATGGTTTCAAATCAGAACCTATTTGCCTTTGTGTTAAATTACTACTCATTTTAAATATAATGTCCAAAATTATATAATACTAAAACTGTGGAAATATCGTAAATTATATTGCATTAAAATGAGTAGTAACAACTACGACTAATGATCCATAATCTTTATAATTCGTGTTATATCATGGCTTTCATGTTCTGTTTTCATACATCCTCATTCATAAGTGCATCGGCACGTATATTGTCATCTGAGTTTAGTTTCGCACACTCATTGTTTTATTTTGTTTTCACATGTCTGTTGCAGTTGTACTAAGCCTCATTGTTTCATGTGCAGGGTGCGCATACTAACGACTACATTTGTTGTATTGGGGATAGTGTTCGTGCTCAAGCAATGGCCTGAGGTGCACGACGTTGGCAGTCACCTCATGCGCCGTCTTAAACAGACACTCGCCGTGAAGTAGCATCGTAAGTTATTAGATGTTCTTTTATACTAATACATATAAGAATTACATAAGATATCCATTGCAGAAAATGCAGGTATAACGTAAAAATAAAAGTTATCGATGAATATCCATTTCTGTTTTTCAAAAGATCTTTCAAATGAAATTTCAAATGTAGATTCGATTCAATTTTTTTTTTTATCTCAATTGTGTAAGGAGAATAAAATTTATTCTTAACTTTTGCCCTGAATTTACACCAAAACATACCGAGTAAACAAGACTTATTTTAGGGTGGTATACTTAAATTTACTGTACCCTGTGATGAAGAAAAAAAAATGTACACAATGATCAACATTTTGGATCCGTTTATCAGTGCTGTAGTACTGGAGCAATAATAGTAGGTATACGCGCAAATGAATTTATTTCTATCATAAATTGGATCACGTTCGCCGTTACTATATTAAATCAGATCAGCGAACTACGTCTATTTGATACTGTGACCTGAATGAATAAGAACATATTTTGCTGTGCAAAAATGTTTAACTTAGGAAAAGGAAAAATTTTTAGAGAGACAATTAGTGTTTTCGCCCTTTAAGTAATTGTTGTACCATTAATTATTCGAACTTTCTTATGTCGATTTTGAGCACTTCGGTTTCGAAATAATACACTCATTGCGCCGTAATTAAATGCGTTCATAACAGAAACAAAACGGGAATATTATGATTGTTACGACAATCTAAGAAAGGCAATGATTGTGACGTTGTACACTGATATTGCTTGAATACATACGGCACATTAGAAGACTTTACTTCAATAAAGTAACATGATACACTTATCACTTTTACAATGGAGTATTGATTAATATGTGGAATTAGAAGAAATTAAATGAGAAAGTACTGATTAAATGATATAAGAGAAAGAGCACTATCATCAGTGTCTGTGGCTGGTCCAGTCACCTTTTCTTCAATTAGAATTAAAAATGTTTGATATTCCAATGGAAGCGTGTAATTTATAGGACGAACGATTCTAAACCAAATGTTTGTAAGAATTACAATCGTCCAGTTGCTAAACAATAATATAAATTAAGAAAGAAAAAAAAACTCTTTTATCATTGTAGGTAATTGTCATTCGGAAATATGTAAAGTAGCACGGTTTATCCTTTACTATTAATAATAAGGTCGAATAATGCCAATTTAGGGCGTTACATACACTAGTTCTATATACACAAAAAAAAATTGGAAAACATTTTTTCGGATAAAAACAAGTATGTGTCATTTAAAATGTACGTACAACACACAATATCAAAAGAGGACCAACACGCTCCCTTCCTCTCATTCTATAATAATAATTTACACTTTCTGTACGTTGTAAAGAAAAGGGCTGCTTTGTTTGAGAATAAAATAACATCCAGCTGTTCTGCTTTAGTCTCACGAGTGCTTTAAAACCACCACAGACACGGTATGCATACACATTACAAAGAAATAAAAGAAATGAACCATGACAGATATCGAAATGAGAGAAAGACTGATGGATTACATTGCTCTAACAATTACGAATAATTTAATGTCAGTGGCAATTTCGCGTTATTAATTCCATTAAAAGATGTTAAATTATTAAAAAAACATATAAGTAATGGGAAAACAATAGGACGACGGATTCTAAATTTGTGCAATTACATGGTAAAAAAATGAAAAAGTATTTCTTTTCCAATCAACATAGGTGCTTAAAAATTGAGTGTGAAAAATACTAATCTATAATTTCTCAATTCTATTGATCGTCGTTGATGAATGACGAAAATAAAGTTTACTATTATTTTGCTAAACTTTCCTAGGTTTTTTCACAGTCTGTATGGCTTTATTGTAAGCACAGTGTCAGTAAGTATCATGACATTTCGGAACCCAATGCTACTTCACGAAAATGTAACAAGCGAAGTAAGAGAAAAAATTTTCTGATATGCATTCGTTCCTCTTTTTATCGCTTAGTATGCGGAATCCTTTTTACGTTCTACGAAAGTAATTATGTTTATTTATGATTTATGTTAAGTTCGTTTATTAAATTTTCTATTATTTGTATATATTGGACTCTGTAATGCTACTGTTCCGCTGATTTATAGAGAAAATGACAGAGATCACATTTCGCAAAAGGAAAAATAATTACGAAAATCTGTAAATAAAACGAAATTCATATTGTCAAATCTTTTGTTGTTTTTGCCTGTTAGTCGTAAGTATTGTACAAAATCAAATTTCCTAATTTCAAGTTGTGATAAAGTTCTTACTTTGATGTGTCTCGAATGTAGTTTCTTCTCTTTTTTTATATTTGGCTTCTGAAAATGTTCATCTCTCTTTCCCAAACTTTGATATTTTTATTATTATTAAAACGAACCGTATGTTTCTTTACATGTTTATTTTGGTGTATGCACAATGTAATGTTTTGATAAGAGTATATTATACGTCGCGTGTATATTAAATACAGATATTGTTAAACATATTACACAGACAGTACCTAAAAAGAACGCGATAAGTGGTAGTTACATCTAATTTATTCGAAATTTCGAGATAAAACGGTAATTTGTTCGTGCATCTAAAAAATAATTAGGCGAATTTGTACCTTCATCAAACTGCGTGTATTTTACATTTCATTACCATCCACTCCCTTTAGTATTACATACGTCAGAAATATTTTTGTAATTATTTGTTCTAGTTGAAACGAAAACCCATTCTTTTGACAATCCTTTTATGTTCCTAATTAGTTCTCCTTATGTCTATGAATTTAAAGAAAAAATTGCTGTGACTACGCTAAGTTTGTATGTAAGCATAGCAGTTAAGAATCAGTTTTGGGATCAATATAATCACATTTGAAAATTATGAAACAATTTTTCGCCTGCACGCCCTTAATATACTTGAAACTTTCTTAAAAAGGAAGATCTACAGCAGTGATTAAACAATATCCAACGAGTGATAAAAACAAACCACAAAATACAGACTAATGATGATGTATTGATTCTATTAAAAATTAAGATTTCTAATTTTACGTTATTTAAATCAAATTTCGAATAAAATGTAAGTTTACTTACTGTTACATAAGCAAGAACTGGACAAAATATATAGGGTGTTAAGTAATGCGCCTGCCGTACACGCATTATATTTTTGTATCCGCTATTTTTATTAACGCGCTGAATTTTTATGTTCGGCCAAGTGTGTTATGTGTTGTTAAGAAGCAAAAGATGTTCTACCAGCACGAACTGTTTCTAGCAGGATTTATGATGAATCTGCTTAAACGTAAACTCACAATCGAAAATCCGAAAGTCACAAAAAAATTGAACGTCCGATGGTCTGTCTATGGTCCTGTATCGATCAAATGAACACCCTATATGTATTGTGTAGCGTTAGAACGTGGTGCTTTGTAAGATACGTATGTAACCCAATATTAGAGAATTTATTAACATGATCGACCACCGAGTTAGCGAGGGCCCCTATTCGCACGCTTAACAAAGAATGTTTAGTAACGCCCAGGTATAATCGAAAGAGAGCGAGACGAAAAATACCGAGTATGTAGTTGAAAAAAAATGCCCTTATTAAAATGAAATTACAAAGCAAGTCAAACACAACGATGGACGTATTTTGTATCTTACATTATTACATTTTTCTATAAGTTTTCTTTCTATCAAGGCGATTTACAATTTTATATGTATTTTGTATTTATGAAGCTTCGTAGGAGTGGGGCGAAACGCGTATGATGTATGCTTAATATGTTGAGGCGGATTAGTACGTAATTCTGGAAATTATTAGTCATCCGTCAGTTTCTGTAATCAATTAGGGGTCCCTCGTAGTTTTAACGTAGAAAAAAGTAATTAAGTAAAATATATTGTCATCGATGCCTTGCATAGGTAGTTAATGTCAAATTATAGATTAACTATTTGTTGTCAATTGTAGGACGATGTAGGCAATACGAGCAGCGAATATTGTGAAATTGTTATCACGCTAGACACAATACATACGCATACATACACAGACCCACAGATACACGTGTACGTATGTAATAGCTGCGTAAACCGTCAGTGTAATAATGTAGTTAAAGACAAGAATAAGTTTATGTCCATTTTTGAATATATCGACATACGTGCGTAATGCTCGTATTTTGTTATTGCTGCTAAAAAAACACAATTTTAAGCCAAGTATTCGTTTAGCGGCTCTGTCATTCACAATATTATTTAATACCGTTTCGAAATAAAAAGAATTTTTAATAAAATTGATTACAACTCAATCCAGCTCGTCCTTACTGCCGATTATTATATTTTCACCGGAAAATAATAAGCTTGTAAATTTGTGTTTATTTACAACATAATTTCAAATTACCTTTTATACATCATGGCGTAAAGTAAAAAACGAAAAAATGAGATATAACAGAATTATATAATAATGCGTACAAAGGTGTATGAAATTTTAAAAAAAACTCGTAAGAGACTGTAAAGTTTTTATATTTTCTGTCAAGAGATTTTTGTCAATAATAATATTACAATCATCACAATTTTACAAATAATGTAATTATTTCAATATATATCACAATTTCTACTTTGTGTAGTGCTGAAAGCTGTTTTATTTGAAAGAGAATCGCTGGGACGCCACAGAGAGATATGCTGCGTTAAAGGTGATTATATGTAATGTTGAAAGAAAAATTTATCATTAACGAGGTATAACCACCATTCTATAGCATTTCCTTGCAATAAAAGGAGCTGTCAGCCTTTCATTTATTAAATAATATTTTAATGTTCACTAGTATGATTAAGAAAATATTTCGCTTTCCTTATGATAATCATATTTTCTATTATAGATAGAAGAAGCTGTATCTTCTTATTTTCCGTTAGTGTCTATAACAATCTTTAATGCACGTAGAATGCAGAGTGTGAATTTTAATGTGCGAGAATAGTAAAAACAACATCCCATTTTGTACAACATATCGAAATATGTTTTAAAATAAATAAGACTCATGTTCTTTCGTTAACGGTATACGCTTTAATAACACATTAGAAAATAAATTATTGATCGATTTACTCCAATTTTGTATCATATGGGTATGTTCGTATATTAAACGATTTCGATATTTTTATTATACTATACGCGATCATTGTTCGATTATGAAATTGAAAAATTGCGCGCTTGCTATGTAAATTGTTTCGTCCTAAAAATCCTTAACATATCGTAAAGATTTCCATGATCTTTACTGCACTTTCAAAAAGATCGATTGTTACAAATGAAAAACACTTCCTATCGTATAGTCATAGTTTGAGAAGCTTACGGATATTTTGTTTATCACTTTGATAACTTATGTTAACAGTTGACTTTGCATGAGATGCGTCTTCTGGCCCACTTAACACCCGTTAGTTAACACTTCAAATATTCTAGAACAATACAGATGGCAGATGTAAAAGATTGACAGTTTAAAAGAATCAAAATATTTCGGTACAATAATCATACCGATAAAAAAGAACAAACGATCATATGTAGATTAATATTACTTTCTACATGTATGGGTGATTTCATGAAACATGTCTTTGCGACTTGCAAAGAATATTCGAAAATATATTCTTTGTATATAGCTTTAAAACATAGTATGCTACAGCAACGGAATACATTGTGGTGATTAATGCGGCTTCTTAAATAGAAAATACAGATCCAAATATCTTATTTTCTACCATGCGTCTTCTGTATTATTCCAAACTGTTCTATCGAACTGATCATCGCTAATATTCCGAACGTGTATTTCAATCTGCCGTAATTTGAATTCCTTCGTGCGACTCTCTGAGCACAATTTCCGTCGACAGTAAATCTTTTACTTCCGATTCATCACGGGGAGCAGCGTCCTTCTGCACAACCGGTGTTGCGTGATGTTTCTTTCTGTGGCACATCATAGTCGATCTCGAAACGAACGCCTTACCGCACGCGTCACATTCATACGGTCGTTCGCCAGTATGCAATCGTTTGTGAATCGCCATTGGACTGAATTGTGTGAACGTTTTCCCACATACGTCGCATCTGTAGGGACGTTCCCCCGTGTGCGATCTTCTGTGACATCGTAAAGCAGCCCTTCTGGCAAACACCTTCCCACACATTTCGCATTTAAAGCTCTTTTCTCCCGTGTGCATGGTGGAGTGAATTTTAAGATCGACACGTGTTAAAAATCCTTTACCGCAGACCTCGCATAAATACGGCTTTTCACCGGTGTGAATACGCAAATGCGTGTTGAGATAACTTTTACTGACGAACATTTTGTTGCACACCACACACGGATACTGGCGATTGTCCATGCCAGAGTGTATTTTCTGATGACTCTTACATAGACCTTTAGTAATGAAACCCCTACCACAGATTTCACACATGTACGGCTTAACGCCTAGATGCCTGTTTTGATGATCTAGTAATGATTGTTTTGTTTTAAAGTTTTGGCCACAAGTGTTGCATGGATATGGCTTTAAATCCGAATGGACTCTTTGGTGAACAATAAGATAACTTTTGCACTGGAAACCTTTACCGCACGTGGAACAATTGTAATCGAATTGACCCGTATGCGTGGCCGTATGCTGTGCAAGACCTATTTTACTACGAAATGCTTTTTCACAAGTTAGACACTGGAAAGGCTTTTCACCAGTATGCTTCCTCATATGTTCTTGTAGCTTGTAATTAGTTCTATACTGTTTGCCGCATTGAGTGCAAACCTTTGGAGTCCATTTTTGTCTCATCGCCGGTTGTTTTTTTTGTTCCTCCGCATTTGTATTATTTTGCGAAGGTATTACTTCTGCTTCAGCAGATTTCGTATCTTTATTCAGAACTTTGCTTTTTTGTAGATCGCATCGCTGCTTATGTACATTTAATGCATCTACGGTTGTAAAGTACAAACCACATGGACAACAACAAAAATGTTGCTCAAAGTGTGCTGCCATATTGTTAGATTCTAAAGCTGCTTCGTTGCAAAAAGGGCATACAAACCAATGTGCACCTGTTTCATCAATTGTAGGATTGTTTAATGTCGTTTCTAATAACGAATGTTTCGTTCGTTTCGTATATTCAACAAGTATTTCCGAATTCTCTGTCGCTACTTGGCTTGTTGAGGCCAAAGTATTTGTGTGAGAAGCTGCATGTCTATGATTTTCATTTTCATTTACGACTGATTCTTCTATATCACTTTCAGTTTCAGCCTGAGTGGAAGCAAACCCTTCATGTGATACCTTAAAAAGAAACGATTAAAGATATAAATTGCTATACCCATATAGTACTAATTGCAGAGTATTTTGTATTTAAAGTATAAGCTGTTTTATTTTTATTGAACAACTTACATTATTTTCAAGTACATGTGCTGTATCTTCCGTAGCTAATCTTTCTTGTAATCTATGGTATTCCTCTTTTATTGGTACTGATTCATACTTCACATTCTCACAGTAATGTACAATCTGTTCTCGATTTTGATCTTCAGGATTTATGGAAGTCACATAATTTATACCTAATTGACTCAAATGTCCGCTCACTGTTAAATTTCCAACAACAGTCATATCTCCTTCTAAGTGCATGGCTATTTGATGATTTGAAACCTGTAATATATATGCATTATATCATTATGTAAACAAGCAGATTACACTCAATTCAAATAATGTAATGAGCTAAACTATACATTCAGTATATAAAATGTAGGACAATTTTAAATTGGTACAGTTTATATCATCAGATGAGCATGAGGGAAAATAAGTTCTATGCATTCATTTACTTCTCGTATGTGTTCATCCACCATCCTAACTGTATCGCTGTCTAAACAGTCGATACCTGTAACCTCGATATCAGCATCCTGTTGCCCAATTTCTTCTTGCGTAACAACTTGTTCACCAGCCGCCAAATCCATTTCATCCATGACTTGCATAGTATGTATAGTAGTTTCTCCTGTTTCCTGGGGAGCTACATGACTTTGTACATCCTCCATATTATTTTGTATCCTATCAATGTTCCTTTGAATTCGACTTATACTCATTTCCTCCACCTCTTCCAAATCATGCTCCGATATGTGAACAACTTCTTCCTTAGCAATTTCCTTGAGCATTTCCATAAACATTCCTTCTGTGTGTAAACATTTCTCACGAAAGTCAAACAACTGATCCAGCTTGTAAGCACACTCTTCGCAAACCACTTTTGGTAGCTGATCAGTCATAGATACCTGAAAAGAATGTCTTGATTTATAAGAATACTTGTTGTGACGGTGTAATATTATACAGTATATCACAGTGATGTTTGTAAAAACCCTGGAACGTCGTCTGTGAAAATCTAAACTACACGATCGTCGTTACAAGATCGTGAAACCTTGCACCAATTTTCTTCCTCTATTTATAGTTAAATTAGAAAGAGGGGGTGAAGACAGAGTACCGAACGTTGCAGTGAAATCAGGGCCTCTATCTTTACGTACGATTTTACCTGTACTGGCAGGCACGCGGCTATTTTCTTGTCAATGTTGCGCATCTGATCGCCGGCTTCGAAGATGGGTAGTCCCATAAGAATGCCCGTCTTGGTCGCGCATAGACGACATAAGTAATCAAATTCCTCGACGACGGCCATATCAACAGGACAGAGAAAATCGTCGTGTTGCCAGACTATACGAGACGATACCCCGAGACCCGATCGGAACGCTCGCCACTGGCTTCAAGATATCCAACGAAAGAATCGTTTTATGTGGCTTGTTGGCGAGTCCGCGACACGCATCACGGGCCTTCCCTAACTTGATTCCCACGGATCCTTGGTTTCGGCTTTATCTACTTTATAGCTACGCATTATCCAAAGATATTTGTCAAGTGAGTCTGCGTCCACACCATCGGGGAACCTCTTGCAATCAGTCACGGTGCCCGGAGCGGGGGGATTAGCTTACTCTGCTCTCTTTTCGTCCAAAAAGAATCCCTTTCGTAGGTGGCGCGCTGGGCATTATTTCCTTCGATTAATGATATATCGAAGATCGAGATGCTAAGTACTTTTCGAATACAATTGTGCTTTTTTTATACGGGATATTATTCTCTTACCTGTGATGTTTCTTGATAAGCCTCAAGATAAAGAATAGGTTCTGATACATAATTATATGTAGGACATTATACTTTCCAATTTATTTAAATAAAATTTACTACGAACTTATCTCAACCTTTCAGTACATTCCAGATTGACTCTAATGATTTCTTTCTTATTCTAAAGTAAGAGATTAATAAATATTATTAATGGATTTGAAAGAAAAAGCGAAATTTTTAAGACGGACCGGAAATAAAATACAATACCGACAATCCCGCTAAATTTGACGGGCTATATTGACATGTATATATTTGTACTTTTTAAAAGAAAATCAAAATATTAATTATTCTAAATGGTATTATCATATTCGTAATGGATTCAAAACGTGGGATCTAATAGTGGCAGGTAATTAATACGACAGGAAAGCGTAGAAATCTTAATTTGAAAATTCCTATTCGCGTATGTGTATATGATATTGTTCTTCTTTCACGTTATGCATCTACTTAAGTACAATTCCTATTACAATTCCTATTACAATTTAAAATATAATACTAACATATTATATCATACGATCATATAAATGTCACCATTTAAATTGTGTTTTACTATTTGATCTCTATTAAAAATGGCGACTAATAAACAGGAGAACCGACAAAAACGAAAATTAATTGAAGAAAAGAGTGATTCGGACGATGAAAATGAAAGTAAGTTGTGTAATTTTTTTTCTTAATTTTCTCGCAGTTTAAGTAAACTTGTTTTAGTTGTCTATTACAAAAGTTGTGAGACTGTGTATTGTTTACGTACTTACAGATTGAGGTTAAGTGACTTCCCGTCTTATTTCATTATCGATTATTAATGTTTTTTAATATTGTATTCAGTATTGTATGTCGCAATAATATCAGAAAAATTTAAATATCAGTACATAGATTTGCGCACATTAATGATTGTGCATTTTACATGGTTCTTCATATTTCTAACCTAAAAGGCCGAATAATTATTTTCTACCCCATGGATTTTCCTTTACAGAGAGTGGTAAACATGCCAAAACAAATTCAGAGCCACCACGGCTGTGTCCTTATTTGGATACGATAAATCGTCAGTTTTTAGATTTCGATTTTGAGAAGTTGTGTTCAGTATCATTATCTAGAATTAATGTATACGCTTGCCTTGTTTGTGGAAAATATTTCCAAGGCAGAGGAACTAACACTCATGCTTATACACACAGCGTAGCAGAAAGTCATCATGTTTTTCTGAACCTTCATACATTAAAATTTTATTGTTTACCTGACAATTATGAAATAGTTGGTAAGCAGGAATCAATATTGTCATATCATTTAATTGTATTTTAATAATATGTTTATAACAAAAAATAATTGCTATTCAGATTCATCATTGGATGATATTAAATATGTCTTGAATCCAACATTTGACAAAGCACAGATTGCCTTGTTGGATAGAAGCGATAAATTGTCTAGGGCCATAGACGGTTCATTGTATTCCCCAGGTATTGTGGGGATGAACAACATAAAGGCAAATGATTACTGCAATGTCATTCTGCAAGTGAGTTAATAATACAGAAACTTTTTATGAACATACTTTACACCAAACTAAACAATTAATTTTTTAGGCACTTTCTCATGTTACACCTTTAAGAGACTTTTTTCTAAGAGAGTCAAATTATTCTCATGTAAAAAGGCCTCCTGGTGATTCTTCTTATCTCTTGGTCCAGAGGTTTGGAGAATTAATGAGAAAATTATGGAATCCACGTAATTTTAAAGCTCATGTGAGTCCTCATGAAATGTTGCAAGCTGTTGTTTTATGGAGCAAAAAAAGATTTCAGTTTACTGAGCAGGGTATGTCATATCTGTTAATGCTACAACTACTAGTACATTGTCTAGCAAATATTACTTATTAATTTACAATTTATAGGTGATCCCATTGATTTTCTATCCTGGTTTCTAAATGCTCTGCATCTAGCATTAAATGGAACAAAGAAACGTGATTCTAGTATAGTTTACAAAACTTTTTTGGGTCATATGAGAATATATACGAGAAAAATACCACCGCTAGAATTAGAGGAAAGTCAAAGAAGCGAATTGCTTCATACTGTAGAATATGGTGAAACTGTAACAGAAAGCCCATTCTTATATTTAACGTGTGATCTTCCGCCTCCACCTCTTTTTAAAGACCAATTTACAGAGAATATTATTCCCCAAGTAAGTATTCATTAATAGAAATATTGTAAAAGCAGATGCAACTGTTCATCTTCTGTTTGTTTAGGTCAATTTATATACACTCCTAAATAAATTCAATGCTGTTACTGAAAAAGAGTATAAAACCTACAAGGAAAATTTTATGAAACGGTTCGAGATTACAGAGCTCCCACCTTATCTTATACTTTATATAAAGGTAGAGAATCTTATGTTACAAATAATGCGTCATAATGTTGTTCAGCTTACTTAATGGCATTCTTATTCACAGAGATTTACAAAGAACACATTTTTCGTTGAGAAAAATCCAACTATAGTTAATTTTCCAGTCAAGTAAGTATTTTTCTGAGTACTTTTCGATAGTAGCAGTAATTAGAAAGTAACAGCATGTATTTTTTCTTTCCAGAAACGTAGATTTTGGAGATATTTTAACACCAGAAGTGAAACAACAACATCCATTTACAACATATGATTTAGTTGCAAATATAGTACATGATGGTGAACCTGGTCAAGGAACATATAGGGTTCACATATTACATAGAGCAACTGGACAGTGGTACGAATTGCAAGATTTACATGTAACCCAAATTTTACCTCAGATGATAACATTAACTGAAGCATATATACAAGTAAGTCTATTTAACATTAATTCACACTATACTTTTATGTAAAAATCACATTCTGTATGTTCCTCTTATTCTAGATATACGAATTGCGAAAGGATTCACATCTGGAAAACGGCGACAACAAGAATAAAAAGACAATATGATATCGACCATCTTTTTAATAAATAATTTACATTTTGTACATATCTTGTAGTTTCTTTTAATATCTACCATCCAATACATTTATCCCACACATAATTTCATACCTATGTTTAATAAACATATTTCTAAGCAAACGTATAATATGCAAAATAAATATCTCTAACGTTCTCTGTCGTGTAATTACTCACGTTCCGTCATGCACGATTAAGAATCATTAAAAGCATTCGTCTCTATTAGCCTTAAATTCAAAAAACCCGCTCAATAAACTGTCTATCATTAATCGATCATTGCCACAATCACAGATCTCTATTAACCCGGTCGTCGCAGACGCAAAACGATGAAAACCAGCAACAAAAACACCGGTTGTCGCCGATCGGGCCGAGGGTAGCCGAACGACCCCGACGGGATCGGAAGCGAGCTGGAAGTGGCGGTGGTGGGGGAAGCGGCACGGCGAGGCGTCGCGCCGAAGCCGAGGCGAGGAGTCGAGTCACAGCCGGCCACGCGAAACGGTCACGAGAGTGGATTCCTTTATACCGCGCTATTTTCACCCTCGTTTTTCCGTGCCTTTTGTTTCGGAGTCGGTACGACACGCAATCGACGACGGTTACGCCCGCGAGTGCTTTTGTGTTCTTGTCTGGTGCTGCACGGTGTGCTCTGTTGTGGTTCCAGCACGTGGATTATCGCCGGTGGGAGCGACGCCAGTATAAACAGTGAGTAGAAGTTTTTGTTGGAATGTTGCGAACATTCGATATGTAGTACCGTGCTATACTCGGTGTTTCGTGATATGGGGGTTGAAAAATAATCTCTCGATAAAGAAAAACGGGAGAATGGGGAAACACGATACGCGGGTACGGGCGACGTTTGAAAATCGTGGCAGCCTTCTGGCGGTAACGGTTCTATCGCGTATGTACTACAGCACCTGACGAACAATCTTCGTCTTCTTTACAGTGCAGTTTTGCTGTATCGCGGATCTATGATCGTTTTCCGCGCCATTTATTCGGAACTCGAAGTGAGGTGGGGAGATCGGTTATCTACCGGTGTTCGATGGTTCTACGGTACAATAGAGATTCGCGTGTGCAGGATCTCGCACGGTGTATTCGCCCGTCTTGTGTCCGTGCATTTCAATCGTAATTTTCACATAGGCCGGTCATTCTTACACGCATGGCACACGGGGAGTTACGGATTCGTGTCGGCGTCGTGCCAATGCGCGGTTACTTTCCAGCATCCGTGCCGAATACCTGTTTCGTGCGAACCACGAAAAAAAAACTGTGTTCGATTGCGTGGCCTCCTCAGTGTGGTGGAGGAGCGGGCCGCAACGTTCTCCTCGGTTTAAAAGGGGCAGGGGGGGGGAGAGGGAGGTGCGTTGACTCTCGAAGAGAAGCCGCGAGTTTCGGATTCCTAACATCTCGGCCTCGTGATCGTTGTTGCATCGCGTAAACCAGTTTCCGCGTGCAAACGGATCCACGATGACAGATCGAACGAACGTCAACGATTTAGTCGTTGCGCCGTGCCGCGCACCCAACATTCCGTTTGGAAGGATATTTCGAGACACCGAGCATGGTCACGGTAGTAAGTATGACGAGTTTTTATCGTAAGAGATAAAAAGAAATGAATGAGCGTGGAAATAAAATATGGCGGGTTCTCGAGTTTACAAATATTTACCTTGATACTACTCCGACGAGATGTTATTGTTTGCTTTGGAGATATTTATAGGATTTCGAGAAACGCTTAGAATGTCTTGTACATACGTATAACCTGTTAGACGGAATGATCTCTGAATACGAATCTTTTTGGAGTATTTAATCGTTGATACTCTAATGTCTGTGACGAATTTTTCGTAAAACTACCATATTAGATTTGAGTAGGTAGAGTCACATTCAAAACATGTGCTATTCACGCTACAAGGACCGACACTTTTTTTGCGGACCACTTTCGTTATATGCTTTTCCTTGTCTTATTTTGTATTTCGTTTCAAGGTTTCGGCTTGCCATAAGTCGAACTGATCAACGAGGTAAAACACATTTCGTTTAGTTTCTAAATTGATAGCGAAAAATTGAGATTTATTAAAATCGGAGTTTATCAGTATGCCTTTTGCATGGCTTATTTGTTGAAACGAGAAAACAAAACACGTATTTCACTTAAAATTAATTTATTTACATGTCCATGGATTTAGTAAATTTACCTTACATTTATTCACGTAATAACGAATTCTATCTGATTTTTGTACGACCTCATAAGAAATAAGAAATGGCATTAACTCCAAGGACTGAAGGAGAAGTTAATATATTCTTAACATGTAAGCCACGATTTACGATAAGACGAAAGTACCGTCAATTACGTTTTGTATAACCGTGTTTAAAATTTACAAAATGGAATTTCCAAGTTAAATCGATTATAGTCTGGTTCGATGCGAGTGTCGTGGAAGTCAATTAAAAAGACTGAGAGTATCGATAAAGTGCAGCACTAATTGTGCTTGCGACAGAAAAATGCTCTAGGGTTTTCTCCGTATAAGGTGGCACTTCGTATACCGAAGGGATGGAATTCTTGGGCCACGGAGGACGTTTGTAACTGCTTCAAGAATGTTTCAAACGTGGGTGGTGTATTAAGTGGAAATGTAGTGTATGATGTACTGGATCATTTCACGTCCTTCGCTCGGAGCAAATGTTTTAGTATGCATGGTATTTCAATGGTGTTTGCGTTTTTCGGATTTCATACGAAAAGGCAAGAAGCCACTCACCGTTGTATACCACTTTTTTTTTTGAGGCTTATGTTTTCTATTCGTGCGAGTAAACGTGTCAAGGATGGACATCACGGCGCTGTTCATCTGCGAGAGACATCCTTGAAGCACTTAAATATCGATTGAGGATACAGGAGTGCATTGTCAAATACTTCCGGTTGCGGCAATATAACTTGTGCACACGTATATCACGCCTAGTAGATTGTTTATATATCTTTGAGTAATCCTTTATTGTATCCTTTAATCTTTTAATGACCGAATTCCAGTCGTTTATGTTACTGAAACATGTACAGTAGGATTTGATTCATAGATTTAATGGATTTTCCCAGTATTACATATCTGTTATTAATTTTATTTTTCCCATCAATTGCATCGTTCTAATCGGAGTTTTTCGTTTATCTCGGTTTCGCAATCTTTCCAAATGATGTTCTTAAATAACGGACACTTTACAGTACACGTAGACACATTAAAACGGTAACCGTCATTTAGTGTTCTTAGTCTTTAACTATCGATAACGTTAGAAGCTTAACTGATACACGAAAATCCTACTTTTATTCGGTGTAAAAAGTAGCTGTTAATATAACTAAAGTGCGAATACTGATGTTCAGTCATGCTGTAAGTAACTGGATACAGTCGCGTGTATCGACACAATTCAACGACGTCGCAATCTAACCGTGACAGAGGAAAGTTTAAATATCGCGTCTTTTCCCGTCCCTTGAAATGATTCCCCGTAGAAAATGTTCTATTGTTTCCTTCGAATAGGAAGTCAGGCGTACGGGAAACCGCGGGCGAAATAAATCTGCATCGGAGAAAGTTCTGTATCGTTGTTCATGCAATCGTTCTCGGCGTGTGGCAAAGTATAGTGTGACACAAAGACGGACCGAATTGTGTTGCATAAAGGACGAGGAGAATATGTGGCTTACTAGAGAAATAGTCCGGTGAACAGCAGGTGCCCAGCTGTTGCGGTGCAACACGTATACACAAGTGGCTATAGGTGAATGATTAAGATGATGTTGGTGTAAGACGTTGGTGAATTGGGTTACACTGGTCACGTTCTCGTGGAAATTACCAGGTTATATCTGATGTACGAGGTATAGGAGTCTATGGACTTAGGAACTTGGTATCTCTAAACAGTTAGAAGTCGAACGACGACCCAATTAGACCTTCGTGATAAACCGTATAGAATCATTCGTTTTATTAGAATTCCAGTGGTATTCGTTCGAAGGCAACTTAATCTTAAGTTTGAACTTTTAAGGAAAGATATGGTCAGCTAATAGTTAAGAGCTAGGTTGTAATATTCATGTAAAATACTCTCTATGGGGAAAATATTGGAAGATATTTTGCACCAAGGTGGAGAAACGTTCCAATTAATTGTTCGTGAAAAGACTTTATCTCATAAAGCATAGAGAATGTCAGTATGAAAGCTTATGTTGACACATACTTCAGAGAAAGAAACGTTTAAAAACTTTGGAATTCATGATACGTTTGGAATGAATGAAAGGCATTCGAGATAGACACGCCGGTGGAAAACTATTGGAATTATGTTTCAGCTAGAGTTCGCGTATTTTACACGACATTTGCTATCATGTCGACGCGATCCAAAACTGTCCATGAACTGGGACAAACAAGTGTGAAGTGTCTTTCGTAAATTCTGAAATCTGGGGCAACCATCTAAAGGGAAAACTTCTTCTTTAGTGCGAAGCACGCGTTAGTTTTGCATAAGAGAGTAACGAAGAGTTCCACATTCACGTAATTGTAACGCCGTTGAGCGTTGGACACATACATATACATTTTCCATTTGCAATTTTCAGTATCTTTTAATACAATTTACCATAGAAATTACGGGTAGTTTGCTGCGAAATTGTTCCCCAGTTAGCGTTAAGTGCACGGAGCTTTCGTGCCAACCTAAGCTACGTATATATTTTTCTTGCGGTGATTACAAACGGAAGTGTGTTGCTGTGATTCGCGTAGATCGAATATGATTGTCACGAATTAACGTTATTGCAACAATAGCGTAATGATATATAACAACGTTCCTAGTCATATGATAATTTCAAACAGAAGAATTTTCAAGGAATCCCATTTCCGAGAACAATCGCGCCGCGGCTCCGGTAATGCGAAAAAATCTTTCACACGCGGTTTAGTCGTTTTCTATTCAACGGTAATTTTTCAATATGAAACGAAAGGGTCAGCTTAATATTCATAGAACTAAAGTATTAAAAAAACTCTTCTTTTTTCGCGGTGATTAAAAGCGAAAGGGCGCCGGCGTGACCCACGTGACTCGAATACAATGTAAACTTATTACCATGACAATAAAGCGTATTAGCAGAAAAATTTCTTTGTACGCAGATTTTTTTCTTTTTTAATACCATTGTGCAAAATTACGGAATGTATACATTTACCTTTAAACATAGCTTTGTATAATTGTTAAAAACGTGGACCGGTATTTTCGTATGATAATCTTCAACAATGGCGCTCGCGTACAGACAGATAATTTATGTACAATTAGCAATGTTAAACTCGGAGATACCTGTAGTATGTACGTGCCTAACAGATTCTACGTACGGAAATTTTGTCAAAACTTTCCTCGTTGTACGGTTTCATTAAAATGTAAAATACCTTGTGGATGCTAAACCCGTCGTCATTTGCTCTTCACCGAAAGAAACGAAATTTATCCATACATCGTAACTTTACTTGATGATATTAGGCAGGTGCTAAGTTGCATATAACTACATAATGGCGTCCTCAACCGTGTTAACCTTTTGGAGCAGTTCGCTATTTCCGAAAATCTAATTTTATCGTCAGGCACGAGACATAGTTTTATACAAACGTAAATTATAATTATATCTCCTACTATAATTAAATGGGACAAAATTCAATCTCATTTGTTCAAATAATTTCGACGGATTATAGATAAATCTTATTAAAATAACAAAATATTTCAAATATTATCAACCTTTGTATCTATTGCATACAATATGTTTTTATACAAAATATCACAAAGAGAATTAATTAGATTAAGTTTCGATTTTTTAAAGAAAGTCATTCCTTTTAATTTACTGTCGATAAATCTGAATCCTTTTAAAGTATTGAGCTTTGAATATGAATAGGCTTCCCATAGTATGCCATTGAACAACGTTCCAACGGGTTAAGCTATTTAGTCGAGATTACATACACTATCGGGGCTCTTTTTATGCGGTGATTAGAAGCGGAAGGACACCGGCGTGACTCGCGCGAATCGAATACAATGGTCACAGGGTACCCTCATTTACGTAATGCACTACGAGAGAGAAACAATGCCGTCTGGCGCTTCTCTCGTTCATGATTCGTCGCTCAGGAGACACGAAAAGAAGAATTACGGGTAGTTCGCTGCCATGTCGTTACCGCTTTTCGAACGTGAAATCTCAAGAGTTCCCTCTATTTACGTGTACACGGTAACACGGGTCCTTGCCAGGTGTGAGGTCGCGTCTACGGCTCGATTTCTCTGGAGGGTTTTCTTTTCAATCGAGTAATCGATATGGTGGTTGCCATGACTCCGAGAAATGTTTGTATAAGTGTCTTTTGACGATCGAGAACAATTATATTCATCTATATCGGAGTATTTTGTATTGACAAACTTATAAGTGGATATTTTAAAATATATATTGGAGTAATTTCGTGATATTATACATATCATAGGTATATTTAGAGTAAAAGAAAAGGAATATGGGTAATACATTACTGTTAGAAATTTTTTCCAACTTCCGAGTATGTAGTACAAGTTGAAAAATGCACAACACCGATTTCTCTAAGATTACTTGGCACTTGTTCGATCGATAAATAGCGCACCATCCGCGCGATGTTCTGAAGAAGTATTTCCTCCGAGAAGAAAGGTGAAAGATTGCGTTCCTGTTTCGTGACAGAAACTGTAGTGAACGAGAGATTAGGAACGAAAGTCTGTGTGGTAGAAGTAAGAAAAAAAGGCGAGATGATTGCACATAGTTCAACCGTGGCTACCGTTGAATCGACGTTGAAAAAAAATAAGAGGTGCTAGAAACTAGTTGTAATTATTGGTTCGAAACTGTACCGCACGTTGGAAGCTTGTTTCACCAACTTATTAGGAATTTTGAGATTAATGAAACAGAGTGTAGTCATGCAAATTGTTTATGTAGAGGATGATGAATACTTTATACGAATTTTTTTAAAACCAACATAGGAAATTTGGATAATATTATAAATACTTCCTTACATCGTGATATGTATATGTAGTCTATATTTAGAAAGAAATCTAATTTCTTGCGGGCAGGCACGGAGCGTATCTATGAAAGAATATGATTACAGTGAGAATCCTTTACAGGAACGCAGTCATTCTACCAATTAGCCGCATACATTTGTTGCGATAACCGGCGCATCGCGGTCGTTTTCAAATAGACATTGAATTTTATCGTCGCGGACATGTGTGCGTTTTCCTTATGAATGAAAATGGATAGACGGAATAACTCAAGCGGGGGAAAACAAAACTGCCGGGTCGATTAACCCGTTCTCGCATGGGGAAACTCGTTTTTTCTCGTTAGAGTCATCTCGTAAACGGTCTGAGGCAAGCGTTGAACTTTATCTTTCGATTTCCATGCAACCTCTGAATGCAACGGGTGAGACGGGATTGCATTCGCGGTGAAACGCGACGTTATCGTATCGATTAGCTAGTTTATTGTAACTTACAAGATACATACTAGTTTTGACGCTATTTCCTTGTTACTTATAGCGAAACAAAAGGAAGTGTGTAACCTAAGTAAGAGGAAGTAACGTCCCTCGCGGCTATGAATCTTTGTTGCAATGTACGTTGTCAAGTTACAGCTTCTTGTATGCGTACCGAAATTTCGCCCATAAATCCGTATCAAGGGAACCACGTATAAATTGTGAAATACATATTTTTCTTCCATACTTTACCATATTCGTATAAAGCTTCAAGACATTCTCATATAAATGTAACAATTTCTTTCGCTACGTTTGAGATACCAAAAATTATTCTAAATATTCTATATCTAAACATTGTTTACGGTAATAAAGTCTAACTAATTATGCTGTGGTAATTTAATTAATAGGAAAATAGTATTATTGTTAACATTTCGTGTGCATTTGTTGCACTTGTGAATGAAAACAGACACTCGAAGAAACCCCCCGTTGGAAAGAAACGAAAACAACGGATCGATTGGCTCGCCCCTGTCGTGTGTAGACCCTTTGGGGTGCTCGTGAATCCGATATACGGCTTGAAGTGTGCGTGCATGCGCTCGCATGTATAATGTATGCAGGCACACCGAGCAGGAAAGTCCCGTCTGTATGCGTGGATCGTCATATGGGTTACCTCGAGACAAGATCGCGGCTAGAAGGACAGTCTAACGGAAGTAGATTTTTTCCACAACCGCATTTCAGTAATTTCGTGCGGAAAATGCGAACTCTAAATATCCCACCGCCAGTAATTAACGGTCTTAATAGTTTCTAACCCCTGGAACCGCTTTTGTCCTTTTGTCCGTGTGGCAGAGATTATTATCGTACGCCGCTTTCGTTTCGTTTCACGTTTCCTGCGTTTCTTATAATGATTCAAACTACTTATACCACGCGTCCGATCGCAATTGTTATTTGAAAAAATCATTTTTAATGTTTTTAACAATTAACATAGAGGGTGTTTCTATTTAAGTCTGTGAGGAGAAAAACGAAATTTATGTATATTACCAAGCGTAGGCGGTGATGAAATATAATGATGTAACAACACGAAACGTTAGTCGTAGTCAACCACAAAGTTGTTTCATAAATTTTGCAAACTACATGACAACGTTATGCAACTTCTGTAAATGACACGCGGTGCGTTAGAGGCTATTCGAATTTCAGTTTAACTTTCGGAAACTGAGGCTAACCTGCAGCGTGCATCGGCAAAGTGGCTGTCTTACATATAATACATACATATATGTATGCAACTATTGTGACCCATAGTTTACGCTTTCCGTTAGACGTTATTATCCGCACCACCTGTCTTAACGTGCGCTTCCCCTTCTTCCGTTATCTTTCACCTTGTATCTTGATATTCTCTTATTCAGTCGCTCCACTTGTACGTGATTCTCGGGCGTCCTTTTTCACCACGCCACAGTTCCTTTTCTTCCTTGTACATAGATATCTTCTTTCCTTCTACCTCTTTCTTCTGCACTCTTTCTCGTCCCTTTCCGACCATCGGTTACCATATTCGCCTCAGCTGTTACACCTGCGACTGTAAAGGCTCGGCGAGCTGTTTTATTTAAAGTGCGCGATCTACTGTCGCTGTCGGTGGCCGTACAAAGTCGGAAGTGCTGTTCATCAGAAGTTTAATTGAATTTCAGATTTTAAACGCTACTTACGTTCCGGTTTAAATCAGTTTTCCCTTGGATTTATTTATTATATAATCCGGAAACGTGATAGATTTCTTGATGGGAGTGTTGCGGCTTGTAGAGGATTACCGATTTAACGATGATTGCTTTATAATCAATTTTTTAATCACTTTTGCATAGAAAGTTTGGGTTTTGTTTGAATTGACGTTTTTAGAAATTTAACCTTCGGATCCTTACACCTACAGTGTTAGATTACGAAAACGCAACGAGTCCTACGCTTGGCACGTGTTCAACCTTGTTCGCATATATCAGTCGTTTAAAACGCATTCTAATCGCCGGGCATTGAATATGTTTGTAGAATAAATATACAGGTATGCTAATTCATTCGCACATCGGTTCGCGGGTTTCTCGTCGACAAAATTCAGATTTCACAATGTAGTGTTACGCGGTGGTGCGCAGGCAGATTTCGATTGTCCTCGATACCTTAATATAGTTAATCAATTCGATATTCCGTTGCACCAATAATCCAGTGAAATCCCCGCATTTACGCAATGCTACTCGGTGCTTCATTGTATCGATACTACAGTCTATGTATATAGATTATCATTTTCATTTAAATTAGTTGACACATTTCCAGTAAACAAACAATCATCACAGTTTCCATTACATACTATACATTCATTCTTAGAAAAACATTATTTCCCTTAGTACGAACATTCATCGTCATTATCGATATGAATCACGTTACGCGGCGAACGCGTAGGGTGAAAACTCCGTTTCCTCGCGTAAGTGGAATCGTGCTAAATCTTCGCGAAAGTAGTGGAACGTCAGGTTGCTGGAGTACAATAGGCGAGTTGAAATTGCACAACCTTAGGGCCTACTGTCGTTGAGCACTCTCTGGAACTGGGAGCCAGTTAACGGCCTCGGAAGGAACACCGTGCATGAGTTTTCAGCCAAGAGTCGATTCGAGATTCATCCTCGACGTTATCGAGACGGGAGAGCTTCGAAAACGAGACCAACCTTCGGAACTCTTTCGCATCTCACCTTCGAGGGGTCCTTGCTTCCGGCCAATTGTACCATCCGATAGCTTCCGGTCTCACGCTTCGCATAACTCTTCACCTCGCCGGCCGTGTCTCATCTCCTTCGCGTCGTTTCTTCTGTCGCGTCCTCGGCGTTTAACTGCTTTGCAAATTGCGCGGAATTTCTGCCTTTTAGCTGGCGGCCATTCCGCCGGTATGTTTGTCGGAATTTCCACGAGGTTCTGTTGCGGCGCGGTCGCCGGAATGTCAAGTGGACAGATAGAATTCGGCGATCGTATTTTCGACCGGATTAATTCGTTTCCGCGTCTCCGAGTGGACAGAAAGAATGTCGAAGTGATACCGTGTGATGCGATTGAAGCGTTCCCGACTGGGCTAGATAACTTCGGAATTATAGGATTTATCGGGGATTCGCGGGGAATCGTGTAAGCCCTTTCAATTTTTTTTTCGTTTTGAGATATTTGGTCTATCGAGAAGGAACAGAGATTTATTGCTGTCGTCAGGATGTGGAGAAAGTGTGTCTGTAACAGTTGTGTAATATTACAGAGTGAAGTAAAATGGGGTTTGTTTGTTTTTATTGTGAATAGTTTCCGCTTATCTGGTTAATTCATGCAATCCGGTTATCATTAGATTTTACTCTTCTTATCTATTTTGATATAGTTAAGCTAGGTAGTTGTACAGTTATTGTGTACTTGAGGAATATAACTATATATTCGAAATAATGTAGTCTATTCGGTTTAACACCGAATAATCGACCGTATAAAATTCGAAACGTTTGTTTTTCACCGTCACGTACTGCTTTCTTTCGTTCAGCGAAAGTAGAAGTGATTTATCCGTAACAGTGTGACAGATTGATTACTTAATTCCCTTGAACGTGTCCAGTTCAAACTTTTTGCACAGTTTTTAAATTAAAATTCTTGTCAGTTATACGTATAAATCCATTCAAGCTCTATTACAAGAATGCGGGGTTATATGAAATATCGTTGCTGGTGTGTCAATTCGAGAATTATTTGTTACATTTAATATTAGAACCGGTAATTGAAAAGTTGTGTACTAACCTGTGAGAAATTAAATAAAAGCTTTGATTATAATATCACGGCCAGACGCTATTTTACACTTGAATTACGAGAGAGATGAAAATTCGGTAGGGATAAACCGCTTTAAAAATAGATAGAAACTGGGATCTCTCGTTGGAACGGACGTGGTAACGCGTTCACGCATTACGAGCATGTTGCATCAATTTTCGAGTAATTTCATGGTAATTTCCTGATTCCTTCCTAAATCTTATAAGGGGAAAAGGATTGGCTCGAGGGAAGTTTACATCTTCGAATTTCCCCTCTTCCCGTGAGGGTGTGGGTAACACGAAAAAACGTATCGATTTCCGTCCAATAAAATTCCAACCAGCGTTGGAAAGTTACTGACAAATTCCATTTTCTTGTTTGCTAATAATAGTTTTCGTATTTTCGTCAACTTCTTATTTTTTTCTAGATTTATAATATGAATTTCTGCTAATTTCAAGTGCTCACGGTTCGTTACATGTTTTCGTAATTAAATAAAATTTCCTTACATCTCCGTGCAGTTTTATATAATATTTTTCTCGTCTCTACAGAAGCAATCTAGGCGGTGATTAAGCTTTTTGTGAATTTCGCGATACATTTAAATGGTTGCATTTTAAAACGTATAGAATTTATATTTGCAGTTGATTTAACGCTCATTATAGTGAAACTAAAGTTTTACGCGCAAGGGGGCAGAATCTTAATTACACACCTTGTATTTCTGTCATACGGAACCTTTGACATGAAAAGGGGTAAAACCTTAATTACTTGGCCGTGCAATGTAACCCATACCGGCAATCTACGTCATTTTTATTCGCCACGTAATTGCTTACACATTCATGAAAGTGATAGCACCTGTTGTGAGATTATGATATAATTTAGACGCATGAAATTAAAAAAAAACGATTAATGTCATTAAAAACAAAAAACCAAGTGTCACTTAAACTACACTTTCAACTAATAATCAAAATTCGAAATGGTCGGGTTATACCAACACACGTGCATGTAATGCATAAGCAATTACAAAACACTCTGGCACTGACTGCACTTCTCGCAGTAAAACACGTTGCATAATAATTTACATTTTAATTACGTCATATGAGTGATGAATATTCCCACATTTGTCCAACGAATTTTTTTTTGCGTGCGGCAAAAACTGGAGTATCCCACGCAAAAAGGCACAATGTTTTTAATTATAGTAGCTGTGCAATCGTGGCATTGTATTGTACGAGGTTATGTGTGTCTATGTCACCATTACTGGGCTATGTATCAGAGATGAGTGAGTACATACATGATGTTAAGTCGAGTTTCCTCCATCGAGTTCGAGTAGACGATACACCGATACTTAAACCTGCAGAGTATTAAAGACTCGAAACGACTTCTATCCGTGTTATTATTCGAGTACCCCTTTGACGTAACGACGAAATTCATATTAAATACGTAATTGGCTAAAAAAGGAGGAAATTTTACATATTGTAACATCCATATGTATAATGATACACCTAGTATGTACCACACTTATTATAGATGTACCTTGCAGTCAGTTAACTACGATTTTCTACTTGATTAAGTGCACTAAATTGCAATCATTTCTCTCATAATCATACACATATCATATCTCAGCTTTAGAAAATAAAACATCCAGTAGGTAACTATAAGTCGCGGAAATATAACATATATTTGATACTGTTACTTAAGTACATACAGCATTAATATATGGGTATTACTATGTTCATCCATAGGAAGGATTATTACTATTTATATGTTTTTCTCCCGCTTAACTTCTATCATGCAATTAAGGGGAACTTCCATGCAGGAAAATGCTGATCCGCGTAATCGCAGTATCGCTCTGAAAGTGTTCGTACCTGCGTCACCTTCATTGTATTTACTTATCACGTAGCATGTTTTCGAGAGATGTCTTTGTCGTGGCACGGGGAACCGGAAGTGGTCGGCTGAATATGCACAGACACGTATCGGCATGGTTCATTGTCGCTCGAACAACGACCATCGAAGTGTATGTGTGTGTGTGTGTGTGTGTGTATGCACGGTTAAAGTAGTATTATTTCGTGGCTCGTGCACGACATCCAGCTGCGATCGAAAGATCGATCGTGAGCATCGGGCCGAATGTAATCATCGCGGTGCTTTCAAAGCGAAAATGTCATCGTAGATGAAATTCTTCAAAGGACACGGGAATACGTGTGGAACGAAGAACAGGCCATTCATTCGTGTCGATTTGATTCGTGTGGCGATTGCAGGTGCAACAAGAAAAGGCAAACTTACACGTGTATTACCGGGGACACGTGAATTTAACTAATTTTGATTTTTGATATTAAAAGATCATTTTTACCAGGTGTTTGAAATACGATAATCGAACGGTTTTAAAATAGTAATTTTCGTTCGAAAGACTGTTAGCTCATAAAAGTAATCAACGACCTTTTTCACTTGAAAAACTAGCGTAGATTGTAGCTATAATTTCCGGTAGCTCCTTTATTGCGTAATTCACTTCATTTCTTCTTACGTGTAGCGCTGTTATAAATGGTTTAACCCCCCTCCCCCTCAAGTCTGTTGTGCTCCTATTCTTCTTACCGGTCTTCATTGACTATTTATCACGGTGTACATCACCAGTACGTTTACACGACTGCATTAACATTTATTCAATTACGTAACAGCGATTAGTCACACCCGACGAAAGAAATAGTATAAATCGCTTCTTCCCCGGAATTTTATCCCCTTAAAATGCTTCGTAACGTCGCTGTAAAGAATTTCTATCGTATCGTCATTGAAACGTCTCGCAAACGAAAGCGACAGACGTGTCTGCAAGAGCTTGGGCAAACGGAACGTGAAAGGTAAAGCAAAGCTCTTTAGTCGCGTCTGCCGAAAAAATATTCGAATGCGGACCGCGCGCGCGTCTGGCTCTTCCTTTAATTACTTCCGGCTCGTAGCGTCATTGTGTTCCGACGAAGACTTTCGCGTACACGAAAACGCTCGACACCGGTTCTTCTCCCCCGTCTCGTTTTTTTTTTTCGTTCCGTCTGTTTTTTCTGTCTTCTTTCGCGTTTTTTTTTTCACCCTCGACGCGTGTGTCGTAGTCCCGTGGACAATTAACTTTCCGACGGTGCCAGGTGCGCGGGTCTGGAATTCGATCGTAGAAGCAGGTGAGTCGTTCGCGTGCCGCTCTCGACTACCTCGCGTGCTCCTATTGAAAGCGGCGCGTTATCGATTCGCCGGGGGAGGTTCACTGACCATTGAACAACGAACGGTTCAAGTTGTTCCTCGTCTTCGATTTGCCGCGCGTTACCTTCACGGGTTTATTAGTAGGTATCCGATTCTCGCGAGATATATCGTTGTGGCAGAGCGTGGATTTTCAGCGGGGTTTTGATCCGGACTCGCGATTATATCCGGTGGTATATATTATTTAAATGAGCGTTTCTGACTTTTAAATGAGGCGAAAAGTAATTTCCCGAAGAATTGAAAAGATGGTGGTTAGATTGTTTTTTTCTTTTCGTTTTTTTGTATGACGAGAGGTATGGATATTCTTAACAATAGTAGGTGAGGACGATCGGGACAACAAGTTTCGTTAACGATAAAACCGTAGAAGTAGTTACAAGCTCCTTCAGCTTTATTGCTGGTAGTTATAGAAACGGTCGGAGAAGGAACGAAAATTCTCAAACGAAATATCTTTAGGGAAGCCTCGTTTTGTTTTTTTTTTGTTAGACGAGTTCAACGTTGACGATGGTGAAGGAGTAAAAGAAACTAGAAGAGTAAAATAAAGTTTATTATACCTTGCTGGTTCTCGAAGAATACGGTGGAAGTGAACGAACGGATAGGGAGAAAGCAGTTTCACGGTTCGTTGAGCGAAATTTAAAGTATCGCGTTGGCGAAGCACGTTGAAGTATTGATACTGTTAACAGTTTAATGCGTTACACGGACAGGACTGAAATAGTATTAAGTTATGCAGTTTTATTTGTTTATAGCTCGAAATGTCCTATTATTCCTATTTACTGAATATACTTACCCTAAATAATTCCGTAATAATCTAATTTACTACACCATCATGTCCGCACTCGATGGAAATTACTAATAATTGAAAATTTGCACGAATGAATGGATATCATTACATTATCGTCGTCGTGTAAGATAATGCGGTCTTAATGGTCCGCTTACACTTCGGTAAATAGAGAATACATCAGAAATGAATATCAACGTCTATGTAGAAATGGATTCTCAACGAATGATTAAGTATGACTAATCGCGTGCGCGATAGGTTAAGAGTTAGTATCGCAGTAAGTACTCTTGATTATTTGACGGGTTGAAGTGCAACGATTTCTCCGCAGTCCGTATCTAATCATTCGTAATACAGAAATATCGTCTGTGGCATATAAAATGAAAATATAATCTATTTGCGAATAGAGGAGGTGGTATATTGATTATAATTAGATCTATGTGTATATCTTATGGGTAAACAAGACATTATGGTAATGAAACGATATATTATTCAAATTAAGAGAATCTTGTTTAAAATCATAATTTAATTAATTGGCATTTTAGTATTATGCAAACAGTTTTGAAAAAAATTAATTTTCTAGACGATTAGTAAAATAGTAGGGAACTTCCCAGACGTGATACAACTCGTAAGATATTTTTCCTAGCTAAATGCTAGAAAACCCATGAAGAATGATGATACTGATTTTCATACTGTCTCCAAACGGAAACCATATATCATATGGTCGCGGTTCCGCGCTTGGTATAAACTCATTACATCTATGTAGACGTCGGTTATGCATTTTTCTTGCTATCATCACAGTAATATTTCCCGTACGCTTTCACGTGGAACTATTACTATATTTCGATTACAGGATGATTAGTAAGCGGATCTGCATACGCTTAATGTGATGTGAAAGTTACGGCATAAACTTATTTCTATGATAGACCGGCGTTATTTTTATTTCAACGAAACGAGGTCGGCATTCGTACCACGATATACGAAACAGTGTATTTTGTACACGATGGTCTACATGAAAATTTCTCACACGGACTATAGCAATTAATAACTAAAAGTACGAAAAGTAGTTGATAAAATTTCCATCGAAAATCCGCGTAACACGTCAAAAATAGCTTACCAGGCCATGCTACGGAACATGCATACGAGTTAAAATAAATTTCCATAAGTGAGGATTTCTTTTTATAGAAAACTTGCGACGAATAAAATTGCTACTCGAGAAGTGACGTAAATTCAACGTATAAAATTGGATTCAAAAGTGCACGGAAAGACGTTACAAGTGACGAGGGGGAATGCCGCTGTTCCCCGGGCGAGGGAAAAATAAAGGGAATGCTACTCGTGCTATTTCCTGACAGAAGCCATGCATCACATAGTCGCGGTCCTGCGTGCAGGTAGAAACTGTATGACAGGCACCAATACACGTTCACGATTGAAACGTGAGACTTACCCGCGAAGCTTTATCCGTGCTCGTCGATTATCCGGACGTAATATCGATTACTCGACCGTATACTTGACCGGTGCTTGCTGTGTACTCGACCATCCTTGCTGTCATCGACCCGCTTTATACTTAGGACAGAACGCGAATTTCCGCATTCTTCGTTCTAATTTAATCGTATTATTTTTCAGCACAGAACGTGAAAATGGACGACGGTAATGGAGCAATAAAAACTCGGATAATACCGACGCAAAAAAAAATCTTGTTACATACTTACGACGATATTACCGGTTACGGATCATTTTTCAATTTTTATGGCCACATGACTCGAGTGTTTCAATTTATCAGGATTTATGCGTGCTATGCTATACTTATACGAGATTTTCTCGTTACACTCTTTCGTTCGTGCTCGTTAAAAGTCAATTTAGTAATATCAAGAGGTATTCTTAATAAAAACCGACCACTGCGTATGGAAATACCTGTGTACGGGAAACGGTTGTAGATTGGTAAAAGTGTGCGTGTGTTTTTTAAAACTTTTACAAGCGTACTTTTAATACCGTGAGTGCTTAGCGATATCGCGTGATGGATTGTAAAAAACGAAATATAAAAGAATTGCTCGATTAAACATTCAAGTACATACTTTAATAGCCTTTATTATATAATGAGATTCAACTTTCCTTAATGTCATCGTGTAAACGTATAAAGTATGTTAACTAATCCTCTCTTAAAATTCAATCGCGTAATTAAAATATATCGCACCATATTGACTGTGCAGCTTGTAACAGATTATTAATTAACGCCGCCCGTTTATGCGTCTACTTAGAGTTTACTTCTAAATTAGTTCAGTTCGAAATTAGTTCAGATCGAGTCAGATACTACGTACGTATGTATATGTCTGTATATGCATACTTTGCTCCAATGCCGTCGATTTTCTAACGTTCAGGTCGCAGTCCATTTACCGTGGCGAAGGAAAAATCGCGAAATGATGAGTAGCTCGCACGACACGAACGAGCATTTAACCGTAATTTATTTGTACCACTCTCGACTTATTCTTAATGCCAGCAGAATTTCCTGCGGCTCATTACGCGAATTACACGTTTTCCAGTTTTCGCCGTTTCACGATGTAACAACGTATGACCAGGTGAAACAGGAAAAATTATAATTTACAGATTCGCCGTAGAGTTGCATAAATTTTTCAAGGTCGGTCCTCGTGGATACCGAGGAAAAATGAGTTATGCGACCTCCTAGATCCCAGAGTTAGTTCTTCCCTCGTGAAATCGGCAGATGGTCAAACGGAAACGACTTTTTACCTCGGCACTTGGTGCCGACTGGTGCGTGTATGCACAAAGGGTGTCCTATTTTTCCATTTACTTCTTAACGTTCGGATAGCGAACATTGTTCGGTGGTTCGTAGACGTGAGACCATCCGAGGGGAGTCGAACTGGATTTTTGGGGCAGGAAATACATTACGTAATTACCATTTCAATACCGTTAACGGTCCGTGGTTGTGTGTTTGATATCGATCACTCGTTTCACGGAGCGTCGCTGAATCTTCTTGGAGTATCAAGCGATTATTGTATTAGCGAAGGCAAGTGTTAGTAACTTCATCCTCTCGTGGATTCTAAAGACGCGTATTATTATACGAATTGAAAGCGTAGTAATATTCGTGTGAACGGTATTGTAGTACTATGCAGCACTTGGAGGTTGCTCAATTCTACTACAATTGTAAATATAATTCTTGCTACATATCCTCGTTTAATTGTCCGACTCAGACGTTCAGAGAATTATATTCTCTACATACATAATTATATCAACATCATATAATATACAAATCAATAAAAATATCTTTACAAACTATCATTTTAACCATATAAAATATAATATTATTCGTCTAAAATTTACAACAGAATTAAAATCAAATTAATAAATGAAAATCTACCGATTAAGTACTATTATTGTTACCCTAACAAACTCAGTATTTCTCTCGATTTTATCGTGTAAACGCGTGTAACGATTTCCTGAGACTGAATCACGAAACAACGTGGATTCAGCGAGTATGGAAAAAACGGACTACCCTATATGCCGGCATGCACACGTGTGCACGCATCTATCGGCGGGCTGCGTGGAATGCATGCGTACGCCACCGAGGACGATAATAATACGATGAGAACTATCCCACGCACCGCGGTTAGGTATACCGGGAGAATCATCGGGCGTTTTCTAGTCCGAGGTCCGTTTTCAGCGCGATTTTCCACCCTTTTTTTCTCGTCTTTCTTGGACACGCGGGGAGAGACTGCAACATCGCGGCGGCGTGGTTAGCAAGAAATCAAGAGTTAAGGTCTTGACTCGGGCCAAGTACAAGAGTTCCCGACTGGTAGACCTGAACTACTCTTTTCCGGAAGAATTAGATCGAGGTTTTCGGGGTATTCAAACGGCATTAAATCCGCATATTTCCCCCAAACTATGGTGATATTCTTGTAGGGGACGTCCACCCGAGTAATTTAAGCCTAACTACGAGAAGATCCATCAAGCCAATCGCGAGATATTTTGATCTAAAAAGTCGAGGTTTTTGTAAGAAACATCGTCTTCTTCCTCTCCTCCTTCTCCATCTCCATCTCCATCTCCATCTCCATGTTCAGCCTGTCACGCAGCCCGGGTCAAACCCTAACATATGTTTCATACCATGCGAGATAATTTTTCTGCCGATAACGTAGATTTTATATATGTTAGTATATGAAATTTCCTCTCACACACATCCAGATTGTTAACATATTAAATTAGAAATGTTTGTTACGTTACGTTTTTGACATCAAGCTTCGTAAAATTAAGGTTCAGAATGCGCATTCGAAACATATTCGATCATTTTTATATCTTGAAAATTGCGCGAATGGCGAGCGATGTATGAAAATCGCGAAAAATCGTCAAATTATGACAGTTTTTTGGTCGGCATTCGCTCAATTTTTGAGATAGCGATCTGAAACTGGTACCATTGTTTTAGTTA
This sequence comes from Mimumesa dahlbomi, assembly GCA_917499265.3. NCBI lineage: Eukaryota > Metazoa > Arthropoda > Insecta > Hymenoptera > Crabronidae > Mimumesa > Mimumesa dahlbomi. Next base: position 8,281,875 of record OU824118.1, on the reverse strand, counting down.
GAAAATTCTACGCCAGAACAATGTATAATAGTTGTACTTTTCGAAAATTTAATTTTTCGCAAAAATCTGAAGGGGGTAGGTCAGGATTTTTTGCGATTTTCGTAATTTGCCTGCCGTTTCCACAATTCTTTAGATATCATAATGATTCTTTCGCTGTCTTATTCGGCTTCGGATTCCGCGTCCAAAACGCCCAGAATCATGTTAATCGCTAAAAAATTACGAAAATGGCAAGCGATTTACGAAAATCGCAAAAAATCCTGACCTACCCCCTTCAGATTTTCGCGAAAAATTAAATTTTCGAAAAGTACAACTATTATACGTTGATCTGCCGTAGAATTTCCTAACTAAAACAATGGTATAAGTTTCAGGTCGCTATCTGTAAAATTGAGCGAATGCCGTCCGAAAAACTGCATTAAATTGATGAATTTTCGCGATTTTCGTATTTCCATCGTCATTTCGCTAATTTTTGAGCTACTCCAATGATCCGACGCGTTTTCGACACGGAATCGGAAGCCGAATAACACAGTGAAAGATTCAGGTCGATATCTAAAAATTTGCGGAAATGACGAGGGAATTACGAATATCGTGAAAAATCGACAAATTCAACCAGTTTTTTAGTCGGCATTCGCTCACTTTTTGTGATAGCGATCTGAAACTGGTACCATTGTTTTAGTTGGGAAATTCTACGCCAGAGCAATGTATAATAGTTGTACTTTTCGAAAATTTAATTTTTCGCAAAAATCTGAAGGGGGTAGGTCAGGATTTTTCGCGATTTTCGTAATTCGCTTGGTATTTCCACAATTTTTGAGCTATTAAAACGATCCGGGGCGTTTTGGACGCGGAATCCGAAGCCGAATAAGACAGTGAAAGAATTATTTTGATATCTAAAAAATTGTAGAAATGGCGATGGATTTACGAAAATCGCAAAAAATCCTGACCTACCCCCTTCAGATTTTTGCGAAAAATGAAATTTTCGAAAAGTACGACTATTATATATTGATCTGGCGTAGAATTTCCCAACTAAAACAATGGTACAAGTTTCAGACGGCTATCTCAAAAATTGAGCGAATGCCGTTCAAAAAACCGCCTGAATTTGAGGATTTTTCACGATTTTCGTAATTTGCTCGCCATTTCCACAATGATTGAGATATTAAAACGATCCGGGACGTGTTGGACGCGGAATTCGAAGCCCAATAAGACAGTGAAAGATTCAGGTCGATATCTAAAAATTTGCGGAAATGACGAAAGAATCCACAAAAAGCATCGAAAATGCAAAGCTATGGGCCAAGTACAAGAGAATGTTACATTGGAATAGGTTGCTCATTAACATAAACTGCATTTTACACAGGATTTGAAATCAATCAAACTTGCTCACATTTGATTGATTTCAAATCCTGTGTAAAATACAGTTTATGTTAATGAGCAACCTATTCCAATGTAACATTCTCTTGTACTTGGCCCATAGCTTTGCATTTTCGATGCTTTTTGTGGATAGTTATTACGGCGGGTTCGATGCCACGGGAAGACTCTTGAATATCCACCGTTTCCTTTTGATCATCTGCGCGTGATACACGAGCAAATACAGACTTCGCCTAACCGTTATTTACGTTTCGCGGAACGAGAATCGGAAAGGGTTCGGATTTTCATCGGTGTAAAATGAATCTGATTTCTGTAACTGCTTCGGTGGTTAATATATCTTCTAACTTACTGTAAGTCTTTTCAAAGTTATATCTGACTACACGAAATTGAACGTTAGATTTCCTCGTTAACTTTCAATTCGCGCAAATTATTATGAGTTACTTTTTAGTGTCAAATAGGACAATCGATTTTAGTGTGCAGTTCCCTATTGGAAATATTACACATTTCAGTCTTTTCGTACAAATAATTTCGTTTCCGACGGAGTTGTAAAAATGCATTGTTGAATATGACAGTGTACGGCCCTGGCGCCAGCTTTAAAGTGTACACGAAGTGCCGTTCTCCACGCGAACGAAGTACCTGTCGCAGGTACCCTCCCGGCTGGAGGACTCGACATCGGTTCAAGAGGGGGGAGGAAAGACTGCGGTGGAGATCAGAGGGTTGCACCCTTATTCACCCTCCGCGCTCACCCTCGAGGCGCGTTCCACGGTTTTCGCCCTCTGAATTCGCCACCCGAAAAGTCCGCGAATAGCTGCAGGCACGTTTTAGTTTTCCCGTAGGATTAAAAATGTCTGACGACAGAATCCTTTTTAAGCCGTGTCGTTTGTCCGTCGTGTGTAAATATTGAGAGTAGCCGCGCGGTTTTACCATCTTTCTATGAAAGCTAGAAATATATTCACGTCTCGAGACCTTGCGATCTAGTTTCCCTTCTATATGTTTTTATTTTCAAAAAGAGGTCTCTAGGCATCTAGAGCAAGGCTAGATTTGCAAATGATTTCGAAGCTTTGCTATTTCCAGTCGTGTCGATGATATTTTTCGCGACAAGTTTCTGGGACAGAAAAAAGTTTGTATTTCATGAGTAAAAAAATATAGATAGATTCTTATATTTGTACACTTTTTAAATTGATTTGTCTTTATAGAGGTGATTGAAAATCTTTTCCCGTTGAATATTCATTTTTTTTTAATAGATCCTGTAGTTTGTAATTAGCGCACGAAGATAATGCGCGTAAGCGAATCGACCGTTCCAAATAAGTTTCGCGTTACCGTGTTACATTGTCTATTGTGGGAGGGCCTCTAGGAGCCTTTACGGGCCATAGAATTGTACAGAATTCACAAGAGAAGTATGGCAATGAGCTTTCCTAACGATTACTGGAAATTTTCCCAACCGTCTGCGCGGATTGCTGCATTTTCCAACCGCGAGAACGCTTTCCTCAGTTTCGTGCGAACGACGAATTAAATGCCCTCCTTCGAATAGCCGAGCGTACAGTCTATGGTCTAATTATAACTTGGCTAACGATTTTTGCCGGATCCATTTATTTCGTTACTGTGCGCGGGACAATCGATCATCCGATGCAATTAACGCGATAGCGTAATGAATGAGGCGGAAATAAACCCCGTCGGATAAAAACTCGTCCCCGTTGACCTTTTCTTCTGACACGAAAATAAAGGTTTAATTGTTAATTACAAATCTTCGTGCCGGCTTTATGGGAACGCACCACGTATTATCCTGTTAGCACTGTAGCTATTTCGCTACTTCGATCCGTGGCATTTAATTGCGTTTAATTGCGGGTCAATTAAAGTCATTTCGAAAGTGTTAGTTATTTAAACGAGATTTCATACTATTTGTTAAGTACATACATACATATACACGTATTCAACTCAACGTGTTCTACATGGGCCAGTGAAAAGAAAAAGAATCACGGCAACAATTAATTCTTTTCAAAGATAATTGAAACGCTTTTTCACCATACACCTACTCGGTACAATTACGTATCTGGAGCAAAAGAAAATATATACATACAATGAAAAACGTTCGTATTCACGTTCGACGGTACATACAATAAAATTCAAACTTTTCCTCTTCACAGAATCGTTCGTAACGTAAAACGCGACGGATGGAGGATTAACTCGTTCGAGGAGGCTCTGATAATAATTTCACGTTTGCCGCGTAATTCTCGCGTTCGCCGGGCGGCTACGAGGGCGGACAAAGTCGAATTAATAAAATGTTATAAAAAAAAAGGCGCGTAGATAAACGGGAGGGGCGATCCGCCCCGTTAATGAGGATGTACGCGTATTATGATGGCGTAGGTCGTTCATTGCGTTTCTAATCGCGGCGTGGGGTATGTTAGTGGTGCTAATGGTAACGGTAGCGGCAACGTAACCGTGTTGACGGCAGACCCGTGCACGTGGTAGTAGGCCAAGGATCTCTTCAGAGGTCGACTGTCATTGCTGAACTATCAAAGACGTTCGATAGCCGCATTAGAGCGCGGCGGAGGCGATGAATACTTCGTTGACGTAACTTTCCGAGAAAGTCAGATAATTTGTTTAATCATTTTCCCGCGGCAATTAGACGCCTGTGCTTTTTCGTTTTACGTGTGATCACAATGTGAATGAAAACATTTGTTATTCTGGGTGTTTGAAAATAATTCTATAGAAATCACGAAAAGATTTTTTACATTTTTAAAATTGTTTATTTAGAAATGTAATTTGGAATTGTGGAAGAGAGTTTGGTGAATTTTATTAAATAATAAGTTTCTAAAAGCACAATAGGATTATCCGCAAGGTTTTTGAGAGAAGTGTAGAAGCTCATATCTATCTAGAATCTGCTTTGCTGCTAATTACGGGCGCCCCAACAGCTTGCCCTCCCGGCACCTCCACTTCTAGGGTCAAGTAACCCCGAAGAAAATTGTCGTAGGGTGTTAAATTCGGTGAATATGCTTCATTCAGAACTGATTTTTACCGTCTTTTTATTATACACGTCTATATAACATTTGAATAACTTTTAGTAAACCATTGATAAATGTATACAATACACGATTGCTATCGCTGAATATCAGACACTAACGATTTCCATCTAAAGCGTGACAAAAGCACTTCTGACTTATTCATTACCGTCTATTTTTTTTTTCTTGCAACCTTTATCGTCTATAAAAGAGAATCGTTCGAATAGGATCTCGTTTAATCACAGCGATTCATCGAAAATAGAATCCCCATAATTGTATACGACGTTGTATTAAAGAGCGGCGGCGGCGGCGGCGGCGGCAAAAAAATATTTCCAAGCAACACATTCATTAGACGAGAATTACCAGTGTTCGACGAATGCGAATAAGAAAACGTTATCTGAAACGAATTCTTGCGATGTTCAGCATAGTATTCACAGTCATGCATGTGTGACCGTATCTCTTCCATTGTGTTATACGAGGGTGTCAAGGGATTATACACGGATTGCAACGATGCACGAAACGAGAAGGATGTAATGCTCCAGTGTGTAGTCTATACAAACGGTTCTTTCTGATATCAAACGATGTCCGTAATATCGTCGACAGCATCTCTGGATCCAATCTAGATCGTTCTGTCCCGCATGGCGTATAGCCGTGCGACAAACTGCTAACAAACACGAACTGTCCCATATTACGATATATAAACGCTACTGCGGATACCAATGCAAAAAAAAATAAATAAATAAAGAAAAAGGTAACAACGTTAGAGTTACGTGTTTTCATTAAAAGACCGAGAAAACCAGGCGACGTTCCACATAATTCTTCTATAATCTCTTCGTATCTGTGGAAATAAATTTCTGTTCTATTTCCATCCGTTTGCTTTATTTCGTTCGCTTGATGATTTCTGAAATAACACCGACGGGGTAATGATGTAATTTGAGAATGTCCTTCTTTCTGCTTTTTTTATTCTTGTTTTATAGACCGCGTGCACCTGCGATACCTCTACGGATAAACGTACGTACGCGATTAATCCTATAAGAGCGTAAATTATTTGCTACGTCTTAATTTATGTTGTGCGGTTCGTGCGCGGACTTTCTATGTCATTATCCCGCAACGGTAAGCGTAATTCGCTCTTTGATTGCTGTTCCATTTCCATTTCATGTCCCGGGATTCTGTTTCGCGTTGGTCATGGTACGTTTACGTTTACATACGTACGTACGGTGATTCGTACGATCGTCTCGGTGATCAACGACGCGATCGCCTAACCGAGATTACTTTAATCTCGTGTCTCGGGCGAGGAAGAGATATTTTTTTTAAAAATGACACCCGAAATTCGTCGAAATTTATCGACTCTATATTTTGTTGATTTTCATTTCGTACGGTGGAAATGTATCGTTATGGAAATACGTTTAATTTGTTAGATGCAATTATTGGAAGTGTATAAACTCAAGGGTAGAATAGATTTATTCGTCTGTCTGTAGCGTGGATGAAAAATAGGGCGCTACACTATGTCACTGTACTTGTAAATAATTAAATTGCATTGAACCTTGTAGGATTTGTATGGCTGCAGGTCACGGATGCATTTCATTTGCGATGTAAACTGAATTTTCTGCTCTCGCAGACCAGTCGCCTGGCTCCAATTTATTCCGTTATATCTGTACAAATATCAGCTGTTCCGTTGCTATTGAAGCGACAAAAATTCGTTACGAGTTGACAAACATACAGTCGAATTGAATGAGAAAGGTATCTCTTATATCTGAAAAGGGCAAGCGAAAAATATAAAGCATGATAAATAACAGTCGAGTTAAATAGAATGGCAATTGTTTTTATAGGTATTATACAACGTGAGGTATTCTACGTTTAAATTTATTTTATCTTAATGTCGCAATTGTGTGAAAAACTAACTTCTGTGAGAATATACTACGCGGTATCTAGACGTATTATCAGCTGAACAAGAAAGGGTAACATTCAGTGATAATACAGAACGATGATATGTAAAGTTGGTCTATCTGGGACAGATTCTTTGTAGTAGCAGTCCTGGAATTGCTACCGGAAAGAATAAACTATACGTAACATCTCCCTTATCGAGTTCAAGATGTCAAATGTTATCGACGTCTTCCGATACGTAGAAACCTTTTCGAGATAGTTGTCGAAACTGTCACGAATCTAACGTTTTTCCCTTTCAGCTACGTGAATAACGTTGCAACTGCTGACTTGTACATTTATTTCCAGTTCAAGCTTTTTCTTCGTATCAAACATTTTGATGTTTATTAATTAATATTCATAAATCGAATACAAGAAATTTCGTTCTATCCATGGGTTATCTTTTACAACTTATCTTGAGATTGGAACCGCATTAGCTGCCTTCATTTTTAAAATAGTAAAAGCTTTAATTAGTAATAATCAATTTTTAATATTTTTACATATTTACGAGTCGTTGTATAATTATTTTTAACTTGTTTGTTTTTATTGAAGTGTTTTTAATGTTCTAAAGATTTCGTAGCGTTGTCTGAACATCAACGTTGTAGCTAATACATCCCGACACCACTCGAAGAAATTGGAGTCAGTAATTATGCAAGCTTGCTAATGCATCCGATATTAGAACACAATATCTGGGCTGCAGGTCCCATTTTGAGCAAGGGGGATCTTCACGAACTGCCCTATATACAGAGATATTTTTACCGATGACTCGTTAACATGCGTCGCCGTAGACATATTCGTTTCTTGGACCAACGCGAAGGAAACGTGTAACGAATTACACACTTAGGCGACAGGGTCTCTTGAAACCTTTTTTTAAATATCTCAGTTAAATCCCAACTATTTTTAATTGATATACATACACACTCTATATTAGTATCAAAAATCAATATTTCACATAAAATTCACCCTTTGCTGTCTTTTTTCATTTTGAAAGTGTACTTTACCAGCAATGAAATGAAATTCGCGAAAAAATATAGAACTACACTGTTTTTCATTTTAAAATGTAAAACTGTACTTTTTATAAAAGTATTAAATATGTGAAAATTCATCACAATACAAACATAGCATCCGGACACTGCGAACATAGAACAGCAAAAGGTTAATGTAAAATTTACATTGTAAATTGCAATGAAATGTCGCAAGAAAACAGCGATCGGCAGATTAATCATACGATCGAATTATATCTGATGGTAAAAGGTTTCGGGATAGATGATTATAGCCGGTTGACAGGCAATGATCCATTACTATTAGAGTAGTAAGACGATCCTTGGGATCCTTCTACCATTCTTACGGCACACGCGCATTTTCTTTCGTGGCATTCCGCTTCGCACGAGTGGTAGTACATATACGGCTACGGGTGAGTTGTGAACGAGACGCCGGCTCAGCAAGTTTCTTTTTGAAAGGAAGAAAGAGCCGAGCTCGCGGACCACGAGAAGATGAAGAAGCAGAAGAAGTGGTGGGAAGGATAATACAAGCAATAGGAATCCAAACAGAAACGATCCGCAAGGTCGACGTAGCCGTTTCTCTCTCGACCGCCGCTTCTGCTTCTTGGAGACGTTTTCTATGATCGTCTCATTTTTATCGATTATTATCCGTTTCAATTTTCTGCCTCGACTATGATCGTAAAAATTGCTTTTACACTCGACGTTACCGACTATGAAATTGGAAACTATAGGGTCCCGGGGAATCTGTAATTTTCTTTGGGATACGATTGTCAAAATATTCTTGATGAAAGGATCCCATATTCATATGAATATCATTTTATTTATAAAAGTTAACGATGAGAGTATAATACTGTCAAAATCCATCCAAGTCGATTAACTGAAACGACTTAAAATATCGTGTGTGCCTTGTAACATGAAAGTGAAATATTATTTTAATGATGGGTTTAAAGAAACATATAACTTCTACCGCAAACAATACAGGATACAGTTTTTCATAAAATGTATTATTATTAAGAAAATCACAGCTTACGCTAGACACCGTTAATTATAGCGTGAATGCTGTCGAAGGCTTGCATAAAAGTTCAAGAGGCAGCATGTTGGGGATTAAAAGTGTCTCACAAAAAAACCTTTGTTACGAAAGTCAGTTCCGGCACAGCTTATTATCGGCCTCTGCTTTCTATCTCCGTTTCTGCAGCGACAGAAATGGCAATCTCGTAGGCCTGGTATATACGCTGTTCATCATTGTAGATCCCACAAAATTGCGTCGGACTGATAGAATCGTTAGAATCGGTCGGCAGAAAGGGACTCCAAATCCTTCCACTGACATCGCCACGGGAATCTCTTTGGACAGCGACAGTTTAATCCTTTAATTGCTATAAAAGTGAAATATAATTATAATTTCAGCGATATATTTTCTAAGCAACTCTCCGTAGACATTTATTCTTTCTCGAATATTTACGATGATAAATGGAATATGTCAGTTACACTTAGTCTCGAGCAGATAATTTGGTATAGCTGGAAGAAAGTTTCGGCGATTACCAAAAAACTATATCCTTCGTCTTTAAATATTTGTGCCAGATAGAACGAGGATTCGCGCAAAAGTTGGACGGGTTTTATTGTTCGATCGATCTTCGTTTCCGTCCGTGGCAAGTTATTTTTGTGCTTTTCGATGCAGATGCAAAATCATACACATTAATCATTCAGTACACAATGCTTGTTGGGTAGATCTAAAATTATGTTCTATCGATCGACACTGATCGCTGTTACATAGCCGGTGTTTAAATCCACGAAACACTGTGCTATTGATTTATATATTAAATTTCTCTAAAAATAAATATTGAACTTTCCGACTGACTTATTTCTTTTATTTTCGTTTGCAATACCTATATCACAGACACACATTACATTAAAATACCATTTCCCCGATAATTAGATATCATTCATTTACTAATGATATCGGATTCCATTCGTTATATAATTATTATATCTACATACATCCATTTTAAATTACCTAATGCATCACTTCCAATTCAACCATCGGCATTTCGCAATTTAGCAAATTTCCCGAAGATCGATGGACCTTTTAGAAATCCTCTTCGCGTTCCCTGCGGATCAAGAGCCTCTAGATCGAATCGTCCCTTTCATGGATGGTCGGTTGTACCAGCGAGTACCGGAGCATTCGCGGCGACCTCGACTCGCTACTTCCAAGGTAGTTAGGTATGTGGCTCGCGTGACGTTACATATCCAAGGCCGGAGAATGAACCGAGAAACCGATGATTCCTCCGAACGTTTGTTTTCATCCGTCGGTCCCCTCTGCCCCTCCTCCCTCCCCCTCCCTTCTGCCCCTCCGGGATTTAAATTGGCTGCCGATCAGAGCTTCCAGTTTCGATATCATCGGCGAGCATCTATCCGCAGGTGCAACACGCCTTAACGAGCGACTTCCGTCGCGCTTATAATTCACCCCGCGTGTTTTGCGATTCATTCATAATTCGTAACGGTACTTTTTCTTCGCGCCGATACGACGATGCTAGCCCCCCCGGAGTCCTGCGGGATACCGTTTAACAGAGGATTACCTGCGTTCGAGAACAGAACAGAACAGAATCCGAGGTCACGTAAAAGCTTGAACGTATTTCGAGCGTGATTGCGTAGAAGTAAGCGGTGGTGTGTCGAATAGAATCCGTAAGTCGAAGATTCAATTGTAATTCGACGTGATCTATGCCGTAGGGTGTGTAGAATCTGCGATAAAAAGGGTGTACATGTGTATAATAATGTGTGTTGTAGACACTATACTGTTTTAGAACGATCAATTTTATACTAACGTGGTCTGTATTTTTTCATTGTTTCAGAAACCCGTCGGCAGAGCATCGTGGACAGAATGCAAGTGACAAAATGTCTTTCGTTACCGAGAGCGTAACGGAAAATCATGTTTTTACTTCAGAATTGAATTTCTGATAAATCGCGACTAGAACAGGGATACAGTGCGAAAGAAAAATGCTGTACGAGGACTAACGAGATGAGAGTATTGGTCTGTTGAATGACCAAAGGGGGTATTACACGGCCTTTGAAAAGGCTGTGAGTCAAAGGTCGCGATCGCTGATGGCAATGTCCAGGAAGAAGTCCTTCACAGGGACAAGGGATCACGCAGGAGCAGCTAGAAAAAGGATCGCTGAGTAGTCTCTAGTCGGGCTACTATGACGGACTATTTGGACCCCCATTTCGTCCGGGCTCTCTGCCGCGATCCAGAAAGACGTACTCTACAGGTGAGTTAATTAAGTTTTACATACACACATATCGGAAGACGAAATCTTAGAGCGTAGAATCAAATGTAACGGGTAGTAGGCTTCAGTCAATTTTAATTGCGAGCAAGATTGATCTTGTTAGGGTTAATAAGTTTGAGGGCAGTCTCCTACATCGTTTGAGCACCGATTAAAGCAATCCTTGATTAATTTAGTTGAATCGGTAATTATAGTTGAACGAGGACGTGGCTATTTCAGTTAGCATAGAGTTACTAAAAGCTTGTAGTTGAACTAATTACCGGCCGGTTAGGTGGAAATTCGGAATTATTGGATTTACGATGTTTGTACGAATTCTCATGTTTAAATTGTATGATTTGGAAATTGCTCACTTGACGGGTTTACAGAATCTCTGAATTCGGGGTAAATGTTTGTACGGTGTTATATGTGTTGGTTCAAAGCGGCACAGGTGAAATTCGATAATTATTTTACGTAGGACAATTTGGTTTTACATTGTTGAAATGTTGTGTTTAAAACTGCGAGTTTACGAGAGTAATATACTTTTAAGGTAAATACCGAGAAATAGGGTAAAAAATAGTTTTCGTAATTTCAAACGATGTTTAGAATGTATCGCAGGTTTCTAACCGTCGAGGATGAAAACTGCGTTCGTGCTTAGAACGTGGAATAAGATAAGTTATAGTGAAAACAGGTTTCAGATAAATATCGAATTTGCAATCAGGAATGTGGTATACAGTAACATTGAACATACTTTAATTAGTTTTATTTAAATTAACGAATAATTATTACTTTCGCATTCCCGTACATCTTGACAATTAAAAAAAATTAGAATATCAAAAGATTAGTCAAGCAGGCAATGCATATTTTGATGCAAAAAGAAGTGCTCTAAAACTAGTTCTGCAGATTCTTGGTTAAATTTATGCGTTACACGCCAATCCCATAACTTTCTATAATTAGTTTTCGAAATTCAAGGAAAATAATTTTATATACGCATAATAATAATTAAGCCCGTCGTATATCTCTAACAAAATGAAATATGATTTTTACCGCAATTATAAAACTTGCCTTAGGATTATCATAATTCTTAGAATTCTACGCTCGCACCTCATACGTCTTCGCAAACAACGATGATTCACATTCGTCTACCTATATTTCATTCATTTCTTCTTCGTATAATGTTTGTGATGGTAAACGGGGAGTATGCACGTATAGAGTCGCAGAATTAACTGAAGTATATTCGTGACTGCGTTCGCAACGATTGAAAGGTTAAAGGGCACCGTCAATATCCCCCGAGCAGAGCTGCTTGAACTTTCGAAACGAATGATCGTCTCCTTCTTATTTTCGTATAATCGTGTTAGATTCCTGCGCGCGAACGTCGATGAAAATTCCGGTAAAAGTTGTAATTTCTTTAAGCGAATTAACCGCGACATTTATCGGAAAGTCCTTATCGCCTAATGAGAAGGATAAACATTCTATAGGAACGATCGGAGGAAGGTGTTATTTTACCGTGGTTAACATTGAGAAGTTACGTTTGAGTATAAAATTTCTGTGGATTCTTGTAACGTTACTCAAACTGAATTTAAAACGATTTTACGCTTGACGTATTAAGGATTTCCTTTCTTTCATTTCTCGACGGGAAATACCTGGCCGATCTAAGAAGATATAAAAGTAGAAAGTTTCAGGAAAAAAAGTTCTCCGGTTAAACATTTTCCCGCGCCGTTGTGGAAGTGAGCAAATTTTCTCCAATTTCCAGGTATGACGGGAACTTTAGCTACTAGAATGGAACATAATGTAGTACTCTTCCCAAGTACGTAAAAAAACGTATCGCAAGAACGAACGGTTATCCACGTTCAGTATTTCTCTGAAAAGTAATTAACAGCTATTAACAACCGGAATACGAGATACTCACTTCTACGATGAAATACAGGTACTCGACTGACATATGTACCTGAAAAGATGCATTTGGGACATGAAGGTACACTCGCCGAAAATTAAGCCAGTTGTAGGAAAAAAAATAATATCTCTCTCGAATACAACCGTGGTGGTACACATACATACATGATACATATACCGTATACCCACTATCGCAATTATCGCCGCATTGTTCGCACGTCAGTGCACAAACTCTTCAAACGATACTTGTATTTCATCACACGTGCTCCGAGCGCAGAAAAAAAAAGAAAGAAAGAAAAAGAGAATAGCGAATCTTCCCGCGGGAATAACGCTGGCTCGTCACACGTGCCAGAAATCGGCGTAGCCCACGTGGCAAGCGTATTTGTCGTAACCAGCGAACCGATTAACACATACAAAATCCCCGAGGCATAGCGGGGTCGCGAATTCTTCTGAAAACCAGCCGGATTTCGCTCGAGATGCCTCCGACGGATTTCCCTCGTCCTCCACCCTTCGTTACCTCGTTACTTTTGTGCTAATTTGCAATTACCGGGATTGCAAGGTAGATACCACCACCACCACCACCACCACCGACAAACGTTCGTTTCTGTAGACATGCATAAATGTATGCGCTAGCGGAGCACAGCTAATGCAGAGGCACCGAAATTCAGAGAACCTCGCGATTCTTGCGTTCGAACACAATGAAACATATTGTACGGGATATCGATTCAGGCCGGTGTGTCTGTAGTGGTTTTAAACAAATAATAGCGCCTGTACAGACGTCCTCGATCGGTGAACATAATTGACAGGGTTTTTTTTTTATCGGCTCGTTTTATTCGCGAATATCGAAGCGAGCTTTGGAAGCTGTCGGAATTTTATTCTCCTGAAAACGATTAACGCGAGTTTCTCTCTGTAGTGTTCGTATGTCTAAAATTCTTGCGGTCAGTATGTTTCGTTGGTTTGCTTTACCGTTTAGACCGTTTGAGTTAATGGTATCCGTTTTAAGGGAAGACGACAGGATGGTTGTATAAAGAATATATATTCCGACGAACGATGTATGCATGTTTTTATACATTTTTAATCGACCAGTTCTCACTTCACCGATTGCAAAATTTAACGTTCACACGTTAACCGTATATTCTATTGGAATATTGATTAAAGACTATATTAACGGGTCAAGTGGGTTATTGAACCAAGATAATTAGACAACATTGGTGTCTTTAGTACGTGTATAAATAACCATGAGCATTTACGAATAATCCGTTCGTGGATGATAAGATTTTAGAAAGTACAAGCGTATTTTTCACCCGGGGGAAATTCATGAATATCCCGGGCAACCGTGTGTCGGAATGATTAATACAATAGACGGCGATCCATTAATTGTTAAATTGTCTTAGATCTAAGCGAATCACGTTCGCTGAGAAAGTTTTCTCCTTTTTACAATGTGATTGCGAGAGTGATATGAGTGATGCGCATATTTACCAAGTCACGTATACACCTACGTTACCACGTGGGATTTTAATACACTGATTGTTCGCTTTTTCACTGCGATCTTCATGAAATCCCTTGAACGATGTAGCTTGAAATTAACTTCAATTATACGTATAATCTCTCGTGCGTATTTTCTTACGTTCTGCACACGATTTTTCTATCGGCATAATGCGAAGTTTATTTCGAAGTATTCAAGCGTTCATGCGAGTCTTTTCTCGTTTCGATAATTCTTCTCGGGCAAGGTGTATAATATGGTTTCTAAAAAAAATTGTAATATTTATTCAATGTGTACAGCGAATTAACGCCGTTGCCGGAAATGCTTCTCCGTCTGTTTATAACACATCTAAATGATCAATTGAGCAATTTGACAAACCTAATTCCGGTCTATCGTGACCTTTCCCCTTCACGACAGAGTTCAATTAAAGCTTCGCTGGTCCAGAACGAGGAAATTGTCGATTTGTCGTACTTTGTCGCAACAGATCTATGTTTTGACACACGCGATGCCCGAACAATAACATTCCCATTAGGTTCTCGTAACTCACACACTCCCATAGATTTACGAAATCGAATTAAATTCCTTCTCACTAAAAGTAAAAAAAAAAGAAATCCATCTAAATTATTACGTATAACAGCGTGAAAGATTTAGCCTATCCAATTACTCGAGCGGATAGCATAAAATATTTTCCAATCCGGGATTTATCATTAAATTTTCGCTTTCGAATCGCGGAAATAATTTTTACGAATTCAACGAGACGGGGGAAATTCGCTCCGTAATTATTCACGATATTTTCATTCCACCTCCGTAAACGAGTTCCATTCGTCAGACGTATAAAAATCTTATACGCAGGTGGGAACACATTCCATCTATCTTCGTGCAGCTACGTGCATTGCTCGATAACACTTGGATGGGTTCTACTTCGGTTTCGACCCTCTGGAGATTCGATATAATTGATATTTACATCGCTCCTCACGGATGCTGTTAAAAATCTTACGAGACGCACCCCGTATTGCCCGTTCATACGATCTATACGTGAAGGTCGTCTGGTGTTCGCTCCACTTTTCGTGCAAAAAAGGAATAAACGAAGACGACGGGATCGAGAGACGCCACACCGAAGCGCGACCCTTTCCATCTCGTAGAACATATGTATTTGTATGTATGTATGTATGTGAAGAACGTTTCACAGACGGAGAGGCGCCTCCGAAAATGTTCGGTTTGCACGGTCTTATGTTTATAGTTTTATTTACGCCGATGATGTCTGCCGTGCGTAATTCGATGGGTTCCCGGTGTGATCTAATTTTATTCGGCACGGTCTTCTGAAAATTGGTGTGTGATAGTTTTCATCAGTCTCCGCGTTTTTTTTCTTTAATCCTCTGTAATTCTGTTTCTTTTTGTGTGGAAAAAGAATTACAAGGGAATGGTAAATATAACCGTGGGACATAAATTATTGCCTGAGTTTTAATCTACATACGTTTTATTATAAAAAATCAGCCCACTCTAGTGTGAGAAATACGAAGGATAAAATGTTGAAAATGATATTTTTCTTCGTAGTATTATTATTAGTGTGAAATCATGAAAAATATAGTCATCTGGGTACGTGATTTCAAAGGTACTTGATATTATACAGGATTTATAGTCTACGTGATTTTTGGATATTTTAAATATATGTATCGCGTTACAATTATATCATATATTCGGAGAAGTGAAATTACCGTTCGAATGTTAGTTACACTTTAGTGGGTGGAGGGCAGAAGATTCTCAGAGATACAGTGTATCTCGGTGAAAACATCTCGCGATATGAAACGACGATTTCCCAGAAGGGCGGAAAGAATGTCTTCTCCGGTTCGATTTTCTTTCAATTACGGGTCCTCGTAGAGCCGACCATCGGGAAGAGAAGATGATAGTCGACAAGAAAAATGTCTGACGAATACGTACGGGACCATTTCTCGTATTGTATCCCATTTTAACGGGTCTAGCCATCGGAACGTGGAATTTAGTTTCGGATTTTCGTGGAGTACACATTTATCTTTCCTTAGATTGCGGCAAAAGCTCTTGTAGGCTATAACGATGCTGTTGGTCCCTCTCATGGGCCCCTTATCTCGTCTGGAACCGTGGTCAGTATGGCCATTATACCACATTAGTAAGCTGATTTCGCATCGTTTTTTTTTCAAGACAATTTCATGGATTAAGTATTACCTGCAACGTAGTTTACCGTTTTTTTGTAACATTTTCATTCCGGTGACTTTTCACTTTGGTTTATAAGTATTCTGAACATGCTTCAGAATGAGATGGTATGATTTCCACTTGTAGCTATTGAATAATATGTATTCACTTTTCACTTTCAACGATGAGACCGCCGACTCGGGTATACAAGTGTTATTGACTTCAATCTGTAATCGTATTTCTTGCGCTTGGGTTTTCCAACGGATTCGAGATTGATGAATGTGGAGCATCGGGTATTGCTAAACAATTTATTCTTGGAAGAAGTAAGTACGAAGAAATAGTGCAGCTGGGTAATATGAAGGTAAATCGGTAACGAGTGACTCAGACGTGGAATAAGATCGAACTCCATGGATGGGATCCTTGTGGAAAAACTAATTAGTTTAATTTCCCTCGATTAAATCCACCGTGATTCTAGCGAGATTTCTTTTCAATTTCAGCGAACGAAATGAATCGAGGGAACGTGCGAATTTGTCACGACTACGAAAACTAGATTTCGTTCGAAGCCATACATTTTTTATATCGCCCATGCTATTAATAGAACTGTCGCCATCATTCATTTCACGTATCGGATAGAAAATCAATCGGCTGATGTGAATCTGAAATTGAAATCGGCGAACTTTCAAATCGGAACTTAGTCTCGAAGAAGTTTCATCTAATACGCGACGTTACAAACTTCCCATAAAACTAACAATTTCTTATTTTATTCGCCCAAATTTCATTTCGATATATACATTTCTATTAGGTCGATAGTTTGTCGCGCCTGACTTAGAAACCTATTTAGCGCAAGTCGAATAGTCATGGGCTTCGAGTTCATTCGAAACACGCCGCAAGTCGGATCGGTGTTGCACTTCTGCGTTAATGTTGATTGCGGTTGGCGTTTGCAAACAATCCAGACGTAACGGCGCCGTGAAGTTCCCGAACTCGGATTAAACGTGCATTAGAGTAGACGGTTGAATACGATTAGAATCTTGCGTGAAATTTTCGGATGGCAAACACCGTGATCGTTAGGACCAAGCTATGGTAATGGATGATAGTATCGTTGCCGGGGAACGAACTTTCCTTGACAGACGGGTGTCAATGGAAATCGAATCATTATTAGATATGAAAAGTTTTTTAATTATGGACGAACGATAACGTAATGTTAATGATTAAGGTCAGTGTATATTATAATGTGTATCACGCGCGAAACAGTTAATTATTCTAATGACGGCATTGCCGATTCAGCTGTTGTCTGTCTACTAAACTTGGAGCTACCTTGATGAAAGTTCGCTTCTTTCTATGGAAGTCGATAAACCGCCTGTGCGTCTGCTAAATCAAACGTGGAGAATTGAATCCATGCTTTTCTGTCTAGTTTGCATCACCGGCGAATTCTTTAAACCGCCAAACAAGGGATATTCTAATGTTTCGTTTCTAGTATAATTTACACGACATACGACACGAGATAATAGCGTGTATAGTAACTTACCTGCGTTACGTGACTTGCTTTATCTATTCGTATTAAAATTAGAAAAGAATTTCATCGGAACGAACAAATAAACTCTATCTACGTATATCGCAATAGTTATAATATTAAACTATCATATTATATTTTTTTATTACGGCAAGTATTTTTTATATTGTAGATTATTAAAAAGTGTATTTTATTCAACAAATATGTAGGGTGTTTAATACCCGACCCATTAATCTGCGAGTCGTTGATCGATCACGGAGATCGGGCTGTTTGATTCGCTTGATCGACAATGTGCCGTCACTGTTTTTGATTATCAATTTCTATAATGATAGCACGCCGGTGATCGTAGCGCAAGATAACAAGGTAGCATTAGGGTCGTATTAGCATTAGAGTCAATTGCGTTGGCGCGCGCCCCGTTTGCGTTAGTAGATTGCTTCACCAACACTGATATGTCAATAGCGACCTCTGAATTCAAATGGTACACTGTTGGCAAGAGCACTTGCGCGCGGACTTTGCAAATACGTTGATCCACCCCGGACTATCTTTCCCGTTCACCAAGTTCGAGGCATTTGACGATATTTTGATAAAATATTAATCGTTGAATTGAATGTGAATCATCGGCTTTCCAGCGACTTACTTTTCTAGGTGTTAGAAATACATAGTCTGAAAGATTCTTATCAGTATTTTCCATTCCAATTCCTGTATTGCGTGAAATTGTTCGTTTCAGTTGGTGTAGGCATCCTTGTTTTTTTAAATTTCAAATTTCACTCGTTGTTAGCCCGTAAATTATTTTGTTTCTTCGAACGTTTCACAGGTGTTTTAAACGATTGTTTCATTTACTGTTTCAGGACCTACAGATCATATACTATGGTCTCCTGGGTCTCGAGGCATTGCGCCCGTGCAGAGACTCTATACTCCGTGGACTGTGCAAAATTGTACGATATGAACGGCACCATGCGAATCATGTTCTTTATTAGTAAGTATTTTTCATTTGTAACAAATCTCAAAGTATTTTAATTTCACGTTTCTTGTAATGGATATCAGTGCGTATGAGTGAAATGATTCGATAATTAGCATGCACTCATGTCTTAATTCTAGATAATTATTTTAATATATTTTGCTAGTTTTTATACAAATTTGTCATATATCAAAAGAGCAATTTCTACCTTATCCACAAAAGAAAGCAGTCTGGAGATCTTGCAGGAAATTTCTTTACCAGCATTCTTTTCGAGCACTACTTTATCGGCTCCACTCTGCCCTATCTTCTACTGGAAACTGCAATGGTGCATTCGTATGCAGTCACTAGTGCATATCTTCCGCTGTTATTCACTTCGTATGTGATGCAACGAAAGCACAGTAGATGTTGTTGCATTTACCTTTCGATCGAACGCGGCTTCGACGAACATTAGCTACCGTTAGTAATTTGTCTGTCTCGATTAACAAGCGTAAAACAAGAAATAATTTAATACGTTAAATACGGTATTATATTAATGTAATCAAAATGTACGCGGTCAAATATTGATTCTTCCGCTCTAAATCGTGAACCTCAGTTTTACTAAATTACATTCCCTAATTGGTATTGAAAGGGGTGCACGGGTATAAATGTAAAAGGTCGGAAGACAAAATTTAAAATAGAAATTAGTGACCCCGCTTTAATCCTTTTCGATCCAATATATCTTCGGTGTAATCAGAATGATTGCGCACGGGAATACACGGTTTACTTTCATCTAACTAGTTATTTTTTCGTTTTTATCTTCGGCGTAACGTACAAAGAGTTAATGTAAAGAATCTTTTTCTGTGACAAGTACAATGATACGGTAATTACACGGCGCATTGGAAGAAATCCAGATATAATTCCGTTGAATACGCTATTTTCCGTAATGGTACAGTTTTATACGTGTATGGTTACGAACGCGGAAAAATGCATCCGCTCTTTATAAGGCAATGGTAGTCTTTCCTGTCTAACGGAGGTGGAAACTTCCGGTATGCGCGGTCGATCGAAAGATGCACGATTCGTTATTTATCGCTTTATCATTTAGCACTTATTTTTAATATCCATTTCAAATGATATCACCGAGAATATTAAGAATTTATTAGTACACGTAAATAAAAAATGAAAGTGCCAATCATTTGTATCTCTGCACACTTCCTATCAATAGTATGCGGTACTGGGGTATTAATTGATTAATGCAGTGTCATTGATTCATGAAAGTAATTTAAATTGACGATATTATTCGCAATATTTCAGCACCGGTGAATTGGCCACAAGTTGGTACATACTGCTTTCCGGATCTGTGTTCATCGATGGCTCTATGTTCCTGCCCCGTTCAAGGTAAGAACGTTTTCCATTTATTACATTTTTTCGCCGAGTATCTGGCGATAATTTACCTCGCGAAAACCACATGAGAATTTTCTGCCCTATCATCGATAGGAATTGTACACTTCCTGATGTCTGCTTCGCCTCGATCAGGAAAAAAACAAACTTTCTCCGGCAGATAGACTGTTTTAATTATTTCCGTTTACTTCGACGATCCCAGTCCGTTACTAATACTCGCACGCTGGTTACATTTACACTCGTTGAATTTCTATACGTTGAACGTGTGTGAATCTGAGCTCTATAAATGCGTGCATTACGCAGCAACGATTACATTCGTATTACCTATAAATTATCGCTGCATCCCCGTAGGATCCCGTATACCACCGATAATAGTATACGCAATAATCATAATTTCGTCTCGTTCCCGTTACGATTTCCTTCTAAATTAGGTTTCAAACGCGTTACTCGCTGAAAACGTTTCGCCGGAGACGCGGTTATCGAATGATTGCTCAGTTTATTGCAGTCAGCTCGGATTTCCGTCCCGATACGTATGCATTTCTCGTGGCATCTCTCCAACGACATCGGTCTCTTTTTTTTCCTCGTTTTCAATATCATACTGAATTCGTTTTACGTGAAGAAGCTGCCGAGATAGAAATCGATCGTATGTACAACGTATATCTAGGGGGAGTTCGCACATATACTGGGTGGAACCGAAGAATCAAAGCGTAGACTGAATATATTTTTCAGTAATTTTTCAAGCAACTAAAAATATGACACACGGAATATATTCCAACCGACGTTATGATGAACTGAATTTTTTCTCGAACTGGTTACGTCAGTTTTTATAACACTTTTAATAACGTACCAACTTCTCATCGTGAATGAATTCGGTTATAATAATGATTGTATTAAAAAAAATAGCGTTTTTGTCAAGTGGATTCAGTCAACGGGAATACGAGGAAACTGTGGGGGGTCGTTAAAAAATTTTTGTCACGGAATTATAAATTGTATCACACATACGGGGGATGTTATAAATTAAGCCGCGCGACGACAAATATCATTAAAAGTTATCTCTGAGATACTGTACGGTCGAGATTGATTTTTGGTCACGGTGTATGTTACATACAGATCGGTCGCCGCTCATAAATCGTCCTCTGCCAGGGTTACGGTCGCAGTTTTCTCTCTTTGTGTCCCTCGAACCACGGAAATTCTCATTAATCTTGTAACCTCGTTCCTTCAAGGCGTATGTAGTGACATTGTAATAGCTGATGGATTAGATAATCTAATCTGCTTTTAATGAATTCCAATCGGTCCGAAAAAGGAAGGGCACACTTTCAAACGATCAATTAAGGCGACACGCACTTAATTTCTTTCCTCTTTACGCTGAATACCTGCCCTGTTAAACGTCCGTAACCGTGAGCCGCGTTAACGGTTTAATAAATTCATCGTCTAAAATTTCACACTTTAATATCAATACAACGGTAGTATTAAATTTGTCTTACTAAAGACTTTGGATAACCCGCGGAACACCCTCGTCGTTTCCAAGTTTGTATGTATGTACTACATACATACATACATACATAGAATGCGCTCTTCTGATCCTTGATGGAAGATAATACGTTGATCATCAAACGTCGCGCACGTTTCATCGCATGTTACACATATTACACCGTACAATACCCTATCTCGGCGAATTATTCTTCATCTCGTGTCATTTCCCCACTTTCACATTTTTTTTTTCTTGTTTGCTGATAACGGCAATTGCAGTCGCATGTGGCCCCATTCAAATAACCATACCGAGCGCGAGCACGCGTGCGAAAAAGAAAAAAGAAAAAGAAGAAAAGAGAGAAAAAGAAAATAATTCTCAACGGTGTTCCACCTTTAAGCGGAGAGACATTTTCATTACGAAACATATCATAGAGCGTGGTATGCACACACGCCGCATGGCTCTAGGTTCTCCCATGGTGTAAACATAAAAATTTGTTGACGAACGTGGGGCGTGGTTACGCCTAAGTACTCTTTCTCCCTTTTCGTCTCTCGTTTATCCCCCTTTTCCTTTTCCTCGTGTCTCTCTCTCCTTCGTTATTTCTTAACACCTCTTTCTCTCTTTCACGCGTCTCCTCTCTGTTTCTCTCTTTTCTTCTTCCATCCCTGTTTATCTATCTGTCTGTATGTACGTGTCTCGCTCTCCTCCCCCTCGTTCCTCCCTCGTTCTCTGTCTCTCCGTACTACAATGCCTTTGCCATTACGTATCGTTGTCATTCTCTCGCTCTCTCTCTCTCTCTCTCTCTGTTTCTCTATTCGTCTTTGTTTCTCTCTCACCCTCTTTGTCGTGCTCGCGGAAGTCTAGCTTTCTCCCTCGTGGCAAACCGCCTCCCCTTGGTTGTACCTCTTTCTCGTTCCTCTCTCTCTCTCTTTCCCTCGCTCTTTCTCTCTCTCTCTCTCTCTCTCTCTCTCTCTCTCTCTCTCTCTCTCTCTCTTTCCCTCGCTCTTTCTCTCTCTCTCTCTCTCTCTCTCTCTCTCTCTCTCTCTCGCTCTCTCTACCAGATCGTGCCGAGAATTTACGAGCCAAGCCGAGTGGTGTATGTGTATGTACGCTCGGTGCAACGGCAAAGGAGAGGAGGCGTGAGAACGACGGAGAAGGCGAGAGAGAAGTTAATAAAGAGAGACCGAGTCTCTGGTGCGACGAGGAGAGAACGATAGAGTAACGTGGAACGTGGTTGCGAGAGAGAAAGGAACACGGGACGAGAGAGAGAGAGAGAGAGAGGTTGCGATCGCAGGGCCGTAGGAAGGACGGATGAACGCGGAGGCTGGCTGACAACGGGCTTCTTAACTGTTGAATAAATGTATGACATTTTTGCATATAATGTAGGGTTGACAGGTTTGTGTGAAGTGCCCGGAGTGTTACCACAGTTTCCCGTAAAAGGGGCGTTTTGTTTTTCTAAAGTTCCACGGGGTTGGAAACTTGGTAATGTTTGAGGAAAGACGTGTTCCTTTGGACACACGTGGATTTGCATTCGAATGAAAATCGAGAAAACTTTTCATTAAAATTGTTATTTTATTATTGGTCAAACTCCGAAATTCGTGGCCGGTGTTTGTGAAATAGTTTCACTGTAACATGGATTCTTATATCGTCGTTTCGTCAGGTTGACACGAAATCCACTTCGACATCGTTTATTAAAATGACCTTAATATAAACACGCGTTACGCTCCGTCTCTGCCAGTAATTTTATCGATATACGTATTTATATCAAACTAATGACTATAGGTCTCCATAACCATATCCATCATCCTTAGAAAATTCAACAAAAAATTATATTCTACTCCCAACAATTATCCTCGCTCCAAAATCATATTATCAATTTAAACAAAAAATTGTCCACATCGCTCCCGATCGTCACAAAATTTTCCCCGAGAATCACTCGGTGGCCCGAGGTCTCTCGTTACGGCACTGGAAGCGTGCGAGAGAGAGAAAGAAGGGGGACCTCACCTACCGAGAGAGACTCCAGTCTTCTCGAGTATATCGTGGCGGCTGGCGAGTGTTGCGATTAATACCGACTGCACCCGCGAATCGCATTCCAATCTCGGCGATTTCCACCCGCCTTTCCTCTGGGAAACCGCTCGAGGAGATGTAGACGGGTTCGCGGAAAACCGCCGCACAACTCGTGGCCAACCTAGACGTTTGTTGTTGTTTTGTTTTATTATTACTCCGACGAGGGAATAATAGTTCACCGGAGAAAAGGTGTGTAACCGTGTCCGGGGGTCTGTGTATTCGTTGAACGCGTGTCCGTCGGTTTTGTCATTCGATGCAGCGTGTCTTAACGATCGATTTTCGGAATAAGAAAGAAAAGAGCGTGGCCTTTCCGGCACTGCACGTGCGCGCCGCTCTCTCTCTCTCTTTCTTTCTGTCTGTCCCTCTGTCTCTCTCTCTCTCTTTCTGTCTGTCTTTCTCGCCGGAATCCCCGTTTGCAGAAGTTCAGAAGTACAGGTGAAACTACGGGGGCAAGGCACGTTATACCCTTGGATTTTGTTAAACATTCACGACGCACCGTCAGATGCAATCTCTGTTTCTCTCCGTCGGCGTTGACGTAATCCTTGTTGCCCGCGGCTCGTTGATTGTCGCTGGAAAGCACACGGTATCGTAAAAAAGCGGCTGAATTACAACGACGAACCCGCGATCCCGCGTCCGGGGGAAATTCTACGTTGGAAGTACCCGGTGATCGTGGAAACTTGGCTCGTGAAAGTTTTCGGAAGAAGTACCGCACAAGCATTTATCGAGTGAATCTTTTATAGAAAGTCGCGGTGGAATGCGAATCATTCCCGTAGAACTTTGGCAGAAGTACAATTTTCGACGATTCGAATGGAAAATTGATTATTTTCATATACATCGCGAGTATATAAATCGGATGATAATCTCACCGTAAGATATTATACTCACCGCCTGTGGTTATAAACAACTTTCATTTCCCGAGACCGTGGTAGACTCTTACTCAACGAAATAAATCCGGGAAACTCCGATCGAACATCGTGACAACGTATAACCCGACGAAAGATACTCTCGTCTGCGAAATAATCATACCGAACAGGTTTCGGAATACGTAATCATCTCCGGCAGAGACCGGGGACCTATCTTCTGGATCGATCTTAACGAGCATTTTACCGCGGTATACCGTCGGGTCCAGCCAAAAAGTGGCGCGTAGATCACCGTCGTGAGAGTACGAGGAGAGTACACTTCCTCGGGGAACTCGTTTGCCGTTGTACGAGTACGAGACTCGCATACCGAAACCGTGGGACCAGTGACCCGTGGCGTAAAAAACACCACCGAGTACCTGGAATTACCTGACTCACGTTTGATAGTTAGCGACCGGGACCTTCCGTCGAGATCGGTTTTCTATTCGCGGATACAAGACAACAGGAGGCGCCTCACCGCGGCCCCGTATTTACGAGGGCACGGTATCGGGTACAAAGTGACTCTATAGGTA
Organism: Mimumesa dahlbomi; assembly: GCA_917499265.3. Taxonomy (NCBI): domain Eukaryota; kingdom Metazoa; phylum Arthropoda; class Insecta; order Hymenoptera; family Crabronidae; genus Mimumesa; species Mimumesa dahlbomi. Next base: position 8,256,994 of record OU824118.1, on the reverse strand, counting down.
GTCTCTTGCCTACGCTCCACGATAATTGCCGTTCGCTTTCACCCAAGAAGCGAGCGCCCCGGTCTCTAACTATCCGGTCGCACAGAGAGCACCGGTCGCACAGAGAGCACAGAGAGTATTCTGTAATAAATCTAATAATCGAGGTAACGGTCCGTGCCGAGATCGCGGACCAAGAAGGAGGAACTATAAGGTGATTTGTTGCGGTACGGCAAAGGTAGCCGTGGAGTGGATGCTGAAAATTCATATTCGAGGAATGATCATCGGGGATTAGAAGGAAATTATTGGAATTATATATTGGTGAAAGTTCGGAAGAGGATTGATTTTTGTCACAGTTTTTGCCGGATTAGAATGATACTTTGGAAGTGATTTGTGACGGGGGAAATACGAACGACGTTGGTGAGATATCAATTTAAGGGTACACCTGATATACGAACGTCTGGGTGGAACTGATACGATCGAGGGAATTACGGTATAAAAGAGAAATTGTCTGGAATAAGTTGGAATATTTTCCCTCGCGGAAGACGAGATTTCCATGTAATAACAGTAAAAGATTACTGGAAGAGATTGCGAAACTCTGCCGTAGATTTTTGGCGGTGAAAGTGCTTTCGGTCTATTGGAAAGCATAGTAAATCGAGAACATTACGACGGAAACGAAAATAAATAGTGACGACGATTCTTCGCTACCGATATCGAAGAATAATATGTGAATACAGAGGACATTTACATAAAAAAAACGGTGTTAAAAGGATAATAATTGTCTTCTACCAGAAAATTCCATTCTTGTTGTGATCCAACACGAAAAAAAGTTCGTTATCTTCGAAAGTGTCATTCGATCGTCGACCGATTTCGAGTAAAAAGGTGCGAAACAGAGACAGACAAGAAAAGCAAAATCGTTCGCGATGCCAGTGGTGTGAAAGTTTTTATCCGAACGTATTTTTAAGTATCCCTCCGAGTTTCGTTGGGTGATTTTAAAGACCGGGAAGAAGCGAGGAAAAAAAAAGCCGGCAAACTGGATGCTCCAGACGGTGCCTCGCCTCCTGCGCCCCCGCCTGACATTACTGTTACTCAGGATGACCGGTGAGAAACTTTTAATCTAATTTTAATCGCGTCTTTTTATCTCCGAGCCACATTCACCGGTATCGGGGTACCTACCGACTTGTCAGAGAAGTTAACGACAGTTTCGAACTTCGACACGGTCCTCTCGGTGTTGCAAAACACTGGAAGTGTGGAAAAGTTGCAAATTATATTAACCGAAAGCCGCGGTTTATGGTTATAGGAATATTAAAGGGTAAAGTACCTAATAGTGTTGAAAATGTCAAAGCTATTTAGCGGGATGAAACGATTCTTCGTAGAATTAATTTTATCGGAAACGTTATTTTTAAAAGACTATGTGGGCAGCCGTTTTCCGATATACAAGAATCTTCGCGTATATGAAAGTGTGATACGTACATTTTTTTTTGTTAGTTACACTCTAATATTTTACTAGCGGAGTACTCGTTTCACGTGTCATTTGGAATTTTTCGATAATTGAATTGGAGTCATTGGAAATATGGGAGTTTGTTTTTATATCGATGTACATACAAAATATTGATTATCTTATTGCAAATATTGGGATACGTCTACCACACTTGATAAATGTAACCGTTCGTGCAGAGCTAATACTATTATTTCCATAACTTTGATAATACAGATATGGTTGCTCGCGATTTGTACTTGCCGAGAAATCAGAACGCAATAACGGTGACTAGGAGGAGGAGCGGGTTATTAAAGTGAAATGTAATAAGCGTATCAGATACACTTTTTCACTTACAAGGAATTGAGGTAATCAAAGAACTCCTGTAAAGATATACATATAAATCATTTCTATTACAGGAAAATATATTTCTCCAATAGTTTTTAAAAAATTTACCCTTTAATACGGTCAACAACGTTTTTTATTATCAAAAAACATACATACACAGAGAGTACACACACACGCATAGAGATACAGAAAAAAGTGCAACCATGAAACTGTTCGAAACAAAGAATAATCAATATTTCAAATCACGCGTATGTTTTTTTAAAAGTTAAATCCCGAGGATTTTTCGCTCGGCCGAATATTCTCGCGTGTTTTATTCCACATAAAGTTACAAACACCCGAGTACAAAAAATAGCAGATCCGTGAAATTATCGGGATTTGATCGGCAACGGGGACGAAAACAATTGACCCCCGTGCGGCCGGCTACTGCAGAACTATTGATTGTCGAGCTTTTCGGCGGGTATTGTTTCGCGGCTGTCACGCGTGCGTGCACGTGACACAGAACTGTCAATACGACGCGTCACGTTTCAATCCCTGCTCGGTAAACACGCAGTATATCGCGTTGCGGAGGAGCTTCGAGATTTACTGAAAATTGAGTCCAATGTCATGTTTCCTGCTCCGAAACCGAGGTCGGAGTTCCTGTCGAACATGATTGGCAGCCGGGTACTCTTCATTGGCTTCCGATAAAACCAACCCCGTCCACGTTATCTCTGCCATTTTTTCCATTTCTTTTTGCCTGTGGTAGATAAACAAATTTTTCATTCGAAAAAAAAAAATTTGTTGGAAAACGTACGAGTATTTGATTAAGTTTCATTTAAAATATTGTTACCACTTGTATGTATGTACGTATGTATATCGGTCAAGTAGAGCGACAAGTGTTTTGTCGTGATACTGTTAGAAAATCTTCTTTTATACGGAGGTTTCATATAACTGGTAAGAAAGAAGATAATAGATTGCCTTTGTGACATGTTATAAAAAGAATCGATCGTGTAGCCTTTGATTCTTTTAGCGGCAACTTGTTACCTTGTGGCTCTTTTTTCTTTTATAGAGTGCACAATTTTTAAGAGTGTCCGAGATGGTCAGATTTTAATCACGCACAAGTTTCAATTCGATTGTGACACGTTTATTTATTTATTTTTTTTTTTAATTTTGCGCAAAGAAATCTGCGTTACCGTGACGGGAATATTTTACGTCACTGACAGTTACGTCATTATCATGAGATACGTCTGTAGATTCTTTTAGAACGCAAAAGGTATTCTTGTCTTACCTTTATTACTACAACGTCGTGATTATGTAAAATGCATCTCAATTACGCAAAACTCTTTGATCCGTAATGAATTTAGAAAAAGGAGACGACATTTCCGAGGTGCATCGGGAAATTTTTGAAGGGTTGGGGTCTAATCCAATTTTCATTATTTCCACGTGCCACTTTCGATTTCCTATTTCAATAAAGGGTGCCAGCACCCTATCGAGGGTTCCTGTCAGTTTTTATAATTAAATCTTCTTCGGGGAAGCTGTTCGTTCGGAACACCTTCCACCTTTTAACGTTACGTCGGAATCCACGTTGCCTTCGACTCACCATATTTTACAGTTATCAATCTATCGTCTGTTCTTTTGTGCAACTTTTACATACTGGCTCATCGATTTCCTATGGAATATAATATATATATATATATATACATAGCGAGTACCAGGCATAGAATCAATAGATTTAAAAAATACTAGTACTACGCGGGGATAGATACAGATTTATTTCTACTTTTTATTTTTTGTGGCTGAAACAAAAAATTGTGAAAGGTTATCTGTGTGCTTTAGTAGCGCTGTTTGGCATTAATCATTTTCATCGTATAGTTTATCGTAACGTGGTAATTATAAAAAGTGCTTCCATCAATGTTTGCCGTGGTACAACACTCGATCGTCGTAGAATTGCATTTGAACGAGAAAGCGTTTCTCGAACTGTATTTACTGTTTGAACTCTTGATTCTATTGTACTACATAAGAGCAATCGAGCATTCTACACACGTTCGGCTGTCAGCACGATCGTAAAAGTGTCTTCGATAGAACGATCGTCCGTTCATGCAAATAACATTTCTTATATGTTTTCCTTTTAACCTTTTGCTAGTGGCTTTTTTTTCTCTCTCTTTCTCCCCTTCGGGCGTTACGCCTGATTTTGCAATTTTTTCGTTGTCATCTCCGGATAGATTGATAATTAAACTAATAGGTGTTCCGTCGTAGTATAAATTTAAAGTTGCCAATTTAGATTCCGATCTACGACATTATATTGATAAAATGGTAGGGTTCGCTGGATTCTCTAATAATAGTTCCGCGCGTTGTTGATCACCCTGTATAAGAGGGTTCGTGGAGACGAAGTGCCCCGTAAATGCGAAGGAGGGTTGTCGAGAAAACCTTGTTTGCCGTCAGCACGTGCTGTTCCACACCCTATCGATCTCTAACTAAATTAAATGCTCGGCGTACTATTGCTTAGACACTGCAAGAGAATCGATGTTCGGCTATTTGCTACAACAGGATCTCGCTTGAAATCAAATCGGCGTTGCTAATTGTCTTAGACCCCTCTGTAACTCGATTTTTTATCGCATCCATATTCATCGCTTGAAATTATTCTTTAAATTTCAATTTATATACGTTTCGTTATAAACGCAACACTTGTTCTCGCTTAACGCGTAGAAGTATTTAAAAAAATATTTAAATCATAACGCTATATAATGGAAAAAGAGTGAAATTTAATTAAAAAAATATTGATACATAACCTGGAACGTACAAGCCGTTGGAGAGATTTACTCATGGTTCACTATATTTAATAGTTGAACTAAAACATTCTCAGTTTCGCGAATAATTATATTCTAACTATCGGTGAAACAGATATTCTCACGTTTTAACAAACATCCAGATATTCTCGTGTCACGGTCGATGACACTTTGACGGTTCGATTCACGTTGTAACGTTGTTTGAAAATCGGGCAGCAAAGTTATGAAGTTTCACGCTGCGGGAAGAGAGAATGATCGGACACCTCGCGATGCAGCATCTCGGTCAAGACTTCGGTTGCACGTACTGTATAGGTATGTATGTATATAGCAAAGTGCAGTTCTCGCATACAACTTAAACCCGTCTTACGAGCCAAGGCTATCGAGTGCATTCCGTAGGTGTGCTCTTCGCCGAACGATTTCTTCTAAGGTTCTAATTTTCGAGATTCGATCGTTTTGCCGCTACACTTGAACCGTTCGCGGAATCGAGTTTCCTAGGTTTCTCGATTCTTTCTTCTTGTCGTTTCCTAGCAACGGTATTTTCCGTGTTTCCAACGTCGAGATTACGGGAGCGTATACGTGGCGAAACAAGATAATCAGATGTTTTATTTCACTTGCGGTACATCGGATACTCGCTTTCACGTGATTTGATGGAGAACAGATAAACGAAAATTCTTGATACTATCTTTACAAAAGAATTTATATAGATATTAATCTATTCGTAGAATATTCAAAGGAAATTTTGTTAGCTAACAAAATATATTTCATCTTTCCACCGATGTTCGTCGTATTACACTCTCGTGTATTAATAATTCAGATCACTCGTGTATAGATATCATAAATTTCACTCGACGGATCCGCATTGCAGAAAGATTCGGTGCCAATGGAATATCCCTGGTAATGTCCCGAATCAGAAAGACGGATAGCTTCGCTCCTGTTTTCAGGCGCCAAGAACATAGAATCACTCCCGCGGCGTCCACGATTCTCCGGAGTGCAGGCAGGGTCAAGGTTACTAGTATTTCTTTCATAGAATCGTGTGCTCGTCTCTGCGAGAATCACTGAATGAAATTCCAAACGAGTAGAACGCGCATGCGGTCGCATTTCTGTCTATATGATGGAATTCACGGGAAATTAATTCGCGATCGGTGCGTGTATGTGTGTGTGTGTGTGTTGTATCGTAAGAGGGGGAGGGGCATTGATCAAAATTCTATAATTAAACAGGACTGGAGAACGATATTTAGTATTTCCATGTCGATTGTCCCGATCCCCCGATTGTCGAATTAATCCATTTAATTTATTGCCATTGACGTTATCGGTTAAATGCATTTCCTCCCGTTTCGAATGATATTCCGAGGTCGGCGTTGTGTATGCTCAGGATTTACGTAACGGTGCGATTTAATGGGTCGCAACGAAATATTCAATTTTAACGGTTCGAATTTTCCGGGAATTGTATGCATGTGTCTGTGTGTGTACGTATTATCACGCGTGTATTAGATAATCCAAGTTGTACGATAGAAACTTTGTTCGTACAAAATTTGCAGGGTGAAATTGAGTTGTACGGATCAATGAGATTATTAATACCGTGCGGCATCCCTGGAGGCCTGGAATTGTATCAATGTATGTATGTATGGTACATACAATACATATATACGGAGTGTCCGTGAAACACGGCACGTGCCCGAATGTCCTCTTCGCGGTCTGTTACGCGACAGCCACGACACGCACGTGCCACGATTAACAAATGTAAAAAACAAAAAAAAATAATAATACTCGATTCTCCCGGATGGATAATAAAGAAAAAACGACGGTTAGAAAGGGGGGGGGAGGGAATAAAAAAGTTCGTCGAAGGGGTCTTTTAGAGCATTGTTTCGAGCGATCATATGGTTTGTGCGGACGCTTTTAGCCGCGCTTATTATCCTTTATGCCCTTTGGAGGGCTGCCTGCCAGGAGGCCCTTGGGATCGCCAAATTCGATGAAATGTTTGCAGCCACTTACAACGGAGAGCACCCTTTACCACCACGAAATCTTTTGTTTCGTTCGAGTGCCCTGCAACCGACTGCAAACATTCGTGGATCCGCAAGAACAGAGAGGATTATTGTTCTCGAGTATTTTCCTATCCGCTTTCACGTGAATTCCTCCGGGATTTCACGCGTGTGCCAGACTACATATTACTATCTTGATCCAGACGGAATATCGTAATCATATATTTAAAAAAAAAAAGAACGAAAACTGGACATAAGCCTGTGTTCCATGAATTACGTGAAAGAAAGATATAATCTTTGAAGGAAACCTAAAAGATATGCTTTCGCTTTAAAAAAAAAAAGTACTTTCACTTATAAATTATTAATCGTACAATGTATAATGTATTGATAATTATTATACTTTTAAATCTGTACTTCGGGAATAACGCCGTTTAATTCCAAAGTAATATTATATTCATCTCTTATGTTTCCGAGATTTGTATTTTAATCACTACCAAGTACTTCCATACAAAAAAAAAACACGATTCCCAGTCACCCCGTGCAAAAGCGTGTAATTTACTCTGTCGTATCAACGACGTAAGACTCGAAATCCCGGTGGAAGTTGGTCTCGCAGGAATCGATAGGACGATGTCGTTCCTGCGGGGAAAGCAGTCGGGAGAGATCGGCAGGTCTCCGTGGAACTCGGTTTTTGCGGTCGGCAACGGAAAGGAGTGGCCGCGAAAGTTTTCCCGGCAATTTGTCCAGGGGGGCGGAAAACGAGCGGCGAACCGAGTTTCGCGAGAGTCGTAGAAACGAAAAGTTTTTTAATATAAGGAACCGCGGTATTCTCGTGGCACCTACGCGTCGCGCTCTTTCCCATAGTGTTCGTCGCCGTTATATTTCTCCCACCTCTCCCCGGCTACCACCCATTCTTTCACATTCGGGAGAAACTTTTCACCGGAGAAAGAGAGAGAGAGAGAGAGAGAGAAAAGAGGCTCGTGGACCGGTGACGCGAACTACCGGGTTTCGGTGGCAAACAGTAAAGTCGGAAAGTTTTCAATGGCCTCTTAACGAGCTCCTTTTCCCCGGGACGACTCGCGGTAGTAGTAAATTCTAATGCAAACCTATACCTACGTATCGCTTGAAGCTTTTGATCGAGACGCTTTCCCGTAAAAGTATCGTGTTCGTTTGCTCTGGTCTCTTAATTGCGTATGACGGTTGGGGAGAAAACACGTTTCGGGAATGAGAGTGGAGAGGGGAGGGTGGGGGAAAAAAAATATGCGGCGCGATGGAAATGAAAAAAATTCTGAATGCAAAGAGCCCTTTGTTAACGCGGCTTTTTTTTCTCTCCTCACCCGGTGGTAGGTACGTTTTACCTTTGGCGGGGCATGTGAATGCCATCACCAGCCAGAAGTTTGCATTTTAATTAACTCAATGTGGACTCGTATTTTCCCACCCAGATAGCCCATTTGCGGGGAATACGGCGAGGGAATAGTTAAATCGATTAAATTCAATTTGCTTTTCGACGACGCGTCACGGTGAAACTAAACATTCATTTCTTTGTGACAATAATCATTCTAATTCACTATCTTGCGATGGATATCATTCCTATACGAATTTATTAAACTAAAACGAACCTTCTGTTACGTAACATTCTTATCGCACAGTTGTACAGGAATCGTGTATACACATTCATAAGTATCGAAACAACCAATTACATAAACGAAACGCGTTAAGCATCTCCACAAAACCGGATCAAATTTTTCAACCATGAATATTCACCCTTGTACCGCCTTCCACGTTCATTTTCCCCCATAATCATTGCCGCGGGCGATTAAAAGAACGCGATTCCCGTAAACAAGCGAACGAGAATTCGTAAGTTCGCGAAGAAAATCGGCCGGCGGTTTCCTCCGCGGTTCTGGTCTCACGACAACGGGAGCATTGTGCATCGGCGCTCGGCACAAAGCAAAAGTGCAGCGAGGTGCAGCGAAACGCCCGATTGGCTCCGAAGCCATCGTCGACGTTTTATAGAGTATTACGTTCTATCTTACAACTATGCCTCTGCCTCCGTTAGCCGAAGTCTAGTAGTGTGTTGCTCTATAGTAGTTGCCGTGGTGGTGGCAGCCACCTTTTACTTGGCGAACGCGAGCCGTGCCATTAACATTAGAGTTGTGCGTGGTGGAAGCATCGTGGAAGTGTCACGCTTCGACATCTTGCCATTTTTAATTGTTAATTCCGGTTATTGCGCGGGAATGCGACGAACGGCCGGGAATGAGAGTGGAAAATTACTAACATCTTCGCGGAGTACGGGAGATTCAAACGAAATTGAACTCCGTCTTCCTGCCTGTCTAATTTTGTACCTTTCTTCTTTTTTTTTCTTTTATTATTATTCTTATTTAAAAATCAATTTACGAGGAAAATTTTAATATGTTCTTTATTGACGTTCGTCGAGCCACTTTGACTTCGTTTATGGGAACGTTAATAAGATTTATTGGTACTTATTAGAGTAGAAAATTAATAACGCAGAAAGTTAGCGAGAAGATTCTGTGCTTTTTTTTTATTCCTTTTCGCTAGGTTTAATATAGGTTTAATGGAAATTGTTTGTGATTAAAATTTATATATTTACCGGTTAATATATTTGTCTAGCTTTTATTGTGACGTGTAATAGCCCGAGTCGTTGATACTATGTTTATTTTTAGTTGCGATCATGTGTTCACATCGTTATATCGCTAATTTGCGAATTTCATTCGTGTTGTGCGTTTCACATACACGTATATACATATAAATACATATATATGTATACATATCGTAACGCTTATGTTTATTTATGTTGCATTTACCGCTACAACGTAAGCACGAGTTGGATTCTACAGACCACGAATATTTCCCATATTTCTAAGCACGTTTTCTAGTCCTATATGTATGTATAGATATGCAACAGTCTTTCGCCTAGTAGAGACCCGGTCGACCATTAGCATTAAGCATTCGTCGGGCCTCGTGGAAGTGTCACGCTTCGACCGATTAACATTCTTTCGTTTTAATTCGAGACACTGCAACGAGAATGCATACTCTCGCACGTCGTCGAATGGATTAACCATGGAAAAATTATTTATTTCGAAAACCTGTTTCTTTTTCCAAACGTCCCTGGCTGCCTATTGTTTTACACCGTACGCCGTGGTTAAAGCGTAAAAGAATCAACATCGACGTCACCAATCAACACGTACATCTTCGAGATCGTGGAAAAAGTCACGTCTCGATGAACTACCGTTCCTCCTTTATTTTTCTCAGCACGTTTCTCCCGTTCGGCCGCCAAAAGTAGGGTGAACGACGCGCCTAATTTCATTTAACGGGAGAATACCGAACGCTTAGTACTCCTACGCTTTCATGAACCGCCTTTTGTGATCGTGGCGGAGTTTAAATGAATCCAATATGCAGCTGCGCCACGTTCCGAATGCGCATAATGCGAGTACATAATCGGAAATACTCGACAAGTATTTGAATAAGTCGACCGCGCGCAGCTGGCAACATTTCCTGATTTATGGAAATGATTCCGCCGCGGGTGGTTCCATCGGCATATTAATTCTGATGAATAGTCTCATCCTTCGTTAATTCGGTTACGCTGTAGCCCGATGTACTTGTTAATCGCGTTAAATTAGTCAGAAGTTCGAGAATTGAAGAAAAATTCGTTATACACTGATTTATCGTCATTCGTTGTTTATATGTTGGTTCAACGCGAAACGCCAGGTATCTAATTTCGAGGGTAATTCAAGCTCGAACATAATTCCATGTGATACGATCACGTGTGTCTCGTACCCTTGGATTTATGCTTTCAACTAACGATTCGAAAAAGAATTCTTCCTTTTTTCCATTCGTGTTTAACGTTGTATCTAAATGTTTTATTTTTTGTTTGTATTCAATCGTATCATACAGCTTTAATTCTTCGGAAAAGTCAAGGAAACCGCGTAAATGTTCGCTGGCATAAGTTACGGGCCACGTATCATGCTCGTACATCGACGCGGAAAATAATGACGGCGACTGTCGCGAAAAGTACGAGGAAAGTAGCGGTGAAACCTTGCTTTTTCTTTCACGAGCTCGTAGTGTGCCTCTGTTTTATTTCTTTTAGGGCAAAAGTGCTGGAACACGTTCCCTTCGGGTTTTAAAACATTCCGCGTGTCTGAAGTGAAATGTAACGCCTCTCTCGCCAACGACCGCCCGTTCGCCGGAAAAAAAAATAGGAAAACATTGTATCGCACGCGTAAAAATATAATACACGCGTGAAACTGATAACTTGGTCGGATCGTATGTCGATCCGTAACACGTGCCACCATTATACCGCAGAATGATCAGAAAATAGAATATCTGGTTATCGTTAACACTCGGAATTTCATATGTATGTATTTCGTAATTTCTCGTGGATAGAAAACCTTCCTCTTATTCGGTGCCACGTGAACGAGTAATTTTTTTTTTGTCTCTGATAATATTTTCTCGCGAGGTTCAGGAAGCAACGGCAGATCCGTGACGGGTCCACGAAATTTTCTCCTCGGCGATCGGCGAAATGTGTGTCAAGTTTTCAGAACTGGAAGTGACATTCGCTTGCTCCACTTCCAGCTAGCCCTTGAACTCCTTTTTTTTTCTTTTAAATTCCCACGCAAACTGTTTTTACCGGTGTCGGATGAACCGTGTTTGAAATCTTTAAGGGTGGAATTAACCCTTGTGTACAATTATAATTAAAATCTAGCCTCGTCTCTTTGTTATCCAGTTCACTGTTCTCGCGTTATTCTTCTTTGAAAGATGTGTAATATTGTAGACACTGCCTAATTTCACCGTTCTTGCGAACTGATGTGTGTATCGGAGTAGTAAATTGTAAAACATATATTTCTGCCACTTGTGCTTTTCTCTAGGTTCTTGAAAGTATAGTACAATTGACGGTAATTTCACGCAACCGTATTGCGTCGTCTCATGGAAACCATGTTCGCCTTCCGTTTTCCCAGTAACGTTCAAAAATACCTAGAAAAGTATGCAATTTTTGCAAGTATCTATTAAAATGTACATAATATTTCTCTAAAAAATTAAGAAATTAAAATATTCTCACTTCCTTTTATCTTATCATGAAACACATACATATAGTTTTACATGAAACAAACAAAACGATAATTGTGACCATAATTATGAAAGTGGTCTAAGTCAATTTTTTAAAAACATTTTGGATATTACGTTTTTTAAAGGTTTTCATACATTTATTAACAAATTATCAAAACTTTAATTTTTTTTGAAATATTGACTTAGACCACTTTCATAATTATGGGTACAATTTTCCATAAAGTGTCCTTACAAATATTTAAAATATATTAAACATGGAACGTTTATTTTTCGGAAAAACCCGCATAGTCGATATATCAAGTCTAAGGTACCAAAAGTGTCAACTATCGTCACGTTAAAGATAAAAAACAAAAGAAAAAGTGTACCTCCGTCGAAAGTAGGATCCCACGAAAGACACTCGATGACTGTTGGTGCACAGTGCATACAAACGGTGCACACGGCCGCCGGATGTGTACCTGCACGGGAGGTTTTCTCGATGGCCGAGGTGTACGAGAGGAACGAGTCGTGTTCCGTGGCAGCCGAGCCGCGGGCTAGAAAGTAGCTGACGACTTATTGCGTTTGCTGGCCTGCCGCATATCTCCGTGCAGCAGCTTTAACCCGGGTTGCAACGGCATTTACTGCGAACAGAATCGCCTGGAATCAGACCACAGTTGCCTTGCGGTTTCGAACGCTGTTAACATTGACACCGCGTAATCCCCGATGCGCTTTTGAATTTTTCACGTGGTCTACTTTGCAACCTGTAGGTAGTACCACTTGCATACCATGGGGTTTATATCCCGTCGAGCAAGGTGTATTTTCGCGAATGTTCGCAATGGGAAAGAAAATTCTACGTTGTACATACGTAATAAGAAACTTACCAAGGGCAATTCTGAACGTCGCATTTTCGGCTCTCTGAGACTCTGTTACGCAAAAGTTCCGCGTGTTGGTCTCGTTGAAGGACTACGAGAGTCCTGGGGGATCGTGTTCTATATACATATATATATAGGATACATACGCGGTATGTAATCTAACTCGCCGAGGTTTCCTCGTTCGCGAGGCACATCGGGCCTGGAATGTCAGCCTTGGACACCCAACGGTGAAACTGAAACTGGAACTGGAACTTGAACTGGTACTAGTCGGAGGGGGTTCGTTCATCTCTTTCCGATTTCACCCGCGAGCCTCGCCCCGGAAATAAGGCTCGAAATCGATTTGAGAAACCACACACACTGTGCCCTAACGTCAACTAGAAAATAATATGACGGGTGACTCATTCTTTTAGCCGAGGTCAAAGTACTCCGGTTCCCGTGTTCCGGTGTTGGTTCCGGATCAACAGATCCCTGAAGTATCACGTACCGAGTGGTCCCATTAAAAATGTTATTGTTTTAGAAAGATCACGTATATATTTTGATGTTTTCTTTTAAGGATATTAATAATTATTTATGTGTGTTTTTATTAGGGTTTTTTGTCGCGTTTCGAAAGTCTGTAAACACGTGATCGTGAATTATTTTATTGTAAGATTATACCGTTGTAAATGGAGCAACATTAGAAAGCGCGACAACTTTGATCGCGCCTGTAAAATACCGAAGGGATACAGAAACAAAATGTATTCAAATCGCTTTCGTATCTACCGAGTCCGCGGTGAGGATCTTTTCTAACTTGCAAAACGATTATTACCATAGAAGCGAATTCACCACCGTCGGTAAGAAAAATATCATTGAAACCTACACTCGGCACGGATTACTTTTCTGCCAGCGATAATGCAGGGAACTGCAATCTCTAGGTTGCATAACTCATGAACTGTACCATAGGCGTCACCATAGTTTCCTCCCGATTTAAATGCCCCGAAATATCGTCGATCATAGAGTTCTCTAATTTCGAAAATAAGAATCTCTTTAATCTTTCACCGTTCGCTCCTGAGTGAAGCTCACTTTCATATGTCGATGTCCACGATATTTCTCATAAAACAAGGCGCGGAAATGCAAGTTTTGCGTTAAAAAAAGGGTGTATAGCTTATCTCCGAGTCGCTCCTTGGTGTACTCATGTCAGCATCGAGTGCTGGTCGAGTACCTTTAGAAAACTCGGAACCCCTCTCGCCAGTACAACCTTACAAAGCCGCTTTTCACGACGTCGCTTTTGCCTTCCGTACTCTCAATAAAAGAAAAAAACATCCTTGGACCGCGGTAGTCGCCGTGTGTTCCACGGCTACTCCAGACCCCCTCGAAGTCTCTCAATTTCGAAATTCAATGCGTCAGACGAGGAGCGGGACGCGCGTTGCTCGGAAAGTTCGCGATTTATTGGCTTCGTGTTTTTCTACTTCCCGGTTCGCCACCGCGACTGCGTGTCTGTGTGCGTATACCCGCGAGTCTTATCGTATTCGGCAAAAGTCGAGTTTCAATTTTCATAACTACCATCACCGAACTTACTGTCGAAGTTAAGGAGAATTATTGGTCTGGCAACTATCGTACGTATACACCTACCAAAACTGTTATTGCTTATACGATGATCGTAGTTTTCGCGCGAAGATTGAATTTTAATTTGACCTCCATTACATTTAATATGATCGCAAAAGTAATCAGACAATGTTCTAGAAACCTTGTGGATAATGTTAAATTACAATTGTTACATCAAATATTTTCATATCATTAGCCGGCGATGCTCTCAGACTTCGATTTCCGTTACACCTCGAGACAGGGACAGTTTTTCTTTTCATTTGATAGTTCTTTCTACAGGAGGATCACCAGCTCGACGTTGAGTACACTTATCTTCCGATCCTATTATGTTGCGAACGGGGGAGGCAAGAAAAATGTAACGATAAAAAAGATCCGCTTTCCCATTGACGGCGTCATTTCGGGTAAGGAAAATCCAGGCGAAACGTTTCCAAGTCCTAATATCCGAGGCCGGGCACGTGCTCGCCATCTGCATCCCACAGGAATCACCCTCCTCCCTGCTGGGTATGTTCATATACCCCTGGGGACGATATATATTGCCTGCGTAGGTCGTAATACGTCGTTATATCCGGTCGCCTCGACGATCTTCCACTAGAAAATCCTCTTGCGGAAATTTTGTCGTCGCGTATTTTCCCGTAGCGTGGAAAACCGAGCTTGTTAAGCTTCCACGATGAAAGCGACTTTTCGTGGGTGGCTATCAATTCGATTCTTTTTTACCTTTCCACAGGGTGGCTCGTTTCCCGAATCGTACAAACGGCGTTTTGGGATATGACGCGTGTTTGTGGAAATGAAATAGATTCCGCGAAGTTTTGCACGTGTAAACGAAAAATCGATTTTCCCACTGCAGACGTTATGTGCTCGCTGGAAGTTTTCGTGGAATATAAATTAGGTGCCTCAGGTGTTTCTGTAGTTTTTATATTGCTGCTGTTTTTTTTTAGTAGAGATATGTTTTCATATTTTTTGTACTTTATAATCATTCGGTTGGGTAATTTTGTTTTAATATTGGTACGTTGACGGTTCTCGGGAATTTTAGTGAAAATTATGGAAAATCGTTGTTTTGGTGGATAGACGGTAGCTTTGTGGCCCTTCGTAAATGAGTTTTCTAGTTACTTTGCGTTCCTGTTATCGACAGGCTCGTATATCGCAGCGTCAGAGTAAATCTGGTGTGAGTTTCATGGTAATTAATGCTGACAGTCATCTCCCGTTCGTCCATGTGGATTTAATTTATTTATTAACGAAATAATAATCTTTCCACTTTTTCATCATATATTCTCAATGAGTAATACCCTTGCGAATTTTCCAAAATTTGCCAATACTTTTCCGTGGGACACATTTTCACAAATCAGATTGTGATGCTTGTTCTCGTTCACCCAGTTTCGAACTTCGCAGTTATTCCATAGCTGTTATCGACAGGCTTATTATACAGGGCCAGAAAACAAATAACGCGGCATGTTTATGGCGAACATATTTCATAAGCGTATGGGAATTTACTAATGAATCAAGAAGAATTTTTTAATTACGAACATAATTCCTTTTCCGATAGCTACATGACCGTTTCGAACAATAAAATCTAAATAACAACCATATCGATGACGGAATATTATTTCCTGTCTATCCACGTGGACAATAAATTAAATATTTAATGCTCTACTCCAAAACTGATAGGAATATATTATAAATTAGTGTCTCATCTTTTCTTAAAATCTTACTACGATTATTATTCAATCTCAAATAAAAATTATACACAAAATACCGTATTATAGAAAATAAAATGTCATTATTAGGTTTTCGATACTCCTGGTCATAGTAATTAACCGCGAACCAAAACAACGTAACAAAATTTCACAAAATTTAAAATCCCTAGAAAACTATGCGAAACAGAAACTACCCGCAGCGCGTGATAATTGCATTTGTCCCAAAGCTCCATCGATCAAGTCTCCATTAATCTAAAGTCAAGCTCAACGTTCATCCGAATACCCTTCATACTTTCTATAATCAATCACAAAACGTCACTGTCATCCGTTCGCCACACAACGCCGGCCACGGTTCGCCCGAGCACTCTAAATAGATCCGTCTATTAACGAGACAAAAGAAACTTTGTTTACGGGCCGGTCGTCGGTAATCGGACGACTCGGATCTCATCTGCGAGGACAATCCGTCGCGATTCAGCGACGGGGTCCCGGTGCCTTTACATCGGGGACGAAAAAACGTCGACTTTCGTAACGGTATCGTCGTTGGTAACACGGCTCGCCTGGCATATTCTGGTTAAGGTCTAGTCTAGACAGTAGGCAGGTCGATATCTGGCACCTCCACCATCGAACAGCCCCCGTAAGACACCGTCGTGAAACGGGAACCAACACCATCGAGTGTGTCCCGTATACTTGGACGATCGACGGAGAGGAGAGGAGGGGAGGGAGAGCGTCGCGACGGGAAAGCAAGGCGGACCCGCAACGATCCGCGACGGTCCACGAGGAAACGGCACGGTACACATGAAAGGAACGCAGACCCCGGCCCGTTACTATGATCGATGGACCGACTCTCGCGGAAGGAAAAAATAATAGTTGTGAATAGGTCGCGTGTTAAGTCGCGGTGACACGCGGATAGGGTTAGAGAAGGAAACGGTGAATTCTATGGGACTTGTTGTCCGTTAGATATTTCATTTTGTGAAAGTGTCTTCTTTTTATTTCGTGAATATTGAGATCAAAATGTTTAGTTATTTGAGTAGCGAGGTTGTTAGGAGATATTTTTTAATAATTGGGAGAGATGGAATTACAGGTTGGATGCTGTTTTCGATTTTTAGGAATGTTGAGGGTGGTATGGGTAGATTGATGTTATCGTGAAATCGGGTAGCTGTAAGAACGACCATCCGGTTGTATCACCGACTTCCTATGTCCCATTGACCTACATTATTTCGAAGCTGTTATAATGCGAAAGGTCGTATTTTAATCGAAATGTTAATTAATCGGAAATTGGATTACGTTGTTGTTGAAACGATCGGCTCGGGGAGTCTGTGTAATAAATTATGCGTAATTTCAATTTATAATTTTTCACGCGAGAAATTTGAGGCTCCATTGAAAATGGTATGTTGCTTTCGTTATCGTGTACTTGGAAGAATCCAGAAAATTGTATCTGCGATAACACAACATGTATGGTGTTCTCGATTAGGAAATTTAGATAACTAATATCGTTCCAGTTGCACTGCACCGATGCACTCGGTCGGGTTGCACGTTCACTCCGATTTCGTTCACACTCAGCCGATGTCATAATCCTGATACAAGTTATTTCATAATTGCGCGCATCACCGCTCGCCGTGTGTACAAGGGCATCCGTCGGTCTAACGAACTGAAATAAACCTAATTAAAGCGCGCGGCTTTTGCCTTAATTTTCCAAGAGCTAATTAAGCTAAACCGTCCAATCTCGAGGCGCGTAGGATGAGCATGGATTACAATCGAATCGCAACGGTTTGAAAATCGATGCGATAAAACGGTTTCGCGGGGCAAAGAAAAATTCTCGAATCCAACATCGGATTAAGCCGGAGTGTCGAAGTGAAACTGAAATCCAATTAATTACGCTGCACCTTAATTCCGGCGTACGTCGGCTCAGAGAGATTCGACGGCAGGTTGATCGGCAATTACCACTTTGACGTTCTGTTTAACGAACTTCAGTATAATTAACGTTCTCGTTAATAAAGACTGATTGAACGACAACAAAATCCTGACGCAGTTGATTCACAAAGGAAAACTCTCCGTTTCAGGCGTGTATTCCTTTATCTTTTTTTTTTTTATTTTGTAACGCGAGAAAATTTTTGCCAGGGATTTTCATTCACATTTACCCGTGACAATAATTAATTCGCACATATTTTGTACATACACGTTCGATATGATCATTTCACAGAGTAACACGCAGTTCGTTAGCCACTTATCTCCCACGGATCAGAACGAATGAATTATTAATAACACACGCACCATTCAGTCCCGTGGCGCCCATATCTTCTTTTAATTACGTATAATAAATTTATAAACAACTCGGCGAATCTAGGACGAGTCTCGATTATAAATGCGAAAGAATACCAAATTTTCAGGTCGGATAAAATGCCGTTATCATTATGTATCTTCCATACCTAATTACATCTCTTCCACGTACCGTGAAAGGTCAAAAAAATTACTTTCGCATTTCCGTAAGAATCTCGATGCTTAATTTAAACTTACGTTATCCGTGGAATCATGAATAAATTCTAAATCTTACGTGAAAATTTTCGGTTAACGAGACATGGACGATGGGAGAACGTAAGGATATCAAATTTTCAGAAAGTCGGGTACAATGTCCCCGTGGCTGTATCTATGCTCACACACACACACACACACACAACGTACATACTTACGTGTTTGTTTGCACATGTACATACATACAGTGTACCTGCATGATTCCGTGGCACTCCTATCGAACAGTCTCGTCTCATAGTTTCCTCTGCACCTGCTTGGATTGCCTTGTCCGCCCCTATGCGGAGATATTGTATAAATTACCAGACTGTCAGAGTGGCGTGAAAGGAGCTATGTAATATCCACGTGATTATTCGCCGTGTCCATTAATGAGCTAATTCCATATCCGCCTTCTGTATTCTCGTTGGAAAAACTGGAAAAGCGAAACGTAGCTTCGCGGAATACACGGTGATTTCGCAGAAATATTCGAATGCCACGGTATGTAATAAAGCATTTTTCTGTACGTGAATTAACTACGGATTGAACGAACTCTGTGCGTTTTTTTTTTTGCTGGATTAAAGTATTTATTCTGGTTCGCAGGAATATTAGTTCGTTTTTAAATTGCCTCGGTTACAGAAAAATATTAATGCGAGTCACTGTAATAATCTCGGTAGACATTTGAATGTAATTGTTCATATTGTACGATGATAACGAGAGTCAACGTGATTGATGACTGTTCGAGAAAGCTTAGTACATGATGTTTTAACGTGAATTTACATTCTTTTTCCGATCGATATTCGCGTAAATCGCGAAGCGTTACGAAAACTTAAAGGAACAGGGATTCCTTCGAAGACAGAGAGAAATAAGAGGAATAAAAGTTTTCTTTGTTCTAATGACACGAAAAACCATCAAACGTAACAGTCTGTATTTTTTAGACAGCTGTCACGACGAATTTCTTTTCACCGGGAGGAAAAAAAACGTACCAGAAAGATTTCAAAGAATGTTTTGATAAAGTAAAGGTGGACCTGCTAATGGAACTTTTGTTATCAACGGATTCAAGGAGAGCCGTCTTTGCCGAGAAAAAAAAAAGATAGAAACGTCGAAGAGAAAGAATCTTCTTTCAAGTTTCTTCTAGATATAGAAGTAAATCTTTCTTCGATAACAGATCTTTTACACTTTCTTACAATTATTGAGGTCGGCTAACAGAGCACCTTAATATCAACGATATAATTAAACGTCATTAATTTACCGAATCATAGAAATACCTAAGAATAACACAGATCTCTTTTCTACAGTGAAACGTAATTAATGCAATACGCCACATAAAAGTTTCGTGTATGAACCATTGAAATTTACGGTACCGTATTGTACTATAGAGAGAGAGAAAGATGTTGGTTTTTACTGAATTCGAGTCGCGAATTCTTCGACGTGAATGCACGAGTTGGTTGGCTAGAGATCGTCGTATTGATCCCAATGGTTTCTGTCGCGATTGCGATCTGTAGGATAATGCTCTCGAATAACGACGACCAAGTGATTCGACTTTGCTCGTTTATTCGATGCGGAAGACCGTGGAAGCGGAACCGGAAGCAACTATCGTTCGGATAAAAAGGCGAAGCACGTTAATTAAGCCTTCATTAATGAGAGAACCGCAGCGGGAGTACAACAGCGGAGGTTTTTGCAAGAAATAGGCTGCCGAAGATACAAGAAAGTTTCAGCCTTATACTATTTGCTGTTACTAATAGCGGTACACGCTGGTTTACAGTATCTCGCGGTGTATGATAATCATATTTCAAGTATAATGATTATTAAGTAACATAGGGATGCTCCATTTTCATTGATAATTGACAAGTGGATACAAAAGATGCTCGAGTATTAAAAAATACAAATCTTAGAACACAGTTTTCTTAACTAGTAAAATTAGTTTTTTTCAGGATTAAATAAAAAAATCCTCCCATCCTCCATGCTTTTAAATTAGGTGTACAGACATTTCGAATATTTTAAATTTCTCTAAAATCCTATTTAAATAGACAACAGAAAATCGATGGAAATAGATCTCCCAGCTTACTTTATATCATCCCTAATTATCACCTCACTCTACTTCATGATACAATACGTTTCTCCTTTATGAAAAAGAAGTGGTCATTTATATTTCTCTCTCTAAATTCCTATCATCTCTCGCAGGTCCACCGGAGCGTCAAACTTAACCCAAATTCGTTATCTTATTTCAGTAACCGAAAAAAAATATTATCATCACGAAGTTCGCGGTCGTAGAATTCGCGCACAGTGGCTTGATTGTCCTGGCGCGACAAACTGTAATCAGGGGCGTGATTGCGATAATATTTGCCGTGCATAGCATTGTAGTGCTCAGAGGTTTCGCGGCCTTGCGCTCGCGTATACATACATACATACATACATATACACTAATAGTTGCAAACGCAACGAGACAGAGGGGTTGCAACGATGGTTCGCGGAGATGCGAAATGATTCCGTCGAATACTGTCGACGACGTGCGCTGAAAATAGAAACGGTTTTGCGTACATCCACATGGGATGTGACGGGCATTATAGACCGGATTGACACGAATTACGTGGACGAGTTGAGGAACAATGAGTTCTGTTTCTTTCCGTGCGGGAGACCCATTCGTTTCAATTAACCCATTTCTGGGCTTAAAACGATACGTACAGCGTCTATCACGTGTACGGAGGTAGTACATCACAATTTTGAATGCGGAAGACATTGATTCGCATCACACCGGATTACATTACGTTAATTAGATATATTATGTATGTATGTACTTGGTATAAATCATAACGGAATCAATGTTTACTCGTTGTATTTTTCTAGATACTTTTAATATGAAATAATGTAGATTACATGGAAGTCGGTCCGGACCATAAGTCGTGAATGTAAATTTCATTTATAAAACACGGACATCCTTAGTATGCCGGTTTAATAAAGTTTTACGCAAAAAAATTTCATTTCCCTTGGTTTCTCGTGTCGGTGGCAGAAAAAAGCCATGTAATTTTCTTGTTAAATTCTGTTCCCTGTCGCTAAGGTACTCGAACAAAAATAATTCCCGATATACTATACATATTTCGTATAATTCTATATCCGTGACGGATATTAGAGTATTTATATGATTATTGATATTGTATCCCGACAACGAAATGATAAACCGATTCACCGTAAACGTCGAGCGTCCGGTGATTAACCTCATTCATTTGGACAAAAAAAGCGGTGCACCAATTCTTTGAAAACTATTATTTCCTTAACAAAAGCCGTTATCGTGCAACTCTCTTTTGGACGAAGAGGAGTATGCCGGCTGGTTGGCGGGGGAGACCAGTATCCACGTTCGCAACGAAGAGAATTGAAAGCGGTAACGTTAGAACGGCCTTGGAAGGAACTTTTGTGCGCGTCGCAGCAGCATCCTCCCGCTTAATCACTTTTTTAATTGCTCCTTGCGGTTGCGCGCTCCTAAGACCAACGGTGTATCGGCGGAGACGCGTGGCCGGAGGTATTTTTTTTCGCACGCTCACGAACGGAGAACGGTAGAAACGGGAAAAGCAAACAGCAAACGACGGTGGACGGCTTTTACCTATCTCATTTTTCCCTCTGCCCATCGGTAGTTTAATCGACGTCGAGTCTCTTCGCTGAACCTTTTATTTGCCGTAGAAAATTTACTCGTTTCCGTACGCCGGCGAAACGTGTCTCGGTCTTCCCGTAGTGACAGCCGCAGCCTCTTTTTTTTTCCCCTCCGTTTTTCTCTCTCTTTCTCTCTGTCTCTCTGTTTGTGCTTTATTTTTACTTTTTTATTCCAAACGCATTACGTTGAACGACGTGTGCTTGGGCGCGGTTCAACCGTATAAAGTTACCCCTCGTTTCGTGGATTATTAAATTTCCGAAATTCGCGACGGGGAATTTCATCCGCTCGAGCGCAACGCATATATATGCTTAGGAACAGGAATTTGCCTACTAATTAACAAAGGCTGCGGTGTTCGGCGTTAATCATACGGAAATACTAACTACACACACTTTTCGTTGTTCGCGAAAAATATATTTGTACGGTGAATTTTTCTGCGTTGAGCGTAATTTATATTGTACTTTCAACGAGGGGCTTTCATTCGTAATTAACGGGACCAGAATTGGATGTCAATCGTAGAAAAAATACCGCCCCCGTAGTAAGAACCTATATTTCACTTTGCAAACACCGGACATACTGAAACCGACAAACCCTTTTCGCAATATTAACCGTCGTCCTTTATTAAAAATAGTCTCAATAATAAAACCCTGTACATAACTACCTCGTAGTCGGTAAATTACAATAAAATTCTTGAAAACCATTTCCTACTTACTTCTAAACAAATAATTTGAATAATAACAAAAAAATTTAGTTACAACCAACAATCTGTAACACAAATTACAGTTTCATTATTAAAAATTCTTCCTGTATACACCAATCTTTCTAACCAAACTTTCGTTCCTATTTCACATCAATATCGCTTCGAATCCCCCAAAACCTATATTCCCTCCCAAACAGACCCTTTCGCCAGAAAAAAAACGAGAACCCCACGGAAAATGTTGAAATTAATTTAACGCGGTATCCGATGGGGTTTCCAAATTAGTTCGCTCGCCGGCCGCCAGGGGCGCGCGGGTCGCGGCAGTCGCGTCGCGAGTGGTAGCGCGGGAGTGGCAGTATAGTTTCGGACGTCGCGCCGCGTGCTTCGGGGTTGTTCTGTGTAAATTTCAAATTTTCCCTTCCCGATACCGCGATCCCGATCGAGTCGCCATAATTTCCGATCGGTGCACGTGTTCACACGGATCCCCGAATGCTGGTATTTTTCGCGCGATCCCCGCAGTTCGTCGTTCGTTGTCGTTCGGGGTCCCGGTGTTTGTTTTTACCGTGAGAGTGCGTGCAATCATCTGTGGATTACCAACTGCGGCAGCGGCAAGCACGTATACATATACAGGTTATTTCGGCGCATCTCATGCATTCACGATCCCACCGGTAGCAGCTGATCGATCGCCGTTTCTACTACGATTATTATTATTTACCTGCGAGGATATCCGCCGGGAGGATCCGGCGCGCGCGAGGGACGAACTCCTCGTGATTTTACGATGATTAACCCTTACGCGAGCAGCGGTCCGTAACGATGAAAACACGGTTCATCTTTGAACGGGGGGTGATTACGTTCTTTGGGGGAGGGGGGGGGGCGCGCTTTTCAACGCGGTACGGTAAGATCTTTTTTTTTTAACGATCCACAAGCCGATCGTGGCGGCGTTTTAATGGATATTGGAGAGTTTAATCGAGTTATATTTTGAAAGCTGAATTTTCGTTGGTTGTCGTAACCGGGGAGAGATTTTTTTTAATGGTGATGAAAAAGAAGCTTGTGTAAGGGTTAATTAATTTTTTATAAAGATAATCGATCTCGGACGCATTATTGATAATTTGTCGCCCCGGTAAATCGGGACGAGATTATTTAATTGGTTATAATTCTTTTTTATAACGAATCAAATGTTAACATGAATTTGTTCCATTGGTTTAATGGAAATGGTGTTCCTTTAAATGGCTTTCTACCTCGTTACGAGGTTTGAGTTAAACCGTGACGTGAACATTGACGTTACAGCATCAAATATATTTGCAATTACGGATATGAATCGTTAATATTCAGGGAAGGTATACTCATAGTCAAATTCCAAAAAAATCTTTTCAGATATTTGCATTTATATGTATCTCCAGAATATCTTTCTACATATTCCCTTTTGTTTCACGTTTGTGCAACGTCTTTTACGGGTACACAACGTTTTGTTTACATCGTGCCTCATGTACCAGGCCGTTGATTTTTTTTTGTCTCTCTCGACGAGAAGTTTCAATTCCGCGAAACTCTAGCTGTGTCATGCAGCACTCGCCCTTTCTATGAATGATTTACTGGATGAATGAATGACGGAAACGAGCGTAACAAGAACGTGGAAGGTCGCCGCGATAAATTCACAAGTATCGTTCGTAACATATCCGTCGTGTATCCTGAACCATTGCGAAAAAAAAATATATGCAGATTGGTATTTCCCAGAATATTTGACGGACGCGTTATTTTATCGAAACGCGGCGCTGAAATAAACGATAAAATAATCTGTAATTGGTATTACACGCGTCGTTGAAATGTCAGTCAAACGAGTAATTAATCGCGCAGCACGAAATGCGATTCATTTCGATCAAAAATATTTCCCGGAAACTTCGCATAGTTTCAATGTAAAGTCTGTTGACAAAATGCTACGTAGAAATGATTTCGTTTAAAAATTCGCGATAAAATTGTCAGATTCGATTGACTTTGATTAAATCAAGCACGTCTAAATGAAAAAACTGCGAATTACGATTTACCGCGTTTTTTATTCCCACTCGTACGTAGACGAGTACGTGTGCAAGCGGGAACTTTTTCGTGTACCACACTGCACTTGCACTTCGAGCAGGCGTTCGTGACCCTTGACCCACATGACATTGTTGACCCACGTGCCAGTACTGCAGTGATTCATTAAAATTTGGGCCTAAGAGTATTTGAACCATGGATTCTATCTCGTTCGTCGGATTAACGAAATTTTGACGAGAACTCGAATGAGAAAGATTAAATAATCGATTGGAATAATTTAATTGTCACACAAATCTCCAGTACTGTTTACAATTTATTAAACATTGTTCGTACATATTAGCGTAACGATACCAATCGATTTGGGAAACCGCAGAAATCACGCCACCGTATTTTGTACACGTGCCTTGTTTGTCTTCCTCCGCATTTACATGCGTTACTCGAATATACAATACGTCACGAGAAAACGGATGTTACGAAAGAGATATTTTCCGTTTCTGATGTTTATCGTCGCCGGGGCGGTCGTGCACAGTCACTGCAATATTCGTAACGCGAAGTGGAGAAGTAGCCTAGCTCCTCTTTTAGATTTCCGCTCCAGATTTTTATACCTCGGTACACGTGTACTATTTTACGCTACTGGTTGGTGGAAATTTTGCGGAAATTGAGCTTGCAAAATCTTTCACTAATACGTACGTATTTCATAGTGTGTCTGTTTCGAATGCAGGGAAAGTAATAGACGATTTTTACCGTCGTTGTTTGTTTTCACCTGAATCTTTTACGTAATTTTTCTATTCAGTCGGTTTGTTCCATAACATCCGTCAGATTACGTGCGTGTCCCGCAGGTGTATTTCGCGTTTACGTTTGTCACGGTTCGATTCCTCGATTCCTCGATTCCACGATCACAAAGCAGTGCAAAAATGCGTACTGCATAGAGAAGCCAAGGGAAACCGGGTATACTGCTTCACTGTTTCCTTTTCCCCTCGCGAGCACTCGATATCGTTTCTTCTGATCGACTTACACACACACGCACACACATAGACGTACGTACACGTATAGCACGTCGATGTTCTTTCAGTTTCAAGAAAATCCTCGAATTCTCTTCGGCGTTTCTCTATGGCGTGACTGATGTATTCCGTTTCTCTGTCCCCAGTTTTACCGTAAGTTTCTCGAAAGTTTTTCCGCAAACAGTTGCACGGCAAATACAGTCCTCGTAGAATGATTTCTGACCCTCGCAACGCGAAGCTTTACTTTTCGTGTCGCGTAGAGAGTGCTCTAGCAATCTATATTTACTTTACCGAAAATATGTGCTGTTGTAAAGAAAAAGAAAAAAAATACGAGAGATAAAGAGTGAAGAGATTTTCTTGTGTTTCGTGAAAATTTCTTTCTCTTGAATATACGGAGATGGAAAAGTATTTCTTGCATGGTTCTCTCGCGAAATATTTATGGGTTTTCTTTTTTCCCTTTCTGTTTTTTGGACACTTTAAAAGTGTAACGAAAAATTCATCTTGTTTCGGGTCATCACGAACTGAAATTGCTTTCGGGTGAAAAACCGATTCCCACTTTCTTTTGCCATCGTTCCCGATGATAATCTTATACCGTCGCCTTAGATCTTGCTTATAGCTTCGAAACTGTTCCCGAGAATCTTTTTAAACTTTCCGAGTTCAAAGAAATATATCTCAGTACTAAAGTCGAAATAGAGTTGCCACTCGTTGTGTGATCCTACACACTGTATCTGGGTTTTCTTCTACTTATTCTTTTGATGCTCTTGGTGCCCTTAAATTTTCACGAAAATTTCCTTTTACTCTTCTTTCCCTACTTCTTTTGAAAACCCTTTTTCATTTTTAAACTCTTGCCTCGTACCGTCACGAGTTTCAACATATCGGTTTAACCTATATTTTCTTCTCACATTATTGTTGCCAAAATTAGCTGCCCTAATATATTTTGCTTTAACCGTACTTACTCTCTAATAATTAGAGATTCCAATTCCCCTTGATTTGTAATCTCTAATAATTAGAGAGTAAGTACGGTTATTTTTCTATGTTTTTTTAAAAATTAGACTCTAATTTAAAGAAAAACAAATCGAAGCGTCTTCGTACAGTTTTACCATTTTATAAAACGACAGTTGTGAAACCGATGGAATATAATTGTTACAAAAAAGCATTTCAGCAAATCTTTTTTTCAATTTTAACGCACAGTCATAAATTTCACTGCATCGGTTCGCGATTAGTTTTCTAAAGTCATGCACGTCGATGCGTGCTCGTTCGTGGCACACACGACGGGTTCACGTTTTGTTACACGTCGTTGCTCTGCTTCCTCGTTTCTCTCACTTTTTCGCTACGTACAGGCCAATGCCGGCCTCTTATTTCTCTCAGTGGAGCACACACTGTGGCCAGTTGCAGAGAGAAATGTTTGCCGGGCGACGCGAGGCGAAATAATACAGCGTGTCAGGCTGCAATAATTAATTGCGGTTCTCGCGGGAATACACCCGAGAACAATTACACTTATTGTGAGCAATTATTTCTGTTGGAAGTAAACAACGTCCCAGTCACGAATGTCGGAGTCGGTTGATTTCGAAGGTCGATAAAATTCAGGCTTGAAACACTATAGACATGAAACTTTAATATTTTCGTAATATATTCCGTCGTTTGTATCAAGACAACTAATTTCTTTTCTTTCTGGCGAAATACCGTCCTGAGATTGCGTATCACTGTAATGGGAAAGATTTATTTTTTTCTTGCCCGCAAAATATTTGTGCATGCCATTTTTTAAATGGACGTAAAAGTTTGTAGTATTTCAATGAAAGCTAGGAATATCGAAATTGACAATGGGAAAGAAAGTAGGTCAGAACATTTACTGGAATTCATCAAGTCGCGAAAGTTTAGTAAGTACGGAGCTGAACCATCCATCGGATTCTCCTCCATCAACGTATCACGTCTTTTGTTTTTGCCGAGTTAGTAGTTTCGGTGAAGAAACCTTTCGATCGATCAATTCTACGTAATTCCTCGCAATCAGTAGCACACGAATTTCTCAGGCTTTACTCCTGATGGAACTCACGCACGAAATTAATTACTCCTTGAAAACGATGTTCATTTGTTATAATATAAACCCCGATGTATTTACGGTTTTAATTTATTTCACGCGACCGAAATACGATCCGAATACTTTTTTGTCATTCCAATTCCCCTTGATTTGTAATTGCAAATAGCAGGATCGGCGAAGTTAAACGTTTTGCAATTAAGTGCCGGCGAGTCATGAAATTAAATTTAATTAAATCGACTGCGGATGATACGTTTATCGAGTATGTTAGAATTTAAATTGAAACCACACAAGTATACGAATACACACATCCGTGCACTCGACTATGTTAAACTGGTGATAAATCAAGAAATCATGGCGCGAAAGATAACGTTTATTACACTGTTAGATATAATAACGTTATCCAAAACGGTATCGAGAAACGTAATAGAGATTCTTTGAAAAATATCTAGCGAACACCATATGCCCCAGACTACTTGCAAGATTACATCGCAGGCATTCGGTATGCGTGTCGAATTCCTTTCGTATCCGTTCCCGGATCGAGCTAAATGATTTTCGATTCGTCATCTTCCTTTTTTTTTCCTTCAAAACGAACTCTTTGTCAGGACCGAGAAAATTTCCAGTCATATCTTTTTTTTTCTATGGCGCATTGTGTGAAAAAAAATCAAGGGAAAATTTCCAGCTGTGTTCTTGTTCTTTCTCATGCCGAAAAAAGTTCAAGGATTTTCCCGGGTGACACGTGTCAGGACAGCTTTTTTTCCCCCCCGGGCATAGTCCTACCAATTAACTCCCGAGAAAGGCTAATAGGGTTATCCTGTTATTTCCTGCCGAAGGATAAACATGTGTCGCATGTTCCAGGAAACATTTCGAGTTGTCTAGTGGCAGCACATCCTTTCTTTTCGTGACAGCTTCGAACTCCCGTGTTACATAACGCAGACGGATGCACACTCTGCTTTCTCCTCTTTCTCTCGCCCCCTTCGTTCTAGGATATTTACCAGTATACATAGTATGCAGAACAGATGAAATCTGCTACTGTTTATATACGACTACCGTTATACAGTCTACGGTCAGCGTTTCTGTCGTCTGCGTTAACGGCGTATCTTATTTTCCCGTCGGTCGTTGCATATTCTTGATAAGAATCATTACGGTGATATTAAAGTGGTATTTTAATATACCGAGGGAATTTCACGGACGGGGGAATGAGGAATCGGTTTTAACTAGTTGATATAAAAGAGAATAGGAAAATAGAAGGAAATGTTTTTCTCAAAAGTCTGTCGTCCTTAATTTAAGACCGTTTTCAGAAACTCAAAACGAGTGGGCTTTTAATCTTTTAATGTACAAAGTGGTACGAAAGTGGAAAGATTCCATTCTCTGTTGGAAAAGTGTTTGGAAGTACTTGAAAGTAGCACGATTTTAAAAAAAAGGGAGAGAGAGAGAAGGAGAGAGACAGTTTTCAGACCACCGCGTTGTAAAAGCGAGGAAGGAAGATTAAATTTTAATTCATTGACCCTTAAAATATTAAACTTGAAACTATGCAACTTTTTTTTATAAAAGAGCATTCTAAGGGCGCCCTTCAAAGCAACCTTGTAGTTTTATTTATTTTTAGTTGACAAAAAAGTATACTGAATTTTTGTACATATCGAAAAAGAAAATCTAAAATATGACGGTAAATTCTCTTTGCTATTCTCGAAAAAAGGGAAAGAAAAACACTGGAAATTTATTCAACAATCTGTAGTAAAAAGTTTTTAAATTATTCCACTTCTTTTTTCCTATCGTGTCACATGTAACCATTGATTAATCCCTCACTACCCAAAAATTTATGTTTTCAAAATATTCTATTCTCATATTCCATCGAAGTATTCTTGATTAATATTATTATTTATGTATCGTAGATTATATTTTCATAAATGCTAAACTCATTTCCAAAATACAATGGTTTATAAAAATAAGAGCGCAAATTAACGATGCATCGGCTTAACGTTTACGTTACCCCTGAAATTAAATTGGACACCGAAACCACTTTTTCGGTCAACCATCACAACCGAATCGTTTAATAACACACCTGCATAGAATTGATGTCAGTTTCCGCGGAAACGTCCAACAACGTATTCCATGCCTGGGAAAATATATTTTTCCACGTTTAATTAAACGAGTAACCGGTAAAATCGATCCAGCGGTTGTTGGATTCATTTTCCGTATTTACCTGTACTTACGCGACTCGATCGCAGTAATTAATTAGAAACGAATTAATGAAATCAATTAAACCAATGGCCGTCTGGCCGATGATAATTTCAATCAATCAAACAAAAAAACAAAAAAAATTACCCGAAAACGCATTTGCCATTTCCCGTAATACGAATCTTTGTCTAATAATTTATCATCGCAGGGACAACGATTCCAATTTTAACCATAACGTCATTCAGTCGCGACGTTATTAATTATCCGAATATCGACAATTATTTTCGCAAGTACGCGTACCGCGAATCGATTCAGGGTTATTATGTGTTTACGTACCGAGAGGCTTCAAATGCTGGTAATGATTTGTATGCAGCGTGAACTCGAACGTTTTCTGATTCGTTGTGTCTATTGATTTTCTATATTAGTACATCGTCTGCTGTAACGTAACGTGGGATGAAAGTGCGCATTTATCACTTGAAACGTATTACAGCTTTTCACTTTGTACATTTCGAAACGGCACTTTTCTTCGCGGGTAAACTCAATTTCGTAATGTGCAAATCCACCTCCGTTGAATTACGAACCTTACCATAAATAGTCTATTTTTTTTTTCTTCAACCTTATTAATACGACGAGCAAATACGTCGGTAGGAAATTCAAACTCACATCGTTACTCGCGACTTAATATGATTAAATATACATTTAATTAAATTATACCAATCGCAATAATGTTACATACACACCCACACATTTATCCCGTTTCCGCGTCGCTACGCATTATTTTTATTATCGATACACGTACCAATAGAGTTTCTCGAATCTTTTCATATTTACGACCACATAAATACCGATCTCGTTTCCAAGCGCCGTATGGTTTCCCGAGAAAAAAAAAAAACGGATCGTAAAAGAATCGCGATGGAAACTATAGTTAACAGGTCGCAGGTGTTATCTATCAGGATTTTCTAAATAATTGTTGATAATGCCGGATAAATTTTATAACCAACTCTGACGCGCACGAAACCGTTGCATTATCGATTTTTGCACCTATTTTTTCCCCTCCCTCTCCTGGGTCAGTGCCCTGTCAAGGGAGGATCTGCGTTCGAGCATGAAGGCGGATACACCATCAATTCGCCGATGCTCTCCGTAAATATTTGCAACTGGCTGTTCAACTCTCGTCGGGGACGGTCTATGCCAGCGTAAAAATCGCGACGTTATGTGCGTGACGTAAATATTAGGGTATACATATATCGATGCGTGGTGAAACGATTTTTCTTTTTCGAAGGACCCGCGAAGGGCAGATGCCCTTTTGTGATTTATTTCAACCCTTTTCGTTTGAATGGAGGCTCTTTAGGGTCGCAGGGACCGTCGGATGCCTTTCATGAAGCAGCTTCAAACTGTTTCCGTTAATTAACATTTTCATTGATATATTCAACGGGTATATATGTATGTATACGTGTGTCAAAGGGTTCTACGTTATATTTAAGTAGACGGATAAAATACCGTTTATTTGTGATTCACGTACAGAGTCCACCTGCTCCCCGCGATGGTTTTTTCTCCGTTGTCTATTTTTTTCATTAAAAGTTTCGGCCCCCTCGTGTATTCGTTCAGGTATGCAATTGCCCTAGTAAGCAATTACGATGGCGCGCTAATTAATTCTAAGCTTCGGACTTCTAAATATAGAAGAATGATCGAAGATATTATATTCGATGAACTTTAAACGCGAAGATATAACAATATAATACAACTAGATATACATCACAAGAAAATTCGATCAATTCAAATGACTTTAATTACACACCCGTATGAAAGTATTTCAAATGTATTATTTTTACAATATCCCTGCTACACCGTAATATTATCATTCACGTTGTTTGTCCACCTATTCCTTTCGCTCTAATGTCACATAATGTCAGAATATACCCAACCAAGTCCTCCACAGAAAATTACCATTAATGTCACCGTTACAACAAACATCCGTCCACGTCGTATCAACAACATCGTGAATGCATTATAAAAGGATCTCGTCGCGCGAAACATCAACTATATTATCATGCAAATCAGAATTATTATACTTACCTATACCATCGCAGACAATACATCCAAAAGAATTCGTCGCGGTTTACGTGGCCGTCCAGTTTTAAAGTTCAGATTTCCGCGGGGCCTTAAATAATCACACATCATTTCCGTATGTGTGTGTGTGTATGTGTTCTAGGCCCGCATGGCCCCTCGCTCTTCCAATATTCTCGGCACAATTTACGGCCTCCAGATTGCTCCAAATAGCAGCTGGGTCTTCGTGGTCCACGCATACTAACACGTATCGTGGCAGACGCCGCTCGATACGTACACATATACATGTATATACGCATACAGACTTGTATTGATGGGCGAGGGCACGAATGACACACCCCTCCCCCCCAGTTTGACCGGTTGGGTTTCGGTTCATCCGTTGATTAACTGGCTGCACGCGCTACTCGGACCTTACGCGAGCACGATGCCCGACGCATACACGTGCATACGAGACTTTCTTGTAAACGAACCGCGATATACACATATATACACATATATGGAGCCGTGTAATCCGTGGGTCGTTATTAAGAGGCGATTTAATTCGGAATCGATTCGGGCTGGACCACCGGTAAACTCGGAAAGCCGACGAAATGATTTACGTGGCGATGATGGTCCTGGGGAATTTCTGGAATTCTACTATCGGGGATAGAGGTGTTGAAAATATATGACGTAATTATGGAGAATTGATGTTTCTATTGTGCGGAACGGAAGGAGAAGAGTTGTGGTAGATTCGATGGACTTTTTAATAGAGATTTTATCGGTGTTTTATTATCGAGCTTGATTACGGGAAATGTTGTTAATTGGTCGGGAAATTAGTAAATATTGGATCTACCGTTGAGAGACACTTTGTGATTTTCTCATTAATTCGTGAAATTCGGGTAAACTTAAATTTAGAGCCGGCGGGAATGTAAATTTTCGTAAATGAATTTAGGATAACTCGATTTCACGCTGACATTCGATTAAGGAAAGAGTGAAACGCTGAATAAACTTTCGGAAAGTAAAATAGAAGTCCAGACGGGACGGTGGAAAAATGTTTGATAATAATTATAAATGAACAATCGAACGTGTCGATGAAAGTATTTCACGTATATTTAATTTATATTCACCGATTCGTTTTTCTATCGATTAACACGGATATTAATAGGATTTTCCCTTCATTTGAGAATCGATCTCCCATTGAAATGAGGGTGTAACGTGTAGATCCCGATTCGAGTTCCATTATTAGAAGGTGGCTTCATTTGGAAGTAATTTGCAGTTCTATCTACGATTCAAATCGAATCAAGCTCTCGGGGGGCTGTGTATCGATGGAATGGTTTACCGATGATAATGGTCCGCGTACTGCATACAGTCACGACTATCAGACACGGGAATAGATTTACACCGGAATGTAAGCAGTATTGAACTACTTACAATGTAATTCAAACGACGTTTCTATTGCGAAACTCACGGTATCGAATCAATTTACAAATCATTCGACTTCGCATACAATCGTCAAATCAGTTCTACGTAATCGCTAACGTAACTCTCGTCATTCGAAATTAACATTATCCAATTAGCGACAAGTTACGTTTGAAATCAGTTAAATCTGAAACCACCCTATTGGTTCCGTAAGCAATTTAAAAGCTCGTTTATTTATTTTTTTGTTACTCGTATACGATGTAAATTGGTATTCGTACAAGTATGTATGTGTGTATGTATCTATGTATCTATCCCAGCGAAAAATACGCGAAAGGATGTTGTGCCGTTGTTAGGATGCGGTTTAATTTCAAATGGATTCGCGGAATCACCGCCTCGAGGCTGAAAAACCGATGGAAAAGTCCAGATCGGGACGGTGATGGAACTGGAATTCGAATAGGGGACCGTGAAATCCCCTCTTCGAATTCTAAAGGGTAGGAATGCCACTTGCATTAGTCATCTCTCGTTCTTTTCGTGTGTGATTGATATTTCTCGGCTTTTGCCGCGCCCATTCGACCCTAAGGTACGATCAGACAACGGTAGGAACTTTTCGACGGTGCCCCGTTAAAAAAAAAATAACAATTCCGCTGTGTTTCGTAAAGTTTCATAAACTTCCAGCACGGTGGTGTACGCGGAATAAAAGTTACACTGCTTATGGCACGTTTTCATTGAAAGCGATGATGATCGGAGGAAAGTTTAAAGTCTGTATTATGTTTCTGAGTTTTTTAATATACAATTTTCTGCGTTTCGCGAGAATTCCGATAACAAGTAAAATCATGGCACGCGAAATAGAATTAAACGTCGAACATTCTTTGCTGTATATATATTTTAAAGTATACCTCTACTTATATTCCATGGAATACGTATTTAAATTGTAAGATTATTATACATATAAACAGTGTCGTGAAAAATGACAGAAAAATTCGGATAAAAATTGTCACGAATACCTCATTTTTCTATTTTCATGTCGACACGGTAAAATATGCTTTTGTCGGGGGAGAGGTCAGTGTAGTCGATGATTCTTTGTCGAGTCGCATTCTGCCAAGTCGCGGAGGAATTAATGGGCGTGTAGCTGACAAGACGAAATATTTTTGCGGGATGTTTAAAGTGCGCGGCCGTGATGCCGGTCGCTCGAAAGAGCCAAGGGACTTTCTTTCGAGTGCACCTGGCGGGATTCCAATTGAAAAACGTTGCCGCGTCTGCCAGTAAGATAACAGAGTTGCAACTCGAGCGGAAAGTGTGATCGATTCGCATTAAAACGATTGCTATTGGCTGGAACGCCTGATATCCGCGGCCCTCTGTGGTAAAACTTCCACTGGAATGAAATTGAATTCGGACGGTGGATCCATTGAAACGGATTCGTTACGATTTGTTACTTACTTTGACTGCCACTTTACAAACTTTTGATACCGTCGTTCTCTCTTCCCGCATCGCCGTTATAGATATAGGTCTGCGTTTTAATTCATTGCCACCGCGATTCCATTCCATTCCCTCGCTCGGTGGACGTAGAATTTATTTACATAGTTATCGATGATGGTTTCATGGGAATATCGATTAAATACGTGACAAAGTAGCGTACACGTCGTTGTCTAGCCGTGGACACCCCGGGTGTATTAAATATAATGTAAATTTTACGAGCCGAAGAATATTTTGTTTATAGGTAAAGGAAAGTATCTCGCGCGGAATATTATGGAAAAGATGGGAAAGATTGGATATCACTTTGTACTTGTATATAATCTATGAGAATGGTTTATATATCGATTATATTACGGTTTGGGTAACGTCACGGTGTATTTCACTTTTAGTGTCACATATTTAAAACGTTACAGTCTCGATCGATAGACGATAGATTGAAGGGTGTTTCGCATTAATCGACGAAGAAAGGATTGAAATTCTCGCGGGGGAGGGGGGGATATAATGATGACGGACTTTTAAATCCATTTCTGTAGAGGATTTAAATATCTATTAAAGGTAAATCCTTATTCGATTTGTTGATGCCTATTGTATCTACGGTATATTCAATTTCCATCGCAGAAACTTTTACAGCGTCGAGCCAGTGACAAATGGAAATCGTCGTTGAGATGAAATTGAAATCGAGTGGCAATTCCATTAGAACCGAGTGGCAATACTTCGGGCCTACGCGTTGAATTGTCTCTTTTCCCTTTATTCAAGAAGTCTGATACTTCGTTCCCCAATATAAAGTTCCGTTCGTGTCAGAAAATTTTGTCTCTCCACCCAAACTTTTACCTCCCTAACCCGTCGTGTTAATTTTGAATAATTTCATTGAAACGATACACGATTAACGCGAACATGTGCTGATAATTATTGTAAATATATCGAAGCTCTGTTTAGTTACTCACAAATTGCATAGAATTAATTCAATGAAATTTGCCGATATCACGAGACTTTGTAAATTTGCATGAATATTATTCACACCTGCGTTCCGGCAAGTATTTGTATCCATGGTTCGATGAAGTTTTTATGAAGTGCGGAAGGAAACGAGCGAGCGAAGAAAATTGTTAAGTGGAGCGTCGTTTAGCGGGAATTCGGGTGACAGATTATGACAAAACGGGCGTTTTGCGGCATGTAAGAAGAGCAAAGATATTTTAAATAGAAATTTTCTAGTGGTTTATAACCGTGAGAGGAAAAGGCAATCCCGTTTTTCTTCTTAATGCGGCCGAACGCTCGGCTTAACGGGAAAGATAAAGTTCGTGGATTTCACCGTTAGTCGACTCTCCTCCATCGATTTGCCTTTCCACTTCGTTCTTCTTTTCTTTTTCATCCATTATATTTTCTTCTATCGTGTCTTTACGCTCCCGCCATTGTCCCTCTAAGCCTTCTATCTTCATGAACCCGGACAATCAAGCAGATTACCCCGAAGCGAACGCGAGAAAAAACTACGCTGCCTACAAGCCTCTTCCTTTTCCTCAATTTTTCGCGGGTTGTAACTCAAAGCGTTCATCTATCTCCACGGATAGTATCGCTAAAGATAATAGATTAGTGTAAAATCAAAATAAGTCTGCAAAGTATTAATTTTTATTTTTTTCATAAATTCAATATTCTCCATTACTTCTATTTTGTTTGTATTTCCGTTGATTTTCTATCACACAGGATAACAACCGCCACGAAGGGAAGATCTTACGGACGCTTATTAATATCACGAGTAAAAATACCGTCGCAATTTACCTTATTATAGGTATTTTATTTACCATAGTATACACTTTACATCTCTTTCGCACTACATTTTAACATAACGACTCCTTTGTGCAAATACATGCATACAATCGACCACCAGCATCTATTTATGTATATTTCTCCGTTTGATAGCGATGCTCAATACATGCCCAGCAATTAAGCAATCGTTGTAACGCGTCGTTCCCAACGTCGCGTCTTCATCGCGGAAAAGGTGAAGCGTTTCCATCGTGGATTTCAATACAAACCTGTCGCGATAGATCGCGGTCCGCGGCACGTTTCGCGAGGTGTCCTCTCCCCAGGTGCGGTGAACTTTGTTTCACCGCCGGCGTGTGGGAAACCGACAACTTCTCAATGGGCTTCCAAGGCGATCCAGGGTCGTTCTCTCACGGCGAATCGCACGCGCGCGTGAGACACGACGGGATATGGGATTTTTTTCACCGATGTGCATCCACTTTCACTGCCGACGATCCGCGGTTTCGACGGATGTCGGTGTTCGCGGGTGACCTTTGATCTCGCGGGTTTCGTATTTTGGATGATCCTTTGGAGTTCTATTTTCTATTGGCCCACTGTTAAGCAATTTCAGATGCGATCTGTTATCTAAGCACTGAATGGATTTTTCAAAATTTGAAATTCAAACGGTTTATATGTTGTCCACGTGTAGTTTTGAAGATATTTTATAGATTATTATATGGTGTTTAGCGTAGAATAAAGAGAATTACTCGTAAATTTGTGCTTTTTAACTTTTTGCACTACAAACACTTTTTTTCTACAGTGAAGAAAAATTGTGTATATGTACTTGATTTAGAAACTTTTTTTTATCAGAACGTTTCATACGTTTTTATATTTTAGAAATATAAGATTAGAATCTTTAATTCTATCATTTATTTTATGTGAATTGAGGGAAAAGGTTGCAGTGTAGATAGGGCTAACCCTTTCTTCGTTTGTTTATTACCGCGATGTTGAAAGTTTTGTATTTAAAAATTATTTCGTTCACGTTTGTGCATCGGAATGCTTATTCGTATCGAGTCTTCGTTTATGTGCCGGGGAAAGCGTGATTCATTATATTTATTATTTATAAGTGCAGGCTTGTTACGTAAAAACTTCATTTAACAAAGTGCGCGTTAACGACGTTAAATCGGGAAAGTTTCTGCGCCTCAAAATTCACTGTCTTGTTGGTAGATTACTTTCCGTGTTCTGTCCATTTAGATTCAATTTCCTGCCGTTAGTAGAAAATGCAATTTGTCCGTCGTGTATCCCCTTTCACTGTTTACACACATCTTAAGCGTCGCATTTCGACAGATTTTCTTTTACGCAGTTCCTAGTTTCCCAAGCTATTAGTTTCGGAATTCCGATGCTTCAGAGATGGTTTCTTCCCCGCAAAGTTGTAAGCAAAATGTGATTGCAAATTTCAATTTTACGAGGGCACGCAGTGTCCTTACATCATATATTACGTAACTTTTTATCCAATAACATTACGACTTACCCAAATATCAGAAAAAATTGATTTTACATAGATTTCCATGAAACAACGACCTACACATACAACTTTCTTATCGTCCAATATATTTTACAAAACACACCCACTGTATGATGATCCTAGAAAATAATTATCTATAACAGAAAGAAAATACCCGAAACCCTATTAACTCCACGAAAAATGCCTGATTAAACGAAGCCTAATTATTTCACACCGTTACTCACACCGTTCACATCCCCCATTTCACATAATCATTTTCTCGTTTGAAATCCCCAGTCTTTCAGTAGCCTAACACAGAATTTTTCTTTCAAAACCTTCCTCGATGAATTCCAAAACACTGATCCAGCGAGGTGCATTAGGCGCGGGTCTAATATTAGAGCAACAGACCAGATCCCTGCGGAGGGCCGCGTGAAATGCTATCTCATCCCTTTTGGTGCGGCAGCCCTTCGGTCCAACAACCTCCCATGACCGTGCCTTCCGGAACGTGACGATGGAATTCGTGCCGAACGCGGCGGAATGAACGAATCACGCGATCCCGGTGTTCTGCATATGAGAGACTACGTCCGTACGCTCGTAATCTTTCCGTGCGGCAGAAGAAGCATGAAAATGAAATATCTTCTGCCACGGCAATGCACACCCGTATACGTATGTGTGTATGTGTGTATGTATTTGTGGGGTGTAATCGATTCTCGAGCAGCTTTCCGACATACTAGCGCGTCTTCTGCGGTCGTATCAGCGTACGAGATTATTCGCGTTCGATTCGATCATCTCGTATCTCGATTCTGGATGATTTGTTGCAAGGTAGAGACGATTTAAGGTTCGGTATGATACCTTTGTTATTTACTTTGCGAACGAATCGACGTCCGTGATAGAGAAATACTTGGCGAAATGAACGGGGGGAAATTCGTTGTAGGGTATACTAATTGATATCGATGTCTTTAGTCTTGGGTTTCAGGTGTGGAAGGGTAACAGATTTTTTTTTTTTGAGATACGAGAAATATTCTGATTGTGTTACCTGTTTGCGTTCTACGGATTCCGTATCAATTTTTCCGCAGGCGTTCGTTACTTTCACAAGGCGAAATATAAATAAAAAATTTATCTCTAACGAGTATGCATCGCCGGGTTTTCTCTCTGTACGTGTACACTTTCGTATGTGTGTATATGTATATGTATATTTCTCGTTCGTGCTTTATGTTATTTCAATTTGTTTTATTTATCAACCGGGTTGTGCGAGATAGCTGCAATGTTTTCGGCATTGAGCGAACGCCACAGATGGATCTTTGATATAACGGATCCATTTTTTTCGTCTTTGTGACACGAGCCGGGCATAAAGCGGCGACCTACTTGGGTGGTTTTGTGAAATGACTCTGTGGCACCACGACCTGGAAAATTTTATCGCCGATATTTTTCGTTCCTCCCATTTCAATGTGAATATCATTCACTATCGTTCCACTCTTCACTCTGTGTGTCTCTCATTCTCTTTCTCTCTCTTTCTCTCTCTCTTTTTTATTCACATGCACCACCGATATTATTTATTTTTACGTCGGATTCGAAAGCCTGTGCAAGCCACGAAACCGTCGACGCATATATCACTCGCGACGGTTCATTTCCCGCGGTATCTTTACGCCGCTAACAATTTTTGTTTACACGGAATTGTAATTTTTTTACGGATAGCATCGCGTACGTACGGATGATCCTTGATTTACGCGGAAATACCAATGCGGTTAGATCGACGGATATTTATTTCACGGATGAAACATTACGGCTAAATTGCACGCATTGTTGCATAGCCGAGTCTGAATGGCGGCAAGAAATACGAGAGGATATTTACTGTGCTTTGCGGATAAGAACTTCTTATGCCTTTAGCTGCCGCGTGCTTTAACATTGACTGGAATATAAGTACGTGGGAGAAGCACTTCCGTCTGGTTTCAGTGCTCCGTCGACTTCGGAATAAAGTAAAAATGCGCCGGGAAAAATCGTTGTTTTTTTGCCGATTGTTCACTTTTCTCCTACGGTTACACAGTTCGTCTACCCTTTCTGAATTTCACAGCGAGTACCGTATTCGGTTTTAATATAGGTCGGGCTTTTAAGGCGTGCCAACCGGAATAATATAAAAAAAAATCCGTGCCTGAAAGCGTAAAATGATTCGAAGCGATTGAAAAAGATCTGTCCTTTTTATTAATACTTTGATCAAAGTCAGGTAATTTTATTAATTCCTTTTCGTTGGGTATATCAAAGCTATTTAAACCTTTGTGATGATAAAACTTGCACAACTACCCAGATTTAATTCGAGTCAAAGCTTGTAGAAGAATCACAATAATTTAACAAGCACAACGTATGATTTTACTCCATTAAACACAGTATTATTAACGTCCTTTCCATTTATTAAAACACACGATGAATCTGATACGATTAAACCTGTAATACATTCGCTGCACCCTTACATACACCAAAAACGGCTCGCAGGTGGCAAGATATGAGCTCAAAGTAAATACAAGCGGGAAGGGTTAAAGGATCGCGATAACTTTCCGGAAAATTCAAGGTATTCCAAGCGTTTCAAAGGGAACCAGAAAGTATTTAGTGGAAGCATAAGTTGCCGAGATACTTGGCCCATTCAACTTGGGTTACCGGTTCCATAATGTCCTGTTGCGAAGGATTCACACGATATCCAGCGGTAGAAAAAAAAAACCAAAGAAACCGCATATGGCGCGTATATCCACCCTATCGGAACGCCGAATCCGCATGAATTTCTAAATCGGACGGTATCAAAGGCGATTT
Source organism: Mimumesa dahlbomi (assembly GCA_917499265.3). Taxonomy (NCBI): domain Eukaryota; kingdom Metazoa; phylum Arthropoda; class Insecta; order Hymenoptera; family Crabronidae; genus Mimumesa; species Mimumesa dahlbomi. The sequence goes on along the minus strand of OU824118.1, from coordinate 8,216,206 downwards.
CGCTGACCGTACGCGTACACCCAGGTACGTCGAACCCGTGCAACGGAATTATCCGCGTTGTTGCACCGCGCTGCAACGATGCCACGGATTCACCGGGGGGTGGAGGGGGGGGGGGGTTGCGTACGTTCTCGTATTTATGGTCGCAATCTGAATTACGATACGTGCGTTTCCGTTAACGAGAGCGAACGGGACGAGCACTTGGGACGAGGAAAGATACTATAACGTCGGAGGAAGAGGGATGGAGGAGAGTGAGTGAGTGAGAGAGAGAGAGAGAGAGAGACATGGATTTGCAGCCGACAAAGGGCCGCTTCATACGCTTACTACCGTGGAAACCTGGTTAAACGAGGGCGGCAACTAGCTTTATGGCTTTACATGGTGGCCACTGTGGTGTATGCACTTCCCATGCATCTCTGAATCGCCCGCTCGCAGTCTCTGCTCTGACTCCTGTCTGCACCGGCAAATTATGTGGCCGACTAGATTCTGAAAGGGCGGGGAAAACGCTTTGATCGATACGTCAACCCTTTTTTTTTTTTAAATCTTCTCTCTTTTTCTCTCTCTTTCCCTGTGTCTCTCTTTTTTTTCGTTGCTGTTTAAGAATCATTGAATGTTGAAAGAAACGATCGTACTATGGAATACATACTTGTGTTCATACACCGGGAGGGAGGAAATGTAGTATAACTATGCGACGATAATGTGAAACCTGTTCCACTAAGTGCAAATCGATTTCAATTAACAAAAAAGAATCCGAGGTGGAAATATCTCGGTACCTCCGAAGCGTCGTATAATATTTGAAGACGAAGAAACAGCTGTGCGAGACAGGCGAAAGTTTCCACGGTGGAGCGGCGGGCACTCCCGTTGGAACCCCCGAAAATAACGAATCCAGAAACGAGCGGCTCATCTCCCGATAGATAGCGGGGAATAACGACGCAAAGACTTATGGGAATGGTGCTCGTTAGCAGAAGCCCCTGAGAGAGTCGCGAGGATCGTCGGGATTAGGGCACCGAGCAACAATGGGCAGGTCCGTTGTCCTTGTATGGCAAGGATCCTCTCTTGACTGGCCTTTTTTCCGTCTATACGCTCCTCTCTGCTGCTGTCCTTCTTCCGCTCTCCCCGTTTACGTTTCGTTTCCGCGCTCTCCTCGCGTCTCTTCTTTGTCCGCGCCTACTTTTACTGTTTTCTTCGATCTCGCGGCTCCTTTGTTAGTCCGTCGCATTGTCATTACCTGCGAGGAGTATTCGGCATTGTTAGCAACAATACCGAAGGGGGGAGAGAGGGAGAGAGAGAGGCGCCTTGCCAATTGTTTCTTGCGAAAATATTTCGTACCGTGGTTGTATACCGACTGGCACTTGACGCCAGATCGAACACCGATAATGTATCGTCGTTGTCTCTCTCTCTGTGTGTCTCTTTTTCTCTTTCTTTCTCTCTTTATTTGAGAGAGAAAAAAAAAACGTTTCTCCACACGAGTAGCGCGAGTAATTTTTCCGTTAACCAGCCCTCGACGAAAAAAAAACACGGCGGACCGTTGTATCGAGTAAAAAAGTAGATATTGTGTGTAAAGTGATAGAGTAAAGAGCATAGTGTGTGAAATTAAAGAGGAATCGCGCCGGGAAATATCGCGTTTTTGCGAAAGTAATATCGGGGATTTAATGAATCTCAGAGCCGGGGGTTCTTTGGTGTTCTCGTATTCAAAAGTCGCACGCATTAAGAGAATGCGTATATAATATAAACTTATTATTCGTCTTGTACAATGGTCCATAGGGTCTCGCGAAAGTTTCTCGTCGACCCAAGTGTTCGTATATTGAACGACTGCGGGATTACCGTATTCTTTTCAGGGCATCGCTAATATTTTAATATATATGCAATCATTAAAGTAACAAAATGAAAATGCCCGATTTCGTTCCGCGGGAGAGGGAGAGGGTTTAATATCGTCGAATATCTTTGAAATTGAAATAGAATCGACGCGAACCAGGAGGGGATATTCAAAATGAAAATGATAACCGTGCCGTCGATGTCGCAGTATTATTCGGAGAAAGGATTACCGAAAGAATTGTAGTAAAAAAAAAAAAAACACCTCCGTTTTTCATTCCACACATTGTGTTACGTCAGCCATTGTCCACGGAAAAGCCTTTCATCGCGAATTTAGATGCTCAATTTTTTTTACACGTACTATTCCTCCGGTATTGGAAATTGGTGACCCATTATGCATTCTACCCACGATATTTTCACGTAAGCTTGTACGTAAAAAAGCCGCGGTCGTCGCGGAGTTTTAAAAACTCGAAGCCATCGGCAACGACGATCTCCTTTTCCGCTGCACGAAGACCCCGGCGGTCTTACCGCTTTTCATTATTATTGTGTGATATGCAATTTTATCGCCGGCGAGTAATTACAAAAGTAACGGATCGCTCGTTTCCGCGCGGAAATTTCTATCCTGCAACGGGAATCGCGGAGATTGCACGAACAAAGGTGACTCGAACGTTATCGTCGTCACCGCGACGGATTTATAGCGACAAAGATAAAGTACGACGAACATTTTCTTTTTTTTTTCTCTTTTTTTATCGAACACGAGCTCACTCGACGTTTCATCGAAGCATTATAAATAATATATTCGTCGCGACAACGTTAGTGTCGCTTCGCGTTGTTCTACAGGGCAAATAATCCCTCGGCAGCAATGAAATATTAATAAACGCGTTTTTTTTTCAATATTATACACGCGTAATCCGACACGCGAATGTATAACGCGCTCTCGGCACATAGAAAATGATACGCATTGCGAAATGTGTGAATTTCCCGGTGTTCGCTCGGAACGAAAATAAAACAAATGCTACGGGTAATCAAATATTGATTCGCTCGATCAACAAGTTCACAGAAGCGTGCTTCAACTGTAACTAGAATCCGTTTTATATTCCGCGTTATACCGCAGCTTCTATGGTTTTCGTATCTATTTATTTACATTTATCAGCGATTCGGACGACGGGACGAGCATCTTTTTCATAGCATTATTCGTTACGTAAAATGTTGCGTCCAGACGTTAAACGACCGATCGAATACCGATAATCCGTCCCCGTTCTGAGGAAGAAAAATACCCCGCGCTAGGTTTACTCGTAATTCATTCGTTACGGGCATTATTTCGCCCGTTTAGACAGTCGCTGTTAAACCGCTCGAAAAACGTCGCTTCGTTTCGACATTAGTCTTCATCCAGTCAATAGTTCCGGTGAAAGCTGTGCGTTCGAGAAAAATGTATTGTCTGTGAGGTGGTCGTTTTTCGAACGAAAAATGAAAATTAAGGGACTGTAGGAATTCTTTTTCATTTTTACTCCGCAACTCTAATCGATTTCGATTTATTACCAGTATTGCACTCGACCGTTTAACATTTTCATATTGTGTTCGCGATATTGCAAAATACTGTGTCCATCATTGTATTTTTGATTTAAAATAAAATAAAAGGATACTTAGAGGCGAAACTATTTGGACGACAGTGTGGGCGTACATCGGGTTTTCGTTGTCGCTGAAAAATAGAATGCGGCAGTATAATATTTATAAACCGTCCAATCGCGGCGTGGCCTTTAATTAAGAATTTAAATTTAATCTGGCCATATCGTAGCTCTTGACTAATTATAGAATCAACGTCGTGTTATGTAGGCCATCGCGGGGGACATAAATCGAGTGGATTTACCAGTCAAAGTTTATAAATCCGCAACAATCCAGTGCTCTGCGCATATATTTTATATACATACACATACGTCTATAGGGATATGTATATGTACAAGGATACGCAGAACTTCGATTCGTCGCTCGTGTGCTGGAAAGAGGTCAGGGAAGGAAGGAAAGTTATATATTAAAACGAGATTTACGCAAACCTCCGAAGCAACTGAGGCAACATGCTTTTTCGTTTTAATACGTTTTTATCCGAGTCGCTAGTTTCTAATTTAACAAAACTTGTAATTAATCTCGAAGAAAATAACAGACAGACAGAGAGATAGAGAGACAAAGCCGGGAAAATTAGTTTTCCTTTCGTTCCAATAAAATTTATATATTCTAAACGCATACCTAAAATTCAAATTCTATCGTATCGATACTAAATACCAGAGATTTTCAAAATCGTTCGAATTTTCCCCCACAGAATATTACATCCAAATTACGTAATAAAATTACGTGCTTCCGCGTTAAATTTCATTCTATCGCGACGATCGAATAATCACCGATAACGAATCATTTATTAAATAACGAAAATTTAATTAAACATTCAATTTCACCTCTTTTTCATCTTCTCGTCCGCATTTGACCCAACATCCCTTATTCGCCGCTTATCACTTTCAGCAGAACACAGTGATATTATAAATCACAAACGGGAAAGCGGAAATACTTGGAAAATTACTTGAACAAGATATGGGTGTTTCTGTTGTTCGGTAGTTGAATCGCAATCGTCGGTATTTCGGCGGCGTAGTTAAATATATCCGCATCTGATAATCCATCTAGCGAAGTCGCGTGACTCTGCCGCGGTCACGAGATTCGTATTCGGCCAGTCTACGTAGTTTGTAGTCCGGGTAACATTGTCGAGAACTATGCACGTCCTGTAGTCCGAGCTTAGGAAGAGTTACGACCTAACCCGGACGGAGAAAACCACGAGAAACAGTGATTGGACATCCATTTCACGTAGCTTTCATCGCGGCTTCGATCTCCCGATATACGACCGCTCCGATTCCTCTTATCGGTCTACATCCGGGATAAAATATCGATAGTGGAACTCTCGAATCACGGTGTTCTGGTTCCTGCCGGGAAATCAATCGCCCTGTTCAGTTTTTAACGATAATAGAAGTTTGATAGGTGTTTGGAAATGTGAAAATGATGAACAGAATATGTATTAGGACAAATTTATTCGACAGTCAAGAAGTATAGGGGAGTCTATAACAGTGTTAGGTCAGAGTGTAATTAACCCTAAAACTATTAATGTAGCTTTTTTATATAAAGGTACACTGAAATAAAATTTTGCAGAAAATATAAAATAAAAGAAAGAATACTTTATGGAATTGATTATTGACATATTTCACTAAAAATTACAGCAAGGTTGGGAAAAAATAATATTTTGAAAGTTAGTAATCATTGTAAGACACGACAAACAAGTCATTGCGTCCCCCTTGGTAGTTCCAGTGTTAAATTACGTTGGTGAATTAATGGTGGACATTTGAAGCATGTGGTCAGAATGTTACTTTCATTACTTCTGTGTATCAACGTAATCCATGTTAATTAGTAGCTTTGCGGCCGAGTGCAATTGTACAAGACAGTTATGTAAAGTACGGGAAATACATACATATACCATTTACGTCTTTAAGTAACAAGTGTAACGGTAAATGGGATGTCAACCTCGGATGCCATTTATGCGGTTTCCCCCATGGGATTCGCAACATTACATATCATGAAAGATAATTACTGCTACATTCGGATGACCGATAACAGTCAATTATCCCTTAAACCACGCGATAATCTACCTACACGAGGATAACAAGGCTAGAAGATAAAGTTATATTAAAATAACATCATTTTTTTACCGAAAATAACATTTATCATTTCACGAGAGCCATTTTTCAATTAATAACTGCGAGGAGATCCTTTTGGAACTGTACCCTGGGGGTTTCATTATACACATACATATATGTAAAAATGAAAAACTTAATTACCCGCACAAATCGTCATTAATCCCCGTTTAGAAAATAGCGGTAACACGTAACACTCGAGTAATGTGGATCACTTCTTCCACGTCATAAACTTTCTTCACGGTGCGGTAAGGTGAACAAAAAGAAATGGCGCGAAGGGGCCTTGGAGGAATTAGAATTAATAATCGTGCGGCCGGATCGACGTACCGGAAGGCACGGTCCGCGTGTTCCGCTTGGAAATGGAACTTCTCTTTTTCCTTTTCCCTCGTCGTTCCAGCTTATCGTTTTCCCAGAGTCTCGTTGATCTTCCTGACGGTTTCAAAGAATTATAGTACATTCGTCCCGTTCGTTGGTCGTCGGTGGTCCCTTCGACACTTGCAAGTCTACAAGCAACACCGAGCTCGTTAACACGTAACACGATGAACTTTTCATTATCACGAAGACACCCTTTGTCTCTAAACTTTAACGGATAATAAGAGATACGGGTACCAGTGTCGCGTGCAACACTTCATTGTGTAGTTTCGATGCAAAAGTGGTGCCATCCGTACTTTAGTTTCAGCCGTGAAGTTACAGCCCGATTAACGGACTAATGAAGTATTCTTGCACTACTATTCATTTATACATTTCCACGTTACTAGAATTATTCGAAAATTATAAAATAGTATGTTCACTTCTATATAAAATGTTCTTCAACTATCCCACGTGTGGTATACGTTAATATCCCGCGAAACAAGTACATTCAGCAAGAAAGAATATATCTACCTATGTGTAAATAAAACGAAACTAGCTGAATCCGTAGTAAAGTAGAAACTCTCGTGAAACGTCGTCGACGGACGTTTCATAACCCGTCGTCGACGTATATTTCCGTGCTCGTTTCCTTGCGAGTGCCTTCTCGAGGAGAAATCCATACGATTTACGAACGGGAGATGGTCCGGGGGACCTTGTACCTGGGGGACCCGGTATCGAGTAGTGCACCTGCAGAATCTATCCCCGAACACCCGCGAGGCGGTTCAGGTAGAGTAGGTTTCCTGCAGGTGCCCCGCCCACTCGGAGTTCTCGTTAGGGAACGTCGACGATGTCGGAAGTTCGCGTAGGAACGTTTACGTAGACGCGCTCGCAAACACTTCAAGGCGAGAATGTCTAGCGTGGGTACTCTAACTGGCCATTATGGCCGGTAGTTTTCACTCTCCCGAACAGTTCGACAACTCCGGACCGCAGTTTTTAAAGGCTTTGTGTCGCGAAAAGTTCGCGGACGTTCGGCGAACAAGTCTCCCGCGAGTCTTGCGAGAGGGGAGGGGAAAAGTTAATACTTGATGGGATCGCGAAAGTTTCGGCGAGAAATTACTGGGGTAGTAAATTTCTGAAAGTGTGTGTATGTGTGTGTGTTTTATTTTGTTTTACGGGGAATTCGAAAGGACGTTTCAGGTAAATTTGAGTCGATATTGATGGACGGTGGAATGTGTGTGTGTGTGTGTTTTTATTTTGTTTTACGGAAATTTGAAAGAATATTTTAGGTAAATTTGAATGGATATTGACGGAGGGTGAAATTAAACTGTGTATTGTAATTATTTTGTATAGAGGTTTATGTTATATTAGGGTTTCTTTTGTGAGTGTTGTGTAGTTTTCATGAAGATAACCATCCCAGCACTCGTAATTCTGTTAATTATACTTTCTCCAACGACCAAATGCGTGAATGTCGTGCCAAGTAGCAGCTTTTATTTCGCATATTTCTGCTGGCTATTGGAAACGCTGCGAACTGTGTCACCCGTTGTGCCGCGCGCCAGCGAAATAGTGCCGACGCTGTGATGAAAATCTCGTTGAGCGTATGACACAAATTTTTCCGTTCATTCTTTCCAAATTCCCAGGAATTCCCTGTGTATCTCTACCTATGAAAATATTATTTTACTCATATCTTCGTCCCGCATTCTAACCAAACGTTATTCAATCCAAAAAAATAAAAATAAAAAAAAACCTTCTCGATTCTCGCGGAAATATTTGTCCGAATTATTTCGCGGTCATTCTCCATGAAATTCCGTCGTTCGAAAAAACCAAATCGAAACAGACGTCATTTTTTCTCATTTCACCCTGAATGTTTTCCTATTCTCCAATCATCGTCGTAAGTCATCGTCAATATGAAATCTATTTAAATCCCGCATGAGTTAGAGGATAACTCCGTCTCGTTGAACTCCGTCGGGAGGGACCGCGACAACGATGAAAAAAGTCGACGAGCATTTTCATTCTCTCCCCGGTCAATTTGTCAGCGCTTGTTCGTCCTGCAGACATCCGTAACACGTATAAAGGAATTTCACCTCTTCTTTCATACGTTTCTCCCGGGTACTGCAACGAGAAGAGGAAGACGAGCCGCTTCTCGAGCGCGTGCTCAAGAGGTTTTGCAAGCTCACTGAATTTCTATACACTACTTGAGAAGGTCTACTCCTACCCTCCTCCTTAAACCTATTCCTCCTCGGGGACCTCTTATGCACTTCAGTATACGCCATTACTAAGACTTTCCCACGGTGTCCCCCCCAGGTAATCTCTCTGTCTTCCGGAAATTTTCGGAAAAGAATCTTTGCGAAGTCGAATTCATCGGTGTCGCGTGCGCGAATGTGTTTCTATGACAAATTGACTTTTTTTTTCTTTTCCTTTTTCTCTCTTTTTTTTGTTGGTCTCTCTATTCTCACACCGTGGGCCTTATCTCTCCCGGAACGATTAGAGAGAACGAACGTTTATGAACGCACGATGACAAATTGTAAACCGTAAGAATGCTCGACGTGTTTCGTTGTGAGTAATAGTGTCCGTCGGGAGTGAGAGAAAGAGAGAGAGAGAAAAAGAGAGACAGAGAGAGACTGAGGACCGTGAGAGAGTAAACGAGGAATCGATTCGGAACAGGCTACAGGGAAGATGGGATGTTAGAAAAAATATTGGGGTTCGAGACGACAGAAAGGGAGTTTAGAGTTCCGACATTTTTTTCACGTATTTTTTTTTTCTTAAGGATTGAGTCTATTGCTTGCTAAATCCCCTTCGAGTTCTTTTTTCGTCGTTGTTGTACCTGTTGTTGAAGTTTCTCCATGAGAAGTTAGGGGAGTTAGTTCTTTGAGATCCATATAGTTCATTATGTGTGATAGTGTGAAACGTTGTAGTGACGGACTGGATCGTCCGTGACAATTCTATCGATGATTTATCGGGGAAAAACGTTGGGATTATCTATCGAGGACGGTCTTGAAATCGGTAAGAAGGATCACGACTTATCGCTTTACAATGCGCGATACAGCTCGTACCATCTAAACGACACTCGATTCCTTTATGGCTGTCTTGGATTTTATCGTCGTTGTGGCCCTTCGTCTCCTTGTTATCGTCGCGACCGTGCAAACGTTCGAAATTGATAAGGGGCCGTCTCGAAAAGGAGTAAGGAGACGCCGACGTGACGCCGTTATTCAACGGCGTTTCAAGTACTGGCCACACGATACAGTGGGAATAGATTAGACACGTAATAAAATCGTGTCAGGTTCGTTCGAGCGATTCCACGAGTGAAGTGGCCGCTCGCTTTGTCTGGTTCGACGTCGACGGAGAACCGCCTTTGCGGTTGACCGTTTCAACCCGATACCGTTTTCCGTCGAATGAAAATCGTCGGCGTTTCAACTCGTCCCTAAATCGTAACCCTGCGATTCACGTTAATACCGCTTAATATATATACATATATATATTAAACATATAGTACCTACGTTTCGCAAAAATCAGTTTTTTTTACCGTAATGCAAATATATTTGATGTCCGAACGAAATACTCGCCGTGCGGTTTCATTCTTTTTTTTTCACTCGTCACGAGCAGGGTTTAAAAACCGAGCTCCGTACAGCCGAGCGAATAATGCATTCAGAGAGATAGAGAGAGAGAAATAGAGAAAGAGAGAAAAAAAGAAAGAAAATCCGATACGCGAAGTGTTGTCCAGAGAACTTCAAAGTACCAGCAGCCACGATGTGGAAACGGCGATCGATGAGAGCTGGCACACGGGATGATGGCCTTGATGCGAAACCCCCCCACGGCATCCCTAACCGAGAAACTTGCAATCGTTTGACAGCATCCTATGGGAATATGTACCAGCCACGAGACTCCACGTAGAATCGGTAACACGCAACCGCCATTAATCCGACGCATCAATCCAGGAAACGGAACATCGTGCGGGCAACGAGCAACGAGGAAAAGGCATGTAGCCGATGCGGCGGCGAACAGATGAGAAAATAAAATAAGGATGGGGGCGGGAAAGGGGTCGTCAGTGTCCTGGTGGATTACCGAGGGATGAAAAAGGATGCACAAGCACACGAACCAACTTCGTGGCCCCAGTGGCCCCAGTACCGGACACCATATTGCTAATAGAGGTCCTGTCAGGAGATGGAACAGCTTCCATGGCGGTGGTGGCGGCGGTGGAGGCACGAGTAATTTCAACGACACCGTTGGAAATGGCAGCGTGCCCTCCAATATGATCACCAAGGCTCCCCAGGAGCCGTTCAGGGCCGTACCGAAGGCGGTCCAGGCCCTGAGGAGCGAGTCTGTCGATAGAAGTCATCGCGCGCAACCACCACCACCGCCGGCCTTCCCACGAAGAAGATTCTCCGTGTGGTGAGTTTGCGAAATGTCCACTGCCAGTCGATCTGTTTTAATTTCATTCTGTTCGTTTCCTACGGATGGGTGGATTGCCGTACGTCGATTAAAATCGAAGAGAGTTTCATTTTGTTGTGACGCGTTAGCATTCTGATATTGGGTGCGAGATGAAAATTTTTGAGGGTAACTGTATCGATTCTGTAGACGTGATACTTTGACCTGGTGATTTATTTTTTAAATTGATGGGTATTTATGGGTGATACTTGTGACGGGAGTGGGAATGTATTGCGGGAAGGTATTGCGTAGTTATTTGGGATTAATGAGTTTGATTTCAATTGTAGTCGCGTCGTGGCGGTGTTTTATTTTTGTTTTATGTTTCTTTTGTGTCTGTATGTCGATGTCTGTATCGATGTTCACAAACGATCCGCGAGGCACTTTGGAGAATGATGATAGATGTTCTTTGAATGATTCTGAATCGACGAAGGTGTCTGTAATTTATATCGCAACGCAGCTGGGTTTTAATATAAATTCTTATTGTGTCTTCACTATTTCTCTTTGATCACAACAGCCGTGCTGCGTTCAATATTCACCTTGATGTGTAATTTCTTTGTGAAACAGTATCTGATGAGTACTGAATTGAAATGAGAGAAATAAAACGAAGAATTTTCATACGCTCGTTACGTGTCTCTATATCGCAAAATTGAGCTCAATTTTCTATACTTATACATATACATCGGGCACATACATATGATCACGGTGGAATCAAAGTGGAAGCAGTTTGTACGCATCAAACAATATATATATTATTCAGATAAGCGGCTAAACGGTTACCATGCTAGCCGTTCATTGAATTCAAGGGAGGTCTATTTATAATTCCGCCGGCAATGTTATTTTCAATTACATAAATCCAGTTTTGTTACTCAGTCGGTATTAAGACATTGAAGCGTGTAATCCGTGTCAAATGGATGTATTGTGACAGAAAATTTATTCATAGAAATCATCGGATCCTTTCTCGTCAGATACATATATGTAAATATACATATAGAAATTCAACGAACCGCGTGTATTTCAATGAAATTTCGTAAAACGAAGCAGCTTCATCTTGCCGTCCGTGTTTATGCTATTTTTTTTTTTTAATTTCCACACGGAAATAATAAAATTACCGCGTTCCGTGCACGTGCGGCGTTTTTGATTTACATTTGCTGATGTATTTCATCCTCCAGCGATTTCAATCATTAGCTCCGAAATAAATGGCCAATTACAGTGCACGCCGTACGTAAAAATTTCACGGCAAGCGAACCATCTGGGCCACGGTCGTTCATAGTATTTGTAAAAACTCATTTTCTCGCGTTAATGTATAAATTGACGATTTATGACTGCACGGTTAAACTGAATACCGATTAGCATCGACTGTTTTCGAATTGCGCACGAATCACGCTCGTCTCTCGTAAATCCATTTCTGTATAAGCTTGTAACAATACAGTGTAACTTAAAACATTCCTGTAACATCACGGAAAATGTGAAAAAAAAATCAATCCGATCATCGCAGTACCTAATATTTTTATTATAATATTTTTCCGTGATTCGCATCTCCCATATTTTCACCAAGGAAATCGTGAAAATATCGTTGGAAAGTTAGGAAAAGAATTATAAAAATAAATGAAATCGCGTGTCGAATGTTCGTGACGAAAATGGAGCAGAATAATATGTATGTATGTATTTATTGTATGTATACCTACGTACGTGATATAAGATCTGTATTTAGCGTGTACACGAACGAACGCAACACCATCGAACTAACGCGGTCACTCGTTCCATAACTAAGGTCATGAGAAATTACCAGCGGTTGACAATTTCACTGCTTACTGGTTCCGTCAAAGAACAGTTAGCCCGGTAACAAAAAACTAATAGAGCTAACGGCGCCGGGACTGAAATATTTCATTAGGCCGGGCGAATTGTCGTCTGGGTCCGGTGAAATGGAGTAGATAATTTCATGAAACCAACGGGGAAAGACGCTTCGGCATGCGAATGTCGACAATGAGACGATTTAGCGGTACAATTCGCGGCTTTCCAGCCACTTTCCCGGACAAATTATAGCCGCCGGCTGCGTTCCTTAGAAATATTGAAACCGGGCGGCAGAAATACACTGGGTGTATGTATGTATTGTAGTACGTGGCACGAAATTCTTGCAAAACGATCATTTTATAGGGTATATAATAGAGAATTAAATAACTATCGTGTTGGGTAAACTATATTTTCTATGGAAACCTTTTGTTAAACATTAAGACATATATATAGTGAGAAAATTGTGTTGTTTGAAGTTCTTTTAGATGGAAAGTGATTCATTCGAAAGCGTACGGTCAGTAATTTACAGTAATTAATAACAGTCATGCAAACGCTCTTTAACGCCATAGTTGTATTTTTTTTCAAACTGCAGAAACTTTACGAGATTTCATTTAACGATGGTAAAACATCGTTAAGATGAATGTCGTAAGATTTTTCTGGCACGGGGTCTGTTAATAAATTGTTGCCTACCACGCAGCGGTGTTACGTAATCGTAGATTCAATTCCAACCACCAGCTACGCATGGTTCAGCGATAATTAAAGAGTAGGCGTTGTGGTAAACATAAATAGGGTTACATTGATTACATCCAAGGGAGTATGTACTGCCTTCTATACGGTGAATTATTTTCATTCTCAAGCCCTTTCGAGTCAGCCGATAAACGTACTCGTTCGAGCGCACACTTAACCAACAATGAAACTGTTAACAAGTCAAGTATTATCTCCGATTACATAAGCCAATTACATATTGTGATACAAAATTACAAATCATTCCCGGCAATGATCCCCCCCTCCCCCGCCTCTATCGAATCAAAACATTCCTACACGTTTAACACAGTATAATTTTCCTCGTGATTACGGTGAAATCGAACTTTCTAATTTACTCAGACAATTTTATAACACGAAATGATAATCTCGTTAACATTCCAGTCTACTTTTCATTTTTACATAATTCGTCGCGTCACGTGAAATTAATTAAATCCCCCCCTCCCTCCTCCCTCTATTAAAACGCTACATATTTCTCCGACTGTAAATCCCGTAAACAGACGCTAACGCCGTTTCGTCGGAAGTTTCCCGACGACGACGCAACGTTGCGACGAAGCCCGACGTGTTACCGTGTCAGGAAAATCATGACGGGGTGTCCTTAGCGGGACCATTATAATCCCCGGGACGCGGAATCGCGCCCGACGACATTTATAGGGTTAACTCGCGACGGGGTTGCGACACGGTGAAGCCGGCGGCGGGCGCGTGATCCCCGTCAAATTCAATTCTTTTTCTCTCTTTTTTTTTCTTTCTTTCTTTTTTTTTATTCCTTTTCGCGGTGCACGTCACTCGTGCGTGTGTGTTACGCATCGCGGGGCATGTTGTGTGTATTCAAGCCGAAGGAAGGCACACGCGGGTCAAGAACCTTAGACAACCTTCCTGCCCTCTCCTTTGCGAGCCGTTTCTCGTTGGTCCCCTTTCCCCGTTACGCGAAGCATTGACGTTTGATTCGCGTCTGTCGATATTTACTTTACGGGAATTACCGCGCCGTCGGATTTACGCCCGACGCGGATGCGACCGGACGATCTCGTTGTCCGTGGCTGAAATTGTTTAGCTTCGCCGCGAAACAACTGGATATGGTTCGTTAGCGGGTTGGGTGGAATATTGTCGTTGATTTTTTGCGGGGGTGTATTTATAACGTTTTGAATAAGTGAGGCAAGCGATTTTATATGCTGACGCCGGTCTCCGGTTGGAAAATTGGGGCGTTACGTGGATGGATGTGTGTGTATATGACGTTGGTAGCAATCGCGTTATGTATGAATCTACCGATAATTTTGTAGATTTATATCTATTTCCGTAGATTCGATCCAATGACCGATGGTTAAATGAAAGTTAGAATTTTTCACGTTTAATGTAAATCATTTTTAAACGGTAATATAAAGAATGTAATAAAAAGGCTGTGAAAGTTAGAACGTTTAATGTAGAATTTTTCCACTGAACTTTGAAAACGTTCATTTGATGAAGTATGGTAGATTTAATACGAACAAAGTTCTGCTATCATTAAAAACTGCGAATATAAATCAAACTCGCCCGGTTTTGGAAAATTTTTAATTTTACCTCTGCGTAACGTGAAATTGATATTTAATTAATAATAATTTACCCATTCACCCGATATCGTACAAAGTCCCATTTTCAATTTTCCATTCCGAATATGTATATAGTACTATAATTTAAGCGAAGCAATTCAGTAAATGGTCATTAACGGTCAAAGAAGGTTTCCTCGAATGTAGCCTTTTTTTTCCCAGCAACACTCTGCGTGTCTACTATTCATTAATTACGTTAATTAGAGGCGAGATTCTCCGCTAGCTTGTATTTCGGATGTAATAATTTATTAACGCAAATGGATTAGCGGGCACGGAGAAAAGTATTACATCGAGCTTAACCGTTCCCCGGTTCGCGAGATCATTTTCAACCCCGCTATTAAAGGGCTGGTGCGGCATTGTTCGACCCTTGATCCCACGTAACCGCAGGAGATTTTTGTAAATCGACGGGGCACCAGACCCGGTGGCTAATTTGAGGAGTGGCAGAACGATGGGGAACATCTGTCGATAGCTTATTCTCAAATTGATCGTAAACATTAAAGCCCGGGTATCCCGGACACAATGGGATATTTACAGAATCGTGTGAGCACACACCCTTCACGGATATTGTACGTTCGACATTTTCGTTCTCAAGTTTTTCGGGGGTTGGGGGGGCCAACGAGTGATAAATTACATTTTCTGGATGACTTCCGTGCCAATATGCTTTTCCACACGTACGTACTACGTATGTGTGTACGTCGACCAGGGTTGTTTCGAATTAATTTACGGCACGGCGTGCTCCCTGCCTGTCGCGATTAATCGTTCCGCTGATAATAGGATGTGTAACGGTAATTCGATTATCGGGACTAGGATTTACTCTTAAAACGAAATTACGCCTGCAGCAGCGCGTACGTGGATTCCGTATGGTAACTAGATACACCTTGTTTTACCTGTACCGTACACTTAGGGTATGAAATACACGTTTTATATTAATTAATACGTTACTTAATCGTAAACAGAGTTAATGTATACGTCGTTAGTGCGGTTCCATGAGAAAACATAAATTCGACGGATACGATATATAATAACATCGTCATAATTTCACGTGACATTAGGTAATCAATTTAAATGAACGCTGATCCGAATTAATTAGCGATTGAGTGTTAATTAGGAAGACCGGTAAGAATCATGGTATCCCAGAGTACTTTACACATATAAAAAAAAATTCCATACCGTTATATTTATTTTCCTCTCCTCCGGAGCAGATTCTAAAATATTTCTGTCTTTTATTGCAGCTTTGGGAAGCGGACGGGTGGCAGCGCCAGGAGACCCAACGAGTGCTTCGTCCTCGAGCCCTCCGAGATGATTGTCGTAAGTACATACATACACTTTGCTTTCCCAGTCTCTCAAAGAGAAAACTCGCGCTCACCTTCGTCGCCCGCCCGTAAGGCGCATCTCCGTCGGATTCGCAAGTTTTCCCTCGCTAAATATTTATGATATTTTTCTTTTTTTTTTCTCTCTCTCTGTCTCTCTCGCGGAACGCTTCGTGAACTCGGAAACGGTATTACGCGTAAACGGAAAGCACACGCGAGTTCGTCTACGCGCGACGGAAGCTCGCTTCTACATGTTTTATACCGCAAAGAATTTAAAAAAAAAAAAAGGAAAAAAGAAAATGTGTACGTTACCCGGTTGCATTTTCCGCGCCGCACCAAAGTAATTAATATCCAGGGGAAATATTACGAAACGATGATAAATATGTCGAGTTACATATAGATATATAAGCTTTGTGATAAAAATTGTCCCTTTTTTTTGTTAATCTTTTTGTCGTTGTCTTTATGATTTTTGCTCGTATAACCCGCTCTTTGGAGGATCGAGAATATAAATCCGCGTTGTTCAAATACCGGGATAAAGTGGATAACGTGCATGTAGGTAAACAGCACGAATTTCTCTTTTTCCGGGCCGTTCGTCCTACATTTACGACCGCACGTGCACGCTGCAGGTATATATCCCTTTATGAAACTCCGCGGCTGCTATACGCTCTCGAACTATGGCGAGCGTAGTGGTGATATCGCATAATGAAAGACAATGCTGTCCAGACTCGAGACGCAACGTGCCAGACAGTTAATCAATAGTTCCTCTCCTGTTATGCCCGCGTTCAGTTTTCGAGTCTGCATCGCTGCACTTCCCGATTCGGCCTGCTCGTTGGCCGATCGGTATTCCGATTTTCCGGCCGGGGTGTTTCGCGAAATAAATTGTTGTTAAAACGCGAAACGCCGGATTAATTCGTCGGCTCGTTTCGTCCCACGTGCGGCGCCTATTAAAAGGAGTTATTTCTAAAAAAGCGAATCAAAGCGGAATTTTCCTGACGTCGACGTATCCGCGAAACGATCGAACGATAAAGATTTTGTTTATTGTTAAATTTAAAATTTGTTTGGTATTTTTTATACTGAGAGATTGTTTGACAAAGATTCTATTGTGTTATCAAAGATTCTATTGTACGTTGCCATTGAAGTTCTAAGATATTTGGAGGATGATGGTGGAGATATAAGATTCAAATGAAATTCTCACAGACAGCGTTATAATAGCGTCTACGAATACTTTATTAAAGTTTTGTGAATGCGATGAATTGAAATCTATCTGCTAAGCAGATTCCAAGAATTAATACTTGTTGCCGTGATCATTAATTAAGCTCGCCGATGCTTGAAATTGGAACGTTCATTCGGATTTTCCTGCTCCAGCCATTCTGACATTTAAATTCACCGAGAACTTTGCTCGACAGCTCGAAACTGTTTCGAAATTTCCTTTCCCGTCGTCGATTATCACGGTTGAGCGGAAAATGAAGCTGTCGGTCCGTGCTGCCATCTGCAACGCCGCGTTTCGTCTGTTTTACCGGCCGCGCTGTTTGTCGGAGATCTCTGAATGATCCATAGATCTTGCCTGTTCCCTGTAACACCGTATTCGTATCTGCACTTGACTAAAGTAAAAAGAAACATATTTTTACCGTTTCCACGGTTAAACTTCTCCTTCTCTGGAAATTGTTACTCAACTTAAATTCAGAGGAGCTCACACAACTTTGCCTGGATTATACAATAATTAACGACGTGAAGTTAAACGAATTTTTCATCGCGATTAATCAAAACTCTCGGATTATGAAAAGTGTACGCAAGACGAACACGTTTAATCCCCAGCTTTCGAGTTGTTTCAAATTGAACGATTATCACAGTTTAAACCCCGTGATATTTCGGAAAGTTACGGAACTTTGACTGTATAAAATGAGTCATCCGGTGCATTCCGAGTTCACAGAAGCCCGTTATCGGCTGACAACCCAGGAATGATAAGACGTTTCAAAACCGATCAATAAAAACGACCCAACGTAGGAAATTCCACGCGACGATCCTCCCGAACGATTCACGGGTGGAAAAAATCACGGAGGGGGAAATTAGATTCATGCGGAAGGCAGATAAAGGAGATTTATAAAACAAAAGACAGAAGAACAGGAAAATGCAGGCTCGTAATGCGCTTCGGATTACGCAATGCATTGTCGCCGCGCGGAATATAGGCAAAGCTAAGCTTCCTGTTCTTCTCCGTTTTAGTTCTTTTCTAGTATTATCTTGGTTTTTTCTACATTCATAAGCGTCCATTATGCACTATCCTGTTATTAAACGGGACGCATCGTAGAAGTCGTTGCAGCTCTTTTTAATCTGGCCGGTTCGTTCTACGTAATTTTTTTTCTTCTTTTTATAAGATAAAGGATAGAGTAGTTCGTAGAATCGTTCTTTCTTTTTCTCTTTTTTTATTATTTTTTTTTTTAATAAGACAAAGATTTCATTAAAACTTTGATATTATCTGTACAGAGGATTCATTTCGTAATGCGTGATGAAACATATTTTAACTGAAGTTCGAGCTTATGATTTTCCGAGATTCCTGTAATAAATGTTTAATTTACTAGCTGACTTAGATCTTTTAGGTCTTGAATAGAACCAGCGGGGAATAAAGACCACCGGTGGATAATATTATACTGGATTTACGGCTTTGCTCGAAGTAATTCGTTCGCCAGATATTTTCTTAGATTTTAGCTCTCAGTGACAGATTACGTGGAAATCCAATTCAACCATTATATTAGCCGCATTTGTCGTGGACCGTAATTCACAATAATAATTACCACGAATTAAATTCGTCGTATCGGTAACGTTCAATTACGTGATCCGTATTGTGCCAACGATGCAAGGTAATAAAAATATTCCAATAATCATAATACGAGGAACTTTATGCCGACACGTGATTTAATACACTTAATAATATCTTCTCTCTTGAATCGAGTAATATGAAACATTACCATTATATCGCTATAAATTTCATTCGTTTGCAGGGTGACAAATATGCAAAAGGATTATATTCCTAATTATATACGATAACAATATGAACTTTGACATTTAAAACAAATTCCAACGATTCCCCATGGTTTCCTTTCTTTGTACTATCTCCACACAAAATTGTCACGTGTCACTTTCATTAATCAAAAACAATCACATTATCTCAGTGCACACAAACGAATCCCCTTCGGAATATCCTCCCTCTTATCAAATTTCTCATCGAAATTTATCCTTCGCGGGTAGGTATATGTAGGTACCTTTCATCGGCGTGATCGCGTCCCTTGTTTCAAAGCTAGACAACCTTTCGCGGCTCGGTTTGGGTATCGATAAAAGACTTTTCCCGCGCGCATTGTCAGAGGCAGAAAAATATTGGCACATTTCGTTGAAAGACGGTGGCAGCCGTTCTGTACACCGATATCGAGGGTTCGTGTTCGGCCTCGAGCATCTCTGTGACCTGGTACGAATTGGTCGTCTGACCTTTAACCTTCCTTTCCTTCTCTCACCTTTTGATCCCCTCTCTCTCTCTCTCTCTCTCTCTCTCGCTCCCGCTTAGCTCAGCTTCGATCTCTCTCGACGTCGCGTTCTCTCTCGCGGCATTATCCTAGCTTATTGTGCGGAGCGCCGTCGGCTTAAGCTTAAAATGAAAATGAATCATTCCCACGGAGCCCACCTGCGAATAATAACGCTGTTTCTCTGGCGCGTCTGAAATTGAGGGCGCGGCGAACTTCATCCCCGGCCCTTTCGCTCGATCTACTTTGACGCCTCTTTTGATTTTTTTTTTGTTCCTTCTTCTTCTTTCGTTCGAGCGACAAACGGGCGACAATGGATGTCATTATCCGAGGTGTCGTTTAGGAATGTTTGATAATGAAATTGAAAACGTAAATGGATGAAGTACGGAAATTTTCTAATGGCAGGAAGTGCATGGATGTAATGAGGTATTAGAATGTTGGGGAAATATGTAAGTAGTCGGAATTTGTGTTGAATTGCAAGAGTTGTGCAATTAGTTTGTCATTGTTGATTGTTTTGGAATGTTGGTATTATAAAGGTCAGGGATTTTTGTGTTTTGTATAAACAACTGTTTTTGAAGGATGATTTTTGTTTTCCTCCTTTTTTATTTGTCTATTCGATATAATTTCTAATAATAATTGGAAGATGTTTATGTCCGACAATGATTTGCGCAGGAATAAATCCATATAAATTGTTTCGTAGGATAGAAATCCGTTTTTAATTATTCCTCATTAATAACGTGACGTCAGAAACACTTTGGTTCATCTGTCAAGAGTGTTTATAACAGGCTGTTGATTTAATTTCGGCGTTCCTCCCGAGGAAGTGCCCCGAATGCAAATGAACGAAGTTCTTATAGATTCCTGATGAGCATCTAAATAACAAATCAGATTTTCCTAAAAATAACTGGAATAAATGTACCTACGCTTTCTTTTTAAATTAGAAATAGTATTTGTATCCACTCAGGTGCCCCATTTTGTTATTATTATTAAACAGTAAAATATTTAATAGCACTATCTCCTGGACTTTGTTATTCTTCCCGTCTGATTTTTGTTACAAAATCTGTCTGACGCATTCAATGACCATGCAGCTAATGACAATAGATATCCAATTTCTTGGATTCCACTTTATATTATCCAACCAGTACGTAACACGGTGTTCTATATCGTTTGTCCTATATCAGCAAATGATTCACAATAAATTTCTGCAGTTTAGGTCAGCGTCCTTTTTCAAAGACACGCTGACTCAGTGAATAACATGTTTTGTGATGTCTGAAAAAAAATCACGTCTCTTCGAATGGCATTTACATTATTCTCTGATACCGCTTTTATCTATCGAATAAAAGAAAGGGAGATCAAAATCGAAAGTGATAAAAGCCGTGGCTCCGTTTAACGACCCTAGTGAAACCTACAGGGAAACGAGACTTTTAAACGCGATATTATCATTTATTCTGACGCATACATTTCCACGTCAAAACTATTTTCACCTAATAGCGGACATTCGCAACCATAAAATTTTTAAAAGTGGTAAACTGATATAAACCGCATATTCAATCTAACATTGAATTAGTCACACATGAAAAAAGAAAAATACACACCCACAATTTCCTATCCTGTTCACGTACAAATCTCCATAAAAAACGTTCTAACGACAGAGTGTTTTTTCGTGATACTCCAACCAATACACACGGGCGACAAAACGAATTATTATCGTTCGCCAAATCTACCAATCAAAAGCGTTGAAGTTTTCCGAACGATATCGCAAACCAGTAGGTAACTATTGTATATCTACACCGTAAATACAATTTACACCGCGGTTCCCCGCGAGATTGAATCCAGGAATTAAATCCAACGTTTATTACAATCCCTGATAATATCTCGAACAGTTAATATAAACGGGCATCGATTAATAAGCGAGTCCGCGTCATTGTATCGTTGGGATTCTGATTATACGATTAATCGTCTCGAATGGAAAATCTTCCCTCTTCTTTTATTCGCCGTTAATTCCTGGGTGTTCCCGGACGGCGTCCTGCTAATACAACGAGAAACACGAGACAATCTAAGTAGAGTGTGTTCTGCAGGATGCGGGCATTAATTGCGTAACGGGTATACCCGTTTCATCCTTCGATACGGCCAGTTCGTGGCGACAGATGCACTTTTCAAGAAGCTTATCGTCGCTGATGAATCGACGTCGGGCGCCGGAACATAACGTCACTGTCTGGACTAGATCCCTCGTTATTATTTAAATCACGCATCGGCCGAAGCGCGGCCCCGCGGAATAAAAAACGAGTCGTATAGCATGTCGCGGTTATCGGATCGAATGCAAAAACTGTTTTTCATAAGTGAATTGAAGTGAATGAATCATACGAAACGTTTAACTCTGTCTCTGGTCAGATGCAACGAATAAATAGAAGAAATTAATTTTAATTATTTTCATAATTATATTCTTAATTATTTTCAATTTTATCTACACTGTGTGTTAGGGTTTACTTAATAATAACTAATGTTGCAAATTCGAAAACAGATAACTCAATCGCGACTAGTATCGCGCGGTATAACTTTCGGCGGTGGTGGCTACGACTTTGATTTCAATTCATGACGATTCGATTTCCAACACGCTGTTCGTTTGCCGTTCATTCTACCGCTTTAATCATGATAACCGCGTGCCTGGCACCGAGTATCGAGGAAAATACACTCGGCTAGTTAGCCTCCGATAGCAGAACTTTTGTGGCCCCCGATACCGCTTTTCACGTCAACGAAAAGTTATCCCTCAAAGAGGGAACTTGCTGTTTACACGGCGCGGCTACAACGGTGCCAGCGAACGGGCAATTTTCACGGAAAACCCGATAACGAGTACCGAATCGGCCATTATGAAACGAATGCTGCCCGATTAAACGCGGGTGATCCCCCCCCCCCCCGCTTCCAGCCTCCACCCTCGCGAAAGGGTCTTTTGTTTGCTTTAAAATTGTTTCATAATTAGCCCGGAATTATGCGGCAATTTCTCTGGTAGGCGAGTGACATTCGTTGCATTCGTAATTGACACTTTTCGCAACGGCCGTTGTTTGTCGGCGGCGTAAATATTTTCTTCGCAACTTTGACCTTTCACGGTTCAGTTTGCGCTGAATTATTTACCGCGGCGGAACGGAACCTGAAAATAACACACGTTACGGGGCAGCGATGTCGTTGCGGTAATTATTCGTTTGTATCGAAAGGATATCGTGATTGCCAGGAATGTTAGTTTTTTTTTCGTATGAAACCGTGTCGATGGCAAGCAATGGCAATCGATGTTTCTGTTTTGTGATTCGCGCGGATTTATCGATTTATCAGTGATATCGCGTCGATACATATTGTATTTACGCCCGCGTAATGAATTAAATGTACAAGTTTAGTCTTAATAACGAAATTTACACGTGTAATTATACCAAAGTAGCGCTGCGGACGATCGTAAATATCTGAAAAGTACAGCAGCGTGTAGTAACTTTTATATAGCGATATAAATATACATAAATTAATATTAAACGAAAGCTTTTACGCGATGTCGAATAAATTACGTGCTAATTACTTGAATTAATATCGAATAGATCTTCGAGGCAATTTGACGCAGATTATTTATTATCATAAAAAAATCATATTTTAACTGTATGAATTACAAGACGCGCCATAGATTATCTGTATTTTCTTGTCAAGCATAATGCATATCTTCATTTGCCTCCTTCTTTTTCACTGTTACTCCTGACTTTTTTACAGAATACTAATTACACGTTAGAACGCGGCGGTAATATGACGTAACATCCTAATAAACAATATGAGAAACTTTTACGAAACGTAATTACAGTGAAACGCACAATCACTACCACACTGTCGTGTGCATTTACATTTATATACACATTCATACATACATGTATTACGTAATGTCATGTAGATATCGGCCCGTAAATACAGAGTGCATCTATCACTTTTACACATTAATTCCAATACTCGCTAATCAAATTATCCCGCGAAAATGCAAATTATTGATTTTACGCGATTGCCTTGGTATTACGTTTTAAATTCAATCAACTCATTCCATGGTGCACGCTACCGAATTTTTCCTCTGTCCGTCGTTTCGTTTTAATCGAGTATACCGTACTTAATAGATGGTCAAAGCCATTCTGCCAGTACACGTGCGTCTATGTATGCACGTATGTACATACGTCATTATTTATACTACATGCTGAATTCTCACATTCTTGACACGATGCCAGCACGGCCATTATTCCTCTTCCTCAAACAGGCAGTTGCAACATTTACATACTGCCAATTCTACACAGGCGTTGTTGACCCTCAAAGCTGCACCAAGATAACACAAAGCGTATTCTCGTGCATTCTTCACCTGCCCTGCAAAAGGGAACATCATATCGTGTGTATGCACGGTACATACACAGCTGGGACATAAAATTGGTGTCAAACGAATTAGAATAACCCAGTAAAAAGAGGAAACAAATGTACGACAGTACCGCGAGGTCAGTCACGGATAATAAGCTCTCAAAATCTTACCTTGTTAACTTTACGGGAAAAGGTTTCCTCTGTGATAGTACATTCCGTTAAACAATCAGATTTAAATAGATTCGAGTATACTAATGAATTAGTTGCTAACGTTTCATTAAATGCTAAACTTTTGTTGATGTGGAATTAAATTTTATTTAATACATGGCCCTATGATTAATTCTATCAATTTTTAGAGATGGAAATGTTTTATGTTGCAGTTATTTTATATTGGATAGTATAATACATATTGATTAATTAAAGATTCATCTCAGCCCATGGTTTCTACAATTTCGTGGTCTTTGAATACA
Organism: Mimumesa dahlbomi; assembly: GCA_917499265.3. Taxonomy (NCBI): domain Eukaryota; kingdom Metazoa; phylum Arthropoda; class Insecta; order Hymenoptera; family Crabronidae; genus Mimumesa; species Mimumesa dahlbomi. The sequence continues at coordinate 8,192,124 of OU824118.1, read as the reverse complement.
CCACAAATTACTGGCACTGAAAAACAACTTCAAAGAGTTGTGTCCCTCTATTTTGGTCCCACCTGAGGAATTTCGACTGCCGAAACATATTCATACACCCTTTTCGGTTCAAGACTACCTGACTGCGAAATTTTAGCTGTCTATTGTACGTCTCCTTTACTTTGAGATATTTTTCCACAGACAAACTGGTATTTCTGTGAAATTTATATGGGCGATTTTTCAAACACTAAGCCCAAAGAAAAAAAAGTCTGCTAGTAAGGATTCCTGGACCACAATATTTTGTCGAATCGACTGGAAAGTTCAAATAACAAAAGTCTCATTTCATATGATTTATAAGTACACTTGGGACTCTTTTTCCACAATACTTTTTTTAAACATTCTATCAAGTACATATTATCAACTTCTACAAATGTGATTAATTTAAAATGATTTATTTGAATTTTCCTTAACACATTTCTTTTTCTTTCCCCTTTTAAGTTACATTTTCCATTACTCCCTTCACTTTAACAACAATTCGATTCCTTATTGCAAATGAAGTCTCCCACGACTCCTTTTACACGACAAGCATTCATCGTCTAGAAAGGGTCGCAGGTGTACTCCGACAAGCATGCTCCCGATTATACATAGAATCCGCATCGACGACCGGCGAAACGTAACCGTTCGTTCGCCTCCGCGAGTCAATGGCAAACTTTCGAACGTAGCCAAGGATGTTAAAGCGTTTACGTAAGAACTGAGTGTACAACGCCACATCCGCGGTGCGTAAGCGTCCGATACGAATTAGCCTGCGAGGATCCCGCGCAGGAAACTCGCGTAAAATTGGACCTATGAGTCGGCCTGACCGCAGCCCGAATTACTCAGAATTCGATTTTATCTGCCCGGTGCATTCGAAACCCCGGCTGGAAACCCGAGGCCGTTCACGGAATCGATCCCGGTGTGCGTCGCGACGACGGATCCGCGTTTCTCGATAGACGTTGCGAGATTTATGGTCATCCCGGCACTTAGGCGACTTCGCGTAAACTTCTGACAAAGTTTTTATCACCTGGACGAGGCGTTAGCTCGCGATACCACGGCGAACGGTGTTCCTTCGCTCGCTGGCTGTGTGATTGATTACACAGAACCGCGCACAAATTATATGTTCAGTAAATGTCAGGATACCTTGGCGAGGTGTTTGACATATTTATGGAAGTTAGGAAAGCGCCTGTAGTAAAAAGAATCAATGGGGAAATATCTATCTGGGATTCTGTAAAACCGGTGTTTATTATTTTTCGGAGTGATGTCATTTTGTAACTGGGACAGTGGAAAGGATGATACTGATTTTGGTATCGTGATTTTAGGATGATAAATGATTGTTACGAAACGTTATTGGGAGTAGTGACTTTTATACGATGTTAAATTGAAATTTATATAGTTTGAGGTGTTTATAGAAGTCAGGAAATTTTGTGTTATAGAAATAGTGGGTAAAATACTTACCTATTGAGAATTCTGTCAAAATTGTACTTATTAGTTTTGGAATATTTTTTAATTGAGACGATGACCCGGATGATGCACCATGATTTTGGTTAGTGTTTGGAAATTTGGTATAGCGATTTTATTATGATAAATGACTGTTACGAAACGTTATTGGGGGGACTGACTTTTATGCGATATTAAATTGAAATTTTGCTAGAGTAGAACATGTGAAGTGTAGCCTGTATTCTATAAAGATTCGCTCATAAAAGAACATAACTGTACAACGGGAGAACTGCTATGAAATACGGAAAGATGACCGGTACCTATAGATATGCATCGCGTATGATATAATATACACATTCTAAGAATGTGCTAATGATTGATAATAATCTGTGTATACTTCCGAATTGCACAAACGCTTCCAGAATTTCATTTAATTAATCGTAAACTTTCTCTGTTGATCGAATAACTACTGAGTGATATAATCAAACCCCATTCATCACGTCGAAAGAAAATACAAATTTTCACTCTTCACATCATTCCATTTTTTCAAAATTTCTCATTTTTGATACCCGAGCATTAATGCCAAATTTTTCATAAATCAAATAGCTAAATATTGTCTTTTTGTATGTTCGTCGGTTTCTTTTCCTAATGTTTTAGTGTGAGTACAGAAAATTCTTTAATATTTCACGACGGTAGTGCTCGACTGTGAAAGAAACTTTGAGAAAACAGAAGCCTCGTTCATTTTCATGCCTCGATTATCTGGAGCAAAACTCCGGCCGACTTGATGTTACACAAAGAGACTTATTAGTCGAATCGTAAACATGGTTTATAGTTCCTTATGGTTAATGATCCCTGCAGCAATGACAGGATTCCTTTGGCCATGTACGTATGCGAATACAGGCGCGGGCACATACGCGACATTTGCCAGAATGGAAAGAGGGAAAAGAAAGTTGATGGGAGAAGGTTCGCTCTTAAAATAAATCGTCGCCCAGACAAAAATGTGGTAGGTCTATACGTGGCTTTCGCGAAGGTATTTCAACTTTTTTCCATTCCGCCATGGCTCATACCACCTGCATATTTTAATATATAAATATATATATACAACATTAAAAAGAAAAACCTTGACACTCTATTTTACAATTCAGCACATAAATTCGATTATATTTATTCCACAAACTTTGCCATTCAAAATTATATGAAACTTTACGTTTCTTTCGCAAATTGTTCGGATGGGGTGATAATAAAAAATTCATTCGCAAGTTCGCTTTTATACAGTCGAACCTGGTCCCGTTGAACCGGGGTGTCCTGTTTCCTCTTTTTAAACTCACGTTCCAAGACGATTAACTTCCGGCGGTGTGCCGTCCGTTCGGATTCAAACACATTCCCGACTTCCTCTCCCCGTATTCGTCTCGTCCCGCGCAGATATGCAGACGGAAAGCGCGAGTTTTTTTCTAACGGGCTCCCCCGAGTTCGTTTATACTTGGTGCACTCTTTGAGCCGACTTCGCGGAAAGTTCCGTTGTCTTCGCCCGTAGGAATCCAATTAACATGAGATTGTGACCAGGGTATGGGATTCGGGAGATATGACGAAGCTGGAATTAATTGGATCAATCTCGCACAGGTGTTTTTTAATAAAAATTGATTAAAGTGGGAGATGCGTTCTGACAGATGTAAATTTTATATTTTAATTTGTTTAATCGTTACATAGTGTTTTAAATTTCGCCTGGATCTAATAAATTTGGTTTGAGTAATTGAAGGTATCTTGGTGGTTTATTCGGTAAAATTAATTACCGAATTATTTAAGGATCCTATGTGGGTTACAGTATCTAATCCAGAACATTTGCCGCAAGATTCCAGCATGTTTCTCGTGGTATTCATCAGGAACGCCGGAATTAGCCTTACGAGGAAATACGTTCTCGTGGAAATCCGCACGTATTCCTGTAAACTTCCTAATTTCCCCTTTTCTTAATGCGTAATATCTAAAAGATTCAATTATCCCATTACGTAACGCCCTACCATGTATACCTTCTTACTTCCTCCTCCTCTTGTTCGACACAATGTCGACCGTAATTTTCTCTCGTTTCGTTATTGCGCGGTCTATCAAATTCTAAACTCTTCCTCGTTTTACAAACCTATTACCTCACCAACTAATCGACGATATTAAATACAAACCGAACTCACAGACGTTGTAACGCGAGCCAATAAATGTCCAATTTTCTTTCCCATTAATGAGTAACATCAGGAAAACCTAATTACCGCGATGGGAAGTACCATTAGAGCCCATGAAAACGAACACCCGGGAAACCGGAACACGCGACGACCTATCTCCCAACCGCAAATTAATTACCATTTCCCCGAGTCGTTTATTTCCCGGTGAAAATTTCTCTCCGTCCACACCACCATTCCTAAAAAAAGAAAAAAAAAATACAAATCCATAATCTACCATTCGCCCCGCGGAAAATCCTGCGGTAAACGTCCCCAACGACAATCCAACGATATTTCGTAACCGTGTTAACAATAAAAACGGCGCGCAATTTAAAATTCCATCGCCGCAACGTGAACGCCGTTGAAGCGTACTCCACGGCTCGACCCAGATCTTTTTCCCCGCTGCAGACCGATGCACCTGCACCAGCTCCGTCGCCGGACAGAAAACCTGCCCACACTCCCCGTCGCATTGACGGAACGACCAATACTATCGCAGCACGCTCGACTGATTATAGGCTACGGTTAGCACAATACATACATACATACACACACACACATACACACACAGAGAAAAGATTACGTTCGTGCACCACACTGCCTATGTCCAGACAGAGAACTTCTATCGGGGAACACACGGGTGGGCGATCGTGTGTATGTACGTGATCGTGTGTTGGTCTCATCAGCGTGTCGGTGTTAGGCGCACACGTGTGTGTGTGTCGCGGGAACGCGGCTTCGTGACTGAAAAATTACGCTACGGCTGTGCAGTGTCTGCCGAAACGAGCCGGGAAACGAAATGAAAATTGCGGTCGCGAATCATGATAGTATCTGTGGATAGGGTGTAAAGAGATACTGATATTGTGTGAGCGATTGTGAGTTACGGTAAGGGACACTGTGCCCTATGGATTTCTCGTGAAATTCGACGCTTGGTTTTTGGTACTTTTTAAATGTTATTTCTGACTTTTTTTTTGTACTTTGTGATTATGGAACTTTTAAAGATGGTTGAAATTTAGTGCGTGAAAAAAGAACAATTGTTCACCTGTTACGGATTTGACGAATGATCGAGTGAGTTTTAATGGAAATGAACACAAAAATGAGGAATTATAAGTTAATGTACACAGGTTGAGTGATACAGTTATGCGATGATTAAGTATAAGAATGGATCAAGTGACAAAGGAAATGGATATATCTCTGTCCCGGCGATACGCGGGTATCTACAGTGTGTTACGGATGTGTGATATACATATACGTATGTATGTACACGCCTGTGTATTGACCCTCTATCGATTCTATGAAGGCAGGTAGTGACGCGATGTGCCTACACACACACACACACACACACACACATACACACGTGCGATACGAATTCTCGACTTTCCATTCATGCCTCGCGGTTACAAACGCCGCGACCGTGTGACAGTGTCGCGTACCGTCGATGCGTGTGTGAAAAAAAGAGACTGGACGACCGTGATTAGTTCACACTTTTGTTCGATAGGATCGTTAACCAACGGTTACGATGATGTATAAACAATTGTGTAAATATTCACCGCACGATTACACGTTTATTAATATTCAGCATGAATATTATTCGGTCGGATTTCATTGTTTATTCGAACAAAGAACGCGGACATTACGAATCCGGATATTATCTGCTTAAAAACATATTAACGAAGAATAGGTGTAACAGGGATAACGAATGCCGTGTTTTACTAAATAAGTAGAATTTATTCGCACACGGCGTTATAACAGCTACTCGTTGTTCCAGCGGCATATTTACGGTCATTTGGTAACTGTTAGGTACACGCTATCTGGCGGGAAATACGATTAAACCGTGTACTGTATAAAATGATAGTCTTCGGGGAAATAATTCGGTAACTATGCTCGTATGAAATTTTCACGGTACATTAACACTTCTAATAGACGGAATAGAAATTCATTTAATGATAATATATTTCATCATTTATTCCTTCTCGATTATTTAATACAAACTTATCGCCATTTAACATACAGTAATTCCTATCTATTTTATAGCGAAAATTATTTCACCGCAAACCCTTACGAACGTTCCATTATTATTTATGAATTCCTCGACGCCGGTAACGCGACGCGGACGGCGGCAATTAGACGACGGTTTTAAAATAAACCGGACGCTCGCGTTCCGACGTTTTAGCTGCGAAAAACTCGAATTTAAAACGTACTGAACGCGCGAACTTCTTTTTCCACGGGCGTTGCTAACGCTCGTCGTCTCGCAGGGAGGTATTTAAAGTCTCTCTCTGTTCCGAGCTCATTGCGGTTGACACTTCGTCCCGCGTGTATGTAACGCCAGATAGAGACGTCTCACTTACACGCAGAGCGTACGCGTTGACGGCGTGTTGGTGCACACGACAAAAAATGAACATCCGTGGAGAAGATAGCGAGCTTATCGGCCGTATGCCAGACGAGCGGCACCAGTCGCGATTCGTCTCTCGATCGGCGTAGACGAAATTGCATCGGGTAATTTCTAACGTTCGGCCGACCAGGGTTTTATCGATGATTTTTCTTTTTTTTTTTTTTTTAATCCGGCGGAACGACGCCAACGATCCGACGGATTTATCTGCCGCGAAATATCTTCCGGAGTTTCTCCGTTGCCAGCGCGAAACTTTCTGTAAATAACGGAGTCTTCGCTGTGATTTTAACGGAAAGAGTGAACGGTGAATCTTGCACGAACGAAAATCGATGTTTGTACCGATCGCAGTTTCATAGTCTGCTGACTTTACGTACAGATGGATTTACGGTGATTTGAACGGAACACGGGGAGAAAACGAGTGTTTTACGACAAGGTAGATTTGAAAGAATTCGGAATTTCATCCGGATCGGAATATCTTTCGACAGGTCCCACGGTGGGACTTTGGGACCTTCGATGGGACCTATGAGCAATTTTTCATGGGTGTCCGTAAGCACCTAGCGGTGGGATTATCGACTACCTGCTAGCCCGCACACCTAGCCGGTCTTTCATTTCGGCACGTATTTTCCGAGAACGCGAAAACACGGTGAATAAGTAACGAAACCGCCGAAGAATCGGAAATAGAATAAATTACTTGTTAAATTTCAACGAGTTTCTGCTTATATAACTGTCTGTCTGTCTAACGTCACATCCTTTCTCTCTTTTGCTATTCTTCTACACCTTGATTATAATGTTAATCATAATACTCGCACTATCTGTAACTGTATTATCTATTTGATCAGTAGGTAGCCTCTTTTTGTTTGTAGAACATTACAGTTATCTAAACGGTCGTCTCATTAATATTTTTAACCTTTTTATCTTTAACCATGGATGACGTAAATCTAGACACTTTTTTTCATTTTTTTGCGTGGAATTCGTCTATTTCTCTAGCCGTCTTCCGGCACTCGGACCAACATTAATAGACTCTCTATCGATACAATTCTCTCGGTTACTCCGAAAATACCAAACGTTCAAAATATTCTAATCCTCCCTATAATCCCTGAATATTTATCCACGTCTACCCGTCTACAATACCACGACGTCTCACATCATTTATTTAAAAGTGTCCCGATGAACACGGAATAGACAATGACCACTAATTTGCACCTCTATGCGGATACGTGGAAGTTGGTCTCGTGGTCGTCCAACTCCGTCGGGGGAATTTCACGGGACTTTCTTGCGCTTAGTTTTTCAGGGCTCGCGTGACGCCAATGGTGTCGAGACGAGGGGCCGCAGGAAGAACCGAAAATAAAGTAGACGGGCGCCGGAGTGCGTATGAATATGCGTGCCGGCTCCGACGGCCCTCCGCACGAGGTCCGACGAGAGAAATTTTTAGCTCGTACATCCGTGTAGCGACCGTACAAATCCCCGTAATGTAGCCCCCGGAGACAGTTTATATGCGCCTGCATCCGTCACTCGATTTTTCCACGGTCCCGCTATTCGTCTTAATAATTCTACCCGGGTAGCTCGAGATCGTTGGGTAAATATTTTAGGCAGATTTTTTTGTTCCGGCGATTTTTTCCCCGCTAAGTACTTGTACGCGATTTTTGTATCCTGGAGACGAGATAAAAATGTTGTTTTTGCTTTCTTGAATTTCTGGATGTTTGTTAACCGTCTGGAATTTTTGAAAAAGGGCTACTTTGTTTTTCTCTGCTGGAACATTTACGTTGGTATATTTTTTGTATATTTTTGAAACGTTGAGAGAGGTTTGTAGAAGACTCGTTGAGTATGGTTTATACGTACAGTAGATTCTACTTTTGTTACGGTAGCTTGTGTTCTACAAGTGTTTCCTTCCATTTTTGTTTTGGATTTCTCGAGTGTGTCTCTCTCGCTGGACCACCGTGGGTCAAGTTTGTGTGGAAATTGTCTGAGAAGTTTTTAAGGATCCTTTTGAAGGAAACGCCGCGCGCCGCCTACTTTCGAACCGTAAATGCTATTTTTCCTGGTTTTCTTGTAACACGTGTTGCGACCACGTGTCGTTACCTCGGATTCTCATGTGTACTAACATCCAGATAGCTTAAATTCGGAAAAACCCGACGACACATATTCTCCTGTACTTTTCCCTCTATTACCAGTAAAATACGTACGTCAATGCAAATTTAAAAAATTTCTAAACTATTCTACAACAAGTAAAATCCTAGTAAAAATAATGGTTGTCAATTATTCTCTAATGCTATTATTTAATCTCCGGAATGTTAGAGCACATTTTCGGATGTTGTGGTGGACGTGAAAGGAAGGAAAAATGTCTTCTACGATTAATCGGGTGATAACATTATCGCACGGCCCATTTACAACGTGTCGCACACGATCTGACAGCGAAACAGCGTAACATTTCCTACGTCACTGCGTGTGCGTAGTCACGTGACCCGTCGAGTCAGTCTCTTTGGCCCCCTCAAGAATCGTGAACGATTCAGTTTATCGTGGTGTCCCGCGATGTGTGCGAGAACGAATGTTAGATCCCAGATACAGCTCGGTCGAACGAGCCCCGGTTTCGTCCAGAGAAAGTCCAAAGATATTCCGACCTTGATACACCATTGATCGTTGCAATCGAGCGTACGATCGAACCGCCGATCGGACCAGATTATCGATTTATCGTCTACGTTGTGTTTTCAAAAACCGATTCGTATCTCGCGAATTTCGCGTGTAACGCGATTTTATCCGAGTGTTTTTCGTGACAGGTTTCCAACGGTGTTAGAGAAGTGAACGGGAGAAGGTTCTCTGAATATTTATCACGTTGGACGTTCGTGAAGGAAGAAGACACGTCGTTAGATCGTGTATTGTAATATTTTTCCGAGTGTTTGGAATTTGTGTAAAAGTACAAAAGGATGGATGGGAGACAGTGAAATCGACCAGTGGAAAACAGTGCTGTTTCGGGGGAAAAGAAAAATAATGTACAGTGACGAAGGCGGGAAATAGCGGTGTGAAATGTATACGGGGAATACGTGAAGCGTCTTCTTTAATTCCGACCGAAGCGAACTCAAGATGTTGAAACACATGAATCGGACTGGACGACCTCGGGTCGTAGTAAGAAAAAGAAAAGGTCGTTCATTATCCAGAAGCTGGCCTGGAACACCGAGACCCTTATCGGTCGTTTCCACCGAGGTAAAAAGCCTTCTTTCGTAATTATGGAAGTTAGTTTATCTATAGTATTACATCCGTTCCGTACAGATGACGCGTTTAATCATACGGAAATTAAAAAAAACGAAGGTTTTCTTAAACGAAAGGCAGAAATTCTGTTAATTCGAATTATTAATATGACATTGTAAGTAACAGAGGAACGTGGAAATAATTTAATACATTTTTCATCGACATAACAGGTTGAATTTCATATTTGTTTCACTTGATTGTTACTTACTAATCGTAAGCAAATATGTCACGTAAAATAATTAACAATCATTCTTTATTTCTGCTTTAATAAGCACAGCATCACGGTATTCGGCTTTCCAAAATATTTTTTTTAAGATCCCTTACGTCATTGGATATATATATTTATTTGCCGCGTTACATCAGACATTGAATATCGGACTGTCCTTGTTCGCAGACAATTATCGTCAGAACGGATCATTAATTGGCTTCCGATAACCCTCTTCCTTTATCATTAAAATTTATTGAAAACGAAATGGATCGAGTCTTCATCCATTCACGGTAAAAACGTCGGTTTTATCGTGTGTGCTTGACTGCACACGTGTATATGCGATCGCCCACGCAGAGCTAAAGGGCCCACGCAAAGCATGAATATATAACGAGGACAGACGGAAGATAAAGAGCGAAGGAATGCGAGAAGAAGATGATGATGATCGTTTATTATCGAAGCATCACTCTTAATTGCTCCACGAAATTCAAACTGACGACAAATTTTGTTCGCACGGTTCTCACGTACTACGATTATCGCTTACGCGTATCGCGTTACGATTTAAATTTAAGTTAATGTCGACGATGAAATTTTTTTTTTTAACCTTACATACACTACTTACGTTCCGTATTAAATCGTGGACAGTCCAATACAGAGTACGTGTGTGTAAATATCGATTATCTTGAATATTGAAACACTCGCGGTGATTCTATTAAATATAATAATAATTAATATCACGTTCACGTTTGAAAACACGTGCGTTACGTGGCGTCCGTTAATAGTCGTTCGGTTAAGCTACGTCGTCGATCAAATTTAGCCGTAATTCTGTTTGTAAACAACGCTCGTTTGGTAATACCAACGTGTTACCCAAGGAAAGAAGAAATAACAGATGGCGAAGGCTTTATTATAATGCAACAGATAAAAATATGCCGCGTTGGCCATGCGTCATCGCAGCCGAGCACTCGCGATTCTCAGGCCCGAAATGATTGTTTACAATTCGGTTTCTGTTACGTAACGGTAGCGCATGCACATTTTCTGCATTGGCTGTTTACGAGTTGCGTCACGAGCGCATTTCTCGCTATCCCGTGGTCTTCGCACGACCGTTCGCGAATTACGGGCACGACGTATTTGAAATTCGTCTCCCGATAAACAGAGCATAGCGTATGATCCACTTTGTTTCCCTTTTTTTTTGCGCGCGCGTGTGGTTATTTATGCGCTTACGCACGACCCATTGAGAAATCGGATGTACGATCGTTTGATACGCGATATACATAATTACGTATGTATGTATGTATACACAACGTGTAAATACACTCGTCCCCCCGGTCACACAGAGGCTACGTCCGTAGAAAAGAAATACAATTAGCGATAGCGATTAATAAACCGATTGTATTTACATGTTAACGATAATTATATAATACCGCACACTCAGCGTCCGTGTAATTAACAACATGGTGTATTAATAATTCCAAGCTGATCGAAGATAGAATTAAATCGTATAAAATTCCGGTATCTATACTAATTGTATGTATGTATACATAGCATGTACTTCGGGATGTTACACCAACATACGTTCTACGTACAATATATTCTCAGCTACCAGAATGGCAATGTTTCACGAATTTCGTTTTCCGTCATGCACAAAATTGTTTCGTTCATTTCCGGCGGGGATTTTTCGACTTCGCGTTACGTTTCGCATCAGCGATCCGCGGATCCAATCGGACGTATCGTCAGCCGTTGGAAATTCAACTTTCATCCCGAAATTGGCTAAACACTCGTGACAATCGAGTCGCGAGGGAGCGGTTCCATGAATGGCGAGTATAACCGGCGTATCTACCGGAAGTCCGGCCTACGGGTTCCGGCCTGAAGCACGTTCATCTCGTTGTCTCTCGTGCTTGTTTTTTTTTATACGCATTGTTCAACAACGAATGCCATTGCCTGTTGACTGACAAAAAAAATAAAAGAGAACCCCAGCATGCAGGAACGCACCGCGATACACCGAAGGTGAGAAGTTGACGCAGCTGCAGAAGTCGAGCGCATTCGCAGGTGGATCCGGATTAGATTATCAGTGAAACAACCGTGTGCAGGGACGACCCGGGGATGACACAGCTTTTCGTTGCTGATAGTCTCTCTGAAAATCGTTGCGCAATTATTTGACGGTCCCCGTGCAAACACGTCCCCCACGCGTTTTCGTTTCATTTAACTTTGGAAGGTTTATACATTGTCTCTGTGTTTTCCGTGGAAATTATGTTGACGAAAGAATTTGCACGGCGAGAGAATTAAAAGTTCTGTGAATAATATTGCGGGGAAACTGTAGGTGGTAAGGAAGGATGGATTCTATGAAAATATACTTGTAGAAGTTATTGTTAAGAATTACACGTAGTGTTTTACGCTGTGAGTTCCGTGAAACGTCACGTTTTCGAAATAAAAATGCGCTAGCTGGAACCGCGATAGAATTATCCCAGCAAGATTGTCTAACGACAGCTTCTCTGTGGCTATGCAACTTTGTGTTACTTCTAAAGGAATGCCGCGAAACCAGAAATAAGAAAATGTAAACGAAAAACTAGAGACCGACATCGGAAACCAGTTTGCAGGTGACAAGTGATTAAATTATCTGTGAAACGGCGTTTACTGAGAAGAGTTGACACGGTATCATTTTACAGGAAAATTGTTCCTTTTTCCGTGTGACTACTGGTACATTAGTATACTTTCTAGCCTGCACGCGGTATTCGGAGTTTCGCATAACGTCATGGAAAGAGAAACGTAACCTGTTACCAAAAGCAATGCTATAAGACTATAAGACAAATATGAAATTAATGACAACAGATACCAGATTTCGATCCCATCTAGAAAATACCTGAATGACCCAAACTACGTTTTCCATCAGTTCTTTCGGTGTTAAATTAAATTAATATCTGTATTCGTACGATATCCGCTGAAGCTATAAATTGTTGTATCGGTAACTAAACCGATGTGCTAATAATTTAAAAATATTTCGCAATAATGAATGAAATAAACGCGAATAAATATGTTGTATTTACTAAATGTATTCGTAAACATCGATGTTTCATTTATAAAAACAAGCTAGCCATGTTAATATTTTTTAGTAATGAGTCAATGGTGTAGTATTATTTTTTGGAAAACACTATTTACGTCTCTCAAAGAACACAGAAATATAATAGTCGGCACGCCGGTGACCCAATTAAAGTCATAAACGGCTGTGCCGGCGGTGTTAAATAATATAATTAATGAAATAATCTCCCGCGGCTAACATAAAACCAATTAGCCGGTTTATTTCCTTTTCAATCCTGAACGAAGTATTGTACATAAATTAGCCACCGTATCTGCAGTGAAAGCACGCACGTTGTATAATTTTTATATTCTCTCTTACACATTAAAGTCTGAAAAAAGGAAGATTGCACTGACTGCAATGCTCTGTGTTCCATGAAAGGTGAAAGGTTAATGCAAACCAGAAAGCGCGCGTGTACAGCACAGCAGCAACGTGGATTAAATTATCAATGAAATAGAATTTACGCGAATGTTATTGAAGTTACGATGTTAAGGGGAAACGTGAAAGCATTATTAATGCGATTACGCCTTACGTTATTTTTATTAATGTGAATACTTTTATTTTTTTTCCAGATCGACTACCCGGAAGTGCACGGAGGAAGGATGCATCGACCACCGCACCCCCATCCCATAACCGACCATCGTCAGGTCAACTTGGTCTTCGATGACACGGTAAACATCTATTTTCAAACGCTCTTCAGGTAGAAATGACTACGGTCAGCAATGCACCGGGGTCTTTCCCAACACATTTAAGTTCCTTTTTCGACACGGTTCCTTGAAAACGCATAATATCGTCATAAATATATTCGTCCGTTTGAAAGTGTTGTAGAAAAAGTTTTGTATTTTAAAAATTTATTATATGTATACGGGACTGTGGGGTATTGTAGTCTAGGTTTCAAACGAGTCCAAGTAAATATTAGGTTAAAACACGGGTTGTGGGAATTTAATTTATAATTTAATAATGTTCAATAATATTCACATGGTTAGCTATAATTTACTTTCTGCGCGCGTACAACATTCTGACGAGTTGTATGTTGACCTTTTGCATGTATAATGATGTAAAACTCTTATCAGATATAATATGATCAAGATGTATAATTGTTACCCACCCTTAAGCTACCCCATGCACTTTTGCTGATCAATTTACGTGCAACAGTTTGCTGGCGTGATCATTTATCTTACGTCATCGAGATCATGCAGGTACGCTTGATCGTTAAAAGGAAGTTTCGTGTCGTTGATACGTGACGTATATGCGGGACGCCCACGTGTTTTTCATTAACAAGGGCGCGAAAAACGATGACGACGAACGCTCCCAGTTGAAAAGTTTTCAAGCGATTTTTTCATTATTTTCTCATGCATCTAAAACGCATGCTCTTTTTCCCGTAGAGTTTCAGCACTTCATAAATTTTCTGGTTTACGTCGGTATACAGGGGGTGAAATCTCGCGGAAAAGTGTAAATGCCGGTTGCTTTAAAGTCGGTGGAAAGTTTTTTCTTTCGCCGGAGAATAAATCGTAATTTAATCTCTCGCGTGCGAAGTATGTATACATATTTTCGTCTAAGCATTCCTGTACCCGGGGTATTATATTCAGGGAAATTAATATAATACGCAGGTGGTGCATGGCACACTGTTATGGTTTAGGGTTTCGGGAGCTTATATTAATCGTGCTTAATGACTGATGGCATTTCGCTATGGAGAAAAAGTATGAACGCGCACACACTGGCTTCCGTGAATTTTAATTACGTTCTCGCTGTGAAATGCTTAATTTTTCGTAAGATTAAATTGAAATTAGATGAACATTCGACATGATTCATATTACTGTGAAAATATGTTTTATATCAGATGTTATAACTTTCATTTTATTTCCCCCTTTTTCATCCACACTATAATTTGTAATTTACAACGAAATTATCTTAATCATATGGTTCCCATTCTCTGACATGCATATATCGAGCAGAATGTTTCTTTGGACCCAGAAAATTTACATATAAACAAGCAATGTCGATGAAACTCATACCGATTTAATCTCCCTTAGGAATTTTATAGTTAAATGCCTGTTAGGATAAAACGATCCCCCGTTGCAATCTCCGTGGCGCATTCCTGGCACCAATGCGCAATTGCATCAGGGTAGCCCAGAAAAACCTGTCATCAAGAAATAATAAGTTTCAATTCCGCTTCTCGTTATGAAAGTAGTAGACCTTATGCTCCTTATTGAAAGTATGCTCGGGACATGGCGTGCGAGTAAGATGATCTACATCATACATACTGTCTCTCCCCTAAAGTGTCTGTGGAATGCATATTGGTCGCATGCACTGGTATGCGACGAGTGTGTCTTTCTGGTCTGCGGAGTAGGAAGAAACTGAATGAGAGGAGAGGCAATTCGGAAAGTGTGTAGAACAGGACAAAAGGAAAAGTGAGACACGGGCACGACATAACGGGTCGTATAAATCATCCGTCGGGTCGGCCAGTGGCCTTTGAGCAGTTACTATCCTGCTGGATGCTTTGAGCGGACCGGTACTCTCTCCTCCGTGTATCCTCTCCTTCTCTCTCGTTCGCTTACCGACTGACGATTGACCGACCGTCGACTCCTTAAGCTCGTTTCACACGATCGAGCAACGAGCCTGACGATTTTAACTTACAACGTGAGAAGACAGACGGCTGTTAAAAGATCGATTCAGGTGCTGCTGTCGATGAAATTTTATGTAACAAAGCTGCGGCACAGTCACGCCTGAGGTACTATGGCTTTCCGCAAGGATTAACTAACCGTCCTTGCGAATACTGATGAATATTAATTAGGACACGCTTTATCTCGCTGAATTAAATACGATGTTTTCCTTTAACATGCCTAATCTCCTCGTAGATTCTTCTACAGATATATATATAGAACATGTACAATAGAATATTTCAAATATTTCATTTATTAATTCGATAGAGACCTCATGTATTTTATCGCGTTACAAATTTTGATATAGACAAAATGTGATGTATAACCCCTCACACGACATAATCGACAATTAATAGAGGGGAGAAATAAAGGGTGTAACCGAAAAATTTCCTGTCCCTTCGAGGAAACATTTTATTAGCGGCACGGTCAGAAGCTACAGGTGGGCCCCCCAACGTGCGCCGCCCATTGCGACGGACCTGGTCGGTCGGGTCACGTGACCCCGCACTTTCGAAGGGAATGCCGGTAAAGGAGTGGGGGAGGGACAGGAGGCAGTCCCATGTCCGCCACTCCAGCAAGCTGACGGCCCAAGCACGGGGCACCAGACGCACCACGAGAAGCATACATACAAAGAGAGTAGTTACGCGTGTGTGCGAGTAGATGCGGGTCGAGTGTGACGACGTGGAAAAATGTGGACTGTGAGTTTTCCGTTGTTGTGATTCAAGGAAGCTTTTTTAGAAGGAAGTGTGCCTGTTGCGGGGATGGATAGGATGGACGCCTTCGGCATGTACCAAGTGAGTCTGGACGATCTCCCGCGGCTCAAAATGGCCTTGGTTTTACAGAAGCGATTTTCCTTGTTCTCTGACGTTGTTACGGAGGTGTTCCCGTTGTCAACGTTGCCGCGTGTTTACCGTAGATCATCGTTGGCTTCATTACGATGACAGACGTGGCTGTGTTTTTGTTTAGACATTCATGCCTTGTTTTTCTGTCTTTCTCTCTTTCTGTCGGTGTGTACTCGCTGGTCGCTCGATGTTGCGTGCGTGATGTCATGTCTGGTAACCTAACCTAACATGCGAGCGGAGCCTGTGCCAATCACGCCCATTCCTGGTACTATATGCCGTAAACGAGTACCGCTTGGAGAGAGACCCGCGTTCTTGCTCGACATGTTTCTCGATCCTGTTCCCCTTCGTAGCGTCTTCTTGCCGTTTGACAGATCGCCGATCTGTAAACGATAGATCGTCGTGGGTTATTTACTAGAGCATTACTCGAGATCAATCGGCGCATTGATACCGCCTTTTATGCAGCACCGTGCTATTGTTTACAACGGACGATTGCGTCCCCAGATTGCGACGAAGAATGCGTTGCTTTGTATTAGGGCCAACGGTATGAGCACTCGTGTAAACAGAATTGCTTACACATTTTAGTGTGTAATAATAACATAACAATTGGAGAATCATTGTTAATAATTTTATCCCATAAAACATTAAGTTATGCAAACAGTATGTAAACGTTTATTTACAATTAAATTTTAATGATACTTAGAGAAGAAGGATAATAGAATGCTTGTATATTTCGATATATAATCTAACAAGCTATTTTTCTGTTCTTTTTGTAGTTTTCACAAGGCCTGACAGGCAGGCCAGAGCTTTACCAAAAGTCCAATAGGAGCAGCCATTCGAGTGACACAAGTTCAGCATACAGTGGTTCGGACACAATGACATCTGTACAGAGCTCGTTAGATGCAGATGCCGATGAGGTTGATCTCTCAGGGCTTGTCGAATCTATAGTAGACAGCGATGAGGAGGAGGACCTTGCGGAGAGCATGGACGTAAGTCTAACTTTAGTCCATCTATTTCGCAAAAGCTTATTTTACTATACAGGAAGTTTACATTGATTGTGTTTATTATTTTCAGAGTTTAACCGTGCGTGACCCAGTAAGAGAATGCTTGGAAAAAGATCCAGTAGAAAGGACAGAAGATGACATAGAGATACTCTTAGAATTCACACAACAGTTAAAGGCCTTTACAAATATGACTCTGGCAGTAAGAAGGGCGCTGTGCGCTGTGATGGTGTTTGCTGTGGTTGAACGTGCTGGTATGATAGTTTTAAATGACGGTGAAGAATTGGATAGTTGGAGCGTGCTTATCAATGGTGCTGTGGAAGTTGAACATAGTAATGGAGAGATTGAACAGTTGCACCTCGGTGACAGTTTTGGAATCTTGCCTACCATGGAAAGGCTGTTGCATAGAGGTGTTATGAGGACAAAGTAATGAATACATTCTAACTTATATATGTTTAAATCTTGTATTTATTCCTTTGTACATATTGAACCTTTATGGAAGGAACTATTTGCTGAGGCCAGTACTTTGCTTTTAGATGCGATGACTGCCAATTCGTATGTGTCACCCAAGCGGATTACTTTAGAATTCAGCACCAAGGTGAAGAAAATACAAGGAGACACGAAGAAAATGGAAGAGTAATTTTAGTAACAGAATTAAGGGGAGCATTAGATGGCGCGGCGCGCAGAGGTCACGTAGTTATTCGGGGAACTCCAGAGCGTTTAATGTTACAACTTATTGAAGAAAACAGTATTACCGATCCCACTTATGTAGAAGATTTCTTATTGACCCATCGAACATTTATTGAAAGCCCTTTATTAGTTGCAAGTCAGTTGTTAGAGTGGTTTGACCAAGCACAAGTCAGAGATCGTGTTGCCCGTGTAGTACTTCTTTGGGTAAACAACCACTTTACAGACTTTGAAACAGATCCAGCTATGATGGAATTTTTAGAAGCATTCGAGTCTGGACTGGAGAGAGAAAAAATGCAAGGGCAGCAGAGGTAAACTATAATCCATTAAAACGCATTTTAAACATAATAGAGAATGTGCAGAATTCTCATATACTTTATACAATTTCAGATTATTAAATATCGCGTGCGCAGCTAAAGCAAGAACGCGGAATGTAACATTAGCGAGACCCAGCAGGGACGAGGTCCTGCATTTTAGTATTTTAGGTGGATATGAAAGAGGTTTCGGCATTTTCATTTCGAAAGTCGATAAGAGATCGAAGGCTGAAGACGTTGGTTTAAAACGGGGTGACCAAATTTTAGAAGTAAATGGACAGAGCTTCGAGCATGTGAGTCATGCTAGAGCTCTTGAAATTTTAAGAGGTTCCACTCATCTCAGTATAACGGTCAAATCTAATTTACTTGGTGGGTCACATTTTTTATATGAATCATACTCACGTATGATTTCTTGTACGACTAATAAATTACATTTTAGCTTTTAAAGAAATGCTCCAAATGCCGGATAATTCGCCAAGACCACGAGGTAGAGCAAACAAACCAGAAATATCAAGACTTCAAACTGATCCACGAGCAAGACTTTCTACTCATGTCGATCCTATGACACCCGTAAATCCGCTAAATCCGTTAGTGGGTGGCGTTCCACTATTAATTCCCGATTCCAATGTCTCTCCATGTAAGGATGCCAAAAAGGAACATAAAGGTTTTATGACTCTTGGACCGAAAAGGAGGTTACAAAAAGCCCTCATGAAAATGAATATACTGCCAAAGAATACTATTAAGTAAGTGAGAAACACCCGTACGTGTATTCTTATAATTCGAGTATTTTTAGAATTGATTTTTAAAACAAGTATTTTTTATAGCGATGGTGTGCATGTAGACGATCCTCTTGCACCACCACATACACCACCGGGAACGGGGCTTTCCCAAACAACTACAAACTTGTACCACTCAAAAAGTAATCCTGACCTCACGTCGTTATATTGTTACGATGATTTAAGAGCGCCCGACTATCCCGAGCACGTTTTGAAAGTTTATAAGGCTGATCAAACTTGCAAATATCTTCTTATTCACAAAGAAACGACGGCGCACGAGGTAAGCAAACTTAATACCGAAAAGCGATAGACATAAGTACGGACTTCTATTTATATGCTAATTGTCTCGTCTAGGTGGTAATGCTTGCTCTACAAGAATTCGGAATTACCGAGAGCAGTTCTAATTTCTCTTTAGCGGAAGTTAGCGTCGGGGAAGGAGGTATGATTAAACAGCGTAGACTGCCCGATCAATTGCAGAACCTTGCCGAAAGAATTGGATTAAGTTCTCGATATTATTTAAAAACAAATGGTATTTCGGAGACGTTGGTAGCTGACGAGCAAGCACCGGAACTTATTCGCGAGTCCCAAGTGCATTTCTTGCAGCTAAATGCGGTTGAAGTTGCTATTCAGTTGACACTACAAGATTTTAGTATATTCAGGTAAACTTATAATTTCTAATCTTTAATCGTTTCGATGTTTATAGTGTGTTCGATGTTTTATTTATTTTAATGTTGCAGGCAAATTGAATCTACGGAGTACGTGGATGATTTGTTTGAGTTGAAAAGTAGATACGGGGTACCTATGCTCAGTCAGTTTGCAGAACTAGTCAACAGAGAAATGTTTTGGGTCGTGACAGAAGTTTGTTCTGAGCACAATCTCGTTCGGCGCAGTAAAATTATTAAACAGTTCATCAAAATAGCTCGTGAGTCTCTTATGAGTACATTAATATAGAGTACAGTAATATTGAGAACAGTTTAGTTCAAATCCACTTAACACATTTATTTTTTCCAGGACATTGCAAGGAGTGCAAGAACTTTAATTCTATGTTTGCAATCGTCTCCGGATTGGGTCATGGGGCAGTGTCACGGTTAAGAGCTTCCTGGGAGAAACTGCCAAGTAAATATCAAAGGCTATTCACAGATTTACAGGAGCTAATGGATCCCAGTCGTAATATGAGCAAATATCGACAATTGGTAGCATCAGAACAAACGCAACCACCGATAGTGAGTCACCTACTTATTTTAATTAATTTCCTATTAATTTTAGAACGGTTACAAAAAATTCATTTTTTCCCCAGATACCTTTCTATCCTGTAGTGAAAAAAGACTTGACTTTTATACATCTCGGTAACGATTCCCGAGTGGAAAGTTTAGTAAACTTCGAGAAACTCAGGATGATCGCGAAAGAAGTCAGAACGTTAACAAATATGTGTTCTTCACCATATGACCTATCGATAATGTTAGAAAGGGGCGGTCAACCACCTAGTTCTGCTATGGTTGCGTTAAACCAGATGACTACCGGCAATCAAGGTAAATTAACGAAACTTTCGCTAAATAATGTTATCTTCAGGGTGATATTTAAATAATTAAAACATGTAAAACAGGAGGGCAAACCGCGACTGTGAAACGGCGGAAAAAATCTACCGCAGCTCCGAATCCGAAAAAGATGTTCGAGGAAGCTCAGATGGTTCGAAGAGTAAAAGCGTATCTCGCGAATATGAAAGTAATTACGGACGAAGAACGGTTACATGGTCTTTCGGTGGATTGTGAACCACACGCAGGAGCTGTCGCGGTGGCTGCGGCGGTACCACTTGGCGCGAGTCGGGGAAGAAGACATCCTTCCCCGACTTTGTCGACTACAAGTAGTGCCAGCAGTACCAGCGAAGGTAGAAAGAGTATACAAGGTGAATTTTTCTTTTATAAATTGCATATTATACGTATTGTTTACTTTTACATTGAATTCTAAATGTAATTTCGGATAATCCAATCGGTATTTCGTGTGTTATCAGGTACAAAGTTCGGAGCAGCATCGCCGCAAGCAGTCCGAAAAATGCTGGCTCTGTCTGATCCCCACAAAACTCGTCCATACCAACCTAAACACTGTCCACCACCACTTCCAGTACCAGGATTAGCCTTACATTCTACTGGACTGGAGCCTAGTCCTGGTGCACCTAGGAGAGTAGGATCTGGTAGCCGAGTTCCTATGCATGAGAGATCCCATAGCGACACTCCTTCCAGTTTACCACCACCTGTCGATCTCAGCGCTGAAAGTAGTAGTGTAACCAGCCTGAGCAATCTTCAGCCATTACGAAAAACATTAACGAGCGGTAAGTTCGTTCATTTTGATACGTGAAATGGTCCGAAACGAGATGATGTCAATGACGTAATAATATTTTTATACATCTATAACTTGTTAGACGTGAATACTTTCTAATTTTAAATCACTTTCGTTCTATGAATTTTATAGTTTTAGATAATAGATTATTCCGCTTCATTTCATTTTATGTTACGTTACATTTCTTGTGACGTTAAATAATGGACATATCTCGTGAAAGAACCATCGTTGCACTTTCATTGCTCGTAACATACACTTGGTCAGGTTTCGCAATAAGAAACTCCATTTTATGCACGCTGCACAGCCGTTTACGCAATTCATAAATGTTCCATGTTATTTAGCTTATCCATTTACACGCATCTTGTACGCCGATTACCGTAGCTCGCGCTTTTTTCGATCAATATACATTATATATCGTCTCGAATACCTCGATCCTAATCCCAGGATGAAGCACGTCTGGCTTCAGTTTAGAGCTTTCACCATGGGACATACGGACGCGTGAATGATACTAATGTAATTACTATTTATCTATAAGAATTCTCAACTATATCTATACACTTACAATTTAGACATTTTAACTATATTTTCTGTGAAAAAAATTTATCATTAGACAGTAGTGAGTCTTCAGTTATATAATTTCGATTTTCAAAAGAAAGTCATGGAAACATATTGAAAACTTCCAAAGACACATGGACTTTTTATCATAATACTGTTTCTATATCTAAAAGAGAAACGTTTTAACCGACAGGTATTGTGCGAAAAGAGACGCACGTTCGGAAACCTATATTTGTCGATAGAAAATGCTTTATTCTTAGAAGTAGTGTGTCCTAGTCGCTTACAGAAGGATTATAGGCGTGCATCGGAAAGAAAATGCTGTGCGAGCGCGACTTGAATCACCGCGGAGCCTGTATATTTGTGTATCTTTAGGCCGGCGGTTAATTGGCTCCGACTTTTCGAGAAAGCTACGGGAATACGTGCGGGGGAACTCTTTGACTAATGTGATTAGATGATTAGCACTTAGCGGACGCAGCGGGGCGAATACTGGGCTAGAAACGTGTAGTGATAGAAGTGTGTTGGGGACGTGTGCGTAGGTTCGGTGACGAGCAGTGACAGTGGTCACAGTACACAACTGGACAGCCACAGCGGAAGCAGCGTGGAAGCCGGTGGAAGTCCGCCGCCACCGCAAAGACGGCACTCCGCCATGCAAGGTACGTAATTAACGTGAAACCAAAAAAAAAAAAGAAAAACACCACAAAAGAAAATCGCAAGCTCGTACTCATACCTATTCTTCCTCTTGCCCGCTCCGTAGATCGTAGTGTAGAAGGTAGAATGATTAAAAAAGAAAAAAAAGAAAAAAGAAAGAAATCAGGAGTGGTCCAACGATGAAGTTTACATATTTAGAAACGAGTCACGTCTATCGCCCAGTAGAATATGTTTTTTTTTTATTAAATTTTGAGACGGTGTGTTTCATCAGTATCTTTGATGTAATTTGCGTGGGTTACGTTTTATTGAGCAATTCGATGTTAAATGAGTCTTTTGCTTGTATACGCGTGGTCGTGAAGTTTGTTGATATTCAGCAAGTCTTTTTTTCCGTAGTCGTGTGAGATTATTATTTGTTTGTCGGTAAATGAGAATGATTCATTGGAAACCGTGTTAGATTTATTGTGTTACCCGCAATGAATTACACTACTTGCCTGGAACGTATTAATAGAACATTTTTGTTTAGATTACCAGTACGCATCGGTAAATATATTCTCGTTTACCATCCCGGATAACTGTAATTGACTTTCCCTGAATCATTCGTTTTTACACGCGCGTGGTTCGGTTAGACTCTTAACGTTGAAAAAACGTATGTCCCATGGCCACACTAAATCTTCATTCTCACGATCTGTGGTAGCGTTAAAAGCGTTACGTGTAATTTACAAACGGACATTCTTTATAGCCGGCAGCATTTTATTTACATCGTTTAGTCGGGCATTGTTGCGATAAAACACTAGGTAAACGTGCTTATAGCCGCTTTTATCTCGAAAGTTTCAATTGCTTCCGTATATTATCGCTTAAAGCTTTTCACAGAGATACGCTTCTTTATGCAGGGGCACTTCATGCATATGCATATTTCGATCCAATTTTAACGAATCTTTCCACGCGTCTCACACAACACTAGGAATTCTCCTTCTCGTCCAGGGACCCCGAGTTAATTTGCGAAATGTTTTATACCGGCCTACTATTTTTTCTCTCTCTCTCTTTTCTGTCTCTCTTTTTCTTTATTCATGTCTTTCGAAGCCGCGGTGATTTCATACGGAGATCGTTCGACGTCGGCGTGAAATTTGTAAATTTTGTAAAGAAACATTTCGTATGTGGCCTGTGTGTGGTGCAGGGTCTATTTTGAGAGGTGGTGCACCTCCGTTCCCTCACGCGGTAGCAGTGTTACCTCCGCTTCCTGCCAACCAGAATCACAACCACAATCATCATCATCACCACCACCAACACCAACATTATTACGATCATCACCATCACCAACCCCAAACTCCTCAAGGTGAGTCCGCGACTGACTGCGCTTGCTTTTTATTTTTCTCCTGCATCGCTGCTGATTCATATCATATGACTTTCATGGTTTTGTTGAAACGGTCACGTTACTTCCGAGCAAATCAGATAATATACTGCAAATATATCTCATATCTCAGAATCAGTGCTTCCCAAACTTGGATGAATTTCTGGAAATTGGGTAAATTCTGTTTTTTTTTTTTCTTTTCTTTGTGTAACCATACATTTAGTGTTATATACATATGTACATATGTACAGCTACTCTACACTGGGTTGAGAGGTCTTTCTAGTAAATGGTTTTGGGTAATCAAAAAAAAGTGTTTGGGAAGCAGTGTTTTTTTTTTAATTCAAAGGTTTACACACTTTTGAAGGAAAACAGACATAGTATGGGTTCTAACTCGTGGTGTACTTTTTCAAATGGAAGAAACGTACCTCGCTTGAGGCATTCATTGATATGTATTGCGATATGTAAAGCTTAATTTGTATTAACCGCTTGCTCGAAGAGTTGGTGTGTGCACGCTAATAATCACGTGAGTATCGTTGCTGCCTGCCTTTTGTGTGTGTCGCGTATGTGCATAGAAAAAAAAACGTGCAATGTGTTTGCATCGATCGTGTTCCACTTGCGTCGTCGCGTTTCTTCAGGATTATAACGGAAAACCGAGGCTTCTTTTCAGGGTATTAACTGGTTTTCTCTGCTTTCCTATTTTCTTGGGCAGATCTAGCGGTGAATAATCACGTGTGTTTTTCCCGGTTTCCTTTAAACCCGTTCACTTCTCGCAGTCCGTTCTAAACGAGTACGATGAATTCCGTTGTTCTACAATTTGCACAATTTCTCTGTTACGAAACTATCAATAAAACATATAGTATTTAAAATACATCGTTTTAATTAAAAATAATTTCAATATCAAACACACTATAGTAGAATCGCGTTAATTAATCTTAAATAACCAGTTCATTTGATTAATCAATTAAATTTATTAAATTAATAACAGTGAAAACGATAGTTAATAACAGTTTCGATATTTCTCAATCAATTTTCAAAAATTAGCAGACTTTTGCTTCGCTATATCTTCTTCATTAAACGAAGTCAAATAACTTTCGGATTAACGCGGGTTCAACCGTGCTATCATATTTATTACAATAGATATTGCCGAGAGAATCGTCCTCGTTTAGAACCGCTAACGACGGTGACTTAATTGGCAGATAAGGGGTGAGCGATGTGGAGACACAGGAGAGCAGGGGTGTGAGAGATCGAGAGAAAGAGAGTCGAGGGTTTTCAGGTTCCGCGGGATTAGGCGGCGTAGGCGTGGGTCTCGGAGTGCCGGCGCTTCCTCCACCGGGTGGCGCGATGACGACGATGCGTCCAGGAGTCGGTAGCGCACAGTGCCGTCAGCCACCGGCATACAAAGTAGCAGCACAAATGGCCAGGTTGCACAGGCTCGGTCGTGCCCACAGCCACGAGGGTGTTACCTACAGGACCGACCATGAAGATGGTACTGGAAAGAAATCGCTACATACTCACAATCTACCTCTCTCGTTTATATAATTCTTCTCGGATTTATTCCTCGAGGCTTGCGCTCCCCACGTCATTTAATTGATGCACGGCGAAAAATGTTGAGCGCAATTGTGTTGATTTTTTTTTAAATTATTATTTTTGTGGCGTTGCTTATTTGCAGTGTCACATGAATATATATATATTTATTAATATTTGATTTTATACTTGAAATCGTTGGTTTTACTTTAGTTTTCGAGTTTCAGTGATATATACTTAATTGTGTTTTGTTTGATTTATTAATAGTATTTATACATTGCTATCATATTTGTTTATTATTGATAACATTTTTCACCGTGTTTTACCGAACGATTTACGCGACGTCTCGTTTTTATAATTTCTGTTCTATCTTCGGATCGTAGAACAGTCATTCCTTTTTAAAGTACTTTTATCAGCGAGATATTAGAGCTCTCTGTGGAATCTTTTTTTTTCGTCTGATGGATGATGTTATGCAATGATTCTATTGATCGTACTTTTAAAGTGATCTCTTCACGTATCGGTCAAGTGTATGTATGGACACACACACACACACATACATACCAGATTGATGGACGATTCAAGAAAGGATCATTACCGTTTACTCACTGTACATGTTTTAATCGCAATGAATTGTAAATAACGTCACCTGCCACGTGTAAATTGACAAAAGTGCCTGTATAACACATTGTAAAGATAATTCGTGTCTATCTTTTCGTGTGAGCATCGTTCAGCGCACTCATTTGTACTCATAATACGCATCGTCACCAATTATATATTTTTGCATCTAGTTGAGAACCTCGTATCTGTGTTCATGCACTCGCTAGATGCTTGACAATCATTGTAAAGTATCGATGAATTGCAATGGCAGTTAATATTTTTTTTTTTACCCAAACTAGCACTACTTTGTTTTCCATGTCCGAGGCATGGCTAGCTTGCTTGCGCCCATTTTGCACGAAAAACACCCCCACAAATCCCATTCGTTTGTTTCTTTTTTTGGTACTTGAAACAGTTCGTTACCTTTTTTACAGCAAATCGCAGGCTATAGGAAAGTCGGAGTGTTTTAATCAGATCTCTTTTATTTGGATACTCGAGCTTACCTTGGCGAACGTATTGTTTTCAAAGTTCAAACTTATTTCAAAGACAATTTCAAACATTCAATTCTGCGATGATTCAAGCTTCGTATTTTATTTTCTACGTCTCATAATTGTTAACAATATTCAGTCAAGATAGACACGGGTCCAAGAAACAAAAAACAAACATTTTTTTTCTTCCAGTTTCCAGAGTGTCGTGACATAAAATTATTAAATGAAATTTACAATTTTTCAGACGATGAAGACGCCCAAGTGTCAGCGGTTTAAGCGGTCCATGACACAACCAAGCAATGAGATCCCCGATCGTCCCTTAGTTAATTTTACCAGATTTCTTTTCTTTTACGACCGACATGAAGATACCATCGTCGTCGCACGTGCCACGTTAGACGCGTCTCTTCGAGAGGAGAGTCGGAAGAAAGAAACGATTTTATAAAACACACACCGTTTCGGAGTCCAAGGTATACCGCGAAAATCGATCGGTATATTCGGACTCCGGGAGAAAGGTACAAAAAAAACCACAGTCGAGGTAGCGAAATCGATTAATCAGGACTAATCGATTCTGTCTATCGTTTCACGAACGAACGACGTGGCATCGTCGCTCGTTGGAGGAACCATCCTCCGTATCCTGGAGAAGAAGAATAAGAATAATAATAATACAAATAAAAGAACATACGCACTTTTATAAACCGAACCAAGCGGAGCGCTCGTCTTCCACAATCTTAAGTAAACGTAGAAAGCTGTCTGAGAATCTCAAACACTGATAGTTTCCGAGGAATGCTACGCTCGTCAGGATACGAAAACAGAAAGAAACAAACAAACAAACAAAAATAAACGGTCGCGATAGAAACTTGCGAATAAGCGTAATGAACGTAGTAGAGGGTAATGAAACGTAGACAGGAAATGAAAATGAGAAAAAAAAATGGCAAGTAGGAAGTGACTTTTATATCAGACTGAAAGGCATAGTCTTTTTTCGAGGAAAGGGAACTCGGTAAAGATGTGCCACGAGTTTAATCGCGGGGACTATGAGAATAGAGACAAGAAAAAACGATCGTAAGTAATATTCTATATAAATGTGTAATAAATCGAGTCCAAAGATGTTATATATACCGCGTATCGTCGCAGAGAATTACGAATGACGGCGTGTCCTGTATTATATACTTTTTAGGCTAATCCCCCAATGCCCCGTAGTTGTATAAGTTGGTGTACATAGCGTAGTGTTATATAGTGTTTAGCCGGCGATGAAAGACGACGTGAGAGAGGAGGAAACGAAAGTTTTCAGTGCAAAAGTATATTATTCGGAGAGACTTGCGACGGACTCTTAATCGTGTCCGACACGAAATAACGTTCCATCTGTATTTGCAAAAAAAAAGCTTAACGTTTTAATGTTTAAAAAAGCACCGCGGCGTCCGTCGGCGTCGGAATTTACAGATTTATAATTATGCTAAGCTCTGTCTTCGTACACTTTCGCAAAAGAAATCTATATTCCGACAGAGTTCGAACTCTTCGCTTATTAGACGTATTTAAATAGTAATCTTCGCTCTAACGCAGACACGATTAATAATAATAATAATATTAATAATAATACAAAAATACATTTTTTCTTAATGCGAGTAAAGAATATCCAATTTTACGCCTTCGATGTGTTGAATTTTAACGTTGACGTGATCAAGTACAAAGTATTTTTCAAAGACTAATTGAATGGTGTGAAGGTACGATCGAGAGTACTGTTCCTGATGAAACAACAAAGAAAAAAATAATTCTCTTTTTAAAACGGATGTGTACGAGTGAGCGTTAACGCTCGTAGTATTCTTTCTTTTTTTTTCGTGCAAGTACAGGAAGAACTATTGTAATCTAGAGTGGAAAAACGAATAGGGGGGGAAAACAAAAAACGACAAGGTATTAGCGTTTCACGATGAGAAAGGAAAAAATAATAATAATAATAATAATGCATCGCGTATGCTCAACTTATTTTTACTGAATATATTAACGAATTTTAGATCTGGTATAACTTATATCGATTTTCTCGATTTAACCTATTGTATCGATATAACGATTCGTCGAACTCATATTTTCCGAAATTTTATCAGTATCGGTACTTTTAGTTTTATAAATGTATGTCTGCGTCATGCGAGAGACGGGGGCCGCCTCTTTTTAGATTCGTATCTAGGAAAGTAGGTTTCCCAGAGGCAAAGGATGAAAAAGTAAATAGATATGAAACGTTCTACGTAAAAAAAAAGGAAAAAAAAACAACAGAAATGTACAAGCTGGATAGGAGGTGCGAGCTAATTTTATTATTGATATATATAAATATATAAAATAGGCTTTCGCCCCCCATTGACCTATCCGTGGTATGTTAACAATTTCATTAACTCTCTCGTCCACTTGCACGAGCCTCGAGTCCTTTTCGACGAGTATTAAAAAAAAAAAAAGAAACTGTAATTCGCGTACAGAATGTATAATGCGTCAGCAAAAAGAGGGCCTAATTTCTGAGGCATCCTTTTGCAATGATCTGCTAAGCGCGCGGAGAGTTAGGTCGCGGACAAATAACGAGGATTAACACGGTCATTTCCGATGAATTCTCGAATCTCGAGTAACGTTGACATTCCAATGTGCGTCTTGCCTGTGTAATCATGTCCCGACATGCTTCCTCGAAACGAGACATTCTTCTCGCTTAACAGACTGCTTTCAGATATTATTAATTACGTGTTTTTTTTCTATTTAAAATAATAATAATTTAAAAAAAAAGACATCCCTCGATGTTCATAGAGGAAGACCGTGTAAATCCTCGTTGCGTTGTCCGATTTGTCCCGACGGATCGAGAGGGAGAGGATAATACATTCCGACTCGATCCCTCGGGACGAGAGTCCAATACATTTACTTGCATATTCATATAATATCTCTTTGTACATATCCTAACGACTTCTAAAATATTATTATCCAACGTTCTCGAAGAAATTCTTAAACGTGTCCACACCATTACTTAAGGTTCTTCGTAACTACTTCTTCAAGCGTAGAAGGGGAAAAAACGACCTCTTTCCGTTTTTATTTTCTTTTATTTTTTCTTTCTCTCTCTCTCTCTTTTTTCTTTTTTTTATAAATAAGATCGCTACATGTTTTTAACGTTTTCTTGCTCTTCCTTTTGTATTTCAAGTCGGCGGTTCACAGCTCCGAACCATTCCAGATGCATTTACGCCTTTGCACCGCGCGATCTTCGGTTTTCTTTCGGGGATTTTCACGTTGTAGATCGGCGAACTACTCTATGTACGTTGAACGGCTTTCACTTTTTGGTCACGGTTCGATGTGTCGATCGGAGCCGTGACGCGTTCTTCACAGTCGAATGACGTTGATATAAAAAGTTACAGTTCTCGAGAGCACACGGGATAGAGGTCAATGCAAACGTAATGAGAATTTTGAATAAAAAATAAAACATTCGGAGACGAACGAGTTAATATGTTTTCCGTTTAGATACTCGCCGTTGACGATTATTATTATTATTATTCCAAGTGAATAGAAACTCGTGTTGCTTTTTAACGTCGCTAATTTTATATGTTATCGAATTATCTTGAGTTTGATAATCAGGGTATCGGAACTAAGCAATAGTCAATCGCTGGTGATAATAGAAAACATATTACTATTCAACCAATAAGACATTTTCTAAAGTATAGTGTTTTATTTTTTAAATTATAAACTCTCATTAATTTCGAAGCAATAACGTTGGGTGATGCGACAGAAGTGAAAGCACCGATCTCTGAAAGAAAATGGTATCGTTTGTAGGAGAATATAACGCAGCCGCAGGAAGTAGTCTTGAATTTGCTGGAGCTCGACCATCTTTCCTTAATTTTATAGAACAATTACTTTTCTCGTAGAGTCAGTGTATAATGCGAGCGTGTGAGAATGTTTATTGGGGGAGTAAAAGAAAATTAGACAAGTCGAATCTTCTTCCACGCACTCCTCTTCTATTATTTTTTTTTTATTTATGTCCGCCTTTTTCTGTTGTTTTAATTATTTATAACTCGAGATATAAACGACTTACAAACCGCGGTCAGCAAGCAACAACAGAAAATCTTTTGTATTTAATTTGTTTAATAAAACTTGCATCATAGTACAACATTCCGCCGTATTTTTCGTTTCGTTTTGTGACATCCACCCACGCAGCACGTGGAAAACGAGAACAGACGACATCGTCCGCTCCCTCCTTCGATAATTTATTCTTTAAATATCAAGCTAAAAAAAACAGTACAAAAAGAAACGAGCAAAGTTTTACGCGAAACGTTTGTTCATACTTACCTTAGTTTTGTATATACGTATGTGAAACACGTCTTTATATTTCACTTGTTTTCTTCTGTCAACAGATCTCTACGTACGGTATAGTATTGACGGCCATAAGAGCATCGAACTTTTCATACATTTCTCTCCGTTGTTTTAACGGAGTTATGCCGAATTCATGAAATATATAGAACCAATACATTAATTCGTGGAATACGAATGATTCTAACAAATGGAAATACGTTCCCACTGTTCACTCTAAGAACAAATAATTATTTAACCCTTTATTTGGCGGACCAATATCTAAAGAATCTTATGATCATTTTACACGACATTATCGACCGATTAAAAATTCCAGTTCATCAGATTTTATTTATGTATATCATTCGATGATTTCATTTATATATTTCGTGGAATTGGGTGCAGGTTCTGGTGTTCGTTAAAAGAAAAATTAAGAACAATCGCTGATGAAACGGTACCAAGTAAGGGGTTAAAAAAAAAGTTGATATTTTTAAAAATGCTCTTTGCGATACGTTCGAAAAATTTGAGAGACGGTCAACGACCGGATACCGTACATAGTAGAAGATACCCATGGGAACGAAACTGGTGGTGATACTACTGCTACTATTTTGTACGATACGATGTTTTTGTATATCTGTCTACCGTATGTATAGGAACGAAGTCTACCAATTATAATAGGTGGTTAAAAATTATATCGAACACGTATTAAAACATTTGTAGCGCGACGGACACACAAAACTCGGCTGTATTCACGAAGAGTCACACATAGATGTTGTTCCCATTAATGTACACCTGTAAATCCCTATCGAACAATATATGATCTACTAAAGGATTGGTAAAGGCTTTTCTTATGAATCGTTGATTCCGCTGTTTTATTTCGTCGTTAAATACTCTTCAGTTTTTCGTAAGAAATCATTTCAGTGGTCAATTAATGATTTACCATGTTTCTACTAATTTCAGTGATCAATTAGTGATTTACCATGTTTCTACTAATTAGAAGAGGTGAAATCGCCGGATGTATTTCGTAGGTAGGTAGATATAATATTATATAATTGTCTTATAAAACATAAAATTCTCTTCGAGAAATCTACGTGACACCAGGAAAGAAATTTTAAAATATTTATACCAATTAAGAATCATTAAAAAACTTTTCATTTAAATAACGCTCTTAAATTAATCAAAAATATCATTTTATAATATTTATACTGTCCTGTTTCTCGTTCCATTTGAACTATCAACGAACACCCCGGCATGTTACCGAATCGAATATGAAATAGCGCATAAAATTCGCAGTCAGCTGGTAATTACCAACACAAGCTTGTTGTAGTTTCTGCTGTTTCGCACGCAAACGTAGATCCCGCGATATAGAAGCCGCTGTTCTTCCTCAGTCGACACGTGGTACCGGTGACGGCCACCTGTTGCTTCGGGGCAGGAACCAACTGGCAGTCAAGGGTTACCGAAGTCACCTGTGCGTAAAATTACGAGACTCGAATGCACTCTCCCTGAAACGTTTCTTCTTTTGCGAAATGTCGCGGCATTGATACATGCGAACTGCAAATTGGTCCTTTCCGCCGTTCGTCTTGCAAAATTGTCTGTTTCACTGGCGATAATTCAGGACGATGCTACAGCGTGACATTTGAAATTATACGTGCCATTTCAAGAATATTTTGCTTTTTTTTTTTTAAGTAAGACCTTCCGCGGGAAATCAACGTCGAAAATTGAGTAACTATGTTATGTTAATTAGGAATCATTTTACTGGACCTGTTTTTTATTTGTTTTTATTCGTTCTTTAAGTGTGATAATAATGTATACCTGTGATAAATTGTGAATGCGTTTTGAAAAGTGTCGCGAATAATCTCCTTTATTGGTCGTTTAAGATTCAGATTCGATTGGTATACACATTTGCCTCACACGAATCTGAACTTATTTTCATAAACGTAACTGTAAAAACCGGATTCTAAGTCAGGTGGTCCGATTTCGTAACTGTGCATAACTACTCTTTAATGCTCATCATTCCTTTTTTTTTCGACGTAGCGGTAGACGCGTCATTTTTTAGCTATCATTCTGTACGGAGGAGAATAATCCTGTTTTTTTATTTGTAAAATAATTCTTCGTGATACCGTACTTGCGAATAGAATGCGGATGTTTATGCAAATTTGTGTTTCCAATCGGACATCAGTCATAAATTATTAGCCTCAACGTTTTTTGTTTATATCATGGAACCCATTTGTCTTTAAATTTTCGAACAAACCTACCAGTATCTACATCAAACATTTATTTCCCAATTAATTTCATCAAACGTATCAAAACTCTCCCAAGACACTTTGCTTTCGTTCTCAATTTGTAAATTCATTCTCAACAAAAATATATGCATACATAAATATCCGCAGTCTGCCAATAATAATCCAGAGTGCCCATAAACCAAAGTAATTCTCTGAAACTCATTCAATCTCCATAAACGCTAATCAAAATGACACCCAACAGACAATATCAACGTCTTATCACGCGAGTCTCAACCTGTGTACGTATCACACAGATAAACCTGTCCGTTTCTCCAAAATGAACAAAAAAGAGTACCCAAAAAAAAGTCATATCCCTGATACCGATCTTTACGTCTCTCCTCCCCAATTTGTACGAATCCGACAAGATGAAAACACGGTTGCAGCGTCCAGCATCCCTCTGTCAGATGCCGCGCGACAGGATTTCGATCTCGATCCACGGGTCCTCGTGGATCTCGGATCTATTACGTTCACCTACCTTTCCCCTCCCTCCCGTTTTTGCAGTACCGGCAGCTACTCTCCACCTCCTACCATCGTTTCGCCATTTCCCTCTCTCCGCGTGCTGATGCACGATGCAGGGGAGAAAGACACGCCGCCTTCTGACCGGCACGTAGTTGCTCGAAAACCTCTCTTACCTGCGCCGTGCGCTCGTTGTATCCCTGGAAACACGCGGCCGACGATTCGATCTCGATCCCATCCGTCGCGGTAAACGTCCCCGGTTCGTCTTCCGGTCCCGTCGGTTCGACGAACGGCAACCCCACCTTCCGGCGTTCGCCAAAATCGGTTGCCCGGAAGCACGGAAGTGTGATCATTTTTTATTCGATTACGCGTGGGATTCAGATCGAAGAGATTCTTGGATCTCGATCGAAAGATGTACGGGATCGTTGGTCCCGTTGATGGGATGGGAGTCTCGAGTTTTTATACCGTGTCCTGGTACGAACTCGCGGAAAGATTCATAGAGGATCTATAGAGGATCTATAGAGGATCTATGAGACTTTGAACGTTGACGTTGGACAATAAAGGTTAGAACGAGGATTTAACGTAACTTGGACTACTGTTGAAGTGACAATTCGACAGGAAAGGTTATACTTTGGACTCGTAAAAGAGACTGCCTCGTGCCACGAGAATTACTCTTACCCGGGGGACAGAAATTCAGATGTTATCTAGCCACGTTGTTCGGTAACGTCGTAACGAGTGTTCGGCTTAAAATAAATTAGCTGAAACCTCGTTGAATTAGATGAATACGTAATTCCGTTTGATGTAATCTCGCCGGGTGCTGTACGACGAGAGTCAACGGATTATTCACTTTAATAGGAAATTACCTCAGCCGGTGTTTAGACGAATACCAGAACCCGTTCGTTCGAAAGTCGTCGAACGAATCAACAGGTTCTCGGACTCGTGGCTTTCCTAACAGTGGATACATCTAGTTCTCCGTAACCAAAATCGTTTGAATCTCTTTTATCACACCGGATATTTCAAACGAAGATTAAACCAATCCACAAATATTCATTCATCCCTATCAACATCCATCGATACATTCTTCTTCAACCTCATCGAATCAACAAAACCACCATATAGAACCTACCAGAAGTATCTCGAAGAACCCATACACACGTCTACAATAATTCTAAACATCCAGAGAAAATACAAACTGGAAACTACTTCCTTACAGAATTAATTGCTAAATAAATTCTACTATCACTCAGATAAAGTCTTATCACGAACATTCTAACGTTCAGTTTCCAATTGCAACGCGTTGGACAAGTGCGAGATCTCTTCGTGGGTGGATAAATCTTCGGTGAAGGAAAAAGAAAAAAAGTGTCGGGGATCAAGGTCTTCAAAGGGAACCAAGGATTCGAAGCGGGACGGGAACTTTCGATTGTTTTCCCGAAGATCTGCTTCTCGCGTGATTCATTGAGGCCGCCGGTTGAGCGGGTCAGGGACGTGGTTTCTGCGGCTTCAGGTCGGTGCACAGCCTGGATTTCTGCACGATTTAACGCGCGCCAGGCTTCGCGGACGAGCGGACAGTGCGGCATTATCTCCGGCTGCGACGATAAAGTTCCGCACCGCGTACGATAACGGATAAGTCCCCGCTGATCGCCGGTTTACCGAGCGCTCCTGGGACCCGCGATCGAGTGCAAGTGTTCGATTGTGCGACAGCTCGACCTCTGATAAAACCTCGCTGTCGTTAGAGAAACTGTGGAAACCGACGAACGTACTCGTCTTGTGAATTCTGGTGACCTCGTGTGAACTGATAAAAGGTCATATATTTGGCAGCGGTGGGATTTTTGATTGTGTTTAAATAGACTAGAGTGGAGGGTAATTAATCGTGGGAGATTATTTATTGAAATAAGTTGGCAATCAGGTGAATCGAGTAAAGTGAACCGGGAGTATTTCTGGATTAAATTGTGAAAGTGATAAGAACGACGGTGGAATCAATGACGCTCTGATTGGCTTCGGTATGGGGCAATAATAAACCTGATATCAATTAAACCTTGTTGTGGATGTGTAAATAATTGCACGATTTACAGGGAATAATTGTACAGTGTTAATTGGTTAGATTGAGAAATACGACGGTGGTTCCCGCGGACAGATCGCGCGCGGGTTCGGTGCAGCATCTGGAAAGTACATTGTTACTTTATCACCGATAACGAGCGCATTATCGTGGATTAACCCCGTTGATTTATTGAGTGTTCCTGAATCACTCGTGCTCGATTAAACAAACGTGCGAGATCCCGGGGAGATTCGATATCTGCAACGTTTCTTTTTCTTTATTTCTTTCATTTTTCTTACTTTTTCGTCGAAAACAGACTAAACGGAGAAATCTTGCTGGAATATTCTCCACTTTCAAAATTATAGAGTTACTCGCGAGTCGTGGTAATGGACAGGTTGCCGTTGATTAATCGATTAATCGAATGCCCTCGCGTTCGTTAAAACGGTAACTCGATGACTCGTTAAATAGATCGATACGTTCGTACACCGAAAACGGAAGTTTTTAATTGGATCGGCTCTTCGCCTGACGAAATAAACGTCGCGCGCTATCACGTCGAAGATAAACCCGCGAGAGGGGGGGAGAATTAACAACGGGAGAAAGTGAATCGTTGCGACAGTTAATTCGCCGATTAACGTACCGAGCCCCCAGTTTTTCGATTCCGAACGATAACCGATCTACGGTGGAAATCGTCGAACGAATCCGTCGCAGCGTCGAACGGACACATCCGCGGATGAAAAGAAAGTAAAATGTGACAGTAGAAAGTGCAACATTATCATCGGTGAATATAGGGAACAGGTTGTTGTTTCTCGTTGATTGACCGCATGACCGTGCAATTGCTTCGTTAGAAGATTAAATCGGCAATTAAGCGAATCGATTTAAAATCACGGCACGAAGAAACCTATTCGATTTCTTTTATTTTCCATAACTTGCTTCGATGTTCAATCATAAATTAAATAAAATAATATCACAGTCGTGAAAACGACGCGTACTACGAACGTGATCTACAAAAATCAAGGTTGAATTAATTGTTCGTTCATCGTCGTAAATTTCGTTGCCATCCCGATATTGGATCGAATTACGAAATCGATCGCAATAAAAAAAAAAAGAAAAACACGCGAATAAATATCGACGAACAGAGTAGCATACCGGTGCGTAGAAAGTGCGATAAAAAAAGCGCGTCGATACTCCGCGCGTAAAAACGTGAACGCTACCGTGAACTGATTCTCGTTAATGGAGCATGCCAGTTGGCTGAGCGATCGTTCGATTACCAGTGGAAAGGTGTGAAAGAAGGTAACACGCTTTTCGCAGCTTCCTTCAGTTTTCTCCGATCGGTCGAACGATAACGGTCCGTGTGAGACGTGCGAAAGTGAACGCGAAAATCATTGCGAGACGGGTGTGCGATCAACGTAAATAAAACCGTCATCGAGGAAACGGGAGAATCGCTCTCGAAGCGGTTTTTTATGCAACGGAGGATAGCTGATGGATCATCCTTGATTACCCGCGGGGTTTATTAACTTCTCGTAAGTTCGTTAAAACGGTACCGCCGTAATTAAGCTTGCTCCAGAGAAACGTTTGAAGACTTTCCGCATCCTTTTTTTTATCTTTCTTTCCTTCGCGTTCCTCCAGGCCGCCGGGTAAAGAGAATACGTTAATTGACGATAAAAAGTGACTAACGTGCGAAGCCGCGTCGTTCGAATATTCGCGAAGTGATTATTGGAATGTATATCGGTGATATTTCAGTGATATCGGTGTGCGTGTGACTACGGGTGGCTTCTGGATTTTCCACTGGGTGTCCAAGTAATAATCGAAAGACACCCTGTTCGCGGTGAAATTTCCTCTTCTCTGGTGAGCAATATTTATTGTAAATTACAATTCGACGGAGGTTGAACTGTGAAGGCTTTCAAAGCCCGTGAAAATTAGATTGTAATTAATTATATGCA
This sequence comes from Mimumesa dahlbomi, assembly GCA_917499265.3. Classification (NCBI taxonomy): domain Eukaryota; kingdom Metazoa; phylum Arthropoda; class Insecta; order Hymenoptera; family Crabronidae; genus Mimumesa; species Mimumesa dahlbomi. The sequence continues at coordinate 8,154,790 of OU824118.1, read as the reverse complement.
ACAATCTGTTACACGTATGGAAGGAATACGAAATTACATTGTAGGGGGGAATTCTTTGCGTTGGATTTCTGAGAATTCATGGTATTCCGTAGAATTACTTTGAGACGACTATTTAATTTAAGACTTATTATTACGTAATAAAATGTCCAATATATAAACAGTGAATAATTAGAAAGGAATTGCTACGAAGTAGGTGCGATGCATACACGAAAGACTTTCTAACTAATAAGATGAACTTAACACCGTGATTTGCCTACATTTCATTTGACACCGTGTTAACCGTTAATTAAGCTATAATCCCACCGTATTAGTCGATCCTTCTATTACACAAAAGTCCCATTGTTATCATAATATCGTAATCCTAATCACAATAGAATGTCTAACGGCAGTGTTCTCGTCGTCCCCGTCACCTCGCTGGTAAGTGTCGATCGGTTAACGAGTATCCAGTACTTAATTAACAATTAAGCTGATCGTTATTACCCGATAAAAAAAACACAAAAAAAAATATGTATCCGCAATTAGAGACATTAATCAACGTCGTATCGACGTCATGCCTCTCGCTTCCGTCTCGAGTAAGCGTAATATAATTTATCAACGAATCGCTATGCAAATTGTCAATTTTTTTCTCTCACTTAAACTTTTTTTTCATTTTTTCGCAATCCCCGCACGCACCGCAGTGCCCTCTGCGATTCCGCTTGCGGCCGTTTCGCAACGTGAATGATCCTTAGGTGTATTTAAATGTGGGACAACGCCGATCACTGACCGCGGATAGAAAAAATCGCGGCGGGGTAAATAGCCTGCTTGCGAATTCAAATGTGCGAACGTTGCGCAAGGTAAAAGCGCGGTAAACAGTGTGTACCCGTAATAAATTGAACGTAATGGCGAACAGTGTTCTGGCTTTAAGACCGGCCGAGCAAATGAAATAAGACCTGGACGGCACTTAATTTTAAATGCACTTGAAACGTTGTACGTTGTAGGGAAAATATGTGGGTCTTTAGGCGAACATTTATTTTCATTCGTAGTACACGGTGTTATTTTTAAATAAAGATATCGTGTCAAGGAAATTCTAATCGGTATTTATAGATCATTCTGTTCCTATCAGCATTGATTTTTTTTAGTCCTTCTAATTTAATAGAGCAGAATTGTTTATCAGTTGACAAAGTTGGGAACAACTGTTTTCTTTTTATCTGTCTTCCTTTTTAGAGTGTATATTATTATATTTAATTTATTAACAAACTTTCTTTAACTTCGGATAAATATGTGTGATAAGGTATTAATAAATTTGTTAAACATAGATTTATATATAAATCTCTCTCTCTCTTTCTCTCTAACTACTTACAGCATCGGAATATTTTATCGTCAGTACCGTACATAGAAATGTGTTTAGAGAAATCGAAGGTCCGCAAAACATGGATAATCTTCCAACGTTTACCGTTTCGTTCTAGTGAAATGCGTTTACCGAGACGCCGGATAGGCGTCGTTTCTCGTTGCTTTCCATCAGGTCTTATATGTGCAGAAATTTCAAGTGCGCGGCTCCGTGCCACCGCGATTCCGTGAAAATCGTTTCGCAAGTTCGCTGCGACTGTTCCGATATGGAACACGATTGGTCAATCATGATAGCCCCGAGTTCAGAAATAGAGAATCATTGGTCCACGCGTGTCTTTCCATTTCAACGTCTCTAAAATTTCGGAAATCTTCCTGGAATTAGATTTGCTCGGGTTTTTCAAAAATTTGGAGAGGTGTTTTAGATTGAAATTAGTATTTTTTTTCGCTATCAGCTGGATCACCAAAAATTTCCAGATACATAGAGACGTATGTTCGGGTTCCCTTTGAAGTTAATGCAGGTATTGAAAATGCGATTCGATAGCGTAAAAAAAAATCTACGTACAATTTTACCGTGTTAACAAAACGGTTTTCAGTGTACCGTATGTCGGGTCTGATTGTATCGGGATTTCTTTTTGTGGCCGTTCAATTACGTAGTATATTAAATGAAATGAAAAGTCGCCAATGGAATTGGCTTTGAAACGTGTGGCATGAATAAAAGTTTTTTGTATTACTTTTGAAAGTTTCACGTCAAACGCGTGTGCTCTATTCATACGGTCTTGAATTCTGTTTGAATTACAGTAGCGTAACGAGGAACAATTACGCGAGGTGTAAAAATTAAGTCTGATTTACGTCATTTCCAGCGACACTTTGGTCGACAATAGATCCGTTCGCACAGTGTTATCCATTCGTGAGTATAATTAAATCTGAGAAAGCGAGGCGCCTCGGCTCGGCATTCTTTCATGTGACATTCATATGCAAATAGGTGCGGATGTACCGTAAACAGTATTATGGTGTGTTCCACATCAACTGATCACATTCGTTGCACGTTGAATCGCGGATTTTTATAAAATTTTCACTCGTGGTTTATCTTTCAATATTGTCCAAATTTGTTGTAGCTACTTTTGGAGTTAATAATAATATTAGGATTGTAATAGTACCTAATACTAATTTTACTATTACGAATAGAATACATATTTTCATAGCGCGTCTAAATAATTCTTAAATTAATTTTTTAATTTATTGCTTTCCAACGCTGTCATATTTATTGTGTGCCAATAAAAAAAGTATCAATCTACGCATACAGGTGGTGCGTAACGACACCCTCGATCATTCGCAACCCCCTACATCGTTCATGCGCATAATAACAAGAACGTTAGAGTGTATGGTCATGCAGTCTAGGGAGGACACCTACGTTTTGTCTCATCACCAGTAGAGTATAAGTACACTTCGTCCACATCTGCCACCGCCAGCATAAGTTCAGAACAGTTCTTGGGAAACAGGACCAACTTCCGGGAAACGCTGACTATGATATAATAGCAGAAAACATGGTTATGCACCCTGAACTAGGTTATACCAAAAGTTCTTTTGGTTCAACAGACGGATAACCTACCTTGGCCCGGGGTTGGTACTTACTAGAACCTGATAGTAAGAATCAATTTTTTTCATAATTTGCACGGAGGTGATGTGGCTCCGCTTGCATCTTCTTTTCTCTTAAAAAATCCCTACGTATGATGAGGGAATCTATGTACCCTCCCCCACTGGAGATAATCATCCTAGAAGTAGGAATAATGTTAGCCTAGAAGACGCTCTAAGAAGCACCCCCAGGGTTCCACCTACTCTCATCAGAGACAGCTATTCTTAAAGAGAGAATATGAAGAGAAGTGACACCCGATAGAAATGTTTCCAAAAATCCCTGAACATCTCCCAGGTCTAACCCTTCCGCTCCTCAAGGCTAATTGTCCCTGATGAGAGTACCAATGTCCCCTCTCTCTAGAGATTCCTATCCTTGACGAGTAGACAGTGTCCATCCCGATAAGTTTCCTTGCCAAGTTTGATACGATGGGAGAGAGCCAATACTCCCGAAGGTGCTGTGATTCGTACAGAATCATAGAAAGGACACTGTTGTTTATCCTAGTACATGGTAGTCACACATTGGGATGAGTTGTGGTGGTGTAAATAGAACCTCATCATCCAGTCCTTTCGATTAAAGGCGGTTAGATGTTGAGGTCTTCCCAGAGTGCTCCAACAAGGACACCACCATGCAGCCCTTTTCAATTTATTTTGAAACTTTCCTTCCGTACTTCCTGAATTTACTTGGATGGATCCTAAACACCTTCCGCAAGTCTTCTAAATCCTACCAGTGTCCAATATCACCCACCATGTACTCATCTTTCTCAAAGACGAGGTTATACAATCCAGTAAAGTTTGTTACTATGGTGAGATTAGATATAAGGAGTAGAGCGTCAGTTGTCCTTTAACAACCCAGAAGCGGTGACATAAATTTACGTATGCAGAGAATTACGCCGCTGGACGGCAGATGCGGTGTCGCGAACCATACTATAATAAATATTTTACGTTATGACTTTCTTTACCCCGCGAATGGTCGATCGTATAACAGTCGACCGCATGGCAGGTATAAAGTCAATTCAGACCCATGAGTGCGGCCAGCTTAATTGCCCCTCTGTCGCTACCCCCATTATGAGTCTCAGGTCGACTATCTTATAGTCAGGGTGGGGGACGTGTTTCGAGGGAAACAGAGAGGGAAAACCACAATTGTGCCCATAATTTTGAAACTGGTCTAACAATAAGTCAATATTTAAAAAAAAATTAAAGTCTTGATAATTTGTTAATAAATGTTTCAAAACCTTCAAAAAACGTAATATCCAAATTTTTAAAAAAATGTGGCCATAATTATGAAAGTGGTGTAAGTCAATATTTCAAAAAAATGAAAGTCTTGATAATTTGTTAATAAATGTTTCAAAACCTTTAAAAAACGTAATATCCAAATTTAAAAAAAAATGTGGCCATAATTATGAAGTGGTGTAAGTCAATATTTCAAAAAAATGAAAGTCTTGATCATTTGTTAATAAATATTTCAAAACCTTTAAAAAACGTAATATCCAAAATTTTTAAAAAATTGACTTAGACCACTTTCATAATTATGGGCACAATTGATATAGTGTTTTTTTTATTCTTTCTCTGTGAGCGACTAGTAGACGACAGCAGGCGGGAGAAACGAAAGCGTTTTAGGGGTAGTAACTTCCACTCACTTAGGCAGCACTCGTGTGTTTCACCGCTACGCGACAGGGATGGTAAGAGACTGGCGGGGATTGGCAGGGAGAAACGATGAACTTTTGGGCCCTGACGACAGTGGGGGAAGCGCAGGGTGGTGGAAAAACCAATCGCGTGGAAAATGTAAGGAGCTTAGGGTTGGGATGCGCGAACGAACGGAAGTTGTCAGGATAGGGGTGCATTCTAGGTTGGCAACTTGATCCCTTCCTTTGTCTTGATCCCTTCTACACCTAGTTATGTTAAAATGATATTTTTAGGTAAACTATTGCACTAGGAACAGAATTTTGTATTCTTTACAGCAAGTCCTATGATCAGAAAAAAGTTAGGCAGCATACGTTGACATTTGATTTTCAATTGGAAGTAAATATTTTATAAAATATGACTGATTATATACGATTAACATTTTACAGGGTCTGAATAGTCATCACCCCTTACTCTTTGACAGTAATTTTATCCAGAAAAACTGATCGCACTCATAGTCTTTTCTTGTGAGACGATTACTTACAATTTACTTTGTACCACAAGTTTTTAGTCATCTTTTCGTTCAAAGAATTCTATTGCAGAATTGACTGAACAAAATTAGACTTTTACGCTGAACTTTGACGATCGAAGCGGACGATTCGAGTTTAATTATTTAATTCGCGTCAGTTCAGACGGAAATGCCGTTGAGTTCTGAAGGAACGTCGGACCAATTTGCATCGTGCCGGGGTTACGAGCAATCGTCGGAGAATTCAGCACCGTTAGAACCCGTGCGAACGTATATGATAGAGATAAAACCTCTCGCGTTTCCAGTGAAACCATGGGCATCGTGATGCGAATAAATCAAACTCGCTCTTGCCTTCCGCACGAAATTCCACGTACTTCTTTCGATTTTGTTAACAAAGACAAAAGACGTTACTTCTTAATCTATCATCAGTGTACAATGGAGACATTCCTATTTCCTTCTAATTATTTTAATATTACACACCAGTTTTCTAATATTTTTATAGAATATTTAAGTACATAGAATACTGTATCTCTTCCACATACAATTTAGTTGGCAAGTAATAGAAATTGAATTTTATTATCTACGTTTAACTCTATGACAATATAAAATGTCTGTAAATTTAGATTTAAATGGAAATCAGCAATAACGTGAATATGATGTGCGTGTAACAATTATTAAATTAGATAGTTAATCACAGCGCACATACGGAGTCTTATTGTAAACGTGTGACTTTAAACAGTTACGAAATTTGTTCGTAGCCGAGTAAAATAATACCTGTAATTCACTTATTATAAATACACTGACGCCATTTTATCCCACGGTACTCTGTACATCATTACGTCTGAGAAACCGCGGAGTTTAATTTTAATACTGTCTTTTTTTCCAGCTTTAAATCGCACGCGGCGTGTAACGCGATACGTGGCACCACAGAAATAATGTATAAATATCAGGAATACATGGAATAACGTTATAACATTACGCGTGTTACAGTTAGACGACGTGTTCGCGCAATGTTAATGCATCGCTTCGTAACGTATCTATTCGCACAATATACGCCGTTATTTTTCCCAAGTGTAATTGAATCAGGTAAATACAATCGCACTGTCGAAATTATTGCAATTGCTTGGATGAATATGAAAGAAGTACTGATGTTTTATATTGTACATACATTTTGTTGGGTGTATTATTAAAATATATCGAAAATAAAATAAAAAACTAAGAAAATATTGTCCCTGGCAGATATTGATTTTGACACGACACGTTTTATCATGTCGGTAACGAGCAATCAATTGAAATCAATTGTTTTGTAGTGTCGAGTCATTAAAATTCAGCGAACTTAATTGAAGAGATTGTATTATTAATTATTAGTGATATAAAAAGTGTATTTAAAAATAAGTTTAATTTCTGAAACTTGAATCTACCTGTAGTCGGTAAGATTGTATTTTTATCGTCGGTCGATTATTGTTTTTAAAACAGAACATTTCTAGATACTTGCGTATCAATGGAATTGTTACAGTTTTTGCAAATTATTACATTAATTAATATAGGCTCTGGCATAACTGTCTTGCAAAGTAGATTTCAATTTCTTGAAATACATTCCACGATATTTAAGTACTTAATACAATATCAAATAAATGTAAGTGTAATAGAATTCCCAATTATAAATTCCACGGTATTTCGTACTAATCTTTAATTTATTGTATTGGAAAATTAATTCACAAAAATGTTATTAAATCAGCACGGATTCTTTAATTTAACTATTTCAATTTGCGCTTAAAGTAATTACATTTATTTATTCCAAAAGATTTGCAGAAACGACTATAAATAATACTTCGATCGATTATCCTTTTCCACCAAATATTCTTGCGAAGAAAAAATGAATATTAATACTACAATCAAAACATATTCTCGTGTCATTTATACAATCAAAAAAATCATGTACCGCCAATAGTATTCACTAAATAAAAACACCCTGGTATCCACGCACGAGCACATTCCCTCGTAATCAAAAGCAGAATTTAAACCCTCGGAAAATCAATTCAATATTAAAAATCACTAGAATCGAAAACATTTCCATAATATCTTCGAAAACCCGTTTCCTTTCGTCCACTCAGCGGCGTTTCCCACCGTTTCCCGAATCGCGGAAACCATTAGCAGCGTTATAAGGTGTTACATCACCGTCTTTACAAGCGTCCCATATTATTCCCTCGGGAATAGAACTTCGTTCGTTTGACAAACCCGTCGTATCGTACCCGTTGTCCGTCAACGATTTATCGTCGTTTCACCTTTACATTTCCTTCGTTCTTTCGCTCCTATTACACATATATCAGTCTGTATTGATTATGCCGGCGGTGTAGTCCGAGCGACGTGTTACTATCGATCGACGATAGAGGTGTAGGTGGAACGTGGACGTTCCAGTTTTCTCGACCCGAATTGCCCGCTTCTTTTCTTTCTTTCGTCGCACGCTCGTTTGAATTTCATGCGGTCTGCCGCGCGGATTTGTTACACGCAGCTTCGATTGGTCGCCACGATTCTGAATTGATGCGGGTGACGAACGCCTTTTTCGCAGATTTTTTTTTGGGAATTTTAGTATATAGGGAGGTTAAATTTTTGGGGAAAAGTCTCGCTAATTCCATGGGAGGAATTGTTCAACGAATTGCTACTATTGTATTAATTGAAAAGCGAGTTTGTCTCTGTTTTTTCTAAATATATTTTATAAATTCACATGTAATTAGGAAGTATCGAAAAATACTGCCGTCTCGTGTAATTTAATGTAATTTCGCGTAGCCGTTTTCGATGCCCAAATGTCGCCGCAGCTGTTTCAATTTCCTGCCGTCGAGCCGCTGACAAGTCGGCGATCATTAACAAATCGAAAACTACGAACTGCACCGCGTCGTGTTTCGACGCATCACCGTTCCATAACTTTCGACATAAATACATACATACATATACATATACAATCTATTAAACGTTCCTTACAATTACACGAAACCCTGTTAATTTATACCGATACACACATTCCTATCCTCGTATCGGAATTAATACAAAGGTACAAATATCTATTCTCGCCACTTACAGCAATAATCCCGCCGATAACGGGGGCATCAATCGAGCCCCGATAAAACGAAAAAAAAAATTGTTCGACTTCCCCGATACCACTCGCGCTCGCTCGCCAACCTATCAAACGTTAAATCAAACAACTCTCCTCGAAAGTCGAAACTCCCAATCGTTTCGTGCTTTAATCAAACAAAATGACATCGTCGTCCTCCACTCCCCTCCCCCGACCCCATCAACCACCCCCACCCCCTGCGTATCGTGAATTCCTCAATCGCACCTCTTCGAACCTTCATCCCCCCCTCCACCTCTCTCACTCCGGAGGAAAAAAAAATTAGCGTTCGTACAAAGGTATCGCCTTAACAGCTTCAACGACGAGGAAGGGGAGGGGGGAGGGGTGGGCAGAGGTAAAAAAGGGGCGCAGCCGCGGTGTCGGCCACCCCCGCGGACAATTCTGCTCGCGCGGCGCCCCGTCAGTCTCGGTCAGTCGTCGGCGGCCGAAAGTCGTGCTGGGGAACGAGAGAGTGAGAAACACGCCGGGGGAGAGAAAGAGAGAGAGAGAGAGAGAGAGAGAAAGAGAGAGAGAGTGTGTGTAGCTCGGGGTAAGGACGAGAGGAAATTGTTAGTTTGTATGAATGGGGTTGATTCAAGGTAAACGTATGAGAAACGGTGAGAGAAAGAGTATGAGAGAGAGAGAGAGTAAAAAGGGTGGAGAGATGTAACAACGTAGGTAAAAGGTAGGACATTGACGTAGGTATGTAATAGTGACGGGACGAAACAGAGAAAATAGAAAAGTGATCCTACGTATGTACGGAGAACAAAATCGTGAAAGGAACGGAGTGAGAAAATAATAGGAAACACACACGTACACACGGACACAGAGTTTTGAACATCAGGTAATATCGCTATCGGGAAATCTAGGAAAAAGAAATATTACGTAAAATGAATAATTACACATCTAATAATCAAGTCGACTTGTAATTCCCTTTAAGATTCTATAAAACTTATATAGTATCAATACTTAATACAAAACACAATTAACATACGTCCAACCTAACAATACATATAACCACACAAAAAAAAAAATCAAACTCAACATACAAACCAAGTTCACTTTCGTATACAAATATTATTAGTCAAATAACAAAATCAAACGGGCCCCGAAAATTAAGTCTCCCTCGGAATTTGAAGTCCCGCAGGAAAGTCGCGGGAAAGAAGCAAGAAACCAGGGTAAAATAACGACAAAGGAGTCCCTTGGAAGCGGACGGAACCGAGCGGAACCGAGCGGAAGGCCGGTCAGCGTGTAACGACGCTCGGCGACCGACGCCGAAGTTTCACGATGGGGTCCGGCCGGTTTTTCGTGTTCAGTTCGTGTGCCGCGCTCGGCCCGTGCGCCGTTTCGCGTTTCGAGTGCTGCCAAGAACAATGGGAACGACTCTCGTCGGTTCCGTATCAGATCGATTCGCGGCGAGGATCCGCGGAATTTTTCCCGTTCCCGAAGGAAGCAAAAGGATGCGGGAATTCGTTCGACTTGTTGTGGAAACTCGAGGTTCGGGGTTTCGATTTTCGTTTTGGAAAAAAGAAATAATTACTCGCTTCGTTCGATGGTCGATTGGTTTCTCGGCTGGGTTTTTTTTTTCACGGTGTTCCTCGGGAATTGTTTTAGATGGTTTCAAGGTTTTGTATAATCGTATTGGTCTGTAGATTGTTGGTAGATCCGAGGTGGAGGATAGATATTAAATTTGACGAGGAATAGAAAGGTTTCTTTGGTTTTTTGGTTTTTTCTACTATTTAGAAATTATTAATTGGGTTTGAGAAGACGTCAAGTGATTTAATTGCTCAGTAATAATTCAAACGATCATTAAAATTAAGAATATAGATTTATATTTATAAAAATAACTCACGTACTTGGAGGATTGAAAATTTGCTAAAACATTGAGAACTTCCAAAGCTCAATTTTCCTAATCATTTCATTATCTGTCTCACTGAAATTACCATTTTCTACACCTCTATCATTAACGTGCAGGTAGCTATCGAAGATATATTATTACCCGCGACAATATTCTTGTGTTCAAACACTCAGCAAATAGATACCGTTTATGGAAAAACCTGATAATTCGTAATTATCCACGCGGCTCGTGTTTAGCGAGTTCCCTCGCGTGTTCTTGTGATTCACACATCGGGCGCGTTTACCGAACGAATACACCGTGGAATCGCGAGTCCTCGAGGGCCTGTATACATATAATTCCACGTTAGTGGTAGAAATACGTGTATTATAACGTGCCGCGAAACCGAGGGGTGATCGGGAGCGCGTGGAACGTGTGGGCACGTGGTGCGAAGGCATTAAGAAGTTATCTTGACATTAAGTAACACTCTGTACAAGATTCTTTGCGTGTTAATACTATCTTGCAATCGCGGGAAACGACGTCCCCTCCTGACGAATATAATCCCCGAAGCGAAACGTTTGACATTTTTCAACTTCTCCGGATAACTGGTTTTCGCATCGGCCGTATTGAAATCTCTCGATGTTCTTCCCGTGGATCATAAAATAACGTAATTTGTCATTTATGTTTTCGAATCGTGCGACTGTCGGTTTTGTAAGATTCTTAATTTGTTTTTCGAGGGATATGAAATGTATGAGGTTTAATGGGGAAATTAGTAAGTTAATTAAATTGTTGTGTAAATGAGTAATGCATTAGAAAATAAATTACTATATTCAAAGTTTACTAACTAATTGTCAGTAAAAAACGGCGATCAAATTTTTTAATTACTTGCACAATGATTATGTTGTGTTCTGACAAATTTAGTATAATTGATATGGTAATATATTAACCTTTACTATCCGTAGTTTGGCTTTTGAATTTCCCAAGGGGGTGTTTTTTCACGAGGGTGTCGTGCATCGTTGGAAAAGGAAAGGGTGCCGCGATTTGACCTCACAGGGAAGGAAAAGTTCTCGAGGGAGGAAAACTTTCAGTATCGTATTCCGCGTTCCGTGCGTCATTATGTTCACTCGTTCTATACCCACGGTTATAAATGTATCGGGAAACCTACGATCGAACTTGTGAGACAATTATGAAATTTCCCATTGATTTGACGAGCCTAGTTGTTTCTGATGCAAGTAATTATGGGGATAATAATTTCCAGCAGGTTGAACCGGGATGTTGATTACCGAATTAGAAGTTCGTTTGGGTTGAGAACTTAGAGCGAAGAAATTAATTAGGGATTGAACGAAGGGAACGTACTATTAATTTACTTATGTGTTTAATTTGTTGTAATCTAGGAACACAAATGTTTAATTTTACTTGCATGGTAAAATACTTTGCAGTTTTGTGATACTCGAAACGTTTTCCTGAAAGTTTGGACAATTATTCTGTAAAACAATATAAAATTCGAGGAACTATGTTTTAATTGTACGGTAAATATTTCTATTTTGTAATAGAATTTTCGAAAGATTATCTGAGTAGTTTCAAAAAGTTCATTTATGTTATTTGGTTTACTTGGATTACTTTGAAAACTATTTGTCAGTTTGTTTTGTTGAAAGGATTCGATAGTGATGAAAATATTCTAGTGAAATCGTCGGTTCATTGACTTTCAATGTGAAATACATTCGATTCCCGTGACTAAATCATTTATTGACGACGTCGTGATACGTTTCGCAAGACGCTTGCGAAATTCTCGTCGCCCACGTCGATCGAAAACGATCGCCGAGAAACGTCGAGCCAGCATTCGTCTTTTCTCACTTCGGAATACATTTTGCAAATCTAGACTCGAATTAATCAACCGGACCGAAAATAGAAGCCTGGAAGGTCAACCGGAATTAAGTTCTTTTTCATTAGAATGAATTCTGAGGTGTCCGTAAACGCCTCAATCATTTCAATTATACCGGGATATGAATCTATTTATTGAAAATTAGAATCAGCATCTGTCACGAGCATTTACACACCAGGAATTAAAAAATTCCGAATTATTCCTTTTGTACATATCCCTATAAACTGTACTATGACAAACATTTACAAATTTCTAGACAAATATTCATCATATCAACACTATTAATTAACTCTCACGTTTCTCTGATGTTTTGGTTCAAAATTACCTCAAAATTCTATGCAAAAAAAATCCTGTAGTTTTGAGTATTACAAAACTTTTCAAAGTATTTTCCACGGTATTCAAATTCGACGTACTCGCTGGGCTATTAAATTAGAAAAATTCACAGTCGACGCACATAAAAGAGACTACACAGAAATAAAAGGAAAATACGTGGCGAACCGGAGAAAGGTTCTGGCGGGTCTTGGCACTGGAAGAATTCACAGATGTGCAGTGTATAATCGTGGATCTTGCAATGCCATCACTTGCTGGATACCGATTCATCTTGGACACCGTCGCCAATTACTCGAAAAGACAATCACCGAATCCCGGCGAAGCGGCAACAAACTCTCCCGGCACTTGAACTACAAGAAATGATAAAAAAAACTCGCTTTCGCCTCGAGTATCTTCCCGCGAAGCCAGAAATCACGGCGTAAACGGTTAATAAGCAAGTCACCGTGAGTAAGGATCCCGGTCTCATTGCACCGCAATTACGTTAATAACCGCATCAGCCCGGGCGAGCAACAGTTTGCCCACCGGGAAGAAGATGCATTTAACAGAGGAGGAGAATCTCCTACTCGGTGAATGCCGATTCGTCATGAATATCGCGGGGACGACACGGATCATTAGCGGAACGCCGGCCGAGCGTGTCGCCAGTCAGTGAAAGTAGATGATCTTCTGCATCGTGGAACGAGAGATCGCGCAGCTTCCGTCGCGACGCTCGTTGTTTCTGTTGCCGATCAGAATTTAACGAGCGCATTCGCGACGGCGATCGATAAACTCGATCAGCGATCATTTTCCCAAAGATGGGATCATTGGAAGTCATGATAAAATTACCGAGAGGATAAATATTAAGCGGATCAGACGTGGATCGATCGCAAGAGTGATGATAAAATGACACCGATTGCAGAATCATGATTGCGGTTCATTCGCCGTGAGAAATTAACGGTTTTCTAATCACGGCTTGATTGCATGCGGTTTCGTTTTCGGATCTTCTTGGGAACACTTTTCCCTTTTTTTCCGACGAAGTTGGGAAAGTGTGCTTGAAGAAAGGAGCGTTTGGGTTGGATTGAATTTTGAAATTAACAACCTGTGAATTATGTAATAGAACTATGTTGAGTAAGATTTGTCAGGATTCTTAATTGTACGGAGAATACATTCGAAATACGAATGGTGTAACATTACATATTTTCAGGTATCAACAATAATGAAAGTGTTTGTAATTTTACTCCAAATAAATAAAGCGATTTAATAAATGGAAATATGTAGCTTGATACTATGTTATGTCTACTACTCTTCGATTTCCCCCTCCTTGTTCCCTTGCGATTTTGTTTAGCACAACAATTATTAGAAAATTTGAATGTACAGTTAATAATTGAACTAATAATTAGTGATTGTAATTTACAAGAGAAACCAGTATCTGTACATATAGTGTCGAATCTTTATAAAAATTCAATGAGCCGGTATGGAAATTAAGGATATTACCTGGCGACCACTTCTTACGGCGATAATTTAGAAACTGCAAGTGTCCGTCACCTTCGCTCGATAATATTACCTCTGTTACCCCCTCCCCTTTCGAATAAATTTTCGAAGCCGCTTCCCAATTCCGTTCGTTCGGTTAACGGGACATGATGTAAACAAATAACAAAACGTGCCAAGTATGAAAGCACAATTTAGCAAGTCAACAACGTAATTTCCTATTTACAAATGTATTAAATTGTCATACGTGAATGTACACAGGTAGATACCCATACGAATTGTTCAGATTGCAGCTTAATTTAAACGTAGAATTTTCGAGGCAATGGACATTTAATCGCAGAAAAATTTCAATACAGAAATTTCGTGGCGAAAGACATTTAATCGCATGGGAATTTCAAAACGGAAATTTCGAGGCGAAGGACTTTTAATTGCATAGAAATTTCAAAACAAAAATTTCGTGGCGAAGGATATTTAATTGCATGGAAACCTTGGTTATTTATTCGCAGAGATATTTCCGAATGTAGAAATTTCAAAGCTTAGACACTTCATCGCGTGGAAATTCCGAAACCTTGAAATACAAAGCGCATAGAAATTTCGAGGCGTGGAAACTTCAAATTGCAGACATCTCATCGCATAGAAATTTTCAAAAACAAAAAAATAATAACTAGTAGAATTCTTCAAGCTCCCACATATCGATTGCTGCATTTTTAAAAAATACCCAGACGTAAGAATATCGTTACCAATAAATATCCAGGGCTCAAAATACAACGTTTCCCCAAAGTAATCCCGGCGTAGAAATTCGAAAACGCAACTTTATTCGAAACTCCCGTGCGAACAAAAAACACGGACGGCCCTTTAACATCCGCGGCAACGAAACTTCACGGACTCGCGTGACGTTTAATCCGAGACGGAGGAGTTAGGGTCGAAAAAGAAGCGTTAGAGAGCCGGCTTGGCCCCCGCATTTGCAACCTGTCGCGATAGGCGCACCTTATCTGCGGCAGGTGCGCGTCTCCGAGAAAATGTGGGCGCCTGTGCATAATGAAGCTCCGCGTGGCACGGTTCAAGGTGCCCGGCTTCCTGCCATTCGATTTTAATCAAACCGTTGAAAACAAACGTGAACTCCTACCGCGTTCATCATCCGATCGATATTTCCCATAGGGGAGGAAATATTTCCACGACATTTCCCACAAATATTTAATTTCTCACGAAATATCGGATAGAAAGGAGAAGAGGAATAATGAATTAAAATTAATGGAGATAGAAGGAACAGGGTACAGAATTCAAAGTTGGATATTATTTATAAGTTAGATCTTTATTCGTAATAAGAACGATATTACCCTAAGGATCCCTTATTTTTCTAATTAATCCCGGCGAGTTATTCAGACCGTAATCCCCTAACGATATTCCAAAAGATTTTTTTATCGATCGAAAACCTAATATAGTTAACTTATTCCCTATTTTCGTAACGGAAAACATACCATATGTCACGTCTAAAATTGTCACTAATATACTTCAAACCCCATTACAATTATATTACAATATTATCTAATCAATAAATCTTCCCTATAACATTCTAAATCAGTCTTCCAACACGTATTCAACATACTTTTCTATTTTCAACACAAAAGAAGATCCAGTAAAAATTTTCAAAATCCCACGGGGAGGTGGGGGGTGGATTTTTTCCACCCCCCATGGAAACGGACGATAATGCCACGTTGGGGCCGAATTACAGGGCCGGTAGGAATGCCGTTACAAGGAATGCCGCGCGGGCAACGTGGCACGACTTCCGATTTCATCGTCGTCGACGGTGCCGTGCCGGGGTATTTATCGACCCCGTTGCCATGCCAGCCCCACGTGTACACAAGACCACCACCCGCCACCATTATGGATCACGGTGCCCTGCACCCACTGCACGCCACCACCTGCGCCCACCGGTGCGTCCGTCGGTGCGTGCGTTCGCCAAACTATACGACCTGGGGGTGGTTGCCGGCGACGGCCGGCGTCGCTCGGTGATCTACGTCGATCTGACGCACGCGGAAAAGCATGCTCTTTTACGATGCGCAGCGACCGGTCACGCTAACGTTGATTTTCTTCGAGGGAGTTATGGGAAAGGGTGACGGAGAAATGGAGATTGAATGGAGAAACTTGATAAATATGATAGAGAAAGAGAGAAAGGAGAGAGAAGAGTCGAAATTTTATTGAACGGTATCCGAGCGTATTTCGAATGCAAACAGGAATATTTAAAACATTGATAAAACAAGATCGGATTATCGGAAAGTAGTTGGACGATGTGATAAGGAGAATATTGGAGGTATAGATAAAATAGGGTGATAAGGAAACGTGGTATGGAAAAAACGATTTACCGTTTTGTCAGCTAGATGTGTTTGGGTAGAATTTTTATTCTTACGATTTGCAACGGATCACGATGGGGGGAAACGATATAATACCGGGAGAATAATTACGCGGGGTTTAATGAACGTTGAAGTATAGACGATTTCGTGTAACGTAATTTCACGTAACGTACTCGTGTATAATTCACGAAATTAAAACTTTCCACCGGTATACCTTATCGGGCCGAAGGATGTCACGCAACGGATGATTAATTTTACTGCCGGCTGGCCTGGTTCGCGATTTCGACGGCTACGATTCGTCGGGAAGGAAATAATAAGAAGTCGAATCGATATAACGCCACCCGTATTACGGAATAAATTTCTGTTACATTGTGGCCAATCGTGGGTATAATACCGGCGGACGTTAGTATATCACTTTTGACAAATAAGTACATACTTGCTGCTTCACGTACACCTGTATGTATGTACATACGTTTATATGTATATGTATTATATATATGTGTATATATGTATATATCTTGCACTATAAGCACCGCATTGGAAACTATGTACAGGTGTGTCTGTATACCTGTTAAAATATACCGCAATGCGAAGTATATTTAATCGAACCTGGTGTATATTATTATAAATTATATATTATTATATGATAGAGCGACATGAATATGTATAGCACGCCTCGTGCCCGTAGAAATAAATTATTTATACATGCGCATAATTCCGTATTCGAAATTGTTAATGTATCAACATTTGATGCGAGTGTACACACGTGTTATACGGTATTCATAACGTGTCAAATTACGGCTGATATTATTTTTCTATTCGTGATACACTTCGGGGGTAATATATGTTTTATATCTACCTAACAATGTTAAATAATAAGTAGACTGCGGATGTGTATCGAAATACAATGTGTTTTCAATGAGCGGAATTAATGAACAATATTTAAATTGAACGATATTTCTAATTATTTTCTTTCGTTATGATTTAAACAATTTTCTAATCACCGAAAATATTTGTCTTTCAGGTTTATTTCTCTACAGATTTTCTATGGAAAATATATACTAAAAGAGTTAGATACTATTAGTTTGTAAGACTAAAAACTGGTTAAATCGAAGTTAAATTTATGTGAAACTTAAGGAAGTCGATTTGAAATAAAGATCATGCGAGTGTAGAATATTGCAAGTGTGAATGAACGAAAAAATATCATTCTGGAATCATCATGTACAACTGAATAGTAGATCCGCTTCGTGTTAGACTAAGATCGAATCATTACGCTTTGTAATTTTAATTATAGCGTCGCGGATGTGGGTTTCGTATAGGCGGAGGTTCATTTTCGCGAAGAAGACTGGACAATTTAATTAGGATCTGACTCGTTTACCGACTGAACGTCGCACTTTGGATCAGCGATGTGTTAATGATTTCGTAAAGAGAAACCAAAGTAATTGTGCTAACTTAAAGCAAGGCTGACTGAGTATCTGTTTCGAGATCACGTCGGATTAAAATATTGCGTATAATTTCAGATACTTGTGCACTGCACACGTTAAAATGTTTCCTGTTTCGTATCTGTTAAATGTGAATTGTTTTATGTACCTACAACATGCGATATATAATAATTAATGATTACTTCGTTACGTAATTAAGTTTTAATTATTGTTATCACATTTTAAATGTAATTATAGAAAAGAACTGTCGCTTCGTACGATATGAAATTCGTGATTTGAATTTGAAAGAAAAGTCCTTTCTATTTTATGTTCGTATGTATGCAAATATCTGTAGATATTACTATCAGATGTTGGCCAACCACGTAAGAAGCTATACTCGTTTAATTGGTAGCCGTATATAGGAAATGACGTCAGCGGGTATAGACAGCACCTCCTGGTATTGGCGCCGGGGTAATTTGAATTGCCTGCGATTTCATACGTGACGGTGAATTCACCTCGTGTTCGCGAAATTAAAAAGAGATTCCACGCATTTCACCAAAATCATTTTCGCAAAAATTCTTTAGAAGTCAGAGATAAATATGTACGTGGAATTTGATTAAACGCGATATAATTAAAGTTAAATCTAGCACGTCACAAATCGGGATTTTTTGATACAGCAAAGTTTATTATTAAATAATACAATCTGTTATTTCGAAGTGGGAGATGATGTAACATCTGTAAAAAAAACACAATTTATCAAAACATTTGGATACTTTTCCACGAATCCGCGAACACACAAACATCGCTAAGTCCCGGAAAGAAAGATGAATGAGAAATGTAAATTAACCGCATTGCAGTTACAGAATTACGCGACCAGAGTGTCCGAAAACGAGAAAATGTCGCCCAGAATTTCTATCAAATATTAAAATACCTGTTTTTATCCGAACGAAACACGACAACATTAGCCAAACGTTTCAACGATCGATACACCCAACTACTCGAAATAACGGGCAATAAATTATCGATACATCTCACGACACACCATCTACACAATGCCGATAATCAAACAACCCCGAAAGCAGCAGGCCGTCAAAGGAATTTAATTACTTACACCTATCAAAGCCACACATCCGTAACAACCACTCAACCGGATTACTTCCAAACAATTATCCTCAAAATCGAACTACTCAAACAACCCTTCCCTGAAAACAAAGTTCTAGACACTGCGTACATACACTCAAACATATCTACACCTACCCATAAACACCCACCAACTCAATGATACGCGCGAAAAAGCGAAATCGAGCCGATAAATGCAAATTAGCCGCATTGCAGTTCGCGAATTACGCGCAACCGGGACCCGGAAATAGGAAGTGACGTTGGATTTAGAGCCGGTATCCATTGGTGTTCGCTTTAATTCGAATCGAACGGTGTTCGACTGTATTCGAACGGGATGCGTGGGACCCCGGGTGAGAGAGAGAGAGAGGGATGGGAGAGGGAGAGTCGTTCTATTCAGAAATCCAAACGGACCATCCGTCCGTCCGTTCGTTCGTTCGTTCGCTCGAGGCCATTGTGGAATTGCCTTTCATGAGGCTTTTCTGCGTACAATGAGCAGCGCAAACGAACCTGCTCGCGGCAGAAAAAGCGAGGCGGTTCCCCTTATGTTCTTTGGCGATCCTCGTGTGTGTGTGTATGGGGGTGTGAGAAATTCCGAGGGACATGTGAAATCTCGAGAAGGTACTTTGGAATTTCGATAGGCCTCCCCGGGTTTCTATGTGAATGGGTCCCCATGGAAATAATTGCGAGAATTTCTGCAAGTGTCTGTTGGGTTATGTGAACGTTTAGGAGAATTTAAGTTAATACGTTTGTTGGTAGAGAAATATGAAATTTAATATCTAAACCGGTTAGTGTAGATTTAATGAATTTTAAAATGGGTGGGAACTATTGTAACACTTTGCTAGAGGATTATTTTTTTCCGCTGGCAGTAGTAATTAGTTGAAGTAGATACTCTAATTATTTTGAGGCAAATATGATTTTAAGAATATTACTTATGTGGTGTAGAAATAAAGAATTTTAGAAATAAAGAATTTAAAAATGTAGAAATAAAGAAATAACGAATTTTAGAATTGTAGAAATTAAGAATTGTTCATTTCTCTAACTTTCCAGTGTTTTCAATCGCGACATCGACTTTCAAGACAAATTTTAAATGTCCCCACTGTGACACCGATCGCTAAGGGTTAAAATCAGCGTGGTGAGAGTTGAAAATCTGATTTTCTTTCTGACTATAAAATAAGAAATCTGCGAAACCAGGAGATTTTCAAACTGATGGGCTCTGTAAATCACGTAAATCTAGGGATTCTCGCTTTCAATTCTGATAAAACGATTCGACTTCTCTCGATCAGGCGTTTCTCGTCCAGGGATCGATTGTTTCGTTCTCTACCGGCGATATTTTTAACTCTTTCGTGCGCCGCCACTGTCCTTAACCTCATCGAACATACACACACGTGTGTGGGTGTGCGCGCACACGTCGCACGCGACGAAAAACGTTGATCTATCTTTCGGTTTGATAAGAACGCGACGTTAACGCGGCGCACGAATCGGCTATGATTATCCTTCGCCTTCCATACCGCAGTTTATTGCATTACATTCACGATCTAATGACAACGTGGGCGCCGCTAAATGTTTGTATCGCGTGAAGATCGTGAATCGATCCGTAGAAAATGATAATATTATTTTTTTTCTTGTTCACCACAGCGAACGTAAGTAACGCTTACGGGAAAGAGAAAATCGTCTCCTGTTTTTAAGCAATATTTCTTCTGCACTTTCACGAAGGACATTTCAACGATATTATCTGTATTTTCAATTTCCATTATTTGATTACAGTCGTTCGAAAGTAAGCACACACACACACACACACACGCGCGCGTTTACGCTTTATCGTTCGTCGTAAAATGTAAAATGTGTTTCTTCCGTCAAGGCGTCGAGTTCTTTCGTATTGTTATCCCCACCGAGTGTAAATACAGATATATATTTTCGTACGTAGCAATTAAAATAATTACAACCGCGTCACGCGGAATCCGTAGTTCACCGTTCGCCGACTAGAACAGTACAATTAAATCATAGCGTGTTGATTTTTTAAGTCTTTGCATTTTGGTTAACGAGCTGGAAATAGCTGCGCTGAAATGATTCCGCGATGCGGCGTTGCATTTAAATGTGGTAACGAGAACGCGTACGCAAACTACACTTTGTACATTACGTAATCTGCAAACATTCAAGTTCATCTCGGCTACGGTATTGTTTTACCGATGTGTTCTCTACGCCGTTGAATTTTTTATACTTCTCCCCGAACGAATTAAAAGACACCCACTAGAATATAATTCGATAATAATATCAAACGCAATCAAATGGTATCGTACGCTATAAAAGATTAATTATAAAAACAACACCTTTGATAGATAATAATTAAAATTTCCTCGAGAGTACACTTTACAGTATAATTTTACGTATCTTTATTTAACCAAAATCTTATCAAATTTTTCATTTCTCACCGAAGTAATCATAACACTTGATTATCTAATCTACTTCCATAAGATTCCTATATCCGAAATAATGAAAAATAAAATTATAACAATGTTCTACACACGTGTAACACTTTGTCCGTTCGTTCGGCGGCAATTAAAACTTTCTACCGGAATATTCATCGTCAACATCAAAGCATTCGCACGTAACACAATTCAAGTACCCACAGTGCACCACTCAACGGGATAATCTCTAGTAAATATTTACACGCGGATGGAAATTTTTCAGAATTTCAGCACAAGGTGCTGCACGGTCCGGGGGGAAAATAACAGGTCGGATTCAGGATAGAAATAACGCAGGGGCAGGTGGGTCCATAATCCGGCGGCACCTGATGCGCCCCTGCTTCCGTCTCGTGGCACACCAACCGTGAATTTACGATTCTGCTCGTCTGGGGCGTGACCGACTGCCTCGAAATGTCCATCGTGAGAGCCAGCCGGCGTAATTAAAAATAATTCGTGTTGTTTATCCTTGACCCAGGCGCCCCGTTTGAACCCTCCGTACGAGTTTCCGTTATGTTTTCGGCGGTAATGATTTTTATTACGTCGCTGCGACGTCGTGCCGTAGTTTTAATTTGAATGTTTCTTGTTAGGGGATTTAAAAATAAAACGTGAGACACGGAAATAGAATTTTTCAGGTGTACGAAGTGACGTTTAAAGGAAAAATACTAATGTTTTTTTTATGGTAAAGATATATAATTGTAAAAATATGAATTTATTATTGAGTGTCGTTGATGTATTTAAAAAACGGAACTTGACTTCGCGGTCTTGTTAAATTTTCACGGGAGGAGGAACAAACACATCGGAAAAGTGCCGCTAGGGAAATTAATTAAACTACCGTGCATAATTGTTTCGGACATTTTGATCGATATTACGTGACCTATAAACTTCGAGTGTCTTTTTTCGAATGAAATAGAGATTTAATCGACGATACAGTTTACAGTTACACGTATACAATCTTCTCCTATCTACGTTTCTAACCGGTGACCTTTTAAAACGGTTTAGAAAAATCGTCGTCCGAACGTGCACGGATTTCTTACTTAAGTTGCCCGCTTTTGAATTTAAATGATAATCGGTCTCGCATTACAATCCGACGAACAAATCTTTCTATATGAATTTCTATTTTTTTCCACGACACACTTATATCACCTTCGTTACCTTTAATTAAACATCTGACCACCAATAACCACAAATAAAACAGTGCAAATTCTCACCAGCTTTTAACTCGAGTTAAAATGATCGAATTAAAAAATCTTACACAAAATTCACCGCATAAATTCCTATCGAACTTCAGAAGAAGTAATCGTAACGCAAAATTCCGTTTTAGAT
Organism: Mimumesa dahlbomi; assembly: GCA_917499265.3. Classification (NCBI taxonomy): domain Eukaryota; kingdom Metazoa; phylum Arthropoda; class Insecta; order Hymenoptera; family Crabronidae; genus Mimumesa; species Mimumesa dahlbomi. The sequence continues at coordinate 8,132,394 of OU824118.1, read as the reverse complement.
CGCAACGGGCGGAAGAAGTGAAAGTATTCCATATACATACATACCGCGTTGTCAGAATTGATTCGTCGCTCTACGAAACTGCGACCGGATTCAAGGTAAATTCACCTGGTGATTTCTCTTTCACCAGGTTACTCCCATAGAACTGTATGACTTAACGGAATTAAATAACGTTTCTCATTGACGGGACTCGTCACTTACGTTTTCTAAACCTTACGCGTACCCTTTGGCGGACCCTTTCCGACCACGTGTCTCCGTTGAATCGCCGGAAATGTTTCGGATTTCGTGGACTCCGTCGTTGCTGGAATTATTAATCACCCTCTGGCGTGCATTACCGCGTCGCGGGTCTCATTGTTCGCGGCGGTGGAATAGAAAAGAAAATGCCCGAGAGAAATACGAAGGGGGGGGGGAGGTGGAGGAGAATACAGGAGAGAAACGGAGAATACGTACGTGTTTCTGTATATGTGTGTGTTTGTAGAGGATGGAAAGAGACGGATAGAAGCTGGTGAACCTGGAAACGGAGTCTGAATGAACTACGCGACCACGCGGCCGTACTTCCGGTTTATTCGCCTCTATCCTCGTCTCCTTCTTCTCTCATACGTTTATCCCCGCTCTGTGGCTTCGCTGTGGTTACCTTTGCCTCCTGGATTCGCGTGAAGGCGCCCGTTGGGAATTATTGTTCTCCAGCTAACCGTGAACCATATTCGCGGGACTTTTTCCTGTTGCCCTGGTAAAAATAGGAGCATTCAGCGGGAATGTGGGATGCGGGAGACATCGGTGGATGTATGTATATATGCGCGACGCCGATATCGATATATTCTGTCGGCATGCTATCTGTTTATCGAATAAGAGGAATCCACGTGGATACGGTAACGTTTGAGTCGTTTGAACGACGATTACTATTCTTCATTCTGATTTTCATCAAATTGTTACAATATCAATGTACATGAATTAGTTCTATTAAATTATTGTTAATTGATTTATGGATTGAACGGTGATTAGTTTCCTATAATAATTACCCATTACCATCAAATTATATAAATTAAACGATCCAAGTTTGATCGACCATAAGCAATCTACCACAAAGTGACAATAACAATTTACCCATGTAAAAAGTATCGAAGTAAATATTCACGTTAACCATTCGCTAATATTTCGAAAAACATCGATATAGACATGGTATCTACATTGATATCGAAATATTACTTTATTACACTCTATCACGTTATCCCGAATACGAACGTGTCTGTATGTGTGTGTGTTTTTAGAATCCACAATGAACACTTAGGAATTTCGTTCCCGGGGGAAGGCTTAACAACCGGATCCCCCGAAACGAGTTAAGGTACGTGACACGGATAACCTCGACTTTTCAGATTTCGAGGGCCCGGTCGTAATCCGAAATCAGAGCACGACAGGTCTTGAGACCACGGCTAATCAAAGCTGACCCACCCGTGGGTCAACACTTCGGTTATAGAGGAGTCCGGCTAGCACGAACTTTTCCCGTTTCTGCCATTTATCTTCCTCTAATCGTCCGTCAGAATCTTCCGAGATCTGGTAAATGACACTGGAAGGTCTTCCCAGAAATAAGTGAATCCATAAGGGAGGTCTGATAGGATTTATTAATCCATTTAAGTCGACTTCTATTTATAAGACGAAACACGAAACGGGGTTTTGACTGACGTCAAATTCCTGGGAAAATAGACGAAAAAATTGTAACAGAAATAATATACAGGTAAGTTTTTTTCTACGTGTTTGTTTATAGGATGATATTAATTTCTACGTGGGTTGTATTTAGCATGCTATGATTACGTTATGAGATATTTCTAACACGTTTTATATTTGAAGAATATATTTTTTCAAATTTTCTTTATTGTGTTTATCGAATAAAATGTTGCAGATTGTAATTCTACATTTTCAACTCCTTTTTCAATCATTTCTTTCAATTTCAACACAAATTTAATATTTTGTTACCAATCAATTGTTTCACGTTATTTTTTATCCACTACCCCACCGTATAAAAAGAGTCCCATGTGTATACATATACGTATACATCGGTTCCTACAAATTTAAATATTCTGTTATTTCCAGATATCAAACGAAAGACCCGACAAGCAAAACCTAAACCATTATCGAATACAATCAATTAATTATAATTTTCCATTCAAGTCTCTCCCAAGTGTACCAAACATTTCCTCGGAATTTCTCCGCATTTTCATCGAAATGCAGGGAATTTCTCGGCGGTATCTTCGTCGAGTTATCAAGTCAATGGCGTTCCGTAACAAACTAATCACAAGCGTGCTTTCCTTAGCACACGAGCGTCTGCGAACGCCGACGCAGGACGTTCCACGCGAATTCACGCACCGTCTCATATACACGTACTTACACAACGAGATACATCTGTTTATGTAAATGTGTCCGCTTTGCATACGTATCCACGCACGTGGATACACATGAATAAATACATAAGGCTGAATGCCGGGGCCGCGAATCGATACGCCTTTACCAAGAAAACGCCAACGAAAAAGTCCATCAATCATTTCGCCGCACACCGACGTCGAATCGTCGCACACCGACGCTGTCGCTATCAAGTCGACACATAACTATGTGTGACAGAGGCGCTGCAGCAATTTATTTATGCCGCGTGCGACGGAAATCAATGATGGACTTGATCGCCACGCGGACAGGGAAAGTGCGAAATCGAACGGATGAATCGTTGCAAATTAACTCTCGCAACTTATGTAGATAAACACACACATGCCTTGTAAAAACCATTGTCGAACTGAGATGAGAATCATTTTATTACACTTTATTGCTCTATTAATCTTCCGCGGTTTTTCATCAATTTCAAAGTGTGTTTAGATAGAAGTGATAAAGAAAAGAATTCACAAAAAATATAAATGACTTGTTTTCCTATTAAAAATAATATTCAAAGCTTTCATTTTTCATAAAAAAATAAATGGGTTAAAAACATCATGTTAGATATTAATAATATAGTGTTTAATTTATGAACTCTTAAAATTTGTTCGTACTTAAAGTACTTGTGGTTTGAAATTTTCTTATTCTTCGTATAGATTGAAATTTGTCAGAAATATTTTTTTACGGCCCGTTGATGGAGGTAAGAAGATTCAAGATTTTTTATTTCATTCGATATGATGTTCTAGAAATAATATAGATGTGGATCTCTGAATAATTTCCGTTACAAAACATTTTGCGAATTTTGCTTGGCAGCCGACGTGTTAATCGGTGTAGCGTGACGTGTGGTTGTGATAGGTTCTTACTCTGCGGTTTTCATCCAATAGGCCACACACCCACACGTTTTTGCCGGTGGTTTTGGACCGAGACGAACAAGTCTGGTTCGTGGGCAGACACTGTTGTTAGCTTATATATAAAACATATAAAGTTGGCGCGACGTTGGACAGACGGTTTTATTTGCTGTTTCAGACTATGCTGATTCCGAATTTTGTTGCTGCGGGATCACGCGTGTGACGATGTATAAATTGTCGTATTCCACATACGTTTAGAATGCACACTCACGTAGGTTTTTTCGTGCCCAACGTTGCAAGTTGAACTAATACATGATTTTCAATCATTCAATTTCATCTGTGAGCCGCATCCATGAAGAAACATATTTACATACATTAATTTATTCATATTTACTTTCAACCCTATACAAAGAAACAATTCTCTTTTTTCAATCCAAATCTCTTTTCGTTACTTATATTTAATTATCTCTGCTACAATATGTATAAATTAAATTTAATGATTAACATTTAATTGTATAATTTTATTTTTTGTATTTAATAATTACATATACGGTTCTACACGATTACAATACATAACCCAATCTCCATTTACAATTTCCTCATTATAACAAAACCTTCCAAAGCCATCCTCCACCAATATAAACAAAAATACCATTACAATACCAACGTATCTATCTCCCAAAACCCCAACCCGCACCTCCAAAAAAATGTCCCCAAAGACTCTGACAAAATATCCCAAAAATTCCGCGGCACGAGACCCGCAGCGCGATATTCCGCTTCCGTCGGCACCGAACCCCCGGCGTTCCGCTATCGCGTTTCCGCGTGTACGCGTCGTGAAATTCGCAAGGAGGCGGCACGGGGGAAACGCGGTTCCGTCGGGTGGAGTGGCTCGTAAGCTCGTACGCACGCCACGCGTCCGATAAACGGACGAGCAAAAACAGCCCGAAGCTCGTCACGTTTCCAGGAACATTTCGTTCCGATCGATACGACCTGCCATTACTGCCCGTGGATAGGCTCTACCGTCGTGTTTTCCTCCGTCTCTATCCACCCCACCCCCCCCGGGTCTCCCTCTCGCACGACACGCGGTAATAAGGGTTGCTTCGTTGTAACGCGCGCGCGGCCCACGTTGAAATCACAAGGAGAAAACGATTCTCGCCCCTCGTTCTCGCTCCGCGCTCGCGGGAGTCCTTGAATTATGCCCCGAACACCAGAACACTGGCCTTTATCGGATTTCCAACTTTGTAATTTACGATTTTTATCCCGACCCTCTCCCCCCTCCACACATATACACGTGTGATATGGATACCACGTGCCACGTACGAGAACCGCTCTTTACACCTGGTAATGGCGCGAGACTAACGCGGAAATTTCGATTTTCACCTTGTTCCTTTGTGTCACGGCTGCTTGGATACGGTATGTAGTGGTAGTAGTAGTACACTTTTCTTTTGCAAAGAGAATATATTTATATTTGATTTTATAGTTGGATGAGAGGTTGGAGTTTCCACGGTGTTAATTAAAGTGTCCCTGATTTGCTTTGACAAACGTCGCGAGATGTTGGGTATAAAAGAAATTAAAGATCTTCTTAATTGGCTGGTTGCACGAGCTGAGTGAGTGGAGGCTAATGAAAGTGCTGGGGTGACATGTCGGGATCATTAGGGGAAATAGGAAATGATTATTTGATACCTTCGTGCAAGGTGTGTGCGCGTGGAATATCCGAGTCATTGCTTGGAGCCGATAACCGGGGAAGTCATCGAATAAAATTGTGCTATGGGAAGTAATTGCACGACGGAGTTTTTTCTCGTGAGATATAGGTTTGTTCATATTTATTTATACCTGTCTTCACGTTTATGGTACAGGGTCATTTGAAATGTTTTATTTAATAAAATAAATAGAAATACTGGAGGACGTTTGGGTTTTTACGTTTCACACGATTCGTAATGACTTCTATATTTAGTACGTTCTTTGTAATAAAATATGTACTTAAATATATCATTTGTAGCATCGCGAAAAATGTATTCTTTTTTGTCATCTGTCTTTGACGACAGGTATACCTTTTTACCGAATTCCGTTTCCTTTGAACTCTTTGAAGTCACCAGCGCATTCCTTGAACCAGCTTTGCTAAAACTAAATTCGTACGAAAGAGTGAACAGCGAAATGGTACAAAGTACATAATATAACAGAGAAATGTTAGGGTAATACTGATTGAAAATTCATTCTCAAAGGTACAAATAATATTTATCAAATACGTATGTATATACGGAATTAAAAACCCCTACCATCACCAATAATACCAAACAAAATTTCCAAAATGCATTTTTCACCAGGCGTCGATTCTCGTGAAAATTTCAATAATGATGCAACACACTTTCTCCGATATTCAAAGACTCTTAGAAAGTTACCGACAAACTTTTCTCACCGTTAACACGGTTTCAAAGTTTAATGTACTGCGCGTCCCGCGGAATTACCTTACGAAACACCACTCCTATCCTCCAGAACCCCAAATGCAACGTTAATAAAAGAAAATCCCTCTATAAAAGTACAAATAAAAAAAAAAGAAATCCTAATACAAGACCTATATAAACGATTGGTAAAGACAATACAAATCGTAAAACGATGCTACTCGTCGCGCCAGTCAGCGAGTAAATCGCACTCGAAGGCAACGCGCGCCCATAGTTCGCATTACTGTAACGCGATATCGCAACGGTCGAGTGTGATTCTGAATAATACAGATACTTATGTACACCCAGTTATGCCATCGTCCGTGGAAAATTCTTCGGATTCGATTGAAGCGAGCACCGATTCACTATTTCTTCCCCTCGATAGAAAACGCCAGCGCCCAAACGAGCCCCGATAGGTACAAACCGACTCCCGCACGTACATACATACATATATACATACATATATACATACATATATACATACGTATACGAGCAAAACTATTGATCCATGAGTAGTCACGCGATTCCCTCGTAGAACGCCACTCAAGCCTTTCTTGTGCCTTTTTCCTACCTCGCCGCACACGCTGCAAACCTTCCCGTTTCCTACACACCGGCCGTTTGGATTCTCCTAGCCAATCGAGGTTACCCTTTCCCGAACTTCGCGGCGAGCTTCCACGAAGATTCGTTGCGGAAGCGTGGTTTAATTATACATCATCCATCCCTCGTCGATATCGAGACGATTCCGATCGATACGAACGGTCAGGCGGAGTCTAGAGTCACCTGGATATGTATGTATGTGTGAATGTGTGTGTGTATATACGGAATAAAAGGTGTAACGGGGATGAAAAGTACTGTTGCTGTGCCGCGACCGATTGGGATCTTACTTCGTGTTGGGTCGGTTTTGTTATCTGAAATTTCGAAACTGATTACGGGATTTATAGAACGCTCGTAGTAAAACCTGCCGTGGCGGGGCGAACGATCGTTTGGAAATTTTTAGACTAAATATTCTGTAATCGGTATAATTAATGGACACATTTTTTTTATTTGTTAATATATTATTTTAAACGTATGATATGATATTTCAATGTTTGACAGATGTCATAAAACATGAAATTTGGGCTGTAAGCTAGACAATATTCAACATTTTGAAAAGAAACATTCTGATTTCATTTACCATTCTCTAATGACTACACCATACACAGATAACGATGGATTTATTATAGAATAAGCCTGTATATAAAATATTAGTACATTTAGTATTAATTTCCTTTTTGATTATATATAAATTCATCTTAGTGTCCACTGTAGACCTTTAAAAATAAAACACTATATTTATCACCCTAATGTCAACCGGATTAAAAAAAGAAAAAAGGTCTTCGCGTCTTAATGATAGACACTTTTTTTTTGTATCCGCGTGCATTTCGCGGGCCGAGTGCCATCCCATCCAATTAACGTTCTCAAACAGGAAACGTCGAGGTGTGGACAGAGCACAATATCAGCCGAGGAATAACCTCACCCTTTTATTTCATTCTGCTCAGCCGGCGTCATCGTTCTAGGCCTCGCCTGTTTCACCACCGATTTACCCAACGCCATCATCACCTTTTCGTCCTACCTACTCCCTTAACTCACCCTATTTCCCTCGCTTTATCACCTGCCATCGGCTACCTCGCGCTGTACACCCACCTACGGGAGCGCCTCGGTTAGGTCTTATCGGTAATGGTCCTATTTTTGGAATCTCCGCCCATTCTTCGCGTGACCCACCTCTTCAACCCTTGCCACCCCCGCAGACCTGGGGGGTCTGAAGCAACGACTTCCAGGTAGAAAGCAGCCGGAATCTTCGAAGGGATCCTTTAATCCTGGAGTGAAACTTTTTTCACCTTGCTAAATATTCCAGGGACCAAAAATAATAAATTTTTAACCCTGTACCTTTCGGCGATTTATACATATACATATACCTATACATATAATTTATATGTAGCTGTCATTACCGAACTGGACATTTAAATAAAAAGTTCTAATTTTCACAATTAAATGCAAGTAACAGTAAATTTAGTATAGGAAATAGCAATCAAATTATCTACTCTTTTATTCGTTAAAAGTTGTAACATTGCAACCAAAAATACTTAATTTCCAACGCGATACCTTTCCTATTAATACTTACATCTATAACACTTATCAAGGATACCAATAGAACTTAATCATTATCACAGCGGTGCCTGTACAATGCTAATAGAAAATATTACAAGTATCCTTTGAATAATTCCGATTCGAGTCACCTAGACGTCAGATATCATCGCACAGGGTGATCATCATCAACGAAATAGTTCCGCGTGCTTTGTCGGTCCGCACCGATGACTTTCGCGAGACCGAAAGAAAGTTTGAATTAGCCCTGGCTCGAAAGACTCTTCCGTTGGTCGGTTGGCGTGACTCGGTTCACGGATCGATAAACAGCTCGGGGGTTCCCCGCTAACCAGCCTCGGGTCACGAGAATATTATTAAGCGTGCCGGTGCTTTTCCGACCGAGCAAACGGATCCGGGCGTGCTGACTTTTATCGGTAACTTCGTTTCGTAGGATGACAATAAAAAATGGGGGGGACACCGGCTTGCGGTTTATAGCCACGTGTCGTAGTGGCCTGTTCTTTATATTGGCTTCTCGAATGTCTCTTTTTATTTCCCACCTAGACGATTTACATGGTACGTGTGTGTTGTTCCGCCACGTGCAAAGTAGTTCTCTTTCGAAGGCGATTTTTTTTATTCGCATATGAGACGGATTCAAATGAAATCGAGGACGGGACGGGAATTAAAAATCCCACGTAGAAAGATAATTGTAATTGAGAAAAATTACATTCGATTGTAATGCTGTGCGTTGCTTTTCATCGCGAAGGAAAGTTATGGAATTACTTACACGGATTCTTCTGAGAAACTTCTTTTCATAATAATGTATAATATGAAACTGAAAAGATCGTGACTTCCACTTGCGCTCCACATACGCTAATTTTCTACTTTCCACGAAGAATCTTTCCCAAGTTCCTGGATTATGCTTCATAGGGAGTGTTCTAACCCTTGTAGTACCTTGGAAGATTTCCGGGTACCGTCCTTGAAAAACATGTGACTTTTGACGAACCTGACAAAATCAACGTATTTCTTTTAAAAATAAAAAAATCTTCGCGTTTTCATTTTTACTTTAACTATGAAATGTGTGTAACTCAACGTTATACGAAATACTAAATTATTTTATGTAGAGTATCCACACGCGTCTTTAAATTACATTACAAATTAAAAACCGATTTATCAACGTACCAAAAAGGGTTACAGTCTATCAAAAAAAATATATGGAATATATGGAATATATTACAATTCAAATATTGCCTTGTTATGGATGATAAGTAAGTAGTTCAGTTTAATTAATTTTTGTTCATATATGATCGTTATACAGCCAGATAAGGTCTGTATTGTTAATATCAAAAAAAAGGTGTCAATTACCAGTACTTACTTTCTTACTAAAAATAAGATAGATACATATGTTAACTTCAAGTACCCACTTCAACCTTCATCCTCACAAAGAATTATCAAACGGAACTACAATTACTATCCGTAATACCGATGCACCCAGCTGAAAGGGGTACCGCCCATCCGATAGAAAGTTATTAGAACGATTGCGTCGAAGATCCCGCCGAGGTACGTGCGACTCATTAGGGTTCTTCTTGCAGCGAGGCTTTACGATCTACTTGGTATAATAACCGGTTGCATGTCCAAGAGAAAATACCTTATTATTGCCGGCTAGGTACGGGTAATTGAAGAGTGGAAATATGAAAGGCGTCGATGGAATACATTATGAAAATCGTTTCCGCGGAACCCGTCATTAAGCCTGGCCGTGTTAAAATCCGCTCGCTTTTCTATCACCGCTTTCTTCCTGATCGCGTGCAGTTTCACGCGCACGAGCGTGTCACCCACGGCGAAACACCACCGAAAGGATCATCCGCGCACGGCTTACTTTCTTCCTGCCGATGAAAGAAACCACGCGAAGGGGAGCAACGCGAACGCGAACACAGAGGGACGCGAATTCATTCGAACGTACAAAGCTGACTGATGGGAATTCATGATTGCTTTTTTATTCATTAATGACTGTATGGTGTGTGTGTGTGTGTGTTTTTTTTTCACGCGGTAGTGAGATTGATTAATTACGGTGAACGTTTTTTTTGTAGACTGTCATGTAGGACAGATAAAAATGTTATTTTTTTTAATGAAAGTGAAAGGGTTTAATGATTTTATTGGTAATTAGTGCATATTGATGAATCGTGAAATTGTGAGGAAAGTAAAAGAGTATAGAGATGCAATTATTCTTTGTAAGTGAAAGATTATGTTTGTACTAGATTCTCGTTCTTGAATGTTGTCATTGAAGTATGTGCATGACTTACAAGAATCATTTTTCTATCAACATCCATAAAGATTGCGGATGCTTGTGCTCGAACGACGAGAAAGTATCGTAAATGTCTTCGCTTTCAGGTCATCGATACTACAGACTCTAAATCACCGTACGTTCGTTGTCTACTTTCATTGAAATATGTAAGGATGATATTCGTATCCTTTCTGCAAGAAGAGCGCATCACGTACAGATTCGCTTATTTGCTTTTCTTATCTCCTTCAAAAGCGAAATGAGAAACAAGATTGATCGTTGATTTTAATTATTATAGGGACACATTAAATTAAAGACAAATTAAAAATATTTTCATTATTTTTCCCCATTATAATTAACGTAAGTAATCTTTCCTCAGCATTATGAAAATGTTTATACCAACAAATTCCTTCCATCCACCGTAACCCAGTAATTAATACCTCTGCGAGCCCAAGAAAAACTCAAACTCCTAATTAAACACCTGCCAACGTCCCCGTCAATCGACCGCATACAATTTCCGACGACTGGACAAACGTCGCCGGGGACCGCGGGAGAGAATTTTTCCGCCCGCTGAAATTGATTCTCGTGCGAAAGGATTAGCATGCGAGACACCCCGACGAAACTGCGGCGTGACTGCGAATACAAGAAAGTGAGCGGAAAACGGTACGGGATATTCACCGTACGTCATGTGTGTATATGTAACATATTCATATATACTATACACAGACGCCATATGTCGTGCGGTCATTCATGTCCACGTATGTTCCACGTAGACCTTCCACAGACGTAGACCGTTTCGCGAGTGTAGGTCAGACGGATACGTGGTGCACCACCTACGTGCCAGCAATCACTTCTCATCGGGTATAAGCGGTAAATCGTGCAAATCGCGGGGACGTACACACGTTAAATGTTGAGAGGCACCTCTGCGCTTGTCGACGATATACACGTACGGATTAAATTGCCGGCAGCAGTGCGAGCAAAGTGTTCTGTTCTTTCTTTTTTTTTTCCTCTCCGTTCGATCACATTTACGTCGCACCGGTGTTTATTGTTACGTATTTACCTACCTGTATTTGTTTATTTATTCACGCGTCTTGGGTCGAAGCGTAAGCTACCGTCTTTTGGTAGTTATCTACATTACCTACATTTCCATTTTATAGTACTGACTAATTAAATTTATCGATCGCTTGATAATATATGAATTAAACAATATTTATCTGGCAAAAACGATCAGTATAACACTAAAAGATATCATAGTAGTGATAAAGAAAGTGTCTTTTAGTGTTATACTGATCATTTTTGCCAGATAAATTTCTATTTTATTATCTCACTTATATTTACTTCTTTGTTTCTTTGTTTCTTCTATTATTTCCTGTAGAAGAAACTATCCTCCAAGGGATTGCTAGTGAAACGGAGAAATGTTCCTTCTATCTATATTCTAGTGTCCCTACAGTTTCACGGTTATGGATATCATTGATGATAATAGAAGAAAACACGTGAAAGTCAATCGAATGATTTAAATACACTCAGTTCATCCCTGGAACAACGAAAAAAAAATATGAGAAAGGCCGTGAAAAGGCCAGTCATGCGATTTAATGCATAAACCCGGTGTTCCCGGTTCCCTGGGGGAGGTATGAAAAAAAAATTAAGAAGACACAAAAGAGCAACTTTAATCGCCATGCACCGCCACCCTGGCGCGTGGTGCACGCGCGCAAAGGACACACACAGGGGGTGAAAACTCAGGGGAGGTACGATAGGAGGGCAGAAACAGCTGGCCCGTAATGGCCGTTTCACCCCCGACGGAGACTTCCAGTTTCCGGCACGTCGTTATGAGTGGCATTAAGAACGTCTGGGGCACGGATAATTTCGTTGCGGTCCCGCCGTAATTCTCTTCGCTCTCCCTCTCTCCTTTATCTCTCGCGATACCGGAGAGAAAACGATAGAGAAACCCGGGTCTACGATCCGTGACGCCCACCTGCTCGCCTCTTCGAGGGAACAATTGGGAATTTCGATAGGACTACCGTTGCTGGTTGATACGCCAATTGTACCAGCTGACGATTTTTTGTGTTGTTTTTTTTATTTTGTTCGGGTTGTGTAAGGTAGAAGGAAATGCAGCGGTGCATGGGATTTTTTAGAATGAATTTTTAATGGGTTGTATGATTTTAGAGAAATGTTTTCTTTAATAGATTTTAAATGTTTTATGGTGTTTTTCGTTGGATATGGTGAAATGAATTTTTTACGGGATGTATGATTTTGGGAATTAATTTTTGTAGGATTTGATGTGTTTCTCGTTCGATTAACGGATGGAGTGTTGTTAGAGGGACTGCTGGTAACGATGACTACCGGAACCAGCTTGACTTTGTTAATTTTTTTTTTCGATTTCTTACCAACTAGCTGATCCCGTTTCTCGAGTTTCCGCGAAATATGAGACGCTGCGCAGCCTCCTCTTTTATGAGCCCGCGACTTTACGACCACGAGAGGTGTTAAAAGTTGGCACTTTTCCGGCACCATCGGCAGACTTATTGTATCTCTTGCTACAAACATATTTCGCGAAATGTTATTAAGGCGCTAAGAAACTTCGGGATTCGTTTAATTAACTTGGCATTGGCGCACCTTGATGGGACTATTAACAGCGACACAGGTGAATTCTATTTTAAATGGAATATCACCTTGCAGTTCCTATACAACTTATCCAGAAACGTTCAATAGGGGCTTAAAACAAATTTAAAAAAATAAATTTTAACTGTTGAGTCAACTGCGAAGTTATGCAGGACATATTTATTTTTATTTTTCATGCAGAAAAAGAATTTTCGCCGAAATAACGTGCATGTGTTTCATGAATATATTTGAAAGCCGAACTATACCGCGGCCAAATTAGTTTGTGACAAGACCAATTTCCATAAATCGATAAAAATGATTCCACACGAAATTTGGTCAATACTTGGTCGTGGTCAAAATTGCTTTCAGAAGCGTAACGTAATCAACGTTCCCGCTTCAATATCCTTGCAATCTAATCTCACCGTTCCACTCGAACATTCTTGCAAACTAATTGCAAGTCACGGGCCGGATCGCGTGACTTCGCAGTCAGAATTACAAGCAACAATGTAATTATCGGGACTTACGTTAAGAGGAATCAATGAACGGCGTACTAGGATGTATCACGGTACAAATATTTCTACCACGAACTTTATGTAATTTCGAGAAAACCTCCTTCTAAACCTAGTTACAACTTTCTTACGTGAAATACCACACAAATATCCCACACATTCACAACATTCATATTTTTTTTTTACCAACCCTATGATCAACCTGAAAACTTTTCTCACCGTTTTAATGCCACCGACGGATATCTTATGTTTCGTTCGCTCGACGACGCTGTTTTATCGACGCCGATGATCGGAATTCGGCTTTCTTCGCGGAGAAATTATCGCGGTTTTCACCCGCCGCAGAAAGAAATCGCGAAGGGGCCGCAATGCGGCCGAGATAAACGGCCGGGGCTCGGCCCGTCCAATCGTTGCGGTGGGATTTTCTAAAAGTGGCGGAATGTCACGCGACGCGCGATCCCGGCCGAGGATTTATCGCGCGTTCGCGATCCACGAGATCGAAACCTCGTCGATCGCCGCTGCAATTCGTTTGAGTGCAGTTCTTTGTCCGTTTTTTACTTTTTCTTCTTTTCCACCGGAAATTCTCGTCGATTGTAAGACTCTTTATCGATGGAAATTTAAGCGGTAAAATTTCCTTTCACCCAAACACGTTTTTTCGGTAGCTAATAAACGCATCGATCTGAAGTATCGCAAACGGAAGGCACGAATATTTGGAAAAGATTTATTTCACCTGATACAGGAAACTTTCGGTTAATCCCTGTTTGTTCTTCTTAAGTTTATAATGAAAAGTTTAGCGGAATCGGAACGACTTTACCCACGATCTTAAAACTGAACCGCAGAACCTGCCGAAGGCGGGCAAAAGAAGAAAGAAAAAAAAAAAGAAAAGAAAAAACGGGAAATACCATTCTCGAACCCCCGAAACACGGTAGTAGGGGGGTACAATTTCCACAAGATAATCTCTAGAAACAGTAAAAATCGACTAACAGCACCGAGCGCGTTCCACTTACCATCGTGCTGGATAGAAATTACAGCGATTTCTTTACAAGTCCGCAATAAAAGCCCGCCTTCCGTCGGTGTCCGTCCGCAATGCGGTCTTCTGAAAGGAGTTGAAAAGAACCAACAGGAATTATAGCCCGAAGGATATCATGAGACTAATGAAAGGAGAGAAACGGTTTCGTTTCTTTATGTTATACGTATGTATACATGTATATACATATTGTTTTTTTTTTTGTTTTAATTTCGAATTCCGAGTGACGCGTCATCCCGATCAGCCGGTTTTGTTTCTTCGCGTCGGTGACGACTTCGACGCCGACGTAGGCGTCGCGGCGGTTTTCGGTGCCCCGTCGCCGCAGTGCTGGCGCAGCGCCCTGACCTCAAAACACCGTCACGGATCGATAGAAAACTTCCTTCCTACATTTTCTGTTGCGTTCGCCACGCGGACTTCGCGTTCAAGAAGTTCCTCGCAAGAAGATGAATATTTTCCTGTCGCGTTGTTCCAAAGATTTCTCATGTATAAAATTTCCATTAGAAGACTCTCACGGTTATATTTTACTATAGTATTTTTATTTCGATAGATTCTCGGCAATTTTGTAATTTAATATTTCTTCAATTTCTTATAGGAGTGATTTCTTTCAGAATTTTGTCATTGATAAATCATTGTTGCTAATTACTTCGTACTGAATGATATACTTTTAATGGTTCGTTATTTACAGTAATAATAATTGACGTCAATTAGAAGCAGCATTCTCGTCAGAGTTTATCGAATTCCGTGCAATAACTGGATCAGTTCCCGTAATCTGTTTTTTTTTGTTGTTGTTTCCCTTGGAACGACATATCACAGACAGAGTTTCCCGTGGCAAGTATGATCAACGTAATCTGACGTTTTAAACTCAAGGCCGAGGACTTCCTCAAGGATCATCGACCTTCCTCTCTGTGTCGCTCGAATTTCTCACGGTCTCCTACTCCGTGTATCTTCGTCTCTTCCTTCTTACACACTGTCGACCACGAAGTACCACGTGCTGGCAAGCCAGGCGATTCTTTCCCCTTTCTCTTTTTCGCAAGACGAACCACTTATCTATCTGTTTCCGCGTCAAATCAATTAGCCCCTGCGCTGATATATTCGGACTTGTCGAACATCAGGTATATAAATTGCATTTATAAATACAAACGAATCGCATTAATATTTTCATACGAATTTTTCTGAAAGAAGTATAACATTAAGAAAAATGCCAGAGTTTTAAGAATTGTCACGCGTTGGTTGATACGAGGGTCACCGGTGACCGGCGCGTGATTTTTGTGTATCGTCGTGGTCACCTGTGACACCTATCGAATTTAATTAATACTAATATTGTGAGCCTAAGGAGAATTTATATACACCTATTACCACCTGAAGGATCAAATGAATGATCTTTAAATAAAAGCTATATAGTAATTTTTACAACCGAATGCAAGTAATAGAAAATTTAGTACGAACAATAATACAGAAAACAATTACTAAATAGTACTTAAGAAAATCTATTTTTTAAACATTGCAACTAACGAAAATAAATAACTAAAAACTGTTACGTTAATAATAGAAAAAATCAACAAATACGCTGTCAAACGATAAAATATGTTCATTATCAACAAAACAGATGTTCACATAAAAGTATGTCCATAATAAAAATTCATCGATCAAACAACGCGTTCGCGTAGGAAATTAAATCGCGATAAACGATCGGCACATCAAACGAAAGTCCAGGTAGGAAATGAGATAAATATTTTCCGCAAATAGATTTAATCGGGGTTGCATTCGAACGCCAGGACAACGTGTCCGCGAGCTAGGAAAATAAAGTGTCCGTCTCTTTTTGCCGTTTTCACTTCAACTACCCTCGTAAATACCATACCGATGTCCAGGAAACGCTCGACTCCCATTCGACATGAAATCAGGCTAAACGCGAACATCCTCCAGAGGTTCTTTCCGTGCGTTTTCGACGTCGAGTGGTGAACGTGGTTCACCGTGTGGCAGGGTACACAGACCGAGAAGCTACTCGTGCTCGTTTTATTACCGCAGGTACGAAGAACCGGGGAGCTATGACTTCCTTCTGCTTTACGAGTTGCTGATATAATGTTGCGCGGAACGTACAAGGCCATGGTTCGTTAGACGAGCGTCAGGTGAACTTGGTTGACATGATTTAGACGTGCGTTTTTTTTTTTGTTAATTGTCGACCGGAGAGCTACTTTTTTAACGCACGCGAAAAAAATAATGTCGGGCGAATTTTCCATTTACTTGGACCTTGTAAGTAGAACGAATGTATCGTGTGTTGAAGCAGGGTGTTATTTCACTTATTGGAGAAAGGAAATTTTTATTTCTAAGTAGATGTAATATGATAATTATTGAAATATTCGCTGTGGTTTGCTATGACCGCAATTTTTTCGGAAGTTATAAACTATAGTAATTATAATGTATTATAAATAATAGGATATTATAAATATTATAAATAATTAGGAAATTGATTGTTCAAGGTGTAATTTATCATTCGCTCTTTACGCGACTCAGATATGTATAAATATCTATTTGACGACACTTTTCTTACAAACAAGTAGTTAGAGTAGATTAATTTTTAATAGTGGCCCTTCATAAATCAACGGCAACGATGTTTGTAAATACACACAATAAGCCGCAAATTTGCGATATTTTCTATTCGCGCGCAAAACTTAGGCTACCCATATTGTATGTTATTTTATTATGGTTCTTATAAACGAGAGGAATGACTTCCTCTTGCTTTACGAAGTGCCAATACAGTGGCCTCGACAAGCCGATGGAAACAGCGTCCCTTTCCACAAGATCACGAGATGGGCTTCGTTCCATCCACTTAATTAATGTAATTAATCTTGTCGTAATTATGCTGCGTTTACCACAACGATTCGAGTCATTTTTCAGCGTCGTCCATTCAATTTCTACCGCATGCTAGAAGTAAAGGTGACGCTGTTCCTCGTTAATCTTAAATGTTAATCGAAAGAGCCCTTCAAACGTTATTCTATTCAAAGAAACTTACACACTTAAACAAAACTTCCTCGCTAACCGTGTCATTCGTTATCAAAATTATCTCAACACATTTCTCAATTCCCCAGTTATAACAAAAACCTTTTTTAATCCATTCCCTCGAATCACTCCGTAGTCCAGTCAAATTTTCTTAAACTTCGAAATTTCTTATTACAAGATGGAATATTGGTATTATACGTTTTCGAGTGTGCTGATCACTGGAAAAATAGTAAAAAAAAATTCTAGTGTTTCACTTCCATGCGAAAATCGCTTACAAAAATTTGAAATGCTTCAAAGTTGAACAAAATTTGACAGTACTATCCGTGTTTCTCTTATTCAACAACATAAAAAGAAATAAAAATAAAAACGTGCTGATACTTCCGTCCTGCGTCGAAGTTTTAAATGTCCCCTCATCGAATTTCCTGGCCGAAGAAAAATTCACCTAGAAAGTACGTCGGATCAATATTGCTTTATGCCGGCGTACATAGAGCGCGACAACGACAAACTCTATATGTATGTATGTTCGTTTTATTACGGCGTGTACACACGAGAAAGGTACGACTTCCTCCTGGTTTACGAGGTGTCGATACCGCGCCCCGGGTAAACCTATATAAAAGGCGAGTTTGCTTTGGTCACGGCGTGGCACGTAGTCCTGTTGGCGCGATCGAAAGTCCTGCCGGGACGAAACGGCAAGGCAAAGACGAAGACTTATCGCCACGCTTATTGCGACTAAATTTTACGATGCGCCTTGGCAACGGCTACAGCAACATGGTAAATATCGGCGGCAATTCAACACGCTTTCGAAAATCTATGGACAACGATACGATAAAGTCTATTCAAAGACCTGAACAAAAGTCTAATTCTGCACATAGAAATTGCTGATACATTGTACAGGGTGTAACAAAAATATTGGGACAGTTTTTCGGTATCGATAGTACGCACCAAAAGATGAAATAAAAGTCTATAAAGTTTTGTCTAAATACCACTCCCTATAGAGATACAACCCCTTTTGTGAAAGATTTAAAAAAAATCATATCTCCGAAATGGTACGTCGTAGAAGACCCGTTTTCATTGCAATATAACCGGAGAAGATCATAGGTAATAGAAAAAAATATAATTGCAGCGATTATTGCTGTTAAATAGCATTTATTCTTGTTTCATACAAACAACGTTGATTACCTATAATATCGTACCAGGTTTGTAACAACTTGGGAAAAATTAAGGGCATTCACTAAATCTTCCTTTGCGTAGATAGTGATATTTTTTCTCGTAAACTTTAGTCTCTTCCGGTTATATTGCAATCAAAATCGGTCATCTACGACGCACCATTTTGGAGATATGATTTTTTAAAAATGGGATTGTATCTCCATAGGGGGTCGGTTGCGCCCACAACTTATAAGACTTTTTTTCTTATTTTCATGCGACCTATCCATAAACCTAAAGTGTCCCAGAATTTTTGTTACACCCTGTATAATATACTTCGTGTTATTTTTTCTATAAGAAAAATAAAATGAAATATATCATTACATAGGACGTAGATTTTTTTTATTCGAACACTTAATTATGCAAGAATGAAATGTTATGTAGACAAAAAAAACATGTCAACGACTCTTGATCTCTGATAAAAGTTCACAAAAGAATATCGTGAGTAATAGGACAGGGCTGATGAGCCGGGATACTCTGGCATTTCCACGAATTGTCAGCGGATACCCTTTCCCCCTATTCTTCCCGATGTTGGCGAATGGGGTATACTTTCAGGGTTGCTCGTGGCAGCCCCGAAGGTTCGTTGGCATATAAATGACGGGCCAATCCACGGCCCGTACCGAACTAACGAAACGAGACGACAGTGGTTGTCCGCCATTACGGTGAACCGACAGTGTGCCACGGTTCTTTAATTTTTATTTTTTTTCCCCTCCCCTTCTCGTCCCTATACCCTCTGCTACTTCCATTTCCGTCTACTTTTTCAACGTGATTTATTGTCCACCCCCATTTTCTCTTAATTTATCTCAGATAAAAGCCACTGGCGCGCATTTCTACATGCTATTACGAATCGTTGTTTTTTCTTTTTCTTTTTTTTTTTTTGTTTTTTTAACACAGCTTCCCTGGTATCCCGCTGAAATATACGACGGACGTGGAATTATATTTTACGAAACGTTGAGATATGATATTTCTCGGGATTCCGAGGTAAACTGCGCACATTTTCGTGTAAAGTGAAATTAAGAAATGGAGGAGCGTCGTATCAATACCGATGAGAGTAATTTTCTTACGACGAATCGTGGTTGAATTTTTTTTTTGTCCTTTTTCCCCTCGACGATGTTCGTGAATTTCTCGAGATTCTGTTTCACGCAACACCCCGTAATCTTACGTAACAGATTGACAAGTAAGCCCTCGTGGGTGTAAGCGAACTATAAACCTCTGCGAAAATGCAACGGGGCGGCTATAAATAATACCGCGAGCGGAAGGGTGAACGATTTATGGCCGATCGTGCGTGCTCGGATCATGCAAGCGTTACGAATGTTATGTTGTTTAGTATGAATAAGGATTAATCTAATCTCATTTGACTTTCCATCGAGAAATTTCTGTGGTCCAAAGAATTCTCAATGTATCACCTTCTAATAATTCCACGCAGTTTCGGAAAAATGAAACTTGATGTTTATCTCTATATGGTCAAGTGTTATTAATTAAATTTGTTTGCAAGACAATAACAAACACGATAGTGAATGAGTATTTGAGAGAAAGAAAAACTACTTTAAATACGTGATTTACATGATACAACACTGGATGCATTTACACCATGGGGATGAGTGTGATAAAAAATATTTTAAAACTAAACCTTTTGATAGTATATTTTCACCGAACCGGCCAAATGACCGGTCTGTCATTAAAATTCCGCATTTTTACATTTAGATGCTGATAATTAATTTAGTAGGGGCACTAATCATCAAAAATACCTTTTAGACATTAATAAAATATATACATATATAATATATTCTGTTTCTTTAATTATCGAAAATACCATATCACTACGGCAAAAATGAATTACTTCTTTTCCATCTCATTCACATGTACCCAACAAAATCTAAAAACTATTCTTTACTCAACAATTTCCTTGTATTTCCAACAGACAAGCGAATCCCACGAATTTCTCCTAAACAATACCATTCCTATCAAAAACGTTTTAATCGAATTTCCAGCAATTTCCAACGAGTCGCGGTAGAAATTTAAACGGAGCCTAACACCGTGATTTAGGAGTCTGCGCTGGCGCTGAATCTTTCATTCAGTTCGCGGTATCACGACTACGGGCGAACAGAAGGAAGAATGGCTGGAGTCGGGTTAATGTCGGGCCGTGTAGGTCACGGATTGGTCGGTGTTCCCGATCGGCCGTTTATCTGGTTGTAGTCATGACCCACATTGCCGTTACCGGTAATGTTAATCGCCATTCTCGACGAGCACGTGCGCTGCACGGTTATGCGCTTTTTGTTCGGTTCGCGGTTAAGTCGAATATGCCAGACGCCGCGGAGTTTGTCTAACGTTTGTCGGCGGTGGATATGTTAAAATATTCGGCGCGGATGTGACGGTCTGATTCTGACGCAGAAGAAATTTATAAAGAAACTGTACGAAAAAAGAAAGAATAAATTGCAAATGTATGGAATAACGTTTTAACGGTAGAACGTTAGCAACAGTTATTATTTAGAGAAGTACTGTTAATTGGACCTATTAAACCTTTACTTTCTTATGCTCGCAATGTCCGAGCATTGAGTTCGTTGCGCGGAATTTTTCACACGTGTTGGAACAGTATTTGAATGCAAAATAAAAGGTTACGATATTTTTAAACAGAGAAATAGAATATTTCTAGTTTTATTGTCAGTTTTTTCAACTTCATTCTTGTCGAAGTATATTTGGAAAAAGTTTGAAATCTATTAAAGGTTAATATAAATGATCGGAAAAGCCAACATGTGTCTATTGATCGAATTAAATGGTTGGAGATATATAAATAGACCTCGAGTGATTTAACATTCTTGTTATTTTATATTACATCAACATTTACGGGCGAACAAGTACTTTGTCGAGAGTTCATGCACCTGGCGCTTGATTTACGCCAAAATGTTTTCATGACTCCGTGTTAACGAATACCAGCGACTTATACACGATATTTCAGTGTAAATCTTCTATGCGATGACGTCATAAATTCCACGTTGATTTCAGATACATAAATAATAGCAGGAAACGTTAGAAATATAGTATGTTTCGTATTTTCGTCGAAAAATTTTCTACGTTTCTCAACCAACAAAAGACAAAGAAGAAAACCTATTAAATAGATAAAATATTATGAATCAAAAGATATATATCGACCTTTGCCACATGTAAAACAGAGATTACCGTGTTGAAAATTACCATGCATTGTATTCCATTAACCGAATCGCCGTATCACGAGACTGACAAGTTACCCAGCTCAGGTATTCGTTAGAAGTAACTTGTATCGTCATAAATTATAACCAGTATACCGCTGAATATTGATGAAACGAATAATTATCCGTCAATACCAGTTTAATCAATCACCCATACATCCACCCGTAAGTTATACAACCAATCTTTCAACTTCTCCTTTCCGCGAGAAATCTATAATACACTGAATGCATCGCTAATTATCTTCGATATCTCACACAATTAACGCAACAAATCACACTAATTGACCGATAAACTCCGGTGATTTTTCACACGTTAAATATATTTCAATCAACCCGTGGAATAACTCACTTTCACGTGATCGCAACCCGATGGATTATTCATATTCGGAGTCCCGGAGAGTTAGCATGATTCTCTTCGATCATCGATGAAATCAATGAACCCACGAAGAACTCAACCGGAGAAAAAAACATCGAAGAATTTAATTATCGCTCCGGGCACGTGGGCAAAGGGGAATCTTTTAATTTAGACGGAGTCGGATGGGTGTTAATATCAGAACTGGACCTAACGATCGGCCGAATGTAAAGAGATAGGCGAAGGGAGGTAGGAGGAGGAGGAGGGAAAAAGGAAAGGGTGAAGGAAGGGCCGTTAAAACGCCTTAAGGCAACGCGCTCGTTTCCCGCGGAAATAAAAGAGCGTACGTGAGAGAAAAAGCGAGAAGGTAGAGGGATAATGAGATGCTTTATTAAGCTCAGGCATACCAGGTGCCTTTTTGCAGGTAATTATATGCTCGCACCTAGTGTTACACCGGTGGCATGCCGTCTAATTACTCTTAATTACGAACAAAAGCGGTACCATCAGATCGGTTATGATAAAGGTGGTAGAACTTTATGACGGACATCGTCGTAATTTTTAAATTCGACAGTCACAATGATTCTCTCGTTTCGTTTATCACGTTCGAAGTTCGTTCATAAAACGCTTCGATACAGAGAATCATTTATTTTTTTCCAATTTCCAATTTCCACGCAAAAATCATTATTTCTCCGCCCGAACTCTCGTTTCGATATCATTTCTCGCGGTTTCCCGCGTTGTAAATCTCACCGACGCCAAATGTATTCGATAATTCCTCTCCGCACGTCGAGTTCACCCTCCGAAACCGAGATAAATGCCGTTGGCCCTTCGTAATTCACCGCGGAACACCTCGGTGGTTTCTCGATATACCGAGAGAGGCGTGCGGACTCGAGTTGTATGTATTTACGTGTACAGGGTGTAACAAAAATTCTGGGACACTTTAGGTTTATGGATAGAACGCATAAAAATAAGAAAAAAAGTCTGATAACTTGTGGGCGCAACCCATCCCCTATCGAGATACAACCCATTTTGTAAACAATTTTTAAAAAATCATATCTCCGAAATGGTACGTCGTAGAGGACCGATTTTGATTGCAATATAACCGGAAGAGACTAAAGTTTACGAAAAAAATATCACTATCTACGCAAAGGAAGATTTAGTGAATGCCCTCAATTTTTCCCAAGTTGTTACAAACCTGCTACGATATAGGTAATCGACGTTGTTTGGATTAAACAAGAATAAATACTATTTAACAGCAATAATCGCAGCAATTATATTTTTTCTATTATCTTTGATCTTCTTCGGTTATATTACAATCGAAACGGGTCTTCTACGACGTACCATTTCGGAGATATGATTTTTAAAAATTTTTTTACATAAGGGGTGGTATCTCGATAGGGGGTAGGTTGCGCCCACAACTTATAAGACTTTCTTTTCTTATGTTTTTGCGTTCTATCCATAAACCTAAAGTGTCCCAGAATTGTTGTTACACCCTGTATACATACAGCGCGAAAATTCGATCCTCGTCGGAGACGAAAAACGTCGCGGAATTATTGCGATGTAGGATCGAAGCCGGAAGTAGAAAACGTCGAAGCGTTGTCCGACGTAACCGGAGAGGATTGGGTGTCCGCGACGGAAAGTTTTGTGTACATATACATACATCTATGTATATGTTAGTGTACAAGAAACAGGCGTTTCTATCGTATTTCCTTCTTGTTACACGTTCGTTCGTCGGGCGGAAGTGTTATTTCGTTTTCACTCGCGGGAAAACACATCCGGAATATGTGTCAGGGTTGCTTAAGGACTTTCCCGACCGACTCCTGATTTCACGTCGTAATTTATATTATACATTTCTTGCGGACGCGTGTGCTCGTGTATCGCGTTTAAAGTTGCATTTAATTCTCGTTAGGAACGACTTGACTCGCTTGATCTTGGGCGAAGTTCAAGGAAACATGTGCGACGGTAATAATTCTGCTGAGTAAAGTTGACAATTCCAGGAGAAATTTTCGTGTTAATTGGTCTTGCTATATTAAACGACGTATACATATGCAGAGTGTTTTAAACTTTTCCATTTCAAAACTTAGATTAATTACTCAATTTATTACTGTATGAATTTTCTGTCGGTTTTGTTATTTAAATATATTTATCATCGATATTTGAATAAGATTTTATTTCTTTTTCTGTTCATTTATAAAATATGTTCCGAAGATTTAGCGGTAAAAAATAGAGGTCGACCTTCGAACGAAAGTCGTTTTTTAAATCTTCAATGGGAATCGAAGTAGTGTTCGTCTATCTGTGAGTCAGTTGGTATCGGTTTAAAGGCACTTGCCCCGTAGCTCACAATTCGAACTTCGTGTTGGTATTACGTCAAAACGGCCGGCAATCTTCTCATCGATTATAGGTAATTCATACGATATTCTTGAGAAATGCATCGCGAGGTCTCGCATCTATCATTGCAACGTGCAGAAAGGAAGTCAATTCGGACGCTTTCAGGCAGGTGAATCATCCATCGCACAAACACATGTCCTTCTGGCGAGGTGCGCGCGCAACGCCTCGGTTAATCAAACGCGATTATCGTCGATTGATAAATCTGCTAATTAATTAACGCGTTCGTTCATTATCGCTCCGACTACTCCGAGTTCCGGTAGCTCGTATCTGCTGTTTTAAATACTTCATTAAAAGAGAGTATCAGAGTATAGTATTAACAATTTCATATGATTCGTAAAAAAAAAATGTAAGTAACAAGCAAAAATCTCGATATAAAACTTACGGTAAAATGCAAAATAATGAAACGCGCCAATGACTCGAAACTTGTGTTACGGATATCGTAGCCCGATATTTAATTCGATCGGTGGAACGTGCATTCCAATTATTTCAAATTCATGCGCTTCCTTTCTCGAGCCGACGAAAAAGAAGAAAAAAAAAATAAAGAACACGTATATATGGACTCATTTACATGTTCTCCTTTAACATAACGAACTGCCTCGCGTGCATACGAGCCGCATATGCACCTTCTAGGAACCTAACCGGACGAGCGCACGCTAATACAGCTCCTCGAATTCCGGGAATAAATATTCCCGGTTGTTACTACTAACCTTCCTATATTTTCTAGGAACGTGTATCCCGAAGTTCCCTCGAATCGCGATAACCCATCCACCGCCCGTGAATACGGTAGTCTTCGGGTAAAGGTATCGCGAATCATCGTGCCAAATTTCGTAAAATATTCCGGGAACAGGGATTCCATTTCCGGGAATCAGCGAAATCCTCTAGGGAATGTGACAAACCTGACGAATGGTAAATAAATGTTCGACATACATCTCGGAAGAGATTCCTGTCTAGTTTGCAATGGAAAGTACGGTGTTTAAATTGAAAGGGGTAAATCAATGCGTTGAAATTCGTTGGTGATCAAAGTATTTAAGGACGGGATAACAACACCCGTCGAAATGACGGATTTCGGATTTCTCGTTGTACAATTACTGAAAATGTAAAGGTGGTTTTATTGGAATTTATGCTGACTTTTGTTGTGATAGGAAAATGTAATCTGTGTTAATCATTTTCCACCCACTACTATCATTTCAGTGATTTATATATCGCTATATTTAAACACACAAGAAATTCATCGGTTATTCTAACGTCAATACGTTAATCGCAAAAGTTCACCTGGTACACTTTTCGCACGATGAATGCGAAACAATTAATTTCCAACAAAGTACAGGACTTGTGTAAACCTAAAGCAAACAATAAATATCATAACTGTAAATACACTACCGCATTATTATATATACAGAAACTAATATTAATATATAAAAAAATCCTGAAACTGTAACCCAAAAAGTGTTACAAACTCCATGAAAATTAGTTTCAGTAGTAATTAAAAATATAACGTACAACGTTTCCAAAACCCTCCCAAAATAAAAATAAAAATAAAAACAATAGAAAAACTCTCTCTGCTTCGCAATGCAGTAATATACTTGCGAAATCTTCGAGTGCCCGGTAAAACAGGGGAGCGACGGAGCTCGTCAGCCATTCTACGTGGCAGAAGGTGATAGATAAGTAACTAAAGTAAAAAAAAGGAGGGTGGTAGTTGAAGCGATACAGCTCGTTGAGATCCTCCTAGTAGATACGGAGGCACGTAATAACGTGCGGCCGCGTTTTACCTGGCAGGTTGTTATTGCCGCTTATTATTTATCCATCGTGGGCGGCACGCGTTAGATATCGTTTTTGAGTGCGCCATTCGAGGGGCTGTTTACACGGGGTGAGAATGCTGAATGCCACTAACGCCGTGGAACTTTAATTATTATTCTTGGCGAGGACAGCTCCGATCGATCCGGCAACGTTCGACCAGTGTTATTTCCGTTTACTACGTTTCGTTGACACGTGCCTACGATAAGAAGGGTACACCGTGTCCTTTGCCCACGGACTACGGGGGCGACAAAGGATTTTTCCTGCAATCGATATTCCCGACGCTCGTTACTTTCGGACCTACGTCCTGGCAACCTGTGTTTTTACCTTACGTGACGGCGTTCGCGTGTTCCTCGTTTCCTTGGAATTAGAATTTTTGCGTAGAATACTTTTAGGGAACGCGGAAGTCGATTTTTCATGTAACCATTATTCGTGGATTGATAAACGAGAATGTCGGAGGACAAATTGATCGATTATAACATAAATATATTAGATAGATTCATATCTGAGAAGTATAGGAATAATAATGGATGGGAAATAAAAAGTGAGAATTTTAGAAAATGTTTAAAGTAGTTATGTAAAATACAAAATTATTTGGGTTGTTTTGTGAAAAGTTTTTGGAGCTCGTGTAGTAAAATTGTGAAAATTAGTAAATGGTAGCGTTGATTAATTTGTTCTCGGAGTTGCTAGAATGTAAATTGTTGTAGTTCAGGTTGGAGTGTCTGGTACGGGGAATTTCTCCGCAGAAGTACAGATCACAGTTTCCTTATTTGGAGCGGAGACTGATTTTATTACTTCATGTGACACGTTTTAAAGTGGGTCGGACTGGGTTATGACATTTCAGAGTGCACATTTTTATCAGCGGTGTTCGCATTTCTCTGAAACGAATTCACCTTGCCTATGCCGATAAAGGCGAGGAAGAAAAAAAGGAGGACAAAAGCGTACTGCGATTTTGTTGTGCGAAGAGTTTAGAAAGGATAGCCTTGTACTTAGAAACTTATCTCTATCGAGCAACTTCTATGACTTTAGCTTCTGTTGATTCAGAAGATTTCCCGAAAGCCACGTTAAAAACTTGTGCAAATCCAATGTAACTATTAATCAGGGAATCGCATGCCTCGTACGAAAGTAGGCAAATGTTTTCTAATCCAGTATTCCACGAACGACATTACAATTAAATCAATTTAGAACTCGCCCGTTCCCATACTCCAATTTCACGACATTTAACCGTTTCACCCGATGACACTGAAATGAAAATGGATAAACATTGAATGGGTTTCACTCGTTTATATACGAATTATTTAGATAATCCTAAAAGGTCGTCTTATTTTCTGCTTTACTACTTACAATTACATATCGATCATATTTTTAAATATCATGGAAAAGTGTAGACACCCTTGACCCCATAAGCTCCTCCCATTTTTAATGAAATAGAATATAAAACTATATGTATAATGTTTCAAAATATAAAAATGAAAAAACTGTACTTTCTAAGTATTTTTTTATGAATTTATAATGTAGAAACGAATTCAAAAAAAGGAAATTCTAGGAGAAATTGCTTTTGCAACACCACGAAAAAACGGCTTGAGTGAACATTGCAAGGAATAGTGAATGATCGATGGTATATCTAATAATATTCAGCACTTAACAGGTACCGCTGGGTATCAATACCTTTTTTTACATACTCTTACCGCAAAGACATTTTCTCCCTTTAACAACACTGCCCTTATATAATCGAGGGAAAGATATTCAAATAGCGACGAAGAAAGGGATTCAATAAAAAAGTGGTGTTAAATAATCTCATGTGAATTCAGTCCTACGTAACCCGGTGGCGTAAACACCTCATTTTGAGGGTTACAGTGCTAGAGAATTGCCACTCATCCACCAAAACGATTCTTGAAAACCTTCTATTGCAATAACATCGGTGGAAATTTTTGATTTTCATTAGCATATACATACGAAATAAATATCTTCATATTTATTTAATAAAATATGAATAACTTTTTAGAAAAATAAGTAACCCTTCTTTTTTATACGTATTCGTACAATTATAACTATAAACAAAGAATTGTTATGCTCCCCCCACCTCCTCAAAATTTTTCCCACCCACGCTGAAACAAAACTCCATAAAATCGCATTTCCACTACAGAACTTCCACCTCCGTGACATCAAGAGACCACGATGACACTAAGATCTCTAAAAACACACACATGCACGAAGTATCGCCCACACACGCGTCACCTTTCAGATCCCTCGCAATACCAGTTCGCAAAAAGGTTTTCCATCGGCGAACAGCAGATTTTTCGGATCCCGAAGCCGCCGCGCTCGGGAAGAGGGATTTCGAAAGAAAAACCGGGCGCCCGGGGGAGATTATCTCGATAAAGTTTCATTTGCATAACGTTCAGCCGGGCAAAGCGAAACAAACGAGGAAATAGAAGCCACCGAGGCCGACGGAATTTCGTTAAATCGGCTTAATGCGCTCGGGCGCAATCCCGGCGCAATTCCAGCCGTGATCTCGCAACAGTCACGGTGACTCATGCTGGAAAACGAAACAAGAAAACTGCGGTAGGGTGATGCGGCCGGATTTCGCGATTCCCCGAGACCGATTTCGTGGCTGCAATTCAATGCGGATCGAACGGCACTAATGGTCCGTATCAATGATTTCCTATTGAAAAATGCGAACAGGTTTTATTAGTGAACAACGATTCACCGTGATTCTACGAGTATTGCGTATATGTACATATTATAGTGATTGTAGTGATTTTTTTTGTTACGTGTATTTGAGAACCGAGTACATAATATCTCGGATCGGAGAGTCGTAAACCGTGATCGTATAGTTTTAATTCGATTCGTAGTACTGCCCAGTATAAGATAATGTTTCCCGGTAATCATCCGGGGAACTTATCTTCTATTCACTTTTATGGATAGAAAATTCACGGACGTTCGATTTAGTGGTTGGATCGGAACGATTGCACGTAGATCGCGAATCACTCGCGATTTCTATAGGTAACTTTTCTACCAGATTATAATAATTCCAATTCTATCTACATATCTCGAAGGAAATTGTTATTTCCATTTTCGAACAGAGATTAGAAATATTTTATCCTTATTTGTAGACTCAAACTACACGGAAACATGTAATCAACTTCTAAAGCCTGTAAAAAAATATCTATCATATATTAGATCTTAAAAATTCTTCCTGATTTTTTAATGACTAGTTAACAAAGGCATCGGATATTTTTTTATAATATTACGATCACACAATAGTTTGTTTTGTTATTTTTCAAATCCTGTTGAATCTTAATAAAACACTAGACTACAGTTTTATGTGAAACTAATAAATCAATGATTTTTATCCAGACGTCAGATTCGACAGGCACGCTAACGCAATGGTAATTTAATGAGGGCAATCCATTCTGAAATTCCTATTAAAAGCGAATCGTCTGATTTCGCGGTTGCATTAGAATTGCTCGCAGATCGGAGAGCGCTAATGATCCGTATCGGCGATCCCGTTACCGGTGCCACCTCCGGAGCACCTTCTCCGCTTCCGCTTCCACGGCCCACGTCTTCGCCGCTAACGACCAGAACCTTCTGCAACGGCCACGACGTTTGTTCTGCGATCTTAAGGTATGCGTACGCGGATGTTAAAGCTGGCCACCTTCGCAGCCGGTTTCACGATCGCGAAGTACAAGCTGAACGAAGCAGTGAATTTCAAGATTTTTAAATCATCCGAGGATGGACGAACTTAGGGCCACGGAAATTTCGAGATCCAGGAATTGTGGGGTATTGAAACTTTTAGACGTAGGGTATTTGAAATACAGAAAGGTGGAAATGTGGAAATTTTGGAACTCAGATACTTAGAAATCCAGGAATTTTTGGGCGTAGAGAAATTTGCGTATAGGGATTTTAAAGTCTGGAATTTTTTGTATGTATACATTGTGCGGCATAGAAATTATGAGGTATAGGAACTTTGAAGTATGGAGACTTTGAGATGCAGGAATTGTGGGGCATAGCAATTTTTTACGTAGGATATTTGAGACCCTAGAAAGTTGAAAATGTGGAAATTTTGGGGCTCAGTTATTTATAAATGCAGGAATTATTGGGCACAGACAATTTTGCGTGTACGAATTCCAAAGTCTGGAATTTTTGGATTGTATACATTGTGGAGTATAGAAATTATGAGGTACAGGAAATTTGAGTTATAGAGACTTCAAGATGCAGGATATTTTGAGGATAGAAACTTCAAAGAATTCAAATTTTAAAGCTTGGGAGTTTCAATGGCTACGAACATCACAGACAAAATTTCCAGCACGGCTAAATATTAAAATCTGAACCCACTGAGTCTTCAAAGAGTAAAAAATTGTAAGGTTTGGAAACTTCAAAAAGTAGAACCCACAAGGCGGAAAAATTTCATCGTATAAAATACTTAGGGTCTAGAATCTCCAAAGCGTAGAAACTTCTCTGATCAAGAGTTAAGGTCTTGACTCGGGCCAAGTACAAGAGTTCCCGACTGGTAGACCTGAACTACTCTTTTCCGGAAGAATTAGATCGAGGTTTTCGGGGTATTCAAACGGCATTAAATCCGCATATTTCCCCCAAACTATGGTGATATTCTTGTAGGGGACGTCCACCCGAGTAATTTAAGCCTAACTACGAGAAGATCCATCAAGCCAATCGCGAGATATTTTGATCTAAAAAGTCGAGGTTTTTGTAAGAAACGTCGTCTTCTTCCTCTCCTCCTTCTCCATCTCCATGTTCAGCCTGTCACGCAGCCCGGTGTCAAACCCTAACATATGTTTCATACTATGCGAGATAATTTTTCTGCCGATAACGTAGATTTTATATATGTAGTATATGAAATTTCCTCTCACACACATCCAGATTGTTAACATATTAAATTAGAAATGTTTGTTACGTTACGTTTTTGACATCAAGCTTCGTAAAATTAAGGGTCAGAATGCGTATTCGAAACATATTCGATCATTTTTATATCTTGAAAATTGCGCGAATGGCGAGCGATGTATGAAAATCGCGAAAAATCGTCAAATTATGACAGTTTTTTGGTCGGCATTCGCTGAATTTTTGAGATAGCGATCTGAAACTGGTACCATTGTTTTAGTTGGGAAATTCTACGCCAGATCTATGTATAATAGTTGTACTTTTCGAAATTTTGATTTTTCGCAAAAATCTGAAGGGGGTAGGTCAGGATTTTTTGCGATTTTCGTAAATCATTTGCCATTTCCACAATTTTTGAGATATTAAAATGATTCTTTCACTGGCTTATTCGGCTTCGCATTCCGCGTTCAAAACGGCCCGGATCATTTTAATATCTCAAAAATTGCGGAAATGGCAATCGATTTACGAAAATCGCAAAAAATCCTGACCTACCCCCTTCAGATTTTTGCGAAAAATGAAATTTTCGAAAAGTACAACTATTATATGTTGATCTGCCGTAGAATTTCCCAACTAAAACAATGGTACAAGTTTCAGACGGCTATATCAACAATTGAGCGAATGCCGTTCAAAAAACCGCCTGAATTTGAGGATTTTTTGCGATTTTCGTAATTTGCCCGTCATTTCCACAATGATTGAGATATTAAAACGATCCGGGACGTGTTGGACGCGGAATTCGAAGCCCAATAAGACAGTGAAAGATTCAGGTCGATATCTAAAAATTTGCGGAAATGACGAAAGAATCCACAAAAAGCATCGAAAATGCAAAGCTATGGGCCAAGTACAAGAGAATGTTACATTGGAATAGGTTGCTCATTAACATAAACTGCATTTTACACAGGATTTGAAATCAATCAAATGTGAGCAAGTTTGATTTCAAATCCTGTGTAAAATGCAGTTTATGTTAATGAGCAACCAATTCCAATGTATCATTCTCTTGTACTTGGCCCATAGCTTTGAATTTTCGATGCTTTTTGTGGATTCTTTCGTCATTTTATTTCTGTTCTCTGAAATTCGTAACAACCTACGAATTGAAATTCAGTTCAACGATCGTGAAACTTCGAAAGAACTTGGACAGAATTTTAACATCCGTGTATGCATACATACCTGTACCTCGTGAACCTATCCCCCTCTCCCTGTCTTCTAATTTACGTTTCAGCTTTCGGATCGGAATTTATTGATCATCTGTTACTCTGTTTTGTTAGACTTGCAAATGGATACCGTGCGAATTGATGCACGCTCAATATTGCTTGGCGCTGAGCTAGCGATTGTAGGGCGAGATTAATGAAGGTTTCTTTTATACGGTTCTACGATGAAACATTGCAACTGTAGATCTGTATATTGCAATGGTGTATCGAACGCTACGTGGTTGTGCACAGATACTTTTAATATAGCCGATAGCAGAATGATCCGGTAACTAATTAAAAATACATACACTTTGTCAATGAAGAACTGGTTCTCATGTATTCTCGCCTATAGACGAGTATGGTACTAACATAATTTAAATGATACCTGAACAATACGCTCAAATATGTATACATATTTAATTTACACGTACAGCCCTGTTATTCTTACACAGAATACGAGATCTAGACAAATATTCTAGAGTAATTAAAAGTGTGCAATTTTTTCTAAATAGATCAGATGTAAATATTGTAAAATTAGAAAACGAGTAGATGTTTCATTTTAATTTCCACCGGATAAACCCATGCGGGACAAAAGACGAACTTTTTCAGAAAGACATTGAAAACACGTTTTTTTTTTAAAAAAAGGAACTCTCATTTTGGAAATATCTTCCATCGGAGCAGCGTTCGTTTGTATTAAACCTCGGCTTTTTTGAAATATTTCAGTACGGCTGGCTGTTGCTAGAAAATTGTAATTTTAGTTTTAACTAGGCTTTACGCACGCCTACACATACATATACATAGATTCAACATCAGGAAGACTCGGTCTGCGTGGCACGGCTGAGGAACGATATAGAACAAAGTGTGGTCGCGCAATACTTGTGACGTGAATTTGCATTTAAACGAGAAAAGCATCTGGTGTCGGAAATGAAATATCAAATAATTATTATCCTTTTCGACTTCGCTGTTCTAACGAAAGGGATTTAATTTTTTCGCGATAATACCGTTGTTTTCGCGTACGACGATACGGTGGACATATTGTTTCACGTGTGGTCTCAACATTTTTAAACCAAAACAATGCAGACATTATTTATCACCTTAATAAATAAGAGTTTAATCACACATGATGAGGTGCATGTTGCACATCAAGGATTTCAGAAGAAAAAAAACATTGTGACATCGAGAAACTTGTTCTTCGTTTGAATTTAATACTAATGGCGATAATGAGTCTGATAAGGGGCAAAAGTAAAGATATTTAATTATTTGTCAACGATGCAGTTAGAGATAATACATTTCTGTCGTTTGAAGACACGGTTCGCGTTACCGTTAAACGTACCAACGTAAGAAGTAATAACAGGAAAAGGGTTTGTACTCATATCCTGTGTTACAATTATAATTAATACAAATGAAGAAATCCGTCCGTGTTATGACGTATGTAGTTTAAGTAAGTTTTTTTTTATCGATCAAGTACTCACACACGTCGATAAACAGGTTAGCTTAGAATCGAGATAAATTATGTTGGATTGTGCAAGTTATTGAAATGACGTTGTTCTACATGGCACAGCAATGATTTTTCTACAATAGACACTTCATTTTAGTGACATGAAATAGAAGTATGGAGTGTTCTCATTTTTTCACAGTTTCTCTTAGGAATTAGGAAAATAATTTTTCTGTTTATATTATACCATTTTAATGGTACACACTCATTAATAAATGGAATAACTAATGAGTATGTTTATTAATAACTAATGAGTATGTATATTTTTCAAGCTACATGTGTCTATACAGGGTAAAGACGTCGCATTACTAAAATATTCGCGCAGTTTTCTCAGTTTCCCAATTTTCGACATATTCCACATTGCGATAAAAAAACGTTCGGCACGTACGCAATGAAAACAAACCATCGGTGTTTTTTTCCCAGACACAAATTCGAAACGAAAGGTGATTGACACGTAACGGTGTAACCGCGGGACAAACACACGGCGGTCACAATCAGGAAAACCGGGTTCGTATAAAAAAAAAAAATAATGAAATTACAGGTTCGGGGAACAACAAAATTACACCCGTCGAATTACGTGTGCCCGAATCACGTGGGTGGATTACAATGTAACGAACGATTTAACAGTGTGATTAGATACTGCCAAAGCGTCAAGGTGCTTGACTGCCGTCTGACGATTAATTATAAATAATTAGAAGATAATTTCTCTCTCGGCGGTAACGGTACGATCGTACGAGTGCTAGAGGATTCTCGCTTCTTCTATTGTTTCTGTATTCGTACCCAGGCAAAATGCATTGTTATATCTTTTCGCGGTGGTTTCGTTATTTCTGCGGCAATTTTCTTCTAATTGCATTAAGCACGCCCGTCGCTGAAAAAAAACAACACTTGATTTGTTGCCGTGCCGGCGCGCAACGTTTAGAGACGTTTAATTGTATCTGAAAACTGCTGGGATTGTTCTCCCTGGTTCGTACGATTCACGGCCTTCCATGGGAAGGATAATGTATCAAATTCCACGCTGTTCTCTTTAACCATTTAAAGAGTGAATCCTATTTTCAACGTTGAATCTCATCTTTCGAAACTCATCTCACCTTGTGTAACCGTATAACGAATGATTCACAAGAGTAGAATCGGTATTTTCTTTTTAACAACCAAAAAGAAAAGAATCGTAACCTTCGTCAGTAATTTCGTTAAATATATCGCAATTTATAATTGTACAATTAAACGTGACAAATACGAGAGTAATGTTGAAACATTTGAAATACTTTTTATTTCAATGGGAGAAATATTATATGTTCGAGTAACTAGAGTATTAATTATTTTCTACATTTAATCCGATTTTAACCAAGTCAGAAAGCGTTTCCAATTAAAGTGCGTACTATGTGTACTCATATTACGCACAATACGCATAGTCAAAGATGTCTGATTCGATCTTGATATGATTAAATTGTAAATGATCGTATTATCTCTTTTGTTCCTAACCGATGCCTCTCGAACAATGCTTCGTTTTTATTCCGAAACTGTGATTTGCTATCAACCACATTTCTTTCGCGTTGATTCAGCAATTATCAGGTTTCTCATCAAAATCATATTCGCATCGAGAGCTACGTGAAACAGAAGGAAAAGAAACTTTCAACAAGTTAAAATGACGTATTGGTTTATGTTAATCTATCATCTCTCCGTAATGAAAAATCCATGGATTTTATGTTGATAAAATATTAATGGAAACCTCATCATAAGAATGTTTTCATTAAGTTCGCGTCACTTGGATATACAGAAATAATTACTTCTGAATTTATACCGAGTGATTATAAATATCGGACATCGGAGTCTTTATGAAATTAGTTTTCTGCATGTAAATTAGTTGTGGTTTAAATAAATTTCACAAATTTTACAGGATACTCGTCATTAAACAACAAAATGCCATCTTTCATGATTAGTATACTCGACAAAAACATTTAAAGGATTCATCCTTATTTTATGCGTGCACCATCTATTTCGTTTCCTTGGAAATTAAACGTGTATTATACTCAGCTTTGCTCCATCGTGTTAAGCCAGCAATTTCCCTTTGTGTTTCAGATATTTGAAAGAAATGGGACTAGCGGAAAGAGAAGCCGAAATGCAGGAGTTAGAGACATGCAGACCCGGTAGATCAAGAGATCTTTTCGGCGTGCAGCTCGAGGTAATGACTTCATTATTATAAAACGTATAATCACCCAAACAGAGAGAAGACATTAAAGAACAAAAAAGAAAAGACATTCTCCACACACCTGTCGCTAATTTCGCTTCCAAATTATTAAAAAAAAAAACATTTGTATACCTACTCTCGATTTCACAAGTGATCTCATTAATATTAATAAATCCAAACCTGTTCCTCTACAAAGTCAAATTTATCTCTCACACAAAATCCCACTCGAATCATTCTACCATGCTGATCGGTAAATTAAAACCCGACGGTATAAATCAACCATCCGTTAATACGACGTTACACTGTACTCTTACACCGTTCAGCGACAAAATCTGATATCAAACGACACGGAAAAATCTCTCGTTCCGTCTGCCGTGTGTAAAACTCGATTAATTCATACAAAAATCCCCTGACAACGTTCGATGCAACGGTGAAAAAAAAAAAAGAAAACAAAACAAAAAAAACTTTCAGACAACTCGGTACGTATCTATTCCATCGGGATCATGAGTCATAATAACATTCGAGCAACCAGCACGAAAGGGTTAACATCCCGGAGTCCTTGAGTGTGGTCGAGATAATCGAAGAAAGGGCGTCGAACGTGACGAAACGATCTCTCTCCGGTATCCTTGCCGAGGTCAGAAATAAATTCGATCCGGGACCGGTCGCCCATTCACCCGAGAAGGTGCCGCGAATTCAATAGCCACTTTTGCCCAGCGGGTTCGCAGTGTAGGCCAGTGAGAGGGCCGACCCAGAAAACCCGGCCGTCGTTCTCTCTGCTTAGAACAAACGACCACTCGAAACCGAAACGGTTTGCCGAAGGAAAGTCCGTTCGTTGCACTCTCTTCCGGCCGATCGATTCGCCGGTCTCACCTTTCCCCGTCGGTAATCGGTTAAGGGAGGATTCTAGAACGCCTTGGCGAGCCTGGATCCGATTTCTAGATCGACGGACATATTTATAGCGCGGTAAGAAAGTACTCGGAAGAGGCTGAGAGAAATTTCGAGATGCGACGGTGGTTAGGTTTTTAGGAGACGGGAATTTTTTGGGAGTTGGAATTTGGGGATAGGGAAATTATGGATTAGTGGAATTGTAAGGTGTGCGAATGTTTGGGGCAAAAATTTGAATGTATAGAAATTCTCGGGTGTTGGAATTTCGAAGGAGAAATGTCGAGGAGTGGATGTGTTTTAAGACGTGAAAATTTATAAAGGCGAATTGCGGAGAGTAGAAATTTTAAAACGCGTCAATTTTGGGGGTGCAAGAATTTTAAGGCTTACAAATTTCAAACGCTGAAAAATTTATAAGCGTTCAAACTTCAAACCGCAAAAGGTTTATGAATAAAAAAAAGAAACGTTACGGATCTTAATGCTTAGAAATTTTAATGAATACTACTGTCGAAGGGAATAAGGGCTGCAATTTCGATACCCTCGATGCTCAAGCAAAATTAACGAGATACAAGCCCAGCTTCCTATCCTAAATCAATTCCGAGTGTCAAAATTTTGTTACGCGATCCATAAAATCTCTGTCTATTTACCTTCGATTTCTTCTAAGGTTCAGAACGCATACCGTCATTTCCGGTTTTCGATTTCCAGCGATTACTTTTCTTTGTTTCTGTTTTTTATTCTCGCTTCATAGATGATTAGTCAAGGGATTCTGGATCACGGATATATGACGAATCAATTTTAATTGAATCCTTTTTACGACTTCGGTATTCACTACCGCTGCCTTTTTTCATACATTTCCACGGTTGCGTAAAAAGAATAAGATAATACTCATTAACGTCTTGTAATAATTTCTGGGTCGTTGCGAATCATTTTTATCAAAATACGTCGTTACTCATTTGAGAAAGGTCTATCCTTTCTCTTCCTGCGGTTAAATAAGAAAGGGAACTTCTACTAGAAAGCTCTAAGGCTCCAGCATAAGTAACTAAATATTATTTTTTTCATTTCATAATATTCTCACGACTCATTTTAATTTTCACCTGCTATTAATAACCCCGACGGAAATGATCAATACTATTCATAGATTATTCGATAATATCCTCTTATTAATAATCATAGTTTCACCTATCACCATCTAGCTTTCCGAATATCATTCCGTTATAATTATAAAACAAAATCGAGACGCTTCGTTTCATAAAAAAAAAATTATAAAAATTCACCGACCTCCTTTTCCGTGTTCCATACATAGAATCTTAGGGAATTAGGTTCCGACATACTTCGAATCCCGATCACCGCTTCCACTTACTCAAACGTTAGCCTCGTCGTTTTTGTGAAATCGATCATGCGAGCATCATCGGGTCCCATTACAGTAATCATTTCCCATTATGTTTCTAAATATATCGATCGGTCGCTTTACTATCCGCAGGAATGTTACACGGGAAATAATTCGCATTTCTATCGGAATAACGAGCGAAACGATAACGACAACTACGACGATGACGACTACCGCGAGGAAAACTATTTCGTAAACGACGAGGTTTCATGAATTATCGAACAAACAGATGTTATGATGGCCGGGCCACTGTTACTGTAATGTAATTTGATCGCACGAGAAGATACGACTTGCACAAACGTTCCCTGCGGTTCTATCGTAATTTAGTCCAGTCAAATTTCGTTCAACTTCGAA
This sequence comes from Mimumesa dahlbomi, assembly GCA_917499265.3. NCBI lineage: Eukaryota > Metazoa > Arthropoda > Insecta > Hymenoptera > Crabronidae > Mimumesa > Mimumesa dahlbomi. The sequence goes on along the minus strand of OU824118.1, from coordinate 8,093,855 downwards.
ATTTCTTATTACAGGATGGAATTTTGGTATTATATGTTTTCGGGTGCGCTGATCACGGGAAAAATAGTAAAAAAATTCCTAGTGCGTCACTTCTATGCGAAAATCGCTTGCGAAAATTTGAAACGCTCGTATCTCAAAAACGGTTGAACCTACGGCAAAATGGTTTGCACCATAAGAATCAGCGTGAAATTTTGCATCGGAAAGGACTTTTTACCCGATTCCGATAAGTGTAAAATTACGAGATATTTAATTGCAAAGCTATTTTGTAGGCGTGGCTAACGGATATAGGCGAGAGGGACAGCGGAGAGCGGTGGCGATGTTCCTCTCGCTCGGTGCTGCAAGGCGAGAGAGACGGAACGCGTGACGTTAAGAAGGGGAAGAAGATAAGCTCGAGCTGGCGTGGATTTTCTTCTTCGCTCGTTCAGCCGCGTCTGAAAAATTAATTGTAAGTCCCAAAACTATACTTTCAATGGGACGAAAAAAAAAGTATTTTAGGGACAGTGTTTTTTTGTATTATCGACAATTCCCCATCGATTGAAAATAGTCCCAAAAAGGACAAAATTTTGTTCAAAAAATGCATTTTAGTAATATATTTTTTATTCATATTCGACAATTTCTGATCGTTTAAAAATACTCTAAAAAGTACTTTTTTTAGATCATTACTGGAATTTGTCATTAACACGTTGAGCGCCACGCCGATTCTTAAGGAAGTCCCCGCCGGGCCACGCGCGCCGCTTATATGCGCTTATTGTACGCAGTCAGTCACCAGTGGCTAACGAGGCCTAAACGGAAAGGTAGGTGTCAGTCACCGGTGACTGACGTGGCACTCAACGTGTTAAAAAATTGCAATACCGTGCAAATACCGATCAGGGAAAAATACATTTTGGCAGTAAATTTTGTATTCACCATGGACAATTTTCGATACTTTACAAATATTTAAAAATGGACTATTTTAATTAAAAAATGATATTACAATATTGTTACGTACAAATCACGACAAGAAATGAATTACTTTTTTACCTATCTATTTACATGTGAACAATAGGTCGCATCATAACAGCAGTTAGCGCGGTGGTAAAGCGTTCGTTTTGTAACGTAAGGGTCCCGGTTTCGAGTCCTCACTTTAACGTAGTTTTTTTACTTTTTATTTTTATTTTACTTTCCAATTATTAGTATAAATCAACGAAATTAATAAATGTAGTAAATGTTTAAAAGTGAAATTTGTTATTTTGATGTTTAAATTCAATTTTTTAACAGAAATAAATTATTCAATTTCATTGATGATGACAAATTCCAGTAATGATCTAAAAAAAGTACTTTTTAGAGTATTTTTAAACGATCAGAAATTGTCGAATATGAATAAAAAATATATTACTAAAATGCATTTTTTGAACAAAATTTTGTCCTTTTGGGACTATTTTCAATCGATGGGGAATTGTCGATAATGCAAAAAAACACTGTCCCTAAAATACTTTTTTTTTCGTCCCATTGAAAGTATAGTTTTGGGACTTACAATTAATTTTTCAGACGCGGCTGAACGAGCGAAGAAGAAAATCCACGCCAGCTCGAGCTTATCTTCTTCCCCTTCTTAACGTCACGCGTTCCGTCTTTCTCGCCTTGCAGCACCGAGCGAGAGGAACATCGCCACCGCTCTCCGCTGTCCCTCTCGCCTATATCCGTTAGCCACGCCTACAAAATAGCTTTGCAATTAAATATCTCGTAATTTTACACTTATCGGAATCGGGTAAAAAGTCCTTTCCGATGCAAAATTTCACGCTGATTCTTATGGTGCAAACCATTTTGCCGTAGGTTCAACCGTTTTTGAGATACGAGCGTTTCAAATTTTCGCAAGCGATTTTCGCATAGAAGTGACGCACTAGGAATTTTTTTACTATTTTTCCCGTGATCAGCGCACCCGAAAACATATAATACCAAAATTCCATCCTGTAATAAGAAATTTCGAAGTTGAACGAAATTTGACTGGACTAAATTACCGATGAGGGTTTATTAATTGCCCGGCAATATGGCGTGAGCCTAATTAATCGATGCGCGCCTCATTATAAATGAGACGGCTCGATGTCCGGTATACGGACACCGTGTCGCGCCAGATCGAATAAACTCCGCCATTTTAATCGTGTTGATATAAACGAGCCGCAGTACCGGGACAACTAGTTCATTAAATCGACAACGCGAGATAGCGATGATGCTTTTATCCACTCGCGAAAATCGAGAGGATAATTTTCATCCGAAACAGACTGTTTCCACGATTGTATTTAATACAATAATGATGTTAGTGTGTTACAGAAAAATCGTGTTATATATATCTCACTTTATACTTGTAGCGTGATATTACCTATTTTGCGTGTAAGAAATATTACGAGTGACAAATTTTAATATATTGGAGGGTAAATATTTGAACACTTAGAAATATCGACGCGTTGAATTATTTAAAGGTATAGATACATTTTCGCATAGACTTTAATATATTGATATATTGGCATATAATGATATTAATATAGTAAAATATCGAGGTACAATAGAGCTTTCAAAGTGCAAAATACATCGACGCGCAGAAATGGCAAAATAGCGAAATATCTAGGCGTTGAGATTTCGAATGATACAAGTAACAAGTAAAAGAGACGTAGAAATTCTCCAAACCAGAAATATATTTAGAGAAACTTCCCGGCGTGGAAACTTTGCGCTTTGAAATTAATTCGGTCGAATAATCCAGGCTTTTCGCACCTTCGGGAAACACGATTAGCGGACACCCTGTTTGGCGAGTTGCGAAATGACATTAGCTCGGATCTCGTTCGTAAAAAGGAAAAGAAAACGAGGGAACGACAGAAAAAGAAATGGCGGATGGATTTCGTAATTTCTTTCGTCGGTGCAGACGCGTATCGGTCGTACCATTATCTCGTTATGGTTCCGTGATTTCAAGACCGTTTTCACTTTTACGTTAATCACGATGCATTATTATAAACGCTGCGTTTATAATCCTTACGTATCAGTCACGTAAACCAGACTGAAATTAAACCGTGACTTTTTCCCTCTGTATCTTGCGGTTTACGGACTTACGGCTAATTGATAGGGAACGTTTTTCGTAATTCAAGACTTTAAACTTTAGCGTCTAAAACCACCGTGCACTTGCACAAGTATTCGCAGAGATTGAAAATGAAAACAACAGAATTTCTCATTGAAATGTGGAATTTGTACGAGGTCTGGAAAAAATTCATTATTATGAATTGGTATTAATACGAATTTTGACGAAACTTCGTTCATTCACCGAACTATAATTTTAATGCAGGCTCAAAGATTAACGCGAAATTTTACCGAGAGTTTCATTCTACTTTTTATTATGTTCTTATTATAATACATCATATAATTATAAATTTCATCACGAATGGAATGAATCTCCGCGATGCGGGAAACATATAACTAAAAAAAAAAATCAAATTAAATATAAATTCTGTGCTCCAGTATAACATATTTTATACACAATGTTTTTCACACATATATTAAAAACAGATGCACCAGAGATTAAACTCGACGGCATATGAATATCAGATTTAATACCACAATGCTAAAATTATTAAATTTGAAATCTCCAACTTGTCCTGAATTCCACAAAAAAAAGGGGTGAAAATTCAAAAAGATTAAGTATCCCATTTTAATCCAATTCTCTCTCAATGGAGAATTAAAATCCTCTTTAAAAAACGAGTAAAAAAACTATCGTTTGTATTAAAAATCCATTAGCACAGGATCGCGAAAATTTCATAAACTTACATAACCGATATTCATCGGAGGAGCAAAAATTACGACAAAAACGGACAACAAGGGTTTGTTGAAATTCAACGTCCCGATGAAACGAGTTCGCGGATTCGTTTTAACGAACCGCGATTCGCGTCGCGATGCAATGTGCTGTTAGAGGGCACATAATCGGTCGTCCGACAGGATGGAGTGGAAAGGAAAGAATACTAGAGCGATTAGCATAGAGCTCACTATGGCTCGGCGAGCAAGTGCATTCAATTAGATTAGCCAACGCGGACGTGTCGCGATTGAGCTGTTTATTTTCAAAGTGATCCGAGTCGTATTTTCCCCGTCTGAGATAAGTAAACTTCTACGGTTATAATGGAAAATAGGATAATTCAACCATTTGCGATCGGTGTCGCCACAGTGTCGGCGACATTTAAAATATGTCTACAAAGTTGGCGTTGCAATTGGAAATGTTTTGCGTAAATCTAAAATATAAAAGTTTACTGTAAGTGATAGTCAATTTGTGATTTTTAATATGCGTATTCGTATTTGTACATAACGATTAATCAATTCTGGTTTCTGTTAATAAATGGTAATTAGTTGTAATTAGTTGGTAGTGTCATCACAGAAAAATGTTGTTCGCAAAGGGCTAATATTATTTTATTGTAATTTTAATGCAAACAAACAGATAATTTCTGTATAACTGATTTATAGTAATACTGTAATCTATTGATATAGTACTTAACAATAATTTACTTTTGATTTACATTAAATTGTGTTAAATTGCAATCATAGTATGATTTCTTTTTTCTGAACGTTATTTGCAGCACTTTCGACATAAACGTGTCAATTGCAAAGTGTCTTTTCATCGCCGATACGCGAACTGTCGTGTAACTTTTATGAAATTACAACTGGCAAAAAGGAGACAGAGTTTGCAGATGCACGTGCAAACGATTCCTTAAACGATAAAGAAATTATATTCTCTTCTGCATCATCGCTTTTTACTCGTTTCCGGGCATCGCGTAGCGATTTCACGGTTTACTCGATTCATCGTGGATAATTTCGTTCGTCTCACCTGCACCATGAGACTGTCGAACGGTTTTTAAAGAATTGGATGTTACAGAAGACTGTCTAAACCCTGGAACAACCGAACAATTCACATTCCTTGTGTCTCAAATTCTGAAACCATAACGACTTATTTCTAAGAATTCTTTCCTTAAAAAACAAAATTATAAGACACGAAAAAGATATAAAATGTTAATCACTGAAATATTTGCATCGATTTCTATAACAAATTCCCTTTTCTGTTAAATCACAAATCAATAAATTATCATAGCAAACGACAGAAATTCATCAGAAACGATTTACTTCTACACCTAATATTCATGTAATTTATTTTCCATCCACTACTTTAATTTGCAAGATATTGATAGACACATACGTATGTATAACATACTTAAATACGTATACCAAAGGGCCATCGGTGGTTCCAGTGTCAGCCTTCAAGCAGATAATTCTAATTTAATAAAGCAGTCACGCGCTCGTTGGAAATTGAGATCTCCGAAAGGTTCCGCGATGCTTTTCTGCACAATACTCGTCGGAGGTGAGAACACGAGCCGCATTCTACACGAGTTTCAATTTCCCATATCGCAGGAATTATCGTGCGGACAGGACGTCTGTCGAAATGTAAGTTTGTGCAATTCGTAGTTGACGCTGCTTATTAAACTTCACAACGATACGATGCTGATCGTAAAGCATTGAGTTATTATCTTGTCTGTCGTAATCGGACATCCTTGTTAACCGAGGAAGAAAGATTTATTAAGCTTACGCCACTTACGACGTATTATATTTTTAATATAACGTGTAACGTCACTCACTCAACTTATGTGCAATGAATACGCTCGCTCGAGGTTGCGTGAGTTACAAGATTGAGTTCTAGGTGTACGAAGCGCATGCAAATATTTATCGGAGTCAAAGTATTCATTAAATTTTCAAAATTTCATTCCATTATGAATCTTGGTACGAAACAGTATTTCGCATAAATTGCAAGAAAATTGTACAACTAATTTCTATCGTTCGCATTGGGTAGGTAAGTTTTTTAATGGATGTTCGATTAAAACATGTTTTCACAAATAATTATATATTCCAATGCAACGACACGGGTATAATAAAAATAAAGTGTTAAAACCACGTATCTAGCGGCGATAATTTCAATATCGCATTTCCAAACTAACTATCGAACCGGTGCAACAACTGATAACGGCTCTTCGATCCGCTCTACATGACAATTTTATACGTTACGATAAAGTTACGTACATCGGGCTTAGATTACAAGGTGGAACATTAAGTAACAGTAACAGTATGAAAGGTACAATATGACGGATTATCTTCAGTTCGGAATACTGTATCATTTATCACATTACCGTTTCAATTACTAAAAATTTATTAACGTATGATTTTTTAATCAATGTTAATAATTCCAGTGAAATTCGATACCACGACGATTCGCATTAACAATGCAAATAACTTTGCAAAATGCAGTGCAATAAAATAAAGCATTTGAAAATAGTAACTGTATTTAAATTACAAGTTTTTAGATCAATATTAGACTTTTATTAATTTGCGTATTTCATTAGCAAGTATTCGTTATTATTATCAGATGTTCTAACTCTAACCCTACTCTATTTTTTGGTTTCCCATCAAATTTACCCTTTGCAATCTTATCGAAGACTTTCTGCATCTGCGCAAAAATCCGCGAATAATTTATAAACCAGGAACCTATTACGGAACGAAGAAAAACTAGTTCCTGGTGAAAATCAGTTACAAGGATCTATACGGAAAACAGGTAATTCAGTAAAAACTTCTCGAGTATCGATTTCAGGTCGAATGTTTTACGTGGAATGAATCGCGATTTTCCGAAAAGTGTACGCAAATCACGCGGCACGGATTCGCAAATGTGTAAATGAGTAGAATGTACGAACGAAAGCGGGAATACCATCAATCCCATTATTACACACGGACACGGTACCTGTACACCCACACTACTATGGCAACAGGAAAACGCTAATTTCAAGTATCGACGGTATCGATCGTCGACGAATTCCGCGCATTTTGCCGAAGCTTCCACGTCACTCGCTGGAAACTTCCGGCGATTGCGTGAATGTAATCGACGTGTTGTCACGTATTTACAGGGGTGACAGTAGAACGAAGTGGTTTCGGATTTTTGTGTTCCATTAAAGAAGAATGGAGGGTGCATTCAAGGAAGTTCACTAACGTCTCAAGCTTTCGCTTAACCTGCTAATAATTGATCTTTAACTATCACGGTCATTAAGATATTCACATTTTTATATGAATTACATCATACGAAAATATTGAATTTCAGACGAATTTCAACGTGTCTGTTACTTCCATTTTCTGTTAATTAATCTACGGATAACTTACAGATTCTTAACTTATCGAAAGAGAGCTTATAAAAGTTATGGAAAGCGATCGCGAATAGATCAACTACTAACGTCTTACATGTTTTTTAAAATAAAATTTGTATTATACCAAAAACTCGAGGAGAACTTATTTCCATTCCTAATAAATAACACTAATAGATATATTCTCTTTAGGCATGAGAAAAAATATGTAAAAAATGCTACGTATCCCCTAATATCCGAACCAAAATTAAATCAAGCGGCAGATGAGCGACGGATTCAGATGTATCTTGAAATTTGCATAATTCGGGAATAATAACTCGAATGGTCGTAGGAAGTTCATTGCTTTAAGCCAATTACGGTACCTACATTATTCGCATGCAGGCTCCTTCGCGTACGGCGCAGCACGCTCGCGTCTTATAACGCACATTCTCGTATCTCTCAGAATATATCTAAGTACCCCTTGTTTCACGTTTGCGAGTGTGTATGAACGCGATTTCGCGTATGTGTTCGCGTGCGGTATCGTACGCGTTACGTGCACGAAGAGTGGGTACGTCAGAGGAGAAACAGACAGAGAGATCGTTATCGCGGTAAACAGGAAAGTGAATTTTGCATTGGCTACGCTCGGCGAGCGTTGTTTCGTGCTCGATAAGGCACTCACTCAAAGGAATTCTCGCGTCTTTTTATTAGATTAACCCTTGGTACTGGTATCTCGAGATAACGTTTATTATTATGTGCATGCAAGTTCACTAGAAAAACGTAGAGAAACTAGATTCATTAGTTTCTTCGGTGAAACGAATTTTTAATGAGATTCAGTAATTATGCACGTATTCGAAATTCAAGATGTTTAATCGATTTAGTTTCACTGTTTTATCGACGTGGAGATGAAAGTGATTGAAAATGATTCTTGAGTTTATGTATTATCCGTTGGTTTCTGATCTACCGAGCATAGAGACTGGTTATCGGTAAAAGGGAAATCTATACGATTCATATGGTATCTGATGTTTAACCAGCTGTTGGTTACTAGTCGAGCACACGTTTATGCAAACGAAATATAGACAGGCGAGAGATGGGATAGATGTATCACTTCTATCACAGACGAGAGATAATACGCATAAACTATAACTTCTATATCGTATTCTAACTATTAACCCATGGTTATCCTAGATTCGCACCCAAAATGGTAACGTTGGGAGTGACACTAAAATGGTAAAGGGACTCTAGAGTTTGCTAAACTGGTGACACCGAAAAGCATAGGGCTGCAAGGTGTATTTAATACCTCGTCCGTGCTATAAGATGTTTGTGTATGTATGTACCTCTCGTATAATCAAGCAATGCAAGTAAAAGAGACAAAAAGAAAAATCTATACTACTTGTAGCCAATTTGCTCCGTATTATTTGCATCGAAGCGATACATTCCAATATGAATACGTTACAGTTATCGATCATTGAATGTTGGAAATACTAATGAATTGCTTGAAAATGAAGGTATTACGCGACCGCGATGCGAAACCAATGGCTATGGTTGAAAAGACGAGTGCGAAGGTCGAAAACCAAGAATTTAAAACAGTTCTTTGATCGGCGTTTGCTCAATTTTTAAGATAGCGATCTGAAACTGGTACCATTGTTTAAGTTAGGAAATTCTACGCCAGATCAATATATAATAGTTGTACTTTTCGAGATTTTAATTTTTCGCAAAAATCTGAAGGGGGTAGGTCAGGATTTTTTGCGATTTTCGTAAATCGCCTGCCATTTCCACAATTTTTGAGCTATTAAAACGATCCGGGGCGTTTTGCACACGAAATCCGAAGCCGAATAAGACAGTGAAAGAATCAGTTTGTTATCTCAAAAATTGTGGAAATGGCGAGTGAATTACGAAAATCGCGAAAAATCCTGACCTACCCCCTTCAGAATTTTGCGAAAAATTAAATTTTCGAAAAGTACAACTATTATATATTGATCTGCCGTAGAATTTCCTAACTAATTCACTGGTACCAGTTTCAGATCGCTATTTCAAAAATTGAGCGAATGCCGATCAAAAAACTGGTTGAATTTCGCTCTTTTTCTAACTGTAGTAAAGACAGACACGCCATACATATACATACATACATATTATACAATTCGTAGCCAATTTGCTCGATACCATTTGCATCGAAGCGATAGATTTCAATACAAACAGCTACCATTCATCGGATTTCCAAGAAAGGATATTAATAAATCTAATTATCGATCGATGCAAATAATATCGATCCAGGTCTCACCACGTGGAGGTTGCTACTTATGGAGACCCACCCTATCCACGGCACCCATCCTCCCTCCATAAAACGAAACGAGATCAAAATCTTCATTCTCAGATGGAAAATGAAAATATCACGCGAACGCGAACGCGAAACTAAAAGTGCCGTGATACCAAAGACACGTCTGTCAATGGGACCACGACGATAAATATCGAAACGTTTCAATATTTCTATAACTAACCCCTCCACCATCACACGCCAACTCCTCGCGGTAAAAAAACACACACACACACCAAACACCTTAAACCCAAAGAAAAAGAAAAAAAAAAGAAAAAAGAATCTAAATGTCGACTCAACGAGAAAAGCAACTCGGTAAATGTATACTAACGCGGGTGACTCTAAACGTTCACCATAGCTCGACGACAAAACAATTTAGACACTTACACGGTGGCTCGTGCCACGGTCTCGAGAAGTACCCACGAACCGTGACTTCCGGCCGAACCATGGTTAATCGATACGAAGGGATAAAGCGTATGGTCGATTTACAGGAAAGGGCCTACGCGAAAGATCCGAACCAGGGACAAATCGAAGATGATCTATATCCGAGGATATAGATCATCCAGTCGAACTGTACACGGGTTAAGCCATATCAGGCTAATCGGTCCGGCCGCCACCGATAAGCCTGATACGTCCCATACCCCGCCGAATAGCAGTCCACCCGTGTACAGGTCCCCAGAACGAACTCGGGCTCACCTTTCCAGACGACCATAGGCCACCCAAAGTACCGACGGAACCATGGAACGACAGAAAGCCACGCTCCGTGAATATATCGCGAGATCGCGACTTAACCGAGTAGCCGTGAGGCTTACAAGGCCGACAACACCGTTTATCGTGTTGTTTTGCCGCAGGGATATGACGAACGTGACAAATAACGAACAATTGACTCTACTAAAACAATTGACTCTACTAAAACAAGTGATTCTACTAAAACAAGTGACTCTACTAAAACAAATGACTCTACTAGAACAAGTGAAAGTTAAAATTAAAAAGTGAGAGTAAAAAAACTGAAGCTAAGAAACTCATACTAAAAATTGAGTGTAAAAATAAGTGAAAATTATTGAAAATGTAAGTTGAAATTAAAAATGAATCTAATATCGCGGTACGAACAAACAAGTCGCGTTTTCTCGATGGTCGACGGCAAACGGATTGGAATTGACGTGTGATATCCCCTTAAATTAACGTTTTGACACTATAGTGGCCAAAACGTCCCTTTTAGTCGCCTCGTACGACAGGCAGGGAATACCGTGGGTGTATTCTGTCCCCCACCCACAGGGGAATGTATTTCATATTTTCTAATTATTCAGAACATTGCGAATCAGGAAACTAATGTGTGTGATAACATTAGAATGCAGATAAATGACAACGCGACGCGAAAATAACTTTAATATTTCACTCCATATAACTCGCAAGTGGCTATATGGCAAATTCTCGAAATTAACGCAACACTAAAAACTTATACTAACTACTTAATTTAATTCTACTCTGAAAGAAAAGTTTATTAAATGGGTGTGGAAAGACCGACTTGTCACGCGAGATTAACATCGATCAGTATGGAAAAGTTACACGGGAAACATTTTCTCAGAAAGAAATGTAAATTTCATTTGAATAGAGTTCGCGTTACGCGCGCGAAAAATAATGTTTTACTATTCTATAATCGCGTTGACTGATCGAACTGTAATACGCGAGAACGAAAAACAATTGTAAACGCGGAATGATCTTGAGGAGATCAAAGTTACTCGTAGTCGAAATGAAAATTTTGTACAACGTCGTACGACATTGTACAAAATAACACATTTTAATAAAAAATAGAATTTATAAATGTAATCATGGCAATATTCCCTCTAACAAATGCTTGTTTCAATTATCGTTTTAAATGGCATCGTACTAAGTCGGCGATGTACGATGCAATTCGCGAGTCACTTGGCTGCTTTACATTATTCGATGATTTTACGTTAGACAATAAAAATCGCGTATGTCCCGGTGACATATCTTTCGGATACTTAATTTAAATATATAAATATTATAATGTAAAAAGAACGCGGGTCTCTTTGAGACGGATTCGTGAATTTAATTAAAAGAAAATTGTATAATGCTACGTTTCTAGCATGAAAATAAAAAGTGTGTCTCAGTTGAGACACTTTCGATTAATCTATATCAATGAATTCGCGAAGCTAAAGTGCAGCCAGAGGTGACAAAAAGTAACGACCGGCGCGGATGGCAAGTGTGCAAATTTCTTTTATCTGCACACTGTATCGTACTCTACCCCTCTGCTTATTTCAAAAAATCAATCTCTCAAATTTATAATAATCAAAAATATGACTCTAGCAGTGACAATTCTTAAAAAGAAACTCTAAAAATAACTTAATTTGAAAAGAATTTAATATCAAATTGCAATAAAACTTCTATTATCAAAACTGGTGAACGTAATTGAATAAGAAAAATGACTTGAAAACTTGAATGCAAAATTCTCTTACTTAAAACTTGTTAAAATAATTTAATCAGAAAAATGACTCGAAAACTTTAATTGCAGATCGGGGCAGAGTCTTCACGGGGAGCTCACCTCGACCCGTGGAACTAACTACTACAAATACTACAACTACTAGCGAGCATAGTGACTTAGTAGTAACGGAATGACCACCCATTCTGGAAGTGTCAAAATTGAACACTCCAAAATGGATAGCCATTAGTAGTTGCCCTCTTCTAGACAGTTTGTCGGGCCTCTTCGGCATATAGCCACTTCGGCATTAAAGCCACTTCTTTCTTCAGGCCGGAGCCCAACCTGTATTCTGCAAGAACATTCGGAACCAACATATGATAAAACCCTAACACGCGCCTAACACACAACAAATAATGAGGCTAACACGTATAGACAAACAGTTTATCCTCAGAAGAATCAAACTGCAGTCAGTGCAAACGGTTAGCCAGAAAAAAAGACGAATGTTCAAGCAGAATTTTCTTAATATTAAAAAGGAAAAGATTATTATCCTGATTTCCAGGTACAGGATATCACTGGTTGACTACAGTCGAAACAGTGATACCTGACCTGGCCCTTCCTACTTAAAATTAAAGCACACACACTCCAGAAATAAAGTTACCTGCCTACCTATTTCCTATATTTAAAAAATTGGCAAAAATCTCAATCACACCAACACACTCTCTCCACGATTCTCAATCAAAGTCGGTGTTTCCCCCTACGGGAGACGTCCCGGGACGTCTCCAACACCGACTCAAACCCCACACATACATTCAGGTACGTACCTTGTTTGCTGAAATCGACTCACAAGGCCAGCGATTATTGCGATTTATTTAGAATTTATTGAAAGGAATTTAATGAAAACTAATATTCGTAAAATATAGAAATGAAAGTCTTGTATTAATTCTTAGTTGAAATAATTACTACGTTCAAAAATAATGCTTCTGCATTCTGACTCTAATTGAAAAGTACTTGAATTTAATAATCTAAAGTTCGAAATATAATCGAACTTGAATTGAATAATGTAAAATCTGAATTTACTCTTGAATTTACTTTTGAATTTACTCGAGAATATTTGCAATAGAAAAGATATCTCTCAACCGACGCACAGTCCACGGAAATATTATTTTAGCACACACACACTCACACGTGTGGACCGTACGTCGTGCACAATCGCTAACGCTTGTGAGCCGCCACATGATTATAATAATTAAAACTATAAGCCACGTTCACCGCCATCACCCATTCGTGTAGCACCTGGGCACACGAATGAGTTCAAGCCAAATAGGGACATGAACGTGGCAATTACAAACTAGTCTTCATGTGTGCTGAAAATCCTGAGCTAGAAAATCATTATCAAAATAGCTTCTTCTAACGAGCTAATAATCTTTACTTTGACTTTAGAAAAGTTACTTGAAAATGTACTTTAATAAAATGACTCGAATATAATATTGAATAAGAATTGAAAAAGTGAAAGAATTTAAATTTGTGTAAGAAAAATGTGAAAACTTTTAATGTATATATTGAAAACTTTAAAATATATTGAAATATAGAAAAAAGAAATCTATGAAACTTGAATTTATAATTGAAACCCTTGGTTGATTCCTTATTCAGAGCTTAGATTCTAAACAACTACAAATGTGTTCAAAATTAGTCTCTGAAACCAGAATCGACCCTTCGCGAATTGGTCTTCTTGGGCATTTTAAATACAAGAATTAAAAAGACTTTGTAAAAGTTAAAGGAAAAGCTACTATGAATAATATGCAAATTCTGACTGAATTTAATTCGTATGAACTTTATAAAACTCAATGTAAAACTCTAATAGCGCAAATATTTTACTTGTCTTTTCTTGACTTCTAATTCTTTTCTTATCTCTTTCTTTTTCTGGTATCTTTTCGTTCTTTTCTTATATTTCTCTACTTTTCTTATTATTTCAATCTTTTCTAGTTTTTTGGTCTTTTCTCAAAAATGTACTGTGATAATTGAAAACGTACGCGAACGCGAATGCAATTGAATGAAGGTCGAGAGTATCGACCTCCAAATTAATTACATAAAAATCGCCCGTGAAGCTAAGCCACAAGAAGACCCCTGCCTGAGCTAATTAAATATTCAAAACAGTGGGGTGTTACTACCCACGAAAGTAAAGTATAAAATACTTTACTCTCGCGGTCACTATGCTCGCAAATCAAATAAAATACAACCGATCACTCGTGCCGCTTCGGACCTTTGCGTCCTACGACATGATTGAGTGATCGGAGGAACCGTAAATTTTTTCACTCACCGGTCGTAGATTTCTTCTGCACCTTTGATTGAAGAGATGATACTACGACCGGCTCTGCAGTTGCGAAGTCATCTGTAACAGGAAAAAAGCAAAGACTTTATAGTTTAACCGTCTATCAATCCTCAAATCGTTCGTCTTTAATTCTGAATCGAATTTGATATCCCAAAATGTAATTTCATTGTTGACTAGAAGAATTAAAAGTAGAAAATTTTGCTGATATTTACCTGCAGCCCGATGCGACGGCGCCCGATGGAGATCCTCTCCGCAGCTGCTGCGTACCTCTACTCTCGCGATTCAAAGAATATACTAATTTCGCGACCGAATATTTTGTCGTTCAGCGGTTTTAAGTACGCGTATATCGAACAAGTACAATCTCTAATAGCGCAACAACACTGACTCTATTTCGCGATATACTTTTTCGGAGCAAGTGAATCTAAAGACCGCATTGCACGCGGCCAGCTAAACCGATGCGAAGTCTTGTAGTTGCGAAGTCTTCTGTAACAGAAAAATAACAAAGTCTTTATAGTTTAACCGTCTATCATTCCTCAAATCGTTCGTCTTTAATTCTGACTCGAATTCGATAATTCAAAGTGTAATTTCATTGTTGATTAGAAGAGTTAAAAGTAGAAATTCTTGCTGATATTTACCTGCAGCCTGATGCGACGATGCCCGATGGAGATCCTCTCCGCAGCTGCTGCGTACCTCTAATTTATCGCGGCGAATAATTCAAAGAAAAAAAAAGAAAAATAAAGGGACTACTCCCGACCGAAATAATTTCCGGCGAACTCACTGACTCTACTCTCGCGATTCAAAGAATATACTAATTTCGCGACCGAATATTTTGTCGTTCGGCGGTTTTAAGCACGCGTATGTCGAACAAGTACAATTTCTAATAGCGCAACAACACTGATTCTATTTCGCGAAATACTGTTTTTCGAAGCAAGTGACTCTAAGACCGCATTGCGCGCGGCCACAAAAGCTGAAAATAAAATACATCGCGGACACGTACGTACGATATACCGCGCGGAATGTAACGAAATTCGGTTTTAAATAATTTTAATTTTCAAGCATTGTTATTAGGAATATTGCCATTCTCCTACTTTGATGTGAAATGAAATTAAAGTTATAACGGTGAATTTATAATGATCAGTCAACGCGATAGTCGGCAAGTAAAACATGTCAATTTTTCTTGTAAAACAATTACGGTGACAAGTAGGTTTTGTACTTATCGTCTTCACCGAAAGGCCATCTCCTACGTCCACTAAAAATTCCGCTGCGAACTGGACTTCTCTTTGCGTAGTTTGATCTGAAATCAGAAACAGAAATACCATTAGAAGTACCGCTAGAGTGTCGCCATAATTATAATAGAATGTATGCGGAAAGTGTGCGGAAAGTGTGCGGAAAGTGTGCGGAATGTGTGCGGAATGTGTGCGGAATGTATGCGGAATGTATGCGGAAAGTGTGCGGAAAGTGTGCGGAAAGTGTGCGGAAAGTGTGCGGAAAGTGTGCGGAATGTATGCGGAATCTATGCGGGAAGTATGCGGAATGTATGCGGAATGTATGTAGAAGACGCGTGAAAAATGAAATCGGCAAACGAAAATATTGAAAGTAATATTATGTACCCGGGAGAGCTCGGTAGGACACGTCTTAACGCTTCAACAACTTATCGGCGACTGAAGGGTACCGATGAACTTGTCAAAGTCAGACCATGTAAACGAATTTCACGGTCACGGCACACACACAAGTTCAAACGTACTCGTCGCGGATTTTATTTTATTTCTAATAATATAATATGCTACAGGTATGAAATTCGTTCCGGGCTTAATAGAACCGTAATTATTTAATATTTTGTGACTAATAATTAATAAATTTTTAAGAGCTTCGTAGAAGCGTAATTATTTCACGTTCCATGACTAACAATTAATAATTTTCGAGAGTTTGCATAAAGAAAGAAGGATTTATTACTACATCACGGGGAAGTCCGAACGATAAATTATTAGAATGAATATCAAAGATCAAATTGCAAATCGCGGTTGGTGAGTATTAAAAATATAGAAAACTTTTCGCAAATAGAACCGTAATTATTTCTTATCTGTGATTAACAATTAAGCAATTTTCGAGATTTTGCATAAAGAGAGAAGAAATTATTACTACAATCACGCGCAAGTACGAATAACAATTAACAGAATGAATTTAAGAACTGTAGTTTGAAATTATAGCAGGAAATTAATTAAAATGAAGAAAATTTTGGTCAACTTTCTACGTAAATATTTGTCTAATATCATTAAAACAACTATGCCAACTAATTTTATTTCCAGTATTATAATCATACGTTACTCGATGTTAATAATGTGCATGTAGGGAATGGATTGTATTGTAAATGATCGGTACATAATAAGAAATACTCAAGTGAAGTGAAATATACCTGCGAAAGGTGATCGGGACCCGTTGGGAAGACGTGTTGACTCTAGGACGATCTATCGTAGACTAATGACTGTCCTTGCGCTTGGCAATGTCAGGTCGAGTGTATCGGAGTTCGGTAGTCCTTGAAGCGCTCAACCATAACAATTACATACGGGCCATTCGGGCAGGTACAGACGGTACGGACGACTTCGAAAAAGTGCAAGAGAGACACTTACGCATACTTTCACAATGTTTCTCTCTCTTTCGACAACACACAATCACCCTGGACTATTATGCGCAATTATTAAGAGTATTTTAGCCGAATTTGCAATTTGTCTGCACGATAGTATGAAATTTAATTCACAAATGAAATAGTGAAAATTTAATTGCAATATTTTCATAATATAAAGTACATTCAGAAATGAACTGTAGATTTATATATTCGCACAGAATACAATGTAAATGTTCCAGTACTGTACGTTTGAAATTGATGAGTGACAAGTAGAAGACTACGAGTTTTATACCTATTTCTTTGAACTGTGATTTAAACAGTTTTAAAGTCATGTATTTGGACTTTCATCATTTTATCCTGCGAATAATTCTGCGTGGAAGTCATGTATTGAATTTATTTGGCATGATCTACTA
The DNA here is from genome assembly GCA_917499265.3 of Mimumesa dahlbomi. Classification (NCBI taxonomy): domain Eukaryota; kingdom Metazoa; phylum Arthropoda; class Insecta; order Hymenoptera; family Crabronidae; genus Mimumesa; species Mimumesa dahlbomi. The sequence continues at coordinate 8,076,585 of OU824118.1, read as the reverse complement.
ATTCCGAAAATAAGAAGATACATACACAGACGAGGTATTGGATAGACCAATCATCCCCATGCTTTTCGATGTCACTGGTTTGGAGGGCTCTAGAGCCCTCTTACCATTTTAGTGTCACTCACTACGTTACCATTTTCGGTTCGAATCTAGGATGTCCGTCGATTATTAGTAAGAATACGATATAGAAGTTATAGTTTATGCGTATTAATGCGTATTAAAAAAACTGTTTGAATTTGACGATTTTTCGCGATTTTCGTAATTCCTTTGTCATTTCCGCAAATCTTTAGATATCGAGCTGAATCTTTCACTGTCTTATTCGGCATCGGATTCCGCTTCCAAAACGTCCCGGGTCATTTTGATATCTCAAAAATTGAGGAAATGACGAAGGAATTACGAATATCGCGAAAAATCGTCAAATTTAAGCAGTTTTTCGTTCGGCATTCGCACAATTTTTGAGATAGCGACCTGAAACTGGTACCATTGTTTTAGTTAGGAAATTCTACGAGAGAACAACATATAATAGTTATACTTTTCGAAAATTTAATTTTTCGCAAAATTCTGAAGGGGGTAGGTCAGGATTTTTCGCGATTTTCGTAATTCACTCGCCATTTCCACAATTTTTGAGATAACAAACTGATTCTTTCACTGTCTTATTCGGCTTCGGATTCCGCGTGCAAAACGCCCCGGATCGTTTTAATAGTTCAAAAATTGTGGAAATGGCAGGCGATTTACGAAAATCGCAAAAAATCCTGACCTACCCCCTTCAGATTTTTGCGAAAAATGATATTTTCGAAAAGTACAACTATTATATGTTGATCTGCCGTAGAATTTCCTAACTAAAACAATGGTACCAGTTTCAGGTCGCTAACTCAAAAATTGAGCGAATGCTGACCAAAAAACTGGTGGAATTCTACGATTTTTCGCGATTTTCGTAATTCTTTCGTCATTTCCGCAAATCTTTAGATATCGAGCTGAATCTTTCACTGTCTTATTCGGCATCGGATTCCGCTTCCAAAACGTCCCGGGTCATTTTGATATCTCAAAAATTGCGGAAATGACGAAGGAATTACGAATATCGCGAAAAATCGTCAAATTTAAGCAGTTTTTCGTTCGGCATTCGTACAATTTTTGAGATAGCGACCTGAAACTGGTACCATTGTTTTAGTTAGGAAATTCTACGAGAGAACAACATATAATAGTTATACTTTTCGAAAATTTAATTTTTCGCAAAAATCTGAAGGGGGTAGGTCAGGATTTTTAGCGATTTTCGTAAATCCTTTGCCATTTCCATAATTTATGAGATAACAAACTGATTCTTTCACTGTCTTATTCGGCTTCGGATTCCGCATCCAAAACGCCCCGGATCGTTTTAATAGCTCAAAAATTGTGGAAATGGCAGGCGATTTACGAAAATCGCAAAAAATCCTGACCTACCCCCTTCAGATTTTTGCGAAAAATGAAATTTTCGAAAAGTGCAACTATTATATGTTGATCTGCCGTAGAATTTCCTAACTAAAACAATGGTACCAGTTTCAGGTCGCTAACTCAAAAATTGAGCGAATGCTGACCAAAAAACTGGTGGAATTCTACGATTTTTCGCGATTTTCGTAATTCTTTCGTCATTTCCGCAAATTTTTAGATATCGACCTGAATCTTTCACTGTCTTATTGCGCTTCGAAATCCACTACCAACACGTCCCGGATCGTTTTAATATCTCAATCATTGTGGAAATGGCGAGCCAATTATATCCAATACCTCGTCTGTGATACATACTTTGAAAATTATGCCTACAGACGATAGATAGGTACAGCTACTATTTCATATACATCCTTTGATCTACGCTATCTACCATGGATAAACTACAATCTCTGCGGGTACATCCGCAGCGAAGAATAGCGGTCACTATATAAAATCGATATTACAGACGAGAGATAGGATGCCTATCTAGTGTTATATTTAAAAAATTAGCAAAAAATTCGTTGACACCAACATACTCACTCCACGTTTGTCAATCGCAGCCGGTGTTTCCCCCTACGAGAGAAGGTCCCAAGACGTCGACGTCATCGACTCGAAAAGCATAGTTTAAAGTTTAAAGTTTACGTAAAAGATAGTGAACAAATTTGGTACATAATTTTAATGAAAATTGTTTTAAGATTGTATTATTGTAATAATAATAAATGAAAGAGTTCGACGCATCGATATGTAGTCGCGTTTCTTGGTAAATTTCCATCGTTCAGAATTTTCGTATCTGGCTTTCGCGTTTGGAAAGTTATCGAGAGTCTTCTGTGAGATGAATCTCCGACGTCTTGTGTGTGCTTTACCATAGCTGCGCTCTAAACCAAAATCGATAACATAGTATCTAACATGAAAGTGGTGAGGAACTACTGAAACCACTATTTTCAGGACTAAAAATTTTCATTAGATGCTACACGTATTTTATATACAACGTATGTATATGTGTTTTTAATACAGAATTTCGCCCTTAATTCGATATCACAAGATTTAGATCGTTATTTCCCAAAACATTATGTAAACTATCAAGAAAAAAAATGAAAACTGTGAAATTTTCAGTAGTAATATCCTTGATTTTCCAGACATCGATTTCAATCTCAGGTCATCGAAAATCCTTATTGGAAACGTATACGTATCAAGTATACAAATTCATTGAATCAATTTCTGGATATTTCATTAAAAATAGGGGTACTCATACCAATTCAGAGATAACACGTACCAGAGGTTGCTACGAGTGGAAATCCACCCTATCCACCCTATACCTCGTCTGTGCTATTGTTAAAAGCAAGTACCAACTGTAGGAATAATTATTTTCTACATAAATTCTTAATAACCAAAAATAATGCGTTTGGCTATTGATTCAGCCAGAGAATGCAATATCTACAAATTAATTAACAAGCAATAAAAATCAATACCTTCGCAATTCATTTTCCTAAATAATGTCTATTTGTTCGTGATGCCAAGATCTCATAGCAGCCGAGTTTAATCTGCTTCAATATTCACTGTTACAGGTCACTTCCCTGCTTTTAGAGGGCGAGCGCCGAAAACTGGCGGTTCTTCAAAGGGAATTGCAAGTTGCACTCGCCGAAGGGGGAAGCGTTAAAGTTAAAGAGAAACAGAAGCAAGAGTTGCTGCACGCCATATCGTAAGTAAATTTGACGCATACTTAAGCAACTTTAACATACCACGCGGACGGTAATTATAATATAATTAAAACTCTAATTACCAAGTTTTAAAAAAAAAGAACAAACATTTCTAAAAACCCTTTCATTGATTTTCAATTTAATACAGCAATTCAACTCGGTTCCTTATTCATCTTTTTATCCTCGATTCTCTCATAATTAAAAAAAGGCGGGCAACAAAAAATTACGTTAATCTTTAAAAAGTTTCTCCGAAAAATAATATCTCTCCCGATGAAAACCCATCCACCCCCGGCACACAACTTTCCGAAGCACCGAATTCTCTATGAAAATATAGAATCAGAAGCGCGGATGAAAAAGTCGGGCAAGGAGACATCCATTTTCCTGGAGGGAGCTTTCGAATAATATATTTTGCTAGCTGGCACCGGGTTCTCGTAACGTGGAGGCTCAGAGCCTTTCCTTTTCTCCCGACGGGAGGCAGGATTAACTCGTTCAAGATTTATTAGTGCCTGCCCTCCGGTGAAGTAACAATTTGATCAGAGCGCCGTGGAATTATGCAGTTTCACGTAGCTTCCGGCACGGGCTGGCCAGAATCGAAACCGAAGCTGCGAGTCACCGAAACTACCCCGCCCTCGTTTACTTCGTGCATAAAATATGCCGTGCTAAAATTAATTTCGCATTTACGATGATATTTAACGTGCCCGTAGTTCGTTACGTACACACGATTCATCTCTGTAAGGGTTGCGAACGTTTCAACAAGCTTCTTCGCACGGTTAACATCGTAATTAGGAAGGTCTGTGTTAAATTAGACCATTCCCGTGATATATTTTCATTTCACTCGGCGGTCGCTCGGAATCACCGTGTAACGAACTAAGATATACATTAGAATTCTTTATTAAACGTAGGTAGGTGAATCTGATTAATTCAACAACGATAGACAATTGAATTTATGGATAAGTCTTATCCTTGTTTTTGGTTGAATCGTTTGTTATTAAATATGTACGACAATCATGTTTTGAACGAGTAAACGATTCTCGAGTGCCTACGTGCGCGACTTAAAGTTTCCCAGGAAACTTTCCGTTCGGATAGCGTGCTAAGTAACAGGTGAACCTAAATGTCCTGCACGGACGAAAATTAGGTATGACGTTGTGCTCTCGTAGACGCTTCCGCTGGCTGGAATGAAAGTATGCGAAGTGTTCGCGACACCTTGAAAAACGTTCGAGTCAGCGATATGTAAATCTCGACAAGTATCCTTTCTTTTTTTTTCGTCTTTTTTTATTTTCGTGCTTCAACGCTGTTTACACAACTCCTTTTCCCGGCGCTGGCGGCATTTTCCCGACTCTGTTTGCAGATGGCGGCAGTAACGTCGGGGCTCGTTGATTATACGGAAATGATAAATTTATGAGATTCGCGGGCACCGCGAAATATCTACGTTTCCGGAAACGGGAATACGCGTCCACCATTTCGATACGACTGCGCCGTATACAGGTGCTCGGCGTTTGCGCGATCGAATATTTATTCCGTTGCCGTTCTTCGCGAGAAACAGGGAACGCGATCGCCATCGCGAACGAGGGATCGATGGAAAATATTGCCGTGCGTTGATACAATACGTACGGGCATATCGTAAGGACCCGAATAATTAATGTGTCTCGTCTGGTTTTAAGATCAACCTTTTTTTTTTTATAGAGATTGGTTCCCCTTGAGGGATACGACGTCACATGTGATTCGAAATTGAAGAGTCAGTAGGATGTATGCATTTTTCGTGATTGTATTTGCAATAACTGTTCATAATTTAACGCTAAAGATACCGAGGTGGGCAAATAATCTTTGGTGAAGAAGACTTAAATCGACGTTACGTTTGATCGTTAAAAAAAGGCACAATTTTATGTTATTACCTAATGGTCACTTTTATTTATTATTGCCCGAACTAAATTTACCATTACCCGCATTCAATTGTAAATATAATATAAAATATAACATATATTTAAAGACCAGTTGTTTGACCTGTATGCTAGAAATACAAGTGGAACTTTTTTACATAGTACATTTTTTAAGACTTTTACGTTACACATTACGTTTTTTCGCCTGTTTTTTTCAACAAAATATTGTAATCGAATGCAATTCTATATTTTAAATTACTTTTTCTATTGTTTTCTTTAATTCCGCGCAAGTGTGATGCATTCTTGCAAATCAATTGTTTCACGGTATTTTTTTTACACGATACATGTTTATCGTATAAAAAGAGTAGCAGGTGTATATTTACATATACATATGTATAAATTCGCGGCAGATTCAGCGTTAAATAAGTATTAAAATTATTACTTTACGTCACTGTACATCGAATTGTATATCCTCCATGATGTTAACCAAACAATACATGGTATTTACACAATAAACACCGGCTGTATCGCAGCACACTACGTACAGTCTCCATAGACTGAATCAATCTACTCTGACGAATCATATGTCACTGTCCGCACGAGGTCCAGCGAACACCCTTATCTTCAAATCCCTAAACAATCTTGTTCCTCTTATACTGTCCCACGGGTATTCACGGCGACAGGACGCGTGTCACATTTCCCGGCGCGCGATTATCGCGTAAATAGAAAAATTGATGCGACGCGAATTCAGCTTGTTTCCCGAAGGGAGTAGACGTATTTTTTTTTCCGAGGGAAACAAAAGACGAGAATGTAATACTCATCTACCGTGAACCGGTACAGACATACTACATACATACATACATTCTTCGTAGGAGAACGTCTGGGAATATCGAAGCAATAAATAAATCTACCGTCCGTTCGAAAGTAATTAATAACGATAACTCGTATCGATAATTTTATATTTAGGTCGATTATTCTATACAAAATTGTCAATACTACAATGTAATTCCTTTAATGAGTGCCTGATTAATAATCATTAATACGTTGCATAATGCGACCGAGTTTTCTATTAAATTGATTGTGTGACGAAACGGTATTAAATGTGATAAAGCTACGAGAGATTCTATGCCGCGGAATAGACGATCGATATAACTAATGAGAAATACTTTACAAGTAGACACGGTTCGTTAAGTTTCCGAAAGCTTCTTACGCTTAAACGGACCATTTCTCTCTTTAAACTTTCTTACGTGTTACGCGTGTAAATGGAAATAGTCCGAGGGTCTTCTAACGAACGAAAAGTTCGTTTAATTCTTATTTAATCGCGGACTCTTCCCACAGCGACCAGTCAGCTTTTCCCCATTGTTAACGAACCAAATTTTGCATAATCACCGCGCATTCGTCGTATCGTTTAAACACCCTCCTATGAATTCTCCAGGAAAACCATCGCGTCGGATCTACCCGTAACAAATTATCCACCGTAGTCGAACGAGATGAAATTTTTAAGCTTCGAGGAAATACCGGCACGATGTAAGAATGCCGGGTGGAAAATTTTAGCCAACGGAAAGAACGAAAGCTCGGAGCAAAAAAAAAAAAAAAAAGAAAAAAAGAAAAAGAAAAAGAAAAGACAAGAAGAAAGTAAAAGAAACGTTGCACCGGGGGGATGATCAATAAAAGACGAAAGCTGAAATTGCGACGGCAAGGGAGAGAGAGAATGCGAACCTCGTACTCCAATTTCTCGCCGGGAAAACGAACGTGGACCTCGCGGAGCGTCAGTGAAAGTCTTTAAAAAAGAAGGAGGAGACGAATCGCGTTCACTTCGAGTCATCCCTCTTCGGATTTCGTGTCTCGCTGCGGGTGTGGCAGGCCCGCGCCATGAATTTATAAGGTTGTTTGCTTTCACGTAATTGCCGAAGTTTCCGCGGGGGACGGTCGTCCGTTCGCGAAACTTTTTCCCGATTCCTAAATCACCGGCTGGAAACCGCACTCGGAAAAATCCGGCGTTCTTCCACGGATTTTCGTACGATCTTTGTTTCCTCTCGTTACTTCGGTTTTAAACACTTCGGCGTCGCGACGCCGGCGTGCCAAAAGCCCCGTCTACAATTTGGCGTCTGCCGGCAATTAGACGGTGGGAGTCTGTTACCTCGACGCTGCAGCTTCGAATCATATTTGCTGAATGTACTTGATAATACCTCGAGCTTCGTGGTACTTTTATTATCCGGATACTCCGCGTCTACCGTCTCCTTATTCGAAGTAGCGGGTAGTTTTGCTTTTATTCGCGATAAAATAAATAATCAGAGAGAAGGAGGCGGTGATATAGACACACATATATATATATATGTATATATATATATATATATATATATAAATATAAATGCAAATAATTCGGCAGCCATTGTTCTTTTCACGACTGTTCAATAAATCTGAATCCAGGCTTCCCAGTGAAATACGGAATTCCCGCGAAACGTGAATTCGCCGTGACCCGTAAAACCCCCCGGATTTGCTAGATATTTCGTTTGCTTTCAAAGGCAAGTGCTGACTGCATTTTATCTAGGTGAAAGGTAAGTAAAAAAAAAAAAAATGGAATCTCGATTCGTAGGACAATCTCGTGTGAGTGGGACGTTTCTGATCGTGAGCTCGCGATCGAAAGTAAGCACGATAAAAAAATTGTTTCTCATCAGTCCACCGGGTACCGACGAATACGTATATAGGATATTGAAAACCCGAAGGGGGACAGGGGGTGGAGAGGGGGGAGACGAGCGAAAGCATCGTCGGGAAAACAATCCATTTGTAAATAGGCGAGGCAACAACGTCAAAACATTTCGCGCGTCGTTACCGTATGCGCGCGGCATTAATTCATCGGACCGTGGGGGCGTATCGTGCGCGCGACATGTTCCGTAACGGCCGCGATAAACAGAATTTCTCCAGCGATCTGACAATTCTTTTCGCGTGAATGAAGGGGAATCACTGCGCCCGCTAGCGAATACAAAATTTCTTCCTATTGTGCCGGCGAAACGGCCGGGCTTGATTTATGCATGAGATATTCGAAAAAGTGAAATTCTTTTTGAAAGTCGATCTATACGCGGCGCTGACCTACATTGGGATGCATACGCGACGGCATCTTCAATGGCACGATTTTTATACGACGTTCTCGAGATGATATTTCACCCGCGACACGAATCCACGGTTGGAAGGAAAATAATTATTTTTATCGTATGTTAAACGTACACCCGCTTGACGAATAAGAATTTGTTATTGAATACGTGGAACGCGATTCAAAAGGGAAACGCAACGTTCGACGTACGGTTATTTCCGATTTTTGTTCGCTTCATCTATCGTTTTCACGATCGTCTTTTATACATGTTATATCACCATTTGGAGTTGCTTGTAAAAAATAGTCGAATAATAGATTTGAGAATTCACGATGAGCATTTTTTTTTTTTACTTTTCCGTCGGAACTGGTTGACTGATAAATATTTCACGGTACAGTTTTATCTCGATGAAAGTAAACGATGGAAACGTTTATGAAATGTGCAATGGTTATTCCAAGACTACTCCGGAAATTTCAGAGATATCGAGAGTAGCTTCGAGTGTCTCTTCGATATTATTCGATGAATTTCTTGTCGCGTAATGAATACTGTGATCCTATCGGTGATTGAACCGCCACGGAAAGTCTTGAAAATGTAATCAACATTTTTTCCGGTGTATCGAGAAATCATTTTTAAGATACCGTGTTTCATTTGTTGTCGACAGGAAGATCCAAGGACAACACGAGCAACTCGACAAGGAATACAGGATCCACGCTGCCGGCGTTCTCTTATGCAACTCAAGAGGTTCCGGGAAGGTAAGCGTGCTACCATTATTCTCTTCTTTCCTTCTCCGTGATTCGTCCAAGATAAATGGTTCTCCCGATGATCACGATGCAACCCATTATTTGTTATACGGAGAAACTACCCCGCGATTTCCACGATGATTCGACTGTTCGATAGACTGGATATCAGATCGATCGAATTGACGAGGAAACAGAACGAGAAAATTTATCTCGTGGTCTTCGGGGAATTAAATGTTGTTATTCGTAGTTTCGATTGATAATTAATTAAACACGCTTCGATGTAAACGGTCAAAGACACGTTTCATAAATCGTATGGAAAACGACGACTGTTGCCGAGACGACGTTTTCTCGTCATTTTAGTATAATGTTTTAATTAAAATTAAAGTAAATTTAAATTGTGGTAAATAATGCAATGGTGATAATAATAACTTCGGTACTACTAATTAATTGTAAAAATTTGTTAAATGCGAGTGCTAAGATGTTACTTCGGGAAAATGACATACGTATGTCAAACGTAGTTTTGCATAACTGTTAAACGTCCTTTACCTCTTTCTCTCCGTTCAACGAACCGATTACCTGGAAATATTTCTGCAGATTTGAAATATCTTTACACCTGCGTCTCGGCAGGAAATTATACGAAACCGGTGTAAATATCACAAGTCGACGCTAATTCCAAGTTAATATTTGTCACGTGCACATTAGGACTGCTTAAAATGTATAATATTTGCATTCGACATTCTACCCAAGGCGGTAAAACGCGTGGATTCTCCATTATACATATGTATGTATAAGACCGTAACCAGGGCACACATATTTTCTATAGGTGTGCACCGTAGCTAGAAACTGTGTGATGGTATTCTTTTAAAGGGAAGCTCTATGAAAAATAATAATTACGTCTAACGTAGAAGCATAATTAAAATACGTGTACCACGTCTATTTATACAGTCAACGACTGTCGCTGGTCTACCTATACACCGACCGTTACTACTGTCTGTACTATATCCTCTTATTCTACTCACACCGACGTGAACGTTACCACTACTGCTTCTATCTTTCTCTTTACCAACTTAAATTACAGATTAATTAATTAATATAAAATTAAACGAGATATAAAATTCACGTCTGACGATATTTCATTAAATCCACTGGCTAATCCAGCGATATTAACGAGGTTTATTAAAATATCAAGAGAATGGAAAATATTAACAAGGTTTCAAAGTCTGAACCATCCAAAATGTATGTATGTGCACGAGCTTTATTCGCGTACAGGAGTCTTTTTATAATGTACATATAGGAGGAAGGTATTCGCTTAGAATAGATGACAAATTATACCCACCCTACTAGCTCTGACGTAATTTAATAAAGAACGGAAATTTCCGAGAAAATCAAAGGGTCCGTTGATCTCCTTTTAGTGCTGTACTACAGACGTTATCGGCGTAACACATTCAATTTCCTTACTTTCTCTTTGCAGACCCACTTCTTCGATAAGTGGAATAGTGGTTAAATATATATATGTATATTCACTTCCGTTCGTGTTTCGTAATGCAATCGATGTATTTCGAACGTTCGAGTTATCAGAAAATATGCTCGTCGGGTAATAACGCAATCGAAGATCTTCAATGTTTTGAATTATAATAGCATGGGACGGATGTACGCTGTCTGAATTCCCGGCTGGAATATTCTCGGAGATACTTGCGGTAACGATTTATATCGAGGAAAGTTATTTTTCGGAAGGATACACAATTCTCTGCGTACAGCACGAAGAAATTTAGATGCTTGAATACCCCGGCGCGGAATCGACGTGGAGCAGAAGTTCCATCTCGTTTTTACGGGAAAATAATGTGCAGATAAGACGTAATGTAACACCTACGGATATGTTTCACTAGTTCGAACGGAATAACGAAAGGATACACCCCAATTTACGTACGAATCGTCGAAAATGGGAATATCGTAATTTCGTGTTAGATATTTTAAAATTCGACAACGACAAGTAGATTTAGCTCGTTTACCGAATATATTGAGAATAAAAATTATTATCGCGCTCTAAATATCGCGATTGTTAAACGCAATTAAAACGTACAGTCATTGCCGAAAATAAAATAGAATCACTTAACAACGTTGGTTACACGACACTAATTCTGGGTCACGTTGTTAAATAAATAAATAAATAAAACGGAAAACCGGTGGAATGTAAATCACACTCGTAAAACAAAACAAGACTCCCGTGTCGCAGAATCAATGGGAAAATAAAATAATAATACAGAAACTTTTCCGTGGCAATCCATGCCGAATCGACAAATAAATATCGCAAAATATTCGCGCGTTACACCGACGACATAGCAGAATATTATTTGTCACCGTACTAAAATTCATCAAACGGTAGATGGCTAATATAAGCCCTATCTCCATTCTCCTGAGAAAATAATATAACAATGTAATCCAAAAGAATGAGCAAACTTTTCAGAAGACGGAGGCGATCTTTCCCTTCAGCGTTCATCGTCGAGTCTTCAGCATAATAGATTCAATTCCTTAGTCTCGTTCTCTGCCGCCCTTTCCATTCCCCCCCACCGACCCTCCGACCCTTTCCGGCACTAGGAGACCGCCATCTTCGGCAAATGAAAGTTTGGCCGGATTATCGTGCCTTACCAAGAAGGGCTCTGCTTGCAGAGTGCCATTTCAAGCGCTGGAAGCGATCGGGAATCGGGGACTCTATCTAGACTCTAGATTCTAGAGGCTTCTAAAAGAGAAACTAAAGCTGTCGGGGTACGGAGTATCACGCGGAAGATTCGGCAATTCGACGATAAGGGGAGAAGGCAAGCCTGAGATAACGTTCGACAGCTGTAACTTAACCCCCTGCCTTTTTACGGTAACCGGAAATTAGGGACTCGAGTAATTTCGTGACAGATTACGCTGCAACAATGTTCCGATGATCAACGGAATTTAAAGTAAAATGTTTCGGTATATTGTGGTGATATTTGAAATGTTGGGATATCGATTATTATTAGGTGTTGAAATACGGTTTATCGTGACTTATGTTGATTTGTTGCGAATCAATCTACGGATGATTTGTTAATTTATAAGTTAGGAGAAAATTGGTGAAAAGTGATGGAAAACTATGGTATCTGTTGTAAAAATTAACTTTGTATATCTTATTTGAAATTAAATATTTAATTAGCTAAGAAGATCGGAAAGAGCTAATTTCTACACTAGATAATTGAATATCGAAGTGACATGAAAAAATGATTCATCGACACACGATGGACTTAAGGCACTATAATTTATGTCATTTCAAGCACAAAGCTACGGAAGTAGATTTTTCAAAACTTTCGATCTACATATCTCTTTAGTTTGGGTTTCCTTTTATATTCCCGTCGACTATCGGCGGAAAGAAATCTTGATTCTACTAACTTGAATACTTTGTGACGCGGTAGACAATTTTAATCTATCTTAAACTAGGAGTAAACCTCTACAGTGCGGCAGATTAACATAACAAAAAATGTTAGCGTTGGAAATAAGTAGAACAGGTATATCGCAAAGATGTAGAAAGTATGCAGTAGCACGATACAAAACAAAGGTAAAAGAAAAGCTCGTAGTAAATGACGAAGGAAACAATCCGAGAACCTAGGGTCTTTTAACGAGATGAAAAACATCAGGAACGTCGAAGCAGTTGCGGAAAATAAGGAAACACGGTGACTGGGGTGGATGACGGAGTGAAAACGAGAGAAATTGCGGGATACGATGGAAACAAAAATCTGGATTGTAAGCTCGATAATAAAGCATCGAATGAAGAACGTCGGGATCTCGCAACGAAGGAGAATTATGGACCGAGAACGGGTGAAACAGATGACAAAGCAAGAACGAATGAAATATGGAACCGAGAAGATGAGGCAAAGGAGTAATCGAAAAGAAAAGACCATCGACCGACTTGAAGAAGTAGAAGGCAACACCATGAAAAAAGCAAAGTACTGAAACAAAACTGCTAAACGGACGGGGCAGGATACGAACGAGAAAAATATGTAACACAAGAAACAAAGTAGTTGCACCGTACGATGGAAAAGACAACCACGGATAATACTCCTGATTAAATTCAACTAATAGTAAATTAAAAACTGTATTATTTTCATTTTAATTTTAATTTAAGAAAATAATGTTGGTAATTATATTACCGAATACAGAATTTTTTAGTCCAAAAATGATCATTTAACCGGTTGCGATAGGTTTTATTTCGTTGTAAAAAAGATATGTGATAGTTGTTTAAGATAAGTAGCGATCCAAGGTAAAACGGATGACGGAGAGACAGTATAACGAAAGAGGCTATTGAAAAGAGAAACGAGAGAGTGATAAGCTAACGAAATAGATTGGGTGAATGATCAAACTAATTAATAACGTCTTCCACATCGATTTACACTTTTCCTCCTTTCGTTCCTTCCTTCTATTCCACCTTTCTACTTTCCATTCGTCTTTCCGTCTCATCTTTTATTTTCTATCCCCGCGGCTCTTTCATTTCCTTTTCTCCTTTATTCACTTCACGTTCGACAAACGAGGTTGAGATGCATTAGCGGTGTCCAATTACAGGGCCGTACTGCACTCAGGGTCAGACACGTTATTTCGACGTGTGCCCGGCAAATACTGCGAAGAAAAGAAGCAAGGGGAAACTTCTGCGCAATGTGACCGGACTTCGAATGTCTTGAATTACATACAGATTAGTTATAGATTTGCATAGTACACTTCAGTAGCGATTTAAAAAATAATTTTTCCTTAAAATTCACGTATACCTGAATTTATTATATGGACTTGTAAATATTAATTAATCTCGATATATTCATTTCTAGGAAAAGTATTTCAGTAAATAAAATCATGTTGAATATTTGTGGAAAATAAGGTAATGACGAGACTAACTAATTATAGAAAGATCATTTTATCGATGCTTCCATACTCTTATTATTTATCTGAGTGTGACAGGAATATTTTCATAATGTGGGTCAGTTCTTGTGTTACATTGCCAATGGAAATGGGTTAATGCTTACGTTCGAGGGTGCAATAATTGCATTCTTTGTCTAAACCACCTTTGATGATACGACAATGAACGGTAAGTTTGTTCCTTTTATACATATTACTGAAGGAATGTTGTGCAAGTCAATATTTGTCGAGGGCAAATTACAACCTCTGAAAATGGTTGATGTTTGCGTCAGCAAGAATAAAGGATTGACTGCAAATCTTTCTGGAAATCTTTGATTGTTCGCCAATAAACCATGCTTTCATTTTGTTTACGTAGTTTCAGTGGTGGTAGAGAAATCAGTGCGGAAAAAAAAAAGTATTTTTCAACGTTACACTTCTGGAAAACGTGGGATCTCGATAGATTTTATTTTTTTAACCACCGCGATTACGTGTCAATAAAATTAGTTCGTTTTTTTTTGGCAGAGAATTTTATAAACGACACGCGAATCAACATGTGCCAGCGCCAAATCGCGAATTTCGAATGTACTCGATGTTTGCATTTGAACGAGTAGCCGGATGATTGAACTCTTTCTAAATATGTTCGATTACGTGTCAATAAAGCTTTATTCCGCTTTACACGCGTGTTCAAGCAATTATTTGTCAAGAACACATTACAACCTTTCAAAATATTTGCCAACTACGCTCGAAAGAGCACAGATGTGAGTGAATACCGTTTAAGTACCACGCGTTGCGGGACAATAAGTGCAACTTTATGTTCTGTCTGTCACACACGCACAATGCGGCGTCGTGTGCGTAAAAATTTCGAATTATCTTGGCGGAAAATTAAATAATTACCGGGAGGTTAAACATAGAAACATCGTGAAAATATCCAATTACGTGCGAGCAAACAAAATTGAAATTACGTGACTGAAAACTTCACGTTTATATGAATGTATGTACATATACATATACATATGTCTATGAGAGTTTTGACATACATCTACGCAGCCATTCAATTCCGAAACCGTAATTAATGTTTATAATTTTACCCGCTAATACGCTCGTATTACACAGGTAAAATATTTCGCCGGAAACAGACAGCTACTGAAATTATACAACATATTCCGCCAAAGGGGATTAAACGCGAACCGCAAAACCTCTAACCGGAGTTCTAGGTACATATCCGAAGAAAATTTCCCAGGCAACGTTGCAAAATACTTTTACAGCGCCACTAAACTTCTGCGAGTCTGTTAATGTGCTGTCATAAAAATGTCCGCGGAAAACTTCGTTACAAGTGTGCATATCGGACGAAAATTCCGACGTCTCTGTCGCGGGGAACTAACGTTTCCCGGTCTGTTCGCAATCTTTGAAATCTAAACGTAAGTTAATTCTTAAGCCGTTGCACCCCTAATGAAACGAGGTATGCATGGAAATGCTGAGGCGAAACTTCCAACTCTCTTTAGCGTTCCCGGCTTAAAATCATATTGCCGCTTCTACGAATTACGACAAACGGGAAATGATAATGACTCGCAGTGACGATAACCTGCTGTTTGTGCGAGCTTGCTTCTAACTTGGCCATCTAACTTGCTCGTTAAACTCCCGGCTCGTTTGTTATTCCGATCTTTCGCCGACTTCCTTTCGTGAAATTCAACGTTTCTCCAACTTCTAGTCGCGACAATGCGTACCCCCTTTTACTCGGGGACATAATGATATTACTCCTGCTAAAAAGCTAATAAGTGATAAGGGTTTGCGGGATTCCCGGGGAAATATAATTTTAATCTATCCGTACGGACAGCTAAGTAATGTTACGTACGATTAAAATTTATATCGCGTGACATTACTTGTAGTTTAATTTATTTTATCACCCGTTTCACTTTTTGTACCATTAAATTGAAAGAAGAATATTAAAAACCGTGTAATTATTACCGTCAATAATACTACGGTCTAAAAAAAAGTACAGTACCACGCAGTTCGGTTCACGTTTCTACGTTAAACAAAACCGGAATTAACAACGCAAATAATTTTAAATAGATTTCATAGTTCACTCGCGGCCCCGTTGACCGTGTGTGAAAAACCCTGGAATGGTTTCATTGATGCGTTCATACGAGTGTTTTATCGGAACGTGTTACGAATCGAACGAGCATGACAGAAAATTGATTTTTAGAGCGTGATTTGTCAAAGCCCGACGCGTATACGTTGAACCGGCGGAAAGAGTTAATGAGCAATCGATGTACGGGGGGGTTGACCCAGTTCTGAGATACCGCAACAGCCAGTTTTGTAATCGACGCAAAACTGACGAAAAAACGTTTTCACCGGCGTGATGAAACATATCCACCGTGTGTCTCAATAACGAGCGGAGCGTATTCGGGTTTTTCCCTCCGCCCGATTTCCGTTATTATTCGCATGTCACGGATAACCGGGTGAAGATATTGTTCTACATATCCTGCAGACGGAAAAGTATTTCTATCAATCCCGAAAACGTGGCTGTACGTTACGTTACACAAAAGGATTCATCGACGGAGTTAAAAAAATATGAGCATCAAAAGTGTCGCACAAGTTGTATACTTTTGTCACGGTTTTGCTTTAGAAAAGTGCAACGAGGATGAAGAATTTCATGCAAATTAGTACGTCATTCCACTGCTATTTACGTTGCCTCGTATGTCGAGAGTTGAAATTTAGATCGAGGTATAAACGAACGGTCGAGATCAAAGAGAACAAAAAAATACCGTGGAATCTACTTTACACAAGTATTTCCGAATCGTGTTTTCAACCATAATAAAAGTTCCCACAAAACGATGCGTTTGTTCAAAATTTATGGAACGCGTGAAAAGATTCCAGGGAATTTATTTTCTCTCATTCTATCCCGTCAATTACACGCGTAATATTCGTTTGAACGTACGATTATGAAATTATATCACAACACATCGGGTACAGACTTCAGCAGGATGGTACTTGTTATCCTAATTACAAGCCAAACATAGAAAGAATTCGTAATATTTAATATAGCGTTACAAATTAATTAATTTGCCATTGAGTCTAGTAATATCGTATCTATTTGCGGACCGCAATATCCAATAACGTTTACGATATTCCGTTACAACGTATCGCGAAATCTGATATTCGCATTCGTATGCACACGCCGGCGTTCCGGTAAAACCGCAAACATATCAAAGTGTCGCTAAATAATAACGATCCTCAAATTTCTAATTAACGGGTAAAGCCCCGCGCCCAGAGGAACGTGCAATTTCAAAATCAGCCAGAACCTCGATCAAGCACTTCACAATGTCCTTAAATAAAATATGATTCTTTCGCGGGAGGAATGGCTAAGGATCGTTATGAATTCAACGACCTAGATTAAAGTGCCATCCCGATGAGTCGTTCATGAATTATCGCAAGTACAAGAGCTCTGTCTACTAGCCTTCCATGGAGTGGTATTCCAGACACGAGTATCGATGGAGTTTCGCAAGCGATCACCGAAGAGGCCGTATTTCGCACCGTTTCACGAAACGTTTCGCGGACGTGATACTCCCCGCGGAAACTGATAAGGCCCGTATACATGAAAATACAGCGTACGAAGTTGATAAACAGATATTCCTCGCGAGAGGTCGTAATTAGGTCGGGAATGTCGCGTTCACGGAAAAGTAGTTCTTCCACGTCGGGAAAAGGCACGGTAGAAATGTTTTAATTTGCCAAGCCGAAATTGTTATACAACTATCTCGGTTATCTGATTTATACTGTTGTACTGGTGTTATATTTTCTTTTCACAGATTCACCGCCGCGTATTCGGAACGAGATTCAGGCTAATTGGATTTTCCAAACCGCTCGCATTCATATTTCAATACGTTAATTGAATATAAATTGCGAGTCCTATTTTTATTCTTTTACTTTTTTTTTTGTTAAATAAATTTCGTTTTGCTTGTACAGGGATCTCGTAACGCGAAAATATATCCGTGAATATTTCGAGAACAAGTCTGATGATCTATTTTAAAACGCGTGCTTGTTCGTTGGAATTTTTACTTTGAAAGAAATCGATCGTCCGAGAGGAACACATCCTACGTTACGTCTGAAATAACTTTTCCGCAAAATTCCAAAGTTCTTTCCATTTGTTCGAAACGTAAAGACTGAAGTGTCCATATAAAGAAGGAACTCGAATGAATTTTTATACTTTGCGCATGGCGAATGTACATTGGCCGGGCATTTCTAACGGAAAACTTCGCCGTCATTCGAGACAAAAGCCGAGCGAAGAAAACGGGGTGGAACTGCAAGCTAAGGGAAAATATCTATCGACGCATGCCGAGTGAATGTCCGCGCAACAAATAACCGGTGCTTTTAAGACGGATGCTTCAGAATTCGAGATGTTGCACGGGGGGAGCGGGCGGCAATGTAAAAGAGCCGAAAAACGATCCCACGGGGGTGACGATGAAGTATTGAGAACGCGGCGCAGCGGGGGATGGGAAAAAAATAAATTTTTTTTTCTCGCAGTGCCATCCCACAAACGTCTGTCGCGCCTTTGTGGTGGGGTGACATGGCGAAAAAATAGAAACGGTGACGAAAGGGGAATAAATAAAGGACTATGTAACACGTGTCAACGCCGACTCTAAAATACATCACATTATACCGTACAGAAATGGAATCCCGAAACAGATTACGAAATTTTGGATAGGGTGAGAGTGTCTTTGAAATGTTGTTCAATTAAAGGGTGTTAATTAAATTCATTAAAAATGACAGTGTACGACGGTATTAAAAGAAAAAGAACAGGCTTGAAAATTCATGTAAATAGGGTGGGAAAAATGTAAAACAGAGAGGACAAAAAGTGGAAAACTTGCGCATAATACGTCTATATGTATATCTGTAACACGTAAGAGTATGCAAATATGGGAATGTTCAGATTCGTTAACGTCATTTGAATGCTCGGAATTAGAATTTCAAATATTTTTGAAAATTGCTACACGAGTGGGTAGATCGCTGCAAGATGCGAGCTTTCAAAGCAAAACGAGGGAATCGTTGCTTTTGGAAATTTTGCCAAGGAAATAACTTCTCCGTAAATGGAGCGACCTGGATGCGAAAAATTCAACAAAAATCGTGCCTGAAAGCTCGAGTGGGTCTTGTACACGGTATTTCATTACATTCGCGAACTTGTACAAAGTTTCCTTTATTTCCTTCTCAGACGAAGCGCGCTTCCTTCCGACAGCTTAATTTTCCTTGCGTTCAGATAACGCGAGAACGTGCGTGTAATTTTGCGCTAAGTTAAACAAATTCTTTTTCCCGTTTCGACAAATATCTTTGGGAAACATCATTGGCAAGTAGTTAGTTGTTCGTGCGTTCGGCTTTTGTTCCGCTTCAGGGTTATTTTCGGCGAGGATATCAAACGCTTCGCGTATTATCTGCACGTACGATTTTGAACATTCCCTTTGCAGTTAATGTTCGTCTTGCTGCCTCCAGAAATAAATCGCGAGTATACATATACATATATGCTTCGAGCGAACAGCGGAAACGACAGAAAGTAGAAAACGACGCAGCTGGGAACGATAGGAATCGGAGCCTTTTGTGTTATCCGTAGAATTCTCGTACAGGCGTATGATTCAAAAGATAATAATGACGGGGATCGCAATGATATATGAGCAGATGAAAACAAAACAATGTTTTAAGAAGCGACAAAAAGCGGACAGTAAGCACGGAATCACAGCATGAATATCGAACGTGAATGAAAATGCACAATATTATTTCCACTGTATTTCATTCCCGTGACATATAATAATAAATATTCTAAAGACATTTAAAAATACTTACCGAATAATTACGAGATAAAAATCTCACTGTAACATCGATCGTTTTCACTTAAGAAAATAACACCTAACCCATTTATATCGGACAAACGAGGAACACTCGGTGAACTTCGTTACCTAGAATTTTATTTCTTTCGACAAACCCGGATAGCCGAAAGCAAAAGACAAAAACGTGTCACCCACTTGTCGTCCTCGTTTCGTGACACCACCACCGGTGCTCTTGCAGCTTGCAAATTTTTGCACCCGCAATTTCGTCCAGATATAAGGTATTCCTCCACCCTTGTCTAAGGGGCGAAAAGAAGAGAAAAAAAAGAGGAGAAAAATAGAATCATCCGGAGTCTAAGGTACGCCCGGAATAAGCCGCGTCACGGTGTTGGAGGTTGACGAGTTAGAACAGGCAAAAACACTTTACGTTCTGGCAGGCCTTCTGTACGGCCAAATTGGCGAAGAGAAACTGCCGCGGAGACGGCGATAATTATCGTTATCGTTGGCGTGTCTCAGCCGTGCCCCCCCCCCCCCCCCCACTCCCCCCCACACCACGTCTTTTAAACGCCACCGTAGAATGCGACCGTTTGCTCAGACAATGCCGCGGACCTATGAATTCAAATTACCGCCTAGGTGCGGCCAGAATTTTTAATTAAAAAGCAACCCGGCTTGACCCGGCCAGAGGGTTAACGAGTATGGAATAACGTGACTGAAACAACGCGTCCGTGCTTTCTGTTACATCTGCCGGTTTCAATCTATTTGCTTCCTCTATTCGCTGTTTCCTTACGGGATTTATTCTCGGCGTCGTGATTAGAATTCATTATTCGTTATAGGTATGTTGGCTGAATATTTGTAGTGGAACATGGGAAATGTTGGCGAAGGTGAGGGATAGTTTAATTAAATGTGGAAAGTTTGCTAGAGTGCTTAGGTAGGTACTCCTTTTTTTTTTAAATTTAGGTTGAATATTTTTAAGAAACTCCACTGGTGTAGTCAATGATCTTTTTGTTGCTGTTTGTAGAGTTTTGTATTTGCCAGTTCTGCTTCTTGTTATCCGGATGTTTCGGATTCTTTTGAAAATTAAATTACATTTCGTTGGCATTATGTGATACAGTAACGTTGGGGAAATTGTGGTATTTCCATGATAATAATGTAGAGAACCGTGATTTACTCTCGGTACCTTCGTGTTTTCTATTTGAAGTTTGCTTTTTATATGGTTCATTTACTTTACGCGAAGTTAGTCACTCGTGTTCTGTTCGTAGTTATTCTAATCCTCATACTTTTTTACTTACGGATTCGGGACGTAAAATTCGGTAGACGATAAACTTTGCTGCCAATCTCAGTTTAGTTTGTAAATGCTTATTGAACTTACGAGTTTTATTTAAAACCTTGTCGTGTAGAAAACAACGAAAACCCATATTTGTTACACTTTATGATTTTCCAATGAAGCTTGGAATCCAGAAATTTATGCAACTTTACCAGTGGGAAATGTTGAAAGCACCTTACGTCAACGTAATACCGAGAGATCGTTTTTAAACGCCAATAAATTACGGGAACTTATCTCTGAAATATATCCCAAGCTATTCTTAACATTCCGATAAGATTCATCGTATGAATTTGCATAAAGCTGTAAAAAGTAAAACGATACAGGCAATTTATGATCCCTTTTGTACAGAACAAAATGATTAAAAACTACGTCAGCGTTCTTACGTTCGACCGTTAAAAATATTAGATGTGTTAGCCGTCACTGAAATACTTTTTTTGAAGATTAATCGAAAAGTGTATTATATTTCCTCATTTTCGTTTCAGGTCGAATCAAATATTCTGAAAATACTATTTTAGCAGATTTGGTCGTAAATTCGTAATTTTGATTAAACGTGCCAACCAGTAAAATGTTTCCACTAAACACACACAAAATTTCATTCTCGTCCATGCGTGCCGTGAAATGTTATAAAATTAAACCCCAATATTTTCGTCATTCACTGTACATGTATCCGTGCGTAAATTTTAATTCAGAATTTGTCCAGCAGAAGAAATATTTAACAATCTGGGTGTAAAGTAAATCAAATCTTAATTATTGAAATCTTTATACCGTATATACTTTCATTTGCACTTTTAATTAACGCCGTAAGAACTACATGTACACGAATGCGTTATCGAATTGTATCGTATCGATTTTTTTTATTTCTCCGATACATCATGACGCTTCTTTTCATCCACGAGTTACTCTAATAGAGCGTCCAGTTCAGCCAGCTACGGATTTCGATTTAATTAAAACACCGACGCTTAAGCCACGTTCACACGGTGTATATTATTAATCTGGAACCACATCGCTGCAGCTCGACGGGAAAGTTTCATCGCTTAATTCTTCTTCCGGTTTCGCAGTTTCCCTCTGATTTATGCTCGACAAACTTCAAAATCGATGGAAAATTTATTCTACTACTACACTCTAATTTTTCTCTAATATTTAGTATAATTGAAATTTTCAAATTTTCGAATAGCCTTAATTGTTGAATGTCCGTGTGAATAATAACAATTCTGCGAGCAACATAATATGTTATTCATTAAAGAATTTTAAAGTTTATTCATCTTTATATCGTTACATGAAAATCAGAGAGAATGGATTTTGAATTGTTGTAACAAACAGATCGTAGAAAGAAATTACTTTTTCCAACGAGTATAATTTTCTAGACGGTTTTAATGTTACCGCGTCAAACAAGCAGGTGCGCCCGCGTCATTTCGAATATAAATGAGACGACATTTACAAAACCCATTATGAACATTTATATTTAACGTTATTGTACCGGAGTTATTCATAATTCCGCACCGAATATGTGCTTTTATCAAAACGTGGCTAAAACATATGAGTTACGCCCGATGAAATGTCGCGGACACACAAAAATAATTACTCTCGCTTGTTATTTTAATGTAAAACTAATTTCGTCGTAATAATCATTCGTATACACCGAAGTATACAAATAGTACACGCAGAATCGTATAACCACCTGTAATTTTCCACTGAAATACCTCGTCATCCTAACCATCACGAATGTTACCTGCTAAAATAAGTTTTTATCAAATTTCAATGGTTTGCTATATTCATTCGTCACGAGAAAATCTACAAATTACTTCCACATTCGTAACTTCTCAGAAACATATCTTAAAACATAATGGAGTATAATTCAATCGTTCATTTTATATAATTCCCCCTATCAATATCGTTACATAAGTTTAATTCTAGTTTAATTTTAATTTTAAGTGCAATTTTTGCTTTAGTAATTTTAGATTTAATTTTGTTTAATTTCAAGTTTAATTTTAATTTATATATTTCTTTTCTTTCCATCTAAGCTTTGTGTCGCGCTCGTCGTTCTTAAAGGGTCCATCCCTAGGACGCAAATAAATTTGATATCTATCTATCTATCTACATCGTCAAAATATCGGAATCCACTTATTTCCACATCTAAATCAAAAATACAACCAAATTTCAACCCGCGAACCCGAATAATCCGTTTCGAAATCACACCGTACCTATCGTTTAAGTTTCGCGGCGCAATTTTTCCAACCGCGTATCAACGCTACGTACCAACCAATCACGAAGACAAAGCCGCGCCGGGGTTAACGCGTCAAGACACTAAACCTCTTTGCCGCACCTCCCCGAAGATCTTCCAAGCGCGTTTCCATCGCGATACAAGTGGCGCGGCGTTAACGCTTACAGACAACCGTGTCCGCTTATCGGGCAGATGATTCATTGCGGTTATCTCGGCGTACAGCAGTTTGCACCCCCGGCGATGGTTGGAAAGGTTAGGGTAGTGGTGGGAGAGGGGGGTAGGTTGGTAGGTCTACGAAGGTTCGCCGGCGCCGGGTTAACCGAATTCAAAATTATTACGGTCCGCCTTAACTCTCCCGTGCTCGTGGAGCTAGACTGCCGTGATAGAACGACGAGGAGGGAAAATGGCCGCGGAAAAGCCTGGGGAGAGAGCGAGAAAGAGAGAGAGAGAGAGAGGGAAGAGAGAAACTGGTACGAGAGAGCCGGAGACGGAAAGACAGAGGGACAGAGAGATATAAAGTTTATTATGATCCGGGTGCATGTTCCGTGGGACCAATTACAAACTTGGTACCTTGCAGGACGTTCGTTGTAAAGGTGGTAGAACTGGGGATGGGAATGAAAAATCACGGGAACGACACGTAGGATAAGATTGTAGATTAAAAGAATGTGCGTTGTAAGGTGGTGGAGATATGTATGTTGTTACGAAGCTGTTGAATACGATGGAGGAATATTTGATTATGGCTTATACATATACGGTATCGCGAATGTTCGCGAACATGGGACCGGAACTAATTCCGGGAACAAAAACAAAGGTTGCAATGTAGACGATGATAAGTACGTTGATTAACTAATTGTGAGTCGGGGGAAGTGAATCGATCTTTTGCGCAAGGCGACCGTGCACAGCATAGAATGCTTAATTAGTATAGTGTATGGAGATACATCAGTATGTTAAAGTAATGGAAATTGTTTTGACAGAATATTAATAACTCTTCGTGTATGGATTAAACGAAATAAATTGTAGAAAAATCTGTACGCTAGGGAACTCGCATTGGGGAATAAAGATAAAATGGACAAATATTGAGTAAAAAGGAAATGACATTTCGTTAACTTTCTGGTTAATGGAATATGATATCTGTAGGAAAATTCTTTGATAAAATATCTGTTTCACGGAGACCAATAGTATTTCAAGGAATTACGCAAATAAAAAAATACGCGCAACACGGGACTGTATTTCACATTGCAATCAAACACTATTTACAGTATTGTATTACAACGACAGAACAAATACCCGCGCGATGTATACTACTCGAAATTATGTACATATTTCTTGCAACATTTTCACTTTAATACAGAAAATATCATTTCATTTGGATTTTCGTGGAAAAAAATTCGTCTCGTATAAAATTGGACTGTACAACCTTAAAGCGACACGGTTTGAAACGAGACAAATAAATAAAAAAAGAAAAACGAGAAATAGAAGGCAGCGCAGTTATTTACATTTATTTTTATTCCATTTTTCTTTTCCTTTCTTACGATTTAATTAACTCGAAATGACGGCGAACAATGAGACTTGGCCCGATGTAATTGTAACGCGAAACAAACGTAACATGAGAACAAAGGAAACGACGAAAACAATAGAAACTTTTCGTTCTGTATTTTCACTTTATCCTTCGACAGTCAATGAGAGTGATCCTATAATTGCTTGGTCTAGTTCTACATTCTAGATCGGTTTATGGGTCGTGATATCGTATATTGGATTTGAGGTACGGACATGGCCCGATGTACAAACCCACAGGATATTCCCGACACTGATTGAACTTGTTCGTTATCGTTATAACTATCGTCGACCTCCACCCTGGAGCTGTCGGACTGGAATTACCAAATAATTTTCCAAAGTAAATGGATCGATGATAGCGCGCAGTCTGTGACCAATGGGTGGTTGTTAATAACCTATAAAATCACGTTCAATTTGATTTCAGACGAACGTATTCGTAGACTGTAATAGCATCCCTAAGTAAAGCAAACAATTTCACGGATCGTACGATATCAGTTATCGGTTGTAAAATAATGATGCTTCGTATCTATATTCGTAAATATCTATGTTTCGATGGAATGTTAACAGTGGTCGGGAATAAACAAGGGAACGATATGTTGAACATTTTTTTATATTGTAGTGGAACTTTTGGGCGAGAAATGATAAGCAAATTGTTGGATTATTCAAAAAATTCGAGCGCAGACGGTCATGTAACCAGAAAATGTGTTACATAATTCTGGCGAAAATAATTTATTGCTTTTACAGCGTACACGCGTACGACATGGTCTAACGATTTCAGAAACAAGAGGACATATGAATATCTGTGTTTTTTGTTATTATCTAATAATATGTGCATATCTATTGTGCACTGTTTTCTAAAGCATATTCATTTTAGCTAAAATTAAATCACGAACTCGTCGACCATCCGTGGAAAATACTGTTACCAACGTCGGCCGATAAATTTTTCACGGTATCGAAGTTTCGATAGTGTGAAAATGTCCAGTCGAAGGAAATAATTAATTCACGGTAGTACAATTTCAGGGACACGATGTTATCGGTTTTTTCTCCCCCGTTACATCGATATTCATGGGGAAAAAAACATCACAGCGCTCTTCTGCTTCGAGTGTTGTTCAGTTTGCAAATCAGAAAAAGATATTGGAATGATAGGATTGAACATTTAAATCGTGGGAACAACGGTATGCTCACTTTGGAAATTCAAATTCCAGACAGAATGATAAAAAAAAATGTTAGCCGCGCTCTACTTCCCAAAAAGAAAATATTCATTCCCGGGGAAAAATGTGTACATACATTTAAAGAAGCACAAAATTAAAAATTTTCAGTGCTGATCTTTCGAAGCGCGAGGGAATATTTCCCCATCGTTATTTGCCCTAACCTCGTTTAATTAATATCTTTCGTTCTAAAATCCCTTACAACAACTGCTCGAAACTGTCAAGAAATATAGTTTTCCTAATTATTCGTCGCTCACAAAAGCCGTGTCGAAGAATGCCGTATCATAATTACAATCTTTTTTAAATGCAATAATTCCTCTCATACATGTAATTACAATCTCCATAATAAATCTCGATAAGTAATTAACGGTCTAATTATGTGCATTTCCGATTACTTTTCTTGTTAACCAGAACAATCAATTACGCCGATACGTTAACATTTCCTGTTTCCAATTATTCCCAACAGTTTTCCACTGAATTCTAATATCTTTTAATATCTCCGCTCTCCTACGACTCGCATTATTTCGAATTACAATCTTCGTACTTGGTTTGGTACACCGTCCCCACACCCCTCGCCCTGTTATAAACACAGATCTTGCCCGTGCTGTACAAAACGGCATTGTTATCGCGGGTATAGTATAATCTCGATGATATTACGCGATAAATGCTGTGGCGCCAGCAATGAGGCAGAATAATTACGACGAAAATTAATGTCGCGCACAAAGCAATTTCCGCATTATAAAAATTATTATGCAATCGTTAAAGTATAATAAATGATGTGTCTACTGAAAGAACCGGAATGGATTCGCAGTGTGTCTGAAACGTGATCGTTAATTTTCTCCTTTTATACTCGGTTCGTTTTACGAGATCAATTCTCGCCGCGAGAATCTCATTTTTGTAGTTTAGACGGGCGAAAAAACAGCACGGCATTCGATGGACCGATAAACGAGTATCAAATTAATGTACGCGACTACGAATCGATAACTTTTATCGTGTCTCTCTAGCGATCGAAATATTTACCGCGGCAATTCGGGGATATTGCGAAATTCTAATGGAACACCGTGGATTTAGACTTTAAGTAATGGAAGCGCGACACAGGAAACATTTGAACGATAGAATAACTGTCCTATGCATATAGGATGAAATACTTGAAATATAAAGCTTCAATACAAATCTCAAATCTTTGAATAACGTGATAATTAATCACACGTCACACAGATTTCGAATAAATCGTTCTACAGAAGTTTCTATAAATTACAGACGAACGTTTTCGATATCACTGAAACTAATACGAAATGACAAAAATTTCTGTCATACACCCATTCTCCAAAACACCGATACGAAAAGTGAAGAACACTCCCCAATACATATTATTAATGAATTCCACATGTAATTAAATGCCATCCCGATTCGTTATCGGCGATGGCCGCGGCGCGCCGTTGCGAAACGCGAAACGCGAAATCGGAAAACCATCTTCTTTGATTACCGCGCCGTTTAGTTATTCGTAACAACGTCCCCTGTTCGTGACGGTTATTGTAGGTTCTATTCCCGGTATCGAATAACACTTTCAAGAATCAGAAAAGAAACCGTTCGGACGATGAGGGCCGGCCGGCAATTAATTCCATCTTCCCGTTCTCCGTTTCTTTGCGTGCAATTCTTTGCGAAGTAACCCGAGCCGCACGTTCGCCGGGCTAAAACTGCGATTAATCACGGTGCTCGAGATGGAGGTGAAAAATTCCCGAAGAATGGTACGGTGACGTTGATTACATCGCGAAACGATGACGAACGAGCTTCGACCGGTTTCGAATCCGCCCGACCGCTTATACGAATTCGATAGGCGGGTTGCAGACGGGCCGGCTGTGCTCTCGAAGAAAAGTAAAAGAAGCTCTTCTTTCAATAACGAGACACAGATTTTTATTGGACTTGTTAAATATGCTGATTATAAACCCGATAAAATTCAGTCGTCTATCGGTACCTCGTTTGTCCGGGAGATACATTTTATTCAGCGAACTGTCGCGATCGAAATTAGAATATTGTATTAAAAATTCAAATAAATATCTACAAAGACATTAAAATTTGAATACTCGTCTCGTGGCAAACTGGAAGTTCGTAGTTAGAGTATAGTTACATCGGACGGTATAATATTATATTACAAGTTGCACTAATCATTTTAACTTCGGTATAACGAGTCTTTTTTTTCCCTCGACGGTGGAGTGTAACCCGCTGTCCAAGTATATTACATTAACAAACTAAACTGGATAGCGTTTAGATAAGGTGCACGCGAAAGAAAAAGGAAAAAAAAAGTGGGCGACGAGTCAAAGCGGGTCGCGTATAAAAATATTTACGTTGCTTGATTAAAAGCGAGTGTTTTAAAGCGCAAATTAAGTTCCACGGTGTATCCACGGGGTGGACTAATGAGCAGTTTATTAAATCCGAAAGGGGGTATTAGCGCGGAACAAAGCAGGCCTCGGTGGCCAACCAGGACCTCGAAAGAGTTCGACGGAAGTTTCCGTAAGTTCGCTAAGTACGGCCGGTACATCCTCAGATAACAATGGAGCTGCCATAACTGAAACTTCCCGGCCGCGGTGACGGACAGGAAAGTCCTTAAAGTCGATGCTTACGATCCGCAGATGTTTTTAAAGCGCAGAATGGCGAGGGGCAAGTGTTAAGTGGAATTAAGAAAGCCTGGGGTGGTCTTTATGGCTACTTTTACGGCGGAATCGTAATTTCCTGTTCGCGGACGTTTCTTGTTATCTGCAACCCTTGTCTTCTGTTAATGACGGCTTAAAACGAATCACCTGGAAGCCAATCGAAGCCTATCGCGTTTTCTATCGCAGTGTTTCGGGACATGTGACTTATGATCTATCGATTAAATTATTCTGTTAGGGTGTATGCCTACGGTATAATATACGGGATATTAATTTAATTTGATATCGTTGACTCGAGAAGACGATAATCTGAAATATCGTTGATAATACGTTCTGTGGAAAATTACGTTCTTAGGAAATGAGAATTATAGCAGCACTTGACGGAAATTACTTTTGATACAATCACGTTAGTTTCGTTATATAACAATTCCCATGGTTCGGAAGCTGTTACGTGAATAATGTCTTCCTGAGTTTAGAATTCTAGGTGATGTATATTAATTAATAAATCTATTACGATCAAACGTAAACCATGTTTACGGGGAAACGTTATGTTAAGAATTTATACACGATTTAACACATCATTTCAGCGATTAATTATTATCATCTGTGTTAACGAACTATGAACAGGTTTAATCGGCTATCATTTAACAGAGACCAACGAACGGTAATAGCAAAAGAGTTAATAAACCTGGCTACTAATTTCTGGGATGTATGACACAACTGCGGTTTCAAGATTTAATAATTTACTGAGAGTAATAATCTTTTGATGTACTTTGAAAATAATCTTTTAAGTAGTCGAGCCCGACCCGAGTGCGGTCCTATAGCCGCGCTTTATTACACAGATTAAATGAACGTTTTAAACACCGTTCAACACAAAATAATATCAAAATCGATAACGCCACCTCTACAGCGAAACTACGCCGCCGGCTCTCGTCGATGTGAAATTAAATAATTAATAACCGAGCGTAAGTAATTGATTTAATGTAGAACAGACTAATTGCATAGTAACAGTTTGCCTGTTCTTTTACCTAAGCTCATTCTACTTGATTCTCTAGAACGTCGCATCTGTTTTTAAAGAAAACACTCTTCCAAGAAAATGTAACTCTTGAGACGAAGATAAAAATTTCATTACTTTATTACTCCAACAATTTACAGTTTCTTTTTTAAAAGTTACGCTTAATAACTTTAATCTATTTGACCAGTTTTCAAACTTATAATTCAAATTAATCTTACAAAATTATATTCGTAATAGCGCTTAATCTTTTTAAATTAAAATTGCTTATTAATTCAAACCCACATATGTAAATAATTTATACCGTTTCCGTATGAAAATACGTTCCCGAAACATCACCCTCAATATCCATCTGCCAAAACAATACAAATATTCCACGACACCTGTCTACATCATTAAAGAATTAACTACACGTTTTAATTATCAATTTGTTTGTCAAATGCAAAACATTTCAGTCCCTTAACACAATTACAATTGTCACCCGCGAATAGTATCTCTCCCCATCGATTTCTTTTGTCCCGCACGGAGGGAAGTAATTACTTTTTTACCGGCCGTGAGTCTTCGCAGAATTCGCTTCTTTGCTCTCGGATGGCCGATCGAAGATGAAGTGTCCACTGGGCCCCCGCGGGCAGTAACTTTCCGTAGCCGGAATGCGAAGCTTTCTGCACGCGAAGTACCGTCGAAAGTCGCTGACGCTTGGAATACGTACTGGTACCGCAAACCCTCAAACTGGGGGGTCCGGGGGTCAGAAAGACACTTTCGCTTTTTATTTAGCACCTGCACGGTTTTCCCGTGGCCTCGGGACTTTACGACATAAAAGAAATTTTCTTCCTCTCCGGTCTTCTCCGCAGGCTTTCTAAGATCCCTTTTGAAAGGGCATTTAAGGCGTAGGGGCTTCCGAGAAAATGTGCGATAGCATATTTCATAACGTGTTGAAAAAATAGGTTTAAGACTCGTGATTGACACCAAGGGTGTGCGTATAGACATTATATATATGTACTTATATGTATTAACACTATTTCTACCAAGAGGTGTCAAAAGACACCTTTCAAATTTTAACTTAAAATCATTCATTAAGTTGAATCATTTTTCCACTATTAATTTGTTGACTTTTTATACAATTGTTGTTAAATTATCTACATTTAACTGGTAATTTAAAATCCCAACAGTTTTGACAAATATTTGCATTCAAACGAAAAGGTATCAAAAGACACCTTTTGGTCAAAATAGGTATACACACGATCGTGGTAGAAATAATGTTAAGATTGAAATCTATTCTATCAATTAATTGTATCTTTGAGAATTGTGCTTTTTCGTTTGTGTCAGTGACACTGGAATATTGAGTTTGATCTTGTCACAATAAATGACGGGGGAATGTGCAGTCTATCAAACGAAACTGATTCCCGATACCCGTCGGCATTCTTACAGAACCGCACAATCACCGACATAAATTTCCGATTCCAATCGCAAATACAAACGACTTTCCGATTTCCCGATCAAAGGACTTTTAAATTATTCTCGGCTTAACACACCTGTTCCATGGCTTCCACTTTAAAGTCCCCGTTACACTTTTTTTGTCTGCCCCTGCGGCAGGAATTATTGCTCTAATTACGTCGTAGAGCCGGAGAAAAATAAATAAATCTCACTTTTATCTTTTCTCTCCGTTTCCCCCGATACTGCGTACGTTGATCTCCCCCCCCCCCTCCTCCCCCACCGTCGGACAGATTATGCGAGGAAAACCTACTCCTTGAATTCGACGCAGTAAATAATAAAAAATGAACCACTTCCGAAAATGAGTCGTGCGCATCCCCTGCCGGTGGTTCTTTGTCGCGCGACACTTGTCTCGTCGTTTGAGTCTTTTGCCATTATGCGTCTCCTCCCGTTACCAATGCTTTTTTCCCCCCCGAGAGCTTTTTTTTTTCTTCCTCCTCGCTTTTTGTACGCCAGATATCGCTGTCGCTTCTCGGTTTTTGATCTGATTCAGAATTTCGCGGGCCTGGATGACGCGAGGCGACATCAAAGGTTCTTTTTGTTATTTCGTAAGAGTTGTCGAAGTGTTTGTCTTCTTCAAGATGTAAGGAGTGTCGAGGGCGCAGAAGTTGTTCACAACGACGTACACGCCCTTTGTGTCCGTACGTTGGAAACAATTAAAGAATTCTCTGTCACGTGTTCGACGATGGATCGAACGGTATTGTTAGTCAAGAGTATTTCATGCGAATGACGGTATATATTTTCAAGAGGATTTTTAGTAAAAGTTTGGTATTGAATTTGAAATGTATATTTGTATTACTAAAGAATTTGATGTGGAATGGAGAACTGCTTCTGAACGTGTTTTCTTTTGTGGACTTTAGAGACGTGGGCATAAAGAAACGTACAGTTAAATTTTAAGGTTCCGGGAAATGTTAAAAGATGAGTTCCAAAAATGAGTCGTGTCTAGCTGTCATTGGTGGCTCTTTGTCTCGCAGCACTTGTCTGAATGTTAGAGTCCTTTGTCTTTCGTCACTTCTTACTCATCCTCCTCCACTCTTTGTGTTCGACGTTATTACCATAGCGACGGAACTTCGGATAATTTAGTGTTAGTTTCTGTTATTGCGTATAATTGTCAAACACATGATACAACCACAATTAAAAATTTCATTGAGAAAGTCTCATATGTTATTTCATAAAAATACTTTGTTTTGAAGATAGTTTTGGTTAACAAAGAGAAAATGCAAACACAGATTTCCACTAAAATATTTTGTTTTATCTTCGAAAAGTAGAACTGTACGTATTTTTATATGGAAAATGTGTACAAACACATGGATTGCAAAGTTTTCTAAAAGCATTACGAATTTTTTAAATTGTATTTCACGGTCCGCGGAAAAAGTGGATAAGAAGTGAAGCACTTTCGAAAATGAGACGTAACCATCTAGTGTTAACAGTTTCTTACGTGTCACATAATACCAGTTTCACGATCCAGCGTGTCACGTTATTTCTTTGCCGCGTTTCCGTTGCTGCAGATTTTACGGTCCGTCAACATTGACAAACGTATCATATGCCAGTACGTTACCACGCTGGAAGGTCAATTACAAAATGCACCGCCTTCTCACAAAAGTAACATTATCAGATCATTTTGATAATTGCACAATTCGCTCTCCTCTTTCTTTAGCAAACATTCGTGCACCTATATACCGGCTTCTCTTTGTATTTCCACAAACGTTCTGACATTTCCCTAGATTTATGTTGACCGTCCGATAAAAAACAGAAGGTCCGTACACCATCGCTCAAAGAGAAACTGGGAATAATTAAAACTGTTTTCTTCCTTGCTACCCATTTACTGTCAACTTCCTACCTATTCCAGATTACATCGTTCGTTGAATATTTGATTCCGACAGCTCCCACATCGCAACGTTCCTATGTACATACACGCTCAATCATTCTATACTACGCACGAAGGAACGGTTACCTGTTCTGCCGGGCGTAATGAAATAATTCCACCGGCACGTCAGGAAACTTCGAAAAAAACTGCCAGCCGTCGAGACTTCACGCGACGACAGAAACTACACCGTTGGGGGAATACCGTCTTGAACGACGTTCCGCCGAGGGAAATGGGAATAATAAAAAATGAACCACTTCCGAAAATGAGTCGTGCGCGTCTGCAGCAGCCGTTGAGGCTTTGCCGCACGACGATGCCCGTTCCGTCGTTTGAATCCTCGGAAAGGCGTACCTACATTTCCCTCTCTTTCTCCGCGAGAAACTTTGCCGGGAAAAACGAAATTCTGCGATGTCCCCGGACGCTTTGTCCGCGGAACGTTTCCGCGCTAGTTTCTCTTCGGTTTTCATGGTAGAGGAGAGGATGGAACACTGTCTCATCCTATCTGGACCAATACAGTGAAGCTACTACGTTTCGGTGGAACGGTTGAAAATTCTACGGTAGTTTCGGTACCCCGGTGAAATTTGCGACAATACTTAATAAAAAAGAAATCAATGAAACAAGAAATACAACAAAAAAAAATTACCGTCAGAACGGTATAACTAACGATGCTCGTGAACTCCACGGCTAGAGCAATCTATTCGGTGAGCTTAAGCCGCTTGTGTCTATTTGTCCGGCGACAAGATTCGTTTGCCGAGAAGACTTACAATCTCATTTCGACAGCTAAACTGTCAACTTATTTGAGTAGGTGAAACAGTTTGACTGGGCGTGCGACAGAACCGTCCGTCACCTTGTTTCATAGGGACACTCGGGGGAAGCCTCAGAGACATCCTTAATATTTACACACTTTCTCTTGCATGTACCGCGTTATATCTTCCGACTGTCTCGAAAACAGGATTACACGAAGTAAATGACTAAAATCCAGCTTTAGTAGCAACCATAATTAGACCGTAGAAAAAAACTGATACAAAATGACCAGGTTCCCTAAGTGACGTATACGCATAAGAAATTCTCTATGGAACGCCACGCTTCCTATGGGATAATTATTATCAAGGAAGTACCCGGGCTTCCTGATACTGTCGTATTTCACAAGGGATATAGTCCTTTGGGGAACGAGGAAAAGGAAGAAACACGGTGTATCCCACCGCGCATCACCCTTTTCTTTCTTTTTCTTTTTTTTTTCGTGCACCTCATCGTCTACGGCGCTATTTTCTTTCGTTCTTCTCATTCTTTCTGACGGAACGGGGCACAACTCCTCTCACCCTCGTTTTTCTCCCTCTTTTGCACGAGGTTGGGGTGCCACTGGGTGATTTGTGCTCGGGG
Source organism: Mimumesa dahlbomi (assembly GCA_917499265.3). Classification (NCBI taxonomy): domain Eukaryota; kingdom Metazoa; phylum Arthropoda; class Insecta; order Hymenoptera; family Crabronidae; genus Mimumesa; species Mimumesa dahlbomi. Next base: position 8,042,313 of record OU824118.1, on the reverse strand, counting down.
GAAAGGGCTGACCGTGCGAGAGGGTGGAAAAGTTTACGAGCCTCGTAGACGGGTGCATATTTAGTAAGACTCGACAGTCCAGAGGGACGGGCAGAAACAGATGCACGAAATAACAAAGAGGAAGAAGGAAAGAGAAACACATTTATTATACAGGCTGTTTCATAAGGTCTGCGGAAGCCGGTAAATGATAGGCTGCGTTGGTTAAAATGTGTTTCTCGATTTGCACGGTTAAGGACATGAGAATTTATTAATGAATTTGGTAAACAAAGGGATAGCTTAAGAATATTAGCGATAATCCTAAAGGAGATTATAATCGATGAAATATATAACGTTTCGTAAATAACATTTTTTCGAGAGGAATAAACTGTAATTGTCGGACAACGAATTTAATCGAATGTAAAATATATTTAATTCAAGTCCAAGTGTAATTGAAATAATTAAAATACTCATTTGAAGATTATTCTAGGTATTTTGTCACATACTATAAGTGAAATAGAAACGCTGACCGAACACGTGTAACCTAAATCGACTTGTCGACATTCCCATGGTGTATCATATATTTCACGCTTTTGCGAGCGACGAATATATGGATATAGGTTTGTCTGACGTGCTCATTGGCGTGGAAGGATAAAGGACATTCGGTATATCGATAGGTATACGGACGAAATGCTTCGTATGCGGCACGATTTACGTCGTATCGCGGATGTCGATAATTATTCTGTAATTAAGCGATTAATTAGGTGAGCCCGAAAGGAACGCGGGAAGGGACTTCTGCATCACTGTACAGATTCTAGTCGAGCGGAAATTACGTGTAGCATAAATTAAAATGTATATTTATCCGTTAATTGCGTGTTGTTGCACGTCCGCGGCAATGGGTGAAAATTCTCGTAACTTTTGCTTCCAGCGGATGATAAGCTCTATGAAATTAATCATTATTTTTATGCATATTTACACAGCATGATTTTCACATTAATTTTGATACAGATAAAATAGTTAATTCGAACGCGATGATTCGCATTGGTTTTCGATCTAAAAAATGCTTAAACTTCCGTGACTATTATATCGCGGTTGAAACTCGCGGTGGAATCGTTTGGGAATTATTTCTCTCTAATTGTTTGAGTATTAGTGCAAGTTCAAAGAACACCCCGCAAAATAGCACTTCTAATTGAACGGTTATTCAAGTAGGTGAATGCATATTCACGCAGCAATATCAGCACCCTCGTAGGGTATGCGGGGCAAAGTTCCATCGGACGGTCGAGGAAAAACAGAGAAAGTGAACCCGCAGAAGTATGCGTTCCACAGGCATACCGAACACGAGTCTATGTGTGCATGTATGTATGTCTCTATATTAGACCAAAAGTATGCCGGTATAAGGTTATAAAGGATGCGCGCGGAAGGGGTGAAAAGTGCAATTTACGATTTATGAAATTATGCTTTGGAAAGTTGTTTGAAACTAGACGTGATATCGGAACAGTAAAATACTTCTTGGAAGTTCGGAGATTCCTGCGTTGCAAAAATGTATGCAATATTTCCGATCCGGGTGAATATGTCTTTGTGCTCGTACGATGTGGGAAATTTGTATGGAAGTGTCTCTGGAAAAGTGAAATGGATATTCGACAACTTTTGAGAAACGACGAGGATGATAAGTATGGATGAAAAATTGTGATATATCAACGAATGAAATTTTTTTCGGTTAAGATAAATGTATTAATTATAGATATTATACTGTATTGGGAATGTAATCGTTACTGATTTAATGTTAAATTGATGAGAACAATTTACGTGAAATTCATGAAGCGTAAGTGCTTCCGGATGTAAAATTCATGTGACTCGAATGCAGTAGCTTTGAATATTTGTTATCTGGATTATAATAATTTTATCATAATGAGAGGTAAAAAGAGATTATTCGCAAATGTATAATTAACAATAAAACCTTTTGAGCGTGTATTTTCTGCTTCACCTTTTACCTTGGTTAATACCTAAGTACTTTCAATAACTTTCTGTATTTGAAATTAACGAGTCATCTTCAACGAACCTTAATATTACCGACAGCTTTATTTTCAAAAAACACCGCATTTATGCAAAACAGCATTTCAACACAGTTTGTAAATATAGGTAGAAACCCCACAAATTGTATACGTGGAAAGTTAAACGACGGAGTACATGCATTATGTAACACCGGGAATATACTAGACAAGAGTTAAATATCGCGCATCTACAGAATTAGGCGCTCCACCTATTTCTACAGAAATCTGAAATTTTGCTTTATACACGCGAGATAACTTCAACTACTTCGCATCAACAAACAGGAATACTAAATATAATAACATTAACAATACACACGAATCAAATACATTATATTATATCAGCAACAAACAACCAGAATTAAATTCTCTAACAATCATATAATAATTCAATGCAACAGAATAACATTATCCATCCTTCGTTGTTTTAACAATTCTACTTTTTTTCCGAAGACAAAAAGCCTATTTTAATACCCCCCATAAAATTACTCCATCCTCAAGTTTTTAAAATGTTCCGCAACATTCCTCATCGTCGTCGCGATAAATCCCTCCCAAGTCATCCATCAACAAACAAAAATATTATCAGCGGTATCACGCAACCTTAACTTCCTCTTAATACCCAAAGTTCTAACGAGTCGGCCATAAAGTCGATCCCCGCGACTTCATTTTCCCCAGCTCCTTTTGTTCAGAAAATTTCAGGATTTCCGCGCCACCGCTCGAAGACTTTTCCCCGCTTGTGTGTTGGTGTGCCGGAAAGAATGTGAGCCGGTCCACGGCCACACCGAAGGCCATCCCGCAATCGGTGTGTAACGTAAGCAGAAGAAGGAGAATAAGTTGAGAGGGGTAGAGGGGAGGGGGAGGGGGCATGCCGCGGTGAAACCCCGTTTTGCATCGTTCTCGTCGTTTTGCCGGGAAGTTTATTAGAAGATGGGTTTTCGCCGAGTCGATTCGCGTAGTCTCTGCAATGCAGGAGAACTTTAACGCGGAAGGCGGTTAGAGAGTTGGCTGAGTTCGCCTCTGACGGTGCTTCTCCCTTTCCGAGTCCGGTTTTTTCCTCTGTTTGTTACGCCCCTGGCGTTTCGCACCCCGAAGGATCGCCGGCGCGGGTCTCTGTTAACCCCCTTTCGCGATTATTTCTCGACTTGTATAGCAAGATTCCATCCGGAAAATCCACTTCCGGGAATCGCGGGAAAATGAAAAACATTGCGAAACACGGTCCCAGGTTTTCGACATTGGACTCCGGTGTTTTATCTCGTACGAAACTGGGGGATGGGGGGACTATTAATTAACTGGGACTAGGTAATTAATAGTTGTTGCTTCGTTCGGCTTCTGCGTAGCCTCGTTCGTGCTGTTATTAAACGAGGGGATGGTTATGGAATACGATATGGTAAAAATTATTACTTAGTTAATTCGTAACGCTTTAACAGAGCGTCGGGTCGACGACAATGGAATTGGTGAACGCGTTTTCGCAAGTGGTAAATGAAAGGAAAACGTTACTCAGATGGTAGACTGTTGAAAAGCATCCGACAGCGCACACAGATCACAAGTATCGATGGCATTTTAAGAAATTGAATTCACAGTGTGTACTTGCCTGCCCGAGCGGACAATCAATTTCAGATCAAACTTCTTCCTTTGTTCGACTAGAATATCGGAGATCATGGATTCCGTCACGTTCGATGCTTTTACCGTTCGTTTACAATAATCACTCGGAGATCTTCGGTAAAGTGTGGCTCCAGTGACCATTCTTTTTAATTTCCCGCAGACAACCGTGAGATAAAGACTTTTCATTCTATGTACCACAATCTTTTCTTCGATCATTTCAATGGAAATCCACAACTTTACGATCGTTCTCACGCGGAATCGAAGAAATTGAATAATTTTCTAAGAAATCTAACATCTAGATTTAATATCAAATAATATCTCACACGTTTCCGAAAATTTACGTATCATTTTCAAGTATTCCATGGCATTCGTTTCGTAAACTACCCCCGTACAGTTCCACCGATTACCATGAAACTCGAGTGAAACAGTTAGTCCAGGCTGTAGGCCGGGACGAGTCAACAGTTTTCATTATACTTGAACGCGGCAAATCCCCGGGAATACCATGGAATCGCCATCGGAATATGGTCGGTGAATTTTCCCGACTGTAAAACTCCCTTCCGGTAAGTTCGCGGAATGAGAAGGTGTTTCCTGCCCTAACGAGTTTTCCGCATCCGTGAGTTGTTACTCCTTGCCAAGGGATTTCACTCGGTTTTGCGAGGACTCTGTTAGATTTTCGCCCTCGGGCACATAGCAAGGCGGTTCCTATAAGGGCGGAAACGAACCCGGCCTTTTTCTCGATACGGGCTTTCGAGGGTATTAATATCGACACTCGGTTTAGCGGTTCGAGATGCTTTTGCCAATGTCCGATGCCAGGGACGTCGAATTTAGGGAAAATCCCCTTTTCATCCTGTACAACCTGATATCCGAAACCTCTATTAGCCGTGTTTCATCGGTTTATTACGTACTTAATCGGATTACTTTTAATTAATACTTATAGTAGTTTCGAACCGAATTTAAACGACGACGTTGTCTCCCGACGATGCATAAATACGCGAAGTAGCTGGAAAGTGCTCGAAACAATTTTGTACTTTACTTCTCTCTATCTCGATTATTACGAACACCTATCAGAGAACGGTTGAGAGGATCTCTCAATTTTCACAGTGGCACGGAATGAAACTAAATAACTTCATACTTGAAAACACGCACAAGCATTCAAACAACAAAACACAAAGAGGAAGGAACGCCAACGTGCAAAACAATTTCGCTGATAATTGCGAGTCTTCGGATGCCGGCGTGTTACCGTCGTTACAACGGGATACCTATCTGCGGGATTCTTAATGCCGTGAAATTGAAAAGTACATTCGCCCTGGTTCGGCGGTACGCTGCCGTGCAACGGTAGCATCTACTTTAAGTCTAGCAAGAAATATTTCGATTTGCCCGATGCCGTGCAGAAGTACACACTGTAGTGCAAGAAACCGCTATAAGCGACTGCATGAAGAAGATACTCGAGGCACGAAACTCTAAAGGAAAGTAAAAAGACACTCGAACCTGGTAAAGGGCTTCGACGCTTCAACCAGCTGAGAGGTTGAGTAATACGCGATCGTATAATAGCAATCCAAATCCGACGTTCGCTTGGGGGAAAATAAACACAAACAATGCGACGTCGATACCACCACGTCCATTTTACGGTGCAACTATCAATATTCCGTGACTTATTGCCGTTTCACTATTTCGTCGATTTTTAACGTTAAGACTTCCACAGAGTCTAAATAACTTTCTTTAATTAGGAATACTTTCTACCCGGGGAAATTCCGTGTAACAAGAATAGCAGGATTCTTCGGAAATTCTATGACCGCCCGGGAAATATATCACTCTGGAATTCACTTAAAAGTTCCATTCGCGGGACCAGTTTATTAAATAGAATCATCGAATACAAAGGTCAACCACCGTCTCCCGCCAATTCCTAAGTGACTTTAATAACTTCCCGGTCACGTTTCCATACCCGCATTTCTCACGTCTGCCATTAGTGTTTACCCGAACTACTAGCGCGTCGCCTTCCCTCGCGATATATTATATTTTGCATAGTATAATATAATCGCGTAGACCTTTACCCAAAGTCACCGGCCGTTAAACTACCCGTCTAGAATTTTATCACGACAATCTTCTTTCGATTATTTCCGCCATCGAAAACCTGCCACCCCAGCAATATTTTAAAGCCAATCAACCTTATACCGTTAACGTTATTTAATCGAGCAATCAAAAATAAGAAAAACAGTGCTCGGTCCCCGTTAGATCATAGTCTTCACGTTTAATAACCTATATTGTTCCGCGTGCTTATCGCGCAAGGGCGTATATAGAGATGGAGGCGCGAGGGAGTGATATACGAGTGGCGGATGTTCGAAAGCCGAGAGAAAAGAAAGAGGAGAGACACTCGAAGCGGTGGAGCAGGCGGGTCATTGGTGCTCAACTAGCCGGAGGGCTAGGTGATCCGAGGTCTCGTAATGGGGACGCGGGATTGCAAGCTCAGGCTAAGTAAAGCGACGGGAACGAAGGTCTAGGGCAGGTCGACGTACTGGGTGTTTTATATGGTCTACAGAAATCACGTGGATGTAACTGATGGTCCATAAGAAGAGAACCGTGGGAGATTGGTTCGTTCGTAATCACGATCAACAACTTGTCTATACTTGATAGAAATTAAATTGGGAATTATTTAATGAAGGTTTTTATAAGAGAAGCGGGAAATATTGTGAATGGTAAATATGTTTAGGCGGACAGTAAATTTGTGTAAGACCTGATGAACAATAGATTAAAAAACGGTAGGGTATCCCATATGGAATTATATAGAACAATATTTTTTTAGGACATGATATTTTATAGAAATTCGTTTCAAGGATTGGATCAGTGAATTCTGTAATTCTTAGAGATAACTACCTTCGTGATTGTAAGGTTCTCGACAAGTTTGAAGATCATTAAATTTCTTAAGTACTTCATCAGCGTGGATAGTGAAGATGAGAACTCGAGATTCTATTTAAAAGTCTAATCTGTTACAAGGAACTCCTAGTTTCATTCCTATGCATTATGTAAACCGGAATACCGTTTATATAACAGATGCACCGGATCAGATAAGAAATGTGGTGGTAACCTTTCCTTAAAAAAGCTGCTGTTATTCATCCGCATATCTTGATCGCAACCATTTGTCATTTTCCCGGTTATGGACCGTGCGGGACACCCTGTATATCCTTCGTGCTTGTGCTCAAAGGTTTCTGGCCCTTTTACCTCCGAGGTAAGAGCTGCACTCGAGGGCGACGCAGCAATTCAGAATCGCCACCCTTCGCGCTCGGCACCGTGAAAGGGGTGGCGAATCGAGAAGTAATAACTGCTTCTTATTTCCTATTATCTGTAACGTTAAGTCGGGTTCACCGTGTTCAATCGCGTGGCAAATTCCCATGCCGTTAATGACACAACCTTTTCTGCTTGACAAATTTCTCCTCGGATAAACAGCTATCCGGTCGTGCGAATACGAAATCGTTAAATTCGAATACGAGAATGTACTGTTGTAGAAACATTTCAACGTGACAGTGTGAATGATCTTTGTAGATTGTTCTTTCGATTGTGCGATTATTACTATTCGTAGACTTGTTTTACACGTAATGAATGAAATTAACTATTACTCAGTTTTTCAGAGTGAACTGAAAATATTCAAATATACACGAATGAATTTTAAGACGGTGATTTATGTGAAAAAGCGGCAAGAATTTGGATGAAATATAATTCGGTAATATTATGGAACGCAGCAGATTTCAAGGCCTCCGTGACTTGACCTCATTGGCCGTTCGTATACTTTACAAATATGCTAGCAGTTCAATCATGGTGGTGTAATGGTGTTCGAAGGGAGGATAAACCAGACTGCGGAAAAAGATGGATCACGTTTCTATGAGCCAAACACGCGAAACTTGGCATGCAGGTCGTACGGTGGAAATGAATTCCCTCCTGCTCTATCTGGCCGCGATACGAGTTGCCAAGCAAACGGAATCCCCCCCTTTTTTTTATTATTACTACGAACTATGGATTGAATCCAGACCTGCCGGACAGAATAACGACCTGTTCCACTGGCACACTCTCCACTACGATTCCATTAGTAGAAACACCTGAAAAGAGCGAGTGAATGAATAAACAAAGGGAAAACCGATCCCAATGCTTGATTTATTCTGTCACGAGTCAAAGCACTGCTCTTTTTATTAACTCATCAATCTGACGAGATTCCTGTTTTTCCAGCGCTTCCATGGGGGACGCGATTTTTTTTGTTTACTTACTCAGCCAGTCTCCTTATTGTGCGTAAAAATTTCGTATAACGATGGGCTGTTATTTTAATTCTTGGAAAAATACAGAATTTCAAACTTCGATGTCTGTATTTTAATTTGTGATTTTTTAACTTTTTTTTTCGGTATAAATTTATATACCTCGAACCACGCAAATTCCTGCCTACAAATTTTACCGATTTTATCACTCCACTGCTGTGCATTTAAAGTTTAACCGTTTATGATTCATGCGTCGATTTTATTTGTTTCGGTTTTATGAAAAAAAAATCTCACCTCTGTTCAGTGTATGCTAAGGAGACCTGTATATCTTGCACAACAACAGTTCTTAAAGCATTTTTCTTCTCATAAGAACGATCAATATTTGTATAATAGGAGGTATCGGATGTTTTTATTTTGCCATGAATTATACAAGACCTCATGCATTGTACTTTCTCTTTTTATTCCATGCCGCGCTTACATACACACACACACTTAGGACCCACTTTACGCTAGATAACCGTTAAAGATTGCTCTATTATAATATGCATACTACTTCCACAAAAGTGTGGTTCTTTCATTTCCTAAATACCACTTGAAACGACGACGCCCTGTAAAACATATTGGACTCTTTTAGTTTTCATGAAAATGACATAAGCACCTTATCGTGTGTCCGTATGAGATCCACGTTGAAAGAATGTTTGGTATAAGTGTGTTGTAGAAAAATACCAGCGAGTACTTCGATAAGTCCACTAATAATGCACTCGCGTTCCGTAGCTACTATCAGAACTCGATTGTACTTTATTAAAACAGAGTTCATTTTTTTTTCTTTTGCATTCTCTTTTCTCGTTTTCCGTTCGCTCTAAAATTGCCTGTAGTTTTGAATTAAAACAGAAGGGCAGATTTCACACGCACATCTGCGATTGCGTTTTACACGCTAATGGTTAAACTTTAGGTTACTTAAACGAGTACAAATTGTTTCTAAAGTTTAACGAACAATGTACTTTACATGCTGACGTTTCTACGTAACTACGAAATTAGCTAATTTTTCTATGAGGTTGCACGGAAAATGCATGATATAAAACTTCGCGGACCGCTGAAGAATTCATAATGAAACCTAAGCACTCGAGGAAAGTAACAATTTGATCCTCTTATTTCCCACAATTCCCATAAAAATTTAATTAGCATGCATGAAAAAATACGAAGTTTCATCAACGAAATGATTAATAAAAGCTGTATACGAAATCCGACGAACGGTGAAATTCAAACGGTTCGATATCACAGTGCAAATTAACATTTTCGACAATCATCTCGAAATTTCTCCAACGACTATCCAATAATCCCAAACAACAAATTCGACAATTAACATCCAGTTGGCAGACCGAATCGAAAATGAAGCCGAGAAATTAGGTCATTGCGATGACCAAGTAGCCATTAAATCCAGGAGACTTGATCCCTCCCCCCCTAAAGACGTTCGTGGATGCTTCTCTCGTAGCCGGTTCGGCTCACCTTTGTCTTCATTCACAAAGACGCACATAGCCACGGTAGCGCTGTTATCAGAGTACCCTGGTGGAGGGTGGTCTGCCGACGCGAAGGGTTCAGCATTTTCCCCTAACCTCGAACCGAGCCGCCCGCGCCCCAGCTTCCCTTACGTGCCCACGTCTCCCACCCAATTGGGGATTCGATCGACGTCGGAACTTCCAACCGTGACCACCCAACCCCGTGGTGGCGCCTGCGTCGAGACGCCCCGTAAACACACCGAGAGACCTGGCAAAGGGTAGAAAAGGATACACCGAACCCACCCTCGTACACCCCCTCCCCCCCCCCGCCATTCTTGTCAACCGTCACGGGGATTCTGACCTGCGCGGGGAGAACCACTGCCACGGAGAATCGTATAGCAGGATCTCCACGTAACCACGAGGCGGGCACGTCTGTGTGTTCGTTACGTTCAAGACATTGTAGGTGTTGTACCCTGGTGGGGAGTATAGAAACTTGGATATCGGTGTAGGTGGTAACCACGTTTAGCTGTTGGATAGTGATGGTGGTGGTGGTGGTGGTGGTGGTGGTGGTGGTAGAAACCTGGTAGAGGTGGTAATGTTGTTGATGGTATACGTGGGGATATCCTTGTAGCGGCTTCAGGGTAGGATGTATTAGTAAAGGACCCGGTGGTTGTTACTAAAAACCATGTAGGTGTAATACCCTGGTTGGTATTGGTTTGATAGGATACACAGAATATATGTGTGAATGGGAATTTGAATTGTCGATACCACGGATGAATTAATTTAACGTATCGTGGAGACGGAACTACATCTTGGAATAACCAATACACGTATTCCTATTTCATTATCAGGTAAGTTTGATAACGGTATTAGACACCTCGGGGCTGTTGGGAAAATTCAACTGAATCCTAGTTGCACTAGGTAATACTATTCCAATATTTGCAATATTCCCAATACGTATCAAAGAGTCCAGGTATGAAGATGATCTGGTATTGGTAGGGTTCAAATGGACGTTACTTTCATCTGTGATAGTATGCCTAGGATTTCCTCACACAGACTCCTGTATTAGTAATATTCACAATACAGGGACAAGGGAACTTGTGTTGGAGATCGTTTGATGGTGTTGGGTCTGGGGGCGGTGGTAGTGGTGGTGGTGGAGGTGGTGGCGGCAGCAGTGGAGGTGGGTAACGGTAGTGGTGGTGGTGGTGGCGGCGGCGGAAGGTAGTTTCTGGGTGGTGGAGGGCGCGGATCGTCGTCCGCAAAGTCGTGCGTTCACCCCGTGCCGCGACGACAACAGGGCGTCGTTCGTTCCGGAGCGAGCGACGCTGCGTCGAGTTCGCTTGGGGTCCCGTCGCGAACTTTTCTTCCCTGGAGGAGGATTGTCCAGGTCACCTGACAGACGGATTCACGGCGGTGCTATTGAAAAACGGGTGCGTGCGTGCGGACGGATAGTCTCTCGTGTTGCCGAGTCGACGTTAAGGTTCCGATTGGGAGACGCGGTTGCCGATTCTCACGTCGAAACTGACATTTGTGAACACATGTGATCGGGACGAATAAGCGAAGAATTTTAAAGGGAACGTACGTGCTTCGAACACGTGGTCGAACGTGGCGGACGACGGGGTAGCACGAGGTAGCGCTACGTAGCCATCGATATTCGAGGTTAGGTTTATCACGGGGGGGTTCCCCGAAGGAACACCGGGGAACGTCCTCGTGAGAAGGACGCCGGTTGGCATCGTTCTAGGGGTTGCTACGGGCGCGGACATACGGAGTGGGGTGTAAACGGGGTGAGGGAGGTGTTCACCAACGAGAGCTCGATCTAAAGTGAATCTCAGTTGGGCGGTGGAAGGTTAATGTCCAGCATCCCGCGGGTATTCGGTGACCGGGCTACGGGAACGTGTACGTCTGCTGGATTATTTGGTGTCTGATACTCATTGCTGGTGGGATATTATTGTGGGAAAAACTGTCACGTGGATATCCTAATGGTGAAAGGGTGATAATATTTTTTCCCTCCGAAAAAAAATCCTTGATCGTGATCAATCGCCGAATTGAAGTTCGTTTGAAAAAATAGTTGTATCGATTCGACGGAGAACTAAATGACGAGGAATGAATGGCTGGCTCTATGAAACACACTAAATAATTAACTGGTGAGATTATAGATAACGAGGCTGCTGAATTCGTCGGTTAATTAGGGAGCAATCGATGACAGGGATCTCGTGAAAAGGTGTATATACATACGTGTGTCACTTGTGAACGTTGATGAATCAAGTTTTTCGTTACGTTCACACAGTGAATGGAATAATGATCTACGAAATGAGCATGGTGTGTCAGTGAAATATAATCGGAACAATTTGTTAGTGGAGTGCAGCGCACTAAAAGCGCAGTGTCAGTGAATCGTTTTCAGGTACGAATCCAACAGGTTCCATGACGAATCCGGTAGGACGTGCTTAAGGTTTAAAGTCCTGTCCAGTGTTCCTTACAACGAGAATTTTTTGGATTACCCTGTGCGGCTTTAAACGTCGTGGATTCCCGCCCTACGCCGTTAGGGTGAACACGTGAATCAACCCTCATAAAGAAAATCGATCGGCTCGGCTGCGTACAAAACGTGGTCTGGTAAGTTGCACGAGAAAACCCGTCGAGCCCAATAATATTCCGCGCGATATTTCGGCAGGCAATTGAATTTTTCTATTTAAAATACGACTGTTCCAAGAAACTATGACGATAAGGAGAGTAATCTTGAAAAAAAAGTTTCGTGCTAAAAAATCCGGCGAGTAGTTCACCTTGCCTGGAGGAGATATGAAAATTTATACGAGTTCACGGGAGTTCCGAAGTTTTGAATAAGCGAGTCAGATGTTTGGACTTCGTCGATGAAGATCTGGTTCACGAATTTTCGGCCCGATAGAACAGCCGCTCTTGGTGAAACGATAAGGAAATCTCATTGGGTTGTTCATTCTTGACTGCGTTTAGTTCTACCGCCTATAGACACCATGAACCGTTTCACGTTTGTCGATAATTAATGATTCCTGCTCCACTTTGATCTTCGGGGATTCGATTACGGCGTTTATTCTGACTGGCGCAGATTAAACCGCACTTTATGGGATGATACGACATTATTCATCTTTCAAAGGGTCGTGGATGAAAAGTTGTCCACTTTCAAGTTTTTTTTTTTTTTACGTGACGAGTGAAAACGGAGATCTAAACTTCAAACCTTATGATTTACGGGCTAATCAAATTTAATTTTTTTCTAAAAAGTTAAACGCACACCGCATCAAAGATCTTATTTTATCTCAAAACTCTCAGTCGGAAATGGACGCTTTCCAATTGCATAACGTTTATTGCCGCTTAGTGAACAATTTGTTTGAATTATTTTCCCATAAGCACGAGTAAGAACAGCGTGTTAAGCTGTACGAATGAACAAAGTTATCTTGTAAACTGAAACAAATTCCTCAAAGACGTTTTCTGTTTCAATATTCATAAAAGTTGTACGCCGGTTACTTTCGGATTTAAGTGGAAAATGTAAACGGAATATTTTACAGCACGCTAGAACTACCGGCGTAAGTGAAGAAAACGAAAAAGATAATTGCAATCGTTGATTTATCAACGAGTCGGATACCGAAAGTTTCGTGACATTAGTAGCAACATTTATCGTGTATTTAATCCGTAACAAAGTTTTCGTCCCTTGCACTCGAGTGTGACTTTCCACGCTGTGCTTGCGTGTGATGGAACGAGGGTGAGAAAGCTCTTGTTTACGCGGCCACGAAATCACCCCCTCAAGCATTGACGCGTTCGATTAACTGTACCAAGAGTGAATCGCACGAGCATAATTCAGTTAATCGGTTCTTTTCTCTCAATGAGTCACGATCATTAAGTAACCGTTTAATAATAATAACGTATTGAAGGTGATACATTGAAGTACTTTTACGTAAAAATTTCATATAAAATGTATATTTTGGAAAGAAATTTTTTATTTTATGAACGATGGGATTTGCACGAATGAATTGTTATGTCGGTACAAATGATTAATAGAATATGTTCATTATGAAAAACTACCGTAATGGTCATGGCGAACCGATATTTCTATCTGATCGCCTACAAATAATGCCCAGTGCATTTACAACGAACTCATAAAATTACGTATCACGGAATCAGGAAATCGACGGCCATCGAAGCGGCTCCCAAAACGCGAATCTAATGAAAAATGGATCGTTTATATTTGAAACTCCAAAATCGGCCGAATACTCGGGAGAATTATATCGAATATGCGTCGGGATTCGATACATTCGTAAGCGTGCATTTAAAGGGCTTTGTTGGAAATCCGTGGGTGTCGTGCGGCACGCGGAATATTCGCGTTCTTTTTAAGAAATAAATGTGAAACTATGCTCGCGACGGTATTGAAACTTTTTAAAGATAACTATCACGGTCCCGTTGACTTGAACGTAGTAAGCTTGAGGCTTTAAACTTGATTGCAAGAAAAGTGGAAGACGTAATTGTAGGAATTAATATATCTAATGAAACAAATGATTCTGACCATAAAATATCAGTTTCTCAATTCTCAATACTAGGAAGATAGCCGAGTTTTCTGAATTTTAGATTTCGATGAGTTATTTATAGTTTCGGGTATTTGAATAAATCATTTATGGTACTTCGCACACTTTTACATCAGTGAGATCATTCCTACACCTGAGTGGGTAAGGAAGTACAGAAAACAGCAGTCTCAAATTCAAAATCATTCGACGTGAAGATTTAATCAGTGAAATTGATTACCGGTAATTGAGATTCGACGTAGCTCAGGGCGCACCGATATTTTGACAGACCTTAGCAGAAGTCCACGTAGGAAATCCCCTGCCACGCACAGGTGATAGTCATAATGACACGTTTCGTATGTGCATACGTAATGACGAAAGTATCTGATCGTACATCGCGGTATACGCTGATTTCGTATGAAATTATTATTGACCCAGCCTGTTTAATGGAGTAAAACAGAATTTCGAATTGATTTCAGATTTAATTCGAATTTCAGGAAATTAAGAGTGGCCGATTTAATTTTCGATATCACGGCAGAGACACGAATAGAATTTTCTATATAAAAGAAGTTGATAATACCGAACGAATGGCACTCGTATCGTATTTGCGAATCTATCGTCTAAAAGTGACCACGTATCGATCAAAAGTATTCACGTGAACCAACAAAAGATAACTCGGTACTTAGAGTCGCAGCAATTAAATAGCAAATTCCCTGATTAAACATACGACGAACAAAGTACATACAATCTACACGAGCCGCAGTCGCGATGAACATTTATCACATGCAAATGAGCACGCGAAACAATGCACGGCGATTTGCGATATAATGGGGAAAGTAGGAAATCGAAGTTCGCGGGATTGACCCGTGAGGTGACCCGAAAATGTGTCGACCTCGTCACGCTGATTAATCGGCAGTTGATTCTAATGTCGTAATTTATGTCGTAATCAAGGTAATTTGGTGTTTAATCAAAGCAGCTGTACGTGGCTTCGGTCTGGTTATACGACGGGCAAAACAATAAATGACGAATCGCGCGAACACGAGGAACACCGATAACGTGGAAACCCGTGGAAAAATTACGTGGCTCCTTGTGAAAGTTATTAATTGTCGTTCCTGTATCGGCAATCGTATACCTTCGACGCGCGATTCTATTACGTGCCAGAGAAACGCGAGTGTACGTGTAAATGTGTGTGGCGAGATTGAAAAACATCGCGTTGTAATTAACCGTTTCACGCAGAAATTTACTTCCACGGTCGTGTAACTCCTTCCGTTGAAGTTCTAATTAAAATTATAAGTTTTTCATTTGCAACTTTTAATAAGAGCGTGAAAATTTAAAAATCTGAACGAAGAGGAGTGTTTAGGTTAATATTTACTTTTCCTTTGGTCGGAATATAAAATTTAAGCACTTAAATACATTTCTAATAAGTGTCTACTTATTATACCATTACGATATTCAATTAAAAGTAATATCAATTATCCTGTGAAATTTATAACATGAAAAATGGTTGAATGTCGATCAACAAGAAATGCATGCGAACAAACAGTGAACTACTTACCCTCGTGGTAATGACGATAAAGCTTGTCAGTTGGCACCGAAAGTGGCTGCGCTTTACTGCCGGACACCGAAGTGGAGTCTACAGTAGTACATCTGGAAACAAAGAAAGAACCTATTACATCCTACTGTAATTCAATAGTCACACAATCCGCATTGTCAGTTAGACAAAAGAGTTACTCTAATTTAACACTTTAAAAACGTGTCTTTCCGCGAAGGAAAATGTCGACAGTAAAAACCCGCTTCACACATTTTAACTTGGTAATTTCAATTTTAAACGATACTTTCACATAATTGAATTTACAACAATATTTCTCCGACAAACGATACATAATGACATGCGTCATTGTATCTCTACCGACGTGTTTCGTGCCTGGCAAGCTATTTTCCGTAATAGAACGGCAAAGCAGCTTCTGTGGTTTCCGAAATCTATCCAGGAACAGAGAAGATTAAAGGAAATTCGGCCGAAAAGAGCCACTCAGCATCGTAATGATCGTGCCACAACAGGCGGAAGTGAAATTATGATTAGAATCCGTTGTACGGTCGTTATAATCGTAGTTACTAAAACAAAATAAAGTGTAATGGGCCAATAAATAAAAGCTGATTACGCGTCATTAACGTAATGTGCGGTCCGTGTTTTGACTGCGTGGGGAAAAAACTATTATTTTCCGGCGGTGCATCTGAACAGTTAACGATGTTGGGACATTACGCTGCTATCAGACCCGCGCGAGAAAAAAAAGAAGTCTATGAAAAACACTTGTCAAAGCGGCGTTCGCGGGGGCGCAATTATTAAGCGGCGCGATTTCATCGAGAAAACACGCGACTCGAAGGAAATATAGGTGTCACGGTGACGAATACGTTTACAGTCGGAACGCAAGATTACTTTGACAGGTTCTATTGGAAACTCGTGATACACTGTCACGTGCAGATCCCCGGATTACAATGGAGTTTACGTGGACCGCGGCGTCGAATCAGAAAATCGAAGTTTCCATAATTCGTGCGATACCGGTACGTTTAATTCTTCGCGAGAAGTGATAACAACGATATTCCGTTTAAATACACGTGATTAGAAGAACGTCGTAATTACCATGAAAATGAATTTTTTCAGCTAACAAGCATTGCTTCGTTAATACCGTCCAATAACTTTCGATCGCTGGGAAACGGTGGAACCTCGACTAGGGAATTACCTTAAACTCAAACTCGAATTAGAATTGACTGAATACTAATTGAGAGTATCTCTGACAGAGTTAGTTAAAACTCGAACTAGAATTGATTTATAAGTATCTCAGAGTACGGGAAAACAGGATTTAGTACGGCGGTGCCGATCTCTATTCCGAACTACTTGTTAAAATATATTTATTGATAGAATGGTCAATTAACGAAAGTTCAAAGTTCTAAAACGGCTCAAACCTGTTAATTAGCAAAGTAAACGACTCAGCTGTTTAATATTCTACGCTCGAAAAATAGAGAGCCAGTCAGTCGATCATCGAATCGTTAGATAAATTTACAAAATAAGTTGGGGATGAAATTATTACACAGTCGAGTTAGGGAAGAAAAAAAAACAGTTGACAACATACCCCGTAATTAACATATTGAAGCTACAATTTGTTCGACGGACTCTGTCGGAAGTTTCGCGAGAGCTTGTCACACATAGATGGACGTCAGATTACAATGTCGAGCTTGGGGAAGCGTAAACGGGCAAGTGGAAAATCGAAATTTACAGCGCACGGTTATTAGATGAACGTATCAATCTCTTTATCGAGTCTGTAAACGATTAATGGGAATCGCGTTGTAATTCGGCCAGAAAATAATTGCCACGGTGATAAAAATGGACAGATGAAAATAAAAAGAATAGATGCATGCACAACATTCGTGTACATATACCGTGTGATTGAGGTTTTATTGCCGCACACTGGTACATCTAATAAATCAATACATAAACAATGGATAAAATAACAGTGACTGCAATAAAAGCCATTTCAATGGAAGATAGCGAAATTTGCAACTGAATACGTTGAAAGTATTAATTAATACCAGTAATTTTTATTTTCAATCGTTATTAAACTAAATCATTCAATTTCAATTCACATTAGCCTGTTTGTTTACGAGTTATAGATATGTAGAGTCATCATTTCCCCGTATTTCTGTAATACGATTCGATAAATATGCAAATATTGATTTTAATCTGTTTCAAAACGATTCGTATAAATAAATGTATGGAGTTTGTTCCGCGAAAATTGATTAATAAAAGATAAGGTGGGGCTGGTACGAAGAAAAATACAACAGTTAACGTAGCGGCACGATAAACGTAGTTTGACAGCCCGTATCGGAAATTGATGAAACGTTGTCATTTGGGCTATTGAGTCATGAGACTGTACCTGTATGATATGGTAGTGAAACAGAAACAAAATTTCCAGTCGTGAATAGGCGTGTCCGTGATAAATGCATAAATCTTGCCACTGTGTTCCGCGTACAGTCAGTTTGTGTTGAAAAATTCAGTTACCAACACCATGAAATATCAAGCTCCTGATAGGATCGCTTTGTGACTATTTGCAAATGCAGTGGAATGCTAGCAAAACTCGTTTAACAAAATCGAATGGTCAGTGCAAATATACTTTGCAAATAGATGTTGCTCGTGAAACTATGGAAAACACATACCCATTTGGCTGAAGCAAAAATATTATTTTTCCACGTACAGTGCCCCAATTTTCAAACGAAAATGCTCGATGTATTATGTATTGGGATGTTTTCAAATTTATATTGCATTACGAAATTTGCAAAATATTCTAAATGTACTGCAAAATGCGTATCGCGGGAATGCAAAAATTAATTTCCAACAGCATTAAAGTTGATGTACTAATACATCTTTAAGTACGGTATCTTTTTTTCTCACAGAAACCAGGATTCGTGAAGAAAACGATTAATTTTAAGGCACTATCGAGGAAGTACTATCAGTGTGAATAATGATAGTTGAATAAAGAATTCTTCCGTTCTGTGGAAGCTAAATTAATTAAAAACTAATAGTTTTACTGTTGTTCAAAATAATTTAATTGACCATTAAACACACCTCTACTCCAAACTAGATAATTATATATCTTAATAGAAAACACTCATGCAAAGTAATCTTCGTAATTTAGTTTCGATTAATTGAAATTTACGGTATTTGCACCGATCAAACAATGCTTGCAACATTGGAAACTGTCAAACACTGTTAACCCATGAATTACAATGTAATGTTAGCGAATATGTGTAGTGTCCACAAATCATGCCATTGTTATTATACGGAACAAATTTCAAGCTTTCAATAAATTTGATTATTTAGGTATCGTCGTCAAGAGTGATCACTAACGAAGTTGGTCGGAATAATAATCCCGTTGTGCATTTCATAATTATTCCATTACAAATCAGTGATACTGTTAATCTAAAAATGAATATTACAATTTGTAATAAAGATATTTGATCTTTAATCCCACAGTACGTCAAAGCCAAACATAATAATTTACTACTATAAAAAAGTGATACGTATATAACCATAATACACCAAATATAATCAAATCTAATTACGGTGGTCACAATAACTGCGTAACGTTTATAATGATCACTCGATATGAATAATAACGGTGTCTCGGATTTAACTAATTTGGGACATTTAGAACAGAGTAAAAAGAGCTATTTATAACATGCCAGCTGCTTCACAAACACGGAAAACGTTTTCGAAACAGCGCTTAGTAGCAGCATGTTACGACGGCATGCGGTTCAAATGAAAAATAATAATTCTGTAAAATCTTTCCTACTTAGTTGGTGAATATCGTTAATATACGAGTATCAGCTTTATCCGGGTGTATACGTATACAAGATCTTAACACACAGGTATCATCTTCACTTAGGCATGTACACATGTACACACTTCTGAAAGGGCTGAAGGTTTAACCCTTCATAAACATAAGATTAAGGTTAACGATCGCGGCTTTGCAATTATGAGGCGGAATATGCATTATTATTACACTGAACATTACACGCCTTAAAGAATTTAATTGGTGCTACACAATTTGACGAATTGAAAAGACGTACATATTAGAATACTCGGAACACTTGAATAGCAGTTGTAACGAGAATATCGTATACTAAAACTTAGTATACACCGAATTTCATACGGTATAAAATAGTATAATGTATTGTTAATGATTTCAAAGCCACATCGTTAAAAACTCCACTCTAATTGTTAGTAATTCAACAAGCTAATAATAACGAGTTTCCGATGTAGCATGGAAACACAGTCGCGAGAAATAAAAGTGTAGAAAAATCCCAAACAAATTTCCCTCCTACATTTCACTTTATAGCGAATGGTGAAAATGAAAACTACATATCCTTCAAACGTTGTGCAATATCCATCGTGATATCTATGAAATATAAAAAATGATAAATAATTCTATTAATAGTACGCAGTATGTAATTTAATTGTTATATAAAAACAAAGCGCCATAAGATCTATGAAAACGTTCACAGAGCTGTTTAACTAACACATCGACATGAGGTATGATAAAATATCATATGTACACTACATTACAATAGCATTAGTCCAACACACAAAATTTCGATCAGGTTCACCGACGATCAGGTAAACATATCACCGTTGAATGCTTGCCCCGTGTAAACAAGGGGTAGCGATCGACAAAAAAAAATGATGAGAAAACCCTGATTAGCAATCAATGACATGCAATTGGTTTTGGCACAGTGTATCAACGGAAAATGAACATCATAATTGCACGTTATCTGCGGCTCCTACGGCTTACCGCCATTACAGGTGGTTGGCAAATTTCGTGGTGAATGTAACGCGCGGATCAAGACCGTATCTCCCTTCACAGTCAGTTGTGTGCTGCAAGAAATGTTTCTCCTGTTTGTATTCGCTGAAGTCTCAGAAATTACGGATTACGCGTGCTCGCAGTGTCGTATTCGACCGTCGAATAATAAACATGGGGGCCTGGATACTCGGGGTCCTCGAAAATTACAAAGCTTTTTTCTAACAATAATTAATTTCGTCTTAATTCACAATGTTTTTCCTACATTTTAATTGTGTCATGTCCGGAATGAAATGAAATTTGTACGCGTAGAGTAAACATTTTTTTCTTTTGAAATTTTTGCGACGAAAAATATGCAATGAAATGTTGATCTTTGTAATGCTACCCTGGATTAATAATGACAAAACGTAATACAAAGGGAAAAGAATATTTTGCTGTTTAATATTTCACGCTCGGTTATTATTATATATTTATATTCGAAATGTTTGCTTTTTGTCTCACGGCTTTTTCGCGGAAGTAACGCCGGCGAGCAAATACGTTTGTCATTTCTGCACTGATAACGCAATCGTAGATAGCTTTCCATCGCGAAACACGGAATAATACAAACCTTTCCAAAAAAAAGAGACCGGCGGAAAAATTGTATCGTTCATATTCCACCACCAGTTCTTCAATATCAAAAAAATGTGCTCCATACGAACCAATGCCATTTTCACATAAATGCCCTAGACACACCACGAGGTCACAGCAACCATTCATATCAAATTTACCTAACTCCGTCTGGAGAGTGTCATATAGATAAATATTTAAAATCATCTTCATTACGTTACAAGCTTTCACATAACAACTAATTTCGAATCTGTAGAGTAACTAGCAACATCGCGTAACAAAATTTACATTAATTCCCCGTTGATACCTTTGGTTAATAATGTACATACGTGGTCTCCGTCGAAGTGAACGATATTTTTGGAATTTCACGCCAACTAGCAGCTTTCCACAGGAATTCGACCATAGGTTAGGAGTAGCGTCGTCCCGGGAATTAGCTGTAAGCGTATATCTCTCTAAAAGCTCTCCGGTTGCAACGCAACGTACGATATATGTATGTCGAGCACCTGCAAGGAGAAAATGCATTCCTCCATTCAGCTACCACTATTGTATTTTGCGTTCGCCATTGTTCTACAGGCCGCGGCTCACGGAGCATAAGTAATGATCAGCATTCGTTATTCGCGTTATTTTTAAATATTCCACGTCCACCGCGGCCGCCGCCGCCGCCGCCATCGCCACTGCCGCCACACTTTTACAATAATTCCACTTTACGCGGCGGGAAAGGGTCCTCCAGGGATGTTAAGTATGAATATGCACTTTTCTAGAGACCCTCCCGGTGTAAGGTAAGACAGGCCGGCGTGTTAGCCGGTCTCCATGGGAAAACGCGGCTCTTTATATAAACTGGTGCGTGCCTTTTTTATTGCCTTTCAAGTTTTCACCCACGTCGGCACTTCGGGAAACGTAAGGAAGAAAAGCGGCGAATGTTGTTACGTTTTTTTGAATAAATACTATGGCCTTTGTATTGAGAGAGTCGTATCAAGAAATAACGTCCATTTCATGGGATTTTATTTTAATCAGAGTTTCAAATATTATTTTATATTCTTTCTCCTTAGAAAATGAAATTTTCTGCTCGTAGAGTTCGCAGATGGGATACAAATACGGGCAATCAATTTTCATTTAGTGTTGGAATAACCTGTAAGTGGGTGTTAAAGTGTATGATAGGATAGATTGGTCGTAAGTATGAAGGGTAAAAAATACATATACGAAGTGTATCTGTAGGATAAACCTATTTCCCGCAATTACTTAGAACCTTTCGCACACCCTAGAAATTCAATCAGTTTTCATCTACTCTGTCTTTCGGTAATCTTTGAAATATGTGTAGAATCTTGTAGACAACGTGTCTGCGATAAGTTTACGATATAGAATTACCAAGAAAAATGGTTGCGGAGAATTAGGTTTCTCACTGGAAGCTTTCAGGCATATCTTGCGAGGCATGCACTCAGGTTCCTCGGACGAATACAACTTTCTCTTTACTCGCACCCCTCCGTACCCCGTTTCCACCATACATCTTTAACCGATAAAGTATACATAAAGAATTCGCAACCGTCGAGCGCGTAACTTCTGCAACATCTTCAGGAAGCTGTTCCCTTTATTTTCGCGATAAATTTCCTCTTCATGGTTGCCTATAACCGCGTACCACTGGAGAGATTCTTCGTTGCCACGGGAAACAAAACCACGTTCTCGGAAAACGTCGGACAATGATGATAAATTTATTTTCTCGATGTTTACATTGGCGTAGTTCTAACATGTCTGCCGGGAAATTGTATCGCTTGGGCGTATGTTTTGATATTTTTCCTAATGCAACTGTTTTTTCTATTTTTACATTTCTACCTGTGTCAAAACAAAGATAAAAGACGACGACGTACGTGCGGAGCCGTATTTCCAACTGTTTATATCGGATATTTTCCGATATTCTACGCCGGCCAGTGACAATTTCTCGTTTACGTAATATCAGCTAAAGGATTATAAGTACAGGTTAAATATTGAATACGTAGGAACAAACGATGAGATCTATGAAATATTTATCAATCTTTCAGCGAAATTATTACTCGTTTCTGCTTCAGAGTAGGACTTATGTAACTATTTTTATAGTAACACCGTAACGCAGCCTGTATTAAAAATATGATAAGTGCACCTTTCAGTCGCAACGTTGCGGACAAAAGAATGCAGATTACAAAGGACATACATAAAGTGCAGTAATACTTTTATTAGAGATGAAAGAATCAATCTATATTTATGTGTATACGTCCGTAGTCTATATCGTGTCGTTGATCGAGCTATCGTGAGATAGTATTAGTAAGGCACGCTTTTAATACTCGTTTATTTGATCGATTTCTCATAAATACTATTTTCAAATGAAGCACGTGATCAGCAATGGAATTGGCTTATATTTTCCGCTGACACGGGTATCCGCGTTTTCATATTTTCTTAACTACATAACTGTGCAGTATAGCTTGTACAGAAAAGTTGCTTGACTCCGATGATAATTAAAGCAATTATGACTTCGTTCAAAAGTGCTTGAAAGTTCGCAGCATGCTCATTGCTTATGTATTAGGTAGTGCTACCGTGGAATTCACTTTCTGTAGTTATCGAAGGTGATGTTTGCAGGGAATAAACTATAAATATCCGACCCTTCGGAAACTTTTCCCTCATGGGGATACAATTCTTCTTTTATCCGGTGTATCATACTTCCCTTTCTCGCCGTATATCTTTGAACAATACGATGTTACATGAAAAATTTGCACCAGCGTTCTTCCCATAATTTTTGACCGATTTCCAAACCGTGTACATTACTTTCGCGGTATAAATTCCCTCTAAATATGCTCCTCAGGTAATTGTGAACTGCGATCGGATATTCGCGGTAACTGCAAAGTTCGCAATTTATTTGCGTCTCATATATTTCCACAGTTATTACTTTTCGACGGTCCAATTTTTGCAGACTTTCGCGATAAAGGCTCACTGTATTTATGATGTTCGATATGGAAAGGTTTCAACGACACACATAATTCGGCGGATATTTATCGCAAAAATTTGATTGGGATTATTTCATATGATCTATTAAAAAAACGGGTGGAATACCCGTTCGTTTTTCCACGTCAATCAGATCGATAATTCCGCTTAAATAACACGATATTCCTGAAACTTTTACGAACTTTGAACATTTTTCAGCCAAAACGTAGAGAGATTACAGTCGGAACTGTGTGTAGCATTGATTATCTATGAAATAACAAATTCTGGATTTATATTTAAAAATCTGACTACCTCTCCAATGGACCAAATCGAAAATCGATTACGCTCGCGCGACATGTGTCACGCGAAACTCGTACCTAGAAAAGCCGAAGGAAAAGTACACATAGAATTTCATTCGGCTATCGGCGCAAACAACTGAAATACGAAAACCTTCTTCTTCTTCTCGGAAGTTTTACTTTGTAAAATCAATTTTCCACGACGCGATACACCTCGCGGGAGATCTCCAGTTTCTTCGAATACCATCGAACAACCCTCTTCCATCTGCGTGTTTTCCACCTGTCGCCGATTCCCCTTTGACTCGGGGCTCGCACGTAAATACAGTTTCTCATCCCTCATGTTTAGCCCCGCCATTTCGCGGCGTACATACAAAGGGTTCGCATCCCGCTCGTGAAATATTTCCAGTTAGACGCGTGGATTCTATCCGTCATAAATTCGGTTCGATATAGCCAAGCATGATCGTACGTTCCGCGAGAGATTCGCAGGTGCGACGAGGACCGAGGTTATCGCATCCGAGAATCTTGAAGGAGGAAACGCGACTCTCTCCATTTAGCCCCCCCCCTTTCCCCCGTTCACTTCCGTCCCTGGTCCATTCTTCGTATCCCTTCGAGGAGGGTGACGTGCCCTCAAAAGCTTCCTGTCGTACGCGTATAAACTAGGATCCAATTAGGCGCCGACGGATTCTAGTATCCTTCGTTTCGTACCGTAGTTCTTTAACCTCTCTAGCCCTGAACCCTTTTTGACGAGGGGGGAATAATAGCCTCCGGAGGATAGGGGCTTTACGAACACGAGTTTTATGGAAATTATTATTCTGTTGTACCGAAATTCTATGTAAATGTTAAAAAAACATAATATACGTATTTATAGGTATATTTACATCTAGACATTTATAATTTATATTTTCAAACCGTTATCTATCTAGGTAATCGCGTTAAAATGAAATAAATTTTATTCCACATTTCATCACTGTTCTATAATAAATATATACTTTACAGTTACAGTAGAATTCTAGTCACGATCACGTTAATCAGTCCAATCTCCGATTTATCTGCTATTAAAAAGTGGATGTCATTTTACGATCAGTCCGAAGGGTCATCGCGATGGAAAAAAAAAAGGAGAACTACGCGTATCGGGTATATACTTCGGTTTAATGGTGTGATGCACTCGGTGCATTCTGATCGTTAAGCACATCTGCCGTTGGTTAGGTATATCTATAGCGATGCCCGGTCCCGAGGAATCGCGTATCTAGAACGATCGGGGCTGCGTTATCACTTTGATCGCTTATCTATATACCCGGCGTGCGGTTGTCTCATTGATTAGGTACTTGTCGGTTCTTAGCCGCCTCCTATGCATCGATCGTTGCTGCGCGCACTTTGTGCAAAAGTGCACCGAGAGTTCTTGGCGGGTTTTATGCGTCGTTCGGTTTCCCAACGGTGTGTTCACAAAGTACGCTGGCAGCCGTCGTCGTCGCCGCTGCTGCAGCAGAGAGTCGAGTGTTCGATTCATAAGTAATTACCCGACGATGCAATGTACAGGCATGGAAGACGAAGAAGAAAAATTGGTATCGACGCAGGAAATGATTATCGCAACAATACAAGCACTCGTGCGACTGAGTCGTAATCGATACTCGGACAAGTGGATACGAAATTCCGAGTAGTCGCAAATATATCGGTGAGATTCATTGAAAACGATCGTGGGGTATAGAAAACTTTGAAGAAAAAATTTAAAGAAATAATGTGACAGAGTGGAAAAGATCGCTAATAATTTTCGTTATTAGTTAGTTTTTAATGGAACGGTATTCGGTAACGTGGGAAATTGCGAGATAACAGCGGCTCGATTTCTCGAAATTAGAATAATTTTCCGAGCCACGGATCTAGTGAACCTACCGCCGGGTATTATACATGCGTGTACGAAACTGGGTCGTAATTATTTACATATCATTAATATGCTTCCGAATTTTCCTAATAAGCTGCAAGTGTATCCGTAGCAATGACGTCAATGGCGGTAAATTAAATACTGCCGCAGAATTTGGAAATGTAAAATGTCCGGTTTTCACCGCGTTCACGCTGAGATAGCAGCGGTGACAGGGAGTTTGTAAAAGTCGTGTTATAATCAGATTTTATAAATGCAAATGGACAGGCCATGCTTGCAACGGCTGCGGAACATGTGTGTATACGGTGTATCTGAAAACGGTTGCCACGCAATTTTGTCATTTTCCGATCTCTCCTCGTTTTTTTTTAACCCGAAAATGTTCCAAACTACATTTGCTATTTTTCATGTTTTACCGTCAGACGTCCTTCAAGCGGTGTTATTAAATTTACAAACAATTAACAATCACGATGATATTTCGGTGATCGTTACCAACTTCTAACAAGAATTATGTGATTACTGTATTGGAATGTATGAAATGAAATTTTTCAGCGGTACGATCTGTATATAATCTAGGAATATGTGATCGAACAACGTTATTCAGAGCTACTTGAAAAATATGAGCCACTCACCCGAAGGCTACCACGACTTTCCGTTTCACTATGAATCGATCATGACCCATGGATCTCGCTCTACCGTAGGAACACCCTATCGATCATTTCAGACATGCGAAATCCCTTTAAAATATATACGTATGGTCGCTTTACATATTTCTCTCGCCAGCATTTCGCAGAACTTGCGACACCGCGTTGATGTATCGACCCTTTTCACCCTTATTTGAGATTTACATCATAGAACCGTTATCAGACACGAGAACGAACGACCGGCAACGCGACATGGCCACGATTTTTTCCAATTCGATTCAACAATGGACACCATACACGGTCGGAAAAGTTTCAAAGGGCCACTTTGTTTCGTTCATGGCAGAATTTTTTATTGAGTTTCAGTCGCGCCGAGTCGCCCTGGAAACGGTAGCTACAGCGAAAAGAACTGTTAACAATTAACTATATTTTTCCGGGCTAACTTTTTCAAATTTGAATACTCGGATATTTGAATCGCACCGAGAAAGTTATGTCAGAAATGTAGATTTTCTTTTAACAGTATGGTTTTAATGGGAAATGGGTAGAATTAAATAAATCTGGGTTTAGAAAACATTACGCAGTCTCATCTTCATCCTCTTATACATATAAATTCAAGCGTCCACCTATATCCTAAATTTATACTTTCGTGCGCATGAATTTGTGGCGTATGAAACACCCATCAGAGCGTTTTTCCTATCGTAATCTCTTTTAACTTGCTCCATTTCACAAACTTTTTTAATGTACTTTCAAACTTACGTTTTTACAAATCCGAGAAAATCGTAACGTATTTATAATGACTGTACGTTCGATGAAATTTTATACGCCATTAGACAAGTTACGAAGATATAAGTACGCGACCCAACGGAAAATTTGTGTACTGAGGCAAATTTCAAAACTGCCATTTATTTCAAATATGATATTCCGTACTCGATGAAACGAGCATTTAAATCATGTTTGTAGAAGTGTAGTTACAACCCTCGACAAATGTGCAGGGAACTCTCATATTAATACAGTTTCAAATTTATTTATCCGTAAGCGATTTTTTATTTTTCCACTCAAATTTTGTAGTTTGTCCTAAGCACTTATTTTCTATTTAAATTTTGATCGGTTTATACTGTTACGTGCGTTCTTTGTACGTAATCTGTTATATTTTTAATATCCTGTTTTGAATACTTACTAATTACTCTCGATTACTTTGTAAGTTTGAATGTTGTATCAAATAACGCTTTGTATATTTACACCCATTTATTGTACGCATGGAATATACTTGTTGGTATTATAACTCGGAAACGTAATAAAATCCTCCATCAATTCTCGTAAATAAAATTTCAATTTTGCCTTGAATACGTAACCATTAAATTATGTATGAGATACTTTTTAACTTCGTAAAGAAAGTGGGTCACCGGCTGCGGAAAAATCATTACGTCGCCGGTTATTAGGCGAACTTCAAGTGGAGAGACGACCTCTCTTTCGTAGAATTTTAATTTTTCGGTATTCCTCTCGAAACAGAAAAGTCAGCGGGTATCTTGGAACAAAACGAACGAAATGCAAAAGAGAAAAGAAAATGAAAAGAGAAAAAAAAACAGATAGAAATAATCGCGTTTCCGTTCCAAACCGCGCCATCTAATCTGAAAAACCGGAGACCGCGTATTTCACGGTAAACAAAAAGCGTGCGGAGCGTAATTACCGAGACCCAAATTCATTAGCAATGATTATACGATATCCAACCGCGCTTTTCCATGAACGAATCCCGCTGCGATTTTCAACAACCGACATAGCTTCGCATCTCGCTAAACTCCACCATTATCGTACATATATCGTGCCATAACGTTTTCCGTACAGGAGAAAAAAAAAAGAAAAAAAAAAGAAGATTCAAGGGAGACGAGGGATAAAGATTCTAGGAGAAAAACAGCAGACGTGACCCGATATTCATTACGCATTCACGCACGACCGTGTCGCGTCTGTCCCATTATCGACGGGCGCGGGGTCGCACTCACCATAAATTAGTGCGCCGTGTCTGTGTATCGAGAGTCACTTTAACACCGTGATACTTTATTCAGTACACCGGTGTTACTCGCCCGTCCAATAAGAACGTTATCATTGATGTATGAACTCCGGCGTCCCGTTATCGTTATGGATAGTCTTTCAGATCACCGGCAGATGTATCGATACGGCGAAGGGTTTCGAAAGGAGGGTAATTAAATTTAACGGAGAGCCTTAAATTGGATTATTTTTTCCGGCAAAAGTATGTATTGAATATTTTCTACGGACGTCGGATTCGATTTGCGCCCTTACACTCTGCAGCCGAAGGGAAACGCATTTCGATTTTAGCAAAGTTGCGAAGTTGCCTCGTTAAGTAATAATTCGATAACTTCGACGATTAATTTATTTGGAATTGAATGTTTTCAACCGATAAATTCCGTGTTCTGCAACGTGCCGCTTCGTATTCCGTTTATTTGCAATTTATGTTGAAGTTCATAAAATTGGGAAAGCGAACAGACGAATTACCAACCTGTCACGGAAAGGCATTTCGACAATGAGATTTTACCCAATTGGATATAATAAAAGACATAAAAAACGTAATATAATGCTCATTGAAGTTGACAAAGTAATCTGATTGTCAACTTTTTGTGCTGGTAACACGATGATACAGTAAACGAAAGCTTGCAAACTTTCCATAAATTTCCATGCCATGAACAATGTATGGACATGGTCTAAAAATATAATCGATTCGCATTGCGTATCGCACTCGATTGATCAACCCGCGCAATAAAAACACACTTTATTTGGAAGACCGTTATTGTCAGCAAAGAAAACGTCGTTATTGATGAATGTACTGCCATATCGTTCTTTTGCAACAGATTGCAATATGCAAGGAAATTACACGGTCCGCCCAGAAATTAACTTAATAACAAGATATTCACCATTTCTTCCCGCGTTGAGAAAAGTCAGAATTATTAAACATCCATAAAAAACTTTCGAATAATTCAACGCCAACTTATTGTAAGTCTCTGTAATGCATTTCCAAAAAAATAACTCCATTGTTCCTAAATAAAAAGAATTCGATAGCACATATTTTCGTACAGGTAGGTATGTTGTCAAAAATCTCCCTATCTCTGTGTTTGGATTCTACACGAATTTATTAGACCATCTCAAAACTTGGTAAACCACGTGCATTTTTAAAAAAATGAAAACCACAGAAATTTTATATTCGTAGTATAATGTTTTTGCCGAAAAAATAGAAGGGATTGTGAAACCAGAAGGGACCACATTTTTCCAGAATATTTAAAAGTTTGTTCGATATGTACTTGTAAATAGTAAAACAAAGAACAGTGCGAGCTTATGGGATCACCTTATACATATAATAAAACTGCCATGCGTTTCTGCTTGTTGAAATTTCGGTGCACCGATTACCTTGCGCGTTAAAATTCCTATATCGAGAAATCCGCTTTAAAATTCCTGCAAAACCTTCAAATTCAAATCGAACCTCACTGTCGAGTAGTTCGTAAAAATGTAGAACTATTTTTCCAGCGAGTGTGTGTACTTTTCGTCGTCGGGAATATTAATGAAATTGTTAAAAGACCGACTTCCTGGAAATTAACATATTACTATTAAGACGTGCTCGAACCGATACATCGGAATCACCGTGACGATCAATGAAAACGTTATCATCGATGCATGAACATCGGAAACTGCGCCCGGATCGTGAACGAATCGGGAAATGAGCCGAAGATATTTTATGTGTGGCTCTAGTTCCACGCAGAGAAAGTTTAGTGACCGTAAAAAATGACATTTCAGAATTTAATCGCATAATTCGACCTACTTTGCATAATACCTACCGCTTCAAAGTATACGCTCGTTCACAGCGCATGGAATAATTCGCAAGCTTGACACATTTTTTTTAAGTATAGTACCTGCGCGTTATTATTCAATGAAATTTGGATACGTTTCTAAATGCACCTTCGTAGTATAATTAATCCTTTAGAGTTTATGTCATTCGCACTACAATTGTGACGTGGACTTAGAAATGAGAAAATTTCTGAATTAACCGTAAACATGCGAGTGATATCGATTTTAAAAATGGGTACTATAAGTTATATTAATGAAAAATTGTATAAAATTAATAAAATTGGGCGAGTTTAAATAATGGCATCAATTGTGAATTGTCCTCCTTTAGTCATACTTTTATAGGATTTTATACCTCGTTGCTTTTTAATCACTTAATAAAATTTTGTTTTTAACGATTGCTCGATGGCCCGTATTTTACAATAGGCGAAATTATACTCGTTCCGGTGAACGCAATTCTACTGGTTCGTTTAATATGTTGGGAAATACAAGCGCTGTGATAGGAGACTTTTCTAGGCGTATAACAGAGCGAAGTTCCTCTTTAATTACTGGACCCCTATTAATTATCGGCAGACAAAATCTACTGCGCAATCGAAATGTGAACACTTGCCCGCTTTTAACGTTTTTACATCGCAGCGTTTGCGCATTTATGAATAAAATTACCATCAATTCTTCATGAATTACGATATATCCCCTTTAAGACATCATCACAGCACATACATTTATTTCAATAATTACATTATCATTATACTATGTACGGTATGCGATATTTTCACATAATTTTCAAGTACACAGCTACCAAAAGCATAAAGTTAGGATTCCGGAACAAATCCAGCGATTTGGAATTATCAAGTACACAGTGCGTAATGGTTTCATACGGTTGGATGGAATGCAATTCACAGCATCTCCATTATGTTCAAGCCGATCGCGCTATTAGGTCATTATATACATATTAGAATATCAGTATTGTTCTGAATTTCGCATTGTTATGAAGCTGCGTGGATTATTTGGCGAAAAAGATCGATGCGTGCAATGACGGTCCCTATTTACGTTTCAAGATTATAATTCATTGAGTCCATGAATCGCGTTTATCCTTCCGTATTATAAGAATAATAATGTATCAGTATACCATATCAGTATACCCGTTCTTTGTTTGCATGCATATAAATATAACTCGTACGGAATTCGTAATTCCGTTCTTTACAATTTAATATTTACTTGGAAGTTATGATTTTACGTTTGATATTATAAATACAATGTTTATCGGTACAAATATTACGGGTAAATTCGATTCTGCTGAGAGAACAAGATTGTTTATGCTCTGTATACATATATGTATTATAAGTACATATACTAATCATAATTCTCTTTATATTTTTGTGTATATCCAGTAGCTGTTATGAATCAATACACCAGTACTGGAAATTGCTATCTCAACACACGCATCACTGTATTTTTTTGTGAGAAACGAAAAGTCGACTAAAGTACTCGATTTCACATTGAAATATATCTGCTGCTAGCTTTTAGCTACTATTGTCATCCACTCCTTTTTCAGGTCAAAAACCGTTATCCTGTTGAAACTTTTTCGAATTTTTTAAACAAAGGACCGATCCGAAGAACATTCGGCTACCGCAAATCGATCGAGAATTTCATTTGGAATACTTTGAAAAGTTCGAAATAAACGATATCCTCGGAATTCAATATCTGCGAAATGCGATAAATGAGTAAGAATTTTCTATTTCCAATACTCTCTCTTTTTTATGAGATAATCGAAGTGGATTTCAAACTGGCTCTTATTGAAATCATATCTCTGGTTCAGAACAAAAATCCAGTCTGTATACTAAAGTCACGGAATATATAACCAATTGAAGGAAATACAGAAAATAGTTTTATATTTGACTTCCCATGGAATTTCCCATTATCTATACGGCAACCCGCGGAGCGTTTTCTGGTGAACGTACATTTACTGATCGCTTCTTCTAATTAACTTATCATATCCACAATACCGTTGTCCTTTGTACATAACCGCGATATGTTTACGTGCGCGCCACGATTTATGTATCTAAATGTTTGCGGAACCAGTAACAATATTTTACCGGCGCATTTCACGTTAACGCGTTTTCAACCGTATCTGTCGCGGTATGTGCTTATAAATAGTTATAGAATAACATGAAACATATCGGCCATATATTTCATTTGCACATGTTTCCAACGAGGCCCCCATACATCATGATTAAGTCAATGTATAGTGACGTCAATACGTTCGCCATAATATTCCAATAATCCAATTTGGCCAGGCACCATGTTTTATCCCTTCACATTCTTATGAAATAACGCCGAATATTTTACACCGATGACATTTAAAATCACGTTACTTATAACCATGTGTAACAACGCGCAACATATTATATATTCAGCTTAAAATTTCACCGTATCCGTAAATTCTATCGAAAAACGAATCTTTGCTCGAAACGATCGAAAAAAAAAATAATTCGTATAAATTATATTTCACGATTCATGTTACTAATCTAATTGACGTAGTGTAGCTAAATCGACGGCCACGTTTCCGACGGATACGTCAGAATGTACGATATCAATATGTACAATACATACATACATACATACATACATACATACATACGTTGTCCGTGATATTTCAATTCGGTGACTTTGCGTTTCCACGTCGTATCGACGTAATACGTCTTGTAGCCGCGACATCCCCTATGGACGTGATTAGAATATTATCGCCGTAACACCGCATACAATGGGGAATCGTGGAGTGGGAGCGCAATCTGCGGCTTCGCAGCTCCACGCTATAAATTAACGCGACGCACGACACACGAGGAGACGCACTTTGGAACACGATACTTTGGCATTTGTATGATCGACCGTCGTGTTCGGCTTTTGTTTCGTACGGCTGTTATTTTCCTTCGTATCCGTTTGCCATGGATCAAAGGTGAACGCACGACAGGGAAAATATGTTTTATTAACGGGCGGCCTCGTTTCGAAAGAGTGTTTGACGACCACGCGCTTCGGGACGAACGAGAGATTTTTTCTGTTTTCACTGGTGCAACAGAAATCGTAAATGAAGAGGGGAGAGAGGTTGAAGCGTGTATTCAAAATGAAAGTATTCATGTTATATTGTAAATAAACTTCACGTTGAAAAATTTCGCAGATTTTTTAACTCGATTCTGAAAGATTTCTTTTCGGAAAATATTATCTAAGAATCTCATACGCGAACGTAAAACGTGGACAAAATTTTAATCGTATACGAATAGAAGAAAAAGCCAAACAAAAAGTGTCTGGAGCAATTCAATGCTAATTTAACGTATATATTTTGCTTCTAGTACTCCTAACGAAACTCTTCATGCTTCGTTTTTTACCTCATTATTAAGCAAAAACAATCAGTACATTAATTTAAAAAAAAAAAAAAGAATCGCGAAAGAGAAGTTTAATTATTCAACCACTTTGCGAAGGTTCGACAAAGAGGGGAAAACTACCTTGTGAACGGCATCTATTGTGACTTTTTTTTTTACTTGTGTACTCTATAGAAGCTCGTTGAATGGAAAAATATAGGAAAACCGATTAACTTCGTAATTGTGAATCGAACGGACGAATTGAAAGGGTATTATTCACGTGGGAGTTATATTGTTAAAGTTTGATACCCGCATATTTTCAACATACGCGGGATGTTGTTTCCAAAAATTTATACCCCAAACGGAGTTTCGGATGTCGGCATTTCCAATTGTAATCGTAGCTGCGAATTACTAGAGTGGTGGTATTTACGCCTACCACGAGTAATCCGATTAGCGAATCACGCGTGTATACTTATAAATTTACTGCCAGAGTAAACGTGTACATCATGGAGTACATCTTACAGGTAGAATTACGGTTCGCGTAGAAGCTTGCAGGTATGATTTTCGTAACGGTACATTCAGCACGTGGTTCCAGTATGCTCATGTGATAAGTAGTTGCATTACTGTTATACATATTTGTGAAAGGACAAAATACAGACGTAGTTTTACGATTTTCAACAACGTGCTGTGTTATGTCTTAATACATAACACTTCCATCAAATATGCAAAGTTATTAATTTCTGTAGATAATTTTAAAAGTCAACCTATTTAAATAAAATAAATAAATTTTTAGTGATGAACATATTATTATGTAGATGTTATTATTATATTTAGAATGCATTGTAAAGTTGTCCGCTATCTCGAGTGGAGATTGGAAAACCATGATAATCAAGAGTTAAGGTCTTACTCGGGCCAAGTACAAGAGTTCCCGACTGGTAGACCTGAACTACTCTTTTCCGGAAGAATTAGATCGAGGTTTTCGGGGTATTCAAACGGCATTAAATCCGCATATTTCCCCCAAACTATGGTGATATTCTTGTAGGGGACGTCCACCCGAGTAATTTAAGCCTAACTACGAGAAGATCCATCAAGCCAATCGCGAGATATTTTGATCTAAAAAGTCGAGGTTTTTGTAAGAAACGTCGTCTTCTTCCTCTCCTCCTTCTCCTTCTCCATCTCCATCTCCATCTCCATCTCCATCTCCATGTTCAGCCTGTCACGCAGCCCGGTGTCAAACCCTAACATATGTTTCATACTATGCGAGATAATTTTTCTGCCGATAACGTAGATTTTATATATGTAGTATATGAAATTTCCTCTCACACACATCCAGATTGTTACATATTAAATTAGAAATGTTTGTTACGTTACGTTTTTGACATCAAGCTTCGTAAAATTAAGGGTCAGAATGCGTATTCGAAACATATTCGATCATTTTTATATCTTGAAAATTGCGCGAATGGCGAGCGATGTATGAAAATCGCGAAAAATCGTCAAATTATGACAGTTTGTTGGTCGGCATTCGCTCAATTTTTGAGATAGCGATCTGAAACTGGTACCATTGTTTTAGTTAGGAAATTCTACGCCAGAACAATGTATAATAGTTGTACTTTTCGAAAATTTAATTTTTCGCAAAAATCTGAAGGGGGTAGGTCAGGATTTTTTGCGATTTTCGTAAATCGCCTGCCATTTCCACAATTTTTGAGCTATTAAAATGATCCTGGGCGTTTTGGACGCGGAATCCGAAACCGAATAAGATGCAGAAAGAATCAGATCGATATCTAAAAAATTGTAGAAATGGCAGGCGATTTACGAAAATCGCAAAAAATCCTGACCTACCCCCTTCAGATTTTTGCGAAAATTTAAATTTTCGAAAAGTACAACTATTATACGTTGTTCTACCGTAGAATTTCCTAACTTAAACAATGGTACAAGTTTCAGACGGCTATCTCAAAAATTGAGCGAATGCCGACTAAAAAAACTGGTTGAATTTGACGATTTTTCGCGATATTCGTAATTCCTTCGTCGTTTCCGGCATTTTTGAGATATCAAAATGACCCGGGACGTTTTGGAAGCGGAATCCGATGCCGAATAAGACAGTGAAAGAATCAAGTCGATATCAAAAAATTTGCGGAAATGACAAAGGAAATACGAAAATCGCGAAAAATCGTCAAGTTCAACCAGTTTTTTAGTCGGCATTCGCTCAATTTTTGTGATAGCGATCTGAAACTGGTACCATTGTTTTAGTTGGGAAATTCTACGCCAGATCTATGTATAATAGTTGTACTTTTCGAAATTTTGATTTTTCGCAAAAATCTGAAGGGGGTAGGTCAGGATTTTTTGCGATTTTCGTAAATCGCTCGCCATTTCTACAATTTTTTAGATATCAAAATAATTCTTTCACTGTCTTATTCGGCTTCGGATTCTGCGTCCAAAACGCCCCGGATCGTTTTAATAGCTCAAAAATTGTGGAAATACCAGGCGAATTACGAAAATCGCGAAAAATCCTGACCTACCCCCTTCAGATTTTTGCGAAAAATAAAATTTTCGAAAAGTACAACTATTATATGTTGATCTGCCGTAGAATTTCCCAACTAAAACAATGGTACAAGTTTCAGACGGCTATCTCAACAATTGAGTGAATGCCGTTCAAAAAACCGCCTGAATTTGAGGATTTTTCACGATTTTCGTAATTTGCTCGCCATTTCCACAATGATTGAGATATTAAAACGATCCGGGACGTGTTGGACGCGGAATTCGAAGCCCAATAAGACAGTGAAAGATTCAGGTCGATATCTAAAAATTTGCGGAAATGACGAAAGAATCCACAAAAAGCATCGAAAATGCAAAGCTATGGGCCAAGTACAAGAGAATGTTACATTGGAATAAGTTGCTCATTAACATAAACTGCATTTTACACAGGATTTGAAATCAATCAAATGTGAGCAAGTTTGATTGATTTCAAATCCTGTGTAAAATGCAGTTTATGTTAATGAGCAACCAATTCCAATGTATCATTCTCTTGTACTTGGCCCATAGCTTTGCATTTTCGATGCTTTTTGTGGATAGTATTACGTCTGACCATACAACGGTATTACTACTTCGACGACAGAGTCTGCTTTACATTCACGGGAGTGAAGAAGGAAGTTTTCTTTAAAGTTTATGTTCCGGTGAATATAGGTCGATGGAGTCAAGTTTTCGGTTCATAAACTAGTGCGCCCACGGTTTGTCCTATTTCAATTTCCTGCGAATGAATATCCAAGTTTCTTACGAACCTGAAATTAAGGCTATAAAACTCCCCGCTGTAACTTGTTTATCGAGGTTAAAGGGAAATAATTCGTGATTGTGCTTCCAAGGACTACGTCGTTCTTCCTGGGATTTGAGCGGTCGTAAAAGTAATACCGGTCGTTTCGTCTGTCGATACGCGAGGTACTTCTACTGTGTGAAATACCGCTAAACATTGTTTTAAGAAGTAATAAAAATTTTTACCATTCCGGACTCGACAAATTCACCTCCGACAGAAGCGTACCTATAAAACTACTGTACGACTCATCTTTTCGGCGATGGTCGCTCGATAATCCTTTCTGCAAGATTGATAGATAGATGGATGATTTTATTCATAACTCTGGGGAGCAGATAAGAATACTAGGAATAATAATGCGGTATTCTGAAAAGAGTATTCGATAGAAGGTAATATCATTGAAATCGAATTGCGGAATATATAACTTGGTTATGAATAAAAAAAATGATTAATTAAAGTGCATAGTCAGGGCACCCTTATAAGAAATCGAATTGATTCCATAGATATAATAGACTATTTTTTTAATAATACAATTCTTCCAACGTGATTCATCTAAAAAGTTTATTCTTAAAAAAATACCATTCAACGGGAAATGATGTAAAGCAGGGAAGATAGCGGTTTAAAAAATGTGAGAAAATTTGCAATATTTTACATAAAACCTTGCCGTAAAACCTGTAAAACACGAGGGCGTATTTATCTGCGGAGAAGTGGGTACTATTCCGGTGGAAACTCCAGCCTGAACCACACCTAATACAGATCTAAGCCAGATCTATCTCGGTTCCTTACAGCCTCGGCTGGGAGAAGTGTGACGTAAATAACCCCGTAAAAGTCGAAATTTATAGTAAAAATTTTACCACTGTATTCCTCCACTTCCGATTGCAACTGTGACTCTGGGTTTTATGTCACTCATTGATTTCTTTCAAAGTACAATAGCGATTTCAATTTCGTAAACGATGGCACTACATGTCACGTGAAAGTACTTGTGAAAAAAGTGTTGAGAGAGTTGACACAGTTTTTTTAACGGTTCGCCGTTCAACGCTGTGGAAAATACGTATGTTGGTAGTTCAAACAAAACAAAGTAAGAGAAAAAGTTTTGGCGTGAAGCTAGTTTTTGCGAAATTTACCTAATAGGTTTAGTAACTCACTCTTAAAAATGATTGGGACTCTTTGTCTTTACCACCACATTAAATTAATGCATCATGCCGTTTGCAGGGCTTTTATTCTACTTGTGAACAAGAACGAAACACACAGTCTCTTTTCGCGAGTGAAATAACATAAGAAGCCGGAGAGGAGTATATCGTTTTAAAAGTGTAAATGAAATTTTGTTACCACATTTCTGTTTTGTGTTACGTTCATGCTCGTTGAATAAAGTGAACAAAAGTGTGTCATGGTTGATTTTCATAAACCCTCTTTAAATTTAGTTTACTTGCTTTGCTCTTATTCTTGTAATAGAAAATATTTATACACCTCTCATACCATATTCACTATGCAACGTTTCCAACTTAATTATACGTGCGAGATATAAACTACAAAAACACATATTACATATTTCTATGAATCGCAATCGTAAAAACTAAATTATTAATATTTTCGAACCAACCCGTCTAAAATCACAAATGTGAAAATTAACCTCAAGAAATTGAAAATAAACACAATCCCAATCTCCTCTCCTTTTTCGAAAAAAAAAATTACGATCGCGGCATTACTTCGAGATATTCGCTCCGGGTGCCGAGATTCTTCCGCCCGGAGAAGCGTTTTTCCGCCCTGCGGCAACCATAATCTTCAGGATCCTCGAACCGAAAATTTCGCCCGTGGGTTTTTTGCAGATCGCTGGAAATCTTTCTGATATCTTAAGCCGTTCCGGGTCGCAACGATTGCGGCCGGAGGTGGATCGATAAATTTCCGCGGAGGTATGCGAACGGCATCGATGGATTTCGCGCTTCGTTCGACCGGATAAGCGGCGGCCGCGATTAGGCGAGCGTGGCGCATGCGGAATCCTCGAACATTTCCGATCCGACCCGATTCAATTTGCCGGACAATCTGCAGGGACGTCCGCGCGACGGATGTCCTGCAAACTGGCACCGGGAAACCGTTAGTCCCATTAATTATTTTTCCGCATTCTTGTCCGCGTTGCGTCAAATTTTTTCAAACGAACGTGGAAATGAAGTGACTACACGTTCGTGGATGCCAATTACAACTGTAAGCGGAAAAGTGAGAGGTAAATTAAGGTTTCATTGAACGCTTATCAATGGCAAGTGCACGCCGTTACGCTCCGTTTCGTGAGTTCGAGTTTGGATGATAAACGACGTATGCGAGGTTAATTTGATTTGTTGTTATCGCCGATAGTAGATCGTAGACCCTGTGCTTTGGCGGGAACAATGGAACGTCGAAAATTAAATCACGCGATGAATGATTTATTAAATTGAATTGTATAAGAATCGGTGTAAAATTTTTCAAGGCTTTTAATGAGAGTGAAATTTATTACTTCGCACGTGAACAATTATGTGGAAAGTGTGAATAATTACCTAGTTTTTTGTATGTGTAATTATTTTTATTTCTGGTTCACACCAAAAAAACGTTACGATATGGATTTTCATATACCACGAATATATATTGACATTATCTATTGATGGAAGATACGTGACAGTCAGTGGAATATGACCGTTGATTAAATTTCGATCGTGAACAAGTAGTTGCGAGCCAGTCGTCCGTCTGGTTTTCATTAATTATTTCGCGATATCTCTATCGGGCTGTCGTTAATTTTTAAACCGCAGTCATAACACTACCGATAGGGGCAGCAATATTTCATGCTCGTTAAAAACGCCAACATTGTTTTCCATAAAACATTGAAACGTGTGTACTAAAATGCCAAATTGAATGTGTAATCCACTTTTTGCAGGACGGTGTAATTGAATTTGGTCTTGCAACCGGCAGTCCGAAAGATATTTGTTCTTTTCATTCGTTCGTTGTTTACTTTTTCAAAAATTAATTTAACAATACAATACAATCAATCATAAATCGATTGAACGACGCTCAAATTATATTTCAATATTCTTCGTAAATCCAATGAAACTGGCAGCTTATTTTTCGCGGCAAATATCGTCTGTATAATTAATCAGATCGCCTGGTCTCTAAATATGATTTTCGCTTGTAGACGAAAAAAAAAATGTTGATTGAGCGGTATTGTCGTTAAGCGAACAAGGTGGGATGAGGGATGCAAAACGACATGCGTGGTTGGTTTCACTAAACGTTGGTCGAGATCCGCGCGCAGCTGGCGCGACTTTGTTCGGGAAATATTTGTTTTGTCGACTCGACGGATGAAGGGCTCGATCGAATAAACGGCGTGTAACACGAAGAACTTCCAGCGACTGTAAAACTATCGAAATGACGACCGATTCCGATGCACTTGGTTTGCAAGTGAGACATACACCTGAACCGACGTGCTATTACGAATTCTACATTTCAAACCGATGTTCCTCGCATCACGATAAACGTGACAAATAGTTTTACTCGTTTAATGACTAGCGGAGATCAGTTTTTTAACGAAAACTTTTCTCAAACTTAAATATCGTTTCCGAAGTTTGTCTTTTCCGTGATTCTGTTTCAAAATTGTTTTATTTGCCATTAGCAGATTGCCAGGAAGTACGACTCGATTTAAATCTATACAGAGAATTGGAAGGTTCACGAAATTTCTTTGTAGAAAATAAAACGATTCGGCGGACTAACTTTCTCGCGGAAGGAGTTCCGTTCTTAAATTACTCACAGCCAAAGTTGGGCGGTCGCATATCATATATCGGTACTTTTGGTACGTAACAGGATGCGGTCTTCTATTAAGTTTCCTGTAACTTTCATGTATGCATGAAAGATCTTCATCCGCTTTCAATATATACATATACTCTACTGTTCAAAAGAGGCGTTACAAAAGGATGGTGTAATTTTAAAATACTTTTTTAACTAGTAGCTTCAAAAATTCTTTTAAACAATGTTAACGGAAAGTATAAATGAAATTAAACTTTATTGAAACTAAATGAACTGTATTATTCTGTTAACTGGAAAACGTTCAATGGTGTTCAATTCACGTGTCCAGTTCTTTTTATATGTGATCTCACACTCCCTTGGGAAATATATTTACATAAAACGACATTACAGACGTGTCATGTATGGTCTAAAGATATGATAATAAGACACGCGAATCTTTACTATTTGCATCGGAAATGGAGGTAAACGTGAATGTGTGTAGAACTTGAAAGCCATGCGTGCTGTTATTTTATAAAACGGGGATGGAAGCATAATGGCCGATTTTTGAAGAATACACGTCTTTCTACTTGGTTGTCATCGAAAAGGACCGTATTCTTACAGACTTCAGGTGGCAGTAGAGCTCAGGCATTGTTGCGAAGTCTCGCATTCCATTTTGGTGCATTTATTCTCTTTACCGGCAGTTTTACACCTCTTACAAGTGCGCAGATTTTTATAGAGAATCGTAAATGCACGCCACGGTCTTGCCCCACAAAGTTACCGACGCCATCAACTTTTTCCTTTCGAGCTCGAACTATATACATCGCAGAAGTTCACGCGATGTTGATGAATATTCATTCAGACCTCTCAAGTAACAGGGAACGAAAGTTTTACCAAGATGTTTTCCGTATCGTTACTTATCGATCACTATAATGTCACATCCGAGCGGAGAGAAAATGGATAATCGATGGTTATTCGGCAAACAAGCTCGCAATAATAAAGTGCTACGCTATAATATCATAATACTGACATTCTAAAAACTTTTTTATAAATAATAAATAATCTTAATAACATCGTTTACGAAAAATAAACCCCTCGGATCTGGAATACATGTTAATTACACGTGAAAATCGCGAGTGTTCTTCCGCAGTCTTTCGGAAACTCGAACAGTCGAATAAAAATAAAATAAAAGTATATGACAAAAGTAGAAAACATCCAACGAAACGGCGAAATTTGTTCGATGAATCGGTGAACACGTTAATGGGAAGGGTAGCGGTCCGTCGATCAAAAAGACAACGGGACGAAGTTTCTTGATTTTGCCAGTCTCCGGAAAATCGTGGCGTACTGTCGTACAATGTACTGGTCGATGTTCAATGACGGGCAGGTTCGGAATTCTCTCGGAATTCCCTAGAACGGAAAGGGAGCGAGTCCTGGAATTCACGACGAATGCGCGCGGACATCCGTCTTCGACCGTTTCGCAGCCAAGCCGTGACTATTTGGTATTCATGCCGGGTTGGCTCGACCCTGCAGACAGAATTTGACGCATGGACAGCTTAATGCCGACTTTGAACGAGTCTTCGGTGCTGTATTCTGTGCACCGATCGGACGGAAAAGCCACGAATCCCATCGTTGCCGGAGAATGGTTCAATGAAACGACGGATGAAAAATTATGCGAATAACCGTGTGCTCGTTACGCGACCCGTCAGAATACGATTGAAAATCTGTCTGATTGCTTACCGTTGCCGGCGAAAAAAAAAATTAAAGGTACAGAGGCGTGAAGACCTAACGAGAAAGATAAAAAAAAAAGACAGAAAGAAAGAAAGAACCGGTATAGCGTAGAGGTGAATGAAGTTTTTACACGCGATATTTAATAATATGTCTGCTTTACGAAAACATTGAAAAATTTTAAAGAAGAGACACAACAAACGACGGTATTATTTACGAAAGTAATAATCAGCACAGCTTTGTTTCGCGAACGGTTCCAACGCTGGCGGCCATGTCGCAATTCACGATTCTTTGGATTTCGCCGAGGAAGCTGTATTGTAGCAACACGTCCGAGTATCTTTTCAGAGAAACGACGAGTGTAAATAGCGAACCCCCGGTCGGGGGGGGATGAAAATTTCTTTTCTCTTCCGAAACGAGAAAACCGGGCTACGTACACCTCGGCGAAGCACTCAAACCGCACACTGGTGTTCGATTTTGCACCGTCTGGCTCGTCAATAACGTATTTACTCGCCGGGATTCGAGGGAGAAAAACGCGAAAACAACGGGCAAAAGGTAGAGAACCGGCAGAATCGAGCATTCGAGTTTAGCTCTTCTGCTCTTTTCCATCCCTTCGGTTTGTATCCTTTTCAACCACCTTTTCCTTCTACAGACCGTCGATCGGGCGTGGCCGGCATTCCACTTTATGGACGTATATGAACGTCGATCGCGCGCCGTTCATCGCTTTTCTGTATCAAAGCGCGATGCACTTTTCGTGTTTGTTCCTCTCTACCCTTCATCTTTCCATTTCTTTTCGCCTCTCTATTTCCACACGCTAGCCGGCTTCTGTTCCCCGTAGAATCGGAGACACGGTCTCTTTTTCTGTTTTTACGGCGCCGACGACACAAGACTGATGGGAGCGTCCATTTTATCGGCGCGGAACATCAGCCGATGGCAGCGGTTAACTCTTCTTTCGCGAATTAATGCCCCGTAGAAAAACAAATCTTTCCACCACGAAGACCTATAGGGGCGTTCGCGTTCTTTCGGTGGCACGTGTCATATTTTTTTCTTCGATACTCGACGGGGTACGGTACATTAATTTTTGAAAAATGTGATCGAGATCTATTTTATATTACCAAGACTACCTGCCACTTTATCAACGAATTTGTAAAATGCTGGCGGTAATGAAAAATTTATTACATAAAAAATGAAATGTTGTTTTTAGATTGGGAGAAGTGCTCTCCGCGGAGATTTCGTTGCCAACGTTTTGTTGAAACCGGTAGTCCCGAACTGGGTTCATTCGAAAGGCCAGGCTTTTGTTGGCAAACGTGTCTTCGCGAATTAGTTTTAAAATATTTACAGTATACGAATAAGAATCTTCGAGTAAAATAAATTTCATTCATTAGAAACACCAGACGAGATGTTTCAACGTTTTCTGTCATTTTCAATATTATGATAATCAATTCTGATAATGCATACACCTATGGTACACTCCATACAATTAATCGCAATAATAGATAGTATGTGACATTTGCCTAATTACGTGTAATTGATTATAATAGTACGGTTGAAATAATTTCACACGGTTTCGGTCTTCCATTTCGGCTGATTACTATCGCGATTGCATACGATAAATATAGAGTGACAGTGCCGCACGAAAGCTGTAGCTACAGTTACAGACCCCCGCGATTAACGATCGGCGATGTATTGTGCCGCACAAATATCGCATCTATCCTGTCTGCTGGGCGGGAAATTCTATTAGCGTTAGCCAGAGTTTCTAGTCGCGGCTTACACACAGTGCTGTAACACACCTCGGGAACTTTCAGACTTTGAAACTCGTTAAACATCATTTCCATAAATTCTGCGC
This sequence comes from Mimumesa dahlbomi, assembly GCA_917499265.3. Taxonomy (NCBI): domain Eukaryota; kingdom Metazoa; phylum Arthropoda; class Insecta; order Hymenoptera; family Crabronidae; genus Mimumesa; species Mimumesa dahlbomi. Next base: position 7,997,918 of record OU824118.1, on the reverse strand, counting down.
CGATCTTACGACCGCCAGATTTTCCCGTGATACACTTTTGCTTGAGTACAGAGTCGTTTAACCACTAATTACACTCAGATTAAGTTCTTCGTTCAAAGTGTCGGCGGTTTCTATGTTCAAACAGAATTGTATTACTTTGAGAGAGTGACAGAGTACTCGAAATATTTATTTTACCAGCTATGACGTGATGATGACACTGCAACTTAGTGACTCGTGATACGGACGAGTTGCAAACCAGGAACGATTATAATACTTGAAACACACGCTAAGCAATCGAGATGTAGACCATTAGTCTACTTAAGATTGCCCTCGAGGTCCTGTACAACGGCGGTTCCCTTCGTAACTTCGCGAGCTATTACCGGGTGCATTCACTTGCAGAGTGAACGCGTGAATAACCCTGCTAAAGCAATGAAATATTCAAGCGAATTAACCTGCATTTCGTCATTAAGGCCACGCAATTAGAGTAATCGCTCCGGAGGTTCAACTTCGGCGTGGCATCTGACGGCACCAAGTTTTTCGAGAGAAATGAGATTATTTCATCGGATAGTAGTAACTCGAGGGTGGCAACGGACAAAATGATTTCACTTTAATGATCACTGGGGAAGTGAAAAACTGGCAGGAATAATCTTTCCGCAAAAGGGAAGACTGAAATACCTTGAACTAATAACGAAAGTATAGAATTCCATGCGAAGTAATGAACAAGAAGTTTCGAAAATCCATTAATTTATTTCGTTCGTAGTCTCTATAAATAGGCTTGGAATTCGAAACTATTTCCCGGGAGTAATTTGGACTACGACGGTGCAGCGAAATTATCTCGTTTAAACAATCGACACGGGAGAGGAGTTGCGGGGTTGAAATTATTTTATTCAGACGATCGAGGGGTTTGGGGGGGCCCCGATAGAGACGTCACTGCTCGGCATGCGAGGATTAAACTCCGTTCGCAGGGCGTGCTTCGCTAACCCTTTCGAATCTGCATGAAATTAACGCGAAGTTTACCGACCAAACCCTATCCCGCTTGTGGAGAAAGTTACCCGGCAGCTTACACGGAATCCACCGGTGAGTCGGATGTGCACACACCCATGGCTGAAACACACCCACGTACACCGCGCCCAATATACGGGCTTTTTCGATATATACAAGACGACGTCACGCTCGGTCGCGATTTTGTCGTTCACGTAATCCGCTTACCCCCTCGCAGTGTAATCGGTTCACGCAAAAAGTAATTCGACCATTTGTACATACACTATTTTTTCGGTTATACTTTCCTTTCTTTCGATAATTGGAGGAAGGGGTGTAGAGATAACAATGGGATATAGAAGTCTTGGTAATTTAGCATGAAATTCATTTTACTCCGTTCGAGAAAGAAAAATACGGGTGAGAAATTGATTTCGATAAAAGTCTTCGTGTGTTATATTTCTGATGTAATTTAATATCAGTTGTTAATGCCGATATCGTTTATTACAATGGGCGTTACGCCTGTGACGGTTAATTGCTATCCGATACCTTGCTTCATAATTCAAGAGACTTTAAGCTGAATAATGTAATAGTTGATAAGCATAAGAGAATTACTGACCTTTCGTCGTATTTGAAAAATTGAGTTACGCCGTGTCACTTTCGAGTCGGTACTTGGTCCGCCTGAAACATAAAATGGAGTTGTTAAATAAATAAAACCAGAAATATGAGTTCAGTCTAACGGATTTGGGTTGTACAATTTTTTAGTGAATGTTTCCCATAAATTGTATATAGGAATTAAGAATTAAAAATAATATTCAAGCCCTACACTCCATACCGGAAATTTCCACGATAGTTTCCGGAAAAATTGTTGATAGAGGAAAATCCACTGAATTGTACCTATGTAAATCCTCAGCCCATTCAAGGAATAACCTTTTTACACACAATGTTTCAGCGGCACTTTGCTATACAAATACTGCGAGAATCGTTTTGGTATAGAAAACAAAGCGCGTCGGATTACTCGCTGTTTTCAAAAACTGTGATATGCGTAGTTTTAATTGCCTAGGGGGCAATAAAATAGTCAGGAAAACGATTCGATATCGAGCAAAGTGGAAAGTTTGGAAAACAAAAATGGAAATAAGTGCGTGTATTAAATATTTTTCGTTGTGTTTCGGATGAATATTATGGATTAGTTTTAATACCCTCAGCCCAACTATTTTCGTTTTGTTAAGTCATATAAGAATCCAGAAAGTACTAAAAGTAGAATTCAGAAAGTTGCGAACGATGTGGAACGCTAAACGAAAGTTACGTGTAGAATTTTAAAACGGAGAACAGAAACAACATGGAATACGAAAGCCAAAAGGAATTTAAAGATAAAGTCATTACAAATAGTTGCATCCAACTACATGTAGAAACACATTTGGTATCCTTCCTGCGTATCCTTTCTCCCCATCTCTGCAAAAAAGAGTGCAAGAAAACTCTTTATTTTCTTGAAAACCAGATTAACGAGAGATTAGTCTTACAAGCTGTTAGCTACCTCAGTGTTTAGACTTTATTCAGTCGGAAGACCCATAATAAAATCTACTCGAAATCACAGATGGTCTGAAAACATATCAGAGAGATTTAAACGTGTGATCTATCACAGTGAACTTATTTTCTGATAATTAATTAAATTTGAACCACCTAATCTCATTGTCTTTTCTACTGCTCTATGCTTGTTGATGGTTTGCAATATTACCCATGGGACGTGTTAAAGTCTACATGAAACATTGTAATATCTCTGTATACCAAACTTGTTTATGTGTGATACATTCTTCAGCCATTAAATTCTCAAGATATTATATTCTTGTTGCCTGAATATTATCAATAAATTCCTATTAACCTCGGGATGACGGCGAATAATACATGAGACGCTTTGTCTCAGTTACATGAATTATGATAGCTACGCGTTTAAGAGAAATTTAAAATATGCTGCAATCCTTAACCCCATTATATTTTGATAATATATCTTTCATCATCAAATTAATTTGATGCTCTACATTTAATTTTCCATGTCTGCGACATATCATGAAAATTCCGAGGATGATTATTTCGACAAGTCTAACGTAGTAACCTGCGAAAAATAGCAAAACGAATTTTAAAAACAGTCCCTTGAACACCTTGTTACCGTCACATTTTCGGAACCCTCGTTCCCGTCGCGTGTGATTAAAATCGTATTACCTTACGCTAGGCATAACATTCTCAAAAACTCTACTCAACATCCGTCCACTATTAAATTCCCTAAAACTAAAAGTATGAACCTGCGATTTCTACCATAAACTAAAGAATGATTTGAAAAAAAAGAAAATAAAAATGTTGAATAAGAACCAACACGAAATACCCTTCGGAATACTTGTTAACGTCGCGCGTCAGGAGCCTCATTTTCGTCGCGTCTGATTAACGCAAGATTTTGATGGAGGATGACAAATTTCTCGTGGGGCAGACATGCACGACATTACGTCCCTCCTGGCTCGATATCCGACTGCCTCCTACAGGACATTCTGCCAGCAAATCCCGGGACGGAGGATTTTCGAAGGAAATTATAATGTAGTTAGGAGGACGTGACATCGGCCCTGGATACTTCAGGCGTCCGAGAAAGCTTTCGGGAGTGAATCCAGAAAAGGGAGTGGGAGGGCCAGTTCCCAGGGACCGGGGATAAGGGAGAGAACGGACGGAAACTGGGAAAACGGGAAGGCTCTCGCCTCGGTAACTTTCGGGTCTTTCGGGTGCAGAGAGCATGGCTCCTTTCGTATTCTCGGAATTGCGAGAAAGCCTTTCGCAACAAAGTCGCCGCGTACCCCCGTCGTGAATATTAATCATTGTTACATGTTTCACGAGTATAATGGGTTCTTCAAGGCGCTGAATATTTCCGGCTTAGAATTTGAATCTCCAGCGGTAATTCGGATATTTCTGGTAACGAGCTTTGATATCATAACACTCTATTGCTGAACGGGGTACGAGATACATGAGGGTGATTACAAGATATTTCCGTTTTTATAAATTAACGTGCTTTTCTATTTTGGAAGTCAGATAATCGTGACGAATATTTTTCAAGTGAAACATAATTGCTAAGAGATTTATAATGAGAGTCCAAGGTAACGTATTATAGTTCGAGAAAGATGAACTGTTTCATCAAGTAAGAATGTACTTATTTGTTGTATAAAAGAGTGTAAATCAATAAAAGAGTTCCGTGATTAAATGTACTAATTAAAGCTCTACCTTTCGCAGTTATTGTTTAATTACAGCATTCGTTACAGAGACCGGAAGTATATTGATGAAGTAATTATTAGACCTAGTCCAGTGTAACGGGGGTTCTGCGCGAAGTTTAATCACTTCCATCGAAGACAGAGCACTCGAATTCCTATTATTTGTTACGAAGCTTACTTCTCTGAGAAATTCCCTTTTAGATGTGTCGGCAAACACGCGGAATACGTGGAGACCTTTTAAATTCATATTTTAAATAGTATTTAGAGATACGTTTGCCAAAGCGTAATCAGACTAAAACAATCTGTGTCGTGACTGGGGGCAACTTCACATTTAACACAGTCACACGAGAAACAGAGATACGTTTATCAGACGAAAGTAATTTACACGACGGTAGACACAGATATTGATATCTTGCATGAATAATCTCTGCAATTTAAAAGTAGCAGCGAAACGGAAAGTTGTTTGAATATGCAGTTGCAGTCGCGGCACCAAGTTTAACGAAGCGAATTGTGTCCAATTGTATACATAGCTTTCGAGTTTACGGAAAAACTTTTTACATTTCTGCGAGAAAATATGTCGTTAAAGAAAAGCAGCTTATTCGATGGCAGATAGAAATCTTAGTACCATCGCAAATAATCGGTTTACAACGAATAGCGGAATGGTGAACCGTATGAAAATACATTTGAAAATACGGTCAAAGTTTAACGAAATGAACCGCGACCAAGTACTAAAAGTTTTGGCTTCGCTTGAATACCATGGAAATGGCGAACGACATATTTTAGTCGAATTGAAATTGACACAACCCTTAAAAATTATTTTTCTTATTGAACACTTTTATCGTCATTACCTTTCACTTCATTTTTCCTTTCAATGTATAGAGATGGTATACATATAAAGAAAAAACTAATGCTTACTGCCTCATTAACAAATACCTTACAAATAATGAATACATACAGCTGCATGTAGATTTGTGCACGATCAAACCACGATTAACATCGCGGTGGAAAGTATGTTAATCGTACAAAAGAAAAGCAAATACGGTATTCTGTTCTTAATATCAGTTCCATCGTTTTTTCATTTAGGTCAACGTTGTTTTTCCCGACACGTCAATGCTTATCAAAAATTCCGATCGCCACTGAATTAGACAAGTCGTTTACTGGCCGGAAATTAACAGTCTCCCATGCCCATAACAATACTTACAAAACAGGATAATTTACTGGAAAAAAATGTAATGGGAAATATATTTTTTTTACCGTAGAAAACGCCTGTAAATGTCAAGTTTTATCTAACCACGAAATTGAGGTTCACGGTAAAATTTTTACCGCAGACTCCGAATAATTTATGAGCTTCCGGAATGTAGAGATAACGAAACCGCAAATCGAGAGAAAATAAACCGGCGAAGGTTCATTTTCCACGTACCGAAAATCTCCTGGGATTACCAGCAGCTTAAAAACTTCGAAATTTTGGGATGTTATAAATATTTCGGGTAAATACTTTTTTTTTATACCAATGCGATATTATCATGTATTTGTTTTTTTGTGTGTAGAGTATGATAATTTCTGAAGGCTACTGTGCATACACATTCGAAACGTCAAGCTGTATGTAGGAAATAAGTTCTACTAATTAGTAAAGATGAATCAATCAAAATGAACGATGGATTATCATGTGTGTTGTGTTTACATTATTTTTTTCCCCAAAATAATGTATATTTTAACTCTCACGGGAATTGTGGAAAATTATTTTTGTATGTAAATTACAACTCATTGACGAGTTACAAATGTCATGCGTTTTATATCACATTCCGCTTGATTTACACTTACATAAACAAATGGAACGGTGGTGTTATTGCAGCATATGGAAATATTTCATCGCGTCAGCCCCATTTTGGAAAATTGGCATTCCATCGATTAGTAGTGCGTGTTAATTGATACGCAAAATTGATCAATGATCTAATATTCCGTGTCATTAAATTACGTGATGCAATGTATCATCAATAATACAAATGAAACACACCTCTAATTATTTTAAAACACAAATAAAAACGTATCCCATATAAAAAACATTCAATTTCTTTGAACAACATATTAAATTACATTTCTTTCTCTGATCAAAGAAATATGATTAATATTCAAAGTGAACTTTGTTAGCACTGGACCTATAATTTAAAATGAAGATTTGCAATTTCCTTCGGCTTGGTTAGCTATCTCCAGCGTTCTCGCAGGAATATACATTAACCTAATTTGTATTCACTTCTAGTTGTCATCCGTATAAATGCATAGAAGTCACGGAAGCGTAAAGAAATTCTGGATTGGCTAAATAAGACGGTCTGAAGGAATAAATTATTTATTTTGACATCGCGGCGTCTGACGTGGTTCTCTTTCTAAATAAACTTCGGAAAGAGGACATCTCGAAGGGGATTCGTCAACGCAGCCGAAAAGTCGGAAGGGCTTGTTTATTTTAACCAGTGGAGAATTGCAATTTTTGTCGTGGAAAACCGCGCCCGTTGAATCAACAGTAAATTTTAGAACACGACTATGGGTTCCCTTCTGTGGGTGGATTTCGCGTTCGGCGTAGATATTCAAGCCGCACAGCAGCGAAAAAATTTCTCGTGGAAACGAGAAACGAACGAAATTCCACGTTTCCCAGGACAAGTTCGCATGTTTCCGAAAACGCTCCGTCGTTTGCTACGGGTTTGTAATTTCGCAAATGGGATGGCACGACTTACGTAACTGCACGATGTATAAAGTGATGAAGTGAAAAGTTTCGTTTATTTCTTGCGGTAGGTGGGAGAGGGGCGCGGTTTGAAGGCGGAACTGTCTGGTACAATTAAATGTCTGCAATTCTTGAGCTTTTTTAATACGTAATGACAATACTTAATCGTACAGAACTTGTCAGTTCCCAAGTTTCTATTGTGAATTAAAAGTTAGAAGTGATAGGTTGAAATTGGTCCATAGTAAATTATTGCCTCGGAATTTTAGATAGAAAATCAAACAATCGAAAATTTATGTCTAAAGTTCCTCACCGTACGTTCGATATGTACGCACGGCTATCGTAGTCTGACTGCAAGTAACCGCATCTACTGTTACAGTCACACAAACGTTACACCGCAACTATCTAGAATGTTTGTCCTCTTCCTTTCCCGTGTACCGTCCACACAACAGCTTTGTGTTACTTTCCACTGCTCCAATAACACAAACATTTAAAGGTGACCCGTGTAGTTGTGAGTTTACGCTAAACAAGCTACTTCGCTATCAAAGGTATATAGAATTTTCTCGCGCGGTTCGGCAATTCGATAAAATATTTATTTTCATGTGTAAACAATCGTCAGTGTCGTGAAACATGGATTAAAATTCAAAATATTATAGCCACTAACCATTCTACATGATAAATCAAATTCTTATTTTATTGAATAATGGTTCAGAAAATCAGAAAAATATTTTTCATGTATTGCGAATCTAGATACATATATATATCTCTGTTTGAAAAAAACTGTTCCAAAAGGGACGTTACAAGTGAACCGTATCATTCCATTAAAAAACATGCTACCTCGCCGCACCGAGCATTGATGTAACATCGCTAACCGAGAACCAAGCAAAAAAGTTATTCGGAAAAATCTCCAAACCTCCCCTCATTAGTTTATTTCCCGCGCAGTTAGAAACCTGCGACGTATTTTTGCTGGACAATAGAGCCCGTGAGTGTTTCCCTCCATTGACAAAGCCACCTTCCGAGCTGTTGCAAGTTAGAAGCCGTGTTTGCGACGCTTCACCTTTGCCGCGGGTCGTCGCTCGCCTCCAAAATAAATTTCGTCACTGAGCGCCGCTGTCTTTGACGACATTTCATTCGGAAAACCGCTACGAATACGAATAATTTTTCGACGACATAATTACACGCGTATATATTTCATTTCTGCAGGGATATGGACTGCGTTCTGCGGAAATTTTTTGTAACCACTACTTGAACTCGGATTTGTTAAGGAATACATATATGCATTATATTCGTAGCGATCGAATAAATTTATTTTTGTAACGGTGTATTGTTGAACGAGAAAAACAAGTATCGACTGAGAGGAGTTTTATATTGCGTAACTATTTGAATTTTAATTTACATCGAATAATCAGCAACAAGCTTCAATGCAATACTATATACATATGCTTTAAATAATCATATTTATAAAGGTAATATTGATTGGCCTAGTTTTAAATATGTTTTTGTAACCTTTGATTATATTTCAACCATATACTGGTTTTTTGGTGATTGTTTAAAATATAACATTTTACCAAATTTAATAAAAACCTGTATTTACAGAGAATAATTAAAGCTCTATTTATAGACAACATTCTATGCATCATACTACTAATTGCAGTTTGGGATAAAACACGGGAAGATTAGCTTCCGCGTGTTTGCTCGATATTTGTTTTTTGTGGTTTAAATTTCGCCCTAGTTATCTTAAACAAGTCCAAGTTTTAACCTCTTAAGTCGCCAATTACGCGGAGTAAAAGTTTCACCCACAATTCCACCGGCCACTTAAGGTCGTAGTATTTTTTCCATCGTCAGTTCAGTATTCTTTTATCATGGAGTCCAAACGACCAAGAAATTAAAGAAAACACGAAAGTATCGTTACGATTTTCAAATATACTAGACCTACAGGATTTTCTCGTTCTACTTTTGCTCACTGTGTTTTTGGTATCGATTCGCTACGTGTACCTATATTTTTTCCTCCGCGCCCGATATACGTATTCGGAAATGATTCGTTTATTCTACTGTAAACGAGAGATCACGCGAGAATTCAGCTTTCAATTCCCGATCCCATATTCCCGGAAATAGATTTGCGTTTCCCTGTTAAAATTGCAGCGGTACAAATTTTATTTTACCACAACCAAAAGATTCTCTACCGCGGGAAGCGTAATTGAACGCCGAAAATTGGCATTAACTCAAAATCATTCGGGTTTCAAATCTTCACAACTGTTTCCGCGTACTTAACGGCATAAATTACTCGCGCACAATGATAAGAAATATTTGATATGTTTTATCTTAAACACAACATCGAAAGAGATCACCTTTCATCGACGGTTGCACGTTTTTGACGCGGAAATGGGTTTTATATTTTTCTATCGGAATCGCGGCTAGGTCGTGCCCTTTACGAGTTCTCTCTGAAACGCCGTTTTCCCTTTTTTCTTCTCTCTCTCTCTCTCTTTCTCTCTTTCTCACCCTATATACCAACGGTGCTTTCTCTATCCCCCTTACCCGACGACTGCGAAAACGTGGTGGAGGATGAGAGTCGCCCGAAGCCATTTGCCGTGCGCTTTGGCAAATTGTACGTTATATCGTGAGGTCTGTTGCGAGGCTCCGAGTGTACAAAGTACAATTTCTAGTCGCGTACACGCGTGTACTTCCACGCACGCATACACGTGGAAAATTATTCCTCCGCGTCGTCGAGAATACGTGGCCGGGGTCTGTTTGTTAACCGTGCACGCCCGCCTCGCGGCACACACGTGGCGACACGACTAATGATCCTTTCCCCTGTAAAATTACTCCTCCCACGTTTCACGATCGTCGGGGATCGACACCGGTGTTCTATTATGTCGGCGCCGGTCCCTTCGATAATTGTGATTACAGATGACATTTTCACATCGATGAAAGACGAAAATCGCGGCGCACTGACATGCGAACATATTGTACGAGTGCTTTATTAAAGTAGAAATTGTTTCAAGCGTCACTTTAATACAGAAGAAAATGTATTCGTTTCGAAAATGTCATGTTGCTACTCTGATGGAGATTTATTTGTTAATATGATTTAATGAAATATGTATAATTATGGAAAGTTTATTGTATTAAGATGTTATGAGATTTTTAATTTCTCGTAAATTAGTATCAGTCGTATTTAACTGTGAGAATTAACAAATTAATTGAGAGATATCTTCTGCGAAACATACTTTGCTATTTCCAATGCTAATCTTTTTTAGTACTTTTTACTTTTTTTCTTAAATATTTAGAAACTGTTTTTATAAACTTCTTTTAATAAAAATAAAAATGCACGGGAAATAACTTTGAGATCGAAGTTTCCCTTCTACTGTCAACGACCCAGATTGTCTGCGGAGGGTTTAATACACGTTGATGTAATAATATACATGATCGACCACAAGCGACCATGTAAACTCTATTACTATGTCCAAAGTGGCTTTGACTAATTAAGTGGTAGGTTTCTAAGGTACATTCTCGGTGTATCCATCTGACGTTCGATGGTACGTACTCCCGAATTGCAATTGAAGTCAGGGTTTTCTACGCATGTTCCGTATTCAGAAAGGTCATGTCAAATTCGACCTAAAGCCATTCATTAAAACAACGTCGGCCTATTTCAAAGCTACATCCGTGTGTGGGACGTGTAGGTTGAAAAAAAAGGTCATATTTCAGGAAGCAAATCACAGGCAGTTACACCCAAGTTAACACGATAAGCCAACCAGATGGCAATAATCGTTATTTATGGCCAATAAATGACACCTCCGATAGAAGTTTTTGATGCGAATAAAGCAACACGTGTTTACACTGTTATATCGTCTGAAATATAAATCGAGAAAAATAAATTCTTTAATCTAAAACTAAAGTCTAACAAAACAGTGTTCTAATGGCACAAACGTCATAATGATTGAACAATACATTATCCGAACTAATATTAATGAGGGAAGAATAAGATAATGAAAGAATAAAAAAAATAGATAAACCGTGGATTATCATTGATACTAGACCATAATTTACAAACTTTCGCAAAAAATATCGACGACACCGTTAAAAAAAGATCAATCTACCCATAACCGATCAACCAGAAAGCAGTCAAATTTGCCTCCCCCGTTTACAACCAGAAAATCTCTTTGAACATTTTTCCACCCCATTTTTCTCGGTGACCAAACAATAAATCAAAGAATGTATTCTTCGAATTAATAGTTAAAAAGTTCCGCCATGCCTGGGAATAAAACTATCGTTAGAACTATAGACGAACCAATCCTCGATTGGTTTGTCCATTCGTCTTCGAGAATTGCACGGTTTCACGAAAGCTCCGAGAGACCATTCGGAATTCTTATTCAGAGCCACGGACCAACGTTGCACCGGAAGGTCCCCAAGTGTCCCAGGCTTTAACTTATTGCCGAATCGTTTCCGCGAAGGCATTGGGGACTGGCGAACAACGACGCAACTCGACGCCATTCGCCTTTGCTACCACGTAAAATATTTTTATCTCCCGCGTTAACTCGCCGGTTCTTGCAAAATAGTAAGAAGTTGATCGCGTCAAAATTGTATTACGAAACTTTCTCAGCGCGGAAATTTATACGGTTTTTTTCGATGATGTGAGATTATCAAAACGTTTTATTTATACGTACTTTAAAGATGAATTATTTTTTTCAATTAATTTTGTAGAGGTCATGTGAAATGTTTCTCATTTAATATGGGTATGGTGCACAGAAAATTACGAGGCGATGGATAATCATTGAAAGTATTCATTGGTATCTGTTCGTTTGAATATATTTTTGGACGAAATTACTGGCGCTGAATATCGTTACACGTTTTGTTCCATACATATTGGATTTTAAATAAGAATTTTAATAAAATGTGAAATGAAATTTATCTTTTACATAGCTTCCGTTTCGTAATTCACGCATATATTATGACCATTCTGATAGATTTTACTCGTTTTCCCTGTTTCAATACATGTCAATTTTGTATCACATTTTATAGAAAATTGAATGTCAAAGACACTCAGAAATAATGATTGAAACATTACTTAAAAACAGCACATGACTTGTAATTAAATGACTTTTTTGATAAAAAATCAGATTAAAATTAGCAGCCAATAAGTACTTTGAAACAAATAATAAAAATGGTTTAAACATTACACATCGGTATTTAAAATTCGTATTCCTAACACATTTTTTATCAATTACGTATCGTTTTCAAATATTCCATCAGTATTGCGATGCAATTGTGTGCAGTTCTGATGTACAGTATTTTGCTAGTAAAGGAAATTACAGTATACATTATTTTCCACACAGAGGTTCGGCGTACGTAACAATTTTGAATGGAAAGTCGGATCGATAATGCCAACGGAAATAAGTTACCATGCTTTTGGTGGAAACATTCGTAATATCGTGACTTCAATCAAACGTACGGTCTGTTTGATATTCCTGAATTAAATGTAAGGGACGACATTGTCATGTTTTCAATAATTTAATATTAAACGTGCCATATTCGACGTTTATATAATTGGGAATGAATGTGTAGAGAAAAGTCAGAGAATATCGAAAAAGTTACTAAAATAGACAGACTTCACAGGAAATTAGAATATCATAATTTGAAATACTAAAGGCGCATATGAATGTCAAATAAATTCGTGGGATCCGTATTTCCGAACATAATTCATATCGCTCAAAAAGAATAAATTAAACAATACATTCCTAGCAAAGGTGCATAAATCGACCGAACCTTTTTCATCCCGTCATACAGATATTCCGGGCACGAAAGAAGGAAAATCGACGACTCCATTCCGTGGCAGTTCTGTAAATTCCGCGGGTGCCGCGCGATTTATTGTTTGATCCGCTGTTGGGCGTAAATAAATGCGTAAATTTGGTGAAAGAGTCGCGTGGGGCTGGAGATTGCTTTAATAACGAGACTATCAGGATGGGTCATTTGACCGCAATTGCACTGACAAGTCCTCTCTTGATTAACACCGTTAACACAGTTCCGTTAATTCGGGATAGAATTATTATCGAAGTCAGGAAAATTAAATTGAGTTCTCCTGTTCCCTGTTCTCTTCAACTTTGCTTTATATCTTTTTTCTTCAATAATAGTAAACACTCCGAAGACAAATTTAGATGAGAACTTTGATTAATTAGATTAAACTAGTTCGAAACTATTGATTAATTACTACTGTACGAGCCACAAATGGCATAACAAATGTCTTTTTATTAGCATATTCGTAACACGAGACCGATTGCCCCCATTTTAGATGGATTGACAAAGTAATTAAATTATCCTTAAACATTTGTCAAACTGGCGTGCGCGCAAATACGCCGAACCACCGGCAGAGCATGTTGGCAAATTGCGTTCAGCTAATCGCTCGTATTTACTGCGACTGATTAGGTGCAAACACGATCATTGAAATATGAAAATTGCCATCCGGTCCTTCGTACCAAGAAGAACGCGTAGTATAGATAAATTAACACTAATTTGGAATGAGTTAAATGCCCGGTCACGAAGTTTCGAAAACACCCATTAAACAGTCGGTCAGAAATGGTCCTGTTAAATTAGAAATACGACAAACTTCACGTGAATGTTTGAATTTATACGCTCGGAATTAAATGTTAATTAAATTTGGTTGAAGCCTCTATACGGGATACAAATTACTGTAACATCGCGTAAAACACTTCTATTTACGTCTTTTTTTTCTAATTTCATCAAAATCCCCGAAACATTTACCATTAACGACCGATATGTTCAGTTCAGAAAAAAATCTGCCGCTCTTGGGAAACAAAAAAATCCTCGACAGTGTTCCACAGTGCGAATTCGTAGGCGAACAAAATGAAACCACCAGAAACAAGCGATTCCAAGTCGACGTTCGCATTTGTTTTGAAAATTCATATAGATTTGCATGCCAAATATGAATTCTAATGAAGTTCAGTCCGCTCGAGGTAGGGGGCGCACATTGTCAGACTAAAGCAACAACGTGAAAATTACGGTTGTCTAGTTACACGCTCGTTTCGGCTAATTTGCCGCAATTCCGTTCGGATGGAAGGCAAACACGGCGTGGATATACGCACGGAGTGTACATTCGAAAAAAACATGGGAAATTTAACGACGGCGTACGAAATATTGCTGTACGAATCGGAACGCAGGGCGTAGCGGTTACTCGAGGCGGTCATGTAAAAGTATCATTTTGTGAAATTAATGCCATGGAATTGGAACGTTCGGAGAATTTCATCGACGATCGTGTCGAAAATTCTAACGCGTGGAATGCGAAAATTTCTGGGAACCAGAGAGATAGGTAAAAACATTTTATCTCGATATTTTTTTATCCCATACAACGTGTGAAACGTGTACCAAACCTGACAAGATTTGTCCACCTAGGAATCCTTTGATTCGATTCTACATTTACTTTTACATCGTTCCTCCTATCTGTCGCTCTGTATTTTTATTGGGCTATCTGCTCTTTTTGTAGGTCTCTGGTCACTTCACAGAACGTTCCAGCTTTACTTTATTTCGGTATTTAATTTGCCACTACGATGATTTATATTTTACACTTTTCCGAAATTGATTTATTCTTTTCATTATCAATGTAGAAACGGATTTTTTGGTCATCGGTAAAGTTCAAGTAAAAGTATCCATATACTTATTGCGTACAATTGATAACGTTCTAATAATATTCAATCCAGCGGATTTATACCGAAAATGTTAGTTCTTCAGGATTTCAACGAATTCACTCGGAAACATATTTTCGTTTATGGAAGTACAGTTTTGGTTCCATTAGTATTCGTTCCAGTGATAGCTGCTTTCATTTCCCGATAAAACATAAATTCCCGTTAATTCACAAAATATGAAACGTAACACATGTGATGATTATATATATGAAGATATTTTTAAAGTATATTTTTCATTTTCTTTGATACTAAAAAACTTCTAAACAAAAATAATTTACAAGATTGCCTTTTAATCGAGTGCACACTATCATACATCACTGCCTATCTATTTAAACTTATTTCATGTCAAAAATATGAAAACATAATAGTATTCTCCAGCATTCATCGGAAAAACGATAGAACTTTTCCACAAATAGACTATTCGGCTGTCGTTTCACACGGTATATCAGGATTTCGAACTCAGCTCACGTAACGCCGAGTTCGCTCCGCAAATTTAAGCTGGTGTCAAGACGATTCGGAAGCGGATCTCTTTAAGACGTCGTACAATTATACGACGTGTGAAAAACGGTTATGCATGCTGAACATTTTGATAGCAAAACGAATCTTTCGTTCCCTCACGTATTTCGTTAATTGTAACATTTTATTCCTCGATATCCGACTTTATTAAAATAAGTCTTCCTACTCCGTTCAATATTTCACTTTAAAACTTTTCTGCCCGTGAATTAGTTGAACTATGTGTCGACGATATAGAGGACACTTGGAATATTGCCAAACATTTGTGTCCTTCGGTAAGTTTTGTCCTTCGTTGGATCTGAGTTCTCACAAAGCACCACCCGGTGGTGAGATATAATAGACACATATTTTTCAGCAAAAAAAAATTGTCGGCTGGACAAGCGATGCACGAAGAAGCATTGGTGAAGAAAACATCGGGCATTTTCAGACAACCGACGAATGTTTCTTTTCACTGCTATCCTCCGCCGAATCAGAATCTGTTTACAAAACCGCGGTTCCCTGTTCGATCTATCTGCACGAATTTACGATGAATGATACTGAGCACATCAAAAGTCTTCGAACTTTCGAGTGGCATGAAAGAGGCTTTCAATAAATAAGCCGTCGGAATTCATATAAGGGGAACTTTCGTGAAAACTAGAAGAAAGCAAAGGAAATTCTTAAGCGTTGTTGGCAAGAATTTCTGCAGTTTCTCCGTTGCCGGGGTCGAAACGCGGAATAAGAAGGTCGGTAAGACTGGGGCGAAAGGCAACTGGCATATGAAATTCTAGCATTTTTTAATTTAAATTCTTGAAACGTATGAATACCGTCAGGGACTCACCGTGCGGTCCACGGGAATTCAAGTGAAACTGTAATAAATAACACGTGTGTCTAAAAGCGACCAGACAAAATAGGCTAAACATTCTTTAATATGTCGTCCTAGCAATGAATTTTATTTAAAAAAAATGTTAATATAATGTCCCACAGAAAACTAGATAACGTCTGCTTTCATTCTACAAATAATAAAACATGGACAAATTCATTATCCCACGTGACATTTTCGTTTCATAATTAAGGTCGCGAAATACTACGTTATAATATTCGCATCAGAAAAAAAAAGTTCATCCAAACGATTATTTTGTTCGAACGAGACGACGTCGCAGCCGAAATACGTTTCAATGGGCCAGACGTCCGCGGTGAATCGAACTGTGGAATCGACATTAATTGACGCTGATTAGAAATTGCAAAGAGTAGCAGAGTAACAAACGGCTGGATACGCGGTGTGCGCGGCGCTGGGCCAGAAACAAGCTATATCGATCCCTCTTTTATATCAAGCGGACGGCCGATCATCGCAGATATGAAGCCTGAACTTCGCCGGGGCAAAAAATGTCGGGCCGATTTTTCATCGGCGTATCGAAAGCAGTTTGCCTCGTTACACGCTCACGGCCGATGCCAGCGAAGATTAAATCCCGGGAAATTGTTAAATCACGAGCCGCTTTGACAATGGCTTCCACTCGGAGGATAATAAAAGCTACGACGCTTTCAGGGATGGAATTCTCTGGCGGGTGGTTCACGAAATGAGGTAGGTTGGGTGTCGTTGAATTATGCGAGAACCCGATTCCAGTTTTCCTGACGGTGCCGGTTAAGGGAGGAAGAACAGAGACGAATATATGGGGTACACACGTAGGGACAAGTAGAAAGAAGAAATGAGCAGGGGGTGGGGGAGAGAGTGAAAGAGACAAAGAGAGAAAAAAAGTGAGAAAGAGAGAGAGCTGGATAAAGGGGACCTTGTTCTACTCATTTTACAGGTACAACCGAATCAGCTTAGGCAAACGTTTGCGCTCTTTCTACAGATTTTTGTCTCTTTTCCGTTAACTCGTTTGCCCCTTTTCACCTCGAAAACCTTTCGTTTGACGTTCCAATTTTAATCCCCTGTTTTAGCTTTATTCCACTCACGCGGGGGAATCATTGCTGTGCACAATGTAGGTTAAGTGTTGTTAATAGCTCCTTGTAATAATCACCAGTAGAAAAATAAGTGGGTAGGGATGAATACACTGGTAATGTTAATAGAAATGAATACACGGCGTGGAGTATTATACGTGAATGCTTTCGCGTCATCCATCTTTTATGCGATCAATGTCGTATCCCGTTTTTTTGTGTTAACTGTTCCATTTTTTCTCCGACCTCATTGCAGTTCCATCCTTAATTACGAAATACAGCGTTTTATTTTGCAATCACTTTCGTGTAATGAAATTAAGTGGGTTGTAGAAATCTTCTGATACTTTTTACGGTTCACGAGTTCACTCGACTCACCTTTTCAAGGGCAAATCAGGAATATACCATCTTATCTTACTTGGGTAGTAAAAAAACTATCATCTTTATTAATTATTAAAGATAAAACTAATATGATACTAAACAAGAAGGAAAACGTACCTATTCCTCATAAGAAAACGAACAGATAAGTTTCTTTATACGCACATATAACATTTCATTAATTCAGATCCATGTTTTATAACAAAAATTTTTACATTCTTTTAATAATTCCATTGGTACCATCGCCACCACTTGTCTGCAGCGATCTGCTAACGTAAACCAGGATAAGAATGCAAAATTCTGTTTTACAGTGCATCGTCCAAATAAATTTAATATTGCGCGAAAGAGTCTCCAGTTCCTATACCTACTGCATCCTATACATACGAAATGCACACTACATACTTTCAAATTTATTTTCTCCCTTGCCTTACGTACCCATTATGTTTTATGATATAATATCGACAAGTAATTTTCCATTCTGCCGTCTTTTAACGTCTGCTTCCGCTCGAATAAGCATTTTTCATCAGTCCCTAGATTTTACAGTCTCCACGCGTTCGCTTCATTTATTACACTCCTCAGGGAGTTCTTACCATCGCGATGGTGATTCGTTCAAATTATACAACGGTCTCTTTCACTCTGCTCGTATTTCTTCGACACTTATTACGTAACCTAGGAAGGAATGTCGCGCAATAATTTGACAAAGGAATACACGCGCGAAAATATGTCCGCGTGAAACTGCGATATATTGTCAGAAGACGAATTTTTTTTTGATGATTTAATCACTTACGGTATATTGCAATATGCAAAATAGTCACGAAACTTGCCAGAAACATAAATATATATTTTAATTTTATTACCCCAATTTCTCTCAGCCGAAAGATTTTATATAATTCAAATTAATGTTTGAAAGTTCTACACTTATTTATTCTACTTGCTATTTGCAGCGTGGAAAAAGTAGATTCTCGTAAAAGAACTGTTAGCTATGCAAATAACGCAACGCGCAGAAACCTGCGTGTTCTGAACCGCAAAGTTTGGAACACAAATTTTAGTTTTGAAAGCAACTTTTGATCCGGTGATTGAATTTTATAGAAAAATTAAACTTTATCCTCAGATTACGACCCAGCTTCGTTCCGATATAACGAAGACAAGAGAAATAAAAATAAAAGGAAAGCCTATTGCAGGGTATATCAACAATAAAAAAAGAAATCTAGCAAAAATGTTGATAAATAAAGAGAAAATAAATACCAGCCGACATTTCACCTTCCCGATGGGATTTTATTGTGATGCGAAAAATGAGGCGGATGATCAGCCGACTTGAACTTCTCGTCGTGACAACAAAATAGGATGGAGATTCTACGTCGATGCCTCCTTCCATCCGGAGGGAACAAGTTCTGAAGCTTCGTACGAAGTTAACGGGGGGAAACTTCCACCCAGTTTGATAAATATGGAAATTAGAAGACCCCGTTCTAACTAGGGAAGCCCGAAAAGAAAGAAAAATGTAAGTTGTCCGAGACAACGGTTAAATCGGGGGCAACGCACCGTTCCCTCAAACAATTAACCGTAATTAACATAATGTCCTATAATTGGATGTAAGTCCTAGAGAACTTGAATTTTCCCCTTTATTTCCGCTTCGACGATTTCCCTCAGCTTCGGTATAATTGATAAAAATTTATATTCATACGCCAGGAACAGCACTGTGTCCCAGAAACATGAAAAATGTGTTTGTAAAACGGAAACTTTATCATGCAACCGATACCGTAAATTCATCAAACTCTGTTGATAGGTAATACATACGTACGTTTACGTTTTGTGTACACAAGGATCCTAACAAAGTTGTTCCACTAATCCCTTTCAACGGAATGAGCGATCAGTTACCGTCAATCTCAACCATTACACAATTAGTCCGAGATTTCCCGTTTACAAGATTACTATAATGGTATCGAACAATAATATGGAATCCATTGCTCTTCCGTTTACCATGGAATTCAAATTGAACCGGGGAACAGATTTAATCTCACAAACACACTTTCTAAAAGACTCCACTCCACGTTACTTTCCTTCATTCATCGCCTACATTCATCCAAAAGAAAGCGAAGCGAAAACTCAAACGTTAATAGAGACCGTGGACAGAAGACGAATTCTTTCGTCGACCGAAGCATCGACGACATCATTATCACCCGCATTGCAGTCTATCCGTCAGGTCTCTAGGAAGCTTGGAATTTTCATTCCAGCGTAGATTGCACGTCGACCTACGTAACGGGGTTGCAGACGTTCACGCGAGATGATGCACAGATATCACTTATACACCCATTCCCAGAGGCCTCTGGTGTGGTCTGCACAAGGGTGGATCCACTATCTAGGGACGGACCGGTCGTTCTGGCTCGGTAGTGGATTTTAAATCAGACCAACCAAAGGTACCATCAGCACCTGCTGGATTTTTTTTGTGCTCACCGTTGCGCGGGTCAGTTCACCAATTAACTCTGATATATTAGTATCACGGACCTGACCCCTCCCATAAGCAATTTTAATCGATCTCGGTCGACCGCAGAGTTCGATACGATAATTGGCGAAATTTGGTCTAACGCCAATCAGGAAAAGATGATTCGATTAAGCAGAATAAAATGAATCCCGTTAGAAAAGCCCCCCCGGATCATGGTGAGCTTTAATATATCGTATAAATTTATGTATTTGGGTCACAGTCTAATGGGATAAAACATTGATCCGTTAAAACAAACTATTATCGTAGAATTAATTACAGAATTTGTCTACTTAGACTATTATTTTGCATATAATGCTAAGAAATGATCTGAAATTTTGCCTACGACGAGAAATTTCACCGAGTATCTCTGTACAAATCTAAAAAGCTCACTCTGGAATAGAACGGTCGATACTCAAGAGAAATACATACTCATACGTATGCTGAGAACTATATACAATTCTTTGCCATTCAGAAAGAAGATTGCGGCGAATTCTTCGAAACAAATTCCTAAGTGACCGAATAAACGTGTTTTGTAGTATTGGAGAGTAATAGGATTTCAAGCCGATTTCAATTGATCCCGATGCATCGCGACAGTCGATTGCACTCGCGATAACCAGACGGCTGCACCGAGGCCGAGGAAATTGGTGTAATTCGGTCGCGGTCCAATCCACGACCTCGCGTTATCGTTGGTTTCCGGTGAATTCCCTTCAGGAATGACAACTCGATAATCTGATACGGATTTCCTCGCGAGAGGGCCGGAAGGAACGACGGCATAAAGAACGACAAATTGAACTTCCGAAAAATGTACCATGTTTCCAGCGAAATCTCCGTTTTTATTTATCGTCCTTCGTCGGGCTTGTATGTTTAACGGCGAACAACAAATATAACCGATGTCAGTACTTTGCCGCATAAACTAGCGGAATAAAGTATTAACGATGTTTGCATTGCAGTCCATCGACTGATCGATATTTACGACGATAAATAGATACTAAAGGGTAATGTAAATATGGCGAGAAAAATCGTGGGATAACTGCACACGTGAACATAACTCCCTAGTGGAATACACGACAGTATGTTGGAATAAAATACATTGAAACGTCGATACCAGTAGTAATAACCATATGCCGCAAAACGAGACACTTAATTAATTATCGAAGAACTTTATAAATCTTGGTTCGAGTAAACAGAAGAAAATTAATTACTGGTTAAACAACTTTTGAAGTTCAGTGGTTTATTTTAAATTTAAGTTTTATTTAAGTAAGTGATTTCTGTCAGAGTATACAACTCCTAAAATCTAGCAATTGAACTGCTTCGTTACCTTCAACTTGCTTCCTTTAATTAGTTCAAGTGATAGAAGTGCCATTTCACTATACATAAATCATTTTTATCTACTATTCACGTATCTACTATTCGAGGCAAACCGAAACGATCCTCGTTCGCCCGGTGAACACTGGAAAAAAAAATTTTATAAAGAATTTTAGTGCGGAGGGGTTTGGAATTCCACTTCAGGTAGGTGGCACGAAGGTGGTTGGTACGATCGAATGATACGATGGTGTCGTATTCGCTATGTTTTCCCGAAACCTGATCCACATGGATTGCACCTAAAGCTACGGCATATAGTCCGGCGTGCTTTTACCTCGCACACACGAAGGAAAACTTGTCGAACCCCTACCTCGTTTTCAAAATTGTTATCATACCTTCCTGTATACTAGCCATCGTAATCGAGTAAGTACTTGAAACCGTTGAAGAAAAATATTTGCTCCACAACATGCAATATAGATTGCATTTCAATTTGATCTCTGTTTTACAATCACCGTGGCAACCGTGTACGCGATTGTGATACTTTATCGTCTGCTGTAGTTTCACAAGAAAGTTTCCATATCGGATGCAAGAATGAATAATCATTCGAGTGGTTAAATTATTGATCATACAAGTTTTATCTGCATTCCACTCCAAGTGTCAATGTTACGCTAACGCAAGGATATACATATAATGATCTCTTGAGCTTTAAGTTAAACACGCAGTACCTTGCGCGAGATTAAATTTGAATATTCGTGAAAGAGCACATGTGCCCGCATAGACACACATACGTATGTATATGTGCTTTGTTAAAACTGATGACCATTTGCGAAAGGCGTTTACGTCCATCGAAGTAACGTATCGATTTTCCGAACCATTTTTTTTTAGTCTTTTCATAATAGGACTGCCATAAAAATTTTCGTTTTTATGACCGATAAAATGTTTATACAGAACAGTTTAAATTTTAGTGTAACCATGAATATACAATTTTTGTGCGGTTATTTTCGGTGGCCAAAAGAGGCAATTCTCAAGAGAAATATTTCGTCAAAGGTATAAATGGGTCGCTATTAAATTGTTCATCATCGTTTATCGTATATGGAAACTTTTAATACGTCACGATATATGTATGTATCGCCCTATAAAGGTCGTTTTTTATCGAATTGTTTGGATCGGTGTGAAATTCGACGTTAGATTCAACGGGGGAAAAGGTCTGGCTGCAGTTATCTATTTCTGTTTCTCTGTCGGGCCAAAGATTCGGGTCGCAAATTCGCTTTTGGATATCAAGTTAGTTTTAGAGTTGGCCCATTAATCTCGGTTGGTGAAGCGAATCAGGTGAATGTGATCTGCCGCCGCAGACGGATCCTGTGGGATGAAAGATCCTTCCTGCATTCACGTGGTCGCATATATTCCGAAACTTCTGCCGGTGCACAGAGTTGGCGAAACTCTTTTAGGGGGAATGTGAATTATTTACAAATATCAGTATGAAAAATGTACGACATACTTGATACCTGCTAGGATAACCTCGGCAAGTTCGAACTTTCCTCTCTGTGACAGCTAAGCTCAGATACAGTATATTTCGAAATATTCAACATTTAGGCGTCCCGATATTTCGTTCACCTATACTAACTCTACTCTATAACTCAATTTCATTTTAAAACCAAAAGTCTTTCACGTGGAAAATAATCTATTATTGTCAAATAAACTTAGATTTCTTTATATCGAATATATTATCATCAACCTAACAATCAATGCAGAACACACTAAAATACTTTGTCATTTCAGCGAAATTTGTCTCTATCATACAACTAAGAAAAAGAACACAACGATATGTAATAAGCGACAAAACCGGTGTTATAAATGCAATATTAAATCAAACGTAAACCATCCTCTTTATAGGAACACGATGCTCGTTATTAAATTAGCTACTCAAATGTCGCCTTTAGACTGACACTCGGAAAGCCATCGTTAACGGATTTTCTGGCTAAATAACGAGCTAATACTTGTGAACGGATCACGACGAATCCATCGTTTCTGTCGTCAGTAAACGGTCTTCCCTGACTCCGGGAATTTGTGCCGCTGCGACCTCGTCAATTTCATATTGAATAGATTGCCGATCACTATCGGGCGCACTCCGGGAAGATAGTTGGCGAAAATGGAGTCCTCGTTGTGCCTCGATGTCCCCGGGACACGTGCACCCCTTCCAGATTTCATTCGGGGGCGTTTACCCATTTCCTACATTCGATCAAAGCAACCAGCGCGCGCGCATACGAATACTACCTAAAGGCAAAGATGTCTTGGGAACGTACGCTTAACCATTTCCGGTAGAACCTCTTTTGCAATTTTAGTACTTTCTTATTGGTATTTATGTATATCAAATTTTTGTTCCGGAAATCAAGTATTTGAATAGAAGAGTATTTCGTACGAACCATTTTAATATTTAAAAGAAGACAATAAGAAACAAATTATAATAAAATTTTTAAAAATACTCGTATCATTAAGAATATGTAACGCATACATACATAAGAGTATTTCGTACGAACCATTTTAATATTTAAAAGAAGACAATAAGAAACAAATTATAATAAAATTTTTAAAAATACTCGTATCATTAAGAATATGTAACGCAAATGTATAATTACAAATTGCAATCTAATTTAATTACGTACAAGTTTCTGCATAAATACATCCACAACGGTGGAATGTGTTCATGCGTGAATGAACACGAAACAAATACCTAGACATATATGTTCAATAGATGAAGTACAGTACGGTATAAATTCACAAGTATGTTGACACAAACTAATGTAAAGTAAATATTCAAACAGTGACAGCATGCATGCTCGGCGACCTATACAAGTTTGTTAATAGCTATACACAGGCGTATTTACTGTCATTTAGAAACACCTACATAATGTATATGTGTATAGCGTGAAGCATTAACGTTGATCCTTAATACCTTGCTCAATGATCTTCCTACGACATTGTAAATTTACTCCCGTATCGTTCAAAGTAGAACAATCTATTTCTCAAATGGAAAGGTCTCCGGAAAGATAATCCACAAAAAGCATCGAAAATGCAAAGCTATGGGCCAAGTACAAGAGAATGATACATTGGAATTATTTGCTCATTAACATAAACTGCATTTTACACAGGATTTGAAATCAATCAAACTTGCTCACATTTGATTGATTTCAAATCCTGTGTAAAATGCAGTTTATGTTAATGAGCAACCTATTCAAATGTAACATTCTCTTGTACTTGGCCCATAGCTTTGCATTTTCGATGCTTTTTGTGGATTCTTTCGTCATTTCCGCAAATTTTTAGATATCGACCTGAATCTTTCACTGTCTTATTGGGCTTCGAATTCCGCGTCCAACACGTCCCGGATCGTTTTAATATCTCAATCATTGTGGAAATGGCGAGCAAATTACGAAAATCGTGAAAAATCCTCAAATTCAGGCGGTTTTTTGAACGGCATTCGCTCAATTGTTGAGATAGCCGTCTGAAACTTGTACCATTGTTTTAGTTGGGAAATTCTACGGCAGATCAACATATAATAGTTGTACTTTTCGAAAATTTCATTTTTCGCAAAAATCTGAAGGGGGTAGGTCAGGATTTTTTGCGATTTTCGTAAATCGCTTGCCATTTCCGCAATTTTTGAGCTATTAAAATGATCCGGGCCGTTTTGAACGCGGAATGCGAAGCCGAATAAGCCAGTGAAAGAATCATTTTAATATCTCAAAAATTGTGGAAATGGCAAGCGATTTACGGAAATCGCAAAAAATCCTGACCTACCCCCTTCAGATTTTTGCGAAAAATCAAAATTTCGAAAAGTACAACTATTATACATAGATCTGGCGTAGAATTTCCCAACTAAAACAATGGTACCAGTTTCGAATCGCTATCTCAAAAATTGAGCGAATGCCGACTAAAAAACTGGTTGAATTTGACGATTTTTCGTGATTTTCGTAATTCCCTCGGCATTTCCACAATTTTTTAGACATCGATCTGATTCTTTCACTGTCTTATTCGGCTTTGAATTACACATCCAAAATGACCTCGATCACTAAAATAGCTCAAAAATTATGGAAATGGCGAGGGAAAAACGAAAATGTGGGTGAATCCCTGACCTGCACAATGGGATAGGTCAGGGATTTTTCACCATTTTCGTTTTTCGCTCGGCATTTCCACAATTTTCGAGATATCGATCTGATTCTTTTTGCATCTTACTCGGCTTCGGATTTCGCGTCCAAAGAGCCCTGGATCATTTTAATAGCTCAAAAATTACGGAAATGGCGGCCGAATTACGAAAATCGCGAAATATCGTCAAATTCAACCAGTTTTTTGGTCGGCATTCCCTCAATTTTAAAGATAGCGACCTGAGACTTGTACCATTGTTTTAGTTAGGAAATTCTACGGCAGATCAACATATAATAGTCGTACTTTTCGAAAATTTAATTTTTCGCAAAAATCTGAAGGGGGTAGGTCAGGATTTTTTGCGATTTTCGTAATTTGCCCGTCATTTCCGTAATTTTTGAGCTATGAAAATGATCCAGGGCGTTTTGGAAGCGGAATCCGAAGCCGAGTAAGGCAGTGAAAGAATCATTTTGATATCTAAAAAATTATGGAAATGGCGAGCGATTTACGAAAATCGCGAAAAATCCTGACCTACCCCCTTCAGATTTTTGCGAAAAATGAAATTTTCGAAAAGTACAACTATTATACATTGTTCTGGTGTAGAATTTCCTAACTAAAACAATGGTACCAGTTTCAGATCGCTATCTCAAAAATTGAGCGAATGCCGACCAAAAAACTGCTTGAATTTGACGCTTTTTCGCGATTTTCGTATTTCCTTTGTCATTTCCGCAAATTTTTTGATATCGACTTGATTCTTTCACTGTCTTATTCGGCATCGGATTCCGCTTCCAAAACGTCCCGGGTCATTTTGATATCTCAAAAATGCCGGAAACGACGAAGGAATTACCAATATCGCGAAAAATCGTCAAATTCAACCAGTTTTTTAGTCGGCATTCGTTCAATTTTTGAGATAGCCGTCTGAAACTTGTACCATTGTTTAAGTTAGGAAATTCTACGGTAGAACAACGTATAATAGTTGTACTTTTCGAAAATTTAATTTTTCGCAAAAATCTGAAGGGGGTAGGTCAGGATTTTTTGCGATTTTCGTAAATCGCCTGCCATTTCTACAATTTTTTAGATATCGATCTGATTCTTTCTGCATCTTATTCGGCTTCGGATTCCGTGTCCAAAACGCCCAGGATCATTTTAATAGCTCAAAAATTGTGGAAATGGCAGGCGATTTACGAAAATCGCAAAAAATCCTGACCTACCCCCTTCAGATTTTTGCGAAAAATTAAATTTTCGAAAAGTACAACTATTATACATTGTTCTGGTGTAGAATTTCCTAACTAAAACAATGGTACCAGTTTCAGATCGCTATCTCAAAAATTCAGCGAATGCCGACCAACAAACTGTCATAATTTGACGATTTTTCGCGATTTTCATACATCGCTCGCCATTCGCGCAATTTTCAAGATATAAAAATGATCGAATATGTTTCGAATACGCATTCTGACCCTTAATTTTACGAAGCTTGATGTCAAAAACGTAACGTAACAAACATTTCTAATTTAATATGTTAACAATCTGGATGTGTGTGAGAGGAAATTTCATATACTACATATATAAAATCTACGTTATCGGCAGAAAAATTATCTCGCATAGTATGAAACATATGTTAGGGTTTGACACCGGGCTGCGTGACAGGCTGAACATGGAGATGGAGATGGAGAAGGAGGAGAGGAAGAAGACGACGTTTCTTACAAAAACCTCGACTTTTTAGATCAAAATATCTCGCGATTGGCTTGATGGATCTTCTCGTAGTTAGGCTTAAATTACTCGGGTGGACGTCCCCTACAAGAATATCACCATAGTTTGGGGGAAATATGCGGATTTAATGCCGTTTGAATACCCCGAAAACCTCGATCTAATTCCTCCGGAAAAGAGTAGTTCAGGTCTACCAGTCGGGAACTCTTGTACTTGGCCCGAGTCAAGACCGTAACTCTTGATCTTCGAAAATATACCTACGTGAAACACATGAAAACTTTGAACCAACTAATCTAAATGCACTCGCTCAAAATTTCGAGTTGAAAAAAGAAATTAAATATATGTGTAGCTATATAAATCCACTCAATATATCCACCAGTGACCTAAAAGTGGTACGAAGAATAATATTGCAGACATTAAATGTATGTATATATGAATAACTGTGTTTATATAAAACAGATTCATGGAATCGTGTTTTCACAGAGTAACTAACGTACATACACCGTACTGGTGTGTATAAAAAAAAATATGTCACACTGTATACGCGCATTCGTTGGTTACGCGCGTATTCAGCTGCTGAACAAGCAGACGAAAGTATGTGTGGCAAACCGTACACGTGTATATAGTGGTGTGAAAGCAATCTACATGCTTTTCTACGATTCTGGAAAATTTCCCTGTATCTTCCAGCAAATGCTTCCGCGTGGTTTATCGTCCAGCTTCGGTGTTTCTAACGAGACTGCGGAGTTGCATCATTCTCTCCGACTTTTGTCCCGCTTACCGATGTTAAGGGGGTAGGAAAAAAATAATGCGGGGAAATGCTATGCTCCGCGGTGTAATTAGTGCGGCGTAGAGTGATTGGCACAATTCACAATGGACAGCTGATTGCAAATCACGGAATTCGTAGTGCGGTTGAAACTGTTGAATGGACGGAAATGTTGGTTTAAAATAATGAGAATGACTCGTCATTTCGGCATTAATACCAGATTTGATTACCGAGTTGGGAAATACGTGTAATTTAGCGTGGGCGAGTTTTACTTTGACTCTGAACGGTAACCGTGGTTGGCCGATCAATCTAATTAAATTACGAAGAGAAGACAACTTTGTAGTATAATGTACAGATAAACTTTTGAATGGATCGTTTAGTTTCGTGTGGAATAATTCGAAAACAATTCTAATGAATATAAAGAAACGATTTATTGATCCTGTCTCAGGAATATATTATACGGAGTTGTCAAATTGTTATTAGACTATATAGTACTAGGGAAAAGTAAATGGTATAAAATAGTAAGAAAACTTGGGGGTTTAACTTAAGGGTAAAAATCTTCCGTACATCGCTAGGAAGTTGTGGCCTACAAAAAAGCTTATAGCCCCTTATTACTGATAACATTGAACACTTTGTCTTTTATATCATCCTTATAGTGCTTCAAATAAAAAAAAAGACACTCTGGTGTTCGCACTCTGCGTCACATCTTTAATTGTTATGAAAACCAATTTGAACAACACTATTTCGCACATCGAATAGCATAATTTCGTGGAGTGAACCACCGAGAATTCGTAAAAGGTGAACGGTAGAACAATTGTTAATAATTTACGGTTTTCCTGCAAACTGTGAGAAATTTTCATCGTCACTGTTTTCAACGGCGTAACTTTCCGGCAATGAAAGATGGTCCCGCTCCCAGAAACTGAAGTGATCACGAGGCGCTTGGGAAATCACGAAAACAATTCGCACTCTTGAGAGCAGAATGGATCGCCTCCGAAAGAGCGAATGCTTTGTTTCAGGTTGTCATTGTATGGTAACTTAAACCGCGGATTGTTTGCATTTCGAAAAATGCTACGGACAACAAATTGCCGTTGGCATATTATTTATAATTCGTACAAATCCTGTAACAGCATCGTATCAAAATGTCGTACGAATGCCTGGGGGTATCAAACGTTTCGAAGATTGTCATGTGAATTTGTGTGTTGATTTATAAACGAAAGATTACTCTCCAAATATAAGTTTATTGGAACAGTAAACCCAATTTACTAAGTCAATTGAATTTTTATGCATAAACATAATACGAAGATATATTATGTAGTAAAATTTTTGCTTTCTACTTAGTTTTCAGTGCGGAATATTACAGGCTCGAAATTGTAACAAATATAATGCGGAAATATGTGGTGCAATCGTCGCTTTTCTTTTACAGATCAATTATCTACAAGATACTCTTATATCAAGAACACTACGAAAAACAGTGCACGAGTATATAAATTAAGAATCTAAAAATTAGATAGGTAAATAAAAAAGTAAAACGAAAACGAAAATAGAAGCCAAATCAAATGTATCTTCTCAGCTTCTGTGTAACAGAGAATTACAAAATCACTATCGAAGACAGCAACAAAAAGATTGAGAATCGAAATACTTGAAGGACGAAAAATCTGCCTAAAAGAATCAAAAATGTTCCGAGAAATAGTGGAAGACAGAAAATCAAAGTCAAATTAACGAATTTTGTAATATTTCGATGAATTTACACTGACTGCGTTGTTTCGAGTCAATAATAAACTAATCAAAATTCTATACTTCAACTAGTCCAGTATACACGACAGATCTTATATATACATATAGATATATACATACATACAACTTGATAATTTAAGGAGACGTTCAGGAAAACGGAATTGACGGCGCAGACGAGTTTTTTAGTCCATGTTTCTGAAAACCACTCTTTTACGAAAAGCAAAGCGAACGAGGAAACACGAATGAATTCTTGCGTGTAGGGTTGCCGTTTCAGAGCAACGAGTATTTACGAAGAGCGTGGAAAAACAGAGAAAAAGGGAAATAGTTTTCCCTCGTAATCCTGTTTCGTCGTAGAAGGTCCCAGCAAGAAAGCTACGAGGTAAAAACAACGGAGCACAGAAGTTAAGGATCCGGTCCGCTTATTCTCTGATCTACATTCGTAAAAAGGACAAAGGAACGCAATAAAAGAAATCGCATCCACGGTAATATCTTTCAATTTTCTTTATCGAAAAAAAAGAGATGCAACAACCCAGCTTCAACGCAT
This sequence comes from Mimumesa dahlbomi, assembly GCA_917499265.3. Classification (NCBI taxonomy): domain Eukaryota; kingdom Metazoa; phylum Arthropoda; class Insecta; order Hymenoptera; family Crabronidae; genus Mimumesa; species Mimumesa dahlbomi. Next base: position 7,967,856 of record OU824118.1, on the reverse strand, counting down.
TATACTCCAATCGAGATTTGGAAAATTCGCACAGAATAATTCGATAACTCTGAAATTCATTAAAAATAATTTCGCAGACATGCAGCAAATGAAACGTACATCGGAATTATTAAACTGGAATCTATAATGTGTAACGAATGATACAAGATCAATAATTTGAAACCTCATTTCCATGTGTCGACGGTTAAAAGCTCAAAGGAAAACATTCACTGGCACTTTTCCGTAATAAAATTCCATCTTTCAAACAGAGTCACTTCATCCCGTCATTTGCCGATCGTCCGCAAGATTGCCGTAGCATATCAGAAAACTGCAACCCGTCTATCTCGTGTTCTACACTCCGTGAAAAAGGACGAGGGATAAATCGGAAACTCAATAAGAGTTGTCAGAGCGACTAGCGTGGGGGAAACGATATCAAATCGACGTTTACATGCCTCGAGTCGACCTAGTCGGAACCAGGAGGCGAGAAAACGCGACCCAAAGCGGTTGCGTTCAGGCGAAAATCTAGATTTCCACCGGAGAGTTGCTCGGCAAGTCGCCACGGTGTGCGGGCTAGGGCGAATTCTCGGCTACATCGGCGGACGACCGTCGGTGGGGGCCGCCAGCATGTCACAATCTGGATCGGGAGGTGTGAACGGTGCTCCTGGACAGAGTCAAGCCGGACAGACGATGGATAGTCAGCAGACAAGTTGTCAAAACGGTCGCGCGAATCCGCCAGCTGATACCACGAAGCAAGATCTCTCGAATGGTTTCGAGAATCGAACGATGGAATATGAGAGATTTACCCAGGAAAGATCTCAACAAGGTCAGGCCCCTAACCAGGGACAGGAACAGCATCATCAGCAACAACAACAGCAGCAGCAGCAGCAGCAGCAACAGCAGCAAGCTCCACCACCAACCGGTGGTCAATATACAACTTTAAGAAGACAATCGATCGTTGGAATACCCGAAGATAGACATCCGCCAACTGGACATCTGCCTCCGCAGCAATATACTCAAGATAAAGGGAATCTTGATAGAGCGCAGCACGTTTCTCAAACCAGCACTCAAACAGTGCCGGTACAAGCGCAACCTCAGTTCGTGCCTGATTACGATCAGACTCAATACTCGCAGATACGAAGCCAGTTCGAAGTAAGACCGCAAATGTATCCGCAACAGGGTCAGTATGCCGAACGAGCTGGTTATGTTACACGAGATGTCACATATAGAGATCCGGCACTGTATGCTCAAGGTGGTCCAACGAATGCAGTATTCACTGGTCAAGGTCAATACGTAACTGTCCAACATGGATCACAAATACCCTCTCAATCAGCTAGCCCACAACCACCATACTTCTCGGGGGTTGTTGTACCCCAGCCACAAAGTTATGCTCAATTTGGTACACAGCCGCAATATCCATATAGCCAGTATCCGCAGACAGTAATGAATGCAGTTCCGTACAATCCCCATGCAGGTATGTATTCGGCTCAACAGTTTGGACAGCAATCACCGAACCCGCAGAGATTTTCTCAGGAATTAGGACAATACCAAACTCAGCCAATAATTCAGCCGATAGCGCAAAATGTAGCTCACGGAATTGGCATCGGAACGACCGAACGACCGAACCGTGGCCCGAAACCCATGGTACCGCCCCGTGGTAATTCGAAGATCACTCATGATGCGGGGCATAGAAAATCCGCCAGCGTCGATGTTCCAGGGATGCAGAAACCGAAATATGATCCCAATCAAAATCCACCGCAAGAGCAAATTCATCGTAGCGATGGTGCAATTATCGTGCAAGGTTCGCAAATAGGTCCGGACGGACAGGAAAGAAGATACCTGACTGCCATTAGTCAAAACCCACGAACACGACAGGATGGGTTATACGTAGACACCAATGGAGATCAGTCCGGACGAGAAAAAGTAGTTGACACTATGGCTGCGGAGTGCGGTCTATACGTGTCTAGATCTGAACATAGAAAGTCCATTTCCGTGGATGTTACAACGAGCTTCCAAAGACGCAACGATACAATAACTTTCACGTTTCCTGGCGACACCAACCAGGAAATATTGATACCTGGTAGAAAGTCAGGAGTCGTGGATCCGAAACGAGTCGAAGCCAATCAAGTGTATCCGCCTGATCAAAGGCGATTGGATACGGGCTTAAGAGTATCACCGATGACCTTCGATACGAGACAAGAAAATAGGAAGAGCATAGGAGCTGATAGAAAGCCCGAATGGGGTAACGTGAGCCCTAATCAAAGGGCTGTGATACCACAAGAAAACAGACGATCGGATTACTTTGAAGAACATAGAAGATCACCAATGACAATAGAGGGGAAAAGAATGGAGGACGTCAGAAGATCGCCTATGCCATTTGTACCGATTCGCGAGGCATCAGCGGATCGTGCTGGTCAGAAAAGTCCCTCATTCGTAAATCAGAATTTCGAAAAAACCAGACAAGAACTTGCGATTTGGGCCGAACAAAGGCAGAGGCAAGAACATGAAAGAAATATTATACAGACTCAGATATTTTCGACTAGTCCTCGTTCTCGTAACCAATCAGAGGAGAGACGAGATTCAAGACCGTTGCATCAAGTAGAGGATCGTAAAGATACGAGAATGACCCAATCTGCTTTCCAACCACTTCCGAATATTAGTCAAAGCACGATAATGGAGCAACGACGTCATCTACGACATGTCAGCGCCGATTTAACCAAGCACATGGAGCTTTCTAGAAAAGACTTTGACGAACAGCCCATTAGTGGTTCGGTAGCTAATCTTGTACCAGCAGTTAGTACGGTCTCATCTCAAAGAGCTAGCCCAAACATCTGCCATCAATATCCAGCTCTCAGCGAAGCTAAATTGGACACCAAGACTGTGTTGACCGTAGTAACGGATTTTGGAGATACAAATTCGATCAAGCCAATGGAAAACGTTGATCATATAATTCACAGTCATCGTAAAAGCCACAACATTTCCAGCAATTTATTGACTCACAGTAAAAGTCAGACTGATAGTTTACAAATTCAAATCGACGCGCAAAACGAGAAAATCGACTCCCTTCAGGTACAACACCAACACCAACAAAACCAACAGAGTTTGGATTTAATTTCGGAGAAACTTAGCCAATTCGAACGACAACAAAGCGATCTTCAAGCTAAGTTACAGTGTCTCCAGAACCAAAACCAAATCCTGGACAAAGTCGCTCAGTATCAACATCAACAAAGCGATTTGCAGGCACGGTTACAAAATTTACAGACACAAAATCAACTAACTGACAAACAGCAGAGAATTGTAGATTTTCAACAGCATTCAATGGGAAACGACATTCATCAGATTCAAACAAACCCGCTAGCAAATCATCAAGATCAGTCGTCAGATAAAACTAACTCATCACAAAGCCAGCATTCGTCGCATAGTCATCATCAAACGTTATTGACTGCCTCGTATGCACAGAACTCCAATCATCAATCCTGCCAATCCTCTGCCTGTGAGAAGCTATCGCCTCGCCTTCAGCACGACACCAGCGACCCGAATTCCATTCAGATACCGAACATGTCACAAATGCCGCTGCCATGTCTCCCGCAGTTCGATCGGGCTGACACGTCGCGCAGTTCGTTCTCGCAGTTCCACCGACTTCAGTGTCAGATCGACGGTCACGAGGGTGCTTCAGCATCTAGCGGCGTAATTGCCGCCTCGTTCACCGGTACGTTAAAGAAAGTACCACCGGAGAAACCGCCGAGAGCTTCGTTGATCATCCAGTCGCCGGAATCAGAGGTAAGAACACAATTGTTTGTGTTGCCTGAACGTCCTTTAGAACATGTACCGATTGCCTCGTAGACTTTTTATATGCATCGCATGATTTGTAGAGTGTTTCAAGTACCACGTGTACGAATAATCAAACTATATCGATTTTAAAATTATATAAATTATATTGTCCTTTTGTCGTCAGAAGTTTGCCGTCCATGAAATTGGAATATTGTAAGGAAAATGTCCTCTTACATATTTAATAGTTTTAATCGTTCTAATTATTCACGGTCAATACCAGGATTTTACACATTTTTTAAATTCATAAAAAAGCAGAACAGAAATGAGTACGGTTGTTTGCACAAGAAGCCCACCGCTCCGTGCTTTGATCTATAATCTTTCAAAATCTTTTTTACAGAACAACTCTATCATTAAAGTCAGCTAAAACGAGAGAATTGTCAAAGAAACAAAGTTCATCATTATAAATGTACGAATGGGGGAGGGGTGGAAAAATAATGGTTTGTTTTTAAAGGCCAGGGTGGATGCTGATAATAATATATTAAGATACAAACTAAAGCTACCCGCAAAAGGGAAACACAGTTCAGTACTCACAAAACTCCCACAATGTCACACTATTCTAAATCGCGATCATCCATCTCTGGCACTTTTATATACTCATTCTCTCACTTTTATTTTACTCTATCTCACTCGTATTCTTCACCCTCTCACTCTCATTCATCCCTTGTACCTAGGTGGAGGTGTGCGGAGCGTCATGGAAAAGTCAACCGGGGTTTCCCACGAAATACACCCATGGTGGTCGCTCTTTAGTCGCTTTCGCTCGCTTACCACAAATCTAGTCTTACCTAATATGTTCTTAAAGCTAACATTCGACAGACACATGTTCATTTATCCAAAATACTCGGATTCATACGACACTTTCACGCCCCTTATTTTTACACCTCACATAAAAGATATATTTGCGGTTGAAATAGTAACTCAAATCTCTTTAATAATTACTATACGAGCAACATTTTCACATCAAAATTGTTAAGTAATAAGCTAGTTGAGAACTATTTAACTGGTTGAAGGCAAATGGCCGCAAAAAATCAGTACCATTGAGGCTCTGGTTAGGCACATATCCGATGTTTGGGAATTTCCAAAAAGGAATTACGTCAGAAAACAAGTCTACTAGAAAATTAGTGAAAAGTTTCATGCAGCGCCAATTACTAGTTTACTAGTTTGCAGAAAATTCAATCCATACTACAAACAAGTTGGCTATGGACTCTAAAAAGTCACCGTGTAACTTAACAGAAATAAAACAGTGACTCATTTCCCCAAATAACGTAATCATCTTTCAACGAAGCTTATTCACCCAATAAACAAACAGTTAGCATACAAATTACAAGATCGATTAGATGAAACACATGGCCAGTCAAATCGTTAACATCTACCATTTAAACAATGAGTCTTTCTAAAGTGAGAAACGGAGGACCTTGGTTCTTTCATGTTTTCCGGAGTTGCCGGCAGGCAGGGTGTGGGTGGGTCGCCGAAGAAGGGTGACAGATACAGATCTCTACTTGCAGTTTTTGCCGCGGCAGTCGAGTGGAATGAACTCGTTAGATATCAAACTCGATGTTGTCTTTGAAAACTTCGTTACGGTACCCTGTGTACCTTTCACTTCACTTCTACGTTTGGTCCTTTCGTCTAGACAACGTTGTTCGTACTATAAAACTACACGCCCCACCGTCGTCTGACGACGGTGTTACCCGTTTGAACGAGTACGTGTTTCGAATGGGAAATGCCAGATTTCGTGACAATACAATGGGTTCACCACGCCGGCATATCGTATTGCGAAGGCGTGCATCGTACCTCGTTTAAGGAACACGTCTTTTTTTCTACGTTTTACGATGTTTTGAAAATTTATAGAACTCTGTAGCTGGTCGCAAAAACATAAACACTCATATACTTTTTGTATAAGATCATCAAACACTACCTGATAAGTAACCTAAACGGTATTCAACCTTTTCTGAAAATCTACAGATTCTAACACTAAACAAATGTCTACGATTATACGAAATAATGGAATGTAATAGAATACGATTTCTACGATAATAGTAATTTAGAGTGAAATAGAATACGTTTTCTTTTAGACAGCTGTTCCCAATCTTTGGCACGTAAAATATGGTAGTATGCAGAGCTGTGCGGGAAAGCAAATAACAGCCTCTCTGCGAGTCCGTAGCTACGTGAACCTCCGCTAGCGTCGTTCCGGCAAAATTGGGTTAGCGCTACGAGTCGCGCGCATATGAAAAGCTCTAGAGTTTACCTTTCCGGAAGAGCAAATATCCCCCTTGTCCTACGGTGGACAATGAAGAAGTAAAGAGAATTCGCATTTCCGACCACGGTGCGTTACCTAACCTGGCTACCGTGGAGTATCGTCCGTGAACCAAGTGGCCGCACGGCCACCTTCTTTTCCCGCCCAGTTCTAATATAATTAAGTAATGTTCTGGTTTTTTCAACGTGATAACATTAACAAGAACGTATACGAGCGTAAGAATCCGAGTGAAAGGCATGGGGAAGAGAATTTAACGATACGGACTGAAAAGAAAATTTCGCTCTGTCCAATATCATGGATTACATAGCAGAGACGAGAAACGCAATAAAAGGATTTCACGCTTTGTCCAGCGTCGCTATACTTTATCCAGTGACAAGATTTACCGCAACGTCAAGTGTCCCGTTTTTTTTGGTTCTCGCGTAATTAAGCAGTTCTTCAATCTGTCGTGCGCGACTATTTACTGATACCGGAGGGAAAGTCAAAAGTGTAAGGACTTTAACTGCCCGGAGGGGAAATTCTCTATTTCTCTTCCTCTCTTAAACAAGTTTTTGCGTCCCATTGTACCGGAGTGGACGATACAGGAGCTAAGAGAATTCACGTTTCTGACCATGGTCTGTTACCTCATTTATCCCTAGAGGATTCTCTCGCAACCAAGTGTCTGGATAAGAAATCGCGTTTCGTCTTAACGCAATTAAGCAGTGTTTCATTTTTTTCATTGCTCGTAAGGATGTACACATTCCGTAATGTAATGAGGAAACTGAAGTGTGTATTTTTTTTAAGAAATATCCTGCATGACTTGACTAAGACGTGAATTGGAAGCGCTTGCTTATGCGTGCAATTTAATTACATGTATAATTAATTGTAATATAAATATCGTTTAATTAAATTGAAAGAGAAAAATGGTGAAAGAAATTCTCATTTCATCCTTCAATCTGGACAATTAAAAACTCTTGGGAAACAATTTACATATCGTACACACACACAATAAATTGTTTTTATCGTTCCCCTGGTAACGATTCAGTATTACGTTTCGGGATTAAAATTATCAGAAATGAAATTATTACAAACAATACATACACGGTATATTTTAACATTGGAGACCCTTTTTGAGGATTTATTGTAGATATATATCAAATGATGAATAACAGTTCAATAAACATACATCCATAAATCATCCACTTCCATGACACACACCCTTTTTGTACTCGAAATAGTATGTGAAATACAAATACTAAAAATTGAAGACAAGAGTTCAATTGGAAATTTCACATAGAATACATCAGTTTGATTTCATTCCAATTTAAAGATTTGTAGTTATTAAATTCTCTTTCATTTTTTGATTTGGTCAATTGATTCTGAAAAAAGTATCCGATATTTAGATATGCCGTGTAACATTATATGAACGAACGTTTACCAAAAATGTTAACCGAAAATTGGTAAAAAAAATTGAGAAGTGTCCAACGAAAATTGCAGTGGAAAGTTCAAAAAAACAAAATAGAAGTGTTATAGGCTACTATTACGAATTGAGGATACACTTACTGAGAAAAGCGTCGATTTTAAAAGATTGATTGTGCGGCGAGACGCTTTCTCGGACACCGCACCCCGGACGGACACCTTTTACGATGCTTTTGACCTCACTGATGTATTTTCATTCGCGCAATACCGGGACTGATCGGAATGGATTTCGAGAGCGAATCATTGTAAAGCATTGGAACGTGTCGTGCTATTGACTTATTTCGCCAGTTTCGCTCCTCTGCCTGCCTATTTCTTCTCCTTCCTTTCGCCCGTATGTATTACCGGCTTTTTCCCGGGACGAGGACGAATAAAAACGCCCCGTTGGCATGAATACATCCATTTCTCGATCGTATCTACCTAGGTCGATCCTTTGAAAGTGGCGATAGAAGGAGAGGCAGCGGGACCGGTACAGCGCGCTTTTCAAAAGTCGTTTCTTCCATTTATACGGATTCGGTCTAACCATCGCCGTAGAGATCTGTTTCTCCTCGACGGAGACTCTACGGTTCGCCCTGGATTTTATAGGTTATATTCACAGATTTTGTAGCATTTCTGAATCCCCTATGCTCCCGTAATAAGACGTATGCCGTGTCAGTCTTTCAGCCGCAATTTTCATTATAACGAACGTCCATTTCAATAAATACGTAGTTTTGGCAAGTATTCTTACGCCAATTTATATGAACGAAATGATACGCAACAACGAACGATAATGTTAATTAAAATTTCCCACTCATATAAATATCACATATCATTACAAGAGTTGACGTCTGTTTAACGAAAAATTAGGTTAATAACTAATTTCAGTAATGTATTTTAATACAGTTATTAAAAATATAGCTATCTGAAATCTCATCTTTTTATCAGAAAATCCTAGATTTTGTCTCTGCTTATATTTGATAATGATGCATCGGTTTTATTGATTTTATACACTGTTACTTCGTCTGATACTGCACCGTCGTCAGTTCGTATTACATTTCATAGATTAGTAGTTTTACGATGTCGGTATCACGAGATTGTACGTTTCTGTTGGTTCCTGTAATACGTGTACGAGGAGAAAATATCTAAAAGGAGTAAGGGAACTAAGTCTTCCACAAAGGGTACGCAAAAAACGAACCCTTCCAACGCAGGAGTGGAGATATTGTAATGCTCACTTTGGAAGAACCATAATGGTTTCAGACTTTGTAATGCGACAGGACTCTTTGTTGCGCAGGTGGTGCATTCTTCAGCAGTGTAATTATAGAAGCTTTAAGAACTCGATCCTAATGTCTCCTTTAACTCACCCTTGTACTTATGACGGGCTGATCATTTGTAGACTGAACGTTTTAACGAATTTCGACCAAAAAGTACGATATCCGTAATTGATATAAAATTTCCATTTCCTTATGTACCATCAGAATAATTATTATTAACTGAATATCTTTCAACAGGATGGATGATGATGATGTAGAATTGTTATGAAATTTAATGTACAACATATTATAGAATTCGTATCACGGAAGATAAAACGTTTCAACTACACACAGAAAATCATTTTTTAAATTTTAACATAATGCGTATACGACGTATACACTATTCACAGTAAAATGTGTTAGTGTATTATAATCCGTTGAATTAAGCAGATTTATCGTGGCGTGTTCGCCTACCGCAGTTTTCGGAAATTTCTGCGATACTGCAGGAATAATTGTGCTCCCGTATTCTACGGAGATGTTAGCTAGTAATTTACACGACAGGTATCATAATACCTGGTGCGATGAAAATTTCGGGCCACTTTCCGAAAGTGGGAGTCTCTCACGCGTTTCACGATGTGGTTTCCTACGGAGAGAAATCACCTTGCTCGGCTTGACAAATCTGTGGGAACACTCTCGGCAATGGTGTTTCCCGTAACATTGAATTTTATAGCACATTGCACATCGCCAAAATTTTAATTGCTGGATTCAAGCGAGCACGAGAGCATTTTTATATCGTTAAGAGCGAACGTAAATGAATCGAATTTTTCAAAAATCATTTCCACTCAATTGCATTAGCAAATATTTCATGTAAATATTCGCGTAAACGAACATGCAGAGCCGACGCTCATTTTACTCGGCTCTGTAAATCATTTAGAGACATAAAAGTTTGAAAATATTAAAATCAATTAAAATTCTGAATTAATAAAATAACACCTAAAGTGTACACGAACAAACGTGTTCAAAAATATTCAATTCACAGCTGTTGATATTAGTTTAGTTATACGTTTACATAGTCACTTATTCCAACAACATTAATTACATCAAAGTATTATATAATAACTATATTAACTGAAGACTGCGGAAAGCATTACAGCGTGCGGTTTCAGCCGCTCAAGGTATAACCTACAAATCCAAAGCAAGCCATTTGTGCCATGATAAGTGCAGTGATGTAAATTTAGAAGGACGTTAATTCGGCAAACGAGAATTTCTGCTGCGTTTCATGATGCGGTTTCGCACAAAGTACAGGCATTTGGTTTCGAATGTATGACAAATTTCGTTAATTCTAAATTGCCCTGATTAAATTGTATTTCAGAATCAAAATTGGCAAATACAAAAAATCGGTACGTGGAGCACGTGAAATATCGTGCACTAGAAAAGATACAAGAAAAGAAATATTCTTCTCGTGTGAAACGAACTTGTGAAGCAGACGGGAGATAAATCAATAAACCCTTTGAACAAAAATCCATTTACTCGCAGCTGCAGCTATCACAAATTTGATGTTACATTGAGTGTATTTAGTAAGTTTGTCGAGTGCCGTATATTCCGAATGCAGGTGACAATTGCGTACGGTGGACAAAGAGATACAAGTGAATTAAAAATAAAAGGATTTTAAAATATATCTTTTTAAAAAGAAGAGACCTTTATTTTTATTATTTTTTAGTGAAAGTCAATTATAAAACACCTCCATTTTAATGTGGGAATATGCAACTGTAATTTCACGTAAAAATCCAAATATTTGCTACGTTTAAAATTATATGCTAAAATTTAACGTAGCCCATGCATGTACGTACATACGTATAACAATTTTAAATGAATCACAGAACATTAACTTCACTGATTATAGAGACTTGTCTCGAATTAACCGGTTATATTAGATGTAGATAACAAGTTTTAGCTTAGATGCAACTACGCAATCAATTCGATATTCATCTCTCATAGATTAATATGTATCAATAACAGAATTTCAGTAAGTCAGTTACGAGTGCCAATCATGTTTATAAATTGTATCTACGCATTCATAGCGTCACATTTTCATGATTAGAAGCATAAATCAATGTTATAATTAAAATGAAAAATGAGGAAAATATGATCTGTCCAGTACGGCACTTTAAATTCTACAGTGTTAACAAGGTTCCTGTCATCAGACTTAACGCGCGAAATTATTCTGTCTGTCTTATGGAAAGTGTAAAAATCCAAGGGCGAACCTTCCCCTTGACTATGCAATATCAATGCGGCGCCCTCTAATTTCAGGGGAACCGTCACGGATAAACTCGTTTATGTCCAACTTTCGCGACGGGAGGGAAGGATTCTCCGTTCAGCACGTAGCGGCAGATAGTTTCTGTTTCGAGGGGGGCGGGGCTCGCAATCGTGATAGTACCGGTTGCACGAGGTTTTATAAATTCACAGGATTCTGTTATTTTCGCAAAACTCGAGTGCAACTTTCTCTTGGTGCTCAGCGTTATGCTTACAAATTGAGACTAATGGTTACTGCCCCATACCGCCACGTTTACTATCATGCCCGAGCATTTACGACAATTTCTTAGAAGAAGAATAGTGATACGCCAGAATGAAAACAAGAGGAAACACCGTGTACGCTTATATTTCATTATTCGCTTCTTTTCCAATTTGCTGTATTAAATCGTTTTTCTTGTCTAACGACAGCAGACCGAACAAATAGTGTTGAGACAAATTAAATGATTAAACTTGTTTTCAAATATGATTATTTTATTGCGATTAAACCATACCTATCCCCTACGTTTCTCTACAGATTTGTTTAATCATTGCATCTTGAAATCCAGTGGCGTACGAACTAATATCAAAATGAGAACTGTTACGAGAATTTCTTACGAATTCACGGTATTTGAAGTCTGAGGAACGCGGCCAAGAAGTATTTCTCGTTTCAAGCCGCAACGATCCGGGGACAAATACTTTGAGGCACGGTGGAGGTGTAACAAAAAGTCTCAGCATTTTTCTGAATGCCAAAATGAAAACTGTCGCTGGTGAGCCCGAAAACAATCCGTTCTGCGGCCCACAAAAGTCCGACGTAACAATAGATGAGAGCCTCTAGCGAGGTTGGATGTCTTTGAACGTGGCAGCATCGTGTGTTTGCATGTCCCAGTAAAAATCGTGCCACACGAAACGACGAGCAGCGACGAGTTAATCAGATTTGGCACGGCCTGTGCGGCTTGTATAGCCGCAGATAAAACAGCCGGTTGAATTTGCGGCCGTGCCCGAGAAAAATGAGAATTATAACGGGATGAAGTAACATCTCTGAGTTGAAAACGCGGAATCGTTGTCGCGATCGCGTGAAACACTGTTTAACACTGGCAAACAATCTGTTCTGATATTCCCTTCGAATGTACTCTAGCGAGTGATATCGACGATCACACAGACCAGACTATAGATTTCTTTACTGACTTTTACAAAATTTGAAGACTTAATAAAACAGTTTGGAAAACTTGGGTTCCCAGTTTAAAGCAAAAATTAATAAGATATTTTAAGCAATGTTTCTTGGTCAACAAGAATATATTTTACGGCTTCTTAGGAAACGATATAAATGCCTGGAATTGACTCGTCATACTGCAATGCAATCAACATTTAATTTAAAATACACTTTGAATCTATTACAACAAAGTACAACCATCGGGTCGGCAAGGATGTCAGTGCTTCTCTGCACACTTCAAAGATTTTTCAATTTTCCAATTAATCTATATCACGATCGCCTTTCTACTGATAGAACGACGTAACGAACGATTCATTCAATTCAGCGGTGCCGTGAGGAAATGCAATAGAATATAAAACGAATTACTTATCAATTTGACTCACCGCGCCAAGTTGAGAGACACTGGCGCGCGAGAAAGAAGTAAAATAAAGTGAAACTGCTTCGCAGAGTGGACGAAGCTGACAGCGACGAAGAGGAATATTAAATAACATGATGAATCAAACGAAATCATGCCGCTACTGGTTACACTTTACATTTCCCCGAGCGAGGAAAAGAGTTTCTCCCGGCGGATTCATAACAGAGCGTTTCACTTAAGAAACGAGATACCTTAATAAAAATCCGAGCACGTACATACGTCGGACTCGGGTAATCGATAGACCGCATGATTCCGCTCTGAGATCCAATTTTAGGATGTTGGTGCAGATATCCCGCTATGAGCCATATCGCAAATATTGAATTATTTCATTTAATTGTCAACTACAGTAGAAGCTGGATATGTTCCATTCTGTATAACCCGGATCACATACTTTCTTACAGACACTCGGTGTATTACAGGATGAATAGATTAAAGCCTTATTTATTTTTTATTAAAAAAATATGCAGTATTATTCAAGAAAAATGCTCGAATCTTATCTCTGAGTACTTGAAACAGGAGAAAGATATACATAGAACTTAAGACATCGAAATCATATCAATATAAATTCGATATCATAGACTGAATACTCGAAATAAATAAAGAGATATATAATTATCATTTTATTGACATATCGATTGCAATCAAGTACCTTTGAAATGGGATACCTCTAGGTCCGAACAAAATCTCATTTTACCTGATACAAAATTCTCCGATACTGGGGTGCGAAATAAAAAATTTACGACAAGATGGAAGTAACGGCGGCCCAAGGAAACGGGTGCCACTAAAAAAAGGTTCAGAGTTCGCGGCGAAACTGAGAACAGGAGATGGGTACATTCCTCAGGGGACACCACGTTGCTTTTCCCGGTACGAAACTCTATTTTGACGTGTACCCGATGGAACAAACAGAATGGAAACATCAAGTTACGCGTTATTTTCGTTGATCCGTTGTGATCGACTTCGAATGTCGCTCTGGTCGTTCGGAAAGATTTAACAGATTTTCATAATTTAACTTCTTATTCCGCAAGAAAATAGTACTGCAGAGTTTAACGGATTATATCAATTTTCATAAAAGTTAATCACATAATGTACACGAAAAAACGACATCATTAAGATTTACATATACATTTGGTATTTGAGCAAGAGTATCTGACCGCTGACATTTTTTCGATTTTAGACCATAGACGACCTGTTGTTTCAAAATGGTCCTATGTTGCATAAAATTGATACATGCCTAGTAAATACTACGATAAAATTGCATTAATAGTGCATTTCCGAGGAACGCGGGAATCGATATTACTTTTTGCATTTGTGCGTAGAAAGCTACAAAAAGTTTGTCATCTACATCCCTATAGTTCATGTTTTTCAAAAAGTAGTGATTGCCAACCAGCAAGTATTCAGAAACAACTGACAGTACTGGCGTTCAATATCTGTTGCGATAATGAGTATTCGCAATGAAAACTAGCTATTCAGCCATTACATATACATGAATGTATAATATGTACTGAAATGTTATTTATTCTCCTGAGCTAATTAAATTCTCGAATTTCTATACAATGTATAAAATCGTTTCCCAATAAATTCATCGAATTAGAAATTCTTCTGATCCTTATTTCAAGATAATGTTTTTCGTGAACTGTGCTTGCTATATGTAAAATATTCAGCACAAACAAGAGCGTAAAATATACAGTACAAACTTGATCGCTGAAAATTTCACAAATTATAAAACTACGCTCTTAGTCATGCAAAGAAGTAGTAGACTATTCGTCGTGAAATCACAACTGTCAGTAAAGATTTACCTGCACGTTACTTTCCTCGTTCTAAATACACACTCAAGGGAAATCGAGGAAAATCAAGGGGAACATAGATGCTAACGAAAATGTGAATTACAATTAGCAAACCACAATTCGAAACAGTGGTCAGACGCGTGCACTGTCGAGTATCGAATCCTACATTGCATCGACCGAAATTAAAATTCTATTAGACGTGGTTTAACAGCCGAAGCTAGGTTAATTCAGGCCCAAATAATTAACAACGACATCGATTGCCTTTACAAAATGGAGAAAATCGTTTTTACCAGAAATTACGTAACACGTGTATGGTTCGTTATTTTTTTGCGGGTCATTAAGACACATTAACAAGCGGTCATTCACTCCGTAATATTAAAAGAGCCGAATTTATGTTCTATAATAAATACTGCTTAATTGAAGACAATTTTGTACAGAAATATTGAGGTAGGCAGAAACTAAAATAAAACGAACGTGCCGAGAGTGAGCTTTTATTAATTTTTTTCATGATCAACATGGGTCTTTAATTGGTTAGAATGTTATTAAATAGCAAGGAATAAAATTCAGCTGAAGTCGTGAAAAAATGTGAACTATAATCTGAAGTATAATTTGTAACATTAAATAAGGTGATCTTTATTACTTTCTCTTTTTGGAGAAACGTATTCATCTTCGTTGATAATTAACGCTATAAAATTAATAAATATACCGAACCCCTCGTTAGTTAATTTTAATGAATAGAATTGTGTCTCGCGAATACTCACTCAGAGAAGTGAAGGTATAACTAATGCGACAAGGCAGATAAAGGTGGGCACGATTCGAGAACGAATAATTATCTCGTTAAAGGTTATCTTCCTTGCATTTTTATAGCTGTCCGTCGTCAAATAATGAAATTCACAAAACCGTAAGTGGATAATGTGCTTTCGCTACATTACGTATAGCGAACGTAACGAGTTGGTGATGTGAGGGGTGGGAGGTGGCGTTAATCAACTGATTATTCAATAATGAAAGTAGCGAATGGAAGCGCTATGTAACAGATATAATTATGCTTTTATCAAATGTAGGGGTCGATACGCTAATAATTAGCTTAGCATTGATTATTTGTTACTTAATGAAATAAGAATAAAAGAAATCTTGCAAAATTGTATCAATTTAGCAGACCATGTATAAAGTAGAAACATTTCAATTCTATCAACTGTTATTATAAAGTTTATACATGTACTTTATGTTAATCATTATTGTCGCATGAATTTTTCAATATCGCAAAACAACACACTTAATCTATTATCGGATGATATTTAAATGGAGAAGAAACAAGGTTTCCATATGAAAATGAGTAATACCATCGTATCGATTAAACTGCTTATTTTTTAACGACCATTCTCATTACGCTAGTGGTAACTTGTAAAAAGTGTCCAAGGGAAGATGTACTTTTATAGGACCGGAGGGCATGAAATACGGTTAAGTTTCTTTAGTAAAAGGTTGCCTTGATAATGCTTAGTACAGCGCTAGTAAGTGAAATACAGCATCTTCAACCATTTAGCGTTCAAAATTCACCTGCCAGGAACTTAAAATGCAGATCTCCTGGGACCAAAGTTACGTACTTCTGAATATTATGAGAATTAAAATTTTCACAAAATTTTAAAGTTGTCTCTATTGTTGATTTTAATTAAAACTCGACAATATGCTGCATCTTTATGCGCAGGGGGGGTTTCATAAAAGTTTCTATGTAACATTTGCTTTTGGTAGATTAACCACAATGGCAGTGTATTTTCAGTGATGATATAATAAAACGGTGTACTACAGATTCAGCCAAGTAAGTTCAATTACTGTAAGCATAATCCTCTTATGCTCTTTCAGTATAAGACCATTTCATTAATTTTACAAATTTCTGCAGAATCTCTCGTAACACGTAGAGTAAAATAGCAAGTGATTAAACAGATTTATTAATTTTGAAATATAGAGCACGGTATACATAATGTATCACACAATTATTTGTCTCATAATTTGAAAGATTATAATTGTTTTCCGTGGGTTGTAAACTAATCAAAAGCAAAGAGAATCAATACTAAAAAATTAAATATTATGTTGATCTGTGCATTGCAATAATCACTTTCTAACATCGCACATATCTTCGATCGTACAGTATTGAAATAACTTAAAACTTTATTTGGAACGGAAATGTTCATAGTACAAACGCAATATAATGAAGTACGCCTTTATGAAACACAAAAGAAAGAACCGACCATTCCTTTCCTTTTGTATTTTCGGTTGATAGAATACCTTTGCTCGTTATCTGAGCAAATTAAGTGCCAGCCTCGACAGCGACGGACTTTGACGGTCTTTGTTTGAATGTAAATCACGATTCCATATTTACCCTTGTTAATACAATAGAAAATTCAAGAAAATGAGATATATCGTATTCCGTTGACCTCACCGTTCAGCTACTATATGTATGTACACATAGACGTGGAAAATAATATCAACGAATTATCCGACTAAAGCCCACGTTAAGCTATATCGGATACAACCTAGCAATTTGAAACTCATTAAATTTACTTAACGAGGAAATACAAAAGCGCTTGAAAGTGCACAAAAATATAACATTCTAACGAGTTTATTTGGACAACTGAATAAAACGGCAAAGTAACAGAGAGTGATTAATGTAACAATATAAATCGTAATTAACAAGTCGAAACGATAGCGAACGAACATTAGAAAAGTCGGTACATTTACGATAATATTGTTCGGCACCCATTGGACGTAGTAATAACATTCGATTCGAATGGTTTTAACTACTTTTACTTTGGAATTAAATATCACTCTTATTCTCGATTCACGATTACACAAAGCGTCTGTGGCGACTGTATAATTATCCGAATGGCACATCGGAGAAGGTAGCCGGAGGTTTCCTCCGCGAAGTGGAATTCTCATTTCCTTTGTACGTGACCCACCAATGGATTTTCCTCACCGTCCTGATACCAAGAGCTCTCGTGCCACGTTTCATTCCACTGGATTGATTTGTTTTCAATTCCAACTCTGCCCGTGCTGGCTCAAGGCCGAATTAACTGTGCTACCTACCCGGACTAATCAGTGCCCGTCGGTTAATAGACGAATTTTCTTTGGCACCATCCGAACCCGGGACAATGGAATTCTGATGTGCTAACGTTAAACCTCTTCCTTCTACCATATCAATTTGGTATCGAGATTTCAAAGTACGGGGGGACACGATTTAATACACTCTGGTACCAACGATTTCGAAGCAATTCAAACGATCAAGATAGTTTCATTATTTGGCGTTTTAAAATTCTACAAATTATAAATATCATCTTGTTTCATTACGCTATGGAATATTAATAGTATAACAAATAAAAGACTAAATTTATTTTATTATAGAGTAAACAATGTTTTATATTTTTTAATAGAAATAAGAATATTTCTTATCAACAGGATAACTTGTTCTCGTTATAACTCAGCTCAGCATCGTACCAATAAATTCAATACAACTGACCGTATACGTGAACTTGCTCTTAACGAGACGCTAAGCAAAGAAAAAGTTTCCTTGGTTCGAAACTAAGCACCAATGGATTTTTACGGCATCCACTCTTTTCATCCAACTTCCTTCCTAATTGTTTGCTCTTACTTTTGCGAACGAAGCTTTTTGGACTCAGTCCGGATTCTGGCGATTAGACCTCGTTGATAAAAAAAAAGACGGGCAAAATAAAAAGAGGAGGGAAAGAATATGGAACGGGAGTGAAAAATGGCACCGTGTGATAAAGAAGCGAAGAATCGAGGAACTTAAAGGAGCCGGACGGTGCACAATTATGAAAACTGGGTCATGCTACTCCTGAATATTATTCGTTGGCCTAGGCACCGGGACAACTTGATAGAAAACTCCAAGTAATTACGAATACAGTGACAACGATGAGCGTCTCTGCCAAATTCGGGAGTGCCAGGGTAAGGAGATACCAAAGTTTGATTAAACTTCCGGATTAGTTATCCCTCCCAACGCCCGCGATGTTCCGTGGCAGCAGGAAATAACGCGTTTTGTTTTTCCACGGAACTTTTCGTGCATCCTGATGAAGGAAGTTGTGTAAATCTCTTGAAATACTTGAACGCTCACTTCAAACAATTCGACAAGATACAGTGTTCTCAGAGTTTTCATTTTAAGAATCTTAAATCATGTTAGAAAACAGTTCGTTGTTCAGTCAGTGGAATGTGTCGTAAATTTATATTTCTTTATTATAATATACGGAAATGAGAACTATTTACCACGTGAAAAATGTCGAATTGAACGCTTATGGTGAAACCATGACAGAGTATAAAAAGGAAGAGTTTAAAAAAAGGATGGAAAGTAAGAAAGATATTAAATTTGACTTAAACTGCGAAAAACTGTTCTTTTTTGCGAAAAACTGATGATAGCAGAGTCTGTTTGGTAATGCTGGTCCTAGCAGTTAACTTCGCGTTTTATCGACTTTACGGTTATCTAGTGCGCCTTAACTGACATTTACCATAACGGCCGTTTGAATTACTTGCAGGATTTCTTCCTTTTACGACGCGTGGCGATGGCTATTTCGCGGACAAGTCTCCGTAAAGCATCGTTATTCACCATACGATTGCTTTTATTTTCAACGTCTATTCAACCGATGGAACCAAAGAATTCATTAACTCTTAATGACGTATCCAATTGATCCTCTCAACTGTTAAATGAGTAATAAATCGTTGAATTTTGAAAGCAGAAAATTAATTCACGAAACAGATGCTTTCTATTCGAAATAGTTCATTGATAAAAAGGCAGCAATTTTACTCGCCCCTAATACGGGTATTTATTTCATACCGATATCGCCGTAATTAATAGAAACGAGTGAGAACGTCGCTGAATGAATCAATAATCGAGCCGTATTTTGTTATCAGATGCATAAAACTACGCATTGCGAGAAGTAGATATTGTTATTGGACGATATCTAATAAATACTAATATTACAACGAATATTCAGAAGATACATATTTCAAGTTAAACATCCGTATTACTAGTAGTCATTCAATTTCGGTAATAATATAATATTTATTCGTAAGATGTATTTATTGTGTCCTTTGAAATATGCTTTAACGACAACAGCTGAGCACTCTTTTCTTGGAAACTGATTTCGAAAGTCGAGAACTGTTTTCCTAGAATTCTGTGTGTTGCTTTAAGGATACTCTAAGATACTTCTAGATTCCGTCCTCGGGGTCGAAAATGAATTTCGAGTATCCTGCGATGGACGGGAGCACATTAGTGGTACCTGTCGATTCGTTAGTGATGACAAAGGAATTACGAATATCGCGAAAAATCGTCAAATTTAAGCAGTTTTTTGGTCGGCATTCGCTCAATTTTAAAGATAGCGATCTGAAACTTGTACCATTGTTTTAGTTAGGAAATTCTACGGCAGATCAACATATAATAGTTGTACTTTTCGAAAATTTCATTTTTCGCAAAAATCTGAAGGGGGTAGGTCAGGATTTTTTGCGATTTTCGTAAATCGCTTACCATTTCCACAATTTTTGAGATATTAAAATGATTCTTTCACTGGCTTATTCGACTTCGGATTCTGCGTCCAAAACGCCCTGGATCATTTTAATATCTCAAAAATTGCGGAAATGGCAAGCGATTTGCGAAAATCGCAAAAAATCCTGACCTACCCCCTTCAGATTTTTGCGAAAAATGAAAATTTCTGAAAGTACAACTATTATATGTTGATCTGCCGTAGAATTTCCTAACTAAAACAATGGTACAAGTTTCAGATCGCTATCTTTAAAATTGAGCGAATGCCGACCAAAAAACTGGTTGAATTTGACGATTTTTCGCGATTTTCGTAATTCCTTTGTCATTTCTGCAAATCTTTAGATATCGAGCTGAATATTTCACTGTCTTATTCGGCATCGGATTCCGCTTCCAAAACGTCCCGGGTCATTTTGATATCTCAAAAATTGCAGAAATGACGAAGGAATTACGAATATCGCGAAAAATCGTCAAATTTATGCCGTTTTTCGTTCGGCATTCGCACAATTTTTGAGATAGCGACCTGAAACTGGTACCATTGTTTTAGTTAGGAAATTCTACGCCAGATCAACCTATAATAGTTGTACTTTTCGAAAATTTCATTTTTCGCAAAAATCTGCAGGGGGTAGGTCAGGATTTTTTGCGATTTTCGTAAATCCTTTGCCATTTCCATAATTTTTGAGATATTAAAATGATTCTTTCACTGGCTTATTCGGCTTCGGATTCCGCGTCCAAAACGCCCCGGATCATTTTAATATCTCAAAAATTGCGGAAATAGCAAGCGATTTACGAAAATCGCATAAAATCCTGACCTACCCCCTTCAGATTTTTGCGAAAAATTAAATTTTTGAAAAGTACAACTATTATATGTTGATCTGCCGTAGAATTTTCTAACTAAAACAATGGTACAAGTTTCAGATCGCTATCTTTAAAATTGAGCGAATGCCGACCAAAAAACTGGTTGAATTTGACGATTTTTTGACGATTTGCTCGCCATTTCCACAATGATTGAGATATTAAAACGATCCGGGACGTGTTGGACGCGGAATTCGAAGCCCAATAAGACAGTGAAAGATTCAGGTCGATATCTAAAAATTGACACTATAACATTTATATAACATTACCCGTCATTTTACATACTTTAATGAATTATAAATAATGCAAATTTTGTTACATTTGATATCATATTAATAAGAAACAGCTCAGCAACATGTTAACTGTTGACGTAGACTGTATTATGTTTCACATTATCGGAAAAGATTTGAATTATTGGTACCAAATAGAATGATAATGGTTTTAACAAAGTACATACAATTGTTTATAATAAATAAAGAAAAATAGTGGAAAATGTCAATATTCATAACTTTTGTATGTATTCCGAAAAACTGAATATTCTTCTCTATAAAACAACCTACTTTTGCTGTGACTTACAGTTGTATACCTGTGAATTCACTATCCTACTTTCGCAGTACAAAGGTCAATTATTAATACACATAAACTATAACTTCTATATCGTATTCTTACTAATAATCGACGGACATTCTAGATTCCAACCGAAAATGGTAACGTAGCGAGTAACACTAAAATGGCAAGAGGGCTCTAGAGCCCTCCAAACCAGTGACATCGAAAAGCATGGGGATGATTGGTCTATCCAATACCTCGTCTGTGATATACATATTTATAAATATGTGTGCGTATTTCGGTCATTGGTAAAAACGGAATCTACATGCTCGACAAATACTAGTAATGAGTAAATTTAGTGTGTCATTAACCTTGAGAAATTGCACAATATACGTGGTGTATTATAAAAACAAATGATCTATTATTCCGTGACTTGCAATTACACAGATAATCGAGGTGTATAATGTAAGGGTGTGTAGGATACTGTAAGAGAGATAATATTCTAACCTTGAATTATCGTTGATCAGCATCATCCGCCGCGTGACACCTGTCAGCTCTCGGTAAACAATTATCTTCCATAGCCAGAGTCCTTCTTTGTACTTAACACTTTCACACGCGAGAATATAGCTTCTAATTTTCCCAATTAATCGATATTTCATTTAACGAGTTACGAGTTGTGACACGTTTCAACCGACAAATTGGAAAACAGCTTTCAAAGATACAAAATTCTCCGATATTACGAATATTAAATTTAAAACCAATTGAACCGATAACACTTAAATTGTGCACGTAACAAATGAGTCACTAATGGAAAAATAAATATAATTTACGATTTTCTTGTAGAAAACTGAAAACGTATTGAATTTCTAACATGTTAAAGGTTAACATTCTGCATTAGCCGAACACGTTTTATTTAGAATTCAACTTTCCATTATGCAAAATTACGAACCGAATATTCAAATAAATACGTTATTACGATACACGACTTCAAACATGGGAAATAATGTTGTGATACGTAGTTAGACAATTAACACGTTGAGCGCCATACCGATTCTTAAGGAAGTCCCCGCCAGGGCACGCGTGGCGCTTATATGCGCTGTATTGTACGCCGTCCTCCACCAATGACGGACGAGGCTTAAACGGAAAATCCAGTGTCCGCCGCATACGGCGGACGTGGCGCTCAACGTGTTAAACTACAATGCAGTAGACATTCCTATAAATATGGCGGCACTCTTCTGACAATTGACGTTTATGTAAGGCAATTTTCTACACGAACATATAAAAATCCGGAAACGGAGTACTAAGCACTAACGGGTAACATTTTACACTGTTAAGTTTGTGACAATGCAGCCAATGGGAATATACACAGAGAGAAGGACTGCGGCTCATGGTGCGTCGGACAATCGGAGTAATTGGTCTAATTGCCAGATGCAATTATCCGGAATTAATCGAGATAAACCGCTTAATTATCGCCATTGCATAAGGCTCGTTGTTTCTCAGCTGCTAATTTTGAACTAGAATTCAAACGACGCGAAAGTGGGTCGCTGATTTTCGATGTTTTCCAACATCCGTCACATCCGGCTGAAAAATATGTGTAGTAAGTAAACTTACAGCATTCATGAAAACCCTGATCAAAATTGCCCGTCAATCCAATTACAGTACCTGTCATTAATTAAGAATCTAAATAGCTGGCACGGTTTCACAATAATTAATTAATTCCGTTTCCGATTGAGATCGTTGCGAATTCATCAAAGAAGGTCTAAATTGCTCAGGCGAGATTTCGTAAGGTGTGTTCCGGAAATACTTTAATTAACAGGTTCGATCGATAGTGAACTCGACAGCTCGATTAAATCGTCGCTCGATTTCCGGGTATGCTACGGTCGTTTCATCATCGGTGGGAAATAAGTTCTCACGCGTAGTTATTTCACGCGATTGTTGGTCAACGCGACTGTGTTAGCCCTCCTCTGTCCCGATAGGCCAATTAAGATTTACGCGTTTCCAGCAATGACGGTCCGACGCGACGATACCACACGGCTCGACAGTTCCCCTGAATTTATCGTTTTATCGTTTGTTGCTACGCTCAGCGATACCGCGCAAAACGACGCTTTACTCTTCTGAAGCGGATTTATTCGCGACCCGGAAACGCCAGTAGGAGTACCATAAAGGGATACGTTAGAGATGTCCGTGCATTCTCCGAATGTAGATAAAAGCTTTTTCGACGGTCAAATATGAATCTTACATTTTAATGTGAAATTCGGTGGTTACGCGATGGGTAGGTGACTTATATTTATGTATATTCTTAGATTGGGAAGAATTAATATACTGTTTTATGACATTTTCATTTTGGAAGATACAAGACATGATTGTGGCAATTAAAATAAGCTTTAAATGCATATTGATATTCAAGATTAAATACAAAGTAATTTAATTATGTACAATCTTAAATAAACTGGTTTACCAGCGG
Source organism: Mimumesa dahlbomi (assembly GCA_917499265.3). NCBI lineage: Eukaryota > Metazoa > Arthropoda > Insecta > Hymenoptera > Crabronidae > Mimumesa > Mimumesa dahlbomi. Next base: position 7,944,015 of record OU824118.1, on the reverse strand, counting down.
ATTTACTCATACAGAATATTCATCTAAGTACTTGCTTTGAAGCATTGAATTAAGTACTGAGTCAAGTGTTTCTATCTTTACGTTTAGTACCTTCCCTTTAAGAAATTATAAGCATCAATTTTAAGAGAGCAACAGTTTCAGACTTTGAAAGGTTGTTCGCTGAACATATAAAAGTTTGAATATTGATAAAACTCGTTAAATATTGGGCATAAGCGTATATTATGTTATTATACACTTTAAGTATGAGCTATATTGACGTTAATTCCAATCGAAATTATAAATGAAACGTTAATTGCTCAGCTATGACCAAGAAAGTAATTTTACCGCTACAATTAGTAAAACATTTTTCGATTTAAGATCTGAAGAACCTTAAGCGCTTAATTGATTTCAAGATTTTTGTGAACAGTTTAACGATACTTCAGTATCACATTTATTAAATTAAATCAATCATTCAATATCTACTTATAAAATCTACTAGTTCAAAGAAAATTCTATAAAAAACTTTATGAATATCCTTCGTTTTCAGTTTAATTCGACGCAATTTCGTTTAGCTTTCATAAGAAAAGTCGCAGAACTTTCTGTTTCGATTTCCACGATGGTTTTTTGCGAATCGGAAGAATCGGGCTTATTTTTTATAAATAAATCAGAAGGAATAATTGTGTAACTGTTCCAAAGCGTGGAAATTACCATTGTGGTTATCGATGTAAATTGCATTGTCCCTTTCAAAATGCACAGGTGCCTTTCATGAAAAATTGGTATGTATTGACAATCGGGCACCTGAATAAGTAAGTGACAATGTTAAAACTGTGTTAAATGAAAACTGTGAAACTGTAAACCGTGGTAACAAACTCGAATACACGTCTGTACGTACATAATAGGTATTTCTGACCCAACGTTTGCAGTATTATATCATTGCTTTCGTTTCTTTGAAACAGCGCACCGCTTTTATCCCCCTTGTTTTACTTTTACGCTCTGTCGTTGTAAATGCAAATGAGTCCCTTCTATACGTGTAACTTTATATACAGACTAAAAAAGATAGATTACGTTGTACCACAAGCTCGGTTACAGGTACACCGGTGTTATACAAAAACTATACGTAAACTTGGAATTAAGAATAAGAGGCTCGCTAATTCAATTGACATATCTCATTGTCAGTACCTAAAGAAAAAAATTTTAATTACTAATTAATCTGCATGAATTAACATTATCAACGGATTGATATTTATCTATGAAAATTGTCTATTATTGTTACAGAGCAACAGAAGCCAACCAGCCATCGGACTGAAGCAGACACCGAAAGCGCGGGTGAGTTTTTGCATACGTAACATTTCCTACGACTGTGTCGGTCGTTAGTTTTTGTCCAGCAGAAAGCAAATTCAAATAGGGTGTCCGTGGCAACGATCTCGCTTCTAACTAGTTAGCTGAAGCTCGTTAGAACGGCGATCGATGCCCACGGCCGAGTTTGACGGACTTTTGGACAAACAACTTTTCCACCGACCCTATCACGGTTCTGCTTCTTCGACCTCCTCGACGGAGGTTAAAATAGGTGAACGCTCCCTTTCTCTCTTATTCGATATATCGTCAGCGACCAGCGAACCGCGAAATCGTTGGGAGAACCACGAGAGGGAGGGAAACGTATAATTTTACGACTTTAGTTTTCACGAGTGCCCGATACTCGTAGTTGCCCGCTTACTCTCAGCCATCGAAGTATTGGGAGAATAAGGGAATCACTGAGATGTTTGTTTCCAGCTTCCGAGGGGACTCTTTAAAATAACGTTTCTTCCAGTTAACCGTCTAAGATTTATAATTCATTGCCGTAACATCACGTTTCGAAATTACTGTAGAATTACTTGTTCTAATCGGTCGACTTTACTTATTTTATCCACTCAGAGGAGACAATCAGGTGCAAGGGGTTAATGTAAACTAAAGCTTATAATCTAGAAATTATGGCAATATAATCGGCTATTTGTATTCTGCCAATTAACCACGAATATGATATATCGATTGTTCGGTATCTATTTACTATTAATTGACAGTAATTAATAATCACTGTCATTTGTTTATGGAACTTCGATGCAATACACTAAACGCATTGAGTTACAATTAATGGTCAATTAATGCGGTTTCTAGTACGAATACATATTAAATAATAACGATAGTATTACGATTTTTAGTAATCTTGATTCATCCTTCTGAATATTATATGTGATTCTATAGCAATGAGTATGAAATATGATTTATAATGACATTCAGAACATTCGACATATTCCGAGGCAATAAATTATCATTTGCGTCTAACTTTCCGTATCTTCGAGTACGATAAGAAATTCAATTGGTTTAGAATGCCGTTCGACTCACTTCTCAGTTCGGAAAACGGAGAACTTTTATCGGGATAATGCTATCAAGTTCAAACAGAAGTGTTTCACGAGTGAAGTTAACGATAGGAAATATCTTACTGTTCAACTCGTGAAATGTTTTAATATAGAGTTTTCTTACTTTTTTCAAGTAGAAGTCGTTATTATTTTGCTATCGCCGAAAACGGTATCAAATATTTCAACAGCCGATCATATAATATATTGCTTAACCTGGTCTTTATTAATCACACATACGTGATTAATATGTATAAATTACATCTTATCAGCAATTACCCCGGTATTTAATAAATTAAGATTCATTGCCAGTAATTTCTCGACCCACTTCATTTCACACATTCGTATATGGTTTAAAGAAAATCCTTTCACATTAATCATGAAAGTTTTCAAGCGAACGTTCAAAGTACATCCATAAATAAATCGTCGACGTGCGAACAATTTACCATTTCTGAAAAATGATAGATTCCCCGAGAGGTGATAATAATTTTTATTAAATTCGGCCAAACAAACGATGTGCCCGCGCGGCTCACGGATTGATCATTTCACAGAAAAGTTAGCGGTGTATTCACGATACGGTGCTCTCTAATATCACCACTGTCCGTGACATTATGGTAGATCTCGTGGCTGTGTGAGTTACAACTGTCGAGAGTGCGCCGGGTATGCATACGAACGAACAAAGCCACTAAATGACATACTCGCCCTGCGATCTAACCCGCTGCACGTTACATGAACGCTCAGTCTCGGGTTTAATCCCCACTGGGCCTACTTTTTTCACGAGACAGACGGGAATGGAGGAAACAAAGAGCTAAGGGGAGGACCGTATATCTCTGCCGTTGAAAAAATTTCCGGGAAAACATGCAGACCCTAGATAGACAGCGGTGAAACTGCTGCTGGTAGCTATTTACAGAATGTAACTTCGGGTTCGCGAAAAACTTCAATATTCGGAGGGGTTCAATTTTATTTTCGATTCGGCGGAACAGAACATATTCCGTTGACAATAACTGGTGTACCTGAAACCGACTGGGACTTCATCGTTAACGCAGTTAGTTTTTATTACAATAAAACTAATTCTTATCCCGTGTTCGAAAATTATTTTCGTTCAACGATATTCGAGGAATGGGCTTGAAATTCCATAGAAAGGGGGGTAAAAAATCGATAGATGAGAAACTATAAGTTTGATGGCAGGAAGGCTTGCTTCATTCCGGAACTATCAGGCATAAGTTCGTCGTCTATAATAAATAGGAGGGGCAGCATAAATTTGAAGCACGGCGCGAAAATCAATGGACCACTCGAAACTAATAGAGTGTGGTTCTGAAAGGAGTCATAGCTCAAGTAAAAGTTTCTTGCCGTAGTTTAACACTACTACAACGACATTCTGTTTTAATAATTCGCATTGCTCAATTTTATATACTGCGAATTAATGTAAGCTTACAAAGTTCCACGCAGCTTTCATTCTTTTCAATTTGACGTTTAAAACTTGACTTCAGACCGAACTTTATTGTCAGAGAAATAAGAACTGAAATTATAGTAACTCAGATATTCAAAGTTACATATTCCATCTAATACCGACAAGATAAAATAAAATCCCATTATAACTTTGCAATGGAAAGTCATTTTCTCTAAAATCTGATATTGTCTATTCTCAAGCAAGAATGTGCCACCCTCATGAATACATGGTCTGTCCGGAAAGTAATAGGACTGAGTCGATTAAAAAAAAACTATTGAGCCAATCGTTATAATTCTTGAAAAACTTTCAATAAAGGCTCTTCCTGCGTCGATACAGCGCTGCCAGGGCGATTTCCAAGCATTGAAGGCGTCATGGTAAGCATTCTCCGGAATGGCGTTTAGAGCCGCGGTACAAGCTGCTTGGATCCCCTCTTTTCAAAATGATTCGTTTCAAAATGATTTTTTTTCATCGGTATTTTCCGGCGAGGAAACAAAAAGAAGTCCGGGGGGGCCAAATCTGGGATGTAGGATGGCTGGGGAAGCGTTAGGATACCTGCCTGGGTCATTTAGCTGGTCACAAGAAAGGAGGTGTGAGCCGCTGCATTGTCGTGGTGCTCCGTCACAATGTTATGAACCACAGTTTTTGGGAAATTTAACATTTGGGCAATTAAACGAGTACTCAGTAGACAGTCAGAGTTCAAAACTTCGAGCACACGAGTCACATTGTCGGTGTTTGTCGAAGTCGAAGGTCTTCCAGCGCGGTCTTCATTGGCGACCTCTTCCCGGCCCTCCGAAAGGGCCTTGTGCCACCGAAACACACTACTTCTTACTAAAGTATTATCTGGATAAGCCTGCTTGATCATATCAAATGTCTCTGTCGCAGATTTACCGCGTTTCACACAGAATTGATTAAATTTTAGCGATTGCCAACCTCTGCTCTAACGAACGCTGAATTTTCTGCTTATACCGCGGACAAAAACACGTCGCGGGAAAAAGGCTGTCCTGTCTCTCCAGATTCTCGGAGACAATTGACCAATCCCTCATTCATTAGCTAAGGACCTCCTCTACCGAATCCAGTCGGCACCTGAGAGCTCCGAAGTACAGTCGCGGCGGAAAAAAATCAGTCCTATTACTTTCCGGACAGACCATGTATATCATAAGCCTTCCTTTTGCAGTATTAAAACACCCAATGATAAGCTTCTTTAAAAAACAATCTCATTTAATTTAAGCATCCTTTACAATTCATCACAAACCTTACAAAATTAAGTTCTTAATACTTCACTCGATAAAGAAGCTAGCGGAGAAAGAAGTGACATTCGCAAGCACAAAATATCAACCGACTTTAATCACTGAAACTAAAATTCATAGAAAATAAAAACATAATTAACATAAGGTAGTATTATATATTATATAAATGTCGTTAAAATATACTATAGAAATCCTCCAATTTTTAAGATTACGGTCGCTGATTCCGTTCAAAATTTCCATCACTAAGCAATGGCCGTCATTCGTCAGCCATAATGCAGGACATCGGTTCCCCAGGATTAACCCAAATTGGTTTTCTTTCTTCGACCGTTAATCTCCCTTCAAATCTGGAGCGTGTCCCGGTCGTTATTTTGTTTCGTTTCCGCGCGTTTCTCCCCGGCTCCTGTGCAAATGAAACTCGAAGGATCCGGAAAACGGACGACGAACGGTAACGTCTGCGAAACGACGTGAAATCGCGCGGTGCAATTTCGTGAGATTGCTTGCCGAGGCGACTCGTCGCGAGGACCATCCTCGTGGAAAAGAGCTTCTTGGAGGCACGAGGGTGCTCGTATTTTTTCCCCTTTCGTGAAAAGGAAATGCGACCTTCCTTTCCGGAAAGGAAATGTGCAGTGAGTTCTATGATAGACCGTTAGATGCAATCTGGATCGTCAGAACATATCCTTGTATCCATTAACCTCGGTTATATTATGTTTTCGATCTGACGAATATATCGTCTGAGAAGTATACGATTTCAGTACGGGATATTGAAATTTTTTCCTTGTAGCGAAATTGTTGCTCCGATATCATACGGAATTATGATTGGGAAATGGAAAGCAATGGTAGTAAATTCATTTCGTGCAGATGTCATTCGAATATTTTATAGATACGTATGTGTCTGTATAATACCGCAATCGTGGTTGATTTCTGACGGAGTTCCTGTATTCTTCATTAAATTCTGTAACAAAATCTGACACTGGATGGCGATTAAAACAATGGGTAAATCTGTAAAGTTTCTTTTAGAAAATTGTTGATTTGGACACGTTTAATTTAGTTCTTCTGGTAAATAGCGGTAAGAGGGAAGCGATTATTTAAATGCTCTGCAAGTAAAGCATTTGATGTTTCCACGACGTTAGTTTCGTTCAGAATTAAAAGCAGCAAACTTTAAATGAATGCTTCGAACTAAAAGAGAAATGTTGTATTTCAAGTTCAGTGCATTCACATTTATACAAACTTCAGTTTGATCGCTTTTAAATGAAGCACATCGTGTGCAGTTTAAAAAAATGCGTAGAGTACAATTACATGTATATCCAGTTACAAGGAAAAATCGTATAATTTTCAGAACAGCCAAACATTTGAATTCACAAAACGAAGTAGATTTTCCCTTCGTTTGTTGCACACCGAATCCTTTCAATGTGGAAATGAACGAGTCCAATTTATGATAAAGTTTGTCTTAAACAGGCATATGTAATGTATCCTTACAACGTTTCCACTGTATAAAATATTGAAACGGTTGACTATTAATATCAAACAAACATTTCAAGTACAATTATAATGCCAATATTTCTTAATTAAATCGTTTAAGAGTTAAGTGAATTCAATACTACCACTTATTGTTATTAAAGTCCATTTAAAGCGGTCACTCGTCCATTTTTCTTTCACATCTACTCCCTTTCTCATAATTTTCATTTTATTCATGCTTGGTTAATTGTAATTATGAAAATTACTATCTCTTAGTCGTTGTAACACGTGTAATATGCACATATTGCACCGTGCATTAGAAATCTCCAATTATACACCGACACGTTTTAACACCCCTGACACAGACCGATGAACGTTGAATCGTCTGTGAATAGTAACTACCATCAGCGGTACTCTAATTTAACTAGTTGGCGGGGTAAGATTGTACCCCAGAGGTTGCACTATCCTCGTGTGAAATACATCCATGTGTATATGGTGGAGATGGCATGGTTCACCATACGTATACGTAATGCGAATCTGCATAGTGATAGCATGAAACATAACTGGCAAAGAGTACTTCGATCGTAGTCATTGTTGTATGCACGTGTTAATTGCCAATTCTCTTTTGCTAATTATTTAGTTTGTTTAATAATATCGCAATGATATTTTTGTTTTATACTCGGACTACATAAGCGTCATTACTGTTATATTCATTTTGGCGAAAAGAGAACAATTAAGATGGTAAAGAATACTTGTGTGGAGAGAAAACTAGGATCTTTTTAAGTTCTTTTATCTAAGAACTCCATTGTTTCAGCTCGGTTTCTTTAGAGTTTTAATGCGATGTTGCGTAACACACGAGGATTAGTAGGGATTGTAAAGTGTGAAAATACTATAATTGGAAATACTGCTTTCCTTCAGAACCTTTATTCAGGTCTTTCATTGTGTTAGTCACGCTCTCTCAAACTTTAAGTGTAAGTTTAGATATTTTATGAGTATCGTACAGACTACCTTCTGTGTAAAAGAATATGTTTTACAAATGTTCATTTCGATATCCTATTCTTTTATACTTACAGAGAAATTTAATAACGTAAGCGATGATTTATATGATGTACAAAGATTAATAACGTTGAATATTTCACGCTTCGATTAAGACATTCATGATGCTCGCTTAGCAAACGGTAAACCATACACGTGCTCATAATTTCAATATTCATCTTGTTAACGAGAAACTTCATACGTGAAGAACAATTTAATTATGAAGGCCGTGATACATTTTAAAGAATATTGTTCTTTACAGATTTCCCACTCATTAGTTTTAATTAATTTACGTCTACAGCTTTTAATTAATATTCGATTTGTTTGTAATCTTTTTTCTTTTTTGTAATCTTGTAAACGATTTAAATGGTGTGTAATGCATTTAAAATTCTAATTCATTCACTGCAATTTAATTTGAAGATATTTCTTTATTAAAATCCAAAAGTGGATTAACTTTTCTAATTGAAATATCTTAAAAGTACAATACTTATTTTTATGCGTTTGTACAAGACTTTATAATGTTTAAAATGGTTCGAATTGCAAATTCTCTATACAATTTACTCAGTTAACCCTAGTATTTTACATTCTTGTTCGTAAGCTTTTCGTGTTCTGTTACTATTTGCGGACTGTAATTAATTTAGGGGTACAGTTATTTGAGAGTTCAAAGTTGCACGATTTTAGGGACATCGGGTTCGGCAATCAATGCAATACACATCGTTGGTCTCAATTAACGAACGGCGGTTCCTCACGATAACTTTTAATAAAATCACCGAATCGAAATACACAGCAATACGTTTTGATTACCGGATTCAAACTTATAGAATTGTAAGTAGATTTGTTTTTGAAACGAAGTGGTTTGAGAAGCACTTTTAAAATTGAGGGAAACTTCTCAAACTGCACGCTAATATAATTAAATTTGGGTCGAATTATTCTTTTTAAAGTGTTCACCGTCTTTTCTCTCCACTGTGAATAGATATATTCAAAATAAATTTAGGGCGATTTATGTGCACACAATTTGAATACAAATTTTCATTACGCGAGTAATTTAATGTTTGATTAACGTTGTGTGAATAAGATTGTAAGTTTCCATAACGGGGTTGAAAAAACATTATATAAATGGCACGCATACGTAGAAACGAGGATATTGAAATGAAAATTTCCTTACATTTCAGATTGCAAATGAAATCGGTAAATTTATCGCAGTTTCCTTAATTTAAAGAAACCGGGAAATTGAAACAAACTAGTTTTCTACAAAACGAAAATATTCCGTATACATTTTGAATATGCTGAATTATAATCTGACACAATATAGTGAACATAGATTGCATACTAATATTTCAAATGTCGCGAACTGCATGATTTTCATTCCGAATACGACAGACACACAGCTGACCACGTATATGACGAATTCGAATCTGTCGTAGCTCTTCTAATTGCAAGGGGTGTGAAATGCGAAGTTATATGAGAACTGAGAATACACACGTAGACACTAAAGATGACTATCAGACAACGTTTCGCATATCGCATTCAAACAACGACCGTTCTCCATTTTCGTGTAATCTGTTCTCTCACAGGTGGCTGTATTTCTTTCAACGGTAACGACTTCCAGTTGTCTCATATGCCTCGTAATTTCGCGAAATTATTTCGTCGTCCCTGATAGTGGGTAACTGCGAGCCACCTCAGTCTGCTCGTTACGTTTGAGAGCTTCTGACCAGAACCGACGCGACAAAAAGAGATTTCATTTTGCTGTTAGCTACGGACACGTTCAAATTTCTCTTACGGAAAGACAAAGGACTCTAGTTCCACCTCCCACTCGCTTCTTCCGCCTTTTTCAGCATGTAGACAGTCGACTTTTGATTCACCGAGAGACCTGGTCTTCCATTTCAGGAGACCCACATATGATTTTCTCTCGCCATTTGCATTTCCTGTCCTCCAGTCAATTTTCTACCTTATTGTTTGGTGGACCACTATCTGTTTGAGAATAAAGTATAAATTCGCCAAGTAGGCAAAATGTGGAGCAATCAGCGAACGTGAAAGTCATGAAAATTTCCTGGAAAACGTGCATTTTTCTAGAAAGCAACTGTAGAAAGAAAGCCATGCATAGGGACTCTTGCGAGAGAAGAGTTTTATTTATTCAAAAGTTTGCGGAACTGGGTGAAAATATTAACAAGTCAGAAATATTAATTCCAATTGGGAGAATCTCAGTTTTACACTCGACCTGTTAAAATCCAGAAAGATTCATTGTAATTAACAGCAGTATAAATAAGTGAGTGAATAGTGAAATTTAAATTTCGGTAACTACGTTTGAAACTTTCATCAAAGAACGCGGTGAGGGACTGGACTACTTGAAGCACCACTTGGAATATCATATTAAGTAGAAACGGTGTTAATAGATAGATATATGAGAACCAGTTCTCGTTCACAAGTCAATGAATGAATAACCTTAACTCTTAAATGATGGATTGAGGTTTTCCCGAGAGTCTAATAATTTATGATACCATTTAAGAGAACTTTCTGTTGCAATTGCTAGTTTTATCCATATGTACTTTTTGGTACTTTGTGTTCAATTCTTTCTCTGAACAAAATAATCCACAAAAAGCATCGAAAATGCAAAGCTATGGGCCAAGTACAAGAGAATGTTACATTGGAATAGGTTGCTCATTAACATAAACTGTATTTTACACAGGATTTGAAATCAATCAAATGTGAGCAAGTTTGATTGATTTCAAATCCTGTGTAAAATGCAGTTTATGTTAATGAGCAACCTATTCCAATGTAACATTCTCTTGTACTTGGCCCATAGCTTTGCATTTTCGATGCTTTTTGTGGATTCTTTCGTCATTTCCGCAAATTTTTAGATATTGACCTGAATCTTTCACTGTCTTATTGGGCTTCGAATTCCGCGTCCAACACGTCCCGGATCGTTTTAATATCTCAATCATTGTGGAAATGGCGAGCAAATTACGAAAATCGTGAAAAATCCTCAAATTCAGGCGGTTTTTTGAACGGCATTCGCTCAATTTTTGAGATAGCCGTCTGAAACTTGTACCATTGTTTTAGTTGGGAAATTCTACGCCAGATCAATATATAATAGTCGTACTTTTCGAAAATTTCATTTTTCGCAAAAATCTGAAGGGGGTAGGTCAGGATTTTTTGCGATTTTCGTAAATCGCTTGCCATTTCCGCAATTTTTGAGATATTAAAATGATCCAGGCCGTTTTGAACGCGGAATGCGAAGCCGAATAAGCCAGTGAAAGAATCATTTTAATATCTCAAAAATTGTGGAAATGGCAAGCGATTTACGAAAATCGCAAAAAATCCTGACCTACCCCCTTCAGATTTTTGCGAAAAATCAAAATTTCGAAAAGTACAACTATTATACATAGATCTGGCGTAGAATTTCCCAACTAAAACAATGGTACCAGTTTCAGATCGCTATCACAAAAATTGAGCGAATGCCGACTAAAAAACTGGTTGAATTTGACGATTTTTCGTAATTCCCTCGGCATTTCCACAATTTTTTAGACATCGATCTGATTCTTTCACTGTCTTATTCGGCTTTGAATTACACATCCAAAATGACCTCGATCACTAAAATAGCTCAAAAATTATGGAAATGGCGAGGGAAAAACGAAAATGTGGGTGAATCCCTGACCTGCACAATGGGATAGGTCAGGGATTTTTCACCATTTTCGTTTTTCGCTCGGCATTTCCACAATTTTCGAGATATCGATCTGATTCTTTTTGCATCTTACTCGGCTTCGGATTTCGCGTCCAAAGAGCCCTGGATCATTTTAATAGCTCAAAAATTACGGAAATGGCGGCCGAATTACGAAAATCGCGAAATATCGTCAAATTCAACCAGTTTTTTGGTCGGCATTCCCTCAATTTTAAAGATAGCGACCTGAGACTTGTACCATTGTTTTAGTTAGGAAATTCTACGGCAGATCAACATATAATAGTCGTACTTTTCGAAAATTTAATTTTTCGCAAAAATCTGAAGGGGGTAGGTCAGGATTTTTTGCGATTTTAGTAATTTGCCCGTCATTTCCGTAATTTTCGAGCTATTAAAATGATCCAGGGCGTTTTGGAAGCGGAATCCGAAGCCGAGTAAGGCAGCGAAAGAATCATTTTGATATCTAAAAAATTATGGAAATGGCGAGCGATTTACGAAAATCGCGAAAAATCCTGACCTACCCCCTTCAGATTTTTGCGAAAAATTAAATTTTCGAAAAGTACAACTATTATACATTGATCTGGCGTAGAATTTCCCAACTAAAACAATGGTACCAGTCTCAGGTCGCTATCTCAAAAATTGAGCGAGTACCAAACGAAAAACTGGTTAAATTTGTCGATTTTTCGCGATATTCGTAATTCCCTCGTCATTTCCGCAAATTTTTAGATATCGACCTGAATCTTTCACTGTGTTATTCGGCTTCCGATTCCGCGTCGAACACGCGTCGGATCATTGGAGTATCTCAAAAATTAGGGAAATGACGATGGAAATACGAAAATCGCGAAAATTCATCAATTTAATGCAGTTTTTCGGACGGCATTCGCTCAATTTTACAGATAGCGACCTGAAACTTATACCATTGTTTTAGTTAGGAAATTCTACGGCAGATCAACGTATAATAGTTGTACTTTTCGAAAATTTAATTTTTCGCGAAAATCTGAAGGGGGTAGGTCAGGATTTTTTGCGATTTTCGTAAATCGCTCGCCATTTCCGTAATTTTTTAGCGATTAACATGATTCTGGGCGTTTTGGACGCGGAATCCGAAGCCGAATAAGACAGCGAAAGAATCATTATGATATCTAAAGAATTGTGGAAATGGCAGGCAAATTACGAAAATCGCAAAAAATCCTGACCTACCCCCTTCAGATTTTTGCGAAAAATTAAATTTTCGAAAAGTACAACTATTATACATTGATCTGGCGTAGAATTTCCCAACTAAAACAATGGTACCAGTTTCAGATCGCTATCACAAAAAGTGAGCGAATGCCGACTAAAAAACTGGTTGAATTTGACGATTTTTCGCGATTTTCATACATCGCTCGCCATTCGCGCAATTTTCAAGATATAAAAATGATCGAATATGTTTCGAATGCGCATTCTGAACCTTAATTTTACGAAGCTTGATGTCAAAAACGTAACGTAACAAACATTTCTAATTTAATATGTTAACAATCTGGATGTGTGTGAGAGGAAATTTCATATACTAACATATATAAAATCTACGTTATCGGCAGAAAAATTATCTCGCATGTTATGAAACATATGTTAGGGTTTGACACCGGGCTGCGTGACAGGCTGAACATGGAGATGGTGATGGCGAAGGAGGAGAGGAAGAAGACGACGTTTCTTACAAAAACCTCGACTTTTTAGATCAAAATATCTCGTGATTGGCTTGATGGATCTTCTCGTAGTTAGGCTTAAATTACTCGGGTGGACGTCCCCTACAAGAACATCACCATAGTTTGGGGGAAATATGCGGATTTAATGCCGTGTGAATACCCCGAAAACCTCGATCTAATTCTTCCGGAAAAGAGTAGTTCAGGTCTACCAGTCGGGAACTCTTGTACTTGGCCCGAGTCAAGACCTTAACTCTTGATAGCCTACAAAAACTACATTTCCCTTGGAAATAAAATAAGAATGTAATTGTAGTTCAACTCAAATCTGAATGTATGTATGCATACTATCCAAAGTATAACACTCGCTTATTCAACAGAACCTCAGTTGTACGTCTAACTATACTGCAGCTTTTCACTTCTGTAAAGGGTTAACAGCCAGAGCCAGACATTCACGGGATGATGGACGAAGCCCGTGCGTTTCTTAGCGGTGTAATGAATTGGTCGGTCGCTAATTACAATTACAAATAGCTATGCGACCTTCTCGCAACCCCCGGCGAGTGTCGCTATAACACTTCGTGCAGCGTTTCCGTTTCCCCCACCTTCAAGTCTACCTCTCAAACTTCACCCCTATATATCCGCCCACCCTACCTAGCTCTCTATTCCATCTACGGTCTCTTCCACGAAGCCAACCAGCCTATGCTGTACTCATAGATATGCAAATCCTTAGGAACGCAGCCTAGCTCCGCTCTAGAACCAAATGAGTACCTATTTCAATCTCGAAATTATGTGTCTATCAGTTGTATGCATGTGCGATTAATGGCGTAGCTGTGGGACGAGCACTTCATCATTTATCCGGTTATCCAATTGTATGCATCTATGGTGGGTAGTTAGGCTGAAATTAATTTCACGCTCTTGACGGTGAGCTGAATTAATTATTTGTCGTGAAATAGGGGCTGATTTCGGCGTTGCCACCTTAGAAATTAGTTCTAAAAATTATATTGAACGTATGAGATTAGATGCATAGATGCGTTTTAGAATTAGCCAAAGATTCTTCGTTAAAAATAATACAGTACTGGTTCTAGGAAATTGGAAAATATCTATATTTCTACCGTAGGAATAGGATTAAAAGCATTATTTAATTATATATATTTTATGAAAGTAAAGTCATAAAATTGAACTTAAATGTTATGTAAACTTGCTAAAAATATTTTATACTATTAATTAATAGTTAGAAAAGTAATAACATGGTCTCTTGCAGTTATCCAGCATCATGGTTGGTCCTTTATTCTTCTTCGTGTTTAAGTATCATAATGTTACCGTAATCGCACGTATTCAAATTCGATTTGCTCTGAGCGAATCATAGTTCACTCAGAATTAAATTCGCATTAAAGCCGATTCAAGGGCTTCAACTGTAATACGCGCTCCATAGTTCAATTACAATTATTAAGCCACCATATACATAAATGAATAATCTAATACTGATAACTTTGTGTGTATACATGAAAGAAAGTGTTACAGAATTTTCTTGTGAATCTCAGTTCGGTGGATACGAATTTTCAATTTGAAATAAGTAGCCATTAAAGTTACTAATATGCAATTCGTTCTGTAAATTCTACCTCAGTGACAGAATCAAATGAATACCTATTTGAATTGTGAAATTATACGTTTTCGACTTACATACATGTATACATACATGTATAGTTGATAACGTAACGTGAATGCCATACCATAATGAATTATACATTGGAATTTTCAAGTATTTCCTGACATAATTTAAATAAAAAAAAATCGAATGACTTGAGTATGTAAATGACAAAGTAATGGCTTTTAGAAAACACGGAAATTTTATAAAAAAAAAACGAATTGGAGAACTCTCGGCGCAATTAATTTAATTTCAGTACAATTTAATTATGCATTTTTTTGTATCTAAAACACTATAGGAACCGGAATGAATAGAAAAGTTTTCAAGGGTTTGTCCTAATTTATAAAAATGTGCAGACGTGTGTCGAATTAATAAATGCAATATTCAAGTTTGTAACGAGAAACCAATTTTTTAACAGCATTGTTATTATTAATAATATACTCGTGGTTCCCTTTTATCTGCAACGGCTATAAATAACTTGTTCGTGTGAAATAACCTTTCAGTCTTTATCTTGAACAGGCTTCCCTCTTGGGTTAACTAAAATATTATATTAAATAAACGAATTCCATTTCAACTTAATTTCTAGGCGCGTTTAATTCATTTGATTAAATAATAATCCACATTTACATGAACTATACAGTTACGTAACGTTTTCACGGATGTCTATGTACTCCTCAAAGATCAATACCAGGAACCAAGTATTGGTTTCCACAAATTTATGTTTCCTAATTAATTTCCATCAGATTGTATTAGTATTACGGTCATAGTATGAAACATTCGTTGATTAGATTAAGATACCTATACGTACACTTGAACATTTGGAATTTTTTATTTCTTTTGAAAATGTTTGATGAGGAGCCACGAGCCCGTCAGTTTTTCTACGGGAATGTAAATGTACGATCGTCTACATGTTTGCGAAAGTAATCCGTGGTGATCATTCGTCAGAATTTTCTACCTGCATAACACGGTCCGCGTCACATATGGTTTTCATCTCACTGAAATTGGTGGAACCGAAAAAATAAAACATGCATCCTAGCTGGTATTCAGCTGACCGCGTATGTAAGGTTTCCGTATTCATTTATTTATTCACGAGATCGTAAAAATGATGACGTCTCTCGTGTTACGATTTTCGGAAAAATTGATTGCCCCATATCAGCAGAATTATGACAAACTCTGTCGATCGAAATAATGTCGATTTGTTTTTCTCATCCTATACTTTATTGGGCTGTCCGACTGATGTATTTTGAGTTCCTGTGTGTAGTAAAATAAATTATCTTTCTTTCGAAATCCGTTATTCGTAAGTGTATCCAAAAACCTCAAAAGAAATATGTATGATAAATTTTGCCGGGATTATTTGCTGAAGTTTATCGCTCGCTAGAAAAATATCTCTCACTGATGGATTTCACATATCGATGTGGTAAATCGAGCAAATTGTGTCGACATAGTGGTAAATTTGGACGGATACCAAATAGATTCGTCGAACAATAGCGATAGATTTCTTTGTGCACATTCAATATCGATAGAACTTTGCATTTTGCAGTTTTTCTGGCACTTTGTTAAAATACTTCGTATAGGTTGATGGTAATATTCGCAAAAAAAGCAGTGGCATTTCTCATGGAAACGACAGAGAAATTAAGGGAGACATTGTACACGTGGGAGTAATCCCTACAAATCAAAGACATTTCCACCCTAGTGACTCGCTACTTTTAAGTTTGAACTCCTTTGTAGGCTTTGTAAATACAAGATTTTCGTTCCCGTGTGTCCTCAAGGAAGCGAAATTTATAGCGATCTGAAGAGAACCCTAAAGTACACAAGAAAGTTTTATTTACGTTTATAAAGATTGGAATCGTAATTAACTAATCTATACAATGCATTTTATAGATTTATATCACTTCTAATTGATTAATTTAAATTATGATACAGAGATACTTGAGTACAATTCCTCGTAAAATTACGCGTACACTAAAAAAATCGAACTTCAGCTAGCATTTCCTGCATCTCTAGGTTCTCTCGTCCGAACAGAACGCAAAAGAACTTGAGTGCTTCGAAGAAAACTTCGGACCTCGATGAACCTACGTTTGGAAAAATCCCTCCTGGTGCCACCTGAAAACACATTTCGTTTTCACGACGGTTGTTCGAGTACAATAATATTTCTAGCCGAATCAGGAGTTCTCTGAAACTCTGGATAGTGCCTCTGTGTTCGTACCTATCGAGTTCGCGCGACTTCTTCCGTTCGGATTTCATGGAAAAACGAATCCGGAAAGACGATAAACTTCATAGTGTCTTCGTTCGACCGGGGTTTTGCTCTTAAGCCGAATGTCTCAACCCGGATGTCTTTTTCCCGGCGTTATCGTCCGGAATAGTTTCCAATTGACGACCAGTCCGGGGGCAAAAGGTGCCGGACGGCACTGTGGGTGATGGGGAGGGGGCAGGGGGGTTGAATTCAGCCACGAGGGTGACGAAGGGTGGAGGGCCTGTTGCGCAGGCTTTGTTTTCAACGAACAAACAAATGCGACCGGCGCTCGATACCGTCGCCACGAATCGACATTTCGCTACTTTCCAACCCCTCTCGGTCGTCGCCCCCCCCACCCACCCCCCTCGACCTACCCTCCTGACAGTTCGTCTCTTCTGTGCACGAGCCAACGAACGTTCTCCGTGCCAAGTCTCGTCGTCTGCCTCGTCGGGAAAAGGGGCATGGAAAAGAGATTCCAATTTTCCCATATTTCGTGGCCCTTTCTCTCCTCCGGACTAATGAAAACTCATGGACTTATTTCATCATAAATTTCGGGAGATATGTATGGCCCTCTTTGTTGATGTATTCGGTGCCCCGGGTTCAAACGTATCGAATTTTATGAATAACGTAATAGTGATGTAAGAATGGGCAATGAGCCTGCTGTAGTTTGTCGAGCAAGTTGTTGTATGGAGGCTCCTGTGAAAGGATAGTGGTATTTCTATGGGATTCATGGCACTTTCAGATTTTGATATTTAGTACAATACATTATGTTCATTAACGGAAAATATTAGGTCTACAGTTTTCTGATAAATAGATCTTTATATTTTCATACTCACGTTTTTCTATGTAAAGTGTGAAAAGAATTTTCTTGTTAACGTCTTAAGAGTGTCTGCTTAAGTATTGGTATTAGCACTCTTGCAACCCTTTTACAGGGTGAAAGCGGCCCCGACTGCAATTTCAAATTCAAATGCACTGGTCCACGTACGCTTTCAGTGTCAAAGGACCAACAAAACGTCCAACAAGAAAATCATACACAAAAGCAATACAGTGTAATGCATAATATTTCTACTTAAATATTCAAGACCAGCAACTGCGTCACACAACAGTACAGTAGAAAGGGGTACGTTACTCCTTTTTTCTATATTTGGATATCGGAGTTTCGTATCTGAATTAAAATTGTTTCGGATATTGTATAAAACCGGATATTCGGTGTCGGATGTTGGAAAAACAAACTTTTATTATTATTCTCTTTAATCCTTTCACCAGTGAGTTTTTGCACTGATAGTCGGCCACCTGGACTGAGTTTTTTTGCATATTTGCACCTTCGATATTGATATAAATTATATATGATATAAATTAGTATAGTCAGATGTTTGAAGGGAATGACTTTCGAAATTCAAAGAATAACAAAAGTTAACAACAGTATGTACCCCTTTCGCCCAAATTGGATTATGTACATGTATTTCCGTACTACATACAGGCAACTATCTAAATTGTGTTATATATTTACTTTGGAGTTGCGTCAAAAAATAAAAACTAACGTTTACTATAGGTGATGAAAACATTCATCATTCAATTAAACCGTGTACCGTTTGGTCAAATATATTGAAACGTGAATTTAAAAACTAGTAAATATCATAGTAAACAAATTCTCTTTGAAATAATAAAATTCTGTCCGAGAGTGAAAATAAAACCACAGATTTAATATAGAATACATACACAATAACAGTTGCCTATTAAATCTCTTCGAAAATGTGAAACACCACACTTATTTCGGTTCGACGATCGCCGTAGGAGATTCCATCGAAAAGATTAAATATTTCTTCCTGAAGAAGATTCGTTCTTTTGTTCTGATCCTACTGCACGTTTTCTCAGTCCTCGACGTCACGCCTTTTGTTTTGTTCAACGCGAACCGAACGTCTTCTTTTTCGTCTTTTCTCACCCCACCCCTACTTTATTCACCGTTTCCTGTCTTTGCTGCACCGCAACTTCCCGCGGCACTTTTCCTCCATCCCGATAAAAAAAAAAGTGGGAAACGCTGCAAGAACGCTCGTGTGACGCCAGTCAGACTACGTTTTCTTCCAGGTAGCCTTCACAGGCAGCAGACGTTCACGACTTTCGTTTGACCGATGGCCATATTGGAAATGCTTGTCGTCTTTTCCACTTGATTTAATGCTTTTTTTTGGACACCGCTGCTAAACGGTTCATCTAGGATGAATAATGTT
Organism: Mimumesa dahlbomi; assembly: GCA_917499265.3. Classification (NCBI taxonomy): domain Eukaryota; kingdom Metazoa; phylum Arthropoda; class Insecta; order Hymenoptera; family Crabronidae; genus Mimumesa; species Mimumesa dahlbomi. Next base: position 7,925,007 of record OU824118.1, on the reverse strand, counting down.
CCTCCAGAATTACTTTTCATCTCGGTTTATATAGTGATAATATTCACCGGTTAAAAGATACCTAGAAGTATAATTATCCTTGCGTTGTAATTTGGTATTATTACGGAAACTTTAGTCGATCGGGTTTATCTTATTACAAAGTATTTAGCGATAGAAATATAATTATTTTGTATACATTATCCGCTTCGCAAACACTGTTTAGCACAGACTTTCAGACTCCTTTCATTGTCGCTTAATTATACTGTGTTCTTGTTCTTAGTACAGAGGCAGCATTAGTTAAACGCTTAATTAACGTCTGGCAGGGCATGTACACGGAAGAGCGTGGACGGCATTATAATTCTTATTGTACTATCTTCTTTAACAAGTTCACCTCGTCGAGGGCCAGCGGCACGCCTTACCGTGTTTTCCAACACAATAACAGCTATCAGTAACTCACATTTTCTATTCAACTTGTTCAAAGTAAACTTTTAATAGAGCTGCATTCTAATAATGCATATACCAATAATTTACTGTACCAATAATTTAAAAGATTTTTACCGAATTTATACAGAATGTATTTTACACATTACAATTTTCTTTCACATCGAGTGATAGTTAATTATAATTGTTAATTAATTGTTAGTTAACGGTCCACTGACTTCTGCAACATAAATACCGTATTACATTTCAATCAATTGTACTATTACGCGAAAAAGTAGAATTGCGGTACTAATATGCATACATGCATTACATACATATACATACACACGTTAATTATGATTTTCGAACAACATGTAAGAGTTTTAACAGTCATCGCTAGCTGACAGCTTTAATTAAACGAGTTTTAACGATACCATAGTCAATTACATTCGTGTACTATGCATTATGAATCATTATACAGGATACATACATAGGGCAAACATAGGTATACTGAGTAGGTAAACAGAGGAAACCAAACTGAAATGGACTCGTATCTTACAAGCATTACGTAATTGAACACGGCGGCTAATATTACACGTATTTAATGTCGAAGTTTCCTCCGTCACCGAGAGAATACGAAACTATGTATTTCATAATGTTATTAAACGCACGTTAGGTCAATTATTCGATGTTAGTCTTAATCGGAAGTTCACGAGCGCCCGTTGTTCAGAAACGATCTTTTATACGAGCAATTTCCGCGTGGATTAGAGATATTCCAGATGGCTCGCAGCGATACAGCTGGATAGTCGAATTGTTTCACGTGCAGCTTGTGAATGTCCCCTGATAGACGAGTAGCACCGAAAATGTCTAAAGGAACTGCAGGAAAAACGATCTCACCGCCATTTCTAGAAATGGAGTTCGAGAAGAAAAATGGTAGGTCACGTATAATGGAATCGTGCTATTCCGCAGCTTCGATTTAACTTGCGGGGTCAGTTAGATAGCACGAGAGCGCTAGTTTCACGGTTTACCGAAGCACTGTATATAAATTTTTAATCTTTCTTAAATATTTCATTCCGGCCACTTCCTGCAGACGGATATTCCATTCAGTCTTTTATCAAGCTCTAACTTAAACACTGCCAAGTGGCAAATTCCATTGGTTTTTTATTTTTGCCGATGTTAAATTCATTTAAACCACTTCTGTCCATATTAACAGTAATATTTCATCCGATAAAACGCAAATTACTCTTTCAACCAGAAATTCATGAAAATATTACGAATTTAAAAAATTATTCGGTCAAACTTTTGTCGAATCATTTCATCTGAATTTCGTCAAGCGACTTTAATTAAACGTACCTCTAGCGACACGTAATTATACCTCATTCTCAGCTTTAAAATCTATAAAATTTACCCAATGAATGACACTGTTTCCAAAGAAGTAATGTAAGTGTCACAACCAAAATTTTAAGATATTCCAAATTTTATTAAATATTAGAATAATGGAGTCCCTTCTCGGAAAATCTTACCGGGTACGGCGAATTACTTTGTGATTCTCCACAACCGATCAAACGCGAATGCGTTCATACAACTAATCGCGAAAACTTGAATATTGGCATCAGTAGAATCCGTAGGAAGTTCCGGGCTCATAGTTTTCGTCGTCGATCAGAGAAGTAATGCTCAACGCGGAACTCTGAGCAATCCGGCGCAGAAGACAAACAACCAACACCTTCGGAGTTCAGCAATTACCCGAGACCCTCATTCCTCACCGTCCAATGCTCATCCTTAATTCGGGATCTCGTCACTTTCAATATTCCGTAGACGATAAATTGTCCCGCGTCTGCCACCCGCTTGGCGAATAATTTAATCCGTGACAGGCATCGATCGAAGGAAAACGGAACAGGAAACGGGAGAAGCGGAAACGGTTATATACGATTAATTTGAAGCCGGCTAAAATTATTCCGCAATTTTGGTACACTGATTGTAATCGTTCCGGGTGAAATACAGTAATTCACCATCTAAAATTTTATGCACACGTCGGGCTGCGCTGCATAACTAATTCAGATCAATTGCATAGAATAATTCATAGCGATACAACTGTAACGCTAAATCACGAATCTAATCTAAACCGTTAGATTTGTATTTTCAAAATCCATCGTCGAAATTATTTTATTATCACTCCGGGGATTGTTGAATAAGCAAATCGTGTGACGATGGAAATTAATTTACATCCTCCGATCCAGTACGAATAACTTTCCGGATCAATCATATGCAAATTTCTAAAATGTCCCTCAAAGTATATTAGAGCCCATTGAGAATTCCCGTACCAGACAATCGCATTTCTCAGGAGTTGCCACCGAATTTTCCAGCGTTCCGACAATTGACTTTTGACCCTCGAATAATTAATTCCGTAGCAGAATGCGGAACGGGGTGAAACCGATATTCCGATCCCTAGCTGTGCCGTTTCGCGTGCAACGATGCCGCTTACACGCGGATAGGGGGGTTGGAAACGGGTAGGAGGTGGATGGATCGCAACTTTTCTTTCGTACGCCACCCCCTTTTCGCCATCCCTTCCGCTCGTTCCGTTTCCTTTTCATCTCGCCGAGGTACCCAGTGATTAGACGAAGTAGCGAGCACCGCGGAGAGGAATGGAAAGTTATGGAGGACGGAAGACTGCGGAGGGATTCGTAGGGTTGGGGTGATGAGCCCAGAGAAAGAGGAGCAGACACAAAAGAGTGCTGTACTCCGTTTTCTACCCCCTCCGCCCCAGGGTCCCACCCCCTCTTTGTTTCGCGACGCACCGTTAGGCAAACGGAAATAAAGAAAAGTCGAAACGAATATCGTAAGGAAGTGGAAGAATGAACAATAAAGAAGAAACTGCAGGGTGAATGGGTGTATCGCCCGGTAGCTATGTACCGAAATATCGACGTGCCGAATAAGGTCTTCTAGTTCAACCAAAGCTACCGTTGAATACCGCGTCTATGCATATATACATATACCTATATGTTCATACGTATACGTATTGTATGTATATCGAACATTTCTACGGAGGAAGACAAGCTAGAGCGTCCGTGGTCGTATTTCATGTCGAATAGCGCGAGTGTCAACCGCGTGCAACGAATTATTCGTGTTCTACGTAAATCTGCCGCCGAGTTACCCCCTGGTTCTGAAGGTGCGCCGAACTGAACGATTGTAATTACGCGTTCATATTGATTTACCCGTCAGTCGCAAGGCCAGTTATGCAATGAACTTTTGAGTGTTGAATATTCTCTTTGAAACGTCGCCGCGGCACTTCCACTTTTTTCTTTCTGCTCTTGTTCGAGTAAATGGCGTCGGTGTTGGCAAAGAGATTTCTGGCGAAGATGGTGCTAATGCATATTTGCAAAGCTGCGGGGGGTGCATTTTAGCATTGGTATTATTATGCTTTGATTTTTATCGAAGCAATAAAAAGTACGAGTTAAAAGTTTCTATAGAATATACTTTACCAATTTTATCAGGAATTTGTACGATATTGTAGAATATAGTTATTATATTTCTTAGATATACTAGTAAAATTGTGGACGGAACCACAAGGAAACAAATACATTATGAATTTGTAACTGGATCTGAAAACTATGGAAGCTTAAAAACATCTTCATACACCGGAATCGTCCGCATTTTTCTTCCCCTAGCGATTTGGCTCCGCGTCATTAGCTAACCGTGTTCATCATAAATTTCGCGTACAAGTCCGTTGACGTTTCTACGCAAAGGAAACAGGAATTCCGTGCTGCTAAATTGCGAGATTAATAAATAATGGCGGCATTGTAGTGCAGAATCGTCTGCGGTTCCAAAAGACGACACAGAGCTTACCTAGATACGACCACCGGCAGGCGAAATAACTTAACTACTTGCAAATGCATGGCCGACAACCGCACATCCAGTCGAAAATCGCGTTTCTCGCCGAAAAGAGCCGGAACCATTAGGATGAAAATCCTCAATGCGAATTACAGCTTCGGGTCCACGTGTATGTTCTACCTGTTCGCTCGGTATTTTACAATTAAAATCTATTTTCTTTTTCGTTAGGAAGTTTGCCAAAGGATAGTCGAGTGTATCTTTTACCATAAATAGGTAACCGGTGTGTTCTGGTCGGTTCGTATGTAAATTTTATTACACAATTTCATTCAGTTACTTGCACTTACAGTGACTTTTTTGGGTCGAATTTCCGAATAGTTGAATATTTTTCAATACATTTTCGAACACCAAATCTTGTTCCAATTTATAGAACACTGTACGTGACATTTTGAACAATTAAGGTAACTGGACAATTGTCTTTTTATTGAAATTAATAGCTGTTTATTGAAGTCCATTGAAATGGAGTACAACGAAATTCCTGTGTAGCAGGGGAACTGGTACAAATTATTCATACGTAAGCCAATAAATTTACATGTTGGTACTTCGAGGAATGTTAGTTCATCAATAAATCGAATAACTTAATGCTAAGTGAAATTTCGTGTCTAGGTATTACAGATGTATTACACAGTTGAGACATACGCGTAAACAATCGTTAGATAGCTAATAGTCGGCATAACTTCGGTAATTGCAAATGTATGACAATCAAATATACAACTAGATGAATACCGCTGAACATCGGAAATGTTCCAGGAGAATTTACTCGTACGCATAATTGTCTATTTACACAACAATTACTTTTATTCGTATCAATCTCAATGAAACATTTGTTCGTGCAATAAAAAATTGAGTCTTTTACGTAGCTACTGTAATTTTAGTAAAAATATTTCCACTTTAGTTTTATCCTGTACTGTAGAAAATTTGTCTGTGTTTCCTGAAATTTCGGGGCGATAAAGGTTTCAGTGAATTGATAATGAGCAAACACTAAGTACACACATGAGCAATAATTAGATCGCCGGAGGTTGAAACAACTTAACTAGTTGCAAATGCATAGCCACTAAATACAGAGCCGGAGGAGCAGCTCAATTGCAGTTGAAAATAGCTGTGTTTCTCGGAAAGAGACAGAACAATTACAGTGACAATTCAGAACAGAAATTCACGGTATCGTTACACACATAATACACATGACAGTCAGCTTGCGCGATACGTTGTTAAACAGCTGTTCTACATTTAAATATTTAAAGGTTTGTTTGCGGTAAACGAACAATGCAAACCTATGTTTTATTTTTAAAACACATAATAGAAATCATTCGTAACGTGACTGTCGAAACATGTAGTAATATAACCGGTAATAATTAATAAAGTTACCAATGAAAAACTAATTATTTATTGTACACATTATTATAAATTGAATTCGAGTTTTGTCGCTGAATTCTGTTTAGATTTGAAAACAGTTATTAATATTTTTTAATAATTGGATTCATTAATTAAATTTGTAATTTTGTTCCATTACGCGTGTGTATTTAAATAAAACTCTGTACCTCCATTTATGTTTACCGTAAACATACTATTAAATATTCGAATTTAAAATTAGTTTATTGACATCCAAAGTAAACCTATATTTTTCTTTTAAATATAATTTGAAATTTTTCATCTTAAGTAGGTTCATACATCGAAGTTTCCACAAAATTATTAATAAAATATTCGTGGACTGTTAACTATTGAATTGTTCCGAATATCATGATGGACAATGAAAGGCTTCTACTGAAATTTGCAGTTCAATCATTTTCCATGATTTCATCGCTATTCAACGTAGGGAGAATCAATGTAGGGATGGGTGGCTATAAAATTACAACCAAGCAGTTACAATTACAGTAAAATCGACACATGGGAAACGCAACGGAACTCCTGTGTACGTATTCACCTCTTGGGTTCCATGCACTTTACGCATACATTGATCGCTATAAAAAAAAATATTCCTTCAAGTGACACGACGAAAGAAATGTAAAAGTTGCATTTTCTTTCAAACACACATAGTCCGTATATGCATACATATGTATAATGCGTATGTACATACATATATACTATTCAAATTGTTCCGTTGCGGTGGATGTAGTAATAATTAAAAATTGTTGCGTAGGTGCGCTACAGAGGTAGTAATTACGAATTCAAGTGAGCTTGTTGCTTAATTAGTAATTATTACGATTTCTCTTGCGAGCCTCGTTCCGCATATATTCGTCCTTCGCTATGCCACTAGTTTCCACTATACCTGGTGTAACCAGTTACGAAATGTCGAACGTCAGATTTTATAACATGTTTTACAAATTAATAACCATTCTAGTTTCGTATTCGAACATTATAATACAAGTATCATACAATTTATTATCACCGAATAACGTCATATAAATAACACTCGAGAGAATATAGCTATCCACGCGCCATAGTAATTACTTACCCGTATATTTCTGCGTAAGCTGTTCGTAACACCCGTTATATTCACGCACGCTCAGTACCAAGGCTTGTTTACACTTTGGCAGAGAGTTAAGAGGTTCTCCCAGGCGCTGGGGCGCCGAGTAATCGACTTTCCTGACCCAGAAAGTCAAAAGGGCTTCGTTTACTTGCCATCTCACTCTTCTTTCCTTCTTTCCACTCCCTCTCCGTTTAGTTCTTGTACCTGCCCGGCCGTCCTGCTCTCTTCCGCCCCTTTTGCTCTCGCTTTTACCATTCTTTTTTTCTTTCCCTTTTATTTTTTTTTTTGCGCTCTTTCACCGACTCTCAGTTCCATCTGTCTGTCTATCTGTCTGTCTACCTTCGTTCCGGGTTACCTTGGTTTGTCTGTTCCACTAGCTTTCTACCCCCGGCCGCCGACCGAACCACCCCCTCCCCCCCTTTTCACGCTGGAGTGTCTCTTTCTCCGTGGAAGTCGAGTCGCGTCTGGATTCGGTGCGCGCCGGAGATACGGTCGTATAGTTAAAATCGGGCACTGACCGAAAACTTCAATATTCCGGCTCTTTCACCGACAAGAGGACGAAGGAAGGAGCCAAGAGATATCGGCAGTCCGTACGGGATGGTGGAAGTAAGAAGGGTGGGGGGAGGAGCCAAATGGGAGAGGTAAGAGAGCTTGGAAAACGCTTTTCGTGGCGCAACACGGGCTTCCGGATCAGGAATCGAGATGCTGCATCCGAAAGCGTTTCCAGTTCCTCTAAGTTCTCGGGTAAATACCGTACGTCGATGATTCTTATTGCAGTAAGATATTGTAAGCGTATGCTCCGAAATTTCGGAAAGTGCTCGTAACCGTTCAATACTGCGGAATAATAGCGAATTTGAAGATGGGGGATAGGTACTCGGTTGTATATCGTATCGTTTCGAAAGCAATATCGTCGTTTGCTATTGTTAGGAGTCCGAACTGCGTATAGTTATTGGTATTAAAAATATCGGTGTATTCTTATAGCAATGTATAAAAAAAAGAGAATTATGGGGACTGGCATTTTCAGTTTAACGTCATTTATATTTAATATACGTTTGGTACTGGTATTTATACCACTGGGAGGAGATATGAAATGATATGAACAATAGTGGCATATGGAGGTATTTCTTCTACCAAAAACGAGGTCTACGGTCATTCACCCCAATTTAGTTATTCTCTATGAGTGAGCGGACGTGAGTATTTCGGCGAACTGACAAAAACAATCCCATTTTTGTCTCAGTAACAAATAAAACGTTTTGAATATATTTATCGATATGAAACGTGATAAATTAATACATATATTTTGCTATCATGCATCATTTCGGTATGACACTTAGCGATATAGACTGCTATTCTAAAAGATTCGATAGGAAATGTCATAATTCTTTTAGGTCATCTGGATGCCTGCATTTTGTTTAGAATTATTTCAAATTTATTGTCAACTTAAGAGTAGTGTTTTTCTTGAACCACATACGTACGTAAAATAATATTACGTATGTTTTTATTTAAATATGATATGCGGTAACTAATTATTAATTTATTTCATGTTTCACGTCATCTACGAGTTTTATTAAACTTTTCAAATGCTTATTAAAAAGTTAAAACGTCACTTTATTACGAATATCGGATCTTAACAAACAGAAATAAAAACTCGACGGAAAGTACGGTGAATGGACAAATTAACGGCGATTTAAAGAAGAATTATTGAGTATAACAATGAAACGACTTCGACAGTTCTTTGAAGATCAGTCTTCTGAGTACCCTTCAGAGTTATCAAAAGATCGTTCGACCTATATAACGGCTGATTTCGCATGACCTCTTTCTTCATTTCCATTCAGCTTTTTATATTTCTACTTTACCAGAAAAGAAGCACTATAAAACTTTTTCACATCATTGCCTCGCGAAACTTTTCTTTATGCAGGATCCTAAAGAATGCTGTAGTTGCGATGATCATTCATATTCGTGACTACTCGATTATTACTTGCAAACCAGTTATGACATAACTTTCATTTCTATGTTTACGTTTCAACGTTTAAAAGCATACTGAGAATTTAGTGCTGCAAGTAGAATGCACCCACAGTATTGACGTAAAAAGTAGTTCCAGCATACTTTAAACAATTTACGCAACGATAGTCAGGCGTGTGCATGCACGAAATTATTTTAGAAAAGTTTATTATTATATTTTCATTCATATGAACATTTTGAAAAAAAAATACTACTAATGAGAAGATTGCAAATAAAACGAAAAGTAATTAAGAGGTATAATTAACAGATACATTGCGTTATTTGTAACCAGAAGTCAAGATTTATTTCTCAATTAATTACTATACATATATGTCAAGTAGTTCTTACGATTCTATAAATAGAGATAACATTATTCAAAATCGTTATGGTATACTGCTGTTATACGTATAGTATACCTAATAATATCGATAAAAATAGAAATAATATATAATACTTCCAGTTGAAGTAAAAACTATACGTTTATCACGAGAAATATTTCTATCGCCCGAAAACCTGCCACTGTCTCTTACACAGCGAGAGTAAAAACACTCGTTCATCTAACGGAAGAGTAATTCATTACGACCAACCACTGCGGACGTTAATTACCTCCGCTTCCTGATACTCAACGGAAAATCACGAAAAGTGTATTGTGGGAGTCGTAAAATTGCTTGGTACCGGCGACCCTAATAAAGGTAATTAATTACTCAAAAGCCTCGTCCAGCTTTTGGCACGCCACGCATTAACTGCAAAAGCGTCGAACGGCAGCGCGGCCGTGGAAAGTTTTCGTTTTGCGATTCATTGCGTCGCTGGAGCCATTCGTACTCGCCAACGCGAAGTAAAGGTACCTATTTATATCGAATTAAAAGACGGCCGGTTACGAAAACCTTTTTTGCCGTGCTCATTTTCGGGAAATCAGCCCGGCCGGCAGGTATTTGAATTTCCTCGAAATTCAAATCGCACCTACCGCGAGAAAGTAATAAAGGAGCGCTTTCATCATCGTCGTAGACGTCTGCGCTCGGCAAAAGAGCACTTAATACCACCACCAAGCTTCGCCATCATCGCGCCTCCTTCATCCGCCGCCGACAGTTTCTGTGTTTTCTTCTGACTTTTATATAAGCGTTGGCCTCTTCTTTTTTCTCACCCTCTTTCGTCTCTTCCACCTATTCCTCTTCCTGCCTGCGTTTTTCATCTTATCTTTTTTGACCACTTCCTTCGACGTTTTCGTTTCGAACTATTTTGTTTTCTTTTCGGGTTTTCATTTCTGTTACCTCTTTCAATTTCTCTTCCTCCTGCCAGTTTCTTCTTCTGGTTTCATTGCGTTTTGATATTTACCTTATATTTTCTATATTCTCGTATTTTTAAAAATTTTTCATATCGCTATCATTTCTTCCTCGATTCTCATCCCGTCCTTGTTAACTTTGAATCTTTTATTAGTCCTCTCGATCGAGCGACCGCTTTGTTTTGTCTTCGCTTCCTTCGTCTTAATTATTCTGTACGCTCTGAGTTTTACGCTCTAATTTGTACGTATCTTCGTGAAGAATCATCCATGGTCTAAAGGGAAATAATTAGTCGAACAAATTCAGGCTGTAATTGTTGCCTCCCTTTCAGCCTCGCAGATTTTTATTTAATCATTGCCTTTTAGGTAAATTACTGGCCTGTTGCGAATAAATTCAATGCAAATTACGTGGTCTTTGTAATCATTGATAGCGCCGTTTATTGAAAATGTTGCAGAACCATTGGTCATTTCCGAATATTATTACAAAGTGCTAGTAGTAATCTAATTGTTCGAATATGTAATCGTAGATTTTATTTGCATCCAGTGTATTCTTTGATATACAATTCGTGATAAAGTCGATAGTTATTCGATAATGCTGTCGAATACATATCATAAATATTGCACATATATTTCAATTATATCAGTAAGCTATACGTGCTACCAATTACTTACAGCCACAACATCGTATCTTTGATTAGGCAGAACGAAACTTGGTACGCGGACTAGCTAACACCAAAATTAACTTTTAATGACCGTAACATCGAGGCTTTTAGCAGTTTAATCGTTATCTGCCGTAGTTCCCGGTGGTCACAGACATCACTGGGGATTTATAGTTCAGTATTTCCACCAAGTAAGAGCAAACGCGAGTCACTTGGTTACTATAGTTCCAAACACGAAGTCAAGAGTCCAAAGCTTAAATCGAGTTTACTCTCAGTATCGAATTTCAACGGAAGTGCACTCCCCTGTGTGTTGTTTTCGATCGAGAAACTTACGAAGACAATATAATTTGAGTTACTAGTACAAGGAACGTATTACGTAAATTTCTTTTCGAGCAGCCGTGATGCTATTCAATGGTTACCGAACGAAACTTTGTGGTGGTTTTAAAGTTTCGAAACAAATAACTACAGTCCTGGATTTTATTTTTTAGAAAACCATATGATAATATCTTCGTACATGTTATCATTTTTGTTGATTACGTTGTTAGGTAGGTGTACGTTATGTATGTACATTTAATAACTTGAACATACGTACATCCGTATTATGAGTACGTTATATACTAATTTTTTTTTCAGCAAAATTTGTCAAACATTTTATATTAAAATATCATTTCAGCATGTGGCATGGAGTACATCCCTGCTTTAGCAAATATTAATTTTCTATTTAAAATACAATTTCGAATTCATGATTTCCACTGCATGTATATTCCTTATTAAGATTACGCTCCCGCGGAGGTACATTATAATAATCATTCCCTTTAATACCGAACGTACATGGTAAACCACTTTAAACTTGAAGAACCAAACGTAATTTAGTTTCAAGTTCTACGACCAATGAAACGATGTCGAAGCTTGTTCTTCATTTTAATTAGCGCCCTACAATTTGGCGAAGTTTCCACGTTAATCGATCGTCAAAGTTATCCCTAATCTCATTACCACTGATTTCCATGAAAAACAGGGATTGAACGGTGTTTGTAAGGCTATTGCCACCTTCCGTGGGAATTCGAAATTGCGGTTCTGCTCCAACAACGGTTGTCTCGAGTAGGAAACTTCTATACCGACGATCAATGCGCTTGTTCTGTGGTTAAAGTAGGAAGTAATCTTATAACTTGGTAGTTCAAGTCTCTACCACCGAGTGCGGCACGCTTATCTTCCACCTATTATCTCGAATTTTTGTCAGATTACCTATTATCTGGTTAATTAGAATCTTAGAGATTTTTCTAACACAACTTTAACTATTGCATTTCGATTTTCTTGGATTTTCAAATTATAAACATGAAACACTACGAATTTTAAATTAAAAATAATATTCATATTCAATTTAAATTAAAAACTACTTGTAGTTTTACAAAGTTGCAGCTCGATTTATTAATAAAAACATCAGGGACCGAAAATGTGACTGAAAATAGAAAGTTATTTTTTTTCACGAGTAACATACACTTTCGTGCTCTTACATGATCCGTGTTTGCAACTACGTGCATACCTTACAGCTACGCGTGCTACGCTTCTTAAAATTTTCGCATCCTTATAAAACGCTGTAAGGTATTCGTGTAAACTAAAACCGAAGACGTAAGTTTATTATCTGAGATCTATTATGCGCATACATTTGAATTTCTTTCACCACGGTTACTCTCCTTCGGAAGGTAGGCTTACCCAGTCTACACGCTTATTATTAACTCACGTGTATCCTTGACACTACTGCATTTCCCTTACCTTATGAAACCGAGCGTTAAACGAATTGTTTGGTATTTCTGTTTATGGTCATTTAGGAAATAGTATGCACGCCATTAGAATCGTTGCATTGCAGATTGCACAATTGCAATTCACTTACGTAGAAAAAATACTTAACGATGCAGCACTGAATACAATATTACAGTGTTATTTCCACTAAAGTTGAATAGAATTTGTTTCATACGTTTTCTAAATAAAATTTACCCCATTAGTTGTTACCTTTTACAATAATAATAACGTTCTAAATATCCATACTAAAACATTCACAGATCTGGGAACTATGTCAAATTAATCAGGAACGTAATCTAATATACGTGAGAATTACTTAAATAGTGAATAAAAAGAATCATATATTTTTACGATAAATAAATATCGACACAACAAATGGATCAATTCCTATTAACAATTAATATAGATTCGTAATTAAGATTTATCTGGCAAAAGTAATTTGATTTCCCATTCTAAAGATTCGATCATCAATTCTAATGTCGTGAAACTACGTGCGGCCTTATATTTCCTTTCCTATTTCTCGGTATCGATACTTGTATGTTTTTATATTCCCGATGCACGGATCGTTCCCGGCTCCTGTGGCTTTCGTAAAAAGTTGAAAACACGTGACAAGGAAGCCTGTAGCATATATGGCTTGTGCTGACTTCCCCGAGTTTTCTTCTCCTCTAACATTGAAGAAACAGGTAATAGAACACGGAAAAAACGATGAGAAACTTTGATTCTTAATTGCAAATCAAGTGGATCCTGTACAGAGTGTAATTTACTGTCAACATTTCGTTGAGATTAATTGTACACGTCACAAGGGCAGTCTACTGGAGATACTATTTATGTCGTCATAATAATTAAATTTTCCACAAACATGATGATAATGTTGAAATTTCAACAAGTCCAATTTTCTACAAACCACAGTTTCTGCTTCACGAAATTCCTAAGCATCCGCAGATCTACTTGGAAACTTCCATGCACTAAAGTTCATGCTACTCGAATTTCTCAAGCGTCCAAATTTGCTTCATTTTTCTTCAAAAAGTATTTTTTTGCACGCTATATTATTACTTCCCTTATCATACAAATACTGAAACAAATCTGCACTTTTCTCAGATTTACAATATTTCTTCATCAAACATTATCATTCGAATTATATTTTCATCGAAAGCTATGAACGCAACATTCTGAATTGGCCAGTTTTACTATTGATCTGAATCTCCATAATTTCCACGAATTGCTCACTCTGCTCTTTGTAGCATGCTAGTATTAACACTGTCCCACCTTTTCAATACCTAAATATGCATAATGACATATTACGTTTAATACCCCGAAAATTTGTTACTACTCCAACCACAGTAATCTATATTCAGAGGCTATTTATGTTCCCCCTATAACTAACCATTCCAACATCTCTTCCTCTCTTTCATTTATTTAACATAATACACATTCTCTAATATTTAAACAAACCTATTTTATTAAATTCTCATAGACCGACAATCACTCTTATCATTCTCTAAAATTCCCCGCGTGAAAACGTTAACCCTTTGCGATTGGCAGATTTCACTTTTGGGAGTACCAGCAGGTCGGAGCAAGTCTAGCGTTTCGCAGTTACCTACTTTTGCTTACAGTATTTAAAATCAATATATGGATATTAAAACATACAGAATTTGTTGAAACGGATTTCGAACCACGAGGCATAGGGGACGATAGTGTTTTGTCATTTTTGCGATTTTTGAAGGTTCCCGCTAAAGGTACACCGACTTCTACGACGATTTAACACTAGATTTACGGATGTTGATTACATACCTACTTTTACTGAAGTGTACTTTACTAATATACTAATATAATTTATTAAGTGTAAAATTTACATCTGTTTCATTACTTAACTAAAAACTAACGTATGTATTTCGAAAATAACATTAAAATTTTATATATATATACATAATAATCAAATTTTGAATCAGTCAAATTGGCTCGGTCCGTAAATCTAGTGTTAAAAATGTCCCTGCTACAGGGACACCGACCGCAAACGGTTAAATAACCGTCGTCCTTCGGCGGACCGCAAAGATCACTTCCCCAGGTAACAGTACCAGTCCCCATGAATTTTCGGGCAGCCCGGTGCATTTCCACTTCCACGATCCGAAAACACCGGACCCGGTGCCACGTGTTTCGATACACCCTGTATACCGTCCGCGGGGACATGCGTAAGCCGCGCGCGTGAGTAGGGATAGTGTGGCGCGTGGGGCTGCGCCGGGTCACGATTGTCACTTGTCAGTCCGCCGCGAGCACTCCTGCCGTGAGGTTCGTGTTGTTCGTCGTCGTTCTCTCTACGGATAATAACGCGCCGCGAGTGATTCCGTGATCCGCGAGGAACATTAATGTCATCGTCGTGGAGCGTCCGGGAAGACGCGTCGTCGCGGTGCTGGAGTCCGAGACGCGGTACCGTCTTCGAGGCACGCACAGTGCCGTCTGATCTCGCGCGACTCCCGCGACTAAATTCCCGCCGTTCCGGCTATTCTGTGCTATTGGTGATAATCGTGCTCGTGTTCGGTTAAACCAGTGTGTTGTTGTTATTGTTCATTTTTTTGTCTGTCTCTTTTTCTCTCTGTGCCATTTGGATTACACGACGTGTGACTGCCAGGGTTAACAGGTGTAAGACGCAAGTGAGTCTTATTTTTTTTTTTTGGAGTCGGGTACATAGTTTTTGAGTTTCAAGGATGCTGCAGGCAGATCCAATTTGGGGAGATTTGATAGTTTTTTTTTATTCTGATGGGATTTTTTGTTTGGGTGAATGTAAGGGGAGTGTTGAGGGAAAGATGTAAACATATATGTTGCAGATGTTACTGGGAAATGGTGACTCGTTCGGTAGGAGAAACAGGTGTCTCCTATCAGAGAGTTTGGATTGTTGTTTACAGGAATGTAGTGTAATTGTTGGATCTGCCTGTGTATTGTGTATCGTGTGTAATGATCGTGGGACTTGTCAGGAGTTATATTTCGTGTGGGCTTGTTATATTTTCGACATGTCAATGTACCGAGCGAAGTTTACCGCGCTTTGAAAGAAATTCAAACGAGTTCGCTTGCGAGTCGATACGTCAAATACATAAAACCGGATTATATTTTATTCAAGTATTCGATAATTACTGGTTTCCACGTGAGATTCGTGTTGCGCAATTGAATTGTAAAAGTGCCGGATATTAAAAGTTAATTAAACGGAGCGATGATGAAGCAATAAATAAAATAATAATTTGGATAAAATGATACCGTTATATTCCACCGATGCTATTCATTTATGTTTTTGAACGTGAGTTCTGTTTACCAATCTGTTTTATTTGAATACGGGAACATCAACGTTTAATTACAACGGTAATTCCAATGAAGTTTCATTTACTTAATTTTACCCGGTGAATTCAGTTATTAAATTCAGGAAAGAGTTGATTTCGCCAAGTGTCGAGTATTAATAAAATTATTCATTCACGAAGGAAAATATCTCCATGCATTCGTATTTAAATTGTTACATCCAACTCGTTTAATTTTTCCAAATAATATATTATTCGATGAAACCCTATTTCTATTTTCAACAAATAATAATCAAACAGAGATCTAACACCTGATCCAAAAACACACTGTCTGGATAAATCATCTTTTACCACAAATATTCTTGATCACGATTGCTAATTTTTTCTTCACTCGTTTCGATTTTAAATTCGAGCGTATCGCATATAAATCGGAGATAATTTTTAGTCCTACACGTTCGATCTGCATTAAGACCTTCGACGTATCGACCAGCAAATCCATCTTCCCTGTCGTCTGTATTTCATTCAAAGAAACGTGGGCTGTTCATCGTCCCACGGTCAAACCGCGACACTCGTAATTCGATATACGCCGTGGCTCTGAGACGATCTCGGAGACAGCGTCCCGCGCTAAATTCGAAAACGTAAAAAGAGAACGCTTCGTTTAGTCGCGACACGATACAGACGTCCAGACGCCTGTTGATGCGAATCAGACTCCGTTGGACGCTTGATATCGCTCCAATTACTTCAATTATAGTAGTGTCATGTTGATTCGAGCACGCAATACAGCTTTTCTTTTTTTTCTTTCTTTACTCCATCGTTGTCCTTCCTCTTAAGAGAGACACGCCGTGAATTTTCCACTGCAAGTTATCCCTCGCGAAAAGAACAAGGGTTTAAAGGGACGGCAATACGCTTTAGCGTATCTAATTATCATAATTTTCAACGAGTCTGTCTTGGAACTTTTCGCGAGGTTTAAACTTCGCATTAGCCAGGCGTCCGGAAAGTCTGTGGCAAACAAGCTGTTCATCCAGCGAATCTCGTTATTTCGGAGTTCGCTAAGCTGAAAATTCCGGGGCGGTTGTGTCCCGGAGACCGACGAGCCTCGTCGTAATCGGAGCATTCTCGTATCCCGATTTTCTTCTTGGCAAACGTAACAACTACTCGCGGAAGACACCGAGGATAACACCAGACAGCTTTGCACACCTGTTGTTCACGTTTCACGTGAAACGGCTCGCGTTTTAACCGCGTGCACGTACGCTCGATGGAAGATGGGCACGGAACGACGATGCACGAAATTGTGCCGTACGGGCTCGTTACATATTTACGCCTCCTTGATATTCCCGTTGCGTAAGTTGAACGAAGAAGAGACTTAATCCGTCACGAGCGAGCGAATGTTACTATGACCTAAATGAAACCGGAGCAAAATGACCGTGAAACGAGCAATTATTTGATTCATTGCTACTGGGCTACATCTTTCAATCATGAAATTGCTCCTCAGGTAATTACAATTATTGAGAACGCTTGAAACGAAGGCTTCAGGGAAAACGTATGTTACTACGTGAGCAAATCTTTTAAATACGTTACGTTAACGGGTTTTGAAATAGTTCATTAGTTAATTCGTTTGCTTTTAGGTATTGGGATTTTTTAAAAGTATTGTTTTTAAATTACTTTTGGCTATTTGTAATGGTTTCCTCAAAATATCACCACAATACAAGTATGTTTTTCACAGTTTTCATTTAGATTTAAAAAAGTATTGGAGTAATTAGACACTAATAAATTTTGCCCGCATAACGATATACTTTTCTTTCCAACGAAATGTATGAATTATTAATTTAATTTCCGAGATAATCGTCGCTTGTTAAAGTATCATGTTTCCTGCAAACATATGAAATTAACGACAGTGGCAGAGAAAGCAGAATGTGGTTGTTACATTTTTATTTCTGTGCAAAAGCAGTCTGGTGGCTTCTCATATGTCGATATTCAGGTCATATAAGCCACACTTAATATTTTTACTAAATTATTCACCTTTTCCGCATAACGGTTTCAAAATTACCTTAATAACGTAATTATACATTGAGATTTTCACCGTCCGTGTGTAGTTGACTACGTTTGTCTAAATACATAATATGTATGCATAACATTACGATATCTGAGAAGCAGACTGATGAATCGGGACAAAACAAACTACTCTTGTTGTACTAAACCATGGATATTGTAAATTAATGTACTAAAAGTTTGTCTGGATTAAACCCAGGCCTAATCCAAAACCATCATCAGTTTGTTTCAATTTAAATCTATTCTTAACAACCTCAGTGCGAATATCGATAAATGGATATAATGAAGAAAATTACGACAGTAATTTTATATAATAATTATTATATTGCGAATGTAATGTATAAATTGAAGATACTAAATCTCGTTCAAAATGTCAATTAATTATTAATTGACATGGAATTTTATGTTCCTCGTTGGATTGAATTTATGAAATCTGTCGGAGATTAAACTGAAATTACGTCACATTGTTCCCACACTGAAAATGAACGTAATCACTAATGACACGAATGGCGATTACACTTGAATACGGTCACATTAATGGAATTCATCTTCTCGTCTATAAACGTTCCCTTTGTTCGTTTGTCTAAAAATTCCTCTTATCAAGATGATGTTTGTTCGTTAGATTCACTTGATTACTCTGTTTACCGAAATCTCTAAACTCAGCCGCGTTAACTTCCAGAATCTTTCACAAGATTAAAACACACACGCATAATAGATCTGATATACATATCTCACATGAGATCCCTTTCATCTACATTTACAAAAGTAACGATTCGTACGAACCTTTCAATTAAACGGTGCATAATTAAAAAGTTCATAGTTTCAATACTGGTTACCAGTATAATCGGTGGCTTTAACGTTGCTACAAAAGCGTAGGTCAAGACGACTATCGGCGATCTGAAACGTATATCTAACAAATGATACGTTTCATGTTCATTCGAAATGCTTCGAAGCACGCGTGAGTCACGGATATCCGGGTGCACGCGGATATCCGTGCCCGGAAAGCGTAATTAATAATTTTTGTTAGCCCCGTATGGTGATACGGACCACCCTACTACATTTTTTTTTGCCCCCCTTGCACCCTTCCTGCTGAACAATATGTTGTTCCACTCGGCGCCACGGAGCCTTTCGATTCACCTGGGGCGAGGTATTGTACGTAACTTACGTCCATTCACGTAGTACGTGGGGTTGAAAATTAGATAACCTACTCTGCGATGCACAGCTGCTCGAGCTTCTTTGGAAACTGGTTTCTCACAATACAGGATGTGTACGGGATCGGAATTAAATTTGTACCATCCTCCAATACACAGTACATATTCCTATCCTTTATGATAATTCGGCCTGAATGTTCTGCTGGGAGAAGTTGTTGTCTAAATATTTTAACAAATTTTGTATAAGTTTCCCGATTGAATGATTGAACTATTAATTTCCGATATCACAAGTAGGTGCATTGGTTCTATTGTATATTCTTTACCGATAAGAAGATAATATTTTAACGATAATTGGAAGCATTCGGATAATGTTATAAACACTTAAAATTTGTATAATATTTCCACGTTGATTTCCTCAGTTTTGTATTTTCCCCTCCTGTGTATTCATCGGTTTTATAAAGCCAATGCTCGATACGAGTGGCACTCGTGAAAGTCGAAAATATTCGACAGTATTTTCCCACCAATTATTCCCTACAATTCGCAGTTGAGTTTTCTCTCAGGCAGAAAAGTTCGGTCTGTAAATTCGATCGGAGTATCGGTTGAAATAATTCACGAGTTTCTGAAAGAACTGAGCAAACACAGAGTGGAACAACATGCGCTGGTAATTTTTGTTATTGTTTTTACCCTCGTATTGTTCCGCTAGAACGAGTGACAGAGGTGCTGTCGAATTTACCTGGGCCACGGCGAACGTCAATGGCGGCTTCACGCACAGAGAGCCCCGGTCAGTGGAAAGGGAGGCTAAAAATTAGTTAAGCCGCCCCCCTCCCTGTACCCCGGCAGAGTACCCCCGAACCCGGTTCACGCTCTGATCGATAGCGAAGGCAAAGAACCGTGCGTGAAACTGTTCAAAAGTTAAAAACCAGCACCTCGACACTAAGGGAATAATATATGAAGAGGGAATTTTAATATATGTTTTGTAAATTGCAAGTTATTTTCTTTTAAATTCTGTAATACGTTGGAAAGTGGTTAATGTTCTCCGACTTAAACGTATATTTAATTTCTGAGAATTATTCAAATACATGAAATTACATTTGTAGTAATTGTTACATTGTTAGTCAGTCCATCAGTAAAACTTTCTCTCGTTATATTAAATACTATTTAAAATACAGTAAACCCCCGCTTAACGCGGTACTGTTACAACGCGTTTTCATATAACGCGATTTCATGTCCCTCGTATAACACGTGTTTTCCCCCATATAACGCGGGGATTAGGTTAGGTTATATTTCTGTACTGTGAAATTTATAATCAATTTCGCGTACGTTTGCACATTGTGTCAATGGCGTTCTTATAAAATTTGTGACAATGCAGATTTTTAAGAAATTAAAAATTACAAAACAGTTAAATAATGTTAAATTTTTAGCGAATAAACATGTAACATAACTATTTTTGGAATTATGTAATTTTTTTGAAATTAACTGTTTTTAGTTACATATGTATGAGTTTTTTATTTAAAATATTCTTAGTTTGATTTTAATAAAATGCCCATATTTAGTTTTTCCTTAATATTCGATTTACTTGAATCATTTGTACATAACGCGTTATACGGGGTCATAAAGCGCGTTATACGAGAATACTCATACAACGCGTTTTCCTATAACGCGGAACGGACCTACCGCGTTAAGCGGGGGTTTACTGTACTTCGTCTTTTACGGAATGTCGTCTGCAAATATTATTCCAGCTGCTTGTCGGCAGATATTCTGAGTACTCGAAATTTATTTATATCGTCCTACTCCAAAAATAATTTCATATTTGACCTCCGTTTTCTCCGAATCAATTTGCCGCATTTTTATGGTCTCGCCGCCAGAAATCATATGCATTCGCTCAAACGGCGGAAGTAAGTTTTTTTTTTCGGTTGGATTAAAAGTGATAGTAAGGTTTCACATCACGATCGTATTTTCTATTACCATATTACGGTTTTAGCTAGAATCGCCAAGGTTCCCTTACAACCGGCGCCGCCGTGTTTCATATCTGCTGTTTATTCGTGGTCAACTTTGGTCGTGAAGGTATCACCCTTATGCTATGCGACACGTCTTATGTGTCACATGAGTCTACTGATTAACCGACGCATTGAGATTATGCCGTCCCCTAAGTACATACCGGTTTTACGATCTGGCAATTTGCCCTGAGTTTCACGTGATAACAGCACCGAGTGACAAAGCGTTCGGAACACGCTTCTTAAATTTCCACGTTGTTTTTCAACTCGTTTCCCTGGCAGTCTCTGACCTTATAATTCCATTAAGATTACATATTCTACGGTTCTCATAAATTTGTCGGCAATGTTGATTTTAATATGGGCAACGTGTCCACGGTGAACCCTCGAGTGACCTGTGTACATGTACGAATCTCGTACGCGCTGTTTATTCGTTTAACATGACATTTCCTGAATTTTGAAGCCTAACTGCAACACACCGCCAAACAGACTGAATATTTACTCGAGTGTACGAAATGTTTGCGAATCTTGTACGTGTCTCTGGTTGATGATCGATGTATAATTCTGTATTTAACAAACGTCGTCTTTATCTATCGCGTATTGACTTATTTATGTTAAACCGAGCTGGAGTCTTACAGACATACAATTGTTTTACTATACATACGTACACAATCGAGGAATATTTACCACTTTCTAGATCCACGTAACGCGAGTTTCGCAAGTACAATCAGTCAGGTATATAATATTGTCCATTTTTAACGATCTCGGATCAACACGTAATCCGAAACCTGGGTTAATACGCGAGATAATAATCGCGCGTAATCGCGACTCCATAAGTAACTTATCTCCCGCGAGTTTCACAAAGATACAGTGATCTCATTCAAATAGATTAACGCGTTCCAGAATGTATGTATCTTGATTCATACCGCGGCGGGAGAAGGACAACAACACACATAAGTATACGGTTCCACGCGGTTCATAGAAGCCGACCTTAATAATCGAGGCTGTCTATGAATATCTCGTGTGTATGCACGAGAGATCAAGGTCGTTTTCATTGCCGATCGAACAGGGTGGTCATTAAGCTCCGCGATATTTTTTTTTTAATGGCTATTTCAACGTCGTTATGTTCAATCGCGGCTCTCTGATTTACGTAATGCTCGTTCACCTTTATGCATTGCACTTTCTCGATAAATTTACGGATTGCAATTTTTTTTGTCAGGTATTGTTGCGATTACCATCCATGGATGTAGCCATGCACCGTCATCATACCGACGTTATGCTTTATTCGAGTCACGAGCGGCACTGTTTCATCGCGCATGTGATGCGCATTTTTTTTCCCCTACGTTCATTTAAATTTCTGCGACAATTGCATTACGTATTTCATTTACTCGTGACGTTTATTTATTCTAAGCACACTGTTTTATCGTCACGATTAATTAGTAGCTGTTTGGTAGACGTGTATATGTATGTATACGTGCGATATGAATATGTATGCATCGGGCTGACTCATAAGTAATTATCTGTTTCTTACATTCACGAGTTTCAGGAGTATTTCATCGCGCGTCTTATCCTAGCAGGAACTCGTTCAACAGCTTACTTCGACTTATGCAATTACCTCCTGGGTATCTAAAGCGATTAAAAGTTGTTCGAAACATGCATTGAATATGAAAGAGAGATTTCCGTATTTCCAAATTTGTCGATTGAAATTCTAATGAAACGGACTGTCAGTTTCAGTATTATTATTTTTTATATCAATTTGGACGACAAAGAAGATGTTATCGAAAGAAGGGTGTGGTACGTAAATCTAGGGTGATTTATTGGAGCGATAAATGGCTACGTTTTCTTTCGGAAATTGACATGCGAATGCTGCCGCGGTACTAATTCGTCACTATCGTCGATCTGAACACGCAGAGCCCTTCCATGGGTTCTGCCCATGGACCGACCGACCGAACCGGTGGTACAGTTTGAACAAAAAATAAAACGCAATCACTCTTCATCTCCTGTCCCAATAAACCTTCGGGAAGAAAAATAGTTGCCCGCGTTCAAGGTTCATTTATGAACCGTAATGGCTACATACATTTATTCAGTGTCTTCTCGTTTACATACGAATTTGTCGTTAATTACACGTATTGCTTGTATTATTGCCTATTATTTCATTTAGCACGTGTGGATATTATAATTATTCTAATTCTCTTTGACTGGACTTTGAATAATGTATTACAGTTTGCCTCGTTTATAGACGTTTATGGTCTATATGTTTTATTAGTTCTTATATCGAGCTCTATAAGCCTAGCTTTTCCAAGGATACTATAAAGTTGGTAAATTACGTCGACTCCATTAATGAATACGTAATAAGGATCTTAACGAAGCGATTATTGCAGACTCTAAATAGCTGATATTAACGAAGCGTTATTTCGAAATTTACGTGTATACCACTGCATGTGAAGCATGTATTATTCCGTCGAACTCGATGATAATGAGTCGAAAAAACACAATATCCATTCTGTTCTTCGCTTCCACAGGTACAATGTATCGTACGGTAATTAATTAATGTTCATGCAATTAGCACCGGCAACGCCGTAAATATTTAAGTACATACCTTCCTCGTTCGATTTGTTTTATGGATACGTGATCGTGTCCCATGCTGCGAGGCATCCACCAAACAATCGATTACTCGACGTAAACGATAATGCTGTGCTCCGAAATAAAATTCTGTCGTCCCTCTGTCATTTCTCTTTCCGTCGAAGAAGTTCGACAATCATCGTTCTACTTGAAAAGAAGTACCGTTAACTTCGGAATTATTGCTCGCTCGTAAAATTTCATCAAGAACAAATTGCACAAGTTCGGATTAGTTTCCGGTTCGGTGGGAAATACGTGTGTCCGCCCGGCATGTTGTATACTTACGGGGACTCGTGTCGTTACGACTGCCGCGACGTTATAACGACCCACGTAATGTAACGCTTATAATAGTTGCGCAACATGTTAATACCCGTATTGTACGTACGAAAGGAAAAATGATAATGGAAATACACGTGAGCACGGTTGCCGCGTGCGTGCTGTCCGTTCGCATAAATGACGGCGTGTACGAAACACACAAAGAGATCTCTCTCCGTCTACTGAATCGCGGTTGACGGGTCACGTTTAAAACCACCTTGACGAAATGTAAACCGCCGAGGGACGGGAAACTACGGCGACCGACCGAAGACGTCGAAGTAAGTACCTGGCCTTGCGAGTTATATTTACGTCACCGATGAAAATCTTCGCTACATTAAATACACAATACTCCCTTAGAACTGTCAACACAGTATATAGATATTCCTCCCTGAAAAGTAAGAAAAAATAAATATTTCGGGAAGCCAAGTATCATCTCTTTTTTCACACGAATTAAATAACCTATGAATCGTATATCTACATATGATATACAATTTCAATGCTTTCTAACGTGGAACCGTGGTAAACGGTAAAAAATGATTTCACATATTTATCTGAGAAAGAGAGCATGTCAAGCGAATTACCCTCTTCGTCTTTCATTTGACGCAATGAGACTCAAAGGCTCGCTTAGCCGTCATCAAAGTGTCGAACGGGATTCAAGTGTTCTAAACAACTGTTAATGCAATGTTAGGTTTCCCCGTGAAAAGGGGAACAAAAATTCGAACGCATCAACGCCCAGCGCTATTCCGCACTTTGAGCACGTTCGTGGCCGACGTACATAAAAGCTATCCATAAACACCCGTTCACAATGAGGGACCTCCTCGACGGCGTATAATGCCGCTTGATGCCGAACGGTATAACGCTATGTATACGTTCGCGGCGATGAGAGAAGGTAGAAGAACTGGCTCTGTGAGAATTGTTCGACGACGAACACCGGCGAAAGATTCTGCCTTTTGCGCGTCGTTAAGCGGTCGCTGACTTTTTCCCTAAGAAGAAGATGGAGCAAACGGTTTCCGTATCGCTGAATGTCCTCGTAGCAGATCTCGGGGATCATTCTAATGCTTAGACGAGCGATATTTTCTTGAAAGGAGTCGCTGAGAAAGTATCATTCTTTAGCACTTTTGCAAAACATACTTTAGAACATTGAACCCGGAATACATATTATAAGATCGGTAACTGACTATACATATAGATGTTCTGGATAATAATTTATGAGCAGATATTCACTTTCCTATTTTCCTGTAGCTCGTTAACTGATATATTTTAAGCTGTAATAGACAAAAGTAGTATTATATCTGTACTTGACGTATATGTATAGGTTTAGTTTACGTGAGTCGTAAAGTGAGGGTTTTCAAAGTTTTGAATTTCATCTTTCTTTAGCATACTTTCGAGAGTGAGAAACATTGGTTGTAAAATAACGTTTAAAATACAGTGTGTACAGTAGAGCGATGTGTGACTACCTAATTATAAAGGCAATGAGTTACAGCAGTTCGCGAAGGTTTCTCGTTCAAGCCGGTTAATGGGTTGGGGTTCTGATTGACAAGGATGCTGTAAATGGACCGAAGGCAAAGAACAAAACGAAGCTAAGAATCTAAGCAATTATTAGGCGAGTCAGGTTAGGGTCGGTCCTTTGTTTTACGACGAATGCTTTCTTTCTTGTTTCCCCGACGTGACTTCGTCTCCCGGTCCTGCGAAATTCGAGCTCGTTTCCTCTCACGTCTGGTTACCCACCGTTTTCGAATTTTGGTCCTCTCTCTACCTGAGGTTCGTTAAAAATTACTATTCCCTTCGTTCAGGTAGAACGTGGACCCTTTATCCGACTTCATCTATGCCACGTTAAATGAACCAACCGTGGAAACAGTGTGCTGGACAGATTCAAAGTCTATCGTAGACTGTTTGCGCATTCTTGATTACATTTTGCATTCCGGGAAATTCTGTTTCATCCACCGTGCAAAGGTTTGCGTACCTTCGTATATACATATAGTATATGTATACCGTAAAAGTTTTCATTCCGTTTGATTCTACGTGACCCACCTGTTTTGTTTGCTATTTCGTGCGATGAATTTCAGACGTATCAGAATATTATTTTACGGATTGTCAACCAAGGAAATGTATAATTACCGATTGAAACGAACCCAGTCAGGTTCGTAACTCATGCTATTTATCTAACAAATGTTTCCAACTAATGCGTACCAACGGAAGGTATCCATTACCACGTTTCAAGTATCAAAATTATGATCTTAATATTCGTAAAGGAAAGCACGTACAACAATGTCCTCACGGAAAGTGCGTTTCCTTCGTTGTTTCCACCTTAACGCCGCGACGTATGAATTCCTCGTGCAATTTATCCAGCAACGTATCGTTCTTTTCGCACGATCGAAGGAAGCGTGGATTGCCGGCTCAATCGTAAAATTTAATTAATCGGCCGGTGGTTGGCGATGTACCAGGTACCTAGCAGCCTCTACGGGCTCCTGGCCTCCATCCAGAATTAATGCCCGTGCCAACACGATATTCCTCTCTCTTTATGGGAAGTACTGAACTGTCGCTATACGTATACGCCCCTGATCACACGTAGTATCGAGCACTGGTCGTATACATTGGCGTTCTACGCAAAACGCCGGGATAATCCTCGCTAGTTCCTGCCTAGTGGCAGCATAGGTAAATGATGCCCGTGGCGCTTGTCTCTTTCGTATTGATTTATAAAACGTTTACGTAGATTACGCGATTTTTATGAACGCGGTCGGATTACGTGCAAGGATACGCGTAGGTACTTAAACGCGATATGGATGAGACTTGTAAGTGGAAATTGTAATAGTAGCTATCACTTTTGGTATCGGAATGGATTGATGGTTAACGGAAATAGTCCAACGTGATATGGAATGGGACTTGTAACTGGAAATCGTAATAGAAGGTATCACTTTTGATATTGAAACGGATTGATAGTTAACGAAGATAGCGTGTAAAAATGTTTAATAGGATTTTTTGTTACTGGAGTTTGCGATAACTTTGTAATTTATTGCCCCGTGGTTTCATTTGTAGATTCATTAATACCTTCGTCTCATTTCCAACACCGAGAGGCCCTTGTTCATCATCTCAAGTCACGATAGGTAAATGCAAATCGCGATGCAGAAACTCTTCGATTCATTTCTGAATATCAAGTATCGGAAGATCGGCCGCGCATAATCGTGCGTCGAACACCAAGATCATGCTTAGTAGTTTCCGTAAAAGCAAAGCTGCATATAAATCAACCTTCTTCCTTCGCTACCTTCGATATCATAAATTTGCATGAAACTCCACCGGTTATATTGCATACTCTGTATGTATTTTTAACGATATTTGAAAATAACCGTGAGATATTATAAAATTTAGATTCAGCAACGAGGAAAAATTCATATCTCAAGGTGCAGCGTAGCTCGCATTGAACTTTTACCTGATACGTTAGTCAGATTAAAGGGCGCCGAAGAGTAAAGTACGAAGAAAATGTACACAATCTACGTGAAAGTGTTACTTTTCTATAACTCCTTACAAAATGCTGCAGCGAAATAAAAGAATCTGTAGTAAATCCCGGTCTCACGGAATCCTGTGGGAAGTGTATATCCGGGAATTCCTTTTGAACGGTTATCCGTTGAAACTATTGTTAAAACGTTTTATGAAATCTACTTATTTTCGTTTAAAGGAACTCTCCGCGGTGGTACGGAATTATTTCATTTAATTATTTCATCTTAACGAGGTCGTTTCAAGGAGTTTTCTTTTCCCAGAGTAAACGGAAAGGCTGGAATAAGACAAAAATGGAATTCCATGCTCTTCTCGGTACAGTACAGTTTCCGCGCGTCGATATATCATTTACCGTAATTCTGAATTCGAATCTTTCGTGAAAAATGAAACACTAAAGACGTATAGTAGAGCAATGGTGGAAGAGAGCTACGACAGAAAATCGGAGAGAGTCAGATTAGTGTGAAGAAAAGGGCGAAGAGGGTGCAAAGCAAAAGTTCTATTTTCGGTATGCTTGTTCCCATGCGTATGTATGTATGTATGTACAAGTTGTACAAGTGCGCGAACGTGCAACGTTTACACGTTTCATCTATAGACGATCTGCTTTACTAAAGTCAGAGGGATCGGCAACCTCTGTAAGCACAGGAGGGAGATTAAATTATTTATACCGGCCACTTTGGCGCGCCGCCTCGTTTCAAGCCTCGCTCCGATATTCGATTATTATCGATTACGCGCTATTAGTCGGCCTGCCTTTTGACGTCTTCACATCGGTGGCCCCTGTTAAAACGGAGCGGAGCTTTCTCCACACTTTTTTTTCGTTGTCTGCCTGCCGAATCGCCGCGACTGTTTCTGTACGACGATCATGTTCGATCATGTTCGATCATTTTCGATCAATACACTTTCTTTCACCTCGGCGACAGCTGTCCGTAAAAGGTCCGTCGGATCACGGGATTTTTTTGTTTGTTTATTATATTATACGATATTAATATACATATATGATACAAGCCATTAGTAAATTATTTTCATACAGAAATCAATCATGTCGATTAAGCTTTGGTTGAAGGTTTGAAATATTGGTCGATTTATGAAATTAAATTTCATCGCATCACGTGGGAGACACTTCCGTCAATAGATTCAGCAATTATCAAAGTAATTCAATTTCCTAAAAGTATACTACTTTTCATTGTTTTTCATATCCCCTCGTGATTTTCTCTGTGTTATTAAAACGAACCACGGAATATTATTAACAGAAAGGGAAACACCGTCTTTATTTCCTGAATGCGGACGGTGTTAAAGGAGAATATACATAAAGTTAAATTTCTGTTTATACATTATTATCCCGTCACGGAGTGTGTGTGTGTGTGTGTGTGTTAGTATGCGCACAGATATCGGAGGTGCAGTCTGAGACAGAGTCCCACGCGTCTAAATGCACGAACTCCTTTCATGTACCGTCCGTTCGTTTGTCCCTCTGCGGTTTGTAGCGTGTACACCCGTATAACGCGTCTTCTGTGTGTGGTTCGTTGACGGTACACGCTTAAAGCATCGTTCGCACAAACGGTCTTTTAGCGCACGTTCAAGCCAGACGAGTTTACCGGTGAGCGTAGGAAGCCTGTCGCTCAAGCTTAGAACGTTAGAGTAGATTAAACGCGGATACGAGAGAAGAATAAGGGGTGACAAAGTATCGGTGCGGGAAAAAAAACGTTACGGGAACGATTGTACGTTTTACATTCGGTTTTTCTTGTACCGTGTAGTCGGAAATGTTTTTAACGGGGCAGTGGGTAGCTCTGGTTTTTGTATGCTGAATGTACAATTTTGATATTTCCGCGTAATACGAATAATACGGACATGTATAATTTGTCTGATAAAATATTGGTTATATTACGTGACGTGAGGTGAAGTGAAGTGCATCGTGTAAAGGAAATATAACGGGTTTAAATTGTATTCGTGTATAGGAGAGGAATTAATGATATGAATAATTACAATTCGATCGAATAATGCTCCGTATGGAAGTATCGCGAGTGTTGTAGGAAATAATTAATTCGTCATCGGTTCGATACGGGTAACGGAGTTAAACGATGGAGTCCGGACTGAATTTCCAAGTGGGGAAAAAAGAGTAACGTTATTCAGAAGTCAAATTAATTTCGTTTCTTGCCAACCTCTTCGCGAAGTGCTTCGTGTCCCACGGTAGAAACTGAACTAGGCAAAAAAGAGAACAAGCGATAGTAAAAGCAAAGCAATTAAATCATTCCTCGTAATTTAATTCAGTTAGAAAAAGTTGTTGTAGAAAGTGCATCGAGGAAGACTTTTTTTTTACATTTCTTTTCCCTCGTTAGTTGTCTTTGAAAACTATATTCACCTGCGTCTTTCGCGTATGTAATTAACTTATTAATTCTACACTTCGATTTATCAGGAAATAGAACAGATTAATTCTTTTACACTTTTTATTTTATAATCCATCGATACTATGCAATTCACTGCTAAATATTTCCTTTTATCACATATCATATATGTACACCTCAGGCTTCCTTTCAGAAATTCGGAATAATGATTACCAATCTCACTTCCCTCATTACATCGCGTTTCGGAGTCCCAGCTATTCAATCGCGTGTGAACGCGCCCTTAGCCTTGTCGCCTCGCGATTCGCATGCGAGTTCCACGCGTGAATAAGCGACCGCCGTGCTCGAGAACTATGCCAACTGCCAACTATTATGTAATGCGTCGCGTCTTCTTCGCCCGTTTCTCTCTCCTCTCTCTTAGTATACGTATTCCGTCTCTCGGTTCTCTCTCTGTACTCGTGTTTCCTCGACCGCGTGCGCCTCCTGCCTGGTATTCCAAAAAGAGTTTCCCGACAGGTGTCTAAATACGGTTTCCCATTAAAACTCGAATGCTGGTGAATATACATACATATATACGTGTATATATGTATATATGTTTTTCCATTTTCCTTTTTGTACGAAACCGTTAGAAAAATCACGAACGCGAAACCGCACGTGAGATTTTAATTACGGTAAAACTTCCATCTTCGGCGTTTTTGATATAGATATTCGATATCAAAGCGGCTACGACAATATCGTTATACTATATGTATAGGTACGATATGCGAGAAAAATAGTTTCATATGTTCGAAACTGGTTAGTGACAGATTCAATTTTTTGATATTTATTGTTATATCATAATACACGTAATCGATGAATCGAATAACGAGTTAAGTGATGCTGGTCGAGGTCGTGCGACTATTCGCAGAAATTTAATTCCAAGTTTCGCACGAGGTACGCAAATTTACACGCCCACAGGGTTCTGGATAAATGGAAGTCGTAGCATTGTCTCGAGGCCGGCACTTTCTTTATTCACAGAGTGCGAATTGTAACGAGTATTTGCTCTCGCGTAATGACTCACGTCGTTTACGAAACACACGTTTTTTCTGTCGTTTACCTTCTATCTGTGCGAATGCGAAACAAAAAAATTCGTTTCTTTAAACAGAGCGCGCGAGCTGATCGAAGCACGGGGAAATTAATGACGATACGCTTTCGAAACGTTCGATGAATGTCAATTATATAATCATATGACGTTGTGAATAATACGGAAGTTCAACTCCGGATGAGTGTAATACGAGGAAATTGCGCGAAGATCAGAGAAAAGGAGAGTTAAAGTAGAATGTGGTTTGTGGGGTCGTATGTCTAACTGTCGATGAGTCACAGATACGACCTTGTGACTCCTAAATTATAGGAGGGAATCCTCGATCCATTCGGGAATTATCTGTGGGGATAGAATACGATCTTATCTATGAAATCCACGAGATTTATCTTATGGGAGATTTCACAGGGTACTTGGAGAAAAGCGGGGACGTTCATTTCCATTGGGTTTCCAAGCGTAAAAACACAAATGTCACATAGACACGTGTAATATATTTTCAATTGATACAGAAAATTTCACGAAAATACCATATACTAAATATTATTCAGTAATTTCAAATAATAATGTTATGTTCGATCATTTATATTGCCCACTGTTTTATACAGAATTTCCAGAAAAAGTCGTATAAAAAACGTTATTCGCCAACGTAAAATAACGGTAACCTTATACGCGATAAAATATGTTTCCCATTATTCGATACTTCCATAAAATAAACTTCGTTTCTGAAGAAGAACGTTATAAAAAAAATTAACACACTTATCGCGTGTGGTTAAATAAGTTAATGCCCCTGATTTTTTTTCGTTTTCCAATCTAAAATTATCAAATTTTACGGAAACTTACTCGGTCAGTACCTTGGTTAGGAATTTTTCTTTCTTTTTCTTTGCTGGTCAGTTGGTTCGGCGCCAAAACCCGAAAACCAGTTCATTGTCAAGGACCACCGGTGTCGTCATTCTCCTTTTTCCTTCGCGTGAGAGGATATCGTCACTCCTACGCATAAAGGGGCAAACGGTAGTCTTGATCCTTTTCAGCATCCGTAGACCGTGCATATACGCGGAGTATCGACCGCGGTTACACGCCTACATCTACTTTCTGTCTTTGTAGATATCGCGGAGATTGTTTACCGTTGGGCATTGTTCCTCCACTTTTTTTTACGGAAATCCTCGTCGAAGCGATTAATTCTCCGCTTAAGAACTTGTCCGTGAAACAAAGCGACTGCGCTTTAATTTATTTTCGCCGTGCCACCCAGTCTACTCGGAATGGATGGAGACCTAAGAAACTGTTTAGTTAACAATATCACCGGTTTTGCTTCTTGTGTTTCTCTTCGTTCGCCGAGCAACTTTCGGCGGCTTTTAGTTCACATCGGCGCAACTTGTTGGATGAAGCTTTGCTAACACACCGGGAAAGGTGTGGGTCGTTTCGTTATTTTACTCGTGACGCTGTATACATATTGTGTTGTTTACGGAAATTGTGTATGGAAATGATTCATAGTTGATGAAAATTGTTTTTTGGAAATTGGAGGAAAAGTTTGAGTATCGTTGTTAACGTTGTGTTCGATTTTATATTAATGATTCTGTAATATCTAATAAATAACGTGTTATTGATTATTCAAACGAAGTCATTGTGGTACTGGAATATTTATGAAAATTAAAACGAAACCTACGATAAGTACGTATATTAATTGAAATTCCATGAAATTCATTAAGTGCCCCATGAATATTTAATTTCAATAACGTTCCTGCATTTTGATGTATCAACATAATTAGCAAATTCTTCACAATTTTCTCCTCGCACTCTATTTTCGCTTTCTCGATTGTTGATCGTTTCATCTTTTCGGCCAATTACATCCTTTTTGCTTTTCTACCAATTTGGATAATTATCCGAAAGTGTGTACCATGGGCAACGCTATTCAACATTCAGAATCACTATTACATAATTACAGTAAAATCTTGATCAAACAGACGCTCGTTAAGCATCAATTACCCGTCTATTGATCGATCCGTAGATCATTAAGTCGTAACGACTTATCTTGACCAGGATACTTAAAATTCCCTTCACATTTTTTTCTTCTCGACTCGTAAGCACAGACTATAGTCGACAGACTATACAGGGTGTCCCATTCCCTTGGACGCGCCCGGAACCATTCGATAGCTCAGGTAATTCTAATATAGATGTAACATTCTCAGCTTCCCATTCCAATCCGTGGCCGAGTTATTAACGAAAAACGACAGCCAATCAGAGGGCTCCGTTAGGCTCGGCCGCGCGACAGTAGAAGTTCTGCACCAGTAGGGTACCGTACCAGTAGGAACTGTCGCGCGGCCGGGCCTAACGGAGCCCTCTGATTGGCTGTCGTTTTTCGTTAATAACTCAGTCACGGATTGGAATGGGAAGCTATCGAATGTTACATCTATATTAGAATTACCTGAGCTATCGAATGGTTCCGGGCGCGTCCAAGGGAATGGGACACCCTGTATATTTATTACCATAGTAGGCAACGTGTGCGTATGCTAGTCTCGCCGCGTACTATGCGCGCATCCTCGGCGATTTTCTCCCCGTCTACGCACAATGTTTTCGTCTTGTCGACCGACTGTCTGGCGTCGCGTTACGCGTACACGAAGCAAACGACCCGGGGAACTACCGGTTTAAACCGCAGCCCCCGATCCCCCGTCTGGCCGCGTCGCCGTGGCTCTTTCCTCTCATGGGCGAATAATCGGATCTCGAATCTGGGATATCGTGTATAACACGCACGTGCTAACGAACGTGTCTCTACGCGCGCGTGATCGTGTCTGCGTGCAGGTGAACAAGACGGATCGCCGGGGCTCATCGCAAACTGGTTTCGAATCGAACGATCGAACCAGTTTACTCGGCTAGACCGGAGACCAATCGTAGACCACGCCGGGAAGTGGGACGATAGGTCAGTCCACTGCGATTTTCATTGGTTTCGTTTTTCCGCCTCGACTACTTGTTTCCGGTGTTTTCTTTTTCCCGGCTATCAGGACCACGTCCTACCGATTCTCTGGGTTTTTCCTGTAATTTTTCGTTGTTTTCTGTTTTCTTTTTTTGTGTGTGTGTTTTTTTTTGTTTTGGTACTTGTGTCACGTTGACGATATGGCAAATGGATTTTAACGTCTTCGTATAAACGTCCCACTCGTAGCTCGTTAGCTTCCCTCTACGCGATTTGTATCTTTGGTTTTGTTGTACGATGACTGTATCGTTAAGTTGATCTTACGGTGTGCCATGTATCGTGATGTATCAGGTATTAATGTTTAATAGATGATCGTTTATGTTACTTGGATAAATGTATACATGTTACTCTCAGTAAACGAGACTGTTTGTAATAACAGAATCATGATATTATACGTTATACATAAGTATATACTTTCGATGGAAATTGATTGTTGTTCGTTTGGAATGTGTAAATAATATTTTACGCTACTTCCCGTATCCGAACAATTTACAACTATTCTACCGCGGGGTAAAGTTTTCAGGCTCGATTCTCGTGGAACGCTCACGTAGTTCGTGTTATAAGATTCCATCGTCCGACTGTTTGTTCGTTCGTGATAAAAGCAAGATAAGTTTACGTTTCCGACTCTGCCGGGAATCATCGGCTCGAGATACACGGATCGGATAAAACACTTCCTGGGTGCGCCAGGTCGAGATGCACCGTGTACGTGTGAGCCGCTCGTGTCTCTGTGTGAACCTACCTTTACCTGCCGATGCAACCGAGCACACGCTCGTTCATTCTCGTACATAATGGAAACCAATTCTTTCGTCCTTCTCGGAGAGGGCGCCATACTTGGTCCTCCACAATGTATCTGGAGTGCAGCCAGGTACAAAAGGGAAACAAAAAATGAAAGTGAACAGCCGAACAGAATGGAGAGGCAGAAGCCATTCGACACGAGATCGGCAACAAAGAGAATGTGTTGCGGTCGGATTACTGTACATACAATATCCTCTTTTCGGTCAAGAAATATTGTCCCCTCGGGCGAAACGCGGAAAGGTTTGTCGGCAGGTTTCTGACTTTCCAAAGATCTACCTGTTCGCGGGTCCGAGTCTATTATGAGGAAGACGGGTTTTTAGAAATGGATCAGTCAGTCGTGACAAATTTAATTTTAATCACCTTATTCTCGACGCGGAAGGTAAGCGAACCAAAAGTTAATTTCATAGGATCAAAAAAAGGAAATTATTTCTATTTCGAGAATTCAATAGCGAAGTTCTTCTTCGTATCGAACTCCGTATCTTTATAACGTTTTTACTTGAAAAGCACGTACATTTAATCTCGATTTAATCGTATTTCTAACACACTTTGAAAAATTTACGGCAATGAAAGTCGTAATCAGTGATCCAGGTATACCGGGCGAGGAAGAGTTCTATTAGTTAATTCCATTCGAAAGTTTCTCAATTCGTTCTTTCACTCTTTACTCGTAGCACGTGTTCGTACGTCCGACGTTGATTCAATCTCGCCCGCGTTATGGAAC
This sequence comes from Mimumesa dahlbomi, assembly GCA_917499265.3. Taxonomy (NCBI): domain Eukaryota; kingdom Metazoa; phylum Arthropoda; class Insecta; order Hymenoptera; family Crabronidae; genus Mimumesa; species Mimumesa dahlbomi. The sequence continues at coordinate 7,889,739 of OU824118.1, read as the reverse complement.
GTTGCTTAGCTCCAGTTGCATAGTCCAAAGGCACAAAATAGAATGACTAATAATACGTGTGATTCAATTGGACTTATCTAGCACGAGCACCGCTCTTCATTTTATCCCTTTCTCTTTTGTATTCATATTCTCTTTTATATTCACCGTGGCGTAATATCGGACGACTCATCTCGGCGCAGCTATTTTATATACGGAATACTAAACACTGTATGTAAATAAATCATTAATTCACTACCGCGTTACGAAAATGAAGATAATGAAATAGCAGAGCAAAATTACTCCTCAAAATTCAGTTGGTGTCCTGGTTTGGATTTAAAATTTAACTTTTACATTTTACGCGAAGTTCTGCCAATTGAGTAAACCGCATTTTGCATTTTTAATAATGAACCTGCGGAATCTTTTAGAGAAAAACCACCCAACTAATCTTATAATTCATATTCATATACAGTTGTTTGAAAATTTCGAAATACCATCCTGAAATTTGAGTTTGCAAATCAAATATTTTGACGAAGGCGGTTATATTTTCAGTTCCAATAAAAACCTACACGTTATTACATGAGGGTTCAGTTTGAGCCTGTCATCGATTCCCTTTACTTCACGATATTGGAACTCACGCCAAAGACGCTATCTTCGCTCCTGGTGCACGTTTCTGTTCCTGTTCGCCAAAGTTATTGTGCCATAGTGCACGTACGTGACAATGGCGGTCCGGCCTAGACACTATGGAGTTATATCTATGCCCGTATATAAACCGTCCAAAGGAGAGAGAATCACGGAGAAACGACGTGCATTGTGGACGTCTTTACAAAAGCCGTTAGATGCAACTAGAGACGCCGGTTGCGCTTTATGCAAAAGGACCAATTTATGCTTGTCCTGGGCGCAGAAATGAAACGTTTAAATACCTCGAACCTCCTGGAAACTCTCTCGGTTTTCCGTGGAAAACTACGAAACAGAATATTTCTCTGGGAGCACGTAAAATTCTTTTTCGTCGCGCTAGTTTTTGTACTGCGAAGAGCGAGTTACGTTAGACAATTAGAATTATGTCCGTACGAATTAGCGGGAAGCCTAGAAAGCATTGAGCATTGTGCCACACTGTTCGAACGATAATTGAAATTCTTTATCTCATTGTATCTAAACGCTGTAATTAGAGTTCATTTGGAAACTGTTATATGTATATGTGTGTATAGGGATAGTTAGTAAATGGGTTGCCAGTGTTTTATTTCGTGGGGCCGAAAAAAGCATCGTACACAAACGAACACGTTTAAGAGTAACTCATAAGCGTGGGCTATTACAGATTGCTTGAATTGATTGGATGATTGGAAACATTTATTTCGCTTATCAAGAGTTAAGGTCTTGACTCGGGCCAAGTACAAGAGTTCCCGACTGGTAGACCTGAACTACTCTTTTCCGGAAGAATTAGATCGAGGTTTTCGGGGTATTCAAACGGCATTAAATCCGCATATTTCCCCCAAACTATGGTGATATTCTTGTAGGGGACGTCCACCCGAGTAATTTAAGCCTAACTACGAGAAGATCCATCAAGCCAATCGCGAGATATTTTGATCTAAATAGTCGAGGTTTTTGTAAGAAACGTCGTCTTCTTCCTCTCCTCCTTCTCCATCTCCATCTCCATCTCCATCACCATGTTCAGCTTGTCACGCAGCCCGGTGTCAAACCCTAACATATGTTTCATACCATGCGAGATAATTTTTCTGCCGATTACGTAGATTTTATATATGTTAGTATATGAAATTTCCTCTCACACACATCCAGATTGTTAACATATTAAATTAGAAATGTTTGTTACGTTACGTTTTTGACATCAAGCTTCGTAAAATTAAGGTTCAGAATGCGCATTCGAAACATATTCAATTATTTTTATATCTTGAAAATTGTGCGAATGGCGAGCGATGTATGAAAATCACGAAAAATCGTCAAATTCAACCAGTTTTTTAGTCGGCATTCGCTCAATTTTTGAGATAGCGATCTGAAACTGGTACCATTGTTTTAGTTAGGAAATTCTATGCCAGATCAACATATAATAGTTGTACTTTTCGAAAATTTAATTTTTCGCCAAAATCTGAAGGGGGTAGGTCAGGATTTTTTGCGATTTTCGTAAATCGCTCGCCATTTCTACAATTTTTTAGATATCAAAATAATTCTTTCACTGTCTTATTCGGCTTCGGATTCCGCGTCCAAAACGCCCCGGATCGTTTTAATAGCTCAAAAATTACGGAAATGGCAGGCGATTTACGAAAATCTTGAAAAATCCTGACCTACCCCCTTCAGATTTTTGCGAAAAATTAAATTTTCGAAAAGTACAACTATTATACATTGATCTGGCGTAGAATTTCCTAACTAAAACAATGGTACCAGTTTCAGATCGCTATCTCAAAAATTGAGCGAATGCCGTTCAAAAAACCGCCTGAATTTGAGGATTTTTCACGATTTTCGGAATTCCTTCGTCATTTCCGTAATTTTTGAGCTATTGAAACGATCCGTGACGTTTTGGAAGCGGAATCCGATGCCGAATAACATAGTGAAAGAATCAAGTCGATATCAAAAAATTTGCGGAAATGGCAAAGGAAATACGAAAATCGCGAAAAATCGTCAAATTCAACCAGTTTTTTGGTCGGCATTCGCTCAATTTTTGAGATAGCGATCTGAAACTGGTACCATTGTTTTAGTTAGGAAATTCTACGCCAGATCAACATATAATAGTTGTACTTTTCGAAAATTTAATTTTTCGCCAAAATCTGAAGGGGGTAGGTCAGGATTTTTTGCGATTTTCGTAAATCGCTCGCCATTTCTACAATTTTTTAGATATCAAAATAATTCTTTCACTGTCTTATTCGGCTTCGGATTCCGCGTCCAAAACGCCCCGGATCGTTTTAATAGCTCAAAAATTACGGAAATGGCAGGCGATTTACGAAAATCTCGAAAAATCCTGACCTACCCCCTTCAGATTTTTGCGAAAAATTAAATTTTCGAAAAGTACAACTATTATACATTGATCTGGCGTAGAATTTCCTAACTAAAACAATGGTACCAGTTTCAGATCGCTATCTCAAAAATTGAGCGAATGCCGTTCAAAAAACCGCCTGAATTTGAGGATTTTTCACGATTTTCGGAATTCCTTCGTCATTTCCGTAATTTTTGAGCTATTGAAACGATCGGGGGCGTTTTGGACGCGGAATCCGAAGCCGAATAAGACAGTGAAAGAATTCTTTTGATATCTAAAAAATTGTAGAAATGGCGAGCGATTTACGAAAATCGCAAAAAATCCTGACCTGCATTTTACACAGGATTTGAAATCAATCAAACTTGTTCACATTTGATTGATTTCAAATCCTGTGTAAAATGCAGTTTATGTTAATGAGCAACCTATTCCAATGTAACATTCTCTTGTACTTGGCCCATAGCTTTGCATTTTCGATGCTTTTTGTGGATTATGTTTACGGCTGAAATGAAATCTTTTTAATTTTCGTAATATCCCATATTACATTCTATTTATTGGCGTGGTATAATATCGTAGTTAATAATGACTGCTATTATGACACAGTATTATTATTGGTTGTTATTATTATAACCTTAATTAACGTTGGATTAATTGCCATGCTATCGAGCTTCATTCTTTTTTTTAAAGAAAATTGTAATAGCATTGCTTAGCACATTGTGTAGCAAACATATTAATTATTTAGCACAATAAGATACGGGAAATATCATTAGATATTAAAACGTTTGGACCCACTTAACCCGTTTATATGCAAGAGTTGGTCCGAATGTTTGTATAACCTTTAAAATCATTCGAAATGTAGTTACTCGAATTTAATTGCAAATTGATTGAATTTAATCGACATTACTAAATGAAAACTGCAAATAGGACAGAATACATTTGTGTAGACATTAAACAACGATGGAGTTTTTCACTTTTAATAACCATTAAAACACTTAAACAGCACAAATAAATAAATTTATTTTATATTTGTTTTTCAAGTTTTTATTTCCGTCAGATTCCGATAAAAAAAAGAATCTAAATACGCGATGATAATCACAAATTAATCAGACAACGTTCGCAACGAAATCTGCGGAAACGTCAGTTACGTTAATCGTATCCGATATATTTTTGCCATTCCCACTTAACACCGACGTAGAGAACATAATTAACGCGTATCAAATACAACCGAAGCCAGGCCGGATAACACGTTAAATACATACATATACCTTGGCGAAGTAAATCCAATAAAACGTTAAATGGCATATGAACGCAATTCAGCAAAACTTGTTATTACCGAGACAGCTCAATTTATGAGCTGGAAGTAAATTGTTAATCCCTCTCTCGGGCTGCTGCGTTTAATCGGAGAATGCTGGAAGCCATTAATGGACATTGTGTAGGACGAGTAGCAGTATTATCTGCGATTCGGTACAGCTTCATTTACGAGAAATCCAGGAGATACTCCAGTCTCGCACCGGGAGGAAGTTCCCATCGGCGAGTGTACAGAGGAGGGAGGAGTTATAATTGGGTCGAAAACGAAGAGTACCCGCTAGCTAATGGCGGAGGAATGGAAATGCACGAGGAAACGAGCGAGTGCACTCGAAGGAACCTTCCGGCTTCCGGCTGATTCTAAGTTGTTTCCGGAAACTTCTAGGTACGCGCCCAGATTTAAATTTTCGTTACTCCGGCTGTATAGTTACTTACTTTCGACTCAGAGAGAAATAATTGAAAGTAAACGCGAATCTGGTATATTTATCATTGTTCTCCCGATAACGCTTTTCTGATTGATTAATACATAATACCATTCCCATGTCCACGAACAGTGAAGATACATTACAATTTCTTATTTATTACATTTACTCTTATATTCTGAATAAAATAATTACAAGAGCGAATGGAAATTGATATAGGTAGATGGTGTATTTAATTAATTCTATTTATCGTAACTTGGTTGATAGGACAGTTTTAGATGTCGGGTGGAGTGTACAAGGATAAAGTACTTCTATGGCATAAAATACACTTACCGCATAATGTTGACGCTATAGGCGTCGTACATAACGTGGGTTAATTGTTAACGAGGTGAGAAGCTGTCCTTAGAAAATATTGCTTCGTTGAAGTCAACCTTGGGGGTGTTCCACGTCATTTGCTCTTGTCCCCGTTCTTCTCTCACATTCCCTCTAACGGCACCCCATCAAGCTGCATCCCTTCTGCTGAAATTCCCGCAGGAGAGATGACTCATCTTCGCGATCGATTATATTCCTGCGGTAGGGATCTGGTTGCGGCAGGGCAGCCTAGATTTTATCCCTTGTATCGCCCTTATTGCGGATTTGCATCTGTCTAAAGATGCCTGGTGTTTGAAAACTTTAAATCCTTTCGAAAAAGGGTTCTCTAGAAATAGGCAGTGTTCGTTTTTGAACAATGCATTTTAGAGAAAGATCCAGAGAGCTTTATACACTGATTAAGAATTAAAGGGATAATAATAAGAAAATTCTATTTTTTGTAGAAGCATGATCGATGTATTAAGAAATTTAAAAAAAGGAAGTAGTCGGGTACTGACAGATTAGTTGTAGGAATTTTCTAGTCCGTATCGAAGACAATTTGATGTTCTTTGAAATCATTAGGTCGATTGACATCAATAGCGATTAGAATGAATTAATTCTACGAGAATGACTGTTAGCACAAGATTTACCGTTGGCCACAACTATTTCGACCGCATAATGTTGGACTATCACGTACATAAAACTAGGTTCGTCTCAATTCATATGCGTTCAGCTAGAAGCAGTTAATCGTTATCGCTAATTAAAAGCCTAGCACGCGGCCAGCGCCACTAATTAATTCGTTATGATCGATTCAATTGTTGGTATTATGTAGGTAGTTGGGTGACGCTTCGTTTGTTCCGAATTTACCGAGTTTCACGTGGTGAATTAAAAATAAAAAATATTTGTAATAAAATAATTCCGCACGCGTATATTTCATTAAAATTACTTCAGCATATACATACCTACATACATATATACACATATTTTCCGCGCAGTAAGTGTGTCTGTGAATAATATGAAAGCAAAACCGGAGCCCTTTCAGATTAATTAAATACACGACCAGAAAATTCAACCAAACTTTCCGTGGCGTTCTAAAAATAACGGAAAACAAAGCCATTTAATTAATAAGCAGAAGTCGTATTCGGACGCACATTGTCCACGTCCTCGAGATTTATAACCTGCTTATTCCAACCGGGAACTGTGCAATTTCGCGTCTGTCAGACGGATACGTGCGCTTTTCAAAAACACGGCAGACCAGCGCGGCACACGCGTTGTTTTTGCTGGACGACGCGAGCCGCCGGATGTGACGTCGACGCGGAAAAGCGTGGAAAGCTTTCCGTCGGTGCCAAGGCTCCTCGAGGGCTTTCCGGAAGGGGGGGGGGGAGAAGAGCTTGTACAAAAGGGTGGGAAGAGAAGAGCAGGGACGGAAGTGAGATCGATACCGGAGAAGAGAGTCTGGCAATTCCCGCCATTTCGCTGGAAAACGCGATCCACGTTCATCGTCTAATCACAACTTCGATATTTCTTATATCGGGTATCGTATTACATAGTATCTCGATGATCTGACTGACATCGATATCATTCGATTTCCTCATTTCCTGTTTCCGTGATTCTACTGGTTTAAGTTTCACGTTGCTTTTTAATAGGTTTTATTGGATTTTATTGGATCAATCGACAGATCGGAATTGATTTATTAATATTTGATAATATAAAGATATTTTTAAAACTATATTATATGCAAATGTCAGCGCTCCATGGGGAGTGAAAATGTCTTCTTTTCGTAATCTCATTGCTTAGGAACAATGGCTATTTCCGTCTTTACATCCAGATCATTGGCGATCGATACCAAACAGGATATTGGATTTCCCTGTAGTCGAGATGGTGTCGCATCGTCTAGTACGTTTCTAAATATACCCAAATCTGATATCGCGAAGAGAATACACCGATGGAAATATCGGAGCGACTAAACGAACTGGCGGAATAGTTTTGTCATCAGTACACTTCATTAACGGGAATCACGGTGTGGAAATATTTAATAGGTTTTCATTGTTTTACAATTAAGGTAAAGGGTGAAATGACGTTTGACAAGTATCTTTTTAATACCAATTAGAATTATAAATCGTGATATTTAATATTGAAGCATTTAATACGACCAGGAATGGGAGCAATATTCCGAGTTCGACAAGTTTGAATTGTGAACGGACGACTCGTATATTTGTCGCGTAGGATTTATACAGCTCGTCCTATTATTCACTCGGAATTCCACCATTGATCATAACTTTACAATGTACTGTTTCCTCCCCGAATTTGTCAGTCCCATAGATTTACCTAAACACAAACCAGCACGATGCACGTATTCTATAGTAACGTCATATTTTGAGAGGTAATTGAAAAGAGACATACAACGCGTGACAGTATCGATTCAGACACAAACATTTCTCATACAAAATTACAACATCCGTCAAATACATTCTTTTAATCGATATTAACACATCGACAAATATACAATCAACTAGTAACTACTCCAAATACATTTTCTACATTTTTCCTGGAAAACTACTATTTTCCATACGATCGTCTAATTTTCCATCGCTTTCCTTCAACCACCCGAAAGATTTGCCGTGCACGTACAACGAACGATCGATTTTAATGGGATCCTCGAGAAGCGCATATGCAAATACCAGACCCAATCTCGAATAATGCGAAAACCCCGTTGAATGCCCCGTGACGACGACATGACGACTATGGCGGGTTGATAAAGTGGATAGAGTGTCACCCCCTTTCGGGCGACGTGGATTCATCCATCAAATCCATAGCCGGTAAACAACATTCTGCCAACAACCCAGAAACGTTTGGTGGCTGATCGTGCAACCGGCATGGAGAGACTCCTCCCACATGCTGATCTATCTACATAATTCATGAATCTCTTCAGAACCACCCCGGCAGACACTCGCCGGTGGGTCACGTAGCTACGGAAGAGTGGAACTCGCGCCCAGGTATCTGATTATCAGGAAAACATCGTGGGAAGACTTCACCGTAGATTTCACAAATTTGTTTTCCTTCGACTTGATCGTTGTTTCGATTTCCGCTGCCGTTACTTGTGCATTTGATCCTGGTAATGGTGATATTTCAATTTTTCAACCGGTTTATCGGTTAGGAAGAAATCTACCACGGTTGTATCAAACAGGGAAAGTATTACGGCTAGTTTTTTTTTCCCCCTCGTTCTCAGGTATGAAAAATTCATACAACCTGGAAACTCATTTGGTGTATTCGAGTGTTTCACCGTCAAAATGCCTCGGGACATGTTTTTTCATTATCGCCACGACGCGAATAACGCGAGCCAGAAATTCTAGCTGGTGGTGCAGGTACACGTATATGAACTCGAAGACATCGGCGAAGTCTCGAAACGGTTCTTAATATTCACCGGGGAGAATATTTTGCAACGGGGGCCGAGAACGGTGTCAGAGAGTCCTTCCAAATCCTGGAGTGGAACACGATCTTAATCCCACGGGAAACGACGCCATTCATTTCGTCGCCTCGTTCTAGAATACACGTCTCTTTTATATTACTCCTAAGGTCTTGGAAAGAGCTCTCTTTTCTCGGAATTCTTTTTCAACTACGAGATCCATACTCTCGTAGCGCTCCACAGCTGCTTTAACGAGCGCTTTTTTTCCCCCTCATAGGGGTGGAGATGGGGGGGGAAAAAAAGAAGCATGCAATTATGAAAGCTATCGGAAGGGCACAATTATGAGCGTAATTAAGACCGTGATTCGATCGCACTCGATTGCTCGGAAAATTTGCCAATTACAGTATCGGGAATGGTTACGTTGATAAGGCGGAATGAAAGTATGTGTTTCCGATAAGATAGTTTCAGTCTCGACGTAATTCGTTGTAACGTAATTGTACACAACAACTACTTATATGTATTGTGTTCTGACGTTATATGGTACGATACCGCGAATATTGTAGATTACAGAATTTTCTTTTAACTCGCTTATAGTAATGTACACAATTAAATACATTTTATAGAATATACAAATATTTCCAGAGAGCTAAATTGTTATTATAAACGAATTTCTATTTTTGCAATTTTCAAACAAATGTGCCCGTCACATTTTATTTATTCTCTCGTAAATTATCAATAATTACGAGTCCATTCAAACATTAACGATACATTCACGGTACAACTTCATTATTGTGATTCGATAATAATATATACATTGAAACGTTCGCTCGTTGCTCGTTAGTCGACCGAATTTCCACGCAGTCGGATGAAACTCCGTTCACGCACGTGTACACAAAAAAAAACCTACGTTATACGTGGAAAAATCTATTGCCGAAAAAACAACGTGGTTATAGAACGCCTGATGCGACGCACAGAAAAGGGTGTCTGCATCCCCATGAAACTCCATCGATTCTCAGCCCGATGATAATAGACTTCTTTCATCGGTTCGACGTGAATCCGAGAGACGCGCTTTTCTCTTAATATTTGCTAATGGTTTAGCCACCGGGACCCGGGTCTGTTTAAGGAAGATTCATTCGCCGCGAGAACACGGATCATGGAATCGTGTAACGGTGAAATTGGAGCGAGGCCGACGATCGATAGACACCGAGCCGCACTCGGGGAACGTTTTTCACGGCGGGAAAACGAGGAGCGACGATCCTCGACGAACGAGATGGACGATTCATTTCGCGACGTACCGACGTCGACATTAATAACGTCCCCGAACGTTTGTCTAATGATCCCGAAACGCTCGCCCATTTGTCGGGCCTGCAATTTAATCGGCCAGCAGCAGCCCATGGCCCATCGATGGCAACCCGTTTCTTTCGATTCGTTAATGGCGTGTTGTTACCGACGATTGCGTCACTGGCCAACGTTTCCGATAGCTCGTTCGACTAGAGTAGCCTATTTTTTTTCATGACCTATAATTCTCTGGCGAATGGAGACCTTGCGAGAAATGTGCGAATGTTTACCGTGTTCGAATTGTGACGTCTTTATGAGATATTCGTGAAAAGGTGATATGCTAATTAATGAAGGGAAATTACTTAGTGTTGGATTATTGAATGTTGATTAGATTTTTGATAGTCTGATTGTGTTTAGTTGATCATACCATATGAAGGATGTGTTTAAAAGAAGAGATGAGAAGAATTAAAAAAAATCTGAGGAAATAAGAGTTGTTATAGAGATCGCATCGTGTATGATACGAGTAACACATAAAAAACTCATGGCACGAGCTAGGGTTACATACAGAGTGTTCCCATTTACATACACAGCTCTTAACCCAGGTTTGTTAGACACATGTTTGACAATCAAACATTGACTTAGCACTTCCATGCCGCTTTAAATCTGCAATATAAATGAGTGAGTTGACGATCGTGTCCAATTAAACCCGGTACAGTTATAGAATAAAATGTAAGAATAAACACGGATAACGAAGTTCAAAGGTATAACGTTGTATAGCGGTGAATCAAAATTACACAACGTAGTTTGCAACGTCGGATGAGTACGTCAGGCGTGATAATGCATAATGTTAATATAATACGTTATTATATTACGCACGGCTATTACAACCACGTGTTAATTTTACCAGCACGCGCAGACGATAATTTCACACCGGATTGCCGGTATAATCCTCTAACGCGGACTAACTACGGACAAAATATTGCATAGTGTGTGTGTGTAACATAAATTCCACAATTTCAGAAATGAATTAACGATCACGCGAACCTTTCGAGTTTTTTAGAGAAACGTCAAAATATCTTCGGATGAAATTGTTATAGGAGACACCTTGCGTCATACGATCTTCAAACGTTGGAAATTTCGTAGCGGAAGATGGACGACGTTTGGTACGAATGAAAGACGATAGCTCGTGAGTGAGGTCGGATTCGGGTGCCGCAAAAAAAAAAAAAAAAAAAAATTGTAAGCTCGTGACACGAGCTAGAGCACGTGAACTCGGTTTTACGTGCGGCGTTACCGTTTCGTGTTCACTTCACACGTATACATGCAATGCACACGCACGTTGGGCTGCAGTGATTCAGGGCGATGGAGCATAAAAAGGTTACACCGCGCGAACACGTGGCGTTCCCGGCCACTTTTTACGTTTCCGTATAGGAAGCGTTCGAGTTATTACAAATACGTACGAGATATCGTGGCATGTGCTACGATCGTGGATATTTGACGGGAATTCACCGCCTGGAGTAATAATAAGCCGAATAGGATGATTCCAGTGGAACTAGATAACACAGTTTGTCAATTTAGAGACATTTATTTTATCTTTAATAATGTCTTATAGTATTTCTTTTACAATTTTAAATATTTCCATTCTGTATTATATTATTAGAATACATCTGTAGTTTGATGCGAAAAAAACAAATTATTTTCCATAAAGTCTCATTACTTGTGTTTAAATTACATTAAAATTAGAAAGTCTATTCATCCGCTATAAGTCACTAACACTATCAACAACATTCGACATATTTTATTCAAATTACAGTTCAGGGTCGCCCACCTGTACACGCTACATCGATCATCAGCGAACGGAACAATGTAGGCAATTATAGTAATCAAACGACCCTGTCGATAGTATCTATCCATCTATACGTTCGTACGACCTTTCTCAATTGTTAATGTCCAGCCGCGGCTATGACTTTCCCGTTTATCCACGTGGAAAATCCCGCGCCCTATTTACTTGTCGATCCACTTCTCGGCTCCGTTCCATTTGTTCAAATTCAACGGGCATCTAGAACGTAGTCCTTTACCGTGGTCCGCTGGGAAAGAGTATCCAGAGGATGGATGCAATCCAGCAACAAGCCCGATTCGTATTCAGAGTACCGGAACCGGCGGGCCCGCCATGTGCATTTTCCTACCACCTCGACATCCGGCTCGATCGGTTCGCTCTCTCAATTTTCCCCCGTCGTCTGAGCCTGTGGAACGTAGTTGTCGTTCGAACTATGCGTTCGCCCACATTCGTGAATGCGGCGTATAAAGGACGGCGGGGGAGGGGGGAAGGGGGTGAGGGAGGCTGGAAAAGCGTGATGCAAATAGAGCCGGACGAAACGCCCGGGAAAAAGAGGTCGAGGTGGGAGCTGAGAAATTCAATTTCCATTTCTGAACAGACTCGCCCTCTCCTGCCTTTCCTTCTTCTTTTCTTCTTCGTGCTTCTTCTGCCGACGGTATTCTCGGTGCGCTTTGTGCGGGCACGACAAAGTGTTTTTCTTTGTTGGCGGAGTAGAACGCCGACCTGCCTTTTAATTTCGATAAACACGACGTCGGGGATGCCTGCTGTCCCGGTAGCTGAAATGGATAACGTTATTTGTCGAGTTTTCGAACTCTCCAGCCATCCGTCAGCACAGTTTTATACGCGTACTCGGTTTTGTTATTTGACAAATTGAATTTCACAGTTGTTGCGGGGAATATAGGTCCTCTTTCGGTTGTGTTTTCACTGCAGAGTATCCCTCGATCCGTATATGTATGTACATTACACTGATATTATTTCTCTACGCTCGGCTTATCTCGAATCAATCTCGACTTCGTTCTGGAATACTTACCACCCGTTAATTAATTGAAATTCACACCTAACAATGCGCACCTACCTAGCGTAAAATGATTCTCACGATGAAAGGAGAATTCATCCCCGAGAAATTCCAAAAGGACACACCATCCTCGGCGAGGTGAACAACCCGGATTTATCCAGAGCGAATGAAACTCGCCTCTTAAGTACAACCTTTGCCAAGTCTGGCGAGCTCGTGACCTGTTGCACGCATTTCTTTCACCACGTGGAAATTAATAGAACGTGGATATTTCGTACGTCCAGGAGTTACGAGATCACGTCCGGCAAACGACGTTGAATATTTATGCCAACAAATCGCGTGGGAGCCAGGCTAGACTTACGACTGATTCGTGCTTCGCGGTGGAACAATATTTCTGAAGGCTGTCTAAAAATAAGAGTATCGATTCAGTAGGAGTACCCTACGAGTACGACAGGAAGGAAGTGCTCACATCTTCCGTGTGTAAATATGAGCCTTCCGATATGGATTTCCTGGCACACGACAGATTGCCGTGACACTGAGAACCTCATTAGGATTGTGTTTCCTACCGCTTTTACAGGTTTTAATTACAGGTTCTCCGGTTAGTTTGTTACGGCGAGTTGTGAACAAGAATTCGGATTCTTTACGTTGATTTTCGAAATTTCAATTCGTTTGTTTGATCGTATCGGAAGTATGAAAAATCAGATTTCTAGTATAATTATGAAATTGGATAGTATTCACGTTTCTGTGATTCTCTCCCGCTTCTAATTAGTACGTCGGAAATTGAATATTATTAAATATATCAATACGCAATGGTTTGCATAATCAGTTAATTATGTGTGCCTCCGCATTTATACAATATCGAATAACCACATTAACGAATATGATTAGTACGTCGAATTTCATGGCAGGTAATTAACATACACGCTCGTTTCCTTCATCGAGCTTTATTCCGCTGACGCGACAATTTTTTACGAATCACCTACGATTTTCGGCGCAAATTTACTTGTGTCAAGAGTAAAATGAGACAGAGAGAGAGAGAGCGAAATAAAGAAAAAGAAAAAGAGACGAAGAGAGAGAGAAAGTACGAGTACCCTTATCGTCCTCGTTTTAAAACGCTGTCACAAAGTGGCGGCCGACGTCGTCGCCGCTTTTTAGCTCCCGGTGACGCAATTTCTCTCGTGAAATTTTATGAACAGAGGCAGCATTTACGAAGCTCAAGCCCGATGGATAATATAGCACGACGGAAGGGGCTGGTTCACCCCTTTCCCTAAGTGGACAAGGGTCCACGACCCCGCGACGGCAAACACGCTTCTTTCCCTCGGAATGCCTTTTGCACCCTTTTCCCTCTGATGACTCACTGCGCGGAAACTACGGTGGAAATGTCCCAGAACGATTCCTCGAGACGGAGGGCCAGACGCCCTAGATATAGATAGACTGTTTTCCTTCGCGATTACCCGCCCTATTTGGCGGAAATGAAAATACTGGCCGGCTAAACGCGTAAAAAGTTGTACGACGAGTAAAAAGAGACGAAGGATTGGCAGCTCGTAATTAGAAAGCTTGATAGCATGTTCGGTTCGGCGAGAAAGATTATTATTATTTCGGTTTTACCGTAGAACGTACTGCAAATACATATACGACGGGGATTTAGAACATCGACGGGTACTCGCCGTTGAAGTGTTTAACGTAAGCTTGACGAAAATGAGAGACCGTACTATTTTTAGCGTAATTACGCGATCGATTTTGCTGAACACATATATTGGAAATTGTATGTACCACGCTTCGCGATAGAGTGAAAATATAACGATCAAATTCTGCGGATTAACGACGCTGGTAGAGGTAGTTGAATTGTTTCCCATTAATGAATTTTCTACGTGGAAAGAACTGGTGACCCCTCGCAATCGAAGTAATTGTGAAGCAGGTGACGCACCGGAGCCATTACAATAATTAAAATATATTGACATAGCTTCCCATCCTAATTACCACCATCTGTCCCGTAAACGAGCAATTTCGATAAATGACCACCCACAATTACAAAGATAAATTCCACCTCCATTCTATCCGATGGCAATGGTGTCCAAACCGAAACTACTTTTCTCGAGAGACCCCGATGGAACTTCATCTTCGGACCATACTACTAATATCAAGTAGGTCCGACCGTTTCCCACGTTGGAATTTCGATTTACTAAAGCAACGACGATCGGTGTGGGCGTACAGTCGCGTGTCCTCACTCCAGGTCACAATTATGGGTGTCATGGATCGTGACTGCGAATACGAGGTCCGGAACCCATACGCGATGGATGAGTCGCACGGTGACTCATGGCTGCGTAGGGACGAGACCTTGGGGTCCCAGTAACCTATGGCATTTTCAGGCTCGTGGCCCGAAAACTACATCTCCGGTTCGTGGTGCGGAATGAAAAAATCGGAAATGAGAAATAAATGACAATAGAACGCCAGCTAAGTTACGTACGTCCACTGAATACTATTTCGTTGTGTTTCTTATAAAGGTAGAATTTATTTCTTCATTCGTACGACTAACATGGTAATTTCTGTGATTTATGAGGTGAAGGAGTGAAACTCTAAAGTTGTATAATCTGTCTTGGCACGGACGTAAATTTATGTATTCTGGGTAAATCAAATAATCGTATAATAAATATTGACAGCGCACGTGTCAATACGGGGAGATCTTTTGAAAGCACGTCTTTATCTCCGTACGGAAGATACGTTCCAAAACTGATTTAGAATTAAGTACATAGATAGCCAGTTCAGTGAAGCATGTTGTGTGGTTTGGAATGTGTAAAGTATGGCGCCATGTGCCTCTTGAAATCGAAAAAACCAGGGAACCGAGTATTATCGTTACCTTATATTAAGCTAACGATATATTCGCTGTCTCGCTAAATGCAAAAACAATCTTAGTACCTACCGATCGCTTTGATTTATGATATATTATTGTTTGTATCACTAGTATCATTGTCATCATGATTTGTAAACTATTCCATAGAATAGTTTGCCAATTACTATTATTACCACTCCGATACTAATCACTTTGGAAATGAAATAGGAAATTAATTTACCTAATTACATATCAGTATTCACAACGTTATTTACTTCGTAAATAAACTTTTCCGAGACTCTTTCGCATCGAAACCTATCTTGAATCTCTACGTTCTATCACGATAAAGCTCCCTTTCTTTTTACACAGAATTAACACTCCTCAACTCCTTCACATCTAATCAGATTTTTAACGACCCATAAAAGTCGAAAGCGTAGAGGACCTGGAGGTTAGTCCATTTACGTCGGGGTATCCCTGTGTATACGTTGATCTCGGTTAGAACGGAAGACCCAGAAATCACAGTGGTAAAGCTCGTAAGCTCATAATGGCGGTCCACGTCTCTCAAAAAGGACAGCCCGTTTCTCTTCGTAGCTTCCTTCGGCGGAAAAAGCAAACTTCCTTCTTCCTTTCTTCGGTATCGCCTCCCATTCGGGTAACTCCGTCGCATTACGTCGGTCGTCTTTTGTTCCGCGATGGAAGCTCGTTCTCCGCACCGTCAGAAATTAGTTTCGACGAGATAGAGACAGGATTAAGGTACGGCACGAGGTTTCATCGGCGTAATGCCGACAGACTGCGACTAGCCGACTAGTAGTCCTATTAATAGAACGAAATGAAAGTAGTGTGTTTCGAGCACTTTACACGCTCGCTTTAACCCTTTCGCTCGTGGTACACGTTGTCGGATTATATGGAGGCAATGAAAGTCAGTCGTCTTCTGGTAAAATCTATTAAGAAAAGGGGCATTCCTTTGCGTATACGTATGAAACGTGATGGGAAAGTGGTTATTATGGTTTTAATTAGTTGGATTATGACGTGCCGTTTGGAATGCGCATTGTCAGATTTCAACTTGAGAAGTTTCCTGTAATGTACATAATAGATGGTGGAAGTGTTCCGACGGTGAAATTAATATCTGTGTTAGGGATATCAAGGTGCGTCGGATCCCATTACATTTAATTACTTCGAAGGAGTGGAAGAAGAAAATTGAGCATCAGACTTTGATGCAAATTAACTTGCGATGGATTTAGATCCTTATTGTTGCGTAAGTTCCAGTTTCAGTGATGATCGCGGGCATCGTTTTTTTGCTACGTGAACAACGAGTATAGCATTCATAAGAACATGAATTTTTAGGT
Organism: Mimumesa dahlbomi; assembly: GCA_917499265.3. Taxonomy (NCBI): domain Eukaryota; kingdom Metazoa; phylum Arthropoda; class Insecta; order Hymenoptera; family Crabronidae; genus Mimumesa; species Mimumesa dahlbomi. The sequence continues at coordinate 7,873,002 of OU824118.1, read as the reverse complement.
GATTATTTCGCGTAATTAAATTTCTGTACTAGGTAATACGTGCTTATGAGTCTTGTATTTATTACAATAGTTATATATATATATATATATACAGTTCTGTGATATTTGATCCTCTTGTTGCTCTATTGAATAATAATGTATTCCATGAAACGTTGCCAATTGCTCTTCAACGTGATAATATCACATCTCAAGGCTGTCTTTACACACAACGTCTCGGATGCAGTCGTTGCGTAATCTTGCAATTAATCGCATCGTCGGCAAACAAAGAATTACGTTCTCCAAATCAATTTGGCAACGATACATTTTCTACAGTAGAACACGAACTTTAATGTATCAACTATGGGCATATGTAATATGTTAAAAGTTCTGGGCCAAGAACACCTCTTCTAATTATGTTGAAAATATTAAGGGGAAATAATTTAACTTTTTACGAGTATATTAAAATTTTCATGAAAAATTAAGCTTTAGCAACTTGAAAAAGATTTAAATGAAAAATACGGTGAAACTTTTCCATGTTATATAATTTCACCAAACCGGGATTAACATTGTCCCAGTGTTCCTCGAAACAAAAGATTATATTTGAAAATAATAATTCCATAACATGTAGGTATAGTAAAACTTGCCAAGCAACATTTACGACTATATTTTTTTCATTTATACATATAACATACACTATTTTCATATACCCTATACCGTGGATTAAAAACAGATTTGTAGTCCCGAAATTTTGCCAAAAATATGTTGTTTTTATTATTCGACGCTCGTTTTAAATCCGCGATGTTTCTGCGGCTCCGTAATCCTCGAGCGGCTCGTAGGATTATTTCTTCAGCTTGGCATTTTACGAGGCTCTCCTGTAAATGTTGTTCGAAAAACGCCGGGCACGTAGGCATCCCGGCGCGAATTCGTTTAATCGACGTGATTGCACTTATGTCACCAACGAATTTGGGTCTCCCTCCTGTGGGCACCGTGTCCTCCTTCTTCCTTCCTACTCTCGTTGACACCGTCACGATTTATGGGGCGCGATCATAAAAGATGTTCACGGCGGAATGACGCCGCCGGCGGAAGCTCATGGAAATGTGCCGTCGTAAAAGTCCACTTAATGCGCCCGCGCGAGATCGGACCCTGGAAAATTCCCCCGTCGTACGATCGGCGGCCGTAACATTTATTGGCCTTCCTGGCCGCGTAAAATTTCAGTTATCGCCGATCGAGAAAGACGGAACGTACATGCCGCCGTTATTATTTTCGCAATTACTAGTCCCGAGATGCGAAAACATTTTCCCCTGGTGAAAGTAAAGGATACTTTTAAAAATGTACCATCTGTGAGTTGTCACGTTTAGAGTGCAAAAGACGAGTAACTTTATTAGATATTTTTTATTTTAATTAATTACAAAGAAAATACGTTCCATATCGATATAATATAATGATTGAAAGATTAATACTACTATGTTTGACAGTTATAAGTAACACTATTCATATTGTAGATTTGAAAAATTGATCGTCATGTACGTTATAGTATATCTATGTCGTTTGGAGATACGTGCTAGTGAAACAATACCGAAAGCACTTTCAGATAGAATGTGGAAAATCCTACGTTCCCGAAGAGTGCGTTATTGCGTGCTCTGTCAGAGATAAATTCAATGGCATTTTGTGCCAGTTGTCGTGGAACAAGTATCGTGATCATACTGTCGATGTTCGAGGGCCAGGCTCGGGTAGGTACACGCAGTGGCGCACGTGTTTACACGCTCATAATAAATGCGTGCATGGATATGCGTGTTCGTAGTCCTCGTGAATGTTTACGAGAGACGTTAAAATGATAGGGGCCCACCACTACCCACTGAGTATCGCTTCAAAGCAAAGGAAATTGCGTTAATATAGCAATCCGCTGTGCTCATCGTTTCTCAAATGAAGATATTGCGGTTTCGGACTTAAACGGCATACATACACGTGGTCGTTCCACGGTGTACGTCGATTAATTATGCTATTTTACTCGTAAAACTGTTAACATCGGGTAAATACACCTTGAGGTAAAGCGAAATCTCGCGAATAATCGAGTTTTAACGTGACAATTTATTATATCAAACGAACTGCCTACTATGTATGTATGTATGTAGTACTTTGCGAAATGTTCCAATAATATCGACGAAGAACACGAGAAATTAATCAAAGTTACTCAGTTAGTCGAACGTCCAGTACCGGTGCCAAAATCGGTCTGGGTATCCTGTCGAACGTGTCGTGGGAAGTTTACCGGCACTTCCTGCGGGGGTCACCGGCAAACAATTCCGTTTCTCAAAGTTGCCTCGGATCCGAAGGCGCATCGTTTCGACAGTTTCTGGCCAACGTTTCCGTGACACCAGTCACACCGAGAATTTCGAGGGCCTCCCATGGACCGTCTATACGTGAGATCCCGTGGGCTTTGATCAACGATAGCAGGAGAATCTCAACGATCTGGCCGTGGCCGCCTTTGTCTGGCTGCCCTTTGAAACACGAATTCGAGTGAATTTCGAGGATCATAATATTAAGAGAAGTTCCTCCGTCTAGATCGCCCGGCCGCGTTTTGTTCACAGTGAAAAACAATGAGTAATATATTGGATAATTCTCTTTCGAGGGAATCGTTGGAATTTTGTTTGCGGTTAGTCGGACGGATAATCGGTTTCCGCATGTTAATGCAGATATCGAACGAGGCGCGTCGCGTCGGTTGATAACAGTTTGATAGAACGGATGTAAATGTTTTTTAATAGGATGGAAATGAGTATGCTGAATGATGCGCTGAAGTATTTCCATATAAAGCGAGATTGAAACGGTTGGCGGGAATAAGGAGAGAAAAACCGTGTGCAGTCAGACATCGAGGAAAGACTACGTTGACAATTCGCGTGAAAAGAAACGTGTTCTCAGATCTAGCGGAATAAATTTTCTATAATTGTTTATGGTGGAGGGATTACGAAACCATAATCTGCAATATTTATGATAATTATTCGACAATGGGTCTATCTTCTTTTTAAAACGCTATGACATTGCTCTCGTCTGCTACATACATATAAATTAGAGTTATCTTGTAATTAGTGTATCTAAATGTAACAACACGTTATTTCTGACATTTTCCATTTGTATCGCGATAAACATTAGATGTGACAATAACAAATTTCGAAAGAAAAATTTGTATACTCGCAGCTGAATGTTTTGCGTAATATCTTATGAATAGTTAAAACCTTTGCTAAACTGTTATCCAACTTATATTTCACCGCAGCGAACGCGAAATTACATACCACAACAACAAAGCCGTTGCATTGCTATCTCGCGTTTCATATTACGCTCTCCCGTTCACAAGTACATGTAAATAACTGTCATTACGACGTAGCGGGCGAATGGAAAAGAAGTCGCGAATTACACGACCGAGTCGAAAAATCTCGTGGAACGAAATTTTGTGTAATTCGGAGATACAAAGGGAGGCCGACGACGGTCTCTCTCTCTCTCTCTCTCTCTCTCTCTCTCTCTCTCTCTCTCTCTCTCTCTCTCTTTTTTTTTTGACGAACGTTAATTAATGTTATGGTTACGCTGGCGGAGCGATGTCGAGTCGAGAGCCAGCTACGGCAAGTGAAATTCCCTTTGTGACCGAAAGCCCGATATTGCCGAGCTTAATCACGCTTAAATACACCCCCTCCCCCTCTGGCAACCCGTCGGATATTCCGTGGCTGGTTCACAACAGCCGGCTGATCGAAATACGTCCATGGAGGACGATATCGCGCCGGTTTCTATCCCCCCGAACCGGTGCTTCTGTATTATTATTAACGAACCAATTAACGCTATCCATTAACCCCTCGGACACGTGATATTTCCACACGTTGTCACCGGACAGTCCCTTGTCTCCCATGACAGAAGATCATTATAAATGTAAGCGGTCGCAGGTTACAGGAAACACGGAAATGCACCTGCAACGTGTCACGGTGTATGTATGTATGTGTATGTGTGTGTGTGTGTGCGTTCAGAGCCGGTCACTATGGCGTTGCAGTTTTCACCGGTGGAAAATTCCGTTGCGTAGGGAATGTAAATGAAGTGGCTCGAAAGAAAGAGGGACTTAACGAAGAACCCTCATTTTGCGTACATGTTCGAGGGAGCCGTTTAAGCGCGAGGGAAGAAACAGCAAGCAACGTCGAGGTACCGATCGGAACGGTTAACTACCTGGAAAATTAACGTTCGCGTATTTGAATATAGTTGATGGATTGATAAGGAAAATGGATTTTTTGTATATCTCGCTGCTATTGCTCGTTGCGAACAGTTGGCTGATCGAATCTTTTAACACTATGAGAACCTGGTGAGAATGATTAAAAATCTCGGACAGGATGTACGATAAACTTTTTATAGACTTATATAGGCCTGTGAAAAAATATGGTATTATATAGTAGATTGTTTATAATATAATTTTCAAGGATCGCGTTACGTAACTCGAGATTTATTCGTACCGTTTTCATACTGTGCGCATAGTGTGAAATTAGTCTGTATTTTATAGGTATCGATCTGTATCGCGGTTTTTATTCTTTCTCCCGCGAATATTGGTTCACGTATAAATACAGCCTGGACCAATAACAGGCAGCCATGAACAGTCATTGACAGTGCGTAGGTGTGGTTGCCCGTTAAATGGTTTTCGACCGCCATGACCACTTTTCGGGTTCCCGTGAACCACAGTTTCCGAAATACGTTTCGCACATTTTTATACCGAACAATGGCATTTTTTTTTGGTAAAACTTTTATAAAGCGTGTAAAATGAAGTAATACTTGGAACAATTTTATGAATACAGTTTTCCGCAAAGAAACTCTCTTCACGTATTTTTGTCCTGCATTGTGTTCCTCCGAATATTGTTGCGTCGGATCTGGTATGAATATGCCGTGTATATGTATACATATACATGTAGTTCATTGAAGCAAGCTTCGACCCTAATATAAGGCACATTGTTGTAGCTCATCCCTTTCCCTTAGAATATCTCTCTAGGCTTGCCATTCTACAAGAACGACGCTCTATCGAATGAATCGACTTCCCGTCAAACCTTCACATGCTAAAGGTTCCTTAGAATATTTTCCCGGCGGAAGAGTATTCTTTATCTCGGCGAAATGATGGATTGCGTGTAAGAGATTGCGTCGAATGGACGAAAAAACACCCTCCTTAATAGACGTTCTATTTCATAATTTCCGATTTAAATTGTCCCGAAATCTCTGCATTAAAGCTATTAGAATACTCATTAAATTCAAAGTATAAATTCCATCTTTTTCGAGAGAAATAAAAATTCTACTTGACTGTGTAACATTTGACTTTCGAGATGACAGAGTATTTCCGGAAAATCATAAATTCCATACCCTACGCTCACTATTACTGTACGTAAGATCGTGTTACACATACGGAAATGTTAAAATAATTAATAAGCAGCGATTATCGTTATCAACACTAGAATTTCATTCTCCACACCGGTGTTCGTGTTCATGTAAATTCAACGAACCGATGTCAAAGCTCGCCCATAAATATTTCATGGCGCACCTTCATAAACGATTAATCTTTCCACGACTCTTTTCAAGGGTTTCTCGATCGTTGCCGCCCTATGAGGGGAAAAAAAACACTCAGCGATCGCTTCTGGACGAAGCTGTAAATCGTCAGGAGGGTCCCTTTAACTCCATCTGGCTCAATCTGCCCTCTTTATCTCTCTATGTCTCTTCCTCCTTCTTTTCCCTCTTTCAGCGTGCTCCCATTGCTTTCCACGTGGAAGAGTGATCCTTTTGTGCGTGCGGAATTAGTTTCCTCTTACCAGACTGGCTGGTAGCCATTTCGTCCTCTTCCTCCTCTCGGCTTATTCGTCGTCAACGTCGTCGTCGTCGTCGTCGACTTTATTTGCCGGACCACGGGATCGACGGGTGTTTCGGGGGAACTCGGAACGTAGTTTTTTTTTCCCTACGCTTTCACCGGGACGCGAAGACACAACGATGTCGCGTATTCCTCGTCGATTCAATGATCCACGTCGGGAAAAAAATTGGAAAAAAAAAATCTAATTGTCTCTCGGACCGTTTTACTTTTAATCCGTGTCGATTGTACGCTGTTTGAACTGTGACGAAAAAGGGGAGTGAGGGAGCCTTTGGCGATGCAAAGGAATCGGGGAGACTAAAGTTATTTACCTTTCTATCGGGGTCCTTTGTTCGGGGATTTTTAATTGTTCCTTCCGAGAGCGAGTACGCGGAAGATAGATGTTAGGGGATGCGAGTGACAGTTCGCTAAGTATTGGCTTTCGTAGGTCGATGCGCGTTGTAGGTGGGAATTCAGGTACGATGAAATATTGAGATGCTTTTAGGTGGTAGTTTGATTTAATTATATAATAGGAATATGAATGAATTTTCTACGAAATTTTGTTTGAATTATTATTTGAAATTTTAGAACTTTCTCAGAATTTTCTTTTCTATTCGCATGATTCTTTGACGTGGAAATAGTTTGCTTCGAAACATCGTAAGTAGAATTCTTCTTTCGTGCAAGATAGAAATATAGAAGTCGTAGATATGCAATTTCAATCAATTTATCGCAGCGTATCGAATCGGTACCTGCTATCACATTCTACCTCTTATCTGAACTCGAGGAGATTTTATTAGAATGATCTATATCCATGGAAGAAATCCTCGGATTCCGAGTCAGATAAATATTGCTTTGTATACTGTTCGTTATTTACTTTACCCTCTCTGTGCAATTACACTTTTTAATTCATGGATGAATAAATAGTAACGAATGCTCGCGAGTTATCGTATTTTTCTTGCGATTACAGGAAGCTCCATTGAAAGTATTCGTTTCGATGGGAACAGAGCCGCTATTTCCTATAAAAGATAAATACACTACGGCATGAGACGGTGGTTTTTATTGTACTCTGCAAAACTTGGCAAATGAAGATACCGAAGAACTCTCGAAGGAAGTTCCTTTTTGTAGGTTCATGGTGTATCCGGCTGTGATTTCTTTAACCAGTTGGTAACTTTTTTTTTTTATTTATAATTTGTTGGTGCGAGGAGCTCCGGCTGTAATTAATATATCGGAAAGTACTACGAGTTCGAATGAATTTTTTTTAACTGAAATGGCTTCTTGGGATATTGAAATACTACCCTTTAATTTGTAGGGAATGGTAATTATTGGTAAGAGATTTATTCCACGTCTCTTACGCTCGGTAAACTCGTTTGCTCCATTTTTCTGATACGTATCTTTAAGGAACGGAAATAAAAGAATTAGTCCTTGACTTATATTTTTTTCTTTACAGTATATTTTACTAAACGAACCATGGAACTTCGAGAAGCTTTGACTGAGGTTCTTTTTCCTCTTGCTTGTTAAAAAGTAAAAACCTATATGGAGACGTTTTCAAGTATTTCCTCGTTAGCATCCTCTTTCGCTGTCGCTTATACATATACTCCTCCGAAATTCGGTATTTCACATTTTTTTTCAGATATTCCTAGTTCCTACGTAGTTAATGCAACGAATTAAACGATCATTTTTCTACCAGCGAGAATATTCCGTGAAAAAATATTACAGTAACCAGATTTTCATTTTCCCGTTCTTTGAAACCTGAACGATTTTATAAAGAAATATTCATAACGTAATATTTTAAACAAACATTTGTAGCTTACGGTTTCGAAAAAATTATGACCCAGACTTCGTTCCCGTCCACGAAATAAATGGGTTGCAGTTTCACAGGATTTCGAAACAATCGCTGGATGCTCGAAACGACGCTACAATCTGTTGTTTATTTATTATATCGTATGTTTATCCACCTCGGGAAGACCTGATGCGCGCATACGCGATTCCTGCGGGATCGATACTCCTGGTACTCCAGGCTCGTCACAACTGGAGGCGCGATATTCCCGAGAAAATTGAAAACCGAGGAATCCGTCGGGAACGCACCCCACAGCTAACGAATGGAAATCAAAGCGTGGCTCATTAGCGTGTTTCCCAAGGAGCTTTCGTTCGATTTACGAACGATAATTCGCTGGGAAGAACGAAAAAAAATTTTTGTTTTCGCAAAGCGCTCTTACGAGAACCAAAGAACCAAATAGGGACAAACATATTCGTTAATCTCTCGTCACTTTCCCGTACTTATTTCTCCGTTGTTTCTCATCGTAATGTATACTTAGTGTTTAGCAAATTTTATCGAAAGTGTTTGATGGCATCTTATACTCGTCATTAATTACTCACAGTGCCAAGTTGAACAATACACCGCGTAATTACAGTTGATTGTCTAATCTGAGAATTACGATTTAGTACGTCACCCTGTACAATGGTTCGTCATTCGCGAACAATTGAAAGATCCCCTAACCTGCTCTCACCTACCGCGACGAACTTGTTTGGCTAAAGAAGCCTAAGCTTGCTAATGACAGCAGTGAAGACGTCTGTTAAGATGGTCGTTAAGTGCTTACACCGTATAACAGTCTTACTACTCGTGTTACGTCGTTCCTCGAACACGTCTTTCCCACGAGCAGCTAAGTAGTCGCTTCATGAAGTGCTTCTAAACTGGATGAATTATCTATTCAGCTGGTATCGTTCCCTAAAGTTTAGCGAAATCGGGACCTTGCGAGATATCGCACTTTACGGTTTCCGGCGTGCTTCTCGCCTGTGATTGATAGAAAAATTGATGCAAGGTCACGGAATATGATTCGATTGGTTTCAATCGTTATACGTTAGAAATCTGCGAAGTAATAGATCCGATGAAACGTAGTTCGTAGTGGGCTTTTCAAACTGTAAAACATCCAAGCAAGATTCTATGGACATGGAATTAAGTTCGTGACCTGTGGAACTTGTAACGAGTTTTGTTAACTAGACGCTCTATAATACAATTTCACTACTGGGAAAGTCTATACATATACACGTGGAACCGGTGTCCATGATCTTCGTGGTAAGTGGATGGTGTACGTAAAATGTAATTACTAGATTGAATTAGATAGTATTGAATACAGAATTAAATTTGGGGCATAGATATATCGAAATATTTCTATAACAGGATTTTGGAATTAATCGATTCTTGGGGAACGCGAATGATGCGAAAGAATTCTTTTCCACTTTTCGATTTTATTTCTTCCATTTGACTAATCTCTAACGATACCGCCTATCTGTTCTGAGAATCGTGTTCTAGTCGCATAGTGTTTTGCAATCGACTGTTCGATATGTATAAACGTGGCGTCACGTATTTCGTGACTCTCCAGGCGAATAGCGCCAGGTAACGTGATAACAGTGCCGTCGATAACGCCACCTTTCGTTTTCGTTAAATGGTACCTTTATCGCGAGATTTTATCTTGATACATTTTCTCCGTATGCTCAGAAAGCAAAATATAGAAAAATATCCCACGACCGTTATGCAATTCTGTTTACATCGTTGTATATCCAAGCTAAATTAGACTCTTCTTAAATTATACGGATTTAGATAATTTCAAATAATTTTAATACAGGAAACAATGTGATACTTGTCAAATTATCCTATTTTTAGAACGTTCAATTGTTAGAAACTTGTACACTAAACTCGGTACTCTAATACGAAATACATTTCCATTCTTGCTCCTGCACTTGACATTCCATCGTTCCATTCAGTCAACCATTCAGGTATGTAGGCGCCATTCATTTACGAGGTCGAATGCATAATACATTTAAAAATCATTTACATCAATGATAACTGTACTCTATACATAGGGATTTATTTAAAATTAATTATAAAAATACAAACTCTTTTACATATTTCACAATTACAAACTCTCTCTCTCTCTATCTTCCCAGTTTCTATTCACAAACAATAATCCGTATATAAGTTCCTTTCCGGATTTCGTTATTGATCGATTAAATAAGAAATTCTCGAAATCGTGTCAATCTTCGTACACTTCCGTCGAGGCACCGTAACATTTATTTTCAAGTTCTGCCCGCCCGTGTACATTTCGATTCCCGCGGCTTCGTGCGGCTTAATCGTGTTGCGTGGTAGTACGCGACGAACGGCGTGATTCGAATCCGAATTAGCGATTGGCGTTCGCGGTGCAGTTTCGCCGGAGACCGACGCCGAGATTGCGACTTCTCTCCCGGCCCTACGAATTTACCGTTTCCGACGGTGGCGCGTCGTTTACGTTTGTAACCGTAAACGCAATCGCCCGCGTAAATTGATCCATGTATGAGATAAATACACAAGTGTGTTGTTCAAGGTTCGCCCTTTACCCTGTTAATTGTGAATTATTTATAACAACGACGTCTTAATGTTTCACTCTATCGTATTCAAAGCTTGGAAAGTGTAAAGTTTACTCGAAAAGTGTCAACTTGGATTATTTAACACTATTTTTATCACAATTGTGTATAGCTATATCGACCAAAAGGTGTCTTTTGAAACCTTTTCGTTTGAATGCAAATATTTGCCAAAACTCTTGGGATTTCAAATTACTAGTTAAATGTAGATAATTTAACAACTATTGTATAAAAAGTCAACAAATTAATTGTGGAGAAATGATTCAACTTACACCTGTTGGTAGAAATAGTGTTAAAGACTTATTTTCGATGCACAATGAAGCTGTGTATTTCAACCCTCGATTAATTCTTATCATTTACACGAACTACGGTCGACCGAAGTTTTACATGTGTAAACGCGAATTCTTATCAATGGTAGGGTTTGGATTATAGTTTTTTGAACGTCGATTATTGGAACTGATCGTAACTAATAAGTGCCGGTAGAGTGGACGGCTAGTAAGCTTCTATTATGGGAATCATTCGGTTATCGGAACTGTTACGTGCCCGACATATTTGGACGAACCGGGTTCCACGGTATTATGAATACTTAATGAAGATAAATTCGTATTAATGAATACAATGGTCGAACCGGTGGCGTCGCTGCAAGTTATCGTCTCGTAGACAATGGAACCGAATATGCATTCCCATAGACGGCATAGACAATGAAACCGAAGTTAGAAGTGCAAGGACTTCTGTTACGCGAGGTATCAAGAGTTAAGGTCTTGACTCGGGCCAAGTACAAGAGTTCCCGACTGGTAGACCTGAACTACTCTTTTCCGGAAGAATTAGATCGAGGTTTTCGGGGTATTCAAACGCATTAAATACGCATATTTCTCCCAAACTATGGTGATATTCTTGTATGGGACGTCCACCCGAGTAATTTAAGCCTAACTACGAGAAGATCCATCAAGCCAATCGCGAGATATTTTGATCTAAAAAGTCGAGGTTTTTGTAAGAAACGTCGTCTTCTTCCTCTCCTCCTTCTCCATCTCCATGTTCAGCCTGTCACGCAGTCCGGTGTCAAACCCTAACATATGTTTCATACCATGCGAGATAATTTTTCTGTCGATAACGTAGATTTTTCTATGTAATCTGAGACATGCCGGAAAAAAATCAAGAGACAAGGTTTTGTCTCGGACCAAATACAAGAGTCGCTTATTGGTATTCAGAAAATCTTCAAGGGTTATCAATAATTTATAAATTTAACATAATGGTTTCTTAAATTGTAAAAGAAATGTATTTGATTTTGAAACTTAAGCTTAACAATATATCGCAACAATACGCTCAAAACAGATTAAACGCCGACTTTTTTTCAAATGAATAAGAAATAAATTAAGAAATATTGAAAATAAATATTACTTAAATGCCCGATAAAGTAATTAGAAATGTTTAAAATAAAATTAATGAGTGACCACGATTGACGAAGACGCACCGTTGCTCAGGGCTGTCGCTACGGCTGCGCTAGGAGTGCAAGCGTGACAGACAGAAGTAAAGAAAGAGAGGCCCTTATGCTAGAAAAATTCGAATCATGTTAAATTCCGCATTGCTTTGTCGTCAGCCGCGCTCTCACACATGCTTGCGTGGCCAAGCGCGTCGCGTCGTTTGTTTGGCTAGTGCGAGCGCGACAGAGTGACGGAAAGATAGAGACAAAGAAGTCGGTGTCATTTGTTTATATCCGGAGACATAGTACGCCACATCGAGAAGGAATTATTACGAAAAAGAGGGAAAGGTAGACACCTTCATGATGCACGCATTAGTACGTCATTCTGAAATTTTCAAAGTGTTATCAATAATTAATGTGTTTCATTTTTAAAACTTCGATACATGTCGAAGCGTATCTTCAAATTTCTACAAGCTCTTCTTTAGTACATAATCAAATTGTTCTATAAACAGGTCTTCCAAGAAAAAGTAGGCAAATTATTTTTATCGGGTTATCCAGCACTGTTAAATAATCTTTGTTACATGCTTCGTATCGACACTTTACCATCTCGGCTATTGAATCTCCAAATTGTGCTTTATCTATTTGTAACAATGTTATGATATATAGTTAAAAACTATTTTTTGTTCAAACCCGTTGTTGAAATATACGTAAGATTAACGGACATGATGACGTTGTTATACGTAAATCGAAAAATGTTTACAAGGATATACATTTGACCATATTAAAGTTCTAAAGTTAAAAACATTTTTCAGCAATTCACACTAACCATTATTTTAAATTTACCCCGTTTTCATAAAACCATTTTGGCCACTTCTATGTTTATTATAATTTTCGAATTAAGAATTTAAAAACCAAAGGTACAAAATCGTCACTGTCTTGCAATAATTAAATGTTTATTATTTTGTTAATTCCTTAAAATGTGTTTTCTTTTTCAATATTACTGACAATATATGCAAGTCCTAGTACCTAGACTAAATGTTTACTGTCTCGGGAAGAGTCTCTGATTTTTTTATTCACGTCTTCAAAGAATTTTTTTTTAATTTGAAAACACATAGTTCTGGTTACTATATTTTTTAAACATAAATAACATTTAAAGGATAATTTTTTACATTTTGCCACATCATGATTGCAAAATTATTATAATAATGAGATCTGTATATTCCTTTATTTTTCTGCATTCCCTGATTTCTTTATTTCCTTATTTCTTTAATAACAAGTATTTCAATAAAAAAACATACTGTACTTTACATAATTCTACGAATCGAGTGAAATCCACAAAAAGCATCGAAAATGCAAAGCTATGGGCCAAGTACAAGAGAATGTTACATTGGAATAGGTTGCTCATTAACATAATTTTTACACGGGATTTGAAATCAATCAAATGTGAGCAAGTACAAATTATTGTAGAGCAACGACACAATACTATCGCTAAGTAAATATATACAATTAACTAAATTTCCCAAAATATGGTGTCTTCTCATTTAATGACTAAATCTGTTTACTGCTCTATTAAATGTACTTGGTGGCCCGCTTTTTACGAAGGTTCGATGGTAAAAAATACCTGTAGTATCAACTCCCCTAAGCTTAAATATTTGGGAATGTGTGACATTAAAAGAGAGTTGCTGAACCACAGTATAAAGCGGGCTTCTTACTGTTTAGAATGAAAGTCCTTTAAATATCTCACGTCGTTCCTTTTTAATTTATTTTAACATCAATTGTTGAAATACACTACAATATGTATATGTAATTTCCTCTCACACACATCCAGATTGTTAACACATTATATTAGAAATGTTTGTTACGTTACGTTTTTGACATCAAGCTTCGTAAAAAGCGGGCCACCAAGTACATTTAATAGAGCAGTAAACAGATTTAGTCATTAAATGAGAAGACACCATATTTTGGGAAATTTAGTTAATTGTATATATTTACTTAGCGATAGTATTGTGTCGTTGCTCTACAATAATTTGTACTTGCTCACATTTGATTGATTTCAAATCCCGTGTAAAAATTATGTTAATGAGCAACCTATTCCAATGTAACATTCTCTTGTACTTGGCCCATAGCTTTGCATTTTCGATGCTTTTTGTGGATATAATTTTCTAGCGTACACTCGCTTACTCGGTAATCGTAGGCGCAATCGCGCAGGTAAATTGCGTCACGTATAGGATAAGGCCCTACTACTATTATGGGAAGTCAATGGTACGATGCTGCAACGGCGTTCTTTTCTCGATACGTTTGCTTGACTAAAGTAACTTCGACCCTCCATCTTGGCATTTACGTTTTCTGAATTTCACGGTGCCAGTGATCGTCGGAAAATAATCTCAGAGAGTTTCTGAACACTGTTTTGCAAAATATTAATTTTACCATTAATATGAGAACACCTGATTATTTAATTATTTGACTTCTGTCAGAGAAAGGACTTAATTTTCTCGATAAAGTTCATTTACTAGATTATTGTTAAATCTGTCACGCGACAATAATTGGAAAAGTCGTAAGTTTTAGAGTTCTTGACACTATTTTTTCTGTAACAATTAAATTTAGCAAGCTGACCTACATAAGGCATCGTAAAACAGCACAATTCAAGAAAAAGAAGATAAAAAATTCCGTGCTTCGGCCTTCTTGAAATTTTTTACACTGAAAGTGAAAACTATTGTTTATTCACCGTCAAGAAAAATCCACCTCAAAGTGGTGCATAATATTAAAAAATCTATGTTTTACAAAGCCTAATGTGGGTCAACCTCTTCAATCTATTAATCAACAAAAAAGGGGTACCAAAAAATATAAGAAAATGATATTGTGTTATATGGAGCGACAGTTTCACCCAGAACTCGTAAAACGAAGTATATCTTTTGTTATTTCCAAAAGTAAAACCTCTCCGAGTAGTAACACGCGAACAACCAATCTGCTGTCAGAATTTTTGAGGGCATTGAAGTAAGACGCGATTAAAATTACGGGCAACAGTTTCGTGGACTTTAACGTGCGCACCGTCGTGCACTTTATCTCGCTTACAGCGTAACCGTAATAATCGTTCGGCTAGATTGAGTCACGTATGGGGGTGAACGGGCCTATTACGGGGCCCACGCCACGTAGGCAACGAAGTCTCCTCCAAGGATCACTTCCTGCTCCGCGAACGACGTTTCACGGCCCTTTATCATCTCTGTTTCAAGTCCTTAGAGCAGCGAGAATCGCAACGGAGCAGCTAAAATTGCAGAGAATAGCTATAAAATAGCGTCGTACCGTGAATCGCCGGCCACGATGTAGTCGAATCGTAATTATGTCGGTTACTAATTTGAATAACGGGGTGTTTAGTTGTATGTGTCTGTTGAAATGTCTTGGATTTTTTAATGTCGGACTTTCAGCGATTCGAATAGACTCGAAGAGTGGAATATTAACGTTATTAAAGAGAATTACTGGCAAAGAAGACACTATGAAAAGTATATATAGAGAAAGATTGTGGTTTAAGATGTTTTAAAACGTCAGTAGACGAAGTAGTTTCTTATTATTAACAGTTATTCCGTGTAGCTATTATAGACGATCTTTTTCATGGTTAAGTAATGCTATTAATTCTTTAGTAATTTACCTTCCCGATTAGAACACTAATGATACGTTTTCACGGCGGCACATTGAATTTCATACGTACGAAGGAAAATTATCGTACGAACAGTTTTCTAACAGTGTATCGTTTATTTCCAACAAAATAGGCCGACCGTGTGTCATGCACTACTTCGTAATGAAGTGGTTTATAACACGATTGAAAAATGAAACCGGATAAATAAATCAATAAAGGAAATTGGTTTTTGTCAATGGTGAATGGCTTCGCTGTTGCGCTGGCGCTTTTGTTTCTTTTGAACTTGACAGCATTCAGTGGCGTGTAAATCGATCTTAATACGGATTTAAGCTCGAACAATCGCAATCAAGGACGGCACAGGAGTGCCACAGGAAACACTCCGTATTGTGTCTTTGTTAATGCGAAGAATTCATTGTCGAACTCTCGATAAACGAACTGTAATCGTTGCCGATCACTGACCTCGCGCAACTTCGCACGTAAATACCGGCAAGCTAGCTTCCAGATAATAGCGCATCTTTTTATTGTCTTAGTCGAGATACTGTTAGAGTATAAAAAGCTTAAATTAAAGTTATAAAGGAATCTCATCCGAGATAATGGATCTTCGTTTGTCTACTTTTTTCTTTCGCAACATCTCGCAAAAGCTTATTTTCAGAGAACTGCAGAATTTCTCGGGAACTATCTGCAAATATTATACGGAATAATTCTGCGATTAACCCTGATTTAATAATATAATTCGTATTTTACTCATAATTATTTTCAAATTAGTCGAATCCATTGTAAATTCTATTCACAGAGTCCACTGGAATATAATTTAACGTTAATCGAGTGGTTTCAAGTTCGTAAAATTTTCAAAAGAAAGTTACTCGAGATATGCTCTTAACAACGAGCGCCCTTTTTGAACCTTTTATCTCTGGATAGTGCAATCGGGTGTTCACTGATTTAATTGCACGTTACGAAGTATGTCCTCATAGCCGATTGGTTTTCGTCCAAAATGACATTCTGACGGAGTGCAGCGGCCCTTTGCGCTACCATTTACATGATATTGAATCCAACGGGTGGGTAAAGTCGACGTTAGTCGCGTCGAGATTGGATACTACGTTACGTGCGGGCAATTTTTCTCGGTGAAACGTTTTCATGACATCGAGCCAATATCGGTCCCGCATAGAAGCCTCTAGATGGCAGTATTAAAGGAATACGGGTCACTGAGAAATTTTAAAGCACCCACGTTAGCTTCCATGCTTGAGAAGAGGTACGGCTTAGATATGCTTCAAAGGTATTACGCCTTGCTCTATATTCTCTGGACTAAAACGTATGTTGCATCGTACAAATTTTTAGAACCATCCCTCTCGACTCGACGAAAATCTCCTACGGTAACAAGACAGACTGGATTTCACATAAATTGCTCTTATCCCATTGTCATTTAAATACACGGTATATGTATACATTTCATTTTTTGTAAAACTTATTAATGATATTAAGATTAGAACTTCGCTTATTTATCAGATGTAAAACTAAGCTCTTCTCAGCATATTTCAGTCGTTTGCTATGTTCATTTATCGAGAGATAATCTATCGATAATTTACCGATTCCAAAACTTACCAGAAGTGTGCCGAAAATTCATAGAAAACAACAGCGAATGTTTACATCATCTTCTAGAGACAAATTTTATTTCGCCAAAAAGTCAGGGTGATTCTATTTCTACGCCGATTAATTGTACCTCATGCCAAGAAGTACGTTCAACTTCGCAAACGAAACGCGCGAGTCACGGTCGCCAGAACTAGATTTCTCTTCACGAATTACTAATATCAATCGACGGAAAGAGGACGGGGATGGAGGATGGGTGACAATCGAACCTGGTTCGATTCCCCCCGAGTCAGCATCGATATACATATATGCAGCTTGTCGTTGCTCTCTCGCGAAATTGGAACGTTTCACCGCGGCGAGGCCATTGCAATTTTCATCGATACGATCTGGGCATCGACCGTGAAGCCGGGCCCGTTTCCTGTCCGGAATCGTCGAACCGATTTCGACCGATCGCCAGAGCACGTGCTTCCACCGATTTCTCTCTTTCTCTTCCTCTTTCCATTTCTATCCCATTTCTTTGTCCCGCTGTCCTTTCCGTCCGATTCGTTCGTTCGTTCGTCCAGGCTGTTCCTTTCTATTTTTTAATCTCCCCCTTCGCGAGCTTTTTATTTTCTCTTTTTTTCTTTTTTTCTTTTGTTTCCTACCGATTCTTACCCCCCTTTCTCATTTCCTGTGTCCACGGTTCATTACTTTGCGTTCCTATTCGCCGTGTCGATGTTGCGTTTAGGCGAGTACCGTGTCTGAAAATGTTACCCCATCTTTTAAAAGATCGCCAGACCGACGCTACGACCGGGACCATTGTTACCAAAGATATTTAAAGCTCGCTGGCCACTCTTCAGTGTGGTCGTTGTACGCGGTACTCCATTGGTCAATAAACAATTCCGGGGGAAACGGAATAAAGGTTTCTATATTCCTGCGTCCTATTCTTGAGGTAGAGTGTATTTGTTCCTCGTAGAGTTTAGATTATATTCACCTAGATTCTTATTAAGTTAATTTTAACTAGTTACCAACGCACACCTTTGCACCGGGTTATACTTCTAACAATTCCATATAGATATGCAAATATATCCTATATCCAATGTCCCTCCTACACCCGGTATTATCCCGAAACAATAACACAATTGCCGGAACGAGTTTGCCCCTTAATCCGTAGCAATTGTCGCGAAACTCGGTGTCACGCGATGGACAAAACCGTTGTCGTCGTCGAATCTAATCTTAATTCTATTAAGTCAGCCGGCGTAGGTGGTTGTAATCTTTACGTGCCACGCGAGTAATAACAACGATAACAATCGCACGTGAGAGCAAGACTAACGAGGCTGGTTCACGGCTGAAGTAGAAAAAAAAAATAACCGCCTCGAGTCCCCTAACCCGTTGTGTTGTTGCACTTTCTAAACCTTGGACTCGTTTCGTTGCGAGGTTCATGCCGGGCAATGTATCTCCCGACGATGAGGAACCGCGATCGTCAGACCGGAAGCGGCATGGGAGAAAGCTTCGATAAGAGCTTTCGTGGCCGGCTTATCTCGTAGCATCTGACGCGTGTCCAACGGTATAGTTCCATCGACCGCAGACCACGTGCTTTCTTCATCAGGAATAATGGACGGTGGTCTTTTTTAATTATTTCGCTGGCCACCCACGAACGTGAAAGGATCCTCGAGGATCCAGGATGCAATTAGGAAGAGCCTGACGACGGGCTGTAATTAAAAGTATTTGTTCTTTACCTCTGTGGAATCGTAGAATAGCGTCTGGAATGTGTGTGTGTGTATCTGTGTATGTGTGTATGTGTGTGAGAGAGTGTGTTTTTTTTCACCCGTTTATGTATCCGGTTCCATGACTTTGTCGAAAAAGCGTCAAAAGATCAGAAAGAGTAAAACTCATTAAGGATGATATAGTAACGGGACACGTTTCGGATGATAGAAGTAAAAAAATCCGTGTCGGTATCTTAATGCGACGTGTGATTCAATTTGGAGGATGGTAATTGTACTCGATTTATCCGGCCGGCAGTAACGTGGACAGTTAAATTGCGGTGGAAGTTGACGATGATCTTGCGTCCCGTGGATGACGATGTAATTATGTGGCTACTTCGCTCGAAATCATTTCAACGTTACGTTTTTCTGACGTTCTCATTGTTCTGTTTGCTATGAATTCAAGCTGACGTATCAGATGACGTATGTATGTGTGTGTGTGTGTGTGTGTGTGTTTGAGTGCCTCGTAATATCAGATCGAAGCGTTAGACGTGCTCTTAATATCTTTCATTTAAATCTTTAAGAATCTGGAATCACCGTTAAACTCATTATCTCGCGACCGTGAATATAAAGGATATAACGGTATCAAGGTAACAGATATCGAATTTTTTAATTATCATAGATTACCGTGTCAAATGAGTTATAAGTTCGACGGAAACGGAGCGATACTCGAGTCGAAATTTTATTTTCTCCGCGACGATTTCGTAGCATAATAATGAAGCTCGATTTATACCACCCCAGAGGTAGACAATTAAATACCTGTAATGAATCCGAATATGGGTCAGCCTCCGTTTTCATCGTGACATCATTCGAAGTGGTACAATCTAAAGCGTAATTAATTTTCCCCCCTTTTCAGTCTTTGCTGCTATTCATCGCGGGTTATGCGTTACTTTATGAACGCCTCGCGAAAGACGGTATTTTTAATAAACATAATTAATAACGTCGGTGTAAGCAAAACGAAATACATATGTACGTATAGCTGGGGACGCAACACGTCGGAGATGTAGCTGAATAGAAGTTCGTAATTAAATTCTTCTATAGAACGTTCGAGAGAGATAATCTCCGTGTTATACACGACGTTATATTATTGTTGGTTACGTATAGTCCTTTTAGTTGCGCGCTTTGCATGCGTCTCGGTACACGGTAATGAACACATTGTAAATAAATTCATTAGGTAATCGGTACACCGCTCGCCCGTAAACGCAACGAGATAAGGGAGAATTTAGAATTTGCAATTCGATGCCCCGTTGGTGGGACTTCTTTCATAGATACATGTACGTATGTTCACGTACACCTGGACAATTTGTGTACAAATGCATTCGGTCTGTTTTCGTCGTGAGCGGCCCCCCGTTTGATGTAGAAACCAGTTTCGATACCAATATGATAATTCTACCGTACCAGTTTTTTCCACACTCTTATCACAGCCGTATTACAAGCTTTTTGAATTAAGTATTTCCGCAGATTGCGACCCGTATAATAAACGAAAGTTAACCACTTAATAAAATAAATGATAAATGCTAAATAACATCGATACCATCGACGTTCCTCAATTTTGCTTTTTTACACACTATACTACCAACTTTTGTCCACCTTTTGACAATAGTCTCGTCAATATCATTCGCGTCTGCGAATAAAAGTCGTTCCAGTAATAACCGCGTAATAGAGGTCACGTCTCGTTTCGACGCCGACGCACTCGAAGGTCATTCCCGGTTCCTTTTTATAGAAACGAATTCGGTGTCAGTCGGTTTTACACTCGCAGTATGTATGTACATACCCGGGACCGGCTGTTTCGTTTTACGAGTTACCCGCGCAAACCCTTGCCGCGAAGGGGTGACCCTCCCCCTCCATCCCCCTCTCCCGTTCCCATGACGGGGATTAAAATGGAGCAGCTTGACTGATGCACATGCATTATGCAGTTAAACAGAACGTAAATATAACCCCCCTGGCAGTCGACCACCCGACGAGATGCGTTCGCGCGCTCGTAACTATAAATATAAAGGGCAGCGCGTTGTCTCGCAGGACACGCAGGACACGCAGGACTCCCCGGCAGCAAAAAGGACGAGGGGTACCGTGGACAATTGTGCGGAAAGTAGGGTGGTCAAACGTGCACGCGCCGTATTTGGGAGCAATTGTTTTCTTGTAGTTCGTTGGGCTCGTCGTTGTGTGGCTGGATCGATGAATTTGATGAAATTGTGAATTTGTATAATGGTCGGTTGATATTACGTCTGCCATACAATTTGTACACTCGTAGCTATCGTATGGAACGGGATTTTAAATAATGGTTGTATTTATCATAATTCAATGTAGTTAATTGTGAATAGGGTAACAGATATGATAAAGAAGACAATGTTGAAATAATTATATAAATATGTATCTTTTTCATTCGAATGTAGATTGTTTAGTGTAAAATTTAAAGACTATCGTAGGTTCAATGTGACATCCGATTCTCGTTCAATTTCATTAACGCACGTCATTTCTGACATTCCTGAAAGTAAGTTACTTCCCCTTGTTATCGGGTTTCAAATACAAGACAAAGGTTACACGGAGCGCTGCGGAAAAGGGGAACGGTGTAAATGGACATTAATTGCTCGGGTCGCAAATTATCGATCGACTCATTAACGACCGCGCCAATCACTCCGTGAACTCGATCTCCTCAAATAACAGAAATACCGCCCGGCATTCTCGATCGTGTTACTGAAAACAAGATAAACCAATTTGCGGGCAAATCGGTGCAATTGCGGGAGGTGAAATTTCTCCCTTACGTCGTAGAACGTTCCCCCCTAATCCCCCATCCACGTTAAAGGGGATTTCGTTCCACTTGTATGTTTTGTATTGCACGATCCTCGACTCGAGGGTACGTATGTTTCATCCCCTAATATGTGAATATGTATGGCGGCACGTTCATCAGCGTTGGTGCAGCATTCGACAGGGGGGAAAATTTTTCGGGGTGCCTTCCTGGGTGCGCAATGTTTATACGAAACCGCCCATGCGTACCGATTTGATGGTCACGGGGTTCTCACAGGGTATCGATCTGAAATTTCATGGTCTCGAAAGGCTCGAATAAAATGTTACATCTCACGGCGTCCCTTTGATTTTTAAATGGAAACGCTTTCATCGATTTTACTTCTCTTGGGCGCAAAACAAATACGGGAGGGAATCAATTTGTTTAAATGCTAGTACTCGGTGTACTTCGGAACCTCATTACTCGAGACTTATTCCCTCCCTGTGAAATCTG
The DNA here is from genome assembly GCA_917499265.3 of Mimumesa dahlbomi. Taxonomy (NCBI): domain Eukaryota; kingdom Metazoa; phylum Arthropoda; class Insecta; order Hymenoptera; family Crabronidae; genus Mimumesa; species Mimumesa dahlbomi. The sequence goes on along the minus strand of OU824118.1, from coordinate 7,851,174 downwards.
TTTTTTCCTATTAAACGTATTGCACAACTTTTACTGCAAATAATCGGATCCGATTCGACGATGGTAACAATTAATTCGTAAGTAACTTTTCGAACGATCTTCTCTTAATATCTCGCTGTAATTACCATTTGCAGATAATACGGAATTTTATAGCAATTCGCAATTTTGTATGATTTATTAACCTAAGGGCCCAATAGGAAGAGACGTGCGTATCCTATGTTCGAAGAACGATCAGAGTTGCATAAATATGGACAGAGTACCCTAAGCGTAATTATGTCATTACTTACCATTCCAAGCATTATTTCCGTGATTTATTCATCGTGCATAGAGAAACTCGCCACATTTTCCGAACACAAACGTTTTCCATTTATACCGGGTCTCTGGGTATGCAAGATCCCCTTCTTACTATTATTCGTCATTATCTTAACTACCTCAAATGCATTACATCCCGTAAGACGATTGCTTAAACGTGTTTCTCCGACGAATCTTGCCACTCGGTCTTGACACCAATTACTTGACACGTTTGTAGTCACTATGATATATCGGCTTATACTTCGATATCTTTTTTTAAAGGAAACTAACCGAGTTGTCAGGTAAGCCCGATAATTATAGTTGAAAAGGTGCAAATATCCACGTGGAAATTTCTGGACTTCGTTGCGAAATTAGACATTTAATTTTCATCTCGTACGTTATTGAGTGTACCGCAAACAAACCTGAATAATATATCAAAGCTCTGTTTGCGAAGTGCATCGAATATTTTCGCGTCCGATAGTAGGGAATATGAATTCCCGTCGGACTTGTTTGTTCTAGCAAGAATTTGTTGTATTAGAAAATATTAGCATGTTCGGTACCGCGGGTTCCTAAGCAAGCGTAAGTTAATTATACTTAACGGTTTTAATCTCTGGCATTGCGAATATAAAGCAAACACATATTCCCAGTTATACAATATCCGGCGGACATAATGAGGTAAGTTAGTATACCATAATTTTCGTGCTAAATACCCACACCGTTACACAGCGATGTAACACCGTAAACTTTGCTTAACATCACTGTCCTCGCGTCTGGTTTCCGGCAAGCAAAGGTGTTTAAATCAGTTAGAATAGTTCCGGTTTTCCCAAGTAATTGGATTTTAACTTAGGTGAATACGACGTACGGAAATTTCTTGTTTATCCACGAAGTGTTCAACGGTTGATTTGAAATATCATGCAAATTATATACCATTCATATTCTGTCTGAATAATAATAAAAAAAAAAACAATTGCGACTTAGACACGATATTTGCAAAATACGTTCTACTTACTTACAGTATCTACTTGGAATATACGTTCTTACGCTTCCATGTGTAAAATAGTGGTTTTACACACGCATAAATTACAATATCATACGTTATCTACCATTAGACTGCCTCGGATTGAGGCGAACGTGTTACTTTCAATTCAAAGACGATCTTTCGGTGTTCTTTACGTACTCGTAGACTAATGACTCGCAACTAAACGGGCCGACGTTAAACCGCTTCATTTATTCGCGAAGATACATTTCATTAACGAAGACACGGTTGAACATTCAAGATTTCCACGGTTCGTCGCCTCGTGGCTATTTCAAGAAAGTAGGCGAATGCGCGGAATTTCTGGTATGCTCTTTTTATGGCGTCTCGCCATGAATTCCGTAAGTTGACAATGTTACTCCTCTCGCCGGCTTCGAAATACGGGCGTTATTTCTTCCCGATGTAGACATCGGGTTATCGTAAATATACGAAACTGTCAACCAATGAATATTCACGGAGCATCGATACTCGAGAGAGAACATTTTTCAGTTTCTATTACCAACCAATGGAAATGCACCACTCGTCTTAGGGAATTTCGTTGAATTGCTTCTTTAAAATACATTGCGTAGGGGTATCGTTCGGAAAATTTTCCCCACCCTTTTTAGTCTCTACTTTAATTACCATGAATGGTACGCGAGGAATGTTAGAGTCGACTGCTCTAGAAATCTTTATTACGGACGCATGCATGTGATGTGTGCATATTTGTAATTTAATGTAGAACTGTTTTCTATCTATTTCGCGGATCTTTCTTGCGTGCTCGCGGTACTTGTTGATCAATTCCGGTGTTATCATAAATATAGAGATATTCGTAAATAACGTTGCACGTGATTAATGTTATCGCGTAATCTTACTGTGAACGCCATGTAAGTGAAAGATTTATTTAACATGTAATTCACGTTTTAATTGGTCGCAGTGATATGAAAATGAAAACAAACATTACCGCGATAATAAAATAGGAAGTAATTGTGATTTTAACGTACAAATGGGAGATACTTTTGGTAAAGATGCCGAATATGATTTCTGTTACTTATTCGTGCCAAGTTTACCATACACAATGTTCAACAAATAAAAATAGTTATCCCGTGCGTGATGAAATTTGTAATTACATTCCTCTGGTATTGGTTTCGCGGAACTTGCAAGTGTTCCTCAACGGCAATTTAATGGAAATTCGGCAAGTACGCGTGAATATAATACGAAATTAACGCTACAGTGCTATACATAGTAGGAAATTCCCGTGAACGGTTCAATTTCTGTTCAATGGCTCTCATCAATATCTAATAGCTGTTTCGTAACTCGAATAACGATCATCATTAATATACCGAAGTAAAAATACAACAGGTAGCATACAACAAATCATTCGATATAGATAATCGATATTTAATCACGCCTTACGTAACTGATTACTTGAAAATCACTCAAACATCTGAATTTTTTTCACTATACTCCCTAACCTTCCCCCACAACATCAATAAAACATTCCAAAATCCCCACTTTGCAAATCCGCAGGAAGATTCCGTGTTTCCCCGCGAATCGTCGAATTCGGACGTCTTACCGACCGACGTCAGCGTCGGCCGGCGTCGCGGCGAGAATAACCGACATGGAAAGAAGACTTAAGCCGCGGCGAATTAACGTGCAAACGAGGGGTACGTGCCGGTCTCCCGGCGCATCGGGAACTCGGCGATCGAGCTCGTTAACATTGCAAATTCCCCGCGGGGTGGGCACTTTTTCACCAAGCTAATTTCACTCTGCAATGCAAATACCACCCCGCCGATACACACCCCCGAACGGTTCGCTCGCGGTTCATTCGCAAGAAAAGCGAATCGCCGACGATGCCTGGATACCACGTTGTCCGTGAACACGTTCGCAAATTTTTTTTGCCACCCCTTTCCTCTCGCACTCTCGCTATAATTTCAGTGTATCACGCTTGCTGGCCGAGCGCCACGGGAAAGCTTGCAAAAATGAAGCAAACAACGAGCACGCGGTGTTTTAAAGGATTAACAATGGTTTCTAATTGCTAGAGAATCTGACAGTGTAGAGGATTATAGCGTGGAAAAAGAAGTTATTCACTTTTTCCTGGGGGTTAATCGCGCAGTTCTTTATGGTGTTATTTCACAGTGAGAAGAAAACAATTGAATTCGAAAGCGTGAATTTGTATTAAGTATCTGATATTCCGTGTCAGTTAATTTTGTGTGTGATAGGTATGTAGACTACGTCGTTATAGTATTTTCTCACGTGTAAGTTTGTCTCGTTACTCTTTCCTGGCGCGGTTCCAACGATGGAGCATGCAAGAATGAGGTAAATAAGTTCGCAGAATATTCAGTTTGCAGTTTAAGTGGCTTCTCACCTCTTATTTCATTGCGGACAACAGGCTGTTGTATTGACGCTGTCGCGTCATGTAAATCACGTTGAGAAGGCGGTCATTAGAAGCATATCACGGATATTATGACAGGATTGCTTCATCGGCCGTAAAATATTTAGAAAACACATGTATTTTATCACATGTTTTTACAGATATCTCTAAATCACGTGTAATTAATTAATCGACCCTCTCATTCTTTGCGCCATTTAAGTAATAACAGATATTCTTCTTTTACATTCCGCAACAAAAATTTGCCTCTCATACATACTACCTATTAAATTTTTTTCAATGTGCATTTCAGATACAACGAAACGAAATCGATTAATAAATCCATTAACCTGTAGCAACGAAGCTAAACCTAAATAGTCCCTGTACGATGTATTACATTAATTTTCATATACAAGGTGGGCTAAATAATTTCACTGGGTTTACCCGGTAATTCGTAGTCATTATTACGAATATTATGTTGATCGTCGACGAGAGCGAGCTAATGTTAAAATAACACCGAGGATGCTCATGATCTCCAATGTAACCAATGATAATTACACGTACGTTAATCCCGCAGCCTGACGAACAGGTTTCTACACAGTCACGTGGATTAGCGGGGAATACACCATTGAAAATACCAGATTCTAAATACGTCTAGAAAATCGTCTGCGGCGACGCGTGACTAATTAACTGAATATTAGACGTCACCGCGGCATACCTCCTCTCGATGCTTCGATACGCGTTTCAATTGGTCATTGGTTACCGGTTTAATGGGAGGAAGGAAGTATTTCTTTATCGCATGGTTATCAATGATCGAATTAATCTCGATAAAAGGAGCGATGTAATGTTCTCGCTCTTATCCTACGGTTTTACACGCGAATCTTTATCTTATTGTTAGCCACTTTCAATGTTTCTTATTTGAATAATTGTTAAATTTGTTACTTCGGCCAATATTGCGATAAAAAAAACCCTAAAATATGAAATTACTTATAATGGAAGTAATCAATGTTTCTTATTTGAATAGTAAACAAATCCAACGATAATACAATAAATTTCTTCGATTAATAATCATTACCGTCTACTTCTATGATACATTCTATCGATTATTCCTATAAAACGTTTCTCCGTGATCGCTCGAGAATCTGACCGAAGATGAGAATAATTAATATAGCGCGCTAATTAATTTCTGACGGGTTCTACAGATGCACCTTGGGTTCCTTCCTCGGGCTGTTAACTTTTCCCCCGTGCAGATGTCAGAGCGACGCCGGGTTCTCACGGCTCGCGATTCTGAGACATGCGATGCCCGTGTTCCACCGCGGGAATAATAACGATAATGATAATAATGATAGAAAGCTTAGGGGTGCAGGTAGAGAATGACTATTTCAGTAGAGCGTGTCCGGTGCCGCGCAGGGAAACGAGACTGACGACAGACGGGAAGACAATGAAGCGAAAACCGGGTCCCCCACTTGTTGATGCGTGAGCGTTAATTATTAACCCAGATAATAAACGTTAGGGCTAAGCATCCAGGAAGTGTAGCAAGGCTGCGGAATTTTCTGAACGTTGTCAGCTCTCGGGTGGAATATTTCTCTACCACACTCGTCTTTTTGATCACATTTCGAAAATTTCACGTAAAATTTGAGATACAGGAATTTTCGAGTATTCGATATATACAGAATTCTCGCAAAACGTGTGTCTCACAATTTACAATAACGTTATCTCCAATATTGCATCGGGTAATACTCGTGTTGGTTTGTTTACCTTACAAATTACATTCATACATATTTATTACCGTCGATTATACTTGACGTCGCGGTTAAAGGTCCTCGGTTTCTTTATTTTTTATCTTCCTTTGGTTATGAATATTGACTCGTAATTGTTGACAAATTCTTTAATTATCTATAATAATCCTCTCTCCTCCCCCTCTGTCTTTGTACTAGGCAATACATATTTATATTGTCCCAGCACATGTTATTTATAAATCTATGTACCATACACTAATCGGACGAGTAACAGTAGAAATATAATCTCTAAATCGTGACTAAAACGTCTACGAAGCATGCGTTACCCCGCGTGACGGCCACTAGCACGTAATTTGCACACAATCCAGGCTTACACTTTCCTTATCCGCTGGAAATCTCACGCGACTTTCGGCCCCGGTATGTTTAACTTTTGTTCACACGTCAGGAGTGAAACGATTACAACTAATGCGCGGTTCAATGAGTATTTATCGCCCGGCAGCGACAGAAGTTCGTGCCGTTTCTGACAAAGACAGCGACGTCACGATTCGCGTCGCTTCTTAATTAGCTTGTTAGAAACTAATTAATACCGCGGAATCAGTGACTTCTTCTACGGACGTGCTCCGCTCGGGTTGCCCCGCGTTATACACGTCGAAGGGCCGGCAACGTTTGCCTTGGTGGTTTTAATTGAGTCAACCATTGCGTAAATTAGTAGTTTATTTTTGTCCCGGAGAAATGGTTATTCAACACGGAGTGTTTCGCTATCTTGGTTATTTTCTTCGTTGCTGCATAAAAGTGGGATTTAATTAGTTCTGTTGATGACTAAATCGGGAACTGTTTGGAGCGATTAACTTGTACTTAATTAACATTTACCGTTTGAAAGTTAATTCAGAGGAATATATTAATTTCAATATCAATCTAATCGGGTCGCATTTATAGAATATTTTATTCTAATATCGTTCCATCGATTCTAATCATCCATACGGAAAGTGTGAATTCTTTTTCAATAAAATTCATAGTGAAACGAATCTTTTCTCCGAAACTGAAACCCATGCCCGCGAGATTGTTTAACTTCCACAGCCAACGAACCGCGGGCTTTATATTCCGTTTCCTTTCAGAAACCTATTATTATCAATTTTCGTGCTCGAAAGTCTCGTCGAAGCCACCGTTCCTCAAGAATTTCCAACGAGACTTGTTTCCGCCGCGAACGAGATTTACGATACATCCCGGCAAATAAATCTCCGCTGAAAGTGCGCCGTGATATACTAGCACTTCACCGATTGACCAGAATTTCGCGTGACTGGCCGACCAAACGGGGTCCAAACGCCTAAGTTCCGTTCACATCGCGAAGGCGATACGATTAGAAGTAACGAGACCGACTCGTGAAATCCATTCGGACTCGGAAGACTGCGAACAAATTTTAAACAGTCGTTCGTCTTACGTCGTGTTTTCCGTCCGTGGTAAATAGACCGCCATGACACTTCGTTTCGCGCCCTTAATTAGCACGCTGGCAATTAATTAGCCCTCCCGCCCCCCTCGGCATAGCCAGACGCACTTTGCCTCTCCGAGCAACTTCCATGCCACTTCGTCGTATCTTCTTCCTCATCCGAGTTACCACCACGCTCGTCTTGTTAGGGCTAAATATAGTCACCGTACGTTTTGATCGAGTCGCACAGTGGCATGGAATTTAATGTCGATGTAATCGTAAACATCGAATTTTATCGATACCTGGTGAAGATTCTTGGCTGCGCGACATCGTAATTAAGTGGTATAAATATATTAATGGGTGGAGGTCGTAATTAGGAGGAATTTGAAAGTTTTATCTCATTGACGTCGGAATACATTCTTCACAACTTTGTTTTTCTATTTGAATAAATACGAGTACTTAGGTCGAATTGAAATAATTGTCGATAAGATGACGATTACCGCGGATTGATATCAGAACACGGATTCAATTGTGTAGAAATTCGAATCTAAACCACTGTACGTTGATTTGCATGCGTGATGGCATGGACCGTAATCATCGTACAAAGTGTCTACTGGATGTCGGTTTAATGGGCATCCCGCACGGTATCAGATGAAGCAAATGGGATTTTGAAGATATGAAAATGCGGTAATGATCGCTTCTAAGAAACGCGGTTCACCAGCTTCGTTTGGCAAAGCGTGATTTAGCGACTGCACGTTTAAATTGGAACACGGTGTGTCACATCACCGTGTACCAATTTACTGGCGTCGATTTTTCCATAGTTTCGACCGGATTAATGCTATCAAGATGTCCAGTAATTGCACGAGAACTTGAGCATGGCAATGACATTTATCGCGTATCGTATATTTTCTCTGGTATAATTAGATAAATCGTGTTGAATAATTGGGAATTTTTTAACGTATCATTTCGAATGTAAAATTACATTCTGTTATTTTGTTAATTTATTGTCGTTTTTCACGCGTATGAAATATTTTTTTAATTTATCCATGTCCAAGTATCCCTTCGATAGAAACGTGAATATACCGTAGTTAGTTAATCTGGAGGGGGGATGGGTGTATATCAAGGATTTTTAACGACAGCGATCTCTACCAACCCTGTAAATAATATTACCCTCGACCAGAACCCTTTTACTGCCTCTTTGAAGATGCAAATCGACGGTGTGTCGGCGTGTGTGAGCATCGGGATAATGTATTCCTTGCATCATCGGTCTGCAACGTTCTTAACCTCATTCGTGACCGAGGTCAGAGGTAAAGTTCTCAATTTATCTGCTTAGTCGAGAGACAAACACATGCCGACGAGCATCGCGTTTACGGACGAGGCAAACGTTGTACAAACGGCAGAAAGAATTCTCCATTAAACAACAATAGGTAATTTCCAAAAATCGTGTAAATCACGGGAATATTTGTTGCGAAATATCGTACAGGAAAGTAGGTTGTAAAATCATCGCGGAGAATTCTAATGTTTTTCATTTCATGTCGATCTATTTATTCCTCACCTATTGTTTCTTCTCGTTTCGTTAATATATGCTAAAATTTAAATATCAGAGGTATGAAGATAACGCTCATTCTTCCTTACACGTACGATTTATCTGTCTGCGAAAATTCACGTTACTTCTCGTAGCGGAGGCTTGCAAGTTGTCTTTCTAATTAGCAAACATATTAGGCATTCCCAACGTTGAGCGTACCAACAACAAACATTACCCGGTGCTAGTTTACTAACAAACTCGGTTTTTCCATATACAGATTTTCCGTGTTCGCAGTGTTTCTTGTCTGCACGAATCGCATAAATTTTCCCTCGGCGTGGCGATATTTTTCGCAAAATTCGGTAGAAAATCTTTAATCGCGCTTTCAGGTGGTTCTGACTCCGATAGTCGGCGCAGGTGCGTAGAGTCTCTGGTTCCGGGCAGGTAGCGTTAGGTCAGGTTAGCTCAGGTGGCTCAGGTGGGTTGCACGTGTGCAGGTGCCCGCACGATATTACCTGGGCCCTCACGAATTGCCGGCAGCTCTTGACTCGCTCCGTGATTCTCGTGACTTCGCATGCGAATAATTATAGATGCAACCGGCTCGATTGCATCTACCGCACTCACAGCTGCACGCCTCGTCAAATTGACCCTCGTTGCAACGTTTCCGAATCTACTTCTACCGAATTCGGATTAGATTCTATATATACGTATGTACACTCTAATCCGATAGTCGAAGTATTTTTGTAAAATTCGTGTAGATGGAAATGGAAGATCTGTGCTATTCGTACATTTTTAATATCGTCGATAGATACAGCGAGGATGAGAATAATAAAGATCGTAATTATTGTCGGGAATAGACATGTTTTAAAACGGAAAAAAAAGTTGATCGTTCATTTATAAAAGTAGGATTATCGAACGTCATTGGTACTGGGTATCAGAACTGTTATTGATCACTTCGGAAAGTAATTTACCTTCCGTACTTCGTATTGGTTCGTGACAGTTAAATTAATCGTCAAGAAATGTTTAATGACACTTCGTTCGATACGTCTGCTATTCAAAGGACTTCGATATCGACAGCAAGTAACTTCAGACGATTCTATATTATGCATACAACAGTTTCACCTATCTGCTGCTTTGCTTTATTTCGATTCTTATTACATTACGCATTTCTGATTCTGAATGCACGTGAACTGGTCGACAGAATTTTCGACAATTAATAAATTACTTAATTAATTCTTGTTGGAGTTTGTTTTTTCATGTTAACAAAATTTTAACGACATAATACGTTACACAGACAGATTGAGAAACATGCGACTAGCAAAAACTGTTGTGACGCGAGAATCTCAAATTTCCATAAATTGACAAAATCTTTGTTTGACTAATCTCACCACTTTGATTACATTCGTTGTAATTAACACTGGGCTGTTCTACTGAAATACTCCTGGGGAATTGTCAGTCGCGTATAATGTTTTGAAATGGAAATCGCTTAAGGGGCCTCACCACCAGCGGCATTGCAAGGGTTTAGCTCATATATTGTAGCGTTCGCATTTTTCATCCGATATTAATAAACTTGGGATCATTTTAAAGATAAAGGATGAATGCACGAGATGATAGAACAGATTTTCGAAATTCGGTTTCTTTCTATATGAAAATGAACCGAGAAAATTACTGATTTTCAAAACATTTTTTCGTATAGAAAGAAACCGAATTTCGAAAATCTGTTCTATCATCTCGTGCATTCATCCTTTATCTTTAAAATGGCCCCAAGTTTTTTAAAATCGGATGAAAAATACGAACGCTACAATATATGAGCTAACGCGTGTTTTTGACGATTTTCCCAAATAATACTTGTGGCGCAGTGCTGCCCCTTGGAAATCGCGTCAAAATGGTCGAAGCTTGACCCCCCACCACGACCATACACACACAGGAATGAGTCGGTGTGCGTTTTTCTTTTTGGAAGTACCTGACCAATTCTGACCGTAAGGGAACCCTTCGCTCTTGGCTTACATTGTAAGCCTTGCAAGTGAAAATCTTGAAAAGGAACACCGACTCTTGTTATGAAATGTATACACATCGAAAAGAAGGAATATTAGCCTCGACGCATTGCAAGGGTTTAGTTCATGCATCATATCTTACGCATTTTTCATCCGATTTTAATAAAATTGAGGCTATTTTAAAGATAAAGGATGAATGCACGAGATGATAGAACAGATTTTTGAAATTCGGTTTCCTCATCAGTGGAAGTGAACGGAGAAAATTACTAATTTTCGAAACATTTCTTCATATAGAAAGAAACCGAATTTCGAAAAACTGTTCTATCATCTCGTGTATTCATCCTTTATCTTTAAAATGACCCCAAGTTTATTAAAATCGGATGAAAAATGCGTAAGATATGATATATGAACTAAACTCTTGCAATGTTCCGGGTTGAGAAAGTAAGGTATTTTCCATGCGACTGGTAACCTGCAGTCGGGCTAATTAGTCAAATTTTCAAAACATTTTTTCGTATAGAAAGAAACCGAATTTCGAAAAACTGTTCTATCATCTCGTGTATTCATCCTTTATCTTTAAAATGACCCCAAGTTTATTAAAATCGGATGAAAAATGCGTAAGATATGATATATGAGCTGAACCCTTGCAATGTTCCGGGTTGAGAAAGTAAGGTATTTTCCATGCGACTGGTAACCTGTAGTCGGGCTAATTAGTCGAATTTTCAAAACATTTTTTCGTATAGAAAGAAACCGAATTTCGAAAAACTGTTCTATCATCTCGTGCATTCATCCTTTATCTTTAAAATGGTCCTAAGTTTATTAAAATCGGATGAAAAATGCGTACGCTACGATATATGAACTAAATCCGTGCAATGTTCCGGGAGGAGAAAGTAAGGTAGAAATTCGACAAATTGAACCAGGGGTGACCGAATGCCGTGAAAGGGTTTGCAATGTATTCTTCGCAGGAAATAGGTTCCCCGTAATAATTGACGTATCATAAACTACCTTGACCGCACCGCTCTAGTAATCGGTAACTATCGATGATGTATACGGTCGAGGAAAAAAAGTTTTAGCAAATAATGTCAATAGCTTGCAAATTCCTGCTATATAGTATTGTTTCTGAATACTTGTTTACGCTAAAAAATATTATATAACAATCCATATACTCTGCATATATGTTTACAGAACATACGATACATACTATACAGAAATCAGCACTGAAATAATTTGAATCAGTTTTTTATATAATTTTAAGAGGGCAAGATTGAACAACAATATTGTTTACAATATTTATGTTCACAACTTTTATAATTATTTTTATTATTTTTATTGGTATCATGTTTCAAAATTAAATGTGTAAAATTTTGTAACACCAAGGTTATAACAATTTTGAAAATTCGGTGCGTCGCACATTTGGCGCGCCGCAGCTAACATTGCAACCCCCAAATTACTTTTGACACGACGAACCGTACGAAACGTGAAAAAGGTTACATCTCGATCCCTCAAGTCCCGACTGACCGTGAGAGGGGAATAGCTCGACTACACGGATACACACAACTTTGTCTAGGTACGGCGTGGGGACTGTCTTCCCCTACAGTCCCTGTAGTTCATATTTTTTCCGTTCCCGTCGCTGAAGTCACACACGACTCGAGCTCGAGGTGGTGAGGCCCCTTAAGAAGCACTCCGGACGATGGAATGCAGCGATGAGTATTTCTTTTCACCAACTTCCCCGAATGCTATTGAAAGAATTTAGGGAGATTCTACACTCCTGATTTGTGAAAAACATATCAATAAATTTATATATTCAGTAATTTACTTTGTTTGCTCGAATACCTTGTAAATTCTTCAACAAGTGTTTTTCACCGAACTACACAAAGCAACACATCTAAACATTATCTGACAAATTTGACATTTGTGGAACTAAATTTATTTTGAAAAACTGCAAACTTTTCATATAATTTATTAAATATCAGGTTCGACTTATAAATACCTCGAATAAAATTGACCGTTCAACAATCGTGTTCTGGTCAATTTCTTTCTGTGTTTATAACTTCAATCTGAAAGTTAGTAGAACTATTAAAACCATAAAAAAATGTTCTAAAATGCAAATATCCACGTCGATATCGCACGAGGTTCCAACACGTTCGCAAATTTCGCGTACCAAGATTCAGGTTCGTTCTCAGATATGGATGACCACGAGATCCAATCGATGGTGGAGTCCATTCTTGGACCCGGAGTCAAGGTGGTGGACTGCGAGAAGAAGTCCAGCGTACGCGAAGAGGAAGTCGTACTGATAAACGGTGTGCCAATCGAGGGCCCGGATGGAGTCGCGATTCGCGAGGCCATAACTGGCCAGGTGCTACCATGCGATCTGCTCAATCAGATCCTTGTCAAAGCTGGGATTCTCAGGTACCATTATGGATCCTCCTCCGTGCCTCTGCTGAACCAGATCGCGATCTGAAATTTTTGTTTCCCTAGAATTCCAATTAAAACTTTTTCTTTGTAATAGTCGAACAATTTTCAGTAAACATTTTACAATCTTATTTGACTTGCCGTGAACACGGAATATAAAATTGATTTTAATTCATTTTAGTCAGAGGATTTTTAAAGTTTATTATTGCTTCTATTATTTGCAGAAGTAAGGCTTTTCTGATGAATTTCAGTCGTTTGCTATGTACATTTTTTAGAGACAATATGCCATTAATTTATTGATCATTGACTTACCAGAGAAATCGCGAAAAATTACAGAAATCAACGTTGGATATTTCAACATAATTAACTATATTTTCACCCTATTTGAAATAAAATGTTTATTTTACGAAGAATTCGGAAAGAACCTCGATTCTGCATTTAATAATAAACATTACAGATTAAACTTATTTAACCTACACGCGACTATAATTTCTCCTTTTCCATTATTATCAAATTTCAACATTTCTTTACCCAATCATCCGTGCTTCATAAAAAATAGTCCCACTCCCGAGATCCTATAAATCCTATAAATCCCGTCACTTCGGGACTAACGAGGAGAGATCCATGGTGCTATCTGGTAATCCGGAATGATTCCAAAGGGCCCCGGTGCGACTCGAGACATCCTTGAGCGTAAAATCGTCCATCGTGACGAAGGAGGAGGTCACCGTAGCCCGGGGTGGAAAGGTCGTCGACGAGAGGAGTCGCGAGACCAAGGATAACAATTATTACGCCTCGTCGACCAGCGAGATATGGGAACCAGTGGGAATCCTCCATCGACCTAGGAACATCAAGCCCTTCGACAGCTCCGACGAGTCCAGGCCCAACTCGAACGCCAGCTCCGATCAGGGTTACACGACTAACACCAGCAGCAATCATGTCCTCAGGGATCCCGGGTGTTCCTCCACGGTGGGCTGTCCGATCTGCGAGGATAACGATCCTGATTGCGCGCGTAGGTGCCTCGCAGGACTCGCCGGGCTGGGAACGAAGGTAGCGGTGCAAACGACCAACTCGGCGGTAAGATTTTCCACGCTTTGCTCCTTTTTTTTTTTTTTTTTTTCACCGAGCTAACCGCTCGGAAGCTTTTTACGGTGTGTTAAGTGATTCGGGTACGTGATAAGTAGAGAGTGTAGGAGTTAACGATTGTTAATTCAGGCTGCAGTGGTCGCGCTGTTAAATGGGACGGTAGAGATCAGGAGAATTGCATGTGTTATTTGTTTTTGGAATATCATTTGACATATGTATATAGAAATTACGTTATGAAGGTATTGTTTATTTAAATGTGTGAATTGAATAATTTGCCCTTAGAATGGTTAGAAGATTTTTAGAATTTGTGGACGGAAAAAATTACTGGAATTTCTTTTGCAAGTTTTTAAATGTGAATGATTAATGTGCAGGGTGGAAATAAAAGTATACTGTACAGGGACTTGATGCGAGATAGGGGATTTATTTGAATTTCAGATAAATTAATAGTAATGCAAATGCGTTGAATTTCGACGATGAATAATTCTGAACTGGGTACCTCCCGAGATAGATGTTCGTGTTTACCTGTATTTTCTTTTTAATTGATACATCTTTCTCTCTTCCATTGCGTCACAGTTTACAAAGTATCTCACCGTGTAATTATTCTTCGGCAAACAAACTGCGCAATTAAACCTGCAACATTACATTTACGTTTCGAGCAATTTAATAATACTCATAACATTTCCTGTCGCCTTCGACACAAAACCAACTGTTACGCAACCGTGTAAACGTAACTGTCCAGTTTTTCCTGAAGTCCACCAAACAAAAAAGACGAAACAAAATAATTCGTCGCGGTTCTAACAAACGGTTCATTGTAGCAAGGTGAAAGTAAAACAGGAACAAGATTTTTCCCGCGTCAGATACGATTCAAGTGTCGCGATCAATTCTCGTGAACCGCATCGACGCAAACAACGTTTATTGGAAAGTCTCGGGTGAAACTGATTTCCCGTGCTCTTAATTACAAATTTGATAGGTTCCATGCACCCTGCCGACACCGGTTTTCTCTTCCTCTCTTTTCTCTCTCTCCCTCTTTCTCTCTCTATCGTTCACCTTACATCCATCTCGTTCTATACCACGTCTAACTCCGGCCTGTTTATACAAGCGGTACACTAATATAGCCGACAGGCCTCGGCTGTCCTTCTGCATTCTACGGGAGCGAATAGCGCGAGATAGAAAACCGCTTTGGCGAAACGAGTTGCCGCGTAAGTTGCCATATAAGCTGCTTTGTCGGCTGCTTCGCACGGAAAGTTATCACCCCTGCAACGCTTGCTTTAGGTCACTCCTCCGGATCTTGGGAACTTTTCCTGCGACTACGGATGAATTAAAGCGGACAAATTTATCCGGCCGTAAACGAAGCGTGAATCACACATTCGAAATGGGATTTAATATCTGTATATATGTATGTCAGAAATATCGAGAATGTGGGAACCATTCGGATGATTATATTTATGAGACGTCTACTAATCTTAATTTATGACGTAAAATGAGAAATTATAGGAATCTTTAAACGAATCCGATATACGTTCGACATTTTCTCCGGAGAAAATTGATATCAATTCGGTGATATCGAAATTTCAATTTCTAATTTATAATTGTTCAAAAATTACCAAGATTCTTCTTCTTTCAATATTTTACAGTTTCTTCGTAATCTTTACACCCTACCGTATTGCGATTCGATCAAATTCAAAGAATATCTTTGTTACATCGACGTTCACGCTCCGGTGGGGTGCAACAAGAATTATAGTAATTTCGTTTCCAATCTGCCATAATCTCTAGCTAGACAAACACCGGCCAACCCGACTCCGTTCTCTCGTACCGTGTTTCCCGCGAACATTTTATGTGCTAATTCCGCTTGTTCGGATTTTACGAACTTCTTAGTCCACCGGAGAATCCCATTTTAAAGCAGCGAAGTTAATCCAATCCAGAGCATGCTCGTTATTCGAGATACGTGCCGGGGGACCTTAACGACCGGTGTTTTTCCTTGTTCCGTCAGAGTGCAGAGGTGAGTCAATGGTGGGTAGGTAGGTTGGTAGGTAGGTATAGTTCGTAAAAAGACCGGCTATGTGCCTCCGCAAGAAAACGTCGCGATCGTCATGGACGCTCGTACTTGGCAGACTGAGTAATGCGAGTTTACCTCATACGGAAATCTGGAATAACAGATGGAATTTTTCTTTTCACGTGCTGCCCGACTAGGAAAGATCGAAATCACGAATTACTCGATCAACGACATCGATGACGGTGTTACGTTGAAATCGTATCCTATTTTTAGCACGTTAGCGGAAGAAGAAGAAGAATTGGAGGAGAATAGTTGTTTTCTTTTTGTTATTTTTTTTTATATTTTGTAAGAAAAAGAATAATAGGACACAAAGCGAGTTCTATTTCCCGAAAGGAACTTTTGTGATGGGAAAGTTTTGAAAATTATACTTTGCGTATTCTTCCGGCATGGTGCGAGGAACTTTTGTAATAGAAATTTTTCTTTTTGCGTCTTTCCCGGCTGAATATAGTGCATAGAAACTTCTACGGTCACATTACAGGAAACTTTTGTACCGCGGAAATTCTTTGTGTTTTTCTTATTTTTTCGTGGCGTTGTCGAATTGAAAAATTTCACCCGTTACATTCCGCGGCCGCGCGAATGCATTAGAATGAAGCTCTGATAGGGTAAACTTTTTCTATTGTGGTTATATATAACAGATAAATTGTAACTCATCGTTGCGCGCAGAAACTTGCGGAAAATTGCGATCGCGGGCTTGTATAAATTAATCGCCGGAAAGTTTTCTAATGAAAACTTTTCTCTCGACCGTACTAGGAAATATCGCCCGTGCTCCTCTCGACAATTTACAAAATTTGCTTTTTCCGCTGACACTTTCATTTTCGGAATATCCAAGGTTTACGCCTTCGTCTAGGTGAATATTTGCATAATCATATCATTACCAGACATTTTAACAGGATGTCTGTCTCGCGCGGTACGCATTGTTCTGTCACAATTAAAACCCATCGGCGGGAAATCTCTGGTGATATATCGCTCGATATTCGCGAAGACACGCTTATGTGCACCTGTAATCGAATGACTGTACGTAGGACGTAATAAATCGGTTCGATGATAATGATACATTCAGGAATTCTTTGCCACGCCCGTTTGATTTGCATAGAATTAGTTGCTTCCCGGTTCGTTCTCTTACCGTGTCTCGCAGGATGTTAAACACCTCGCTGAATACAATCGTGATTATCGCGCTCAGAGGTTTCGGTCTCGATCGATGAACGCGTTACCTATAAATATCTAAAACAGTTAGCAACAATTCGTAGGGGCGTGACGAATGCGACGTTTGTAATCCTGACGTATGTCCCTTTCGGTATCTGTACGACTTCGTTGAGCAAAGTTGTTTTTATCAGTGACAATACCAGATATATTGTGTTTGTTTTGCCTGTTTTATCGACTGTTTTCATGGATAAATTCTCTGGAGTCGGTAACGCACCGACGATCAGTAGAATTCAACCAGCAATCGACAAAATGTTCTTCTTTACCAGTCCGACCATCGGTATAGAAGAGCATGTTTGTTCCTGAAAGAGATAAAGACGAGAACGCTTTACCATCGTCGATAACACAGGAACCCAAAAAATTAGCGAAAAACAATGGTAAATATTTTGTAATCGGATTTAGAAAAATTCTTATTTCGGAAAATTAAAAATTCATTGTTAACTAACGAGCATAGCTCTATTCCCATATATAACTTTGGCACTTCAAATTTATTTCCCGGTGCATACTTTATGTCACAGTACAAAAAACGAAATAATCAAAATAATTCTTCTAAAATAAGTCTTTAATACTTAAATTTTCTTTTCACTAACCAAACGTATGGAAACAATTAGTTAAACAGAACTTTCATGAAAGTAAACCTGTATCTCTTCCTATGTCAGACGTTTCACAAGGCTACAGACTTAAATTCGTTTTGTACCATCGCTTAAACTCCATCGTTGACTTATTTATCTTCCACGCCGTTTATCCTACAAATAAGAAACTACTTGCTCTCTCTTCCACTATCTTCTCTTTTATTACCCGTTGCACTCCCATCGTCGGGATGTTCTCCAATGACACGTTGTCTTTTCCACTAAAGAGCCACATCGCGCGAACTACGTGACAGTTCTCAAATTTCATGCTGACGGGAACACGGCATCGCCCGGGAACGTGATCGGCCTACGAGGCCACCGTGTGTCAGATATTTTCTCTTTTTGTAGACCGTACCTTATACACCCCCGGCATCCCTTATATTTCCTTCCAGATATCCGGCCGTTGCTGATCTCCGTGCATGATTGTGCATGTATCTACACGTGCCCGCTTTATTTCAGCCGTGCACCCGTCAATTTGTGTTTCACGATCCGAACGTGAACGCTCCTTTCCACGTCTCCGGGTTGCATTTCCAAAAGTAAACGTACAGCGAGAGGTAGAACGTTACGGCGTATCAAAATATGTATTCTACAATTCTACCCGAAGATACTTTTCAACGAATATATCCCGAACGTATCATCGAAACTGTAGTTGTTTGATTAAACTTACCCGGTGATCGAACGATTTGAAATTTCTTCACGAAGGATTTTCTATATACACAGATATTACTATTTCTATTTTTGATATCTGTACGCTACAAAATTTTTATTTAACTATATCTGGGTGTAAAAATTCTCTGTTTAAAAGTTTCTTATTCCCCAAAATGATCCGTTTCAAGAAATTTCTCTGACGGTGGTCAATGCAATCTAAAGAATGCACAGAGTTATCAGAAAATCGTGCAGGTTTATCGATCGAACTTTGAAGATTTCCGGGCGTGTAGGAACCAGTAGGAAAGCGATAAAGGAAGTGGTGGATTGCCGGACTTACGGCGTCGATTACAACGACGGCTTCAGCCGGATTTTCACATCGGCCAACAACAAACGGTTGCATCGTCTGGCGTCGGTCCGGCCGATAGCCAGGCGGATGGGAAATGGGAATCAGAAAACCGATCGATAAATCCAATTAAATTTCGTAACACGACCGCCGGTAGGTGCAACAGTAACGGCCGCTTGACACCCACCAAATTGCATTTTACGCGCAACCGAAGGACGCGTCTGATGCGTTTATTAGGACGTCGTTTCGTTACACGTTCTTAGCGCGAGAAACTACCTGCCACAGATTTTCGAAAATATTTCTCCACCTCGAAAAATTCCATTTTTCCGTATACGACCATTCTTACAAACGTAGAAATATTGTACTTGCGGTATTAGAGACAGTGAAAAGTGATACCCAAGAGAGAAATAAATGTTGGAATTTTTAAACGTTTAAAATTATATAAATTTAACAAGGGTATTCTAAATTACCAAATTTCCAGATATTCCAAAGTAAGATGGAATTACTTTAATAAACTAAATAAAGTTTACAGGTTGTACCTTACGGTTACAGTAGTTACAAATGATTAATTGAAATTTTCAAGAATTAATATACATAGACGGTGGAAAAAATCGCAATTAAAAATTATTGTCAACAAGATTCTATCAGGTAAAATGTCAAGATTGTTATCCCGTATTATGATTTAAAAGAAATTAAACCTCTCGATGATATATATTCGGTCCTCATGAAATACACAACACGGAATTACCGCGTTCTTACCAGAGACTCTACAGTTAATACCATTAATACCATGGAACAATAATTCTGCACGGAGAGTTGTGTACTTAACAGAAACTGTGTACTCTGTGCAACTGGTCCTCGTTTTCTAAAGAATGTCAAGGGTTTTTCAGAGTAAATTCAAACGTAAAATATCATCGTACCGTTACAGTAATATTAGGTACAACTCTAAGTCAAATACGGGCGAATGTACAGACTAGATTATGTAGAAACAACATTATCGGCTAAGGGATTAAACGTTTTCCCATTATAAGCATATACCACCAGCCTCTGGTAGATCCATGAAATTAGTGTTTATGATGAATGGGCGATAATTTGCACTTTAACCGTTTGCATTCAGTATGTTTCTCTCTGTAGAGAGCTAGAAACTCTAATTTCTACGAAAGTAACTAACTATTTATAATTCTCTGAGATGTTTTCATAAGGGATTCTCCTAATTATTGTTCATAAAAAAAGCAGAAATAAATCTTTATTTCTATTTTCGATACGTGCTAATGATGACATATACATATATTTTTTCCTGAAATCAATTAAAACCTTTGTTATTATATAACAGTATAGTATTATATAGCATAGTCAACATATTGTACGTAGCAACTAACAGTCTGAAGTATCGGGTTGAATCTACTGAAACTTCATTGATAATTGAACCGCGGCGATATTTATTCCGCTGATTCATTTTACACGCTTTATCGAATGTCACGCGGAATTCGGAAGTCAGTAGTTTCACCGCTATATTTCTTAGTCAACGCGGAACCAGTTTCAAGAAACAAAGTACGCTGCAAATAACCCAGAGTACAAACGGTTAAGGGCCAGAACGGAATTCGCAGATATATTTACGACGTTTTTTTGGCCGTACTCGCGGTTGATCGCGCGGGCCCACGTTTCCGCGATGGAAAAAATAAACGCGACCGCGAATGGACCGTCGATTGTCCGTCGTAATTGGACTTGTGATTGCCGTTGACGCGTCATTTACTTTTTTGCGAACGACGGCCCGATTATTTTCGACTCCGGCCGGATTCCATTTAAATATCACCAGTTCTCTATACGGACACAGATATGACAATGGTAACCTAGGTACTAATAGTCGGCAAAATTCCCAGTAATCGTTCCCAGTTTCTTCGATTCATATTTATTAAAATTGTAATTTTCACTTTCACGGTTATTATTTAATTAATATGCGTGAGAAAATATCGTACAATTTGCACGTACATTTTAGAGCTATTTTAATCAATTATGTTATGGAAGCTTGCATAGTTTCCTCTGCGACTATATCTATCTGTAGCTGACGTCGAAGTCTTTGACTAATCGATCATACTCCCGGAGGAACATTCCACATAAATAGCGATTAGATTAGTGTTCGAAGTTATATTCGGTTTTGAAATCGTATCGGATGGAAAGTACAGGAAAGGAATGTAATACATTTGTGACTTTTGGAGTTAATAACGGTTCGTCAACGCTTGGAATTATTACAAGTTTTTCAATACGGTTCATCAGTGAGGTTTCCACGTACCTCGCAATAAAGTCCTTGATTTCGATCAAACCGGATATAAAAATTTCTCGATTGCAGTTTCGCCCATTGATAATCGTGTTTGCGAAACATTGCGTGGCGTATTTCCACCGAATCGCGTGTAAAAATTCTTCGATATTGTATTCGTTATCGCTCTTACAATTTCATCACCGATCCGCCGGTATTCCAAACAACAATTTTCGAAATATCATAGCCGTACGCGACACGCATTTTAAATTACTTCCGTCGAATAGAATATCGATACATACAAACAATTTTTTACGTACATATGTACGTTGTAGGGACCACGAAAAAACAGTTTCCTCTTGAAATGTCACAATAATCAAATATCCTAGGTATACATCCTAATCATATTACTTTTTCAAAAATAAGCGATCACAGATACTCGCTGTAAAAATCAATCAAACCTAATTTAGCATTCTTAAAAATAGTCCCTATCACATAAAAGTTACTTCAGACCCGTAACTCAGTCATCACAACTAAATTCTCTTTCACGGAATTTCTCTCGAAGGAATCTCTCGAATTCTATTGACCCTCGATCGATAATCATGCTAAAAACCGAACGAATCCACGTCAGACTCGTCTCACCCCTCGTTTGGCAGTCCGTGCATAACCGTTGCCGGCTTATTCGTCGTTCCACCGCACGTTGCTCACCTAGATTCCATTTCCACCGTACTATTAATACGCGTTTCCGCGTCCAGTGGCCAGAGGGGAACCAGGAACGTCGGCCAAAACCAGTGGCCTCTTGCACCTCGTTCGTGCCGGAATTTCCACCTTGCCTCGCGTTCTTCTGATTTCCACCCACCCTGCCCCCACCCCCCTCCGCTGTCCCCCGCGATTCGTTCGATGTCGATCGAACCACCGCTGGTCTAGACCGACTTTGACCCTCGTCTTAAAAATAGAGAGCTTTTCTCGGCGATGTCAGTGTCGATTCCCCGTCGACTTCGTCATCGTACGTGGCCGTCGATAGCGCATTGTGCCAGCTAGGCGATACGGATATCGAAGATATATACGCCTGGCGTCGTCGTTCGTCGCCGAGATACTTATTGTGATCTTCTAGTGGCATTGTACGCGGAGAGATTGAATATTGGTAGAGTGGAGTGAAATATGTTTCGTGGAATTCCATATATTAATACGTTGAATTTGTAAACATCACGGAGACTGTGATCCGTGACGTTGATTTAGTTTTTTGTAATCAATCGCAGATCGGGTTTAGTGCGTTTCGTTTTTATAGAATCACGGAGATATTTTTTTTGGATGAAATAAAAGGGTGGACGAATGATTATATTACGTGGATATTTTGTTAGAACGATACCTAATAAATTGAGTTTCCCAGCCATTATCGCGGTCTGCCAGTCGTGATCCCCGGAAATCAGTTATCGTGGTATGAATCAAATTTTCCAAACAATAGAAAAATTACTATCCCCCTTGATATTTATCTTTCGTTTTTTTTCCCCACCATCCGTATTCACTACGTCGATCGTTTCTGCAGTCCTGTCAAGGGCAACGTCTTGCAGGTCACTTTTCGAAGCGTGAAAACGACGGTGAAATCGTTTCCCAGCCGGGGTCGAACGTAATTCGGGAAAAATAAAAAATGCTCGTTCCTGATGCTCGTAAATGTTCGGGTATATTCCGCGTAAGGGATCGTCGCTTTCGATAAGTTACCACCGTAAATCTTTTTTTCTTCAAGGGCGAACGAGAATTCCTCTCTCGTTCGTTCTTTCTGCGGCGTTCACCTTCTTCACCCCATCGTGTTTCCTGATCGAACGCCCTTCCGGCAAATAGCTGCATGGGGCCAGATTTATCGATTTACTGTTGTTGGACAACGGGAACGCCTGTTCTGATTTGCCAGAGGAGAAAGTTGCCGGATAAGGAAGATTTGTATCGTTCGACCCATCGAACGAACGAAGTTTAGTGAAATGTTTGGCGATCGAACGTAATTGGGCTGAATAATGGCAGGGATCGAACGGTTCGACGGATGAACGCGCTGTTTTTGTGAATAATTAGTGGAACTTTGATAGCGAGGAACGCGGTTGTTCTGCGAACATTGCGACGGCAATCTGGAAGTTTGCGGTGAAACGAAATTATGGAGAAAGGAGAATGCGGTCAGGAGACTCTGCCCACTGTTTATGGAATTATGATTGCGCTCTTCACGTGTGTAGTTGGCTACGTTCTGTGGGTAAGTTGTATTACGTAAATAGGACAATGGACGAAGATGTTACCTTGTAGGGATTTTCCGCTGAAAAGTTGGATATTGAATAATGTTTGAAGTGGTATTTAACAGGAATGAAATTTATCTTCCTATGAAAGCTATGAATTAAAAAGAAAAGAAGATAATTAATTTATAAAACTTTATATCCTGTTTCGTTGATTATTTTAACTCGGCTAAACAGCTTTTCACACTAGAATCGTGGTCCAGTGAGTTAACTCCGTGCTACAACAAAACCATTAAACTGACAATTTCTAAAAACAATGTTATCAAAAATATCATACGGTACAATAAATCCGACGAAGTTACTAGCGTGGAAACAAAGTGTCAAATGAAAAAAAAAAGTGATTTCAACGCGTAATACTCTACTCGGTGTTAACTCGACGAACGAACGACAAATAGATAATTATCTCCTTGCACGAAGTTGGAGGTATAAAAATGTAGTAACATCCTGCGAGCCGTTACACTAAATATTTCGCTTTTTTTTCTTTTTTTTTTAAAGCAGTTTCCACCGCGCAATCCAAATTTTCCTCTCGCGGCCCTTTTGATTGTAGCGCCGGGGCGAAATAGAGGTGCAACGAGGTGTAACTGTAAAAATGATAACAAACTACCGGCGGAAACGAGAGTTAGGATCGGATCCACCGGCCAATTCCATTCGAGCCGCGGAACGTTAACTAGAAATTATTTCCACGTTTGAAGTCAAAGAGCGCCATTCACCGTTTCCACTTAAGAGCGGACGCTGCCTTGTTTGCCCGGGCACTCAATATTGTCGGCATTGTTTGCGGTAATCGTCGCTCGCATCTGCGGCATCAACTATAATCCGCAGGCTCGCATACATTTCGTTGGAGCCGAATGCCCGGCCGGTGAACACGCCGTCCGTGAAATTATGGCTCCGTGATTAAGATGAGTCGATTGTTTCATCCGACAATTCTACATATGATCTCAGCTACGATTTTATTCGCCATTGATATCCCAATTCGTTGTGAAATTGTGACAGGGCGAAATTTCAAGATTACAATTTTAATTTTTGATACATGAACGGATGGTATCTTTATTATAACTGAAGTTTTTAAGCAATTCCTATACTTATGTACACGAAAAATATAATACTTATTACTTGAAGCTTCATTAAAATGATCCGATGATCAGGTACCTTGATATTTCCACTCTTGAAATTTTCGTTTTATACAGATATTTCTGTATTCTGGTTTCTCTACGCCCTGAATTTTCTACGCTTTGAAGTCTTTACTCCTTTTCAACGTTTACAATTCCTGTCCCCCCCTCCCCTGTACATGGAATTACGAGGCCATGAAATTTCTCTACTAGTTGGCATGTAATTTCAGACATGCCATGCAAATCCGTACATTTTTCAACCGAATTTCTTCAAACCAGGCATCGGTCTTTCAACCCCATAAAATTCAATACCCTTCAAACCCGTGTCCATTAAATCCGCGAAATAGGACCAACGAACGGATCTTAGCTTGCCGATGCCGTATAATTCCCGATCGGTCAACGGGAACAGGGAAATTCCATCCAACGGGAATACTCTGGGGTCCCGTGAGTGCACTCGATGCACCACGGTCCGCGTTTACGCACAAAATCAGGCCGCGCTGCGGTACGGCCAGGTGAGGCGGAGAAAAAAAGAGGAGATGGAGTGCAGATTGCACGCCGGGGAAAAGCAGTTGCGCATCAAACAGCGATTAACTCGTAGGAGAAAAGAGAGCCGTCGCTAAAAAAAAACAGCTCGTTAAGTTTTTCGATATCGGTCGGAGCGCGAGGTTTTGCCGGGGATTGAAAATATTACCTGACGAAGCATTCTGTCGATGGTTGTTTATTATACATTGTCCACGTATACACCTCTTTTTATCGTAATTACATCGTGGCAGAAGATATGATTGTTTCTATTGGTAAATTATTTTCGAAAGAATTTATATTGGGATATTTAAACTTGAGAATGATTGTGCAAAGTAGTTATTAGAGTTACCAACTTGTGAATTGATGTGAGAAGTATTTATAAAAATTTAGCAATTTGTTAGTTATTATGAAAAGTTGTTATTAAAATAGTTCAATTCGCAAATTGTTTTAAAATAGGAATATTTAATTGACAAATATTTTATAGTAGTGTAGAAATATGATTAAACGAAGTGTTGGAAATAGAAAATACAAGTAGTATCGTCCGCTGCTTCTAATGACGTATTGTTTGAGACATTAGATCGCCACATTATGCAAGACAGTTGGGTCATTACCACAATAACGTTGTAATACATTACTAGGGGATACTGTATGAAGATCAGTAACTCACGGGAAACTCTGAATATGCCTTTGTAATGAGACGAAATCAGTGTACTGCCTAATGAAGTACATATGTCGTTTGATGTGTCTGCACACTTCTGTCTCCATACTACTTAGTGTACCTACATAGCCAATGTTTCATACATTGTACCTAATATTCTCTTGCAAAATACACATGGATTATTAAAAATTATCTTTGAAGATTAGTAGAGTCAACTACGAAGATTTATACAATATTTAAGAATTCCTCTATAATTAAAAATATCTCAACTATAATAGTGCATGTAATATTTTCGTCACAACGAATTCATACACACTGTACTTTATTCTTCCTACTAACCTTCGTGTAAATATTCTATAATCTTGAGTTAAACTGGTTTCTTAAAACAATCACGTTTTGGTTAGTACTTTTTAACAAAGTACTTATCAGCAACATTAATCTATATTTTTTTCTTAATTACATAAATATAATATTCTCGCGAGATTTCTCAGCCCTACTCCGAAACTTTGTGCCCATTTTACAAATCAAACGCGGAGTTTACTGGCATAGCAGTAGAAATACCATGCTGAATGTGTTGTATCGGTATTGCCGGAGTTCATGATGAACTATCAGACAACGCAGCAGTCGGTAGTTAATCCATGCTGACTCGAGGATCAGCACAAGTACCGTGTGGAATCTCGAGAAGTTGTTAACCATTTCTCAAGACGCTGGAACTCCATAACGTAAGGGGCCGAATGGACGCATCAGCCGGTTATGTGTGGTGTCTTGGCCATTACCGTAATGACATAATGACGTGACATTATGGGGGTACGTTATGGGCATCGATCGTTTGCTGGGTGTAATTACAGGGCAAAGCATTGCCACACGGACAGTTAGAATATGATTATTATCACCTGTTCGCGCTCAGATGTGTGCAGCATGTATGGAAATGTTACCTATGTAACACAGTTATGAATCTCAATGATTTATTGTGATTTATATATGCCTGATTATTGGACAAATATTCTAGATTTATCATTTTCACGTGCGGACTAAAATTCTTTGCATTCTTCTGTAGGGTAAAGATTAAAAATCTTTACGTTATATAGTTACAGAAAGCTATTGTCGTTTATGGGATTTCGATTATTGCGTGGAAAGATCGTATATTCGCCATCGTCATTTTTGCTTTACTCGTTCAGGGTCGTAAGTTCTATTTTCTCGATTGAGCTGCTCTGGACTGCTGCTTCTCAACTCTAAATAGAATAGTGGTAGGATTCGGTGAAGCTCGTTACTTTACCAGTTCACATCGAAGTCTACTTACATATTTTTAGATTATTTAAAAATACTCTCACCACGTCTATTTGTAAAGCTTTTTGATGCAGCGACACCGTCTTCGAGAGTTCGTACATCATTATTCTCATTTATTTCAACTCTTTAATTTCAAAATACGTAAATAAACAATCAATGATATTTGCGCTAAAATCAGTTTCCAGTAGTTTCACATCTGAAATCGAATCTGCTGGGGCATATAGAAAATGTTACATTAAAAATCTCCCCTACTTTTCATTTCACGTATCGTATCAACATAATTATAAACATTCGCGTTCCCAAAGGATGTTCGATCTTTGGCATTTGGTCAATGTTCCGTGACAGAGTGTACGTAATTTCCGATCGCGGTACGTATGGCGAAAATAAAAAATGCGAATGCATCGGTATCTAGGGCAATATATCCACAAAGAGACGTTCCCTGTCGCGTCTTTACGATCGAGCTTCGATCGCGATCGCAAAGCAGTTTTATTTATATCGGAGCACGGCATAAAGCGGCGATTTGTTCGACGCTTTTCCGCCATCGCTGACGTATCCGTTTCCGTGCCTCCCCCCGCCCATCTTCCGTCGCGTTTCGAGCCAACGATTTCCCGCAAATAATACAGCTGCTACCACGAAGAGTTCGGAGCTCCTTCTCTCTATGCCTCGTGGATCGTCGGATCGCTATTTCGGAGGCACGATTTTTCCACGGTGCCAGTGATTTCGATTCTTTCGTTATTGCACTCGCATTGTCTCGCTGGAAAATGGTGAGGTTATATATATACAGATTTGAAAGAAGGCGTCGTTCTAATTGCGTGAAAGAGATGACAGACTTTTACGGTATCACTGTTGTTTTTATCGATTTTATACGCCCCCCCCCCCCCATTATTTTTCTGCGAATGCAACGAAACACGTAGAAATGTTGAATGAAGCATTGATTGAAATGATTTATGCATACATTGAAACGTGCGCCGTTGATTGTTGTTCCGGGGAATTCGAATGAGACATTTTTCATTCATCGTATGTGCAACTGCAAGGCAAAGAACGAATTACATATATATGTATATTCCATGGCGGCAAAGTGGCGTTACATGAAACAACCTGCCGTGTGCGACGTTAATTAAACGAATTTACGTTCGCAAGCTAAATAGACGCGATCGATATACTATATTCAATTAGAAGTGGGAAACGGGTTCAGATATATTATATTCAATTTCTAAAATTAATCAATGTTATTGTATACGGTGGAAAATTACCGAATGGTAATCACGAATATATATATTTCACAGATTTCGATCATGTAATATTCAGACGATGAAAATAACATTTGGAATTCAATGGAAATGAGAATAATCATTTTTATCGTAACCTATATTCTTTCTCATATTTTTTCTCATATCATGTTTCATAGAAATTCCAGCAAGTTTTGAAATTAATTAATCTCGTTCACCTATAAACCTTAATTAGTGATCGATCTAATTCTAATGAATAAATTTAGTATCCGCAAGTTTTCACAATTTTCATTTTTCCTTGCTAGACACTCGCGGACAATGCAAATAAACGGAGCGTTAATCGATTTCGCGAAAACTACTTGAAGCCGTCAGGTTTACCGAGACTCATTATTAAGCAATTAGCTGTATTCGATATCAGAGTATTTAATTAAAACTAATCCACAACACCGGTCCGATAATATCCCGTCAGACGCCTGCCGGGCATTGTAATTTCCAATTTACAATCGAATTACATTTCGCCTCATTGCCAAGTCTTCATCCAGACTGCTTTGCCAATCTCGCCAGGAATGCACGAGCATCTGGTAAAAAAAAAAAGAGAGAAAAGAAAAAAATAAATTAATCAGTAATTTTTCATGCGTAAAATTTCCATTGCTCTACAGCGGCGTTGGAGAAATCGTCGGTTTACCCCGTTTCCACCGTTTTCGTTCGTCCCCCGGGGAACGTGTTTTTTTTTTTTTTCTCTCCGGCAGTCTCGCAGTCTCGGTAAAATGTCGTTCGCCGCAGCGGGCACGAGCAATTAACCAATTTACATGCCGAAGTAGTTAATGACGTCGCGAACCAGACTCTCTAATACGGCTCGCTTCGCCCCTTTGTTATTTCACTCCGAACTCTCGCGTGCCGTCCTCTACTTTATTTCTACTTGGAATGAGGGAACAACACATAACGGGAATATCAAAGAGGCTATTCGGTCTGGGTGCTAATGGGGTGTAATGTAACAAGGCCGGAGAGAAATTTGATAGTTAAAGATCTCATTTCTTCCATCGATAGACTCATCCAATTTGTCTATTTCTAGATCTGCAGCCATATGGTATGTTAGTGTAGGGTATGAAAATTGGATCGAATAATAGAGATAGAGTGAAATGAAGAGATAGATAATTTTAACTGGCATGCCACGAGAAATTCGACAATTTCACTTGACTATATTATTACATTAAGAAGTAAACAATTAATAACTTATCGTATTGAAACTGTTTATATTCACGCCTGTCAAGCTAATATAGTTCCTTCAATAACACGTGCTCGATGCCTTTGGTGGTCCCTTTGTCGGGCACTAACGTGACATTTGCCGTAAACGCTTTACTCGAAACTCATAGTTTGTATTAAGTAAATTTAACCATTAATTTATTCATGAAAATAGAGCGATTATTAAATTAATCCCGCACTAAACCTGTAATAAACAATGTCTGCTATATTATTCTGTTTTTCACTCCACGATTTTCTATTCCCAAAGAATTTATGCAGCGATATACATTATACGACTCAATTAGTTTACTAATATTTCGCAAATTTGCTATAGTCGTATAGGTGGCGCGTATACAAACAGGATGTATATGTATAGAGCTGTTTCAGACTAATATACAACATACATAAAATCGAACCTTGTATCACAGTCTATTTTCGATGAAATATCGCTGTCACCGGTCGTAAAATGAAAATGGGAATAGGTGATACGAGGATCTTACAAAATCCTTATGTAGAACAACGTAAGTCATTATGTGTACGTTTACGCCGGTAACAAAAGGTTGTCGTGTCTTGCGTCATAAGATAGCTCTATTACTCTATCGCAAATGGAAGCCAGTCTTTACGATAATAGACATCGGATAGATATAACTATTTTCGCTCGTACCATATCACTGATTATATCGACACCATTAAAATTATGCAGCAAGTTTTTGTTACCGAATTTCACACAAACTTGTTCATTCTGAACGCAAACATCTCCATCAAGCAATATTATTTCACTACCAATGAAATAAAGTATTTGTGCTGTTTTAACACGTCAGAAATCCTCGTCAGTTCGAAGTCGCGTTTAAAATTTTGGCGCCAAAATTTCGTCTGACGATTCGTGTCCCGCTCGGGATCGGTCCGCAAAGATTTATCGCCTGACGGATTATAGCGGAATACGAAGCTCTCGAAAAGCTCGGCGTATATAATCGTATTGTCGAGCGGATCTGGCGGGTTACGAGCCTGAGACGGAATCCGGTGATCCTGATAACGGGGGAAGCATCTTTACGACTTTCCTGCGGAAGATCCTTGTGATTCCAAAGCGAGAATCGCCTGGATGCTTCTCGGGTGACGTTTTAAATCGACACTGTGTACCAGCTTTATTTGTGATTGGAAGAAAGCGGGTTGTTTTAAAGTGACGATGTATGTATAGAGGTTGAAACACTTGTTTATAAGATTGTTGAAGTATTTGTAATGCGATCGTTTTAATTATAATGAGCTTTGCTTTGAGTTAGAACTGTAAACAGATAGTTACATAAGCTTTAGTGTTTCATTGAGAAATCGTGTATTAAATTCAGAATGATGGTAAATCATGATAGAAATAAATAATGAACAAAGT
Organism: Mimumesa dahlbomi; assembly: GCA_917499265.3. NCBI lineage: Eukaryota > Metazoa > Arthropoda > Insecta > Hymenoptera > Crabronidae > Mimumesa > Mimumesa dahlbomi. Next base: position 7,820,511 of record OU824118.1, on the reverse strand, counting down.
TTAATAATATACGGGTTTCTAGTTGTAGGGATTTTACTGAGTCGTGTTGTATATAAATATCCATTAGTTAATAAGGTATTTCACAAATTTACTTTGCTAGTTAATATAGTAAACTTCTCTCTTAAATACGAGGCTTCGAAATGCCGAGACAATGGGTATCGATCGCGAGCTTTTGACCCATTATAGCCGGTTCGTTGTATGTTTTTGGTACAAAAATAAGCTGTCTTTGATGTCACTTTTTTCAAATGAAATTTTGTGCGCGAGCCGCATACGAGATAGAAATGTGCCGTTTTAAATTATTTTGAACAACCGCCGGCTTTGATTTCCGTTTTCCTCTAATATTTCTCATTCGGATTTCGAACTTTTTGCTAGTTTTTGAAAAGAGGGGATTCGTGCATTTTTTATCCTGCTTGTCAGTATGAGTTACGTTACTGCACACGATATATGTGTTCCATAGAATTCTACATAATATTTCCATCGGATTGAAAAGTAATATAATTTATTTAAATCCAACGTAAACCGCGATACACGAATTATCTTGTTACGCGTGTAGTAATTTCCGTCTGTACACGTATATGTATACAGGCACACTTGTGCAGTAGGAGGAACAAAAATCCGCGCACACCGAAGACAAATTTTGAACATTTCAGTCGGATTTATTGTTCTGTCCAGGGATTTCCACTTTAGAGACGATTCTTCTCGCGGCTTATCCCGCCAGGACAACGTTTTATTTTCACCGCGGTTTTTCCTTGACGGTCGTCTAGTTTTACGTCTCCTCGTTGAAACGGTCTATGTCGACTAGAACGCGAAGCAGTGTTGCAGGAAAAAAAAACGTAAGAGGTGGAAAAAAAAACATTACGAATAGAGGATACGAGTCCGCGTACTCGTCAGGTTTAAAAAAAAAAGCTATAATTATGCTCGTAAACAGGGAATAACGAGTGTAAAGGTATGTACACATTTGTCGAGCTGCTTGAAAAATACATCGTTGGTGATCAAACCAGATAAAACCAGCATATTCACCAGAGATTTTACGAACTGTCGGAGAAAGAAATAATATTATACGGGGGTGTATAATACAAGATCAAACACGGTGAAACCGTGCCATTCAAAGCTTTACACGCTGTAAAACTATCGTGAAGATATACACAAGATGTATATTTATGAAGTGATATGAATTTGACGGTGTCAGATTTTTTGGTGATTTATAAAAGATAAGCTTGCAAAGTGTTTGACATTATGGTTTTGTTTGCCATTAAATAAGAGTTAAACATATACGATTATGTGAAATTATGTATAAGATTTATTTTCCTCGTTTTGTTTTGAACTTCACTCTGTCAGAGATTTCTGGCTTCACTACTTGTGCGGTTCTTTTTACTATTGCTGGTTTGGTCACTTGTATATCCGTCTTTTGATAATATTTTGACACTTTGACATACATTTTGACATACGAAATGGCTTCGTACAAAATAGTGTCCCTGAAATTTCAGTAAATATCAAAGTTGATGATTCATATCAAGTTAAATATATGTATACGCATTATAGTTGAAAATTGATCGAATATCTTTTATGATAAATACTTTCTAATCTTTTGTCAACATACCTTTGTCTACAAAAAAATACAGAAATTTGGAATATTTTTGCGCTTGTGAACGGAAATGTTGTAATGAATTCTGAAAAGTTATTTTATCGCTGCTGTTCATCGGCGGTGGATAAATTGAAAATAACATCAATATTCTCAGTCGGCATTTTCATTTTCATTCGAATTAACAATTATTCGTACCGCTAGGTTTCTGTTGGCGGCCGAATTTATCAGGATTCCCTTCTTTGTGCTCGTTGGACGCGACATACAATGTTATCACCCAATTAGTAATAAACCTAGCGTTTATCTCAGTGCCATTTGAAATTATGAGTCCGCGTGTATGTGCCTTACAAAAGCGTCCGCTCAACGAATTATATTTTACGGTATCGCAATACCTTTTCATTATTTAAAACTGTCCTCGCGATAACAATATTCAGGACGATAAAAGAATTCGTGAAAAGAACCCTCGTTTTTAATATTCGGGAATACTTTGACCCTTTAACTGTCCCAGAAGTATATGTGTGTATATTTACGCACAAAGTTCTCGCATTGGCCGCACTCCAAATTCCATCCTTTTCCCCCTACCATGGTAACATACATATTTCGAATCTCTCTTTTATACGACATATGTCAGAAAAGTAATGAGACTAAATGTTTTAAAAGTCGTGTATTCAATTAAGAAATTAAAAAAGGGCGGCCCCTTTAAAGTAATTCAATCTAGTTTCTATCAGTTTCCATTCTTTTTAATACGACAAAAGGACAACTTCATTGTGCCCGTGATAGTATCGGTTACGAAAAAAATTCTTTGGATGAAAAATCAGATGAATGAAGTGGATGCGAAATCACTGGAATCGAATATTTTACGAGAAATTCACGAATTGACAACGCCGGATTTCTAGGTGTATTTGCGTGATGCGGTATGCAATTGTTCGCACGTCAAATCTATTCTCCGATGGAAATACGTATGTATACACATGAATCTCCGTTCTATACACGTTAGGTATTTCTGCGTCGGTTTAAATAGCAATGAGATTTGAAAGTTTCAAGCGTACTTCGCGTAAAGCGTTGATACGCAGGATTTCAGTGAAAAATTTCCTCCGCTACAGATATCGCTGGTTTAATAATATAAAAAGTGCAAAATTTAAGTGCATTTTCCCGTTCGAAAGTCAAAAAGCGCATTCGAAGCATTTCTATTAACGGCTTTGAATATTTTATTCCATTCGAATGAAAAATGCTTGTGTACCGAATCACGAAATACCTGTTATAACGGATTTTTTAATTTCTCCTCAATTTTCTGTATCCATATAACCTCTCGCAGCCATCAACAAGGGTTCTCCGTATATATATTTTTTTTCGTTATTTTATAACGATTAAAAGGTTTTAAAGTGTTTTTATTGCAACTCCGGGTTTGACAGAAGTGATGAATACCCTCATGTATATGTACAATACAGAAATGACTACATATAAACGTCGAATTCCACAGACACTACTCTGTACTGAAACACAAAACACCATTCCGATCGTTCGAACCATTGAAAAACGAACGCGCAGCAAAGTCTCGGCTTGTAGAAAATCGTAACACGGAATGTATTAAATAGTCTTCGGATGATCAATGTTTCAAGTTTTACCCCTTTTCCTAGATCTCCAGTAGAATTGTCTCATCTCGCTCGTTATTCTCAAGATAAGGGCGTCTCGATCGGACCGAAAATGTTTTCCAACAATTTGCAACGGTACCGTAATGAGGTCTGCTTCAAGGACGCCTACGAAATCCTTGTTTGATTGTACTCGGATCATCGTTATTCTCGAGACTTGTTCCGAGTATCCTGAAGATTTCGGAGATTCGGATAGTGAAAGTCTCACGAACGTGGACCAGCGTTTGTCCTCGAATGCATCGAAATCTTTTTTTCTTCAAAAGTTCTCCATCGGTATATTTTTATGCCGAATCTTGTACTTCCCCAGAAAACCTAGACGTATCCTCGAGCAATCCTTAGGATGAGTTTTTCACCAATGTATCGGTCGTTCCGAAACTTTTTCTCTCCGTTCTCGTTCCTATGACGTCCCGACACCTCCTGTGGGATTTTTTACGCTTACAAGGGGAGGCTACGACTCATCAACTCGCGATTTGGATGAAATTGGGTGGAAATGGTAGAGGGTGATGCGTATAAAGATCCTGTAAAGCAATACAAATATCTACCGATTCATTTTTATAAAAAATCGACTTAAAGTTGAAACTCCGATGTCGATGAATCGAGCTCAATTTTTTTTAGATGATTGGATTGCATGTAAGGAACAAAAAATTCTTATGACATATTGCTCCTAAAGTAATAGTTTAACTAAAAAAAATTCTTTTTGTAATTTGGCCTGGCCGCCGCCTCGTCAGAGCTAAATATTGAAGGGATTCTCAACCACCACGGTAGCCGTGTGCCGTTAAGCGAGTGTTCGAATGCTATAGTTCCGTGCGTCACGTGTTCAAGTCCATGCTGGAAAAATTTTGTATTTTTTTTTTACATTTTTATTCAAATGTAATTCAAGTTTCATGAAGAAAGAGGACCATCTCCTCTCTTGTCAAAACTTTACAATTACTTTTGTTAAACAATTGTGCATAACTCATGGGACAAATTTTAAAAAATGTGAAAAAATTCAAACGTATTCTTTGAACCTTCCTCTTCAAGTAACCGCAAAACGAAAACTGTCAATTTAATAGCGAGTCTATAAACAATCGCGAAAGTTGAACATGCAACCGTTTGACGCGCTCCGCCGTGCAGTTACCGGGACACTATACTACGCACTCACCGCATTGCCGCTAGTTACTTACTGAAATGCGAAATTTTCGAAAATTCAAAATTTCGAAAAATCAGAGTTAGTTCCATATTTAGAACGCCAAGGGCTATAATGTCAGTGACTCTGAAAATGTTCCGAGATGTTAGTCCAAAAAGTGATAGATTTCGTATGGAATGAGCCATATACAAAATTCATGTGCTCCACAGAAATATTTCTTATCTTTAATGTTCGCAGGGTAACACATCTTATTAACGTTCCAGAAATTCCTTAACAGCATCAAATACTTAAAATGTAAAATATAATAAAGTGCAAAATACCGGAAAGCTGGATATAAGTTACAGGAAACATGATACAATCATAGCAAGAGTTAGTGTGAAATAGTAAAACAGATAATTGAAGAACAATTTTCTACGAAAAAGAGCCATGTTTTGACGGAAGAGGAGATGATGCTCTTTCTTCATGAAACTTGAATCACAACATTTGAATAAAAATGTAAAAAAAAATATTTCCAGCATGGACTTGAACACGTGACACACGGAACTATAGCATTCGAACACTCGCTTAACGACACACGGCTACCGTGGTGGTTGAGAATCCCTTCAATATTTAGCTCTGACGAGTCGGCGGCCAGGCCAAATTACAAAAAGAATTTTTTTTAGTTAAACTATTACTTTAGGAGCAATATGTCATAAGGATTTTTTGTTCCTTACATGCAACCCAATCATCTGAAAAAAATTGAGCTCGATTCATCGAAATCGGAGTTTCAACTTTAAGTCGATTTTTTATAAAAATGAATCGGTAGATATTTGTATTGCTTTACAGGATCTTTATACGCATCACCCTCTACCATTTCCACCCAATTTCATCCAAATCGCGAGTTGATGAGTCGTAGCCTCCCCTTGTTAGAGTACAATGACCGCCTGGAAGCCTCCAATCTTGTTTTGATCCGGTAACAACTGAGCGAACAGAATTAATTAATATTGTGTATTGCAGGTTTTCCGTTTTATATATATATATATATAAATATAAAATATATGTATATCATTTAATGTTATATCATCAAAATATATGTAGATCATTTGATTGCTTCGTTTTGGGAAAGTAATGGGAAAAATTTAACGACTGTTAATTATAATCTACATTGACACTACACAATAGAGCTTGGATATTTAAAAGTTCAATATAAAACAGGTGGAATACGTTTCTAGTATGATAGAAAGACATATGGGTTTTTTGTTCGCTTTTACAGTGCTCAAGTCTTCCGCAACTTTTCTCTATTTGTTCGTGTCTTTGACATGTTCGAGGATCGCGGATTTCGTATCTTCGTTCTTTTTATACACTGCCATTTCTCTTGTTTTTCACCTCTTATTTCACGAGTTTCTTTTTCCTATTCTCTCGTTACAGTAGCATCAAGCTTACGTTTTTAAATTCGTTTTCGATCTATACTCAAAGGAATTATTTACAACTGAAATTAATCTGTTCCCCATACAATTAATATCGTTCGATAATTTACCCATTAACGACTAACGCATAATTTTCGCAGTTTCATATTTCCATGGCAAGTCACATATGCACAGATATATTTAAATGACATATTCTCCGAGCAAATAATTCTACCTATTTTACGTGATTTCTTTTCGATATACACACGTACACGCCTGCCCACAGTGTAATTTCATTTCAACGGACAAACAAATTTATGTTTGCTCTCTAATAACGCCGTGATCACGTTTGCAACGTACGAGGTCATTTTAAAACAATAATTTCAGTTTAACGCAAAACATGGACGCTGATGAGTATCATTAATATTAAAAGTGACGGAAATAATTGCATCATCCAAACACCTGTTATTTCATTATTATTACAAAAACGTAGTAACCAGGTTTCAACAAAAATATCTATCAATCTTCATTTTTCCACGTTTAATCGTCTAATCTTCTACGGTTAAATTTCTGTTATCCGAGTTATCGCGAAATCATGAAGAACACCGTCACTTTAGTTTTTCGCGGAGCTTGTGTACCCTGTAAATAAAACGGACATTAGTTACCCGATTCTCAGAGGAGCCTGTTAATCACCCGCTCGAGAGTATCCCGCTAGGGGAACACGGAATAATTTAACGAGCCGGCTGAAGGATTTAGGACTAACCATGGATATCCGTTTCAAAGAACCACTTAACGGTTTGCGTGGAGTGCGATCATTTCTCCGAGTTTACTCGGGTTCCTTCTACGGGGAGGATCGTTTTCGCGTAAGTTTCGGTCGCTTGACAGAAACGCTGAAGTGGCTTCATACAGAGGATTAACGGGGAAAGTTATTTGATTTTCGTCGTCCGCGGAACGTCAATGTGACGGAGGTTTTGTTAACGATGATAAATTAATGAAATTCTTGAACGATGTCCAGGTGATGTTAGAAAAAAGGATAGTATCAAAGAAGACTGACATCTTAGGTTTTCTTTAATGTAATACAGGTTTTCAATTCGGAAACTGTCGAAGGGTCAATCTAGAAGTATATCTTTGACAATGCATTCTAAATATCATTTATGTATGTTGAATTCCAGGAACTATAAATGTCCGTAACAAGCTGGATCGAATCAACTTAGTCGATAGCAATTGGACGCAGTTCAGCGATATTTAATTGTCAGTCAGGCACGAATGGTAATTGAATAGATAAAAGCACAGCAACCAATCGACGGGTGTCCTGGTTTCCTCGTTGTTCCCATTCGATAACTGTTTACTTTCGATTCGCCGTGTATCTGCGAAGCGTGCAAATACCAGTGAATTTTCACCGCAATAATATCGGTCGGGAAACGAAAGATTCACTTTTTTGTATAATGCATATTTACGTAAAACTCAAGAGAATCATTGAAGGGAATACCGGTTTGTTTTTCTATTTATTCTTACTCTTTCGTTTTGAATTTTATTTTTTTTTCTTTACGTCAACAATATAGACTTTCATTTTAAAAGAAATATGCACGGGAATTTCGTTTCCTATTCTCAGAATATTATTCCTGCATTCGCAGAAACGAATTTCATTTTTTAAAATAACATCTCATCTTCCATTCTCGTCTGAATTTTGTACAATTCTGATACGAACCAAATTCCATTATGCTCGGTGGAATAAAAGAAAGTCCGCGAAATTGGCAGGATATTTCGCAGAGATGTAACGAGTTCATCTCGCATCCATTCAAGGTGGCTATCTTTCTCGCCTGCGGCTTTTATATATACCACTTTATCACTTTGATTGTCCCTTGAAGGGTTATTTTCCCGATAGCTTAAAAACTATCTAAAGTTAAATACATTTCTTTCAAATTTAACTCCGTTATCAATTCTGATTACTTCACCAATTTAAATTTCCAGTAGTCAAATCCTTCCCTGATAGCATAAGCTTGAATTTTTCCTAGAAGCCAAAGTGTCATTCATTATCGACCAGGTCTAACATGCCGTGATAACAACGGAAAGTAATTGCCCGCAAGAGAATGAAGAATCGCGAGTTTCGGCGTGAATCGGTACGTTCGTAAGTAACGAACGTCTCGATTTAGCTGGATAAGGAGCTCGGAGAAAGAAATCATCGAAAAAATTTCTGGAACGAGGTAAAACGTCTCTTTCTTCTTTCTGATCCTTTTTCTTCCCTCTGTTGGAGTCGAGACACGATTGTTGGCCGATTCGTCGAAGCGGATAGAGATAAGAAGGAAACGATTCAATACGGATTCCATGTTACGGTAGTTACACGGCTCGAATCGATTCGGCTTGTTTTTCCCGTTCGACATGTCGTACCTGACTGTTACGTCGTAAATTACAACTAAACAGTTACCACGATCTCAGCGTGATATCGCGCACCAGCCGCCGGAAGCACTCTTTTCGAAGCGCTAACCGAAAAAGTTTTCACAGCTTTGGGAGAAAAGATGTATTGGCTCGATTAGTAGAGAAACGTTCCCATTAAAACATTTGGCTCGATCATTTGGATTTTTTGTTTTGGTATTTGTGTTCGGTGATTCAATATGAATTTGAATAGTAATCTATTATAATCTATTATAATATTATATATTACTTTATTAGTTTGTCGGTATATTTTTTGAGGGAATGATTGTCTTTCAATATACCTGGATAAAGGACGTGAAAGTAATGAAGATATGATAAAATTTATTGTTATCGAACACTAGAAGTATTTCAAAAATCATATTTTATAATTAAGATACAGAAGTGAAACAAACAGTCGTGCAGCTAAATCTTGTTTAATCACTCATAAATAATATAAATATGACCTCTCAGCCCACGTCTCTCGATTTTTATTACCTCCCATTTATAACGTTGATGGACACACGTTTAACTGACTTAAACGGCAGATTTTATCTCCGACAATTACTCGCGACACGGTAAATGTATTTTCAACTGCGACGATAAATTCGTTCCGTATTTTACGCCGTGACAGTAACGTCACTTTATTAAATGTTATTAAACAATATCCTAACGCGCACCTTAGGCAGCGGTCATGAATCTCCCGTATTAGAACTTCGGCGTCGTGTTACAAATTTTATGGAAGACATATGCACGTCTCTTTCCTCTGTTTCTACAAGCAAATGCAGTGTGGCACGCCCAGCCGATTCGCGGTTGGGAAAAATTCGAAAAGAAGGAACACGACGAACAGGTGGTTTCTATGACCGATGATCATTTTGATAGGAAAACCTTGTGAGGTCATACGATATATCGATCATGAAGTTCGATGGAGCAAAACTCGATTTCTGTTCCTATCGTGATATAAATAAAAATTGTTCGAAAAGCCATAAAATATAGATTTACTCTCCTCCATTTATTTTTCAATAAAACTGTGGAGGTAAATTTGTCTATCAGATATAACGAGATATGCGTAAAAAGATCGAAAGAATGTTATTGGAAAAGCTTAGAAAAGAATTAACTTATTTTATTAACAGTATCATGGGATACAATAACATTTAATAATCATTTGCAAATCGTGGAATGCCTTTTTATATCTATTGGCAGAAATTTATTTCAACGCACTTTAAAGTTCGTGGAACTTGAATTATTTTGTATGATTTCCGATAGATTAGTTAGATTCCACCTGTATTCTGTGATAACGTCCCGAGTATAAGAGGGTTTCTTTTTTTTCTTCCTTGCTTTCGATCCCTTTTCTTATATCCGATCAACTTTCTTAAGCTCAGCTACTTTCCTATCCATATTGATGACAATTTCCTTGAGTGAGTTTTTATGCTTTTAAGATACCCGTTTCGATTCCCATCGAGACGCTTTCGGTTCAAGCAATTACCTTTAGGATTTCTGTAAGTAACGACAGATATTTCTTTTTTTATAGGCTCTTTAGTCCTTATCTAACTTTGCTCTGTACACGAAAGAGTGAAGTAGACAAATAATGGACATTTACAAATCCATTAAGTATATATCTACCATTTAAACGTATAACTTTATGTCGAATAAATATTTCTGGAAATTGGTATTACGAAAAAACGTGTATTTCTGTTCCTACTTTTAATACTTTGTTCGTTGTACGGTGTTATTTGTATAGATTTTAAATGTTCTAGTTTGAATTTAAAATTCGAGAATTTCTTTGAATGTTTGTACGGAATTGTCAGAGTCACAGGTGAATGCTGGAATTTAATTTCCGGAACTACTATAACGTTCAGGCAATAATCGCGAGCGCGATTCATATGCAGAACCTTTATTACGACCATTGTTATTTATTAGAAATGTAATATTCATTTTACGGATCGCGCCATAATAATTCATTTAGTACCATATATTTAACGAAAGCTTTTCTGTATCTGGCATTTAAGCAAATGGAATATAAACAATACTTCCTATGAAACAATCAAGTTTTATAAATTCGTATGTAGGAGGAATCACATACAAATTTTATTCGTAATACGAGCCTGATAATTTTAAAACATTCCAACCGCTATGCGTACAATATTTTTAAAATATTTTTCGGTATTGAAATAACTTGCAAAGGAACCTCTGCAACAGGAAACGAATTTCATTTGTAAACATTTGTAAATGTTTGCTAGACAATTCATTAAACTTTAAACGTCAGCCTTTGTAAAATTATATGTATATTCTGAGTCACGTTCTTTTACAAACCGTGTAGAATCAAAGATACACAACCGAGAAACTGGAAAAATACTGTAGTAAACAGCATGTTATTGCTCTGGAAATGAAAACATGTTTATTGCCTCGAAATTGTTTGTACAGTTTTTTTTACAGAAGCATTCCCATCGGTAAGTCAATTCGTTTGTAACAGGATGTAAAAATAGTATTGTAACGCGTTGATTTGTTGTTGTGTTGACTCCAGTAGTAGGTGGCACCGGTTACGTTTCTGACTTACGTAGTGGTTAGAGGACATACGCGGAAAAGTAGTGAAAGTGTAAAGATCTCATAGTAATGAGGACAGATTTTCTGCGGTTGTAATGATATCATAGTTCTTCAAATTATTTTGCATAGTTTCCTTATGTTTGCAATTAAATCGCTCAGTGAAATCTAATAGTGGTTCCAGAAGGGGCGGTGAAACAATTAAGGAAGACGTAAAACAAATTTCGATGTCAGGGCGCCGACTATATTTTATAGGTATACTTACATTATTTAAGATTATGCGAATATTTTAATGAGTTTCTATGATATATTCGTTTGTCCAATTAAATTCTGCAGTGAAATCTAATATTGGTTACGAAAAAAACGTTGAAATGATTAAAAAACGTGAAAAACGAGCGTTGAGTAAAATTGACAGGGAAATTTGATACGTACACATTTTTGGCAATTTTAGTGAAAATGGGAAAGTTTGGTTCATGTTGTATGATCTCTTCGTGTTCGTATTTCAATTCTACAGTGAAATTTAATAGTGAACATTTGTAAAAAAGACGATAAATACTGTCAAATCTCATTGGAAATTGGAGAGTCTTATTGCATACTGACCTATGCGTGTCAGATTTAAACTTCAATTTTTACATACTAAACGTGTATTTACAGTCATTCCCTTCGTCCAAACAGTTATATGGTCTCTTACGAACATAATATCAGTCGTTTTTTTCTTATACCGTATTCCTTAATAAATTTCACGAAACCCTATGTAGGACACATTTTTAGATACGCTCCTGAGATTAAGGATCTTTTTGGTAATACGGTCCTGGTGACCGTAACGCCGTCACAGTGTGAAGTTAGCGGAAAGTGGTTGTCTCGTTCCATTGGAATTCGTAAATCATTTTATAAGTGCTCAATAATCTCGTTCATTACATGGTGTGTAAATAAAAGTGTCACTTCGTAAATAATATATATTTTCCCGATGCCAGTCGAGTAGTTATACTCTTGAATAATGTATTCCTAAAAACCAAAGTCATGGTTATAATAGAGTCTGTTTGTACCGGTAGTTTTACCACCAGGTAGTTTTACAGGCGTCCTTGAAGTTTGTTGCTATGTTTAAACGTTTCAATGAGACAGGAGAACATGAGGTCATTGTGTTGATACAAGAGTTGCGAGTTTTTAATCTCTCGTAGGCGATCCTAGGTTGTTGTCAAAGAGAATACAGGTAGATACATATTGTTTCGGAAGATATTCAGACAAATACTTGCTGGAAAAGTATGTACAACATATAAGCTGTGTTCTGTTAACGATTAACTTCGAGGTTATGCGTGCCTATCTCATGTGTGAATTGTGCGGGATACATTGTTTTAACTGTAAGTATTATTGCATTATTATTTTAAGTTAACTAATTGACGAAAATATCGTTGTACGAAGTTTTATTCTTTTACACAAAAGTAATTACATATTAGCGATAACACGTCTCATTGTAAATGAGATTTATAAAAATATATCCTTTCGTTACTGTTGGACTAACGAGGTAATGTTTGTAGAAATTTCATCTGTTACGGCAATGCTGTACATTTAACTCTAATCTTACTAATCCTAAATTTTGTTTTATGTAAAACTACCCCCACACGTATATACCTTACAATTATTTCTAACTTTATCTATGTTCGTTCCCGTTATTAGATTCGTGTCATATGTATTTCCGTTTTTCTAGTTATTTCATCTATGTAGACTTTTTGTGTACGTACGACACATACTCGGTGTCGTTAGTCACGAGTTTTCAGGTATTGGCATTTTTTTTACAGCTTGTACGGATGTTCTTTCAGTGCACTTTCTCGGTCAGGGGCGGTTAATGGGCCGTCGAACGAGACACCGTGCCGAGATTTACGGGTGCGACAGCTTTTACAGTCCCCACACGCAACGGGATTTTCGCAGTTTCACGCGTAACATCCGGACGATTTCACGCGGGGAAATCATGTCCCTATCCAGTTTTAAATTGACAGTTTTCCGATCGATGTCAAAAAGCGCGATATTCCGCCATTCAAAAGCGGGGAAATGTAATTTCCACTTTTTACCCGTCGATTTGTCTGCGACGTATCACGTTGAATGAAATTGATTATTATACAAAAAAAAGAGGAAATTGAAAATGGTATAGAACGGTTAACGACGATATAACGCGCCCTGGCGTTTTTCTTGATGTTCGGACAGATGTTTTAAAAGACCCGTGTTTTCTGTTACAGCCAACCATTTTCGGAACCGTGGCGTCGGACCTGAATCCGAAGGATGGCAACAGTCGAAGGGTGAGTTTTATTAAAAATAATTCTTTTAATTGTACGCATACATCGGTGGTTCTACAGTATTAGAATTATATTTCTTAATGGTACAGAGTTCAGCCAGTTTAAAAATAACTGTGTGTAGAAAATGTGGCAAATATACTTTTGAACTTTAGTTTACAACTAAAGTCTTATTTGCTTTTTTGAATCAGACAAATTAAGAACCATTGATGATTAATAAGAATGAACGAAAAGAATCTTATATTACGAACATATGAAATTTTATTCTATTGAGTATAAAGAATATTTCATACCATTTTATTTATTTAGATTTAGAAGAATAAATCAAGTTTCGTGTAGTGAATTTGATTTATTCCATTCATACTTCACGTAGGAATATTATTTAAATACAACGCAATACAAATAGATTAATATGTTATATTTCATAGTCCAATAGTAGATTGATTACTCTAACATTAAATCATAGAATGCTGTCGTATTTCAATTGAATTTCAATTTATATTTGCTTTACATGTTCGCTTTACAAGTGATATTCGTATTTTCCGCAATAACATACAGTTTGATTATGTTGTATTAAACAATGATTTCCTGCATTTATACACGAAGAATTATCTTCGATAACAAATATGACTTTAAGTTACGACGTAAAGTTTCGTGTTATCAGCGTGTTTCTATATTTACTAATTTCTTGTGAGCCGTCTTATCGACTTTATAAGCGGTAAAGTTGTAGAAGAAAATGGTAGAGATAGGATAGAAAAGCTCGGAATCGCCGTCCACAGAGAGAGATTCGGTCTTTTTCATGAAACGCGTCTCACGAGACTCTTCGTAGCGTCTTAATGAGTAAAAATTGCTGCTAAGTCGCTGTTCTTCTCTCTAACCGCTCTAAGATAGAGCGCTCTACCATCCTAATTAAAAGTAACTGTGCACAAAGTGAGTCATCTCGTCCCGGAATCCTCGCAGCGTGGAGCCCGACGGACAAAATCCCAGAAACCCATTCCCTTTGCGGTTCCCCTCGGCATCAAATTTTCCTAACTGCGAAATCATGCAGAACTCTGCAACTCGATCTTTGCATCGTTACGGTTAAACCTTCGAATGCCGCGCGAGGTTATTAATCCTTGTGGTATTTTCATCTGAAGTGGTATTCCAGGAGTAACGAATTTCTGGATGATATCTTTTAATTCTTCAGATTAGAATGTACAGTTTACATTTAATGCAGGTTAACCTCTTTATTCGAGAACGGTTACATAAAAGAATGTAGGTTTTCTAAACTAACTATATAAAATTTAATTTGGAAATACGTACGCTATTCTTGATATTCTCAGTTACGCACCCAATTCCGTGCATATGTATGTACATCACGAATTTCCAATTTACCAGCATGATTATACAAAGCTTTAATAAAACTTATCCCGAATCTCGAGTTTCGGGAACTAGGAACTCAAATCGCTTTCGATAAATATCTACACGTAATTCATGCCGTACAATGCATTACCTTTGATGTTTCTTAAGCCGCTTTCGCATCGTGATCGTGAAACTGTTCGGTCTTTAAAGTTTTTCTATTCGTTGAAGTACCCACGGATTAAAGTTTCTTTATCCTGAATTGTCTGTTCTTTAAAGTTATCAGTATAAACTTGCGTTCTTGAGTAATTCTCAGATCTGTATTGGAAATCGGACTCGACTTAACGCAGTTCGTGTGAAATGATCCTTGTTTTCAACGTCGTCGGGACGAACGAGTCCTTTGAAAGTCGATCGACGCGGTTCCGACGAGTAACGAAACACGCAAATACGTGTAACGCCCGCGCACAATCGATGTTAGCGTTTCGGAATGAGCGGCGGATCGTTTTGAATTTACATGTTCACACACCGTGATTACATCTGCAGCAGGGCAACACGCCACGCAGCAGATTTTGCCGCGATGTGTTTACCGGGATGGAAGAGCAAGCATGGCAGCGGTTTGCGCGACCATCGTCGTGCAACAGGATTAATACGGCTGGTGTATGAGTAATTTTAGTTGGATTTACTGACGTACTTTATGCGCGACACGTCGTGAATTCAAAAACAAAATTGAGACTTTCGAACGACTCGTTAATTTGCGTGTGCGAATGCCCGGTATTTCTGAAGTTTGTCGATGGTAATCACGTGTCCTGATTATTTGAAGTTTAACATAAGATTATACTGTTTACTGCCCTGTGTATAGTCAGAGTTTGGATGAACTATACACCGAATTTGAAAGACAGTGTATGAAATTATTGATGTCTTATTTAGAGTTAGATTGGTTGTGAATTTTCTTTGAAGATCTAGTTTAAGGTAAAAGGGAGTAGTTTGACAAGAAATTGTCAACTGTCAACATGATTATACGAAGGGTTAATGGAATATTACTGTGCCAACAGGATGGAGACAAATTAAGCGGCTTAGGTTGACGTAATGTTTTAATTAGAGTACTCCTGAATTACTGAGACGATGATTTCATTAAATATTTACTACGATGTATGTCTAGTCTGCAGCTGTAATGTGATTAAATACATTACCTACGTGTTCCTCGTACGCTTGTAGTCAATATCTAAGAATCTTGTTTTTCTTACCTAATGTCGTGCAATTTACAATCATTTCGTTTCATTGATAAGCTTATAGTGCTCTGAGTTACGATCGTATAAATTATTAATTAAAATAATGCAAAATAATAAAAATTGGGAAATTTCATTTCGTAGGAATGATAAATGGAAATTGTTCGCTTATTTAATAAACTGAATTGAATTTCGCGGGTTCGGAATTGAATTACATAAGTATATTTTATATCGCATGAATTAAAGTAAATAACTTTCAAACGAAATTTCAGAATCAACTTCATTATGTTCACAATTAGTTTACTGTAGACTGTACGTGATATCGTGGATATGCATATAGCGACGTAATATATCAATATCGATATGTGGAGATCGTTATTAAATTGCGTACATACTCGCATTAGTACGTATACCGAAACATAAATCAATCAAGCCACTCTGCAGTGATAGAGGAATAATACGTTGATATTAATAGTGCTCGGAAATATATGTCTTCTCTTCTTTTCTATATGATATAAAATAAGATGTTCGTCCGTCTATTTGTCACCCTCAGAGCTCAGGAATGAATAAATAAATTTTTAACTGATTTTTTTTTATGTTCAACAATTTCTCGAGAAGACTTGAACTCGGAACGAAATACTACCGTGTCACGTAATAAGAGACCACTTTTCATAACATTTAGGGAATGATTAAAGTAAGATCTACATATGAAAATATTTGCATTATGTTGGAAATGTTGCCATTCGGGCGAAGGTAAAGTTAAAATAATATTACGTAGCATAGAATTATTTATCTTTTTAATGTTAACATGTTATTCGGCTTTGTGTTAGCCGGAACGTGTAGGTTTGTGCAACATACAATACAGTTCAGGTGTAACAATGAATGGTTCTTAAATAATAAGCGCACCTGCAAGCCAACATGCACATGTAGTTCTACTGAAACCATTGTGTTCTGTTAGCTTTCGCGATAAATTAAAATTTGTAGAAAATAGTTATGTATTGATCGTTCAGGTATGGATTTGATAGCACGATTATTAGTGGAATATTTGAAAATATATCGTCGTGGAAACATTTAGAAAAGAATGGTTACACAAAGAAACAAATACATTTCTGAATATTCTCAATTTATGGAATTCAAACGTTAGCCTGAATTTTAGTCCAAATAAATTCTTGTTGTGTGTACCATGTACAAATGTGATGGTTTGTTAAACAAAGGAAATTTTATTATGGTGAATTCAGAATACGGATGATAATTCCGCTGCATAACTAATTAAGAGTTCATAGAATTGTGCTTTCAGGTAGAAACGAAATTGCAGAAATATTCCATGAAACTTTGCGAATATTATACACATTCCAAATTAATGTATGGAGTAATTATGTAATAGAGTAGTTGAACAGGAAGTAAAATAACAAGATGTTTCGGAATATACATGAATTAATACATATCTTTGTGATTTCCGTTCTTCTTTGAACAAATACATTCATTACAGTTCGCCAATAATTAAGTAAATATTTGTTGCAACTACGGACATTCTGATATTTAATATCTCTCGATCTTGTTTCATGATAAAATACTAATATAAATATTATTCTCTGTAGTTAACTGGTACAATAGCTTCCTCTGATATATCAAACCCTGGAAGATCAAACATTATTCAAATTCCAGGTTTTCATACAAATTCATATTCATTTCTACCTCCATAATATGGTTCACACAAAACGTCTCTCTTCATGTCAAATCAAATATCCGTCGTATGCATCGACGTGTTTAACTGTGCGGAAACAGAATTCAAATATCAATAAGTTCCAAACGCAGGTATAGAAAAGTATTCGCGGACTCTAAGTCGATCGATTATTTTTTTATTTCTAACGTACGTTCTCGGAAAGGATTTCTGGGTGCGAAAGAATGAACGTCACTGTGGATATTCCAGCATATGCGGTTGTTTACGCGTTTGTTTCTACGCGAAAATTGACAGCTCTTGGAATTCACGAGTGCCTCGGGAAACGTATGAGAAAAGGGTAGCAAGGGGAAAGTGGGAATTGGAATAAGAAGGGATGCAAAAGGGACGTGTACGGTGAAAGATTTCCACGTCATATTTGTCGCGAGTAAATATTGCTGGCGGCACGAAACGGGAACAGGATGTTGTTTCGTTATGAATATAAATGTCATAAGGCTGCGCGCGCTGTGCTTTCATCTCATAAATACCAGCGAGCAGCTAAAGTGCACAAGCACTATTATGCTGTTAATAATAACGAAAATTCGGTTCTGATCGCAATTACCCGACGACTGTGTCTGCAATATACAGAGAAAATTACTCGACCACTAAGTAGCTAATGTTTCGATAAATTTTATAGTTCTATATATTTTCTTGTTGTTCGTTTGATTTAGCTTACTCAAATGAGGTAGAACAATCGGAAACGAAATTAATAATCATTTTACTTGTAGAAGTATAATTAGAAACTCTTGGGAAATGGTTTTCATAACTCACATGGAAGCTTACTTCATAAAGCATTTAGAAAGCAATATGTTCTCTTTTAATAAAAAGAAGAAAAACATAAATTTTGATTTGCAAAAAATTCGCAAGTGTCAAAATTGAGTCTAAAATAATTTTAGTGCTTATTAGATACATGTATAGGCAGCAATATGGCCTCGTAAACCTGTTATACTTAATTGAAACTATAAACTCGCGAAATGGAAGCTGTGACGAAATCAGAATCAATTAATTCAGAGTACGGTACAATAAAATGTGAAATGACTTAATTTGGAGCATTTATACATAATAGGACCGACTTATTTCATCAAACATAATCTCTTTCACGTATTACCTACTGTACATATATTAAGTAAATGCAGAAAAAAAAGTGTTGTTCAATTCAAATTGAAATTATATTTTAATAGCAAATCCACAAAAAGCATCGAAAATGCAAAGCTATGGGCCAAGTACAAGAGAATGATACATTGGAATTGGTTGCTCATTAACATAAACTGCATTTTACACAGGATTTGAAATCAATCAAACTTGCTCACATTTGATTGATTTCAAATCCTGTGTAAAATGCAGTTTATGTTAATGAGCAACCTATTCCAATGTAACATTCTCTTGTACTTGGCCCATAGCTTTGCATTTTCGATGCTTTTTGTGGATTCTTTCGTCATTTCCGCAAATTTTTAGATATCGACCTGCATCTTTCACTGTCTTATTGGGCTTCGAATTCCGCGTCCAACACGTCCCGGATCGTTTTAATATCTCAATCATTGTGGAAATGGCGAGCAAATTACGAAAATCGTGAAAAATCCTCAAATTCAGGCGGTTTTTTGAACGGCATTCGCTCAATTGTTGAGATAGCCGTCTGAAACTTGTACCATTGTTTTAGTTGGGAAATTCTACGGCAGATCAACATATAATAGTTGTACTTTTCGAAAATTTCATTTTTCGCAAAAATCTGAAGGGGGTAGGTCAGGATTTTTTGCGATTTTCGTAAATCGCTTGCCATTTCCGCAATTTTTGAGACATTAAAATGATCCGGGCCGTTTTGAACGCGGAATGGGAAGCCGAATAAGCCAGTGAAAGAATCATTTTAATATCTCAAAAATTGTGGAAATGGCAAGCGATTTACGAAAATCGCAAAAAATCCTGACCTACCCCCTTCAGATTTTTGCGAAAAATCAAAATTTCGAAAAGTACAACTATTATACATAGATCTGGCGTAGAATTTCCCAACTAAAACAATGGCACCAGTTTCAGATCGCTATCACAAAAATTGAGCGAATGCCGACTAAAAAACTGGTTGAATTTGACGATTTTTCGTGATTTTCGTAATTCCCTCGGCATTTCCACAATTTTTTAGACATCGATCTGATTCTTTCACTGTCTTATTCGGCTTTGAATTACACATCCAAAATGACCTCGATCACTAAAATAGCTCAAAAATTATGGAAATGGCGAGGGAAAAACGAAAATGTGGGTGAATCCCTGACCTGCACAATGGGATAGGTCAGGGATTTTTCACCATTTTCGTTTTTCGCTCGGCATTTCCACAATTTTCGAGATATCGATCTGATTCTTTTTGCATCTTACTCGGCTTCGGATTTCGCGTCCAAAGAGCCCTGGATCATTTTAATAGCTCAAAAATTACGGAAATGGCGGCCGAATTACGAAAATCGCGAAATATCGTCAAATTCAACCAGTGTTTTGGTCGGCATTCCCTCAATTTTAAAGATAGCGACCTGAGACTTGTACCATTGTTTTAGTTAGGAAATTCTACGGCAGATCAACATATAATAGTCGTACTTTTCGAAAATTTAATTTTTCGCAAAAATCTGAAGGGGGTAGGTCAGGATTTTTTGCGATTTTCGTAATTTGCCCGTCATTTCCGTAATTTTCGAGCTATTAAAATGATCCAGGGCGTTTTGGAAGCGGAATCCGAAGCCGAGTAAGGCAGTGAAAGAATCATTTTGATATCTAAAAAATTATGGAAATGGCGAGCGATTTACGAAAATCGCAAAAAATCCTGACCTACCCCCTTCAGATTTTTGCGAAAAATTAAATTTTTGAAAAGTACAACTATAATACATTGTTCTGGTGTAGAATTTCCTAACTAAAACAATGGTACCAGTTTCAGATCGCTATCTCAAAAATTCAGCGAATGCCGACCAAAAAACTGTCATAATTTGACGATTTTTCGCGATTTTCATACATCGCTCGCCATTCGCGCAATTTTCAAAATATAAAAATGATCGAATATGTTTCGAATACGCATTCTGACCCTTAATTTTACGAAGCTTGATGTCAAAAACGTAACGTAACAAACATTTCTAATTTAATATGTTAACAATCTGGATGTGTGTGAGAGGAAATTTCATATACTACATATATAAAATCTACGTTATCGGCAGAAAAATTATCTCGCATAGTATGAAACATATGTTAGGGTTTGACACCGGGCTGCGTGACAGGCTGAACATGGAGATGGAGAAGGAGGAGAGGAAGAAGACGACGTTTCTTACAAAAACCTCGACTTTTTAGATCAAAATATCTCGCGATTGGCTTGATGGATCTTCTCGTAGTTAGGCTTAAATTACTCGGGTGGACGTCCCCTACAAGAATATCACCATAGTTTGGGGGAAATATGCGGATTTAATGCCGTTTGAATACCCCGAAAACCTCGATCTAATTCTTCCGGAAAAGAGTAGTTCAGGTCTACCAGTCGGGAACTCTTGTACTTGGCCCGAGTCAAGACCTTAACTCTTGATATATTCAATTCAATGGAATTATTTTTCGTTCTGAACATAACTCACAAGTATGTAGATTTATCAAAATTGTTAAAGTTGTTGTCACCGTAAAACGGGGCTAATGTGAATGAGACGTAGCAATTGTAGCTCGTGGAACTCATAGACACGTGATTGCTCGGCCTTGCAGAAGTCGTGTACGTTAGGATAGAACTTTCTCAGCCCTTCGTTCTCTGGGATCTTGCGACTTGTATTGGGCGCCGGAAACTGCACCCCAAAAGCGGAATCTGCGCTACGAAGTTTCATCTACACATGATTCAGAGTGCCTATCTCTTCGCGCAATTCTCTGGTGGTAGAAGAGAACTCAATTTCGTTGTATTAAGGTGAACTAGATTAAACAAGGCTTTACAATATTCTGTACAATTAACTGGATAAAGTATCTAAATTGGAAAATGAGAATGTCGACAGAAAGTCATAGAATAAATTATTGAAATAGAAAATGAAACCGTAGATTAAAATGTGTTACATAATAATTTAAGGTAAATGTCAGTAGAATCATTGAGCAGATGTGTCTGACCATTCTGCATCTACTCCACTAGTACTACAGCAGACGGATTGCGTTAATTCTACTGTCATAATCATCATATGAGCGTATTCTCTATATTTTGATTGTTTGGCGCATTTTTCCCTCAAATTTGTTAAAATAAGTTTTAAATGTTCATTTAAGGAAATGTTAACATAAAAGTGTTAACATGAAAAGTAATGGTGATTAGATTTCTGCCCATTAGAAATTTCGCTTGTGTATTACCCCATGTACATGAATATTTCTACTGTCTAATTTATTCTGCTTGCTATTGTCCTTTGACACAGTGCTTAATATTTTAATTCATTGCTAATATCCTCGCAAATCCTCACTTTACGCCCTTGTTATCAAATCTGCTTCATTTATGGAGAACTTCAGCACCGTCCCGGTAGCAGAAGTCTACAAAGTCTGTCAGCCTCGTTAACACTCTCGTGAATACGAATATCCTAGCAGGCTACGATGGTTTTCAGGTGTACATTTCTCCGTAATTACAGAACTATCGTTACGCCTCGAAAAGTTGGCAGATACGAAATACATTTTCGTATGGTTCGGAACGAGAAAAAAGCTTGTTTTAACGATGCTCGTTACCGGAGAGGAATAGTATCAGGAGTAACGCAATTTTCCCGGTAATTACAAAAGGTCAAGTTCGAGTAATTAAAGCGCTCTATCGATAACTGGTAATCACAGTATCATACCGATTTCTGTTTGTATTAACAAGTAGACGTACAGGTATATCGAGTTCTACAGCTTCTATGGAAATTCACGCTTAACAATATCCACTCATTAAAATATATTCAAAATATAAACGGATAAGTTGTACTAAAATTTGCTTCGGCATGGTACAACGGTGAAACACGAGTAAGGGCTATTTTCTCTCATACACTCATCGAGCCATTTGATAACGAATTTCCGTAAAGAACGCTTTAGAAGCTCCATTCCCGTCGAGAGGTAGAGAACATAAAATGATCCATTCGATCGGAGATATAACTAGACTAAAAGCAGCCAGATAAAGAGACAGGTACAAAGACGATCAACGAAAGAATGAAAAAGAAGTACAGGTCATGAGACAGTTTCTATCAAATGCTTTATAGGATGTCGAGAAAGTAACGCGGTCCTTTTATCGAATTCGATCGTAAAAAGTACCATTCTCCACCGACTATACGAGATTTTTGTGTTGTTCAGACGGTCAAATTATCATTACCACTTTTGTCTAATGACGACACCCGAGTCGCGGTGGATTCGATGAAAAATCCCCCCGTGGGCGATAGTACGTGTCATTACTACCGATGCACGTCAACGATAACAATAATATACTCGTAAAGGTAACAGTCGTCTTTATGATTCGAACCACAAAAGTCAGATAAACTCGGCACGGAGTAATGAGTTTCCTAAAATTGCACCTGCGGAACGGAGATACGTCTGTCTGCTCCCCAATTGCGCTCATTTCCGTGGTTTTAATAAATATCGTTACTGCTCGTAATAACAGTTCCCAAGAAGTTGAACTGAAAAGGTTATTGCAAAGTATTTGTGTAACAATGGAATAAGATTTCACATGAAGTAGAATAAATGTAGAAAGGTAAAATTTTGTTCGTCAGAGGGTATGATTTTAGAATTGTTTCGAATAACTATAACGAAAAGGTGCGATTGAGAGGCGATTATTTTTAAGTTGATTGGCAAAGATATACATACCTTCAATAGCCAGACTTAAATTTATATAAATAGAATCGTTGAACATTACAGAAACATTCTCGTAGTATTCGATTCTTACCTCGACCATCTCCGAAAGCCATCAGCGTATCCAGTTCTTGTCAATCCTATTTACTACGGACTCTATCTACCACAAAAACTCGATTCGCCCTCATTCAGATCGGCGAGCCAATAGCGCGGCCTGAATCCTTAATAACGATTCCTGCCGCTAATAACCGCAAAAGCACGAAATTCTCGTCCAGCGAGATTGACCCAGAATCAGGAACAGGTTGGTAAACAGCAGGAATATGGGCAAACAGTATGAATCAGTTTTTGGCCGGCTATCGATGGAATAGATGCTTAGCACGACCTCCACCCTCGATTCCCGCATCGAACATGTCCTGCGTTTGTGTACGTGCGAGTTCAGAGGGGTTGCAATTCGTTTCGAAGACACACAACCTCCCAGATAATCCTGATGTCGTCGGGCGTGGAACGAGTAGAATAAAGTGTGACTCGGATAAAACTTTTGTATCGGTCCGTTAATATCTTCATTCGTTCATTTTTTTTCTCGTTTTTTTTTTGGTATCGTTTTATAGGATATCGATCATTGCTAAGCAGGTTATATTACGTTCTTGCATCGGCTGGGGTTTTAAGGTTTTATTTATAGAGTGGTAAATACTGTTTGTCGCGTTGAACGTTGTAACTAGAGAATTTATTAGTATTACCTTCTGGTAACGTATCTTTTTTGGGATTATAGATTATTAGTATATATTTTAGGAGTACTTAATTCCATGATTGAATTTCCATGTTGGCAGGGATATGTGTATTTTTGTATCGTATGATTCATACGGTTCAGTTAAAAATTATGAAGCGATCCTTTTTTTCGGAAAATCTCTTTATTTATTTAGATATGTATACATCATTAAACGAGTGATCAAACATATTTTCAGAAGCATACTGTCCTATATTTTAACTTGATAACACACGCCCAATATTTGTAGTAAAGTTCATAAGTAATTAATTTACACGGTACATAACGTTGTGCGTCTAGCTGGAACTACAATAGATCCTATAACCTGTATGCGCTTACGTGTGCATTTCCACTTAGAATATTAGTAGGAAATCATTGAACCGAAATCATGCTACGGTCAGTGTACCAATACATTTCCAAAGATTAAATACATATTCAAATATTACTTAGCGTATTAAAAGAATTATATTTCCTGCCTACAGTATTGAATATATTTACAATTTATTCCCTTTTCACTTTATGAGATATCATTCGGTTATTTCCACTGTGATTTTTTATGAAAAAAAACTGTTATTTGTAAGATGATATAATTATAAAACAGTGTCCGTACACCATTTAAATTCTGCTATACAGTTACCATTTCACACGAAAAGCGAAACGGGGAATTAATTATTCCTGCCGGACAAAAATAATAACACGACCTACTTCACCGCGGTACAACTATAAATACAAAAAACAATATATCCATAATAAACATCCGCGCGATTGCTCGAGTTCAGCTTCCAAAATTACCTTCAATCCTTTTTAAATCTTTCCTCCTTTCCACTGTCCATTTTTCAATATGTACTATATTATCACTCGACAATCCTATAAAATCACTTCCATCGCGGAAATCTACCCGACAAATATTTCACAACCCGTCGATCCGCCGCCTTAAAATTCCGTCGCGCTATCAGTCTCTGTCCCGCGGGCACGTGTTTATCTTTCGGTCAATCGATACTAATAGCGCAAGACAATACGGAAAGGTCGTCCCGACTTAATCGCGTATCCGTCGGATAATCCGGCAGCGGCACGTCGTCGGGGACGAGTGCAATACTGGCTGATGGTACTGTGGCGCAAAACGGGATTGGGATTGTGGTACGGCCGGCGCGTCAATCACATTTGATACTATCATTGCCGGCGGCCGCCTAGGCGGTGCCCAGCTCATAGATTACAATGTGCCACGCATATTGTAGCGTCGATGGAGTGCTGAGGAGGGCTCTGGCAATGAGGTATGAGGGGCGAGAGGGGAGGGATCAGGGGGGATGGATAGACAACCACACTATAAACAGAGCGGTACGTGTGTAATGCGATCTCTTCCCACTGTTTTCCACTCGATTTCTACAAGCTCTGAACATCCCCGGTGTTGTTTGCCCCCTTCACACGTTTATGATAAGCTATTCCGATGGAAAAGCTGCGATTCGATGTTGCTATATAATGTTCCAGTGTATTTTTATTTCAGTTAGAAACTGGATTAGGTTCGACATGTGTAGATTTGAGAGGGTGTTTGGTATTTATCGGTGAGAGACACCAGCATGGAATGAAGTTTGTGTAGTGTTTTTAAGTACGCTTATAGGACTATCGATTATTCGACACAGGATTAAACGGGATAGTGAAAGAGTAATGTATATCCGAAGATAATATGGGATATAAGAGGAAATGCGGTGTGACGGTAATAGCGTTCGTAAGTTTCTTCCTATCCTGTTTTAAATAAGTAATGTTACTGCATTATAAATACGGGGTACTTCGACGCTCTTGTGCGTTCTATGGTAGATATTCATTATTTAACTTGAATCAGGGATTATCTGAAAAATACTACTACTTCTGTTTTCCCGTTACTCTAGACGATTAAGCAAAAAGTATTAAACTAAACGTTTTTTTTCCATTGTGAACGAATCTTTTTCAAAATAAATATTCTAGAAATGCGCAGCTAGTATTCGGATATCAATACTAATTAATAGAAACGTAACCTTTTTCACCTGGAAACTGATATCGTCCATTCGAATAACATCCATCTTCATTCCTTAAAACGAACAGGCGATCCATTCATATATTTTCCATGTGTCGAGATTATTCGTCGTAATTATTATACATCCCTTTTCCCCACGATCATTTTATTCCCGGTAGACGCTGCGAGTAATAGAGATTTTAAGTTCCCTTGGAAGTCGGTCACTCTATAAACTGGGCATATTGTAGCGTCGATGGAAAGTCAGGTTGCGAGAGGGCAAACGGAAGGGGCGCGAAGAGATAGATGGAGGCCTAACCTCTTCCCACGTCCACCATATGCAATATTCGTATTACGACCCCTTCATATATTGCACCGTTGATTGCGATCGTTTAACGGATGACCACCTGGTCGTTCATCTTCATTTCTGTTCTCCAAAGGTTTGCTTTAAGGATTAATTGGAATACGCTTCCCTAATTACGACCGCCTCTCGATTTCCTTCTAATTTTACTTTGATAAATTATCCATTCCGTATGAGAGCTTAATCGATTCCGTATGCTATTACGGTCATCATTATAACACAGCTGTTCCATTTTATCTTTGTTTGAAATTATCGTTCAAAGATAGGTAATTATTTTACGCATTGTACTTGCGAGATCTGAAAGAATTTTCATTTCTTCCGGTAAGGTTACCGGAAGAAGGTTACTCAGAGAATCACAGGTGTGACAATTGTAATGTTAATTTAAACTCTTGTGAATGGTCGACTTAAATTGAACACAGTAAGAGCCTTGGAAATGAATACATGGAGATATAAGCTTCACGATCCCGTACCTTGAATGACCACCATATGCGGAATCCTTAATGCGACCTGATATTACCCTCCCTTAATTCCGGTAATGTCTCTGTTATTTAAACGATCCTTATAATTGCTACTTCTTCATCAGGTTTAATGGAAATGTCGAAATTTTGCTATTAGAATTATAAAAGACTTCTGTTCAATTTCTATCGTAATATGATTTTTTTTCCTTTAATGACTCGGTCGGTATGATAATCTAGTGTTCTATGGCACGTGGATAGGTAAATCTTGGACCTATAAACTTCTCCGTCCGTTCATTCGTCTCATTGAGAAATGACCTTCAGCATCACACGAGTAATTACGAATAACTAGTCTCGTCGCACCAACAGTGAGACTCGATGCCATGGGCGAGTGATAAATCGAGTCCCGGAGTAACGTCACGCAATGCCCTCTGCTCACGTGTACCGTTTCCACCTATATCACCGGTTGTGCGTATGATTGTGTGGTCGTGCACCGCTTGTGTGGAACATTGCGACTAGTGGATGGACGTTCGTGAAAAATCTTGCATAGTCGGTGAGGATTGATTGACAAAATCGTATGAATTCGAAGAGACTTATGATTATGCTTTTATATCAAAAATTGTTATTAGAAAGAAGTTTCAGTGAAACGAAGAAAAATTTTCTGGATAAAAATTAAAGACGTGAAAGTTTATAGAAAAATTTCGAGATTTTTAGGGTGAAAAGAATTTATGACGATGATCGTAAGACGAATCGCATTCAACGATAAAACACCTTGTTTTTCCTCATATTTGCTCCCATATTTTTCAAGATTTATCTCTCATCGGTATACGAAGTTTCAGTCGCGATCGAAAGTCGTTACCGGAAGTTCCATCCACCCTCTTCAACCCTCCATACGCTTCAGACTTACCCACGATTTTTCCCTGTCTTTCTCGTACTTTTCCTCCCAAATTCCATCGCATTCTTCTCGTGGCTTTTCTTTTCGGTCCGACGCGCATTTCTCGATGCATTCGATTCCACACTCGATGTAATTTCCGGAAACGAGGCCTGCCGGTTAAGAAGAAGTTGCACGTCGATCTTATCAACTTCCAGCTACGGTGTTCGTCGCTCGGTACAAAGCTATCATCATTCCCAGACTTCCCGCGATTTTCGACCGGATTTCCGGCCGATTTGCATAATCTCTGCCGGGAACGACCGAACTCGGGATGCTAGTGGCCGATATCCATACCGGCGACGGTTTTGCGCCGATACGATCGTATACGGGGTCGTCGTCTCGACTCTACCTACCCTTTGTATCACTGTACTTGTATCTGCGTGCTCTTCTCGGTATACGCTATGAAACTCGAGTTCGCCACGTGGAAATCGACGCGTGGCAGAAGGCTATGAACGGAGCACCGTTGGATCGCGGTAACTTTTATTAACGACTGGAACGTGAATTCGTTAGAAACCGAAGTTTCGTGGATCACGCGAGCTCCTATTGGGTCTATTCTGGAAACTGCAGCTGTAATAAGAATACGTTCCGTTCTTTGGAATCAGAAATATCTAATATCGGTTATCTACTTGTGCGAATCAAGCAGAGTATATATACGTGGAGTACTGTAATCATGAATTCTATGGTATTCAGACAGGAAACTGAACGATTCTCAAAAATGAACCGAGATATTAAACTTCTTATACCTGTATGTAGAAAAATAAAAAAAAAAGTGAGTTTCGTAACACAGAGAGAAAGATTGGTCATAGCCTGATCGATGGATGAAGGGAGAAAATATTTTGATCGAGACCCTGCTTGGCAAACAGAACTTTCCAAGTGATCCCAGTTTCCCTTATTCGTCGTCCTTCTGTTCGTTCCTAGAGCACTCTATCGAATGTTGAAAATAAATTTCTCAAATACGATGGCGTGGGAAAAGTACAGTTTCGTATCTATCTGACGCGAGTTTTACAGCTGTGTGCCTTTTACGATCTTGCTAGTCCTCGATCAGCTGCTCTATCGCGTAAGCAGATTGAAGCCGAGTACAAGCAGTCAACCACTCGTATTCACCCGTATCAGTCAATCGGAATCATTGCAGGGGGATAGTAAAACAAAAGGGGATGTACAGCTTGTAACGAGATTAAGAAGTTTGAAACGTTTTAGACTAATCTACTTGTTTCTTGATCACTGGTTTTGAACACCGTGGGAAACGGAAGAGGCGAATTGACGAAATTGTTGGTTTTATCGAAAGGACGAAAGTTTGAAATGGTTGATTTTAAGATTTCTGTGGAGGAATTAATATAGTGTGTATTTTCTGGAATATTCAGACAGCGGGAAAGGGAGAAATTAAATTCAGCGGAAAGAAAGATTAACTCTTCAGGAGTGTGATTATAAATTATCTGCATAAACTTTCGTGGAAATTTTCCAGCAGTCAGTTTTAATGTCTCTGTTCTGCTTAGCCTTGTTGACATTATGTCTGCCATTCTGTTTAGCATAATACGATAACCATGGTAGGAGGGACTCAAATATCGTTACGCGAATAACAGAATTTGCAGTAATTATTTTCTACATTGAAATTTTAGATTTGCATTTAAAATTCTAAACGAAACCGTGCCTTAGGATACAATTGGCCCGGCATATATTAGCCATACGAATCGATTTTTTGTCCCCAAACGAAATACTCGCGGAAAATTCTTATTTGTCTACTTTACATAAAGAATACACGTTACCACGCGAAGCTGTTTCAAACTCCAATTCTTCCATAAAGTATTATGACCACCGGTGTATAGATATAGTTCTTCGAAACGCTGAAACTTTTCGCCAATTGGCTCCAGTCAACACCTAATGTCATCGAATCTTCGCGTTCCGCTGCTAAATTTCAAGCAAACGGAGTTCGCGGCGAGTGTCGCAGCTAAATTAACAATAACGAAACCGCCGACATATCTCTAACAAAGGTTGTCAGTCCTTCGTCGGCGCCGTGTTTCATTTCCGAAATCGACGTAACGCGCGCGGAACTTCCGTCTGCGGACTGTTTCCGTGGCCGCAACAGTGTGCCAACTGTACCAACTGGTCCAGCCCCGTGCAGGCAATTTGTCACGTCCACCGACGCCGCTGCAGCCGTTCGTTTGATGCGCTTTAGATTAATTACCGCTGTCTCGGATGCGCACATGGCCGAGTGTCACGCTTACGCGAAACTTACTGGCGAAATTACGGAAAAGAAACTACAGTTGGTTCATGACACGTCGAGCGACGTTGGTTAACGGTGTATCGTTGTCGCCATTAAACTCGTTTAGCTTCTTTACGTGATTTCGTGTCATGTGCGGAGAATGTGATTTGTGACCCGGAAATCAGATTATTCTAGCGAGTTAACTTTGGCCGGCGAGAAGCGTTGACTGTTCGAGAGTTTAATTTTACCATGAGTTTCATTTTAATCGGAGATATCTTTGAAGAGTTTCTTACATTATGTAAAACGTTATTTTACTGTCGGATAACGTACACTTGTAATAACACCGTTAGTAAGGTACTAATGGTAATGAATACCTTCCGTCGGAAATTGAACTTGCGCAGCCAAGTTCGCCGTAAAATAGACTTCCTATTATTGCCCGAAGGCGTCACGTAATAATAATAATTATAATGGTAACAATCGTGATATCGATTCCGGTGGAAGTCGTGATATTTATCCAACGGGATATAGGTACGAAGAGAAAACGCGATAGTTGTTTCACATCCTACTTGTAATTCTAAAATGGATACGAAACTCGCGCCAAATTATTTGTTGGACCATCGCCAAAAACCGGAGGAATCCCGGACAGACTGAAATCGTACTCTGAAAGGAGTATACTTTCGGTCAGACTTTTTTTTTTTTTTAATTCAAACTTCAACGGTAATACAAAAGGGGAACAGAATGAGAATAAAATCGAAAGTATTAGTATGATAAATTGTTATTTATACTCTTCGGAATCTAATTTTTTTTGCCCACTATTTCTTGTGCTCAGTTTCCACAAAAGACTCGAGGGTACTTAGAGATTTAAACTGGTAGCTGTAATTTGAAAATCACGCGATGTATGCCAGACGTTTAATAATGTTAGAACGGAACGAACGTCGAGTTCACGCCGAATTCTGTCGTACGATCATTTCGCGGAGCGAAACGCGAGTGTTAAGCAAACACACGATACGACGTGTGTTATTCTCACTGGGTGGAAAATCGTTTCGCGCCGAAAACCTTTCAGATAGGAGTCTGTTTGAGAGGAAATTAGATCAGGCAATTTCCGCGACCATCGTATAAAGGGAAACGGCGGCGGAGACAGACGAAAAGTGGGGAAAACGTTGATGAATGGTGGATGGCATGGAGAGAGTAGTGACAGAAATTACGAAAGAGACACACGTACTTAGATAATGTTATAATCCACTTGTGGGGAAGAAAGACGGGGAATAAATATATAAGTGTGCGAACAAGCATATAAATCAAGTAAAGAAACGAATAGAAATAGTAAGGCAGTACTAATTACATGGAATACAAGGAAAGATTAGAAATTAGATACAAAAGTACATATTCCTACATTTATAATTATTAGTAATCTAATATCCAGTATTTTGTACCATGTATTAATTTCACATTGCTCTATTATTGCAAATAACTGAAGCACTATAAATTATTCAAATTTCTATTTAAAACTATCCCTATCTCTATCATTATTTTTCAATTACGGTCTAATTCTATTTCATTCTATTATTCCATATTGCACGTTCCATCGATTACATGTCTGAAATTGGATATTTTCAATGTTTAACGTAACAGTGCGATAGAGATAAAGAAAACGTTCGCCCGGATTGGTATACTTTAAAAAAAACAGGAAAGGGATTAATCAGTTGCAATAGTAACGGGACACGATCGGCAAAGAGGGAGGAAGGAAAACAGCATCAGGAAGGCGGCAAAGAGAGAAACGCGGCGTGCAACGGTGTATTTATTTGGACGGTTTCGTTGGGATTAGACGGTTTAAAAGGATTAAATTAGATTGTGTTTAACCAGTGGCCGAGAGAGACCGGCACCACGCCGCTGGAAACGGTCCAGTGAATTTCCGGTACCAGAGCTGAAATTTACTCGTAGATCCACGTTGCTCGTGGTTGCGAGCAAAAGCATTTGCAATATTCAGTAAACCCGACCTATCGCGAAAGATTTTACAGTACCGTCGACGACTCGCTGGACGTCATGTTAATTTCGTTAGTTGTTCCGCTTTCTTTGGATTCGGGTGCTATTTATGCTGATTCTATTCGTGATACCTAGCGTGGATTCTGTCGATTAAAAGTTTTTTTGTTTTATGACCTTTTAAACTTTTGCTGAGTAGTGGAGAAATCAGTTTGTTCAGAATTTGTTGAAATATTTTTAAAAAATTTGATTCGTTTCGTCAATTTTAGATTCACTAAACTTAAATTTGGATTTATAATATCAATACCAATGCTCGATACCTATTAATTACCTGTATATGAATATCCCTTATAAACTATACGGAAGATATCGTTTTAAAGAACGTATTAATCTAATGAAAATAAATTACCAAGGTATCCCTTACGTTCTATATTCAAGTTTTAATGTCATAACACAAAGTATAAAACCTTAATTAACACGTTCATTAGCCAAGCAAGATTTTGTAATGGGCTTTGTGATGAGCTTGTAAAAAATTCTCGGGCTTTATAATGAAGCTCGTTTCCACAAAATCATGGGAATAAAAAACGAAAAAGGCATGTATTAGTCGATTTACATAATGCTACACATCATACAAGTAATTTCCATATTTAAAAACCGGTATTCATACGTATGTTTTCACGTGTTATAAAAAAAATATATAAAAAACCATAGTGTGATCCATCTTTCGCAAATCTCCCAAATGGACCTGCTGGTCAGTGTAAATGTTTACGGTGTACGTTTTATCCGCAGCAGTTTATCCAGTGGTTATAAACCCAGCACACCCCATACGTCATTCTTATGGTAAAATATTAACACACTCTGCGATGACATTAAAAAACAGAAAAAATTTCGCACCGGAACAGATCTGTTTGTTTCGGATATAAAATGGAGTGTTTAACCGTTGTAAAACGATCCCAGTCGGAAGCTGTTTATCTCTCAAGCTCGCTGAATTAAGATAAAGCATCGTTTTATGATTGCACTTCTGGAAACGCCGATCGCTTCGTGTACCAGATGCTGCTTTCTTCCTGCAAGTATCGTAAAACCGTGCTCATCTTTTCTGAAACATTGAGACAGCCGTTCGAAAGTATACATCGGTGAGAAGTGCCCGATCAGCGAACTTTTTTTGCGCACGATCTCCGGACGACGCCGAGGCGACATTGCGAACAACGAAACTTTCGGAATCCTTCAAACTTTTGCGAACCGTAAGAACAAGCGGAGAAAAGGATGCCGTTGGATCCCGGTTCATTATTAACTCCGCTCAGGACAAAGTGGTTGAACTCCATTGATCCTCGCGCGCACCAACTGACGCTTCTTTTGTCCCTTCGTGAGATTCCCTCGACCACGAAAACGGAGTGATTTCACCCGCTCGCACATACACCGGTTGTGTTTGATTGTGAAATGGTAGGTGTCCATTGCTTCCTTCGATTCGTTCCCAAACTCTTTTCTCGACTCTTGACTTTTCTTTTATCATCCTGAACGTTCTCGATTGTTTTTTTGTTATTTCTCTCCATTTACACCATGTTGAAAAGGAACTTCACGGGTGTGTAATTATTTGTAACATTTATATATCTAATTTAAATTCAAGTAATCCACGTAGGTTCGCTAATATAAGTTCTATTATTTAAAAAACAGGGTAAATGTAAGTAAATATAGTACCATAGAATTTTCTATTGTTCCATTCTCTTTTGTTTTATTCCCCGTGTGTATCTTGATCCACTCGCAAGCGGAACTTACAGTTCTGTATTTCCACGCTTACTTATTCACAGTCCTATACTTACTTAGGGGGTATCAGCGGCGAAAAAAAGAATAGGAACTAGCACGTATGGGTGACTGATATAGCGTTCGACAAGATTAACTTGCTTTCAGACGCCATCAAATATTTATCGACCGGTCGAGACACCGCCAGACCGTCATCCGGCTCCGTTTCCCGTGGTTGAGACTTTGTTTTTGCAAGCTTCTCCTCGGCGTCCTTTTTCGCGTCCTGGGAACCCGTAGGGAGTGGCTGTGCACCGGGGGTGGTTGCTGGGTTCGGTGGTTTGTAACTTGGAATGATGCATGGGTGGCTATTGGGAGAATGCAAATTGAAAACCAATATCTACCCCACCCGCTGGAAATACCGGTAGATCGGAGAATGGTACCGCGGGCTGAAACGAGAGGCAGAAGTTTCGAGACAGAAGAAGAACTCGATATCCATTCTTCCATCCGGACGGGAATCTTTCGCCTTTTCTATCGGCCCTTCCTGATCTCGCCTGTCCCCTCCGGGCCGGGGGGAGTTGTGTTTTTGTAAATAAGTTTCCAGCCAGTGGGCTACTTTCCAGAATGTTTCCGTACTTGGTGTTACTTTATTAAAGCTGTCAGCGGACGATCAATTTCATTTCGTGTAGCATTTTTAATGCGCCCGTTTCATCCGGTGTTCCGTGCTTCCGTGCGAAGCGTAATCTGAAAGTTCTAAGAGTTTCCTGTCTTCTTTTTCGTATTTTCTCTTGTTTTTCTTTTTACTTATATACTTACTTGGAATTCATTTTAAGTGTATTTTTTTTCCTGTGACTTAATTGGATATTGCTTTATGATAGTCTGGGTAGAATGATATCTAATCTTCTATCTTGAAACTTAAATTTTATTCCTGGGAATAGTAAAAATAAAAGGTATGTGTTCAAGTCAAAAGTTCGTGGTGTGAAAATCATCCACTATTTTCAAACAGTTTCTCTTAACTTTTTCCCTTAATCATATTTGAACTTCTTCATAAAAGACCTGGTTTATCGTCCGACAGTTCCACAGAAATTCGTGATAAACTGTACCCTGAATACGAAAGGTTAGAAGTCTTTTTATCACATTTCGTGGGTTTGCAGTTCTTAATGCTTTTCAACCGAGGGTTACTTTATATCAAATATTTTTCCCATAAAAATTTTCTTCGACGTTAAATTCGCACATTCTTATTGTATCTTTGATTATCCGTGTTTTCTTGTTCGATCTCTTTAATTACGTTATCAATACAGTTGAACGAATGCAGAAAATATTTGGATTCAAGGCTTAAAAGTTTGGGGAAGAAAAGACAGTCTTGCGTCGTTTCCCTTTCACATCAATGGAGGTAATACTTAATTCCCTTTGACAAAGTTTTTCGTCCTGGCTCGCATATAAACAAATGGAATTTTCAAGATATGATTTCTATGGAACTTCACGTAGTATGCTTTGTTTCAAAGCGTTATTATGCAAGTTGCAAAGTTCATTACCGACTTCATGATGTGTAATTACAAAGCCTAGTTTATAATTCAAACCACCGTTCACTACGCGTTTAAAAGGAAAGTTTTAAGCTTTCCCGAAGATTTTTCTTTACAATCCACGTGGTTTTGAATCAAGAAAGTCTCTGATTATTTGTTCATAAATTTAAAGTAAATTTTTATACGATATTTTGGCTGAAATGTTTTAACATTCAATGTTGAAATTTATCTCGCTCATTGAACAACAACGTGTTTGTAAATATGTTTCAGTCTCTTAAAGAATACGACAAAATTAATGAACAATCTCACGCTTCATTACTCGGCTGACATTGTGTTTATCCGATAATTTCCCCGCAATACGGGAAAAGCGCGATTAATGATCACCCGACGAGTTTTCATTGATCGACTACGCGTATCAGGTTACACGCCCGACCTGGGCGCCGACCCACAACTAATTACAACGAAAATTGAGAACATCGCCGTCATACGCGACAGAGTTCATGTAAAATTTGGTAATCGTCGCTGCTCGATCATGCCTCGTTATTCCGGCTTTTAGCGAAATTACATCGTCGGGTTGTTAACCGTGTCTGACGTTCGATGAAACTTTCCTCGCGTCGCAATTCGTCGTGGCACCCTATTCCTTTTTTTTTTATTTTTTGCGGGTGAATCGTGAACGTTTTACGACACCGGTCTACTTCGCTAATTGTAATTCTCTCGTGCATGCGATCGGCGAGTAATTTCCCAACGCGGTATTAATTTCGCCAGGATGAGCTATCGTAAAACATAGTTAAAAATTTGGTGGAAATTTATGGATACTTAACTGACAAAAATGCGTCATATATTTCCCATTACGGGCGGGGAATTCACGTTCACCGAGTTACGTAGCTTCACAAAACCCGAATGCCTTGTCGTTGTCCAAGCATGGATGCAAATGTTCCTCGTACAAACTCGGCAAGAGATCGGCAAATGTTCTACATACGTCCGTCCATCCGCCTCGAGTTTACGTACAGTTAAGCCATCTACTGTAAAATCTCTGACACAGCAGGCCCCGGCGTTGTTTTATCATACGTGACACGGTAGCCCTGATCCAGCAGTCCGAAAACCGAGGGACGAAACTTGAGCGGGTCGTAAATGCGAAAGAAAATGGGCACCGCGGCGTCGTGTTTGCTTATCTCCAGATTTCCCGGCACGTCCCGCGGGAGCCGCGTATTAAAATAACCGGCACGGAGTTTCACAATTTCCCTTTTGGTGGCCCGTCTTTCGGGCGTATGCTTTTACTACAGCGTGGGAAGAGGTCCTCTAAGACGGCCGAGATTCTGCAGTCTCGAAAGACGGGGACAGCCCGGTTATTGGATAGCCGGGAAAGCTGGCCGAGACATGCCGGAATTGTAATTAGACAAAACGGAACAGAACGGTATGTTCCCATGTTCTGGGAGTCTGATGGGAGCGATGGTAGTTCGTTATTATACTTCACATATTTCAGTTTTTAGTTTAAATTAATTATTTCACTCGAATAAATACGTAATGTTGACTGTTTCGAGTATTCGGACAACACTTTAGAATGAGATTTCTCTTTTTAAAATGTAAAATGTCATTTGCTGACTTATTTCTTTTTTCGTGAGATACTTTCTGAATTTAATAGTAGTCAGTACGATTGAAATTTACTCAATTCCAACTTCAAGGTAGTAATAATACTGATATCTTACACCTGTCCAATGAACTTTATCAAATCAATGGGCACATATCTTGAGAATGTTGTGTAATTTGAAGCAATCGATCTGAACAAATCCTCACGGATGTGTCACGCGACACATACCGATAATGGCCAGTTCGAAGCATAACATCTTGATCTTTTCTCGCGCGGTAAAACACTTGCGATAGCGACGAGCTT
The DNA here is from genome assembly GCA_917499265.3 of Mimumesa dahlbomi. Taxonomy (NCBI): domain Eukaryota; kingdom Metazoa; phylum Arthropoda; class Insecta; order Hymenoptera; family Crabronidae; genus Mimumesa; species Mimumesa dahlbomi. The sequence continues at coordinate 7,783,662 of OU824118.1, read as the reverse complement.
TCAGCGTGAAGACGGAAAAGCTCTCTCCTTTCCGTGAACGGTAGAGCCGCTGCGATAAGAGCTTTTCTTCGAGGAATTCCTTCAGTCGGTTCGACTCGATATCGGGTGATGCATCGTGATAGAAATGAATGGCCCCGATGGAGCCGGACGGAGAGTAGGTACATCTTTGTGAAGGTAGCCTAATTACCTTTAATGAATGTGCCGCTTTAATTGAAAGGAGTTCCCTCCGTAAGCAGGACTTTTAGTTTCGAATCGAACGTTTTCCTGACTTGCAAAAACCAGGTAAAAGAGCACCGAGAAAGGGGCAAAAAACGAATGAAGGATTACGTGCTACTCACCGAGAGATCGAACGATGGTCTGCACGGCTGGTTTCTTCGTTTCGAAATCTGGGTCGACGGCGTGCTTCGTTCCCTTCGCAACCTTTGCCGCCGATCTATAGGATCGATATTCTGATACTCTCGAAAACCGTGTATTGTGGTATTGTTAAACGAAAATACGAAACGAGCGAAAGGTGGAACGACGCGACGGTGGGAATGCGACTTAAAATTTAGCAGTTTCCTTCGTTCCCGCTTGCCGAATATTCATGACAGGAATCTTGAATGCTGATAGAACCGCGGGTAAAATTTTCCTGGAAAGGTTCTCTAAGTGAGGTTGCATTATTTATAACGTTTTAATACTGTCGCGCAGAATGTACATTCTGCGTATCTCGTGGAATAATTTTCTGATATTTTATCAATACGGTTAGTCATTTGTTATAAATTATTCGATATTTACCAGTGAACGTGTGTTTATACATGCGTTCGTTAATTGTATTTTAATTACTCGCATACGAACATTCAAAAGCGCGTTGTCGTACAAACGACGGTAGAAATATAAAGAAAAATACACATTCGTTTATTATAACACACGTATATTGCCCACCTACTACAGTTTTCGCCCAGCACTCGACGAAACTGTTATAATGACGCAGCGAATCGTCGTTTGCCAAATAAATTTCGCACGAAAGGAAGATGGTCAACAGGCGAAAATGTGCCGTTTAATGTGCAGTCGGAGGAGAGAGTTTTCAAAAATGTCAGATTTCCCTCGCATGAAGAATCTAAGAGGATCGGAACGAGGTCCGGATGTGATTTAGGTCGATTGATTCAATCAGGCACAAGCTTGTAAGCATGTGGCCGGAGCTTGCAGCAGCGTTTTCCTAACCTCGGACGATTTAGCCAGCCGATTGTCTTTCGCCTGAATACCGTGGGTCTCTCACCCCCTTCTTCCGGTCGGGCGGATATATGAAGCAAGGACGGTTTCGCTATTCGATTCCCGGTCTTTGTTCGATTCGGAACAACGAGGAGGCCGACGACCACGACGATGACGCCGTCGTCGACGACGACGTCGACGGCTGCGGGCGTCTACGGTTCGGGAATCGTCGAACAATGGTGCGGCTGACGCGAGCGTTCCGCCCATTGTGGATTTAACGTTGCCACTATTATCATCCGGCCATGGCTCTCGATCGCGATGAAACGAAACGGTGAAAAAGAAAATAGTCGCGGCTGAAATTATATGGGTAAATGCTGATCCGATGGAATCGCTGCGCCTCCGTCGAAATTTGTTCGGCCAGGTGTGAATTTTTTTTTTGTTTTTTTTTTTGAGAGAGAGAGAGTTTTGCAGGGATTTTAAGATGCAGGCTTTTAGATTCTTTTGTTATCTCGAAATAAATGATTTCTGAATAGACGCTTTTTATTTGTTTCCGTGTTTAGATGATGGGAGGATTTATTAAAAATTAAGTGGTGTCAATACATATTTATAGATTTTAAATAACAGGTATACAAGTTTTTATCTATTCTCAGACATAACGTTACTAAAATATGAAAAGTATTTTACACTTTTAGTGAGATGTATATTGCTTCCCATGATATAAACTGTACGGCATGTTTGTTTTGCGAAAAAACAGCGTTGACTTACAATCTGTCATAGGTAACTGGATCTTTAATCTCAAGAAATAATGCGACGAACGCTTAACTAAAATTTGATGGACCATCGTTTCGAGATTCTTTTTAGCTAACCTCTGAACAGACACTTCTGGCAAAGACAAGTCGGTGCAGACCAAGCTCCTAAAGTCTGCCGGTGAAATTTTAATTGAGACCAAACTGACGGCCGGATCTTGTTCCTGAAACTTGACGTCCAGGTTGTATCGTCTAGTCGGGATGAAGTTTTCATTTGCTCGCCGGCTGGAAGAATCAGCTAGAACGATGGAATACCTTTTCCAACACGCGAGGAACGACAATTTTAGGGGCGGAAGAATACGTACTTGACATCTGGCGATAATTGCTGAAGATACAGAATTACACGATTTCCGTCAGCAATATGTGATTAAAAGGGTAATAGAACGCTTCGAGCGTGACCGTAGGCCTTCGCAGCGAATTCACGTAATGTCAGGTGGATCTGGAGATATAATAGCGTGCCAGAGAAAATGAATAACTTTGTATGTACTATACCGATCCAAATTTTACTTCTAGTCGACAACGTTTTTTAAGAGTAATACTTGTTGTTGAAACGAGTTTGCCTATTTTTATTTTCCATCTGTACATATTTTTTCATATTTTTATTAACGCACAGGATGGACCGTGGTTGGATAAATCAGATATTTAATCCGTGAAAGTTCGAAAGTGGTTCTATTTGAATTTGGCAGACTATTGGTTAATTAGTAGATGTACGATGTAGACAGACGTAAGATTTATTATTTACTGAAGCGCGGAGTCGTGAACTTGTTACATCGTATCATGATTAAGAGTTAGTTTTCTAAAGCGTTTAAGTTTCAAATTGCAAGACTTGTTACATCCAATAGAAGTTCCGGGAACTTCAAAATGGAAGTCACAATTAAGCGTGTGAGTGAAGAAAACTTGGGAAAACGTGTTTCCCTCGTGCTTGACTGGAGCGGGTTAAGGGTGACTATAAGTCTCGATGCGGCATCACCTAATCCAGCCTGATCTCGAGAACTAATCTCGTTTCAGAGCGACTCGGAACTTACTTCATTTTACCGAGACTCTGCGAAACTTTAGCAATACTTCCTTGGATGACCATTTTTTTTTTCTCCCAGTGCGCTGCGTTATGGTTATTATAAATTCACGAAACTTGGATCGTACAAGGAATCTGGCAGTGGGGGCTAGGTTAATACTTAACTTTCTGACGAAGCGTTGGAGTATGTAGTCGGATTCTGATTACGATGGAATTCTAGACGTCTGCGATTTTCCGCCGTTCTGTTCGAAAAGATACGATTTTGCGACGTTATCGTGCGCCCGATTGGCCCCCCGGTAATTTCCAGCTTCATCCAGTGAAATAATCCCATTTTGGACACCTAGTTTCGTACATTTCAGTGAACGTTCTTCGAAATCCTTTACCTCTCTCGTTCACGTTTCTCCATTTACTGAAAGCAATTTGGGAAATTGACAATAATCACCTTATTCTCGAACACGTTTCACATTGTGCTCGTAAGAAGAAAGGTTTCTAGTGTACGACAAGAAATTGTGAGAAAACAGATAAATATGTTACGTTTAAGTGTAACAGTCCGGGGGACTGTAATAGATAGAAAACGGTTGTTAGCAGTGCTACATTTATTTGTACGCCGTTTTAGAGGAGAACGTATATGGAAATGGAAGTGACATTACTTTTTATGTCTTTCACGCAATTCGTTTGGCGTTTAAAAATTCTGTTCACTCTCTGGTAATTTTCATTCTTTATAGTTTTCGTACAATTTTATCTGAACACTTTACCGCGTAACATTGACTTTATTTCTGGTTCTTTACGCGTTCTTTACGTGGCATAATTTCATTTTTTATTTTCTACCGGTTGCGCAAAATACTTTATTTAATTACCATCATGTTTTCTCTTACACAAATTCATTTATTTATGAAATTTTTAATACAACTACTACATATTAATGTGTTTTTAAATAACGTCTAATTGTCATGTAGTAATACACTGTATAACAAGAGTGGAGTAACGTAAAACAACAGCGTGACCGTTGAAGTTATCCGAATATCACACGGTTTTACTCTCGTTCATTTGCATTTCCGGATGCGGATTCCCGACGAAATATTTCCGGGCTGATTCTTGAATACTTACTCGGGGAATTTCGGTCGGCCGATAGAATCCTGAGGAATTCCACGCATTTCACGGTCCATTTTTCACCGCCGCAATCCAGCGCAACAAAGTCATTTCACGAGGTGGCTGTTGTTCGCGCGCCCAGATTCGAGGCGGGCCCTGTGAAACGGTGTTGTTGTTTCAACGGCGACATCTCGAGCTGCGTATAAGTTTCCACGAGAATCTTAGAGAAGAGCGGAACGTGAAATGGAGAGGAGAAGATGAATTAAGAGACCGTTCATAGTAGAGAAAAACGTAAAGGGAAAATACAAGGGAGATAATTCACCGCGGTAACTTCGAAAAAATTAAAAATAGGAAGAGGATAAAGGAAGCTTATAAGAAACAAAAATGTGAAGAGTCGGGAAGAAACAAAACAAAAGGTATTCAGTGAACCACACCGGGGAGGGCGTACTTGTGGCAAGAGTAAAAGAACAAGAAAAGGAAAGAGAGAGAGAGAGAGGATGGGTGGGAAATAAAAATGCAAACTGGAAAAAAAAGGGTACAACCAGAAAACGTTTCTCGTGAAAAAAAATGAGAAAGATAAGTGGATGGTGCGAAAAATAAACGTAGAAGAAGACGATGAAAGGAAATAAAAAGGAAAGTGAGTAAAAGAGGAGGAGAGGCAAGAGAATGAGACAAGAAAGAGAGCATGAGGGTACTCAAAAGAGAAAGAGGGCCTGAGAGAGGAAGATTGCTACGTCGAACGTAATACCATGCTGGTGTTATATCACGAATCCTTCTCATCCGCAGCCTTCTACGGAGAGACGATATTTAACTTATGAATATTTGCCGACGTACGATATGAGGTTTGCGCTTTTCGAGCGTCTAAGTATGATGTACCCGAAAGAGCCCCGTTACATCTTTCCCGGCGTAGAAACGCGACAGGTGTTGTAGTGTGCGACAAAAATTGTGTACGAAATATGTGTATTTAGCATACATACGAATATGGTACGAAGGACTTGTACACTACTTTTACTGTATTCTTATTTATCGAGGGAGAAGGGGACGGAAATGAAAATTTCAACTGGGCGAGACATCTCATTTCGTCAGATTCGTTGAATTGTACTGCAATATGGATCTCTTGATAATCCACAGTTGATTACATTTTTCAAACGAAAATACTGAATTTTATATCCAGCATTTTACACGTTTAAATACCTGTATTTTTTCTTACGTTATCAAGAGTTAAGGTCTTGACTCGGGCCAAGTACAAGAGTTCCCGACTGGTAGACCTGAACTACTCTTTTCCGGAAGAATTAGATCGAGGTTTTCGGGGTATTCAAACGGCATTAAATCCGCATATTTCCCCCAAACTATGGTGATATTCTTGTAGGGGACGTCCACCCGAGTAATTTAAGCCTAACTACGAGAAGATCCATCAAGCCAATCGCGAGATATTTTGATCTAAAAAGTCGAGGTTTTTGTAAGAAACGTCGTCTTCTTCCTCTCCTCCTTCTCCATCTCCATGTTCAGCCTGTCACGCAGCCCGGTGTAAAACCCTAACATATGTTTCATTCCATGCGAGATAATTTTTCTGCCGATAACGTAGATTTTATATATGTTAGTATATGAAATTTCCTCTCACACACATCCAGATTGTTGACATATTAAATTAGAAATGTTTGTTACGTTACGTTTTTGACATCAAGCTTCGTAAAATTAAGGTTCAGAATGCGCATTCGAAACATATTCGATCATTGTTATATCTTGAAAATTGCGCGAATGGCGAGCGATGTATGAAAATCGCGAAAAATCGTCAAATTCAACCAGTTTTTTGGTCGGCATTCGCTCAATTTTTGAGATAGCGATCTGAAACTTGTACCATTGTTTTAGTTAGGAAATTGTACGCCAGATCAACATATAATAGTTGTACTTTTCGAAAATTTAATTTTTCGCCAAAATCTGAAGGGGGTAGGTCAGGATTTTTTGCGATTTTCGTAATTTGCCCGTCATTTCCGTAATTTTCGAGCTATTAAAATGATCCAGGGCGTTTTGGAAGCGGAATCCGAAGCCGAGTAAGGCAGTGAAAGAATCATTTTGATATCTAAAAAATTATGGAAATGGCGAGCGATTTACGAAAATCGCGAAAAATCCTGACCTACCCCCTTCAGATTTTTGCAAAAAATGAAATTTTCGAAAAGTACAACTATTATACATTGATCTGCCGTAGAATTTCCTAACTTAAACAATGGTACAAGTCCCAGGTCGCTATCTCAAAAATTGAGCGAATGCCGACCAAAAAACTGGTTGAATTTGACGATTTTTCGTGATTTTCGTAATTCCCTCGGCATTTCCACAATTTTTTAGACATCGATCTGATTCTTTCACTGGCATATTCGGCTTCGGATTCCGCGTCCAAAACGCCCCAGATCATTTTAATATCGCAAAAATTGCGGAAATGACGGGCAAATTACGAAAATCGCAAAAAATCAATCAAACTTGCTCACATTTGATTGATTTCAAATCCTGTGTAAAATGCAGTTTATGTTAATGAGCAACCTATTCCAATGTAACATTCTCTTGTACTTGGCCCATAGCTTTGCATTTTCGATGCTTTTTGTGGATTCTTTCGTCATTTCCGCAAATTTTTAGATATCGACCTGAATCTTTCACTGTCTTATTGGGCTTCGAATTCCGCGTCCAACACGTCCCGGATCGTTTTAATATCTCAATCATTGTGGAAATGGCGAGCAAATTACGAAAATCGCGAAAAATCGTCAAATTCAAACAGTTTTTTGGTCGGCATTCGCTCAATTGTTGAGATAGCCGTCTGAAACTTGTACCATTGTTTAAGTTAGGAAATTCTACGGCAGATCAATGTATAATAGTTGTACTTTTCGAAAATTTCATTTTTCGCAAAAATCTGAAGGGGGTAGGTCAGGATTTTTCGCGATTTTCGTAAATCGCTCGCCATTTCCATAATTTTTTAGATATCAAAATGATTCTTTCACTGCCTTACTCGGCTTCGGATTCCGCTTCCAAAACGCCCTGGATCATTTTAATAGCTCGAAAATTACGGAAATGACGGGCAAATTACGAAAATCGCAAAAAATCCTCACCTACCCCCTTCAGATTTTGGCGAAAAATTAAATTTTCGAAAAGTACAACTATTATATGTTGATCTGGCGTACAATTTCCTAACTAAAACAATGGTACAAGTTTCAGATCGCTATCTCAAAAATTGTATTATTCTGCTAGGCTAACATAAGCTTATTTCTAAGGTTGGTTTCTGATAATTGAACTTTTGTATTATTCTCCCGGTGTGTGTAGAAACGATTCAAAGTGAATTGCGGTATGGAAATGGAAATCCAAGTTGAGAATGAGTATATGACACGATTTTCGTTTTCTGAATTTCCAAGTAGGAAAGTTGGTGAAAAGGTTGGTTGAAAGGATGGAAGAAGATACGTTGGTTACTTTTCTGAAAGTGGAAGGATTCTGTCCCTTTGTACGTCTTCATGTGTGTTGAACTAGCGAGATAGCAGCAAGTTTTCTCGTTTTACACTGTAACATGTAATTTTCCGCTCCTTCACCACAAGATGTTCGGTTACTCTGTAACTTCGTTGTAATGGTAACTTTCGCAGAAAGAAACCCGTATTACACACGAAATGAAAGAAGCCGGTATTTTTATCGATTAAAGGATAACTAAATTATACCTATTAATAATCAATTTAGCGTCATTCGTATACTTCAGTTTTGCATCGACAACAACGTCAAAACAACTTTACTATTACACTTATACATTTTTTTATAATTTGTATCTACAATTCAAAGCGAATGATCATGCCAATTAGACATCTATGGCATTAACAGTTATACATATGCGAAATCCTTTAACTCCTGTCACCATTCAGCCTCTTTTCAAGTCTTCGAAAGCAGGTAAACGAATTCAGTTGAATTCTAGCCTCGTACACAACGAGAGAAATCAAAGACATTTCACCGGTGAAATACAAAGAAAGCTGCGCGGGGAAAAAGGTAGCCGAAGAATATTCGGAAAATTACTTGAACGATTATCGCGTCGGTCCTTTGAGTTTGCCGCGGCCTGTCATAATCCTTTTCAACGTTGGAAACTTTTGCGCCGAGTCCTTTCCTGTTCCCCTAGTTTCTTTTCGCTCTTTAACGGGGCTTTTCTCTCCCGTTCTCCATTCATCCTTAAACTCTCGTTCGCGAGCCTTGCGGTTTAACCGTTCCTCCTTTTGTTTCGGCAGCTTTATGCGCGCGAAAAAATTTTCTTTCAACGACTTCAGAGACTTCGGGGGAAAGTTGCGAGAACCGAGAGAGACCGAATGCATCCTCCGTGAATTTCTACTGTTACGTCTACAGGGGATGGCTTCGCGAAAGTGACGTAAATATTTTATTTAGCGACGTGTTACGTAATGCATGTTCAAATCAAATGATACAGCGAAGACGGGTATATTATTCGTAACAAGGGTTAGGTATGAGAGAGGTAATATTTTTTGGACTAAGAAATTACACGAGAATTACTTACAATTAGTCTAGTCGGCTTTTTGGACCCTGTTCAAATTCATGAACGTTGGTTCGTTGGTTTTGAATGTAAATTAGATGTAAAACTTTTGAGATGACTACGTCTAGATTAACTGTTGCGGAATTCTGTCCGAAAGTTTCATTTTCTGTGTAAACAGTTTAGAAAAGTTCCTGGACTTACTCTATTAAACCGATGAAAAGTGAAAACTAATGGAAATTGGTTTATAGTTGAGCAGGAATTTTATGTTCTATTCTCTGGGCTTTTATAAATCGATCTTAATATTTTTAATTACAATTTTATCAGTAGCTAACAATAACTGCTGTTTCAAACAGTACATATTTCTTGTATCTGAAAACGCATTTTATGCCTCAAAGCTATTTTAATTTCTTAAATAAGCATCCGAAAACCGAACTGCTAATGAGCAAGTGACCGTAACGTTACGATATTTCCACGAAGAAAACCCTTACAGGATTATTCCTGGGCATGCCGTAATTGTTGCAGAAATTTCATTAATAACGAAAGTTTGTTCGCGTTTTTCTGTGTTCTCATTCAATTTCAAACTTCTTCCACTCGTCCTTAACTTGCCGCGTTTACTTGGCCGGTCATGTAACCATAAATCGCCGGAAATCCTAAAACGTTTTGCATCGCGAAACTGCGGAATATCAAATTAAAATTAGTACTATCTATTTCCTACCGTGAAAGTAACCAATTTAGACTGATTAAACCTGTAATACACTTTGCGCATTAAAAATCGACGTCATCTCTCAAAAGCAAGTTTAGGCAGCATAAATATTCGTGGATATGATCTTCGAGATCCATTAGCTCAACCAATACACCTGGTGAGAACGACGACCCGCCTCTTATCGTCAATCTTTTTTTTTCGCCATGTACCGTGTAAATATTGACCACGCAACCTCTGTGCGCAGGGTGTACAACGCTTTCAGTGAAAGGACATAATTTCCGCCATCCGGCTAACAAGATGTCAGACAACAAATGCTAAAATATTTATACCGAGGTCGGATAAAGGTACGGCCCTCGGTGAACCTATTGGTCCGTTCCCTTCGAATCTCTCTTCCCCTCAATTGGCTCGTCAAGTTGGAAAGGGACTTCATCCTTTCTGACCGAGCATCGATTTTAAGCTCTTCCGTTTGTTTGTTCCGCCGGGACGCTCTCTATCTTCATAGCTCGAAGCTTTATCTTTCAAAGAGTTTCCACGAGCTTTTTGCTTTTACTGCTTCCCCGGGGTTTATTTGTTTATAATGTTATTGATAGTAACGTCGAGCGACGTCATTCCAGAGACGGAACTTCCGTTTCGTTCTCTCTTCCTTCGGGAAATCCTTTTGTTTCGGTAGACGTTGCTGGAGTGCGCCTCGGGTTTGGGTTTTTCGAATGTAAAATTAGTTTTACCGTGAGTTACACGGCACTTTTTGTTTGTAAAAATCGCAGAGTTATAGGTTAAATGGGAATATATCTGTACCAACCGATGGTGTGAATCCTTGTTCCACTGGGATAGAAATTCTCGAAATGTAGATGGAAAAGTTGGAAAATCGCAGAAAATTTAGGTATTATCAAATGACGGATTCGTGTGCCGATATCAAAACTGAACTATGAAACTAAAATAGAAATATCAGAAATATTAGAGATATTATAATTTATTTAGAATTATTATAATTTATTTCAAACATTATGCTAATACTTTCTTTTGTTCTGTACATTCTTTAGGAAAATTATTAGCAGAACATTCTTCGCATCTCAATGATTTCGAAACTGTTTGAAATATTAAAAAATTGAAATGCTCGAGTACCGTTGAGAGTTCCGAAACCTTTAGAAAGTTCCGAACGTTTTGTATTACTTCTGCGTCTTCGACGGATTAACACTCGAAAGGCGCGAAAGTTTAAACAGGTACTCCTGGTAATACCTGTGTCACTTTTTCTTCGTATTCACAAAAATTCTTTCTATTTATGTACCTTTCGTTTAAACCTATATAATCATTCATTTTGTCATTCCGAGAAAATATTCATAGGAAATGTTTCTCTCTAAAACTATGAATTTCAAAACAGTTTTGTCACGTCTGTTGACATTCGAAGCACCATATTTCTCTTCCGACCAAACAAAAACACAATTGTGCCTGAGATCAACGTGGGAGACTTCATTCCCGAAAATATTTCTCTTAGAAAGAAGATAATAGAACGCGTCCATTTTTTCCCTTGCACCTGTCGGCCGAAATACGGTAAAATGCTGTAATTCTTGCGTTTACCTCGGAAATAATCTTGCGCTAGCGAGGCACATTTTGTTACGCGAATAAAGTGGCTTTAACGGATGTTCAGGGGGCGGGAAGTAGCACGTGACTCTTGGATTTCTGTTGTAGCATAACTTCATGGTCCTTCTTCACCCGGTATGGAATTAAAACGAGGCTGTACGTGTTGTACATACATATGAAAGCACTTGTTCATCTCTTTATCCCCCATTTTTTCTCACTTCCGTGGCCCGTTTGCGTGTGTGTAATGTAATCATACAGGAAACCGCGAAAAATTATCCAGAATACCTTGCGCGAACAAAAAGAGAGCGTGCCTAAAAAGCGCGAAAAAAGTGCAATTTTCGAGCGTACCACAGATTCTCCGCGATCTTTTATGAAAATACATCTTAAATGCACCGTGATTAAGGCTTTCTCGTCGGTTCGTTTTTCATGCTCCTGAAATAGTTTGTATTGTCTACCAATTCGCAAACTATAGTGAACCGTCTATAGAATAATACTCTATTGTCGACCTCATCATTTATATCATTAAATTCGATTACATCTACAATAATCAGTGTTCCAACAGCCAAGTGCTAATGAATTCCGTAATACACTTCTCATATTCGAACGAACAACATCAAATTTCTCGTTAGATACCACTACTTTCATTACATCGAACCCGTAAAATTTCACATTTAGTTTTCTGTCGAAAGGTCACCAGACGTGTTCCCTTTATCTAAGGGACACGCAGACAGACAATTACATCGAACCCGTCGGTCGGTCCTTTCACAGATTACAATTTTCACGGAGTTAAATAAACTTTTGGCCCAGGGGTGCGACGTTGCCCGTGCATTATCCTTTCGGCTCGAGGGCAGCTCGTGTTCGAATCCTTCTAATTAGAGCCGAATTCGACCAGCGCAACGAGCTCGTTTTGCGGGGCCACTTTCCACGTTGCGCTCCACTCCTTTTAATTCCCCGCCACGAATCGTTCCGCTTTTACACGGTGGATATTCCGCGTGCCGAGAACTATACACCCTTGCTCCGACACAATTTGTCTTCCCTGTCCGCCCAACCCCTCCCCTTCTCCTAATTTTTTTTTCTCCGAGCCTCCCACTGCCTGGTCAGTCGTCTGTTCAGAATCCTCTCGTTAAGTGACTTTCGGTTTAGTCTTCATTTATCTCTAAACGGGCGTCCCTCTTCGTCTGCTAATACGGGAACTCGGGGAAACGAGGATGTAATCGGCACGAATGGCTTTCGACGGTTAAATAATAATTAGCCCGGATGATCGGTGGTGGAGTTTTTTTACGAGAAAAAATTGGCCGTGTGATAGTAAAGGGGATTGATCGATAGAGAACGTGTGATAGTCGTATTGGGGTTAATATCAGGGGTGCAAATGATGTTATGTGTTAAGAAGACTTAACTTGTGTCTATGTTTAGAACATTATTGTTATTTTCTGTTGTTTTGGATGAAAGGTAAAGGTTTTATTCATCCTGTTATTTTGACTCGTTAATTATTTTGTCACGTAAGAGTTCTTGTTTTTCCTGGAAAACCATTATATTGAAATACGAAGGTAACAAAGTTATGAAAGGTAACGGTCCTCATATAACGTAGCTTAACAAATCTCATAAAATCGCATTGACTTGAATCTCCATTAGATTTCATACTTATTTTCGTCGAGAGGCATTCGACGGTATAGAGAAACGCAGATGTTGACAGATATGATTTATTTGGTACGCAGACCGTAGCCCCGGTACCACGCCTCGGGGGCATTGTGATTTAATTAATTGCGCAAAACGGCTTTTTTATTTGGTGCCGCGATTTAACGGTCGTTAGCTTTTATCCGTGAGAACAAAAAGGATGCCGGTGGTTACCAGCTGGAACAAAAGTCGTTGCGAAAATATAATATAATAAGCGGTACAAAAATCGCATAATTTGTCGTCCCCTGAAATACCAATCTCTTGGAATAAAACATGAAAACAGTATGTATTACATTTCTTGCCGTACATAGTGAACGAAAGATTGACAATAATATATGAAATTTCTCGATCGACTATTGTATACAGAAGATTCTATGGAATTTAATTAAACCACGTGTTACACTTTCTTGACATTTTTTTTCGCTTTGTCACACAATAAAAAGTTGATATATATTTCCTATTGCGCAATCTTCGTGAGGCGGTTAGCTTTTCCCTGCTAGACCGCATTTACAGTATTCTTTTCTCAAATTGTCTGCCGCCATCCAGCATGTCTCAGGAGCTATTTCTTTAGCCACACCGCGATCCGAAAGTTCCTGGGAACGTAGTTCCGTTTAAACGACTCTTTCGGATTACTTTTCGTTTCTTAATCCCTATCGTAGCTTCTTCGACGGCGGAACCGCTAAGAACGTAGAAAAAGGAGGTACTTTTATTCCGCAGATACCGCTATGCAAGTTTCCACGATTTGTATAATTCGACTCACATCGTTCGTACGGCTAAGTTTTTACATTTCCAATTAACGTCCACGTATTATTTCGGTTTCAAACCAGCGTCTCGGTAATTACTTTCGATCCGTTGTACAATGATAAGAATATGTTTTAGTAATATTTCATTTTTCCGGAAAAAGAGCCAGCCGTAAATCAGTGAGAGCACATTAAATAATACACAGTGACGGGACTCGAGCATCTACTGAAAACATCTTAAATTCATGGAATTTTTTGGAATTGTCACCGACGGAGCCATTCCCATGAAATTTTAACACGACGATGAATCATGGACACGGCAGTTTGTTCTTTAAATTCTCATTTTTCGCAGTTACCTCGCAGCTCATCGCCCGAATTAATAAGCGGCATGATAACTGATGGCTTCGAGTCGCAAAAAGTTGATCGATTAATCGCGGTGACTCCGACGTAGTAAATCAACTCGATCCCCTGATAAATATGCATGTGATCCCTAATTAGGTTCTCCGCTCCGATCTTTTCTTTTTTCACTTTTTCATGTCTCCGATAAAATTGCTGTTTTCACGCGGGATCTCTATTCAATCGTTCTCTTCGATCGCACAAATGGACGAGATTAGTTCGTTTAACGCGGACGGATAAAATCAGATTTGCTGAATCAGATAAACGGATGAAACAGGTGATTTAAAGGGAGAAAAATACGACCGTTATGAGCACGCGTAATGACGTGGAAGTGGAAAGCTTTTTTTTTGTCTATAGCTTAGCAAATACCTGTTAAGTAATTACGCTCCCATGCGATATGTGCAGAGTTAATTAAAACGGTTGACAATAAAACAGTTCGTATCTGTTCGCACAATCTCCGATACTTTCCACGTTTAGTTAGGGATATGAGCTAAACGCCTACATCCATCGACGTGTAATTCGGTATTTTAAATAAAACATTAACATTCATTTATTAATATATTTTGTAACCAATCATTTCTTTCTAGATGCGTATGTTCTACGTGAACGAGAAATTCAATTTTGCCATATATGTACGTATTTGAATCTATTCGTTTCAATGAGATTTATGTTAATTAAATTAATGAAGCAATTCATCTTGAATACATCTTTAATATCTTTCAACTTTTGAAAGAACTAATTAATTTAATTATGACCAGGCGATACTCGGCTAGTTCTATCTTCTTTTTTAGGATCAAGCGTAACGCCAACCATGTATACAAATTTAAAATTATTTAAATATCAATGGTGCCTGATAAACATGCCACAGTGTTACTCTTAATTTATTTCCCCGGCAAAGCGATACTGATAATTCCACACCGTATCAAATCTCCACCACCACAGCATCGTGATTTCAACGCAAAACTGGAATTACCCATCCCTTTGAATAGCGGGCAGATTGAATATGTTCAGCAGACAGCGCGTTTTGTTCGTGTCAAACAAATTCACCTCCTCTGATACATCAATTTCCGTGGCGGGAATCGTACTTCCGGCTATACGAATCTTGTTTCATCGTCGGAGAATCGAGTAGACGGGTTTTCGAGTCGTCAGGGCCGTCTGAAAAATGGCCAACGGCCCTGTGGGCCGTCAGGCTCCGTTACGTCTAACGTGGATAGGTTACATTTTTAATTTCCTCGTTCGACCGTTTTGACGGAACATCGATAATCGTTATCGTGCCTCCCGATACACCGACAGCCATGGCTGAATTCACTTACACAGCCGATAGGTGTGTCTATATAAGCGGAACGTGACGCACGATCGAGATTAATGAACGTGCAGATTCGAGACAGTCTTGAGGGGATTCGTTGCTTCGCGCGGATATCCGAGATTTATCGAGAAAAGAACGCGGAATAGTTGGAATCGTTATTTCTAGGAATTCCCTAATGTGTTACGATAGTGTGATAGTGGGATGTTCATATGTGTGTACCACTAATAATGTTTCACACGTAGTTATAGAACTGGAAGTGATTACTTATGTATGGAGAATAGTTTGCTTTACTTAATTCTCTTTCTCTAAATCTGTGTTTTTACGTTTTAATCTTCTTTGCCTTTTTTTAAATATGTATTCAAGTTAAACGAAAAATGGTATTCCACGATTCGTGGAGAGCACACTGTAACGGCGCAATTAAAAGACAAATACCCAGGGGCAGAAGCAGGAAATCCATACACGGTATCATAAATAATCCAGCGAAATGAATTATTATCACAACGTACTAGGGACCGGGTTGAAAGAGTCGAGATAATAGAACGTGGCGCTCGGTACTTTTGCCTAGACTTCTGTCTGTTTCAAAAAGCCCGCAACTGCTAACAATGGGCTGAGTGTTGTCGTTGTTGCTGCACGAGCAATAAACGGTACATCAGCCATGCCGATACAACAGATAACAAGCTCCATAGAGAATGGAGGGGGTGGCATCTCGACCGCGATCCACCTGCACACACGTGCATGCAGGGCCGGGCCAATAGATTCGGAAACCCTTCTCGCAAACAATGAATCACGATCAACTGTTCTAATTAATAAATAATTTCCCTGGGACTTTTAACAATCATTGAAATTTTAAAAGTTATAAATCTTTACACTTCAATGCGATGAAATCTTTACGTATCGGTAACTATACTAACCTTGGAGCATAGAAATATCAATCCGTCGAAAGTTCCGAATGCATAGCAATTTCAACGCCTCGAGGTAGAACAATTAGAATTCTGAATACTCGGCCCCAGCCCTGCGTGCATAAGTTTGCTATCGCCACGGGGCGCGGTTTTCACCTGTGTGAAGATGCACGCAGACGGGAGAAATTGGCCGACCGTGCCGACAGATGCGGAATCTAGAATGTCCTGGAGTGTATTGTTGATTGTGGGCAACGATCGGAAATGAACCGATCATCCGGGGCACGGTCGAGCTTGTCGCTTGGCGCTGACGTACCGTACCTCCGATAGAAATCCGTTTCCTCTTTGTTCTGCTCTCTCTCTCTCTCTCTCTCTCTCTCTCTCTCTCTCTCTCCCCTTCTCTTTCTCTTTCTCTCTCCGCTCTTGGATCGTCAACGTGTTCGTCATCGTGATTTTCCGTCAGGGCGTATGTATTTCGTTGGGCATGACAATGACAAATATGGAACACACCCTTCTGTGGAAAAATGTCCCGAAGACAGGTAGAATTGGAAATGCTAAAGATGTTTCAGATGATTCTTTCGTTGCGTTTTATTATTTGTTGTGTTGGGAGATGTGTAATATAGGAGATATAAGTCAAGCCTATACAATTCTTGCTGAAGCTGGGATTTTTGGAAAGCAAATATATAATTATTCCACATGTTATCGTAGATTATATGAAATAATGATTTATTGTAGAATATAGAACCAATTATTATAATTGTTTATTTATTTTAACAATTTAATGTGGTACGTATAATAATTATTTATATCAAAGCTTCTCCTATAGAGTTTCCTATATGTGAATGTATATACACATACATATTTTGTTTTTCTAAAGTGTATATTATACACTGTATAGGATCCGCTGCTAAAACTGCCAGACGAAAATTTTGCCGGGCGGTTTCTACGGTTACGACGTGCTTCAGCATCCAGCGTAAATGTTATACCTATGCATACGTAGTAAATACAGGAAGCGCTGCGATTTTAGGCAAACCATAAATATAATCTTACGTAACATGTGTTGCCTCGTCTAGTACCAGAATTTCCCTTGCAAAGTTCCTGAAGTATCACAAATTGAAGAATTCCGGGCTAATACATTTTCTCAAAAATCGTTTAAAGCTACGCCAGGCATATCTCCCTTTCCCTTTACCATGGCCGTCTGGTCCAGCATGAAATAGATGATATTCCAAAGTACAGGATATCCACGTCCATGTTCTTCTTTTTGATATCCATTCGACCGTTCCCGATACCGTTCGCGAAGTTCGGAACAACGGCGGCAAGTAATGCGTCGACGGCAAAGTGGGATAAAAGAAGTTCGATTGGAGATTCCCCGGGTACCCTGGTAACACTCCCCGCTCCGCCGCTGGCCACGGGGAAATAATAAACAAAAGTTTGCGTGAAAACTTTGGTTTTAAAATGATATTAGCCGGCGGGTATCGGGCCCGAGGTGCGGAACTCCCGGAGTTTCATGTACGGGTGCAAAGTAATGATAAACTTCCGAACAAGTCTCCGTGCCGACTGTCTGCAGCTCTCTCGTTTTTATCTCGCCTCTCTCTTTCTCTCTTTCTCTTTGCTTTCCGTTCGGCCCGTCTGAACAACTTTTTCGCGCTCTTCCGGATCGCACGTCTGCGCGAATTCAAGCAACCCTTGGTTCGTACGTTCATTGCTAAGGGGTTCTCGCGAGAGACGGGTGGAATTTGAATTTTTTTTTGGGCCACCGAATGAGAAGGAAGTGTATCAAACTGTGGTGAAAGTCATTGTTTGTTTTTTTGGAATAATTAGGGCACGAGGAGAGCATACTTATTTTGGGACGTGTATTAATGGAAATGTGGTTCATTGAAAAAGAAAGAATTTCCAGGGAGAATAATTTCTAATTATGTATAGTATTGTATTTGCAAGTTTTATTTTGTCCGTTTATTGTTTAATATATTGAAAAATTAAAGAATCGTTTGATATTAGAGGGGACGAGTGTGTTATTTTGTTTTTTTTTTCACTATCAATACTCACCGGTAGAGTAGTGATGGATTTTTTAACGAATTTTTCCGTCGGCCAGCTGTGAAACTTTTCTCATTTCACTGCGCCTTCTTATATTTTTCTTTTCCGTCTCTTTTACTTCTTTTCTTTCAACCTATTTCTGACAACATTTCACGCTTCTCTGTATTTCTTGCTAAACTTGTTCACGTTCCGTTGCGGCTTTCTGTTTTTTGAGCTTGAGGAACTTCTAATTCCAGAAATGTTTGTTACCCGTTCCCTTCCGTTTATTTTTCCTGTTTGATACCGTTTCCCTATTCCGGCCGCTCGTAATATCGCAATTGCTTTGAGATTTCTCACGTTCAACCGCTGCAGACGTTTTCTACTTTCTATTTCGCTGCACGTCTTTATTCTTCTGGTCTCCTCGAAAAACGGTTTTCTTTGTTTCCGCGTAATCTCCGGAAACCGAATGATCCTTTCGGATGATTTTCAATACCGGGGGGATATGAAATCGAAATTATTTACACTCCCTGTTCTGCTCGCACTTTTCTCGCCTACGCGAAGTCTTTCTCGCGTTCGCGTCGTCTTCGTTATTGATTTTTTCCTCACTTCGTCTTCTTCCTCCTCTTTTCCCAAGATTATCTGCAATTTTTCGAGTTTTTATCCCTTTCACGTCATGTTCGGTGAGATGTATCTTTTTACTTGCGCTTCTGCCGCTATCCTTTCGAAATCCCTCGAGATTCGACCGCGTTTATAGGAATGCCGACAATTCAGTGTCAGTTACCTTCATTCTCGATAGCGGAACACTTGCTCTTCCTGTCGGATTTCTGGTCTCTTGAAATGTGACGATCGGGAACGTTTTTCTGGAATCTTCAACACGCTCAACAATAAAAAATCGTGATATATAACAATCCTGATTAGATACTTGTCGTAATTGATTTCCTAATAAAATAAAATTCATTGCTACCAACGTGTCAAGTTATTTACACCAGATGTCCCACTTTGATATCGATCGCCAACGTTAAGGGACAATCGTAAATTCCCGTGGAATCCCCGAGTGTCTCTAAAATTGATATATTACATAACATAGACTCTCGGTATATTTTTCAAACGTCCAGGAAGAGTCCTGGGACACAGTTGGCAACTTCGCGGATCTAGCAAAGATTCTTATTTTTACTCGGTTGGTGGTTCTTCAGCGTCCCGCTAACGAGAGAACTCCGGTCGAAAACGGGTCTGTCAGACTTCCAATCATTAGTCGTGCATATTTGTCGCCCGAATGTTGGTAACTCAGACAATGTGTAATGAGTAATGTTCCTGGCACTTCGCTAATTGCATCGTGCCAGTAGACAGTGCATTGGACCCGGCCTTATTGTCCTGGATATTGCTTCATGCAGGAATGACACCACGGATGCCCCCAACATTTCATGTTTGCTTTTCAGTTCGTTCTCATTCAGCGTCGTTCTCGCGTGCCTTTTGCCAGGTTTCCATGGAGTTCGTAGAGAATTGCTTTATTGAGTATTCGGAAAATGTGGATTAACTATAGATAGAACGTCTAGTGTTAGCCGGATAAGCTGGACCCTCTTGGAAATCCTTTGTTCCGAGTTTTTCTTTTAATCTTTTCTTCTTTCTTGATCGTATACTCTTGGCGATTGTCCGATTCAGCGTGGTAGACGGTTTTTTATAGAGTTTCCGACGTTCGATTTTTATACAGCCTCGAGGTTTTCACATATAGGTTGCTTCGAGATATTTTCACCCAGGTTCACTTTCATGGAAACCTTTCGAAGGCGATACGGGAATTCTATAATTTGGCTGTCTTACTAAATTAGGTCTTTCCTAGTTACACTCGGTCCGCTTCCACTTCTGAGTATTACCTTCGCGTTCTCCTTGGATTGCTATGAACCTTCTAGAAAATTTTACACTGATTTTCCCGATACCGGAGCTGAAATCTCTGAGATTCCGTAATTAATATTTTTTTCTCGAGCATTATTATTCTTCTAAAAATCTTTCACATATTAATAGAAAAAATTAATGTTCTTTTTTTCGTTTCAATCTCGAAGTACACAGGATTAACTTGTAAATATGTTTGAAGCATGTATGCAATATACTACACCTGTAATCTCCATTGCAAATTATACAGTAAATTGAATTTAGCTAATTATATTGTTAATTGGACCGTATTGGAATCGAACCTATGGATAACTGTACATTCGTTTCAACGAATGTATACATTAATGCGAAAACTTTGGGAAATTTTCGACGGACGCGTAACGTAATAACGCGTAACAAGCTCTCGAGTTTTCATTCCTTTTCCAGGGTCTTTCTGATTTTTTTCTCAATTTTTACCTCTCGTCCTCTCGTCTCGCTACGAAGTTCCACGAAAAACGATTAAAGCGTCTCTCAAACGAAACAGGAGCACATACTCGGAAAGGCTTCGATGATGGAGAGGTGATCGTGAAAACGCAGCGGAATTTCTTCTGCTTCTTTTCGAGACAGGTTTTACCGAGCTGCAAGTTATTAGAAAAGTTTTCTTCGTTGCGTGGCGGCACTGCCACGTTTGCTCGCTGAAATTAACTTTTGCTATTGTTTTATTCTACCGACCATTGATTTCTTATTAACCGAATACCTCATGAAAAATATTGTACATCGATGAATTTCACGTATGACCCCGTAAGTGGAAGACAAAGCCGCTGAAAAAGATCGGGGAATTAATTATTTCGCGAGGCAAACTCGTTCCGCCCTTTTCCGATATAACTCTGGTTGTATCGGACCGCAAGGAGCTGACGTACAATCTCCTGAAGTCTGGAATTTAATATTATATTTATTAGCTAGAGACCATTAATCATTCTGACATCTATCTGGAACACTATTCACCCGAAACAGCATTCTTCCATAGCACTTTCTCTCTTCCTCTTTTTCACCGTTGTCCGTCACGATCTAGAATCTCTTTGAGTCTGGAAAATTCCAATGGAAATTATCTGACACTCTCGTTCACGGAAGTTAGAATAGGCAATACGAGAATAAAGTTTGAGGAAAGTATTTTTAAAAAATATTTATTGAAACTGTGAATATTAAGTTTTAATTTATCACGAAATTATCGTATAAATATAATATGATCTACGCGAAACTCAAACAAAAGATACGAAAGGAACGCTTCGTCGAGTGTCATCGATCACGATTACTAAATGCTAAACTCGCTAGGCGAATGAGTAACTATGGTGGGGTGTTTCGAAGGTGGACGAAAGGTATGTGACGAGGGAGGTAGTACTAATTAGGAAACTTGGGTGATTAAATGCGACCACGCCGAAAAGGGTCCCACGAGGGTGTCTCGTGATCTCGTTTTCTCGTTCGATCCCATGGATGCTGGCCCGAATTCAACGCGCTTATAATTTTGAATTACGGCACCCGATGACGCCGCCTTGTCTACGTGACTGTAAAATTACCGCTCATGAATCATGCTATCGGTGGGCTACAATTCACTAACCCGTGTCTGCGTGTCGATTTGAATCACCCTGATCGATTCGCGGGACACGCGGAACCTCGATAGCTATTTCTTTTCTGAAAACTAGATTTCGGATAGAAAGATGTGTTATATTTATTGCTATTGTACTTGTATATATGTTATATTTAACATCACCGGTATTGTTATTTTTATTGATGATAATCAAACTTTTATTACTTAGAATCGATGATATTTATACACCTTTAAGGTATTAAATTTTCATCTCTCTGAAATTCCAATGTGTAGAAATGTTTTCATATATTATTCAAGAGAAATGTTATAATTAATGGTTCATCGAATTCGTGGTAATTGTAGGAAGACGAATGCGGATCGCCGTATCTAATTATATAATTCCCAATTCGCGTGAAATTCGGTCTACGTATGGAGAATGAGGTCCTTTGTTTCAATTAATTTCCGCAGAATGCCCGCGGACCGGCTTCTTTATCAGGCAACGTAGCCGTATCAAAATTCACCGCTGTTAAGCGGCTCGCGAAACGTTGAGCAAAGTACAAGTTCGTTAGTTAATGTAGACCGTATAATTTCTAACAGATGCTACATACATGGTCGTTTATTTGGCAGCAACGCGCGGGGACGCGTTGTAAATATCAAAACAAGGTACATGAACTAAGTAATTGCACGTCATCATGCCGGATCATATACACGAGAGCGTTAATTGTAAGCTGGTTTTGCAAACGGACTAACAAGTTAGACGCTGGTAAAATCGTCCCTCATGAATCATTCTATCGCGACGGTATAATTCAGTAGATGTGTCCGGGTGTCGATCCACATTCTCCTGATAGATTTGCACACCGAAATTCATACAGTACTGACAACCACTGACGACACGGTGTTTGCGATAAATTCGTGTTGATTTTATTGAAAGGTACAGTTTTAGGTTTATTGAAGTCCATTGTTGAATTTTTTTCCACAGTTAAGTGGCGCTGGACAATTAATGTTATTTTTCGTATCTCTGCAAATTATAATTATGTAATTCTTGTAATTAAATATTTGATAATTAAAATTGGTGATATTAGAATGTAATAATTGATCGGACAAATGTGTTCCGTAAACTCGGGGTGGCATTTATTGTAAGAAGTTCATAACTTTTAATAAATCCAGTTCCCGTTAAGAGATCGTTCACGGTAATAGAAGTTAAAACTACTTTTAGTGTTGAATTGCATATAAAGTGATACCATTTTCTGGAATCGGTTTCATAATTATTCTAACGCTAACGTAATATTCAAAGTAAGTTTAACTTATATCACCAATTCTGATATTTCCTCTAGCTACCGAACTCGCTTCGAACTTAATATTCTCTCAAAAGTACCAGTAATCATTACGTTAATCTCTATGATTACGCTTCCCTCGCATTTTCATCCACCAATGCGCTATAGCGATCATTAATATAATTGTTTAAAAAATTCTACTATTATTTCTTTCACTGAACTACGAGAGTCCGTCAACGAATCTTAATATTTTTTAGATCTTTCTTGAAATCTACAGAAAAAAAAATGAAATAAAAGTAAGTAATATGAAAATCAGCCGTCACTAGGATGCAAAGAGGTTCTTAAATCTTGGACGACGTTTCGATCGATCAAAATTTCAACGCCTCCACTCGCCGTTGCGGGATCATATCGTATATATCGGCTGGAATTGAATTCGGGGGTCGAATCGACGTCTTCGCACATGTTTTCGCAAAGTCCTCGAGTACGCGTGCCGAATAATATATCAGCGTCCCGTCGATCGTCCGCCAAAATTGTCAAAGTTTCGCCCGTAGAAGCGTTAGCCGCTTGCGCGCACACTTTTACGTGGTGATGTGGGTATTTACTTGTGAACACTTGCATAAAAGCGGAGGCTTGTGGAAATTAGGTGGAACGATCGATAATTTTTCACATTTAATGTTTTTATCGTGTGCTGAAGTTGGAATTAGGTTACGGAGTCAATGCTCGTGATTTGAAATCTTGAAATATGGTTTGGAAGTATTCTTTAATAACGTAGTATAATTAAGTAGTATAACTAAGAATACTTATATGTGTCAGCCCGAAATAGGAGAATTGTTTTGATGTGATATTAAGTGTAAAATTAATGAGACCTGGAAGCTCGATGTGGAATGTCATTTTTTATTATAATTGCTGCATGTAGAATTCTCATGAAATGTCCAAATAACGATTTCCATTTTATTTAACATGTAACGATATTGCGAACACGTTAACATTTCATATCCGTTCAAAGAGCAGAGTTTTAATACAGAAAACTTTTAACGAGGAAAACTATAACTGGATGGGTATAAAAATTACTTCGTAAGCCGTATTACTGTACAGAGGCATGTAAATATACACAAATTTTCATGCACAAGTTTCCCGCGTTCCCTCCTTGTTTTTCCGAAGTTTCGCACGATTCTCTTTCATCCCCTTTCGTTCGCCCATTTCTTTCGTTCTTTTTGTTTCTCGCATCTCGCGTCTTCCCGACGCCTGCTTCTGAAACCGCGCGAAACTTTTGCCAACGATGCGATTGAATCCACCGAACTAAAGATTCCGCGAGATCGAAGAAAGTTGGCCCTGAAATAGAAACGATAAGGAGCCGGTGGTAAGAGGGAAAGATTAGTAACATTTTCTTCGCTTGTTCCGATAAGTAATTTTAAAAGATTCGAATATTCGGCACTTCGCCGGTGTGTCTGCGTTCCCTCGGTAACTTTCGTTTTCCGAAAGTTTGGAATTTTATATAAATTGCGTCTCTATTCATCGAGGAACGTAATAACCGGATCTTAATAACTCCGGATGACTACGTAACTGGGGCAGAATTCCGAAAGTAATTGCAGTAAAATTTTCAACGCGAATCCGGAAAAGTGAATTCCCCCGTACTTGCCGTGCTATCGGACCAATGGAGTTCAGAAAGCAGCGGATAAGTGGAGACGTCTAGTAAAACTGTTCGTCCGTGGTGAGATAATCAAGTAGAAATCAAAAACTCGTCTCGAAACTGATCCAACGCTCTCGTCAAGCCGAGAACAAGTTCTTCTGGTTTCGGTTTGAGTGTCGCGGAAACTGAGGTACCCTTAGAACGACTGAAACTAGTTCACTTTAAGATCTCGAACGCGGAACGTGAACTATATTGTCTGCTTTAAAATCCACTTGCATTTCTACGTGTCGATTGTTAGACGAATAAGATCGGTTTTGATCTACTTTGCACGAGATTTCGAAAAAATTAATTATTCCCTATTTTCGACGAGAGGACCACGCAAAGTGAAAGCATATTCTAGAATATGTATAGTACTAGAGGTGCTGTATCGTTGTATTCTTATGAAACTCTGATAACAAACTTCACGAAGTTGAAGATTTGCCAAAAGAGCTACTTCGAATTACTTTGCCGCAAAATAAAGTACAAGTGGAAAAGTTTAATGTAATTGTTGTAATTCGAGTGAAAGGAAGATTTCCCTCGTTCGTGTGAATCTCGGATGTGTTTTAAGAAATTGCGTACTGTGTACATCCCTTTAGTTCGTTCTATTCCATTTTCCTATAACGATTTAAGTTTAGTGGAACGTAGATAATGTCTTCGGGAAAGTAATATAAATTCTTATGAAATAAAAACAGCATAACGATATTCTCAACTTTAAAAGCCAGCGACCGAGGAAGGATTTCGGCTGCAGACAATAAAGTGACGAGTCAAGAGTTTGTAGTTAATCCTGCTATCGTACTAAACCAATCCGGAGTTTCCCCGGCTGTTTTCAATTAAGATAATAGCCGGGACATCGTTTCAGCCACGGAAGTTAATCGATCTAAAGTACCAAACTTAAAATGTGAATGGAACCATGTCTCTCAAGGAATTGTACTTTTCTCTCCTGCTTTTCGTTTATAAACTTACAAATGAAACTTAAACGTTTCCGTGTACACCTTTTATAATACTATAAATAACACGAAATAATAATATAATTCATATAAATTCGTTGATGTAGAAATATACATGGTGAACATGCTACATATTTTTATATTATCTAATAAGTTTATCACCAATTCATCTATTATTAATTTTGCTATATTTTCACCACGTGTGAATGGTATATTATAATCATCGTGCGGAAATTATAAAATCACTTCCGGCGTTAAACGACTGTAGTTCGTGAATTCCCCTTTCCTCGAGCTATTGGGGCTTTCTAATTGGTCACGCAGAAACCTGCATTGTTCCTTTTGTACCTTGATTCGCTGGCTAATTGATGAAAGTTTCACATAGGGGCGTGAACACTTCGATAGAGTTCCTCCAGTAACGAGAATGTGTATCTCAATCATGGTTCCCTTAATTGTTTCCCTTGGTGGATTCGACTCGAAGCAATAAGCCCCAGGAAGCTGTAGATGAGTCGAAACGGGTCTTTCTCACTCGTCGTTCGCGCCGTTTCTTTCATAAAAGTAAATGAACTCGTTGTACGTGATCGGACTGAATCATTGCTTGCGCTGGTAAAAAAAACTTGATTGAGAGTCTCCGCGGATCAGGCCACGAACGGTCTTTTTAATAGCCGATCCGGGCTCGAGTGAAAATTATGGAGCCTTTCGGAAAAAGAAAAATAATCACCGTTGCGGTTGATCGCTGCTCTTAAAATGTCCTTTGTCTGCGAAGTGGTTGTTTCATTGAAAAGGAACGCGCCAAATTGTTCCGGATTAATTGAAGCATTTCACGTTCGTACCTGTACGTACGATTGGATGTATAATTTATTTGTCATATCCATTTCATAATATAAATGAACTAGAAATGATTGGCAATGGGGAACCGCGCGAGATTCTATTTGATTCGTCGAATCCAACGGATCTGATTATCCCGGAATTCATAAAAGCATCTCTCGTTCGTTTAAACGGAAATCCAGCAAAGTGCAGTGAATTCGCGCCTAGTCACGCGGCGTTTCGGAGCGTTGAAACGTGGCAAAAGTCGGCATGGAAATTTGAAATCGTACCCGGTTCGAAGCGAGGATAATCCGAAGTGGCCACAATACAACGGTTGATGTATAGCTGGTCGGACAGGGCATTGGTCAACCTGACACAGATATATTGCGCGGCCTATATTACTACTTCAGTTTGAACTACATATCTGCTTGTCTACTAGCAACGTTCGCACGTGAACCCTGCTCAAAGGTGTTTTATACACTTCGAAAATATTCCCAACGACAATACTCTCATATACATTTCGAGAGGCATTGGATTACGCTATTGTTTTCACGTTTTCTTTTTCGTCTCTCCTTATTTTTCATATACATAACAGAACAACGGTACATGGCTGGCACATTTATGTACACGAAATGAATATATAATACACTGCCGTATTTTATAATACGTATACATACACAATATTTCACGAGAATACCGAGTGGATACCCCAAGCGAGAAAATAATACACCCGCAAGTAATTGGAAAACATAAAAAGCACTACACGCAATCATACTCGAAGCATAATACAGAAAAATCCTTGGATAAAAGTTCATTTTCCCAGATTTCACGGCCGCTGCCTACCGGCGTTCGTTGTTGCGAGTTACAACACTCGATCTTAGGCTAAGTATAACAAAGAGAGAGAGAGAGAGAGAGAGAGAAAAAAGAAACGAGACAAGAGGAGAGTGGAATTTTAGAGGATACCTTCCTCTGTAGAGCACGCAAAAGCTGGTGCAGTTGCAGCTGCAGACGGACTTCCTCAGACCGGTTCACGACTCCACCCGGTAATTGGAGACTTTTAACGATCCGGCCAGCTTTCAAGCTGGCACTCCGTATCTGTTTTCTGTACGAAGGATAACGGTCGAAAAGGATAGCAAGATGGACAACGGTGTAGTGAATGCGGATACAAACTCGGTTCCGCGCAGGACCCCTCGTAATTGTTTCTGTAGTCTGGATGAATTCCCATGGAGTCACCCTGGCGCCTTACCAATAAAATAGCTTTCGGGTGAAATCCCTCCATCTCCGGGAATCTGAGAGTATCGAGCTTCTCTATCAATCGTTTTCACCGAAGCTATCGGAAATATTTCATTTTTTTTCCCTATTGTATATAAAGTTTGGGTGACTCCATTAAAGAATTACTTGCGACCGATTTATTTGCAAACGGTGCCGGGAAGTAATAAAATTATGAGGACCACGCGGGATGATAGAGATCCATATCGTTCACTCGCGACGATCTCTCGAGAACAAATTCTCTGCCGCGGCACATGGGGAGTCGTTTCTCTTCTCAAAATTCCCGAGATCCATGGAAAGAAAGGACACGATTCGTACGAATGTAAAAAGAGAACACAGAACACTTCCAATCTCTTTTCTGCCTCTCTGTTCCACCTTCTCTGTCCCTCTTTGTTCCCCACGATTCCTCTCGGGGTTGTCTCAAAGAAAAAGGAACGTCACAGTCACCAGTCCCTTCTACATCCCATTCATTCTTTTTTCCTCCTCTATCCTTCTACTTTTTCAAAAAGAGAACGCATAATGCGCTATCCGTCCCGTTCCGTCCCCTTTACACGAAGCGGGACAGAAATAGAACAGTTCTCATCCCGCCGTACCCTTCGTTCTCTCGTTCCGTTTTCCGTGAGAAGCGCAGTGCAGCCGTGCACTAAATCACGGGGGTGGTTCTTGTTGGTCCCACCCTCCCCCACCCCCCGATTTCTGGAACACGGCGTCCTCTGCAGGATCTCGCAGGAACGGAAGGAGAGCCGAAAGAGACCGTGGAAAGCTCAGACCTGTCCTACCTCAACGTTAAAGACCGTACGGTCCCGTTGTTCTTCTTCTGTCTTTTCCTGCCACTTCGCTCCTCTCCTTTTCTCTTTCAGTCTCTCGGTCGCTCTCTTCCTCTACACCTAGAAGGCAGCCGGTAAGTAAGGCGATTTTCACGGCTGGATCCTTGCCAACGGTTCGAGACGATGCGCCGTTATGGTCAATTTTCGATTCCTTTCTTCCGGTTAATTAAAGTTTTACGTTAGCCTTAATACAGCCTGATTCGCTGCTAATGATATAGGTAATGCAGGATGGTTGGATTTAGCGGCGTGGTTATGGAAAATTTATATTTTTTCCCTGTGAATCGATGCAGTGAAACCTAAGGGTATTTACAAGGTTGTTTAATTGGGGATGATTTTAGAAATGTCTATTTGTGGTATGATGGTGTTTTATAATATGTATATTGAAAGGATTATCAAAAAAACATTTTATTTTTTTACGTTATTAATTTCTTCTTTTAAATATATTCTTTGTTTTTATATGATTACGTTGAGTTACATTGATAAGTTACAATGCATTGATTTATGTATGATGATTCTATTTGACTTTCATTCAGACTTTTGTTGAATTTCAACGTAGTCCTTGTCTTCTTCTACTTATTCCTTTTGCGTCCGATCATTTCAAGATAAGACTCCTGCGACTGGACTCTTGCCAGAGTTGGAATGCAACCTTTATTATCGTCACTTGTGACTTTATTTTTAATATCGATAATGACTTCGTCAGTATACGATATTTCGATCCATTATTCTTTAAGAATGGGATTTGTAAAATATATTGAGACATATCAAGAGTTAAGGTCTTGACTCGGGCCAAGTACAAGAGTTCCCGACTGGTAGACCTGAACTACTCTTTTCCGGAAGAATTAGATCGAGGTTTTCGGGGTATTCAAACGGCATTAAATCCGCATATTTCCCCCAAACTATGGTGATATTCTTGTAGGGGACGTCCACCCGAGTAATTTAAGCCTAACTACGAGAAGATCCATCAAGCCAATCGCGAGATATTTTGATCTAAAAAGTCGAGGTTTTTGTAAGAAACGTCGTCTTCTTCCTCTCCTCCTTCTCCATCTCCATCTCCATCTCCATCTCCATGTTCAGCCTGTCACGCAGCCCGGTGTCAAACCCTAACATATGTTTCATACCATGCGAGATAATTTTTCTGCCGACGACGTAGATTTTATATATGTTAGTATATGAAATTTCCTCTCACACACATCCAGATTGTTAACATATTAAATTAGAAATGTTTGTTACGTTACGTTTTTGACATCAAGCTTCGTAAAATTAAGGTTCAGAATGCGCGTTCGAAACATATTCGATCATTTTTATATCTTGAAAATTGCGCGAATGGCGAGCGATGTATGAAAATCGCGAAAAATCGTCAAATTATGACAGTTTTTTGGTCGGCATTCGCTCAATTTTTGAGATAGCGATCTGAAACTGGTACCATTGTTTTAGTTAGAAAATTCTACGCCAGAACAATGTATAATAGTTGTACTTTTCGAAAATTTAATTTTTCGCAAAAATCTGAAGGGGGTAGGTCAGGATTTTTTGCGATTTTCGTAAATCGCTCGCCATTTCCGCAATTTTTGAGATATTAAAATGATCCGGGGCGTTTTGGACGCGGAATCCGAAGCCGAATAAGACAGTGAAAGAATTATTTTGATATCTAAAAAATTGTAGAAATGGCGAGCGATTTACGAAAATCGCGAAAAATCCTGACCTACCCCCTTCAGATTTTTGCGAAAAATGAAATTTTCGAAAAGTACAACTATTATATGTTGATCTGTCGTAGAATTTCCTAACTAAAACAATGGTACCAGTTTCAGATCGCTATCTCAAAAATTGAGCGAATGCCGACCAAAAAACTGGTTGAATTTTACGATTTTTCGCGATTTTCGTATTTCCTTTGTCATTTCCGCAAATTTTTTGATATCGACTTGATTCTTTCACTGTGTTATTTGGCATCGGATTCCGCTTCCAAAACGTCCCGGATCGTTTCAATAGCTCAAAAATTACGGAAATGATGAAGGAATTACGAATATTGCGAAAAATCGTCAAATTTAAGCAGTTTTTCGTTCGGCATTCGCACAATTTTTGAGATAGCGGTCTGAAACTGGTACCATTGTTTTAGTTAGGAAATTCTACGCCAGAACAATGTATAATAGTTGTACTTTTCGAAAATTTAATTTTTCGCAAAAATCTGAAGGGGGTAGGTCAGGATTTTTCGCGATTTTCGTAAATCGCTCGCCATTTCTACAATTTTTTAGATATCAAAATAATTCTTTCACTGTCTTATTCGGCTTCGGATTTCGCGTCCAAAACGCCCCGGATCATTTTAATATCTCAAAAATTGCGGAAATGGCAAGCGATTTACGAAAATCGCAAAAAATCCTGACCTACCCCCTTCAGATTTTTGCGAAAAATTAAATTTTCGAAAAGTACAACTATTATATGTTGATCTGCCGTAGAGTTTCCTAACTAAAACAATGGTACCAGTTTTAGATCGCTATCTCAAAAATTGAGCGAATGCCAACCAAAAAACTGGTTGAATTTGACGATTTTTCGCGATTTTCGTATTTCCTTTGTCATTTACGCAAATTTTTTGATATCGACTTGATTCTTTCACTGTGTTATTTGGCATCGGATTCCGCTTCCAAAACGTCCCGGATCATTTTAATATCTCAAAAATTGCGGAAATGGCGAGCGATTTACGAAAATCGCAAAAAATCCTGACCTACCCCCTTCAGATTTTTGCGAAAAATTAAATTTTCGAAAAGTACAACTATTATATGTTGATCTGCCGTAGAATTTTCCAACTAAAACAATGGTACAAGTTTCAGACGGCTATCTCAAAAATTGAGCGAATGCCGTTCAAAAAACCGCCTGAATTTGAGGATTTTTCACGATTTTCGTAATTTGCTCGCCATTTCCACAATGATTGAGATATTAAAACGATCCAAACTTGCTCACATTTGATTGATTTCAAATCCTGTGTAAAATGCAGTTTATGTTAATGAGCAACCTATTCCAATGTAACATTCTCTTGTACTTGGCCCATAGCTTTGCATTTTCGATACTTTTTGTGGATTACTCTTTTCCCATGTTATCCTGGTGATCGAAATGTGACAGTTCTTAACGCAGAGTAAGGGTAATGACAACAACCTCATTTCAAAATGTCCTCTTACGAAACACCACGCTCACTGAATCTGGTGAAATTACATTTTAATTGCTTTCCATCCGTCGCGGTTAGAAAATTTTTAATAATGCTAATAGCGTCTTGCACAAAGAATAAAAGGAACGGAAAAGATATTTATGAAGTACACGGCCAGCACATCCTCGAACGAAATGCAGTGGGAAGTGGTAGCCATAATTTTAATAGCCTTGGTGATTCTACTTATTCAATTCGTTTTTCTTTATTTCTCGCTGTTTCTACCGGCATTTCTCATCTCTCCGCAGCAGCCGCTAGGTAAGGCGATTTTCGTGGTTGGATTCTGGCCAAGAAGGCCGCGTAACCTTCCATTCCACTCAATTTTCAATTTTATTCTTACGTCTAATTAAATTCCCCTGCGTTCAACGTCCCGTGATTTATTTTTATTCGAATGAATCGTTACATCCCTATGTCGCGCCTATATGAAATAATATTAATTAAACATTCGCATTAAAAATTCCCCCCGCCCAAAAAAAAAAAATCTTAAATTATTCCATGCCGCAGACGAGAACATAAGCCGTACAGCAATTTTCGTGCAAAGTAATCACGCTGGCTTATCCGTCATTCGGAGTCAATATATAACCGGACGGGGGGATTAAGATGATCCCCGGGAGCATGGCGTTACGATGACGACGTGAAGGGTGGCGGGAGAAAAGTTTAATGGAAAATGTCGGCCCGAAACGAGGCCTCGGTTTAAAAGGCGGCCGCCACGTCTGCCAGCGTCGAAACAGTCTGGGCGAGGAGTTAATTCAGACCCCCCGGTGAATGGCCACTATCTCTTCCACCTTCGAGGGTGGTTAAGTCGTCGATGAGGTCGGGGATTTAACGATCGTACCTACTCGAACCTTCGACTTTTCCCCGGTCGTCGAACGAACGACAGCATCGAATCGATGGCATTAAATGGACGGATCCATTTCAGGAGTTTCTCACACATATATCCTAGAATCCTGAAAGAATCTCGCCGTTTGCAAATAAGCTTCTGCTTTTTTGCCCCCGGCCATCTCCGTGCACCGAGATGAATTTCTGTCGACCCTTCATAGTGGATTTAATCCACCGGGCAAGTCTATAATCAACTTGTTTAAAATTCCATACGTATATAATGACGATGAATCTATTCGCTGGTACAGAGAAGGAGGAGGAGGAGGGGTATGGGGAATAAATTTTAATTAAGCAACATTCAATGCAGTATTGATAAACTCCGTCAAACGAGAATTCTCCGTTCTATAAATATGGTAGTGGTAAGCACACCCGTGCTCATCAGACGTTTACTCGTAAAACGTCATGGGAATCTATGGAATGGCATCACGTAAAGTCAGGATAATCGAAGGCGGCAAATGCAATTAATTAAGCTCGATTGCGCGTCGCTGCGCTAAGTAACGTTGCTTAATGGGTGAAATCATTAGAGCCACGAAACAAAGGTCGGCCACGTTCAGCCTTGTGCACTACCAAATTTACTATTCCGTCACTTAAGACGGAACGCATTTATCGTTTCAACCTGGCTTAATTGCAAACCGCCTTATCTTTTCGACGGGTATCTCCCGGGGATCCGAGATATTTCTGGTATGTGTAAGTGATCTGACACTGTTCTGACTCGCGGTTAAATATACATGTACGTAATAGTCTGTGATGGTCATATCGATAGAATCGCTATGTCGTTGGATACGTTAAGAGAAAAACGAATATATTAATTGAACTGGAGAAATGTAAAAAAATTAATCGTAATTGTTAAGCGTACCGTGTAACATTGATTTAATGATGTAAATTGAAAATCAGGCATTTAAGAGAGTAATGAGTTGAATTTATAAACGACCTAGTGTCAGTGGTCTGTGGTAATGTAGTTACATATAAACTCTAATTTGGATCATTAAAGTATACCGTAGAAATACGTATATATTAGAGTAGTTACAGTATTATGCTATACACGTACTACTTAATATATTCATATCAATAAATTACCCGCCTGCATTTCTAAATTTCAATTCTCTTAGTCCAGACAGATTATTGCCAGCAGAGAATTGCTTTCTATTTCCGATAATAAAATAGTCTTTAATTCAGATATTCGAGAGAATTATCATATTAAATGGCTTCTCGGTTCTGAATTTCGACGGAGAAAAATCTTCTAGAAGCAGCATCACAGTTCTTTACAGCTACGTTCGTTTTCTTTCTCGCAATTAGTCGCTAATTACAAAGTTCTCGCTGTATTCGATAATAGCGTCGGAGGAAAGACAATGTACCAGTTTTATCAAAGGTTCGCGAACTTTTACGACGTGCTGTCGTAGGTTATTTTCATCATAGCCTAAGCCATCGAAATAAGTTTCCGATATGATTTAGTGCCATCATCGTAACCCTTTATGATTGATATTGTCATTATCTAAAGCCACTGCCGCTACGAAGAAAGTCGCTGGAAAGTAGTGCCGGTCGTTGAACGACTTCTCGAATGCGCGTGTCGAAGAGTGGGATCGTAAAAGACTTTTACGTACCCCTCGAAACGATGGGGCGTAATCTGCGAAGAGTTCCCCATTCGGTTCAATCTTTATTATGCGAAGAAACTCGCGTGGGTTTCAAGGCTTGCATAAGTACACATATTTCGATAGATTATAGACCGAGCAGGGTAGATTAGACTGAATGAACTTCGATAAAAGATCTACACCCTAGAAGAGTTCTCGTTTTTATAGCACACAATTAAATCTACTAATATTGACAAGAGACTACGTACTAGTCGAAGTATATCATAGAAAGAAGATTACACTATGTTTGAACACCATTTCCACTTGCTGTAGAATCAAAAATATTCTCGAAAAGAACATTTAAAATTGAAAAATTATTGAAAATTGTACGAAGCAAAATTTTGGGAACACAGAGAATGATTTGAATGTTAATAGAATTGTAACGAGGTTTCTGTGTAACGTTTCGAAACTCGATAAAAAGTATTCTACTTGTATAAATATTCTAATATTGACTGAGAAATTGGGGGGAAAATTTTCGAACGCTGTGGGATGTTAATTTTACAAGAATATCGATCCCGGCGCGTTTGTATGGCCGGCAAGAAAATCTTTTGCGGATGACGTAGGACCATGGCAGGAAGAGTTCGCCCTAATGGGAACAGTAATTGAATTACTCCGGACCTTGGGGTTCCATAAATTTACCATCGACACACGGTTAGAACCATCTCAGCACTCCTGGGAAGGCCAATTAAGGGGTTATGGTAACGCGGGTTTATGGACTTAGAGTGGATTCCTGCTAGAATACATTAACGATACCGCAATTATTCCCGTTACGTCTGACCCACTGAACGAAAGATCGCGATCCCGAAATTGAAATTCAACGAGAAATTATACCTTCCGAGAAATGGCCACGGAAGTGTAGTTTTCTCGTGGCGCAGTCACCGGCGGGTACATAAAGGGAATAGATTTCTCTCGAGTTTATGCGCTGATTTCTTCTCCTTCGTTTTTATAGCCGTCATCTACTCGCGTTTAACTAGCTTCAATTATTTCTGAATCTCTGTTGTTACGTTATAAAAGATACGTCTCGCAGCGTCATAGCTCGTTGTTTAGTAGTACTTTCGACTTGAAATCTAGATACTTAAAATTCATTATTGGATTTTAAATATGTCACGTAATGTACTATATGGGAAAGAAATCTGACTAAACTTTCGAGTTTCATTAGGCAGATTTGGTGGAGCTACTACCTTTTCTCAGTTTTTAAATCGCAATACAGATTTTTTTGTAAATCTAATATAATCAATGAATTATATATAATTACTATACTTATACATGTATGTATATTATATTAATGGCGATGTCTAATTGATTTCTATTTTTATTGTTTCAGGTAAGCATTTCATTTATATGGCTTATGATTTAGAAAATGCATTCGGTTGCGTAAGTAAACAAATCATCTGAAATAATTGGTTATTAAAAACTGAAAAAATCCACATTTACGCAAATATATCTTATTTACTCACAATTGATAATTATTGAACATTGTTGAATCGTACATGACAAGGGTGTATTCTCTTGATTATAATTCAAGTTACCCTCCATTAATTTCGCCAAGAGGGAGAGTCCATTCAATGGATTTCAAAGAAATTAATGGAAAATCCATAGTGAACGTATTTCAACGGGTTAACGGTTACTTCGTGTATCGTAATTGCTGCAATAGTATCCCGCTCTAACGCCTGTGTTTAGGCTCTAGAGCAGTTTGCATATCTCGGTATACCTCAAAGGTACCTTCGGAAACCCTGAAGCGGGTACTCAGCTGCGATTCAAGCCAGGATTGTATGTTCAAGGAACGAACAGCTCCGACTGCAACCATTGCAATGGTTTCAATATCAGATTACGAAATTGATACTACAGGTATCCTTAAATACCTTGCTCTACTAGTCATGTAATTGTAACGGAACAATACGGTTTTAGTTGTCGCAGTTCGATTTACCGTTTCATTAAAATTATTTAAAATGTGTTTCACGAAAATAAACATGTAGATATTTTGGAAGAGAATGTAACAATGTTCAAATAGCGACGTCGAACCGCTATTCTTAGTGGCTTACACTTTCGCTAACCAAACTGAAAATAGACGTCGAACGGAAGTTCAGACATCAGGATTACATGGATTTGGAAGTGTGTGTAATCCTTGAACTTTGAACTTCTAATCCTTCGTCTGTGGTAACAAAGTGGTTATCGGGACCGAATTTGTCGTTCACATAAAGCTATCATTTAATTCACGCAAAACAGTTTCCCATTAAACACGATAAACGAAGTGAAAAGAAAATCACATTTCCCGACGTGTGTCACTGTTATAAAATTCACCCAACTATAATAACCAGGCCAAATAGCATGATTAGCGGAAACGTTTAATAGAAAATCGGAAATGTGGATTAGTTGTTTGACATTGTTACAAGGACGGTGATTAATCACCGGTGTCAAATTAATTTCGGTTTATATTCCAATAAATTCACTGTCACGTTAATCAGCAATGCTCATTGTGTGTACGTGGCCGTATTGATCTAACCGGCTGACTGCGTTCCTACGGATGCGTCTATCGCGAGGAGAAACGTGCCCACGGTACAAGTCTAATTCTGTCGCCTCTTTACACAGACAATCGCAAAGAGGCAACCTGTTACATTCGGCAAGTCGATTCCCCGAGTTCGTAACGAAGACGTTCCCCGGTAATCACGATAGTTTCGTATAATTGATATTTGATGGAGAGATCACTTACTTTCTAATCATGTACAACCACTTTAAGTCTATCCTCGTTTCGGAACTACGTTGAAACTTTGATAATCGGCGAATGATAGTGATCGGTATTGCTTTCAAATAAATATTCTATACTTGTGTATTATCTATTTGAAATATACTACCCCTTTAGTATAAAGTACTAAAACTATTCTACGATTACATCATCATCGATATTAACAAACCCAAAGTATCAGACTTAGAGTCTCTCAATAACCAATAATATACATATGTATATTCATCCCTTTAACTAGTGATCGTTAATGCGAGATCAGATGATCAGGGATAGCCGGTTCAGGTATTTCATAGAAAATTCATTCGATCTGAAATCGCCGGGCGGGACGCAGCCGTTTGACAGTGTTGGAAGTTTGGTAGCCGGGCAACCAATAGGCACATGTGTCTGGGTAGATGGGCTCCTCTCTCGTGCGCGGAACGTAGAGTTTACGACACGGTGCTTTTAGCGTCCTCTAACAGTCTGCCAGCAATCACATTAGTCGCCCGGGCCGTCGGTTGCCATATTTAACGGTGGACCAAGTTCCAAAGCGACGGATGTCCGGGTCGTTGAACCAATCACGCGACCAGGCTCTCTAACCTCTGTTTCTCGGGACGTTCGAGGGCTGCGTAGAATTTCTCCTCTCCCTTTTCCGCAGGCTAGACGCGACCTACTTCAACGGCTTTCCCGGCTTTGGAGCTTCTCATTTATGTAAACAATTAACAATCTTCGGAATTTATCGAGACGGGAGTATCGAACCTTGGGCAGCATCCTGGAATACATCGAAGTTTATTAATAAATGGTAGAATAAATTGAGGTATTAAACTTGGGATAAAAATGGGAATTAAAGTGGTGGCGAGAATAATCGATAGTTTCGATGGTTTTTTGGAAATGTTTCGAAGTATTTTTGTTTTATTTTACGGTCGAGTAGTGGTGATTTGAAATTTAATATAAGGTTTTGTTAGTTCTATGGTAATTGAATTAGTGCGGTTTCTTGCACCCCGTAATTACGTTAAAATTACCGTGGTGTTTTGAATGGCGTGACGCGTTTTAAAACTGTTTTTCCTCTCGTTATTTTTTTGATATTCCCTTTTTCTCCTATTCACGGTTCTAAAGTTCGTTTTAATTTCATAATGTTTCCTGACATGGAACGAAACGGGAGTTAATATTATCATGTGTTGAGTAGAATATTGTGAACAGAAGGGGGTGGAAGTCAAGATGTGGGAATACAACATATTCCCTGTAGACATGCAACCCTTCGTGATCGGGGGTAGGAATTTCTATTTTTCCCATGAAGAATGGCGAATATTATAATGAAAGTGCGAACATCTAGAAAATATTGTCGAGAAATATTGTATGATTCTTGCGTGTTCCGTGATGTAATTTATTAACTACATTTTCTTGTAATTTATATAATTGTAAGATATTTCTTTTTTCTCGTGGACACAACGATTTCGATAATTCATCTGCATTTCATTTGCTGATGAATGCAGATTAATTAATCTCGCTTTCGAACATTTATTCTGCAATTTTTTAAATAACTATACGTTCCAAGTTATCCATGGATTTGATATTAATATAGTATCAATTATTAAAAAATTTCTCTATTAACGATCTCACCACTGTCGATGAGAACTCCAAGTAAAATTTTGCTTAGATTCCCCGTTAATCATATTAATCCTCCTATCTCGACAATGCATGTATAATATAAGAACCTCGGTAATGATCACTCGCCTATCACAAATATTATCTTTTGATTACCCAAGGCGGGAGTTTGAAATTCAATCTGCGTATAAAACGCCACAGGGTGTATGTATATTGATTCTAAGAAGGATTAGGAACCAGTGCAGCCCTGAGTGCCGACTGAGATAAGAATTCGAGGGGAACCATCGGGAAAATTCTTTTCCTCCATATTTGAACACCCCTGTCTCTTTTTTTCGTCAGGATCATCGAGGGTTGCCACATTTTTGACGGCAGAAAAACTTGAAAATCATGCCCTTTCAATTTCTATCCCGCCACCCTCTTCTCTGTAATTTTTTCTTTTTTATCATTTTACGTAGATACGTTAACCTTATTTTTCATGCACCAAATTGCAGACTCCTTTGAATGTGCGTCCATCGGTGTTTATATTATATAAATTCCATCGAATAACGCCGTTAAGCCGAGTGTGAACGGTGTTCCGATAGTTTAAGAAGATTGTGTAAACATGCTATTCTTGTTCCCACCGGAGGGGTTGCGAACGCTACTTAAGTCCGGAAGCCGCTGTTTTTCGCACGTACGCGATACGCGGTGTTACATAATGTTGTGGTGAGTGGCACGGGTACCGCATTGTGAATTCTCGCCGCGGTTCAAATGTTTGCCCTTTTACCCCTACTTTCCACCACTTCGCCCCGAGTTTTCGACCTTTGCTTGCCACTTGAACCGCCTCGAAAGCCGGCGAAACTTGTGTTCGTGGCACGCGTTAATTTTTGTGTATACCGAGGCATATGTATAATAACGAATCGGGTTTCTTTGCCGAAGAGAAGTGTGTAATATACATACAGTTGAAAAATGGTACGCTGTTATAATCATAACGTAAAGGGATGTCTATCTTATATGAGATTTCTGTGTTAACAGTATGTTTCTTATTTAATATTATATTATATCAGCAAAGTAGATTTTGAGTATACCGGCTCGTTATGAAATTACAATGGCAGTGTTTTAACGATTATTAACGCGCATAATATTAATTTCCATTAAACGTCGAGCGTTTGACATGCCCGAAAAGCTATTACTGTGTAACTCCCTAACAGAGAACACGTTATTTGTCGCAGAATTTCAGAATATGCAAAGCTGTTGGGGCTTTCAGTAAGTTTCGATGAAAACTTATGTTGTTATATTATATTACTGCATTCTGCTTTCGGAAATTGCGTGTACTTATTGTTCAGCTTGCGATAACTGTTCGAATAAGAAAATAAATTGAGGGTTCGCGACAGAAAGGATGAAAAGTCGGAGAACTAACATTTCATCGGTCTTAGAGTATTCATTAACTCTGAGTATGCAATTTAGAAATTCCATCGGTGGCTCAAAGTACTCGCAATTTCGCTTATAAGAGTTAAATCCTGTTAGATCACTTATTTCATAAGTTGATTATGGATACTCCGAAACCTTGAGTACGTTGAGGTTACGCATTTCCTGCTATTGCCTGTTTTGCCAAAACGTAATCTTCATTTCCTAATTACTCCGTAATCCAAGTGAAATTGTGTTTGCGGCTCCTTTGATATCCTCCAACAAGTAATTTAGCGGCTTCTGGAACATGCATTATTTCTTTCATGCAAGGTATTAAATAATAATATATTATAGCTTTCCTATGGCATATTTAATAATTTCAGTTTTTCTAAAACAGCGTTGTTACCCAAATTAATAGATTCTGTTCATGTTCTATTGAATACTTTTAATTACACTGTCGCCTCAAATCGAAACGCGTGTATATTGTATATTAAAACGATTGTTAACACCACGTTATTAACTTTCATTATTTTAGAACACAATACAGAAATTAATTAAATTTCCTCTTCTGCGATATTAATGAATTAATAACTCAAAATTATCATTCTATAGAAAATTGTATGTCGTACATAGGTACATATAAATTCCCCTGAAATATGCTGAGATTTGAATTTTATCGCATAAAACCATAAAAAGACTCCCCGTTCTAATTTACTCTCGTGCACGGTGAAATTCCAATCGAACCACGGGTGCCCATAATTAACCTTCCATTATTCTAAGTGTGAACCCTGCCATCCGTGCGAGACTACGTCCGGCAGATTTCATAGATCGGGCCTTTTTAACAGGGATACGTGTCGTTCGCGTCGGCGTCGGTGTGGGTGCGTGACTGGCCCCATAAATTCGCAGATAATGATCGCAGTACGTCTGCGTCCATGGGATCTACGGTTCGCTATGGGACCCATAACTTATCCGCCAGCGTATAGACGGCGTGTATGTAACGCCGATAATGTATACGCGACACCTACGTTCTGTATGGAACGAATCCGGATGCCGGATTTATGAAACGGAAGGGAATCGAGATCGTCTCGACGAGCTGGGTCCTTCCGATCGAATTCTGGGCCGTGCGCTATCCATCCGCGAAATAAACGCGCCCGGATTTACTGTTTATTTCGGTTAGTAACCGTTCGCCGTGGAACGTTATGATAGATGCTCGTACCGTTTCGCGTCGGAATCTTTTTCAACGTTTCACTCGAGATACGCGGCTTCGATTTGCGACTGAAACTTTGAACTAGAAACTAGGAGCAGTTTTTTTAGATAGTTTTTTAGGAAATCGGTTTTAATTGCAGTAGGAATTATTGAGCTATTGGGAGATTATTATCTTAGAAATGCGATGAGATTCTATGAATCTGTGAAATTTGAAAATTCGTTTACTGGCATTCCGACTGAGTAGACAGATTGTTGTTATAAGGAAATTTGGATAATAATATCAAATAATGGAATCTGAAACGGATATAAATATATGTCTATGTGTGTACATGTAGCATAATTCGCTGCGTATGTATTAATTCCATTTGTAATGCGGGATAATCCATGCTTTGAAGCTCTCAATTTTCGATTTAACAATATATTTAAAGTAATCAGTGGCCCATGGTCCTCGGTCTTTGTCTATGTGTATATACGTTGTTCCCATGTATAGGTAGTTGATATATGCATACGACGCATTGATGCTTTGTATGGAACGAATTCACGCTGGATTTATGAAACTGAAACGAATGCGGGATCGTCTCGTCGACGTTTCAGGATCGAGATCTCCTCTGTCAAGTTCAGCATCGCCGCTTCGGGGAACACGTGAAAAAATATGCGTTCGTTTTGTCAAACTCAGAAAAAGAAACATGGATACCTAACATAATCATCCAACAACCTTATAATCATCTCCTAAAACCGTAAAAACTCAAGAATATATTCTAAATTCTATTCGAATTTTAAAAATCATTTAATATAAAAACTAGAACTAATTTCAAAATTAATTCCACGTAAAGCAAATATCATAGTTGCCAGATACACAATCGTATCGGGATGAAAATGTATAAGTTTTTCAATTGATAAATATTTTTAATCTCGAACGCTTTATCTGCTTCCGATATCCGATAGAATATTCGCGATAGGCTGAAGCCGAACACACGTATGTACGTCTGCTGAAAAAGTTATCTCGCAACGAGTTGACAAAATGGTCCTCGGGAAGGACAACGTTCCTCCGGGATTAAAGGATTTCCTCTTTCTCTTTGCCGACAGATCTTCCGTCCTTGTAGGCTACGTTCGTCACCCGTACTTATGGTCGGGGATCGACGAACGGATACCGGATGATCTGGCGCGATGCCAAAACGAAACAAATGCAAATTTAATTAACCAGAAAGCGCCAGATAGCGCGTCGGATTTTTTTTTCATGCTTTTGTGGTGTTTGTTTTCTGACTAAATCTTGCGGGATCCTAGTTTTTTTTGGAGCTGTCTGTTAGCATGGTTTACTTTACGGTCTACGTGTAATTCATTAATTTAAATTTTAGTAATTTCATTATTACCTGGGTGAAATATGTATTTCATGTGGTAAAATTTATTTGCCTTTTTTTCCTACGGTAAATACTTGTTGCTGTAAGATTAATACAATGTTGTCTTAGAAGAGAAATAGAATTTTCTATATTTTTCATAGGTGTTTTAGAACGTGCTTTTTCGATAACAAACTAAATAATTCTTTGTCTACATTTTACTTTCCACTTTCCCAGTCTCGTTATGAAATCTCAGTTTGCTTCAGCACACTTCGCGAAAGTTCGCCGCGAAATATTCTCTATGTTTTTACCAGGGAACAGTTGGAGAATATCCACGATGTTTTGTCATCTCATTTTGTTATATCAAAGTGTGCTGCCAAGTACAAAGCTTTTAAATGTGTCAGCGCTTGTCCAAAATTTTTCTCGAA
This sequence comes from Mimumesa dahlbomi, assembly GCA_917499265.3. NCBI lineage: Eukaryota > Metazoa > Arthropoda > Insecta > Hymenoptera > Crabronidae > Mimumesa > Mimumesa dahlbomi. The sequence continues at coordinate 7,741,156 of OU824118.1, read as the reverse complement.
TCTCAAGAGCGTGTAGCTTTTTCCAGAAATATGATACTGAATATAAAATTACCTTTAAACTCGACTAGAACCTATAAAACATTTCCAACGCTTTATATTAATCATTTGACACAGAAATTAGTAAATGTCACGAGTGAAATTTCCGCGTATTTTATTCCGACGTTTGACAAGGTACAGCGACAATACCGTCGTCGCTTTATCAACGAAAGTGGAACACAAGGTGAATGATTAGATGGGACGAACCGAAGCAGTGAAACATCGAAGTTAATTACGCCTTACTATCTCAACCATCGTGAGGGCCCTTCAGCTTTTTCCACTCGCCTGGTATCGTTAAAGGTTTTATGTCTCCTCACGTTGTCACCTTCCACCGATGAAATCTAAGGAAACTGAGACAAAGGTCGGCGATCCCTGGCTTCACTTGATCAGCTTAAAAGAATTTTCAATATACCGCGAAATTTGTTTCACTTGTTAATACTTTAGAATTCATAACTTTATCAAATCGATCTGTTATTTCGTTCTATCGTTACTTCGTTAAATAATCGCCAACAGATAATTTTCTAAGAAAAATCGCTGTAGCGATAAAGTGTAAAAAATTGATTCTTACGCAAATATTGTCAACACTGTAACGTTTACATTACGAGACATAAATACAGGTTTTATGGCAGCTGGCGATATACCAAGTTCGATATTACGTGGACAGAAACATTTTGAATCGCGTGAACGTCATAAATATTTCGAAAGAGGCACGAACAAGCACGGTAAATGGGAATTCCGGTACAATTTTGGATACATCGTCATGACCATCACGGGTTGTGCTGATATAATGAATGTCACACTTTCGACTGTAACCCGGCCACACGATTCTTTGGCCCGGCGCCAGCACGGGAATTAAATCTAAACAGGGAAAACCACCCCCGGATTTCGGCGTTAAACGTTTTGCGCCGTTCGTATTTACAAGCGCGACACTTCGCCGGTAAGTCTTCCTCGCGGTGTTGTAATCATATTCGCAACACCTTTCGAGCATGAAGAGTTCACGCGACGCGTAATTGTTCGTGCGAACAATTATCATGGTAATTAAGCACCGCGCGTTTTATCATCTGGCGCAAAAATTTGAAGTCTACTTAGGATTTATGGCTCGTAGGCTTGGCAGACATCCAAATTTGATAATTAAATCTAAGCAGGCAGAATTTCCGTCGAATTTTTGTTTTAGTTATTCCCGAGAAGCAAAGGTAGCAATGTAGATTCATAGATTCAAAGAAGCGAATATATTTTATGTTCATGAAATCAAACGAATTATTCTTTAAACCACTGCAGATATACCTGACCGTCGATGTTAAATTCCATAATTATAATAACGATACGAAAATACTTTCTCGTGTTCCTATTAAAAATATATTTCATTATCATTCTTCATTCTGCTAACTTCAAAAGAAACTTCAGTTTGAAGTTCGTTCCTCATTGAAAAGTTGAGTGTTCGAAGCACGCGCGGTTTTATCGTTTTAATTAACTATCTGAAATTTCGGCATGCAAGGTCAAGCGTTCAGGTATTACGTCATCTTTTCTTTTTCCCCAGAGGTTCAGGGATTCTCGGAACTTCAGTCCTCAATGATTCGTAGTATAAGTTCAAGTACTCCTAGCTACGTCGTCGTCCTTCCTATTTATTTATTATTGTTCATTGTTATCACCGCGACAAAGACGGTCAAGTGCGACGGTGTCCGTGTTTATCACGATTAGTTAGGCGAGCCGGTCCCTAGGGTGAACGTACAAAGAACACAGTTCGCGAAAGTGGGAAAGGCGAGTGGACCCGACAGCGAATAAATTGCGACGGAATCAGAGGGAACCGCGATTAAAATTTCACTTTATTCCCGGCGGCTCATCCGACGCGCGATGACGTCACGGTTCGCGTTAATCAGTCGCGAAAATTCCGGCGTAAATCCGGCGAGAAACGAAGAACGGGAAACGTGTCCGGGTTAATCGTTGCCCGGGAATTACGGCGAAAAGGGCATGGTTTCTAGATTCTAGGACCGCTGCGACCCTTTCCGCGTAGCGTTGGCCCAGCGCCAGCTTGAAAATTAAATCTAAGCAGAGTGAACTGCCGTTGAATTTTTGTCCCCCGGGATATTTCCGGGAAGTTCCATTTCCATGGGGTTGGGAAAGGGAATCAAGCCAGACTGTCCGTCGACAATGCTCGCACGGCTGACCTAAAACTTATTCCGCGAAATACGGAAAGGCTGTTGCTGACCATGTTGTTTACGGTTACGATACGGGACGTAGGAGTAAATTTTGTTTATCGTGTTGTGTTAATTCGTCGGAGTTGATACTTGCGTCCGGAAATGGAAGTACCGTTCGGAATGTAGAAGAATGAGAACTGGGTCGTGTAGAGGATCGTGCGATCATCTTCTTTATTAGTGGTAGGTAATAATTAATATGAATAATTTGTATTGGATTTATAATTAAACTTTATTAGAATTTTAATAGCATGCGATAATGAATTAATACTAAATTAAAAATTATATATACATATATGGGACGAATAAGAGACAATTACATGCGGTGAAGCGTCGAAATGTTTAATGTGTAAATTAACAGTCAGGGAATCATTATGGTAAATAATTATATCTATAGGATTTACATATTAATAAGGTTTTGATACGTTATTTAATGAATTAACGATGCTAGACATGGTATAGTGGTATTGTATAATGTGTATAACAGTGTAAATTCGTAACAAAGGCAGCAGCACCAATTGATCTCTGTCTGAGATTATCTTTCTCCCTTTGCCTGCGCAATTTCGCGGAAGTCTTCGCGAAAGCGAGGCATGTCGCGTTAATTCGAACGTCGGCGACGGTAACATTTTGCTATTTAGCGAATCGGAGTTGCAAAGTTTGAACCGGTGGCAAGTTCTTCGTCGGTGAATTTCGATCGCGCGACTTCGCCAAGTCCCCCCATGGATATTCCAGTTTCAAGGATTTCCACTTTAGTGCCTGACATCCGTGACATGTTGGCTGCCCGTGGGAATTCGGGATGACAAGAATATCCGATACAAAAGTGGTACGATGGTTACGTTGTGTATGCTTTCAACTATGCTGTGTTTCATGATTAACAAGGGGATTAATCCTTTTGCAACACTACTGTATATAAAATTACGATAGACGGTTATTTTGAAAGATGCTGTATTTTCTATGTTTCCAGAAAGTATTATTGTACCGTATGTGTGTCGAGTATACGTTCCTATTTTTTTCTGCCGCAGACGCGAAGAGTTTAATTAGACTTCACGTTTAATTAGGCTGTCGACATTAATTATAAAAAAGTAATATCATCAGTGGAATTTTAGTATTGTATTAAATTTTCCGAAATTTGTAGCACATACATTGCAGCCCGAATGGTAATAAACTTTAATTTCCATTGTATGAATAATTTGCTGACAATGTGCTACACCGTATTAATATCATATTTTAATAGAATGCAGAATTCATGTCTGTTATTAGTTCTATATTTTCATTGAATAATAAGCCTTAGTTAATTATGATATTAGCCGGATGCATATCTTGATACAAAAATATTTTTTCACGGTTCTTTCGTCGCGAAACGTTGGGCTCTGTTGTTAATTACATCAGACAGCCAAGAACTATTTTAAATCAAAATATTTCTTTTAAAATGACTGCCAACACGGGAACAAGACGTTCTCTAGATTTTTAGAAAATAATCCACGGCGTATCTTACGTCAGTTTAAGTAAAAGATACTTGGAAAGATTACTCCGGGGATATTTCCACGTAGAAAATGAAACTTTAACATCTTCATTGCGAGGGGAAGCGCAACCAAGTGGATGCAGCATCGCATCAGGTTGCATTTTCAATAGCGTACTGTGTTGCGAGATACCTCTACGTCAATTACGCGATATCCATTTCTCGCGAGCCTTAGAAATTTGAAATTAAATACATCAATATGAATTCTAAATGTTTCGTTCCACTCTTTGGATGAATAACCTATCAATTTGAACCAGGTATTCGCTGTTCGTCATAGTTGCGGAGTATTTTCAGGGAAATTAATCACGATCGAAATTGGAATTTAAATTCATCCATGAATAAAAGACAAAACGTGTGTGTTGGGTTGTTACAGAAGAGTGAAAAATGATTATCAACGAAACGACAGAAAATATTCACCTTTAATGTATGCCGTTACTGCATCGGAGGATGTTTAATTTCTGTGCTTACAATTAGCCACCGTTACGACAAACTTCCGCGGTTACATCGCAGTCTTTGAATAGTTCCGTCTAGTTTACAGAGTTGCGAACACTTCCGCGTGCATTTCCAATTTCAAACTTACAATCCACTTTTTATTCCATTGACTTTTCCACGCCAAACAGCTACACGTAACCATTTCACACAGTTTTATCGTAATTTCTATCATTCTAAATACATTTCTTACTTGATATTCTAAACGGAGCACAATTATTTTCATCATAACCTCTCCATTAGAGTCTCCATAAAACGGGTAAAAAAAAAAACGACACATATACGGATGTAATTTCAACCCGTTCACATCGTGTAGAATCGTATTACCATTCGCGAGCAATAAAACGGTGCTTTTTTTTCCTTCAATCGAATTATCGAATAATTTCTAACGTGCTCGACGAGGTTGCCGATGCCACGTGATTAGTCTAGCCGTGGGACCGCGAAATCGCATTAACTTCGGGTTAATATCCGCGGAAATCGCGTGTTCGGATCACCGGACAATTATCGTGGCCCCACAGCGTGCGCCGACCAATCACAGCGCCGATGACCAGGATTTTCATCCTCGGCGCACGGAACACCCTCGTAATTTCTCGCCATGTAAAAGCCCGGCCTCTGTGCGTACAGCACGATTTTCCTCCCCCCCCCCACCTTTCATGCTGTGTAGCTACAATACTCGGTACCAGAACTCGTAGGCGAAACACCCTTTAGACGTATGTATGTATGTATGTATGTACGTACCCCCCTTTCATCCCCGCTAACGAGTAAAATCTCGAAAGTCACATTCGCTTCATGTTTTTCGCGGGAATTTGTTACGTGGCTAGGTTTAATATTTAAAACGTGACGGGAAAGGTACGGGGTTAGCCTTTTGGGACGAAAGCATTTCTGGGAGAGAGCGTAGCGAGCGAGAAGGTAATGCTTGTGAAATCTGCGAAAAGTAACGTGGAGGCAATTTATCCTTTTTTTCGAGCGACATAAAGCAGACGGGAAAGAATAATTCGCAGTTTTTCAAACGGCGAAACGAGTACGTGTTTTTGAAAGAGCTACACGATTTATGATCGACGTTTCAATTTTTCCGCGCAAGAGGATATTAGTAACCGTGTTGTTTCCGCTACTTTAAGATCGTTCGAATACAATCTTCTTGGCTGTTTTCATTGTTTTTATTATCATCTCTTCGCATATCAATTGCACCGTTTCCGTTCTTGAATTTCAATTCACGTCGTCTCTCGAGATGCAACCGAAATATCTTTTTCCATCCCGGTTACGTCGGTGTGCGTTTGTTACGTACACCTGCGCATCGTGTACACGTGTGTATACATATACATATAAACGCAAACCGCGATACACAGACGTTACGTAAAATTACTGTATAACGTAACACGTAATGCGCTACTTCGCCCGTTTCTTTCTCGTGTTCCGCTTGTTTATGTAAATTAATTTACTACCGCTACCCGGTGACGTGTTATTTAAATCTCTTTTTTACGCTGGGAGAACTTGTACTTACCTATTATTAAAATTTACACGTCCCTTTACACATATACGTATAATACAAGCCAATATAGTATATTATGTACATCGAAAATACGAGATTTTAAAAAAACACTCTAATCACACCTTTACACACATTCATCAAAATTAGTTTCAACCAAAATTCAGTTTCTATAACAATTCCATATAAAATAATACAAACTAGAAATTATCTCGAGTATGAATTAAAGGTGCACATCTACGAAAAAATCATTATTTTCTCACGTTATACGAGACAATAATAAAATCCACAAGCGTGACAGCGAATGTCTATCAGACAACGGTGCTAGCCAATCCGGGAATCGCTTCGACGCGTTGTACCGTCCAGCGTGTACAGTTTATACTTGGAGTTTCCGTTGAGACTCTCGAGCTCGTACACGTATGGTTACATGGGCAATAACGCACGACATTTCCGGTCCCGTGGATTCGGAGACGAGCAAGTGGATTGGAGAAACGAGGAATTTATCGTTCCGCGGCTGAGTAGGTGGTTCGCAACGAAGGGGAAAAAAAAGAGCCGAAGCGCGACAACCGAAGGAATTGAATTCTTTATGGGGGACTGGAACTGCCAGCTACTCAATATTTTGATTTCAATTGAGCGTACACTTTGAACACACGAGCAGGTTGTTCCGTTTCATCGGCTGAAATTTAGTTTCCGCGGGATTCCGATGGCAAATACACGAGGAACGATTTCTTTCGCGATATAATGTATGTATTTCTGTCTATCGGAGTGTTAATCAGGTTTTCTGGATTGCTGTCACACTTTTGCGCGATGTTTTATAATATCGGATAAACTCTGGACGGTTGGTAATTACTGGCTATGCGCAGCAATTGAAGGGAAAATTGTTAACAGTAATTCCCCGTTACACGGTTGTTTATGAGGTGTTACACCCTTGTTTACGAATTACCTGCACGGTATTTTATTACGGACTTAATTGAAAGTTTGAACGTTGTGTAACGTGCTATAGAAGAGCCGAAAGAGATTTTGTTTTACACGGATATAATGGTGGTTCAAGTAACTAATTAAAATTAAAGGAACACGAGGAAGTAATGTCGAAGAAATAATGTACCATATTGAGGGAGTCACGTCTGACTGTTTTATTACACTGCCGGATGAAAATTTCATCATCGGAGCGCTAGTTAACAAAGAATTATAACGAGGTAAACTCATCCCATAAATACCATAAATCATTTCGCGCGTGGTGTTAACATCCCGCGGCAGCAAGAGCTGAAATGAAAGGAAGCAGCGAAATTTGCGGATGCACCATCTTTCAAACTGCAGCTCCCTGAAATTCCTAAATTTCTGGCATGGAATAACTTTGTGTCGAAATAATCCTGAAGGATACATGGGATCTACGTGTTCCTATTATCACACTTAGACGAGAATTATCCAAATGTATTGTTATCGATAACATTACGATCGTACTAGTATCAATCTTCATCCAGATCAGACCGAATATGAATTCCATAATTCCACGTTTAAATACTTACGTTTAAATTTTTTTAAATACCGCGTTTGAATATTTACGTTATTGAATATCAATATCTACTTATATCGTCGATTTGTATTTATGCATATAATCCATTATCCATACACGCAAGTGCATTATCCGGAACCCGGTGCCTCTGATATTATTAATAGCGGATTTTTCGCGGCACTGAAAATACCAGAAAGAACACCGTTTTTTAAAATTGCGATTCATTAAAAACCGCGAGCGAATTGTTATGTTATTTTCTCCAGTTTTCATTTCTATTATCGACGAATATAGTTTGGAAATTCCGTAACGTACTGCTGGTACATAATTTCGGGACGTGAAATAATATTTGAGAAGGCATCCTTTAAATTCAGTATAATATCTCCCTTGAAACACGACGAAGGGAAAATTTATCTTGCTTACAAGTATTAAACATATTCCGCAAGGAAATCTCGAAACCGTGTTTACCATTGGATCTAAGGAATTGAAGAGTGTTCCGTGAAGCTTTGTACGAAAATATCTTCCGTAACTGCGCTTCATTCAATTCTAAACCGCCTTTGTCGCCGTGTAGACGATTACAATAAAGTTATTTGTATGTGCTAACGTAAAACAGCAAAGCGGTATTATCCTTTCTTTGCCATAGGAAACTAGAATATAGCGTATTTAATAAAGAGTCGCTTCTTTCATATTACAGTTTTTACAGTTGACATTGCTACGTTTTTCTTGTCCGTTTGCTTCATATTAAATTTTCTTAAATTGTTAATTTCAAGTTAGAGAGTAAAACAACGTGACAATGGTCACGAATAATTAGTTTTCAAGCACCTATGTCCGTGTTATTAATTAAATCAATTACTATTTATCCCCGCGAAAATATTCGCAATAATCATCGGCCAGTATTAATATTCATTATATCAATTAGGCAGTTAACATGAGAAAAGACAGTTCCTCGCGCTCACTGGAAAGGAGATTAATCAATAACGTTTATTAAGTCAGTATCGAAAATGGCAATTACGCCTTCGCGCAAAGTGTTTCTGAATGTATAATTCATAACGCAGTCGAACGTCAAAATATCGAACCGGGACGGGGAGGAATATAAATGAAGAGAAACAGAAATCTACGCACGATTGTGCTGTAGCAACTTGTGTGAAGTTCCCGAAGTTCTTGATGCGTGTACGCAACTAGAAATCGACCGAATTGTCAGAAATACATGCAGAGATACAATATGCAGATTCTCAAACTACCACAAAGAAATCCGCTTTAACTCTTCTCGTTTTCTATGAAACCAGCCTTAATATTTTTAATATTCTATGCGTTTATCTCTTTTTGGAAACACTTTCTTTTTATTCATGCCAAACGAACTCGAATCAAATATTTGTGTCGCCGAAATTTTTTTCAAAATCATTCCTTGTTCCTTCTCAAACTTTACGGCTCACGCACTCGGCAGTTGATCCCGGACAAGGGTGCCTGAATCGAGAGTATGTGGACGCCGTTATTATGCGTTTGTTATGTTAATCACACACTGTTATGCAAACACCTGACACGGAATGCTCATCACGCTGGTCTACGTGGCACAGGATTGAAATGACTACAGCGACACCGACCAAGATTTAAAAAAACAATCCGCATTCTGGAAATAATTCCTATCGGCTCACTCTGTAGAAACGTTTGGCAGTTTTTGAGTTTTAATGTTTGCCATATTTCCACCGGGAATACGCTTTATAGAGTTATCAGTGTTTATATTAATTATGTAAAAACTTTATTCCATTCAGGGTGACTGATATTTATGAAAAAATCTATTCAGCTGATATTAACCGTTCTATTTTTACGCAATTGACCGCCTCTTGGCGAACTCATTTCGGAGTCGAGCCCCGACCTAGGGGAAGACAACCGAGAGCATTTAATGTATCGCGAGCCACCTTAGGCGAGGGAATAAATAGCTCAGTTCCATCCCCTCATATTTTCCTGCTCGCAAACTAGCCGACAAATACATCCCCCATAGCAGCGTATTTCGGTCTACCTATATTCGTGATATAATTCATTGTTTAAGTGGAATTTCGAATGAGCTTCGAACACGCGTTTGATGGATCTCGTTAAGAAATCATTTGGAAATATTAATTAGGAAGTAGTACACCGTTCGCTAACGTACGCTGTTGGTAGGAAAAGTTCGCCAACAAAGCGGATTAATAATTTCTATGGTGAAAACAATTCTTTCGCGAACAACTTTCAACGTTCTGTCACCTCGATAGTTCGTGTGGAATGACGGAGTCAAAGTAAATGGAAATTCAGTCACCAATTTTTTCATATATTGTGTCCCGTAATTATAAACAATTTCGGTGCTTGTCCCTTTGACGGGAATAGTTTTAATCGAATTCACGCAGCGAAATTCGATGCTTTGAAGGAACTTTCACGAAAATGGCATTTTTTAATCGAGATAACCGTAACAGGCATTTTGTGACGGAGGCTGAGAAATCTAGGCATTGATTCGCTAGCAATTCTCGGTGTTTCCGTTGCGATAAAAGGAATATCCATGTTGTTGCCTGAACAAGGTAACATGATAGGCAATCCTATCATTAGTCGAACGCACAATAGAGATTCCCGTGTGTAGAGTTTTCGAGCCTATTTTCAGATATACGCTAACTTAAAAAAAAAAAAAAACATTTTTATTCATCAGTGGAATAATATCGAGTTTCCATATTTCAATTTAAATGTTAAGATATCACAAGAGTTTTATCGTAGAGCACGTTTGAAGTACAGAAAACCCGTATAAATTCCAACTCGTCTAAATTTAAAAGGACGCGATTCGCTAAGACTTTTCTCAAGTGAAATCGTTACGTCACCCGGACAAATTCACCGTATCGTCCAGTTTGCCAGGCATTCCCTGTCTATCCGCTCGACGATGATCCATGGATCAAGCCGCGCAAAGACGGCCGCGCGTTTCTCGAGAATTTCGGGAATTTCCGGCGGTAAAAAAAACCGCGGAGCGCAGTGCGCGGGTCGTGTGGGCCAGGGGTGACGTGACAGGGGCTGGTTATACGCGCGCAGGAGCGTAACGCAAGCGCGGTGGGCCACAGCCCCGTTACCGAGGGTGCCACCCCGAGAAACGCTCAGTCCCGACTCGCTCTCCTCCGGAGGAAACCGGAAATAGTTGCTCGTTCACACTGGCGGGAAAATCGGTACAAAGATATTCGTGATCCGGTCGTTATAAGATCGAAAGAAAAATTTTTCTCGCTTCCAGGACGAATATCGTGCACACAGTGGGTTCTATTACCGATTTCTTTTTTTTTTTTTGGAATAGTGATACTTCTGTGTTCAACAGTGAGTGTGGATTTTTGCGGTTGTCGAAACCGCGTGATTGATAGTCGGTGAGATATGATTGAAAGTGAATGGTTCGCGGGTTTGTACGTTATCCAGAAGAAGTAAAGAGCAGTTCGGGGATTTGCATGGGAATATTTTGAAAGTGAGTAGTGGTGCGGGTTACTTCGGCCCCGTTTGGAATTTCCCTCCGGAGACGCAGGAGGGGGGGAAAAGATCGCGGAGACGCGAGATAAAGAGGAGTGCTTTTGACGAAGGTTGGTCCCGGTCGAGATTCCGCGGCCGAATTAATTACGTGCCGGCAAGATTTAATTCGCTAAGTGCCGCCTGCCACGGTAACTCGAGAACTTCGAACGTCGGCCACGATAAAAATATTCACCGAGACTCGTGTACGCAGAGCGGAATTTTCATGGGTCTCTAAACGGAAATCGGGGTTCGTGTAATTTACCGTGTAACCGCGTTGTTTTTCACTTGTGAACTAGTACCTTGCGATAAGTCGAAGAAATCGCGAACATAACGAGATTAGTGATAATTAGAAAAATTGTGGATCAGGCATTGTGACAACAATACTCGTGGTTTGTGTGATCGACACGTTTTTATTTTCTATCTCTGTTGAACTATACCGCGCAAAGTGTTGCAATTATTGGCACATAAATTAGTTACGTCGTTATTTACGGACTCGTACGGAGTTAATTAACGAGTGCCAATTCTACCAGGGCTGGGACAAATATACGATTCTCCTGTACGCAGTGCGGGCTGAAATTTTGCAAAGGAGAAATTACATCGTTCGAAGTTACACGACGAAGGAAATTTCATTTACATTCGTTTTGTTTAATTCAGCATTAGTTGCGCTCGCAAGTTTCGAACAGTTACGAGTAACTTGATTTTCATGCGGCACTTTGTTTCTTCGATGGTTTTCCTTCTTTTTTTTTTATTTTAACACTCAGCCGTTTGTCCTCACATATTTCTACGAAATTCTAGAACAGGTCGATAGAAATTCAATTAAAAGTGGGTACACCGAGGGCATTTTATAGGTTGAGATTTACTGACATTTTGTTTCACCTGTCCGAGAGTTGAACTTCGCTAATGTCAATTCCACTGAGCTTTCGTGCGAATTGTCCTTCTCGTTTTTTGGTCACAAAATTGTTCCTTTTTCAAGGAACTACGCTCTCCGCCCTCAGTTTCTGAAGTTGATAAAATCTAGTCGATTCAGGTTCACGACCTGTAGTACAGTTCTCTCCTTATTGTCCGCGTTTTTTCATCTTCTTTCTTTCTGTTTCGTACAACCACCCATCCATCGCTATTCGGCTTTAGTGGGAATCGTGTTACGTGTCTCTGATAATATTAATTAGCAACGTAGCGAAAATATCCGTTTCCCTCTGTGTTAACTGGCGAATTGGCCGAGCTCTACACGCAGATCTGATTTTCTCGTAGCGTGGCAACTTCTCTCTGTGTGTATACATATAACTCATAGAAACAACCGTTTGTCGATCGTTATGATGGTATTCGTTATAATTGAAATACGATTCATTAGGCTCTGAATAAAATCCATGAAGTATAAAAGGTGTAGTGAAAGCTCTGACGTATTGATTTTTTCCTGCACTTGTGCCAAACTGTATTGAATCAAACAACGCAGCGCATAGATAATATATTCATCTATTCAACGGAATAGAAACCATTCAGTTCTATTATAAGTATTAATTTTCCAAATATGATTCATATTTTCCATATTTGCGCTATAGTACGTGCACAGTTTCTACGCGTATACCACGTCGTATCATAGATCGTGAATTATCCGAGCGATCATTAGAGAGAAGAATAAGAATCGGTACGGAAATGATAAAGAAACAAGGAAAGGAAAAGGAAAATTCTGATTGCGATGCAGAGACAAAGTGAATTTATTTCAATTGGCAAAGCGAACGGAGATAGGAAACGACACAGATAAAAAGACGAAATAGATAAATCAATCGAACGAGACCGGCATCGATATCATTTTTCATATCCAAACTCGTCTTGTTTTTAAATATTCCGTCCTTTGTCACGAACCGCGCTATCTAAAGACATTTTCCTCCCTGCCTCATCTCGTTCCTTCTACACTGGTTTACACGGACACACGTACACACGCACACTGCAGCGAAGTGTTCGCAATGAGAATCATAGCTATAAAATCAAATGGACAATGAGATAGAGAGACGTAATAGCTTTTCCATTTCTCCCCACGAGTTTTTTTTTCTACTATCGTTACATTCCCAACGACGTTCGAGGACAGCAATTATCACTGATAGATCGAGTAATAATTGAAAAGAACAAAAAAAAAGAAACATTCACCCGCGTCCGATTCCGCTCTTCATCTTTCCGCATTAACGCAAGTGACGATCAGAGATTCACGGGGCGCGATAGAAAGGATAACGACAATAATAAACGGCGGGAACAGGGGAAATGAAATAGGTGGAGAAATGGGGAGGAGAGAGAGAGGGTGCGACTCCCATCGACTTAATACTCCGCCAAGGACCTCGGGGGGCAAAGAGTTAGTCCTGTTTGAAATGCAGCCTGCGCTCGTCGCAGAACAAACCCCCCCTCCCCCTTACCCCGCCATTTCAACCCCTGTCTCACCCTCTTTTCCGTAGCAAGTGGGAAGGAAACGGCGTACAGTTTGAACGAGTAGTTTCCCCCGTCTCGAATCTTATTTATCTCCTCCGTCGTTCACGCCTTGGTCCTTTTTCTTCATCCGTGAACCTTTTTCGAAGACGTTCCGTAACAGGCCATATTTTCATACTGCGACTGGGATGGCTTTTGTAACGCGATTGTTGACTTTAACGAGAACCGACGGCCCGCTGTTGCAATTAACAGGCACGCTAGGAAAATCCGGCATTAATCGGGAACCGGTAGTAATCGTACGGGGCACGTGATTTAAAGGCGATAGAACGATCGGTTAACGAATTCGTTCCTCGAGAGAAATCGCTTTGGTTACCGAAGTGTACCACTGTCGGGTAGTATTAGAAACATCTTCGATTTTATTGTCGATGGAATAATTGATCGTCGTGTTTCAGGAACACTGTGAGTCTCATCAATTGTTGGTAGAATTGATATTATTGTTATTTCTATCGAAATCGAGAGCTTGTTACAGTTTTCATTCAGTTAGTGTTGATAAGATGTAATAAAGATATAAACGGAAATTGATAAATGACCGGCGAATTTATTTCTTAAAATTAATAGTGTTATCTCGGGAATAGTGTCGTTTACTTGTTCATCGTTTAGTCATCCGATCGCGGTATTACGTGAAATTCGAGCTGGGTTGATTGCCTTAGCGATTATACTTGTTTTGGTACGTGTTATTTTGTAAGAGGGAAATTTTTAATCACTCGGAAATAAAAGAAAATGGATTTAGAGATTAGCGAGGTACACTCGTTCGAAGGTAGCAGGATTTAACTGCGAGTTAATTACTGGCACTAAATACTCCTTAATTGCTTTGTTCGTGGACTTAAAACAGGACGAGAATACCGCGGTTTTCTGCATCGCTGGATAATTACCTCGTGTCTCGATATTTGCATGTGACCTACATACATTCGAGTGAGTGATTAGAAACGATCATATCGGGCTTAAAACGCTCGTTGACTATCAAGTCTATCAGTTTATTTTTGAAAAAGTGTAACAGACCTGAGGTATTCCCGTATCGATGTACCGGAACCAAGAGGAATTACTGTTACAATGTGGTGAAGTTTAATTGTTCGTGGTGGGAGAATTTAAGAGTAAACGTTCCCCGAGCACTTTGTTGGAAAACCCGATCTATTTATTCTACAACACTAAATACGAATGTAAAAGCGCCCACGTTTTTTTTTTATCGCAGCTCACTTATCTCCTGAAAGCACAAATAATTTCCACTTGTAAAATTTGTACGATACAAAGTTTCCGTGAATAATAAAATTCACCCGCCAGTGTTAACGTATGTGAAATTGTTACAAATTATGAACAAGTTTTCCGAATTTTTAACTGTTCCATTTTACGTTTCACGAGGAACGAATAAATTATCATTGGATACAGTAATAATTTATAATATTGATTTCTCAAGCATGAATGTCGGCTTTCCATAAAATCGGGCAGAAGTAACGCTCAAACAGATTGATTAACGACGGTCTAACGACGGCTTTCCATGGATCGATGATTTATGTACATCCCTTAATATTGATAGAATAATTAAGCAATGGTATCTTGAATGTACAAAGGAGCTTCTAATTGTTTCAAGCTGCATAATGTAAAGGTATCTAGATTATTGGTGGGTGCATCTCGTGTATACGATTAAGGAGTGGGGTTTGTTTAGTGTATTTATTCGACCTTAACGAGTATCGACTGGAACTCGAGGAATAATGGCGTGGCGGACTTTTACGCTATTACTGCGTCAACTAACAAATAAGTGGAGTTACACCTTGCCGGAATATCTAATTTTTTAGCGGATAACAAAGTTTAATATCACCTTTGAATAATTAGCGAGCATTTTTCCCAGAAAAATTTATTAAAAATGTGGAAACCATGTGTATTACAAAAATCCGCGTTTAAACTATGGGGAACCAGTCGACGGTGCAGTCTCTGGTGTAATTACTCATGCAATTCGAAAATATAGTGAAGTGATCAAGAAAATCGTTTATTATAGAGTTCTCGAAAAAACAACATGAATAGATTCTGCTCTAATACTGGAGTAATGAGGAATGTGCTCGGCTTTTTGTGAAACTTCCTAATTGTGAACCATCGCTAGTTAAAGGTGAACGTTCCTTAAACGAGATTTGGATAAATTCGTACCTTAGATTCGTTGAAAAGAATTAAGGCTAATTAACTTGGATATGTGCTGATTCTCTTGAAAATGTTCTCTTTGTTAGATAATTGTTATTGTCGACGTTATATATTTTAACAAACAAAACTAAATCTCTATGACTCGAATGTAGGTCAATTCAGTCTATCTATCGTTGTAAATCTTAATTGGCTATAAATCATCACAATTTCAATTTCCATTCTCGAAATGCGAAAAATTTATCGATTGTGTATTATTGCTTATATATTGAACAAATTTTCGATGTTCTAAGAATACTACGAATACACTCTAATTATAATTCTGCGCGAGTTAATCTGACTCATCAAAGTCGATCGCTTTCACTTTAAAACAGCATAGCCGTGCCGCGCGAAGGTTATATCGGCGGCTCGCGCGATCTGTTTTCGATTTACGAGGCGGATCCCGGGATTGGAAATTTGCATCCCCTTGCGAGGGATCTGACGATGCACACGTGTCGGGCGTAACTCCTCGAGAGGACGCGTAAAATCAGCCCCGTTTTACGAGCCCGTTTAAACCCCCGCCGCGGCATCGGGCGGTTCTGAATAAATTAGCATTAACATACGAGCCCGAAGAACTGCGACTTTAAAGACCTTCTTCGTCTTGTAGTTTGTCGAAGAAACTTGTTCCGAGGAATGGATCGTGTGCTCAGATCTCGTGTTTGTCACCGTTTTATTAGGAATTAACGTATGAAAATGTGTGTAGGTACGACGTACCATTTTTAGGATTCATAAGAATATAATAAATTATAGAATTCTTTTTTCGAGGAGACAGAATATGATATTTTAAAATTTATTTGCTGTCATATATATCTTGGAAGTTTGTTCGAAACAGGTGAAAATATGATGGATGGAACTGCACGTGGGAAGTATTTGCGTGTGTGTTTAAACAATGAGAGAAGTTTAAAGTTGATACGGTTTTCAAAATAGATCTTGGAGTTTCGGAGGGGTAAAAGTTGAGAGGCGGTTTTCAGTAGACAGTATTTATATGGAGAAGCTTTTTTCAGGCAACGGTTTACGTAAGCTACTTCCAGTTTATGGAAATATTCTTCGGTAACTTCTTTGTGTGCGGCGATCGGGGAATACGTGTAAAATTTTCGGCATAAGTTATTCCAAGCTTACGTAAACTGAAGTTGAAAAATTTGTTCTGAGAATTTCAATAACAGCTGTTGCTACGGAACATTCATATGTAGAGGCGCCTTTAGAGCAACTGCCTTTGTCGGGCCTGCCCTTTTTTGATGGAAATATCTTTCGGGATATCATCGTGTCACAATTTTTGAATTGAAGATATCACGCGAAAATATATGGTGGTTATCAAAGAGCGACGCTGAGAGTTGCACGTGAAATCAACATTTATGATATACAAAGTGTTTTGTATGCAAATAACGTTCTGCGGTCATCTTTGTCTGTGGAAAATGATAAATTGTAGGAGTATAATTATATGTATATGTATACTTTTTCCAAGCGATTTTATACAGTTCTGTAAACACGTTTGATTTTTAAAACTGACCGTGGCACGCCATTTTAATTAAGTGTACTAAATATCCGTTTTGACGAGCGACTACTAATTTAGAGTCATAAAGTACAATAAAACTTTATCGAATACCATATATTTCATATTGTGTTCCTTTTAAGAAATAGTAAATTATATTCATATAAACCACGAATGATTTTTAGCCTATTTATTGATCAAAATCAATGTTTTACCATACTATTAAAGGTACGTTAATATCAACTCATATAATATACATGTAATGTGATTTCTGCATTAACTGCACACTTTGTTGTGACTTCCATTACTCAGGCTAGAAACGTATGAACTCAGACATTGGTATATTATTCAAATTTCTACGTATTACCATCTCCGGTGCATGAAATATTAACTTACGTATCCGACGTTGACATATTATATGAACAACGTTAATGCAAAATTGTTTTTGAATTCAGAATACTGGTTCTGTCGAGGTAACAATCTTTGAACATCGTTGGTTCGTCTCCCCTTGTTCACAAAACCTGTATAGTCCAGTTTGGTTAAATATTTGCTCGTCTCTGAATTTCTGTCGATACTACGAAACAGTTCTACGTTAAATCCTTACGAATGTTTATGTTATCATATGATAGTCCGAACCACATTATCCTCAACAGATGAAAACAGAAACCCTTGTAAAATAATTCTATTCAAACGTGTGATATCAAGAGTTAAGGTCTTGACTCGGGCCAAGTACAAGAGTTCCCGACTGGTAGACCTGAACTACTCTTTTCCGGAGGAATTAGATCGAGGTTTTCGGGGTATTCAAACGGCATTAAATCCGCATATTTCCCCCAAACTATGGTGATATTCTTGTAGGGGACGTCCACCCGAGTAATTTAAGCCTAACTACGAGAAGATCCATCAAGCCAATCGCGAGATATTTTGATCTAAAAAGTCGAGGTTTTTGTAAGAAACGTCGTCTTCTTCCTCTCCTCCTTCTCCATCACCATCTCCATGTTCAGCCTGTCACGCAGCCCGGTGTAAAACCCTAACATATGTTTCATTCCATGCGAGATAATTTTTCTGCCGATAACGTAGATTTTATATATGTTAGTATATGAAATTTCCTCTCACACACATCCAGATTGTTAACATATTAAATTAGAAATGTTTGTTACGTTACGTTTTTGACATCAAGCTTCGTAAAATTAAGGTTCAGAATGCGCATTCGAAACATATTCGATCATTTTTATATGTTGAAAATTGCGCGAATGGCGAGCGATGTATGAAAATCGCGAAAAATCGTCAAATTCAACCAGTTTTTTGGTCGGCATTCGCTCAATTTTTGAGATAGCGATCTGAAACTTGTACCATTGTTTTAGTTAGGAAATTGTACGCCAGATCAACATATAATAGTTGTACTTTTCGAAAATTTAATTTTTCGCCAAAATCTGAAGGGGGTAGGTCAGGATTTTTTGCGATTTTCGTAATTTGCCCGTCATTTCCGTAATTTTCGAGCTATTAAAATGATCCAGGGCGTTTTGGAAGCGGAATCCGAAGCCGAGTAAGGCAGTGAAAGAATCATTTTGATATCTAAAAAATTATGGAAATGGCGAGCGATTTACGAAAATCGCGAAAAATCCTGACCTACCCCCTTCAGATTTTTGCGAAAAATGAAATTTTCGAAAAGTACAACTATTATACATTGATCTGCCGTAGAATTTCCTAACTTAAACAATGGTACAAGTCCCAGGTCGCTATCTCAAAAATTGAGCGAATGCCGACCAAAAAACTGGTTGAATTTGACGATTTTTCGTGATTTTCGTAATTCCCTCGGCATTTCCACAATTTTTTAGACATCGATCTGATTCTTTCACTGTCTTATTCGGCTTTGAATTACACATCCAAAATGACCTCGATCACTAAAATAGCTCAAAAATTATGGAAATGGCGAGGGAAAAACGAAAATGTGGGTGAATCCCTGACCTGCACAATGGGATAGGTCAGGGATTTTTCACCATTTTCGTTTTTCGCTCGTCATTTCCACAATTTTCGAGATATCGACCTGATTCTTTTTGCATCTTACTCGGCTTCGGATTTCGCGTCCAAAGAGCCCTGGATCATTTTAATAGCTCAAAAATTACGGAAATGGCGGCCGAATTACGAAAATCGCGAAATATCGTCAAATTCAACCAGTTTTTTGGTCGGCATTCCCTCAATTTTAAAGATAGCGACCTGAGACTTGTACCATTGTTTTAGTTAGGAAATTCTACGGCAGATCAACATATAATAGTCGTACTTTTCGAAAATTTAATTTTTCGCAAAAATCTGAAGGGGGTAGGTCAGGATTTTTTGCGATTTTCGTAATTTGCCCGTCATTTCCGCAATTTTTGCGATATTAAAATGATCTGGGGCGTTTTGGACGCGGAATCCGAAGCCGAATAAGCCAGTGAAAGAATCATTTTAATATCTCAAAAATTGTGGAAATGGCAAGCGATTTACGAAAATCGCAAAAAATCCTGACCTACCCCCTTCAGATTTTTGCGAAAAATGAAATTTTCGAAAAGTACGACTAATATACATTGATCTGGCGTAGAATTTCCCAACTAAAACAATGGTTCAAGTTTCAGACGGCTATCTCAAAAATTGAGCGAATGCCGACCAAAAAACTGGTTGAATTTGACGATTTTTCGCGATTTTCGTAATTTGCTCGCCATTTCCACAATGATTGAGATATTAAAACGATCCGGGACGTGTTGGACGCGGAATTCGAAGCCCAATAAGACAGTGAAAGATTCAGGTCGATATCTAAAAATTTGCGGAAATGACGAAAGAATCCACAAAAAGCATCGAAAATGCAAAGCTATGGGCCAAGTACAAGAGAATGTTACATTGGAATAGGTTGCTCATTAACATAAACTGCATTTTACACAGGATTTGAAATCAATCAAACTTGCTCACATTTGATTGATTTCAAATCCTGTGTAAAATGCAGTTTATGTTAATGAGCAACCTATTCCAATGTAACATTCTCTTGTACTTGGCCCATAGCTTTGCATTTTCGATGCTTTTTGTGGATAATATTTACGTTCATATTAATTTCATGATAAAAAACAAATCTTTGAACTTATTTTATAGTTGTTCATTTGACGAAATGTTATCGGTGGTACTTCTGTTTTCATGTTTAAACTTAACTCGTTTGATTCAACTCAGATTAAACATAAAGTACATAATTTCGAATAAATAATGATCTGAATTGCATTCCTTTAGAGACGACAGTTCCAATTTCTCCGAGTATGTCATTAGCACTTCGTAATATCATTGGAAATTGAATAATGCTGCGAACCAGTACGCTAGTTCAAGTTACGTTGAAACAATATTATGTAAAGTTCATAAATTAATGCGCTCCAACCTATTTACGAAATAAGATCGTTCTCGTCGTGCAATAATGTAGATATCTGCATACCAATATGCATTCAAATTTACCTGTAATTTACACCATTCGAATTTTAATATCTCGGAAATTACTATCATTTAATTCCTATAATATGAAACGTTAATGATACTCTTAATTCTTCTTAAGAGTTTACAAAATTAAAGGGTTTAAGTTTGAAAATAAGTATGCAAATCTGTCCATCTGTGGAATCTAATATTTCAATAAACATAATTGTTTTATACAATGTATTGTCGCCGCGCTAATTAATTTTTAATTATTCGCACAGATTTTGTAGGACAAAAATACTCGTCCGCAGTTGACTATTAATTCTTTTCTCTTTCGTTTGAATTTCACGCGATTTCGAGATCTTTCGGCTGGACATTTCTGTCAATAAATCTTCCGGTGGTATCTGTAAAACGCACGGGACGTTATCATATTTTACTTTCATTTAATCTTCGCGAGAACGAACCGTTTCGTTTCACACTACGCATTATCGAACATCGGTTATCGACAGTATTATTTACTGCCTAGATCTATTTTTTTTCTCGAATCACCACTTCTGTTAGTAGTTCGTTTTCTCGCGGAAATCGTGACGATACTAAAAAGTTCGGGTAATGAGCACGCGTTTTTCCAGACTTTTACTAATGAAATCAAATTCGCGGGAATATGTAAAATATATTTGTGCATCGTTGTCGAAATGTCGTTATCATTCACGTGTGCTTTTCACGTTTAACTGGCGAAACATTGAATTTACCATACTATAATTATTATTCAGAATTTGTTAGTTCACTGAGCGTATTAGAGTGATGCCCAATGGCAACTTAAATCGTATTATATTTGAAATAAAATGAAAATTTGCCAGTGAAATTGAACAAAGTTCCGCAGTGTAAAATTTCGTTGAATCGGGTGCGGATTAATGTTTTTTATTCTCGATTGTTATTTTACATATTTTTTTTTTTACAAATATACCTTTAATACTTTCTCTCTATCAAACGTAATAAATTAATGAAACATGTAGGCAGAGAGCAATGATATATCTGATTAATAAAATAACACATATGTAATATTACATATACTAACATTAGATCTGCAATAATTAATTTAAGTATGCCGTAATACTTTCTTGAGATCTCCAGCAGATGTACTGCAAAATGTCCTTAAAACTTTTAATTTTCTCTCGTAATGAAAGCAACATTTTAATTAATAACTCAGTACTAGCACATTTACTTTTTATTAAAACTTTACATCGTTCTAACATACACTCTCACGATTACTAAATTATAAAATGAGATGGGAAAAAAATTATTCTACCTTCCCCTTGGAAAGTAATCACACTTCTCACGTAGAAAATCAGAAAATACTTACACGTGTCTATCGTGTACACTATAAAACACACCTAACCACCGAACAGCGTAATATTTTAATTAATCACTAGATCTATCGCAACTGAAGTCGACAATTATTCATTGATACCTACATAGTAATTGAAACATTTCCGAACCGAACGAAACAGCGCAAAATTCCACTATAATTCCACTCGATGACTTTATTCACAAGAGATATTGTATTACACCGGAAGTTCTCGGATTTAAAACAGGATTCAAGATTTGCCTTTGAAGCTTCAACATAAACGAGTCATGGCACACGTTTCATCGGTGATAAATGTGGATTTTGTGTAACATTCGAGGCGGGAAAGTGCCCTTTCTTCCCCGGGGCATGGAACTATTATCGGCATAAAGGTTACCGGTACCGTCGTAAGTCCGCTATCGACTCACCCACGTTCACCGAGGAATATGGGGCTGGACGTAAAAAAAAAACCGTATTTCCACAGTAACGTTTACGACGGAAATCGATCGTTAAGGCGGTCCCCTCCGGTACCCTTAAGCAAGCTTAATTAAAAGCACGGCTGCCTGTGCCTTCGAGGCTGCGGAACGTCATCTCAATGAACGCAAGATGCATGTAGCCCTTTGTTTTTGCTGGGTTGCGGCAACGCTCTGTAATAAAGCGTTCGATGGATTCGTGTAATGAGTTAATAAAAATCGAGATGAAACGATGGGTCGGTGAGAAATTTTAAAGGGAGACTGACACGGAGGGGAAGCGATTTTTATTGCTTTTTATTGCGAAAAGAGAAACGGGATTTGAATATCTAAATAAAAGAAAAAATTACGATTTATATTGGAATTTCTGACAGCAATTTGTAGAGTGCCGAAAATGGCAGTGATATACATACATACATAGAATATAGTTGCAGCGTATCGAGTAGAGTGACGGAAAATGAACGCGCAACAATGAACGTGGAAACTAAATTAAATCAATGACATTCAAACTCTGTTTTTTACGTCATGTCGCTTTTCTAATTTTCCAGTAGCCATCGCGTTTCCCTGGGTGTCGTCTCTGTCGCTGTCACTCAACTTCCCCTTGTAATAAAAAATTGAAACGAGTGCCCTTCCCCCCCGCTGACATGTTGGAATGCAAACAAATGAAAAATGCTCGCAATTCGCGATATGAGATTTGAAAGTAGAAACTGGTTTACGTCGATAAAAAAAAAAAATTTTTTTCATTTTTATATACACTCAACTCGATTGTCGTCCACCCTGATTTCGAGTTTGTTAGATTAAACTGTACAAATACAGCCGCGAATGCGTCGGTCGTTCCTTTAAACGTGTAAAGGTACGCGCATAAAACGGTTACATTTTACGTGGTCGTTCGATACAACGGAAACTCGTTTCTTTCGCCGTGTTTTTCTTTTACTTATCGATCGTTCCGCCGCAACTTAAGGAACATTTTACTCCTATTTTGCGATGTTTATGGTTTTATCGGGCCCTGCCTCGTACGTGTACGATCGCACGTGCTAGATTCATGGGCGTCGTAACGGCATTCGGATTATGTAGATAATTTATTTTTAGAATGGTCCCGGTTATATCGTGGGTAATTTCGGTTAACATTGAAATTTATACATTAACGATAGCAATGCGATGGGACGCGCAGCGATACGTTATTACGTTCTTTTCCCGTTTCGCGATATATGTATGTATACGTGCTATCTCACGTTATATTTTAAGTTTATTGAGATCATAGTGAAATTCCGATCAAGTTACCGGGTTGTTTTTCGAACGGGTTGGATCATATTGCGAGCAATGTCGATCGATAAAATTTATACGTCAATTATGGTGTAACGGTACGATGGAACATTGTAAAATTTCGTTCATATTTCGCGATAATAACTGAGCTCGTATTTTCGGAGTGCAGGGTTCACGACGGAATTTTAGTTATGGGAGTAATTTATTTCCACGGCGTTGCGATCCGGATAGTTATTGATGTTTAGAGTATTAATGATAACTTTGCCGCAAGATACGATCAAGTATTGTGTCGCTTCACGGAATTTGTGGACAGATTTACTGCGATAGTATATCAGTACGATCTATGTAAACTTTCACATCGTTCTAAATAACATGAAATGTATTTGAAGTGTAATTATTAATATTGATCGTAAAATTTACATATTAATCATATCCGGCTAATATTGTCTATTATCTTTATTTTCGTATACTTGACGATTCGAATAGGTAATCGATAAAATAATTGTGGTATCAGGAATACCTTGTCTCTAAATGAACATAGAATAATATGTATAATTGTCTATCGAATTTATTTGACATACTGATCGATCCGAGATTGTGGTTAAGTGAATCCTTCTTTCGAATCTTTCAACCATACATACTCTTCCAGTATGTTTTTCCGTGCGAAACGTACATATTCATGAAAATTCAATATGCGCATTGTTTCCTAAATTAGCGAGAGCAAAAACATTATCTCGTGACCGTTTTATAATAATATTTTTCTTCTTCAACGCTAATATATACGGAGCTAGTGATCCTATCGGATTATTCTCTAAAAATGTGATATTCCCAGTTTAAACAATACCATCGTAATCGGCATAAATTCTTTGGTAATTTATCCATCGTCCGAAAGAAAGAAAATGTTTTATTTGATTGGCAGCGAGCAGTACTACTAATTGACGTTGTCAGGTTCATTTTGTGTTCATATTTCCACCGTAAATGAATGTGGAAAACTGATAATTATCTTATTGTCTCTCTTCAATTCGGTTCTTTGTTATCTCGCCTTCAAAGGGTTGAAACGTGTAAACCGGGTCAGTTGCCGCGGCCGATTTACGTTTCAAAGGTATGAATGTCTGACTAAATACGGTGCTGCATCACTGACATCCATTTCGCGCACCGCCACTACTACTGTTTGCCGTAGTTCTACATGCGTATATGTATACGTTTTCTTTTTATCCTTGAAAAAATAAAACGGAAAGAATGTATCTCAGCGGGACGCCGAAGGAATGGAAACGCTTTGATTTACTTCTGCCTTTTCCGAGCTTAACTTTAATGCAATGGGGTTACATGAAAGTGCAACGGAAGCTCGCATAACGTGAATTTATAAATCCTGACTTTATAGCGTCGAGACGTTATTCGCGAAAATATTACTGCGAATCATGAACTTCTTGGTAAGTTACTAACTCGTGTTAAAAAAAAAAATTACCACTTCTGTCAGTCCGAAGTTATTACCAGATTGTTAATTTTAAATATTTCTTCGTGCAAACCTTTGTGCAGGCACGACCGAACTTCTTTTACACACATAATTCTATCAAACCGGTTTTCTACCGTTATAATCAAACAACTTTCAACAACAAGAACGGGCTACAAAAAAAACTCTCTCATAATGACAAAGTAAATCTCCCACGATCCGTCCCCGCTGTTCCTAAATAAAACTAAGTCGAACCGGTATTAAAAAACACACACACACACATATCCACACACACACATACGCACACTCCGACGAAGTTTAACCCTCTGTACGTGATTTACGCCCCAACTGCCGACGTGGTTGATGTAACGTGATGTCGGGTCGCGCTACAAACGAGAGGGTAATACTGTGGCGGTACAAGCTACGTGGGGAAAGGCATTGACAGCGTGGACCGCAGAGCGGAGGCAGTTCGAGCCAACAGAACGGCAGTCGAGTCATCTTGCTGCAGCACATTCAGCACAACCGCGGAGGAGTTTGCCAAAATGTCAATCCGGCTATCTCACTTGGCCGAAAAGAATTAGCTGCAATGACGAAAACATTACGCGCATCTGCCTTCGTTCGCCGTTGAAACTGGCTAACGTTGTACCTATCCACTGTGTGTACAGGGTGTCCCAAAATTATGAGACGAACAGGAATACGTGGATTATGAGAAAATGAATCGGAAAATTAAGTCTTTTACCAATTTTCATTGTGAAATTTTATTTTTGAGATTTGAGCTCCCACAATTTTGTGTTTAACTTTAAATTTTGAGACACTGTGTGTTTTGACTTCCACCCAGTGAGATGAATCACTTTTTGAAATCTCTGGGTTTAAATATACACCTATCGGCCTTTAAATAAAAATTACAGTTTTTACAATTTAATGTAGGTAAATTTAGTACGAGCAATGGTAAACAACATAATTTTAAATGATAATAAAAAATGCATTTTTCCTATTATAATTAACGGAAATAACGTTGGAAGTTATAACGTTGATTGCAGAATTTTTAGTCCGTTAATTAGGGTACAGGGAATTGTCATTGGGAATTACACTTTGGAACGATGAATATTTTTTAATATTCGCGTAATTCTGTTGATGAAACGCGTGGGGGTTTTGCGGCAATCAGTATGGATTTTATCCTGATCAGTAAATATTTTTCGCATACATTTCTTGTTCTCACATTGTTACTAATTAGCGCGATATTCAGTCGTTGAGTCATTGGTATTCGCGTGGCGGGCACGGTTCAAATTTTCGTGTCGATTTGTAATTGGAGTAATTTAATAACATGCGAAGTATTAATTACTATATGCATTGGACAACGTAATTAGAGTATACACCGCATCCGTGTTATTATTGTTTGTTCGAATTCCATGCCACCGTCGACACTATAATATTATTACAGTATTTATACATTCACTCTTTTACTTCTGACCGGCATGAAATTAATTAGTATCACATTCTCGGTTATTTTTAAAACAGCACTGACGGTAGATTTTTTTATTATATTGTAGCTTGCACTCTGATATGAGAAATTCAGATATTTTGTTGTACCGTATTAGTAGGGAACGATATTCGGATTGTATTGTACTTTATTATAATTAACACTCGACTGAAATCTATCGTTAACGATTTTTTGAGGAAACTAAATAACAACCAGGCATTAAAATCAAATTTTACTGTGATGTTTGTAGAATTCGAAAATAGACGAACATGAATAGAAGAACTCAACGTCGACTTTATATTGTCAGAAAGTAATGTCAAACGTAACGTTGAAACACCGTGGGAAATTTGAAAGAGCGATTAACAAATCCGATATATGCGGCAGACGCAAACCGAATTTTCTCGTAGAAAGACCAAACGGCCAGAGCTGCTGTTAATAGGATAAAACAACCGGAATTTCCTGTAAAGACTAATGAACGAGCCGGAATAATTATCGCATGATACGAAAATTAACAAAACCATGAATGCCTCACATAACCCGGCACCCGGTTTTCCCAACGTAATACCGTCGATCCTGACGTACGTGTGCAACACACCCATACACACGTCCCAGTCGGTTCACAATAAATTTCCAATCCGCTCA
The DNA here is from genome assembly GCA_917499265.3 of Mimumesa dahlbomi. Taxonomy (NCBI): domain Eukaryota; kingdom Metazoa; phylum Arthropoda; class Insecta; order Hymenoptera; family Crabronidae; genus Mimumesa; species Mimumesa dahlbomi. The sequence continues at coordinate 7,714,235 of OU824118.1, read as the reverse complement.
AACATCCCGTGTAATCGACTAAATCAAATATTGAAATGTAGGATTAGCACGAATTATATGTATAGTCGGTTGCCTGGAGAGCTTTGTTCGTGTGTGACTCGATTATGCGATTTCGCCTAGAAGTGACACCTGAAATTCGATGCGGACTTACATATTTATACGGGACATTTCTTTTTCTCTTTTTTTTTTTAGACCGACCGTTGTAACCTGGGAAATATATTTCAGAGAGTCGTGAAGATTTTCAATGTAATTTCTCTTTCGTTCTTTGCTCGAGGGTGCTTGCTAATTGAAGCGGGTCTTGGAAGGATGAAATTTTTTGCGGGTATTATTTAATATCTGAACGAGGTAAAAAGTTGCGGTCCTTTCTGTATTCTGGAAATCTGGCTCAATGTAATATTGTTTCGTCTTCCTTCTTCTTTTTTGTTTCATTTTTAAAGACCACCCGCAACGAAAAGTTTCTCTGTCGCGATCAGTACTTAATTAACTTTTCCAATAGTTTTCAAACCCTCGAGCGAAACAATTTGTCTACTGCACTGAAAAGAATGTAGAACAGGTAAACTCTGTAAAAGTAGAATATTGATTGAGTTTGAATCGTATCAGACTTAATGATTGTATTTATTTAAAAAAAAAAGAAGTAGTAAAACGCATTATTTTATAGACTACTTCCCAATTTAGGAATACTCCCGGCTTCGGTTATTAATGCGTATAATTAAAACAATTGTCTTTCGATTGAAATACTAGAATGGAAGTGGGATGATGTGATTTCCGTTATTACAGATCATTTAAAAATAATGAACCTGCAATGGGCAATAATACTAATCTATTATACATTAATACGAACTATAAATTGATCGATAACGTATTATTAGAAAATCTATTGTTCTATGCTCCAATCTGATATTTTCAATGCAGACGATGAATCATTTAATCCCTCTCAATGAACTAAATATTTATACCCCACGGTATTTAACAGTTTCAACATGAATTAATTGTTTAACGTCGCGCTACGAATTACCGTCCAATCCGCACGATTAAAGAAATTCAGGCTTCCGGTCCAACAAAATTAAGACCTATAGATTTTGGAATACTTCCAGAATAGCTGGATGAAAGTCGATATAATATATATACATACATAATATACGCAACAAGTCTGCAAGTGAAGCCAAATTTATCGATATATCCCTCATTCTCAATGAAGGACTTCCGGTAACCGAAACCGAGCCATAATTTAATTATTCATTTTCGCTTTTCGCTAAATAATTTCCAAAAGGTCCGAATATTTTCGTAAGTATCGATACTCCCTGGCATTTGCGGTTCGCACAAACACTTCCGGTAAGAAAGGCAAGTTTCCCTGAACTTCTGAGACGCTAATAGTGGAGTGCTTGAGCAATTGGACAACGTTTAGGGGGTTCCCACGTATTGCGCCCGCGTTCTCGGTACGGCGGCACGTACATAGGTAATGGATCCCAAGTTTCTACAGGCTTCGTGGTCTGGCGCAGCTATAATCGGCCTGGATCCGTTCCAGACCATCCTGAAGGTAACCGATATAGCAACAAGTTTGCTCGTTGCTGGCGGAAATTCTTTCGACGTCTTCTCGCGCGTCTCGGCCCGAAGTATCGTTCGTTATCGGTAAACGACCGGTTTAAAACGTTCCGGGACTTGAGAATTGAGATCTTGTTAATAACTTCCATGGGAACGTTTCAGGGAATCGTGGAGATCGCAGGTAGAATTTGTCGAACGTCGGTATTCTCGCGACGGGGGAAATGTTTGATACTGAAAATTCCAGATATATATAATTACAATTGACTTTGAGTATTTGTACCGGATACAATATTTTGTGATAATTGAAATGTTTAAGAGGGAACAGGGGCGGAGGGGGGTTGAACGATATTGTTAGAGGGAAAGTAATTAAACGGGTTTTCAAAAGGAACGATATCTCTTTGAACATTTGTTAAAGATAGAAGTAAAGACTTCCGATATAATAGGAATATCGCAACAAGCAAGAACGTTGATTCTCCAAGAAGTGCTTTTATTGAAAATGCCGTATGCCTTGTCGGAGGTTCAGTTACTGGGGAACGTGCTTTCTTGTATCGGCGAACAATCTTTCCGGTGTTCTGCTGCTTTCTGTAATAGAATTTCCACGCTGTTCATCGGAGAACAGGAATTTATTTGGCGACGGGCGAAGAACGAAATTGCTTGAAGTTTGAACGGAAGGACTGCAAGAAGTTCTGGAAGTTTAATACCGGAAACTTGAGAACATAATGCGCAATAAAGAAAATTGTACGGTTATCTTTATGCCCGGGCTGGTTTCTTTCACGTCTTGAAATACTTCCAACAGAACATTCGAGTCACAAAACAGATTCAAAGTAATTTTAAAGACAATGGTAATAACACTCGTCCTGCCAAATCACGAACTAAGAATGGAAATATATTTTATATTAATTTTGATAAATTTTACTGTTGTTTTCGCTATATTGTTGGAATCAATTTCTATTAACATAATTAACGAAATTCTGTTATACATACATATACAATATCGTTAATTGAACGGTGTACGGTGTACATTAAAAGATTTTCGAAAGTAGCAGCAAGCGAAAACCTTGAAGTGAAAGCTCCGACAAATAGGAAATAATCGTTAAGACAACAATGATGAAAGTTCGCCTCAAAGCAATGCGATGAAATGGGTAAACTGGGTGGAAACTCACGGCTACTTCACCCTTACTTCTTACCCTTAATCACTTGCTACTGGAGCTTCGGCTTGTACCGGTCATTTAACATTAACCGATAAAGTACCGCAAAGGATATTTAAAGAAAACTTTTTTAAAAAATTGTAAATATCCTTAAAGAAACCCCGAAAATTTATATATCCCCGTAAGTAATTTAATTTATTCGGCGTACATTTTTAATTTTTTGCAAACTTCATATTCAATCAACCAAATTTCAAATTCTGCGAATTATCTCGTTTTATCTCCTTCGTTTAAGGATATATCTGAAATTAGGTTCATTCACTTCCATCCAGATTTAATACTATTTAACAGTAAAAAGCCGAGACACGCCTTCTTCAATCGCGTATTATCACACACTCGTACACATCGTAAGAAGTTAATAGAATCTCAAGTAGGATGAAGCATTAAAAATTCACGAGGAACCGGCGAGTCGTTTCCCTCGACCACGTTGTTTCCCTATTCTTTTTATCGTTCATCGCGAGAAGAAACCAACTCGCGGGCGACGGCGTTTAACGCGAGTTGTTGAAGCGGAGGGCTCATAAGATTTGCAAATTTTCCGCCGGGCAAAAACGTTATTGTAAGCCAGACCCGGTTGCCGCGGTTTAGGTATACAACGATAGGCGGCCCGCAAAAGAAGAAGGGAGGAGTTAGGAAAGTAGTTCGCAGCGTGAAATTTGCGATAAACGCAGCTGTCACGTCCGCGTTATTCAGCAACACGTGGTCCGACAGCCGGAGCACTGAATACATTATAAAAGGTCCGATGTTTCAACTGTGAAACTCGTGACCATATGTCGTTTTTCGCCGCGCGCGCTTGCGAAAGTTGGACAACGCCGTTACGAAACGAGTTCGCTAGCAGTTCGGAAAATAAATTCGCCGGCCCACATCCTGACCGGCCGGCGGAATTTCATTTGAAGATGTGCATTCGTAATTAGCGCGATTTTTCCCCTGCGTCGGGATGAATTTACGGGGCACTTCGTGCTCGGGATTATTTCAATCAGCCATTATGCCCGGCGGTAAATAAAACGGGAAGGGAAAATGTTTTTTTCACCACCGAGTTCGCGAAAAGTTCAAGTGGAACGATTATAGTGGGGGAATGACTTTAGATTACGAATAATTCGAAATCTGTCGGTGGGTGTATTTCACCGGTGTGTTCGCCGTGGTATTATTTCAGTTTCGACGAATCATTTCTTTTTTCCCGTTCTTGCGTGTATTTATAGCCGCGTGAAAAGTTTGCGAACGAATTCTATGAGGTATAGCAACGGTACAGCGAGGAGAGTATTATGATAGAAATACTTTGATTTCCGCCGAAAGGAACAATTATTTTAATAAATCCTCCGAAAACCTGATTTCACGACGGGGCGAAAAAGTGACTACGTTTTAAGAGTTCGGATGTTTTAATTCAAACTTTCAAATTTTTTGCTTGACGTATTTGACGTTTTTACACGACTCGCGCGGCGAGCTGCGCGTTATTTTAACTAGGTTTTAACCGAAAAAAAAACTGGTTCATGCACAGTTCGAAAATAAGTTTTTGGAGCGGCCAAAAATGACAATTTGATGAAAACAGGCGGACTTCATTTGAAATTATGAATTGCCAGAAAAGTCGCTAAAAACGTACATCTCAATTCGTGCGTCACGAGAATTAGTAGCTTGAAATTAATTTCTAGTACGAATTGCAGGATACATTTTAAGCTATTAAGCTTGTGTTGGTCGTGTACTCATTTACGCGAAAGAAACCTCTTAAGAAATCCGTAAACGTTATCAAAACTTAATGCCGTGTGCTATTTTCATTCCGTTTCTGCGTTCACTCTTTAACATACCGAGCCTGAATGCGAGACGTATAATATGCACAAGTGCACATTTCAATTTACATAGAGTATTAATTATGATTATTATCCTCCATTAATAATTTCAAATGATGCAAATATCTTGGAAATCTGACGGCAATCTGACTCGCCTTAAATTTCGGAACAATGAATCTATTCAATGAATTCTATTTTTTTATAAATTTGATCTACGACAAGGAATACTTCATTTAAATAGTTTGTAAAGAAATTATCGAAATTCCAATTTACAATTTTAGTAGGACTTGTTTATTTTCTCGCTTATTCTACAAAATATGGTATAACGAGGAAATATGAAGAAAATATATTCATTTATTTCAACGAGTGGATTATCAACGAACTGACCAGTTCATAAAAGTCAGTGTATATATGTTTATCACTAATATATCCGTGAATTGAGTGATATAGAGACAGAGTTTCCACCTCGTTACGTGCAACACGAATACGTTAGAGCAAACAAGTAGATTGGAAATCACGACGTAATAAAAAAGAAATTTCACCAGTCCCATTAAATGACTTACTTATCGATATTCGTAAACTTTGCCAAATGTCCACAATAATAACCCACCGTACACTATACGGAACGGTTGGTAAAACAGAAAATATATTTCTACGCGGCTTGCCACGACACCAGGATCGACGTTCACGTTGCAGAGAGTTATTCCACGAATAACATTATTCCACGATGAAAAGTGCACGGTGGAGGTTGTAGCTGGTGTATTAATCCTCCATGATCTCGAAAAATTCGATGCCTCATGTACCGCGATGCCCGTCCCATTTTCATCCCTTGAATTTGCCGGAGGATTCGCGATTTCGACCGTATTGAAATACAATTTGCACGATGGCGGCGGCGGGCACCAAGAATTGAAATCGTGATTTAGGATTTCGTGTTCCGGCCCGGGTATTAAAAATCGCCGATTGAATTTGCCCGCTACCAGCTGCACCTGCAGCCGGTCGAATTTGTCCCTTGCACCTCGCAATCCCTCTCTCGCTACGGTTTTATTTGAAACCGCTGTAAACTCGGAATCACTCGTTTCTATGGGTTTCATCAAGTAAAAACGCGTAGAAGCGTGCCCGATAATATCGTCGATGTAACGATTTTTATCTTTTTTTCACGGTGGCCGGTTGATGAGAATTAATCGTCGCGTCTGATAGCGATCGGCCCGGCGCGGTTTCTAAATATCTTGGATCGTGAATTCCCATAATTAATTCTGTTGATTTAAATGCAAATGTAAATGTATAGAGCCCCTATTATGTTTGAATCAATTGATGCGTTAATTTACTCTATAACCCAAGGCTGCCTTAGTAATTAATTATTGATCATTCATGATTTTATCAGCGTTATAACGGTATTATTAGATTCTCCCCGTGCACGTTTCGCCGGATCTTTTATAATTCAATAGTTCTAAATTATAGAACGCGAGTCAAATACCATGGAAAATCCGACGGGTACAACATTTCCACCGGCACGGTGAAAAATAGAAAAGCCTGTAACTTTTCCTTCAGCGATATTTCAATGTTTGCAAATATCGAAAAGCCGGTGGTAGTTGTTGTTGTTGTTGTTGTTGTTTTTTTCCTTTTTTTTCCCCTATACATCCCCTTCGTGTTTTCAACCAGCGCTATATCGAACCTGTCAGAAGTTACCCAGCGAAACGGCGGCTTTATTTTCTTCCGCGCAACCAGTTTTCCGTTCCGTTTTACATTTCGACCGGCGGACCTCGGCATTTCGAAGAAAATTGCTAGGAAATCCCGGCGGAAATGTTTTGCTCGATATTCGCGGCACCGTTCATGTTTCAATTACCCTTCAATCCATCTAAGTTAATCGACGTACGAGGGTATTTCGGCGGCTCGTACCGAAATTAATTGAGGAATCAGTTCTGAACCGGAACAGCTCGAATTCTGCGGACGTGGCCGCCCCCGAAAGACGTGGGCTGCCAGTTCGCCGATGCAATTTCGCCAGTTACAGACCGGAGTAACTTCGACCCGCGCGGGAAAACGCCGAGAAGATATCGGGACGAACGGAATATCGACGTATGAGTGAAGATGAAGAGCGGCAAAGGATAGATAAATTAAGGATAGTGGATGGTTACTTGATTGGTGGGTGGTAATAGAAAACGGTACGTCAGGAAGGGTGGGAGAGGGTGGGGAGGGGGGGATGGAACGTAATAAAGCATGAATGAGAATAAAATGGACACGATGAAGGTACGCGAGGTACGATACGGTACAATTAATATTGGATAGGGGAATAATAACAATATGAAACACAATGCCGCGATGAAAGCCGATAGGATAGAACGTTAAATATATATTAACGCAGAATTAATACGTAATAACGCATAGCATCGGTGTACCGGTACAAACTATTTAATCTTCCCACGTTTATTTTATAAACTCTGTACCCGTATAATACATAGATAAATATCATAATATAACATCGTGACAAAATAACGAACGTCCCTTGAACGCGACGATACGAAGGAACAGCGAAACAATAGAGCGTAACCGTGGAGTGGCATGAAATAACAGAAAGCGGAATGTAACGTAACGGTAAAAGACGGCGATGACGCGCGTACGAGGCAAACGTTAGACGTTAACAAAAGCTAATGGAATATAATACAAGGTCTCCGATGTTACCGGAACAGTGGAAAACGATACAACCCCTAGGTTGCTCGGTTGTGGTAAAAGATAGCGCTTGTGGCAGGAATTGTACGAACAACACAATATGCCAGTGGTGTAATGAAGTCTATCGAGAGGGGGTGTGGAGTAGGGTGGTGAGGGTTGAGGGGGGGGGGGAGAAGGTTCGACCCGATGTTTCGACCCTCACCAACGTTTCGCTTCCTGTCCGGAACTGCACGACCGATGATTCCAAACCGAAATCACGATGCCCGGATCGTGCTTCCTTTCCCGCATACCGAATTTCCACCAGCGTTCCGTTCCGCCAGCCTTTACGCTATCTAAAAGTTTCAAGTTTTCCACGGAGTCGTATAAGGTTAACCAATTGTTTCGGTGTTCGGCAAGTACTACTTACTTTTCTCTTCGCATATGGTGTTAGCATCGTCCTTGTAGAAGTTTGTATTGTAGTTTTACGTGATATAGAAATTATGAACAAACGATCGCTAATGTTGAATACATACATACACGTTTATCGTTGTTTAAACGTTCGAGTTTTCGAACGAGGATGTATCTATTTTCCCAAGTATTTCTCACTAGGGTCTGGTCGACAATTTCGGGTGAACCGGGGATCCATATTCCGTCGGGATATCACTTTAAGATTGTGGGTGTTGGGAAACACTGCGGGTGTTCGTTATGCAAAGGTCCCCGACCGTTGTCTCCGGTAGTGATAGAAGTAGAAAGAGACGGTTTCCAAAAGGGGACGGGGAAACGCCGTTGGTGAGCTGCTTCGGACGCTAATGGCTTTCCCAACGCAAACGCCTACATTCAACGCTACGTGAAGCCGGAGAGCGATGTTAGTTATGTCGAGCCGGAACAACCTGGAGAATTATACCTACCAGGATCCCTTATTCTCCATCTTCTTCCTTCGGTGCACTCACACACACATATACACATATAGGTAAACACACATAGACGACAGTAGAGCTTGTGGAGATTTCACATATACGTATAATTCCTCTACACTCTTAGGACCATCGTACGAATCGAGATACGGTTAGTTCAAAGGGTGAGATGGAGGATTTTGAAAGCCGAATTCCTGTTCGTATTTCACCGACGGCTCTTATTACGTGATCGACTGTAATTTCCATCGGGATGGAAAACGAGTGGAGATTTTCAGTAGCATTAATTACGCGGCGTAATGGAAGTGTAGAATAAATACATCGAAATCCGGTAGCACCGTTTGAAATATTCAGAATCATGTATCCAACGTGGAGCTTTGCGATCCAAGAGAGTCATTCACATTCACGTACGTACGTATGTATGTATTATCACGGACACGCACGTGCGTATCGGTTCCCATATACATATACACACGCACGCGTAACGGACAAAACACTCACGGCAGAGATCTGTACACATCGGGTGGATATTGCGCTAACCGTTTCACAGTGGTGCAGCACATCGAGACTTTCGGTATGCTGCAGTAGGAGGAAACATCCGGTAGGCGACTAGACGCCATACACAGAAGCATACGTTCGGCTTTGAAAACGGTAGGAGGGAGGATGAGTCTGCTCGTGTCGTGCATCGAAATTCCGTTTAATCGTCCCTCAGGCCTCGCTTTCTCTGTGTCCGTGATCCACGTTCGTGTGAGTGTGGAAGAAGGGACAACCGTGGATGTCGAAAGACTGGCCAACTTCGCGACCAGTTTCACGTGTAGATGAATTTCAACGGAGAAGAGGATTTCTCAAGAATCTCGATGCAATTGAGAATACTGGCGTGGAGAAATTTTCGGAGGGCAGAATCTTTCGAGTGCAAACATTTCGAGACCTGGATGTTCGACGGCTCAGGAATTTCTATTGGCAGATGTTTTCGGGTGCAGCAATTCAGGGCTTAGAATCTTTTGAGCGTGAACATTTCGGATGTGGAAAGTTCCACGGGCGAAAAGTCAGAGTTTCGAATATTTCTGGTGCAACGATTCAGGATCTAGATTCATTCTAGATAGCTGGTGAAATTTCGACGCTTGGCTATTCGAAGGATCGGAAATTTATCGAGGCAGATATTTACACGTGTAAACATTCCGAGTTTTCGAATCCTTCCACGTATTAACGTTTAAAGCCTAGCAACTTTCACGTCGGGAAATTCTAAGGTGAAAACATTTCCACTGCAACAATTTAGAATTTTTTTCTTTCTATAGATTTGCGAACATTTCGACATTTGAATGTTTGAAAGCATGAAAATCTCTACCTGCAGAGATTCATAGGTGCAAAACTAGAAAGTGGGGAATCTTTCAATTACATAGAGTCCAATAGACAGAAATTTACGTTAGTTGCGTAAAACTGGCAATGGCGTCGATAGTGATTCTTAACATTCGTCGATACGTACCATCGATCCGTTGCCTCGTGGTATTATCAACGACGCCGTCTTTGGTTATCACGATCATTATCATTGATATCTTTTGCCATTACATCGGAGTACACATCCAGCTTGTCCTTTGTGCAGAACTTCGAAACGATTCTGTGCTTCGAAATTGCTGCATTGTATCCCGTTGTGATATTGTGCTACACAATTTCTCAGAGGATCAACGACGAACAGTTTTCTCAGACAATTTATTGACCGATTGTCCTACCGTAAAAGATGACAATTTATTTCAGACAAGCACCATATTTTGAGTTATGGAAACCTGGCCGAATTATAATAAATACTATCTACTTTTAAAATGCAATGGCAGAAAGTGCAAAGATCGTATTTAACCCATGATCAAATATTTTAGATGTTTTTCGTTTCCTTTTTTCGTAAGAAGATGGTGATAACGTATTTTTTATAAGGACAGAAATAGAGGAACGAAAGATCTATTTAAACAGCTCGCTAAGTTTCGACCCGATTCACGATGCTTCCCTTGCTTTCGTAATTTTGCGGTCATTAAATCTGTAATGTCCCTCTTATTCATAACGTTGGCCACCGTGTCGAGGTAGCTGGTTAAACGTTCTGCTAATTTGCTCGAAATAACACGAGTGCCGTTCATCTTACAGCTTTATGTTCAAGAGTCAGGTTTCAATTGATTTATGAAGTTGATCCAAGCACACGGAATAAATCCATGTTGATCCATGTTACAGAAATTAACAACGTGTACAATAATTTGCTGATTTATGATCTCCTGATTATCTTGGAATTTAATCAATAATAAAAATTATGGGGGAGGGATGCGGAAATAAATTATTATTAATTTGCTTTTTTCTTGAAAGATTCAAATTTTAACTTCTTGCAACGTTGGTAGGAAAGAAAGGGATGGACAAATATTCCCTGAGTGGAAGGGCTAATCTCCAGGGACTAACCACGAAGAGGGTATGAAACTTCAATATTAACTGAGACAATCCCCGTTTGTTTGCCCTTGGCACCCTTCTCCTTATCAGGGCCGAGGACGACCCTGCTGGTATTAGCCCTTGAAAGCTTCTGTACGATTTTTTTTCTTGTCTCACCTAACGGAGAATCTTTATCAACCCAATTTTCTAGATACCTTATTACACTTATTATTATCACTTTTTCATGTTAATCACTCTTGCGTATAATTTATTTTATATAATTTATCGTCACCTCGCCGTATAACCAAGTAAAACAAAATTCACACGAGAAATAATTATTTCCGTCTCGCGACAAGTCACGATTTACATAAATTGTGAAACGTTCTCAGATTAACAACACTGAACAAAATAAATCAACAACGACAAACAACGGTCATTCGAAAGTGTTTAACAAACTTTTGCAAAAATACACAAGTAAACGAATAAATCAATGGTACACCAATTTCCAGGCAATACAAATAACCGGGTTTTAAATTAAATTCCACCAACAACGTGGAAATGGTCCACAAAGATAATCAGTCACATTTTATCCGTCGAATCGAACGAGTTTTCACGAATCTTTATGAAACATATTGACAGAAAAATCGTTCGCACGAGAACGCACTGTCAGCAGCAACCCCGGAAATACCTGTAAAAGCCGCACAATATCTGCAAATTAAACGCGAGGCGACCTTTGGCACGCAGGTGCACGAATCGGCTGATTGAGGCACGGACGAAGTTTCATTTGGGTCGCGACGAGTGCCGAAACGAGTGCCAGAAAGGATGAAGGATGCCCAGAGAGGGTGTATTTGAGTGCAGAGCACTCGAAACGGTGTACAGGGTAACACACTGCTCTTCTTCCCATCGCAAGTCGCCCGTAGTTTTTCGCCCCCTCCCCTCGCCCCCTCGCCCCCTCGCACCCTCGTGCGCTTCATCCTGCCGTGCACCCCTTTCCCGATTTTATGCGCGCGCCATTTTTTTTTTTTTTTTCAACGAGCTGGCTGGCTTCGTTTCGTGCCTCATAAACGGGAAAATGTAAACTGAATCGTGGATTAACCTCATTAACGACGGGATACGTTTTTTTCGCTAGAGAAGCAGCGTGAAATGTAGCTGAAATGAACATTTTTTTTTCTTCTCTTTTCAAGAATTCCACGGTTTGTCATACGTGATCCATTGATGGATTAATGCGACGACGTTGTGACACGGTTTGAGATTGTTCGGGTTTTGTTTTGACACGATTTAACAACTTTTGTATTGTTCTTTGTTGGAATTCTCTTGTGTTCGTGAGAAATGTAAATGATGGCGATAGGAAGGAAAATCTAGACTTTATTTATATTGATTAAGGAGAAGTTTTGTTAATTTCTACTGAATAAAATAAATCTCCGTGGAATGTGGCAGCTATCTTCGACAGCACTTTGTGCGTAAGTTAATTAATTAAGACACAGGGAATTAGTTTCTTTCTCGTTGCCCATTAGCACTACGTAGCTTGAGAATTAAAATCGTAACTTAAATAAAAGAATCCCAAAGGACTGAAAACATCAGTGGCATTTCCCTTCGACTGCGTCAAAGAAAACTTTGATCATTGTGAGAAATCTCTGTCCGGGAAATGAATTTAATTAAAAGCCACGCATAATGTTCGTACCTAACAACCAAAGAACTACCATTTTAATATACAATACATATTCATTTTATCATATTTCAATGAAATCGTAGCAAGTGAATAAAAGCAAAGAAAATCCCTATAAAAAGCTTTCGATTATAAAGCGACCTGATCTATTCCCTGCTAAAATAATAATATAACTACTTTTCGATTAATATATTTTGCGAATTTCCATCCAGCTATATTTTTGATTCCAAACGAAGAAACGACGTAGAATTCTGTATAACATCGATACAACAAAGGATATCTAATGAAAAACGGATAATAGAAGTTCTTTATCTCGCCTCGAAATACGCAACTGCTGTACAACGTAACACAGTGTTCTTCTTCCCATCGCGGCACGTAGTTTCTCACTTCTGTTTCCACTTTCGCCTCCATAACCACCCCATTTTCCGTCTCACCCCGGCTACACTCACTCATTCTGCCCTCGTTTTACGTCTGTGCCCTTTTTCAACGACCCGTTTCCTGTCTGCCTGCGTTTCGTGCCTCGTAAACGAGAAAATGTAAACTGAATCGCGAATTAACCTCATTAGTAACTGCGCTGCGATATTCGTCAAAAAGGTCTACTCACCTGGTTATTAGCAGAATAAAGATTCACACGTTTTATTGAATATTTTGCCAGGGACGGTGTCGCCAACGTTGCGAAACTTGTCGCAGCTTCGTGTCGGAAACCTTATACTCGTGTGTGTGTGGGTGAAAGCTTTTTCAGGAATTTCATGCATTTTTGGTGAAATAACGTTTGAAATTAATTGAGTAACTTCGTAAAGTATCTGGCAAATTATATCGATACTGAATATGCACGGATAGGGATTAAAAATATTTACACTTATTAGATTATACCCAGGGTGCGAATTATTTTCTGTTTGAACTGTATTTATAATCAGGGCATATTAAATAATATAATAATAGCCCATAAAAATACACTATGTCGTTGACAATAACTAGATACACGGTTTTGTGAAAAATGCTATACTAATTAGGAACTGTTAATCATTGACGAATTCAAACAGAAAAGAATTTGATATTCTTTACAGTTTTTATTAAAACACATTACAAATATTAATTTCACTGGAATTCATTAATTATACACTTTTATTTGAATTAAAAACCGAACGAAACAGTACGCGAATTTCGGAAGTAAGCGAATACATTTTAATTCGACAAATTCTAGTATAAAATCCGATAACTGGTGAACTTTAACTCAGAGTGTCATTTCCTATTATTTTAAATATTGTACGGTATCTGTAACGTAAAAGGAAAGTGGAATAACAATGCGTTATTAATTATGGCCGAAGTAAAATTGCAGCGTATCCATGTTCCCATGAGTATATGTGAATAATTAACGGGAGAATTCATTCAACGTTAATTTGATACTGATAGCGTATTCAAGGATTATCCAATATTCAAATCAGTAAAATAATTTATATCCACATTTCCCTTTTTCTCTTTGAAACACGTGAAAGTCGACAGATAATACAGCTTTGTCGGTAACATATTTTTCGTCCCGTGTAATATCCTTCCAGGAAAGTAAACTTTAAATGGCTAGAAAACAAGTCTGATTTTTTCCATGCCTCTCGCGATATAACAGTAAGTGGTATAAATCGAACGTATGATTAATCACCGAAGTTCTGTAATAGATTCGCAATCGAGAAAATAAAAATCCGTAAAAGTGACACCGGATTAATGCGAATTGATTTATGGAGGCGGGGAATTATCCATTCAAATATGTTTCCCTTGTTCAGAGTTTTACGAGTTGTGTAAATAGAAGCTGCGATGCTCGGAACGATCCTTCGTTGATCGCCGGGATGCGGTTTACGATATTATACGTGTAATACCGCTCGTATTTCGAATATGCTAACAAACCTCTCGAGTTCGTCTTATCGTGGCCGTAAAATTCCGTAAACCTGTTGTAAAGCATCGCGGGGGCTGGTTTTCAGCACAATCACCCGGCAAGTTTTAACGATAAAATCCGTAGAAAGTATAGCGTCTTCGTAGCGATTTCACGAGAAGAAAATTAATTAAACGATCAAGTACTCGCGATTGTTAATTGCCGATACTTTTGTACCGGGACTCGATTTCAGTAACAAAGAACACGGCAATTACGTTTCGATGAAAGGACTGTTTCAACTGCTAATTGTCGTCTTTATTTCGACTTCAAACGTGTTTAATTAAATTATTTAAATCTTATTTCTCGCGAATATCTTTAAATAACTTTTATATACGAAAGTGAGTATACAATAGTTTCCTTGTTCATTTGATACGTAAACAATAACGTACAAAAGGTTCTTTAAATGTTTACTAAAATTCCGTAACGAAAAGATCCGTACACACTATGTTTCCTTTCTTTTTGGCACTTCATTCGACTGTACAAACAGACTGTTTTTCGGTATTTCGCATCCTATGAATGTACAAACCGTAGAAAGCACACAAAAAGCGAACTCGCGAGACGGTGAGTCCAAAAGTTCGAAATTTACCTGCAGTGATTACATGTCTATAAACATGTACGAAAATTCGGTTGATCCATCGATCAGTTTACTCTTAACAAATTGCTCGGTCGGTTCGTAGAAAAAAACGAGAAAACTGCGACAACTATTTTCCGAAAAAACAAGGGGTAAATAAAGTACAAAAATTTCAAAAATTTGGGTTCGTACCTTTCGCGTATTTTACTGAAACACCTGAGTAGTCGAAATATCAGGTCACGTTCAACACTTTCACCTTGTTCAATTTCCTGTAGTTTTGTGAAATGACAACCAAACAAAGGGGTGAACACAGAAAAAATTGCCCATCCCAAATTACTATAAACACGACGTAGAATTTGGACATTCTCCTGGCGTAAAATGCATCCATCATCGAAACACGCGTTTTAATATTAAACCGTGTTATCCGCGGTCCGTTTTGTACGCACGACATTAACAGAATATTTATACGAGTGCCCATCGCACAAACACTGCAATTCGCGTAACATCTGTTGCAATCGCGTAGAAACCGACCCGTGTACACGTTCATACGAACGCACGACAATAACATCGAATAATAACGGCAGAGTCGAGGGTAACAAAAATATGCAACAAGAACAAAACTTTCGGTTTATGTTACGTCAGCTTATTAACGAATGGAGGAACGATAACAAGCATCGTTGCCATACGCGAAACGTGCCGCGAGATCATTTTCACTGTTACTCGATATTGATTCAATTTTTATATAATTCAAAATCTCTTTTCAAATATTTGGCAAAAATTCGTCGCGATTTAAAACGGGTGATATCGTTCGCGATCGATTTCGTTGAATTTTCGTGCCACTTATATTACTTTATTTTTTGTTGATATTATGTAATTAAGTCTTATGTCAAATACGGTGTACTCAAGCACTATCGCGTTCAGTAGTCACTTAATGTTTCAAAATAAATCAATTTCAAATATTTGGCAAAATTCGTCGCGATTTAACACTAAACGTACCGACAGTTGATGTACATATTCTTATGAAATCCGTAAAAGTGATAACTTTTACAATAGATTTTGCGTAATAGTCAATTTCGTATAGAGAACTGTATTTTCCTTATGTTGATTTAAAAAAATTAACGTTGAAAGCTATAACGTTGCATGCAGGAATTTTAATAAAAAGTTTGAAACCGGTCATTTGACCCACCTCGGTAGGTTTAGTGTTAAAACGGACAATATCGTTCGCGATCAATTTCCTTGAATTTTCGTGCCACTTATATTATTTTATTTATTCTCTATATTATTTAATTAAGTCTTACGTCAAATACGGTGTACTCCAAACACTATCGCTTTCGGTAGTCACCGAGTGTTTCGAAATAAATCAAAAGCGCTTTCGTCGCGGGTATCGATGGGAAATCGGATACAGATACGACTAACACCATCGATTCCCCGCAGCTCGCAGCTATTCAGCGCGAAATCCACATGTCCGTGTCCCCCGTACTCTTTCAGATGCAAGGGAACGGGGGCATTCGTTACGTGAGTTTTCGACGTGTCGCGCTAATTAGTAAAATTGAGCGGCCAGTCGTGCGGCATATTTGTGATTGGCCGGCCGCAAATAGTCGGAGCATTCTGTACATTCACCGGGATAAATGCGGATATCGAGGCGACCGAATGGATAATTATTACTGGGCGGTCACTATTTCGATAATTAATTGATATCCGTGATCGAGACCTGCCAATCGGTTGTATCGCGTGAATAGTATCGATCGCGGGCGCACGTAACTTCTGAAAGGATATTATTAACCAGTGTCAGTTGATTTGCCACCGCTCGCACGCGTCCTTAGGGAGAGTGGCGTGATGTTGCTCTTGTCATGGCCTATTGTCTGGGATATCATGCGATATACCTGATTCAATTACGGATCGGTGGATTCCTCTGCGAAACGTCGCTACACTTTCGCGAACGACGGGGCCAACGCGTAATTGGCCGAGAAATTCCGTTGGTTTTGTTTGGATTGGAATTTATTCGAATTTAAGGATTTGTTTATATTTCATGTGCGTCGATTACTCGATGTTTAGGGTGTGAATTTGTTCGTTAATTCTATCGATGGATTCGTTATACGATAAATCTTGCATCGAACGTTTCAATATTCCAACGATTAATTACAGCCGTATCTCACGACATAACATATTAGCGTTACCGTGTAATGCTACGTGACAAGGAGTCCACAGGGAGATTAATATAACGTTGTTCCATGATTATCTAACATCTGTTGAAATGAGAATTATCCCTTGATAATGGTACAATTGCAGTTCGGAACTGCGGAGTTTCCGCGATGTAATTGTAACCGCCAGGTGAAAAGTTGTCAGGTGTCCGGTCTTGCTATCGTTGCGGTTCTCTTAATTATTATTCGTAATACACACAGTTTCGACTACATTTGCGGTGATATTCATTACCGCATCTTATCCTCTACGAGTGTGCGGCTTTGAACTCCGTTTGACGTTTATCGGAGCGTGGTTGGTTACACGCAAACGAACATATAATATAGAAATTTACTGAACATCAATGTATTTCCATATGTGTACATCAATTCATGCGTCTACGAAATTTTGATCTATTTGGTAATTTACTTGGATAATTAATCGATACCAGAGGACCGACAATATATACAACGTTCTCGTAGATGAATGTTGACTCGCGGAGATATTACTGTCTAATAAACATTTGTGTATATAAACAACAATGTCTACGTTATTACAGTCAAGTATTAATTAACGTTTCGTATCATTTCATTTTAGATAAAAAATATCCGTGCTATTTTTCTGATTTTTCACTAATATAATTGAACGTCGAATATTTACGTTCACCGGTAGAACCATCCGAATAATTAATTAATATCGCGATCAGCTGCGAGAGGTCGAACGCTCCCACCAAAGTAATAACTCATAGCTCGTAGATGCGTCTGACACGTGAAAAGATATAATTATCCATCACTGATACCAACCTACGCACATCCTTCGGGACCGTATACCGATGTCATGTTTCGTCGTTCAATGGGAATACGACTGGCCCTATCCATGAGAATATAATTTATTCATTGGTTTATTATGCAGCCCGAGTAGTTATTGATCCGATAAAGTTACTTGTAATGGTAACGAAGATGAAGCGATTACGATAATTTCACCTAATTTCTATTTATCTGTCACTCTCAATTATCAGTTCATCGCGGGAACGTTGTTAACATAAATAATTATCCCCGCGAACTTGAACTCCATCGAATAACAAAAAAATGTGTACGTATAAAATCCATTCAAAATTTTGAGTTCCGAAGTACTTTTCGAACGTTAAATATTTCATTTCTGAAAATTATATTATATTGTATTACTTTCTCGCGAATACCTTCGGGGGAATTTTCATATGATAATTGTACATGAATATTCAAGTAGCCTTTATCAAAATTATACTTGAGAAGCATGGGAGAGGGGACTATTATTAGTTTTTCGTTAATATACGATTTCCAGGTATTTTCGATGACATAATTCGTGGCTATCAGGGCACATCTTATTATAAAAATTACATAAGGTGAATATTTTTTACCGATACACCAACTTTGAGAATGTAACAGGTCCGATTATGTATACGAGGTAG
Source organism: Mimumesa dahlbomi (assembly GCA_917499265.3). Classification (NCBI taxonomy): domain Eukaryota; kingdom Metazoa; phylum Arthropoda; class Insecta; order Hymenoptera; family Crabronidae; genus Mimumesa; species Mimumesa dahlbomi. Next base: position 7,695,973 of record OU824118.1, on the reverse strand, counting down.
TAACGCGACGTCTGTAGCACGCTAATTCGACGGTAATTAATAGTAACCCTCTCGATAACTCGATGAACCCTTAAACTCCCTCTGAGAGGGTTGACTAACCCTTGTATCCTCTCAAGCCTACCCCACGAAGCCGCATCGTTGCACCGATACTAAAATCTATATCGTAATTCACTTTGATCTCTGAGACTCGCTAACGAACGTAGATTCTGCTTAACTTACGAACTAAACGCATGGAATTCCAACTACACTAACACCTTTTTGTCTCCATTCTTTAAGGATCCTAATTCTTCATAAATGGAATTACACACAAACTTCCCACGTGAAAATCACGATTGTAACTATTTAACTATTTTCCGTGATAAATCGTAAGTTCGAAAAAAAAAATGTCGAAAGACCAACGAATTCGAGTTGCCCGGTGAAAATAAAATTCCACGCTTACCAAAATCCGACGCGGTACAATTCGAACCAGTTACCCGCTATAAAGGCGCGTTCACGCAACATTTATTCCAACGTCGAAATTACTCTTTCTACAGACTCCGCCGGTCGGTTTACATTTTTATTTACCTTAAACACGTGTGTACCCGCTACACTACATCCTCGCGAGGAGAGTCATAGACGTACGCTTGAATTTCCAGCGACGTTTTAATGCCCGCCGCTTCATGTGCTCGCAATTCATTCGACTTTTATGGAGAAGAAGATTTACGGCGATTTTAACAGTGGACTCACGGCACACGTACCAGCCCTTCTATGGGCACGTAGCGCGTACGTAGATAGGCGTACCGTTCTCTGTATGCGTGTATGGATGTACGTATGTATGTGTTCGCGGCGGACTCTCGTCATAAACAATGCTCTTTTTTGCACGATCGATATGCGCGAGTTCCGCCTCGCGCCGATCTGTTACTCCTCTTATTGTCACTCTACCTGTCTGTCCGTATGAATTTCCTGAGGGATCTAATCGGCCTTGAATTCTTATATTTTTTTAATGGATGGACTATCACTGTGTTCGACTCACGATGAGGTATTTAACTGTCATTTTTCGGATATTCTATTCGATTAGAATGATAGGGTTATAGAGAGATATTTGTATTATATGGTAAATTAATAATTGACTAAAATTTATCGATCGTATAATAATACAAGAAATAATAACCTTTATCTGGCAATATACTGATTGTGTTTGCCAGATAAAGGTTATTATTTCTTCTTATATGGTAAATGTTCGCATACACAGATTTTGTATATTTAAATATTCAGTTTTTAAATACCTCGTATTTATCTAGTATCGGGAAAAAAGATATTTGTCGATGACAATCTGTTATCAATTTTTCCCACGTTATACACTAATCTTCGGTTAGTATACAGATTGTGATTAGAAATCGATATTAGTTGTTTGAGGATCACCGAAAAGCCTCTTTTCGTTTTATCTCTAATAAAGATGATGAAGACCTATATTCATCGATTATTTTTTATCTCCCGATTTGTATAATCCTGCGAGAGTATCTTTAGACACATCCACGGTAAGTGGCTTTTAGTAAAAGTCTTTCCCGAGTGTGTATCGTCACGCTATCATGGGGAATGACTTAATCTTGGATTTAGTAGGAGCTAAAACCGAAAGCACTCGAATCTACTCATTTCCTTTATTCTCGGACTGCAATCCACCGAGTCCTCTCTCTCTCTCTCTCTCTCTTACTCACGCCTCTCTCCGTTTCCCAATTGCCATACGTTTCCCGTAACGCAGGCGATAGCAATATCGTAGTGACTTTTACTGGCTGGAGCGCGACTCTTTGCCGAACGTACCGGTCGCTTCATCGCGCCATCGAAACAGAAGGTGGTGGTGCAAACACATTTGCCGATTGTTCGGCGACAGTTCCGACGATTGCAGTTCCGAAAGTTGGTCAAGTTTTATACGGGTAACGAACGACGCGTATAACAATGAATTTTCTATTCGCGGGAAAGGATTGAATTCGCATTCGAATACCGACTTTTCATTTTTGTTCGAACAGAGAATCACTTCCACGGTGATTAAATGGGCTTTATTAAATAGAACATACATACGTGAATCAAACTCTATGGATGCAGTAGTTTCTAGTGTCTTTTTGTTTTTTTTTGCTTTTTATGATTTCCATGGTTCGCGGAATAATTTGCTCGTAAATTCCTTGACCTGATTGTAATAAAGAACGGTTCCAGCATTAGAACAATCACGAATGAAACGTCGAATTGTTTGTCATGCGTGTACCGCCCGACTGACTGGAGAATTGACCCACTGACCCGTCGAATCGGGAACAATGTTTCGCCAATAACTCGCGCGAAGAATCGCGGATAAAACAAAGCAGACGGTACTTTCGCAGTGCTTTTGTCTGCTGGCGCAAAAGTCGTTTTTTTTTTCATAGTCAGGAACAATTGTCAGTCACTACGCGAAATATTGTGATTCACTTCGCGGTGTAATGTTCTTTTTACGTGCTCGGTGTTATTGGTACATAGGGTTCGTTGTATTGGCGACATTCAGACAACGGGGAATTTTGTAATCGAGTATTGTTGTCACACAGTCCTTTCTATATGGCTTTCTGTACACAGAATGGTCCATATAATCGCGTTAAAAAATTGTCTACAACACGTTTACAGGGATACCCAACAACGGCATTAAACGTCAGAAATATTTTTATCGTTCTACGATCCGAATCCGTATGGAATATCAATCGCAATGCTTTGCCACTAACGATCTCGAACCGGGACCAATTTCAAACTTTCCCTACAGATCTCTCGAACCCAGAAACCGAGGAGCGTCCACTCTTTCAACAGTGACACCATATACCATAGAAACAATTAAACCAAGTATCCTCAAGTGCCTTCAAAACTCATCGTACCTTGGAACTTTCGAAGACTCTTTACATCAGTCCCTTATTCAATTATAACCGAACGAATTATAAACCCTTCTTCAATCTTCTCTACATCCTTGTAAAAAAAATTCCTCAAAAAAAATCTCCTTAGAATCTCATCGTTCCCTATCCACCTTAAATTTCCAAAATACCTTTGAAATTTCCAAAACCAGCCAATTTATTCAAATACCAACAAACTAGCCGTTAGGTCATCCTAAGGGGCGTCTTTTACCAAACAAAAAAGAAAACCCTATCAGACCCTTAAAGCGACGCGCTAGAGGCCGGTTGGTCGTCATCGCTAACGTCAGTGATGACAGCAGTGAGGTGGCGTGCGGGCCGTGGTGTTAAGCTCTCGCCGGATAAATGTGCGCGATGTATTACTACGCCAGCAAGCTGACTGCGGCGGCCCTAAGCGGTGGCTCCCTCGGGGGCGGAGGGGGTGGCCTGAGCGGGGGCGGGAGTGGGGCTGTGTGCAGATGCCACGAGGGGCACAACGAACAGTCGCCGAGGGGCCAGCAGCAGCCCCAAAGGCACCCGCAGAGGCCACGAGGTAACACCCCCACCCTCGGGCCCACCACATCCGAGCACGTCGTAGTCGAGCACCCCAGGCCCAATCACTACCATCGCCACCGGACAAAGCACAAGGTAACACGGAGAGGTGAAGTGTGTGGATGTGGTTGTGTGTTAAAAAGCTGGGATTTTGGAATTGATTAGTGTGGATACCTTGTGGGTTTGGGTTGAGTTCACGAGGGATAATTGGCCAGCTTTTTAACATTTGAATATGTAGTTTGATATTGTGTTTTTGGATTTTTATGGATCTATCAGTTAAGTTTTTGTTCGTTTTGAAGCAAATGGTTCTGGTTATTAGAGAGTATGTATAATTACTTTCTGATGATTACATATTTATAGTTTTTCTACTTAGGGAAGCGACATTGAATTTGTGAACTTTAATTTAAGTAGACATTTGTGGATAATTTAGAATTGTTTTTTCTTTAATAATCTTCGTATAATTTGATTTTTTTTTCAATATTTATGTGTATTTATTTGCACTTAGTATGTTTTACTTTTTCTTTTTGTCAGGTTAACACAAATTTAGTTTTCATTTTAATGTACGCCGGTAACCATACGTTTCGTCGACGAAACAATTCGAAAAATTCGTGTTGGGTTCGTTGAAATCCCCGGGTACTTCCGTCTTCATATAATTTCCGACGACAATGGAAGTATCCAGGCTCGCCGACCGAATTGCGAAACTTTTCGCCGATACTCGGAGACATTCTCCACCGAGGAAATCGAGAATCGCTGGAATTAATCGCGGCCGGTATACTTTGGAGATAGTTTGGGAATTCATTTCGTTCGACTCATTCGGTCATGGTGAGCGTGTTTAAATTTATTTAGCCGGAAACTTCGAGCCCCGCAGGAGGAACGGTGTTCGCGAAATAATACCCCGGGTATTTGGCGAGATTATATTTTACTGGTTATTTTTCATCGCTTTATCGAGTCGCGTTATTGCGGTCAGAATTTCCCCATACGTTTCACCCCTTTTTCCGCGTGGATCCACGAGGCTCTATCCTTTGAATTCAGTGTCACGTGACACGATATCGTACGATCTCGAAGAGCCACGTTTATTCTTGTCTTTCTTTTTTTTTTCATACGATTTATTTCGAATTTTTCAAACAACACCTGGTTTCTATAAATTCTACTATATCCACCCGGGGGATTTAAGTCGTGTCTTCCGAATACACATATTCCCAACTCGTTACAAGTGTATTCGACAGTTGCAGCAAACTCACTTTACAAACGTAACACAAATTAGCATACAAACGTTTCGCGGTGTAATGCGAATTCGGAAGCCAATCTAAGTTCCTTGTGTACAAATTACACGGGGATACATTGTATAGCGGTCGATTCGGCGATAAGTTTTTGTATTGCCCGGCAGAGGAATCTATCCTCAGAATTGGCTCACGGACATTAACGACGAAACCTCAGCGGATTGAAACACGATGGAAATGCTGGTAGATACTCAAAGTTGATCCCTAACGCTGATCGTTGCTACGAAATCCGCTAAGACGTTCCGCTAAAGCCGGTATCGCAGCCTTCTGAAGCCTCGGGGCTTTCCACGTCATTCCGATATTCCTGTCTGACATCCCTCGAATCCTTCGTCCGACACTCGTCCCGCCTAGTGTCGAGTTCTACGGAGTTTCCTTATTGCTATCAAAGTGAATTCTGCGAATTGCGACAACGAACAATCATATTTGCCGATCGATTCGACTTGGTAAATTCCACTGGGGTACGTTACGCGAGACCCGTTTATTCGGCTTGATAGTCCGTTCGTGGAATATTTGTGGAAAATCTGTGGAAATTTGTAATTTCAAATTTCAAAGTCCGACGACGGTGAATTTTTTATTCGAATAGTGATGCGGTAAGTTATGGGATAGGAAGACCGGTTTTATTATACCGATCGTTTGTTCGAGACTCTATACTTGGATCCATGTTACCCCGTATTAATGGGATTTTTAAATATAACGAGTGTTTGCGAAACTTTTGATTCACTGTTCATATCGCGATGCAGCAAAAGTCGGGAAGTTCCCTTTACGGTCGTCAAACTGAATTCGAGAAGTTCCGACGGAAAATCGCGAACGAACTTTTCGACGGGATGACCCAATAACGAACTTGAGAATCCAAGTGTTGACTTTTGAGATTATCTACCTCGAAAGTATACCTATGGGGCTTTCCAATAAATTAGGATTTATCCACCAACACGGACGTGAAAACCATGAAATGGAATTCCTTTTAATCTTAACAATCTCACGGTTAATCCGTCGAGAGATTTTAATAACAGAAACATATTGGAAAACTCATCAGGTTTAATTTATAATAGTTTTTTTGTTACTTTAGTTTAAATATACTCTAGTTAATAATAGATTGATTGAATTCCGGAATAAATCAAATTTATACGCGATTAATCCGTCCGGCAGATAATATCTGAAGATGTTTGTTGAGTTTTACACTCGGTTGGATCTTCGGCAAACTTTCCTCGCGATTGACCCAGCAAACATACAATATCCAGCTTAACGAAGTTACTTCCCCGGCACGTTGTTGATTTTTCAGATTTGCCATGTAAATAGAGCGAATCAACTTCTTACCTATGTACGACAAATGAAATTACTATGCGAAAGTTCTTTTGCTGGCAGGCGGACAGGTTTTTAAGTTCTAAGCGAGTAGTTTACGCGGAATTGAAAACTTTCGAAGTGTAGGTTGTATTCCTGTCGACCGCAAAGAATTCCTGTTGAACGGAAACATTATTTGCATTAAGATTTGGTTACACACATCTTTCAAATTACCATTAGTCAAACTATACTCTGTAATTGTTCTTTAGGTGGTCCCTTAAAAAATATTTTGCATTTGAAACTTTTTGAGCATTAATAATAAAAAGAAAGTACATTCTGATTGTATTAGTAATGGCAACTTTATATGCTAATCTGCAAATAGTCTAGAATGGCTGAGAATTATCGTGAAAGACATTGTAATTGGAAAAAACACTTAAATTTTTAAAGAATCTCTTTCTTTTCGTTTTTGCCTCTATTAGATACAGTTTACTTCTATTCGAATAGATCAATTTGGTAATTGTGCTCTGAACTTTTCTTTTTGTAAATAGGTTCTGCCCTGCTTTTATTTTGCCAGGTTAACTCACGATAAATTTAGGGTAGAAATTTTGATAAACATATTTTTGACGAAAGACAAATCATGACTGGTACAACATATTGCGAGCATGTAATTGGGAATGTCAAGGGTTGATCGCATACAGCATCTAGAATCGAATAAATTACATGAAAGCGTTGATACAGTACACATTATATTATCCGATATTATAATTCATATTTATGAGCCGCAGTTGTGGATATCGTAATTCCGTTAACATGATACAAATTAGCTGGAGGCAACTGAACAACATTTCACGCAGGGAAACTGTTTAAAATAATTGGCCAGTGTAGGAATTTGAAAATCGTGTTGAACCTCTATGTTAGGTATTACATTAATAAGTAATTAATTGTTAACAACAGTGAGTAAATATATTTAAATACAGTTAACATTATTTCAAGTACAGTGAAACTTATTTTACTTTGGTTACAATCATATCGTTGATGAAGAAAAGCGTAAATTGTTAATTAATTGAAGCATTAATTTTGCAAGCATTGTAAATGTAACGCGAATCGATGCAAATTGGCGATATTATATTCAATTTCATTCACAAACAAGCTGTTCATCGTGCGATAGGTGAAATGACGGAAATCATGAAGTAATTATTTTTCTATTTAAGTATGATATGTATTAGATATTCCATTAATACATATAATTCTATTTTTTGCAATTCTTCATCCATACATGTTCGTCAGGCCACTTATTATTTTTACGAAACTATAGAGTGAATTAAAATTTTTCCGTTTAAACAGTTTATTAATTCCAAATGGAACTTGGAATTGAATTTAACAGTGGAAATTTGCGAGTACGTGAATATGTTCCGCGGTTCGGTGAATTTGCTAAACCGAATCGTGATTCGATGCAAGGTTTCACACGCTGGAAAAGTGAAGGAAAAGTCTGCTAGAATACGCGGCGTAAAAGGCGTAGTTTTTGTCTAAAATCCGGAGCTTATGAACATAGAACTTCGCTGGTTTCGCGCTGAATAGGATTAGGAAAATTACTTTTCTCATTATTCCCATCCATCCTTTCTCGTGATACGAGCGTGGTAAAATCTTTTCAGCGGTACACACAAGGCTTGAAGAAGTTTTCAACTCTCGATAATGCTCCACGGGTGAAAAACCATTTTTCATGTACCCATCGGTGTATATCTGTGTCTGTAATTCCATAGGAAAACTCACCGCCACGAATTTCTTTAATTAATGTGTAAACGAAAGAAAATTTGCAAATGTTTTTCCATAATTAATCACATTTTTTTCATTATCGTACGGACTGTTTACGGACGCAAGGAATATTTAACAGACACTTAAATCTACGTCTTACTGTCTCCTTTTAGTTGACAATAAATATACGTAAACTATATTATATGCGTAGTAAATGAGACTACGGATTCTTTTTTTCACCGAGTTGGATTAAACGAAAAATTGTGCAGTATAATGGAATTAAATTTTCAAGTTTCGGATTCGTTATTCTGCCTACGTAGTAAAAGAATTAAAATTCAGGTGTGGAACCGCGAAGTTAACATACATAAAAGTACAATCCATTGTTATTCTTTCATCTCTCTTCTATAACAATTTCATACCGAATAGAAATCTAGAAACACATATTTTTTCGCACGACGTACGAAATATTAGAAAAACGATTATATAAAATAATTCTTAATGGCCCGGAATAAGCTCGACGAGATTTTGCCAGGAAGTTTTAATGAAATTAAGAAAATTATACCGCCACATTATTCTCAGCCCCTTTTCGCGGTAAAACGTGTACCAAAGTCCACGAAGAAATCGTTTGCACGGTAAATAAAGGGTCGAAAAAAGTTTTTTTTTTAATCCTACAACGGCAACTCCCTAAAGGTGGCCAAGAAAGTGGCGTCCTCGAGCAAGTAAGTTCTTATCAAAGGCTTCAGGCCGATTAATTTACGCGCACCCTCTTAGGACAAAGGCTAATTTAATTTTCATTTTCACATCCCATACCGGTGCTCACGAAACAGCCTTACGACAGAAAAATGCCGAAGGACCTTCTATATACAATAATACATATACCAGATACATGGCAGATACGCCCACGAGCGCAAAAGTTTGTTAGTTACGTTTTTAATGGGATTAAGAAAATTACTCTCCCATTTCATTCTTTTTTTTTGTTATATTATTTTACCTGGTTCCTGTATTTTTTTCCCCGCCGACGAACCGTCGCGAACACAGTTTAAGTAATTTCATCTCTTCTCCGTCGGGCGGTTCGCTTTAATTGTTTTCACTGATGAAACAATGCAGGGGCGTAATGAGCGAAACGGCTTCCACTCGAAATTGTATACCTGAGGAACTGATTTCTTTGCGAACCGGTTTCTCGCTTAAATGTGGAATTCTCGCTGAATGTAGAACCGCGCGTATTCAGGTCAGGAGAAACGTACTCGTGCGTCGGGTAAACTTTATTTCGTTGAAAGAGGCGGGCGAATTACAACTAAATCTACTGTACATTGAATCGGACAGTGGTACTGGAAAAGTTTCTAAAATTCCAAACAAAAATCAGTAGAATCTACAAAAACAATTGCTTATCATTTAACAATTATTACTCAACCGCCGCTAATAATTCTCATTGTCAATAAAAAACAAAATGCGATAAACTCCCTTCCGTCCGTTCGCGAAATGTTTCCACGTGGAAAAACAAATATTTTTTTTCCAGTATTACGGGTGTAAATTAGACGACGGGACGGGTTTAAACTGTTTAAAGGCGGCAAACGCGAGACCCGTCGCGATCCGAAAAGTTTTCTCGCCGCGCGTGCACGAACCTCGTAAATCCGCGAAATCCAAGGGCCGGAGTTGGAATTAATAATGGAGGGGTTTGGGGCCGTGGAAAACGGGAAAATGCTCGAGGAATCGTACGCGCCCGTTTTCCCGGTCACGTACGCACGTCACCGGGAAAATTTGTGTGTGTACCGGCGAACGGACGGACGGGGAACGCGCGTCCCTGTAAAACATTTAAAAAAAAATCACCGGCACGAATTAACACGTTGAATCACTCTTCATTTCGGTAAACGGAATCGCGTCGCTGAAGTTGACAAAAATAAAGTTTCGCCCGTTACGGTGTAAAACCGTCGCAGAGTATCCTGAAACGTAATTACTTTGATGAAAATAGGAAATATAAAAATAATTGCGCGACACTCGGACTTTAGGTTTGACGTTTCGCGTAATGCGTTTCGCACTTTTGTTTTATAACAGATTTGCTCGTTTTTTCGCCTGTTTTTTTTTAACAGTTTCCTTCTATTTTATTTATAATGTCGACTTGGATAAACGAACCGTAGTTTCACACGTTTATAAAGTTTCTCCTTTTTTTTTTAATGATTGCCGTTTATACGGCTCTAACGACCTCGAGAACTTTGAAATTAGAGTGCGCGAACGCTCGAAAAGGAGAAATTTTGTTTTTTTTTTTTTGTAAGATGGGAAAAGATTTAGAAGAAGCGAACGTCACTTCCCAAAATCATTTCATTTCAAACGGGAAAACTTTCTCGGCTACGTCGCGTCCGCGACTTTACAGAACACTCTGCATTTGCATGCATAATACGATACACATTTGAGATAAAATTATATTTTGCCGTAGACGTTTCGGTGTTACCTCAAAGTGTACCGCCGCCTGTCAACGCAATTCCGACGAGAGCGTTTGTATGCGTCAGATCACAGAAAAACGTGCGGAAACGGTATAAAAGTTTTAAGCTGAGGCAGACAGGGTGGGACATCCGGTCCCCGGTGGTTACCGCCGCAGCTTCTGCTCCGTCTTATCTTTGTGTATCTCATTCTTTTTTCTTGTTCGGGCGACAGAAATTTTTCCCACATCTCCGTTAAAGATCGCGTACTTCGCGGTTTATCACGTAACTCGAGGCACCTGGTTGCATGTGATCGTTATCGCGGGAAGTTGATTATTCAAGTTTTATTTACGTTGGAAAACTCCCTACTTTCTATTAACAGCAGAATTATCTAAACATATTAGATATGTTTAAAAAAGGGATATAAAAGAGGATAGGAAGTCGATAGATTTAATTATTTACATATAGAAACATAGTTAGGAACAATTTAAGAAAACGCAATGTTATAAATTTAAGTGATTTTATATAAGAAATTATGAACCAGTCATTTTAACTGCCTTGATAGTTCTGGTATTAAAGAATATAATTTAAGTAGTAAAAAGTACGTTTGCGCCAACACCTGAAATCCGTTTTAAAATTTCTCCGTCTCTATATTTCTCCTGTATAAAATTTCTAATTACCAACAATTATACGATATTTGTCACTTTCCACGATACCGGTTAATTAGTCACGTAAAAGTATCTAAGAAATATACTATTTTTAATAATTACATAATATTTCTAATTATCTTCTGAGAACCGGTTTCTAATATCCACGCGAACGCCGTTATTGACGAGAACGGATTAAAATCATTTTCCGGCTACCCGGGTATCCTAATTATTGTTCATAATTTCCACGGTGCAACGTCATGCGAAAATGTTCGCTCCCGCCGTAGGAGGAGCATAAAGGCGGCATAATAAACGTGAATTTGAAACTCGGCATCGCGTACAATAGCATGCCGCGTATAATAGACACGAATCACGAGGAGTCGGCGGCGTTGTACCTCGGGTGGACCGTTTCTTGCGCGAATTCGCAAACGGCTTGTACGCGCACTTGCGACCGCCGCGTGTGATTGGTCGCTACGTGCGCGCGTGTACGTGGAATATATCGGTGGTTTCAGGTCAATCGAAATGTCGGCAGAGTTAATTGCTGGCTCGTTAATTACTCGTCTGCATTTAGCCACGAGGGATGACGCTGGATACAATGCTCGGAACGCACATTGGCGATCTAAATCCATTGCGTGTCGCTTCGAATTAACGCTAATAAACGACGTGACAATTATTTTGCATCCCGGAAGATAGATTCGTAACGTGGAATCGTATTTATTTGCGAGTAAGTAGGAAAAATCGATCGAAAATCGAAGAACTCGTGGCGTTCCGACGCCCAATGTGGATTCGTAGTATAGATATATATGTATATAAGCCTGACGTGAGAGTATGTAGTACACTGAAAATGTACAACGCGTCGGTACGTTCCAGTCAATGGCGAATCCGTAACGCTTTGCCACGCTGTCGTTAATCGAAATTCGACAATGTACACCGATGCCAGTCTACCGGGAACCTACAACGCGACGCGGATAGTTAATCGAAAATCTACAACGTGTAACGACCCCGCGATCGATAATTTTCCTACATCCAGGCAATGTTTGTATGTATAAACAATAAGAGAATTGCTTGGGATAACTAGCGAATAGTAAACCGTTCAGAATCTCAATGGATCTCCGATGAAAGTAATTATTGTCCAATTATAATTGGGTAAACTTATCATTAGTTCGTTCAAAAGGATCCGTAGAATCTAATGAAACAGTTTTACTTAGAAATTCAGCAGTTTGTGCAAAGGATCAAATTTAATTCAATCTGTGAAAAGATCATCGGGAAAATTAATTATTATATATCTAATTAATTGAAATTCGGTTCGACTCACGAATAATTAAAGATACACTATATTTCGACAACACTCTGCAAAGTTTGCGATGAACTAATATACAGATAGGTGAATTTATTTATTCATTCATTAAGAAAAACCCTGTTTGTCAAATTGAATGCTTGAGATTCGAAATTATGGTATTGTCTTTAGTATTATATGGGATTCTCTCGCTCGAATATCCAATCCACAAAAAGCATCGAAAATGCAAAGCTATGGGCCAAGTACAAGAGAATGTTACATTGGAATAGGTTGCTCATTAACATAAACTGCATTTTACACAGGATTTGAAATCAATCAAATGTGAGCAAGTTTGATTGATTTTAAATCCTGTGTAAAATGCAGTTTATGTTAATGAGCAAACTATTCCAATGTAACATTCTCTTGTACTTGGCCCATAGCTTTGCATTTTCGATGCTTTTTGTGGATTCTTTCGTCATTTCCGCAAATTTTTAGATATCGACCTGAATCTTTCACTGTCTTATTGGGCTTCGAATTCCGCGTCCAACACGTCCCGGATCGTTTTAATATCTCAATCATTGTGGAAATGGCGAGCAAATTACGAAAATCGTGAAAAATCCTCAAATTCAGGCGATTTTTTGAACGGCATTCGCTCAATTCTTGAGATAGCCGTCTGAAACTTGTACCATTGTTTTAGTTGGGAAATTCTACCGCAGATCAACATATAATAGTTGTACTTTTCGAAAATTTAATTTTTCGCAAAAATCTGAAGGGGGTAGGTCAGGATTTTTTGCGATTTTCGTAAATCGCTCGCCATTTCTACAATTTTTTAGATATCAAAATAATTCTTGCGCTGTCTTATTCGGCTTCGGATTCCGCGTCCAAAACGTCCCCGATCGTTTTAATAGCTCAAAAATTACGGAAATGGCAGGCGATTTACGAAAATCGCGAAAAATCCTGACCTACCCCCTTCAGATTTTTGCGAAAAATTAAATTTTCGAAAAGTACAACTATTATACATTGTCCTGGCGTAGAATTTCCTAACTAAAACAACGGTACCAGTTTCAGTCCGCTATAACAAAAATTGTGCGAATGCCGAACGAAAAACTGCTTAAATCTGACGATTTTTCGCGATATTCGTAATTCCTTCGTCATTTCCGTAATTTTTGAGCTATTGAAACGATCCGGGACGTTTTGGAAGCGGAATCCGATGCCGAATAACACCGTGAAAGAATCAAGTCGATATCAAAAAATTTGCGGAAATGACAAAGGAAATACGAAAATCGTGAAAAATCCTCAAATTCAGGCGGTTTTTTGAACGGCATTCGCTCAATTTTTGAGATAGCCGTCTGAAACTTGTACCATTGTTTTAGTTGGGAAATTCTACGGAAGATCAACATATAATAGTTGTACTTTTCGAAAATTTAATTTTTCGCAAAAATCTGAAGGGGGTAGGTCAGGATTTTTTGCGATTTTCGTAAATCGCTTGCCATTTCCGCAATTTTTGAGATATTAAAATGATCCGGGGCGTTTTGGACGCGGAATCCGAAGCCGAATAAGACAGTGAAAGAATTATTTTGATATCTAAAAAATTGTAGAAATGGCGAGCGATTTACGAAAATCGCGAAAAATCCTGACCTACCCCCTTCAGATTTTTGCGAAAAATTAAATTTACGAAAAGTACAACTATTATACATTGTTCTGGCGTAGAATTTTCTAACTAAAACAATGGTACCAGTTTCAGATCGCTATCTCAAAAATTGAGCGAATGCCGACCAAAAAACTGTCATAATTTGACGATTTTTCGCGATTTTCATACATCGCTCGCCATTCGCGCAATTTTCAAGATATAAAAATGATCGAATATGTTTCGAATGCGCATTCTGAACTTTAATTTTACGAAGCTTGATGTCAAAAACGTAACGTAACAAACATTTCTAATATAATATGTTAACAATCTGGATGTGTGTGAGAGGAAATTTCATATACTAACATATATAAAATCTACGTCATCGGCAGAAAAATTATCTCGCATGGTATGAAACATATGTTAGGGTTTGACACCGGGCTGCGTGACAGGCTGAACATGGAGATGGAGATGGAGATGGAGATGGAGAAGGAGGAGAGGAAGAAGACGACGTTTCTTACAAAAACGTCGACTTTTTAGATCAAAATATCTCGCGATTGGCTTGATGGATCTTCTCGTAGTTAGGCTTAAATTACTCGGGTGGACGTCCCCTATAAGAATATCACCATAGTTTGGGCGAAATATGCGGATTTAATGCCGTTCGAATACCCCGAAAACCTCGATCTAATTCTTCCGGAAAAGAGTAGTTCAGGTCTACCAGTCGGGAACTCTTGTACTTGGCCCGAGTCAAGACCTTAACTCTTGATGCAACTCATATTATGGTTTTGCGAGTGCGTTTGAACGAACGTATGGGTTTCAATGCTAAAAGCGCTGCATTTTTCTCAAGAGTTTCGCTTGTACTATTTCAACTCTGGAGGCGAGACCCTTTTTTTCTCCGCTCTTTTTTTCTCGCGACGTTTATACTTGCATTCTTTGCACGTGCTCCATTCGGACTGAAGATACTAGACTACACACAGACAAAACGCCGGGAAATGGAACGTGTATGGCTTGCCCTGAAGACCTCGGAATAGAATGTTTTAAAGATACTGTAGAATGCTAAACAATTTACTTGCGTTGTAACGGCTGAATAATGAATGATGTTGCAGTGCCCGCATTGCTGGAAAATGCACGTTTATACCGGGCTGAGAGTGAATTTAATTGGCCAATCTGGGAAAGTGTTTCTTTTACTATCGATTTATTTAGATACTGGAAAAATTACGGGATTCGTTCGACAATTCTGGAATTCGAATTCCAAGGGGTTCAATTAGTTCGCAGACAAATGTATCGACAAATTTCACGTGCGTAGCAGTGATGACGAATATTAATTAGATAGTGGTTGTTTATGCAAATATATGTCTTATAGCAGCAGTTTATAACAACGGGATTGGAAAACAAATATTTGTCAGCATTTCAAGCGTACTTAGAATGATTAGAAAAATGCAACTTGGAATTAAATGTTTGGATAAAATTCATATGATTAATATGAGTTACCTATGAAAAATATATATATGCATAAATTTTTGTCGTCTAATAATGATGAATAACATCCATGAATCCCTCTCGTTACCGGTGTTTCTTAAAAACTCTTCCGCTGATAACAAAGTGGAATCGAAGTACACACCAAAGTGGATAATAACGAGTTTTAAAACCCACCGATAAATTCTTCCGCCATTCTTTTCCGCGAGTGGAAGACGTTCGAAAAGAAAGTTCCTCGACGACGAGCAAATTTTTCTTACTATTCCCAGAAAAGCGACGCGACTCTAGAATTATTGGAAAACCGGATGGAAGTTGACCTTATCAAATATTTAGTACCTTCGATAATTCTTTCTTTAAGAACCGAGTAAAAATCTTTCTCCAAGAGAAAGTAAGGTCCTCTAAATAATAGGGTGTCACTTCAGCCTGATTGTTGCGAGTCGACGGACTGATTCGTTATGTTCTCACTTTTTTGTTTTTTTTTCTTTTTTTGCGCCGAGAATGGTGTTCGCTTGTTTCACGAAAATCGTCGATATATTTCCGGACTGGGATTTCTGTAGAACGCAAAACAGGATTGGATCCACTCGAGCGTTATTACAGGGTATGCAAGTACGGCTAGTGGTACTTACGGACGCGAACGAAGGGTGAGTGGATTATTGAATAAGAAGTACTGGCCCGAGTGGGGTCGATTCGGGACACGATATGGAGTTCATGCCAAAGGATTACGAGGACTCCGGCTATCCTTTGATCCTCGAGTGCCCCGGGAAAGGAACCACATTTCGATGGACGTCTTATACAGATCGAATTAGATCTTCGGTTTTTATCAGCCCGCAGAGATCGGCCGGATTTAACCTAATTTTGAAACGTTAGGAAATAAGTAAATTCTTTAAAGATCACGGGCAAATCTGTTGGTACCATTGATAACATAAATGTTGACCGATCAGAATTTATATCTAATACATTTGATTTCGGGATGGTTAATCAAGGAAGAGTGTAATTAAAGAAAATTTTTAAATAATTGAATTATTTTTAAGTGTGTGTGTGTGAAGTGTGTAACGAATTACTTCGCAAATTTTGCGTTATTGATATTTTAAGATTTAATATTTGGTTTCGCAACGATAGCAATTTATTCGCTCAAGTAAAACCGATTTATAAATTGTATATTTGATATTATAGGTCTGATTAAACGTTCACGTTTTGCGATATGAATAATATGTATATTTTAATGACACGTATGTTTACAGGAGACCATTACACTGTATTACATAACGCACTGCGAGCATTTAGCACGGTGTCGTTAATTAGATGAAATTATCATGCGAAGTTAAATAGTTGCTGTCAACTGTGAATAATTAACGATATAATGACGCAATAACTACATACATATTTCGGGGTTCGTTTAATCACCAGCCGCATTATTGTATTTTAACACCAGAGGGGATCCGTTGTTTTTACCACTTTCAGTAAGATTTTTTTCCAATTTCCACTTTCAGCTGGTGTTTTTCATATTTTCGTGCCGCGTTTCACTCGCCGCGGTATTATTTGTACTATTTGTAAGAATGATCCGAGTAAACACACAGCTTTCTTCGTCGACGGCGAGTCGTGCTGCAATCTCGATCCGGCGGAATGGAAATTTTTATAAGCGTACGAAAAAAAGACGGCGACTTGCTGGAACGTAGTTCCGTTCGTTATGCAGTTTTCCATCGACACACAACTCTAAATTCGATACGTCAACTCGACGAGAACTGCGCGACGCGAAATTCACTCGACTCGAATAGATTTTTTAATATAAACTGTATTCGTACCGACGAACGATCGGATATTAACGAAATCATAATGTAACGATTTAATTAAAAATACTACACGAAAGAATAAGTTTTCAAGGTGGGAGAAAAAAAAATTTGTTCGATTATTATTTATAATCTTGTTCGGAGATAGACGCGAGATGCACTCGCCGCTGATCGATAAATTCAGATTTTATTGTTCGTCTAGAATTGAACGAGTATGATATTGCTGTTCCGGATGCAATTTTCAATAATTCGATATCGGTAACACACAAAAGACCAACGCGATTCCTACCGTTGAAATATGGATCTTGATTTCTTATTCCGAAATGTGCTATCCGCGGTAGTAGATTACGAAAACATTGCTGTTCCGATATCCGAAATTTAAGCATTCATAAGGGAAGACTGCGGGTACTCGCTTAATATTTATCTTTAGTAGACTCATGGTTTATAGCTCCATTTTACGAGTTCACATTTGAAATGCATTTCATAAAAATATTAGAGAAATACAGGAGAAACTTTATTTTTTTTCATGACGTTTCTCTTGCAGTTTATTTCTCTCACGTTTTATACGAAACCAATCGTTTAAATGACAACGGTAAAAAATTATACGTTCGAAAGATGATACTAAAATTATACTTTACTTTCTGTTTCAGGTGAGTAACTTCTTCGCTAATATGAACTTATAAAAGAACATATCTTCCCAACCAAACAAAGTTCTAAAGTAAGTAAAAACAAACGCCAGCAATTCCAATTATCAATGATAACTGAGCATTGTACACGATATCAGGTACAAAACAAAATTTCCTATTTCCATTTGTTGCAAGATAATCCAAATCTGTCTTGACTCTCAAAAGTGACGATAAGTCATAGAAACAGAGTTCAAATATTTCATTAACCTCTCACATCTTTTCTGATATAAAATTTATATTTTACCAAAAAATATTATAATCACCATTTTAACCAATATATTAAAATCACAATGAGCAGCCAAGGCAAACGAAACATTCGAAATCTCGTTCGATCGATCTGTTCGCGTTTCAACGGGCTTCGTGTCACACATCGCAGGTGGGCACACGTATGCAAACACGCCGGGGCGCAATAATTGCACGTGGCGTCGCGACGTAGGTGTGCAGGAAGGTGGTGGAGATACCATAAAGGGGTGTTCCTTTGAGTTCGGCAGCCCGACGCCACGTCTATCCGTGATGACCCAGGACCCTTGGGTGCTGCTTTGAAGCCGGGTCATAATAATCAAGTCGAGTGCAACTTCGTTAACGGCGTCAAACCCTTACTCTCGATGACATGGCGTATGTACTCCATGGGGTATAACGGGAACGAGGCAAACGGGAACAATGGGTCCGCGACATGGAAAGTCTTAGTCTTCGGTGGTGATCCAAGTTTGCCCATTAGGCTATGGTTTACATGGACACGAATTCGTGGACGACTTTGTATAATAAGAATACTGGGACAACAACTCAATTATTAGTTAACGCTCGTTCTATGGACACTTGTCATATCTGAAAATGAAATTATACATTTTTTTAAGGAACGAGTTAAGAGGAAATATAATTATGGGCGATTAACTTATAAATGGAACTATGAGATATATATTTATGTAATATTTATAACACTTAATATTTATTCTTTTATTTGGATTTGTTTTTCTTGTAATTTAGAATACGTCAAGATAACGCGCTTGGTAAATCTAGTTTTGAAGAATTCGAGTCGTAGAAAATTTCAGTTTGGAAACAGGGAGCGACAGAAGTGTCTATTATTTTCGGAATGTCGTTTTTCGATCTGTAACGTTGTTTACGATCGTTCGCGCTAACGATTTATCGTGTCCGCTGCGTGATACACCGATAAAGACAGGTTTAATGACGTTGAGAATGATCTTGATAACGATCGCCGGTGCGGTTGGTACTCTTTACAGGGTGTCGAGTTTATGACGTAATTGCCAGCATTACGTGGTTGATGGTTCGTTTCGTGCAGATGCTCTGTGTTGGTTAGCTCTATTACTTTTTGCATACTTGTGTGCTAGTTTCTGGTTCGTTGAGTGAAAACATAAGGAATTGGAGTTTTCTGTAACACTCTATTAGTTGCCAGTGACCTAGGTACAATATTTAACTTATTTAAAATCACATACACAAAGAAATCTTCTTAAATACCGAACAAGTTAAACGTTGTAACAGATAATGTAAACTATTTTTATATCCACTAATTTGTTTCTATAATACACAATATGTATATCTTCCACGGTATATCGATTCCATATAACGTAACATACAACCACTGAATATTTTCCAGCCGTTGTTCACAAGTTTAATTATTCCCACAAGAAAGGCACAAGTCCATAATTAAACGGACATTGCACCAGCACCCTGCGGCTATATGTATTCAGGTTCGCACTTTGATGAGTGACTTGTACCGTAATCCACAGAGATGAGAAGCCCGCGTGTACCTTGATATTCATCTTCCCGAGCGTTCTGATACTCCGCTACAATGGCTTCCAATATCGGAGCGCCTTATCGACGTTCCCAGCAATTTTCTACCGGTTCCCCATCACCCAAACTACTCTATAACACCGTAAAAAAAAAAATAGAAAAAAAACCGAAGAACACATTCTTCGCGAGATTCCATCGTTAATTGATTCTAAAATTGCTATCGTCCATCAATAAAAGAAAAATAATACTGGCGATATAAAATCTCGTCATTGATATTATACACTCTATCGGTAATCGCAATCTATCGACAAGTGTCTCACCTATATAGTATAACTCTCCTCTCCCCCACCCATGGGCAATGGGGAAGCTCGTCAGTGGCAACTATTCACCCAGCACTTACGTTGTTTTTACATGGAGGATCGTTACGCGACCCGAGCGCAATCTTGCATGCGCATCCCCCCATAATTGCATATGACTGTCCATGGCTACGTGAATAGACACAATGGGCGAGCATACACGTGCGCGTGTAACCATGCCGAGTATCTTCTTGAATACGGTACAAGATGATACATCCAGTAACTATAGTCACGTATGTCCGTGCGCTGGTATTCAGGTATTACGCTTACGTTATGTATGTATGAATGTATGTACGTATGCCAGGATTTCTACACGTTGCTCCGCGCTACCTTTCCTTTTCCGTTTGTCCGTTCGTTCGACAGATAAATATCTCGGTGAATAAGGAAACGCCGGGATGAATAGAGGATCTCAATGAACCGTCGGATTTTACGTAGCCCGGTTCACTTTCTTATTGCTGGCAGGCTTACGGTTTCTTTCCTCTATTTTTTTTTTTTTATTTTGACTGGTTTTACGTGCACGTTGCTCATTCACGCGTCTGTTTTAATCAGGGGGTGCTAGGTTGATAGTAGAACTTTGAGGAGTGGAGGTGTTAATGATGTTGGATAATTCTTGCTTGATTATCTATCGATTTAGAAAGAAATCTATGGACAATTTTTATATTCCGTCTGTCATAATTGTATGCGGTTAATAGTAAATATAATCATTGTTTAATAGTAATAAAAATGTATTCTTTTCACGACAATTGACGAAAATATCGTTAACATTTGGATAGAGAGATATAGAAGTTTTTATCCAATTTTCAAGAACGGTAAGATCGATGATAATGAATTAATTGATGACTTTCTGTGGACATCGCGACAGCAGACTCGAAACGCGTATTAAAGTGGAGGAATAAAAATGAAATGATGATCGTAATTTTTACGGATACTTAATTTCGAAATTATGGGACGAACGTGCTGGTAAGTTAAGTAAGTTATGGAATGACGTTATAGCAATGTTTCGCTAAGAATTTTACGTATTCGGTAGTCCGATTTGCGTTTTACGGCATTGATAAAAGATTATCCTGTCAACTTTTAAATGGCTTTGAAATTGCTTCGACACCTTAACGAGCGGAGTTCTAATGACATATCCTGGGAAAAAGTTACGACGAGGGCTTCGGGAAACTTTTCAAAGGATTCGCAGAGTCTGCGCTGATCATTGACGACGAAGTCGGAATTGAAGTCGACAGTTTCCTTCGACGAAGCAAAGCACGGCCCTTAGAAGCAGCAGATAATTGACACGGAACTCTTGATCTTGTCACGCGGACTTTTACAAAGTAAAAATGAATAAAGAGCATCCGTAACAAAGTTGTTCCGCATTCGAATTGAGTTACTTTTCGGTAAACTTTACGTTCACTGTTTCAAATTGCTTTTACCAATTCACAGGACTTCCACGAACAACGAACGTCATGAATATAAAAAATAAACCTTATATGATCATTCTACTGTATCATATCATAGTTATCATAAAATGATTAAAAAGCATTCAAGAATTTTATCTAATATTTATAAAAAATCATATAGTAGTTTAATAAATAATCATGAATGACGTTTACGTGGGTTTCTCAAGTATCACAAGTAACGATGGCAAATTTGTAAAACAAATTTGTAGAAATTAGAATCTGAAACGTGTTAGTAACATGTCCACGTTAATGCAAATTGCACTAACGGGAGTTTGTAATTAGTATTGCATCGGTGTGTATGAAAGTTGGGTGAAATCTTCACTTTTATCTCTCGATACCCTCGCGAGGAATTTTTCGAGGGAATGAAAAGCCTTTACCGTGCCTCTTTCCGGGGGAAATAAAATGTTTCGTAACTCCGTCTCTAGCCGGAACGTGGACGAAGAGGACGGAAATAACGAGTTTTAACGAGCCGCTTTTATCTCCCCGGCAGAATATGCGTTCACGCTGTCTGCGCGACGTAAAGGCGACTCGAATCGCTTCCCTTTCTGTGATTAATTCCCGCCTCGTAGTTATATTTAGGATTATAGCTTTCCGACGATCTTCGCAACACCGTCCCGCCGGAAAATTCGCTCGCCCGACGATACACCCGAACGATATTCGTCTGATATTTCCAACTGTTTCCCGCGACACGATGAAACGTGTAATTTTTATATCGATGAAAACGTACACCGTGTCCCCAGTTATGTCGAATTAAACGGGAAACGTAATACCATGGCAGAAATCATAATTTTCGTTTCACGCGACAAACGGCGGCCGCGTGAACGAGGCAAACGGGAGAAAATGGAAAATAGTGATTCACGGAACAATAAAGGCGGCCGGATAATCAAAGCCACGGACACGTATATATATTATACATACACACGTTACGTAGTAGACACACAAACCGCGATACATTCTACGGGTAATATATCGTATTAAATACTAAAATACCTACCCGTAACAAGTGCCATTATCCACTTTATGTCTTACTTTACCGTACGGTACTCCTTGCTTTTATTACCGTCACCAAGAAAAGCTCGAGGAAAGAATTTATTATCGCTCTCCTTTTTATTACGGGCCGCTTTAACGTAGCCGGTGGAGGGGAAGGGGGACAGAGGGGAGAGAGGAGAGAGAAATATAATTACCGGTTTTATGGTGCATCTAGCGACCACGTTAGCCTGTCCCCATTGAAACCGATGCATACGGAAAATGTGTGTACAGCAGAGCGAAGGAACTGCTTGCTAGTCAATATTCCCCTCTCTAACTTGGTACAGGGGTTGCCCTCCTTGCCAAGCAAATTGCTGACGACAGGCAATCTTCATTCCTGTAACTACCCTCCTACCATACCGTACCGCTAACTAACCAAACAATGCCAACTAATTAAAGATTCAACATCGGCGCAATACCGACTGTTCCGAGGAATGCCTCGTGGTTTATTGTCGCACAAGTGCCGGCTAACTTTTTTTCGAGGCTCGTTAATTGTCCGTATTCTAATCTGTTTCGGAGAGAAATTGCGGGGGTCGTTGCGAAAACTTTGAGGTATTTCTTTTTCGTCGGTGAATAATCGTGTGATCGTTGCAGAGAAAAGGGGGAGTGTATTTTTGATGGAAATTAACTTTTTTTTTTGCGTTAATGCAGAGAAGATTATTTAGTTTTATATTTTGTAAAAGGGAAGAGCGAAGTCATTGGGTAGATCTTTTTTTAATTTGAAATCAATTTCATCGTTTATTGGAATAGAACGCGGGGATTGAAATATTAATTTTCTTCCTCTGTAATTTAATAGATTCCGTGGAAATAAATTTGAAAGATAATGAAGTTTCCAGTAAGTCTCTCGTCAGATCGTAGGATTAAGTCTTTTCTCGATGAATAATTTTGGTAATAACGGATCCGTTGTAATGTTTAATAAAAATTACCTCTGCTTTTTTTTTCTCTCGTTATTCCTATAACGGAGCGCGTTATCTTTGCGTTGCGACGCTATTCGAAAATTGCGTGTTAAAGTAAAAATGTACGCCACGGTCGGAAACACAAAGCCGTGAATCAGAAGTGCAAACACGATCCCCCTCCGAAAAACGATGAATATTATTTTTCCCGTCCCGCTTGTTGTACGATTGAAAGCCGGATCTGAATAATGAAAAGTCGCGCAGATGAAAATGGCCACCGACGCTGACATAAAAAAATTTGCAATTCCCATTGTTTCCAGATTTTATTCATCTCTGTCGCGGTGATAATAATTAAAAATATTTTCCCTTCGTGCCGTGCATTCGTTAATCTCGTGTACCTATCACGTTTCAACAAAACGAGCGCCAATTAGGAATATAATTACATAGTAAACGTTACAATATCCATTAATTACTTATTTCTTACCTTGTACTCCAAAAAATACATATACACTTTCAAATTTCCCATTCACGTTTCACCAGATAACCTTGACATCGTTGAAAACTGTGTACCTAAGCTTCGTGGATCCTCGAATAAGAAAAGAACATATGTTGAGACAAATTTCTACAAACCCCCCAAGTGGGAAAACGGATTTTACGACTGCCACACATATTCCTGTCAGAATGTCTGGAGAACTTCATCCCCGACGGTTCCCTTCCGTGACAGTGGATCGATCTTTTCATTCGATACGGACAAATCGAACGTCGCACGGCAAAATGGGGGGGAAAATGGACGAATATTTCGGCCCTCGCTGAAAGTTCCTCATTTCCGCGCATCGATATGTCGAACTGGGGATATATATATATATTTTTTTTTTTCTCCCGGTCACCGACGTCGGGTCCGGTGTACAAACGATTTTCGGCTTTTCATCGAGCGACCCCGTGACCCGGCTAGATTTTTCACTCGCCGTACTTCCGTCAGCGGGATGGAGAACGCATTATTTCTGATCCTTTATGAAACGTAGCTCCGTCGATCAAAGCTCGCCCTTCTTTGCGTTCAAAGACCGGATTTTATTATTTTTTTTATTTTTAAGGACAGAAGGAGTCATCGATGTCGAAGGTTCAAGCACATCAAAGTCAACGCGAATCAATTCTACACTTTGTAGAACGGTGTTTTCATCCTTAAATGATTCGATGCTGATTCTGGTGACTGTTTGATCTATCGGTTCTTAGGGCGGCCGAGAAATAAGAGAAAAGTTTCGTTTTAATTTGGAATCAATCTGAGAGATATTTCGTACCAATTAACGTGTATGTATAATATTTGCAGGGTGGAAAGAATTATATTTATAATCAGAATATTAACATTAGTTTCATATTTTTGATAACGTTAAAAATATTTATGTTATCATTTATTTCACGGTCCTGTTATAAGTATATCTTTGTATCGTACAAATTCTATATTCGTGGTTCGGATGCTATTGTTAAATCGATGTGCACACAAGATGCTTCAGATGCAGTAATCATCTCATACGGATATCGCTTGACCCTTTTTTCCGAAATACCTTCCATATGCTTGCCACTGCGGATATACAGTAGTTACAGATACGAATAAAAGGGGATAAAAGTTAATCTTCTTCGGGCTTTATGACCTAGTTCCGTCCAAATCCGTTCCTTGGTTTAATCTCCCGATTCGCGCGAGGTATCAACCGGAAATTCGAGACTCGGTATTCAGTAATTAATCCCCATCGATCATTAACAACGTCGTATTTAAATTCCTACTTCATCTTTATTCAAATACCGTTTAAATAATGTGTACAATATCCGATAGAGCTACGAAATAAAACTTTCAAAAATTTATCATTGCTTTTCAGTTTGTGAGTTTAAAAATAATCTTAGCTTTCAATTATTCTTATCAACTTCGTGGCAACGTAGGGTAATTAAATTTCAAACTTTCGCCAAATATTTTATAACGATTCTCATTAAATACCCGGCGTAGTTGTAACTTGGGTGAAAGCGTTGTTCCAAAGCGTTACGTTAAAAATGCAGGGAAAAGAGTTGCGGCGCTGGAACACACGACTGCCTGTGGATTGTTTCTTTATTCGACGGTGACCCCGTTCCACCTGAATTTATCGCGTGCCCTTATTTAACGATCGACACGTCAGATGTAAGATTCAGCATGCAGCCGAAGCTCCGGGAAATGCAGTATTGATTAGGCTTTCGGGCGAATGCCGTGCATATTTAAACGTCTGTTGCCTAAAATCCGGAAAACAGAAAATTCCACTCTCCCGGCAATCACAGGGACCAGATTACACGTTATAATACTCCGTCGTACTTAAAGAGATCCCGGAAATGTGAGAATGAAGTATTTCCCAGACTAATACTTTCATTTCGTTTCTCGTTTCGTTGTTTCCGCGTTCCCTTGGCCGGCCAGTACGAGAGAAAGAAGCACTTGCTAATTAGACAGGGTTATTAGAAAGTGGAACAGTGTCGAGCGTACACGGCGAGGAAATAATTGGCTCTGTAAAAAAAAAAAAAAAAAGGAGGAAACGGCGAAAAAAGGATCTGTAGGGAAGCAGATTAAATTGTGCAGATGCGCGCGGTGACAAATAAAAAGATCGACGAACGGAATCCTTTCTTTGCCGATGGCGACCCATTTTCGCGTTAATTTGACACTTCATTTAATTTCCCGAGATGCCGGCCAGAAATCCAAGTCTCGACCGACTCGCTTCATCGATTATCGAACCTGCTAATTAATTCCGACGAGGTCGACTCCCGGTTTTCCTGTCCGCGCTGCGCTTACGGCGATTATGACGAAATTGCCTCTTCCACTGGGAACCCGGACGGAAGAGTGTGAACACGTTTGTTATCATTTACGCGGACCCGTGAAAGAAATCTCGCCGGGGAGAAAAAAATAAAGAAGAGGGAAGGGGGAACGAAACGAACTAATTTTCTAGGATCACTTCACGGTTAAATGCCGGTTGCTCTTTCGCTATTGAGTTTTCAACGGAAACCACTTTCGTGTTACAGTAAAAACTACAGGCTAATTCCCCTGTTTCTAACGTAATGCCTGGCAACCTACTCTCTGTGACCCGACTTCATTTTCTTTAAACTAAATAGCACGCATACCGTTAACCAAAAACGTGGCTGCACTATGTAATCTGAATATCCGGAAAATTTGCACAATTTAAAGGTGTAATCTATATTATTACCTGTAGAAATAAGTTCTACCCGACGAGTGTCATTCATTCGCGATCTTTATTCTTTGCGAGATTATTCGCTGATTCGTAACTCATCAGAAAAGTCTCTATAAGTCATGACAAACCACGTGGCATATATTTCAATAATTAACTTTTCATCTTTTTCTAAAACAAATTTTCCTTTGCCATAAAATCAACAACAACTTGTTTCAACATCTGATAAATAATTATCTACCTCATTTACAATATTAATTTACTTGACACCATTTGCAATACATATTTCATTCCGAAACATCAAAGTCATGAGCATCCTAGAACCGGTGATAATTATCCTGTTTCTACATACTGTCCGGCAAAACACGAGTCCTGGAAAGAAATCACAGTTCCCGCTTGAAAACCGAGGCCACGAGGGCAGTGGTTATGGAGGAGGATTTCTCCGGGTGGCCGGAAACGTGGGGCCGCGGAAACGGGGTTGAAAAAGAGAGGGCTGACTGGCAAAGGCTGCCGCTATCGGAAATTAGGGTCCACCAAGGGGGATAGGTTAATAGACACGTCAAACCGTCTGATATATTACCGCGGTGCGGGAACTCGCGAGCACTCGGAATATTCGATCTGACGACTCGAAAGTGCACTTATACTAATGATTTTAAACTCACGAAATCACAGGGAGAAGCGATCCCGCCTATGGTCTCTCTTTGGTGTCTGAGAACCGACTGTTGAACTTTCTCAATTAAGAGGCGAAACTGTGATTTTTCAACGAGACTCGCAACCTCGGCTAAATGTTTATTTAATTAATGAATAATCCGTGACATTATCAACACTCTGATGTTACCTTTTTATAGGCACTAGGAATAATATAAACAATTATTGACACTATCGAGCGACTGTGTTTTGTTTTATTGAAAGATAAGTAATTATTTGAGAATCAGCATCGATAGGGACGAGTCGATTTGTAATAAATATTCGAGTATCGATCATATCGACCTCACATTCATTTTCCGATAGTCACTGAAAATAACATTTGCAAGCTCACAGCTTGGAATTCGCGTGTTCGTTTTTAGCTTCTTTCTTGGCGATAGTAAATTTGCACATCGCATTCCGCGAGAGATTGCCAGACCACACGGGAAGCGATTTCGAAAGCGTGATATTAGTTTCGAAGGGAGAACCGTGTACATAAATTTACCGGGTTACGTATAAAATATTGTTCCGGGCGAAATAAAACGGTTCCAGCAGCCGAAAGCTGGCTCCGTTAATCGTTAAACTTAAGCCGCTGACATTACGATATTAAATTGTTACGTGTCCCGGATGATTTATTATTCGGTAACGGAATGCAACATCACGCGTTCAATTATGATTTGCGCAAGTAGCTGCCGCTAAATTCACGTTATCGTCGCTGCGCTAGTAGATCCGAAGCAATACCGTATGATTCATAATCACGTCGCGAATTAATTTATATCTCCGCGTTAATTAGCATAGTTGATGCCCGAATTTCATACGTCCAATCTCTTTTTCGCATAAATAATAGAAATAATAATCTACCAACTTTTCGCGGCAGTTCCGATTGCTATGACATTTTTTTTTTCTTTCACCAATTTTCTGTTTCCAAAAAAACCTCAATTTGTTTCTCGCATGTTGCACTCACTTCCGCGTGATTTTTCGGTCCCGGGCAGGCATTAACTATCGCCGAGCGTATCTCTTAAATCGCGAGACCGATAAACGCGTCAAACGGGTTTGATAAATTACAGCCAGGAGTGGCCGGAAGCGGCGGAATCGTGGTTTCAAAGGCACGAAATCAGGCGGCCCGCAGACTTTGGCCATTTCGACACGTGAGTGCGAATTGACAATGAGCAAAGTAGCTTCGGTCATCTGTTATTGTCGCCGATTAATCTGACGTTTTGCC
The DNA here is from genome assembly GCA_917499265.3 of Mimumesa dahlbomi. NCBI lineage: Eukaryota > Metazoa > Arthropoda > Insecta > Hymenoptera > Crabronidae > Mimumesa > Mimumesa dahlbomi. The sequence continues at coordinate 7,667,765 of OU824118.1, read as the reverse complement.
AGCCCTATCGCGCAAATATTGATACGGCCAAATATGTATCGCGATAGATTCGACTGGGCGTGTAAATCACGATCTCGGATCATCGAGAGGAAATTCGTAGAATTCGCTGAACTTTAAATTGCGCGAATTTCGAATTTCACTTTAACACGTTGAATGCGATGGGGGTCACCTGTGACCGGCACGGCAATTTCTACTTCTTAGTAGAAGTTTAATAATTATAATAAATCTCAATACTTATACATATTTCGATACCATCGACGTTACTACAATGATGTGAAGAAATTAATGCGTTGTAAAAACACCTAAAAATATTTTTATTTATACATGAAATATTTATGCACTTGTAGGTAATCTATGGAAAACTCGAGTGGCATTCAACGTGTTCAGTGATTCGTTGATCAAGCGGTGGATATTTAAATCTATTATAATTCTCTATATTGAGGAATATGAAAATGGAGGAGTGAAAATTATTACTCGACTCAGGACGATAATTTCATAGTTACAGAGGGTTTCTCGTTTGTGCGATAGCAAGCTTACGTGAAATTCTGACGAGAACGGCCGGGAAATTTAAAGGTTCGCGTACTTTCGCGATCTACTTAGCGAGATATCGAGTCCACTAATGAGCTCCGGTCGATACAAAGATGTGCATGTGTGCATACGTGTACAAAGGATACTCCTGTGAGGCAATCTTTGACTTGAAATGTTACGATACTTACGTAGTTGGTAGTAACGAAGCACTCTGCATTCGCGCAAGTAACAATTGAATGTAATGATCAGTTGATAATGATGATATTTTGTTTTTATTTTAGCACGTAGATTCGATGCTGCAATTATATTTTAAAAGTGAAGTTAATAACCATCTTATAAGAGGTTTCGTTCTAAATTAAGACTCGTACAATTTAGATGTAAATTACGTACATTACTTTCTGGTGATATAACTGTGAGATATAAGAATTTCAAAAGAGCAGACCAGCACCATTTTCGTTTCTTAATTACGATACGGAATACGGAAGCGAGGGGGGAATTAAAATTGCACGAAATGAACATGGAAACCATTACCATTTGAATTCTCCTTAAAAACCAATATTTCTGAATAATTACCAGGGTCATCTCAAGTCCCAGGAGCCATGAAATAAAAAAAGAGAGAAACGCGTACAAGCTTTCTCATTTACGATCGTTATCCCCCACGAAATCAAACTTTCCCCAGACCGTACTAAAACTCACCCTAACACCCCCAAGATCTGCCTCTCGCGAGTGCAAAGTGGGCGGTATCCGCTTCCAGGATTAATTCGTCGAAACCCCAGGGAGTGTATTTGGCGTATACAATACTGACATAAAGAAAAAGCGGGCGACGGACGGAAGGAAAACGAGCAAGGAAAAAAGAGCCACGCCATTACAGGGAAAATATGCCAATGAATTTCCATGGCAGATCCTTATTGGCTAACGAAGGCCATGTTTCATTATTATTAACTGCCGACGAGTCCAACTTGATCTGCCAGTACGTCACGAATATATTTATAATATTCAAAACTTTTTTATTCGTGTATTTGACATGAGTCCATTATCAATACCGATGTAAACAAGTAAAAAAATTCAAACAATATCTGTTCATTTCCGAAAGCATTCGTAGTTCTCTGCTGGTTGAAATGTCTTTTCAACGTATATGTATTGTACATATACATAGAGTATTCGATTTCAAACTTCGTTTACTACTTCCACGGTAAAACATGCGTCGCCGGAAGTTACATAGTCGAACAACCGAGTTAGTATTTTCCCGTCCCGCAAGGGTTAAACCGCACCGTTGGTTATAACTCGGTATGTCACAACGACTGAGAAACGAGTTGAAATATGGAATATATCTCGGTCACCTATGGGAGAGAATCGCTCTTAACGGGCCAATTTATTATGGCTGTTCCTATGGTGGACAATGCGGTCGTCACCGAAGAAATTTGGCCTTGTTACGCGCGAAATTATTCCCGTTCAGAATCTGTGCCGCGTAAACATCGTTAGCTCGATGTGTGTTGTTTTTTTTTTGCACTTTTCTGTTGGATACACACAGCGAAGCTTTTTCGTGTTTTTCGGGTTTCGATAGGGTATTTCTTTGGGCAGATTCAAGTTTTCTTTTTTACGTTATGATACACTTGATTTTTCAGTTTTTGTTATAAATATCGTGACTACCGCGTAAATTAAAAGGCTCGATTTTCTTTTTTTTTTTTAACTGTAAAGCGAACATCGCAAAAGAATCTGTGTCGTTTTGTTATTGTAACGGAAAGATTTCAATTTGGCTGAAAGTGTATTGAGTATCATTAATTCTACATTCGACGTCCAACAGTCGATTAGTTATTTTCGTTTGTATGGCGTCCGACGACGTGATCACTATCGAAATCATCTACCCTCGTTACGCCCGGACTTATTTTCGTCGCGAATTTATGCTTCGCAAACATCGTTAAGTCGCTCGCGAAATTTGGCCGGTGATCAACGATTTGCATTCTTCACCATTGTTCCCTCTTTACGTTTTATCGATTTCCGCCCAAAACTTTCGCGTACAACAAAACCGGATTGACCCCTCGTAGCAACCTCACCCCCACCCACCCCGAAGGAGGGAGCGTTAACCACATAATTTGAAATAGTGATACAAACAAAATAACGAAACAAAAAGAACACAGAAATAAAATAACTTTCAAACGTTTCAAAGAATCATTCTTACAACAAAATAAAAATAGAATACGATAGCACTGTAATAAAATTCTAAAACCATCAAAATACAACTTTATCATAATCCCAACGCCATTGTACATCCACCAACGTTACCAAAAGTCAATGAAAAAAGTCATACTCGTCTCCTTAAAACTCACACTAAATTTAATCAACCTCTCTTTGCCCAGGAAATAACTCATCAATAAAATAATTCTCAATTAAATAATTAAGTCCCAAAAAAAAATCCTCCAGTGATCACAAACGAATTCGCTCTATCCCAACTTCCAAGGGACTCAAAAAAAATCACAAAAAGGATAAAGCTGATAACCTCCGTGCCACACATTCTAATCATCGGATGACCCGGATCCTTCGGTCGCCCATACCAACGTTAAACCCCATTGTTACTATCTTATGGAAATCAGCGCGCAGAGGCCTTAATGCCGAGTTTAGCGTTGTATCAGCAGGACGATGAGGACCGGTGGAAAGCATCTCGTCCAACTAGAATGCTTTCAGCTCGATTGGACGAACGTTTTCTGATGCGGGTTCAGACGTTCGACCCATTGAGCTCTGATTAATATTGCGCTCCGCCGGCTCCGTACCAGAGATATTGAAAAAAAGAGGTCAGGGATGGAGGAGAACGAGGGCCGTTTCAAAGAAAATATTATTTTACTCGTAAGCAACGGTCCGACGTGCTTTCACTCCGCTAACGTCGCGTTCTTTTTTCCTCCCCTCCCCTATCCGTCTCGCTCTTTCTTTCGTTCCGTACGTTTTTTTTTTCTACCCCACGTTCCTCGTTACGACCTCTTTCGTGCCGGCGGATCTTTAATGAGGCGTGCGGAATCACTATACGTAAACGCGCAAGCCTGGAGAGACTGAAATTAATTATCGGCACGCTGGTCCAATCACCCCTTCCCCCCCCCTCCACCTTTGCCATCTCCCACGTCCTTGAATTTCATTTGAAAAAAACGGAGGAAACGTATGCACAGGTGTTTGTATCGAATCCGTTGATTGGACAACGATTGTAGCTTGGAATTATTGGGAGACCGAAAGTTAGACGTGGGAAGTGTGGAATTTGAAAATTTGTATAAGAAAGTTGGCTTAACGATGTAAGGTAGGATACAAATTTATTGTATCATATTTCACTTTTTTGAACGAGTCCTTTTTGTCGTGTCACATGAGAATTTTAATATTGTATTTGAAACTTGGGGATGCAGCAAAGAATTTTTTCTCACCAATGAAAAATATCCTTTATAATTTACACTCAAAGTTTGCTCACAGTTTCCACGTTGGTGATACTTCGCCCATTAAGGTGTTGTGTTTTTTTTACTCGTTTTCGTGGAATATTCTGTTGTGCATCTTCCTCCTTTCTACTTATTTCGTTCATATTTTAACTGTGCTCTAAAGTTATACACAGTGGCTGGGAGTATTTTTTCTTTCAGAGTGTTGAGCCCGACCAATAAATTCCTGTAGTATTAGACTACATTTGTATTGTATTTACAAACGACAAGTATAAATCCTGATAAATATTTGCATTTGTCTTGCCCCTGTTTTTTATTCTATTTAAACGGTTGGAATAAAAGTCTGTGGACATTTTTATTCTGCAAGACTAACCGCCAGAATTATTGTTTGTTGATTTTTTTATACGAAACACCGCGGCGTTGTAAAAATTTTACTGAAATTAATTGAACCGTTAATTTTAAACGAATAAAAAAAAGAGGGAATATTTTGTGAACGCAATAAAAGAGTTCAAAAATCGCTTTTATACTAGAAAATTTAATTTACGATGGAGCACAATATCCCTGAATTTTCCATTGTTTTTTCTTTTTCACTTAAACTCAATTTTTATGTGGCAAATAATTCTGTTATCGATACATTAGTTTAACATTATTATTCACGTGATATTTATTGATATCTATTTCTCCCATTAATTACAAGACAATATTTAACAAGTTTGTTTACCAAACCCAATTCGCTCTTTATCAAAACTTTATTTATCCGTATCCTCTTGTTTTTGTATGGAACGTAATACGTTATTTTAACGTTAGAACAAAAGTAGCCGAAGTTTTGTTCCAAGTAGCATAAACCTGCTTTGTTTCATGAACGCTCTGTCCTTGCACACGTACTACCCCTTACGAGACACTATATTCTTTCTACCCTGCGGGTTGCATATTTTAGCAGTCTTCTTACAACATGAGTAACGATGTTGAATAAGCTGGTTGCTGCGCGCACAAAAATCACCCCAGTCCTGAAAATAATACGACTGTCCCAAACGGAAATAAACGTGCCCTGCTTGAATTATTTCACGTTTTCAGAACATTCTCGAAAATTAACAGTACGTATAATGAAATAGATTCGCAAAAAATATTTATATAGAACGTATACTCGGAAACCAATGCTTATCCAAAATCGCCCCCAAAGTTCACTCCGATGTTATACACTCTATGTGATAATGAATCGAAACACTAGAAGATCGTGATAATAAATTGAAACACTACAAGATCGTGATAATGAATCGAAACACTAGAAGTTGAGTACGCGTACAACGTTCTCCCTTTATTCCCTATTTTTTAAAAATAAAAACGCTAAAATACTACCGAAACATATACTATACGGTTTTGCGTGTTATCCTTTCGCGAGAATTATGCAAATCTTGCCCGTGTTGTTCTAGTTTCCAGTTACATTCATAAAGAAAAAGAAATTCAATACAATCAGCAGGGAACTTTTTAGATTGTAACATTCCGAATATGTATCGAAGTCAATGAACTACGATACCATTGATAATACGATTAATTCCAATAAAAACCGAATATGTCGTCAAGTGGATAAATAAATTTCTAGGATTCTCGTATATACTCGTATATACAACTATTATAACGAATTACGATAACCGACATTACAAAGAATTACAATACAGCATTTCCGTGAAAAGTCTGATACATCGATCGGGCTCACGCTGATCTTCTTAAATCCCGACATATCGGCTGACATTTCGTTTCCCTCCGTATCCGTTCATTCTTTATTTGTATGCAAACAATATACTTACATAAATCTATGCACGCTGCGTAATAAATATCTGCTTTCAGTCAGATTCTCACAGTAGCATGTGCCATTTATTTTCGTCGATTCGTATTCGTACGATGAAAATCTATCATCCGTTTCAAAATCATATCCCTCGACATTTTATCCAGAATTTCGTATTGTTGCATAATATTTTCCGATAGATTGATTTACATTCTTTCGTTTATATCAGTCTGACTCTTTTTTTTTTTACGTATACCCGTTTCATTTTTTCCTTTTTTTTTCCTTTGTCGCATTGATCTTGCTTACGCGTGCTTCTGATCGGAAGGCCGGCGTTGAATATAAGTTGATTTCCACATTTATTTGCACTTCTATATTTTATTCCATTTGCAAGTACAAACAGACGAGTGTGTTCGGTTCTTCGGCGTTCGCGTGCGCAAATAAGATTTCCATTCGTCTATTCAGCTGATGTCGGTTGACATATTCGCGAGTTTATATTCCTTACGTTCTCACTTTCTCGTTTACACGGTCCTTTTATGAATATTTTTATAGAATTTTACCCGTGTATTCGTCGCGTATCCCGACGTTCGGCTATTCCATATTCAGTGGTATTTGCATGTTTATGTATATTCACGAGTCTATTTCTTTCGACTACCTATCCAACTACACTTGGCCTATTTTAATGTTCGTTCACGTCTGTACAAGTGTTCCTGGGCTTTCCGACGTGCCGATCTCTCTCTTTTTTTTTTTTACTACATTCACTCTAGTGTCATATCCGTATGTTTTAACCGACATTCGGAAATTTCCGACCTTTTTATTGTCACCCGAAAAAAGCAAAATTTTTACCAGATACTGTTTCACCTAGAATTCTAAATACCCCTTCTATTTATCACAACGACGATCCCCGTTCCGCTAACAAATTAATAGCCTGCCTGATGCCTGATTTACATCGAGTACACTTTTATCTTTATATTTATGTATCCATATTTTCGTCCCAGCGAGACGTTTTTATTCCCTCGACACTTTCAGCGAGCTCGCGCATCCGCGGCCGCATCTCAGCAGGTTTTTTCCGTCGTGTTCTGTCTTTTACGATCTTTACGATCGGCTTTATGTTCGCTGCATATTTCCAGATTCATCTCCGTATCCGTCGGCAAGTGTACATCTGTTTTCGTGATCATTCTTTCCGTGTGGTTACTGTGTCACGTCGTCGCTTGTCGTTCGCGTGCTTTCAAATTTACGTTTTTTTTCTTTTTTTTTGGAAAACGGACTGCACCACCCACAAGCGAGTCTACGTTCGTGTGGGTGTGTTTTTTTCGCGGCACACGTTACAATTAACGTGGACTTAACCGCGCTCCCCCATCCGCAACTGTTCTTAACCCCCTTTCGCATTTCCATACCGACTTCTTGTCTCCAAGTGGCTACACCTGTAGTCACCTCTCTTATTGCTACGTTTCACGTGCTCGTGTTAGTGCAGCACTACTTAACCAGCCGCGTCTATGTGTTTACTTATCTTTACGTGCTCCGGCGATTTACGTTCTCGCGGCCGTTTCAAAATTTACATCCAGCCCGGCCAACCCGTCGTCTTCATTATATATACGGTTACTTATATACACTTTCGTGATTTTATATAAGCCCGTAACGTAAGGTTATGCCGGCATCTACGCGAACAAGAAGCGTGTCTACCTTCGGCTTTACTTATCTTTACAACTTAGCCGCGCATCTCCGCGACGCGTTTACGTTCACTTCAGGAATTTCCATCGTGGCACATCAACATCCGTCCTTTATTTTCATCATCGTGTCGATGTGTAATTTTTACGTTCCGCCGCGGAATAATTATCGTAAACAAGAATTTGTACAATGTTCTCGTGATTTAAGTGATTGTTGAATTGTTTCCGAAATAACTTGGATCAGCGGTAGATAAGTGTCTGTCACGTTTAAATTCGATCTTTACAAGCCCTTTCGTGGGAAGCCATGGGAACAGGATTTTTTTTCCTTCTTTTTTTACGAGAAAAAGATTCGCGGGCCACTCATATTTCACCGGTCCGAGAGAATACGATCGCTGAGTAAGGGATTCTATTGTGACCCGACAGTTTCCCTACACGTCCTTCGACCCCACCGTCATTCTCACCTCCGTAACCACCTGCGACCACACATTTGACGATTTACGCGCGCCCCGGAGTTCCGGGGCAGCTCTCATGGCCGTGCATCCATAAGCATTGAAAGTTAGAGCCACTTTACGTTAACTAGCCCATTTCTCGTAGAAGGACCCCATAAATAAGGGAGCCTCCGGTGGCCGTCTCCGGTGAAGTTTACATTGCGACGTTGACATATCGCGCTGTTACCTCATGAAAACGAGACTTTCAGACCGGTCGGAGAGTCGTACGGCTTGCTCGCAAATACAAGATCCCCCGGTACTCGATCGTATTACAAAATCCCATTGGGTTTCTTTCACGCGGCCGACCAGTCGCGGACCTATACTACTTTGCCGGCTTTACGGTGAAATTTTGTGCACGTGAGTGACAGTAAACTGGGGTGCCATGGAAACGTGATTAATGACGGTGTTATTCGGCGCTCGTGAAACGTCGATACGGATTCTGGGCGAATGATAAAATTGGGTGGATTTGCTATTCTCCGATTGTTACAATTATATTATGGTCTTACGGTGAACTGAGTACGGGGAGCTGATGGACAAGGTTTCGTATTTCTGGGTTCCGTACTATCGGTGAATGGAAATAGATTCAGGAATGCTGGATTCATGATTTTGCGCGAGCCGTATGCTCGCGTTGAATTAAGCGATTATTTTGATCAAGGAGAATGAAATGGTAGTAGATTCTAATGTGTGATCCAACGTGACGCTATCGGTCAATCGGTTGGATTTATCGAAACTGTAACGTGTAAATTATAAATTATTAATAAAATTTTATGTTCAACACGCTAATAAAACACAAATTATATATTTATTATAAATTAATGTAGATGTTAACAGGTTAAATTGCATTTCTCTGCTCGAGAAATAAAATACCTTAAAAATTTTATTGACAACAAACTATACAAACTCACGTTTTCTGAAAAGCCAATAGTGTTTTCCATAAGAAAAAGTAATTTTTATTCAATTTACCTATGACTACCGAGAATAGATCGATATGACTATTATTTTCATAGAATGTGACGAAGTCATGAAAGAAACAATCACCGTAGCGAAAAGTTTACTACTCGCTATCGTTTAACTTCTTCATTCTTGCGCCAGCGTCGAAGAAACGAATAAATAGCTTGTTTATGTGCTGCAACAAAGGAAATGGGAAAAGCTGGCGGGATTTATTGCGCCGTGGAAAACGGTTGATATTAGACAACTCTGATATTATATCACTTTTGTTGCGAGATTGAAACACCGCGTCGTAACGCACGCTTGTTCGTGGAAATTTTACGGAAGTTTGTTTGGAAATACCGAGTTCCGCGATAGCAATGACGATCGGAAACTGAAACATCGTTAAACAAACAAAACGATAGTATTCCATTCCAGTTTGTTTATTACGGTACACGGAATTCATTGGTGTTATTGCGAACCGTGAGATCGTCGGAATAAACAAAAATTTTGTAAAAAACTACCATTCGGTGGATTGCATCATAGCAGAGAACGGTTAACATTAAAAATGATATTTAATAAATAAGTCATTGTATTACATAATACGCATTATTTTTCTGGATTATTTTATTAATATATTTCTCGCATCAATGTTAATGCTGTTGAAAAATTTGCCCCTACATTTCTAGTTTTATCTTTGTACTGATATAATGGAAAACAAAATAAATGTATACGTAGGTCATTCCGTATACATATATTGCAGAAGCAAGGACATTAGCAGACAGGTCGAAGGAAGGATTAGATTTTTATATTATTGTATTCTCCAATTTTATGTTACTATACCATCGTTAAATTCCAAAGTATTATTCACCTATTGACGAAAATGCGAGAAATTAATTTATTTCCATCAGAAAATATTGTTAATTCAGCTATCGATATACTTGTTTATTGGCCAACATTATTTTCCATCACGTACGTTCTACGTGTACGTTAAATTTCTTTATTTTCGTTTTACCCGGATACATGGTGATTTACGTGTTATGGAAATTAAATCTTAACCGCCGTAAAAACGTCGTTTCCCGTTAAAAGTTTCCCTGAAACATAACGCGGGTGATAGGTATCAAAAGTTATTAAAATAATGGCTTCTTCGTTTGCGTCGGGGAATGGGAAGAGCAAGGCCATAGAATAAATTTACAATTCATATGATTCAGAACGATACCGGGATTCCTATTCTATGGCTCATGGAATTTGTTACGAATACATTACGTACGAGAAACTCTCGTTGCGGCGGAAGAAGCTGCGCGGAATGCTAAACTCGCGAGAAACGATGAAAAGTCGAACGATAAAAACAAATGTATCGTCATTTAGAAAACATCTTTTTACCGCATGTTTTCTCTAACGAACGTGTTAGCTTGTATTTTCCTTCCACAATGAAAGATAGAGATAAGAAATTACTTCTTTTACTTCAACTATAACAAATTCTAAGAGTAATTTAAAGTTTATTAGAAAATATTGACGGATTAATAATTTCCTAATAAATTCAAGGTTTCGATTTGATCGAAATTTCCAATTGCTTGGTTCAATTCCGCGTAAATTCCCGTGGAACAGCTGTTCCCAAACGATCATGAGCTACGGGTTATCTTTCTAGAACGAATCTGCAATTCATAAGATTGAGAAACCGACAGTCCTCTTCTGTGTTTTACAGAATTTATCGTAAGTATGTCGGCAATGAACGTCCTTCTTTCCGATGAAATAAATTCTGCCGAACAATGAATTCACGGTGAACAAGGGAATCTCGAACAATACACCTGTATTACGTCGAGTCTACCAATTCATCGTCTTTCCGATTGATTACGAAAGATCACGAATGTTGTGTAACTATACATACAATATCATCTAAAATAACAGCCGACATTACAGTGAAACATACTTTAACATCTACCTAAATAATATTCCTTTCGACAACATTTCAAATAATTCAAAGAATTCCAATATCCCTCTAAAATACTCATAGAACTAAATTCTCAGAATGTAAATTTCCATCACGACTATCAGATCAGAAATTATAATCTCTCGTAAACCCTAGGAGATTCTAATCCAGTAGATTAACCTACCATATAACTGGCAAGATGGAACTTTGAAAAACGAAATTCGTTCAAAGTGAAATTGTCTCCTTTTCCGTCGATATAGGACCGTTGTTCCATGGCATCATGACTCTCTCGAGTAACGAGTAGACAAGAGAGAGAGAGAACGGGAGAGGACAACCATTACAACCTAGCCATTCTATGGGGTTGGAACGTGATGGAACACGACAAAGACGGGTCGAGGTGTATTTCGCTCACAAAGAACTCCTGTTAAAGCAGTAAGGTGGTAACGAAGGCAGCGACGAAGTCTCATTACCACTTTACCGCTCGTGAGCAGCGAAACGATCGAGAACTATTTCCTTCACGGGATCGGAAGACTGAAATTAACCCTCTCGGTGTTAACGGTGATATGGTGAAATCGGAAACTTTTATTATGAATCGAAGCACGCTGATATTACACAGATTGCTACTGAAGAATTTAGAATTCTAGATCAGATAGAAATTAAAAGTCTTTTTCAACATTGAAACAGATTCGTTAAATATTAACAGCGAAGAAATTGCGAGTTTCCAGGGTCTTACTAAAATATACATTGTATAATATGGAATTGTCAAGGATCCTTTTCAATCGAAACTAGAATCTTCCAACGTTTCACGCGAACATCCAGAAATCCCTGGGATTATTCGAACGCTATAAAATTACCATTTGTCCTGAATGATGTATCGCCGTAAAATTGTACCAGTTCGGAAATGCGGGGTGTCCGCAGCCCATTAAGTACAGCTCACGTAGTAGTAGAGACATCTCTCGCGCGTAGTTTTCTCGCAGACAGAGAGGATCGAGGGTGCAGCGAGGGGAAAGAAAGGGCGAGAAACGTAGATATGAGGGAAACCAAGCAGACAGTGTCTGAGTGTCTGAAAATGCTGACGACTGGCTCTCTTACCGTTTCGAGGAGTGAGCCCTCTCCCGGGTAACGAGCAGGGAATCGTGAAAGGGGATCGGGACGAATGAATCACGAAATGGAATCCCGACGTCGAATCCTGCAGGACTCTGCGTGCACCACCCCCATCTGTCATTACAATTGCAGCGTATGTAACGAATTCTGATGTATGAAACTTGTTAAGTAGTCGAGGTGCACGCATAGGGAAACGGGGAGGAGATTAACTCTTGATTGGTCAGACACAGTTAAATGAGAAGCATTTTGATTGTTATATTCAAACTCGGGTTAAACGGATATACATATTTTTTGGAATCCATATACACAGAAGAACCTTTGTAAATATTATATTATAAAAGTGTCTTAGGAAAAGTTCGAAATGTCAGCGTACGAAAATGTTGAAATCCAGAAATACACTACGAGTAAACATTTCAAGGTTTGAATATCTTCGAGTATAGAAATGGCAAATGTAAAATTTATGATCAATAATTCTGTGTCAGCCAAACTATTTTACTATAACATACTTTAAAAAAAAAACACGCACAATTAAACGAAGTAAAATGAATTTCCATTCGGATATACGGGGACCATTATCGCTCACCCTAAATCCAATAAACGAGAGAACGAGATGATCCCGATATAAAACACTCGGGGAATTCATCCCGTCCATTTTCAATTTCCCCCAAAAAGACCCCGAGAAATTTCGGAATACAACTAAACACCGGGCGAGACTCACGTATTCCCCTGGCTGGCTTCAACGGGGATTTACCGTTTCATCCGGCGGTTCTCCACTCAGGTGTTTTCGCGGAATGGTATTCCGTTCACAATCGACACGTACGAAGGGTGCGGTGCGCGAAGCTGGCGGAGGGTGAAACCCGGCAAAGGGATGCACCTAATGCGATTGCATCAGCGATGCAACGCCGGCGTGTTCCTTCAAGGACGGACATTGCAACGAGGCAGAAAATCTTAGGTATCGGCGCAGCCCTCCGCCCTTCGACACCGGGCAAATAATTCAGGCAGCTCCGGATCGCTCGCTTTTCGAAGTACAATGGGAATTCGCGCATTTGTTGGCGCTGCGTTTAACGCCACGCGAAACCGTCGGCGAAACTTCCTCCAAAGGTTGGATAAATAAATGTTTAATATCGAACGACGGGCACGTCGATACCGGTATTTTAGCGGGGGAAATTTAAACGTACTCGTGGAGGTGAATTTTATCTTGTTACTGTTTTTAGAGTGTTCTTTTTTTCTTGTATTAAAGCTGGAGATTACGATGTATACTAGTATTTATTAAAATAATGTGAATTTCATACCGTATACTGACTGTAGAAACAGCGGGGAATTATAATGAAACGTAGAATTACGGATATGAGGGAAAATGACAATTTCGGGGCAAGCATAACTTTTCATAATTCTGGCGTACCTCGTTCCTTGATTTCGGTTAATTTTTGCATGCTGGACCACGGTATCTAGAAATAAATCGTTCGAGCAATAACTCGAGCTATTTATCTCCAACGAGTTCGTAAGAGCAACGTTGCTACCGTACAAATGTCGCAATAAAATTCATCTTCTTTCGGGTTCTCTCTTTCTCTCTCTCTTCTTTTTTTTACACACTGTGTCTCTCGTCTCCGTCGATTTATTCATTCTCTACCCTTTTCCCTTGTTTTTCTTATCACGCTGCTTCTCTCTTCTTCCCACTTCTGTGAAAGTTTCTTCCCCTCCCCCTAAGCTGCGGAGACTGCGAGAAGTTCGCCAATGCGACAAAAGAAAATTAATTGTTTTTCTTCGTGGTGCCGGCACTTATTGTACGGTCCCCTCTCGTCGACTTCCTCTCCTCGTACGAGTCCCTGTTTCCCCCCTCCCCCCGCCCCCCGTGTCTTCTCCCCTTGTTTCTCCTCGTTCGTTCCACCCGTTTTGTCTCGTCGAGCTGAAATTAATCGCAGCCGGACGCGGACCTTATTTGTTTGGGACACTTCAATTCGTCGGTGACGAAAAAGTCGCTTAATGAAAGCGACGCCGGGCGTCGATTCGCACGACGGAGTTATTGGGGACACGTGGGAACGCTAACGAGGAAGGACAAAATGAAATAAATACGGTATCTTTCTTACGTTGCTTTTAATGTCGTCCGTTTGAATAATTTATCCGCGGAAAGATTTGTCGTTCGTGGATTTACATTTTATCGGAAGTTTTTACGTCAATTTCCAGACGTATAACTATCAAGGAGTTTGTGGAGGTAATAGAAGGAAGTTTCGTGGATACTTAACATTTTCGAGGGACAATGAAAATTTGATTAAATTATACACTTGTTACTTTTTGTTCTTTTTTTTTTGTACTTTCCTATGCAGGACATTGTGGGAGATACTGTAGTTACTCAGTCACTGTAGTTAATCTTTGATAGCACAGAAGTTAGTTCACTAACGAGGTTATTCATCAAGTTTGAACTAGAGGTAGTGATTAGATTAATAATTACTTGGTGTTTGCTCGATAAGTTATTAACAGGAGATTTTCCTTTATCTTCTTCCTGCGACTACAAGGAAATACGTAACGATGTGTTTTATTACTCTACGCTGTACAGACATCTACAATATACATACATATAAATACCAAATTCCTTGCAAAATATTCAAAATATATGCAGACTGGTATTCCTATCCCTAATCCTATAATTTAATACTAAACCCACCGCGGTTAATCAAAAATACCAGTTTCAAACTTTCGATTAGAGTTTCTACATTCAACGTTATACCTTGCAATGTTATTCTCATTAATCGTTCATTTTCATCCCCGTTACCTAAATGCTTTTTTTATTCATTAACATCCGTACGAAATTTATTATTCCCTGAATTCAAATCTAAAAAATAAAACTCATATTTAAAGCTCATTCTGGCAGAAACAGATACATACAAATTCTCGGTCGGTTTGCTGTGAACTCATCCAAAAATACTATTATCACGTCTTGGTTTATAACACAATATTTTCATCGAGCTAATTCAATTTCGTCCTTTCATTCCACATCTCCCGTATTTACTCTATCGGCGGCCTGTGACAATCTGGTGACCACTCCATTTGTTTTATTCGCAACCATAAAGCCCGCGGCGATTTACGGAATTGCGAGCGGTTGCCGTGCTCTCTCCGGTCCCTAAGGACGGCTCCATTATCCCGCAAGGATAACTTTATCGTCCACGAAGCCTACACCCGCCGAGTCCTGTACCTTTCAACGTGACCGGCATCCAGCATCCGAGTCCCTTTCACCTTCCATTCTCCTCGCATTCCTTGCTCGTGATCTTGCTTCTTCCGTTTCGTACTCATCGTTTTCTTCTTTTTTTTCTCTTCCTCTCCCTCGTTCTATCGAAGTATTTCTGCTTTCGGTAGGTTTCCGCGGGAAGATGGTATTTCGGTCGGGATATAGGGTATATATATGTGAAAGCTGGAATTGTTGGAGATCATGGAGAATGGGTTTTTAGGAAGCGGAAGCTTGAGGGGGGCATTTCTGGTGGTTTGTGGTGAATTAATTTACTATATAGAGAGATTTCGGGGTGTATCGTGGATACAATTTACTCGGTGAGTGGATATACCTTGGGTGATAAAGAAATTAAATGTGTTTATCGATATGTAATAGCATTGCGTGAGAGGGAAATTAAAATGACGTGGGATAGGTGTATTACTTTGATAAAATTGCAGTTTATCGATCGGACAGTTTGGCAGTGAATAGGTTTCTCGATGAACACAGGCGGGTTTGAATTAACAAAAAGAGAAGAAACAGGAATAAAAAAATCCTACCTCGCTCGCCATATTTGCCAAATATTTGCGTCGAACGGTTTACGTTTTATTTAAAGCTCCCGTACTCTTTCTCTGCAAAAAGAAATCAAGTCCACTGAATTGGAAATAGACGAACGGTGCGGTTCATCTTTTATTTTAAAACCGGCGTAGTTTTACGGAAACGCTAGTTCTGAATTGAAATAACAATAAGAGCTCTAATCTAAAATATAATATCACTGGGATGCTGTTCAAAAATGAAGAATGACATTCACTTCGAACCAAAAAATTAAAAAATAGATTAATTAACAGAATCAATCAATTAAAAATAATTACATACCCACTTCTTTCTTTCTAACTAATCGAAACATGATACGATTAAGTATTCCACCTTTGTAATACTTAATTAATCATAATGAAATATTGTATATCTTACATGTTTCCAAACAATTAAAATATCTTAAAACACAACGGATTCTAATAAAATTCACTTAATTTCACACTCAAACAGAAATTCAAACAAACCAACATTTCCAAATTTCTCAAAAATAAAATTTCCCCGGAACATGAACGATTTTATTCCCTAAAATTCCGCTCGGCGAAAAGTACACATGCACAAGGCCAGTCACTCAGCGGGGAAGAAAATTTATTTCCAAATTCCTATGCCTGTCTCGTCTTACTCCCTTTACGACGAGACGCCGGTATTATCTTACGGCCACTTATCGAATACGAGAGGGAACATCTCGAATCTGGATTCCCGCCACAGAGGATCGTAGGTCACGAACTCAATTTGCCCACGCGATGCGTCCGTTCCGCTATCTTCCTGCGGGATCACCGAGGCAGCTGCACCGATGATAAACCTTTTTTTCTCCCTCCTCCCCTCGACCCCACCTCATGTTTTCCCCTATGTAAGGTCATTCCAATTAATTCGTAGGCGAGACACGTACCTCGCTATCCGACCTCTCGGCCATTTGCAGAAAGCAATCTGCGAAGCTCGTTATCCTATTTACCTGCATTTTTTCTCCCCCGCAAGGCGTCGATATTCCCGAACGGTACGTCGGGTTCGTTAACGGTGTGTTTCCCCTGGTGGTACGTCAAATCAAAGTGCACGTAGGTAAAAAGTTGACGGGCACTCCTACCTGACGGATTCTGTCTGAGTTTTTAATCGACTCGTTATGAAGAGTTTAATTTGATTGACTATGTTAGGGGAGGTAGATAATCGTGTAACGATGATTCGTGAAAAGTTCGAAAAGTATTATGAAAGAAGTTTCCGTGAGTGATCTTTTAATTTGAGCTATCATATAAGTCGTTGTCTTCATGTTCATCTACGTTTAACATTGTACAGTGTAGGAAATAATTGTATTCGGAAATAAAACGGGTGAAATGTTTAACGTCATATCTCTGAAACGGAGCAATTAATTATTCTGATTTATTGAAGTATCTACATAAAAATGTAACGAATAACCCCACCTCCCACTCTTCGAATGAAACTCACGTTTTTTTTTTGGAACAAAAATACTACGGTAGAAAATCTCTATCCACTAACACTATGATGCAGCGTTAAATGAGAGTTTACGGGATGATAAATTGTCTCATGACACGGAAGTGAATTTTATTAAAATCCCTCGTCGCGTTCTCGTATATTCGACTGTAGCGCGTCGGGGAATTCACCATGGAACACCGTGGCGATAAACTTGGTAGCGTCACGATAACTCCGTCGGACGTCTACGGAAATTTCGATTCGATTAGGAACATCGCGGGCCGAGGGTTAAGCCGAAAGTCGGTATTTAACGTGGAATCTAGTTAAGGAGTTTTGTTTAACTCACTTATAGTTTTCAAGCAGGCGGTTGGTGCACTTACACCACCGTAGACTCCTCTGCGAATTAAACACCCATACGCCGACAGAGGGCCGGGAAAACTACGAACGTTTGTCGCATCGATGTGATAACGTAATTTAAGCGATGTTTGAAATTTCGTCGAATCGGTGGCGCTACATTTTGAAGGTAATTATCAGGGCGCACGGGAATAACTTGCTTCGTTATTTGAGTCTATATACGAGTTTCATACCGCTATACGTTTCACGTGTATCACTCTATGTATATCTACGTCGTTAACACGTCGACTGCCAAGTGAATTTTGTTGACGACATTGCAGCGGAATTTTATGAAGTTTCTATCTTACGTTTACCTAAATATGTATCGTTAAAGATGAAGAGGAACGAGTTTGAACGGTAAAGGTTTATTTTAAAAGAACATGTTCTATTAAGACTTACTAGTGCGAATACTGATAATATATATGGATATTTAATTCAAAACTAATGTTAGTCGCACCATCCCTTGCTCCTTTTATAAACTTATTTTCTCACTCATACTTCACTCTTATCTCACTCTCATTTGTCACCCTTTCACTGTCACTTATTACTTATACCTTGAAGGGAGTCTGTGGAGTGTCACTGAAGGGTCGACCGGGATTTCCTATGGGGAAAACCCCTGGTGGTCGCCCTTCAGCCTATATTTTTAATACTAACTTATTTGTTCAAAACTACGCTAATTGTTATGCCCTACAAAGATGATAATATTTAATTATCCAGCATAACACTTGTTACTTCATATTATCGGGATAAAGTTCAAATCACTCAAGATTTTTAAGTAAGATCCATAGCTACGATCGTAAGAATACAATTAAAATAAAATTCTGTGTCGGTCACCGGTGACCGCCAGGGGCAATCGATCCGTTAACCCTTCCACAGAATTTGAAAATAAAAACCACCGAACAAATCTCTCACTTCCAAGTTTCTCACATTCTTCCCAAGTGTATCACACATATTTACCACGCACACACAGGGCCATCGATCGGAACGAATTCGAGGATCAACTCGTAGATCGCCGCGTAATTACACAACGCCTGGGAATAATCGAGATCGAGCCAACGCAAACAAAGACGTCATAAGCCGCCGCCGCTGAGAGAATCTGCGACGATCTAGATGGATCGCGATGATCAGTTTCAAGGGGTTGCAAGTCGGACTTGGGGTGGCGTCGATACGGCCGAGGAGAGAATGAGACAGAGAGAGAGAGGGAGAGAGAGAGCGAGAGACAGAGGTAGAGGCGGTTTCCCACGGATACTGCGGAGTCGATCTGGCCAGGTTAACCCTTCCTCCCTATCGCGGTAATTCAAATTTGCATACTATCAGAAATGGATCGAATACGGAATCGCGCATAAACCTGACCGACGAGCCGCACAGCTTCTACCGTAATAAAGGAACGATTTACGGGACGCAAACGGAAACCCTCCACCAGTCTTTGGTAATTTCTAACTGTCCTGCTATCTGTGTCACTGATGAATACCAAGCATGGAAATTCTTTTGTGAAATTTTTCCCATTGAGGTATCACGCTGGATCATGTGTACGAGACTGGGATTCGATTTCAGATGAATTTTTGACTAATGGAGATTTTTATTTGTATACCTTGATAACGAAAGGATTGTTTGATATTTCTAAAGGGTAACTGGTTACTGATAATTAAAATATGGGATGGGATACCTGTGTAAATAATTCAAGCGAGATAGACTTATTAAAACACTTGAAGGTAAGAAAGTAGGTTAGAAGAATTAGATAAAGAATATTTGATAATTATAAGAGAGAAAGAGGAGGTAAACGAAGGTATCGTTGAGTTTGGAAAAAATTTCAGTGTTCTTTCTCACGCCTGGGAAAGTCCGCGGTGGAATATCTGGGTGTTTAATCTTTCATAGTCGACTTGAAAGAAAGTTACCAAACAGCGGAATCCGTAGAAGCAACGATTTCTTTTCCCGTGTTGATTTTAGTATAAGCGTATAATTCTATTAGGGGCACGGTGAAACCTGTCTACGTGGCAGATACGCGGGAAACGAGTGGTCAGCAGGGTGTTGAGTGTTTGGACAAGGGAAAAGTGTAACTAAGCAATATGTAACAAATTCGGCACGCCGTCCAATTCTGCAGAATTGTAAAATTATATTACATGTTCATTGCGGGAGAGAATTTATTAAATAAAGAAATTCTGAGTTTTAACTCTAATATTATTTATAATATTCTATGGCAACGTTCATTTCAAATAACAATATTTTCTTAAAGAATATATTATCAAAGCAACGTTTCTTTCCATTACATCCATTTATTTATCTCTTTAGTACCTTACAGCAGGTGTCTCACTTTTGTGATGTTCCATTTTTAACATAATTCAAACACATTCAATGATATTTTGCAAGAAATAATTGTTTCACTTATTTGACGTAAATCCACTAACGTTTCACAATAAAACGAAGTAGAAAACATGAAGATATCTTTATTTTTAAAAGATATACATTAATGATAAACAATTCCGCTTGAATATGAAACATAGTATTTCCAATTGAAGAACTTCCTCGCGAATATTTCGCACGATACCCGACTACATTCGCATATGTCATACATTTATATTTCATTTTCAACTGTATTGCGAGTGTGGTGAGATCGCAGAACTTTAATAGCTTTAAACGATAGTTCGCGTAGCATCGCGAACGTTGAGTGCAAAAGAGGAGGAGGGCGGGGGGGGGGTGAAGGCACGAAATAAAAAGATCCATCGTGAAACGTTTTCCAGCAGCGTCTTAAGGATTATTATTGGTGTATCGAGCATAAATATTTTATAGGCCATTCGCAGTGGCACAGTTTGCGACTCAATTTATCGACTGCCTTCCGATACAGCGAACGCTTCCCGCTTTGTTTATCGCATCTCGACGCACTCCACGGGGATAAACGCTCGCTTTATCGGTTTTCATCGTTTCGGAATTTGATCGCGGATGGACGTTCATCGGGGCAAAGCTGCTCTCGCATCTATGCCGTATTTGCTATTGTATTTAAGACTGCACGCAACCGGGATCGTTGATTTTATTTTTCGTTCCGTTTCGAACTTCCGAAGTGTACGGGTTTTTTTTCCTGTTTTTTTTTGTTTTTTTTTTTATTCGCCGGTGTTCTTGCCCGGAAGCACCCTCGCTCGGCGGAATTGTGTTTGAAATAGAATTAAGCTTCCGGGAAATCAAACTGGTTAACTGGACTTTTTGTGAATGTTCAAATTTCCGTTGGCGAACATGTAATTAGCGTCGAACATTCCAAACGATTGGCCGATTTTTATTCGATTCTCGTTGTTTTTCGTGCGTTTCATTCGATTTGAATTTTAGAATAAATATTCTATTTTGTAGAAAATTCGATTGTGTAACGGTTGTAGCGCAACAAATTCAATCGTTGATTTTTAATAAAGTTTTCCAGAATTCAGTATGTTTAACAAGAATGAAATATAGGGATCCTCTTATGAATGCACGGAAAGCGATCGGATGAGTTCGTAGGTAAGTTCGGACAAAGTTTTTGATTCCGAGCGTATTTCTTCGAGAATAAAGGCCAGTCCGCAACGTTGCATGCCATGTCTACGCCTCGCGATTGACAATGGCCATAGAATCGCAGATTTATGGCGAAACTTTTCTTTCGCAGTTACATTAGGGAGTCGTCTCGATTCAGTCAAACGAATAAGTGTAACATCGATAAAATATTATCGTCGTTGACAGCTTAAAAGCACGCTAAATTTATAAATTCTATATTTATTTTCCGTCGTAAATCTTACGAAGAAAATATATTTTTCTACCATCAGAGAGTACTGCTTCTAAATTTCTATCTTATTTTTATCTCTGCTAACCCTTAGACGACTGACTGGGTCCTTCAAGGGCCCCCGAGCGTGTTATTTTAGTAGTTTTGCCAATAAATATGTACATCTTTGAATATTTTATATTCAAAGCTGAATAATGATTTTCATAGGTATTAAGACTACGTTATTCTTTATGCAATAAAATATGTGACATATATATTTATAAAAACAATATCTTTGGAGTTTTCAGAAGATTCCAGTTAGGCATTTGTATTAATTGGTTTTTTAATTAATTATATGTATAAGGATGTAAAAATTTCATTGCATTCATTATTTATCAGAAATTAGAGAAATGTCTGGCTGTCCTTTGTATTTAAAAGCATTTAGAAACAGTACTGTAAAAGTGTCTGAACAAACGCAGCCGTGGCGATAGATTTATGAGGAAACTTTTCCTCATCGGTACTTTGTAAAAAGTACTCTGATTCTTTTAACCGCAAGAACCCGTCACGCGGAAACATTTCATTATCGACTGCTTGCAAAACATCGATAAAGCGTTCAGTTAACCAGAAATAGGAATGTTAATTACATTTTCTACAGCGTTCGTAAAAGTAGGTGACATTAAAAGCAGTGTCACCGTGTTTAATTAAAAATCATAATTGCTCGTCGAGTAATTTAAAAAAAAAAACGCGTGAGAACATAATTGAATTCATTTAAAGAAACATCCATCAAACGCGTTTTAATGTTTTAATGTCGAAAGATTCGGATTAATCCTATGTGGTCGCAAACACACCACAAATACTATTTTTTTTCTAAAGAAAAGTAATATCAAGAGTTAAGGTCTTGACTCGGGCCAAGTACAAGAGTTCCCGACTGGTAGACCTGAACTACTCTTTTCCGGAAGAATTAGATCGAGGTTTTCGGGGTATTCAAACGGCATTAAATCCGCATATTTCCCCCAAATTATGGTGATATTCTTGTAGGGGGCGTCCACCCGGTTAATTTAAGCCTAACTACGAGAAGATCCATCAAGCCAATTGCGAGATATTTTGATCTAAAAAGTCGACGTTTTTGTAAGAAACGTCGTCTTCTTCCTCTCCTCCTTCTCCATCTCCATCGTCATTTTCATCTCCAGCCTGTCACGCAGCCCGGTGTCAAACCCTAACATATGTTTCATACCATGCGAGATAATTTTTCTGCCGATAACGTAGATTTTTCTATGTAATCTGTGACATGCTGGGAAAAAATCAAGAGACAAGGTCTTGTCTCGGACCAAATACAAGAGTCGCTTATTGGTATTCAGAAAATCTTCAAGGGTTATCAATAATTTATAAATTTAACATAATGGTATCTTAAATTGTAGAAGAAATGTATTTGATTTTTGAAACTTAGGCTTAACAATATATCGCAACATTACGCTTAAAACAGATTAAACGCCGACTATTTTTCAAATGAATAAAAAATAAATTTAAAAATATTGAAAACAAATATTACTTAAATACCCGATAAAATAATTAGAAATGTTTAGAATAAAATTAATGAGTGACCACGATTGACAAAGACGCACCGTTGCTCTCGGCTGTCGCTACGGCTGCGCTAGGAGTGCGAGCGTGACAGACACAAGTAAAGAAAGAGAGGCCCTTATGCTAGAAAAATTCGAATCATGTTAAATTCCGCATTGCTTTGTCGTCAGCCGCGCTCTCACACATGCTTGCGTGGCCAAGTCGCGTCGCGTCGTTTGTTTGGCTAGTGCGAGCGCGACGGAGTGACGGAAAGATAGAGACAAAGAAGTCGGTGTCAGTTGTTTATATCCGGAGCATAGTACGCCACATCGAGAAGGAATTATTATGAAAAACAGGGAAAGGTAGACACCTTCGTGATGCACGCATTAGTCCATCATTCGGAAATTTTCAAAGTGTTATCAATAATTAATGTGTTTCATTTTTAGAACTTCGATACATGTCGAAGCGTATCTTAAAATTTCTACAAGCTCTTCTTTAGTACATAATCAAATTGTTCTGTAAACAGGTCTTCCAAGAAAAAGTAGGCAAATTTTTTTTATCGGGTTATCCGGCACTGTTAAATAATCTTTGTTACATGCTTCGTATCGACACTTTACCATCTCGGCTATTGAATCTCCAAATTGTTTTTTATCTATTTGTAACAGTGTTATGATATTACTTAAAAACCATTTTTTGTTCAAACCCGTCGTTGAAATATTGTTGGATACTCAGCCTAATCTTGGTAACAAACAGCGAGTCATCGAGTGACTCCCTGTTTAGAGTTAGTCATTTGTTTTGTACATTCGGGCGTTAGTCAGAATATACATTATACAAGGATATACATTTGACCAAATTAAAATTCTAAAGTTAAAAACATTTTTCAGCAATTCACACTAACCATTATTTTAAATTTACCCCGTTTTCATAAAACCTTTTTCGCCACTTTTATGTTTATTATAATTTTCGAATTCAGAATTTAAAAACCAAAGGTACAAAATTGTCACTGTCTTGCAGTAATTAAATGTTTATTATTTTGTTAATTCCTTAAAATGTGTTTTCTTTTTCAATATTACTGTGTATAATGTTTTCTGTCTCCGGAAGAGTCTCTGATTTTTTTATTCACATCTTCAAAGAATTTTTTAAAATTTGAAAACACATTGTTCTGGTTACTATATTTTTTAAACATAAATAACATTTAAAGGATAATTTTTTACATTTTGCCACATCATGATTGCAAAATTATTATAATAATGAGATCTGTATATTCCTTTATTTTCCTGCATTCCCTGATTTCTTTATTTCCTTACTTCTTTAATAACAAGTATTTCAATAAAAAACATACCGTACTTTACATAATTCTACGAATCGAGTGAAATCCACAAAAAGCATCGAAAATGCAAAGCTATGGGCCAAGTACAAGAGAATGTTACATTGGAATAGGTTGCTCATTAACATAAACTGCATTTTACACAGGATTTGAAATCAATCAAATGTGAACAAGTACAAATTATTGTAGAGCAACGACACAATACTATCGCTAAGTAAATATATACAATTAACTAAATTTCCCAAAATATGGTGTCTTCTCATTTAATGACTAAATCTGTTTACTGCTCTCTTAAATGTACTTGGTGGCCCGCTTTTTACGAAGGTTCGATGGTAAAAACTACCTGTAGTATCAACTCCCCTAAGCTTAAATAGTTGGGAATGTGCGACATTAAAAGAGAGTTGCTAAAAGACAGTATAAAGTGGGCTTCTTACTGTTTAGAATGAAAGTCCTTTAAATATCTCACATCGTTCCATCTTAATTTATTTTAACATCAATTGTTGAAATACACTACAATATGTATATGTAATTTCCTCTCACACGCATCCAGATTGTTAACGTATTAAATTAGAAATGTTTGTTACGTTACGTTTTTGACATCAAGCTTCGTAAAAAGCGGGCCACCAAGTACATTTAAGAGAGCAGTAAACAGATTTAGTCATTAAATGAGAAGACACCATATTTTGGGAAATTTAGTTAATTGTATATATTTACTTAGCGATAGTATTGTGTCGTTGCTCTACAATAATTTGTACTTGTTCACATTTGATTGATTTCAAATCCTGTGTAAAATGCAGTTTATGTTAATGAGCAACCTATTCCAATGTAACATTCTCTTGTACTTGGCCCATAGCTTTGCATTTTCGATGCTTTTTGTGGATTTTACATTTCACAAATTTCTATTAATGCCAAATTCAATGCCAGAATTATGGTGGAAAATTATGAAACGTCGCAAAGGGATAGGTCGAAATCAGTGGAAGATTATAAGGTACAAAATGATTTCAACGTTCATGATGGTCTATTTCTCAATAGCGTGTATCCGCGCGAAGTAAGGAACGTATGCGTTCGCGATCGGACAATAGCCTTAGAATCGCAGATTTATGAGGAAACTTTCGCCGACGGGCAACCGTTATTTCCTCCGACCCGGAGAACTCATCGCGAAGAAGAATTATCATCGGCAACTGCTTCCAAATATGCTTCCACGTGTTTGTACTCGGAATCTCGTGTTATCATATCTCTACGTACCCTAAGTTTATTGGCCTATTATTACTGGTATCATTCTATGGTAATCACGATAATGATAATTAATGAACTCTCGGAAAACACACACACACACACACAGACAGTTTTCTAACCACCAGAATTTTTCGCACGACGTACTTAAATCGAGCTTAAACTTACGAAAGTTTTAAAAAAATCGCAAGCTAAAGAAACTTTCGAGAAAAGTTAAAAGAAGCTTAATTTAACGTTAAGCTCGAAAGAAGCTTTAATTTATGCCGCACTTTAAGTAACTCTTGATTATTTTAGGAATAAAAAATAATACAGTCTTTCCATACGAATTGCTGGTTCGCGTTTTAAGTATTTACCATCAATTATGTCTTTTCTGGTCCAGTGGATTCGCATTTCGTCCTTTTCCGTCCGTTATACAGCTGATACGGTATTCTCTTTCCACTGGCATTTCAGTGTTTTACGTCGTCATTCGTAACTCGCGCGTGAAATTCCGTCGTAAAGCTGCGTGCGGCGACAAGACACGCTCGATAAATTTCGATGCTCGCGTGCGAGAGGATGATAATCGTCTTTTAGTAAGTAATAAAGGCTTTCCAACCGCTAACATTGTCGCCAATTCGATCGCCCTTTTACGACGTCGGCAAGTGGGGAAGGGAACCCTTCGCAGTGCTGCCAAAATTTTTAAATCAAACCTTTCCTTTCACGCGTGAACGGATTTTTGGTTGGTAAAATTGAATACCGTTTTATGCGGGTGGATTTATGTTACTCTGTTAAAATTAATTTCTACGCCACTGATGGTTTCGATTAATGAAAGAAGTTGTGCAACTGGGATCGAATGGCAAACGGTCCGGAAATTATTTGTTATGCCAAAGTTATGGCAGAGTTCTACAACCACGCACGGTGCATAATACCGCGCAATAATCTCTATCTTACCGCGAAACACTCGTAAAAGTATTTACGTGTGAACCGGGAGCAGCGATAAATCGGAAAGTTCATCCGCAAACGGATGATAATTGTGTTTTAATAACTAGTAAAACGCGTAGAAGCGTGACTATTGCTAAGCAACTGGACAGGGTTTTACGAACCGTGGAGAATAGAGATGTATATTCCGTCTTGTATCGTTAAAACGATGTTAAAAATGCTTGAAATTCATTCGTCTAAGTCGTGGAATGGATGTCTCGTATTTTTAGAACTCAAACCATCGGTTTTGTCATCATTCAGGTAGAGCCCGATTTATCACTAATATTTGTTTAAAGATAAAATTAATTATCAATCAAAATTCTAGGTAATTTAGTGCTGCTAATGATGAATATAATAAATATTGGAACTTTGCTCTAATTTACATAATTTAAATAAGGCACACATAAACAGATTTTACATATTTTTTTTGTTACAGTTTGTTATTTAATTCAATCCTAAATTTTTATGTTTATTGTCAATGAAAAGGAAATGGTCAAAATCTGGATTTCTATAGAGTACAAACAATCATTAGAAATTCCTTTGTGCTTTATATTTTCTCGGTTTCTATGCATCGATGTCGACGGACCATTCTGCTTACGAATTTCGTGTAATTCTCCAGTGTTCTATTCAACTACTAATAGCTTATAATTGAATTTCATTGAAACCGCTTACATTTCGGTACTGTTAATATTGATTATCAGTTATTCTTGTGTAAGTAATTGTAACTCCGGGATAATGAATCATACACGATAAACAACGCTCGATGCTTGCCGAATATATACGGCGGTACATGAACACCGTTGTAACGCGTTAGAATGTATTGAGATACGATTTAGAAACTTGCAAAACACCGTTAGTGTTCATAGCCGAGTATGCGCTGGGGGAATCGATTCGGTGTAACGTGTTGCCGTTCGAATTTTCATGAAAATTGCATAACAACTGAAACGCGCGCAGTACGCTGACCGAAATTGATAAACATCAATTAAACGGCGTGATAATTTTAACAAATTTAATAATCTAGCCTAATGGATCGCCGATTGAATATTATACACTAACGATACATATATTTATGTATATACATATGTGTACATATTATACATATGTGTATGTTAAAATGACTACGACGAAATGAAAATCCAATTAATACAACGAATACTAATAAAAGCGCATCATTTCGAGAGTTCGGAGAGTCTGATCGAAAATTAATTTCGAAAACTAATTAATACAAACAATACGACGACCATGAAATCCTGTTAAACAAACAACCACCGTGATTCGCGTTAAATTCGCGTTTTGTCGTCCGAATCGAAGCAATTAATAATTTTCTTCCATCTCGCGGATTTATGAAACACGGGAAATACGAAAAAAAAGAAGGAGTTGTGCTAACGTCGCGGACTACATTCTTTAACCGTGAATCGCATTATCCTGAGGAGAGAATGAGAGATGAAAATTTATTATGCATCGCCACAACGTTCGCCGACCCTTTGCCGGGCACTCACGTTTACCGGTTTAACTGAATTAAATGCAGGCTACCGTACTACGTACACCGGCGCATAGATTTAATCGCTGAATTTTTGCAAAATAATTTGTTTTTCGAAACTAGAAATAAAATTAAACGGATAACGAACGGATCAAAAAAAGCTTTATTATATCCCCCGTAGAAAATGAAGTTTGCTAATATCATTAACCAATAAATAGAGTAACTTGTTCCGCATTTCCCCAAAGTTGCTTTCCTCATTTTCCCACACTCATACTCTCATACTCGAAACAGATAATGAAAAACAAATATTAAAGCTGGTATTATACATTTCAATTTCAAACTCAGCAGACCGTCAGTCGTATTATACAACATTTAAACGATACTTATCTGAAATTTATAAAAATTACTAACAAACATCTATCGCCGTCATTCTATTAAATGTATAACAAAAAAATAAATAATCCAATTACTAAACCTTTATCGTGAAGATTCCTCTTGTAGAACACCACACGTAATTAACCACTCCCGAGAGTCGAACATCGCAACAAAAAAAATATCCACCGAGGACGTTGCAGAACATTTTCGAAAGCCCATGATGGCGGTAGCATAATTCTCACATAGTACATCCTGATCACCGGCAGCAACGTTAGCTTCAAGCCGGTAATAAGCGCGGTCTTTTGTTCCTCTTGCAAATACTACATAGGTCAACGTACCGTGTATAAACGTTTGATTGATACATCCCTTTGTGCGTCCATCGTGCGTGCTGAAACGACATGAAAGCTAGATGAAACGAGACGAACGCCACGTGAGGGGGACGATAGGACTGACAGTGTTGGAGGCGCGTATGAAAAGAGAATATAATATATTGCATGCGGGATAACCGCAGATTCGATGGCTACCATATGGAAAGAAATTATACGAGACAAAAGCTCGTTGCAAATGCAAAGTTGGCCGCGGAAATTAATTTTGGAACCACGTAGAAGGAACTAAGCTATTGGAGTGTATACCAACATATCTAGTTTGATTGTGTTCGTATCAAGAGTTAAGGTCTTGACTCGGGCCAAGTACAAGAGTTCCCGACTGGTAGACCTGAACTACTCTTTTCCGGAAGAATTAGATCGAAGTCTTTGGGGTATTCAAACGGCATTAAATCGGCATATTTCCCCCAAACTATGGTGATATTCTTGTAGGGGACGTCCACCCGAGTAATTTAAGCCTAACTACGAGAAGATTCATCAAGCCAATCGCGAGATATTTTGATCTAAAAAATCGAGGTTTTTGTAAGAAACGTCGTCTTCTTCCTCTCCTCCTTCTCCATCTCCATCTCCATGTTCAGCCTGTCACGCAGCCCGGTGTCAAACCCTAACATATGTTTCATACCATGCGAGATAATTTTTCTGCCGATATCGTAGATTTTATATATGTAGTATATGAAATTTCCTCTCACACACATCCAGATTGTTAACATATTAAATTAGAAATGTTTGTTACGTTACGTTTTTGACATCAAGCTTCGTAAAATTAAGGTTCAGAATGCGCATTCGAAACATATTCGATCATTTTTATATCTTGAAAATTGCGCGAATGGCGAGCGATGTATGAAAATCGCGAAAAATCGTCAAATTATGACAGTTTTTTGGTCGGCATTCGCACAATTTTTGAGATAGCGATCTGAAACTGGTACCATTGTTTTAGTTAGCAAATTCTACGCCAGGACAATGTATAATAGTTGTACTTTTCGAAAATTTCATTTTTCGCAAAAATCTGAAGGGGGTAGGTCAGGATTTTTTGCGATTTTCGTAATTCGGCCGCCATTTCCACAATTTTTTAGATATCAGAGTGATTCTTTCACTGGCTCATTTGGCTTCGGATTCCGCATCCAAAACGTCCCGGATCATTTTAATATCTCAAAAATTGCGGAAATGGCAAGCGATTTACGAAAATCGCAAAAAATCCTGACCTACCCCCTTCAGATTTTTGCGAAAAATTAAATTTTCGAAAAGTACAACTATTATATGTTGATCTGCCGTAGAATTTCCCAACTAAAACAATGGTACAAGTTTCAGACGGCTATCTCAAGAATTGAGCGAATGCCGTTCAAAAAACCGCCTGAATTTGAGGATTTTTCACGATTTTCGTAATTTGCTCGCCATTTCCACAATGATTGAGATATTAAAACGATCCGGGACGTGTTGGACGCGGAATTCGAAGCCCAATAAGACAGTGAAAGATTCAGGTCGATATCTAAAAATTTGCGGAAATGACGAAAGAATCCACAAAAAGCATCGAAAATGCAAAGCTATGGGCCAAGTACAAGAGAATGTTACATTGGAATAGTTTGCTCATTAACATAAACTGCATTTTACACAGGATTTAAAATCAATCAAACTTGCTCACATTTGATTGATTTCAAATCCTGTGTAAAATGCAGTTTATGTTAATGAGCAACCTATTCCAATGTAACATTCTCTTGTACTTGGCCCATAGCTTTGCATTTTCGATGCTTTTTGTGGATATGTATTTACATGTACAAAACACCAGGCCATCGAGTATTTGAATAATATTAATCTATTATATTTTCCAATATATTATATATCACGATGACAGAATGATTTTTAAAATTATATTTTAATTCGAGGTAAAATTTAATTTAAAAAAAAATCATCAGGCATTTGCGTCTTTTTTTTCGCGAAATATTTTTACTACAATTCTACTATCAACACAGTAATTTTGTTTTCCTTTCCGTCGAATGCGATACGTAACGTCGCCGGCGAAAGGGAAAACATTCGTTTTGCGAGGCATCGCTGTAAGCCGGCACGTAATCGTTACATATAGGATCCTCGAAGGGGCATATATTGGATCGTAAAACGTCATTAGATATTCATTCGTTATTCGCGGCCGATTGGGCACCGCGTTGCCTCCCGACGGGGTCGTTTCCTTGATCTTTAAACATCGCTCGGCCGGGATGGTGCGGACCATAAACCATCGTTTCACGGGCAGCACGTTCGCCGCGTTTCTTTTCTGCCCCTTAATCTCGGTCGTCGGGCCTCGGACGTGCGTGCAAATATAATTGGCCACGTGAAATCTGGCAGTGTTCGAGAAATTACGAGGGTATGATATGCGAGCTACATTCTCGAAATCGCTGTTACGGGATGGAATGGTTACCATAAATTATTTGAAGGGGAACGCGCTGATAAAATACTATTAGAGTCGGTGAAGTCATACTTATCTATTCGTATATGGTGTATGTGTGTGTTGGAAATGATGAAAGTAGCTTAATTAATAAATGTGAGAAAATTGAATTTGTCTATTTACGTTATTATAATTAATACGTGTAGAAATCAGATTTTTGAATAAATTTCAATCATTTACTGTGTTCGTAGAAAAATCACAAATAAATTTCTGACAATGAATGAAATTTCATTATAAAATAATACATTGTAACATTACACAATATCACTTGTATAAGTCTATATTATCAAGTGCCAAAATATTAAAACTGAGCTTCTACAATTAACAATACACACCAAAACTCGAAAGTGAAAATTCCAATTTTAGAAACGCAGAAACACCCAATTATTATTGTCATCGACGGTCGCTCGTTTCCCCGAACCCTT
Organism: Mimumesa dahlbomi; assembly: GCA_917499265.3. NCBI lineage: Eukaryota > Metazoa > Arthropoda > Insecta > Hymenoptera > Crabronidae > Mimumesa > Mimumesa dahlbomi. The sequence continues at coordinate 7,636,443 of OU824118.1, read as the reverse complement.
CAAGGCCCCTCGATTCTTGGAAACGCTTCCCAACGTCCCACGTACATACGTACTTGTTACCTGTTTGTACTCTGATACGACCTCGACATTGCCACGCTCGAAAGGTTGCCGTGCGTCAGGTAGGACAGTCGTGCCGTATCTCTCGTGTCAATAACACCGTAACGGAGCAAAGTGTGAGAATAGCGACAACCCGCTTTAAATCGATCCTCAAGTGAAATTAAATCTCAGTTCTCCACCTTCGTAGGACTATTACATAAATGCCCATAATTATGAAAGTGGTCTAAGTCAATATTTCAAAAAAAAAATGAAAGTCTTCATAATTTGTTAAATAAATGTTTCAAAACCTTTAAAAAATGTAATATCCAAAATTTTTAAACAATTTTTTAAAAACTGACTAAGACCACTTTCATAATTATGGGCACATAAATATATTAAAGTGTAGTTACTACGATGACGCGGTATATACATATTTTGTTCGATCGGTACGGAAAATTTCATAATCGGAATTTGATTTGTGAAACACCATGAACTGTTCAACACACTTATGGGAACCACCCGGACGAGCGACGGGGTCCATGGAATTGTCGAATTTAAGGTAAAAGTTGATATCAGTGTCCATTAAGCTTTATATTCATGGGGAAATTAATTATTACGGTGTTGTATACGGCTTCCCGAAATTCTCGAGTTGGGTCGCGGGGGATCCCGGAAGTTTCCACTTGGATTCTCGGAGTTACAGGAAACTCGTGGGATCTCGAGACGATCCGAGAAATAAATCTACACGCTGCCACGCGGGGCATTACCGTCCATCGAGAGCGGTTTTGTTAACAGTATGAAACTGTAAACTAGGGGATTTCTATTGTATTTTGTATTGTATTTGACGAACCTACTATGATCGATCAAATAACCGCTATTAAACATTCAATTTAAAATTCTCGGTTCAAAATTAGGATTATGGAGCGTATTTTCTTTAGTTCAAATGAAAAACAAAACAGTATTTGTTATTACTATTTAACAATGTCATTTATTATCACTCATTTATCATCAGACATTTATTATCATAAATTGTCTCTAGGTTGAATTTCAAAAATACTTGCTTAACTCTCGAAAATCCTAATTTCGCACGATTTCATCAATACGACACACATACACCTCCAACGAATCTATGTTTCCCACACATAATTGAGCTTTCATCCGCATTATTACGGTGCAACGCGAATAAATCTTCCGATGGTTGCTTTTTCGCGAGCACGCACCGAGTTTAATTTTCCCTGTAAATGGAACCGCTTTTCAAACGGCGCAATAATAGTTTGTGCACGCCGTGGGGGGTTGAGTATCGCGGTGCAAATTCCATAGAAATTCTGCTTCTATGCTCCGTAAAACTCTTTAAGTAATCCGGCAAGGTCGTGGCTTTTATTCGGCAGCCAGCTCGTAAACGTAGCGCCAGGTTTCAGCCTCGAACCAGAGGCATTCTGTCCAACCTAGGCTTGTTACTGACCTCTCATTCTCTTTCTCTCTCTCTCTTTCTCCATCACACGTATTCTCTCTCGCTTTCTTTTGTCTACCAACGCTATTGAATCCAGGTGAACGTAATAAAATAATAATAATGCTATAAGCGAAGTCCCGGTTCTCGTAAAGTAAAATTACTGTTCGGAAAATAAATTCGTAGCTGGCATGGCATCGGAATAAATCGAAGAGAAAATAAGAAAGAGTGTGGGTGTGTGTGGAGGGGTAAGTGGAAGGAACGACGCAATTCGATATATCGATATAGGGAAAAAGTCGACGGTGAACGATAGAAAAGGAAATGTTTATCTTCCGTAGGAGTGATTCTGCGAAAGGTAAACATTCAGGAAAATTAAAATAAACTTCTATAGGCTATAGTAAGTTAAAAGTAGTGTATGTTATGTTTAATACATTTACGAATATTATGTTTAATTTTGATCAGCTTCGTTTATATAGTTGATTCTGTTGTAGAATAGATGAATATGTAATAAATTCAGGTGAGACCAAGGTGGAGGGACGTATAAAATATTTCTGTTTATGTGAAATATTATATTTTAATATTCCGCGCTAACAAAGCTTTTCCGTGTTATTAATGACGACGAGACACTTCATATTTGCACTATCTTTATTCGTTTCATAACGAAAATAGATATGGTTTCGAGTATGCATGTGAGTTAAACATCATTACGGACGGGTTTTATAATTAAGCAGTGTTATAGCTTTGCAAAATATATTTGTTATTTCCAGTTGTTCTGTAAGATTTGGAAGAATACGATACGTGAAGACCGCAATTAATAAAAAAATACTGGGTGTGTCATTTTCGTTGATATTTTAATTTTCAATTTAATAAAACGTTGCCAGAATTTTAAATGTTTGAAAAAATCTATAAAACCACTTTAAAAGAGCGCGAAACATATAATAAACTTGTTTGTTGGGTTTTGAGAAAAATCTAATTTTAGTAATTAAAGTGGGAGGTTGAAATTTATTAGAAATATATTATTCTAGATATTTTTCTAGAGGCTGAAATTTATTAAAAATATATTACTACTATCGATTTTCCGGTCACACAAATGCCAGATCTTCAATTACATAACACAATCGATATGAAGTTCTACAAAAGAAAATTCTAATTAACCTGCTTGCGGAAAACGACACGCGTGCGAAACTGCAATTCATTTTAATTACATATTTCTTTTCGACAGCCGTCTGTTATTTGCTATCTTTTCCGTTCAGTTTTATTCGCGACCCAACGAGGTGTTAATTTTCCGCCACTCGGTTTGCAACCCGCGATGACAGAGCACCGCGGTCCGTTGTCATGCAAATTGCCAAACAGCGAATGAGATTCGCGCGGAACGCCTTCCTTCGGCTTCGTTGCTCTCGAACGTGATTAGAGGAGACGACGGGGTTTTCTTGGAACGCGGAAAAAAAGAAAACGTCGGATTGCGACGGAACAAGCGAATTCGCTTAGGCGATTTAAGAGCCGCGGCCTTTAGTCGTTTCTTATGCATGCGGCGCAATGGATTACGTAAACGAGCTGCGGGATTCCTTTTATTATCGCGGTTAATCGGATGTCACGGTTTTATTCTTTGACGATCGCTTTTTACATCTTTCGTCAACTCCTTCCGGGTTCCTTTAATTCGACGGAAATTTATTATACAGTCTCACTGGATTCGCTGATTATTATTTATGAATCCCTCGTCCAATTTGTATCTTCGTTTCGTCGGGAACACAGACACAAAGAGTTTTTACTTTTACCGCGTGATTATTATTATTTAAATCGCACGGCTTTCCATATCGGCTGGCTTTAATACCGACGAGTTTTATTTCATTTTTATTGATTTTCTCGCCTCGTTTGAAAACTATTGTTCGTAGATCAATTCTGATATAATCGTGATCGACGCTGGAATCTGACAATTCGTGCCGACAAAGCGTCGGGTTTGAATGTCGAAAGGAATTCCATCTCGATTATCATCATTTTAGATCACTTTCTCTTACTTTCGTTCGTCTATTTTCTGCTTCCGATAATACGATTTCACGCTTCGATAGATATTTCTATTCTTATCGTTAAATACAACGAGTTAATCAATCGTTTTCTAATTTACCAATTTTTACCAAAATTCAAAGTCTGGATATATGGTGCAATCATCGTATAATTGTCTCCGTGACAATTTTTTAATAATTCAGACAACAATTTACCTACTTGACGTACCTGTAACAACGTTTCGATTACTAACGTGATTATCATGGGATCAACCTGGTTACAGCATTACCACCGCCATAATGAATTACGATTATATGAGCTGTCAATGGAGAATAGCCGGCCGACTAATATATAATTATTCATAACGATTCAGCGAGCCGGCGTTCATAAATTTCTCACGATTTGCCGGTTATTACGGCGACCAGTCCACTATACGGAGCGATAAACCGTCAAACGCCACGCATACAAATCATCCGTAAAGAATTGATACATAATTGATGAACGACAAATAATGCGGTTTCGAAACGCTCGCGCCATTTTATGCGGCACCGCGTTTTGCCTGTGTATACATATACACGGAATACCGTATTCGATAAATTGCGTTATAGAATTCCGCGAAACACGTACACGTGAAAATGATACCTGGAAACTGACAATCAAGTGACACTAAAAATGTATCTGTTGCGTTTTTTTAATTTACGACGATCATTACTAATTATTGTCTTCTTTTTCCTTACAGGTAAGTGTCTTTCATTCCATTGGATTCTGTTTCACTGCTTCGTCTGGATTGAGTGAGTACTAGTATGAGTAAGAAATATTATATTAAAACCTTTATATCCCTCCGTGTAACTTTAAAATCACAAACCGAGTAACTCCAGAGTTACACGCAGAATTATTTGTTACAGTAAAATCTTTGAAAAATGATATTTCACTACTAATTTGTATTTAGACATTGATATTTATTGGTCTCGCAAATATATAATTTCTTTTTCATCGCCATGATAACGTTCAGACTATAGTGGATTAAAGACGCTGACAGAAGATGGTATGAAAAATGAAATTGTTCGCCAGAGAGGTTCTTGACTACGAAACTCGAGTAGATTTAGCTGTCTGGATATTATTATAAAAGTATAACGGCACGATTAAAAATAAAAGAAAAAAAAATAACACGTTAAACGAAAGTCTTACAACGCTGCGGGGACTGGAAGCTTCAATTTCCCGTGGTTTTATTTCGCGTTATTTCATACTGTTTCGTCCGCCACGTTTCCGACTGGATTTTTATTTTTAATCCCGGAGGGGGATGCGTTCGATCTTATTCGTTGGCAGCGAGTGCTTCCGTCATGACGGAGCCGCGTTCCGTTGAGACAAGTGTCCCCCGGGTACGTGACCGGACCTGGAAATAAAGCAGCGGGACGCAAAAATAACGTTTTCGCCTTTCCCATCCGGAAACGGACCACGGTTTCTTTGGGAACCATCCGGATATGTGTCACCAGAATTTTCGAATCCGATGCCCATGAAAAAGAACACGGGGCAAGAAAGGAGGTGGACAAATTGAAATTCTTCTTGCGACTCGTTTCATTCGATTCGAAACGTCTATTCCATTTTTTGGCGGATGAAATATTCGAGAAGATTGAGTTGTTTCTTCGTATTAAGGCGTAGTTTTTTTTGCACACCAATTTACGAGTATAATTTTTTTTGTTTATCGTAGTTTGAAATTTATTTAATAAACGTACGGTTCGTAACTGGAAATTGTTGGGAAGTTTCATCGCGAATGAATTTCTGTACTTTACAATATTTGGATATACCTTGGAAATTGAATTCGTGTAGCAAGGGAGAGAGAGAGAGAGAGAGTATGTTTTACTCTTAAATTTCAACGACGTACTTAATCGTCCAAGTTCCGTCATTAACTTGTTCATTTCTCGAGGATAAAAGGAACAGTTTAAACATGACGCGAAGGTCGTGATTTAGATCGCGACTCTAATTAGTAGCCACTAAAGCGTATTTAAAACCAGTAATTCCTCTTGGCCCATTTAACTTCCGAACAATTTTAATCGTCCGCATAATTTTATGCCCTTCCGTAAAATTCGCAATTTACCGCGGCGGCTTCTTTATAGCGTTTCCGTTGCTATGAATTAATACGGGCAACGATTACGCGCCGGGATTAAGATCCCGATGACTAGGATCCAATCACAGATAAACTGATTGAGAACTATTCGAATTGGACGCATTAATATCGTCCGCAAACTCAATCCGAATCGAGCACCAGTTGAAAATCCAAGGTAGTTTTCATCATTCGAAATTCAGATTCGACTTTAGAGTAGTTCTACCGTGGAACATTGATCGTTCAAAAGCAAATTAACATTTCAACGATGAAAATATACGGACAAAACTGTATAAGGGTTTTTTTTTTTTTACCTTAGTCTGACATCGTACAAAATATTAGATCATTATTATAATTAAATTAAATATAAAAACATGAATAAAATTCATGAATTTAAAATTAAACATTTATACTACGGAAATGACACGTGGTAACCGTTATAGGTACACGCAATTTTCCAAAAGTCATTGTTAACTGTAAATCAGTGAAAAAGGTAAAATAAAGTGATACAACGCAAACACGAGGGAAATCCATCTGAAGGAAAGCTTAAATCGGGCGCAGTAGAACAGCGTCGTTTTAGCCCGGCAAGACCGTCGCTCTACTGTCTGGCAAACTATTTGCTCTTACTACTAGATGCGGCCGAAGCTGCTCTTCGTGCCTGCGAAAGCAAATTGGAGTTGCAGCTTAATACGACTGGGAGGATCCCTTTGTCGCGTCTTAGAGACGCGGGATCAACGATGAGCAACTTTTGTGAGTAATCTCACGAAAGTTGTTGGCCGGACGTTTCAGAAATATATGCGGTCACCCGGTATATTCCGTGGATACAAATTACACTTACGACTAATCTTTGTAGATGGGAATACATCAATTTTATAATGCGTTTTTGTAAACATTTTGTATTGCAAATTATATGTTATAAATATCGTGGTATTGCATTAAAAGAAATATATAACTTCGTAATAATTGAGTACGTGCGAGGATTACGTGTGTATCGTTACGTAACGTATCACTTGGTTTGCAAGCTGTAAAATATTCAGGTCAATTTTACACGCTCGTAATGGTACTCCTCATCGGATCTCGTGACGTATTTCATTAAATATTTAATAATCGTTTAAAAATCTCGTTAAAGTTAAAGCGGGAAAAGGACTGGTCGACCGAGAGGAGTTTTGATATTCGTTTAACTCTGTTTCAAGTATGGTATTGGCATATCGATAATAGCGGTGTCGTGATTGCGTTGTCTCTTTGACAAATTTGCGAACCATTAACGAAATCCACTTTGCCGTCGCATAACGACGCGAAACGGGACAACGGGAATCATAAACATTGCGTCGGTTTTATTAAAAACTTTTCCACGCGGTTATGCGAATTTGTATTTACTTCTTGTCAGGTGTTTCTCTTTTTTTTTTTTTTATCGTTCCAAATATCCGGCTCACGGACATCGAAACAATCCTCTTTATTTTAAGTTGGCGAAATCGGATTTTACGGGTTACCGTGTGCTTTACGGCGGTCGGAAAAATGAGAATAAACGGGTTTTGTGTCGAAGTAACGAGCCCATAAAATCCTAAGTACCGATGTAGACATTCATGGGAACGTTATTAAAAATCTGGAATATAAACCGGTTTCATTTCCGGTTATTTGCGTAACAGAAATCGGGGATTTAATCCGTACCATTTATTTAACCCCTTAACCCGTTCTGTGTTTCTAATCGAGATCGCATTTTGTAAATATTTGGAAACAGTGTGTGTGCCCGGCGTGTATTTTTTTTTCTTTTTAATAGTTACATGTTCTGTCCGTTTGTTTCAACAAAAAATTTCGAGGCGAATCACGAACGACGTTCTGGTATTTTTTTGTTGGAGAATCAATATTTTCAGTGTCATCATTTTTTTGTTGAACAATCGCCAACGTCCGTTATTGTTATGCTACTTTCTGCCGTTAATGTATGTGTCTGTTGTTTTTGATTACTTTGAACTTTACATTGGAAAGTATTTCGGTGCCATTTGAGCAACATACGATACTCATATATATTTATTAATTCATTCGACAAATATCACAGTAAATAAAATAATTTTTTCGTGTATAAAAAGTAATATTCAAATTTTTTAGCATGAACGAGAAATAAATTAATTAAATACGCATTTGCAAACGTAGGTTTATGATATTTGATGTTTAACAATTAAAGATTGCATAGTCAACGTTGTCAGTTTTTTTTAAAAATATGACGCAAATAATGTCAGATTGTGTTATCGTTACACAGATTCGAAACTTGTTTCTATCGTCGGTTGGAAATCTACTATTAAAACAAGTGACCATTTCAGTTTCCAAGTATATTCCAAATTTAAACGAAATATACACGCGTATCCTGACCGACCCACAATAAATAGGTTTTCCTATTGTTTCATCGAAAAACATTTCGACGTTGAAGTAACTTCATTTCATTACACCGAACCGCATTTAAGAGTAAATCCGACCGTGTATTCCAACCATTCAGCAATTTTTCGTTTAATCACGTACACGGTGACCCACATTAAATTAAAAAAAAAAAAAAAAAAAATACAACAAAAACTGGAAAACCACTCTCGCACGCGTTTCATATTCCAACATGAAATTTTTCTGTACTTTTACGAACCGCGGTAGAATCGTTTATTCTGTTCGCAATTACGGTAGACTCTCGACAAGTTTCCACTTTGCCGCTAGTTTTCCGCCACATGTACCTTTAGTAACGTCATTAAATTATTAATACAATTCCTAGCGGAGATTCTCGATAACTTTCCACTGCGAGGAAATTCTAAAGTCTATGAAATTTCATAACCCTGAAAGTTATCGAGAGTCAACCGCGAGACGATCTATAACCACTGTTTGCTCTGCGTATAATCTTTATTAGTCCCGCTATTAATAATAATGTCGCACTCGAACGAGTACGGTATTTATCAATTAATTTGCACAAAAACTTCGACTCACAACCTCGATAAAGAAACCGATATCGCTGCTTCTTGTCGAAGCACGTGCTTTTCAGTCGACGTTCGATCGTTCATCGGATTTTATCGTGCTTCATTTTCCCTGCTACGAAGTTACCAACTTCGGACAGAGGGAAAGAGATGGATTGCGCGAGCGTGTGCGTAAAAGAGAGAGAGAGAAAGAGAGATAACGAGAGAGAGAGAGAGAGAGAGAGAGAGAGAATATAGATGAGAGAGGTTGCAAGGTCTGCGAGCAATCGTCGTGGAGCATTACGGTCATAAATTCATAAATTTTCTCGACGAAGTCTTTAAGAGAGGCGCTCGTAACTTCGCGGAGAAATTACGGTGCGCTTTCGAACGGAAACGAAATCCTCGAATGGAATAAATCAGGGTCGGGTCTGATTTGTTAGTCTTGACTGGAGATGCCGCTGAATACTGATTCGACGGATGATTCGTTGTCACGTCTTATTAATTATTCAGGGAAGAAAAATGCCGGGCGGAACGTGGAAAGGTGCGGGATAGTTGCGAAATAAATTATTTCGTCAATATTACAGGCAGTAATTATCATTAAGAAATTTGAAGATTTTGCAAAGATTTCGCGGAGATTAAAAATCAGGTACATCGGAAGACCCGTTACGTCATTTATATTAACAACTGAACTTATGATCTACTTTACGTGGAAATTTATTAAATAAAATAGGAATCGTTATCGCTACTTGTCATTTCTGTATCGAAAGTAGAATTTTGTGACCCAGTGAACCGTGAATAAATTCCCGTGAAAAGAAGGAACGCAAAACTATCTTCACCTCTACTTGCAAACATAGTTTCGTTTATTCCACCGTAAAATTTTTATTCCCAATCCCACAAGTTTCCCCTTTCCCCTCCCCACTCCTTCCCGAAAGTAGTAAAAGCCAGCGTTTGTTTAAAACCCGCCCATCGTTCTTTATACTTTCTCGATCATTACGATCCAAATCAATCTATCCCGTTTTAAGTTATGACTTCGTTACCGTCCACACGAAACGTCAAACTCGACGCGGCCGACATTCCGTCGACGTGGAAATATGTTTCGAGACCAGGAATCCGTTGATCTCGTTCCACGCCCAAAAGGAGCAAAACCACTCGAACTTTTCGCCACTCTTCTTCGGCGAGAGAAATAGCGAGCGGAAAGGAGAGGGAGGGAGGGGGGAGGGGGGAGAGGAGAGGAGAGGAGAGGAGGCACATTTGAAGTACAGAACTTCAGAGACATCTATTCTTTGTCGCGAATATTTCACAAGTTTCTCTCAGTACGGGTTCTCCTCGTAGCGAAGGAAAAGGGGGGTCGCGCACATGCACCACACAAGATGCTCGTTTCGTACGGCGTCAAAGGGGCGAAAGGAAATCCTTGACCCGTCTGCACGCTTTGGCTTTTCCCCTCAATTGCGTGTCGCTGGATAAACACGTAGGCACTTGAGAACGTACAATGCCGGGTGGCGCAACCGCGACGTGAAACGCGAGATATGTTCAGGTTATATTTATTTATTTTTTATTCACCGAAAGGAAAATGTTGGATTTAATTGCTGGTAACGTTGGCGACGTGTTGTTTGATCACACGTTAATAGGATTATGAACCTTGGAACTTGCGAAATGTGGAATGTCTGTCTCTTTCTCATCGTTCACAAAATTTATTTTCGTAAGATTTTGTAGGTCGATGAATTAAATAAGGATTTTTTTTTATCTACCTGATGAAATGGGAACGCGATAATTTTTTAGGAATGATAACGACTTGCAGTAGAATTTTTATATGTGAAAAATGAATAATAGAATTTGTGTAATAGATGATTTAGTGAATTATATCGTTGGTGGTATATTAATCAATTGTTAAGAATCCCAAAGCAGCCGGATTATACTGGTTTAACAAAGCATCGAGTAAGTAGTACTTCCAATTAATTTCGTATAGCTTCAGCATGGGTATCTAATTCTTGCATTATCCCCCCACGATGTCACCTAATACCAACCCTAAATGGATTAGTAGGGAGCGCGGAGCTAAACGACGATATAATACCTACCGAATTTCCCTTCTGTAAATCGGTTTAACTCCCGGACGGTCTAGAAAGCGCGCCAACTCTCTGTCCACTCCGTTATAATGCACGTAATACTCATTAACAAAAACAAATTTGACGTTACGCAGCTACGAAAGGACTCCGCGACGCTTCCAAATTGGGGAATTGGATTATACGCCGTCCTTTTCAGGAATTACAGAGGGCTTTTGCGTGTGCTTTGCTGCGGCGAGTCCGATATTTAAACGGGGAAAAAGAATCACGCTGACGGAGGAGTGATCTCAGTCTAAAAATAGTCAGACATGTCGGACACTTTTAATCTAAGGAATTTATTTCTTTACATATACACATGTATACATCATGAGATTCGTTCAAATAATTATTCGAAACACCGCGTGTTCTTTTAATATTAAAAATCACTCTCAACGTTGAGAATTATTTACCATTTTCGTGTTGCAAATACAAAATAGTGAACGCTGATGTTACCTAAGATTATGATAAAGAAATTTGAGAATTGTTTAATATTGGAAAATTTTGATAGAATTCAGTGTTTATAGAGAGTGAATTATTATTGGGCTGTATTTTGTGTACAGTGGGTGCACATAAGCTACACTGTGTGTGGTTCTATCGTAGTTTCGTCAGCAGGTAAAAAAAAAACTTTTCACTGAAAATAAATTTCGTTGGTAGTACCACGGCAGAATTACGAACACGAAGTTATGATTAAAGGACCGCACACTTCGGTATGTACGTACATACCCCGGAATCATACATACAGTCACGCTATACACAGGTGTGTGTTCACACGACTCCAAGAGTATGAATAAATCAAATCCTCCTGCCAACGTACTCAAAGCACTCACATTTGAAAGCTCTTCTAACGGTGAATAACTAGTGGTCAAAGCTTTATATTGACCCTTTAAGGCACGAGTGCATAATTAATCAAATTTTCGATTTCTTTCTCATGGAACCTAGATCTTGTTTAAACATCCAAAGAGATACCTTATGATATCACAGAATTAATTTAACACTCAAATTTTATTCTTCCAGGTCACAGTAGTTCATTATTTAAAATAAGTAACGTTATCAGATCAACGAGCATTAACGAACATTAAATATTCTTAAATTTATTACTGTGATATCACGATCACACTTCCTCAAAGTACCCACTATAACACAAATGTAAAATATTTTCCTTAAAGTTCATTTCAAAATTTAACGACACATTTTCACACAGTTTTCTTTTCTTCTAAACGTAGAATTTTCTCTTAAAAATCTTCGTGGTTCTCAAACGATTAATTTCTTTTCCATAATATACATATTACATATCCTACAACCGTTCCATCGATCCACCGGGTAAAAAACACTGTGCATCATCTCGTCGTTCACCAACGGATCTTAAATTTCCCACCCCCGGTAATCGGGGATTCGGGTTGCCCTGTAAATCACCCTGCAAGTGGCGGGGGTACTGTCCTTCGAGAAAAGAAACGAAAAATTCCGCGATGGCGTTGATCCCGCTCCTGTTCCGCAGGACGGGTTTTACCAGGACCTCCGTGCATCTCTCGTTTCACCGTTCCTCTTTACATGACCTTTCTCTCCACCTCCGCCATTTCCACCCGAACCATATATCAGGGGATCTGTCCTGCCCGGCGTGTTTCGGATTTTCTTGACGGTAGAGTGCACCGGAGAAAACTTGAAGACGGTCCTCGACTATCGGCGAGATCTGAAATATGGGGGGGGGGCGTTTGTTTAGGCGGTTCTTTACGTCGGGATTGCAAGCTTGGCGTGTAATTGTGTTTACCTATTATGCTTGTTTTACAAAGAGTGTGTTACAAATTGTTTTAATTTATCTAATTTTCGTTTGGGATCGTGAGGGATTCTGTAAGGACTTATTTTGATATAATACTATATCTACGATAGGCTTTTAAATGGATGTTTTTAGACTATTATTAAAAAAAAGTCTGCGGTCATCATTATAGGTTTCAATATTATATTCGTTAACGAAAAAGAAAACTACTGATTAAAAGGTATTTTATTGATTAAAACCTGCATTTAATCGTGAGAATTATACATTTGTTTTAAAGATGTGTATATTATCGATAGGTTTAGGGTTAATCAATGGAATATAGATCGCAAGTATAACATATTTTTAGAGAGAAATGATGAACGGGTGAATTGAAAAATTTTTCAAGAAAATTGTATCACGTCCACCGTCGATTTTAAAGAGCGATAACTTAATTCCAATATCCAACGAAGTTAATAGTCTACCAGGCAAGGCGAACGTGAGAATTTGTTTCCGTGAAGATAAAGTAACGAGTCACGTACACAAAGGTACGAGAGAGAAAGAGAGAGAGAGAGAGAGAGAGAGAGTTATGAAGTTATGCATAGGTAAGTTGAGAGTTCAGTGAAATCTTACGTAAAATACTGTGGTATGGTTGGAAAATATTTTACCACGCTATTCATCATTCCGTGTAGTAGTAGACTGTCTGCCTGAGAATTGATTGTCTATCTACCCTACTCCAGTTAGAACGATTTAGGCCGTACGAGGAAGAAAAGGCTCAGATAATGGAAAGTAAAAACCACTTTATGTTCCCGTGAGAAAATACAATTTTCCAGCTTTCCGACGCTGTCAATATCATACACCATCACCCGACGCTAATATTCCACGTAATATCCGAATTTCCCATACTAATTCCCGAATTACAGAAACGAAAGCTACTTAGCACCGACGTTTGTATTCGGAAAATGAAAATGAAAATGAAAATGAAAATCGTGCGCGCTGCATCAAAGGTACCAAACGCGTTATTATATCGTGCCAAACGGTGGACTTTTATGAGGGAAAGTTTTTAGTGTATCCCATGGTAGTAGAGGATATTAGTTTCCCCATATATACGCTGACATATAGCTTGTCGCAGGTGTTTGGAAGGATGAAGGTTACCAGAAATTCAGGAGGCTCCTTTCTCTTGGCAATTTCCACTTGGAAGTGGAAATCCGCGCGCCATACATCACACAGGGCCTGTCCTACAAAGTACCTTACGGATTTTCTCACCGTCTACGGCAAAGTAACAGTATTAGAACGATTCCGATGCTGCTGCCGGAGAAATTGCAATTTTTCGAATACTCCCGTTGCCTCGCGAGATTTCGCCGTTTAATTCCACATTCCTCGGGAAAATAGCCGGTTTTTCTCGTTCAATGATCGTCGACCCACGTTCGAGATTTCACACTTTCAAAATTAGATACAGATGTGTGAAAAGAAAGTCAAACACAGAGGAGATAGGTTAGTTTAATTTTTTTCGTACAAGGACATTTAAAAAATTGTGCCCGGGGTAACCAAATTTATCGAAACCGGAGGCTTCGCCGGGAAATTGTCGGAGTTTTCCCCCGGGGATCGCAGTTTTCCGGCTGCCCGGAGCGAATCGGCCTCAGGAGCCGCTTCCCACGGAGCGAGAGAAAGATTTGTGACCTGCGATATTGAAAAGCCTTGGGAGGCTTTCAGCGGCGCGAGCTTTTCCACCCGGTTTTTTCTTTTTTTCCTTTTTTTTTTCTCGCGCCCTGTTCGGCTACTGCCGCGCTTTTCACCCCTTTCTTACCGCGTTTTCCCACGGAATTCCTGAACATCTCCGGCGACGCGTCTAGCCGCGGGATAGAGGGTCGTTCGATTATAATTCAGTCACCCTAAACACGGAAACCGGTGAATTATTCATGATCGTTTTTAACAGCAGGTGTCGGGGCGGGGGAGGGGGGGGGGGGCGCGATCGTGACAGTGATGTATTTCCGCCGTTCGTAAAATTCTGATGCGGTGCAGAGGCGGTCGCGATGTGTGACCGTGTGTGGAATCATTGTCAGGGTGGTAAGCAGTTCACCCTGTATCCCCGTTGTTGGGTGAATTCAAAGCTGTGTTCGTGTGGGATTAAAAAGTTATTGAAATTTGTAAATGGTTCTTAGGGAATTCTTTATGAAAAATATAAAATCATTTCGTAATACTAGTATTGTGAATTTTAATATTTCAAAAGAAAAGATTAGGATTGATCTTTTTTGTACTTTAGTTATATAAAAAATTAAAAAATGATCAAACATTGGTTTAGATGATAACGTTAATGATAAGGGAGATGTTACGTGTGTTAGTTTGTGTTATTACTTTTACATATTGGACGTTATTACATGCATTGACACAATTTTACTTTACAGTGTTCCGGGAATGATAGTATTGACTGCTTTTTAATTGGAAGAGTATCCATTTGGATTTCGTTTTTTAAAAAATAATTCCAGCAAGGCAATTCGTATAAACATAAAATAGAGATAAAAAGGAAATCGAGGGAGAGTTCGTTTACCATGTTTGCCCCAATTAATCGCTTCCCGGAACTGCAAGAGCTTTTCTCCAACAGAAAGTTGGTCGTTTTTCTCAAACGACATATAATTTTCACGACGACGCTTAACATCCGGCTATCGGACAGCCACATCAATCGGCGTGTTTCTAGCTGTTCAGGAAATAGCCCTTGACGGCATGGAAGCGGCCCTAATTTCACGACATCGTCTCAAGGGTCTGCCGCAGATAAATTTCCAGCACTCGGAAAATTTTAGGACTCAAAAATTTTATATCGTAGAATTCTATACGCGTAAAAATTTCAGTGCGCAGATATTCTATATCTTAATAACCTGATTGCGTGAAAATTTCAAAAAATAGGATTTATACATTTTAACATAACAATAATTTATTGCCCTAGAAATTAGATCGTGTAATAGTCTCAGCAGGCAACATTTTCATATTTTGATAAATTCACCAAAAATTACAAGACATGGAATTAAAATCGACAAATTATAAAAATTGCGGAGTCCAGTAGTTTTGTATTTTTTTTTTGTTTCTTGGTCACAAAAATGTCGAGACGCGGAACTTTCATGTTTCAAAAGCTTCAACGCGTAGAAACTTCAAGACGCCGAAATTTCGCGGGTTGTAATATACCGAGTTGGTAGTTCCAGAAGTCGCAGAACTTTCAAGATTTAGAGACCTGAGATCGTAGAAATTTCAGTTGGTCCAGTACAATCGCGGCCGCAGTAAAACAGAGAAGGCACGGTCCCTTCGAGCGGTGTTCCGGAATTTAATTTTGAAAATGAAATTTAAGCTGCACTTTGAATTATATCGTGCCGCAATAAACCTGAATATAATATACCGGCGAAAGAGGAAATCGAGAAACGTGGAAACTCGATATTCTGACAGATCAGCCGCCTCCGTTACAGAATAGCTTTTCAAATAACTTTACTTTGTCTTGGACGAAGTATAATTATTATTACTTTATTAGAAAATGGATATTATCATATACAATGTTTATACAGGTAAAATTTTACTTATTTTGAAATATTCTAACATTTTTTTATTGAATTTTGTCAAGAATTGCAAAAATGCATTAATTAAACATAAAAACTTTGTGCGATTTCTTTAAATAAAATGACTTTAAATCTTTTTTCATTGCGTTCACAATACTAGTAAAAGATGTGAGAGTATTTCAGTTAAGTGACACTGACACAATTCGCTGATTCGCTGAGAAATTTGCGGCGCACTGTTTAAAGTTTGTAGGTATAATAAAATGTGGATGTAAAATCTTTAAGTAGGTCAATTCTTAAACAGCCATTTTCAGATTAGGGAAAATTGTCTGGATTAATATAAATGGGAACTGGCAACATTTATTTTATTTATTCTGCGAACGATGCAATAAAGATTTTCATCTTTTTTAAAGAAAATCTCACAACGTAACCTATTAGCACATTGTAGAAATCCAATTTTAGAAATTAAGTTTAACTTGCGCGTTATATTACCCAGCAATTAAATTTAATATTCTCGCTTCCTTAATTGAAACACGAAGACAGTTAGCCACGCACACTTGAAGCACTATACATACATATACATATATACTTAACATTACTCTTACTCTTACAGAGAGAGATTTTAATTAAGAAAAACACTATTAAATCAAAAAATAATAATTTACGCAATAATCTGTCCCCCTGCAGAAATACCATCCAATAATATAAAATATTCATATTCGTATTATGAGATATATTATATGATGAAACATTCGATCCACATTTGAATACAAATTTTTTAAAAAATCGACCATATGTATATTTTCCAACAATTTATTTAAAAAAAACAGCACTATCTCGTTGGAAATACCACATGTCCCGAAGGTCCTTTAAATCGCAACCCTTTTCGCTGGCAAATATCATCGCTCGTCATATCCCGCGGACGGCGTTCCGGAAACCGTTTGGTTTTACCGTTCGCGCGTCGATTTCGGGCCGATGAAGCTTTCCGTATTATTTGCCGTCCGACCGATAGACGGATTGGCAGCTGTCCTGCGAAAGGACACCGGACATACAGCGAACAAATTTCCCGAGATTTAAGTCGCCGCGGCGTCAAAACGGAACACGTGATCGGTCGTCAATTAATCCGATGACCGGGGCTGAACGGTAACGATCTTCAAAACTGTACCGGATGGGATTCTGCCAGTTCGCGAGTCACATGAATTTTCCATGTCCCGTTCGGAAACGTATAACGTCGTGTTATCGACACGCGATTCCGTGCACCTGCGATTTTCGCAACTTTATTCGCTGTCGTTGCCGAAACGAACTTACATTCGAGACAATTTCCTTTCGTTCCGGGTAAAAAGGATATTTTCCACGGATTATTATAATGACCATAGGTCACCGATTTCATTGCTACGGATTTATTTAACGTACGACAAGTATATTTTTTTGCAGAACTTTGTTATTATTATAAAACGATCGATATTGAGTCGATCTACCGTGTAAACAGACGAAACCGTGAATCCAATTGATCGAGAATGTGAGGATGCGGAGTTGGGTGAAAATAAATAAGATGCAAAACGAAAGTAATGCAGTGCGCGTCTCGAGAGAAGCGCAGCGGCGACGCGCAGCTGCAACTGCGGTAGACCGACCATAAAAATAAAATAAGAGAGGAAGAAACGATCGAACGAGTACCAACGAAATCGGTAGCAGGTGAAAAGTGGCGAGCCGTACGGGAGACAAATCACTGGGCACATACCGAAGCTATTTTTATAGCAGCTGCACTTTGTACGGAAACGGCATTTCGACGGTAAACGAATGAATCGGCGAATTGCGCTATTCCAGTTTTTAGTAGACCGCGCGAAATGACTGCGAACGATTCCCTAAGTGCATGCAATTTTCATGGAGAAACATAGAATCTCGGAATTGTTTGTCCTTCGTTTGGGAAACTCGTGGAGAAATAGAAAGAAAGAATATTTAAGCTTTATCTTGCTCGGAAACATATGTAAGGAAAATATAATTGAAATGTCAGGAAGAAGTTAAGAAAAAGACAATGTCGTGGTTGTTGTAGAATTGTTATTTCTTCAGTGAATTGTCTTAAAGAAAAATTGTCCAACTTTTCAAGTGAATGCTCGAGGGAAAAACGATCAAAGTCCATTTTTATCACTTCTAGATTTTTCTTGCTATTTGAAAGTACCTGAAAAACAACTAGATTAACTAGCGCAAAAAGAAAATTAGTTATCACACTATTAGTAGTTTTATCGACCGTATAAGTCTACTTTTATAATATTTTCTATCCAATTCAGATCTTGTTTCTTACCTAACGGAACATCAACAATAACTAAGACTATCTCCACTGTTTTAGTCTTTTTCCAAACACGTACAACAAACCTCAAACTCTTTCCAATAAATCCCATAAAAAATTACCGCGAAAAGACTCCAATCGTTTTCTGTCCAACATTCCGATTTCATTCTCAAGTTTCTCTAATAAATACAATCCAACGAGGAGCCTCTTATTACCCAAACAATCCGCGGATTTCATCCGGAAACTAATTCCTCCCAGTCCAGTCGTCCGAGAGCAACGATCTCCTTATTACCGATCGGACAGCCATCGGTCCTTGCAAAAATGCCAGGGGCCATAAAGGTGACGCAGCCCGGAAGTTACGGAGTCGATGTACGATGGCCGTAGGCAAGCAGATCTGTCACGGATCGTCTGGCAAATGTCAGAAGCGATCTGGGTCGCTGGTTCGAATCGAATCACGGGACTTCAGTGGTAAGCCTGTCGAGTGGTGGCATCGACAGGATCCGTCGACGGCGCTCTGACGGTTGCTGTACATGTCCTTGAGTAGTTCCGCACGACTGCACACAGACGATCCCTCCACCTCTCTCACTCCGAGTGTGTGTGTGTGTGTGGGTGGGTGTGGGATTTCTCCTTTGACGGGCTGTCGATAGACAATAAACTCGATTTGAGAAATAGCGGGGATCAAGTGTAAATATATATACAAAGCGAAGAGCGAAGTTTACGGATTGGGGAAGTATGTTGGAACAGCGTGTGTAAGGTACGTGTGTGTGTATACAGGTGTGTAGGTGTGTGTGTGTGTGATGTAAGGGATCATGCTGTGTTAGGATGTTACCGTATAATTTGGGAAAGACGTTACCGGATCGTTCTGTGATTCCTTGGAATTGGTTTTCAGGTGGTTAGCGATCGGATCGATGTTGGTTACATGCGATAGGTTTTAATCAAAGCAATCCAGGGAAATGTAAACCTGTGGAGGTACTGGAGTGAAGGGAAGTTTTGAGTTTGTGTGTGTGTATATGTATGTATGTATACATACATCAATGACCACGAGCACGTTTTATTGTAGAAACACATTTCGAAACTTCATGACAACGATCTGTTTGTGCTTAACAGATGTTCGAAAGTTTGCGTTCATAAATTTGACGTTTATCATTGCCCAGTGTGATTTATCGTGTAAGACTACCTACACAACTAAACTCTCATTTATCCCATCTTTACCTAAGATTCTATCTAATACCTAATAATAAAATAATATAACATATTGAAATCCAATTCTCATCGAAATATGACGTCCCCACTGAAAACAACTCAAAAAAAAAGTATTCACCCCTTTCCGTAAAACCTGTCCACTTCGATGTCCATAAAAAAAAATCTCCCGTCACGGATCCAGTCGGCAATGATTCATTTTTAAAAAGGGACTCCCAAGGAGCGGCAGAAGACACGGAGAACAGTGGAAGCTGGAAGTCGAGAGCGATCTCACGGCTTTCATAAATTTGAGCTTCGTCGAATATTCCACGGGAACCCATGGCATGGTAGTCAGCCACTCCCGGATGCATAATGCAGTCCCTCGAGTCTCCCATCTGCCCCATCCCCCGACGGGGAACACCCCCCACGTCGTGACTGGGCTGCGAACTAACACCCCCGGGCAGACTTACACCTCACTCTTTCCCACGCGGACCGCCACCTTACACACGCCTTAATACTGCCGCGTGTCGGCCCCATAAGTCACGGGATATGGGATTGGAAAGAGTTTAAGGTTATCTTCGACGAACAGGTGGAGACGGCTCGGAGAAACTTGTGTCTTCTGGAGAAGTTTCTGGTTTAGGGTGCAATTATAGCGAGTAGCGTCCATTGAGATATGTGGAGCGGTTATGTGGTTCGATGGTTCGTAAAAAGATATTCGTTTGAAGTTGCCGCTCGGAGGTTTTTTTAAGGGGTTTGGAAGTTTCGAAGTTGGAGATGAAAAAGAGCGACAGTGAGATACGGGAATTTTGGTGGACAGTGAAATGTTTTGAAGTATAATTTTTTTAACGTGATATCTATGTATAGTTTAGTTGTACATTGAGGTGATTGAAGGAGAGGTCTTTAAATAAAAATTGTGATTTCTGTAATCGAATGCAGGTGATAAATTTAGTACCGACAATAATAAACCAAAGTATATTTAATACAGTAATAAAAAAGATTATATTGATTGATGATAATTAAGGAAAATAACATTGAAACTTTTGACGTTGAACGTACAATATTTAGAGTAAAATTTAAAAACTATCATTTGATAAGTCATTGCAGATTTAGTGTGAATTGTATTCGATGGAAATAGTAGATTCTTAGTTACAATTCTCAAGAACTGCAGTTGCTGAATTATCAGGGATATCTTTCTGCAAACGGAGCTGATTCATGAATGATTTATTAAATCCCGGGTAAAGAACACTGCGGCCGAATGGGAAATTTTGCATACCGCGATCCGACATGATATAAACGACGATACGTATGCCGTGGAAACTTAAACCGTTACATTGCAAAATATGTCGACAGTATTACACGTCGGAACGTAAATATCCATCGAAGTTCAGCGACTCAAGATAAACGCAAGGAAAAAGGGGATCAGTTCACACCTTCCTCCAAACAGTAGTAAGCGATTTTTCTCCCGCTGGAAATAAAATCGAATATCCTCTATGCATATATGTATACAACACGGGTTGACAATGTGATATGCTAAATCGGAAGCATCTGTTTGCCACGCCGTTGCGCAATCCGGCACGGTTAGTATTCAAGTCGAAAGTCGTGATTTTTCATTCAACCATGGAAATTCGACCCCCTCGGAAATCTAGGGGGGAGGGGGGTGTCCGTGCACCGACGACACTTAACCTGATCGATGTACCCGATTTATCTCGTTGCGATTTCGGGTACCGTGCGGAGGTACAAAACTGGAAATTCGTTTGAACCCCCTCCCCCCCTCCCTAAAGAACACCGATCAGTGAAATGTGACGAATTCACCGCGAAATTAATTTCAAACGACATTGGAGACTCGGATATTAAAATCTAATTGATAATGAAAATATAAAAATCGAACAACCTCCCAAGTAGATCCCGGATCGAGATTTTTCGTTGAAAAAATGAAACTTGAGAAACTATACAGGGTGTCCCAGTTAACGTGCAGGTCCCTGAACCAGGTGTTAGCTGAGGTAATTCTAATATAGAGAAATTCTAATATTCTACATTACTTTCGTAATGTCGTATCTTAATTTTTGCCCTAGTCATTAACGAAAAACGATAGCGAATCAGAGGGCTTCGTTGGGCCCGGCTGCGCGACAGTAGAAATTCTGCACCAGTAGGGTACTGTGCTAGTAGAAACTATCGCGCCGCTAGGCCCAACGGAGCCCTATGATTCGCTATCGTTTTTTGTTAATAACTCGGCCACGAATTAAGATACGACATTACGAATCTCACTTCCCTATATTAGAATTACCTCAGCTAACACCTGGTTCAGGGAGCTGCACGTTAGCTGGGACACCCTGTATACATACGTTTCTAAATCTGACCGACAGCATCGACGTGTCAGCGTGTTTCGAAAGTTATTTGGAAAAATTTCGCCGGAAGTATCGGCCGTACGGAAGGAGGAAATATTTTCGCCATGCTTTTATCGGCCGTCACGTGTATCCGCGTTTTACACGGTTAAATACGCGTGTACGTGAAGTCTCGCGCATGCAGATACCGTGTGTCTGTATTATACACGGCGTTGTTGCTTTTGTCTCGCTAATTTGAAGAATGGAAGCAGTAATGCGTGCACAGTTCACGCATTGACGACGTGAACGTCACTCTTCGTACAATAATGCCAGTCGGGGGGAGGGGGGTGGGACAAGAGCATGAAAAATGACCGAAAGTTTTCGATAGAGGAGAAAAGGGGGTGGGGATGAAAATCGGGGGTGTTATTGATTGGCCATTGGTATTGTTGTCAGCCACGAGTGCCAGAAAGGCGGAAAAATAATGCGATATTACCGGGCGATGTACGTCATGAATCGACATCTCAGCGGCATCTTGTTACGCTTTTGATCGAACTTTGAATTTCTACGATAAGTCGGAAAGTCAACTTTGTGATGTAAGCAAAAATTCTTTCAAGTAGTTTACTATTATACATGTATACTTATAGAAGGTATCTACGAAGGTAAACTAATCTTTGACTTGCTTCGCTGTAACTTTCATCCCCTGAGTTATTAGTTTCAGTTTAACTACGATTTTCAACCAGTAGTTCATGTATGTGTATCAATTAACCCTTTCAGTGTTTGTACCGAGTATACTCGTTGTAGATTGAAAATAATTAACGCAGTAGTTCATATTTTCATAGT
This sequence comes from Mimumesa dahlbomi, assembly GCA_917499265.3. NCBI lineage: Eukaryota > Metazoa > Arthropoda > Insecta > Hymenoptera > Crabronidae > Mimumesa > Mimumesa dahlbomi. The sequence continues at coordinate 7,613,931 of OU824118.1, read as the reverse complement.
TAAATAAAACATTTACGAGGTTAATAGCGTTATTTCAATTATCAATGATCATTAATCGAAACGATATGTTAGATAGATATCCCCCTCCCTTAAAAAAATGAATAACAGTAATCAGTTCTCTCGGAACATCTAGTATTATAACAAATTAGCCTCATACATCCATTGACAGTCGTTACACGTAAGAATAGAATGAAAATGGAAGAAGAAACGAAGTAATACGGCACCATTAACGTGATCATGAAAGGAAAAATATTGTTCGGTATGACAGCGGAGCATTAATCGATGGGGTTGGATGGGGGTTTAATGGATCAGCAAAATAGTGTATCGTCCTTGTAGCATTCTCGTACCGAGTTCCATTCTATTAGGTGAATCCATTCGTCTTGCGACCTCCGTTTTTTGCGGAGGTAACGCACGAACCTTCGTCCCTTCGGCGATCACCGCGGCTTTAGTTTCACACTTCGCGGAGACAAATGATGCCGCTGTCACGATTTGATGCACCGCGTGTTCTTTTTCCAGCCTCAGTGATTTCTCTGTCGATGTCAGTTTCCTTTACACGATCGTTTATCAAGTTTTTAAAGCCGGAACACATCGCTGGCACCGGGCCTGTCTCGTGGTGTTTCGCCGCTGTACTTTTCCGATTGGAAAGTTAGAAGGGCGAACAAATTTGAAGAGTTTGCTTAGAGTGAGGCACATTTTAAATGAAAAGAACGGTCCATAGTTCGTTTTGGTGTTATTAATTGCTTTGGCAGAATTTTAATTCAAATAGTGCGTACTTTTTGAAATTATTAATCGTTTTGAGAGAATTTCAACGAAAATGATTATACTAAAATACTGATATATGAAATACGAAAGAATATTTTTAGATGCGAAGTTTCTTTATCGACAGTGTTAAATAACTTTTTTAACGATAGTATTTTGATGATATTCTGATAATACACGTTTTCTGGGCGAATCAAAACACAATTGGATTTATTTTTATTTTTTAATGTTACTTATTTGATTTAACGGTCGGCGAGCAAAATCCTTTTGAAGTGAGCTTCGAATACCGACGCCTGGTATTTCCGAATTTTGACCAACTCGTAACAAACAACGAGAGATTAAATCAAAACGAGAAATTTCACTGTAAGCCGCAAAAATTTAGAGAGTCCTTTAAAATCACTGGAAAATTAGCCGCTTCCAGCGTCCGGGAGGGTTGCAATTATGCACTTGGAATTTTCAGATAAATCAGGCTTCACTGTTAATTGACTCCCGTTGCTCAAAAAGAAAATGATTGAAGTTGAAAGAGAGATTAATGAAATTCAATCCTCGGACAGTGTAGTTGAATGATGGACATAAAATCAGTAACATGTTATAAACTTTTTCAGTGATTATCGAAAATTTCGTTTCCATAATGGAAAAATAGTGAATTTATAATTTTCACCGTTTAATATTTTTCAAACATAGTTTATTTAAAAGAAACACTTTTTTCTTATTCGATACGAACAGTAGAAATAATTCAGTGAAAATTCTACTAATAACGATCAGCAATACACAGTGTACAATAGCAAAACAAAGCATGGAAAGCGGGAATTAAGATATCGCGAAATATTCGGCATTATCTTCCGGCTCTATTTTAGTCAGCTCGTTCTATTTCTAATACATAATGCATCCAGCGAACTGTGCTGCAGACTGGCTCGATTCGCATCCCGGTGATATAGTTTGCGTTGCAATTCGAGTGATTTCTTTGTTTCGAATCCCTCGCATGGAAAGCTGCGCGGCTGGTTGAAAATTACACCGCGCATTGCTATTACACAAATACGCTTTAACTTGCCGCTATCGCGACTGTAATAAGGAAAACATACGTGCCACTAGCAGCCAACGATAAACAGCAGCTGATAGTGTGAAAGAAAAGTTTGCTTTTATTTGTTGGAACTTCCTGCAAATTAAACATTCTTTACAATAAAGTTTCGAATACAAAAACAATGCGTGTCTGTGGAAATTCATATCGATTATTAATTTAAAAAGTTCAATTCGCACACGACATACTTCTTTCTCATGAATTTTATATTGATCCAAACTGTATAGAAAATTAAATGAAATTTTCATTCACAAAGCAAAACTATCCTATTCGTATTTCAAGAACTCGCCTGTTGCACCGTTAAATTAAAATACACTATTTTCAATTTTCCAAATGAAAAATTTATGTCGTAGTTAAAAAACATAGTATAATCATCAAAATAGTTGGTCCACGTATTTCCATGGAAAAGAACGCCAAAAAAAAGAAACGGAGTCTTTTCAAGCGAATTCAATTACCACGGCGTACCATGGAAGCAGGGAAAAATGAAAAAGATCAAAGAGATTTCATTTGAAGTTCCCTAATTGGCGAGAAGGAACAAACTATTACCGAAGAAAGGGGTTCGAAAGCGAACCCACCCGAAGGCCCCCGACAGGTTTGCCACGATGCAAAGCATAACGCTCGAAATAAAACACGAACGCTAACACATTTCCCGTAGCAAGACCAATTTTCCCCCGGGGAGGAAACTCGTATCCGGAATAGGCGGCATCGTTCCAATTACAAGGAAATCGCGGAACGCTTCAGATGAAACACGAGGTTCCAATTACACGGGAATTGAGAAACACGAGACGATGCGTGCTTGAGCATGCGAAACTCAGGAAGGACATAATCCGCGAATGGCCTGCATTCTTTAGATTCGAAGGGAAAAGGGACGGGTGCGCTTGAGCGTGCTCGAAATACTTCTGAGCATTCGAAGCATTAGCTTGGGAAGAAGCATAGGTAGAGAGAGAGAGAGAGAGAGAGAGAAATGGAGAAGAAGGAGAAAGAGAAAGAGAGAAAGCGAGAGAGAGAGAGGGCTAGGTTAGGAATATCTGAATCAGTAATTCTCCTCGACGCTTTCCAACTCCGTCCTGTTCGAATTTGAGACAAATTACAATAGATTTGGATTCCGGATACCGGAAATGTTTCGTACGAATGTTTATAATCGTTGACAATTTTTAATGAATAATAAAGAGAAATTAGGATGCGTTTGTGAATGGTTTTATGGTATTAATTCTACACTCGTGGGTGATTATGTATAATTATTATTAGAAGGGTAGTGTACACAGTTTTATCGGGAAATTAGTATTCTTTTTGTTAATACGAATGTTAAAAGAAATAAATATTTCTTAATGAAGAGGTTTCTTATTGCTCCGCGAAAGTATTTAAATTACTCTGGAATCTCTGGTTTCTTGTGCAAATTTCCTCGGGCAAACTTCGCGAGTGCTAGAAGTGGTGAATTTTCACTGTCACACACATTGAAATTAATGTACATATACTTAAATATCGTATATACAGGTTCCACTGGCTGCGTTAGCTAAGTTTTTTAAAAATATTTATCTCGTATTCCCTAGCATCGATCTTTGTACACTCGTTATCCATTTATTCCACGCGGTGGGAAAATTCTAAAACGTAAAATAGTGTATTGAATTCGCAACTAGCGCGATGTTCGACGCGCAATCTCGCGAGACCTTTCAATTTTCGGATATTGCCGGGAAGGTGAATCCCCGATTGCCAATATACCATCGTGGCATCTTTATATACATATATACTATCGCGTTTACATAAATAATGGGCGGCCTTAACGCGCGGATATATAGTGTTGAAAAAATTTCATCAGCCATTCGCGGGGCGCGTTGTTGTCACATAAGATTTGAATTTTCATACATATTTCCATACGTATTTTCATACATCTTATTAGAATCCACCCCCCCCCCCCCTCCCCCATTGCCAATTCCCCGTGGCGCTGACAATCTTGACACCGTCGGGGGAATCCTATTTCTCCGTTTTCCCCGGCCTGTTTTTCAATTTTCTCCCACGATACGTGAAAATTGACAAAATCCCAAGGAACGTATAATACCCGCGGCATTTTCCGATCCGTAGCCTGGAAACTGCAGCGCCGCGAAACGATACGAATGATAAAATCGATACCGCTTCAAAGAGAATATTGAAAAACCGGCTATCTCTGCTTGAGGATCTATAAATATCCCGGTAAATAGCCCGCGTGCATGTATAAATATACGTACACATAGGTAGACCAGAAACTGTATATACGTATATCTATACATATTTCAAAATCCTATCACGATTATAATTTCAAGCTACCCAGGATCCAATACAGACTCGAAACTACCCTTCGAATAGCGAATCATTTCGTGCAACAAATTTCGTTAAATCACTTAAACGCTATCAACCGATTAAAAACTTTCGTAAACGAGTTGATACTCGTGAACAAAAAATATCCCGTCGAAAATTCTGATTAATCTCGTAGCATGCCCTTTAAAACGGATTAAATAAATTCAGCGTAGCGCGACGTATCCGTCGGGTTATTTGATTTCTTGCGGATTTCAGCGACGGAAGTGGCGCGCGTGGAAAGTTTCCGCGTCAGATGCGGGGCGTAGAAATTTCAATCGCGAAACGTTGAATAATGCAGAAGCGAAGACGCTCGGACAGGGTGATTCCGGGTGAGAAAGGCTGCTAAACACTGGGCTGCGGTGTTTAGCACCGGACACTGACCAAACTCATCCCTTTATCTGGTGCGCACCAGCGCTGACGGTTTACACGCGAAACTCGGTTATCTAGCGCTTCCTACAGGCCGAAAGGTCGGGAGTTATCGGTCTATCGATTCCCGCCGTTCGAGAATTTCGGGGAATCGCGAGTGTCTTTTTTTCATACCGCGAGAACGGCTTGGATAAACATCGAGGAAACTCTGAGAAACTTAGCGCTCGCATGAGAAAGTGACGGAATTCCAAATTTATTGATATGGAGTCACGATTATGATTACCGTGGTGTAGTTGTAGTATATCGAGTTTACGAGAATGTTTTTTTTTAAATTTTAGAAACTCGGAAATTACGAAAATGGTTTAATTGTTGTATCATTGATAGAGAGTATTATTTAGCTGTTTATTGGTAATTTATTTGTGTTTGGATATTGTAAATTTAAAATTATAGTAATTTGATAACATATTCAGTGAGTGTAACAATAACAATATACATATACAGACACATTATTATGTATAAAAGTCTACTGATGTGTTTATAAATATTCCCTTTAGAGTTTCTTTAAAATACCAATAAACAGTTTCGATATTTTTTTGTAGAAAAAAAGTTCGAATATATTAGCAAAATGATTTACGCCACTTTGTGTTGGTTATCTTTTACGCACCAGTATGCGTATCAATTTTCAATGGAGTTTTATGACGGTACATTTTATTTTCTGCCAAGTCTTCCCGAAACCACTTCCGCCCTTTTGAGAACGTAATCCTTTGACAGCAAAGTTTCTCCTACTCTCTTTTGCAGCACAGAATGTAAATTCACTTCTTCGCGAACTTTGATCTTTTTCTGCAAAGTACGATGCCCGTCCGTAAGAAAGTACAACACATAAGCAATTTACAGTAATAAATAAAAAAGAAACACACAGTGAAGTAAACAGTGCAAACTTCAATATCGCAAAAGTGAGAAATACCGTAAAAACCAGTAGATTTAATTTACATACAAATACCTATAACAACTTTTCCAGGTTTACACGTATTCTAATTATCTTTTTTTACACCTTCCTATTTCTTTCATTTTGTTTAAATAGTTACATTCCCCGTTAAAGTGGCTGCAAAAAAACATAATAAAAATTGGATGCTCTTCATGAATATATTAAACGTACACGAGAATGCAGGCAAAATTAACTAAAAGCACACAGACATTCACATACACACAAAAAAACATTCTTTTTACATTCTACAATAATCGTAAAATGTTTTTCCATCGGAAAGTAAGCTATCTCGAAAAAAGTGACCAGTTTCCCAAAATTCGACCAAAGGGCAGACTCTGAAACGTTCAAAATGGCTGCACCGTAAAGGTCCCCCATTACCAACTTAACGCGAGTACGTTACTCCTGGAGAGCATGCAATGAGAGACAGAGTAAAATCGTATCGTGCGAGCCGTGTAGCACGCTGAGAAGATAAACGTGCACGAAACCATGCAGAAAAAGTAAAGCAGAAAGAATTGAGTTCCGTGCTGGTGGTACGAGAAACGGGAACTTTACGCGTGGAGTGGTTTACCCTCGAGAAGACATCGTTAACGTCACGAAGTTCTTTTACTGGGTGTTTCATTAACCTGGGTAACAATTGGAAAATGACAGATCGCGTCGAGATATAGTTACTTTTTCACTGAAAACTTATCGTCTCCTTTATTAGGCTCTTGTACTACTTACATTCGAGGCAAATTGCAAACGGGACGAATCATATAGCTTTAGAGTGGAAAAAATATTATATAATATTGTAAATTGTAACAATTATGAACGAAAGCTTTCGAAGAAAAATATAGATAACTAATTATATTAAAATATAGACACGTATTTTTTAGTATTACACATTTAAAAGAAAATAATATTATATTCCAGTGAGTATAACACTAATTTAGATAAATTACTATTTAATTCTCCACTTATGCCAGTCGATATACGCCCAACTCACATATTCACTCACCCATCGAAAATTCAGAAACGTGTGAAAATTAAGCCTTCGCTCGACAGAAAACAAAACAAAAAACTGCAATTTCTTCTGCAAATACTGCTATCAAATCATCGTTAAAAAATCCTCGTCGCGTATGAAACAGCTTGTACAACAATCGTCCCCGTTTCCGGGCTGAAGTTATTTTTTCCTCTTACCTACTCGTCTCCATCTTTCCCAGGCCCTTCTCCTGCCCCTACAACAGTATCGCTCCAACGACGAGAGGCGCACTCGGGGCCGGGTAAATTGCACCATTAATTGCACCCCACACGCGCGCAAGTGTGTCGAGTGCAATGGACCGTCCTTGGCCCAGATACCGATCCCAACGAGCACCTTGCGACGGCAACTGCTGCGGTTGGTTCTATCCGGTCAACATACAGGATTAGGAGATTTCCCCGATTCGTAGTAATTGGATAGTTTGGCTTTATTCGCGGAACCAGACTGCGCGTATATATTTTCCGTGTACCGCGTGGATTCGTATGGGTGCGCGTACATATGTGTGTGTGTATACGTGTATCGCGTTGCATGTGCCGTAGTGCTCGACAATAGCCTTCTTTCCGACTGAATTATCGGGATAATGAGATTCGTACGCTTAAAATTGAATTTAATCGCGAGACAAAGCCGGAGATTTAAATGGTTGGTGTAAATAACGAAACGAGAGGAAATTTGAATAAGGATTACGAATGTCGTATTTTATTTAGGTATTTTCTTCGTTTCCCTAGGGGGAAGGGTGACATGGTATTTCTTGTAATTAGTGGCAGCTGGTTCCAACTGTAGGTGGAATTGGTTCAGTGTATCGAGGTAAGGGAACAACGCGAATCGTCACGTTGATTTCTGAAGATAAGAGGAACCGGTGGCAGTGCAGGATATACAAGTTTGCCGTGGGATATTTATGATCTGTCCTGCAGCAATCTAACGTAACCCCGTTTTCAGAGGAGAAAGAGTTTTGTCACTTTGACGCAGGGGAAATATTTCTTGGGAATTTATACATCTGTTTAGAGAAATTTATACAATATTTTACCTTGTATTTTATATATTTTTATACCAGCAACTCTTCTTCCTTTTTTTCTTCATTAATCCCTTCGTTTTTCTTTTGAATCTCGCAGGTAAAAAACTTTTAATTATAGAAATTATGATTATTAAGCAATTTAAACTACTCGTCCCACACTTCTTATATCTATTTCTCATTACTCTGCTCCCATACATTTCCCTTTATTCTACCTTCTCCGATACACTTACACATGCTCGACAATTTCCGCTCTCGATTATTCACTCACACGCGTGTTCCGTTTTGCAACAGTGTGCGCGCAGAGTACCGCGAAAGCCGGCGTATTAATTCGGTTATTCGACCGCCGCGGCGTAAGAATAATTCAGCGCGACTTATTGTTATCGCGGAATCTGTCAGCCGATTACGAGACAGCTGGATTATTCGCGAAACGCACGGCCCACGCATTATGTACGCCGTGGGATTTATGTGACCGGATATCCGATTTTCCAGCCACGCCGCGTTCATTTCCGCGCTCATCGTTTTGTATCCGTGGAATTTCTTGCAGGTGATTTTCACGCGTAATTTGTTAATAGAAAAAAAAGGTATTTGGAGAATGTTGAAATGGTTCATGGAAAAGATTATCCACCAAAAGCATCGAAAATGCAAAGCTATGGGCCAAGTACAAGAGAATGTTACATTGGAATAGGTTGCTCATTAACATAAACTGCATTTTACATTCTCTTGTACTTGGCCCATAGCTTTGCATTTTCGATGCTTTTGGTGGATTCTTTCGTCATTTCCGCAAATTTTTAGATATCGACCTGAATCTTTCACTGTCTTATTGGGCTTCGGATTCCGCGTCCAAAACGCCCCGGATCGTTTTAATAGCTGAAAAATTGTGGAAATGGCAAGCGATTTACGAAAATCGCAAAAAATCCTGACCTACCCCCTTCAGATTTTTGCGAAAAATGAAATTTTCGAAAAGTACAACTATTATACATTGATCTAGCGTAAAATTTCCCAACTAAAACAATGGTGCAAGTTCCAGACGGCTATCTCAAAAATTGAGCCAATGCCGACTAAAAAACTGGTTGAATTTGACGATTTTTCGCGATATTCGTAATTCCTTCGTCATTTCCGGCAGTTTTGAGATATCAAAATGACCCGGGACGTTTTGGAAGCGGAATCCGATGCTGAATAAGACAGTGAAAGAATCAAGTCGATATCAAAAAAGTTGCGGAAATGACAAAGGAAATACGAAAATCGCGAAAAATCGTCAAATTCAACCAGTTTTTTAGTCGGCATTCGCACAATTTTTGAGATAGCGATCTGAAACTGGTACCATTGTTTTAGTTAGGAAATTCTACGCCAGGACAATGTATAATAGTTGTACTTTTCGAAAATTTCATTTTTCGCAAAAATCTGAAGGGGGTAGGTCAGGATTTTTTGCGATTTTCGTAATTCGGCCGCCATTTCCACAATTTTTTAGATATCAGAGTGATTCTTTCACTGGCTCATTCGGCTTCGGATTCCGCGTCCAAAACGCCCCGGATCATTTTAATATCTCAAAAATTGCGGAAATGGCAAGCGATTTACGAAAATCGCGAAAAATCCTGACCTACCCCCTTCAGATTTTTGCGAAAAAAAAAATTTTCGAAAAGTACAACTATTATACATTGATCTGGCGTAGAATTTCCCAACTAAAACAATGGTACAAGTTTCAGACGGCTATCTCAAAAATTGAGCGAATGCCGACCAAAAAACTGTCATAATTTGACGATTTTTCGCGATTTTCATACATCGCTCGCCATTCGCGCAATTTTCAAGATATAAAAATGATCGAATATGTTTCGAATGCGCATTCTGAACCTCAATTTTACGAAGCTTGATGTCAAAAACGTAACGTAACAAACATTTCTAATTTAATATGTTAACAATCTGGATGTGTGTGAGAGGAAATTTCATATAAGAACATAATATAAAATCTAGGTTATCGGCAGAAAAATTATCTCGCATGGTATGGAACATATGTTACGGTTTGACACCGGGCTGCGTGACAGGCTGAACATGGAGATGGAGAAGGAGGAGAGGAAGAAGACGACGTTTCTTACAAAAACCTCGACTTTTTAGATCAAAGTATCTCGCGATTGGCTTGATGGATCTTCTCGTAGTTAGGCTTAAATTACTCGGGTGGACGTCCCCTACAAGAATATCACCGTAGTTTGGGGGAAATATGCGGATTTAATGCCGTTTGAATACCCCGAAAACCTCCATCTAATTCTTCCGGAAAAGAGTAGTTCAGGTCTACCAGTCGGGAACTCTTGTACTTGGCCCGAGTCAAGACCTTAACTCTTGATTATCTAATACCGATTTTTTTTTATTATCACTTGATGATATATAGAACTATGTATATTTTACTTGATTTTTTCTATTTCGACTTAAATGTACCTTCGATGATTATGGCAATAATGCGTGGGATTTGCACGCAATAAATTTATATCAATTTTGGATTAGATGTTCCCTTAATCGTCTAGTACACCATAGCGTGCACTATGCTTCGCTGCCAGCAATTCACGCAAATCCCTCATTCATTGTAATTAGGTATACTACATTTTCGCATTTGGCCATACAGTTTAACACTCTCTCTCTATAATTTGCATTCTCTAATAACATCGTCATACCCATCCGCGGAGCTACCTCGCTTCAAATTTATTAATCCTTCATTCGTTATCGCTAACGCGGTCAGATCATGATTCTACGAATTAAAAGTTGTCTAATTAAACTCCCGAAACACTTCCGACCAACCAAAAGCCAGCAATATTGCGTAAAATTAATAATGTTTTGACAAACAAACGTATTTCCACTGAGAAATCGATACGATTAATTTAAAGCGTAATTTTAAATTCCCTCTTTCGAAAATCTCTTATTCGACATCCATAATTGACACGTGCGAGCAAAAGAAATCGGATGAAAAACCGAATTTCGGTCGGTGCGGGTTGTTAGCCATCTGTAATTCGTCAGCGACGAATAATCGCTCACGGTACGTCGGTGAATTTTCTCCCGTGGAGACTTTCGACCTCCCGCAGAAATTTAAGAAGTTTATAAAGAGGAACCGCGCGCTCCCCTCGGAATGGAAATCTTCCTGAATGTCGGGAAAATGGCGGCCACTTGAGGCCGTCGTTGGAAATACTTTCCTCTTTGACGAATATTATTGCCGCCCGGGCGAGACTAAATCTCCGCTGCCAAATTAAACGGACCGCAGTATTTTTTTTCATATCCCGGTTACGGTTTCAGCGTATTCGGTTCCGCTTCCGCGCACCTTTGACCCTAAACCTTCAGCGGCGAGACTTATGCAGCTGAAATTGCGGTTTATTAAAAATATGCTGGTCTTAGAAACGTTCTCGATGTGGCACGTTAAACTCTTAATGTATCTACGGATTTCTTTTTTATTCTTACGAAATAGAATTTATAATGTATATATGAAATGACATTTAGATGAAAATAGTCCGCGTATTAAAATAACCTATCAATTTTTAAAAAAAGGTTAAAAAATACTTTCCAATGTATAATATTGATTCTCACCCAAATCTCGTTCCTAATCACTCGATTTTCATTATAATTAACAGGTGTGTATTCCAGATTTTACTATATTTATCCCTAAAATTTCATAGAGACAGTATTAAAACTACTAATAAACAATAATATATTTCAAAATCATAACTAAGAATTGTGCCATATTCAGAAAGCTACTCCATCGAAATTAATCATTTAAACTCTATCGTACATACGTCAAACAAAAGAATGAAACGATCCCAAGATTCGATCATCTTAAACAACTCCGAAAAATTCCTGCATCCGTCCAGCTTCCACCTGTACCAAATCCAACATCTCACCGACATAAAAATACCTGAAACGATTCGAAATTCCTGGCGGAAGCCCCGATTATTACGATGACCAAAGGCGGCCCGTCGGAGTTTCTATTCCGCCGCAGTCGAGTCATGTCCCCGTTTTTTCACGAAAGCCGTATCAATCCGTTTGTACACACACACATACACAAACACCGGAGCACCGATAGCCGCTTATGGACGAGTCCCGGTGCAAACGAGTCCCGGCAGTCGCAGCGAAACTTTCGCAGCTGGCAGGAAGCCACGCTGGACAGAATCCGAATGTGTTTACGGTTATGTTTACGCTTGCAATCGTTCCCGGACAATCCTATCTGCTGTCACTCTGTTCCCTCTCGTGTTCCTGGTTCGGACTTTTACTCGGACTGTGTTCAAGCAGTGTTTAATCGGCTTTTTTTTTAGAATTATTTTTAGATCAGGCACGTTGTTGTTGCCCGGGAGGTGGTTCGTTTGTTAGTTTTGAATTGAACGAACTTTGACGGGGATACGTTGGGAAGTGTTGAATATTTTAATGTGATGAACTTTGGATAGATTTATAAAGGGATGCAGTGTAGAGTTAGTAGATTAATGTATTGACCAATTAATGTGTCGTTATGTATGAAAGATGAAATTTTTGTACCGAAGTACTTTTGTACCAAATTATTTTGAAACGTATAGTGGAAGAAAATGGGAAGAAAGTAACGATTCGATAAAAAGTTACAGGAATGTGTTCAGAAGGAAATATGTATACGGAAATTATATCGAAGCAATTAAGTATTTGACTAGAGTATCAATGAAATCGGTGCACCGTGAACGTGGCTGCTTTCGAAATCCTCGTAAATTTCCGTCGCACGGCTCATCGAGGAATAAGTGGTAATGACAATGGAATTTAACGAAATTTTGTCAAATGGCTCGAATTAAATTTTATAAATGAGATTTCACCGATCGTAGCTGCAATTATTGTTAAATAATGCGAATGAACGCCCAACATTTGCGGTCGAATAATTTAATTTGCTCGTTGACTGAGAGGGACAGGGTAGGCACCGACGTAATTAAATGAAACGCGGAACTGCAACGTTGTCATCATAAATCCCCCCGTTTTACATTAATTCTTCCACCGATGTTGAACTATCATCCGTCGTAAATTTTTTTTTTCGCAAAATTCGAACGCAGTTCCAACGCGCACTCCGAGACGTGATTAAACTTGATAATTTTTTATCAGCAGCACCAATGTCGCCACGTTTACTCAACGAATAGATATTAATCTCGCCGACATGGCGACCACGTTGGAGCAATAAGTCGGTACAATTTATGCCTTCGTTATTCTCGAAATTTCGTACTAATAATATCTACGATGTAACGGGAAAATATTATATATTATACGTCGGTCGACTTCAAAGTAATCCGGACATCTTGTTACTCACATCGTCTCCAATTAGTGGTGAGAACATAGATATTATTCCCGTCGGGACATTTAATATCGAGAGAATCAGGGGACGAGTGACAAAGAGACGGAAATCACGAAAATGTATTGCGAGGAACGCGAAAAGTGCAGGTTAAATTTGCGTATATTCTAAGATATATCACCGGCTGGCAATATAAATCGCATTATCCACTCTTTTTCTCTTCCCTCCTTTTTCCCGGCTGCGCTTGAAAGAAAATCCACCGCAGACGACTGAGAGATATTGACTTAACCCTTAATCCGTCTGCTGTACTTCCGGGCGAGGTAGAAATTTTCAAGAAACAGGTGAAAGTGAACACTTGGACACTTTCTTGATTGATTATTCTAATGAATTCCAGAATTCCGATTCTAGAAACTTCACTATTGAGTTTTTTGTACAAATTATCTAACGTTAAACCGTGTATTTATAACGTTCGATAGAGGGGAATTTATATTTCGATAAAAGGCTCGGAAACCTGACAAACCTGAAGCTTTGCGACGTCGCTTCAATTCTTTAAGTATACTAGAGGCAAGTCTGACGATTGTGGAATTTCTTCTATTTTTTTTTTCGAACGTTTCTGCAACTGAATCCCACTTCCTTGAAATATGGAGCACATTTATTCCGCGAAGTGGGGCTTCCGGTGTCTTAAGATATTCGATGCCGACGGTATTAACTTTCCTACGTCGTTCTCTTCTTTTCTTTTTTTTATTCTCCGGCCTCGATTTGCCGACTTTCCTTCAACTTCGCGAGTTGAGAAATCACTCTCGATAAGCAGAATCCGATCTGTTTCTCCTCAGGGGGGCACGAAGAATGTTATTGAATCTTCTTCCTGTCTCACGCACCGCTCGACAGCGGATCGTTATTTTTTATCGTAACTTCGAGTTCACTGTTACCGGGGAGGGAGTCTCGGGGATCGAGAAATTGCCCGGGAATCAACTAAAATTGAAAGACACGAAAGAAACGAAGCTTGAAACAGCTGGCGGCGTGAAACGAAGCTTGCGTGAGAAGCTGTATCTTGAAAAATATTATTTCATTCGTCGATGGCGCATATCAAACCTCCGGTTGAAATAGAACCGCGGGATATATCGTATTTCGCGAAATCATTAATATTCCACGGTGATATTTGCGCTGGCGTGTACAAACGGTACTAAAATATGGAAATTAATAATATATAATCGATACGTTACTAGGATATACTATTATATGTATAATACATATATATTATGAGAAATTCAATGAAATTCCGCGCCCGATGAGAAACGCGATTCCATCGAGATCTAAGCGTGCCACGGTAGGTTGAAAGCACCGGTTGATTTTTATCTGAAAATATTGATTTCGTCAAGCAGGGAAATGTGTCGATTCCTATCGCGTAATTCGAAACGCAACTTTGTGAACGCGGTTCAATAGCGTGTCGACGTTCCCGGCAGAAAGCAGTTATTCGTACAAATGCATTCTGTAACTTTGCCGGAACCCATGCCACGTTAATGGAATTCCGCGCGAATCCACGCAACACCACGATCTATATATTTCAGCAAATGGGAAACCGAATTTGCTGATTCCGCGAAACATCTGCGTTATCTTAATTGAGCACCGCAAACTTCGGCCCGTCGGAAAAACTGCAACTCGATTTCTATAGCGAGAGAGAATTTTACAAATTCCATACGAATGAACAGACTATCGTATACTCGTCCATATATATATTTTTTTTCAAAAGATCTTTCCAGTTTCTCTTGCTTCCGCGGTACGAATTTCAAACAGATTTTTCTTTTCGAATATTCCTAATTATATTTCATAGGAATGTTTGTTGAAAATTTAATAATTATCGAGTGACTTACGAATCGATATCACCGAAAAAAAATATCGTTCAATTGCTTTCCGCAAGAATACTTGCTCATCGAGTTAACAGAAATCGTATGAAAGTCACAGTGCTTCCGATCGATTTCCGATTTTCCGGAAATCATTCACCGCGTGAGCTGTGAATAGAAAAAAAAAAACGAACACGTGCGCGAGGGAGAGGCTTTTATCACTGTGAAAGTCCATTAAGATAGCGGTAGTCGGCTCCGAGTCGTGACTCGATGGCCTTTTCACGGTATCAGTGTACGTATACAGATACGTTTTGCACGTTTGAAAGACGTGAATGGAGGACTGATGAAATTGATTACATGACACGTAAATTGCACCTATAGATCCAGTACACCCTCAGATACGAGTGTCTGCCGTCTGAAATTTATTTTTTTTCTATGTGCTCCATATTCGAACAATCTAAGTTTCTGTTTACAACCTTAAGACTAAAAATTATTCATACATACTGAAATTAGTTACATTCGAACAGTAGGTAACTAATTTCCTATATACTATACACATAATCAATATTATCAATCGCAGCAAATAATACTGTCAAGCAATTTTTTAAATTAACTAAAAAATTGCGAATAAATTGGTTAAATTATTTTTTAATAGAATAATAGGTGATATCTACGGAATAATTTTTGTTTTTTTAGTATTTTATTTGAGAACTACTACTGTTACGCGGCAGTCGAAAAAGTGATTTATCGATTAGTACGATCGCTTCGGGGAAATCTAATTTTTCCCAAAAAATAAACATTCTCCTTTAGAGCGAAGATCTATGCTGGGATAATCGATGATGGGACGATAATGAAATCTCGACGGATTTCGACCGGCTCGTCTGATAGATGGGAGATAGACACTCTCCTTAGACTTTAATTCCTTAATTCGTATCTACAGCTCCACGACGCCGTGTATCACGGCTTAGAGCATAGTGTGGGAGCTTTTGTTCGAATATTATTGCGACTCGAGGAGTTTCACGTCTGTTTATCAGACAGAACTTAGCGCAGAAGATGGATTCAGACCTGTTGGATGCGCGTACACAGTTGACAAGATTTAGTGAGATTTCTCTCGTTGTATTGCGATTATTGTTAAACTTAATATGACTCGAGCGTTACAAATGATATTGCTGAACAACTGAACGATAAGATTAGAATCAAGAAAAGAAAAGCTTTTTAACCTTTTTTTGTGCTGGTTTTATACATTCTCGTAGACACACTAACAAGTGTGTGTAAGTGTAACATCCAATTTGAATGATATTCATTAAAAATCGGTCGAATTGATACTTGTATGCTTTTTAATGCTCACTCTTTAAATGTAAAATTTGTGGGCTTAAAGTCTTTCTGTCACATTATATTTATTATAAATTTTCTAGTTTGAGTATTTCGTGCATGGAAATAATGGTCGAAAATTGCTACGATTTACAGGAAAATTCAGCACGTTATTTCATCACGTAATGAATTAACAATTTATTTCCATTTTATTATTCAAGTGATATAAATTTCTATATCAAAGTGTTTCATATTCTTTTTGAATTTCAAGTAGAAAACACATTCTGTATGTCAGACAAGTAAACTAACCTATAAGACTAGTTCTTTTGTCTGCCGGCGATCCGCTCCCATGAACAAACGTTTCTTGCCAGCGCTAATAGAACAAGGTTCAAAAGAAACGCGATGCTGCTGCTAAACAGGCAGCGGAAATAATAAAACAGAGAAAACTAACGGAAAGAAAGCTCAGTGAAACGGCTACGATACAGGGTTATTAGCAACGGTATAAACAATTCTATATTTACACTACGAACTCGATTTATAACAAAATATTTCAGCCAATGATACAACAATATTGACACGATAACACACACGAGTATACCAAAACATTGAACACACGAAAACTAAAAAATATATATATACATATATACAATCAATCGATTAAATTCATTCAATAAACACCAATCTCGATGAAAAATTCCGTATTATTCTCACAAACATAATTTCCATGTAATTGAAAATCACGCTGCAGATCGCTATTGATAAAACATTCATCGCTATCACTACCAAAGCTCGGGCACCACGGAACGGTCACAAAAGTTTAAATAATTTCGCGGAAACACCGTCGCACCGTGTAGAGTTGCTCAGAGACCGGATTTTCGTTCACTTGGAGGATTAAAGTTTCGCAAACATGGCCTTCCTATTGAAGCTGAGCTGCAAAGAAACGTTGCGGCCGGAACGACGGGAAAAAGAGACGCGGCGACCAGCAGACTCGGAGAGAGAGAGAGAGCAAGAGAGAGAAAGAGAGAAAGAGAGAGAACGCGTGGAAGCGACGAAGAGGTAGACACGAAGAGGACGGATAAAGAGAGTAATTTTCGTCGGTACACAAACCGTAATTATTAATGTCACGGATGAGACTGCGTCGCGCGAGCTTTGCGAGCTGCTGCATCTTGGGTTACAAGACAACAAGCTCCGCGTAAGACTTACGGTTATGGCAGACCATTTTTCATTTCTCACTGCTGTAACAATCTCTTCTCTTGCCGCTCAGTCAGACAGATCGTTCTCCTTGGCTGCGGTGAAACAGGGGTGGAACGTGTTACCCCCATCGTTCCGCGCCATTGTAATCCATCAAGGAATATGTATTTATTCGTCAAAATATAACCGTGTTGGACTTCACGAGGTAATTGAGAGAGGATCTAGAAAGGTTGGGGATTTGGAGATTGTTAATAATCGATTTGTAAGACACGCTGAGAAGTGACAAAAACAAGCTGAGGGGAGAAAAGAAATTTATTAGAATTCACCAAATTCATTTTGTTCGAAGCTATGGAAGCTTAATCATTAAACGGAGTGATTTTTATATTTATAATTGATACAATTAAAAATGGCATAGAATCATAGTGAATTTCTGATTTGTACTTTGAAAAACGTTTACCAACTTTTTCATGGATTATATAGTATTGAATCTAGTTGTCCTCAAAAATATATGTAGTCTTCCAATTTTTCTTAATTCTTTCGTCATTCTTACGCGATAAAGTGATTAGACAGCAGACGTAGAAAAGCCAGCATCAGTAACGCGGCTATTAACGATCCGTGTAAGCTGACGTGGATGCATGATAACGGACGATTGGCTGTCCGTCGAATTAGCCGATACGGATGATTACTCCCGAATGAGGCTTTGCCGATGACTGGGCTAATTAGGCGGCTCGTCTCTTCGCCGTTCCGCTACACGGCACCGAGTGCCACATCATTGGACTGCCATTATTCTCGTAACTGTGACCAGCATAAATATAAACCACCATTGTCATGGCGAGTAACGATGAGCCGTTCCCCCCTGTACTTACGGAATTTCGGGGAAAACCATGAGGGAGTTTGCGAAACGTGTTGCCGACAAGCTATCTCTGTAATTTCACGGAGAAAGTTGCAGCGGATTATCTGTCACGTGTATGAAAGCTGATTTTTGTTTATTAAAATAACGTGTAGTTAATTTTCTATTAATTATGGTGGTGTTTTGCGTGACGGATGGGGAAAATGGTGTTTCTTTTTAATGAAACTCATGGAGACAGGGCCTCGATACCTGAAACGTGAGTTATTATTGTATTACCCGGTGTAATTGGATTAAAGAAGGTTTATATGATTTGTACGAGGTCGCGTGATGAAAGCTAATATAAATGCAAACTTTTGAAAAGCGATCAACAAAACTCGATTAACAAGAGGTGACAAGGGCTGACTGAGCAGCTACTAATAAAGATACAAATAGACGGATAGAGACAGAGTAGCTACGACATGTAACCTGTCTATTGCATACTGAATATTCATCGAGTATTTTTTGTGGGGAAAAAAGTACACCATGTAAATGCATCGCGTATTTCGAGGTATTCGAAAGTTCACTTAAATCAAATATTATAATGTCGTAGGGTATACTATGAAATCGTATATATTTTTATTAAATATCTAGAGTGATATCTATTATTTCATTTTTCTTCATAAACTGGAAATTGATTGGACAAAATTGTAGTTTTTCCGTTTCGTGCACAGTACGTCTGACCAATGCAGCGCCTATACTACTGGGAACTGATATCAATGGGAAAAGTGAGAGATTATTCTATCGTGTCTTTTCACAGTGGCATAACGTATTATATTATTTAATAAACAAAACGTTGCCTCACAAATTGCGCGCATATTTTAAATATGGTTTTGTAAAAAATCGGACATATATTTCCTTTTTAATTTCCATCGTTGGCTGGCCAGGTGCCTCGATAAAATTAATTTTAAAAAATCATGATATCGATAGCTTAAACAAATGCAGATTAACTAAATTTATAGTACCGTATATTCCGGTATTATTCGTTTTGTTGAAATAAACATCGCGATTGCCGTTGGAATCGGCGATGCGTGACTCTGGTGTGAGGAGAGTGATCGTTTCATCGTTATTTTTAATAACCGGCAATATCCACCATTTTCTGCGTTCATCGCTATTGCTTTATTAAAAAATCGGGAGATATCCGAGTGCGATTTTTTGTTTTAAATAAATCATCACATGTTCCGAGAATCAATGTATTAATCCTAATTCTAGAACACAGAAAATTATTAAAACTAGTATTAAACATTTGCTAATAACATTAATCCTATGCCATTGATTATTCTATTAATCCCAATTCACAGTACATCTGCATCTCACATTCATCATAATTATAAATCAATTTTACATATCGTGAGCCACTTACATCTACTAATTTATTATCCACTAAAATCCAATAACTTAATATTATTCACTACAGCATCTCGTGTTAACGAACCCGAAATTTCTGAAACATAAATATTAACACTATTACCAAATTTCGATTAAAAATAGTCCTTCTTAGTTCCAAACAACAATTTCAATTACACTATTTCGCAAATTCATACGGCACACTTACGATACGATATTTCAATCCAAAGACAACCGTGAAGTGCTTTCATTTGATCCCTTTCGTCTCCAGACACCAAAAGTCAAAGCCAAAACACAGAAACCACTTTTTCCAATGTCTCAATCAGCTCTCCGCACATAATCGATCGTCGCACGGTTTCGTTGTTGCGAGCACGTCAAGCCCGGTATCGATACGTTTCCCGCGGAAACGGCGATAAGGCGTTTCCAATCGGGGCCATAAAACGGAAGAGCCGGCCGATCCGCAGAAATATGATTCCCCCGTTCCGCGAGCCGGCGAAAGATTAATGCCCGCGGCAGCCTCCGAGAGTAAATTCCCGTTTTGCGCGTGCATTATCTAGGGCCGGGACAACGATAAATATTTCACGCGAGCGTTTCGGCCGCACGCTCGCACGCGAAACCCCCGGTACATTGGAAAGCCATTATGCGCGGGCGATTTACGCCTGTTGTGTTCCGCCGTTGCTCACTTAATTCGCGCCGCCGCGACTCGTTCCCGATGTGCCGCGATGTTCGCGTTTCCATCTTCGACAGGTGGAGCAGAAGTTATGTTCGAAGAGAGAATTGGAAGATAATATGGTAGCGAGGATGGTCCACGTGGCGTAGAGGAGTCGAAATGACGAAATAGCGGAGTGTAGAAATTTACAGGTTCTAATATTAGGAATGGTAGAGATTTTTCTAACTTGGAAATTTGATCGCTTTGGAAAAATGAAGTATAGAAATATTAAAGGTAAAGGACTTGGAAGGCAGAGACTCAAAAACGTGGGAATTCGAAAGCACGGAAATATTTACAGATAATTATATTTAACTATTATTATTAGTTTTTAAAAATAATTCGAATAATATGTCTTTTTTTATTTAATACAATGGTTAATTAACAAATATTTTAAATCACAGAAATATCGGCGGTTAGAAATGTCAAGGCAGAGTGATAAAACGACTCAGATATTACATTCCAGATCATTTTAAACTGAAATTTCCTCGTTTTTCGATCGCGAAACTCGCCCAAAACTCTCCAGCGAGTGTTTAGACTCTAAACATAACCAGTTTCTCAACATCCCCGAGCAGGGCCTGTCCAGTTAATTCACCCCGAGTCGACTCAACTTCCCCGGGAACTGGAACCGCAACGGGGACTTGGTCTTCCACGCTTATTCGCAAAAACAGACGGTACGATCATGTGCTTAAGAATTAATGCATGCGCGACGATGGCTTTGTTGAAAATTACCTCGACTCTCGCGTCTTATTACGAATAGTCCCAGAGGCTCTCTGGCTTTAGTTTCGTCCCTGTTCCCGAGACGAGTATATCTCGCCAGTCGTCGTTTTCGACAGAAGAACCTTTGTGCAGCCGTAGAACACCCATTGTCCACTTCAACCGCGCCCTACGTGCTCATCCTCCCTTTATTTCTTCTTCTTCTTCTACTTCTTCCTCTTCTTGTTCTTGTTCTTCTTCGTCCACCACTCCTCTCCGTCGTTGTCTCGAGTATCTCTAAGGGATACCAACGGACAGCAGACTCCGACGAGATCCACGCGAATGCTAAATAAAGCACAAAACGGCGTCGACTATTTTTAGTCCCGGAATCCAACACTTTGTCTCGCACCGGCGAATTCGCTCCTCGAGGCTTTGCATTAAACGGATTTGCGCTTTCTAATTGGACACCAGGAAGTCCTTGTGAATAACCCCACCCCCGTCGTTCGCACCGGAAGCTCTCCGGTGAGAATTAAAGTGTCCGTGGAGGATACTCTCGTTTCGGTATTTTTCATATTTAGACGAAATGTTTCATTTAAATTACTCGCTGTTTTTGACGTCTTTGAATTTCTACTTTTACGCAGCTTGTTTTTGTAGTATTAAGTTTCCATATTTTTAAAAATTGTTGGTAGTAAAGTTACGTACTGTTAATAATTTGCATAGATACCGTGTAATTTTAAATACGTACGTTATGATATATTTTAAACGTACCTTACGGGTTGAATACGGGTAAATTTGAAATTTGGAAATTTACATTTTCGAGAGGGCGGAAGCTTAAACGCACACGCGAAAAGAGGCTTTGGGTCGGGCGTTCATCACTGCCGGCCTTTCATTACTCAGAGGAAGGAAGTTTTACTTCGGTCAAAAACTCTCGCGGACGGAAATTCTTCGTCGTTTTACTTTCTTCGCTGTTTCGCGACTAATACAGAAAAATGTCGCGTTCCTTGAAGCTTGTCTGAGAATAAGCTTAGTCTTCGCGACCGTCATAAAAGTATTTCATATTCGCCGGAGCTTAGAGGATAACATTTATCGCTGTTCCGCCGTCTTTGCTTTCCCGTGATTAATGCGAATAAATTGTCCGACTTTCATCTATGCTACGAACGCCGTGCTCGTTTCACCGTGAAAGTTAACAAAGAAAGTCCTCACTATTTTTAACGTTTTTATTCCAACTATAAAACGCCATAGAGCTTTAGCTACTAATCTCGGAAAATATTACCAATAAAATTACTTTCGTCCTAGAAAAATGACGCGTCAATTAAATCAAATATATCACCCTTATCGTTAAAATGTTTTTTTAGAAAATCAAAGAATTTTTTAATAAATGGTTATTAATAATCTGTATAAACGACAAAATCATAGTTTCGTTCTCGCTGAATTCTATTATATTATACTTTGGTCCGGACCAAAATAAGTTTCATGAATTTTCGTAGACCGTATTACCATACGACGACAAACTGCAAAGGGACTTAATATATTCTGGTCACGATAATATGTATGCCGACATAATTCATCTTTTCGTGACCGCCCTCTTCGGTGTAATAATTAAGCCAATTATACGAAGTAAGTTTTTTAATTAACTTAAAAATACAGAAACTTCCACATCGATGGAACAATCGTAGTAACCACTATGTACGAAATCACCACACCGACGATCCATAGGTGTACTTCAAACTTGTCGACGTAAATTCGTCAGCAATCGATATCCGTCCCGTCAACAACGGACATAGACGTTCTCCGCTAACGCGAAACTCGTTTCCGGGCAGCGTTTACATCGGTATCAATCGCAAAATAGTGTGTTCGCGCGATTTACTATAAAAGTCCGCGCTTATCGTCATCATCGCTCAATTAACGACGCCGGGCCAACGTGGTGTGAGTTCTGGCAGAGCTCAGGGGGTGAAATTTATGCGAGCGATCCCAGTCGACGACCGGGTTGCCATTATAACGCAGCGCCGGGGGGATGCAATTTTGAAGGCAATTTAACTTGAACCACAGGAGCAGGCGTAAGCTATGGGCAAATGTTTACTGTGAAAATCGTTATAGTCGTTCCGGAAGCTTCTGGAACCCGTTTTCGTGTCCCCGGGGACAGAAGGGTGCATGTACGTGCACTTTAACCCTTCTACGCTGTCGTTGCGCCCGCTCTTCTTGTTATATTCTTCTTACCAACCCACCCCTTCCACCCCTTTATCTTTCTCATGAGATCACGTGCACATATTTCACGTGCCCTCCCTTAGTTACGAAAGCAAAGTGTGATTTAGCTGGAAATATTTTCTTCTGGTTTGAGAGTCGATGTAAATTAGCTAATCGCTGGTCGAGATGAGTCTGTGATCGAAGACTTTGAGAAATTATTGAAATGATGCTACTAATTATTTGGAAAAAAGAGAGAGATATTATACATACATATGTATGTCTATCGATACATATATCAGTGATTATAGAAGTGATTTATATTATATTTACTAATTTAATTCATAGTATATGAATTCAATTTCTCAGACTTTTTCTTTAAACATATCAAAAAGAAAAAAGTTTGCGTGTAAGTATTGAGACAGGTACGAATGGATTAAAATTATTAAAATTCGTCACGAACATCTTACTTTAAGTCTCGCCTTTATTCGATATCAGCTGTACTCGATTTCTCGACGGCGTTCCACGTAACATCGTCTCCCGTTCGTAGCGCCCGGACTTCATCCCCTTTAGTCCTGAAAGATAACAAGGGAGTTCCAATCTGATAAGGGAAATTGCGAAAAGCTAATATTTATTACGATAGCAGCGAGGTGGATTTCACGGTTGAATCTTTGCATCGTCTTTCGTCTCACCCCCCCCCCTCTCTTCTCTACTTTCTTCCACCCCCTCGAGTGCTAGAGCCCTTTAAAGAATAAACTCACCTATTCCCCGTAGTGCGTTCGTAGCGGCACGCTTTATTGCTTATTTCTCCGGGCCCCTTTTCCTGAAGGATGCAGATCATAACGGATATTTCAGTTCAGCCGGGAAGTTCACTTTACCCGTGTCACAGACGATTCTCGCGAAGGGGTGAAAAGAGACGAGGGGAGAGGAGGGCGCGTGACGAAATATACGACGAAATAACGGGTCGGTGAAAAGAACGACACCCACTCGATTGCGTGAAAAGCTCGCGATGGAAAACGAAATTCTAGCGGAATTTTTATATTTTGCAAACTTTCGAATATCGAGTAAATACGGAAGGGTCGTGGTGAAAGTAATTCGAATAAATCAAAACGGGAGACTTTCTGACGCACGATTATTATTATTATTATTATAAGGTCTTGCTGCACTCGTGATTTTAGAAAATATTAAATATAGAATAAATAATGAATAATCAGATGAAAATTATTTGGATAAAATAAACTTGAGACTCTGTGCTACACAATTTCTATATATGTATGTCTATTTACATATATACCTATCTGTATACATATGCATACCAATGTACCTATATACCTATGTACCTATATACCTATGTACCTATCTAAAAGGTACGAAAATTATTTGGATAAAATAAACTTGAGACTCTGTGCTACACAATTTCTATATATGTATGTCTATTTACATATATACCTATCTGTATACATATGCATACCAATGTACCTATATACCTATGTACCTATATACCTATGTACCTATCTAAATTGCACTTCGTTGTATCTCGCTCGCACTCATCCCTTACGAGTTGGTGGAGGCCTGCGAAGCGTTACCGAAAATTCGACCGGAAGACCCCCGTGGTGGACGCTCTTCGGTCGCTTTCGCTCGCCTGCCATAAACCTGCCTTACCTGCTCTGTCCCTACAATTAACATTTGGCGAACACTTGCTCACTCATTTCTGGCAGGCAAGCGAAACCGACCGCCATGGGTGTTTTCCGTGGGAAACCTGGTCGACTTCGACGCTTCACAGGCCTCCACCAACTCGTAAGGGATGAGTGCGAGCGAGATACAACGAAGTGCAAATGAGAGAATGAATGTAAAGGAGCGGATGAGATTTTGGTGCAGTTACTGTCGAATTCAGTACAAAGAGGATCGTTTTGCAGTGAGTGTCGTAAGAACGAGTCGGAGAGAATGTTGTACTCGTATATCGTTTAAAAGATTAAGAATAAAGAACTGTGTCTCCTTGCGCGCTGTAAGAAATACTATTTGTTAATATGCAACGACAATTTAGCGTAAATATGTGGTGCGGTATGGTGAACAATCTTTTGGTGGGGCCGTGTTCTGTACCAGCGTGTTTAACCCGCAAAAACTATCTTGGACTGTTTTGTGTAGGGATATTTAAAAACGATATTGTTTACTCATCGCCAGTGCCTGACGAGAATGTGCTGCGGCAACACATTGTAAATGGATGTGCGAAAATTAATAATAACCCGGAGAAAGTTTATGCGAATGTACGGCGTTCAATGAAGAAACCATTGCGGAAATTTATCGAGGTGAACGGACACCAATTTTAAACAATTCGTTTAAAGGTAAGATGTATACTGTAATAGAATACGTAATACATTTTTTAGTGTAAATCACAGGACATGTCGGTGCCACATGTAAGATGTAGGTCAGCCGTAGGCACAGGGCGAGTCCGTACCACATGTAAAAAGTAGGTCAAACGTAGTCAGTAGAACTAGACATCACCAATCTGACGTGTCGGAGGCTGCATATCGGCAGGCGTCTTCGCGGCGGGCGTTAAACTACTAATTTTAGCACCTATAATTTATAATAATATTAATATTTTTTTGGCTGTCTTCGCAAAGCAAGTCCCGATGCATTATCCACATTTTTCTCGAGGTGATAAACAGCCGCTAACATAGAAATAATTACATTTGTTTTTTATTAACAAGAATAAATGCAACTTAACGGTAGTAATCGCAGCGGCTACATTTTTTTTATTAAACTTTGATCTTTTCCGGTTATATCGCAATCAAAATCACTTTTCTACGACTTACCGTTTCGGAGATATAATTTTTTAAACATTTTTTACAAAAGGGGTTGTATCTCCGTAGGGGGTGAGCTGCGCCCTCGACTTATAAGACTTTTTTTTCTTATTTTTATGCGTTCTATCCATAAAGCCCAAGTGTCCCAGAATTTCTGTTACACCCTGTATACCTATATACATACATATAATATGCATACATAAAATAGGTGAAACAGTGTTACGTGCTTCATTGAAACAGGAATTCCACGGGAAGAAAAATAGCATAGATAAACAAGCGACACCGTGTGCGCTCCGTCAAAATCAAGATACGTCGAAAACGGTATTTCTCCCGGGCATTATTTACTCGCACGTGACAAGCATAAAAGATCGTCCAATCGACACCGTCGGCATCTTTCGTTTCACGGTTCACCGGCATGGGAAACTTCTTAACAACCTTAACGCCTCGCCGGGTGTTCCGCAGCTTCATACGTTTTACAGGTAATTAAACTTTCGCGGGTGCGCAAGATGGCCGGCGACACACACCACCCTCTGTTTCCTCCGACGACAGGACCAATCCTGTCGGGCGGACACAACTATCTGCGAAGTGTTGTCTACCGGGTGCTGATACGCTCGCGGAACATTTATCGCGGGGAATCAAAGTTCGGAATTTAAATTCATGGTGATGACATTGAACGTAATGCCGGAACGGCCGGCGGCAGAGATTTCAATACTTTTCGCGCAATTACGTTTTACAACGAGAATGTACGTACACATACATTCCGGGCGTAACGCAGTTTTCAATGGGACATTCCGAACGGGTGTGAAATATCTGTCCTTTTAACCCTTTTAGCATCCGTCTGCCAAAATATCGGCTGTTGAATGATATATGTATGTATAGAATTTCTTGAAGCGATAGATGAATGTTCGGGAAATCGGGAATGATTGTGTGAAATATATATGTATAGAAGGAATGTGTAAACAGTTTTACCTAAGATATTTATTTTTATACTAATAGAAATACAGAAAGAATATCTGATTCTTAATAGATTTCTTATTACTCGACTAAAGTACTTGAATTACTAATTTCACACAAACGTTTACAATTTCCCTAAGAATAAGTATAATACATGTATTATTAAGTCCAGCCATAAGTTCTTTTTTAAATATTACTAAAAAACGTAGTCATTCCTTGTCACTTTTTCCGTAAAGACATTCTAACACCCCTATCAAATTTTCACACCTTTCCTTTAAAAAATCATCACCATCCCATTCTCATTTTGTCGAATTAAATTTCGATAGAAACACCTCTAGAATTACGTTGGTAACCATAACGCACTCGATTCCCTAGGAAACGGGAATAATTCGAGAAGTCACCGTCGATTACGTCATTCTTTCAACACGCCGATAGATATATGTATACGTATCTCCTGACCTACGTTACGAGACATTTCGCAGAATGTTATTGATCTTCCAAGACACGTCTTGTCTATCTCTGTGTACCGACGCACCTACACGCGGCCGGATTACACGTATTAGCACTTCTTCCGGGCCGTGGCGACGGTTCGATTATCGATCGACTTCGCAACCAACCATCCCCCATGAATTCCACCGGTGGGAATGGGTGGCTGGCACCTTCGAAAACCTACGACTTACTTCGCGCGGAAGGACGTCAAGCAAACGGATTAAAGGGGATTTCCTTGCGCCTGTTCGAACTGTATAGGGTGGGTCAAGGGTTAAGGGGGATATTTCATTCTCGACGTAGGATCATGAAATTTCACGTTCGATTATGCGATTCAGACGATTCCCCCATGAAAGATCTAGAAATCTTTCCGGTGAGCTTTGTGGATAATTTGATGATGAATTTAGAATTTAGAATGATATTCGAACGATATTTGTTTTTTTTTTATTTTTTTTTTAATTGTATTAGTAGTGGAATAAAGAAGATGGTACATAGATATCGAAAGAAAGATGAAGATTATTGGAAACAATGGGAAATATATAGCGTGGCACGGTTAAAAGTGTTCCAAGATTTTTAGTGCAAACAATCGATTCCATTCCCCGCCGTTTATGGTTCTTTTTTTTCCCACCCCGTTTCCGCGTCTGTTGTTCGTTCCACCATAGAAAATGCGCGAGCCGCTTTGTAATTATGAATCTCATTAAAATTCATAACACGACGTTGAAAGCCATTAACCTTAAATGTTCGAGCCACTCGCGCACCGCGTTGTTGTGCCTTCCAGGCACTCTGCGGAGATCAACCCGACCTCCGACAGTGAAAAATAATTTTAACTTCGTAGCTCCACTGTGTCACCGTGTCCATACCCTTGATAATAACGACTTTAACCCCGTAGCTTTGCCGCGGTTCCATGTCCCGACTCGTTAGAATAATTATCTTCCAGCAAACACGTCGCGACGCTCTGATGCTGAAAATAAGTATTCGCGAAACGTTTTAGTTGTTCACGAAAACAATGAAGCGAATGTGCAACAGTGTTGTCGAAGTGTTTCTAAGAATTTACAAAATCAATTTACTCAAGTTTCTATGAATAATTTCTGTGCAATATACATTCTATATATAAATAATATCTATATATAATTTCCATATATAAATACTGTCTACATATAATTTCCATATATAAATAATGTCTATATACAATTTCCATATATAAATAATGTCTATATACAATTTCCATATATAAATAATGTCTATATATAATTTCTATATATAAATAATATCTATATATAATTTCTTTATATGACACTAGGTTAAAAAATTGAAAAATTAGCTATGTACAACGTTAATCGACATCGTTCGTTCCCAAAATAATTCCCAAATTCCCCCGCGTCAGTGACGACGAGTCAGGTACCGCAGAAAGATTCCTAAATCACGCAAACATTTCAAACGAATAACTTCCAAAAAAAAATAAAACGGGGCGTGAAATCGACAGACTCGAATTTCCGTCAATTAAGGAACCCCCCGTGGTGATACCGTTCACACCGCGATGCGCTTCATAAAGGGATCCCCATTGAACGAATATGGTATCCAACGGTCCCATTGAAACTCCAGCGCGGAATAAATACGTTCACGTCGATTTAATCTTTCAGACGTCAAAGACCGTCGTCGCGTTCCCTCTTCTCGCCCGCCCCTTTTTCTTGCCAACTCTTTATACCTCTCCGGGCATCTTTTTCACCCCCTGGCGCCACCCTCCCCTCACCCCCACGACGTCAGGAAGTCCCGTGGAAACGAGTTACCTGCTCTTTTACCCTGCACTTTACAGTCTTCGTCGGGGAAAATTCAGTTTCAGGGGAATTCTCGGGGCTACGCGAATGCCTATCGCCACCCCCGTCGTCGTCGTCCTCGTCGTCGCTTTTACTGCGTCTGATAAAGACGAATGGCTGGCCGAGTTAGGGACGATGTGGGAAAAGTCGTTGGGGGTGAGAGCTGGACGTACTTATTCCCACTACGGTGCTACGTATCCGATAGACCGATCGGCGAAATTACGGGCTGTCGGATTAAAGGGGTTGGAAGGGAATCTATGATAGTGTATTATTTGATTAGATAATGTCGCCGTTAATAGACTGAAAGTGTCCAGTTTATTTGCTTTGATTAATTCCGAGTGATAGTACGCTTCGTTTGTGGCGTAGAGTTTTGTTAATAACTGATTGTGCTGGGCAAGGATTGTCGTTGAAATAGTGTGACGTATACGTATACTATAGTAGAATAGGGTTAATCTGGATTGATGTGAAAGGGTGTGAATTGAAGAAGAAATTTAATAATTCAATGTGAAACAATCCAAATTAATGTATATTACTATACAGTGTCGATTTATTTATAGTAACAGGGACGTCTAACGAATTGAAAAATTTTTTTTTCGACACGTTCTATCACTGTTGTAACGTAGATTTTAATTGGGCACGGATTATCGAGGTTTCTGATCTATTATATTAAATTACACAATCACAGTGGAATATCTTGACTACAAATATGTCGCATAGATCGCAATAGTGGCAGGGCCTTTCTGTCAGTTTTCGATAGAAAGGATAGGAAATTTGTGGTGAAAGGGCGAATGGGGAGGGGGAGGGGCTGAAGGGCGCCAACTTATTACAGTTTCTATCGAACACACGTGTACTTTGTATCTGGAAGCTCGATCAGGAAATTGGGGGTCTCTGCCATCGGGCCAAAGGCAGACGAACTTCATTTTCTGTTCGTCCGAACGTGTGTATGACGTCCCACATACATACGTGTACGTATGTGTGTGCGCGCAGACGTATTATCGTTGATCTAAAATATAATCTAGGGCTTTCCGTGGCATATGTTCTCTACTTATCGGAAAGTCATAACTCTCAAACGATCAAGCTGCCTCGGAAATCGCGTCGACGAGATCCAATCTACATCATACGCAGCGGCGAATGTAAAGGTATACAAGTGAACGAAAACGCCAGTGAAAATAATGAATTTTTTACGACACGGAACTCGGAAATCCATTCGAAACGTCGTCGTCGCCGTCGTCGTCGTTTCGACGAACGTTTCTTATTATACGATTTTACCGTTGGGCAGAAATCTTTAGAATTATTTCATCGTTTCTATTTCCACTACGCTGGTACGTGTATCGAAGGAAGAATTATTTCAAATAATCCTTTCGTCGTTCCGACAATGTACCATAGATATTTGAATCATGGTGATAGAACATATCCTCGCACGATTTCATCTGAATTTCAAAATTTCGAAACACACTGTTACAGAAACGTCGTACAGACACACACGTGCGAGCTTTTCACCGGTAGATCTCGTAGTTCCACCCTGGATAGAGTAAACGAAGCAAATTTTACCGGGCAGGAAAGTCGACGCAATAATTAACGCAAAGCCGTGTGCGGGGAAAAACGGAGCCGCTATCCTAACCAATAAGAAATATAAAAATGACGGCACGCGGCTGTAAAACCGGGTCGAAAAACCGAGGCGAACTTTAATGCGGAAAGAAGCCCTTCCCCGTTTTCTGGTTGCCGATCCTCCGCAAAATAAGAAACACGCGAACAGCCTCAAAGAAGCTCCGGAAGATATGCGGCTGGATTTTACCGCGCGCCTTTTGCCCCGTGTTCGCATTACACGTATGCAATTTCAGCTCATCGGGAATGCAGAAAGACCGTTGCATCCTCGCCTAGTGTGCCACCATGTTTTCCCGAATTCCCACGGAAATGATCGTTGCCGCTTCGAGTCAGCAAGACGGAATATCGGTCGGCCCGGCGAATAAGATAACGCGGGAAAAGAGAAACCCGTATATATGCGTTCGGAATGTTTTCAGGAAGTGATTCGCTAGCTCCCGACGATGTACTTTGCAACAATTACGTGGAGTTGGAAATATTGAAGTGATCCGACCCGGAAATACGTGTGGTAAACTTAAAAAATATAGTTGGTCGTCATTTTTTGTTTTGAACGATGATTAGAACTTCGTGAAACAATTGAATATGGAATTATAAGCCTGGAAATCAACTTTATCGTTTTTTAGAGTTAAAAAGAAAAATTATCGAGGTATTTCGTGATATTTTGCGAATGTAGCGGGAGAAAATTATTTTTTAAAAGGTATAGCTGATTTCGAAAGATTTTTTAAGTTCCTGATAAGAGATATTATACTCTGTTTTAATTAATAGACAAGTCAGTTGATAAATTAATACTATTTTTTCCTTGCAAATTAAAACTCTATCACTGCTTTATTATATATTTATTATTATGTATTTTTATATATGTATGTCAAGGGACGGATACTTTTTCCCTAAAAAGACCAACGTGACCCTCACACACGACCAATTTCACAGTCCTCTTTTTTTTTTCCTCTCGTCCCAATATAAAAGAGACCACGGTATGGTAGATAAGTAGAACGGACCTCTATAAAGAGCGATTGTAAAGTGTCGAACGTCACTTAAAAAGGGTCTTCGAGCGTCTATTACTCCGAGAGCAGCACTTCATGCTATTACCCAATACACGGAATAAAAGCGGAAGGAACAAAGTCGAGAACACACCTGACCTTAGTTTAGTCCGTCAGAATCTCCGTTTCGTTTCGTTTCGTTTCCCCCGTGTAATTTTCGTCGGCGACCTCTTTTCCGCGGCTACAAAGTGACGTTCAATCGGCCGTACCATTAGGAAGACCAAATATCGCTTTATCGGCTCGCGAGCTTCCATCCTGAAAGCATTTTTAATGGAAAAGATCCTCCGTCGTCCTGCCCGAGCTATACCATCACCTTCCACCTTCACCCCTTTCTCTTGTTGTTCGATGTTGGTTAGCAACGCGATGCTATCGGCTATCGATTTTGTAATTTCACCCGCGATCACGTCGACGGTCCCCGGAATTTATGTCCATCGAGACGAAGAGTGGAAAACGATCGGCAACGATTAATTTTTCATGCCGCGCCCCCTCTGTTGTTTCATAAGGGTAATTCGGAACGATCGGACCTGAGCTCCATGGATATTTTGTAATAAATTTGTCATTCCATATTGCGGATGTAATGGATCGCTTCTTGAAATCGGGATCGATTAATTATTGCCGGTGTGGCCGGCCGTCGGTGGTATTAATTAACGTTTCTTCCTGTTTGGAATATCACGGTTCGCGGTTGCCGTTGGTTAGAAGGGAAGTAACGAATAAAAATGGTATTAAAGTTTCATAGAAATCTTTTACTGGGGTGGTTAATGGTCAGATTTGAAAAACCGACGGAATTGATTGCATAATTTCTATCTTCGTATTATATTCATGCTGGGAAATGTAGGTCTCGGTGAAATAAACCAACGAAATAGTACCATTGATCGTTCGTTTCAATGTAAATGGGTAAACATGATTTTCTATTAAAAATGAAAAATGGAGAAGACATTAAAAAGCCTCGTCTTTTCTTCTCTTATGAAATTACCCTATTTTAACGTTATCATCGGTCTGTATCGTTGTTATTTCTATAGAATATTAGAAATTTTCCCGCATTTTTTTATTACTTTTTTAAATTGTTAAACCACGATAAAAATATGTTCTATAGGTAAAGAAAAATTAGTCGTTGTCAACGATGACGTCCCGTCAAAGCTACGTCCTTTGAATTAAATCGAGTCGACCTATCAATCGTAATGCAGAGAAATGGAAAAGTTTCCCTGACGAGCGGTTTAACGAGCGTATCATAATCCTTCATTAAAAGACGACCGTCATTAAGCCGCGATATTACGTGTGGAATTTCACGGAAGTTCGTACCGTGTTCATAATTACGATCCATTCTGCAGACTTGTTGAAAGACGTCGATTGAATCGTACAATGGTCGTAAATATTCTTTAATACCACAGTGCATATTCATTCTGCAAAAAAAAATGTTCATTCATATTCGCGACTGTTGTACTCTATTAAAACGTGCGTCTAAACGCGACATAATAATATTTTCTTGAGAATGAGTTTCAAAGATTAAAACAAGAAAGAAATTCTACAAAATCAGGATTTCATATATCAACGCTTTATATGACGTTTTAGTAGAAACGAAAGCGGAGCAGTTAAAAATTACATCCCCGGTGTAACGTCGATCGACAGATATCAAAGTTTAAAAAAACAAAAATACACATCGAAGACCATCAATCGATTTTTTTAAAATGTCATTTTCATTTCATGTGAAAGGTAGTGGTTTGTCGCGCCATGTTTATTACATTCCTTCCTCTTGTTTTATATTGACAGGTGTTCCCTACATTTGTACACACCATAGATATTTTTCTAATTTTTTTTTGTAGCAATATTATTTCACCATTTTGCCTGTATCGTCTTATGGGGAAGCTATATTGTATAGGGAGTGGGTTATTTTATTCTACGTACTAACCACTTTGCACTATTACTCGAAAAGTTTCCCTTAGAAATTACGATATAGCCTAAGCCTGATAATGGCAGGCACGTATGCAACACTTGCGCCCCAAATATCCGAAACGCTATAGACGTAACTGCGCGATAATATATTTCACTTGTAGTGTTCAACCCTTAGCGTGTCGTTTGTAAACTCACCACAAGTAGCTAAACGCACCCGCGGGCCGTCCGCAGGATAACTAAAGTTATGATTAGGCGACCAGGAACTAAACTGGTCCGCTGTAAATATGGTCAATCGTTTGCGAAGTGCATATTAAAATCTCACGTTGATAATAATCTACAATCTATTATATATAGTCGAGACACGACGTATTATCGCTGGAATTTTGGTAAAAATGGCAATTTTCTGTTATGGAAAATATTCGCAAGGAATAAAAAAAATTTGTTAACTCGAAATCTAGGAGTTTGGAAAATGTACCATATTACTTTCAAATTGGGAAAAAATCGCTGAACCTGAAATCTATTGAACAATGTTTGTATTAATTAAACTTAATATTGAGTCATTCTTTAAAAATTCTATTTTTTGGATGTTATGTATAGTAAATATAATTATAATCATTTGTTTCGTTGATTATAATGATCCTAATTAATTTGAAGTGATATATGAAATTCCTATATGAAGTATTGTTTAATAACATCTATTTTAAGTATTCCATTGTTAAGTAATTTTCTACATTTTCATTTTCCTTTGAAAACACGATGTATTGACTGTTCTGCTCAACTTTTACCTGTAGCTTCATACACAATTAGAAGAAGTCAAGCGTACGACTAGGGAATCGAATGTTTACCTGTGCAAGGTTGTATAGGTGTAGCTACAAAGGAACGTACAGTTCTAGGTCAATTTATAACTCAGATGTCGACTGTTCGCGCTAGTGTAAGGTCGTGTTTACCGCTGCTCCCCTCTTTCAAGGTAAACTAACTTTCTTAACAAATTCTTAGAAAACGTAATACGAAGAAGACACATCTTTGAAAAAATACAAGAAAATCCATTTCGAGCCTAGTTTCATTTTCAATCTTCTACATGTATTATTCATTATCCGATTGTCTCTATTATTTAATACTAAAACATCCTTACAAGGTTTTCATACATTTAGCTACATTTAATTACTAATTAATGAATATTAATACATTTAAATATATACATATTATCCAAATCAACTAAGTGGATGGGAAATAATTTACATAATTACAACAATTTTCTGTCTCAATAAAAGTGAATGTAAATTTTGAGAAATATGTCTTCATAATTATATTAATTATAAATAAACAAATCTTAAGTCCGTCTGTTCAAACGGAATTCGTAGTTCCTGAATTAAATATTTCACTGTGCCCGTGAAATATACAAATTTATTACATTTCGATTGAGAACAATCATAATATATAAACTGACTTTCGTTGTTACGAATTTTGGACATTTTTTTAACGGGCGCAAGTCGACGCGTGCGACGTTTTCATGAGAATATTTTGCCGGCGCGTTCAAAGGGGTTCCTCGTCGGAGCTATTTCGCCCGTGAAAGTAAGATCGCGGAAATACGTTCGGTGAAATTTCCCTTTACGACCATCTTTTGCACCACCTAATCCCCCTCGTAAAAGCTCGCGCCAGAGGAGAGCAAATGCTCAACTATAGAACCGCGTGGCAGAAGAGTTCGAGAAGAGCTTCTGAATAAAAGAAACGATTCCACGGGGCAAAATCGAGGCGAGATTTCAACGCGGATTC
Source organism: Mimumesa dahlbomi (assembly GCA_917499265.3). Lineage (NCBI taxonomy): Eukaryota > Metazoa > Arthropoda > Insecta > Hymenoptera > Crabronidae > Mimumesa > Mimumesa dahlbomi. The sequence continues at coordinate 7,578,600 of OU824118.1, read as the reverse complement.
CGCGGCAAAACAGATCGAACGAGTAAACGCGAACGCGATTCCCGTCGCGCCGATATCTTTTTGCGCGTCCGATTTCTACTCGATGAAGTTTCTATGGCAGTCTTGACATTTCTGCGCTTTACGTATTCTACACGCTGATGTTTCCGTGTATTGAACGTTTCACGCTTAGACACTTCTAAACCCTGACAATTCTACCCGTCGATATATGATAGTTTTTGTGCTTAAAAATTTCTGGGCCTGAAGTTTTCATGCGTTGATATTTCGCGCCTAAGATTTGTACGCATTGTTTCATAATTTGTATATTTAACACTTGCGGTTTGGTGTATAGTTATTTATACTGAGAACTTTATGCAAAGTAAGACAAAATTGTTATATTGATCAATATAAAAAATTAATTCGGACTGGAGTACGTGTTAGGAATAGGAAAGATTAATTGAGACCCCAAAGGGTTAGAATTTGAGGGCTTTTCAGCGTTTACTTAAGGAATTCTCTGCGTCAAACAATTCTGAAGGATTCTCTCAATTTTCATTAATATTCATGTGTGTGTTGCTTAAGATAAAATGTGTTATATGACCACTGGATGTGATATCAATAATACGTGTAATCCACAGAGACTTTATAGAATAGTAACTCGATTACGGAATAAGAGATTAACTTGGTGCCTGTTTTTTTCTATTTTCCAGAGCTTGCCACAGACACCAGCTGGCGGTGTTGGCGGAAAAGGAGGTGGAAGTGCGGGCGGTGGTTCTGGTATGGTCAATGGTGCTGGTGCCGATCATCAAGATATTCGTGACGGTGCCGCCATAAACACTGAACACGTGAGTGACATAATATTTCAATTACATAATTGTTCCAAAAATTTAATCATCGTTCTCTTCCATCCTAAGAAATGAAAATATTCTCAAATTAATTTCGTCTACACAACAAGCTATTATTCTTTAATTTTATAAACGTATTACACGTCACGCAATAAGTGCCCGAGACATTTATAAAATACTCCGCAGAAATATAATAGTATTTCACGGAAATTCATATTCACGCTGGAATCGCGTGAGAAATAGAGGTTCTCCGATACAAAAAGAATTTTTAATCGCCTCGCTTATTCCACGGGGACATTGTAAAAGCATCTTTCGATAATTTCGGCGAGCTTTTCAATGCGTCAAGCGGTCGGAGTCGCAAAAAAAAAGAAGAGAAAAAAAAGGAAGCGACGAATTCGCGCCCGAGCGAACAAGAACAAATCGGCCCTCCCCCCCCCCCCCCCCCCCCCCCGCGCCAATCATTGCCGTGTTACTATTCTTGGGAACTCCCTTAAAAGTGGCTCCACGAGAAAACTTCCGCCGTGAAAGCAACAAAGTGAGTCATTCAACGTGCCGAGGGCATTGTTGGCTTTCTTTCGCTTTATTTCTCGGCCACCTTTATATCGCCAGATACCACGGTCCACGGGAAAATAAAGAGGACGAAGAAAGAAAAGGGAGGGAAAACAAAAGGAAAGCAAAATATAAAGTATCGACGTACTCTCGAACGCCTGGGGAAATCTTGGCAATTACACTCGAGCCGGAAGTAACTCATAACGATTCCTTTACAGTGTTAATCGAAAACTTGAGTTTTCAATAAAGTCCCGTAGTACAAGGATGTTCTGGTGGGAAATGGGAAAGAAAAAAATAGAAAGAGAAAGAGAGAGAGAAAGAAAGGAGAACGGATTTCGTAACTACGGCCAACGTTACACCGCGAAGTTACTTGTAAATTTCAATTACCATCCGGTAATTAACACTTTACCAGTTTTAAATTCTGGTAAGAAACATCAAAAGCTTGCGCTCCGCCGTTCGTGTTCCGCGTCTTCTTTGCGTAATTAATCTTTGATTACGAGACCGTCGAGGTAGTCGTCGTATTAGTTGTGATAAGGTTACTTGATTAAAATGCAATCTAAAATTCAGGGCGAGTTTAAGAGATTTAATATTCTGTTAGACGGGCACCGTTGCCCGTCACTTGGCTCGATTTTTACGAAAGAGAAATTAAATAACCTTAGTCATAATTTCAATCTAAGTTTTCATATTTTATTTAATATTCTTATTTTATTTTCTAATCTTTTCAATCTAACTCCACGGAGTTCATTTATTCCATTATATTACCACGTACATACGAGTGTATGTTCACCAGTTTTGAAATTTCTTTCAACGCAATATTTCCTTCGAAAAGAACGACAATCTCGCCGTTAAATAAACGTTCATCTTAAAATCTCTCAACAAGACAAAGACAAATTACATTTTTCAATCGACAGATGTCACACATTTCTGTCACCCTGAGCGACACGGCGATAAAACATTTTCGACTAAATTCCTTCACCGATGACGTTACACATTTAATACTACTAGACAACATTTCCCCGCAAGTAACGTCGGAATTTCATCGCGACGCGGAAACTTGTCCGCGGATCGGCAGTTAAAACCAAAAAAAAAAAGTGCCGAAGAAAATAAAGAAAAAGAATGAAAGACAGTTCAATCGGAAATCGGCTGGAGGTAGGTGGAATCCAGGAATTAAGCGATTACTTCCGAAGTTAACCATTGTTCCGACCGGTCCATCAATCCGGGCCACCCTTCACCCATCCCTCCCACCCCCTACTCCCCCTCTACCCCTACCCCCACCCACCCAACTTGATCCTCCCTTCCGATTTTCGCGCGTCGATCCATTCGCACGGAATTAAAACCTTTATCTACGTTCCTCCGCTTGCTTCGTCGCGGAATACCGGGCGATCGTTTGTTTCGAAACGTTGGTCCTGATAAGCGACGGCAATTTTTTCGTCATCTCTCTCTTTTCAACCTCGTCAAACGCTACCCTCCCCCCCCCCACCTCCCTCCCCCTCCTCCTCTTCTCTCTCCCTACTCGTCTGTTCTTTCGATTTTTATCCCTTTTCCGCTACGCTTTTGTTCTTTCCGCTACGCTGTCAGTCTTTCGCTACATCGTCTCCCGGTGTTCTTTTTATTTTTCGTATATTTCCATGTTTCCGTACGGATGTGATTTTCTCGTTTTCTGCTCGATTTTACTTGACTGTATCTTCCTGTTTGTCCGTACGGGGTATCTCTTTGTTTCGTTGCCTTCGGATTTCGTTCGGTTGTTTTTCTCTCGTTCTTTGCCTGTTCTTTCTTTCTTTTTTTTTTTTGTTTGTTTTGCTTTGATTTATTTAGTGTCTTCTCGTTTTATCTTCGCTTGTTTATTTCCACGTTTCCAGCCCGTTATCTTTCGTGCCTCGCGACCGTTTCATTTGTTTCGCGTCGCGTCGATTTGATTTCTCTGTTAATTACAGACGCGTTCCCCTCTCGACGCTCGCGTCTTCGCGTTTTCATACCCTCGTCAATCTCGTTGTTTCTCATTTTTTTTTTCTTTTTCATTTTTTTTTGCTCGCGTTCATCCCTTTCCAATCGCGCGTAGACAGCCTCCATCCTCCCTTCCCCTCCCCTCTTGTTTTACAATGGCGTTGGCATTTTCGCAATTTTCGTCGCTGTGCTATCGATTTACATGAGCCAGCAAAAAGAGCTCGACTTCGTCAATTCCCACGCTGGTTATATAGAATCTATAATCGAAATCCGCGGAACCGGTGAAAGGGAGGGTGGAGTGGAGGGAGGGGGGGAGGGGAAGGATGAGAGGCAGAAAGTCGAATATTTCATCTTCACCGAAGGGGGGATAACATTGAGCAAGTCATTGTAATTGCAGGGTAACGTTGCGATCGATTTTTCCCGTTACTTTGGACTTTCAAAAAAAAAAAAATAGCAAAAAAATAAAGAAAAATGAGAATTGGGTTAAGATTGAATTTCAAATATCCGACAGTATTATTTTTCTTACGTTGAATCAGGGGTGGATGGAAATTTATTATTTCATATTTGGGGATAAATAATTCGCGATATTTACACGTAGGTAACGTTTACAGTTTTCTTCGGTTATTTTTTATCAAAATAAAGTGTAACGCGGAAAGTATAGAGTATATAAGATGATACTACGAAGATTTCGACAAGTTGGCGATATCGCGTACTTGGCATCTGATCCGCAGGTAGATTTCACAAACGAAGCGCACATAACCCGATGATTTGATAATTCCGACTGCATAGAAGTTGAATTGCATCGACTTAACCGTATCTGCATGAGAGTTCGCTGCATTTCGCTTATCTGAGTGGGGCAGTTAGCCGGAAACCCTGCTGACTGTATGAAGTTGTCCCGTACTTCCTCCTGCTAAACACACCCACTAATTCCTTAATGGCGGAATTCCCGAAAATATTACGTTTCCACTTGACAATTATATCATCATTCTCTATATTAACATATGTAATACAGAATCACTCTATTTATAACGTCGTTCGAGCTAGATTATCAGTTTTTGTGATATACAACTTTTGATCACCTTTTTAATACTTATACATATAATTAAAAAATTAATTACGTCTATAGAAGAAAGATTCTATTTTTTCGTACAAATACTGTGTCCAGTATTTTAAAAATATTTTAACATAATCGATACACTAAACTGATTCTATATTTTTACATTTCCACGTCCACGGGATAAGTGTATTTTGACTTTAACACCCTTTTGCGGAATTACAATTTCGTTCTCGGTAATCGCAAGTATTTCTAAAAGCCCGCAGGTACGTATTCGTAATTTTTACTCCGTCTCACGTGTTCCCGTCCGCAAACAATAACGGTTGATACCAACGTTTGATTAATACACGAGCGAGCAGAAAGTAGAAGCGCGTAAACAAGCCGGCAGCAATAAGTGCCCGCGAAGTTAGCTTTCGCGTAATTATCCGCGATGCGGGCGTGGGTTTTTGCACGGAAATGCCGTGGCCAAAAGGCCACCAGTCGCGAAAGCAGTCTGAGCGGCGAGCAGCCGGAAAATTAGTCGACGACATTCTCGGGGACCGGAAGTACGTCGGCCGAGGACGTACACATCCGTCCAGGGTTTATTTTTTTTTTACACCTGCGAGACTGGGCGGTGGACTAATTTAGTAATTTCGATCCAAATTTTCCCGCAATTTTTTCGCCGCCCGTTTTCACTTTGTCTTGGTACTTCCCTGCTTGTCATTTTTGTCTGTGTTTTATCGTTGGTGTTTAGTCAATTTTTTTTATGTCGGATGTGTGAAGACATGTTGTTTTTTTGGAGACCATTTTTTCCCGGTGACTTTTTGACTGAACGTTTGCTTCTTTTATTCTTTCCATATTGAACTTTCTTCTTGGTTCCAGAGAAGAAATGTTTTCTCCTGCTTTCGAATTCAGGTGCGTGTTATGATTCGTTCGTTGTTTTCGCTTAAAGAACTGTTTGCGTGGGTGTGTTTCGTTTGCAGAGAGCTTTCTTTCCGGTTTTACCATGTTTTCTTTCTTCTCTTCCATTTTACACTTTTCTTTTTAATCTTTGGAGACTTTACCCTCTTCTCTTGTTACCACCTTTGTTTCTCCTTTTTTCCTGTATGCTAATTTGCATAATATTTGTGTCGTTACACGACAGACTCTCTAGTCATATTTTCATTAGATTCGCATCATTCATTTTTATTTTCCCATCGCAAGGAAAGTTTTATTCTAGTTTCATCACCTTGAATTCTTCTGTAATTCTGTTTTCATTGGGTCCGTTTAACTGGATTTTCTTCACCGCCGTCTTTATTTTACCATGTTTCCCGTGTTCCTTTCTACCATAGTTCTATGGGTATTTTCTCTTTCTCTTTTCATTCCCTTTTCGACTACTCGAATTTTGCTCCGACTAAGTTTTATCTTTTTCCACCACCCCCTCAACTTTCCCACCACCGTTTTCCGCCCCCTCTGTCACGGAACACGCTCTAATTCCCTTCGACTTTCGTTCTTTGCCTTCTTTTCCACCATCAGCCTCCTTCCGGCTGCATTGAGAGCATCGCGGTCTTCGTGCTTCCGCTTTGAGCCGGCGGTGTAACGCCCTGTGTGATTTTTTAGGCTGTAAAATTGCGGCCGTGCACGCCGGCGACGTAATAATAGAACGTACAATGTACAAAAATCCTGGCGGAACGTTAAAGTATTCTCCGACGTACTTCCGCAGTTGATTACAAAGATTAAAAAGTGTGTTTTTTAAGACCGGAATTTTTGCACGGACCGAGAATCGACGACAATTGCATGAACGTGTCGTACAATTCGTTTCCACGTTCCATTTGAAGTGTATTTAAAATTCGAGGAAATTTGGGTCATCGGAAAAGTTTGTAGTGTTTTTTAAAAAATATATTTCGACGTTACGGTTTATCATCAAGCACTTTAATTTAATAAATTATGGGTACGAGGGCTGTTTCGTTTAATGACTTTTCCCAGTTTTAACGTAATTTATGCATTCTTTTTTTAGGAGCTGGTAAATATCAAGTTAAAAAAATGATTCACATAAAATATATTCTTGATAGGAACAGTCTAATTTTATTTAATTTTATAGTACTTCTCACAATTATGACAATTAAAACCAAAGCTCTAACTCCCATTACGCGATAATCAAAAAGAGAAAACATTTCTTTAAAAGAAAAGTCTGTTATTCGATCATACGTTTTCATATCAAACCACATTTATACCTTCAATATTCACCTGCCCATTTTCCATAATACAAAAAGAAAAGTAGCATAGTATTTTGATTCCCTCGCATGGGGTATCAGTAAGTAAATAAAAATTTGCATAAAGGTATCAACCTATCATCAAAGAATTGTTTTGACCGGTATAATTTAAAACACTTTAATTTTACTCTCATCTTCATCATCAACCTCGTAACCCAATTTCAAAGGACGCAGTGCCGCGACGCTCTTCACACGTGCCCGATATTCCTCCCGTTGAGGGAACCAATTTTCCATGCATTAGACTTTCGCTCTATCCTCTCGCATTATGCTAATCCTCCCAGAAACACGCATTATCGCAAACCTATCTGGCGCGTCACGCCGGGCGAAATTGTTCGTAAATATCCGAGGAGGCGCCTTAAAACTCTTTTCGCTCTACGGCCCTGTTATTCGTTTCCCCGTCGTCCCGGTCTTATTTCTTCCGTCGGCCTTCTTTTTCTCCCGTTCGTTTCCCGTGCTTGCCACGGGTCAGGAAATGGAAGAAACGCAACGACGGAACGGGGACAGGCAGCAGAATTAAAGTTTGATTAACCGACCTTCCTACAGGCTGTGTAGACTCTCGTTCCTTGCTCGTTCTGTATTTTCACCCCCTACCCCTTCTCCTCCACCTCGTCTCACCCCCGCTTTTTATGGGTCACGTCTGAGGGTTAACGCGGCAGGGACGGCCGGATGAAGATGCATTAACGCAGCTTTCGATTACGACTTCCAAAAACGAATAACACGGTCGTGAACGGGAATACTAAAGAACCGGCGGACGTTCGGGGAGACGACGGCTTTCATGGTTGCGAAATAGAAAAAGTTTGGCGTGGTGCGTACGTATGGGGTGACGGTAAATATTTACGGATTTTCTTCGTTTTGTATTTTTTATTTAATGTCGGTTTGTAGGCGTGAAATTTATAATACTCCCTCTGTCCCATAATACTTGATAGTTTTCGTTTCGTGGCCGCAACTTATCAAACTATATGGCTCAATTTCAATATTTATATTTCTTATGAGTTTAATATTTTTTGAAAAGTAAACTACTCTTAAATAAAAATATACTAACTTTTTTGTCGAAAAAGTAATCCACCAAAAGCATCGAAAATGCAAAGCTATGGGCCAAGTACAAGAGAATGTTACATTGGAATAGGTTGCTCATTAACATAAACTGCATTTTACACAGGATTTGAAATCAATCAAATGTGAGCAAGTTTGATTGATTTCAAGTCCTGTGTAAGATGCAGTTTATGTTAATGAGCAATCTATTCCAATGTAACATTCTCTTGTACTTGGCCCATAGCTTTGCATTTTCGATGCTTTTGGTGGATTCTTTCGTCATTTCCGCAAATTTTTAGATATCGACCTGAATCTTTCACTGTCTTATTGGGCTTCGAATTCCGCGTCCAACACGTCCCGGATCGTTTTAATATCTCAATCATTGTGGAAATGGCGAGCAAATTACGAAAATCGTGAAAAATCCTCAAATTCAGGCGGTTTTTTGAACGGCATTCGCTCAATTTTTGAGATAGCCGTCTGAAACTTGTACCATTGTTTTAGTTGGGAAATTCTACGGCAGATCAACATATAATAGTTGTACTTTTCGAAAATTTAATTTTTCGCAAAAATCTGAAGGGGGTAGGTCAGGATTTTTTGCGATTTTCGTAAATCGCTTGCCATTTCCACAATTTTTGAGATATTAAAATGATTCTTTCACTGGCTTATTCGGCTTCGGATTCCGCGTCCAAAACGTCCCGGATCATTTTAATATCTCAAAAATTGCGGAAATGGCAAGCGATTTACGAAAATCGCAAAAAATCCTGACCTACCCCCTTCAGATTTTTGCGAAAAATTAAATTTTCGAAAAGTACAACTATTATACATTGTTCTGGCGTAGAATTTCCTAACTAAAACAATGGTACCAGTTTCAGACCGCTAACTCAAAAATTGAGCGAATGCCGACCAAAAAACTGTCATAATTTGACGATTTTTCGCGATTTTCATACATCGCTCGCCATTCGCGCAATTTTCAAGATATAAAAATGATCGAATATGTTTCGAATACGCATTCTGAACCTTAATTTTACGAAGCTTGATGTCAAAAACGTAACGTAACAAACATTTCTAATTTAATATGTTAACAATCTGGATGTGTGTGAGAGGAAATTTCATATAAGAACATAATATAAAATCTACGTTATCGGCAGAAAAATTATCTCGCATGGTATGGAACATATGTTACGGTTTGACACCGGGCTGCGTGACAGGCTGAACATGGAGATGGAGATGGAGATGGAGATGGAGATGGAGATGGAGAAGGAGGAGAGGAAGAAGACGACGTTTCTTACAAAAACCTCGACTTTTTAGATCAAAGTATCTCGCGATTGGCTTGATGGATCTTCTCGTAGTTAGGCTTAAATTACTCGGGTGGACGTCCCCTACAAGAATATCACCGTAGTTTGGGGGAAATATGCGGATTTAATGCCGTTTGAATACCCCGAAAACCTCCATCTAATTCTTCCGGAAAAGAGTAGTTCAGGTCTACCAGTCGGGAACTCTTGTATGTACTTGGCCCGAGTCAAGACCTTAACTCTTGATTTTGAAGAAGCAAATCCAGTAATATGTGACAAGAAAAAAGAAGAAAACTATCAAGTATAATATTATGAGACAGAGGGAGTATAATATTGTACTTGGGTTATTGTGCAGAGACTGAGGAATATGAATGTCATTGTTAATTAACGAAGTGTTGGATTGGCTTTGAATTGTGATCCTTTTGAGAGTGTTATTACTGTGATATGATGGATAACACATTGGGAATAATTATGTCGTAGCGGATAATACGATCTAATGTGAATTTATTAACAACGCTGGTGATGGCGAAAGTGAACTTCGTAGAATGGATTGTAACGTATCATCTGGTTGCAAAGTAACGTAATAGTATGATAATAAATCAAATGGGAGTATAATTCAGTAACGTATAAACAATTCAGTTTTGAAGTACAACGACTTTATACGGAGATATTATAGTAATTTATGTGAAAATCGTTCCGAAACAATCTCACGCTGATGAAAAATTACTAATTAATTATCATCGCTACAAGTTACGATGGTTTTATAATGGTACTTTAATATTCAACAATACAGACAATTGCAATTAGTACGTCTGAAATTCATATCAATTATTCGGGACGATATCAAGCGAATAATAAAAAGCAGATAAGAATAAATTAGTTGTAGGTATATGTATATCTGTATTGGTGAGACGCTGAAATTGATAAAAGTTTCTGCATTTATTAACGTGGTATACAGCAGTTTTATGGTGTTGACAATTTGCCCGGTGTACTCGTGAGAGAAAAACAGTTCTATTTGTTTTACATTGGTCAAAGAGGATATTAATATTCTACCGACGGACTCTTTTATAATTCGTATTTATTCGAGGAGGATGTCTCATCTGTGTGATACCACTGTCGTTTCTCGTTCCCTTTAAAACACGCAATAATTTATGTATCTCCAAAAAACCTTCCATGAATATCTGAGAAAATACACAAAGTTACAATTTCATGCTCTTTTTCCACGCTTCCTCTAATTTCCCTTTTATATGTGTACGTTTGTTCATACCTTCTTCTGTGTAGTTCTTCTTCCTCCCTTTTTTTTAATATTTCAGTCGAATGTCTATCCTACTTTTATATTCACTATACTTTTATACGAAATACTTACCTACGTGCAGTATTATACGAACACGTAGGTGAATTCTCGAATGTTTTATCGTAATGGGAATAAATAAGCTTCATCAAAATAATATCTGACACCAGAATCATATTTATACAAATTTACGTCACACGGAAATATGACCAGAATTATCTTCATTTTTGTTTCTGTAGATTTTGCGGTAATACGTTTAATATGAAAATGTATAAAGATAACTAACTTAATCTGTCTGGCAGAAATTTCATTCGATTTTTATTTTTATTGTCATTATTTTTCATGTGATCAAATTTAAAGGTCTGCCGGTAATGGATTATACTTGCGTATCAGGGAATTGACTAGATTTCATTAAAATAAAACACTACTTGTTCCGTAACCTGTCGCTGCGAAAAACTTTCGGAATTTATGTTTTCCCAGTTTATACGTTATTGACTCGCATTGATTGGTTTCTGACTCGTCCATATGGGGGTTTTATGACTTCCAGTCGACAGAGCTCCATATTTCATGAACGCCGTCTTCGAGTAGTATCGACTTTTCACCGATATAAATCCGACGGTACGTCGACGAAAATGACATGATTTTGTTGACGTTCATTCTACGTCGAGGCTGCATTCAACGGCGGGCAATGACTTGGTGAAATTCTCCGAGAAACAGAGTTCGATAATGAAAATTTAAGAGAAAATGTATGATGTAACTGATACTCTGTAAGGTCAATTAAAAGTTACATTTTTCTACATGTAACAAAATTTAAATCGAGATGTTGGGTTTAATTAAACAATCTTAATATCACATTCTTTTATATAAACTTTCGTTTAATTACTTAAAGAAATTGCTCCCTATAAAGCTGCATAAAACGATAATAAAAAATCGGATGTTCCATGAAAAATGGAGTTAATAAAAGTCCTTTAATTACACACTTTCATTTATTGATACTTTCATATACACGGACAGAAACACGTACTCGCGAGAAACCGTTACAAGTGAATGCATTCGACTATTCATATTGAACCATCGGTGGAAAGCCATTATTCTATCCATATTTTAAACGCAGTAATCCGGATAACTCGGATAAAAGTACGTACATACCGATTTACTGTCAAATTCTATCAAACCGACCGAAGTCTTTGCATATAGCCGCCATTATATAACATTTCCCTAGACATCCAAAATAATTCCTCATTTTCAAGATAGATAAAATTATATCGATACTATAAATCGATTTCCTAATTCACTCTCAGTCGATTACCACGAAGTATCTTCACCCAATGAAACGCACCTTCCATTAACCCCCATTTCACCCCCAACCCTCCGATCGAATTAAGAAATTCATGACATGTTCGCGATACATACTTCAACGTTTCAAAAAAAAAACAAACAAAAAACAAAAAAAACAGGACGGATGGAGGGTGGATGCCGGGGGTGAAAACCGGCGCTCGGTTGTAACAGCGAAAGAGAGCTGAACGTTTTATTAAGCCGGATACGTAAAAACCACGGCCGGTCGAGGAAAAGGGTGAACGGGAGAGAATGCACGCCGCTGGTGGTACGGTCGGATGAAAAGAGTAGAAACGAAAGGAAGACTCAACGCGGTATAACAAAGGATCCTGCCAGCCAGCACGGCTCTGAATTCACCACCCCCTTCGGTCTCCCTATTTTCCCTAGCGCATTGCTCCGCATTTTTTTCCTCCTCTTCGTTTCCTCCCTCCTTCTTCCGTATATCGTGGAAAGCGTCGGAAAATGCTCTTCCGTGTCCATCCCCCTTCCCCCGCCCCCTTCTCCCCCTTCCCCCACCATCACCACCGGTGGATTCAAAGGTGACCGTGCGTCCGCTTTATTAAAGTGCTAAAGCGACGGACTAAGCAGCCGAGTTAGTCGCGTTTATTATACTGGTCGTCTACTAGGGAGAGAGAGAGGGGTGGGGGGTGCAAGTGGAACACGACGCTTTTTGGATTCGTGAAAATATGCTTTCGGCCACCGCCAGCCACCCCCGGGGATACACAACTGACAGAAATTGTGGGAGCGAGTTTTCACGTGAATTATTTAAGTCGCACGGATTGGAATTTAAATGTTTCAGAGAGCTTGGAAATTGTTTGGGATTAATTCTTCGGGAGGCGAGTTTATTGTTATAATGTTGGCCTCCGTGCGTGAATTCGCAGAGACGTAGGGAGATTGTGATTTTTTATTTTTTGTTTATTGGTGTTGGATGGCATATAGGTTTGTTTTTAGGTGTGTATTAGAGAATACGGGGGAGAAAAGATTTATTGGTTGTTCATGTTGGAAAAGAAAAAATTGAATTTTTTGTTAAACGTGGTTATTTAAACGCGACAGTGTGTGAAAGATGAAATTCTTTGTGAAGGTATTGTGTAAGGACGAAGGTGCAATTTATTCGCATCATGCTCACTCACCCTCTTTTAAACAGAAATTCCATTGAAATCGTGTAATTTAGTTTCCCAGGGAAAAAGTGTTGAATAATACTGAAACAAATGAAGTATTGTCCGGTCGTAATTACTTCAGCAGTTCTTTGTGCTTAATCAAGAAAATGAGTAACTTTTCGCTTAATTTATTGGAAAATTAATTACAATAAGAATTAATAAAACGCAGCCCGATAATAAATGATCCAGACCCTCGTACAATTTACATAAAATTTCCTTTCGATTCTTTATTTACACCGTATTATTCGCCCAATAATTAAACTTTTTTAATTCGGCAGAAAATTTCAATCGACGGAATTTCAGGAAAACTTCGCACACGAACCGTTATCGGCGTTCAGTTCATCGTGCCAATTTATAGCCCATTATTATAAACGTGCACATTCGACTACTTAATGTAATTGAATTAAATTATACCATATAATTAGTATTTCACGGTTGTTTGAAATTTAATTAGACGCCAGGCAGAAAACCCATTTCATTGCGATTGAATTCATCATACTTTTTCATCAGCTTTCTTTCGAACCCATACACACACCCTCGCAGCATATCAGAGCTTAAACGAAAGAATCAATAATACTATATCAGATTGACATCGAGGCGCATCTCGATAATGAAAATTTTACCATTCCCGCAGTGATAATTCCATTATCCGCGGAGTCTATCGCATCACTATACCTTCGTTAGCCGACAATCACGAACACTTAAACTTCCATTAAACGTTCATAAAGGCCGTGGCGCGATAAGATTAAGGGACAAAAAGGGAGCTCCGAAACGAACTCGTTACACACCCCCCCCCCCCCCCCGGCCGTGAGAAATTCCTTCACGGTCACATTTCCCATCCGCGGCTCGTAAACTGCAATTCCACGCCGTGGCGTCGTTTCGTATTTCGTCCGAAAATTTGTTATCGCGATCGCCGGAGTGCACGTTCCATCCAATTTCCCCGGAATAGCGGCGGCACCCTCGTCCACCTCGTAACGGAACGGACCGTCGTCGGTCCATCGCGGGAAAACCTTTCGCAAAAGCTGCTGGCACACGCCGCCCGGAGTCGCAGTGAAAATACGGAAATCGCGGGCACAGTTGCGAAAATCCGCCGGGAAACGTCGCGAAAATTCGAGATTGTCCGGCGGGAAAGAATATCCTCCCCGAGATTGTTCTTGTCCCCCCGAACCACCCCCCGTAAATCAGAGGGGCGAAACGAGTCGCACCCCCCTTTTCATGCATGGAGTGTGGAAATATATGACGCTCTCACCGGGATGATTGTTTGAGAATTTTTTTTTTTTTATGATGGAAAAAACGGAGTTTGAAGTAGAAACCGTGTGGAGGTAAAGTCATTCGGTCGGGGAGGATAGTTTTGATTAAAACGTTATTGATGGCTAATACGTTCTGTCTTTATCACTTGCTACCGCGGAATCGATGGGACTCGTGGAAATAAAGTGTTTCAGTAAATCTACCGGGATAAAAATAGCGGACATCAACGTGGAGATGCTGAATCGCAAGTGGGAAGATAGTTTTTGATGTAATATTCTATTAGGATATCTTTCTTGTAATACTTTGATGTATTATAGATTTTAAGGTGTGATATAAAATGCTGGGTGTTACGGGGTGAACAAAAAATATTTACTTTTCGAGACTTTATTTTTAGTGATATGTGTCGTTTAGTGTGTCATTCTTTATGGAACACCTTGTATGATCGCTCACACGATATTCTATTTAGTTTTTAAACATTCCGGATGAATATTTATCCATTTTTTATTCCATCATATTTTTATATGGAACTGCCATATTCCTCTGGATGGATTCCCTTTCGAATATTTTCTAACGAGAAAACTAAATAAACTTTACGAAACATTGAATATCAGAAAAATAAATGATATCACACAGATTAATCGAAAAAAATTATATTTTTAGTCTATGTTAGTCACGGTCAAAATCGTGTAAAGACATTATTTCAGAAAATAAATCAGTCTCCGTAGCAGCAATTTGACTTTAATTTACTTTTACGTTAATTTCATTAAAATAAAACTCAGCTGGTCGTCGTTTCTGGTTTCCCGGTTCGCGTGTTATCGATTCGAATTAATATTTGGACTACTCTTGTCACCGATTCTGTTATTCTTTGTGAAACACTTCCTCCACACCTTGTTCCAACGTGAACGAGAAACCAATAAAGTTTACAATCGTACCACGCGTGCAACGTCACGCGCGTGATACCTTCGATTCCTACGGGGTTGTGCAAGCTCAGCTCCGCTTGCAAGGCGAGCTTTTCATAAAAAGCGTCTCCGCTTTAACCGTAAATTTTGATAGCGTTAGATCTGTGTCAGCAAAAGATCGGCCGAATGTGCGATTGTTGTTTAGATAAAATCGAATCGCTCCCGGAAAAAAAACTAGCGTAGGATGATGGTAGATGTGTTATTTTTCTGCAATATTGTTAAACATACAGAAATCATATAGAACTCGTTCAAATACAAAATCAATCTCTTGTTATAAATTAGAAAATAATAATCAAATATAATAATTTAAAAATATAAGATCTTTTAATTTATCAGTGTTTAATATATATTTTTATTCGAGTCACTTAATATAATTTATGACTTAAACAATTATTTATATAAAAATCGTAGACAGTATATCAACGGTTTATCAGTGCACATGATTTATTTGCTACGTTAAACTCTATGTTTGTCGCTATAGGACGTGTTTCATACTTCGATATTTCATTTGTTGTTCATGATTAAGTGAATCACGTGAACGAGACAGGTCGAATTGTTTTCACTTAAAATTGAAGAGGACTCCGCCGGTGTCCGACATGTTTTTCGTATTTTCTCAGTTGATTAATTTTCCCTGGGGATCCTCCGTGTTGCATTTCTTTGTCGGCTTGTTTTTCACATTCATCCTTTGTAGGACCGACGACGCGAAAGCCTTTTTCCGAAATGGAGAAAAAAGGCGAACGTGCTCTAATGGATTCCATCAACCTGGATAAATTTCGTTCGGTGGTCTTGAAGACTCTTAGGTTATTTTGCGATCACTCATTACGAGCTTGGCTCGCTGCATTCTGTGGGAAATATTTCCCGGCAATTTATCGTCGCACGCAATCTTCGCCGGTAATACTTCCCAAGGTGGTATCATAGAGGAAACTGCGTCAAGTTACATCGACTTACATGGCTTGTGTATTCCCTGGCGACACAAAACCTGCGCCGTTGCGAAATGAAATTTTCATACCCGAACAACTTGGTATTCGAACAAATTCTCCTCGCCCGTTTTTGTTAGACGAAATCGTATTTTCCGGCTAAAAACATCTTGGAATCAATTTCCCCGGTCACCGAAACTCGTTTAATCTAGACGAATTTAATTTGCCGCGTAATTGCTTGCCGGTTCGAACGCATATTTCTTGAGTCAAGATTTCGCTTATTAAAGAATGCTGAAATTAACTCGCAAAGCTTAAGAAAATACAATATGCATAAAAAAATGTTAATGTAACTTAAAATAACTGCGGAAAGTTGTCCGGGCAGTTTTGTAATTTCTCCGTGAAAAGTCGTAAAGTAACGACGAATAATCAATGAAACGTATCAAACGATGGAAAGAGGTACAACAAAGATAAATATTCAGAGAGATTCCGGATAACAGGAAGTCGAAACGAAATGACAATAGTCGCGGAAATAACCGGGACACTCGGAGAACGAAAGTTTCCGGTAGTTTCCTTTATTACGTCTTTAAGACGGAAATCGTCGCCTCTCGATTATACCTGTCTACTAATTAACAGTGCTTCCTTGTCATCGCTTTGTCGTAATTTCTCTTTCACGCTTTAGTGGACTCTTAAAGATTCCGGGACAATGAGAAAACGTCAATGTGTCTATTATCTGAAACTTTCCGATATTTTACACGAAAAATTCGCGAGTCTATTCTCATCATCAAGTATAATACTACTGGAAAGCTGTGGAAATTAATTAAAATCTATTCGATGTGCGATTAATGATATTAGAAAATTCTTTTGTGTAAAAACTAATGGAATTTACACTGAATAAAAATCATCGAGTCCGATTAAGATATCTGAAAAATCATTTGAATATGAAAAACAGAGATAATCATCGTCATCAACGGATGATTGCGTAGATTTTAAATATAAGGGCAATGATATAGTAATATTTTCGTTAAAATTTCGACGATCGATATTCATTATTAAAATCTGTTTTATCCTATGTTTATCCTGAAAATTGTTTATTTATCCTCGCCAGGCTGGACGAGCACAAATACTTTGTTTGCCCGCTGTATTTCACGTATCAGTAGATTGCGAATTTTATGCAAACATGTTTCTTCCCCATAGGACAATCATAAACGCAATACATATGTACATACCGATTTTTCCATATATTCTCCAATTACTTTCTTCCCAATACATTTCTGAAACCCCCAAACGATGAAAAACGCTTCGCTGAATTTACAACGTTTATCTTTACAACAAATTCACATAAAATATCCCTGATTCATTTATCACTCCCCATTAAATTGACACTTCAAAAAAAGAAAAAAAAATCTCTCCGCAGAAAACTCGAAAGTCAAATTATCATATCCCTTTCACTTCTCAATCCCCGTTGAATTTCTTTGCGATTCCGAATCATTGCAATTACATTCTCTTAATTACATTCTCCAAGCGTGCACTCCACCCACCCACCCATTACCGTCGGTACAATTTTGCCCCACTTTCCACCCCCTCACCCTCCCCCACCCCGGACATTCCGATACCTCGCCGCACGCAAATCCTGATACGCGACGGTTACCGAACGTTTCCCCGTTGGCCGGCGGCAGGGAAATGAATACCGAAAACGACGAATCCCCCCGATTTAGCCGAACAAACCCGCGCATTACGACCGTTTCTAGATGGAGGTTAAACGAAGCGCAAAACAAAAGCGGTTTAAGCGCACAGAGATGGAGGCCAGTGGGGTAGAGAGGGTTGGGGCGGTTAGGGCGGGAGGGGGGGAGGGGGTGGTTTGGGGGGTGGTTTGGGTTTGCGAGGTAGATCGATGCGGGGAAACAAAAACAGCCCGGGTGAGTCCGCGGGAAACTCGGATACCTCGGTGACGTGGAACGTTTTAAAACCGGTGGACCACGGAGTTTCTTCGTCGTCCCGTTTCCCTTCTTCTGTTCTTCTCCGTTCCTCTTTTCGGGCGGAAACGTCGCTGGCCTGGAACGCTGAAGAGTCGATTGTTACAGCGACGACAAAAGTTTACTTAAAGCGTACGGCCTCGGGTACGAGATTCTTTTTATTTTTATTTTTTTTACGTCTTTTTTTGTTTTGTCGCCGTGGTTATGGAGCCGCGCGCGGACTTTGAGGAAAGGGACCCCTCCCCCCTCTCCCCC
Source organism: Mimumesa dahlbomi (assembly GCA_917499265.3). Lineage (NCBI taxonomy): Eukaryota > Metazoa > Arthropoda > Insecta > Hymenoptera > Crabronidae > Mimumesa > Mimumesa dahlbomi. Next base: position 7,560,545 of record OU824118.1, on the reverse strand, counting down.
CTTCCATCCTCTTTCCTCCCGTTGGAAAAGAATTCCGGGTAAGTGGTGTTCTTCGCGTGCGTCGCGTTAAGGTGGGTGGGATTTTTTTTTCTTTTTTTTTTCATTTTCCTGTTGTCGCTGGTTGTTTTCTTTCTTTCTTTTTTCTTTCTTGCGAGACCGCTACGACTCCGCGGTAGGAACTCGGACTGTGGGGAAGGAACAACGGGGGAAACGAGGAATATTGTGTCGTTGGATAATTATGACCGGGCTTTGATGAATTTACGAAGTCGGTAACGAACGCGGACTCTGCTGCTGAGGTCCCTTTTGGTTTTGTGTGGCGGGGTTTAAACGGGTCTGGTTGAACAATGCGTTCAACCTGGGATGTACCGGTCGAAAGGGTCACCAGCGAGGTTAAAAATGTCGAAGGGAAAGATTTTTGTGATATTTTGTTATCCCACTGAGAATTTTCGACCGGTGAAATCGAGTACTCGATAAGTGCGAAGAGTAATCTCGTACGTTCTGTGATTAACCCTAAAGTTACCGAGACCGGCCGAATGAGAACGATATAGTTTTCAATCGTAATTTGTTTAATCAACATAAAGAAAATACAGTTATTTATGCCAAATTAACTATTACGTGAAATTAATTGAAAAAGTTATCATTTTTACCGGTTCAATAAGAATATGTACATCAACTCTCGGTACGTTTTGTGATTAAAAAAAAAGTGAAGAAAGTAGTGATAGTAGAAATTAGGTGCAAAGATACAAGCAGTTTTTTCATAGTGTCTCAGCACGGATTTCTCCCAAACGCATTCTCTGCCGAAAGAGATGCGGTGGATTCTGTTTCTGAAAAACGAAAGGAAAAAGGAGAAGAACCAGCCGCAGTGTTTTCACTTAAAAATTCCGTTTCTCGCGAAACTGTTTTCCGCGGCGACGTAGAAAAATCAGGAAACGCTTCCTCGTGTCTTCCAGTTTCTTCCTCCACGCGTCCCAGTAATTTTTCATCATTTCCTGCCCTCAGTCTTTCGAGTTATCGAACGAGCACCGAGTCACAGAGAGACACCGGGGTTTCGTCACCGCGTGTTTCTTTTCTTCTTTTCCGCGTGTTTTTTTTTTTCTTTTTTTTTTCATTTTGTTGTCTGCGGTTAAGCCGGAAAGAGGAGACGCAAATGGAAGCTCTCCACGAGCTGAAGAAACTTTCGTATAGCGTCGTGCCATTACCGACGGAGTCCTTACAGCCACTGCGGTATCTCCCTAAATGAATTGATACCGCACAACTTCCGGCAAGGGACTTCCAGCACTTCTACTTTTTAAATAGTTCTCCCTTTGCACCCTGTTTCATCCGATAACGTGTCGACAAGTTCGTTTTTTTTTTCTCAACGTGGCTCATACTCGACGATATTCGCGTCGGATATAATAATAATTAAGGTACCCGCGACTAATGAGATCTACTTAAGCCTTTGGAAATGTTTCGAACTTTTTTTTTGCATGAGTGTAATTTATAAACTCGTAATGGGAATTGAAATAATAAGCTATCGGGTATTGTACAATGTAATTAATGTGGTTTATTGAGATTCTATACTTGATTTTTTTCTTGGAGGTTGTAGGGAATTATGAAATGTGAATAGAATTAATTAAAGTAATGAACTTAATTGTCTCGATAACAGGTATACATAAGAGACAAGTGTTGTTATGTTATTAATTTTATCAAACTAACATTAAAACACAGTGAATAAGTCGTACTTCTTACGAGTATCTTAGATTTGTTGAATTAATGAACACATTACTTTTACTTTCACGTTCGTCGATTTGTCAAATATTTTGATGTCACGTAAATACTTAGGTAGGTACATATATAAGTATGTATAATCAGTATGAATGAATATCGTGTTAAATATCTGCCGTATAACGTTCGGTTCGTCGTTTTCACGAATTTTCGCCGACTGATAAAATTTGGCATGTATGAAACGTTGTTACATCGCTCTATACTTCACGGTGGATTATTCTCATCGGATTATTCGAACTTACAAATTGCATTACACCGAATAATGGAGGAGCGTTATTTCAAAATATGGGAAATCGCGTGTCGCGGAAATCTACGCTTGCCTCAGCGGCATTCCGAGAATGAATAATGAGTCCTGAGAACCGCGAATCTATCCAAATTATCTTCGAGTTAATTCCAACGTTCCGTCATCCGTCCTGATTACCTTAATCGCGTTAAAAAAATATTAATCAAACGCGGACGTAATATTATTTGATATTTTAAAATATCAAAAATCACAAATAAACGAAAAATGTCCCTTCACCTTTTCATCAATAAACGAAATAAAACATCTCCCAGATTTTAATTCAACTTACCTTTTCAATTGACACACTTTCCAATGCATAAGTATAAAAAAAATGTATAATTCAAGAATCCTGAGACCTCTGTTCACATGCGAATATCGGGTAAAGAAAACAGAAGAATCTGTTAAAGAAAACTCGTTGTACCGGTTCGGAACTGTCTTCGGAATGGAAACGGCAAATTTTTCCTCGCGGCAACTTTACGCAACTTTACCGGGCGGACATTTTACCTCGTCAATAATACATTAGCCTAAGGCAAGTTCGTGCCATTCGAATCCTCGACGAGTTGTACGAGCTCGCCGGCCGGCGTAACTTTAATGGCTCACAGATTTAACAGGCCGCGGATAGCAAGTTCGCCACTGGTTGCTCAAAAGCCCGAAGCATTCGACCGTCTCCCCCATGAAACAGATTTCTGATTTCGCACACGTTCCAACTCCCGAAGAGTTCCGTTGATTCCCGGAACACCGCCGGTCGAAAGTTTGGAAAATTAACGGCCACGACAGGGGAAACTTGTTTTATTTTCATTTTATTCCGCTGCCCGTGTTCGCCGTACAGCGTTTCACTTCCGTTTCTGGTGTATTGCGGAAAGTTTTCGTTTTTTTTTTTTTGCCAATTTCTCCGGAACACAGTAGGTTACTTTAATGATCCCCGTGTGGTGCTTCGGAACATGATAAATTCGGGAAAATATCGGGGATATTCATTTGACGGATTATTGTATAGCTAAAAGGTCCGGATAGTGTGCTTTCAAAAGTCATTTCAAGTTGAATATGTGTTTCGAGTGGAAGCTGTAACTTAGTGGTATAATATAATATTGTAACGACCTTAGTAAATGACTACATATTTCAAGTGTAATATTATCCCATTTGGTGAACCAATATAATGTACCGTGAAATGATAACGTTATAGTTTGTGCTGAAATGATAGCTCGATTAATTGTTACGGTCAATTTTCATTATCAGATCATTGAATGTCCGATTAAATCTTTTATTCTCCGTAATAATCAAGTAACCATCTGCGTTATATTTATTTTAATCGTTTAAACGAATAGTTTATGTTTGTTATATCTATAATACATATCGTGGACATTTTTTTATATCATATTTTCGTTGGAGAAAAAAACCAAGGTTTGAGTGACGTTCAAGTTGAATCTCCGCGGGCGATCTTTTGTACGGGACTGTCGGTTGGCAGATATCCCAAAAGATTTCTGGATCTGCTGGTGGTTACTCGCTTCGAGTTCTGCAACGTCACCTTTTCCTAATCGGCTGATCCTGGTTAATCCCAGGATTACATCCCTTTTTTTATTTACATCCGGGAACCAGCGATGAATCGAGAGAGATTAATCCCATACTGGCATTATAATTCACCTGTATCGGTTTCTGACGGAGGATTAAAATTTCACACTCACGTATTGCGTCCGTGTCATTCGATATTTTCAGTACGTAATTTACTTTTAATTGCGCTATTAACGAAACACGTTACCCCGTATCGCAATTTCAAATGCAAAAAATAAACCATCCTTTCAGATTTGCAACAAGACCACGTATTTGGAGGATACTTTTTATCATTTAATAAATTAATATTATAATAAATTATTAGACCGGTAAAAATCGGTCCTCTACGACTTACCATTTCGGCGATATGATTTTTAATAAATTTTTTACTAAAAGGATTGTATCTCGATAGGGGTTGGCTTTCAGACCTAAGTTTTTTGTTTTGTTTTATTTTCTTAATTATGGTACTCGCTGTGTATACCATATACATATACCTTTTATATTTTTATATTAATATACATATATTCGTTTCAACGTGTGGATATAGTACACAGAACAAAAATACATATATGTATACATTAGAAATAATACTTGCTAGAGTAAATAAATCAGATTTCTTGCCCAGCAGCGATTCATGTAATCTCACCACCGTCTCTTTTATTTCAGGCCCTCGTTTACCGAGACGGCAACCTCGTATCAGGCTCCCTGGAGGCCCTGGTGCAGCACATGGTGCCCACCGAAGAATACTACCCTGACCGGGCGTACCTTTTCGCTTTCCTTCTAAGCGCCCGGCTTTTCATCAAGCCGCACGAGCTCCTCGGCGAGGTCTGCGCCCTCTGCGAGCATCAGCAAAACCTGAACGGAGAGGGTGGCAAGGTGAGTGGGCCCTTCGTATCCTTTACAGCCACGTGCATTATCGTTCCATCTCCCAGCGGCTCGACCCCCTTTCGTTGCCCGCAAACAGGGTGCTGATGGAATTGTTGGATTTTGCTAGCTCCGATATTTCTACGCCGTGAAATTTCCACCTCGAAATCTTTACCCCTCGAAATCTATGCACCCATATCTTCAACCCTTCAAATTCCATCGCGTCGAAATCCGTACCCGGTGAAAACAACCCTTCAATTTTCTACGCTTTAAAATCCCTAGCTGTGACATATCAACCTTTTAGAATCCTCACCCCTTGGAATCTTTAACCGGATCAAATCTTCATCGTCCTAGATTCTCACCCCTTCGAATTTCCACGCAAGCGTTCGGTATCCCTTTGACAATCAATCCGCAAATTCGACAACGTCGTTCCTCAATGCAATGAGAATCCTTTAGTACAACTAATCCAGACGTAAACCCTTATTCTCCTAAAACTGGTCTCACCGTTACATCATTACATTTAACTACTGTTGAAATAATGTGTATACACTCTTTTTTTTCAGGAGCGTCTACAGCGTTTTGTGCCCCGGCTCGTTCAGCTGCTCGCTGAGTGGACGGAGACCTTCCCATACGATTTCCGGGACGAGAGGGTGATGGGTCACGTCAGGTCCATCACGCAGAAGATAGCTGCGGTGGACGCTGCGGCCAGGCAGGAAGTTTCGGCCCTGCTGCAAAACTTGCTGCTCAGACTGACGGCCCTGGAGAGGTACGAGGAGGGATTGGCCAGACTGGCCACCGAGGCCGCCACCGAACAGCTTACACAGGTAAGTTCCGCAGTGGACGACTGTCAAACTACGGGAATCCCCTGTTAAGTGCTTAATGGAACGACCGGGACCGTGTTGGATTTTCAGAAACCCCCACGGTTCTTTCGAACCGACGTCTCTTTTACGGGAAAGTTGAAAGTGGACGGGAAAATATTTGGGAATTGATATGGAGAAATTTAATTGGATTTTGGTGAATTTTTGTGGTATTATTTCTGGGCAAATAGAAATTTTATGCGGGTAACCTCGTGCACTGATGTTGTATTAAAAGTTTGGTAAAGAATAATGATGTTAGTGTTAAGACGAATTTAATGATTTTTTGGGGGAATGTGAATTGTTATCACGTGGGAGTTTGTCTTTCTATTTATATTGTTAATCGGATTGAAAGTGGAAGCGTGGTTCTTAACGTGATATTCTTTTTCACGTGGAAAAGTAATTTTCATATTCATAAGGAATATATTTTATGATAAACGAATAATTGGAATTGCAATCTACGTTGCACAGTTTTGAACACTTTATGGAATGGTTCCTTTGGGGCTGTCCATACATCGTACGAAAATTGCTGGAAACCCCGTTTGACTTATGCGTAACAAAATTTTACACCAGCTATATTTTACACGGGTTTCTACTTTTACGTAAATTCCTGAAAAGTATAACCAATATTTAAAATCCCTGCGGCAAAGATAAATAATACTAATATACCATAATTTCCCTCAATGTACCAACCCATGACATAAGTTTATTTCTCTTTACGTAAATAACATAACAATTACTTGTGTCAAAAAGAAAAAGAAATACATTTTTAAATTCGTATGGAAAATAGATTATCATTCGGATCTTTTTCAATCATAATTTGTCAATAACACGATTGATATTCGTACGTGCGCAGCGAAATAGTCTGATGGAATTGATCGAGCACCGGATCAAATTATTCGGTTTATTATTATCGTATCAGCCCTACGGGAACTTCCGGTATAATGAACCGATAATATTCTCTCTACACCCTTCACCCTTATTCCCTTCGTACCGGGTGCCCGTTCCACCATCCCCATGGAACACAGACGTCTCTTGTTCCCACTGAAACACCACGCTTGTATTTGTATTAACACGCATACCCACCGCCGAATTTCTGCCGTTTGAACGTGTCTGTGGATAGATATCTGCTTGCTTCCAAATATTTGCATAGAACGCTTCCGGTTACATGATAAGCTTCGTAGCAGAGGTGAAAGGGTCAAAGAAAGTTTGCGCCGTATTAGAGTACGCTAAGTCCATGGGATTTGCAATGATTCTCACGGTTTATCTACCGTTCGATTAATTTCCGGAAATTTTTATGCGTCTACGAAATTCGAATTAATTCGTTTTACCTAAGTACTTTTGATAGATAATTATAACCAGCTAAAACGAACTTACATAATTTACTCTAGAAAGTTGACGGATTTCAGTTTACCAATAATGTAACAATAGCATTTATAAAACAAACATATTTCATCAACACCAAAGAAACCTAACTGTATACAAATTCGATACTGTGACGGCCGTTGATTATTTTTGTTTATTATGCAGCATCGGTGTTTTGTTAATCCGTTCATTGTACTTTGCCTGGTGTGTTCACATTTGCAGTTCTACTCAATTCAATTCGATACATATCTATATGATAAAAACGCTAAATACCTGATCACTCTATTAATTTTCTCCGTAATCAAAATTCCTAATGATAATAAAAATCGCAAATCGCTTCGCATCAGACAATTCAAGTTCGATTCTAAAATCGCTATCGCTTTCTTTCAAAGACTTTCGACCGTTCCCCGTGACATAGCGTCGCGACGCCGACAACACTCCCGTGGGATCCGCGTAAGCTTCGAGCCACGCACGTTCCTGTTTATACATGTTATTCCCGTGGCGTGTTAACGCACACAAGCTCGCACATTCAGCCACGTGCACTTTGTGCAGTTAGGGTAACAGGGTTACGTAGTTCCCCGGTACGGGAGACAGTAACTATTCCGTTTAATTTGATTACCGTGCGCCTATCTGCCACCGCGTGTAACACCTACTAATAGCTAATTTGCAACTGCATTAGTTAGTTAAATATGCCGGCGCATCGTGCGCGGCTAATCAGTACGAAATTGCGTGAGCACCGACCGCTACAAGCTTCGTTGCTGATCGTGCGGCCGGAGAAATTACCACCCTGCCCAATCGTTACCGTTGGTTCGGCTCGTATACAGTGGGGAACAATGGTCTTCTCGTAGTAGTGGTAATGCGAAATTGATTTCGTTCCGTTTCATTGTTAATTTTTGCAAAACTTGGAATAATCGTGTAGGATATGAAAATCGGATCGATGGATAGAGATAGTGTGATTAAAGAGTATTTGGGCTGAGTATCGAAAAGAGGTGTGAAAAAAGAGCGTTTAGATTGAGTGATAGTTTATTAGAATGAGTTTCGCTGAATGTATAGAATGAAAGATTGAAAAACGCAGGTAAGGGAATGCGAGTAACTCGTGACCCAAGTCGGCAGGTGTCACAAGTGTGCGAATATGTGAATCAATCTATGGGAGAATGAAAATGTATGAATAAGGATGTAAATGGGTGTCAGAGGAAAATCGCGAGATTTTGACAGTGGTGTCAGGGAGAAACGTGAGAGAAGAATTAAGAAATTGAAATTTGAGTGTATTTAGTGAGTGTAATTGAAGTTAGAGTCGCAGAGTTATAAGGGAATTTATTTAGTTGGGAGTCAAAAAGTTGTAAAAGTTAAAGAATCATAGGAATCACAAAGAGTAAAATTGATAAGGGTGCGAGTATTTTAGTATTATTTATTACAGTGTTATCATTTAATAAACGGTTTCAAATCCTTTAATATTAAAAAGCCAATTAATTTCGGTCATTTATCCTTAAATACCACTGAAAAGAAGAAAAACAACACAGTACCAAGTCTACAGTATTCTACATTTGTGTAACGCGAAGTTTCCGCGCGACGAGAATTTGCGGACGAAGGAATTTCCACCGTAGGATTTCTAGGCGAGGAATATTTCTTGGCTCTGGAATTTCTGCGGCTTGAAGTTTATGTGGGGCTGTATTTGAAGAACTGGAATTTTTACGTCTAAGAATTCCTACGCGGAGGATATTTTTTAGGCATTGAATTTTCACTCGTTGAATTTCTATGCCGCGAATATTACCGTGCGTTGACATTTCTTTGTTCAAAATAATTCCATTCCTTAAATTTCAACGCCTAAAAATGTCTATTTCGCAAATATTTCATCGCGAAATTTCCACGCCTAAATATTTCCTTTCTTCGAATATTTCAGTGCCTCAAAATTTTCATACCTTGAAATTTCTGTTTCAATAATATTTCCAGGTCTCAAAATATCAGTACGATTAATATTTCCACGCTCAGAAATTTCCACACTTTAAAATTCCTGTTTCACAAATATTTCCAGGCCCAAAAATGTCTATCCGACGAATATTTCCAGGCCCCAGAATGTCTACACGAGGAATAGTTCCACGCCCAGAAATTTCCACTCCGATATTTGTACGCTTGTAAATTTGTACTGCTTGAAATTCTTGAGACCTCTTCAAATTCAAATTCCCTGCTACGTTGCTGCTCAGCGTAATAAACTCACTTGCATTATACACGAGTGGACTCTGCGAAGCAACTCTTAAAACAACGATACAACTAAGTAAGTTACTTAAATTCAATAGCAGTGTACAAAGCCTTTCGCCAGCCACTGTACATACGTATCTGTCTCTAACACTACTACGTGTAAACACGTTTTCGAACTTTCCATCTACCGTTTCGATCTACTCGATGTAAAAAAAAACAACAACAAAAATTTTCCAAAGAAAGGACGAAAAAGTAGTTCGTTCCACGTAAATGTTCGTTTCTCGTTACCACAGAAATAGAGTGCACGCGGTATCACGGGATGATACTAGTAATTACATGAGATCAGGGTGGAAGTTGAAGCACTGCGGCGGATACTTCGATTTGCATATAACCGTGATAATATAGGTCAACTTAATTAAAATTGCATATTGTACTTTTAACTCAAGTTACCGTGAAATGAACCTACGATTACATTAGATTCCACGTTTCTTTTCGATCGAAGAGGTATTTTAGTTGACTTCAGCAATGAACTACAATTAATTTCCTGACCGTTCTGCAGAACGTTCGAATTCTGGGATTTTAACTGGCTCGACTTACGGTCCACGAAGTAATGAAGTTGAAGTATATTAATACGTGAAATTATTTTGAACAATTATTGTAACGAAATTTATCATAATATTTCACATTGTTTCGGTTTTCGTTTTGATCCCTATCTATATGAAGATAGAATTAAAACAAATATAGTAATATTACATTATTAATTAGTCCCCATCAGAGTACAACTTACACATTCATGTATTTTGTCTGAATAAAATTACATAATCCACGCAATTACATTTCGCCAACAGCCAATGTTTTATCTCGCGACACGACATATACATAATTCAAGCAAAAACGAAAACACTTTCCAGAAAAAGAAACCGCATAATGCATTCTTTCTGGCCTCGCAGAAAGTAGTCAGTAAAACGTTTCCAGTGTCAACACAGCTTTATCCGTGAGAAAGTTCTCCTTTGCCGCGGTTTACGATGGAATTCCGCCGAAAAGAACTCGCCGCTCGAAAAGAGGAAGGAAACGATTAAAATGAGGGAGGAAAAAAAAGATACAGAGAGAAGAGGGGGGGGGGTGGACTCCTACGAAACCGCGGCTTATTAACTTGCAAGTTTGTCGCGTTTTTTCGACCCACAGTTACGTGCAACTTTTTCGTCGGACATAACTCGTGAAACCAATAATACGTCCTTAATCTCTTTTTTACTTTTTCTTATTTTATTTCGGAAAACTTTGGACCATTCTCTAACTATCACCCTTCGATTGCTTTATTGCGGTGAAGAATTGCTGAATATTCGAGTTTCATTCCCGCTTCGTAACACCCCATTTAATTGCACGAGATTTTCTTACATCTTCATTTTAATTACAATATAACATTTCGTAATTGCTTGGGAGATATAAGTGTTTATTGTAAAGTCATTATTAACCCACTTTAAAAGCAGGTAATTTCGGAAATTGCGTTGCTGTATATCTATGTAGATTTTTAACGTCTGACTTATTCTGTGTTTTATCACTGTGTAGTCTTGTGATTTCAACATTGCTATTAAAAAGTTTGTTTATAACAGTTTCTGGATATATATATCATCAGGGTATTGTTTTGTATAACAAAACGTTTATGGAATGAAATTCAAGTAATTATTTATATCCCACGGTCAATATTTGCCATTTCCCTGTTATGTACAATATTTTAGTTTTGGAATCAAAATAAATTGGATTGCAAAGGGTTAAGGGCCGAAGTGAATGAAGCGAGATTTACATTCTTCGATATTCATATCGAAAATAATTTATTCACCGTCCATTCAATAAATAATAAAATTTATATGTAAGTATAAATTTCATTGAAAAATTACAATTTTTTCCCATAAAACTCGTACACTATGCGTCTGATATTAGGAATAAAATATCTACAAGTAGTTACGAGCCGAAAGTTGAACACGTTTTTCAACACGCTCATTACGTGACTGGAATCAACATTTTCCCCCAAGTTTTCTGAAAACGTGAAGCATCCCGCGGGACAAATAATACGCCTTCAATCTCTTCCTTTCGCGGTAACAAAGTTTTCGAGCGTATCCCGAGCCGCACAGTTCAGATTCTTTATTGCTTTTGAGCAGTTGCGCTCTCGAAAAGCTCATCTCTCGACGAACTTCGACGTAAAGAGATAAAAAATATTACGCTACACGGTTTCCCGTGGCACGGATCCCAGTAATGAAAGTTTTTGAATATTATCTGTGTATTAACATTTCCAACGCGGTGGGAAAGTGTGGAAAATAATGGAAAATATAAAGTGTTACCAATAATTACAAAGATCCGCTGGAATCAAAAATCAAATTTACATAGCTGTTTAAATAGCGGAATAAACGGGAAACAAAATTATTTTGATGTTTCAATGTTCGTGTTATGTAGAAGTAAAACAAATCTGCTTGTCGAGCTAAATTTCTATATTTTATAAATAATCGTGAATAATAGAATGTCGATATAGTAAATTTCAAAACGATATCGACATCTCGGGAATATGTATTTAAAATTTTAAATAGCACTGTTGACGTTTCAATCAAAATTATAAAAATATAATGAATTATCCTCCACGGTTGAAAGTGTTTAATAAAAATATTAACATATTTTTCGTGTTGTAGAATGAACTATAGAACCCTTTCTTTCGCGAATTTTCGAGTTTTTCTTCTAAATACGGTTAGTGAATCAATTTAAATCGCACTTCAACACGATGTACATACATTGCCTTTAAAGTATGCGAAGCTTACAAAACGCTCGGAGCGGACTACCGCTTTTAATTAGAGCTTTCATACTTCCTGTTTCCTCGCTCGCAGATTCTGTGCCCGCCGCGTAACAATTTCCACATTTTCTCTAACTGCGAACATTTGATTTTCACACATTTGGCCAACATTAATTTTCTTTGCCTGTCGGAATCGACGTAAAATATTTAGATAACTCGTTTAACACTTTCATACGCCACGATTCGCAATAATTAATATTATATAAAAATGTTTCAGTTTTTTGGATAAAAATAATAATAATTTAGAAAGAGAACTATTTTTCTGTGTAAACATTTTTTAGATTGGATGATACATTTATTAACAATAGTTTAAGGAAAAATATGTTTGAATGTAAAACTGGTGGAATAACATTTTTCTACTTTTTTGTGAAAACAACGGTTTTAATTACATTTTCTCCTTTCATAATGACAAAGAAAGTGGACGGACGAAAAAAGTGTGAAGTTCTGCTACACGAATTTTCAGGTCGTATTCGGTTTAATTTAAATGCGTGCATTAATGTTGTTAGTACAGATAACAGGATTTTAATTAATAGCACGATAATCCACATCGAAGTCCGTATTACCTCCGTTACAAGCTATTATATTCAATTACCTAGTAATCAAATCAAATCCTGGCTTTTAAGTGATTGGGGTATATCACTATAAGTTTAAGTGATTACGTGCGACGTAATTATCATAATTGTGGGCACACGTTTAGCACGATAAATATTGCTATGTCAAAGATAGATACATATACATATATATTTTTCGTAAATTCACAGTATCGTTGATAGTAAAATCGTGTTAAATATTACGTGTATATTTATTTGGATTTAATTAACAGAATATGCAAGGTAGTTAATTACAAGTATCGCAACATTCTGATATTTGTGCAATGTGTTATGACGGCCAGTTACAGTTTACAATTACACGATCAAATACGGAATTAGAGTAATTAAACAGAAACACGAGGCACAGTATTTTCTCATTTACTCAAATTGTATAAGAATTCCAGGAATTTCGATGAAATTCCATAAATCTGATTGAACGATAATATTTAACCAGGTTTCAACTTTAGAAACTTCAAATTAATTTACGATATTTAAACATGTCGGGACTTCCATGTAATTTCCTGTATATATCATAATTTTTTATTCGTCCAGAAATGAACGATGATATTTTGAATAATAACTTTATATTCCATTTTCTTCATTTTTCTATCGATGAACAAAGTGTTTGAAGCATGAATTAAAACGTCACATGCGATTGTGCTTTACATATAAAATACGTACACCTGCATAAAATATGGTATTTTTTAAAAATTATATTATTCAGAATTTAGTTATGTAAATTTCAGAATCGGGAGATATTTAACTAACGAAATTTTTCCATGAATTTTAAAGAGGTCAGATTACTACGTGATTTTTCACCGTCCAACAGCCGACTATGTTTCCAAATTATCACGTTCTGAGTAGCTACAAAACATTATTGAAAAAGCGTATGCTGAAACTAAAATACTTGATTACGATCCAAAATAGGTATCAAACATTATTACAAGTACACAGATTGAAAGTAACATAACTTTAACAAATCTGATTTATTCCAAAAGAGCAATGCATCTCGAAACTGTAACGCTTATGATTATTATTTTTTTGACTCGTACATCAACATTCGACTGTTTGGCGACCGCCATTAATCGTTTGACGCAAGAAACAGCAATAGTCCCTTGGGTGCAATGTATTCCAGCGTGTATTACCATTCACGGGAGAATTGGAAACTGCACAGTATCTCCCGACATGTTTCTTTGACTAGCGCAAGTATTATCGTCCCTCGAATAACTCAAGTAATTTCAAACTTCCCGGAATCTCGCCGTTCGACGACTTCATTTCGCGAACCCGGCGCATTGTTTTCGTAAGAAATTCAGCGCATAGTCAGGAAGGAAATTATTTACCTGCTAACACATATACATACATATAAGTACACGTGAACAATTGAAATAATTACACATGGTATTATAACTAAAGTTTTATATTCTAAGATTTTATTGTTGTCGAATTTTTCATGTCCCAGGTATTCATTATATGGAAACTGTTTTCTCAAAAATTAACAAACATTCTACAACAATAGTGTTTTGTATATGTTAACCGTTTAAGAGTACAATACAAGTAATCATGTAAATAATTACGCACGGTATTAAAATACAAGTTTTATTCGTAAGATTTTATTCACGTAGAATTTTATCATATTCCAGAAATTCGTTCCATGGAAACAGTTTTCTTAAAACTGACAGACGTGCTTGCGCCAATGGCGTCTCCTCCCGTGTTCCATTCTTTTCGGTCTTTTCTTTCTGATAATTCGATCGACGATATAATTTGAAGAAGTGGGAGCTGCGGGAATGCCATTTGCTCCTAAGCGAATCATCCGGCCCACTGATTTTATTCGCGATCCCGGCTCTCTCCGTCGCGTCACAGAAATAGTCTAACGCCTCATAGTTTCTTTGCGGGAAGGCTATTCGAACATAAGTATATACTAAATTCCCACGATTTTGGAAGAGAGACTGATTCGAATCCGAATTTTGCATAAGTACTTTCAGCCACCGCGGAACTTCGTCTCGGCCGTTACTTTAAATCATTTATGCGAAAGTTTCTTGAGATCGGCTTAAAGTTTAATTTCTACAAGAATTAAAAGTGAAAAATCCTCGACACTTTGAAATTATAAAATCAAATTGGACCGGGAAAACCTGTTGGAATTCCAGCAGTGAAACATTTACCAGCACGATGCGCACATACATCTCTCACACACATATACACATACGTATATACAAATTTATAAAACATCGCGACCCAGCCCGGATATCTTTCCTCGTATTTCACGGAATACACTTAACCCAAAATCGTTGTTTTACAGCGTCACGTACAACGTTAAAACACAAAGCGCATCCAGCAACGTGAGACTGGCATGCGGTATGTTCCTGTAAATACAAACTTTATGATCCGTGTACAGGTGTGTGTGCGGGCGCGTGTGTAGGAAACCTCGCAGTCGACCTTAATGCCATTCTTTTACCGGTCACCTCTCGCCTCGCGAAAGTTGCGCCGCCATCAATATCGCGGCGGACGTAAAATGGAATAAAGCGGCGAAAAGGCAAAAAAAAAAAAAAAAAAGGGAAAAGAAAAAGATGCCGCGAGGATGAAATCCTAAAAGCGTCGCGACGTCCCCGGCGAATGAAATAACGCTTCACAGGCTGCGAGCCCTTTGCCAACCGATGCATCGGTAATCCCTTTTTCTTCCCATTCTTATCGCGTTTCTGATTTCCTTTGCCGTTTCCGTTCACGGCTGCCTGACGACGTCCGACATGGTAATGTTGTTGGACGGGTCACCTTTCGACCTGTCCCCGATCGAGTCACATCGTGTTTTATTCGGGTTAACGTGGCCAGTGTTAGTGTATGTGGACATATGTACATGCTCGGTGAACGTCAGTGTTGGGCAAAAGTTATTTCGAGTGAGTAAATTCGATCGATTAATAATAAATGTGTTACTCGTTTGTGAATAACACGGTATAGAATTATTCGTATATTGTTTACTTCACGAGGATTAAATATTGTAGTATTTTGTTTGAATTAAGGTTCCGAATTTTTTAGTATAAAGACGAAGATATTTTTAATAAATTCATGCCTGAAGGGAAACTTGGTTTAATAGTAAATAGATAATAAAAATCGATAGAAATAGTGTCTGTATTCGGTGATATCGAAAATGTAGAAATTCATATAATTATTCTGATATTTAACTGGCTCGCTCGAAGTTATCTGATAGTAATAATAATAATAATAGTGAACGATGATTGTCGACTTAGGACGATAGCATCGATTTTATGCTCTTATGGTCCAGGAATAAAGAGAAATTCTTATCAGAATTGGGAGTCGTGCCGGGAAACGTAGTTAGAGGAACTTTCGTCTCACGATTGCTCGCTTATTACAGCGAGCCACAATTACCGGCAATTTCCATATATTTCGTTGCAATGTGAATAACAACTGGGTAATTACGGTAACTCGTCGGGTAATTATCTATACGTAATACGGCCGCGCGAATTTGTGGCTAATTACCATTTTCTGTCCGCTGATCGTTCCTTAAATTAAACAGAAAAAAAAGGGATGAAAAGGCACCACCGTTCGTCGAAGTATTAAGCATCATCCTACATTACCAGTGTTTCTAAATCACTTCCACATTGATGCATCTGAAAACCAATCAATTTTCAGGATAATATTGAAATTATTGGAAACAGCCTGCACAACACAATTTATAAATCTTTTCAAATACATCTGAAAGTAAAATAAGAATACCTCTCCTAATAGTATCTGACTTAAACTTATCTTAATTCTAAATCGTTAAGAATTTTATTTATCAATTTAAAAACTAAAATTAATGAAAACAGCAAAGTCTGCCAAAAACAATAACGTTCAAACATTCCTCTGTCATCTTCCCACAAGTCGAGCAACCAATGTCGCAAAGAACACACCTAACCAAAACACATGGTGTCCCAATAAAGTTCCCCGTTGCTCTATTAATCGTCGAAGAAAATTCCCAGGAAGATCATCGAGACGGCAAACATTTATCGGAAATTCTTTGACCAGCGGCCTTCGGGCCCCAGAGTTCCACCACCGTCGAAAAGGGGGGGAGGCATAAAAATCTAGTTGAAACAAACCAAAAAAAAAAAACACCGAGGAACAAAGGAACGGATGCCAATAAAAGTATGAATAATAGCCGAGATAGCCGGGACGGAATCTCGACGTTTTTCGAGGCTGCACGCTCGCAGTGATATGGGTCAGTGTTTGCAGCGACGCTTCGTTGCCGTTCCGCCCTGTTATTTCGAGGGGACAAGTTGAGCGAGAGAATATAAATTTTCCGGAGGTCGCTCCATCCACCGCGGAGGCGGGTATGAATGGTCGAGTGTTCGATTCAAATTGAAATGTCCGCCGGACTTATTCCTTTCATTCACGAACCGATCCCACAATGCCGCGGACGGGACATAAATAATTGCAGCCCGTTTCCACGGTACATGCACCTACACGACCGCGACCGATTCGAGAGAAATATTGCACCCACCTTAGTTATGCTTGGCGTACGACTCTCGTTCTGAGTTTAATGGATCATCCGGTAGTCGTCGTCGGGACCGATGACGGAGGTGTTAGAGGATGTGATCATCCTGGGGAATTATGGGAATTTCTTTGGGAACTGGATTTAAGTGTGCGATAAATTTTTGGATTTTTTGTTGCGATTAAATGTGTTGGGTAGATTCTGGTTTACCGTGTGTATTAATTTATTGGCACGTTCGACCTTGGATTGGTTAGGTTATATGTGATTATCTTTATTAGAGATTCTCGTTACTTTGAGACGCATATTTTAATTAGTTCTGTAAAGTTGTATCGAGTGTTTTAGAGTTTCTTTTAGAAATAAAAATAATTCAGACCATATTGTGTAGATAGAATTTTTAATAAAATATTTTCAATGAATGAGGAATGGTTTTGTAAACAGATCTATCAGAAATATATTAGAACGAACAACTAATTTCTACTGATCTCGCGTATCAAAACGGTGTTCGCTCATTTCGATAGTAAGTAGTAGATGTGGGTTCGATATCAGACTTATCGTCCTTCGAATTTTCTAACGATTTTCATGTCTTACATTTTTGTTATTACGTTTCAACGAACCATTTACCAACAACATCCGTATCACACTTCTTTCCCATTTCCATCTGTAAAACGCGTTCCCGAAATCGTTCTGGACAGGACTTGCGACGTCCTGCGTATAAAAGTGGAAGATACAAGAGTTCCTCGTGGTATAAAATCCTCGATTGAAATTCCTATCGCGAGACCGTAACAGAAACTGTAACCCGTCGTATTGATTCCAAGTGGCAGGTAAACAGACACTTTAATCGACCAACGTACGTTGTATAATACGTTGCTCACCCACGGATCGAATTCACGAGCGAAATGACACCGCGAACAGATTTTTATTGGACACTTCGGCAGCGTCGCGACGTCCCCGGGATGAGACACTTCGAAAACTGTGCTCGCCGCAGATAAGAACTCTTCGGAATTTTGTTCGGTGAAGCAGGAGACGGTGAAATTGGAAAGCCAGGAGAGAGAGCGTCGCGATGCCCAGTTTCCGCTTTTTGGCTCCCGACGTGTTCACCACGAAATCGAAAGGTCCGACGCCCGTCGTCGCGTTGTTTTTTTTTGTTTTTTTTTTCTTGAAACTTGCCCGCCGAAGATTTCTTAGACGTTCTAACTCAATGGACCTGTCACCGTCGTTTTTCAGGTGGACGTCACCGAGCTCTGCCCATCCGCCACGGTTTTGGCGCAGCAGTTGACCCACGTGGAGCTGGAAAGGCTGTCTTACATCGGACCCGAGGAATTTGTTCAGGCTTTCGCGAAGGTAATCATAGTTTTGTTTATTAGTTGTATTTTGGGGAGACATTGGGTGACTGAATGTCTTTGTATTTCTTTAGAGAAAAAATTATTTTCATATTTTGTAATATTTTAATAGTTACTGTTATCTTTGTTCTCTGTTTAAAACGTATGGATATAGAGATATTTGGCAGTATATTATTGAACGATGTATCATGAAACAAAGAGAGATTAGTATAATAGGCGGACTTGTATTGTTTTTATAATTTTATGAGCAATTAAATAAATCTGTACTTTTTACAATGTTATAAGTGAAGTTTTAGTTTCGAACCCGTGATTTTTAATATGAGAAATCTAAGGTATTGAGATATTTTGAAGTAATTCAAATAGATAGCTTTTTATGTTACTCGTAGCTTACTTTAAATGAAGTACAGTATTTATATTCGTATGGGATAGATATGATAGCGACGGTTTTTTATTATAATAAATGAACATTTAACGCTTATATATTTTTTTCTCCTATATTTCATTAGGAGTCACCACATCTGGAGACATCCTTCAAGGACATGAAGAAAACTCGCAATCTCGAATCTTACGTCCAATGGTTTAACAGGCTGAGTTACTTCGTGGCGACCGAAGTGTGCAAGGTAAATAAAAATAACTATCCATAAATACTCACTAGACCAGTAAAACATAATACAATTAAAATCGTACAATTAAAAATTAAACAGAATAATAGATCACTACAATATGCCCTATGTGTAAAGTAATTATTAAACAAAAATGGCAATAGATAACGTTGCTGTATTCTCAATAAATTTTCGATTATCATCAATTAGACGTGGAAGACTATTTTATATGCAATTGAATTTATTTTTCAGCATGCGAAAAAGAAGCAACGCGTCCGTGTGGTCGAGTACTGGATCGAAACTGCCCGTGAGTGCTTTAACATCGGTAATTTCAACTCACTGATGGCGATTATAGCCGGGCTGAACATGTCACCGATATCCCGCTTGAAAAAAACGGTGAGTGCTGTTGGATTACATTTTTATAATGCATCGGTAGCTGAACCTACGTAGCAAAAGTCCACATCGGGAGATATATGCGTCATAAATTTTATATCGACTTCGGTTTTGCTGAAAGTTTGCTTTGATAATTGAACATCAAAACGATATTAAAATATCACCGTTGAAAACACGCCCGTTAACCTTTCAAATTTGTTCAGTGCACTCCGCTCGTCGTACAAACGATTTTTTTTTTCCCTCGAATCACAGCCCGGCATTGAATTTCAAACTATCGTTTCGATACAGAACACACTGTGTGACGCAATTTTTATTTAAATTGTCATTTATTTCCATTAATTAGATCTTCGTTTTGCAAAAATTTCCGGGTGTAATTTGAATATGCTTCGAATAACGTATTCTTGAATTTTGATAATTTTGTATCGCGTAAAAAATATTGAGAAAATGCCCGATCTTGTGTCGCGGTTTTGTTTCTTGTCAAAATGATGACATTCGGTTGAAAAACTGTTGATAGGGCGATAACGGGGGTGGATTGTCGTTCTCGTTTACACCCCGCGCGTCTATGTGTGTGTGTGTGTGTGTGGCAATAAGCGTCTGTAATCCTCGTAAATCGAGCGTGGCGCCGCGACGACCAGCGTCAACCGTGACGAATCGCCAAGAATCGAATTTCCGCGTCGCTTCGCCGACGGAAAAAGATCCCTTTTTCCGCGAGAAAATGGCGACGGAATAGAACGACCGGGTTAATGAATGAGATAAAGAGAATCGAGCTATTTTAATTGAATTTCTGCGCCGACGTATCGCAAATTTAATTGAAACGTAGATCAAGGTTCCGGTTAATTAAAATCCCGAAAAAATTGCCATTCTTCGGCTTCAGTTTTCCCTGCCTTTGGCTCGTGCTTCTTTGATATTTCAAACAATAATTTTGTACGAAAATAACCGACGTCTAATTCATATAAATATAATATATTCTAATCAGTAACACCTTATTCTCAGATTTTAATAACTAAAACCAAAAGTATTATATCAAAACTAGTTAGATATGACGATCCACGTTAGGTATTTCAACCTTGATTAATAAATAGAATCTACGAGCTGGGTGAAAGAATTTTCTCCGCAATTTCTCGCTGTATCAATTATTAAGTGCATTCCATGGAATTCAATCGTCCGTTGTTCAATACGTATTATGCGTGCGACGTGCGTCATTCTCTCTCTCTCTTCGCATTACAAAACCTTCGATCCATAGTTCAAGCTTTTTAAAGAATTCCCACTGTATTTTTCTGACAACCCTTTCCTCATTAGTCATATCGAACGGCGGTACACAGAGGGAAATGAAATTTTCAATGGCTATTGTAGCATGGAACTCTGATAATTAAGCCGCACGGTAAGTTCCCACTTAAAATTATATTTCGATTCGCTATTTTCCCAGCGTTACGCTGACATTGATTCGTACGTACACCTGTTTCACCTGTCTCGACGTCTGCGAATTTTATGACGAAAAAATACTTTTTCGCGAACCCTTAAAGCGGATATCGTCGGTCAGATTCTTTTTTTTTCGATATTTTCGTTCGACTGTCACGCGTCGATCGACCGTCCATCGTGCCAAAGTTTCGCGTACCGAAAAAGGGTTATTTAAAAAATAAATATCGAACTTCGAACGTGAATCGACGTTACATAAGTCACGTGCGACGTGAAATCCGTAGCCGGTCGTGTTTAGATATTGAAATAAAAAAAAAAATGAAAAAAAAGGAAAAAACACACACTACGCGGCTGAAATAATAGAAAATGGAGACAGATGCAAACGCTTGGTAAGCGAAATGCAGAATGATGCGTTCCACCAGAGGAACGAAAGAAATGACTTTTGCATTCCGATTCGCGACGTTTGTGAAATAATCGAAGCGCGCGTCGCTTGCAGCGATTGCGTGTCTCTTGAAAGAACAGAAAAAGGGTGGATTGAATGGGTTACATACGACTTTCTGTCACTCTATCGGTGTCAACGGTATCTTTCGAAAGATGACGTCATTTTTCCCCCTTTATCCCGCGACACCTTGTAATTCATTTTCGATCGCACCGTGTATATGTTACATATACATACATACACGGTTAGTAGATGTTTATTTATATGCGGACGTTGTAAATATCCGACAATCGAGCTTTTTTGCTATTTTCATCGAGAATTACCCTGTGAAAGAGTCTCAATTGAAATATGTACGTCTATTCAAAGCCGATTATTCGATTGACTTAAGCGAAACTCAGGAAAACGAATTTAATCCTTTTGAAATCCATCGTCGGCCATAGAGCAGGATAAATCAAAAGCAGCGGTGCTGATAGTAATGTGTCAAACACATACGCTATTTCGCGGAAGTAGTGCGAAAGTCGATTATCGCTCCCGTACACAATACATATATGTACTTTGCATGGAAAATTACGCGTAGACGGCACACATACATATATTGTATGTGTATGTACGTTGCGCGATAAAAAGTTTTCAAAAAGCTTCACGTCCTGCGATCCGCGAACGAGACTGAAGAAAAAAAAAACGAAATTGCGTGAAACGTTCAGGTAAACGACAGGTTTAACGAAAATATAATGATTTCCGGATTGTTGCGACGGTATTAAAATAGAAACGAACGATACCGTTACCGACGATCTGACGGGAATGAAAATATTTCCCTGGCGGATCTACCTGGTAGATATAATTTCATCGCGAATTGCATTAAACGCAGACTGGTAAAACCGGAGGCCATTAAACTAGACGAAATGAAATTTTTTTCTCTTGACTTTACTCTTGGGACGCGAACGGTGTCCCGTGAATAACAATACTCATAAATATTCTTGGCTCTTATTGCACTCTTGATGTTTCATAGAAAAATGCAGATAGCAAAAAGAATTCCATAAATGAATTTATACCGGACGCGATATATAAATCATATTTTCATTCGCTGTAAGTTGACGTGCGAAAACAATGCAATCACGGTTACGAATGACGAATCGATGAGACGTTACATTTTTCTGGATTAAAATGGACGGGACGTAATAAATGCAAAGAATACAAATCCGTTTTTTCATCCTCGAAGATATTGTATTACTGTAAGTTTCTCTTTTATTCAAGATATTTTAATTAAAAGCTTGCTGGCTGTACGAAGAAGATAATAAAAAAAGAAAAAGAAATTCCCAAGCAATTAATGTTATAACGTCAGACTGATATTGGAACATGATCTCACATTTTATAACATATATAAAATCACAACGAACAATAAAAGAACAAAAAAAAGACACTGTCGTTCACTCGAAAACGAAAAAAAAAAAACAATATCCATATTCCCCACACAGAATTTCCAAGTAATTCCGTAAATTCGCCTGTAACGTAATATTAATTACACAAATAATAGGTGGTCCAGTGATATTAATCTCGCCGATCTAGCCGTGGCTCGGAATTCTTTTCGCTCAGTCGATAAATAAATAACGCCGGTAATTTCGGCGGTCCAGTTTCCGGTAATTTTATTTCCGTAGGATGAGCCCGGGACATTTTCTGATGAATTACCAGCCGCGGTACGACTTTATCGCGGGGTCCGGACAAATTGCGAGGTGGAATGGAAACCATTAAACGTTTTTTCTCGTTTTTAATTACGAGACTGACCCCCGTTGTACCGCGGGGCATATCCCTCCGGCTCCATTCGACGCGGACTGCTATTCAGGGTTCATTTGGTTCGGCCAGCTGATTTATACAAGCCACGCGTAAAATAATTGCTCGAACTATCAGCGGCCGGCCGGCTTGGACCCGGTTCGTAATTTTCGTTAATGAAAATTTAACGCCCGTGTTCGGTCACGCCCGCGTACTGTTTTTGTACGCGACGCTAACAAAGAGAGACACAGAGAAAGTGAGACAGAGAGAGAGAGAGAGAGAGAGAGAGAGAGAGAGAGAGACACTCCCCCTGAATGGACGCAGCCAAAGTTACCGCGAAAACAACCAAGGTTTTTTTTTGTTTTTTTTTTTTTTGGACCTACGGAATACACCGCGTATTAAAGTGCGTGAAATTTTAACCGAACGATTTTCGTGGTCTATCGGTAGGATTTTAAAAATTCCAGATTTTTGAAAGCTATGCAAATGGAGTAAGTATCCGGGTACACGGTACCCTGGTGCTCTGTGCTAACAGTGAGAAAAACGCTGATGGCATAATTTCAACGTTCTCGAACGTAGGGAGAGAAAATTTCGGAATTTACCGACAGCATGATTTTGACATGGAATTATTGCGGGAGTATAAAATTGCTCGTATTGTCCGAACATGTAAATTTTGAATATTTACGCGGCCACGTCGGTTGGCATTACCGTCGAGTAATATCGCGACTCGCGGAAATGGCGGTGTTTTTTTTTTTAATATGTATATCGGACTTTTGATAATAAACGAAAAAAAAGAATTGTTAATACCGAACACGCGAAAGCTTCGCGCACAGTTGGCGCACGTCAAACGATGGAACGTAACGGACATTAGTATTTAACAGGAATTTCTGTGTTATTAATGTTTAATAGAGCGCCGGTGTGTAATTCCGGAAGAAACGAGCGCAACGCGTATTTCGCGAATTACAATTATCCGGGGTTTCATTGCGGAGGCAATTAGTCAAAGTGTAAAGCGAACATTTGATTTCGTGCTCGAAAGTATGCTGATTTTATTTATCGAACGGTGAATTGATCTCACACTTTTCAACTGTTAACGGTAAAGGTTCGAGCTCCGATAACCGTATTGGTTCTATAGGTTGAAATGCAATAGTTATCTGGAGGGATCGAATATACATACATAGGTATATTGTGAAACTCGGTGAATTATTGGTAAATATGGAACGCTGGCATTTCGAATGGATGTGAAATTGAAGTGGTTTGAATTTTGCCAGTTTTGTCGATCGATCGGATTAAAAAATTAACGTGGTATGGTGCTCGCGATACCATCCAATGTACTTTATTTTTCATAATAATGATAAATGTTTTTTAACGGTTATTTCATAATGGCTGATTTATATTGTAATAACGTTGTTAATTGCACGTAATATGCTGCGCAACCTTTAACACGTTTGCAGACCGAAACGTGAAAGAATTACTAAATTATAAATATGAACGTGATCTTGCCATCTTTTGTAAATATTCGTTAGGCAATTTTGTTAAATAATGTAGTTATGATACCCGGTAGCATCGCACAGATATTATCGTATTTTGTAAAATGAAACGTACGAAACGTGATTGGAATAATTCTGATTTTTTAAACGGTTGTATGAAAGTAATTGATTTTTAAATAACATGTTCGCTCACCACAATATCAAAGGCAATATCAGTCAGTTTATATATTCTCTGGCATGTAGTACGGCTTTATAAATGTATATCCAGAAAGATGAAATCATTAGGATAATATTAGAAAAATGACATTTGAGCGAGGAACCATTTAACCAATAATAAATCTATTTAAATACAATTCAGAATGGCACGTAACATTGATATCAATTTAATTTAATATTTCAATTTTTACGATCGATCTTCAAACAAAACTTCAGTGAACAATAAAATTCTTAATATTTCCTAAACTAAAAATCTTCAATTATTTTAACTATTTCAAGCTTGATTTAATTCACACATAATTATAACATTTATCGCATTCGACCACGTTTTCCTAGCCAAAAACCGGATTCGCAGAAACCGTTAAGTTTGTGTTAAAAATAAAAACCCTTTAAACGTCACGAACTTTCCGATACGACCTAATACAAACGCTGTCCATACGAACGTACGGCGAAAACGTCAAATAAACCGGTTGCTGCCCGGAAAATTCCAGAAAGCAATCGTTGCTTTGAGTCCGCCGGAACTTCCATCCGCCTCGTACGACATTCCCTTTGTGACCGCCGACTTCCGGAAGTTTCGCCTTTAAACCCGTCGCGTCGAAAACTCGTATCTCGACTTCAAGGAGCCCGCCGCCGATACCCGGGCCGACGTCGGTGGAAGATGAACGATACCGGGTTAATTTACCACGGAGATAATCTGCGAGTGACGTCTCCTTCAGCCGTCTCCCGTGAAAGATCGACTTTCCACTCTTCAAAAAGCTAATTACGTTCGGTCGTTACGAGCTACGAGTATTCCCCCCCCCATCCCCCTCCCCCGACTGTTTCTGGGTCCCGATAGGGAAAATATCGATCGTGATTTTGGTTTTCACCGTACTTCGTCTGAATGGTGTGAAGGTGATTTAAATGACGAGGACTTTCAGACACGTCGATGGGCGAATCGAGATGCGAAGATGTGATTGGTTAAGATGTTTGGTCCGCAAAGGTTTCCTGCTTTGAAGGACAAGAGGAGTTTTGATGGAAAAGGATGTTTGGTGTTGGGAGATTTTTTTCTTCGTCGGGGA
This sequence comes from Mimumesa dahlbomi, assembly GCA_917499265.3. NCBI lineage: Eukaryota > Metazoa > Arthropoda > Insecta > Hymenoptera > Crabronidae > Mimumesa > Mimumesa dahlbomi. The sequence continues at coordinate 7,535,053 of OU824118.1, read as the reverse complement.
TGATAGGCGAAGATAAAATTTGATACTTGGAGAAAGTATAAAATTACTTGTTTTAAACTGTGCGATGAGATTAAGTTGGGAAAGGAAATTTTAATTTAGGATAATGCGTAATTAATTACATGAAGTATCGTTGATTATTAATTCAAGGAAATTTGAAAATCTAATTAATTTAGTGCTATATAGTGTCTTCCTCTATTAATAGGCTTTTTCTGTTATTTATGCAGACATGACAAACTTTCATTTCCTGAAAGTGAAGGGTCACAAAATTACTTGGCTTCGTGGAATAAAAATTATCGATATCTGCTATTAAAGAAAATTAAAGCCGAATAATAAAGATCTTTTGTAATACCTTATGTTTGTACATGTGCCTTTCGGGCACTTTTCCTATTGGCAATAGGAAACTGATATTTTCTGTATAAACTTTTTGTGCGACATAGTTGAACGAGAAACATTCGGATTTGAATGGCGTTTTTAATACTCAGATCTTCTGGCGAATGGGAAAATCAGAGATGCGGGTAAAAATGCGGGTTGACGAATGGCAACCATAAAATTGCCCGAGACTATTCTGCCGAAAATTCGTGGAAGAGGCGAATAGGAATGTGAAATCTGATATGCACTTTGGTAGTCACATAATTAAAGCAGGGAAACAATAATATCACTAAGAACTCACGTATACAATTTATCCTGATTTTAACATTGATAAATCAATTCTTTAATTAAAATTAAAAGAAATAAATAAAAATATCGTTATATCCGTTAAACGTACGTTTATTCGTAAAATAAATATTTCATATTTCATTCACGGTCGTGTAATTAAATATTTCACCAGCAAAATTACAATTTTAAATTACAAATGATCTGAAAACATTCGCAAATCAAGTATGTAATTCACGTTACGGCGACAATTATTTCAAATTCACCACACTCCTACGTTGATTATACCCCGACAAAAAAAATCCACCTGTGCCAGTTTCCGAACTAACAATCGTATTTCACGAGTATTTCAACGAATTCCTGTCCGGCTCGAAGACCAAAGATCCCTCCATCCAAAAATTGATTCCACACCACGTAGTGGCGTCTCGTTTCTTTAACGCTTCCTGCAGGATCCTCCTTGAAAACAGATCCTGCGTCTCCCATCTCCCTATTCCCTCTCCGTTTCCCATCCAGTTTCAATTTACCGGATCTGCCAGGAGTCTCCGATTCCCGCTGTTTTTTACCCCGTCAGAGCATTTCCCGAGAAATCGAATCGAGTCGCGTCGAGAAAAATGGCTCCCGCGGCGAACACGGGGAATCTCTCTTTCCCGGGGAATGCAGTTCGCAGAAGGAATCCGTGGTCCTTAAAGAATTTAGTTCCGCCATGATAGAGCTCCCTCTGGAAACAGACTCCGCGTATTTGCCAGAAGGATTCGGTCTTCACGCAAGGATATCGTCGATATATCATTCCCCTTAATATTTCTGGCGTCGGTAGGACATTTTCTGAAGTATCACTGTAAAAAAAAAACAAGCCCCCGGGAAAGCTCGTCGTAAGCTGAAACTATTATTTATTGTTAGTTCGGTGTAATGTGTCTCCTTTATTACACGTTTTTTCCGTTGTAATAATCGAGTTTCTTAGGTGACTGACGGATTTTATTTATTTAGGTGGGATGAGTGTAATTGATCAAGGATATTAATTAGAATTTAACGCAGGAAGGTTTTTAATTTCGTTTAGACGTAAGAATGTTGATCTACGTATTTTATTATTTATCCACAAATTTTTAATTTCTTAAATTTCTATTTAGTATCTGATAATTAGTTTCAGCAGTTGTCGTCGTAATTTACAGGTGAAAATCTTCGTACGATATTATTTATTATATATTCAATCTAAACGGTGCATGAAAACGCGCGTTCACCGACGCATTAATATTATGAAAAATAAATGAAAATCAAGCTTTTCGCAGCGACGAACTTGATTGCGTTCCAGGTAATCCATTACGAAAGTATTAAAATTCGCGGAATTTTATGGTGTTCCACTTCATTCCCGTACAGTTTAATCGCCAGGTCGAAAAGTCCGGTAACTGAAATTCAGTTTAATTAATACGAATTAGCGTATTCTAAATTTACCGTTGACGAGCGTGAAATAGTTTCTAGCGAATTGGTTCGAGTTAGCGTTCGGGATATCCGACATTTTTACAGTCGCACTCTTCAGCTTTGGAAGAAATAGAACGAATTAACATCGATTTCCACATATTGATATTATCCGAATAACTATACGTGTTACACTCAAAGCACTGAAATTCGAAGTATTTAACGTGGACAAATTGTAATTGCAAGTTTTACAAAGAAGAAAAAAACGTGTGAAATTTACTGCATAATTATTCACGAGATAATTATCGACCGGAGAGACTGAAAAATTCCAGATTTAAGGCTACTATCCAAATATTTCTGTGTTTCAGAATCGAGTTGTCGGGAATTTATTAACAAATTTAATAATTCGTTCCTCGCTTTCGAGGCTCGTATTTTTCTCATTTTTCCCGTAATATCTAAAGTCCTCCATGATTTTTTTTCAAATAAAATCCCAGGTTTCCTTTATTCGAACAAATTACTCCGCGAGAATAATTTTTCCTCGGACGAGTTTTCATAGAAAAAATAAAAAAGAAAAAAAGATGAAGCCGATCGTCTTACAATTAAATTTGCATTTCTGCCAAATTGCGTGAATCCACGCGGCGCCCTTTGTCACGCGAAAATCATCCGTCTGTTAATCTGTTAATCGGATATTAAAACGCTCAGACACGCGACAAACAAAATTAATTCCCGCCTCGACGGGGAACGTTTTCCTTGATCTCGAAGTTAATTCAATTTATTTCGTCGCATCCCGTTACACTCCGGGTCGCACAATAATCTCGCTTAAATGTCTCGTCGAAGCTTTTGTCATTTAGGCGTTCTACTCGACCGTCATTCAATCTTTGAAAGTTCTGTATGCAACTATGCGTGCTATTCGCTGAAAGATACATTATAACTATAGTGTGAAATAATTGTTTGATAATTGCCTCGCAGACATTATATTCGTATAACTTGATTCTGGTATTACCTTAAATATCCAAAATATTTCGACGTTTTTTCGTGGTAATTGTGGGCGCATGATACGATTGACGAATAAAAAGAATAATTTCCAATATCGCTGTGAATCATTATTATTTAGCTTCCTGTGAGAAATGAAGAAATTACTATTCGATAGCTCGAATACTTCACATTCAGGTTTTATTGAAAATTAATGAAATCAGTCCATGGTTTTATTAATAAAATCGGTATGCGAAATAATTTAATTTGAATAATTTTCTTTTATACGATTTTTTCTTTTATTTAATCATTTTTATTTTTTTTCTTAAAGCTTATTGCGTGGCGATGAAATTAATAATAATTTATTAACACTTGACAATGTCACAGCCAACTTATGTTGATATTCGTGTAGTATGCATGGTATACTTGAAAATAAAAAATTATATTCTTGCATACCAGATTAAATTTTCGAAAAATGCTTAAATGGCTAATGATTCTTCAATGATTGTTAATTATTACCCATAGATTTCCGTAGATTCTAAGCGAACGATTACCCCGCGACGCAACGGCACTCATTATAACTGTACACGTGATATGAAAATTTCGTTCGATAAACTTTTGTTACCTCTATAGCGGCAAAGTGCAATATCTCTACGGAAGTATTAAATGGGCCGCATTTATTCGCTGTTTACGCCGGAGAAATGCGCGAGAAAATAATTGTTACGAGTTCCCGGAAACTACATTAGTTTCACTTTAATTAGTTATCAAAATGTAAATACTTTCGATCCACTTTAAACTGGTAATACCGTCGAGGTTTGTTACAGCCTAAGCCACGAATGATACTGCTACCAGTTTTCGACTCGTTAAGTACGAAACTACTCGAACTCGCGCCACGGCTACAATAATCTCGCTGCTAAACTTAGCGTTCCATTACGCAGGAGTGTAACTATTGATACAATCAGCCATACCCGGAGATAGGGAAAGTAGGAAATACTCGTGGAACCGGAAACGAAAAACATAAGGGTGACAAATTTTGAAAAGTGGAATTAAAAGGATCTGAAAATCATTAGGAGAAAAAAACTAGAGTAAAAGAAAGTTCAGAGACATTGACTCTTTATAACTCAACTTTGGTTAATCTCCATTAGTCCTGCGAATCAAATTATTCGTTAAATTTCAATTCATTAGCTTTCTATTATAAAAATAGAAAGAAATAGACAAAATAGAAAAATTTAAGAATTACTGTATCACGACGGTAGAAACGTTAAATAAACAAATAGAGATTGAACAAATATAAAAATGTAGAGATGCATAACTTGAAAGGTACACGGTGTTATAGAGGTATAAGTATAACAAGATGGAAAAACAGAAAATTAGATGCATTGATTGTCAAACAAAAAAAGTACGGGGAAAGGTGAAAGACAAACCAGAGCGGAAAGTAAAGAAGCGGGGAAATGAATGAATGAAATATAGGAGCGAACGTAAAGAAGTATAAACGGGGAAAAGAAAAGCCGGGCAAAGTTTTCGAGGTAGAAAATGGGTGAACAGAGACAAATCGAATGCAGATAGTAAGGGGCAGCGGCGAAGTCGGGAATAGAAGAAACGAAAGAAAATGGAAAACCAGATTCAGAAAGCAAGAGCATCTAACTACCTAACCGTGGAAATGGTGGATGAGATTCGATACATCGAACGGGAAAAAGAGTTTCGAGTCAAAGGCAACGGGATCAATCCGATTGCATTGTATTCCAAGTCGGATACATTTATCGTGTGTCGTGAAACACGTTCGAAACTCGTTTCCCATTCTCTTGTATATATATTTCGTACACTACATATATACCCACATAGAATCTATCTACAAAAAAGAACCTGTAAAAATTTTCATAAATTTCCAAAGAATAATTATAAATATCTACTGTACAAAACATACAATAAAAAATATAAAATTTTCGCTATTTTTCCATTTTTTTTATTTAACACTAAAACGGTCCAGACAGTCAAAATGACTGGTTTCGAAATTTTTCTAAGAATCGCTTAAATTTAAAATATTGCGATTTTCAAAATTCTTCATAACCATATTTCTATATATAAATAATTACTGTTCAATTTACTATCCCTCTTTATTTCTTTGTTTCCAACATATTTATCCAATGTTTTTCAATTTATCCATGGAATCCTCGATCGTTCTACTGTTAATAAAATAATATTTTCCATCGCGACAATTACACGTTTCCTATTTTAACACGTACGGATCTTCTGTTCCAGTGGTCGAAGGTGCAATCGGCGAAGTTCTCGATTCTGGAGCATCAAATGGACCCGAGCAGCAATTTCAGCAGCTATCGCAGCACCCTGAAGGCGGCCATGTGGCGCAGTGCCGGCGCCACGGACGAGCGACAAAGAATCGTGGTGCCCTTCTTCAGCTTGCTGGTCAAGGATCTCTATTTCCTCAACGAGGGTTGCAGCAACAAGTGAGTAAAATACCTTTCAACGTCGTCTCGAGATCCCACGGAAAATTCGATGTCGAAAGGACGCCGCCGGAGAATTCTTAAGCGCATTGTGCGGCGGCACAGAATATTTCGGACAGTCTACTTGTTGTGCTCTTCAGCTTTATTCGCTGTGGGATCGGAGTATAAAAATTCGCGATAGATGGAACCGCTAGGTTTTTTGACAGTTTTGGGAAAACACGTCACGCAGAATGACGAAAATGTTACTTATTACGATTACTCGTTTTAAGCTAGACATTTTATTTGTGATATCTATTCTAAATATGGTTCGATGGATTAAAGTGCATTGAGAGAAACAATGTTGTGGTTGCCGTGAAATTTGAATTCATTTAGAGTAATGAGATAGAATATGGTGATGTATTTTATGGGGAAGTGATACACTTTCAAATTAAGTGAAATCAGTCAATCACCGATCAGACAGGTTTTATTGAGTTCTAGTATAAATGAATATGCACTCGTAATGAAAAATGATTATCATTTAGTTGAAATTAAATCGCATTAGTGTTGCCACGACGGAGTTGACTTTTCCCCCACTCAGCTCATCCCCCCCCCCCCACTATTATTAAGACCTAAAATTTCGGTGTTTCCCACACACATACCTGCCAGTTTACAGTCAACAACCCAGAGAAGATGTGACGGTCACAGTTGCTCGAAACTGACTAGTTTTTATTCCGTATTTATCACAAAGGCCTTGTGATGTCCATTTTAGAATTTTAAATTGAGTGTATTACGTACAAAGTAACACGTACACAGTGCTTCGGTGTTTTCTTTGAAACACAGAGGGTAAGATATTCAAATTATTTTCTTGATTCCTGTTAAATTACCCAACGTGGTCTCTGACCATTTTTTTCTCTAATCTTTTAACTCTTTGAAGCATGGAAGCGGTTAAAAGCACCTCACCTTTTTAATACTTAAATATGCAGAGTGGGATATTATTTATAGCATCATGAAAAATGAAAATTACTTAAACCGCAGCGATTTGAATTCAACAAAACTATTTAGTATAGTAATCTACTCATTGTATCTCACTCTAGAATTAAATGGTTAATTAACATTTTATTTCTTCCTCATTTTATATAATATAAATAGCCTAAAAATAAAGTAAACCTACCTTGTTAAATTTTATTCCCATAAAATTTCTGTGCAACACGGCCCTTTTTATTTTCTAACATTCCATGCTTCAAAGAGTTAAATAAACTAACGAATTTGAACACAGCTGCCGTATTTACCCTCTCATCAAACTAGATTCGTAGAACTCAGGATCTACAACGTCTAACCAATTTTCCTCCCAAAAAAAAACGAAAAACACTTATGCAAAACATTCCCACCGGTTTCGAGGGGATCAATTTGTAACGTTTTTAGCGAAGTACCGAAACGAACTTCCTTTCCTTCCTTTATATATTCGATCAACTTCACGACTGCATAAACCCGACTCTGAATTATCCGTTGGTACCTGTACTCGGGTTCGATTGAATCCCTCGCGATTCTCCGTCTTTACCCGACGAGACGATCGTAGAACGGCGATAGTTGTAAACTCGAGAGGGAAAAAAAATATGTATAAACTAATTTAACTTCGCGCAAGGGCCGCGGCAAAATGTTGTCTCGCGTTGGAACGCGATCAACATTTTCCAAGGAGACGGTTGAAGGTTCGATAATTTCACTGGGGCCGATACGTCGATAGGGGAGGCATCCTTCGCAGAATTTTCGTCTTCCTGATTTTTTTTTCCGATTTTTTTGTCGGGCGTATTTATCACGAAAACGAATGTGCAACGGCGTTCTCTTCGTTCTTCAGTTCGCGAAAAACGTCCCCCCGCTTGTACGTATAAACTTATTAAACTTGTAATGGCAAAAGTTGTTCCGCCGTGTTTGGCTCCGAAAGTTGTTGAAAAGAAGAGCGAGATAGCAAACGAGAGAGAAGGAAAGGGAGAGAGAGAGAGAGAAGATGGTAAATATAGGCGCTTAGATTTTTCTATCTTATCACGTTGATGTACGTATGCGCATCGAACGACCACAAGTTTTGTGTCACTTTGAAAGTTTGCGATGTAAATTTATATAGTGAGTGAAAGCAAATATTACAGAAATTAGTTGAGTGAATTTCTGATATTATGTGAAATAAGTAATCGGAGCGTGTAATTTTTGTTTGATTAATGCAACGGATTAATTAGTCTATGAAATATACCGCAGTTACTCGGTAAAGTCACAGTATTCATACGATAATTGTTATTTTAATTGACTCGGATCGTATTACATGTCAAATTGCATTTAATCATTTGACGTAATGTAATTACGTAGAATTCATTTCCGGGGGAATATTTTTTGCAGTAACGTTATTTACGGTGGAAATAATTGTTTTTTCCCGATTTCGCGCAGACGAGACGTAACATTTTGACGACCGTTGAATTTTATCTGGCCGCGATATTGGTAACCGCCTATTTAAACATTGCGCAATCACTAAAAACCGCATTTTACGACAAAGTGTGTACGCAATGGAATTATTTGCTTTAAATCAGTGCAGCTTTCAATGCGCCGCGTCGTTACTTTATTTCCACGGGTATTCAATGCGAAACACGAACGACCCTTCGCATTTAACAATATAACGATACCGAGTTACACGAACGATCGCGGAAATATTTGATTTGCTCGAAAATTTATGTAGCTAGGAAAATCCGGCTTTGATACGAGCAAATAAAAGTGTGTTTTACGAAAGTATAATATTTACCGCAGTAAAAATCTTGTAAAACCGGTGCGCGGTACACCCCGGAATATTTTCCATGAAAACACCACACGCGATTACCGTGCCAAATTAAATCCCTTAGAGCAAAAAAAAAATATATAAATATATATCCCCACAATCAAAAATCTTTCAGTAATGAGAGAAGAAAAATTTCATTCAAAAATCTACCGCCATCCCGGGCGCAGTATTTACCGGCCAAAAGACATAACGTTGGTATATGTGCATGTGTATGTATATGTATATACAACATTCCTGCACGGCGTAACATATGCGCATTAAACTCATAACGGCGTATGTTATCTCCGAAATGGCGGAAGAACAGAGGACTCATACAAAATATATGTACAGACAGACATCGTCTGAACAGAACGGGAACATCCCCCCCCCCCGCCCCTATGCCACCCCCTCGCCCGAATTGCTGGAACGGATCACCGTGCACACATACATACACCCATCGGTGAGACAGACATTGCCGGCAGACAAATATCTGTGCATTATGCATTTTAAGCCGCTTGCATAATTCAAAGGTTCGTGCGGGGCACATACGATATTCGGCGAAAAGGAACGGCGTAAGGCTCGTAACGATTTTTGTACGTTTAATTGGTGTGTTTCTGTGCTGATTTTAGATTCCATTTGTGTATCATGCGTTAAGTGTGAAAGGAAAAATTAATTTGAGTGAAATTAATTGGTTATTGATTGGCAATGATTTTTTTCAGTGGTACAATTGGGAGTAATTTGATTATTTTTGGGTGTTTCAAATTGATACTCTCTTAAATTAATTGATAGCTTGGCATTCATGATCGGGTTAACTCGCATTTTTTATGAATTTGAGATATTATGATGTTCCGAAGAACTGCAGTTTGAAATAAGTTATGCTACAAAACTGAGAATTACACGGGTAACATCTGATTCGATTTTTTGTTCGTTTTTTTTTACCATTAAGACGCTCCTGCAATTTGCTGTTTATAAAATTTGATTCCCTATGAATTTCTAATCTTGTGGCACGTGACGGTTTCGGGAATGATAAATAATTTTATCAAATATACTATAAAAAACTTTGAAACTTTTTATTTATATTGGGTAGAATAAAATATAGAATATTTTATAAAGTTATATGCAAGGAAATTTTGGAAATCAAAAATATCGATAGGACACGCGATTTCCATTAAAATGGATGATCTTGTAAAAGATCTAAAATAAGCAGCATATATTTTCTATCAGGGGTATATAAAGTTTAAAGGATGAAGCCGCCCTCTAAAACTCCTCTCTGTCGGGTACTACGTCAAAAAAAGTATCGAAAGTAAAAAAAAAACAGAAACCTTGCTACAGCAAAACTTTATCGTCTTCAGGGCGCAATAAAATAAGGATGAACAAAATTAGGTGGTACTAGTAAAAAGTTTGGACGCATCATAAAACGTTCGCACAAAGTATTAAAGTTTCAAACGGCAATTGAGCATAATTATTTCAAACTATACACTTATACATTTCGATCAAATCATTAATGCATCATCTATTATTAATAAACTTAATAATAAATTCACTTACTATAAAATATCATATCAAAAACATACTACGGATTCTAAGAATCACTTCATTTCTGTCATTAAACCCTAACACTAACAATACTCTCTGTTCCATATAAAACACACAAATTACAAAAAAAAAGAGGACCCTATCCCATTCCACGTGATTCCAGTCACAAATAAAAATCCACGTAGCGCAATTATCCGCTTTCCAAGTCAACTCGAATCCGTAATGGAATTTCAATCCGAAAAACGGTGGCAGGCGAAAACAAGAAAACAAGAAAGCCGAAGAAGACGACGAAGAAAAACGAAGGTAGCTTCCTTCCTTCCTTCCTTCCCTGTCGCTGATAGATATCGGCTGGTCGTTGCGCAAATATCCTCCACGGAGACGAATAGCACCGCGTATGTAAATGTCTACTACGTGCACGTAACGCAAGCCAGAAAACTCTTCGTACATGGTCCTGCGCTACTCTCTTTCTCTCTCTTTCTCTCTCTCTCTCTCTCTCTCTCTCTCTTTCTCTCTCTCGCGCTCTCTCCTTTTCTGTCAGTCTGTGTATATGTGTTACGTGTACGCGAATTCGCGGAGTTTCGACTGACGATAAATTGCCCAAGTTCGACTCGTAATTTCCAGACGCTCCACGGTATCGGTTGTATCGTCTCCCGTCGGGTGTGTGTAGTCGTTACCGGGGAATTCGTTCAAGCCCCGATACACGAGCAAGCGACAACGATCGAAACGTTCGTTTTTTCGCCGGATCCGGCAAGTTTGAAACGAGAACGTGACTGTACGTCGACGCCGGGGAAAACTTCGACGACGACGACGACGACGACACGGCCGAGGGGATTCCGTCGACGGAAAACGCGTTACCTTGGCACGGCTACCGGTTTATTTTGAATTCTACCCTCGCGGAATCTTTACGCTATGACTTTTAAATGTCAAGGGAACGACAAGTATTTTTATTCGTGACCACGCTTACATATTTTATCTACTTTCTATCCCCCCTCCCCTTACTTTACGACACACTCATAACATTCTGTATATTCATCTTGAATATAGTTCCTTTCGATTGTGGAATGTTACGTTAACTGTTTGACTATCAGGTCGATATATAAATATTATTATATACACAGAGAAATATGTATAAAAAGAGAAAAAACGATTAGTAAATTGAGACATTAAATTTTACATGGCAACCGCGTGAATATTACATGTTTATCCATCGATCCTCTAAGTTACCGCAACAAGCTTGCAGTACACCGGAAACAGGATCCCACGAAATTAATTGCTCAAAATAACAAGCTCCGCCCTTATATGCCGGGGAATAGGTAACAATACGTAAACACTAGGTAACTTAGACGTGGAAGGACGGTAACATTGTTAGTCGGTACTGTTGTTATTATCGATCCACGTCGTGACCAGCCTCACAGTGTACCCAGCTAAGTAGCAGGCTTCCGGAACAGCGGATCTGTCTATTATCAATCTCCTTGCACGGTTGTCGTTACAGGCTGCCGAACGGGCACATCAACTTCGAGAAGTTCTGGCAGCTGGCGAAACAAGTGACGGAGTTCATCGCCTGGAAACAGGTCGCCTGTCCGTTCGAGAAGAATCCGCGGGTCATCGCTTTCCTGCAAGCGAGCCCTGTACTCACGGAGAACGGTGAGTCTTTTGTGGTTTTCATCACAGTTACTTAACAACGAATTACGTAATTTTATACAGACACGCTGGTTTAAGTAGAGAAATAATTTTTTTTTTCACTGGAATTTATTTGTTTGTTGTGTTGATTTATTGAGAGATAATTTTGTGGTTTGTAAGTTAACTCAGGAGTAGCTATGAGTCATTGAATGACGAATTTTTTAATGAGTGACATTGAATGTCTTTTTTGTTTAATAATATTTTTGATTTGCTGAAAAATTGGGGAGGAGTTACTTACTGGTATACCTTGTATTTAATGTGAAAGAATATATATGCAAATTATATGTGGAAATATTTGAAAATTATATATGATTTTCATCGGAAGTCGATGATAAATGGAAACTGCACGAAACACTTGTTTGTAAATTGTTTTCTTAGAAGAGATTTTAAGATATTTAATGGAAAATATTTCTCTGCTTATTCTGTATTCGCGAGGGTCTACCGGAGAAATATGTTTTCGCTAGAACATCATCCGCAGTCTACTGATCAGAATTCAGCCGATAGTAATTTGATTCTACCGGAGCGGAGTTTGATTTAGTTCTTTCGCCCCCTGCAAGAGCCTCGAGTTTCGGTAAATCTTCGAATTTACGCGTAAATCCGACGATTTACTAAGTTCCGTCGGGAAGAGTCCGAAAAAAGTCGAAAAAGTCTTTTTCCTTTCCGGGTTTTATCGCGAGGTGTTGGTAAATGTTGGGATTTGCGCGAAAACTCGGAAATGAACCGAAATTCAGGATTTTGCTGTGACAATTATACGCTAACAGCTATGACAATTGATACCGTGGATTTGTCAACCTTTCACCCTGGAAAGAGTCGCGTCCCTCAAACTGACGGATTTCAGAATTATTATTGTAAATTACAGAAATTGTCCCGTTGCATTTATTGGGGTAAATTAATGATCCAGAATACTACTTTACTTTCCATCGACCAGTATAAATTCGCTGTTCTCTGGTAATCTAAATACGTCAGCCTCCGTCAAATCGACGGTAGTGCGGTGTTTCGATAGCAATTCAGAACCACATTTTCATCGTCAGTCCGTTACCTAAATCTGGTGCATTGAACACCTGTTCTGCAAATAACAAATACATTAAATTAAAAGAAATAGTGAATCAAATGTAAAATATTAAAAGTCCTTGTAATTGAATGATACTTCAATTATATATATTTTTTGATTAAAGGGTTTATCAATAATAACAAACAATCCGTCAAATTGACGGTTGTGGCATTATTTGGTATGCTTTATACGTCGGTTTATCCACTGTTTTTTTTTGTAAATTTGATCTCTCGATTGTTTTAAAATTTTATCGTTAAGAGAATTTGTTTAAAAATTGAATAGAATGACGTCTAAATTGGGATACTTAACGAATCATATTTGTGTTATTTTTTTGTTTCAAATGCAGCACTGGCTTTGGCATCTTTCGAGTGCGAACCACCAGACAACAATCCGGAGAAAGAACGTTATAAAGCTTTAAAGTAAGTACCCCATAGTAAACTCATTTTTCACATTTAAAAACTTTCTAATGGGACAGCATTTTTTTCAACTTTTAATTACCCTCTCCTGATAATTGGCGAAAACATTATTACATCACAAATTAATTTCTCTAACCCTGTGCACAATAAATTTTACAAAGAATTAGTTTCTCGTGATAACGTCGAATTTAGTAACAAAAAACACGCGTTGTTTCCTGTCGATCTTTATTTAAACAAAGTTAAGCAACAGCAGGAGGAAAAAAAACGCTGTCACGTGTTTTTCACGCGAATGTTTCCCATTGTCTGCCGACAGGTCCGAATTGAACGCCCAGTGAAAACCAGCTACGCTACATCGCGTCGAATGGGAGCGATACTGATAAGACATATACATATATAAATACACACGCGAACACACGTTTATAAATATTAATATATTCACCACACACGAATCTCCCAGGAGAGAGGAGTCCTCGACGAGCAACAGGAAGAAAAGTCAAGTAGAACGGAGAGAAAGAAAAAAAACACAACACAAAGAAAGAAAAACACAAAGTGTCCGGCCGGAAAAACTTTTGCATGAAATTGTAAAAGACTCTCGGATTCAGTGATTTGCTCTCGCGATCGAAAGAAAAGGAATAACGAAGAAAAAAAAAAGAACAACAGAATTTCACCGTAGTGATCTAGCGGCATTTATGGACACCGTTTTGGGTATACACAAGGATACCGTGGGGGTGCAATCATCGATACACACTTTCCGCGAAAGTATGCGATTCGCACCGATTTTATTTCTCGTTTCCCACGAACACGTTACATCGTACCGTAACACTTCTACTTCGCGCACGATCTTCTCCCTCGCACCTGAACCACGTACGGTGGATACGTAACACGTTCTACGTATATATCAAATACTACACACACACATAGACGTCGTGTACTTCGAGTACGAAGACTACATACATATATACATATATATATGTAACGGGCATCGAATATCAGCCTCTAGAAGCGATCCGAATCGCGATGTCGGGAAACCGAGAATGATTTATACCGATCGACGAGCCTCGTCCATGGATCGAGGCACGAATCATCGATCACGTGGCGAACGAAGTGAATTCATCGATCGTGATCGAAGTTGGCCTCGACCAGACGACCGTGATAGGTAAAAACAATTAAAAAGAAAAAAAAAAAAACAGAAAAAATGAAAAGTAACAATTCACTGGACAGTATCGCGTAGCAGTAAGTATAGTTCCTAAGCCCGAGGTCCGCGTGACGAATGTCTCGAATAGTCGAAGTAGTATTCCCGATACGATATTCAATATAATCTCGTGAATCGGTTTTATTTATTCACGGGCCGTTCGAGAGATCGTTTCGCGCGACCGACCTTTTTGTACATAGTCCTTTTGATATACGCTAAACTGACTCCTAGATGTGAGAATTAAAGAAATAAAAAAATAAGCAAAAGAAAACACACAACAACAACAACAACAACAAAATATATAGGTTCGTTCCTGTAGAGTAAGCTCGAGATTCTCGGTTTAATTCGTAGGGTTAGGTTATGGACCGCGGTTGTCGTTGCACGTACTTAAAAAGAATGATACCGAAGAAGAAGAAGAAGAAGAAGAAAGAAAAAAAAATCAAGAAAATCGTAAGGATGCGACGAAGGTTTTTATCGACGTAGGACACGAATCGTTTCGCGAATCACGGGCTCGTCGCCGTGTTTTGTTATTTCAAGAAACCGTTTCGCAATTCCGTGCCCGCGATTGATCGACGACGTCGTTGATTCGCCGTTGGCCGTTGCCGTCGGTGACGTCACGCGAGAGAGACCCGACGGTAGCAAAAGTTCGCCGACGGGGTTGCCGATCGAGATGACGCCGTTTCGTTAATGGAATTCATACCGTGCACGTGCATAAATCACACGCTGCGTGACGTTAATGTGTTTCGCCGAAATCCCTGACGCATCGATTTAGTTCGCGCCGTGCCAATTATTATATTATACACTCACCCCGTTCGACTTCGCAGGTGTCGAAAGTTGCTGAGCATCGGAGAAATTTCCTTGTTCGCACGGTCGTCCGACTTCGGATTAATAGATGGTTTTGTATGTTTTTTTTTTTTTGTTTTTTAACGTATGCGACGATGAAAGATTACCGTTATCTCGGATTCGATAACGTTCGATGGTTGATTAGGATAATTAGCGCGATTAATTAATTAATATTATTCTAAATGTAGGGTGGCGTGCCTTCGTACCCGTTAAGTTAATCGTCTCTGATGCCGAGGAAAGTTGTAATAAATTAGCGTATTGCTAATTTAGGAAATCAGCCGAATTACCCGTAACTAGACGTTCGTCGAGTCGAGCGTGAATTTTATTTCGTCGAAGACCGGTGTGACGTCATTGGTGCAGCCGAGAGTGTATCGATTAAATCGAAAAAAACGAAACTTTTCCATATCGAATTCGCCGAAACGCTGAGCATCGGAGATTAAAATCTGATCAAGGTGAAATTAAAAAATGAAAAAGAAGGAGAGAGAAAAAAAAGAAAAGGGAAGAAAAACGAGAGAGGGGAAACTATTTATATTCGAGCCGGGACGATTGAAATTACAATCCGAAATTAATTAAAACCCTCACCGAAGACCGAGGGAAATAATATATATACATATATCTGTATCACACGGTTTGTTTCCCCGTTGGAAATTAAATTTTAAACCACGTACGAAGTCCGACCGATAGAAAAACATTTCTGGCACGTGCGTCGCTGTTCCGAACGTGGCGTTTCTATTTTTCTTCGACAATGATCTCGGTTCTTTCTGCGCATGAAAGGTAAATCAATCGGATCGGATCCATCAAGTAAACAAGCCACCAGTATCGCTTCTATTTTGTTTTCCGCCAGACTCAACTCACAAAATGAAAGAAGACAGAATAAGAAAGTGCAGGGGAGCGAGATAGAGAACGCGAAACAGAGAGAGAGAGAGAGAGAGAGAGAGAGAGAGAGAGAGAAAAGATTTTGAGAAAACATAGGGACCAAGTGTTCGTTTTTCCTTGGGTATAAACCGCGACACGTGAAGGGAATCGAAAGATCGCGTTAGATCACGATCGAGGAAAGAGATGCGAAAACAGACTGTTGAATTTTTCACTCACTCATTTTTGCCGCTTCTCGTGCTGAGAGAATATCCGCGTTTATACGATTTTTATGGAAATTTTAATCCGTTTCTCAGTCGAATTTCATTAGATAATGGAATGATTTTCGAATGGAATTCATTCTGTCTGAGGATTAGTTATTTTTGTTCCACTGTGTATATGTATATAAATTATTTTGCGTATCATCGTACTTTGTTCGTCCTTTTTTTTTTAACTTCATAATTTGATGCAAACAGATACTGCACGACGATGCATTTACGAGGAAATATTTTATTATTTATTTTATTGTGATTTCTACAATAGCTGAATTACCTGAGTATTAATCGACATAATGTAGTTCTATTTATTCGCTCATTCTACCTGTATCATATTTGTATAATTGAGAAGCAGTGTTTGTAGAAAACGATAAATTGCGAGGCAAATTTTTCCTCCGGCAAAACGAAACCAGTCAACGTCAAAAAACTGCGAATTTATCGAACGCGATACGATCGTTAATTGATCGCGAAAGCGAAAACAGGTTAACGGTTTCACGGTATTACACGAACGGATTCCTGTATTCGATGTTTTTCTCTCAGTACGGGAAACCAAAGAGAAAAATAATGTATGTTGTATTTAACATACCGTCATGCACGAGGACGAACCAGAGTCTACGTGAAGATCACGTAACAAAGAAAGTATAAATCATCGATCGAGCCGCCAAAATTCCAAGAGCAACGTATTACACCAGACTCTTCCTCCTCGATATTCTTTTTTTGGCGATACAAAGAAACGGTCAGTAAAAAAGTCTTTGAAAGTTCAGAAGGGAAGTAAAAGTTCGTTATTTATATTGCATTAAGTTTTTATCCGGTAAAAACGTTTCTTAGTATATATATATATTGTATTATATTATATATACATATATCTTGCCGTAATGTTTATATAATAATCGAAAAAGTATTTTCTACACTTTACTCTTATTTGTACTATAACGTTTAGGGTTACATTCATTAGATCGTAAGTACGCTAATTTTATTACATTTACCCATATTTTTATCATTCTATTTTACCGCATCTTTTACGAAAACTTTACAAATGTTTCACGCAGAAACGAATATTCCCACGTTCCCGGTAAGGCTGGTATAATTAAATACTTTGAACGTCTGTTTAAGTTCCCTTTAACGTTAGACAATTTTTCGTCGAAAGTATCCGGGCAAAGTTAACAGTACACACATACGTCACAGCTAATCCAAGTTTTCTAATCCTCCCGCGAACTCGGAGGGAGTCTGGTCGCAACGGTTCGCTCGAGGAACGTTTCCACGTTAGGATATAACGAAGTCGACAATTATACATGCACGTTTATCGTAAATACATGATTAACCGTAAGGAAGTAATAATAACGTTGTACCGTTTAAGCCTCTGCGCGTCGCATTGTCAATATTCATAACGATTCACCGTGGTCGTTCAATCATTGTCGCCCGAGATCCGTGTTCACAACGAGAAAACCACATCATTTTTCTTCCCCGGAGTCTCCCTCAGTCTGTCTCCTGGAGGGAACAGAGAAATCGACCTTGTTTTATTATTATCAATCTGTTTTTTGTTCTTCGCAAAAACCGTCTCGACTGATTTAACCATGTGGCAGCATCTCGCGTCGTTCGTAATATTTTTTTAAAACCATCGTTTTTCTACGATTTTTGTAAAACGCCACGTTATCGTTCGTCGATTTCTAAAAAAAAAAACAACCGTGACGGATAAACGTGTGTGTGTCTGTGTCTGTGTCTGTGTATGCGTGTAGGAGTGTGTGTGAGTGTGATAACAACGCGTTGACGATGTAAACTGGACCGATGATACAAATCCGACGATTGACCGAGTCATCGGCAAAGATATAAGTAAAACAGAAAAGAAACGAGAGAAAGATAGAAAGAAAGAAAGAAAGAAAGAAAGAAAGAGAGAATTATTGATTTGCACCGAATGCTGCCGCGTTTCTGCCCCGTTCTCGGATTTCTAAACGACACGTACACACTAAAAAAAAAAAAAAACGAGATCTATAGTTACGATTCTGTACATAAGAAGAAAGTCGTGTATATATATATAATTATATTGACACATACATATATATACATATGCGTATCTATACGTTATTTAGATGTAAGGTGATAGGCCGTAATCGAATTTAAGAGAACGACGGGACGGATAAGGGCGGGTAAAAAAATGTATCCCGCCCGTCTCCGTGTCCGTCGGCACGTCGACGTCGACGACGAGAATCGACGATGAGAATCGCCGATCGATCGATCTGAGATCGCCTAACGCTACCTTATAGTACATAATATGTTTCAGCCTCGAACGATTGATTGGATGAAAATACGAACACACACTTGCTTACTGTCTAGTCACTAGATCGTTAGTCGGGCCCGTTTCGCGCGATTCGAAAAAACACGAGCACCTTTCCCATCCCACTGTTCTCGACGGTTTTGTAATTAGCGTACGTAATTAAGAATCATTTCGCGATTTAATCGCCACGCGTTCCGTTTCGGTCGGCTGTAATTGTTTTTTTTTTTTCTGTTTTTCTTTTGCTGGCGAAAAAGAAAACGGTGTATGTGGAAAACGAGAATGTATTTATGAATATTTATGAATAGAATTTGTCTAGGTTTGAAGATCTATTTATTTTCGCGCGTTTTTTTTAATTGTTTATTCGTCGATCGACTTTGTAGGATTTTAAGCTTGTTGGAAATCACTAGTTTATTTTTTCGTACGCGTTTCTTTTTGTCGTTTCACGTTGGGTATACTGAATTCACTGGATGTTTTGTGTGAATGGAATGATCGTTGGATTATATTAAATTAGATTTTCGGAAATAACGTCCTTTTCATTAGCTTTCGATTTTTCAATTATTCGCCGTTATTTCTGTAGAAGGGTGAAATTGTGTTTTGAAATAACTCTGCAGAAGAGGGAGTCAAAAAAGAGCATCTATTTCGAGAGTAGTAAAAAACGTCACTGCCAGTAATGATATTAAACGATATAACACGAAAACTTCGGTCCGAAGAAGTTATTCTTGGAAATCAATATTTTTGCTCCATTCGTCATTCCATGTACACGAATCACGTTATTTCAGATGTCACTATTAAGTACGCACAAAAAGATAAACATAAAAATTCGTATTTTACAAATTAGAGTAAATTATAAATCACGCGACTAACATTAACGAATCATATCTCGTTCAGCGTGAGATACAACAATCATATACATAAGATGTTATATATTTATGCTTTTACATGCAATTCCAAGTTCAATTGGAACGTTGTTCACCCAATTTAAACCATTCGTGTCCGGGTATAAAAATGGAAAAGTATAATTATATCGCCACAGATGAAATCTGACATACATACATAGGTACTAACAAACGAGCGTTCGTTTCCAATTAATAGTACAAAATATTAGTTCGCCCCCGTCTTGTACGATACTTTTACTCCGAAAAATCAAAAGGAGTGTCACTAACATAATCGAACACAAAGACAAAGTGTTAAATGAAAGAACATCAAGTGCCGTGGTTTTTCATCGAGTCAGACACGGGCCGCGTTTATGCCTAAATTAAGAGTATTCGAGTTAGACTTAATGTTAATTTCCGTGTTAAGCGTATTTTTGATCGACATTCCCTTAAGTAAGATGTTTCTAAGCGCACGGTAAAAGTTTTACGTAGGCAGCGTATTTCATTCGCCGGGTTTTACTTGCGCCGTAAACGATCGTCCTGTTTTTCCATTTCCGTTTCCGTACTTCCATCCGGGAAACATTTCCGCGGCAATCGTCGTCGTTTTCCTTTTGCGCAACGACGGACGGCCGACGTTCACGTCGATCCGACTCGTCGCGGATTTTTATCGGATGAATTTGTGAAACGCCGTATCCGCGATCCGTTTTCTCAGATCCGCGATTCAGTTGCGTGCGGATACCGCGGGGTCTCGCGGGAAAAAATCAATGTGTAACTGGCTGAACGATCGAGAGTAACGGTTTATATTTCAACGCAGCGACGCCGAAGGGTGAATTTATTTTCAGCGCGGAATTTTAATAAAGTAATTAATATTCCCGGGAAGACGCTGAATATGCCGAAATGGAATGAGATAAGAGTTAATAATAAACGGAATTAAAAAAAAAAACACACAGAAACTCTGCGGTAAAAATACCATGTTAAGAGTAAAAGCAGTTTTAATTGGAATTTTTCGAAACGAGTTCTATTTAAATGTACTTTCAAAGGAAATTTCTGAAAGCTCAAGTATTACGTTTACTTTTCGATATGCTTAACTTTATACAGTCCCGCAATTTCAACAGTCGAGTACACGTGAATATAAAAACAATCACTATTGTTTAAGTATAAAAGAACTGAAGACTGGGAGTTATGTTACCTTAGCATTAAATACTGTAATTGTGGAGAATCGGTGTGTCGTTATGCTTGGGGAATATTGTTGAAAAAGTCTCATTGTTTCCAGTTAATAATGGTTTAATGGTTTTTTTTTTTACATTTGGCTCTCTATTCGGTGTATTCGTAAAAATAAGTATTACTTTCCGGAATTTAATGAAAAGTCGATAAATGAATGGAAATCGATAGAGAATGATTTTATCTTATCGTTAAATCTAACTTCCGGTCGATCAGCCTGAAAACAGTATGCGTACAACGATTTCATAATGTTATACGATTTTTGCAACTTTATAATGTAAGACACCGGAATCAATTTTATTTAATTCGTCGTTCTTCGTTCGTATTGTATAAATATCGAGGATTCCGTTTCCACGTTTCATTATATCGAATCAGATACGTTGGGACTATTGTAAATAAATAGGCTCAATCATGTAACAGCGACAAGACAGCAATTACAATTACTGTAGAAACGATGATGTCTTACGAAATAAACTGCAGATTAATGGACGTTTCTCCAAGAATTGTTTTCTCAAATCTCGTCAAAACAATACACAGAATCCCGATTAATAAAGTAATCATTCACACATTATTTACAAATTGATTAACAATTTTAAAAATCATATTAAATAGTTTTTTTACAGTTTTCCACATTTTATAATTATTTTTCATTTTTCTGAAAATAATCGCAGGTTTCATTAACAACTGCAAAACTATTTTTCAAACGCTTTATTTAAACAAAACACAATTTAAATACATATTTGTAAAGTAATTCACTAAACATTACAAAACGAATACTAAGTGATTATGTAATGATAAGAAAACGTGAAATAACAGTAAGTATATACGTCCATTTTTATAATATTAAGAAATAACAATGGCAAAGGAAAACTGCAGAATATTCCCGTCGATATCATTCTACCAAACAAAAGATTATCCTTAAAATTTAATGCTAATTTGCTAAAAAATATTATTGCATATATTTTCTAATTATTAGTGAGAAATAGACAATGCGATAAAATTTTCTTTAAACAGTTCCTTCGACGATTTGAACAATATTTATCTTCGTCGAATTTTCATATGCAACAGAATTAACTATTTCATTAACTTACTAATCTTCTCGATAGATGAGTTAAGGCGATGGAAATGCAAAATTAAATTAATCCTATCTGCCCACGAGAGATTCTCTTATTTTCTGATCGATCCAACGGCGGTAGTAAGAAACTCGAACGTAAACTCCCGGTTTATTGGCTTTTCCACAATGTTGTCCCCAGCTGGTAATTCCATACAAGGTGAAAGCACCTATCGGCAAAGAAAACAAGAAGATTGTTAAAGAACGTATCTTTCAGAATATCTTGTAAATACCACTTTAATTTCCCTCCACAACATTATTCTACCAGGAATAACCCATTTCCGTGCGATCGATTTTTCACGCCATTTCGTTGTTTGCCCCGGCAACAAATTTTAATTAAAACAACGCACATTTTCGATTTAACACGAAACAGGTGTGTACTTTTGATCGCAATATTCATTACAGAAATTATTAACACACGCCGGCACGAAATAATTTCTATATGTACACATATTAAGCACACTCCGATGTTCCATATGACGCATTATTTTCGAATTAATAATGTATGCCGATCATGATAATAAATACAACGAATCTGTTACATGTCGTTGATTGAACGAGAATAGAAATTTATATGGAACTAAAATAATATCTACATAATAGAGGGCTATTAATTCTCTGAAAATGCAGAGTACCTATTTCTATCGCGAGTCATTATAAAATAATTTATACGGCAATTTTCAAAAATATTTTTAAACTACATTTAAAGAACAAGTTAAACTGAGACAAAATATGGTGATGGATTAAAAATATGTGGATTGCAAGTATATTTATCTGACATATTAAATACCTATCAGACCGTCTGACCTTTCACGATTATTCTACTTAACTTTCTAAAGATATCTGACAAACATTTAAATGCTCGTTTTAAATTTTTTCCTAGTTTCTTTCTATTTTTCTAATTTTACCGTTATGGTAGCATGCCAGGGGACCACCAGAGTCACCATCACAGGTGTCCACCCCCTCGTCAAGGTAACCAGCGCACACCATTCCGTCACTGATCGCACCCTCGCCGTAAATATGACCGGCACGGCACACAGACTGATCCAACAACGGCACCCAACCATACCGCAGGTCCTTGGAGTGTGCTGAACAAAACGAGTTATGCAAACGTGCATTACATAATGAAAACAATGGTAGTTGACGAGAAAGTTACAATAGTAGAAATAGAAGCAAAGTCGAGTTAATTAAATCCAATTCGGATAAATCACTTTCAAAACAATAATTGATAATTGCAATTGATCGTACACTGAGTCTTAAAACTTTTGAAAAATTAAAAGTGTGTTTCGGAGGTTTTTTTATTAACAACGTGTTTTTAGTTTACATAGTTTCTAGTTAATTTAAGTAACTAGTTTTTTGTTACATGAAACTTTCCCAGGAATTCTAAAAAGCAATATATTATTTATATACTTTTTAAACGAGTTTAAAGGTACAGTCCTGTTATCCAATCAATATTCAGAATGACAATTAGAATGTGCGTGTATTATATAGCGTAATCGTTTTCCGTGTTAATACTGTTTCCAACAAATTACTTGATTTTCCAGTTTCGATGCTCCCAAATCCGCTGATGGTGCAATTGAGACCAGGAGGATACTCCGTATTTTCGGAGGGCAGGCAAATTGGCATTACATCTCTGCCCAGAGAAATTCCACGCCCTTTGAGCAGAACCAGCGCGATGTCGTTGTTCATTCTATGCCCTTTACGGAAATCCTCGTGTATGTAATAATCTTCTATATTGGCCTCCGCTTCTGTTCCTTCGTCTATCTGATATAATCATAATTAGGTAAATTATACAATCTCCCATATGATACGCAACAGGATCAACCCTGTCAATATATCGATGATGTTTAATCTGTGTACGATCGAGATCTGTGTGTTATTCAACCAAGTATTACTAATTTAACAGCCAGTGACGTAATATTACGTTCTTTTTATAATCTACAGCTGGTTAGCTAAGTAGTAGGAAATCAAATTGAAATTTACCAAAGTGAACGTTGGAACCGTATAAAGGTAATTTTAATCAGGAAAGTAAAGAAATCTTTTTACGTGTATTTTTAATTACTGATATTCTCAGTTTTTATCCATTCGGCATTTACTCTCTGTGTACTCATACCACATAAGATTCGTATGCATTTCAAATAACGAATAATTGCAGTAGATAGCCGGAAATTATAAATTTTAGTTCAATTACCCATATAATATTTTTAGTAAATTTGCAGTCTTCTTTTTAATAACAAAAACCTATGGCAACCAGGTATAGAATTACTAATTGCTAAAGTATTTAACATACATTGTTCTTTAAAATCCCTTTCAAAATCGCTTTAACAATTCATTCGTGATCCTTTAATTACCTCTATCCCAAATACAATTAAAAGAAAATAAATAACAAAGAATCACGTACGGAGATATTTTATTCATCACGTATAACTCTCCACTTTCTCGCACCTAGATCGTCGAGTTTTTCCAGCATAAACGTGGACAGTGAATACTGGGCCGTAAGGCGGCGTGAATGAAAAGGGGTATTTAGGTACAATGAAGTTACCGTGATGTGGTCGTTACGTAATACCGCCGCGCAGGAAGGTACGTGTCATTTACAGCAAAGCGTATGAGATTTTAATTAACTTACCTCAGTGTTGTAATCTCCAGCACGGACGAAATAAGTGCCTTTATTGTATCCTTCCAGACAGTGTGCCGCTGTGAGAACGTGCAAGGGCGACAGGACCACGGCGCCGCACCAATGGCTCGATCTACTGTGCCCGCGAACACGAATGCTGGCCTAATTTCACAGAAATTACAATTAATCATTATATAAAGATAGGTAAGATTGCGGGAAAAATCTTTGGTTGGATGTGAAGAAAGCTTTGGACAACGAAACTTGAGGTATTGAATTTGATAGAACGTGTACTGATAAAGAAATTTAAATTAGATTTTGGTAATAATAAATTAGATTTCGAATGTTTATGTAAATATATATTTTTCTAGGAACACGGTAGATATCGTGGATTTATAAATTATTATGAAATGTCATAGGGAAAGGCAATATTTCGTTTAGATCTGATTTATCATTCGTTCACTAAAAAATCACATATTTTCATAAACATTCGCGATCCGATAAAAATGCATTTTTAGCTTTGTGCACTGTTCTCAGGTGGACAGACGATAGTCAAAGCCTAGCATCATTTTAAACTACGATAATTTAATGACTTTCACTATCACATAATTTTAATTAAAAGCACGAGGTTCGATTTTAGTATAAATAACCGGTTTTAAATACACGTAGATATGATTTTCGCCGATCGAGAACAGTTCAAATCATTGTCAATAATTAAGTAGATTTGACAGTGACACTGTCGAAGAAGATACTTTAAATTTATATTATAATTTTCTTATAATTTACCTGCCACGGATAGGTGCCTTTCGGCGCGACAGAGCCGTGCACCACCTTCGCAAATATGAGATCCTCGTCATCGTTGAAATCTTTAAATCGTTTGCCGCAATCTGACGGCAGTAGATCATTGACACTCGTCTCCGGTAGATCCGGCACTGTCTCCCAGAGCAACTGCAATTATTGATCCGATAATCGCACTTGTGGTTTACACACAGTCGAACGGGAAGTTCAGGGTCAAGGAATAAAGTAAATAAGCCTCTCGCAATCATTACGCAAGCTCATCGTTTATTTCGCAGAGTTGCATCGATAGTTTACAGATTGTTCGATCATTTATTGCTCTATCATTCTAAATTAATCATGGAATTAAACGAGCAAGACCGCTCGCATTGTTTTACACTACGCAACGATCGGTCTCGTTTAACTATCTGTAATTACTGAACTTCTATTCTCTATTGTTATTAAAGCTACTCATAAATTAGGAATAATTATAATATAGGAGGAATATTTGGTAAAATCCGCTAACCCTCTGTAACGCCAGATAACTTCAGAAGTACGTATTAAAGTGTTTGTACTTTTTCAGAAAGAGTTTGTAAACCTTAGAAATTCAAAGACACAGAAATAAGAGCGTGTACAAATTCAAAACGTAGGAATTTATGAGGTAAAACTTACAAACGAAGAAATCTTGGAGGTGTACATGTCTAAAGCGTAGAAGCTCTGACACACAGAAATTTTAAAGCATGAAAATTTTGGAGCGTGAAAAAGCAACGTAAAGAAAATTGGTGGCATAAAAAATTCGAAACGAAGAATTTTAACGATGGGAACTCAAAACACAAAGTTTTGAGCATAGTGATTTTTTTCCTACGCATATAAAGAATATTACAAAGGGTTACATACTGTACTAAACATACATATCAAGTAAATATAATTAAAATTTTCTGTTAATCGTATATCTAGATATTAATCGTCTTTTGACACGACATATTTAAATATAATAGTTCAGCTGCGATTGACTTTTCATTGTAAAATTTCATTTGTTCGAAACACAGCCATATTTGGGACTGACGTCGCCGTAAAAAATGTTAACTCGAGAAAATGTCTGGCCCATCTTAGGATTTACCCCTCAGCCGCGAGAGAATATTTCGATTTACCTCGGAATCGTTAACGTCTCCAGGTGTACAGATCACACCTGCGTCCTCATCGTGATTGCAATTATGTTGGCCCCAGTGATTATGCTCGCATCGATACAGCTGCGTCTCGTTGCCGTGGCAGAAAACCTGATTTGCAACACGCAATGGTATATTATTATAACATCAGCGCGGTCTACTTAATTAAATAATAATTTCCCACGGTAATAATAAAAATAAAACTATTCATAATAAGTCTATAATAATGACACTCGTAATTACTGATAGTAGATATTTAGACAAGTCAGAGATGGTTTAATGAAATCAAAAAATATTTGTTGAACAAGTAATTAATTAACGATTGCAAAACCATACTTTCGAAAAACTTACTTCATCGAGCCATATCGGTCCTTCCCCTGGTCCGAAGAAGCCATTTTTCTTCACTTTCGCAATTCCACCATATCCTAAGGATCGACAAATTACCGCCGCAGTTGCGTTTGAAAAGTCGTCGTCGCAAACTGTGCCCCATACGCCATGGTGGCGAACCTCGACTCTGCCTTCAAGGGGTGAGCTTCCATTTGCTAAACGTATTTCAAACGGTGCCTGAAATAAAAGAAAGAAAATTTGATTTCACATTTACGATGAATCGCTTTGACGAATAATTATAAAAATATCGATTAACCAGAAATGAGATATTTAAAGGAGATATATGTATTAATTTTTAGGAAATTAAAAGGTATTGTAATATCGATAGAATTTTATTATATATGGTGAGTATCATATTTTATTACTTACTTCGCAATGCGAAGGACTTTCGTCAGACTTGTCAGGACAATCGACGACCTCGTCACAGATAAATGCCGTTGGGATGCAAGTGGGACTCTTGTCACACTTCCAATGGCCATCCGGACAAGTGTTAACTGCAGTCTTGCAAACGACGCCAACTGCTTCCTCCGGTTGACAATTATGAACGCCCCATCTACAGAAAATATCAGTATTAAATATTCCACCATCCATCTTGAAACAAATCTTTAATAATGAGTTCTTTAATAAAAAAAAAATCTTAATATTCGAGATAGAGAAAATTGTTCAGGACAATGTGTCTTAATGAAATAGTTTCCCTGGTTTTGAGGAAAAATTTGATCGGTCAGAAACGTAATTGGATTGGATTTTATGATATAATTTTGATCAAGTCACCCGTCAAAATCACATTCGCGAAGAGTGGTCTCGTTGCCTCGACATTTTAGTTGATCGACCATAAATCTCGAAGGTGGCTCGAGATTCCCATAAAATCCACCTGGTCGAACCTCCAGGGCACCCAGGACGAATCCGAGCTCCTTGCAAATGACGTCGGCATTGATCATTCCGAAACCATCATCGCAAACTTGACCCCAGACACCCAAAACTGCCACCAAACATTAATTAGTTCTTATCACTACATATAGTCTTACATGCGCATGAGAATTGCAAGGAAAAAGATGATAAATAAATAAATAGCTTGAATTTTTGTAAAAAGCCAAAGAAATAATATAAACAATCTCTTTTTTGCCATTTCAAGCTGGAAAGAAATATACGTATTTAATCCAAACTCAAATAAAAAAAAAACAATTTAAATAAAAAGGGTTCATGATTTTCTCTATTGGTTTTTATATGCTATCAATATGGTAAGTAAATAATTTGCATTGTTGTGTGCGAATTCATAGTATCGGTAATAAGCGATCCAATTTAAATTTCAATATAATCTGTGACATTTTGCACGTTGCAAACAAATTTTAGCTCGGATGAAAATCTGTGAAACGCTAGTATCACGAAATTCTCATAAATCCTTGCTTACTTTTCACTTCCACCCTGCCTTCGTGACTGTTGTTTGATCCAGCCAAACGGATCTCATAATCCAGTGTCTCGACGGTGCACATACTCTCGTCGGTGCGATCGTTACAGTCGTTCTTGCCGTTGCATACTTCTGTCTGGTTTATACACTTCCGGTTTCCGCAGACGTACATACCCTCGCAGTTTACGCTCCTGTCTTTCATCTCGTAGTAATCGAACTCTTTGTTAGGCTTCAGCGATCCCGTCATTCCGACGTTACTATCGCTCAAAAGACAGACGTTACCAGCCGCTCTGGAAAAAGAAGATTAACAGGAAAAATTAGCGTTGCCCTGCCAATTTATTTACATTAAAACACTATATTATCAGCGTTTTTTAAATCAAGTGCTTCTTTCAAGAACTCATTTTTGCTAAAATATCCCTTGGTGTGAATTGTATTTTTTTTCTTACGGTTTTTTGTAGCGGTGATTAAAAACAATAGTTTGTGATGCAATAATATTGATTCATGCTTTAACGTGGAAGTTATGAACATATAGGAGCACCTAACATACTTTAGACTTATTAATTCAGGGATGGTATTAAATGTATAACGTACTTGTGTGCGAAGGATCTACAGGTGAAGTCTGCCTCCTTGCACCTGAGCGCACAAGTTTTCAGTGGCGTGTTCAGCCACTTTTCGACGTCGTACCCTTCGAGTTTATGTTTAGAATACTTCTGATAGAGGTTCAAATTCGACGTGCAAGCTTTTTCGTCCGCTCCGTTTGTGCAATCCTTAAAAATTCGTCAATTAAACACATTTAAATGACCACTCAATTTTTGGTAAGAGAAATTAAAATAGCATTTTTTTCTCTCATTTTATAATTTACCTCCTCGCCGTCGCAAACCCACGGCGAAGGAATACATTCTCCTGGCAGGCATTCGAAATGTTTAGGTTTGCATTGACCGATTGATAATGATCTTTTAGATCCTGAAAGAAGCGATTCGATACTTTGAAATAATCCAGCATAAAATAACGAGTGGTAAGAATTTATTACAGTCGGTTTCCTGTAAAATTACTATACAGGAAAAAGTTGTTTAGAATATCGCTAAATTAATTACCAATATTTCCACAAGGCGGAATATCACAGTGTTCGCGCTGTCCAGAAGGCCCCGTGAAACACCATGGTCTAGATTCTTTCTGCGAGTTCGGATTTCTGCAGAAATTATGGCCCTTCAATTTTTCTATAACGTCTCGATTAACAACCTATGATAGAAACAAATGGTAAGGTTTGATAAATTAATTTTTCAGGCTGCATGATTTTATAATAAAGAATGAAACTGACTGTTACTCGAAGAGGATGAGCAACTTTCTCATCGGCCCATGGAAGACAATCTTTTCCGGATGCAGTCACATTTGCCTTTCCCACGTATTGATTTCCTTTCCCATAAATGCATCCTGAATGGATAATTAAAGTTAGATCTACATACGTATCCTGGCATCGCAGAGATTTTCATTTTATAAAAGAAATTCGATGAATAACATTGATATTTTCACGATTGTATCGTAATTTCATTAATTCTGATAACGTGAATTTCAAGAGGAATAATATTGAAATCGGTATCAGAAAATTAAATAATAAATTTCATTGTAACGTCCAATTACAGGCGTGTAATTCAGAATGCCTTGAGTAATAATAATTCGATAAAAAAGCCTTTTCAAATATTAATCAAAACGAGCAATAGTCCATCCAATTTATTAGATAATAAAATGATGTATTAATTAAAAGTGTGTACCAATATCATCGTAAGGCCTCTTACAAATGTAAGAATGACCCTTCATAGAGGTGGCACAGTCTTCCGAGTCCCAGAAAAAGTAATCCGCAACGCAAATAGAGTCCGGCCTTTCGTGGCACGGGAATTTACGTTTCATTACTATACAAAGAGGCCTGGATCCGACGAATGGCGGATGTTTCATATCCTCCAACCAACCTGGCCACCATTTCGTAAACCTAATTGAATTAATAAAGAAAAGAATTAATATGGAATACTTCACTCTAAGAACAATTATTTAATATCAAAGATCAACTAGATCGTTTAACATAAAACCTTAGATTCCAAATCATTCGCAAACTAATCACGCAAGGGATAACTTGAGTGTTAAGAAATTCAGATTTTTTAGAGGAACCTTATATGATAGTGTTTGTCAAAATAATAGGATTTTATTTCCTAATTAATTACTTCAAACTAATTTCAACTTGACTTTACTAATTATATTAATAGATAACTTGTTGAACTGGCTTTAAAAAACGATGTTATTAAAATATTATTTTACAAGATATCTAATATTACAATAAATATTGGTAGAATATCTGACTTTACTACTCATCTTCCAGAAAAATAGATATTATCACAAACATCCCTAGTTAAATCATAAAGACATTAATCTCTCAACCCAATAAATTATTTCACTGCAAAAATCCAGTGTTTGAAAATATTTTCCCTCCTTGCGAACCTGAACTTTGCCCTGGACGAATCCTCCCAGACCCAGAGTGTTCGATTCATGGTGGTGAATCCAACACCGGATGTCATGACTGATCCAACATCCGCATGTCCCTGGAGCAGCCACTCCGAGACGAAGTCGTTCTCCGACTGGCTCGTGATGTCCAGGAGTCGGGCTCCCCGGCGGGTGCAGTAATCTAAAGCTTCTGCATGGTTCAGACCACTTTCCGGATCCGCCAGGTGGTAACACTGGCCATCATACGGTACCTCGTCCCGGCGGCAATGTGCCACACGATTTAACACACACCGCACGCCAATTGCGTCTCGTTCAACGCGGCATTGCTGTTCGTGTGTGAACCTGAAGATGGTGAACGAAGAAATTTGGTTTAATTGTTGGGGTGATGTTTAATAGTAAACCTACATTCGAATTGAAATGAAATTTGAACGGTAAATAGAATAGTAGCAGATTCAATAGATATTCTTACCACACCCGTAAAAAGGATAACGTAACTACTGGTAATACTTAATATTGTATAAAGAAATGTATTTTTTTTATGTTAATTAAGGAAAGTAATGTTAAATGCTACAATGTTCCAGTTGCATCCGGACAGGTAGGTTTTAGTGGTGGGTTTAGTGTTAAAATATTGGGCTGTGTATTTAATTTAGCTTTATATAATTCTTCCTTTTGTAATATATTAATGTAGTATATTTTGAAATCTGCTAGACAAGCATTAGTAAAATTATTTGATTTAAATTTGTTCTACGGTGATGGAACTCATATCGAGTTCGAATCCGAGAATTAAGAGTTTTATTTCCTCCGGAAACGTAATATGTAGACAACAAAAACGAGACTTATCTCACAAATGTTTAGTTGGACTGTCAGTGAGTTAGAGGAAGTTTGAAAAAGTTTAATCCCGCAGCAAAGAAACAGATCTATGCATCATCCCTTACTTGCACGATTGAAATCTGGTCTCGTTGCCATGACACGTTACGGAACTCGCGGCGATCCAAGTTGGCACTCCGTCCCGATTGTTCCGTCCCTGCCAAGCCATCTCGGCGCCTCTGCGAAGAACAAAAGAGCCTTTCTCGTACATTACCTTCACGTGTCCCACATCTGCATTACATTATTCCGATCGGAAAGATTTACGTTTTTCACGTTACACGACTATTTCCATATATTGTACAATAGAACCGCGTTAATTTGGGTTTTATTAAAGGAATGGTGCGGATTTATTAAAAATGCGGATAGAGTGAAAAGTACTAGAAAATTTCAATATGAAATCGTCCAATATTTAAATACACCTACTGATACAAAAAGGGCAATTGGGTTGTGATTACTAAAATAACAATTGTCATACTGTTGCAAAGAAAATCAATTATATTTATCATTAGTAAAATAACTAATCAATATTGCGAAAAATCGAGGGGTGATATTTCTTAAATCAAAATACATTGGACGAACGTAGAATTTTAGGACATGCTAGAATCAGATAATAATGAGCTTTTAATACCTGACATAACCGAGTTGCCTGCATACAACGTGAGCTTCTTTTAAAGTCCAACTGTTTCTCGAATCGCACACTGTACCCCAGCCAGGATTAGCACCCTGGACTTCAACGTAACCAGTATGTGGTCCAGAACCACCTCTAAGTCGAATTACCTAAAAACAAAAAGTTTGTAAATATCAATGCAAGGATTAATTAAATATGAATATTATTAAAAAATAGGGTAAAATAAAATAAATCTTATTTAATCATTAAATATTCTGAAAATTTATATAGTAGAACAGAACAGGCGAATTTATTAATAACTTTAAATCGAATAAAAGTATTACCTGACCAGAAATCGGTGTAAAAAGAGACTTTTTGCTAGAATGATCCAAAGGTTGCACTGGTGGCACGTAATATACAGGGAATGGAGGTTCCTCTGAAAAATAGTATTTCGGTATGGAATAATTGTTTAATGACGTCATCAATATTTCGTACAAATTAATTATTATATGTAGAGCGTTATATTTATTATTCTATAAGGCCTCTATACACGTACGTTCGATACTAAAAATAGTATATCAATTCTCTGGTAATTACAAAAACGTAAATATAGCTGTGGAAAAGAAAAAGAAATAAATAGCAGCTGCTGCTAAAAGCTAATGCATTTTTAAGTGTTGTTAAGCCCAAGGTTAGAAGCTTTTTTTTCCAACAGCATGTAACAATTCATCCCAATACCAGCTTGCACATTACAAAAAAGAAAAGATGTGTAACATGAAAATAAACATACCTGTCTCCCAATGACGTCAAAGCAACGAAACAGATAAAACGATAAAAAGCCTCGATGAACTTACCTTTTTCAAACGGTGCCTCTTCGATATTGAAAAGATCTACGTCATTCTTCTTCCTATTGATCTTCATGATCACAGACGACTCTACTGTTGTTTTGGTCTTGTTCTCGAAAACTAGAACTGGCTTCCACACTTCCTTTTTGTCATCCAACACATCCACGTCGTAAGCCTCAATATCGGGCTCCACAACGTCAACATCATCTATCTTCGTTGAATTATCATTATTCTCGATCGAAACAGTGGGAACATTTGGCTCCGTTAGACTAGTACGATTCTGCTTCCACGTAGCCTGAAGAACTTTCTTCTTCACCGGAAGTATCAGATGTTTATCCGGAACCCTTTGGGTCGTGGTTTGTGTATGATTATTCAAACGTGGTGGCACCGTAGATTTGGTAACAGGGTCGAAATAAGGTGGCTGAAGACCTGCTGCTGGCCTGGTAGGATGTTGACCATGAGAATGTGGAGAATCGGTAGAATTCGATTCGTCATATGGTGGCTGAAGATCTGGTGCTGGTGTCCGGTAACCAAACATCCATGGTACAGTTGCGTTTGGAGAAGTTAAAGATCGAGAAGGAGGATCATAAAAAGGTGGTTGAAGATCACTCGATGGCACAGTGGGATTGTAATTGTTGATCCTATTAGATTTAGTGGAATTTGGAGGAGCTTGTGATCCACTAGAAGGCTCATAATAAGGCGGTAGTAGATCACTCGATGGCACAGTTGGATTGTAACTATTGATCCTATAAGATTTGGTAGAATTTGGAGGAGCTAGTGATCCACTAGAAGGCTCATAATAAGGTGGTAGTAGATCACTCGATGGCACAGTTGGATTGTAACTATTGATCCTATAAGATTTGGTAGAATTTGGATGTGCCAGTGATCCACTAGAAGGCTCATAATCAGGTGGCTGTAGATCACTTGATGGAACAGTGGGATTGTAATTATTCATCCTATAAGATTTAGTAGAATTTGGGCGAGCCAGTGATCCACTAGAAGGCTCATAATATGGCGGCTCAAGATCACTCGACGGCACAGGTGGATAGTAATGAGTCCCATTGTAGAAATTAGGGGAAGTCATAAAATTTGGAGTACGATTATATGGTGCATAAGACGGTGGCTGAAGATAAATCGATGGCTTTGGATATTGACTACCAACGTTTGACTGGGTGTAGTTTGGAGTCTCGTAAAATGGTGGCTGAAGAAAAATCGATGGCTTTGGATATTGGCTGCCAACGTTTGGTTGAGTGAAGTTCGGAGTCTCGTAAAATGGTGGTTGAAGATCAGACGATGGTATGGAATACTGCCTGCCACGGTTTGGCTGGGTGAAATTCGAAGATTCATAAAACGGGGGTTGCATATCAGTTGATGGTATGGGATACTGGCTGCCATAGTTTGACTGTGTAGCGTTTGAAGATTCGTAAAATGGGGGCTGTAGATTGCTTGACGGTATGGGTGGGTAATGACTAGACGGAGTCCAGGTCTGTGAGCGACTTGGAGGTTGTTGATGTGGCTGATAGTTTGTCGGTGGAGCAATCACGTGATGATAACCAGTACCTGTGGAAATAAATAAAATGTCTGAAAATTGTTAAACTACACCATTTCGCAAATAAGTGAAACATTGAAGATGTAAGTAAGACATAATTATCGATAAATAATGAATTTTGGTAATTACTCTCGGAGCCTGTTAAATCTGGAGAACTCGAAGCTCCATTGGAACGATTGACAGGACTGTAATAAGGTGGTAATAGACCCGTAGCTGGTTGACCATTGGTATTAATAGAGTGAGGCCCAACGTAATTATTGCCATTATCTCTTGGGGTATTTGCTGTCTGTAGATCATTCGGACGGTATGTTCTAGTTTTCGAGTGACCTTGGTTCACTTCAAGTTCTTTCGTGATGAAGTGACCCCTTGTGCCATTTACATCCACGTAAACAGAACTTGGAGAGAAAGGGTTCGTTGAGTCTTGCGTCGTATCTTTAACTCCTGCGATAAGTAGTAACAGACCGTGTTGAGCAAGACAAAAGATAGAAGATACGGGAATTAGGAAACATATTATCGCATTTGTTCCCATTCACTTCTACATATTAACGTATGCGCATGAATCATGTGAATTTAAATCATTCACGGCTGAATTTTGTAAACACGGTTTTCCAAACTCACGATGTTTTATAGTAAAAATAAAATTGTAACTAAAATTCAGCCACGAATGATTAAATTCTAAATAATTGCAAAAATGACAATCAGGAGAAACATCATTGTGAAAAGCATATTTATTTTTATAAATTAATGCGAAATACTTTGAAAACCTTTACCTGGCCGAGGTTGTCCTTTCGCATTGTCATAAATATTTGTTCTCGACGCCCATTGATGAAACTTTGCATCAGCTTCTTTGTCAGACGTAGTTTGATAGATATCAGACCCAGATTCCCATTTTTTATCAGCGTCAGGACCTAAAAATGATGAAACTCTAACTGACAGTCAACGTTACTCGTTCCTATCGTTAATGAATATCCCACGATTCTTGCACTATCGCAAAAAAAAATAATGAAACCTATCTGAATTAATCTCCAAGCATGTCAAAGTGTTAAAACTGATTCTACGTAATTTGACATACCTGGTTTGTACCGATCGCAAAACCAATTATCGCAGAACCTATACCTTCCTGTGTGAATTTCCTGTTCGAAGTCTCCGCCCCACAAGCTCCATAGAACAAAAATCACTTCACATTTATCGTGCCAACACCAATTATTATCCGTTAATCGTCCCTGTTAGTCAAACTGTTCTTACCGCTGTCGTTTGCAGAAGTTCCACGGATTCGTTTTTGATCAAGTTGGAAATCAAGTTTTGGATCTAACACTTTGAACCGAATGCTCGAATCTCCGCGTAGATTCGGATCATGGTACATGCAACTTGGTATTGGAAACGAACGACTCGTATTAAATGTAAATTGATCGTTCAAACCCATGATGCAGTATGGCATGCCATTCGACCAAATAAAATTAGAAATGTCCCCATGCATAATGTTACAAGCCATGCGATCTTCGTGATTGGGTCCGTAAGCGCATTGCACATAAAAATCATTGTAAAAGGATCCAGCTGTTTAATGACAAGAATTGGAAATTTGAAGACTCGAGGAGGCTGATTCATATTTTCCATTAGTATTATCGACCAGCGAAATATTTATCAGTAAAATCAAAAGAATCGTATAATACAATGTATGAAAGTAGGATAATGCAATACTATTTTAACCCTCTTCAACGTGTAACTTTGAAGTTACATACCTACCTAAATATAATTTGTAAGCAACTTCATTTGTTTATCACTGTGAAGGATTCCAATATACTATAATCTATTACTGCTAAAAACTTTGTTTTCAATATTATTGCTTCCTATTTCTCAAATTGTTAATTCACGTTATGTGATCTACATCAGTTGCAGAAAAATAAAGTATGTCGCAGAGGGTTAAAATAAAATTAGCATTACGTTTCCATATGAAATAACCCAAAGAAATTACACTTCTTTTAAATTTGTCGATGAACGAAACCATTGTAGGAAATAAAAGAAACTTTCAAAAATTACCTTGATCCCATGGTCGATTCTGAGATGTCGTTGGCAACTGTCCCTGACCAGTCCAAGTGCCAGGGTTCAACTTTGGTCCCCCAGGTGTAGGAGGCTGTGTGGACGTCCTGTTTTTCGTAGACCACACAAGGACAGTCCTGTTCGTTCCGAAATTCCATGGGAAAACAGGTTTAGTGGACCCCGTAGACTGAGGCACAGGTAAATTGTGACTATCATCAATATAAACGTTCCCATCTTGCGTCTGTGTGTGATCAAATCCTGTATGTGGGAAGCCAGGACCAGTTCTTCCATGTTCCCGTCTATTCGGTGGATATTCCTGGCCGATTCTCCTGTTCCCTGGCCAATTCTCTTGATTCAATCCAGAATCATGATTCGGTCGATGATCGAATCTATTTCCCTGGGTGCCAGTCTGATCATAAGGACTCTGCGGAGTCTGATTTGGAGATTCATCAGACTCGTCAGAATCATCGGGAACCTCGTAAGGCCTGCCCTGATGATGATCGTGATGATGCTCGTGATGATGACCGTAATGATGGCCATTAGCAGGCCAACTGGGTCTTCCATGTTCATCATTTCCAGGTGTTTGATGATGTGGATGACCATATGGAGGTCCTGGTCGAGTGTCTCTACCTCCATCAGGATGATGGACGGGATGATTATGATGATAACCATCATGTTCATGATGCTCATGTGGCCAACGTGTGGTTTGATCAGAATCCGAGGACGGTACTGGCTTCCACTGGCCGTGTTCTTTGTATCTGTCTGATCCGTGGGAGTCTTCATAAGGATAATGATGATGATCGTAAGCTGGTGTTTCGGTTGTCCAGGTATTGGGCTTCCAACTTGGCCTCCAGGTTGGTCTCAGGGACTCCCAATCGGTTGGTGGTGCACTAGTTGTGGTTATTGGTCGATTTTGACCAGGATGCCAGGCACCTGGAATATGATGTCCTGGTGAAGTATGATTGAAACGAGGAGGGTGCTGCCAAGTTCCTGGATGTGAAGATCCATGTGGTGACCAGGGTTTAGGGGTTGTCGTAGCTTTTTCTGCGAAGAAACAGTTAAACATTATATCCTCAGGATTTGAAGTTTGCAAAAGTATTAAATGTTCATTATTCTTCTGTGTCGAACATTTTTAAAGTCGATATTTTCGTAATTACCTTCACTACAACCTGGCACATTATACGGCCAATCGCACACGGATATTGCGGGATTAAAAGCAGTGCCTGGTCCACAATCCATGATAAAAGTACCGCCACGGTCGCATTGAAGAAACTTTTTACACGTTTCTGGATGCGGTAATAATCCTGTGTAATCTGAAGGACACGCGATCTTTTTCACAGGCTGATTACTATGGAAATCTAGTTTCTTGTGGTTATAACCCTCGTGATCGTGAAAATTAGGGGGCGTCAGGGAGTGTTCGGTGTCTTCATTGCTTTTCAGAGCATCTGTTTAACGAAATTCGTTAACGTTATTATATTGGACAGTTTGATAAGTTGAAGAAATTAATCGATGATATATTTGAATTGATTTTATATTGTTTTTCTATTACCTTCGCAACCCCTTACATTGTAAGGCCAATCGCAAACGCTTACAGCTGGGTTGAACACCGTTCCAGGACCACAATCCATGATAAACGTTCCACCATTGGCACATTGTAAAAATTTTGTACAATCCGTCGGATGTGCCAATAAACCTGTTACGTGTGGTGGACATCTTAGTGTCTATGATCGGGAATGATAACGAATTAAAAAGTAATTTTTAATGAAAACTTTAGCAATGAAATATTTATACATATTTCCAATTTCAATATAAGAGAGAAGAATTTTCGGAGAATTTTTTGTCAAAATTTTCAACGATCTTATAAAAGTGCACTTATATTTAATCTTTAATTTTTTAGAACGCATCACTTATCAGCACATTTTGCGAGTCACGTCGATTTTTAATTATGCATACAGCAGCAATATTTCATAATTATTTAAACAACTATCATATTTTATTGTACTTTCAATATAGCTTTTCCAACCAACCTGTATTTTTTCTCGTTCAAGATGCGAACTAGCCAGCAGGGGTTCGCGTCTTCCAGACGAATCTAAATGTTCCTTCGATGGGAAATCAGCGAGTTCTCCGCCATAACATTTAACTTTATGCGGGAAATCACACTCCAGTGTATCCGGATTGAAAAGTGTGCCGGGCGCGCATGGTTGAACGAAGGGTCTACCCTTCCAGCAATTGACAAAGAATTTACAATCCGGGGGATAAACAAATTGACCGGACGACTCGATATCAGGACACTGCACCCCCAATTGCGGATCATATTGAGCTATGGTTGATTTTGGCTTCGAGGAAACAAGAATCTTCTCCTTGTGCGGTTTCTAAGATAAAGTTGACAGAATCTTTTTAAATCATTTCATCTCTAGATTCCATTGAAAATGTATTAATATAAAATGTTAAATCCATTTTGATTAACAGATTTACTTCTTGTTATTTTGCATATATTTATCACTTTCCTAAGGTTTTTCAAGCATTACAAAAATAATTACCGTGCTGTCAGTCGGCACACCTTCATAAACATCCCGATCGACATTCCCCTCGTGTTTGTGTTCGTCAAAATATTCCCCTGGAACTTTTCCACCGTGCGTCTTATGTTTCAGGTGACTACTTTGCTGTGTTTGAGAAAAATCGGTAGAAGCATTTGGGTCCGATGGGAACTTCGGATTTTCTTGTTGCTCAAATTCGTCGTATTCCAAAGGATGCTGACGATTTTGATCGAGATGCGTCTCGAATTGTGGATCATTTTTCACCTCTGTCCGTTGCTCGATTTCACTGCCTGGAGCCTTTCTCCAAGGACTCCAATTATTGCTCGCGGAATTTACGATAAGTGGCTTCCTAGGGCTGGGATCGTCCGGGTTGACTCGCCATTTTGGCGATCGCGATAGATCGGAATCTTCGTCTGGCTCGACGTAATCTTTACCGGAAAGGTACCACGGGAGAACCGGCTCTCGACGTTTCGGCGGTTTTGTCGTTGTTTCGGTACGATCGAGAATCTACGCGCAAAATATAATTATAAAATACTAAAATTCGCATGGGATGTGTCGTCTTCATTCTCCATTTATAATTAAAAGATGTAGCTGCTTTGATTAGACATACTATGCCCCAGTTAAAGAAGCAATGTTTTTTTTCTCGAATTAAGAAAATTTTAAATAACATACGAAGATTGAACGAGAAGAACTGCAGTGAAAAAAAGTGATAATCGGATAATTAATTGGAATTTTCATTTTTTTCGCGATGAGGAAACATCAGTTTATTATGCACATGGTGATTAATCTTATGACGTATCATATTTTTATTCGGGGTATCGCATACGGAATATAGTTTTCAGTATTCTTAATTAAGTCTGTGATTAAACATGCTTCATTAGAACACGCGTTCGTTATAATTATGCGTTTTTTAAACACCCGTTGTGTACGTAATTTCAAATTTCCAGTAATGAACTTCGACACACGAGTAACGCAATGTAAAATCAGATTACATTGCGTAATTACGATATTTTATAATTCTCGACGTAATTGGGTGCCAAAGCTAATTTTACGTATGTATGTTACATACTAAAATTCCTTATGTAGCACAACATCATTATTCAGTGTCAATTCTCGCTGGCGACCTTAACCGCCTTTATCTGTTTCTTTATCAGCGCTTATCTCCGCGTCTGTTTCAATAATTATTGATCTTATTCGCATCGATCCAGTGAAAACTGGCAGAAATCTGTATTAAAAAGTGGAACGAACGTGCAACACATCTCAGACGTAGTACATACGTCCACGTCGATTAATTAATAACAATTCCGCGAATAAAATCATTGCGAATTGCAAACACTTGCGCAATTTCGATACTATACTGTTTGTGTTACCGAGGATGATCCAGTGAACGATAACATCTGTGATAATTAACATTTTGCGGAGGCGTCACAGAAATCCTTTTACAATTGAAATACGTGCGATGCATTGTCGTGGTCAACAAATAATTTCGTCGAAAATAACTTTCATTCACGATAATTATATCCAAAACATAATCGATCGACGTCTGATTGGCCAACCTCGTTATCAGCTTCGCAATTTTTACCGTATCCACGTGAAGATCAGATTCGCCCAGCATGTCACGCGTCCGCAAAGTGTTAAAATCACGTGGTTTGCCGTCGAAGAAACGGGGCGTCGTAAGAAGGGAGAGTCACGTACCGCGACGGAAAATCCGACGACCTGAAGCAGAGCGAGAACCACGAGGAAACGATGGAAACGCGACATCATCCTCGATGCTACCACGATACTCTAGGCATCGCGCCACACTGATCCCGTTTTCCCCATAAAACGTAGCCGTCCCGTTCGATTCCGATCGCTGCGTTCGCCGGTTTATCCAGAAAGAAGAGATAGCCGTGCGTTTCTCGAGAAAAGACGCGTATTGGTTCGAAGAAAGGAAAGGGTTATCAGTCGCGGGGGTCGAGGGTCGGTTTGAGATCAAGAACGGAAAAGAATTTTCAACGCGGAAGAACTACGTAGAGAAAGAGAGAGAGATAGAGAAAGAGAGAGAGAAAAAAGAGAACGAGAGAGAAGACTCGGTAGAGACAAGAATGTTATTATTCTACGGGGAGAGAAAAAGAGAGACACTTTGTCAACATGATAATCGAGCAAGTGCACACAGAACTATTTGCCAATTGACTCCGCGGTAGTAAATTGGTCCTCGTTGACGATAATCAAACTCCGGGGCTGATAAAAAGAGACCGACTAAAGAGACTGCAAATACGGGTTGGGTAAAAAAGTAAACTCTGCCGGGATTTCTTTTGCCCTGGTTTATTTCGATCGTTTACATTTTTGTTGCATCAGTTATGATTTCGGCGAATTGCAAACAATCATATAGATTTACATATGTGTATACATATAGATGAGTTTCTTTGGCGAACGACCATCTCAACGTATGTTCCCGCGGTTCCGATAGAAACAGGTGCTGATCACCGGATTGAAAACGTAGGTGTATCGATAATACCACAGTTTATAGACACCTCTCTTGCATAGAAGATACTTGGAACAGTCATTCACGTACGACGAAACGTCGAACACTTTATTGTTGTGCGAATGCACGTAAGCGATGCATCGCGGATTCGTGGAATAAAAGGCTTACAAGTTAGTTTGTTAGTTTGAAATGACGGTTTTGTTTTATCTCCTTTTTGCAAGTTGAAAACGAGAAACACGTGGTATACGGGAAGGTGTGCGTATTTCAGGTAATAATTTAATGCGACTATTGATGTTACTAAGTATCATAAATTTTGTATCCAAGAGTGGAGAATAGAATGAATAATTAACTGTTCATGGAAATAAAATTCTTTGACGGTAATTCAATTCCGTGAATACCGACTGAAAATTATAAATGCAGTTTTTCGCGTTATCAAGATGGGAAATTTGAAATGTAAAGTCGTTACGGTGATAATAAAGATTCAGCGTGGAATAACGTAAGCGGTATTAGGAGCCGGATATTGGGAAGGAAACGTGATATAAGAATATGAGAGAAGACCCGGATGTTCAGGACACAGAATAAATTAGAGGTTTTCAGTTTTTAGCATAATTCTTTTATTACTTATCATTACAGTCAGAATTGGAGATAATTGTCAAGTAGTAAGAAAAATTGACGTGACGTTTCTTTGATATTTTCATGATACTATTAAATTCCGTTTAGATTTCATACTCTGCGATATTCAATTCCGGAAATAGTATTACTGCACAATTCATTTCAAAAATATTTTTAGAAATACCTCACCTTTTCGTCATATTCCACAAAAATTTTAATGTTAAAGCTCGTTCCACTTTGTGCCATACAATTTTCGTTTCCAAAGTCACAAGTATACAATTTTTAATTAAAGTGAAACGAAAACGGAATACAATGTTATTGAATTCATTCGAATACAAAAGAAGCGTATAAACGACACCGATGACATCACGAAAACCGTGTATGAGCAAAATTGCAAACGAAATAATAGCACGAACCTTTCGCATACTCACCACTTTAGCTTTTTTTTTACACCGGGAACCAGGTAGCAGAAACAAAGTAAACACAATAGGATCAATGAACAACCCAGTTTCTCGTGTTCATGACCATAGTTGCAACAAAAGTTATTCTTTTTTTTTTATCATATACTTGAACGTACATACATCGAACGGGAACTTCCGGTTCGGATTGCAGAATACTTTGATAAAACACCGAGTGTTATCTGCTGTATGCCCGAACGAAGGTCGTCCCTGCACTGTTGCACGATTCTTTTGGCGAGCGGTTGTTAGCCTGCATCACAATCTATCTAACCATCACGTAAGGCCAGCTGAAGACTAATTGTGATACATCAGACTCGCAGGAGATAGAATAGTCTTAATAGCTAATCAAATTTGTCTAATAACTGACTAATATCTTGTGCAACTTTTTTACGGTTTGATATTTCCAGTAAAATATTAAATATTAAAACCATGGAAAAAAACTATTTTAAAATAAAGAATACTGCGCCGGTGATTTATATATGTCACGTTCAATACAATTGTTATATGTAGGTATAGGAGTTAAGAATGACACGGTAAAACGTCCATATACGTTAGAATAGACACTTTATTTTGATAATGATTTAAGCACACTCTTGCTCGCACTTGCTCTCCCTCGAGATATAAAAACAACGCTTGATCTTGATACACTATGTTGAAACTCTGTTTATCCTCGATTGTTGCAACCCTGCCGACCCATCAGGGGATAGTCACAGGTGTTCACGGCGGGATTAAATTCCGTTCCAGCGCCACACGATAAGATGAAACATCCGCTGGCATCGCAGTGCTGATACTTGGAGCAATCACCTGGATAGGGCATTACGTTTCCCTATAACGTTAGAAAACACTGATTACATATTTTGTGGAATAATTGAGACATCTTTATGGAGGAGAATTCATTAGAAGTTTCCCTAATTAACACTGAGGGAATGTATTCAGAATTATTGTGAATATAGTCCCACTTTGGAGAACAACGATTTTCAATTAAAAATTTCAGAAATGTAATTTAAAAGCGGTCCATGGTAAAAAATAATTTAGAGTACAAATTCTGAATAAACTCCGGTGTTTGACTAACAAGTTTTCAATTCACTCTTGTATTCTTAAAGGTGTATATCGTTTGACACATTTTATTGTGTGTTACTTGAATTGTTATATTTCTAACTTTCACTCGGACTTATTACGGAACACTTACATTTGCTACGCCACCGAAGAATATGCAGACGCAAATAAGCGCGCACAATAAGACTGTACAGAACTTCATAGTGTCTATCGTAAGTTTATCCTTCGAAATCGAAGTTTGAATCGCGTTTGCGTTCTTTCATGTAGAGACGAATTTTATATACGTGCTTGAAATACCGATACAATGGCAAATGATTCAATACACTATCAAGAAGTTGGACTTTTTAAATCGATACTGTCATGTTTTCCTCATAGCCGGCTTATGCAAGGTGGACTTTTTTTATAACCTTAGTACGATTGGCCACTCAAGGTCAAAAGTAGGGATAATGATTTAATTATATGTATATTCATCTTATCACGGAAATTGTAGAATAGAGTGAATAAAGCTATTACAAACGATCGTGTGTGCACGCACTTGTTATTCCGATGCCACTGCATTATTCATTTTTTTAATACGTGGAATTACCACCGGGTCAAACAGAGTAATCCATCATTTACGCGTGTTAATTCACCATTTATTTAGTTTATGTGTAATTCGCGTACAGTACAATATTCTTGGAAATCCCGTTTCCGCGGTGACACGAGGCAACAGGAAAATTCGACTAATCTTCGACGATATTTCAAATCAACATATTTGCTACATTAACCGTACTACTAGTTAAAAAGGAAATTGTAAACATTACGTTATGTCTAACTATCGCGCCTTCTGTTTGTTTATTTGTTTCGGAGGACTTGACAGTAATCCGAGTTTCCGTCTTAGGGACTGAAAACGAACGGCGTTTGATAGTTGTTTGTACAAATCCCTATAAGGGTATTCTAATTCACTCTTCGTTTTAGGTAAACGAGCCAGTCGGCGGACTTTCGGAGACAGCAATAGAAGTCGCTGAAGTAATATACACACATAGTTGGTCGTCCAAAACAGGGCTATGCACTGAAAGAATAATTTGTTTTATTTTCAATGTCATGATATAAATTTGGTTTATAGGAACGATAAAATAATTGTAACTTACAGATGGTACAAATGCTAAAACAGGAATTAAACAAACTATTACTCCTTTATACATGTTCCTCTTAAATTTTTGAACTAGTCGCATATTTTCCTTTTGTGAATGAGGATTCAATCGATCCAACTGAAACACTTGATTTCTTAGTACAAATTTGAAAAATTCGAATACACAAAGAGGAACAGATACACAAGTTTACAAATACGTACCGAAAAAGATAACACATTGACAATTCCAAATATTATTGGCAATGTAAAAGTGTGATCCCTATC
Source organism: Mimumesa dahlbomi (assembly GCA_917499265.3). Lineage (NCBI taxonomy): Eukaryota > Metazoa > Arthropoda > Insecta > Hymenoptera > Crabronidae > Mimumesa > Mimumesa dahlbomi. The sequence goes on along the minus strand of OU824118.1, from coordinate 7,490,209 downwards.
GGTAAGATCCATCATCCAACCATAGCCGCCAGTAGTAAGTCCCATAAATGTCTCAAACACAACTAATTCAAAAATTAATTTTATATTCGTTCTTAGTCAAGTAATATTTCTCAATTAATTTTAGAAGTTTTTATATTTACAAGGATTGTATGTGGGCAACATGTAACACATATTTCTCAATGCAATTGATAAAGACACCCATAGTGGTATTTGTATTATTGATAATACTGGAATTTTTGCTGGGTGGCAATTTTTTCTTCTTACTGTATCGTCCCAATGTTCTTTACACTGTAATAAATAACAGAATATTACAATATCATTTATAATAGTTTAAATTAACAGTTGTACCTATATTTCCTCACATACAAACAGCAACACTCACAGTCTGATAATACTCTAGGGCAATTTCAGACTCTGTTGCTTTATTATGTTCCGCAGCCATCGATAAGTTACGTTTTAAATTCAATTCAAATGGTTTCAAGTCCTCCTGCAAATTCTCTATTTTGGCTCCAAGGTACTGCTATATTAGTAATTGTAAATAAGTTATAGGTAAGTGTTTTATGAAAGAAATAAGTAAGTGTGTATGTCACTATATAATACGACTAACGCGCAATAAAATACTTACCTGATAAAATGCTAATGGTAAACTAACTGTTAATCTTGCACTAACTGTGACAAGAATTATAACAGCCCACCATGGTAAATCTGTGTAGGTGTGCATTGACACCATAAAATTTTGTACTATTTCCACAGGAACGCTTTCAGACATCATTTTAAAGATACCTGTATTTATTTGAAGCACCTCATCTCCTGGGAATCTTCTAAACTCTGAATAATGTCTAACGCTGTTATTATTAATATGTTTACAATGAAAGCTACTGGTTTTGACAAACATATTGCTGCTTCCATAATGTAACGGTTTGTTTAATATACTTGTACACGCTATCGGACTAACGATATTATTCTGTATTATGGGTAAACCACAAGTATTTGAAACATTGCTCAAAGGCAGTGTATTACTCAGTGAAAAATTCGTTTCAGTATTTTCGTGTGAACTATCACTGTAACGTTTCTGCAGGATAAAAGAATTTTTAGCAAAACCCTTATCATCGTACTTGAACCTCAATATATTTCTAACAAAAGTTCTTCGAATCATCATGAATCACTATATATTAACTTTAAGCACGTTAAAAGGCCAATGTGTTTACATCGCCATGGTCGAAATGTTAGGTTAACATCGTACTTAACCTCACTTTAGTGCCAAAAGAGACATGTATAGCTAATACATCAAAAACTTTTACAATGGTAACATTCAAAATGTTCATAGGTGATCTACTTCTAAACCTATGCATACTATATTATACAAATGAATCTGACAATTCCGATTTGTATGTTGAACTTCCTTTTATTCATAAATCATACACCGTTAGTTACAAAACTGACATGCGTTTTAACGTATGTATGTAACAGAATTATACCATCAAAGATTAGATCTGGAGACCTTCACCATCATAAGCATGCAATTAAAAACGGTGGATTAGAATAATAGCTTAGTGCCACTGTGCCTGCCAATTACAAAATCAGATTAGGGACGGAATGCAATTATTTTTCATATTATATTTCTTCAATTATTATTAATAAAAATACTAGAATGCCCCGAGCTAAAGCATTACCCGCTACGGCAGTTGTGAGCGGCAGCGGATGATTACCCCTGTCGGTAAGTAAGGAAGTATCGTTACATTACATAATACCACAGACCACCCATAAGAGTAGAGCGGACATGCTGGGCAAATTTTTGTCTCACGAAAAGGGGGATTTTCGAATTTTGCTCGCCATTGTTAGCAATCGAAGAATAAGAGTATTTTAAATTCATGCTTGTATATCTTTTTTTTCTCCCGCCAAAAGGATTTGAATATCATTAGTACTCACAGGATATACAATACAAATGATAACCTTTTTTCTAATCACAGACGTTTGATATTTGCGAACCCAAAAATAACGACACTTTTTTGATCGACTTAAAGGTTGAGGACAATCTTTTGAATACAAAAATAAGTCAGCCTTGACTACAATATTCATCAAATTTATTGTACATCCGGGAGGAACAGAAATAAATATATATACAAAACGCTAAATTAATCGCTGCAATAGTTTTTTCATAAAAAGGATATTGAACATATACTAGCACCCTTGCATTAGTGTCTCCCTTTAAGCGTCCAGAATAAACATCTGAAAACTAGATTGACAAACTGCTTGACCAGCGTTGGGGAACAAAAACGTTTCAGTAACAGAAGAATTGTTTAAAAAATTCTGAAAAAACGAAAATATAAAATACACAATAACATTTCATAATAGTAGTACAATATAATTTTTGTGAAAAATTATTGTATGTCGCTAGAGCATGGCAAACGCTTATTAAAATTCCAAAGGCTTGCTGTGAACCTACTATTCGAATAACATTGCAGAATGGTATTTTGCAACAGAAAACATAGGTGCAAAGTTGCGTTCCGGTGACTAGATGCCGAGGTATGTAAAAATTCATAACTTCTGAACTATTTCTGGAAGAACTTCGCGTTAGGTCAATCGTTTTAGAAGACACTATAATAATCTTATAAATAACCTTTTTTAATTTTGGGAGCGAGTCGTCGAAGATATTGACATTTAAAGTACAAAAATTGTTTTTAAATTTGTCTACAAGTCTTTGGTATTTTCTTAATTTAATCGTTCTTACTTTGCTTCAATATCTACAATAGTTTAGAAGTCATGAATTTTCAGTAAAAGCCCTTGTTGTCAAATGTTGACACACCATAAATTAATAAATTTAAAACAATTGTTCAAATGGTATTTCTTTTTGCTAAGATTTACATCATACTAAAATTTTATAAAAACCTGTGATTCAGCGTGCAACGAGTGTCATCACTTCTTCTAATTATCGAATGAAATGTCAATTTTGTACACTGACTTAGGGTTAAATATCGAAAGCGCCATTAACACTAATTGCTTTTTACAATTTCGTATAAATTATTTTTTTTAGTATTAATTATATACATAACACAGTATCTATTCTACGATATGGAAATATATTAATTGACAACAAATACAATGGTTTTCAGCGAATGTAGAATAAGTACAATAACAAATAGGATAATACCAACTAGTTGCGCTCAATTGCACTCAAGTAAAATTATGTACAAAATAGAACTCTAGACCTCCTTACGAATATCTCTCTACCTGAGATCAAAATACGCGATATAATTATTAAATTACAATTATTAACGCTTAGATAAATATTACCTACATGAAAAACAATATTGTTGATATGTATGATATCGATATAGCTGTTAGTAATTACATGTCCCAAATGATTCGATGCCTCTAAATAATCCGTGTGATATGAATTTATAATTGCTTATTTAAATCTTAAAATTTAAAAAAAGTAATCTAAGACCCAATTCATAATTTACGACAGAACCTCGATTATTCAAGTATACGTATATGTATATTATAAAAACGTTGTAATGTCCAAAGAAATATTTCATAGTTATCTGGACATTTATTTGTAAGCATTTAATACAATTTTCAAAATGATTGCGTTTTAACCTTTTTTCTCTAGATACATGTTATTAAATTATTAAATTAATAATTATACTGCTGTCACGTAATTTGCTATTTATTAATAATCAACTATGGTAATCGAAGTCCTATTCATAAAATTGTGAAGCTGTTCACAGATTGATCGAAAATTTACAATTCTTACCATGCATATCTCCGGGTTTACAATCGTAAAACGTAATCGATGGAACCATTTTCGAATAATTATTCAATTTATTTTGTCCGATGCATAAAGAGCATTTCATTTAACATAATTTCCACTTTTTTCTGGAATGAAAATTATGATCAACTGTCACATTTAAATAGAAATTGACTGCTGGAATGACTAATAGAAAACTCTTTCCCTTTTAATCAAATTAAAAAATTCTATCATATTTGCAAAATTTGTTTGAAACGCCCTATATACATATAAAAGGATTGTAAAATATCCTCATATGCATTATTATCATTTACTAAACGCTACATATTCATAGGAAAAAGAAACCGTAGAAACTTGTAATAGTATATTATAAGTTACTTTAAATCGTCATCGAAGATCTCTGCGATTTCGCCAAATAAAACCGTAATAAGAAACAGCGTAGAAATTGATATTCACAGTTCATTATTGCAAATGGTAAAAGTCAACAAAAGCTCCACACAGATAATGTATCGAGCATCGTACAACAAATCAGCAAACCAGTAAAAATCTTCCCAATTCCCCGAAGAAAAACCTAAATCTAACAAAACCATGTTTCTCGTCGAACATAGTGACCACGGAAAGACCAGACAGTTTCCCCTTTCGTACATGTATAGTTACAGTCTTCAGCGATAAATTTCGAAAACTTTTCCCTTTCCTCTGACACTCGTCCCCAAAGAATCAGAAAAGTTTTGAAAACCCACGAAGATACTTCACACGATAGCCGGCGTCTGCAAACGTTCATCGACTTCTGTCGATTTCAATTCAAATGCCTCTCCATGTGGTACATGTTGACCAGTAGCCGCGATATGGGGATCTCACCTATAGTTTCATGGAAAAACAGTCGTTCCACCGTTTTCGGTGACACGCATCGCAGATAGCCCACCAGAAGCATGAGCGTTCCGATTCGTCCTGGTTGACCAGGATACCGGGACCGCGAGTAGTCGCCTATGATGCATTGCACTTGGTCTTGCAGCATCTCTATGGATTGCACGGCGTGCAGGCCCACCGTCTCTGCGGAAAAATTTCGTTAAACTGTTTTCTAATTTTGAGATAAAATGTGTGGAATCGTTGTTTTTTGGGAGAGTGTTGTTTTAAAATGATTTTCATTAGGATGACTTGTGATTTAAATAGGTTAGTATGATTTCAATTATAACAATGAAAATTTGTATGTTTTACTATTAGAAATGTATTTGATGCCATTGTGAGCTTAGGTAATTGTGAATTACTGGTAATTTTACGGGAGAGTGGTGTTTCAAAATGATTTTCATTAGGATCAATTAAGATTTTAACAAGTCAATATGATTTCAAAGATAGCAATGGAAATTTGAATGTTTTACTATTAGAAATGTATTTTGACGCCATTGTGAGCGCAGGTAATTGTGAATTAGTGGTGATTAGTGGTATTGGTAATTAATGGAATAATAGTTGGTTATTGAATGATAATATGAAATAGTAAATAATGAGTATTATGTGGGCACAATGTGTAGTTACGTAATATGTGTAAAATCGATTTTAGTTGAACGATTAAAAGTGGAATTAGAGATATGAAATCGAATAAATCTATAATGTTATATCACCTTGCGTAAATAACGCTACGGCTTTCAAACATGCGTATTCACCGACGTCCGGGGCGAGATGTCTGAGGCGAGAGATAATAGTCTGAAAAATACACGTAAATGATCTTCAATTTATATCTATAATATTCGAGGCATTTATCTTTTAGACATTATCAATTTAGTCACCCCATCATATTCTCTATTTAAATATTTTGTTATATTTTTTATTATAAATACAAAAGTCTATGTATTTATTCGTATATGCAATTCTATTCATTTTCTATATCGAATGATTAACACTCTTATTAGAAACACTGAAAGTTCGGTGTAACTCGGAGTTGCAAAGGTTTAATTTGATAATTAGAATAATTATTTACTTGAATGGTGACAAGTTCTTGATTCGTCGAGGCGTCGTCGTTTGGTAGTCTCGCCCGCACTTGTTCGTCCTCCAATAATGCGGTGATGTCCCATGATATCGACCACTGTGCCAGGTAGAGGAGAAAAAGTTGTGTCCAGGATCGTTCTAGCAATAACAACTGATCGTCTTTCGAAAGCCTCTGAAAGGGTGGTAGACATCGAACCCACCTCACGGCCATAAATAGTAGCCGTGCAGTAGTTTCCTACGAGAGATGAAGATACATTCCTGCATAAGTCATTCCGACGGTAAAAATATAAAAAATTTAAAGAACGTTAACTTTTAATATGTTATCATTTATTTCTGTATTGTAACTCTTATAAATGTAGATGAGAATGAGACAAACTTAGCAAATAATTATGATTTATGTGTAATTATGAATTAAATTGCATTTTATTATAATCAGTATTGAATAAAAGTATCTGGACTTGAACAAATTTAATATTAAATAATTTCTACGCGTTGAATTATTACACTTTGAAACAACTGGCACTCGCAATATAAGTTTCTAGTATTGAATGATGTACAAGATAAACATAGATAGAAAATTGCATTATCTGTTACATGATGTGTCAATTTTCTGACGAAAGACATTTGTCAGGCGATCAAATTTTCAAACACGACCAGCGATTAATTTGGAAAAGTTATAAGAAAATGTGAATACAAATGAGATAATATTTTCACAACTTTAAGATAATTGATCATACCTGTAACACTTCCCAAGTGGGGCTGACACTCGGCAAGGTGCCCGTCGGACTGTGACTGGCCTCTGTTTCCGTTTGCTCCGGGGAATATTCGGTTTCCCGTTGTAAACGTGCACTCCACACTGATTCCTTGTAGGGAGAAAAAATAACAGTTTCGTCGAGACTCGCTTTGTTATTTTATTCAGCCTACGTAAAGACTACTGTTTAGCGAAAGTTAATTTATGGCGTTAATTAAAATTATTTGTCAATTTCATTGAACCTTTTATGTCGAGGAAAATAGTGATTATTCTATGACACATTGTTATCTGCTGTGTTTTGTATATTGTATTATACATAAAAATGATCGTTTTAAATGCGAATTTAATCAATCGGAAAATAGAAGTTATACGCTGTTGAAATTGAAGTAGAACGGATAAAATGTGTGTGTGTACATTAGAAGGATTCCACTAGAAACTTTGCATGAAACAATTAAGGTACCTCAATGGACTCTTTCAGAAGGACTAATTTTAACACCAGCAGAAAGATCAAAGTCTATTCTAAAATTGCAAGATTTACGGAGTAGTTCCTACAAAGTTGTGAAAGAGTTCTCAATTGTTTAAATTAAGTTATAAAGGGTTTTCAACTAATAGAAAACATTATTCATTCTAAAATGATTAACAGAATCAGAATATGATTATTACTAGTATTTCATACGCCAAGAATCGTGGAAATTACAAAAATTAAATGGATTCGAATCTCAAATTACATTTAATCCCAACTTCCAGCTAATACGATTAAGACATAACGAAACCTTTGTATCACAAATACTTAATTACACTATACATAATTATTAAAACAATTCAATCATAAAACCAATGCAACTTTAAATATTAAACCCATTTTTAATCTACAATTCTTGCTCATTCCAACTCTCAGCTCACACAATTAAAATACAACTATCAATTCATTGTATCACAAACCCAGTCATAAAATTAATTCCCCCAGACCAAAAGATTAAATCACCAAGTGTCATCAGGTGTCCCTTTCACTTGATTCCAATAACAACAGGACCAGTTATTCCCAACTTCTCGGCACGAAAATAAATTCTCCATGACACAAGCCCCACGAGCGCCCGACAATCAGAAATGCCCCGTAAACTATGCAGGGGTGAAATTTGTTATGAATTACTTACCTGAAACTGTTCGGCAGATATCAGGATCTGCAGCAAGGATGGTTGCAGCAGGGTGGGTTGTGGCAGGGGTGGCTGTGGCAGGGTGACTGTTGCCGCCGAATACAGGGCCGTGTTTGAGGGAGGGTGCGGCAGCAGGGGAACGGGGGATGAGGCATCCTCCGACGACTTTTGCACAAGGGTCACCGGTTGTGGGTATGGTGTAAACCTCTGGTCGCACCTGAAGCGTCTATCGTAATCGCACATGTTTATATTAAACATAATTGTCTCATATATTTTCTGCATAACTTTAATACATTGATCTTTATGCGTTAAATATTTTTATTATTTAATTAATTTCTTTTAATTACAGTGTTTGCAGTGTAAATATTCTAATGTATAATCCATTAATTATGTTACCAATGTCAACACTAATGTTTCTATAAACTTTATTCTCAGATCAATATCCATCGATCCCTGCATTGATTATTTATGACAAAATTGCGTTAATTCACGGAATGTTCATTAGATACTTAAATTTACAACAAATTCTTATGGAAAGATAGTTAATTTTATTATAGTTTTTTGAATAGCAATTAGGAGACTGACAGTTAAGTTCCGTCACATTTCTACACTCTACAGAGACACGAATGAACCATATGTGGGTATTAAAAGTTAATGTTACAGACACGGTGGTAATGATGTGGTCGTTCTGAAAATAAGATGCTGCGACAGAAACGCTGCTCACCTGTGTGGAGGTAAGACATAGGGGGAGCCCGCTCTGGGTGGTACAGGTGCCCCCGAGTGCCGGGGAAGTTGCGTAACGATCGGCGAGTGTCTGAGAGGGTGTTTAGGTTTCCTCGGTCCACGCTCATGTTGTACTGCTAAACATCAGTTACGACGAATTTATATTATTCTTATGCTCCGCCTTATGTTTTGCATGAAAAGCGCGCAAAGAGTACAAGAGGTGTAACTGTGATATTGGATCACGTGATTCGAATGACATTTGATTGGAGAAATTTCATTACTCGTCGCATTGAATTATTTGAAGATGATTCGATTGTTATTGCAAAAATGAACTTATCTATTGTTCTTATTGTATATGTTTGTATATCGACGAATTTATGTTTTATTTATTAGGAGTAATTAAGAAAACTATTGCATATACATATGTGAATAGTACGCAGAATGACGTACGTTATATTCCTGTAATTGATATAAAAACATGGTTTATCGCTGATAACAACTTCTCACGATGAGAAGAAATGTTCATCATTACGACACATAGAGATCTTTTTATTCTAGAACATTCTATTCAATCATTCTAAAGATAATGAATGCATGTTTACACTTCTGTACTTGTTCTTCAAGTACAAAAATAGTTCCTCAACAACTTTGTTAAGACAGAAATGAAAAAATACTTATCACGTTCAGTGAATAAGTGATCATTAAAAATAAGACATTCAATCTACTCTCAGTCAATCCAAATCCCGTCAAATCCTCCCGCGAACATCTTAATATTCACCATTCGATAAACCATGTCGCGAGAAACCTACAAACTCATCCACCCACTTCAACGGACCACCGAAAGGAGAACCCAGCCCGCCAAGCGATCACCGATCACAAATCATCCGCTAATAGAACCAGAAGGGCGATCCTCGTTTCTATTAATATCACCTAAGAACTTAACGGTGGGAGCGAAAAAGTCCGCGCAGGTTGCGCGGAATTGAGTTTGGGTGAACGAAAAGGTGGGTGGGGGGGGGGGTTGGAAGGGGGTGTAGGTATAACAGGCTGTAGCTCGTTCGAGATGTACGAGCTGTATTTCCGTGGCCATGCCACCGGGGTGGAAACGTAGGTCGAGTAGGGTGTAGGTGGAAAGAGAGAGACAGAAAGAGAGAGAGAGAGAGATGAAGAGAAATGGGAGGGTGAATGTGGTAGCACCGAGAGAGAGAAATGGGAGGGTAAATGCGGTGGCTGGCCGGGCGTCAGCTTCCACGGGATCCTCCAGCAAGGCACCGCAAGGAGAGAGACCGAGAGAGAGAGAAAGAGAGAGTAGGAGAGACTCTCGCGTGCACACAATCAAACACGTTGAAATATGTATGTAACCTATCCGGGTGTATGTGGGTGCGAGTGCGGGAATGAGAGAGGTATAGAAACGGTGCTGCAACTGGGTGGCAAGCACATCATCATTAATGAGGCTGAGCGGATAGCAGCCGTGGATTCCCACGTTCGCACTGGCGTCGCAATATCTACGCTTTATCCCCGGCCTGAGCGCCATTGGCGCCACGGGAACTTCTTTTTGTCCGTTCACCATCGGATCCGGCTGTACAGGCTTGTCTATCGCTATTGGACACATGGAAATTTCGTAAGCCAGGTGAAAGCATGAATAATGGAAACGGTATTGAATACCCTTTAGAAATATGTTGTCGATTCGAATGACGCGCCGTGTCAAAAGGGATTTTTTTTTTAAAAGACTCAGTTATATTTTGCGTTAATAGTTCGTGAATATTAAAATGTAATGGGAGAGATTAATAGAACGTTTATGTGATAAGCTGTTATTAAAGTTGACAATATTGTATCTTATTATTTGAACGGTATTTTATGTATCTTTGTGTATTAGTATTTGGCGCGAATGAAAAACGTGAAAAATTCATTAGCGGGAAGCTGAAATTTTTGTAAGCATTAAAACCGTGATGTATATATGTATGTATGAATGTATATATGTACGTATGTATGTATGTATGTATGTACGAGCAGTAGGAAAGTAAGGTGAGGTCAAATCCGCTTCGGGTCTGTTTACTTTATCGACTAAATTGGCCGTGCATCGGAACAGGTACAAATATTATTATTTTCCGAGAGTAATAATTGTTTTTCCATCAGAGAACTTGCTGCTGGTGAAAAAAAGGGCGAGGGTGGTACGCGATTGTTTGCTTTGTAAGCAAAGTTCTTTGCATGCTGCACACAGTCGGGATATTAAATACAAAACTCATTTTTAAAAGTATTTTTCTACGCTGTTTCGCGTATTCGATACCGACATGCCGTTATCACTTTTGCTTAAACCGGTAATAGCACTAACACAGATACATGCACATAATAAAAAAGATTTTCAAGCGACGAGAAAGCAAGGGTTGCTTTCGGTGAAACGATTTTGTGATTCGCTCGGATTTTAAATTTAAAAACTGATTCACGAATTTAAAGTATTTCGCGTAAAATTATTTCCGTATTCACAGAGAAATAAAATATATAGATAATAGATAATGAATATAAATCATAAATCTATTCTACACAATACACATGATGTTTGAAAGAAAAATTGTTTTAATCTCAGTTGATATCTTCAAACAAATGTTTTGATAATTCCGATATTACTCCCGGTATAATTTTATCAATTCAATACACATGAATTACTATACTTTTAAATCAATTCACTGATTGCTGAATTTTATGCAAAGAAACTCCCTTAAGAAATACATCAACTTGAGTATTACATTAAATATAAATTTTTCTTTACAACCGTGCTTTCACATTCAGCGTCTTCGTAAAAATCGGTCAAAGTTACAATTTCCGTAATGTTCTGCAATTGCGTGGAATATTTGATCTCCGGAAACGCATCGCCGACAAAATACACAAGTTCCATGGCTAAGCGGCTTGTGGTTCAGTGAAGCAAGGGCGAATGTACTTGCATCAAACCTTTCAACGCACATCGCGGTGAATGTATCAAGCAAATTACGTCCAAAAAGAAAACTTGTCGTTTGAATGTGCGTACATATCCGTATAAATGTACTTTAACCACATTCAAAGAAAATTTCAAAGAAAATCTAATCCATTTTACTTTTAACTCTGCACCCTATTTCTCCAGTTAATTCTTGATGACTTCACGTAAATAAACCTGTTAACTTAGGGTGTAATCTATTCTCCTAATATATTTCTTCAAGCACAGATCAAGTTTTTCATTTCATCTAAAAACCATTGTTCCCCATTTTCTAAAATATAAATAAACATCTTAAAAGAACATTTCCATAAATATTTATCCAATTCCCCATTCAATACTAACTCAAATCCTAATTATCACCCTCAACCTCAACACCATAAAACTCAACATTCAAATCAAATCAAATTAGCCATGTCCGAAAATCCCATCGTTTCCCAAGCTACCATTTAACGGAACAAAGCGAGTCAGACATAACAACCCGGGGAAAAGATCCGTCCATACATTCTCTCTCCACTCGCCAATTATACATGCTAATCCAGTTTCCCATTCGTGGAAAGTGTCGGAAAAAAACCCAAGCGTCGAAGGAGCAACGTTAAAACCCTCCGAGCTTCATAAATGGCAAGAAGAGCCGCACACGCTCTGCGTCTCCGCGAGTGTCCCCCGCTGACCAACCCTCTCACCAACTCGTGTACCTCCTTTAATTCGCCGGGACAATTTTTCGCCCGGCTAAGGGGCTTACGGGGGCGATTTTCGCGTACGTGCGTGTCCGCGATCCGTACGCGAATGGACGCTGGGATTAGGATCGCATGCGCCGGAATGGACCGCGCCCTGTTCCCTTTTCATCCAGCCCCATATCTCTTCTCTTCTCTCTCTGTCTCACTTTCTCGTGTTCTCCCTCTCTCTCTCTCTCTCTCTCTCTCTCGTCTCTCTCTCTCTCTCGATCGCACACAGACACGAGCGAGCGTAATACTCGCGTGGCACGTGTGGTCCACAATGCGAGTTCCCACAGTTGAGTGGCGGTCGGGCCGTGTACGTGTGATGTGCCCAGGTCGGGCCGCAGCGGCCCGCAAGGCTTTGAAGAAGTAGGCAAATAAGGGAATATTTATGTGGATAAAAGAGAGATGCTGGAGGAGTCGGGATAAGTCTGTGGAGAGAATGAGAATGGGACGAGAGTGTGGTAGAAACAATTGAAAGACACGGGGAAAGGACCAATGGGGATCATGGGATAAGTTTTTTTGAAAATTTATTCAAGGAATAGAATGAAAATAGATTTTAATCGGAGAACTGGGTTATAATATTTGATGTAATGCAGGATTGGTTATGGATTTTGAGAAAAATATGGGAAATGTGGTTTAAAATGCTTTTCTCCTGTGATGGTAAAGAATGTTATAGTGTATTACTTGATACATGTGTCTAGATGTAGCTCACTATAACTTGCAATAGGTATATTTAATTCTTTAAAGTTTGGCGGAAATGGTAATTTAGAAAGTTATGATTCAAAGTTGCCTCGTTCCCCTGGCATTCTGAATAAAATTATAAACTTGCTGATACAAAAAGTAATACGTAAATAAATAACCGAAACGATCCTTCTACCTGATAATTAAACAGATAGAATCCATAGACGAACGATAGTCAATAAATCTGCTTAACACCGAAGCACACAGGCACACAATCACACATATAACAAAATCACGAGAAGCTCGAAGGGAGTCGAAGAAGAAACAAAAAGGACTACCAAGAGAGAGACAGAGAGAAAAGAATAAAAAAAAAAAAAAAGAAAAAGAAACTCCCCGATGCAAATGACAAAAATCAGGCAGTAGAAAATGCAAACTGAAAAGGGAGCGGATGAAACAGTGCGACGGATAAGAAAGCAAGTGTACGCGTGACGAACGTGAACAGATATCCAACGTGTGGGTGTACTCCCGTACACATATATATATATGTGTGTGTGGGTGGTCGTGCGTGGGGTCGGTGCTCACACGGGCCATGGATCACGGAGCTCACACTCTCTATCCTGCTAAACGGTAAACCGATCTGTGAACATTTCAGCAGTCAGCGATCTCGAAGGCTAATCCTCGAGTGAGTGGGGTTGATACATCGACTACCACCACCACCACCACCGCCGTCGCCACGTTTCACCACCATAGCTGCCGTAGCTATCATCAACATTTCCGTTGCCGGAGTTTCGAGTTTAGCCGATTGGAGGGGCCGAATTCGCGATTCGCGTGTAGGACGCGCCCGTACACGTGTTACCACTCCCGGGGAGAGATTCATATGGTGTTACCCCCGTGTGTACGGGGCCGCGTGTGTGTGTGTGTACCGGATGGATGAAAAGGGAACCGGCCCTCTATGATCCGGTCTCCTGTCTTCTGGAAAATGCTATGCGTGTCGCGACACACGGGTACAGACACCACTGGGATAACAGGGGATGGCGTGAGCGTGTGTGGACCGGGGTTTACGTGTTCGAGGATCGCGATGATCGTAGGTGATCGAGGAACTTTTTGTTCTTGCGTTATTCCGGTGATCTAAGGATGTTTGCGCACAGTTTTGTAGGGCAGATACGAAATAGATACGAAATGGAATGATTAGTATTGTAATTGTAAAGAAATGTATGTTAGATATAAAGGAATTAAAGTAATCTTTTGTTTAGTTCTTTTTCCTATTTTCCCACTTAATATATTTTATGCGTAGATATTACTAAGTGAATAGATAACTGTGAGTGCGAAATAATTAATGGTTGTAGTATAATGAACTGATAATAAATAATGTTGGAAAGAGAATCTTAGACTCTCCGAATTGTGGTATAAGTAGAATAGTCCTGTCATGGTCAAACGCTCATGGCGTAAGAGCAACTTGACTGTTCGTATAATAAATTGTAGAACCTGTTTCATTTAATTATTCATGCACAGTCGGTACAAAAAATACCGGTATCCTATACTTTATAAATAAACAAAATTTGAATACGAAATTAGATGTAAATAAATTTTAATAACGAATATTGATCATAAAAATTTTCTAAAAAACTGTTATTAATTTAAAAAAAGGTTTATGTCTCTCCCTTACATTTAAGCATTGTTCATTCGAAATACAAATACTACTTTTACCTAGTATACGTACGATCCTACTGTTTACTAATTGTCCGACTCACGACGCGGATAGGTATGTTATGCAGATTAACAGGAGGGTTAACGTGTGGTACTCCACATACGTTTAAATGAGATGACCGATGATTAATTGACTGTTCAATAGGATTATGTGTCCGACAGGAATACACAGGAGACGTTTACGTACAAGCGTCATCATACATCCGCGAAAAATAACGCACAACTATTAAGATGCAATACAAATTTGGAAATTAAATACTCTATTTTCTGTAAAACGATGTACCACAGCGGCGAACGTAAATTATGTGATACAAACACAAATAGAAAAAGTCATTAAATTTATAAAAGTAAGGAATATTAAAATTTAAACAGAATGTATAATAAATAAATTCATTTGATTTTCGAATTGAAGTTATTATTTTTACATCATTTAAAAGCTCATTTTGATTACGTTGAAAAGAATTTATTTTTAGATACTCGGTAGAATCATAAACACGTAAACGCACGTTATCTCATCTCTACAAATATGAAGAGATTAATACTACGTCAGTGACAACCAGCTACAGCTTGAAAAGAGGACATGATATTACGTCAGTGGCTGCTAATGCGTTAATACTTGATTTAATAAAATAAAAATTTCAAGCGAGGATCGATTAAATAGCATGAAGTATACTTTCAATGAATATCATAATACTAATTCAAACTTCAAGAAGAATCTCTTATACATATATATCGAATAAAAAATATCACCCAATATTTCAATTAACACAAAATAATTCATCTCGGCAAACTACCCCTAACAAAACTATCTATACGCAAAGTACATCAATCAACTTCTCCGGGACATTGATACATGATCACAAAATATTAACATACATTTCAAAATGTATTCACACTCTTTAAATAATAACTCCATCAAATCAATTTACCTTCATTAATTCATCAACTTACTCCATCAAACCACCTATTTCATTAGAAACCCCAAATAATCACAATCGTACAAACGAATCCATCGATTTATCCCGTCGAATTAACGATCGGAAATGAAGATACAACAAACGACCAACATCATCGCGCGGCGAACATTCATGCAAAGCCGGCCTTACAACCGAAAGGGCCCCCACGGCACGGAAGGTCCGTTCGCAAATAAAAAGCGGCGAGAGTTCCCCGATGCATAAGCTCGCAGATGTAATTCTCGCAGTTATGTGAACCGTATCCATGCGGCTCCTCTGGGCGTTAGTATGACAGGTGACGATCAAAGCCCGGCTTAACGCAACGACCCGTTCCGTCCACACACATCGCGTCGTATCACGAGAGAGAGAGAGAGAAACCACCCGTCTTTCTCTCTTCTCCTGCTTTCTCCCTTTCTCCCTCTCTCTCTCTCTCTCTCTCTTCTAGCCCCGCTTTACAGTTTACCGTTTATGTGGATGGATTGATGCTGCCGGCCGCGTGTACGGCACGCCTCGCTTCGTTGCGTTACCAGCCGTCCACTCCCACGCGACCCCCGGTATCCACCATCCCTTTGCCCCCTGTTCTATGGTTTTCTCTATGTCCGTCTTCCTCTCCTATGATCGCTTCTAACGCCGGCGTTGGATCGAAATTCTATCGCCGCGGGCACGGCCGTTCTGAGCTGTCCACGTTCTGTTATTCGGGGGAACGAAAAACAGGCCGCGATGCTTTTCGTCGAATCGACGGAATCAAGAGGCTGTGATTACGATCAACGGTGTTAGGGGGGGTTGATCGGAGTTTTTCTTTTGCCGACCGGGGACTGGTCGGCGAGCGTTCTTGGCTTTCCGGTTTTAAGAGTTTGACGGGAAGGGATGGGAGAGTTGGATAATCTTTTGCGAAAGGATTGCAGATCGGGGAGTTAGGATTATTTGTTGGAGATATTTGAATATAGTTGAGACCTTGGATGGTGTTATGTTGCTGGGTATAAGAATATGGTTAGCGTTAAAAAATTTGAAATACTGTTCTACGGAATATTGTAAGCACTCTAAATTATTAAATAGAATAAATGTGAACGATTAAAATAAACTCTAATATATTCTTTTCAATAATACCACGTACCACGTAAGAAAAAATTTTTGCAATTCACATTAACGTGGAATATTAGGTAACAAGTCGTAATAATTCTCTGTTCGAGTATGATCACCACGAATACGAGAGTTACTTTTGAAACGTGGTATAGGAAATAATCTCGATCTTCCACCGAAAGAGGCAAACGTGGGGCGCGCCGAATACCCGATTTAATTCCGGTTCAAAGTACTTCGTACTTCCAGAAAGGGTGGCTTCGAATTATGAACGGAAACAAAGAGATTTAAACTTGGAAGTTTCGAGCCGCGATCGATTGGGCATGAAACGAGGCAAAGTTTGCGGATCCAAAGGACTCGCCGGATCTGGATGTGTACACTGGAAATAATGTTGACCGTGCGCGCAGGAAGGACCAGCGGGACCATAATTCCATTTTGACAAGTCAAGAATTAGCCTCTCGAACCTTATTGTTAATTAAAAAAGGTCTACCGCGGAATCAATACGAATAAGTCGGATTAAATCAATTAATCAAAAATGTCTCGGGACCAATGATCAATATTAAAACTATCGGATTGTCCGGGTATTCTTTGATCCAGGTTTATATACTTTATTTTCTTCTTTTTTTTTGCAGATTCTTCTTACTGAACAACGTTATGATGTGAGAGAGAAAATTTACTTGATAACGCAAAATTATGATTGATATAATCAATGATAATTGCTTATGAAAAATTAATATTCTAACGATAATGGAATTAAAGTTTTTCACTCATTGTGAATATACGTGTTTTTACCAGCATTCTGAACAGTATTGTGCCACTTAAATGACTGGTTCGTGTGACCGCTGGTGGAAAGGCAGAATAGATAAGCTTGTCATAGCCTCAAGGTATACGCAGTCCTTCAATCGCTATGGCGTTTCATACACAATGAAAAAAATTCAGATTTCCGGAGAGTCCTCCACGCAGATTTTACACAGTTGTGATCATATGACTGTACTTCTATTACGCGATTAATATAGATGTTAATAACCCGCTGAATACTAGAAATCGATTGCCAGATAAAACAATGATACATTTGGAATTTGTCGCGCCACAAGAATATTAATTTTTAAACAATTTCAACTATCTCAATGGTCATGATAAATCTGGTAAATAATAAAAAATACATTTTCAATTACACCCAAAATGCCTCACGAGGGATGAAAAGAACTACATTCAAATATCACATATACCAACGTTAATAGAATCCCATCACCTACACCCCTACAGCAGGAAAAATACCGTCAAAATTCCAATGGGAGTAAAAACATAAAGACTATTAACACAGGTCTTTCAGGACAATTCAATATTATCTTTATATTATGCCGCACATACCGATGCCACATTTTCTAAAGAACCGTATATCAATACACCGCATGAAGTACACCGTTTCATGTAAACCCGACAGATCACCCTTCTTTCCATATTCTAAACCCGATTTCGTCGAACCTTACAAAAATCGTTCGCGGAACCTCTATGACGACTCGGAATAATATTCAGAAGAGCCCCTCTTTCCGGGGCTACAAATCCGACGTGGTAAGCCGCTTGGTAATCTTCTGATATCGTTTAACGCCATATTTCGCGAAATACACGGGCCTCCGTGGCGGGGCATTTCGTTGGCGAGGAAACACCCGTGAGGGAGGTGTTACAGGGTTAGATAAGTGCCTATGGTGGTGGTTCGCGGAACTCTGAGTATGGTGTACATAATGCATACTTGCCGTGTGGTCACCTGCGGGTTATGGAGACTACACAATGAAAGGTGTGAGATGTACTGGATGGTTGTTTCAATTATTCGAAGGGGTTGACAGTAAAAAATTATTAGAATTCATGTGCTTTTCATGATTCGGGGAGATTCGTTTGATTCTATGGATTTTTTGAGGTTCGCTGAAGTTTCAGGGAGTCGTCGTTAAATATTTGTGAGGAATGTGGTGGACGTATTAAATTTATGTTTAATAAGACTTTAGAGTAATTTTTGTGTGTAAACATTGTCACGCAGTTTCGGCAAATAGTTATTCGAATAGTTAAGTGTCAAGTTAAACACTAAAATTAAATTATCTGTAAAATGGGTATTCAGTAACCTGTTGTAAAGTTTTTGAGTGAAGAAAGTAACGTAAAGAAATTTTTCAATTAAAAATGTTCGATTACTCAGTGCATTTTTCATTACAGATTTCTCTTATAATGATTAGGAATCTCCGAAGGGGCTTGAATTCTATTATTCATTCTTTTTTAGCCTTTCCACCACAGGCCTCGATAATGATACCGAAGATAATATCCATTCAATCGAAAATGTCCCTCGAGATTTTTTATGGGCACGATTTTAACCCTTTCCCCGCCGGAAATTAAAGCGCGTGGCCCGAGGCTAGATTTCACAGGATTTTATCATTAAAAAAACAACAAAAATGATGTAATTTGCTTTAAAATATCATGCTCGTAATTACTGGTTATTAATTACTGAGTCGAATACATCCGATAAATCGAGAAACGAAAAAAGAAAATTTAAAAACAAGTAGTACATAAAAATTCTAAAACCACGCTAATAATATCATTTTCGTTTATCCAAATTATTAATTCTGTAGGCACAAAATCTATAAACGCGTAATTATCCATCACTTGCGTCCCTACGAAACTATAAACACCTAATCACTACCTCAGCAACTAACCAGACCTTCCAATAAGATAAATAATATTCCCTCAAAACGACAATCAACGTCTTCACATCCCACTCATTCACGTCCAATATTACAATCATTAACCTTCACCTGCAATTACCTCTAAAAATCTTAATTAACTCGCCCGAATTGCTGTAGCCAAGTGCCCGTATTATTCCCGTACAAGGTAAGATTTCCCGTAAAAAACGAGTGATTTCAAGAATTCTCGACTCGTCAGGCCACCGCCTAATCACCTTCTCGCGCGTTTTCCCTGACGTTCTCGCCGAGCGGGAAATCATCGCAAGAACGTGAGAACGGGTGCCGGCCTCACCCCGTGTGGAGTCTCCTTAACGTTAGGAAGCTCTGCCACTAATTGAATCTCCTCTCTTACTCGCGTCTGGAGCCTCAGCAACCGCTGGGAACCGGAGCACCCGTCCTGCATTAAACACCCCCCGACACCCTCCCCATCGAGCCCGCCCCTGGCTGCCTTTCTCTCTCGGCTTCCACCTCGGCTCTCCTCACCTCTTGTCTTGCTCTCTATCTGCCTTTGAGCGTTCGTTTCTCTATCGCTTCGTCTATCCCCGCTATCTACTTCGCGTCGTTTTACCTAGTTATTTCTGTTGGCCCTGTGTCTTCCCGTTGAACCTGTATTTTGTCCACCTCGTACCTCATTTCGGGTTTCTTTCACGGGGGACTGGTTGTTTTTTAGTAGGTTGATAGAGGTGTATTTGTGTGTCTGGTATTTTTTGTTGTTTCGGGTTTTTTTGCTTTATGGCTGTATTCGTATCGTTTGGTGATTTGATTTATGTTATTTTAGGCGATTGTGATATTTTAGTTTGTACTACTTAGAGGACGACGAGAAAGTGATTTATTTATGATTCAGATAGTTATTTAAGGTGACGCTAGGGTAGAAAAAGTATGAAGAGAAATAGGAGTGAGTTTGAAATAATTTGAGGTAATTATCGAATTGGGAAAACGAAGATAGTCAATATAAGAAGAATTTTTGTACCTCGCTGCGATATAATTTAGCTAAAATACGTAATCAGATTCAACATACGATTATAAAAACCAATAGCATCCAATTAAAGTCTTTTTATTTTATCAAAATTATTTTTCCTGGTATTTCCGGTATTTGGCAGAATATTTAATTTAGCGTCAGAAACTTTTGTTCCCAGTGATTCTCATTCCACCACAATCTTTTTTGTTTAGAAGTTCAAACGCATCGTAATTCGTATAATGTTGCGTGCATCAAAAACGCCGAAAGTTACGATAAATAGAGTTAATTAGTATTCATCTGTTGATTCGGGACATAATGTAATGCTGCATCGATCGCGGATTACGCGTTTTCCCGCGATTAATTAATTAAATGGAAATAGCTGAACAACGTTTACCGAACAATATACATTCGTAACAAGAGTTTTGCATGTGTCGCAGAAAAACACCGGGGACGAAACTACAAAGTAACGATTAAGTGAGAGATCACGAGAATATGAAACGTGGCATGATTCGGCGGGAATGATTATTATGTCTCCACATTTGGGGCGCTCGTAATAGACGTGTATCACAATATATAACAGAGACACGAGCACAATGATAGAATATATCATTAATACTACGAAATATACGAAATTAAGAAATTAACTAAAAGGGGAAAAGTAATGGAATAAATGAAAACTGTAATGTTCATCAATGTAACATGTTGAAAACGAATATTTAGTACTCTTCACAAAGGTGATAAGTTTTTGAAAAAGAATTTAATAGATGTTATCTTCAGTCATCGAGAAAAAGAAACCAACAATCGAATGAAATATCAATTAATATTCTACGTACAAGCACAACTCTTTAGTGTTGTAAGTTTCGGAAAAAGCTCAATAGCTTAAGTAAAGCGTGAAAGAAATTATGAATAGCAATCGAAATGTTTGTTTTTTCGAACAAATCGTAACGTGAACGCACGACGGATCTATTTAAACTTGATTGCTGCTTTGACGGAGCTGTGTGAACGTTTGCTTAGGAGAGCTTGGTTGACCGATAGAAACAGTCGATTTCTTTGTGGTGTATTTGCGGTTTGGAAACCTTTACCTTCCACGCAACCATGGAAGTATTGATAGAATAACTCAAACCGACTGTTCTACTTTACTGGCTCAATAAATCGATCTTTATTTTGAATGATAGGTATGTATACGTGCCAGACAAATTATAAAGTCGTAATGGGAATCTATGGTCTTACGAGGATTTAAAAAATGGTAATTTTATCGGGCATTATATAGATTGAAAAAGAAGTATTTTGATCGTCTGGATTCAATACTGAAGTTATTGACATTCCTTGGTGTATATAATTCAACAAGCTTTCAATTAGAAGCCATAATCATTTAGAATGGTAAAATTTTTTAAATTAAACATTCTCCACTATTAGTTACACATTTTTTAGAGTTTCATTTATAGGCACAATAAAACCTCTGCATTCTCTTCATTTGGCTTTGCGATAAACCTTCTAAAATCACTTCTACTGTTTACTCGCAAAAGTATCACGAATCCACCTTTCTAGCACTATTCACATTCACCACAATCCCACCATAATTAACCAGTTACTATTTTACATCTTACTTTACACATCCCTGAAATTGTATGGCGACTGGGCCCCTATTGTGGGACAAAACAGAATTCTTATCACAGGGACGGCCCCGCTGCTAAAGCGAGAAAATTAAATTACGAAAACATTCCCAAAAAATTGTGTTGTTCGCGAAATAACTTCCTTGTAATCATGTAGATTTAACGTAAGTAGTTAATCTATTAGTTTCTAAATTGTGTCCCAGTGTCTCTCTTATCTACCACTTGCGCACACATGTGTAAATTAGTATCACTGAGAACACTCACCGTCTTTGTTCATGTTAGCTCCGAAGCACTTAGCAAGACGGCAAGCACGGCATTGGTTCCTATGAGTCTTATCGATGGGGCAACGTCCTTTCATAGCCCCCTGAGCCTTGCAAATGTACTCACGATTGCTGTGGATGCTTCTTTTAAAAAATCCCGAGCAACCTGAAGAAATAATGCGAGATTTGCGTGAATTTAAGTAATGAACTGTTGAGTGATTATAGAGTGTACGGATCAGGGAAGCCGACGGAGAAATTTCGAGATCGAAAGACAATATTTCATTAGGAAAATTGTTTATTGAAATGAATATTTATTTGAGACTGTTACACTGTAATTATGGAAGTAAGTTTTCAAAACGCTTTTAGTGGTAAATGAAGTTGTTAGATAAAATAATTGTTTGCAGGATTGTTATAAACATTTAGGCACAAGACGTTAATTTAGAAACAAATAATATCGATCTGAGGAATCTGAGGGTTTGTTTATGTTTGAAAGTTAACAGATAGAAGAAAGCGTGTAAAATATGATAGAATATTTTTACCGTCGCAACTATAGATGCCGTAGTGTTTTCCCGAACTACGGTCACCGCATACATCACACAGGATATCAAGTAATCTGTCACCTGGAATAGAAAATTATGTAATATCTAGTTGTAATCTGTAGGAATAATAAACGTAACCCGTTCCTTGCAAGGGAAATGTCGGTCGTACAGTAGAAAAGCCGTTCTCTGGTCAGCCTAACATATTACAACACTCGCAAAACAAAGTTACACATTTTATTTACTTTGTTTTGACAGAATATCAATCTTTGTATGTTTTTCAATCGTCTATTCTGTTTTTGTATCAACCGCGATAATAGTTGGACTGTCAAAAGTTATATAGTGGAAAGTTTTACCTGTCAGCCAGTGAAAAATGATGAAAACGAGAGTTCAATAATTAATATTATAAAAAAAATAAGAATAATAGTTAGAAAGATAGAAATATAAATATCAATTTAAGAAAAATTAGAAATCTTGTGTGCAAAGTTTTAGTATGCATTCTACTATTATTAAACCATTACTTACGCATAAATGTATTAAAATTAATTTGTAAATTTAATAGAAATTGTTAAATCTTTATCTTGCAATACATTGTGCCGGAGCAGTATAGTAACCCATGACTTGTGGACAGTACATTATTTGATCCAGGCGAAGAAAAGAATTGCGCGGCTGACCATGCACGACTACAACTACTTATCCTTGCAATCAATGCCTCTCAATCTTTTAAAGTTGCTGTTCGGCGTTGTACTCCACTTGCACTAAACAATTATATAATCATTCTACAAGCCGTTTAATTTGACATTGAAGTCCAACGTAAAAAAAAATAGAGTTAAACTGAAATGATACTTATATGTATTACCACAATGTCCGTCGTAACCAGAAAACCTGGACTTACAACACATTCAAAATAAATACCTCATATTTTACTACTTCCAATAGACACACTCAAACCTCTACGAATACATGCGGACAGACTTTAAATCTTTAAATACCCAATTGGAATGTCTATCACCAACAATAACTTTCCCAATGAAATTAAATCGCGAACAATGAGATGGAGACAAGATTATAGCAAAAGTATTTAAGATTAAAGAATTCCCCACTTCATTCCCAAACATCGAGCACAAATACCGCTTGGAGTCCACCACAACATAATCGTCGCCCAGCGAAAGAAGATCGGGGTACCTTAAAAACGTGAAAAGCTGCTGAAAAGCCCGGCGTTCCCTTAAGAAAGTGTAGCCGACCACAAGAAGAGCCCAGGCGTTAATCTGTTCTCCCCCTTTCCGTAGGAACCCTAATCGTCCTAATGATCCGCGGCAAGAAAAACACGGCCATGCCTAAGCCAACCAAAGCTTCCGTTCCTGGCCTGGGGAACCAACCGCCTTCTTCTCACACCAAACCTACCAACCTAACCCGATCAGCCGAGTTACTTCAACCCCAGCAGATTACCGCCTTCGACGTCTACACTTATACGCGCCCGTCGTTGTCTTATATCTAACTGGGCGATTAGCGATAAGTGGATTCGACGGCCGCTGATAACTTGAGCTACTTACCGTAAGGTGATACGGATGGAATATGATACGGGGAAGTTCATTATTGGATAGTACGAGCCCCAAGAATATCGGTTCGTGTAAATACTTATTGTAACCAGTGATTCGCAGGGAATGGTGTGAATGGTAATTGTCTTTTTACTGGGGTTTTAGCGGTTGAGAGGAGTTGGAGATCTGTTTTGGTGGGATTAATTGTTTTGTGATGGTTTGTAGCTTTGATTCCAGTTGCGGATACGTGGCGAATGTGTCTGAATATTAGGGACACGTTCTACTGTCTGCACTTGGTTAAGTAGAGTCGATACAGGTATAATGTTACTATTTTTACGAGGGAAAAGAGAATATTCGCGGGAAATATATTTGTATGTTGTACAGTAAGGATCAGTTGAAAATTATGATCATCGCTTAGAAATATAGCATGTATTTTTGTAAATGTACTTGGGAATTTTTTAATCTGAAACTGGTAATTGTTAATTCCACTGACTCCATTGTATAAATCTAATTATTTTCGGTTGTCTTACTCTAATTTAGACATTTCGTTGAGCAGTCTGAAGAAAATTCATTACTTTACCAGTATGAATTCATTTGAACATACCCATGTAACGGGAGAACAATGTAAAGAAATTAAGTCCCTGTGAAGCAATACATTGCACAAAAAATCACCATCCAATAATGTTCACCTTACACACTTACTGTAAACTAAGACACTTACTGAGGACTGTCAACTAAATTACAAATTCACCAAATTAAATAAAAGTCCACTACAAGAAACAACTAATACCACGCAAAACAAAGTCAAAAAGTCAAACAGTCCAAGCAACTAATCTTCACCCATACCAATAACAAACAGATCAACTTCCGATAAAACAGTACACCAAATAAGCCATGCAGCAAATCGCATTCACCAAACTCACTGCCGCCTATCCACGTACATCCCAAACAATCTCGAAAATCCTCAAATAAAAAAAAAAGACTTGTCACTGAACACCCGGTACCAATTAACCAAAACTAAAAGCCCAAAAGGCAAAAAGCCAAACCATTTAATTAATCATCCAATCCCAAACCTCCCCACCAACGAAAGCCACACACAAACCAACAAAAGCAAACCAAAACCAACTCATAACGAAAACGAAACCTTGATCACTGCACGTGTCGAGGGAACCAGCATGCCCAAGGAGACCGCCTCCACGTTCACGAAAAGCAAGAAGCAATGGTACACGTGTAAATCGGACTGACCTGTGCCCATCCTCCGCGGCTGATCAGAAGTCGAACATCCCCGGACGGACAGCCGTTCCGATACGGCGGCGAGGGTGTCGCGCGAGGTCCTGAAGCATTCTCCGTGACGGGGTGGCTTCGAACCTACTCATCTCGCCGGGAAGGGCGTATTCGCGTTGTTGCGCGCGTGTGTCGGTGTGGGTCTGTCCGCCCGTGTACGCGCATATAGGGGCTGCTGCCCGACTGCCGAAGCTACCTATCTTTTCCTGACCGTGGCCATGCTACGCGGGAATCACGGGGTCGTTCCTCGACACCGTTCACCGTGGAGAGGGATGCCATGCCTAACACACGTACAACTGCACCCTAAACGACCGCGAGTCGGCATGGCTACAGAAATTTCGAGCGATGGATAGGGACGCACGTTTAGGGTGGTTGTTTGTTTCGACACTTGTGGTTTTTGGATATTGTTGTGTGATCTTTAAGGGACTGTTGACTATTTAATGTTGATCCTTTGAGTTTGAAATTTTTCACTTTTGAGTAAACAAATTTGGAATATAAAACTTGGATATAACTGATATTAATAATGAATATGTATCATATGAATGTTCACGAAGAATGTTACATGTTTAATTAAGTTTATGTATTTATTGTATGCGTAACATCAACTAGTTCTGAATGAGTTTATTCAGAATCTACACATTTGTTTCTGTAAATAAGGGAGCGTATAGTACTGCTGAATCGTTGGAAAGTGTGAATATTAACTTTCAGAGGACTAATACGATTCCTATTTCTTTAAATGATTAAACCAATTGCAATTCTATCGAGTTACTGTATAAAGCTTTTTCTCCTCTCAGATACTCATTAATACTTCCCAGCATTTCTTCTCGCGTTTCCTATTTCAATTAACTATAAAAAACAAATACAAAAACTCCTCCCAACCCAAAACCATATGCATCCAAAAATATCATTTCCCCATTGAAATACATACCAACGTAGAAAACTCAACCGTACCCACAGAATCCTCAAAACTTTTGTATCTTTCCATGGTTTTGAAAATCGGTTCACAGCCATCACTAGGAGGTTTAGTCAGGCCATCGCACGAAGTACACCTCTTCTTCGCCACGGCTGGCACGTTGGCCTAGAAGAGTGGGGTACCTTCTCGATCGCTGGGGGGTCGGAGGAAGGTGACAGGAGGATAGGTGGGGAATTCCAACGGGCGACTAGACGGCCCGGGGACTTGCTGGCTGAGTGGCTGAAGCGACTATAGTGGGGTAGCGCTAGTTAGCCACGGGAAATGCGGGGGCGGCTCCGAAGGCCACGTTGTCAGACGAGCGTTACCACTGTGTCATTGGTTGACTCCACCCACGAGACGACCAAGGGATGCTGGGCTTTGCACGAGGGGGTGATGGGCGTTGCCTACACGCCCACACGACGTTATGAAAAGGCCGGGAATCCAACGACCAACCGGCGCGTCGAGATTAGACGACGTCGTACGTGTCTGTCTCGGACCCCGACGCTATTTGTCGACGAGCTGATACGTCGTTTCTTCCTACCCCCCGCGAATAGGGGTGGAAATCGACGTGCTGCGGTTTCCGTCAGGGGAAAAGAAGAGATGGTGGATGTTAATGCGGCGATACTAGTCGCGTGACACGCCTTTCGCCTCTCCAGCCGTGAAATGAACGTTGTTCCCCTGATTCCGGGTAAATCTTGCTCGGTATATGCGGTTAAGGCGTTTTCCATTTTAGCCGATTCTGGGACTACTTGACCTGCGCCAACAAAATCTATCCGTCGGGTTTTGTCGAATACTGTGTGGAGATAACACGCAGGGACAAGTGATAAATTGTTTATTGATTAGCTTGTGTTTGTTTGCTAGATGTTGTTAGGACGGATTTGTTTAATTCGTAAGGCTTCATTATAATGTGTATGTATGTGCATATAAAATATTCGTTAAAATATAGGTTTTTCAAATATTACCACTTCCTTGTGTATTTATTTTGCTCCTTATAATCTGAAATCATGGTAGGGTATTAATTATAATTGAAATAATGAGAAAACGTAATAGAGTTTTTGGCTATAGTGTAAGAAAGAAAACAGCATAATACTATGAAAATTAAAAAGAAAGTACAAATTTATACTAAAAAAAATAAAGAGTATAAAATTCATGATATTTTAACAAAGTGGTATACGTAAGATAGACTAATACACTCTATATTGCCAAGAACTTTGATTTCTGCATTATTGTTAAATTAAAAACCATCTCGTATTTAAAAAATTATGAAAGATATTCATAACTATAGTTGGTGCACGGGAAATTGTCAAATATTTCTAACTGTACCAACAAATTGTAAAAGAAAAGAAATAACTTCCGTCGATAAAATCATTTTCATACAAGTCCAAAGATGATGTATAAGAGCGTGCGTGGTATAATACCGTATAAGCACAGACTGTGATAAAAAGTAACATCTGTTAAGTAAATTTAAAAGACAGAATACCATTGAATGATACTGACCTGTTTATAATTGATTTCATTAACGAAATCTAATAATACCTAATAAAACAGGGGCTAAATCGTTGTTAGAAGTTTGGGGTTTGAATCGCGCGGGCCGGATGTCCGACCACGATATTTTGAAAGCTCGTAAATAAAAAACGTGGGCTCAGATCATAAAAAGGAAAAGGACTTTTCAATTTCTTTTATTATAAACTATCTCGATATTCCCATATGTCTCATAATTTTGCGACACTCTTATAATATCCTTTTTCTGCTTTGTCGCGCTATCTTCTATAAGGATATAGTTCATGCTTTCAAAGATGGACGCTCCCATGGTATTTTTTAAAGCATGATTGTGTACCATAACCTGCATTTGTAAATATTGAATTCGCCGATACATATAGAAAAGATGGTGCATAGTAAAATATTTTTGCGGAATCGCGCCCTAGGGTACGTGAGTAATCACATTCCCCTCGTGACAAGGTACATTCAGAGAAGAAAGGAAAATCTTATAGTGACATGCGTCGGAAACGCGTTCCACACTTACGGCTGTACGCATTTCACACTTCTCAGCGTGTCTGGGACGCATCCTGGCGAAATAACATGTTTAGCCGCGGATGCTTATCACATTTATACAGCCTGCGAGAATGTAATATACGCATGGCGACGAGGAACGGAATTGAAGCACACGTACAAGGGCCATGAGTGCATGGTGCACACTATTCTGCCTTTCGGACCTCACTTGATATCTGTTGACGAAGAAAGTAATGTCAAAGTATGGGACATAAAATCAGAGACTCTAGTTTTAGAACTGACCTTCAGTAACCAAAGTTTTAAAATCACAACGCTAATGCATCCTAATACCTATATGAACAAAGTTTTATTTGGTAGCGAACAAGGTCAGCTGCAGTTGTGGAACTTAAAAATTGTTAAGTCTGTTTACACCTTCAAAGGATGGAACACACCGATCACTGCATTAGAACAAGCACCTGCTATAGACGTAGTTGCTATTGGTCTAAGCGATGGAAGAATTATATTACACAATCTAAAATTTGATGAAAGTGTTTTCGAACTTATACAAGATTGGGGATCTGTAATATCCATTAGTTTCCGCACAGATGAGCATCCAATTATGGCCACAGGAAGTTTGGAGGGGCATATTGTATTTTGGAATTTAGAACAGCGTAAAGTAGAGAGTCAGCTACATAAGGCACATTATGGAGCAGTAACAGGCTTAAAATATCTGCCTAATGAACCACTTTTGGTATCATCATCTCCTGACAATTCTGTAAAATTATGGATATTCGATTTGGCTGATGGTGCTGGTAGACTTTTGAGGATAAGGGAAGCACATTCAGATCCTCCTACAGTTGTACGCTTCTATGGGAATGATGGTTCCAATATATTAACTGGTGGAGGTGATTCTTCATTGAGAATATTTTCCACAATTACTGAAACATTCAATAAGAGTTTTGGGAGAGCATCATTTAATAGAAAAGCAGCAAAGAAGAAAGGAAGGGCAGTTGAGGATCCTTTAATAATGCCACCAATAACTGAAATATCAGCAGAAGTAACACGAGAAAAGGAGTGGAATAATATTGTAGCCAGTCATTCTGGCTTGGGAACAGTTACTACATGGTCTTATGATCAAGTCAAAATGGGTGAACATAAATTGTTGCCGGATAGATTTAGGGGGAACTATAATGCAGCAGCAAGTAGTCTTTGTCTAACTAGATGTGGAAATTTTGTTGTTATTGGTTACAACACAGGACATGTTGAAAGGTTTAATATACAGTCCGGAATTCATAGAGCAAGTTATGGGGACGACAAAGGAGCACATAAGGGTCCTGTAAAGGGGGTCATGGTTGATCCATTAAATCAAACTGTAATTACAGCTGGCAGAGATGCTTTAATCAAATTCTGGGATTTCAAACCAAAGAAAGGTAGATAGATGTGAATTATACTTTATATATTTCATAAAACGAACATTATTAACTCTTTTTTATAATTTCAAGGAACCACCGAACCAAGAGCAAAAATTGTATTGGATGAACCAATTGAATGGTTACGATGCCACAATGAAAGTTCACTTGTTGCAATAGCATTAGAAGATTTTTCAATCGTGTTAATAGACTATGATACAAGAGCAATCGTGCGACATTTCGAAGGCCATGATGGACGACTAACGGATGCGTGTTTCAGTCCAGATTCAAGATGGTTAATATCAGCGTCTATGGACTGTACCATTCGCACATGGGATATTCCTTCGTCTCATTTAATAGACGTTTTTCAGGTACATTCAACTCGTGTGATATTCGATGTTGCAAATATAAATAATCTCATTTATATATATATATTATCTTTCTAGATTCCGGAAGCCTGCATTTCGCTGCACTTTTCTCCAACTGGAGAATTTCTTGCCACAGCACACGTGTGTAATGTCGGAATATATCTGTGGTCGAATCGCACCCTCTACTCCCACGTTTCGCTAAAAGCCGTGAATAAGGACGACCCGATACCAATGATCGGACTACCTGGTGCGACAGTAGAGGTCACGGATCTAAATGAGGACGACCTGAATGAACCAGAACCGGAATATATATCTCCAGCTCAACTCAACACTGACCTCATTACCATGTCCGATGTGGCTCGTTCGAGATGGTATAATCTGTTGACCCTGGACATTGTAAAGAAAAGAAACAAGCCGAAAGAGCCATTGAAAGCTCCGGAGAACGCACCTTTCTTCCTACCGACGATACCATCGTTAGAAATGAAATTCGACTTCTCAGATGTTAAGGACGCAAAATCGAATAACAGGATCATCACACATCCCGATTTTCAGAATCTTACTTTATTCAGCAAGTCATTGCTGTCCGCCACAGACGATTTTATGGAACTTGTTGAAAAGTTGAAGGCGATGGGCCCGAGTTCGGTCGATTTCGAAATTCAATCCCTTACGGCGGAAGGACGAACGTCGATCAGTTTATTGTTGAATTTTATGAAAATGATATATTATATGATGGAGAAGAAAATAGACTTCGAATTGGCACAGGCTTATCTAGCTGTATATTTAAAATATCACGGATCAGTAATAACGGAAAATGAAAGTCTGAGAAATTATTTGGAGAACATAGAGAAAGCGCAAACGAGAAATTGGTTCATAATTAGAGAAAAGTTGTTTTATAATCTCAGTGTTGTACAGACTTTGAAAAAAATGTAATATATTCTATGATAATAAAAAAGAACTTTTTTTATACATATTTTTAGTAATCGTAATCATTATAAACCATTTTCTGAAATATAGCAACGAAGAAAAACAAGGCCATTATTTCGAAAAATATTATCTTTATTGCAACACTTTAAGTGGCAAATTTGTGTGAAATTTTTGTTGGTATTAATCGACACGGCATTAAATTTTGAACTTATGCAAACGTATTTCATACTGACTAACAATTATCGTATTTTGTTAGAGAAAATCATACTACTATTTCCAGTTATAATCATAAAAAAACTATATTAATAACGAGTATAACTTATGTGTATAAATACAATAATTACAAAAATAGTCTTACAATCTTTAACAGTTTGTTGCTAAGAATTATCTTAGATTGTATAGAAGTACAGTTTGTAATACCATTATATACATTGCAAAACACTATTTAAAGAGAGGTATTATTCTCTGTATGTGAGAAAGTTATGGAGTTGCTCAATTACACCAGGTTCAAGCTCTAAGTCCATGATATAAGTTTCAAAATTAGTAACAATCCTATAAAGACTTCGTTTTGTTCCAGCACGTAATGCTGTGACCATTGGCTTAATAAATTTGTCATCTCCATCTTGTTTCTTTATCAATATATTTGATTTCTGTAATTTATCAAGCGCTTGTTTTAGACCCAGCAAGGTATTAATTATAACTGGTAGATCCTTTTGTACTATTCCATATGAATCTTCACTCAGTGATAATACAGCTAGAGAAGAAATTGCTTCTGCAGCCCAAATCACTGGTTGTCCATTAAATAAAATATGGCAGACTTGGCCCCCTTCAATTGCACCAAAAATATAATGAAGGATTGGTTTTGAGATTAAATATTTAATAAAACTCTGCCATTTGGATTTAATGAATTTTTGGACAATTGTTTCAGTAGTATTTTCCTTCGCATCAGTTTCTTCTTTAGTCAGTGGTGCTTTCTCACATATTAAATTTCGCATATGATACGAATAGTCTTTTAGAAATGCATTCCCTGTTGCTGCCGTTGAACTTGAATTAAAATGCAATGATTCCTGAGTTTTAACAGATGCTGCACTGAGTTCATCAGAGAATTTCTTGATAAGACCGACACACTTTTCGACAATACAGTTCCAATTATAAGGATGGCCACCAGGTTGACTCAGAGTAAACAGAATATTTCTTCTCGCTTTATCTTTTTGTGCTAAAGTGATTAGATCTAAATATCCTAAGTGTTGCATTATTGGTATTTTATCCATAGACAATGCTTCAGGAAGAGTCACGCCAGCGTCTTCATTAGTATACACATTGTTGTGTTTAAATTCGAATGGGACCCATTCTGTTAAGTGTACTTCAAACAACAAATACATGCTATCAATTGTTAATATAAATAATAACTGGTACAACCATAGATGGACGACCAGTGACAGACTCATCAGCCTTGATATACTATTGAGTGGCTCACTTTCCAATTGTGTAAATGTAAGAGACAATACCATGTTACGACAGTAACAACCCAAAAAATAGTAAGCACTTAAATAATATAAAGTTGGCCATATAGAATCAGCCATTAATGATGGAAGCATTGTATATATCCCGTTCTTAAATCTATACAGCTTTGTCAGGGATATAACGGGAAATTTCAAATATTTCACATGGAATATGCTGGTCTTTAGAAAGAAATACAATCCAGCCCAAAGTCCGCTTAGCCATAGGAAATAATGTTCTTCGACCAAACATGATCCATATACTATATTACACTCTGTAGTCAAAGAACTGTATTTACCACCTTTCACAGATAAATGCAACCAGACCAACAAGCCACCAATGACAACGTGTAAACTGCCCAGTAATATATTATGCGATGTGAATATCCCACAGAATTTTGCGAATCTGCTCTTCAGATATGGTGATGTATTAGAGTAGTTTTTGCTGCATATAATTCCTTGGAAAAACGTCACCGTTGCAAGCACGCAGAAGTAACTCCACATTCGGAAGGATGTTATTGTTGCCCATGTGTCTTGAAGCCAGGACGAATAGTCCGAGCTCAGATTTGTGATTAAAAGCAGGCAGGATATGAAAACGAATTGCACTGCGATGCTCCAAATTATCGCCAGGAACATCCTCTGCATCAGCAGCTCTTTACAACCTTTTACACTGGTTTGTAGCATCGTGTGTATTTGTTGCCGGTTAACCTTATTGTTTCAAAGAGACGTTCAGAATGCGTGGAGTGCTAATTTCTTCAGAGATCTCGTTGCATCGTATGTAATTCTTGGAAGCGTAATTGTTTACGTGAATGTTTCAAACATTTCGTTACTATCAATATATGATTGTGTAGATTATTCGGAACGAACACATACGATGAATATTCTTCGTTTTGAAAAGCCGGTACACTGTAACTTTTCCGTTAATTCATCGTGCGCGCCATTAAGTTCATTCACATGAAACGACAGTTTCTAAAACGTTAAGCTACTTCTGCCAGCTTACAACGGTGCTATTCTGATTTGATTAATTGTCTTAATTAAAGAAATGTTTCATCGCCCTTTGTGTATCCTATCAAGCGCTGTCAAAGTGAAACTTTTATATTTTATATTTATTTTTATTATCTTCCTTTACTCCTTTGTATTTGGATGAGTGTTTATGTACCAATCACAGCTACCATCCTTGAAGTAAGGTCCCGTTAGATCAAGTATATCGCTTATGAAAAGTAGCGGGAAGCGTTCTAAACCTGATGTGTTCTTTAAGTGAAACTGTTGAAAATACTGTAGAACAAATGCTATGCGTAGTTCAATATATATTATAACATAATCGACTCGGCAGAAAAGAAAAATTATTTCACAAGTACGACCCTATTTAAAAATGAAATAGGCGGGTAAGTATATGTATACATAAAGTATAGATAGGGTATTATATACATGTACATATATATAGCCTAGTGCTGCCGCCTGCCAACAAGAATTCTTCATTATTCAGTGAAGGTTGCCTTACTACTAACATCTTTAATTAACCCGCATGTCATTTTCAATGCGCTGTTCACCTAGTATAAACAAAATGGTTTAAAACTGCACGGGAGTCAGTTTGTATTATTTTATGGGATTCTTGAGCGTCCGCCGTCATGTGGAAGTGCCATAAATGTGGAAAACCAGTCTACTTTGGTCAGTTTCTTGACGCTCCCCATATTTTAAAAAGGCGTATCTACTGATTTTGACAAGTACCGTTTCCTGTCATTCCAAATTGACTGATCAGTATTTTTTATTTTTTTCGTTCGAATTTCACATGTTTATTCAATGTAAACAATGTTCGATTATCGTTTGACAACTGTTTCTATTGAATTATTGCTATCGAAACGAAAGATTAAAATTTTTAACAATAAAGGAGTCGTATTAAAAAGAAATATATCTCATTTATAGTATTTACAGATGAAATTAATGTATTTTTATTCTAAACAATTACTAAATTTATTGCTACTCCATAAATTTATGTATGAATTGTAATATGCAGTGTATTGTATTATACTTTATGTTTGTACATGAAGAAAAAATTAGTGTTTTGAAGAACTATGTAATATTATTTATGCATATATAATAATTATCAGTGTACTTCTCAAAGTATAGAAACCTATATGTCTTTGTACTGTCAAACATGAATTTATCACTTTAGTTTAATAAACCATTGTTTTATAAAACTTGTGAATCTTTAGCGGAACGCAAACAATCATTGGGATACGATTGGCATCCCGAATGTCTGCGTTGTGAAGAATGTGGGAAACGCTTGAACCCTGGCCAACATGCAGAGGTACATTAAATTGTACTCACTTATACAAACAATGGCTGAATCACCTATATTTAAAATCATTTTTTATGTTTTACAGCATAAGGGTGTACCATATTGTCATGTTCCATGTTATGGAGCTCTGTTTGGGCCGCAATTGTTTGGCCATGGAACAAGAGTTGAATCCCATACTAGTTTTGGAAAAAAAGAAGCTCGGCCATCTTTGCCTAGGTAGATTACAAAATTCATATCTACTGCATGTATTATTATGAATGTATATGGGATTATTGTATTAAATATGTTTCAATCCATCTAGATCACATTTAGAATCCAAATTGAAGGTTTTCAATCAGTATTATGAGGGTAAAAGTGGTGGAATCAGAAGCCGTGAGGTAAAAATCGAATGTATTACTACTGATATTTCTTTGAAAAAAGATGTGCATAGGTAGGATGAATACCATTTTTCTTATGTAGGTCAATGGGAGACTCATACTGGAGGGTGCATTAAGAATTTATTGGGGTGTGCGTGGGGTCATTCATTTGAAAGAGGATGATGACCAACGTACAGTTGTCACAGCACGTAATAGGAATTCATGCAGACGTAGTGCTTCCGATGTTAGTATACACTGTCATTTCTTATAATTCCTTATATGAATGGTTTGATAATTTTGTTTTTATTTTGTGTGACAGAGTTTGGATGATGAAGATAAAGAGGATGATTCAGCAAAGGGAACGTCTGAGAATGACACAGAAACTGAGACAAAATCTGTTCCCACTTCTCCTGATCATCTTAAAAGTCTCACCTTACCAATGAAATTAGATGTAAAAACCATGGAATGGGATGAATTAGACGAACTTCTTCAAGTTGAACGTAAGGTGGAGGACGGTAACAAATTGTATCAAACAATGCCGGAAAATCTACCATCCATAAGTTCTCAAACGAGTAGTGAGGCAGCACCGCTCTCGTCTCAGTCTAGCCTTGATAAATCCGATTCCCGCGAAAATTCGGAAACTGGTAGCCCTAATCATCAAGCTAATCGTGGAAACGATAGCAGCGTGACCAGCACACCGACTCACAGTATAGGTAGCTCATCCAGCACAGATACACCCGTTTACCTCGGAACTCCAAATCGAAATGGCACGCTCCGAAGGGTGGAGTATTTCGATAGTCTGGAGAAAAATATACCTGGGAACAGGTCAATTAGCACTGATGACAGTTGGATAGAGAAAGGTTTAAATCGATCGATGTCTGGTCCCGATTGCCTTCAGAGACATCGAACTGATAGCGACACGGATTCTGTGAACTCGCTGCAATTTAGAGAAGATGATAATATGACAATGTCTACCGACAGTGGATTAGAGGTATTTTCATTTACTAGTTAATTATTTAAATTACGTTTCAGTTGATTATAAACGCTTAAATTTATTTCAGTTGGACGGTGTAGTTTTACGGCGAAAACAAGGATCCACTGCGATTAGGCGCCGGCCGGGTGGCAGACGGCAGTCTCGTAGTCGTTTGAGACGCCGTTGTTCGATCAACGGACACTTTTATAACCGCGAAACTAGTTTCTTTACACCCCCGCATGGTTCTCAAATGTCCGTTTGGATTACTAGTTTAGTGAATACTCAAGAGGTGATTAATCTCATGCTCGACAAGTATAAGGTCGATGCAAAACCGGATAACTTTGCTTTATTCGTGGTTCGAGATAATGGCGGTTAGTTGACCACAATTTTTTTTTATTTAATATTTCTTTTTGACGTTATCGGTTCTTAGATAAAGATGATTTGTTTGTCTGTTATAGAACAAAGAAGGCTGAGGGAGGACGAGTATCCGTTGGAAGTTCGAGTGGTTTTGGGCCCGCATGAAAATGTAACACGTCTCTTCTTGGTGGACAAGCTATCCACACCTGAAATTAGCTCTGATGTCGCACAGTTTCTTAATTTATCATTGGCAGAATGTCATGGTATTTTGCAGCGTTATCATTACGAGGAGGAACGTCAGATTCTTCTTTTGAAAGAAAAGTGAGAATGAGTTCTTCAGAAACCCTTCACCGTAGAAATGAAATTCAAATGGCAATCTTAATATGACTTTTTTTGTTTCACAGATATAAAGAGATGCGAAGAAGAATACGACAAAGAATGGAGGAGCTAAAGGTTCGATTATAGTTAGTACACATTATTAACAAGTATATGAACACCAATATTATTAATTTTCTATTAATCCGCATTTAATGATTTCTTTTTTTTTATAAATTATTTGTCGTAAGAAATATTGTCGTCATTGACGTAACATTATGTATCGCAGTATCGATACATAATCTTTAATCTACTATTCGTTTGAGAGTCC
Organism: Mimumesa dahlbomi; assembly: GCA_917499265.3. NCBI lineage: Eukaryota > Metazoa > Arthropoda > Insecta > Hymenoptera > Crabronidae > Mimumesa > Mimumesa dahlbomi. Next base: position 7,453,067 of record OU824118.1, on the reverse strand, counting down.
AGGCGTATCATTAAACTGATTTAACGTTTGATAATATCGAACAAAAATGTACTAACATTTCCTAGCTTAATGTATTTTGTTATATTATTCTGCTGTATTTTGTATCTTTGTTGCATTTATTTGTAGTAAGTGTATGCAGCTATTATTGAATCGTTCAGTGCAATTTAATCAGAAAGTCGTAAGGAAGGACATAATTTTAAAATCGTCAGCGGATTAAACGAAAACGTTCAGACGTATACGCCGTTGTTTAACGCAATGTCTTCTAAATTACTATTCGCTAATTGTTAAATGTGTAACGCTTTATTTCAATTATTTATAAGAGTAGTGAAAACGAATGAAATCATTATCACAGCCTTGTTACGTGATAGCGGGCGAAATATTAATATTAAGTACGGTTATCATTGAATGTATCATTGAGTCCAAGTGGAATTTTTATATGAATCAATATTTTTTTTGCAGTCTATAAAGTACAAGTAGTCAAATCTAACCAATGGCTGTCCAACTTTTTACCTCGTTAGGACGGTAGTGTCCTTGCAGATTGTTTAAACAGGTGCCAAAAGTGAGACGTTAATAGATTAAAATGAAAGTTTCGAACAATGGCATCATAGAAATTTTAATAGAGTAGAAATAAGAAGGCAATTGTGATGTTTTAAAATATATACTCCGGACCATTAGTTGGACAGCTTTAATGTAGCAGATAATTGAGAAGATTGTTATTATTCGATAGCAACTTTTAACACTGCCGCAAATGCTAGATAAATAATGCAATTCCCATTACGACATTTGAAATGCATGATAACTTAGAAGAGAATTCTTTCATGCAGGACGGAAAACTGTCTTATTGTTAGTAAAAATTTGCTTCAAATTGATCTGGCTTCCACAATTGATTTGTAATAGTAATTTAATCGATGTGTTCGACTCGTGAATAGCTTACTGTTTTATATTGCGTAACATATATGCGATACAACGTAACGCTAGTAAATGAATTTCATTCGTGTAGTAATTGTTTTTATAACATTATCTCGTCACAGATTAGGCAATAATTAATTCTGGCTAATGATAGTCAAAGTGTAGACACATACATGACATTAGGAAATTTAGATCTGACAGATCCTGTAACATTCTTCTTGGAAAATAAAAAAAACTGTACTTGTGTACGATAATGATCTGAGGGGAGTAATAAGAAAATTACGCGTAGTGTTTAATTCAATTTGTTTCGTGATTGTTATATTATTCACGATTTTTTAGTCGATAATTTACATATAAAGTTTTAATACAATTTCCTATTGTGTTCGATAATATAGATAATAACGATAGAAAATTGACGATTTTAATTTTTTATTATATACATATTTAATTAAGTAACTTTTGTATTTAATATTTACCATTTTTCATAGTCTCTCTACGTTCTCGCGGAAACATTTCCGCTGACTGGAAACTGATCTAAAGAAAATAATATTAAGGATAATTCGTTTCTTTTTGTAAACGCTAATATACAGAAGAATGTTTCAGGGGCTTTTAAACGCGTATTACCGTAAATTCTTGAAAGATCGTGCGTTTAGTAAAGGAAACGCAGTGTTTTGTTCGCATTTCTCAGCATTCCGATTTCACGAAAAAATGGCTTAAATAACGATCTTACTGTATTTTTCGATGAATTTTTAAAGTAAAGAGACCCCTCTATTGTAGGAATTTCGATAGCGTCTGTTATGTATCTGAAAGACTTCTAACTTCCGTGTGTAAACGTGGTCCAGGTAACTGGAGGTACTTATGCACAGTTGCGATTGTACAGTCACATACTTTAAATAATTACGGTGTAACATGGTCACGCGTGTACGGTGTACAGCAAAATATGTGTATACAGTAGGTTGGGATATCGACGGTAAATTCATCAGCACCGTTGTCTACGACAATAGACGTCAATCATAGAATCATAACTATAAGCTAGTCAAACTTCGCGGACAGTCACGCGAGACGTTTCGCGGAACGGAGTCGTGATTTGAGTGTTTTGCATTGTAATGGCGGGCAAATATTTTTCACAAAAAGTCTGCCACTTTCAGAAACTAACGATGTATTAAACGAAGTTTGGAAAAATGAACAGCTACTATGATTATTTCATAGAAATTATCATTGGGAAAAATTAAATTAAATTTTAAAACCGTGATGTGTTTCTTTTATTTCTTTGCATTTATTTGTTAAACACTTTTGCTAGGAAAATTTCTAATTTAATTAGCTATGAGAATCTCTCAACGTTTGTTCCGTATGTTTATTGCAATCGCGCGACAAAATATTCAAATTGCGAAGCGATCTAACCGCGAATTAGCCTATATTGCGTATCAGATTTTTTTTTTTACTACATCTCAAAAGAAATTGAAGCCAAAAAGTAACGTGGACTGGGCCACGCAAACTGTACCGTACATTTCGTAACAAAACAGCACACGCTTTATCTGCCATTTTATGATAATAAAATATTTCAACTGCGACGGCAGCGTAGCGACGAAAGAATTCTAATTCGATTATGTCAGAACTCTTTCGTAGAGATGCGTTGAACGGTAGAGTTATCCTTAGGTTTAAGGCAGCTTGTGCTAGCTATATTAAGGGACTCGTAATCGATATTATGTAATAACGTATTACGACCAATATAACACGTCTCTTCAGTTTATATCATTTATTCGAATATCTGTTAAGTGTTGAATAGAATACTATATCGAGACGCGAGAGATACGTTTTATGAACATTAAAGACAAAGTATCTATACTATAATGAAAAGGGAAAGTTTATTCAGAGATAAAATAAATTTTAAAATACTCCGTACCATGACACATTGAAGGGAATATTATACAAAAAAAAAATAATAATGATACTTGGCGTATCGAAGCGTATCGAGGACGGTGCGCTTAAAATGCACAGTCTCAGAAAGATAAGTATATGAATGGGAATTTGTAAAATATGCAAATGTATCTGAAATTTGTAACAAATCGTTGAGAAAATAATAAAATGATACGATTGCTTCTTTTATGCGATTATTTTATTTACCTACCTGATACACCTCCTTTAAAAATTGTTATGTAAATATAAAGAAACGAGATAGAATAGATTAGATCGATAGAATACAATAATAATGGAAAATTTGTATTCCAAACAATTATTGTAATATTAATTTTACAATCAAATTGAAATTCATAAATCTACTCCTAACTGCCGATTGATATCGATATACAGATGTCAATAATACTCCGATAAATTTAGAAATTTAGAACAAATACAATGATGTATGAAATCAAGTGTGAAATATATGTATAATAAGAGTTGAAGGAACATTCTGAAAATCAAAACTAGGAATTATACTTAAACGTGAATTAATTTAACACAAGAACCATCAAACTAGACAAATTGACATGTTTCAGATGTCTCGTGAAATTATAGGATATCCATCGAAATTTCTGTTGACTTTTAATCAAATAGAAAAATGATTTACTTTCCTATTTATATTCCGTCTACCACTATGATCTCAATTATCTATACACGATATATGTATATGAATAAAAAAGAACTAACCGGTAATAATAATGCTATGCTTTGTTTAATAAACGAGGAATTCACTTGCGGATTTCGATGAGTTCGGGGTTTAGAAAAGACCGAACGCCACTGAGATTGGACAGAATGTATTTATTTATCTTTAAAGTACGTAGAGTAAAGTAGATCAATGCAATGTTATGAGTAGTATCAAGTAGTAATTGTCATACGAGTTGCTAGGAACGAGTATGTATACCCACAACACCGAGGAGCTCAGCCGCTCATTTTTTTTTTTGCACGACACTGATATACATTAAACGTTACAAGATAGCAATAACGATTATCACCGTTGTTCATCGTTATCATTGCCGTTACCAATAGTATCTTAGCCACAACTTTAATTACATGACTTACATCTTTGGCATCGCGGATACCAGATTCAACAACAACACACACTCATGCACACACCCGATCACGCATACGCACCCTTCGAAGTACCGCGGGACGCGGCGCGCTACTTAATAATAAACTTAGGCTTTCTTGCACGCCAGTTTCTTCGACTGGAACATATTACATATATTAGTTTCCCCACTGACGTTATTTTTTCCCCGTTCCTGGGACCGATTCGTCTGACTCGATTTTTGAGCAATTCAAACCACATCGAATGGTTGACAAATTGAAGTAATTCAATAATTCGACTATCATAGAAGTGTGGTAGATGTTAATTATAACATGTGATAAGTTAGACACACCGCTAACTTTTGTTTTAAAATTAACATTCTTACACTCCCCATTCTTTCGGATTGACGTCTCAGAATCGGAGTGTAAGGATAAAATAGATTTTGATGTTTCATATTTCTTTGTGATTATTGCTATGGGGAATTTCATCCCCGTTATTTTAATTTGTTAGGTACAGTGGAATTATTCGTGAATATTCAGTGAATTTATTTGTTTCAACTTGAAAACAGGTCTTTCGAGATATTTATGATTAATTATTTATAACTAATATTCAACTGTCATTAGTGATTGTCATTCTTAATAAATTGGATATTGCTTAAATCTCATGTTGAGTAGAAACTTGTTTGATTAAAATTTAAACAAATACCATATTTATACGTTCTTTACGCTTCGATCGACTATTTCGTTAGAATTTATATGCAATACATCATTGAAGAAAGTGATTCAAACTTACTACCAATAAAACTGATGATCACATACGCGAAAGAAAACTCGTTCCAACCCTCCATCAATTTTCCACCGAAATCGAGCGTATCTTGTCCATGTCTTATCATTTCATTTCGCGTGTTCAATGACATTGCCACTGTGCTAGATCTATACCGTTCACGAATCACTACAGACGAATAAAAATTCTGGTCTGTTTGTCATGTCTTGATGGCTACTTTTGTTCCACGAAAATGTTTCCAATCATAAATTACATTCTTTCCACCGTAATTCAAGCAATTTTTCTCAATATAGATTTCTCCCTCTATTCACTTTCAACCTTCCCCGAAGAATCTTAACGAATCTCTCCGTACCACGTGAAACTCAACACACTTGCATAACAAAATCTTCTTATCGTTTAAATAATCACCAGCATCTTCTACTTAATCGTAATACACATCTAAACGAATCTACCGTCACTAAATCCTCCCTATACACTCCCCCGGAAACGATATAACCATTAACTTTCAAAGTCAGTGATCTTCGAACGAGCTAAAGAATTGTTCCCAGGATACGTCAGGGGGTAACGCAAAAACCCCGTCAATCCTTCGTCCATCGTTCATCCAGTGCGCACCCGTCGAGTCGACGTTTGTTTCCCCTTTCGCCGGTGGCACGCCGGCCCATCGTCCATTTCCGAAGATGCCGCGGGCTTGGCTATCACAAATCTGGCGCAAACGAGCCTTACAAAAAATACAATACGCGCCCGCGACGTTTGTATCACAGACCAGCGCACCGCCCGACATTAGCGCCGTGCTAATTACGTACCGCTACCGCTTTAATTTCGCCTCGCATCATCCGTCTACGAAAGCTCAGGGCTAGGAGAGGGAGGGGGGGGGGGAGGACAAGAAGGGAATGGGATTAAAACGTCGATTGGAAAATTAACCGGCCATCGATTCGTCGATCGAAAACGCGACGGATACTTACTTACTTATGGTTTGCGTAAATGGAAATAATTGAGAAATTTATGTTTTTTTACACCGTTGATGATCGACGGAACGATACGTTCCATACTCGTATCGATACACGCGGGTTTCCGTTTTTTGTCTTTTGCGAAATAAGTAGAAATCAATAATTGATTCGTATCGTTATGGTAAACAATGTATAATATAAATGACGCGTTGTGTACGTAAACATACCGTGTAGAGTGAATCACAATTGTGGCCTGCGAAGGAATTCGTTGTATTAATTCGTAACGATAAAATTGTAACAAGTTTCATAGTGTAAATAAATTCATTCGACCGTTACTAATTATTTTCATTATTATTACATACATATCTGGAGATCGTTGGTTATTGTTAATCTGGCACGTTATTCCCGCCGCATCTGTAATCGTGTCCCCGGACAACGAAATCGTATCCGCGCTCTAAACAAATTATCGTCGCCGTCCATGAATTTTACCGGCGGAATAAATTCCGTCCCGCGGACAACAACTTGCCGCCGCGTATCGTCTGAATAATAGAGCACGCAAGTCGGATAACAGCGCCGCCGTAAAAGTTGACTTTTATTTCGGGTGTATACGACTGGTATAGATATAACAAGCCGACGACGCGGGGGGGAAACGATAGAAACTCGCGGCATCGTAAAGAATCGTGTTTAAATAACAGTCGGTCGGTCGTGGTTCAACGTGGAAAACAAACGACAGGAATTCGAAGACGGCCGTAATCGCTTTGGGAGAAAAATGTGGAAAAAAGAGTTTTCAAGGGTTGCGCTCCTGACCGCCATCGGATTGTTCTAACATCGTCGCGAGTATGTGCCCGTTTTTGTCTCTCTCATTCGCTCTCTCTCACCCTCTCTCTCCCTTTCGCTCTCAACGATAACAATTGAATATGAATTAGAAAAATAACATTATATCGTAGACAACAATTGGTTACAATGTATATAATAATGTACCAGTAATAGTGTTATTTTTTTTACACAGTACTTTTTTATCCCCGTTTTTTTTTCTCGGTTTTTTTTTCCTTTCGTTTTTTTTTTCTTTTTAAAGCGTAACCATTGACGTGGGGCGCCGTACTGTCGGCTCGTAAAATGCTAGAATTAAATTACACGCCGTTTCATAGTCGTTTTGTCAGCTTGGTCGATCGATCGTCGATCACGGATCGGCGATCGCGGTCGATGGGATCGGATTTAGGTGGGACTCGCAGTTTTGTACCAACGGCTATTTATACATACGTAATATATCGAACGTAGTTTCCGTGGACGTGACAATAATGCATCCAATTGGCATCCTCGAGTTTGGCTGGTCGGAGAACACCGACAAGTGTAAAGAAAGTTTTTGTTATTCGGTCTCTGTTGGCTGGCATCGTGTTCGCTCGTTCAAGGTGTAACGTTGAAATAAATAAATCGAATTATCAATCGTTTGAGTCAAAAACCGAGTGTGTTATATATATATTTACGCGGATCATTGTAATTGACGTTGTCTTCGCTTAATTTACTTATCGTTATGTTACATACGTGAAAAGACACAGAATAATAGTGTTTTGGTGTTAGACTTTGATAACCGGTATCTCTCACTTGTTCGCGTTCTGCCAACAGAGTATGTATGTACGACATGTATTTCGTTTCGTACAATCGTGACTCGTCCGAATAACAATTTCGAAGACTATATTATTAAAAACCTACTATCTGAAACCACATACTTGTAACAACAGACAAAAACGAGATATATGGGTTCGAAAGTTGATCTCTAAGTAGATGGTCTTAATTACAATCCGATCGTAATTAATTTAATCCGATTTTAATCAAATTCTAATTAACAAAAAAAAAATAAGAAAGAAAGACAGAAATTTGCAATTTAAAGTCCACTTCTTATTGGTAAGGAATTGAATCAATCGTTTTAATTGAAGGCTTCGTTATACCAGGTTCGACCAAATGGATGTGAAAAGCTTCTGTCACCCGCGTTCCACGGAGTTCCCTAATTAATTAATTGATTAATTAACCGAAGAGCGAGCGGCCCGCCCTTCGGTGTTACACGACAGCGCCCAGCGTCAGTGGAAAAATTCGTGGACAGATTTCGAGACGGCGTGCGATATCATCATTTTTTTTCCCCTTCTTTTCTCGTGTTTACTCATTCTCTCTCCTCTCCACCCTCTCACTCTCTCTTTCTCTCTCTCTCTCTCTCGCTTTTCGTCCTTTTTGTTTTCTTTTTTAATCGTTCTACCCCCATCTCACTTGATGTATGCGGAAAAAAACGCGACACATCGTTTCGTTTAGTAGTCCGCTTACGTGTGTACAATTATAAGCTAACACGTATATACCTAGCTACAGTAAAACCTATTCACGGCTTGTACGACAGACACGTATGTATAATATAATATAATATATATATGTATATATATATATATATATATATAATATAGTGTTTATATATTACAGTTAGATTGCTCATTGTCAATTCATCGGTTTATCACATTTAGTACAAGTTGAAAAATATCTCTAACATCCACGTGAGGCAGCGCCGATTCACTACGTTTCGTAATATTTTGTTTTTTTTTGGTTGCTTTTCTTTAGTTCGTTTTTTTTTATTTATTTTTTATCAGACTCGTGGTGCACGGGCGCCGCATCCTTTGTTATTAATTATGTCTAATTATTTACGTTACAATTAATATCTAATAGTAGGTACGACAAACAATTATGATAGTACGGCCACGAAATATCTGTATTTATTTTTTTTTTGTAATTTTTAAATTTTTACTCGCACCGGCAGAGTGATTGCAAAATCGACTTTCGTTTAAAGCTTAAAAACGGGGAAATCGCACGGACATCGAAAATCGCAAACATCGAAAATGTAGTTCGCACGACTTTTATATATTTCTTCTTCATCTTTTTTTTTTCTCTCTCTCTCTTTTTGTTGTTCAGAGTAAGCTGAGTCCGCCGGTAAAAGGAAACACATCGGTAGAATCTACTACTTTTCATTCCCTCTCCCTTCTTTCTCTTTTATCTTTATCCCCTCTGTTTCCTACCGGAACACTTGAACTTTGTTTTCTGACGCGCGGCCACAAGGGGAACGCGATTTTTCTATTTCAGCAAAATTACACCAGGTGATCCTTGGTTTTCAAGCGAAAGTCCCAAGCTAGATCTACGATTTGTAACACCGTGCTACATTGGAGCAAGAAGAGCGGACCATTTTTTTTTTCTTGTTGTTCTTTTTATATTCTCTTATTTGTTCCTTTCTTAGTTTAGAGACGAAATAGCGATAGCCTTTATTATCCATTATTGCTAAGAGTAACGAGTCGAGAAGATAGGAAATCTAAACATCTATGATTAATTTTGCCGAAATAGCGTGGGAAATTACTGGTTCTCGGTGTGCTTCCGTTCGCTTCCCATTCGTGTTTCGTTGCGTTCTCGATTCGATCCGACGAAACGAGAACGGCGAACTTTTCCACGTGTACGAATATGGAAGAATGCCGAGTGTATCGATGGGTGTGCACATTTTGCAACCACGCCGTAGAAAAAAGTCCCAAGGTATCATGTTTTTTTTTTTTCGTTTATCCTGACTTGACTGACGCTATTACACAGACAAAGCTAAACGCTGAAAATTTTTCGCACTTTATTTATTTATTTATTTTTTTTATTGTTTTTAATAATCGTTTAAATCTCTTTAGAATAGACACCAAAAGACATCGAGAGACTCGAAGGAAGGTTTGAAATAGGAGATTAAAGTCCGTTTCGGCTATTAGGATCGAAAATTGTCTGGCTACGTTAACGAGTCGAGCTATATACTACTTCTGCTGCTTTGCGTCCTATACATGTGTCCTGTGTCGTATGTATGTGTGTGCCCGTGTCGCTGTGTATGTAATGTATGCTTCGTTTTAAACCTACGAGTAGTCGTTCCGTACGGACGGACCGACGGACACCGAGGATTGAGCAAACTGTTATTGCACGGAACGCATAAACTCGAAACACTCCCAAATTTCTTCTTTTCCTTTTTTTTTCCCTATAAACCCGCACGGTTCGTCGTGAATTCACGGGGAAGAGACCCACATACGATTCGACTCGACTTCCGTTGAAATTCGCTAATTCCTTTTAAATTGTCAAATTCCTGTCAATTTTAAGGAATTCATTATTCGACAAATTATTCGTTCTCTTTTTCTCGTTAATACTATAACACGTTTATTATTTCGATGAAACATCATGCTTTTAGAAATTCAAGTTAAAAATCTCTTTTCAATTTATTATTATTAATATTGTTATTATGTTTTTTTTTAGATACCAGAATATCGAGTTTCGGAAATACGTCATGAAGGTTCTTCCACCGCGAACTTAATCACTCGTGAGGTCTCTATCGATTAAACATTAACGGCGAGAGACCTTCTTACAACTTCCTACCTAAATACACTTAGCATATATCCTCGGAACATAGATAAACCAGTTAAAAACATTGTATATGTTCCTATCTATCTATACACAATATATAGATATAATGTTTGTATATCATAACCATATTAATCATATTAATTACATATATATATATATATATATGTATGTATATATATATATACGATTGGAGTAAATAATTATTAATTAATCCTTATGCATATATCACATCTGATCGTTCAGTCAGTATAGGAAGACCCTCGCCTCGTCACCAACACACGCAAACCCGCTTAATGTCCTTCCTCCAATTCAATTTCCTCCACATGTGCCGCATTCTCTTAGGATTCCGAAATTTGTCGCCTCGTCGTTTACACACACCATTGTTACTATCTTTCTCGCCCTTCCTCCCAGCTTTCATACCATCTCCCTTTTTTTTTGTTCGCATTCTTACGTTCTCTCTCGCATTCTCTCTCGTTCGCCACATTCGTACATCTCTTCCGATTCGTTTAAATTAACCCGATAGTGGCTACTATCTAAACAGACATTTAATTTTTGGTAAAAACCTGAAATCGCCATCGAATATCAATATAATACACTTATTACGTACTTATAGTATAAATATAGGAACATTCATTAAATATATTTTCATATATAATATTATCATCGTCATATATATATATATATTTATATATATTCGAATTTTGTATATATACATACATATACATATACATACATATACATACGTATGTATACATACGTGTACATATATTTATTTATATATACATGCATATATATATATATATTTATATATAAATACATATATTACTTGGTGTTGTATAGGTAGCTATAATTTTTAAACGTGGTTTAAAATGCCCAATCCATTCCATAACGCCTGGCCGTGGCAACTCGTTGCTGTTCGTCGGATTCGGGTAACCGGTTCGATACCTCGCCGGGAAACCCGGGTTTCCTCATTTGAATGCGATTATGCGACTATCTAATGATCCGCCACGACTGCCCCGGTGTTTCGGAACGGAGTCCGCTCGGGATTAATCCGCGCGACTAAACTCGCATCGATTCGACGTTGTTCTAAGCCGCGCCGGATCAGTGTCCGTTTTTGGTGTCTCACGTGTCCAGATATCCGCGATAGCGGTGGAACTTTGTTTCCGATGATTCCTGGATAAGGCTGGACCGTGGCTAAGTTGCGTTTCGGTAATTCAGTTACGTGAATGGTGGCACCGGCTGGACCGAAGTTCGTCAACATTTTGATATCGACGCAGGAGACCTTCAATTCAAGCTATTGCTTTTCATCTAAATAGTTATACTTCCACCATACGTAACGACAAGCAGTTTTGAAGTTATATATCTATGTATTTTGTAAGTCTGACTTCGTTTGTTTGACATTGTTTATTGTTGGGATTTTAACGGGTTGAAATATCTACCAAACAGTGTGTTTGTTTCTATTTTGTACGGTATACTGTGGTTGGTTTTTTATAATAAAATATATAAATATTGAAATTCCATGATCAGTGTTTGTTTTTTCTTTGGCATTTAACAAATTTTTTTGAAAAATAAAGAAAATGAGATTGAAAAGGGTTAGTGGAAATGTGTATCAATAATCAAATATAATAGTAAAATATAGTAGTACGTGGTGTGTGGAAAATGTCTGATTATTTCACGGAGAGTACTAAAATAAGTGGACCCTTTGGAAACCCTTAGAGTAGCAGGGTGTGGACGTGTAGCTCAATATAGACCACCCTTTGTTTCTGGCTATCAACTTCTACGCTTCGGTGATCATTTTATAGTACGAATAAACGAAGACAGTTTATAAAGCTGGCAAGAAACCAGAAGTATCTGTGTCTTAGTTCAATATCAAAATGTTTCTTAGTCAATTAAATCCGAAAGTTTTCACATAACCGGAATAACAAAATTAACCTGCTTTCTACCGCAATATAAGAAATACAAAAACCAATATCTGATTATTATAAAGATTTACTTGAACCCTGTCCACCAAAACGAACATTTTTTTCTCTTCGTCCATAAATCTAATCCCAATTCTATTAAAATTATTCTATCATTAATATTGAACTTTCTGCACCCATAAAGTGTGTCGTAATATTTTAACATAAACTATTCGAAAACAAAGATTTCCTCTGAACACCTAAATTCTCAACAAAACAAACACAAATCACAAACGAGTCTCAGAACAACGTGCGTCGATCGTGGGTGCCTAGTTAACGCGAATTCGCGATTTTATGTTAATTAATCCGCGACGACGTCGCATCGCGGTTCAAGCATCGTCATCGAAGCGTCCATAGATTCGCGGTCACATAGGCCATTAATTGTAGACGGATCGCATTGTTGCGCCAGTGTATAAATATATCCGTAAATATAAATATCATTCGTAGGTAAATTATAAAAAAATATCACGCGGATATATTCGTCGGTGGACGTTGTGACACTAAAGAAACCCTTTTCGTCGTGTTTTCTTTGCTTTCATATTTTTTTGTCCTTTTTTTTTCCTTTAAATCGCTCATCCCCTTCCTATTTCTTTCTTTTTTTTTTATTATTCTCCGTTTCCCGCGTACGATGCCCCATGTTTGAAACCGCGATGCGCACGAATCCGCACGTACGAACACGCGTGCAACGTGGAAAACCGCGCGCGGGCGTGCACGTGCGCCGCGAAAGTAATCCCTTTGTGCCACAACGGGACACAATCGCGTTGAATATATTATGCCGTGCACATTTCGGAGGTACGTTTTACCGACTTCGATTGAAAGACGACTGGGTATCACGCGAACTAACGTGATGCGGAGTCACACGCTCTTTCTCTTTCTCTTTCACTCGTTTACTCTCTACCTTTCTCTTTCACCTTCTCGTTCTCTTTTTCTCTTTTTCTACTCCGTGTCTTTTTCTTTTTTTCTTTCTTTCCATGTCTATACACGGATGCAACATGTACATACACGTACATATGTATGTATGTACATACGTATGTCGCGTCACGATTAATTGATTCCCGGAATCCGACGTAAGTTCGTTCGAACTTAAACCCGAGGACCCGATGCATTATTTCTCGATATCGACGCGCCCCGACTGAAACACACACGCCGAGACTATTTCCCGTGTTATCAGTTGTCAAAAGGAATATCGTGGCGTACAGTGGAACTGCCGTATTCGTGGAATCCGGCCGGAGTCGCGGGCCGTTCGTCATGTTCGCCAGTCGAGACGTACGGGAGATTTCGTTGGAATCGTTGCTAATGGGAATCGTGGAAAAAATGACGATCGAATTCGTGAGCGAGTAAATTATTGTAACCGTCGTTTAGCGCGACGAGTTTGACGGACGTCGAAATTGGAAACGTCTGTGAATGCAACATTCCGTTATTCGAGCGATTCGGCTGCGAATTTCTTTTGTGAAAATAAATGAAAACAGGGTGTAACATTGCCGAAAATTGTTTAGTCTACCGGAAGGTATATCCATAACAGTCTTCCAAAAAAAATTTGTATCTCTCTTTTTTAAGCCGGATAGCTTCCTGGGTGTAATCCTCGCGAATATGGTAGCTTTACTGTACTTCGTACGGGGTCGTCGAAAAAGTTCTACGGACGATTTTATGTCTTTTTGGTTTGGCCAGCTGAAAAATTGCTTTTGGATTTTAGACCTTGGCTTGGCCGTAGTGGCACCGCCACGGTCGGGGTTTTAACATCGTAATTTCGTAAATTGGAAAACTACGATCAGATTTTGGTGATTGATTGGCCGAGCTCAGCGAGCTTCGGTTAGCAGGTTAATGAACGGATAACAAGCTTTTAATTTTCCTTGATAAGGAAAACTTTTGCGAGAAACTTTCGTTGCCATGTAAATCTACGTAACGGTGAAAAAGCAAAATTTCAGGGCACAAATTAATAATAACCAATTAACAAAATCTTTCTCGTCTTCGACGGCCCCGTATTTCTTTTACCACATGTGAACGAACAAGAAACACAGTAACAAAGAACAATCGGAAATGACTAGTGGTTTCTATTTGAGCACCTGTGCACGACTAAAATATCACAATACTTTGTTGCTCCTTCAAAACTATCACCTTATCGCGTACCTACCGTGTCGCGTTATCGTCGTGGCTTTCCCCCGTAAATAAAGTATTATTATTATTATCATTATCACTGATTACTCTCATAAAAAAATATACATCGCTAATCTTTAATCAATATCGATTACAGTCTAACGTAACTATTACCCCGAAGGTACAAAGAGTTTAGCGTCAAAGTGAAAGCAGTAAGCAACGCGTGGAGATCAATTTGTTCTTCTTCGATAAACTTTACGTTGCAAAGTGTACGTCAAGTATCGGCACGTCGCACTTATCAGTTCGTTGGCGTGGCGAAAATCCCAAAGTTATTTCCCAGTTTAACGAAACATCGGTGTGCCCGGCGAGAATTTAAATAGAGGTATTGCACTTTCATTCGTTACAGGGGTGAATTACGTCGTTTGCGTAATTATTTTCATTTTGATCGGTACGACTAGGCTTGTAAACACTGTATTTATATTACGATCGGCGTAGAAATATTCAAATACTGTATAACGAGTTACGGAAATTTTCGTAGAAAATTATATTAATCACTTTCATATCGTATCTAACGAGATGCTATATCGTATTTCTGTTATAATCATGTAAAACGAATTACGTTAACGTTAAAAAAAAACACAGGTTTCGCTTCCTCACGTTGCGAATTTACTTTATATTACTCTTCTTAAATTAGGAGCGCTCTTTGTTGGACATTTTTTTTCCATTCGTTTCTTCTTGTACTCGTTAGCCCAGCGAGGTAAATCGACAAACGAAATTATAATGTACATCGAACGGCACTGGGTGATTTAAATGAAAAGTAGACATCTATGACTTGAAACCAATATCTCGGATCAAAGGCAATGTCGAACGAAAATGTTATTACGTTCCTTTTGCTGATTAATTCTATTTACCGTGCATCTGAATTTCATTATTAATTATTAAATTCATTATTCACCGCGGGCGCGTTTTAATCCGTTTGTAGGTACCGCCGCGTTCGAAATATGATCATCTAATAAATTAAGCCAGGTTATTGATTTATAAATAAGATTCGATTGTCAGACGAAAAATCCTGTATCGACTTTCATGTTTCTTAAACTCGAATAGTACTTTCATTCGTTCAGATTGAGAGAGATTCCGTGAAAAAATCGGCAAACACGTGATTTTGCGATAATTCTTTCACTAGCAGAGTAAATACAAACTATCATCGTTTTCAGGTACCACTTACGCGTGCGTACCTGATACCTATTATTCCGTTCAGGGAGATTATTCATATTTTTGGCACTGTGATTAGCACTGTTTCGAGACGAATTCAAGTTCTCCGCGTCAGGCAGTATATGTTTCCACGTAAGAAATGAAGATTCTTAACCGGTAATCTTAACTCCTTAAATTACTCTCTATATCCCTTGTTAAACTTCCGCGATTAACAGTACTTAATACATATCGCAACTAATATCTTCCGAATCTTACGTACTCCAGAAACAAAAAATTATTTACACCGTTTATGATTCAGCATACGTTCCTCGATCCAAAAATACGTATATATATATTCTTTCACATCCGAATCAAGATCAAAATCAACCCACATACAACGAATGAATAATTCAATCAATGAATAATCATACAAAAAAAATGCTCGAAAAAACAGACGTTCTAAATCAAGAAGAACCCAACGTTAATCAAATACGAACGTTTCGGATATTCGCGAATTACGATTATCCCGAGCATGATCTAGCCTTCGCATCCGAATGAAGATCAAAATCAACCCACATACAACGAATGAATATCTCAAAAATCTGTAAAAAGAATAGTCCTTCTATCGATTTACGGACCCAAAAAAAAAAATCCTCGAAAAAACAGACATTCTAAATAAAGAAGAACCCAACGTTAATCAAACACGAACGTTTCGGATATTCGCGAATTACGATTATCCCGAGCATGATCTAGCCCACGGGGCGAATAACGTCGGACGAAATGAAAAGGGTCGGTAAAACACGTGTTCCGCGCTAGTCCTGAAACGGGGATCCTCTGAAACAGGGCACGGCAGCGTCCGGGAAACGGGAAGTGTCAAGTACAGTCGGTCTCTCAGAACGACGGAACGATTTGCAGCTTCCCCTGGTCGTCCGTAATGCGGTGAATCTGGCGTCACAGTGGAAATGGAGCGGCAGTGGGCGGACATGGTTGCCGTGTTTAAAAGCGAGGGCGGAGGCATCAGGCGTCATGGAACTATTTTCCTTAATCCTTGAATCGTTAATCACGCGCGAGATAAGCGCGAGACGGACACGCCGCGGGTTTGTCAACCGACGACGTGTTCGAAGGCACGATCGACAAACACGCGGTATGTATTGTGAATTAAAAAGCGCAGCACGACTGGAAGTCTGGCCATTATTTTTTGTTCTCTCTCTCTTTCTCTTTCTCCCTTTCTCTATCTTCTTTTTTTTTTTTAAATAGTTTGTTTGTTGTTTTTGTGAAACTCGTTGACATTCGTTGGACACGTTTTCTGTTATTAATTGTTATTCTGTTTGTTTTATGTGTGTGTGTGTATGTGTGTGGGGTGTGTGGTGTGTATGTATGTATTTGTTTTTTTCTTTAAAATTCTGGTGTTCTTTCTTTCTTCGTTTCTTTCGATCGTGTATAGGTCGACGACGTTAGACTAACGCGTCGACGATTAAAACTTACACCCTTAATCGAGAGACTAATATGTAATTTACGACTAAACTGGCATATCGCAGCACCGGGCCGGTCTTGGAGGGAAATGCGAGTCTCGCTCGATTATTATTGGCCTTTCTCGTTCCGTTTTCTTTTTTTCTTACGAAAGTTCGTGGAACGCGGGAACTTGTTCGTTCGAGAATTATAATTCTTTTTCTCTTTGGCACCGTGAATCTTTTTTTCGCTCGAGCGATCTTCTCGTTCGCTTTCTTCTTCTTCCTCTTCTTCTTCTTTTTCTTCTTCTTCTTCTGTTTCTCTATTCGTCGGTTTTCGCGGGGGGTAAAAAGTAAACCGGCCGGCCGGCAACGTGCGATCAAACCCTATTCGTTAGATAGCACCTTCGTTATTCAACTTCGTTATTTTTTTTTTGTTTACGAATGCGCACACACACAGCAGCAAATACATCATAATTACTACCTAAGGACTAAACGTTCTGACGAAAGTCGGGGGCACTGGTTCCGTAAGGTTTTCACCGTTCCGCTTAACAGGGCGGTCGTATCAACCCGTTCGCGATTTCGAACATGTATTTTTTTTTTCACCCGTTGGCGATTAATTTCACGTGATTTTTAATCTTCCCCTTTCTATTTGCCGCTTTTCGACGACGTGTCGTTTTACTTTGGCATTGATGGACGTAATAATACGCTCCACGACAGACACGTAGGATTTTCCAATGAAATTCGACGCGGAGAAGTTCGACGTGGAACTTGTCGGGATAAAATACGATGTCTAGTCGAATCGCAAGGGGGTTAAGTATGTAAAAATTATCGCACCTGCTGTCGATGTTAACTTTTTTTGAGCAGCGATCGTGAATTCACACGGTTATTACGAAAAATAACGGGATAAAACGGAAGCAAATCTGTGTAATTCTATTCTAGCGGATCGTACGAATGTTATCTCAATATTTAGAGATAATATGTACTTTTTTTTCCCCGCGCGTTCTC
Source organism: Mimumesa dahlbomi (assembly GCA_917499265.3). Taxonomy (NCBI): domain Eukaryota; kingdom Metazoa; phylum Arthropoda; class Insecta; order Hymenoptera; family Crabronidae; genus Mimumesa; species Mimumesa dahlbomi. The sequence continues at coordinate 7,435,321 of OU824118.1, read as the reverse complement.
AGTGATCGAACGTAACGCAGTCGCAGACAATTTATTCCAATTATTTGCCGTTGACGTTTCGTCGGATCAATAAATACGTCTGAGAATGTTAAAAGTATACAGAGCTATAGTACACGGTAACGAGTATATCGCACGTTATTCCTAAAATTGAACTACGACAAAATTATTATTATCACCGATCCACAATGCTCTCTATCAATCGCCAATAACATCGATAACATCGGTAACAATTAAAGACCGGTTATGCAATGTACACGCTTTATCGGATCGATTCGCCGGAGAAATAAAAAAATCGGCGCAAAGCTATATATGAAGTGACTTTCATTTAAATAAACGAGACTTGGCACTGGGACGGCACTTTTGTAACAATCACCGGTAGAATTCTCATCACTTATATCTTAAGCATATACATACAATATTTAATTCGTATTTAGAAGACGGAATTCCGCGCCGTATAATCTTTTTATTCCGTCGCGTAACGCCGCGCGAGTCAATCCGACGAATCGATCCTACTCTCCATAAAATATCACCGATCCGACAACTGATAGGCACAAACGAATCTAATACCGACTGACGGCGGACATTTCGACGGTGGTCGACATCAATCAACCATCCCGGCAAAACATATCCGCCATGTTAAAAGAACAAGTTCAGAAAACTTGAACCGGCGATCCCTACCGAGAGCATTATCGACCGACATTTAATTAGAATTCGACGACTGTCCGGTAAAACGGTCTACCCGTGTATATATATATTGTATATATGTATATATATATATAGAGCAATAAATAATATCCGGTAATAAATAATCTCCGTGCACCATTTTAATAAGAGATACCGGACAGTCCGTCTTTACAGAAGGTCGCTTACGAAACCAGTCCCACGAGAATGAGCCGGCACTCTCGTTCTGCGCTCGCGCATACTGGACAATATATCATTATTGTATGTATGTATATATGTATATGCGTTGCGGCATATATATACATATAGATACCACAATGGACAGTGACTAAGAAGAGCTTGGAAGGACCGTATAGACCGTGCAACAAGACGCTACTTCGCGGCTCCCGACGACGAACCTAAATCGCTTGTTATATGACGGAAGGAGGAACGAAACATTTTATTGATCATTTTTCTTATCTTTTTTTTTCGTTATTGCTGTTTCGCATTTTCAAAAGGATACGGAGATTTCAAAGGCACCGGTAACGCTTCCCGGAAGGACACGGTGTAATTAACGTCTACCTTCCGTACGATGCCAACGGCGAGCACGTCGTTTCACCTCTGACGAAGTTAAAATGTTCGTGATATTGTTCTTCGGACTGTTTATCAACGTTGTCGATCGATGGAGTTAACGAATGATGTCTTTCGAGGATCTGTTAATAAATATTTTGGTTTGTTTGTTGTTCTGTTTTAAAGATTTTTGTGTGTCAATTAAAATAATAACGCGGAAAGGTATAATTCCAAAAAAAAGTTTCATTCAAATTTGAAATCTATTCGCAATAAATACTGTTTTCTTTCTTTTGCGGACTGAAAGACACTTATCGATCCAGGAAAGGCACCCTTCTCCAAAGTGTGAAAGAATAACAGAAATAGATTCGAAAACCTAGATCCCACGGAAGGAATAAAACTGAAATTCAATTCGATGACGATCCCGTGAAATTAGAACAGAATCCCCGGTCTCGTCAACGATTTTCATCAGTCATTTTAAAATACTTGTGCGAGGGTTAAAAAAGTGCCCCGACGTGCTCGCGTCCGCGTATATCGTGGCGTAGAGAAAAAAAAAATGTTCGTTATCGCGTTGTAATGCACGAATAAAATGGCGCGAGCTTACCGTGCACGCCGAGAGATAGTTGTTACGTTACGAATATATCAACTCTTCGGTGGTGCACGATGACGAAGAAGACAACAAAAAGAAGCCATTACCGTCGACCTTCGTCTGCCGCGTCGTTGCGTTCTTTGGTTTCAAATCCTTATCACAAGTTAGTCTCACTAGCGTTATGTAGAAACCTTCGTTTACTTCTTCTTCTTCTTCTTATTTTTCATTTTCTTCTTTATTTCTTCTCTTCAACGTGTGTCTTCGTACTAACGCGAGATCATCGCGTTTTTTCTGACGCCGGTCGAAAGTCACCTGCGGATTCTTGTACATCGTTGCCGATGATTATATTCCGTCTTCGTTTTATTTTTTTTTCTCTTCGTAATTGACGCGTCTCGGTAGGCCAGCGGCTGGATAGGTTACGCGACTTCCACTCCCTCACTCTCTATTTTCTTATTATTTTCTAGATCGAAATGTGTATGTTCGCTTTCCTCTCTCGTGCAGTTTCTCCGGTGTTTCGTGTTCGAGAGGAAAGAATCAATGAATACCTCGACGTTCAAGATTCAACGAACTTGGACAGATGGATTCGAAGACACGTTTAAACGAATAAAATATTTCGTTGTGTAAAACGATGTTAAAACGTGATAACAAAGAATCACGATGATAGATCAATTTTATGTGACGTACCTCAAATAAAGTGAATTAAACATTGTCGAAATTCTTTGTGATTCAATAGCAGCTTAATATACATGTCTTCGAAAATTATCTGCCCACGTACCGGCGTTCTTCCACTTGTCGTTGCGTTTTAAATGAGTCTCTATAATCCACACTAAAATGACAATGTATTAATTACGTTACCGTGATTTCAGCGATCCTCGATCGATTGATTCCAAGTAAATCTACATACATATCGTCATACCTTCATACCCGGGAAGTACAGAGTGTCGAATCTATCATTAAACTCTCAATCGTGCGAAAAGAATGATCCAACCCCCACATACAAAAAATATTTCACTAACGAAACGTAAATCAACTACACCAAAAATTCATTGACATCAATTCGCCGCGTGATATTCTCATTAAATCACGCTAAACTTCCATACCAAATTTCACAGTGACGAAACCTCAAAATATACCGCTGTAATATAAATCAAACGATGCGAATGTAACGACTCCGCGTTTAAAAGCGTTCCACCGTCTGATCAATGGAAACCGCCATTGAAATTCAACGAATCCCTCGCGAATCCCTCTTTTCGCACCAAAGACTTTTCCTCGGCACCTTCCTGTCCGACGTTCAACTTCCGTTCCGGTAGCAGCGCATCATCCCGCGTAAACCCGCGAATCAATCATCGAGCATCTCACAGCGAGAACGCACGCGAGAGTGCGAAGAACGCCAGGGAGATCCGGCAACGAAGCCGCGCTTAGCGCTGATGTATGTGCGTGGTGAGATGCTTGGACAGGTAGTCCGCCCTGGCGAAGCATTTCCCGCACATCTCGCAATGGTACGGCCTCTCGCCGGTGTGAATACGAAGATGCCTGGTGAGGTCGCTTTTACCACCGAACGCCCGGCCACAAAACAGACAAACGAACGGCCGTTCGCCGGTATGCTTGCGCACGTGTAGCTTCAGATTCTCTTTGGATCGTACGCACTTACCGCAGAACGGACAGGCGAAGCGTCGTTCACGCCTGTCCACCTCGTGACTACTACGTGCGAGGCTGATCACCGCGTCGGTTGGTTCGGAACGATCGTCATCGACTACGTTGTCATCGGTATCGCCGATTTCACTGGTTGTACCACCGACAGCCCCGCTACCACCGTTACCAGCTGTTGTTCCCTCGGTCATTTGTACCTCTACAGCTTCGCCAGGATTTTCCTGTACACTAGCTGTTTCCGAGATACTTTCCTCGCGAGCGTTCTCCGAGAATACACCACGCATCTCCTCCTCACCGGGATTAGTAGTGGTGTCACTTCCGGCTTCGATCTGTGATGGTTCTCCGGTGCTGGATACCTGATCGCTACGTTCCGCGGGGGTCGAGACCACCAGGACACCGCTCTGCTCGGGTGCCCGTTGCAGTCGTTCCAACGCGTGATTCAATCTGTGCTTCTTAAAGGACTTTAGATACCTGAATTGCATGCCGCAGACGTCGCAGGTGAACAGCTTGTCGGCCGGCAGACGGGCCCGGTGGTTCTGCTCGCGGTGTTTGACGTACGCGGACCGGTAGCGGTACCGCTGGCCGCATTGCTCGCAGGTGAACGGCTTGTCGTCGGACGCCTGGCCGGCGTGCTGCAGCAACGCGTGGCGTTCCAGAAGCCAGGCGGAAGGAAATGTGGCGAGACAGACGCCGCAACGGCGCGCCAAACTCGCTAAACCGGCGAAACCGCCGTGACCCAACAGGGAACCGCTTCCGCCGCCGCCGCCTCCGCCGCCGCCTCCACCGCCGCCGCCACCGCCGCCCGAACGCTCCACCAGGGCGCCCCAACCACCCGCGTCCAGACCGAGGGCCAGCGAGACCTGAAATGCACCGTGGTCTTGTTAGCGAGGGTAGGATTTCGGGGATTCGCAGATTTTTTCGGAAGTTTGCGGTGACGTTTCGAAGGGAGAGAAAGGGGGAGAAAGGGAGAGAAAGGGAGAAAAAGAGGGAGAGACTGGGGATTCTGGGACCTGGTGGATTAACTGAGATAGTCTACTGAGAGAGAAAAGATACCATTGTAAGAGGATTGTTTGATTTTGTAGTTATACTTGTTCTATTTTTGTGATTGTAGAGTAGGAAATCAGTGATAGGGTTTTAGAATGATTTGTTATTTAAAAAAAATGTTTTTTGGAATGATATTGTGGTTATTATAGAAGGCGTTGTTTCTTGGGGACTTGGTGGATTAACTGAGAGAAAGACTACAGAAAGGGACAAGATACCATTGTAAGAGGATTGTTTGATTTTGTAGTTATACTTGTTCTATTTTTGTGATTGTAGAGTAGGAAATCAGTGATAGGGTTTTAGAATGATTTTTTATTTTGAAAAAAATGTTTTTTGGCATAATATTGTGGTTATTATAGAAGGCGTTGTTTCTTGGGGACTTGGTGGATTAACTGAGAGAAAGTCTACCGAGGGTGAAAAGATACTATTGTAAGAGGATGGATTGATTTTGTGATTATAGGTACTTGTTCTATGTGCGTGATTGTATTGTATGAAATCAGTGATAGGTTTTTAGAATGACATGTTATTTTGAAAAAAATGTTTTTTTGGAATGATATTGTGGTTATTATAGAATACGTAGTTTCTTGAGGATATCGTATGGATTTGATATAGACTGCGAAAGCAGATGCGAATTCTACGCAAAGTAATGGAAAAGCATGCGAGATTGATACAGTAAAGTATAAAGTAAATTGACAAGTTGAGAATACACTTACTTACCGATCCTTTATATGAGGTTCATACGTAATCATTTTGTTGGTTTTAATACGGTCACTGACAGATATTTAATTTCATGTATTCGTCGAGTGTCCATTATTCAAATTAATGACTTCGGTAATACGAAAAATATACATGCCCTCAGCAAGCAATTAGCGCAAAATTTCAAAATATGATATGCAAATCGTATTGAAAACACTGGAAACCCAATACTTTAGTCGATATTACAAAGTCTCGGATGAAATATTGTAAAATTTTGTGTACACAAAGTTTCATAGCTCATGGTAAACTGTGAAAATATCCCATGTAGCGAAGACATTGTATCTCATAGAACACTTAGAGATAGAAATTTATTTATCACAGTAATATCAATTACTGTTCAAGTTATTGATTTTGCTCCTACGTATCTGAAGTACATTATGCGCAAAAAGTATCGTTTTTGGCCAATGGTTAGTTTCTGTAAATAAAATCTTGACATGAATAAAAACTCACACCACCTTGACAATAGAAAACTAATAATAAAATCTGGTTCCTATAGGAACAATTAAAATAAAAAATATATAAATATGACAATCATCAAACACATGTACCGAGGATAATGTGGACGATAGATAACAGGTTCAATAACCTATTGTTAACACAAACAGTTTGCAGCTTTTATTTCACAAATTGTTAATTTACAACTATGATATGCATTCGTTCGCCTAAGAACCGAAAGGAAAATCATTTTACACGAAACAAGGCGTAGTACCCATAATGATCAGAACGCGTATTAATGTGGTGAGTTACGGACAAGTCTTTTTTCGGATTTTTCTCGTCGAGACCGTCATGAATATTCGCAGCATGTGAAAACAAGAAATTCTCCAAAGTTCTCTCTCATAGAAATCGTTATATCATTTTCCCCGATCGAGATCCGTCAGACGGACGGAATATATTTCACGAGTCGATCAAACAAATCATTTATACCGTCATCGATTTCATCCGTCCGACGTTTCTCGATTTTTCCTCAAGTTTCTCCGCGAACGGTAAACAATTTTCGCTTCCATTCCGGCTCGACTTGCAGCATCGGGTCCGTAACCAGCGGCAAAATATTCGCATATTTTTACAAGAAAATCAGCTCGCAGCTCGAAACGCTTCTTCGAGTATCGAGGGACATAGTCTCGAGTGACGGTGTGCACGAGTTTTTTTGGGACATTATTATTTTATTTTTTTTTATCATTTTCTTTTTTAATTATTATTTTATTACGTTATTTTCTTTTCTCGCTTACGAGTGGAGAGCCGTGACTTCTAACAACGCGTGGGTTTACATTTACTTTCCATGCTTTTTTTCGTCGTTTTTATTTATTATTAGTATTATTATTATGTTTTGCATCCGGAGACGATAGAACGGCGGGAATTGCGAGTATACAACGAACGCCAGAAAGACGCATAAGCTTTTGGAGCACCATTTCTTTAAACGTTTGCCCTCTAACTCCGTTCCTTTTTCTCGCCAAGCGAACACGTCGATCGATCGATCGATCGATCCATTTACCACGTGATCGATCGATCGATCACCCCGTCGTTTCGCGGTTGTGATGTTCGCGGGGGGAGAGAAAAAAAAAATTCATTATAAACGCACCGGTCAATTTGGTGCCACCGTTCCCCTCGGCCGTCGCCGAGATCGCGCTTTGATAACTTCATATATACGTGTCCTATCGCGCACCGCGATATCTAAGATCAGCAAGGTCGCACTCGAGAGTTCCGAGTATCACGCGATACCGTACACGTACCGAGGTGTCTTCGAAGCGGACGATTTCGCCCGAACGAAACGACGATAGACGGAATTAAACACGTCCGCGTTCGGTTTTCAGCGATTTCGTTATAATCGCGAGACAGGAGAAATAAAGAAACCGTCACAGAGAGATCTGTGAGATTTTTTTTTTCACAGATATACGTCATATGTATAGTCCTCCGTGCGATCGCGGCTGAATAGGGTGAGATGTATTATGCTTATATATGTTAATGTACGGATTAATAGGTTTTATGATAATGAAAAATTAATGATATATCCTGGAGGCAATATCTGCCGGTTCAAAATGATATTTGAGGTCCGTAGCGGCGTTATTTATGGAGTAAATGAAATTCTGCGGTAATTTTACACACGGTATTTCACTTGAATTTGTCGCACACGGAATTAATGACAATTTCGATTAAATGTCAAACTAAATCGACGAAACGAATAAGTAAATAATAAATAATATTTGATAATTTACTTCGATGACGTTACTGATTAATCCTATCAATGATTCCGAATGTAATTATGTATTCAAGTAAAAGTAATATCAAGCTAATTTCGAACGTGTGTGTGCGTGTGTGTGTGTGTGTGTGTAGAAACATTATTCGGTTGCGTTTGCTGCGGTGAAAAATAATTTTATTCTTGTATCATTAGCTTTCAGAAGAAATCGATCGAGTGAAAAATTAAATGTATGATTCGTCGGTGCATTGACGTGAATTGTACGTGACAGTATTGTATGTTTGACGTGCGTTTAATAAATATTTTAATCGAAAGAATTTATCGTCCTCGTGAGAAACAAATCAAAACACGTACGCGTAGATAAGCACATTGACCGCCGTCTATTTTGTACGGATGTTACCTTCGACTTAATTAACAATCATATCCATCGAAAAAGACTAAAACATGCAACGATTGTCTCATTATAGGTATCACTATAGATTCGCGAAATGAAATTCCCGAAATGAAACTGCACAATCCCATTGAAATCATTAAATATTAATAAATTCTCCAGTAAAATCTCAAACATCTTAATTTCTCCTTCAATTAGACAGGGCTAATTGAATGTCAGACTAATATCAATTAATCAAACTTATCTGAAAATTAAACAATTCTATTGCAAGCACAAGGACATCGTTCCTCACCGTTTATTCGAGTAACAATCAAATGATAACGGAAACAAAATCTCTCTACATATTCTGTCCACGCTATTTTCACCTCTCCTTAAAAGTTATTCGTCGACCCGTTCCCAATACAACGTTGATAATAATTATAATCCGAGTTCTCGTTTCCAACAATAACGCGGTTAATCCCACCATCTAAATTCCATGCACTTTTCGAACCCGATTTAACGCGTCTCCGTCGCGACGAACTTGTTCGATCCAGCCTCCACGTGCCGGAACCGAGATCGTCGCTACTTCCGTCATCCGAAAAGCGGAACCGTCGCGATCCCGCGACGTCGAAACTTCACGAGTGGCACCAAAACACACCAGACGCGCGTCCCGTATAATTGTATTATTTTTTTTTTTCTTCCGGCGAGATCGTGTTTTTTTTTCGCTGCTCTCCGAACAGAGAGACCGACCGAGGCAAACTACCTACGCAAGTATATTCCTCTCTTTCTCTATTACTCGATAATCAAGCGAATGGACGTTAGTGCTGGGTGTCGAGATGTGCAAATGTGGAATGGCATGGGCATCGATTCCATTTAGTGGTTTCTCCCGCGGCCTACGGATCCGCGGCCGCGCGTTATTTATTTCCTTTATTTTTTTATTATTTTCATTTTATTACTCCATTTATTAATTCATTATCTGGAAAGCAAAAAATCTAACACTGGTTGGCACAAAACGAAACGATGTAGTATCATTTGCGGGTATACTTGCCGGTCGCGGCCATGGAGATCGGCCTAAAGCGACTTGCGGCAAACCGCGCGAATCGTTACACAGTATGAAAAATATTCCGTTGGTAATACCGTTTAAAAAAGTTATTGCATCTGGGTAACCTATGTTGTATAGGTACGTCTTTTATCGTATATTGTACAAATATTGTTGTAAGTCGGTACAAACGTTACTGTAGAAAACATAACAATTCGTAGGTTCTTCGTCATCTTTTTTTTCCATTTTATATTCGTTACGGAAAGCTTAGTTAAGTGTTATACAATCTGTTAGTACTATGCGAGATTCCGATCTACAGGGTGGCTTTCAAAATATTGAACACTGCATTGCTCGTGTTTTCTGGTGTTTGTACGTGTGTGTATATTTCTGTGGGTGTATGTGTGTACTTGTTTGTGTCCTGCGTGTAACTGGGCTATGTATGTTTCGTCGTCTGCAGGTTTTCGGGAAATAAAGAGAACCGAACTAAAGGGTAGAACTTGTTAATCGTATCTTGACGGAAGGATCAATTGCGAATTTCTTAAAACGGTATTAAATAAAACGGTTAAACCCTTTCTTAATTTTTGAAAACTTCATTATTATCAAAAGTAATGCTGACGGTAAGTCGATTCGATATTGTGAAAAATTATTACGTCGTTTGTCATTGCGAATTTTTTCAACCTATTTTAACATTCGCATCGCCATCCAAACAGGACTAAAATTTGTCCAGTGGACCTACAAATTTTTTAAAATAGATACATACGGCACTGAGAACGTTAATTGAGTTCGATGAAAATAATTCCACGTGGAACTATTTACAAAGATCTGATTTCGTCGAACATTCGTGGACCTTGAACAACGTGCTTAGTAAGTACTGTAAAAGTGCGAATTTGCATATCCCCCATAATAATTGCCGAAACGGATGCTTGACTTCTAAAATATGCGACGAGTGCATAAAAGAAATCGACGTCCGGTGCTGTGGATAATTCTCGGTATCCTTAGCTGTTGCAACGTTCGCTTTTGACGAAATTAAGCCGACAATGACTTTATCAGCTACGGTGACTCTTAGAAATAGTCTGACACTATGGAATATTTAAAATAATTTTTCTCTGTGTAATCCAGCTATGGTGTCATCGAATGTTTCTGCCAATTAGAATTTGCACTTTAATCGATCAACAAACAAATTATAAAATCTGTTTGCGAATGTTTACGATACATTCTCACCTTTTTAAATAATTAAGTAAGAGTGAAACAATCCATCAAATATTAATCATTACAATATTATAATTTGTTAATGTATTTATAATACGCTATATACAGTTCGTAATAGGTATCACTAAATCTCAAGAATTCAACAAATTCTATAATACTTCTACCTGAAAATTAACACAATCTGTAATACGACTTAAAACAAACCCAATTTCCCTGAATAAGTATTTCACCAAAAATATCAAGTACAACAGTCGTTATCATTTCTAAACCATCCCAATTAAACGTGACAATCAGTTTCCCAAAATCCTTCAATTTCCACGCATCCACGTATGTATACCATAAAAATCCACTTAACCCATTTCCTCCCACCAAAACTATACTTCCCAAACAAAAGGAAACCCACACGTTTACCAGGTGGAGAACGTCGCGACGCCGAAAACTGAACGACTCCGCTGAAACCGTGAACAACAACCCTCAACACAACAACGATACAAAAAAGTCCCCCTCCTCCGCAAAAAAAATACAACAACACAAATTTCACGAATCGTTTCCCGACGCGGTAGCCCCGGTATGGCGTGCGTTAAACCGCGCGTACGCTGGCTGAGCTACTTTTCGTAGCCTATGAGGCGTCTCGCGACATTTTTCACCCTTACGCTGCTCTGAAAAGGTTTGCCGGTAGCGTCGTGGAACGTCGAGATAGGCGGGAGGTGAGCGTGAAAAGTGAGAAGGGTAGCACGGAAATGGGAAGATAGGGACAGAGAGAGAGAGAGAGAGAGAGAGAGAGAGAGAGAGAGAGAGAGAGAGAAAGAGAGAACCCAACGTGAGAGAGAGAAATCGAGAGAGAGAAAGATATATATACATATATATATATATATATATATATATAAATAAATAGAGTGAGAGAGAGAGAAGAAAGAGAGAACCCAACGCGAGAGAGAGAAATCGAGAGAGAGAAAGATATATAAATAAAGAGAGAGAGAGAGAGAGTGAGAGAGAGAGAAGAAAGAGAGACCGTGATCCCGCGCGTCGACCTTATTGGCGGAATTCCCGCGGAAGAGATCCCATTATTAACGGGGCGACAAGCAGGCACGTACCTGCGGTGGGGCCAGGGGGTGCCCGTGCTTCACGAGTTAGCATAAAGCGCGCCTCTGTTCACGGCGCGATGTACACGGCCGCGTTGTATGCGAAACACGTATGCGCATCCACTGTGTGTCGGCGCGCGTTGCGGCGAAGGAAACACTGTGCACGCCTCGGGTAAAGTGATGAAAGAAAAAAAAAAAAGACGGAAAAAAAAAGAAGAAGAAAATTCCATGCCCTTTCTGAGGGACAGGGGCGGTGGCGATGTATTTAACCCTTAACGCGGAACAGAGTTTCCTCGGCCTATCCGATGTCTTCTTTTTATTTTTTTCTCTCTCTCTCTCTCTTTTCTACCTGTCGTTAGACAACGGCGATTCATCGGATCAACGCGTGGACGGTGAAAGGGTGGCTTTTCTGGATGGTAGATAATTATGGGTGTTACGATTCGAGAAAATGGTTTCTGAACGGCATGGAAGAGACTGCTACGGGAAGTTTTAGTCGAGGGTCATCGGGATTAGGTGTGTGTTTGTTTGTTTTTTTTAATGGGAGGTGAGAAGTGGTTGCGAGCGTAAGGGTGATTGATGAATTTTTATATTGTTTTAGAGGAACTTATATGTAGTTATTTAAATGGGTGTCCGATAATGTGGATTCGGTTATTTAAATATTCTTTTGCGATTTTAAAGTTCTATGAATGTCAAGTTCATTTTCAAGAAAGTGAGATATTCAGAATAAATATAGGTTTTGGTACGTATACCAATTAGCAACGACGATAGATTGGGTATAACGTTTGAAATCAATTAGAAATGTCACTCTTATTATCAGCAACGTTGCAACATTTATCGCGGGATATCGAGAACTTGTTCTGTATTCACTCCATGCCGCGTTTTCCCAACAACTTTCCCAAGGTTGAACAAACTTTCCTCGAGTAACCGTCGAAACAGCGTATACATACATATTCGGTACACAGATATAATACATCGCAAGATTCCCAAATCGTTCGACCCCGATTCAATTTTCTAATCGGATCTACGCGATCGAAAACTCCGCGAAAATAAATCAGTCTATGTGTATTAAAAATCAAATAAAATACTGTACTCCATAAAAGATTTCACAAAAATCGTTCACCCCCACGTACTCCGCGATCTAACTACCCCCCAAAAAAAAATCTACGTACTACTAAAACCAAGAAAACACTGACGCGTTTCACCCAAATTCATTTCTGAGGTATTCGAACATGTCGATCGAGAGATAAAAACGTCAGAGTCCAAACAAACTACCCAAACCCACTTTCTTATCCCCATCCCCTACCAATAACTTGCCTTCCGAGAATTCGCACCCCTGCCACCCCCAACGAGCCACCGGAACGCACACGTCACCGGGTGACCCGCTCCGCAGACTCGCGAAACGCGCGTCGAACTGGGGTAGTAGGAGCAGACGTGATAGGGGGTGGGCGTAGGCCTACCACCCACGCATCGTACGTGTCGTTGGTACAGGCACGTAGTGGTACAGTCGGGGTTGAAAGTTATTCGATGGATTTCCGAGGAAATGTCCTTGGCATTTTTTATTTACGCCCTGGAAAAGCTGTTGGATCTGTTGGAATGGAAAATAGGGGTTGGTAGAATTTGAACGATGGGGTGGTTAAAGTGATTGAGATAGCTGTATAAAGATTTTTAGATGGTGAAAAGTTAATGAAGATTTATAGTTGTAATTTTAACGATCGCTAAAATGTAGAATTCAAAATAAGGAATATTTGAAAAATTTGGATCGTTTAAAAGGCCAAATCGGTATTCCTTGTTTTGGGTTAATGAAAGTTATGATTAAATTTGATAAGGATCAATTTTGGTAAATGTATTTAGTTTTTGAGTATACCTATTTTATGTTTCAGAATTCAAAAACTATGAATTATGTGTTATTAGTGAATTATTTTGTTAATTGGAAGATAGTGTATCGTTAATTTTGGAGACGTACAAAGTGATTAGAGCGAAGAAGGTTAATGAATGGACATTCGTATTCATAACATTTTTTCATAGTGGCGAGTTCATATTCGGTTTTGTTCTACTCGTAAGACCGGGTATCACTTTTCATAGACACGTTCTTCTTATCGCGAAACTCAAGACACACTGGGAGGTGTCTGGAATAAATGAATATAAAAAGATATTCTTCTCTCAACATGATTGAAGGGATCGATACAGCATGATTGAGTACGGTTTCTAGAGATATTGAATTATTTTAATCACTGTAAAATCGAACGTAATTAAACCGAATATCCGGTAATAGTGAGGCTTTCAAAGTTCGAGTGAAATTGCACGGTGTAATATTCGAAATGAAAGCGGCCGTGCTAAAAATATTACGAACTAGCGTAAAAAAAAACTGTTATTTTCGAATTGAAAGAACAGTATTCGCAACGGCTACAAAAAAATGATTATCTTCTGCAAAAACTCGACAATATTCCGCGCACCGTGGCAAAAGCATTCCGTAGCTTCCAGAATACCATTTTCCATTTATTCTAAATTGAAACTCTGAAACAAAATGATTTAAAAATTCTTTTAAATTGTCAATCATTTCAAACCGTAACCTCTATCGTCTCGTTTCTTTTCCTCTATCTTTCGTCGGATAATTTCGTTCAGTCTGTTTTTACACCAAAAACTTTTACGCACTTTTCATAACAAATCGCTTCACAACCCAAGAATCATCCGACAAACATCACGAAAAAATTCAACCCCCTTATTATCGATGCCTCCAAAATATCCAATCACCGGAATTTCAACACGTTCAAATTTTCAACCGCAAAAATGTCAAAGTGCAACAGTATCGACGCCCCCGAAAATATCCAATCCCCGAAATTTCAATGCTCCGAAATTTTCGCAAGAATCTCTTGCCCAACAAATTTCACCCACAAAACTATCGGTCCTTTCAAAATATCCTCATCCCTCGAATATCACCTTCTATAAATTTCAACCCTTTCCCCAATAAATTCCTCATTTTCCCTTTTATTTTTCCCAATTGCAACGTAACAGTTCCCTTTTAGTTTTCCCTTTGGAAATTAGTTGCAAGTATTTTTCCGCTTTTCGGTGTGAAAGCAGCTTCAGGCGGTTCGTCCAGTCGGTCCGCGGAGTTTTGCGGTGGACTGTATGTGTAGGTGGGAAGGTGGTGCGGTGTGGGTGCACGCGTAGGCGTGCCTGCCCACGCTGGGGATCGCGCAGGTAGGCGTGACTTGGGGCGGCGCCAGGTGAGTACACCCCTGACCTAAGCGACTGCACGCGTGTCTTCGAATTTATTAGGTCGCCCTGGAAAGCAACGTGTCTCGTGGTGAACGGCGAAGCACTGGCTACGGAGAATATCGATGGGCCAAGACGGTTTTTTTTAGGATCGATTCTAACGATGGATATCGGAACTGAAGAATTAATTAATAAAATTTGTGACCGAGAAACAGACACGTTAATTTAGAAATAGAACCTACTTTAAGGGATGTTGAGTCGTATGGAATTTGTTTGTTTGTAATATAAATTGAATTATGAACAGAATTAGTGATTAGTGTTAGGAACAAGAAATTGTTTTTTAGGATCGATTCTAACGATGGGTACCGGGACTGAAGAATTAATGATGGAAATTTGTGACCGAGAAACAGACACGTTAATTTAGAAATAGAACCTACTTTAAGGGATGTTGAGTTGTATGGAATTTGTTTGTTTGTAATATAAATTGAATTATGAATAGAATTAGTGATAAGTGTTACGTATATAGAGTAAGGTAAATTTAGGAAAAGCGTCCTTTGAATTGAGTGTTTATAAAGTGGAAAATATGTGGGAAATATTAATATTGTTACAGCGGAGAATTTTGTTTCTTATTTTAAATTGTTTACGTCAATATTACGTGAAGATTTATCGATGACGTCATGTATCTCCTAAGTGACCTGTAAATATGTTTATGAACTATGACGTAATGTCACGCTGGACGTCTAATGTCAAAGTAACGTTACTCACAGATGACTGATTGACTCGATACTGCACGTAAGTTGTAACATTAACATGCCCGATAACTTTATAACGTACACGTGAACTTTTCAAATTAATTGTTTAAGTTCACGAAAGTTTACGGTCTAAACAAGATCATGAATTTAAACTTTAATGTCTAAGCTCGATATAATTATTATTATAACCGCGTCATATTTGTACGATTTCAAATGTAACGCGAATAAAAATTATTATCGAGAAATCCAAGTAATAGGAACACAAAAAAAGATCAAAATATTCCATATATTTTCCACCGAACACAATTCAAAGATTTAACAGAAATTAATTGTATTCAATAATTAACTTTTCATTGCATGAAATTTTGAATTCTATCTGAAAAACGTGTTTCTGTTATGAGTAAATATTTAATTAAATAAATAATAAAAAAAGGAATATGTATCATCCGTATTACATAAAAAATCTAGAAACACACTATGTAGGGTTGAAATTCTGTAAAAAACGTAATAAATCCAGTTTCTCGTAAGTTACACGCGACGAACTGGAAATAAGTTACAGCACAGCTCCTCGAAGGTTACACGTGCAGTCATGTACCAATTCTCAGGGTGTCTCCGTTTGATGCATCCGAATGCCATCACCTACTTTGAAACACCGCTTAAACTTCTTCCCCGATTTTAGAAAAGAAACGGGGTCAATCGGTTTCCGACCTTGTTCTAATTCTGCGTACACCTAAATGATACTTTCCCAGCGAGATTGGAACAGTTGAAATTGTTACGGTGATATTATCATTATACCGGTCGAGCGATAAAAATGATTTGTAAAATTGACGCGGCTTGACTTTTTCATTAACCTTCTTCCAGCTCGCTGAATTTTCGTTCCCGTCGTTTGTTCGAAAGTAAAGTTCGAATCTGATTAAACGACTCGTGGAGTATGAATGCGGCGGTGGAAAAAAAAAGTGCACATAGAAATGGGTCGTCGGGTGATCAGTAAAAATTTGAACATTTCAAAGGAGGCCTGCAAATACTTGTGATACGATTTTCTGACGAACTTCAAATACTAATTGGTTTTTTTCGTCATAAGAAACGATACTGTGACCAATTAAATTTGTGCATGTTACGCACGTTAATTTTCAAGGATAATTTTTGTCCCTGTATCCCTCCAAAGCTTGCGTATTCCTCGGATATTTTTCTATAAAATACTTTCATCCACGAATGTTCTCGAATACCTGTATGTAACACTCTTCCGAATGCCGTAGTATCGAGACAAAAAATTTGATTGTAGAAATCGATGCACCAGAACTACCAAAAAACTCCTAAACAGAATAATAAAAGTCATTCATAATTCACAATCGAACAATATAGAATATTATGATATAATATCGAATTTGATCCTTCCGCAAGAATCGATCGTGTCATCACGGATTTTACGGTTAAACTCGAGGCGAGGGATAGTTCCGATGAAATTTTTCCGACCAGTTTTCTTCGGTAAAAGCGTAAAAGCGCAAATACATATCGCGATATTTAATAATCGAGTGTCCGAACGTCGTCTCTCATTGTCACGTTGCAAGATGATTTATTTCTTTTATTTTTATTTACGTTTTTTTTTGTTTCCTTAAATTTTCCATTTATCACGACCGGAACAGCAGCACTGCCCGACGTATATTTACGTCCACGGCGCTACTGCTTACTTTGCAAAGTTATCGTTAAGGCAACAGTTCGACGATATAATCCGATTGCAAAGTCGACCACCGAGACGACAATATAATCAAAATAATTTTGATATCACGTGCCGGATATCGTTCTCGGGCTGTCTAGAATGATCCGCGGGTTTTCCTTTTGTCTGCGATCGCGATGCAAAACGTAAAATCGAAAAATCGTTCGTTTTTTCTTTTTTTTCATTTCGCGGTCGAGATGATGTTCGAGTGGAGAATCATACGACTAAGAAGGTGTCTCGGGTTCAACTTCGCCATGACGATAATTTTATACAAAGCGCGGCGTGTGTAAGAATGAACACGATGTAATGGAATTCGCGTAGTATAAAAGCTCTGAATTCCCGTGAAAGTGGGGTATGCAATCATTTTTGGTCGAGACGCGTGTTCTCAGAGCCGACGTTAGCCGCAGATTTCGCCCGGCGTAAGATCTTGAAACGAAATCCTGAATTTCAATCTTGAATTTCGTTTTGAAAGACACCGTTCGGGGTCTCTTGAACGAATAGGAACAAGTAATGGATAAAAAAAGAAATTCTTTGAAACATCAGGAAACGAAGAGAAAGGTTCGTTTTATAGGAGGATTATTTTGGGAAAGAAATTATTTTTGGTTTTTCTAAAACCGAGCGACGACAAGTAGTAATATTTGGTAAAATAATTAGAAAAAAAAACAACAAATGAATGGCGTTTACTAACGTCGGCTCTGTATGTGCGGTGTGACGTTGAAAATCGTACAAAACACGGATCACAGTAAAATAATAGAGCATTCGTGCCCAATGTACAAACAATAAAGTATAGTTCTACCTAAAAATTTTTTTTTTCAACATGTTCATCGCGCTATTTGTTTTTCCTGCCTAATTTTTTTTTTTATCATAATGTCAATAATTATGATTAGGTGTCCCCGTAGTAATGCCTATGCATCTTTATATAATAAACTTTGTCTTAATCCTAAATACTCATACCTATAGGTAATTTCAGTTTAGATTAGTTCCTATTCACATATTTGTCTATATCAATATGCCGGTGTATACAATAATTCTATGTAATGTCTGTATCACTAGTCATATTCAATGTATGTATATAATATATCGTAGAATAATATTTCTATGTGTGTTGTATGTATTTACAGCGCCCCGATCTTTTCTTTTCACCCTATCGTCTGTATAGTACATTCGCACTCTCTCTTTCTCATTTTTTTTTTAATAATATGTAATATATATATATGTGTGTATATATATATATATTGCATTATGTACTAAACTATTAAAATACTAGTATAAATATCTCTTGACATATAATATATATATATTTTTTCATATATATATGTATTCATTTATTTATTTATATATGTATAGTGTAGCGTGATCAGCGGAGCCGAAGAAATGGTTTCCGTGTTATTGGTTTCTTTTTTTTTTTCATTTCATTCTCAAAACGATATATATGTATATGCAGCGCGATGCATTTCAACGTCTCCGCGAGTTTTCTTCTTCTTCGCCCTCGTCTTTCACTCACCCTTGCTTCTTCATCATCATTATCATCGTCATCATCATAATCATCATTATCATCATCATCGTCATCATCATCATCATCATCATTTTTTTACAGTTATTGCTATTGGATTCATTGCATAGTAGGTTCTCCCATGTGAACTGATATTATTATTTTTTTCATTAATCGCCTACGCTTTTTTTTTTCTCTCACGGCGCGACGTTTATAGAAGAGAAGATGTTGAGCGACGCCTTCGATCATCATTTCCCCGCGAATCGTTCGAACGAAATAACGTTGTTAATTCGATCGTCGTTTCTTTTTCGATCGACCCCCGTCGATTTCCCATAGAATTGCCGAGGAATGCGAATCGACGGACAGTGCCTCGTCAAGAATAGAAACCTTTTGAAATTATCGCTGCAATTCTTGACGAGGATACTCGCGAAATCCTCTCTGTTCCGGAAAGAGTATTTTCTGTACATTCCTTGACGGATGTGCAACGGTTATAAGACTTATGATTTATATTATAATTTATCATGCATGATTTCCGGATTCCGCCGATCGCATTGGTGACAGCAATTTTTATACTAACGAATTGCGTAATTAGTACCGAATAATATTGGTTCATAGAACCATTTCCCGGAACAAGTCCACAATTTTTCACGAATTTTTCAACGAAACCGAAAACAAGACACACAATTAACAACGATATTTTCAACAAATGATCTCGGACGATCCGCGGCATGTCTTCTCTGCGATTCTTGAGCGTCTTATTTCGGAAATGCGTGACTTACTTTTTAAGATGTCGATCCCTTAAAGATTCTCGATTCGCTTATAATAGCATACTATAAAATACAAATGTATGCCATCGATGGAAATCTGCATTATCTCGTCGCCGTCGCAAACGTTAAAAACACTATTAAAATTTCTTATCGTTTTTGTATCATCGTTAAAATTAACATTTCCCCGTCTAACGGGGACTTGTTCTCTTAAAACAGATTGCCGAAAACTTCTAGAAAAACGAAACACAGATATATGTATGTTCTAGAGTTTTCCGGTGAAACAATTTATGACTTGTTTCCTAAAAGTACGCGACGGTCGCGAGTCGCCGAATTTTGGCGCACAGTTTGTGCCAACGGTTTAACAATTTTTCTTCGCACGGCTCTTCGATCACGCCAAAATTGGAGGATTAATTCTCGTGGCTTTCCCGGAATTACCGGTACCGTAACCATTAACCTTTTTTTCCCGCGTATATGTATTTTCTACAAAACACGAATACAGACTATCACGCTTTTAATTTGAAATCCTTCAGGGTTAATGTCGACGATACCGTACGGTAATACTTAAATATTAATCAATAACATTCTAACAATCGAATAAACAAACCGATCAATTATCAACCCCCTCTAAAATTAGTACATCAATATCCCCGACAAAGTGTCAACTTTCCTATGAATTTCAACGAAACTTTACCGCGTCGATGTAACACGAGGATTCATCTCCAATGCGATCATTTTGTTTAAAAAACATTATATTTCGGTATCGAGCACCTTAATCGTAAGGAGTGCCAATTGACGGACAACATTTCCAGCGGAACAGCGTGTCAAAGGGTCGAGATGTCAACTGTAGATCGTACCACCGATTTCCCAACCCCCGATCGACTCTGATACAAATACCAGTTAACCCACCCCATCCCCCTTCAGTCAGTCTCCTATTAAAGTCTAAAATATATCGAGCTTGTACGGTCACGATCTACGATCGATATCTCGAGCCAATCAATGCCGTTAACACTGTAACAGTTTTTATTTTCTCTTTTCGTCTGTTTTCTATTCCGGACGATCGATCAGCCGATCTTCTCTTCCATGAGCAACTACTTGTTACCGCGACGAATAACTTCTCTATCGCGATTAGTTATCGAGCAGTATTAACCTTTTTTTTTTCTTTAATTACTCATTTAAATCGTTACAATTAAACTTAATCGCTATTACTATTGTTCTGTCTCTCGCGCTTCTCTCCCCGTTTTTTTTTTTTTTTTAACAGCAATAATTGTCGACACCGGCGCCAAGGGTTGAGGGCACAAGACTTCCACGTGTCTTCGCTTAACCTTAGGAACACATTGTTTCGCCAATACGGATGTGTTGGCCGATTTGTTAATTAAGACCTCGACGATTCTATCGATCATTAGAAACCGATTTAACGATAGGGGGTTAAAATGGGAGACTGGACCGGTAATTAAAGTGTGTTAGATCGATCGGTTGCTAATAGGAGGATAAATAATCTCTTCCATTAATTGCAACGTAATTTTAATGGGTTTCGATATGTATAATCAATCCTGGAATTATAAGTGATCTTTGATTTTAGAACAAATATAAATTTTTTAAGTTGACCGTCTGCGTGAAGATTCGAATAGAATATTCGTATGATAAAATCGTGTCAATGTAGTTACACATTTCCTGGATATACAACGATGACGAAGAAAAGATTTCAATAAAAATGAGAAGAGACCTGCAGTGATTCAGTGTATCTCGCGAATACTGCATTTCATAATTATCATTTATCTCGGTCATTGAAAAAAACCTTCGTCGATTCTATTCACTTTGATTCGTCTTTTTGTCTGTAAATCCGAGGGCTTTTACGAGCAGATATTGTTAAACTCAAAACGTGACAGACAATCACGGCTAACAATGGAACGTACGTTATTGACTGGATAAAAAAAAACACAGCTTTGACAAATTCAGCTTGATATTTTAAAGTGGAAATACCCATCGCCTAAAGGAAACAGTGAAATCAGATTTTCCGAAATTCGCGAAGAAAATAACTGTTTTAAATTCCGTAAATCGTTGCGATACAAATTATAGTTTGAAAAACAAAGAAACTTTAAATAAATATACTTTTTTCGAGCGAACAAATATTATCCAAAATCACTTTTATAAACGACTATACTTAATTCGTTCGAACTTGATTGTTCGATCTTTTTTCCCCTTTCTTGTTCAACGAAAACTTTCGATTTATTCAAAACTATACTAAACAGCGATGCGAATGTAAACTAACATATACATAGCATGCTAATCTTCTTCAAACATTGCCATGAATATGCACCTTATAGACAAGTATAATAGATTAGCATTAGCGTGAAGTTTAGTTCGGCATATCCGATTATGCTCGAATAAGACGAACAGCTTCGGACAATATCGAAACACAGAACCAACAATCTAAATGCACACCGAAATCGGCCTACGTATCACTATCATATAATTCCAGGATCGATCGATCGTCGAGAACGCCGAGGCGGTTTTGTCCGACGTAGATCACAATTACACCCAGGTCGAACACTTATTATCAAATTACCGAGATCCTTCGTAGAAAAAAAAAATTCTCTCGATACCAAACCGAAATCAACCGCCGATCTATTATCAGGTAGGTACCAAGCACAGGGGCGGCAAACAAATGGATGAGAAGTGGAGAGAAAGAAAGAGAGAGAAACCAAAGAAACAAACCGAACTCGATAAAAGAAAAAAACATTAAAAAAAAAGAAAAAAAATTAACAACTACTAAATTCGCGTGAGCAGATCCAATAATCGTTCGGGAACCCGTGGCATTTATCGCTTAATGTTTCACTACGGGGCGGACAAGTAAAATTCCCGGATGAAATTAAAAACTGTGACCGGCTGCGATCCGATTCGCGGCCGGAAGCAAAAAGGCGCCGCGACAGTTTCGCGATAATCGATAGAAAAGCTCGAGCCGGACCTATCCTCGCTTCTCGCGTCGTTTGCACGAATATCATCCGGCCATCGAAATTAGTCGATAATTTCAATTTTACGCGTTAAGCATAAAACCCTCAGCCCCTGACCTGGTTTTTGGGTCCGCGCAGATTCCCCCGGCCCTGCGAGCGTACTCGCTGCAACAATACGGCGCCACTTGAAACGTACAAAAGAGTCGGAAGAGGCGCCAACGAGTATGACCGTCTTGTATCTTATTCTTTAACAATGCACTGGAAAAGAGAATTCTCTCGCGTCGAGAAATCGATGGTATATCGAAGAAAAAAAAAGAAGAAAATTCTACTGGGAGAATTAGCTTTAGTCTCGCGATAGGAACAATAGACTTTTTTCTATTTTTTATGCTTGTATTTTGTTCTACGAATGATATTGATAATACTATATTCACAAGTGTTTTCACCTGGGCAATTAAAATTATTATATTGAAATTCATTTTTAGTCGTTAGATAAATAAAAATTGGAACAATTGAGTATTAGGTGTTTGAACATTCTAAATATGTTCTTATTAACGAATTCTTAAAATTCTGAATTAAAATTTGATTAATGGTAAAAGGGACAATTTTAATTTCCATTGGTTATAATTTGCGAAACTTTACGCATCGATTTCAGGATTATCGAAAGTCTTAATGCGACAGATCGCTGCGTGATACGAGCGTTAAATTTTTCCACGGGTGGCCCGCGAAACGGGCTACCACGAATTCTCTTCGGACGGTCATCGTCGTTGGTACGCTTTGATATGAACTACAACTGATATGGGAACGTTTAGTTTACACAAATGTCAATACGGTTCCGTGTAAACGTGTAATGCAGCGCTCGCGAGTACGGGCGGAGTACGCGAACCGCTTGCACCATCGAAATCGTTCAAACCGCTGATCTCCGATCATCGTTCAAATCGCAATTACAATTTGTAATTACGATCACTGATAACGTCCAAATCGTAAGCAAAATAATCACGGAGCTATTCAATTATCAAGCAGTGTTATACCACTGATTCAACAACACGAACCGTGAATCAGTCGCGGAATCGCGCCGGCGAAATCAAGAAACTCCGGCCCGTGTAAAATTACACCGTGGATTAGGGCATTCAATGATATACTAGAACTTCTTCTAATCTGCAGCACCAAGTTCTGTATTTTTTTTTTATTCGCTATTTGTTCCGTTGTCGTTCGACGTTTCGCACTTGTGATTCCCGAGCGATTCCCGACGACTGACGTTTTTATCACTTGCAATCATGAAAATATATAATTACAAAGTGTGTGTGTTTTATTTTCGAAGGAAGATAACGAACGATAGAGGATTCAGAATCGTAGCGGTGCATGTCCAGTTAACTGAATTACTGTTGCGGTATGTTTACGTGTACAACTAAGATCTGCTTAAATCGCAAGGCTGTGTCGGTTTTGAAAAAATATCCCGGTTTCGCTATTTCTCTGTCACAGTGAAAATAGATTTTATCGTCGATAAGAAAGACTATCTATGTATATATGATTGTACCGCTCTGATTCTGAGCCCCTCGGAAACGCGGACATCGGTGTATGGTATGTATGTATTACGTAACGTACAACCCGACGGAAATATCCGATCTCGTCGCCGGACAATTTAGGTAGGCGGAACAACATCATTTTGCGGATAAAATAAATGAAAAGATTCATCGGAGCGTCGTCGATTTAAACGTTATCGTACGAATTATATACGCCTGTGTATGTGTGTGTGTGTGTATTCTCTAACTCGCCTACGTGTAATCGTAAGTCTACATGCTTCGCCTATGCGTTTTGCGATAAAGTACTATACGTAAGTATGCTTATGCCACTTATTGTGTGTGTCTTTTTTCCTCTCGTTTCCCCATTAATCATTAAAGCCTACCTATGTTACAGTCAGTCGAGTGCGCCGGCGATCATCAAGGTGGGTTTTTTCTTTTTTTTTGATGGATTTTTAAATTTAAAAAAAAACTATTCTCCCCGTCGTCGACGGAAACCATTTTCATTGTTTTCCCAATGGAAATCGGCGACCGTCCACGTTAAGAAGATAGTTTTTTCCGCTGATGAACGAAATATGTTTCTTAATTTCTTTTGGTTAATGATGAAAGAAAAAAACGGGTCACTTTCGCCGGGAAGATTAAAATTCTTCGAGATTCGCCGCGATTCAGAGGAAGAATCTCCGGGATCGTTAGCGACAGAAAGTTATTTTTCCTGTCTCGACGTCGTCGAAGCAATCTTGGACGTGAAAGTGTTGTTCGTTATCGTTTGAACGAGATGATTGTACGAAACGGTGAAATCGTTTTGCCGCGCATTCGACGCGCGAGAAAAATAAAACGGATGTAAGTCATGCTACGGACGCATCGAAATTGCTCGCGATGTAAATTAGACGGGAAATTTAACGCGATAATTAGTCCTTGGAAGCGCATCGGCGACCACATTTTTATACCGTTTTATAGCGTGTACGCTAGTCAGGATATCAATGAAATTAAACGGAATTATTATAATTCTGACAAGATCGAGTTGTCCAGTACACCGAACTCATTTTAATTTGATAATGAAATGTATCTTGATTATCAAAATCGCAGAAGAATCCTGTCACTGAAAAATCAAGCAAATTAAATGTCGGAACAAGCAAAATTATAATCTTGCTTGTCTTGCAATGTAAATTGATTAAAATTATAAATCCAGAATCGAAGACATTGATATGGAAATTAGTAACACTTACACTGAGATGAGAACATCTAATATTAATTAATAAAACGATTAGCTATATATGAAATGACTGAAGGCAGAAAGAAAGTTAAAGTTTTTTAAACAGAATTAATACATCATAATTAAGGGTTACTTAGATTTCACGAGAAACTTTGTTCGTATGACAGTGTGGGAAATATGAAATTTATTAAATTAGATGATAATTTGTTTTTCTCTGATTGGAGATTCTTTGGAGGCCTCGTTCCATTAATGTTTAATAAATCGTTCTACGAACGATGCGAAAGGAATTATTAATATTAGACATTCAATACATTAAGTATTTATAACCCGTTAATGAGTTTCCCATGAATGGTAATTAATATTTCAAATAATTTTCATTTTAAATAATATTCCAAATAATCAGAGTAATTAGTATAAATAATTATTTACGTGAGTTTAAACTGATAACATAACATAATTTATGTGATATGAAATCATTATTTGCACTGCCGTATCTTCTGTGTTACCTTACTTCATAATATTATTGCAAAAGAACCGTCACAAATAACGACACAAGGTTCTCTATGTAAAATAGTCAAAGATAATCCAGTAAATAAATTTTCAATATTTTCATCTAATTCCAATTATAACTTCTTAAAAAATGTAAAATGTACCTACTATCTTTAATTCTCCTTTCAACGTAATTTCACATGTATCAAAAATAATATCGCGAAATCATTCGATGAAATAGTATATTTCTATTAATTAAAGTGTTATTAGCTGTTCCAGACGATTTCGAATAGAAACGACTTTAAATAAAGCAATTTCAATTTTCTAAACGAGACGAGTGTTCGGTGAACGTGTTTCATACGCGTATCATGGCGACAGTGTTTATCAAATGTTGGTCACCGAGACCGCAGAAAAATGAAGAAAGTCCGGGAAACTCGCGTAACGTTCTCACATGTAGTTTCGCGTAAAAATTCGCGGTCGTTCGCGGGGAAAATAATATTTCTGAGTGCTGGCGCGAGTTGCGACGCGATTAATCGGGAATGCGTATCAGTGGCACTCAACCAAAGCGTGGAAAATTTCCCGAAAATTTTCCATCTGCATCGTCGCGTGCTCGCGGCTATTTCACGTCATTTTCTTTTCTTTTTTCTATTTATCGCAGACTCGACAGTAAGTAAGGTTAACCAACGGGGACTTACGAAATCAAACGAAACGTTCGCGCACTACGACACTTCGTCGAAATTAATTAAAAATTTTAATAGCAATTCGTAGACAACGTGATAAATTAACGTCGCGATAAATTATTGCGTAATTGACAGACCGACAAGTATTCAAATGTTGAATGCGTCACGCACCGACAAGAATATTATTGAAAATACGATTATAAATACGCGATGATCGTTTTAAACTTCATTTTCACCCGGCTAATGGACAAAACGAACCGCGATCTGATAATATCAGGCAGTCCGACGAACGGTGGAAACGGAGTCTGGTTAAAAAATTTATACACAACGAATAGCGATCGATTTTATCCCTCTAAACGGCAGACACTGTATAATTGCCAGAGTTGGTAGAGCGTTTTTAAGCGCAGTCCGATGTTCTTCGTTTCGAGACATGTTTTCACGGGATGGGACTCGGTAATCTAGCGTTTTACGTTTGACATTCTTGATAGCAGGAGCGAAGGGAAAGGAGGGACGGAGATTTAGCGTGAGCGCGCGCGCTCGCGCGCCCAAGAGTTCCTAAACGAACTCATTATAAAAATTGTGATACGCAAATGGAAAAGAAAGAAAACACAACGAAAAATACTGCGAACCAAGGTTCGTGTCTGAAAATAGGCATTCATATATTTTAATAATATATGTATAAGTAAACGTAGTAGTATATCGTGAATGATAATAATAATAATAATAATAATAATAATAATAATAATAATAGCAATAATAATAACTAATGATAGTAACTAATAATAATTAATAATAATAATAATAATAATAATAATGTTGTTAGGATAACAAAACAAATCCTAAGTAACTATGCCGCTTAAGGATGAATGATAAAAATTACTCGTACAATTAAAAGAGAAACAAAGCACCGTCATCACATCGGGGCGGCTTCGGTTCGAAAACACAGACCAAACGCGTACCCCCAAGGAACTTTAGTCCGGAAATTAATAGTCGTACTAATTATTTACGGGTTTACACATGTAGGTACCTAAATAACTCTTGTACATGCAACGCCCTTGTTCTCCCCTACGTTACTTAACTACCCTAAAAACGGAATTTTTTTCTTCTTATCCACCCCACATACACACGTAACTAACTCACTCGCGAAAATATTCCCGTTCATGCAACACACTCATCGTCGCTCGCACGTACACATTCGTATCCGCGATTTAAAAAGAAAAAATAAATCATAATCCTAACGTCTTGTACTTCGTAAAAGTGCTTGCCAATTACGCAATTGTGTTATTATTCGTTATATATATACATATATGTATATATTGTATATGTATATGTATATCTATAAATATACATATATTGTATATATATGTATATATATTTATATGTATATTCATATGCGTATATGTGTTGTGTGTGTGTGTGTGTGTGTGTTTGAGTGTATGTTAATATTATTTCTGTGTGTGTGTGTCTGCGTTTACATTATAATATAAAACGTATATCCATATACTCGGAACAACCACGACAGGATTACTTAACTCTTTGTAACTCTTTTAATACTGTCAATACCTTTTGCTAAACGATAATTAAGGAAATGAATTAAAACGAGGGAGGTCTCCCGGGGAGGGTCGTTCTGTCGATGAAACGATAAACGATTGTGATTCAGAATGGAATCGGTGTTTCCAACGGATTTTAGGTGATTCCGGCGTTCAACTGGTTCCGCAATGTTTTGTGACGTCTATGCACACTTTGGCTGCCCGTTAATTCGACCGCTAACAGGCAGACAATTGGAAAGCTTGTAAAGCTGTTTTTTTTTCTTTTTTTTTTACCGTATTTTGGTATTTTCCTCGTTGCGCAGATTTTTGCGATATTTCCGAGCTTTTCTCTACTCGTGAGAAATCAATCCAAAAGATGAATAGAAAAACGAGTTGAAAGGATTTCGAAGTGCTATTTTTTCAAAGGTTTCGAACACGAAGATAAGTTTAAGCTATTCACGATAGTACGTCGGAAAGATCACTTTTGAAAAGATCAACGGGCGGAAAATGGTCGAATCACGTGGCGATTATGTGTGTGTATGTAGTAACGCTGACGTTGATTATTGTTATTATTGCATTATCAAAGGGGAAAAGGGATGAAAGTCCGTCTCGTTCACTAATGGTAAGCTGATTTTACAGGAACTCTAATTAGGAATAATTAATCTATTCGATATGTATATATTGCAACGTGACACCCTCTGGCAAGAGAAACGGGCTATATATGCTACGCATACGTTCTATTTACAATTGGTTAATTCTGTCTAATTGTAAGTCTAATTAAAGACCTTACAAAATTATGTCGACAAAAATTTCGCCAAACGTGCTGATACTCTTCACGGAGTAAAAACTTAACTAAAAACTGTCACAACGTTTGTGGACGGAAGAAGATAAAGAAAAACGTCGTTCGTGCATAATTAAAAGAATTCCTCATTAAATAAATATATTATTTCAAGAAACCGTTTGGACGTGCGATCGATCGGTCACTACTTTCGCGACTGTGTAAATTTACAGTTTTACATTAACGCAACTGGCTTGAAAATTAATGCAAATTTTAGTTATCTCATAATTGTACATTATTACGAGAATAGTAATACGCTGAGGAGCTTCTAACTGTTAGGAATATGTTACGCGCACGGTCGCGAAAGTGTTAACAAAATTATAACGTAGAGACTTTTCCGAAAGGAATACAATGATACCGATAGCCAGCATGCACGTGGCCGTCGAAAATAATGGATAACGTATCAATTAATCAATTAATTAATTATTGTAGCTACGTTTCAGGCTTCGCGTTAGATTTTCGATTCCTTGACGAATTGCATTTCGCGCAACCGCACGACACGACGTTAATATTAACCATATTAATTATCGGTATACAATATCTATAAACCTATTCTATATACAATTGAGTCAGAACGAGTCTTTAGGAACTTCAAAAAAAAAAACAGAAACTCGAGAGCTATCGAAAACTATACAACTAAAATCTTCATGAAGACGCAATTCCAAGATTTCCGGAAAATCGAATCGAAGCCTTGCTCTTAGTTTTACAACGCTAAACGATTAGTTGCATCTCAGAGGTAAATTCGAGAGTCGACGTTGAAAAAAGTGATATCGTTCTTTCATTGTCTTCGCTCGACACCCGACGCTTCATTCCACTCCTAGAAAAATTAACGTATACACCGTGCAAATATAATATGCAAATAAATAAACAAATTCTCTAAGATGCAGAACATTATTTTCTTAATTAACGTATGCACACCGATGAATTTCTCCCGCAGTTTTGGCGAAAAAATAACTCTAAAAACAATAGGAAAAATGAAACCCTAGGTTTTTTTTTTTAGTTTAGCCACGGAATACTCGTGTAAAATCTACATACACTTTGTTTGTACATATACAAGGACCGTACTACGTACAATAAAAAGTTCGAGGCACGTGCAGTTTTCACGATCGACGAAGGATGACGAGGATGAGATCGAAGAAACGAATCGTTGTTTGTAATCGCTATTTTGATAGAATTAAACATTCCTTTTGCAACCGCCTTCTCTATGCACAGCACACGCGCGCGTATAGATTTTTCTATTTATACTAGCACGCAAGATCTTACGTTTAAAAGACAGAGGGGCTGGAGAGGGTAGCATGCACACAAGGAAACGTATCTGTGTCGAAGCCACTTAAAAACAGTTCAAAAGCCGGTCGAGTTGTTCTTCAGTGCACCGCAAATAAAATGTCTGGTCTAACGAAAAAAAAAACGAACGCTGTGTAAAAATACATCGTTGATAACGATGTATCCGGGAATCGAGAGTGGTAGACGTTTGTAAGGAAAAAAAAAGAAATAGAATGAAGTTGTTACGGTGTATAATATCTAGTAGATGTATAATATACCTCTAAAAAAATAGAAGAATCTGTAAGAATACAAGATTTTCATGATGAAAGTTTATCTAAAATTTTTGTATTCGTAATACCGTACGAATTCAGTGATATGAAGATAATTGAAGTACGCGTTCTAATTAATATAATCACGTGATTGATCATTGTTTTCTTTTTCTGAAATGTAAAGAATAAATCGAATCTTGAAATACATTTCAGACTGATAACACAGACTTGAACATAAAGATAGACAAGACTACTTTAATTCGTGAAACAACAGTTAAACAATTTTGTTCTATTCAATGGTAATTCCTCCGTCATTTATGCAACAGACCGAACGTCATTTTCCCCAGAATATCTACAATAAACCTTTTGTTAAAATTATACATTGTCTCAGCATTATGGCCACCCCCAGATTTTTACACTTAATAATTCTTCCCGTGTTGTACCTCCAAAAGGACGAAGCGAAGGGTTAACGAATCAACGACTAAATAAGTATATTGAAAAAAAGAAATAGAAAACGGAAAAGAGCACAAAAAAAACGAACAGCCCACAGAGAAACCTCGCAGCTTAATTTGCATCTGGGCGAAATAAAACAAAACACACACACACACACAAAAAAACAAAAGATCTGCATGAAAAACTAATGGGTGACCCGTGGCAAAAAAAAAATCTCGGTTTGTGGAACGTTAAGCATCTTTGTACGCGAAAAAACTTAATGCCGGTGCCGAAGCTGCGACGTGTCAATTCTCTACGTGCGGGCCGTCGGATGACCTAAAACCTACGTTAATTGGAACTTTGCTAATTGATTGTACTCTACGTCAGTGGTGCACGTCGTTCATTAATTCTCTTCTCGATTGCACTTTACCGGGCGATCGTTGTTCCGCATTCGCGGCGTAATTGCGACTTCGAATGTGTCTGTGCATCCGCGAAGGGAAACACGGTACGTGCGTGCATGTAAATAGGACGACGACGACGACGGTAGATACTCGAAATCGGTAAAAAGCAAGAACAGTTGGGGGGGAGGGGAGGGGTTTCTTTTTTTTTTTCATGGGAGAGATTAAAAGACCTTTTTCCTGCGGTGCAATTAACGACCCTTCGATACAGAAGGGATTACACCTCTTGAAATTCTACGATGTTTTCCGGGGTTACGATCTGCTGCAAATAGTTGATAATTGTGAGTGATTCGCGGAACAATCAACGCGGCTCGCGTATGCGTGAAACGTCGGGATAAGACACAAAGTATTTTCGTTATCGTTAGAACGACGAGAGGTGTCGCACTTACGGTGTTAAAAGGGAAACCGCTTCTTTTTTTTAATTAGAAGAATAATGAAATCGGAAAGGCAGGTGGTCGCGTGGGTCGCGTTCCGTACGAGGAAAATGTGACACGTGTGTACCCCGCGGAAACGCTTACGCGCGTTAGAAGACACATTTGCAACGCGATTATTATGCCCGTGAAAAAAAAAGAAGGAATTATGCAAATTATCGATACGTACATACGCGATTTAATGACGGAAAAGTGTAAATCGATACCGCGTGGAAAAAGGTGTACGAGAAATATGAAATATCAAAGATTACACAAATGGTACGCGTACGCTTTAACGATGACGTAAAAATTCGTAACTCATTGGAAATCACGACAATTTCTCACGGTGTAAAAAAAAAGTGTCAAGTACTTCGTTATAAATCGATAATATAATGAAATAAAAACAGATACACATAGACACGCGCGCGTTACAAATAAATTTTCAAAAACAGCCATTTTACAGTTAAACGATCGACGCACATCGAGATATATCGATCCGATCGAGAATTTGTATCGACACAAATACAACGGGAACTTAACAAACCAATTGTCGTTCACAGACAGCAAAAAAAAAAAGAAAAACGAGCGCGTAAAAGTGCTTGGCAACGTTAGCACGCAAAATTGAGTGTCACTGTCCAATTTACGATTTATCTGTCGTGACGTGTGTGCGGTATGCATGTGTACGTATGCATGTATGTCGCGGGCGCGATAACGCAGTGCAGTTGGGTCGATGCATTATGCAGTTTTCCGTGCGTTCATTATATTTTTAGACCTTCAACGATTGCAAGGTTACGTTGGTAATGCCGGACTTCTCGTTTAATTGCAATTTTTCTTCTGTAATCACGCCGGCTAAAGACCCGGCTAAGCGGATAAAAGGCTACGCTCCTGAAAATCACTGATAACTCATTTGTTTCGCGTCGTCCGAAAAAAAAAATCGTTTCGCAAGACTGCGATTGCAAGATAAATTTAAACTACTTCGGTCACATTCGTCACTGTAAAATCGGATTTATTGCACGACGAGAGGATTCCTCAATTTCCGCAATTTTCTCCTCCCCCCCCTCCCCCCTTCTCTACGCCAAATGGAATTCAGTGTGCGGCGTATTATTATTCGAATGTCGAGGAAAAAAAAATAAAACTTTCAATTGCACGTGGCTATCGCACGGATTTCGCCTGGAATTTAAGGCCGAATTAAACGTGACCACTTTACGAGCTAAATTAATACCTTTAAGTAGCACTATTGCCGAGTGTTTTTGTATTTACCGCGATACCGTGCTAGAGTTATAGGAAATACCTACTGAACTAAAAAAAAAAACGGAGCGGGAATTAAAACGCTTACGTATCCATTAACGACGATGGGGAAAAACGAATGGAATTTTCCACCAGATATTATACAAATAATGTATCGCACGTGTAACTAATAATATTGCACATGGAATGGACACTAATATCAATTCAATTACATAATTGCTTCGCGTCAACGAAGGCAATGCCCGAAATATCGACTCGTCTTTCATTTCCTTACCCAAGTATGATTAATTACCAAAATAATATTTCTTCGAACTCGCATCGCATTAACCTTTGCGATATCTAAACAAAATTTCATACACACACACACACATAATTATAATCATCAATTCTAACGTCAATTATCCTCTCAGCGAGCCGCGTCATAAATAAACCCATTCTCCCGTACGAATGACTCGTTGGAAATGGAAAATTAACGAAATGAAGTCAATTAATGCGATGCACGATAGAGTCGCTTCGAAAGGGTTAATAGACAGTTTCACCGACGTTTCCCAAGCAGATACTGAAACCCGGGATAATAAAGAATTATCCGGCGTTTAAATGTCAGCCCCGCGTTATACTCTCGCCGGGCATAACCCGTGATATTAGCGGGAAAATGCGAAGTGAGAGTGAATAAACGTCCCGCGCCATTACGCGAGACCTTACGTGACAATGCAAATACAATCAGCTAAAGAGCAACCCTCGAATACGTATATGCAATTACCCACGTCGATGGCAATTATTTTGTATCTGAATCCCGAAGAGTTACGAGAGTCCGCGCGGGGAGCGGATATTTAATTTATCCGACGATTATTGGGATGTGCCGACTAGCGTGTCGAATCGATTCTATACGCGACTCTGAATTTAATTAATCGTTCCCTGAAACACGCGGCGACCGATCAAACTTTTTTTTTCTTTTTTTTTCTTTCTGTTCGCATCGCTTCGCCGTGGCCTGATTACGCGGCGTTTCATTTTCCGATTCGGCAACACTGGTCTCTACTTATTAACCCCGGACGGTCGATTATGAATATTAATTACAAATGTATTTTCGAAGATGACGCCGGAACGTGTGGGCAATAAAAAGTGTGGCACGGAGAGAAACGATAGTATATTTTCGGATGTAACGAGATGAGCTGATAGAACGTGACGAATTGTATATATGTATATACGTATACGTGATTCGATTGTATGTATTGTACACTTGTTTCAGATGAGACGCGGTATATTTTTGTTTGTTCCGTTTTGACAGGGATAATAAATCATGCGTCTATTCATTGGGAATAAAAAGCCAGGCGTTTATATTTCATACAAAACAAGTGGTAAGATTGATATGGTAATATCACGAAATTTTGCATTTTACTTTGTTGTCTTCTTTAGGAAAAATTTGTTTCCTCGTTGTGTGAACTTGTGTCCACGCCTTTCGGATAGATGGATCGTAAAATGAAAATATTTACTAATGGTCGTCTATTTAAAAAAAAATTGTATAATTTGAACTATGTTTTTGAGTCGAATCTTACTATACTTCTTGCTATTTCAATAGTTATCTAACCAAACAGTCAACACATGGCGTTAAAATTACTGTCACTCACTTTCCGTTTTGTATAGTTCCATATTGTTTTCGCAAAAACAGAACTGAGTGAGTACGCTGAAAATTCGTACAACTCAAAAAAAGCATGCATTGTATTGCACTGATATGTCTATAAATTGCACGTGATTCTATAGTTACCCGTCTCGAATTAAAGAATCGTTAATATATATCTCATTTGAGCAGATTTTTACATTGTTGTTTAAATCTCCATATATCGGCGGTATATTATAAAGGAATTTATCCTTTAAATGATGCTACCCGATAAATATATCATTTCGTTCATTGTTCGAACGAATAATGGCCCGATGAATTTTAACGAAACAATTGCATTAAATTAATTACGAGCACTCAGCATAGGCGTGGACGCATTCACTAAAGAACAGCACGAAACGCTTAATTCTGTTCAAGACAATTCGCGGGCGTAACAAAACTTAATGGTTTACATTAAGTAACGATAATATACATATTCATCACAGCTCGAAAAAAAAACAAAAATCACCAAAACGGGTGTCTGCCATTTGTAATTCACTTGGGTTCGAGAGCAATGCTACCTATTTTTTCTTTTATTACAAAATTTCACCACTCTTCGCAACATTTCTGAACGCATACGATAAAATACGCTTTCTAGTATGAAAATTTCGTTAGGACAAGCAACAATTGTTCTAACAAAATGTAGATTTCATTGAAATCTGATGTTTCTTTCACAACCATGAATATCCGTCGTATTAAAACTTTAGGAATGGATAAAAATAACAAACAAAAAATTCAACAAAAATGTATACAATATTAAAATTACATATTACCTAACATCTGAACTTAATAAAACATTTCATGGTCACTATAAACACGAATATACCTACAATTTAATAACACCAACTACTTCCATCAGGACACGCTTAACGAAAGATCAAAAATTGTTTACATATATCTAAAATCGTGTATGCGTTCAGGAACGTTGCAAAAATATTTACCCTCGCGACCGTCAACATCCCGTGTCTTTCATTTGAAAATCCTTTCCCGTTGACCATCGAACATCTATCATTTCCACGATCAAAAGATGCAAAGCGTCAACACTTACTATTTAAAAAAAAACAAAAGAAACGACAGAAGAAAAACACTTACAAAAAAAACAAAAGGTAAACTCCCTTGATCCTCTCGGAATCAATGCTGTCCGATGCATCGCACAAGAAATATAAAACTTAAAAACTCGCCTCGGATACGATTAAACAAGCGGATGAAGGGTTAAAGAAAATCCAACAAAAAAAAATAGGATGCATTACCTTTTGACCTCGTGTACGCGCTCCTCCGCGTTTCCCCTTGGCCAGGAGGGCGAGGGTCGAACCGAGGGGGAGGAGGAGGAGGGAGGGGGGGGGGAGAAAGGGCGGAAGATTAATATTCACGTTTCGTTGCAAACGGCTCGCAACGAGACCGAAATCGTGCACGGTTCGCTTATCGATTAATCGATATCCCGGCGGTCCCTATCTCGTGGGCGATTCCTTCGGTACAGCCACGGGCCTCTGCACGGAATACGATGAATATTTCAGAGATCGATCGATTTCGAGCGACTCCATTTGCGAGGGTCTCTCCCGAGAAGGAGGACGGTGGAAAGTAACCGGCTACTAAATATACAATGCACCCGAGCCGACCCGAGCGTGTAGGAAGAAGGAGGAAAAAAAACACACACACACACACACAGAGACACACACACATCGTTGCAAGCCCTGTGTGCAACTACGTTCGCCGCAATTGCGCCCGATGCGGAAATGTCAAAGGATCGCCCGATTTTTCGTCCGAACCGTTTTTCACCCGGATGCGAATGCTTTTCTTCGTTTTCAGCCGTTCTTTTTTTTTCGTGGGCGTCGTGGATTCCAATGGCCAAAAGGGCCCTTTTACGCGTTTCTCGCCAATTGCATGAATGTGTCTTGGCCGTTTGTTTGGTTTACCAGCGAAGTTGTTGATATTAATTATAATGCTCGAAAGAAGATTTGTGTATTTCATCGTATCGATTCTGGAGCAATAATTTAGACGAGTGGAATCACTTTGCGTTAGGTATTTGATTCTAGATTTTAAACGTGTATAATTTCAATTGTATTTTAAAGATTAAAATATGAGCCCAGAACAGTGGAAGATTGAAGCTAAAGTGTCATATGGTTTTTATGTAAGTAATAAATATTAAATAAAATGAACGTGTTTGACGAATTACGCGTAACACGTGTAACACGTTAAAATTCTTCAGGTTCCGAAATTTTGTTTTCCGTTGAATTTCCTAATTAGAAAATTAACGACGCCCAAGAATTACGGCGTTGAACGAAAAAGTGTCAAGCTTGCATCTCCCCGAATTCTAAAGAAGAACTCGGAACTCGTTTAATCGCAGGCTTAGCGGTCTCGTTCAAACGCAACGACGCTCTGCGTGTTACCTGTACGTACGTACGTACGTACACGGTAATTACCTTATCTTAACTAATAGGAAAATCAAAAATATGTAGTTCGAATACTGGTTCTCGTATCACCCGAACGCTACGTGAGAAACGCGAGGCCATCGTGCATTGCAACTGCCGAAGTGCAACGCCGGTTTCATTCACGGTCTGTACATACATTCTTCTTCAACACAATCACACATATGTGTACGTATTATATACACATGCACGCGAAAACTGAATTTCATCAACTATGTATACGTATATGAACCTAGAAATATACACACAGGGTGATGCGTAAGTGGTAGACCAATGAACAACAAAAGATTGAATGAAAGATGTCTCTACCTGTAAAATCAGAAATTCGAGAAATTCTCCTGTTAGATTTGTAACATTCTATTTATTAATCTAAAGGAGACTTATTTTTTTGAAGTCATTTTGAAACGTTCAAAATATAAGAACGTGACGTTAACAGTCGAATTTTTCAACAATTCGTAGGAACAATTTAAAAAACATCTCAAATATATACATATATCAAGATTAAAAACTTTGAACGTCAACGCAGGTTTTATTATTGCATTTGTAATTATTCGCTGAATAACTTATGTATCTCGTCCATAATATACTAATCGATCTAATTATATTACAGTTAAAATCATGAAAATCTAAAAGCATTTAAAAAGTACATCTTATTTCTATTTTATCATTCTTCCCTGAATCTCTAACGACCTGGTCTACCATTCATGAAACACCCTGTGTATAGATCCGTACGTAGGAATACATATACATGTGTGCATACGTAACTAAGGTCACGTTCGATCTCCCATTTTTTTACCCCCCGATTTGGCGAAACATTAAGAAGACGGTCGATATTTCGTTTGCCAATTCGTGCCCGGACCGCAGTTTCGCGGAGCACGTGAACGAAAGAAAGCTCGCAGACAGTTCTTTTGTCCGGAGGTCGAAGAAAAAGGAACTATTTACCCGCCGCGCACACGCCCGGCAGTTCTGTAAATTATTCAACCTTGAAAAGCCGTAGAAACCCGACCTGAGTTTGACTTGGCAGGAAAACTGCAGAAAGTTCGCGAACGAAAATATTGCCTAAAACGCGAAGGTTAATCAGGGTTGTTTCTACTCTATTCATTTTCCATCTCATTTTATAATCCCTCCATGTGCTAGACTTTACGAAACTACCGAGAAATTTTAGACTGGAAGGGTAATCGATGCAAAACAATCTCATCGATCGATTTTCTTATTTTCACTGACTATTTTCCACGTTGTTTCCGACAAACATATACGTGAAATAATAAATAAAATTATATGTAAGACTCGGGAAAATCAGAGTGTGTGTCCAATAATTGCACTATTCGCCCTAACACAGACACGTGTAAATTAACTAGGAATTCGGTACGAAGAGAGCGAAATCACGTTGGAATTTAATTACCGTGCAATCGTGTCATCGTGTGCGTGATGTTCCTTGATAGTTAAAGATTTATCAGTATGCCCGACGCACTTCTTTGATACCTGCTCCCTCCTGTGTACATATTGCCGCACAGGTAGGATTCAGATAAACTTTTCGAACACCCGTGAACACGTGTGCGAACCACGAGCACCACAACAAAGTCACTGCGCTTGCGCAACGAAAATACTTCACGCGTAAAAAATCTTCACTTTTCCGCGTGGTGCTTAGCATTGAAACGAAGTCTGATAAGGTCCAACACCATTCTGTAGTATAATTATTTCGATAAAAAAATAAAAACAAAATTAAATCAACCTTGAATATCATGGAGCGACGCATTATATCCGATGTGAAAACATTTCTACTAACCGTACACTTTGACCACGAATTATTTATTAAAAATCATCTCTGAAACATCGCACGTAGTACCAT
Organism: Mimumesa dahlbomi; assembly: GCA_917499265.3. Classification (NCBI taxonomy): domain Eukaryota; kingdom Metazoa; phylum Arthropoda; class Insecta; order Hymenoptera; family Crabronidae; genus Mimumesa; species Mimumesa dahlbomi. Next base: position 7,397,003 of record OU824118.1, on the reverse strand, counting down.
TGAATCTAATATTTTGAATTGTTACACGGGAAAATGGCGCGCGAAAAAAAAATAAAACAAATAGAAAATTTCCAATAAAATTGATCGTTAGGATGATATCTATATGTATATGTTATGTATTATGTCGGCACATACCATGTGGATACGTGAAAGTCCATGATTTGCCTCGTCGAGCTTCATCGGAGTAGTTATACACCGCAAAGATGACCAGCAAAGATGACGAAGTCACCCGAAAAAAAAAAGAAATGAAAAGTCAAAACGGTAGGAAACGAGAAATGGTGTGAAAACAAGCTACGAAACTATGTATGCCAGCGCACTCGTAACAACTTGTTAGTAGCAGCCCCGCGCCGCACATAATTTCTTTCTACTACGTCTTTGAACAACGTCCACGAACGCACTGAGTCGAATTTTGCCAAGTGGACGTTTTTCTACCCGCTCCCTCCTTTACCCCCTTCTCCCACCCTCAGTCACTAACCCACCCCTCCCCACCCCCTGTCGCCCGTTCTCTGTCATATCGTTATCATCGGCGCACAAATCCCACCCCCCTGTGTCAACTGTATAAAATATTCTCAATCGTATCAACAACAGTCACATCGTACATCGTACAACGTTAGTACATTATTACAATAGTTTATAGTAATCGTAATCAATATAATATTCACAGCATTTTATCAAAATCTCTTAAAAGCACCAACCGTGGCGGCTCAAATTTCCTTTCATTCTCTTATATAATCATAATTCTCCTCGATAAAACCCCAATCTTCTAATCCTCGAATTCATTCTCTTCTTACTCATCATTTTTATTCCCAATTACTTGTTCTTCGTCTTCGTCTTCTTCATCTTCATCTTCATCGTCATCTTCTCGATTTTTCTTCTCGTTCTTTTTTTTTCCCCTCGTCTTTCACATATATATATACCTTCAATAATTTATCGATATATATATAATATATTTATATATATATTTATATATATATATATATATGTATAATAAGCTAAACGTTTCGTCTTAAAGCACTGATTAAACGAGGGAGCTCGTTTTAACGTGTCCCTCCCCCTGAACACGCGTTTACCAACCATCCTAACCAAAATCACAGGACTAACTAGAAATACCGCCGGCTTTTTGCCTCGTCGCTCAGTGGGGATCAAGTAACGCAACGTATACTTCCTCTAACGGAGATTAACGAAAGGACAGGAGAGAGAGACCGGGGGGGGGGACGATAACAAGGAAAAGCCGAAGGAAAATCCGAGCAAGTGAGAAATCCCGTGAAACGGGCGAACAGATATTGCGAAAATATGTTCGTTCTCCAAGACGGTCGAAAGTAGTGGGGGTGTACGAAAGAAGTTGGTAAATCAGAAATCAAGGACACGGTTGAAAGGTAAAAAAACAAAAGAAAAAAAGGGGATGGAGGGGGATGGGGCTGGAAAGAAAAGAATAATAATAAAATTCAGGGTAAATAGATATTAAAAGGAATGCGAGAAATAACGAGCGAATGAGAGAGAGGCACCACTACTTGTCAACTCCATCGTGTCCGTGTTCCCTTCTCGGCCGTTCCGACACTTATATCATCCCGTTGTTCGTTATATATATATGTATATATATTATATATCATTCAACGTTGATTCTCCGATTGATATCCATTTACATTTGACATACCGTTATCAAATCCGTCTCACCGAATGAATCCGTTGCGACAAACGATTAATGAGAACACCACCATCCATTAATCGTGTCGTATCGACCATATGGAGTGAAAGAAAACTTGCGGAAACGATGCGTGTATATATATATATATATATATATATACGTATGTAATATATATATCTATATATATATATATATATATTTGGCGGTTCTCTTCCTCCGGCGGCGACGGCGGCGACGGCGACGGCGGTCGACGTGGCGGTTGTTCATCTTGCATAAGAGGCTAAGGCGAACTCAATGATGCGGCGGTGGTGGCTGCGGGGCCTCTTCCTCGGATGGGTCCACGGGACTCGGGGACAGGAACTTGCGCACATACTTCGGGTAATGTGTCTTTTCGTGGGCCTTCAGTATCGTCGACCTCGAGAACGTTTTGCCGCACAACGTACACCGAAACGGACGTTCGCCTGTGTGCACGCGACAATGGTCCTTCATGTGGTGGCGCAGCTTGAACGCTTTGCCACAGTACTCGCACTTGAACGGCCTGTCGCCCGTGTGGGCCGGTAGATGGGCTATCAGGGAGCCAACGTCCGGGAAGGATTTCCCGCAGAATTTGCAGAGGACCACGCCGGAAGTTGGGTCCGAGTGGGCCGCGAGCTCGAGCTCCATCGGCTCGATCGTACCTGCGGTGGGGTAGTGGGCCTCGGGCGGCAGGTGCATACCGGGCTCAAGACCCAGCTGAGCCTGCAGCTGCAGGTGGGCCGCCTGCTCGCGGTACTTGAGCGACTCGAGGCTGTGCGAGAGGATGTGCCGCGTCAGCTTGCTCTGGTGGAGGAACGAGGCACCGCAGTACATGCACGCAAACATCCGCTCATCCACACCCATCAACTCCTGCAACCAAACAAACAAGAACATCAACTTCTTGTCTTCCCTTTATAGCTCGTCCTTACACCCTCGCAATAACGTTTCTCGCTCTCCCCTTTCTCTCTCTCTCTCTCTCTCTCGATCAAGCTCTCTTTCTCTCTGTCTGTCTCTCGTCTATCATCTATCTATATAGCTATGTATCTATCTATTTATCTATTCCGTTCGTTCGTTTTTTTTTTTTTTAGATTTTTGTTTTGTTTTGTGGAGTTTTGGAGTAATTTGCTTTTGAGGGTAAAAGAGGTTTATATTCTCTGTCTCTGCGTATCTTTCTCTCTCTCTCTCTCTCTTTCTTTCGTTCTCTTTCGCTCTCTTTCTCTCTCTCTCTCTCTCTCTCTCTGGTTCTTATAATATTTTATACTATGTATAGGTATAATTCGCTACTTTCGCCGTGACAAATCGCTCGTTTCGACACTACTCGACTCACAGGCGTACACGGTTACGCGTATACTTCTATATGCAAATACATATATACATATCGCACGTATGTGTGTAAGTAGATGTGTACGATCCACGGACGCGCCGCGCTTCAATCGCGGCGCGCGTCGCGGTCTTCCACTCGAGGGTCTAGAAAAAAATGCCTCTCTGTTTCTTTTCTGCGTTCTTTTCCGTTGCCTCTTTAATTTCTCTCTCTCTCTCTCTCTCTCTCTCTCTCTCTCTCTCTCTCTCTCTCTCTCTCTCTCTCTCTACTCTCTCTCTCTCTATTTATTCTGGCTACTTTTCTCTATCGTTAACTATGCGCCGTCGTTACGTATATATATATGTATAAAAAAAAATACAAAAAAAAATTAGAAAAAGAAAGAACAGGCAAGGCTCGTCGTCGTCGACTACTACTTTGTAAAAGCGCGTTTTGGCGTACCCGTATTTTATTTTTTTTACGTATATGTATGTAGTATGTATGTATATTATATACTATACACGTGGTTCTCTCTTTCTTTCTTCCTCTATAGTTTCGTGAATTCCCTTCGTTCGGTTGGAAGAAGTGTTTCTGGCCTGACGAGAAAATGGTTCTTCTCGACGGCATACAAGACGGTAGCACAAGAAGTTGACGCTCATTTTTGTTTGGCGCGACGCGCACCCCAAGTAACATGTATGACAAGGAACTGAGTGTGTGTTTATCGTATATACGAATATACACACGTATAAGTGATTTTTTTTTTTTTTTTTATACGTGTCTATATATCGATTTGGATAGATAAGTAACACATGTACGGGCCCACGGCAACCCCCACAGCCTCGCTCAAGAACAACAACAACAACAACAACCCACCCGTCCCTCGTCCCTCCTCCCTTTTATTATAATATATATATATATAGAGAATAACCAGCGGCCGAAATCGCCGCGGCGGTAATTGATTCGCCGTAGCAAAAGGCATTGCACTCAACCAAAAAAACGACAAATCGAAATACAAATATTACAAAGTAACAAATGGTAATAATGAATGTCAATAATCTGCATATGTATAATGATATACATACATATATCTATATATACACATATACATATATGTATATAACGTCAATAAATATATGAATATATATATATCAATATATGTATATATATACATACGTATATATTATACCAGTATATAGCGATATACAACGTGTATATATGTAATACATGATATATAATTTGTATATATATATATATGTATATGTATATATATATTTACGAATTTTTATATATATATATAAATATATATAAATGTAGTAAAAAACAACCATGGCCAAAAACGAAGGTCAACTTCTTGACAGTGAGCTAGCAAGACAGGCTGGCAGGATAGGGACGAACGGGATATATTATTCGCCGGTTCTCCTTTAATCGCTTTGCGATCAGGGGAGGTGTGTGTATGTATGTATGTATGTATGTGTATATGTGTACATATGTGCCTAGGAGGGTGGAGGGGTGGTTCCGTGGAGAACGGGTTGAAGGTGCCATCACGGATTACGCACTTTGAGCGCACTTCACTTTAGCCCCCTCAAAGCACCAGGATCAGAGCCAGGAATCATCAAAGTTTCAGGAACACTTGGACGACTTGTATCTCGCGCGGAAAAACACACATGTGGAAAGAAGAACGAGGGAAAGCAGCCGGGCCGTGGGGGAGGTTGGGGGAGGGGGGACACGGGTGGGTGTGTAGATGGGTGGGTGGGTGGGGCGTAGGCAGATAGTCGTGTGTGAAAACGGGTATGTAGATAGCGGGGTATGTGGTAACGAGGATCGAGAGAAAGAGAGAAACTGGAGAATCGCACAAAAAGTCGGAGAAAGGCAGATAGACATTGATAGATAGATAGAGAGAGAGAGAGAGAGAGATTGTATGTGTGTGTCAGAGAGAGAAAGAGAGAGAGAGAAGAGAAAGAGCGAGAGAAAGAGAGAGAGAGAGAGATAGAGAGAAGATAGGATTTATGCACGGAGTATGGAGAGTGAATTAGTTTGGAAAAGAAGATAATATATATTCGCCAAAGTAGACGGCATGCACGATTAATCCTCTTTTCCGCAATAAAGTCTCGATGCAGATCTTTTTGCGAGATATTAAATCTATAATGATCGACAAGCGACTAATTTGTAAGGTTTATTTCTCTCCCGTATTTTCTGCGAGAAATATATACTTTCCATCCTGACGCGTTACTCTACGGTATATACGATAATCACGTTTTCTCGATCGAAATCTTATTCAATACCGAAAATTCGTCGAATATTCTAGAGTTCTTCAAGAACAATCTTGATGAATATATCTAACGATTCGGAAGATCGACGTTCCTAAGTGGTTGAAGAAATTAAGAGTTAGGAATTAATTTGCGAAACTATCGTAGTATAGCACTACCTCGGTTATTTATTTTATGTATGTGCGCACTGTAATGTTACGTATCTATTTACCGTTTCGAGAAAAGAAATCTAATATTTCTACGTTGTCTAGCCACCGATTACGTATCCACTTTTTTTTTGTCTTTACTCCTGACTGAATTTCGGGCGACTAGCGATTCTGTTAATGACACGAACACTTTCAGATTAGCAGGGACAGCAGCAAACAGCAAAGCACTTGGGCACATGCAATAGACCCACATGCAAAGTGAATTTGAAATATATATGCCTACCTATCTATAAACAGATAGATAGATAGACAGATAAATAGATAGATAGATAAATAGACAATATTATATATTCGCCAAAGTATCGGATAAAAGCATTACGTTTACGTATCGACGATACTACTGTAGAAAAAAAAATATATAAAAAAAAAACAATGCACGGAGCCCGTTATATTTTGTGAGTAGCACGTAACGAACGATTCGTCGTGATCTTGCGATAATAATGCGACACGATACACAACGCATTGCAATCCAACGAATTGCAACATCTTTTTTTTTTGTTCATTATTCGTCTTTTTTTTTGTTCTTTTTCGCTTTATTTTTCGGTTCTTTTTTTTGCGTATTACAAAAAATTGCATCGTCTCATCCGCAATCCACGGTAGTGCCGCCTTATATACGATTGCAGGTGAGTCGAGTGCGGTACGTACCAACGATAACCGTTATCGATATATAAATGCAGAGCAAAGAGAAGGTACGAGAATAAAAAGTAGTCAATAAATTGGAATATGGTACAGGAAGAGAGAAACTCACCGGATCTGGTGGGAGTCTGTAGTCCGTGGATATTTCACTGCTCGCACTCCGCTCCTCGGTCGACCTTTCCCAGTCCATCTCTTTTTTTAACGACTGGAAACGAGCATCGAGTTCACGTCAAAGTAATAATTGGATAGCCATCGATAATATTGGAATAGCATGAAACGCATGTGCCGATTGATGTACCAAAATCATTAACATCCGTTTTAATGAAACGCCGAACGTTATTAGCTTAATAAGAATACAAAATGTATCAATGTGTTAAATAAAAATTTTGTTTAATAGAACTCCTTTTTACATTTTTAGATAACCAAAACCATTTACCCTGTTACATTTATTTCGGTCGAGCACTTGCACACCGTTACAACGGTTGCGAAAATTTCGTTTAATTGATATTTTAAAATGATCTGTTTGACGTACAGCGCAACGGTATCAATTTTATTTCATATCGATAGAAAACAGAGAAATTTCAATTTCGAACGTTTACGTCAAATATTCGTATATCCGAGTGTGTACATTTTTTTTTTATTCTAGAGTACCTTCTCTAGTTAAGCTAACAATGGTAGAGAAAGTCCGCTTGAATCGCACGTGTGTTTTCAACCTTACAGCCAAATGTCTGTATTAAGACAAGTCCGGAAAACTTTAATAGCTCGATATTGCCTATCTGATGCTATAAATGTCTTCGGGTAACTCTATAACAGAAGTTCGTTTGATAAAGATACTGCCGACAAACTAGTTTCTCTATACTGAATATCCTGTACCAATGAATTTTAGCGCTTTCATACGATATACTTGACGCACAGTGATATCATCAACGGGTTTTACCGTGTTTAAATACGAAGGGGGCAAAGAGAAAGATGTCGATGTGTATGTACGATCAAAGTCGCTTCAGACTATATTATATTGATTCAACTATATTCAGATTTAAATTTCACCTTCCCGATGCAACTCGATCCGTAAAAAATCGTCTCACACGTATAATGTACCATCGTCGATCGAATATTACTCCACGCATAGAATAATTCAATATCCTATGATTCCGATTATTCAAAATAAAAGATAACGCTCGTCGACTAATTTAAATACTATTATTTCTGTTACCATTGTGCACAGAAATTGCGTTTATTCATTCGTAAATAATAACCGTATTTAAATTAGTTAATATCATAAACAACCTCCCGAGAAATACAAAAATTATAAATAACAAAAGAATAGTTTCTACCTAAACGTATTTAATGTTAGAACTACCAAGGCAGTAAAAAATAACTGGTTCCGTATTTCTTATAAAAATCCCTTAACTTTCTAACACTGCGATTTCCAAAATTCTCAATAACCATATTTCTACATATAGATAATTAAATCCATCAATTTACTATCCTCCTTTATTTCTTTCTTTCAAACAAATTTTCCAATGTTTTTAAATATACCCTTAATCCTCGGTAGTTCTAGTGTTAAATTAATCACGAATTATATTAAATCTATACTAAATCTCACATAATAAGAATTACTTCTATACTAAATCTCGTTGACGGAATAGAACAAATCTAAATAACAATAAAAAAATGAAAAATGACAATAACAAAATAAGCGGTACTCACAAGTGGAACTTGCTGGACTGGGGGTAACCCCGACGGGCCCGCGAGAGGCTCTGTACTGTGCGGGGACGGAAGTCGGCTCTGGGGTAGGTTCAACGGAAGGACACCTGGTGTGCCTCCTGTATTGTTGCTGAGACTCATATCCGACGGTCCACTATGCACCGAGATCGGACTTAGGGATCCCCTGGTCTCTTCCAAGCTGGCAGCATCCTCGGAGTCCCTCCTGGGTCTGTCTAGTGCCAAAGGTCCTGGACATGGGCTACCGGGTCCCGTGGGTGACGGTGGACAATCCGTCATGTCCACCGCCTCGGTCGACTCGTTGGTAGATGGTTGGGTCATATTCTCCTGGGGTTGCTCGCATTCCTTTATACCACCTGATGGTACACCCGTACCACCAGATGTATTCCCTTCCCTGTCTCTCTCTTTATTATTCGTTTCTTTTATACTCTCGCGTTCCCGATGATGTTCTCGCGACGTGTCACGTGGAATACCCTCGGACGTGCTCGTATGTTGTTGTTGTTGTGGTTGTTGTTGCGATTGTTGTTGCGGTTGTGGTTGTGGTTGTGGTTGTGATTGTGATTGTTGTTGTTGCTGTTGCTGTTGTTGTTGTTGTTGCTCGTCTCTCGACGCTACCGCCGCGTTGATGTTCGTCATGTCCGCTAGACCCTTCACCTTAAGGCTCTCCGCTGTCTTGAGGAGGGCCGATAGCTGGCAGTACTCGACGTTTACCTCGCCCTTGTACATGAAGTCGACGAGGGTACGTAGTTCGGCGAAACGTACGTCCTTTAGGATGACGATGGGGTGGCGGTTCGGGTGGTCGAGGAACAGGGCCTGGAAGTAGCTGGAGCACGCGGAGAGGACTACCTTGTGGGCACGTATCGAAGGTCCCTCCGTGCACGCCAGTGTCACGTCCACCAGCGACTCCGACTCCAGCAGTTGACTGAACACACCCAGCAAGTTGCTCTGATGATTGTTCCACCTCAGGCAGTAATGCTCACTTCCCATGTCTGAACTGCACCCCGCAACCCTGCTGCAGAAGAAACAATTGTACCGCGGCCATTGTTATCATTCCCACGATCCTGACTCGTCTTTCGCACCCTTCGACACACGTTATCAGAGCGTATGACGCGTTTCGACGGATTTTTGGCCGTACAATTCGAGGTTCGCGTGGCTGTTTACTGCTTCGTTGTTGATGAGATTTATAACTATGAGTTGTTTTTGGTATTCGAGTTTTTGCGACGATATCGTTCGGGTTAAAGTGGAACTTTTTTTCGACGAATTGTAGTACGAGAAACAATTTGGTGATCGTTCTGAGTGTGTCACGGCGACATGGTGAAGTATTATTTTCAAATTTGTATAGAGATAGTTTATAGGTGAATTTACAGGTGTGATAGTATATTGTAGATTGTCGTATGATTTGATTTGTTTAGTTTCACGATTGTAAATTAGGGGGAGTAATCTAAAAAAACGTGGACAAGTTTCACGGAACGGGCAGTACGAAAATATAAAAAAAAAATGGACAAAAGGAAAAGTTGTTTCAAACTTTGCTGCGTGAATATCACTGTTGTTTTCTTTTTCCGGGTGGTACTCGGCCCAGAAAATTTCTACCAACATTTCGCAAACATTGCAGTTTGCTTCATCAGTGCCAAGTTTGACAGTGATAAAGGAAAAAAAAAAGAGTCTTGGTAAACATCGACCTGCAAACAATCCCTTTTTCAGAGATAAAATTCTTTTTAATTCGGACAAAAATCATCGCATTGTTTCCGGTGAAAAATCATGTTTGCCCGAAACCGGAGTGAATACTTCAGAGAAACTGCAACACCGAATCGAAAATGCCTTTCGAAAAGTATTGTCAAATACATCGGAAATTCCTTTCGGCGTATAGGAAAAAGTTCCTTTTGCGCGAGCGTCGGAAAGTTCAACCTTACAAAAACTAATTACACATCCAGTACACCAGATGTAACAGTCCACCCAACGATCCTCAGATTCGCCCGTCAATTCCAAGAAAGTTTCGTCGTCACTCCGAAAAGAATGATCTCGTAAACAGTTATATAACACCTCTTACATATTTTTCTTATCTCATTATAATCGCGAAACTTCTGATTCACAAGTCACGAGCCGGCGATCGTGTCTAACAATAACTTAAATCACTCGCGATACTTCGACTAACATAAACGCGAAACACACACACACACACACATATTCCCTACAATACATATATGCCATTTATCCCAAAGTTCATCGAAGTTTTCCGAATCGCAACACGACGCGTTACGCAACGCGCACAGGTGTAATCGTACATTACCCGATACCATATACCCCGTATCGATACATTAACACGCATAAATTAACAACACACCGCTTTCTCGCCAACGCGTCCCGCATGAGCGTGGAAATCATTGAGGAGGCAAACAAAAAAAAAACAAAAAGAAAAAAAGAATCGCGAATGTCTAAATTGAAATTCCTTGTCCCCACGTTGGAAACTTTACGGGACCGACCCCCCTCTTTGAAAACCCGATTACAAACGAGACCTTCGAGAAGCCTATCTCCATTTCCTCCGGCGTAAATCACAGCCTCGCAGAAGTGTGAAGTATGTGTACTCCGCGGGAACATCGCAATTTATCCGATCCCGACGCGGTTTCCAACGCGTGTTTCCTCCCCGCGGTCATCGTTTAATTCCGGCTCCATACACGTGGAGATGCATGACTGATATCAGCTGACGATACGAGCTTATCTTTTATTATTCCTTCCTTTTCTCTCCGGTACTGTATTTATTGCCGCTCTGCCTAATGCGTGAACGGTGTGCACGCACGTGTCACGGACATGTGCGGCGGCCCCGCGGGCAACACGCATACACATAATTATGTCAAAGCCCGCGTAAACGTATATTCGCGTGATATATCCGCGGATATGCGCGATGGCGTGTAGAGACCTGCGGCACGATACTCGCGTGATTCGCTCGAACTCGTGATAACATGCCCGTACTTGATAATACGAAATATCGTAATAATAAAGAGAAAATAATATTTTCACGTGGACCAAATCGCGACGTGGAGTCCGTCGGCGGTCGTTAAACGTTTGAATATAATTTCGTGGTAGAAAATTACCGGGGTTTCGTTCTATCGTTGTAATCATGGTTGTGGTGGTAGTATTAGTATTAGTAGTGGTGATGGTGATAGTAGAGTAATGAGAAGAGAAATAATCTATTTGTTTAAACAAGCATCTCGCGTACCCGTTGACATCTATTGCATGTTGTAAACTGTTTTCATATGTGTCGATAGGCATCGTTGTCTAAATAATGAATGGAATTTACAGCTTTGATAGAACCAGGATAATACAGAGTGTCGTAATATGTTCCGTTTTTTTTTTAAGGATTTAAAGAGAAATCGAGGGTTTCTTTTGCTGTTTACGCCTGAAATCATTTGCATTAGAAAAGAATATTCGCTCGATCAGTTGGCGATGTTACACGTGTTAACAAAATCTGCCGGAATCGGGTTTCTTTCGTAATTATGTCGAAAAACAGAAAAAAAAGTACACAGACGTACGCACACGGACACACTTACACGCCCGTGCGCGTAGATGGTTCATACAGAATTCTTTTAACACACTCGAAAAACTTGCACATTTTAATTAGAGCTTGCGGCTACGTTTTCGCTAGCGAAGCGCGTGCTTCACAAACTTTAGCCGCGTGAAGTTCTTCAGAACTGTTTACACACGCTGACGAGAACGAAAAATCTGATGATATCATTAACCGAGGAACAACGCCGATAGATCGTCGGGTCTTAATGACAGGAAAATTATCTGATTAATTTCTCCATCGGTTTCGTTGCGTAACGTTGGCTGTCACCGGGAATTTGTATTGTACGTGTGTATCGAGAATGTTGAAAATATTCACGGTCATTACGTTTCTAAATATAGCAACCTGGTTTACACTCATTGATCACTTCCCCGTAATACAGTTGATGTTGCTAAAACCTTCGAAGTTATTTACACGATATAAGAGCGCACGCTGCCATAGAATGCCGCGCATTTATTTATTTACACTATGGTACTTTTCAGTAAGTACTTTAATTGTGTACCCAATGATTCATTATGGATGCGGGAAGTTTGTTTTTGCAACCCTTTCTTTTTTCAAGTCGAATGTGACCACGGCGGCGACAAGCAGTCTGCTAATAAATTTATGACACAGCGTAGGAGAATGTTATCATTGTTGCAACGAATCTGATAGCTGGAATGCATTATAGATAATTAGACGGTACGTGTACAGGGTGTTCCAGGTTTTCAAGCACATTTTCATAGGGTGTTTCATGAGCAGATGCAAGATACAAATGTTATACATATAAAATATGTTGTTGATAAACGTTTTGTTAAAAAACTGTAACAAAAATGTGAAACGTGAAATATGATGTAAAGTCGACGCGAAATTCACGGGGCGTTAAATTTAATGTCAAATCGACGTCTGGCTTGTATCGGGATGATCGAACAGCATTTTGAAATGTGAAATCAGTTCGTATGATTGTTCCTTTCACGTTTTACATTTCTGTTAGAACTTTTTCACAAAGCATTTGTCAATAACATATGTCTAACATTTTTTCCTTATTTCTGTCGTTAAAATAAACTAGAAAAATTTTGTACACGGAAATCTGGGACAGTCTGTGTACAATCAATCATCCCGTGACATTTATTCACTTTGTATAGAAATATCGCTGTGAAGTGGGTCGATACGCAAAGGCCTAATTTAAACCGATGATATTAATTATTAAATCCATATCAATTACCGCGCGTGTCAACTTTCAATTTTCACACTTACGCTCTTACGTAACGGTATATTTCTTCCGTTACAATTCGAGCCAGATTCTGACATTGATCGAGCAAATACGTTTACAAGATTCCCCCGGAAGTAATTGAAAACGCGTGGCTACACAGCTAACGTATGAACGTATTCGTCTAAAGTAGCAAATAAATTGGAGCTGGCACAGTTGTAACTGTAACACCCACTTTCTGCAGTCGTAAACTTTCTGCTCGCGTGGAAACGTATTTTTGAGAAAGATGAAACAACGTATCGAATTTTATATTACTGGTAAGAATACGAATAAATTATACGGATGTTGAATGATATGTATGATAGAATAGTTAATCAGAAAATAATAGAGATATTCATGTGTGGAAACCTTATAGAGATTGAAATACTGATTAAGAGATAATTAGAATACGGAAACATTCTTAATAATAACCATAAGAAGAACTAAGCATTGAGGAACTAATTTACATTTGCAATAGGGCATAGCAACCGTGTTACACATATTGTATGAGTACCATATACTTTAATCAAAGATACATCGAATGTTAGAAATCTGTCTCCTCGGTTTGACACATATTAATTAATCATGTTTGATTAATAACGGCAATATGTAACATTCTAATTTTTAAAGCTGTTAATTGACCATCACGTATCGCATATTAATTGACCGTGTATTCGCCTCGCCGGTATTACAATTTCAATAAAAATCCACGTCAGAGACGAATTTAACGATACAGTAATTAAACAGTGATAAAACAGCGAAAAATTAAATGTATTATTCCACAGTTTTATAAACTTTAACCCAACCCGTGATAGCAAATTTATCACTTAATAAACATTCTCGAAAACGGGCGTTTTCGGTGGGGACATCGGGGTCTGCTTAAAAAAAAAATGAGAGAAAAAAAACCAAGATCAATGTGGCATCAGCTAGATGTGTATTATTCCGTTTCTATTTCAGTGTTCGCCGTTCCGCACAATTTCCATTTCTTCTATCTCTATCGAATTCTCTCTTATTTTTTTTTGTTCTCTCTCTCTCTCTCTCTCTGAAAACGATGAAACGGAATGTGTGTCATCCTAAGCGTCATCGTGAATTTCCAGGCACGTCATGACGATTACTGGCACGGTTTTCGGGAAACGTGGCGCCCAATCGGTGGCAACCGTTTCGTCGTTGGCGTCGGCCAAAGTTTTCGCAGCAAGGCGCTGGCAAGAGCCCCGATGATCGATCGCGAAGAAAAAACGAGAATACCGCGACGTCCACGAATTAAATGGAACGGGAATTTTTAGGTACGGCAAAACTGCACGTCCACGTCTTTCCACGCCTATAAATCTTTCTTGCACGTTTACGCGAATGCACTTTGTTTTTTTTTTCTACCGCCGCGTATAATGCCTATAAATTGTCCTTAGTTCCGTGTCCGAATGTTTCGTTTTGCCGCGATTTTACGTAATCAATGTAGCAGAGCCAGTGCGAGTGTTGCATAAGTGGATTGAAGTTTTTTCGTGATTTTTTTTTTTGCAAATAACAGAAAAGGAACGGGGAATATCAAATGTATCCGGGGTTGATTGATCTCGAAGAGAAGGGATGCGATATTAGAGTAATGTAGGTTATAATTATTTAAAAATTTGTCACTTTTCGTTTATAACATTCTGTACTAATTACGAAACTATTTTAAACGATTGTACACTGATTGAGATAGTATTGTGAACGACCGTTTTATCTATCTTATCACTAAACTTGTGGTGTTCTTAAAAATAATGAACAATGGTAAATAAAAAAAGGTAAACGAGTTCAGTTAATGAAACAATATCGATGATTTTTATTAGACAAGATATAACATAAGATAAAAGCCATCGAATGGAAATGCCTCAAGAAATTTTCATTTCGAACGAATCTACTAAATTCTTTAATTTTCATTTTGAACGGTTAGCCTATGTTTTATACCCACAAAAAATATTTTAATTATCAAAGGAGCTCGATGAAAATTGAATCGATAATGTCAGCCGCTCAGATCGTTGAGCATAACGACCACAGAAAAATAGTAAAGTTAAATATCGTTAAAAAAATCTATCTTCGTTAAAAAACTAATTTTACAGCCGAATGGATGTAAAAAACATGGCTTATTTAGATTCTTTGCACCCTTGAAAATTACCACACTTCGAAAACATTATATCGCACCAAGAAGTAGAATAGTAGAGTATTATTGTCAAGTAATCGTAAAATATTCCGACCAATACAACAGAATTACCATTACAAATGAGTACAAAGTTACGAATACCTCTTTCCTTAATTCTCCATAAAAAAAACATCACACCACGAACCCACGGTTTATTTAATTACTCCTAATTCATTTACACAAATTCCTTCCATTACACGATAATAAAATGAACAGCATTAATCGTAGTATCGCTTTTCACCCAGAAAAAAAGGAAACCTAAACTTTACCCTCAACGATATCCTTATGTGATTTCCCACCCACTTTTTTTTCTCATCGAATACTTTACACTATCACACCACATGGGTATGTGCAACACGCAACTATATTCGCCCTTCCCGTATTTTCTCTCCCTTTCAATGCGCTCTTTAACACACTCTCACACTCCTACACGATATTTCCTCACGGTACATAATGAAATGGCCCCTCGGGATCCGCGTTTCCACGAAATTTCATTCTTTTTTCCGGGTGTTTCCGCGGCGGGCCAGACGAAAACGTTTGTTCCCCCTCATTTCCCTGTTCCACCCCCCCCCCACCCTTTCTCTTTTTTTTCTGGATCCGGCTCGTGACTCCGTATCTCGTTACATAAGACGACACGTCGTGCATGCCTTCGTTATTTATGTCATTTCAGAGGTTTTCTTTGGGTCAATCCGTTTAGAGCGGCACGCACGTGTGTTCCGCAACCCTCGACGCGACACTGACGCTCGCACGGTGCAATCGGTTTAATGTTAAACAGTTCCTCGTGCAGGTACGCAATTAGATTATACGCGCACGGTAAACAGATCCCGCGAACTCCCCCCCCCCCCCCACCGTTTCAGACTTCTAATCGGATTTCGACTCGGGACGCGTGAATTTCTGCGAGATTGCACTCGGACATCTTCGCGAACATCTTTCGCGCGAAGGAGATTCGAAATTGCCGGAGTTAACGGAAGTATGGGGGAAATGGTTGGGTAAATGAGGATCGAGGTGAGTTTAAAAAATAGCGAATAATTTTGAAGATGTTACTGTAATCGATGAGGCTGATAAATTATGGCGAAATCAAAGGAGTATAATTTATAAGAATTTTTAGGAACTTCTGGACAGTCTATCGAATATAATGTTAATATTAGAAACGCTGAAATGATTGATTATTAACGCTTTTGTTAATTATGCAAATTGAGCTTCTAAATGAAAATTATAACAAACAAAAAATATTATACTACTACCATAAGAATTCTGAGCTTAGGTAAGTTTAAAAAAATGGAGAAGCATAAATGACGTTGAAGTGATCGAAATGATATTTTCATCCCGGAATAATAAAGGGATAAATGGTATATTAAATTATGAATCTATGTTAGAATCTCTAGGATAATGAAGAAATTTAAGAGTAAGACTATCACCTAATATTCTATCTATTTCTGTAACTATCACGTCCCTTTAATTTATTCGGAAAACGTTCAACGCTGATATATATCATTACCTAAAATCCTATTTTCCATCATAAATGAAATAAACACCGCGGCCGCGGTAATTACCATTGTAGTACATTAGTATAATAAATACACAGCGGATGATAATTATGCGAGTTGTCTACAACCGAAGCACGAGTTGATAATTACCATGTAGGCATAAGTTCTTGTAGATGACACGTCATGTAACGTGTCCGTGTATCGTGCGAAACTTATATATATTCTAACAAACTTGATTTTGACGACCGGCTCGCGCGCATAATAATGAATCTAATAATAAGCAATAAGAGATAAGATGTATCGTGCTAAATTGCAGGCTAAATTTAAACTTTATCTCTCGATTCGGCCGCGCATTATAAACACTTTGCATTGTATATTCCGTTGTTTCGTTCGCTTTATATGTATGTATAGAATCTCTACACGTGTACGGTGTTTCAGTAACGCGGTGGTCCCGCGTGTTTCGGACTTGGAAAACTTTTCGCAGCTTGTGTGTCACGATGCGCCGCGCGAAGTGTGCTGAACTTTTCGCAAAGATTAAGAATGACATTTCACCGAGAAAAACAACGAGTTCAAAGTTTAACGTGGCTTCTCGGAATCGATCGCGGTAATTACAAAATTACGTCTGCTTTAGTTTTCGTGTACTTGCGATTTTCAACGGTGCGGCCGGGAGTTTCGGTCTGAACGCACGTTACATCAATTGTTTTCCCCTCTGTTCTTTAGTCTGAGTATTCTGGTTTCAGTAGTTTCATCAACTTCATCGTTTAGCGTGTACTTAGTGGGTTTATCGTGAAACTGTGAGTTTTAATTTTTCCACAAAGCTTTCGGATGATTTTCTTTTAAAATCGGACTCTTTTGTGATAGATAATACAACGAGGTGTAATGATTAGTATGTTCGTGATTTCTTTCAGATTAAACTGTTTTTTAAATCGATACCCTACAAATTACTGTGCATGTTTGCCGAAAGTTTGACTAATTATATGAGTCCTTTCGTTGTTTAAATCTATTTTTTTAAAGAAATATAAAAGCGCTATTTCGCATGGTAGTCAAACTAATTCGTGACGTCCCTGTATTTAAATTATTCAGAATAATTCATGGTGGAACTGATAGAAGCGAAGTGAATGATAAACGAAGGGAGTGAGAGAAGTTGAAGACACCACATATCACGTTTTTTTAAGCCTGAATTAGAATAAAATTAAAATATTCGATTTACGCACGCTTGTAAAAAGAACGAGTAAAAGTTTCTCGTTCGAAAGCCTTCGCAAAAATTCGAAATTTCGCATAATCCATCGAGTCTCTGTGCTTGTCGCGTATGTACGCCCGTGCACATGTGCAATGCAATTAAGGAGTTCATTTGAACGTTGAAATTTAGCGTGACATGTTACCGCACGTGCGTAGGCGACGCGTGACACGATGCACTAATACACGTACCGCACATTAATCGTTATGCATTACGTAAAAACTGCAATGTTACTATCGTTATTTGTTATTGTTACCGTCGGAATCATCGTGATAAGTAATGAAAACGCGATAGACAAACACGTACGCGGTAAAAACTTACCAACGAAGCATTCCGCATTGCGCGAGCTACCGATTGTTAATTAACAATGCGTTGATCATAAAATGGTACATGTACGAGGCAGCGATAGGATATAAATTTTGCGAAAAACACGAATTTTTCGCGTGAAATCACGCGGTAAAGTTGACAAAGCGTTCACCGGGACGCGGATTACGATTCACCGATGTAAATATACCGTCGCTTGAAAATCATTCGCGAGAAAGCTAATAAAATCTTTGATTGTGCTCGGCGAAACGTATGCAAACTGTCTAACAGCGGTTAAATACTCGCTCGTAATAAAATTAACTAAAGATTCGCGTGTCTATATTCTTTCGCGTGAACGTAGAGTCCATGCGTGCGCGTATGTATTCATTATCAGTTACATAATCGGTGGCCTATCGATCTGATACAAGGTTTTTATTATCGCTCCACACGAATTGCGAATTTTCTTATTGTCTCGACTACGTATATTCAGTGGAAATTGACGTGAAAACCGTCGAACGAACCGTGGGTTCTCTATGGGGGATAAATAGTGCTGAAACGGTAGAGAAACTTTTTGCAAAATCATACTATGGATAGGAACACCCGATACGAAAAGTATATTCGCGATGAAAACGCGTCATAGAAATAACAGTAACTTTAAATACGTGTAATAAAATTTGATATTAATGTGATATATGAACGTAACGACGTGTAGCTCATAAAATAAATATAATATAAATATTTACAAACTTATCGACCTGAATTTTGCAAATTATATACCGCAGGAATGTGTGCGAAATTACGCGCGCTAACAATAAGTTTACTTTATTTATTTACGCGGGGGGGGGGGGGGGGGGGACGTTCGCGTGACTATATCTTCTGCATAATTAAAATTTTTTTCTACGAAATGACCGTTACCAGGTAGAAATATAATAGGGTTTTAAATTGGTATTGAGATAATATGAGTAAAAAAAACACACACACACTATGGAGAATTATTTGAAAACTATTTTATGAAATAATTACTTCGCACAATTAAAACAATAGCCGCCCCTTCGTTATTATTTCAAACGTTGGTTTTCAGATACGTTAACAGTTGTAACGTAATTTTTTTTTTTAATTAATTTTTAATTTTCACCCTTTGAGAATCCGTTTACACGGCAATTATATCAAAATATGCGAACAAGTTATTCCACGTAATTGCGATTACTTTCTACCTTGCACCCATATTATGCTTTGATGTAATTATTGCATAATTATCGGCGGCGACGCGTTTTCAAACTTTGCGTCAACCAAGTAAAAGTTTCCAATTTTACTCACTGTTTCCTCCGAGTTCTTCCGCCGAAATCACGAGGAAATGCCCCACGAAACGCACTAACGAACAACATAACTCGCGGATCACGCGCGTTATCTAAAAATGCGCACGTTCACGTTTACGACACCGATGCTCCTTCATCGTGTGCTAGCACGTTGTCGACTGATCTCCGTATCTGTATTTTTTGCGACCGAAGGTGCAGGTACGATTAGTCACGAAGATTTCCGAAAGTATTTCATAAATATCGTATTTCCTGTATAAACTTTCTTCCCCGACCTTTCGCGTTCGAGCGTTCACTGTAAAATGAGCATTTTGACAACACAACCCGACACTCCCCGTTCCATGTATCCGTACACACATAAAACATTAGATTCCAAAGATAAAAATGATGTTCTCTTTAACACTAGATTTACGGACCGAGCCAATTTGACTCATTCAAAATTTGATTACTATATATATGTATTGTATATAAAACTTTAATATTATTTTCGAAATACATACGTTGGTTTTTAGTTAAGTAATGAAACATATGTAAATGTTAATTTACACTTAGTAAATTATATTAATATATTAGTAAAGTACACTTCAGTAAAAGTAGGTATATAATCAACATCCGTAAATCTAGTGTTAATCATAGAATGAAAGAAATTCCAAATTACAACCGATGACAATCTATAATGGAAAATCCAGTTACCTATAGACACACACTATTTCTACAAAACAATGAAAACCACTAGTGAGTTATTTTGCACTCAAACTATAATTTCAGAATTGTCACCCATAGAAAAAAAAATATTTCCCAGGTCACGGGTGTTTTGTATTTCACTCGAGGAATTGCAGTGTACGTACCACCCATCGGCCAGTACTAATTAATCATATCAGCATGCATTAAAACCGCCTCCGTAGCGGTACCATAAATCTCGCATGTGTACCACGATTTTCACCTGGAATCCGTTGGAAATCGCGCGGTGGGATCGATTAAAAACCCGGCGTTTCTTGGAAGACGCGCAAGCGGTATATCTAAGGACGCGCGTGTGTGTGTGTGTGTGTGTGTGTGTGTGTGTGTGTGTGTGTGCGTGCGTGCGTGCGTGTCCGCAATAAAATCGGCGCGTCCACACGTTAAGATTTCGCGTGTCCCCGGGTCGCCCTGGTGTGCGTGGGTGATGCGTGCACCTCACGTATGTATGTACATACATACATACATACGCACAGTGGTTGCCGCGATTGCGCACGCACGCGTGTACGTGTGTGTGTGTGTGTGTGCACACACGTCACGGCGGTTCGTGTTAATTGTACACGCGGAGACGGGCGCGTGGGACGGATAAGAGATATCGGTTTAGCGTCGGCGAGAGGAGCGCTGTTCGATCGAGAGCGGACTCCTTCTAATTGCTAATTGATTGATTTGAATTAATTGTAAGGCGCGGAGGTGAACGGGAGAAAAATTACGGGAATTACGCATCGCGTTCGGTGGATTCGCGGAATCGTGTTCGGATAGTGGAAGACGCGACGGAGCGACCGGTTCGTTACAAACAATTTACCTTTGTGGTGGTATGCGTGATTATTTAGTGAATTTTTAATTGGGATGGTCGTTAGATGTTTTTGTGGATGATCTGATCGGGAATTTGTAATTTAAGAATTTGGGTGTGGAAAAATAAAGAAGAATGGAGATGAAGTTTTAGTATTAAATGTCTACTTAATGTAAATTTAATTCTTGTCAAGGTTATATAATATGTTATAGATATAATATGATTATTATGAAGCTGAAGTGTCCAATGTCCAATTAATTATCTTCTCTTACCGTTTGAACGAATAAATAATGTCAAGAATTACGTATTTAAATGTTTCTATAATCCTCTTTCCTTCGTGCTCTATTATACTGTATCTTTAGCGAAATATCTGACAGTTGAGTATCAGAATTTGAAAGAATGTTTCTGGCAACGGAGATTTAATATTTCTAATTCTAGCGTTGCGTTAATTAATTAGCATCTCTTTCAATATTTCGTTAAGATAAAATAGATGTATGCAATTGCGAACACAATGCATACAACATAGCTCACTATACATATACAGATAATAACTTCTCACGTATCCATGTTACGTTTCAGAGATTCCAGGTAAAATTATTCGAAACCTTTATCTTTCCCACAATGAAATTATTCGTGTAACTGTAAATGTTACACGAAAAAAATAAATATTTTCCGCATCATACAATACCTAGTTTAATACGCGCAATTACCATATAAATTAAACGTACAAATCAATTATAATTTACTACAATTAACGCACATTTCTTCCTTCTAATAATCGCTGCAAACACATCTAACGGTGCATCGACGATGTTTAACGACTATAATGGTAAGGACGATAGTTCATACGAGCGATGAAATTATTTTGAAATGAAGGGCCTCAGTTAATTAACGCGCGACGTAAATTTGTTTTGAAGAATAGTAAACGCGGTGTTAATTAACACGCGTATGGGTATTGCGCGCTGATGCATGACGGTTAATGATCGCGTATCGCGGTTTCGACCATGAAACAACGACGGCAAAGGGCCGATAAAAAGGTACTCTGTCGCGATCTTTCACGTGTCGAATAATATCTACTAAATCATAACTGCTAATCATCCCGTCAATTTTCCTGGTCGCGACGCGATTCGTTGTAAAATTGAAAAATAATGAAATATGGAGAAATATTGTTATGTCATCGCGAGTAATAAACTGCGAAAGACATAATTAAAAATCGTCCGACGGCAAGTGGAATTAATTGTAGGTACATACATATAGAACGCGCACGACTTTTAATTCTTTTTTACCTTTGATTTCGGCTTTCATGTATTTTTAATTCTATTTATTATTAAATAATTACGTCATGCGGCGAAATGTATGAAATTCTCCGTTGACGATACGCGAGCGAAATAATTTCGCGGATACGTGTATAAAGGGGAGATGGAAAAATTCGTACGGAACACATTCTGCGATATGGGTATGTATTTCTGTTGTCGGCAGCAATCCCTCTGCAACCCCCTCCCCCTTCTAGAAAAGATGCACACTTCGAAAGCTCTTGAAAAGTTTCACCGGGCTATGTATTCGAAAGTTAGCGAGAGTTGTTGCAAGTATGTGTTCCTTCGTTACAACTTCAACGACATTTTCCCTGAAACGTTTTGCCGCTTATCGTTCAAAAGGGGAACCGGAAACGGAGAACACTTGTCAGCAAAAAAGCGCAACCGAAGGAAACACATATCCAGGGCGAATTATAAGCGTTTCCGAATCAACGGAGTTGATTCATTAAACGAAAGCCAACGGGTATCCGACAGTTTAAACCGGCAACAAAATTAAATTGCGCGTACGATGGAAATATCGTCGATGTGACAATTATTATAATTGCAGGAAGTAATAATTAAATGATAACTCTTACAATGATAAAATCACTCGGCTGCAACGATTTCAGACCGCAGTTCGGACGGGCAATCGCGATCGTATTAATAATTTACGCTTTGTTTCTGCCACGCGTAACACAGGTTTTTGCTAAATTAGCCGTAGTTATAAATAAATCGATCGGTAAGGCTATTATCTACGTAACCGAGAGAAAGTCGCAGAAATATAACGAGAAACAATGCGAATTTGTAATCGTTACAAGAAAGACTTTCCAAGTTCTTGTACAATCAACCACAAACCATCGAATTTTATTTCAAATCGATATTCTATAGGCTTTCATTCCCCCCGGATCCTGTTTTCATTTCGAAAATCCGGCAATTCGTCCAACACGAGTAATTAAAACTTGTACGATATAATATTTGTATACTACGATAAACGATTCTAATAAATCATCCGAATATGAATTTTTATTTTCGCTTGAAATAACTTGTCTCTCATTCTTCGATCCCTACCACGAACCAGTGTTCCCAACTTTTTCTGCGTACTTATATCAATATCTATCAGATTATAATATTAACAATGTGGATCGTATGACAAGTTGATCAAGTAACAGAGACGTCGGGCAAAAAAACAGTTCGATCCAAGCGAGAGCGCAATTAGTGAAAGAAAAATATTTGGACCGAATGACAGTTTGTTAGAATGATCGAATCATCGAATGCCCTGACGATAAGTGAACGATATATACAAATGCATACGAAAGGAAATTTGGATAACCATTTCAAGTGTGTGTGCGAATGCGTGTGCAAATCTCTGAGCGAACGCAAAAGTGTGATATAACTACGAGTTTTTGCAACGCGCGCTACGGAATAAGTTGCAGTGTCTTAAGAATAATAAGTTAAAGTGTTCGGGTGAAAGTGTCCCCAAAATAAACTCAGTGTCCTAACAATAGAGTAAATGTAAATGTAAGGTGCAGTAAAACAAATAAAACAATAACGAAAATTTTAAACAAGGCACACGTCCAACATCAACAACAAAATTTCTACAATAATCACATAGATCATAGATCTACGTTCATAATTACCAACAATAGATAGTAAAATTTTATTTCGAACTTCCTAATAATCCCCCTATCACAATATAATAATTATCGCCAATTAAATCCGCATAGTTTAACGTAAAACATCCCATGCTCCGTCTTTAACAGTCCACGTCCTATCCGAACGAAATGAAAACAACATACACGTACCCGTTCCCGCAATTTAATCCGACGAAATTGCGTAGAAATTACGCAACCTTCGTTCGCGTACGGAAGCCATCGTGTGTCCAAATCGATTCGAACCGCGTCCCTCTAAAGGCAACGGTTCGCCCGTTTCGCCGGAGATTTTTCCGGCAAGTTCGCTGCTCGGTTACGAGATTCCATGGGATAAGAGGTGTCTGGCAGCACCTAGGCGTCGTTAGCCAGTGGTAACGACCGGCCTCTCTCCCACCCACGTTTTAAACGCGCGAAACCAAGTAGGAAATCCAGGCAAAAGCGTCGGTGCACGCGTGCAATAGGAAGAGAAAGAAGAGGTAGGTATAGAGAGAACTGAACGGGGATAAACGGACGTGTGTGTGGAACAAGAGAGATAGAGAGAGAGAGAAACCGGGAGAGAGAAACCGGGGGAACAAGAGAAGATACGGTGCGGAGAGTGCGAAACGATAGAGGCTGGGTTGTAACATTGAGAAAGGGAAGAGGAGTAGAGTTCGCATGGGAGGGCGAAGGGAAAACGAAAGATGGAAAACTGGGGGAAGAGAAAGAGAGAAAGAGAGAGAAAGAGAGAGTAATAGGTAGAGATGGTAACACGGTAGGGCAGGCTAGGCTAAGCTCGGCGAAAATAACGATGGCTCCCCATAAATCAGCCAAGGCGACGGTCACGACTGCGGGAATCGCCTAGCTGCGAAAAAGCTCGCTCGGTTACCAATGACTAATCCCCGCGGTAAGCTTTTTGCAACGGCTTCCTTTCGCGCGACCGTGATCGCCGGTGCTTATCGGCCGTTGTACGGGCGAAAAGGGGTTCCTAACGGCGGCGGCGGCGGCAACGCGACCGCGGAAAAATTATTTTCGATGGCACAGAAAATGACACCGCGGCCGAGCACCGTTGCGGTCGACGGGAATTTTCCAAACCGGTCTTTAAACGGTTTTTATGGGGGGGAGGGGGGTTACGGTAGCGTTACGGAACGGGCGGGAAGTTGGGGAACACGCGACAAGTGGTGATACCAGGTGATATCGATATTACATCGTGTTCCGATAGAAAAATTGACATTTTTGTTTGTATTACATATTGAAAACGTTGATTGGTATTACGGGAATTAGTATAGAGATGATTTTTAGGATATCATTATTATTTTGATTCCTATGATTATTTTGTTGTAGATAAAATCAGTAATTCAATTGACGTAAAAGTTTGTAGAAATTAATCGATGAATGTTTCCGGTGATTTTATATTTCACGTGTTCGTGTGTTTCATATTGGTGAATTATGTGGCACAAAAGTATTTCGATTATGCGAATTACAAGGTTCCACGAGATCCGAAGACGTGGTTCGTGTCTGCGATCGGCGATCGAATATCACGTTGCCGATGGAAATTGTTTTGCAGGTCTGGAATGTTCTAAACGCGATTTTCCTCTTATTGGTTCGAGAAGTTCACGTGAATATGCGAAGAATAATTAATTCTTCTCTTCTTCACTGACGTCGTTGACGAAACCGACGCTACGAGAATAAATGCGAATCGTTACTTTCTTGGAATTCACCGTTTATCTGGAGGACTTTACGCAATCCGGTACGCCGATAAATATCCCATCGATGATATTGTGCGTGACCCACAATAGTTTCCGATGTTACATCTGATTACGGGTATACATACGTTGATAATGATTTTCCTGCGTGTTACCAGCGAACGTGCGCGTATCTGAATATTAAACGAGACGACAAATGCTTTTTTACACTTTTAACCGACGACACGAGGAAAACATAATAAAACTGGAATTACAAGAAGAAATGCGATCTTCATCGCAAAAGGTGAATTCTATAATACAACGTGAATCACCGGTATTCTCTATAGGTGTGCAATTAAATTCGTATCCCACCAGTGGACCAATTACACGTATATACATACGTTCGCGTGTACTTTGAGCATTTCCAAATTCGTATTTTTCTTTTTCTCTTCCACTCCCGTTACGTTAGAAATTTGAAATTTCCCCCCAGAATTCATAACTACATTATAAAAATATGTAAATCTAGGGAATTTAATAAAGAATTTTGCAATTGTTCCCGTCATTATCCTCGTTATCGTATGAAACGACAAATCCCCGGTTTCCGTCGATGAGTTAAAGTAAACAGACCGATACATTTTCGTAGATTCGCGATGGTTTATTTGTATTAAACTGGCCCGGTGGACAAGCGTTGATCCGTCGATCCCCCCGGCCGGGAAATAATGAAAAAGTTTCTCGAATCTAATTAAACGAGACCTTTCCCGTGCGCTTCGCGCGTTTTAAACGCATTGCCAACATTTAATGGCACGTATCGATTTCGACCGCGATGAATGGCATCGAGAACGCGGTTCTGCGGGTGAGGGGGACGAATACCGCGGTCCACGAATGACATTTCAGGCTGAAGAGCGACGGAGACGGAAAAAGGGGAAAAACAAATCTATGGCTCGCGCGAATGACGTTTCAACAGTGCGGCCGACTGGAGCAATTACTAACGGAATATTGCAATCATTACGTCTCTATCTCCCACGCAGTTTCCCTTCGGTCTATCTCGGTCCCGTTTTTTAAAAAATGGTCACGCTGTACATATATCGATACGGAGAAAACCGCTCACGGCGGAGATCGAAAATCATTCGTAGAACGCCGCCAATCAAAACGTTTCCACGTGAAACCTGATTTAAGCTATCCGAACCGTCGACGACGATGCGAACGAACTGCCTATTACTATGCCTCTTTTTTTTTCTTTTTCTTTTTTTTTTCGATTTGTCTCGCGATTTCGATAGGTCCGCACGAACGTGCGGAATCTCGTATTCGGTCGATCGATCTTTCGAATACGCTCGACACGGAAATCGAACGTATGCGTTGTACATACGTAAAAGAACTTATATTCTATCGCGTTTGTACGATTACAAGTGAGAAACAAAGATTCTGGAATTGTTACCGTTTTATCGTTGGGAAATTTTCAGAGAACGCACGATCGACAGCGGTACGAATATATAGATATAGAACGAAGGTAAAGAGAGTTAACCAATAATCAGGGATTTCCATCGAAATAATCTATCGGGACATCGACACTGTTTTACACCGTCGCTGAAATGTTATTCATTACGAGCTGTGTTTTAAATGAGCGGTATCGCTTAATAGCCTCGCTGAACAGCAAAGCCGGCAACTCTTATCTGCTTCGATTATGATTATAAATCGATAACCCGTGGTAAGAATGTGAAGAGATGCACGTACGTACATTTTGTGTACATTTTCCCGTAAATCGTGAGAACCAGATCGAAGAAAATTCTGAACGACCGATATGATTTTATCGTATTCTTTATCACATCGATTCTTTTTCGTAATCGTCGACTATCTTGTGTTTATTCGAATATATAATGGAACTCTAACTCGTAGTAACGTGTCACAACGAGTATATGTATTTTATATAATTTAACTTTAATGTACAAGCGACGGGAATAATTTTGTTTTATCTTATCGAAATGTATTAAAAAGATATTTACATTATCTTGTAGAAATTAAAAAAAATATATATATATATAATCAAGTTTTATAATGCTTTACGTGTACAATATCTATGCAGAAAATCCAACCGTAAAATAGTTCGTTTGCGAAATACTAATTATACAAATAATATTTATATATTACATTCTTACGATTCAATTGCATGATCAACGTTACTGCGAATACATATTTTTATTCCCGTTCGAAACTCTTTATTTTGTCTTCTTCCTACGTTCTAATGAAATCGCGGGAACATCAACGGGATTACGACAATGTTATTTCATATTTTTTTTCCCCTCTTCTTTCTGGCAAATGCAGTGCTCAAACAGCATCGCGAAAGTATACCTCACGTCGCTTTCTTTGATTTATCAGTGGTTAACGACCCCAGCGGCAGCACGGGAATGCCTTCGCGTATTAATCAGTCCAGAAAATGTACAAAATACCCGCGTCTCTTTCGTAACGAGCCGTCCGATGCTATTTTTGCGTTTTCACAAAACACGCACCGCGTTACTTCGAGCGACACACACACCGGGTTTCCAAAACATATGATTTACAAGGCGCGAAGGAATGGTAACAGCTGATCGCTTTGACGCGCTACCATCCGCATTTCGGTGGGCAAAGATACGTTATGTATGTATGTATGTATGTATGTATGTATATATGTAAAGCGACACAAATAAAACTAGCTCGTCCCTTTCAATAAAAAACACAATCGTTCATTCGTTGCTCCGTTTCTTCCCTGAAATTCTACGAAACTTTTTCTCAGTTCGGTTACAGAGAAAGTTTCGATACTTTTTACTTTCTCTTTTATTTTATCCTTTTTATATTTTTTTTTATTTTCTTTTTATTCAACCTCGATAAAATCTCGTATCGTTACCCGTGCAACCGCCGATAGAATCCGAGATTAGGTTCGAAAAATCATTTGAAAGTATATGTAAAAGTTCAGGTAGAACGGTTTTCGTCCGGCCGCGAGTTCCTTCTAACATTTGCCGTACAGTTTAGCTACATTATCAAATAACGCGTGTGCGAAATCGTTTCATCCGTTCGAACGATATACATAATACAAGGCGATAAGTAAGTACATTGCGTTTCCCTGGTGGCGGACGAAAGGCTTTCGTAAGGTTCGTCGTTATGATCGAGCGGTTGGTACGGAACGGTTACTTTCTCTGCTCGTTCTTTCTTTTTTTTTCTGTATTATTTCTCTCTTTCTTTCTTTCTTTCTTTTCCATCGTTATGACGTTACGACGTCCGGTCGAAAGAATCGCAACGCGGTTTGTTTCGCGAACGAGGGAATCGATTCTATCGTTCGTTCGTTCGTTCGTTCGTCCGACGAACGCACACGTCGTTTCTTGTGTCACCCTGTATACGTCACCTTGCCCGCCGTTTCCACCGAAGATCTTCAATGTCACGTACGTCGATAACGACGCGAAAATCATCCTCGTGGGTACGGGACGCGCGTGCGGCCGTGCAAACTGACGGCCGACTTCGTGGAAAATTCGCGGAAGTTCCCGGAAAGCAATGAGCCGCGGCAATTTAACGCGTAACGATCGTTAAATGTCCAACGGTACGTGCGTATGTGCGTAGAGCGAGACGAATGGATGGAATAGAGTGGAGAAGGATACACACCGAGAGAGAGAGAGAGAGAGAGAGAGAGAGAGAGAGAGAGAGAGAAGCAGGGGAAGAGAGACCGAGATAGATAGAAAGAGAGAGATAGAGAGAGAGAGAGAGTACCATCGGGATAGATAAAGAGAGAAAAAGTACGCGGGAGAGAAACGGAGAACGGTGCGAGAAAGAGATAGCTAGAGCACGCGACCTTCACGAAACGTCAAACGTCTATGCTGTTTAGCATGCAGGGCCGTATTACTCAAAGAGGTTTACCCACACTCTCGCTTTGATTAGCTTTTCCTCGTTGGAACTAAACTGTCATTCGACGAATGAAACACGCGCGCGCGGGTGCTGTGATTCACGAGCGTCGTCTGAAACCATTTCGGAACGCGAGGCATGTACTTTCGTGTTAAAACTTCGATTTCTCTCGTATCGTTTCGATTTAACCGTGTCTCTGTCTCATTCACAATACCGAATACCGATTTTCAGCGAACCATCCCGCGGTTTAACACTGGGGTAATGAAAATTATATCGTAAGAATGAAGAAACAGCTAACGATCTCGGTTTTCAAGGAAATAGAGATGGATCGTTAGAATGACTCGCGGATCTCTTAAGATCATATCGGTTAGAAAGAGAAATAATAAATGATATATACCAAGATCGACAAGGTGTCTAGCGCGTAAAACGTTGCGTTCTACGTTTCGACAGTCCCGCGATACATACATAGATACATAGATACATACAATACTACATCTAGACGAGAGAGGAGATCTATCTACCTTATATCCCCCGCAAAGATGCCTCTCTCTTTTCCCCCCCACTTGACTCGACTGTCTGTCATTTATCTTTTTTTGGTCGCTCACCCAAAGCGTTCCTCACCGATCGCCCACTTGACTCCCGTCGTCCTCCAAAAACCTCAGCTTACTCCCGACGCACGTGTGATATTTTCGTCCGGTCGGTGGCGGCTCACGGAACACGCACTCTTCGCCTCGCCACGTTTCGTTTTCAAGACACCAAATATTCAGTTTAAACGCTTCCGAACGGATCCGCGGGCACCCGACGTCCTCCTGGTCGTATACTTTTTCTCCAAACGCCTGCATCCGAGATCCGGTGTGTCGTCCGTTCGTTTTTCTCAATTTAATTCGTTTTTTTTTCTTATCTTTCTGTTTTTCGTATACGTACGTACATTTATACATATAGATTTTATTATATGTATATAATACATACGATACTTGGACAGAGAGACAGAGTTAGAGAGATTTAGATAGATAGAGAGTGACAGTGGAGAGAGAGAGAGAGAAGAAGGAGAGAGAGATACAAGCTCGTGCGAACGACCAACTCACTTCTCGCGCGCTTGACAGTCGATCGAGCGCGCCGCCGAGTATAGGTTAGGTGTCTCGTAGGTTAGGAGGCCTAACGTTAAGTAGTTTCGGCTAGGTTTTGGTAAGCCGTCACTCTCCCGGCGTATTCCAACGGCTGTCATTGTCACGGTGCATCGGGTTAGGTGCACGGGGAGCCGTCCGTGTTTGCGCTGTATATGTATATGCGATGCCTGGCCTCCCGGCGCATTCTCTTCGAGATCCAACACTCCGATCTTCGCACACTCCTCTCACGCGTGGAAATTCTCGACGGATTCCCGTCCGTACGTCAATGACGATCCGAGCGTGTACGAACGAACCACGTTCGGTTTCGACGAGTGCATTTAAACTTTTTCGCGTAGCTTTTACAGAGAGAGATATAAAGAGAGAGAGGGAGAGAATCGAATCCTCGGCGAGTCGCGGGAACAGATGATTTTTTTTTGTTTCTTTTATCTCTCTCTTTAATTGTTTTTTTTTTTAAATTGGATTTTATTGTATATATATCGGAAGAAAGATAAAGCGATAATAGAGATGTACGCGGTTGATAGAATGTGTATAATTGAGAACGGGTTCAACACCGACGACGACGGGAATGAATTTCCGAAGTTTCTACACTTTTCACTTGTCACGTGCTCCGCGTACCGTTGCGCGGTACATCAGATTTTTCACGGCGAGTGTCCGACGCCCGTGCCAAAAACGTTTCGCGTCAGGTATACCTCGGGGCTGTCGCGCATACGTTTTAGCGAGATCTAACGTGTCTAATTGGTTTGCATATACTTTCTGATCGTGTGCCTCTACATTGTATCTGGTGTTGGTGTTTTCCGCCGCGACGCTTACGACACGGTATCGACGGGTTTTTCGCCACGCGAACAGCCCCGGGAGAACGGTGTTTTTGAATGTCAACGTCGCGGTCCGGTGAAATCTTCAATAAGCGCTTGCCAAAAAGTTTAAATGCACAAGGTCGATCAACGTCGGACGCAGCTCTCGTTGTCGGAAAACGATTCACGGATTCACTGACGTACACACGCCAAACGGTGGCTGTCAAGCCGTAGCGATTTTCACGTGTCCCGGTGGCCGCGTGAAATTTAATAAAAAGAAAATAAAACAAAGAAAGACAATAAGAAATCGACGAATACTCTCGATGGAAAAAATCCCCTTCGGATCATGCATGACTGCTCGTAGGTGGAAAGTGCGTGTTCCGTGTCCTGTCCTCTGTGATCGTGGTAGCATTTCTTTCGTTTTATTTGGCTTTCACGTCTCCGACCCGCGAACCGGGTAGAACCGTGCTGGTCCCCACGTAATGCTCTTTCGTTTCATCATTTTTGTATTTTTTTTTTTTATTTTTCGTCCACGGGCATCGGCTCGTGACAGCGAACAGCAGTGGTAACAATAACAACAACAACAAACAACAGCAGCAGTAACAGCCGTACGGTGATATCGTCGCAGGAACGGTCACGTTAAACGACAGCGAAACAACAACAACAACAGGAGGCGACAAAAAAAAAAAGTAATATTTATCGCGCAAAACTTTCT
Source organism: Mimumesa dahlbomi (assembly GCA_917499265.3). Taxonomy (NCBI): domain Eukaryota; kingdom Metazoa; phylum Arthropoda; class Insecta; order Hymenoptera; family Crabronidae; genus Mimumesa; species Mimumesa dahlbomi. Next base: position 7,365,294 of record OU824118.1, on the reverse strand, counting down.
TCACACCCCCGTACGCGAATGATTTAATCTCTCTCCCGATACCGAGACGAGAATGGCAAAAAAAATATTCGCGTGTCACTAAATTCCCCTTTCGTAGGTTTTTCTTTAACTCTCCGTATCTTAGATTTTTTCCTCCGTCGTTTCCCGTCACGTTCGATTTTCCATTTCTCGTAATTTACGCACGCACTCCAGAGCCACGTATGTACTCGTGATCGAACACTCGCAATAGAAATATTTACCTTGCTACATGTAAAATGAATAGAGAGCCTGCCTGAATCGAACGAAGGAAGGCTCAACCGGCCCACTGTGACGTCGCCGGCCTACTGTCAGCTCAGCGCTCGCTCGGCCCCGCGGTCAACTAACCTACCGTGTTCGCCGCGCAGACTTTACCGACAAAATAAATCGATTCGACGCCGCCCACGCGTACAATTTCTTCGCGATAAATCGTCGCACCGTGCGTAAGTAATTTACAGACAGGTTTCGCGCCCGTTAACGCGATTCTCGATCGTCGACTGTAACCACGGTCGCTCGGCTGACTAGCGTAGTAGTCAGGTGTGAAACGCTCACGCGCACACAACACACACACAGAGGCGGCGCACGTTTCCCTCGCAGATCTCGCGATTCGTAGAGCCATAGGCGTCGTTGGACCAAAAAAAAATTAATAATAATAATAATAATAATAATGAGAAAGAAACGGAAAGAAAAATAGGTATTGAAAAAAAAAATGTAAATCGAAATGAAGCGAACTCTTGTTCGACGCGTCGGGTTGCGGTGGAGGTGGTGGCGGTGGTGGGGTGGTGGTGGTGGTAAAAGGAGGGAGGGAGGGGGGGGGGGGCGAGAGAGCGTGTAAGAGTATCAAACGCATTGACGTCTTACGCAGCGCGGAAGGTAATTATTTCGGACGTATTCCGTCGCGCGGCTGACCTCGAAACTAGAAATTTCGCACGGGACGTAACTGGCGTAACTTGGATTTAACGCGCGACAGAGAAAGACAGACCGATAAACAGAAATCCGCGAGCAAGTCTGACGTGATTTGTCATACGTATTCTCTCAAAGATTCTCTCCTGTCTCTGTCTATTTGTCTCTCTCTCTCTCTCTCTTTCTCTTACTCCCACTCTATGTGTGCGTCTATCTCTCTCTCTCTCTCTCTCTAGCTGTATATCTATCTTTTTCCTCTCTCGCATTACTTCCACGAATTTCTTCGGGAGAACTTTCCTGAAATTTATATGCAGATTCTTCTGCAGTACTTCCGCTTAGGGTTGCTAGTTTCGTAAGGGTCTGCTTTTAAAGTAAATAGAGGACGTATTATCTTATCCTACGGACGGAAATCACTCACCGTTTTCTTTTCGCGAGATTAAGATAAATGATAAGTATATCTATATACATATATATTTACAAATCTATCTTTAATTATGCGAAACGAGTACCTATAGAATGTTTTTCCTTTTAAAAAAACGTTTCGATCGATTACCCACGCTAAGACTTCTTCTGGATCCGCGCGGAGGCAATCCGAATCGAACGAAACGGAATGCGAATTATAGTAATAGCCAACGAAATTGCGGCGTGTCACAATCATAATTATAGAACGGTCTCGGATGCGCGATGCGTGTGACTTTCGAATAGAAAAAGTAGAGACGCGTTCGGCCAGGTGGCGCGGGAGATCGTTTGGTACATACACGGCTTCCACATGCATGCATGCATGCATACACATGTATGTATGCACATTTCGAGCAATATAGTTACGAATATACGTAACGTATATACGTAACTATATAGATTCTTAGGTAATGTGAATTGCGCCCGACTCTTGACTACATCCGTAAAGCTCGTGTTAACCGTTCGCGTGTATGTATGTATGTATGTATGTATGTATGTATGTATGATGTACGTGTACACACGTGGGGGCCGCACACAGTCGCACGCGGCCCGCGAGGAATAATTTCATTGTAGCTACTTTAATGCGATCGTCGCCGATAAATTACTCCACGACTGATAGCTCGCGATCGCCGTTGTAAGAACCGGAATTTACGACGAGGCAAAGCGAGTCTCGGTTAAACGTAAATCCATCGTACAAATTGAATTGCCTCAATGTCAATAGTTTTTTTTTTTTTTTTTTTTTTTTTTAAACCCGATGAAAAGAAGGCCGCCGCGAGGTACGTACGTACGTATGTATGTATGTACGTTGGCGTACATACGTAACTTTGGATCGTTTTCAACGCCGACGATTTATCAAATTTAACAAACTCCTCGTATGCCTTTCCATTCGCGTTAGATCACGTTGAAACAAAGTGAATACTCCTCGCCGAAAATTCAAATATTAGACGTTCCGATTTATATATGTACCTCGCATTTCGCTATCCGTAATCTCAAAGTGATCGGATCAGAAGAGAACGTGAAAAGCTTCGGTAGGTATACAATCTTTTATTTCCTTTATTTTATTCAATTTTCTTTATATCAAAACCTGTGACCACCTTCAGCTTAACCGTCTAACAACAGAAAAATCTATAAACAACAAATTCACGTCCATCAAGTAACACGTATCATCATCGAATATAATATTTCCCACCGAAACTCACTTATACAGGGCAAAAAAAACAAAAACCCGAAACCCGTACGCGACACGCGATTACAACTTTCGTTGCCTTCGATTGTTCTCATCCTTTTTGTTCTCGCAAGAGAACACGCGGATCTATGTCCGCAGCGACGTTCCAAAAAACAAAAAGAAAAAAACAGCAACGTTTCGCATCAGGAGCCCGCTTTAACGGAATAAAACGACGCGCGCGATATAACAGTCGAGAGTACTCCGAGAAATTACACCGAAAAAAAAAAACAGGAAAAAATGCAAAAAAAAAACACACACACACACACTCCGTCCAGCTGCTTTAATACCTCATTACGCCAAAGCTTTCACGGTGACCCTCGGCACGGGAGCACACGCGTACATACCGTGGTATGTATGTAGTAGTGTATTTTCGGCCGCCGACTACAGTCCTGCGTGTTAAACACGATTATTGTCTGCCGCCTTCGCAGTTGTTTGCAGATCGATCCGGCGTTGCACGCGCGTCCACGTGCACGTTATTTTTCATAGATCGTCCGCATAGGTAGGAGACGGCTGTGAAGGGGGCGACGGGGGTGGAGGGGCGAGGGGGGAACGACTGAAATTGCGCGTCTACGCGTTCTTAGGTAACGCATTGCGCGTTGCGTGAACGGAACTCGGCACTGGCTGTGAGTACGGCACGTATATACGTATACATATATATATATACGTGTATATAGTATACGTGTGCCTACGTGAGCGTGTCTGCAGCAATTGCTACAGTTCGCCTCGCGTACCTTTATTTTTGCCTTGCGTGTAGCGCAGGTGCCTCGTCGGGCACGTGACGTCGCCAGTAACTGCATCCACGTATGCTATTAGGTAACGCGTCGATAGTGCGTGAATCGGATTTGCCGTCGTAACGCCTGCACGGTGCTACCGGTCGTTTTCGTCCCGTTGTCCTTGTTCCCTGTACCGAGCTGTACAAAATAGGAGTCAGTTGGTTTTTCGCTCGTTTTCGTCGTCTTTTTCTGGACGCGGGTTTTTAAATAACGCCGCTTGGTTATTAACGTCGATGAGAAAAATCGTTCCTCGCTTCCGGGTGGACGTTTTGTAAATTTGTTTTATTTTTTTGAAGGGGGAGGGGAGTGGAGAGGGGGAGAATTTTTTGTTCCTCGTAGACGGTTTTCAACCTTCGCGCGGTTCGCCGCACTTTGTCTCGCTATGCGAATCTTGGTGTTATCGGTTTTTGTTAATTATATTGTTATCAATATTTTATCCAGTTGCCCTCGATAAAATTTCGTTGAGGATTTGATGGGTTTATTTGAATGGTACGGTTCTAGGAGTTCGATACTTGCGGTTATGGATGTCGTGGTATATTTGGTCGGCCGGAAGATTGTGTGTTTATAATTATCGCACGTTTTAAGAATAGATATATGGGATTTTAATAAGTGATCTCAAAGATACGCCGATGACCTATTTGCAATGTTTTCAATTGATATTTCGGTCTCATTGTGGCGATAAAATTGGATCCCCTGCACGCGTGTACGCTGATATCGAACGGTATCCGCGGAGACGGTTCTTTTATTTTATTTTTTCTACTCGCATTGACAGCCTCGTTTCGATTGCAAGCCGAATTTCAGATAAACCGTAACATACATACGTATCTAGAGAATTCTATGCGGTAGATTAAATTTAAGAAGTGACAATTAGCGAAATGCAACTTTACGCTCCCTGTAATTGCAGCGAAGATTGAGCGTCGACGAAAAATAGCGCAAAACGAATGAGATGCAATTTGTAATCTTATGGAAGCATTCTTGGGTCACAATGTATGTACATGTCTATTCCAGTTACATACTCATTAAGCAGGTATCTGGCGACGTATCAACTTATATGTATTTGTTACTTGAGCAATCGAATAAACAGCTTTCGAATATAACAAGCACAATCATTTTGTTGCTATGTGGGTAAAAAAAAGGACATTAATCTGAGACCTTAGATGACCTGTTCAATATACTTATTTTGAGATTGTGTAATAAGCACCTTGTGACACTTTTATCAGACAATCGACAGTTGTCATTGTATTCGAACAGGATAAAAAAAAGCGAAATCAGCGTTAAATAATACGCTATTACAACAATATTATTAGGTAATATACAGAAATAAATTGCAGATATCACAATGGTGTATCAATTTCTTTTATTTATATTTACAACGATGACATAATATTTTATATATCCATTCTTAGGCACTGCTTTCTCTTAACTTATTCACGAAAATAATATATTGAATTTTTCATTTATAGGACATTTAATTATTTATTAGCACATTTTTAGTTCATCTGTTATGAATAAATTGCTTAACCTAGATATTCTATTTATTATCTGAAACATAAGTTCAACAATTGTTTTTTAAATAAGGTCAACACATACAATATTTTTGTAGCGTATAATTTTAACGACAATAAAGGGTATGTTTAAACAAATTAAAGTTGTCACGTTTTATTTTACAAATACTCGAAAAACGGACTTTTTGCTGTTTCGATACATCGCCTGTTCACCACTAACGTTCCTCGCGCTATCTATGTCTGATATCGACGGTACGTAACTACTTACGAGTCAAAAATATCTATTCTAAAAGAAACTAAACGAATTTTCTCCAAATTTTCAGTGCTTTCCCACAAACACGATCTACATTTCCTCATATCGTAAAATTTTGTTCGCATCGAGGCAAAAAATAAAATTCATTTTAACAGGAAAATTCGGAGAACAGTAACAAAATAAAATCACTGACAAATGATTTACGCCGCAACAAAAGAATCTCTCTCGACCCGACTATACCGTCACGCGAATTGTTTGTAAGTGTGTCTAGCATCGAATGCGATCCGCGATACGTCTCAATTAAAAATCCGCAGTTCGTTTCGGGATGTCAAAACATTTTGTACGCCATTAATATAAAAGCACCGCGCGTTATACCGTCGCACACGCGTGCCCGCCAACAAAGTTACTCTAATTAATGGTAGCACGTTCGGTATTGTATAATTCTGTTTACGGTGGTAGCCGGCCTCATGCATACGTCATGCAGCCCGCGCGTACCAATTTCTACGGTTGATTGTTAAGTTCCATTTATTGGTATGTAACACTCGAATGAATGCGCCGACGGGTGAAAACGCTTTTTAATATGATGAATAATCCGTGTGCATTGCTGCACGCCGCTCGATAAACGCAATGTCATCAATCAGGTATACCAAACGGAATACTAATTTCGCAGACGATTTCGAAGATGTGTGCGTTGGTTTTTGTGACGCCGGAATCGCCGGTGACGGGATCTCGTTAAACGAAATTCATATTTGTCAATTTCCTCCGCGCGTCTGTACGTGAAAAGTGGTTTTGTTAACGTTCCGCGACGCCACGTGTACGGTGAAAACAAAAAATGTACGCAAGTACGCCTCAATGAATTGTATTAAGAATTTAATTATTCACGCTGCAGCCTTCCCGGAAAAAAAAATTTCGTTACGGCGTGGGGAATAATTTGATTTGTTTTTTAAAATGTATCGTGTAATCAAAAATTAGGCAAATTTAGGAAACTTAGTTATCACTGCTACGGGAAGGGTCTATAGACGTGGATTCGGTATGTAATAATATTTCTAGTACTTACGGTTTGAAACACAAATTCGGATATTTTTAATCGTTTACACTCAAACGTTACCGCGGGACCAATTATATTATAATCAGCTTTAACGAAATAGAAAAAAAAAGCAAAGAAACATTGTCGTATTATATGCACCTAAAAATTCGATGCATTATAAATTTAACCTTGAAACTATAAAATAACTCGTTTCCCTGCAAAGTTACCCCATTGTCGAAAGTTAAACGGGGAAAAAAAAAGTTCGGAAAAGTATTCCTGAAATGAGTGATATTACTATCGTTTCGCAAGATCCTTTTCTCCCGCTTTTACGGAATCATATTAAATAATACCTACAGACCTTGATACCTGTCCTATTAAAGCTAAACATCCTTAAAGAACAACGCCGAGGCCGCGTCGATGTGCATTCGATTCGATCGAATTCGCGAACTTAGTCGACCCACCTAATTGGACCTCGTTTCCATCTCTGATAACCGACGAGCATACTCCGCGACATCTTTCCCGTTAAATCAAAGAACATTAAGAACTCCACAGACGGGGGGGGGGGGGGGACCCGTCCGTTAGCCACGAGAACTCAATAACTTCGAAATATCGAACGTTCGTCCCCCCATAAATGATAGCCGTTCCAGTCTTTTTTATTCTTTTTTTTCTTTTTCTTTTTTCTTTTCCTCGGCAATGGAACCAAAAGGCTCACCTATCCGTCCAAAGCACCCAGCAGGGTAGTTTCGGGTGGGACGTGTGTACCTGTCACCTCACAAAGCGTCGGGGTTCCAATCAAGCGTTAAGGGGAGACCACCGGGCGTCGTGGCATAGAATTTGCAACTATGCTAATAAGAGGCGACCCGAACGGACAGCTAATGGCTGCCGAGAGAAAAAGGACGAGCAAAAATGCACAATGAATTCGTGAGGTCGCGACGCAGAGGGGAGAAAGAAAGACAGAGACGACGAGTCTCGTAAAGAGCGAAAGAGACAAAACACAGTGAAAGAGAGAGAGAGAGACAGAGAGAGAGAGAGATGGCGTGTCAGACAGAGACAGACGAGAGAGAAAGAGAGAGAGAGAGAGAGAAAACCAGGGAGACAAAGAGGGCCAGAGGAGGACGAAAGGGTGGAAGGGAGAAAGAGGAGGAAGAGGATGGAGGGCGACCACGGATCAATCGTAGCCTTCCGTGTTCCCTGCCTCCCCTCGGTCGCTTTCCTCCCCTTGTCCTCGTTCCTAGTCCTCCCCCTTCATTTGCCCCTTCACCTACCAGTCGACTTGCACCCCCCTGCAACTCGCCTCCGACCCCCTTCTACCCCACCCCATCGACGTCCTCCCGCCGGTACACCCTTCTACTCGGTGCAACTCTCAACCCTCCATCGTCGTACTTCCACCGACGTGCACGCGTCGTTACGCAGGCCCAGACCCGCCGACCAGACACACAGACTCTGGCCTCCTCTCGTTTCTCTTTTCTCTTCTTCTTCTTCGTCTTCTTCTTCTTCTTCTTTTCTTTTTCCTTCTTTCTTACTCCCCCGCCGCGTCGTTGTGCGTCTCTCTCGTTTCAGATAACCGGTCTCTCGCTCGCTCCCACGGTTTTCCTTTCTCGTTAGATTCGGTCCCCGTTTCTTCTCTGTCTCATGATCCCTTCTACGTCTTTCGGTCTTTGTCTTTACCCTTTTCTCTTTCCTCCCTCCCCTTTGTTCCTCTACCCTTAAAAGTTCCCCTTGTATATGTCTTATTCACTTTTTCCCTTGGTGTCTCTGTATGATGGTCTCTCTCTTTCTTGTTCGTCTCCCTCTGTCTGTTTGTCTCTCTCTCTTTCTCTCTCGAGGTTTGTCATCGTTTCCCTCTCTCTCTCTTTGTCTCTCTCTGTCTTTCCCTCATTCCCTCCCGCGGCCGAGGGCTAAGCGCGGCGGCACAGAGTAGGTCAGTGGCGTGAATGATCATCAGTATTTGCACGTGTGTTGGTGCGTCCGACTACGCAGTCGCTCGCACCCTCCTACGATTTGACGCGCACCCTCACGTGTCCGCGAAAACCGGGCGTCGGTGGAGCACTCACTTACCAGATGATTTCTGACTCTCTATTTTTTTTGTTTCGTTTTTTTTTTGTGCACGTCACCACTGTGTTCCTCGTATTTAATGCGTATATGTATGTATTTCATCCGGTATTCTATACGTACACGTATTGCGTTCGCAGTTATACGGTCGGCTGGCTGTCGCGCAAGGAATGCCGTAGGTTTTTAATAATTTCTGGTTTTTCACGGGGAAATATATCGATTACGAAGTGGTATTCCGGGATTATTCGGTTTGTTCCCCGGTTCGTTCGTCGTGGCGTACGGTATGTCGGAGTTAATGTGATCGTAGATAAAGGGAAATGTGGTGCGCAGCTAAATGCGTCCTCGGGATAGAAAGATTGTTCATTGGTAACCGTTGGTTTGTTCAAACGAACGCGTTGGGACGATTGAAAGCTTGAAAAAATAAAAATAATAATATCATCGATTACCATTGGCTATCCTAAATCACGTTTAATCGATAAAGAAAGAACGACAAGGCTGTAAAAAACGTATTTTACATTGTTCCGTTGACCTTCGTTTTTCTTTCACACCGGCACGGAATTCTGAAATCTACGAATATAATTTCTCGATCGCGGAATGATTACAGGCCGGTGTTTTAATATTACCGCAAGATTGCCAGCCGGTGGAAAGGTTTTAGGGCGATGAAATTGCAGATTTTGATGTTGCTTATACATACACAGTTCCTGTTCGGATTACGTAACGCGAACTGTATCTTTGTGGCTTGTCATATTCGAGCGAAGGATGTGTGCGCGCGGAATTGCACTGTGAATTGGACGAGTTTCACGGTCCCGACCTTGAAACGGCTTAACTAGTTTTCACAACTTCTTGCGCTACGTTTTGCGAGATTATTTTTACTTCCTAGTCAGAGTGTATCAGCTGGCAATGGTAAAACATGCTGTCTGTATAAATACATAGGCTTATCACGGAATTTTTACGCGAAAGAGGTGCGTTCAACGACGGGGTCATTAATAGTACTGTTTTTCTTTTTTCTTTCTATTTTTTTTTTTTTTTATTTTGTCTTCGAATGTATTTCTCAGACAATGAAATTTCATTTTCATATCGGAACCGACGACGTAACAACGCACCAAAGTTACGCGGTAATGTTTGAATACAACATTGAATCCGACGAGTCGGTCAACGGGCATTGTTAAAAGCTGAAAGTCCAATTTACTTATGCTTTCAAATTAGGGGGGAGTTTGCGCGCGCGTTTGTTAGCTTTTAAGGTACGTTCCATGATTAAAACATCGAATGTCGCTAATTGGAAAAGAACGTAGACGCGCGGATAAATTCTCTCCACTCTGTTCAAAGGAAAAATGACATCGTATGAATGTGCATTGTTCGGAAACCGAAACAGTAATTTAATTAAATTTTCTCGTTACACGCTATATTACTAATTTATAGAAAAGTATTGGCAACGAGTCAACGTTTCCTTTTTTTTCTCGTTCTGTTTCAAACAATTCTCATAGGTGTCTTGTGTATTATCGGGCACCGACCGAATGTGAAAGAATTAAATTAAATTTATGGGACAATTAATACAAATTTATCGCGTGTGCGCAGCCCTCCGAATGTATGTATTAATATGCAATAGGAAATTGAAGGAAATGGACAGATATAGAAACGTTCACAGTACACTGTACATACAACAGACATTTAGTCAGAATTTAAAAAATCTCGATTAAAAAAAAAAATTATTTAATTATTTAAAACGCACTGACCATTTATTTTAAAAAATCATATCTTTCCTTATACAAGTTCGAGAAACGTTTATGCTCAAGTTTAATAATAACCAACATTATTACCTTGGTCTCCCTAACGACAATTATTTCCACGTTACCAAACAAATCGATGACCGAGAATGACGTATGAGGATTGACTACGTGAATGTTAAACGCCACATAGTTCGCGGTACAAAGCGGCGGTACGTCATCGGTCAACAAGGTGTTAAGAAACCCAAGAGCACATACGCAGGGAGAATAAAGTGGCGAGGGGTACATTTTTTTTTCCTAAGCAACCCCTCGGAACCTATAGACACCATATCGAAAGTACGATCTTTCCACCATGTTTGTAACTAGAAATATTATCAGACCCATAGAAAAATCGCAACTAACGTTACTTTCTACCTCCACCGGGTTCTTCCGATAAGCATCGTAATGAAAGGAATCAAGGATTACAGGTCGAAAGAACAAAAAAAAAAGAAATATGAAGTCGAAAAGGAACGGATATATTTTTTTCCAAGATCTCCAATGGTGGCTGCATCGTCGAGTCGGGTTAGTTTATGGGGACCGGAGTCTACGTAGACATCTCACGATCTAACCTTACCCAACCTCCATCCCAGCTTTTCCTAGCTCTAGCCTAGCCTAGAGCTGTGTAGGAGAAGTGCACTCCACCACACTGCACGGACGTCTGCCTAGTATTGATCCTCGGCTCAGCTACTGGCTACCTTCACCCACTAATAATTCTTGTCAGTCTCTCGCAGCCTCGACGATTCAGGCCCACCTTCGAATCGGTTTTTCCAAGACGCGGGTGAAAAAAAATTTTATGAAAGTCGCAAACGGAAATCGCGCCGTTAGAAACGAGACGGGTCTGTCGCGCGATTCAAGTCCGCGGGGTTCGTTTTATTTTTTTTTCTTCGTTTTTTTTTTTTTATTGACTTCTCATACTTACTGTGAAGTACATCGTAGGTAATGAAGACGCAACTAGTTGGGTGTAACATAAATAAATAGTGTGGTATTAATAGGAGGGGATTATAATGCTATTAACGTAACTGTTATGGGATTGTTACGTAGCGGGGAAATGATTCATCTGAAACATTTTGCGATACTATTGAATGGGAAAGAAATTGTAGAGATATGTATATACTATTTTCGTGAGCCGAGGATTCATTTTTTATTACTAGTATACGTATACAATCGTATCGAAGTTGAATTTTCATTCGCGTGTTATCAATGAAAAATCCCTCGCACAGGTAAATTCAGTGAACTTTATAATAAATCTCGTAAGATTCTATACTATAACATACACGTCGACAACTATTAATAATTCTCCATAGTAGTACCTATTACGTAAACCGACTAGCCCTATAAATAAATCATATCTATTTACGTCAAATGAGAAAATCTAAACGATCTAAACTTACATCCAAACACGTTATACACCAAACAATTCCAATTCCGACATAATTAATCGCGATACCATTTCGAAATTTGAAACCCTGCTTAAAATCGAAATCGTGCGAACACCCCACGGCTCCTTAGACTGCTGGCCTAACCGCAGATACCGCTCGATTAGTTCCGATAACGATGCTCTCGATATTTCGAGACAACGCAAGCGGCATCTGCCTCGAGTGGTGGTTAGACGACGAGGACGACGTCGACGCCGACGACGACGACGCCGATGTTCCGAGCGTCGCCGTCGTCGATAGACTCGCGTCCCTTAACGACGTTCTGCGCTGCGGTGTCGAGACTTGGGGGGTTCTATATCACGATGCTGCAAAATGTATGCCTCCTGGTGATAAACGGAGTCAACCCATCCACCCCATACCACTTCGGCTTCCCTAACCCTTCTAACCTCTAGTGGTTTCCCCTCTTTTCATCGCCGGCTATATATCTCTTTCTCTTGCACGTCACATTTTACACTTCTACAAGCCCGCTGCCCTCCTTGCCCTTCCAGACCTTGCCTTAATGCGACACAATTCGCTAATTGAAGTGGTTTACGCAGCCGACCTTTTTCTTTTTTTTTTTTTTGTTCTTCTGCCCGATGAGAATGCACCGTATAAATAGTCCTTGTAATAATGGACAGGAGTTTCTTGGTCGGCTTGTTGCATAATTTTTGCCCCCTTCGCATCGCGGTCGGTCTTATATTTTCAATTTTTTTCTTTCTTTTGACGTTTTGTTCGCTTTTCCGTCGTTCCATTTGCCGCGGAATTTTTGCGCTTACGATGTCACGAATTGTTTTCTGAAAGTGTATTTATTAGGTTGTGCTTGAGACGATCGTGAAATTGAAATAAGTTTTCATTAGATTAATAGTTTCAGGGGATAATATGTCGGGGATACTACTATCTTGATTTCGTTTTATTAATTATTTGTAATACTTAGTGATCGTATGGCTTGTCGGTTACCGAGCATTTCATTACGTTAATATATTTGCATCATCGATTGTAATTACTGTAACGTGTTCCTTGCACTGCTTAGGATAATTCGTGGTGAAACTTTTGTTTTGAAGTTGATGAGATTGATATGAATATAACATTTCTAATTGATTTCTACCCTCGTGACAATTCCTCGGGTTTTTGGGGATTGAAAGGTTAGTTACTGCTCGTGTAAATATTTTTTCTGCAAGTATTTAAGTTCTATTAAGTAGACAGTCTTCCATTGCAATTATTTTTAATCTAATTATTTCATTAATAAGGTAGTTTTTTATTTTACAATATTATTATTGAATTTTCATTAAATAGAAATTTTCAGCTATTTATTTCCATTGTTAATTATGCGTAGAAGTTTGCTTCAGTATATCATTATAAAATAATAATTATAAAATGAAGCACTGCCATTAATTCCAATATAGTAAGTAATAGCTTCTGGGCCAATTAAAATATTTGCAATGCTGTTGTCTTCCGAAGTAAAGCAAAAGCTTCGGTGCAACCTATAGACTCTACAATATTTCAAAAACAGTAACCGATGCAACATATTATAATTAGGAAATTAAGTAGAAAGACCGTACGTTTAATTTTCATAAATTTCGTTCCCAATTTTGTCCGACTCGAAAAGCTATCTTTGTCAAAACCACTCAAATGAAGACACTCGTGTAATTAAATTATACGCCGGAAAACTGAATCGATACCTAAACTTTGAAAAACTAGTCTCGCATCTAAATAAATATAACTTCTTTCAAATCAAGTCGATCGCTTTCTAACAATTAAAATTGCATAGAAAAATCTCAGATCACTTTTAATATTTCTAGTACCAACATTTATACCAACCCCATAATTTTGAAACTGTTGAAATCCCCCAAAATTTATACGTTCAAAGTTTGCGAATTTCTAGAAATATCAAATCACACTGTATATTCTATCTACTGTCTATTTATAATATAATATTATTTCCTCTTACACGTATATGATACTTTACAGATTTCACACGCCGTTCAATCAGCGTGAACGATTTATCCGATTGAATTTTGCGGCTCCGATTATCGCGAATGCCCGTTTCTTCGGGCAATCCGCGAATCGGATTCGTTTTCGCAGATCGTATGCACAGTTGAACACGCGGCTGCTTATCGCCCGCGCAGGTGGGAAAGAGAGGGTGATACACGCGCACGTGCACACACATGCATCCACCCACACGTACACACATACACACAGGTATACACATATACATACCGGGGGGAGGGGGAGGGGGGAGGGGGGCATCCGGTGCGCCGCGGTGCACCGTCGAGAGAGAGTACAAACGACTGAAAGCGAAACGTAAACAAACAGGTAGCTCTTCATCCAAACCAAATAGCGGGGGAGTAAAACTGCGCCGCGCTGTTGGGAGCCCGGCAAGCGCGGAAACTTTCTTCCCTTTGTTTCCCATTATATTTCCACATTACTTTTTTAAACGCCCCGTTAAATAGTAAGCGTCCCGGAGTCCCGCGCAATTTTAGCCGTTTCAAACAAACAAACGAAAAAAATAAACCACGGGAGAAAAACAGGGGGGGGGGGGGGGCGAAAAGAAGAATAAAAAAAAAGAGAGAGAGGAAAATATCGCCGCGTTACCGCAAACAGGAAACGCCGGGATATTCCGTTTTATAAGGCACACGAGGTGTGTTTTTTTTTAAAGGGCCGTCGTAGACACGATCGGTGTAAGGGCAATTTATGCGCGTCGTTATGGCCGATGATCGAACATCTTTTACCGCGGGTTAAATCTGCGCCGGAATTACGTCGTTAGCGGTGCTACAACCGATTCCTCGAATTAGTGTGTGCGGTCGAATTTCGATTATCGGATTTAATCGGGAAACTACCAAAGATCGGGTGGATGTCATCGTTAATTAATTTGTAATTGCATTATACGTTCTACCGGTTAAGAATTTTAACGTATATCTAATAAATAAATAATAAATTGTCACGGAGTTAAAAAAAGAAAATAGAAGATCCTTCCGTTATCGCTAGTTTCTATTTTACGCGGTAAAAAAAAAGAGACTATTTTTACGTTTCCACGTTGAATTATAGAAACATCGTGTGCACTTGCTGTCAGTTAGTTAACTTGTTCGTCCCATTCGTTACCCTTTTTCCCACCCTGTTTAAATAAAACAATCGCGGTATGGTCATTCCGTTCGCGTTTATTTCTCTTGACAGACGAAGAAGCCACGTTTAGCTCGGGCCGAACGGGTTGATGCATAAGTTCGCATCGACGGCGAACTCCGATAGTAGGTTTTTCCAGAATATTAAAGAATTAAAGAGCACGCCGGTTTGCACTTGCACGCGGGTGTAAAGAATAACCCGGCGGAGAATGACGGCGACAATGCCGGCACTTGCACACGTAACGCCGATTGTTCGCGGAATATAAAGTAACAGCGAGATACAAAGAAAACTGGAATCTACGGTGGATTCGACGTAACCGGCTAAGGTAAACGTATGTACGGCGCAAGCGGTAAAAAGCACCGAAGGGATCGCGCATACTTGTCGATAACTGTTCATAAAGCTGTTAGACATGCTCCCTTTGAAACGCAAAACGGGTCGTAATGAAGATTTTTACCGGCGGCTTTTTACATTCAATCGTTCCCCCGTTGCGCATATATGATTTCTTTTATTTTCCACCCCTCCCCCCCCCCCACCCCCTCTCGTACGTGCAACTTGAATCGCGATAATTTCGCGTTCGTGTTGTTGTTCAATTCCAGCGGCTAACAGGATAATTGAGTTACAAGACCCGGCCGGCCATATTTTATTCTTCTAATCGTGATACCCGCTTTTAAATGGAATTTGTTATTGCCCTTACGAAAGGACGGTTTTTCCGTCGTAGCGTGCGACGAGCCAACGCATACCCCTAATAACCGGCTGCTTTTTTTTCACGCTGGAAATGAACGGATAGTATGGATACGAAGGTTTTTAAAAACAGAGGAAACGAACGGGCGCTACGACTTCCGCATTCGTGGTGACATATTATGTATTGTATGTATGACTTTCTATATACGATGTTTAGGTGACTAGATATGCAAACAATATTACGTTATGCGTAGAAATAAGTGTTTTCCGATTTTCTGACGAAATAAACAATTTGTTTATCAAATGATATTAAAAGATCATCGTTGAAGTATTCGCCGTCGTTATCGATAAATTTCGCAGTTTTTCTTGTTAATCGAGAATCTGTAAACTATCATAGATTATCTAGCAATAAATTGATATTACAAATGACTGGAATTCGTCGGGAAGAACTTATTTCCACACCTAATGAATTCGTAAATATATTCATACAAATCTGCCACTAAAAGCTATTAAATATGTAAAATATTTCATTCTAACACTTGAAGACAGGACAGAGAAAAAGTTCGTCTAGTATCATGTCCGCCAATTTTTTGTTTCCCATTTAAATCGATTGCCGTGAAAATGAAGAATGTCGGGGGAAAAAATACACGTAACCACGTGAAAGAACGTTAATACAGTCTTTCGGAAATAAATCTATTGTTCGCAATAAAAAACGAAGCCGTTCCCCTCACATTTGACTTATGCCACTTACAGCCCCTTTCATGTCCGGTCTTCAATTATAATCACGTTCCCCTTGTACATTGAATTAAACCGTTATATAGAAAATTCTTCCGCGTTAATGGACCTGTCGTCGAAATTGGACGTCTGGTCACAAGCGTCGACGGCACAAAATTCCGATTATATCATCAACCGGCGCAACTCTTACTGTACACTTTCCAATTTTCTGCCGGCAGCGCCCGGAAACTTCCAACTTTGTATTATACTTACGTATCGGCGGCAAAGAGAGCCAACTAAAAACATCGCGACATTGTTGCCGGCAAGAACCGTCGATTATACGCAGAACAAAGTCCTCGCCGGTACAAAGGAAACTGGTGCTCTCTCTCTCTCTCTCTCTCTCTCTCACCTTCTGGCTGTACGTGGCAGCCAAGGTAAAGGCAGCGCGAAACGAGCGGTGCGTACTTACTCAGGAGAGTAAATGAGTAGGCTACGGACGGTTATGAATCATCGCGCGAAACGAATTTCACGGTAGCGCGGCACGACGGGAATGTCAAAAAGAACACGGCCGGTATCGGGGAAAAAATTTTTCCCGGACGGATGAAGATCGGCTGCGAGGAATTACAGGAAAGATGCATTGCGAGAAAAACCGAGGACCTGGGCAGGGAAAAACAAATATATTATTCAGGAGGAACTGTTTAATGCCAGACTATAATGAAAAGATGTTACGATTGTGAGATCTGATAAATTTCACGAAAATCTAACACGAGAACGACGGAAGATTACTTATTTCAGTATATCTAAAAACATTAAATAATTACATTTGAAACAAGGGAAATGAAGGAACATAGTAAACTGATCGATTTAATGATTTACATATAGAAACATAGTTGTGAAGAATTTTATTATACATACAAGAAATTAGGAACCAGTCATTTTGACTGCCTTGGTAGTTCTAGTGTTAAATATCAATGTAATCATATACATATATGACGTATATACATTTAATTCGAGGAATTTATTATCATTTTTAGAAATTAGTTTATATATGAATTTGTGAAAATAATTAGTTAATATGCATCGTATGAACGTAGACTATTTTATTGACAAATAAATAGTACGAAAGAATTTTTCATAAATCTAGCTTCTACCAGTGGACTCCGTAATTCTCCAATATTTTCTGATTTCACCGAATTCCGGGACGCACAAATTACAGGGAGCCTTGTTCAAAGAAGTCCAAAAGCCGGTGACGGGAGAACCAGCGTCCCCTGGGGGACACTTTGGCGACGAATTTTATTCGATACCCTCTTCCGCGATCGTTCGTGGAGATCTCGAAAGCGGCTGCTGACAACGCGATTCGAGGAGTTTCATGGAAGCCGAGCCAGTGAAAGGCGAGAACGGCGAGACGTGGACAAGGAGAGAGAGGAACAGGGCGATCTCCGGTGGCGATTCGTTGACGGAGGGAACGAAGGGCAGAGAAACGGCTCATCGTCACGCTGTCTGCAATCTGCGTGCCACTGCCTTTCGAAATGACCGATCTACTCCGCTTCTGTTACCGAGGGTAGGCGTAGCATCGCGTGGAAACGGCGCGGGATTGCCGGAGAAATGAAAAAGGAGTTCCGTTTCTCGACGAAAAAGAGGAATTTCACGACGGGAAATGGGAGGGTCGCGAGAAAACCGTCCGCAGAAATTTGTTGAATTGAAGTACACCGGGGAAAGATGTGCAGATTAAAATTTAGTCGTGAGTATTTTGATTGGATGTTGAATAGACTATTTATTTTAACAAAGTCGAATTAAACAAGAATAGAATCAAAGTGATTTAAGTATATTATGTTGAAATTGATGCGTTGTGATTGTATCATTTGTTTAAAAATAAACGTCGTATATCTTGAAATATGTAAATTTTTTATTCATTTTCTAACCCAATTGGAAGTCAACCTGTGTAGATGTTAGGACGAGTTTAAAAATCCTCGATCGCAAAAAATGTGACGGGTGGCACTTCTGACATAATTTTACAGGAAACTAATAACTATCAATGTACAAAGTAGAGTGTGCGATTCTTTCGCAGTCTAATGAAATATGAGATTATAATTTTGTGCCTGGGTAAACCTAACGGTTGTTCCGTTGCGGAAATGAGAATTGAAAAGTGGAGAATTTCAAATGAATTTTCAGAATTCAGTACGTACGTAATTCAGCGCGTAATTTCGTACTTTGTTGCGCGCAAAATTTATTACACTTTTATTACAACTACCTACGTGTGTTATCGTGCAACCGCGTGTTTTCTGAAACGAAAAAAAAACAAAAAATAATCAAGACTATAGTCATTGTTAGAAAGATAACCAACGGCGGAAAGACGGTTTTACCGTTGTTCCGATACACCGTGTATCCGATTTCTATCATCCTCACTTAATTAATTTTTATTCGTGGCCGTACGTCTTGCCGGATAAATATGCCGCGTACTACGAATTAAATTAAAAAAATTGATTACCGCGGCCCCTCGGACTTTGAAAGCGTGTTAATAAATTAAGTTTAATTACCGCTACCAGGTCGGTTACGTCTGTGCCTCGGAGATTATAAGTCCTTGAAAAACCGAAGGGAAACGGCGGCACTGTAAAAATCATTCTCTCGATCCGCACCACTGAACCGTCACCAATGATTACACACAGCAAACGACTCCACGCGAAGTCATGATACACGAACAATAGTCGCATGTCAATTATCTGATTGGTTAAGTTTTTAAAGGTCGTTATGATAGTGCCCGGATGCTTTCTCCTCTTAAAATCAATCATTAATTTCGATAATGCACTTTCATCGATAAAATCATTTTAATATCTAATTACATATTCATTTTCTCAACGCTGTGAATGTGAATTATAATTCACATTTCAAATAAATTAAAGAGTACACTACCGATACATGGAAATGTAATTTAACGAACTTACCTCGGGACAAATCGGTTTGAACGTGAATAAATATCAATATCTGTATCGTATTAATTATAAATAAATATTGGTAAAAAGTGATGGTTAAGAATATACGTTATTTACACGGGGATTGAATACGGTAGACGAAAATCAAATAAAAATCGGAATATCGTTAGTTAATAATCTGAAAGCGTATTCCACACACGGTACTTGGGAAAATAACCGCAAGATTCGAAATTATTAAACGATATATTTGCTCGATCATGGGTGGTCGTTCTTTTCACTAACGAAAATTCTTCTTGCATGATACGATGATGGCTTCATCCTCACCACGGACGATTATATTCCGTCTCGTTTAACTTCACGATCGCGTATCGTGCGCACCGTCCAGCCGAGATTCGAGGTATTTATCTCCATTTGCAATGGCGAATGATGCTGAACCCGACATAGCAATGGGGATAAGCTGTTTTCAACGAAAAACATCGAGCAAACCGAGCTCACACCAAAAAAAAAAGAATTTTATTCGAATAATTACAAACAATAAAATGACATCTAAAATCTTTCTAATCAAAATCAAGAATATTTAACAAAAATATATCTATAAAACTAGTTTGCTTTTCAATGAAAATATTCGTAGAGAAAGTTACCAATATTTTGCACGTATTATAAATACATTTCAAATTCCTCGTATTTTATTTTATCTACTATAATGTCAGCGGTGTACGAATCAGTACAGTGTTCCAGACGGTATGCGTTAATCGAATATTTATTACCGATCGTGCCGCGAGTGTCCGTCACTAATATCTCAGGCGATAATGTTCGCGAGCCGCGACGATAGCCGAGTTTTCCAGGTGTAAGCCACCTGTGAGCCGTTCCATGTGCGTGGCCGATCTGTCCAGCAATTTTCTTAACTTTGCGGAACCGCGAAACCGGTCCGAACAGGTTTTTCGCAATCGATTCGTCTCGGGCTCGCGATTCAGTAACCTTCGAACGGATCGGCCCGTTTCTAGACGCGGCGGGATAACGTGAACCGATTCGAATCGGTTCTTCCTCGCATCATAGACGCCTCTTTGGATCACCGACGTGAAATTGTTTGTCGCGTAAAAAACGTTACCCCCGTGGCAGCGTGCTTTTCGATCCCCTTTTCGACGGATCGCACGGGAAACGTCGACGAAGACGAAACGATAAACGTAGTTTCCTGGAAAATAACGAGAATGAAATCTGTGACTGTGTTTTTGTTTAATAAAAAGAAGTTCGAAAATGATTTTACGTGTAATTGAGATGATATGACTGTTGTCAATTAGACGGGAAATTTTGTCTGGCAATCGTAGCGTTTAAGAATATTACGTTTATAAAAGGAAACTGTGATAGTTCACTGTTGGGAATGCGAGTGACACGGTAACCGTCAAAGGCAGGTATTTAATATAATAACACTCGAAATTGCGTACTATGAAGGATATTTATTTCCAAGGGTCTTTTTAAATGAAACAAAGCAGCCGTGGGGTTTCATAAAATTTGCGACTACGGGGCCTTCTTAAGGCAATTAATATCGCGTCGAGTGTATCGCGGAAAAGAGTAATGTTAATGAAAATAGGAAAGTTACGCGTGCGTACGAGATTAACGTGACAATAAAATTCTCTTTGGAAATTCGCACGGATGCGTTGGAATTTTCGAAGGGATTATTTAAAAGTGTGGGAAGATAAAATGTTTAATTCAGACGCGAGAGTTTAAATCATTTTCCTTTTTTTTTTTAAAGTTGCGTCTCCGTAAGAATAAAAGAACAAAAATAAAACGGAATTAAAAATTGTAACTGTTTGCCAAATTTAAGTTTCTCGTATTTCACACAATGCGTCTCCCGGTCTTTACAGATGAATCCTAAAAAAAGCGTAAATCTACGCGCTGTTTGTGATGTGTTAAAAATACGGGAAATATAAGCGGATCTCTGAATGTAAATAAAATTTATATAAGCTACGTAGACGTGGTTAAATATACGAGCTAAAATGATTTACTCGGTTCGGTTTCTATTTAGTTACACAAACAAATACGTTTTTTTTTTCCCGCCGATCCGAACGTTAAAAATAAATGTCTGATTTATAATTCCATCGAGCTTTTTTATTGAAATCGGTATTGAATGGGGGACTCGTTTTCTTGGATTACAGTTAGAGCCGACTTTTCCATTCATCGATGGTTTCGCCCGTTTATTTTCGCCGGTTTTTTGGGGGGAAGAAATTCTACTCTTTTGTGCAAGACAAAAGAGATACAGTTCGGTTTGAATGAAACTGAATTTTTATGTTCTATCACCGAACGAAAAATGAGCGCGATATATTCGAAAAGGGACGGCGGGTAAAAAAAAATGAAAAAGAAAAAAGAATTCGTTTTCACGCCAACGTGTCTTGAAAGTAAATTTACACCGCAACAGCGTAACTCGTTTCGAACGAAGATAAATAACGCGATCATAAAGATTTTCTGTTGGACCGTTACAAAACGCCAGAGACATTGAATTGTGTTCTACGAACGAATTAAATTATGCAACTATTAGAGTATGGTAACGATTTCACTGTAGTTATGTTCGTTCGTTTCTTTTTTTGTTTTTATTTACCATGGAAACCTTGAAGAATTTTACGCACGGCGGAAGTCACGGATTACAGAAGTCCGCGAACGTATCAATTTCGCAGATTTTCTTTCGTACTTTTTTTCTCACACGTATTCAACCGGGAAATTTGAATGTTACGCAAAACGACGGGGCTAGGCGTCGATGATACATTGAAACAAATTCGCAGAAAGATTCTACGATACACACATCAAATCGTAATGCCGTACCGTGAATAATTCATAGAAACAAACACTTACTACCATCTGACAAAATTGTAAGTTGAAAATTACACCTTACATTCGAACATAAATAATATCTAATAAAAATTCCACGTAAACACCGTTATATTGTGTGAAATTCTTCGAATATCCATAATAATTCAAAGCAAAATGAATAATTCAATAAAATCAATTTTCAATTCGTTTTACATACTTCGTAAATCGAACAACCGAACCGTGTGTTCAAAAAAGGATAATCATGATTATCAATCACCTCATCGAACCTCATTTACACTAACAATGCACATTACACCTTTCCCTTATCAATTTCACTCTTTATCGTCGTTCTTTCGTACAACCGATACCACGTTACCCTCCGGCAATAAATTATCTTCTTTTTCCGGTGACAGCGGATCCGGCTCGTTATTTCTTGCTAGACGTACAAATACGATGGAACTGAATTTACGCAGGGTCCGGTATTTCCTCGAGCAGTTTCGCCGAACGACTTTCGTTCCCAGATTAAAGGTCGTGCGTGCATGGAAAGAACGGAGGAGAAAGGACGGGCAGAAAAGAAGAAGACGATGGTCCAGAATAGGCGGAATGGACGAAAGCTTGCCGCGTACGGGAGCCGTGCAGTTTTTGTGCCATTCAGAACGTAAAAATACGACTATGCTGACCCGCACGCAGAATGCCGTGTTTCACCAACTTTTTCTTCGCGAAATAATTATAATCGTTCAAGCCGCACTCGAGCCCCCGGAATTCTTTCATTGGAAACATCGACAGATAGACCGGCGGAGATTTTATTGCCACTTAAATAAAATACGTGGATAAAAAAGGTAGTTTAAAATTAAACCTACAGATAATTATAAATAAATCGTGATTTTATATATATCTATTTTTACAAAAAGGGCTAAATGTTCGGTCTTGAAATAACAGTTATAACTTTGAGAATTTAATGCAGGTAGTAAAGAATTTAGGGTAATAATAAATAACAGAATTTTTTAATACTAAACTAGTAAGTACGTAAAGAGGAAAAGTGGTTGGGATAAAGGTATTGCTCGTTCGATTAAAAAAAGCATAGTCGATAAATTGTAAAGTTATGGAATTTTTGTGATCAATCAAATGTTTCTGGAATTGTCAGTTAATCATAAATTTTGTTTATTAGGTGTTACTGATGGATGCGATACAAAGGTGTTTACGAAGCCTTACAGTGCGAAACGAATCTTAAATAGGTAGTGGTATTTAAAGGTAAGTCTAATGAAACCAGTAGATTCATGTGTAATACGATAATGAAATTAATCATGCGCATAGTATACTAAAAGTGAACAGTGTGTACCCACCTGTCGTCATTCCTTTTTATAGAGAAATACAATACAAACCAGTCACACGGGCGGTCGAATAAAATCTTCGATTTCACGCTGCCTCGATGGAAACTTGCTGGCGATTTTACTGGTAAGTTAAAACTGCTAAGTTAAAATTGTAAACGGTCATGCTTGTACGTTTAACGGCAGAGACGTAAAAGAAAATTCGAAAGTACAATAGAAACTTATTAAAAAAAAAGATAAGTAGAAAGCGAAAATATTTTCTGTATGCCTTAGAACGTATTCCAAGCGTAGTATGAGAAGATATTAATAATCGTACATAGAGAAACATTATAGAAAGTAAACGAGCGACAATTGCCAGACGAATAAAGTAAAGCACAAACGTTATTAAAACTCACGTGAAGGATTTCGTGGAGCCATTACGAAAATCGTTGCAGTTTTTCTAAAAGCCCAGGTACTCCTAAAATCTTTAGAAACACGTTGACGTACTTTAAGTTAATTACACGAATTACGTTCAAGGCTGTCAGAGGGAACCTTGAACCGTGCCTTCTCTCTGTTTGCGAGAGTACCGTACGGCGGCAGCTGCGTAAGCCTAATAATTTTAACGACAACTATTCTCTTACACAGAAATGATTGTTGCTCTCTCTACGAGCACAAACAGCTTCGCTGGATTGTTTGAGGAAAAGAGAACATGTTGCGAAATTTCTCTAAATATATATTTGTATCGGATTCCGCAATTTAGGTTAAGATAGAGTGGACAGAAGAGGTGATACACTTGGTTTTCATATTTCTAAGTATTTTGTTATGTATCGTCATGGAACGAAGCATTGCCAAACTGTTTAGAGCAAATATTTTAAGTCTCCATGTATGATAATAATTTAATTGAAATATGTAAGTATCAATGTATATGAATAAATGCCATAAATGTGAGATAAACAAAAATGGACATTTACAATAATGATGTTAAGTATCTACATTATTATGTATGGGTACCTACTGCCTAATTATCAATTTCTGACCCCCATTATCCAAGTGCTCGATTAGCAATAACTTCCGAAAAACAACGATTTTTGTCTATTTTTCATTTTATAAAGTCAACCAAATTTTTGGCTACAAGAGCCCCATTCATATAAAAAATATATCTATCGAAATTGAGTGAAATTAAAGGAAAGGGGACGGGAATCGCATAACCAATCGGTAGAATGTTAGATATATCTCCGACGAAACCTGGACCTGCAACGTAGGTACACGTTCCAAAAAATGGAACAATTCGTTGAGCATTAAACCTGTCCAGAGTTACATGCCCAAGAAGTTTGGCAACTGTTTTTAGCTGGGTATCGATTACGAAGTTTGACCCGACGTGCTGAAACGATCCACACCGACGAACACAATGCGGTAAAAGATTCACTCCTGGAATTTAAGGAATCTCGCCTGTGAGCGTCGGATATCCAAAGACGATTCCTAACATCCCTCATAGTTTCTAATTTTTTAATCACCGAATTGTCCTCTGCTTCTGCAGTACCTATTTAAAGAATCTACAGTGGACATTTAAGTTTTATCTAAATACTTACTGCTTATTTTATCAAAATATTATACATAAATATAATCTTATGTTTATACAATCATTAATTAAAGTAAAATCATTAATGATCGAATTATATACTCTGATAATTTTGTATTAATTTTTGTGTTAATACTTCACCTAGAATAATAAAAATACTACTCTTGTTTAAAAAATATTTAAATATTCGAGGGGATATTTTAATACCGATTCCATTTCTAAAACATGTACTACAAGTAAGATCTACGATCTTGAACGTGACGTTACGTTTGTATTGAATAAGTGAGGAAAAACAGACTTTCACACAGTTCCCACAATTTACAGAACTCAGGTAAGTAGAATAGGTTAGTCTGATACGTCGAGGGCTGATAGTGGCATGCATTTAAAGGTTCACCAAGCCGAACGTCCTATTTTGCGCACGTCTATTACGCACACCATACATTACACTACGATGCGTGCAACTATGTGTAAATTCAGTCGAAGCAACTGCTTAATCAATTCCTCGATTTGCACGAAAGTTCTATCCCCCCCCCCCCGCTTAGATAAGATGGTTCGTTGTAATTCCGTATCAAGCACGATGGTTTCTCTGCGTTGTAGATAGAAACGAAACGAAATTTGATTAAATTTACTGATTATACCTATTAATTCGGCAGACATAAATTGTTTAGTACTTTCCAATAAATTTTTTACGTACGTGAGTTCTTGGAAGACACACGTACACGTGCAACTAGGGTAAGAGAAATTTTTCATGGCGCACGGAATATTTGAAGAAACGTAAAGTAACAAGTACTTCATGTTCCTAGTATCTTGCTGTTTTCTCAAAGAACCAGAACATGCTCGAGTTTCAATGGAGAACCAAGTAGAATAAGAAGATGTACTTCCAACGAACAGTAGTCATACGTGTATACAAATTCTAAAGCTTCATCTGTATAAATAATAATAAAAATAACAGCAATTATTAGGTGTAGAAATAAGTTCTTTCCCTTGTTTTAACAAAGGATTTACCATCCTTTTTGGACGTCACTTTTCTCATAAATTACGTATCACTAAATTATCTACAGAAAATCTCGCAAAAGTGAACATAGAAAACGACCGAAATTCATCGGAAAGAATTTCTTTCCACGGCAAATAATCCGAATACTTCACCCCCTTTTACCCCGAACACTACAATCCTTCCAAAATACCAGAAATATTTTCAGAAGTCACAAAATACCAGACCCTCAACGCACCAACCCGAAACCAAAAATCCACTCTCCCCATATTTCCCAAAGATTCTCCCAAATTTTCTTAATAATCGCTCAAATGCATACATACTTGTGCCCATAATTATGAAAGTGGTCTAAGTCAATATTTAAAAAAAAATGAAAGTCTTGATAATATGTTAACCCCTTAATGACGGGCATAGCCCGTACGAAATGACCCAAATAGCAGGTAAATCGTAGGTTAAGGGGTTAATAAATGTTTCAAAACCTTTAAAAAACGTAATATCCAAAATTTTTAAAAAATTGTCTTAGACCACTTTCATAATTACGGGCACATTCACCTACACACATTTGAATTCCAATCGAAATCATATTGAGCCCATCAAAACAAGGGATCGCCCGTAACCCTGAAACCCACGGAATCCTAGACCCTTCGCCCTATTGAAACCTCCTCCATCGGCTTGGCTCTCGTGCGGAATCGTCGGTGAAATTCGTAAGCAGCAGGGAATCGTGCAAATGAATAGGTCCCACTCGGCGGCATGGGAGTGTGGCGCAGACCGCATTGGATCGCGTGCTGCACACACAGGGTCCTGCGAGGGCGAAACGGGCGGCCCGGGTCCTGGTCGAAGGACGCGATCGTTAGGCCGGGTATTAAGGATACGAGGAAACAAGAAACCACGGTTTTTGTGCCGCGGAAGACCACGCGACCCGGCGGTGCCCGCGAATCGTTTCGATCGATGAATTATGCCGCGAAGGGCTCCACTGTTGTTTTGGGATACGGAATTGATCTCTAAATACGAATTTTGAGCGGATAGATCGGGCAGATTAAACGAATTTTTGTAGATCTTTTGGGGAGAAAGAAATTATTTTATTAGTTCATTTTTATATTATGGATTTATAAATAAGAATTATGGGCATCGGGTAAATTTGTGAAGGTTGTATTTTATTATAAGAGTTTTGTGTGGATAGATTGGGGAGATTAAACATTTTTTTGTAAATCTTTTGAGGAGGAAGAAATTATTTTATTGTTTTATTTTTATATTATGTTACTATAATGACTTTAATCATGTTTATGAAAATGTATATTTGTGTGAGGAGGGATTAAGAATTTTTTGTTGATACAGGAGATACTTAAGGTGTGTCCAAACTGTATGATTTATCTATCACGGGAAACATATGCCTGCGTAAATTTTTTTATCTAATTTTAAATATTCATGTGTGTAATTACTTTTATTTGTCTGTTGTTAAGACCTAATTTATCTTTCTCGTTTATTATTCCACTATTCTAATCACTAACAAGAGTACGAGGTATCAGGAAATTCTCTATGCATCTAGTCGATTATTGTAAATATACATCATTGTGTCGACTGTTACCGTATTGATCAAAGAAATTATGACGGAGAAATTCCTTGTTCAGGTAGTTCCGCTGGAAATTAGTGCCGTTTATCGTTGCTCCGAAAATGGTTTATACATACATATATTCGACGAGTGTATTACGAAACCAATACCAAGTACGAATGGTTTTGCTATAATTGGGACGTTCCCAAGGTTTATAATTCGGGAAAGAAAAGCCGCTTTTGGAAATTCGGGCGCAACTTCGACAGCGGTGTAATTTCTGAACGTGAGCTACTCAGCTACGCATTGTTGAGAAAACTTCAGCGCAGACAAAACGCTAAATCCGGGCTAGAATGAAATAACTGCATCGCGAAATTCATCGAAGCTGCGTTTCTTTTGATAAATACACACATTCCCCCTACTTACTCCATTTTAATCTACTCGAAATTAAATTAAGATTTAGGTGCTAGCGGATACTTGGTATTTTACAGTTATAATATCGAAACCGTCGTTACGGCAAACAAATTATTAGTAAAATTTTCTACGCCGAGATGTTTAAATCGCGCTTTTGATGTAATAGCACTAAAAACTCGACTTCCCGGAACGTTTATATCCTTAATCCTTTTGCGGTTCCTGAAGCAAAGCTCGGCATAGAACTTTATAACATTTCCGTGCACGCAATAAGTATATGTAAGAATTCTAGATAGGTATTATAACGATAAAATATAAAATATTCACCATTAGAAGGGAAAAACTGTTTTGAACGATAGTTATGTCGAAAGAGTATGAAATAAAAGGATAGACAAAATGTAGGATTAACCAGGGAGGGTCAAAAATAAATTGGCACACACATTTTCATGTAAAAACAATATTTCAATATAACTCTGAAATATATACAGATTCACTTCACATTAAAAATCACTTCTACAAACAAATTTATATCTTCGCCCGAAACTTACAATCACAACTACTCCTTTCACCCACCGCATCCCATACTGTAACTTAAAATTCACCCTAAACTTCCCTATCAATCACATTAATCGCAATAATAAATCTCAATACTACTCAAACTAAAATTATTCCCTAATTACAAACAATGCCACCAAAAAAACCATTCCCCATGGATGCATCAGATCATTCGCCCCACCCCCGACCAAATAACTCCCTAAAACATTAACAAAAATGGACCGAAACGTAGAACGAGCATTTCAAATTCAATAAGTGTATTCCTCACTATGGATGGATGAGTCGTTTAAACTCCATTATTTTCCGTTGCAAGTAATTTCATATTTTTAGGATTTTATTTATCGCAATATTATCCGAAGTAAGAAATTTAACAATTATAGCTTTTAGCGTTCGATACATTTATAAGTTTAATAAAACACTAACATTCTCCCAAGTGAAAACTCTCCCGAATTCTCAGCAACAATTACACATTTCACCCATATTTCATTTCGCCAGCGGTGTTTTCGCAGATCAGCCGCTTCATCGACATCAAACGAACGTTGCCTAAGCTTCGGGTTTTTCAAAAGGCGACGGATCATCCCGGGTCCATCCTATTTTGAAAGCGCTGTACACACACGGTGCATCATCGGCGAAACGCATTCACGCATACCGTTTTCTGCGAGACAGAAAGAGGAACGAGGAACGATGAACGCCGCCGTCGCCGTCGCCGCTGCTGCATCACGCACGCAACATTAGCTATTCAAACGCAGCCCCGGGAGTTTCGAGCGAGGCCTGCCGGAGTTTTTCGTTTTTAAAAGCCGGGCCCTATACCTGTGTGCCCCCGGGCGCACGGCCAGACTGTCTCTAAACGCGCACGATCATCGTCTCATTTTTGCTGATTCCTCGTTTCCCCGGATTCCGCTCCCGACCTTGCGACGGTTAAAGGGCCCACGGTATTAATTCTCCCTGTTTAGGACTTTGTGATTTTAGATATAATTGTGTAATTGTAACCCGTGGACGATATGCTTCTGATAGGTTACGGATGAAAGTGGATTTAACACTAGAACTACCGAGGATTAATTCGGTCTATCGAAAAACATTAGATAAATATATTTGCGAAAAGGGAATGGAAGTAGATAGTATATTGATCGATTTAATTCTTTACGTAGAGGAATATAGTTGTGAAGAATTTCAGAAAATGCAATGTTATAAATTCCAGTGAGTTTTATAAGAAGTTATTAACCAGTCATTTTGACTGCCTTGGTAATTCTAGTGTTAACGCGAGAACTGGGGACATACGACAAAATGACGGATTTGGGATTTATTTTGTTGTTAACGTTTGAATGGGTGAAATTTTAAGGTGGTTTCGTTGGAATTTATGCGGACTTTTAATTGGATGGAAATGAGTTCTTTTTGAGATTTAAACACCGTATGTGTGTGGATGAAACGCTATTCATGTGTGAAAATTTGGTTGTAGAACGAGATAGGATACTTATGATAGGAATTAGAGATTGGTATGATTGGGGAATAGATTGGTTAAATCGAATATTTATGCGAATATTTTTGTAAGGTAAAGAAATAGAGAAAATATGGTACTGAACAGAACGAGACTGATTCTCAATTTATAGAATACATTGAAAAGTACACGTACTTTATATGTGTAATTACGTTATTTATTTAATTATTGGGTAATAATTATGAACTAACCAGGAAATGTCAGTGGGCGTACATTAATATACAGAATTACAATTACCAAAGAATTATAGATTTTCAATTGTAATTGTTTTAAAGACAGGGTAATATTTGCCGATGGTATTACATACAAGTTGAAGGGAACGTATGAATTATAGATGAAATGCATAATACCGCGAAGAATTTCAATATTCGCAGTGTTATTGGATTAAATACTACAATAATCTTGAATTCTAATGAAAGACTATAATACCGCATAATTAATTTCATACGAATAACGTTCCTGTGTTCGCTATTCATCGTGCCGAATGTAAGAAATAAATAAATGTGTGAATTTCCGCGTTGTCGGTTCGTTATTATTTCGCGATATATTACCGCTCACCGAACGATATCAATTTCATATAAATTTCGTAAAACAGTTCTTCGCAAAGGACGATGCTGTATATCCTAAAATAAACCGCCGTATGAAAGATAAATAGATCTGTTTCGTATGAAAACGTTAACTCCATCTAAGGCCGCGGCAAAACCGCATGCATACAAACATGCGGTGTAGTTTGAATTTAATTTCGCATTTTAATTCAAGGTTGCCTTAATTTCGCGGAAATGTTACCCACCGTGGATACCGCGGCGACGAATTGATTTATTATGAAATACGGTCACGTATGCGATGCGTTTCGAAAGAAAAAAGTAAGTCGCACACGGAAAACTGTGCGAGTGGAAACGAGCCGGCGAAACGTGTATTATAGTTTCTCGGACAGTGTTGCTCGAAACGAACGAGGAGAAAGAGAGAGAGAGAGAGGGAAGATTACAATAACGCAACCGGGAACGCATACAGTAAATCATATTACGGTATCAACGATAATTAACACAAAGTGCGCGTACACAAAGCCGACAACGAAGAGGGAGAGATGGAGAGAGAGAGAGAGAGAAAGAGAGAAAGAGAGAAAAGGAAAGTTATCACGTATTATGGAATTAGAATACTCTATAATATAATGAGCCAAACGTATCACAATAGTAATTACAATTACCAACACGGGCAGAATAATTACACGTATTCGCGTATTAAAATACCACGATACATAGGAGAAACAACAACAACAACACAACGACAATGAAACACCGCGACGAAGCCTGGAAAGAAAGTAGCAAATCTCGATACCCAAAACACACACCCACAGAGAGAGAAAGAGAGGGAAAGAGATCGGTATACTTCAATTACTCCGTAGCGTATCATAAATGAAAACGACCGGCATAAACCATCGGCAAACAATCCACGAAAACTACACCGTCTTCATATCCGGCAACTATGTATCTACGTACATACGTACGTACGTACGGTGGAGCGCAAACCAATACTTATAACATTGTAGAATTAATGCCGTGCGCGAAAGAAAGAGACCAGAAGAGAAACCAGCGTGAGGTATAAACGAGCAGACGGGGCGGGGGGGGGGGGGGGGGGGAATAGAGACAGTGGAACGAAAAGAGGGACGGAGGGAAAGAAAAAAAAATTTCGGAGAAAGACAGAGAGATACGAAGGGAGACGAAATAAACAGAGAACACACATAGAGAGTGAGAGACAGAGAGAGAGAGAGAGAGAGAGAGAGAAAAAGACAGAGAGAACGTGCATGCCCGCGCGACTCATGCACGCTCGATTAAACGTGCATTCACGATCGATCAAAGGTCGATCGAAGTCGACCACGAACTGAAAACAGTAGTCACGAGAGAAGCGCGGAGGCCCCGGGAACTATTTGCTCGCCTCTGTAAATACCTGGCTGCGGAACGACGTCGGGTAGAAACGTGGTGAGGGGGAGAGGGGGAGGAACGAATGGGGGTGGAAGGGAAAGAAGGGTAAACGTGTACGCCGATGCAGTGGTGGCTGCACACCACGTGCATGTACGAACCGGGCGTAATACGCGGCTCCGGCCGGCACGGCTCGATTTTTCTTCCACGACGACTGGAATGCAACCAGGGTGCTCACCTACCCATCCCCCCCATCCCCCTCCCATCCCCCTGTTAAAATCCCCCCGACGAACCCCTTTTACCCGGCCAGCCCCTCCTTGCATCGCGCCAATTTTCAGAGATTATCGCGCGCCCGCGGACCGTGCGAACCGGTGAGAGTCCTACGCCAAGTTCCGGAAATTGTCGATGCATGAGTCCGCGGGTGTACGGCACCGATTACCTGGGGGCAGGGCAGAGGAGGGGAGGGATGGGGGGGGGGAGGAACTCCCGATCAACGTGGTTAACTCCGACGCGGTGCGCGGCGAGTTATCTCTCGTGTGCCCCGGCAACTTTCAGGTAGCCTGGTAGTTTTCGACTTATCGTGTGTATCGCTACGGGGACGGCTCTAGTCACACGACCTACCTATGTGTGTGTGTGTGTGTGTGTGTACGTTAGAATGTCTCCTTTTTCGTTGTTGGTTTCGATTTTTTGTTTCTTGTTTATTTTGGGTGTTTTTTTTATTTTGTTTTTTTGTTGGTGAAATTTCCAACAGGGACCACGTCGAGATTCCGGCGTGGGCTTGTTACATTAATTTCGGGGGCTCCCGTTTAATCCCCAGGGGTGGGGGGAGGAGGAGAGGGAAGGTTATTGGTACGAGGTAGAAACGAACGGGACTCCGGTTGCGCTTAGGAATTTATTTATTGGCTGGCGATCGTCGGTGCGTATTTGGGATGATTAAAAAGAAGAGAGGTAAGGTGAAGAGGGAACGAGGAAAAGAGGCGCATGCCGGGGCATATATTATTGCTCCAGACAGTGGCTACCTTGGATGTTGTACGAGCCATCGTAATTCTGCCGCGGAACGGAAGGTTTTCGTCGAGATGAAAATTCAGAGGGAAATAACGTGTCACGTGCTCGAACGGTATTGTCGCGGGGCTTGTCTGGGAAAACCTGGGATTCGAAGTAGACGTTTTTTTAATTAATTAATGATTCCACGTTCACCCCTCTTTCTTTAACGCTATTTCTACCACGATCGTGTGTATACCCATTTCGACCAAAACGTGTCTTTTGAAACTTTTTTGTTTGAATGCAAATATTTGCCAAAACTGTTGGGATTTCAAATTACCAGTTAAATGTAGATAACTTACCAACTATTGTATAAAAAGTCAACAAATTAATTGTGGAGAAATGATTCAACTTAACGATTGATTTTAAGTTAAAATTTGAAAGGTGTCTTTTGACACCTCTTGATGGAAATAGTGTTAAATTGTCTCCCTTTCGAAATTTGTCCGATGAAATTCGTTCGAAAAATTTCACCTTCCCTTCAACACTCCGCCACGTAGTCATTGATCTATCAGAGATTCATTCGTGAACGTGATCTAAAGTTCTAACGGTGATACTGCACCGACGCGCCGTGATGTCTGTTCAGCCGATCGTGAACTCGAATCTACGGGTTCAATTTTCAAATTGCGGAGTCGCGGGAACGAGCGCAGAATCCAATACACGTGAGACTGCCTCTTAAAAAAACACGCGGAAGAGGAAGGAGAAGAAGAAGCAGAAGAACGAGAAGAGGAAGAACAAGAAGAAGCCGCGTAAAACAAACACAAAAAAAGAATGAAGGGTACCGTCATCGATAAAATGAAAAATCATCCACGCGATTCGGAGATACGACGATTTTCCATTGATCTGCGGCGAAGCATTAAGTACCGACGATTCGCATCTCGAGTCGAAATTAAATTATTCGCGGCTACGGTGGACAGGATCATTCGTTAGATTCCGACAGTCGGGTGGCCAAAGTGACCAAAAGGAATCGCGTTCGAATCACGATATCGCCCGTAATACAACACCGATCCTGCGGGAGCGTTTAACGTGCTCGAAAATGACCCTCGGGACAAGGGAACGAGGGGGTGAAAGAGACCGAGGGGGGCGGGGGGGGGGTGGAAGCGGGACACGCTGGAGAAAGGGAGAGACACAGAGAGAGGAAGCTAGAAGAATCGGGAAAAAGGAAGAGTAGAGAGAGAGAGAGAGAGAGAAAAAAAATAAAACTGGCGCGAGCTGGTTCGTCGGCGGGAACGATAAAAAATTTATTCGACGATCCGTCGGTGCCGGTGGCGTCGCGATCAGGGAAAAGAAGAAGAGAGAGAGAGGGGGGGGGAGGTGAAAAAAAAGGGAGAAAGAAAAAGATAGATAGGTAGTGATACGCTGTGAGGCATAGACACCGGTGGAAACGCAGGCGGATGGAAAAGTGAGGGGGGAGAGGGAGGGAGAAAAAGGGTGAGAGGGGGGTTGGGTGGGGAAACCAGAGAAATAATAATGTTATAGTATCGACTGTCTGGACTGTCATCCAACCGAGCCGCGATTCCGATAGCAAACGACGAGACGAATATTTCTTGTATACCGTTGTTACGCAACACCGTTACGGAATACACACACACACACGCACACACGCATACGTATACATATATATATATATATATATATGCGTGATTACTAATTGCACCGATCCTCCGCGTACACCGACGAACCAGTGATTCTTATCGGCGCCGGAAGCGGCGAGCGTACCGACGCTGGCTGGCCCATTTCACAGACACCGGTCTGAGTACGATCGAGGATCGACCGGGTTCCACGATCTCCGCCGATTTTCCGTGATCGTGCGCCACGATCCCGCGACGAACGATTTATGTTGGCGCGCGGACGAAAAGCCGAACCCGGCGATATGGCTACGGTGGCATGGCTGCTGCGTTTTGCGGAGTGAATGGAATATGGAGTTTATTATAAAAGCGGCGAAGGAGCGCCGACGCTACCACCGAGGATGTGCTTTATCTTTGCTTTATCTTGGGCTGCTGGTAGCGGTAAAGAAGAGGCAGCTCGGTGATGGAGTATCGAGTGGCGAGGAATCAGTTTTGGAGCGTGAGAGAGTGTTGGTAATTGTACAATTATTTGTTTTTTTCGAATTGTTCGTTGGATGATACGGTGGTAAGTATGGATGAATGTGTGTATCTATGTATGTATTTATGTATGTTTGTGTGTGCATATGTACGGATGAGTTTTCTCACTCGATTAACTCGTTTTGAGATTTTGAGATCACGATTTAACTTTGTGTTAAATATTCAGCAATTTATTTCAGGTTGATGGTCTGTAATTGACGGTTCATGTTGGGTTCAATGTTAACTTCGCATCGAGGTATGTTGTGTTGTAAATTAATGATAAATTATAAAGAATCGGCGTTGAATTGGAGGCATGTTGATTGTCATTTTGAATAAATTATCCCCTTTCTAACTAATGTATCGCCTGTGTGTATTTTTTTTAAAGCTAAATTTACTTAGCCGGACGTTAATCCAATGTGAAAAAATAATGACTCCTGCTGCAAACATTTTATATAAATACTGCGAAACATTTTCCCAACGGTAGCTTTTTGTGGTCGGAACTAAATGATTAAAACTGTGTGATAAACTACATATTTTAGTAGGTGTATATAATAATTGTGAAGTGGATGAAAAATATTAGTGCACGTTAACGCGAGCATATACACACATACATATATACACTAATGTATCTACCAATGTATTCGAATAGTAAGAATTGAATTCCATTCGTGTAATACGTACAAGAAAACACACACAGAAACGCGATACTCGGTTGGCAACGTTTTCTTTAGGAAATAATATGTAATCAGACTTGTAAATTATACTATATAATCCGATACGACGCGCAATGTATCGTAATTGCATGTTTTTCTGTGCATTTAAGCCATTAAATTAGATTAAATACAATGTAATTTAATGCCGTGAACGTAAATTAGATCGACTCGGAAACGAGTTTTATTAAATACTATATCTGCATGACTAATGTGCATATATAAATATATTTGCATCTTTTAATACACCGCCGCGCGCGAGCGCTACCATACTTTGCCTACACATTTCCCGTCAGAATTCCACGCAACGCAGTGGAGAAACCATTGTGCGAATCCATATCTTGCGCCTTAATTCCGTACATTCTCACGAGGATACAGGTTGGAAATCGAAGTCTATCCGCGGCGAGATGAAATAATCGCCGATTCCTGGGAAACTTGAAACACCGTTCTCTACCTAACGTTTTCCCTTTTCTCGTTTTTTTTTTTTTCTTTCTTTTTTAATTTCGCCGCGTTCGGATAAAATCTCCGCCCGGCAAAACGTAACGCAGGCTCGCACCGAACGATAACCGGCTCTTTTTAAAATTTAATCGAGATCGGCTCCGAAGCAAGCGTTATTAAACATATTTGCATTCTTAATGCGTATGCATAAGTGTATCTGCATATTTATACTATATTTACATTTGCAACGATCCCCGGGTTTCAGACGTTACCGGGGGGATACCCGCCGATAATGCCGTTTAACGGCCACGGAGCCATCTTTCTAGATCGAGATAGAAAACGGTTGTATGTATGTATGTATTGTACATTTAAAAGCGGCGATCCAAACGCGAAATCCGGCGGCGATTTCCTGAATCCGACGACCGACCGACGTCTCCGCGTGACGGACGCCCGGATTGCGTAACGTAAGTAATTCTTCGGGGATTCTTACGCAACGGCGACAAAAAAAATGACGCAATATTCCAGTGAAAAGTCTCTGCGTTCATCTCTAAAGACGCGTCCCGGTTGTTTATGCGCGCACCGTACTTCATCCGACGGCATACGTGGTTATTACCGTAAATTACTCGTGGACTTGTTAAAATGCTTGTGCCACGAGGAATCTTAACTTAGTCTGTCAAGAGTAAGTCGTTTGGCACGATTAAAACGTTTCTGCAACATGCACAGTGTCTGCGGGCTCGCTCGGACTATTGCAGACTCGCGCGAAATTGTCCTGTACCTTTAATTAACCACACTGTAGAAGAAAAAGTGAATTAATTTTAATTATATACAAATTTCTTAATACACCCTTAAAAAAAAAGAAAGAAAAAGAAAATACCTACTTACTCCTTTCTCAAAACTGTATTTCAACTTCCTTCCCCCTTTCACCAAGTTCACAGAACTTTCGGTAAACAAACAATTAACCTTTTAAATACACAATATTCAACTTCCCGATGCGTTTATCTCTCAGTAAACCATCGTAACAATCATTTCCAAATATTTATAGTTGTAATTTTAACGATCGGAAAGGAATATTCATTTAGCCCTTTACGCGATCCAAAAAACCCTAAATTAAACTAAATTGTACAAACTTATCACTCACCCACCAAATAAAATAAAAATCCAACGTTTCGGTCCTATATGGAACCCTCTTCAGGGTCTAATTTCCAAATATTCACGATCAAACCTGTGATATATCATCGATCCCATTCTGAAAGGACCCGATCCTACGATATTAGCCGCGAACAAGGCCGACTCCCGTCCGTCGATCGTACCGACAATTATCTTGTTTTTTTTCCTCTCTCTATCTCTCTCTCTCTCTCTCTCTCTCTCGTTCCACGCTGCGTGCCGGCAGATAATAATTACTTTCGACGCGAACCCGTGATTCTTCGGGAAGTTGGGGCAACACGTGAACCGCGGCGTAGCGAGCGAACGCATTGTAGTCGGCGTGTGCAGGCTCACTCCGCTAATCTTGCATAGGCACGCATGTTGCTCGTGCTTGTCGGAAATGCGACATCGTCGACGTCGCTCGTCACGGAACAAGAAGGCCTTACGTGGCTGCGCCCGCATGCGTATGTATGTTTTATGTAAGTGTGTATATGTGTGTACACACTGTGTCGAACCACCGAGCGTAAGCCGGGGAATATCGTTCGAGAATTAAGCCGAGGCAAAGTACGTATGTATTTTCGTAGAGTTCGAAACGGCGGTCTTGTCGCGATTTCTATGAGAATTTGCCTATTGAACTGGTATTAAGAGATCCGGACGAACGGACACGACGGCGAATTGTTTCATTAGATCGATTACGCGAGCGTATTGTATCGATTTTCTTGAATGATAGTTAACGGTTTAAGTTATGTGTGTGTATTTGTGTGTGTTTTTTTTCTAGTTTCCACGAGGATGGTTGCAGAATTCGAATTTTATGAAGCGGCTTAGATGGAAGGTGTAGGAAAATTTCCGGTATTTATATTATAATAATAATAATAATTCTATGTTTAATATGAATATTTAATTGACTGTTACGAATAACGACGAGTAAGAAGGTATAACGATATGGACATTTAAATCTATCTTCTGTGGGAATCATTTTGGAATTCCGTTTGGAAAGTAACGTTTCGTATTTTCTTGACGTACGATAGAACAATACGATAAATACGCGGGGGATAAAAATATATTCGCATAACCTCGACAGGCAGTACATACACGTTACTCGAGAATCGATCGGTTCTGATTATCCACTCGAGAGTATCTCTATTATTACGTGGAAAGACGGATTCGCGTTGTTCTCAGTCATCGATTGCCTTGAGTATACAATCTGATTGCAGACATCGTATTCGTAGTTCCGTTACGAGGAAATCAGAACCCTCTTATCGTAAGAAACGCAAGGCTGCGCTGGGAAATCTCTACTTTATAGGATAATAAAAAATTCGGTACACACGTTGCATAATTTCGACATAAAAGTTTATAAGCTGTATCCGATCGTTATACGTAATATACCGGTGAAACGGAAGAAAGAAAAAAGAGAGAAGAAGTATTTTTCAACATTACCATTAATTAATATCTGTGTTTATGAAAAATGATTAACAATTTTTCGACTTTTCCAACGATCCGTTTGTATTATCACGTTCGAACGATCCGCGATATTTCCGGGATTATCGATACGAAAATATGTGTCCGTACTTTTCAATTATTATCGGGTAATGGTATGTGAAGAAAGAAACGGTAGTGAGTTATTCTTTATCGCGGCGATGTTTAACGGCTGAAACGATTAATTTCCGCGCGTAAAACCGAATCACCGCGATTCGCTTATTGAATTTACCTGACTTTACTTCTAATGAGCTTAGATCGAATTTTCCAGGAAACTCCGGTCGATGATAATTCGTTAGAAATTAAACCGGCTTCGACAATAAACTGTTTATGTATTTTCCATTTGGTTCCGCGGTTTTCTATCATCCCCGTTTTACCGACGATAATATTTCCAAACGGTTTCGCGAAAATTTTCTTCGATCACGGCCAGCGACCGCCTAACGAGGGAAAATCATGTCCGCGAAATCGGAATATAGTTCGAGAAAACGACGTAATAACGGACCCCTTAGCGCGCGGGAATTCGAAACACCGTTACGCTTACAATTGTAATTCTAATTAAGGTTTACGTTTCGCCCGTAATTACCATTTTCGATAGATTCAGCCGTCGGAATACGAGATGCAAATTCCGCAGCGTGGCTTCAGAGTTTTCCGTGGGTATCGTGAGAAGCTCCAGAAGCTATTCGTGCAGCTCCGCAGCCCAGAACGGGATGCTGTAGGAATGTACCGGAGAATATAACGTTCGTCGAGGTATTTTGAATCTTGGCCCCGGGCCCTTTCGGATCGTTAATCGGACAGTTTTCGAATATCTCGACGGAGGGTATTCACTCTCGGCCATCTATGATGCACGTGTACGCCGCCAATGACGAGTACTAACTGGACGGAGACACCGCTAATTATGTCGGCCCTTCAACCTCGTGACTTCGAACTGAGACATTCTTATGACGAACGTGGATTTTCACGGGGAATTTTCAAGCGACGTTACAACCCCGTACGGTTGAATTGTATTCTTATATTCTTTTAAGACTAGGTTTACCAAAAGGTCATTTCGATCCCTCTGAGAAAACTTATCGTAAAATTGATTTCAAGAAAATTCTTGTGGTACTTACTTACCTTACTCTTGTGAGACATATAATTGCAAATCTAATCTTTCCTACCTTATGGTTTTAGAGAAATCTTTGGCAAAAATAGATATATGTAAACTCGTTGTAAACCTAGTTATTAAAATGCATTATTAGAATTAAACGTATTATTCCCACATTCTACTAAAGTTCCATTCAATGACTAATCAATGCGTAATGCTGCCTATCACCATAATGATCGAACTATAGAAACTGGTTGTATATTAATTACGAGCGCAGCAATAAAATACTGAAACCACTTTTTCATCGTAAAAACAGTCTCCGCGTTTCCCGGAAGAAATTCGTGTTCAATCCTCTCCAATCAGTTTTAATTTCTCGATTTCTTTTCTAATCGAATGTTTTCTGTTTGTTTTTGAAACGGCCTGTAGAAAGCCCGTCTCTACCGTGGACATAAGCCTCTTTACCTCTCGTCACATTAATGGCGAGGCCACTTCGGCCAGATAGGATCTTCTCTGCCTCTCTTCCTCGCTTCTTCGGCAACCTGCGTGACAGCGGACTGACTCACGCACTCGAGCACTCACGCACGCACTCACGCACGCACGCACGAATCGTTACGAAGGAACCTAGCACCAGAAATCCCTCATTCCAGTCTCTCCCCCGTAATATAAAGAATCGTTTGATCCTTCCGCTGTAAATGGTGTGAAATGTTAGTTGCGTGGCGCGGCGCAGAAATCTTTGAGAAATTTTTAACCCTCCGTTCGAGAAACTTGGTGCAATGTGTTCGATGGGAATTATTTTTTTTTCATTCGCAGGTGCACAGTGAAAATGAGATTTTTATACGAAAGGTAGTTTTTTTTATATTGATATACTTAACAATAGAACTACCGAGGATTAATTCGGTTTATTTATAAACATTGGATAAATATGTTTGAAACAAAGAAATAAAAGAGGATAGTAAATTGATCGATTTAATTATTTGCATAGAGAAACATGATTATGAAGAATTTTGGAAATCGCAGTGTTATAAACTTAAGCGA
The DNA here is from genome assembly GCA_917499265.3 of Mimumesa dahlbomi. NCBI lineage: Eukaryota > Metazoa > Arthropoda > Insecta > Hymenoptera > Crabronidae > Mimumesa > Mimumesa dahlbomi. The sequence continues at coordinate 7,324,855 of OU824118.1, read as the reverse complement.
TTCTTAGAAGAAATTCGGAACCGGTCATTTTGACCCCTTTGGTAGTTCTAGTGTTAATATATTTGTAGTGGAAAGAAAAAATGAATGATTTTAGAGGATGGTTTGTAATGTGTGTGTGTGTGTGTGTGTGTATGTGTGTGAAAGAGAATTTATTATGGGAAATATTTGTGTGTAAGTCCAGCGATGGGTTTCTATTATAACGTGTAATTATCTCACCTGAATTAAAACAGTGTGTAATGTTTAAGTATAATTAATCACGATTGCTTGCCGCAAACGAAATATTTACAGTACTCTTGGATGAAATTGCAGAACGTCATTAATAACAGACACAGTGTCTTTGGAGTTTCAAAGGTGATCGCAACGGTGTGGGATATTTGTTCATTACGAAATTAAATGTCGAGATTTTCAATGTAATTTTGCCGAAATTTCTCAAACAAAGACTGACAGGTTGAGTAACGACATTTTAATCAAATTCACGTTTCGTATTATAATTTTTTGTTCCCTGCAAAATAATCAACAAAGTTTAATGAAGCTTCTGATTGTCCCGAATAGAAGACAGAATTCGACTAATTGAACAAGAAAATACTTCGTTCCAGTGGAAATTTTCCCGTTTTTACATCATTCCGTACTTTTAATTGAACGTTGAAAAAAAACCCTCACACTTTCGAGAAAACAACTATTTCAACGACTATATCAAACTGCTCGGAAAATTGATTGCTTCTATAATCATCGAATCATTTCAGATTACGGCGTAACGTTCTCAGAGCGAAATCGAAACGCACAAATTACCGTAACGGCGTAATGCTAATAAATCGAAATAAGCAGACGTAAAATCCTGCAGCGTGTCATCGCGTTGTAAACGATGTCCATCCGGTATTACATTTGTAGTTTATGGCTTAAGTACACGGGAGGACTTTCCCCCGTAGTAAAATACACCGTGGCAAATGTGAGAAAATATTTCCGCGGATTTTCGCGGGAAATATTAAATGTTAAAATGGGAAGTTGTTAAGAGCTAGATGCAGCATGCCCGATTAAGTTTGATCGGATTTGGGCTTTTCATACTAGTCGATTATTGGAGATCAATCGTCGATAAAGCCATTACACTCGAATCTAATCTCGTATTAAATTTGATACAACAACATAGAAACCATTAATCGATACATATTAATCGGATTTTATTTCTTTTCTCACTCGTTCGGTATACCCTGTTATTTGTATATATGTATGTATGTATGTATGTATGCATATGTATATGTACACTAACATGTCCTCCATGAAATTCTATATATCAACACGTACGATTTTGATGAATATTTGAAAACGATATTTGTATATTTATTGGTATAATTTTAAGGTAGACGATTCCACCTGATTATAAATTCTATAATGACACTCAATTTTAGTAACTGCGTGGGGTATGCAATAAATTGCATTTATTTATAACAAAGGTTTCTCATTAGCCTGTATCGGTAATTTGTTACGCACTATGTTATCATTGATCATAAATATTCTGAGTCACATGCATTCTAACGTTTGATTACCGAAGAACGTGTTTCTTCGTTGCTTCGTAAACGATAATTGCCCGTTCGTTTCCAACCTTGAGCAGTGGAGATTATCAGAGATTGTTCTTGCAAGAAAAATACAGTGTATCAAGTTACACTAACTGAACTTGTACGCTGTCAGCGATTAAGATCTACGAAAGAATGATCACGCACGCGTTCATTAACTTTATTAAAAAAATTTGCTTTTATTTCGCCTGAAATCTGTAGCTATTTCAATAGAAGGCCAATAATAAGCCATGTAATCGGAAATGTAATAAACCTTCACGGTTTACGATATTTGCGAATCCTCGCGAATAATGAATCGAAAACTCATCGCGTGCGAATGGATATCGAATTTTCGGGGCATTAACGATGGAGAAATAGTCCTGATCGTCGGTCTTATTTGCGGATGACACCGAGAAACCTAAAATGAAATCCGTGACGCTAAAACAGTGATCGAAACCAATAATTCTATAATGACGGTCTGATGTCATCGAACCCTGGCGATGGATATAAATTAACAGGAAGATCTTCATAATTAAATACTTGAACTAGTCTACCCGTTATTTTGACGTAGATATATCGGTCACGTGTCAAAGATTCACGACTAATGCCGCGTCTATTCCATTGTTTTTCGTGTAAAATAAATCGACATTTCTTTCACAATTTTGAAAACCGTGAAAATTACAAAATAGACGTCAGTTAAGTAAGCACTATTTTATGTTGATAAAACTACTCAATTTTTCTAATTAATTGCATACCATTTCGCAGAAACCATCGTATGAATCTACAATACAGTATTACATTATACATGTATAAATAAATATAGGATTACTATTACCGTTTGAAGTATTAAACAAGAAATACTTCATCTTGAATAATTTCGACAATTTACAGAAAAAGTGGAAAGAAGATTTAATAAAAACGCGTTTCAAATACAGTACGTATACACCAATTATACAAACCACGTTGTTTCTTAAAAATTTCACGTAAAACGGATAATAAAATTATTTTCAAATTGTCGAAGTACCGGAGAACCCACGGATATTAAATTATATCCATTTTTGCCATATTCACGCCATAGTTGAGTTACTTATGTGCCCCTTCTGTGCTCGTGTGCATCTGTATGGGTGCAGAGATACGTATGGTGTACACCCATACGTAGAAACGCTCCAACTACGTACTCTTTGAAGCATTTGGATCTACTCGAGGGAATCAAGATTTTACGACTGCGTGCATCCTGGATAGATCTTTTTGTGCGTAACTTCCACTCGGTATCCTCACGCAAAAGCCACGCGGAATCGTTCATAAAATACTATCATGCCTATCCGTGTAACAGCGGGAGAACCGAAATGCTATTGGGTAGAAAGAAAGATCACTGTTGATTTAATGTTTAAACATTATTATTCAGTTATTTATCGCAATTGTTCAACAATACTATATAAAGTTTTATTAGAATAATTTTGTTAAAATATTGTTTCAATAATACGCTGTGAAATAAAATTTGTTATCTGTTATTTTGATTGTGTTTCTTATTTTATTTAAGCAATTAAGTAAGTGTGATTTAAATGTAATGAAAAATTTGTGGGAAATATAATAATATCAAGAGTTAAGGTCTTGACTCGGGCCAAGTACAAGAGTTCCCGACTGGTAGACCTGAACTACTCTTTTCCGGAAGAATTAGATCGAGGTTTTCGGGGTATTCAAACGGCATTAAATCCGCATATTTCCCCCAAACTATGGTGATATTTTTGTAGGGGACGTCCACCCGAGTAATTTAAGCCTCCTAACTACGAGAAGATCCATCAAGCCAATCGCGAGATATTTTGATCTAAAAAGTCGAGGTTTTTGTAAGAAACGTCGTCTTCTTCCTCTCCTCCTTCTCCATCTCCATCTCCATGTTCAGCCTGTCACGCAGCCCGGTGTCAAACCCTAACATATGTTTCATACTATGCGAGATAATTTTTCTGCCGATAACGTAGATTTTATATATGTAGTATCTGAAATTTCCTCTCACACACATCCAGATTGTTAACATATTAAATTAGAAATGTTTGTTACGTTACGTTTTTGACATCAAGCTTCGTAAAATTAAGGGTCAGAATGCGTATTCGAAACATATTCGATCATTTTTATATCTTGAAAATTGCGCGAATGGCGAGCGATGTATGAAAATCGCGAAAAATCGTCAAATTATGACAGTTTTTTGGTCGGCATTCGCTCAATTTTTGAGATAGCGATCTGAAACTGGTACCATTGTTTTAGTTAGGAAATTCTACGCCAGAACAATGTATAATAGTTGTACTTTTCGAAAATTTAATTTTTCGCAAAAATCTGAAGGGGGTAGGTCAGGATTTTTTGCGATTTTCGTAAATCGCCTGCCATTTCCACAATTTTTGAGCTATTAAAATGATCTTGGGCGTTTTGGACGCGGAATCCGAAGCCGAATAAGATGCAGAAAGAATCAGATCGATATCTAAAAAATTGTAGAAATGGCAGGCGATTTACGAAAATCGCAAAAAATCCTGACCTACCCCCTTCAGATTTTTGCGAAAAATTAAATTTTCGAAAAGTACAACTATTATACGTTGTTCTACCGTAGAATTTCCTAACTTAAACAATGGTACAAGTTTCAGACGGCTATCTCAAAAATTGAGCGAATGCCGACTAAAAAACTGGCTGAATTTGACGATTTTTCGCGATATTCGTAATTCCTTCGTCGTTTCCGGCATTTTTGAGATATCAAAATGACCCGGGACGTTTTGGAAGCGGAATCCGATGCCGAATAAGACAGTGAAAGAATCAAGTCGATATCAAAAAATTTGCGGAAATGACAAAGGAAATACGAAAATCGCGAAAAATCGTCAAGTTCAACCAGTTTTTTAGTCGGCATTCGCTCAATTTTTGTGATAGCGATCTGAAACTGGTACCATTGTTTTAGTTGGGAAATTCTACGCCAGATCTATGTATAATAGTTGTACTTTTCGAAATTTTGATTTTTCGCAAAAATCTGAAGGGGGTAGGTCAGGATTTTTTGCGATTTTCGTAAATCGCTTGCCATTTCCACAATTTTTGAGATATTAAAATGATTCTTTCACTGGCTTATTCGGCTTCGCATTCCGCGTTCAAAACGGCCCGGATCATTTAAATATCTCAAAAATTGCGGAAATGGCAAGCGATTTACGAAAATCGCAAAAAATCCTGACCTACCCCCTTCAGATTTTTGCGAAAAATGAAATTTTCGAAAAGTACAACTGTTATATGTTGATCTGCCGTAGAATTTCCCAACTAAAACAATGGTACAAGTTTCAGACGGCTATCTCAACAATTGAGCGAATGCCGTTCAAAAAACCGCCTGAATTTGAGGATTTTTCACGATTTTCGTAATTTGCTCGCCATTTCCACAATGATTGAGATATTAAAACGATCCGGGACGTGTTGGACGCGGAATTCGAAGCCCAATAAGACAAGTGAAAGATTCAGGTCGATATCTAAAAATTTGCGGAAATGACGGGCCAAGTACAAGAGAATGTTACATTGGAATAGGTTGCTCATTAACATAAACTGCATTTTACACAGGATTTGAAATCAATCAAACTTGCTCACATTTGATTAATTTCAAATCCTGTGTAAAATGCAGTTTATGTTAATGAGCAACCAATTCCAATGTATCATTCTCTTGTACTTGGCCCATAGCTTTGCATTTTCGATGCTTTTGTGGATAGTCCATTTACCGGTACGTTTTAGTCTTTGACTACACGGAGCAATTGTTAATTTCGGATTTTTGTAAAAGTTCTTTAACGATCGGAAGTTCAAGGTAGATGGGTAGGTGCGCTTTAATTCGTTTCTTTGCAATGAAACCGGAAAACTTTTTAGAGGTGATATTTTTGAACTCAAATAAAAGTAGCAGGTAACGTGGCTAACAATTGAAAATAAAAGATTTTCGCTAACGGTACTTTACTTTTATGGCTTTAATGGCTTTAAAATAAGACAATTTTTAAAAGTTGCTTTTCCGAAAAAACACTTTTCGTTGCTTTCTTTAAATTTTTTATTTCAGCCACACGAACGCCAACTGGTTTAAATTGCCAACATGTATAATACATTGTCGAAAATAGAGAAAAAGACACATAGAAACGCGCTTACGTCTAAACACTCGTTATATTATTCATAAAAAACTATACACTTCGTAAATAGGACCGTTTCATTTTTTACGGGGAGAAAAAACAAACGTACAGCCGCACGCAGCGGGAACGCGCTGTAATAAATTTTCGAATGCCATTTTCAACGGGAAAAACCGAACGCCGCAAGTAGCAATAACAAAAACGCGAAACAGTCGAGTCTCGTCTTTTGTCTCATTTCTGAAATTTCATCCAGTACGAGCGTCTTAAAACGTTCATGAATGAAAATCCAACGCAAATCTCGCGCATCTGCATACATACCACGTCTGCAGTTGTATGTAAGTGCACGTTTCATCCTGTATATGCACTCAATCCCCGCATTTCCTTCTCTTTCGACATATCAAAGGAATCAGGATTTTATGACGTCAGTCTCCTCCTGAGGGATATTTTATATCGCAGCCAGCCTCTCCAAGAAAAATGTCAACGGATCAAAAATTCGACCCTAATTTACCGAACAACGAACGAAACGATCACAGTCTGTGGCAATTTTTAATTAACAACGAAACCCCGATAAATTCGTCGATTATCGATACACGACATTTTTAATTTCACATTAAAATACACGGTAAAGACATTACGTCCGCTAACACGCGAAACGATGTCAAAGTTCCGGCCGATTAAAATTGAATGACCGTGAGCGTTTTGGGGAAATAGCAAAATTACGTGTTAATTGTTTATTATCCAGCCGGGGGTAATTATTTGCTGGCCCGGAGTTCAATCAAACGAAAATTGTTACTACTCACTGCGATTCCCGATTACATATACGTGTAAGGAACGTGCGAAACAAACAGATGGCGATTTATGGCGGAACGAGAGGAAAAAGGGGTATAAAGTGTCGAACCGGAATAGAGACATTAAAGTACTGGAAACGGGATGCAAGAAAATATCGAGTACGGCTAAATGATCATGTAAGTGCTGCTAAACGACAGGCAAAGGGATATGAATAAGAAGAAGAAGAAAAACAAAATACAAGAGGGGGGGAGGGGGGAGGAAGAGGACCGAGGACAGGAATGTAGAAAGACGAGTGTACTGAAAGAAGTTACACGAGATACGGCTGATTTATGGCTCGTGCTTATTCGTAATATTGAGATCGCTGCGCGAGAGCATTTCTAATTACTACGGGGCTCCTTTCATAAACAAGAAAATAATTAACATATGTTAATGTGTCTGTAATACCCGGTACAACTACATCGATATCTCTGAATCGAAATAATTAATTACACTAATTGAAACACGCAGTACTCCTAGTACACGGGACGCAGTTTTAGCGAATTCGCATCATTTTTCCAACGAAATAGGAAATAGTATACGTTTATTCAACAATGTTTGTTTCCTTATTTTATTTGTAACAACGTGTGGAATAAAAAAAAAACTACACCAGAAAAGAAATAATTACAACTGTTTACAAGGAAATTAGCCAAGTGTCATTTTATAAGAATGAAATTCAACTGGAATATGAAATCATATTCCATTTGTTAATAATATATTTTTCCAAGAAAGTCCTGTTGATATCACAGTCACGTATACTTACGTGCTTCAGCGAGCCGAGTGTTCGCAACTACTTTAATATTATTACAGACAGAGAACGCCACTAGAACTTGCAGCCGCGCCATTAGACACATCCATCCAGCCGAGACACACATTTCAACAGTCCACTATTTTCCACTTGACATACTATTTCACCCAGTCCTATTCCCAGCACAATATGTAACAACGCTAGTATCGTAACGTATCTCTAAATCGATAACGATTCAACCCCGAACGATGAAACTTCCCCGGACAAACATCGTGAGATTTCGTTGTTGCGAAATCCTTTTAACATACGATCATTATTCGGATTAACACTAGAACTACCAAGGCAGTCAAAATGACTGGTTCTTAATTTCTTATTGAAATTCCTTAGATTTATAATAGCGCGTTTTCTGAAATTCATCACAGCTGTGTCTCTATATGTGGTGCCTAGAATACAAGGGGTATAAGTGACTTTTATTTAGTTCTGAGAAAATTAAGTTCAAAGTTCACAAATGCTCACAAATCACAATATAATACAACACTTTATTTTTTATTCAAGAATGGTAAACTATGTACAGGGTGGACATTTCACTTAGATCCCTTTACCACTAAATAGAATGGTAAATTCAGAGTTTCATGGCACAGATCTCAGTTCTTTTGAGAATGTCACTTATACCTAATATCTATTGTACTTTTATTTTTATTTTTATTTTTAGTTGTCTAATTGTATTTTTGTATATATTATTATACTTTGTAGTTGTAGTTGTAGTTTTAGTTTATACTTAATATTCTGTACTTTTATATTTTTACATTTTTATAAGTTACACTACCTTCTGTCCTTAGAGGGGCTACCCCTAGGATGAAATTAAATAAAAATCAATCAATCAATCGATCAATACCCCTTGTATTCTAGGCACCTCATATATAAATTAATTAAATCGATCAATTGACCATCCTCTATCGTTCCCTTTCTCCAAATATATTTATCTAACGTTTTTACACATACCAAAATAATTCTCGGTAGTTCTAGTGTTAATCATCAAAAAAACAAATTTATTACAATTACTCGCATTCAACCAGCAACCGCATCGCACCGCCCGCTAAAATAAACATTTCGCACGGTGTTGTTTATCTCGGATCAATTTTTCCGTGCGTGGCTCAGCCGCGCGGCTGCAATTTCATAAGAAAGTCGCTGCCGCCACGCAGCAGTCACGCATTATGCCGCGTCTGACCACCCTCGCGACTGTCATTATCCCGTCGGGCGAAACGGAGAAACGTTTACGAGAGAAAGAGAGAGAGAGAGAGAGAGAGAGAGAGAGAGAGAGAGAGAGAGAGAGAGAGAGAGAGAGAGAGAGAGAGAGAGAACGGACGGGGGACGCGGACGGAAGCGAGGAAAGGTGGCGGGACGGACGACGGAGGGAAGAAAAACGGAAACGGTGGCAGACGGAGAACGATCGCGGTAGACCTGTGCGACGGAGAACGGAGAAGAAAGATCAAGAGCGGCGAAACTAGAAAAAGAAAGGGACAGGGAAAAGGACAGACCGACGGGTGAAAGAGTAGGTGGACGAGAACCGGTGAAACGACGGAGACGGAGAGAGAAAATTTGCGCTTATGGAAGGGCGAGTTCGCTCCTCGAGATAATGACAGTCCGACGAACGGACAGTTCTGGTGACTGAGAAACCCGGCTGTTGTTATTAAACTTATTCCACAGCCGGGTACGGTCATCTCAGAAAGCCAAGCCTCGAGCGTCGGACGAATCATTCTCTTATTCGCGTGTCCCGTGTCTGACGATTATTTAAATGAAACGTGGATTATTATTTCAGACGGGCGCCAGGCACTGGGATAATGTCGCCAGTGGACGGACGAAATATATTTCATTAATTCTTCATTGATACGCTCGCGATGTTTGTTTTGCGGTCGGGGAAAAAAATTTAATAAGACCCTTTCGTTTTTTGTTTGTTCGCGTTAATAGACGGGTGATATTAAATATTAACACTTCGGTGTTTAGAATTTATTTACAGAGTTTATTCTCGTGTTGGTGTTGTTCGAATAATTTTAATAGTGTCTTTGGAAGATATCTGTGTTGTAATGTGAATCAATTATGATCTAGTACACGTTGATTATATGTTAATACATATGTTCAAAGGATTAAGACTGTAGCGTGTTAATATCGCGGCGAGATCAGAGACGCGATGTTTTACAAACAGTTTGATTAATTACTAATTTGCGTTACACTATTTGAACCACCGGTTCGTTGCTGCTCTCCCGCTTTGTGTGTGTGTGTGTGTGTGTGTGTGTGCGTGTGATACACACCGGGGTGATTTAAAAATACAGCGGCGAAACTTTGAGGACAGACAGTTCTTACAAAAACAAGAAACAAGTCTTTGTAAGCACGGGTCCGCCGACCAACCCTTTCACGGATGGTACCACTCTTTCTCGTTTTTTTTTTCCTGACTGCATGAAACCGTCCCGTTGGGTAACATTTATTTCGCGAATGTTGTTTCTGAAACCGTGGAAAAATCTCTAAACTAATTATCGAAAATGTAATCACTCCCGCGGCATCATAAATCTGCAACGAAGAAACCTATTCGAACAAAAATACATATCTCAACGACACTTCACCGAAGAAATATTTATTTCTTTTATATCAATTCTACCTCTGTAATCCAATCCACGGCATACTTTCATTATAATAAAATATACTAATTCTATTCTCATCTGTTTAACATCTCTCACCCTTCCCTATACAAAACAATAAATTCCACAACAAAATTAAATATACCGCTACAAATAACATTCTCGACACCTAACAGACTCGCAATTACAATGATTACTTAGTATCACACGTTTACCAATTATCGCGTGCGACGATTCACAGTAGAATAACCGGAGCAGATTAACGAATGTAATTAGCAAAAATCCCACGAGATTTTTCCATCCCTTAGGACTCCCCAGGTTGGTTCCTTGGCCTTCCTCTATCTTTCCGTCCTTTTCTCCCAGCCGTTCGCCGTAGTCAGCCGGGAAAAACTCATGTTATTAAGCCGCGGCAAAAGTCCTTCGTCCCTCGTCCTTTCTTCAGAGCGTTCCCGACTCGTCTTCTTCGCCGCCCTCCCTCTTCTCACCCTCCTCGTCTCCCACCCCCCTCGACCGACAGTACTCGCTAGATTAGTTCATTACCCGGCACGGCGTGTCTTCTGTTTTTGCGCCGCGTGGAAATAGATTTGTTGCAGGATCGGCCGCTGCGTTCTTGCGTACATATACACACGGTCTCACGTGCCCCGACGTGTATACGCCAATGGCTGATAGCTGGCTTTTTGCCGGCCCCCCTACGTGCGCAACTATCTTTCGGCGTGTTTTCCTCCGTCACGGTTTTCGAAAGAGAACATTTTGTAAAGTACGGGAGGGACGAACGGGGAGAATTGTGGGGGGATGTTTAAATAGGCCGTGGAGGGCATGGGAAAGGGCGAATTTTTGGTTGTAAATGAATCGGAACGATTGTATTAACCAGTTAAGTGTGTTTGACGAATATATACGTCATACGGAAATTTTGTTACCCTTTGATATTGATATCGTAATATTGGTGAAAACTAAGATATATTTGCAAATTTTAAGGAATTTGTTTAGAATGTTTAGAGGTCAATGTAAATAATTTAAGATGGGATTCATTTATCCATAATTTCCTAACGTTATCATTTGATTCTCGCGACACACAGCTGTACGTTCTGCAAAAAGGTCGCCACACTTAACTGGTTAATAATAAATCTATCGGCGATTTGAATGATATTATATTTATATATGTATTTTTATTGAACGGAGAAACGTCGAATGACCGGTCTTTGAATAAAAGTTATTGTGTTTACAAATGGATGCTGGTAACGGTGAATTTAATACTGGAAATAATAAACAAAAAAAGTGATTTTTAAATGGATGCGAAAAAGCGGGTTTTTTGCATTTTAATTAACGACACTAAAGCCTGGAAATGATCATTCGACCAGAATCGGTGGGTACTGTATTAATTTCCGAAATAAGAATGCACAGTTGAGTAGAGGCATGCAGTTGTTTAAACATTTTATAAACATAGATTATTGCAAAGTGGATCTGATTAGGGATGATTAATAAGGTGAGATTATTTTCTTTAATAAAAAGAATAATAAAGAACATCGCGTGCGAATGATAATCGTATTAACTTTTATTTGAATTTCGAACACTAATCGTAATTTCGTTTCGAAAAGAATTACACGCATACACATACACGTGGCGCAATTACACGCGGACGTGTCGTCGGGAGATTGATACGGTCGAGATAATTTAATAATCCGTGGTAACGTATTTACACGAATCGTACAAAGTGTTGATTGCGTGTGGTGAACTTCTCTGTGATAACTCCGCGGCACAGATCCCTATTTAAAATAACGTCGCTCTCGTTACGTTAAGAACACAGATACACGCAAGAATAGGGTGAAAAAAAATATATATTTATATTCAGAGTAAATGAAATAAAACGGAACTTCCCGCGGCCGATAAACAAAGCTAGGTTTGATACGTTCGACCTAAAAATGAGAGACGAACTGATGTATACGTAAGAAGAAAAACTACCTGCCACTACATTCACCGTTAAAGTACAATAAATGCTTAAACCGAATGAGTTCGGGTAGCGTGTGGTTCGCATTGCTTTTCACCGGTGACAAAGCGACAAAATTTTTCTCAGATTATAATCATACACCCCCGCTGCTATTCCTTACCCTCGTGCATACTCATTTCATACCCCTAACGATCATGTAGGTGCAACAGTTGTATAAAGTTGTTAAGTATCCGAGTACAACCACAAGAAATCTGCATACACATCCATTCTGCGGTAATAACGGCATATTTCTGTCGTAGCAATGGATTGCGTTCGATAAGTTAAAAAAAACTTAATTAAAAGTTCCTTAACCCGACGCTTAATTCCTTTTAATAAATTCACAAAAGATTTCTTAAGTACATAAAGAAACTTAAATACGAATCCTTCATTGTAGAACGAATCAAAAATAGAATCAACCCAACAAAACGTATATTTGAAAAATACATTTTTTAATCGAACGAAACGTATAACGAATAAAAAGCAATCAATTGATCCCGAGGAAAATAAATACTTGATACGACCCAGTATCCAGTTCCAAACTATCCGAATCGTAACGTTAAACTCATCATTTACCAAAATCCACCGTTGGAAACACGCGAGCTGGCCATATCCACCGCAAAAAACAAGCAAAATAATAAAAAGAAAAAAAAACAAGAATAAATACAACGGATCGAAGAAACCGTAACACGAAAACCGAAAGGTCGATTTACATTAAACGGCATAGATCCCGCGTTCCGTTTTCAGGATGAGCAAATCCGAGTCCGTATAAGTTTCAAACCGCCGCGGGTCTGTCTCTGCACGATCCTTTTGCATGATCGTTTTCCATCGGTCGGCCTTTGGTGGGGAGGGGGAGGAGGAGGGATGGAAAAGAGGGTTGGAAGCTCTAAATCGGCGGCACGGTGCCATTATGCACCGACAAAACTGACACCGGTTTCTCGTTAAATTGTAATACGGTTATCAGCTGGAACGTTCGACGCGCTTCGCCTCTATTCCCACGGGGTGGAAGGAGGGTACCGGTAGCCGAAGGGTGGAAAGGGCTGGCTGGAAGTGGCGGCGGTGATGGTGGCGCCATTTTTGTCGAGTGCGTATCATTATCGATTCACTTTTATCCATAGTGAATGAGCGTGTGTATATACCTCGCTCTTTACACGAACAGGAAGTCGGAGGTTATTACACGGTACGGCACGGATAAAGTGGAGTACGCGTACCAACGGCCGAGAGTCTTTAAAATATAATACCCCGGCAGAGGCCAGAGTCTCTACCTGGGCGCTTGTACAACGTTACCGTATACCTGTGATTAGAGCCGTTTTTATGATAATGCATTTCACCGGGGGCCCCCGCCGATCGTAAATTGCACCGATGACCCTTTACTTGTTTTGCAGATGATCCTTGCGTCGGTTTTACCTCGGCCGGGAGTAATTATGAAATTTCATCGGCAACGACGGCCTTTCAGCGGCTACGTCGCCGGAATATTGTTCCAAACTTTGTAATTAATTGCGGAGAAAGTTGAAAACTTTCCCTCCTGCCGGAGGTATGTGTGCCCTCCATCGCGCTGACCCCAAGTTTTCCGTTTTATTTTCACGTCGGTTTCGTTCCGCCGACGGTTCCGTGTCAACGGATACTACTTAAAGGAAACGGTAACGCGCGATTAAAACCATTGAAATGGGATTAAACTGTGTCTGTGATTTAGAATTTGTTAAATAAAAAAATGAAACAATTTGTATAGTACTGTTTTTCTTTTTTTTTTTTGAATAAATGAATGTCACAAGTTTTGGTAGACAATTTTTAGTATAGTTTCATATTAACGTTTTCAATATCAAAAGGATCCACGTTTTACACGCTGGCTTGAAACGCAGTCGGAACTGAAATTTTTTCGGGAGAAATTCGTGGACCTTTCACGACGAATTTTTATTCTACAGTTAGAAGTTTTAGTCTGCGCAGTTTTTTTTTCACGAAGCTCTAAGGGTACGTACGTAGAAACGAGTGCATAGGACAGTCTTAAGAAACCACGCGGAACGAGGTTGAACAGTTACAACCCGAGCCAGGGTTTAAGTGAAAAGAATGTGGTCGGCTTTGTAAATTTTATTCGAAATAATTATTACATACCTGTAATTTTCTCATTGTTCCAAAAATATTCCAATTATCTTTATATTTCTTACCAACTACAACACTTACCTTTTAATTCATAGAAAAAAGTACAAGCAAAAAGTGATAAACAATAATTTCCACAATAAGTTCAAATCTCACGAAACACAACCTTGTCGATAATTAAAAATTAATCACCGTAATTCTTCCCTTCGAATCGTGTCATCCGAAACTTTCTAATCAACAAAAAAAATAGTGGTAGAAACCGTAATACCCGTTCACGTGGGACACTTTCGTATCACAAACAAAAAAAAACGAGCCAGAGAAAACGTTGCGAATGCACGGTAACGAATGAAGACGCAAGTTACAGTGTAAGGTAATAATCCCCATTAGCCTGTCGTCATTTCGTACATAATCGCGCGCGGTATTCCAGCCGGCAGGAGTGATTATAATATTTCACCGGCATTAACACGTAAAGGAAATGCTCGGAGATTTTATAGTTCGTCGTATCGTCGGTGTTGCTATATCCAATAATTCCAGGTCGGCTGTATTAATTAATCATAAATCGTCGAAACGACTTTATAATCTGACCTCCTGCTCGATGTAACATCGATCGTGGTGTCTTTGAGAGAAAAAAAAAACAACAGAAAAAATATACCGTTTACGTAGGTTGACAGCGATGAATTAAACGAAAACCACCGCGGCACTGCTATCGTTCACTTTATGGCTGCTGCTAGAACGGTTATTTGCGGTTTGTTGTTAGTCATGTCAATGTTACGCGTGGTACACGTGGTTGTCTTATACATTCACTTAAGGCGATAACGAAATACATACATACATACATACTATACATACATAAAACTTGCTCGTCCGCGGATACGCAAGGAACGTTTCAAGGAAAAGCTGTTCGATCGCTGGATTAATACAAACCGCGCGAGTCTGTATCTTCCCTGTTATCTGACATTTGAAATTCGTCTTAATTTATCCAAGTAGCACGCCTGTGTATTCCGTTCGTTTTTTTTATTTCACCCTGGAGAAAGTTCAATGTAACACACATTTATTCGTTCGCCACGTTGTAAATTATACGTTTCAACGACCGTAGTGTTCCCAAAGTGTTGTTATTCTCCCAACATCCCGGGCGGAATTAATGAATCGACTTTTAACTATAATATAATTGCGTAAAAATTAATTAGAAACTTTCCTATCGCACAGAACGTTAGAGGGGGAGGGGAGGGGGTAGCACAATAATCCCAGCGTTAATTCAACTAAATTCGAAAACCGATACCAGGGTTTCCTTGTTCCGATCGCCGTTACGTCAACAAAGCGAAACGAAAAGCGTTTCTCGTTAACGTTCCCGACGTTCGTCGCTCGCAGGATTAATACCAATGAATCGCATACCAGTTAGTGACACTTCCCGCGAACGGGATCGCGTTTCCCCGAATGCCGGCAATTAAGACGCCGGCACAAGACGTATCCTTGTCCCTTCGAAACCGGAAACTCTAGCGCGAAGTTATGAACTCCGGCAACCGGGAAGTTTCGCCAAGTCAGCTGCAGCTTTCCGCGGATATCCCGTGGCATCGGCATCACCAGCCACCGATACGCGGGGGCTTGTCGAAAGCAAAACAGACCAAACCGGCGAACGACGAACCGTTTAAATTCATTTGTAAGGGCCCGGGGAAACTGTTGCAGCCACCGTTACAGCGTGCAAGAGATCGCTAATAGAAATGATTCACTTCTTCTTTAACCAGTTAACCTGTTCACGCCCTTGGATAGATGTGAACGTTTAGTTTTTTGTTTATTATTATAGTTACTGTCAATAATAAATAGACTAAAGTTATCACTATAGATTATTCACTATAGAATCCTTTAACACTATTTCTATCACGATTGTGTGTATACCTATTTCGACCAAAAGATGTCTTTTAAAAGCTTTTCGTTTGAATGCAAATATTTGCCAAAACTGTTGGGATTTCAAATTATCAGTTAAATGTAGATAATTTAACAACTATTGTATAAAAAGTCAAAAAATTAATTGTGGGGAAATGGTTAAACTTAACGAATGATTTTAAGTTAAAATTTGAAAGGTGTCTTTTGATACTTCTTGGTAGAAAATAGTGTTAATAAGAGAAGTAACATTTTTGTTGGATTGGCTGCATCGGTAATGGGATTTTTATTTTATAAGAAATTACTAAATGTCCACGTATTTGGCCAAGAGCGTGAAGAGGTTAAGTGTGTTTGACGAGTATATACGTCATACGAAAATTATGGTAGCTTTTAATATTTCTATCGTAATATTGGTGAAAACCAAAATATATTCGCGGATTTTAATAAGATGAGAATGTTTAGAGATCAATGTAAATAATTTAAGATGGGATTCATGTATTCATAATTTCCTAACGTTATCATTCGATTATCGCGACACACAGCTGCACGTTCTGCAAAAAGGTCGGCACTCTTAACTGGTTAATAGAAGAAGTGCATGAAGAATTGCATGAAGAACCTGAGTATCGACTGAAAGTAATCCTATGCTTTGTAATTTTTACGATGAAAAAATATTGTAAGACTATCTGTTACATCGCCGATTTATCTTAATCGAATTTTATTCTTAAATAGAATAGTTGAGTGATCATAAGGAATGTTTTGTTATACGCGCATCGTGTAATGTCTTGTAGATACTGTCATTGATAATGTAATATATAATTCTCTTGTTTGCAATTTCTACGCTGAAAGTATTCTGGTTTTTTCTTTTGTTTTGTGATACAGAGAACGTGGAGAAGCGTTTAGTAAATGTACGCATTAATATTACAACATATAGCGTTAATCGTAACTATTAATCGCTGTCCCGTTAAATGCGAGGAAGTGAACGTACGGAAGTATGCAGGAGAACTTCGATTCTGAACTGGATACATTACTTTATCACGCTCTGTAAATTCTTAAATACGTGGTTTTGCTAATTGTTTTACGTTCGTTTAAGTCTTTCGGTTATTAAACAACCGGGGATATTCATAAGTGTTCTCGATGTGAAAGGTAGTTAATTCCGTAGAAATGAAGTAATTACCAGCAATTATCTTTGGGAATTGAGAAAATTCCCCATTGTAAAGTAACAATGATTCGGAAGAATCTTCTTCTGCTTTCATTTCACGAATTAATGTAGATAATAACAATTCCAGTATACAAAATTGAATAAATGTAAAAAAAAACAGAATTCTTTATTCCCTAAACATAAAACCCCTAAAAATACCCAAATATCCCCAACTCCCATACCAAATCAAATAGAATCGATGTTCGGCATCATAGAAATTTCTACAACGAACCATCGCAAGTAGAAAATCAAAACGTACACGCATCTATCAATGAAAAATCAGTTCGCCGGCAAACCCAGGAAGCAGCGTTCCCGAACCCGGCGTCAGAATTTCTCCAGAAATTCCATTACTCGCGGCCAGAACCTAATAAAGTATTTAAAAATCCAGCCTCCATTACAACAGCGCCTGCTGCACGCCGCTCCACGCTGTAATACGCTTCGCATTATCCCGCCTTAAAAGTTAATCTACTAGTAGCAACTCATTCTACCTTCATTTACACGTAACCGGGCTAGAATTACAAAGGGCGAGAGGTGCAAGCTGCAAAAGACGACGTCGGCGTGCTCGCGGAGAAACAAAATAAAAAAAAAAAACAAAAAAAAACAACAACAACAAAAAAACTACCGCGCAACCAGAGATTCCCGATGGTCGGACAGCTCTAAACACCATAGACCGTGTTAGGCCCGACGGTGAACACCTACTTCGTACGTTGATTAATTTCACGCGAGCGTATGAGTAACAGGCCCGATGTTACAACTCGTTCGACAAGCCGAACGAGCGTCGGTATCCTCACCACCGTGAGTTACCACTCTCCGCGGCCTTTCTTCGTCCGGCTCCGCCTTCGTCTCTCGCGGCTAAGTGTTTCTACCTTTCGGATATACGCGAGGTATTAACATAAAAGCTCGTCTCGCCTCCCGCTGTGCCAATGTTACCTGCGCCACGTAAAAGCTGCCGCATTTATTCCCTCGATCTTCTTTGAGCCTGTTCCGCGCGCGTCTTCCTCCCGCTCTTTTTACTTTTTTTTTCTTTTCTTTTCTTTTTTTTTTATTTCGCTCGGCTTATATTCGGCTGGATTCTCTTTTTTAATCATAATGCCTTAACACTTAGCGCCGCCACGGAGTGCGAGAGACGGCGTACGCGTGATTCATCGTTGAATTTATTTCACTTTTCTCCCTTCCCTCCCCCCTTATTCTACTTGTTTCTTTTTTTTGTTGTTGTTTTTTTTCTGGACGTCGTAATCGGTGACGGGATTTGGAAACTGAAATTCGTCCGGATTTCTGGTTTATTAAGAGTGTAATTTAGATGAGAATTGTCTCTTTGTTTCGTTTTATTTTCCACATGGGGAAGGGGATGTGTTACGATTCTGTTTTCGCTGGTTTTTAGTTTTTCGCCCAGCGTTTGCCGTCCGGTGTCATTGTCATTTCGGCGACGCACAGACGGAAAAGTTTATGCAAGCCGGGGTTTTCAATTCTTTCGAATGAGTTTGCGCGCGGCTCGCTGTAAAAAGTCTGAAGCTAAATTTTACCGATGCTCCGTGTCGAATGTAATCTCCGTAAAGCCGCAAAATCGTTGGAAGAAGTTGCTTTCTGGGCGGCGCGTGTTATACGTGTCTGCATCTTTTACAAAGCTTACGGAAGAAACGAAATTTTACCACGTTCGAGAGAGAGAGAGAGAGAGAGAGAGAGAGAGAGGGAGGGAAAGGGAGAGAGGAGGAGAGAGATTTTTTTTTTTGGTGATAACCATTAATGCGATTCATCACGCGGAAACGACTTTTAATAAATGTAATAAAAGCCGCGAATACAGTAAATACAATTATCATTTTAAATTGTTTTTCATCTACTAATGAAGCGTGTAAAGTATTTTAATTACTTGCTCTTTTTTTTTACGGTAAATAAAATTTATTAACGGGAAAACGTATCTCCATTACCTACCTAGAAAACCGGGAACATTTAAATATTGTTATATTTAAACTTTTCTTTTTCACTGTTTCATATTGCGTTCGCATTTAATATTATCGTTGGTTTTCATCATTTTTTTCGTACACATCGTGAAACGCTGAAATAAAATTAAACGGGACTAATATAATAGCGTGGATATGTTAGTGACGTATGTACGTACACTACGAACTTTTTTTTTTATATGTTTTATCTCTCTCTCTCTTTTATACGTTATATGCGAGGCACATAGCGCTATGTGTATCCTGTTAGTTTATTATATTACAGACAACTGTATGTAGACTTTTTTATTTTACTCGGAATAGGACTTTTATTTCGAAGAAACGCGTGGGGCGGATATTTTTACAATTCACGTACACGCAATAAAAATAACATTACGGAAATACTTTCGCGCAATTCGATGCAATTCCCACACTTATACCAATATTTAAATACCACACAACGAATTGTTCCATTAATCACATTTGAAATACATGTACTATAATAAAATCAAACTTATCTAATTAATTTAATTCTAACATTAAACACCAAACAATACCCGAGACTGACAAACATTGCCTCGCGATTTTAATTACATTCACTATCAATCTTAACGATAATAATGACTTCATTGAATCCCCATTAAAAATATAATGCCGTAAAGTGTCTTCGATAAAAAACAAAATAAAGCGAAGAATGCCCATGTAATCGTCTGACTTTTACCAGATCTTAAAAACCCGTCCATTATTATTTTCACCCTTATCCCGCACACATCGAAATGACCATATGCCGCCTGTGTATGTGTGTGTACACACACACACATACATGTATCCAACCGTCATTCCTTTCGATATGTGTCTGATCCGTGCATTCCGCGTAAATTCGATCGGAAACGCCGCCGAAAAAAGCTTTTGTTCGCTTTTATGTAATTCAGGAATACATTCTCGGCGCTCCCTTCGCGCGAGTGTGCATAAAGTATTAACATAAATGCGTGCCTCAGCTACCACGAAGAGAGCGTTCTACTCAGGCCACGTAAACGTGGCGCACTTTGTTTCTCGCTTCCTCCCCTGTACACCTTTCTCCTCGCACCTATTCTGCCCCTCCCCCTCTCTCTCTCTCTCTCTCCCTCTCCCTATTTTTCCCTCTCGTCGTTCTTTCTCTTTCTGTTCTTACTTCCTTCTGTTGAACGTGTTCATTACGTTGCGAGCGAAGTGGATCGACCGCGTGCATGATTATCGCTTAAAAATGGACTTGAATTCATTTTTTTTCTGTTCTCCTTATATATATATGTGTGTGTATGTGTATGTATTTTTTTGTGATTAATCTCGACGGAATGTTCCGTTCTCTGTTATTTGCATAAGATATGCATAAAATGAATATGGTTGCTCATCTCCTTCTTCTAATTCCGTCTAGTGTCTTATGCGCCCGATGGTATTTTTTTTCCCTTAACAAGATGACACTTGGAATAGATCATTCGCTCCGATCTTACGGTTTTATTTTTCGACCGGGTGCGCGGAAAATCACCGGGCGAATATGCAAATGTATGCGGGAAACGTTGATTAGCTGCACTTATAACGGTCGCGATGGAGGGATGAGGGGGAGTTGGGGGGTTGAGGAAGGGCGGGAGGGGGGAGGGCACACGTGTTTCTTTTTTGCTCTCGTTTCTTGCTAATTCATTTTCGTTTGGGCGTGTAATACATTGCGCCGGTTATTGTGGAAATTGGTAAGGAATCTGCTTTCCATTTCGAGGGAATACCTTTGAGAATTGAATTATCAAACGGAAAGACGATTCGGTTAATTGTAATCTTTCTCTAGAGTATTATATTAGTTATAAGAATTTCAGGGAACCCGAGGCTCGCAGTTGGATAATTAACGAAATGGAAGTTCAGAATTAAAATCAAAAGGGTAGATACAAATGCCCAGCGTTCTTCTATAAAGTCTCATTTGGAAAGTTCGAGGTATTTAATATCGCAGATTTTTCTGCCTTTTAAAAACGAATGGCTCTAATTACATAAAAGATTACGTGCCCGCTGTATAATAAATCTATTATTCGTGCAAATTAATTAACAGTACCCTTATTTTCACTGTCCATTTTTCAGCTTGTTTCAAAGATCCCCTTGTTACGGAATTCCTATTCTTATATTCGTCTTATAACTGTAACGTTAAATACCGCCTGTGCAAAATGATACTTACTAATTATTAATAACCAACTAACATTACACATACATATACATATATACCATACATACAAATTATTGTCACAGGAACATTTAAATGTTCAACAATTGTCACTTTTCCCACACAGATATGTTTATCATAATCCCAAACAACAAACATATTAATCATTTTTACAAAAACAATTAAATCATTCACTATTAAAACACCGCAAATTTCCCAATTACGATATGTTTGTTTCACTCGCAATTTCAATTACAAACGATACCCATAAAACACTTTCGATTTCACAGTTGACATAACTCTACAATCTATTCACCCACACATTATCTCAACAAGTTAACAACTTTGGAGACGAACGACCGGGCAACCCAGTAATTTAAACGACCGACAGTCTGCCGTCGAGGAAAATTCCTGCTATAGATAAGGTATATATTTCGAACGCCCTTCGGTCCTCGCGGCCGAGTGGAAGATTCGTCGCGTGGGAACCTGGAGCATGCGACCCGCTTATACCTTGTAAAAGGTTAAACGGCCTGTTTAACGCACACCTACAAGACTACGCCGGAGACCGACCTTTCTATAGCCGGGAAAGCCCGTCAAACGGCTGTCGTTATCGAGCAGTCGTGTCCGTCGGCTCGATCGATTCGCGAGATACTGTGCGTTCGCGGATCGACAACGGAAAAAAAAAACGCCGCCCTTTCGAGGGAATCCGTTCGTCGGGGTATGTATGTACTTGGTTCCTTGGGTATTCCATGTACGGATGTTAAAAGGTTCGACAATCTCGTGACTCGTTTCACGGTGCTGACGTAGCACTTGGAAATTTGGGAATCAAGACGTAGAAATCGAGAGAATTAACAGTAAAGTTACCGTTTGAAACTTTTTATTAAAATGATTAAGTATGAATATTTTTCACGATCGTAAATATAATCATATAATCAGAAAAGCTTAACTGGCTATGAACGATCAAATCAGACAGATGTGAATAATATGAATTAATAGGAAAATGTTCGTTAGGTACTTACTTTACATCCATAATAAGGCAACAATTTTATTAAAATGCTTGCATAGAACGTTATAGCTTTCAACTTTAATTTCTTTAACCTCTTCATACCCATGGACAGATGTGGACGATTAGTTTCTTTTTTTATTATTATAGTTACTGTCAGTAATAAATAGACTGAAATTATCACTACAGATTATTCTCTATAGAATCCCTCAATAAGAGAAGTATTTTTTTTTGGTTTGGCGGTACTGGTAATGGTATTTTTATTTTATAAGAAATTACTAAACGTCCACATACGTGGCCAAGAACATGAAGAGGTTAATCAACATAAGGAAAATACAATTCTTTATGCCAAATTAACTATCACGTGAAATTAATTGTAAAAGTTATCATTTTGACGGATTTGGTAAGAAATTGTATATAAACTGTCGGTACGTTTAGTGTTAAAATAAATAGATATTTAAAAAGGTGGGAGTTTTGAGATGAATAATTCAGACGGATCGAAGGAGTTTGAAAACGCTTGAAATTGTTACGTTCCAGGAATGTCAGAAGTAAAAATCCGAAAGTACAGATATTTCGAAACGCAGACACTCGGAGGCGCGGAAATTGTAATAGAAAAAGGAATTTGAATGCGTTGGAATTTTTAAACGCGGCGATTCGAACGCATCGGCACTTCGAAACGCGGAGATTTGCGCGTGTGGAAATCCGAGACGTGGAAACTCGAAAGCACAGGAATTCGAAAGCACGGAAACTTAGACTCGTGGAAACTTTAAAACGCAGGAATTCGATTATTAATCGTACGGAACGAAAGCGTGATATTACTCGCGTGAAACTAGGTGTGAAGGTGGTAAATTTTTAATACGTCCGGATACGAACCTTTACATGAACCCGATTCATTACTCTTGAATTACAGCGAAACACTGTAGCGCGATGTTGTAGATTGATTCACGACTTAGAAAAAAATTTAAAAATTGTATGTAGAAAGTCTAACACACGATGTACTACTCGATAACACAGATAGTGCTATGTATTGATCGAACATTAAGATTCTGAGTAACTGGATAATAAATAAAAAACGTGTACCATTTCAGGTACTTTGCCTTCAGAGAATGAAAAATTTGTGAAAGTTAAAAAATATATTTTTAGCGATGAAGTTTTTAAATATTCATTCTACTAACCGAGAGGGATATTTTGTGTCAAAATAAAATCTTTTCTGCAAATCGGAAAATACTACACCATCCAGTGATTCCACTTTAAATGACCATCAAAGGTTGCCAGTATAAAAGTAACCAATCAGGGTGTAGTTTTTATAATTCTTCGCATACTTCCTTTTTCCGCGAAACTCTTTGATAGGAGGAAAATAATGTTTTAAAAGTACCAAACGAAAAATACCGTACAATCATTCGCGGCTTGATACTCCCTCCTTGATCACATAGAAAGATTAATTTATTTCCACAAAGTATCTTGAAAGTTTCTCTTACATCGAGTTAATCAATCTTTGCTTTCGCAAGCGAACCGTGTAACTTTTTATTTTTTATTTTTATCCACCGGGTAGGATGTGCCGCCGATATTGCGAAACGTAGACGTCAAACGCACAACCTTTCAGTATGATCACTTCTAACACGAAACCCTTTTCATTAAACAGAAAAATCGATATAATCCCTGCACAAAACCGACAAGTTCCTATTTACAGCGTTTGACGATGTAACGTTAAGATTACCAAACGCAATATTATTATCTTCGGTATTTCAAACACAAACATTTAAACACCAACGATTTATCCTACAATTACCTATACGACTATTCATAAAGATACATATGTATAAATCCACAAAGATTCCAATACCCACATATTAAAAAAAAAAAATAAAATCTACCACACAAAAAAATTCAAAGCCCAAAATTTTCAAAGCACCAAAACATCTCTAAATTTTCATCAATAAATTTCACTACCTTCCATATCTAAAGATATTCCCAAAAAAAATACATAACGAGTCTAAAAAATCAAATACATTTCATCTTTCCACATCGTCACCTTTTTCTCCCTGTGTAACAATGACAAAAACAAAAAGTGTCAAGACGACGGTAGGCGCAGCTGTATCGAAATCAAAGTCTGTCTGAAAAATCAACTCTATTCAACGACTCCCGATCGATCGGGGCGCACGTACGTACATACATACATACAAACATACATATGCGCGTTTGTTACGCGGTCTGGCGTCGATCGGTGTGCCCTTAAACCAGAAATACAGGAATAATTAACGGTAAGTGATATAAAGCTATATCGTCGAGCGAAAAACTCGGTGCGTCGGAGTCTGCATACGATACTCCGTACCGGCGGCAATCACGAGGCTCTCCCGTCGAATTGCTCGAAAGTTCATACCCGGCAGTATACTAATGACGTGGGAAATATGCTGCAAGAAGCCAATACTTATCCGAACTCCGGCGTTTCCTCGCTTCGTTCGAATGTTCTTGCGTGCGATAAACGTGCCTATACATGTATACATACATGTATGTAGGTGTGTCTGTACGTGCAGACGTACATACGTATCTACGCCTGAAGCACTGTCTGATCTTAAGCGGACATTCCACCGAATCTGATTCGGTGGATTTAATTAATATGATCGTGAAACGCTACTAGATACTTTACGACCTGGTTTGTGAAGCAAATTGGCTGACGATGTTCGCACGTTCCGAAGGGTGTTTGAATGATTTTTCTCTTTGCGAGAACTTTAAGGATATTTTGTTTAACACTATTTCTACCAAGAGGTGTCAGAAGACACCTTTCAAATTTTAACTTAAAATCATGCGTTAAGTTGAATCATTTCTGCACAATTAATTTGTTGACTTTTCATACAATGGTTGTTACATTATCACACATTTAACTGGTAATTTGAAATCCCAACAGTTTTGACAAATATTTGCATTCAAATGAAAAGGTTTCAAAAGACACCTTTTGGTTGAATTAGGTATACACACAATCGTGGTAGAAATAGTGTTAAAGTTGTGAGAAGAGTGTAGTGGAAATTAGGAGAATGATTTGTTATGTTGTTTTTTGAGGATGTATTGATTAGGGTGGAAGATGTGGTGGGAGAATTTCGATCGAAGTATTTTGTTTATATTTGATTAAGGAACTTATTTATTCTGCCAGTATTTCTCGTGGAAAGTCAAATTCAAGGTGGTGGTATAGTTTTCAAGGTAATGTCATTGATAATGTGATTCATATTGAAACTATTTTGGCAAAGATAGTAAACTAGATATGTTTGCCAAAATAAGTTGGGCATGAATCATTTGATTAATCGCAATGCAACGAAAATCGTGCGAATTAAGTAAATTAGGTTACACTTTCATCAAATTTAACTTTTGTCGTAATTTGTGGATATCAGCAACGGTGTAATTAAAGAGACAAATACAATTCCGTATAAAAATCTGTTAAAAAAGCGTGGAAAAAGACAACAGGTTCACAATAGAACGTACATGTTTAAAATCGAGAGATATTCAAGTCAGACATCACAATCTACTGGATACAAAATGGAAAGTGAAAAGATAAGCGCTGATTTCGATAAAATACGCAGACTTTTTGTCACACAATCAAAATTGTATGTCATAAATATCACTCTTCATACAAATATTTAATAACATTATATATTTCCATCAGATTTTACGATGATTGTGTTATATATACAATAAATGAATATTAAATGTTTCCCACAGCGATATACATATACAAGCCACATAAAAGTACTAATTAGGCACACTTTCTAATTAATACGCGAGATTTACCTAGGTCCACGTTTCCCAATAGAACAATCGTTCCGAAATGAACGTGCGTGCATAGTTTACAAAACACCGGTTTCATTTTTTTGCATAAAATCTCCAACTCGTTTGTTACCACAACCGTCACAAATCCGTGGCGTAGAATCCGTGCAAATGTAACTCACATTCACCGTATTTTTAACTCCCGAAATTGCAAAAAACTCGCTCAACGTTTTTAATTCAAATCCGCGAATCCCCGTTGTATGTCGTGACTGTTTATAAACATCCGGCCAAAGTAGGAACGAATTTAATTTAATTATCACCTCCTCGGTGTCTACCGTAAACGTTCGCGCGAATCGTAATAATGCGAATTCGACTCACACGTTACATATCCGGTGTTAAGTTAAACTCCGACCCGAAGTTACGCTGATCTCAAGACTGCGACATCTGACTATAGCAATGTAACTCGGTGTAACTGAAACGGACGTTAGCTTCTACATACCTTAGAACAATGCTGCACTGAAACTGCCATGTAATTCGCAACTCGCGTCTAATACACGTTTTGAGTATTTCGCCGGTTGACGTTGCCGCCACCGCCGTGCAGTTCCGATCGCAAAGTAGCTCGACCATGTAACATGTAACATATCTCGCTGTTATTAAAGTGGACATTAATACCTGTCAAAGTTATATTAGTTCCCGATAATGTAATACTATTTAATTCTTGGAAGAATAAATAGTTTTTCTATTTTATAAACACTAGTAGTGCTGTGAAAAGAAATCACTTGGCTTTTTCAATGGAACATTTTATATAGTCCAGTGTTAATACTGTGGATACTAATACCTGTTAACCCATTCGCTGCCAAGCCTAAATTATATGAAGTCATTCCCATTGCCATTTATAATTTGACTGGTATTGTTTACCAAAGTTAACAAATAAATTTTATTTGTAGTATTTTTTTTCAAGTTTTCTACATTTGTATAATTATGTTTGTGGTCACAAAAAATTTACTAATTCAATACCCTATATGTCATAACATATTGAAAGTAGGACGAGTATACTCGTCTTGGTAGCGAATGGGTTAAAGGTATATGCGATCGCAATAATTTAGAATTGTTTATTTCTTGTGACATTGTACAATTATTTTTTTTTATACATACTATGTCGTGAACAGAATACACTGGACTTTTTCTTGTTTGATAAATGTGATTGAAATGGATTATATAATCAAGGTTAATAGAAATTGAAAGTTCTATTGCAGAGTAATTAAAAACTTTTACAAAGGATATTCGTTGTGCAAATATATCTGATTGACAGTGTTT
This sequence comes from Mimumesa dahlbomi, assembly GCA_917499265.3. Lineage (NCBI taxonomy): Eukaryota > Metazoa > Arthropoda > Insecta > Hymenoptera > Crabronidae > Mimumesa > Mimumesa dahlbomi. The sequence continues at coordinate 7,297,650 of OU824118.1, read as the reverse complement.
GTATCGAACGATATAGAAATAACTGTGATACAATTATTTAGATGCGTCGAAAAAAAGAGGAGGAGCAGTGTTTTTCAGTATCACTCCGTCGCTGAGGTTGTGCACGTAAGAGAATAAAAATAAATGAAAAATATCCGGGATTTGGTGGTACGAAATTTTTTAACTAAAAATTTTGTTACGCTGATACAATTTTTTTTAGTTATGGAAATTTTCACAGCCCCGTATCCCGCTTGGAATTTCTTTATACAACCCCACCCTCGACCCCCTTCCGCCAGCCGGAAAGCCGGCTCTCAGTTTGGGAAACGCTGATCCTAAAGTTTCGAGCACAAACGTTACAAAACAAAAACTTACAGACAAAAATCAACGTTCCCGCGTTACGCAAATCGTCGAGTATCGTTCTCGTTAAGTAACCGTACGAAAATGAATCAACGACACTAAAAGCATCCGAGAAACGCCTACACCTAACCAAACAACAACAAGAAAAACCAACCGAATATGAACAATATCGAAGTAGCAAAAAAAAGAAAAGAAAAACGATGACATGTTTTTAACCCTCTATGGGCCTATGTAAATTTGAGGTCACATTTCAATTTATCAACATTTTACCAAATAATTATAGCTTTTTTCATGTGCTTTCGCAGAAATCTTAATTCTATAACGTTAGCAAAACAACCGTTGAAATAACAAAGTAAACGCAGTGCAAACTGTCCTGCAATAAAAATAAGCGAAATTTAATCGACTTGATATTATTTGTGCTTCTGTCAGTGATTACCAACCTAAAAATACTGCAATTAATAGCTCTGGGCTCTTATATCAATAACAATCTACTTGTTTGCATTTCAATTTTCAATTTGTTACTGTTTTTTTTTAATGTTTATAGACCATTGTTACCTGAAAGTCATATAGCGAATATATTGCAATAAAATTGTTTAAACGGACATTTTTTTTCCGCTCTCCCAATCTTTTTGGACTTAAAACAAAAATTCGGTCCATAGAGGGTTAAATCAATCTGAACGAACGCAGAAAGTTCAACGGTTAAGAAAAACGTCGAAGGACGAACGGGTCGGGCGACATTTCCATCCACGTGCTTTCATCCACATTTCACGAGTCCGGTTTTAATCTCTTTGTTCGCAGGACGTCTCGCCGCGTAATCGAAACGGCGTCGTTTAAGATTCCGACGGCGGTCCGTAAATACGCTATAAGAACGTCGTCGCTATAACGGTAGCCTTAAGGTCTCGCGAAACGTCTACGGGATAGAAGACCCGTGGCTGTTATTTTTCAGCTGAGTCTGAGAGACGCTTCTCTTTCCCCCTTTGCGGCGCAGTGAATTTTCGGCTCCCCCAGTTTATGGAGCTGTTTTCCTTCCTCTCGGCTACGAGGAAACTTTTCCAACGGACCTTCCCGGGGCAGAAGTATCCGGAAAGGGGCGTAAAACGGGAATGCGGTTTTCGGGAAGAGAAAGAAGGCACGGCAAGTTTAAGGGTGAGCCGAGGGTGTTAGGGTAGGTTGCGGCACACTGGAATTCGGTCACTATTTTAATATCGATCCGCCCACCGCGTTTCCACACCCCCTCCCCCTCCCTCTCTCCCCTTCCCACCCTTTACCACCCTCCGTCCTCCTCACCTACCCCATTCGAAACCCACCACCTTTCATCCTCCTACGTCGCTGGCACACCGAACGATATACACGTGGATATGTAATACATATGTATACGTACGTGTAGAGGTGTATATGTAGGTGTGTGTGTGTGTGTATGTGTGTGTGCACGTATAAAGTTGCACACGTGCGCGTCTAAGTGACGCGTAAGGTCGTCTCCAAGGAATTTACTCTTCGGTTTTCCATACTGGAGGGAAGTGTCCGGATAAATTCTATGCTTATCGTGTGTACGAGATAATAATTCTAGATACGTGTGTGCGGTAGGAGGATAAATTTTCTTCCGCCCGTTCCACGCGGAAGGGATGTATCTAAATAGTTTACCTACCGGTGGCTCGGGTTGAATAAAAATTTCGAAGCTTCTGCCGTTGTCGAAGATGCGCTAGAGGTAGATTTTTTTTGTTCTTTTTTGGTAAATTTTTTCTGGGAGGTTCACGAGATTCTGGTGTTAGTTGATCGGCAGGAATTATTTGATTTTTTGGGAGATGTAATGATACGGGGGAGAGGGTGTGTATTAAATGTAATATTTAGCGTGGGAATAAATTCTTTTCGATTTTTAGGGGAAATATAAATTATTTTTAAAAAGAGATATAAAGTTGTGGACAATGACTTTTTGCCAGTTTTCTGTTAATTTGCGTATTATAAACAATCAGTACCTAGATTGACCAGCAGAAAATGAATATTAAAAATAATTTAAGTTAGTCAGAAAGAACTAATTTCTGTGCTTAATATCGAAATCACATTATTATCTTATTCATTGGTTGTTAAGTAATAGAAAATTATAGGAATAACTAAACAAACTAAGAAATTTATACTTAAATTTGTCGGGAAAGTTGCACTTATTTCGGAGTAACGTGTAGAAAATAAAAATGTTGGTACGGTAAAGTTGTTTCTCCACATTCTGACGGAATATGGAAGGTGATACGGAATCCGATCCGCTGTGAAATGTAAATTCCTTACAAACCCCTTCCGTTCTACGAGCCTCAGGATTAATATCATAGGATTTCGATTATCGATTCTAGTTGGGAGACAAGTGATTCGGATAATCGAATTTTAGGAACAATAAACCGATCATTGGCTTAATGCCGCGCGTTCGTCATTATCCGACAAACAACTATGCCAGGTTGTTACAACTGTCAAACTTTGTAGGAATCACTATTCTTACAAATAATTATGATGAACTTCCCTCGTATTGCGGAATTTCTATTATAGATCCGTATTTCAGAATCACTATAATTTTCCCCACAGCGCATGAATATGAGACTAGTCGATAACAGATTACTAAGACAGCCTATCGAAGAGAAGCTCAAAATAGAACAGTAAAAGTCTCGGTACATAATTTATTTATTTAAAAATATATCGTATTTATCTACTGAAATAATTCAAAGTGACAATAATAAATATCCGCGAATTCATTGCGAGTATCAATTAAAAATTATACGAATTTTAAAAAAAAATATCTAAAGAAATAATAAAATTAAATCTTATCCATTTCATGCAAAATCACAATTTACATTTTGTTTTTCTTTGATTTTCCGATGACTTATTTTATAAGGATTAATGATTTGTATCATTACGAAAGGTCCAAACAGTTTACGCAATTATGGAAGATGGGTAATTTCGATCAACATTCGTACAATAATGCATCTCTTAAGAAACTCGTACTCCGTTCTCTCCTGCCTCTCCTCTTCCCCTTCCAACAGTCCTTCTCAGCTAGATTTCCCACAGGAAAGGTAGAGTTAACTCTCTTAAGAAAAATACGTACAAATAGATGGGCGTTTTCATAAAAATATCCCGAGGATATTTATACCGTCTATTATTTACTACTGTTCGCGAAAAATATCAAATTCTCGGGATTAAATTTAGTTCTCCGTCGGATAATAACGCCGCAACTTCCACGTGCTCGATGAAAAGTGTTAAGTATCGATAAAACTAATTTTCACTATCATAATTAGATTAATCTCCATCATCGGTTTCTGTGCTCCACTAAATTCTTTGTGAAAAGTCGCCATTCCCCGTACGGTTTATTTCTAACCTCGTCGATTTATTCGGATTTAATAACGTCGCCAGTAAAACATGAATAAATATAAATCGGAGTAAATTGATTTTATAGAAATCGTACGGTTGTACTTTTTATCAAGTTTTATTACTCATTGGTCGCCGATGAGGTGTGCGTAATTTGATAATTAATTTTTATATGCGACAGAGTCGTTACGTAAATTGTGTATAATTAGCGGAACGCAAAGTAGTAAGACGACGTTCTCAGATGTTTATACGGGAAAACTGCTAACGACCTCTCGCAATAGAAGCGGGTCCACGAGCTGTAAAACCTTTGCGCGAAGGGATTACCGTGGCGTTTTTTTTCCCATCGCGATAATCGTTACAACGTATTATTAAAAATACTAACGAGCATATTTTCCTTTAAAATCTTAGAAGCGATACTGGAACGTTGCCCGTCTCTTCTTTCGCAGATCATGCATAAATTTGTGGAGGAAACTAGTACTTAGAAAATGCGAAATCCCGGCTCGGAAGGTGAATTTCGTGCGATGGATTTCAAGCGAAAATGAAGGGAAGACAAAAATATATCTATTTCGTATATAATATTTAAATATCAAATAGAAAAATTGTAAAATTTCTAGGAGAAAAGGGTCCAATCAATATTTCAATAACTAACAGATTTCGCAAAGATTTATAAACTGTTACTAGTATTCGTAAAATCCTTTCGCTTTATTTTTTAACGTTCTCTTTGTTAATCCGAGATCACTCTTAAGTGCTTGAATTCTAAAATCACGGTGCAAGTGGAATGAAATTATGAACTAAAACGGTGGTTAGTCGTTGAAAGTGATACTTTGGTCTTCAAAGTACACGAACACAGTAACGAATGTTCTTTCTATTCCACCATACTCTTTCATCACGATTCGACTAATTTTAAACTACAATTATTATAATCAAAACACAATAACTTCATCGATAAAAAACACCCAGTGACAAAATCATTCACATTCTTTCCCCGAAAGAAAACAATCTTATTTCACTTTCCATAGAAAAACAAAAAGAAAATCACGAAAGTACGATTATTTTTCAATCCCAGATTACAAAAACACTGTGAAAACTATTCCACGTGTAAAACGGAATTGGAAAAAAACGAACACCGTCTTCCCAGGTTCGCCGGTATACATACATACATACATATACTATACGTATAGCTACCAGTAACCGATCGAATTTTCTTTATCCGGCTCGCTTAGCCTGCGATACCTCGCGCCGATGAATCCCTAATTAGAAGCATTAATATAATAACAGACGTGTGATTTTCCGGATGCGCGAACATCCCCCGTCGTCTATATATATTCATCGTAATAATCGTCGCTCGCGGAACGGTACCGACGCCGCCGGTCGAATAGCTAGGAAAAGTCGCATGTTAAGCCTGATAAACGAAATATAAAAGCACGGAGGTGGCCGGGGTGGGTTGTGGAGGGGTGAGGTTTGGGGGTTCGCTCGAAAGGGGGTGGAGGGTTGGTTGGATACGAACATTGGTGTGTATCCAACGCTTGTACGCTACACTGCGGTGGTAGCGTGCGCTGCAACACACACGCTACCGCGTGGCTCCCGACTAACTTTTCCTTCTTTTTGCCGGGCGATCGATACCGCCGACTTATTTTGGATTATTTTCAGCGGGCAGAGTGTGCGCGCCTTTTCTAGGCAAAAAAATGGGAATTCGCGCGGACCGGTGCATGGCTTTCTGGTAAATTTTGCTGCGACCGCCGTTCTCCAATGAGCACGACGAAAAAACGTATTAGAGCGTGTAACTGGCAATTTTTGTTGTGCCTCGGCCGGGGGAAAAAAGGACTTGTACTCGGCCGACAAAGCCGCGCATTTTCTAGATTATGTAAAAAATGCGCCCCGGCATTGTGGCATTAGACGACGCTGTCCAATGAAACGCTCGAAACGTTATTTTTACCCCCCTTCCCCCCCCCCCCTTCACCCCCGAAGCACGGGCGCTTCGAGACATATAACGAAATATCTTTTACACGGGAATGAAATGATTTTCTCTGTGGTTTAAATAGGCGTTTTTTTGTTTGTTTGTTTGTTTGTTAAGCTGTGAAATTCATGTTTCATGGTCGTCTCGCCCTTTTGATCGGTGGTAAAACGGTGGTAGTAAAACAGTCGCGAAGAATAGTTGTTTAAATATTTCTTGTACCCTAATACCATTCCCGTTTGGTAATATTAAGAGTTGTAATTAGAATTTAGGTTCATTATTATTCTGTCAAAGTGAGACGTTACTTATACATATATGTATACGATGGAAAGGTAATCAGTTATTCGTAGAGATTGATGTAGGGATTAATTTAGTTGTACAAGACATATTTTGTTTTGTTCATCGACTTACCCTTTCCACTTTCTAACGTTTAGTTGTTAAGATCTGAAGAATATAACAGTGAAAGCTAGTTCTTTCAACGGTACAAGTGTTCTTAATCTGAATAGAAAGACTATATTATTTAACGTGAAAAATTATGGCTATGTGATTGAAATGAATGCTTCAGGCGGAACTCTTGAAAGATTTTCACCGTCAACGTTTTGTGTTCTTCGGGGGGAGACATCATTTTAAGCATCTACCACGGAGTAATTCGTTAATTGCTTTCCTTCGTTCATTCACGGTGGCGAAACTGCTTTATCTTCGCGCTTTTTTTCAAACATTTTTTAGAGTTTTTTCAAAGTAACACCTGCAACGAATCTTCAGCCACCACAGTATTTTCATTCATACTTAATGGGACTGGATCTTTGAAAAGAGTGTTTCCCCGTATTTAGTAAGACATTCTTCTTCAATCCCTGAATACTATCTGTCATCAAGTTCGTCAGTATAACTTTGAATCATTTAATGTAGCGTGGTTTTTCGTCCGAAGGGTCGGTTTCTTTAGAATGAGGAATTTTTTTAAACTTGTACGATTTAATGGAATTAATTATTCTCATTCTTCTTGTAGAGAACTAATAATATAAAACCAGAGAAATATTTCGGCACATCAAAGAAAATGACTAACTTTTTTCTCTGTTTATCAATCGATCATTTTCATAAACGGAAAGAAGCTTCAACGTATAAATTATTAAACCAACCTGTGAAAGTCATAGAAAGACCGCGAATGTTATTCAAATGTATCATTTTGTTCGTGAGCAAATGATAAATGCAATCCAAATCAAATATTTTTTCTACCATTTCTTCCAACACTCTTTAAAAACGTTGTAAATATTCCTCATAAATAAAATTATACATTTATTGTTGCAATAAATTTTTTTCAATAAATTTCATTAATTTACCATGTTCATTAATTACTAGATAATTAATCGATAATTCACTGGCTAAAAACATTCAAAAACCGCGACGAATATTTCAACGATCCTTCTCGATCTATTTTTACATAAACCATATATTCCTCCCTAACATCAATAAGAACTAATTCCCACACCTCATAGACGATCCAACTGCCTAGCAACAATTCACAAAATTTCTTCAATTATACATACATCTAGAAACACGTCAAACATCTCTCGGCTCTGTAACGTGTGAATCGCACATTTCCCCGCGTTTATTTCCTTTCCGAACCGCGACAGCAACTTCCCGGGCATAAATTACTCAAAATGATCCTGGGGGCCGCTTATGGAATAGCTTTTTATCGGGGTACGTGAATAATGAAGAACCCGTCAAACCGTTCCTTCGCGCACACGGTCCGCCCGTATCCGTCAAGAGAGTAACCATCAGCGGAAAGTGGCGACTGTGCTATTTAAACCGCGGCGTATCAATAACGGAGTAGTTTTTGGTGGATTTCATTGATTTCCGATGGAGTTGCGCTGATGTGCACGGACGCCGGCAGGTAGGCTGCATGCACAACATTGTAATTGATTGGACCTGTGGCCTGATAACCGCTCGGTGACCTCACCTCCCCCGGTTCGATACGCGTATTCGGTCATGGAATAATTATATTCTTCTTCGTCCGCGTGCCGGTTTCTCTGTGCCTGGAAACCATTTTTTCTGACAACGATCTGCCTTTCCAGATGGAATTCGGAATACATAGGGTTATAGGTGACTTTTATTTAGTTCTGAGAAAATTAAGTTCAAAGATCACAAATGCTCACAAATCACTGTATAGTACATTTTTTTTAAAAAATGAGTATAGCATGTAAAGGGTGGGCATTTCACTTAGATCCCTTTGCCACTAAATAGGATGGTAAATTCAGAGTTTCATGGCACAATTCTCAATTCTTTTGAGATAGTCACTTATACCCCTTGTGTTCTAGGCACCTCATATATACTTTTCTCGGTGTATGTATGTATGTATGTATGTACAAGCAAATAATCCCAATAATAAAAATTAAAATTACTAAAATAAAAATTAACCTCGTCACGTCCTTGGCCATCTATGTGGATGTTTAATAATTTTGTATAAAATAGAAATCTTATTACCAATGCAGCCAAACCAAAGAAAATTTACTTCTCTTATTGAGGGATACTATAGTGAATAATCTGTAGTGATAATTTTAGTCTATTTATTATTGACAGTAGGTATAATAATCACATCTGTCCAAGGGTATGAAGAGGTTAAAATAACTATATATATATTAATTTACGTATATACATAGATGCATTGTACTTTGCGTATCGCACGTATGAACAGTTATTTAAATGGAAACTCGCGGAAGTGAGAGAGTAGTGAGTAAAAGCAGTCATTGATGGAACTCGAATAATAATATGTTGGATACATCTTTTGCTACGTTGAGGAGTCATTGAAGACTTAGAGTTTCGTTGACTGATGTTATTCATTATTGCAGGTGTTTGCATAATAATTGATTTTATTCAACTGTCAGGGAAATTCTTAAGGGATGTAACGGAAAGTAAAAAAGTGATGGGTGTACATGTTGTTTTTTCTTGATAGTTAAAATTTGAACGAATGAAAATTCAATTTTCGAATATAAAAATTGTAATTGAGAAAAATGTGAAATTTTATAATCTCTATGTGATCATCGATGTGTTACAGTGATTTGGAAATTGATTAATGCCTTTCCACTTATTGAATTAATGGAAAATGATTGCTTCGAATTTTTATCGTTAATTTGATAAATATATCCTTCTACGTCTCGTGTAATTTTATTGACATTTTGGATTTCATAAAACTGAGGATCCTGTGGTCGGACATGATTGTCGAGTGTATTGATCGTAATTATAGATATACGATTCGCACTTTACAATGTATTTAGGTTCGGTTAAGAGACGGTAAAATTCCGCGGAATAAGCGCCTTAATAGCTTGTTAATTTTAAAACGTAGCGCGGAAAATCAACCGTGCGGTTATTGAACGTTCGAATATTTGAAACCACGTTTAATGGGCGCTCGGATTATTACTTGTTCGGCTAATAGACGTCCAAATAATCGAGAATCTATTATATTTGGCCTCTCTTATAGACTTTATTGCAGGATACGATGCGCCTTAATTCTTCTAAACGGCAACGGATTAAAACGGAAAAATGGCAGACGAATCAAATACAGTGACTCTCACAACTATTCTTCTAAAATCAATTTCCACCATCCAAATCTATTTCAATATAAACGACTTAATGTCCTTTCTTCTTGAATCAACATCTTTATTTTAATTAACAAAAATATTCTACCGACTAGATCATTGAGATACCTACAAGAAAATAATTTTCAAAAAAACCACAGCGGTGTCCGAATATTTATAAAAAAAAGTCACTGGTGCTCGTTAAGAAAGCTACAAGCCTACATTGTCGAGTAATTAAAAAGGTTTCTAATCAAGGACAGGCAAACGTGTAATTTTTCTTAACGAGACCTATGCAGGTGTATTTTTGCAATTATACAGAGGATACACTGTACCGTCCGCGGTATCGAGAGAATTAATTTTAATCCGATGTCGGTCGAATTAACATCATCCCACTCGAACGTGCACCTTGCAGTGCGTGAGCAAGTAACTTTCCAGGAAACTGTAAGATGAACGGAGAAGATACGCATCGTTCACGAACTACAGGAAGAACGTAATTCCTCGGACCCAGCAACCGAGTCCTGCCATCTTCGACTAATTCCACGCGATAGACGCAGATTTAACCTGACTTCCGCTATTATGATCGAAGATAAAAATTTCATCGGTTATATCGTAAAAGCCCCCCGCCCAGAGGTGGTGCTACATCAATTTCTCATCAATGTTTCTACGACACGCTGAAACACTTTTTGATGAAGTAGCTGCGCCTTTCAGAGACGGTCGATGCGTTTTTTTTAGAAATAAATGCAACAGTCTCGTTTCTCGATTCTTTATCCAGAAGTATTTGCGAAACTTGATAGTGTGTTTCAGTAGAATAATGCCAAGAGTGCATGACTTCTTGAATTATTAATGATGAGCGTTTTGAACAATAAATAATGATTTAGAGAATCAGGGTTATACGAATGTAACTTTCTGATGTTGTAACAATAATCATTATACTAGGGTAAAGATATAACAAATTTATTAATTATGATGTATAACTATATGTTTAATTTTTCATATCTGACTGCACTTTGAAATTTCGTTGACCATTTTAGTGCTTCATATCCTCAGAACATAATTGCGATAACACTATAGAAAATTGAAAATGGAATAGAAGTATACCAAAATCAAAAAAGTATTGTGTGCTTTAAAGTATACCATATTTTCGAAAGAATGGAACATGATTGAAACTGTAAGGAAAAATATATATTGAGTGTCAACGTATTACATCGGTATTCTTCAAACTCCGTACGCCTAAGTTCTCGTATTTATCATTTAACGCCCAGGCGATTACCTAATTAGTGAAATAACTAAATCGTATGTACCACAATTTTCATCTGCCAGCCTCCTAATAGACGGAGATTACACGGGGCGTCATTCACTATCATTAGGGACGAGAAAACGGGCAATGGTTTTAAACGTGCTCCGGCAGACTTCGTTTACAGAATACGAGGCTGTAAATGACTTAACCGTTAGTAAAAACTCGCGAACGTATTCCCTTTCGTAGAAGAAGAAAGAGGTAGCGAAGCTAAAAAGCCCCCGAGTATGTTGTTACGTCGGCAATCCACTGCTCCGGGAATAGAACGGACGGAACCGCGGCCGTATTATTAATGGGATTAATAGTATTTTCGCAAATTCGCGCAAATTAGGAGGAAAACTTGCTGCATTAAAATCGCGAAATAATTTCGCGGGGAATTTATTCGAATGAAATAAAATAAAACTCGAAGCCCCGTGGTACATGCCGTGGTTTTAATGCTTCATATTCTGAAATTCCGAATATTACCGACGAATTTCCGCATTTTTCAGAAAATCCCCGCCGTTTAAAAATCAAGAATAAATCTTACACAGACACGCCACAGCGTTTCCACGTTGGAAACGCGTATCGAAAATCTATCTTCGTCGTTAGACGCGTTAACTCACGTTCGATCTGAAAACGTATTCGTAAAACTATATTACTCTTCTGTATATAATTTGCGATCTCGCGTTGTATAATACACAGTGTATCAACATAATAAAATGAATATGTATCCTCGTTCGAACAAGTAAGTACGAAACCAACTGACAATGAGTTCTTCTTTTTTTTTTCTCCATATCGACCATATAAATCGGTTTTACAATCATTGCACCCGCAAAGAGGACAAAACGGTAAAAGTTCCACTCGAGTATGTTATAAATTCCATCTAAATTACAGATTTAATCAGTTCCGATGCACAGTAGATGTCCCAGCGAGCGCTGGAACTTCGATCCCCCGGACATAAATCCCGACGAGCATCATTCGTTGTCATGATTAGCAAAGAGAAGACTCGGTCTAGCCGAAGACCGGCAGGGTTCGTTTACAAGGTACGAGGTTGTAAACGATTTAACGGTTGGCAAAGAATTGCCAGCGTGTTCTGCTACCGTCGGCCAAAGAACAGAGAGAGAATCAGCGGGAGAAGAGAAAGAGAGAGAGAGAGAGAGAGAGAAAGAGTACTTCGGTAGTGTCGTATACCATCGACAACTTAGATCCTCGGTTCGAGCAAAAACCAGGGCGATCATTATGGTATGCGCGTTAGGATTGGCGTTAGCCTGTGGAATTTCCTCGGCGAAAAGTAATACCTCGGGGTCCCGCCTGTAAATCCCGGACGAAATTGCCACGGTGGACTCAGGCTTCTTGAAACACCGTGAGTTACTTTGCTTTCAGCTTCCCGGCTTAAAACGGACGGTAGATCAGCCGGGCTTCTTCACCCGGCTCTACTACTTTCTCTACCTTCCGCGGTACTGATAAATTTCGTTAAAATCAACGATTCGACTGTGCGGATCGAAGTCAATTTGTGTGAGAAATCGAATAAACTAATCGATAGATTATAAGAGACGGATTAATAGTAAACGTAGCAAGCGAGGGTCAAGTGACCCTTTTCAAAGTTTGCTTTAGAACCTAATTGTTCAATTTCTAATTATTCAAATTATTCCTTTAATAAATTTAAGAATTTTTTACTGATAATTAACGTTTATTTCTAAGGGGTCAAATGACCCGTCATGGTAAGAATAGGTAGGTGTAAAGTACCAGTACGTTTTCTGTTATTTGTAATTCAATTGTAACTGTAGAATCTGTGTTTCGTTGATTTCTCGCTGATAAACGATGATTCGAATATTTCGTAACATTCTCGATGAATGAGTTCGTGGCGATTATGAATGATTCACGGATTTACTTCCGGTAACTAACACACACACACACACATATACATATACATACTACATTGTATACACGCTAGTTTGGTACTGTCGGACGATCGTTGGCGTTGGTGTTTCTACCGAGTTCACCAGTGTGATACAACTTCCGCTTATTTTTATTAAATTGGAGGAAGACGGAACCTAGGCGATAAAAGTATGATGCAAACGCTGTCTACCGTTGAATCTCGCCCACGAATGCATGCGTGCGTGCATCTCTACTCGGGAGGACGGATGCGTTCCGAACCGTAACCGTCTTTCCTCGTTCGAACCCGATGCGCAGGGCCGTCGTTACCTACGAAATAACCACGCATATTTTTCTATTCGACTCACGTGTCAACGGGATCGGTCGATCATGAACCATCTGTTGTGTCACGTAAGCGAAAAATCTCGGGTTTACCGTAAACGATGACACATATTAAAATTGAGAAGAAAATATTGCTCCGGGAATATCTGCGGCGACTCGGAGAAAAATATTGAGTGTACAAATAAATTCTTGTTTGGGAATTTCGATGGTTTTTGATCGTGTGCTATGTTGATTCGTTGCGGAACAATCGATAGATAATTGACTGATTTGTAACGTGTTGGAAAAATGGGGACAAATTATGGAAAACAGTGGCGAATTGTTTCGATTATTAATTTTTAGATATTTTTAGATAAAGTTTTTATTTTGCCAGAAAATTGGAACGAACTTATCTCGATGCCTAATATTTGACACTTGTTGAATTATTTTTTTACATTTGAAAGAATTACAATGTTAGCGAATAGTTGGAATGATTAGAACAAATGTATTTGTACTGGTGAGCCTGTATTTTGTTTTCTAACAAAAGTTAGTAGTATTTATGTTTTCTTGGTAATTTGTTGCGAGTGTCTTCACTATGTCATTCATTCAAATAAAGGAAAAAGATCTGAATATCACCATGGAGTTTGAATATTTATTGAAGTCACTATGCATGAAACTAGATATATCGCAATTGTGTAAAGAAATATTTTAATGCATCCAGCCCCAATTCACCATGCCAAAGTAATGTTACGTAATCAATCGATTCGTCAAGTCACAGATTAAAAATCGTACGCTTGTAACCGTGAATTAATAACCAGCAAATTGAACATTAACCATAACTTATATCTTGCCAATTTCCCAATAAAAATCCCCATTGTCCCGTTGTAAAACGCAAATTTCCGTGGTAAACCGACCGTACCAGGAAATAAAGTTGCCCGGAATTAACACTGACAAATTCCACCGTTCCTCTATTCTTCCGACAAATATTTAAAAAAACACACACACACACACAGACACACACACAGTTGATAATTATGAGCGAAGTTCCGTAACTCGGGGGAAGGAACGTCCCCCGCGAAAGTCCGTTGAATTTAGTGTCAATCTCCGGGAGTGTGATATTAAAAAGATGCAAGACGCCTCTTCACCGGCAGGCGCCATGTATACATTAATACACCCACAACTCCTCTCTCTATATGTGTGTGTGTGTATCTAGCTGTCTGTGTACTACATCAACGTGAGCGTTCTCGCGCGCACGATAATAATTATCATGCGCTGCCCAGCACCGGCAATCTTTGAAGGTCGACCCGCGCCACTGCTTCCTTATTGTGCGCCAGGTAAGAGCGAGAGAGGAGTCGAGAAGTGGAGAGGAGAGGAGAGGAGAGGAGAGGAGAGGAGAAACGAAAGAGAGAAGAATGCACCTGTATTAACTTCACGCCACGGCACGCCGCGTATATGCGTTTACTCGCCACTGTCTGCTCATTACGTAGGCACGGCGATTTCAGAAATACGGGGTTCCGTCGGAATTGTGAGCCTCTTTTCTTCTTTCTTCTCCATTTTTTGTTTCTTTTTTTTTTCTCCCGTCTCTCGTTCTCACTCTCTGTCTCTATCTCTCTCTCCGGTTGATGGCGGAGAGAATAGGAAACGCGGTGGCGAATCAGTACTACGAGAAAAAAAAATGTGTATCACGCACAGTTTTCGACTTCGGACGTGAATATAGCCTGATCATTATTCCGAGAGAAACGGGACGCGGCTGCGAGATAATGTAAAATGCAAATTAGTCTGAAGTGACATCGAAATATAACTGGAGTTCGAATAAGGTGTATATGTATAATGTATATGATACAAACATCTGGATACACGTTCTTTGGGATTGTGATAAGTCGAAACTGGCTTTCTTGTACTTTGCCATTACTGGGAATTGTAATACATTGCTTGTTCCTCTATTTCGTGGTGGTATATACTGTATAAAGTAATATACATACTGTAAGAAACTGTAGTATACAGGGTGGTCCCTGTCGCCATAATATTTAATCTACTTCTGATAATTTAATTTACAGTTCATATTTTATACGAGAAACAAGTTCTAGTAATAGTAATTACGGAAGATTTTCTTTTTTAAATGTTTTTACATTGACTTTTGTTAATTAGAACTGGAGTATATATTAACAAACAAATTTTAAACTTTAAAAGTCGTAATTCGTCTCTGCGGAAAAGACGGAAGACATTCCGACTGCATTCCAAATATTTTTGTAATGTTCTATAATATTTATTGTGTGAACATTGTAAATTTCCAGATGAGAAAACGCACACGGAATTGCACACGGGCCGTAAAAAATTCCAACAATGTTGTGATAGTATAAGATCAATTTCAAATATGACGTTAGAGATTTAGCATGTATTTAATGAGACTCTCAATTAACTTATAATAACATCCTGCGAATTCTTTGAATTCGTGTCGATGTGTACTATGCGTGTACTATAAGCAACTATAGTGATTCTTTTAACAAAAAGTCGAGGTAACATTTACGTATAATTGCAAAAAGATTATAACGAGAAATTTCTAATATTTCTATTAGGATTTTATGAAATAAAATTCAAAGTAACATTTACTTAATATAATCACTCCAATTCGTTACCGGCTTAAAACAGACAAATTTTATGATTATCCTACATTTTCACAGGTTAGCGGAAGTCACTTTAATGTAAACTACACCTTGTATAGTTTATCTTGATATTCTATTCTTAGTAAAACTAATCTTAACACTGAAACAAATATTACGTAATCTAGATTTAACCGAGAGTCTAACAATTGCGAGAAGTTGCACACGTCAAAATAAAATTTCATATCCTACCGAAGTTAGTAATTCTATCGATAGCCTGAAAAATAGAATAATCTTATCGAATAAGAACACACTTTATACCGCAATTATTCGTGAAATCTTATTATACCTTAGAATAATCATATTATTCATACACTTTATTACGGGACGTGTCATTAAATTATCGTATTTAACTTCCAGGTATGAGTAATAGTAAAAATATGAAAAATGCGGAATTTGTAATGCAAAACTCACCGTTTCGCGCGTTCGATCCCTGCTAATCCTTCCTCGTTGACGCCGGGCAACGTTATGACCTAAACGGCAAAATAAAAGATGGGCCCGCGACCTCGAACGTCGGAAGTACCAGAAAAAGGACGATGTGTTATGGCGTCATTACGGGATCACTATAAACACGGCGCAGCTGGTGCTCGGCAAAAACGTCGTAAATATTGTAAAATATATATATATAAATAAATGATTGGAAGTCAATTTATACGGAGAGATACTTGTAATTCTGGATAATTTAGAATTTTATTCACATTACGGCTCTTTACATCATAAATATTTATATCAAATCGATGTACGTATCTTTTTATATATGTAGAAATATATCGAGGATGGAATGTATGTATTATTCTTAATAATAAGTAGTGCAATCTTTTGCCGTTCGGAGTAATGTAAATATCATTTCGCTCAATTTGCATACATTTTACCGCTATGTAAAATAAGCACGGTATGTTATGATTAAAAGTTGGAATAAAAATTAAATTAATATTTAACTATGCAAGCACTGCAATCGGTTCTATAATTACTTTGAATTTTATTTTAAATACGCGCGGATTAACGAAAAAAACGCGTTGGTGTATCGTAAGAAATATACGTAAATTGAGTCTTTTATTGCTTATTAATGAAGTCAGATAATCAGATTGATTTCTCATGGTAATACGACAATAGTTTACGATAAAATCATTAAATGTTTTTTTAAACGATTGAAAAATACGCTCTTTTCATTCGTTGACTGGTTGACTGAAGCTTTCGTTATTGATACGCATATAAGCAGCGACAGCAATGAACAGTATGATCGATATCCACGGATAAAGTGACAAGTGATAAAAAAAGATGGAAGCCGCGTGGATCTTCCTTAAAAGCTTTTACCGCCTTAAGAAGTGAAGTTCAAACGGAGGAAAATTACGTTACGTTTCTTTCTTATTCGATTAATCATTACGCTTAAACGTTTTACATAATCTCTCGGCGGGTAATTCAGTGAGATCTGGAAACCGATTTGCTCAATCGAGAAAGATTTGCATAAAACTTTTAAACGCTTAACTACAATCTGTACAATATAACGGTGAATAAAATAAAACTGTAGTCAGGAAAATGCACTTTAAGTATAAAATCGTAAATATTAATATCATTATCTTTTCACACATTTTTAGATTTGTTCTCTTCACTTGTAAACGTTAACTGATTGTCCTGTTTCATTAGCTCCAACGTATGAAATTAATTGTAAAACGTTTTTTTATTTTACCGATTAAGTAATTCAATTATGTGGTACGATTACATCAAAATTCTTAAATTACAAGACGACGGGACGGGATTGGAATAATCGTATTATCAGCATCAGATGTCAACGTTTTTTGTATTTCAACATACTGTCCAAATGTAGTATGCATAATAGACAGTAACTGTCTGCTGCTCACTAAATGTACATAATATGTCTGCCATGTTACAGTACACTAGATTTTGGTGAGCTCCAACGATTGATACGGTTCGTGAACCTGAAAACACGTACTCCATCTACGTATGTATGTAGCTTGGTGCACGTATATTGGATGTACAGATCATTTAAATTACGTCTAATTGGTGCTTGCTTAAATGAAGGTATGTTTGACAAATGATAACTAGAATCCTGTACACATACACGTTAATATATATTGTAATCATACAACAAAACTAGATTCGCATTAACACACCCGAATCATTAAAAACAATGAATATATCTTATAAAATAAAACCCTTATACCTTCCCACAATTAATCAAAAATAATATCTCTAATGAAATCCTTCGAATGTCAGTAATAACAATAAAACCTCCATCGAAAAAGAAACAAAAGAAACAACCAGATATATTTATACGAAAAATACCAGAGATTTACAATTCGTGTGCCGTTCAACACACACATACATTCACACACACGCACACGCACTCACACCGCAGTATGTAAAATGCGATGCAAAGACACGTAAAATTGTTCCGGGCGTTGAGTTACGGCGAGACGCGGCATCCCTTAGCTGTGCATCGCTATAACTCAATTTTGCCAATTTGTGGCACCGCGCCGTTTATTGCGTAACGTCATCCACGCGTCGCGTATCGAATAAATCCGAAATATATATATACATATATATATATATACTAACGGTGCATCCGAACACCTCCGCTTCCGCATTGCGCCTATACCGCCTATGGTTATACGCGTTTCTGCACTCGGTAATCGCGTCCGTTTCTCCACGTTCTCCGAAACCTCTCTCGCACGTTCCTTCGCGCTCTCGGGAACGTTCCGTGAAAGGGACTGCGAAACGGCGAGAACGCTCGCGGAATCGAACGACGGTGAAACGGAGAGGGACAGATACCGATGGAGACTCATCCCATTATGGTTTAAACATCGAACGGGCCGGATAAAAAGTCCGGGCGAACAGCGGCTAAACACGTTTGAATTTGAAGAAGCGACGGGGAACGGGAATCGTTCGATTATGCGTGTAAAATCTGTAGAATATTATCCGACGATAATTTGCTGAAATTGAATGCAATCATGCTGCGACAACATCGCGGCGTTCGCGGGACGATATCATTTTACCGTGAGTATATAATTCTGTGATGTAATTAATAAAATATTATAGACGGTGATTAAAATCCGCGGATATATGTATTGGGTAAAATGTGAAATACGAACGAGGCGTAGTGAAAAACAAGGTATGTAGTCCCAAACGGATAATAATTAATAACGATTTTTATATATAAAGTCTGATATATAATATTGGAAGTATGATATAATTGACTACTAAATCTTAATAATTTATGAGTCTCTCACAATCGATTTTCATATATTCTATTGTTTAGAAAAAATGAAAGACTTTTTTACACTTTTCACTAGATAAAAGATTTACATAGACGTGTTGAATATGTAAAAACATACGCCTTTAGAAAATATAAGAAAAAGTAAGTGTGCTCAAGAAAAAAGAGATTGGAACAAAAAAATACTCGAAATGCTTTTACGTAAAGAAGAACATAAAAAAGCAGGCTTTTACCGATCTACAATAGCCAAAGAACACGATGATCTACGGTTAATAATAATGTTAACGTTACTGCTTGTTGTTCCCGTGAATCGGATTTAAAGCGGTATTTACCCACCGATCCATGTACGACACCCCCACGTTACAACTAATATTACGTACATGCATGTGCACATGGATTGTCAGATAGATCGTTTATAATCCTATCATCGAATCTGCAATCCCAAGGATCCCTTATTAATTCCCTATTACGTCGCTATTAACTCCCGGCTACAAATACATCGCAAAAGTACATTACATGCTACTAAAATCAAATGTATCGTATCCGCTAATACCAAAGTGTTCTACGATTCTTCGCCCTAAACCCATCACGTGCGATCACGTGATCGTTTTCGAAATTTCAGTAAAAATTCTAACAATTCTACGCTCAATGTTAATTTCCTACGTAATCACCGTTAATTAAAATGAACAAAATATATTTCATTTATTACGAAGTAAATAATTTTCTTTTATTAGTAAATGTGCTAAATACACAATTACCTACATTCTACAGTAAGAATTATATCTTCTATATAAACACCAGTTCACAATAAGTTTAACAAATTAATCCGTGTGAGACTCAAAATTTCCAATATTAATCAACCATTTAATTTCTCCAAATTAATCTATTCTACACTACTTTCTTCCACAATTTCTCCTCTACGATTTTCCATAAAAACACAGTGTACTTGATACGAAACTATATCAAATCACGATCCAACAACCACCACACCAAAACCACGTCACTTATCCAAAGATTTTCCGCTCGCAGGGTCGCCAATCGTCAGCTCGTAGCGGGCCGAATATTTAACGCTGGATGATAAACGAGCGGGTCGATTAAAGGTAATCGTCGATCGCACCACTCACACCTGTATTCCCGGTAATAAACGGTTGTCCGGCCCTGCGGACAAGACCGGTAGCCCGTCGTACACGCCCATCGTACGAGGGCCCGTTCCTCGTGCGATACAACACGGCATATACACGGGTGCGGCGGCGATAGGGAGGTATGCGAGGAAGGCTCACGCTTATGCATGCTCGCAGCATCTGTTGGTACAAGACAGACGTTCCCGGCATTACGTTACGACGTTACGATCCCGTAGCCTCCAGTGGGCCACATATGCCGCCACCCGACTGCCCGAGTCTGTGGTGGTACAGCGAGCACGTGTGCCGGCCTGATCGCACATGCACCGCGTTACGTGGCGTCCACGTGCGCGCGCGAGCGATACCCCGTTCTGGAAAACAGCCCTTTCGTTCCGTCGTTTATATTTCGAATGGCACCGTTCATGTAAAAGTACATTAAAAGATAATAAAATAAAGGTATCATGTTTACTAATAATGTAGAAGAAGATGTATTTAGATGGTATTTATCTTCTACTAGTGGTAGTTTAGAAATATTAATTGCACTTGAGGTGAATTCTTTATTAATTAATTGGTTTTATTAATCTATTCGTTAATAGTGATTTGATTAAAGCCGCTCACGCGTGTGGCTTTTAATCGAACACTTAAATAAACTCAATATTCTACGAATCTCCACTCACAATGAGTCTAAATACTTTTCTTTCACATTTCTCGATCATGCAATAGAGAATTTCGTATACCGCAGTACATTACAAGCTATTAAAATCAAATGTATCATATCCACTAATAGCAAAGTGTTCTCCGATTCTTCGTGCTAAACCCACCACGTGCGATCACGTGTACAGCGAAAACTGACCTTTCGTTCCGTCGTTTATATCAAATTGCACCGTTCCTGTGGGTAATAACTTTCTTCGCGAGCGGTAGGTGACTTAGGGGGGGGGCTGAGATGAATATTTTTATTTTTTACGGATGATTAGATTGATTAAATGGAACTATTTTGGAGTGGTGGGAGATAGTTACACAGGATGTATAAAAATTGTGTGTAAATACCATCATAGGGGGATTCTACATTTTCGGATCGGTGGATAATTGTAAAAATTTCAAGGACAATTACAATTTTGCACGCAATTGTTTTTTTAAAAATGTCCACCGAATCGGAGGTGTAGAATCCCCCTAGATACACCCTGTATTGGGGAAATGAAATGATTTTAATTGGGAGATAGTATGGATTTGTATTCGTAGAGATATTGTATTAATATATTTTGTTGGAGTGATATAAGTGTCTTTATGGAAAGCCGTTTCGTTCGTTGTTTAAGATTATGCTATTAAGCGCAACCGTTATCGCGAGTTTCTAATTACGCGGACGTCTAATTTAATAGAATAAAGATATGTACTTGGTTTTTTCTACGGTTTTACGCTCTGTTTTGTTTTTGAAACGTGAAATATTCCATTGTGGCCGTCGTAAAGATATTGCGCCGCGTATCAGGAATGCAAACTGTTTTTGCAACGACGGTTAAGATGGTATGCGTAGAACAGGGTGGTCGTTCGTATCAGCTTTGTCAAATGTCGACTCCGAGTGGAGAGTAGTCTGACAGTCATCGTCGTTCGTTTCTACTTTTCTCTTATCATCTTCCTCCGGGGGTAAAGAGCATAGGCGTCGTTTACGATGTACCTTCGGTGCTCGCGGCGTTTCGTACAGTATCACACACTTTTACAACGCGAGCAGGGCGATCAAAGAACCTCGTTCCGTATAATGCGTTTTAAATACGCTGATGATTGTCATTTCTAAGCTGAATAATATTATGCGGCTGATAATGACGCCGGCATTTAAAAACCAACATTTACAATCCGCAAATTGCAATTGTAGAACGTGTAAAGTGTTTTTCGTTTCGAGTCACGCACGCGAAAATATAGAAAAATAAATTTCATATACATATCTCTAAAATTTCATCTCACACTCACAAAATACATTAAACATTAAAAATTCGATCAACATCACCACAATCTTTAAATTCAAAATTTCCCACGAAAATTTAGTACCCAATAAAATAAATCACGGGGAAATACATTTCTCACGTGACAGGTACACACATTCTAATATGGCAATAGTATATAATAAAGTACACAGAATGAATCAGATTCACCTCAACGCAGAAAGACCTAACAACGACGGAAATCCATATTTCCCAGCTGCTTCGTTTCTCGCGGTCAAGCAATTTCCAGAAATCCCGCCGCCAATGGCAAACGAATCGCCAATCGTCTTTTCCCCGATTCCCCCTACCAGCCTCTCGGTCCATCGGCAACCCTCCGCGCCGTTTCCTAATAATCTTTCACGGTGGAAGATTGAATCGAGCTTGGGATATTATCGAATCGCACGCTCGACGCACGGGGCACCGCGGATCATTATTGTTCGCTCGCGCGGTAGCTCGCTTTTATTTTCGTTGTTACGGCGAGCGCAATCACGACCGTCGGCGATGCTTTCGCAGAAGAGCGCAGCACAGGTGCGAGTACTCGCCTCTAGACGAACGAAGAGCCAACAAGGAGACGGATTGTTAACCGGGAAAAGCTGTTCGGGAGAACGATAAGGGTAGGGGGAGAGAGAGAAAGAGAGAAAGAGAGAGAGAGAGAGAGAGAGAGAAGGGGGTAGAGAGACAGAAAGGGAGATGTTTCTGTCGATCGATCGAGGTTTCGAGTTTATTACCGACGACGCCAATAAGATAACAGCGACGGCAGTGATAAAGGACACCGTCTTATTCTTGGAATCGCGGAATTGCGACGAGGAGTTCTCCGGGCGATGAGAATTTTCCTTGGTTTTAAGGCAACCGAATCTTTGTTCGGTGGATGAAACGCTAGGCTACCTGGATTACGCCGTATCCCTGATTTCTTTTTCCGCCGATCTTTCCTGACAAAGGCGGAAGTAATTATTGGTTCGATCGGGAATGGAGAGATGCGAGCGATACGGACCAACGGGACGACTTTGATAGAGGAGCTAAATCGTTGGGTATTTATCATTTTGAACAATCGATTTGCCGTATATCTGTATAATATATCCGGTGGACCTTCGGTTTCACGTGAAAAAAAAAATTGTTCATGGTGTTGGTGTAGGAAATTCATTTCACGTTAATGAAGCGGGCAACGTTTCTTGTAATTTAATGTAACAAATTAAACGAAATATCATAAGAAACCAGATTGGCTGTACGGTACGTGACTGTAATATGAACGATAATACGTAAGGGTGTGAATTCGTTAAAAAGAAAACCAGAACTATGGAAATCAAAGCGTTAAAAAGTAAAACCAGGTTAGCCGCAAGATCAGCCGAACGCATTCAGTGAGATTCAGAGGAAGTCTGGCGTGACCGGGTCATTTTTTCCCGATGAATTCAACGGTTCCACACGTTGGTCATCGCATAAAAGCAAGAAGACTGACCTCGAGATCTTTTCCTCGCTGCCGCTGCATCGCTATGCGATGAAACGCGCAAAAACTACCGAATTTCACGGATGTATAATCGAAGGGACCAATTCAACGTTATGCGCGAACACAGAGGAACGAAAGATACAAATAACAAAAATGACGACAAAGTAACTCATCGATCGTTCTCTAGAAAAACAGAATAATCACTCTGCGAATCATCGATCTTCATTAAGTATAATGTCCTTGAAGTTATTTTTTAATCAATCTAAAAAACAACGATTATCCATTATAATAGTTAGTCTATATAAAAAAAAAAACTACATTATAATTTCTTTATAATTTCTCGAACAAACGTTTTCAAAGTTCCAGAAACGAACATGATTTTTTTTTTTTTTTTTCACCATGCCAGTTACCAGACGGACTTGATCGTCGGTTCGCGAATAAATTGGCGGTTAAATGCGCGTCTTGGCGGATTCTTATCCGTTTATTCTTGCATTATCTTGGCGCAACCAAAACCTAATTGGAAGCTCGCAAACAAACACGCAAGAGCCGCGTACATACGTACACAGAGACACTGAAGGGCTCCTGACTTCCGCTCTGCCGAGGCTACCGTCGTTTACGAGCCAATAAAACAAACCGAAAGGGAAGTCAAGGAGGCACGCTCCACCCGGCCTGGATGTTGAGTTACTACTTCGCTTAAAGGCGTGTACACAATTGTGTTAAAATCGACGGGTCGACGACACCTGACTCGTAAACGTCGCACTTATGCTTTTTAACGGACCTCCGGGTCGACGCGGCACCGTCGCTCGCCGTCGACGACGAACTTAACGAGACCGCAGTTTTTAACTCTGGGTTATTAGTCGCCGCCGATGAAACGACATTAATTAAACTCCACCCTGATATTTAAAGGAAATGGCGTAGTCGATTTTTCTACACCACGACGATGATTCGTTGACCGGTTTGTTTTGTGTAAGTGAAATTAGTGAAAATTGTTTGCTCGTTGCGGTCAAGTTTTTCAATTTAACAGAAATGATAATGACAGCGAAAATACTTGGTATTAATGAAGAAAGTATTATGCATGTCGAATAATCGGGGACGAGTGATGTATGTACCTGTTGGGAATAATTTTGAAACTTCCTGTATATCGGACGCCATGGAAAAAGTGAGGGTAGTGTAAGTCATTTTTGTAATTTTACTGATTTTTGTGTAACTAGTTAGTTCAATGAGACGCAATGAATTAAGGTAGATTATGGTGTTGTACGATTCTGATATAATTCGTCCACGATTTGGCAAAATGATTTATTACGATGACAAAAATTAAAAAACAAAAATATTATAATTTTTTAAAATATTAATGGAAATAGTCGTAAGTTTGTGATAATATTATTATTTATAGACAAGTGAAGTCAGGCATTATGTATCCAATAAAACTTTCTTCCGTCCTGAAAGGGTGAAAATCTAATTTAGCCGCACTAAATCTAATCAGCTAAAAGTCATTGAATCACTGTCAGAATTCTAGAGCATTTTTCCGTAGACGTAGTCATTATCGGCGTAGCTCACATGTAGCAGAGATTTATAAGAACCATACTTACGTTGTTTAACGAGTATCTAATTACTCTACGGCGGTGGATGAGAGCAATTTTCATGTTTTAGTTATTATTTCGTCTCGAGATGATAAAATCGAACTAATTAACGGACACAGATGTCTAACGTACGCGTAACTCGTAAATGTCCTGGTTTCATTTTTTTAACCCTACTTGTTAATAGTTTTGTTTCTTTCAAATTGTTTTTTTTCTCCTGTTTTTGTAGTAACATAACTTCTACGCGGTATACGACTGAAAGCGTTTACTGCTCTACTTATTTGTGTACGGAACATTCTCTACTTTATGCGATGATAAATATATAAAATACATACTTCAAGTATCTTCACCGAAGTATCATATGTATTTATTGAAAAAAAATGACTCGTTAATTTTGTCTCTATTTTTTTAAATTTCATAAAAGTATTGTACAATATAGGTATTAGTCGGATCAACGAAAACCGTGCTTAATTTATTCAAATATAAACTGAAAACATACGCAGTCTAAATAACACATTTTTATTGCCAAATACATGATGTTTCCCTCAAACTGAATTTACAAACAGCGAATAAACTTTAACTGAAAAAGACCCACCCCTTCAGACATTCAGTTTGGATAACGAGGCCGAAAATCGTTGCGGCTCTTTAAATGAGTAGTTGTACGATGTACGAGTATAAAACGCAATCTGCCTTCACCGGTTAACGTAATAATAATAACTGGCATGGCTTAGCCCGGCTTTTTGCATTTTACACGAGTCAAAGTGTGTGTGGTAGGTACACTAAGAAGCTTAGTGGAGATTCTCCCAAAAATGGTTGAGCATATTGACGGTGCATCCCCGTGAAAACTTTTACGAGTTTTCTGGAAGCACATAAAACGCGATACGTGTAGACATCGATGTATATCCTTCAAGCAATGGCGTCGACATATCTATAAACGGTTCTAAAGCTACATTTATTTATTGTTTACTGTAAAAAAACGGCGACGAGGAGAATATTAACTTGGAATTATTGTGAATTTTTTAAACCACGAAATTTGATGGAGAAGTACTTAGGTGTATCTTGGTTTTTTAAAATTGTTGTGCAGATCAATACGGAGATTATGATGTATGATTTGCTGTTTATATGTGAAATTAGAACTTATAGATTCTAATAGTTATAATATTTAATTAAATCAAGGACTGTATAACGCAAAGATTTTTGGAAATCTATTGATCAAGAGTTAAGGTCTTGACTCGGGCCAAGTACAAGAGTTCCCGACTGGTAGACCTGAACTACTCTTTTCCGGAAGAATTAGATCGAGGTTTTCGGGGTATTCAAACGGCATTAAATCCGCATATTTCCCCCAAACTATGGTGATATTCTTGTAGGGGACGTCCACCCGAGTAATTTAAGCCTAACTACGAGAAGATCCATCAAGCCAATCGCGAGATATTTTGATCTAAAAAGTCGAGGTTTTTGTAAGAAACGTCGTCTTCTTCCTCTCCTCCTTCTCCATCTCCATGTGCAGCCTGTCACGCAGCCCGGTGTCAAACCCTAACATATGTTTCATACTATGCGAGATAATTTTTCTGCCGATAACGTAGATTTTATATATGTAGTATATGAAATTTCCTCTCACACACATCCAGATTGTTAACATATTAAATTAGAAATGTTTGTTACGTTACGTTTATGACATCAAGCTTCGTAAAATTAAGGGTCAGAATGCGTATTCGAAACATATTCGATCATTTTTATATCTTGAAAATTGCGCGAATGGCGAGCGATGTATGAAAATCGCGAAAAATCGTCAAATTATGACAGTTTTTTGGTCGGCATTCGCTCAATTTTTGAGATAGCGATCTGAAACTGGTACCATTGTTTTAGTTAGGAAATTCTACGCCAGAACAATGTATAATAGTTGTACTTTTCGAAAATTTAATTTTTCGCAAAAATCTGAAGGGGGTAGGTCAGGATTTTTTGCGATTTTCGTAAATCGCTTGCCATTTCCACAATTTTTCAGCTATTAAAACGATCCGGGGCGTTTTGGACGCGGAATCCGAAGCCGAATAAGACAGTGAAAGAATTATTTTGATATCTAAAAAATTGTAGAAATGGCGAGAGATTTACGAAAATCGCAAAAAATCCTGACCTACCCCCTTCAGATTTTTGCGAAAAATGAAATTTTCGAAAAGTACAACTATTATACATTGATCTGGAGTAGAATTTCCCAACTAAAACAATGGTACAAGTTTCAGACGGCTATCTCAAAAATTGAGCGAATGCCGACTAAAAAACTGGTTGAATTTGACGATATTTCGCGATATTCGTAATTCCTTCGTCATTTCCGGCATTTTTGAGATATCAAAATGATCCGAGACGTTTTGGAAGCGGAATCCGATGCCGAATAAGACAGTGAAAGAATCAAGTCGATATCAAAAAAGTTGCGGAAATGACAAAGGAAATACGAAAATCGCGAAAAATCGTCAAATTCAACCAGTTTTTTAGTCGGCATTCGCTCAATTTTTGTGATAGCGATCTGAAACTGGTACCATTGTTTTAGTTGGGAAATTCTACGCCAGATCAATGTATAATAGTTGTACTTTTCGAAAATTTAATTTTTCGCCAAAATCTGAAGGGGGTTAGCCAAAATCAAACTTGCTCACATTTGATTGATTTCAAATCCTGTGTAAAATGCAGTTTATGTTAATGAGCAACCAATTCCAATGTATCATTCTCTTGTACTTGGCCCATAGCTTTGCATTTTCGATGCTTTTTGTGGATATAGCAAATTAGAAAAAACTTGGTGTTTAAGAAACACAATTTTCGGGCGTGTAAAATTTCGAGGTGCAGAAAATTTCAGGCCCTGAGCTTTCAAGACGCAAAAATTTAAGCGCCAAATAATTTTCAAAACGGAGAATCATGTGTGCGTAGAAAGTTCCGCGGTGCAGAGGCATCGGTTTGCAGAAAAATCCGCGAAGTAAATATTAATACCTAATATATGAAACTAATAATAAACATATCAACACATTAAAACGTCAATACCTCCAACAACCAAAAATTTCAATAGGAAAGGAGAAGAACCAGCAAGATTCTAAACGAAAAATCATCTGTGCGTAGAAAATTCCCCGGCGCAGAGTTTTGGGTTTGCAGAAAAATCCGCACAGCTTAAATATCAACACCTATCATACTAAACTAATAATAAACAAATCAAAACATCAAAACATCAATACCTGGAGTAACCAAAAACTTCAATACGAAAGGAGGAATGCGAGCAAGATTCCAAACAAAAAACCGTCTGTGCGTAGAAAATTCCCCGACGCAGAGATTTCGGATCGCAGAAAAATCCGCGCAGCCCAAATGTCAACACCTATTACATTAACCAAATAATAAACATAACAAATTGTTTGTAACATATGCGTTCAATGCGAGGAGGGTACCAAACGAAGAAAAATCGTCGCGTAGAATTTCCTCGTAAGCGAAACACCGATGCGCGCTATCGTAAGGTGCGCGATCACCGAGCAGTAAGTAATTTTTTAAATCAGACTTCAGTTCCCAACATACGTACACACACACATACACACATACATCCATACATACATACACGCCGCCGATTCGAGTCCGACCGTATCCCCGGCGCGCCACGAATTCGCCGAGTCCGCCTGGATAAAAATGGTTTCTATCACGCGAATAGAAAAAGCTGCACGACACGGGGAAAGAGAGAGAGAGAAAGACAGAGAGAGAGAGAGAGAGAAAGAGAGAGAGAGAGAAAGAGAGAGAACCCGAAGCGAGAGAACGACGTACACGGGGAAAGAAAGTAACAAAGAACAAAAGAGTGGAGAGCGTGAACGAGGAGTTTAACCATCGTCCCGTAATATTCTGTCGCTACGGCATGCAGACGAGAAAGGACGGGTGATGGTACTGACAAAAAATGGAAACTATTTGATCGTGAACCACCTCTCACATGATACGCGCGCACCTGGCTGTGATAGTGATACACACACGATATGCGAGAAGGATAGAGGTGGAAAAGTGGAGTGGTCGTCGGACTGCCGTTACGGGGGGTAGGGGGATGAAAAGAGGGGAGGGGGGGGGAGGGTGTAGGATGGGCCGGGCTACTCTGCCGACAACCGAGCGACTGTGCACACGCCTAAAAGGGTTTTCGTTAGATTTCATTTCACACCCAATTACCTGGCACACATGGTGAGAGGGAGAGAGAGTATGAGTGTGTATCTGAGAGAGAGAGAGAGAGAAAGAAAGAATGAGAGAGAGCGAGAGAGAGAGAGAGAGTGACGTTCGGGACAGAGAAATCGAGAGGCGGAGGGATACCGAAGAGACAACGTGGCAACACACGCGGTTGCGGTGTAAAAATACACAAAATGTGGGAGCGGCACATAGATCACGCGATACTATTCGGTACTCTATCTAAAACCTGCTCAGATATCGTCTCGCGTTGATACTCGAGATACCGGCTGGACCATCGATTGATTTAATCCATTTCAGCCACAGGGGTCTGGTGAAAAAATATTCTGTCAAAGGAAAAAGAAACGATGATGCACCGGGAACAGGTGGAAAATAATAAAGTTAAGTGTGTGTAATTAATGCTTTGGGTTATTGGAAATCTGTAAGTATGGATCTTTTGTATCGATCCGTTGCTCTTATATATTGACAATAAAGATAGCTGGAAATATGAATGTGTATCGTTTATTCGCAATGTTGTCGCAACGTTGTAAAAAAAAACTTCCTCGTCAGACATCTTCAACCACTTTATTGACTGTTCTTCGATCGTAAAAACTTTATCATGGATTTATTTATTACGTATCCTTTTTTTTCTGTAAGTGATTTACGTACATTCGTGGGAATCATTGGTGAGTTTATGTTAGTAGCGACAGTAAACTGTATCATTCGAATAAAACGATTGTTTAGTGAACATTCGGTGATAAAACTATGGCACGGTGGGGTTGTCTTCGATACGTTTCCTCGAGAGTTTCACGAAGATTATATCACATAATTGATCTAAAATATCTATTACGTAGTTTCACTTTTTACTAAAAATATAATATATCACAAAATATTTAAATATAATACAAACATCATATTACCCAGAATATAAAAAAAGAAACGATACAGTCATAACGAAACGCAAGAAAGTCGCGGGATTCTCAAATACTATAATCAACATATAAACGTGTAACGGCTGCCAGCAGAATGAAAATGTTCAACTATGAAAATATTAAACGAATCGACGATAAGCACAGCCTGTTTCGCCCGCGGAGGCGATTGGCTTAAGTTACCACTTGTCAGTGACAGCTACAAGTGTGTATAATAGCGTTGCTAGAAGTCCTGTACATATCCTGTACAAGATTCTTGCGAGAGATTTAATCGTCGTTGCCCGTAAAACGTAGTTCTGCGAGCGGTCGCCGGTGCCAAAGATCGAAATCGTCGAGATAAATATAACGTAGATACTAGGCACAACTCGAATACCGGCGATTAATTAATTACCAATTAATATGAGGCCTAACTATCGCTAATTACTAATTAATATTAGGCCTAAGTAAATACCGGGGGCCAATTTGTGATAATTACTTAATCATCGTACGGGACAACATTACCGCGGTCTTCTCGATCGCCAATGAAGTCAAACCTGTTCCTCGATGAGAGGAGATACCGGTATCGTTCAAATCACGGCCCCGGTAAGTATTTCTCAAGTTCATGAAGGTAATAAAGTCCGATGCAAAGTTACTCTTTGAACTAATTAAGACCCTGTCTTGCCAGCTTCGCGGAACTTCACGGTTACGTAAATGTATCGTAAAACAATGAGCATTCATTTTTGTAACTATGTAATCCATCGTGATAGATAATCGGAGACCACTGACAGGCTTACTTCTTGCTGAGATAACATTGTGTTACTCGATTCTAGATTATCCGAGACAGCATCTTTTCATTAGACTCGTTTCCTAAACTGGAACATCTTCTATGTGCTATTATACTCTTAAAACACTGTGGATGTACTTTAAATATAAATATTAGATGAGAGAAATAAGATTTTTTCTTTTTTGTGGTAAATGAAAATGTGAATTGATAAATGATATAAAAAGGTGACCAGCGAAATATTTGTCCTCGTTTTCTATGACTTTGTGCCACTTTTCTCGAAATATACGAATCAGTTAATTTATAGTATATGTATACGGCTCCAGATTAAAAAATATAATACATGAAAAGTGGGAAATTAAGAGATAAGATCTGTTAACAAAAACTAAATATAGATACAAGATGTCTCTAACAGAAACCGAACATCAAGGTAATTTTTCCACTTGGACGACATTAATCGATGTAATTAGAGTACTTAACACGAATCACTCGTTAGGCTCGCGCATCATCGAGCCCCTTCGCACTCGTCGGCGAGAACGAACTAATGGTCTTCTGCCGGAGTCATCCTGATTACGGAAGTGGAGGTAATATTACCGGACAATTAGTAATTATTGTGGTGTTTACATGAATCCCGAATGCTCCCTAATACGCGTGAAACTAGAACACAAAGGTAACTGAATACCTCGACGTGGGTTGAAGGCAGTGTAAATCAAGAACTTGCATATACGTACAACGGTTATTGCGTTTAGAGTGTATTGCCGGTGTCCGTGGAGATCTGATTCATCGAAGGTATTTGCCAAACGGAAACGTTCTGCATTTTAATCAAAAGTTTGGCACGAAATTCTTGACTCTCACGACTGAACCTCGATATGTAACGACGTTATTATTAAAAAAGAATACCGTACTTGTTTCTCCCTTATATTATTTAAAACAGATTCGTGTATATAATAATTTACAAGAAGTTTCTCGGGAATCGCTTTTCAGTTCCCGGTACCACTTGACACTGCAAGACACTCCTATTAAATTTCTTAAGAAGCGAGGCAAAATTATGTCTGAAAATAGCGACGTAAACCTTGTAACCGTTGCGCGTTTCGTAATTACATTTTCCATTTCATCGTCACAGATTTCGCGTGAAATATGGAAGAACCTTTACAGCTCCGCCATCTTTACCAGTTTTCACACGGATCACCAACGTGTCCGGGATTGTTCACCACCGATTACGATTCTCGGATCGATTGTCCCGCTTCGGATCGTTACGATTAAAAATCGGGAAATAAATATCCATTCCACCAGATACAAATTGCAGGGAAAATCGGTGCTGACAACGAACCGTGGAAACGCTCGGAGAGAAGAGAGAGAAAGAGAGAGAGAGATCCTCTCGGGCATCTTCCCGGGTATAACGACATCAAGTAGTCGACGACGAGAGAGTGGCAGGAGCAGAAGGAGCAACCGGGAGCATCGGTGGCTATGCCAGGAACACTGCGCCAAAGGAATAATTCTCCGTGTTTCCGAGGAACGCGTTTCGAATTACCGGCGGATCGCGTTGCATTCTGTCCGTCGCGCTTGGCTAGCAGCGAGCAAATCTAATTCCTTTCGGACTCTCGGTACCGATCTCTCCTTCGTAACTGCCTCTTTTCTTTCCCGCCCGTTCTCCCGCTTTGTTTTCCCCGCTCGGTTTCTACTTCGTCTTTTCTCTTTCTCTCTTCTCTCTTCTCTCTCTCTCTCTTTCTCTCTCTGTGTGTTTCGCTTTCCCTGTCTCAACTAAAACTCGCGAATTCTTCCCGTCTTATTTTTGTCCTCTCTTTCTTTTCCCACCCAATTCTCTGGCTCGCTCTATATTTTCCTCTGGCTGTCTCACTTCGTTTCCCTTAGTAAAGTGTTTCTCTCTTCTCACCGTCGTCCCCTTACTTCCCCTTTCTTCCCCTGTGTCCCTCTCTTCTCCGTCGCTCCTATACACCGGATTTTCCGGATTCTCAAGAGAGGAGACGTCGAATCTACGGACCGATCGGCGCGTACCTTTTAGCGCTGAACGCGCCCCTTCTTCCTCCCGGGAAATCCACGTCCCGAATGCTCGATATTATCTCCATCGTAGAATTCTAAGAACGAGCCTAGCTCCCGCTTTTCCCGCTCCATTTTCGAGTCTCGTCAATGCGCTCGGCTCGTCGGGAAATCGACGACGCCGCCCGACCTTACTCCGCGTGCACGTTCCCCTTGTCCCGCGACGGGGATGGTTATCAATTCCGAGTGCATTAATTCCGTCGGTGGGCTAACGAAATGTGGAGAACGAATTTTTCGAGATCGGTCCATTTCGCGCGGATTCTAATTAGACGAGGTTGATTAGAAATGAGGTGCCTAGGATACAAGGGGTATAAGTGACTTTTATTTAGTTCTGAGAAAATTAAGTTCAAAGCTCACAAATGTTCTCAAATCACAATATAATACAACACTTTTTTTATTCAAGAATGGTAAACCATATACAGGGTGGACATTTCATTTAGATCCCTTTACAACTAAATAGAATGGTAAATTCAGAGTTTCATGGCACAAATCTCAGTTCTATTGAGAATGTCACTTATACCCTTTGTATTCTAGGCACCTGAAATGTACAAGGAGGTTTGGAAGGGCATGCAAATTAGGGTGACGAGGTGTACATTATTTCTTTTTTTTTGGAGTAGAAGATAACGGTTATATGTTACATAAATGTGGCGAAAATGAGGCGAAAATGTGGTGAAAACGGTCTGTAGAGTGGGGAATTTTTTTATTCTGATACGGTTTGTGTTAATTGAATTAATTGATTCAAAAAAATGTATGTAATTATACAAACGTTGAAGTTTGAATTGTGACGTTAATTTCAACGTTAAGAATGCAGTGACTCTCTCAATCTTTTAAGAATGGCGGCTTCCCTCCAATACCGAGAAAATGTTTTCCTTAGATTGAACGTTCAAATATTAAGCACAGCTTACCTTCCTGGTTCCATAAAAAATCCAGACTATACGACAATATTTCAAAACAATGTTGAGATATGAAATTATATTTAAGACATAAGGTACTACATGTTAGGATAGTATTTCCGGTTTTTGTTCCTTTAAAAAATTTCCCATTATAATATCCATACGAGTCAGTCTAAAACTAATCGTTTCAACAATTTATGTATACCTATATCTATCTATCCAATCAAACGATCGACTTTTAAATAAAAGTTACATTCCCTACAATACCATACAAGATACTTTCATACAAACACTAATCAATAGACTAAATCTTAGACAGCAAAAAATATCAATTTTATCATTTCAATTAACAAATATCACACATAAAGAAAGCCAATAAATAAAATAGAGCACAGAATTTTTAATCAATAATTTAAAAACGATTCTTTCACGATCCACGGTATAAATAATCAGTCTTTATACGATTTTAACGTAAATACAGCCAACAAAACACATACGTAACATAACAATTACAAAAGAAATACGATTATCCGCTCATCCCGGGTTTCGCAGCAGCACGTGAAAGGGTGACGTTACAGATTACCACGATCCCACGCTGCGTTCGGCCGTGTTTTCGTAAGATTCCTCTTCGCGCAATCTATCTGTTCCATCTATCTTTCCTTTTTTCCTGTTAAGTAAACGGACGCTCTGAAACGGCACGTCCGCAGACTGCCGTCTCGACTACGCAGAGACGCAACGGCGCCAGGGAGACGCACTACTTCGATCGGATTCCTCGTCTCCACTTACGTTGCAGGAATTCTTTCGCCACTGTCGCCCGTGTCACAATCATGGACCCCGTTCGTTTTCGAAGAAAGGACGCAGAAGTTGAAATACACCGCCGGACGACGGCAGAAAATCCATGGCTGACTGTAATAATTGCCATTTCACAGGGGATTCTCATCCCCCACGTTCTTTTGCTACGGTTAGATAAATCGGTAAAAGATTTCTGTCTTTTCTCTCTCCTCTCTGTCTCTCTCTTTTTGTCTTCCTCTCGCTACCGATCAGGTTTTGCAAACGAAAACGAATAACCGGGGATTTTAGCGCAAATATTTATTCACTTCTGAAACTAACGAAATCGGCACCGATTCTCCGTTCGCCTGGCCACTTTGTTAACCAGTTAAATGTGTTTGACGACTATATCCGTCATACGAAAATTATGTTACCTTTTGATATTTACATCGTAATATTGGTGAAAACCAAGATATATTCGCAAATTTTAATATGTTTAGAATGTTTAGAGGTCAATGTCAATAATTTAAGATGGAATTCATGTATCCATAATTTCCTAACGTTATTACTTGATTACCTTAACTGGTTAATTACATGTCGTACGATTTAGCCATTTTCTCATCATAAAGTGTGTTAAAACAATACTAAATAAAATCCACAGATTTTTAACCTACCAAAATATATCCAATAAATATATCAAAACTAACTATGTAATCACTTTCCACGAAACCCTGGACTTATTAGCGTGGTAACCGTGCTAAAAATCATAAAAATTCATATCCAAAAACCAAGCGTCGTTTTCAACGACACAATCAAGATTTACACGTAGAAACGAGACGCCGATGGGGGGGGGAGGGGTAGTAAACGAAAGAACAACCGCAACTTCGTTACGACGGAATCGACAATAATGTTTCCCGGTTGTAGACGCGGCTGAAAGGAGAAGGGTACATGGTACCTTACAAAGTGGATCGCGAGGCTGTTGCAGCATTCCTAAGCATAAATTTGCCTCCCGGAACGAGAGAGCTTTACATTTGTCGTCAGCGGGCCAACCTGAGTCTATCCGCAGGTATAGTGCCGCGGTGTTCGTATCTGTACACGTAATACCGCCGCCATACATACCGTGCGTAGCCGGAACTCGCGCCTCTTCCCGGAACTTAACCGGTGCTGTTCTGCTGGCGGCGCGTTTTGCTTGGGAGCACGCTCGAGCAGAGATCTGGTATCTAATAACGCGATGCCTGTCCCCCTCGCTCTCTCTCACTCTCCTCTCCTCTCCTCTCTCGACACCGTCCACCCTGTTTCTTAATCCGCCAGATCCATTCTCACGACTGCCAGGTAGACGTTTTTTGTTTTCTTTTTTTTGGTGTTGTCGAATTTTCACCTACTTTCGTTTGATTCGATTAAACGGTGGTTTATGGCAGTGATTCCCGAACTTAGTTGGCCTACCGCCCTCTTTTCAGATAAAATATTACTCAGAGCCCCCTGGAAATTAATAGTTTATTAAAAATTTTAATAGCAATTAAACAGAATGATATATGTATTAATGTTTCTATGTTTTTCGTAAAATATAGTAAATAAAGGTGTAAATTAGAAACATTGAATCGCTGCGACACGCACCTGGAGAGGTAGCGCCCACTTTGGGAATTACTGGTTTATACGATGATTTTAATTGTTTGATGAAATGATTCTTAGAGGGATGATTAATTAGATTTATTAAAATGAAAGATTTTAAGGATCGAGGGATCTATTTGTATTTTTTTGGAATGGTAATTGAAAAGATGTGGTTTTAATTGATTTTTCAGAAATACAATGATATTCATTTTCTATTTGTACTTCCGATTCATCAGGTTTACCGGCGATAGGTCGTTACACGAATAATGGACAATGTGTGCGTTTACAATGAAAATGCGCGGGGTACATGAATCCCGATATGAAATATCCGGTCGCATGAATATCCAGTCCGGGGCTTCGAAATCTCCGCGTACGGTTCGTTATAAATTTATACTTTAGTCACGCATCTCGTATCCACGATATCGATTCCAGGCAAACGTAACGCCGAACAACGTAAAGCAAACTCCACTCGTCGTTGTTCGCATATTCAATATTTCTAGAGCAAGGAAAATAACGAATGTAATCCCGTTGCCTCTATGGAATGTACAAAGCACACGTTAATATCCGCAAAGACTCAACCATCCGTTTCAACGATACGAATCGATAACACGTACTCTCCGCACTCTTCCACACACCCCTCCCCCTTCTCCCCCTTCCTTGTCTATTCCTTCTATTTTTTTCCCCTCTTTTTTATTTGTAATCTTTCCAATTCGATTTGTCGCGAAAAAAATCTTGACGTTGTAACCACTTCCACCGTTCCGATGTTCACCTGCTGATAATAGTCGACAACATACATATACGTATATACATATATATATATGTTTTTTTTTATTTTCATAGATCCTCCCTTCACCCTCGCCGTTAACGTTTACGTTTTTGTTCGCTCTATCCGTCGCTGTTTCTTTTTGTTGTTTAGCACGCGACTGGATGGCAAGTGTCTGAAACAGATACGTCGGAAAATTGAAAGGGACGCGACTCGTGACGCGAGTCATGACATAACGTGTGCGTCGTGCCCCCGTGCGATCGAGACGCGTGTCACACGTGTTGCAAAACGTTAGGAACAGAGGCGATGCCGGACGAGATGGGACGATGAAGTCACAGGGATGCAGAGGCGAATGCGCCCTTGCACGTATATTCACGCTTCTGCACACACACACACACACACACATATACATACATTCATACACGGTTGATGCGGTTGGTGTGCGCGTCCGTGTGGTGGGAGTCCGCTGCCAGACGCTGTAAATTTTATCGCCCGGATAAGAGCGAACTTGTAGAGAATGCTCGTAAAGATACTTTACTGTATATTTACATCCCGACATAATACGTTACGTGAGTTAATACCGTCCGTTAAGTGAATCGAAAGACGGTTCGATTGCGTTTCCGGCCGCCAATACGATCGGGAGGGGGTGAAAAAAAAAAAAGAGTTATCGACCTCGTATATCCACGATTGGAGTATCGGTGATACGCTAGGCTCCACGGTCCTTTTCCGCTCGGAGGAGCGTGGAAAAAGAAGAGATCTGTCGGTCTTCCGCACCGATTTAAAGCTGGAAAAATTTCACCTTCGGTTTTAGGGCCTGGGAAAGTTGGTGGGAAATCTGTGAATGAGGATAGGGTGATTATGGATCGTTAAAGGGTTAAGGGTTTACTTGTAGAATCAACGTTGTAGCTGTACGTTAAGGACTGAACAGATCATCATTTTTTATCCATAATTACTTAGATAATAACAATTGAATTTCTCTAAACAATTAATCATACTATAAAATTCATTTGAGTATTCGAATTTTTTCAATCACCTAGTACGATTCAGTCTCATCGTTTACCGTGATTTATATCAGCGAGTACGATTTAGCAATCTATTTAACCTTATTCCGATTATTTCTAATTGTATCGGTTATAAATCTGATTCTCCGTTTATAAATTGATTAGTGGCCGCAGATTCAGGTCGCCTTTTCCGTTTCACGGTCGGCGTTCGATTTAAACTGTATTTCTCGTTCGACAGTAATGACATGTAAACATTCACCTGCAACAACGAAGATGAAAGCCGCGAGATACGTCCCCCGTTTTAATCCTTTTCGTTTGTTTTGTACCGCCGCCCCATGGAGCTCCCGATTGTGAATGAATCGTTCTGTATATGTATGTGTATGTGTATGTGAACCACGCGATCCCGGCCGTATTGGCGACGCTGTATTGAAATACAATTTGCAATGACGGTAATTAACGCACCTCTAAATTGGCTACCTAAATGGACGAGGACCAGTTAACCCTTTGAGATGCTGCGAGTCGGAATAAACTTTTGTAATTCGTTTCATTTTTGTACAAAAGGTTTCGCTGTTCGATAAAACCGATGACTGACAAGCTGTGCATTATAGACGGTTTTATATACATACATACGCACGTATATACATACATACATGTATATCTAGAGGATAGATTTTACAACATTGACTTCCGTTATTAGAGAGAGAGAGAGAAAGCTAGACACTCCGGATAATTATGGACATCGGAAATAGATTCTGTTGATCCGTTACACGTCACTCTGTGTCTGGTGTCTGCGTTAAAATTGTAACGATGTGAACGACTATCTATGTATGTGCAATGTTAGGTATTACGTACGTGTACATAACGTAAGATCTATTTATCCTACCGTTACCATTATATCAAATGTCTCGAATATGTTCCATTATTGTTTTATATTACACAATTACCTATCCATCGGCCCTAAAGCGTAAAATTTCACAATTTTTTTGTTCCTTTTAAAGAGCACTTTATGAAAAATTCTCTTTTTTATATCTACCGGAAATAAGATTCACATGCAAATCGTCAGAAATTAAACAATAAATCGTATCGTAATAAAATTCAATTACGAACGAACGACGACAAGAGCGATCCGCGAAAATATCTCTGGCTTTCGTTCCTTTTTGATTATTTTACATTACAGTCCCCCGGGACTTTTGGATTATAAATATATCGGTCCACACGTTGACCGCGCATCGGTGGTCTGATCACCGGTGCTGAACGGAAATACAATTATCGGCGAGATAAAACGGGGCGAAACGGTGACAGGGCTGGAAATCGGACGGCTGAAATATGCAACGCGGCCTGGGGTAATGGAGGAAGTGCCGTGGTGGGGGGAAATGCAGAAATCGGAATGTACCCCGCGGGATACTCGACGATGGAACGGATCGACTCGCTATTTAATTACGTATTTCGCGAAGTTACGTCAACGGCGGGGCTGACGTTCCTGCCACTTTCCCCTCGCCCCGCCGCTCTCTTCTACACCGTGCTGTTTATTCCTATGAATCTTTCAGCGTTCCGCTTTGGAAACTCGACGGGGAGGACTGCAAGTTCGGCTTTCGAGACTTTTCATTTTGGAGATTTATTATCCCGGTTAAAGGTTGATTTTGAGCCGGTGACACCGATTTCACTCGGTCTACCCGTTCGTATTTCTTTTTTTTTTTTTTTTTCGTTTTTATTCACCGACGCTTTATGTAAAGCTATAATACCGTATTGGTGAGTGTGGGTTGAGTGATACGTGATAGCTGGGATAATGTAACGTTGGCTATCGATGGATAGAAAAATGAAAATGACAAGGAACGATTGTATGTTTCTAATTCTAATGTTATGAGTTTCTTAAGTTTATTAATTGGTTACTTCCTTTTTTGGTACGAAAATAATATTTTACATTTTAAAGGGTGAGATTGCTGACTTTACGACCAACCCCTATTAGTCGCCTCGTACAACGAGCAGAGGATACCGAGGGTATATTTCCCCCTCGACCCAAAGGGGATGTTAATTACAGGAATTGATATTAGAAACAGATTTTTCCCTAATCGCTAATCATTAATCGTGTCACGGTATAAGCATAGCCTATTATAACGTAATAACTTGTACGGAACTAAATGACGTTCGATTATTCTACGTCACGCGTGACGAGGATAAATGGATCGCTTGAATGTGTAACCGGGGTTATGCATAAAAAATGCCGTTTGTTTTCGGGCAAATAATTAATAAATCTTACACGCCGTAGGATTTCAATTTCCGATCAAAACCGGCGTTCCAGCAATTATACAAATTCATGTAATAAAACGGATAGGCGCACGCACAAACACACATACGTACAGCCCAGCCGGTGGAAAAAGAATCGTAGGGAAAGCGGATAATGGGAAAACAACAAAATAGAAAATAAAAATTGAATTCCGGTACACGTAATTTGGCATTCGTGTTTCTCGGCCGAGGAAAGCCACGAATCTCCACCCGGGCCGGGAGAGGGCTGCCTTCTGAAAATGTGGCCACGCAAGCAACCGACCAACCAAGCAACCAGCAACGTGGCCTCGCCGCGACGAGAGACGAGAGACGAGAGAGAGATATCGGACGGACCGCATTCCCGAAAAGCATTTGGCGACGTTGGAGAGAGCGGCTCGATATTCGGGGTGCGGTTCCTAGGTCCGTAGGTCCTGGGTTTGCGTGAGCGAGGGAGTAAGCGAGGAACCCGAAGTACAAAAGAGACGGCTACAGAACAGAGAAGGAGGATGAGGATGAGGTGGTGGAGGAGGTGGAGGTGGTGGTGGAGGAGGTGGAGGAGGAGGTGGTGGGTGGAGAAGGTAGAGACGACGGTTGGAAAGAGGACATGTGTGCGTGTGACTCCGGCACAAGTGCAGAGTACGTGCGTGCTGGTGAACGTGTACGCGTGGGGTATCCAGCACGTGTGTACGCGCGTCCCCGTGGCTGTGTACGTGTGTCGTAACTGGTGGAAGAGGGTCGAAGAGGCGACGGGGCGAGAGAGAGAGAGAGAGAGAGAGAACCACGGGCCAGAGACGAAGAGGCGAAGAGTGGGTGAGGTTGGTGGTAGGTTGGTGGGTGGTGAGGCGGATTGCACGCGTTGTGCAGTGCGGTTAACGGCGTGTGCGTTGCGCCGACGGCCAACGACGCTGCTTTTCGAAAAGGGAAGAGCGAAAGAGGAGGAGGAGGAGGAGGAGGTAGAGGAGGTAGAGGACGAGGTGTGGGAGGGAAAGGAAGGGAGGAGGAGGAGGAGGAGGAAGAGGAAGAGAGGAAGGGGGGACAAGGGGGTTAGCAGCTCCGACGGTAGCTAGCAGAAGCATCAGCATCAGCGTCAGCAGCACGAATGAAAGCACGGAGGACGAAGCTGGGCAGAAAGAGAGACGGAGAACGAGTAAGATAGGTAGAAAGGGAGTAGTCGAAGAGAAGAGAAGAGAAGAGAAGAGAGTAGTAGCGGAGAAGAGTAAAGAGAAGGAAGGAAGGAAGGAAGGACGCGGGCGTCTCGGCGTTCTGGCAGACGAACGCATCGATCCCAGGCGGGTCAAGCACGGAATCTGTCTCCCTCTCTCTCTTTCTATATCACTACGCTTCTCTACCTTTCTCTCTTTCTCTTTCTCTTTCTCTTGCCCCTTCTGAGCCCTCCCCATCACTCTACTTCAACCCCCCTTTTCCGCTCTTCTCGCCACCAAACTCCCAACCCAACCACCCTCTTTACCACCCATCGCCACCTCCTTTCTCCTTCTCCTTCTCCTCCTTCTGTACCACCCTCCTACCCTTTTCTCCTCAGGCCGCCCTTCTCACTGTTACTGCGCGCTCGCCCTCGCCAGACAAAGACAAATTACGCTGCATTTTCAGAGCCCCAAAGAGCCCCACCGTCCTCTACCTCTTTCTACCTGCCTCCTTCTCCGCCACCCTCGATCCTCGTCTTCCTCCTTCCTCGGAACCCACCTTCTACGCCTCCACCCTCACGCCACTTTCGTTCCTGCCCAGACCATCCCGACCACCACCCACCCTCTCCGGCCTCCGAGACTCTCCGCTATGTAGGGCATCAAACGGGTGCTCAACCCCTACGCACTCTCTGAGGCCGTCTTGCCCATCAGCTATGACGTGCCCCTTCCTCTTCTTCCTCCTTCCTTCTTCCTTTCTCCTATCTACGTCTACTTCTGTTCCTCGCCTTCCACTCCTACTTCCGTCCTTGATCATGCACAATCGCGATAGTGCCTCGACGACCGAGACGCGATCTTATTTCGAGACGGCGACGCGCTTTAATAAGTCACACGAGTTGGAGGGATGTTAGTTGGTCGTGGAGACTCCACTGATCCTTTACCGATGTATAGTTAGAAGATTCTTCCGTCATAGATTATACGGATTGTTGCTATAGGAATTCAGAGGTGAACCCGGTAAATTAATTGCTTGACTTAATTCTCACTCAATTCTCCGCGAGTGTTACGGATACCTTGATATATCAGAATGCCACGGTAAACTTCCGTCGTGAAATTCTACCATCCTACGAGTGTCATTAATTCCGGTGGATATGAACGCATAGATTGGTATTATAAATTGCGAATATTGTGAATGATAATTACATGTAGGACAGTTCTAAACTATTTGTTAATTTACTTTGATCAACAGGAAATCGAGTGTCTGAAACATGTGGAAGGATGAATACAACCCTAAACAAGTTTAAAAATATATATTATATAATTCTTATAATTCTTAATAGCGACATAGCACTACAACACTTGTAATAAAAACCAATATACAACTTTCCCACAAATAAAGAACTTGCAAAATATAATTTTCTATTATTTCAAAACTATCGTTTATCACCCACCAAACAGGATCTTCTCCAAAAATACATCTCATTGTCTCAAACGTATTACGACTGTCTTCGCAAACATCTTCCGCCTTCGTATCGCGAAAACCGTTTCTCCCAGGCAACGTATCTCATAAGAGTGATCCCTGTTTCCGTCTTTTCTTCATTTCGATATTACAGAGAAGGGTATCCCTGCGTGGTGTTTACCGTCACAGAACGTCTTGGTACACGACGTCGTAACGATACTATCAATATTAGTTATTCGAGCAGCTGCTCAACCCCTATGCTTTCTCAGAGGGTCTTGCCCACCAAGGCAGATACGGTTCCTCCTTAGGTCAGTGGAATTGCCGATAATGCTGGGTAGTTGTACCGGGACGTCAATAGGGGATGAGAGGTCTCTAAGAGCTCGTCGTTCAGAAGTTACGGTTCACCACTGCTTTCTCCTGAGGTCATCGGTGGTGTTGACGATACACGATTATATTAGAACACTGATGGCGAGTAAGAGCGTATGACATAACCGGTGGCGTAAGTGGTGGTTTCGAGCGGCGTTTGGAAAATGTTCGATACGTAGAGAAGTAGAGTAATGAAATTCAATTACGTAATACACTATATGTTTACTAACAATTTTTATGAATTACTTTACCCGAAATTAATATATATAAAAATACGCTAGATATG
Organism: Mimumesa dahlbomi; assembly: GCA_917499265.3. Classification (NCBI taxonomy): domain Eukaryota; kingdom Metazoa; phylum Arthropoda; class Insecta; order Hymenoptera; family Crabronidae; genus Mimumesa; species Mimumesa dahlbomi. Next base: position 7,254,535 of record OU824118.1, on the reverse strand, counting down.
AATATAGGAAAATAAAAATATTATTACGATTGTAATCTAGAGAGTTATAAAGAAAATTGTTATAAACAAATTCACACGCCATTTACTGAGAGAGGAAAGATTTATCCTATGGGTAAGAGACCAAAGTTATTCCCCAAAATATATCTTTTTTTCCTTTTTTTTTTAAATACTGCTTTTACCACGAACTTTGCACTTTGTGCATACTGATAATGGTTAAGGAGCTAGCCACCGAGCAAGCGATTAAGGAAGTTGGATAGTCTCTCGTGGGAAGGACCGCCGTGTACCTGGCGGAAAAATTTCAGTAATGGAAGTCAAGAAAAAGCGAGTCGAAGTGTGTTAATTAAACATTCCTGACGAGGCAGGGTGGGGGTGGAAGTCGGGTTCTTCGTGTTAAACCGCAAAAGATGGATGTAAACCACTCCGAAGACCAGGCCTACTTAAGTATCCTTGCAAATAATAGAATTCTACTACTATAATAAAATTGATCGCTTGTGTTACGTCTATAAACAATTTCTTCTTCGTTTATTATTCATCTAATTTTAGCTTCGCTATTTATTGCAAAATAAAAGAGCACATATTTCTATTACAATTTCACTTTCACTTATACGAATATTTATAACTGAATAATATTCATAACTAAATCCAATACTATTAGAGAACGAATCTTGTATAGCATTATTCTGTGATTTAGAAAATTATATTCGAACGCGTCATATTAGATATTGCTACCCTTTATGAAGTTCCTTTAATAAACCCGTGGCCTACTGGATTTTAATAAGAATCAGTTTCAGCGAGGTTGATGGAAATATTTTTCGCCTGTAAAGGAATCTTAAAGGAAGTATTCTTAAATACTGAAAGATGTAGCGGAAGTTAAAATACTAGCCGTCTTGAGAGGTATTATCATTCTACGTGACCGCCTTGAAAGTTCCCTGTAAACGGAAGTTAGTAAACGATGTTTACGATGTTTTAGAAGTTACTAATCTCGTTACACATCATTATACGTCACACCTACGCGGTACGTCTAGACGAACTAAGGCTACCTCCGTCTCACTGGTGCGCTTTAAACCCCCTTCCATACTCGTTCTAATCGCATTGTCACCCAAGACAAACATAGTCATGGTATTAACATTGAAACATTTTTGTGAAAATGTTTACCGATTGAAACGCTGCGTTTAATAATTATGATGACCTTTCGTTATGTGTCTAATTTCCCACGCAGAGGGTTTGAAAAAAATAAAATGGAATCGAAACAATTATTAATATACAGACTTAATACTAATCGGACTAGTTAATCGATAATCGCAATTTTTCTTTAAAATATAATACTTAATAAATTAGGACGTTCTTAATTCATTTTTATATAATTGTTACCTATTTTTTAATGAAATATAGATGCGACTTACCAGTATCTGTTCTTTATTAGTGTCTATATACCTAATACATTTCACATTCTACATCCACGATAAATTAGTACCAACTTATCATAATGAAGCGTGCTCTATAAATTCCTGATTAAATTATTCTAACGATTCCAACCCCTGTTTTACAATTCACCGATAACTCTCCCACTGTCAACTGTCACGTTGATTACCTTTATAATCCTAATTTCGTGCTATGGGTGCGTGCCGCTAACGCACGTATCTACCCACATACATACACGTGGTACTACGTATACGTAGCATACATACATACATACATACATCATTGCACATACATGGGATTCCGACCAGTACGAAGTTCAAGAATTTAACGAAGTATTCGAATCGCGGACAGGGACGGTCGAAAACATTACGATTTTTCGTGAATTGGCCTAGGTTGGGGATGCGCTGCGGGAAGCGTGGAGGATACCGGCGAGAACGCGGATGAGGATGAGGATGAGGACGAGGACGAGGACGAACCAGTCGAAGTTCTGTGTGCGTGTAAGTGTCTGCACTGGTTGAGACGGTTGTAGCGGGGTGGTTTGGGGGCCGAAGGACGGAGGCAGGAGGACGAGAAGCAGTAGGTTGGAGGAAGAGTACGGCGGTAGGTAGCAGTGGGTGGCAAGCCGAGGGTGGCAAAGGAGTCAGAGGATGAGAAGTAGGAAGAGGTGGAGGAGGAAGTAGAGTAGGAGAAGAAGAAGGGGGGTTCGGTGGGTGGGTGGGTGGAGGAGGGAGGTTGGTTGAGACGCGGAGGTGCAGGCGAAGGAGAGAGAGTCCGTTGGGTTGGGTTGGGTTGGTTTGCACCAGCACCACCAGCACCGACATGGCTCCAAGTGAAGGAGAGGATGGGGTAGGATGGCCGGGCCTCTGCTCGCTCGATAGAGGCGCGTCCCGTCGTCCCATGATTGGAAACCAAATCGCCGCACATCCATCCCCCTCCTCCCGCCAACCCGACCCCATCCTCTGCCACACCGATTCTCTTCCACCCCCGAGAATCCCCTGGCCACCGACCATCCACCCTTACTCTCAGTCCTCGCAACCCTATCCAGAGCTTACTCCCTGTGCAGCTCTCTCTGTCTCTCTCTCTCTGACTCTCTCTCTCTCTCTCTCTCTCTTTCTCTCTCTACCTCTTTCATCCCTATCCTTCTCTATCTTCTATTTCTCTCTGTCTGTCTTCGTCGCGCTACTTACACGTGCAATTTCTCTCTTTCTCTCTGCACAAACTAACTTCACCTTCCTTCTCCGGCTACCTTCGCATCCGCGCGTCCACCTCCACCACGTCCTAGCTCACCCTCCAGGGACGCTAATGTCGAGCTAAGTCCTTAAAACCCCTCAGCCGGAGGCCGGCGAGCCCGCAGACCGGAATGGCCTCCATAAGTAACCGGGTTTACACACCCCAAGACCCTATTTCTCACCGTGGAAAAACTGCAGTCAGCTCCGTTGCAAACGCCCTCCCCCCCTCCCCCCCCCCACGCTACTCGAACCACCCTCGGTTGCCCACCGATGCCGGATTGCAGGCTCCGGCAACGGGCCCAGGGTATCGACGCTTCCCGAGACTCCGACCGAGCCACTCGAGAAAGATTAGGAAGATGAGCATGGTGAAAAACGCCCCGAGGATCTTACCTACCGAGTGACCCCACGGAAGAGGTCATTCCACGGTGGAATTAAAAACGAACATAAATCTCCACCTGATCGAGATCTATGCCTGCGATCTATCTGCCGGTCGTTTAGATCTATTTACCCGGCGATACGTTCAAATAGATTTACCATAGCAATACTTACACGTCAATCTTTACCGTGAATCATTCGATACGAGTGTACTAATTTATTTAATATGTAATGATAATCTTTATCAATTTCCTAGTAATTTATTAAATTAATTAAAAAACAAATAATTAGGATTTGAAATAAATCGATCGATTTCTACCCTCTCGATCAAGTACGGTATTGATAAATATACATATATATATATATATATATGCAAATGATATAGATTACTCATAAAAATGATTTCAGATCAATTAGGCAGGGGTGTATGGCACGTTTTCCGCCGTATCGAGGGTGCAAGTATCAGTGTCCTACCTTACGATGAAACTTTGCTTTGGTGACGCTGCTACTTTCACTTTTGCTCGTAATGTTTATGCAGAACAGCGAAGAAACTTTCTTGAGGTGGAGGTGCACCGGTAACTGCAACGGCCGATGCAGTGTACGGGGAGGTGAGGAGCGGAAAGGGGGGGGGGGTGAGAAGGGGGCGCGGAGTATACGTAGTACAGGAAAGTTTGAATCGAATATCCGTAAAGGGGATATTAAATTGCCGACTTTGACGAAGGTATTGGTACTTTTCGATACCGAGCGCTTTATCCGAAGATCAATTGTCATTTTTCTTTTATCTTTGGCAGACCGTCCAATGCAATTTGCTCATCGTTCATTTGAAAGAGTGTTTGGAGAGCGCGGAAGTGTAAATTTAATAATGGAAATTAAAGCAAAATTATGAGAACGTCAAACATCGACTAGAGTGCATGATGAAATTTTCATATTCGATCGATATTCCAAGATAATATACGAAATAAATATAGTTCTATTAGTTAACAACTTGTTCTGTCAAATTTATTTGTAATTTTCTTATACCAATGGCACTTTATTTTGTTTTAATAGAATTATTAACGTGTGTACGAATGAGAGATACAGAAACACCTTGAGTGTCTTAAAGTTGCGCACTTCTGAAACGGTCGATTTCCCGATAACTTTCCTCGAACGTTGTGTCAATATCTCGCGTGGATTGTTATCACAACATAACGAAGCCGATGTACGTAATGAGTGTTGCGTGACAGACTTGTAATATCTTTGAACTTCAATACTGTTAAGGGGTTCCGCTCGCAACGCATCCTCCGAATTCGTGGAACGTTAACGGATACTGTTCTACTTAAAGGAACCCGAGATGCTTCACGCGAGAAACTAGCAGGCAAGAAACAAGAAGGCAAACTATCGTATTGTAATCTTCGACGACGTTGTGTGCATTGCATCCGGCACGTTTCGATAGATTTAACTAATAATAATAGTTATTCATACGTTGTTACGCTACGACATATACGAACGAAAGGTTTATATTATTTTAAAAAATATTCGCTAACTGTTCCGCTGTTCGTGCACCATACCGTATTAGTTCGTCGTTATTTTTCTATTAAGCCTGTTTAATTGATACGGTTTCCCGTAAAAAAAATGTAGTCGATATTTCACCATTGTTCTCTAAAAATATACTCATACAAAACGTACAAGTATTAAACTTTCGTTTACATAGAATATTACATTTATCGCATATCGAAACAATGTATAAATCAACACGTAACACCTCTTTTTATTCATTTTCACATTTCCAAAATAATCATAATCAATCTTACAAAATCTCCCCCGAACGTCATATGGTACCTATTTACGATGAATCGACGAAAACATTACTTTAGCAAAATAACATCACCGTTAAAATACAGTAAACCACAACATACCATTTCCGATGCAAAAACTTTCTAATAAACCGTCTCTCTAAATAGTAATATACCTTCGAATCGTCGGTATCCAACGGAAGAATCTGTAGATATACAGTGAAAGGAAATCCCTCGAAATCGTACGGGCAACGCGAAATGCGGTTCTCCTTAAGGCTACCTAGAAGCGATACCAATATGTCCGTCGTCGTTAGTGACGTTCCTGGATGAGCGAGCACCGAGGAGAGAGAGCCCCGGGGCACTGAATGCCCAGAGGCCCGTAGGATATGAGACTCTCTTGGCCGCAGGATCCTCCGCAAGGAGCCAGGAACCAACTCGATGGAACGCTTCTCTACCTTCGGCAAAGTGTATTGACGGCTGGAGCGACGTTCCAGCTCACGCTAAGCGGCTCTCTCTCTCTCTCCCCTTCTAACCCTTCTCCTCTCGTCCTCGTCCCCGTTCTCCTCGTACACGAGTGGGTACTCGAATCTTGGAACGTTGGATGCGTGGTCCATACATGTGTCCGGGTAACGTTGGCTACGTGGGTGCGCGTTCCTCCTCGAGATACACACGTATGTACGTATATATGTATACATAGACGTCCATGTGCACGTAGATAGACTTACACACGTATATATACACATATATATAGACGTACACGAACGCGTGTATCCGTCTCGTAGGTCTCATAGGTCGAACCTCTAGGTTCGTGCTGGAATTACGTCACGCTGCGCTGCGGAGGATAGGGCACGGCAAAGTGGAGATAGGACGGGTCAAGACGCTCCTATCGCCTCGGATGGCTTCGAAAGGGTTAAAGCGCTGTCGTGACCTCCTTCCACCGTTCGTTCGTTCGTTCGTTCGTTCGTTCGACGAACTTGCGCGCGGAGTTTCTACTTCGCACTGTAGGAAACTTCGGCAGCGTCGCTCGATGGATCGCAGACAGGAGGAATTGACGTTTCTGCCGCGATCGTTCACCGACGAGAAGTTTAATAATGCGATGGTGTTTTCGTGGCTGGGCAACGATTTTCATGTTTGTCACGAGTTCGTACGGAGGTGGTCAACGTTGAATATTTTTTTGTAATTTTTTGAAATGTAATTAAATTGAGGGTTTGGAGTTGTGAGGATTTAATTATGGGAAGTTTTCGAGACGTTTGGAGGAAACGTTTAATTGTTTAAAAAAACTTTCGTTGAATTTTAAATATTTGTTATTTCTTAAAATGTAAGTAGATTGGGGTTTTTGAGCTGTGAGGATTTAATTATGGGAAGTTTTCGAGACGTTTGGAGGAAACGTTTAATTGTAGGCAGGCGATTTTCGAGTTCACGGTGTAGAACACTTTCTCGGCAACCGGTTTTAATAATTGCCAATAAATACGTATCTATTTTTAAACGGATTACAGCTTATCGCGGAAATAAAAATAAACACCCACCGCGACGATGGAGAACGAGAATCCTAGACAAATTCGGAATTCCGATTTCCGGGAGATTAATCATCGTGCCTCGGTATCGATATATTTAAAAAAAAAAGAGAGCCTGGTGTTTTAAAAACCGATAAATATCTCCTGAACCGCAGAATTCAGTTATTACGGCGTGTAATAAATCCAATAATCCATCTAATTAAACTCTAGGTAGATCAGCCACAAAATAACATTATCTCCTATCAGTAAGACTCGTTCCCATCTCGCAAAACAAGTTAACCCTTTACCCTAGTCTCTCTCCTCTCCAAGAACAAATTAAAACAAAAAATCCCCACTTTCTAATGCAAAATATTTCAAAAAAATTCCTCCAGAACGTCTATTACCAAACTGTTTCCACCATTCTAACAACTCGATTCGCTTGCGAGAAGATATCTTCACAAGCGGTAACACCGTTCGCTCCAAGTCGATTCAGCGATGGTAAAAGGTCACCACCGTTCGTCAGTGAAACGAAACCGCCGCCGCCGCCGCTTGCTGCTTGCCGTTTCCATTAATGGCGACGGTTGTGCGACCGCCTTAAGCGCGAAAAGGCACGCACACGGCGGGGAAACCCACGAGAAGAGAAGGGAACGACGCACAAAGGTCGCGAAACAAAGTTGGGCGCCGACTTAACAATGAGTTGTAACGTGGCTCGTTGAAGGTGGCGCGACGGAAGGGTTACGGAAGGGCGGGGGGGGGGAGGGGGGGAATTCAGGGGTTGGGCCGCGTCGGCAAAAGTGTGTCTCTGTGGCACGAGGGGTGACGTTTTGTTGCTGCGCCTCTCTCTCCCCCTCTTCCCTCCCCCCTTCCCCTTCGCCCCCCTCGCCCCTCTCAGCCGCCCTTCGCGTGGTCCCCTTTCAACCCGCCCAACGTCAGTCAGACGTGAGGCAGGTTAGGGTTGTCTGGTAGGGCGGTAGGACGAGTCAGTCGATGTGTAGGGGGTTTTACGACCCTCGACTCGTCGGCCTGGATGGCGATCCCCCTTTCGTCCTTTCCTCCCCGCCCACCGACCTTCTACCCTCTCGTATCTACCCTCTTAACCGACACGCCGTGTGCTATTGGGGTAGGTTACGCTGGCCCCATTATTATATTCCATGGGAAGGGAATAATATGGAGAGCCGCGGATGGTCGTTCGTTGGTGATTTTGATGGATGAAAGAATGGGATAGGAAGTTGAGTATTTATTATTTGTGTTGGGAATGAGGTTTTATTGGTTTTTTGGTGAAATCTTCCGAAAACAGATTTTGTCTGTTTTTTTTTTAGATGTGACGAGTTGATTATTCGAATATTCGCTGTCGTATTATCGGTAGATTATCTTGGAACAAATGAACAAACGTAGTAAAAAAATGAAATTCGTTGGACAGTACGTGTATTCGTTCTACACGTAACAAATTATAAATCGTTATTCGGAATATGTTGGAAATTGTAACTGTTTTTTATCGATTTATGTAAATTCGGTGTCAATGAATTCGGAGTTTAAATACGTTTCCAGTGTCAATGTTTTTAAAAATGAATATTTGCTGATTTCATGCTGTGATATTACTTTTTTACTATTATCTGATTGACATGTGATGAATCAATTAGACGCGAAATCAGCGATACCCCGTGTGATAAATAAAGACTCATTTCACAGCAATGATAGGCAACGTTCATGTAAGAACTTAAGATGCGGCAATATATTCTTAAAGTGATTAGCAATAAACCTTAATAAATCATGAACGTATAGATAAAAATTCGGTTTTTACTGCCTTGCAATCACTTCCGGATCCTCTTACTTTGACAGTTCGAAACGAACAGGAAATCTGTATCACGGAAACGTATTATAAACTCCATACAAATGTAATTATCCCACCGATAATTACAAAAAAATTTAATGTGATCCACAAACATTATATCTGGACCGGTCGTAAGCGTTATTTCGCGCTACTATGACGGCAGAAACACTTCCCGTCGATAACTACACCAATTTTCCTCGAATTAAACGCTAAATATAGAATTCTTTCTCTCGCGATCTCTTTAATTGCGTCCCCACTGTTCGAATATTCGTCGTTGTCTTAAACGACTCTGTAATCCGAGGAACTCTGGTCCGTCTTTTTTAAACGGAATTTCAAAAACGTCAAGGCTAACAACCTTGGCGTTGGTCGTGCGGGTGGAGAAAAAAAAAATAGAAGAAAAAAAATTTTTTTTTTTGGATGTCTTTCCCGGCCCTTTACAACTAAATTGCCGACGACGAGGGATAAAAGTTTGGCGTGGCGGGCAGAAAACTCTGACTGGTAACGAGACGTGGAACAACGAATTCCGATGCAGAGTGATACACGGTCCTGGCCCAACGCCAGGGTTTACGCTGCAAAATTGCACTTCCACCTCTCCCCCCCTCCCCATCTACAGCCCTCTTTTTCACCCTCTACCTCCCTCTCTCTCTCTCTCTCTCTCGTTCTCGTTCTACCCGCAGAGTTTTGTCTCCGTTTCGCCGCATCGTCTCCTCGATAATACAACCTGCCGAGATTTCACTTGTCTACGACACTGATGTTTCATAGGCCAGCCGTTCGGCACGATTTCGGCACGGCTGCACGAAATTTCGGCATTATCTCGCCACTCATTTATATCGGCCGGCTAGACAAAGATAAATCGCGATTTTAAACGTAACTACTATACGGCTACCGTTCGTGGCTGTTAAAAACGAAAGATAATGTTATAGTTCTGCTAACATCGGGACCCGGTGTGATACATTATAATCCCACGTTACACAATAATTTTCCGTCGCTTCTCACTCGCGAAATATGAATCGTGTCGCGTTTTATTATCGTTTACAATATCGTACTAAGTACTTGCCACGTGGAACGCTCGGTGGTTATCTGTAAAAAAAGAAAAGTGGAATACAAACGGGATTAATAGAATTGTCTACATCGGGAACACTGCACACGTCACTCGGTATAATTCGACATGAAATAACGATGAAGTATATAAGGAACAAACTTGAAATACAATGGCGACGGTTCTGAAGAATGACGGTTCGCAAAACGAAGTTACAAACTGCGCCGGCCGGAAGGAGAACAATACGCGAAAGTAAAAGTTGTATTCTGTTAACGCATGTTGTGCATATTATCGATGGGAGGAAGGCGGAGTATAATGCTCCCGTACGGTCTAAGGCTTCCCCCTCGCTTTCTAGCAAGTTCCAATGTAAGTTCCAATGTGGCATGTTGCAATACAGAAACCAACCCCACGCGTTTCCCCTGGAAAACGCCATTTTAGAAATGGCAGCATTGACGTCGGCGCGTACACACTGGCGAACTCTTAAACGTATCGCAAATAATTGATACGTCTACCTGAACGTACGAGACAGCGGTGTTTTATAGAGCGATAGACGTCATTCATTAAAAACGAATGACTTTGACACTTTTGTTTTTTGTTTTTTTTTTTTTTTTTTTTTAAGTGCCCGGCCCGCGGAACAAAGTGTTTTACAGCATCGAAAATGCAAGCTTGTTTTCCACTCGAGGAAGAGTTGGTGGAAATACTGTTGCGAACAGCCACGAGTTTACGAGAGAAGAGAATTTTCTTTATCTACGAAGTTCGAAACTGTCGGTGAGCCACTTTTCCACTTGTCGAGGTAAACGACGATGAAATAAATTGAACACTAGTCCCGTTGGTAATCCAATTTACTCCTTGAGTCAATAAATCCGCCAGAATTTTATCTTGGGCAGGCGAATAAATTTCGTAAGAATACTTTCTTCTGATTATCTTTAAGTGCATCGTTGAAAATAGTAAAAGCTACCTCCCCTCATAGATTTACCACTGTTCCTATCGTTTTACGCGATCGAGAGATTGCAACGATAGAGTTACACACTTCTAATAAGACTATATATTCCAAAAATCATATACCAATGTATATATAATTATATATTTAACAATATTCCATAATATATCGATAAAACCAAACAATGTATTTTCTCAACCAAAAGCATTCACTTATTATTCATTATATACAACCAAATCGAGTACTATGTATCAAATAAATCATTTCCTTCCCCCCTATCTATCTATTATATACCATCGTTAAAATACCACGTGGAACGGATGGAAAGCAGAAAAATGAGACGAAGAAAAAACTCGAGTGGTTTTCCGGGGGTGAAAAATATTCGCATTGTTAGGCATCCAAATCTTATCGCGGGGAGATTAAGTTGCCGATAGAGAGAAAGGAGAATCATGGAGGTAGACGCCGACGGGGGTATGCTAATGCAAGAGAAGCCTTCTGGGCCCTCGAACCCAGAGCCAACACGCGTTCCTGACCCGACGCTGTCACGACTTTAGAACAATGGCGTCGATATACATGTCTCATTTATATACACGTATTCCTCGATACGCCGTACCGCGCTGCAGAACCTCCGTACACCACGGCCAAGAGATCTTCCTCGAACCCTCCGGCCGATAAAATCCCGAGAATGGAAATCAATTCGGCGAGAGCCAGGTCATCCATGATTTAACGCGCCGTTGATACCAAACAGTCTGAATTGTTTCGTTCGAATGTCTTTTTTACGGCGGATACATACGTACGGGGCGAGAATCGAGGGTCGATACCGGTACGCAACGTCTTCTTGTAATTTAAATAATGTTGTAGACACGTTAATTGAGATAAACATGGCGAATTTTTTAATGAAAGTATAGTAGATTATGAAAGGATAGTATATAGGTTACTTTAAATTGCTGTATAAATATTGACGTTTAAGATAAATATATGTAGAACTTTTGTTGTAAAATGATTGTAATGTAAATATTAAATTGATATAGATATTATTTGATAGTGATATGTAAATAATGATAGTATAGATAGATATCGAATTTGATGTAAAGGAATGATTATAATATAAAAACTACAATGATATATAAATTATTTCTGATTAATACAGATACAGTTTGTTGATTATGATTTCTGATTCTTTTAAATTGGAGCAAATTATATTAAAAGAGATCAGGCAGGAGTATCGAATGCTCGAAACTATTGCCATTAAATAGCGACTAGTTTTTGTTTCGCCTTCATTCGCGTCGTACTTTGAACGCTTGTTCTTCAAATTTTAATGAGCAAAATCTAATAAGCAATCTTGAAAACTTATAACGGAATGTATTGATTCGACCAATATCGGAGTTCCCTTTAAAACGGGGGAAAAAAGGAAAATTTCGTTGCACTCAGAAACTGGAACGTGCGATCAGCTTATTATAAGTCAACCAAAGAAGGCCACGACGAAAAGTTTGAATCTCTTGCTAAGAACGTTTCTGGGACAAGGGACTCTTGAGTAAACTCAAGTCCACAAGGAACTACCGGTTTCCGAACCATCTCTGCCAGTTAACGAGCTCAAGTGCCAGGAGATTCGATGGACTCTCGTTTGAAATTCAATAAACGAGCACGCCGATTTCTTTTTCTAAAATAATCTAATCGCGATCAAAGCAAGAACATCCTTAAATTTGCCTCCGTTTGTCGTGCTTTTGTCCTTCAATTTAACGATTTATACTTTCATTCCTCATCCGTCACGTTGTTGAGTCAGCAGGTTTCTCGTTATTAACAGGAATTCATTTGCACCGACTATTAATAGAACTTCGTCTATGGTAAATAAAACAATATCTTTTCGCAGCGAACTAGGGTGGCCGTAGTCGCCGGAACGGTTTCGTACGGAGAAACTTTTCTTCGCTCGACGTTTAATTCGATCGTTACCCTGTATTTGACGATTTTTGGCAAGGTTATCCTTTAGAAAATATCGGTAAACCTCTGCCAGAAGGAAATACACTTGGCTCCGAGTTAAGCCGGGGACGCGTAGATAAAAGAAACAAAACAGACACGGGAAAGTAAAAATCGAGCGAAACAACGGCGAAAATATGAGAGGTAGAAAAACCAACGGGGGAGGAGGAAAGAGAACGGTCGGAGAGACAAAGGAGCGGAGGAAAATGCATGGAGTGCATACGTCTTAAAGAAAACGCACTAGCCGCGAGCTGGATACACGAAGGATAGAAACGAACGGGAATAGCTGAGAAACAACTTTCAGAACGAAGAACACGAGAACCCGTGAAAATACTAAAGATCATAGGAACTTTTGAAAAATCATTTCTATTATCCCTGACAAAAAGATCAAAAACTAAACAATCTTCGAAACAACAATCAAAATCCCTATTAAAAATACAACGTAACCAAAATTCCACCCTGAAAAAAAAAACACATCCAACAAAAATGAATAATTCACAACTAAAACACACACACACACACATACACACGCTCCAATCCACAAAATCCGAAAGAAACCAAAGCAAAAACGCGTAGCCAACCGTCGCACGAGAACTCGAAGGCAACTCGAGCGTCGCCGAGGAATCTAAACATCTCGGGGTCGTGGCGCGGGAAAGCGGAAGAAAACGGGAAAAACGCTGAGAAGAACCGAGACAGACAGAGACATACGACGCACACGTATCGTCGCAGCAATTCAATCGGCGGCGTCGTTGCATATACGACGCCGTACACGTTAGGTAGGCAGAGAAACGGGGGTGGGAGGGGAGTGTGGGGTGGGTGGGGGGGGGGAGGGGAGGTGGAGGTACCTCTCGCACGTACGCAGAGGCGCGGGAGTTCAAATGGTCGGGGCTGGGGTCCAAGGAGAGAGATATATAAGAGGGGTAATTTATTAGGGCCGGAGGCAAGCGAGGCGTGCTTCCACGGAACGAGCCCGTACACGGTTGCGGGTACCGGGACCAACTTGGTACGGCACTGTACCGGCACACTGTAGGAAGATCCTCGCGTGTACATATACATATACAGGGTGTCCCAGCTAACGTGCAGGTCCCTGAACCAGGTGATAGCTGAGGTAATTTTAATATAGGGAAGTGACATTCGTAATGTCGTATCTTAATTTGTGGCTGAGTTATTAATGAAAAAGGATGGCCAATCAGAGCGCTCGGATGGGCCCGGCGGCGCGATAGTAAAAGTTCTGCACCAGTAGGGTACTGTACCAGTAGCAACTGTCGCGCCGCTGGGCCTAACGGAGCCCTATGATTCGCTGTCGTTTCTCGTTAATAACTCGGCCACGAATTAAGATACGACATTACGAATATCACTTTCCTGTATTAGAATTACCTCAGACATCACCTGGTCCAGGGACCTGCACGTTAGCTGGAACACCCTGTATATAAACGCGTTGGTAGAGTATACGTACTTGTGTGTTGGTTTCACGGTGAGATCCGAAGAGAGGGTTACCCATGGTAGGAGAAGAAGGAGGAGGTAGAAGAGGTGGAGGAGAGAGATCTCGTTACGTGCGAGAGTTCACGGGTCACGCGAGAATCGTGAACCTCCGGCACGGTAGAAACGGCCGAGGGACCAAGAGAGACACGCGGCTCCTAACGATAAGTCGCGTACCCCCCTTAACTCTGCATTAATAATCCTTAGAGAGACGAGTCCTCGCTTCCACCTTGGTCTGTGTTCATCTCTTTCTTTCTTTTATTCTTTCTGTCTATCTGTCTGTCTGTCTTTCTTTCTTTCTATCTTTACGTCGCACGTGTACGTCCTCGTCGACCTGTCCTCTCCATTTCGGTGTTTCAGCCAGGTTTACGCGGTCGTTCAGCGAGACGCGGGTTACGCAACCCGCGTCGTCTGGTCGGCGACTACGTTCTTGGAAACTAATTTCATGTGGTTGATTACGAGAGGGACTAATGATTCGGGCGGAACGACGCCGACGATTACACGTGCGTTCGCTTGGGCGTTTAAGAGTTCTTGCTCCGTCGGGGATGCCGGCCGTTCGTCCGGAAACCTGGGAACGGATTTATTTTTAGTATACGGAAATGAGATAATAACAGGTGTTCTTGAGTTACTCATGTTTACGAGAGGTGTCGTGTTCGTTGTGTTCATGGGATTTTTTAAACAGTTGTGTAGAAACAATGAACAAACGAATTATATTCTGTACTTCTTTTATTTACCTATATGTAACTCGAAATAATAATTATTAATTGAATTATAAATTATATTTTCGTGTGAAAAATTTCGTTGAATTTTTTTATTTCTAATTTCATCAATAGTGTTACAATCGCGTCACCTGTCGTGTACCTAGCGTAGGCAATAAGTACAACTAATAATACAAATGCCTAATTGGCGATACAAGATACGGCATACAATTAGTGTAAGAAAGTACCGTACAGATCGGCGATATACCTATATATATATATATATACGTATATTCCCGTAATGGGTAAAAACGAGTCTGGAAGCGCCAAGGATGTATGTACAAAAGGAGCAACTGATCAGGAAACGCAGAGCCTAGCGCCTACATTCAAGGAATCCGGCTCCTTGGTGTGGCGTATAAAACGTCTCAAGGCGCATCCACCTAATCGGCATTATCTAACCCTTCCGCGGAGATTTACGTGATCGCATGCTACTTTGACCAGTCGCGATGCTTTTTCTCTCGTTTCAACCGTACCTGCGATACCTCTGCTTCTACGTGGCAATGTCCAAGATATCACTCTTACATCAAATAATTTCTTGTCTACGTGAAATTCATTTATACATTTAAATCTGTCAAACAATTAATGTTTAAAATTTACTACTTTTCGATCATTCTTACGGAAAACTTTTCTCTATTACGTAACACACTTTACAGTGCCCGATAGTTAGAAGAAGAAAAAAAGAAACACGTTCTTCTAGATAACCGAAAAACAATCCCAGCAATTTAATCAGCCCACGCGAACTCGTTACCATACACCGTACTCTAATTCCTCCGGAACACGGTGTTACGTAATTCGCGCGGCGGAGCGGCAAAAACAACCGTCATTAATCCGGTACGCGATAGAGGCAATCTGGGAATCAGGAAACTTTCAGGAAGCCGGTGCCCCGTATTCAGGAACTCACCGGTGCTCTAATCTCTCCTCCGGCTGGCATAATCGGCCGTCTGTACCCGATTCTAAAATCGGCGCCTATGCGTACACCTGTTCACTAGTGCTTAGCGTGAATTCCATTGGTGCCGCAACCGCGGCCGCGTATGTTCGCCGCATCGCGGCTATCCTTTCGCGGATATACGTGGTGAACGGTGCAACGGAAAATCGTTGAAGTTGAAGGAAGAGAACGAAGGTGAACGAGAAGGAACAGGAGGTGGAAGGATGAGAAAGAGGAGAAGGTGGTGGTTGGTGGCATGAGTCTGTAGGGTAGTGGTAGAAGAGGAAAGGGGATTACCCGTTAGCCCGGGTCGACGTAAACGTCGAACCACTTTATTCGGCGTCGGTAACTAGACGAGGAGATAGCCTCCCTCGGCGTAAGAGCAAGCGAAGTTAGAAGAGAACGAGGAGCAAGAGACGACGGTGCGGTAGGTGGAATAAGAGAGGACAGAGGTTGCCGCTGGTGGATAGACTAAGAGGAAAAGATAGAGAACGATAGAAGAGAGAGGAGGATGCTTGTACGGACGGACGATGCTGAAGGTGGTTCGCTAATGTCACGCCGCGTTCCTAGAACCCTCCGCACGCTGAAATTAGATTACCGCGAGATTGCTGCCCTTCTACTCGCCCCTCCCTCCTTCCCTTCCCAAACCCCTACCCTCCCCTCTTCTTGCCAGCTCTGCTTGTTTCTTCCTTCTCTACCGTCTTCTCTCCGTTCTTCTCTTCCTTCTTCAATGTTCTACCTTCGGCCTCCTCCGACCACCTCATCCACCTCCAACCACGTCGTTCCCAGAGTCCTTCCTCTCGTTCGCATCGCCTGCATCGCCACTGACGGCAGAACCTACCTGGTGGGCTCTTTTACCTGTGTTGCCAACTCCGCCGTCGAACTTGCTCTTCCTCTTTCTTGGCTTCTCTTGCGTTTCTTTTTCTCGGGGGTTTTCTTTTTTGGTTTTGTTTTTTATTTTTTGTTTTTTTTTTTTTTTGTTTTGTTATTCTTTCCAATCTGTCTCCTTTCCTTTCCCCGGCGGCTACGTATGTATGTAGGCACCAGGCACGCACACGCGAACATGCGTGCGCTGGATGCGTGTCAGCGTGCGTGTCTGTATCACCTACGCAGCCGACGGTATGCAGGATGGAACGAGATGATACCGCACGCCATTTCTAGGAACTCATCCCGACTGAATCCTCATCGCACGCACGCACGCACGCACGCATGTTGGGACAAGGCGGGTAAAGAATGTCCGTGAACGTCCGGGTTTGAACAGGACCGCGATAAACCTTCGCAGTTTTAGTTTCCAATCTCACGCTACTCCCGGAAATTTCATTCCCCACCAGCTTTCAAATGGATAAAGTGTCTTTTCTTTCTTTTTTTTTATTATTTCCGCATCCCCAATGGTTCCGAACGATACCAGATTCGATGGTCGAAAAGGATTAAGACAATTTCTATCGAATAACTACACCCCCGTACAAAAGTATCCGGACACTTATGTAATTCATGTAAATACTGTATTTATGCTACTATAATGTATCCATTTCTCAATGAAATAAAGTTTTATGAAGCATTTAGTTATAGTAGAGTATACAGAGAGCATAGTATACACAATTCCTCTTACAAAATGACATAAAAATGACTAAATTTCCTTTTCATTCGTATGTCCTCCCCGTTACGAAAACGCATACGAATTTTTACAAGGAGTATACTAAATAGATAAATGCTAAAAATATACCAAATAGAATGTGAGAAACGAACGGATTGGTGCTAAAATATATGTATGTTCCGCTTACTTTGCTTTATAATAACTTTATTGACAGTATAAATTAATAAATATTACTGGTCGTACCCAAGAACAACATCAAGATTAAAAGACAACATAAAAAATCTATAAAAGAAACTAAATTTGAAATATTTAGGCGAATTTGGCAAATGCGTAAGTATCCGAATACTTTTGTACAGGGGTGTAGGCGACGAATCGAATGGATTAAAACTAGATTTCTATTCATCATATGTATATTTGTCCTCTCATTTGTTACCCCGTTATATTCAATTTTAATATTCTAATTATTAATGTGAATTGATACGTGGTGCAAGCCTGTATGAAGAAATAGGAAATGATAGTACGGACGTTTTCAAGCGTAAACGTCTCTAAGAACCCTTATTTCTTATAGGATGCTTCATCTGCCGCAAACGTAAATTGAATGTACACATACGCGTACGTAGGCGCACTTTAGAGAGCACGTCGCGTTTCAATTCTCTCGAATGGAAGGCGAGAGGCTACGGGTTAACGTTTGCGGTACGTTCTGCGGTAGGAACGACCAACATCCGGGACGAACTATTAATTTCCTTTCGGTCTCGCCGATTTCCGCGGGCACCCGCGGCGTAATCTTCTCGCAGATTCAGATACGATGACGACTTTTGTCGTGACGCTGATCGAACCAACGATAATAGCATTCCGCGAATCATTATAGCCGGCGAGTTCCACGGAAACGAGAGTCTCTCCTGGTTTCGGGGATAATCTGTTTTGTTTTTATATTAAAACGAAGAAACGAACGCGGCACTGTTAATTGGGGAAGTTCGCGAGGTTACGCTACTCGCATGAGTTTCCAGAGGGAAATAACGAGAATAAATAGAACCGCATTGTATCGTGCGAGCACCTTCTTATTATCCACCGTGTCGCATGTGCCTCGTTGGATGAATTATGTACGCGCTACCGTGTTGCGAACGTGTCGTGAAAAGTGAAATTCGAGGGCTGGAAAGCGATCTACCCTGTCGGAGAAGCATATAGTTAAAAGTGTTTTATTGTTTGAAAGATTCTAAGAACTAAATGTAACAAACTTGTTGTCAGATATTTAAAAAAAAGTCATACTGTAATAATAATACGTGACATATTTAATTAATAAAAGAATCCTTCCTGGGAAAAAGAAATATCACTGAAGTACTTGATGGATATTCATGAAATAACGTAACGATGAAACGTGAATCACTTACTCGATTCACTTCAAATTAACGTTCGCAGATGAAAATAACTTTCAAACCGAGAGAAGATATGTGCCCGTATATACACACATACGAATCGTCGAATACATATGAACACGGATTTAATAATCCAAGATATCTTACTTGTAAAGCGCATGTATCGAACTGAAACGTTGATATCTCGGCAAAGTGCACGACGAGTAATTTAAACGTGAAAGCCGGAAATTTATCGTGTTTGCGCCCGAAGATACTATTTTACTCCGTTCCGTTTCCATCGCTGTGCGGTGCGGTGCGGTGCGGTGCGGCGCGGCGCGGTTTGTATTATGCGTGCGTTATCGTTTCACGTTTCTGAAACGCGAACTGCTTAGTTAACTCGGTATATAACCAGTGAGTTACGGCGAACCCCGTGGCTTCGTTTCCTAATACACGCGATCGTAGTCATTTCTACTATCCACCGGGATTCACGAGACTCTTAATAACAAAAGTTTCGCCGTGCACGTTGCCTTCCCGTACGATCCTCGTCCTGGCCTCATCAAGGGGAAGTATCATCTTACAGCTTACGAAGATCCCGCTTGTAACTCGCTCCTGTAAAGCAACTACCGCCCCCTCCCCCCTCTACCACCGGGGTATCCGGCAAAGTCGCGTACAGTTGCGACTTTCTTCTCCCATTCCTCAAAGGTGAAGTTCGCGAAAGCGCGAAGAGACCGTGATAGCGAAAGTCGAAGATTGGACCGAGATACATCGTCAAATTTTCGAAACTTGAACTCGCCGGTGAACTTTCGCAAACGGACCGGTTTTCGGAAACTTTCGCCGTTGTATTTGATAACGTTATTTTGACAATCTGTTTATCGGAAATTTTTACGATATTTATGGGGAGTTTTTTTTTATTATTTAGAGGAAATCTGTTTGTACGAAGAGTGAATAAATTTTAGGTGTACCTAATAAAATAGTTTGTTTTTCTTTTTATTTTATTTTTTACTTTCCTCTTTTTTTTCTTGTACGTAGTATAACTGACGGCACGTGCGACTGGGAAAAGTATTTATCAAGCTTTTAAAGATTTATACTTCACTTTGTTGTCATAAAGAATGGACTGTTACCCTGTGCGATAATTATTTTGCAAAATTGAGTAGTCGAACCCTTTTTATATCCGTCTCACAAAGGGGATTTTCACGTGTACATAAAGAGACCACCGTGACCGCGGCGGGTGAAAATTAGATTGAGGGAAATCTTTTCAAAGTAGAATACGCTTTGATGTTGCTAATTTAAAACGAATACAATTTCTGGGTAATAAGTTCAGAAAAAACGATACATATGTGCGGAAAAATATGTGAATACCGGGGTCAAATGCTGCGATATATTTTACGTTGTTTACCAAGGAATAATTATTACTCAAGCTTTTCAAACTTTACAGCGAAGAGAACGCAATCATTATATACACTAACTACCTCTAAACGTTTGAAATATCATGCTTTTTGCGTTCATTTTATTTTTTTTTGTTAAAGTGAACTTCGCGTTTCACTTCAACAAGATATAAAGATGAAACCGCAAAACTTGATACCGCAGAATGAAATTGCGTGTAGACTCCTTTAAATGATAGAAGAGTACGAAAAAGTATCGTCGACCACGAGTATTGTTGCTGAAAATTTCCTCTCCAATGACTACTAACGAATATTTTATACTTGACAGTTGGTACATACATATGTAGAACTATACACTCTACCCTTAACAATAAGAATAATAATATAACGAACAAAACAAAATAGACAAAAATCCACAGAATCGTCAATCATCAAAATTTCCATAAAACAACTACACTAAACAAAAATCGGTTAATACTCACTCGCTAAAATTCCGACACTCAACCAACAACAAAATTCCTCGATCTTCACACTTCGACGCAAATCCCAATGTTCGCTCTCCACAATGATTCGCCGGCCGCTTAACAAACACACGATCAAAACGGCCGAACAATACGCAGCAATTTGCGTGCAATAAAAACCAAACAACCCCATCAGAGTTAACCAATCCCTGTCACAATCGTATCCGTACTTAGGCGGCTAAAAAAACCAAAAAAATTCACCCACCCACACACACACACACACATACACACGTACGCATACATCCAAAGGGAGAGAAGAGTTACAAAACGATCCCGTAGGAATCCACTGATGGTTTTGGGGCGAATCAATTTATATGTACCTTCGCGGTCGGCTCATCCGCGCGCATCTACCGCGTGCTGTCGCAGAAAATCTATTCGTCAGGACAAAAAATATTTACCAACAGCCCCGGGGTTGGCACAGGAGCATGGCGTGCATCCAATAACCGTTTCGCAAGGGACCAGGCAGGGCAGGCAGGGCAGGCAGGCAGGCAGGCAGGCAGGCAGGGTCAGTTTTCAACTCGACGCCGTATAACAGCACATATCCATTTACTGCTTCAGAGGATTGTTTATAGCGTGCGTGTCATAGGTCAACGGTTCTGCTCGCTGGAAAGGACCACACGCTCCCTTCCACTATTTATATGTGGGTGTCGTCCTCGTAGGTTGCGCCTTCTGATACGTTTCGCGGTAAACGTAATTCAAAACCGTAAATTGTCGCGGTATCTATATCTATCGCGACCCTATCATGATTGAATTAAACCGCGACAATAATTTATTTGCTTTATCGTTGGTTTTAGGTAGATGGAAAATAGTGTCGCGTTTTCGTTTCGTTACTTGCTGATTTTTTTTTGCAATTTAACACGTATATGTGATACATGCGTGCTACTTGCTGTAGTCGGTGTCTTAATAACATGGAATTTGCAAACAGGTTTGGTACAGTACTTAAATGAAAAACATTTGTACACAAAGTATTATTACGTATGTAAAGTGTATCGAGATTAATTGGCATAGAGCATATGTGATTAGCGTTGTTTATCGCGAGATAGATTCGATCATCGCTTATCCACGGCACACCTGACGTACCGTATTACAGTACGATTCGATGTTATTACGTGCAACGAGTAATCAAATCTATTTTTTTTCCTACGATTCAATCCGAATCGATATACGTGATTAAAAGGATTGAGAAAAAAAAATATATGCATGTTTCTATGCTATCCGTTTAATAAGGGAAAATTTAGTTTCTCGACAAACTGGTTCTTACGGACGGTCGAGGAAAAACGAATCGTCACTGTATGCGTGATAATTACCTGCGATAATGCGTAAGATCGAAGGCTAACACGTGATTCGCATTTCGATCGGGAATTATCTGTCATTCGTCATTCCAGGAATATTATTTTAAGTGCACACTTCTTTTTCATTGACGCAGACCGATGGAAAAGTGTTGCAAATTACTGTTTGATCCCGATTAGGACAAGAATGATCGGCATTACGGTGCGTTTAATCGATCGTACATATACATACAGCCTGATCTTACGTAATATCAAAACGAGCACTTCTTTACACGAACGTTGTAATTTTTTTAAGTCGAAGTAATGCGTGAAGCAAGTAGGTGACTTTATTGCACGATAAAGTCAGCGGTGAATTTATCGAGACACTTAATGATTGTATTATACATTTGTAACGACGCCAATGAATTTTCCACTCGTTATAATCATCGACTTTATGAAGTATTGCTTGTTTATGCTAATAACTTTTAGAAAGAGAAAAAAATGCCACGTGGCTAGCGTTGTTTAATTACTACAACCGTAGACAGTGTCGGGTAATTTTTGTTGGATCGTATTTATTACTATATGTAAATGAAAAGACGAAGAAAAGAAAAGTAAAAAGGAAAAAAAAAAACGAGTAAAATGAAACACGGCAAAGTTGATTGCTTCACAATGCTAATAAAGATTTTCATCGCAGGTACCTTTTCATTAGGTACGCGCGCGCGTTATGCCTCAAGTTAAATGTTAATTGCAAATCAACATTTCGCAGTCCGCAGCGCAGCGAAGTGTTCGCCGCGATTTGTAAATCTGAATCACTCGGACGGGGAGGGTTCGTTACAGAGATGTGAATTGTGAACACGCGGTATTGTTGCGAGCGGCGTTAATCAAATCGCGGCGTCGGACTTTAGATCCTGTTAGGCAAACGGATTTTTACTACGCGTTTTTCCTCCGACGCAACAAAATTGCGCGGTAAATTTTTGCCATTTTTTTTTTATGCAAAACGGTTTTTTACACGACCGCTACCGTTTTTATATATGTTTTTACAAAGTATTTCACGATAAATCGTTGCGCCGTTTCGAACGACATGATTTTTGTGCTCGTAAAAATCGTAAATGTACGGCGTTACAAACATCGTTCGCGTTCGTTCGCAATAATGGACGGAGAAAGTCTAGTAAATTTCGGGTATCGAAATTCGTTGCCAGCTTCGAGTGGATTCTTGTCGAGACGAGATGAACCATGCCGATAGGAGTGCAATCATAAAGTAATTGCTATCTTGTGATCTTCGTCGGTAGTCGCAAGAAAACGCGAAACACAGTTAGGCCAGAGGTACTTACGTGAATTGAATATCAAACTCTTGGAACAAATATCGGACATTTCTATTGCGATAATATATTATTTCCCAATAAGTGATGTACATTTGTATAGTTTAATTATTACAAATAATCAGCGTGCCGCACGCCGCGCATACGGATTAAACAGTGCATCGTCCTATAACCAACAGAACTTCAATTCTAATTACCGGCTAATTAACTTGTGCCCATTACGTCTATATTAATGCAATTTATCAAAGCAGATCAGCGTGTGTGTGCGTGCAGTTCCCGTACACGTGTCGCGCCGCTGAATTATATTTATCGAGTTAGTCCGAAGTTGATGCTAAATTAAAAAAACAAAAGGAAAAAAAAACTAAATAAAACGTCACCGTGAAAGATTTCTATTGGCTATTACTCTGTTAAACACCCACGCCGCAGCCAATTTTGTGTACAATGGATCTCGTTCATTGTTATTCCAGCTACTCCGCGTACAGTTCGCAAATACCACGTTCGCGAGTAAACACATGGAAGAGTAGCTCTAAAAAATTGATAGTACTGTCTTCGAGTCACGTGCGACGTTTAGTAATTCAAAATACCAAAGACACTATCATATAGTGCTTCGGTAATAGAACACAACCGTGGCAGAAACCACCCGACAAGCGTAAATAGTTAACCCAGAATTCTCGTTACACAGGCAAAAGTTACATCGGTGAATTATTGATTTTTCGCAGATAGTGTCGAAAATTCTACAGGGAAACCATCTAATCCCGGTTAGAACCTTTTCAAACTTTAATATCCCCGGCATATTAACGCAAACGAACTAACGTCGTGACGCGACACGATGTTAAATGCTACATTCTATTTAAGACAAGAAATAGATTCACGCCGGCGTTTAATTCACAATTACCAACGTATAGACACACACGATTTGCGACTGTACGCAAATATCCTCAATAACAAAACGGTCCGTCCGTGCATGCCTCAAATATACATACATACAGACACACATACATCCGTATATACATATTCACACGATAGTTCGATTTACCGGGCGATCGATTCGAAATTTAATTTGCGGGTAGGAAAAAGCGCCATTAGATATCGTACATCGTCGAACGTAGTCGGCCGGTGGCCGATAAGGAATTTATAATATCGTCCCATCGATATTATCGGCTCGCTTGTTGCCGATCGGTAAATACCCGCTTAAATATCGCCGTGTAAAGATGAGCACGGCCGCCCGCCGTACGTACAGTTCCGTCTGTGAGAGTGTTAGTGTATAACAGTACACATACATATATGTATACATACGTACGTTAGTACGTAGGTGTGCGCCCGGCGAAAAAGGGGGTAAATGAATTGCCGTCGAGCCAAGAGAAAAGGCAGGCAACGCGCACGAAGCTTATCCGCGGAACATGCAATAGCACGCGTATTAAAAGTCGGCTAATTTAAAATCGAGCGAAGATCTGTGCGCGGCCTGCAATCGCGAGCCCCGCGAACCACGCGCGGTCTAGCTGACTCACGATCTCACGGCACATTGGCGTGGGTAGCGAGGAATTATCTCCGAAGGGATCGTTCTTGCCGGGAATCCGATGAATTCGAGAATTTTTTCGCCGGATATTAACACTATTTCTGCCACGATTGTATGTATACCTATCATTACGACCGAAAGGTGTCTTTTGAAACCTTTTCGTTTGAATGCAAATATTTGCCAAAACTGTTGGGATTTCAAATTACCAGAAATGTAGATAATTTAACAACTATTGTATAAAAAGTCAAATTAATTGTGGAGAATTGATTCAATTTAACGAATGATTTTAAGTTATAATTTGAAAGGTGTCTTTGGACACCTCTTGGTAGAAATAGTGTTAATACTAAACGTATGGATAGTTTATTTGCATATTCTTACGGAATCCGAAAAAATGATACTCCCTCTGTCCCATAATACTTGATAGTTTTCTCCTTTTTTCTTGTTCCATATTAGTGAATATGTTTCTTTAACACATTCGTTGCCAAGACGAGTATACTTGTCCTACTTTCAATATGTTATGACATATAGCGTATTGAATTAAAAATGTAGAAAACTTGAAAAAAATAGTACAAATAAAATTTATTTGTTAACTTCATATAATTTAAGCTTGGCAGTGAATGTGTTAATATTAATTTTTTGACGAATAGTTCGTATATTTTTATTTAACAATAAGAGTAGTTCATTATTCAAAAAACATTAAACTCATAAGGGAAAGAAATATTGAAGTTGAGCTATATATTTTAATAAGTTGCGGCCACGAAACGAAAACTATCAAGTTTTATGGGACACAGGGAGTAACTTTTAGAATTAGATTCGCGTATTAATTAAATTGGCATAAAGACCTGTATTTTCCTTATGTTGATTGAAGAAATTAAGGTTGAAAGCTATAACGTTGCATGCAGGCATTTTAATAAAAAGTTTGAAACGGGTCATTTGATCGGTCTCGGTAGCTTTAGTGTTAATAAGACAGATTCTAGAGATACCTTAATTTACGTTGTACTATCAATTCCGTAACGGGGTGCGTTTCAGGGTGTCAAGGATACACTTTCACGATGTTTTCTTAAAATTCTTGAGTCGATATTAGTGAAACTAAGGGACACTAAAAGTTTTGTGCGTTAAGTTACAGAAGATAAGTGTTTTATATGTGTACATTGGACGAGGGAAGATAGTACCAGTTGGATAGCAATTTCAATTCCAATCGAGATGCATTATTATTATATTATTTGTTTATTCTACAAATACCAAGTGTATAAAAATTGGGATTTCATTATTCCGAATATTATCTATAGAATTTCTCGACCTATCGGAGAAATAAGATTTTTCACGCAATCCTTCCAAGATCTTGGAAGTATCCAACAGTTAGCGGATGATTCGCAGATCTAGTGCGAACACGATCGTCAAAGGACGGCTTGTTGATGCATAATGGCGGAACACGGTCAAATACACATACATTATCGGACTGCGCATCGAATGATCGTTCCACGTCACGTCTTCATCCGGCACGGTCGACCTTAAAGGTGCATAACGGCTGACCTTGATTAACCCATACCTTCGCGATCGAGGAACGATTCGTGGAAGATCGTGCGTTCGCATATACACGCACACATACCAACACGCAGCGCGTGATCTCTCGAAGAAGGGGCGCACTTGCAAATGACTGAAACCCCATAAATCAGGAGTATAAATCGATAGTTCAACTTACGGGGGCCCATTAAGCGAGTGTAGTAATAAAGCTGTATCGGTAACGTTATTGGTGTCCTCTTAATAACAACCCGATCGGGACTGAATAACAGAGAGGAGCTTGAATTATGGGTGTAAACCGGGCTCCACCCCTTTCTCGCCCGGAATTCTCCGCACCACGCGTGGCGTGGATACAACTTCGGCCCGCATTGGGCAAACTTTGTTCAGCCCGAAACAATTTCTATCGGACGCGGAATGGCTTCAGGTAGGTCAGTCGGCTTAACTTCCTCTGCGTATGTATATATGTATATATGTACGCAACAGAAATAAAAATAGGAGTTCCGCATGGGCTTGGCAAATCGTCGAGGGAAAGATACAGCGACATTTTTTGAAAAGCTTGGACAGTCTAGTTTTTATGAAACTTCGTGTACGTACATGAGAATCATTATTTGAATTAATATAGAACCTAATTTATTATAAATACATATAATTATATCAATATAATATGAAAAATAAGTGTGAACATAATTCATGTGTATCGATAAATAAAGTAGTATCAATTCCGGCAAACAAATAACGTTGAAAAACACGGATCCACTTTCCCCGGTTCATCTCGGATGAACGCGATACCGGGATAGGAAGAAGAAAGAAAGAAAAAAGAAAGAAAAAAAGAAGAACGGCATCAGATACGTCCGAAGAATGTTCGTTCTGTACGTGGCTCGGGGAGGATATAATAATAATATCGGCAGAAAGAGGGGGATATAGTCGTCACGACGGATCACGTCGAAGTCGTGATCTTCCGCAGCGTCCAGGGACGGCGAGATCGCGCTTGTGATCAGCTCGCGAGGGAGTCGAACGAGAAGATCCTTGGTAACCTCCGCAGAAAGTTCTGGTGCGTGCAATGCGAAACGTGACAGAACCCACCCGCCCTTCGCCCGCCCTCCTAACAATACCCTCGTCGTCTTCTTCTTCTTCCTCTTCTTCTTTCTCTTGGTTCTTCCTCCTCGTCTACTTTGCTCTCCATCTTTGTCGTTTCTCTTCTCTGAACTTCGTCCAGCTTCCTCTTCTTCTTCGTTCCATGTTCCGTTCTGTATTACCTACCGGGTCGGACCGACTATACTTGCGATTTTTTTTAACCCATTCGTTACCAAGACGAGTATACTCGTCCTACTTTCAATATGTTATGACATATAGGGTATTGAATTAGTAAATTTTTGGTGACCACAAACATAATTATACAAATGTAGAAAACTTGAGAAAAAGACTACAAATAAAATCTATTTGTTAACTTTGGTAGACAATACCACTCAAATTATAAATGGCAATGGGAATGACTTCATATAATTTAGGCTTGACAGCGAATGGGTTAACTCGCCGTACGCTGGATCCACCAAAGATATTATTTTGCTTGCAGCGTGACAGGACCAAGGATAACCGGGATCCGTTTTAACGCGACGTCCAATTTCTAACTTCGTACTTACACTCGAACAAGTCGAAGTTATAAATCGGTCTACCAAATGGCGCGTAAACGTAGAAGGCCGTGGAGATATTTAACCGGCGTAGACTGACAGAGTTCACGTGGACCGCGGTAGCTTATTTCCAAGCATTCCTTTATTTATCGCTTCTGGATTTGTCAGGTATTATTCGGTGATTTATGTCCCGGCTCGTAATTTATATACACGTAAACAAAAGGTGAACGTGAGAGGTGAGGGACGGGTAATACATATACGTATACATATACATATAGTTTGGGAACCTTTGATTGGTATGTATGAATGTAGTACGTATGTACATACATACCAAACTCAGCATTTCTTTTGAATTATCAACCGAACATGCTCCAGAGTATTTCCTGTCGTGTTCGTTACGTTAATTTGCGACGTTAATCCAATACAAGATAGAGCCCAGGTACTCTGTTTCCTTGGGTTCTCTCTCTCTCTCTCTCTCACTCTATCTTTCTTTCTCTCCTTCTCTCTCTCCCTCTCTGTATATATACATATACATATACATATGCATCCGCGAACTCCCGTTCGTTTGTATCAAACGTTCTAAAATTAATCGGCACGTCCGACGACGAACGTCTGGGAACGGTGGAAACCGATAACTCGTAAGTAACGTTCCAGTCACCTCTTGTAAAATGCAGTGACACATTCGATTCGTTGCAGCAGACTCGTTTCCACGGAACGACTCGCTGCCGACCGTGAGATTTGGATCACCCCGTACAACACACGAGAGGCTTATGATGGCGACCTCGCTATCTCGCTTCACGATCCTGATCACGATCACGCACGCACGCCGAACCGCCCACTGCGTTCTCTCTCCCTCTCTCCCTCTCCCTCTCTCTCCCTTCTAACCCCCTCGCACTCTCATACCATCATCCACGGATCTCTACCTTCGCCTCTGAACGCACGTGCGTGTGCTCGCATAAGAAAAATCATTTTCATCGGGTTTACCTTTGCACCCCACCTGCTTTCCAGCCGGAAAATCTGGCCGGGTTAAACAACGACACGCGGTTTCCGTTCGCTGAATGTCGAATGGATTGAAAATGCTATGTGCATGTGACACGAAACAACGTGGTAGGGCAAATGAAAGAATAAAAGAATAGATAATATTGAGATGTTAGGTGTACCGAGATTACAAGGCGATAATATGTATATGTAGTGATGTAGAGTGATATCCGATCCAAGTATTGTTAAGTTGGGTTTCGTTGGGTATATAAATTTAGACAGGATTAACGTCGAGTGGATTGTGTGATACTTACGAATGAATAGCGAAATTACTAGAAAGTTCGCAACCCGTGCGTTTCACATAAATTGTTTGTGATACGAAAAAAATACGAAACAAGAGAACGCGTACGAAATCATTGGGTATACAGATACGTCCTACGCTTCCATTCTTATTGTTAGCCGATTCGCTGCGTTTACCTTCTTACGTGTGAACGCACGTGCGTAAATATAGAAGTGACGCGTACTTTGTCATCTTCTCTGAAAATTGCTTCCGTGGTATCGCCTTCTCGCACGGTTTCCCTTTTGAATAAATCTGAAATTTTCTTTACAACCTGTGGAGAGGGGGGGGGGGGAAGAATCAATTATATCTCTCAGAAGTTGAAAGTATCGGAGACATATAATGTAATAAAATATCAATCGTTACAGAAGATGCATTTAGACATTAACAGTAAGGTAAAGGCATCAGTAGTTGACACTTTGGTATAAAAAAGCGTAAAATAAGAAAAGTGTGCACTAAAACCAATTGAAATTTATGTGAACGTATCACAGTACTATTCAACTATCGATATTGAAACAAAGTGCTCAAATATCGAAACTTAGTACTCAAGTAAAGAAATAGATCATTCCTTAAAAATAAAAATCATTTTCTCCTACTCTCATCAAAAATATAGAAACGTAACAAATATCAAGTACCGTTCCACTATCGCGATAACTATCACAACCGACTTGCAGCTAGCATTGATTTGATTAATACCAATACATAAAAAGACTGAAAATATCTCTAACATCGTAGGAAAAAAAGCAAAGACTCCAACAACACGGTATACCGTAATACAAACTTTGTAGGCTTAATTAACGACAGAATTATTCGAAAGCAAGCCCTCGTTCACGTTTTCTCCGACCATGGATGCAAACGAAACAGAGAGAGAGAGAGAGAGAGAGAGCGAAAAGAAACTTTATCGCCAGCAAACAAAGGACATTACTTACCAACTAGTCATACATTTCCATCACCCACGCACGCACGCAATACATGCGTGACCAGGCGCGCGGGTACGCTTCTTGCGCACGATTAACGGTGCACGCCGGCGAATTTTTCGATTCCGTTCTCTTCTAAGGTGGAAGCTGCGTAGGAGGGAATTGCCGGAGCGTCGCCATGACCTGTCGTAACCTCACCGTTTGCCGCCGATATCTCGGATCGACGCGATGCGGAATTCCTGATTAAGTGGCCCCCAGCACCAGTTTCTACGTTCCTCTCTGTCCCTTACCGTTCGCGTTCGGGTTTTCTGTACCGGGACACGACACACCGCCAAGTCGGAAGGAGAGAGAGAGAGAGAGAGAGAGAGAGAAAGAGAGAGAGAACTCCTCTCGTTGCCATCAATCGAACGGCGTCGATTCCCCTGTGATCTGTTTTCCTGAGAACAGGACGTCGTCTCCCGACGGAGCTGGAGCAATGCAAACCTTATATATTACCGCGGAGTTCTCTTTGACCTCGGTTGACCCCCGGAGGACGCCCGCGTACCATGTGTACTCGAACGTACGTATTTACACGGCACGATGCTCCCCGTCGTAGTCCTTCTCCTCTCTTCTTCGTCCGACTCCTATTTCGTCTTCGTTGTGGTGGATGGTAGCCCTGTCGGCTGTGTCTGTGTGCGCGCGCGTTTGTTTGTTGCCCCCAGGACGGCGGGATCCACTACGGAATGAACTGGACGAGGTCGTCCTACGTTCATAATTATTGCCTCGTTCCCGCCCCCGCGTTGTCGCTCCCCTCTCCTTATTCCTTCGTGCTTAATTAGATGTCTTGTGAAAATTTACTATCGATTGCCGGGGACGTGCCGCGTCAAGAGAGTTTTCGCCGGCACCGGACGAATATGAATTTTAACGTCGCCGTTGAAACGTATCTCACCCCGCGGAGATATTTCATTTTCGTCAGGTGTGTATGGATATTAGGATGAGATATTGAAAAGTTATCAATTTTAATTAATTATATCGCGTTATTCATTCGATGCAGCTCTCGTATTTTCTTCTCGTAATAAATGATAAACGAGTAACATTTCATTTAACCACATCATGAAACAACTAAATTTATATATTAAATAAAGAACGAAACCATAAACTCTTTACACCTTTGGCCACATATGTGGACGTTTAGTAATTTCTTATAAAATAAATATCCAATTACCAGTGCAGCGAAACCAACCAAAATTTACTTCTCTTATTCAGGGATTCTATAGTGAATAATCTGTAATATTAATTTTAGTCTATTTATTATTCACAGTGACTATAATAATAAAAAAAAAACTAAACGTCCACATCTGTCCAAGGGCGTAAAGAGGTTAAGAATTTCCGTTCGATATCAAAACATACTCGTTATCCGTCCTCGGGGCTCTCCGTCAGTTTGATAAACGTTCCCACGTGAGCCGTTCAGGCTTCACGCACACCTGATATATTTAGTTGATCTTTAACGCGAGAGTAGCTTAAAAGCAACGAGTACCGTGCCGCATTGTAATTACAAGTAAGGAGAAACGGGCCTTGTGGGAGTGGACGACTTTTGCTGTGTCATACCTTGGCCCCGCGATGACTAACAGGAGAGGGGTGGTAGGGCCTCGTGGTGGATGCCTTAGGTCGGTATAAGGTACGGTAACTGCGAAGGTACGGGTAGATCATTAGCCATGATTTGTTGTCGAGCAGGCTGCCCAATGACCCCGCCGGCCGGAGCGTGAACTCCGGGCGTGTCGAGATCTCCGCACGATGATCTTGTATGCCTATAACCATCGGACTTCTCCTTGTCGATGCACATTGTGCGGAATGTACGTTGCGTGTATGAATATTATGTATGCACGTTAACACCGTATCGCTTCTGTTAGCGATAACTACCGCGGTCCGGCAACGAGGTCGTAAGTTCGTACTGGTCTACTTAGAATCAACAACGTACTCGAGGAGACAGGATATAAATAACGGTTGTCTCTTTACAGACCTAACCGTCGTTGAATTAGATATGATGTATATCGGTGATATGATTTACATTGTTGTTACGACGCATGTTGAACGCGTATGAATAATATGAATACGTTATTTAGAGGTTCTTTAGTTTTGTTGTTGGAGAAGGGGATGAGGGAGGGATAGATGAATTAATAATAATGTTTGTTATAACTAGTTCATGTTTTACTATCGCGTGAAATATCATTCTAGGGGTTGTACTTGCGATTTCCATTTTATTGAATAAAATTGCTTTACTCGTCGATATTTAAATATTGATAAGACTCTGTTTTCCGGCAATAAAATGATACCGTAGAGCTGGCCTGCCACTCTCCTGCCGTTCGATACTCGTAAGTAATATATTCTTATTTTTCACCGGACTAGTTTTTTATACAAAAGAAATCCATCGACGATAAATACTTGCGATACCACACACACACACTTCGTAAAAGTATCGCAAGAAATGTATCGCGTATCCGTGATTCGTTAAAAATAAACAAAAAAAAACGCCTCGAAAGAAAAGTAAAATTAGTGCAAAAAGTATCAAAGAATGTATCCACTTCGCGGATATCGTACTTAACACACGTCATGCTTTTCATTGAAACATTTATTTACGCATCTTTGCATCCGAAACGGTATCACATATCTTTGTTATCTCCGTACCTATAGGAATCCCAGCAATTTCCCGTACTTTCACAGATAATTAAAGATCGCCACAGTTAACACGCACGTACAGCGTAGATCTCTATAATCCTTAATTATCGATCACTTCGTACACCGAACGATTCATATTAAGTAGACATATAAGCCCGTATTCCGTCGGCAGATTCCTCGCACAATAGCCGGCCCCGATATTAATAGTAAACGAGGAAGCACGTGGTCGATTAAGACTTTTTGATCGTACGGCTATTTAAATAGCGAACAATGTTAGGGGCATAGCCAGGATAGTTCGTACGGGGCTTCCCGTTATCGGTGTACAACGGACTCGATGGAATCCGAGACGCGGTCCGGAGGATAGAACGCTTTTAAGCGGATGTTGGTACGCAAGACCCCTATATTTCCACGGCGCGGCGCTGAATTTACGTTATTACCGTTCACCGATCGGCAATAAAAACGAGCGCAATGCGTAATGGAGGTATGGTGTAACGGGTATACCCAGGGAAAGGTCAGGGGTTCGCTCGCATTTCAGGCCGTAGCAAAAGCCAACGGAGCGTATTCTGCTCTCGCTAAAGGAATTAATATGCGTGGATATTTACATTTACATTGCGTAACGTTTCTTTGGTGATTTAGTTATGGAACGATACACCTAACGCGTGAGAGTTAAAAATCTTTCATCGGCCACTTGTTTCACGGATCGTTAACGAATCCTTTTTGCGGGATACGCTCGAACGTTCCGCGTCACTACGTACCTTCCGTGTACACGTATGTATATGTATATGTATATGTATGATATTATACGTGCTAATAAGGAATAGTTTTAACCCCTACGATATTAATATTCCGTACGGTGTAATCTAGATACAGATGTTCTACTCAGATAGATTCTCTGAACGTTAGTATGTACGTATGTATGTATAATATAATGTACAACGAATTGAATCGTGTTTTATAGATAAGATATTAATAGGTTACGGTAAAACGTTTACGTAGTTCTCTATGTTTCACATTGTGACGTGATAGTAGAATATCAAATTACCTATTTAACACCCTCGCGGTAAAGATCTTTTAAATCTACAAAACATATTTACGATCTCGTCGCACGCCCAGCTAATTAGTTAGCCCGAGCTTGTGTATCCCTGTGTGGTGGAAGCACGGTATTTTTCAGCTTCCACGTTAGCGAAAGGGGTGGTATCACCATTGACAAGTTGACGAGCAAGAACGAGAGAGCTCGAAGGATCATCACGTCATCCGGACAAAGAAGCACATCCGTTTACGGGTCTACACCGAACGAGAGGAGGCCGCGGGCTGGCGAGTTCAAAGGGGGAGGATTCTCGTAACGAGGCTACGAGGAGACGATGGTACTATATGATGATGAAGAAGAAGAAGAAGAGGAAGAAGGAGAACGGAGAAGGAGACGAGGAATTGTGTAGTGCGTGAGCTCACGACGTGTCTCGGTCCGATGCGCGTCCTTAGGAACCTGAGATCGAGGATGAGAAAAAGGAGGAACAAATGACGAGAAGAAGGAGAACGGAGAAGGAAGGAACAAGAGGGAACGACGGGAACTAACGCGGTGGCCCCCAGGGTGGCGTTAGTGTATTCGCGGTGGTCAGGCATACATCGGATACCCGGTACCGGGTACCGACTACGTAGTATTCAGGTACTCCGGTACCAGGTAGTCAGGTAGGTAACCGATGAACAGTGTAACGAGGAAACGAGACGAAGGAACTAGGAGAGAATTCATCGTGAAAAAAAAGAAAGAAACGATCGGTAGAAAGTCCGAGAGAAAAGAAACAAGACGATATAGAGACAACCAGTGAATACAGGAAGAAGATCAGAAAAGAGAATAAAGAGAACGAGAGAGAAAGCAACGTGTACAATGTAAAAGATAAACAAAGAAGGTCTATATACCATGGGAGAAAGATAAAACGAAAAGAGCAGAGAAAAAGATTGGGATAGGAGATCACGAGGAGAAAGAGACTGAGTACCTGAACGAGAGGAACTGAAAACGAAACGAGCAACGACGAAGAGGAGAATGCGAGATCGAAAGGGAAAGAAGAGACAGAGCTTGGCTTCGGCAAGCAAGGCGGTCAGGCAACCAGCCAACCAACCAACCAACTATCCAACCAACCAACCAACCAACCAACCAACCAACCAACCAACCAAGCAACCAGGCAGCCAGGCAAACAGGCAGGCAGGTACGAAGGTACCCCGTTTTGCTCGCGATACGCGCTCTCGATGGGACCCAGGGCCTCTCCGCCGCGGGTTCTTCGGCTCACGCGGGACCGCTGATCTGTGACCCGGATCCTCCCTACCTCACCAACCCCGGCTACGGGTTTCACCTTAACTCAGGACGCTCACCCACATCCACGCGCGAACAAGAACGTATGTACAGATATCCGTATATACATCCACGACCGCGGGATCTTCAACAGTGTATACACGTATATATATGTGTATTTGTGTATATATGTGTATATATATGAATGCTTGTATAGGTATTATATACATACATCGGTGAAAGAACGAAAGAGGTACTAGAGGAGAGCGGCGTGCACGCCGCCGCACGCATCGTTCGTAAAAAAGCTCACCAGCCTCTTCCTCACGAGCAGGAGGGGAATTTTTTACCGAATACGTAATTCTACGGTCAGGGTTCAGCCAATAATCTGGTTCATTCCGGGGGAACGTATAGCGAAGGAGAGGAGATCCTCGCCGTGGCGTGTACTATCGAGCTGGAATCTCTTTCTTTCTCCTTCCTCTTTCTCTCTATCGGTCTCCTTTTCGTGCCTTTCCCCTCTTTCTGTTTTTTTCTTTCTATCTTTCTCCGTAAGCAGCAATCTATGCCTCCGAGGTACACGCCGGAATACGTACGTATTCCCGTGGATAGTAGTTTTCTTTCGTTTTTCCACGCTGGTTTCATATTTTTTTTTTGTCTTCTTCTTCTTCTTTATTCTTCTTTCGTGGCTCACTATACTCGTCTGTCTGACTCTTCGGTGCTGCTCCGATACGGATACGTTCTACTGATCCATCGTCTTCTTCGTTTCGTTAACGTTTGCACATGTATTCATCTTTTTTTTTCTTTTCTTTTCTTTTTGTACGTTTTAACAGAGCGATCAAGCCTCAAATTGTCGATTTCTTGCAGAGAGTGCGTATTGATCTTCACCTTCACCTATCAGCCCTATTTTTTCGCCCTTTTATTTTTTCTTTTTCTTTTTTTTAGTCGTCGTTTTTCATCGTCAATTTTACTTCGCGTTCATTGAGGCTCGATCGTACCGTTCGCCGTTTTCCTTTTGTTTCGCGTGATTTCGTCTTCGTATTCTTCATACGTTTTATCGAGCAGTCAAGTGTTTGACATGGGGTACCTTTTATCCTTGCATTTACGTAGGTACTTAGTGCCTGAAGTGAGAAGAGAAAGGATTTTGTCTTTTCGTTTTAATCGCCGTCATTGTTTTATTCATCGTTTCGCTGCAATTCTATTCGCCAATTATCCGAACTTCGCGATAGTAAATTTCTAACGTTCTCTTTTCTTTCCCTTCACTTCGTCGTAATTAGCCTAATAAGTTCTGTAAATTCATCGTTATTCGACCCCTCGGCTATTCATTTTTTTATCCGCGCACACTTAATCGGCCAATCAGGTTTCAAATCGTCGACTCACAAAGAGGTTAAATAGCGAAGATCTTCATTTCTTATTTCCCTTTTCTTCCGTTTCATTTCGTCGCTGTTCGAATGCAGTTCTATTAATTCATCTTCATCTTTCGTCGCAAGCTCCCTTTTCATTCTCTATTACCGATAAATCTTATTTTTTCCCCAGCGTACTCCTTGCTGTCTGAGAATTTCAAAACACCATCCACTGATTTATTTATTTAAATATATTTACCCTTCTTAACCTTTTTACTGCCTTAGATCCAATATATAATTTATTTTAATATAATTTAAATATATATAATGACACATTCAAATAAAATAAATAAAATAGCAGAGAAAATATTGTCATTATAAGAAAAATATTTTCATTTTAATAGACACCTCAAATATCGCGTACATTTCGTAGAATTTTTGGTTAGTAACCAAAAAAAACTTACGACACGCTATAAGAGTTAATTTCATACCGACGATTACCCTCCGTAGTATTCCGTCGTTCAGGTCCGAGGCAAATTAAAAGAAAATGTCATAAAACTGCATGGTTCGCACTCGAGCCGTCGAATAGGTTTCGTAATGTGTAGCTTCCTTGACTTCCGTGTCTTCTTTTGCTTCTATTCTGCTGACCTGCCATTAAAATGGAGTTCTCTACATTCGTCTTCGCCGTTTTACTTCACGTGTCTGTGCCTTTTTTATTTTTCTTTCTTTCACCTCCTCGTCCCGGTAAGGTAGGTACGCTTAATCGAGCGAGCAAGCTCGAATCGCCGATTTCTGTGGAGTGCCGGTGCCACGTAATTGCGAATACCTGGTGCGCGTATAATTGCCCACATCTCGAGGATCTGCCTCTTTCTTCGCCGTTTCCATAGACGTCAGCATCTCCTTCGCACGGCCCTGGACGGTAACTGGTGTGACACGATGTACCGTTGCACGCGAAAATTGATGCCACTGTCTCGTACGTATCGTTCGTTTTTTACGAGACGCCTCGGATCATCGACGTCGAGTTTAATATAATTATTATTGGCCGATACTTAACGGCGTGATTCGTTTCAGAAAGGTGGAAACTCAAACGTGACCGAATGGAATTCGTATGTTAACGTGTTTTACTTTTATGCAAAACGTAGCGCGCACTTGTGGAAAATAAATTCTTCGTACGATAGCTGATTACGTATATTTTTTGTTTTTGTTTTTTTACCTCGGGACAAAGCGATGCATTTCATATACGAAGATGATAAAGTCCGAGCGTAATTTTCTAATTTAATTAAGAAATAATTCATATTTATAACGCTCTCTGTTCTTATTAGAAATAATACCTCTGTTAGTATTATTCTTACGATAAGTATATGTTTCAATAGCATTTTAATTGGATTGAAATCCTAATTACCATTTCCGTTTGTGACTTTAGTTCTTTGACCTATACTAATGAAGGATTACGCTCCGCTGGGATCCGTGTTTTCAACGTTTCCTGAACAGCTTGACGGGTCCATTCGAGTGATCTTTCCTTTTGCGCTGGCTTATTTCGTACGATGTACAGACAGATTTTTGATAGTTGCACACGTTTCAATGGAACCTGGCTGCCGCGATTTAAACAAATATTCTCATAAATATAAGGACCGTACCACACGCGCGAAAACCGAAAACCGCGATACTCGTTTTCGCAGATGTCACGGGTCACCCTATATACATATACGTATTAAGTCGGCAGAATTATTATCTTCTTAGAAAGACGAATAAAACAAAAGGTTTCGCGTGTTTTGCCAAAGAAGTTTTGTGGACGTAAGGTAGAAGGAAAACGGGTCAAAAGTCGGAAGTTAATCTATGTAAATCTAAATTAAGTCCGGCGATTGCGAACTCGTACACTGCTGGTAGGATAATTAGCTTCTGTGCAAATCCAACTAATCTGTGCTGCGATCCGCGTAGAAACAGCACAGAATTTGACCGTGCCGAACTTTGTTCTACCTCTTTCATCTCGTTATACATTACATATTCCATGCCCTCCTCTAGACGATATTTTACAGACTATACTCACAAGAGACATCTATTTAAACGTCTATTTAAATAATTTCGTACGTCTGTACAAACGTGGACCGTCTGTTTAAATTAATGTTTTTCTTTTTCTACCTGAAATATTTATCACTGTGTACACTACCGCTTCTGCTGGATATTTTTATTGTACCGTGATATAGTTTCGTTATCGCGAGACGTGTCTGTAACATAATTTCCCGCTGATGATATTTCATTGAATGGTATTCAGGTGCGACGTAGGTTTTGAAAATTTTAGAAAAATGAATTCCACCATTTAAATATTATTTCCGTGCGAATTATCAGCGTCACGTTCGCGAAGTGTTTTTCGAACGTTGCTATCGCGATTTCGCGAATTATGCATGTAATTTAAATACAAATTATGTGATCGAAATATAAAACGTGATAAAAGAGAGAAGCTTTATCGGGATTATTCATTTGCCCGGGCGTAATTGCGTTGTCATAAATTATGCTACACATCTACGATCTACATGATATTCATTCCATATCGCGTGTAATTGGGATCTTCGTGTCTCATGTGAGCTTTCTCCTGTTTGTGTGTAACCTTACGAAGAGCTCGGTGTAATTGAGTTCTTAAGGAAAGATCATATCGGGCCACTTGAAATCTTAATCCTGTTTACCAAGTTAACCTAAGTCCATTACGTAGACATGAGGCTTTAGATAATCGTGGATGCACACAGAACACGCTCGAAGCAAACTAATCTCCCGGCCGTATAAAGTGTAACATAGAATTTTCAAAATCACCACCTCTTCGTACGATCCCTGTCATAAGATAAGCATTGATTAAACGCAAATAACACCAAAAAAAGGGTCGCGCATAGTTGAACCTAACGGAATGATAATTTCGTAGCCAAAATCGGTCGACCAAGTATTCTAATTTGAAACAAAATTAACGGCAACGACCTAAAGAACATTAATTCCATTCAATAGATATGATTCAATTATAAAGCATAAATGTGCCAATAACTATGAAAGTGGTCTAAGACAATATTTCAAAAAAAAAATAAAGTCTTGATAATTTGTTAATAAATGTTTCAAAACCTTTAAAAAACATAATATCCAAAAATTTTTAAAAATTGACTTAGACCACTTTCATAATTATGGGCACAAACATCACAAGTAATACACCAAAATAATCGGAAAACCAACCAAACGAGCGAATACTAAAATCAAAATCATCAACCAATAATCAAACGTACACCCTACAAATCCCACTAATCAAATTAGAATATTAACCGGTCCGTCTTTTCGATGCATCAGTCTACGGCAATATTTCACCGTTTTGACCATCCCTTTATGGTCAAAGGTTTAAGGTGGCTACGTCACGAAAAATCGGTCGACTCACGTCGAGGGAGTGCGAGGGAGGCCTATATAGATTGTGGGGTCGATAGCCGACCGCCGAACGAAAGAGTGAGAACGACCATATAAACGAAATACACGCGGAAAGGGTTCGCGGGAAAGAGAAGGCCGACGAAGGAAATCGTGTAGGGGGATGGGGGTTGAGGGTGAGATCGCAGAAAACGGGCAGCACGAACGAGGGTCAGACACTGGCCCGGTTATAAATGAGGAAAGCAATTTCCAAGTTGGCGACTTGACGAGCTCGAGGCCCATGGTCGTGCTACTCGATGTGGAAAGAGGAATGTGGGATGAGAGGATGGCATGGGGTGGATGGGGGGGTTGGGGGGTAAAAAGGAAGAAGGGTGGGCGCACCAAGTACGAACGTAAGGTGCTCAGGGCGGTGGTGGAAGCGCCAGGAAGGGATGACTAGACGAGGTAGGCAGTATGGCGGGCGATTAATGGCTTTAGTTACTGCCGACCTACCGTGTCCTCCTGAAGGCGTCATTCTCTTACCTTGCCAGACTGTCTCCAGACGTTTCTCATTACCACCGGCCAGTTAATAGCGCGAATGGTGATTGTTCGGGCGAACGCTTCCGGAAAGTGGCTCGAAAATTTACTACCGTAATCGATAACACGATTCATTAATAAAAGGAACGTTATTAGGGATGTTAATAACACGTTTCACGAGGAATTCCTTACGGCTTTTGCTACGGTTCCCGATAAATGTATGATCAATGAAAAATAGTAATTAAATTTGTGTAATCGATGGTATAGAGCAAAAGAACGTTTATGTAATTAAAAATAATAAAGTACATATTAGTAATATTGTCACCTGGGAACAAGTAGATTGAAACACACTTTAGTTATTTTAAGTTAGTTAAAAGATTCTTTAAAGCAATCGTGTTTCTGTCTACACCTATCTGCGTAGTAATATAATATATGTATTATACACATACATAGATACATGCATGATATAATCTTATCCTTTCCCATATAACAAATTCCTTTTTTTTCCCCCTCTATGATAGCACCTGAACTTCCTGTATTACCTCCATCCGTATGAACCAGGTAATAAGTATCCATTCGCGTGCGTATCCTAGCTAATATTCAATTCAGGTTTCGCCGACATATACCGCCGACCGTAATACATCTCATCGGCGCGGAATCCGGTAGCGCGTTCGCCGGTAGCTGAATTTTAATCCGCGCCCATCTTAATCGTGGGTGTGGCGTAGCCGCGTAATCAGCTCTTTAATTCCTGTAAAATCAGGGATAACGAGCCGCTTCGTTCGTTTCCACGTCGGTCCGTCTCTTTCTTTCGCGCCTACCAGCTCCGCGTTTCCTTCTCTCCTTTTGTCGGCCGGCAGACCCTAACTCAGCGCCACGTTCACGGGTATATAGAGGCGATCGTTACGCCGAAAGATCATCAATCACCACCGCGTCGGTTTAGCTCGGCTACACGCAAAAGA
The DNA here is from genome assembly GCA_917499265.3 of Mimumesa dahlbomi. Classification (NCBI taxonomy): domain Eukaryota; kingdom Metazoa; phylum Arthropoda; class Insecta; order Hymenoptera; family Crabronidae; genus Mimumesa; species Mimumesa dahlbomi. Next base: position 7,213,824 of record OU824118.1, on the reverse strand, counting down.
GCCAGCTCGTGCACAGGCCCCCGATCTACTTTCTTTTTTACACTCGGTTACGCGAAAATGAAAAAAAGAGGGGAGGCCCGAGCACGAGGAGCACAGACGGAAGGCGGCGCAAAACCGTGTGCCGGCACCTAACCGTTATTTTTTGAATCGGTGCTCTTTTCCTCGCTCTACCCTGATTCCGGGTTGCAATTCCTCGCCGGGGCGACGTTTAAACGAGCTCGCACCGTGACGTACTTACACGTCTATCGGTAAACTGATGTCAGCGTTCGAATGGATTTCTCAATATGTTTCAACGCTGCGAAAGAAAGAAACTGGAGTTAGATTAATGTTCTAATCTCGAGCGTGTTGTACTTGAAATGTTTGTTTAGTAAAATATATAATTACTTTATGAATGTGTAGTTTTAGTATTAAATATATAAGAAACATTCACACGTATATAATATATTTATATACTTTAATAATAACATTAAAATAATTAAATAACTACATTAAAAAATCTCCACTTTTGACAAATACCTACTTAAAAATCATACTTCCTAATTCCAATTTCCAATTATTTAAACAACCTTCGAAACTTACTCTAACACACACAATTCCAACGATCCTTGTCATTCACATCCCTTATCAAATACACCTCAATAAATCCTTTAAAAATTAACATACCATACCGCGAACCTAACCGTCGGAAGACATCGGAAAGAAAACAGGCAGACGTTTCGATGAATGTATCCGTAGCTACCACAGCCCGGAGCTTTCAACTAGCGACTATTCGCGGTATGGCATATGAGGAGCCAGCGATATCATGTCCTATACGTGATGACAAAAGGCGAAATATAGGTTGGATCATCCAAATACTCTGGCTGCTTGTACGTGCCCATGCCCAAAGCCTCTCCCTTCTCCTCCCCTACCTCCCCCACCTCCACCTCCTCCTCCTCCTTTCACTCGTAATCTCCGCTCGTGCCTTCGTAATAAATATAAAAGTACCCCGGCGGGGCGGCGCTGCTCGGCTAGCTGATAGTAACGCGGCTGTTGCCTTGTCAGAAGAGGGCTGGGCGATGAAGAGCGGGGGTGGACAGGGTGCCAGTATATTATTTGGCGGGCCTCCAGCCGGCCGCGAGGCTCACTTCGTGCTTTTCATCTTAGGCATAGTTTTTTTTTGTTAATACGTCGAACAAAAGGGCCTACCTACCATACGGCTCACTCCCAGGCCACGGGAAACCAGGTGAGCCGCCCTGGTATCGATGACGTACTGTTCCGTTCTCTTGATTTTACATTTTTTCCGCGTATGTTGATTTGACATTTTCGGCCGTGCATTGTGCAGCCGCGGCTGAAAAGCTTCCTCTGTGCCGAAGAATAAAGCTCGCTGAACGTCCGCCACGAAAAGAGACGCTCCACGATTTTTTCTTTTTTTTTTTTTGATAGTATGTATGTACTACCTGGGAGAGGAGGGGGCTGTCTGTGCATTGCTCTTACTTCGGCGTTTAAGCTTAGAAAATATCCTACTGTCTGGAAAAGTGACTTTTATGGTCTTTTTTAGATGTCTCATTCGTTTCTATGGAAAGCTGGTGACGAAAAGGTGGCTGCGGTTGTTTCAGATTCAATGGCAGTGACTTTATCCGTCGATGGAAATCGGGGATAGTTTTCGGTGATAAGGAGAATCGGATGCGATGAATCAGATTGGAGATAATTGCATAAAATTGTTTAGAAAAATGATACAGTTCGTTCAAATGAAAAGCTCAACCAAAGTCCCAAAGAATGATTTTTTAATGAGTACGTATTTCAAAATACATGAAATCCAGGCTAATACTCGAACGTCACCCATTATTTATTTCTTTATTCAAACACACTATGGGAAAGTAAACCGCTGAGTACATTACACCCAGATCAAATCCATTGATACCTCGTTCCATTCAACCTTGTATTTATTACAATGATACTCTACCTAAAACACGATTGCTTATCTAACCGAACGAAACACTAAAACCGTGTATAAATCTATAAACGAACATTTCCCGCGGCATACATCCCACTCGCGAAACAGAATTTCTCTGTCGGATCGCGTAATGTATCATCCGGATAACGATCGACCCATCATAAATCCAAAAACAATCAAACACAATTTACCGCTTATTAAACATGATTTACCTGCAAAACAAATATCTACACCATGTAATATCCATAACCCGACAAAACCACGTATAATTACAACGGATTCTGTTCGCGTGAATCTTTCGAAAGAAATCTTTTCAACGGCGATACGGCGTTTCTCTCGGCGATCCCCAAAAGGCATTTAAAGGATGCTAATGCACCGATTGCTGGCTTCCGCACGATGGCACCGCACGGGTGGTGCGTAGTGCGGCTGTATAGATAAAGCCCGCACAGTTTGACTCCCATTCGCGAACGCTTAGAGAGTGCATAGCCCCGCTGCGTGGGAACTGGAGCACTCTGCATACGGAGAATGCTCCAGTGCACCACGACTCCCGCATCTGAAGACGACGAAGACAACGACGACGACGAGAAGGAGGAGGTGGAGGATGAGGAGAAAGAGGAGGAGGTAGAGAAAGGGGAGAGGTAAAGGAGAAGGATGGGAGAAAGAGGAGGACCTGGACGATACGGTGCAGCACGAGGCACACCGAGATCCTCTCTATAAATCACAGAGCAAGCAGTTTCTCTCCGTGCAGGAGGTGGAACAATATCCTTTCCTAAGGTCTTCGCCTACCGTATGCCTACCGTACTCCACGGTTGTACCGGCGGTACAATAGCATCTTAAAGGATTCGTGATGTGCGGGAAGAGTATGATTAAATATTGTACAAACAGAGGTAACGGGGCCGTTCGTGAATTGTGTCGCGGTTTCGGGGAGAGTCGCGGTGGAAATCGGGAGGGGTTTTTGATGGTGGTTAGGGTAAGCGGATGAGACGGTTTGTCAGTCGCGAGTTACTGCTAGGTGATGGTTATAGGTAATAGGTATTGTATTTTAAAATATTTAAAAATATTTACTTCGATAGATAGGTAGACTGAATAGTAGTGTACTATATCCTTCTTACTGATTCTCATAAATATTCGATAATTTTTCATAATAATTAAATACTTCGTTTAATTCGATCACTTTAATCAAAATTTCAAAGAATCAATCTTTCTAAAACCATTCCGAAATGTTCAACATCCAACACCACGTTCGCCGAACAATTTCCATGATTCGTTTGTCGAACAAAAGCCCGGCGAAAGAAGCGCAGAAATCAAGGGTGAAACGTTCCTGGTAGATCTACGGATTCGCGTCGTGGTTCTCGTTAGCGAGTCGAATCCGATACAGCCGCACTTATCGCCATACGTCGGCGGTGCACGGTAAACGGTTAAACACCGTGCAACAGACAGTTCCACACACATCGTGTCGGAGCTGTCTGCTCCTGGTTTCGTTCCTGCCTCGATATATCCTCTTTTCTGCCCCTCCGACGCCTCCCCCCTTTCCTCCCCTTCCCACCGCGGGGCTCTCCCCATTTCTTTTTTTTTCTTTTATTTTTTTTTTTTTCGTTCGCCTCGCCGCCTCGAGCAGCATTATTAATGACCGCGGAAACCGCGTCAAAGATCTCACGAGCGTGCGCGAGCGTGATCCGTCCGCGTGTACGATACGCAATTTTTTTTTTTTAAACCGTGCTACTCCGCCGCGGTGATAAATGGCGGCTAACCGGAGTCGGAATGTTCTTGTCCTGTTTTGCGGGGAGAATCGGCGAGATCCGCGGATGAGCTACCAGACGCATCGTGATTTAACGCGGTTCGCACGTGTGTGACGTGCCATTGTGATTTAGGTGTTTAGATATTAACAGCTTTGCGGTTCGATAAACACGCCCTTTCAAGGATCCATGCACGTAGGGTACGTTTCGGCAGGGTGTCCGTGATGAAACGGAGAATAGACAGGTTAAATCGAAAGATATATCTCGTTTGGGTAAACAAAAATGAATGATATATTTGGAATTTAAACTTGTGAGTTATTAAGTAAGAATATTATAATGAAAATTTTACAAGACTGACAGTGACACGTTAATTAAATGGGAAATGATAAAAAATTAAATGATGTTATCCTGTCAGTTACATCAAATCTATAATTATCTTTCCGATATATCTTGAAAATTACACATCAGGATGTGTAAGTTCATCGTAAAATATGAAATTCCGGGTATATCAATTTACTGGGCCGACTTCTTCAGCATAGCAACGTCAGTTTCTAGTTCGGAAACCTTCTTCGACAACTCGCGAACCTGTTCATTTAAGCTGGCCACGTCGTAGGGCAACGTATCGGAAGAGCCCACCTTGCGATCGACACATTTATTCAAAATCGTGTCGTCCCTATCTGCTCCTGGCTCGTGAGCCAAGCACTCCTCGATCAATAAATCACTGATGCTCCAATCCTTGATGAAACGGATATGATTGCTGCCCAGATACCAGGTCATCGATGAACGACATCGATAGGACCACGGATTGCCGGCTATTAAAATTTTCCGCAGTTTCTTCAGCTTTTTCAGCATATCCGGCGACAGACAGACGTTTAATTCGTTGTACGCGATATCCCAAACTTCTAACTTCTCCAGCAGATCGTAAACTTCCGGATCGATAACGGTAACTCGATTACGCCACAGGATAAGTGCCCTAAGATTGCGTAATCCAGCGATCCACGAGGCATCGATCTTTCGTATCTTATTATTAACCAAACCGAGTACTTTTAATTTATCGAGACCGTTGAAAGCGTTCGGTTCGATTTCTTCTACGCCGCATCCGGTTATGTTTAATTCGACCAACGAGTCGGAGTACTTTACAAAGGCATCCCTCGTTATTTTACTGATATTCGAATCGATTATGTTAATCCCCGCTGCGTCTGAGGGGATCTGTAACTGAATCGGGAGACGATAATTCAATTTGTTGTAATTCATTGTGCAGAAGGTATGAAAGTATTGTTGTCGGCAAACAACTAGAAACGTATAGATAGGTAGAATTTTAATAAAAGGACATAATACAGTAATATATACATTTCTCGTATTCATCCGATGGAAATAATGTATAAATGACGCGAAGCGACAATGAAACAATTGCGTAAAATACATACATCAATATAATGCGGATTATTCCACCGAATGGTACTATACACTCCGTATCAACTAATCAAAATTAAATTCAATTCACACTACTTAGTAACCTTTTTTTATTACTCATTACCATAGGCAATAATACATTTATATACCCCAAGAATATCAAAACTAAATTTACCAAATTTTTTGCGAAAAATACAAATTTTATTTCAAAGTGGCATTAAGATAATAAATCGTTTAAATATACCCAGTCTTTTATCAAAGCCTTCACATCATTTGTTTAATGAATCAACGAATCAACAACTTATCAATTGTTTATTTCTGATCAGATAAACATAGCAATCGATTGAAACCCATCGGACAGACCTAATTTCTACACCAGACACAAAAAACCGTGACAAAGACTCTTACGTCCAGGTTGTACAATCCCTCGCATTGATACCAATCCTGTCGGCCGTTGTGTCCCGGCCGGCAATCGGCGAGACAGGAAGCCGAAAACGTCAGAAGGACGAGCAGCGATCCCAGCGACCGTCTCATCGTACGGGATATCTGAGCAACGACTGTTGGCTCCCTGCAACAAGGTTCGCTTCTTATACTGATTCGGATCGACCGCGGGCGAGGACATTAATGTCACGGACGTCGACACGGAAAACATAAAGCGGGGAAGTACCGACAGTTAAGACCAAGAACACTCGCGACATAGTAAAATCTGTGCGTGACGATGCATCGTGCTGCGCATACTAAATATAGGCATGCGTGTAACAAAACATCTATCCTGAAACAGTCGAAGACTCCCTGTCTCCAGTTCGCCTTGTAAGAAATTTTTCTGACAAACGATCGGCTTATTGGCCGAAGACGCCGATTATTGGAAGCTCGCACGCGATTCCACGTGTATATGTGTGTGTATGTTTGTATGTATGTTTATATGTATGTTGTACATACATACCATTTACACCGAATGATCTGGTCTACCATAAGAACGACGGGGAGACCCACTGATTGAATAATTAGGATTCGTTATTCGTTTCTCTCATTCGGCCGTGTCACTGATGCTAATGTCTCGTTGAATCCGAGAACCGGTTCCGCTTGCACGAAACCATCACGAAATTGAACGGAATACCTGCAATTTGACGCGTCGTGAAATTCCGACGTTAAGCATCTCGAAAAGGCCGCGTGTTCGGGATCATCCGGCCGTTGCTATAACTGCATATTTTCAGCCATTAAGATCATCGATACCTTGTTTTTTTTGCAACAATGCCGCTCGAAAACGCGAACGTACGAAGCGGATAAAGGGAAATTAAAACAAAAGATTCTATGGAATAACCAGAAAATTCCTAACGTGTAATTACGTGCCACGGTTCGAGATGTAATTTCGTGACTGATATCGCCCGATTTCCCATCACTTCTTTTTTCTTTTTTTTTATTTTTCAAATATCAGATGATCCTCTCTCGCGATAATACCTACGTGTTTTACAGACATTAAGCCCGCCGCGGACTGTGCGCAACACATAATCATAAACCGCGTTACTTCGATCGAGCTTTAATCGCCCGAATAAAGCCGGCCGACGATGCTGTGCCCCGGGTGCATTTGTCACTCTAGTGCGAGCAAATAAAGTGTTTGCGTACTCGGGAAACGATGGTATACGATGATCGGACGGTATCTTGAACGATAAAATTACAAAATACCTGCTGTATATATATATACACGTGCTAATAAAAGTCCGCGAAAATGATTCAAAACGGTGTGGAAATACGAATACGTAATCGAGCCACCGCGAATTTTGCATGTTCGTCCCATCGTGTGATCTGTGATACTCAGTTGGTAATTACAGCGCGATAAGAATCATTGTTACGGCTGTAATGATACTTTTCACTTACAACGTCGAAAAGAGAAAAAAAATATTACTCACGTATTTTCTTTTTAAGCAGACTATATTATATGTACATAATGCTTTAGACTGGAGCACTTGTAATCGTTTATCAGTACGAAAGACAGGTTAATGACATATCAATATAAGTTGATTTCTTATTTCGAATACATAAAACATATATTTAATGATCCCTCATTAACTCGGAACACTATAAATCCATTTACCTACCGGGTAGCGTGAAAATAGTATACATTAGTGTGACCCAATACAATATTTCATAATAATTCTCTAACCGCGTGAAATCAGAGTGTATCTACTTTATCGCTAAAATAAAAATCTTCCGCTATCATAATTCTATCATAGCTTCATCGGTAAAAATCTTTATTTCTCATTCACGTTGATATCTCCATATCCTACACATACTATACCTACACACATACATGAACGTAAAGTATCACACATTCGTACGGGTGAAAAGAATTCATAGCGCAATTACCATCCGCGTCCCGACATCCTCTGCAGACAGTCAAAATTTTTTTCCTTACAGGTGCAACACGAAAGAAAATGCACGTGTGTGTAACTCAAAGTTTTTAACATATGTACATGCACTCGAAACACGTTGTACACGCACGGGTGAGAGTATGAGAGGTCTGCATATATGCATAAGCGTCGGTGCACGTGGTGCGGCGGCAAATCGTAATGCTGTAATAATGGATGCACTACCAGCAACAGTTGTCCAGCAGTGCGACGGGACGAAGAGGGACAACGAGATCGAGGGGAACAAGCCAGACGGAGAAAGACGGATAGAATAAGTAGCAGGGGAAGTCTGTTCATGCGTGTTTCGCACGTAGCAGCGAGTACTTTGCCATCTAAATATTTGTGTTACGTTTCGATAGGACGAAAGAATGCTTAATCATTTGCAAACACGGAAATATTGAGATTGCATAATGCGTGATCTTAATGTTGCAAGTTTATCTACGGGATATGAGATAAATAGAGATGGTAGTGTTTGTTCGGGAATTTTGTCGCTACGAATAATTCGCGGGGAAGTTCTGCGAGTCATCTTTGGGGGAAACGAAATATGCATGTGATAACCTTAACGTTAAACTTTGTATAGATATAGATTTATATACGATGTATTTTTATCGAAAGGATCGAATGAGAGGATGTTGAATAAAAATTTGAACGTTTACAATTCCATGCAGGGAATAATAAATTTAGTATGGACAATAGTGAATAGAATAGTTTTTGTATTATAATACAATTATAAGAAAATCACATTGAATGTTATAACGTAGAATGCAGAATTTTTAGTCCAAAAATCTAAACAAGTCATTAAGAGGAATTAAGAATGAATATATATTTAGAAATTATGTTAGTTCTGACTATTGATAAAGGAATGTTTTAAAAAAAACTATGGTATATATAATAGTGTTATCAACGCTGTAAATACAAGTCGTTGGAAGGATCGCATTAAATACACATAGCACATATTTTCCCTAATGTGCAGTATCGTACGACCTGATATCACACTTTTAATACGATTGCGCTTGACGGCAGAACTGGCCAGTTCGTATACACCATAAAATGATAAGCGTCATAAATCAAATTACGAATTTGATCGTGAAACGTGTCGCGTGGCAAAAGTAAATACATTAGTCGGTTTCGTGATCAAAGAAAACTTGTGCTTCGAGGTCTACGGTGCTAAAATATTCATAGGAAGCACCAAACCGTCGTCTATCAAAAGCCCTTCACTCGAACAAATAAAAGAAAAAGTCCTAAGCCATCGCGATACATTTTACCTTCTATTTGTTTCACGTCAGCTGTAATAAATATGTTTGTATAAAAATCTCTTGCACAAAAAAATACACTCTATTTATCGTGACGATACAATAACTGTTATTTACATTAATAAAATATATTCAACCGAGTCGAATGTTCAACGTGGACAAAATCAGCGTTGAAAGATATCAATCGAAATAACTGAGACATAAGAACACAAAGGAGTAAAACAGTGGAACGCATTAAAATACGACGTTCCAAGTGTATCACGTAACATAGGTTGTACATACTCGCGTGTTAACAAACGGGTACGTTAACCTGTCATGCGATTCGAAAGAACGGCTGATGGTTTACGTCACCATTTCACATCTTTTCCCGATATCGAGGGCATAGAGAAAGGCAAATCAGCGCGATACGTCGGCACTCTGTGTGAGGTCAGCGGATAATGTGAAAAAATTTCTATCAAGTCGCGGGAGTAGACGCGTTACTCGCGTGGTCTAGGTCACAATCGTCAAACCGAGAAATGTCCGAGTTAACCGACACTTAGGTAGATAAACGTGATACTTCGTGTTAAAGCACGGTCACGCTTTATTATTCTATGCATATTATTATCCTTTGTTGCAAGTCCGTCAATTCCGTTCTACATAGAAACGTCGTTACGTATCACGTTCCTTGAAAAAAAAAAAAAAAAACTAAAACCGACAACGATTCTGATTATTAAACTCGATTCCATCGGAAGGTCGAAAATAAAAGTACGATATTGTTTTAGTTACATTCACCGATAGATAGTTTATTATTTATACCCACAGCCGGTAGTAAATGTGACAAAGTAACGACGGTTTTAAAGTATTGTTCCATGTAATTGAAACACACGTTACCGGGCGAAATACTACGCCATAGCGTACGGCACAGCATGAATGAACAGTTACCTAACAATATATGGAAGCAATAAACCGCCCTGCGCCGCGGTAAAGTGTGAATCGGGCTTTAAACTGATACGCGCTTGAGCACAGACCGATACAACGGCGCCGTACGGCGTCGTAAACGAGTCTCGACGTACAACATTAAACCGTCTCTGTGACGTGCACGTGCGCCAAAACGCACGTGCGTGTCGTTTCTGTTGGAAACTGGGTCGGGCGAGATGAGAAAAAAAAAAGGAATCACAGATCTGCCATATATCTGTAAGAAAGTTTCGAGGATAACACAATGGAGCGGGCAATTACGTCTAGGAAACGTGAAATACTGAGGAGAATTGTATATTTTAGTGTGATCGAAGATACCGGGTTAATAAAAAATTATTTCGCACTATGGCTAACATCGAAAAGTTGTCACGATGACAGATATGATGGATGAGTTTCACTTTTATTCAAATCGAACGTTAAACCTATGGACAAGAAACCAGTCACCTGTTTCATCGATCCGGTTAAACGATCGATCTTTAAATAAAATTAAAAAATGTGACAAATAATAAATTCAAGGGCAATGATAAACGGAATAGTTGAAAGTTATAATATGTTGTATTCCGAATTTGTAGTCTAAAGTATGAAAACGATTATTTAACAGACCGTGATAGGGTTACTATTAATTTCGATGTGTTTAAGGAACATCTTTCGCAGAATATTGCAATAGTTCCGAACGATAATATACAAACAGATGTGCACAGATACATCGTTCCAACATGTCACATAAAAAGGGGAAACTTATTGGGACTTTTATCCACACTCGAGGGCGTGTAAAAGTTTCAAAGGAAATGACGAGAAAAATGGAGAAAGACTATCGATGAGGAGCTTTACTTAGGTGCGACGACGTCTAAGAAAATTCCCCGATCTTGGTCGGACAAGGACTAGGATAAGGATGGATCTTTAGTGCAGAGAATACCCGTTGCGGGGAAGATAAAACAGGGATAAGAGTGGCGTAACGACGGTGGACTAACGTCGTAAGTCGCGTCTTTACGAGGCGCTGAGATGGCTCGGAAATTATCAAGAGCAGTCTTAAATAGCGACGAGTAGCAGACAAGCTTTCCTTAGTACTCCGATAATACGAAAAATCAGGGAGATTTCGAAAAATTTTACGATCAAAAAGATCAAACAACTCGTCAAATCGTACGATTAAACATAATACACCATCTACCCTTTTTACATACAATAGAAACAGCACTTTTCAATGTAGAACTGTGTTCGATAAACACGTGAAAGAAAAGGTAGTGTTAGTACAAAAAATCAAAAGTATATTTCTAAATAAAATTTGTTAACAATATCGCACGATTGTATGTGAAAATGTTGTGTGAAAATTACTGACACTAACAAAATCGTCTGTAAATTGAATCGTATTAAATTATTAAAAAAAAAGAATCCCAGTGTATCTAATTAGGAATTTCTAAATAGACAATAATTAAGTTACAAATACGAATAACATCTTAAATTATAATAACCCTGTCTAATGATTGATTCGATTGAATATTTGCCAAAGAGAATATGTGGGTATCGATCATTAATCTTTCTCGTACACGTTGGTTTCTTGCTCGAGGATGTTCCCCACTTCGAAGAACTCAAGAAAACTCGAGGCCAAAGAAGAACTGAACGTTGCGGAGCAGTTGCGATGTATCAGGGGGTGCCAACCCTTCCCATAGTCGTTGTTGCTCGCATTATGATAGGCAGTAATTACGCGCGGTATTAATTAGCCGTATGATATATGAGTTGAACGTGGGGAGGTGCGGTAAGAGAAGTCTAGAGTATGGATCATTAAGTGCACGTACGCACTAGCTGCATCTGGCCGCATTTGTATGTATGTAATGTGAAATGTGCTACGTGAAATTATCATCCTTCCTACTCACCGCGAAGGAAACGGTTGTTAAAAATAACGTTAGAGGTACATACATCCGTTTAAGATGAAATTGCAATAAATATCGTTGAAATATAGCACAACGATACATCTGCGATATAACTTACGCGTTATTTTCACTAAATCTTTCTGCCGGAAATTACTTACTCCAGTGATTTATTCTTTATTTAATATTCAAACGGTATACGTATATTTTCATTCCTCTTTTTCGTATCTATTTAATAAAACAAAGTTCAATATAATCATAGATATTAATTTCATTTCACATCCTAATAATAAAAATTTGCCAACAAAGTGTTAACCTTTCCCCTACCATTCCCTTCGATCACCCTTCCTTCTTATTTCCATTCCCCTACGTCATCCCTTATCGTCACATAACTCCCATACGCTCAACAACATTCCCCTGTACCTACGTACTTTTAGCAAATAATTTCCACCACGTGTCGATATCACTAAAGATTCACTTACGCAACGATCAGGGGCCCTGATCCACTCGGGCGCAGTGCGTTAACGTAAACGACGTAACCATCGGCGGTACTTTTCTTCCGCGCCTCCTACTATTCCACCGTCTCGTCCCTTCTCGTCCCTTCTCCTTCGTACGTTCTTTCTGCTCTCTTTTTCGCCGTCCCGAGGCTCGGCTACGTCCGCGAGGTTCATCCTTCGAGTACCGCAGCGCGCCACGAAGAGCTGTAAACAACTTGGCTGCCCTCGGAAACATCCCCATAAAGTACGTTTTATCTATCGTAAATCGATGGCGCGGCGTATTTCACCGCCGCGCTGTTATACAATGCAGCTCAATTAATGCCAAACTGTTGCCCTGATTTATTTCTTAACTCCGGCCCGCCGCCGCCGACGCCGACGACGCCGCAGCCGCAGCCGCAGCCGCATCGCGATAATCGCCGTTCCGTATACGGTACGTGTTCGGCCATAAGTGCGTACCACGCTTACGGTGAATCGTTGGTATGCGGTCTACGCGGTGAACAGATTAAACTGCCGTTCCCGCCACATTAAAATACACCTTTGCTCCGTGTCACGAGGTTTTATACGCAGATGCAACGCGGAGATATCCATTCCCTATGATGCGAATAATAGTCGATTGTAGTGTCCACACGGGTAATTGAGGACGAACGAATGGTCTTGGTGGAGAAACTCTAACGTTTATTGTTTGGCAAAAGTTCCATTGTGATCGATGGAAGCGTACATTTTCCAAGGCTCACTTTTTTTACGTTATTTTTTACGTTAATTACGTTGAAATGGGAATTTGGAAAGAATAATGTAGGATTAAAGAAACTTTATGTACATCGATGTCACTATAAACGTGTCTCAGATTTGCATTAGAATATTTGCATTCATACGGAAAGTATGTCCTACATTAACACTAAACCTATCGAGGTGGGTCAAAATGACCGTTTTCAAATTTTTTTATTAAGTGCCTGTATGCAACGTTATAGCTTTCCACGTTAATTTCTTTAATCAACACAAAGAAAATACAGGTCTTTATGACAAATTAACTGTTACCTGAAATCAATTGCAAAGATTCTCATTTTTTTCGGATCAGATAAGAATATGTACCTAAACTGTCGGTAGGTTTAGTGTTAACTCTAACTACTCGATTAATTCTAACAACGGAAAATACAGTCAACAATATTATTGTCTTCGATCATCGATCAAATTGCACAATCGAATCACCAGAATGCACAGGCGATACATTATTGTGTTATTTTCTGCGTAATTCAGCACTCCATATTCCTCGTAATTGAATCCTTAGTGTTCCGCGAAGCAGCCTTCATTCCTTGCATTCGTTACACGTCCCGCGTGTGTATGATCCCGCTTTTTTTGCGGGCATATCTTTTTTCCAACGTTCCATAGCCGTGCGCGACAATGCAGGAAAGTCGCGTCGCGATTAATTTGCGTCCGCGAAATTCGAACCGCCGAACACCGGCGCGTTACCGGCGAAGAATTACCCTGCTTGCTTAGCCGTTCGCGGAAGCTGACGGACAATGAAACGGTACTCGGAAAGGGTCTTCCTTCGGCGGGTGCTAGGGTGGCCCCTACGTTGCATTAGCCTCTATTATTCCGGGCCGTCGGAACGTCATTGTTCTACTTATTTCGTAGTCAACAGCCAGTTTCCGGCGCACGCGGCACGTAACACGAGAATGCGAAAGTCTTCGGATTCTTCGAAAGCAGAGTAGGACAAAGATAGCTAAGACCGACACGAGTTAAGTGTACTTAGCGAGGTTTCAACTGTTGGCTCGTTATCGTACATTCGAATTGATGTGAAATAGAAACGTTGATATATAATATTAACGGACTTTAAATATAAAACGTTTTATTTTTGATATAATAGAATATTACAATACTTGCGATTAACGCGTGAAATTAATTTGACACTTGTTTATTTTAGATGGAAATATCACCGATAATATAGATTCAAGTAATTTTGTTAAAAGAAAGAAATGACTTGGGAAGCGTTGAGTGGAAAAGAGTGAGTTGTAAACTATTCAGAAAAATGAGTTATCCGGACAATGTGTCTGTCGATAAATTTGAATAATTAAGGTTCTACCGTAACTCGCGTAGAACTTGATAAAAGTTGAAAATTCGATGACAGGTTGAACGGCGCCCGTTTAATTTTCCAAATGTAATTTTCCGCGGAAGCCCGTTCCGAATGAATTGTAATTCTTAAAACCGCACGCGTAAACATATTCCCGGCAGTTAACCTTTCCCGCAAAATTGTACCCTCGTGGATATAACCGCGTGCAATCGCCTTAACTGCACCGAAGCATTTCCACGGTTTCCACGGGCAATGTCAGTCACAGGCATAGTTACGGTGCGACGTCTTTCACGGTGAGACGGCATAGACGCGCCTTTCACGTGATAATAATTCACAAGTGACAGCGTTACCTATCTACCTAACAATCTCGGATCTCCTCCTACCCGGGAATTAATTTAATTCGCCGCGATAACGCCGCAATAATATGGGAATCCGCAATATCTTTCGGTCTGTCTACCGATCCTTATAGTACATATTAACGTGATCTTGTTAATCAGTTTGACACCGAGAAAATACAATTTCTATAATTGACGTTTGTATAAAATTCTCTTCTGTTAAAAGTAAAATTATCATTCGTACTATAGAGTATTATTAAAAGTTATTTCTTCACCGAATATAATTAAACAATAAATAGAAGTATTACGTTATATTCTCTAATACATATACCAAATCTCTATGAAATAAATCAATGTAAATTATACATATATTATATTTGTATATCACGTAGTTTCTATATATGGCACCGAAGATGCACACATCACGCGGCACGTGAAGCAAAGCGAAAGAACATAATTCGTAACGCGGCAGAAACAACAAATACTTTACACGTTAGCGCTATTGTATCGGGCACCGATACGATTGCTCTTTAATCTCGATCAGGAGGCTCTCCCACCCTTGCAAGTTCGTGTTCTCTAAAAACACTTCGCTCGCGATCGGGCAAGGCGAGCTGCGTGGGAAATCGCGGGCGGCCGGTAATTTCTCCGGCCTGATTCTGCCGGCGGTGCGGATTATCTACAGCATCCCGCTTCGAAATATATAGATATATTATACCTCATATATACACCGCGGAACACGGATTGGCTCGGCGAGCTGCCACTATTCACGGTGTGTATGTATGTATGTACATGTATGTACTACGTGCACGAAAGGTACGCCGAACAAACAGAAAAGAATTATTATCGTCGCGAAACGCGATTCTGCGAAACTTACGAACGCGGGGACCCACGAATAATTTTAATAATACGATTACAACGCGTACGTGTGATTTAATGGAACGGTTCTACGCGATTAATACGATACGTGATTAACAATAAATGGAGTTGCAATTTTTTTATATTGGCAAGCCTACGTTCGATTTATTAAATTATGATTATCCGCAGGGAAATCTGTGTCATAAACTTCGTGTCATCAATGTGACCTATATTACGATTCTTTGCAATCTTATTTATTAATCGCGACAATATTTCTCGCAAATACGATTGATTTTAATATTAATTGTGTAACCGATATAAAATGCATATCTATGATTCTACATTACTTGTTTACCCTTCAAAGTAGATTTCGATATCTACAACGACTCTTTTGCAAGTGGAATTCTATAGCGATGTCTAAAAAGGAGCAGATTAATTTACACGTATTGATTTTATCAGACTGATAAACTTCCCCCGGGAAACGCTGTCGATGCGGATATTAAAAGGCCGAAGTAGATACAGTTGTTTCCGTTCAGCCCTTGACATTTTTTCGGCGGTATTATCTCGACTTCTTTTTGGAGAAAACTCGCCCTGGATGGAAGGTCACGATCTCGACCAACCAGAGGATTGGTATCCCGCTGTTGCTGCACGCTCGAGAAGGTGTCTCGTATCTACGTCCATCGCTAAACAGCCCGAGCGTGAAATCAGACCAGTGATCTCCCTCTCCCTCTTTCTTTACCCTTTCTCTACCTTCTCTCCCATTTTACTTCTTCTATCCTCGTTCCTCTCGTTCGTTTCCTCTTTAATTTTCACTGGAAATCCAGGAACGACTAGCATTATCAGTACGAAGACGATTCCGAACGTGATCTTGGCCGAACATCGTATTTCGGAGGTCAACTCTTATGGCAAACTTGTAGGGTCGAATGGGAGAAAATTTCACAGACGTTAAGTGTGTAATAAATCGTCCTTAAATCGACCAATAGAAAGTCATTATCGAGTTTCTATTAACAATGAAAATAAAACGGATAGACACTGTATTAACCAGTAGAATACAAACATCTATTTCAATAATTTCCTCCGATAAAATATATAAACCGTTAAAATCTACTCCTGTAACTTTCCACGTACTTTATACAACATATTTCTGTGGTGGTCGACCACCACGGAAGTCTTCAACCTAAACCGATCTAATCTTTTCACGAATCGACGCGAATATCTCCTTGGAAATTCAACTCCCACGTGAGATATCGCCCGAAGAATTATATTTCGAGAGGGCGTTGCCTCGCCCAGCTTTCGCGATGTTTCACCTTAAGCAGGATTTCTAAAAAAGCATCACATCTCCTCGTCGAGCCCAGCCGTATGACGAGCAACGTCACGTTTGCGGCAAACGACGCACATGTCGCAGCTGGAGTCTCTGCATAGAGACTCTACGTGCCTTCTATCGTGCCATATGCGTTACAGGGAACCCACCCAACCTCCCCCCCCCCCCACCCCCCTCACCCCCCCTATCCAGAGGTTCCTTTGCCCTCTGTCCCTCATACCCTTCCCATAAAGCCACGTAATACTCTTCGGATCCTCGGGAACTGCCGAACGAGCAAATGGGACACGTCCGCGGACGCGTAGCCCACAATTGTCGCGGCTGTACCAGCCGTCCAACTGCGTCTGTACACCGGTGGTGTGTGTGTGTGCGTGTGTGTGTGTGTATGCAGCTCACGTACACGAGCGTTGCACGTATGTACGCATCGGTGTGCGCGCGTCAATGTTGCACACGTACGTGTATCCCGAAAGTATCTCTGTAGACGGATACGCTCCATGACACAGGGGGGGGAAGGGGGTTGGAGAAGGATAGGAGAAGAGGGGAAGGGGGTGAGGGGGGATCCGGAGCAGCAACCCAGGGGTATGTATTGGCGTTCCATCGACGCCACTCTCAAAAGCTTCAAACCGATCATTCCTGCAGAAAGTTTTGCAAGCGCAAATATGCGTACCGAGGCGGAGGAAAGGTTTTAAAACCCTCGCGATAAATGATGAAAAAAAAGGTATGATTAAGCGTCGAGGGGTTGTTTGGCGAACGCTCGTGATATTGTGTTCTTCAAAATATCTACAAGATTCGTATCCGGGATTGAACAACGGATGGGGATCAAGTGGGTGGTTGTTACTCTGTACGTTTTCGTTCAAAGGTATCAAACATCTAGGGTATATATGTATACATATTTAATTACCACGAGGGGGTGACGTAGAGATTAACGAGTCAAAGTCTTTACGGTACGTGTGCTTTGATGGCACACTACTTACGCGAGGGGTGCATTCATAGGATTCCAGAAGACCATTATCAACCGCATGGATCTATGTCAGCCGGGAAGATGCAATCGGTCCTTCGTCACCGTCGAACTATCCCCCTCCCCCACCCCCCCCCTCCCCCTATCCCGTTCGTAACCACGTCTTTTCGGTGTTAGTTTCGTATCGGGCGGGTATCAAGTCCGATAATGTTTCCACATACGAAACATCTATAGGAGAAACTGGTGTACTGGATGCGAAGCGAGAAACCGTTTGCGAGGCAAAGAGGAAAGTCCCTCTTACTCTCGCTGCGTGGTTCTCCGGGTCCGTTCCGACGGGGAGGAACGGGAGTAAGGCAGGGTAGATAACCCTGCATCCTAGTGCTAAGATAACCCGACTTGACCCGCGGGTCCTCCTTGCTGAATAATTACGGGGAAGCCTTCTATCCCCCTTCCTTCTCTATCTTTCTCTCTCAATGATTCTCTTCCTCTTCCTTTCATCTCTCTCTCTCCCTCTCTCTCTTTCTCTTTCTCTCTCTCACACACACACAGAAACGTATTTCTCACCCTCTCTTCCTTTCGTCCTCTCGGTCTCTGTCCCTCTCGCTAGTGCATAGAAGCAGCGGGAGACCTGAACCTGGTGGCTCTTAGCGATGGTATCGACCTGCGGAGAGTCTTTGCCTCCCTCTTGGCCCTTCTCTTTCCAAACCGTCGACCCTCTTGCCCACCTCCTCGCCACTTGCGTCCTCCCGCCACCACCATCCCACCCCCCTTCTCCCTTCTCTCTGATGCCATCCTCGCCCTCCTTCACGGCCTCGCCCGTCCCCTCTGGGCATTCTAACGCCCGCCGCAGCAGCAAGGGTTGCTCCGTGACTGCTCCTTAGGTCCGCAAGGATCGAAGACCAACGAGAGCAGAAGGATCGGTAGGACTGTCTGTCGGTGGTGTTGGCTGGCTGGCTGGCTGGCTGGGTGGGAGAAGAGGTTCACCGACGGGAACGTACACCGTGAGCCGTGAGGAGGCCCCAACCTGGACCCAAGCTGCTGGGCCCGAGCCGAGTCACGAACACGCACGGATGAGGATAGATCGTGTGCTCGGTCCATCTTGCCCATCCGCCTCCAGGGGCGAACGGTCTCGTTCTCTCTGTACCTGGGGCTCTCCTCGACCTTTTCTACAAGGATGTAGATTACTATTTGCGTTGCCTTCGCTTCTATGATCATTTGGCTGTTTCCCTGTTTGCCCAGTCGGACGGTGTAGGTTCGACGTGGACCGTGTAAAAAAAGGTTACTGGTTAATTTATAAGAAACGGTTAATTGAAAAGAAGGAAACGATTGGAGAGAGAGAGAGATATATATGAGAAGAAGAGGAATAAGGATTTTTTATTTAAGTAGTCGACGGATACGAGTAGATTTTTACCCGGGAATTGTCTTGCGATGATGTATATATCGTTGTTTAAATACGACCGAAAAGTTTTGCGTGGCAAATAATAGTAATAAAAATGACTTTATCAACACGGCTTACTTTATGGCCTTGCCCGTAATTTCATACGGTAGGTGAAAACGCGAACAATTTCTCGGACTAGTAGTCGAATCAGCATTACAAATGGCACTGATAATACAGCGCGACATGAGTCGTCACGAAAGTTTTACACGACCATTCTTTACGCCGCAACTGCACCCTCATCGTGCGTTTAGCATTTCATTATGAGCGGAAAAGCTGCTTCCACCCTCCCCTCCCCCTCCCCCCCTCACCTTTATCCTCGCTACGACTACGGCGCGCATGTACGAACGTGGTTCACAGTCCACACTAATATATGTCAAATCTCACGATTTCACGGCGGATCTTACGTGATAGTTTTCAAACTGTTTGCATCGCGTTTGTAAACCGTGTAAAAATGACGACACATGTTTTAAGGTTGTTCCAACTAAAGTGTCATATTTAATTTATCATTAGATCCTTTTATTTTTTGAAGCTAATTAATCGCAACGGGTACAATGACGGCGCTAATTATCACCACTTCCCTCGTGTATATTAATAAATGTAACACTGCTTACCCGTAGAAAATATGAAAGTTCCAAACATTACACTAAAAGGGCTCTTTACCTTCTGAAGGTGTAATCATTAAAATCTACCACGGCGGGGCAAGAATTCCCAGCGTGTCTTGCTTCTGCTTATATAAGAAACAACTGCCGTTTGTTATCCGGCGCCCGTTGCCAAAGGACACGGCATTAGCATGCCGTATCGAGAAAAGTTCGACGCAATATTCCCGCCTAATGAATTCGCAAAGCGAATGGAACGCAGTTTGTTGAATGTCAGAAGCGCGTTTGATTTACAATCGCTAAAATCGCGGTTAAAAAGTACATCCTTAGCGGAACACGTGCGATCCGTATATGCCGCGGCACATACGTATGCATTAACACACACACACACACACACATACACGCAAGCCTCACCCACACTCCAGCTGCACCTGTACACACGAGAGAACGTGGTACGTGCGCGTTAAACCGCTCTACCGCGGAAACGCGTTAAACCGCTCTTCACCCTCTGGCTCCCTCCCTTCCCTTCCCCCCCCCCCTTCTGCCCCGCGCGCGCATCAACCCTACTCGTGAACTTCCGGTCCTCGACCCTTTCACCCTTTTCATACTCGTGTCCTCTCGCATCCTTCAAATCCACCCCTCCGCACCTTCGCCATCCCTCTGCTTCTCTTATCCTTCCATTAACGGTGTAAGCCCAGGCTCGTAACGCATCCTTAAAAATCGTCCATGGCATATTTAATGTTTGCATTTTGACGCTTCCATTAGTGCTTAATTACACGAGGGGTGGAGAGGGGACCGGGGATGTTTATTTTAATTTTTTTTCCGGTTTTTTTGTGTTTTTTTTTAGGGAAACATAATGCTTCGTGAATATTCAAGCTGGAAGTTTAGTGATAACATGGCACAGTGGTGGGAATGATATTGGGGTAGTATTTTGTATGGAGTATTGTATAGTATGTAAGACTTGCATGGTAATTGATAGAACGAATCGTCGATCGAAGTTCGAAATGTTAATTCGATACTTCGACGTATCTGGAAATCGTTTCCGCGGCGAGTTCTCGATAGCGAAGGTTCGAAGGAAATTTCTAGGGGGAAATCCTTTGATATGTATAAAATTCAATTGGTAGACTTTACGAATGTTATAAACGTTTCCGCGGAAGTTGTATATACAGTAGATTCGCATGACTCGGGTCTTTTAAGGGCAAGATGTATTTTGTGTAATAGACTTGTAGTCTTATTTTCGAAAACATAATCGTGCGGTCTGTTTGAGAACGATTTTGATAAATTACCAGGCAAGTTGCGATGAAAATTATTAAATGATATTAAGGGGGGACCTAGCTAAATAAAGGATGCCAATTACCGAGGTATTCATTTCCTTTCGGTTTTGATGCCTGAAAATTTGCATATTACCTACCAGTGTGTGCAACCTTGCGTGTGTAATAACACGGCATGAAATACCAAGGGTTGCAAATTCATGTACATTCGCCCACCACATTACAGAACTTTAGAAAATCAATATAATGTAGCTTCATAAATCGTAATCTAGTTACCAAAGTGCCGATGAAAAAGGTGAATAAGTAAAGATAACGCTGCAAGTAAAAAAGAAAACAGATATCATCGCAACCAGAGTCATTTACAATATTATTAATCGCCCCTTATATATTATTTTAATTTATTCCATTATACTTTGATTTAGATTTAACGGATAAATAGCTTCGTGAAAAATAATCGATAGTTAAAAACTGATTAAAGGTCGATTTGTATCCGCGCTTTGATTTATCTGTAGAAGCGTTCTTGAATAATAAAAGTCAAAGGTGAAAAGGGGTACGAAAAGAGAATAAGGATAATGCTTTCGTGCTGGCTCGGTCATTGAGACCGAAGGTAAACAAGGATCGGTTCTTGATCGCGATAGATAGGGTCTTCGTGAACATTTCAAGTTGGGGTCATCATAACGAGGTCTCGTGTCACGCGCTTGGTACATTACAGAAAGAAGAAAGGGAGAAAAAAAAATGGAGAGTGGCTCAGTGGGAAAGAAAAGAACAAAACGAGGCTGGAAAGGACGTGGTTTCGTAATGGGACCTCATAAGGAGTTGAAGAAGACCCGGACGAGTACGGTCGAACACTTGCAACATTATATACCCTGGACACGGTACACAACGACCGTATAGGTTTCATTAGCCCTTTATGTCTACATGTACCGATATATATATATAATCATAAATAAAGTACTCCTTTTAATTCGTTAACAATGTGTTCACTTTACTCACACTCCCACGTATTCGTCTGTACATTGTTCTCCTAATCTCCTTCCTACTAACAGACACACCTGAAAATTATAACTAAATAACAAATATCCTCGTATTTACATCCGTATATTAATAAAACGAAATATACGAGCAAGGTAAATTTAATCAGCTAACAATATTATTAATAAAACTCTCACAATAAAATAATAACATTTTCTAAAAAAAATTCCTAAGTGCCTATTACCAAAGACTACGAGCTCGGTAATTTTTCAAGAAACTCCCGTATACAGTTTACGTTTTAAAATACCCTTTGCGTTCGTGCATACATACATGCATAGAGTTGCAAGTTACAGCTGCGTCTGTGTACGTGTGTCCGTGTGTGTACGATAACCAAAGCGGCCTCAGAGCGAGCGTATGCATATCCGTATGGAAAGGAGCTCCCGTATCTCACCGGTCAGAGCCACTTAATTGACACGCGGCGCGTCCCTAACACGCCGCGACCCCCCAACCGGTGACTCTCTCTTTCTCTCTCTCTCTTTCTCTCTCTCTCTCATCGTATTTCTCTCTCCCGTTCTCTCGGCACGGTTTTCTCTTTCTTTCAGCCTTCCTCTGGCGCACGCGGAATCACGAATCTCCATCTGTCGCGGCGATACACACTGGGGGCTGCCGATTCCTCGTCGGTCCAATCATGGAAATGGAAATACTTCATACGCGTATAACCCCGGACGACGATATGGCCGACGGCATAATTAACGGCTCGCTGCCGGTAGATATTGCTTTTTTGACTGCGGTATTACTGCAGTTCAGAAGGTTCTTTGAGATGAAAGTTAATATTAACGAGAGAGGTGTATTGGTTAAAATAAAACGGAAAAGGCGGGCCGCCCCGCGAGCGCGCGGGCACGCGGCAAAAGAGTGGCTATCTATCGCGCGTATATATGTATATTAATGTTATGCAAATTCAACGTACAACCGGCGGCGTCCGTAACGTGGATGCATGCGTAGCTTCTGTGCGCAATTACATTTATAATTGGTATTCCGGCACGGTGACGACGACGTCGTTGGTACATTCGTATCAGGCGTATCGGGAAAGTGACGGAGAAGGGCGGACCGATGACGAAATGAAGTTACATTGATTGAGGGTTCGATTAAAAAAAAAAAGACAAAGACAAATAGAAAAAACAAAAATAAAAGAAAATGTATCATATATCTACGAACCGTGGCATTGTGCGAAATTACATTTCGGTCGGTCGCCGCCGTAAGGAAATTGGATTCCGGTATGCCGAACATCTTGTGATTCGTTGAATTATCGTGTTGATTATCGTCGAATCAACACGACCGGAGGCGGAATAGTTAGTCGCGCGGCGCTATGGACGAGCAATTGGAGAAATTGCTTCGCCCGTAAAGGTATCCCCCGGTGCTGCGACGAAACGATTTGCCTTATAAGCGACAGCACGTAAATGCGTTTCACCGTGGTACCTTTTAAGTGCGTCCCGTGTAGAGGCCCCCTTTGAACGGCACAAAAGTCGCGTTTCTACACGCAAATTCTGATTACGTATGCGCGCGCGAAACTAACATCGACGCACGGTACCGCGATGGACTTTCGCCTTTTCCCATGGTACCTATTAATCTTGCTCCTGTGACGCTCTTACGGGTTAAAAAGTTTAAAGGTTAATCCACGAGGAGGCAGGATGGATCGATCGAACCTTTTTGTAGTCCCGAATGTTTCCCACAAGAATTTCACGTAGACGTTGCATTCGCGAAAGTTACCTGTATTATTCTCATTACGCTCTAAAACTTCTCGTATCTGTACATAGATTTATGTAATGCTGGTACCAATTAAATTATTGTTTAATGATACACCAGTATATATTGTTTTTCAAATGATCTTCAACTTACGGTATCATAACTCAAAATCTAGTTCTACGTACACTGTCAAACATTACCAAAATATGTGTACACATATTTGCTTTTGTCCAAACCCGATAAAAATTTACCTACACAGAAACCATTACGTTTACATATAGTATGTATATGTGTACGTATACGTACTATATACAATTACAATCGCGTGCAATGGTACCCATCGTATTTTCGCATCCATTCGCGATTGCGGAGTTGCGAGTCCATGCGAAAAGAAACGAACCGTATCAAAGCCTAGCGGGTAATCGGAGGATCGATACCAGGCTATTTACCTGTGACAACCGTGGAACCATCGTCGGGTTCTCCCTTAGAGATCGATTTACGTCCGACTGGTCCCTTCCTAGTCGTCCACAACGAAAGATCGCTTCAGCAATGACGCGGAAGACGCGAATTTCACGTGGCAGTTTTATAGTCGCGCGAAAGAAACGGACACAGAAAGAAAGAGAGAGAGAGAGAGACAAGAAACAGATAGAAAAAGAAAACCAAACAGAGCGAAAGAGAGAGAGAGAGATAAACAGAGGAGAGCAAGAACACAGCCTGATTTCTTGGATAAAACAGGACGAAACGAGGAGGGAAGGTGAAGGGTTACACGATGGACTGATGGTATATAGGCTTCTTACTTGGCATCGAAGAAAAAGAGAAACACGAAACGAGCCGAAGAACTAAGACGAAGACGGAGACGAAAGGTAAAGTACGCGGAGAGGGCGAGCAGGTAGGTTGGTAGGTGGGTAAGGTAGGCAAGCAAGCGGTCGAGCGAGAGAAACCTAGAGGAAAGACGAAAGGAGGAATGGTAAGGGAAAACGAAGGAGGGGATAGTTTGCTCTGGATTCCAAGCGTGACCCCGTGCTGACCTGGCGAGAACATCTCCGCGCATCTTTCTTTCTCCTCTTGCAAACACACGTATACAGGTTATATGCAGGACGTTTCACGTATATACATATATATATATATATATATGTCTATATGGTATATGTATACGCGTATATACACACGTACTGTATTTCTCTCTCCATTTGCCCTCTGCAATTATATACCCGCCCACCCTCCGTCCACCCTCTCCAAGCGTAGAGGTACCACACAGGGTATCTTATCTCACACTCTGTACGTAAGTACATCTACGTACGTACGTATGTATGTATATAGGTAGGTAGGTACGTGGATGCAAGAAGTACACGGACGTGAGTTACTTCGTGTAAATATTGTACGTGGCTACGCAGCCCCGGGTATGTATGTACGTATTTGTGTGTCCATCCATAGGGAACGGTGTACGGGGTACACCTTCTTTAGGGTCGATATCACGTTGTGGTAGTTACCTGCGAGTCTTTAATTGACTGCAATTTCTACGCTGGGAGAACACTTTTAATTGTGCCGATAGCAAATATGATAGGGGGACGGTGTGGCAATCTATGAAATCGCGATATCGATGGGAGCGTATTTACGTGTATGCTCGATATGAAATTGTTTACGTGCACAATATTTGAAGTAAATATTACATTTTCCGTGAAAGGATAAATTAAAAAATCCTGTGACAATTTTACTCGTCTGACTGTAATTTTTATTTGTTACCCGTGGTAATTAACTTACAACGTTATTAATATCTAACGTTCGCGTTGTATACGTGTATAGTATCGCGGCGAACTTTGATTTATAAAAATCAAATGCGAATGACAAGTCCCGATATAAAATCGTTTTGAAACACTCTCTTTGATTATAGTATATGGCTTGTGTACGTACACGTGAACGTGTATAATCATACACGTAGACTACGCAACCAAACCCGCATTCGTGCTCTCGTATTTACCCATTCGTCATGACGAGGGTATGATACTCCTTCCGTACGGCCGATACTCCAAGTTGCGTTACGTAATGGGACTTTTGGGACGAGTAATTTGCTTTACGCGGTGCTTAAAAGTTATCAACAGCGTCTGCTGTATCTTCCCCTTAGTACGTTATCCTCAATACGTACATATACATACATATATACGTATGATTGTACATACATACCACTACGTATATATATTTTAACAAGGATCGATAAAAGAATTTCCTTAATCGTCATGAATTACACCGGCTTCCCGACAGTCCATAATTATGATGACGGATTTACAAAACGTGGCCTGAAATTCGTCCGAATTCTTGCCATAAAGCACGTCGAATTCATGCTCGTGCAACTCCGTGGAAGCGGATCGCGAAACGTTACAATCGCATGTCCGTTGATTTATGAAATATCCAATGCATCAATCTACGCATTAGGCAGTCGTCTACACTCGTGCATCCGTAGCCGCACATCCGTCGTAAAGAGGGCACGATACTCCATCTTCAGGGTCGATATCACGACTCTTGGTGGGTAGTGGGCCTTTAATTGACTGTAATTTGCGTGCGGAGGTACGATACCCGAAGACTGTAAACAGCCGGTTCTACTCGGTGAACTTTCCAGAAGAGAAACACACTACAACTCCGAGGTCGGCAACCCCAAGTACTGCCGAGAAATCGTAACTGGCAGCAGGGGAGGGTAACCTTAACCCTGGAATATCGCTCTCCTTTAATTTTCCCCACGTATACTTACGTAGCCAGACTACTGGGTACGTATGTACGTATGTACATCTATGTAACCAGTGAAATAGGAATTTTTGAAAAGAAAACCTGCCGAATAAACGATGCGAAAAGTATGGTGTAAAATGTATTTTTCATTAAAAACTATATTTATTAAGAATAATATGCTTTACTAGAATCTGTTAAGTATGTATAATCTTCAAATAAATTATTATCATTACATCAAATGTTACATTTCAATCTCTGTAGAAAATACAGAAATAATTATCATCTGTCACGTTGAGTCTTAAAAATTTGATGTATAAAGGTTTATCGATCGTTGATCTAATTCAATTACAGTAGTTTTCTCTTCTCCGATATAAAAAGAGAAACGAAGTCAGTGTGAAATAGGACAATATGATTCGTTCCGATAAGTGACGTTGAGTTAGAGTGATTTAAATTCGTGGATTATCACGGTAATAAGAAACCGCAAGAAACATTTAAAATGATCGTTATTAGATACTCAAACTCTCGTCTCTGCTGAGAATGTATTTCACGTTCCGTTGGAATACGGTCTCTCTCCGCTTTGCAATGTAAGTGAATTAATATTCGCCACGGAAATTTAATTACTCGTCGTTCTCGAGTGCCAAGCCGTTATTTCATATTTGGTGATACTTCAATATACTCATCGCGACAATATGGGCTAAAACATTTCAAAATAGAAGTTCCGCGTATCAATTGATAGCGTTGAAGTTTATCGACACTTTTCCTAACCGATCAGAAATTTCCTATATTTTTAGTTTCCGCAATTTCGATAAAAGCGACGTCAGTTTCGTATGCATTCATAATGCCATCGGATACAACCTATTCGAGGGATCGAATTTTAAAACCCGCTTAATTTTACATATACATATATCGCAGAAACATACCGATAGCGGACCGTTCATTAAATTCAGAAAACCTTTTAATCATTGGAAACAATTTTAAACTCCGTATAATGTTTCGTAACTTCCCACTGTATTTAATAATTGAGTACTGAAACATATATTATAACATGTTCCTCGAAAGAGTAAAAAAAAAAAAAAAAAACAAAATGCGTCAAATACATATATTTGCTCCGTATGATATAATTTTTCAGCGAGATATTTTATACATTATCATATAACCACGAGCCA
The DNA here is from genome assembly GCA_917499265.3 of Mimumesa dahlbomi. Classification (NCBI taxonomy): domain Eukaryota; kingdom Metazoa; phylum Arthropoda; class Insecta; order Hymenoptera; family Crabronidae; genus Mimumesa; species Mimumesa dahlbomi. The sequence continues at coordinate 7,186,330 of OU824118.1, read as the reverse complement.
GCAGATTTCAATTATACATGAACTTCAGTTCTTTCGAAACGACGACGACGATAAATCAACGATCATATTTCGACGGACAATAGTTCAAGACAGACAACAAAATCGAAGAGGGGCAATAATCTATCGATCAGGGCGTAAAACCTAACGGTGATAGCTTGCCATTTGTTAGAAGTCAGGAAGACGGGAAAAACAGACGCGACGGGTATCCCGGAGCAAGCTCCTTAAAGGGGGCCTATTAATGTCGGTTGCATTTTTCTTACCGCCTAATCACAGGGTGTTCTCTATGTTTGTCCTCTTCCCGGCGAGTTTTTCCCGGCGTTTCCGCTACTTTGAGAGAGTCGAACAATTTCCGGACGCGACGGAGAAACCCCCCCCCCCAACCTCTGACTCCTTTTTTCCGACGCTGTGCTCGACGGCGAAGGCGCCGTGACGCTTTTTGCCAGTTTAGAACAAGCATCGACCTATCTATTTAAACATGGTGATGCTGCTTCAACAACAATAAACTTACATACACTTATAGCTGAAGCGTGTACAATTGTTTAGGTGTAAGGTTACACTGCTGCTAAAAGGATGTTTTGCACAGAGTTACTTTGTTGTAAACAGATACATAAATTCCATAGATCATTTTTGCAAGATCTAATAAGACATACCTTGATAATATAATCACATGGCATCACACGATCACGTTTCTTGGTGTATATTTAAAAAATGATTAAATAATTCTATATCGATTATAATAATATAATACCAATAACGAAAGCTTGATTCCATAAAAGAAACTCCGGCACTCGAATTCTTCCTCACCGTAACACTAAAACCCTCTCCTAAAATATTTCCTACTACAAGGGAAAGCAATTCAAGTCAATCAAAATCTCTTTCCCGGGCAAACATTCGATTATCCGTGCACACTCTGAAATTAGTTTCACCGGAAGGACAATACGATAAACTGCATCGGAGTCGGCGAAACGCTATCGTAGCGAATTTATCCGTGTACCAGTCGACGCTCCCTCCCTCCCTCCCGCCCTCCCACCCTCTTTCGCCATCATCCCCCCAGCCCTTACTTTTCTGGCACACTGAAAAGCTCGTGGAGTTAGGAGAGATCCACACCGACGGACGTGCGCGATTGGATCCAGGTGCGGACGTCTACCCAAAGTCTGGACATTTCCCCAGACTGGCGTAGGGTTCGCCGACTGAAATAGGAGTGCGGTGGAAGGGAGGGGGTTGAGGGGGTTGAGGGGTGTGACGGGGACGGTTAACGAGCCAGCCGCCATAAAGTCTAATGCATTTGTTGTCGTTGACGATGCACGAGCCACGGCAATGTTGGTCTGCGAGTACGACAGCCGTAGCAAGGCCGTGGAATTTACGCAGTGCTCGTAAAACCCCGGGACGGATTGACACGTCGACGGTAGTAAACGTTGCCGCTTGCTACCCGCCAACAATGCAAAGTGCTGCATTACCGACTGCGCGCAGACGACGTCGACGTAACCCCCGCCGTCAGTGGTTTGCGCTGAACGACAAATCCACGTGTCCTTCCCTTTCTACGACGGGGACACCCTTCCCCTCCCCCCCCCCCAACCTGGTTTCGCCCTTCGCTCTCCTTCGCGACTCGTTTCATTTAGTGTACCTGTTCGCGAGTACTCGTACACTATACCCCTCCCCCGTTGATGTTCTGTTTTTTTCTTTTTTTTTTATTTGTAACTATTGTTACGTGTAACACATAACTATAGCCATGTTCGTCAGACTTGCCTCGTTTAATCTTATTCTTCTTGCGATTGCTTCTACTTGTTTGCAACGTCGAATGGGGGATGCTAAAGAACACCCCCCTCTCCCCCCATCCCCGTCGCCCGTGCTTCTCGATCCATCGATTCGTCTATTATTCGCCGAATGCACGATTACCCGTGGTATTCTCGGGGATAATTCGGATCCGGTGAGAATCGTGGGATGAAATAATCGTTTGGTGTTATTGGCATCGATGGAGGAATGTATAGTTGTGATTTAAATGTTTGGTATTAATTTAAGAGACACGAGGACTGTGATATATGATTTAAAATTATTATACGTAATATTTACTCGTGACGATTGAGAAAATAAATAGATAATTTATACAAGTCTTACGAACAAACAGCCATCGATCGAATGTACAACCGATACTTTCAGATTTCGATCACTGTACAAATCCTCACACGTACAAATAACTATTTCAAGGTCTCAAACAAAATCCTACGTTTAGTTTGCAAGCTATACCTACAAGTGAAAACCCTTCCCTATCCGATTCTTAATTCCAATCTCCCACATTCTTAAAAAAACAACCCACAATTTTCAAACCAATCCCTAAAGACAACACGATCAAAGAAATCGTACATCCGAATAAGCACCCTTATCACGAAACGAGCACGAAACATGTTAATAACTATTTACTAATCCGAGTCTCGACGCATCAAGAAGATATCGCGGCCGTATAACGGGGTAATCCGACGAACCCTTAACCAGATATTTCATACCCGTTGTCAACCGAATGGTACGTCGAAACGGCAGCCGTCGGCTGCGTGCAGATTGCGTGTGCGTGTCATTGTATCAGACAAAACATACGTCTATTCGCGTGGAGCGTGAGTATGCGCCCTCGCGTGCGTGCATAAATTCGTTCCAGTGTGCGTGTCGCGCGTACCGTTGATTCTTCGAGAGTGTGCGTGTACAGAACGGTGTGCGCGCACACCGTTGTACGTGCATAACGTACATACGTACGTGTAGTTACGCGTGTGTGCGTGTATCGAAGTCGGAGTTAGGGGCAACGGAAAAGGGAGTAGGGGGACAATAACAGAGCCGCGTTTTCGGGCAACGACCCGTCGCCATCCCTTCGACCTCCACCCTCTATTCCGTGTTCCAAACCAACCAGCAATCCACCCGCTAGCCCTCTCCCTCTCCCTCCCCCTATCCCCATTTTCCCTTCTCGCTCTTCATCTCCTTCTCTTATTCAGTTTCACCTTCTCACACTCCACCTGTCGAGGAATTATGTCCTCACCGAAAGAAAAGAGACGCGAGTTAACAGATCCCACTCAGAGATAGGAGTGAACTAAGAAAATACTTGGAAGTAATAGTCTGGTTATTGTGATACTTTGACTCCTGCCGGCTTTTGTGAGGCGAAAATCGCGGATGCGTTTACGGGTTTTCTGGGTTTCTTTTTTCTAGTTAACTCCTTGCGAAGGGAGTGCATGGACAATGGGGTCCGGTTAACGTTTTAATTTCTCGTTGGTTCTGTTTAGTTAAAAGAGGGAGGGGGAGGAATAATACGTATGTTTTAATAAAAGTAGTGAAAATAGAAATGTGGTACTAGTATTATTATTTGGGGTTATCACTTATATGTACGTGTTTTATGGAGAGATGATGGAAATATACACGATAAAAGTTACGAAAAAATGTATGGATTTGGAAAAATTCATTTTTATTATTAGAAGAATGGTAGGGTAGTGGCGTTTGAAAGGAAACGAGAAGAACCACTTGATCCACGAAGCATTCTGATTTTGGTATCTAAACGAGGTCATTTCGAATGAGACGTCAAGGAGTGTCAGTGAAAAACAAAGGGGCTTTTGTCGTTTCGATGATCATTGCTTTGCTCACAATTGCGTGTGAGCAATTCCATACGTGACGTGGTCACGATACTTTGTAAAACGTATCATCTAATGGAATATTTGTGGTTACTAATACAGTCAGAGCCAGCGTGCATTTTTCACGTTCCAATTGCGACAAAAGGAGCATTAATTGTAACTCATTCATGGTTAAACACTGACCTACTTATACACATGTTAATTTGTAACATACATACACTATATCACAAATAATTCCACTAGAATACTTTGATAAATTTTCTACAAGGGTAACCTCTTTTTGGAACACTGTTTTTTAAAAATACCAATTATTTCAATAATCACTCGAACCTCCTAGAGTATAATAATTTTGTTTTACAAAAGCAATCACTCTTAATCTTCATCCCAATTAAAACCCCTAACACTCCTAAATTACAATTTCGCGTTATCAATTTCACGGTTAATCAATCGTAGACAAGAAAGATTCTCCGTCAAACTTTCCAGCAAACTTAGCAAAAGATTGTATCGATACGCGGAAACATTCCAGTTACCTGGCCGTTCGACGGCAAAGTTCGATCGTCGCGTCGCAACGTCAGCGATGTTCACAAATCGTAGAATCGTGACGAACGTAGAAACGACGACACCGCCGCCACCGTCGCCGCCACCGTCGTCGCCGTCGTCGTCGCCGCCGTCGTCGTCGTCGTCGTCGTCGTCCGACAACAACGACGTCGCTGACGACGGACCAGGAGAATTTCTGAGGGGCCAATTATCTCTTTTCCCGGGGCAAAGTTTTACGCTCGATCCCGAATATTATCGTCCCTCCAGTCCGTTGTCTGACGAGGCCGGTGTGAACGAACTCTAGTTCGGGGTTGTCCCTCCCTCCCCCCCGTTCAACCCCTCTTCAAACCACCGCTATCCCCGGGTTCTCCTGGCAGTAAAGTTGGGCAGCCAGACGGATATTCGGCGTCGTGCGTGCACGACGTCCCCAAGGAGGGGTTGACGGGAACGACGGGCGGAAGCGGAGTACAGGGATGAGTTGCGTTTGTCGGCAGAATTCGACCTCGCGAGGCGAGCTTGACAAAGGACGAGTACTCTGGATTAATTATTGTAATTATATCGCTTCTCTTCTGCGAATTCCGCGCTCAGTCTTTGACGATACGGACAGTAATTGACCGGATGTGCGCGATTCTCTTGAGGGTGGCAAACAGTATTGATAATCAAGCTGGATGAATTAAGGTTGATGTCGTTAGAATCAATTTCGTTAAATACTTTTTACCGCCGCTTCTTCCAAACTAATTTGCAGACACTTTATTACGATGCTGCGATAGGGATATTGGAATTATAATGAATTCTGATCTAAATCAAACCGTTTTCCAATATACATATATATCTGTATATATACAGATAGAGTTTGTAATATACTGATAGAGTGCGTATAACAATTAGGATGTTTGGATAATTTTATAAATTCTTTCTACAATGTTTTTCCAACGTTATTCTTAAGAATCCTAAAACTCAGCGATTTACTAGGCAGATTTGTACATATTAAATAACGTGAAAGCTGCGTTTCATAGAAATCATGATAATTCGAATAAAACATCGATTTATCCTTCGCACGATCCCCCGACGCGACCTCAGACTTGCGTTTAAGAACTGAATTCTGGACACGCTCGAGCGGCCATAGTGGACGAACGATAAAAAGCGAGAAACGTGGCGCATTTTATTTCTCGGCCAACACGCCGTGTTGTCCGTTCTCAGAGCTTCGCGAAAGCTCCAAGAAAATTCCGTTTACGGACAACGTGCTGTGTGAACAAAGTTGAGAGCTTGCTTGGCAGACGCATATCCGTCGTGCGTGCGCGAAACCCTCGACGGTGGACTACAGCCCCGTTATAAGAAGGGGATGAGAATAAACCGAGAAACACGAAATGGACCGAGGTTCAGACGGAATAATGGGGAGTGCAATACCGACGGAGGAAAAAGTTCGCGGGTAGATATTAGAATGGTAGAAGAAATTATCAATCGAAAAAGTTGGCGACCGCGATAAAAGAATTGAAAACAGATGTAGATTCACAGCGCGTCTACGAAGCATCGAAGGGTGTACTACCACCCCTGTATTAAGAGGCCAGACGTGTGAGTAAAAGAAAAAAAAATACTTGCATGCATACACGTGTTCGAAAAAAATGGAGGGTATGGAAAGAGTATACACTTTGAAATTATTCATAAATGTAACATAAATGTAACATTAGAAATTGACACAAATTCTGTATTAGTTATACTATAATAATTTATCCTGAACGATATAAGTATTCTGAAGATATTTTGAGTGATACGACGATTGCCTTAGAAATGAAGAACAATGAAAATGTTATGCCACACAATGACATCTTTGTGATCGATTAATTTCAATATAAGAATTAGAAAGAATGGATAAAAATTGAAATAATATCAAATTATATGAAACTCACCCTAAACAATAGATAAAAATAGACAAAAAGAAATAAACACGTCAATTTCTTAAAAAATCATTCTGATTTATCTATACCAACGTCGAAACTAAAAACAACCTATATCGATAAATAAATAAAAAAAATACGCGTGAAAAGCGTTCCCGTTTTAATAACCTCAACCTTGACATAATTAACCACACAAATCCCCTCACGGGTTCGATACGCCATAACGCAAATCACCCCTCGTATTCGCGCAATTTCTTTCAACCCCTTCCAACCCCATCATCTTTTCCCAAACATTCACGTTTACCACCCTAAAACATCATATTGACCATTCCCCATCAACCCCCCCATTAAAAAAATAAAAGAAAACTCAGAAAAAGAAAGAAACCAAAAAAAAAGATAAAAAATCATTCGTCACTCCGGTGGAAAAGCTCGTGGCACGTCACGAGCCGTCTGTCGGCATCGGGGAGACGCACATTTGTAGTGCGTGCGTGAAAGCTTCGCTGGATGGGTGACCACCCCCTGCGGGTAGAGAAGGAGGCGAGTATGGAGGTGGGCCGAGGTTTGGATAGGACGTGGAGAAGGAGGAGGAGGAGGAGGAGGAGGACGAGGTGGAGGAAGCAGGGGGTTGGCAGGGTCGTCTGGATGAGAGGGGCGGCCGGTGGGAGAGCGGGTTGCGTCTGGTAGCGCGACTTGACCCCGGTTGACCCGAGACTCCTCTTTCCTCTTCCTCCACCTCCTCTTCTTCCCACCATCCTCCCTACCTTTCTACCTTCCTCCCTCTCCCTCCCTCCCCCCCGCCCTCCCTCCCTCCCTCCCTCCCGTCGTTCCCTCTAGCCTCATCCACCCCTGACGTCCCTCTTCGCGTCTTGCCATCCCCTCGCTGCCATGGGTAATTATTGATGTGTCCGCCGCCGTCGCTGCCACCGCCGCCGCCGCCGCCACCGCCACCGCCTACGCTCTTCAGGATGGTGCTACACGCCGGAGGGAGGGGGAGGGGGTGGGTGGGTGGTGGAAGGTGGGAGAGGGGTTGACGCGGGGGAGAAAGCGTAGCGCAAAACGGAGTGCGTGTACGCATCCGTCCTGAATGAATGTGTACGCACCAACACCCCTGCGGGGCACGTGAAACACGCCAAGTTCAGGTATTTCCCTGCTCGCTTGGCTGCGCCGAACATCGGCTGGAAGATGGGTTGCGAACATTACGGACAGCGTTGCCGAGGAATTTTTGGCTTGCTGATAATGTACAGGAAAAGTTGGTAGCTGAGAGAGCGGCGGGGGGGGGGGAGGGGGAAATTTATGTTTCGCGTGTAGATTTCGGGAACTATGGGGATTTTAATTAATTAGAATGTGCGTTTTTTATTCGTACGGATGGATACTACTGGGTTTACTTGGAGAGTCTTTTGTCTGTTATGTAATATTGAAAGGGATGTTACATATGTACGTGAAATAAGCGAATTGGTATATCGAACCTGTGTGTCTTGGTTCTAGAAAAAATTGATCACGTTTACTTTCCATTCGCAACTGTAGTTCGAATGGAATACTACGTTTACATTGGCATACAATGTCTGTAATTGCCATGGAGTTGAATGTGTATATGTGATCGTACGTATGGATCACGGTGAAACTTGAAATAATCGTGTTTTCTGAATTTAACCCGTGTACTGATTACCTGACAAAAGGGTATTACGAACGTCTTTGATGTTTCGCATAATTCTTTTTATTTCTTGTTCACGTTGTTTGCATACAATAGCTACGTCATACGCTTGGTCAGGAAAGTGGAAAGGGACGGCTAGACATAGGGCGAGACGAAGTGCGTACACGCAGCAATACTCAACCACCGAGAATCTCTGTCTGTGTGTGTGTGTCTGTGTGTGCGTTCTAGTAGCGTTTCAGAGATCGTAGGGCGCGGAAAATTCAATTAGTTACTCGACAAATATGTTTCACCTAAGAATCAAAAACGTGGAAAAAAATTGTTAATTAATCAGCCGGTATGCAAAATGTTTCACGCACACCGATGCGTTCACAGTGTTTACCTTTAACAATTAATATCCTTTGCAAAACACGTTGGTTGCTTTATATATATACCTATATACGAATGCTTTTTTTTATTACAGATTTTTCAAACTCTGAAATTACGCGTGCAGTTTATCGCCTCATTTCCAGCTCACGTTAACTCGTTACCACTTATTCCACTCTCTTACTGCTCAGAAGGGGTGAAACCTATGTACGTACCTGCCACATCTCGACAAATATGTAATATTTAATATTGAATTGCGTATTTGTAACCGACTTACGCTTTATTGTAAAACTCCCGATTTAGAACGCTTAATAGAAAACACGCGACGCGTTTCCATCGATCCCAAACTCCACGTGCAAATGAATGAATATCAATTACAGACGGTGAAAATATATCATTTAAATACCAGGAAGAAAAATAAATTCGATATTGCAGACGGCGTTCGCGGTTGTAAGTACGTTAGTCGCCGGCCGGTGTGAGTTTTTCCTCTCGTATCCCTTTACAGAAATAATTGCATTATATAGTTTGGTAACAGAAGAACAATGTAATTCGTATTTTGCATCCGCGTGACGACGTGTCGGCCTTCGTGCTTGAAAAGCACGGCGTAGGCACGTAGTTATCGATCAAGTTAAGTCGACAAAATGGGTAGCCTCGTTAAGGAACTTCGTTACTCCCCTACCCCGTAACGCTACTCCGCTCTCGTCCCTTCCCCTCGCACTCTATAGTCAAAGTAGCTTTCAAACTCGCAACTTTCCACTCTGCAGTAAGTAGTGTATATCAGTCAAGTAGCAAGGTTATTAGGCGTTGTAATCGCCTGTTACGTTGTAAAAGCTTTTCCGTTCCATTCATCTGGGGGGGTTCTGTTGCGACGTATTTCGATAACTCGATTTTCGTTAAAACATCTTGATAAACGCTCGATCGTTACGAAGTTACGGTACCGTATAGCAGTAAACGTGACCGCACGCACGTTTATCCTAAGTCAGGTGGTTTAAATGTGATTAATAGACGGTACAGTATATAACATTTTTGCGAGGTGAATCGCGCAAAATGGTTAGGAAATTGTATTCCGATTCATCGAAGAATGATATTACGACAGACGATTACCAGGATTTATGCGCGGAAATATAAGTTCATAAATCTTCCCGCATATGGCACCGCGTAAGTTATTCAGATTTCATATCTTACACGATGTCTGTCCGAATTCGAGAAAGTAGACCCCAGCGTGTAAACCCAGCATTTATTGTACCATCGTGTTGCAGCCTGCGTTCTCCAACTGTGCTACTGTATCGTTCACAGGGCCGACGTTTTAAGCGCGCGGAACATTAATGTTACAAATTTCGGGCATTCCTGTGCTTTTAAAATCTCCGACGCGGACCGTCGGTTTGTCTCAATTTCACGTTTCCCCGAAATGGTCCGGATTCACAATACCGGGCTCTTGTGTAAACTTTTCCACCCTATCGCCACCTCCTATCCTTCAAACGGAAACTTAAAAAGGGCTACGAGGGAGCTGGCCGTATTGGACGGGCGCACTGTTGAATTTTTTTTTCACTGCAGGTCGTTTTTTAGTAACTTAAGATCACCTGTTACTATGCAGTGAAATTATGACTGGGATACGAATGAGGTACTACAGGTCGTTCTAAAAAGGGATACTTTAATATAAGAGTAAGAATAATGGTATCGTTCAATTCGTTGTAGTTATTAGCAGTTTTGATTAGTTGATTTATTATAATATTTTGTTTAGTTTCCTAAACGTGGGGAGTATTTTTCCTGATAGGTGCAGTTTTTTAAATTGTACTACTACTACACAGATGAAACTTCATTATGTGCACGTGACGACAATACTATTTTAGAGGACTACAATTTTTCTCTGGAATTAAGAGCGTTATCAATTTAATTATCTATTCGTCACAATTAATATTAAGAAGTAGCAAGTGTGTTAATATCTGCACCAAAATTTTACTCTAATACAGAATCTATTGTTAATGATATCAATTCACTGAAATGACTTTAAAAAAATGAAAAAAAAAATTCTATGGACCTCCACAGAAACGTCACAACGAAGCTCACTGGTTCAATTTATGAAGCCAGTTGCCCAAATTGTACCTTTAACACCGTTCACCTATTTTAATTACACTACCTCATACATTTCCTTCTATACTTCCATCACAACTAAACGCAAAACGTAATGCAACTAATTTTCTCAGATTTGATTTAAAACACCGGCAGCAACGACTCTCTATAAATAATTGCGCCGTCTTATATAGAAAATTGGCCAACATAGGCCACTCTCCCCTGCGTTACAAGTGCACTGCACACTGTACCGCCCTCGAAAACCAGCGGGAGTTGGACATGCGTCCATTCATCCCCGTGAATGCCACGTTTACATGCATAATGCCCCGGCCGTAATGCGTTTACCACGTCGGCCGTGGAAGAATTATGCTACTGTTTAAAAAGAGCAGTTTCCTAGTGGTTTACACTCGCGGAAGCGAGAGAGGCGAAACGAGAGGTGGAAGAGGGTTACGGTGGGGGGGGGGGCGAGGGGGAGACATTGAAGATGGGGATGAAGCGTAGGTGGAGGGAAGAGGGCAGGGAGAACAGTGTTAAATACCCACAGCCCGCCGCGACCCACTGGCACACTGTTTCCATGCAAATTCTGTTTACTCTCTCTCCCTCTCCCTCCTACCTGTTTCCCTCCTCTTCCCTCTTTCCTCCCGCACACCCTTCTCTCCTGTGAAAGCGAGGCGACGCACGTGTGCATACCCGGTTTGCACCACGCATACATCCCTACCCTTCCTCCGCAACCCTGTGGTTGATCTACATCACCCCTCATTTCGCGTCGATTCCATCACCTTCATCTACTCTATCGACCTTACCAAAACAAACTTTGTATGAACGTTCGTTAATGATCCACTGCGATGTGTAAGGCTGTAACGGTCGGTGAAACGTCGACGCGTATCATTGCTAACAAGTTCTCGCTATTACTTGTCTTTAAACGTGCGTGTATATCTGTATGTACATGTATGGATATGTATATATAAGTGAACTTTTCTTTTTGTGAAAATAATTTCGTCGAGCGTGTAATGAGTAATTTTCGCTAATGAATTCTGGTACCGCGTTCTCTGGACGTATCAGTCAGTTTCCGTGGTTAAAAAGTCTAGGTGTTAGTACCTCTACCTCTCTCTCTCTACCGTCGTCGGGATACCGCGAGATGGTAATATGAAATTATTACAGAACGTAATAATTATATTTTCTAATTCATGACAATCTGATAATAACTCACCCACCCAAAGACACGTAACCTATAGGCGTTGATCGAATAACGAATTCGCAAACCAACGACACGAGTCTTCCCATTATTCCGTCACCTTATTTCTCTACGCAACCTTTTCCTATTCCTTCAAAAAAAAAAAAACCCCTTCATTTCTCACCCACGGGGCATACTATCCACTCCGGTCTCTCTCTCGGCGGATCTCGATTGCATGACCCATATCGGCCAGAAACGCCCGCAAAACTATCCGACGATTTACTCTCTCTCCTTTACTCGTCTACTTTCGTAACGTTTAAAACGCAACGGTGCAATTTTCTCGCGTGGTCGATGCAGCCCTCTCGTAACGTCTTTCGTGCCGACCGCGCGTCGTATCGTCGGCTCGAAGAGAAAGAGGCGAACCGGGTGGCTTGCGGAGGGGAGGAGGAGGAGGTGGAAGAGGGGGTTTGGGGGTGGTTGAAGCGAAAAAGGATGGTAGGAGGAGGGGGAGGGGGCTAGGGGGTTGAAATGGCATGACTAGGGTAGGACGAGGGAATGGCGGGGGGTCTGAAACGAGACGGCGGGCCACGTTAGGTACCGTTTCGGCAGGGTTGCGTGAGAGCCGACGAGGCCTCTGCGTGCGTCGCTCCGACGCGAGGTGGTTGAACCCCCGCAAAAAGCTGGAAGCTCAAAGCTGCTCGGTGGTGCGGCCGACGGTGGTAGTAGGGCGGTAGAGGGACGAAGGGAGGAGGATAGAAGGGCCAAGAGCCGAGGGCCGAGGGCGGAGGTAGAGACGACGGAGAAGAGTGAGGAGGAAAGCTGACGACGCTCTCTATCTTTCTTTACTCGCGTTTCTTCCTCTCTCTTGCTTCCTCTCTCTTGCTTTCTCTCTCTCTCTCTCCCTCTCTCTCTCTTTCCCGGTGGTAGTGCTGGGTCATAGAAGTGGCTAGGATCTAACCTCATGGGACGTAGGATGAGGGTTTTGTGCGGTGCTATGTACGCACACACACACATATACATACATACATACATACTTACATGGGCACGCACGCACGCACGCACACTCCAACTCGTATGTAGGCAGTAGTGTAACAACCGGATGAATTTTCGGGTACTTTCGACTGACACCCGACGAGTAGGGTGCAGTTTCTCTTTGAACGGAAGGAAACTTTCGACCTTTTTGCGGTGTTTCGTTGGTATTTGGAAAGTGTATTCCGTTGGGAATGAGTAAGTAGGAGCGAAAAATTGAAGTGTTTTGTGTGTCTGGTCTAAATGTATCGCAGGGTTTTTGGTTTGTATTGGTGAATCTTTTGGAATGGTTCGCAAGGTCTTTGTAAGAGAAACGAAGAGTTCAGGTGTTCTGGATTAAGAATCAGAGACGGCTAACAATGTAGATCGAATGATACTAAACATTACTTTCCATATTTATCGGCAACAACGATTATTCCTGTCTTAATATCTTACATACCAGTGTTTTCAGATTCTTTCACCTGGTTTTGATTTGTAATATCATTCTCACTAAACAAAACTATATCTTATTAACCTCACACTTTTGCATTTCTTCTAACATTTACCATAATATTCCCTATAATTATATCGAATCACGTAACTATTTAACGACTGTTCATTATAAAACGTTCACGACATCCGCGACTAGCAATAGACGAAAATCTTTACACGCCCATATTTGAAACCGGACGAACTTATAAGATATATCCGGAAACCAAAAATATCCCTGGTTACGTCACTGCACACAGAAACACGAACGAGTATCGCGTGGGTGTGTTCGTGCGGATCTATACACAAGAAAGGCAATGCTTTTCGTCTGTTCCTTTTGCTGGTGTCCTTACGAAAAGGACGTCTTTATCTACGTCGATGGGGGGCGAGGCCTTCTGTTCCTTCGTGAAGGACGAGCATGAAAAAGAAAGACAGAGAGACAGAGAGAGAGAGTAAGAAGGAGGAAGAAAAAATTACGACGAACGTAGCCGGGTAAAAGGGAAGTCGACGAACCCAGTCCGTCGTTCTCATTATCGTCTCGGCTTCGATTGTTCCGGCTCGGCGCGTACAGGTGCAACCAGGTACACGCTCTATTCCGCTTCCGTTCGATTCTTCGGGGTCTACAGAGAAGGAAGAAAGTGTATACACGTATACATACATAGAGAGGTACGGTATCCCCACATTTAGGGTACACGTCTGTGCGTGTGACGGGAGAAATGAAGGAAAAGAAAAAAAAAAGAAAAAGAAACAACGATGGTATGTCGGTCGATCTTTGATTATGTCCGACAGAGAACCCGTGATATTAAAGACAATTACGATCTCTACAGGGGTAATCTATATTTCCCTTCCCTCCTACCTTCCACCTTCACCTTCGGCTCGTCCACCTCTTTGTGTAACCTGTAGAAGTGCAGGCAGAACGCCAAAGCGGCTGACTTGAAACAACGATGAGGCAATGCTACCTATCCCCCTTTCCACAATTCTTAACTGCCTTACATTGAGCACACCGACGTGCCTGTACTTGTACAAACGTGATCATTGTACAGGTGAAACACTACGTACAAGGTGGATATCCGTGTGTTGGTACCGACACGTGACGCTTTTTCAGAACGAGGACGTTGCCGCGTTGCACTTATCGTCCGAAAGTATATTACGATTTATTGAACCGCGAGCAGGTTTCTTTTTTTTTCTCACGGTTTAATCCGTACCTGATTTATAGACGTAGCTGTAGACAGACGTTTATTAACCGTTAGAATAATATTGTTTTGATGTGCGGCTCGTAATAATGTTAAATTGAAGACGTTCTTAATGTTCATACATACTACTGTATGTAGAATATACGTATGTATGTATGTATGTATGTACGTGCGTAGCGTATATGAAAATGTTGAGTCTTCCTGGCTAAGCTGCTTATCCATTAAAACGTTGCGCATTTCTGCTTCATAAAGTAAAATTTAACCAACATTCACTAACGAAAACTTTCCTTAGTAAAGTGTCCAAACAGAACTATGCACAGCACGTCTGTAGACGGCGGGATCCCGCGTTTACATCGCGAGACTTGTTTCTACCATTTCAAAGTCAGAAATTCTTGCGCATATGAATAAATAAAAGGGGGCATTCTGGACAGGGTTGCACATCCGCCAAAGCGACACTAACCGCACTCAATTTTTCACAATTTTAAAAAAGCGGCCAGCAAAAGGAACGGGTCATGCGACAAAAACAAAGAATTTTCAAACAAAAGATACGTATTACACTTGGTAATACATGTGTGTGTGTGTATATACGTAAGTATACATACGTACAGAACTTAATCAACAATTTATACTACAAAGAAAGCTTCTACGTTTTCAAAGTCGGTACCCATTCCGCCGTTGAATAAGTGAACTATAGTTTACCTACGGTCACGAGTCCAACACTGACAGATGTACAATACTGCAAAACGTGCAACGTACGTATCTACTGCGCATAATACGATCAATTTTTAAACTAACCGCGAGGAAAACAGCGTAAACCATAAACTCCCCTTGACTGGACCAAAAGCGAATAGGAAAGCAAGTAGGAAAAAACTGAAATAATAAAAAAAAACGAAAGAAAACCGTGCAAAACATATGCACACGTAGATACACATACATACTGTACATGTACATACATACATACATACATACATACATACATCCTACTTCGTGGTTTCGAAGGAAACTTCTTCCACCGTTTCGGAGTTTCAGGTTCTCGCGCGTGTGAATAAATTAAGAGTGTCGCGGTGTATACGGCCACATGTCCAACACACCGTCGTATACGCATAAACGGGTACTTACGTACGGATACAGGTACGTTACCACACGTGTACACACACACACACACACATACACACATGCGTGTTGGGGGTCGGCGAGCGAGGGTCCACTGAAACCGAGCGTAGTCTCATTAATAATGGAGACAATTCTATTACAATGCGAACAGAGAGGGGGGAAGGGGGAAGGGGGGAGGGAGGAGGTGGTGTTACCAGCAACGTACGCCACCCTCGGATGCCGTCTAGCATGTGCGTGCATGCGTACGTGAATGTGTACGTGCGAGTGTGAATGTGCACGCACGTGTATAGGTACGGCCGAGAAAGGTGAATAACTCGTACAATGCGAATCGGTTGTAATATCGATCGGACAGGTGAATCTTGTATTTATATGATGGGTAAAGACAAATCGATGGAATGCTATTGTGATCTGTCGAACAATTATGTCCCACTGTGGCTGTACATGTACTTGGTGTACGTGTGTGAACGAAAGATAAAAATATTACACATAGTTGGAATATTATACGATCGGTGGGTTATGTTAGCGGACGATGATCAAGGTTTAACGATGTCGATGATGTGCAAATTAACTTTCGCGTATAAACGAACCGTTGTTTAGAAAAATCAACGATACCGAATTGTCACGTTCGTCAATAAAGTGGTCACTATGAAAAGCTATGTCACTTAAATACAATCCGTTGAATCTCGAAGTTCTAATAACGCCGCAATAATGCGACAATGATTATTTAATCACGAGTCGAGGATCGTAGCCGCCGCTTGAGTGACGGTTTAGGCAGAAACTTGTCTGACAATTACAGAAAGAGCAAAACGATAATCGGCGTGACAAGATATTTTCTACTCGCAGTCTACTAGCGTGAGAAAACTGTATTGTAATCACGTTGACAGTTTGGTACACAACGAGATACCAATTATTTGTTCAGTTACCATCATCGCCGATAGAACGTTTCCAATTCGTCCATGAATTTGTTCGATATCAAACGATATTAGACAACCGGGATCGATGGACTTCTTCAAGCGAATAATTAAATTCTACCTGCAAATTGGAATTTAGTGTATTTACGTTTTATCGAGTTAACCCCGCGAACGAGGTACTTTTAAATGAGGTAGAAAAATATGATAAAAATGCAAATCTATCCTATCGATCAGATGTATGTATGTATGTATGTATGTACATATTTTCGATAGCCGAAAAGAAACGATATATGCGTGCAATACGCAGAGTCACAGGCAACCATTTATAAGGCCACGATACGCGAGGTTGGACTATGGGTCTGCCAGCACCGGGATAATTGCGTAATACCGCCAATTTGAAGAAACCTTTTTGTGTCATGAACGTGATGGTACAAACGTGTGTACGTGGATACCCTGGGCACATACCTATGTACATATAACTCGCGCGGGAGCTATCATCTTCTACGTAAAGCAGCGTAAGCACTTGTACGCGCCGCGTTCATAAGATAATTGCGTAATCTACTCGTGCGCCACAATCAACCCCCGTGAATGCCTCTCTCCCTCCCCCCCCCCTCTTCGCCCTCGCCCCCTTGTCTCTATTTGCCTTCTAGCTGCGTATGCATCGCTCACGGACACACTTATACAGGCCGGTATGCACGCCCGTGCACGCAGGATCACGTTTCATAAAGTAGAAAGCAGAACTCGCCATCATCATCGAATGGACGGCCGGCAATTGTGCATTCTGCTGTCCGCAGAAGAATTTAGGAACGTGATGTTTTAATGGAGGGCGAAGGGTTTATTTTAAACGGCGGAATCGTTATCGGCGATTATCGCGCCGAGGGTGAACGAACTTGTTCCGAGTTGTAAGAACGATTTATGTTAGATTCAACACTGGGAAAAACAGTGATTTCAATTGTTAAGCGTAGAAATAAGATTTATCCCATTGCTTAACAAATTACAAATTTGATTATAAAAAAAGGATATATAAAGTTAATATTGAAAATATTCGATGTCATCAACTATGACTTTTCGCCACTTGGGGAAATTTCAAATCAATAAATCACCAGCAGATAATCTCGTAATAATCGAACGATTGAATTTCACGGGGAAAAAACTTATTTCTACATTAATAAACACTATCACCGAATTCTCTAATCGTCTACTTTAATGATTTAACAATCTATAGCTGCGATATTGTAACAGAAATTTGATCATCGAACGCCAGGAGATCAGGATCATTCGGCAGGTTTCAAGGTCGCCGGATAAAGAACGGCGTGTTGCACGTCGGCGAGAAGTGCAAGAAGAAATCGATTGGCCGCGGTTCTCGCGATCGGCCAATCCGCTCAGGTGCGTTCGCGTATTTCGACACGCGTATCATACATGCGTTTCTCGCGTTGCCGGTCTGCCTGTCGAACCATGAGAAACTGAAAAAGACAAGGAGGAACGGCGTTGCACCGATAAATCGTCTCACACGTTCATTCGCTCGCCGCCCCGCAGCTGGAATCACGCTCAAGTGCTCGATGAAACGCAAAGATCAAAAAGGAACAAGATAGATTGGAACTTTGTGCATGACTGTAAGGTATTAGCGCGCATCGCTGTGAGAGGGTATCGCTGACTAACATATATACATACATACACGCTGACGGACGGAACGTCGAAAGTTTCTATTACTCCGCAAGACAATGCGATAACATCCGAACTAATCGAAGGAAACTATGGACAAAAGGGTGAATCGATGCCAAAAATTCATTCTCATAAATACCGATAGAATATTCAACATAAAAAAAACAATAAGGCGGGAAAATTCAATTCCACATTAGGTACACTTAAGAAACATTCGATAAAACAATTTTTAAACCCAATTATTCTATCTATATATTTTTCTTTTTTTCTGTTTTTCTTTTACAATCTTTCTGTTTCTTTATGTTTCTTGAGTTCTGTTTTCTGCCCCGTTGTTCTTTAGCGGTATTTTTGCGTTAGTGTTTAGTCTTTAATGTTAAGTTCACCGTCATTTTCATTTTCATCTTCTTCTTATCATCCTTCTTTCTCACTGTTCATCATCTGTTCATCTCTTCATTTTCCTCTATTCATTAATCTTTTGAATTTCTTTGTATCATCTATTATTGACTCTATTTTGAACTATAATTTTTAATTTTTAATTTTAATTTTAAGTTCTTTTAATATGTACTACTTATCTTTCTATTATTTATGTACTGTCTATTGTCCTTAAAGGGTTACCCCTAGGACGCTAATAAAACGTAATATCTATCTATCTATCTATATCTTAAATCAAAAATTTCTTCCCATATATTGTCTCACCAAAAAAACCAAAAAAGGAGGAAAAAGTAGAAATCGATTTGAAACCGTACAGAGATCTACGTTGTACGTGTATAAAAATGAGTCTGGGGAAGCGTAGGTCTTACGTCTTACGTCTTATACTTAAGATAGGGAATCGTCGGAGGCTGGGAGGCTGATGACGCCAGCCGGACCCGGACCTAGGTGGCGTAACGGAAGGGAAGTGGAAGTCTGTGGAAGGAGGCGCGCACAGACGGCGGTATCGACCGCTCCGGACCTGCCCCACGCCACTCTCTAACACCACATCGCCACCCGCCGCCATCCGCCGTGCTGCCCCACTACCACACTGCACCGTCTTGCCTTCCGTTCGCACACCCACGCACACGCACACGCACACGCATACACCGCGTAACGCTTTCGGTATTACGCATTGCACGCATACTGCCGTTAGCGAACGGCTTTTGACGGTGTATGGATGTGTGTATGGGTGGGTGTATAGATGTATGGGTGTATGTGTGCGTGCGTGCGTGTGTGTGCGTGTGTAGCCACGTTCACAAAATCGTACGCGCATTCACCGAATTAAATGACATTCGCGTGGTTACGCTATTGCATCTCAGTTCAGCGGAATGAAGTTGCTTTCCCCCGGAATAAGAGGTGCAAAGTGTTTCTTCGTTTCTTTTCTTTCTTCGTTTTCTTTTTTATGTTTTTTTTATTTTACCTTTAAAAGCGACGTTTTGTTTGATGTGCCTATTTAAAAAAATATGTCGTTGAAGGTGACGAGGATATGTACGGTGTTTCCGTCGCGTAGCTTTGCGATCGTTTGGAATTAATTCTCACGCGTTATTGAGAACTCAATTTGTTTAACCGTGGACGCGCGATTTTATTCGATAGAGAAAGGGAAATCTTATGAGAGCTTAGATGGGAATGGGGTGTCATCGTTTGATACGGTCTACGATATTTTTTTTTCTTCACTTTTTTTTTTCGTTTTTAGTAGCATGTTTTCCTCCTTTTTTTCCTATTCGCATTCTCGCAAAATGCGTGAAACCTGTCCGTATACGCGTGACTGTGTCTTCAAGAGCACACACGTACACGTATGAATTATTCTGCATGTAGGGTACACGCACACGCGCAAGTTTCGCGAACGCCACTTCAGCATAGACACAGGTGCGTGCTTTACGTGACGCATACGCACGTAAATGAATACCGTATTTACATACTGAAATACCAGCGCACTCGTATGTATCCGAGAGCCACGTACAGCCGCGTATTGCAGTATTCATCATACGAATGTATCCACGTATTTGATATCGACCGATCCAGAATTATCAGACCGAAACCTTTCGCGGTAGCAAAGATCTTTACTGCGAGCATTGTCTCGCTAAGTTATCGTGTATTATCTGTTATCATATAAAACAATCATTTTTATACATCAATCACAAGGGAAAATATTTTGTACATTTTCAATTGTTATCGAATTTCTTATCAAACTCGAAGTTTAATTACTTACATAGTTTTAACTATACAAATTGTTTGAAAAATATATTCACGGTACGTATTTTACTCTTGAAAAAGATTTTAAGCGTAATTATAGTATGTCAATTATTATTGCTTAACGGGTATATAATTAAAGTGTCGACATAGGTTGCATTAATATACGCTTTACAGGGACGCAACTCATCTGAAAGGTAAATGATACCGTAGACAATAGTTCCGCGTAAAGTCCATTTAAATATTGACATCGTTAGTATCAATAGATGTTCCATACGACTACATGAAACATTTCGTTAGTGTAAATAACAGGGTGAATAGTACTGTTACGCTCGAATTTCAATTAAGTAATGACGCCGTTACTACAGGTGAATACACTGTGCAACAATATTACACATTCAAGCGTTACGATTCCGAGTAGTTACAGACAGACTGTTCTAACTCCTTTTCCCTACCGCTGCCACCCTTCGAGGTCAAGTTTAAAGGGAACGTAGTACCTTCAACAATAAAACAGTTAACACTCTGTTCGGCTATCATAAAGTTAGAGAAAGAGAGAGAGAGAGAGACAGCAACGGATAAAGGGAGAGAGAAAGAGAAAGAAATGGGGAAAGAAAGAGTAGAGTATAAAAAGTGCATAAACCCACCCCTTTTAAGATTGTGGTTATATAGATATCCTCCGCCGTGATACAGGGGGTAACTTTATAATCCAGTCTCTCTTTCATCTAGACATACTTCCTCCATTCTGTAAGATTATCGCTATCACATTAATTGTTACCGTGGCTGTTATACCTCCGAGTCAACGATTACGTAAATATAGGGCAAATATAATGGTTATTGCAAATTATAAACACCCCCTCCCCCAAATTTATCCATTTTATCTCGACCGTACACACATACATCATATTATCCTGTTACACGAGATACTCTCGGTTTAGGATCTACTCAACTCCGAAACGTGTCGCGCGATTCGAGTTTCTGTGACACCATCAGCTATGCTTAGTACAAATTCAAAGAGGACCAATCATAGTTTGCAACTGTAGCCGTACCACCGTCGCTACAATAATTCAGATATTGGACGAGATAATCACGCAAGAAGCAACTCAATTTGATAATTAATCACACGGCGCAGGACATCTGGCGTTCGCCATTTAACGCAAAAGGACAATTAATTAAATAAGTGGTAGTCTTCCGTCCTTTGATCTTACCGTAAACCGTTTGAAAAAAGAAAGAAATAATATTAACACGATCGTAAAACTGTTAACACCGAAAGATATCCATTCCGTAAACGTACATCTAAAAAGAGTTCGATAGAGATGATTAAAGAACCAAGTCTCATCAATGATATTAAAAGTTCAACATTACGACGGTCCCGTAACATATACACCCTCTCAAACTTTCCATCCTTAATTAATAAATTCGCCGGCAATAAATTCCTTCTTTACTTTTCAAACGTGGTAACGTCCGAACGAACTTCCAACCGTCTCGTTTTCCACGGGAATCCAAACGCGACGAACGAAATAGGGCAAGGTCACAATCCATGGTACAGAAACCATCGACTAAATAAATCTCGCGCAGGCGGGACGCAAAAATGTGCATCTAGATGCGCGAAAATATACGTATATATATATACATATATATGTATACGCGTATAAAAAGGGGTGGATGGAAAAGCGCCGGCCATTATCCGCGGCGACGGTCGTCAAATCTCAGAATGCACTCGTAGGAGGGCAGTTTCGGTTTCCCTCCACCCACACCGGAGAGCGTAAGTTTAAAGGGAGCGAAATATCGGCGGCAACAAGGCAGTTAACGCTGCAGCGGCTGTCGTAAAGAGCGAGGGAGGTAAAGACACATAGGTGGGAGAGGGAGAGGGGGGGGGATGGGGTTAGGAGTTGGGGATGGAGGTGGAGAACCGGCAGGTAAATTCCCATCCCTCGATAGTCTGTCGTTAAACAGAGCCCCCGCGATACGGGGCCAGGGTTGTGACGCAGTCTCTCCCCAGTCTAGACGCACTCTCTCTCTTTCTCTCTCTTTCTTTCTCCGTCAGTCCGTACTCACCGACACGCATCCGTAGTCATTCCGCCTCACTCACACGGACATAGATTTACTGCCCTATCCCCATCCCCTTCCCTTCTCTTCCCTTTCCTCCTCCTCCTCCTCCTCCTTCTCCTCCTCTCCCTCCCCCCGCACTCTCTCCTTTCACCCTCCTTTCACCGTTAATGCCGCGCCGCGTACTCTCGAACACGTACACGCGCATAAAGATACGGGCCGTAAACCCCAACAAGCGCGAAGACGTGCATTTTACTGTGTGCGCGAAAACTCACCGACACGCGGAAACGGTTTACCAACACACACACACACACACCCGGGTACGGGTGGTATGGACGCGCGAGCAGAAGAGAGAGAGAGAGAGAGAGAGAGCGTGAGCGCGACCGGCTTCGTGGATAGCTTCTACGAGCATAATGAAAAGCAGATTAAAAACTTTCGTCGGGGACGGCCAAGAACGACGCGAGATGATTGGGGGATGAGAGCTTCCGGGCTTTCGGTCTGGTTTTGTACCTGCTTCTTCTCCGACGGCTCGCGAGCGGGATAGCAGCAAGAGTTATTGAGTTGGGTTAGGTCAGGTTTATGATGTACAGCGGGAGAATACGGCCGGCCGGATAAAAATTTAGGTTTCGAGGATGTAATCGTCGTAATACCTCATCGTGGTCTGTAATGTTTTTATTTGACCGTGTAGAATGTGTATGTACGTATATATGTATGTATGAGTGTATATGTATAACCGGTGTTCCTTGCTTCGTTGTTGCTTCACTTCGTCTCTTGAAACTATTTGTTTATATAATTGTATTCGTGTCTATCCGTTTTGCTTGTGCATCTCATTGAAAAGCTCATCGGGTAAAAATACTCGTGTTACCGACTCGAAAGAAAGGAACGATTTTGACGGTGGTAATAAACTGTGGGGTAAAAAAGTTTTAGTGCAAAACGAGTACGGTTCGTGTAAAATAATTGAGCAAGGAGAAGTTCGGAGAGTTTGATCTGATTTTTGTGGATGATTTCGGACCACAGCTCCCGGGGTTTGCTTTGCAACGCTTTATGAAGTTGACATAGGTCGAGACAGTGACGCAGGAAGACATACACATACACACGTGTATCTTGGCAGGAAAATTGGAAATAGACATTTTCTATAATTGACTATAGTCCCGGATTGGTACAGTAACGTAACTAAATAATTATACTTGAACGAATGATAAAGACTAATACGATTTTTTGCCATTTGGTTGAATATCTCCCTTTTATTATATTTATTATATTATTATAAAAAAAAAATCTTAAAAAGGAAGTAAATGTTTTAATAACAAATAGAACCATAATTGTACCTTGTAATATAAACCTTGCTATACATAATACGTAACAATGGGTTTGAATAATTTATAATATAAACTAATCTAACAAATCTATATTGTTTAAACAAGTATTCGTACGCTATGTTCCATAGAAATGTTCATAGAGGATTATTAAAACGTACCATAAAAATTAATAACGCCTCCAAGCTTTATACGACACCAATTTATTGAATATCTGAATATTCATGTCCCGTTAAAACATTGTAAAATAAAAGTATCCTAATGTGGGTAATCGATGAACGATGGTTTAAAAAGAAAACGCGCGAGATAAAACATAGGTACGGCTCGATGTAAATCGGGAAGAAAAACATAGTAGAAGTGATTTTTATTGTCAAGTCCGACGTTAGTCTGATTACATTCACGTGGAAGAGGTTCCTACCCCGTCGACCCGGCATATACAGTAGCTTTTGGCTTTATTAAAACGGTATATCGGCTGTTTTATCTTATACCTACAGCCTTGTATTTAAGGTTTTGAAATTCAAATGAAGCGGCCCGGTGGCTGCCATCCGCTATTGATATGCGAAATATCGCGAGTCTACCGGTCCCGCCCGGTTCCCTATGAACGATGCTATAAAATCACAAAAGAATATAGCTTCGACGAGAAGAGAAAGTTCATGGTTTACCGAGGTAAAGGATATTCAAAAGATTTCGACCATTAAGTCCGTAATCTACTCGTACAGTTTAAAAAATAATAAACACCTTAATTGGTAGCTTTTCTTAATTAAAGTTTGTATACCATTAAAAGGTTCATCCGTGAAACGCAAAACCAATAAATAAATTTGTAGTTCGAAATTATGAGTAAAAAGAAAAAAATATATCAAACTTCTTATCAAATTAAATCGACGATTTAATAGTGCGTCTGCGTTATAAAACATTTTCCAAAAAAAGAATGTGTAAGCAACAATCGATCGGTTTTAATTTTACTTTTTCTATTTCATTATTATCTCCGTATAAACGGAAAGATCAAAAGAACGTTTCATCCCAGCTTTTTCTTCTCCTACACAACGACGATTGAAAAACCGACACAAAAGAAACCTAGCATCGGGATGATTTTCTTACCTACGCACGGCAACCCCCATCTCCCGCTCTCTACGTGTAACAACGAGAGCTTTCCAACAAGAAACGTGGAAATTTCACGCGAATAATCTCGTTCGGTGAGTCAACCGAACGCACCAGCCGCGCACACGTGCAACGGACAAAGGGTATCCGCTGCCTCCCGATTGATCGGGGTACTTTCATCGAAGGATATCTTTCGGACACGTAGCCACCTAACATCCCAGCAGACCAAATTTTCCCCCGTATGTACGTGTGCCGGAATGACGCACGTGTACACACGTACACACGCGCGCGCTCGCATGTATCAGATCCACCCATACGTCCATGGAACCTTGCAAGAACGGAAAATCGAGAGAGGAAGAGAGGAGAGCGGAAGGGTGGAAGGAGGAAGGAAGAGGCGACAGAAAGAGAAAGAATAAGAGAGATAGAACCATCGTGAGCGTGAGAAAGAGAGACAATGACAGAGAAAGAGAGAGAAAGATAGATAGATAGAGAGAGAGAGAGAGAGAGGCAGTACGCAGACACTCGCGAAATTACGACCTTCGCTTACGTCTGGATACATCGCTCGAGTGAACGAGCTAGCGCCAGCGGACGACCAGGGTTTATAGGGTTGCCAGAGGCACGATGAGGGACGGGGAGGAAAGGGCGGACAAGTGGCAAGAGAAAGACGGAGAAAGAGAACACGGACGAGAAAGAGGAAGAAGAAGAAGAGAAAGAGAAAGAGAAAGAGAGAGAGACAGAGAGAAAGATAGACAGTATAGACGAGGGAAAGAGATGGAAGAAAAGGGGGATGGGAGGTTTGGTTGGCGGACTGTAGGATGGGGTTGGAGTAGGATGGTGGTTACGGGGACGCACACACCGGCGTGGTTTTACTGTTTCGGAAGTCTAGCCGCCCCCAGGCTATCCACCCCCTTTCCGGCAATGCCGGGTCCCATCCACCCGACGACCACCCTTCGTCCTCCCACGAGGGGAGGGTGGACCACCCGCTTATACGACCTTCCACCCCCTTTGGCCAGACTAGCACACACCGAAGTCGTAAACCTGCACCCTGCTCTCTGCCTACCTCTCTGTTTGTCTCGTTCGCTTCCTCCTCCTCCTCCTCCTCTTCCTCCTCTTCCTCCTCTTCCTCCTCCTCTACCTCCACCCGTCCACCCCCCGCCCCCAACCCCTCTCTATACGTATACCGCTTTTGCTCTTGCACTTGCTCTTGCTCTTGCTCTCTGTCCCACGGACTCGTTTCCACCCTCACTCTCGTCCGTCCACCCTGCCGCTTCCTCCTCCACCTCTACCTATACCCTCCGACCTACCCCTGCCGACGTCCCTTCAACCTCGCGCGGATACCTCGAATGCACCAGCTCTTTCTCATCGTCTGTCTGACACGCACGCACGCCATCGCTACCGCTGGATGGATACAGACACGTATTACACACGTGTGTACAGGTGTGCACGAGTGTACCCGAGCGACGTCCCCGTGGAAGCCCCCCGACGCGTGTATACATACACGATCTTTCGCGGAAGGTGTGTGAAGGGGGTGAGAGGGGGGAGGGCGAAGGGGGAGGGTGAGAAGGGGGGTAAAGGACGTAATTCCATCGGCACCGACGGTGGTACCGCGCCAACCAACGACCCTCTTTCTCTTTTCGCCGCTCTCAACCAACCAACCACCCCCCCCCCCCCCGCCCCTCCCGCCCGCGAGCGGCTGGATCACGAATTCGTTTCGACGAAATTGTTCGAGTCCACGTCGAGAATTATCGGGGGTTTGAGCAGTTAAACGGCAATCCTACCCGCTTCCTGGGTGGCGGCGTTTGGTAGACGGAGAGATGTGTGTACGGAGTTTTACCTACCTCTAGCACCGTCCAGACTCCAGACGACGCGAAGAACGCTCGTTTTGCGAAAACTTTTCGCCGGCAATTAGGATCGTTTACGACTACGTCAGGGACACGTGGTTTCTCGTAGGGAACGAAAGTCGTTTGGATTAAGACTAGACAATGAGGGGGATGGGGATGTTTTTTTTTTAACGTATGGGGTTAAACGTCTGTCGTACGATTACCTAATTATTGTGCGATTTAATCCAATAGACAAGTTCTTACGCTTAAACAAAGATTTAACAATCGTTTTTAATGACAGATCGATGTCACACGAAATGCGGAACAATTTCCCCCGTCATCTTGAAACACGCGTAAACTCATAAGCGGCGTATTCTTGCGACTAACCGACCTAAACTTCAGCCCCCCCCCTCCCCCTCGTTGTCGCGTTATAGTCGGAACTAAGAGTATGCAACAACAACTGAAATTCAGTTCACACCGACGCAGCTAAGTTTATAGGGGATTTTAGGTGTGTTTTCATGGAATTAATACAGAGTTTAGTTTTGCGACCGTAAACTAGATCCAGACGGCAGTAAAGCGAGCGAAATGGCCGGGGACAGTGCTGTCTCGCCGCGGGCCATTAATGGATCACGAGACGCGGCTAACTATAAATTGATAAGAGAACCTGACCCGTTCCATTAAGACTAAAAGTTCGGTAGATGCGTTGGTTTTTTTCTTTTTTTCTTTGTTTTGTTTTTACTTGGACTTTTTACTTTTTACCGTGGCACTTATTTAAAGTTACGGCTGTAAAATCGTTTGCTGACAGACGAAAGAAAATTGGATTTTAACGATCTGAAATAATACACCAAGTAGTTATCCGTTAATACGTCGTAGAGTTACATCGATACGATTTTGATTATTCTTAATTACTGTAAATGAAAAGCGCTATCTAAGATAATATTTAATATGAAAGTCAAACGATATAATATGAAAGCCGTTCCGACAATTACCGTCACTTTTATAATATCTCCGTGGAAATATTATTACACGAACGAAAATAAAACAATTTATTTACTCAATTAGAGCGGTCGTTTCTTAAAAAAGTGTACAACGATCAAAAGATCCTCGGTAATAAAAGCTATTATATCAGTAGATAATAAACGTTGTTCCCATGAAAACTTACGAAGAAACCGTAGAATACTTTTAAATCCACCAATAAAATATAACGTATTTTATACGCAATTACTACACTTACCTCCCGCAGAGATTTCTATCAAAGGTCAGATAATTTTTATTCATCATTCCGCAACAAGTTAATTTATTTATAAACTGCAGCGTTCGCTGTATACATGATCTCATCGCATAAATTCTCCCAAAGTATTTGGAGCATCTCCGACGATGCGAATCCAGTGGATTCTGCGGGTCGAGTGGCGTCTCCTTAATACGAGCCCGGAAGATGATAAACGAGGCCAACTTATCAGCAGTCTACGGTCACGACCAAAAAGTTTCCAGAGGCCAAAGTGGTGGCGCCGTGAAAGTCGGAAAGAGAGGCCCGGAGAAAGACAGACGGAAACGGTTACAGGGGGAGGAAAGAGGATGCAGACGCAGGAGAGGGTCGGTAAGTCGGTTTTCGACATTGACTAAACGAGACACGGAGACATGGCGTCCGAAGGAAGGATGGTAAGTACACCGACCACCACCCTTCCGTTCCACTACCCGTACCCTTCTCTACCTTCTCTACGTACACCCACGTCAACCCCCCTTTTAACTTCCCCTCAACTACCCCCCTCCTGTTCGCCAGGAGCTGTAGGCATGTAACACCCTCTGCTCCAGGCTCCTGCCCACATTCAAAGGGCACTGCCTCGCACCGGGAAGGAGCCCTTCTTCCTCTGATGCCACCCCTCGGACCCTACCACTCTGAACGTGTTCCGCACTCGTGCTACTTCTAGACCCTTTCAACCGCCTCCGTCGTCCCTCTCTCGAACCCCATTGGCAATCATACTGCCATGGTATCTCCGCTGCAAAATGGCCACCTGACCTTCTGCCCTCTTAACATCGATCTATTTCTTAGCTAGCCGATACAATTAATATTCAAAATATGCTGAAAGGCAACGTCGTCGTACTTGTTGTACATATGTATAGAGTATGTATGTATATGTACAGAGTATGTATGTATAGGGCAACCCACTTCCGCTTCACGAAGGGTACCTTTATGATGTTACGTGGCGTTACTATAAGGAATTACTATTTAAGTGTCAC
This sequence comes from Mimumesa dahlbomi, assembly GCA_917499265.3. Classification (NCBI taxonomy): domain Eukaryota; kingdom Metazoa; phylum Arthropoda; class Insecta; order Hymenoptera; family Crabronidae; genus Mimumesa; species Mimumesa dahlbomi. Next base: position 7,157,984 of record OU824118.1, on the reverse strand, counting down.
TGCACGCGAGGAAAGAAGTTTCAAGATCGTTAATAGCGGGGTTCTCGGGCCTCCACTTTTCTGTTTTCTTACTTTCTTTCTTAAACGAAAGCAAGTCAGCCGACTCGTTTCAATACTGTTTGAATAACAAACTGATAAAATGCTGTTCCTAAGTTGTGGAAGTTAACGTCGATAATGTGCTTCATCGTTCAGTTGGGATGAACGATGATAGAAGAAATTTGTTAAATTGTTTAACACGTTAATAAACATTTCTTTTTTCGACCGACGTTACGAACCGTTGTAACAATTATAATTCGAAAACGTGAACCGTGTAATATGGTATTTTTATTAAATAAATATTTTATTCGTTTTACACTCACTGAATATATATTTATCACTAAAATCCTCAATTAATCTTCTGCCGGACGCTGTCCACTCTAGTGGTCAGCTAAATTAATTCTAAAAATGTAACATTTTCCCATTTAATTGTTTTACAATGTGCTTTTATTATTTTTCCCTTGTTTAAAAGGTTACGTTTCCAACTTCTCGTTAACGAAATATTCGATATTTTTTAATTCTCTGCTCTGTTGTAAATGAAAAAAAAATCGTTGTAAATGTCTCGCGCAAGCATTACGAACTTTTCATGCTTAAATAACGTGTTAGACTGGTTAATGTAATACAATTAATTGCCTGAAAGAAAAAAAATGAATGATCCATCACATGCAATTATTTTCGTAATTGTTTTTTAATGATCAAATGGAAATGTACAGCAACTATGAATTATGCCCTTGAACTTTCGCCTAGTTTTCGCAACGGATCAACCTAAATGCGCAATGTTATGAAAAATACATCACCCCAAATTCGTTGGTTCCCCCAAAAAAATTGATTTTCTCATTTGGCTAAACTTTCGCGACACGGATAACGCGCTGTAAAGTACGCCAGGATGATTTCTCGCGCGACCTCGATTCTCCGTTGCGCCTCATCGTCGCCTTCGTCGACGACTTTCGAGGGTGGATGGGGTTGTCGGTAGAGCTACGTGCCGTGAAAAAGGAATTTCTGGTAGAATTTTGGATTTCCTGGTGCGAACAGCGAATGTCAGCAACCGGTACCCTTTTTACCTTTGCACCCCAACCCCCTCCCCCATTATTGTCGCTGATTTTTACAGGAATGTTAGCATCCTAAGGGAGAAGATGAATTGTCAATCGCGATACGAAGCAAGTCTGAAAATAAAATGGATGATTTGAGAGGCAAGAGAATTATACTATCGATCGATATTAAAATACTTGTCAAATGTTAGTATTCTTAACTACACAACCGATTTAGTAATTATCAAATTGTTCTGTCAAAATCTAACTTTGGTGGCTCATCGAAGTTGTAAATGGTGTAGATCGATTTGTAATTAATCGTTGTTCGATAAATTCCCTTTATCGTATCGTAATAATAACATATATTTTTTCAAACAATGTGCCGAGTCAATTGTAGCCCGTTAAGAGAGAATACGTTTAAGTTACGAGTGCATCGCGGTTTGGAGCGTCGCATTCGCGAAAAGAGAGGCGAAACAAAGAATGAATAAAGTAAGTCGAAAAAAGACTTCTCATAGATTTCGTATTTCCTGGCGCTTCGCAGCAGTCTCGGCGACCACTCCTTTTCCTATGGTGCCACTATTTCCTTCGCGACAGTATTACTATGGTTGGAGAGAGGGTATGCATAAATGTAGCGTGAACGGAACTGGGTGTTTGCAGAAGATATTTTTCTCTATACGATTGTCAGAAAAAAGGAAGACGTTTACGAGGAAGCACACATGATCCTTTTGAATGTTTCATTGAAGTAAACAGAACGTACGACAATTTTTTGCTGATTCTTTAACGCCGTTTTATCGCGATACAGAAGGGCACGACAAATAACACTTACGAGGTAAACCGAAGTGGTGATCCAGCATTCAAGTACGCAAAATCTTTTGCAAAGTAAAATAAAGTGTTTGATCGAACCTGACAGATACGCATGCGACATTTATTTCGTTTGTTAATAAATCGATGCGAAAAGTTAATAAGAAGGGAATAATCGGAAAAATTTGCGTTGATTAATAAAAAAGTGCTTGTACGATAAAATTAATTGAAACGAATGGTAAAGTGAATTTGTATATTTTTTATTTTGTGCGTATTTTATGATATAAAATTATGCAAATTGGAAAATGCATCCCTCAATTTTTGGAAAAATGTTCCACTTTCGCAGAAACATTCATTTTACATTTTAAAATCCACCTGTATCGCGTCAATATACTGATAGCACTGCGATAAAATAATTCTGCTTTCATGAAAGCTGTTTTTCTAAAACATTACTTAATTAATTTGTTAGGATAAGTGAAATATTTTTTTGGCATTAAGATTGCTTTGCTTGAAACAAGAATGTGGATTTATTATTTCAAAAATAACATGCCAATACTTTACTGACTATTATATGTATAAAATATAAATTTAAGAACTACATGTCAAAAAAGAAGATTGCACAGGATTTGCGGCTTAGAACAAATCCTCCTTGCGGCAGCAAGGACACTTTAATATTATAAGCTCTTTGTTTCCCTTTCTCTATCCCTCCCGCCCTCTTATCCGCTGGATGCAGATGATTTAGCCTACAAAAGCGAATGCATACCAAACAAACAGGCAGCAATACTTAATTGACATCTTATTAGAAGACGCAAGATTAATACACATCAATTAATAGTCACTGCGTCCAAATTATATTCAGTTATTATTTGTACATTTATTTTAATTACGACATTCCACTAATTCGAATTCCACATCTTCATTCGATTTAATTGAATTTTTACAGAAAATCCTACGATATTCTATCTCGCATCCTAAATAAATGTCTTTCAAACCCACGCGACACATTTCCTCAATCCAATACACGCCGCAATCGAACGTCTTCTTAATTGATATCTTCATCTAAAATCATCCCGTACTAAACTCCTCGTCGTATAATATAACGCAGCCGTGCTACGTTTCAGATCCAGTTACACTAGACGAAGAAGATAATGACGAACAGGTATACCGCAAGGACTGCCACGAACTCGATCGATGGGATCAATAAAAAAAAAAAAAAAAAAAAAAAAATAAAGAAAATAGCAGAAAAAGAAAAATAAGTCTCTCCTCGTGCCTGAGATTTTTTGGTGTCCCCTGTAACCGTCAACGTTATACCCTTTTCTTCGCCAAGCTCTATAACGTTCTTCTCCTAACGTCGGTGTCGGCGTGACAAAGCAGAAGTGGGTGGACAGGGTGAGTGCAGCGCGGTCCAAAATGTGGCTCCTTCTTGCAGGACGCCGAGGACGAGGACGAGGACGAGAACGAGGACGAGGACGAGGACGAGGACGAGGACGACGCCGGGGGGGAGGGAGGGGGGGGGGTTCTAGGGACTAGCGCGAGGGCGGATCAATACAATCGCTAATCCAGTGCATTGTGAGGCGAGGCGTGGCGTAGCAAAGAGGCGAGGTGAGGCGGTGGTGGTCTTGCTTGCCTTCTCATCCCCCCACGTCTCAACCGCCAGTTTCAACCCTCTCCACCCATTCCACCCTTCTATCCCCAGCCTCCTCCTGCCGCTCTCTACGTTTCAACCCCTCGACGAACCTGCTTCTGCCGTTCCTTCGTAGCCGTTCGGCCCACCCGCGCCCCTACAACGTCCGTTGCCTTCCACCGCCGGCACCGTCTTGCCGCACTTCCGTTTCCAACCCTTAACCTACCCGTCGACGAACCAACAACTCCCTCGACGAGCAACGGTGTAGGATCACCGCTCGCCAACGAAAACCTAACTTACGCCGGGAAGTAAATTCGTCGACCTTTTTGTTTTTGTTTTTCTTTTTTCTCCATGCCCGGTGTTTCCGTGAGGGAACCTCTCTTTCTTTCGTGCTTTCTTCTGGAGGGACGAATGAAATCAGCGATTATGGAATTGCGATGAATTAGGCCAATGTAGGCTTTAAGGTATTATGAGGGAAATTTAAAAACTTGGGTTTCTTTTTTAGTTGGGTGTGTCGTTGACGGTGGAGAATGTGAGTAATTGGTTTTTGAGGTTGACACGTTTTACTAGAATTGATACTGAGATGAAAAGATCAGTCGTATGTTAGATTGTTTCTTGATTGAGATTAACGTTTCATAAAGTAAGAGTGTTGAAGTTTATAAGTAAATGAATCATTGGATAATGAAATATCCATCTAACGATGTAATGACATATTTTCGAAGACACAAAGGGCACAAGCTTATAAAAGATTCAAGAGAGTTAAGGCGAAGCAGGAAAAAGTAAAGGTGGTTAGTTGCAAATCCTAGTCTCAGAGGAACTTAAAAGATAAATTCTTTTCTCTCTACAGCACGAATGTACCTTTATCCTCATTTTCTTTATTTCCAAATGAAGGACATGGTACTTCCCGCTTTTTAAATGATCAAAAAGAGATGCATTTTTGTTCAAATGTTAGAAAAATAAATCAGTACTTTTCACTCTCCAGCGAGGTATTACGTAACGTTATTGGTGTACTTCGACGTCGTTATAAACTGCTTTCAATTCATTTTTTACAAACGCAATGGAAAAATATCTTGCACGAGAAGACATCTTTATTTAACGCATACAATTTCTTTACGCACATTATTATTTGATAAACTTCAACTTTCTTGTTAATTACTCTTTTTGCATCTTAAAGACAGCAACAATTCTATCAAAGATAATCGAAGCAAATTAAGTCGCTAATTGAATCGAGTTTCTTTTCTAAAGATCATTTAAGTCACGTGGTCGGTGATGTATATAAACAAAAGCCGAGTTTTATATTCCTGTATGTATTTAAAATGAATACTCAGTCTATGCAATTTACACAAATAATGAAATAGTATGCTGTAGAATATCCTCGAGTACATCATCACTTCTGATGATCGCGCGAAGACAACTTTGAAGAGGCATAAAGTATAATTATTATTGTTTGTGAAACGATGTACAAAACTACGAACTACAAATGAATTTAATTGTAACGACGCTCTTTTGACGTCGACATTTGCCTGCAAAACTCCTGCAATTCATTTCTTTGAGAATTCATTTTTGCAACACTTCCCGCTAAAGGAACTTTGATCATAGCACAGCCTTTTTTCCACGCAGTTAATAGCGAAGCTGAAGATAACAAGTAAATTACAATGCTTTAATGATTTTTTCAAAACGTTAAAAAAAAGAAATACGTTCCTTAGAAACCATCCGCGTCTCACGAGTGACGAAACAATACGCATAGTATAAAAGTTCTATAACGACACTCACAACCATGTAGACATCAAATCCACGCTATCGAAACACAATTAAAACTTCTTCAAATCCCTATAATAGAACATCCTACACGGAAAATCCATCCATTACATGAAAATAAATTCTAAAAATGTACGGCTAATGAAGTCGTTTCCCCTGATCCCCGCGCGAAAGTTACGTCATAATAGAAACAGATAAAAGAAAATATGATCGTTGCAATGATGGTCCTACGCCAGTGGAACGTCCAACCCCGTAGTTCTAGCAATACCACCCCTGCATCCTTCGCAGGACCGCCCACTCTTAAGCGGGATGGACCCAAACAAACTCGTTCACGAACACCCGAAACTGTGTTACTAGAATAAACTCTGTCCGACGTAGAAGCAATTTACCGGCACACACGTCGCACAAAGAGTGAGCGCGCACCACTTCTCGTAGGCACACGTGTACCACATATATACATACATGCACGTACGTACGTACGTATGTATGTAGCACGCGCGAAACTTCTATTTGTAGAAGCGGAATCGTGTAAATGTATGTACAAGTTACGCCGCATTTACGTCGAGCGACGCGCGGGGGTGCATTACGGAGAATTCCCTTTCGGTTGGCATCAGAAGTAGAAGAAAGTGCAATAAATTCGGCGTATAATACGGCAAACGAAAACTTCCGCGACGACTGGGACGTGGTGTAGAACCAGCCCGCGACGGTCACGGGGAAAACAGACTTGTAAAGCAAGAATGGCGCAACAAGCGTCCGTTTTATTGTTCCTGAAAGATTCGCTGTTTAGTGCAGCTCGTAGAAGAGATGAAGTTTACTAATTGTTAGTAGACGCTACTGCCAGATTCGTGGAAATTTCATTCAACGATTTGAATAAGCTGTGTGTTTTGTGTGACCGATATCTTTCCGGGTAGTTTTTTTTTCATAGTTTCCGCATAGGTACGGGAATCTGTATCCGAGGATATCATTATTATCGTTAATACGAGAAGGTTTATCGAATTAAACGTATAATTATTTCAGTCTTACCAAAAGTATAATCCTTTAAGACACGTTTAATGAAACAAAGAAGATTACAGTACTTTTAAATGAATGGATAATTAACGGGCGTTGTATTAGAATATTCGCGTAATTATGCAAATTTTAGTATTATATTATTCCTTTGTGGGAGGGATATATTATTGTGAATACGGATAAAAATTTATCAATTACCAACTGATACGGAATTAATGATTTCTACTTTTACATCGTTTTAATTATTCGGACTAGTGCAAAGGAAACAAGCTCTGCGAACATTTAAATACTTGATGCAACGTTTTATTATTGAACGGCTTAAATCCAGCCGTTTGAAAAAGATGCTAACAAACATGTCGAAAGCTTATAAGCAAATATTACACTAGTAGAGTAGGTATAATTTATTTTCGTATAACTTCTTGTCAGTGAAATTCAATGATTTATGAATAGAACTTGCGAGCAAATATTGTAAAAAGTATTTTTTTGGAACATTAATCATTTGTCACTTTGTCGGGGAATCGCCTAGGTTTCCCTCGGCACTTTATATTTTAACATACAGTATTTTGAAAACATGTGAAACCCAGTAACTGTATATACCTCGGTAAGTTTTTACTTGAATACCAAAGTACATGGTCTGTCCGGAAAGTAATAGGACTGAGTCGATTAAAAAAAAACTATTGAGCCAATCGTTATAATTCTTGAAAAACTTTCAAAAAAGGCTCTTCCTGCGTCGATACAGCGCTGCCAGGGCGATTTCCAAGCATTGAAGGCGTCATGGTAAGCATTCTCCGGAATGGCGTTTAGAGCCGCGGTACAAGCTGCTTGGATCCCCACTTTTCAAAATGATTCGTTTCAAAATGATTTTTTTTCATCGGTATTTTCCGGCGAGGAAACAAAAAGAAGTCCGGGAGGGCCAAATCTGGGATGTAGGATGGCTGGGGAAGCGTTAGGATACCTGCCTGGGTCATTTAGCTGGTCACAAGAAAGGAGGTGTGAGCCGCTGCATTGTCGTGGTGCTCCGTCACAATGTTATGAACCACAGTTTTTGGGAAATTTAACATTTGGGCAATTAAACGAGTACTCAGTAGACAGTCAGAGTTCAAAACTTCGAGCACACGAGTCACATTGTCGGTGTTTGTCGAAGTCGAAGGTCTTCCAGCGCGGTATTCATTGGCGACCTCTTCCCGGCCCTCCGAAAGGGTCTTGTGCCACCGAAACACACTACTTCTTACTAAAGTATTATCTGGATAAGCCTGCTTCATCATATCAAATGTCTCTGTCGCAGATTTACCGCGTTTCACACAGAATTGATTAAATTTTAGCGATTGCCAACCTCTGCTCTAACGAACGCTGAATTTTCTGCTTGTACCGCGGACAAAAACACGTCGCGGGGAAAAGGCTGTCCTGACTCTCCAGATTCTCGGAGACAATTGACCAATCCCTCATTCATTAGCTAAGGACCTCCTCTACCGAATCCAGTCGGCACCTGAGAGCTCCGAAGTACAGTCGCGGCGGAAAAAAATCAGTCCTATTACTTTCCGGACAGACCATGTATATGTCATTAAATACATTGTTCCATGTAATAAATACATAATTCATTGTGTAATATCGCAATAAAAATTTTCAGCAACGCCGTCTGTACGAATTACTGTTGTAACACTTCGCGAACGATTAAACTGCCGTAACGTCTATGTTTTATTAGACTTCGATAATTTCTTTTACGACAAAGTGTATTCACATGTTCGTATAACAAATGAAACGGAAATAACGAGAACTTCAACGACTGAGCAATTTTCATCCTTCGAATGACCATCTGAGGACGTGTACGTGGATAGGCACGTGTACATATCTGTATATGTAGTAGAGGCCAGCCAATTATCAAGTGATTGCTCGCAGATTATAGGAAATGCAGTTCCGCGAATGGAAGGTGTGCGTTGGCACACGTATACTTGACTACCTACACATCTCCACGATTCTCTACTTCCTCTGTCGTATCCTTCGCGAATTGCCTATCGGTATTTGCTGTTCGACGGCCAAGGCTCTAAACTTGTTCTCTACTTTATACGTAGACTTTTCCTCTAAATAATTTCCTATCGATTTTCTGTAAACCAGAGATTTCTAGATTTGAGACCTAGTCAAGACTACATTTAACGTGAAAATCTAATTAAATATCATTTTTCATCGAATAATCGAAGAGATTTATTTCTATATAAGTACACACATATACATACATGTATAATAGTATCTCATTGATCGTGAAAATCAAATAGAAGTACCGTCAAATATATGATAAAAACTGAGTTGAAAATTCTCCGGTGATATAACAAGTTAATATTGATAAACTGAAGTATGTCTACCGATATCAGTTACTCAATGATCCGGTCCATTCGAACTTCTCATCTCGAGGCCGTCTGTTTTTTCAAAACTAATAACGCGTACAGCTTTCGGTAATGCCGAAGTAAGTAAAGTAATATCGAAAAATAAATTTCAATTTCTGTCAATGAACCATCGAGTTGTTTTCACGAGCGCAAAATTGTGTCCACTTACAATTAGAAGAAGAGTATCGGTTATTAGACGACCCGGTTCGAGTGGAGCATCGTGTCCGGTCTGGCTGCGCCAAGTTCTGCAATGGGTCCTTCCTGTCTCTGTCCCTCAAACGGTAGGGTTGCTCTCTGTTTCTCTCGCCCGGTACTCTTTTTCCCTCCCGTGGCTCCCCGGTCCACCCCCCCCCCCCTATTTCTACCCAGCTTCCGAGTTTACCTCTTTCTGTACGTGGCCGCTGCCTCAGCCCCTTCATCGTTCGCCACTCAGACTTCAATTAATTTCGCTGGTTCTGGACCGGCCGTTTTCCAATTTCGAGTTTCTCCGGTGAACGCGAAACACGGCCCTCGATACGATGAAATGGTCGCCAGCGAAGATCCGTGAACGTGTCGGCGTGTATCGGTGTGCGTTCCACGTTACAGTCGCCCGCTGATGTATATATATATGTATACATATATGTGTGTGTATTGGTGTATGTAGGTACATACACGGACAGATTCACACGCGCGAAATCCACGGAGATGGGAAGGAGCGCGCTTAACGTGAAAAATTAATTATATATGCACCCTACCGCGGTTTCGGAACGTACTTTGTAAACAGTGCGAAAACGGAAGTGCTCTTGCCGAGATTAACATCGAGATTACATGGCGTGCCGGAAGCATGCCCGAGAAAAAAAAAAAAAAAAAAAAAAAAGAGTTTCGGGGAGGCGCGGGTGACGTATGGATACCGGGCTAAAAATTCCTGATATAATCTCGTAAAACTTTTCGGGTACGCACGGTGACACTCATAAATTGGTGGATTCCGATGTGTACGGGTCGGAAAGTTTTATGGGACTTTAGTTGGAATTTTTGGTACGGCGGTGTTTACTTGCTCGCGTATATCATAGTTCGTTGGAATTTAGGGCACGCATATTAACATTGACATCCGGAAATATCGTATAACATCAGATCGATCGAGTATCAAAATCAATGACGAACGAGACACGATTTTACGTTATTCCGTATTTATGGATTTGATCCGATGTTTCCTTTTATCGATAGACAACCGGGTAACTGGTATACATAAAGAAAAGTGTATAAATAAGAATTTCTTCAATACACATGACATTATCGTTACTTAACAAACGCTTTCCAAATAATCTACACAACCATTAAGTGTACTTAACGATAACAAAAATAATTCTTAGGTAACACTCCCCACGTTCCACATCCAACAGTCACGGATTCCAATTATCACGTAGCGATTGTTGACTGACGAACGACACGGCTGATTAAGAATTTAATATTTCTACCATCACGACCTTCCTACGAAGCATAAGAAGGCATTGTAATAACGCGACAGTTCTCGAGATCGAGCCTAAGGCGAATCTGTGAAACAAAGGTCTCGCGGGGTCCAAGCGTTGTGTCAGGTTCGCGTGTATACACACACACACACACACACACACATGTATGCACGTAGGTATAAAGCACGTCGATGCATAAAGACACGTACAACCACGCATGAAGACACATATCATAGAAACGCAGAGAGCCTGGTACATAGCGCACGAAGGGCTCCGGTCCACCGATTGATTTACAATGGCCGAAGGTGTGGCAGAATCCGACACCAATATCATGCCAATGCTCGGACGCGTGGACAATTATCCTGCTGGACAAAGGCTACGGGGGTGTATGCACCTATCACACATAAATGTATATACGTAGCCTACGGCTCTTTACGCAGCTGACGCGTCTCGTATTAAGAATCGCGTGGGTTTCGCACGTGCGTGGGCCAACACCCGCAACGTCGTGGCACACGCAACTTCGAAGAAAACTCGGACGAACGTACTACCTAAAGGCACGGACGGAGCAGACGCGAGAGGAACTTCGATATTTATCTACCATTGAAAACAAGTCGGGCCTCGAAACAAACTCACAATACACGATTGGTCACTCCTACAATTCCTCGTACAAAATAGACAACCACGCGTATGAGTTTTTCTTAATATCAAAAGTGTTTCTTATCGTGGTAATTTATGGAACGATATTATTACATTTAAAGTAATCATTTTGGGGATAATGTGACGTGGAAAGAAAGTGTCTGACCACACAGTATACTACTACTACTACTATGTATTATTATACGATATAATCGATGCGTTTGTAAATTATTCAATGAAAAAATTGTGGTTCCAGGTAATAAAGCGTAAGTTATTTAAATGCGGTAAATTATAACGAAGCTGATGGTAAATTTGACGGATTTAATTGTTACCTATCCGCGGACACGTACAAACAATACACGACACTAATGTGCGAGGTTCTATTCAAATTAACTCGATGTGAACAACGTGAATGGTACGTTTTATGCTCTCGATCTTTTAGCCTTCTAGCCTCCCCATTGTTCTTCGAGTGATAATAAGCTCATAAATACGCGGCAATCATCGGATAAGGCGCAACCACCGTCTGTTCTTCGGGGCACACGTACGAATAACAGCCAGTCGACATGTCTTCCTTCATGACCGGCAGGTTTATGTCTTCGCCTCGTCACGCCTCTGCGTGCTGAACGGGACAACTTGGCTTTCCTTTCTTCTGTTTCTCTTCCTCTTCCGCTTCTTACCAGCTTTCGCCGGAAGAACGTGGAAAAAGGAAGAAAGGAACTTCAGGATATGTAAGCGTGACGTTCTATGATACGTGTGTCGTGAATTTTAAAAGATATGATGTACTAAATAATTGTTGCTATATTCTTACTTTAATTTACTAATAAAGAAAAAACAATATTCACAATGAAAATCGTTGTAATATGTTTCGAATATCTTTTACAGTACGTAGATCAACTTATTTAGATCTTTTGTTACTTGTTGTATTACATTAATTTTTATCAAGTCGTTCTACAAGAAGTATTCAAATTAATTTGAAGAGAAATGATAGCGAAAAAAAATGGAGAATTTAAAATTTAATAGATACGGAAAGCTTTTTCTAACATCGGTTGTTCTATGATGAGTATCGTCTCATTAATCTATGACAAAGTATGTATGTACTTGCGGGGAAACATACAATCAAATCTATTTTTAATCTGATCAATGCGTCTGAAAAATGCATACGAAACAATTGGATTACAACCGTGGGTAAGTACTTTAGAAAGTATAGAGGAAAAGTTAAATTCCAACGGTCCAAAGTAAGTCCGTTTTTACTGTGCGGGCGTAAAAAGTTACATGTTACAGACCATGTAAAAATAGATTCTTTACTTGAAAACAAATCAATTCTTATAACCCCATTCTTAATTTGCATCCACGCGAATCGAAGTCCATGGTAATACGATCCACAATGCTAGTATAATTCAGAGCATTCAAAAAATACTTTCCCCACGAAAGACAGAAACAAGCACTGCTGTACCAATACTATCAGAACTGTATACGTTTCGAGGAGTATTGTTGTTACGATATCGTAGCAACATCTCTACAAACGGCGCTCGCTTCGAGTCCAAATAAATTTAAAGAACGAACGAGGAGGATCTGTGAAATCCAGACGTACACGGCGAGTTTCTCGTAGCAAAGACAAGTTCGACACCCACGCGGTATTTCTTTGTTAAAGAACATTAACTCGTTTAACTCGCGTATGTATTACCATAATAAAATACGTTCAAATAACTAACAAATTAATTTCTACTTATCTTATTCAAAAATTTAAATTACAAATTTTCTAGAAATTAAAGATATATAATTTAGGAAAACAAAATAAAAACATAAATAATTCGGTGGTTTGTGTATGTAATACATTTATACCGTTTACTGTATGATTACTCAATTACTCTTTCCTACATGTGCATACATACATAGGACAACGATAATAAATGTGTAGGAAGCATATACGTAATGAACAGAGCATCGCCACCTAGTAGTGTAACCGGTGCAACCAATGCAAGTGCGGCAAAAGAGGCAAATTCAGAGTTTCTTAAAACATGTTAAAAATGAACATTGAATGTTGAATTGAATTCTGCGTTACAATTAATTATTATTGGGTAGTCTCACACTTGGTGTTTTTATATAAGGTCAATTTTCTTTCTTACCTCACTTTACCAACTAACGCTTATCTATCCGCAGTCCAATAATTGAAATATCAATGGCACGTAAGTTGTAACAGCAATCCTTTGATGAGTGAAAAGTTTTTAGAATCGATCGTCGATAAATAATCCGCTCGGATAAGTTCTAAAATAGACAATATCTTATGGGATTTAGCCAGCTGAAGAAACTGAATTACCGACCTAATAAAACCACAATCCCAAAGCACGGACGAAATATAGGATCCTATGGCTCGTCTGTGTATATACACATGGGATACCTATACCTCGTTCATGTTAATAAAGCAATTTCTCGCAAAAATGTACTATGCTGAGTATAGTACAAAAAATGAAAATGGTATGACGTGCACCTCCCAATCGCGGATAAAATATATATGCGTTTATTTATGAGCTTACCCTTGTATCTGGCTTTTGATAATATGGCATGGCAATGAATTGTATGTACAAGATAATTTCCATTTTTATTTTTTTATCACAGTTGACATGAAACTAAAGCAACAGATTATTCGTAATAATACGAGATGTGCTAATACTAATTTCATAAAATTATTATATATTTCGAATCAGAATCATATTTTTAATTTTTTTCTTACAATTACAAAAATTATTACAAAATATGAACTTACTTTTAAATAATCTGAAAAGGCAACATTCTGCAATAGCATTATAAGTTCCACCTAAGATTAGTATATGAATTTTTTAAAGTAGTCATAATTCTTGGATCAATATTATCTTGGAAGATGGTATTGGTGCTATCACATCTGCCTACATTGAAATTACAGTGTTTTCTTAAATTATAAGCTAATATATCAACATGGTTAACAGTTTCATAAGAAACAAGACATTCTTATAACTAAGTATTCTAAGGTAAAGAAATATCGAGACAAAGACTTTATTTTTGTTAATGTAATGATGCATGTGAACGTTCTAAGGATATTGATACGAAATCGTTAGGCGCGCAGAGGGCCATTTCACTACACATGGTTTTAACATCAGCGTGTTTCTCTAGAAGGTTTATAATGCTTTGTCCATAAACCTCTATCATCATGACGCACTAAAAGATTTTAAAACAAGGTGATAATTGCTGTTAGATAAAAAGTACATTATTAACTAATATATAAAATGGTAATAGGCTTCATCTTACTTTGTGTTGCTTGCTTGCTGGCAGATATTTACACACTTTCGCAACTGTATCCTCGATCTTTGCATCCACTTTTGGATCATCCAACAGTGTATCAATTGTTGATATAATCGCTTTACACGTTGCACATTCCACAACAGATGCTAATAATAAAAAAAATAATAGTAAGTCACACAATCATTGTTGATAATTTTGAATTTCCGGCTAAGACAAAATCTTATATTTAACTACCTTCCAATTTTTTTGTACCAAAGGTGCAAAACGCCATCAAAGTACAAACTTCCTTGGGAGTTACTTCTTGTGCAAGAATATCAATGACAACATCAGCATACTTGTCCACAAAATCGTTGCACTCATGGGAAACAGTCTTTGGCAAATGATTACACACCTTACGTACTATTCTCTCTATTTTATCTTTTTCACCTTTTTTACCCATTTCTTTCTCAACATATTTCATAACAAATTCACAAATAACGCAAGTCGGACTCGATGCTGGTTCTTCAATTTTTGGATGCACAGGGTAATTTGGTATTTCATTAGTCACTGCATTAAAAACATATGATAGATTAATTCTTTAATATTTCCATACCATGTAAAAATATATTTTTACTAAAAACATCAACTGTGGCAATTAAAAAAGAAACTTACGAATGTCACCATTAAAGTCAGTAACGAACAAGTCCCTTGGCTCAACGTTATTTGATGAATTACACAGTTTAATGTAGACACATACTTCTTGAGGTGTTAAGTCAGCAAGTAACATTTCTACTAACTCTTTGGTGTAGCCGTTCACTAAGTCTCTACATTCTTCACTTAAGTCCTTTGGTAAATGTTTACACAGATTACCCAATTGGTGTTCAATATTGGCCTGCAACAAAATATTTTATTCGAAATAAATATGATATTAGATAAGCTTAATCTAATTAATAATAGTTAAGCCACCTCAGTTTTGTTATTTTTAATAACATTATAAACTTGTGTGACTGCTAGCAAACACAATGGACAGCTTGGTTTGTTCTCTACTTCTTCTTTAAGTACATATTCTTTGGGAATAGCATGCCAAAGTTCCATTAATTGCTGAGAAGGACATAAATGCAACATTGGACATGCCTGTAATAAATATAAATTATAAAATAGGCGACATCATGTGAACATCAAATGATTGGAAATAAAACTCACTTGAGCCGGATCAATTTCTTGAGCTAATATAGCCACAACAGCATCTCCATATGTATCAAGAAATTCGTCACATGCACCAGTGATAGCAGTTGGCAATTTTTTACACACTTTTTCCAATGCTTGTTTTACTCTATCCTGAAAAACATAAACCACTATGTTAACATTGAATGTTTTGTAAGACTAAATTTTCTAATTTGTCAGAATAATGTACTATAAGGAACATTACCTCTGTAATAGGATCTGTAATAGTTTCCTGTACATAATGTAATACATATTCACATAATGCACATGACTGTTTTCCTTCAATATTTGGTTGACTTTGTGACATTGGGAATGGTACCAGTCTTTCAATAGGTAATTGCATTGCTTCAACTTCTGATTCGCTCAAATCTTCTTCCTTTTCATTCTTCATATCTTTATTCGCATTCTTTAAAATACGAACTCCTATTTCTCGCGCATTTGTTGGTAATAACGGCCAATGTGGTTGGTTCTATAACAGTTAGTTCATTATAATTTAATATTACTTTCGACAAATATTACAAACATATATAAGTCAGTTACATGAAATGTCAATTATACCTGCATAGAAGTTCCAGGTTTAGGGCATATTCCAGACATTTGACATACGAAATTACTGTTCAAACCTTTAGTAAGGTAGTTGTAAATTTGTGGATAATACTCGTCAACTATAGCTGTACACTAAAATTAATTAAATATGTTTAATAATTTGTTGTATAAATAGGTATATCCATAAACATTAAACACTTACTTCAGTAGAAAATGATTTTGTTTGTTTGCACATGCCTTCTAAAACTTGTTGAAATTCTGCTTCTGTAGTGTTAGCAACTAATAAATCTCTTAAATGTCCAACCAGCTGTTCACACAATTTACATGGCAGATCATCACCGACTTCAACTATGCCAACGCTTGACAAGGGCCGAATTTCAACCTTCAAAGTCTAAAAATGTATCAAATCTAAATAGTAAGACAGTTAATTTACTAATTTCGTATATATTTTTGTTATATATTTTTACCTTATCTGTATTATCCTCATGTTTATGGAATTTAGCAGCGCATTGACCAGACAAATGACATATATTTTCAGCATTGAAATTTCCATGCAAATGAGCATAGATTGTATCAAAGTAAGTCAAAATAGTAGCAGAACAAGCATCTGTGAAGGTACCAGTTTCTGCACACATATTAAGCATTTGCTGTAACAATTTGTCACGTGGAGTATTATTTAATTTATATTCCATATGTGCTGCAACAGTGTAACATTTGGAACATTCGTCGGGTTCAAGTTCATCATTCTCCAAAGAATGAGTATTCTTCTCATGAACCTGAAATGTGCTCAGTATGAAAAGAGTTCATAAAATATAAATTTTTATTCATTTACTTGGTTATCATTTATATATTTTTTACCTTGGTTTTTGATTGTTCATATTCCAAAAGCAATTTATCTATATGAGCAGAATTACAAAGACCGGCTACTGAACAAACCACAGACGGATTCATTTGCGATGCCAGTGTTTCTACTAGTTCAGGGATAAATTGATCTACGAGTGTTATACATTCTTTGACAATTGGCTTAATGTGCATTAATTTGCAACTTCCGTCAAACACATCCTTCAACTCCATCATAGTTTGATTGCTTTGCAATTGATCGCGTGCTTGTTGAACCATATCTTTACAGATTCCACAAACACTGTCATTGTCCTCCGGGACTTTCATGTCTTCCCACATTGCTTGAATGCAATGTTTCGTTGCATTACATCCAGCAGCCGTTCTGTATTCCCATAAATGCTTGCATTAATACAAGTATTACCAAAATTGATAATATTCTTGTGTATAAATCTTAGTGTTATAAAATAAATGTGTAAATGGCAAAGATATTAAGCTTAAAGTAATTGCATTGTCCTCATTATTTATGTCTAGAACCAAATGTGAAAGTCCTCACAAAGTGCATTTAGACCTTGGTATATATGCCTTATATGTGGAAGGAATTAAATCCACATTATTGTAAAGACAGAGTAGTTAAGTAGTACAACAATTTTATCTTATACGAAAACAATTCATTATCATAATTTAAATTTACTTATTCCCTAATTATATGATATGTATATCATATTTTACTTTTACTGCACCAGTATTAACTCTTTTGCAAACTTACTTAATAGTTTCACACCAATAGGAGGGACCCCAAGTACATTCATTCGCACCCAGAAGATGAGGAGCGTTTGGATATTCTGCAGTAATTACTACCCTGGCTGTAGACACTAAGATACATAAAAACACATTGATTACAATGCATGAACACAAATGAGAACAATTTATAGCTATCTAATCAGTTATAAGTAAGTGAAGAAGGAAAATAGGTTTACTTTCTTGGACATTAACAATGTAATACAAAGAAATAGTAAAATCGTATAATTTAACAATTATAGATTTCTTTCGGAATATGGTTTTTATAAAGGAAGTAAGTTGCGTTTTGTAAGTAGTTTATTTCTATTAAATTATTATAGCATAAAACATAATTTTTAAACAATCACGGATATTCGTTAATCATTCGTAGCAATGTGCTTAATACGCTTGCAAAGATGATTCTTACTAATCACATTTATTCTAAATAGATTGTTAGGTACTGACTCATCTTATTCGTCTGAACAACCGAGTTCCATCCTTTATGAGTAACAAGCATTTAGTTAGTACAAGCTATGCAAGAAAATCAGTAATATCCGTATGGAAATAAACATGGACATCGGCAATTCTTAAACAATCTGCGCAATATTGTTGTTAAAAGATACAATAATAGCATTGTGTACATTCGATAAAGTTCCAGAAATATATGGCGTAAAAACTCAGTCGAATAGTACAAAGGAAGAGAAACATAGACAGGAAAAAAAGCGGACAATACGTTATATCGGAAACTATGTTGATAGCCGAACAAAGAAAAGAACGGTAACGAAATGGTGAATAACCACGATACTTACCAGCCAGAAATGCGCAAAGCGCAATCAACACCTCCTTCATCTTTACGCTGATTCACTTCCCAATTTCGATGTGGTCAATAGACGGGAACAAATATGAGAATATCAGAACGTTGTTACGTTGTTATTCGATTATGATCGTCGAAAGACGACGGCGTACACTCTGATACAACGTAGCAGTTACAATGTATTCTTCGTAAGAGCGCAGTTTAAAGAATATTAATAAATTCTTCGACTATGTTCCACTGGGTACTTCTGTCAAACGACTGTTGGACTGTTCAGACTGTTTCTACTGCTTATGCGCATTTTTCGGTTTATGCATTTTCTCGCTCCTTCTCTCTTACAAGGTTTCATCCAGTAGCCAATAGAAATCATGCTTTCTACGTCACGTGACCCTGTTGCTTCTCGTTACTCATTGTTCATTGCAATCGGGCACTGTATGGTGGGCATCGCATTCTCAAAACGTGAGACTCCGTCAAATTTCATTGAGTTCGTAGTAATTAATAATATCTTTTCTATAGAAAAAGTTAAGAGTTCATAGTCCGTAGTTAATAACACGTCTATGGAGTTCTTCGTAGATCGAAGCAGATGGTAGTGGCATCTGTTGGTGTACAATATGTTTCAAAATACGAGGCATAAAAATACGCCTGCGATAGAGTATCGCATTTTTTTTTAATCACAAATTCGTGTTCCGGTTAAACAATTGTTATCTATGCTGGCATTCTGTTGGAAAAAAATGGGAAAGAATGACGGGTCAAGCGAAGAACCATTTCCTGCAATATGGGGGAAAGATTACCGATAATAATTACGTAGTTCACTGTTGTCAAAAACTGATAAACAAGTCTCTGATAATACTTAATCGATCATACTTTTTGACATATTTCTTTGTCCCAGAAGAGACTCTGTAGATATACATATGTAGATAAAACTATGCGTGACTGTATGCATATATTTTGATTTCTTTCGCTTTTGCTAAGTGAGAGGTGTTTGGAAACAACTTCTACCTGACTGTGTTTTAAATACAATTGCATTGATCTTAACAGGTATCAATATTAATATATTGCATTAATATACAAACAAATAGTAATATGTACGTTTCATTGATGAGAAGCTCCGATCAGGAATATCTTAATCTTCAGTAACGCTCAATTATAATGTCGGAAAGTTTGCAAGTTTTCATGTTCGCGTAAGTACGCACCATCCACTTAGAATTCTTTCGCGTCATACATTTTAATATAGTGTCACCTGACTTTGATAATATAATCGGCGAAATTAAGTACGATGATTAGCGCTGGCTACCAAGACATCTCAAATAACATGGAACGACAGACAAAAGATAGCATCCTATTTCTCGTGTGTGGTAGAACATACAGCAAAAGATACGAATAACTGCAACCATATGGAAAAAGATTCAAGTAAATTCAAAGATGTGGCAAGCAATTCGAGCAACTTCGAATAACAGTCAATATTATGAATGTTATCAATCTCTAACAAGTTTTAAAAATCTCCTGAGACCTTGGCAAGTCTTATAGGTTTTGAAAGGCTTCCCAATCGTAGATTGTTCTCTTTTCTCTATTCTTCAGATTATCGACCGAAGGTATACAGAACATCTTTAGCACTGAGATTCCAAAGTTCCATCACAGACGAGGTATTGGATAGACCAATCATCCCCATGCTTTTCGATGTCACTGGTTTGGAGGGCTCTAGAGCCCTCTTACCATTTTAGTGTCACTCGCTACGTTACCATTTTCGATTCGAATCTAGGATGTCCGTCGATTATTAGTAAGAATACGATATAGAAGTTATAGTTTATGCGTATTAATAATTGACCTTTGTACTGCGAAAGAAGGATAGTGAATTCACAGGTATACAACTGCAAGTCACAGCACAAGTAAGTTGTTTTATAGAGAAGAATATTCAGTTTTTCGGAATACATACAAAAGTTATGAATTTTTACATTTTCCACTATTTTTATTTATTTCTGATAAACAATTGTACTTTCTTAAAACCATTATCATTCTATTTGGTACCAATAATTCAAATCTTTTCCGATAATGTGAAACATAATACAGTCTACGTCAACAGTTAACATGTTGCTGAGCTGTTTCTTATTAATATGATATCAAATGAAAAATCCTCAAATTCAGGCGGTTTTTTTAACGGCATTCGCTCAATTTTTGAGATAGCCGTCTGAAACTTGTACCATTGTTTTAGTTGGGAAATTCTACGCCAGATCAATGTATAATAGTTGTACTTTTCGAAAATTTAATTTTTCGCAAAAATCTGAAGGGGGTAGGTCAGGATTTTTTGCGATTTTCGTAAATCGCTTGCCATTTCCACAATTTTTGAGATATTAAAATGATTCTTTCACTGTCTTATTCGGCTTCGGATTCCGCGTCCAAAACGTCCCGGATCGTTTTAATAGCTCAAAAATTACGGAAATGGCAAGCGATTTACGAATATCGCAAAAAATCCTGACCTACCCCCTTCAGATTTTTGCGAAAAATTAAATTTTCGAAAAGTACAACTATTATATGTTGATCTGCCGTAGAATTTCCTAACTAAAACAATGGTACAAGTCTCAGGTCGCTATCTGTAAAATTGAGCGAATGCCGTCCGAAAAACTGGTTGAATTTGACGACTTTTCGTGATTTCCCTCTTCCACAGATGAGGTATTGGATAGACCACTCATCCCCGTGCTTTTCGGTGTCACTGGTTTTGAGGGCTCTAGACCCTATCCAATACCTCGTCTGTGGTAATGGTTTTGCAACGCCCCCGTCAGAAAAATAAAGATTCAAAAAATCGTATAAAGTTATGCAGACAAATCGCAAATTTACTTAAATAGTTTGAACATTCTGCGTGGTTGTCAGAAAGAGGAACATCAAGAGACTACACGTAAGTTGCTCTTTTATACTTTTTCGAGGACGCCCGGCAAGACTGAACCTGTTATTTCCATCTTTATTGTTGAGGCTTCACGGATCAAGTACAACCAAACTTCAAAATACACTCGACCTGACATTGCCAAGTACGCCATTAACCTTTAGTCTGTGATAAAACGTCCTGGAGTCAATACCTCTTCATGACACGCTCCGGTCAACCTCCCGAAGTAAAATTCATTTATTATTCATACATTATTAGTACTGAGTAACACACCGATTGATTGCAATTGCATTAATTAATAGAGATTGATTAATAGAGGCAGTAGAAATATATTAAATATTCAAATTTTAGAAAAATTATATTTATTGTTATTAATTTGCAATCGCGATTTGCAACTTAATATTTAATATCAAGTTTATAAAATATAGTTCGAATTTGTACGATGTTATAGTCAAAAGTTTTCTTTAGTTGTGCAAAATATATAATTGTTTAATTGTTAGCAATAAATCCTGAAAATGCTACGGTTTAATAACGGTCCGCTCGAGGTTAACATAGATTTTATTATGTCGTAATAGATCGAAGAAATTCGCCGGCGGGTACCTATGTACGAGTGCAACCGACCGTGACCGGCCGACTCCCGAGTTTACCTGGCGTGACTTTGACACGCGCGCGCGTCAGTCTCAGTTCAGCGGCCGGGGGGTGAAGACGTACATACTCATAGGAGCTCCTGGGTGGTTTCCAAGGTATGTGACATCGTTTTAGAACATTTATCTTTGTTCAATTCATTTATATTCTATATCCTATCATAGTATATACGTGTATACCATACACATTCAATACATTACATTTAAAATCATGAATCGAGTCCATTTTTCTCAGTATAATTTAAACAAATAATTTTTCAACTTTTTGGAAAATACCTTCTTTATTTCTATTAATTCTTGCTTACTATATTATCACAATTTAATTAGTTTTGCTTATAAATTTCGCTGTTTGTACTTAGAATTTGGATAAATTTGTGACTGTTAATTCTTATCGTGTTTTGGTTTCTAATTCCAGGTACCCACTATACAAAGAAGCCCGGTTACTTGAGACGTAAACAAGAACACAATGGACATCGCAGCGGTCAAAGCCTACTTGTTAACGCCCTTGACATTGGTCGTATCTAACATTGTTCGCGGTACATCTACAACGGGAATTTATATTTTCCGTGAGTTACGCTAGATTGAATCGAGTCATCGTGCCGTTTATTTTTCGTGAACCGGATATAAGAAATATTTTTCTTGCGAAACGTTTGAGAATATTTCTACGAAACTTCGCGCCGGTTTATTAAAGTATACATCTTTTCGCGTCGACTATTGCGTTCACAATTTCATTTTACACCAAAGTAAGACAATGGCAATATTCCTAATAACAATGCTTGGTAATTAAATTGAAAAATACTTTAACCGAATATCTACATTTTCCGCGGTATACGCGTTCGCGATGTATTTTATTTTCAGCTTTTGTGACCGCGCGCAATGCGGTCTTAGAATCATTTTCTGCGAGACAAGTATTTCGCGAAATAGAGTCAGTGTTGTTGCGATATTAATACATTATTCTTGCTCGATACTCGCGTGATTAAAACCGCCGAAAGAAATGAAATTCGGTCGCGAAATTCTCTTAATTTTTCCAATCGCGAGAGTAGAGTCAGTTTGTTCGCCGGACATTATTTCGGTCGCGAATATAGTCCCTTTTTTTTTATTTTTTTTTATTTGAATTACTCGCCGCGATGAAGTAGCGGTACGCAGCAGCTGTGGAAAGGATTTCCATCGGGCGTCGTCGCATCAGGCAGCAGGTAAATATCGTCAAAATGTTCTACTTTTACTTCTAATCCACAGTGAAATTACATTTTGAAATATCGAACTCGAGTCAGAACTAAATACGAACGATTTGAGGAATGATAGACGGTTAAACTATAAAGACTTTGCTATTTTTCTGTTACAGATGACTTCGCAACTGCAGAGCCGGTCGTAGTATCATCTCTACAATCAAAGGTGCAGAAGAAATCTACGACCGGTGAGTCAAAAAATTTACGGTTCCTCCGATCACTCAATCATGTCGTAGGACGCAAAGGTCCGAAGCGGCACGAGTGTATTGGTTGTATTTTATTTGAGTTTGCGAGCATAGTGACCGCGGGTGTAAAGTATTTTATACTTTACATTCGTGGGTAGTAACACCCCATTGTTGTGAATATTTAATTAGCTCAGGCAGGGGTCTTCTTGTGGCTTAGCTTCACGGGCGATTTTTATTTAATTAATTCGGAGGTTCGATTCCCTTGATCTTCATTTAATAGCATTCGCGTTCGCGTTCATTTTATATAATCACAGAATTGTTGACAAAAGACGAAATCATACGAATTAAATTCAGTCAGAACTTGCATATTTTTAGTAGCGGCATTTCCTTTAACTTGTAAAATCCTTTAAATTCTTGTATTTGAAATGCCCAAGAAGACCAATTCGCGATGGGTAGATTCTGGTTTCAAAGGCTAATTTTGAACATATTTGCATTGTTTAGAATATAACTTTGAATAAGGAATCAACCAAGGTTTTCAATAATAAATTCAAGTTTCATATATATTTTTTTTCAAATAAATTTCAATATTTTAAAGTTTTCAATATATATATTTTTAAAGTTTTCAAAGTTTTCTTGCACGAGATGCAATTTTTTCACTTTTTCAATTATTATTCAATATTACATTCGAGTCATTTTATAAAGTATATTTTCAAGTAAATTCTATAAAGTCAAAGTAACGATTACTAGCTCGTTAGAAGATCTATTTCAATAATCATTTTGTAGCTCAGGATTTTCGGCACACATCAAGCCTAGTATGTAGTTGCCACGTTCATGTCCCTATTTGGCTTAAACTCATTCGTGTGCCCAGGTGCTACACGAATGGGTGATGGCGGTGAACGTGGCTTATAGTTTTAAGAATTATAATTATGTGGCGGCTCACAAGCGTTAGCGATTGTGCACGACGTACGATCCACACGTGTGAGTGTGTGTGTGAGATAAATTTATTGAATATTTCGTGGATTGTGCGTCGGTTTTGAACAATCGTTTTTATTGCAAAATCGCGATTAAATTCAACTTGCATATTTTTACGATTTTACATTATTCAATTTAAGTTCGATTATATTTCGAACCTCAGATTATTATATTCAATTACTTTTCAATTAGAGTCAAAATGCAAAAGCATTATTTTTGAACGTAGTAATTATTTCAACTACGAATTAATTACAAGACTTTTATTTCTATATTTTACGTCTACAAGTTTTCATTAAATTCCTTTCAATAAAATCTAAATAAATCGCAATAATCGCTGACCTTGTGAGTCGATTTCAGCAAACAAGGTACGTACCTGAATGTATGTGTGGGGTTTGAGTCGGTGTTGGAGACGTCCCGGGACGTCTCCCGTAGGGGGAAACACCGACTTTGATTGAGAACCGTGGAGCGAGTGTGTTGGTGTGCCTGAGATTTTTGCCATTTTTTTAAATATAGGGAATAGGTAGGCAGGTAACATTTTCTGGTGTGTGTGTGCTTTAATTTTAAGTAGGAAGGGCCAGGGCAGGTATCACTGTTTAGCCTGTAGGTTATCAGTGATATCCTGCACCTGGAAATCAGGATAATAATCTTTTCTTTTTTTTAATATTAAGTACATTCTGCTTGAACATTCGTCTTTTGCTGGCTAACACGTTTGCACTGACTGCAGTTTGATTCTTCTGAGAATAAGCTGTTTGTCTATACGTGTTAGCCTCATTATTTCTCGATGTTAGGCGCGTGTTAGGGTTTTATATGTCGGTTCCGAATGTTCGAGCAGAATTAGGTTGGGTTCTCGACCCGAAGAACGAAGAAACTTCACATCGACAACGCTTGAAGATGAAGAGGCTATATGCCGAAGAGGCCCGACAAACTGTCTCGAAGAGGGCAACTACTAATGGCTGTCCATTTTGGAATGTCAGATTTTGACACTTCCGGAATGGGTGGTCATTCCGTTACTACTTAGTCACTATGCTCGCTAGTAGTTGTAGTATTTGTAGTAGTAGAAATTTAAAGTAGTTAGTTCCACGGGTCGAGGTGAGCTCCCCGTGAAGACTCTGCCCCGATCTGCATTAAAGTTTTCGAGTCATTTTTCTATATTAAATTATTTTTAACAAGTTCTATTAGTAGAATTTTGCATTAAAGTTTTCGAGTCAATTTTCTTATTCGATTATGTTTACAAGTTTTGACAGTAGAATTTTTATTGCAATTTTATATTAAATTCTTTTTAAACTTAAAGTCAATTTTCAAATTTTCTGACAGTTCCTTTTTAAGAATTCATAGTCTTGTCACTGCTAGAGTCCAGTTTTTGATTATTATAAATTTGAGATATTGAATTTTTGAAATAAGCAGAGGGGTAGAGTACGATACAGTGTGCAGATAAAAGAAATTTGCACACTTGCCATCCGCGCCGGGTCGTTAATATTTGTCACCTCTGGCTGCACTTTAGCTTCGCGAAATTTATTGATAATTTGAAATAGATTATTCGAAAGTGTCTCAACTGAGACACACTTTTTATATTCGTCCTAAAAGCGTGCTATTATACAATTCTTTTAAATTAAATTCACGATTCTGTCTCAAAGAGAGACCCGCGTTCTTTTTACACTATAACATACATATATATATTTCAATTAAATATCCGAAAGAAATGTTACCGGGAGACACGCGATTTTATTTTCTTAGCGTAAAATCATCGAAAAATGTAAAGCAGCCAAGTGACTCGCGAATTGCGTCGTACATCGCCGACTTTGTACGATGCCATTTAAAAGAAAAATAGAAACAAGCATTTGTTAGAAGGAATATTGCCATGATTTCATTTATACATTGCATTTTCTATTAGAATGTGTTATTTTCTACAATATTGTACGACGTTGTGTAACATTATCGTTTCGCCTACGAGTAACTTTTGATCTCCTCAAGATCATTCCGCGTTTACGATCGTTTTCCATTTTCGCGTATTAGAATGCGATCAGTCAACGCGATTATAGAATAGTAAAACATTATTTTTCGCGCGCGTAACGCGTACTTATAATCATTTAAACTCGGGCGTACCTTTTCCATACCGATCGATATTAATCACGCGTGACAAGTCGGTTTTGCCACCTGTTTAATTAAATTTACTTTCAGAATAGAATTAAATTTAGTACTATAAGTTTGTAGTGTTGCGTAAACTTAGAGAAATCGCCATTTAGCACCCAGTGCGTTAAATGGAGTGAAATATTGAAGTTATTTTCGCGTCGCGTTTTCATTTAACTGCATCCTGTGTTATCTCACAGATTACCTTCCTGATTACTATTCTGACCACTATTCTGAATAATTAGAAAATATAAAATACATTCCCCTGTGGGTGGGGGACAGAATACACCCACGGTATTCCCTGCCTGTCGTACAAGGCGACTAAAAGGGACGTTTTGGCCACTATAGTGTCAAAACGTTAGTTTAAGGGGATATCACACGTCAATTCCAATCCGTTTGCCGTCGACCATCGAGAAAACGCGACTTGTTTGCTCGTACCGCGCTGTTAGATTCATTTTTAACTTAAACTTACACTTTCCATACTTATCACCTATTTTTACATTCAATTTTTAATATCAGTTTCTTAGCTTCAATTTTATAGTATTAGTTTCATAGCTTCAATTTTTTTTATTTTCACTTTTCAACTTTAATTTTTCACTTGTTCATGTAGAGTCATTCGTTCGTTATTTGCTACGTTCGTCATATCTATGCGTCAAAACAACACGATAAACGGTGTTGTCGGCCTTGTAAGCCTCACGGCTACTCGGTTAAGTCGCGATCTCGCGATATATTCACGGAGCGTGGCTTTCTGTCGTTCCATGGTTCCGTCGGTACTTTGGGTGGCCTATGGTCGTCTGGAAAGGTGAGCCCGAGTTCGTTCTGGGGACCTGTACACGGGTGGACTGCTATTTGGCGGGGTATGGGACGTATCAGGCTTATCGGTGGCGGCCGGACCGATTAGCCTGATATGGCTTAACCCGTGTACAGTTCGACTGGATGATCTATATCCTCGGATATAGATCATCTTCGATTTGTCCCTGGTTCGGATCTTTCGCGTAGGCCCTTTCCTGTAAATCGACCATACGCTTTATCCCTTCGTATCGATTAACCATGGTTCGGCCGGAAGTCACGGTTCGTGGGTACTTCTCGAGACCGTGGCACGAGCCACCGTGTAAGTGTCTAAATTGTTTTGTCGTCGAGCTATGGTGAACGTTTAGAGTCACCCGCGTTAGTATACATTTACCGAGTTGCTTTTCTCGTTGAGTCGACATTTAGAGTCATTTTTCTTTTTTTTTCTTTTTTTTTGGGTTTAAGGTGTTTTGGTGTGTGTGTGTGTGTTTTTTTACCGCGAGGAGTTGGCGTGTGATGGTGGTGGGGTTAGTTATAGAAATATTGAAACGTTTCGATATTTATCGTCGTGGTCCCATTGACAGACGTGTCTTTGGTATCACGGCACTTTTAGTTTCGCGTTCGCGTTCGCGTGATATTTTCATTTTCCATCTGAGAATGAAAATTTTGATCTCGTTTCGTTAATGGAGGGAGGATGGGTGCCGTGGATAGGGTGGGTCTCCATAAGTAGCAACCTCCACGTGGTGAGACCTGGATCGATATCATTTGCATCGATCGATAATTAGATTTATTAAGATTTTTTTTTTTGGAAATCCGATGAACGATAGCTGTTTGTATTGAAATGTGTCGCTTCGATGCAAATGGTATCGAGCAAATTGGCTACAAGTAGTATAGATATTCCTTTTTGTCTTTTTTTACTTTCATTGCTTGATTATCAAGAGATACATTGAGAGAGACATTGTCTCGAGTTTGTCTATATTATAGCATAGACGAGGTATGGAATAGACCTTTTGCAGCCGCATCATTTTCAGTGTCGTCGGTGTTGCGGGCTGTAGAGCCCCTTACCATTTTAGTGTCACTCCCAACGTTACCACTTTGGGTGCGAGTCTAGGATGACCATTGGTTATTAGTAAGAATACGATATAGACGTTATAGTTTATGCGTATTAATAATTGACCTTTGTATCAATAATTCAAATCTTTTCCGATAATGTGAAACATAATACAGTCTACGTCAACAGTTAACACGTTGGTGAGCTGTTTCTTTTTAATATGATATCAAATGTAACAAAATTTGCATTATTTATAATTCATAAAAGTATGTAAAAAGACGGGTAATGTTATATAAATGTTATAGTGTTTGGTATCATTTTAACCAGAAGAACGTCACGAATATGTTAATAAAACCTTCGTGAATAAAAATACAAAAATGTAATATTTTCATAGGTGCATTAATGTCCAACGCACCGATGTACGGGCCTTAACCCAATTCTCATTGTTCCTTCGTCAAGGAGGTGCTGCAAATCCTCTGAAATTTGAACGCGTCGGTAATAATAGGATATGCCCTTCATGTCAAGTACCGATAACAATAGAACATATAATTATAGACTGCAGCAGGTACAATAGATCGAGATCTGATCATAACATTCCAAGTGACCTAAAAAGTGCCTTAACCGACCCTAAGAAACTGAAGAATATAATAAATTTCCTAGCATGCATCAAATTAATAGGTGAAATCTAACATTCGAACACAGTCGCTAATAACCCTAGACGTTGATGCGACTATAAAGAAAAAGAAGAAGAGGAAAAATTGAAACAAGCATTTGTTAGAAGGAATATTGCCATGATTACATTTATAAATTGTATTTTCTATTAAAATCTGTTATTTTGTACAATGTCGTAAGACCTTGTGCAACATTTTCATTACGACTACGAATAACTTTGATCTTTTCAAGATCATTCCGCGTTTAGAATCGTTTTTCAATTTCGCGTATTACAATGCTATCAGTCAACGCGACTATGAAATAGCAAAACATTATTTTTCGCGCGCGTAACGCGTACTTTTTTCAAATGAAACATACATTTCCTTCCGACAAAATTCATGGAAATTGCGAACAAATTAGTGTTGCGAAAAATCATTTAAACTCGCGCGTAACTTTTCCATACTGATCGATGTTAATCTCGCGTGACAAGTCGGTGTTTTCCACCCATTTAATAAACTTTTCTTTCAGAGTAGAATTAAATTAAGTGGTATAAGTTTTTAGTGTTGCGTAGACTTAGAGAATTCGCCATTTAGCCACTTGCGTGTTAAATTGAGTGAAATATTAAAGTTCTTTTCGCGTCGCGTTTTCATTTATCTGTATTCTGTGTCATCTCACACATGATCCTCCTGATTCGCAGTATTCTGAATAATTAGAAAATATGAAATACATTCCCCTGTGGGTGGGGGACAGAATACACCCACGGTATTCCCTGCCTGTCGTACGAGGCGACTAAAAGGGACGTTTTGGCCACTATACTATACTATACTATAGTGGCCAAAACGTTAATTTAAGGGGATATCACGCGTCAATTCCAATCCGTTTGCCGTCGACCATCGAGAAAACGCGACTTGTTTGTTCGTACCGCGATATTAGATTCATTTTTAACTTTAACTTTCATTTTCAATACTTATCATCTATTTTTACACTCAATTTTTAGTATCAGTTTCTTAGCTTCAGTGTTTTTACTCTCACTTTTTAATTTTAACTTTCACTTGTTCTAGTAAAGTCATTTGTTTTAGTAGAGTCACTTGTTCTAGTAGAGTCACTTGTTCTAGTAGAGTCACTTGCTCGTTGTTTGCTACGTTCGTCATATCCCTGCGTCAAAGCAACACGAGAAACGGTGTAGTCGGCCTTGTAGCCTCACGGCTACTCGGTTAAGCCGCGATCTCGCGATATTCACGGAGCGCGGCTTTCGGTCCTTCCATACTGTCGGTACGATGGGGGGCCTAAGGTCGTTGGGAAAGGGCCCGAGTCTGCTCCGGGGACCTGTACACGGGTGGACTGCTATTCGGCGGGGTATGGGACGTATCAGGCTTATCGGTGGCGGCCGGACCGATTAGCCTGATATGGCTTAACCCGTGTACAGTTCGTGATCTATGGTTTCGGGTATATTTCACATCGATTCGTCCTTTGGTCCGGATAGGCTCTTTCTTGTAAATCGACCCCACCGTCAATCCCAGACTACCGACAGACCATGGTTCGGCCGGGAGTCCCGGTTCGTGGGTACTTCTCGAGCCCGTGGCACGAGCCACCGTGTAAGTGTGTAAATTGTTTTGGCGTCGAGCTATGGTGAACGTTTAGAGTCACCCGCGTTAGTATACATTTACCGAGTTGCTTTTCTCGTTGAGTCGACATTTAGATTCATTTCCTTTTTTTTTCTTTTTTTTGGGGGTTTATACTTAGCTTCGCGTCGCGTTCGCGTTATATTTTCATTTTCCATCTGAGAATGAAGATTTTGATCCCGTTTCGTTAATGGAGGGAGGATGGGTGCCGTGGATAGGGTGGGTCTCCATTAGTAGCAACCTCCACGTGGTGAGACCTGGATCGATATTATTTGCATCGATCTATAATGAAATTTATCAATATTTTTTTGTAAGTCCAATGACCCATAGTCGTTTATATTGAAATGTATCGCTTCGATGCAAATGGTATCGAGCAAATTGGCTACGAGTAGTATATGTATGTATATCTCGTGTTTGCTTTTACTACAGTCAGAAAAAACCTAAATTCAACCAGTTTTTTGATTGCCATTTGCTCAATTTTTGAGATAGCGATCTGAAACTGGTACCACTGTTTTAGTTAGGAAATTCTACGCCAGAACAATGTATAATAGTTGTACTTTTCGAAAATTTAATTTTTCGCAAAAATCTGAAGGTCAGGATTTTTTGCGATTTTCGTAAATCGCCTGCCATTTCCACAATTTTTGAGATATTAAAATGATTCTTTCACTGGCTTATTCGGCTTCGGATTCCGCGTCCAAAACGTCCCCGATCGTTTTAATATCTCAAAAATTGTGGAAATGGCAGGCGATTTACGAAAATCGCAAAAAATCCTGACCTACCCCCTTCAGATTTTTGCGAAAAATTAAATTTTCGAAAAGTACAACTATTACAGGTTGATCTGGCGTAGAATTTCCTAACTAAAACAATGGTACCAGTCTCAGGTCGCTACCTCAAAAATTGAGCGAATGCTGAACGAAAAACTGCTTAAATTTGACGATTTTTCGCGATTTTCGTAATTCCTTTGTCACCACTAACGAATCGACAGGTACCACTCGGAACGAACGATACTCTTTTAGTTCAAAAAATTCTGCTCCTTCGTCAAGGAGGCGCTGCAAATCCTCTGAAATTTGAACGCGTCGGTAACTCAGTTTCATGAACATCGAACCCCGTAAGGTGATAGATCTATCCAATACCTCGTCTGTGCCGTTTATGACACTACTTGCCGACCGGGTTGTCCATGATGGGCAGGGAGCCTCGAATTACCACGGATAGATTGCCGTGGAAATCATTGAGGGGGATCTCACTGTCGAAAAAAATTGATATAGACACGCGGTTTTTGGTGACCACTGGTGACCGTCTCTATCTTCAAACACACATAGTGTTATTGAATAGATTAGTTTCCATTAAACAGAGTAGTAGAATAGTTTAAATAGTCTGCATATAAATCAAGAAAATACTCCTGCATTTTGTTGTATTTTATTATTTATATTTGTAGAAACCTAGCAGCAATGGAATTAATTATATTCTTTTATGTTTCGTTTGTAATGTCATATTAATTTTTAGTTAATCGTGCTCGATTATTTTCAAGCAGATCTTAAAGTCTAAGTAGATTCAGCTCGTTACACGAGTACACGTTTTGCAACTCTAAAAAAAATCCGCGAGCATTTGGAATCTCGCGAATGCGACGAAAAGGAAACTTGAGACTACGAAAGTTCGAACACTGTTAATCTATCTTCGTTCATTAGAAATTTAAATTTCACGCTTCACTTGTATTCTGTTACATAGGATCCAAAACCTGGTTGAGTTTTGTACAAATGAAATTAATTACTGGCGTAATTACCGTGGAAACCTGTGTAAAGAGCAAACTTCCGACAGCTACATTTATTCGCTTTTAAAGCGTATTCACCGTATGTAACTT
The DNA here is from genome assembly GCA_917499265.3 of Mimumesa dahlbomi. Classification (NCBI taxonomy): domain Eukaryota; kingdom Metazoa; phylum Arthropoda; class Insecta; order Hymenoptera; family Crabronidae; genus Mimumesa; species Mimumesa dahlbomi. The sequence continues at coordinate 7,125,817 of OU824118.1, read as the reverse complement.
TCGTGAAATTACGCGTAAAAGAAGGAACAAGGATTGTTTTTTCTGCATAGCGTTTGTGTAATTTTATAGCAATCTCACTCTATTCTTTTATAAAACACATTGAACCCAAATTGTATTGAATACTTAATAAGACCTCAGGTTATTACTAAGTTATAGAAATAGGTAAAAATTTACTGGATTTTCATTTCAATGTTTACACTACTGATTCCGAATTTTTGCAAATTTCCATACCACAAAGACGCGTGTGTGACTGTTTTAATAGCGGCCAAGACACTGTGAGAAAGTTTTTACCTTATTAGCGTCGTACATACTTGACCCAGAAAACAGCTCACTAACAAGTGGCACTGTTAATCAGCTACAGCCCCTGGTAGATTAGTATTAATAACGTGGAAAGGGATGAATTTCGGTGTAAAACATGTAACACTTAAATATACATATATATTTCGATATATAATACTCCATCGGATACAATAATACATTTGGACCTGTATAGAACAAACAAACAGATAATGCAACATCCGCATAACTGTAAGGTATACTAGGAATTAATGTATATAATATACATATATTTTCTCGTGTGTTTCCTGTGTTCCGTGAAGACTTTCGGTTAAATAGGTCTCTTTTTGCGCGAAAGGAAGGTACAGCTCGTTTTTTGTGCATTTGTTGTTGTTGTTGTTGTTGTTGTTGTTGTATTCTTTCATTTTACGAAATTCACTTGTTCTTCGGTTTCATCAGTTACATTTTTTTGGTAAGCATTTGTATAATTCGCGCACGAGACGGATACAGTAAGAATTCTTTTACCCTGTAAGTTACACGCATAAATATATATATGTTTTAATTGTATACCTCATCGATTACTATTGTTTCGAACGAAATTTTGAGAGAGAAGAGAATTGTGAACGATGCTTATCGTTTCTTTTCTTTTTTTTTCCGAGTGGAATGTATAATACAAAAAGGACAAAAATACGTTAGAAATAGCGTAGGCACTTGCTTATTTTAATCTACATCTACTTATAAAGTAAAGACGTTCACGTTCAGCGTGTATTAAAATGCTACAACGTTTTATAAAAGGAAATATTTAGTTTTATTATCGAGACGCGTATTTTTTTCTCGTACATTATTTTTTTTTTAGAAGAAAGTCTGAATTAACATTCTCAGTATGTTAAGTAAATGGTTTCTCACTGCATACGTCTGACATATCGTGCGCAGAGTTTTTTTTTTTCACATCGTGGCAGACCTTTCAAAGGCTCTCAAAAGATCTGCGATCTTTCTGTGTAACGACGGCTTTATACAGATTCCCTTAATATTCATTTCATGCAACATTTATTCCAGCGCCATCGCGGTTCGCCGCGAGGAAAGTTTGTCTAAAATAAAAAATAACAATTCAATATGGATGGTGATATACAATTTGCTTTCCCCATAACAAACACTGCGGTAGTATTATTGCTATCTTAGGAAAACATATCGCAATTCCGATGCATTAAATTATAGATTATTATTATTATTAGTATTATTATTATTATTAGAGTACATATTTATCTACTTTTCATGAAAATAATTCTTTTCCATCGTTTTTACTAGTTATAAAAATTACCTGAACCGCGAAAGCGCTGTTTTCCTTATCTAACTTGTCAATCAATTTTATTCTCGGTTAATAAGAGCACGTTCTCATTACATATACATGATCGTAAAACCGCATATACAATCGTTAAGGAGTTTTATTACGCGATTAAATCTTGTCCTTTGGTTTTTCTTTTTTTTTTTTTTATAGTCGTACAATCGTGTGTGTAATGTAGAACGCGCGTCACATATTCAATTTATTTTCTTCCTTATTATTGAACACGCATTCTCTCTGAGGCAAGATATTCGTCATTTTGTTTTCTCTTTTGCTGGAGGAACGACGACTTCAGAGCACGATACACTTGTATGTTTGGAGAAGCAGATATTATTTTTCATGCATTTATCTGCATTACACGTACTTTCCGCATTTTCAATCCGAAGGGTAGGCCTGTCTAATTTATTTATATAAATAACTATTGCTAATATGTTTCCGTGATCGATCAGTAACAGATAACAGTCATTGATTTTGGCTTTACACTTTTTACACTTTACACTTGTCGTATTGTTGCGATCTTTGATATTCATTATAATAATTTTTCGTTCGGAATTGTGCGTGATTGTAGAAATAAATTCTTCTATCTTTATGGAAACTTTTGATAAATTGTTAATTATTAGTCACGAAACCTGGAATAATTACCGTTCTACGAAGCTCGTAATAATTTATTAATTGTTAGTTAAAAACATAAAATAATTACGGTTCTACGAAGACCGGTTCCAGTTTCGTAATCTGTTACATATTATATTATTATAAATTAAATAAAATCCGCGCTGAGTATGTTCGAACCTGTGTTATCAAGCGTGACCGTGGCATACCTGCGTTTACACGGTGTGACTTTGTCAAGTACATCGAGACCCATCAGTCTCCGATAAGCTGTTGTAGTGTCAAGACGTGTTCCAAACAAGTTCCCACTGCTCTCCTAGGTATTAGATACCTTTGGAATTATATTCCTTTGCCTATTACATTAATATTCTATATTATATCATACTGTTCACGCGTCTTCTGCATACATTCTATACGTATACAATGCTACTCAAGTAGACATACTATATTATCATCTTTGGTATGATTTCTAATGAAATAATACTGAAATAAAAGAGAATATTTGAAACTTGAAATTTATTTAATTTATTTTAATCGTATTTCTATTTCTGGTTTCCGTAATTTTCGCGATTTTCGTAATTTTCTCGGCATTTTCACAATTTTTGAGATATTGATCTGATTCTTTCACCGTCTTATTCGGCTGCGGATGATGATTCGCAATGTTCTGAATAATTAGAAAATATGAAATACATTCCCCTGTGGGTGGGGGACAGAATACACCCACGGTATTCCCTGCCTGTCGTACGAGGCGACTAAAAGGGACGTTTTGGCCACTATAGTGTCAAAACGTTAATTTAAGGGGATATCACACGTCAATTCCAATCCGTTTGCCGTCGACCATCGAGAAAACGCGACTTGTTTGTTCGTACCGCGATATTAGATTCATTTTTAATTTCAACTTACATTTTCAATAATTTTCACTTATTTTTACATTCAATTTTTAGTATCAGTTTATTAGCTTCAATTTTTTTTTACTCTCACTTATTTAATTTTAACTTTCACTTATTCTAGTAGAGTCATTTGTTATAGTAGAGTCAGTTGTTCGTCATTTGTCACGTTTATCATATCCCTGCGGCAAAACAACACGATAAACGGTGTTGTCGGCCTTGTAAGCCTCACGGCTACTCGGTTAAGTCGCGATCTCGCGATATATTCACGGAGCGTGGCTTTCTGTCGTTCCATGGTTCCGTCGGTACTTTGGGTGGCCTATGGTCGTCTGGAAAGGTGAGCCCGAGTTCGTTCTGGGGACCTGTACACGGGTGGACTGCTATTTGGCGGGGTATGGGACGTATCAGGCTTATCGGTGGCGGCCGGACCGATTAGCCTGATATGGCTTAACCCGTGTACAGTTCGACTGGATGATCTATATCCTCGGATATAGATCATCTTCGATTTGTCCCTGGTTCGGATCTTTCGCGTAGGCCCTTTCCTGTAAATCGACCATACGCTTTATCCCTTCGTATCGATTAACCATGGTTCGGCCGGAAGTCACGGTTCGTGGGTACTTCTCGAGACCGTGGCACGAGCCACCGTGTAAGTGTCTAAATTGTTTTGTCGTCGAGCTATGGTGAACGTTTAGAGTCACCCGCGTTAGTATACATTTACCGAGTTGCTTTTCTCGTTGAGTCGACATTTAGAGTCATTTTTCTTTTTTTTTCTTTTTTTTTGGGTTTAAGGTGTTTTGGTGTGTGTGTGTGTTTTTTTACCGCGAGGAGTTGGCGTGTGATGGTGGTGGGGTTAGTTATAGAAATATTGAAACGTTTCGATATTTATCGTCGTGGTCCCATTGACAGACGTGTCTTTGGTATCACGACACTTTTAGTTTCGCGTTCGCGTTCGCGTGATATTTTCATTTTCCATCTGAGAATGAAAATTTTGATCTCGTTTCGTTAATGGAGGGAGGATGGGTGCCGTGGATAGGGTGGGTCTCCATAAGTAGCAACCTCCACGTGGTGAGACCTGGATCGATATCATTTGCATCGATCGATAATTAGATTTATTAAGATTTTTTTTTTTGGAAATCCGATGAACGATAGCTGTTTGTATTGAAATGTGTCGCTTCGATGCAAATGGTATCGAGCAAATTGGCTACAAGTAGTATAGATATTCCTTTTTGTCTTTTTTTACTTTCATTGCTTGATTATCAAGAGATACATTGAGAGAGACATTGTCTCGAGTTTGTCTATATTATAGCATAGACGAGGTATGGAATAGACCTTTTGCAGCCGCATCATTTTCAGTGTCGTCGGTGTTGCGGGCTGTAGAGCCCCTTACCATTTTAGTGTCACTCCCAACGTTACCACTTTGGGTGCGAGTCTAGGATGACCATTGGTTATTAGTAAGAATACGATATAGACGTTATAGTTTATGCGTATTAATAATTGACCTTTGTATCAATAATTCAAATCTTTTCCGATAATGTGAAACATACTGGTTTCCGTAATTTTCGCGATTTTCGTAATTTTCTCGGCATTTTCACAATTTTTGAGATATTGATCTGATTCTTTCACCGTCTTATTCGGCTGCGGATTCCGCGTCCAAAACGTCCAGGATTATTTTAATAGCACAAACATTGCGGAACTATATGCACATTATCCACACCTAGTAACGTACGATTATAATTTTGGAAATAAAATTAGTTAGCATGGTTCTTTTAATAATATTCCACAAGCATTTGCGTACAATGTTCGGAAAAATTTTCTTCATTTTGATTAATTTCCTACCGTAACTTCCATCTACAGTTCTTAAATTCATTCGGTAAATTCTTATTCAAACGTGCGCGTGATTAAAGGAATAATTTCTTCTTTCTTTGTGAAAAATCTCGAAAATTGTTTAATTGTTAACTACAAATAAGAGATAATTACGGTTCTATTCGGGAAAAGTCTTCTATATTTTTAATACTCTCTAACCGCAATTTGTAATTTGATCTTTGATATTCATTCTAATAATTTTTCGCTCGGAATTATGCGTGATTGTAGAAATAAATTCTTCTATCTTTACGCAAACTTTTGACAAATTGTTAATTATTAGTCACAAAACATGAAATAATTACCGTTCTACGAAGCTCGTAATAATTTATTAATTGTTAGTTAAAAACATAAAATAATTACGGTTCTACGAAGACCGGTTCCAGTTTCGTAATCTGTTACATATTATATTATTATAAATTAAATAAAATCCGCGCTGAGTATGTTCGAACCTGTGTTATCAAGCGTGACCGTGGCATACCTGCGTTTACACGGTGTGACTTTGTCAAGTACATCGAGACCCATCAGTCTCCGATAAGCCGTTGTAGTGTCAAGACGTGTTCCAAACAAGTTCCCACTGCTCTCCTAGGTATTAGATACCTTTGGAATTATATTCCTTTGCCTATTACATTAATATTCTATATTATATCATACTGTTCACGCGTCTTCTGCATACATTCTATACGTATACAATGCTACTCAAGTAGACATACTATATTATCATCTTTGGTATGATTTTTAATGAAATAATACTGAAATAAAAGAGAATATTTGAAACTTGAAATTTATTTAATTTATTTTAATCGTATTTCTATTTCTGGTTTCCGTAATTTTCGCGATTTTCGTAATTTTCTCGGCATTTTCACAATTTTTGAGATATTGATCTGATTCTTTCACCGTCTTATTCGGCTGCGGATTCCGCGTCCAAAACGTCCAGGATTATTTTAATAGCACAAACATTGCGGAACTATATGCACATTATCCACACCTAGTAACGTACGATTATAATTTTGGAAATAAAATTAGTTAGCATGGTTCTTTTAATAATACTCCACAAGCATTTGCGTACAATGTTCGGAAAAATTTTCTTCATTTTGATTAATTTCCTACCGTAACTTCCATCTACAGTTCTTAAATTCATTCGGTAAATTCTTATTCAAACGTGCGCGTGATTAAAGGAATAATTTCTTCTTTCTTTGTGAAAAATCTCGAAAATTGTTTAATTGTTGACTACAAATAAGAGATAATTACGGTTCTATTCGGGAAAAGTCTTCTATATTTTTAATACTCTCCAACCGCAATTTGTAATTTGATCTTTGATATTCATTCTAATAATTTTTCGCTCGGAATTATGCGTGATTGTAGAAATAAATTCTTCTATCTTTACGCAAACTTTTGACAAATTGTTAATTATTAGTCACAAAACATGAAATAATTACCGTTCTACGAAGCTGGTAATAATTTATTAATTATTAGTTAAAAACATAAAACAATTACGGTTCTACGAAGATCGGTTCCAGTTTCGTAATCTGTTACATATTATATTATTATAAATTAAATAAAATCCGCGCTGAGTATGTTCGAACCTGTGTTATCAAGCGTGACCGTGACATACCTGCGTTTACACGGTGTGACTTTGTCAAGTACACCGATACCCTTCAGTTGTCAATAAGTTGTTGAGGTGTCAAGACGTGTCCCAACGAGCTCCCTACTGCTCTCCTAGGTATTACATACCTTTGGAATTATATTCCTTTGCCTATTACATTAATATCCTGTATTATATCATACTATTCACGCGTCTTCTACATACATTCTATGCGTATAAAATGCTACTCATCTAGACATACTATATTATCATCTTTGATATGATTTCTAATGAAATAATACTGAAATAAAAGAGAATATTTGAAATTTGAAATTTATTTAATTTATTCTAATCTTATTTCTTTTTCTGATTTCAGATCCAAATACGCGAGGAGAATTCCAGTTCGTATGGGAAACTCTTGTAGCAATGATGGCCTTCCAACAAAGACTATGAGTATCACAACGGGGAGAACTACTTGTTACCGTAAATCACATCGGTCAGAGCTATAGTTCGCGTTTTAATTACAACGGGAATTTGTATTTTTCGTGAGTTATTATAAATACTTTCCTTGCAAAGCGTTTGAGAATATTTCTGCAAAACGCGGCGTGAGATTAATCATTGTAAATTCATCATTACAAAGTAAATTTCGATCTATATAAAAGTAGAAAAATGGCAATATTCCTAATAACAATGCTTGGTAATTAAACAAAAATCGGAGATTCTACGCGATATATCGTGTATGCATACGTGTCGCCCCTGCATTTTATTTTCAGCTTTTTGTGGCCGCGCGCAATGCGGTCTTAGAGTCCCTTGCACCGAGAAAAAGTATTCCGCGAAATAGAGTCAGTGTTGTTGCGATATTATTAAATTATTCTTGCTCGATATCCGCGTACTTAAAACCGCCGCATGAATTTAAATGGACTGACATTCGGTCGCGAAATTCCTACATTTTTGCAATCGCGAGAGTAGAGTCAGTTTGTTCGCCGCAAATGGTTAACCTCGGTCGGGAATGTAGTCTTTTTTTTTTATTTTTATTTTCTGAATTATTCGCCGCGAAGTGTTAGAGGTACGCAGCAGCTGCGGAGAGGACCTCCATCGGGCGTCGTCGCATCCCGCAGCAGGTAATTATCATTAAAATTGTATTCTTCTTTCAATTTCTCAAACTAAAACTATAAAATGAAAAGACCGAGAATGACAAACAGTTGTACTATAAAGAATCTCTTTCTTCTTATGTTGCAGATATACCGGTCGCGATGTGTTAGAGGTACGCAGCAGCTGCGGAGAGGTCCTCCATCGGGCGTCGTCCCATCGAGCAGCAGGTAATTATCATTAAAATCGTACATATTTTTCTTTGAATTTCTTAAAATAAATTTGGTTAAATCCAAATCGAATTAAAACTTAAAATGAAAAGACCGAGAATGAAATACAGTTGTACTATAAAGAATCTCTTCTTGTTATGTTGCAGATGTACCGGTCGTAGTATCATCTCTAAAATGGAAGGCGCAGAAGAAATCTACGACCGGTGAGTCAAAAAATTTATGGTTCCTCCGATCACTCAATCATGTCGTAGGACGCAAAGGTCCGAAGCGGCACGAGTGATCGGTTGTATTTATTATTTGTTAGCGAGCATAGTGACCGCGAGTGTAAAGTATTTTATACTTGACACTCGTGGGTAGTAACACCCAATTTTTACATGTGAATATTTAATTAGCTCAGGCAGGGGTCTTCTTGTGGCTTAGTTTCACGCGTTTTGTTTATCGTAATTAAATTAGAAGTTTGCTACCGTCGAACTTCATTTCATTACATTCGCGACCGCGAAAATTAGTTCCGCATAATCGAGATGTATTTTAAAGCAAACGCGAGTAGAGTATATTTAATTTTTTCGAGTTTCAAATCGAGTCATACGTAGTTCATAGGAATTAAATTCAGTTTGAATTTTGATACTTTTCATAATTAGATTTTCAATAACTTTGAATATTCTATCAATCTTAATTGATGTCTTTTAAATGCCCAAGAAGACCAATTCGCGAATGGTCGATTCTGGTTTCAAAGTATTATTTTGAACACATTTGCCACTGTTTCGAATACCTACTTTGAATAAGGAATCAACCAAGGGTTTCAATTCAAGCTTTCATATATATTGTTCCAATATTTTAATTTTCAAAAGTTTTCAATATATATATATATATATATATATATTTAAAGTTTTTACATTTTTCATTACATAAATTTAACATTTTTCCTATTTTCAAATCAAAGTTTTATTCGAGTCATTTGATAAAGTAAATTTTCAAGTAATTTTTATAAAGAGAATTAAACGAACGATTAGCCCGTTAGAAGATCTAGTTTGATAATCATATTCTAGCTCAGGATTTTCAGCACACATCAAGACTTAGTTTATAATTGCCACGTTCATGTCTTTATTTTGCTTGAACTCATTCGTGTGCCCAGGTGCTACACGAATGGGTGATGGCCGTGAACGTGGTTTATAGTTTTAATTATTATAAACATGTGGCGGCTCACAAGCGTTAGCGATTGTGCACGACGTACGGTCCACACGTGTGAGTGTGTGTGTGTGTGATATATTTATTAAATATTTCGTGGACTGTGCGTCGGTTTAGAACAATCGTTTTTATTGCAAATTCGCGATTAAATTCAACTTGAATATTTTTACGATTTTACATTTTCAATTTAAGTTCGATTATATTTCGAACTTCAGATTATTAAATTCATTTTCTTTTTAATTAGAGTCAAAATGCAAAAGCATTATCATTGAACATAATAATTTTTCCATCTAAGAATTAAATACAAGTCTTTCATTTTTATATTTTACAAATATTAGTTTTCATTAAATTCATTTCAATAAATTCTAAATAAATCGCAATAATCGCTGGCCTTGTGAGTCGATTTCAGCAAACAAGGTACGTACCTGAATGTATGTGTGGGGTTTTGAGTCGGTGTTGGAGACGTCCCGGGACGTCTCCCGTAGGGGGAAACACCGACTTTGATTGAGAATCGTGGAGAGAGTGTGTTGGTGTGCGAGAGATTTTTGCCATTTTTTAAATATAGGTAATAGGTAGGCAGGTAATTTATTCTCTGGAATGTGTGTGCTTTAATTTTAAGTAGGAAGGGCAGGGCAGGTACCACTGTTTCGACTGTAGGCAACCAGTGGTATCCTGTACCTGAAAGTCAGGCTAATAATCTTTTCTTTTTTAATAAAAAGTAAATTCTGCTTGAACATTCGTCCTTAGCGGCTAACCGTTTGCACGGACTGCAGTTGTCATTCTTCTGAGAATAAGCTGTTAACTTGTCCACACGTGTTAGCCGCATTCTCTTGCCTGGTTAGGCGCGTGATAGGGTTATACCATATTATGGTTCCGAATGTTCTTGCAGAATACAGGTTGGGCTCCGGCCTGAAGCAAGAAGAGGCTTTACGCCGAAGAGGCCCGACAAACTGTCTAGAAGAGGGCAGCAACAAATGGCTATCCATTTTGGAGTGTTCAATTTTGACATTTCCAGAATGGGTGGTCATTCCGTTACTACTAAGTCACTATGCTCGTAGTAGTTGTAGAGTAATTATAGTTGTAGTAATTTGAAGTAGTTAGTACCATGGGTCGAGGTGAGCTCCCCATGAAGACTCTGCCCCGATCTGCATTAAAGTTTTCGAGTCATTTTTCTTATTAAATTATTTTCATAAGTGTCAAGTAATAGAGTTTTGCATTAAAGTTTTCGAGTCATTTTTCTTACTGAATTATTTTCACAAGTTTTGATAATAGAATCTTGATTACGATTTGATATTAAATTTCCTTTCAAACTCAGTTATTATTTATGTTCATTATTGTTAAAGAGTTAGAGTACAGTTTTTGATTATTATACATTTGAGATATTAGATTTTTGAAAAAAAAGCAGAGGGGTAGAGTGTGATAGAATGAAGTAGTTAGAAGTAGTTAGTTCCACGGGTCGAGGAGAGCTCCCCGTGAAGACTCTGCCCCGGTCTGCATTAAAGTTTTCGAGTCACTTTTCTTATTAAATTATTTTAACAAGTTTTAAGTAAGAGAATTTTGCATTAAAGTTTTCGAGTCATTTTTCTTATTCAATTACGTTCACAAGTGTTGATAATAGAAGTTTTATTGCAATTTGATATTAAATTCTTTTCAAACTAAGTTATTTTGAGAGTTCCCTTTTAAGAATTGTCACTGCTAGAGTCCAATTTTTGATTATTATAAATTTGAGAGATTGAATTTTTGAAATAAGCAGAGGGGTAGAGTACGATACAGTGTGCAGATAAAAGAAATTTGCACACTTGCCATCCGCGCCGGTCGTTATTTATTGTCACCTCTGGCTGCACTTTAGCTTCGCGAAATTTATTGATAATTTGAAATAGATTAATCGAAAGTGTCTCAACTGAGACACACTTTTTATTTTCATCCTAAAAACATAGTATTATACAATTTTCTTTTAATTAAATTCACGAATCCGTCTCAAAGAGACCCGCGTTCTTTTTACATTATATCATTTATATATTTAAATTAAATATCCGAAAGAAATGTCACCGGGACATACGCGATTTTTATTTTCTAACGTAAAATCATCGAAAAATGTAAAGCAGCCAAGTGACTCGCGAATTGCATCGTACATCGCCGACTTAGTACGATGCCATTTAAAACGATAATTCAAACAAGCATTTGTTAGAGGGAATATTGCCATGATTACATTTATAAATTGTATTTTTTATTAAAATGTGTTATTTTGTACAATGTCGTAAGACGTTGTGCAAAAATGTTCATTTCGACTACGAGTAACTTTGATCTCCTCAAGATCATTCCGCGTTTACAATTGTTTTTCGTTCTCGCGTATTACAGTTCGATCAGTCAACGCGATTATAGAATAGTAAAACATTATTTTTCGCGCGCGTAACGCGAACTCTATTCAAATGAAATTTACATTTCTTTCCGACAAAATTCGTGGAGATTGCGAACAAATAGTGTTGCGAAAAATCATTTAAACTCGCGCGAAACTTTTCCATACTGATCGATGTTAATCTCGCGTGACAAGTCGGTGCTTTCCACCCATTTAATAAACTTTTCTTTCAGAGTAGAATTAAATTAAGTAGTTAGTATAAGTTTTTAGTGTTGCGTTAATTTAGAGAATTCGCCATATAGCCACTTGCGAGTTATATGGAGTGAAATATTAAAGTTATTTTCGCGTCGCGTTGTCATTTATCTGCATTCTAATGTTATCACACACATTAGTTTCCTGATTCGCAATATTCTGAATAATTAGAAAATATGAAATACATTCCCCTGTGGGTGGGGGACAGAATACACCCACGGTATTCCCTGCCTGTCGTACGAGGCGACTAAAAGGGACGTTTTGGCCACTATAGTGTCAAAACGTTAATTTAAGGGGATATCACACGTCAATTCCAATCCGTTTGCCGTCGACCATCGAGAAAACGCGACTTGTTTGTTCGTACCGCGATATTAGATTCATTTTTAATTTCAACTTACATTTTCAATAATTTTCACTTATTTTTACATTCAATTTTTAGTATCAGTTTATTAGCTTCAATTTTTTTTTACTCTCACTTATTTAATTTTAACTTTCACTTATTCTAGTAGAGTCATTTGTTATAGTAGAGTCAGTTGTTCGTCATTTGTCACGTTTATCATATCCCTGCGGCAAAACAACACGATAAACGGTGTTGTCGGCCTTGTAAGCCTCACGGCTACTCGGTTAAGTCGCGATCTCGCGATATATTCACGGAGCGTGGCTTTCTGTCGTTCCATGGTTCCGTCGGTACTTTGGGTGGCCTATGGTCGTCTGGAAAGGTGAGCCCGAGTTCGTTCTGGGGACCTGTACACGGGTGGACTGCTATTCGGCGGGGTATGGGACGTATCAGGCTTATCGGTGGCGGCCGGACCGATTAGCCTGATATGGCTTAACCCGTGTACAGTTCGACTGGATGATCTATATCCTCGGATATAGATCATCTTCGATTTGTCCCTGGTTCGGATCTTTCGCGTAGGCCCTTTCCTGTAAATCGACCATACGCTTTATCCCTTCGTATCGATTAACCATGGTTCGGCCGGAAGTCACGGTTCGTGGGTACTTCTCGAGACCGTGGCACGAGCCACCGTGTAAGTGTCTAAATTGTTTTGTCGTCGAGCTATGGTGAACGTTTAGAGTCACCCGCGTTAGTATACATTTACCGAGTTGCTTTTCTCGTTGAGTCGACATTTAGAGTCATTTTTCTTTTTTTTTCTTTTTTTTTGGGTTTAAGGTGTTTTGGTGTGTGTGTTTTTTTTTACCGCGAGGAGTTGGCGTGTGATGGTGGTGGGGTTAGTTATAGAAATATTGAAACGTTTCGATATTTATCGTCGTGGTCCCATTGACAGACGTGTCTTTGGTATCACGGCACTTTTAGTTTCGCGTTCGCGTTCGCGTGATATTTTCATTTTCCATCTGAGAATGAAAATTTTGATCTCGTTTCGTTAATGGAGGGAGGATGGGTGCCGTGGATAGGGTGGGTCTCCATAAGTAGCAACCTCCACGTGGTGAGACCTGGATCGATATCATTTGCATCGATCGATAATTAGATTTATTAAGATTTTTTTTTTTGGAAATCCGATGAACGATAGCTGTTTGTATTGAAATGTGTCGCTTCGATGCAAATGGTATCGAGCAAATTGGCTACGAATATTATATGTATGTATATCTCGTGTCTGCTTTTACTACAGTCAGAAAATAGCGAAATTCAACCAGTTTTTCGTTCGGCATTCGCTCAATTTTAGAGATAGCGATCTGAAACTTGTACCATTGTTTTAGTTAGGAAATTCTACGCCAGATCAATATATAATAGTTGTACCTTTCGAAAATTTCATTTTTCGCAAAAATCTGAAGGGGGTAGGTCAGGATTTTTTGCGATTTTCGTAAATCGCTTGCCATTTCCGTAATTTTTGAGCGATTAAAACGATCCGGGGCGTTTTGGACGCGGAATCCGAAGCGGAATAAGCCAGTGAAAGAATCATGTTGATATCTAAAGAATTGTGGAAATGGCAAGCGAATTACGAAAATCGCGAAAAAACCTGACCTACCCCCTTCAGATTTTTGCAAAAAATTAAATTTTCGAAAAGTACAACTATTATACATTTTTCTATCGTAGAATTTCCTAACTAAAACAATGGTACCAGTTTCAGACCGCTAACTCAAAAATTGAGCGAATGCCAATCAAAAAACTGGTTAAAATTCATAATTTTTCGCGATTTTCGTAGTTCTTTTGCCATTTCCGTAATTTTTGCGCTATTCGAATGATCCCAGACGTTTTGGACGCGGAATTCGAAACCGAATAAGACAGTGAAAGATTTAGGTCGATATCTCAAGATTTGCGGAAATGACGAAGGAATTACGAAAATCGCAAAAAATCCTGACCTACCCCCTTCAGATTTTTGCAAAAAATTAAATTTTCGAAAAGTACAACTATTATATATTGATCTAGCGTAGAATTTCACGCCCAATCGAATGGTACTAGTTTCAGAACGCTATCGTTTACCTTGCATTGCTAAACCCGAATTTTACCGAAGGCTGGTAATACACATAACATATTACACAGTTTATACTAACACATTTTGTGCATCTATATTATCATGTTTGGTGAGATTTGCAATGAAATAAGAGTGAAATAAAATATTAGTTTAAATATAAATTTTATTTAATTTAAACTAACAATTTTCGTAACTTCTCTCAAATATCTTCTTCATTTATATTAGTTCTTAACGCAAAATCGTTAAAATTGTTTAATTATTAACCGCGAAAATAATTACAGTGCTGTAAAGTTCGGTTCTGGTGTCGTACGTGCGAAAAATATATCAGAATTCCTGGAATTCATGCCCCGCTGGGCACGGCTGAGCTTGTCCTTCTTATCGTGACTTTGACAAGTACGTTACCCTTCATTTGTCGATCGGTTGTCGTGGTGTGCGGACGTGACATAACGAGCTCTCTACTCCTCTCCTAGGTACATTTAGACACTTTTGGAATATTTTCCTTTGCTTATTTCATACTAATACATACTGTTACATACTGCTACATACTGCTACATACTGTTACATACTGTTACATACTGTTACATACTGTTACATACTGTTACATACTGTTACATACTGTTACATACTGTTACATACTGTTACATACTGTTACATACTGTTACATACTGTTACATACTGTTACATACTGTTACATACTGTTACATACTGTTACATACTGTTACATACTGTTACATACTGTTACATACTGTTACATACTGTTACATACTGTTACATACTGTTACATACTGTTACATACTGTTACATACTGTTACATACTGTTACATACTGTTACATACTGTTACCTACTATTACATACGATTACATACTGTTACCTACTATTACATACGATTACATACTCTTTTATGCATACAATACACTACTCAAATAGACATATTACACAGTTTATACTAACACATTTTGTGCATCTATATTATCATGTTTGGTGAGACTTGCAATGAAATAAGAGTGAAATAAAAGAATATTTTAAATATAAATTTTATTTAATTTAAACTAAAAATTTTCGTAACTTCTCTCAAATATCTTCTTCATTTCTATTATTTTTTAATCACAATTGCAATCTCATTCCTCGCATACATCGCGATATTTCGACGGTAATTATAATCGTATTTTTATTTCTATTTTCAGATCCATTCCCGGAAATTTTTCAACGAAGGCCACAATCAAGGACGCTGAGTATCGCGATGGATAAGACCTACTTGTTACTGTATTTAACATTGATCACACTTATAATTATTCGGGTTTCAATTACAATCGGAGTTTGTATTTGACGCGAAGCTAAACCGATCGTACCATCGCGTCAATTTATGAAAATTTATTTGTTTTACACGTCGATAATCGCGTTGACTGATCATTATAAATCATATTTCATTTTACATCAAAGTAAGAAAATGGCAATATTCCTGATAACAATGCTTATATCGCGTCCGCGTTCGCCATGTATTTTATTTTCAGCTTTTGTGGCCGCGCGCAATGCGGTCTTAGAGTCACTTGCTCCGAAAAACAGTATTTCGCGAAATAGAATCAGTGTTGTTGCGCTATTAGAAATTCTACTTGTTCGATATACGCGTGCTTAAAACCGCCGAACGACAAAATATTCGGTCGCGAAATTCCTGTATTCTTTGAATAGCGAGAGTAGAGTAGAGTTAGTTCGCCGGAAATTATATCGGTCGGGAGTAGTCTCTTTATTTTTCTTTTTTTTTCTTTGAATTATTCGCCCCGATAGATTAGAGGTACGCAGCAGCTGCGGAGAGGATCTCCTTCGGGCGTCGTCGCATCAGGCAGCAGGTAAATATCAGCAAAATGTTCTACTTTAAATTCTTCTAATCAACAATGAAGTTACGCTTTGAATTATCGAATTCGAGTCAGAATTAAAGACGAACGATTTGAGGAACGATAGACGGTTAAATTATAAAGACTTTGCTATTTTTCTGTTACAGAAGACTTCGCAACTACAAGACTTCGCAACTATGTAGCTGGCCGCGTGCAATGCGGTCTTTAGATTCACTTGCTGCGAAAAAGTATATCGCGAAATAGAGTCAGTGTTGTTGCGCTATTAGAAATTGTACTTGCTCGAAATACGCGTGCTTAAAACCGCCGAAAGTAATGAAATGGACTGATACAACGTAACATTCGGTCGCGAAATTCTTAAATACTTTGAATCGCGAGAGTAGAGTCAGTTTGTTCGCCGGAAATTGTTTCGGTCGGGAGTGTAGTCTCTTTATTTTTCTATTTTTTTCTCATTGAATTATTCGCCGCGATAAATTAGAGGTACGCAGCAGCTGCGGAGAGGATCTCCCTCGGGCGCCGTCGCATCGGGCAGCAGGTAAATATCAACAAAATTTTCTACTTTTGCAATATGGAAATCGAGTCAGAATTAAAGACAACAATTTGAGGATTGATAGACGGTTAAACTATAAAGTCTTTGCTTTTTTCCTGTTACAGATAACTTCGTGGTATCATCTCTTCAATCAAAGGTGCAGAAGAAATCTACGACCGGTGAGTCAAAGAATTTACGGTTCCTCCGATCACTCAATCATGTCGTAGGACGCAAAGGTCCGAAGCGGCACGAGTGATCGGTTGTATTTTATTTGATTTGCGAGCATAGTGACCGCGAGTGTAAAGTACTTTATACTTTACATTCGTGGGTAGTAACACCCCATTGTTTTGAATATTTAATTAGCTCAGGCAGGGGTCTTCTTGTGGCTTAGCTTCACGGGCGATTTTTATTTAATTAATTCGGAGGTTCGATAACCTCGACCTTCATTTAATAGCATTCGCGTTCGCGTTCATTTCATATAATCACAGAATTTTTGACAAAAGACGAAATCATACGAATTAAATTCAGTCAGAACTTGCATATTTTTAGTAGCTGCATTTCCTTTAACTTGTAAAGTCCTTTAAATTCTTCTATTTGAAATGCCCAAGAAGACCAATTCGCGATGGTTAGATTCTGGTTTCAAAGTCTAGTTTTGAACAAATTTGCATTGTTTAGAATATACATATACTTTGAATAAGGAATCAACCGAGGTTTTCAATTTTAAATTCAAGTTCCATATATATCTTTTTTCTATAAATTAATATTTTAAAGTTTTCAATATATATATTTAAAGTTTTCACATTTTTCTTCAATAAATTAAAGTTTTTTCACTTTTTCAATAATTATTTGATATTAAATTCGAGTCATTTTATAATGTACATTTTCAAGTAATTTTTATAAAGTCAAAGTAATGACTATTAGCCCGTTAGAAGATCTATTTTGATAATCATTTTCAAGCTCAGGATTTTCAGCACACAGCAAGACTAGTTTGTAGTTGCCACGTTCATGTCCCTATTTGGCTTGAACTCATTCGTGTGCCCAGGTGCTACCCGAATGGGTGATGGCGGTGAACGTGGCTTATAGTTTTAAGAATTATAATATTGTGGCGGCTCGCAAGCGTTAGCGATTGTGCACGACGTACGATCCACACGTGTGTGTGTGTGTGTGTGAGATAAATTTATTGAATATTTCGTGGATCGTGCGTCGGTTTAGAACAATCTTTTTCATTGCAAATTCGCGATTAAATTCAACTTGAATATTTTTATTATTTACATTATTCAATTTAAGTTCGATTATATTTCGAGCCTCAGATTATTAGATTCAATTACTTTTCACACTTACAATTAGAGTCAAAACGTAGTAATTATTTCAACTACGAATTAATACAAGTCTTTCATTTTTATATTTTACGAATATTAGTTTTCATTAAATTCCTTGCAATAAAGTCTTAAATAAATCGCAATAATCGCTGGCCTTGTGAGTCGATTTCAGCATACAAGGTACGTACCTGAATGTATGTGTGGGGTTTGAGTCGGTGTTGGAGACGTCCCGGGACGTCTCCCGTAGGGGGAAACACCGACTTTGATTGAGAACCGTGGAGCGAGTGTGTTGGTGTGCCTGAGATTTTTGCCATTTTTTTAAATATAGGGAATAGGTAGGCAGGTAACATTTTCTGGTGTGTGTGTGCTTTAATTTTAAGTAGGAAGGGCCAGGGCAGGTATCACTGTTTAGCCTGTAGGTTATCAGTGATATCCTGCACCTGGAAATCAGGATAATAATCTTTTCTTTTTTTTAATATTAAGTACATTCTGCTTGAACATTCGTCTTTTGCTGGCTAACACGTTTGCACTGACTGCAGTTTGATTCTTCTGAGAATAAGCTGTTTGTCTATACGTGTTAGCCTCATTATTTCTCGATGTTAGGCGCGTGTTAGGGTTTTATATGTCGGTTCCGAATGTTCGAGCAGAATTAGGTTGGGTTCTCGACCCGAAGAACGAAGAAACTTCACATCGACAACGCTTGAAGATGAAGAGGCTATATGCCGAAGAGGCCCGACAAACTGTCTCGAAGAGGGCAACTACTAATGGCTGTCCATTTTGGAATGTCAGATTTTGACACTTCCGGAATGGGTGGTCATTCCGTTACTACTTAGTCACTATGCTCGCTAGTAGTTGTAGTATTTGTAGTAGTAGAAATTTAAAGTAGTTAGTTCCACGGGTCGAGGTGAGCTCCCCGTGAAGACTCTGCCCCGATCTGCATTAAAGTTTTCGAGTCATTTTTCTATATTAAATTATTTTTAACAAGTTCTATTAGTAGAATTTTGCATTAAAGTTTTCGAGTCAATTTTCTTATTCGATTATGTTTACAAGTTTTGACAGTAGAATTTTTATTGCAATTTTATATTAAATTCTTTTTAAACTTAAAGTCAATTTTCAAATTTTCTGACAGTTCCTTTTTAAGAATTCATAGTCTTGTCACTGCTAGAGTCCAGTTTTTGATTATTATAAATTTGAGATATTGAATTTTTGAAATAAGCAGAGGGGTAGAGTACGATACAGTGTGCAGATAAAAGAAATTTGCACACTTGCCATCCGCGCCGGGTCGTTAATATTTGTCACCTCTGGCTGCACTTTAGCTTCGCGAAATTTATTGATAATTTGAAATAGATTATTCGAAAGTGTCTCAACTGAGACACACTTTTTATATTCGTCCTAAAAGCGTGCTATTATACAATTCTTTTAAATTAAATTCACGATTCTGTCTCAAAGAGAGACCCGCGTTCTTTTTACACTATAACATACATATATATATTTCAATTAAATATCCGAAAGAAATGTTACCGGGAGACACGCGATTTTATTTTCTTAGCGTAAAATCATCGAAAAATGTAAAGCAGCCAAGTGACTCGCGAATTGCGTCGTACATCGCCGACTTTGTACGATGCCATTTAAAAGAAAAATAGAAACAAGCATTTGTTAGAAGGAATATTGCCATGATTTCATTTATACATTGCATTTTCTATTAGAATGTGTTATTTTCTACAATATTGTACGACGTTGTGTAACATTATCGTTTCGCCTACGAGTAACTTTTGATCTCCTCAAGATCATTCCGCGTTTACGATCGTTTTCCATTTTCGCGTATTAGAATGCGATCAGTCAACGCGATTATAGAATAGTAAAACATTATTTTTCGCGCGCGTAACGCGTACTTATAATCATTTAAACTCGGGCGTACCTTTTCCATACCGATCGATATTAATCACGCGTGACAAGTCGGTTTTGCCACCTGTTTAATTAAATTTACTTTCAGAATAGAATTAAATTTAGTACTATAAGTTTGTAGTGTTGCGTAAACTTAGAGAAATCGCCATTTAGCACCCAGTGCGTTAAATGGAGTGAAATATTGAAGTTATTTTCGCGTCGCGTTTTCATTTAACTGCATCCTGTGTTATCTCACAGATTACCTTCCTGATTACTATTCTGACCACTATTCTGAATAATTAGAAAATATAAAATACATTCCCCTGTGGGTGGGGGACAGAATACACCCACGGTATTCCCTGCCTGTCGTACAAGGCGACTAAAAGGGACGTTTTGGCCACTATAGTGTCAAAACGTTAGTTTAAGGGGATATCACACGTCAATTCCAATCCGTTTGCCGTCGACCATCGAGAAAACGCGACTTGTTTGCTCGTACCGCGCTGTTAGATTCATTTTTAACTTAAACTTACACTTTCCATACTTATCACCTATTTTTACATTCAATTTTTAATATCAGTTTCTTAGCTTCAATTTTATAGTATTAGTTTCATAGCTTCAATTTTTTTTATTTTCACTTTTCAACTTTAATTTTTCACTTGTTCATGTAGAGTCATTCGTTCGTTATTTGCTACGTTCGTCATATCTATGCGTCAAAACAACACGATAAACGGTGTTGTCGGCCTTGTAAGCCTCACGGCTACTCGGTTAAGTCGCGATCTCGCGATATATTCACGGAGCGTGGCTTTCTGTCGTTCCATGGTTCCGTCGGTACTTTGGGTGGCCTATGGTCGTCTGGAAAGGTGAGCCCGAGTTCGTTCTGGGGACCTGTACACGGGTGGACTGCTATTTGGCGGGGTATGGGACGTATCAGGCTTATCGGTGGCGGCCGGACCGATTAGCCTGATATGGCTTAACCCGTGTACAGTTCGACTGGATGATCTATATCCTCGGATATAGATCATCTTCGATTTGTCCCTGGTTCGGATCTTTCGCGTAGGCCCTTTCCTGTAAATCGACCATACGCTTTATCCCTTCGTATCGATTAACCATGGTTCGGCCGGAAGTCACGGTTCGTGGGTACTTCTCGAGACCGTGGCACGAGCCACCGTGTAAGTGTCTAAATTGTTTTGTCGTCGAGCTATGGTGAACGTTTAGAGTCACCCGCGTTAGTATACATTTACCGAGTTGCTTTTCTCGTTGAGTCGACATTTAGAGTCATTTTTCTTTTTTTTTCTTTTTTTTTGGGTTTAAGGTGTTTTGGTGTGTGTGTGTGTGTTTTTTTACCGCGAGGAGTTGGCGTGTGATGGTGGTGGGGTTAGTTATAGAAATATTGAAACGTTTCGATATTTATCGTCGTGGTCCCATTGACAGACGTGTCTTTGGTATCACGGCACTTTTAGTTTCGCGTTCGCGTTCGCGTGATATTTTCATTTTCCATCTGAGAATGAAAATTTTGATCTCGTTTCGTTAATGGAGGGAGGATGGGTGCCGTGGATAGGGTGGGTCTCCATAAGTAGCAACCTCCACGTGGTGAGACCTGGATCGATATCATTTGCATCGATCGATAATTAGATTTATTAAGATTTTTTTTTTTGGAAATCCGATGAACGATAGCTGTTTGTATTGAAATGTGTCGCTTCGATGCAAATGGTATCGAGCAAATTGGCTACAAGTAGTATAGATATTCCTTTTTGTCTTTTTTTACTTTCATTGCTTGATTATCAAGAGATACATTGAGAGAGACATTGTCTCGAGTTTGTCTATATTATAGCATAGACGAGGTATGGAATAGACCTTTTGCAGCCGCATCATTTTCAGTGTCGTCGGTGTTGCGGGCTGTAGAGCCCCTTACCATTTTAGTGTCACTCCCAACGTTACCACTTTGGGTGCGAGTCTAGGATGACCATTGGTTATTAGTAAGAATACGATATAGACGTTATAGTTTATGCGTATTAATAATTGACCTTTGTATCAATAATTCAAATCTTTTCCGATAATGTGAAACATAATACAGTCTACGTCAACAGTTAACACGTTGGTGAGCTGTTTCTTTTTAATATGATATCAAATGTAACAAAATTTGCATTATTTATAATTCATAAAAGTATGTAAAAAGACGGGTAATGTTATATAAATGTTATAGTGTTTGGTATCATTTTAACCAGAAGAACGTCACGAATATGTTAATAAAACCTTCGTGAATAAAAATACAAAAATGTAATATTTTCATAGGTGCATTAATGTCCAACGCACCGATGTACGGGCCTTAACCCAATTCTCATTGTTCCTTCGTCAAGGAGGTGCTGCAAATCCTCTGAAATTTGAACGCGTCGGTAATAATAGGATATGCCCTTCATGTCAAGTACCGATAACAATAGAACATATAATTATAGACTGCAGCAGGTACAATAGATCGAGATCTGATCATAACATTCCAAGTGACCTAAAAAGTGCCTTAACCGACCCTAAGAAACTGAAGAATATAATAAATTTCCTAGCATGCATCAAATTAATAGGTGAAATCTAACATTCGAACACAGTCGCTAATAACCCTAGACGTTGATGCGACTATAAAGAAAAAGAAGA
The DNA here is from genome assembly GCA_917499265.3 of Mimumesa dahlbomi. Taxonomy (NCBI): domain Eukaryota; kingdom Metazoa; phylum Arthropoda; class Insecta; order Hymenoptera; family Crabronidae; genus Mimumesa; species Mimumesa dahlbomi. The sequence continues at coordinate 7,103,494 of OU824118.1, read as the reverse complement.
AGAGGAAAAATTGAAACAAGCATTTGTTAGAAGGAATATTGCCATGATTACATTTATAAATTGTATTTTCTATTAAAATCTGTTATTTTGTACAATGTCGTAAGACCTTGTGCAACATTTTCATTACGACTACGAATAACTTTGATCTTTTCAAGATCATTCCGCGTTTAGAATCGTTTTTCAATTTCGCGTATTACAATGCTATCAGTCAACGCGACTATGAAATAGCAAAACATTATTTTTCGCGCGCGTAACGCGTACTTTTTTCAAATGAAACATACATTTCCTTCCGACAAAATTCATGGAAATTGCGAACAAATTAGTGTTGCGAAAAATCATTTAAACTCGCGCGTAACTTTTCCATACTGATCGATGTTAATCTCGCGTGACAAGTCGGTGTTTTCCACCCATTTAATAAACTTTTCTTTCAGAGTAGAATTAAATTAAGTGGTATAAGTTTTTAGTGTTGCGTAGACTTAGAGAATTCGCCATTTAGCCACTTGCGTGTTAAATTGAGTGAAATATTAAAGTTCTTTTCGCGTCGCGTTTTCATTTATCTGTATTCTGTGTCATCTCACACATGATCCTCCTGATTCGCAGTATTCTGAATAATTAGAAAATATGAAATACATTCCCCTGTGGGTGGGGGACAGAATACACCCACGGTATTCCCTGCCTGTCGTACGAGGCGACTAAAAGGGACGTTTTGGCCACTATACTATACTATACTATAGTGGCCAAAACGTTAATTTAAGGGGATATCACGCGTCAATTCCAATCCGTTTGCCGTCGACCATCGAGAAAACGCGACTTGTTTGTTCGTACCGCGATATTAGATTCATTTTTAACTTTAACTTTCATTTTCAATACTTATCATCTATTTTTACACTCAATTTTTAGTATCAGTTTCTTAGCTTCAGTGTTTTTACTCTCACTTTTTAATTTTAACTTTCACTTGTTCTAGTAAAGTCATTTGTTTTAGTAGAGTCACTTGTTCTAGTAGAGTCACTTGTTCTAGTAGAGTCACTTGCTCGTTGTTTGCTACGTTCGTCATATCCCTGCGTCAAAGCAACACGAGAAACGGTGTAGTCGGCCTTGTAGCCTCACGGCTACTCGGTTAAGCCGCGATCTCGCGATATTCACGGAGCGCGGCTTTCGGTCCTTCCATACTGTCGGTACGATGGGGGGCCTAAGGTCGTTGGGAAAGGGCCCGAGTCTGCTCCGGGGACCTGTACACGGGTGGACTGCTATTCGGCGGGGTATGGGACGTATCAGGCTTATCGGTGGCGGCCGGACCGATTAGCCTGATATGGCTTAACCCGTGTACAGTTCGTGATCTATGGTTTCGGGTATATTTCACATCGATTCGTCCTTTGGTCCGGATAGGCTCTTTCTTGTAAATCGACCCCACCGTCAATCCCAGACTACCGACAGACCATGGTTCGGCCGGGAGTCCCGGTTCGTGGGTACTTCTCGAGCCCGTGGCACGAGCCACCGTGTAAGTGTGTAAATTGTTTTGGCGTCGAGCTATGGTGAACGTTTAGAGTCACCCGCGTTAGTATACATTTACCGAGTTGCTTTTCTCGTTGAGTCGACATTTAGATTCATTTCCTTTTTTTTTCTTTTTTTTGGGGGTTTATACTTAGCTTCGCGTCGCGTTCGCGTTATATTTTCATTTTCCATCTGAGAATGAAGATTTTGATCCCGTTTCGTTAATGGAGGGAGGATGGGTGCCGTGGATAGGGTGGGTCTCCATTAGTAGCAACCTCCACGTGGTGAGACCTGGATCGATATTATTTGCATCGATCTATAATGAAATTTATCAATATTTTTTTGTAAGTCCAATGACCCATAGTCGTTTATATTGAAATGTATCGCTTCGATGCAAATGGTATCGAGCAAATTGGCTACGAGTAGTATATGTATGTATATCTCGTGTTTGCTTTTACTACAGTCAGAAAAAACCTAAATTCAACCAGTTTTTTGATTGCCATTTGCTCAATTTTTGAGATAGCGATCTGAAACTGGTACCACTGTTTTAGTTAGGAAATTCTACGCCAGAACAATGTATAATAGTTGTACTTTTCGAAAATTTAATTTTTCGCAAAAATCTGAAGGGGGTAGGTCAGGATTTTTTGCGATTTTCGTAAATCGCCTGCCATTTCCACAATTTTTGAGATATTAAAATGATTCTTTCACTGGCTTATTCGGCTTCGGATTCCGCGTCCAAAACGTCCCCGATCGTTTTAATATCTCAAAAATTGTGGAAATGGCAGGCGATTTACGAAAATCGCAAAAAATCCTGACCTACCCCCTTCAGATTTTTGCGAAAAATTAAATTTTCGAAAAGTACAACTATTACAGGTTGATCTGGCGTAGAATTTCCTAACTAAAACAATGGTACCAGTCTCAGGTCGCTACCTCAAAAATTGAGCGAATGCTGAACGAAAAACTGCTTAAATTTGACGATTTTTCGCGATTTTCGTAATTCCTTTGTCACCACTAACGAATCGACAGGTACCACTCGGAACGAACGATACTCTTTTAGTTCAAAAAATTCTGCTCCTTCGTCAAGGAGGCGCTGCAAATCCTCTGAAATTTGAACGCGTCGGTAACTCAGTTTCATGAACATCGAACCCCGTAAGGTGATAGATCTATCCAATACCTCGTCTGTGCCGTTTATGACACTACTTGCCGACCGGGTTGTCCATGATGGGCAGGGAGCCTCGAATTACCACGGATAGATTGCCGTGGAAATCATTGAGGGGGATCTCACTGTCGAAAAAAATTGATATAGACACGCGGTTTTTGGTGACCACTGGTGACCGTCTCTATCTTCAAACACACATAGTGTTATTGAATAGATTAGTTTCCATTAAACAGAGTAGTAGAATAGTTTAAATAGTCTGCATATAAATCAAGAAAATACTCCTGCATTTTGTTGTATTTTATTATTTATATTTGTAGAAACCTAGCAGCAATGGAATTAATTATATTCTTTTATGTTTCGTTTGTAATGTCATATTAATTTTTAGTTAATCGTGCTCGATTATTTTCAAGCAGATCTTAAAGTCTAAGTAGATTCAGCTCGTTACACGAGTACACGTTTTGCAACTCTAAAAAAAATCCGCGAGCATTTGGAATCTCGCGAATGCGACGAAAAGGAAACTTGAGACTACGAAAGTTCGAACACTGTTAATCTATCTTCGTTCATTAGAAATTTAAATTTCACGCTTCACTTGTATTCTGTTACATAGGATCCAAAACCTGGTTGAGTTTTGTACAAATGAAATTAATTACTGGCGTAATTACCGTGGAAACCTGTGTAAAGAGCAAACTTCCGACAGCTACATTTATTCGCTTTTAAAGCGTATTCACCGTATGTAACTTTCGTGAAATTACGCGTAAAAGAAGGAACAAGGATTGTTTTTTCTGCATAGCGTTTGTGTAATTTTATAGCAATCTCACTCTATTCTTTTATAAAACACATTGAACCCAAATTGTATTGAATACTTAATAAGACCTCAGGTTATTACTAAGTTATAGAAATAGGTAAAAATTTACTGGATTTTCATTTCAATGTTTACACTACTGATTCCGAATTTTTGCAAATTTCCATACCACAAAGACGCGTGTGTGACTGTTTTAATAGCGGCCAAGACACTGTGAGAAAGTTTTTACCTTATTAGCGTCGTACATACTTGACCCAGAAAACAGCTCACTAACAAGTGGCACTGTTAATCAGCTACAGCCCCTGGTAGATTAGTATTAATAACGTGGAAAGGGATGAATTTCGGTGTAAAACATGTAACACTTAAATATACATATATATATATATATATATATATATAGATATATATATATATATATATATTATATATATATATTTCGATATATAATACTCCATCGGATACAATAATACATTTGGACCTGTATAGAACAAACAAACAGATAATGCAACATCCGCATAACTGTAAGGTATACTAGGAATTAATGTATATAATATACATATATTTTCTCGTGTGTTTCCTGTGTTCCGTGAAGACTTTCGGTTAAATAGGTCTCTTTTTGCGCGAAAGGAAGGTACAGCTCGTTTTTTGTGCATTTGTTGTTGTTGTTGTTGTTGTTGTTGTTGTATTCTTTCATTTTACGAAATTCACTTGTTCTTCGGTTTCATCAGTTACATTTTTTTGGTAAGCATTTGTATAATTCGCGCACGAGACGGATACAGTAAGAATTCTTTTACCCTGTAAGTTACACGCATAAATATATATATGTTTTAATTGTATACCTCATCGATTACTATTGTTTCGAACGAAATTTTGAGAGAGAAGAGAATTGTGAACGATGCTTATCGTTTCTTTTCTTTTTTTTTCCGAGTGGAATGTATAATACAAAAAGGACAAAAATACGTTAGAAATAGCGTAGGCACTTGCTTATTTTAATCTACATCTACTTATAAAGTAAAGACGTTCACGTTCAGCGTGTATTAAAATGCTACAACGTTTTATAAAAGGAAATATTTAGTTTTATTATCGAGACGCGTATTTTTTTCTCGTACATTATTTTTTTTTTAGAAGAAAGTCTGAATTAACATTCTCAGTATGTTAAGTAAATGGTTTCTCACTGCATACGTCTGACATATCGTGCGCAGAGTTTTTTTTTTTCACATCGTGGCAGACCTTTCAAAGGCTCTCAAAAGATCTGCGATCTTTCTGTGTAACGACGGCTTTATACAGATTCCCTTAATATTCATTTCATGCAACATTTATTCCAGCGCCATCGCGGTTCGCCGCGAGGAAAGTTTGTCTAAAATAAAAAATAACAATTCAATATGGATGGTGATATACAATTTGCTTTCCCCATAACAAACACTGCGGTAGTATTATTGCTATCTTAGGAAAACATATCGCAATTCCGATGCATTAAATTATAGATTATTATTATTATTAGTATTATTATTATTATTAGAGTACATATTTATCTACTTTTCATGAAAATAATTCTTTTCCATCGTTTTTACTAGTTATAAAAATTACCTGAACCGCGAAAGCGCTGTTTTCCTTATCTAACTTGTCAATCAATTTTATTCTCGGTTAATAAGAGCACGTTCTCATTACATATACATGATCGTAAAACCGCATATACAATCGTTAAGGAGTTTTATTACGCGATTAAATCTTGTCCTTTGGTTTTTCTTTTTTTTTTTTTTATAGTCGTACAATCGTGTGTGTAATGTAGAACGCGCGTCACATATTCAATTTATTTTCTTCCTTATTATTGAACACGCATTCTCTCTGAGGCAAGATATTCGTCATTTTGTTTTCTCTTTTGCTGGAGGAACGACGACTTCAGAGCACGATACACTTGTATGTTTGGAGAAGCAGATATTATTTTTCATGCATTTATCTGCATTACACGTACTTTCCGCATTTTCAATCCGAAGGGTAGGCCTGTCTAATTTATTTATATAAATAACTATTGCTAATATGTTTCCGTGATCGATCAGTAACAGATAACAGTCATTGATTTTGGCTTTACACTTTTTACACTTTACACTTGTCGTATTGTTGCGATCTTTGATATTCATTATAATAATTTTTCGTTCGGAATTGTGCGTGATTGTAGAAATAAATTCTTCTATCTTTATGGAAACTTTTGATAAATTGTTAATTATTAGTCACGAAACCTGGAATAATTACCGTTCTACGAAGCTCGTAATAATTTATTAATTGTTAGTTAAAAACATAAAATAATTACGGTTCTACGAAGACCGGTTCCAGTTTCGTAATCTGTTACATATTATATTATTATAAATTAAATAAAATCCGCGCTGAGTATGTTCGAACCTGTGTTATCAAGCGTGACCGTGGCATACCTGCGTTTACACGGTGTGACTTTGTCAAGTACATCGAGACCCATCAGTCTCCGATAAGCTGTTGTAGTGTCAAGACGTGTTCCAAACAAGTTCCCACTGCTCTCCTAGGTATTAGATACCTTTGGAATTATATTCCTTTGCCTATTACATTAATATTCTATATTATATCATACTGTTCACGCGTCTTCTGCATACATTCTATACGTATACAATGCTACTCAAGTAGACATACTATATTATCATCTTTGGTATGATTTCTAATGAAATAATACTGAAATAAAAGAGAATATTTGAAACTTGAAATTTATTTAATTTATTTTAATCGTATTTCTATTTCTGGTTTCCGTAATTTTCGCGATTTTCGTAATTTTCTCGGCATTTTCACAATTTTTGAGATATTGATCTGATTCTTTCACCGTCTTATTCGGCTGCGGATGATGATTCGCAATGTTCTGAATAATTAGAAAATATGAAATACATTCCCCTGTGGGTGGGGGACAGAATACACCCACGGTATTCCCTGCCTGTCGTACGAGGCGACTAAAAGGGACGTTTTGGCCACTATAGTGTCAAAACGTTAATTTAAGGGGATATCACACGTCAATTCCAATCCGTTTGCCGTCGACCATCGAGAAAACGCGACTTGTTTGTTCGTACCGCGATATTAGATTCATTTTTAATTTCAACTTACATTTTCAATAATTTTCACTTATTTTTACATTCAATTTTTAGTATCAGTTTATTAGCTTCAATTTTTTTTTACTCTCACTTATTTAATTTTAACTTTCACTTATTCTAGTAGAGTCATTTGTTATAGTAGAGTCAGTTGTTCGTCATTTGTCACGTTTATCATATCCCTGCGGCAAAACAACACGATAAACGGTGTTGTCGGCCTTGTAAGCCTCACGGCTACTCGGTTAAGTCGCGATCTCGCGATATATTCACGGAGCGTGGCTTTCTGTCGTTCCATGGTTCCGTCGGTACTTTGGGTGGCCTATGGTCGTCTGGAAAGGTGAGCCCGAGTTCGTTCTGGGGACCTGTACACGGGTGGACTGCTATTTGGCGGGGTATGGGACGTATCAGGCTTATCGGTGGCGGCCGGACCGATTAGCCTGATATGGCTTAACCCGTGTACAGTTCGACTGGATGATCTATATCCTCGGATATAGATCATCTTCGATTTGTCCCTGGTTCGGATCTTTCGCGTAGGCCCTTTCCTGTAAATCGACCATACGCTTTATCCCTTCGTATCGATTAACCATGGTTCGGCCGGAAGTCACGGTTCGTGGGTACTTCTCGAGACCGTGGCACGAGCCACCGTGTAAGTGTCTAAATTGTTTTGTCGTCGAGCTATGGTGAACGTTTAGAGTCACCCGCGTTAGTATACATTTACCGAGTTGCTTTTCTCGTTGAGTCGACATTTAGAGTCATTTTTCTTTTTTTTTCTTTTTTTTTGGGTTTAAGGTGTTTTGGTGTGTGTGTGTGTTTTTTTACCGCGAGGAGTTGGCGTGTGATGGTGGTGGGGTTAGTTATAGAAATATTGAAACGTTTCGATATTTATCGTCGTGGTCCCATTGACAGACGTGTCTTTGGTATCACGACACTTTTAGTTTCGCGTTCGCGTTCGCGTGATATTTTCATTTTCCATCTGAGAATGAAAATTTTGATCTCGTTTCGTTAATGGAGGGAGGATGGGTGCCGTGGATAGGGTGGGTCTCCATAAGTAGCAACCTCCACGTGGTGAGACCTGGATCGATATCATTTGCATCGATCGATAATTAGATTTATTAAGATTTTTTTTTTTGGAAATCCGATGAACGATAGCTGTTTGTATTGAAATGTGTCGCTTCGATGCAAATGGTATCGAGCAAATTGGCTACGAATATTATATGTATGTATATCTCGTGTCTGCTTTTACTGCAGTCAGAAAATAGCGAAATTCAACCAGTTTTTCGTTTGGCATTCGCTCAATTTTAGAGATAGCGATCTGAAACTTGTACCATTGTTTTAGTTAGGAAATTCTACGCCAGATCAATATATAATAGTTGTACCTTTCGAAAATTTCATTTTTCGCAAAAATCTGAAGGGGGTAGGTCAGGATTTTTTGCGATTTTCGTAAATCGCTTGCCATTTCCGTAATTTTTGAGCTATTAAAACGATCCGGGGCGTTTTGGACGCGGAATCCGAAGCGGAATATGCCAGTGAAAGAATCATGTTGATATCTAAAGAATTGTGGAAATGGCAAGCGAATTACGAAAATCGCGAAAAATCCTGACCTACCCCCTTCAGATTTTTGCGAAAAATTAAATTTTCGAAAAGTACAACTATTATATATTGATCTGGCGTAGATTTAGCTTCGCGAAATTTATTGATAATTTGAAATAGATTAATCGAAAGTGTCTCAACTGAGACACACTTTTTATTTTCGTCCTAGAAACATAGTATTATATAATTTTCTTTTAATTAAATTCACGAATCCGTCTCAAAGAGACCCGCGTTCTTTTTACATTATATCATTTATATATTTAAATTAAATATCCGAAAGAAATGTCACCGGGACATACGCGATTTTTATTTTCTAACGTAAAATCATCGAAAAATGTAAAGCAGCCAAGTGACTCGCGAATTGCATCGTACATCGCCGACTTAGTACGATGCCATTTAAAACGATAATTCAAACAAGCATTTGTTAGAGGGAATATTGCCATGATTATATTTATAAATTGTATTTTTTTATTAAAGTGTGTTATTTTGTACAATGTCGTAAGACGTTGTGCAAAAATTTTCATTTCGACTACGAGTAACTTTGATCTCCTCAAGATCATTCCGCGTTTACAATTGTTTTTCGTTCTCGCGTATTACAGTTCGATCAGTCAACGCGATTATAGAATAGTAAAACATTATTTTTCGCGCGCGTAACGCGAACTCTATTCAGATGAAATTTACATTTCTTTCCGACAAAATTCGTGGAAATTGCGAACAAATAGTGTTGCGAAAAATCATTTAAATTCGCGCGTAACTTTTCCATACTGATCGATGTTAATCTCGCGTGACAAGTCGGTCTTTCCACCCATTTAATAAACTTTTCTTTCAGAGTAGAATTAAATTAAGTAGTTAGTATAAGTTTTTAGTGTTGCGTTAATTTAGAGAATTTGCCATATACAGTGGACGACATTTGTATAGGGACACTAATTTTTTAATAAAAGGAACCAAGTACTTGCCACTGCTTTTTCTGTGCGTAAATCGTGTCAATAGTGTTTTAAACCATCAGGACCATCCAAATTAAATTTTTTCTCGTCAGAAAAAATAACATTTTTTCATTGCTCATCCCAGGTCATATGATTTTGAGCAAAATCTAATCTTGCTCTTTTGTGGTCCTTAGTAAGAGGTGGTTTTTTTGATTCTTTGGTCCACTTCAACCGCTGATCGTTTTACAATATTTGCGGCACACGTCGTACAGTCACTGGCAATTGTAGAGCTTCCGTAACTTGTCTAGCACTTTTGTTTTCAGCTTTTAATTCTCTGACAATGCGTGAATGATCGCGCCGCTGAAGTTTACTGTTGCCGCCTGCGTGGTTCTTACCATAATTTTCTCCCAATTTCACGAAATTAAGAATAACATTTACTGATCTATTGATCTTATTCGAGATCTGTCGCAGAGATAATCCGGAATCTCGATACGCTTGTATTTGTATTCGCTCTTCTGTACTTAGAATTTTTCCTCGTGGCATTCTAATAGAAGATAAGCTGTATTGAATTATTTATAAAATAGAGTATTACACTTTAGACTATTAGAGTATTACTTTCCCAATACTTACTTTTTCTAAGCTGTACACGATGTTTCTGTCTTGATTACTGCAAGAGTACTACTATCCTTATACAAATTTCGTACTTACCTTGGCAAATATTATTGTGTTTCTGGTTACCATTACTGAAACTAGAGGGTATGTTTATATTATCGCGTCGTACTATATTCAATGTCATGCTAGTAAGGTCTACGACCAATAGCTACTAGAAATTTACAGAATAAATGAATTTATTCCAGGAAATGATGGTGTCCCTATGCAAATTTCGTCCACTGTAGCCACTTGCGAGTTATATGGAGTGAAATATTAAAGTTATTTTCGCGTCGCGTTGTCATTTATCTGCATTCTAATGTTATTACACACATTAGTTTCCTGATTCGCAATGTTCTGAATAATTAGATAATATGAAATACATTCCCCTGTGGGTGGGGGACAGAATACACCCACGGTATTCCCTGCCTGTCGTACGAGGCGACTAAAAGGGACGTTTTGGCCACTATAGTGTCAAAACGTTAATTTAAGGGGATATCACACGTCAATTCCAATCCGTTTGCCGTCGACCATCGAGAAAACGCGACTTGTTTGTTCGTACCGCGATATTAGATTCATTTTTAATTTCAACTTACATTTTCAATAATTTTCACTTATTTTTACATTCAATTTTTAGTATCAGTTTATTAGCTTCAATTTTTTTTTACTCTCACTTATTTAATTTTAACTTTCACTTATTCTAGTAGAGTCATTTGTTATAGTAGAGTCAGTTGTTCGTCATTTGTCACGTTTATCATATCCCTGCGGCAAAACAACACGATAAACGGTGTTGTCGGCCTTGTAAGCCTCACGGCTACTCGGTTAAGTCGCGATCTCGCGATATATTCACGGAGCGTGGCTTTCTGTCGTTCCATGGTTCCGTCGGTACTTTGGGTGGCCTATGGTCGTCTGGAAAGGTGAGCCCGAGTTCGTTCTGGGGACCTGTACACGGGTGGACTGCTATTTGGCGGGGTATGGGACGTATCAGGCTTATCGGTGGCGGCCGGACCGATTAGCCTGATATGGCTTAACCCGTGTACAGTTCGACTGGATGATCTATATCCTCGGATATAGATCATCTTCGATTTGTCCCTGGTTCGGATCTTTCGCGTAGGCCCTTTCCTGTAAATCGACCATACGCTTTATCCCTTCGTATCGATTAACCATGGTTCGGCCGGAAGTCACGGTTCGTGGGTACTTCTCGAGACCGTGGCACGAGCCACCGTGTAAGTGTCTAAATTGTTTTGTCGTCGAGCTATGGTGAACGTTTAGAGTCACCCGCGTTAGTATACATTTACCGAGTTGCTTTTCTCGTTGAGTCGACATTTAGAGTCATTTTTCTTTTTTTTTCTTTTTTTTTGGGTTTATGGTGTTTTGTTGTTTTTCTTTTTTTTACCGCGAGGAGTTGGCGTGTGATGGTGGTGGGGTTAGTTATAGAAATATTGAAACGTTTCGATATTTATCGTCGTGGTCCCATTGACAGACGTGTCTTTGGTATCACGGCACTTTTAGTTTCGCGTTCGCGTTCGCGTGATATTTTCATTTTCCATCTGAGAATGAAGATTTTGATCTCGTTTCGTTAATGGAGGGAGGATGGGTGCCGTGGATAGGGTGGGTCTCCATAAGTAGCAACCTCCACGTGGTGAGACCTGGATCGATATTATTTGCATCGATCGATAATAAAATTTATCAATATTTTTTTGTAAGTCCGATGACCTATAGTCGTTTATATTGAAATGTATCGCTTCGATGCAAATGGTATCGAGCTAATTGGCTACGAGTAGTATATGTATGTATATCTCGTGTTTGCTTTTACTACAGTCAGAAAAAACCTAAATTCAACCAGTTTTTCGCTTGCCATTTCCACAATTTTCAAGATAGCGACCTGAGACTGGTACCATTGTTTTAGTTAGGAAATTCTACGGCAGATCAACCTATAATAGTTGTACTTTTCGAAAATTTTATTTTTCGCCAAAATCTGAAGGGGGTAGGTCAGGATTTTTTGCGATTTTCGTAAATCGCTCGCCATTTCTACAATTTTTTAGATATCAAAATAATTCTTTCACTGTCTTATTCGGCTTCGGATTCTGCGTCCAAAACGCCCTGGATCATTTTAGTATCTCAAGAATTACGGAAATGGCGAGCGTTTTACGAAAATCGCAAAAAATCCTGACTTACTCCCTTCAGATTTTTGCGAAAAATGAAATTTTCGAAAAGTACAACTATTATACATTGATCTAGCGTAAAATTTCCCAATTAAAACCATGGTACAAGTTTCAGACGGCTATCTCAAAAATTGAGTGAATGCCGACCAAAAAACCGGTTGAATTTGACGATTTTTCGCGATTTTCGTAATTCCTTTGTCATCACTAACGAATCGACAAGTACCACTAATGTGCTCCCGTCCATCGCACGATACTCGAAATTCATTTTCGACCCCGAGGACGGATTCTAGAAGTTGGTCCACAACATGTGGGCTTGTAACAACCTCACAAAAGGGGTCGAAGTGCGGGGCCCGTTTCGGAACCAACGATACTCTTTTAGTTCAAAAAATTCTGCTCATTCGTCAAGGAGGCGCTGCAAATCCTCTGAAATTGGATCGCGTCGGTAATTCAGTCTCGTGAAAATCGAACCCCGTAAGGTAATAGGTCTATCCAATACCTCGTCCGTGGTTCCATGTTTCTAGAATCATATAAATGGTGGTTCAAAAACGTAAAAAATTCAATTTTCGGAATTTTAATTCCATTTCACATTGAAGTAAATAATTTATACAAAATACAAGATACAGTTTTCATGTGATATTGCACATAGACAATACACGTGAATAAGTCATATAAATGATGGTTCAAAAATGCAACTAAAATTCTTGTAAAATTCAATTGTGATCGCGAAAGAGAGAGCGAGGGACAATCACAAATTATCACGTATGGTATATTTTATCATTTTCAAGTACGCACGCACCGTGTGTACCTGCCCCGCTCCACGCTTCGCACCGTTCATTCCACCTTACCTTGTCTACACGTCTACATCGTTTCCGTGGTGTAGTGGTTATCACATCCGCCTAACACGCGGAAGGTCCCCGGTTCGATCCCGGGCGGAAACATTATTTTTTAGTTTTTTTCACTAATAAAAAGGGATAAACACGTTTAATATTTTTATAAATAATATTTTGCAAATATTTACATTGACAGAATATGTATAAAAGATAAGATTTTTATAGCATACATGCGTTCACTGAGAAATTTCAAAAATTCGCGGTCTTAACAACTTGTAAGTGAGTATTTTTTAAAATGCATTTCATGTAAGTTTGATTGCCTTAACAATTACTGTACAGAAATTTGTTCGGATGCCCTCTTTTTAAACTCTGATTGCAAGTGATGTTCTCTTTCAAAATATGTATTTAATCGCCGTGGTTCCTCATCTCTAAATTTCGTATATCGTAATGAATTGAGTAAAAGTCTTGTCCATTCCGTTGTTTTTTATTTCTCTAAAAAAGTTACAAAGGTGTAAAAATGTTAATTATATTGAAAATCGGCGTGCTTTTGCTAACGCGGTCATGATATCTATCAAATAATAAATATACTTTGATCATAAATATTTTTCATTAAATTTCTTTTTAAAATTATTATCAAGTAAATATACAACGTCATTGGTTATATGTACGCAGGATTAACTATTTACACGAGTGTGCTTAAATCTACGAGTTCGTTGGAATACAGTAGTCCTATTTCGGATTTTACGTCCACCACTTGTCTTGATTTTTGGCCATTGCTAGTCTAAAGCTCCGTCGTTTCCACCTTTTTGCCGAGAGGATTAACAATCGGATTTTGTGCTCGATGTACTGGTGAATCTCGGTTAAAGTCATTTTGAATATTTGTGATACTTTCCATACTGTAACAAACATTTTTCGTATATAAGACAAATCTGTGAATCGAATATTATTTCAAGTGCGATGTATGCATTTTTTTAAATACATAACTGATTACAGAAAACAAACTTACCTTGAAATGGAGGAAACTCTCGGCTCGCTATAATATGGTTTATCGTCGTTTCTTCGATTTGTATTAGCTTCGTTCATCATTTCTTCGTTGTTTAGCGCGTTCTCGTCGAGAGAATCTCTTTCAGATGTGTGACTAAACGATTCGTCGCTCTTGAACCATTCGTTCTCATACGCATGCATCCAGATTGGATTAGAGCCTTCCATACTGTGTTTGTTCGTATTGGGAACGCGTCCTGGTCCTCGAATAAACTCTGAATCTGACGCACCTTACAAAAAAATGTATGCTTTAAAGCTTAAAACTTAATGTTTCATATTTTTATTCTTCGCACTTGAGTAAAACGTTTTTTCGTATAATAATTCGGACTTTATATTAACGTTATATAATTTTAGTAGTCTGTTTTCCGGTAATTCGAATCAGTTATTCGTATTTCTTTTGCTTAACTACTTTAACATGTTTCCTACTCACCAAAAGGAGATGCATTCGCCGCTTTCAGTTGTCTCTGAAAGGAGGCTCTCTGCGAAAGGCACAGAGCTATGCATAAAATTAACAAAGCGCCCAGAAACAAGGTCAGAGTTAACAACCAAAAAGTCGTTCCAGCTTGCTCGTACTGAATAATCGGCTGAGACTGTGCAGGCTGCGTGTCCAGAACATTGAATTCTTTGAACAGACCGTCGAGTTTCTCGATATTTCTGTCAACAATCTCGAGAATCTCGGACACCTCGAGAATTGAATTGTCTCGACGATTTACAAGGTGTAGATACAAATCCGTTTTAGTCCTGTCGACGGAGCCGTCTTGATTTTCGTGGATTTTATACTCGTCGATGTTCACTATTGCCCCGGTCACATTGCCTAGCGTACTGAAAATTTATAAATTTATTCTGTTAATTATTTTATATCATTTTTCAAACATAATTGTAGCACAAAGTATGTATCTAGATGTTCCATGTTCGTTCTATTTATGAAAGAATATACAGATGGCAGGATATAGCGTACACAATTTAGAAGATTTTGCCCATTCACTTACTCTCGAAATGTGTCTATCTTATTTCGTATTTCTGGTGGATGCTGACGTAATACGAAACGAACTCTTTGATCCTCTCGTAATAAATAAATGAAAACTCTCGCTGTATCTTGCAAACCGTGTGTATCATTGGCTAAGACCTAGCAAAATTAATGAAGTAATATTAAATAGAATGTCGACGCTGGAATAGATATATGTACATATTATTTCTTAGATATGTATTTCTACCATAAAATCAAAGTATCCTTTCATCCCACGTTGAGGATCGAAATTCAAACTAACTGCCCCCGTAAGGCTGTTAACGAGGAAAGGTTGAAGTTCAATATTATCAAGCCCTTCGGTTAAAGTCATATGCATTTTACCAATTTGATAATAATTAACAACAGCGTTTTCACCTTCATCCAGATCAATTGCCTGCAATAGTAAATTTAAAAATTTGATCCATTATTAAATAGGAATCATGCAGTTGGAATATTTATCGTCAATTTAATCCAATTCATCTTACCTTTACGTGCATAAATTGTGTGCCAAAATCGGCTTCGGTAGTTACACCGCCTGTGAATATTTTATTAACGAATTTTGGCGGATTATCATTTATGTCAGCAACATCTACAACGACTTTTAACATGGTATCATCTGTTTCGTCGAATAAACTTTCATTCGTGGGTACCATGTTACAATCCTCGGTCGCTTTTATAATTAGCAAATGCTGCTGTTGCTGTTCCCTATCCAATTTTTTAGCAGTCTGAAATAATTTTGCTTATACAATCCTTCGCAGAAATATTCAACATCTACTATACTTTAATATTTAAAACGAAAATTAAACTTTAAACTTTGATAAGAACCATTTACTATACTTTAATATTTCATAGGAAAGTTGATGCTTAGAATTATTCAGTATGTATTATATCGATGATGGAGAATAATAATTAAACCGGGGTGAAATATAATCATACCGTCAATTCATGTCTGAAAACATCCAAAACGAACGAACCATCGTCGTTTCCACCAATTATGAAGTAACAGACTTGTGTGGGTGGGTCGTCGAGATCATCGACTTCATCTCTATCGATAGTTTCCGGAAGTAGAACGGTTTCTGTTCCAGGCGATTGCTCTTCCGTGAAGTTAGTGTTGAAAACGTCCACTAAAAATTGCGGTTCGTAGTCATTGATGTTTCGAACATAAATCACGAGATCTAAATCCGAACTGAGAGGTGTTGGAGTTCCTAAATCATAGGCTTCCACTCGTATCTGTTCACGAAAAAAATATGTATTAAATATTTGCTTGTATGTTAAATTTAATTGAATTACAAATTGTATAAGTAATTTATCATTAAGGATGAAGAAATAGCGCAAAAAAATTGTAAATATATATTAGCGTAATTTAGGTACTAATTGCAATCAGGTTACCAACAATAAATTATCTATTTTATTCACCTCATATAATTTCTGAGTTTCCCTGTCCAAAGGTAGTTTTAATGTTATCACTCCAGTGGTATCATCAATATGAAAAGTTCTCCAATGACCTGCCAAATCTTGTTTTAAACGATAATGAACATCACCGTTAGGTCCAGTATCTGCATCTTTAGCTTCGATTTGAATGATTGGCGTTCCAACTGTTACGTTCTGTAAAATTTAATCGTTTATTGTGCAAATTAGTGTGGCACAATAAATTATTGGCCTAACGAAAGTATGCGAGGATATTACCTCTGGTACTCGAATAGTCGTGTTATGTTGAGGACTGATAAATAACGGTGGATTATCGTTGTAATCAGTGACACAGATATTTAAAATCGAAGTGTCTTTGTTGGAAGGTGTGCCGAGGTCACGTGCTTCCACATGTAATGAGTAATTTCCGAATTTTCCTCTTAATGTACGTGCCGCTTTGATTTTTGCTGTCCAATAATCTGTTTGTTCCAAGATAAATAATCCTAGGAAAGTGAAAAAATATGTTAAGTCAATTTAAATTATGCATTTTTTGTAATAACAATTTATTACGATATTACATTTATTATAATCAATAACAAACAAATATTTTTACCTTGCTCGTTTCCCGAGAGAATTCTAATCATTACTCGGCCGTTAGGAGTTATAGGATTGTCCGCATCTTTTGTTTTAATAACAAAAATTAAATCTCTAATGTCATGAAACTCTGATATTGTGATACAGCCAGACGGTATATCCATTTTCGGTGGATTGTCATTAACGTCCATTACGGTGACTCTGCAAGATTTATGTTATCATTCACATTAGAACTACCGAGCATTAATTCAGTACATGTGGAAATAGTAGATCAATATGTTTGGGAAAAAATAATGTAGGAGAATAGTAAATTGATCGATTTAATTATTTACGTACAGAAACATAGTTATGCAGAATTTCAAAAAATGAATTGTTATAAATTTATGTGACTTTTCTAACAAATTAGGAATTATCTTGACTGCCTTGATAGTTCTAGTGTTAAGATATCATTATCAGCCTCCTCAGAGTTACATTTTGTTTTCATTAGATTTATCTTTCAAAGCAGCCCAAATAGTTTAATATTTTAATGCAATTTATATTATATGTATATCGCAGTAAAATGCTATCGAGAATATCGTAACATACTGAATTTGCTTGAATGCGTTTCTCGACTCTCCAGCCGTGTATCCAAATTGGTAGTTATCCCATGCTTCTATGACTAGAATATAACTTTCCTTGGTTTCCCAATCAAGAGAATCCGCGACGGTCAGTGTACCAGATTCCGGATGAATGGCAAAGGTTCCCTGTTAGAATCAAGATTATCCCAAAACGGTTTTTAAATTGAAATAACATTTCAGTTATACCATGAATTATAATAAATCAATTTACCTGAGATGACATTCTGTCTAGAAGATAAGTAATTTTGCCATAATCTCCAGTATCAGGATCTCTAGCTTGAAGAGTTGCAATTTCTGTGCCGATCTTAGCATTTTCCATTACAGTTAAATTACTTATATCGGATACAAAATACGGGTTGTTATCATTCTCGTCCAGGACTTGTACGTAGACTTCAGATAAACTCGATCTTGACCAAAATTATTTTTCTCTAATTAATTCTCGATAAATATATATATAAACATATAAAAAAGACAAGGAACATTTCTGGAAAATTGTTTACCTTGGTGGTATCCCTGAGTCAGTAGCTCGGACAGTTAAATTAAGCCAGGAATATTGTTCCCTGTCGATCTTATTTGCGACAACCATTTCGCCGGTTTCCGGATCCAAATGCACAAGATCTGTTAATTCTTTCGGACTTTCTAAAGAGTATGTAATACTTCGATTTTTATCTGAATCATCAGCTACAATATTGGCAATGTTGGCACCATTTTTACTGTTCTCTGTCACCGATCTTCTATAAAATGGTCTACGAAATCTGGGATTATTGTCGTTCTCATCCTCGATTATTATACTCAACGTCGCTGAAATTATTCGTTTAAAAATAACGTGAAATAATATAAAAAATTAACTAGGTACTCATGTTACGAATATAATGATTTCTTGTTAATTGTATTCACCTGATGCCGTTTGTATTCCTCGAACTGCAGCCAAATCCTCGACAACCAAACCCAATCTAATCGTTTCTACCCTTTCCCTGTCTATTAACCTTACAACTCTGAGTAAACCGTCAAGTGCGTTTAATTCTAAAGCTGCCAGATAATCGTATTCTTGAATTTTAATTAGCGTTCCTTCCTCGTTTCTTGCTTCCGAGGAGTTTGGATCGATACGGTAGCGTAAAATCGGTGCTATATCTGGATCATTTGCAACGACACGATGCACGTATGCACCAACCTGATGACATTAAAATGATAATATTTATTTGCATTTCTCGTACGAATATCATTCATGTCTTTTTATCGGGGGATTCTTTTATGTGAACTTAAGTATCGGGATTTAATTTTTGTTTTCGTAATATGTTTTATAGACGAATAGGCATTGCTTATATGTATACAGCACGCTTAGCATACAATAGTCAAGTAATTATAAATACATTTACACACCTGTGTATTCTCACGAATAGTAACTGTGCCAGGATCAATGAAAACTGGTGGTTTATTGTTCACATCTACTATGCTGATGTTCACGAGAACTTCGGCGGTTCTCTGAATTTCTGTCCCACTATCAATCGCGATAACGTTTAAGCTGTATCTTGTTGTTTTCGGCGATGTAAGGTCCGGATCTAAATTAGAACCCGGGGCGACTCTAATCAAACCTGTCTCCGGACTAATTACAAACTTGTCACCAGCACCACTTTGAATTCTATATACCAATTTATTGTTAGGTGAGGACAAATCTTTGTCCCAAGCTTTCACCTAGATAAACATAATTTTTATTGTCTATTAATTGTAACGCTAAAATACACAATGATATATATTCAACCTAGATTAATTTATGAATTTTTTAAAAGTCAAATATGAAATATTTATTAAAGTCAGTCGTACCTGAACCACATTTGTACCACCCGCTAGATCTTCCGGTATACTTCTTTTATACAATGTTCTTTCGAAAGCAGGTGCATTGTCATTCACGTCTTTCAAATAAATAATTAGCGGCGCGTCTGAACTTAAACTCGGCGTACCCATGTCCCTAGCTCTCACTGTCAATTTTAATGTCCGTACAGATAATTCCTTGTGTCCTTGACTAATGGGCAGCGCCTCGAAATCCATCGGAGTCGTCGGAATAATTATACCGCGTTTTGAATCAATACTGAAATTTCTTGAAAATTCACCCGATACCAGAGCGTAAACCACCTCGCTATTTTTTGTTCCTATTAAAGGTTATACAGTTTTTATAATCACTGTAGTAGTGCACAGAATTATTAGATTTGGAAATAAGTTCCTCCCGATTTCGTTGGCAAAATGCAAATTTTATTTAAAAAAGATATTAAATGTCAATCATTGAAATATTCACCGTAATTCGTTAGGACTTTATGTTAGTTTTTTGATAAGTTATATATTAGCAAATTGTCGGTAGATTCTTTCAAGAAAATAAATATTGTAATTGATTGAAATTCATCGAAAGGAACTTATTTCTATCCGTAATATTCATTTTATTTACAACAACTATAATGCAAAGTTTGCAAACCATTTAAGTCGATATCGAATGCTTCAACGACTAGAGGTGATTCGAAATGATCTTCATTCTCCAAGAGTACCGCTTCGTACTTATTTTGTAAAAATACGGGTGGATTATCATTAACATCGTTCACGTTCACTATTAATTGAGCCGTATTACGATTTCCTTTTCCAAGATCATCTCGTGCCTCGACAGTTAAGTAATGACGAGATATGAGTTCACGATCGAAACCATGACCCGCTTCTTTTACAGTGATCACACCGGTAATAGGATCCATTGACAAACTGTAAAGAACAATTTTTATTTTACGATTTTGCTTCATTCAAATAAAAATAAAATTCTCTCAAAATAATGTTCATAAGTAGCCAAAAATCGCACCTGGCAAGTACGAAAACTGAATCATCGATTTAAAAATATGAAACAATCGACTAAAATCCGTGATCCATATTGTGATAGTAAATACAGAATTAAAAATTTGTAATTATATTGGTTTTTGATTAAGCCTTTTTTTAATATTTGATCAAGATCAATAAACTTACGCATGGGCGATACTGCCACCCAAGTTTGTGTATCTAATACCCCGTGTGCCAAAATTACCGCTGTCTTCGTCCAATGCCTGCACCCATGCCACCGTACTTCCGACAGCGCAGTTTTCCGGAATGGATACCTCGTAAATACTTTCCGTAAACTCCGGGTAATTGTCATTCTGATCTTTTATAAAAACTATAACTGGCACCGTGCTATACTTGGGCGCAACAGGGACAACTTCTCTGGCAATCAGAGTGAAATTCACCACTGTGGACATGAAAATAGATTGAAAAGTAAAATTGCAATACATTTCCACGTCTATTTTGGGTAAAATATATTTGAATGAATATTAGGAAAAAATACCTGTTCTTTTTTCAAAGTCGAGCTTGCTAGAGTTCTTAACACGTATTAGAAAAGGAGCTTCATTAATTCCTCGTGACGGAGTCACGTCAAATATTTGGTCGTCGCCATCGATGAATATTTTAAAAGTACCATTTGTTCCCTGAATCGAATTAATTTGTTGTTTACATACGGATAAAATGAAATTATAGAAAATTAATTGTTATTATCATTACACGTAAATTTAATTAATTAAGTTTATATTTTCTTCCTCACCAAGTCGTGATCGTAAACCTCAGGTATCGCATCCCCAATGAAATTGACAGGTGTATTGTAAGGTGCATTTTCATTTATCTCTGCACGATATCGTGCACTTCTAAATCTCGGAGTTTCATCGTTAACGTCGGTAAGAATAATAGTGACTTCGGTGGAAACTGAGGGCGGTGGATTTATCTGCGATACTTCTTTCACAGTAATTTCCAAGATAAAACTACCATCGATATTTTCTTCGGCTTCTCTATCAAGCTGCGCTCTGGTGAACACCAAACCAGAAGTTGCGTCTATATCAAATAAATATCTTGGCCCCTCGGTAATACTGTAAGTGACTTTATTATTTATTCCTTTGTCACCGTCCACAGCACGAACTGTAAAGAAATTGTTCAATCACTATTTCTATAATCACAGTATAAACGTTTATCATAGTTTTACATGTTGTGAATATACGAACTGACGATCGAACCTTTACGCAATAATTACGTAAACTAAGAAGTGTAAAAAGTTTATTGAACTTGATCCATTGTTTTTGAAAACAATTCCACGCAATTTTCTGGAATCATTGTTCGGATTACCTTGAAGAACGGACGTCCCGATTCTAGCATTTTCGCTGATTCTGGCAACCGGCGTCATGGTTATGAATTCTGGCGGTTGGTCCTCGACGTCCTGAACCTTAACCAGAATCGCAGTCGTTCCTGTATTTACCTGAAATAATCACAGATGTGACTTTCAAATATTTACAGTGACATTTATCATGAAATTACTGCGAAACGAATTGCATGGTTTAATTAAGGATCAGATTAATTTGTACCAAAACAAATATTTCTTCGTGTGAACGATATTCTGTTTAACAAAAAAACGTTTTAAACAGCTATAGGGGTTTTATCTTAAACAGATATAATGCAATGACTGTAGATAATGCCCCTATGTTTGCGACAATGAAAATTAAACGTACTTGAACCGCGAAAGGTGAACAAAACCTTATCAGATACTACAAACATGGTAATGTCCGCAAAAGAAAAATAAAATTAACAAACTTCCTTTTACTCAATCGTTAATATTAATATACATTTTATTAAAAGAAGTCATTGTTTATGAGAAGAATATTCGAAAATATTTTCACTCACTTTTTCATTGATAGCTCGATCGATTGCCAAAATTCTCAGCTGGTATAAATATTTTCTTTCGTAATCCAGGTGACCCACCAAGCGAATAACTCCTTTTCCATTAACCGTTGAAATACTAAACACGTCATTGTCACCGTCGAGTTCTTGCAGGTAATAAACCACCTGTCCATGTGCTCCTAAGTCGGTGTCAGTGGCTTCGACGGTTGTCAGAATACCGGGACCGGAATCTTCTCGTAGCGTTAAAGAAGTCGGATGCGGTCGAAAAATTGGCACGTTATCGTTGATATCTTCTACTAACAGCAGCAGACTTTGAGTAATGAAGTTTCCTTCCCCGAGTCGCCCATCTGTCAGCGTTAATACTAATGCGTACTCGTCACGTAACTGAGAAAGTAATAACACATCGGAATGATATTATTAAATAGTCGGAGACTCGCATACTTCTTTGGAAAATTTTACTTTTGAATGTCTGTAATATATCTGTGTATGTAATAGGTACAGAAATAAGCTCTTTCATGGTATGTTCAATTGGCGATGGATATTTCAATAATTAACTTTTCCCATCTGTTTTCAGATAATATGTTTATTATGTGAAAGAAAGAACAAAGCAAAATGGAAAGAAATTATTTATACATCTATTTATATCCGTGAGTAGTTTAGACAATTAATATTGTCATAAAATGTTATATTAGCATAATTTTAAAGGTGAAGTAATAATTTTCGTCAAGAAAAAAATTGTTTCAAAATTATAAATTTGTCGCAATATTTAAAAACCATTTTAAACTTTGAATTAGAATATAATTTCTATCTGCCTGAAAGGAAAGCTTGTGTTACAACTTGACTAAGTTATGTCGCCTCGATAGTAACACGTTATCTCAGTGATCGCAACAAGTTTTAACGACTTCTATCTTCGTATCCGATTCGAAGAGGCGATAATTTTGAGAAGCATTGAGATTTCAAACAGGAAATCAGCTTTCATAGTAACAGTCGTATCTCATGAAGATGATTATAGCAAAATGACGACTTCGACAAGTAAATACTCGAGATCACCGGTTGCATGTTTCTCTCGCTCGGTTGCTCGTCCCTGAGTTTCTCTTTAATATCATCGACATTGTTGTTGCTATGATCAGGCGTACTATCCGTGAAAAATATTCAAGGAGTGGAGACCGCTCGTGCGAGATGTAAAAATAAGTATAACACGGAGGAAGTGAACGTAGAAACTCTTTCCTTTACACTCTCTCGTATGAAATAAGTGAAGTTTAAATATTATTTTCTTCACACTGTATTTTACGGACTGCCGATGCGTGAAAGTAAAAAATCATTACTAGGCCGTTGCACATCAGTTGCCATATTTTCTGCAATTATTCATTCGCATGATCTGAATAAACATAGCACGACATTGCGAATGTCATACTAAAACATTATTATCATTTTGTTACTGCACTCGAAACCTCGAACCAAAATTAATTACTTGAACGAATGAAACATACAACAAGTATCTCCTGGTATATATTTAACAAGCAAAACAAAAGAAAAATAAATAACAAGTCTCTGATGACTTCGAGTTATGTATGTAGGACAATATCTGTGTAGTTTTTTTTTGTGAGCTGATGACACCGCAGACAGTCGAATTATTGCAACGAAGTAGACCGTCTCAGGAGTGAATTACCTCTCTGTCCAGCAATTTGTTCAGGTAAATATTGGCCTCGTTTGGACTGAAATTCTCGACCCGAATCACATCGCTGCCAGGCTGATCTCTAATACCAAACGTCAGGCTGTCACCGTCAGGATCGACTCCCCGAAGTCTGTAAATTAAGCTGCCTACAACATACCAGGATTGTCAATGTGATACATCTGCGATGAAACTAGCAGACATGCGAGTGTGTAGCTTTGTATGCACATACGTGTTTCCGCGATCGTTAAATAAAACATTTCATTCGGAACGGAACCATGTCGAAAAACTTTCGCCGAAAAATATCAAGGATATCGCGCTCTAATCGATTAATCCGTTGTATACTCCGTACGTTTGACAACAAGGAAGCATCGAGCTTGTTAAGTTACATTACCTACGGCAAAACGCTCGGGAAGTAAGTAATCACGGTGTATATAACTTTCGTGAAAAATTCTAATTACCCTGAACGCTCTCATTACCAAGCTCATCACGCTTACGAAAGAGTCACTTTTTCGCCGGGCAACGGGTGAAAAGTAAAGGTATCGAACCTTTCTTCAACGGTATTTGAAAGTCGACGTATTCAATTGCCAATAAATTTTGCGAACCGTGAACGTTCGCGGGCTAATGCCTAACGTTCCTGCGGCAAAGTGCACGTTCGTACCGCGGTGCGCAACGAAGTCGAACGAGAAGTTTCAGTTGTCCTTACCGACTGGCGTATCAGGTCCTTCCTTCAGCCTGAGGACGATTTCCGTTTGGCCGTCGATGAGAAATCGCGGCGGATTGTTTCTGGCCGAACAACTCGCGAGTAGAGAGATGAAGACGAACGAGAGCCATTCCGCCTTGAATCTGCTTCGTTTGTAGGATTTCAAAAGCCATGAGGACGACGCGGTTGACTTCGCCGAGGTCATCTTGGTCGAAAGACTCGCTTAATTGACATGATTATTATCTGTGGATAGATGAAAATAGGTTCGATTCGTAGAACGGCAATGCTGATTTTATTATAGATTAGATCGAGATTAGAAGAACGCTAGTGAATTCTTGGACAGAGAAATGTGAAGGATTCGCTTAACACTAGAACTACCATGACAGTCAAAATGACTGGTTCTTAATTTCTTATGGAAATTGCTTACATTTCTAATAGTACGTTTTCTAAAATTCGTCACAGCTGTGTCTTTATATGTAAATTAATTAAATCGATCAATTTACTATCCTCTTTTGTTCCCTTTCTCGAAACATATTTATCTAACGTTTTTAGACATACCAAAATAATCCTCGGTAGTTCTAGTGTTAATGATTGGGGACTGATGTGTTACGTGCCAGTGTAATTACGTTGTAATTGTCATATGAGTAAAGTGTCAATTGCTTGTTAAGTAGAATTACAAGAGTGTCGTTTAAACTCAACACCTATCGATGGTATATACCTGTTTCTATCGAACCGATTAAATGACAGAGGTTTTAATAAAAATTTTAATTGGTACAATAGAATGCAAATAATTCTAAATTTATTACGGACAATAGTAAAGAAATACAATTTTAAATAGTATTAAACACAGTTTTATTTATTATAATTACCGGATAATGTTAAATGTATAGCGTTAAATACAGAATTTTTTTGTTTAGATTTTGTAAACTGCCATTTAACCACGGAGTGGTGGGTTTAGTGTTAATAACGTAATGGAGGAGAGTATTTGATACTTTCGAATCATTGCTATACAATGTTTAAATATAGATACAGTATTTATGATAAGAAACAGTTTGCTGCTTGTGAGTAACGTTAATAATGATCAATTCTAATTGTAAGACTTTTCCACCATATATGGAGTTGTTAGATATCGAACGTGAGTTTCGCCTTTTCTCTGTGAAACTAACTTACGCGAACCACGTAACTGTTTTCATAAACGTGTTTAGAAAAATATCACAGACTAGACGCTCGCAACAACTTTTGCTTTTTCTAATAGCAATCTGTAAACGATGACTAACGTTTACTAGACAGTTTCAATATCAATTGAGTTATTTGCTTCCGCCGAGCATAACAAAGTTACGTAGCAGTGTATTGGTAATAGTTGTTAGATCACACTAGCGAAAGCTAGAAAAAACTTTGCAATTTGATCCGACAGAATTATAAGCACCTGCTTTCCCCTGAACTAATTGATGACCATTTACTTGTTATTTTTGCTTTTAGCCGGATTTTCAGCCGTTTTTTCTAGTTAACATTTTATTCAATTCTGCATTTATTTACTTTGCACATTTCACCTTGTGCCAGTTTCGAGGTCACGATATTTTCTTTCACATTCATTCCCAAACATAGCGACTAAACGAATGTAAATGAAAACGTACAAGGAATCTCCACTTTCACATCGAGCGGAGGTGCTCTCCACGTTTTTTATCCGACTGGATTTTCTTATCATACACTTTAATTGTTATATTGTATACCGCGCTACTTTCGAGCATGTGTCACTTTCACGCTCGTATTAATTCAGCGTCGTGCGAACGACGCGAAGCGAATGAAACGAAACTCCGGCACGAGTTTCAAAGTTAATTAGCTGGACTGCGAGACGATATAGAGACCCGAAGCTTCCCAGAAAATCGTAATTGGCCGTGAGGAGAAAACTAGCCGCGGCACCCCGATTGAGAAGAAAAGCAGAGGAAAGCGCGGATAAACCGGTTACGGGAAGAAAAAGGTTATGGGGCTTCCTCACGGCGTGCAAAAGATTTCACCGTACCGGAGAAAATTCATCCGCGGATTAGGAAGATTTTCTCGGGTGTTGGTAAATGATCTGGAGAAACCGGATTGCCAGTAAACCGTTGTTACATCGCGCGCACTACTTCTGATAACAACCAATATTACATAATACGGGGAGATGTGATACTAATTCACGTCCAGTTAGAAATGTTTGCGGTAAAAACATCAGGGAGATGATTCTGAACAGTTTTTTTTACAGAAATATATAAATTAAATGATATAAAGTTAATGATTAATTAGAAGGATGTTATATGAGATTATTGTTTTTTTTTATTTTCTTATTATCTTTCTAAATTCAAGTTGCTTCTCGAAGATAATGTAATACCGCTTACATTACGTTGTTACAAACCAAGAACAATAAACGATAAAGTTAGACGCGGTCAGCTGTAAAAATTACATATTACACCCTACGATTAGATGTTAGTAATAATGATACCCTATCATCGATACACCGTTAGTAAAGTAAAAATAGGCTTCGTTGATTTCCGTTAATAGTTCTTTTCGCTTCCTCCGGAATAATGAGCAATCTTTTATTTATGAGTTGTCCGTTCGTGTACACGACATGCGATTTAATAATCTACACGGCGTGAAGTTCATCCTGCCACAAAAAGAAGATGGACTTATAGACTAATTAACACTGTTACATCATCGGTCACTATTTTGTGTCTTTACGGTTACCCCGTTCTTATTACGAGTAGATCTATTTCCATCGCAGTTTTATAACTGTAATTACAGGCGCAATTAACACTTGGCCAGTATTTTTTCCATACTTGATCATTTATTAATGTTTGTGTGTAAAATACACGTAACATTTGAATAGTAAAACTTTCAAAACTTTGATGAACAGCGTGTAGGAAAATTTCTTCGGAACTTAATGAAAGTGCTCGCGCCATCAAACGCGTTGATGTTAACGTTAATTACAACTCGATCCTGAACTTGATCTCTTACTTAGAAAGAACGACCGTGTTTCTTCTTCTTCTATGATTAAAATCGACCTCCTCGAAAAGCAGAACTAATGCGCGCAGATTATCGGTGTACCTGTTACGTTTAATTTGACAACCGACGAACGGGTTCCTGAACTGAATGAGTGCTTTCTCTCTAGAGCAACGTGCGTCTCGTTCAATGTCAAGATTGTCACGAGTCGCGAGTGACCACAAGGACAATTAACCAAAGTGAAAGCTCGCCGGAAGTTTCAGCCGGTTTCTCACGATGTCAGTATTATACTACATAACCGTAATAAAGATGCGTTAAATGGGATGGACACTTGTCACTGGCAAACTTCGTTTGTATTGTTTATAAATTTTTCCCGCCAATTTCGAATTTCTGCAGATATTTGTTTTGGTAGAATTTTATTTAACTTTTCAGTTATGATTTAATAGGTAACGATTTGATTTTAAGTGTACTTGTCATTCTGATATTAGTTGTTCTTGTTTTATTGTTTGTCGCACTTTAGCTATGCTACTTTATCTCTTCTTCTTTACCAAGATAGAGGAAAGCAAAAACTTGTATTTACAAGCGTACGAATACCGGAAAGGAAATTCTACATATGTACTTAGCATTTACTGTTATGAGTATTGAAGAGAATTGTAGACTTGAAAATGGCAGTAGTTTACAACCTGTTATTTTTCGTTTCAATAGTAGTTACAGTATAATTTTCTATTCTCTGTTAAATATCTTTACTGGATTTCTTAGAAAATGGTAATCATAATTATACGATTGCTAGTAATTTAAAACCACGAATTTGTTATTGTTATACTGAAATAACACTTTAAACATCTTTTTCCATAACAAAAGAATATACACTTTTGATTTTAGTAGAAATTCAGAAAATAAATATATTTAACCAAAAAACAAACTGGATAAGTTTGGAAAAAATAACGTTGAACGGTTGTTGAACTATACCAACTTCATTGAGCTTCGTTCAGTGGCTTCTCGGTGGTCAGTCTTTCGTTCTTCGTAGACAAGAGCGCATCCGGCCGTGGTCAGTGGTCTGCAAGGCCGATGCCCGGAAACCAGATAGCTTAGCGAGATTACGATACGTCATTAATTCAATTCTGAAGAGCATCTAGATAACGAAAAAGTCGCGATCAAGATGGCCAGCTGTATCTCGAACTTTAAAGTTTAGGTGACGATATTATGTTATTAAAGTTGACGTAATAACGCCCAACCTATAACACTAATCTACGGACAATTTGTACATACTTAATTTTACCGTACCGGTGTTCGAATAATAACTATAATTTTGCAATTGAATGTAGTATGTAACGAAATAACTGTTTTGGATGGTAGTAAACAAAATTAAATTTTTTTATTAGCATTTACAAATATACCAAGGAGTGCAGAATTTTGTATCCAAAATTTAAAAATGATATTACAAACGATTGATTTTCTACGTTTATTACCATTAGACGTATAAAAAAAGTTTTAGATACTATTTTGGAAAGAAACTCCATTTTAATTTTTGCGTTATTTAATCTTCTACATGTTTAGCTTCTAAAAAATAGTACTCGAACAAAGATGGATTATTTTTTATTCGTATTGTCATTAAAGTACGAATATAGTATAATACATATTTTTGTAATCTCAATGGAAGTATCGTTGATGTTAATATAAATTTAATACATGCATGTAACGAAGAGGTTTTTCCAACAACACGAGAAATTATAATAATAAGGGGTCTGGCGTTACGCGTGCGGAGATGTTTCCTTCGGATAGTTCGACACTTTAGGAACACACGGGAACACATGCTGAGCAGTGCTCCTCTTGCCAACAGAGTGTGTCGGCCACGCTCTTGACTTTTAAGACTTTGTTAAATGGGAGGCCATTCCGAAGATTTGTTGTGTGTGTCTGCATCAAACGGCCAAAAAAAGGTATAATATCTGGGCCGATTTTATACCGACAGTAATTTATTATCTTTCTTGTATTTTTCATTTTCATGGGGTTTTTAAAAATTATATCTTGTAAATATGAACGTTCTGTTATCATTCACGTGCGATATATAGATTTTATCTTTGCATAACATCGTGATAGATAATCAGAAGTGTGAATGTATAATTTGTTATTTAATGATTGAAATTGGTATTTCTGTAAATGAATTTGAGTTGTTTTCATAGATAAATTGAGAAAAGAATGTTTAATTATTATATTAATTTTTTCCCCCTTTATGTATAGCCAAGTATTGTACGATATCGTTAGGGTATAGATTGATAAATTTACCTATGACTAATTTGTAAAAGTAGTTCGCGTGCAGATCGTTATTCTTTGAAAGGCAAGTTTTCAAATAATTTCATGGAAACGATCGGCGAGAGATTACACGGCGAGTAAATTTATTTTAACGATTCGGCTTCCTTCTGCATAAATTGATGAACTGATAAATCAATAAAAGCGAAATTTGAAGAGTTGACCTCATTTCGTGAAAGCATCTTTCCACATTTCAGACATTAACATCTTTACCACCTTCGTACAAGAATAATTTCTTCGCAAAAGAATCCCAATTTTACACATTCCCTTCAACAAATCCATTACCCCTTTAACACCTATCTGACAAATAGATTTGCATGGAAAAAGTATTCCATAATATAATAAACAACAAAACCACTAAAAATATAATCAAGAATCAATTACTTTCTACAATTAATAACATACAAATGTAGTTCCATACAAATTATAAAAATATGTAAAATTAATAACATACAAATATAGTTCCATACAAATATAAGAATATGTAAAATTTATATCACAATTGATACCAAGTTACATTTCATCGATTCTACGGCAAACTATAAATTACAAGAAAATACAATTGTAATTACAGACAAACCGCATTGTTAATACCGCGGACAAAGACAGGCTCGTGTGCGTTTCAGCTGGGGAGAACAGAGGAAGTTTTTATGCATGGTGGTCCGACGAAAATAGACAGTAGTAAGGTCGTATTTCAAACAGGGATACTCTGAGGTACGTGACGTCATTTCCTACACCTGCCATGCATGCTTCCGAATGATAACACCGTGCGGGGTATTGACACACCCCGTAGCACCGGCTGCCGCACAGCCCACCCCATAGAAAATATCGTCGCGTGACGGGGCTCCCCCACGTGTACACATACACTCGCATGGTGCACATAAACCAGCTGTGAGCGACTGCAATGCTAATGATTTCGATTCGGGCCCAAGCGACTTTACAATTCTCTACGGATCAGAAATTTATAATTTTATTCAGATTATTTCCGGCGCGGCGTGGGCGTAATTAGGCGAGCAATTATTAACTGAAAGTACAATATTTTCGTATAAATGTACATTGATAATGTGGACGGGAAATGATGAATTCATTGTTCGTAATTGAGTTTGGGAAAATGTAACTAGTGGAGGAGCGATTCTTTTGCTAACAATAAGTAACGGTATTGAATTAATTGTTAGAGTTCTTTGTATAGATAGGGTAAGCTTGTGGTTGATTGAGTAGTTAAATATCAAATATAATTCGAGAATTAGGATGATTATAATATTTTAAATTATTTTCCTTTCTTCTTTTATGTTTGAATAATTTCAGTTTGTAATCGTTAGTTCTTTTAAAGTATTCTATCGTTATTAATGTTATTATACACAAAGCTATTGTATAAAAAAAATGTATGAACAAAAAGCTGCGTTATTATGTATAGCACAAAATCAAATCCTGCACTGCCAAAAATTCTTCTTGAGCAGCAATATGGTACTATCATATTGGGAAAAAGTTAATGTCCGTTCAACCATACGCTGACGATATCAATTGCTATCTCGATTACAACTATCATCTTTCATTCGTGGCGATGATCCCCTTGCGGTGTGTCATCTGCTGTAAGAGATCTCTAGTTGCGTGCGGATAAACGGAATTCTCGCATACTTCTTCGAGAAATACACTTAGCAAAACGATATGTTCTACGACACGCATTCTGAAGATTTTTTTTTTATAGAAATTATAACTGTATAATAATGCCACAATATTTCCGCGTCCATATGTGTCCGTTCGTTTTATCATAACGATTTTAAGTACTACTTTAGAAACCTGATCTAATTATATTATTGCGAAATAATTAAATCGAACACGGAAGAGTTTTTAATTATATTCATTGTTTAATATGCAGGAATAAGTTTCCTTTCAATTTATTAAATGCAAAGCTATTTTATTTGTAAAGTAATGGAGATATCTTGAGGCAATGATATCGTAAATAAATGCCTTTTCTTTAGGTACACGTTAATTTGTATGATTCTATGTGATTCGAGCATTGTGTCCTTGTGTAATTCTCGCAAGATTTAAAGGATTCGCGAAAGTCGGACGAGACAAAGGTAATCTCAAGCGCGCATAAAATAGAGAAATGCGATTTCGTAATGTCATTGTATCAGAATGCACGAGCGAAAACTGATTACGTTCTTCTTACGTGGCAATTGTCATTGCGTCACAATTATTCGGGGTTAATTATCAATTGCAATATCGTCGAAAAAGAAGAAGAATGGGGACACTGGTAATTACTTAATGACAACAGCATCGGTATGATAATTATGATGCTTTATTATCATTTCGCAACAAACGGAAGCTATCAAAGGTAAAAATGCATAGGAAGGCGACCAGTGAGAAAATGTTTGCAGTATTATCGCATGATTTTTTCTCTCGATTATCTTTTCCAACCTATTCGACTTGTGGTTTTTTTTTCTATTCCTCCTTATTATTATGTGTATTAATCATAAAAGTTTCAGAGTAATGAAATGCACAAGCATATTTAATACGTCGAGCATATAAATAATAATCGAGTCAGAAAGTAATTAACACACTAATTAGAATAAATAGCGAAATATGGAACAATCGTGGGTCGACTTTGTTTCATTGTCATAGAGTGTGATGTGTAGAAGATCATGTATGTATGTAACAATAGATCTATAATCATGGATTAAAGTTCGAACATTCATGCGAGTTGATGTGCGCTCTAATTGCACGTCAGAAGATTTGCGAAATTCTACACTGGCACAATTCACAGCAGCGCATTACTCATGATAGATGTGCTGTCTACTGCTGTCACGGTTTAAAAGTGTGCCGTTAAACTTTTCGAAAAATTATACGGACGTTCAAGTCAAACAAACTTTTATTCATCGATGGTGAAATTTAACAGAAAAAACATTCGATCCGACAATTAATACTTACGGTTTTGTAATTTGTTCAAATGCATAGATCCTTTACAAATTCTCCTCCAATGTGGTTGTTAGAAACATAGCAGTTTCTACTTCGGTAAGCGTGCACTTTGTTTTATTTAATTTATGATAATGTTCTATTTTAATGCTTGAATTTATGTCACCAATTAGTAATTGTCACTGTTCATAACGTTTTCCTAACAAATAGTCATTTTTTCATTCATCGTTACGTTGAGAATTAATCACAAACAGTCAGCGGTTTAGAATCATCCTTTGTATAATTGATTGCACCGTCGCCGTGAAAAACGGCGGTACAACAAGAACGAATTATATTAAATTAGACAGTTTGTCACGTGTTGCTTGACACACAATAAAAATGAGGCGCCCAGTTTCACGATGCTACGCGGACTGTCAGCACGTAACTGATAAACTGCCGAGTGCACGAAACGCGTTCACCTGACCAGGTGAGCTCCCCGTGTAATACTGAACATTCACCTACGGCGATATACTCGGTTACCCTTGATAGTCGATCACCCTCGCAACATTATTTTCTTGATTCGAGACTCAGAACTTTGTCTATTGAAAATCGATCAATTTAAAAAAAAAAACGAATCGTTCTCTCACTCGGATATTCAATTAGAAAGTAAAAATGAAATATGTAGTATTCAACGAATTGAACAATTTTATATTATAATAAAATGATACAACGAAAATGTTAATGCAGCACGGTGGTCATTGATCGATACCGAAACGATCGATTCTGACGATCAGGTGATTGAGCCGTTCACCTGTTCAGGTAGGCTCGCAACAGTGAACTGACAATAAGGCGATAACCAAGGCAAGCGTGCGGAGATCGTTGGCGGCTGGCGTTCGTTTTGTGGCGTGAGCACTGACCGTACACAGAACACCACAAAACGTACGGTTGTTCGGAGTTAAATTCAGCCCGTCGTGTTTCCCGAGGCGTGCACCGACGGATTTCCCCTCTTCACATCCTCCGGTCACCTGTGCCATAGCGTCGACACTCCGTGTGGAAGGTATATCTGTGGGAATAGTGGGGAGAATAAGTTTTCGGACGGGGAATCGACGAATATGTTCGGTTTTCAATTTAACTTACCGTGTATTTTGTGAAACTGTTATTTTGAGTCTTATTCGTCGAGTAATTAACGGTGAGGTAAACAATGAGATCTGAAGATAGTGGAATAAAGGTATTCGAATGTTGTATAGTATGGTGGAAATACACACGTGAGATGTGTATTTGTTTTTTTCACTGTTGGTCAAATATTGTTTTATTTATGTAGTTATACATACGTTTGTTTTGTAATAAATGCAATCGATTAATTAATTGTTAACTCAGTAAAAGATTTTCCGATAGATGATAGAATAATTTTATGAGCATTTTAAGTTTGATACAAGTACAATTTAGGTAAGGTAGAGTAGTTCAGTTTTATGTCTATTGCAGCTAGGTACTATAAATGTTATCCAAGTAGAAAAAATTCAACGGGTCTTATGGTGTTGGATATCAAAGTCAGATCAGTACTCAGAAATGGCATGAAGTAATACCTTCTTTAACAGTATGTAATAACTTCTATAACTGTTTGTTTTCTAACCGTAACTACAGTGCATAGTAATAGAAGATCTTACAATTAGTAATTACTAAAAATGTAACTGGAGCGGAGATAATTCAGTCTAATTACGATTTTGAGCAGTGATTCATTTTTTGTCATAGTGTAGGCAACGTTCACGATCATGTTATTATTATATCTTGATATGATATAGTGTTTCGGGAAATAATACTAGCCACTGAGGTATTAATCGAATTTCTATTTCGGTTTCTGTTTAATATTTGTCAAATAATGTTTGCTTTCTTGTTATTAGCACAAATTTTTTTAAAAAGTCGATAATATTGCGCGTGATACGGAAAGGGTAACGAGGTTCAAGCACAGGTGATGTATCGATTATAGATAACATAGTAACAATATCGGTAAAATAGGACGTGACACAAAAGGGTATCATATGTACCAATGTACGGTAATTATCAGAAGGGAAGACAATTTATCAAACGCGATATCCTATCTTCCGTCTATGACAATTTTTTAATAATCGGAAAAAGAAACGGTTCTTAAGTATTTAGTCTGATACGTCAATCTGTTATTGGTATTCAATATCGATCTCTCTCGTTCCTTTCTCTATATTAAATTACCGATGAATGTAGAAAAAGAATTTTACGGAACTGTTAGATGTCATCACGACTGCCTTTCAAATAGTAATCTCTTTATGAATAATAATTTAGAGCCATCCATGCCGAAAATAATGTTTTAATAAAACAGAATAGTTGTATTTGTATAAATCGCATGGATAAACGTAATAATTTGTAAATACTTCCATTTCCACCTGAATAGGTGTGAATATTTGCACGCAACCCATATTCCACAGAGAAATTATGATATTGAATGTAAACTTATTCGTCTGATTAATAGACATTTTTAGATAAAGTTCAATATAGAAATACGTAAAATAAGTTCTATTTGATTCCCCATCGTTGGTTTTAGATTTGAAAAGCACCAATATATGTATTTCCTACAATAATAGCAAAGTATTACAATGTTTTATAATGACAATGAAATTCTCTATTTAAAAACATTTAGATTATTTACACAATAACATATGTTAATCATATTTTTCACGCTGCAAGCCCACTAACAATTTAATCCAATTTATATAATATTACATTCTGATTTCTTTCGAATCAATTCTACAAAAAAATTCGCAACTACATCAGTGCTGCGCGTAACAAGCCTAGCAATTAATTTTTAAATATTCACACTTCCATCTCCCGCGTCCCTTTCTCTCCATACTTCGAACTTTCAACAACGAGGACTGTCTGCCGGAGAACGTGGTAATTTATCGTAAATTTTCAACGCTGACCGTTGCTACTAAAATTCATCAACACCTTTACTTGTTTCCTTTCTGCACGAAGAACTTTGTTATTCACGGAAACGTGCGCGAACTAGACGCAACCATATATGTATGTATGTATGTATGCACTATCAACAGAAAAAATGGTTTCACTGTGGGGTACGGGGTGCATGTCGGTACGCACAACTACTAATGCTTGCTTCACGTAGGTGATTTTCGTCCCCTCTCTTTCTAATATTTCGTTTCTCTCTCTGACGTGCGTCTTATCAAGTGATAAGGACTACTTCGTCTCTTTCTTTTCGTTGCTCCGTCGCACTCGGTCCAGCGAGGCACACGGATACGGCTAGGATTGTGTGAGAGCGCGATCGTCAATCGAGGAAGCCATCAAACGCGGTTTTCGCCATGGTCCGAATTTTAAACGCATAAGAGCCTCTTTTTCCCTCCTTCTGTCTGTCGCGCTTGCACTCCGATCGCGGCTCACAGTATTAATATTATAATATTATTTTTAATATTAGAATAATATTAGAATAATATAAAAATAATATTAACCCCCTTAGTGCCGGGCGAAAAACAGGTGCATATGCGAGAATAACCGGCCGAATTTCACAGTTTTACTAGGGTTTGGGAAAATGCTCATAAAAACCAAACAAGAAACAATATTTACATGATTCAAAAAGCAGTATACTAAGGATGAAATAGAGAACAATACAATGACACTAGTTTTACTAAATTTATTTTGTGATAGAGTTCTCCCGCAATGCGAATAGTAAAGCGCTACAAGGCGCGGGCCGATATATCGGCTCTGGCACTTCTCGCCAGTGTAGCACGGGCCGATATATCGGCCTCCGGCACTAAGAGGGTTAAAATAATATTAAAATAATATTAAAATAATATTAAAATAATATTAGAATAATATAAAAATAATATAACACCCGCTCACCCCGTACCCCGCAGTGAAACCCTTTTTGCTGTTGATTGTACATTGTATATACGTTCTATGTACGTGTGTCCGTACATACAGTGAAAAGTCGACAAAACTCTTCAAGACACTTTCCACAGACGGCGCATGGTGTTCCGTTTCTCGCCTCCACGCTCGAACGTACACACCCGCGTTATCCAGGTGCATACGTGCGTAGGTGTGGTACGAACGATCGATGCTTCACTCATCCGGCGCTAAAAGGGTTAATGATGCCTGCCGTGCATAAATGGCGCTCGCGGACCCGGACAAATGAAACGTAATGAGTGGATCGCTGGTACATACCGCCGTGTCACGATCGCGAGACTCGTAATAATGCACTGTCGGGGCCCGTGAATCTGTATATGTATATATGCACCACTACGGAACGCGTGAAATTGAACAATACGATTAGCGGCTCCACGGAGTCCTTCGGTGTGTACGGGGTGGATGAAAAGTAGCGATTTTAGAAACGATCTTCAAATACCGCGGCCCCTGTACGGATTTTGGAGTTTTTAGGGTTTCTCGAGGCAATTTTTCTTATTGGCTCTGGGACTTTAAGCTTGGATTTTTAGTTTCGTCAGAGTTGTTTTTCGGCCAATGATCGAATGGGTTGAAATCTCTAATGTTGGAAATGGAAAGTTTCTATAATGGTTTTATTATTATAATATAGTATGTTAGTATAATTATTATAGTTATTATAATGGTTGTGATGGGTTTGAGAGACATCTAGGCTCCAGAAAATTAATTGGTGCGAAGTATTATAAAGATTTAAGAAAATAGTAAAGTGATAGTTGATTTAGTGTTTGACGAAATTTTTATTTCATTGGTGTTTGTATTAGTTTTACAGTAAATTGTGAAAAATTTATAAGATACTGTAGTTGTACCTTGAAATTCGTTTGAATTGTATGAAGTTTATGTATGTAAATGTTAATACTTTGCATATGATCATCGTATCAGTTTTATTTGATATTTAGGACACGTGATGATGATTAGAATATTATTTCGACTCAGCACGTTCATTTTACTGTAACAGATAAGAGTTTCAAAGAGAAATCATTCTCGTGTTAAAGTTCTCGGTTCAACATCTGATAATACAAGTTTATTAAACTTTCTAAAAGATAATTGCTTTCGTTTCTTGCCAAGATAAGACATGCAAAGCAATGTAGGAACAAATTTCAAGACTTAAGTATAGTCGTATTAGTATAAAATGATTCACAATAAAGTATGGGATTTTATAAAGTTCCTTTAATAATCGTCATGTTTATTCAAGATTCCGTAAAATTAACTTAACAGAATTCATTTTTCCAGCGTTGAGTATTAAAATTGCAATAACTGAAATGATTTCATTTATACATAAAGTCAAGTTTACTGAACAGGCAATTCAAAACATATTTTTCCGCTGTTTTTTCTGTGAAACTAGAAAATATTGGAGGCTGATACTTTTAACACACCCTATTTGTTCAAAAGTTACATACATATATATATGTGAGCGTATTAAATTTGTGATCCTATATGTATACATACATATGTGGATACACGGGGACCCCTTCGGAGCTGTCCGGCATGGTTCGTCGTTTCCAGTACAGTTTCCAGTTTGCTATTCCTGCGGGAACAACTGATCTGATAAAGTTGCTCGAAAGTGGCCGGACACATTTGCAGTCGTTGTCCTTTTAATTGTTCGGATCTAGAAACGAAATCATTCTACACTCATTATTGATTTCTTCTGTAATTATTTATTCTACTTCATTGCTATTATTACTAACGACATAGGATTGATAATTTATTTAATTCAGTTCACTGAATCATTTGAGTGGGAAAATACAATATTTATTTTATGATACCACGATATAAGTACTTGTGAATATAATTAAAGAGATTTGAAGTGTCAAAAATAATGATCATTGTAGGTTCATAAATTCTATAATATATATCAAATTGCTCGAAGTGCGAAAATAGAATATACATCTTGGATCTCTTTGCAGAAATCTTGTCGTTAATGACCTATCCTTATCTCCTCGAAGCTCGCGGAGAATACAGATTTCCATATACATAATACGTCTAGCTGCCAAGATACGCAAATAGCAAACTCATTAAACAACTTTTTCTTAAATTAAAACACCCCCGCGTCTCTATTCCGTCAATCCAAAATTACCCGACACTGTTTCAAATCATTGCGACGACTCGATCACCCCGGAATAAATAACGGTTTGTAAAATCGTGTCACGGTTACTCGTCGCGCGAAAGTGTTTATTCAGAACACAATTGCGAAAGTTGTCCCCCGAGTCGCGGGCTAAAAGCACGGAAATCTATTTCCCCGCGAAAATCGGTATAAAAGGTTTGGGTTTTTCTGTAAATAACCGCGCGGGTATTCCACCGTGAATCCGCCCGGAAGCGAAAATATTATTCTTTCGACGGAATTTAGAAGACTCTCGAACACCCGACAACGTTCCGCCCATAAAGCTACCAATTCGTCGCCGATTTTCGCCGTCAACGGAGGCCGTCGCTGCTCTAACGTAAGCTTATTACTATCCGGCGAACTTTCCTCTTTCAAGGAGGCGAAATTACTTCATAAACGCAGGGTCGAGCCGTATCTCGACAGGGTGTACCGCGGTCGCGTCTGTACAAGTTGCCTAATGAATGTCGGGGGGTGGAAAAGGCGATGTGGCTGTCGCCACCCTTACCGACGGATGGGGTGGCTTTTCTTTGCTCGCACCTTCGGCAAATTATGCGTCTCGAGTGTTAACGAGACCAGTCAAGTTCGAGTGTCAGTCGGACACGGGGGAAAAAAAACGAGGAGAAAAGGACGCCGACGGAAAGTCATGCGGGGTGGAAGATGAGATTTCGATGGGGTGGCTGGTTCTTTCAAAATGGCCGGTGCGGCATTGAAAGGTGTATCTCCGCGTGATTGGGCTGCCCAGTGATGGATAGAGACGGAAAATTGTGGGGGTTGTTTAGTTTATGACATTGTACCGCTGTTGTTTTTGTTATTATGCTTGTAAATGTGTGGAATGTGCTTGTTTAATTAATTGTGAATGCAATTTGGTACGAGGAGACGAAAATACGATTAAAATACCTGTGTTTATTAATTGAATTAGTAGACTGATTTGATGTAAATATTATCTTTGAGACTAACAGCTAGGAATTATTCAATTTATCGTCACTATAATTGAACTGACCGTCTCCCGTTTTACATGAGAATTTTATGGTGCAGACTACTTTCGAGGGGATAGTTTTTTTTTAAACTCGCTTTCATGATGGAAAAAAAGTTAATTGCTGCAGCATCATACGTTTGTTTTGCTTATGTCAATTTTTTTTTATGTACCGGGTGCCTCAATCTTTCTGTCCAGTACTGCATGAATACGACGACGTTGATGCTAAATGCAAACGCAGCTTTCGGAAGTTTGGCTCTTGAACTACCTTTCCTTCTCCGCCCAACGCCCCTCGTAGTTTGAATGAGGTTGAATGGTACACTGGGGTGTGAGTAGCCCCGTGCCGTTAATCCGGAAAATTCCACCTGCCATAGTAGAAATCACGAAGGAAGCTACGATTTTATCAAATCCCCCGATTTCCCGATATCTTCTACTTTCGGCTTTACTCTTCGCATTGGTAGAAGGATCGCCGCGTCACCGAGCAACCGGAAAATGTCATACAGTTGAAAAATATAAATCAATAAACACAAATTTAAACTTTTAGCGTCCATTTTCATAAGAACTTTCTCATAATGTTGGGTATTTAATTCAATTCAGGAATTAACAGGACTGTCGGGTTGTAGAACAGAAGCCTGATAACAATTTTCGAAAAAAAGTGTGCGATTTTTCGAAAGTTCATTTCGAATTAGGGTAATTCTCTACCCGGTAGTTCGAGTGGGACGAATGAAGCAAAAAAGGGCAGGGGATAAATTCATAGAATGCCGAGAGTGCTGAAATTACTGGCATGTTGGTGATGTTTTTCGAAAATTTCTCTTCTGGGAGAAGCTTCCGCGTTGCATTACAACGGACCGTTATTTTGGAAATAAAATTGTCGAGTTTGTGAAACGTGTAATTATTCCGTTGTTTAGAGCGAATATATTGATTTTATCAGAAAAACCGCGGCGGATGTGCGAAGCTTGATTTAAACGGCGGAAAGAGAAAAAAATAATATAAAATACTTTTCAACACTGAGACGCGTATTATCGCGAACGCGGAAGCTCGGGGGGACAAAAACATTGGAATGTAACGGGGGGAATAGGATTGTCAGGTGATTAATTTGGAAAATTTCAACGGCGAAATCACGATCGTGCCCGGGCCGCTTTCAAAGGGCTTGACTGCTTCAAAGCTTTTGACTTACGCAACGTTGACGTAATATATTTTCGAATAAAGCCGCTTGTACACGGATCTACCGGCTCAGACGTGCAATAAATACACGCTGTAGTTCATTGCGAAATCGTCCTGTGAACGGAAAATAATTAAGTCACGAAATATGGCGCAGAAAATATTGGCATGTGTTTTATTCCCTTAAAAATGATCGCAATTTATCAAACCCTTTTTTAACGGAGAATGTGAAAAACCTCAGAATACACTATACAGATAATTTAAACGTATCATATTTTTACGTACACATTCCATGCCACTTTTTCTATATTATTAATTAATAAGTTATTATTATAGTTTTTCCCCTAAAAATATTTATCGTTTCATTGTATGAAAATATTAGATTAAACGTTCTATTGAATCCAGATATCGGAGGGAGTGATTTAAGGAAAATGAATGAACATTCCATGCTTAACTTTATAATAGGCCGGATCTTATTGGTCAATGGAGAAACGGTATTTTCATTGCAATTGATTGGTCCATGCTGTTAGAAAGATGTACGAACATTCTTAGACCCCGAGTGTAGACGCTACTTCCTGGAAGTTCCGTCTTCGAATTGCGGTTGGGCTTTCTCCTATACAAGCCTCCGACTTGTATAGCTTGAATGGACCAAATGGTATATGAGAGTGAATTTCTCTCCGCTCTTAATTTAGAGCACTCCATCCAGAAGCATTGAAATCACGATCGAACCAACATAAAAGAATATTTGCTCTCTGACGTCTATATCACGGATTTAACGATTCGTCTGCACTGTTTGTATAGTAAATTTGACTTGCTCTGCGTGTCCCGTACGAATATCAAATGACAAAATCTACTCGGTTCCCCAATGGTATGTGTAACCAGACTGATGAATCAATTTAGTTTTTCATACAAGTTTTTCGTTCGCACGACTTTACGCGTTTTTAATAACAACCGTAATTTAAATGTTTTCTAAATACACGTGCGAGTATTTAGAAAACTAGTAGCTTTTGTTTTTAATCGTGATAATTTTCCGTGAGATTACTATTGATTACATTTATTCAAACGTAATTGTAATGATAAGTTTAATTAATTACTCGTTGGTTTCTTCGGCGAGGAGAATATATTTTCGTTTGAACTCGCAGTGACAATAATGGAAAGAAAATGAAATTTGATGCGAATATTCGGTATTTGACTGGCTGTCCATTAACTGATGAGTTAGCGGCAAGCAAACCGTAGGTGTACGTCACTACTTTTTCATAAGTATCCTGGGAATGGCCGTTCGTAGCCAAACATTCTGTCGAGTCAAGTGGCGGCCATCGGAATATCGATTTTCGGCAAAAAGTAGTTAACTAATAAAGCGACGTGTACGGTGAAGCAAACGCATGTAATGCGAGATACGCTAATACGTTATACTTGCTGCTTGACAACATGAGGTACCAACATTAGTGGGCTACCAACATATGAGACTGATTAAGGAAGATAAATTAGGAGGCTATCAGTATATAAGATTAATTAAGGAAGATAAGATTTTGATTTATTTTAATGATGACTACTTTAATCAATTCATTTGTGTTAGATACATGGTCTGTCCGGAAAGTAATAGGACTGAGTCGATTAAAAAAAAACTATTGAGCCAATCGTTATAATTCTTGAAAAACTTTCAAAAAAGGCTCTTCCTGCGTCGATACAGCGCTGCCAGGGCGATTTCCAAGCATTGAAGGCGTCATGGTAAGCATTCTCCGGAATGGCGTTTAGAGCCGCGGTACAAGCTGCTTGGATCCCCTCTTTTCAAAATGATTCGTTTCAAAATGATTTTTTTTCATCGGTATTTTCCGGCGAGGAAACAAAAAGAAGTCCGGGGGGGCCAAATCTGGGATGTAGGATGGCTGGGGAAGCGTTAGGATACCTGCCTGGGTCATTTAGCTGGTCACAAGAAAGGAGGTGTGAGCCGCT
Organism: Mimumesa dahlbomi; assembly: GCA_917499265.3. Lineage (NCBI taxonomy): Eukaryota > Metazoa > Arthropoda > Insecta > Hymenoptera > Crabronidae > Mimumesa > Mimumesa dahlbomi. Next base: position 7,060,694 of record OU824118.1, on the reverse strand, counting down.
GTGTATACTGCACAATGGAGTGTAACTAAAAATTCATATCCTTTTTTTAGGATCTATAGTAGGCATCGTAAGATAAAAAATATAGAAATTGGCGTAGAATTGCAAACCACCTCTTATCAAGATACACCTCCTTTTGAATAATTTTTGAAAAAATTCTGTTCCAGAAGTCGTAGGTTGTAGAGGATCAATATTTCAAAATATTAATTGAAAAGTAATAATAGTTAGTAAAATCATTATAAAAGCTGAATCTGCATAGAAAATGCTTACCTAAAGCTGTACAGAATTTTATTGTGCATTGCATACGTTTTGACATTTTAATCTACACGTTATTATATAATGTATTCGTGGAAATGAGTTTTGTAAAAAATTTCATTTATCCCATGGAACAGTGTCAACTTACTTAAATAATCACTACTCCAATCATCCCTGTCTAACAAATTACACACATTTTTAACACAAACAGCGATTTATTTCAACAGTAACATTGCATTAAATCTTTATAAAATCTAAACCTTCAAAATGTACACACATACTTAAGGTTATCGCCAGTCTGTTGTAACATTTCATTCCATACATAATTACACATTCATAAAAACGACTCTCATCAAACTATCATTTATCATCATAAAAGGATGTCAACTTTTAAAAACATTCAAATATTAAAACATCGTCAAACATGTAACAGTAAACTTTTCCCCAGAATCATTTGCAACCCCCATACCGTGTTCACGAGCCTCCCTTACGTATCTCTGTACTTACAACATGTCCGTGCCGCGTGTAATATCGTCCCAAGGACGTTTCCTTTGCCAAACTATGTTGGACCCGCGGCCGTTTAACCGCAAGTCTGTCCAGCGGATTATGCCGATATGATTACCAAATTATGCGAGCCCCGGCGCATGTCCACGGTTGGCGAGCCACGGGGTACATAACCAATATTTAACGCCTATTAGTGCCAAAGAGAATTTATCTTACGGCGCCACGGGGGGTTGCACCTCAACGAAGGGGGTAGATTAGGTGGGAAGGGGGTCAGCCCACACACACACACACACACACGCACCGGGAGGCGTAGAAATTATGCGACACCGGGTATCTGCTATTGATTTACCGGTAGCAGGTGCAAGCGGATGGAATGAATCCTCGTCGGTCATATTATTAGGACGGGTACGTCGGTCGTCACGCGTTTCTTTAACCCCATGGATAGATACACACGATAAGCTTCCATCTTTGTTTCTCTATTCGCGGGAGAAAGGGTGGTCGAGATTAATTTGTATGGGGTTCGAAAAATATCGAAATGTTTTGTGATTTTATAGTTGTGATAATTAAATTAATGGCAAGTTTTTCAGGTTATATACATTTGATGTTTTGTTATTTAATTTTTGGATGCTTAAAGATTATAGGAATTTTTGTCTGTTAATTAAAAGATATGTATGAGATAATTATAGGAAAGATTTATATTGGTTTTATTATAATGGAATAGAATTCGATGGTAATAATTGACTAAAAGTGAATCACAATAAAAGTTTAATTAAAAATACTCGGACCCTTCCAGCTATAGTGGACAGATAAAAAATTCAACAGTTTCTCATAGGCTTGGAAAGCCTGTACCTGACAGATACATTGCGCTTTTTCGTGTTTCAAATAATATTACGCTCGATGGAGGGTTATTGTTATCGTGCATATGGCGATCCCCTCCGACACTTTAATCGTTTAAGTACGGCACGTTTCGCGAAAAAGTTGGTTAATCCAGGATTAGGTTCGTTCGAAAGTATACGTAAGTAGTACTGCATGAAAGACAGTCGCGTCATTTATAATAGTGGATTATGTAATTACTGACGTAATTGATAGGTTTGTCTAACAACCTGTTTAAGTCTTGCGTAATATCAGAACGTGTTAGTGTAGGTTCATACACACGTCGGAACGTGTATATGAAATATACAAAATTTCTAGATCATTTTTCATAAATTAATTCACCATCTGTAATTAGAAGGTACTCCTAGATTTTATAGATTTTATTATGGGAAATAGTCACATCCATAACGTGTACTATTATTCAGAACGATTGAAACAATAGTATTGATTTAAAGAGTCTTTTAAATTTAATCGGATTTCAGATTAAAAATATGATTCCACAATTTTTTTTTTCATTGATTTGTAGTATCTTTCGTTGGTACCATTATACATCTCGATAGAAATCAATTACAGTCAGAATACAGTTCAAAATTGCTTTGAATTCGATGAGTTCATTGTTTTCTTCGAAAGTTTGACAAGATTAATTTTAATTATCAATGTTGAAGAATAACATCGTTTTAATTAAGGACAGAACCTATGCCCACACGACTGTACATATTCAAATATTAATTCCTAGGTGTTTCCGATTATTACCACCTGGCCATGACAGTTGTATGAGATCTATGAACATGATACAACGATCGCCATAATTGCGATTATTGTTCTGAGGTGACACGATCTGTCATCCCTGTCTAAACGTTGTCATCGCTTTACAATAACCAGTTCACCAAACCCGACATAGCCGAATTGTCGCCGGAAGTGGTAACAATCAAAAGCCATAATAAATTGCGCCAAATTAATGACCGCACATTCATCAAATATCTTCAAAGATTCATGCAAACTAAATCTCCAAAGATAATAACGGTGAGAATATCAGTATCGCAAACTCGCTGCACTTGAATTATCGTGAATATAGGAAAATGATAATTAAAATAATAACAAACGGAAGAAATTTTGCAACAATGATATATATCTCATCAGTTGTATTCATCGTAAGGTTAATACCACAGCATAATGAACTCACGATTTTAATTATGCTGAAATTACTGGCGTGCACGGATTAACGACAGTTTCTCATTTTTTTTTCGGGCAATATTTCATCGTCGAATGTTAATAATATGTACCTTATATCGAATATCGAATATCGTATCGGGAGATTCCAGACCGAGAGATATCCCTCAGAATATAATCTTCAACGGGACTAATTAATTTATCTTCCGCGAGGCCTCATTCGGCGCGTTGTCGTATTTTCTTTTGCCGTAGCAATTATACAAACTTCGGATTTCCATTGGAATACCGAGTCTCGCCGATTCACCCTTCTGCCTTCCATCCCTCTCCCTACCCCCTATTTGGCAACAATCGCAAGGTAAGCGGATTATTTAAGGACTTTCCGTAGTGCACGGAACGCAGACCTTCGCAGTACTACTCACGAACACGTCTACATTCTGGCTGGTTTTCTGTGAGAAAAGGGTACTGCCGAGAGAACGTACTTTTACCGAAGTTACGGATAAATCGTATTTCGACGAATCGATATGGAGAGGAAAGTAAAAGCTGGCTTTACCGGAATTTTAATTGCTCCAGTTTGAATGTCGCTGATAGAATTATATTATAGCGGCATCATGATCGGCATTTCGGGAGTAATATGCCAGCCTAGTTCGTTTGAAAGATTCCGAGTGGAAAATATTACGATTTCTAGGAATTTAAATAATTTCTGTATTATATATACTTACATATATGTAGTCAATAAAAAAGGAAGATCTGCGGTTCTTAATGGCTTCTGGAAAAATTCTAGAACGTAATTGGATTTTGCGAGCTTTTGATAATTCACTTATGATCGTGTCTGAAATTTTTAAGTTCTGTGCACTGCTTTTTTTCTGCATAACGCGATTCATTTGTACATACATACATGCATCGTGTCAATTTCGTGGAAAAAAACTGAAATTTCGTGAGTCAGAATAATAATAATAAAGATATTTCTTAATAGAAAAATATATCAAGTAATTTGAAAATTAAATTACGATATATTGTTTGGGATAGATCTAAAGACACCAGTTTTAATGGCGTCGTTTCATTGAAATGGATGGAAGCACCGCTTTTAGCGTTTGAAACCGAGTTCTGTCAACTTCCAGATTTTCCGTTCACATTGAAAAATTACGGGAAATGTATCGAAGGTTGGGATGAAACTCGAGCGACGATGTATATTCGGGAACCATTTTGTAATTAAAAGTACAATTTCAGAAACTTCAGATAAAGCTTGCCGAATGGAAATATTCACAGTGCTTCCTGTTTCTACCAGATTGGAACGGCGGTCCGTGGGAGATATTCAAATGTAACAAATAGAAACTGTCTTTTCTATATTTACGGCAAAGTAGTCCTAAATTTAGCGTCTACTCTAAAACTGCAAGGTTTTGTCTATTTAATCGTTTCTCCCTTATTTGATTGCCTCTCACACTTTTGCAGTTCTAAATTTACAAAATATAAATCTTGCGCCACAATTTTATTGACACTAATTAAATAACGTTATTATACCACGTGAGGTTACAACCACGTTTCTAAATTTTGTCCAATTCCATATTACTTTTTACTTTTCTCTAACGTTTATTCAATTCTACTAAACTTCTCAACTATGAAGTATTTACAAATTAATATTCTAAATCTTTAACTTTCATTCAAATGATTCCGTTTTAATTACATACACCTGTAATTCGAATATACCCTTTAAAACCCTCAGATACATACCGTACGTTCGTACATACACACATACATACATACAACGACAAAGCGACTGCACAGTAGCATCAAAGAAAATCTTATTCGACTTCTAGTTAAATACCCGTCTTTTTCCCGTGTCTAAAAATTAAACCCTTCACAATTTCCCGTCGGCAAACGATGCCTTCGTTCGATGCGAACCAGGCGAAACGCTAAAAAGACGCAGAAACAACGTTTGTTCTCTCCATCTGCATCCTGGCTGCCGTGTGTCCTCGGAGTAACCAGCCCCGCCCTAGTCGTCCCTTTGCCAGCCCTTCTTCGTTCGAACAGGAACACACGATGCTGCTTTTGCTTTATCGAGATTGCTCGACGACTGTCCTGCTCCTGCTGCAACGACGGGATCTGTGTATCCATTCATTCCGCGGTCGATTCGCCTTTATCTTCATCCTATCCCACGTAATGGAAGGACGTTCTATCCGTTGTACATCAGCTTCACATACGCGACTTGGGGTTTTACGATTGTTACATTCGGGAATGTGCGCTTGTTTTCTCATTTTTTTTTTAGTAATTCGATAGTATATGATGGAGTAGATATATCGTTGGAGGTGGTGGAGGATTCGGACGGAAAGGAAATGTTTTTCTTTTGATGTCTTATCCGGTTTGTTTCGGATGAAGTTTAAGCGAACGTGTGTGGGGAGTAAAGTGTCATGGGGTATGTATTTATGTTTATTTGTGTTTTAAGTAGGCTTGGTAGTAATTATTAAGAAGTGGTCAGGGAAAAAGTTGTGGAAGGGTTATTAATTGTTTTGTTGTATTAATTAATTATTAGGGATATCGAATACAAGTTGATCCTCTTTATGGCCAATTAATCAAAATTTGTTATGTTGACGTTAGTGGTACGTATTGGTCTATTGTGTGTGTGTGTGTGTCCAAATTATACTTTTCTGATTTTATAATCTTTATCTCAATACCCAAAGTTCTTGTCTACTTCGATTTATAATTCCTAAAATATCCAACGTAGAAAGATATTAATACTTTTAATACAAATTTATAGAAATTACAGCAAATAAGGTATTGCCGGATTTTGAAATCTTTTTCAGCGAAGATAAACCAATTGAAAATCTTTTCCATTGCTGTGCACAATGTATTTCGCGGAGCCAATGTCATTTTGTAATGTACTATTTGATTCTGAATTAAAAGCAGGACAATTTAAATAGTGGTCGCAGCATTAATGGAAAATATTTAATTTAAGTTGGAAAGGATGTTCTTTGAAAGAAACTCAAATGTGACCTTCGGTTCACATTGTATCCGAGATTCTACGGAATTATTTATCTTTTCCTTTTTGGGGTTTCACTTCTCTTCGCAAACTTCTTTCATTTTCTTAGACTTGTCGGAATATTCTTGTTCCTCTTTCTGCTTAGTTAGTTTTCTTTATTTCGGTTTCTTTATATCCTTCTGCTAAATACACCCTTGCTTCTTCTTACAGTTCCCGCATTCTGTACTTTGTTTATTTTAGTATACGTTCTACTTTTCTTTGCACCCCACACCTTCAAAATATGTGTAATTGTATATTTAACGAATTACATTAGTAATTCTAGATTTTAGATTAACATTTGGGTTCTTAATATATGTAAAATTATTTTCAGAATAATTATAATGTATCATATTTATAAACTATTCATATTTTACAGTTTCGCGTTCGAATGTTTTCATTAAACCCATTATAATTACTAACCTTCAATTGCCTATATCTTATCATTTAATTTTATCAATCTATTTCTGATTCATATAATATAAAAATATAAAAATTTCCAATTACACATTGGTGAATCACTAGAAAACATTAATCCTCTTATTCTGACAATAAACACTAGACTTATGGATGTCATAAAACCCTTTTGAAATAACGCGAGCATTAACCGACGTCTTCCAGACAATAAACTCAGCTAATTAGCCGGAATCACGTGATATCACCTGACAGGTAAGTACCGCGTTAACATCAGGACAATGACAATGCAATCGATAACGCTAGAATCTAAATGAAAAACCACGAATAATAAGATGTGCGGCGAGTGTAAGAAAACAGCTAATTGGCCCATCGCCGAAGCTTTCCAAGTAGAAAGACGGGCGTGAAAAATCCTTAAGTGTGTCAACCTGAACAATGCCGCGCCTTGCGCAGTGTTTTCCCTCTTTGTTTCCCGTGGAATTTCCTTCTCGCGTGAATTTCTGTTCACCGGGAATGCGGCTGATAACGAAACGTCGACGAGGGAGGAAGCGTCAGTGTCGTCTCGAGTGGAAAAACTGATTTATTGCTTCGCGGGGCCATGTGCGCGGGAAAGAGTAAAATAACTCGACTTCCCTGCACGTGAGATCCCGGTGACATTTCCTCGAACGCGGAACGCGTTGAATTTATAGCCGGACTCGCGAATCCGGGCTCGTATTAATATGCGACGAGCGATTTAATTCGGGGAATCTGCATTCGCGGTTATTGTGCGATAATGGACTTTCAAGCTCCGTACTTCACAAACAATTATCCACGTCGGGGAATTCGAAGTAGGCTATGGTTCGATTAAAGTGTAGTTACGTTTATGGCCCGTAACACCTAGTCGACGGGATGGCCAGTGATCAAGGAAGATGGATGATGATTTTTTTAAGCTACCTTAATTATGGGCTTAATCAGTTTAATCGTATATTCGTATTAATTTCGGGCCGGCTAGATTGATATCGAGGTAATCCTGTTTACTATTCTGCGATACGATTAGAAATTGAAATTGGTTGGGGGATAATTTTGGAATAACGTTTGTACTTTGATAGGATTATTCAATTTTTTGGGAAACTATTTTTAAGAATGTAATTAGATGCTTTAATACTCTTGTTGGATTTTCTCGTGGAATATGTCGTGAATGATAAATGATAGACACTTAAGAAATTTGGGGTTTTAGTCGAATGAGAATTTCCAACGTGGTTTACTAAAAACTAATTACCTCCGTTTTCTTATATTATGAAAATAATTATTTTTAAAAATCAGAAGTTTCAAAGAACATGATAAAAATTTATAGTTTTAGCTTTGTAATGTTGTGAATATTGTAATTAAGCGAAGGTATTGATTCGTAGGGAAGTTTCTTTTAGAGAAGTTTAATGAAAGCTTTAAACTAATTGTCAGTCATATTATTCATCAATCTAAGGAATAATTAAAATATAAGTTTAACTTAAGAAGTTCAACTGTAAACTTTTGACGTACGTTAAATTATGCAGAGTATAATGCATGTGTTTTATGAATACCGAGTCTGACTAATAGGGCTTAATGAGTAGTCGGTTTAATCAGAGGAAGTTTATTTTAAACTCTGGAATTTAATTATATTACAAAACGAAGTTGCATTAATTAAGAATCGTGAAATGTAAGATTTATAAAATCCCTCTTAGTTTTTCTTTTGTCACAGGGTTAAAGAATTTCAAATACCAGATTCATAGTTAATTGTAGTACAAGGCTAATAATATAAATGAGTTTTTTTTACTACGAATACAATTTATTACGCAGTGAGAAAGCTTTCGATATTTTTCAACATTTAAAACATTATGCTTTTCAAAAATACAATACAATTTAGATAAAATATGAATTGACTAGTTATCGTTTCCTTTATCAGAAATTTGCAGACTTTTAAACTTTCTCATGTTCTTTTCCTTTCAACTTTCGCCACAGCAATATTAAACATGAATTCACTCTACGGAGATTCCATTTTTATTCGACGTACATACATACATACATGTTCCCCATTTCTCGTGAAATCGAAGAGCTCTGTGCACATTGAATGTAAAACATGTCGTTATTTTATTTTATTATTCCAATTTACTCGTTCTATCGTGTAAGACGTATATGTATAATCTGGTCATTCGCATATGAAATTCAACAATTCACATAAACTAAATTCCATAAGACAATATTATAGTCTACCATTAACAAACTTATTATTGATTATTCCTTGCCTATCAAAATTATAATACTTCGAAAGATTCTCATCTTAATAATAATTCCCGACACTTATGTAGCATCCACATAAATATGTTACCAATATCTCTTTTCCATTCCAACGGTATAACGAGTCAAATAAATTTCATAAAATTTAAATATTATTAATAAAATATTAACTGTGTTAGGTAATTCTAAAACTGATCCAACAATTTCACTAATTAAACCATTTTCAAAATAAAATATAACGCAACAGCTCATATTTCACCATCCACGAACGAGATACAGGAAAATAAACAATCCATATGCTGAAAATATTCTTCTCTACCCCTAAATAATATCTATCGAGCACATTCTAATATCCTAATACTGACTCCTAATATCCCGAAATCAGCCGAGTTTCCGTTACATGATTGCCGCACGTGTCAAGGGAACTGGAGAGACAGCGGGATTTCACTCAGGAATCACGGTGCTCGATTCATGAATCTCCGGCGTTATTGATTTATACCGAACTATCCGATTCTCCCTTGGTCGTTCGTCTCTTCGATATCTCACTGGCCTGACCGTTCGAAGGGGGCAAGATACGTCGCCAAAAGTATACCGCCCTAATGCATGAACCCTGACCCCGACGATCTCACTCATGTCACCGGAACATCCGTCTTGCCGAGTGAACTCAACTGTACGATTTCTTCCATAAGGGATGCTGTCCATGGATAGGAACCGCTGCGGACATTTTTACCGTGTATCTGAAGTTCGACGATATCGGACGGTCGGTTTTTCACGAAGTCCCCGTTGGAGATGGAACTCGATTAGGGGAATCGTGAAGGAAAAAAGAAAACGTGGTTTTGCATAATCAACTGGCGTGACAGGTTTATATCGAACGACTGAGTTGATTGAAAAAGACATTTATCTGCGATGTTTAACCCTTTAGGTAAGGGTCACATCAATAATCGTTTTTGCGTAACTTCCGCGACAGTTAGGTAGCATCAATAAGCGTTCTGATTAATTTTCTAGTTTCAACACTAGAACTACCGGGGATTATTTTGGTATGTCTAAAAACGTTAGATAAATATATTTGGAGAAAGGGGACAAAAGAGGATAATAAATTGATCGATTTAATTAATTTACGTATAGAGACACAATTGTGACGAATTTCAGAAAACGCACTAAGTATTAGAAATCTAATCAATTTCAATAAGAAATTAAGAGCCAGTCATTTTGACTGCCTTGGTAGTTCTAGTGTTAATAGCTGAATAACGCTTACTGTAGCTGCAAATATGCTGAGTATGCGCTGTTTATTTATGTTTGTAACACATAGATCTTCGTTTGAAAAACTAAATTTTGTTGCGTTTTGAAAGTGCGATTTTGCGAAATATACTCTTACCTAAAGGGTTAACATGAATCTTGGGATTTCTTATCAGTTGCAAATACATGCTTAAGAGTGACCAGTTATTTAGTGTTAAATTCAAGTTTCTACTGTCGAAGAAATGGATACAAATTATGACTCGATCACAATGTTGAGTTTTAAAGCAACGGTTAATATTACCCAAAATTTGTTCATCGTGTTAGCAATGTTACAGGCCGATCATCGAGTGTCAGGAGCATGGAGGATTGAAGGAGGGGAGGGGGGTGGGTTAACACGGAAATGCATAGGGTGAATGGGGGGATAGCGTTTGTTCAGGGTCGGCAATTAGGATGGTTTCGTGAAAAGCTTTTCTAAAGACCTGAAGAGATAGTTACACCGTAGCCTCGTAACAAGACGCTCATTCATAACCCGCTTTCAGACGTAATGGGCTATTTAAGACCACTTAAAAGTCATTTGCAATAAAAAAGAACGCCGCTGAAGGTGGCTAAGCTCCGCGGTGCACGCAGTGGGGCACGGTGAGACTTAAATACAAAACGAAAAGAAGCTGGGAACGGGAAACGGAGGAACAAGACAAAAGGAGAACGAGACTCGGTGTCAAGAAACGGAACTCCAGTGTGATTGTACAGAGAACAGAAAAGGGTGCAACTAGGCACATAATAGAGCTAGAACGGCGCTGCAAAGACAAAAAGTGTATACCCGGAAGCGTGCTGCTTCTTTATTTTACGCCTTTAAAGGGTAGCTCCGATTAAAGGTCGGACTTACTTGTTACTCGAGTATTTTTCTTAAGGGTCTGCTTTTTAGGCTTGATCAAAGCGAACGTTTAAATAAGCCGTTTATCTTGAAAACGACTTGCGACGCGATTTCCTTATTTCTATATAATTAGACTTTTATATGTATTTACGTTTGTTAGAATTCGGTTGGATGTTAAAGTTAATAAGTGTTATATGACGTTTCGAATTATTCAATGCACGTTGAAGAAATTTGTAGAAAATTCCGTAGTAAGGTGCTTTATAAATTTCATCAATTTAAAAGAATATCATTAACGCAGATGTCGCGTGAAATCTTTCGTACAAATACGAACGATCTTGTTGTATGTGACTAATTAATATGTTTCGATTTTATTGCTATATTTGCGAAGGAATTTATTCCCGAGAGTTTCGCTGATATGCAAGAATTATAATATTTATTTCCAGACGAACTGGAAAAAATAAAAATAATTCCACTCGTAACTATGCGAATTGAGAACGTCGGTGCAATTTCGAATAACGGGCGGGAATTGGAATTTTTACGAAATAACACGAAAGTTGAGTCATCGGGATGAATGAAACAAGTCGACAGGATAGAGTGAATCGGATGTCCGCGTCGTCCTTCTTATTCGTCGCAAAAGAAAATAAGAAAAGTAGCGAAAAGAAAGCAGAATCCTCCGGCGGTATTAAAGCGGTCGGAATATCCAATTAGGCGAAGCTTAAAAGATCTTCAGCACTTCTGCGTCCGATATTCGCGGAACGATTAGAAACTTGGCGAATTCCACGGGAAATAAATTGCAAAGTAAAAATCTGTCGGATTTACCGCTGCCGAGGACTGCCAGTTAAAAACGAGGCATTTCAGCGTGCCGAGAAGTATTTTTATTATGGTACCAAGAATATTAGGGGGAGTATATCTTCTTGAAGGGAAGAGAATTTTCCTAGCATGCAATTATCCTTCTTCTCTTCTTTCGGTGAGATTACTCGAAAGAAAGCTCAACCCTACTTATTATTCTCTCGGTGAGCGTTCGTTTGTTACAACGAGAATGTGGAAATGTAGATTTCCAGGGAAATGACTCTTTTCTTTAATGAACAATTACCAAATCAGAGCGAGTAAAATATGAGAAAAACAGGTATCGTGATAAAAGCTCCACGGTCGCGCTATATAAAATTAGACGTTATTTTTTTGCATTAATGTTTAACGAAGAACTTTCTACAGTCGTCCTAAGAATAGCTCTTTCACTGACTTTTTTACGGTTGGTGTAAAAGAATATCTTTCATTTTTTTCACTCGAACGTTAAATGTTACAAGAATAATTCCTTTTGTTACTTAAAAAACTTTAATTCCCCTAATTGTTAATTCACACTCTCCCTTAAGTTTATACATTCTACGATCTCTGATTTTAACATCGTAATAAACTGGAACTCATATTATTCAATTCACCTATACTTAATTTCCTAAATTTTTCTCACACATTCACTCAACATTTCGCCTCCCTTGTCAGCCAATAAATCAACAGATCAAAGATCGTTACTGCGCGGTTTGTATTCACCCGTGCAAGGTCCCAAACGGTTTCCAAATTACCCAGACCCGGTAACTCGTCGTTGGGGGCCACGAACTAATTAAAATGGATCGATTAGAACGAAAAGTGACTCTTGAAGGAGCGGTCCCATTTTGACGTGTCCTCCCCTGGTGGGTAGACATCAAGGTGCGCAAGTAAATTGTCCATTAAAGTGGAGAGAACGTCGGTGGCGTCGGGTGGCGTCGGGGGGGGGGGCGTCGGGGGGCGTCGATGTCGGAGGAAAACGAGGAAAAGCTGCGCGCGAAGCGAAAGTACAAGTTTCGGCTAATCAAGGGAAACGGCGGGTGATTATTAAATGGACGTAGAACTAATTTCACGGGAGGGAAGCGTTCGTCGTGCTCGTGGAAATGTACTTACACGCCGGGCCAGATCCGATAACGAGTCTGATCATAGAAGCCTCTCAATTTCTTCTCGAGCCTTCGGCTGCGCCCTTGTTTAACTTTGTCTTTCGGTCGGCAAACAACCGAGAGGCGGGCAATTAACGAAAAACATTGGCCGGTAGGATCCGTTGGTTTCTCTCTCTCTCTCTCTCTCTCTCTCTGTTGCTCGCATGCTCTGTCTCTTTATCCTTTTCGTTCCTTTCACACGCTTTCGCAAGACGCTTCCAAAGGGCCAATCGCGTGATTGATCGCTGTGAATGGTACACCCCCTTCCACTTCTTTCCACCGTAAGACTCCTAATTAAGAGAACATTTTTCCGGTGAACGCAATGAGAAGAAATCGCGGAGATACCTAAATGAGAGGGCGAGCGAGAGAGAGAGAGAGAAAGAGAGAGAGAGAATGAAATCGAACCGTGTAGTCTTATTCTTAGTTTATTTTAATTGAAAGGATAATTAACGAGCATCTAACTAAAGATACACTTTTTCTTGCTTGTTTGGCGCTGATTTCGCACCACTGTAATTAGTGTAATCAATCGTAATTGTTGGATACTTGGTGTATAGTAAAGTTTTTGGTTGTCCGGAGAACGTTGAAGAATCGTCATCGGCCGATGATGATGAGAATCTGAAAATAAAATTTGAACTAGTTATTTCTGGGAATGTCGTAATATATTTTGACATGTAAGTATTAATTATTTGACGTTATACAGTTGTACTTTTGTTTGCAATTTGCGATAAATAATTGGGTATTTTGCTTGTCTTATAAAAAATTCATTAACTATTCATTTAAATTAAAATGAATGAATAATACATGTAAGGTAATTAATATTTCATTAATATTCACGTACATACATTTCTGAAAAGTTAGTATCATGGCTAATAATAATAGATAAAATAAATCAATATCATATATTTATATTAATCAAGATTTATTTAATGCTTTAGATCTTAACGTAGAGTTACATTAATTTTATTTCTGCGTTAATCGTATACGTTTTGAAATTTGCATGCGAATTTTACGTACGGACGTTCTGGTAAATGTATGATAGAAATTAATTAGCGCCTGACAATTTAACAAAATTTATAATTTGTACGTTTCTTTCTGCACTCTTTGTAATATTGTCATATTTCGTGTGCTAAAATTAACTATAAATAATTACAACGTACAGGGACACTACCATGTGCTAACTACCAATGAATAATATAGCGAGTGTATCTCACTATTATTAATATGTCATTAAATATTCATTGTTGAAAATTGATATTGCTGCTTCAAGCTTCTTCATTTAATCCCGGAAGAAATTAATGGAGATATTGTCCAAATCATTTTGTATTAGTCCACAAAGAACGGCATGTAATGAAGAAAAGATATAAATTATTTGTTAAAATATTTATTTATTACAAATGCCACAGCAGAAAAAATAGTATTGATTTCCCGTTTAATCATTGACTTTATACTGCAATCATTGCATTATAGAAAATCTTTTTATTCGCCTTCCGCATATTGAAATCTCATTTGCTAATTAAATATTACATTCGGAAATATAAGCATTGAGAAATCAGTTTTTAATTATTATACAAATTATTTTATACATTGTGATTCCCATACCCAGAAATTATTTCCAAGGAAATTCCAATGAAAAACACTAAACACGGTCATACTTCTCCAAATGACTTTCCCTATTTCGAATTCCCACTTTTACCCTATTTAAACACACCAGCAAAAATTAAAATCTTAACTGTTCCATAACACACGCGGCGACAATTAGTGGAACAAAGTACTTATCACCTCTTTCTAAAAAACACCGACAAAAATTCGGTGGCCATACTTTCGACTCCAAAGTTCCGACAATGCGATCGTACCTTTAAAAGGTGTACCGTTGGCTCTTATCGGCGTTAAAACTGTTATTACACTTCTTTTACTCTTCTTCTTTACATTCACGACCACTTACCGTTGTTATTACTACCACTAGCTCCGCTTTATTACCATTACACCGGCAACCAGCGATGCCATTACCATTACTATTCTGCCCTGTATAAACTATTATTAAAAAAAAAAAAAAAAAAAAAATAAAAAGAAAAAACGCTACACAGGACCGTCCGCCAACAGTGTCCCCCGTTTCACTCGGTCAACACGGGGACACAGTGTCAATTAAACCGGCCCGGATTCCTTGAGACAAAGGAACGCGGCACGTATCGACGGTAGGAATTCAACGGGCGTCGATTCCCAATCGAACTTCTGCCCTTGGGGGGGGAGGGGGAGGGGTGGCGATAAGTCCGCAGATGACCGGGACATTTACCGGACGCTGTCCGTGCCGATCGATGCTTTCCATCGTCGCCGTTGCGGTGGGATATAAACTCCTGCGACCCTCGCTACGTGACTCGAATTAACGATCACAATTAACGCAATAGCTATATATACGCGACGGTGTCCTGCGTCCCGTCGCAGGACCCCGCACAAATCATTCGACCTGTCGTCGTTCACTGTTATCGGACCGAAAAGCGGAAGCACTCGTTCAACGTGTCGCCGGTATACATATGGAAACCCGTCGATTTTTCGTGGATCGTTGCATCACCTCTGTTCGATGATTTGGGTAATCATCAGCGTCGGTTTCGTTCGGATGCGTCTATGGGGCATTTTTATTCGATTTGTTTAACTAGATTGTTATTTGATTGAATTCCGGTGAAATAACCGTGATTGGGAGTGCGTATACGTGGGGAACGTTTGCGGTTGCAATTAATTGTAGAGTGTATACGGTAGGCATAAAACTTAGATAGACGCTTGAAAATATGTTGGCACTATAGTGGTATACAGATTGGTTTGAGCGTTGGAAATTGTTTTTATTAAGATTCCCAGATTGCTTATGGATTATGTTTTTCCGGGTTGTTTTATTTAGTAATTATTTGTTGTAATCGAATTGGATCTCGTTTAATTTCACTTAGTAAAGATATATTAACTCTAATAGGACGAATATCTTTATATTGATATTTATTATGTACCTCGAATATATGAGCTACATCTGTAACAAATTTTGTTAGTGAGATTTAATTTGTAGAATTTATATTTGAAGAAAGTATAATTTGTTTTTTAATAAGAGTAGACAGGATATGCTGGGCAAGTTTTTGTGTTACGAAACGAGGGTCCCTGGATGATTGGATCGGTATGGTAGAACGTAATGATAATCTAACCGGTATAGTAGAAAATAACGATAATCAGATCGGTATGGCAGAAAATAATGATAATGAGACCGGTATGGTAGAAAGTAACGATAGTTGGATCGGTATGGTAGAACTTAGAAATCGCGAGCATAATCGGAAAAATGTAGGCATCTTTTAAATTGATATACATAGCCGAGGTTTATCAAATCGACGTGTAAGTATGACACTCACCGAGTTAGAGCTGAAATGGCAAGATGCATTGTGATTTGTAAGTTATTACGAATACGTTTGCAATGTTTGTACCCTGAAATGTAAAATATAATGTAATATAATTTAATAATCGTGTTATCATTTATCCCACAATTCCAATGGAGAACTTGTAAAGTTTTATAGAGCCGTAAGAGTCGGAGAGTATTCACGTTCTTTTTTCTTCGGTATAACTTCACTGGGTTAGTATTTCTTATCCGAATTTTTCTGCGCTGTAACGCTTTAGAAAATGTTAAGGTCTTCGAATGTGGAACTTTCCGAGAGAGAAAAGCATAGATGATGAAAAGAAAACTTCCTGCCAGTACGTAAGAAGTAAGTTTCATGGATAACTTTGTATAATTTCCTAAAATCCCGTGAAAGAAGATAAGCTTTTTATACAAAGTATTAAAACGGTGTGAGAAATTATACGGAAATTGCAGGGACGTAGGCGGATGTAGTTCCGCACTTTTGACAAAAGAAATATTATTAATTGCGATAATGGCAAAGAAAATATTACTCTCCCGAATGAAATAATAATTAAACTAATAAAAGTCACTCTCCACTTTCTTCTCTTTCTTCCCACTCAAACGACACAAATCTCTGAAAGTTCTATCATTATTTCTCTATCCCACCACTGACGAATGTATTTATCCACTTAAAAATAACTAAATCACGCGCGAGATCGGTTTATTAAATAACACTGCTAGCGCGAATATTATTAATGAGAAAAAATCAATACGCCCGCAAATGGAAATTACGAGTTTAATTAAAAATTCAGAATATTCCGCGCGAACGCTTTACAATAGCCTCAACTTGAATAGAATTCCGGCAATCTGATGTCATGTAACCAATGGGCGGCCGCAAAATTCGGCAGAAGTAGCCGCGGACTGTACACCGGATATTCACAGGTTGTACGTATCGTTCCGTTTCTCTTTAATAATTACAGCGACTGCACACTCGCTTCTCCGTTGAAATTATACGCTCGCTATATTAATGGCGACTCGGTATTATGTTGCATTAATTATTGCGTACGTGAAACGTCGATGACCGGGAATATCGGCAAATCGTCGAGTCTAGATATTAATTCATCGCGAATTCGTCAATGGGACGGACGTTTTGTGGTGAACTTTCTGGTTCCCTTCGTCGGTGACATCGAAGGCGAATCGCTGGCCCCCGACCAGGCTTGCACTTTATCACAGAAACGCGATTACCTTTACATTAATCGAACGCACAGAATCGATTTACATTGTTCGGGATAATCGAGTTCAACGCTCCAGATGCATATTGTTCTACGGTATTAATAATAATACGCGTTTAAATGACGACGAATGGGACGGTCTATTTTGCCGTGGAATAAAACAGTCCGATTAATCTTCGCTCGCGTTAATTCGGATGTACGTTTTCGACGAAATGCTGGACCCTCCTGTATTCGTACGTTCTTTCTGTTACAGTTCGATCAGAGTGGAGAGTATTAATTATTTCAAAGGTAAGTGGAACTGAATTAAAGCGATACGTCCGATTTAACATGGGTATTTCAAGAGATTCTTGTCCTAGGGATAAGATAATTACGAATTTATATATATATATCTTATTTTTTAATTGATTGTACATACAAATAGCTTAATACATATTTTAATGGGAAAGATAAATGTAATGAACACTTCGACTTTAATATAAATCATTTAACGTCTATAAAAAGTTGATAACTTTTTTTTTTACAATTAAACTTAATTCTACTTGTCTTCAATATGTTCGTTTATTGATTCTTTGTTAATCCTATTTTCTCTTGATCGACTCTCCTTTTTTCCCCTCGCGTATTTCAGACTTCTGTATGTTTGTGTCTTCCGTTTCGGACTTCGTTACAACGTTTTCTACTGTATACCTCCGGTTCGTACGTCTTCGTGTTCTCTCTATCGTCTCTCTATAATCCTGCTGAACAACTTGTCAACATATTGCGAACGATCGTGTTTTCCCACAATCGTTTTGTCTTTCACTCTTTATTTGATCAAGATTAAGTATATAATATTTTACAGCAAAATGACAAAACTCTTTAGTATTTGTTTTTGTTTTTTATATGCAATACATGAATTCATTATATCTAAAATATTTGTTTTGCAGTCAACCGAAGTTTGACGAGTTTGATCCACTTCGAAGTTTCATAGTTCCAGCAGTAAAACACGTATCGAAGTTAACGAGAAATGATAAAAAACAAGAACGCGGAAGATTTATAATCCACACCTTACACACTCAAAAAAAATCGTTTTTTGCGTTGTATATGTTCCACAGATTTGTATTAATTTTTTTCTAGCATCAATATATCCGGCTGCGTGAAACTATTCGCTAGACAGCAAGTGCTTTCAGAAGTAGTTTACAAGCATGAATGTTTTACATATCATGCCGTCCATTATCCAGTGGAAGACCTTCCGGCCACCATGACACACATCCGCTGTTGTTACATACCCTTTTGTAATTCTATCTGATACTAATTTCGCAACACACCTGTGGAAAGTTGTACTTCGATAAACTTTCGCCATGCAGTGCAGTAGAAATGCCGTAAGTATTTCAGCATTTCCACGAACCTCTCCGTTTCTATTGCAATTTCGAATAGTGAAACGGAGAAGTGTTAGGATGTGGAGTACACGGCTATGGAATACAAAGGCCAGCTCATAATGATGCAGGAAGTGGACCCACGCTCGTCTGAATGTGACGTAATCGTGCTGCCGCCGACGTGGGATCCTTTAAGCTCGTGAATAACACAAACCGAAAGAAATCAACGACATATCGTGTATTTTCATGTATATACAAATAATCTTATGTGCGTTCAATTTTGTAATAAATATTTGCTGGATAATTATCTATAGAAATTTTTCTTCCCCCTTATTTTACTTCCATAGAAACATTAACTAAAGTGTATATACGTTTGCCTGCAATTTTACATATCGTCTGATAACTCAGGAATTAATAGAACAATCAATTATGTATAGAAATTTTTCTTTCCCCTTTATATTACTTCCATAGAAACATTAAATAAAGTGTACATTAGCCTGTAATTTTACATATCGTTTGATAATTCAGGAATTAATATAACAATCACCATGCGATTTTTTGCACGGAAAATTTTTTGTAGAAAGTTTTTTCATTTCTACGCACAACCAGCTGAGACAGTTTTTCAGTAAAAATAAGAAAATAAGAATAAAGATAAAAATTCAACATAAAACTTGGTTGTAAAATACACATATCGAAAGTTTTCCAATTAGTATGTGTCACCAGTAACCAGTCCCCGCAGTCCCAAGGTCGAACATTACCGAGAGTATAGCAGTCAATTTAGATTAAGTTCGACATGGGGTGCATCGTGGTTGTCCTGCTGGTGGCGCACCCTGGGAGAACAGCAACATCTTGCTCTCTTCCCACTGCGGATAGGACGATGAGATCCTACAAACACTATCAGCACTCATATCAGCACTTGAGTGTTGTGTGCTGGGATAAATGACAGGCAATGTTCGCTGTGTGAAACTGTACGGACTATGGCCTCTTCTAGCACCCCCTCGTTGTTATCGAACCCTACCTTGGCCAGAAAGTTTGTTCTCTTTGAGGTCGACGACCACGATGTGGGGCCACCAGGTCTCTCACAGGAAGTATTCGACTTTGAGGAGGGAAAGGAAGAGGTCTCGGAGAAGCTTTCTAGTGTCCTCCTTGTTAGGAGATTAATAACCGTGGCTACCATGCTGTAAAATGTCATTTAGTGAAAATTCAAATTGTTTTATTCACACGGTCCACTTGGCGCTCTTTTTCAAAGTCTTTATAATTGTCTTGGACGAAATGATAAGATGTTTATTCATCTGGCAGTACTCGTTTGGCTATCTGCTTTTTAGGTTATACAAGTTTGCCTCTTTTTTATATTAAAACTATTGGGAAAAATATCAATTTCTTCTTTAATTGACAATTTATATTATTATCTAGCTTCAATTTCGGATATGTTTTTACAAATATAATTAGAAAAATGAGGATAACGGTCATCTTCGCAGCAGGGTTGACCTCGAAAGAAATGTTGCAGGAACGGTACTTTACCTTCTAAAACATCTCCTCAGAGGGTGTTGCAACCCTCCACTCTAAATCTTCCCACTCTAAAATGCTTCTACCCCCATCTTGTAACTTCCCCCAATCCAACATTATTCGCCGTTTATCTATACTTACAAGATCGAAGAACCCTCTGTTGCGAAGATTGTTCCGGCATTGTCGACCAGTCTTCCGATACAATTGTCCACGGGGCACCCTCTGGGGGCTTAACCATTCCTCCCTCAGAGGATAGCGGGTCAGAGTGAGGGGTCATCGACCTCTCACTGTTGACCATCCCCCAGGAGAAGGTGGAGGAACCTGGGGAGCCCCACCAGCGCGGTCGCAGTGCAATTTTTGCGCTTCTGATCAAGCTTGAGTGGCTTCCGCGGGACACTTCTGCCCTTCTGAAAGGGAGGTTTTCTTCTTTGAATAGGGGAAGAGGGTGCGGAGGGTGTACGCCAGGAAGTGGGGTGTGCTTTTTGGCTCGGAGCTCCTGGGGATGCTGGGACCACCCACAGAAGAATCTCACGGCGCTACCGGGTTCTGTTTCTCTTTTTTATTTTGGAAGGGGAGGGGGCAGAAGTGCGTAAGATACACTATAGTTTTAGAAAACCGTGATTTACTGTGCAACAAGTGTGTTCACTCGACGTGGAACGCGCCGTATGTTTGATCGCTGATTGCTCTTCCCAGGAGAATATGTCATTTCTATTATTGTTATATGAAAAAGTATAAATAAGAACCTTATTCAACTATGTTGAAAGTCTGCGTTGAAATTATTAATTTCGTAAGTGTCCTTTGTTCTTTGACACATTTTACTCCTGCCACAGTGATAAATGAAAATATAAAATCGTAATAAACGAAATGAGTGTATTTTTTGCATACAAATTGTTCCCTCCAGTTAGTCTGTACGAAATTTGCACAGATCTGAAATAAAATTTTGCTCGTACCAAGTAAGTTTTATACACACAGATTGATATCAGGATTAATTTTGTGTCTCATCTACGATTCTCGAGAAATCTATTATACTTCGTGTGTCTTTGCGATTAAACATACATAGAGTAGATTATTATTCTTGCTTTCTGCTTGCTAAGATTTACTTTCGCTGATTGTTAGTTACAAACGAAGAGCATAATTTACGAAACAGCTTTTACTTGCGTCAGACATTCCATTTGGCCATTCCTGTCCATCCTGTTCCACTATTCTTTCGACGCCTTTGTTGCACCTGCCGACACAATAAACCGCTGTTCGAGATTGAAAGTCTTACCGAAGACGGATTTAAAATAATCATAGGTCTCCTATACAAGAATTCCTCGTTTCGTGATTCTTCGAGTGTCGATACGCTCTGTTCACACGAATGAACACAAAGAATTAATTCTATAAATCACTAATTTTCATTTCCATTAGAATGTTATTCAAAATTATTAAATAACGCCAGAAAATCATCGTACAAAATTACGAGTATCGTTTCATCCAGTGCCGTAATTTAACGAAACCCAAGCAAACAATGTTGTTGGCCGGCGATCGTAACGGGGCATTACAATCAGCACTAACAATTACTATACCCTCGTACACCCCTCGCTGATTCAACAACCTCCAACTCTATCAACAACCACCGAAAGCAACAGTCGGAGTTAATTACGAACTTGGCAATAATACATCATATCCTTTCTACAACGGAAATTGGATTTTCACCATAGAAAACGCTAAGGGTGGAGTTGCCGAACGAAATATCTCAGAGACATACCAACACCACCCAAACCATCACCCGGGAAACATTCCTGCGTGCGGAATTAATTGGCGCAACTGACGTTTCGCGTGGCGCATCTTAAGCCCAGCTTTGCTTGCGACTTACTTCGATAAATTGCGCGGCCTGTTCAACCAAATCCGCTGACGGATATGAACACGGACCGGATATAGATATGTATGTATACAGGGTGTCCCAGGAATTTGGACGCATCCGGAACCAGGTGATAGCTGAGGTAATTCTAATATAGGGATGTAACATTCTCAATGTTCTATCTCAATCCGTAGCTGAGTTATTAAGGAAAAACGACAGCCAATCAGAGGGCTGCGTTAGGCCCGGCCGCGCGACAGTAGAAGTTCTGTACCAGCAGGGTACCGTACCAGTAGGAACTGTCGCGCGACCGGGCCTAACGGAGCCCTCTGAGTGGCTGTCGTTTTTCTTTAATAACTCGGCCACGGATTGAGATAGAATGTTAAGAATGTTACTTCCCTATATTAGAATTACCTCAGCTATCACCTGGTTATACGTGCGTCCACATTCCTGGGACACCCTGTATATGTATATTGGTACGTATGTACGTACGTACGTACGTATACACGATTTCCGTATCCTTTAATTAAATCCGCGACCGTCGATTTCAACTCGATGCCGCTAATACGAGAGTCCCTGTCATTGGGCCTGTTGATTACAAGACTCCTGCTTAATAACCGCCGATGCGGTTCTCGTGACGTCACTCGGCCCGCAACCTGGTAATTGTCGGCGAAGTACCAAAATCGAAACCCGGACACGTTCCGCGAATTACACTCATTTGCGGAATAATACGTGCCTGATAAGTTCACGTGCACGGCACGGCGCTCGAGGGGAACGGTCGCAGATCAGGCACGGTTTTGCTTCTAAGCTAATACAAATGAGAATCGTAAAGCACGACGGACGTTAGTGCCGGATTTCTTGCATACTACGTTCGAGACGTTAGGAGGAAAGCTTCTTACGTTGCTCGCACCGGTTATATTGCATGAGTGGAACATATCTTTGCAGTGGTTCCGGGATGGGGCTAATTATCGAATGAGAAAATTGTGGTATTAGAAGATGGTTAGGAATGGTTGACAGTGGGGTGCTAAAAATTCAGTTTGGTTTGAGAATAGGATTTTTTTATGGATGAAATAAAATTCCGAAAATCTCAAGGTAAATACGTGTGCTTGGGTTTTTGATATTCTACGAGTTGGTGTCCTTTCACTAGGGAATCGTAATGTTTGTACTACATGTCACAATTTTTTTTTATTTGCTTACGGTACTCAAGCTTTTGTTGCTATTGTTTACGTAGATAGAAAGTTTGAAGTGGTAAAGTGTCAAACCTTAATAATTTCCAAACGTGGATATTTCAGAGCGAAGAAGCTATGAAAAGCGGATATTTTAGAGCTTGCCAAACATTTACTGCAGAAACATTGACGCCGTGGATATTTTGAAACGTGAGACTTGGGAATTTCAGCGCGTAGAATTTTTCGAAATGTGCAAATTTCTGATCATTACAAACATTTACTAGAGAAATTTCTAAGGCATTGAAATTAGAAGTAGAAACGTCACCATGTCGAAATGTAAAAGCTTAAACATTTGATAATATGAATGGCAAGGACACATCAAGATAAAAAGTTGCAGATTATTATTTTCTTCAATCCCCTACTGATCCTTTCTCTGTTTTATG
The DNA here is from genome assembly GCA_917499265.3 of Mimumesa dahlbomi. Taxonomy (NCBI): domain Eukaryota; kingdom Metazoa; phylum Arthropoda; class Insecta; order Hymenoptera; family Crabronidae; genus Mimumesa; species Mimumesa dahlbomi. The sequence continues at coordinate 7,037,259 of OU824118.1, read as the reverse complement.
CTTAAAAAAAAGAATTAAAACATTCCAATTCTATTCCAAAAAAATCCCCGTTTACAGGTTCATAGTGATCTCAAAATCACTCTTAATAGACTGTCTGCCTGTACCGGGATTTTTTCCAGAATTACATCGGGATCCCAAATGTTTCCTGTAACAGATACCGTACCAATAATTTCGGGGACCCGAGCATACGTACATACATATGTACCTGAAAACTTTCGGGATTCCATCCGACCCGATCTGACCCAACCCGACCCGAACTTTGGGTACCCGGGAGTTCAGGAAACCGCACACCCTTAGTTAGGTCACCTTTTCGTTATTGTTAGACAGCCCACAAATTCGAAAAATAGTCCCTGCGCGTGGCACATTGATATTCGGATCGACGTGAAAATAATTCGTTTCTATCGGCGTAAAGTTTGCGGTAAAGTTAGTTCTAATGTCGTGGTTTACACGTACACGTGAGAAGTGCATTATTTATAAATTAAACAATCATAAATTTTCATACAGAATCAGTTTTTTACTAAAATCATACATAATTTATACGTTCGTTTGAAAATTGACTTCACTCTTTCTAAATTAGTTTCATCGTGCTCCATTTATGGCGGCAGATACAATTCTGATTTCATACTATGAAGTGATTGGGAAAAGTGAAAGAATAACCCGTAGACCTCCCTTTTTTTATTTGTTCCGCCACAGGTGGTTCTGTATTGAAAATTGATTTATAGCGTTAAAGACTAAGCAGTCCTTTCTTATTGCCGTTCCAAATCCCTCTGGAATCTATGTAATTAATGACGATACTACTCAAAGTATATCATAAAAACAGCAAAAAGCTTCCGCGTCAAAATATACAGAGCGAAATATTATCAAATTGGAATTACTTAGACGTTCAATACGAAATTTTTTACAGTAATCAACATGTTACCATGATCCTTGAGTTTTTTGTGAATTTTTTTGTAAAAAATTCAACGATTCGGTTGATTATAGAAATTTAAATATCGTCGACGCTCGTCATTTGCTTATTTTGTCCAATAAGATGCGCCATTATTTTGCTAACGGATAAATTTCGGGGGAAATGTTTGTAATGATTATTGTCATATTATAATGTATCAATTTTTTTGTATAAATAGGTTTACATCGAATACGTTTTATTCAATTTTATCTACACCGATGGTTTACAATAACAATCATTCACTATCTTTCATTCCATTTGAAACAATTCACGAACAAGTGGAAATTTGTATTTGCCAATAAATAAAAGTGTATTTCATTCAATGCCATTAATTTCTTTTGTCCTTGCGTCTGCATTTTGAATAAACTCTGTAACGGTAACTTGTTTTTTCTTTTTCATTGAAGCGTGAACATGTACAAACGAGTTCGCCCCCCCCCCTGCAATTTTTTAATTCGATTGAATTTGACATTGCACTCAAACGCCAAGTTCCATTTGCGTTTTAATATTTTACGACAAGTTAATCTTTCAAACGAGAATTATTTGGAGGAGTCCGGGAAACTCCGGACAAATTGCACGTTTCCCGCATTGTCATGCATAATTAATAAATCACGAATAATTCCCGGTATTTCAAATTTTTCTGTCAGTCAGGCATGCAACTGTAGGAAATCAAACACAATTCTGCATTATTCAAGCAGCATGCTGCTGTCACTTTTTCACTGTGAAAAAACTAACTTGATTAAGCTACAATAAGAAATACCCTCGTGCTCCCAACATATTCGATCTGATTTACAAAAAATCGAGTGCCAACGTGGAAGGGAGATTTTATTACTTTTCATTTCTCTTTCTTCGAAGCAAAAAATCGAGTAAAAGTATTAGGGACAACACTTCGAAAGTAGTTGCAAAATTCATTACACTACTTCAACAAATTTCACTGCAAACACTACCGTAATGTCATTCACGATATTTTTGAAAGCTATTTCCGTCGAACAACAAAAACCTGTTACTCCATATCCTGTGTCACAGTGATGGAAAATTAAATGTTTTCAGCCCGAAAGTAGGATTATAAAAATAATTATACTGAAATTCTTGTTATGTGTATACGTTATAGGCACGACGCTGATTGGTATGCGATAGAAGAAGCTTCTCAAAGGCAATGGATTATTATGATTTTTTTATAGAACAACTACATTTATCGCGCAAGAAGTTGTTGTTTTCAAATAACTTCGATTATTATTCATGAAAAAGAAAATCAAAATGAGTGACATTTTTGTCCAACACGATTTCTCTCGACGCAGTAAAAATTATTGTGAAAATTCTGTGAGAACTTTTCATCAGATGTATTATAGTAACTTGACTGTAGATTTTATAATTACAGTAAATTCTATGAAAAGCGATTTCCGTGTATTTATATGTATATGAATGTTGTCAAATACTCATAATCCCTGCCGCAGCGAAAGAAAATGAAAATACAACTAAAACAAGATTGACTGAAAATGAAAAGGATAATTTAGATTTTATTCACACGTAGGAGAAGCTTTACCAGTACATATTGCTCGGATATAAATAACGATTCATTGAACGCACTTTTGTCGCTGTTTAATGACGGATTTCAAATGGTGAGCGATTCCGACCTCTATAGAACACAGAGTGAATAGAGCGTTTCTCATCAAGTGATCACGGCCGATACACATTAAATCACAAGTTTCTATGAAATTTTAGAACCGTGTAGCTTTTGAAGAGGAAAACAAAACACCGTGCTGTTCTATTAAATCGAAACAGACCCTTTCAAACGTGCATACAAATAAAGAGTTAATTCACTGACGGAGTATTTCCAACTATTAGAACGCCGATATTGAATTCGTGTAAATTTGATTCCATGTTTTTAACGGTTTTTTTTTTACTTATACTTCTTTACCGTGGCTTTTATTTTTCGATAGATGTATTACGCTCTTTAATAACATCGATGGCATTCTGGATGAGTTTTAATAGTCAGCATTCCTGTGATACAGTTCGAATGAAAAATTTGTAAAAAAAAAAATCTGTGATTCGAAACGATAATTGGAATGTGCGTTCGTACGGTCAATCAGAAATGGTGATCATTTAGTAATAAACGAGAAATAATTTCTTTTTCATCTCGTCCGTATTCCAAAATGTTTTATATCGTTTTCTAAAACACCATCGACAACACGAGCGAAAAAAAAATATATAAACATATTTTCATTCCGACGAAACACGGATACGGGGATAAAATTTTCGCCGCTGACCACCGTGAAAAAAAATCTGACGCTGCGATGATTATGTCGCTCGCGTATAATAACTTTTGCTTATCAGACGTTGTCGTGAAACACCAGCTGGATTTTGCTTGCGAAACGTAAACTTTCACGGCACTCCGCGGCGTGTTGATCTTACCCCCGTGTTAAACTCAGTCATGTAAAATCTAAATTGCAGGCAAGTTTCAAGCAACACCCTCCACTCACTGTCTGAGCAAGAATCCACGAAACTATTCTGTTGTTCTTTCATTAACAGCCGGGCGGAATTATGACTGCGCGTATGTCAGTGAAAACAGGTTAACGGGGTGCGTACTCGTGAAAAAAGAATGGGAAAAGGGGAGGAGAAAGTGCTGCGACGACGTGGATGGAAAGTTTCCAATTGCTATTTCGATTTAATTGCTCCGTCGGAAGTTAACGCTTTCAGCTATGGGAAAGTGTTTCCATATACATTATACATACATATACATATGTATACATCGGACGTGAGAGAAAAATGTATTCCCGATTTGAAAAATAATATGCGATGAAAAAAAAATGTAAGTGCATTTTTAGGCACATAATTTTCCGAAATTACGCGAAATGTAAAAAGAGATTTTATTCGTTCGGTGATGGCTGGATGTGATTGTATTTGAAAGCGCAACAGTAGTGGTTACACGTGTGGAACAGCTTTTATAAAATATGGAACCATTTACTGTTTCGAGGAAAAGCACGAGAACTGAGATCGTGGAATTCTTTTGATTAGTATCGTAAGTGGAAAATCAACGTATGTAGTCAGACAGTATGGGAGGATTTATACGGCCCATTACTACTGTTGGTGTTATTTCATACACATTGGTATGTGGGAAAACTGAACCGTGCTACGGAATTTGAAAAAAAGAACAGCAATGATAATCAAAAGTAATATTTAATTCGCTTGTCTTTTATGATTCATCGTTGGAAAAATTTGCCAATTAATAATTCTGACTTTTAATCAAACTCGGACAGCGGCATTCTTCATTATGAATCGCGTATCAATTTTATAACGCTAAAGGCAACGACCCTGCAGTGACACAGAATGTATAGAACAGATTTTAATAAATATTACAGTAACGATTCGCTAACTTTTTATGACATTCCTCAATTAATTATCGCGTACACCAATCTGACAGAAGTTTAAAAAATTCACCGGTGTTACGTAATTGCAATTCCATGTAAATCATACGGATTTCAACGGGAGGTACGACGAAGAAAATACGCTATACGTTTATTTAAAATGCGTAAAAGATTGGCGAAAATATAATATGCAGCAGTGAATATTAATTAAAATAGTATTTTATGATACTTCAGATGAATCTGATAAAGATGAATCCTACTTCCAACATATGTACTACATAAATACATACATACCTACAGTGTATCAACTTTATTACGTATGCGACATCCAATGTGCCCAATAATGTTGCCCTATTGTACTTATAGTATGGTAATTCCGTAATTTGTTTCCTATTGTGAAGCTGTGTATGATGTTGTACTAGCTGATGAATTTCGGTAGATGTATATTTATCATCAGCTTGTCATTATTTTCAAACTTTATAGAAATACTCGATGAAAGCATATTTAATATGTAAAAAAATCGTGAATTGAATACACCATTACTTGACATTATTTTACACAACGTCTTACAGCATAAATCAACCTTCTCTCGAGTAACAAATTATTAATGAAATATTTTATACATATAAGAGAAAAATGTAAATCACAACCAACGACACCGTCTACAGATTTCGTAATAATATATTAACGACTAAATATTTGAAACCTCGTTTTCGAAACTATGTCACATTTCGTTGATGCACTTTCAAGTAATAAACATTTTCGCATAGACGCAGCGTTATTAAATAATTTCTACGCCAATGTTGAATAATTTATTTAAAAATTACTCGAAACATTATTACGATGTAACGTTGTCTGTTGTTTTAAAACTAATGAACACCGTGAGAGAGACGATGGGCTGGGTCGTTAGTTTCAAATAGCATCGTTATTCAATAATACTGTGTTATAACTTACTTCTAACGAAGAAGTATTTTCTCATTTGCGAAACTCGTGGAAGCTTCATTCGTGATAGGTACATTGATAACATCGTCATTACTGGTATCACTTTCTTGGTTGTCATCAACTCTATCAGCGTGACGCCTCGGGCTTTTCTCGTCGACTTGGAAACGCTGTCAGAGTATAATGTATCAAGATTGCTGAAGAACGCGAGATAACGGTCAGATAAAAAATTCAATAGCTGCTAATTTGAAAATGTGTAAAATGGAGAATTCATTGCACGACTATCTGATGGAATTAATATTTCTTTATATTAAATTCATATTACCACGAAACGTAGTTAACACGGATATTTAATATCTGTTTATATTAGATTTCGTCACACGTTCTGATTAACTTACGAGTTTGCAATTAAACATTCTTATTCATGTACTTATTAATATCGGGACGTTGTTTTACAACTATCAATTTCGATTTATCTAAATATTTATATAGAACATGCGTCGAAATTGATTCGCCGTTTTTATTTTTTTATTGTGTATTATTTTTTTCATCTCTTCCAAAATTCTGCCGTTCCTTTTGCGTGTCTAACAATAAGTGTAATGTGAGAACACGATTCTATCGATTTTCTCGCGGGATTCAATCTTCGCAATAAGTTTTTTCTTTCGTAAAATGAGTAGGTGGCGATACAGTGTTTTCGAAGGAACTTTCGCGGTTTGTCGACGTTCGTTTGCATGCCAACGTATTTATCCTGAACGCGAGACCGAGTTAAAATGAAAACTAATAATTTCGTAGGCGCTATCGCTTGAACTTATCCCAGGTAGCTATTACCCGGGGAATACAGGTAAATTTACGACAACGAGAACTAATAATTTCGTAATGGTTATCAACGAAATTCGAAACGCGGACTTAGGTATTTGCCAGATAGGCGCCAATTTCTCATGCATGTTGTATTTGGTCGCTGTATGGTGTCGCCTCGGTTTTATGGGAAGTACGAGTAAGTGTTACATTATATACTGACTATGCGTTTTAATAGACAGTAAGCAAATTAATTAATTAAATGAAGGGAAATCATATTTTTGGACATTTAGTTAAAGTTGATTGAATATATTTACTTTATATTATATTTTATTTGGGCCATATCTCCTCCACTTCTAATGCTTTCGTGCGCGAAGTCTATATTTCAGACTTTTATATCATTATAAACTGTCCCCCGCACATATTTTTGAAAGAAATTTTTTAACGTCACTCGCACGACTCGTTACGAGAAAATTAATGTACTGTATCTGACAGTTGGAACGTAAGTTCGAAATTGTTTTAATAATTTGTTCTTAACTCCGAGCGAACTGCGAGAAATGTGAACGTTTGAAATTATAGAACCACAATTACTGACTTCGTCAAACAAAAACTCGTTTAGGTACCAGGAGAAATGTCGAATGCTACTGTTGACTATTTTAACAGTGACAAACTTACGAAATAGGAGTAATTTTAATTGGCGTTGACGGACAATTTTTGAATCATTGGAATTTACCATTAAATTCTTTTTTCGTTGTCAGATTTTTGTTTCCAAATATAAGGGTATGCAAAAGAGATTCGGGTCTTAGTTTACGTTATGGACAGATGTCGTTTCAATTTCTTATATGTGTCATGATTTATGAGACATATACGCATGTGTTCAAGCTTTTTTGGTCAAATTTTCCCATCACTCTTCGTTTATGAAAACCTGAATATACCAAGTAAAATGACGCTACAGGTATGCGGTGCAGAACCAATTCTCTCGGTAAACCGATATCTCTATTTTTATCAAAATTCTTGCCATCTACGTTACACACATGGCGTCTCTTAATAAAATCACTATTACAGTTCAATTTCCAGCACATTTTGTAGAAAATATTGCTCTGAGTAACGTTTTTTGGCGAATTCCATATCCATTTTTATAGCTTGACACAGTTTCCAATTAGCGAATCCCAATTTATGCAATAAAAATTATTACTGTCACATTTGCAACCATGTGTTTACTGCAAAACATTCGCCAATTAATTATTCTAAAAATTTGTAAATGTGAGATATCTAACTATTTCAGTCACATACCTATATTAACACGTTCCCATATATTTGTACTAAGTATTCTACAAATACCTAAGTTAAAATTCGATTAAATTACCTACTCATCAATCACATTTTGATTAATAAATGCACGACTCTCAAATTAAGTATAATTAGCAAATATTCTCTGACACTTTTAACCTTACAGTTATTACATTTACTTTTCCAAACTTAAAATTTCCACTGTATATTTTCTTAATTTCACTTAATTATCTACACGGTGGTGTAAATCTTACTTGCAAAAGGCTTTCGAATCCCCAGAAACGGGAGACAATGAGCGTAAATCATTCGATCGGTTCCGCGGAGCAATCGTCATGATTTTCTGGACTTGTATAATGTATCCAGGCTGCGATCGGCGTTCGCGGATCGTGTTCAATCTGCTCCATGGTTTGGTCCTATTGTGTCGTTGCCGGAAGTCGCTTAGTATGGTAATTTCGTAATTTGTTTCCCATTGTGCACCGGCGTATGATGTCGCATCGGTCGATCGATCTGCCGTCGGATGCAAGCGCGTGAAATTGCCGCGCTGCCTGGCGGATACTACGAATTGCCTAGTAGAATATTCGCGAATTTGCATCGTTCCCCTTTTTACTTTGCGCCTACCCGAGTCCCTTTCATCCGCCGGGACAAGATCGACTAATTTCCCTTCGGACGCGCCGCCGTTTGTTTTGCTCTTTCGCTGCTAACGACTCGAATATTTGTTTAACGCAATTTATGAACCAACTTTTTTTACGCCATGGGAATCAGGGGTGGCGCGTGTGTGATTTTTTTCAAGGTTTCCGAGATCGAGTTACGGAGATCAACTGTTTCGATTTTACGGCATTCTCTGGTTTCCGTAAATGTATTTGCATGTGGATGTATGTATCTATCTATGTACGAATATGTATACATATATTTGTAGATTTGTAGATATATACTATGTTTAAAAAAGACAACGATACAGCCGATGGATATATGTAGTCTTGAAATTCAATGTAATGGATACGAAGCCCTGAACGGGGTGGACCAGCAATGGTGGTGCAATTGGGAAGGGCGGTGATTTTGAATGAAAGAATAAATCAAATTTGCAGAATAAAACTTTGTGATATGCGTATTTGTTTTCGGGAAAGTCGAACTATCAATATTAGTTGTCTAGACGTTCTATATATATTTATTTTATTAGCACCATTAATTTTCTATTTAATCTTAAATAATCTTCAGGGCTTATACATCTCGATAGTAAAGTATTATTAACCTGAATTCATTCTATAATCCCGATATATGTATATGTATATTTTAATATGAAAGCCAAATTCACAGCCGTGTTCAATAAATCATTTTATACCTGACAACATCGAGATCCTAAAAAAGCGGTATCTAACAAATTATCGCTTATATGATAGAAAATAAAGATAATTTTCCACGAAAAACCTTTATCTAGTGATAAAAACAAAAAATTATCAGTCGATGCACAGTACTTCGCGCTGTAAAGTTTGACACTCAACAAAATCAATTTCATTTCGCATTTCAGGCGATTATTGTTTATCGTGGAATTTTTATTAGGTACCTACGTCGTTTCGGAAACACTTTCACAAAGTCGAACTGTGAAACAGTATTCATTATAGTGCGATATAAAACAATGGGCGCAATGAGGTATCGAATGTGCATACTTATGGATAAATAATAATTATTCAGTTATTGCGAGCGAACCGTATCGGGTTATTCCCTGCATGCGTTTAATATTACTGTAACGTAATGTTCATTGGGAATGAAATGTTAATGAACACGTAGAATTTAAATTTTGTAGGATTTTTTAACCACGCTCGATATGAAACACGGTTTCGCGTGATTGGCCTCCGAAATGTAGACGGAAATATGTGCGGATAAAACGGGGAAGAATGATAAACCGAGAAATATATATCACGCATGCCTGTCAATGTAATCATATCAACTGTTGAATAATTAACGAACGATTATTACGGTATAGGTAGAACGCAGAATTTCTTGGGGGATTCTAATGTCAATATTAATTATTGAACCTAGTGGCAATGTGCCACGCTACATTTGTGATAACAACATTGTCACGTTGCTTATTGATAAACAACGCAGTTTTACGAGTTCAATTACAGTGAATATTCTACCATTCTGTAGAATCGGAAATTATACGATGGGCGAAAAATATCGACGATGTATTTCAAGCATCGACTGGTGTTATACCTTTCAAATTAATTAACTGATCTGCTTTGAAGATACGAAAATTACAAAATTGATAAAAGAGGACGTCGTTAATTATTTGTATTACAATCAGCAAATACAGTAACTATCTTTTGAATTAGCACTTGCACTAGACCTAATATTTTATACTTCATATGACTTTACAATGTTTCCGAGTGCAATGCCATCTATTCCAACGAAGATGTGCTGTAAAACAAATCGCGAACTGTAGTTACCCGAACATCATACCACTAAATCGAACCTCGAAGACAGCAAGCTCCGCGGAGAAAAGGTTCTCGTAAAATTTCCAAAATCCCGGGCAAACAGAATCGAATCAAAAAGGTACCGTTCCCCCCCACTAAACACGCCATTAGGAATCTCGATGGATCACAGAAGTTTTCGTCGAGTCTTAAAGACGATTCTCGAGATTGTTTGGGCAAGAACAATCAAAAGTGCCGAACCGGGAGAAAAAGGACCACGTGCTTACCGTAGAGTGTCTAGTAAATCCGGGCTAATTGGCCGCGGCAACGATATCATCTCCCTCGATTCGCAACCCCTGTCTCCAAACTTTTGCCCTTTCCTTCCACCGCCGTTTCAATCGACCCTTACGAAGGTCCTGCAATCACTTCGCCAAGGGTGGACAACTTTCTCCCGATGCAACAGTCTCCGGATTGTCTGCACGTCCCATTGATTAAACCAAATTTCGACGAATCCCGACACTCGCGGGTTTAACGCTTCTCGCAGGGACTTTGGGTTGATCTCACACCGGGGACGGTGAGTCAAGTTCCGTCTAATCTAGTTAGAAATATTTGAGCGTTGAAACTTTAACGCTTCGAGAATTTTTAGCATTTAAATTTGAACAGGTAGAAATTTAAAGAGTAGAATAATTTGAGCGTCGAAATTTTGACGATCCGAATATTTGTAACGTTGAAATTTTTAGTCATCGAAAACTTTTATTGTTGAATATTTAAAGGCTAGAATTATTATTATTCTGTCTTAGAATTTGTATACCTGGGAATCGTTTAAGACTTGAAATTTCAAAGTGTAGAAATTTTGAAAGCTGGAAATATCAAAGGAGTAAAAACGTTTGGTGTGAATTCAACCTAAAGGTACGTATCGTCGGTGCTAGAAGGTTGGCAATGGTAAAAGTTAAAAGTGTGGAAGACTCAAAGTACTGAGATTCGCGTAGAAATTTTGAAATACTGAAATTCCCGTGAAAAATTCAACTGTGGAGAAAAACTAAGTGTTAGTACACTTCACAAATTTTTTTTAAAGCTTTACGTTGGGGTGGTTCGACTACAAGTTTTTTTCAGTAACATTCAATACCAATATTCTCTCCTACACGAAAATTCGTGACGCGGATAACAGGTGACGGTGTTCATAAATCAATTACTTGCATGATACAAATGCGTTTTGACTGCGTGGATATAATTGATTCAGTGCGAAATTTATTTAAAAATCACGCACGACATAATGTAGTATGAAATACCCTACTTAATTGGAGCATCTAAATTGGTGTCTATTCCGTGGAACGGTCAATGTTTTTCTTCTTTAAATATATGTACATATAAATTGACGTTAATCATCAATATTGAAGTTGAATAAATTGCTAAAAACAACGGGGTTAAAATAACGCGGAGCCCGTTACATTTTCTTTCTAGAATTTCAATTTCACCGTTCTTTTCCTCTTTCATCTATGTATGTTGATAAAAGTGGTATTTGAAAGTCGCCATTAGATGAGATATACATATGTACAATCAACAGCAAAAATGGTTTCACTGCGGGGTACGGAGTGCGCGCGGGTAATATTAAAATAATATAAAAATAATATTAAAATCATATTAAAATAATATTAGAATAATATAAAAATAATATGACACCCGCGCGCCCCGTACCCCGCAGTGAAATCATTTTTGCTGTTGATTGTACGTAGAGAGATTATAATTTTAATCTTAATAGGCTTTTTTTCTACGTTTAAAATATTTTTTTTGTATTTTTAAGCAGTTAAAGTTAACTTAACAGAATATAGATAGTTAAATATGGAGCCCCCGATATATTTTTAACATACAATAAAATTTGATCTCGTGTAAAATAATTTTGATTTCCTATCAACTTAGCCAAGAGCAATTTATCGTATAGCATCTAGAAGATTGATACAAGCGCCTTTTTTACTGAAAGAATTTTAAGAATTTATTTAGAGCACAATAAATTCAGTTGGCAGTGTCTGCAAACGAAGATATTTAATTGCAGGACAATGGATTCTTTTCGACAACGAAATGTAGGCCGAAATATTTCAAATTATATTCTCCCGTCTCACATTTCATTGACTAAACAAAATGTAGTACTCCGGTTTGCTCCTGCGTGCACGTTTCGTGTGCATATCTGACGACCTGGCTGTGATCTAATGAGGTCGAAAGTGGAAGCTTCCCTTTCAAAGATCACAGTAGAGACTTCCTCGAAATTGGAATTGGAACAAAGACCCACCGTCGCGATATCATCGCGTACTGCGACGTTCGAATTACATCCTTCGATGCATCGCATTTCGATCAGAAAATTGTGATGCAAAATGGAATTATTATCGAAAATTTGTTGTACATCCCCTATCTCCTCTATAATTTAGATAAATACTCTTTTTTTTGTATCAAATAGAAATCATAATTACAAACCGTTCAATTATTCACATTATTTCCAGAAAAGTCGATAGTAATTTTAAGTTTCTATTAATCTCTTCGTAATCTATTTCTCTTTATCTCGTTAGCGTATTTTTAATATAACTAACGGAGAATATCCAGGTTACGACTTCCTTTATTCCGAATAAATTTTATTTGACAATCTTTCAAGCCCCCGTCGGAACTGTGAATAGACTATTGTAATTAATGCTGCGGTCTTAAAAAAAATGTTCTATATTATTTGAAACGGTTGATTAAAATAATCCACGGACTATACTTCTTCCCTTCTGCTGCGGGTGATAAAAAAAAAGTGACCCACTTAGTCGAGATACCACAATAAGAGAATTCACTAAATCAGAAAATTCCGCGGCTTACATTTCCCAGCGATTGAACGTATAAGTTCTTCTCATTAGAATTTTAAATTCCTCATAAATCTGTGAGGATATCCGCACAGCCAAAAAAGAGAATTACGATTAGCGAAGTTTCTCGAAAAACATCGCGCACTCCGCGTGCAATGAAACTTTATTTATCATACAAACGTATAATGTAATGGAAGTTCCTCGCAGGAAAATATTCCTCATAATAATCTCATAATTGCGTACGTGTCGTTGATTAAATGAAACTTTTCTATCCTGTTTGCAGTGTCTTTTTTAAGTAAACAACGCTGAAAGCTAGCGGTTACACATACGAAAACTAGCAATCCATACGAAGATCTCGAAAAAATTTTCTCGAATGAAATTAAACCGTGACGCAGGATGTAATAATTTATAGAGAGGAAAAAATTGCTGAATTCATACCATGCGCGCAGAGTACAGTCAGTCTGAAGCATGATTTAACGAACGGAGTTCTTGAAATACGAGGGATAAGGAATTTCATGATTCATATTTCAATTGGGACCATATGCTGTCAAGAGTTACTCAACAATAATGACTATTTTTTGTTCGAAGGAATCGCTGTACTTGAGATATCAAAAATGTTTTAACATTTCCTTATTAAGTTTTACATAATAATACGTCATTATATTTAAAAAATTACCTTATGTACAATTCCGTTCTAGATCAAACTGTAAGAGGAAGTGTTTTTCAAAATTATGCAGAGTTTAGCACCGTAAGTTTAGAATGTAAATGCCGCTGATGTTTGTCAAGGGAACCCGTTATTGAAAAAATCACAATTTCATAATTTTTTTCGTAATCTGTCGTGCAAAATGGCATGCACAGGTATTTACTTTTCCTTCGTACTTCTATATTAAAATGTCACGAATAAACGAATGACACGTGGTGATGAAAGTTGTAATAAAAAATAAAGAAGTTATGTCAACTCCTGGAAAAATGGGAAATGGCTAAAAAATCGTGATTTACATGCTATTACTTCAACGTACTTCGTTGGCTTGATACAAAATGCAGAGAAAATGAGGATAATAATAAGTAAATGCTATAGAAACTGAATTATTAGATATCCAGTGGAGAAAACTCGTAAATATTTGAATAAAATTATTCTGCATATCATTTTCTTCACATAGGAATATCTGTTTAAATTAAACTACAATCGCGCGTCTCAAATATGTATGAATCACCCTGTATACCAATTAAATACGTGACCTACGGTCAAGCTGACCAGTTTCTTGCCAATTCGACGAGGTTGAAGTGGAGTTTTTACACGTTAAAACTTATCGGCCGTTATAAAGATCACACGGAAAGTTTTTCCGTTATTGGGCGAACAGAGAGAACTTCTCTTACGTAACTGGAACGAGCTTATTAGTAAAAATTGCTGGAGTTCGCGATTTAGCCAGCACCGCGAGCAGGTAGAAACACCGCAAATATCCTGAGAAGAGTTGTAAAACTAGTTTCAGCAGTTTCCCGCGATTCTTCGTGTTTACTAAATTGAATTGCGAATCAGTGGGGAGCACTATTATTTACGTGTGATGGAAAAAATCCAATTAATTCAAAAGTTGGTAAGACGAGATTACGTGGCGTTACAAATACACGCCCGGCGTAGAAATAGATTTTTAATTTCCAGCTTTTACGAAACAGGTCGAACAACCTGAAACGTTTCCCCGTGAATCGCGCGATACGAATAAAAGACAAAAAAAATTGTATTTGATCTATCGGTTACGGAGTTACAAAGTAACAGACAGGCGGGTGGAACACATTACATATTGTACATACATACATACGTGTGCATCGAGAAGAGAATAGATAGAAAAGAGATAAAGAAGCGAAGCGAAGAGAAGAGATTACAAACCACTCAGAATTATTACCCTGTCCCCTATACATATTTGGTGAATTTCATTATCTTTTCAGATTCGTCGGAACGAAAACTCTCACTCTCAATCACAATCAAATCACACAAACAAAAGATTACATTACAAAAAGTATGCATGAATGGCATCCGGTAGAATTCGTACCACAGACTAATTAATAAAAAGTAGACAAACTAAAAACGTGTAAATAAAAACACGGAAATCCACATCGACCGTAGACGGGAGCCGTTCCTCTGAAACATTTCACACACGTTCGTAACAACACGGAAAGAATATGTTTCCCTGTACAAGTAAGGAAACACATAGAAACAAACAGAAACGCATATATAAATATGATACGTACATACTCGGAAAAAATTTCCTCTGATTACGTAAACACTGTGCATGCAACAGGGGGCGATACATTAAATCAATTTCGCGTTTCGCCGAATAAAACGGCAAACCAACCGGGCAACATTGCAATTGGCACGTTTCTTTGTTTTTCGTTGTTCGGGACATACCGTCATACAGCATATCGAGCCGCGGCAATGGCGACAATTTACCGGTAAAAACTAAATTGCGCCGATGCCACGACGAGATAAATCTCCCTACCGAAATGTCGAACGGCTGATAAAAGCAGTATTCGGGGGGGAGGTTTGCGCGGAAAGCCTGCCAGTCGCGTATTGTTTCGCGGCTGAACGTTTACCCCCGTCCGATTGTTTCGTTGCGATAGGCACGATCGACGACGAGACTGATGCGCCCGGGCTGACTTTGCAACTGCAAAACCGGCACCGGCAGGCAACGATGGTAAATTGCATGCCGCGCCTTGTTTTCCGTGTTTATCTGGCTCCGAAAACACCGAAAATCGTGTCGCTCGTATGCACCGCCGAAGATCGTTCGTTTGTAGCAGTCATTGACAAATTAATTGCAGCAGTTAACTACTTTCAATTCGGGCTAACGCAAATTTTGATAATTAGAAATGTGTTGATTTAGACTTTTATTTGTAATTGATACGATGAATTTTAATTGAAATATTATATCGATTGTTGACAAGCGGCAGTTTAGTTAATAACAAATTAATTAATTTTATATTGGTATATCGTTTGGATGAATATTTAGTTAATTCAATATCGCGGAAAATTGGATGTATGTAAAGTTCTGTAAGAAACTTTTTGCTTGGATAGAAAATGTATTAACGTGGGTTCGCGACATTGTGATATTTAAATAAATTCAGTATGACCCAATTAATTTTCGATACCGAAATTATATTAAGTATATTTGAAGAAATTCTAGAAATAATAAAATAATTTCAATGGTAAGGATTCAAATGTGATCGGTCCAACATGAAATTTTTAATAAAATTATTTCAAATACTACTTGACTCGTAACTCATTCTGAATAATGTACAGCACAGATTATAAAAATATGTTCGTATTTCTTTGTAAGAGGATACGTTTGTAACTCGAGGTTATTCAGCAAGGACCTGTATAACATTAGGATAATGAAGCTTGTTTTAAATTTCAAGATTGTACGTGCTGCAAAAATTCATAGAGTATTTTTATTTCCAGTAGGTACCACTATTTCATATTCATAAAAGAACACTCATTGTTATTTAACGTAAAAATAAAACCACAGCAATGGACCAACCACCCTTTCCCTCAATTTCTCATTTAGGAAATCCATTTTGACAATCTCCATTCTAAATTCCGAATCGACAAAGAATACCACCGAAATCGCAATTTCAGAAACATACCGGAAGAAACTACGGAAGTACGTTAAACGCCACGTTGATTTTACTTCGACGATAACAATCGTTGAAATCCATCGACTTCTCGTTAATAAAAGTTCAACTTACATAGTTTCCCCTTTCCGCCAGACTTCGTAACGTTTACAGTAATAATGGAACCGCCGGGTATCACCGTGTTCACGGTGAATACCGACGAACAGGTCACGGATATCGTTACGCAACGTTACAAAGAATTTTCTCATTTAAAGCCGGCCGTTTTAAATTATTTATTCGATAAAGATTACTTAACGAGCGGCATACGCTACCCTTCGTCCGTCCGGCGGAAAATTAATTGGCGTAATTAAAAGAAAATTAAAAGTGCTCTTCCATCTTGTCTGAAGTCTGGCAGGGTCGTAGGAAGGTCGTAAAGCTGAAATCGATTTAAATCCCGTTGTCAGCCGGGAGAAGAGTTCCGCCCGGCAGGATCTGGTATCCAGCATCACGCCAATGCGAACTAATTTTAAGAACATTCCCCGGAGGGCAGCCAAGAACAAGGAGGGAAAAGTAAGCCCCGGAGAAAGGAAACTTTTGTCGGGGACCCTCTTTTCCTCGAAACAATACTAATTGAATTCAATTGTGGAAAGGTCAAGGGGTATGTGAAACGTGTCTTTAAATGGTGAACACTGGGAAGTCGGGAATCTCGTTGACGGATATAAAAAAAAAAAAGAAGAAACACACCGCTTGATGTTTCTGACGGGATGATGAAAAGAGTAAGGAACGTTTCTTGCAACCTCAATCTCGTTACCGTTGCTAACGTGTACGCTGAGAATTATTTCTGTTATAGTCTCGAGATGTTATTCCTCAGATTACAAGGTAAAATAGTATTTATTTAAAAGTGTCGACTACTGTGTTCCATGATACAATTGAAATAACTTGATAGAAAAGTGATCCATCTAGGAATATTAGTAGTTCAAATATTATATTTATACTATCTCCGTACCAACATTTCAATTCAGTTATTTCCGTATTAACAAACCAGTTCTTCAATTTCTAATATAACTTTAAGAACACTTATTGAATCAAATCGCAACAGAATCTCCGTATCGATCCTAAATCCTCGCGAGTTGTCATTTTCGGTTGAAAATCTGGACCAGCGATTTCCCATTTTATCGTCTTACGTAACCGTGCAACTTTCCCATTGATTAATCAGCCGAATATCAGTACAAACTAATGTCGCACGCGGCAACGGGGGGATGTAGAACTTTCGCGGAAGCTCTTACGAAATCGTCAGCGAGCGGCTCCTTAGAAACTCGCTCGAAGATTAGATCACGACGATTCAGACGAAAGCCGAGGCAGATTTATCGCTCGGCAGATAGGGGTGAATTCTGAAAAGACTCCCAGTCAGCGTGTACAAACCAGCTTGCCGAACATCTTCATCGAACAGGAAGCTACGGGGTGGTGGTTTATCGGCATTTCACCAGCGTTGCTTAACCGGACGGGGTGCGTCATTAACGCTTGCTTAACAAGAGTTATCTCAAGTGGGCACGCGTGGAATTACGAACTGGTGCCACCCCCGACACTCCATCCCCCTCTACCCCCCCCCCTCACCCATGGTTTCTCTCGTTTCCATTCCTCGCCCCATTCGTCGGCGCGGAATTCAACCCTCGTCGAGTTATCTCGGGGCTCCTTTTATCCGAACGCTTTTCGGCCCTCGAATCAAAGGGACACCCTCCCTCCCAATCCCCTCCTCCTTGTTGGTCGGTCGTCCGGCCAATTTCATTATGTTCCACCCGCTGGCAGAACACCTACGAACCACCCCACCCCCTTACCGAGAGCGGGGGTTGAAAACTCGCTCGTGCGCGGTCACCGCGAAAAACGTAAGCCTCACGTCCCAGGCGTACGTGGTGTTAAATTATTTTTCACACCGGCGTGCAGCATCCATTGCGAAAACTATTCCTTTTTTTTGTTTTTTTTTTTTTTACGAACGAAAATTGAAATTGAATCTGCGTCACGTTGAAATCAAACGGAAATGACACGCGGAACTATGACCGGATGGGGTATTTTTTTTTTCTGTCGACAGGGTACGGTTGAGGTACATGGAGGAAGTAGACGTTCAAGTTTTGGAAAGATTTGTGGATAGATGAGGGTGAAAATGTGTTTGATCGGGTGACAGGTGGAGTAAATTGTAAAATTTGTGGTGGTTTTTCGAGATCGTAGTTACCATCCAGGGATGAACGAAGAGGAACTTGGAGAGTGATAAATGGAATTAGAAATAGTAATTCATCTTATTTTTGGGAAATATTAAAATTTTGTAATATGTCAACTTGGCCAGAAAGCGAAGTATTTCAAGAGAACTCTAAATCTTGATTATGTCGGGCACCTGATATTCTACTTTATATTTAACGTTCGTTTAAACTAAGCGTATAAAATTATATATCGTGACAGGAAAAGTAATAACATAAAAACTGTGAATGATGAAACGTTGAAATTTTAATTCTCTTTATAATAAGTTTCTGTGTAGACTTTAAAAACTCGCGGAACATGTATTATCATATATGCATATAGTTTTAAATTGGATTAACATTATTCAGAATTTTCTCCTGCCGGTAAAATGGATAATCCAAGAAAATTTTTGTTTTTCAAAGTACTCGCTCCCGGTTGGCGTTCTATTTTCATTTCGTTAAACAGTTCGTAACATACATTTCAGGTCGAGTAAGTGCGTTATTATTTTTCAATCTAACCAATTTTCGACACAGTCGATAAATTTTAATAAAGGCCTGCAATATCCAATTCATGGAAATCCAATTAACGGAAGTGATATTGGATTCCACGATGATAATAAGTGTTTATTGCAAAAAAATGTTTTACGAACGTCAAACGAAAGCAGAGCGAGTTGAAAATAATTATCAATATTTATACGTAGAAATATGTTTAAAAACATTAAAAACTCGTGAAAGCATTACTCGCATTTGGATGAAATCATTCGATGTAAGATTGTGCAAGTAACTTACAAAACTTGGAAGCATACAGTAATCTACAATCATTAATTTATTGATCAACACTGACATTGAAGAAAATCAAACGAGAAAATATTCTGCCCTCGTTTACATATGTAGCATGGTGACATTAGAATATTAAATGTCACGACCCCATGTTACTATGATTTCAAAGTATATAAAATCTTTCAACCAAACGGAAAAGCTCTCTTTACTATACATTGCTTTTAATCTAAGAAAGAGATAACCCTGTTCCTCTATAGTACAGAGCCTATACCAAGAATCGACCTATAACTATTCAAAGAGAAACAAAGTGATATGAAAATGAATCTTTTTCAAGTGTCAGAGAATCTCCGGAAAAAAATAAGGAAGCTGATGGAAATGAATTCGCCTACACATACCTAAAATAAATTTACATTTACAGACTTTATGTTTTATTTAATATACACATTTATCTTGGAAAAGTAAAGATATTCTTCATTTTAAATATAATCAAACATACATATACCACTATATCAACTCCATATTCGTTAAATCAACCGAAATCTGTAATTGCAAAAAGAAATTTGTGTTCCCTTAATTAAAAATTCTATCTATATTAAATAATCATCATGAAACACAATCATCAAAGACACAAAATCCGTGAATTAAATGATAGCGTCGACGAAAGGCACAATCGGGAGAAAAATATTTATATGTAAGAACCGGGTAGACGGGTAATTAAAGAAACAGCCATTACCACCCTTTGCCAGCACAGATTCCCCCTCGTTTGCCGTATTACCGCGACCCCTCGCATTTCCCTGGTCCGTTGAAATCAAAGGAAGAACATCCCCGGCCGGACGGTATCATGGTCAATTTCATTTCGCGTATTCTCCACGCGAACGGCCAGACACCTCTGATTTCCACATCGATTTCTCTCGAATTCACCCGCAACATTTTTTCAAAGTGTCGTCGAGCCACCGACGCTAAATCGAATCAAGATGAGACTATTTTTTTAAATACAGCTTATAAAGCCTTCTTTCAGAATGTAAAACGGATTGTTTGATCGTTAGATAATTGATTGTTTTCAAAGATCAAGAAGGGAGTATTATTTTTTTGTTATTGTCAATTGATATGATTTTTAATATTATATTTTTAAAAAAATAATGTTCTTCGATTCGTTTTCAAATTTACCAGCATTTGTTGAGTATGTGTGATGGTAAATATATGTATAGATGTTTTTGATATTCAAAAAATTCGTTAGTAGCATTTTATAAAAATTTCCGCTTGGAGGTTTTCAAAGAACAGTCAACAACGTTAGTTTGTTTCTATTAGTTATTTAAGGGAAAGAGAAATCGATTTATGTATTTGCACCGATGAAAACTAATGGTTTAAAAACTTCTGGATCGTGAAGGTTCAGTATTTCGCCGGTTTAGAGTTGTTTATTTCAATTAAAAGTTTGGAAATCCATAGTTAAAATATAGTATCTCCAATTAGGGAGAAATTTAGTGCCATATTGCAAATTAAAGGAATTATATATCCTTTAACCGTGATATTGTCGATGAAATATAAATGAAATTCAAATACCGTAAAATTATATTATCGTCTAATTAGATTACCGATCGATGGAACAATTAAAATAATGCTTATCAATTGATCATATCTCTGTCGTTGTGGCAGGACGATTATGAGAGTGGTGTTCTTTTATTACTGTGAATAAAGCCAACAAATCTCGGCAACATTATTCCAACCAAACATTAATATTTATTACCATGGTCCACGTATATGTGATTTATCATCAAAGATAAAAACAGATCCGTTCCAAAAATACGATTCTCGATGGAAACTCACGACATCAGATATTAATGACTCGTTATCAGCGATGAGCTCTGTTAATGTAACTTCGGATTAAAAGCGTAATCATATGCACTTCGAATCCGCCGTTTTACGCGATTGCTAATTCCCGTTATATCTGTTCAAGGTAAATTATGTGTGAAATGCATCGGTGATTAAAAAGCATGATTTTTCGAATCCTTTTTAAATTTGATTCGATTCACCGATTAATCGTACGAAATTTTATTCTCACAATTTCACATAATTTGATGCATTTTCGTACAATTCCTCTAAATTAATTGTTACAAGTATTTGTTTGTTACCCACTTTCCGTGCATTATCGGTATTAATACCATTCAGTTTTATACGACCGTTTGGTAGGTATATTTGTTCAAAACAAATTGAAATTAGCAGGAATAATATTGTTTTGCAAATCGTTTATGATAAATCCAGTAATAGAATTTTCTGTCATCTGCGGCAGCCAAACATGTGAATTCTGTTTATATGTATACATACATGTACATACCTATATCACATATGAATCAATAAATTCATTATGCAACGAGATTTTAAATG
Source organism: Mimumesa dahlbomi (assembly GCA_917499265.3). Classification (NCBI taxonomy): domain Eukaryota; kingdom Metazoa; phylum Arthropoda; class Insecta; order Hymenoptera; family Crabronidae; genus Mimumesa; species Mimumesa dahlbomi. The sequence continues at coordinate 7,015,701 of OU824118.1, read as the reverse complement.
ATTAAATACCAAATATGTTTAATAATAAATTGAAAAATTAACGCGAATTATTTTATTTGAAACGAGATGATAATTTGACGACTTGTCGATGCTACTGTCCTTCGATTATAACGTCGATTCCAATTTATGGCGGATAAAACGCTCGTCATCGATTTATTTTAGTGTAAAGGAAAAATGTCACCGTGCATTAGAGTTTATGAAAGGTTGTTCTCGAGTAGCCATCAAGATTTAATAACATCAGTTTCGCGTTGAAGCGGAAATCGAGTCGTTGCCGATAAACCTTAGGAGGTACAAGATTTCCGGAAATTACAGCGTGAACAGAATTGATTTGAAATTTAAATATTGCATTAATAAATAGACTGTCGATGTTTATGCAAAAATATATAATTTTGCAGGGATCGTGCAAAGAAACAAGATTGATAAATAAGTGTTTCTCTACGATTAGAGAATTTTTTAAATTAGGAATAAATATTTGACTTATCACAGATACTGTTTATCATTTACTGTTCGTATTTACATAAACATTCGCAGTCTAGTTACAAGTACGATGAAAAAAAGTAACTTGAAGGACAACCAAGGAATTTCAAATACAACTTGCCAAGTTTCAACGGCAAGAACAAGACAAGCTAGGAAAATAAAAATAAGGCACAATGTTCGCGAGTAGATGTTCGCCTTTAAAATCTATATTCCAGAATTCATCGTATAAACCATTTCTTCGGTTCACGTTAATTCTTATACTTTCCAATCAAGAATATCACTTGCAACCTTTTCTTTTTTCATCAATTATGATGAAATGAATAATGACAATATTTTAATCAATTTCAACTCCTTAACATACGTAAACGGATTTGAATAAAGTATTTCGCGTCATTCATACCGCTTGTGAGATTTTCAATGCTATTAAGGCATTAATTTAAATGACATTTCCTTTTAAATATATGAAACCAATTACTCCCGAAAGGAAGACGTAAACGTGGATTAAGCGACATAAGAACACTTTTATTTAGACTGAATCACGGTTGATTTGACTCTATCCAATCGGCGATATCACCACATAAAGCAGTGTTTCTATCCTTTCAAGGAGCAGGTGTTCCGTTTAATTGTTTCTTTCCACTTGAGTTTAGTAATTCCTACTTCGTTTTTATGGCGGACTTCGGTAGGTTATAAAATAGAGACAGCATCCTACGATTAGCAGTAATAGTAATTACAGCGCGTTACGTAATTAAAACAATCTGCTTTCAAGTTCTTTAGAAATCTTATTGGATTGTCAGGGCGAAGTTGTGGCAATTAAAAATTTATCCAACTCGAGGTAGCCGATTCCCCCCACCCCCTCCCCCCAAATCGGCGTATTTTCAGTTTAAATTAATAATTAAAACTTTACGTTCATTGGATTGATCTTTTAATAAATAGAATGTTATTATTACCGAAGAAATAATTGGACGCCGGTTACTCAAGGGTAATTCATCTCGCTGAAAGTAAAAGTTGCGTTAACATCGTTTACACGGGTACCGGATTATAATAATTCGAAATAATACATTTTTTTTAAAGCAACTTCGCGACAATTTCCCGGCCTTTTTATATCCGCGAAGCATTCGCTCGCGGTTCCGGCGAGCAACTTTGCTTGTTAATTTTTGCCAGAGACTTTGTTTCGCGTGGCATCGCGAAATCCAGTGTGTCTCTGCGAAACGCGCCATTTTGTTGGCAAGGAAAACCGATTACGGCACATAGGAAAAGTCGAAAATAAATCTGAAAAGGACAAACCTTGGCTCGGAGACGGTAGCGTAGTCTTTTCCGATTACGGGAACCGCGGATGTCGGAAAATAACGAGACACTTCCAAGGACATTTTCTCCCTGGGAATTAACGAAAAAAATAAATACCCCCTGGCATTGCGGTTGAAAATGTGTAGCTGTCGCACGTGTACAATAAAATCGGGATAAATATAATCGTGGTCTTTTGGCAACGTGAACACCGCGCGGCATTTAAGAGTGATAATAAAATTCAAATGTATTACAGGACATTTGATTTTTCGATTGCGATACAAATACGATATCGCACGCGAAATCCTGCGTGAAACGCCGATAACAACAATTATATTGGAAGACAGTAAACACTGTTAATAACATATATGTATGTTTGTTTTTAGTATTACGGTTACTTGCTGCGTACAGAATATTTTTGCCGACGTTTCGCGTGCATTGTAACACGCCTCAACGGGAACAATCTTTTATGCTGACTCGGAAATTGCATGACTGTTGATATTTCTTGCATAACTTTGTGTATTCCACCAGGAACTTCGAAACACATAATTATCAACTATAAATTGGAGTGTGAAATTGATTAATTAAATATTTCCGGATGAATCAGAAGTAAATCAGGTTACCATTTACTTTCAATTTAAAATGATCGATCACGATTTATTTACCCGCCTTTCCATTACATCGAATCGTAAGACAACGTGTTATTTAAAAATATCCGTTTAAAAAAATATAGAAGAAGTTTATATCAGACGCAGAATTTTTGGTGCAACGTGTTTTTATCAAAAAATGTATATATACTTTACGAGCGTGACCGTGGTTTTACGAAGATGCTTCTCCGTCACATTTTTCCGGAAACCGGGTTAGTGTTAAATGACAAACGTGGTTAAATGCTGAACCTTAAGTGGATAGAATGTGCTCAACTTGTTTCACCACGACGTTGCCCACCCGATCTCACAGTGTCGTTGTGATATTGCAATTGCTGGGCCTCAGTCTTTTTTTTGGTGTTTTCCATTCGAAGTAAAGTAATGGCTAAACCTGACTTTAAAAAATCCGTGACATTTGTTCTATACCACATGTCAGCGAAAATATTTATGAATTTTGAGAAATATTTGGAAATAAGTCATTTGCAATCAAAGTATGTGATATTAAACAAGTCTTACTTCAGTAGAAATTCAAATAAATTTCTTTAATTGTAGACTTCACCGTGTCTCCGTGAACATTATTTTTAATGGGGAAACAGATTTTAAATGACCGTTATCTAGTTTTTTTATCTCTACTCAAATGCATATTAAAATTAATGATTTTATGTATTCATTTCTTATCAGAGCATATTCATTACGCTTGACATATTGCACGAATGAATTCGTCCTGTTTAATTAAAAAAATACACGTAAATATTTCTTACAGTTTTGTAGAAAACAGCTTGTAACATGGAAAATGGGTCAGTCCTGTAGATCTTCAAGAAATCTCCGTTGTTTCTTAAGAGCTACTTACATTTCTAAAGACGAAAATATATCTTATTTCTCATCCCCCTTAATATTTACTTTAGCAATGTACTTAGGATTTTATCTAATAATAAAATCTCCGACAAGCACCCTTTCTAGGAACTCGTTCTTATCAATCCACCCCTGACTCGAAAATAAAAGTGCTCCAAAAAAAGAAGAAATACCTAGCTATTACTTTTTTAATTTCCGTTTTAAAGAAATTCTATAGAAGAACGTACGTATTTCTTTCGGCGGACCCCTTGCATCAAATCTCTGCAACCCCAGACATACGCACATCAATCCGGAAAACCACTGAACCGAAAGCTTCAACTATACGAACATAAAAATTCAATTCCACATTCTACTTGTCCCAAATCAATCACATCGACACACACAAAATATAAAAGAAAAAAAAAAAAAAACAATACAATATCCAAACAACAATATTGCCTTCTACTCCACACTTTACCATCCCTCTCCCTTCAAGTACCACGCTTCTCAGCCGTCCTTTGAAAAACACGTAGGAACAAAGGTAACCCAGGTCCGCGTGGGATTAATTAAGAATGGGGGTAATTCTCACGGGCGGCGTACCAAAAATTCCTTCGGCTGGAACGTCGGCGGCTTTCGTCGACACCACGATGTCCAGCCCGGCGAATCAAGGTGGCGGACGAGGAAGATACACGTATTTCCCGACGTCCCCTGAAGGGCCGGTCGGAGAAGTGGGGTCGCCTTTTGTCCGTCGCTGGTAATGAGCGTCGCACACGACACACTCGAGAGGGATGAAACTGGCCCGGCTTGGAAATGGACAGATCGGACGCTTCCGGACTGAATGCCGGGCTGTGCTCGTGGCCGAGAGGGAGAAAAACCGAGTGCGCGCCTTTTCCACCCGGATCCCCTTTTGCAATTCTCCGTGACGGCGTGTAACGAGCGACCGACGAAACTCTAACGAGGCTTGCCCATGACTGGCGTTTCATCGCAAATACTACCCACCCCCGTAGCCCTTCACCCCCTTCTATTTCCCACGGAGCATCGCCGGGTTTCCTGGTTAATTTACCACGGAAGGAGGACCACCGGTATCTCATTCTCTTAACACGGATTCCAACCGGGCCGTGATTTCTCCGGGATAAGGTCACTCGATTGCGCGTTGATGGTTAAGATTCGTCTGGAAGCGCCTTCTTCGGGGCTGACGAGATTCTTTTCAGACTGCGCTGGTTCCGGCGGAATACTTTTGTTTCGACGAACCGTTGATAGGGGTCCTGATGAAAATAGGGGTAGCGGGAATGAAAGAGTAAATGAGAACGTTCGGACGCTGCGCGGGAATTGTGTTCGAATGGGATATAGAATTTAAAAGGATTTTTTTTTTCGACGAGGTTTCAGATATTAGATATGTTTCTACTGTGTGGCTGTAGGTTTGTTGCTTGTTGGCTGATTTATATTTGGTGATCGCATTTCATATTAATAGAATATTTGTGTAAAATTAAATGAGGGTGCACAGAAAATTATGTGAAAAATCAGAGAAAAGTTTATTAAAAAGATGACAGCGTTTAATGAAAATAAATATGATATTGAAAATGTACTTAGATCGAAAATTCAATTCGATAAAAAGAAATAAATATTCAATTTTTTAATCCGCCCTAGTTTCAAGTTTGCAACAGTTCGTACGTAACAAAACCATATTTCATAATGGGTTAAGTTCAGGATTAATTCAAACGATATAAAATTTGCGTTCGTGGCACGTTTCACCCTTCGAAATCAAGTCTTCGCGGTCAGTAAAGATTTTCACTGATTACAGACGGTACCTAAAAAACGTGTGCCTGATTTCCTTTGTATCCTTTTCCGGTAGCACCGACGACCCTTTTCCTGCTTTTACTGCGTGAAATGTCTGCTTCGTGGCTTTGCCACTTTCAAGCTCTTTCCCTTCGGAACAAACGTCCGGTAATTAATAGCCGTAATAATTGAAGGACATACCTCAAGCGGAAGACAAAGGATTTCAACATTCAGTCATTTCGACCGGACGACCATTTTTTTTTTTAAATTAAACGGCAGACCATTCATAATTTAATCGTTGTTGATTAAATCATTACTGGAACGTTATCGAAGATTGCTGGGTTAGTCAGTAGCATTTGAAACGCTACTCTTTGACATAGAAAAATCTACATTTTTAATAATCGCTGTACGCATGGCTCTCTAATTATTTCACCGTAAGAATATAAACTGTATGTAGATTAAGAATTTTTGAATATGAATACGGAGAAAGTGAAACTAAAAGAAAATTTGAATAAATACCCCCTAACCCAGAATATAAAAAGAAGTACAAATTTCTTCCAGATATAACCCACAATTATATTCTTTCACGTTCATTTTTAAATAATATTTAATTCCATCCATTTCCATGTGTAGCTGTACCGAGAAATCATTTACGTCGAATTATGAGAATTACCGACCAAGTCATTCCCAGTTCCGTCGAATAAATTACTCTTGCGTAAAGATACACGTTCAACACCAACTCGTATACTTCCGCCGGAAGTAACGTCGAACGGCTCCTGTTTCTATCTGCTAAATAATTTATGGACGTTAACAGTTACCCGCCACTTTCCGTGACATGCTGGTTTCATAGATATTCAGTAGACAAAGTCGTCGATTCATTCGGGCGTGTCGGGGGAAAGTTCGATCGAAGAAAGTCACCCGATTGTTCGTGTTTTCGCGCGGGAAAGCGAAGTGTAACGAGTAACGACGGAGAAAAGAATCGAGCAGTGTCAAGTAGAAGAGCAACAAAGCGAGGCTTTTCTTATCTGAATTTCACCTGGCGACGCGGGGCGGTGAGAAGAGTACACTTCGCCGTTTATTTTTTCGGCCCCACGGTATTACCGCGGCAAACTTTTCTAGCGTCATCGAAGAGTAATTAATGCCACGAGCAGAACAATTTAAAGAAAAGTGCACTTTACTGTAAGGAGACGGAAACAAAGGATTGCCTTACAATGATGCCACCCTTTTTTCGAAGTGCACTCGTGTACAAAGAACGATTTAATGGCATTTTTGCAAAGCATGTCGCTTAAGTTTTTCTGTATCTATAAGAACGGGCTGGGTAACTTTTCCGCTGGTTCACGTTAGTTCTGAAGGTATTAATTTTTGATTGAGGAGATTACATGTATTCTTTGTACGGAGATGATATCGATGCTTTTAAGGTAAAAGGTAGTAATCCTTGTTCTATAAATTTTGGAAGAGAATTAAAAGTTGATTTCCATTCAAAATTGATCACTTATATCATTTTCAAATATCGTTCTTCATTTCTATAGAGTTATAACCTATCTCAGAACAATTCGTATATATTTCACTAATAATGGCACGCGAGTATTTATCTATTTAAATGATTTTTTATTCCAAATGTTTCATACCGTAAAATTACCTTGTTTCACGTTGAAACGTTACGTCGTGTTTAAACTTAATTTTCGAGTAATAAATAAGGATTAACTTCCTTACAGGGGGATCCCGTTTACGGTATTTGAAATGCAATTTTACGAGTTATTTTATTTTTAGTCCGAGATGGAGCGGGAGAAATTTTCTTGTCTTCCATATAATTCTTAGATTAAGCGAAAAATACTGTACTCCCGGTTTCTTTGAATTTGCGGTACACGCGCTGCTGAAATGTCACAATAAAGTAAGTTTCCATGCGCGCCCTTCCCGGGTATAGTTGCACGCGGAGGAAATAATAATTTTTACTACGCTGAGCATGAAACCGCAATATTTAGCACGCGGTTATTATTTGCAACGCTAGGACCGACTCGTGTAAGAAAAATAAGGGAACAAAAAGCACGGGTGGTTCTTGAAGGTGTAAGGCTTTTCTTCTTTGAATTTCGAGTTCTAACTTGCAATAAGAGTTTCCTGCTTCTTTCAACTATTTTTAAGTCGCGACAACGTCGTTAAATGATAAATTATATTGTCCAAAGGGAGCTATTTAAATGTAGTTTTGCGCGATGTATTTTACACGAAACTAATTACGCGGCGCGTAATTCCCGTACATTTGCATTTGTATAGCTAAATTTGAATGTATACGAGGAAACGTGCTCACGAGTAATAAATAATTTTTAGAATCCATCATAAATTTTTTACGTCAAGAAGTTTTGTTTAAATGAAAAGAGAATGAAAGATTGCTTCCGTTAAGAACGAATATTCGACATATTAGGAGAATAACTTCCCTGATTCGTGCTTACAACAACTGAAACATGAATTCGGTTTTATGTGGAAAATATTAAAATTATAGCATACGATAGAAATATTCTTCGTTCATATGTGTACGATGACCATTAATAATATTTTATTGCAATAAGTGCTCTCTACAATAGAAAACAGCTATTTGAAATACATAATCCATGTCTTGATTTTCAGTATCTCCTTCTACACTTTAGCCAGAGAAAATATGTATGCTGATTTTCAAGCCCGTAATATTTTTTATATTTGCGGGCGCTATTCAAAATAGTTCAGCGAAACGATACCCGCATTGCTAACGTACAGTGGCCGTATAGAAAATTACGCTGCATGTACTACATACATGCAGTAACTATACTTAAGATTAGATATAAAGTAGTTTCATTTCCAAGAATCTTTTGAACATGAAAAGCATATTTTGTTGAAACGGAGAATGAACACTCATTAATAAACTTATCATCAGCCCCACGATTTTTTTTCTCATATTTTCTACATTCGTAATGTTGATTGTATACCATATTAACAAATTTCCAGTAATGCACGGACATCAGGGAAATGAAATAATAAATGCAATGACAGAATGAAGTTTGTCATGTATCACATTGAATATGTATATGTATGTATTTACTACTAATTAACAGAAACTTTCAGAAATCCGTGTATTTGTGATTCTAAAGAGCGTATATATTTAACGGGTTCCCTTTTATACTAATGTAATACAACTTTCCATAAACTATATGCCGACATGTAAAACAATACCGCCAACAATTTATTAGCACGATAATTTTTACTACCTTTGTGCACAGGCACGTAATTATACTCACCTTTATGGCGGCCGCAGTGTTTTAGTAGAAGCAAAGATACAGATTTTCTTATCTGAATTTCCAGTGCCAAGCGGCAACAAAAGTGTCTTGCCCCTCTTCGCTTCGGGTTTGCGGCAACTCGTTTCACGAAACTTTTACGATGCCGCTATGAACTAATTAATTTGCGGAACAGAGAAAATTTTCATTGTTCTGGTTTCCTTACCGAAAGGAATATCCAGAAGTGCAGTGATTAATTCAATTAATTAAAGTATATTCTTTGAAACTTTCGATTATAATTGGCTGTTTGGATCGATAATTACATCGTACGTGATAAAAACAGGCAAACACTGTTTATAAAATATACTATAACGGTGGAAACTATATTCGTGAAGTATTATAAAAAAAAGGTGCATAAATGGAAACATGTGTCCAGATCTCGTCGGCAATGTTTACCAACTCTATTAATTTGTATAATTGGTATTTTATTTGAAACTAGAACATCTTTTAAAAAGATTAAAATAAAAAAAAACAATATAACTATATCGAAAAATATTAATTCTATGCTGAAACATTAATGGTTAACGTAGTCAGCACTGATTAAGCAAACCTTTCTGAATTTCACTGAAGACACAAACTCCAGACCGCAAAACTATTCCGTAAAATGTCTTCTTTCTTTCCCTTATCACAGTTTTCATCAATTTCACTACTTTTCCCCAAAGTTTCGTGACTCGACACCCGTTGAAACCATTACACACTATTACATCCTTCCCGCTACTCTCTTTCCCCCAGTTTGATAACACTTTCTCTCCGGTGTCTGAAATACGCCAGACATTTGCATGAATGTTTCGCGTAACACAGACGCACTTTGTTCACTTGAACCGCCGTTGTACGTGAGGTACATATGTATGTGGTGGTTACGTCTCGTAGAAACGTGTCCAATAAGTCTCCCCTTAGAAAAGTGAAAAGCAGTTTTCGATATATCGTCTAATGTCCAAGACTCTGTATTCCCAAAGCTATTTCACTGTCTAGACTGGATACATGTATGGCAAATTTCAATAAAACTAATAAATAATGCCTATTTTTCGTTGAAATTCATCCCCACTTGAAAACAGTAATAAATTAAACAAATCCAAAGTTGCTCGCTAGACCCAGGGATATAAAAATGACAATAGTTGTGTATTATGCATAGGAAAAATATAAATTACGATAAGTTACAGACTTTTGTAAATTTAATTAATTCAGATTGTTTACTTAGATTAGTTTCATAATTTGTGCTAGAGAAAAAAGAATTTAGTATCTTTGGAATTCTCAATGGTTTACTCGTATCACTTATTATTTTAAGATATACATTGAATTTGTTTGAAATCAAAATTTTGAATAGTTTTAACAGTAAGATTGATATAAATACACTATGCTCGCATTTCCGCAAATAGCAACAAATTCCTGAAATTATTCAATTATTCAAATTTTTCTAAAATTAAACCAGAAGACTATCTTAAAAATAGTCCTGGCTGTCCTAATTTCGGAATTCATAGCATCCAGTTACCGAACACATATACATTATCAGAAATGGTTCAGGGTGTAAGAAACTTTCGGAGCGTCATCGGGGAATAATTATTGCCGCAAACTGGAACATCGCGGGTCTATTGTAACGTTCCATTGACTATTAGTCTTATTTATGTTAATTACTTAAATACCACACGTACATCGTTATTTATGCGCGTTTACAGTTGTTGGACTGTATTACCGTAATAATCAACAATATGGCGCCCAAGGATTTATCGCAAAACACGTAAGTACATCTTCCAGTAATAAAAACTACTCATAATGCAACATACGCGTGCAAAATGTAATCAGAAGTTTAGCGCTGGTCAAGTAAAACATGAAATCTTGAAAGTATAAATCACTAACATAGTAATATTACGTGTCAGGTTGAAATTACAACTTAATCACTGAATACACTGTAAAATGGTGAATATGGTCAAAGATACATTTCCATCACGTATGAAAAATAGGTATCGATTCGAACAAAGAGTATTTTAAAAGATTTTTAACATATGACAAAAATTGTTATTTCCGAAACATAGGATGCATTATGGAAAACATATCAAAGCTTAATATAAGAATAGAATCTGCAAGAAGAAAGGAAACGTGGGAAAATATAAGTTGCCTAGAAGATGGCAGTAAAGCTTTTCTTATCTAAATTTCAAGTGGCGGCCAGTAAGAAGAACGTTGTGCTCCTTGTCTGCTCAGGTTTCTGGCACACCCGTTACAGGAAACTTTCGCGATATCGGCAACGACTAATTAAAGCGTAGAATAAGAGGGGGCAATTACCACGGTGGTCCCATTTAATTTCTTGGGCCGATTTAAGGCACGACTTGCGAGGGAACTGGGTCGCGAGTTCACGTAAAGCTTTTGCATACATTGTACACATACATATATGTATGTGCATATGTATGTAGAATATGTCGACACTGTTTTTTACCTCATTTGGAAACCCGGAGATTCGTACCTCGGACACGCTTGAATACGTAAGATCTTGAGACTGTAGCTTGTAAACTGATGTTTTTTGTTATTTTAATAATATACCTGGCGGGATTGTTATATCTTTCAATCTTCATTTTTCAGCTATTTAAACCCTTCGAGGTAAACTAATGTTGGTTAGAGATAAAGATTCGACTTAACAACAGAAAATTTTGCATTATAAAAGAAACTACTTGATTTTCTAATTAATCTCTAATCTCTAATTAAGCACAAAATATTTGACAGTTAATTCATTTCTATTATAACAAGTATAAATAACTCTATTGGCATCGAGTCTTTTCTAAAATCTGACAGGAAGCAACGGTTTCTTAAGCGAACTCCGAAACGTTTCGAGTAATTGATAAAAGCCAGCTTCATCGAATTACCGTAAAATGCAATCGTAATAATTGGGCGCATCCGTCGTTGTTCCGACTCCTAACTTTCATCTGTCAATCTTAATGTGATGAGATTATGGCGAGTTCATTTGCATTTCCGAAAGGAACACCGCTCGGCGAAGTGAAGTGATTTTGAAGCCCGCAGCATGGCAAAGACAAGGATCTTGAGAACGGATTCAGCCAGCAACGTCACCCAACGAACAAGTTATATCATTTTGCAAAGTTAGAGACGCTAACGTGGCTCGTCGGTTAGTTCTGTTCTGCTTACATTAACGCGTTTAACACGTCTCCATATTCCGCCTTACCATCCAAATAATGAAAATCACGCCGTCCAAAGCTTTTCCCTGCATTTCGGAACAGATAAGATATCTGCGATTTTATCTCTGTCAACCTGTGTGATGTAGGCGCAGTATTTCAATGATGTAAAAGATAGGACGACGAGACAGTTACGTAAATGGAGATTTTAAATTAATATTAATAGAATTGTATTTGTGTGATGGGATTTATTGATTCGTATCACTGATTGGTATTTTCTGACAAATATTTGAAATTTACCGTTTGAATAGGAGGCATTCAATTTAATGGAAAATCATGAGATCTTTTCATAAGGAACCAAAGTCAAGCGTTTCAACACTCTTTGAGGATTGAAATATACTTTGATCGATTACCTTATAATACCGAAATAATGAGGTATTATACGTTCGATAACTACGTAACTTCCATATTACCTTGGATAATGAGGAAAGTGAATGATGAATCGTGTGAAGAACAATGAAACGTATATTTATAATTGAATAAGTTTGAATTGTTAATTGAAAATGTCTGTATGTGGCAAATTCTCGTATTCTCACGCAAATTAGGAACTATGTCGCGCGTTGGATTAAAATTAGAACACTGAAGGCGGTATCGTAGAAACTAGATTTTAATAATTATTACTAATTTTAGTTTTGACGATTGTACTCGACGTATGTTAATAAAATACGCGAGCAAACCTCTCAACAGCAATCTGGACTTTTCTTTAATCATCATAAATAACGAGAGAAGTCTTACGATATTCATCGAAGAAAATAGTAGGTATGGGATATAGAATTAGGTTAACTCGAGATATATCATTTTGCGCAGTTGCGGCATGATTGATGTTTTAATATGCTTGAAAAATGTGGCAAATCTGTGTGGAGAACGTAATGTATCATTACGTGGAATTTCAGGCGAATGAAAAAGTGGATTGAGATTGCACTTCTGTTATCCTATTTAACTATCAAAAGTTTTAAATAAAAGAGTCGTTATTAAACTGATTAAAATTAATGTAATAGATAATTCAGCAGTTTTAATTTGGAAGCCAAACTGCTCGTTTGCTTCAGAACCATTAATTATTTATTTATTGCTTAACTTGGTGTATATACAAAATTTCAATGGAACAAATAAAAGTTAGTGTTAACGGCTAACAGACCGACATGTACTACATCTACTTTATTAAACGATTTATTATTTCGTTACTTAATTTTTTCCGGATCGAAAGAAATAGTTCAAGTCTTTCCTGAAAATTCAATTAATTCGTAAAAGATTATTCTCATCCTAGCCGGTAGACTTAACTACTGTGGTATTGATATTTTAGAACGAATGATATTTTATGAAAGTTGGATTGCGTGATTACGGAGTGCGAGGAAAAAGTGTTTGGACGACTGTCATGAGCGAGCGAGGAATGTTTGTATCGAGTGACTGCGTGAGGTGCGAGAAAAGAGTGTTTGGACCGAGTGACAGTTTTTCGGTTGGATGTATCGAGTGACTCTTTGTGCGTGGATCTAGGAAGAATGCATGGTGACCCGTGACCGAAAAGTCGGCACGTGGCAAGTATGTGTGTATGCGTGTGAAAATGAATGAGGGATGAACCAGTGTGAATGCGAGTTTTCGTGAAACGAAGAGCGTGTCGGAGACGGCAGAATAAAAGCGGGAGTCGAAGAGAATGGAATCGGGAGTCGAAGTCGAGATTTGGTAACGAGAAGTGTATTGCGAGGAGTATCGTGAGGAGTTGTATGTAGTTTTATTTGCGAGGAGTTTTATTGCGAGGAGAGTGTTTTCGGGAGTTATAATTATTAATTAAATAGTTAATAAACACTTTTTTACATTATTAACAAAGAACATCTTGTTACCACCACGAAATATCCCACACTACTTCTCTATGTATACATCGTGGTAAAGGGAGAGAGCCTGCTGAATTAAGCTGATTCCGCCAATTAACCATTTTCGATTAACGTAATGAAACACATCTTCCCTATCTATTTAATCGTCGATAATACGTCATTAGAAGTGTACGAGCGTCATTACCGCACTCTACAATTATACCCTAGACAGTTTTCTGAGGGCATCGTAAATGTATACCTATGATATTGAATCGACATATTTTCCAACCCGATTAAACGCGAAAACACGCTCGGGACTTTCGCGGTGAATAGATGGGATAAAAGGTGGATTCTATTCTGCCCGGTTTTCCCTTTCATTTCTTCGCTTCCAACCTCTTCGCTATACCATTCTTATTCCCCGGTGCATTTCTTAATAAAGAACCACTTTAATCTCGCGCGCGAGAAAATAGCCGGGCTTGTAATTCGCGTTCTCAACTTCGTCGGTAAAACGAGACAATTAATCAGTACCATGGTCGTGAAATAATTCGATAACCTCTCGTTCGTTCTTTCCCTCTCACGACGTTATAGAACGTAAACGGGAGAACGTAATTTTTCCACTACTTCTTCATATCGTGCCACGTATCCTCTTTTATTAGATACGCTGCGGAGAATAATTAACTTTCGAGGGGCTATGCATTTTTAAGAGTATTTCAATACCCCGCCGGAGAGTCTGATAGGAACAGTGGTGATATGGAAAAGATATCGTAGATCATTTATCTGAGAATCGAATTCGTTTTTTTTTTCTTCTTCTTTTAAGGTAATAAACTCACAGAACGAGGAAGGTGGTATTTTTCTGCGTGTTATATTTAGCGGTACGTGGTGGCTAGGCTCCGAATTGAAATTAATATTTAACTTAGTGGCAGGTTTATCACGTAAGCGTGATCATGAATTGAACTGGAATACGACGTAGTATTACGAGTGCGGAATTGTACAATTGTTACACGTGGTTCACATAAATAAATTGGCAGAAAAATGATGTTGTTTCGTTCAGAAACAATTTTTTTATCACGGTGAATGCGATAATTCTTTTGTAAAACAGGATCTGTAGAATTAAACATTCTTTACTACTTTATCGGCCATATAACACGCCGACCGTCGTACGTATTTCTAACCAATTGATCCAAACGACGGGCGGCTCATCGTAAATTACATAAACTTATAGAGGTTCGAAACAAACTCTGACCTCGCTTTAAACTGCTTTGAGTGATAGTATAGACCCCACGGGAACATCGTCAGTTGTTTATTTTTTACCTCTACAATTCACAAAAAGCGACTGTTAACAAAATCCTACACATCAAATTAAAATAATGTGAACTCTCATTACAAATATAATATATACTTCTTGGTCTAGAACTTGTACAATACCAATATACGTTCCTCAGTTAAAGTGTTAATCGAACGAAAAATGACGTTTCTATTGTAATGTGACTAATTAATTCAACAAATTACAAAGCAAGTATACAAATATACTCATTATTTATCATTGTACTTGCCGTCCCAATTGTTAAACTTCGAAGAATAATATAAAATACAAAATCTCAGCTCACTCCCAACTGATCCAGATAAATAAGAATCATCTATGTTCTATTATGACTTTACAATATAATAAAAAAAACTATTAAGTACATATTCCTTTTCATAATAGTCACATTGGAAAACAAATATTTCCAGAAACATCTTTCCAATTTAGTAATGTACTATCCACCTTGCAATGAATTTCCCGTAATCGTCAACGAACGAGACTATACGAATTGTAACGTGCAACAGAATTCACCGCGTAACAACCTTGTCCCCTAACAGAGCGTTCCTTTCACCTGCGGCACGTGGTACGTGGCCACCTGACTGCCCGTGCAATTTTTCAGTCGTCCCCTCGGCGTCGTTTTGCACAGCATCAGCGTCACAGTGCTCTATCGAGAACACCAGGCGTCGGCAAAACGTATCCGTGCGCGAACTCTTCACTTTCGCAAAATAAAAAACCGCAGACCCTACGCACCACGTGATGAATCTAACGGCTACGTTAACAATCATAGCCTGCAGCTTCCTGGTGGTCGATGGCGTAAGAATTTTAGCGGTGTTTCCCTTTCAAGCGAAGAGCCACTACAACGTCTTCGAACCGGTGCTGAAGAAACTAGCCGAGCGGGGTCACCAGGTTGTGTCTGTGTCACACTTTCCGCAAAAAGCTAAATTGGCCAACTTCACCGACGTGGACGTTTCCGCGAGTTTGCCGAGTCTGGTCAGCAATCTGCCAATCTCTGTGTTCGAAGACTTTACCAGATGGAAAAATATCAAATACCTGACGAGACACGGCGGCGTGGACATATGCGAACCGGTGCTGAATCACCCGGGTGTCAAGCGGATCGTTGAATCCGGGGAGAAGTTTGACGTCTACGTGGTGGAGATTTTTGCCACCGAATGTTTTCTCGGTATCGGGCATGCTTTGCGAATACCGATTGTGATTGGCGCGATCAGTAGTGTCACTTTGCCATGGTCCAACGAGATTCTGAGGAACCCGGAGAATCCGAGTTACATTCCGAACTGGTTCAGCGGATACACCGGTCATATGAATCTGTTCGAGAGATTTATTAATTCGGTGGGACTGGTAATTACTAAGCTGTCTTATAGGTGAGATGATTTGTATAATCCTGTTAGGGATACGGAACGTACTGTAATTCGTTTAGAGACGTAAGTAATTGGAGAATTGCAAGTACTTGGTTACTAAGGTTACCAAGATTCGATGGAGTAGGCGATAGACGAAATGTTCATTTGCCAAATGGATTAATTTCACGAAGCAAAGAGTAGAAACAATTGATAAACTGTGAATGACGCCTTTTAAGCTCACTAATTATCTAATATATACCGTTGCATACAAATTGACTTGCATTATTACAATAATTTGATTTAGAATATGGAATTAATTTCATTATCTTCCGAAGAAAATTATTTATTAATCAAGAACCTTTAAATGTTTCTACCATTTAGTGCTGACAATTTTAATGAAGATATTTTTTAAATAAAATTTGATTAATTTTTAAACTGGAGATAATTGTTTTCGCATCCGTAGCAATGTTTACACTTTAATGACTTTCGCAACTAATTAATTCTCTCGATATATGGCCCATAACTCTTATTTCATTCGTTCTAACACTAACAATGAATATTCTCCGGGATTGCGCTCCCCCTTTATACTCTCGCCATGAGTCTATTTCCCAATCGCGACCTTGCTACAATTTGCATCGAATCGTAACACTTATACTACGCAGCAGCATCACTTTTTCGTCTTTGCGGACGGTTATCATTCTGCTCGCTTCAACCGTGGTTCTCACACACTCGCGAATTTTCCAACCGCACAGTGGTGCTCACTCTATATACTTTTAAAATTTCCCATCATGCGTTGAAATAAATTCAATAAAAGTACAAGATGTAAAATAAAATTTTAAAAACATTCTGGATGAAATACAGTGATGTAAGTTTATTAACCGTTTGCATTCGAGAGTTTTTATTTTGCTCTTATTTCGGTGACCGAGAATCTCCTTTGGAGGGCAAACGATTAATTCGCCTTAAAAATAAATAAAATTGGAATGACATTTGGCGTTTTGAATTGTTACGAATATTGCTATGTAGAGAATTATATCGAAACGCGACAGGTATTAATAAAACATGAGATACAGTATTCTACAATACAAAGACACAAAGATCGATCGACCGAATAAATTTTTCAGAGAAAAACAACAAATTATCGTTCTATCTAAATAAACGATTTTCAGGTGTAAATGGGAAATTTATTTGAATCATTCGTCGGCCGGTACGTAATAAAACTACATGAATAACGAATGAAATAAAATCTTCAATAATCTGTGCACGGTGAAGATTTATGTGCTTAGTGAACTGTTGAACTATACGAGCATGAGGACAAGGAATTTATAAATGAAATGAATCGAAATATAAAATGCATCGTCATGAATAAAACAACAAATAAATAAAATCCCAATACTACCTTTTAAAATGATACAACTTATTTTTAAATATATTATAAAGGAAATCTATTAACCTCCAATTAATATACTATTCTTTCACCTAATTCATTTTAAAATACCTCAACAAAAACCCCAAATAAGTATTACAGTCTTATCAACTGATCCCAATTTCATTTCTACATAATAAGATTAGACTAACAATTCTCCACAACTCTCCAAACTAATTACCGTCACATTTATTCTTCCACAGAATCCTGTCGGACGGTCCAAGCCACGAGGTTGCCAGGAAATACTTTGGCGAGGATCTACCCGACTTTGACACTCTTCGATCAAGTATATCTTTGATCCTAACGAATGGTCATCCCTCGATAAGCACCCCTCGCGCACTGGCACCCGGATTTAAAGAAGTCGGCGGTATTCATATACCAATATCGGGAGCCCCCAGGCTTCCGACGGATCTTCAACATTATCTGGACTCTCATGACAGGCACGGCGTTATTTACTTTAGTCTCGGCTCGCAAATAGACTCGTCCAGCATGTCGGGGCAGGTGTTTGCTGCCCTTTACAGTGCATTCGAGCAAGTACCGCAGCAAATACTGTGGAAGTGCTCCGGAGGGAAAATGCCGGCGCTGCCTAAGAATGTTAAATGCATCGAATGGGCGCCCCAGCTCTCCGTGTTGTGTACGTACATTTTTTCCCATTCATATTAATATTTGAACGAAGGTTGCATGCGAAGATTACAGGACGTTGAATTTTGTACGAGACAAAACTGATATGCTTTTTCATCGGTCAAGGGTACGGTCAGTATTTAACGCGGATGAAACGTGACTTTGTTTGGGATTGAAAATTATTTCCAAAGTGTTTCTGAACTTTTGAGACCTTTATGAAATTAATTTGTGTACCGGTGCTTCCGTAAACTATAGTGTAATTAGTTTTGTATCTATCAAGTTTACCTACTAGGTTTTCGTTTCAATAGAATCCGGTGGCACTTTTTAGAAAGAATTATAAGATTATCGTACGTTACGTAGATTGGTTTAGACCAGTTTATTAGTTACGGTGTCAAACCAACGACTAAAACTGGCAAAAAGTCGGTATACAGTTAAATCGTTACTTGCAAAATTAATAGAATTGTAGGCAGAGAGGGACGCAAATACCAATGGTATTTTGAAATTACTACTCGATACAGTTTGAGTGTACAAACGATGTAACTTTCCCAAACGAGGGTGCCTTTTTGTTAAAATACAAAAATCATAAGTGGAATCGGCCGTTTGTGATCAGCCAGACGCACGATTGAAATTGGTTGGTATGTGTTAGCGGCACGTACGCGCCTCAATTTGTGCATGACGTGCAAGAAGATAAACGGTAGGCTTCGGTTTTCATTTTTAATAAATTTTTTCCGCCCGATTCGTTAGAAGTAAAACGACAGACAGATCAAGAAATATTCGTCGTATCGATTCAACAAAATCGTGAATTTTTAAATTCTGACTAGACTATTGCATCATAAAAAAAACTTGCACCTGTTACACACGAAATTTAATAAGAAATATGGAAACAAGAAGAATTTCAAATACTAAAATTTACAAAAATAAGTATCTAATCCTACGCATTTTACCTTTTATCACGGTTGTTTCACTCTTTTTTTATTTTGATAAATACCCTAGATGGAAGGCACAATCGCGTGCAAATTTTTCTACCCAAACTGAACGCTTCATTCTGACATATTGTACCGCGACACAAATATTCAAATGTACCGGCGTCGAAATGCGCACTTGATTCCGCGCATTTATCTCGCCGATGGCTTACTTCTACGATGTCGGTTTCTTATAACGTTCTATTATGCACAGGGCATATTTGAAATTCTAATGTCTCGAGGGTTCGTGATTTTTTGCTGCTTGCTTTTTTTTTATAACCACGCCAATGGGGGTATTACTAATAGTCGTTGTGCATCACGAGACAGGAACAAGTTCCGCCGAATAATTCGGCGGTCTCATTTATTTATTGAGACTTTGTTACTCCGGAATCACATAAAACAGATGTAAAGAATGCATTATCGCTGAATAATGCATGTACGCCAAATTGCCTGAATATCGATCCATTTTTAATGTTCGTTATATGTGTGTTACATCGTTCATTGTTGGAAAGCTATCTTCATGAGCATTGCATATAAATTGATGCATACAAACAAGGGGCACTAAACTAATTTCGCGATATTGTGAATTATTATTCGCGTGTTTCGTTCGGAATGACAATATCCCCGAAAAAGCCTTGTATCGCGAAATCGGTGAATTAAATGAAACATTTCTGTACTTGAATTCCACTAAAATCTGTTAAAACGATATCCCCGCATACGACCTATAACTACGACAGATTTTCAGAAAATCGGAGTTGGTCGAATTGTAAACTGTAGTTTTCCACGTCGATTGGACGTGAAATGGACTGACGTATACGTTCTGCGTTTAAAAGGACAGTCAATATCCTGGAAAGACACGTGTTACGACAGAATTTCTAACAAATGGTAGACATCTTTTAAAAATCATCTTTGCATCGTGGAATGTACTGACAATGTTTTGAATATTATAAACCAAATATTTATTATTTCTTCGAAATACATGCTGAATATATTAAAATATAAAATTAGCTTACTTCAGAACATATTATAACTAAATAAAAAGGTAATCGTGTAAAAAATGATCAATTATCATGCTGCATAACCAATAGCCGTAAATCTTTTCATTAAACAAAGAACAAAAAATCGTTGTTCTTCAACCACGGTTATATCCCCCTAGATAAGCACAAACCGAAAAAATTGAATCAATTATGAAAAAAAAACGCTCAAGGCGTCCCTCCTTCCACATCGTTAGATTTTTATCTCGAAGTATCTTTAAATATTTACTCGCGTGTGCTCGTCGAAACTCAATCTCAATATAAAAAAACGTAATATCGAATTCTGTTTCTCAGTGTACTCTATATTTCTTATGAGAGAAAGAAAATATTCTCGTTTTTCCTTAAACAAGTTAAAAAATCGTCCAGGTGTTTATGTTGATCAAATTCAGCATCAAAAGTAATGTTGTATCAGAATGTTGATTTCGAAAGCACGATAGTTAACATGTTAAAACCGTCATTAAAGTGGGTATACTCAAGTACGTCATCGTGGCGTGTTCGGCTTCTATTGAGGGCACTATATTACTCTGTTGTGGACTACTCGATAATGCATGTGATAAACAGGTATAAGAAAAATTAAACAACTATCATTAAAAAAATCGATAAATCTCATAACTCTTGACCAGTGGCCCTACCCAAAGAAAAAAGACGACAATCTGATTAATTGAACTTACTAAAGCACTAAAAGAACGAGACGTTGCATATTGTATTATAATCAATTTCACAAACAAGTAAAATTCATTTTTCGTTATATACAATTACACCCTATTTATTCAGGAAAGACATACAATTAAAATCCATTACTTCTTAATTTCAAAATATTAATCCTGCTAAAAATATAGAATCATAAACCGGAGGTTCAGCCTGTGTCTTAATTCTAAATTCTATCCAAAGACTTTCATTCGTTTTCGATGCTCAGTGGTTGCGACAAATCTACAGATAATTTACCGATTTTTTACATCTCTTTTCATTTAAAATTTTTATTCAACAAAAATCGGAACCTACAGATTCAGATAATTCGCGAAGCTCTCTCCCTGTTCCACCATCATTACATATCGTTAGATGTATGTGCACACATACATACACTGCGCCAACAGATCTAAATTAATAGATAAACCAGACCATCCCTATAAGTGTACACGACGTACGACAGCCTGTGTAACTATCCTTTCCGAAGGCTGTTGCGAAACTTCATCAAAAGCGTCCTGTAAATCGGTATTGCATTACTGTTTGGGATAGCTTTTGTTGCTCAGTACACGTGTCACGTTCGGAAAGGTAAGGCTCCGTACGACCCGATGATTTATCGCACACGGAGTGTAGGGGGAATAATGAGAAGGTATGGGTAAGTTGTAGATTAGATCCTGGTTACTTTCGGGTTGAATTTGGGTTAGGTCCGGACTAGGTGTAGGTATGCACATGCGGCATTTATATTGTTACGCGACCCTGTTTTTTAATCAAAGACACGACACAGTCGTTTTTTAGAAAATGAAAATACAATTAGATAAACTTTATCGCAAGATTTCTCTATTGGATCATTGATTCGATTTCTCTCATTTCGTTTTAAAACTTTTTCTTATCTGTTGGGTCATCCGGTTAGGGTTAGATGAATTTTGGGATAACGTGAAAGAAGTCGGACAGGAAATTCGCAACAGTATCATAGATAAGTGGTACGGTAGATTTTTGGACGAAATTCTGGTCGGACCAGAAGTTGTTTCACGAACATGTAGGTGTAGGTAGACGATAATGTAACCCGTAACACTATTATCAATTTTGCAAGATAGTTAGCGTTAGGTCACTTTGTATGCAAATTATTGTGATTATAATACGTTGGCGAAATGTGGGGCAGTGGTTAGAAAATACTTGCATGAAGTACTTGGAACGCATTCAAAGCAAAGTCAATAGATTCAACATCAAATATACCGACATCCATTAAAAAAATGATAACGATTCGCGTAATCAAAAGAAACTCGATTAATTTCTCCATGTCACAACTCATGCTAAATTCAATCAAACATAAGTCTAACGTTAAATTATACTTTCCATAATTATATTTAATCATACTATACTAGGCATCGATTATAATTCCATCCTTCAGTTGCCCTAAGACACTAACATACTTTTTCAACCGCGCCATTCACGTTACTATTATAATTCGATTTCAACCCGCCAATATTTCCGCCTTTTTCACAAACCATTTAAATAAACTCATGCTACAGTGACATTCGGCGGATTACATCTCGAAAACCCGTGACCTGGAAATACGAACTGTTCAACCAAGAAATTGATCCGAAAAGCGCGAGTTACAATAATGTTAACATCATAGAAACACCGGGGTGATATCTCCGGGAGCATGTAAGAGAAAGTGCGGAGAAGTTTATCGATTGGCAAAATCACTAGGTCACCCGAACGTGCGGCTGTTTATCACACACGGCGGCTTGCTGGGGACACAAGAGGCGGTTTATTGCGGGGTGCCGATCCTCGGAATGCCCCTGTTCGGAGATCAGTACTTGAACATGGCCTACTTCGTCGAAAGAGGACTCGCGCTGCAGCTGGATTTCCGTCGACTTTCATACGAACGGATATCGAACACTTTAATCGAACTGCTCACGAACAAGAGGTAATTAAAGCCTTCGTTCTCTGTGCGCATGAAAATTTCGTGGCTGAAGTAACGAGAGACTGAGTGTGAGTGGGAAGGGTTAGTGATTTTTACACTGGTTCGCATGTACCGTTTATATTTACCGAACCAAGGTAACAAAGAAAGCAAAGTCTGCATTGAATTAAGAGAAAAAAGAAGAAGTTTTCGTGACTGTTACATTGGATCGTCGGTAAAATAATTATATTGTAAAGATTGATGAGATTATGAAACTAATGGTATCAGTGTAGCCCAATGATTATAGATCATGACCTCGGAGTTTGCGATGGAAATTAAATTTATTTTCGGTATTTATCGGTCGGTTGCTTTATTTGGAACACTAATATTTCGCTGTTGTACTGTCCAGCCAGTCAACCGCCAATTTAGTTGGAAACGAATTGAATTATAAATAGCTCGCCCGATTTCTGACAGTGTATTTTATCCGTTTATGCTGGATGGTAATTATGAAGAGGTTAAATGAGCACGGACTGTTGGATATTAACACATAGTAACTATCGAAATATTGGATATACGAAGTAGACACACGTGATTGGGGTTTTGTAATTTCGATTATGTAACGGGGGATAAATTTGTTCTCTACATGAAAAGAGTTACATATTATTTTAAAATTTCGTTCAACGAACAATGTTTAATAATGAAGTCACGACTTGGATAAACTTGAAAAAGAGGTAAAAAAAAGAGATAAAAACAATATGAAAAGTGTAGTAAAATTTTTCTTACTCTTATCGATGTAATTTCAATAAACTAAAAAAACGTCATCAATATTTTACTTTGCTGCTATAACCAGGTCAAAATTTTTAAGGATAATAAAAAGTTACTGGTTATAAAGTTTTCGACCAAATTTTATCAAACATAGTCGCCTTACGACAAAGTGAATAAATTTTCTGAAAAGAAACAAATTTTCTTCCAAATTGTCAAAAAATTTCGTCGATAAGAATAAAGTTCCTCAATATTTCTAAATTATTTCTACCTCTAGAAAATTTTACGTTTTTGCCTTTCAAAATGCTCATTTTTCATATGCAACACGGCCCGGTAAAAATGTATCGTCAACGGCAAATTATGACCCTTAATTATATGTTTTGCTCGATGTATAGTGTAAACATCCTGATTACGTTCGCACACCACAATCCTATCGGCAGAATCTATTTTGCAAGTGACAATCGTTCTGCGATAAGCGCGTAGCAGGCAATGAATTTCATGGTCGACTGCCGGATACGTCGTACATTAATTATTGCACCCATTAATCGTTTGCTTCCCTATAAATCATTGTTACTAATTACAATTAGTCCGGAATGTAAATGTCTTCACTCATGAACACCGTCATTTCGAATAGGCGACAGTTTATCGACACTGTTATCAACGTTGTACCAAGCTGCGAAAATCGTCCGTAGAATGGAAACGCAGAGGTCCCAAAACGGACATGTTTAACTGTTTACACTCGAGATTTCACATTTTCCTCTTATTTTCTCCCCCGTGAAGGGAAAGTGGAGCACAAAGGGTAATTGTAGAAATGACGGTGAAAAACCTGCGAGATGTTCATATTCCCGCAGTGTCATTTGCACGACGTTAGAGATATCGATCTGCAATTTAGTCTATTGTAGTCAACGTAAAATTTCACCACTAAAACCCGTATAATTATTTACTTTTACTATTTGCAAATGTTTTGCCTACGTATCCATAAGTTTTGAGATAATACAATCGTTTTCAGCGTAGAATTAGATGCTGAAAACGATCGAGAAACATTCCTTTCCGAAATTATCGATTAAAATATAATATGTGTTACGCAGTTACACAGAAATGGCAAGAAAAGCTTCGCGCCAGTTCAAAGACCGCCCAATTTCACCTTTAGAGGAAGCTGTTTATTGGACAGAATATCTAACCCGTCACGGGCCAAATTCCTTGAAGACAGCTGCTTCGGATTTGGCGTGGTATCAGTATCTGCTGTTGGATGTTATCTTCGTAACAACAGCGTCATTGCTGCTTGCGGTTTGGATCATTTTGAAACTATTAAGGTTAATATTCTGTCGTCAGAGAATGCCGGTTGACGTCAACAAAAAACGACAGTAGGTACCGCGTTATAACTGCAGAAACCTGACAATTTTTTAAATAAAGCAGATATAAATTTATGTTTGAGCTAATAGAATGATAATTTGAATCATACCTCCACTGGTCGATTGTATGTAGTATAGATATTTTTGGTCAATTAAAAAATGCCAAAGATCTTTTCGAAATAGAATGCTCACTTGTGTATTGTGTTACACACTGATGGAAAATAACTATTATTATGGAGTATAACTTATTTTGGAAATTATACTAATAGGCTTTGATTTAGGACAATGTTAAATATTTAAGTATATTAAATTATGTACGTTTGTATTAATGGGTATCGAAATCATTAAAAATTGATGTTTAATAATATGAAATTAGGGAAATAAAGTTTAATGGATGCATTAGATGAACTAATTTAATGAGGTAATTTCAAAATAGGGAACAAGATTCGTATCATATGCTGACGTTTATTTGTGTGAAAAAATTTTAACAGAATAAAACATAATAAAGGAAAGCTTTCATTATTATTATGATTCAGAGATACTCTTTCATTATAAATGAAATAGAATAAATCACATAATTGTGGAACAAAATATCTGGACTATTAGCAAAAGTATCAGTGACATCATGCTCCGATACGTTCGAATCAGTTTCGAGTGAAAGATAGAACGTCACAGGAAAAATATGAATTTTGTTAATTTCATTTCCCTGCATCTGATAGATCACAATAATATTATTGTAAATTCTCTTTGTTCGTTCTACAGTAGTATGCGCCTATACTGTGATTGATGTAAATACAATTTATAAATAAATTTACGAAATTCGAAAAGATATATTTTCTTACACAAAGTCTCCTTGTCTGATTTTATAAAATCCTATATCGATCCACATACTTATTCTCCTATCACTATATTAACAAATCCGCATCGAGAAACTCTTAAATAAATTCTTAAACAACAAGATAATAAAAGCTATTCTCGAATCCCCCGAACAATCAGTAACATCGTAGCCGCCAATTTGTAAGTTTAATTTCTATTTTATTTCTCATCGTCATGGATTAGGTTGAAAACGAAATTTATGATGAAAAGTTTGCGAACAGCGGCGCGATGCGAATGTGTGAAAATTGATAGTCCACCGCAAAATAAAATCCCTTTGATGGCGTTAACGAGGCTGACAGAAAAATTTCGTAATTAAAGCAGCTGCTTTAATCATTTACGTGGAGTTAACCGTTCTTTGCCAGCAATTCCCGGAGCAACGCCGCGTTTAGAATTTCATCGGCAACCGGAGAGGAAACGTCGTTATATCAGTTGTAAGAGTCGTCTTACACCGCGGAAAGAAGCTTTTGCATATTCCGGCCTTATATCACTCTCGGTTTATTACGAATGCGCGACCGCGGCGTGGCAAAACAGGCAACCGGAAAGGGCCGCGTCTCTCTCGCCGGCGGAATAAAAGTGCGGTTGTAAATTGGGGAAAGTCGGCGCGACTCTTTTGCGGGCTCCCAATGCAATCCAATAAAGTGTTTAGAATGTCTGGCTGTGAAGGAAATCGACTACTGACGGCTTCCATTATGAGTATTGAAACATTAAGTAGGTGAAATGCCAAAGGTGTTAAACCGAGGTAAAATGTTATCCTCGTGAAACGAGAGAGGCAGAATATAAAAAGCTGGGCTTATATTTCCATATTGTATTATATTAAAATTTTAATTCATAAATGCATTCATTCTTTGATTTACGCGATGTATTTATTTTTATACATTTTCTTATCTGTTACTAACTATTCTTTGATCTATACGGTGGTTGTACGTTATTGTAGTGTGTATCGATACTCACGAAATTAATGTATAACATAATAAAAATTGTATTCTTTTACGATACACAGACATGTTTGTTCTGGAAGGTTTCTATGTGGTGAGAAACTCGATTTACTCGGTAGAAAAACACGTAAATCGGGAAGCGTGTATTTTTCAACCAGATATTCAAACAAGGTTTCCAAGAGTACTAAAAATTCACTAAATCACATTACATATTGTAAATACCGCTTGTGTTCTCCTATCACGACGTGCCGTGTGTATAATAATGCCCTTTTAAAAATACCGAGAATACTGGCTCTCCTTAGATGCAATACTTTTAAAAGCTCTTCGCCGGTACTTCTACGATATACGAACCTATAATGTATTTATGTATTCGCATTGGAAATCGAATATTTAAATACATTATGATGATAATTAAAGAAAAGAGGAAGTGAACGAAGAGAGTGGCCCTTCACTGCTTTCACTTGAGTCGCATGGTAAAATGCTTAAATTCACCAATTAGTTAACTGAACTCTCGTGGAGGGGCAGTCAAACGTTTGACGGAAAGAACTTCACGGTAAAATAATTTACTACGGCGAGGAATAACTGTGAAAGGCAGAGTCAAAGAGTGAAGTGACCAAAGAGATATTATCGCGTCTATGATACCATAGAATCAATGGCATAGAAGCGATTCTTCGGGTTATTTCGTTACGTGCGGACAATCCCGATATTCCGTGTTTCGCGGCGCACAAAAAATTGATAAAACCTTAATTACACATTTCGATATTCGGATATGCCAATTGAATCATTCATGTAGGGATACATGCGTGACTGACGCCGCCGATATTTTTAATTAAAGTTTCACTCTCTCTCACTCTCTCTCTCTCTCTCTCGCTCTTGCTCTATCCCCGAATTTATTGCATCTGCGTTAACAGAATGCGACAATTGCGCGACCGGCTTTCTAATTTTCATTTTCGTCGCCCATGCAAAACGATAATCCCATGGTCATTTATTCATTTCGTTTTTATTAATGTATCCAGCTGAAATATACCGATGCGAGTCGTGTATTGTTTCTACCACAATGTTAGTTACTAGTAACGAACTTTTATGTATTGCGTCACTCACACGATCCTTTTTGCCCGTTAAAACACGATCCGTTAGAAAATCGACCGTCTTACGACGGTGTAACACTTTTTTAGGATATACTTATGCTTATTATTTTGTTTATGATTCTTTCTTGTAACAATACTAATTATAATATTCTCGTGTATTTCGATGCTCAAGCATAATGTGATCCATAGTAGAATTCAATGGAAGGGTAGTGCGAAAATGGAGCAACAAAGTTAATTATAACTTTATGATTCCATTATGTTCTGTAATTACATACCTTCTCATAGAACAGTTTGGATAATAATAATGGGCAAGTATGGATATGTAACATCAAAATCCTTCTCCATTGTTTTCTCGGCGTCATTAGTCGGATATCACAGAATATTGCATATCTGTGTATTTGTCAAAATAAATATAATCAGTCAATGCACTATCGAACCATATTTCCATGTTTCAAAAGGGCGTGAAAGTCAAATCGTCTATTTTTACGTTCATCCGATAGAAATTTTCTATTAATATTATCTAATATCGCATAAGAAAAATATATGAATCTTTGTTTACCTCACGACCATAAATAAAATTTCAGATCTCCTGAATTGAGATACGTTTTAAAGAATGTGTCTGGAAAAAAGTATTTCGAGAAACCTACCGACTCATCCAAAGAAGTACGTATACAACTTTATACAACCACGATTGTTTGAAACAATTACAAAATTCTTGGCTACTTGTACTATCTTCTTAACAATACTCTGAAATTTCACAAAAGATATTTTGGAAACATAATTGCATTTAATAGTTTCAATCCTACCACTTTTTAAAGAAAACTATAAAAACCTTGAGTAGTTATACATTTTTCAAGTTATATTAGTATGTATATGCCATTCTAAACCTTTGCAAAAAAACAAGATTTGTTTTCCATGAGTTAGATCAAACGGAGTACATTGCCACATATGTATATACATGTACTTTTTACAAAAATTCCGTTGCCCTTCTCACGTATGATACAAAGAAATAAAAATCTCGCGTATGATTTAGCAATTGACCCATTGTCGAAACGAGAGATTCTAATTGAAGGACAAAACACGGGACATTATGTTCATCGCAGTGTCCGGTCCGCTAAAACTCGAGTGGTTCATTAACTGTGCTTCTTGCCTTATCATGACCAGAAAGGAGATGACAGGGGTTGTGTCTAATGAGCCTCTTACCACCATCGGACGAGTGCTCCTGTTCAGTCTCACCACAACGAGAAGTTACATTCCCGACTGAACAATACCAGGTCTCGGAAGAATAAGCCTCGCGTCTTCCGGGAACTTTTTTTGAACCAAGATACGAGACGGAAAAATGAATTCTGTGGGTTCTGGGATTATAAATGATAGCCGGCGTTCGTGGTGACGAGCCGGCGGCAATTGTTGGAAACGTTCGTTGCGTAACAATAATAAATTGGGCTGCGTTATGTTTGACGCTTGTTTTCTGTTGCGTTTAATTGGCCGTAGTGAAGATAGATTGTAACAGATAAATTTAATTGTGTAAATCATATTAGACTGTCAGTTGTATTTTCAGAAAGGATTTACGCGATCTTGTGATAATTTAGGAAAAGTTGTTGATAAGTTAAAACGTGTACTTTTAGAATACGGGATACGATGATTGAAATAAAAACTTTAAAAAGTTTTATTACCATTGCTGTGTTTATTCTCGCGAAGTTTCAATTTAGATTTTAAATCGTTTTAAAGTACTAATCTTGTGAAAGCGTAATATACAGTTTAAGAGTACACTTTTTATTCATAATAATTTGAGATACTTATTCATTTCAAATTTCTACCGCGGAACTTATATTCCGGCCTTTTTGATAGCTGTGTTTGCAAAAAGGAACATTAAATTTATTAATTACAAAAGTGTTCTTTAAAAAATCATAAAGTTTAAACAGGAGACCAAAGTTAAACTTTAATGAAGGCAAAATTTCTCTCGAATTTTCTATTTCGTGAAACCTGGGCAATCGAGACTGTTTTTACGATACATGTGTTTGAATAAAAATTCTGAAATTGGGAACACGATATCATTCTTATTGTAGTATAGCTGTATATCATTTGAAGTTGCTGCAAACGGTATTTCGATTTATTAACAACAGTAGATTGACGTACTTCATTCCCCGTGAAATAGGTTAAACATCGTCTCGGTACATTTACGAACAAACAGAAATCCGCATGAGATAAAAATGGTCAAACGTTTTCGAAGGCACGGAACTTTACCAATACGTGAGGTAGAACAGTTTCTGCATATATATCGCGATGTCTATTCCAGAACTTTATATTCCGCTACTATAAATTTATGTTTTCCCCTAAAAATTGTATTTATTTCATTCCCTTGTAAAAATACTACCTCGGCACTGCTTGTGCTCTAGTTTCCTCGCAATATTTATTGATCCACAATGATCCGTCCCGATCACAAATAAATCACATCTAACTGTTTTTACTTAATTGTATGTCTCTTTCTACGAAACGAAGTTTTCGTTCGAAACTCGTGTAATTAACTCTCCACGCTACGTTGAACGTTTAAGAACTCATTTAGTGTCGCGTTGAATGACTTCAGGATGACTGTTCATACGTTTGGAAAGTTCCCGCGCCCGAGCGATGCGAATGGGTGAGGCAAACCGAGGATTGCGTCACTGACTCCGTGATTCAATACACCGAGATGCTGTTCTGCACTTTCGGAACGGAAAATATGGTTTTATTTGGCGTGGGATCGATGATCATTGTTCTGTGGCTGTTTTACTTGTTCCTAATTTTGGGAACCACGGCAGATAACTTGTAAGTAATTACTAACCATTGTTTATCATTTAACGTTGTACGTTTTATTAATTTACTTTAATCATTTCCATACTGTGTATGACCTAATTTTGAGATGTCCATTATTTCTTTAGTTTTATTTACTACGAACATTTCATCGGAAAAACTAACTCCTGTTTTGTACGTTGCACGTTAAGTGATTCGTACTTGTTGCACGCTGTATCACGAACTTTTATAATAAAATGTTTGTACGTCGTAACGAAAAATGTACCGCATAAAGGATATTGTAAAAGAATTCAGGTTTGTTGAGTTACAATCATTCGAAGTATGTTGTAAGGTTTTCTTTGAAAATTCATATCCCTGAAGCTATGTATATTAGATGTCGAAGTGAATGAAAAACGATTAAATTAAGAAAACCGGAAGCTTGGTGGAAAAATTTAAAATTCAAAGTAACACTTTTGTATAGAACCAAAAAAGCAGTTTTATTTTTTAAATTTGAATATTTCCCAGTGGTTACTCCTCTCCCAGTCCGGCGGGATGTACTGTTAAAATTTACATTCGGGAAGCTTTGCCTTCGGTTCCCGAAAATTTTCTTTTAATGGCACAATCGTATGCATTTCTATCGCAACCACCGACTGGATTCAAATTGTGTATGAAATGAACTTTTTCCGCCTTTTACCTTTTCTACCTTTTCAATAATTTTCGTATCTGATTGGAAATTCTGTGCTTATAGATAAGCCAAAAATTGGTTTTATTAAAAATCAGGAAAAAAGCATTGGAATTGGAGTTTTTACTTCTATTCGAAACTATTTCGTCATTTAATTTTAATCATATTCCATGTCCAATTGTATAGCAAGATAAACGTAATTAAAAGTCCAATATTTTACCGATTATGCTTTACTATTACCGCCGAATTGCAACCAAATCCGCGCGTCAATTAATATAAATGGAACGAGAATTGAATATAAATTAACAATATACATATATATGTTTAGAATACTTAAGGCGTATTGACAACGATATATGGAAAATGTTTCTTTGAGTACGTTTTCCAGAAGATGTATTAGAAAAGTAGTATTAGGTGGCATTGGAAAAAGAGTATTGCCCAACACCGAAGGTATACGAGTTATGGCGGACACAAAATCCCCACCGAATAAAGGACACCGCGGTATATGAAAATTCATAGCTGGCCAACCATTTTCAAATGCACTTTGTATTTGGTCAATTCTTTCAAGAGGTAACATGCCAATATTAAAAAAGATAGAGAACAAACTGGGATGGTGACTCGTGAAATATATTCAAACTTCCAAATTGTAAATTCCCTTTTCCATATTTACAAAAACGTTATGTTACACTTAGTTTTCTGTTATACGTAGTTTAAGACTTATGAGCTTTAAAAAAACTTTGCATTAAAGCCTGACCAAGTACGCATCAATAATGTGAAAAATTCTGTAAAACCTATTTTTTTACGACAAAGCCGTGCAACTAAAAGTACAATTTTCTAAGAATAAACTGATTTACAGTGCAACAAGTGTAATCACTTGACATGTAATGCAAATTTATGACCTACATATCCAGATATGTATACGCGATGTTAAAAAGGAACTATGCAAACAGTGACACTATAAAGATGGAAAAAATAATAAAACTCAGAATTCAAAAACTGCCGATAAATCAGCCGTTATTGTGAAATATAAAAGTATAAAGCTGGTGCGATGTAACGAAGTTTCACGCGGAATAGCTTCCCATGTACGTTTCTTCTTGCTTGCTGGCCCGATCATCGGGGATCCATGGCAGTTTTAAAGATCGCGCGGAATTTACTTTTACTGCGCGTAATAGAAGAACACGACGGCAAATATATTGTTGGATAGGCGAACTTAGCTTCTCTCCTCGTGGCCGCCATAATATTCGCGGCAGTTAAAGGTGAAACTTTTGAGAAATCTCTATTACTTCTGGATACACCGATAAATAAGAAGCGTTGTCGTAACCGCCGGCAAGCTTTTTCGTACCGGAGCACTTACTTTAGTAAGAAGACATAAATTGTTTCGCTTGCGAAAGCGCTACGATTTTAATTCGATCGTTAGAAAATTATTGACTATCAATACCGAGTTCACGTTTATTCGCAGTAATGGATATTTCATAATGGGTTCACTGGAAGCTAGTAGGAAAATACTAATACAATTAATTGAAGATCAATTGAAAATCAATAGAATTCAAACTAACTGCAGATTGTTTATAAATAATTTGTGGAAAGAATGGTATATCAATACACGAAATGAATAGTGTTGAAATGAGTAATGTGCTCCATCTTGGTGTCATGCGTGATCATAATTGTTCAATATAGGGAGTTACTTCCAAATGTCGATAATATTTCGCACACATAATTCGACAATTTCATTAAATAATTTGTTTCATTAGTAATTCAAAATTTCTGTTCAAAATCTGTATGTTACGATCAAGAGAATATTTTTCTTGTTCCACGGAAAATGTTGCAAGCTTTAAAGTTATAATTTCATTCTAATAAAAGTAACTTTATTTTGTAAAAATGGAATGCAATTGTAAATGTACATATTAATTTTAATTTATGTCACACATATGTACTCAGGATATCTATACAGTTGATTTTGAATCCGCTTGTAATATAGGTATGTGATTCAATTATTTATGAACAGAAATTGCAGAATGGTTATGGTGAGAATGAAATCCGTATGATTTTCCATAAAACTGTCGGCGTCGATGGCTGGACGACGTATAAAGTCTTTCATAGCACATCGTGTTCAGTAAAGTGTGAATTATAGCTCATCGTATGCGTGGGAATCGACGTATTCTCGCCCGGAAACCGATTCAATTTTAATCCAGACGGCGGAAGAAACTTTATGATCGACCATTAAAAAGAAGCGATTGCCACCACACCGCGGTGGCCGGCCACTTTCTATCCCAATAAAATCGGAACATGCTGGCGATAATAATTCCGCGATAGTATCGCGTTCACGGTGCTCCTAACTTAACTGCGATGTAAGCATTTACAATCTGCTGCCGCTATCAATAACGTCAGGGGGTGGTACTATGTACCATGCTGAACATTTTGCTTAGCGATAGTAAAGGGCCCGATTCCATAGTACACCTTGTTTCTTTGTTTGATACAACGTTTTACGTGTGTTTTTGCTCTTTTGATTTAAACGTTAAACATTATTTAGTATATTAGCTGCATTTGGATGATTCGCAATTAATTGGCACGTGGTTCGTGTAAAATTTGAGCAACATGCATATGGACATATATTTACATATATGTATATACGTATAAGTATACAGTGAACATTGAAATTGGTAATTTATGTACCTCTATGGAATTGTCAGATAGATGTTTGTCTTGATTTGTCTTGATTTACAATGACATTCGAAAATATATATATTCGTTTAAGAGTATTACGTTAATTTTGATGCGGTGTAAGTATGAACATTTGCGAAGAAAACATCTGTGAAGTATTCGAGTAATATTTCAATCCGGCAGCCACACGTTATCATTGGTTTGAAAATTTCCATAATGGTAACAAATTTCAAAGAGCTAAGGATATGAAATGGTGGTCTGAGACATTTTTTAAGTCGATGCCAGAAAGCTTTCACAGGGATAGGATTGTGAAATTAGAGCACCCATGGCAGGTGGCTACAGTTAGTAATGGAAGATTTATTATGTAATAGTTTCATAAAGAATCATTTTTCTAATTTATGCGTCCTATTTTTCACTACGAATATACTCAGCCCATATGTGATGATTTGAAAACGCAAAAGCTAAACATTATATTAATATGACAGCATGCTTCCCGTATAATGTATATTAAATGTAAAAAGTAATGTCACGTGTAAATAATTTGTAATTACATTGCGTTAAATAACTAGTTCACATCTGATAACATTTCTGAAAATATGCAGTGTTTACAATTTAAAATGGTCTTTCATCGGACTAAATAAATTAAATAAATTTATTTTTAATCACAGCATATGATCTACAAATAGTATCAAACATATTATTTAACACCAATAAACAGTGTGTGCATTATGGACAAATTATTGACAAGTGTACTGCAATACATTTAAATTCAATGCAAGATTGTTTTACGTTTTCAATATTCGCAACCGTATAAACCAAAGAGTTGATCAATACGGACAACAATGTTCTTTGTGTGTACCAACTGACAATACACTGGAATTATCAATAACTACTAATTCAATTAAGCTCTGACCAATCTAGGACTACACATGAACCTGTTACACGAACCGACAAAGCCGAAATTTACATCGATGACTTTACACACTTACAGTGGGACATATTTTGCAATTACGTTTTGCATATCATCGTTTAAAAATTCCATACTATACGAATTAAAGCTAAAAATATGATATGGTCTGTAAATTTATTTTAAAAAAAAGATTCATAGATTTTTAAAAATACACTACTAACGAAATACTGTACTTAATTCCATCGAGTAGTTGCTACCAGTAAACATAAAAAGAATGATTGATTTTTAAACAAAAACTGTTATACAAAATCAATATTTTAATTCAAGACCACTTCGGACCCTTTCCACCTGCCCGTCCGAAGTAAACGTAATAACTGCGAAATACCCCAGCAAACTTTTAACTCCATTCGAAACTCTATTTACGAACACATTTCCATTACCATTCTTTCCACTCTTATTATCTATGTGCCTCGCATTTGTACTACACCGATCAGCCTGTAATTCATTTACCCGCCCGAACCGCCGCGGAGCTACATTTACAAACGCAGCCGCATCGAAATTCAATTCGCAATGGGGAACAGGGTCGCGGGAGGGAAAGTACAAGGTCGGTGTGCGTATATTCGAAACTGTTGGCGGAAATAAAATATCAAACGGGGGAACGACGGGACGGATGAACGCAAGCCGATGTTCTTCCGCGACCGGAAATCAAATATCGAGCAGTACCGATCGTCGTAAATTAATCGTTAGCCCCTCTTTTCGTCAGGCCCCTGTCCTTTTTTTTTCATACCCGCCCCCCCTCTCTTTCGGCATACAGCTTCTGCCCGTCACTGGCGGTGATAGCCAATGTAATGCGGCTGTCGGAGAATATAGCCGGGGTGACGATATTGGCATTCGGAAATGGTGCGCCTGACATCTTCACGTCCCTCGTGTCGGGCACCGACGAGGGGATAATAATGTTCACGGAATTAATCGGCGCTGGTGTCTTTGTCACGGCGGTGATCGCCGGCAGCGTCGCGGCGGTCCGTCCCTTTCGGGTGGTCCTGAAGCCGCTCATAAGGGACGCTTGTTTCTACATCGCGTCGGCCTGTTGGATCAGCTGGGTCGTACGGGACGAGAAGGTTCATCTGTGGGAGGCGATTAGTATGTATGTTTTGATAATATCTTTTGATTTGTGTTCGACAAATGTGTCTCCACGTACGATGAATAATCTCATGGTTTGTTCGATAACGTAAGGTCCTACGTACGTGACCGTTACGATGGAAGTTTGTACGGGATATGTAGACAAATTATTTTCAGTTAAGCATACGGTTTTCACCA
The DNA here is from genome assembly GCA_917499265.3 of Mimumesa dahlbomi. NCBI lineage: Eukaryota > Metazoa > Arthropoda > Insecta > Hymenoptera > Crabronidae > Mimumesa > Mimumesa dahlbomi. Next base: position 6,979,778 of record OU824118.1, on the reverse strand, counting down.
TTGAACAATTATTTTTTTATGCGTAATTAATAAAACGACGCAGTTTATTCGGTGAGTTGTGTTTACGGTCATACCGATTATCGTTTTCCCAGAGAAGATTTATGGAATTTTATACTGTGGCTTTATTTATTAATATGTTTTAACGGATGTATTTTTAAATACTTTTTAACACATGCACCTTTATATATTGGCAACAATGTTTATAAAAATATGCGTGTAATAAGATTCTTGCGCGATGAATAATTCACAAAAATATTTTATTTTCACGCCACAAAGTTAACGTTACTATTTATCGTGTTATGTCGATTTTTTGTGACGATACTATGCAATGATCGATAATAACAGGTTTAAATAGTATTACAACACACGGAGTTATTTGCTGTATTTCATGGTAATTGCTGGACAAAGAAAAACACGGGGAAATTAGAGACGTGGACCGCGCACATGTATATGTATGTGGAGTGTAATACGTAATGTGTTTGATAATCATTAATGCATAGTATCGACTGAGGTCTACACATGTGTCCTGTGCTATGCATTCTAGGATTATGTCAATATTGTTTTCCAATACGCTTGTCGGCTGGAAATTATGGTACAATGTTTTGAAAATTATTTTTTGTTCTATTTGCACATGTACGCGTGCAATTTTCGCAACATACGTACATACACACATATACACTTACGATTGCTGTACGCTAAGCTTGCAACTACCAGCCACTAACATTCACTCTTTTTGAAAATTTTAACTTTCAATTAGCAATGCCTTAATACCGTTAATTAGACTGCGAGAATTCAATACAGAAAATGTTTGAAGTGACGGCAGAAGTTTTATTCGAATTACGTAGAAACCGCTATTTATGTGCAATCTCGATATTCCGAATTATTCAATAAACAGTCAGAATCGCACATTTTCCCCGATTTTCAAAGTTACATGTATTAATTATTATAGTTTGCTGTGCAATTAACTCGATTAATTTACATACGAAATACTTCTACACAAAATGTTATTACATCTTCACATTTACATGCTGTTTTATTGAAAATTGCACGCACTTCTAATTACAAAAACGGGCATTGTGTAAATCTTTCTGATATTTCTCAAAAAAATCTGAAGCATAATGAATGCACAAGTACGTGCGTTTATAAAGGTACTATAAGTATGTGGTTTTATTCCGCAATAACGATAACTCCAGACTGAATTTAATTAAGCAACGCCGCAATCTTCCTACCGCTGGTTTCCATGCAATCCGGCTGCCGATGAATTTTTACTAGACTACATGGTGCACCATAGAACAAAAAATAGATTGCCGCTACCGTTGAGTTGAATTAAATCAACGAATAAAATTGATTTTATTACAGGGGAAACGATTGGACAATTTAACTCCATTTGAAACCTACTCTCAATTAACAATTCACCTCGTCTTTGGCAAGGATCTTTTAAAATAGAATAATCAAATAACATAAAATAATTCGAATGAAAAATAGTTTAACATTACAACCCCTTTAATGTTGCTAAACTTCTAAGCAGTATTGTGTATATCGCGCATATATTTCTCGCGCGGAGAAGTATTTGTTTGTCGGCGGGACAAAAGGAGGAAAATTAATAAGACTTTGTGTCTAATTTAAGGAAAGATTTACAATACGGATGCAAGTTTTTCTGTGTCATATCGCGCTGCTGCAGCGATTAATTATGCAGTGTGTATATATGTATATGCGTAAAAGAATAACTAGGCAGACCGAGCAGCGGTAATGCTTTTTAATGCTGATACATTTTAATTGCAGGTTTTATTCTCTGCTACGTGCTGTTCATCAGCGCGGTGGTGATAACGCAAATATACGACACCAGGGAGGAAAAACTGAAAAGTTCGTTCTGTCTTACTTGTATTTTCGAGTGAATGCGAATGTATTAGTGCGGCGTAGTTAAACTTTTGCAGTAAGGACGCACGTAAAGTTTTTGGCCGACATAAATTAACGTTATATTAAAAATCTGATGAGTACGTTCATAAAACATAGTCCCATTTTTTAATTTCAAGCGAAATATATTCTGACGTACACGCCCACGAATAGAACGAATAAGAAATAAGTGAAATTTTATATTGAATATATTTCCGACCAAGTTATTTCAATGTAATTTAAATTAAAATTAAACGCCTCGCGTATACGTACACCAAACAAATTAAATATTCGATGTCAATATATATCGAACGGTAAATGAAAACTGAAGTGTTTTCAGTGAACAATACTAGGCAATTTCACTTTTAATTGTTTTTTTTTCGTTGTTTCGCTTATCCCGTACGGAAAAATGTACATATATGTAGATTGATAAAAAAACAGCTAGCAAAATACAACAATCGAGGAAAGAATTACGATACTATTACCGTAGGTAATTTGCAATGTACGGAAAAAGATGTAATAACTCAGCAACGCAAGAACAACCTTTACATGTAATATCGCTCATTGAAAAAAGCCCGGAACGTAGTTCAGAACGTTTTCGTTCGCGGAAACGAGAAGTCGCGTTATCGATCCGTTCTTCTGTAGACTTCCCTTTCAGGTAGAATCCCAAATGTACCGGATTCAGACGTCCTTCGTACTTTCCTGGCGAACAAGGACACGGCCACCATTCCCAAGCTTCCCGTAAGGACCCGGGCTTTTGGCCTACGAACCAAGCTAGGTACGAATGTTACCTTGGCGATAGATCACGCCGCCCCGCCAGATCGCGTTAACATCAAACTGAGCATCTCGTTACCATGAATTTTTCATTCCTCTTTGTTTACGAGCCCCGGGCAAGTGTCGCCGGGAAATATTGCGGGACAGATAACGATTTAAAGAACTTTCCCGGCCGCGCTTGACTTTTGTTTGAAGGATCGCGGTGATTGAAGTAGATTAATTAGTAAGAATCCATTATTTACGTGGGTAAGGTTGGTTAATTAAATTGAATAACTAACCGATTGACGATTTGGTTTTGTTCGCTTAAAAATTTACAAGAGAATACGGAATTGAAGGTACAATATGATATACATAGAAACATCAATCATTGCTGTGAAATGATTAAGAATCACGGAATTAAGTGTACCAATAATTAGCAAGAAATGAGTTTAAATAAAATACGAGGAAATTTGTGCCCTACATTTTCATATGTACTTTCACTAATTAGATATCGCAATAATGACGGAATTGGAGAGAGAAAGAGTACGTAATAATTCGATAATATCGGAGCCCATCATGGATGAAGAAGAGGAATCCGAAAGACCAAAAGGGCTTTTTGCAGAATTCTTTTACGACATGAATCCAATAAGCAAGGAAGATTGGACAAGTGCGAATTGGATTTTCAAGTTCATCTTAATTATTCGTGCACCCGTCATGTTTCTACTTCAGTTATTCATCCCGGTAGTGAACGCGACTGCTGCAAAGAAAGGCTGGTCCAAGTTGCTAAATTGCTTCCAGCTGTGTGTGACACCGACGGCAGCATTGTTTCTATTAAACGGTTAGTCGTATTAATTCTCATGGCTGGTACAGACACCGTTATAAATTACGCGTACTGATGAAACGTCGAGTTCTGCTAGAAAAATTGTCAGATCTGACGAACCGGTAACTTTCGCGATTTCCTAACACGTTAATTGTCACTGAGACTTCGTCAAATCCAACCACGGATGAGATATAATAGAATTTAAAATTCGTCGGGTAGCTTCATATTTTATTTCAGAGTGATACACCGCAAGATATTAAAAAATTAACCAGTACAGAGTTTAACCAAAATAATCCCAGATTTTTTTCTTAAAAATTTCACTACAGCTAGTGTATAAATTTTAATATGACGGATTTGATTTATTATTTACAATAAAAGTTTAGAATAAGAATATCATTTGTGCGTTTGAAATACTTATGTTTCACATCATTTCACCCTTGCATGTCCACGAGTAAAATTATCAAAGATATTCATCACACTTATTGCCGAAACGATCGAAGGTGATTACCCTGGCGAGTAATTACCTTTGTAACGCACAGATTATCGTCGAAAACCTTTCGATCAGATAACCTGACTTTGTTTCCACTATTCCTTTTTCAGTCTGGCACGGAAGTGTTGCCGGTATTTCAGTGGTACCGATATTCCTCGTTGTCGGCACTGTTTTTGGCGTAATTCTATTTCTAATAACCCGCAAGGATCGCGTACCCAAGTTTCATTCCGTGAGTACTTATTCCACGTTTTTATCAACTAACACCGCTGTTTTTTAAATGTTCTTCTATAACCCTTCCCTCTGAACACCGGTAATTCCAAGCGACATATTAATTGCAGGCTTTTGCATTTTTCGGATTCGTAACCGCCATGCTGACGGTCTATTTAGTGGCCGGGGAGGTAATGGCAGTCCTCCAATGTGTCGGATATGCTTGCAGTATATCGGACGCTATGCTGGGCATCACTTTTCTTGCATGGGGAAACAGTGTTGGTGGTAGGTATCGGTATAATTTTAGTTGTTGTTACATGCCGTTGCGTAATTAGGCAGTGGAATGTACGTGAACAGTATCACATTGAATATTATAATGTTGATGAAGTATTGACGAAGGTCGGCAAGGTTTTGCTATTGTTATTCTATATTTATAGAGAACTCGATAAACCGTATAATGAGACGTATATTCTAGCCACCATTTCACTATTTTATAACCGTAAAATTTATGAAGTCAAAGTAATAGTCGAGTAATTTAGAAACTTTTGTATAGCAAGCAGGAATTGTTCATATAAATATGTCAATGTTAATATCAATTTGAATATCTATTTATTTTTTAATTAATTAAATCATATTTCTAATAAAAATGCTAGCTTATATGTTTGATGATTATATTTTAAAAATCTGTCGCCAATCCTTAATATTTTTGTTGTAACTTAAATTCAAACATCAATTTAAAATATTGTTCTTGATGTACTTATTCATGAGTTTCAGAAAGATCAATATATCGGTAGAATGCATTCTTAGCAAGTTTGTAAAAGCCAATATACCCGCTCTCGGATATTAATACGATTAAACACAAAATAGGATATAAATTGTAGAACATAAGATGCAAAAACGCAGCAAAGATACTGTGTAATGTAATGTACATATGTATATGAATGTATAAAACATTGAGCTTGCAATGGTAACGGTCTTGTAAAAGTATGTTGTTTTCAAGATATAATAGTGAATGCTATACGATACTTGAATCTCTTTCTCCCTTAATTTGCCAATTACGGATATAAGCGTCATTTTTCACTTGAGTTTTTAATGCTTTAGTAAATTGGGAACAAGTATAGCATCGTTATAAAGAAATTGGCAAACTTCACGTCATTACACTCACGTTCTGAGTATAATTAACGTTACAAGACTGAATTAAGAGAGTTTACATTATTAAGGGCATATTCTGAATACGAACATATCCCTTTTTCGTTCATTCCGCATTACAAATACTTTTAACTAACTTGAATCAAATGCCTTCTAGTTCAGTGTTTAATTTTGCACGCACAAACATGTAATAATACGCGAATGCATTTTAGAATGGAAAGCAATTATACTGTACTTCGATAAATAAAAGCCCTTCCTCATTTGTTTCGATTTAACAAGGAATGAATTACAATAAAAAGAATTGCTCATTGCAAAATATTAAATTAATATTTCCGCTAATTTTCGGTTTCTGGATGTATTCTTTGGCGGATGAAACAAAAAAGAGCCATATTCGAAATGTGCTATTAACGGTGTAAATGATCTTTTAAGCTTTTACCGTTAATTATATTCAAAACGCGGCGTTAATGGTGTACCGTTATCCAATTCCATAATAGCAAGCTGCTGCACTTGTCTTCTAAATTTGATATTATTAAAATTTTAAGTTGAACAAGAGTTTACATCCTTAACAGCATGTTGTATGGATATATATGTATAATTAATTTTGAGATGGAAAACATAGAAGCTTAAAAAATGTAAACAAAATGTGAAAATGGATCTAATGGAATTATGAATGAAAATTTCACCGAGCAGAATATTTTCTTCGCGAACATGGAATCCTCGTCAGTTGAATTTATAAAATCATTGTAATTCACCATAATTAACAATACTCATAACACTCGAATTCGAAAATTCTTAAATTTATTCAAACCTCTCCAACTTTTTTCTTCGATGAAGAACCACCACTTCACAGAATATCATCGTCAATTTTATTCCAGAAAATTTAACGTAAGAAATTCTAATTAGCTTCGATAAGTCCCTCGCATATTTTAATTTGAATCACTTTTTATAATATCCTCAGAAGAAACTTTCAATTGACACTAAAAAAAACTTTGCACAATCTTTAAAAATTACTTGATAACAGGGTGTCTTGAAATTTCCATGACTGAAATTTTCCAGACACCGACATTAACATACTGATATTTCTCCATTTCCAAGGATCAACGCTTTAATACAATTCATAACTTTTTTTACTCAAGAGTGCTTAACAATTTTTCTCCCAGTAAAAAGATAATTTTAAAATTTCACTAACCATGGTTGACTAACAACTCTATTTATTTTCAGACCTTATATCCAACGTGGCCATAGCCAGAAAGGGTTTTCCGCGTATGGGTTACGCGGCCTGTTTCGGTGGGCCCATGTTCAACACCTTGTTGGGTCTGGGACTCACTTATGGAATAGCTGCCGGTGGGCATCCCCAGCGCCACACTAACATGAGGATGAGCGATATGGCACCCGGTTGCTTTGCCTTCCTTCTGTGCTCCCTAATTGCGACTCTAATCTATCTGAATGTCACGGGAGCCGTGGCTCGACGGTCCTATGGTTACATGTTGTACTCTATCTACCTGGCGTTTATCTTGATTCAATTCCTTAGCGAGTTCCAGATCATTCACCCGCTCGGCACTGATCATCGGCCCGAGGACTGACTGATTTGGAATGTTTGATGTGTTTGTGGTTAATTAGTTGCTGGGAATTGATGATCGTTTATGTGAAATTAAACGACGAATGGAAACAAATATTTTTGAGAACTCTGAGTTGTAGAACTTTCCGAATACCGAACGGTGCTTCCCGCGGGTAATTAGATTTTTATGCGACTATGAAAATATTCTTAACGACTGACCTTTTTAATTACCGTCAGCTGACTTGGGTTAATGGATTTTAATTTTCTGAGTGGTATAATCGATACCTTACAAATCGTCGAGTCGTAATATTTGACGGGCGTTTATAACTTCACGAAGTTTCTCGTATCCAGTTCAATGAGAACGTTGATTTTACTAGTTTCGTTTAATTGATTATCTTCTGACTAATATTACTTCGCGATAATGTTGCTGCTAAATTAATTCCCTAAGGTTATGCCTGTGTGTTAGGGGTCGATATAATTGTGTAAGAAATGCACGGAGGTATAGGGAAATTTTATCAATTGCATTTTAAATTGTTTATAAACACAGATCACTCTGTAATAATCAATATTTGAACTAAAACGTAATAGATATACACGTAACAAACACTATCACTTTTACCTATTTACACAGCAACTCTCAAAATTCCGATCTTTGAGAAGGAGAAAGTAAATGGCATAATTTGCATGTATGTACGTTCATTATATGTATGTTTGTCAATAATGAAGAGAAACAGATTGCGTTAATTACTCTATATCACCGATTCTCTCACCTCCTCTAAATTTATCCAAATAAATCATATCCGTTTATTCAATGCTTATGTTAAATAAATATTTATACTATGGACAGTTCGGCTGGTATTATTGTCATACAAGTCCATTAAGAGGAATAATCAATCAATTATTACCACGGAATTGAATTAAAAGGTTAATGAAACCCAACGTTTCTCTAATGTATAAAGCTAATTAAATAATCCTATAAAAAACCATCGCACTCGTTTAATGAATCTTTAAAAACGTGAAGTCCAAGCAGAAACAAGTTCGGAACACCTTTAAGCCACGATGTCACGTCAATTTTTCATATATATAAACTTCCTCGTAATAAATGAAACCGGCAGGACAAGAATTCGCTCGAATCCGCACCTATAACATATTTAAGGGACGCGGCAAATGAAAAATGGACGGAACGTGAGAAAAACAGAGACGTTCCTGTTCGCAAATTGCGTCGGCAAACGAGTCGAAGTTGTAACACCATGGCCGAGGATACATTTTTAACGAGTGACAGTGCCGTTCGTGTAAACATACCGCACACACACACACACACACACACACACCACGGCATCGTAGGTGTGTACGTGTGTTGAAGATGTTCGGTAAAAGTCGAGCAACGTCCTCTTTTCCACATTTCCCTGGGGGTCGGGCTCAGACATTTCGTTTGCCGAAGCCGTGGCTCCCATAATGTCGAAAAGAAAACTAGCAGTCATCGTGAGCCAATCTTTCGACACCGACATATTTTTTATCCAGTCATTTAACATGCCGCTTCCAAATACGACACGCCTAATTGAATCCGTGATTAGACGAGGGACGGGACACAGGGAGCGGGTGCCACATCTCCGCCGTTGATATTCGGTCTTGTACTTTTTGAGCTTGTAAAGCTTGTTATTTACTCCACGGTAACTGATGAGGTTTTTTAATTTGCATGGGGTTTACCGGGTTTTCATTACGGTATGCTTTGGGTCCATGAAAGATACACGGTACGAGAGATATGTATATATTTATCGTAATTTCTTAAAAGTTTTGTTTAAAACGAATTGCAGATCTCGGCAAAAAAATGGTAAATTAATGAATTCTTCGTGTTTATAATTAACAAATGTATGGCGAAGAGAGACGAGTTATTGGGTGGTATAAGAATGTATGATGGAGCTAGTAGTAACAGTTTCATGGGTCAGACAATAATGCGATTTTCTGAGGCATTTATCGCATTGTTCACTCCTGCTATTACATAATAGTTTTAAGTATAAATTCCAATCTATAATGGGATTAAATCTTTTAATATACGCGTAATAAGGTAAAATTTCACGTGGAACATCTGCTCGTTAATTTGAATTTCGCGATAGTTATGTAACAGAATCTATAATACGGAACAATGTATACACAGAATTATTATATCGGATAATGCGACGTTGCTGTACTAATTACACGCTAAATGCGTATCAAAGCGTATCAAGTCCTCCGTACAGGTATTTAATTGGAAACGACTAAATTTCTTTTGTAAAATTACATTAAATAAATTTTCGGATACGTATTTAACACAAGTTTACCGTTTTACATTCACGCGAAAATTATCAGTATTTTCAGCAGGTGGATTATGAAGTTGCGAAATTAATTTAATAATACGGTGTTATTGATTAGAAGCTTATTTACGGAAACCAAAACTTAATAATTTCCAGCCGTAGCTGTATAATGACGTGTAACTGAATATGCAAACATGCAACATTCATTACATTTATATTACAAGTTCATGCCACGCGTAAAACAACTTCTTATTGCTAATGGTTCGGAATGTACAGCATGTACACGGAAACTTTTTAATCCTACTCTACAGCTGATAATGTAACGGTAGTTTCTAACATGTATATAGATTAACAAGTTACGTAACGTATGAAAAAATTTACCGCTTTAAGCCAATTAGTAATGTGAAAAAAGGGACTGTAAGTCTACATGCCCGTTAAATTTTATTTTTTTCCTCATAATTCCTATATCACTTTTAGAAATTCGTAAAAATATTCCGAGTTAAATTGCACGATCTACGGTCTACTATTTTTTATTCGTTTAACTTTCGTCGAATTATTCGGGCCAATTACATAGTTCCCAGAACTACCGAATCAAACGTCTTTTTCGATGACCGAGGAAAAGCTTAATTTAAAAATCGGTAACGGTATTAACGTAGAATCTCCACGAGTGTCTTATCTGGCTCCAGTGGATTTTCGCTGGATGTAGAAAAAAGGAGTGGAGAAAACGGCAGACCAAAATGGTGGCTAATTTGTAAACGTGCGAGTTAACGAGCCCATTCACTGAAACGGCTATTCGTCTTTCCGGTAATGCAATCAGCACATTTCACGCGCTCTTTTGCATTCGTTTCTGCCGGTACAAGAACTCGAACGCTTCTGTTCCACTAATTACCTATAAAATTAACGACACGTCTTCTCGTTCGAATTGATCTCAGCCAACCCTGCTGGCATATAATTAACCATATTCCACCGTAGTACGACGACATTATGGCACCCAGAAGCAGACCTGTATTGTTCTATCGTTAACCCTTTCAACTCTGCACTGAGAATCCCAACGTCTCGAAATATTCGCACAAGTTCCGCTCCTATATGTAGCTGCCAATTATAAACAGCGACAGGACAGGACGTTGATAATATTTAAATAAGTTAAAACGACTTAAGATGTATTAATCTTTTAACTAAGGTATTTAATCGTAAAATGGTTTTATAATTGCAAAATTGAAGTATAGAAAAGATGATCGAATTCAATAAAACTGTGTTTTTACACATCTTCATTTTCAAAATTAACAAGAATTCCTTCGTATAAGATTCAATGAAAATATGCACGAGGAATATTATATATAAAGGAATATTGCATGTTACGTTAATTCAGACACATACATTTATTCTATTATTATTAATATGCAAAACCAACCGCATAATTAAACTATGTCTGCATTAGCAAGTATTAACAGTTTCCAATTTGCATTCATTTAATTGCACATAATTCGCCGACCCGTTATCTGTATCTCGCTTTCATTTGCAAACAATTTCACTGCCGGACGGGTGTCGGATGAAGGTTAGCCTAGACCTTTGACCCTTATCGGTTAAAACCGCTCGGGTTTGTTATTCGTTTAATCTTAGTTAGTCCTTGCGATAACATCGAGCTACGAAATCCATTAAGCCGGTAGTTCGTCCCTCCCTGTTTTGTGCTTTGATCAGCCTACAAAGTTCGTCGCATACCTACTCACATGTTTCTGTGGAACGAATACAGACGGAAGATAATCCCCTGCAGTTTTATCCGGTTATGTCGTCGAGAATAGATTGAGGGTTGCAAATACTCACGTACATTTCACACACGGTAATGCGTGGGTTCTTTGAAATGTGAAAGAAAATATCCGGAGTTATCATAAGGTCATAGATAACAATCAGTAGCAATGATAAACGAACGATATTTTAACTCCTTTGATAATTTGACAATAATTTTTACCTCACATTTCTTTAGATACCTTGCGTAGGTGAATTTCACATTTGGAGGAAAACCGTTCCACCTAAAGGGATGATAACTTAAAGGGGATGCATTGAAGGAATAAAATTGGAGTACGTAGTTCTATCTATTAAGCTTCTATAAAATTTCTGACGCAAAGGGAACAGCGAAAGTGGGAATTTCAATTAGACAGATTATGCAATAGGCATTGTAATATATCGCGATATTCATTAATAATTATTGTCGTCATGAATCCCCTCTTCTGTACGTCAGAAAATAATAATGAAATTTTCATACATCTGTTCAAATAATCACATTTATTTAAAAAAAAAGCGAAATTAAAATATTCTGAGGGTAGTCGAACATTAGAATGGAATAAGCTGGCATACAGAAATTTGATTTACGGGATTGGAGAAATATTGTAATTCTTGTATCATGCACTTCCGGCGTACAATGTTCACGTATAAAATGGAATATAGGGGAAGGGGTGTAATAGAAGCATTTTATACGGAGAATTATGAAAGGACGATACCGGGGTATTATCAGATCTTTTTGATATTGCGGAGGTATTGTTGTATAGTACCTCTTTCAACAGTGCTGCTTATATTTTCGACCCTTTACGTGTTCCTCCTTTTTTTATTACTGTAAGGACAGGTAATCGGTGATATAAATCTTTCAACATGAATTTTATCAGTATCACGTATATCTAACAAGATTTATTGCTTTCTCACTGCTTGGTACACGACAAATATTTTTGGATTCTAAATAAGTGCCAATTTCGTTTCACTTTCACTTTTGTGTTACATATAAAGTGCATAAGTGTACAGAGTATTGCACAGTTACAAAACTTCTCTTTCACGGAGAACAATACGGAGACTATTTCAAGAAATTGTGAATTGCACATGAAGTGAAATATGACATATATGTATTCCCATTGTAGGTTTCATATCTAACTTGAAGTTTCTCGCAAACTTTTGTAGATAAAATGTTTTCTACTTATGTAGTTTATTCCGTAGCTTAATTGACACAAATATAAGTAAAGTTGATTATTTAAACAGTCTTAATTACGGAAATTATTTAATTTCATTAAAATGGTCTCTACGCTTAATTTTTAAACTGTAACACTCTTACAGAAATCATTCAATAGGTTTAATTGAATTACGTATACGTAATAAATCTTTCGAAGCTTAATTCCGATCTATAATTTTCCACAGTTTTCCTTGGAGCGTATAATGACACCATTATTCCATTACGAAACTAATTTGAAACTGCATTTCGCCTCCGTTTTCTAATTGCAACGTGTCGTAATTTGAGATGCCCTAAATTTATTGCTCATTTTCAGAGAATATAAATTTTAGTGGATACGCCATATTTATTGGAAAGGCTTGATATGTGTGATGTATTGCTTACTGTGCAAATGCCTCGTATTATACAGTTTTAACAATAGTTTTAATTTTCTGTGAGAAAAATAAGAAAATAAATAATTTCACTGCATGGAATTTTAGTACCATAGATTTATATATTTGTTTATATAACTATTTACTGTCCATGGAAGAATCACAGCTATAAATCGTTTTATATATATATAACAAAAAAATTAGTAGAGGATATTGGCCCTTTTCTGATTAACCATCGCCAAAACTGTATTTGCAAAGCAGCTTAGTCTTTTTCGAAACTGGTACTTATTCGCGTAATCGTTTGATTTTGTTTAATATGGTTTAGAAAAAGAATTTCGCCCATGAACATTTGTAATTGCGTTTGTAACTCGTCTGCGGAATTAAAACTATAAATGGCGACCCTTTCGAAACCAAAAAAAAATGTCCACTTTTAAATCCTTGCGTTGTTTCCTCTCTAGCAGCAGGATTTATATATAATCCATCAAGATCGTTTCGGAAGATTGGGTGAAATTTAGGACGCTACACACAGCCGCACTTTTTTTTGCGATGTCGATAGCATAAGTCACGGCCAGTGAGTGGCCGTGCTAAAAAGATACATTTCGCCCGGTGCGTCCGCACGCAACAGCCTCTTCGTGGATTTATTTCCGGCCGCGTCAATAACTCCGCTGGAATATACAGTTTACAAGCTCGTAAACATAAATTCGAAGGCATTTTCATAATCCCAGAAATATCAAACGTAGGCAGAGAAACACTTCGATAAATTTCAAACTGTAAGTATCCCGAGACATTACACGCGGCAAGTATACCGCCCCGGATAGAACTTTATCGCGTGGGGCAAAAATTTACAGTTCTCATACCGGTCGGTATCTCAATATCTCATAGCCTTATAAAATAAACCGATGAGGGGAAGTGGGAACGGAAGACCGCGTACGTACACGTATAGCTGCGTTTCGTTTTTACGTGTGTAAAACGGGCATATAAAACGGCCTCTCGCCGCGTGGAAATATGAAAGCGGAGGAGAGTAACATTAACGTTGACTCGCCACTTTCAGCCACCCCCTTCCCACCCATTTTGTCTTCTACGGTACAGATATTGCCAAGGCATTGTTCGCGCCAGCCTTTTCAGCGTGTGTGCCAAGGGAGCTACCCATTGTCTCCGGCCAAAAGTTTAATTCCCAGCCACCTCTGCTATCCATCCCATTCTTTCACGCTGCCAGAATGCCGATAGGACAATGAACGGAGACGGCTAGAGAGTTTCGTTTACCGCGGAATTCGCCGGCGTTCTACACTACCTCGTTCTTTTTTTTTTTTTTTGCCACGGGTGACATTAACCACGTGGATCACCAGGACCGATGTTCTTTTCCCTGTGGCGGGATGACCTCTTTGTCGGGAGTCTCGTTTTGAATAGTGAGAAAGATCCGAGAAGAAACTGACCGCCGCGCCGGTATGATTAAAAGGTAAGAAAAAGTCGACTAACGGGGTCAGCGTGCCGTTCATGAATGGCGGAATGGCACGGGAAATGAATGCTTTGAGAAATTTCCACCGTGGTGTCTTTAGTTAATTCGAAATAGAATTTTCACGTTTGAAGAACTCGTTTGCCACGAGCGTGCGAAACATTATGTAAAATCATATATCGAATATTTGATCGCGAGAACTTCCCTGTTGAAATGATAATGAAATAAACAGACCGACGAAACCATTTACTAACCGTGTATCGGTTGATTTAAACAATGCGGCAGTGATCGGTGGTAGGTATGTTCAACGTTACAAGTAAATGGAACATATGGATGAAAACGGTGTGAATAATTTGTTACGGACGGCCATAAAATGTTACTTGATTATCTCCGATTAATTGTGACCTTCGTGTAAAATGGATAAACTACCTAAAAACGAGGCTGCATTGATCGTATAAAACCGTTTAATTACAGTCAATTAAATTTAATTAAATATGGAACACACGTCGCGATACGTTACATTCGATTCTGACACCGCACGAAAATATATGTATATCTTCCTAACCACGTCAAATTGGCAATTTCGAACGCAGCCAAAAACCACGTGATATTTTTGCCGAATCGATGGCAGGCTGTTCCAAACACTGGGGCCAAATACTGGATTGTTGCCCGTATCCCAAAGTCTATAGAAAAATCTATGTTTACGGCATGCCGGCCAAATCTCGCGCTTCTTTCATCCGAAGCGTTTATTTGGAAACGGACATGATATCGAATAGTAACGAGGCAGAGATACCTTACAGCTATTTGTGCCAGTGACGTTTTCCCCCGTCGAAACGCCAAAACCTTTTCATTGCAACCGATAAATGATTCGGCTTTAAAGAAAATAATTTTACCGATGGTATTAGTGTAAGAACATTAACTTTTTCCGTATAAGGTTGTATTCACAAATTGAACAATCACGTAAATTTTCGTGGAAATTAGAATTCATTTTATTTAAATCGTTAAAGAATTTTAGTATTATAAGTTTATTAATTTTACTAAGATGCAACTATTACAAGAATACAAATTTATTGTGAAACCACGTATCAATAAATATGATTCCCAATCGCTTATTCGTGGAAATTGTGATTCCGCTTTTTTACAGGGTACAATGGATAAGAAAATCGTTTCCGAACTACTATATAATAATATAAATCATATGTAGGGATGCATTCGTGAAAAATAGAATCATTCACGGAAGAACGGTCGCGGAAATATCGAAAATTGCATAAGGGAAAGAAATCGAGAAGATAAAATAATCGTAACACATAACAGGGAAAAACTGCGAAGTTCAGAATACAAAGCGCGAAAGTTTTATTGGATTATATTTTAGAATAAAGTTAGGGTCGGTTTCTCCGTTTGATCCCGACTCAGCTATCGGATCGCTCGCCGCGTATTTCAAAGTTCGCAGGAGAATCTGCGTTTCCATTCTACCGGAGAAAAATCTTTCATCCATTTCGTCAAAGGTGCCTATTTAGGGGTGGGAATCGTGATTCTATTCAATAGTAACAAGTAGAAGAAATACGCTCCCAACCAATACGAGAAAAAAACTCACAAATAGTTTTCAGACAAATTTTTATAAAAAAAATCTATTATAAAACATTATAAATTTTAATGCGTAAAACATTGTTAACGATCCTTTGGAATTATTTACGAATGTAACGGAATCTTCAGTGGATCCATTTGGAGGCTATTTGTAAATGTAAATTTTTCAAAGAAATTGTTGACAGATACAGGAAAACGTAATGAATCATATGTATATTAGGCACGAACCCCTCGTCTGGATCAGAGACTGGCTCTGTGCCCAACAACTATGGACGAAATTCCTGTCTAGTCCCTTCCCTGCCAACGCGCGTTAACGTCTTCCTCATCTAAAGCATTCATCCAGCATGCAGAAACACAGGAAGTACTGAACATTAAGGAGATCTACATACTTCAGAAGAAAACGACCCGTTGAAATTCAAACCAGTTCAAATTACAAAAATTTTTAATTTCTCCACTATTTACAACGTACCGTTTATCAAAATACTTCCTCTATTATCCCAAAATCACACTTTCCTCTCTTACCAATAATTCGAAAAAAAATACCTGTGCACATATTTTGAAAAAAAATTTACCACGGATACTAAAAAAAATGAAGAATTGTTAGTAATTTATTTTTTTTTACTTACTCTATCACCCCAAATCTTACTTGCCCACCTTACTAACCAACTTGACAAATACCTACAGACACACACACTAGCGTTCTTTATTAAAACACATAATAAATCACCATAGGCGCGTTTCTTCATTTCGCAACGCCCATCCCCAACACCCGAAGCACTCCCGATATTACCGTCTCAAAACTTTCTTGCACACCTTTGCCGCTTAGCAAGGATCGCTAAGTTTGCCGGGCAAGCGGCAGTCTCTGGCCGGATGCCCAATGTCCGATGGAATTCCTCGAGATTTTCTCGCACGGCCGCATACGTTCTTTGAGGGCGGCGGAGATATTGAACATTAACAAGACGGAACACGATAGATCTGGCGGAGGGTGCGAGGGTGAAATAGGGGTGGCCACCCTGCCTCGTCAGCGGGCCAGGATATTGCCCTCACTCGTAACGGTCATTCGGCGTACTCACATGGAAAACCCGTGATACTTATGCACGTGTCTCCTCCCGACTTTTTCCCGCACGTGTACACCTGATAATACGTGCACACCCTATTCCGCCTCTCCCCCCCCCCCCCCCCTAGCTTATCTCGATATCCGGATTTCAGAGACACGTTCCGCCGGAAGCGGAATTGCACATGGTCGATATGTATAAAGTGCCGCGCATCGACGGTTCGTTAACATCGGAATGTTGTCTACGTCATTACGAAGTGATAGGTACTGATTTTCTGGATGTTATGGGTATGGTATGGTTTTTTGACTGGAAGTTTTATCGGGGAAAAGGATTTTTTTTGTGTGTAATGGTTAGGTAGAGCTTTTGCGATATTTTGAACAATTTTTGGCTTGAAATTCTTGTAAGGGATGAGGGATATTTTTTGTGGTAAAAATGAAAGTTTCGGTTGCGAAAGGTTTTTAGACGTTGATTAAATGATAGGACACTGTTGTAGATAAAAAAAAATTCTGCAGCGTTCGGAAAGCTATGACGTAGTAGATATGTAGGTTAACTAATTTAATTAATTTCTGCCACATATTCCTGAACGCCGTTGTTTTGGTCAAGTTGTTCGTGTGTAACTATTTCATAAAGGTATAACTGTTGTCTAATTTATATTTTTGACTCTCATAAATTTTTCCAAAATGAATACTATCTATCTATTAGTCTCAAATATCTTTTTGTGCATAAATACCATGTGTCTCTATTACTCTAACGCAATGGATTATTCATTCTGTAAATACGAGTAAATATTTAAAAATTTTCTGGGTTTAATTAAATTTAGTTTAATTTAATTCGGAAATTGCACAATCGACATTCCCCTGATACTGCGCGTACGCTACTAACTGGGGACACACGCACGTGCTTTTGCCCGCTACTTGAATATCGTTGAAATACAATTTGGAAACATTAATAGCATTTTGTTAAATTCGTTCAAATAAACAGCGAGTTGCTCCATAAGTTCCCATTAAGTATAATTCTAAAGGGAGTTACTTCTCTGCAATTATTGGAATGTGTTAAATCCCCATGCGTTTTAATTATTTTTGCATAATAACTCTTTCGTCACATTTCCATTCTGAATTAATTTTATAGAGTTTAACCGGAAACATTTTCCTACGTATCGCTACAAATTTATGTACAGTACATACATGCATACATAACATACATAGTAACTGTTATATTTTTCAGATAATTTGCTTAGACTCTGATTGTAACATACGTAGATTTCAATTCTTTTAAACATACTAGATCAAGCTATTTACATGAGTTCTTCTTCAAGAATTCGACGAAGATCTAGCACTGAACGATATCTGTATTGTATAATAATAGGGAAACTTGTTAGCCAGTATTTTGATCCCTCGTTTCTGCTTGCGAAGTGCTCCCGGAGTGCTTGTTTCAGCGTTTAAAAAAAGTTGGAAATCACTTGCCGCTAATTAATTCTATGGCGAGACTATGGGTAGGGAGCTGAAGAGCTTCTTCTTTGAATTTTCGCAGTTATTGTGATCGGCATGCTGCGCGTGATCGTGCATTATCGTACAAGTGCAGCTCATCGACTCGGAAATCCGGAACGTGTTCATGTTATTTTTCAGCCCGTTTCGCACAGTTTCGACGTAATTCTTTAGATACAGATTTTGTATAATGCAACCTATATTTTCCCGCGCTGACCGGATTATGTAATTGCGAGTTATTGAGCTCGCGAGAATTTAATTTTGTTTTACGAACGATTAATGTCGCTTGAATTTCAGATCGAATAATGCATCGATAACGATGCAATGTTACGGACTATAAAAAGTGAATTGATTCAACATCTAAAAATCTTCTTACATTTATCGCATTTTTTAAATAAATGACAAAAGAATTAAAATTATGAATTGTGTTTAAGTATAATTGTGTAAGTTATTGCCAGCCGGGGGGAAACATGATTAATTTGCGTTTATTTTGAAAAATTAAAATATACCTAATGACTTTCGATATTTTCCAACTATTATGAACGGTTCTGAAATTTAACAAAAAGTAGATAGAAAACACATTTGCAGTCTCAGCAAAGAGTATATGTTTTATTTTGTCGATATCAATCATGAACTCTTCGCACACACGTCGATAGGGAATCACAGACGTTTAATAAAATATATCACAAATTAATACAAAAACTCGGGTGAATCTGGGAATATTTAAACCACGATTGTGAAACGAGCATATGTACATACATAATTGCTATAAATTTCCTAAAAATTGAAATTTACGCAAAGCATATGTAAAACATATGTATAAGTAAACGATAAACAATAACTATGCAAATTTTTGTTTCTGCACTAATAAATTATTACGTTCTCCATCTCATTTCACATACAATGGGAAAAGTTTACTTAAAACTTCGATAAGTTTTGATCATTATCAGCTCTTATCGTAATTCTTAACACTCTTAACAGTCAATAAAAAGCTTGGGAGGGTAGACAATAGTTGTCCTGTGTGTTACGATATCAAGGGCCCGAAACCTCGAATCTGCGCTTGGTACCGCAACTAAATAAACTGAATTGGCTCACGGCTTCGATATTACTTTCGGTGAACTTCTGTCATTAATCCGGTAAACTTTAAAAGAAAGCATGAAAGCAATATCTGTCTCGCGACCGACGCCATATGAGTTTTTGCTTGTGCAACAGATTTCCGTGAACCACCGTATTCAGTTGAGGGTTAATCAATAACAGTGACCACCATGTGCGTTGAAAAAGTATCAGTTGCAATATTAATTTGTTAAAAACTTCGAATGCAATAAATTGGACTCTAACGTGTCTGGCAACTAAAAATAATTGTATTATAGAGAAAATTGTACGATATATTAAAAACCTACAAATGTTTCCAAAAATCAATTACAGCGATATCATTATTGTTAATATGAATCTGAAGTCTATAAATTCGTGATTATTAATACGATAAATTACAACAAATTTACTGATCATTTTCGTTACAATTTTAAGGTTGCAATGATCAATTAATATAAGTCGCCAGTGCTCTATACAAGATAAATAACACTGCTTCCGGAATCCATTGCGAAAGTGCCAAACAATTTCTTTCGCGTCCGTATAAAATAAAAAACAGATTGAACTCGCGCGAAGCGTAAAAAATCGTCGCAATAATGCCTCGCCTTCCAAGCGATATAACTTCGCCCTTGCACTTCGATTCAATGCGTTGCAATGCTTTCGCGAAGCAAGCTTCGAAACTGATACGTCGATATGATGCAGTAAAACGCTCTCGCGTTGCCTCTTTCTATCCGCGCCTCAACTTTGCAACCCTGGCCACCCACCGAGCCCACTTTCCACCCCCCCCCCCCCCCTGCACGGGATTCGTGAAGTTTGATATTCTGCCGGGAAATATATTGTAGTCAGATAGAATATATTACACGTGTGAGATATTATGACCGTATTACTTGCGCCGGCGAAATGGGAAACGCTGCAACAATGATAAATTGCGCACTTACACGTGATTTGGATCAGATAGATCGATACGCCTTAGGTTTTTCGTTTTACTTCGTACGATGATTTACATGGTCGACGTGCAAGTCGTTCACGTCCAAGTAATTCTGTATTCGGACAGTACGAGGAACTTGAGCCATACATCATAAGCACGTGTGTGCCTTGTGCGTTACATGAACACTAAATCGATCA
Source organism: Mimumesa dahlbomi (assembly GCA_917499265.3). NCBI lineage: Eukaryota > Metazoa > Arthropoda > Insecta > Hymenoptera > Crabronidae > Mimumesa > Mimumesa dahlbomi. The sequence continues at coordinate 6,959,467 of OU824118.1, read as the reverse complement.
TTCATCAAAAGTCTGTTTGGAAATAAGACGGGTTTGGTTTTGATTACTGATCGAACGATTTAAAGAGAAAACTGGATTTTTTAAGCTTACAGTCCGATTTAGTTTTCGTGTATTTTAAAATCTGCTACATGTATCAAGTGTGCGGTGAATTATGGTGAAACAGCGAAAAGAATGACTCATGATGGGACAAATCGATGGTGTGGAACGACTTTTTCAAATCTACCCTCCTTTTGAAAGGAAATGACTTTGGAGTTAATCGAGTGTGCCTATATCATAACGCGAATTCTTTCCACCTTTTTGAATTAAAAACACTTCTAACTAGGGGTGTTTTGCATACTTCTTTCAAAGATGTTTTTTCTGTCCTAATAAAAAAATTCAAAATTATAGGAGAATCTACTTCCTGGCGGACATTATGCGGAGCATCTAAAGTGGAGGTCTCACGCGTTACAACACACAGCACTACTGCAAGACTCTACTGAGTAGTCTACTTCGTGTAGAATGGTAACACGTCTGCCAGAGAAATTTACAAATTTGCTCGGCTTAGAGTAGAGCGCGGTGTTATAGTGCACTCTAACAAGCTCAATTTACATTACAGTGTACGCGTACTCGAATAATTTTCAAAATCATTTTTCACGAGAATGAAACCCATGACAAAAAATATTCGACGTTCCTGATTTATTGGACCGTGAAAAATTCTGAAGAACCACTATTTTTTTGGGGGGGGAAAAGTGATATTCTAAATTAAGAGCTTTCTTGTGCCAGAAAAATATAGATAAATGGGAAGAAGTTTGATGTACGAATAAAGTTATATGACAAAAACATATTATATTGTATAGAGATATGGGCGAGTTACTGACAGCAACGTACTGCGCAAAAACTTTCATAAAAGGTTCAGAATCTTTTCAAAAAAGTAGTGCATTGTTCGCGTTGAAAAGATTTTAAGTGAATATGTTAAATGCCACCGGAAACATAAAGTCTGAGTACCAAATATTTTATGTATACAAACGACTTTTATGCAAATTCGCGTACATATATTTAAATACGACAGAGTAATTTATATTTTCAATTAAATATACATGCACTAACAAGAAATGTCGTACCGAATTTATGTACCTGCATGCATACAAAGGACGTATTTAGGACTAGGTATGAATCAATGATATCTGCTACATTTGGAATTACCATCTCAAATGGGTTGCAACGTCTTCTATAAATATATGTAATGCATGTAAAGTTTTGAAACTTCCCACAATATGCTTTAATGATTGTAAATATAAGTGGAGTTCAATAATACTTTCGACATTTAAAAGAAATTCTTTAATATTTCGTTAATAATTCTTCGCAATGACGATTTTAAATTTTCTAATAGTAACAAAAAAATGTCTTAACCAACAATACCTGTTTACTACGATCGTATTAATAAAATCGCGGATTCTGCTTCAAAATGAACTGTAATAAAACACATTTCATACGGATATGATATTTAAGTACGCGACATAAATGTACAAATGAAAAACCATGCGAAACTATCATTTTATAACGCAAATGCGTAAAAGGAGAAATTGATCTTCCCTCGCTAGGAGGGAACATAAATATTACATTCCGGCTTGCACTTGAAATCCAAACGTCACATGGCGAATTTACGAACATGCAGATGTACGCAACGCAGGCAATCGCATTTTCCGGTTAAATTATTTCTATGGGGACGGAAAAACTTCTAGATGAGAAGCCCTGTAAAACAGCTTATGCACGGTCGGACGTAAAAGTGAGTATCCATGGCCGCGTGTATGGGGGTTGGGTATAAGAAGTCGCAAACAGGTAAACGACGATCGTTTGTAGAGTCTGCATCAGACGATACTAAGTGAGGGACTAGTGCGCTTAGGACCATGATAACAAATATCACTTTACGGAAATACCTAGACATTGAGAAACACTTAAGCTAGAAACGGAATAGAAAGGGATGCCGGTGAAAATGTACCAACGGTACGAATGCTGATGTTGCTCATTGCAAACTCGTTTCGCGTGCGAATAAAATGAAACAGTCTTGATCAGCATGCAAGAAGTTATTGGGCACTATCTTTTGAGACGTACTTTTTTTTATATAGGACTATACATACTCTGTTGCATATTTTATTAGCAAAGACAGAGAGTAATGATTATTTCTCCATTTCCTTTTGAATTTGTCGAAGTTTTGTTAAAATGATTGTATATTTAAAAATTCACTATTTCTCCGACGTTCTGCGGATGCACAGAGAGATAATTAAAAAGCAAATATATTCTTTTTTTTCGGATTTAACTATACTCAAATACAGTAAGTACGGGGAGACTCTTAATCTTTTGGAACGTATACGACATAAGGATTTAACAAACAGATTCTTTTCCTACAGAGGAGTTCTTTATTTGAGCGGGAAGTCACAGTGGTAACGTCGCAAAGAGGATAAAAGTTGACCTACGAAGAACGTCCGTCTTGTGTAAGCGCAGACAGCAAGTCTGCTCTGTAATTATTTAAAGATGCTTTACGATTTACAGTGTACTTTGTATTTAAATTCCAGCTCGGAGAATATTATTGCGACGCCAGGGAATTTTGCAATCTTAAACAATCTTAAGCGGCAGTAAGAAATGTCTGTCCCTTTCGCTTCGTGAATTGAAAATTCAACCGTACGAACATTATACCTCACTATTAGAAAATTGTAAAGTATTCTCTGGTTCTCTTAGAATTAAAAGAAAATATAATAATAGTCTAGTACATGCAAAATAAATAATCAAATGGTGTATGAAAGTTCTCAACGTATCAACAATTTAATTTTTTAGGTATGTAAGAATATGTATCCAAACGGGAACAAAAGGAGAGTTTTTTTCAGTTTTCCCTTAACTTTAAAATAAGAGAATGTAGAAAATTTCCACCCTGATATTATGAGAGACAAAAATTGATTTGAATAGAGAATAACCTCTGTTCCGATAACAGAAATATTATAGATAATCAACTTGTTTTACGAGAGAATTTAAAACTCACGAGACAGTGGAACAGTTACATTAGCCGTGACAATTTATATCTTTAAAATGTCAAGCAACCTTTTCAGTTGCCTATGATAACTATTGGTGACACAGTTGGTATTGTCGAATAAACTCGGGCATGAAATTGATAAAACCCGCAAACGCTACAAAGTAATTCCTTATACTGGTTGTTTTCTTTACACTATCAAAACGCGAAAGGATTCGATTTAACGCGGTAACCCTCAGAGCTCGATGCAATTCACCGATGGGCGCGTTACGGCGTTGCAACGTCAGCTAAGGGGGTTGGGGTCGATCGTGTTTTCTGCTGGGAAATGGAATTTTCACTGCTGCACGACGGGAGTTTTGTAGTTTCATGGGACATAAACGAGAAAAGTCGATACGGCGCTGAGAGTCGACAGTTGCGGCGAAACGACCGGGATATATTAATTGCCACCGACGTTAAATGAAGGAGTCTAAAGAGTGAACGAGAGGGAGTGGGCAAAGATGAGCTGGATAAAATGAGGGTGTCGGATAAATAGAGGAAGACAAAGAATAGTATAATAACCGTGAGATGAACAAAACCGCACTCGGCAAAATTAATTGTCGCGCACCGGTTTCCTAACATGTGAATCGCGGTTTTTCGCAAAGACGCAAGCAATTGCTGTGGATAATTTGTGTGATATTGATTTCAGTAACTTCTTTCGACGAGTCAATACATTTGCGCATTCTATAATAACTTTCTCTAGTAATTCTATAGTAATTTATCAGTTTACGATATAATGTTCTGTAAAGCAAAAGTAAAATAATCTCTACGTGCATAAACGACGCACCTATACATTTGACAGAAGATATACATGCATATACAGCTTACAAAGATTAATGTAAATACTAAAAGTGCACGCATGTAATTATATAAATTGTAATTAAATCTGCGATGTAATTGCATAAACGGAATCAAAACTAAATGTTGGATTTTCAATAAAACATCAATAACGGAATGAAATAATATTCAGCCACGTATACACGCGGCTGTTAATGTGCGCCAATCACGTTTCAAAATCCGCGGTAACAAACTGCCGTGACCGCGGCAACTTCCGAAATTAATTATAATTTCAAAAAGTGTCCGCCGGCTACGAACCGCAAGCGAAACAAATATTTTTTTTTCCCCCGGTATTAACGTGAACAACATTCACGACGCAATTAATGGAATTCATAAAGCGACCCTGCTATTCCCCGTATTCCCATGGCCCGCGATCCACCGGCGATATTCGAAATTGGTACGGCAGTCGCGATCGCGTAGTCGTAAAACCAGCCCGGGGATCGAATTGGGAGAAGCTTTGCAAACCTGACTACCATCAGACTTGCTAACTTTTACGACCAGTCTACGACATTGGACAACGCGACTTCTATCTGCTTCGAACCTTAAGGCGAACACAGTTATCGCGCACAAGTCGACTCAGATCGATTCCATACGGAACTCCCACATAAAAGTAAAAACAAATGTTTAAGTCTGAAGATCCGAATGAACTTTGTTGAACGATTTCGTTTTCGCTGACAAAATGTGCGACGCCATGCTTCGAATGTTGACGTATTATGATCGGTATTCGAAATGTGTTATATCGAGATATTACATCTATGTAATGTTAGTACATCAAACTAATCACAAAACAAAATTATTTAATGAAAAGAAAGATGGGATTAACTTATACGCATTATTAATAGTTGCAAAATTCTAATACTCATTCCAATTATTTTGCATTGATATTAGTTTGCTAAACAAATTCTTCATTAAAAATGTATCGTAACTAAGTTCGATATCGAATTAACTATCGTTTTTTAGGTAATTTTATTCGAATTCTTGATACAAATATCAATAATTGTATAAATGGGGATAGATATTTAATAGATATAAGATAATCAATGAATTTATTATATTATTTTTTGAATATTTGGAAAAATTAACGGTACATTTTGTGGTTATGATTTATTCGGACATCTTTATGATTTTAATAACAAACCTTCCTCCCCCGAATTGACACAATATTCAAAATAATATTTTAAACCAGATATGAAAGTGATAAACTTATTAGTATACTCGATGCAGTTTATTAATGCATTAACAATCAATTGTAAACCCAAACTTCACTTTTTACGATAAATATCCGCATTGTTTATAAACACGTAACTCGTAAATCATATTGATTAAATACGTAAACAAAATAACAGAAGATACTGCTATTTGCAACAAACCATGTTTGTCTCTAATAATAATTCTGTATTCACCGACAGAAAACTTTCCATTCTCACCGTCGAAAAATAGGCGTTTGTAGCGTATCAAGAGTTAAGGTCTTGACTCGGGCCAAGTACAAGAGTTCCCGTCTGGTAGATCTGAACTACTCTTTTCCGGAAGAATTAGATCGAGGTTTTCGGGGTATTCAGACGGCATTAAATCCGCATATTTCCCCCAAACTATGGTGATATTCTTGTAGGGGACGTCCACCCGAGTAATTTAAGCCTAACTACGAGAAGATCCATCAAGCCAATCGCGAGATATTTTGATCTAAAAAGTCGAGGTTTTTGTAAGAAACGTCGTCTTCTTCCTCTCCTCCTTCTCCATCACCATCACCATCTCCATCTTCATCTCCATCTCCATGTTCAGCCTGTCACGCAGCCCTGTGTCAAACCCTAACATATGTTTCATACCATGCGAGATAATTTTTCTGCCGATAACGTAGATTTTATACATGTTAGTATATGAAATTTCCTCTCACACACATCCAGATTGTTAACATATTAAATTAGAAATGTTTGTTACGATACGTTTTTGACATCAAGCTTCGTAAAATTAAGGTTCAGAATGCGCATTCGAAACATATTCGATCATTTTTATATCTTGAAAATTGCGCGAATGGCGAGCGATGTATGAAAATCGCGAAAAATCGACAAATTCAACCAGTTTTTTAGTCGGCATTCGCTCACTTTTTGTGATAGCGATCTGAAACTGGTACCATTGTTTTAGTTGGGAAATTCTACGCCAGATCAATGTATAATAGTTGCACTTTTCGAAAATTTAATTTTTCGCAAAAATCTGAAGGGGGTAGGTCAGGATTTTTTGCGATTTTCGTAATTTGCCTGCCATTTCCACAATTCTTTAGATATCATAATGATTCTTTCGCTGTCTTATTTGGCTTCGGATTCCGCGTCCAAAACGCCCAGAATCATGTTAATCGCTAAAAAATTACGGAAATGGCAAGCGATTTACGAAAATCGCAAAAAATCCTGACCTACCCCCTTCAGATTTTCGCGAAAAATTAAATTTTCGAAAAGTACGACTATTATATATTGATCTGGCGTAGAATTTCCCAACTAAAACAATGGTACAAGTTTCAGACGGCTATCTCAAAAATTGAGCGAATGCCGTTCAAAAAACTGCCTGAATTTGAGGATTTTTCACGATTTTCGTAATTTGCTCGCCATTTCCACAATGATTGAGATATTAAAACGATCCGGGACGTGTTGGACGCGGAATTCGAAGCCCAATAAGACAGTGAAATATTCAGGTCGATATCTAAAAATTTGCGGAAATGACGAAAGAATCCACAAAAAGCATCGAAAATGCAAAGCTATGGGCCAAGTACAAGAGAATGTTACATTGGAATAGGTTGCTCATTAACATAAACTGCATTTTATACAGGATTTGAAATCAATCAAACTTGCTCACATTTGATTGATTTCAAATCCTGTGTAAAATACAGTTTATGTTAATGAGCAACCTATTCCAATGTAACATTCTCTTGTACTTGGCCCATAGCTTTGCATTTTCGATGCTTTTTGTGGATTCTTTCGTCATAAAATATACACCGTAAAATAATTGTTTGAACGTATACGATATTTACATATATCTATTGACATAGGTAAATAAACCTAGCCGCGGTTCTTTTCTGCTTCGACGCATCCGAGATCCCATGAAAACCGGGAACCGACGCGTGTTTAATGCCGCATTTTCCCTTCCCTCCAAATACACCCGGGTCCTCTATGCTTGAAAACCCCGTGTGCAACAAGATTCTGTGCATCCTCACGCAAGTACGTGCGACTTAACATGCTTGAAAATTTTACGACGCAGCCAAGAAAAAGCGAAGTTGTATAGGGGAACCGTTGAGAAGGACAGCGACACCGTGAAAGACAGGAGAGAGAAAGAGGGACGAAGGTGACGAAGAATAAGGAAGAAAATAGGAAAAAATAAGGAGAGAAGATGAAGTACCGTTGTGAAAGTGATGAGAATGCTCACGGGAGCGACGAAAAAATTTTCGTCGTCCCGGATTGTTATGTGGGTTGCTTTAAAGAGGGTAGCAAGCCGTCCGCCAAGACGCAAGATTTATTCCTACAAAATTCACCAACGGCGTGGAATATCGTTTCCGTAGAAATGCGCTGCTTTTAATTAAATTGCATATATCCGTACGAACCGTGGAACGAGTAAATTCTCTGAAACTGACGCGTGACTCGTTAACAATAACGATTGTGCTCCGTCGCTGACGTGTTGTTTGTCACTGGCAATTCATGCGTACCGGCGGAATTAAGAAAGCTGGTGAGAAAAAGGGGAGAAATCAGCGAAAAAGGCTTAACTGAGTCCTTTGAAGTTCGGTTGGAGGAAAAGAGACAAGGAAAATTGGTAAGTGGGAGGATTAATGAATTTTTAATTAACTCTCGTTTCTCGATCCACACAAATATAAAGATCGTGTGAAAGCTGGCTGAAGAATAGAAATTATGATTCAGACTAATTAATTGCCTATGTACGTGCCGTTTAATCATTGTGGTAATTACTTTCGGGTTTGAAAAGAATGCGTGTACCCCTTAACAAGCTTTAAACAAGGCTCAATTTCTCTTTGTATCATTTTATGGAGAAACTAGGAAAAGACTTTTCAAGAATAAAATTGGGCATATTAAAATAATTAGGAAGAAATATATTCTTCAAGATAACTAAAGTGATACTCATGACGGTTTCGACTGCATTTCACGTTTTTCTTTGAAGCCAATTATTTTCATCGATTTTTTGTTTATTCTAGGAAAGAAAATTTAATTGTATAATTCGTGGACTAAAGTATGTCAAAACTGAGAACATTAATTCGCCCAAATAAATCTTTCGAAGAGAACTATACTTTGAACAAAACATGCGAAATTCGGCAATTTTCTGAAAATTCTACTGGCTTTTAATTAGTTGCCATTACGCGCAGGTGTTTCCAACTCTAAGCTTGAAATTTGGCTACATATTAATGTCACTAACGATTAAGGTAATTTCCTGAAGTTTAATTATGTTACGGTATGTGTTGCACTGCCGCTTCTTAGAGAACATTAGTTAAAAGCAATTGAAGTAGTTAGAATTTTGATTCTTCCGCCTTACTACGCGACATTCTGCTACGATGAAATACGTACCGAACGCCGCGGAACTTTAGACGTGTAACCAGTAGCACGTGTAAAAAGCTAATCCAGTAAGATCTATTTGTTACATGTTTACGTTATCGTAAAACTTGTAATTACAGTCCGAATACGATATAAAAAACACGCTGTCAAGAATCAGGACGAAACATTTTTATGGCATACATAAAAAAAGCTTTTACATCGGACATAAAATCTTATCAATTTTCTACAAATAGGAAAGGACGACGAAATAAGATACAAACGGATCCTTCATTGTTTTTGAGCGCCAAGGGACATTTCAACTTACAGCACATTTTATGGCGAACGCGTATACGAAAATAAAATCCCGAAACAAAATGCGGGACTACCTTATTTGTTAGGTCAGGACCTACACTTTTAGAAATACGTGAAACGAAACCGATAAAATGTAACTGTGAAAGCGGGGATTTTAAAAGCGTAATACTTTTTCTTTAATCACAACATTGCGATCTTCCTGTGTATCCGAAAACCAGCAGAGACAGATTTTTTAATGACTATCGGTCCATCGTTTCTCAACTGTTATAAATACTCGCTGTTGTATTTTCTGAATTATGACAATATTATTTCTGTTTGTATTTAGGTCGCGGATAATACCCGATGCGTTTTGCATTTATTTCGAAAGCGAAAATGCACACTTCTCTTAAATCCGAACTATTTATTTACGGGTTCCGTTTCGTTTTACTGCTACGAATAAATCGCCGTCTATATACGACACAGTTCACTCTAAATAAAACAACCAGAATATCAGCCACGACTATTTCCACGTATAAAATTATCGGAACTAAGAAAAATGTAATTATTTAAAATCGAATCTGATAAATTAAGAAAATATATTTCCACAACAATTCCAACATCCTGTATCCACATAAATCAAGACTCAACACAATTCGAGAAGAAAAGTCCGTTGATTAGTAACGCGTTAGGCGAATCTCCTGAAAAATATATCCCCGGATAGAGCTCGCATCGATAATGCCTAGTCCATTAACATTAACCCATCCATTTTTCTTTCAGATAATGCGCATCGAAAGAGGAGGGGTAGTGGGGGGGGGGCGAGGTGCGGGTTGTACCGGGAGGACTATTTTGCAAGTAGATACCTGGCATTCCCTCGGGCTACCGTGGAGCGTCCGCATGTGCGCAATCTGCAACGCGAACGTACGTAAGCGGCGGTGTGTACGCGGCCGCATATACACACCAGTTTGCGTGTATCGGTGTCTAATGTTCGGGGTTTGTCGCTGCTCACATGCATGTGCTCCCCGGGTCCCGTGCCCCCGATCATATCTCACGTGTACAACGGCTGCGCTGGGCAGCTCCCTACTAATTAACAGTCGCTATTAGCCGAGCCGGTCAATTATACCTGAATTATTCTGCCGCCTATGCCGCACCGATGATGGCCGATCCGACGGCGGTCATCCAGCTGGCTACGCCGGGATTGATAAATCGGTATGATCCAATGTTTACCGAAGAGAATCGTCTGACCGATCTACCATCGTGAACCCAGCGATGCGTTCGCGATTTTGCCGATGTGGAAGTCAATGCGGCACGGAGGATGTAATGACTGGCGCGGTTAATACGGGAGACTGTTTCAACTGCATCCATAGGCTGATGGTGTAATGAATTGCAGTAGATCTGTATTTTATGCTGATTGATCAGCGCGCTGAGGATATTAGGTAGTTTGGATCCGATCTTTATTTGAGTGCGGTTAGATGGTATCTCGTTGCGGTTAAGTGATATTAGGATCATCAGCTTTTAATATCGCTAATAGCTTTGGGAAAGATGTAATGTTTTTTTTTATTTCAATGCTCGTATCTATTTCGGAATGAAATCATGTAGGGGTGGGAAAATATAAACTGGAAATTGAAAATTCATTGATAATCGATAATATCGGTGGGATGAATTTATTTTCTATTACTGCGCCGATATTAAATCCCGGGTAATCGAATTCACGTTGCACATGCAAGATAGTTTCATTATCTTTCTAAATTACTAACATGTGAACGTTATCTTGTTTGCGACAGTCTGCTGCGTGTAATTGATGGTCACATTTCGGAATATATACGCGTAATTTGCACTTCGATTATAACTCAATGAACCGATAATCAGGTTAATAACATGCCTTCAGTAGTTTCATCTATCATCGCGTACTATCTCACCAACTATTACACCAGTCAGTCTCTTGTCCACGGAAAAGAAATGGATTTCGTTTGAGGGGTACGTTAACTTGATAGATACGCTCTTGACAGAACGTGATTAAAGGTCATGTTAGTCGGTAGGGTGCTTGGTAGGAGCGATGACATCTATCTTGAAACCACCCTTGTATCTAATGTTCCCTGTCTAATGTCTGTCCTAACCTCCCCCACCTTAATGTCTTCCGCTTCCTGTAACTATTCCGGTACGAGCCGGTAGCTATGGATGTATTTCCAATTTAGCATCAAATGACCGAATCATAGCTTCAATATGTACGTTCTAAGCGGATGGACAAACTTAATAATGGCAAGGTTATGTGTAGACCAATTAATTAGAGCATCTCTACGTGCTTCTAACTACCATTCAATGTCAACTAATATGCTACAGGTAATTATCGATGAAAGAAAGTAATCTAAAAAGTATGTATACAGCTCTGTAAGATTAGAATTAAGTTTTTTTTTGAAAAGGAATGTACCGATGTTTATCAAAGTTACCATTATCGGTATAAGGGTCTCTCGGCGCCTTTTAACGAAAATGGCGGAAGATAATATTTTGTCAACGTATCATACAATGAAGGTCTTACAAAGAAGTCTTTCATTGCCAAGAAGCCGATTTTCTTTGAGGAAAATGTCCGCCCGATAACGGTATCTTTGGTCAAATATGATTAAAGGCTACCCTAGTCCTGAAGTTAGTCGAGAGGGTGCAGAGATATCTATCTCTCTAAGGATGGACTTCCCCTTCCTGCGTCTTTGACCTCTTCAAATCGTAACTAAGTGTGGGACGTTATCAATGTCGCAGTGTTCTCTCACATAGACGTAGAAATGAAACTGAAAGCATTCCGAATATTATCTTCTCGGTTTGTCCAAGATCTCTGTCTACCATAAAAAAGTGTCCTTTCTTTAATTTGGTGATTCCTTATTATAAGCTTCATTAATTTATCGGGGAGAAAAATCTTTCGCAAGTGTAAACATTTTTACATTGTAAAATGAAAGTGACAAAGAATATTATTCAATTTATTTAATTCAGCAAAAATTCAAATTGCACAGGAATTAGATAGATAGGATGATAAAATAGAAATGTAATGTAATCTTTTAATTTTCTTCGATTATATATGTATTTTATAGCAATCCTTCTCTAATCACATTGGAATATTATTGAACGGTTTGATAGAAATCTCAGATTTCTATGGAGTTTTATAACAAAGTCACTACTCTAGTCTAATGAACATTGCAGATGCAATGGTGCTATAGATTTAATTTCGGCATTCTGAGAGTACTTTGACGGTCCTCTGTCATTTCCTGTATTGCGATGTACATTCAGAGATCGCGACTAATACAATTCCCTTCACATTCTCACGCTGACATGCGCTTTCTGCTTGCATACCTGTGTTGTGTATTATTGCTTCGTATCTCGTTATTTCGGTTTCCAGCGCTTCCACGTGGAAACATGTACACATACATATGCATGCTTTTGCTTCAAATAGTGACATACCGCATATTCCTTCAAATATCATGGAAAATTGTATGTAGTTCTCTGAACGCATGATACTAATCACAAAAGCTGCTTTATGTATCGGTGCGTTGATAATTGTTTCCAATACTACGTATTAATAGGACAATAATACAATTATCTTTTTCCAGGTTCTGATACCAATGGCAGCCTGTTACCCATATTCAGTCAGTCTACTTGCAGCTGACTTTATTTCATTTGTTAATATCGTCTCTCTACATTCATTAAAAACTATGATTATTTCACTTTACTATTAACGTACAAATGATACAATAATTATTTCAAAAGGGAACTTATTAAAACTTATGAATTACCACTTAATTCAAACTGACATAAATATGACACTTATTAATTATATAACCCAATTTTATTTTTCCATAGTTTGAGAAATTTCATACTTTTGACCTATTTATCGATTTATGTATTATATCTTTCTAATCAATGTTTGATGTTAAATAAACCTAAACGGACTATGTACGTACATGCGTGTCAGAATCCTGCAAAAAGGTTAATAAATACGGGCAATTATGACAATACCAAACTGTTAAGACTTCAACAATAAAGTGCATGTCACGTGAAGTTCACGTCCCATCTGTTTAAATGCAACCTCCATCCACCCTGTTGTAATGTGTCACGTCAGAGACCGTTTCCCTTTGAAAATAGCACGGTATGCGCGTGCATTGATTCCAGCAATAAACCGTGGTATTTCGAAGGAAACCGAGGTAAGCCAACGTGATTCCTGGTCGCGCGCTTAAACTACGTATACACGGTATGCGACATGTAATACTAACACCAGATACGGGTGAAAGAGGGTGCATGCCGAGATGAATGGGAGAGACGGTGGACGAGAAATGGTGGTTACTAAGGGTGTGGAACAGAATAGTGTATGCCAGCACTATCCGGGAAACATTTGCAGCTGGTGGATAGGCTTTTATACGTGGTCACGTTGTGGCTGATTCAAAAGGTTTCTGGTGTTGTAAAATTCCGAATACTAGACGATGAAAATTCCGCATTGTACGTAGTATGCGTGGCGCAGATGAGTATTAGACAATTAACTGGGTTTGTCGAATGCTATTGAAACTTAAAACTTAATTTTAATGCGAATACTTAATTGATTATATTGAAAGGCAGGAGTACATTACTTACAATTAGACATTTTTTAAACGAGTCACTCTGTTGATGTCAAATTTCAGATGTAAATAAGTAATATAATTTCACGTTTTTAAAAGTGATTTTTCCACTGCAATTGTAAATAGTAGTATTACATATACTAATTTTTGAACTGCAGATGGAATGGTGACAAAAAAGATGTAAAGTGTAGAGTACAGATTTCTGTTAAATAATGATAAGAAGTTACACACAGTAACCAGCTGTGCTTCTTGGTGTAAACAACTACTAACTATATTGACATTTTCTTAATAAATCATAATAAAGTGTAAAAACAATTGTGCTGATCTCTTGGTCAGAAACTCGATCATGAAAATTGTTTTACGTAACAGTTAAATTATGTTAATCTATTTACAGTAGTAACCAATTTAATTTCCGTGAAAATTACATCTCTTTTCGGTTCCGTCTCTGGAGGACAAGTTAATTAAATTCAGCCAAGTTATTATATCTACTGAACGATGTGTGGAATCTGTCTGCGCTGTGCGAAATATAGATCATACAATGTAGATCGTAAAACCACAAGCATGCATAGATATTGTTCCCAAATGTATGAACATCCAGGTCATATGAAAATGACGATTGTGTTGTAAGTTCTAGCACGGTATAGATTCATCGATAACTAACGCACATGTAATTGATCAAAATAGGAACAACAGTTCAAATAGCGCATATTATGTATATACGCATGTATAGGGATTAGCCTTAAAATATTAAATAACTGGAAGCAGTGGTTGCAGTACAAACAATGTCGACGGGGGAATTTTGAAATGATTCATAACCACATTCACCTATTATACCAATTCCAAGTGTACTAAACCATACAGTGCGGTTTAAATTTATATGTATATAAAATATTAACTATATTTCTTATAAATAAACCACTTCATTTTGGGAAAATGAATATGTATTCATATTGTTTCTTCTAATCGAACAAATCCCCCCAGTAATAATTAATAATTATAATTAATAAAAATCGAAGTACACTACAATGATTTTGCGAAAGAATGATGAAGGGGGAGGGGTGGAGCCAAATCAGTTGAATGAGGTTTTAGAAGCGTTTAGAAGCAGCGACCGGTATTCACGTTCATGGTTTAAATTGTAATAAAGTGTGAGACTGGACGTAGCTGCGAGGAGAATCTCTGAATTTCTGCCAAAATACATTTCCTTTCGTAGTGCCCATGCAATACACGAGTGTAGCGTAAAGGAGCGGGAAGATTGCCTGCCTAACTGGCATGAAGTCCCACGAGATCCACCGAATTCGTTCAAAGCCTTCCACGTTACGTTTATTACTAATGTCAATAGACACGTTGCAGAATACGAAACCTCGGCAGCCCCGCGGATATTGATTCTTGTACACACACACAAACACGCCATCGTGTGTGTAATATGTGGAAAATAAATTATGCACGGCTCGCATGACGTTTCAACGAAACAGGGACCAATGAAAGAACTAAACCCAAGTACTAATAAAGTTTCTTGTTAACCAACGAAGCGGGAAATACATATATTCGGGTCAAATGTTCCGCATTGACGGAAAGGTTCACAATAAATATAATGAGGATTTAAAAATACAGCGATCATTACTTTAGGATACAGTCTTGCGTGAACGAATTGGAACGGAGAATACATTTTCAAAGGTGATCTTTCCATCAATCGGAATTGGAATGAAATTTGTCATGGATACAAAAAGTGATAAGTGCAAAGCTTGTTAGATATAAGTAGCAATTGAGTGTTAAAAGTATTATTAAGCTGGCCAAGATTTCATTTCAACAATACGAATGTTTTCAAAAATCTACTCAACTGTAGGTATATCGATCGAATTTTCAGTGGTTACAACGCGAAAAAAAAATCGTTCATTTGTTCCCTGTTTCCGGAAAAAACATGCACGTGTGTACGCTTAGTACATATGTGTGCACTAGAATGCACGCTTTTCTAGAGAAAAAAAGGGCAAAATGGTGTTCGCGCCACTCGTTATAGAATCTCTAACACGGAATAAAAAAAGAACAAGGGTTAATCGCTAATTAATTAGTCCACACAAAAACACAGCGTGTATTAATAGGTATAATGCTAATCTTGAGCTCATCTGTTCTGCAACTAAAAAATAGGTAATTTCAACGTAATTACAAATATTTATTTTTAAAACAAAGAAAACTTTCCACTTCAAACATGCCCGACACTTTAATTATAAAATACTTCTTCCACCACCCTTTGTAAACAAATGTCGATTTCTAGTTAAACATGTAATTTTCCGTCTAAACCATATGGTATAAAAACAGTTTGGCTGACTAGACAGGCAGAAATTTCGACGACAAAATAATTTGATGTAAAATTATTGTTCAATATAATCGGCAGCTAATATGTCAGTGTGTTCACGCAACTGCTAGCTTTTAATTCAATTTTCATGGTCGACTCGCAGACAGGCGTCATAGGCACGGAATTTCGGTAGGCGGGTTTACTGTCATTGAATCATTCGATCCACGTCAATCACATATTGAATCAGTGTCCATCACTCGCTTGCATTTAGCGCGTATAGCCGTTAATAGCCGGGAAATCTCTTACTACGTGAACGGAACGACAAGTACGTCATGTCAACACATGCCACATTACCGTTTCACGCATCTTGCAATATTCCTTCTAACAATTGCTGGAATCGAACGAAACTCTATAGGTATGTTCTACATACATATACACATATGGATCGAATGTGAACAATACACATAATATTACATAGAGTGTGCAGAGCTTGACAGCCCGAGATGAATGTATATACAATAGTTAGTTAACGTGGTACATTTGTAATGGGTGCATATATGATCGAAAATAGTATATATTACAGGAATACTATGATTAACGATTGAAAAGAAAAAAAAAGATGACTTTATGTACGATATTTTACATACAATGACTGTATACGATAGTTTAATAGAAAGTGAAACACATCGAAAGAAACTCTGTTAAAGCTGATGGAGATGGAACTTGATTGTTCTAACTTTTTTCTGTCAGTAAAATACTCGAGTATGATATATCAGGAACAATAAAACTTCAGAGTTTTATGGGACTATATTTCTTCTCTAACGCGCCTATCTCCTTTGTTGTATAAAAACGTCTGTCCTGTATTAAACATATTTTTTTTCGTGGTAAAAACGATATTACAAGAGTAGATCACATTCTTTTTTCTTTTTATTGGTGGTCACGAAATGTCCATATCTACCTTTTTCCACTGAGCAAATTTGCAAGCACTTTTAACCGGAACGATCGTTCATTCTTTACAAGACCGTTTGGTACGACCAAATGAAGCGTGAAACATCTTCCTTCTCGAACGGTACGTATCTACTTTCGTAGGGTAGGGAAACGCTGGTGGAGATACGGGCTATGAAATATTTCGACCAGTAACGATTAATCGCGGCTACAGATCGCCCGTGCAGAAATAACAGTCTTATACCTGCGAAATAATTTATAGCCGGTACTCACCGCTCAATAATTTATTTCTCGTGGCCGCGAAGTAAATACTCCGTTTTAACAACTTCATATTATACCACTTATCTCTAACACAGAGGAGGATTGAGAGTGGTCACACAAATGCCTATGGCCGGCTTAGTATAAACAAGTGGAAAGTATCAATGATTTCTTCGACATAAAAGGATTTTACATATACCGGAGCAAGATTTGAAATATTCAAAGCCGGGATTCAAAATATGGTATACGTATAACAATATATGTATACATATACATGTATGTGAAAAAGTTGATACATACAACATGAAAATCGAACAGCGATACGACACACCCTTATTTCTCATGTTTGTACGCACAAATACAAATCTCCCTCGAGGAACTTCATAAATTCTGCGCATATTTTTATTGCATATCGGAAAATTTGATTGCGCCCCTTCGCACAAAAACAAGAAAGGATCGAAGGATGGAGTGACACTACATGGTAGTTCACCATCAATAATCCGCGCATTTGAAATCCCCCGAAAAGAACTGTCGCACATTTTTACCCTGCTTTCTCTCCCCCGGGGGTAAAATTGCGAAGGTTTTGTCACGGCGTACGTTACGACTCGGCGGTAAGTTCCACGACGAAAATTGACGAAACCACTGTTCCCGTTCGAGAACGTCGTACAGAATAATAAAAAAGGGAAAGGTAAAGCAACCCCCTATGTGTATCTATGTATAGCCCCGAATAATGTGTGAATTTACATGCGGGTACGCGTTTCGCGAAAAGACAAGGGCCGGGAATCGTATCGGTTCTGGCGATGTAGCGAAACAGCCCCGTGGAATTGCATTATCCTCTAAACGAGTGGTTAACGGGTGCTTTTTATTATTTGCCAACGACCTAATGGTCACGAGTTAAAAGTGTCTCTGACGGCGATGCGGGAACATCA
Source organism: Mimumesa dahlbomi (assembly GCA_917499265.3). Lineage (NCBI taxonomy): Eukaryota > Metazoa > Arthropoda > Insecta > Hymenoptera > Crabronidae > Mimumesa > Mimumesa dahlbomi. The sequence goes on along the minus strand of OU824118.1, from coordinate 6,941,774 downwards.
CTCTGGCTGCAAAATAAACTTAATTTAGGCTGTATTAAACTTTCGCTAGGACATCAATTTTGTGGAAATTTTTCTCGTAGACACCACGTTGAAGCTGTGCTCTTTAAAAGGAACAAAAGTGTTCTGACAATGAAAGAATGCTGTGTCATAAATATTTTTTAAATTATTACTGTGTTATCTTTCAGTATTACTGTTTACATTGTTCGTCCACATATTACTGTTTAGAGCTCGCAGTGGAAACTGCTAACCATTGTTTTGATTCGGTTTTATATTTCCATGTAAATTTCTACGTTGTAAAAAATGGAGCATCAATGTGGCTCGCACTGTCAACACTGGTATCCTGTATTTTAACGTGGATATCTATTTCATATTGGCATGTAAACACACTGTTGATACGAAGCCTTTTGTTATACACGAATGACATAATGGTGTCGACGTGAAAATGGTTCTTGCAGTGAGGCACATTTATTGTCGATATGAGGACACTGGTGATACAACTAGGACAATTCTCATCGGATGTTGTGTGACTTCTTTTAAAAAGTTTTTTCGTAATGAAACCGAGAAGCGAAAGTAAACACTTTGAGTCTTGCATCAAATGCGCAGAAATAAACGGTGGATAGTATATTACTTAGAAAGATGGAAAAAGTAAATTTTCCCTCCTAAAGATCGGAGACACCTTGCAAAAGTTTGAAGAAGAAGATGTTAAAGCTTTTACTAAGTTAACTCTTTCATAGCGACGCTGTTGTAGAATAACTAGAGTCACTACGATATTTTCCGGCGTGTCTCTATATTACAATCTCCGCTATTCCAAGAATTTCAGCGGAAGCGACTTTTATGAAATTTTTTGTTTGTCTGTTCATGTAAATTTACATACGGATACAGGAAAGGAAAAGTATTAACCGGCGACTCTTTAACAGTCTGCTATCAGAGATAAGTTGTTGAATAAACACTTTTATATCCTGCCGTGTAATGTCAAATATTTTAGTTGCAGATTTATTAGATTTCGTATTTCACATGGATCTTCTTTCTCCAAGGATGTAAATAGTTGTTAAAGAAAGCTGGAATATTCAGAAAATTATCTGTATTTATTTAATTCGTACTGCCTTCGTTTTTAATACTCTTTGCAATGAAAATCTCATATAATATTAACGCTGTTTTGAGATAACGAAGACAGTTATTCCAGTAATAAGTGATCGATACGTACATACATAAAATATGTTATATGCTGATCACAAGGTAGCAGGCAACGATATTTCATTTCCGTATAAATATCTGCATTCAGAAGACGTTAATAGCATTAAAGGTGCTTCAATTCGATAATCTAATGATAATTTTGTTTGAAATTTAAATTTGATATTGTGTTCAAATTATACTAAATATCTTATGTACTAAAAATCGGCTGAAATTATTACTAACTCACTTTTACATATTCCCCCCATACACGAAACTAACAATATGTGACTAATTGAAAAATCTTTCGTTGCACACTCATACAATTAAATAGGCTTCTTTTAAATTCTCGCTTCACAAACGAGGCAATTTTTTATTTCGTTCAAAGCGATTAAGAACCTGACATTCCATAATCATGTTCCCAAGAAACGGTTACGTAATGACATTTTCTTCATTATTCGATTTTAAAGAGCTAACCGGTCAGCTATTCAATTTCTCTTGCGCGCTGTCGCGCTCCGTCTAAGTACGTTTAAGTTCAGATTGCACCATCTGCGGCCGCGCGCGGCGTTGTTAGAAACTAACTAACCATTCCATGGTCCATCGCATTTGTGTTTCGCTATCCTCCCGCGACTGGTCACTCACGAAATTCAACACCATTGTGTTATAGTCCCCGCTGTGTTGGGTTCAGTACCCACCATTATTGTAATACGTGTCATCCTATCGTCTCCGCGTCCCCCCCCCCCCCCTCCCGTATTTCGAATATTAGACAGAGATCTAATGGAACGAAGTCCGGTCCTGCGGGAACACAGGAATATACGAATTCGTATTAACTTCCGCGGTCTCAACAGTTTAAATGGTTCGGAGTGTGGCGGTCTTGGAAAACTCTGTGTTAAAGTACAAGTATAATAGCTCAGCTGATGAACCCCGTTGTTAGAGGTTCAGCAAACGCTGGTAATTATAGAAGAAGAGATAATACTAACGAAATATAACTTCTAGTAACGTTAAGCTACGTAATATTAAAAAGTAATATGATTGTCTCTCGTAGAAGCATTAGAACGCAAGTAGAAAATAGATCTTGTTCGATATCGTGTTATAATTTCGTTTTGTCAATGAGTATATTTTTAATTCTCAGAAACAGAGGATACTGGTAGGTCGTATAGTGGCATGGATCCTGATACTGTTGGGTCACAATGCGAAAGTAGATTATAACTCTCGTTTCCGTTAAAGCTCAATAAGCCATAATGGTGAATTATCGTCTTCGCAGAACTAGGGCGTAAGCTTAGTCGAGCATGGTATATTTCTGCGCATTACAGCGACTAGGGTAGTGACTTCAAAGAGGTGTATTTTACAATCGAACCACCGTACCGTGTAAACGCAACGCCTCATTTGCGGGGGCTATAAAAAAATATTCTTATGTTGCGCTACTCTCGATGTAGTAACTCCTTTATGGTGATCTTAACGTGCACGCGATCAATGCCTATGGGGAGTAACGAACGAATTTACGGCGTGTAACGTGTTGTGAAAAAAATAGAAGATGGTCAATTAAAACAAAAGTTAAAGATAAGATCGGGGAATAATGAATTCTCACAGCGAGAGAAGTATTCCTTCATACCAAACCTGTGTTATTGAATTTCAAGGAAGTTTTTAGAATTATAAAGTAGCTAAATGATATAGTTAATGTTTCATGGGTATAAATAATATTTATCTCTGAGATACGAAGCCAGTCTCATTTATTTTGTAATCAAATTAATGTGACTATTGGAATGAAAATCTAGTAAATTTTATACTAATGAAAACAAGCGTTCCTCTGTATATAATTTTTATTATAAGTATTTTTATTATATACTGTTCCATAAAGATTTTCAATGCGAGGAAGAATTGCGAAGCGAAACATTATGAATGGAAAACAGTTAATGACTTTTGACAATCTGGGAAACGCCATGAGTGACTGAGCTTTTGATGAATGGAATCCATATATACATATATGCATATAGTGGACTTTCTCGCAAATGTAGAACACAGTAAACAAAACTAGAACATCGCAACAATGGGCAAAACTCGAACAGATGGAAGTAAAATGACAGCAATCATCGCAAGTTTTAACAAACGACATTATTCTGATTAATCTTGTCCCAGTATTGCGAATTGGTGGCACTGAACTAATTGTTATTATTCATAACTTAAATAGAGTTATAGAAGGAAAATTAAACACTTCGTTATGAGTTCATTCTTCAATTTCTGTTTTGAATGTTTTCGCTCCCTTTATAAACTTCTTTAAAGCTTGCATTTCTTCTCATCGCTTTGATAGTTGTCAGAAGGAATATATATCAATTAATTCATCTTTCTTCCTAATTTTGTAAAAGAAAGTGAAAATCTGGTTTTACCGAATAATTAAAAATCGAGTCCTAAAACGTAGAAACAGGTTAGTAAAAAAGATGCTTCCTGTAAAATGGTCAGATTTATGTATCTTTTGTACTTTTTAATTTGGTACAATGTGCATCAAATGAAACTTTTTGTTATTTCCAATAATATTTAGTTTCATCTCAGTCCTTCGAAATAACTGATTCAATTAAATTTGTTAAAATGGTATGGAAAAAAACCTACTCCAGCGAAAGTCATTCATTATAAAAATTAATGTTGTATTTGACGTGAAGTGACATAGGCATGCCCCCGTGGAACTTTCAAACAAACGAATTTTCACCGCCCGCTGCTTTTAAAGGCTTTATAACACGTAGTTTTCGCAAACACGCTGTTCTAGATGAAAGGTTACATGTATTCGTCGCATAGCATTTTTACCACAGTGAAAATTCACGTGTTCCAGAGAGGGAGCCTAAAATTTCCGACCATACGTTTTGAGATCGACAACAATGTTTTTTTTTCGGTATTCAGGTCGTGACGCCTACGCATTCAGCGAACCGTGTGCGAGCCAACAAAAATGTTTTTTACAATGATTCGCAAGCCAGTGTACCATCCTGTACAAATTCACAACTATGTAGCAAGTCAATTTGCAGAAAACGATAAACCTATCGACGGTCAGCGACAGGTTGATCAATGAACGAACAGAATTATCTGTCGAATAATCTTATTTTGCCGTTCATGCAACAGCAAAATGAATCCGTTGCGAAAGAATGGAAAAAGAGGGGCCGCCAATGAATCACCGATGGGAATCACTTTAACGTTATTTCGACTGCATTCGATTGTAGCCGCTCGCTTTGCACTCCTATCAATTTCCTGTCTGATATTAACGCGCATGGATAAGGGTTACAAACTCGAAGAGGGTGCACGTTGTTGAAAGCACCCTCTGATGACGGATAGCTCGAAACATTAACAAATGGTTTTATCTGCCGTAATGAACGAGGGGTTGTAAGGCTTCTGTTAATTTATTTATGCGGCGCGCCGTAAGCTACTTGTGTATACGTATAAACAGAGAGGGCGAAGTAACCAAAGGGAGATCCGTAGGTGAAACAATGCTGTATTTACACGTTTTTCAAGTCCGCCGAAAGAAGGTTCTTTTATACTAAAAACAAAACGGCATACCCATACGAAACATGAATGTACAATGAAATTGAAATTAAATGTGCTTTACGAAGTGGTATATAGAGGAAAAAAGGCAAATGGGATAATATAATCTCCATTTTTGTTATTTTATTTCATAGCTCTGAAATATTGATTTGATACCAGGGATTATTATGGGTTAACTCTCTTTATCTTCCATTAATTTCCAAATAATTCAACGCGGAGAATTAAAATGCAATCAATTCTACAATTCTATAGGAAAAAAGTTATTATTTTAATAAAAAATTGTCACTTCAAAGTATTTCTTTTAGAATGAAAAATGCTCGTTAATTACGTCATACAGTTCGACGTGTAACTCAAAGTAACTTTTTACAAGTACCACTTGTACATGAAGTACTATTAAATTCTGATGAATACCCACGCACTCGTGTCGCACTTTCCAGCCGACATTGTTGTAACCCGAGTGATTTAGATGTTAATGAAACGGAAGCGTTCGCCAGCCCTTTTATCTCGTCAAATATAGTTAGGAAGGGCTTAAGGAAGCTTAAGATTGAAGCGTAGCCGCGAGTCTGATGATATTTGAATGCATGTTTAATGTAGGAACCGCTAAGAGAGCGACGGTCATTCGCGTAGCTGCAAGCCATTGAAAATCAGTCACCTCATTCAACGTTGCGGAGCGAACACCCTGACGAAACTCGTGGAAAATCAATAGCACTATACCGAAATATTACGCGGAGTATTAGAACTCTTGCAGAGTTTTGCGATGCAAGCTAAAACAGACTTTCGCTAGTGCAATGAAAATCTCGTAAATAGTGCACCGAGGTAGAACTAGATATGAAAGCTCCTCTCCCTTTCTGCTTTACTGATTGGCTCTTAATGACTCCGAACTGCGTTCATGGAGTCATTTTTTGAGAAAATAATGACTTCGCTGTGTCTAGAATTCTGTACGCAATTGCCATATCTGATTTCACTTTACGTTTCAAATTGATTTCTTGTTGCGATATTTAATGCCACGTCAGCAATAAAATGTAGATGTTCTTTTCATTTGAAAAAGTGATGACCGTAAAATTTTTACGATATAGCGATGAAATTAGGAAGTTGACGGAAAGTGTAATTTATTTTATCTAATAAGAAGTTATTAATTCGTTTACTGAAAATTTGATACGCCAATAACCTTCTAAACTGAAGGTTCTGAACTGATATAAACCTATAATGATTTCACTGTTTCAGGAAGTATCTTCAGTAAAGCAGATGCTGGTCATAAGCACAGGATGTGAACAAATGTAGTATAGATATATTGTCAGTGGGAAAAATACAAAGCAACTGAAAAACGTGAGCTGTTGTCAATAAATCAACTTTTCGTTCTTGAAATAGGTGAACTGAATATTGATATTTTATGGTGAAATTCGAGGAAATCAATAACAGACACATACATAGCAGTACATATGACGACCGTTGTCAAATGTAAATAGTGTCCCCAAAAAGAAAGAAAATAATTTAAAAAAGATAATATCCAGCACAAATTGCAGATGTAACAAATCATTAAAACGCAGACCACATTAAAACAATCGTTTTTTTCTCAGACATGGAAATATGATGTTCAACGACACAAAAACGAATATTTTGAAATATAACGCGAACGTTTTACATTTCGGCGGTATTAGAGTGGATTAAAAATATGTATTACTCAAAGAAGTGCATGGGAAGTATTAATTGTCGGTGATATACATGTAGAGATAAAAGAAGTTACTAATTAAAGAAGTTATGAACGAACAATCGATATCTGAATAAGTTCAGTATAGAAGTAAGTCTCTGCAATCGAATATATCATTAGTGATTAAAATCTTTAATTGATGTACTCGTTATCATAGATACACGCTTTATGACCGATTTTGCAATAAATAAATTCATACGAATATATGCACAACTGATATCGATAACGAATTTTTATGGAATTACAATTAACATTTACTAGTGAATATTATGCGTCGAAAAAGATTTTATTTGGACACCATTGGAAATGGTCCTTTTTCATTTTCTCCGGAACACTGCACAGCGAAATTTGTCTGAAATTTTTACCGGAGTTTGTGATGTGCTTATTTGGTTCGCAGCGCTGACAAGTAAAGCAAAAGAAGATAATTAATTAAAGGGCTGAAACTAGGAGGATCGTACTACTTAAATAACTTTAAATAAGTTTGAGCCGGTGATTATTGTTTAATTGTCAGACTTTAATTAATTCTTCTAATTTTTTTTTCAGTTTTTTTTAATATCCGAGTTTTTCTACGGTGTAATACGAACATTAATTAGAGAATATTAGAGAATATTGATTTTAGAAAACTTGTAATTTTGCTTCAATACTTCTATTAGCTCTCAACCGTAAAAGGTTTTCTATATCATTACACTTTCTGCGATATAAAATGGTTATCAGTGACATCTTAATTTCTTAATATCAAATACTATATACATATTGTATATGTATATTGTATATTCTTCCACTCGCAGAGTTTCAAAGTAGCAATTAAGATATACATATATGCAGTAATATAGATGAACTCTATACAGCAACGGTATATTATTTCATAGATATTAAGAAAACTCATAAATAATGCGTAAATAAAATTCAAAGAATGTACCAACGTACAAGTCGTAGGAATACCAATGTATAGTTTCATCTATAGGCTAACACTTGGATGCACTAAAAGCACATATTAAAATTACTTTTAATAATTTTTAATGTGTCATATTCAGTTTTATAATACTAGATGGCTGCTCCTACAAGAATCTGGTACAGTACATATATTAATAGTCATTTGAAGCAAGTTGTGTGCAACGAGTGCTCGGATACCTTTACTTTAGGAAATCGTGAAGAGTCTCGAGCATCGTAGTTTATAACATAGAACACAATCGCTTTATTTCAGCTTGACTAAATACGCCGCTTCTAACTCGCTCGTCTGCTAGACAGTTATGTTTACGCGTGGCGAAACTTACGAAACTTAACTGAATTAACTAGTTAACGAGTAGATTATGCATACCACATTTAACTGCCAACTTCGCGTGCCGGGCAGACTTATAGTTTTCCATAGTAAACTACAAAGTAACCTGCAGAACATCCAGTAAGTTCGGATATAAAGTTGCGCACTATTACTTCGGTCTAATGAAATAAAGGTAAATGAAGTGCGATTAATTTGAAACGAGCTGCAAATGGGTCATTTCTCGCTAAAACGCTTGTACACCGTAGAAACGCTTCAAACTTGCGTGTCCATCACGTATTGAAATTTCATTACGACCATCGAGGTTGTGACCTACTGTATACTATGTACAGCATAAAAGAATGCGCACTGAAGTCAAGAGATGTATCGTGCGGTAATTTATATAATAAGAAATCTCGAACAGGGATACACGTATAAAATAGCATGTCCATTACGTAGGCCACCTAGGTATAAAGCGAACACCAATTGAAGCTCAAGGTTGTTCTCTGTATAGGTTTTTATATGAACCTGTTCATTGATATCAGTACCTTGTGCGTTAGAATTATATGTATATGTATACGAATTCCTGTAGCATATACTCATCTTGTTGGTGTAGGCAGATATTGTAAATTTTGTCATACACGCGTGTCTATTTCATACGAAATTTCTAACGGATTAAACATTCAATTATTGAAATTATACCCGGAGTAATTCATTTAAAATACAGGGTTAATTAAATTCATTACAGCATGAAATTCCTATTAGTACCATTATACAAATTAAATTTAGTTTATGATAATTGATATACAATATGCGTTTATAATTGTGCAAGTATAAAAACATGTTTCTGTCAATATTTACTTCGGTTGCAGATACTTCTAATTATCCCATGATTACTGTCTGTAATGAGAACTATTTATATCAACTATCGTATATCTAGTGGGATTGATATTTTAATAAATCGACACAAGCCAACCAAATTTTTGAACGACATAAATTTATCGAATTGATATAAATTTCATCTAACGATAATCTTGTACAGAACACCACAACACGTACATTGAATTGGTTCCCACGCAATTACACATTGTTACACTATATTCTCAATATTCAAGCTGTTACATACACATAAGCATACCTGTATACGTAATCATACATCCCTATACATATAAACGCGTGCCGGCATGTGTTGCACACATGTAAACTGTTTGCGAAACAACGAGAAAAAGCAACAGCCACGTCGCCACGATCCATTCACGGTTTAGCCCTAAACGCGAGAAGCGAGCACGCAGAATACTAGAAAGGATAGCCAAATCAGCAGATCGACGGCTAAAAGATCGGACAATTGTCGGAGAACCTGATGACCTAGATAGAGCCGATGATATTGATTATTCACCGCGTGTTTGTCCCGTCGTAGTCAAACACATTCCCCTCTGTCCTCTGTTCGCTCTCCTGACGGTCGTTACCTGTTTCCCCATGTCCCCTGGTCATTAATAGTTCTCTCTCTCTGTATATCTCCTCCCCACCCATCCCTTCATCCCTTCCCGGTGGTCTCCTTGTGCTCTCGGTGAAGGCTTCGACCGTTTCCTTTCTTGCCCTTTTTCGCGTGGGCCCACAACGAAATTGGATTTATGGCTTTATTTTCCTCCTTCGCGGACAATGTCTACCGGCAGATTGCTCGGCATAAAGCCACGGGTTCCGATATTATGGCGAAATAATGGAGCCCCTGTGTCCCTTTCATGTTGGCCACGTGGAAGGAAAGAAGAGCCGCAGGAGGAACCCTGGCCAAACCTTTGATACGCTCCGAAGTTGGGACAACAAATTCCCGGATAGTACCGTGCGAAAACAACATTGAAATTTTTAAACTCTCTGTGATCGTTTTCTCGGGATTTTCAGGATTGTCAACAAAAACGGGGACAATCATTTCAACCCTTATCGTTCCGACATACATATGTAATTCGGGATGAGATTGAGGGAAATAATCGATGGTTACCAAGAGAAAACATGTTTGATGTAGTAATTCTAAGAACTCGGTATTTTTCTTATTTATAGAAACATTCAAAAATACTCGCAAATTAAAGAATTACTGTATTCCTAGCTTAGTGTGTACAGATATATCATAGCTTCTACATATTTTGTTGATTATTGTACTGTGTAATTTTCATTCATTTGTTTTAGACATTATACGATAAAATGCAGTTATCACTAATTCATTGTATTGTTTCTCTTATACTATTTTCTAGATTTTAATCAGGTAGTTTAGTAATTATAATTGTATTGTAGCTATGAGGTGGAGAGTGACTTTCAATCTACTGTCCATATAGTTGATATTTAAAGAAAATCAATTTCTGGGGATAATATTCCATATCTTCTCGTTCACGTTTCTTTTCTGGATACTATCATCGAATATTCCCGTTTAACCGAGTATTAGTATGTACCTATACTTCGATCATTCTGAAAGTTCTTGAGACCCGAGATACATATAATACCTGGAGTAATTGATTAATCGGTCTCTAAAGATAGATTCAATATTACTGAGGTTAATGTTGTAATCGATGCATAAGCCGATGACGGTAAAGCTTTATTAATTTAGAAATCTAACACGATGAAAGTTTTAGCGACGCAATTTTTATTATCTTTATCAAAATGTAAGATTTCTAATTTATAATTTGCATAGCAGTTTTTAATTGAAATATGCATTACGATTTTAATATCCAAATTCTATTCATCAAAACTGGTTTAACGGTATGATATCTTTAGTAACACTTGTCGACAGTTACTGAAATAAATTGATGTAAAATACTGACAAAACTTAAATTTTCCAAATTATAGAGTTATATCGTGATACGGTAAGAAATATTATTATATATTTCAACTTTCGTACTCACAACTATTTCTGATTCGTAAATGATGCCAACACTCTCCATTGATCCGATGTAACGAAATCGATTAAATGTTATTGACTTTCAACTGCAGCAAATATGAAAACTAAAGTACTTCTTTGAAAATAGTGATTTTAATTCCAAACTTATTTGACGACTGTGGGTCAATGAAAAATACCAACAAAACAAAATTCAAGTGGCATAAAACGGAAATTGGAATATTTTACGATATAGCCAGTACGAAGTCATTTACAGCATTGGAAAGTAGACAATGTTCTACGGTCTTGTTGTAGTGCGATGAAAAAAGGTCGAATCGATTCTTAATCAACTTCGAGGTGAACCTACTAGGTTTAAATGAATTTTGAGGGAGAACGACTTTATTCGAGTTCAATTATTTTCTTGGTAACGTTTCGCCGATCTAAGCGGAACAGTCGTAATCACTTTTTCTTCCATTCTTCATTATTATTCGTCTATAACGCAGAATAATTGGGTTTCGTCCCTCATTTTAATCAAACACAGCATATACCGAGTGCAATTTCATCATTGCTTAATCCACATTTCGTATCTGACTTTATCATAGGATTGATTTTACGTAAGCGAAAATGCTCCATACTATTGTTCCGCAAGTAAATTGGAAATTGTGATATCGTATTCGAAAAAGGATTAGCATACGCGCCCTTATGCGCAGTATTCTATTGTTAGTAATCGTACGGAGGATGACAATTCATAAATTCAAAATGTGTTAGGTTATACACTTTATTACTTACCAAGAACTCCATTCATTCGTTGTCTTCTGGTCAACCGGGTTGAAACTTCTCCAATTCTACGATTCAGGTGAAACTGACTCCAATTCAATATTTTCAATACAACATTATCTTCGTAGATATTGCTTCGAATAGACTCTAAATTCAACACCACGTATAGAATCAAATATACTGATACACTCGCAATTGAAACAACAAAATCTAATAAACACTATGAATTCTGAGTTATTATAAAACTGTATTGTCAAGTTTAATAACGGAGAATGAAAAATCACGAATGAAACTTCGAATTTGTACTGCGCACTTTCAAATTCTTTCAACCATTTGAGAAACGTTTTGAATACGAAACTTGAATAATTATGATGGAACGCGCTGATTGGTTGGTAATTTGACGAACGACTACAGCGCCGCTTCGGCCGGTTTCGTAAAAGTAACAACAAAACTGTTTCCCGCGCTTTGTTCGTCACCTGTTGCATTTGACGTTTGTCTGTTACTCAGTTATTTGGATGTCGTGTTGTGAATATCATATGTTTTGTGTGACAGTGTTAAGATTTAATTGTTGCTCAAGATTAAGTTGTTACTGTCAAGGTGAGTACCAATATAAATACTAATTTTCAAAGTTTGTGCGTTCAATCGAACGTAACCTCAAATGCCATGCGTGCCGGCTTTTTCGAAACACTACGAACTTTTACGCGTTTGACAGTCATCCTACGGCACAATTGAAGAAAATAATTTACGTAAAACTATAAATAATGAATTAAAATTTATCATGGAAAATACAAATTCATTATTAGTACATTTCATGAATACACAGAAGTATGTACTTCTAATGGTTATAAGTATATGTGTATATACATTCAAAAACTGGTTTAAATTTGAGAGTACATATATTTACGTATGTTAAGATGAATATAGCTGCAACAGTATTTATGAAAATCTTTCTCTTTATTGGAAAATGTATGGAATACGTTTCATCTATGTTGTTATTGAATTATTTGTCATAGGTCACGTGCGAATAACTACAATAATAATTACAAATGAGACTTTGATAGGAAAGACAATATATTGATTGTTTTGTATTACCTATTATACAAACATGTCAAGCTATCTTTCCTCGGAACTTACAGCCACTTGTGCTGCACTTGGTTACTATGATGGACACAAATATCATTTAGATAAATATTCTACAGGTGATGCTTCTTCATATCTGCAACTATTCACCTATTAGTTATTTGTCTATTGTGAAAAAAACTATCTACCAATACAATTATTTAATTGTAGATGTCATAAAGGATCTTATTAAATATTTAAAAAGAGATGACGATACTCATACAGTACGTCGGTTTCTTGGTCAAATAAAATTGCTTCAAACAGATCTTATTAAAATCTTAGTGGATCATTCTGATAAAGTTTCACTATGGGATGCACTATTGCGGCAAGTAGTAAATAAGTTTAATTCCATGATCTGTATTATTTTGTACATGAATATTATGTGAATTTTCTTTTATTGTTTAGGCTGATCATTAATTTAACGAGTCCTGTTTTATTCATTTATAATGAGCAAATGCCTACAGAAAAGACAGAGCGCACAATATATTTAGAACTTGTTGCGTATACACAAGCATACAAAGTAGCATTAACAAATGATCGTGTATGGACAGTGTTGAGCAATCGTTTGAGTGAAATTTTTAAAATAGTGAGTAATTTATGTTTACATCAATGTCTTACCAATAATATTTCTAAGTAAATCTCGATCATCTTTTTATGATCTTTGTAGGAGAATGCTGAACGTGGAGAAGATAATGAAATGATAATTGAACGAATTCTTATTTTCATCAGAAATGTATTGCAAATAATTCCTGAAGAAAATGAGAAACGTGTTGATAATGATGTTACGGTTCATGATGAGGTATTATATTAAATATAATATATTTATTTATTGTTACATATACACGGGTAACTGTTACATATTTCTTTAGGTGTTATTTGCTCTCAATGCATCTGGTATAGTAGATTTATTACTATTTATTGCTAGTAACAATGGTGAGCAGCAGTATCATCTACAAGTTTTGGAGGTAGGTGAAGTATGAAAATATTTGTTATAGGAAGTTTGTATACTCTGCAGAACAAAACCGTTTTTTCTTATTAATTTGACAATTCACTATTCCATTTCCGATCTGCGTTTTTTTGTAAATACATGCTTTTCAAGATATAAAAATTAATATTCCTTGTTAGATCATGTCCTTAATGTTACGAGATCAGAATGCACGTCAATTAGCATCATCCGGACTGGAACGTAGTAATGTTGAAAAAGAAAAAGACGAAGCGATACTTTTAGCTGCTCGCCAAAAAGAGAAGCAAGCGAAAATGGAAAAAATAAGAAAATATGCTGGCGCTCGGTAAGTTCAGGCTTCAGTTTCTACTGTACGTTTGTAAACATTGTTTATATAAATTCGTATGCATCGAGTATAAAATCGTCTTGAATTTTGTATAAGTTCCGCTGAATACGCCATTACTACATCTAGAAGGAAACTTTGCATTAAATGTTCTCATGCTATAAGATCATTCTAACGCTTGCAAAGCTCTTAATGTTTACTGTAATCTACTTACGTGAAACGAAGCAAATGATAAATATTGCAATGTAAAGTGGTACGTCATTGTGGCGTTTATTTTCAATGCGGTTATTGCATGTTCCCTTACTGAAAAAGTTATCACTCGTCACGTTTGAAGTACCTTTTTTGCATATTTATGCCTCATGTTTGCGCCGATTCAGTATACATACCTGCATTTAATACCATAGTGACACGTGCCGCACTGAATTTTGCTCCATACATTCGCGATGTTATCATACAACGGCTTTTGGCATAGCACACACCGAGGACTCATTTATTCGTAGTAGGCTAACAAGTAATTTGCATTTTAATGCATCGCCGAATGTAAAAGCAAGCGTAAATGTAGAAAGAGAAGAAACCGACGGTTCTACTTGAGGGGATTACTTCACTTTCAGAAAAATGGCAACGCGTTCAGCCGGCGACATTAAACACGTAATGAATATGACCCAGTTTTTAAGATGGTACCGCCCACAACTTAAATAGAAGCTTTTATCCACTTGTTGGAAGGAGGAAAGCTGTATTCTCGTAACGCACGTTATACAGACTTTTCTGCTGGTACGCCTGGGTTGCTACTACTTTTCTACAATACTTTTTGCAATACAGAAAAAGATCAAAGCTAATGAAAAGATCAGATTCCTTTCTTCTTCTTCCTCTCACTCGTCAGTTGAGGTATACCTCGAGAAAAATATCACAAAGTGGTACATATTACTATGAGGATTAAACCTATCGTTTTTCATTTCTGTCTAGTAAAACGGTTGTTGATAAAACATTTGTTCTCTCCACTAGAATTTTTTCCAGCGTAAAGCGATCTTTAAATGTTTTTTCTAAAATTTTCCTCTTTGAATTGACGTGTTTATATTTTATATTTAAGAATCCTCTTTTATTTCGACTGTTTTTCTTTTCCTTCTTTCCGAGTCTCATATTTTTCTAAGGTTCTAATGAACGGAGAATAAAATATTTAATGATAACATAAGTAGATGAACACTTACTCTCAACTGCTACGATCTCTAATTTTACTCATGACACTGTTCATCTTTGTCACATTTCGAGAAGTCAACTAATTGACTAAAGATGTTTGAAGAAAGCATTGAAGACTAGTTCCTCCAGGAAAGTGTGAGAGGAAGAAAATACGTTCCCATCATTTAGCAAACTACCTGTCGGTGACAGCTACCTTCTATTCCATTGATTGGATTTTCAGTAGTCATGGATGGAATTGGATTTGAATGATCAGTTCCTTTTCAAGCGCAAGAAAGTACGTTATCTGTACATACTCATGCGCACGTGCGTATTCGGACGGAAAGTTTGATCTTCTTTGTAGCGTTTCCTCCTTTATATTTCATTTTAGAAGAGGCAATTTCTTCTTTATTTTTTTTAAACAATTATTGATCGGAGAATATTTTTTCCTCAAGTTTTTTGAACATTTATGTTTCTTTCTGTTTTCGGTAGCTAAATTCGTTTGTATTTTTACTACAAAGATACTTCCCTAGCTTGAAAATACGCACATGAGACGTTTACTTTTTCCATATGTAAACAAGAAAATATGAGAAAAAGTGTTTTCAGAACAAGATATAAAAGAGTTCAAACATAAAGATTTGAAAGTTAATGAAATTCATATAATTATTGATTCAACGTTCTGTCGATAGTATCTTATGCACTATTTGGTATACTTTGCGTATTGAGATTCATCGGAAACTTTAATAACCAAAAATTATATCATTTCTACCCATTCTAGTAAAACTCACATTAATGCTTCAAAATATTTAATCGATATGTTTAGACACTCATTTTTTGGCGGTACGTATGTAGTTCAGAATATGAAGGCCATTGGAGAGAATCAACTGCTATGCCACAAACCGTATCAGAAGATCGAAGCATTAAACTTTGGACAAGACAAGGTAATTACCGGAATCGACTATTAATGAAAAAAAGGAACGAAAACGGTCTTGTCGCGACCTATTTTGTATTATACGGTTTCGTTGCCTATTCGTTCTGGTTAATGAGTAAGTGGAGGAGAGGTTGGACGGATTTGAATGAAAATACGGCTGTTAATTAGGGCTATCCTCGCGTAATTAGAACTGGTCCCTTGCTTAATGGCGCTGAAGCATTTAAAAGTAGGTCAACGCTCTTTTCGTGGACCTCTTCCTTTCCCCTGTCTCTTATATCCTGCCCGACTGCCAAGAGGGCCTTTCCCCCTGTACTGTTATTACTGTCTCCTTCGCGGAAGATCAGCATTTGAGGGTAGCGAAACTTTTCCTGACTTCCCTCTACATAGCTCGTTTCATTATGAACTGTCATAAATCTACTGGGTTACATGCCTGTCGGGTATCCGAAGTGACGTCATCACCAAACTCGTCGTATTCTTTACGGAATTCCATTCTTTTTATCATGTTGACCCTTCTGTTTCGCTACCACTTTCCTACAGAAATGTGACGCGACGAAAGGAAGATTTATTACTCCTTTAATAACATTTTACCGAATAAGAACAGCTGCGTTTTCTAATTTTAAATATCATTTGCAGGGAATGTTTTTTGGAGAAGATATGAATAATTATGTTAAATTAGTATTCTTATGACAATATTTTTTGCAATTTAAAATAGACAAAGGTGGCTAAACCGAAGAACAAACGCCCTATGTCAGATCCTAGAGCCGAACGAACTTCTGCCCTGAGCACGAGACTCTTTTTAAAAGAATTTTGTGCTGAATTCTTAACTGCTGCCTATAATCCTGTGATGCGGTACGCGAGATCTTGCGTGATCAGTGGATGCAACAGCGAACCGATTGAAACGTGTTGCTATCTGTGGGCATTGCGTTTCTTTATGGAGTTCAATCGCCATTACAAGTTCGAAGTGAAATATGTGAGGTGAGTCTCTGCAACACTCTGTATTTCCGCTACAACACGGCGCATCGTCACAGAGTAGGTCCTAGAGGAAAACAGAGAGTGGTAGTTTCCGAACTCGTTTTACGCATCGTCGCTTTCTTCAAATGCTTGTCTACGAGGAACATTCTCTAGCCGTTCTCTGTAAGCGTTCCACGTATTCCGCCTTAAACAGCATATATCTTGGGGGTTTAAATTTTCTCTGCAATCTGCTCCCCATTGAACGTTTATGTATATCCACTGTTTCTTTGATTGTGTCACCTTTGTTTTCCCTACGTTTGAGATCAACATTCGCGAGAATTTTCAATTCAACGCGAGCATAACATACGGTAGTCACATGTATTACTTGATTGCCAGTACGAGTGTTAGCTTCTTGTAATAGCTCTTTGTTACCCGACCTTTCTGTTTACAATTTGGAAGATTTAGATCTAATATTTTATTTCGATATGCATTACATGTAAAAGGTTTCAAATAATTCCTTGTTTTGTGGTCATACGAATGTACTTGTTAACAGTGAAACCATTTCTACGGAAATATTTCATGTCGTACAAAGACAAATGGAACATTATTATGAGATGATGATTACCGATAAAAAGAAAATTCCAGTTTGGTCTCGCAGATTGCATTTGGCATTAAAGGCATATCAGGTAAGACCACTGATGAATAAAACTCGTCTTCCATCGAAGGAAATGACATTTTATATTTCAGGAACTTCTTCATACTCTAATAGCGATGGATCAAAGCAAGGATCGCGGTGTCAGAGAGTCGAGTAAGGTCATTAAGAGTAACGTGTTTTACGTTCCGGAATATCGAGAAACCATACTCTCGCAGCTCCTCTGCTTCGATGAAGTCAAAATGTCACGGTTTGTATAAGTATTTCGTGTATACAATTACATTAACATTAAGCTTATGAAGGTATTTATTGAGATATAGAAAAATATTGACAACAAATAGAATTAAAATGTTTTCTAACTGATAAGAAATAAGTTAGTGACTACTAGAGAAGGTAAGCTTTTCGTGAATGATATATTTGAAATGTTGACAGGTATATTACCAAACCTTGTCATTAATTAAATGCATAACTTGCAGTACTTAAAATTGCACGACAGTCATAAGTTGGTAAAAGTAATTAATAAGTTTCAAACGGTTCGTCGAGTGCGGAGATAGTAACGAGATTGAGAAGTTCTGTAAGTGCAGTGGTCGATCTTCAGAAGTTCTTCGCAAGTTGTTGAAAGTTTAAAATTCTTTCTTCGAATTATCAGCGTAAATTTTACATATCTTTTTATACATCTTGAGCCTGTGTCTATGCTGGGAAATAAATGATAAAATTTAAATCCTTGCAGAAGCTACATGTATAAATATCTGTTTATATTTCGGTGGTTTATTGATGACAATGGTATAAGCTTTGACAAAAGGAGAAACTGTTTGCCAAAAGTTTTATCTACTGTAGACAGATTGATTCACGTTTAGATCAATCGGTTCCTGTAGTCAGGAAGCTGCTTCTGCTCCTACTCTTGCTTTCGTGCTTTCTTTCCTCCATTTCTTTTCTCCCCTAACATTCTTACTTTCCTCTCCCCAACGGTTCTTCTCCCTTCTGCGTTTCTTGGCGGAATAAACAACTTTTATCGACCTTCCGGCCGGTGAAATGGGAAAAGGCGGCAGGCGTTCAACTTGCTGCGAGTTTGACGGGTTTTGCAAGGATTTCCACTACGGAAATGTAAGACCAGCGCAATGCACCGCGATATCGCCACTACCCTGGCATCTTCCTGACAGTGACGAAAACAGAGAATGACGGAACATTGTAAACTTTACTGTTAACTTTATCACTTTGAAACAATAGACATTGTAGAATTCTATTAATTTTTTAACATCTCAATTTGTCCTTTCACATACTTAGTACATGTAGTTGAACATGTACCTAGATAAAATAAATTCTTTTGTTCACAGACAATATTTGATCGATCTCATCACGACCGTGCATATTTTTCTGAAAATGTTGAGCAACTTTTGCGGCAATCGTAACATAGTAGTTCAAAAAGTTAAGCATAAAAGACACAAGAGCACAAATAAAAAAAGTAAGATCGCCGTCCCTACGGGCATGTTACTACTTTATCTTCAGAATCTACAGATGTTGTATTGTGAAATTCTTCCAGAAGTTATACAAGAACAAAAACCTACCCCAACTTTAGAAGAACGTTGGGACGACATTGGACCTGAATTGTCAGTTGTTATGCGAGATGGAGTGATACCCGTAGTCGTACCATTCGATGCAACCTTGGACGTACCAATAGACGATCAGAAGTGAGTTCGACTTGCAGCGTTAAATGTTGATATCGAATCGAGAAACAGAAGTATGTACGGTTATACCATGTTCGCTATCTTCTCGTTTATAGGACCGATGCCATGAAGAGGATCCAGAAGCTGCTACGGACCAAGTTGCTCGAGCAAGCTGTTGGCCTGATTCGCGCAGCACGGTAAGGTTTCTATTTATCTTGGAATTGCGAATCCGTAGAAGTTACTCGTTATTTTGGAATCTTTGGCATCGTGACTACACTGTCATTCGCAGACCATGGCTTGTTTATTTTTAAAATCGATTTCCGTGTTTAAAACGACCCGTTGTAATGTAAAGCTACCTGTATATTCTTATCTTTTTGCCATAGATCTTGTTTGAATGTAAATAACATTCGTCAATGGTAACAGTTGCGTTATTCTTGACGCGGGATAAAGTATGTACGTTCAGCCTTTAGTGGATGTTAGAAGGTAGAAATGTTAAGGCATTATTTTACGCCACGAGAGGTGTAGGGCACGGTGTTCATTTTTAAAGTGCTCGGCAGAACGTGGAAGTAGTAGAGCACGCTTTTACATTACGTAAAATTTAATGGTTAATTCTGCCTTGAAATAGTTTCTTCCGATAAATCTATAAATTTCTCCATGCCATGAAAAGTGAAAGATTGATAAGTCGATCTTTCTTAATGTTTGAATATTCTAACCGGTGAACTATATTTAATTTTTCCTACTCAATTCGACTTGAAACGCGAATAGTATCACTTTCAAATAAATACGAATAACAGATTAATGCTTGTAGGAAACACATATCGTTACAAATACGTATATGGGTACATCATTACACATCTCGTAATTTTCATTTAATTCGTTATTTTTTATATAAAATAAGTGTAAGGCTTTTACATTAATTACTAGCTATTAGTTTATTATTAGAGTACTCTGATAATGGGCGATTTCCATACTCGCAAATTGTGCGACGTTTAATTTCCATTCGCTTTTAAATCGCGGAATATCAAGCATGTCTACGTGCAGACCGAGTAAAGTAAAATACTGAAAGTGCTCTAAAAGGTATTCGGAGACCACATTCATATCCTACTTTCGCGCGTCTTTCAAACCAGGACCGATGTGGATAAAAAGCGATTTTTTCACACGGGATAGTACGTGTGAACGATGCTTGGGGCTAAAAGCGTCATTTACATAGAGATATGAATACCACCCTGGAAGCTTAAAAGAGTACTTAGGTTGATGACAGGTCACGCGGGGGTGAATTCCTTCCCATTTGATCCACAGTGAATCAGTCTACGGGCGTTCAGCCGTTGATTCGTGTGGAGTAAACCACTGCCGAGAGTTTCCTAATGTATTCAGTAAAACGCCTTCCGCCTTTTCTTTTTGTTGCTGACCCTCGTCTTTTCCTGGCCGAGCACAATACATGCTGTCAGTAAGAGGTGAGTGCCTGGCAGAGTAACTCTGGCGTCGGGCAGAGGGTTTGTGGAAGCTTTGTTTTATCAAACAAAGGCGCAAACCGCAATGGAATTAGAAAGTGAACAGAAAGTTGGAATTTATTGTCGTACGTCCAATGAATTTTTGACCATCGCCACGAGTGCATCGAGGCAGTAAAAAATTCTTTAAACAAGTCGGGCAGACCAGACTCGATCAATTCGAAAAAGTTTTTACCACAATTCACTTTGCGTAGTTTCTCTTTTTTTTTTACAATAACACATAGCTATGAACAAAGGCAATATAACCCGTCACGCGTTACTTGGAATTGATTTTAATAACCGCTTGATTATGGACAACAGAGCTTCTGAATTTTTTACGATTCATACAAGTTCTTATGAAACTTTCATGATGCCTAAAAGTAGCGTGGTCAAATACTACGCACCCTAGTCGAATGAAATATGGTCGGGCTTTTTTCCTTGCGAACAGCAAATTGAATGTTCAAAAGGGAAAGCAATGTTTGCACCAAATGATTCACAAACGTTTAACTAATCGAACCTTCCAAGCTTTTTGCCAAGCTTTAGTTTTCTTTCAAGTTCCCAGACCAATTAATTGCTGAATGACCAGGCGTTTGCATTGCCGCTGATATTTACATTACATTAAATCTGAAAGGGATGGTCCGTTCTTGTAACGCGTCGATGTACATTGGTTCACCGAGGTGAACCAGCACCCATCCCTGGTCCTTTGAAGTGTTCCACCTCTAAATACGCCCACGAGTCTTGTCCCTCCGCCAAGTTGTTTCTGTGTTCCACCCCATCGATCCTTCTGGCTCGTAGCCTTAATCATCACTTCGATGGTTTTGTGGGAATACTATACTTTAGGAATAAACTCGTCGATGTGAAAATGTATTCTGTGTATTACTATTAAAGGCTCTTTGTAGAGATTTAATGATGACCAGTTTATTATGGAATGTAGAGAACATTGTAAAAAATCCTGGAAATAACGCTTATTTGATCGGGATTTAGTAAAGAAATTTTCATTGACGCTTGCAGAGTCATTTGAATGAAAATTCTCGTTTATTGAAAAGAAATATTCAACTTTTGTATAGAAAAATTTTATTAACGTATGGTTTTAATAATTAAATTATCAAAAGTACAATAACTGTGATTACATTTGTAGAATATCTAATATTATTTAGTTTTCCAGAATTATGAGATCATTTAACTGACAGTCTGTATAAACGAAATAATAATTCTGTAATATTGTTAATGGTAATGAAAAACTATTGTGTTAAGGGTTATAATGAATTTCTTCATCACATAAAAATTACAACAAGTAAGACTTCGTAACATTTTTTCGAATATCTCTGCGATCTATATTTATATTTCTGGCTGCTGCATTACGATCCCCTTAGAGGAAAATTTCGTTTCACGCTGATATGATTGTCGTATCATGTTTCTCATCATACACCCTTGAATCTCTAAAAGGAATGGGAATGAAGTTAGGACTTCCTAAAAAGATTTTTTTCTTATTTTCGACTTGAAAAGAGAAATACAGCTTTGCGAGATCCCTCAAGATTGCATCGTTACCATCATTACGCCCTACAAATACATGGTAATATATTAAAGGAAACTTTCTAGTAAGTTCATAAACCCTCATTTCCGTTAGTACTTCGGCTCCGAGGTATTAGAACACAAGTGCCGAAATAAAATACCATTTCATCACAGACTTTCTTCCTCGTTAAGAGGCTACAGGATTGTAGCTCCCTTGCAGATTTTTCTTTAGCCGGTATCATCGCTGTGGTACTCCAACAGACTACTTTAGGAGATTGTTCGTAATATTCCGTCGTCCATTTTATGGGGGTAAGCTTTGCCATGGTCGGTACACAATGGAAGCCTCTAGGTCCATGCCGACCTTGTGCATACAAAGAGATAAAAGGAAATAGCAGACTGTTGACTGCGGTGTAGCTATATTGAGCTAGGCTTGGAGTAGACGATATTATTAATAACACATTTATGGTAATCCCAAAGTATTACAGTAAACATTGCGATACCTTCAAATTTCCTTTACTTGAACGCTCGCATAATGCGTCGTACACCCTGTCCTTGAGGTGTAGAGAGAGCTTTTAGTGATCGCGTTTCGTTTGCCTAGCAAATACTCCGTCGTCTGGGTACCCGGCTCGAACCCCTAATTTTCTTCCTGCATCGGTGCCACCGACAAAGTGTGCTGACTTTAGTCCATGGTTGGATGACTCAAAGTTGCGTGATAATTAAGACACAGAGAATGAAGTCGATTTACAGTTTTCTTCATTTCCATGTTTTTCCCGTTAAATTAGGACTCCAGTTTAGTTTACCCCGACACAGAAGTTCCTGGTCAGTAATGAACAGTGAGTGAAATTTTATTAATTATCAAAACTCACTAGTTTCATTCCTACGATACCGAAATTATTTATTACTTTCAAAATACGTATAATAACAGCAAAAGACGTCCCACGCAGAAACATCTCTTCTAGAATCCAATGTAGATAAGTATTTGAATTTAATCTGAATCTTAATGGGCCTCGATTGGACGGGACCAATTCACGTCCAATAGCCTACGTTACATCGACTTCCGACTAAAAGATGAACCCAGTGTCTGGAGTGTCTTTGGGAGTGTCAAGGGTGAGATTCGACGCGTCGAAATTATTCGTTCCGTGTCTGGCAAAGGAGCCCGTTCGGGGTTGCGGAGGGGTTGGTTTGAGGCGCGTCTGAGAGATTCCATTGTCGCGGGACTTCAAATCGAGAGATAATGGGGATTGTATGGTGCTGGATTTCTATTCAGACAGCCACCAGCGGCCCTGTACGAGCCACTTCTTCTGCCCCGGGGACAGCACGTCCCCCCCCCCCCCGCCCCCCCTCCCCTCCTACTGCGCGTTTCAGACCCACCCTTCATTGCGTCTTCTTCACCTTTCTGCCGCCCGCTTATTGGATTCTCCCTTCGACCGAGGGATTTTGTACTTTCGAAAAGCCGTCCAAAGTGGCCAGCCTTTCTGGACCCGCCGGCTGATATACTCCAGGTGCGGATTAGATATCTGTTTGCCTGCGAACGGAATGAATCACACGTTCCAACGGTCCCCTTGTGGCGGCTTGAAAGGGGTATATTGATATTAAGTATTCCCGAGAAGTAGGAGCGTGTGAATTGAAATGGGTAGAATATTAGTTGTAATTAAAATGAACGTTTAATGCCAGAACGGAAGTAGCGTTTGTACTGTTGGTGATTTTTATCAATATCCATAACTTTTGTAACTTGCTTTGCCGGTTTTGACGTACGAGGACTATAATTTCTAAAACGGAAAAGTAGATATTCGTGACTATCAATATTTATTAGATATCAGCTTTTTATTGGAAACTGTAGACGTTTCCAGTTACACTGGAAAAGGATCGTTTTCTTTATGACTTTAGATTTTCAAACGTAATTCACGAGAAATTGAAACTATAAATTGTACTATAACGATTTTAATCGATAGTTATTTGTACACATTATATTCCGTATAAACTTGTTTAAATCTTCGAAGTACCACAGTGCAATTCTTTCAATTATAATATCTCTTCAAATTAGATCTATGCTATCTGTGAAAAAAAACTTCGCCGTCAGTTTCACTCTCTCTGAAAAATGAAATTATTCATAATTCCGTATGTATTACGAATCATTTAAATGGTATGTGCATATGCACACCTATACGTATAACAAACTCCATTTCCTTCTTTATTCGATATTTCTTTGAATATCGAGAAACTTGACATTATTTCCTTGGCAATTTCCTCTTTACCGTATTTCTTAGAAAGCGCACGTGACGTTAATCGTAAATCATAAACCGTCAGCGGATTCTAGTATTCCGTATTATACTGTGGTTGCCAAATCATATAGAATGTTAGGTCTACAACCCACGATCATACGCTCGGGTATATCATCGTACTTTATCTTCTTCGCGGTGTACAATCGGGGGAAAAATATTAGTCGAATATAAATCCGAGATTCATCTAGCAAATACAGGTCCTCCGCACGGAACGTCATCTTCGTTGCCCAATCACGTTCTTTCGTCTTTTCTGCTGCTCTCTTTGAAGCCCTCTACCTTTCAGAATATTTCTACGTGCAGCAGTTTTTTAATGAAAATTCAAGCCAGGCGGAGACTTCCTGAAAAGTCAGCCTGCCATCTACCATAGGGTTAGGAATCTTCCACCATTAACTATACCCTTTTTCGGAGAGCTTCCCGGAGGTGAAGGCGTGATTTTACCTTTGTCCTCCAGTCACGTATTCCGACTTTCTCTTTTCTTCGATGCTTCTGGATTCTCACAGGGAATAGAACTTTCGTGAAACGGCCTAGTTCGCCCCGCTTTTATGGAATTGCAAAAGATTTTATAGAGGACAACATTCATGGAATATGATCAATATTTTCCACGTTACCCTTTAATCATTCCTACCGCGACCTACGACAAGGCAACCGAAGTGTGTACACTTAAATAGAAAACAGAAGCTAGGTAATCGTTCAAGGACATTCGTAATACATCATGTGAAATTTAATTCTCATAATATTCGGTTTTAATATAAAAACTTTTCATTTCAAAGCCCTGAAATAAGGTGTTTAACGAACTGCAGACATTTTTATGCGCATAACCCTTTCTAAATTATTAACGCTAACGACTTCGCAAACTGTAATTTACGCCAGAAAATTTACTACTAATAAAACCGCACCCACACTCTAAACGCGTCAACGGGTATAGTCGCACACCCTTTTTTTTCCCGCGAAATGCATAAATTAGGATTTACATTAGGTATGGGGCATCGATGAGAAATTGTTCCCCCGGGTAGACAGGCGTCTGGGATAAATTCGATGAAATTTGAGTGGATCGCGGCGCAGCTGTGTCCTCGAGAATCTTTCCCTCCCCCTGTCCACCCCCTTCGTGACTTCGCCGCACTTCGCCCGTGGAACACGGGGCACTTTGCTAGGGTGATGCATGCACACAGGAACGTGGAAGAATGAAGCGGGGGCGCGAATACTCGACGCAAGGAGCCGGGTGTTGGCGTAGATCGTGGCGAGGCCCTCCCACTCGACGAAGCCTTCCACGAGACCCATTGAGAGCCTCTCGGACAGTCTCCTTGGCCCCCCCCCCCCCTCACCACCCTTTTACCGCTCTTCATCGTCTCACTTTCGCGTCTTGGTTACCTGTGTTACTCAAGATAATGAAACACGTCGCACGTCGAGTGGGTTGCTTTGTGTAATCACACGGGGATCTGGTTTCGAAACGGGTCACCCAGTTTTTCACTGTTTTCATTCGGGATTTTGAAGGATGACGATTTTTTTTTGGGTGTCGGGGGGGGGGGAGTAGCGAGGACGGAGGCGTCTCCTCTCATACGCGGGTTTTTAATCTACGTGAAAGTGATTATGCTCGGTTTGCATTCGTCAATAGGTTTTGTTTATTTGTCAGGAGAATAGAACGCAGAATGCTTTTAGCTTTGTTTTAATTATTGCGGTAACATGTTTCGTCGTTGTGCATTGTACTTGGTTAATTCGATTTAAATTTTGATTAGAATATGTTAATGCGTCCGTTTGTGCACAAGATCAATTATGTAGAACCTCTGAAATATTAGGGTAATGTTAGAGGAGAAATTTTCATGTGCAGATACTTGTCAGATAATTTATTATTATCCGAACCACTTGACCCGGTTCTTTCCATCTCCACGGATGACATAATTACGTTAAAAAAGGGTTACATGTTACAAATTCTTTTTTCCATCAAATACAAGAGGTTCTTCGATGTCTGCTTGTATAATGGAGAAAGTACTTGCGCGCTCCAGATACATATTTATTTTTCATACATTCTAATTAACTTTAATTACGTACTCACGCACGATTCAAGACAACTTTGTTTGTTACCTAATTTTATCAAGTTTTTAGGTCTGAATACTTCTGTTCGATTTTATTCGCATTATTATCATACAATCTTATGTCCAAAATTATTACAAAAGTATAAAACAATTTATAATATATTAATTTTGAAGCTTAACGAAATAAATTTATGAAAATATAAAAGTTAAATTTCTTTAAAATAAGGAAAATAATTTTTAATAAATTAAATTAATAATTCTTTATTATTTCATTTGAAATACGTCTATCTTTTCATAGACTGCATTTTATGTTTTATCATAAAATTGGCGTAAGTTTTCGAGATCTGTTTCGCGAATCGTATAATAGAAAGCGAATTTGGTTTTAATATATTTATAGCTACGGCGTTAACAGAGAGCGCTCGAGTGAACATGGAAAATGATTTTACAGGGACGTCTGGCCGGAAAACGACTGCTTTGGAAGAGCCGATATGCCATCAGAGGAGGAATTTCTAGCGCTACGGGAAATCTTCTTTGCTGATCTCGGCGGTGAGTAGATTTTTCAGAATTAATAAACCGGAATTAATTGAGAGCTTGACCTGGATTAATATATCCATAAGTGATGCAGAACTGAAATCAAGCGAGTCTAAAGATCAATTAACCTGTCAATGGATGTATATTAATAAATTGACATGAAACTCAGTAATCCGGTAAATTATCGAGGAAAACTTTTTCAGTGCTTTTCGATAATATTTTGAGAAGTTTGTCATTGAAAGATACGCTGTTCTAGTTATTTTTGTAACTGGACATTTTCATTTTTTTGAGCGAGTATATTTTTTTATAAATATTTTAAGGTAATAACATGAATTTACGGTGATGTAATTTTCATACATATTTAAATGTGGAAAATGAAATTATTCTTTTTTTCGTGCAATGTTTTCCTGATAGTTTTTATTTAACTGGAAATTGTTGATTGTGGAACATATTTTTTAGCTTTTACAAAAGCGCGAAATTTTACGTTGTTTGGATATTTGTATCCGCAAATTATTTTATAGAAATCAGAACGTGAAATATCGTTTTCCGTATAGTTTCGACACGCGAGGAAGAATTACATGTTAAATAGTCCTTTTTTAAAGTAAATATTTAACTATTCGACGTTTAACTGTCGCGTAATTAGTACAAAGTAAAACTTGTTGCACGTAAAAATGTTTTTCATCTTTTGTTTAATATCAAACACCAAAGTCTTATTTCGTTCCAAGCAAATTTTCTTTCTACACCAGACTCCCGTATACCGCGGTTAATGTGTACTGCGTTGTATGAATTTGCATTATAGGAAATCGTGTTGCGCCAGAATTTTCCTCGTATAACGCGTATAATCTAAAGTAACATGTTTCAAGTGATTAATGCTATGGCAACTTTTATTTTCTACGTTTTATTAAATAGCACAGTATGTTAAAATAAATGGCATATACATATACGCTGTTGCTTAAAGAAAATGTTATTATTATTAATGTATGTATAAAGTTTCTTATTTCATTGAAATTTAGAAAAAATTCGGAAGAAAGCAATTGATGGTTAAAATAGATTATTTAATTCTTAAATACAGGTACATACTTAGTTCCTGTGTTGTATTATTTGAAACGTTGTACAAACAATCGGGTTACATATATGAAAACAGTAGTCGCAACATCTTTGACGTGTGAACGGAATTCGTGCTGTAAGAACTCGCGTTATATGGGAGTTTACTGAGTACGGAAACAACTATCATATAATACATATTTACATAGATTTTATATTTCAAATTACTACTCGAGATCCTTAGTCAAAGTAAATCGGTCGTCTGGTACGCAAAACTTAATCCTTGGCTAATGCCATACCGTCTCGAAGATCGTTTAAATTAAATTCTGGAAAATATAGCGCTAACGAGATTCTGGAAAACGAGACGGTATATATTTGCAATCTCCGGTAGGCAGCTTGAAATAAAGTTAAAACTTTGTACTTTCAAAGCACTGGTCGTTAGTACTTTTTGCCACCCCTCACTTTCCTATGGGGATTGCCTCTATAACTTGAATTTATCGAGAAAATTATATTCTCTGCACACATAGCCCCGTGAGAAAGGCGCGGATGCTACTTTCGGCGGCACGCGATTATAAAGTGCAAGAGGTCCTTTATTACATTGGAACCTGATAGTAATAAGCCGGCCAATTTAATTCGCGGGAAATTCGTAACTAACCACCGACTATATTGGATTAAAATCTGATTCCTTTGATATCGCTAGAGAAATTTTTTATCTTATAAAAATCCCCCGCTATTTCTCTTGCTGAACCGCGCATTTTATTATCGTTATAATCGGTGTACGGTAACATCATTTGGGTATTGCCGTATCTTTTGTTTTTTGCTCATTTACACAGATTTTTGTATATACCAGTACAGAAACGTACAGGTACTGTACACGGTACTTTACGACGAATAGATGCAGATTAACGGAGGCACACCAAGTACGAAAATCCGCCGCAACGAAGTTTATAGCTTACCATTTATTTACTGGGGCATTTCAAATGTGGGTGTAATCGTAGTGGACTGACAAAAAATATGTTTCTATACTATTATACATCCATTATACATATTATTACCATATACATATGTATATGTATATATGTGTAGGAATATACATGCAATACATATTCAATTTTGTAATTACTTAAATTTCCTTGATGATAAATCAACGCGTTAGCAGATGCACCTTCTACCAAGAAGGTATTAAGAGAGAAAAATCTTATAAACACGTGATTTTACTTAAGGGGAACTCCCGCGGGGCGGTTTGTAATAACTGGCACGTACATCATGACACAAATTTAATTAAACGCGGTCCCGGTATTCATTTCGCGCTTCTAATTTATGTATGAATAACTGCGCTGTTTACCGCCGAGATTTCGTGACGTTCTGGCTTCCGGTTTCTGTTTATTTGTTTATTATTAGCGCAACAATAGTCCAGATATTCTGGACATTTTAATGGCATTCGCATTGTAAGGGTGATGCTTTATTTAAACGCAATCAGGTTGGACATTTCTACGCAAAGTAAGGCTGATTACTTTGTTGTATTGGTAAATCTCATTATTTTACTACTGCTAAAAGATTTTTTGCATGAACCTTTAATTGCCGCGAAGTATTTTATCCCATCAGAAAATGCGGAAAATAAGCTTTACGCATTCCTTGTAAAATTTTATTTGAATTTAATTAACCGAATTTTAATAAAACGTGGAATATTTTTGGAATATTCTATAATATTTTCAAACAAAACGTGATTAAAGTAAATTATGTAAGTATTTTCTGGTCATTAGAGGGCTGTGAATGGTTATTTATTCATAAATAACCAAAGATAACTTTTTTATCGAGGTACCTGCTTCAGTGTGCTGTTTTTATGTGTATGTTACATTACGGTGCATTATAGTACATTATACTATAATAAACCACCAATAGTCTTCATGGAAAACCTACTCCAGTTGTTTATATTATAGACAATATTGTTTAAGAATTGCCAGAGAGATTGCGTTCAATCACACGCTCGCCGTTTTTGTATTACGAGTGCGGCTTTTACCGTCTACTGAAATTGATTGACATTAATTGTACGGTCTGTTGGTTATGCTTTCACGTCTCACACCTTGAATGTTTTCGATATCAACGCGACGTGCGAATGCATATCGATCGAATTGATTATTATAATATACCTATACTGTCTATACCTATAGCTACCGTGACAAGTAGATACATGAAAATGAATATACATTAATATATCTTTTACGTGTCTCCAAATTCAATGATTAAGTAAATTGAATAAATCGCGAATAATAAACTACTGAATAAATTAAGAGAGAAACATGTGTCCCTCTAATTTCACATATATAAAATAAATATTGCAAAGTATATAGTTTTCTTAGATATAAAATTAAAAGTTAAAGAAAATTGTCGGTGTAATAATTATGGAAATAGAAGAACACGAATTTATTCTGGAACTTTACGTTTGTATTATAGAAACTATAAATAGTTTTAGGCAGAATAACTCACAAATAAAGTAATGTAGAGACTAATTACTCTTTGTTTACGTATCGGAAGTATCCTAATAATCTTTCATTGTTCGCTAAAGTAACGTTCAGTAAATAACAACTAAATATATTGCATCGCGGTATTGGCTTTCGGCAAAACAGTAGTTCCCGTAACCAGATTCCACACACACGTGTATAGGTTGTCTGCGTGCTACGTGCACAGTCGTTAAATCTTAATCCCTCTTTTATGTCTTCCCGACGGCGTGCGTCCGATTGCCGTTCGGTCTTGGGATCATTTTATATAAAACAGTAGTAGGGACAATCAAACGGTTTTATTTCGTCGCGTGAACAGTCTTAAATAGTACTTTGGTATCTGTGATTCGTATAGAGATTTGTGAGAGAACTTCATTTACTTCCGGGTAATACAGAGAGCTTCGTAATAATAAGCTTTCCTAGCTTCTTGGGTTTCTTGCTATTATCTGATCTCTTATCTCTAGATACACAATTAGCGGATTAAGCTTTGTACCACTTAGTTTTCGAGTTGCTAATACTTTAATCGCGAAATCCTTATATTTTTTATCAGAAATTTCCTGTCACACCATGCATTTTTACCTTAGTTCTACCTCCAAAAACACTTTTATATTTTACACAGCAATTAAATTACAGATAATGTTTTTTTGTAGCTTAAAACACTCCTTTGTCGTTATGCATAAGCTAAAGTACTCTTTTTCACTTATCGTTTGTGACCCAGTAGCTAATCGACAACAATCACATTAATTCTACGTTAAATTCGGGAAATTCTATTTTCCAAATCTTCGATTATTCCAATCGAATGCTTAAGCGATTCTAAAGTAATCGAAGCTAAAACGAGCAACGTTGCAGATACCGTATTTTTCGAAATAGATATCGTCGTATCCCAGATAAAAGTTTCAAAGTGCATTAAGTAGAAGAAGAGAAATCGACGTAATAACATTCCGATTGCGATTGTACATCTCGATCGCATGGCGTGCGCGTGTTCAACGGAGCAAAGAGGAATCAGCTGATTCTGTGCCGAGTTCGCATAATTTGATCGCTGTTTTTCCGTCCCGCATACATCCCCGTGCTTTATGCCCGTTGTCGGTTGTATTTTGCTTGGCCACGTCCCGATGGTTTTGCATCCGTCCCGCGTAACGGAGTGTCTGCTCCGCGTTGATAAACCGAGTCGCAAAAATATTTGTCTCCCGCCAGACCGAGTTACTTCGGAAAATCTGAATTTAGCCAGCAACTCCTGCGGCCGTAGGTTATTTCTAATTGTTCGTTTGTTTTCGACAGGTTGAGTGTTCTCGCTAACATAAAATGTGTATTTTGCAAATGTTTCCATGAGTGGTTGCACTAGTTGGTGGAGAACTTGTGTAAATAAAACTTCTATCAACGAATATCCGGCGATATCGATCGCGAATTATTTATCAACACTTATTATTTACTGGACAGGAATAATACTTATCTTATTATAACAAGGACAAATTGATTAAAGATCTACCGACATACGAAAAATAGACACTATTTGTCAACTATTGAAATCGTTGATAAATAATTCGTGATCGATGTCGTCGGGTGTCCATTGATCGAAGTTTTATTTATACACATTCGCCGTACACGAGTGCAACCAATCACGGTAATGCTTGCAAAGTATACATTTCATCGACTACTACTTCCGCGTGAAGTATGGGTGCGCAGTGGAAAAGGAAGATGTGCCGTACTGTACGACAATTTTTCTTTCCCTCCCGTACAATTCTAACTTGTTGGACTGAATGCTTGATAAATGTGCCAGAATAGGGAATCCATAAGTTCCTCTCAGCTCCAGGTCGAAGGTTTGATGAATGACGACCGAATTGGAAGTCTCATCGACGTTCTAAAATGGAGCTAAAATTTGCTTCGTACATACATCGCCATGAAAGATCCGTATCATATGTCCGACACTCTGATTCATTCTTATTCTTGTTCCCGGCAAGCTTTACGGTCCATAACTTAACGTTTTGCCAAGATACTATCCGACTCTTTTGTACTCGTTGTATCTCGGTTCTGGAAACCCGTGTAACGTTTCACACACTGCATGCATTCCTCAGACATGCAAACGAGAATTTGAATGACGATCTCCCGCGAACGTAAGCTTCTTTACTTGCATTGTCTGTCAGTCATATTTTTCGTCTTTCGGTTAAGGCTTCTACGTGCACGAAATAATGATTTGATCACGGGGCAGTCGGGTTTTATGATAATAGGGTCCTTCGGGATTTTGTTGGTATTATCTGATAAGTGGATGAATAATTCTCCCGGGGTAGAATAATCTGATTTAGAATATAATTTGACTGATTTAACGTGAAACTTGATATTTAGGATATTGTTGTAGTTTCTTTTTTCGATTCATTAAAAAGCAAGCGCAAGAAAGTTCGAAAGTTTTGCATTTAGCCTGAAAAAGCTTCAAAGTATTTCAATTAGCAGAATTAAAACATTTCGATACCTTCGTTTACGTCTTGCACGAATAAGTCTGAGGGAAAAGTGTTGTATTAACTGAAGCTTTTCCAGGAATAGAAAAAATCTTTGTAAAACTTCAAATGGAAAGAATGTTCTACTGTGAAAGAACTTTACTTTTGTTTGTTTCGGATTCTTTGTGGTGCAGTTTTCTATCGCAGCCTTATATTCGAAGCTTTTTTCTTTGATGAAAAGTACGTTCTTTGGTACAGTATAATTAAGTCGAGATCCGCGGAAAAGTGAGTTTAGAATTATGTTTGTTCTGCTTTACATCGTATTTGTAAAACTCAAAGCAAAGATTGTTTATTAGAATGCATTTTGCTTCGTAATTTTCATGTGTACCGCGAGTGTATATGTAGGGTACCCATACTACTTCGAACTTTAGACGTTGCATCGCGAAATCATATTCTTCGGAAAGCATTCTTCAGTATATCAACAATACGGTAGTCTCAGGAAATGAGATCAGTATAATACGTTAGTGAAGTGGAAAAGTGGTTTCGAGAGTCTTATCATGAAAGCAGCTTTACTGAAAAAGAAACTGTTATTTTCTCTTAAAGCACATGGCATCAAAGAAATTTTCGAATATTGCTAGCAATGAGTCACGCATATATTGACCTATCTCACCATTCCACTTTATATTTAATACGGTGTTTTTATTGATTTATTTCTGTATTTTTTCTATGCCTCTTCACACAACCATTTTAACACGCTGTTAGTTGGTAGTTTTCGGAAACCGCGTGGAAAAATGGTCAACAACGTTTCATATAAATCTTCACATTTTTTTTTTTACGCCTCTGTCAACCGTTATTTATTGCCTAACTTCATTTCGTTTTATTTATCGTTTGGTTATTTATTGCGACAGCCTGATCCCGTTAATTTAATTTTTTCCCCTTCCAAACTTTAAAAATCCGTATTGGCGATCTGTCATGTTTTCGATAAAATATGAGCCATCGCCGACAGCCGGTGTAACACATCTACCATTGAATGCTTCAAGAAGGAAAGAAAAATATTTAACGATGTTAGCGCGTTTGAACGGGCCCTTTCATACACACCATTTCATCCGTGCTCGTCCTGTATATTTGTTTGCACCGCGCAACGAAAAACGCGGGAACAACGACCGGATCGGAATAGCCGCTACGGGGGATCCATGAAGCGCATCGCAGACGGAAATTTACATCCCTGGCTCGCTCGGCCAATCGCTTCCATATGTCTACATCCCTGCATCATCCCCCACATCCTCAGACAACGGCCCTTGCACCAATTTACCTCGGGCCGATGCGGCACGTCCGCCCTCCTTCGATCAAATTGCGATTCGCTACGTTACTTCCTAGGATTCCCGAACACACCAATGCGAAGTCCGCCGTCCGCTGATTGTCCTCTACATTTGTGGGAAATATGGCCCCGCTGGGCTGGCTAGTTTCATGGGTTTCATAAAATGTTTGGTCCCCTGTAATGTAGTTATTTACTTGTTTGTCATGGTAACGAAGATGGAATGCAATGGAGAAAAAAATGAACATGTCAGCGATGTGAATTTAGAATCTGGCGGGGCTGTGTGTTGAAAATGAAACGTGACGGAGTTTAATTAGGCCCTGATTATTAGATATGGTTGATTGACCTGGAAATAGTGTTTTTTTAATTACGGTTTATTTCTTATCAATAATTTATCTTATTTATAGTTAAACGGTGATATTTCACGTCCAAGTGAATATTTGATTTCCTGTCTTAATTCTGGAGTTGTGATATTATGAAATTCTTCCTCGCGCAGATAATTTGTATATTTAATACATTAAGGAAATGTTAATGGGCAATCACAAAATAGAGACGAAGATTTAAAAATAGAAATTCGGCAGGGACGCGACATTTCGCAATTTCATTTTTCCCGCGTTTGGTTTATAAAATTAAAAATCCGTTGGAAAAATAAGGCGAAATAATGTATTCATTTCGAAAATCCTCTTAACTGAAAACGGTATCCGTGTCCTCGTTGGTTTCCATCACGTACGATATGATATGTTCACGTCGTACCTAACGATGTTTCATTATTTCTATTCAATTTACCTGCATCCCGTTGAATACGCTATCCATAATGAGCAAGATTTATATCGTACAACATGTTACCATATCTTCCCATCTATTCCTGGTCGTTAAGGATCGGCGTGCGTGTATGGGTGAAATAATTGCGGCTTCCCTAGGACGTGTGCCATCCCATAGAATCACATCGGATTTAAAGAGCTCTTCCGACCGACGTTTATCGGTGTTCAAGTATCGAGGAGACAACCATGGCGTTAATGTTTCTTTTTCAGACTCTTCCCTCCGTGTCGGTGGCACGATAGCTCTTTCGGTAACGATCTATAACCATTAACGTGCCAAGCGGCACTTCACCGATTCCCCGCCACTCGTTGCCACCTCTACGCTTTTTTTTTTCGCCTTTTTTCCATCTCGCCGTTTTCAGTGTTTTTACATCTCACGTAGATTCTTCATAGAGCCTACGTGTGAAGTAAAAACTCGCGGCACTTGTGTCGAATGTTCCGACACTTTCTCCCCTTCCTCCTTTCTCTATTGTTTTTTCTTCTTCTTGTTTTTAACACGTAGTAGGCAAAACGGCCACTTTAAAAAAATAAAAGAACAGAAGAAAAAAGAGAAAGGGGAGAAAAAAAACGCTCGACGCTTCAGTGCGCTCTCATTGCTATCTGAACCTGTTATAAGCTATACAAATGGTATGCAAGGGGGTACTGAGAGTGCTTCTCCCCTACGTAAGCTCCCATGCCACGGTTTTGCCCGCAGCCAGTTAATGAAGTTATGATTGAAGGTTAAATTCCATGAAATTGCCTCGGTTAATGACGACGCGCTCCGCCATGAATGCAAATCAATGTTAAAAATTCGGCGGGATGCTGAAGGGTGTGTTCGGATCAAAATAACGATTTTTTTAGAGGCCTATTGGGAGCAGTTACTGCGATTAACGTGCGAGAAATTTTGAATTATGGTTGCCGCAGAACCCGGGGGTAATTAACAAAAATTTTGGAAATGATTTGCGGGAAGATGTAGGATAGTACTCACATAAATAACGCTCTGCTTATAGATTTACCGTTTATAGCAAGAATTTGATTCATCGTTTCGCAAAATTTGAATTTCGACAAATCAACTTAATTTCAATTCTAGGAAAATGTCCATAATTCGTACTTTATAAATTGATTTATTTCATATAATTACCAGAAATTCTAGGACTCACAGAATGATGAATAATTTTTTCTCCGGTAGAACACTAACGTCTTTGCATGTTCAGCAGTGAAACGTGTTTCGCGAATGCAAGGGAACTGCGAAATCAGAATTCTAGATTCAAGGATGCGAGAAAGGGGAGACCTGAGTCACTCGTGTAAATAACAGAAATCTTCCCAGGCCCAAGGTCAAGTGCTTTCCATGGTACTTCACCCCTCACGTTTTCGTTTTTGCTCCGTTTTGCTCCTCGCCGTTCTTTTTTTTTCTCCCCCACCCCCATTCCATCCCCCGGACGAATGCAAACGCGGCGCACGCCTCCACCTGGCGCACGTCGGCTAAAATAATAATGCATTTGCGAGTTGCGTAGAAATTGAATAACAGTTGTGCCTGAATAATACAGATATGTAAATGGAGGTTGGCTCGGGGTAGGTACGAGGTGGCAGAAGCGCAGACGGGATCATTTATATTGTATCCGAGTCGCCGTTTTCTCCTATATCTATCGGCAGCGTTTCCGAATCTACCTTCAGATTTCGTTTTCTCTCTCTGCTGCTATTCTTCCCCCTGTACGTCTACCTTTGTCTATCGTTCTCCTCGATATTTCCTTTCCCCACGACGTTTCTGTCCCTTACTTGCTCATTTTCTTTTACATCTCCAGATTCTCACCGACCTTACCGTCTGTTATTTCTTCTTTCATTGCCCGTTTTCACGTTTGTCTTCTTCCACGTGTATCTTCTTTTGTAAGTCCTTCAATCTCACGATGCTTTCCCCGAGTTTCTTTTTCTTTCCGTGATTTTTCCCTCTTACGTTTCTCGGCCTTCTTGTTTTTTTTTTCGTCTACTTGTTCGTCTTTTACTGTTACACTTTTAGCTTTCATTTTCTGAAACGTGGCTGTACTCGACTCTTTTTCTTTTTGACCATTTCTTCCATATCTCTACTCTCGAGTTCATTTCTGCGTCTCTGACTATCTCCCTCTCTCTCTTTCTCTCTCTTTTTCTGGTAACGCTGTTTTTTTTTCATCTCTTTCTGTTTCCCATATCTCTCTTTATCCGCACTTATCTTTCTCTTTCCATTTCCCCCCTTTCCATTCCGATTTTATCTCTGTTCCTCCGCACCCTAATATTTCCCCCGTTTATCTCCGTCGTTCCGACGCGACCTTCTGCAGCTCTCAACCCCTTTCAGCCGCGTTTCTCATTTCATGCGATTGTAACGTTATTAAGGTATGATTTCCATGTCATAATTACCGCCATTTGTCGAGGCTGCAGAAATTTCAGCGGGCATATACCTAATCGGGAACTTCGCATTCCGCGATGAACGACTCGAATCGCTGCGGAAGAGTTCTCAACTAAACGTAAAGGCGAAAGCTTAAAATATTTTGAAACCTATAATT
This sequence comes from Mimumesa dahlbomi, assembly GCA_917499265.3. NCBI lineage: Eukaryota > Metazoa > Arthropoda > Insecta > Hymenoptera > Crabronidae > Mimumesa > Mimumesa dahlbomi. Next base: position 6,904,250 of record OU824118.1, on the reverse strand, counting down.
TGTCAGACGCTGGTACGTAGAATTTAAATTGGGCATTAAGGGTTTTTTAATGATATTATAAAGTTATATTTAAAACCTATCGATCTAACAAGAGTCTAACAAGAAACATAGTATGAATGTATTTACTGAATCTAAAACACAGTGCATTTTTAAAGTAATTCTGTTAATTATACTTAGCATGATTAGCAATATCGTGCATAGTTAGAGATTAAAAATCTACAACGACGTAGTATCCTATCCCGTATTCTCTTATTAGTACGAACGCTTTAATACGACACAGTCCAGAATTCTAATTAACGCCTCGAAAGGTCTCTCTCATCTAAGAGGTGCAGTTAAGTTTCCCAGCGATCTTTTTAAACACTTTTATATGACTATCATTCTGTAGTGAAAGGGCAGAGATTCATTAAACGCAACCAGTAAAAACTGACGTCCCATCAGAAAGTCGGTTAAGGATCCCCACGTAATTGTCTCTCCTGCCGTGTACTTCGGGGTAGAGTAACGTTTCCCGGTAAATTCTCCGTGGCGTTTTGGTCTCTCAATCGCCGGCACGAATCTTTCGCGGTCGCAAGCCGAATACGTTTCTTCGAATTAGGAACCGCAGGTGTAATGTTCCGCGAAACAAAGTTAGTGTGGTCGGGGGGGGGGGGGTGTCGGGACGAATGAGACACTACATTCCAGCCCTACGTGCCGTTAACACGCGACGAAGGGCCAAGACACTCTTGCCATTTCCTGTGGGCTATCTAAATCGGATTTCGCATTCCCTTCTCAGAAATAACTTGAATTTCTGCTGCTCGCCGTCTGGCTGAACTCTGTCTGACTCGTGGGAAGGACCGAGCAGTTTAATAACTGCTTAGCGGATTTCCAGGTCGAGTTATTCGACCACGGTAGCTACCCCCCTTTGGAAACTTGAGCCTCCGTTCGTGGTCACGAATATATTTCTGCGTAAGGTGTTCCATCGCAAGGTACTACTCCCGGGTTCTTTCGCTACGTTCCCGGAATGAGGTAATCTCCTTGGTATTTCGATCAACCCCAACCACGATCCCGTTGGAGAAACTTTCGACAGAAAATTGAATCCGAATCGATGCCGTGCTGAATTGGGAACGCGTCCCCCCGGTTATTTATTTCGCGGGCGAACTTATATGTAGATGAAAGGATGCGAGGTGGCTGGAAGCGAGAGGATTCCATTCTACGGAGTCGATGACTCAATAACCAATTACGGTTTTTTACGGCCACGGAAAGATCCGCGTTTTATCGCGGCTCCCAAGACGCGTAGCTATATTTATGCAAATTGGTACGAGGTTTCCTGCGGAGGCGGTTAAGTGTAAAATACGACGGGGAATTCGGTTACATCTTCTCGTTACGGGAGCCCGAGCTATCCCACTGCACTTGCGTATCGCGACTTCCCTCTGATCCATTACAGCCGACAGTTTTCATTGTTGTAATGGGCGATATTAAATATTTAATTATATTGTAAGAGAAATGATAAGAACTAAATATTAATTATTATTTTTGTGTGTGTATACAGATATTTAATGAATCGAAAGTTAAAAATGATGTAAATGTGACTCTATTGACATATAAAGGCAGTGAAAAAGTTAATCGGTTTTGCAGAAAATGATTAATGACAGTAATCGAAAGGACTGTTACGAATTTGATTGTATTTTGAAAATTAATTTCCTATCGTTAAATTGATAACCTGTTTGTTTTGTTCAGTAACAAATAAACGTATTTAACGATGAACTAACTTTATACATCATTTAAAATAATGCAAAACACTATTTCGTCCCAAATGACAAGCTAATCTCTTGCCACGTCATGAACACGGACGTTGTACTTTGAAAATACTGTAGTTAATCGTAGCGTATCGGGTATTATTATGTAGCCCCTGATCGTGATGTTACTATAGACAAACTGAACGTACGAATAAACCGTTCTGTATTGTTTAAACCGCCATTGTCATTAGTACGGCCGGTACAAAGGGAAGTACGAGCGGCAAGAAAGTCTTAATGACTTCTCGACGACAAAATTAGGTTCTCGCGAAACGACGTGAGATAAATTTAAATGTGTATCCGCGGAGCCGGAACAGGTCTATGTAGAAAGCTACCGGAAACCGAGGGCGGGGAGGAAGTTCCCTTGATACGAGAACGAAATAGCTCTTCACTTTTTTATCACGATCCACCGTCTCGTAATAAAAGCAAAGGGTAAGGGTAGATAGGTAAGTGAGTACCGTCGAGGCGTGGGTAGCGTCCTCGATGATCTACATTGAAACGAAATTACGTTGCAGGGAGATAATGTACGCTTCTCAAGCACGGAGGGCCACTAACGTCACTTTCGAAAGACATTTGCGCAGTTAATGACGTCCCCGGAGAATATCCGAGGCGACAAACTTGTTTTTTATTGCCCTCAAAGTTATTGCGCGTTACAACGAAATTAATAAATTTCTTCGAAAGCTGGTCAATATAAAAAACATATATTTCGAATTTTCATTTATTGTTTCATTTACCGTTTATTTTTTGTCATGTTATTTTAATTACATATTTTTTACTCGTTACTTCTGTTCTGTTCAATAGTAGGTATATACATATAGAAACTCATAATCGTACAAAAATACGAATACAAATATCGAAGGTACAAGCGGTCAGATGAGTAAGGACATTTGTTATGTTGATAAGTAATTCGTATCGCTGGTAGCGTCTTGAAAAATGTGATTCTTCCAAGGGTATAATGTGTCGTATGTAAGTGACTGGCAATGTTAATTTACGGGTCGGATAACGACTTTCCGATCTTGGATACGTGCCATAACGTGGCTTGCTACCAGGGCTGGTTTTACCGCTGCGAATAAATTTTCAGGAGTGGGCGGTCTGGACCCACAAAATAAGAAATCTCAGATAGGCACATATCCAACAACACACTTTCACTTTCTTTGCCTTCTTATCAAGAGTTAAGGTCTTGACTCGGGCCAAGTACAAGAGTTCCCGACTGGTAGACCTGAACTACTCTTTTCCGGAAGAATTAGATCGAGGTTTTCGGGGTATTCAAACGGCAATAAATCCGCATATTTCCCCCAAACTATGGTGATATTCTTGTAGGGGACGTCCACCCGAGTAATTTAAGCCTAACTACGAGAAGATCCATCAAGCCAATCGCGAGATATTTTGATCTAAAAAGTCGAGGTTTTTGTAAGAAACGTCGTCTTCTTCCTCTCCTCCTTCTCCATCTCCATGTTCAGCCTGTCACGCAGCCCGGTGTAAAACCCTAACATATGTTTCATTCCATGCGAGATAATTTTTCTGCCGATAACGTAGATTTTATATATGTTAGTATATGAAATTTCCTCTCACACACATCCAGATTGTTAACATATTAAATTAGAAATGTTTGTTACGTTACGTTTTTGACATCAAGCTTCGTAAAATTAAGGTTCAGAATGCGCATTCGAAACAGATTCGATCATTTTTATATCTTGAAAATTGCGCGAATGGCGAGCGATGTATGAAAATCGCGAAAAATCGTCAAATTCAACCAGTTTTTTGGTCGGCATTCGCTCAATTTTTGAGATAGCGATCTGAAACTTGTACCATTGTTTTAGTTAGGAAATTGTACGCCAGATCAACATATAATAGTTGTACTTTTCGAAAATTTAATTTTTCGCCAAAATCTGAAGGGGGTAGGTCAGGATTTTTTGCGATTTTCGTAATTTGCCCGTCATTTCCGTAATTTTTGAGCTATTAAAATGATCCAGGGCGTTTTGGAAGCGGAATCCGAAGCCGAGTAAGGCAGTGAACGAATCATTTTGATATCTAAAAAATTATGGAAATGGCGAGCGATTTACGAAAATCGCGAAAAATCCTGACCTACCCCCTTCAGATTTTTGCGAAAAATGAAATTTTCGAAAAGTACAACTATTATACATTGATCTGCCGTAGAATTACCTAACTAATTCAATGGTACAAGTCCCATGTCGCTATCTCAAAAATTGAGCGAATGCCGACCAAAAAACTGGTTGAATTTGACGATTTTTCGTGATTTTCGTAATTCCCTCGGCATTTCCACAATTTTTTAGACATCGATCTGATTCTTTCACTGTCTTATTCGGCTTTGAATTACACATCCAAAATGACCTCGATCACTAAAGTAGCTCAAAAATTATGGAAATGGCGAGGGAAAAACGAAAATGTGGGTGAATCCCTGACCTGCACAATGGGATAGGTCAGGGATTTTTCACCATTTTCGTTTTTCGCTCGTCATTTCCACAATTTTCGAGATATCGATCTGATTCTTTTTGCATCTTACTCGGCTTCGGATTTCGCGTCGAAAGAGCCCTGGATCATTTTAATAGTTCAAAAATTACGGAAATGGCGGCCGAATTACGAAAATCGCGAAATATCGTCAAATTCAACCAGTTTTTTGGTCGGCATTCCCTCAATTTTAAAGATAGCGACCTGAGACTTGTACCATTGTTTTAGTTAGGAAATTCTACGGCAGATCAACATATAATAGTCGTACTTTTCGAAAATTTAATTTTTCGCAAAAATCTGAAGGGGGTAGGTCAGGATTTTTTGCGATTTTCGTAATTTGCCCGTCATTTCCGCAATTTTTGCGATATTAAAATGATCTGGGGCGTTTTGGACGCGGAATCCGAAGCCGAATAAGCCAGTGAAAGAATCATTTTAATATCTCAAAAATTGTGGAAATGGCAAGCGATTTACGAAAATCGCAAAAAATCCTGACCTACCCCCTTCAGATTTTTGCGAAAAATGAAATTTTCGAAAAGTACGACTATTATACATTGATCTGGCGTAGAATTTCCCAACTAAAACAATGGTACAAGTTTCAGACGGCTATCTCAAAAATTGAGCGAATGCCGACCAAAAAACTGGTTGAATTTGACGATTTTTCGCGATTTTCGTAATTTGCTCGCCATTTCCACAATGATTGAGATATTAAAACGATCCGGGACGTGTTGGACGCGGAATTCGAAGCCCAATAAGACAGTGAAAGATTCAGGTCGATATCTAAAAATTTGCGGAAATGACGAAAGAATCCACAAAAAGCATCGAAAATGCAAAGCTATGGGCCAAGTACAAGAGAATGTTACATTGGAATAGGTTGCTCATTAACATAAACTGCATTTTACACAGGATTTGAAATCAATCAAATGTGAGCAAGTGATGCTTTTTGTGGATACTGTATTCACTAGATATACTCTGATACACGACTTCGATTCGGGCGCAGATACCATTGGAATAAACGTATTCATGCTTGGCAAATAAAATCCAAGATTTTGTTATATATCTAATCGTTAATATAATTTTTATGGAATAAAAGTGACTGACAGGTTAAAGAATTAAAATGAAAGAGTTTTCACAGGCATGCCAGAAAATAAGAGCAGCAACTTCTTCTGGCTGCGAGTCGTGATTCATTTGATTCGACAGAAAATCAATGACGATCTGTCAATAAATGGATAATCTACCTTTCCCTTTCACTCGCGTAATCTTTGGGGTGGGTAAAATTTTCGCTCTATCTCCAGTCACTTTTTCTCGCTGTATTTTCATCACGCGGTCGAGACGATAAGCGTGAAGGCAATCGTATATTGATTTCGTACAGTGAAAACGTTATCATTTACTTGTATTTGTATCGTATACCAGTTTCGCTGTTTCCTTTGACGGTATATCATTCCGTTATACTCTTTTAATAAAAATGTTTTCCTCGTAGATTTACCGAATAAACTTTCCGTTGAAACTGTTCAAAAGCCTGTACTTACGTTCCATCTAACAAGGACTTTTCCATTATTGGTATTCTTCTTGCATTTACGGAGCCCGCTTTCCACTGAGTCTCAGAACGTATACATATACATACATGTACATTCTGTTTATTATGTATGAATTTAAATCGAAGATCAATATTTTCTCTAAAGTTTCAAGACGTCTGTTGGATCTAAATGCGACGGATACGCAGCGATGTTTTTTACATCGCGTTCGTTTCATGATATCATTGGTAGAATAGTTGTTATTCAGAAATCTAACCTATAACAAAGTATGATCTTGATTAAATATTTAATCAAAACAAAATATCCAAAGCCCTGCGCATACAGTTGCGTTGTAATAGATATAACACAATTGTATAATGGCGTCCTTCGTACGACACCCGTAAAGTGTGTAATCACGGCGCACCGGCGGTGGAATTCTATGTAAATTAAAAGAAAAGGGGGAGTTCTGTGTAAAAAATGTTACTGCGGTTTCGAGGGAAAAGACGAGCAGAATTGGTGGCGGACTTTCGAGATTGAACGGGCGACTTAGGGAGTCTGTTAGGAGTCAAGGGGGGAACAAGAGGGCTTGGGCGTAGGGTGGGGGGAGAAAAAGAGACTCGTTTCGGCTAGATTTGGTTAGATAATCCCTTCTTGCTGGTTGGGGAGCTGGTCCTTCGGTGACGACGAAGAATTGTCGGGAATAATAATTTCATACTTGTAGCCGGGCTCCTGGTAAATCCATCCAATCCCGCGGTCTGAGCAAGAACCCTGGGTTGGATCGAGAAAATAATCGAGTTCTTAGCTACTGAGATGACTCGACATTGATTATACTTGAACAGTATTCAAAGAAATCGTGAGACGACTCGCGAGGTTTTATTTTTTTCCATTTCGAAGGTTATCGCATTCGTCGATAAAGTTACGTTATTGATAGTTTAATTACGTTGTTCACCGGAAAATTCCTGTTAATATCCCCTAATCTCCTTTCCTCCAAGTTATGTATTCCACGGTTCGTTGATGACCCTAACTTACTTGTTTTACGGCTCTATATTTCAGTCGAACGTTCAAATTGAATTTTCGCCCTCATTGTTACATCGTCGATCTCCATTAATTACTTTGCACCTTACCTAAATCCAGGTGCACGAAGCCCCGTGCAGACTTTAAGACCTGCAGCCCGTAAGTGTACACACGGACGATACAGTGAATTTACGACATGAAATTTCTCCCTTGTCACTGCATTCGTCGACGATGCCTACGTAATCCTTCAATCTTCACCTGTGTACCCTTTCAGCTTCGGTGCCGCCTGAACCAATTATCTATGTCACTTTTGATGCCACACACTCTCAGTAGGTGTTCACAGGAAACGCCGGGGTCTCCTTGACAAAGGGTCTTTCTGCGAGTACGGGAATACCGTAGTGAATTCAGTATTTTCTTGGGTTGTTGCTTGAGAGGCAAGGTTTTTGACTAGCAACCTTTCCAAACACAATAGGCCAAAGCCGGGGACAAAGAACTGCTTTTAAATTGAAATATTCCCTGCCTACTAAAATCACGCTTCCAATTAAACGATACTACCTTTTTGAAGATTGAACAGAAGAATGGATTAACAAAGGGGAATGCTTTCCTCGGTGTTCGTCAAAGAAAATATCAAAGGGAAGTGAAGATGTTCTCTTTTCTTTTTCTATTTTATGATCTCCGACAGAGTCAAGGTATTGCGTTAAAGTTTGCATTGACGCGAAAGCGTAGTTTCACGGTCCAATAAAGAAGATTCCTTACAATATAATCAAATCTCTATACTTTAATATTTCTGCATCTGGAGACTTCCGAGCTTTGTAGTTTCCACGCCTGGAGATTTCTGTGCTTTGTAAAATTTATACACGGAGACTTCTGTACTTTAACATTTCAACGACTGAACATTTCAGTACCTTCAGATTTCTACGCACCGATATTCATGTGCTTTAACTATTTCAGATTTTATCACGAAAATGGACATGAAGTTTTTTAAGATTTTTAATACTCACAGATTAACTTTAGATAATTATGACAAGTATTTAACAAAACGGTGATAGCCCGTGTTAGTTAATTATAATAACTCTTTAAGCAAATTAATCGAGGCTCACAAATGGTGGAAAACTTATTTTGTTTAAGGAACATATTCAAGAAAATGTCGTAGGAACCTGTTGTGCTTTATTAAACAATAATTTTGTCTGTACGATTTTTTCGAACAGTATATTGTAAACAAACAAATATACAACACAACAATTTCAATTCAACCGAGTTTATATTTGAAATACGTTAACGTATGTACATACATCGTTGATCTTACAAGTGTTTGTAACTTGTTAGTTGTTGATCCACTCACACTTGATCTCGCAAACTAGGGTTTCCGTCCCTTTGTCAGCAGCTTGGTCTTCACTCCCAGGTGCCATTGTCAGTACTACCATTCCCTTCAGAATGACCTTGGAGCCTAGAGAAATCTGATAAGTGTGCGAGCACATCGCTTTGACTAAGGGTGTAGAACATGAATACGGAAACCTAAATTTTGACATACTACCCACAAATCAAAGCTACAAATGCTATGCAAAATGATGTTTCCGTCAATCTTTATTGTCTTAACCACGTCACGTATGGTCCTTTGATAACTTGAAGATTATAATATGTTTATTAATATTGAAAATGATATTTAATACAATTCCTGATTTATCCACAAAATTTACGTATAAATTTTATAAAATTCTTCACTCCCATTTAAAGACTAATGACGAGAAACAAAATAAAGGTGAAAATAAAGGCGAGGAGAATTTGTAAACCCTTTGATTTTAAAATGAATGTGTAAGGCTTCCTCGAACACGTATAATGGTGGGTGGAGGGTAAAACAGAGCCGGAGGGAGCCGAAGCGCTGCAAAACTGTTGCAGGGCTTTACTTTAATCTGATCCACGGTTCGGGAAATCGTAAAGACCGTCCGCCACGAAGATGGCTTAAACAGGGACGTGAGAGAGTTACGAAGTCTCGGATGAAACTCCGCGGCTTTCCGTTAGCACCCCCTGCGGAAAATTCTTCTTGACAAGATTTCATCTCGTATTCCTCAATTGCCACGGATATTTCTCATTCTTTATCAACCGCGGGCTTTCACGAGCGTGTGATTTATGTGAATATTTAGTGATTTAAGACTGAAGCGAAGGAAAATGAGTAATTGCGCGAAGGGGAATTGATTTCAAAGTAATTGTCAGACTAATTTCAGATTTTCTACTTATTATTACGATGTGAAAGTGCGAAGGGATTTCAGGGGACTGGATATAATTGGTGATATTTGAAGTAAGGGAATTATGAACGTTAATAAATCAATCATGAATTAATTGGCGGCTGATACAAATGTAAAATTGCAATTTGGAACTTTGATGGGCGAAGGGAGATTAAATAAAGATAGAAATTTAGCAATGTGGTACTCGAATAATAATGAACTGAAAACCGAGAAAGAAATGGAGTAAGTCTAATGACATTAAACAAATTAAGGTAATATTAATGAGTATTTCCACTGTTTTAGTTTGCACAGGAAATAACGCAATTAAAAATTCCATGAAATAGAATTGAAGTAAAACTGCTTCAATCGGGAATTTCAATATTTTTCCAAATATGACAAAGACTATTTCTACAGATATTTCGACCGTGACTTGAAATTTGTTTTCATTAATTAAAATTACGTTTTTAATTTGTTGCAAATTTCACAAAATTTGGGAAACTAAAAGTACGGTTGCAAGTAGGAATATTATGACGTTAAATTAAAAACTGGTGGATTAAGTTTATAACATTACAAATTTTATTATTTCGAATATTTTTTTACACACATCTAACAGATTCTTATTACTTTCAATGAAAATCGCGATTTCTAAGAATATGTCCCCTTCCCGGTGGTGATTCGAATTTTACTTTTCGATGATAGCTAACTCGTCCGTGGTAGAGCAGATAATTGACACATTTATAGGCGACCTTTACCAAGCCATTTCGAAGACCAAACTGATTTTTTCCGCCTCGTAAAGTCCACATTCATGGTACAGTCGAAAGTGGTCCACTCAAATGGCGTTTTATACGATGGGCAGCAGAAGTTAAGTAGCCATAATTGAGCACCGAGGCGACAATAACGCTCGAACCGTAGCAAAACGACCGTAAAATAAAATAGAAATAAAAATTTAGCGAATGACGACAGTTGGGATCCGTGGAAAGTGTTCCGAAGAAGCACAGCTCACTATGGGAAAATTTAATTGACGCTGCCATTGCCGTCTCTCTCGCGCATTTCTGCTCGTTGCACATGCAGCAGATTATTAATAAATCTCTCGCGCCATTTAGAACGGAGCTTGGCAAATAAAAAGTGACGGAAAAAGGAGAAAGAGAGATAACGACAGAAAATCCCAGATTTTCAACGTAGAACGACGGCCGGTAAAATCGGGAAGTGAGAGAAAAATGAAACGTGATGAAAATTAATCGACGATTCTCACAAAATTTTATTTTGTGGAGAGTTCACTAGACGCTGAAACCGATAATGTAAACTTTTGCTGCTTTTTCTGCACTGTTAGTCAATAACCGTTTAAATATAGAATTTCTAATTTGACGTTAGGGTACCTCTTACGAACACTTTAATCTATACATTTTTCTTCATGCCAGACATATATTTATTTACAGCATAAAGTTGGAGGGAAAATTTTCACTTCTTATAATTTTACCATCTTTTATCTTACACTGAATATATTATATTGCAGTGCGAACTTTTGAAGCTGCACGAGTGATTAATTTCCTGCAAATACTTACAGTACACCCAACCGCTATTGAAATGACTTTCTAAAGGAAAATGTCGTAACCATACGATGTAACTATAATGATGCAGCTTATTAATAACCTCTCTCTTCGCCGGTATTTATGTACTTAAATTAAATGGAAATTACACTTCAGTCATAGCTTCATATTACTCTGGAAGAAGGAATTATGATCTTGCGTTCATGTATAAAGTTTTAACAAAAGAAAAAATTTAATTATTTGTAATAAAATCCTAGTTTTAAATAGCAGCGACACAAAAACCAAATAATAAATTATGTGCAAAGAATCTAATACATAAGATGATTCTTCTTATCGTCAGTTGCAAATCGTAACAGTATTTCACTTGGCAATCGGCATACGCAATCACCATGGCGAATATTTTTCTTCCGTACAACGTTACTGATAATTGCTTCATTCCCTCAGGGAATCTGCGTATTAATTAAATTTGTATCTATCAGACTCCACGGAGTACTGTTACTTCATTCAATTAGAAACAGATGTTCTCGCAAGGACTAATGAAACTATTGTATTTAAAAATAACACATACTATAATTCTAGAAGTCGGTACATAAATAATTATGCTCCAAAGAACTCTTTAGTATGAAGTATACCTCGCGTACGTTTATAAACAAAAACAGGATTATTATTTCCGCTGAAGATTAAAATTTATATCTTCCATATTAATTATATCATCATCTCGGATCCAGAAATAACAAAAATATAAGTCCCACATTGTTTCCTCCTTGGTTTTATGTAACGTAAAGTGAAATATTCTTCGCGGGTTTAGCTTCAAAGAGTTCGAAAGTTCTATAATTAGGGAATTATAGAGAATTATAGAGAATTATAGAGAATTATAAAGTTCTGTTCGCACGCAAAGTGAAGAGCATGAAAACATTCATGCGGACATAATTAGTGATTATACGGTAACGAGTAACGGAAATCCTTTAACCCACTCGTACGTCCGTAACCAGTACCGCCGAATCCAACCAGAAATAATTGCACACGTCCTCAGGGCGGAGTCGCTTATAGCAGTCCTTATCCTGACAATGCGACGGCTAATTAATCGTCAAATATTAATGTTCGGTTAATCACTTAGTCTCGGTCGGCGGGAGTCTAACGGATTGTGTGCCCAGTTAGCTATCGTCTGATTCTCAGTCACTTTCACTTTCCCTTGGTCCCTGGCGCAAAGTGGGTAGCAAACAAGGGGGCGAACTCTTTGCTTGGAATAATAAGCCGCATTAATATTTGCTCGGTTCTCAAACGATAAGTTCGCTGATATTTCAAAGGTGCACTCGACCCGTTGGTCGTTCATTGTCTCGCACGATTAATAATTTAAATCCGGGCAAGTTTCGGCCCGCCCAGCTGCCGTTTAACAAGCGTGCGGCGGGAGGAATGATATTTACCCCACAATCGTAATTCGTTTCTTAAGTTCCTATTGTTTGGAGTCGTTTCACCGTTATATTCAGATTCTGTGCGTAGTTTACGGTCTGATTGACGTTTTAAATATTATATTATTCGGGCCTTCGGGCAAAGTACAATTGTTTCATTAAAATTTAATGATTGAATAAAGAAGAAAAATGAGTTGTGCGTTACTTACGAAATGAAATTAAAATCCATTCAATACCCTTATGAATATTCTGCTGTTTTTATCTCTTTCTAATTAATTAAACTTGTATTGTGTTAATATATTAAAAAATGAAGTTTAAAAGTTTCCAGAAGTTTTCCAGATAAACTACGTTACATTACAATGTACGAAAAATCTTAATTAACGGAATTCCGTTCCGTCAATGTTATTTCGACGCCGACGTATTTCGTGCTGTTTCTTTCCACGAAATTTGCATGATCTTTTCTCGTTATACTGAACGAATAAATGAGAGAATTCTCGAATGCAAATCCAGCTTTGATATGCGGTTACGGTCGCAGTAAAAGCCGTTCAAGTAATCCCCAGCATTTGGGTATATCGGGAAAGTAGTCTTCGCCCCCGGGAAAAGTAATTTCGATTCTGCAGTATTATAATAATAATTGAAAGTCGTTTCTAATCGTCCGATAGGTAATAAGGCTGAGATGAGAAATCCAATAGTCTTTCGGCGAACGTTATACGTATATTACCAGCAGTTTGCATCCAGTTTGCGTCTTTAGAGCAATCATTATAATGTATACGGTGATCCGTTCGAAACGTTAAGTGGGCATAACTTTTCCTTCATTGATATTTGCAGTAATTGTACAAATCGTAGTTTCCGCTGAAGTTTCAAAAGTCAAATTGCAATTGAAATCGCTAATTAATTTCATGTTTTCGCTAAGTTTTTCCTATTAACGTTAACGCGAACAGTCAGAATATATTTTACGCTCTTTTAACTCGTATATTTCTATTTCTTATATATGCAATATCATTTTAGTATAAAAAACATTTTAAATTTTTATTTTCTATCAAGATAAAAAGCTTTATGCTAGTTCTACAAAAATTGTTGATAGTCGTAGTCGATAGATAATATTAATATCCTGACAGTGATGCAACGGAAAGAAATTCACAAATGTTTATTTTGAGTTGATAATAAGTCGGTTCTACAATTTGCTGTTTCTTAATTATTTTTCAGAGAAGTCATTCATTAACCCAATTTTACTCAGAGTATGCACAATTATCTTCTGAGATTGTTCACTGCACATTCGGTTACGTCTTGAAGATAGTGCAGTTCTTTACCCATTCTTCTGCATAAATTTCTCTCGAAGTTACGCCGGATAATTATATACCTGTCCGTTTAAATATGTGCTATCCAGATATGCATTTTAAGAGAAGCGGCACTGGCATTTCTTTCAAATGTACATGTTTCTTAATTTCATCTCTCCATCTTTTCAATTTTACCTCCCATGAATTTTCTGCCGTCTACTAGTCACAGCGAATTAGCAACACGTATTTCCCTTTTATTATTTTCTATTAAGATTATCCATAGACTTTACTTCCACTGTCCGTAACGTACCTCAGTGCCGTAATTTATATTCCATAAATTTCAATTAAAGATACACGCGCAGAGATTAATTTTCGACGGGTGATAGTATAATTCTAATACTTGCAATTATTTCCTATTTTACAAAGATAAATACCGTCCATTCTTGTCAAAACAAACTAAACAAAGCTTTGAATACATAGAAAATTTGACGTACCTATGAATTTATACGATACCATTCATATTTTTTGTATCTAGTATAGACGCATAGCTTTATACGTGTCTACAATTCCGAGATCCATCTCGCCACAATCTTTATTTGCGCTAGAGGATAGCGCTCAATATTAAAAGAGATCGATTCGTCCGGTTTTATCACTTGATGTATCGTACGTCAGGCCGTAAATATTCCCGGAGATTTCGACCTCGGACTTTCGTAATCCTGAAATATACGAGGGAATAAATCGATTGGTCGTGCGTATTTTTGGTAGCTCGATGCGATTTAACGGACGCCAAGAGTTGCGATTTCTGCAGCAAAAACAAGCCGAATTGAATGTCTCGTTTGAGGAATGTATTCTTCTCGAAGTAAAAATATTACTAAAAATCGTATATATTACATCGATCAAATAGCTCTTATACCTTTGTTTCTAATAAATAACTTTTATTTACAAAAAAACCCTTTCAGCCTTGTAACGTTGAATTATGAATATATTTAAAAGGAAGCTAATAACCTAAAGAGCACGATAAATTCCAGTAATTAAGGATCAACAGTAACCAATTAAAATTTGTATTTCATTCTAAAATTTTGATTTTACTAGAATATTTCCTTGTATACACATTGTATGTAATACATACAATATCTGACGGTGAAATGTATGCAAAGGAATTCCGGCTATGAGTATATCACGCACCCTCACGCGAAAATCTGGAAACATAAACAAGATTGTAAAGTATTAAGCGAAATCAAATGGCGGATTGTTTCGGGTGCTCTGTCCAGCTGCGGCATAGTCCGCGTGACAGTAAATCTGTGGTCAGCAGGATCACTGTTGTAAACGTGGTTGCTATGTGAATCGCTGGTATGCGTGGAATTGTAGGAATGGCGACTTTCTGTTTTTTGTACATTCGTAGGTGTGGTAATACATTACCGGGTTACTAGAAATAGCATCACCCTATTCGTCTAATGAATGCACTTTGAGAATCGTGTTACAGATCGTAATTGCCCGAATAATATGTCTTTTTATCAAAAGTTTCTCTGTCTCTACGTTTCTCTACGGTTTTTACGGCGACATGCTGTACACTTGAGAAAACAATAAATTTAGTTTTGTAACAGTTGCTGTATTAAAGTAACCATTTTGGCGTTGAATTTCGAAACTTTTCTGTATCATATATTTAATGAATTTTGTATGTCGTATTCCGCTGAAAGAATTCGTGGAAATTTAAAATCCGTAGAATTTTTGTTGAATTTAGAAGATTCTTATTTATGTTGTTAATATAGTAATCTAAGATGTATAAGGACGAATTATATGAGTGCTTTTTAATTTTACTTTCTTCAATTAAGTTTATTCGTAAATTTACTTTTATTGATTAAAGGGTGCGTTGATATTATAACTTTAAATATCGATTTAAAATGAATCTCTTCATCTTGCTGTGCTTACATTTTTCTGCACAGACATTTTTCTACTTCTTCATTCATGGTGATATGATACATTCTTCACTACGTTAAACTTATGCGGTTTACAAACCATTCTTCACAGTCTGAACCCCAAGATCTGGCAGTTGTTTTTAACATTCATGCATTCACGTCGCTCATTACGCATCAACGCGCGAATTAAACGCTCGTATATTATTCGAAAGTGAGCAGGCATTAGAACTGCGTTAATCAACGGTGTCAGATTCTTTTTAATTCAAGCTCGTTTTCACGGAATGCGTCACAGGCTCGCGTTTGAATCAATTTCCCAGGGATCGGTCAATTGATCTTTAAAATTCCTGGAACTTTCAATACGTACGAAAGGCGAAAAATTATACGATTACGGTTTATAAATGGCGAATTTTAACGGGAGATCAATTTCAATTATTAACGCGACACTATTATATCGCGAGAGTACCTGCATACGTCTCTTCGTTTATCATTGATACACAGGCTTCCCGTTATTCGAATGTTTTATCTGCCACGTGCTGCGAGGCTCCGCTGGTTAAAATTATTTCCGCGTAAATAACGTTGCTAATTGACGGTGATAATTATTTTTCAGAGGGCGTCGTTTCGGCGCGTCAATCAGCTACGAAAAACTGGAGAATAATCGTTGTCCTCTGACAGGAAATTTTAAACGTTCCATATTCACGAATGACGAATTTACATTTGTCTGTCAGTCGAACATGTTACACGCGATTCCGTTTTGACATTCAAACTGCGACACGCTGCCTGATAGATACAACCGTTTCATCAGTGGAAAAGTGTAAATATCGTCGGTAAGCAACAATCGCTGTGAGACATTTGAATTGAGGTAGAAAGGTTGCGGGAAAAAAATGTTTATATAATATCGGTACATCTATTGATGTACACAAATAATCGGACTATTTCTATGGCAATATTTATATAACAACTATAAACTATGGCTATCATTTATCCATTTGCCTCCAAGTATATAATACAGAGGGATTACTTAAACTTTTCACCGAATTTTTAGCCTATCGTTACACGTTAGTTTTTCTTCAAATATCTTGCAATATCTATCGACAACGACGAACGGTAACACATAAAATTCAATGCCAATAAACTTAAAACATTTCTCGTAGCTAATAATAGAAAATGAGTCTTATAAAAAGAAATTTGAGCCTACGGTATACGTTGGTTAAATAATAATACCATTCTAAACCGGTGATTAAGTTTCTCTCGTTGACCGCCTTGAGAACCGACGTATTCAAATCGTTCCACAGTTTCTTTTTCTTTCAGCGGTTACGCTGTAAAAAGGTAAAAGAAGTGAAAAATTGTAATCGCGTTCCATTGTGCAGCGCTCGTGGCAGTTTTCCGCCGTGAATGTTTAAAAAGCAATAGTCATACCGTAAAAGGTTTTACACTCATGAAACTAGTAAAACTGGGAAACACCGACACTTTGGCTACGAATTTGTTACACGAGGCGTGGAAGAATCCGTGCCTCGGTTTCTCTCCCGTTGCCACACAGCTCGGCTGATACTTTATTTCAAAGACACGTACCCATGAGTTCTTTGAACGACGTAGCCGCAGAAGTATTTCTGTATAGGATCCGTAGCATCCATTGCAAGCATCTCCTTTCAATCCACTTGCCAACTTCACTTTATTGACCGCGTTTACTGCACGCCGTTGGCGTGATGATTTGTTATATCGTTACGACCCTAGTACGCACCACGCAGAAATATAAAATCTTGATGTCACAAAAAAAATATTGATACACCGGAATACACGGGTTTTAAAAGTTCCACCATTTTCTGGATATTGTAAACGTTGCTAGTGCAGATATGTTTACAATTAAACTATAAGGGTTTCGATACTCATCTATATTTTAGCCTCCATCTTATCAATTTCATATGCAGTCGTTTTGTTTTTATTTAACGAAACTGATGTTTAAAGCAACATCGTGATTTTAGATTAAAGTAAAGTTATTTATATTAATTAAAAATGATTCACGTCATACACATATCGTACATGTTTCTGTGTAGCAAAATGAATCAAAATGTGACTGATAAATTCCACAGCATATTTTCTAACGTTTCCTACATATTTTAGTAGTAAAATAAAAATTGGGAACCTTATTGTACCTGTACGATTACCACGTACATTCTATATTTTACTCGATACCCTTTACATACATTTCTATCTATCGTGCAAAGTTTTCCTATATTGCAAATATTGTCTCGTTCTGAATATTTCCATCGACATATATTTTATGTCTGTTATATCGCCGTTTTTAATTCGTCATTCTCTACCTACCAGATAATTTTCGAAAAAGAAAAATATAAATTCTTTTGGTATAATAATTTCATAATTAAAACTGCGTCGCATCTTTTCGCCACGCCGCCGAAGGCAGTGAAATATGAGGATTATAACAGCTAGCGGCAGCTACATGTGCTGATTTTTTTCCTACGTGCAGCCACATATACGCATTTAATGAACATTTAATTACAACGGCGCACTCTGTCCCTGCCGCCCCTTATATGCCAGTCTCGCGATCTGTTAACTAACATCTTTTTTTTACCGCTGCTAATTGCTTAAATCTGCTTTAGTTTTGTAACGTAATTATTTAACTGGCCGCTTGTACACTATACACACGTGTACGTAGCCACTACATTACGTTATCTACTTAATTTTATATTCATGCGAAGCTTATATTTATCCTACGAAAATCTTTTAATTGCATGACCATGCTCGTTATAATGCAAGCCATTTCAATATTTGAAGAAATTTTCTCATTTGCACATCTGTAAGATGTGCCTGGAGAACGTGAACAGGAAAATCTTTTATTTCTTTTTGTCAATTACTCGTTAGGACGATCACTTACTATCTAAACGAACCGTGCTCACCAAACATTCAAACGGGGGTGCTATTTAATGAGCATACTCACACAATTAAAAGGTTTTCATATGGTAAACATACATGTATGTATAAACTGTCCGTCAACGCGTCTCTGGATGCTAAACTGATATTCCATAAAACGAAGAAGTGTTATGAAATGTTAATTTATTGGAACTGTCATACACAAACGGGCAATGAAGAGTTTACGCGTTATTCGTTTGAAGTAGTTTCTGATATACAAATAACACAGTAACCATTGTCTGCATTATAGATCATCCGAATAAACTCCTTTACTTTCAAATGTACTTCAAACAATACGCAAACATTTAACTTGTCGAATCAGCTGTTTATTCATTGTCTTCCAACAATATCCCGATTACATCGATGCCCCTCCCCAATGAGTACCATCGGTTCAAACTAAATATTTTTCCAAAGTATCCAAAACGTACTCCACTTCAGTACGACAGACTCTCCTCGTCATAAGCGGTGTCAATTAGATTATGTCACCGCTCAGATTTTCCATGCGGCAAATCGGATCGGGGAGGCAAATAAAGAAACTAGCAAGCGTCTGGAGTGGCCAAAGTAGATTCTGGAACGATGTGGACGGTTTGCGGCCATCGGAGATGGGATGAAGAGGATCTCACCTCCCCGGCTGTGTAAACCTAGTTCACCTTGGCTCCGGTGCTCCAACGAGTCTGTCGAGAGTGTCACGGAGACCACGTCCCGATCAATGTCACCATGACTCTCTTCTCGGCTCGGACTTGCGATCCCCGTTAACCCCTTGCGCGAGATAACAATGCTTTTGCAACACAAAGATCTGGATATAGGATTACCTATCCGTGAAATTATATTGTTTGTCGATTAACACATCGGCAGTGGGTGACGTTGTATTACGTATTTTTATACTTGCAGAGATGCATACGATATAGAAGCAATTTTGGATAATTGTAGCAGCTATCTATATGTATGTATATTAGTTTCCTAAAATACGTGTTTGAAAGGGGTAAAAGTAGTCAGTATAATCAGAAAATGAAATAAATTTGTTTATGTTTTTTTCTTTTAATTTTAGAGCTACCCATGTTTATAAATTGTGACAACTTCCTCTGTTTAGATTTGTAACACATGCATATTATTTCAGTTTGAAATAATGAGTAACTACAGACTTGTTATATTAAAGCAAATTTTATGGTTTTAATTGTAATTGCGTTCTGTGAAAGTGTTAATATTAGAGAGCCATGTTGACAGGCAGTATTTTACATTAGGTAATATATACAATGTACATACTGTTCCCCCAACATGTATCACGCAGTTATTGAGGGAAGTTTATAAATGGATACAGAATCTGATATGCAGTATGGAAATAATTGACACTTCTTTGATGGATTTAGGGAATATTACATTAAAATTGTGTGAGATAGGAGAGCCAGAAGTGATGATCGGAAATTGAATCGTGAATTTATGGAAAGCAGATTTTTACCAATAGGAATCCATGGCGCTTGTGTCCAGGGACCGGAGTTCCTGGATTTTGAAATTTGTATGCTGAGAAATTTTACTGGTTTAATATTCGATGGACCTTCCGTAATGTATTTCAGGCATAAAATTAGACTAAGTAACTAACCTTTATTTATTACAACTGATTTAATGTAATTGCATTAAATACTGGTTTTGAGTTTTGGTTACTGAATTTAATTTCGTTGACACATAATTTACTTTTCGATTAATGTTTCCGCCATATAAGGTTAATAAACATAACTATTGCGTGAAATAAACGAGCCACGTTTCGGTCCGAATCGATATTTAGTTTGTATTTTTATCGTTATTATGCGTAATGGTATATGTATACGAGGAAGGAGAAATAGGAATTGGTGGAATAATTATTCACACTTTATGCGGACTAACGATTTATCCAATTTTAAAGTTTATTTGATAATTATGAATTATTAAATTTATATTTTGCAATACGAGTTATAAATTTTAAAGTATCTTATCAATTTTATCCAAGGTATATTCGATGTTTCCCACGGTTATTCTACAATATATCCTCTGGTTGCCCTACCAAACTTTACTAATGTTCATTTATCACGAAATAAATGAAACAATTTGTCCGCACGTCTAAAATTACCGTTTATACCTCTAGCAAACATTTAATTTATCGCAGTTCCGAAATCCGCATTATTTCGGAAATAATTGACGAACATTTGTCTCCCTGCTACAAAGGATTAATTGACATCAATTTAATTCGTTTTCATATTTATATTGTTTTCATCGAAGCAATTAACGAGTTGCAATCAAATGTAATTATAGGTACAACAGAGTTATTAGTGTTATTATATTATACGAGTGTTAACGATAAGAACGGTTTAAACTCACAGGCTTTGGTGCGCGTCTCAAATCTCCCGAAATGGCGATACGCGAAATTCACTCCGCGTTCTATTTCATGTGTCATTTTGTTTTTGCTGAGGCAAAGAGAGAAACGTTTAGAATACCGAATCACCCGGTAGTACAATGCTCCCGCGTCGTTATACTACTTTTATTTCGACCATACGCGAAACGTGCGATTCATCAATACTCGAAACAGTGTTCAATTGGCCGAATAAGGTGACAGAGTTGATACGCTCAATTTCACTTCTGCTTGATTGCATTGAGAGACGGATGGAAATTATGCTAACACACCTACTGGCGAATAATGGAAGCTCGTTGTATAAACACGTCTCTGGACAGTGTATTTTCTTCTTTTTCCATCTCCGATCCCATATTTTTTCCATAATTCGAAACTAGCAAATTGAATATCCGCGTCCCAGTAATTACAAAGAGGATTAACCGAAGTATCGTGGCTAATTAATTTACCTCAAGTTCCGTATATAACTAAACGCTGATATAGGTAACGTTTGACTCTCCAAAGGGGAGATAGTTAGCTCATTAAAAAAGAGACAGAGGCGAGTGAAGAGGACGAGAGTGAATGGATAACGTTTAGTTGATTATGCTCTTTCCATGAAATTATGTACCTTCAAAAGAGTGTGTTTAACTTTTCAATTGAGTATTTACCGTATTCAGTATTGTTTGCAAGATATCCTTCTAGACTTTCCGTGCGTAATTGGTGATGGCTATATACATATATCTGCTACACTTCAATGGAATAAACTAGAAAGAGCATGTTAATGCCGATTTGATAATTTGTCAGTGTAGAAAAATGGCTTTACCGAAAACCATCCTATTACCGCTATGCTTAACTCTATTACTATTTCTGTAACTACGATGATAAAATGACTATCTGAACGTTTTAATTAGACTATTCGGCGAATCCACATTTTCAGTATTATCTTCGCACAGGTACCAGGATCGGTGATCAAAAGATCCTATTTTCCGGAAACGTGTAGAACGCCGCTTACTACGTTTCGCTTGAACGTTATTATTCGCCAGCACGTTTCTAGGTGTGCCATATCTCTTATTGTTTTTCCCATTAAGAATCATGGTATTGCATGCAATAACCTGCAGCTAGCAATATCCCGCGGGGTGGAAAGTGAGTAATTGTTCTGGGATGAATTCCGAACTAAATTCAGTTTTTTATCGATGAAATCAGCGTTACGGAACTGTAAAATGTCATCGCGAGCGATTAAATTGAGCTTCTATATATTTCGTAGTTCCATTGCTGAAAGTCGTTATTTTTATTCCGGCTGCTATTTCGTTACTCATCGCGGAAAATTCTGAAAATGTTTCAGGAGTGGTTAATATTCGATTGGAAAAGAATTGACATTATTTGTTTTATCGCTGTACCGTATTAAGAAGCACGAGCAGTTTATAACGGAAGACCGATTCAGTTTCCAGCTTTAACCAATATATGATTACCAAAAAATAGATGGAGGAAATAATCGTTTTAATCGAATTCATTAAACAGCATCTGTATAAAATGCACAAAGAGGCGGGGAAGATAAATTTCATAATTAAGCAATTTAGACTTGAGTGAGATTCAAACTTGACTTGGCTTCATTTATTAATGGACCTAAATCAATAGACTTGCTGGGCTATTATAAGGACAGTTATGGCGACAGTTTTATTAATATCGTAAGACGTTTCATAAGAAAATTCTCTCTTAAAGTGTTTCAAAGTCAGGTTGACTTCGAGGTGGTTCTTCAATGAACAGCATTTTGTATTATTCTGCAGATTTATAAAGAGGATATACTTTTATACGTATACATATACCCCCTTTTATGCCCTTAAAAAATGCAAAGAAAGTTTTTATAAGTTACGGATAAGAAACGCACGACATTATTTTTTTGAAGGTACTAAAAACGTACACTTTCGATTAATTGAAAAATTAATTATCCATATATTATACACATGTTTTGGAATTTGTACATTCGAATCCTCGACGTAGTCTATTGCCATACATTACGTCTCGTTTAACCTTTTGCAGCGATAAAGCAATTAAATTATGATTTTGCTTTAATTAAGCGTCCTACTAACGGATTCCGTAAAATCAAATTATGTATAGGTCATTTGATATTGCTTCGCTTATTATCTATTCACCATCGACGCTGATTTTGCATCTTTTATCTTTTTATAGTATCTGATCTTCCAGTTTTGACCGCATTAGAAGATTCAAGTATTCTGTTGACTACGTTAAGTTGAATTTAAAATTTGTTCACTTCTATTCTTAATCTTTCAAACTATTTTCGAACTTCCGTTAAAATATTTAATGATGTTACAGCTAATCGCAGTCAAAAGAGATTGTCCATTTAACAGATTTAAATATAACCTACCTATTTATTATCCCATTTTCATTTGAGTAACATACCTGAAAAGCATGGTTACACACATAAGATTCCTAATCATTTGTATAAAATTAGCGCAATTCTTTATTAAAGGTCCTAACAATATCTTTAATTTCTTTGTTTTAGTTTATAAAGAAACATGACATATTAGTTTTGCATGTTGTTTTAAATATGGAACTAATAAATTCTTTAAAATTATTTAAAACCATTTCAAAATTCCAGATCTTGCTTTTTATGAGTTCCAGATTGTTGCACCATCGTATTATTCGAAATTTTTCGAAAGTCATGTTTAAAATAAAATACATAATCGTGAAACCCGTTATAAACCCTATCAGCTGTTCTCATCCACAGATACTTACACCAAGGTCATTCATAACGAAATTATAATCTTCTTAATAAACCCCCCTCCGACGTGTAATAGCATCGACTAGGCTCGCTCTCGACATTCCGCATTAATCTAGCGTGAAACGAGCAATTTCGGCCAATATGCAGATGAGTTCTAAACTTAGTTTTTCATCGATGAAGTCAATATCACGAAATAGCGCGATCGTCTGGGTAAACCGAGTCAAACGTTGGTCCAGAATAGGGATAACGAACTTCAGCAAGATGTTACTGAATTTGCCAGTTCCGTAGCCCGGGGTGAATCGAGCGCTGCTATACGGTGATTAAATTTCCTCGTTGCACTCCGCGAAGGGTTATTCCATAGGAAATTTAAACAAGGACTTAAGGAACGGTTCCTCTTCGGTTCACTTCTCGGCCGTGATCGCCGCATTCCAGGCCTGGGTAGTTTTCCCCGCTCTCTCATCCACCCTTGAATATCGTTTTTCCCCTGTTGCGGTCTCGTTACTACGTTCTAGGAAATTTAGCCGCGGGCTATGAGACCGGGAAACGCTCGCCGCGAATTATTCATGTAGTAACATTTACGTCACTTCAAAGTCTCGTGATTTTATGGCTCACCTCCATCCCCCCATTCGCTCTTCCGCTTCCCATGGGCCCTTTAATGTTCACCGGTGACCTTATCTGATTGTTCGGGGGGGTAAGCATGTTTTCTGTTTATCGCTTTTGTAGGTGGAGTCGCGGACAACTCGATTAACATTCGTTGCGGGAAAGTTTTCAGGCACGGCGGATAAAATTACTGAGATTAAGACGGGGAGAATTAAACTTTTGTTGCGCGCCGCTTGGTCTCATACTTTCTGCTTACTGCAAATCGAAATTTATGGGTCAGAGACAGCGGAAAAAATAACCGGCCGTGATAATAAAAATGTAGAATTTTATGTTGCTTGTTTTTCCATTAATCCTGTTGCAATGTGTTTATTGCTTGTTGGGCGATATTCATATTGGATTTGATGTTGAGACGGTTTTAAAAATTTGTAACTATAGGTATTCTTTTTTTATTTTGTATCATAATGCACGCCGGGTTAATTACAATTCGTTGTTTGCAGAGTTGCCGATTATTAAAATCAAATCGATGATCGTTATGCTATTCTAGTATATTTATTTTATAGCTTTTTTTCTGATTATAAAAAATGTAGCAGTACAATTCGACATGTTTATAATTGAGCAGGATAGATTACTGTGATGTTTAATTGCTACGGTTAGTTCTTCAGTCGTCCCCAATTAGAAGACTTTTAAAAGCAGCCTAAGTGACACAGAATATCCATCTGTTCGATAAATGACGGAAAGCGTGAAATTCTTTCTCTCTCGTATTGAACCGGATACCACGTTATCTTGAAGGTTCAGATTTTCCCGACAGCTGTCAATCTCTTTTCCTGACGGCCCTGATTCCTGTTCCTTCCCCATCGCCCGATTCCTTATCTGAGCTCAATAATATTTTACCAGCGCACACTCATGAAAGGTTCTCTGCGAGATGATATAAAACTTTATAAGATTGCTATAAATATAGAACAATAATGGTCTACGCGCTAAATGCTAGTAATTAATAAATATACGTGAATACAGTGAAAAGCTTGATTTTCCTTTCGCGAGGAAGAAAACTTGAGTCATTTTCTCCATTATCTGTTCAATATTAATGATTTTCTTGACACTTATTTTAGAAGAATAGGACGTTCGAGAATGAGAAGTATTACATAAGTTATAAAATAAAATTAAAGATTGTTATCATGTCAGGCATTATAGTATCGTTTCTGACAATCAAAGACTTGAGAATTTGTTTAAATGGTTGTTTGTGTATTACGATAGAGGCTAAAATAACAAAAATTAAGAAATTATAGGTAGCTCACTTACCTCCAATCCATTAAAGTGAATAGGTCGAAATGACTATTTAAAAAAAAGTTACACTGATCGCTCAGTTTTCTTCCTTGATTGTCAAGTTATACGAGTCGAACCTATTTTAATATATCATCTACAAAACTCTCGGCGGTTTCTTTGAGAGTCTAAATGGTTTAAAAGTATAGCTCTGAATTTAAATATAAGCATAAAGTATAACTGAAATTCGCAAATATTATTGTGCATATTCAAATAATGCTACAAATAAAAATTGTGAATCACACCTAACGAATTGAGGAATGGTGAAAGGCAATCGAGAAAATTGATCGAGGAGCGTGCATCTTTGTACATCGGTTTATTATCATAGCGGTACTTTGACACTGGTTATTTTAAGAAAGATAATGTCTAGCCTCTTCGTTATTTGTTATCTGTTCTCTCCCACACTCATCCTCTGTGTTTTTTTTTCTGTTTGTTAAAGAGTCTTGGCGGCTGGCCAAGCCGCCGGAATTAAGTTCCGAAGCAACGTTTCTGTACACTCTGTGCTGCCGCCATCGAGAGCGGTTTCCACCTCGCGATCCTGTCTCTTTCGCTTTTTCTCTCTCTCTGTATCCTTTACTCTCTCCCTTTCTCTCAGACACGTATACATACATCTCACACTCTCTCTCCCTCTTTCCCTTCATCGTTCACTCAATCTTTCGTACTCTTACACTTTTTCCCTGTCTCTGTCTTTTTCTCCCTTTCTCTCTCTCTATCCCTCACATACACAGACATACACACAAACACGCGCACTCTCTCTCTCTCTCTCTCTCTCGTTCTACCAGCGTTCGATAAAAGTTCTTCCGGCCAGCAATCGCTCTCGCTTCCCGTCTCGTTCTGTCATTCAAACGTACAATTCGCCACCGCGAATTTCACGCCTGTACGTTCTTCTTTCCTCCAATTTCTGTTTTTTTTTTTTTCCTTTTCTTTTGTATTTGCTTTTCCTGTTTTCGAGCCCTCTTTTACCGTCACCCTTTTCTCACCCCATTTGCGTCGTACCCGCACTTCCACTCAGTCACAAAAGCATCTCAAACGTATCACGAAGAGTCCAATTGAGAGATTCGCGGCACATTACAATTATTATTGTCACTGTGTGCTATTTAACGTTCCGATCGTCTGGGTCCGATGCAACGCGAGAGACTGCTTTGTAATTATTGCCACCTGCAGTTCTCTTTCTCTCTCGCGTCCCTTACGACGACGACGACGAAGACGTGCACGGAAAATCGGAGGAAGGATTTGTGAAAGCTGATTTCGAACTGTCTCCCCAGAGTCCACGTATTTTTCATTTCGATTGACCTCATCCACGTGCGAAAACACTTTTGGTTCGATAGATTTCGTTATCTCGTTAGGTTCGGGATGCAGCGCACTTCTTTTCCCGAATGTATCCAAGTGCCGTACTCTGATAACTCCACCGTTCAACCGAGATTCACATCGTGAGAAATTCTGCAGACTGTATAGGATTTTTCCCGACAGCTTCCTTGACTAAACTTTCTCGTACGTCCAGTATTTCCCGACGGACAAGACGGTAAGCTGGTTCTGATGGTTATACAGAAACTACTTCAAGATTCTTACAGAGAAGTAAGGTGATCTGTTCGAGTCCTGTACATCTTGCTCATGACTTCTCGACATCTACTGTTGTTATCTCGTGCGAGTTTGTACAGTATTATTGCCGAATGATTGACCGTTAAAAGATATCGAGCTGATATCGAAAGAATACTCTTTATAGTGGGCTGAAAACGTTATACTGGGGATTTGGTGAAATTACTTTAAGATAAAGTAAACCCATCGATATTCAAACGTAATTCAAAGTTTCTGATTTGCTCAAAGGTCGTATTAGTGGTGGTTTGGTTATCGTGGTTATCGGATCGTTGTCGTCGATCACTCGACAACTTAACGTAATCCTGTATGTCTAATTACTTGTTTGAGGATGGCATCGATCTGTTGTCGGAATGAAACTTTCAACGTCAAAGTTCGATTGCTATTATCGATTCACGTGCGTCTGTATGTGTGTAATCATCAGTTCTTGTCTCACACAGATGAAAATTTTTAACAAAATCCGACCATGTGGCAACGTACGGGACTACTTCAACATCTTTCTGAAGTACACGTTTAGTAACTGTGTGTTCAACAGTCGTTTCTGTGTGCCTGACGAATTTTCGATACGTTCGCCATAATCCTCGATGTCTGGTCGCTTATCTCTCTCGAATAATCGAGCGAATTCCGACTCTGGTCACCAAAGTTCAGTAGTTGGCGTGAGTGTATGCACTTCGATGTTCTCGTGACGATGATACCTGTCCCTCCGGCGTATTGTGGCTCGTCGGGACAGTACTACAGTCAAGGCGGCCGCGGCACCAAGTGCCGCACCCGCCAGCACTAACATTCCGGGATGTGCCCCGGCAGACAGTGGCTCGGAGACTCGGGCACCGGAATCAGTCGCACGACTATTCAATTCCTCCGCCACCGTGTTTGAATCCGGAGCATTCCCCAGTACCAAGTTCTCTTTTGTTAGATTGTTCAGTCTCTTCGAGTACTTCTCCGGCGTCTTCTTTTCCTCTTCCTCCCGTTGCGTCCCAAGTTTCGATAGCTTCAAGGAGGTGATCTTACTTGGCGATACCGTAAGTTTGTTCAGCCTCCTGCTCTTCTGCCTCTTGCCGTCTACTCGGTTATCAAAAGTTCGTGGATCCGAGTCATCTTCCATTCCCATAATGGATGGTTTGCCCTCGTTCGTCGTCTTTCGATACGACGAGGAACCGACAGATTTAATTGAATTTCTGTCCATCGGAATCTGATCCATTTTACCAACTTTTTTCGTGAAATCTTTGCTTTTTGGTTTGACGATCGTAGAACTACCGTTTCTAAATGACGTCGGTGCTTCGTAAAATCGTGTCGAATTATTCGGGCTCCGTACGACCGTTATATCAGACGTTACGGGGCTAGTTTCCGTTTCGGTATTAACCGGGGTGCTGGTGATATTATCCGGACTACTAAATTCGACTTCTGTTTTTCCGTTCATAACTTGCTTTATGATCGCCGATTCAGTAGTTCCATCGAAGGTGCCATCAGTTACATTAGACACGTTAATACTCTCGATATTGGAAGACACGTTTGGCTTATTGGAATGAGATGTACGTTCTACCGCGAAGAGAATCGATGACGTAACCGACGTGGTAGCTTCTGTGGTTGGCACGGTGGTAGGAAGTGGGCTTGGTGGTGACGGTAATTCGTATAGAAATGAGCCTGACAGTTCCTCCGGAGTAGCACATTGACCCGGTTGAATATCCTTCTTCGGTTCCTCGTGCTGTCTTAACCATTCACCGAGCCAATAAAGACCTTCCGTACAGTCCCAATCGTTTCCACTTAAATCCAAAGTACGTAACTGTGGAAGCATGTAAGACAGATCAAACCTCAGACTAGTGATATTGGTATCTGACAAATTCAATTCTGCCAGGCTTTTACAGGCGGATAGTGCAGCGTCATCCGCTAAAAGCTGCCGCGCCAAAGCTGGACTTCTAGATACGTCAAGGATCACTAGCCTTTCCGGAGTAGGTACTGGAAACGCCATGTCACTCTGTTCCCCTTCTTTCCGTCGAAGAGAGGTGAGTCCTGACATACGAAGCTTGGCAAGATTACTTGGTCCACTTAGAGCATTAGCCGGTAACGTTTTAATGGGATTATCGGATATATCCAGTTCTTCCAGTACCGGCAGCTGACTGAGTGATCCCACCTCGATTTCATTGATGTCGTTGTCGTTTAACATCAAGGACTTTAGATTATACAGATCTTGGAGATCATCTAATCTTAAAGCTGTGATCGCATTTCGTTGAAGTTTTAAACTAGTCAAGCTGTTGGGTAGACTTCCTGGGATTTTGAGTAAAACGTTACCGGAAATATCTAATTTCTCGAGAACTTCTAATCGTCCGAGAGCATCGTCCTCGATATCCATCAAACGGTTATCCGATATATCTAGCATCCGTAAAAGAGGATAACTGTCCAAATCTCCGCCACGGATAGTAGTTAACTTATTACCGGCCAATCTGAGGGCTCTTACGGACCTCGTGAGGGCAGCTGGAACTCGAGCCAGACCCGTTCTCGATGCATCTACCGTTTCCAAACGCCTGCCGGTGCCTAACAACAGAGATACATCTCTTTCTTTAAGAGGATTCTCCGATAGTTTCAGTACCGATAATCCTGGTAGCGGTTGCAAAGTTCCGGAAGCCGCTCGCGCTAAACCGTTCCTCGAAACGTCGAGTTCTCTCAATCTGTCCAGACTCTCGAACCACCTGGCACCCAAAACTTGCAATTGGTTTCCACTTAGGTCCAACTTTTGTAATGAATAGAGAGGCGTAAGCGCGCTGTCCGGCAGATCCGCCAGCCTGTTGTCCGACAAATCGAGGTATTCCAGTCGATCCAGTCCTCGAAACGCGTCCTCGTGCACGGTAGATATCGCGTTTCTACGCAAACTCAACTTCACCAATCCCGCGAGCGTCCTAAAAGCCCCGGCATTCACGTCTGTCAACGAGTTGTCAGACAAATCGAGACGCGCTAGCTCGCTCAAATTCATCATACGATCCACAAGCACGTCGCTCAGGCGCGCCAGATTGTTGCATGACAGGTTCAACGCTCTCACGCGTTCAAGTCCGTGCCACGACACGTTCAAGGACACCAACGAACAGTTTGTCACGGATAACTCATCGAGATACGGTAAAGTCTCAGTATTCGAGCCAGACGCGTTCGTCGTGTCGTTACCATCGAATTCTTCCAATGTACTGATCACTTCGAAATCGTTCAACGAATCGCTCACTTCGAGTTCATCCAAAAAACCGATCACTTCGTATTCTTCCGCTCCATCGAACGAGAGGCTTCTCGTTTTAATAGAAATTTCCGACAATCCCGGTACACGGCCACGACACTTCACCTCCACAAGAGCCGGTGAGTTCGTTTCGCCGGCACTCTGATGACACTCGCATAAATCTGGACACGCGGAACCACTCGCCATCAAGGCGAGCAGTATCAACGGTAGCCACATCACTTCGAAGACGGCGTCTTCACATTTCGACCGTTCTGTTAATCCTCGAATTACTCTTTGATACAACGATCATTGAGGACAGGAAAGTCCTGATTGAGACCGAGCACGTCCGGCAGCTCATCTACGAATGATTTGACGCACGGACACGTCGTGGATCAAGAATGATAGATACCGCCAAAACTTACGCGTATACACGAATGCCAACGCGGATAGAGTATCAGCCGCGTCAGACGTGATGTCCATACGAAGGACTGACAAACACTGCGGCGCTCGACTCATAGCTGCACCCTCTCTCCTCTCCTCTACGTTCTCTATCTTTCTCTACCCCCTTTTGCGTTTCTCTTTCGCTCCCTTCAACCCCCCACGGACTCGGCTGTGTGCCGCCACCTACAACCCTCCACCCTTCTACCGTATCTTCTCCCCCACCTCTCTCTTTCCATGTACCGTCTGTAGATGTGTACCTCCACCACTATCACTACTCTACCACCGGTACCCGTCGCTTTTGCTCTCGAACTCGATAAGGGGCGCGAGCGCGCTTGCGTCCTCTGACAGCGTACTGACGCGTACACCCGGTACCTTGCGATTTCACCAACTACCACCGCTGACGAGTGGCTGCCTGACTACCTGACTGACTACCTGACTTCTTAAACTGGATTCGCGTGCAGGGATTCCACGGGACGCGAGAAAACCATCGACGAGTCTCACGGAATCTACGGTTACGAAGCGGAACAACTTCTCTTGCCTTTTCTGCTCTTCTCTTCTCTTCTTTGCTTCTCTCTTCGGTACTCTTCGCTTCTCCGATTTGCACTATTCCTCTCTGCTATTCTCTGCTTTCCTCTTTTCCCTTTTCTCTTTTGACTTTTCCCTTTTCTCATCTCGTCTTCTCTTCCCTTCTCTGATGCTCGTACTTCCAGTTTCCATAGCGTTCCCTTTTCGAGATCAGCGAGTAAATGCGGGTGATGTGGGTAACGACTGAAATTATTATCGCGCTTTTACGCTAGCGGTTCTTTAAATTATCGCGAACGTTTTTCAAGAGCAGCCAGTCACATCGAAGATGAAATTATGTATAAATGGATCTTCATCGCAACGATAGGGACGGAATATCGGCTTTGCTTTTTTTATGGAGGATTCTTAAATTAATCATTCATTTCATAATTACAAAAGTCCAAATGTGTATTAGGTAATTGAACGGTTTGGTGGACAATAAGAAGATAGTTCTTGTCCGTGAAAATATGACGATTTGTTGGAACAGTAATCACGTAGTGTCTTCCTAATCCAACTAAAACTTCCCGCCAGCTTCATGAAATTCCGACCATTGGCTTTCTTAAATTCGATTGGCGTGTTGGGATTACAAAAGAGCGAAGGTGCAGTTCTCACGAAATAAGGTGAGAGGTTAGATACTTTCTCGGCACGCACACTTTCTATCTTGTTAAAGCATCCACCCAATACGATTATTTCATAAAAGCAACACGTTAAAGATACCGAGTTACTGGTTTCTAGAAAAGCATTACATCTTCATCGCATCCGTAATTTGATATTTAACCATTACTTTACAGAAATATATAGTATGAGTTAATGTAATACTCTCGGTTGAAGTATAGATATGACTGATGAATTTCCAGTATATAATATTAATTCCACGACTGAAAGAGCGTTCACTTTTTATTTAAATTAATTACAGTTTTTTTTGTACTTGATTATCACTAACTTAGTTAAATAGGTATAGGTGTGCATGATAATATATCCGATATGATGAATTAATAATTACAGAACTCCGGGTCTTTTGCATTACAATATACAATTATTATGTATATCGTGGTGGAGATAATCTGTTTTATTGGAACATCATTTGAAAGCAGCACTGGGCTTAGAGTAAATAGCTGAAGTCATTGGGGTATTGACTTCTGCTTACGTAATCAAAATTCGAGCTCCTTTACTCTAATCCGTATATCTAAGATTCCTTTGTTGTATATGTATAATGCTGCCATAATCACGCTTATACAATGTATAGAACAGAATATGGCTTACTGTACCGCGTTGAATTAATAGACATGTAGTAATTGGTCCAGTCAGTTCAACCCTCACGTTTCAGGCATTTGTGTTCCTTATACTTCCACTGTTCTCTTAATTACAAACACAATACATTTCCATTTTGTTTTCATTATATCACACGATTGTCCCAGCGTATAAATTATATTTGTTTTAAAAATGTAATTTCGTTAAAATCATTAAATTCGTACCAATCGAAGTTCGTGTATCTAATGATCCTTAATTAAATACATAATATGTAAATAAACTTTAGCGCGGTATACCAGTAGAATTTATGTTTCCATCAACGAGATAACGCAGTGTAAAATGCAACTATCACATTCCTGTAAATCATTTATTTCGTACAGACGTGCCGGAGTTTAATTCCAAGCTGTTCACGGTACAGATTTCCTACCAAATTTTCCTCGGCAGTACCTATACGTAAATGGTCGAAATAGTCCAAACCGGTGTTTCTAATAACACGGCGGGTACGTATGCATACATACATAAACGTAGACATATTATCCATGCTTTGTATACACGTACACATCTATACTGTTCACACATTGAAAAGCTGAGTTTCGACTGCCATAAATTAGTTTCCCCGCGTCTCTAATCTCCCGGGAATTACTGCGCCACTTGCCGGACTATGGGAAACGATCGAACGTGATCTTGGACCGGCCCCGGAACAATCAGCGTTTTCGATATTTCTGTTCGGGCACGGGCGAACCATCGTCGAGGAAACTTTGCACGCGGTTAAATAACTTGAGCCCTAAGACTTAAAGGGTGGATCTCGTTGGTCCGGGACTTCGTTAGCGGACCGTTTCGCCAAAGGCTTCGAGAGATATCGCGATGGGGTGGCGAGTTTGAAAACTTAAACTGGTCCACGCTTGTCAATCACGCGGAAAGCCATAAATAAAGTGCTGATTAAAGGAGAACGTCTACTCAGCTATAAATGCCGCTTCCGCGGCGTGGTTAGTTTGATCGAAAATTCTGCGGCCCCGAACTCAGCGGTTTATTTTCATTTGATTCGAAAGGAATTTCATGGGGTTGGTTCTTCCGGAAGGGTTGAATACGATCGGGATATTAAAAAAGTAGAAAAATATTTACCCCGGGTATTGAAATTGTTAGAAAGTATTCCGGCGCATTCCGAGTATGTTTTTTGTTTGTTGACCTTTTCTTGTTCGTTTTCGTCCATGTGGTTTTCTCATAATTTGCGTAAAGTATTGATTTAATTCGATTCTACCGACTCTTTCGTCAGAAATCGTCTGACTTTCGACATATCAACTTGTACCGAGAGAAATTAAATTATAGAAAACTCTAATTCTATAACAAATTGATGTTTAATTTTCATAACAACGAGAAGCTATTCAAATTCAACGTAGATAATTCAGAAGCCTCAAACAATTTTCATTATTAAACAATTGTCGCGTGGTTCAGCACAAAATTTTAAATAGCTCACTATATTAAATTTCAGTTAAATTTAATCCAGTAATAAATAACATTTCTACAATATACACATTTGCATCATATATTTAACATGTATACATACATACATAGTATCACACTTGGAACTACATACATCCGGCGATAGAATACCAAACATATTCAATAGCAGAATTAGCAGGCAACGTGAAGAACAGCCATCGACGTGAAGTATCGTTTACTATTTTTCGCATACACATCTCACAAATCTGGTATTTAGTTGTGCTCACTTCCCTCGTCCCGTCGAAACCTCTTGAACGACATTTGATAACGCAGAATCCGTGCATCCTAAAACGCGCAAATGCCACTGTACGATAACTAAATCGAAATTAATCGCGGTATTATCGTATCGTTCGAAACAAACGATTCAACGACGGACGCAAACATTGACTTCAAACACGTCCGTCCGATTAAGTGCTCTGTAAATTGACCTGAAAAATCCACATCACTTCGGAGCCAGCAGTTGTGAGCGATGATTTAATCGCTCTAAATGGTCATGCGCCGGTATTTTCGATGCGACAATTTCGCGATCACTGGATACCTTGGATTTCGCAACTCGCCGCGCGAAAACGATTTCCGAATAAATTCAACGGCGCGAGCGAGGATCGCGAAAAAAAAAAGATTTATGTCTTCTAAATTTGTAACGATTTCATAGGATTCGCATTGTATAAACTCGTTTCCCTAACGGGAATTTATCGGATCGATGCTAGAAAATAATTCTCACCGAATATTCGGAAGCTATTCTAAAACGGTGAATTGACATCCGCGGAGGAATTTATGCGTTTCGCACTTTGAACGACTTCGTTGCGATTCAAATTCGAAATTAACGAACGATGTTTCGAATTGAAGTTACGAACATTTCACATATTTTATAATGTAAATTTAATCACGTGTTGATTTTAACTTGTATTGTGCATTTCGCTGAGTCTATGACGGTACTGAATGAGAATGATTTTAAATAATCATTTTTTTGTTTTCATAGCTGCCGAGAAGTAAAATTTTCTGTTCACAAAAAATTCGCGTGCACATTATTCTGTTTCGCTAATAGGATTTTGCCAGATTATTACGGGTCACTCGACGGATTCTGGACATGAAAAGTGAATTATAGCATTGAATAGTAGCTGTATCAGAATAATGCAAGCCAATTTATGGTAGAAATAATAGAAGCAACTTGACTAATAGAAACAAAATTTATAGAAAAGTTATATATCGAAGTGAATCAATTCTAACCAGTCTTTCACATATTCAAAGCCACAAAATACTTTCTAATCAGACCTTAATATTTGTACCAAAAATTTAAATCAGCTGTAAATGTATTATACGAAAGTTCTATCGATCCTTAACAGTTCTATCTAACGCTACTTAAACACAAAACTAATTATTTAAACAACTATTATCACCCGTACCACAGCATACTTTATCAATGACAATATATCATAAAAATAGCTACAATAAATTATGTATCCGAGCAATTTATTCTCGCGCGATGTTCGTACGAAATCCATCGAAGAATGGTATTTAATCATGCATAAATTACGTAATTAGTAACCATTCATGAAATCGGTGTTTTCTGTTCGGCACCGTGCCCAATTACCCCAGTTCATCAACCCCGTCACTCAAAAACGTTCCGCCGAGACTACCCCGCGTGGCATTATGACTGCCGCTTCGTAGCTAGAAAACACTCTATGCAGGTGAGAGGACACTAGCGACGCGGTATATATAAAATTAACGAACTCGGAGTTTCGCGGTTTCGTTGCACGCTTACAGAGGTACGGAATTAGGGAATGGTGGCCAGTTGGAACTGTTCGAGGGAGTGGATAGATACAAAAAGAGTAAGAGAATGAATGAAAGAAGAGAGAGAGAGAGATAGATAGCAGAGAAAGAGAAAAGGGTTGGAGGTCGGCGGGGTGGATGGAAGGGGAGATGGGGAGGGGGGGGGGGGAAGACCCAGGTTGATAAGGGAAATCTTCTTTCGAGCCTGCGGTGCCGACCGACATGTAATTTCCCCGAAATAGGGGACGGAATCCTGGATACTGGCTGTACCGGTTACAAAGTTACTTTTACGATAGTACCGGGCGAATGTAAATGGGAACGGCGTCAGAAAGACTAAAGGAGAACGGCGGAACGACGGAAAGAGAGAGTGGCCGGTGGTGTGTCGAGGTGGGTGGGAAAGGGTGAAACCGAGAGAAAGAGTGAAAGGAAACGTGCCGTGAGAGTCCGAAGGACGACAAAAGAGAGCAAGAGAAAGAGAAGCGCGGGGGAATGAGTAAGGTATAGAAGCGAGAACGGGGGGAACAGAAGGGGTGGTGGTGGAAAGTAAAGGGGATGAGACTGTCGGAGTTTGTAATTGCAGCGGCTTTAACGCGCTGCTGATGGCCGATGGCACCCGGGACTGGGGTAATGGTCTGCACCAAATGTCTCTTCTTGCTGGAGAAGAGAGTGGAGATGCCGGAGAAACCCGAAGAGACGAGGAAAACGTTATTCGAGGAGACACCGAGAGCACGTGGATCCATCGTCTCCCCTTAACTCCCTCTACTTCTCTTTCCTCTCGTCGAGCCTTTCTTTTGGATCGTTCCTTTTCTCACCGACCGTGATGCCGCAGCTGTTGGCATGAACCAAGATATTTCTTTACGTCTATGTATTATATGTACCATGTATCTCGGATCAGGCTACAGATCGGTGCATATGCAACGTCGCCTCTCGGCGAGCAAATATTTAAATAAGGACAATGACTCCTCTCAACGAAATTGATCGGCGAAATTGAAATGCCGCGGGATTTACGCGAGGATATTCGGGCGAACGATCGTTGTAATAAATTGGTAATTCCGGACATGTTTGGTTCAACGAAATTTTGATATTTTTTTTTTTTTTGTAGATTTTATTATGTCGATTGATAGATGTTGTGTCGGAATAAGTAATGGAATTATTTAGAACGTTTTTATGGAATGAAAATAAATGCGCCGATCGAATTGTACATTTGCAGATTTTGTTCTGTGTTGTTTGTAGAGAAATTAACTTATATCTATTTTCATAGACACGGTCATATTTTTTTGTTCGCTGTTTCGGGAACGTTTATATGTCAATTTTTGTCTGCAAAAGGAAAATATCTGTGATATATGTTTGTTCTGTTATTTCAACTGGTTCTTTCGAAATCTGTGCCACACATTCATTCATTTTAAAACAAAAATTTGTAACCGGCGGTAAGTGGAACCTACAACTGACATCGAAAAATATATTGCATTTCGAGGGTGAGAGCAACCGATGTTTGTGCACTTTTTATCAGATTTATCATGTAATATCTGCGGAAAATTTATCGACCCCGTTGTATTGTTCTCAAAGGAATTTCCGTCAGAACTATTTTATCACAAATCAAAGAAATACTTAGTTACCTTAATGATATTTGAAGAACATTGAGAATATTTTTACTTTTACATGCGACTGTTTAAATTCAAGATTGGTAGAACAATTATTTCCTCTTTATGCCAATACGTATAGATCGAGCTATAAATATTGTAGTGTTATCGTATAGCCCACTAGTTACAATCCTCTACTCTTCCCTCGTATCTCTCTCTTTCTTTCTCTCTCTCTCTCTCTTTCTCTTTAGATTCTGTCTGCACAGGCATGTAGTATGTACCTCTACCACTATTATCGATACTCCTCGGCTTTTTCTTTCGAACTAGATAAGAACCGGGAGTTATGTAACATTAATTAATCGATGTTTCAACGAGGTGTGCTTTTCCTTGATTCTTTTTGCCAAATATGAGCCAAAAATAACATCACTACCTCTGCGTATTATTTTTAGCTCGAATGTGATAGTTAAGTAAAAACTCGATACATAGAGTGGCTTCAAACGTTTCGCTCTTCTAGAAAGTATACTTGAAACTTATTTATTCCTATTGTAAAGTATCAGGTATTTCTTAACAGAAAACTGTGTTCTTTCGTTCTCGTTAAAATTATCAATTCACCGAATACTGATATCCCTGTATAAGCTATTTGAATGGTGCTTCAGTTATCGAAGTACTATGAACCACTTGTCGTGCAAATATTTAAATGAAGGCTACACTAGATTTAAAGAACAATGCACTTCGACGGAGTCTAGAGTATTTACATGCGAATATCCTGAAGAAGCTTCCCGCTGATTTTCGACGGCACTTAATCCGTGATTAAGTCAGTCAGTCGTTTATACTGCGAGTCTTTGACGAGCAAACATTTTAGGCTTGGTGATTCTACCTTCCGCATTCACGAGCCATCGAACTCACGGCTTGGATTTCTCGTTTCCTCTTGGAAATCCTTGCTTTATCGTCGAGCGGATTTCTAAAAGTAACAAGGGGACTTATGTACGTATAGTATATCGGTGGTGTTTGTCCTTCGTTAACCCGCTCAAAGCCTCCATTTCAATTTACCTGATTAAATATTAAATCTGAAATTACATTGCGCGACGCCCGGTGATACGCGCCGATGTCGTTTTTAAGAATTTTCCTTTAGATTCACGCGACCCGGCGAAGTAAGACTTCTTATCTGGAAACTAGGACGTGCCGAGGAAGAGAGATGCGCAGTACAATTTTTAAAATTCGTGTCAAGCACTATCGTCGCAGAAGTGCGCCAGAGCAAAACGCGATCCTGAACGATAATGTTTTAGCACGGAAAGCCTGAAGACTTACAGCGTCAGGAGCGACGAACAGGAAATTTGTATTACCATGTCTTATGAATCGATCTTCGGCCGAAGTCTCGTACCAGTTGAATTTTTATTTCACGTTCTATCAATATTAGAGTTCTCAATGTTGCGATGCGAGGAGTCGCATGATTTTCATCTTTAACACTTGGGAATTCAGAATTTCTTACGTCTAGCCTGGTTATTTTTAAATTATTTTAAAATACAGCTTTATTCTATGCTTCTACGCTAGTGGTAAACTCGTGAGGATAATAGTTGTCAAATATATTCTAATAAAATTAAATGCAAATATAGTGATCCTTTGAAAAGTTTAAAAATACATATATGAATATATAATTCACATCCATTCTCTGACTAACAATTAGCTAATACATTAAGCACAAAAGCGCAATATCCCGCTGAATATATCAAACAAATTCACAGAAGCATGTAAATCCGGATTTTTGTCAGTAACATTTTTACAACTGTCTCCTCGACGAATGAATGGTAAAATACAGTAATACATATTTTGAATACGACTCGTCTCTGCAGCACGTTCGTTATTTCTACTCTATTTCTTCGTCTATTTTCCGGCGTCTCCGTTGAAACGAGGCACTCGGTCGTTGTTAAGAGCCCGGGATAGATGGCGAATGGCTGCTCTTTTCCACGTGGAAATGGATACGTTCGTATATCCTTCTTTAGAGCAGCCTCTATTTCGTTTCGGCGCCGCGCGTGCATTGAAGTCTTATGTCGCATCCGTGCGGTATCCAGTTTAATGTCTATCCTGCGGGAAGGCAGGTCTCCGTCTACGTTGATGCACGGAATCCATGGTTCAAAGGATTTTCACTGTTTCCCAACGGGAGATGGAAAATCATGCCCCGGGTACCGTGCGAATCCTGTTCCTGTTTGTAATAATTTGCATTCATCACCCGAACACGCTTGACATACTTTGTTACAACTTCGAGATACACTTACGATCGTGTTAACTACCGGGCCACCGTAGGTCTATTACGTTAACAAATCGCAAGAATTTGTTGAGTTGTTAAATTTTCACGTAATTTCGACGTGTACGTTCGTGTACAGCGGCATTTACAATTTACATTGTTCCGCTATCTTATTGTTGGAGCCAAATGTTCCACGTGTTTCCACGTTTGATGTTACGAGTTATGCCAGAGATTTGATGAATCTACGTCGTAACAGTAATAACAGGATGATGTTTGCCTCGGAGTACGAGATGCGAACTGCTGATCATCCGATTCGTAAATTATAAAATCAAAGAAAATACTTACTTTCCCGTATACTTTGCCTTGGTATCTATATTTCTTGCGGAACATCAATATAAGTTTCCAATTTCCTCGGAAACTTTAATAACTTCACATCAATTTTAGCGTAAGTGATTGTACACGAAAAGGATGTCCTACAATCTTTTCGGGAAATAAAAATCGATATAAACAGAACTTTGCTAATCTTCTTAACGATATCTCTCTAAAATGTTAAAAAAATCTTTAGTATAATTCAATGATTTTAAATTCCTCGTATTACTTATCACTAGACCAGCTATCACAATAATCTGGGGTTAAATAATCATTTTAGAAAGGTACGATAAAATGGTCCAAATTTCCATAATACATTCAACAATTTTCCGTACTATAATATCGAAAATGGATCGATTTTCCCCGATGAAAGGGCACAGATACGAATAACTCCTTTTCGAATTCCCCCCCACATTTCGATCTTGTTTAGCCAATGGCATACGCTCCCAGCCCTAATGGCCACTGCGAGAAGTTCCCGGCTATAACGATGCACAAATTCGAGACTCAAAAGGCTGTAGATATATATCGCAGCTCGAAATTGTAAGCCATCCGGTGACGCAGATCCCGCGAGTTCTGAAATCCAAGTTGAGACGTACAGTAACTCAGGTAAATGTGACACCTAAAACGGCTGACGTTACAGCGGATCGACGATTGGCGTTTCCGCCGCGTTAAAGGCGACCCGGATCAGAGTGCCGGTGGGGTAATTGAAAAATATGATCGGAAACTTCGCGGATGGATATGTTTGTAGGATAGAGAACAGACGGATTAAACGAAGTATGCATGTGAAACGGAATCTCATGTTTCATTGGAAAATCTAAATATGATATAACGCAGCGACATCCTTTTTGACACTCGCAGTTTTAGCGGGTTTATGAGGGTTACTACTGGTACACAGGGATTCAGTGATTATTGCTTTGGGAAATGGATATATATGGACACCTAACTTTCGACATTTTACTTGTATGGAAAAAGATCCTATGTGCGTATCATTGATTCTAAACGATCTTTTTAAAAAATATAAATTATTCTAGAAATATGTGTTTTCATACATTTATGGATTGGATCTATGATATTTGGTTTCCCATGATCCATTTCAGGAAACAGCAACGTAGCCTTGATGTTCATTGCTTCATTAGTTAGATCTATAATCTGTTTCTAAACTCTGGAGGGCATCGATGTATACAGAGCTATTATATTCGACGTTTAATTATACCCTGGTTTACGGACGTCCATACAATTCGTCAATAGCATCAGACGTTTGCAGGTTAGGCTAATTGGTAGGGTGATTTACAGTGAACGCCATAAAGACAAAGAGTACGCGGCACGTTTCGTATACGGGACCGTCGCAACAAATTGTTTAATTTAACGGCAAGCGTGCGGTGATAGAGAATAATAAAGCGGACGAAAGAATTGGTATTTTGTTTTTATACATCAA
Source organism: Mimumesa dahlbomi (assembly GCA_917499265.3). NCBI lineage: Eukaryota > Metazoa > Arthropoda > Insecta > Hymenoptera > Crabronidae > Mimumesa > Mimumesa dahlbomi. The sequence continues at coordinate 6,863,240 of OU824118.1, read as the reverse complement.
AGCTATTGGCACGCTTTCCATCGAGATTCAAAGGGTTCCGTGCTCAAAGCTTATACCCTATCTGCATGCGGGAATATAAAATAGACTACGTTGGCTTTCAGGGTGGACTTGATAAAGGTTAGGAAACAACACGATTCCGAGTTCTAGGCTCTGTAATATGTATTACAAACAGTCGTTCTTTCTACGGTGTGCCCGCTTGGAAATAATACGTATCCGGAAGATAAGTTTCCGTGAAAAACGCTTTCGTTTCGTAATTATTTACAACTGAATGCACCCCCATCAGATTGTGTCGATAGTTTTACAGTATCGCGTGAATTGCCGTCTGATGAACGTTTTATATCTTGGGTTTTTCGATATGTTTGAAAATACGACTTGAAACTTACGAAACTATATAAGTATTCAATGATTTAACTATATTCTAATGATTCTACTCAGGTAAATTATTTATTATGCGACATTTGATCTCGAATCTTACGATTTTAACTTTGCATCGATTCCCATTTTAAAACTTGTCCATTAATCCTTACGTCGATATTTCGAGCTCCCAACTACCGGGTAATGCGCGTTTCCACTTAAATTTTGTAATTATTATTCTATTTTTTATTTGACATAATTCTTATCGATTTCTATAATAAGCATACTATTTTACGAACGCAAAATTACTGCAATCGGAAATTAAAGTAGACCCCCTCATTTATAGGATCGCAATAAAACGTTCTACGCAGCCGGCTCCCAAGTTCGACTAACACATTCTTACCACCGGCGACTAATGTCGCGTCATCAGTGTATTTCATGCCACCCCCTCTCACCCCCCTTTATAAAATCTGTACTACCCCGACGCAGTATAGCGCCCGACGATTTATAAACGTTTTAATTTCCCACCGATGCGTTCCGATATAAATCCCGAATCCGCCGTAGCTCTGCAGCTGCAACGTTGCACCGTCGTCTAATGAATAAAGTATGGCCCCCGATCGACTGCAGGTGCACCCGTGGGAGTTGCTTTCCCAGGCGAAGGGAAAGGGTGGGCAATGGCGTCTTGCACGCGATTCGAGACAGCCCGGTACGGGGGACAGATACAAATGTTGTCGGAGATGAGTAAGGGGGAACAAAGGTGTCTGGGGGGTCATTTGATATCTCCCGGATAAAATAGGACCGACGAAATGGCCCGGAGATAGAGGCGGAGGTGGAAGAAAACTGTGGGTACGATGTGTGTCACGGGATGCAGGTATTTACCCCGTGTTACATTACACAGAGATACCTGGGTCGCGTGTGTTCAGCGTTAATCTTGTAGGAAGATCCAGTTTCCCTTTGCTCGGTAATTATAAATACAGATAGGAGCTGTTGATAGGAAAATATCGAGACAATTTTGATACACTTTTAACTATTTCTGTTGCTCCGACTGGGATATGTATCTTTGTAGGTGATTTATGCTTTCGATTCGGTTCTGTATTTGTGAGGGTACTGTGTGTGTATACGATTAGTATTTGTGTGAGGGTGTCGCATAATTCTCGTGTTTTGTGTCAATCGTATCAGAAGCATGTAGAGTGGCTTTATACTTACAAGGTATTGTATAATACAAGTTTATATACAACGAGAATGTCAGTTACCATAGATATATGTTTATTTGTACAGTATTATTTTCGTTGCAATTGTATATTTTAACGAGATATATAATTTTTTAATAATAATCACGCAGTATCGTGAAAATTAAGTACCTCTCTCGCTGTCCCTTTAATGACATAAATATTTAATATTCTCACATAATTTTCATAACAAGTATGTATTGAGAATTATATCATTCTCATTAATTTCCAACTGACACTCTTCTGTTCAGTGCAGTGATAATTTACGAGATTATACAGATACTCGAATAAATCACGGTATAGAAAATATCTAACATAATACGTGCATTTAAGTTTCCATACCGTGAGATTTTTCTCTCTCCCCGAGCTTCTGCAATTACCATGGCTTGCGGTATTTTGCAGTTTTGCATCCTGACGCAGCCAACGTGGGGAATCCACAGAATTGAGAGTAGCGCAAGTCGGGTGAATCGTGCCATTGAATATGGCCATGCGCCTCGTATTGAATTCCCAAGGTTCGGCATTATTTCCCCGTACCGGCGGTATGCATATTTGCTATCTGGGGAATATTTTTTTTCTTTATGCGATAGAAAAATCGTAACGAGCCGTAGGGGATACTTATGTATTGGAGCTCACCTTCATTTCCGTTCCAAATACCGGCTGAACTTATTTTCTGGGGGCGATGGAACGCGCTGTTCCTATGGAACATACAGATATGCCTTTATAGTTGTTACGATTTCGAAGGATTGGAGCTCTACCAACTTCGTAGATATACAATTATTTGGGTACAGTGATTTTTAATACCACTTTGAAGAATATCCTTGTTGTCCAGAAATGTTGAAATTGCATTAAGAAATTACATTGTTTTCAATTCGCATCTTCTAAGGCTGGTGATGAACTTGTAATCTTAATTACTTTTTGTATCTCATATTACGTGAATATCTTCTTTACCAAAAACATTTGAAGTTTCTAATTTCCTTTTACAAATATTCCTCTAGCATTCCCTTAACATTCCCCAACCAAGGTACACTTTATACCGTACAATTGCTTTCTCGTGTACGATTTAATTCATAGTATAGAACCACCCTGTACAATCTTTGATCCTCCAGGTCAAGTGGCGTAAAATTTCATCCTGTTGACATTAGGTTCAATCTCCTCGTACCAGGATGTATCTTTAGCCCGGGTAGTTTATACCGTTCGCCGAGTAATACGTCGACGTTCGTTGTCGAGGGAAACAGAGAGAGACAGAGAGAGAGAATGAAAGAGAGAGGGAGAGAGAGAACCGGTAGCCAGAGATACGTGTTGTTTCTTTGTTGCCTCCTCGTCCACGATTTCCTGATTTTAGCGGTAGATTGGTCGAGAGCCATTTCGCGGTCGTTGGGTACTTGATGGATCTTTCGGGACACGTTCCCGGTGGTTCCGGTGTGTGTGGTACTCTCACTCGTGCAGGTTCCACTTACTTTCTGGATTACGTCGGTCGTGATACAACAGCGTCGGCGACGTTGTAATTTTTGTATGTGCGACACACGGATGTGTTCCGTCGCAAAAGCCGGCATTGGGGTTTACCACGCGCGACCGCGAGAATTTTTATGCCTCATAAAGTGCTGCTCTTCATGCATTTTAAACACTGACAGCATTAACCGCCGTAATAAGTGACGCATTCATAGCGGACTCGTTATTAATTCGGATAATGAGTAAATGGTTTATCTTAATCCCCTTTCACAATTTACGAACCACCACCACCACCACCCGATGCCCGAATATCCGTATGAATTTTCGGATTATCTAAACAGCATTATGGGCGATTAATTACCTGTATCGTAAATTGCGTCCAGCGAATGTGAAATATTTTATTATTACCCCATCGTCGGAGATACTTTTTTTAAAAATCATATCACGCTCTGTAATGTTCTCCGGTGCATGATATTATTTCCCGGAATTTATATCAACATCTTCGTAATCACGTCGTAGACACTAAAATTTCATATTTTCCAAACAAGATCACGGAACGGTTAAAGGTCGTTTCTCAACATATACTCCTTCCCGGTAGAGCGAAATTACTTTTCCTTTCGCGATTTCCTCCAAGCGTCTTTATCTCACTTTAAACGACTTTGGCACCGAACGTGCTTCACGGCCAGCCCGGCGGGAAGCACGAAAAGCCGAATTAAAACTTTCCGAACTACTATATATTTTTTCGCGAATAAACGAAACACTCGAGTCTTCCTCCCGCCAACGAGTTCCGGCCGGTACAGAAAGCCACCCCTTGGTTCTTCCCTTCTTTTTTTTTTCTCTCCCCTCGACGACGTATTTGCCCAGCACTGGTATCCCGTTCCTTCGACTGATTTTTGCCGTTCGTCTCGCCCACTCCTCGATATTCCGCGGACTTGTTCGCGTATTGGCACACTGCCACCCTCCCGGCATACTTGTGCCACGCACGACTGCTGACCTCTCGGCGATCTTACTTGCCAATAAAAATCGGCGCAAGAAACGGACGTAGTTCCCCCGCGGCACGGCGGCCTCGTAACTAATGCCGAATGCGATAATCGAAAGTTTTTGCGACCGCTAACGAGTCGGCATGGAATAAATTCGTAGCCGATCACGGTTCCCCGAAGGGATAATGAGATTCTCTGAGAGAAAGTCTCCCACGGGGCTTGGGTATGCTGAATATGGAAAAGAATAGGTAACTTTTATTGAATCGATAATATATTTCTTGTTAGCATAATCATTCTATGGTTTCCTCCATAATTTCGAATGGGAACAATTAAAACTGTATATTTGATTATACATCAGGATTAATTACTCTTTTTTAATTCGTTTCTATTATTTATAATATCGTTTCGTGAATGAGATAATGAAAAAAGACGTACTTAAATGGACCCAAAATATTGTCACAATGTTTTTCTTAGTATTGAATCTTATTACTGGAAGCTTGTGAGACAGAATCGATGCTAACAATAGACGCTAAGTTATTGATCGAAGTAGTTTTAAATTCATCGTTTTGTTTCTTAGAATAGCAATTCTCATTATCTTTACATTAACTCGATATAGTCTTCCTAATGAAGTGCACAGTCTGTAAATGGAGATAATACACCTGGTTTTTGTTCCAACTTATTCTCCGTTTCGCAGTAGCAGTCGACTTGTTTAGTTTATACCGTTTAGTGTGCACGTCGTATTCGAAACGAGTGCACTTAGTCTCTACAGTTTCATCGTGACGAAAGCCAGCCCGGGCGAAATATCCTTACATTGCATCTCGACCCGGTAATTTATTGTACCGCGAGTACTTGGAAGCTGGCAGTGTGTCGTTAAGTCCTCGACTTAGTCTTCAGCTAATCTTCAAAGCGACTTTCAGGAAAAATCTGTAGTTTTTCGCGCCGCTAGAAGGACCATTTATATTTGAGACTCTTGCCGTCTACGGGAGATGAATTTTCGGCATTCTCAGCCAATTTTCTTGAGCCTCTCAGTGTGAAATTAACGCAAAAAAGAGTACGACGTAAAAACACTAAATGGAGGGAGCTAAAAGTATGACTAATGATTGTTACCGAAAATTAACGATGATTTAATATATTTGATTGGAATTTATTTACGTATTGTTTATAAAATGTATCATTTTATGTGCCTTCTGTATCTTTTGGCGCGAGAGAAGAAATACGTGTTTTCGAAGCTGACTGTTTTCATCCGCGTCACGGAGATATCTTGTTTTGGCACTTTAGAATGTTTTTCCTAACTGCTGGTCGAATTCAAAACATTTCGGTAAATCAACATTCGTATTTCGCTCCTGACTGTTTTGGAGCGACGAAACTGAATATGTATTAAAAGGTGGACTTGTAACTTTTGGTAGGGAAAATTGAATACCCTTTATTTTACGTACCTATTTCTGCAGATACACATAGCTACGATTTTAAAGTCACATGTGTTTATACGTATTCGTCTCTATTTGTTATTATTCCTTCTGATTTTTTTATTAAATTTCCGTCTCGTTTTACAAATAGAGCACAATGAACTTCCGAATCGAATGTAACCGTTCCAGAAATGAAAAATCACGTAAACGTTCTGGGAATAGGGAGTCGAAGAAACATTTTTCACAGCAGAAATAAAGGTCGTATAGCTGCTAGTCATCGTAGATATTCCAAAAACGTGTATCCCTTTTTCAGCTTCAGTTATTCGCCGAAATTCATCGGCATCGTTTCACCGGACCGTAGAAATTCGCCGGTGCCTTATACTCTCTAGCAACCAATTAATCATTCCGATTCCCACAGAAGCAGACATTTTTTATCCCCGATGTTTTTTTTTCGACCCTCCTTCTGACCCGGTCTTTCCGTTTTCCGTCCTACCGTTCGACATCGATTCACAGGGTATTTTTTTTTGTTCTTCCCTTCCCTCACACGCTTGCCACTTTTCACGATGTTCTCTTTATAGCGACCATAAATTACACGCGAACGCCAACTCCTCGGCAATTGTTTCGTTAAATTGAAACGTCCGGCGAATCGCCAGCCGGACAACGCGAACGGTAGTGTTCATTACCGCGTGACCACTTCTTCGCACGGGTTTCGGAAAAGTGAATACATATATACCAGCGCGAATGTAAAATTTATGGGTCAGAAATACTGCCGTTTCAGGCATACCACGTTGCGGCAATAGCAGTCTGCTTTGTCGTTAACTTGTCACTCTGACGAAAATAAAACACGGAATGGCGTATTGTGAATAAGTAATTGCGTTTGAAAACAATTGAGTTTTAAGTAGTCGGTGCGCGAAATAATGTGTACAATAATTTTCGATAATGGTTTAAATACGCTGTTTACGCATTCCTATAAACTGTGTTTGCGTGCTTAGCTATGAATACGGTGTTTTGCACACTCTAGTAATGCCCATGTATTTTAGTATTTTGTTAACATTTGTTTGTTTGTTATATTGAATTAGCTTAATCGCATTCTTTTTTCATGAGCAGAATGTGAAAGAGAAAATTTCAATTTATAACATTCACTTAGGGATGTTTGTGTTTAGATTGAAAATTCATGAACGTGGATATCGAACTTTGTAATATTTATTAATGCTAGCCTGTAAAGCTGATAGAGAACAATTTACACCTTGAGTTTATGGGCTATAAATTTTCAGAGAGATACGAGTTTTTATAGAGATTGCGTGAATATTTCGATTACATTTAGTAAACTGAAAAAACTGTGATAGGTTATCACGTGTTTCGGAAACGCAATAAGCTATATTCGAAGAATTAAAATCTTGATCCCGTTTTAGGTAATACAGTAGAGGTTCACTTATCATTATTTATTCGCTATATATATTTAACATTCGTCTGATTAATATCATCTCAATGGCATTTATCGGAAGCGCATTCGGCATGAACAAAACGAAAACCGATAAACTGGTGTCTATTAAATTACTTAAACATTCTCTTACTTTTTATAATCTTCTTCCGCTTATCTCTTTCCGCTACATTAAATGCATCTCGAGGAAGCATTATCGGTGATTTCACCGGTAATAGACAGATAGTACAGTCAATAAAAACAACTGTAGAACGATCTTCTATTTTCACTATTTTATGCGAAGTTATTTTGTTTTCTTGGCGTTCCTTTGTCGTAGTATATTTTGTTTCGTTACGTCGAATGCATTTCGAGCAATCTATAGGTACGCGTGCTACCGTGGAACCTAGGCAAGTAGTAAAGTCAATAAAAGCCGTTCCAATCTTGTGTTTCTGCTACTTTATTCGAAAATATATTGCTGTCCCACTGGTAATCCTAGAACACCGATACTGTGAAACAGAAAACTTGAATTTTAATTGAAATTATCCAAGGCGTTCAGCAAATATTGCAAAATATTTGTTGCAAAGAATTTACTTTTTTTTCGGCGTAAAATCTGTTTTACATAATGGCTGACGGCAGTGGTAAATACCGAATTTACTGGTTACACGGTATAATGGATTGATCTTTATATTCCTGAATAATGAAGCAAAAATGGCGTAGAAAATTTAGTTACTGCCGCTTCATTATTTAATGTGATCCATGAGGTGCAGTACTTTGATATCGAAATGTAGAATGCAAATTGCATAATACCAAATGACAATTAAGCACCATGTTTTAATAAAATAAAGATGAGAATAATTGCTGTAAATCTATTAAGTATTTAATAGTGTTATAAATTTATGGGACCATTACTTCCTAAAATTCTTTTATTTTACACTCAAGAATATCACGTTTAAGTAATGAACTGTATCAAATACAATAACCATAGAAAATTACCTATTATATTAACCGACCCTAAAAACGAATTATATATTTCTAATTAATATTAAATTCCTTGAAAAAATCTAAGGTGCAATAATATTTAATCAATATACTGTAATTATATATGTATAGTCCCTAATATCCCAAGCTGTTGGCGCAATTAAAAACAAGTCTATTTTCAAAAAAATCAATTTTTATCTAAAATAATGCATACTCTTCCTTATAAATTCTACAGATTTTACATGTGTGTGACATTCTCGTACATTAATATCATAACGAATCTGTTAAGCATATCAGTGCCAGCCTGGTCGTAATAACCGCAAACGTTGAACCTGATTTTTTTTTTCTTACGGCTTTAATAAATTCCGTGTCGCGAGTATTTTCATTTTGTTCACGGAATAAACCCCACTCGCGCGCCTGTAAATTGTTTTCGTACTCGGTTTTTGTGGACTTTATCTCGGTGCAAGTTGTGTGGTCGAATCGCTCGGACAAACTGAAACACATCATAGACGGTGGCACACACGACCGGGAGAAATTACAACATTAACGGTCCGTTTGTCGATGTGCAAACATTTATTGGTCAAACCACACGTACACACGGTCTATGCACTTTGACGACGCGTTATTTGTGGCCATTTGAAAACTTGCCTGATAATTGACTCTAGACCAAATCACCGTCTATGCATCCATCGCTTTATAATAAATAGCCAATTAAACTAATTAAATAGATATGCACGTTCATTAACGCTTGCCGGTGAAATAATGCGTATTATTAACTTTCGTCAATTTTTTCATTCTTGTTTCACCCTCAGATAATCGTTCCCCGCGGGGCGTTAAGTTTTCCGCGATTAAGTCACGTGCCGTCGCGCAATCATTTCCAGAATCTGGAACGCGTCCCCGTAAACGGGGTAGAAACGTAACGGACGGCCGTGAAATTACGGCGTAAACGTAACGCTTGCCGGCCGATTCGTGGGTTACATCGGATGCATTTCGACGAAACGTTATCGGCGACCTCCCGGAAACAGCGCAGATAGTGAACTCGGCTCACGTAGGGGAATGCTGTAACCGGGCGTCGTAACGCGTAGTTCACCTCGTAATAGTAACCGCCTCGCATTGTTCCATCCCCGGAATAGCTGATCCAAGGCGAGGGTGGATTCGGATAAACTTGACGTTAAGTAAATTCATTATCCGTCGCGCTACGAAAACTTGACGGCCCCCGGAATGTGAAACGAGTAATTTCTTTAGAAATCCTTTGACAGAAAGAGGAATTTAATTATTTATTGGACAGGGTGAAATCGCTCGCGTTAAAACGGTGAAACTGATCGAATTCTTGTTTCACTTGTTCTCGTATTTATTTTAGACCTATGCGAAAAAGGATATTTACATGTCTTTATGGATTGGGTATAATTCTCAGAGAGAGAGGATATTTGCGATGCATATTTATATGTATAGAGGCAATTAAGAGTTTAAGGACCGGTAATCAATCATCAGTTATCGGATGAAATTTTCATATTTATACGTCAATCAATTTAAATGGCAAAGTAATTTCAAGAGAACGATCGATATTTTCTTTTACTTCGTGAAAATTGCTAAGAGCAATGACTCTTTGCAGCTGGCCCGACAGAGTATAAAGGAAATAAACAAAAAATATTTTTTGTGCTCGGGTTTAGAAAATATTTTGTAGATATGGTTCATTCACTTAGTGTTGTTTTCCTACGGTACAAAAATAAATTCAGTGGCAACCTTCAACGGTTGACCGGACTTCTTAGAAGTTTTAAGAGTCAAATAAAAGAGTTGGTGTGAGTGAGAGAGATAATTGGCTTACACGTGCAAGGAAATTCACCGCGCCAAGAAAGGTCAGTATCGTGTTGTGATTTGGTGAGTGAAGATCGAGCTGGCTGAGAGGTGAGGTTTGGTTTTATTAAGTGTTTTCCAGTAATCTTAATTCGGTATTGGTATTATTTATTTCATATTTCTCATGCTACAAGTTCGTAATCATCGCAGTAGATATGTAGAAATATTACAGAGATTATAAATCGATGGAAATATCTTACCAGCGGATGAACGAGAAAAACAGTATTTTTTGCCGTTTTTTTCTGAGATTCATGTATTCGATATAGTATAACATTCGATAAAGAATGTTGTTATTAAACGGGGGCACTGTAAATATTTTCGCCCTTCGTATTTTCACGTGATACGGCATATTTTCTGTAAATGTACAGTAGAACAATGCATCGTGCAGGTAACAATATTTGCTTCAGAGAAAGTCAGATCGTGCCTAGAATATTTATCTTGCTCAACGATTTTCCAGTCGTTTGAAATATCGACTGCCTACGGTAAACAGTCGGAAACTTGTGTAATGAAAAATAGAAAAAAGGCGATCGAACATCGTCGTCAATCCAGCGAAACGCGGTTTTCGTTTGATGATATTTTTTCGATAGTGTTAAAACGGAGAAATTTGATTATATAAATTTTCCGTGAAGCTGATCAGATTCCATTGTGCCCGAGTACGTTCGTACATATATGTACCTAAGGATTTGCAACGTTATTGTCCGACCACACAGTATTAAATACGAAGACATATCGCGACGCGAAAGAGCCCGGCTTATGGTTTTGTTATGCACACTTTCCACCGGACCAAAGCATGAAGTTCTGACGACCATTAATTTCCGCGTTGCCGAGTTTTGCCCCTTTCCTGTCAGTTTTGAGTCATCGTCGGCGATATATTACCTTTTTTCCGGCCCAACACACTGACGTCCGATGCATACGCTTTTTTTCCATTTCGCCGGTAATTAATTGATGCTGATATTCCGTTCATCCGGAACTCGTCTACGTATAAATCATGTTTTTAATTTAAAATTCCTGGGCCACGTCCGGCAATAGTTAAGAAATTTCTGTTTGCGTTTCACATACTTGTTTGTATTAGTATTTATTAGCTGAATATCGTGTTGTTTGTTACACACGTTCACATGTCGTGCTGGACAAGTAATTAAAATTAGTGATAGATATGCTATGGTTCTCTCTTCGTTCGAATGGTCTCTTTTATTTACTGGAAACTGATTCTTTAATTTAGCTACTGATGGTAAAACACTGTCGTTAGTTCAATTTTGAAATATTTATATACGGAATTAAATGCCTGTAGTTTATTAAAATTTGAGGAAAGTAAATCGCGTCTAATTGTGACAAAGAAGTTGTATCAGGAAATGTTACTGCTAAGTTAGTAAATAGATAATTATAATACGTGTTCAATAATAATTCTCGTGCCGCACCTGCGCACATGACATTTAGTTTACATGCATTAATTTCGTTACGGATCAGACATTAATTAAATTACAACGTCCCGTAATGTTACACTGATTATTACACAGTCCAACTTATATAATGTAATTGGCAAAATCACACTTTCCAATTAGATTTAATTAAAAGATTTACCTGGGCTAAGTTCAAAGCTATCCTATCCAATTGCTAATCTGTCCAGCTTTCGGAAAGTGTAATTATACAGACTATTACACGCCACAGATACATACATTTGGAGTACTCGATTAAAAATTAATGTAACTTAGGCAATTAAATATAGTTCTTTCCATGTAAAAATAGCAATTTACAAAGCAAATTTTTTGGACTTTACTTTTCTAACTATAGGTAGTGTTATACCAATTTCGAAAACATTTTCACGAAAATTGTTTACCAAAGTGTGTCAAACATTGAAAGATGCGAGAATAAAAACGTAAAGCTATGCTGTTAAACAACAATACGTGAATTCGTATTTTTTAAAATCGAGAAATGGATTTCCTATCTCGACAATCGTTCAATGCTTAAAACTGTATTTCACAAAAATTTCTATGTTCATGGTATGAAACAATATTTGTACTATGTATTTCATTGTTTCACTTTTAGCAGTTTTATTTCTGTCATATTTTTTTGTATCCATCTCTATTATTTTACCACGATGTTTTATTAATTACTGGTTACGTTTTCCATGGTTTTTAAATAGTTACTTATTTCTTCAATTCACATTATATCCGTCATGTAATGCTAGACAGAAATCACGAAGTGATTGTAAAGATATGGGAATTTAAAAAGGAGGTGCAAACATATCGAGAAGATAGATGGTCAATGGGGTTTACCTACACGAAACCGATAAAGACCTCAGTACACTGTATTACAAGTTTTTCGAAAGTTCAAAGTTTCTTGGGAATTGTGGATCTATCAAAGTGTTTAACTAAAAAGTTCCAATATTCCGCGAAATATAACTGTCTTAAAGAGATGTAGTAAAATCTTAAGTAACGCACTTTAGCAAATAAATTTTCACCACAGTAATAAAACTGATTTCATAACTAAAATACATATTGGTACTCAAATGTGTTTTCAAGCTAATATTAAAATATATTAATTATTAGAGAAGCTACAGATGTAACATGTAATCGACAGAAACTGGTCACAAGGTATGAAAACAGCTGATATTAAGAATATTGATTCAGACCCTTGTCGATGCAGAAGTGTCTGACTTTGACCCAATTTAGAGATTTGTACTTGGCAGGTACTTAAAGTTCAAACTGCAAACGTTACATCATGCATCTTTGGTCTCATTCGTACACACGATTCGAGCTAACCTAATAAACTAATAACTCCGTACTACATTGCGTTCAAAGTCTTGCAAGGGCACTTTCATTTTCCCTCATTAATGTATTTATTTCTATTATTTACTATAGTCGATAAATAATCGATCACCAATTGTCCTTCAATAACAAATAATATTAGATTAAATTTATAAATCACATTACAGATAATTTCACTTCCTGAGATCTTACAATATTATTAAAAATACAATGTAGAACAGTTTTTCCTCTCGTTTCGAAAATTCTATATGTACACATAAAGCAGAAATATTTTTATGAAACTAAATCCGTCGCGGAAGAAAAAAAGAGTCCATTAAATCTAAAAATGATTCCGCTTTACTAAATTCCACACTAAACTGTATCTTTACGCGTAACGTTACTTTTTGTTTTACGACGGATTTTGAGAAAAAATCTGTTCACTGTTTTTACGAATTCCTTTCTTTCTTCCCACGCGTGAAATGTTTTCAAGATTCGCGGTTTTTTAATGCGACGCACTCAGCCGTGTATTTCCTTAATCCGGCGCTGCCGTTGATTTTCCGCCGTTGTTTCCGCGCTGGCTGAGCTATAGCAAGCATTGTCCCTAGACAATAATAACAATTTCATACGGTCAGATAGTTGGACAGTCTACAGTGGTAGGAGTCCGTTTATTACCCTCCCTGTTACCAACTCAGCTTCCTCTGCTTTTAGTAAATATATTTCAACTTACTCGATCAACATACGCGGTCGACTGCGGAGCTATTGGAAATTCTAGCTTTAATGGGATTGGATAGTGTTATCAATTCATTTTACGGCAGGCAGATAAAGTCGACACGGAAACGTCAATATTTGTAAGGACGCTCGAGATCGGAAAAATATGTTTATGAGGAGTGAATTTTTGTTTTGCCTCAAACGGTCGACTATCTCTCGTGAAAGACCGAGTATTAACATGGCTACATCCTTTTTGATTGCATCGTTGAAAAAAGTACCACTTACGTGGTTTTGCGTGGAACAAACTTTTTAGATACGGATTCATTTGGCCTGAATTGAAAGCGGCATTTGAACAAGTTGTTCTTTTCGACCGCATGTCAGAGATAACCAATAAATCAGTTTGATTTCGAGAGAACGAAGTTTCATAGTATTTTGAAAAATCCTGTATAATAGACAATCCAGGTATGACCCTTACGATAACTGGAGGCTGCATTTACCATTATATTGACTGGAAGAACATCTGTTATTACAGTATATCACGGCGAAGTACGGGTTATAAAATAGTCAAGATGTCGATACCGTTTGGTAATGTTATCAATGTTCCTGACAATGGAAACCTTCGGATAACAAGCAACTGTGTCGAGCATATCGATGATGAAGAAGCATAACCTGAAATACACGGAATTGCAATGGTCTCATTTACTGTAAAGATGCAATTTATTTTTTCCTATAAATTGATAATGATATGCAAATATTGCGCATTTTTGGTTTTTTGGAACGTCGATAGATTTACATTTAATTATCAACCGATCCTCTCTGACGGAACAAGAAAAGTTTAAACGATGATTACATGTACTTACATATAATTAAAAGAATAATATATCCTTCCGTGAACCATGTGCAAAATGAATTATGCTCAACATCTTTCTTCGTTCTTTCGCATGAACTTGTTCTTCCGTAAATTCTGTACTCTTTTTGGTTTCCCTACCAACGTTATGTCCATGAAATCCGGTGCAATGTAGAGCGTTAATTTTTATTCGCTTGATACACCGAGCACGTTCCGCGGATTCGAGTATACGGTAGATAATTTCAAAGACGGCGCAGTTGCTTGCTAGGACGAAAAGGTTCTTTGAGGAAGCCATAGAATTCACAAACACCAGGGATCAAACGAAAATTCCTGCTCAGCGCAATCGTCCTTATGCAAATCCCCGGGAGCTTACCTGCAAACTTGAATGTAAGCTTCCGGGCAAAAGCGTATTAATTCGTGAAATGGCTTCACTGTTTTATCATATCACGTTTCCCTATTTTTGACGTAACGATGTGCGCCCCCATACGATCCCTTTCAGGCGAGTTTTCACCGTTTGATTACGCGATATAGTTTGTCCGGATAATGAACTCTCTTTTGCATTTTGTTACAAAAAAACTAGTGTCTTTGCATTTGACTCTTTTGACATAAATTGAAACGTACCGGGCGCAATGATAACATCCGGGTAATTTTGTCCGTACCAAGATACCACATGGAAGCGAACTTGTATTAATTTTTTTTTCGGTGTAGTGTTTCATTTTTGACATACTATATAGGTGTTCTTTCGGGATATTTAATTTTTCAGCAGTACGGTAATGGAGTAATTTGGTCGCCGAATATTTCGTTGAAAATATTTTAATTTTAATACCAATACAAAATGTGATGTGTTATACACTGTTTTTGTATATACGGAAATTTTGAAGAAATATTTTTATAAACATTCTACGTGATTTATTTTTAAAAGATTTCACGGTTAACATGGCAAATTGGCTCACGTGTTATCGATAAAGTTACAGCATTAAAGTTGTAGCTTGTGTCAGGTCGTATAACGTAGAACGAAAATTGAAATTTTAAAAAACCGGAGATAGAAAATACTGATAACGCTTGTTCGAAAATTCATCGCATTCTGCGCATAATATGACGTGACACGCTATATTATTTCAATTCAGCACTCGTACCGATTGCACAGAGGCAAATCTACCTCGTTTAATTTATAAAATTCCTTTAAAACGGTGGATTTTTTTACATCATCCGTATGACATTTTTTTAAAAGTTATACATTTTTTTTATAATCGATACTAGCATGTTTGAGTTGAAACATTGCCTTAATTCCAAACGTTGGATGGATAGTGAATTAAATGTTTTTTTACTTACTCAAAATTCTCTGTCTTTCTTTAGAATTGTTTATATAACCATTTAAACTTTCCATTTTGGTAGATCGTTTTCTGCCTTTGCCTTGTTACTACTGTGGTAGTAAATCCATCTTATGTTTAAATGAAATTAAATGAATTACAGGAATTGCTTAAAGTACACAATAACACTGCGTCTATTATGGTATGCCATTATAACCTTTGGAAGATCTTTAATTTAAATTTGTATAACTGTGAAACAGTAAATTCGAAATACAATTCAAAATTAAAGCCAATCACTCTGAATACGATAACGTCAAAAACTACCACAATTTAATTCTTTCTCTGTATACCAATTCAAATCAACATTTGAAAAAACATCGGCGAGAGGAAATAGAACGTTTGGTATAAACACAGCGTTTGTTGTAAAGCTGCGAAACGATCTTAACAAATATTTGTCGATCGTATTGTGAAAATTGCTATAAATTTACATGGAAATTTGGCACGATATATTTTACAAACAAATTTTTGAAAATCCTTTAGAACGCAAACATGGAATACGCCATATTATTCAGACAATTTTACTCTTTCTTTAACATACATATAAACAAACAATATTGATCTCTAACATTACTTCGATATTTTCACATCTAGTAAGATATTTGCGTGAAATATCCTCAGTAGATTCAAATTGTCGTTCGATAGTAATCTTACATAAAGAGGGATGATAGTCAGTGCTACAGAACCCATAAACCTGCGAGTATGAAATGAAAATCCGACCCTACTCTCCGGCTTCACCACTAGCTATGCAAATCAGTACATGTACACACATATACGGGCGACCAGGTAAAGGTGTAGTTGTCTACAAAATGATTTGGTTATACTACTGTGCCGCTACTACTTGCAGAGTTGGTACGGCAGGTATTATAACGTGATTATGAAAATAGCTGATTTAATTAACTTGATTGAACGGAACAGAGTTGACAACGTTGAACTAATTTCACTGTTGGTTTTAGTTGTTTCTTTGTAGACGTTATGCAGAATTATTGGGCACTGTTATGTTTTACTTTTACCGTTACGCTCTAAAGTAGTTCATATTTGACATTTCTCAGACACTTCTTGTTTGGAAATATTACTTATTATAAGGATATTGGTGTTTGTTAAATTTCGTCTTAGTTGTTGCATCACTATATACCAAGTATTTTACTTTTCATTTTGTAATACAGTCTGATCTGGTTTCATGTAAATTGATTTTTTTAAGAAATTAATATATTCTGCGAGTGACACACATTGAATATTTCCCTAACACTAAATATATGCGATGAAAAACACATAAGTGAAAAATTCGGAACGAATCGTCACTGTTAAACACACCGTAAGTCTTAATTTCCTCAAAGAATTCACACCAAGTAGCTTCCATTTCTACATTTCAATTTTAACAACAAATTCCCCCGCATATTCGAAATTCACTTCACAAATTATCATCGAAACAACGTCGCAAGAACTTTCGCGCGACCGTTATTTCGCTTCCCCCCCGGTTGTTTCGTTAATCTATTGTTTTCGCACGTCGAATCCGCAGTACAAAACGTGCAGATTAAAATAATTTCGGTGCAACGTAGTCCCGGCTAAAGCCATAAAGTCCGCGAGCATTCCAGATCAAACGAAAGCGGCTTGGCACCGTGTTCACCTTTGTGAGTTCACCACGTCCTGCCTTATGCAAATCCCTGCGAGCATCAGCCAAAAGGTGCCGCGCCCCTGCCAAACGGTCCCAAGGAGTATCCGGTATTTAACGCGGCGGTCTACATAAATAACGAAGCCCGTCGGTGCGCGTAACTTTCTACGCGATGCGCCGAGCGCTCATCTTTCGAGCGCGTGCAAAGCTGAAATTAATTCATTTTGCGTCCTAGTTGCGCGCCGTCGTACGTGAATAACGGTACTCATTTGCGGTTCGTCATCCATATTCATTCTCTTCCTGCTATCGCCTCTTAGCGTGGCTACATCCTTGGCTGGAACATATTGCCCTACTTAAAACATTCTCACGTAGGTCCGGACGCGTCCTACCACCCCTTCAACCCGAAACACACACACACACACATACACGTACGTACACATACACGGCATGTCATGCGATGCGGTCGTGCATGCCGCATTGCTTTATTCCTACCGGAATATTCTGACGTTACCGATTTCCCTACGCGGAATTTGTAATTTTAGCCTAACAGCAGATTTTGGATACGGGTAGATTCTTTCGAGGTTCTGGTTCAATGGATTCGGGGTTGTTTAACGTTAAACTTATCGATCATTTGTGTATACCTTGAACTATCGGTCTTTAAATGAAAGTTTTATTATATTTATAGTTGAGTGCAGGTAATTGTTATTTTAATGGGAAAAATAAGAAACACAAATATCTTTCGGTAGTATTATAACAATGTATTTTTTTTTAGTTTAAATTTACGCAAATAAAGTTGCAAATTCCTTTGATATTAATAAATTTTCCAAATAGTAAACTGCGTCTGAAGCAGCTCAGTAATTACTGCGATACAAATTAGTATCACGTTCTAATACTTGTTATTCATGAATTTATTTTTCTATCGTTAAGAGGAGTGTACTTTTTGCATTTTTAATAACCGCAGAGAATCGCATCTGCCTCGCCTCTCCGGTACGACAATTACGTAGATTATTAATCGTCATCACAGCTTCATTGAGAGTGAAATTGTTCGGAACCGTGTGCCGAAGGAGTACACAGGCTCTGTGCACGTAGAAATTCCGTTTCACGTAACAGATACACGCATGCAAATACATTAATTAATTACTCGAAAATGCAGACGGTGTTTCCACCTACGTGGGCGGTCTTTTTGGCTTTATGGACCGTTACATTTCTGAATGAATATATTCCAAAGGAATACGAAGATTGGACTAGACGATTCAAAAGCTTCGGTATCACTCTATAGGTGGGCGCACCGTCGGATGAATGGCATATTAAAACTCTCGGAAGAATCGCATACCTTTGTGAATTCAAAATTTCGCGGTTCGCGTTTCTCGCGTATTGATAATTAAGTAACGTCTCTACATCGCGACGAGATTATACTTTCGTTAAGAGCGTAGGGTATTTACTTTCAATAATCGCGATGTTATTTTTCACACTGTTGTTCTAAACGTCGATGTTATTCTCGACGATTGCAGAACGAAACGAAGTAAGTAAATTCCCGTAGTAGCAAATTTTCTTTCCCACGCGGAATACTTCACGAAACAAACAAGAACCACGGTGCACAGTTACTTACTTCCTGCGAATGGATGTGAAATTTAATTCGTCTACCACCAAGTAATCTGCATATTCATTTAGCGGTTATTTTGAAAATGGCAACGGTTTGGAATTTAGACGGCCGGTATAATTTCGGTATCTTACCTGAATTTAATACATTTCAACTGTTTAACAAACTAATTTGAATAACGTGTTATATATCGCGAAATAGAAACTTATTCTGCGAAGGGGGCGTTAAGCGTTTCGCGAACTTAGAAGCAACAAATCCGTGAAACAACGGGCGAAGCATTTGCAATTTTAACCCTCTCGGAAACAGAGATGTACGCGTGTTTTTATAAGAACATTGACTCTTGCCACGGGGATGACCCCGTTAAACCCTCACGCGTACCCCGGAGAAACACCCTCCATTGTTTTTGTTACTATCGAGTTTCCATTTCCGCGGGAAGGATTGGTTCCTGGCCTCCTTTGTAAAATTTAATTTATACCCCGCAGGGAGGCCTCTGCTCCGGAGGGGAAACCCCTACAGTCGCGAATCCAATTCCTTTTCCTGCAGCCGATTTAATGGATCGTGCTCTTACGTAATATTCCAGCTATCGTTTTTACTGTTACTTCCAATAACAACGTGAATTGCCGCACCACGACTTCCGGAATCGTTTGTTGTGGAACCGGTTGTTAAGAAAGGAACAACAGTTATTTGTTACTTCGATTTCTGTAGAAATATTTAAGTATACGTTTTAAGAAAGGGAAGTTTAAAATTGAATGTGGGAGAATTTATTTGCGGAAAATCATTTCGTTATTTGAATGTAACGTGACAAAGACTTTGCTGTCGAACGATTTCCGCAAAATTGGAAGGTAGACGATAATATTTGTTCTGTCGGAAAGTTTTTTTTAGTGTTTTTTACGCAATAAACATATACGTTCCTTTGAAGTGACTGTAAAGTTTACAGGAGTGAAGGATTTTTTTGTGTAATTTATTGACAGACGGGAGGATAAAACGCGGGACTTTGAATTACGTTTATATTGAGTTAGTTTAAAAGAGCGTAATGATTTCTCGGATCGCTTATTCGTGGCTGTCATTTAGACGACATCGAATCAAAGAGATCGCAATGACGCGGCCAATTTTGTTCAATTTTTTACACCCTGTGTGTTCGAATGTATTTTGCTTGATTCAAGAAACATTAATCAAGTGAACTCTTAGTTACTGGAAAGTAATGAAATTTGCAGCGATCGAGATTTCTGTGTACTTTGAAAAAACGTAAAATATCGAACTCGTATGTTCGACTGGAAACTTTAAAATCACTCCTTCGAGCTGCGGTTTGCAACTCGACAGAATATTTCGGTTGAACTTGAGATTGCTAACTTTTTCATTGAAGTTGCTATTTTTGACTAGTTCTCTCGATAGCGAGTTTGACTGCTTTGAAACCTTTGCAAAAGGTAAGGAAAAAAACAGCTGAGATGTTGGCGAAACATATTGATTCTACTGATAGGTTTGCACCGTAGTTTCGTACGCGATCGGCGAGAAAATTTCACTCGTAGAATGTGTTAGACGTCTTCAAATATACTCCGTTACTTACTCATTAATTATTAGAAAAAGCATTGCTTTATCACATGGATTTGTTTATTATCTTTCCTGCATTAGGACTGTTTCGTTACTGTCATTTTATTTTAAAACTATTAGAATTATTTTTGGTAAAATTAAAATTGTATTTCCGAGGATGAATCGCTCATTCACGTATTCTGTAAAATTTCATTGGAAATTTTGAATTTCCCGAGAAATTCGAAATATTTCAATGAATACGTTGAGGATAGCAGTAGACGGTCTGCGCAGCAAGATTAGAATCTTGCCCCCAGAATTGTAGACGCCACAAAAGAATGTAATCGAAAAACTCAGAATGAAAGGAAGATTGATCACTCAGACGAAAATTAGCTTTTAACTTCTGCTCAAGTACTTTCGTTGTAGAAATTAGTATTACCTACAGTTACATACATTCAAAAAGGCGTTTGAATGGAGACAAAAAGCATCATTTCGAACTTCCAATTTCCATGCCTTAAAATTTCACTCTTTCAAAGTATCTACGAAAGTAATACACTTAATTATTTGTGGTCTAGAAGATATAAAAGTAGATGTATGAATCGGAAACAGTTAGTTAAAATAAATTTTATCCTAGTTTCCGATCATTTATCTCACACAATATACAAGGTACTTCAATACAGCTATGCCAAATTTATCAAAGCTTCTATGTACTTTCACAAGACAAATTCATAAACATCAAGCATATACAACATTAGAAATCTCACAAAAAATGAGTGTAACTCTGAAATGAAAACTGATATTTTCATTCTATTTAAACGTTCATTTTCATTAATCTAAAATAAACTTGTTACTATTATAGATAACCGTTAGAATCATGATTACATCAAAATTACACGACCTGTGTTCCAATAAATATAAAAACCCATAATACTGTCTCAGTAACAACCATCCACAGCTTGGAAAAAACTGTAATTAAGCGACAACGGGCAGAACATGGGAAAAGTGTAAACTGCAATACTCGCGATAAACTAACACCGCGGACATTTTCGTCTTGTCCGTCCACACAGAGCCTCGAGTTTAATTTTGGTAGAACCGTGCTGAAACATCCTGTACAACACACCCAGCAGGTACAATACAATATGTATATCCCCCACGCATTCGTACGTTGTACAATTCGCACACACGTGGCGACGAATCACGCACAAGAAAGCCCGAGTAAGGCTTCGCGATCCCGCCGCCAGTTCATTAAACGCCTCATTGTTTGCAGAGATGCACTGTAAAAAGAACATATCGATAGATATTGTACACGTGACGCCGGCACGGTTTACGTGAGCCGGAAACGAAGAACGGAACGTGACGTTAAAGGATAGCGACGCGTTACTATGTTCCAGTTTCGAACGGCTTTATAGAGAATGGTGTTAACCCATAGCGCAATCGGGATCTCGGATACGTTTCAAATGTGTCTCGCGCGGTAGAAAAGCAGTCGATAAATGACGAACGAAACGGGCACAATAATATTCACGCGAAATATAATCTTGAATATCGCGTTCGAACACGTTACACCGCATAATGGAATATATGAAAGAATATATTTCAGATTTATGTAATATAAATCCTCCGATGAGACATCCGGACTATAACAAACAATACGAATTGTTCTTTGTTTCTAATAATTGTTACGTTTGGCAATCATAACCCGGATATGGAATTATTCTACACTTTCGCACCGTAATGCTTCACGAAATTCGTGGAAATCGTGCAAATTACACGAATTTATCTTCTATACAGAGAAATTTCATATTTTCGATCGAATTACGGAGATCATTACCCGGGTCGGTAAAATTATTACCGTATGGAATTAGAGATATATATATATGTATGCCACGGGATACAAGGATTTCTCGTGATAAGCAGCGATCGTTCGTCCCGGAAATAGTACGCGTATTTTCCAGTTTTACTTTGTCATCTATGGATGATCTGTAATACCCGCTCGGTTCAAAAGTTTCGATGCAATAGTACGCTGCAAATCGCTCGAATAATTCCGGCCGCATCGATGATACACAAGCATCGAAATATCCCATTCATCTCCGACGAACGTGTCGGGACCGGGCCGAAATTGTAGAGCACTTGTATCTCTAACTATCCTGAAACGATAATAACAATTTCGGACGATCATATAGTCGAACAGTTTACACAGGTACTGGGTCATATATTATGCACTCAATCAGCAACCCAGTTTCCTGCGCTTCCAGTAAATATATCGTCGCTAACTCGATCAATGTGCATATACGGCTGCACAGGTATTGCGAATTTTCCTCATTATGGAAGTAGCTGCACGCTGGACTTACTTGCCGGAAGTATAAGACTACGTAAAATGGACGGTATAATAACATCTGACGTACCTGAAGGGTGATTTGATTCGAGATTTTACAATTCTCACCATCACAGACCAATCCTGATAAACATTAAAAAAAAATACAAATATATTTCTCGTCAACATTCAACAATGAAAATCAAATACTAACATACATAGTATCACCATATGTCATACCCTTCCGAATATTTTAGCCGTCAGAAATCCCAATGAAAATACACCCCCTCCCCCTCCCCTCTCTCCTAGAACGTCACGAGAAATTCTGGCGAGGGTTTATTAAAAGCCTCATTGTTCGTCATCGACTCGAAAAAAAAAAGGGAAGGAAGAACGTGTGTTTGCGTGGACGTACTGACAAAAACCCGGCACGTATTGAGGGTGTAACCAGGAGTATAGGTAAAGCAATGCGCCCGACGGGGCTGGAGTTCCGTCGCCCGGAGGTCGAAAGAGGGAAGAGAAACGAATCGGCGGGTATTGCCGATATCGGGCGTGGCGCACGCATTGTCTGGCTGCTCCTGGCTGCGAGCTCATCCTATTACGCATCTTGATATCGGGACAAAGGCACTAACTGGAAAGCGGAACATGCACGTCTGTGTCGGCCAGACAACGGAGACGCCGGCGCTGATTACGAAAGTATTAAACGACCACTGAAAATTAAGGTCCCGGGTGTTTTGTATGAGTTATTTGTCGCGGACATTGGGGTTAATGGTGATCTGAATATTAGAGGAGCATTATTTTTCTGTTTTGGAGAGTAAAAATAATTGTTGTTGTACTTGTTGATTTGACGTGATCAATTATTTACTTATTCGGGTAATTATAAAGATTAGATGTTGTGGTAAGTACTTTTCGATTACATAGGGAAGTAAAAGATGAACTTAAAAATTGATCTAAAAGGAGTGTTTGCTAGTTTTTAGATAGATATGAATCAGGAAATTATCGGGGGATTATCTGGCAACGTATTGGCATAGATTATCACTGAAATTCATTGGAAAGAATTTATTTCTATGCGTAATATATGTAACACTGATTTAACGTGAGATGAGAGTGATAGGAATATTTATTATAATATAGAATGTGATGCATCATCGGTTCTAAAAATAGATTTAACTGTAATCCTTTGTTAATTATGCATTGTCATAATGACCTTATTAAAATTTTCATAACTATACATATGTATACTCCGTGAAAGCATAATCATAACCGTAATTGAGATTATAACAACTATAAACAATATATCATTGCGACATTAGTTTTAGTTCGCATAAATTATTCTGCATCTCATTTATCCGAAATAAGCGAGAACAGCGTAGAAGCATACGTGTAGATACGAATGTGTTAAACACGCCTTCGTACGGGTACATCGAAATGCTCAGTAATTATAAGATTCACTCTGTACATTCTATTCGGTTGTCTACCGTATACCGTGAACACTTAGCAAACAATTATTCTCTATCAGTGACGAAACTTGCCACAGGTACAGGAAAATGTATCTATTATATTAACGAAAGGAAGACGAACATTACCAAAGGCTGTGCCTAATAATGTAATAAACACTGTGTTTCCGGAAGTTTCGATAATTAAATCGAATATTTGTGAGCCTATCAAAATTGCTATTGTTTTAGAACTAATTTTAATAGCATGGAGCGATTAAGTAGAAAATCAATTTGTCTTTATAAGATTGTTGTTAAAAATGATATATACAAAAAATATCATCCAGAAACTATTCTTTCTTGTAATTATAAAACTAAAATCATACCTCATCTTATTGTATAAATTGTACTAATCACGAAATTATTTATTATCGATTTGTTGGAAAGTAGATTTAAATTCTTTTTCATTTGCATTTTGAATATCATCTTATTTTCTATTGTTGTAAAATGTGCAGCATTTCAACTTTGACATTTTCCACGGGAAACTTAATTTGCATCCGCGGTTTTAATTTTACAACTCGCAGAATCAAGTCTACTGACCATGAGAGGCGGGTTTATACGCTAAATAAAATTCGTCCATCAGTCACGACACGCACTACAGCCACGGTCGGAGTGTAAGTTTTACGCCGCAGTTATCCACTCTTTTAAACGTTTGTGGGAATTCGTAACAGGTTCAACTGCACCTTTTTACATTCTAATGCATCCTCTTCAACGTACAGTTCGGATAATTGAAAACAATTTGTACGTTTGTTGGAACCTTCTTAGACCGGATAGATGTTGCTATTCTCACAGTAAACAAAATTCGCATTACGACGATGAGAAAAACTTGTATAGAAAATATAAACACTTATTTAAATAACAGTAAAATTTATCGCTGATTTTGTTCGTGTTGATACCACGGTTTGCAAAGTATTATAGAATCAGAATTTTGATTTTTACCCGGAATATAATTTTCCTTTTTCAAACAATACTTTATTCTTTTTTATTAAAAAAAAAATAAAATACAAATCCGGCAAAATTCTCTCGAAAATACACTTGCCTTGACATGTCGTTACGCACGATAAACTCCAAAAATGCGACAATAAAAAGTTTACATCCGGCGTGTCAGAGCTGCGAAAAATACCAGGGAAAAGAAATATCCAGCATCCTATCCGTCTAACGGCACTAAATGCATCGATACAAATGCCTGACAATAAGCCACCAGGAACAAAGTCGTCTGGCTTGCCCGACGCGTTCCACTGAAATTACGCTTTTCCACGTGTGTACATATGTACGTGTGTGCGCGCCACGTACGACATTGACAAGTTTCGATCTTTCATTCCGACGTTCGGCGTCACTCGCAGAATACCGACCGACGTCGGCGGTTACGAGACGCATTTTTTCCCCCCGACAAAGTAGACAAGAAATGGCGGGGACCGCGTGTCTGATTTACACCCTCCCTCCCCCCCCCTTCTCCCCCTGTTTCAACCACGCTCTGTCATTTCGATCGGCATCCCCGACCTGTCCTTGCCAGCGACACAATTAAATCCAGTGATAAATGAAAGCGCACGCCCGTCGATGTTTCGCGGGGTTTCGGTATACGCGTACTTCCGGTGTATCGCGTTACTGATTTGCGGTCCGCTTTAATTAACGAGTCAGGAATTTCATTACGGCGATCTCTTGCCGCACAGAAATCGCGCGTCTGCGGTTCGTCGAATTGCAAGTGCATCTTGGCAGTATTTCGTCTCTCTTTCTCGCTCTCTCTCTCTCTCTCTCTCTCTCTCTATCTATCTCTCTCTTTCTCACTCTCTACCCTCTTTTACTTTTTTATTTTTTATTTTAGGGACCGTTTCGAATTCGAGACACGCGTCATTCGTGCGAAAGTAATTATTTTCATGCCACGTATAGTCATCTAGTGTTTTCAGGGCTGAAAACGCGAAGTTTTTCCGCCGAATTTATTTCAATAAAGACAGGACAAAAACGTGAAGGCACGTGTATGTGTTCTATTGTATAGATTAATTTACCGAATTTTGTTCCCCGTAATTTTCGATAACTTTTCATTTTCCTCGAAAATAATGATCAGAAAATCACAGCCAAACGGACGAGAGTTAAATTAAATTCAATTCAAAGTTCGTTAAATGCGCCATGTTTAATATAATTCAATGCATTTTGTTCGGGAATATCTTGTATTATGAAATAAGGGATAAACATCTCGACGGTATAATTACATGGCATTCTAGTATATATAAAAATGACCAGCATCATTAGCAGTCTGTGCCTGTCTGTCTGACTATCCCTGTGAATATTATATTCGGGAAATTCGCTTCTAACAACGAAATCCCAAACAATTTCATTCAAACAATGGATTTCCTCGTCCAGCTTTACAAATATGAAAGAAAAATTTCAATGTCCTCTGCGCCAATAGAATTTACCATAATATAGAATATAAGGTGAATCTCGTAACCGAGATAAGTTCTATTTCTTTTGCTACGAAAAGTATAAAACGTTGTTACCGCTACGTAGATGGGAATAACAGAATTATTCAGTCGTATTTTTTTGTGTGGAATTAAATACCGTCTATTCTGTCATCCGGGGCAACTATTTTTTCCCAAAAGTGTATTGTGGGAGCATTTTTTAATAACCCCTTTATAAACGGCTGTCTTATTAGAGATTTAAATTGGTGAATTCTCTTTAGTTATTAAATAATGAACTAATACTGCATTACCGAGCAAAATTAATAGCTGTTTTCATATTTGACTACCACCCGCATATTTCTCAAATTTCACGACCGCTTTATTTTAAGTTTACGATATATCGAAATCTTATTAGAGCGTATAATGTGACATATACATGTATTGCACAGTGTTTTATTGAGAATATCATAATTGAACTGTGATGTGTATATGTTGTATTCTTTCGTATTTCTATTTTGACAGTTTTCGCTCTGAATTTATCGCATCCTTTTGTTTTAATCTAAAAAAAGAAAGAATAAGGTATCAAACCGAACAACAGATTTTCTCCGGTTACACAAGCGAGGCGTTTTTCAGTCAAACCGTATCACAGTGAAAAAGTTAAAAGAAAAAAATGTGTCCAACGAATGGCGTGATCAAAAATATGTGTCTTTTTTATTGGGCCATTCCACGAAAAAATATTGCTGCAACACGAAAAGGTAGCATTTACGTAACATTCTTTTTGCGTTTCAGACTTTGGGACGAAACGAATCGAACGTGTTATATAATACTACCAAAGAAATATCCTAATCCCCTTAGAATTACGTTCAACATAATTGATGCTGAAACTTAAATCATTAGGTGCTCACAAAAATATAATCGTACCCAATCTGATAATCATCTACGTTCCTCAAACTCCATACAAAGCACATACTGAATTGTTCAAAACATCTTTCTCGCCGTTTCATACAACTTTTAACCGCGAATTTTAAAACCGCAACGCCGCAGCGTCAGCTTCCGCAACGTAATCCAGCAAAAATCATTTCCCCAAGTATCTTAATAAAAATCGTCCTAATCTCGCAACAAGCTAACGTTTCAATCCCCATGGCTTTCGTCTGAAATAATCGTCAGTGATGCTCCGAATGTTCCGGCCGGTTTCCGATGCACTTTTCCGGCAAAAGTGCTTCGCCGGTGAATTTTTCAGCTTTCCCCGATGGCCGTGCCTTTGAACCTGGACTGCTATAAAACGAGGAGAGGGAGAAAGAGAGAGAAAGAGAGAGAAAGAATCGGACAGAGAAGCACAAGGCCCGGGCGCTTTTTGTCGGCATAGTAGATTTTCGTGTAACGCGCCTTCGGTATCCTTCTTTGCCCCCTTTTTCCTCATCTCCGTCCGCTCCTCAGCACAATGAGTCCGGGGCTGTAGCCGGGGCTTAACTTAAAAGGTCCACCGTATCCGAAACGAGCCCATTCGCGCAGGTGTATCCACTTAGTCGGGCGAAAAGGAGATCAGCAGCTTAACAGCTACCTCGAGGTTTTCGCCGGCGGTTTATCCTCCCCCTGTATCTGTTTTATATGTACATGTGCGTGTGTATCCTCACTTTCCGTACATCCTTTCCCGTCTGACCGTCTACCGGATGTATTGGTTCTGGTTCGCGCGCCAGCCAGGTTCTCCTGTGTGCTCGGGAAAAGTCTGGGTGAAATTACTTGATGACTGGAAGAGAAATTCTTTGGCGAGGAAATTGTTAGGAATAGACACTTTATAGCGCAAGGGAATATCAGGGGAGGATATTTCTGGGGTAGAAGTATCGTCGTGTGAAGAACGACACGCGTGGGAATTTAAAAATTCATGTTTTTACGTGTGGACATTTTGCGGCGGAAAATTGTCAAAGTGCAGAAGTATTTAAATATTGGGATTAAAGGAATTATCGATATGACAATTTCAAAGTTCATAAATTTATAATATAGAAATTTCTAATATTAAAAATTTGGAAGTGCAGAGATATTGCTAAGTAAAAAATTACAGATATGGATGTTTCATAATTCATATTTCTACCTCTGGAGATATCGTAGTACCAACATTTCAACGTACAGAGTAATCGAAATTCGGGTTGAGAAAGTTAAATGTGTGACAATTGAAAGATTTTTTAATCTAAAAGCCCAGAATTCTAATAGCTTAGAAACGAAAGTGCATGGAAAATCCCAGGATTTTTTCCTCTCCAAGATATCCGATCACGAAATAATTTTAATCAGACTTTACGTGCACTGTCTTTGTAGGGAACTGACACAAGGAACCGTGGTCGGCTGAAATAACTGGCTCCCTTGTCGTCCAACGACAAACTGTCTGAACAAAGGCTGTGCAATAAAGGCGAATGCGTTTTATGTTTATTTGATATAATATCATGGTGGCTGTCGTGTTTACAAATTCTCTGGTCGGCTTGTGGCATTTTCGATATGAAGCAACGTTTTCGTCACTGATACGACAGGTAGCAGCAGGTCGTTAAAGATAATTGAAAAAATGAATATTAAAGACATTTTTCATTTACCACAACCTCCATTGTCATTCCATTTTTCGTAATATCCTTTCTGAAGACGTGTACTCCCCAAATAAATTCGTGAGTTAAAACGTATAAAATTTTATGCTCTCTTTTATGCTTCACCTTGACGGGCGTGACACGTAAAATTTCTCATATAGTAGCGAGCTTCGGCAAAAATTAATTTTAATGAAAGTTCACGTTTTATCGCGCCAAACTAATTGAATCAATTTCTCCGGCGAAAACTCATGCATCCACGATGTTCAATATTATACCCTCGTATTTGATGAACATTTTCTTACACTCTGACGAGAAGCAGAATCGCTTCTGTTTAAACAACAACCGTTATTACCACGTTCCTCACACAAACCTGTCTGTTCGCCTACGTATATGTATTAGTATATCCGACGGGGCTTACTGCGTCCGTGTATGAAGTTGTACGTGGCTCGCATAAGAGTGTTTGTCGCCGTTCCTTTATACCTACGTCTTCTTGTACAGCGTATTGGTTTATTCACGTTTTTCTATAAATGCATTTCTATTTACTCGACGAAGCTTATACCGTCTATTCGTATACGTCTGGCTATATGCTTATCCCTCCCAGCGTCCTTCTTGTACCACTGTGTTTGTTCCTACGTGTTTCCACAGCCGTGTATACATGCACACGCATACCATTGTGCTGGTTAAGCATCAGTCCACACGTATTGCTATTTGCGTTTCACTGTGTCGGTTTATCCGAGAGACCAAAGCGTGTGCTATTATTTGTACGTCGGTGTGCCACGAAAACACCTACGCCTTCACCTCCGATAATACTATTTCACTCTCACGGAAGTCTCTTCCTCCCCCAGGAAAACGGTGTCTCGTGTAAAATCTAATTCTGACGGCCCTTCGCCCCCACCGACGTTTTCCGCGTCCCCAGACCCTTCTTAAGGAAAACTTTTTAAGTGAAAAGCTCGTGCTCCCTCCGTGCAGCTTGCACTATTTTTACGGGAGGGTTGCGAGTACATACCGTAGCATTCTTCTTTTCGGTAATGCTCGGAGCAACCCTTATTTTTCTACTAGATTTTTAAAAATCACCAAAATCGGGTTTGTTACCATTTATGGTAATTCTGCTTCTTTCGTCACGCTTTCGTAATTTCCGAGGCATGTAATTTCATTAAATTGTCATGGACGAATCGTTACTATTATTTGCACACTTTTTATTCAAAACAAAAAAATAGGTTTATATCGTTCAGATCTTAGAATTCGATCCAGTTCCATAGTTAGAATCTTTCCCTTTTAATATTCTATCGTAAGTTACGAACATGACAATCCGAGTGGAGTTCCTTGTACATAAATTACGCGGGGCGACAGTATTACTAATTCCAGCATCAGTTACATTTTACAAAAGCACAACCCATTGTGCGCGCAAATATATGAGCATCGTTGCAGGACTTCCTCTGTCTTACTGTACTTCCTTCGAATGCATTCTTTGCGCAACTTTTCCCCACGGTGCGGGGGAACTCGCATAGTGTCACCGCATAACGTGAGTGCGACACGGAATAAATCTCACGATGAGAAATAATTTAGCGTCGCCGGAACGATATAATCTGATACGCGGTAGTAATGCCGCGCGGCTTATATATTCCTGACGTTTATACGTTTCGCAAATAAAACGCGAAAATATTATTCGGACCAGTAACAGACATGCTACCTGGCAGAAAACGCATTACCTTTGCAGCTTTACGACTTCCCTGAAAAGTGTCGCGTAACTGTCCCATAAAAGTTACGGCAAGTGGTTGTCATACACCGTGAAATTGGTGGAGTTTCAAAAAGATTGTTACGGTATCAATATCGTAATACCGAGAGCGATACGCAATTTGCTGCGAAACCAATGAACAATTTGCGGCCGCCGATGGAACGACGAGAACAATTTCGAATGTATTTTTGGATACTTTTATGGATAATTTACGGGACAGGTAGTACCTGTATTAAAATGTATACTTTAACTATACCTACTTTTTTGTGTTCGAGTCCAAATAGTTTAAAATGTTAAATGGGACATTTTATTTAAATAAACCATAATGGAAGCATTGAAAAAGAAAAAAAGACCGCGTTTCCGGTATGGAAATAGCAATTAGTTATCATATTGCATTTGTTTTTATTATTTTGTTTTACTGCCTTTAACACAGAATCATTTTACAGTCGAATTTTTGGAATCGTTGAAATTTTCAGAAGTAAATGATATACTATGTATAGTTTTAGCAAAAAAGGTAAAAAAATGTCCGCGTAATCTATTGAATAATTAAATTCTTATATAAATTTATTCTATCAAGCATGTATGTATATCCCTTACATGGAATAATAATTTTTCAAATTGATAAGTATGTACAAATTGAACACAATGAATGTGATTGTTTTGAAAGTCGTGGACTAATTAACGATCCGAGAGATCGAAAGGAGAAATAATATTTCCCACCGAATATGAAAATAATCCCTAACAAAATATTAATTATTCTACGTAAAAAAATGTTTTCGCATTATTTTGTAATTAATCCATTCAAGGATTTAATGAAAGGTAAGGTATATTCCTTCAGGAGTTTCTTAATAGCTCGAGTTTTGTAGGGATTCTGTGGGAACGGTGGAAAAGTTAATTACTCCCCCGAAATCCAACCCTTCTTTAATTTAGTTATTCGTAGTTCTAATGAGAAAAATCCTTGTCGCGTTACGGGCAGAAATTGTGGACATTTGTGCGCGAAAATATCTTTTCATAAATCCCCGTGAATCTTTCTTGTGATACTATTCGTTATTATTAAACTCGGTAACGGGCAAACCCTTTTAATTATGTAACTACACTGCGCATGACTTAAAAATATGGTGCTTTAGAAAGTAAAATGAAACATAAAAGGAAAAGTAATTGATACTTTGCGTCACATTTTCACTGCCAATGAAAACAGAGTTATTGATATTTTCGAGAATTCAGAAATCTGATTTAGAAGAAATTGCTACAAAACTTTATTCCGCTTCCACTAATTTACCACCCGCTATTTCTATTAGATATTAAAATACCGTCGCGGCGTTTTTACGTCGTCGCGTTACAGAGGCATCAAGTAAATTACACGAATTAATCCGTTATTATCCTTCTCCCTTTAAGAAGAAAAACGTAATACCAAACTCAACGGTATCATTTTCTCCGGGTACGTCTAATTTTTCCAACGACTTTAAAGTTCCACTCGTAATCCATAAGTCTGCGCCGGGGCGGTGGATTTTAATATTAAAGAAATATTTATGATTCATCTTCGCGCTTAGTCATCCGTAGAAATTTCAAAGAATACCCATCAACGTGAAAGAATACAGATTAACGCTGAAAGTGGAGCATTTCGCTGTACGAAACGAGCCCGGCCATGGCTTTACGTTCGTGTCTGATAACGCTTAAGGAGCCTCTATTACCCATCGGACGCAACACTTATTAAATTCCGTATCCCGACGAGCGTCCTTTACGACGCGAACACTCGTATTTTTTTTTTCCACCCACCCACCCCCTTCCCCCACTTCTCTACCACCGTCTTTTTTCGTTTACCCATCCCGGTCGTTTCGAGCGTTTAAATGGACACCATCAACCACCATGGCGTATTGCATGCCTCGGTCGTCCGTGCAACCATCGAATTTATGAACGTACGTGTGGCAGAAGGATTACAGGGCCGTACTTATTGTAAGTCTGCCATCTTGCTTCCCGGCAGGCGACATTACGCTGGAAACTTTGAAATTTACGAGGAAAACATGTCCCCGCGATAAAGTACACCAACTCATAAACGAAAGATAACTCCGGGTTGGGTGCGTGGGGCCAACTGGCTCGGGGTACAACGTTGGATAGAGAAAGGATCTGGGAATGGGCGAGAGGGTGAGACGATGGTGGAAGTGAAAGAGAGAATTTCACCCTACGTTGCCGCCATGAAACTCCATAGACGTGTTTCACTCCATGAACACCGCGACAGGGACAGTGAGGGAGGAGGAGGAGGAGGAGGAGGAGGAGGGGTGGATGGAAGGGGGACACCAACGTTATTATGGGGATCAAGGGTTCACCTGGGTATTGAAACGTTGCACCGTAACAATGGACGATCTACGATCCAACCGTAGAGATCTTGCTAGAGGTACGTTCTCTCTCTCTCGTTCTCTCTCTCGTATCCTCTCTTTCCCTTCGTTCCTTTATTCCCAGCGAAGAAAACTTTTCCTATCTATGACCGCCTTACCACCGCCCGCCTTTCGAAAGCAGCGAGCCTTTTAAGAGCTGGTCGACTACTGGCTTGCGAGCATCCTTCTTGAATTCGATGAATTTTATGGGAAGACTTCGTACCGAGTGTTCTCCGACTGTTCTTTAGAACGAGTTATCGGGCCACAATTTTGCTTGCACGAATTCCGACTCTTTAAGTATTTAGCATGATTATTGGACCGTGGTCATTAGCGGGATAATAGATTACTTACACGGTCGTTAATAAGGTTAATAGGGATTGATCCTGCGCGTGGAATATGATCGATGGGATTTGGAAAGTGACATTTTATTTTTGAAAGTTCATAACTTTCTGTAATTCGTATTACTTTTGTTGCATGTGAAAAATTAATACAACGATAGGATTGTTACTATGATAATACAAATTGTTGTACGTACGGTAAATCGATTAATTCTCTAGTTTGAGGTAATTCGTAATTAACATACCTACCGAGTGTCCTATACATAGTTTAATTGCTAGATCGATTTTCGCCGCGAGATTTATTTCCGTTCGATTCACGGGCAACGGATAATTATGCCGTAGATAGGATTCGAATTGCTGGAGTTGCGAAGTCACTTGGACAGTTGACCGATTAAAAATTAATGGCTTAACCAGCTTAGTCGGTTAACCACCTCATTTCACAATGGGAGGCGGTCTAGTTAAGTTCACCACTTTCCGCGAATTTCAGTCTTCCCGCCGAAATTCATTTCCGATTGCACCTTAATTGTTCATTCGCAAACCGTTAACAATACAACGAGATGAAACTCTATCGTTCGTTGCATGGATAATGACCCCCACTCCGATCCGATTTCTTTGTTCGGATCGATCCTTCTCCGTTGGCGGCAGGGAAATCATTAGAGCACCATTTTTCTTCATTCAAGAGCCGTTTTCCTGCTTTTCATTGATCGTCCGACCAAAAACTTCCATGACTACTGTGAGGGGGGAAATGAGCTGGCCTAAATAAAGGCGTGTCGACGTACCATTACTCACAATTAGGTCCAGTTTTTCAATTAAGCCTCCAGCCTGGACCTCGGTTTAACCTTATAAATATGTATGTACTAAAGCAAGGTTTTTATTTCGGTCTTCGCAGAACGCCGGCTCAGAATTTAATTGCGAAATCCACCCTGTACTACTAAGAAATGGTACCTTTTACGAGACGCGTTAGTGAATCACTTTAGGCCATCTCAGATATTATCATTCACCCGTGAATTGTC
The DNA here is from genome assembly GCA_917499265.3 of Mimumesa dahlbomi. Taxonomy (NCBI): domain Eukaryota; kingdom Metazoa; phylum Arthropoda; class Insecta; order Hymenoptera; family Crabronidae; genus Mimumesa; species Mimumesa dahlbomi. The sequence continues at coordinate 6,828,949 of OU824118.1, read as the reverse complement.
AACCTGGGGTACTCTTAATCTCTGTGGGTAAATGAATCTCGTTTGTAATTGTTAATGATTTTACTGGAAAATTATAAAATTCACTTACGAAGTTACGGATGTATTATAGTATCTTGTGTTATGTGTGACAATGGAAAGGTTAGAATTTATTTTTTTGAAAATATGAATCCACAAAAAGCATCGAAAATGCAAAGCTATGGGCCAAGTACAAGAGAATGTTACATTGGAATAGGTTGCTCATTAAAATAAACTGTATTTTACACAGGATTTGAAATCAATCAAATGTGAGCAAGTTTGATTGATTTCAAATCCTGTGTAAAATGCAGTTTATGTTAATGAGCAACCTATTCCAATGTAACATTCTCTTGTACTTGGCCCATAGCTTTGCATTTTCGATGCTTTTTGTGGATTCTTTCGTCATTTCCGCAAATTTTTAGATATCGACCTGAATCTTTCACTGTCTTATTGGGCTTCGAATTCCGCGTCCAACACGTCCCGGATCGTTTTAATATCTCAATCATTGTGGAAATGGCGAGAAAATTACGAAAATCGTGAAAAATCCTCAAATTCAAGCGGTTTTTTGAACGGCATTCGCTCAATTTTTGAGATAGCCGTCTGAAACTTGTACCATTGTTTTAGTTGGGAAATTCTACGCCATATCAATATATAATAGTTGTACTTTTCGAAAATTTAATTTTTCGCGAAAATCTGAAGGGGGTAGGTCAGGATTTTTTGCGATTTTCGTAAATCGCTTGCCATTTCCGTAATTTTTTAGCGATTAACATGATTCTGGGCGTTTTGGACGCGGAATCCGAAGCCGAATAAGACAGCGAAAGAATCATTATGATATCTAAAGAATTGTGGAAATGGCAGGCAAATTACGAAAATCGCAAAAAATCCTGACCTACCCCCTTCAGATTTTTGCGAAAAATTAAATTTTCGAAAAGTACAACTATTATACATTGATCTGGCGTAGAATTTCCCAACTAAAACAATGGTACCAGTTTCAGATCGTTATCACAAAAAGTGAGCGAATGCCGACTAAAAAAACTGGTTGAATTTGACGATTTTTCGCGATTTTCATACATCGCTCGCCATTCGCGCAATTTTCAAGATATAAAAATGATCGAATATGTTTCGAATGCGCATTCTGAACCTTAATTTTACGAAGCTTGATGTCAAAAACGTAACGTAACAAACATTTCTAATTTAATATGTTAACAATCTGGATGTGTGTGAGAGGAAATTTCATATACTAACATGTATAAAATCTACGTTATCGGCAGAAAAATTATCTCGCATGGTATGAAACATATGTTAGGGTTTGACACCGGGCTGCGTGACAGGCTGAACATGGAGATGGAGATGGAGATGGTGATGGAGATGGAGAAGGAGGAGAGGAAGAAGACGACGTTTCTTACAAAAACCTCGACTTTTTAGATCAAAATATCTCGCGATTGGCTTGATGGATCTTCTCGTAGTTAGGCTTAAATTACTCGGGTGGACGTCCCCTACAAGAATATCACCATAGTTTGGGGGAAATATGCGGATTTAATGCCGTTTGAATACCCCGAAAACCTCGATCTAATTCTTCCGGAAAAGAGTAGTTCAGGTCTACCAGTCGGGAACTCTTGTACTTGGCCCGAGTCAAGACCTTAACTCTTGATAATATTCATAGAACATTTATAATTTTTTTTCTTATATTTTAGACTATTATAGCGGTACCAAGTTTGATAAATCGATTGAATATGTCGCTGGGAAGTAGTTTGAACTGTACGTTCACTAATCATGTTCTGCAAGATCTAATATCTTCCCAAAGTTATGTCATTATAAATTCAGGTTCCGCAGGCATCTAAATCATTCCCTGCCGTCATCGGTAAATTAGTCGAGATGGCTCTTGACCTAATAATACTCGATCCTATTTACTCTTATTCCTGATTAACCTAATATTCGGAGAATCATAGTTACCGAATCGTGCATACCAGCCGGAAGACGTGCCAGTCGAAATTATCCCTATTAACTGTAATAACATTCAACATTCGGTCATAGATTCGCTGCTATGAAATACTATGAGGAAACAGCAGAAAATCATTCATTTTCACTCAATACATACATGTATGTCACCATACTACGCTAGAATGAATTTCATATTCAATTTGATTGTATTATTAATAATATGTTTAAATAATAAGTTCACTAAAATTATTACACAGTGGGAGATTGGTGATTTGAAATTTCCACCGATAGTATTTGTACACTCTAGTATTTTTTAAATATGTATAGTTTTTGACTGCAATTATTGTGCTCTGAAGTTTTCACGCCTTCAAATTTTTAAACGCGGAAATTCGCGCTCCATGAAATTTTTATGCAACGTTATTTCTGCGCTTTGAAGTTTACGCCCCTTGAGATTTCTTTATGGCAATGTTTCAATCTAAAAACCGTACGTTTTGAAGTCTCTCTGCCGTAAAATTCCGTAAAAATCTTCGAATTCAAATTTACTGCTCCATTCAACTATGGTACCGTTTACAATGTTTCCCTCGAAATGGTAAAACATTTCTACCATTTCTCTCTGCATGCATTGTGACACAACAATTATACTTTACAAACTAATAACCAAATTATAAATAATTCTCTAAATTTGACTAGACACAGTCTTGTCAAAACGAAACCTGGAAAAAATCTAATCAAATCATCAAACCCTAAATCAATCCCACAGATTTCGATATCAAAATTCACCCTAAAAACATGAATACGTTAAAATTCAATTCATGTTCAAACACTCAATTTTTCAAAACTCCTATATGAGGTGCCTAGAATACAAGGGGTATAAGTGACTTTTATTTATTTCTGAGAAAATTAAGTTCAAAGTTCACAAATCACAATATAATACAACAGTTTTTTTTTATTCAAGAATGGGTAAACCATGTACAGGGTGGACATTTCACTTAGATCCCTTTACCACTAAATAGAATGGTAAATTCAGAGTTTCATGGCACAGATCTCAGTTCTTTTGAGAATATCACTTATATCCCTTGTATTCTAGGCACCTCATACAACGTATCAATATTTGTATTAACCACTTTACCGTATCCCTGTCGAGTTATTTATGCGTAAGAATCTGCGAATGGTTTTAAACGACGTCGAATCCGATATATCAGCGAGGGACTTTTGCGAGAGTGCCGCGGCGCTGAACTTCATTACGAAAGCCCGGTCCGTTCGGTCGGGGAAACGGTGCTCCGAGACGGTGAATCACTTTGCAGCATCGTACGTCGAGAATTCGCAGGCTATCGATACTCGTAAACAGCGCGCAAGACGTAGTTTCGTCTGTAAACTTGGCCGTCGATGCGATATAGACCCCCCCGATTGCCGGAGATAGTTTGTGTGTTCCAGCGTCTACGGTTTCGTGCTCGTGGCAGGTTTAGATACGATCTTCAAACATACCACATTGTCGGTCCCGATAAAACTTCGATTGCAGATAGTGTAATCGATATCGAACGTTACACGGTCAGGGGTGTCTACGCGGCTTAAGGGTGACGAGAAATTTCTACGACGATAAGTTTCCGGTGTATTTACCGAGAGACATCTTACTCCTGCGTTGGGAATAGGTATGAAATATAGATAATGTCTCGGAGAATCTTTTTAGGGGTTAGGAAATACAGGAAGGAATTTTACAGGTTCTAGGGGAGTATTTGGTATGCATGGAACTGATGCAAAGTAACGAATTTTAGAGTAACGTTAAATTTAGACATTTCTTGCCACGATGTCCTATAGGGTTTTGTATTACGTTTCTGGAAAGAATGATCGTATACGTTTCCATTGACTATTTATGAGAAATAAATAAATAATTTAACATAGAAACTAAATTAATTAATATAAATTGACTAAAGTTTCATGAGATAAAAAGACATTATTAATATCCATTAAATTACACAAATTTTTATATCTTCTACCTATAAATTACTGTAAATCCCATTCACCGTAATATTACTATCAACACCATAATTTCTCAGATACCAATGAGTCGGATCGTACCACAGCTTGAAACCATCCAACGGGAAGCTCTTTAATTTCGTCGCTTCGCAATCCTCCATTTGTTATTTCGCTGGTAATACCACGAAATTCAGTTAGACTCGGGATATCCACCCGATAGGAAATATTCTTATCTCAAGTAGTGGTCGCTATCTTCGTCGAAGAAGTTACAGCTTCCCGGTGGCCCTATGAGAGGGCATAAATCGCCGACAATGTGGCACGCCAGAAATGGCGACCGTGGCCATTCGGTGCCGGCAGACAATCGCGGTTCTTTCGTATAATGCATGTGGTGTCAGAGCTTTAAGGGTATCGATCCGGAAGGGAATAAGATCGAATCAATTCGAGGCTGGATCCTGGCTGCTCCTCTCTAACCGGCGTCATTCCTCGATGACGCGCCCTTTTCGTTCGTGTCCCGAATTGAATTATAACTCTTCGCCGTCGTCCGTTCTATCTAACATCAAGTTTTCGATCGGGAGATGTCGAAAAACGTGAAAGAACAGACATCGCCGGCCGACTGCAAAACACGCCACCGAGCGCGGTGATAAATCAAACTCTCGGATTTCTTTTTTTTTTTTTTCATCCAGGGAAACGGGCTATCGGTGACGCGAAATATACGGCGAAACTTTAAACAATTAATACGGGCGTAAGTGTTAAAAGTCCGCGCGGTTCGGTGACGCGGATGGATTTATTTTGTCGCTCCTTCCAGCGGCGGGATGAAAGCAACGTTCTCGATGCAAATGATTTATGGGATACTTGATAACGTCTCACGGAAACTGATAGGTTTGTTCGTGACGTATCAGTTGTTGGAAATGTAGGTGATGTCTTGTTCGGCGTGTTCTCTGCCCTTTTCGACGTCGCTTTGGGAAATCGGTAAACGAAACGTGTTTTCCGATATTTTTTCCTTTATTTTTACATTACACGTTCACAAAATGTCGTTCTACTTGTCTATGTATATTGTATATCGTTTTAAACGTTTATTGACAACAATAATCTTGCAATACGTTATAAATAGGAAAAATGAGAATGAATACGAATAATTAAATATTACTCTGTATTAAGATCCTAGAGTCGGGAAGTGTTAATGAACTGTGGTTTCGCGAGCAAATTAGAAACCATTCGATTTTTCTTTTCCGTGAAAGTTCAGCGTAAAAAAAAAGAGCAAGTTAAAACATTCATTCGGTTCGAATCTAGATAAACCGCTCCGTTAAATCAGTCAATAGGAACGCAACGGTGCCGTACAAAGAACCGTTGAGAGAATACAGTTCTGTGGTTCATTAAATTACGGGAAAAAAAGCGTATAGATTCCTTAATCAGGGAATATCGGCAATCTGCCGTTCGGTGGATTGTACGTTGCTATTCTAGCGGTAAATAGGGAAACGAAAGGAAGAGAGGGCATACGAAAAGAGAGGGAGAGAATTGATGATAACGGGGACGTCGTGTCGTGCCCGCCCCTGAGGTAAATCCTTCTGTTTAAAGGGAAACCTTTCGGGGACTCTGTGGGTATGAATAGTAGAGGGAGAGATGTTGGGGGATACACAACGATCGAAATTTCTTACGCGACGGTAATTTCTGCGCTTTGACATTTGTGCGTTTTGAAAATTCGGCACGTCGAAACTTCTTCGACTGTAAAATTATCGGACTTGAAATTTCTTGTTTTCAAATACGTTGGCAGTGAAATTTCATCGTTTTAAGATTTGCTCACGTTGACATTTGACTATTGTACAATCTCTTCGCGTTGAAATTTCTCTGTGTTAAATTTCCATCACGCTGAAATTTCTCCATTTTAAAATTTGTGCTCCCTGTATTTTTCTCCGCGTTCAAATTTCTTTTCGCTGAAATTCCTTCGAGGTTGAAATTTTTCCGCCGTGACGTTCCGTCGCGTCGAAAGTTCAACGTTGCAATCGTATTTACTTCGCGATGATCCACGCGTCTTAAGATTTCCGCGGTTTGAAGATCTTACGCCTTCCCGACATGCTCCCGTGCCCTGGCATTTCAGCTCGCATAGAACTCTTCAAATTCAATGCGGCGAGACATGTCCCGAACTCAGCCAGCTTTCCCGAGATCTGCGAACGCGTCCCTTAAGAGACAACCATTCAAGAACTGTTGGAGTTTAAAGGGGGGGGGGTGGGGGAGGGGGGGTTAATCGAGGCTTAGGGGAGCGTGCGAGTCACGACGTCGCAATATTCACGATGAGGAAACGTTATTGAAAAAAGATGGCGGACTTTATGGCGGTCGCTCGCTGGCGGACAGGATCGGGAAACGTCGATTCGTCGTCGTTTAGTTGGGCGAAAGAAGCGAACTTGGGGTAGTGACACGGTTCGTTTATACATGAAACGAACTTTTAAAGCGGATACTTGGCAAATTTTACGGTGTGATCGCCTCTTCAGGGACGCACACGAGGGGTGAGCTGTTACTCGTAAACCTTCGCTACAAAAGGGAGGGATGTTTGGCGTGCATTTTATCGTAGCTACGTCTTAATCACGGAGTATAATAGAATCTTGATTATCGAATTATCCTTATCGACCGAACGATGCCGTAATTGCCACGAAAATCGATCAGACTTTACATCGTGACACTCTCGAAATTATTTCGAATTTTTCGGCTGTTCTTTAAACTTGACTTTAAATTAGAATTAAAAATAATAATTTAGTCCGTTAAATGTATTTACGGTGATGCTTTTCTGCGGACAAAATTACTTTCTTGGATTGAATTTTCCATCTTCTTTAGAGAGTTACATTTATATTAGATTCTATCTTGAAAGCCATCGATAAAGAAACGATCCATTTTAATGAAATTAAGACGCCGGGAATTTATAATCAACAGCAGCGCGATAACGGTGAAAGCACGAGAATTGATTTCTTTCGGTGGATCGGGAGCGTAATACGGCTAGATAATCAGTGCACTGACGTGGTATTTTATTCCGGCGCTTCCGTTTCCGTCCCAGGTCCCAGCACGCGAGGTATTCAAACGAAGATAAATTACTTTTTGACTCCTGAAGCTGCCTATAAAGCGATATCCGCCTAATCTTGAAAAACACTTAAAGCCGAGAAAAACGGATTATTCAAATCCTCGGCGATGCCTCGGCTCGAACATGCCGGATAGCAAACTCATTTGAGAAGTGCTCCTGGGGTGGTAGGGAATCGGAGTGGCTCGATCGTGAGAACTGAGTTATCAAGAACGAACTGTTGAAAATCCAAAACCGTACGGTTACAGTTCGATACGTACAGTGACGCACAAAAATCTACGTTCTTTATCAACTGATTTATAAAAAGTAGCGACGTTTTAATAATGTATTTAAAAGGGTGTGATTTTTTTATGATTTTTGAAAAATTTTGAACATCATAATATCAACATGTAGGTATTTTGGAGTCTGGAGATATTCCACGAAACAATTTTGAGAGGCACAGGTATAATGTAGCATAAGTATAATACCTACACGTTTCGAGTCGGAATTACCGTTATTAAATGTACGAGGGCAAAAATTTTACAGATTTCCAGAGAAACATACAAATTTAACGTGCTCTTCTGCAAAATTCATATAATGAGAAATATCCTTTTTCACCCTGTAAATTTACAACAGAATGTCAAATTAAAAAGCTTTCGAGCATGTATTTAAACCGAGTCGCACAGAAATGTTCAAACCTCGAAACTTTAAAAACATTAAATTTTCGACAGCTTAATTAAAAAATATTGTTAAACAAGCCGCATAGTGAAATAAAGAACGTTTCATTCCTGTAGACGAAGATTTTGTGGCGCACTGTATGCAACTTCGTCGTACGCACCCGCGAAATTTTTCTGATTTCGATCCGAATTCGATTTAACCACGTGTAAATATCGCATTATCGAAAACCGCGGCTCCCGGAAATGAAATCAAATCCGATAGTCTTGGAGAACGTAAAAGTAAACCGGAATAATCTTTGATTTCCGAAATCTCTGATAACGTTCCCTCTGCTCAACGTTCCATAAAAAGCAAACATTTTTCTAATAATAATAGTTACCAAATAAATAACTTTTAACGTGACACACTTTTGTTCCATTCAAGAATTCGTATATTTCTGTCTTTTGCTTCCTGCCGATAATAATTGAAATTCTCCTCCAACTCTTTCGTGTTTCGTGCTTTTATTTCGGAAATATTCAAGCCCGATTTGAATAATCCGTCCTAATTAAGTTCATTAGCGGCGAACATGTTGCATCGACAGTTACCACAAAAGTAAAATATGCAGAAGGGACTAAAAACAAAAAGGGGGTGGAAAAAAGGGTGGAAAGAACTGTCATTAGGACCGGACGTGTTTATTCAATTTTTTTTTTATTTCCGCTTTTAAGTAGTGCAGCATTATTCAATTACTCGAGACTGTATAAAGTCATACAGAGGAAAAAGTTCACGATAGTTGAACCAGCAATTAATCATTTTCTTCCAAGACAGATACACCTACCACCGGATAGCCGGTTTTCATGTTCCGTGTCACATTATTACACGAGCATCGATTTCTTTATTTTCTTCTACGTCTACGTTACAAGAAAATTTCCCACTTCCGATCCTAATTAATGACGCACGGAATATCCCGCCCGATTTTTACTTTCGCTCGAACAATAAACACACGAAATTTTTTCCATTCTCAATTAAAGAAGCGCCGAATTCTCACGGCATTCCTTCGTTATTTCTTCGTTTCTATGAATCCTCGCGAAAATGAAATCCTACGAACATCTTATTAACGGACCCCCCCTAAATTGCTGCCGGTTGTTTTAAACAGCCATAATTCCGTGTCTGTGAAACGCGGGTGACTAAATGCGGGGAAAACTGTCAGTCTCGGCGTCCATTGTGACATCCGGCGCTGACTGCCGGCTATTTCACGCTCGCCCCGAAATTGATGCGCTTTGAATCCTTGCCGGCCGTAAAACACGGGGCGAAAGGACTGTTAATTATCAAGCTCGTCCCACCCTTTCGCTTTCCGGGACAAACACGTCTCCCGTCGCGGAATGAATTTGTAAAACAGAAGAATTATTTCCGCGCGACAGCGGTGCTACTCTGTCGCGCGTAAATACGGAAGCGAAAGATACCTCGTCCTTTTTTTTCTTTCTTTTTTTTTTATTCACTATTTATCTTACCTTCCGATGGGAAATTTTCCGGGGGTTTTCAGTGGCAGAATAATGCGAACGTGTATGGGTATGTGAAAGTCGGGGGGTTGAAAGTCGTTAGACGTGTATTGGAGTACTTTCGCGACGATTCGATCGATTTATTGAAATAGCTGGTTTATTCAACTAGACGCATAAATTTCGTTGTTGCCGTACAAGTGGAACAGGCATGTTTCTCAAGATTACTAATGTAATTAAAGTGTCTTTTGACGTTTCGGTGTAACGAATCTTTTTTTACAGTTTATGTATTTTTATGCGTAATTTTGGATTTATGGAAGAATTTCCTATGGGATTTAAATATATGGAAAAGTCTAGAAAGACAACGTGAATTTTTCACATCTCGTGACAATTTTTCATCTACGAAACCCTGAAAGCTGTGACTACGATCTCGAATTTTAAATTTCACGTAAACTGCGAATAAGTTCCATATTATACTTACGTATTATCGATTAACTTACATATTATCGTGAGTAAGTTTCGATCACTTTGTATTCTAATTAGCTACGTGTACGAACCCATACGGAAGTAATTTCCCTACACCAACGCCTTGAATTAGAAAGTAAGTGACTGTGTCCTTAGGCAACTGCTAAGGGAACGAATTAATGAACATCCTTCCGCCGTTCATTAGCATTTCAAAGCATCGGATCGAAAAACTCAAAAAAAAAAACAAGAAGAAGAAGAAAAAAAAACCCGGTCGATCGATTAACGATATCTCGTCAAGGCAAGGTTCTTTTTATTTATTTTTTTTATTTATTTTTTTAAACGTCTGAATGTCGCGGTTGATCAATATTTCTTTTCGGAACTTCTGTCTACCGGGAGAGTCCCCTTTCTATTATATCCTGCTTATTCCACGAACACGTTGAAACGACGATATCACGCGCGCACGTGTCTAGTGTATATACAGGTCGGAAACGTGCATATAAAGATATCGCGACATAAGGGAACGGAATAACAGAGCCCGGTTTGCATATTATGTCTGGCATATTGAAACGAATAAGAGAAGCGTCTCCGTAGCCGGTCGAAATAAAAACAGAGAAATTCGCGGCACGTTATGCCGGATTAAGGAGAGATTAATTCTCACGATCCGAAATGATAAATTCTCTGTCATCGCCGGAATTCGTCGCATTATTAATCTGACGATTTTAAGCGCGCGGGCCGCGAGGGCAATTTATCACGGTGAATAATTATTTATGAAATGTGGTAACACCTGCGGGTAAATATAATCTCGTAATATGTTCCCGATGGCTCGGCGTTAAATAAATTTACACGGGAACGAAACCTGTGGATCGTTTTTCAGGTTTATCGATAGGAGTAACGTGTTCCGGTGGTTGACACCATATGCTTTTAATGTACTATAGGGTGACGTGGAAATTATCTTATTCCGTAAAATGTTTGTTAGAAAAATGCTGGAAATCAGACGGGAAATGTTTTTCAATAACCAGACGTTTTCACAGTTGATTCGCGTCGACCGTGAAGTTCGCTCTACGATTTATTTTTCTTCCGGCAATACCTCAACCCAGATTACCCTCAATTACCGCGGTTTTAGTTGTGTAAATATTTATTTTTATCTAATTAGTCCGACAATTTTTCTCGGAGTTTTTAATATTGCTTGTCGCGACGAAACGACCGCGTTCGAAAGCAAATTCACCGTTTAGTAAATATCAAACCTTTTCTACATTTGACTAACAATACGGCCGGCGCGTTCCGTGATACAAACGGTGACAAAAAATGACGCGTGGAAATTTGTCGTCTTGCCATGGACCAACGGTTTTATCAAATTTATTGCTTATTTTTATTGGATTTAGCACAGAGACTGTGTTCCAGCTTTTTGCACGTTATGGAAGAGCGAAATTCGTACGTCAGATTTGGCAACTTCGCCGGCAATTAAAACGGCGAGAAATGTAATTTACAATATGGCCATTCGGGAATAATTGTTAGTAATATTACGAAAGTTTAACCATTGTAATGATATACTGGTAGAGGTACTTATTTGAATACTATAACCAATGCCGTCTGAAATTCGGTTAAATTTAAATGTGATAATTCCGAGACGAAATGTAATATTCCGTTGAATGCCATCTAAGAAATATGTATAATCTCTAAAATACTCAATATACTACTCTATAATGTAATTATGTCATTAATGTGGTACGACAAAGTGTTTTTCTCCGAGTCGTTATGCAATGCCTGACGAATACTATAAAACATATTTACCACATTTTAAAATGCAACCCTATTAAGACGAATTTATACTTGTAACAACAAAAATAGTAAATCCAAAATAAATTTTCGCAACGTTTCAATTCCCGGTTTCTTCACATTCCAAAAAATATTCCAAAACCATTCGCATGCCATTTCCTCTCTACCGGCGCTTCCGTTGCCCTGATTTTCGCAAATCTTCTTTTGAAAAGTCGCCAGAAATTGCATAAAATCCCTAAACCGTCATAGACATATCAAAAACCGATATTTCTAATTACAATTCACAGGATATCCAGCCCGGTGGATTCGAAGGGCAAACAAGCGAAGCAAACAAACCTTTATTTTTCTTATTAAGCACACGCAATTCTTGCCTCCGCCCGGTCCTGTCGATAAAACAGTATTTTCAGACGGAAGCAAATAAAAAACCCGTTTCCCCGCTTTGAAAAAAATCCAGCTCCCCAGAGCGTCCCCTCTGTGGCGCGTAGTTTACCCGGCATCCGCGGATGCACAATGCACATACGTATTTTACACACATACACGCAGAGAACCAGGCGCGGCCTGCCGGTGTCCACGTGCCCATTTAAATTTCCGAAGCACTCGTGGCGGAAGGGTAACCGGCATAATTAAATTAACCCTGTCTAGCCAAGGGGGGAACCCGCTTAACCTGACTTTTATAAAATTTAGAATGCACGGCTCTCGAAAAAAATTTTTTTTTTCCTCGGTCTGCTTCGATAAGTCTTTCCTTTCACGTCTCCTTCTTTCTCTCTCTCTCTCTCTCTCTAGCGCTTTTTCTCTCGATTTCCGTCTTTCTCTCGCGAAGGGTAGAAAATCGCCAAGGCGATCTCGAGGCATTCAAACTATATGTTTTCCCGACCGTTTTCAAGAAGCGGAGAGAGATCGGAGTTAGGGGTATCTCGATGGATTTGCATTCGAAAGCACCCCATTTTCGACCGACGAATGCAAGGATGAAAGAACGGCGCGGGTTCGTGGGAGCAGCCCTTAGTATTTACCCGTCGTAAATACCTGGTTACGAAGGTCTTGTCGACTCTTATATTGATTCCCGGCTTCTTCTCTAGTCAGCCGAACCCAGCCCCCGTGTTTTCCGACGTTACGATTTTATATCAACGGGAATCTGTGTTTCTTTTTACACGTTATCACCGTGTATCATCGTTCACTTTACGTTCGCCTATGTACGTATTTCCACGTGATTTCTATTCTACGTTGTATTAATGAACAGGATTCGTAGAACGCGAATCTATCGTTTCACTAATTTATTGGCCATTAAACGTACTACATGGCGTGTTATTAACCTGTTTATAGGTTAATTGATCATTTACCGATAACTAGTTGGCGCATCTACGGCATCGGTATTTAACTAATGCGGCAATTTGCAAATTTCAAACGGATAGCCTTCGTTTGTGATAAAATAGAAATTTCCTTTCTACTAATGTTTCCCGTTTCTAGTACAAATCGTCGTATCGCAAACTCGCTAGGTATTTTGAATAATTTTATTTACATTGAAAATATGAATCGCAATATCGTGTATAGTTGGACGATCGGGGGTGGGGGGTGGGGGGGACGGAACGCGTGTAGAAGGCGATTCCGATGGTTTTCCAGGGTGGGGGACACGCGAAGTCAGAAGTTTCAGATTTATTGGCCGATTTACGGGGGCCGGCCTCGAGTCTTCATTGCTCCGGGGAAAGTTCACCCCGCATAACGTCGTTTTCTTCCATTTCCTCTGTCCGTTTCTGCGTCTTCCTCTTCGTATCCTTATACCCATTCTTATTCGTATCCCTCTCGCGCTTTTTCCCCTCGTTTCTTTCGATACTCCTTGGCTTCCGAACTTTCTTATTTCGTGGATTGCAGGTACGGGATCGAAGCACCGAACCCAGTCGCTTGAATTCGCGAGTAAAATATCCGTGTTTTTTTCCGTTTTTTTTTTCTTTTTTTTTACACGTCGCTTGATCCTTCCTTCGTTCCGCCCGCTTGTAGGATAATGGAAAAGTTTGATACCGTTCGAGGTAGAAGGGAGAGGAGGTGGGGCTTTATCGTGGTCGTCGAAAAACTGATGACCAGTTAATGGCGGTGTCCCCTTTTTAGCGAGTTCTATTTAAAACTAGCGCTATAAAATTCGCGAATTTATTTGACGAATTTACTGCCGGCCCGGTTTCCGTTTCTGAGTCGACTGAATTTTACGGTCTTCACGGCGTCGAAACTCGGGTTCCCTCTGCCCAAGAAGCGTGCCTCGTAATTTGTAGGTATCAGGGAAATTTACATAGTTTGCGAACTTTGTACCTGAGCCCGTACATTTATAAACCAGATCAAGAGTTGCTTGTCCCGCTGAATGTCTCGGTTAAATTAACGATCACTGTCGCAGCGATTTTCAACCGTCTTTGGATTATTTTGTAGTATTTCCAACAGCATGGACAATTACACCGAATGTCAGTAATGTAATTAAATAATAATGTGGGACAATGTAATGTAAAAATTGAATTAAGTTTAATTTTCCGTCTTTATGGAGTAAATTTATAACTTTCTTCAAATTTTTCATTATTATTGCTGTTCAATTCTTATTGTATATTTACGTTGAATTCTTTTTTTGTTTTAGGTAAGTGTCCACTTTCACGTACATCATTTGCATGTTTTATCCTGGTAATTATTAAGAGACCTAGAGAAACCGTTCGTGCCCAGTGGTAAGTGTATTTATAGTCGAATGTATTAATAGTGTCACGGATCGATTAATCGAGGCAATAGAAGCGCACAATTATACCGGCGTTACGTGAAACCATATCAACTGCTATTATCACCGATCTTCCGATGAATTATAAGTCATTTTTAATTTTCCACGTTTCATTTATCTCCTCGGGGATGTCGATAAAATACTAAGACGCGTCATTTAAATAACGTAGATGATATATGCTTGTCGCTTGAATTTTTCCAAGGAGACCTGAATCGAGTGAAGAAATAGAGCTGGCTCTATCAAAGCACGGCTATTTATCTTTCTTGTCGCGATTATTGCCTAAGGATACTGTATCTTCGTTCGACATCCTCTATCTTCTTCCTTCGTCAATCGATCAAACGCTTTTCACTTTACTCGGTAAGAGCAACCGTGCTTAGTTCGAGCTTTTACGTTTTTATCTTGTTTACCAAGTAGTTCGGTTTCCGACGTTGGCCGATAACAGCGGAAGACGTTGAAATAAATTGGCGAAATTGCCGTGATACCCGAATAAGGATATTATTCACTCAATAAACAGTTCGACCGTAAACTTATCCCGAAAATATCGTTGGTTTTTCGCCTTCGAGGTCGTTTTTCGTCATCGTTCCGTCGGATATTTTCGACTCCCACGCATATAAACGGGGACGTTTTCATAGAGGATCTTGGCGATACCTCGATTTTTCGGCGATTTTATCTTGTTTACGAAGCGAAGTCCGTTTCGTAACCAGATAATAACGGGAACGAAAGGACGAAATAAATTCGTGAAACGGTCGCGACCCCCTGACGATCATTATTTGACCCCATAAACGAAGTCGCTCGCCGGAGTGAGGATCGCGTTTAATACTCGAAATCTTTTTCAGCTATAAATAGAACTCACATGTCCGCGTCCTGTCGAGATACAGGGACATTTTTATTGCCGCCGGTAATAGAATAAACTCGCTGGATGAGGGTAATTTCAGTTTGTACCGGCGAACGTTTTCTCATTGTTTGTTCCCGTCCTTCGTAGACAATATTACTTACTGAAACGTATTTTCGTTTCGTTCGTTTGTACTCAAAACTCCAAAAAAATGTGAGTGTATACGTGTGTGTGTATGTGTGCGTGCGTGCTTGCTTTCCTAATTGAATTTTACGCGTCTCGAACAAGACTTGTACATACGTAGTATGTACTTTTTGCGATATTTTAAACAAGAACCCGGCATGAAATTTAAAACCGTACTGAAAAACATTCCGTTTGAAATACTTTTCGCGAACCAACGATGTGAGACAGAGTATTATATTCAAAATACAATTAACACCATTTATTACGTCCAAATGGAGCTTTGCAAAGTAGTATTTATATCTAAAGACTTTATTATAGAAAAATTCAAATTTCAAACAAATCCATACAACATTAAATTGAACCATCACGAATACAAAACACTCCCTTTTTTACTACATTTCTCCACCAACGTCAAATTATTATTTTATTCTTAAATATCGAGACCACCGAACGAGTCTCAATTCAGATTCGACGTGTTTTTAATATCGTCGCCCTTTCGAAAATCGTTATCCACCGGCCGCGGTAGATTGGCAGCCGCTAACCGAGAGCAACAAAAACAGGAAATCAATTACGGTAATCTGGAAGTTGCGTGGCGTATTGCTTCGAGCGAAAACGTGACTCTTTTTCCGCTCTCCGATGGCCCCGGCGCGCAACATCTCACGTAACAACAATTTCGTGGAGTATTTATTGCGGCTCGTAAAGACGCTCCTAGGCTGTTATGCTTGTATTTGGAAGAGAGACAAATGCCCGTCACATATCAAGGGGGTTAACTCTCGAGCCGAGGGGATGTACAGATTACGTTTTGAGGATCGATAGCCAAGGAACGCAACCGTCACGATTATCGCCTGCTGCTCTATCGCTCGGGGATCACGTATCCACCGAACGAATTTATAACGCGCCTTTCATGAACTTCACCCATGTCGTTTCTCTAGTAGCAATTATTTTCCCCTTTGAAAATGAGCGTTATAAATTGAACCGGGATGAGAGTACACGACTATCGCTACGAGTGGTTTCCTTTTTGGATAGAACGGCGAAATAGCGTAATTTAGAAAATTTAGCGACCGTCGTTAGAAATTGTCGCTTCGATAGAATATCAAAACAGTTTCAATTGGAATATTTAATGATTGTTGTTGGTAGGGATTTTCTTTTTGGATGGAATGGCGTAGAAGTTTAATTTAAAGAATTTGAATGAGGTATGTTGTTCTTCGGGATAAACGTGGCTGATATTATAAGATTATTAATAAAGAAGTCAGAAAATATGGTTGCAAATGTCTAATATTACTGAAAATGTGAAAGTGTTCTAAATGAAAAGTATAAAAATATATCTTTGTACTTAATACCTGAGAAGGTTTTGACAATACAGAGGTGACATTATCAGGTATTTTGACAATTATTCGAAAGGTATTACACAATTACAAGAAACGGCGTTGTCTCTGATTAATTTTATCAATGTAACGTGACGCTCTTGCTCGTTAATCATTCTCGAATAGTTGGAAGTACACTCATTGGGTGCTCAAACAAACAAATATCTCATTAAATGGTTACGTAATCAGGGTTTTAGTGTATGCTTGTAAAGTTGATTAACATCGACAAATTGAAACGGTGTAATAACATCAAAATCATTTACATATTCGTGCCAGTATTTGAAATCAAACGTTGGTACACTAACTTTACCAGAAACAAAACTATATCAAAATATTGTTTCTAGTCGCTTGACTATACTATTTTTGCGCATTATTGTCATCCTGCTAATTCATTCTACAATTCAGCTATTTCAGCTACAAGGAAAAATGAAAATTCCTATGTTCCCATAAATCGAATTTCTACAGTCTCTTAATTAAATTATTACGCCTCCTATTCCTTGATCATTACACAGAAAGGGATACGTCCCTTAATACATATATATTACACGTGGAGAACTATTATTTCTATTTTAAATCAACAGCGTTTACACGCATGTGCACTATCAACAATGATAAAATCAGATAAAAACCGTCATCTAAGAGTTGAATAGAATTAGACCATATATCCACGATCAAATAGTTCCATCCCAGTTTATTTATCTCATCCGACCATCCTAATAAATGTCCCCGTTGTTCCGGAATCAGGAATCGCGAATCCGTTGTGCACGAACGTGACACGTCCAACGTTTCCCACCCCCTAACTTATCGGGGATTTTGCCCGCTTCGTTCTCCGCCTCGTCTTCGCGGATGAAAGGAAATCTAATAACGTTAGCGAACCCGTTGTTTTCCTTTCCCGGATGCTTGTAATCCCGTTTTATGGAGTCGCGGGCGTGTGCGAAGGTATAACGTATACACACGTAGCTATATGTTGTCGCGTTTATAAGTGTTTCGGCGAGTCGTTGCAGCCCTTCTTATCAGCCGAGCGAGACAGATAACAGCCCGGTGTTTCTAACGCGTAACATCGCTGCGTCGGGCGTTCTAGAATTTCTCATTAAATCGGCAACTCGATTCCGAAAACTACGAAGGTCTTCCGAAATCGTGCCTCCGTATGACTGAGGTTTCTTTCTATCGTTGCTCGACAAGGCGTATATTCAATACACTCTAGACGGAGCTCATCAAATTAACGGGAGCTCGTAAGGTGTGTTACACGGTGCCGTGAGCATTGTAAATCGTTGACAAAGATCGGAATATGTACGCTCTGATGGAAGTGAACCGTGTTTAATCCAATGAGATCGTAGTTATTTGTCAAACGTCAGAGACATCGCGCTTTTGTTTTCTTCGTGGGTCACTTGGATTATATTATTATTACTTTTTTTTTTCAATTCCAATTTCGTTCCGTGGATCGCCTACTGTGTACAACTCGTTGGAAAGGGTGTTTTTATGTGTAATATATTTTCGGACCATTCGTTGTCACCTTTCGAATTGAAATATGACTCACATTTTCTGTATTACGTCATTGAACAATCCGCCGAAGTAAAACTTAGAGGTCGATAAGAATTAGCGGAAAGTTATGAATTTATATAATTTCAAAATATCTACATATTACATGTAGAAATAATTTAATCCCGATTTTTTAGCGGAATAACAATGGCATTTAATGAAAGATATAAAAGTTAACTGTTGAATCAACCGTTACCTTTGTCTGACTACTATACTCACCATTCTACTAAAAATTACGAATCAGTAAAGGATCAGTAGATTGTCCCTCAACCAATTCACATACCAGACGACTAAAATCTCTCTCACCCTGTTGCAACTAATAATATTTATATACAATTATTTAAAAAAAAAAAAAAAAAAAAAAAAAAAAAACTATTTACAGCCTTAGAAAAATTACAACGAGTCTACCCAAATACTTTTGCATTCTGCCAGAAGTCCCAATGGCTTATCCAAATTAATCCATGCGCCCGACCGTCCATGATTCTTCAGGAATTCGCACGTGGCTGAGAATTAGGAGTACCGTGTTCACTACGAAATTACTCCGAGGTCCATGGTGGCGTGGACGCACCCGTTAAAATTCTTCGTACCAGCCATGTATGCTACGCGTTAACGGTCGTCGGTGTGCATCGCGGAATTACGTCGCTCCACTTCCGCCATTCCAGCGTCCTGAATGCAAGATGGTCAAAGGGCTCTGCCAGAAGGGCATTCGGTGCCGCGGCACTCGCGCTGAAATCCACCTATCCCGGCGAACAATGAGAACCATCAATCCGCTACCGAAATGGAGAGAATTTCCCTTTAGCACACGTAATACCTCGACGCAGCGGTGGCTTGCACGTAGGCAAACTGGGGGGGGGGGGGTCGCGAGTATTCATATACACGACGGCCCGAAAGTTTCGGAACGACCGAAACTTTCCGACAGAATTTCTCTGCGGCCGACCGATAGAATTTTTGGGAATTCCTGGAAGCGTAACTGAACACGGAATAGTTCTTTTCAAGGCTCGAAGGGATTTCCGATGGGATTTGCGTGAGATGGAATGTATAGATTGAATTAAATTTTTGTGGAAATCTTATTTGCGACGGTGTGAATGAAAGTTGACGGTATTTGGAATATTTAGAATCGAGGAATAGGGTTTATTTGGACTGGCGAGTAATCGAGATCGATTATTTTCTTAAAACGTGAACTTCCTTCCGGATGTCTAAATGAAATTCTGGCAAATAGATCGCCGGGGAATTTAAATCCTCGAGTGATGCAGATTAAATCAGTTAGATAAGTGTGTCATCTTATCTGCATCTATCCTCCGAAGTTTTTCTTCTCTCTAGCGAAGATTTGACTAAGAAATGTAAAGAGTCAGGAGACTTTTAACATATATGTATATCACTGATCACGATATACATCAGATTAATTATAATCTGCATATAATAATAAATTCACATAATCAAATTAGTCTTAAACTAAGTATCCCAACATATTCGTTTCATATAATTAAATTTCAACTTATATTTCCATTCAACTACAATCTAACAAACACATTAATCACACGTACCCAAATTTCATTCGAATCGAAACAAATGAATTCGTCGTTACAGTCTCGTTAGAAAATCCGAACTTTCGAAAACCATTCGTCGAGCGTTCGCCGGATAATCAATCGCGACACGCGTACGTTTCAAGGCACCCTTTGTACACAAGGCCTCACAGAAGCCGGTGTGCGAACACGCGAAAGGGGCGTGCATAAGTGCGGAAATAAACATACGCGAGGGCGCAAACAAAGGGAAACACGCACACGTCTTTGTTGCCGGTTGGTGTACATGTCACCCTGTTCCCGGAGCTGCTTACCACCGTCTTTCAGCCGCGCAAACATCTGTCCTTCATACTGCCAATCCCCGTAGCAGTTTAAGCTTCCAATTGCTGCCAGGGAAATATCGGTTCGCACGGATGTAGACTCGGCTACCGATAAACCAGCCCTCCCCGAAGGGTCGTTTAACTACGTATTTTTCCGTACGTTTTACCTTGTTCCCTGTTCCGAGAAAGAAACAGCCAGGGCTTATGTGCCCCCGGTATATGACCTCAAAATAAGGTCTTTTGCTACGTTCCCTTTTTCATGTCCCCGTGGGAGGTACTTTCGGTAGGTATACATGGACGGTAGATACCTGTCTTTTGTATTTTTACTCGTGAAATTCCTGTGCCGGCCCGTATTTTTCTTTACGTTCTCCGCGAGATCGGTTCTGAATATCTTCTCGGAGTGATAGCGTACGTATTGGGTTACGAATGTGCTTCCGTTCTTTATTGAAATATTTCGTATGTTGCGCGTAACCGTATACTCGACGTGTGTGTGTATGTGTGTGTGTGTGTGTAGGTGAACGTGAGTTTCACTGTAAAAGGAAATTGCTAAAAATAGCAAACGTTCGTTTCATTCGAATAAATTTCGACGGGGTTGTTTGATTCTTTCTATTAGAACGTTATCTGGATGAATGATCTGATTCCCTCTGTGGAAGAGTGTTTCGATTCTGGAAATATTTGATGATAGGTTACAAGGGTCAGTGTGAAATCACGTGCGCCGTTACAATAGTATGCGAGTTCACAGGTCAAAGCGGTTAACTGTGTTTTTAGAATTTTGGAAATATGTAGTGTCAAAGTGATTGGTTTCTGTTGATATTTTTATGTTTAAAATTAATTCCTTTGATAGCAGATTTTGACAGCATAAACGCTTGACATTTTTGTGACCATGAAGTATAAAATGATTTTCTTCAGAAGTCAATTAACATTTACTGTATACTGTAAAGTAAAATGTTGCAACAATGCTATTTAAATGTTTATACAGATTTAGATAATTAATCTAATAATTTTTCTAAAAATTTCTCTATTTTTCTTATTTTGTGGAATTAATTGATTTAAGAAATGAAGGGATCATATATTAATTGAAATAGAATATACTAAGTAAATTATAGAGGTGTTTTTCAGATCTAGCTTTGAAAAAATTCACAGAAATACAGATAGAATAGACATAGTTTTGAAATAAACTTGGACTCGCTTACTTTTTACACTTCAGCTCTTCGAATTCATAATCACGATAGATCTATTTGAACATAGATCTTTGAGAGTAAAGTCAACAATGGTGCGACTATGTAGCATGTTTCGATTTCACATTTCCAATCAAATCTCCGCTGAAAATAGGAAAGCAAGAGTTGCCCGTGTTATCGAATTGCTTGAGGCAAAACTCTTCGCTTGACACAGCGGTTCCGAGGAAATTTTGGAGATTCGATTCTGAATGAAGCCCCCTGCGACTGATGACAGCCATTGCTTGGTAGGAAATTGTGTGGCTGTATTTCACAGCGCAACATAGGCGTGAATACACAATCGGCTGTATACTAGACTTCCATTTATCTTGTCATAGATTTTCTTCTTATACCGCCAGGTGAAAATATCTATTATAATCGTGGACGAGAATTGAGCGAACAAAGTTTATCGAACGAGAGTCGTGAAGTGAATCGAACTGAATGCAATTCTCATAAAATTCTTCTTAATCTTTCTACATTCTATTCGTAGAAGTTTGTAAATTCCAATTATAATTCGGACGAATGATTTTTTATTTATATCACATTTTCTTTTTTCCAGTAAAAATATCTTGGCATTAGTGAAACAAAATTAGTGTTTTTTCGTTAATTTTCATTTGAAACTTCGCTGTTTTGTTTTAGCCCCTTTTTTGAGCGATCAATTCATTTCCAAGGAATACATATTCTCTAGCGTGTCTTGTGTATTTGATATCGAAATGTCAATTACAGTCTATTTACCACAAGTTTGGTATCTCTAAATATTCATTTAATATCATTTACTATGTATACAACGGGAGGATGCTATCCCATCTAAACTTTCCCAATTTATCCCGTGCGCGGATTGTCCGCCTTTCTCGATCGATGGTGCCCGCGTTAGAACAGTTCTGATCCAATTAAATATTGCCTTTTACGACTGTGCCACGGAGATCTAATTCCCATGATAATGTACAGGAGAAATTGATATTTTCGACAGGCACTTTTATGATTCGCGTTTACTATTCTACGTACGATGTCGAACTACTTACTTCAGATAAAGAGCAGGACGGAGAGGAGGTGGAGAACTGATATATGTTGTGGGAGTTAAACTGGCAACGGAACTTCGAACTACGGTCCCTCATTCTCCGAACTTTCTTACGTAAGTATACGGTGCACCAAGTATGTCCAAGTTCGCGCAACCACCAAGAGTCAAGTAGGTTTATGGAAAATAATTCGAATCGGCCATGTGAAATATGCGAGTTTTCCTGATCGCCTATAGAACGGCATTATTGTCCAGATAAAACGAGACTTCACCGACGGTATTACTTTAAGTATTTGAGAAAACAACTCGTGGAATATTTGTATTCCATTTTAATGCTGATTATTCGTATCGTTGACTTTTGCACGCGAGACTCAACGCGTGGAAATGACAATTTGTCAAAAGGGATTCCCTACTCGTCACAAAGACGGCGGGACGTTATTCAAACGGTATCTATTCACGTCGCACGTTATTTTTCTCTTTTCTTTTGGTTTTTCTCTATGGTCCGTGTATCTTTTTTTTTTCCCCTCGCGCACTTGATGTTTTTTTTCAATGTATTTAAAGCGAAATAACGATACGTATGAGAATGTTCACCCAGCTACACTTGACTAATTCGTTTCCCGCGCGGAAGAAATTCAATTCTCATTAACATCGCGCTTTGACGAAGAGACTAAGACGCAGCATGAATGCAGTAACCTATTTTCTGAAAGAACGAACGAGTCTCGTGGACGCAAGAAGCACCTCGCCGTAAGAAGAATGTGTAGAACACCGTGAATTCTCGTCGTGTTCTCCGCGGACGGTGGCTGCTGCCGCCACAGTATTTTCCGTCTCCCCTCTGTCTACTCTCTTTTCCTCCTCCCCCCCTTTCTTTTTCTTAATTAACGTGACTTAAACACCGAAACTCTTTCGTATCGCGGGGAAAATTATGATTCACGCTTTAAAGCGACGCGACGCCGCGTTAAGAGACGCCTAACAACCCGAAGGAACTTTTTCATGCATAACACTTTTATTTCTCGCGACTCTCTTTTTCCAGTCCCGGAGATTGTTTTTTCGAGGCCATCGTTATTGTTATCCTCACTCGGACCGGTAATAGATCATACGAATTCGTTGCTTTGTTGTCGTCGTTGTTGTTGTTGTATCCGGTGGAGAATCGCGAAATCTTCTCGCCGTTACGTTAGGATTACATGGAAATGTGCTGGCAATTCGCCGATATGGAAACGAAAGGGCGGGCCGTAGTTCTACGATACATGAATACAATCAGGATATTCGTAGGCGGTATACGGGCGGATCATATGTTTCCGAGGGTGTTGAAATCAGACCTGCTATTTTCGCTGTGTCACTGTGCTGCGTTACATTATTCCGTTTTTCTTGTGACGGGAACACCTGGTTTCTTATTTTACCTGGCGTAGCCTGCGTTATTTTCGTGGCGATAAAAATGATTTTATAATGTGACATCAGCGGATATATCGTGTTAATACAAATTACGAACAAATTCAAGACTCACGGATTTTATTGCAAATAGTGTACTTTATCTGTCTGGAGTCACAATGACGTTACGTTATTGAATGTAAAAAAAGAATACGAATGTCGATATGAGACTTGAAAGTTAATTTACCTCAATTGCTAAACGGTGCTTGGGAATTCGAATGAATTTTGGGGTTACACAGATTCTCGTTGGAAACTCAATTAATTCCGGAAGATTTTTATTTTCGGGTAGATATATGCACGGTTGACGAGAATGTTTTCGTACTTTTGTCTCGTCCCCTGAAGTATTTGATCAAACAATCGAAATGTTATACAGTTTTCAGCGAATCGCTCCCATTCGTTTTTCGATACACGATGGACACTCATAAACTCGCACGTTTTCGACGTGAAGTGGATAGCACTTCACCTAATTTTCAAGATTAAATGAATACTGTTCCTATTATTCGGTTCCTCGCATTAATTGCATTTCGTGATCTACGGGGTGACACTTCAGTTAACGGAGGAAGGTATTATGCAATTCCAAAGTTCAAAATACCTATAGCGTTACATATTCATTATCTAATTTCTCATTGTTACAAGTTTCGCAATATGTTAAACAATTCTTCTATTAAAATACTTAATTTATTATTTATACATGCAATGCATTTATCTGTAAGATCTTTTTTTGAAGACTCGCATAGACCAAATACTTTTTCTGACTCAGTTAATAAATACAGGTATAACACACCTGTATACAATTAATCTGATAATTAACATGGAAGCTGGTAGATAACGAATAAAGTATAAGTCTACACCTTTAATTAAACATCGTTTCATACATATCATAACCAATACACATATTTACTCCGTTTTTTGTAGCATTTTTTTTTACTGTTTGTCGGTTTACATTGTTCTCTAACCGCACGGTTTGCTATAACCAGAATTTCCATTCTCTACGAAAAAAATTGGGAAAAATACACAAATCTATGAACATGAACGTACAAAATCCCGTACACGTACAAACCACCCGAGCGTTTCGGCGGAACGAAACAACACCATTTCCATCCTCGCTGCGCACTACGTCCTCGTAAAGTTGCTCTAGTGCTCTTTCCGGCGAGACCTACTTTCTATCACTAACTAATCCGAAACTAACGAATCATCAAACCGACACGTTCAAACCGTCAGTTTCAACTGCGAATATCTAAATTTCCATCTCGCACCATACTATCGCAAAGTCCTGTCACCTGTGCATCCGAACACTTCCTCTCTCTCTCTCTCACACACACATACACACACATACATACGTAGACTCGTAAAATCCCTGTGTGTAAGTGCATCAGGCGATCAGGTATCCAGCACTCGATATGAAACCGAGCAGAGACCGCTGCAGCTTTTCGACGTGAGAATACCACGAATACCATGAATTCCTTCCGTAACCCTGTGAGGGTGGTTTGATCCTTCGCCGATTCTTCGTCGTCGAAGAAGCGAGGATCCTGGAAGGTCGGACGGCCCTTCGAAGGTAGCATGGAAACTTCCGATTATATTCCACGGGAGCGATAAAGCGATTAGGATGCTCGGTTGTACGCGATGGCTTAAGGAGAGAGAAATGAGAATGGGAGAGGAGAGGAGAGAAGAGGAGAGGAGAGGAGAGGAGAGGAGAAGGAGAGGAGAGAAGAGCCATAGGTAGGGATAGATAGCCCTACAGGTTCACAGGAAAGAGACGGAATGTATAGAAGGCACTCCTTATAATACGCGAAATGCCTTTAAATACGGAATGCCGACTCATCGATTATTCCAGATATGCCGCTAATACGCATTCTATTCGTTCCTCGACACACGCTCAATTTCATGATTATGGTTACGTTTCTACCCAATGAGAGAACAGTCCGCCGCCAAGGTGGATTTTATTCATGTTACGCGACGGCGGTCGCGGATGTTTGTTTTGTAATTAATGGCCCGTAGGTCTTGTTGTTCCTGTGTGCGATGCTGTTTAATTTTGTAATTCGTTCGCAGCGGGTTTGTTTCGCGATTTTCGTCGAACGCCCGTTTCCTAGTTTGCATTGTTGCGCATAGCGAATTTACCGTTATTTCGTTTCACATCTCGTTACATCTTGTTAGGTTATCGTTGAAATTCCAAAGTATAATTAACCAAGGATTTTATTGTTATTTTTATTATATCCACAGTTTGTTATGTACCTTTGTTGGAAATATTGTTATTGTGTGATTATCGCTGCGTTGTATTACCTATCGTGTGCTGGTTATCCTAGTCCGAGGATTTTTTTCTGGAGAAATGATTGCCATAGGATTTTTAGAAAGTTTTACGTAATTAAATATGGCGAGGGAATGCTGTCAGCATCGTGTGACATGATTAAATTGTCTTTATCCTGGTTCGCTGATAATCTTCGGAAGACTGATCGGAGCTCGTTTCCTTTCCCCGATTCATATCTTTAGCTATCAGGCTGCTAATTATGTTGCAGAAAAAAAGGTCAAAGTAGAGCGCTTAAGTAAACTGTGCCTTGTCCTTGTGCTTAATTTACAACGAGGCAATTAATTTAAATCTTTTATAGAATGACTTCCATCGAAATGGCAAGAAATTCTTTGAATTAAAATTTTCAAATGATTTTCATACGGACAAGAAGTAATCTTCTTTTACATAGAAATTCTTATCGGTATTTTATAGTCAGTAAAAAAATGTGACAAAGAAATTATATTATAATGGTTTTAAACAATGAGGATGTTAAATATTTTGAAATATCGATTGAATTCTGAGAACATAAAGTATATTAAAAAAGATATCCAGATTGATAATCATGAAAGTAATTCGTTATTGAGACATTATAATTTTGTGATATTTTAAGTGAAATTCTAGAAATTATTTGCATACTTATGTCGGTCCTTGTATTAAACTCAATTACACAATTATAATAAAGAACGAAACAATTGTTTTCTGTATAAGTGTATTGTTTTCAATACGATCTCGTGATGAATTAAGAATATACATGCATAAGTATTAAGTTTGCAAAAATGCGGTAATTCAGCAGCGGATTCCCTCGAATAAACCTGTGCCACGTATAATTAATTGTCGTATTAGATTAAAATACATAAAATAAATACATTATTTCGTTCCTTGGCAAGAAAGACCTGTATGATGTAATCTCCGAGATCGCGATTCGCATGAATTCTATAATACAATTTACCTACCGGGGGTAACCGGGAAAAAGTAAATGTATATTTCACCCGCCACTCTCGACCACTCTAATTTTCGATTTTGATGCAAATCTTGAACCACTGTACGGAGAATAGAAAGCGAAATCGTACGTTGCCATTACCAAACTTTCGAGTCCTTCTTTTCCCTCGGCAATCGCCCTCGTAAAAGAAATCGATTTCGATCTCCTTGAGCCAGACGCCGGCGAAATCGTTTTTATTAGAATTTTTCAATCCCGCTCTGTGCTGTCTTCGTCATTTCACAAAGCCTCACGAAAATGCGGCAGAAATGAGGATACCGGAGCATAGAGAGCTTAGAAGACGAAGAAAGAAGCTCGTCCTGAAAGAACTCACCCTTGCTGGAATCTCAGCTTTCTTACCCTAATTCTTCTTTTTTTTTTTATTAACACCGACCGGTAACCCGCCCTTAATCTTATATTCGACTCTCCTTTAGGCCAAACGTGAGAGAAAGAACGCTGGAAGGGAGAGAACGGTAGATATTCTGTTAACGGTAATAAAATCATGAATTTAGTATCCCTGGACAACCCTTTAAATTATAGTAAGAATAGCATTTTCCCAGATTAATCCAAACTTAATTGTTTGTAATATATTAAAGAGAAGTATTTATCTAATAAGAATGAAGATAGAAACAATTGCAATTTATATATAATTTAATTTGGTTTTGCCTACGTTGCGAGTTCTGCAGAATTTTCTCGTTTTTAAAAGACTGTCAGATAAACGTGTTTATATCGTTACAGACATTTTAACAAAAGTCTATTCTTCGAAACTGAGGGAAAGATAGTGTATTCCCCTCTTCTAGGGTTTCATCGTAGACGTAACAGTCAGCGTTATTCTACCGCCACGGAGACACGATGTCGGCTTATCTTTCATTTTATATTCTATTTTCGCAGAATTACATCTTACTGCATAATAAACCTGCTCGTTTTTCCTCTCGGTTGCGTAGATTTTTTTTTTCTCACGGAGAGAGAAAAAAAAGAAAGCGGTAAGGCCCTTTACAGTGGACGACCTCCGCTAAAAATGAAGCTCTTAATCAGCTTCGCGAAGAACCTCGAATAACTACGGACCTCCAGGCGTCTCACGAATAATTGGAGAGTGGAATTACGAAGGCACCTGCATAGAAACGTTTGCCTGTAACAAAGCTTTTCAAGATTTCACCCTTTGAGATACGATACCCTTGGAATTCGCTATAGGCGCGTAATTGGGTAGCTTCTGTTTTCATACTCTCGACAGGATTAGGATGTACCGTTCAATTTTTGCTCGGTATATTTCCCCTGTGTTACCCTGATTCGGAGTCTTTATAAATATGGTGACTTTTCACTCTGTTTGTTCATGTAAATTTTCCGGGAAAAGAAATGAAGGAAAAGAGATATTTACATGACTTATCATAAAAAATTATTATCATCGTTATCGGTTCGGAATAGTAATAAGGTTTTAAATATTAATTAGAATGGTTACACTATTTTCAGTACATGTAATTAGATGCCGAGACGTTAAGCAACGTGTAATGAACATTAGTGTTGGCTTTTCAAGTGATGTCGGGGCAGGATTAGTTTCAACTCGTTACTGGAAAATTACGGCAAACTGAGAAACGTCGATACTCATGCGGTAAATAAAATTTAATAAATTTCTACCGGCAGCGGTTGATCATCGTGCAGCAGCTTGATTTCGAAATTCCACTTTAATTGAATTTATCATACCGATCTTGGATATGTCTATATAAAACTTTTCAAGTACGTCTAACCTTTCCTTCCCAGTTAATAAAAAAAAAATCATCTACATAAAAAATATTCCAAACAATTTTTTTTTATATAACCATACCGATAAGTTAAGTAAGGTATATTTCACCGCAGTCTATATTTTATCACGTTAACGATCCGTTTATCAACCCTTCTAGCAAATATCTGTACATTTTATATTTATATAAACGCGAAACCCTCAGACGTAACCATATTTACCTTACATTCGCGGAAATATCCCTCACGTTTAAAAAAATTATAAAATAACTTCAAACCCCTCAATCATGTATGACCGTGCTATTTAAATACATTTTTTTTTAAATTTCTCGACAGCCGGCAGCTTTCTATTAATTAAGAACTGCGAGAGCATTCGAATCCTTTCAGTGGCCCGTCCTTCATTAATATTTCACTCGTCTCGCTTCTTACGGGAGTCGCATCCGTCTCCAACAAACCCCCCTTGGGTCCATGGGTCTATCGAATTTCCGTGATATTGCTTTTCATTAAACTCCACTTAGACGCACGCACCAGTAATTACGACAACTTTCGTCCCGAGCCATAACTGATCACGCCCTCATTAAAAGCTCATTACCACGATCGAGTGCGTGAACTATTTCGAACGTTCAATATCGATAAAGGAATGTTCCGCGGGGGACTTTTGCGACTACCGCCTTTATTAAAGCACGATCGCCGTACGATGTCCAATCCCTGGGCTACGAGAATTCTCAAAATTCCTGGGACTTCCTGTGTTATCGTAGCACCGCCACCGACCACGTTTGAGGTTTCTTCTCCTGGTACCACCAGCTCAATCCCCTCCCCCCCTCCTCTCGCTTTCTCTCTCTTTGTGTCTCTCTTTTTCTCCATCGTTTTCCACCCCGGTCGTGTTCGTTCCGCCTGTAGTTCGGTTAATGCAAGAATTTCATCTGAACCGATCGACTTTGACGGGAAATCATTCTGGGACCGTACACTCTTACACTGGCTAGTTTAATCTACGGGGGAGTATTTGTACAATTTGAAACTGTTGGGTGTTTAAAGTTACTTCGCCACCGGGACAGAAGTTTCCCGGCGTAGGTAGCAATTTTAAGGCTTGGAAAGGTCGAAAGCTCGGCAATTTTAATGCATAGAAATTTCAATTCCGCGGAAATTTCGACGAGTAGAAATATAAATGTGAGGGAAGTTCCGCAGAAGTTTTAATCAGACGACAAATAATTTGATTTTTTGTTTGTCGGTTTTGTTGACGTGTAATTTTTACCTTAAGGACGTAATTGATGAAAAAATTCTGTCTCTGTGTACTTTTTTACACGTGTTTATAAATTTGTTTACTTTATTTTAGACAACTCAGTCTTAACACTAAATCTGCCAGGGCCTGTCATATATTCATTTTTATTTTCAGTTGTCCACGTTACAACTTTTAACGCTATGTTATATTTATAATGACCAAAATAGATTTTTTGTATTAATATTTAAAAATTATTTTCTTTACCTAGCGATCTCCATTCAGTCGTTAAAACTATAACTCATATTTAAAAACCATTAATTTCATCCGTTCGATACACATAGCTATACGTATATGTAAAAATTGCCAGTTAGTTTAGCATGGAAAATAAAAAGTATGAAAATTGGTAAAGCGACGAAAATAGTATTCTAACTACCTTGATAGAATATTCAGACAAATGTATATACGACTTCGAATTCGAGATTTGTCGGAAGAGTCGAAATTACACGTATAATCGAGCAATTATCGGTCTGAATTGGGTCCATATGTCCTTGGCAAGGGTGGGGACCAGGTAGAAGGGATATCGGAAAATTAAATACGGCGTCATTACGTGGTATACTTGTGTACGTACGCGCGACTTCCACGGATTGTTCAACGTCCTTCGGGCGCTCGATTTTCGGTGAGTTTATTGTTCTCTAAAACGCGTACTTACGAGTGAATTCTCTCTCTAACCGAGTTCTGAATTCGAATTAAATTTCTTTTCGTGCCGATAATTATGCGCGAGGTCTAAATTTAGAATTAAGACAAATTGAATTTATCGATTATTTCAGATGACATTGTTTTACGAATGAAATAATCTGATGCTAGAAAAATTATGTACAATATATTTAGACCAGTTTCATAATCAAGAACACATTTATGGAATAGTTTCTCTAAAAAGTATATTAAATGCTCGTCTTTAAAATACATTACATTTCATTTATTATCAGTGTATAAATAAGGTCTTGACAGATATAGATTCGTTCTGATAATTAATTAGTGAAACGAGCAAAGTATTGCAATAAATCACGATTCCCTATAGTACTGTAAATAAATACACTGATCACTTTGATTAGTAACATCACACACCGTTTATTTCAAAAGATATTAATATTCTCATTTGATGTCATATTTATTAGAGCATGTGTTATTTTGATATGAAAGTTTGTCATCCGTGGCAGCTATCATAAAAGTATAAATATCAAAAACATCGAGAACACCGTAATTGCAATTATTTTTCTCAACGACAAATTTTACTTGTTAGAGAAATTCTGATGTCACGTCTTAAGTTTTTAATGTCAATCTGCATATTTTATTTCTTCTGGCGGAATGGCGGGATGGGGTGGGGGGAGACAAAGAAACCGAGAAAACTTTTTTTTAAACCGGCTATCAAGATATTTCGCGTTTGATTGACAGACCTTCGATAAAATTCACAAAGTGGAGATAGGGATACGGCAGTTTCGTGGTTCATTTGATAAAAACCATGCTTCGATAAATTCTACGCTCTTCGTGCGCCACGTCAGAACTTGTTTATTAATCATCCATTATGCAACGAACGCTGGCGCAGATTGCGAGCGAGGAACGATCGGCCGTCGCGGCAGGCTTATAGGCGATGCAATTTTAATGCTCTTCCGCGATTTCACCGTTCCATTTTGAACGGGTAGTATAACGGATCTCCAATCCGCGGAAATATTCATTAATTATGGAAAAATGTCGGACCCATTAAAGTTTCATACGGTTTAAAGAATAATTACGGTTAAACATCGATAAGTGAAATAGGATTATGAATTTATGATGCAATTTGTATTACCTCGAGATACATCTTCGTTTCGTTTATTGAAAACTCGCGAGAGAGAGAGAGAGAGGGAGAGAGAATTTTACGCGTGATTGGTGGTTTTTCGAAAATAAATAATTAAATTTTGCGCGATATTTTACTTGATGAATTCAAATTCACAAATTGTTAGAACACAAAGGTTTCTTGGCATAAAATAGTCGGGGATGTTGTCAGTACTCGTGCATGGCATTCTTGATGTCAATTTCCCATTTAAAAACACAGAATTCGTATCATATGTATCACACATGTATATGGAAAAGAACTGCCTTGGTAATATTCTTATGTTACACGATGGAAAAAAATTGTGCTCTGTGTGTTCGTTATGTACATGTAGTACGTCCAACAATAACCGAAGTAAGCCGACTACGTATGAATAAAAAAAAAATACAGCCATGTTCCCTGCACATACAATCCCTCATATATTATTCATATTTCCTGTCCCTGTTTAGCTTTTCATTCCACGCGTATGTAACTGACCTAAAGGATAGTTCACGGAAATACACAATAGAGATATAGGCAATACATACATGCATACATACATACATAGATATTCGCGTATTTGAATCTATTTACCAAATCGATTGACCTAAAGGGATAATAGTTTTCAAATTTGTTTCGCAGACATTTTTATCACTGAAACAACGATTCACTTCGGGCAAATTATTCAATACCTGGTAATATTATATTGTAAAATAATACTTCGTGTCCCTTTTGAATAAAAGTTTCATTTCAAAGCCTATTAATCTTGAAGCTCGTGTGTATGGAAATTTCCACGCAACTAATACCTTTACGCCATAGAATTTCCAATTTCGAAACCCCACGAATTTTTCTAATTCAAACTCTCGGCGGGGAGGCTGATCCGGTGACGTAATTCTTTGAACTTCCGCGACCACGTGCGTACTTTTGGAACACCATCGTGCCGAATTCGAGCGAAAAAGTTCAGACCTTGTTCCCACGATTAAAGAATCATCGTAGTCCTCTTGACCCATATAACCTTCCACTGTTTCCCGTCACTGTACCGTCATTCTTTCATCTCCATGCCGTATCGCAAGGACCCGCGTGGAGGTTCTGGCAGCTGCATCTTGAAATATTCAGCGAACACAGCATGGAATTCGAAGTTGAATGATGTTCGCGGCAAGAACATTCGAACCTGGGACACAGGGCCGTATCGAGATAACTTATTTACGCGCTGGCCGCAGAAACGCGATCACTTGCACACGTAAACTAGGAAATGAGAGGGAGGCAGGGGAGAGAGGGGGAGAGAGAGAGAAATGGGTGGCGAAGGGTTTGAATTGTATCCCTTTAATTTGTTGGTTAATAAATTATTTTTAAATTATTCGTTGCCAATTAAATATAAGGCATATGGCAATATAAAGGAAAACTAGAAAAAATAACTTTTTATATTTAATTTCTATCTTAAAACAGATATTTTTCCCTTTAAGTTATATTTCCTGATCAAGTTTGGCATAAATTCGCTGAGTTCACAAATGTTCACAATTTTCGGATAATTTTCACCAGATACCTCTCGGATACTGGTTATAAATATGTATGTATAAGAAACGTCTAGCTGTCTTTTCAATTTCATTTCTTGCTTCTCCCAGCCAGTAAATTTTTTATTGAACCCCTTAACATTGAAATCATCCTTAAAAATTTTCCATTTTCAAAGAAGAACGTTCTCCCACAAGCCTTAATAACGAACACGATGGTTCAATTATCGCACCATGTACCTATACATTGATCACCAATAAATACACGAATCGGTGCGGAAGTACCTTGACACAGTGAACGAACGGCAGAGATATTTCATAACATCCGACACGCTCCACGGGTAATTACATTACACTAATTATCCATCCCGCGCAACATAAACCGGGCAACGAGGCGTAATGTCGTCTCCCCTTTTTCTCCCCCTTTTTCTCCCTCTTTTCTGCCCGTTTCCTGATACGAGTGCACGCACGCGACAAACGTTGCCCGCAACCAGCCTTTACTAATTCCAAGCCAAAACGAAATACGCACATCGCCGGCCCGCCTATTGGCGTGGCTGTTTCGTCCATCCCAAAACCCATGGCAGTGGGTACCAGCATTACCGGGCTGCGACCATCCGGAATTGCTGTGACAACGTTTCGTGGTTGCGTGGCAATTGCGGTCCGGCGGAAAGGCCAGTCAGCAGTACGAACTCGTTTTGACAATCCGACTCCGCCAAGATAAAACCTTCCGAACGGGACCAAAAGTCCGGGTGGACTCGGAACGTTCGCTGGAGTCCGCGACAATCATCGCCGACCCCCTGGTGTTTCGATCGGAGACTAACAATAGTCTCTGACAGAAAATGTTGCGTCGGACTCGTTGGAAATTGTGTGATTAATTTGTTGACGTACGATGACCTTTTGGAAATGGCATTCATTTTATGTGTCGTTGTAGACTTTGACGTCTCCGAGAAGATGAGAACTGTCTTAATAGGACGACGTGCGGTATATTATTAAATTATTAAAATGTTTCACTCGTGCATTGATTCTGTTTTGTTTAGGCATTACATATCGACCTGATTAAATATTACACATTTCTTTATAATTATTTTCTAATGTTCCTATATTTTCTTATATTTTCTTATTATTATTGAAATGAAATGCTCTGTTTCTAAGTGTGTACTTGACGGTTCAGTTGCGACAAATTAAATAGTACTTTTTAATTAATTAGTAAAATTTAGGGTGTCGGAAAGTGATATATGAAGGTTTGGTAAAGTCTTTAGAAGTCGTTTCTTATTTGGGTGTAATTCCTTCAGTTTCTTCTATTTCTGTCTAGACGTGCACAGGAAGATTTTTCTGTGGATTGAAATTTGATTCGCAATATGAAGTATATGTATAAAGTTCCTTTGTTTAGTTCTTTAACATAGAAGCTAATGGAAACACCGTATTTAGTTTGCCCTAATGACACATCCAATTACAAGTCGAAAATCAAGTAATTTAAAAACCGATAGAAAAAAACAAAGCTATTGAATATCATCAAAGTAGAACTACAATCAAACACAATAAATAAAAAAGGTAGTACCTGCCACTTGCGTCGATTTTTTGGTTTTCTTTCACCAGGATAGTATGATAATTACCAATTTTTCGATAAAATTGATAAAACTGATACAGAATTATATGAACAACGGAAATAAAGTTTTTCGTTGCGTTTATAAACAAATTTAATTTCAGAAACTAAAAATCTGTTTTAATTACTATCATTCTGGTATTTTTACTTGCACCGTCTTTTGTCTTTAGTCTTCAGTTCTCATTTCCTACAATATTTGTTATGCCCAGCTGCGCGAATTACTTTCGGTAGGACTTCACATTCTTATTTTATTCGTGTTGTTTTAAGTCAGAGCGCAAAACGTTAATTAAGATGCCAGCAGACGCAGCGGCTATGGACACGGAAAATTATAATACGAAAATGAATTCCATCTTTAGACGAAAAACATACCGATTCAATTTTAATTACCTAACATTCTACCAACTGTAAATCATTAAATAACAGATAGAATTTCTTCGATAACAAATTTTCCAGATATACCAACAAAATTTCGTTTAAAAAAGACTCTAGTTATAATTTATTCTACAAAACTGATGAAGTCAAATAAGATCAGTTTTAAAATTCACATTCTGTCTGAGATGCATATTTCCTTAATTGAATGGACCTGGCGAAACATTAATCAGGCTTTCCCGTCACGTTTCCGAAACAGTTGATTAGAAAGGGGCTAAGATAATCGAAAACTGAAGGTAGCTCATATCGTTTCTTACAATTCTCGCGAAAATACGGTCACGTAGAATTCATCGCGTTTAAACGATCACTGCTCGTCCGGTTGAAAGTACACCGTAGGTGCATTTTCGTGTTCTTTTATTCTTACATCCTTTTGCTCTTCGTCATTACCAAGAAAAGGTTCATGTCGCTTGTTGGCTCTTCCTAACCTTTGCTGGAGCGTCGTTCTGTCTTGAGATCAATTTTTTTCTTCTTTTAAATTAATCGCCATACCCCCGGAAAAACATTAATTTTTTAAATACATTACTTTCGATTCAAGATCCATACAATTTCTCTGTTTCGTGTCGTTTGCGTGTAATATTTGAAAATAAATAAACTGGTCCATGTGTTGGTAACTTGTTTTTTACACAAATTGTCGACGTAGCAATTTTCATGTTTTAAAACGTGCACCGTAAATCTCGAGCTTGAAAATACGTGTTTGTAAAATATTTAATAATACCGGAGCTGCTTGACAGTTAAGTCGTAAATGTTTTCATATAAATACCGACTAATGTCCGCGCTTCCCGTGGAAAATGAAAAATACGTGTTTATTATGAAATATTTCGAACACAGCTCGTCATGTTGTATCACCATTAGCGTGACACACGAACTGCATAAAAGAAAGGTTTCGTGACAATGACTCGCTATTACATAACACCGTCGCAAAACACACACGAATACGTACGCGTATGCCTCACAGATGTGTTTTTTAATTTCTATCAAACGTAATTCTGTAATTTCATTTTATTCGCATGTTTATGGAGTTCGCTGTTTACGTCGAAAGTGTAATTAATTATACCTCGTGTTACAGTATATTCGTACAATAAAATGAACAAAACAAACATAAAAGTTGGATAGTCGCACGTAAAAAAATTGCAAGTTATTTTCAATGACCAACATCGAATCGTTAATATTATATTTCAAATGATAAAAAACCATCATCCGGATAATATACGACGCAAACATTCACCGCATCACATAAACTTCCTGTAAACTTGCTCCACGAAAACAGATCGAACCGAAACATTAGTGAAGAATTATCAATAATAAACTTAGCAACGAAATTAAAATCACAATTTAACAATTTAACAAAAGACACACGTCATCGTATTCCAAGCTCATAATATTTACACTTATCACCAACTATCTCCATTATACTTAATTAATTACAGTATCTCATTAACGACCATACGTCTTTCGCTTAAAAAATAATCAATCCCAGCAATCAATAACACAATGACATTTTCAAATGATGATTCATTAATCGTGTCTAGCGCGAAATCCCCGGTTATTCCGCACGTTTTTGCCTCGTGTTTAAATTTTCAGTTGATCCTCGTGCACGAGCCCTCGTTACAAATCGTCATTGCACCATCAGGATCTGGTGTATGTACCAGAGGTCTGGATGGGAGCTGGTCGCGAGTAACTGAACCATAGGATGGGACAGAATGGACCATCGCGGTCTGCGGAATAAATGACCCGGTCCGTCAGTCGCCATACTGTTCCGAGTATTCGGCTCAATAGAGCATTTAAATGAATTAGAGGCAACGTAATATCGGAATTCGATGCGGTTTCGATTGTTTAGTTAGCGGTTCGATATTTTCAACGTTACCGACAAAGAAAAATCAGTACCATTCGGTGAACCTCCGTACCGGGAGGTAAAGAACGGATTCGAAGTGCTAGATCTTTGGTCGGACACCAGATTTCCTCGATTTAAAAAGGGATTACGGTTTTATGTTATGGCTACGGCGAACGGAGACTGCGAGTTCATGCTTTATAACAACGGATTGTTTACCAAGTAATCATTCGATATGTGATGTTGACATTAGAGAAAGTGTAGTATTTGTCATGAGGGTGTATTTACCGTGTGCTGTGTATATATCGTTTTTTTTTTCGTGCTGAACAAACACAATTGTGTTGGTTAAACGTACGTATGGGTGTGTAGAGAGAATGCGGCATTAACACGTTGACTGCTGCATCAATTTCCTGGTTATTTCGTCTGTAACGCAGGGCAAATTCATGATTATTTTATGTGAAATTTTCCGGAAAATTCCACGCACGTTTTTTTTTTTTGTATCGTAACATTGTATAGAATTTGTAATGGAAATACGATACTTCTTTTAAACGTATGTTACAATGAAACGTGAAATAGATGAGTTTATAATATCTGAATCGACAAACTTTGGAATCAAAGTTCTCTAAAGAAAGTGTATCAATCGTTGAGGGGACGATAGTAAAAGAAAATCAAATATCTAAAGTGTATCTTTGCACTAAAATTTCGAGGGACGGGTAGAGAAATCCATTCTTCTAGATTGTCCGTATCAGTTTGTTTTTCCATTTTGAGTTATGATGTTTCGAAATCTATTTATTGGAAAAATACTATACTTCACATCAGTGAATTTGTACCCATTCGAGAGAAAAATTCCGCTATAAATCTCGATACCGAACGAAAAAAAAAGAACGGTATGTTTCAATTTAATACAGATGACGACATTTACCTCAACAATTTGTAATCCCCGTAAAACTGTTCTAACCTATATTAAAACTCGATAACGAAAATACAGTAGCTGACATATCGACGAAAATTTGTGAAAGTCACGATATCGGTGAAAGTGTATATGTATACTGAACGAATGGATCTATGTACACATATACATATATACATGTATACAATTTATATAAGATGTTCCAGCCAAAATAGCGATGTACGAAACACTCGATAAATCATAACAAACCAAAAATAGTACGACAAACCAAAACAATATTTTTTCCCCCGTTCATCTCATTTCTCTCTAGATATTCGCAAAGTGTACAGGTCCATTAATATTATTGCCCGGCGATATCAATCATTTAAACAATTTATTAGAAGCCGCCCGACGATCGGTTAACTAGAGACAATGCATCGGCATTTTTTCCCACCGCTTGCCTGTGGAAAAATTTTTCATTGTAGTCACGAAAACGGATCCCTCGTTAGTGTGTGCGTTCCTGCGTGTACCGTGGAGGATCTTCCCTCCCCTTATCCATATATAAAACGTACATCAACCGACTTGAGAGGTGGCGGAGCCGAGTCAGCAATGGCCATTGTTACGACGGTAGGGATAACATGATTTATTGTGCGCGGATGTTTTGCAAAGTTTTTCGGCGATTCCGTTGGCGATGTTCCGTGGTTCGTATTTCGCCGGGGAAAGCGACTGGCGAGGATACTTGACGGGGAACTTTTACTTTATGGTTACACCTGTGTAGGAGGGTGTAATCTTGGAATTGATTTTTGCGGTGATTCCACGAGGGACCGTGTAAACGAAATGCGATAAAGGTGTTTTATACCGTGAATTAAAGAAGCGAAAAGAAAGATATGAAATAAATGCGAATTGAAATTTTATTATGAATGGAATAAGTATTTTTGAGATTGGGGTGATTATGTTAATTATTGATATAATCTAAATTTTAATTCGTCGTGAAATATGGATATTTCTAATAAGATTGTGTGAAATATAATTTCTATATTACTAACAAGTGCAATTTGATCGATAGTTTGAAAAAGAAACCCAAGGTCTTAGTGAGTGATTAATATATGAAAAAGAATGACCCCTTGGAAGTACTTACGTAAGAATTAATATTTTCTTGAGAAACGCGAGGTAATAGTGGTAATTTATCTTCTTCAAAAATGTCTTCTGCCGTGGATTTGACAAGTCTACAGCTACGATATCAAGAGCAAGATTCAAGTAACTTTAAAACGGAATTGTTGTCATTATAAAATAAAATGAGACATATTTTATAAATCTCTGCGATAACTGGCGAAACTATAAAACTATTACTCCGTAAATTTAAATTTATATACTATTTAAAAGACCAGATCTCTAATTATTTTTTCCTAAATTTTCTTCAAACATGATTTGATTAATGAACTTTTAATTCGAGTTATCGATCTTAGATATAATTTTTTTAAAACTTGCTTTCACTTCACCTGAAAAGTATTTCGTCTCGAAAGACAATATTTTCTAGTAACGTGTTCGATAGAATTCCCTTTTTTCCGGGTGACTGAGCAACTTCCGCTTTGATACAATCTGTGTACAATATTCTACTCGCACAGCCGCGCCACGTTTCGTTCGCAGTATTTTAAGTGCGCTCGGTAATTTCAACAAATCCAAAAAAAAACATCGCGGTTTGCAGCGATTCGAGCGAAAGCCAAAAATCAAGCGACCATTGGTCACCGCTTCGAAACGCAGCTGCGAAACAGCATTCTTGGGGGTCCGCGTCAAAAAGCGGTTTGGAGACATTGAATACTGATGAGGGGTGAAACTCCGTCGGGGATTAGTCGGACGGGCTTGACTGCCGTTAGGCTGGTTTCACACCAATAACGTCCATTCAAATCTAATCCAGTAAATTCCGCAGTCCAGTCACGTCAATCTCTAAACCTTAAAGTCTCTAGCCTTCGAAATCCCTGCCCCATAAATTCCTACGTGCTATAATTCCCGATCTTTGATAGCCGAACGCTCTAAATTTCCCGTGGAATTTCCGAATTAGGATTCATCTGGTCGCTCGTGGAAACTGCCGATGAAACTGGCAAACTTTTTCGAATTTTTACGCAGAATTAAGGAACGTCTGACGCGACTCTAATTGACTTGCTCTCCATGTGAAACTAGCCTAAGATTGAGCCACGAGTCGCCCGACAATCATACTATCATAGAGGCGATGGTGTCCCGCATACTGAACAAGGGCCGTGTATCACTTGGCGCATATTAATTGCACGAACGTGTACTTTATCACATGTGTAGCCACGTGCCGCTCGCCGCGAATCACCCCCCCCCCCCCCCCCGACTTCGTGGAACACTTTGCATCACAATATCGGTGCTGCTCGGCAATTTTCGACGCGTTATTGACGATCGCCGGGAAATCGTTTTATTTCGAGTGCCTAACCGTCGAAACGAGATTCACTTTTATTTTTTTTTTATTTTCACGTAGCGTTTTGCCGATGAGTGAAGTGCATCGAAGTAATTGCTCACTTTCTTCGCATCGCTGTTCCTTCCGGCTCGTTTTCAGAGAATTATAGACCAATTATCGTCGCCGTGATATTCCATCCTATTCAAGTTTCGAGCGGTCGGACTTCTGCTGAATGTGAATATCCGTAACTCGTAGGCTGGATTTTTTTAATTATTCCGCAGATTTATTAGATTTTTATGTTCTACTGGTGAATTATCGTTTGATGCACTTGAGAATGATTATGACTTTCTGTTTCATGCATGATTGCCCGTGAAAAATATGAATAATTTTAGTGAATTATGAATCAAATCGTGAAAGAGCTAATAGCAAGTAGATACTGTCAGCGCTTGGTCAGACATAGAAACGATTCAACTTTCCACTGCTTCTTATCTCAAGTACACTACGTAATCGAATTTCGTATATTTCCAAATAATTTTTTCTATTTCTTATCATCAATATTCTATGTTATTAAACTGATCCAAAAGACTTTCAATTTCTAATCTGCTTATTTGAACATTCTAATTTCAATTATAGGTGTAAATCATTCTACGCGCTGCATTACCGTGGAACCGTTAATCTTAAAATGTTACATTTGCCTGCCATTTACCCATATGCGATTTATTCTCAAATTAGCTTAATCATCTGTAAACGCAAATAGTGAAACATTGGCGTAGCATAGTGGTTGTACGCCGCTGGGGATACATCATTGTTCCCGATATCTATGCATTTTAATGTTACAATCGCAATCCGTTGTAAGTAGACGTTATCCGCGCATTAAGCATGCCAATCTCAACGATAATTCCACATAATCGAATTGGAAAACGTGCAGAAATATTACAATGCGAAACAACCTCGTCACCGTTATATTAATTCAGTACACAGTCTTGCATATATTGCTTGCACAGAATGCTTCAATGTATTCATGTGTAACCTCGATATAACGGGACGTTTTGCATTACGCGAATTTAGGTGTCGAATTCTGGGTAAATCTAACGCAGACATCTATTAGTGGCTGCCACTACCGATCAACCAGTATTTACTATTCAATATTCTTTGGGAAATCAGCAAGTAGTTCAAATTAATTAGTTGTCTGGAAAAATTTGTGCAAAATAAATGATTTTTGATTTTGTTATCATTACTATTATTTTGTCAACATTATCACTATGGTAATAAATCTCTGTTTTTTTTTCTTCTAATTTTTTAGAGTTTCTTAAGGTTTGTTTAAAGATGGACACTATCCTGAAAGTTTGCAAAAATATGTATGTGTTTTCTTTTATTTTTCTGAATTTTTTTGTGGTTTTAAGAGTGTATTTCGAAAGACTAGAACCGGAACTTGTAAAATTGGCAGTGTTACAACACTCTTCGTTCTAGCGTGGAAGAACCGTTTTACGTGTTTCGGAAACTTCAAACGCGTTTAGCTGTAAACTACATTCTCCAACCGGCATTATAATACAAACAATTTTCTCGAATCGATTTCAAATTTTCAGAGACTATAGATACATGTAGGGAAACATTAACTATGAATAAGCATACGGTAGTTCGATTATTTTCGCTTAAAAAAACAACTGTTATTTCTGATACAACGTTTGAACTGGTCAATACCTTTTGACCAATGTTACGTCACCAAACACTGCATCTGCATTTATTAATATTTTCTAATTGATTTTTTCTATGGCATCAACAGTTTCTATAAGCAAGGCAGTTTTTGCATAAAGAAGAAATTTTCAAAAACAAATTTGTCTCTCTTTTTACGATACCAAAGTCCGTAAACGTATATTGAAAGGTTTTGTTTGTTCGGAATGTTTGATTCATCATAACGTGCAATCGGTTCAACAGATTTCTATAAATTTTCGTAAACACATTCGAATCTTTCGAAATTAGAGAATCAGAAAAAAACTATGCATATGTACAAAATAAATTTCATTACTACTTTTTGACGTAGAATACATGCAACAAATTTTAGCGTCTTTTTTTCAAACCAAGATTCACACGAGCAAAACCGCGAGGGAAAAGCTATAGTTATTAATAAATCATAGAAACACGGATTGTTACCTGACTTCGTTTCGCTCGTGAATCAGAAATGTTTCATTTTATTCTCGAAGAATAAGGATATTAAACGACGCTTCGTACAATCCCGCCATGGAAAGCGGTCGATGCAAGCAGAAAATAAACAGCGTGTTATTTTCCCATTGTTTGCGAACCGGCGGGCGTCAAAAGAAAAACTGATTACGCGTACCTGGACAAACCAGCGACGCCAGATAAAATTTCCCCGTACAGGTCAGCCGATGGCTGTGTAATCTATTTCAATAAAATAAAAATAAAAAAATACAGAACCGTAAAGAGCGTAACGTAGCAACAATTTGTACCGATATCACTTTCGCAACATCGACAATCCTAAATACAAACAAATTAGGCTGTCTGAAAAGAAGAATGGTACATGAAAATGAAAAGCATATTCAAACAGTAGAATAGAATATATAGAGTCTGGCATATCTTAACTCTGAACAAAGTTTTCGTTAAAAATAATCTTTAAGAAAATTCTTACGGTATTTTATGAAAACAATTTAATTAATTTTTACTTACGTTTATAAGACATATAATCACAAATCTAATCTTTCCTGTCTTCCAGTTTCGGAGAAGCCTTTAATAGAAATAGACACAGGTATGTAAACTCATCGTAAACCTAGTGTTAAAGTAAATTATAAGTCATCATCCTCGATCAACGAGAATCCGTAAAATTCTTCGGCGCTCTACGCGAGAATCGCATTACTTCCAATTACACCGAGGAAAGTGAATATTTCGAACAGCCTCGAACTTACTTTTCAAACGCAATTTACGTCCAAAGTCTTCACTCCCACCGAACATTCTCCTATTTCCCTGCCGTAATTAAATCATCCCCCGTCTTGAATCATAATACGAAAATGATCTCCCACATACATCCGTCGTTCGACGTTTTACTTAACTTACTTGTTAGTATTCCATCGCTTGTAACGCGTGTTCGTCCAATTAAATGTACAAATCATTATAAAATCGCGGTGGCGCCCGCTTGGCCGGTTCTCGCGATTACAAAACGTTGAAACAGCTGGTACAAAATGGCCCTGTCAGGCAGTAAGTATAGGGAGTGTGGGTGGGTAAAGGGGGGGGGAGGGGGGAAGGGGGTAGGGGGTGGGATGTTGTGCAACTCGAAGGGGACGTTCAAATTGCTACATATGGAATCGGGCCGAAATAAAATCCATCCCGCAGCGGGTTTAACTTTATTGGGAGATACGTCGACGTGACACGATTGGCTGGATTATTTTGAAATTCCCG
This sequence comes from Mimumesa dahlbomi, assembly GCA_917499265.3. Classification (NCBI taxonomy): domain Eukaryota; kingdom Metazoa; phylum Arthropoda; class Insecta; order Hymenoptera; family Crabronidae; genus Mimumesa; species Mimumesa dahlbomi. Next base: position 6,785,293 of record OU824118.1, on the reverse strand, counting down.
TCGGTCGAGCCCGGAATTGAAAACGCATGAGCGATACAGAAATTACACGGGGGGCGCACGTGCGCCCGCGTTTCACCGTAATATTTACCATTAGTTTCTCGGCCAATTATTCACGAAGTAACGTACGCCAGCAGTTTTCACGGGGATTTACAGGTGGCGTTTTGTAAATGGGAATAAAATGCGGTGCACGCGCGCGATATCCTGACAAAAATTGCCATGAATTTGATTAACCATCGCGTTTAGTCCGCTTTTATTCGATGCGGGCCTGTGTGTGTAGAGCTGCGTCGAAATGAAAACATCGTAGTTCCTAACGGGATGATATGAACCGGTGTTCTCGAATTTGTTGGGCGGCGTGTAATTGAAAGATATTACGAATCACGATGGGAACCATAATTCGCCAGCCGAACGATGGAAACGTGAAAATCGAGCGAGATTGTATAAATAAGTATTTGAGTAATTAAATCTACTCTCCATCGGTACATTATCAGGATAATAAGAAATTTTAATTAGTAATATTAAGTGTAGAAATAGATTCTTTCGAATTTCTTGGCGGAATATAAATTTTATTTCCAAACCGTGTTTTTCTGATAATTTACGAATCAGTAAATTACGGGAAAAATATCTGACAACAAATAAACGTGAATGATACTGATATTTTTCCGGAAAAAGGTTATTTTTGCATCTAACAATTAAAAGAAATAAGCTAAACCGGATTCCTACAGCAGTTTTAGTATAAGTCTGCGAAATTTAAACGACCATCTTTATTAAAAGACACTTCAAACCCGGCTGGCACAATTACGTTTACGATTTCAGTCTCTTATACAGAGAAAGGGGTAGCTGCAACGATTTACTCGTCGTTTAGTGCTCATTACCTAATTATGTCCGCGTGCAGTTATGCGGCAGTTAAGATTCCTTTTAATTTCAGCGTTCCGTGAAGATGGTAGGTGAAACCTTTTCATATAATAGAAATTGCAGTTCCCGGCTGTTTGCCGCAACTTTAACGGCCGCTTCTTAGCGCATTTAAGAATGTTCCCCCCCTCCCCCCTGCAATTTCATTTCGATGCGCTCCGAATACGCGGCCGGCATCCGCGTCGAGTCTCCGAAGAGCAAAATGTTCCTTGTTTTCAGCAATTCAGCAATTTGCTTAAATACCGTTAATTGCGCACCGTTACTTTACAATCAACGGAAGTTTTTAAACGCGTCCAGGTAACCGGCGGAAATTCCATTATCACGAGAATTTGATAGCGGACAAACGTTATTGCGCATGAATGCATTTGTGTTTGCATTTTTATCGTACTAGAGGCTCCGCGAAATATTTATAAACGTAATGGACCTTTTACAGTGAAGCGATGTTTTTTTTTTAGGGGAAAATCGAAAGTGAGAAAATAATTGAGGAACAATTTGAAGACTAATCAACGATAGGGAAAAGAAATTGATTTATGTTTAAATTAGTTGGTAATTATTACACTGGATGAAACGTAAAATTAATTTTTCAATTAAAATTGATTATTTTCATACGTTTCTACAGTACTTTAGAAAAGTCTCGTTTAATGATATTTATGAGAAATAGTAAAGACTGAAAGCTAGACGTATAAATCACTAGGTTTAGTAATGGAGTACTTAATAGTGGCAATAATTAACCTTAATGTTTACTGGTAATGCAGTTCTGCTATCGGAACAGAGCTTTACACACCTTCTTTTAAAACTTCCGTGTAAAGTATTGGAACTTCCCATAATTACAGAAGCGGGGAAACAAAAACGACTTTCGTATTCTACGGAATTTCGTGAACAAACTTTACGGAAGTAGTAGAACGTTACTTCTGAATTTATAGAATCGCTAAAATAAACTGTCTCGTCCACCAGCAGGTTTAATGGTTCGTTAATTAAATTCAGGGATTATTATTATACTCTATATGGACGTACAAAAAAAATACACACACCCACATACGTCCAGCTATACTTGTTATACACTAACGACGATCAGAAAATTTGCAAAAAAACTAACGAGCCTCCACTTTGCACGATACAAACTTTTAAACCAGTTATACGAGAGAAAAAACAGAAGTAGAACACAATGACATTACATGCACAGCTGATTTTTATAAATGCATAACGTATTTATGGCGAAAAAAATTCATATCGAATTTTCCGCAAATTGGAAATCCCCTTTCAATACTCGGCTACAGTTGTCTCGAATGAAGAATTCCGATTTCAATGGGTCCTTTGTCCCGTTATTTCAACAGCGACTGATTTATTAAGTACTGTAAACGCCACGTTTACCTGTAAATCGTTGAATACACGCGGCCGTTTTAGATAAAGGCCGGTTAATTCGCAGGGAAGGAAAGGGGGCCCGCTTTTCCACGACATGTAACAAACTCAATTCGACGAAGTTTGATCCTTCCGAGCTTCAGCTAATTCCGACCGTTAATTACAAGTTTTACGTTTGAATTTAACGGGCATCCCTTTGCCCCTATAACCGTTACCTATGATTTTCGCTTGAAGGGCGGCCACGGAAAATGTTGCCGCGAGAGTTGCGATCCGAGACTGCTAATTATTGAGGAACCCACTAGAAAATGGAAATGAAACCGTAATCGTGGATAGCGCCGGGCTTCGCCTTTCTAAACACTCTCTCCCCGATTCTCTCGAAGTATTCAGATTGCTCGCGAGCTTTCGTAACACTCATTAGAATCGCACTTTCTGTACGCGCTAGTTTGAAATCTCTTATTCATTGTAGGAAGCACGCTTTACACGGAACGTCTGAAACTTCAGCGCCGTTCCTATTCGATTTCTATATACCGACTCTTATTGGCTTTGATCATTTATTGTACGATATTTTTTTTCGTTCATTTTTTATATTTTTAGTTGACTCAAGTTTAGGATACAGTAGAGATGGATAGAGCCTATAATTTAAATACATTCACATATGTAGAATGTAGAATGCGACGTGACGGTCAGCTATTTTTAGTTTTCCACACATTTATAATGTACAAGTGTCGGATACAACAAGTATTTCGAAATCCCATAGACTAATTATTGATAAATCAAATATGGTGGAAAAATTCATTCGACACAGTTCGATTCGTAAAAACAGCGTTTCGAGTTCTCGCGATTATTTATTTTCATAATCGTGGATCAACGTTGAAGCTGAAAATAGCACACCGCGGAATTGTCAGCCGCTAGAACGCAAGTTGCTTGGCAAAAAGTGTAACAAGCTCGTCTCGGAATAAAACAATCTGACACCGAGTCATCACTCTTACGGCGCGGGACAGTGATTCGCGCAAAACAGAAAACTCCAAAAACCGTGATATCATCTCCGCAATTATGATTGAGGATTGTCATTTTACCGGATGCCGCGGACCGGGATGAAAAAAAAAAGAAAGAAAAAAAAATCCATCAACGCGAGGATCCTCGTTACCTCGGCGCGGGGACGATAATACGGTATAGTTATCGTGAAATGTGATTTATGATCCCATTATACTAAAACGGATCGGTTAGCCCGTATCCGCGCGACGTTATCATCATAAAGTAGCAATAAAAATTTATTGGCACGCTTTTCCGAACGCGACGAAGAGTCACTAGTGGGACCGATGCAAAATACGAACTTTAGATCCGCCGTTATTCACCGTCTTTCTGCGGGATTGGTCCTTGTATCTACCAACACAGTCTAGCCACACACACACATACACACATACACATGTATACATTCCGATGAAAAAGTAAGGACATATATACTCGGCGGAAAAGTTTCCACGACTGAAATATTTATTTCAAACACCGTACCGCAGAAACTTACTTCAACTTGGTAATAAACAAGAAAACGATATACAACGGTGACAGTGTACACTCTTACAAGGAGTACCGTTATATTTCTATGCGATACGGATGAAAGTGATGTAAGAACTTACGCTGGATTTTAAGAACGTAGGTTTCACTGTTTACGAGTTACGTAACTTATGTAGATATATGTCAAATTTTTCGTTCGCATACGATACAGATAATCATATATTTAACGCAAAACCTGTTTAACTTCTTAACGAAATAATTTTCCATTACGAAGTGATGATTTTATTGCGCAATTTTTAAATCGTGGGAGCGTCAAAGCAAATAACAAAAAATATATATATGTATATTATATATCCAAGTATAGAAATTTGAAATCCGCGTGTAATATTCGACATGCGGAAATTACGAAGTTAATGAAATATCAGAGGGTTGAAATACAGACGGGTATAAAATTAAAAAATTCCACTACTCCGTAATTAATGCATTTTACGAGGTAAAACTTGAACGTTCAAAATTTCGTTCCAGTGTACGAAGGTCTTTTTTGTGACCCACTTTGTCATGTAATATATGCAAGTCACATTACATTGTAGGGAGGTTATAACCGCTTCTCGGGGCAGAAAGACCTGGCTAATTTTCCACCAGGTAACATCTACCTTTGCGCGGCAACGGGGAAATTCGGGTTGGCGTAATGAGTACGATAACTCAAAACCCCATCGCCGATATCGAGGAATATCGATAGTTCGTTACGCTTGCGTGACGCGTCGGCTACTGTGGTTCGTCGCCGATCAATCGTGACAATTAATAGCGATTCGTTTGAATCACGGCCGACGTAGGTGAAATTCAAACTGACGCCGCTGGAAATCATGGTCGGTTGAATTTTCGTCGCACTTAACGTTTCATTAGTCAGGCCCCGGCTGTTCGACAGCCGAAAGCCCGAATAATTAAATATATACGTGGACGTATACATAATGATGAGCTGCCAAAATCTGGACAATTGGTTCACCATAAAGTGGTGTGGTTTAAGGATTTTAAACTTTTGCCGTGTTTTCTGCGTGAAAATAATGCGCCCGAAAAGCATTTTCAGTCTAGAAATTAATAATTCTTATTTTTATCTGACACTTCATTCGAAGTAAATGTAGGTACATAGATATAATTATCATTTTTCCACCTTGATAATAAATTGATCTCTGAGAGAATCGAAATTTCATATTAAAAAATTAACTTTTTGAAATTCTTTACTGGCTGTTTTTAAAATAGGCGAAAGACTAAATGCAAATAGCATTTTTCAAGGTTCTGCTGATTAGGATTTTATGAAAGTATTGAAACAATATTTGATGAGTAAAGAGGATTTAAGTTCGATCATTTTCTGAACTTGCATGGATGTTGAATCGATTAGAAAATCGTTATGCTATAGTTTTCAATGTACAGTCTTCTTATTCCCCTTAAAATATAATGAAAAGTTGGAAGTTCATATCGTAAAAACTGGCGAATGGGTTTTCTATTTAGGAGTTTTTCAGGTTAACGATGCCTTAAAGACTTCGCGTGAACTTTTTATACGCCTTCTTTCGTTCTGACGGAATCTACTGATTTATGCCTAGGTATAGGTACGCGTGGAACTAATTTTCGTCGAGAATAAAAACTTCGAATGCAACACCAAATTGTTGCATAATATAGTGAATATCATGAAAGTTACCTTGTATTTCTTGCATACGATCGATTTCTTTCATCAAATAACCTGCAAAAAGAGTTTTCCCAAATAAAATGATTTTGAATAAATATTACTGTTTGTAATCAATCTAAATTATTTTCACGGCAAGTAGTATTATAAATGGCACAGCATCTTTGACTATTTTATCTGTAAAGGAAATTACATTTCATATAAATTTTCGGCAGCTGTGCTACGTAAAAATGGCACACTGAAAATTTGGCAATACTTAAAATTATTCAACTGAGTGTGTGCTACAAACCTTTTTCTAAATATCTCTATTCAGCTCATTTTTTAAAGAATTCAAAGATTGGTAGATACCTATACTTTCCAAGACAGTGATATACAGTTTTGAGAATTCAATTCCACAGATGCTTAAATCAAAAATTACTGTGTCACACAGCGTGCTGCAGTTTATATAATCATAATTATATATCCCCTAAAAAATGTGCGACAAAATTTAGAAAACTCATGATTGCCAAAGTGTCGAAGTCAAAGACCTTTTCCTTGAAACCTCGGGGGTGACTGAAAGCCGAAGCTTTTATTTCTAAGCTTTCATCCGACTTTCTTCCTCTCTGAAACGTCTTCCTGATCTATGATGGCAGCCTAAGTAGTCTTATCCATCAGCCATTTACCGACACGGTAAACCTCGTTTGACTCGAATCCAGCACGATGGGATCGTCGTTATTTGTCCCCGCCGTAGAATCCGACGAAAACGTACGTCGTTGACGACCCGAACCCTATTCCAATGAGGTCCTTTCTGTCGTCGAATTTCAACGAATGCTAGAAAAATACTTGTTAGATTCCGGAACGCTCTGTCGCTTTCGTTATACACGTTCATCATTCACGCGGAAAGTTATGGAGAGTTACACGTCGAACGATATTTAGTAGCTGACCAACGCAGGGTCCAGTTTCAGGAAATTGAATTTCGGCGGGAATTCGAATGTCAGTTTGAAGGATTTCGAGGAATTTTAAATCGTAAATGCTTCGATGTGTTGAGAAATTCTGGTATCGAAATTTTGGTGTACTTATATAAATTTCAGTGTGTGGAAATTTTAAACGCAGAACTTTCAAAGTTTTGAGATTTTCCTACGTGAGCATTTCAAGGCGTAGTAAATCCTACGCATAATTCTACACATCACCGAAGTTTCTGCGCGTAAACTTTTCAACGTGGAGAACACGCAAGATATAGAAATTCCAAGCTGTAGAAATTCTAAGGCGTGAAACTTAAGAGTATAGCAATTTCAAAACGTGAAAGCATCGATTTATAACCATTTACTTACAGTTCGTACTCATTAAAAATTATTTATAACATGACTATTTAATTATCTTTTTTTTGTATAGATCTACATTTATTTGTTAGCTTTCATTTGTCTACATCTCCAATATTTTTCTTTTAGTATAACGCAGAAGTTTCGATATTGCTTTTAGCTTGACAAAAATATAAGTAAACTCAAGTCGAAACTTTTGTAGAGTCCACTGCATAATCCTTAGCTTTGTCGTAACTAAATATTAGAGGTAAAACTGTTTGAGAAACGATAGATGTACGAACGCAATACTCAAAGAGTGATTTTTCCTTTGAAACCAATTCGCAATAAAGTCCACGAGGACCAATACATTAATTTCAACATATCTCAGCAATTGTTAAATTATTCTTTTGTTACGAACTCTCGTCGGGTATACATCTTGTACAAAGAATATTCATCGATAAAATAATAAAAAATCACTCTTAACCTGCGGAATAAACGATTTCTTTCATACAAATTGCATATTTTCTTGTGATACCGCCTACCGCAATTTTTAAGGATAACACTTCGAAAATTTAGACACATCACTGGAGTGTTATACTAACTATGTTATTGATCGTAAATAATTGCACATGATTATTTAGAAACTTTCCAAGTTAACGAGTAGCACAAAACATGGACACGTAAGAAATAAGTCACAAATAATAAGTAAAGTTCTAGATTAATGAAACAACTTCAGTCTAGTTTCCGTTTTTCCCTGATTCACGTTGCTTCGATTAAAGACACGTAACGTTTCGTTTTTTCGCCGGCACGTAACACGTATCTCGTTTGTTTCGTCACATCGGGCAACAAGAACTCCAGAGGAGTTTGCACTTTTTTAAATATCTGTTTTGGGCAAGTCAGTTTACAAGACATCATAATACGACACCGTGACACGAGACAGTTAACTACTCAGCTATCTAAAACTTTATTTACAACGGAACTTTGCACGACGATGTTTTGACGCTCGAGATGACTTTTTCAGATATTTTGTACTTTTCTCTTCCCATTTCTTCTGTTATTATTCTCTTTCTTTTCCGGGACGTTAAAATTAGCGATCATTGAACCCACGAATCTATAAAATTTGATAAAATTTAAAAAAACAATGTAATTTTCACGTATATATTGTTAGAACATTATTAATTTATTTTCAGTTATCATCGCTAATGACTGCCATCAAATTGGAAACTGAATTTTGAACTACACGATTCACGTGTTGCACAAAGGTGTAAATTCTTAATAACAACTGAGAATGATATTTCACCAAAATGATTATTTGGCCGAGTAGTCTTTGAATGATTTTGTTTAAATGAATATTTGCATGGTAAAGAGATTCGGCGATAAATTTAATATACTCCGAATCGATACGATTTAGTGGTAATATTTCAAATTGTAATATTCAAATTCGAAAATGATATTCATGCTTTTCCTGTGATCAGTTGCCTGTACGGATGATGCAGTGAAGCCATTCGATAATCCAGTATTATACATACATATAACTAGCCCAATATCGGGATTCAGCAGAAAATCCAGATAGGTGTTATCGAGTTAGGATTTCGAATTACTCTCTTTGGATTTTATCACGGAATTCAGGATTACACTTCCCACGCGTTCTCTAGCTTTTTCCCTTTCTCGTACGTTAGAATCGCCTGTATTCGTTATAAGAGTATTAACTATTCATGTCACGCAACAATACGGTAATATTTGTTACTGGCGCAATGGAATATTTCCAATGAGAATTAATTCAAGATATTAAATAAAAATGTGTCAGTCGATAAATGGAAATGTTTAAAATATTTTAGTAGAAAAAGGGACATTTTTGCATAATCCTTCTTAGTTTTTCAAAAAACAAATCGGAATGAGAACTGACTTCCTGTGAACCGAATATTTTTAAATGCTTAGTACCTTGTGAAGTGGTAGATTAATTATACATGATTCTACTAATGTATATGATTCTACTAATAGTTACGGTGAGAATGATGCAATCTGTTTTTTAGAAATTTGTGATATTTTTGAAGACGAATTATTATCAAGAGCATATTCTTACATATGTACTTTAGTAATATTATTCAGGATTAATACTGAAAAGAAATGCGAGGATTCAAAACAATATCTGAAATAAGCTTGTCCGTTCAGAGATATTACGCAAATTAACGAACATTTCACATCAGTTATTATTGGAAAGTAATTAATAATAGCACCCGTAACGCGGTTCCACGGTAAATTATTTTAATTAATCAGTATATCAGAGGCATTATTAAGTAAACGCAATTGTTGATAATATCGTAAAGTAGTATTCCAAGCGTATCCATCTGGAAGTGCACAAAATTACTGCCAATTATTAAAATTAGCTAGTTGCCATGACGATCAGTAATGATTTCCATAGGACTGGTAATTGCATAAATTAGTATTTTCGAGTGATTCATACACTCTCAACTGGACATGCCAAACGTACTATCTCGTTTGAGAGGATACACTTGCTCTGTCTTGTTAGACAAATTTTATACGTCTGAAAAAAATATCTGAGAACACATATACTTATTATTTTATCATTTACCCAGACATAATGACTCTCCAGAATGATTAAAATATTTAGATAATTAGTTCTCGAGTTTAAAGTGCAAATAACGTAAGTAAATTTCAGCTCTCCGATGTAACTTTTACAACGACCAAGAAACTAAACTAATAAATAAATTTATAATCACAGAAAAACAAATCGGCCACTCGGGTTGCCGGGATGGAAAAATTACATTTTCATATCTGTTTAGATTCCACGTTACATCAAGTTACTACATTTACGCGATATACCTGAAATCATTCGCTCGTGAAATTTCGTCGCAAATAATTCCGCGCGAACGCCATATTTCACGGGGGATTTTTTTCCCCCAAATATTTAACTCCGGGGCTCACCGATCTCGCTTATCGGAGCTGCAACACAATAAATAGTTCTATAAATAATGAAAATAAAATTGATATTTCATTTTATTGAAAGTCATCCGAAAACCTACAATCATCGAGCAAATATTTATCGATGCGGCAGCCGTCGCGTTACGTTTACTCGTACGGCACGTACATACACATACACATACATACATACAAACAGCGTCGATATTTCAAACGAATCCAGACGTTAAATGCTCGTGGTCGGACTATCGGCCCGTGAATCGAATAGGCATGCCAGATACTATCGTTACCAATAAATTCATTCAAGTAATAGGCAAATTATCATTGGATCGCGGCCGACTCCACAGGTGTCGAATCGGTCTCGCAATTAATTAATTAACGCGTGTCCTCGCGACAAGGCCGATTTCTCAGCGTCGAAAGCTAATCCCTCATCCCGGTTTACTTTTGATCGTTCTTTTCACGTAGGCTAGGGATATACTTTGATTGATTCGATTACGCTGACCGCCTGGGAATCGTGATATCAATCTCGGATCGATCGCGGGAATTACATAATTTTATTAGAAAATCACTGGGGGTACTGCGTGAACGGAAAACTCGGGTGAACGTGATTAAGCATGAAGGAATCGAATTATCTTCCAATTATTTTCCAGCTTTATTTTGTTTACTCTGCTATTTTCACGTCTCTTAAATATAGAGTTATGGGAAATTGTCAAATTCTGAAGAATTTAAATATTCGAAAGATACTGTCATATAACAAGTGCATTATTAGAAAATATTACGCATTTAGGTAAACAACGATAAATTACTTAGTATCGTACAAAGATTTCTCTACTCAATCGACGAGACAATATCCATTAAATGACTAAAGTCCTACCAAAAAGTTCTACGAAAATTTAAACCATGAAATCAAAGATTTCACTCTGACCGTAAAAGTTGATACTAATACAAGTACAGTATCCCACGCAACGATGCGCAAAACTCACGACGAACCAATTTACCAGACGTTCAGTATTGCAATTTCGTATCGGGCATCTAAATTCCATTAGAAAATGACCGTCGATTTACCGAGTCCGTCGTAGATCCGTGGCAAAACAACACGGTCGGAGTCCGAACAATCGTACAGGTTTGTCCGTCGGATCGGCTGCTAAAAGGACACGCGATTGGAACTGATCCGGCAGGAAAAATGAAATCGTTTCCTCGCGGTAAGTGGATCCTTTATGGAAGACCAAGGAAAAAGGAAGGTAGCGGGAGACGGAGCGGTGAAAGGATAGATCCTACTTCGCTTCCCCGTGAAATACGATAAGACGCTCCTGGCCAGCGTCGCGACGACGTGGATGCGAGAGGGGAACGCGTCGCCCGATTTTTCCGTGTCGATCTGCGTGGCCCGTCGATTTCTCGGCCGATTTCATTTACCTTTGAAACCGGCCTCGTAGGTAAACTCACTCGTCTTATATTTCATCCTGCGACTCGGGCGTGGAATTCTTCAAGGATTTCGTTAAAGATAGACTTTTTAAATAGAGTGTGAAACGTATGATTTGGTACGAAATGAAATTTCGAACCGATTCGACGGAACATCGGATGAATAAAATCGATTTGTGGCTATGGTGCAGATTATTTGGAGATACGTCCTAGAGAAGGTGTTCGTTCGGAAATTATAAGCAAGTGTGTATTTGGATCAGAGTAGTTTTCGAGTCGGTATGGAATTATTGCGAAAGAGGAATTATTTGATAAGGGTAGTCAGGAATGAGTTTGATAAGTAAACTGTTTTGGATTCAAGGAATATACATAGATTTAATATAGCATTAGTTAATATTAGATATTGTTTATAAATATTTGGTGGCAAAAATAAGGAGCGTTTGTACAAGTAGTTTTTAAAATGCGATATGAGAACACAATTATGAATATTTATTTGTTATTCAGAATTAATTAATTAATGCAATATATAATTTTATATTAAAATAGATAAAAAAAGTGTGAAATATAATGCATTGTTTAAAATTTATATAAACTTTTAATGTACAATACAAGGACATACGTGAAATTCCTTTTCTTGAGCATGCCTCTTGCAGCACTTGCTTGTATCTGTCTGGATTCTTAAGATAACTCCATTTTCTTTTTGTACCTAGTTACTAAAACGGTGTTTACAAAATCTTCCACGCTCTTTGCTAGAAATTTTCTCTGATCTTTTAATGAAACTCCATAAGTTCAAAGGGTGATACTTTACAAAATATCTAAAATGGATTTAAAATGTTGCTCTCTATTTTCGGGAACGGAACACATACTCCATTACACAAAAATGTTATATTTGAGGCATACTTAATTTGCTTCTAGCTCAGTTTTTAAATGAATCTTGAATTAAATACTTTTTCGGGCAAAAAGAATGTTCGATAAAAAATGTTTACATTTCACTTCGCAAAACGCGCGCATTATTTTTAAACTAATCCCACCGTTTTCCGAAATAACAGAATTCTCTGTCCGTCAGGAAATCAGCGTTTCGCCTGACAATTTAAACATTCCCTTCCAGCCCGTCAAATAATATTAAACCCCGGCGTCGCGGTGTCGTAATACATCGAAATAAACTCCGAGTAAAATTACTTGAACCTAATTTCCCCGGCAATTCCAGCTCCCGCCGTTGCGGGCGTCAGAATTGATTTCTTCGAGCGAAAGGATTTATTCCATAAAAGTTGTAATACGCTTAGAACGCCCACTACAGGCGTAATTAATTCTCCAATTTAAGCTCTCGTGATTTATATTATCCCATCTTATCTGTCTGGTACGCATTTCTCTTCGCGTAAATCACAGGCGCGCCTTAGCCAGTAACAGACGTTTCCGGAGAGCCGGATGTCCCGGCTGGAAACACCGTGTCTCACGCGAAAAACTCACTGCGTTTATATCCAGGTGACACCCACGTGCCCTACGCATCGAATTAAAGCACTTAGGGCCCCCAACAAATTTCACAGAAGACGCTCCTGGTCCGACTTGTAATTTATATCTCACCCGCTGAATAACGATTAAACGAAGAACAATTTTAGCGGAGTATTGGTTACACCTTTGCGAGGCTAACGAGTGCTCGAACACGGAATCCGCACGTGAGAATCGAGATGGCTGGTGGTTGAAATTAATTGGGTTACATTACCGCAGTTATTTACCGTGATTTAGTGTAGCATTATTTTTTTTTCCTTTATTCGAGGGGGAAGTGTGCACCCTGCTACGGGAGTTATCCGATTTCTTTCAGAATTACACGTTCGTTTCGCGGATGGGAAAAACAAAGCTTGGAATTCAGTTAAAGTAATTATTATTCTCGTTTTGCATGAATTTTAATTATATTTTCCCGTTCAATTAATGTGTCCCGATCTTACGAGATATCTGACGTCTGCAGAACATGATTTTCCATTTCTCCGTTACGTTAAATGAAACTCATTTAAGAGAGAGAGAGAGAGAGAGAATTTTGTGAAATCGGAATATGCCGTGGACATTCGTGTTTTAAAGGGGGAAAGTTATTACGTTCATCTAATCAGAAGAAAATTACAGATTTCTTTAACGTTACACGTATAACGGAATTCGAAATGTATGCGGCAGTGATAATATTTTTCTGAAAGTTTAACTAAAGGTATGTTTCAGACGAAAAATACATTCCTAAGAGTATAGAACTCTAAGAAAGTTCTATTGAATATCAGGACTTTAATCGAAGAAACTTTTTCTTTCCTTTCACATTCATTCTCTCCCTGATTTCCACTTCGCTGCCCTTTCCCTTTGCCAGGAATAATGTTTCGAGTTTGCATTTCATCACGTTTTATTAGTATCGTTTCTGCAGAACGATTAGAATCGCCAGTACCGCCAGAAAAATTCCTATTCTTGATTCTTATTTGCGTCATGGGACCTTTCTAACTATCATTTCGTTCCATTAGCATATCCCCGTGCCTCTAGTAACTCTATAGAATTTTCTTATGAAATCCCAATGGTACGGTCACTTGCTGAATGAATTACCATTTCTATCTTACACAAATAATTCCGTGTTTGTAAGACCAGATAAATTTTGTCCGATCGAACGATTACAGAAATTCTACGATGTTTGTTTAATAAATAACACAAAACCGGAATGAATCACATATTTAATTAAAAACAACAACACTACAGTGAAACAATACAGTACCTATGCGATATAATTTAACTTTATCATCATCATGAAAATATACTAGGTCATACGAAAAGTTCGTAGAGTTTTCGGAAATAAAATTCAATTGCATTCAAACGACCAAACACATTTAATTAAAACCAGAAATCCTTCAGTTCACAAACATAGTAGAATCTCACTTCATCATTTTCCAAAAAAAAACATATGAGTTTATCGAAGACATTTTTACCATTTCCCATCTGAAAATTCTTCTTCATCCAGTTTGTTAACTTTATCAAGAACTAATCCACTTTTTTATACACCACGAATTTTTCAGATGACCCATACACCAATAATAATATTAACCCATTCACTGCCAAGACGAGTGTACTCGTCCTACTTTCAATACGTTATCACATATGGGGTATTGAATTAGCAAATTTTTTGTGGCCACAAACATAATTATACAAATGTAGAAAACTTGAAAAAATACTACAAATAAAATTTATTTGTTAACTTTAGTAAACAATACCACTCAAATTATAAATGGCAATGGGAAATGACTTCATATAATTTAGGCTTGGCAGTGAATGGGTTAATAACGATACTGTCATTGTCCAATACATACTAATACCAAATATACGCGTCGCATTACCAATCCCCTAATTTTCTCATTTACCAGTGATTACTGATCAAACAGCCCACGCACGTGTAAAAGATTGTCAACGGACACGTGTTTGCGAGCAATGCGCACACACCTAGCCGGGCTTTGTCAGAATAGCTGGCCGCTTAGTCGAAATTCTGCTTCTGTGTCCCGGTCACTCGAAGATCCGACCTTGCCAGTTTAGCGGCTGCGGAGAACTGGCCGCTCGGATAAGCAGCTAATCTTGTTGCACACGTTTGCGTAGCGCCGTGTATGAATGACGTTTCACGAATCCGTTGATCGACGACGGAGTTGACATGGTTAAACACACGTTGAATTCCATTCACGGATCGGCAAGAGGATTTATTAACAAACCAGCGGATTCCTTTAGAATTCGCGGAACCGCGAGGTGGTGTCACTTCAGAGGGAGCAACGTAGGACTAAGGGTGGAAATAAATCCAGACAATCCACAATATCGCTTTTCATAATGTGTTTTTGCAAAGTTTTGCAAATAACAGGCGTGTACACTCGCGTTGAACGATGCTTTTATACACGGTCTCTTTTTAATTAATCCCGCGCAACGGGAAACGAAACAAAAGATCTAGGTAACTGTTTTGTAATCGTTTATTGACATACGAGCTCGCTGGATTGAAGTGGATTATCGAGGAATGAAAGGGGATTCGACATTATAGAAAACATTTCTTTAAAGTATCCAGCTCTGTGGAATCGCGTTTTATACGTCCCAGTTTATCCTCGGTTTTGCTACATTCATTCCGACGTTCGAGAACACTGCTTTGCGAGCGAGTCTAACTGGAACAACACACAATTACATTCTTATATTGAGAGAATCACTTTATTGTATCGCCTTGACATCTTTTACACGTGCTTTAAAATTATAAAAATATTGACAAATATAATATTTTTTGTATAAACTCGTCTCAAGGTATAGGTCAGGGCTAAAACACGGAATTGTGTATTTTAAATTTTGTTTTAATGAATTGTAACGTCGGGACATATAAAAATCTGTCGAGCCATTCAAAGATACATCGATAACCTGGGTGTCTCAAAATGATTATCTTAAAAAATATCTTTCATCGAAACATTCTAGGTGAATTAAATTAAAGAACGTATTAATTCTTCAAAAATTTGTTATTTCGACCGACGAGTATCGAGGAGAATATTTTTCGAGAAACCGTCTCTAAATATTGTGTCAAAGCTTCTACACTAATAACGTAAAATCGTTCTCGATATTTTTCCAAGGAGAAAATCCATAAAACTCGAATAATAATTCCGAAGCGGAGCGCATGGACCATACATTAAAAAAGCTCATTCAACCGTGTTTTTTTTTCTCTCTCCCGCGATCGCATCACGGCGCACTAGCAAAAGCTCTCGGAGAAGTTCGAATAGACAGTCATAAATCACACGGAACCGGTAAACAGGAACATTCGCGCGGAATTCCCGGCAAAATGGGCGACATTTCGACAAAAGGAAAAGAGAAAACTGGAAAGGTGGAACCCCGGGGGGGGGTGAAAAAAATTCATCGCCGTTCGCGATATACCAAAGTATCGGGCTCAACGAAATGTATTCTGAAAATAGGAAAAAGCATTAGCGAATGGAATGCGCTGAAAGTGGTGAGAATTTTTTGTTTCAACGGGCATCTGGGTCAGAGAAGTAAAAAGATAGTGAGCCGACACAATGCATATTCCGGGATGGACCGGTGAAGTTATTGAATCGGGTGGCAACAGATTTACATCGGGCATTACAATCTCGCGAAATAGAGCGGAAGTGGAGAAAAAAATCAAGCGAAGTCGCGATTATTAATAGTCGTCGCGAAAGAAATTGTGAAGTATTTTCAATAATAACGCGGGGTGGCAATGATTTGTCAGAAGCTTCGCAATATATTAGTAGACTTTTAATATATCAGGAATGATTGCAGAAAAAATAATGAACCTCCTCCATTAAGGCCACTAGTTTAGACGGGAAACTTGTCGGATGCAAAGTTTACCGTTAACATTTGACATTTTACTCGATTGTCGATAGGAAAACAAGTTTGCGAAACGGACGCCCGTGAACTACAAAAATTAGGAGAGCGCAAGGTAGCATTTCGCGGAAATTTAAATTTCACTCGAAATATAGATGTTCTTTCTACTTTCATGACGTGTACCGAACTTCGCGTAAGTTTCTTGACGACGGTCCAACGAGTCGATCTCAAATAACCAAGTAGTTCTACATTACCATTCGCGTCTCAGCACCGCGGAACTTGGAAGAAAATCGAACGATCGAACGAAAATAAAAATAACAATCGACGCGAACGAGGCGAACGATCACACTCGAATCGGAAACGACGCGATTCGCGGGAACCACGTTCCCCGTTTTTGCCGGGAAATTAAAAAAATAAGAAACGACACGTGGCTGAAAATGAAATGAAGCCGAACAAAAGCGAAATGAACATAAGCAGTAAATAAAGAAGGGGGGCGAAAAGAGAACAAGGAGGATCTTTCATTAAAGCAAGTATAGATAAAACCGAGCGGATGATAATAAGCAAGAAAAGGAGAAAGGGAGAGACATACAGAGAGAGAGACACAGTTAGTTCAGTGTCGGCGGGTGCATTGTTAGTTAAGCCAGGAGATAGCCGTGATTTAGAACTCAGCCGTAGGACAGGACGAGAGAAAGGGGTTCGAGCTGTGTTCTGGCAGGAACGGGTAAATGCAAGTCCCCTGCAGGAACAATGCTGAGTGGTATGTATAGGGTGCGTCGAAAGTCGTGGCACAACCGGAAACCAGTCGATTCTTCCTGATAAAATACATCAAAACTGCGAATTATTCATCTCCTCGGAAGCCAAACTGGCTAAATCCACATTCTGTATATTTATCAAATTTATTTCCCTTCTACATGATAAACTCTATTCTTTTTTTAAATTAAACAATTAGATTTTGTAACTCAATTTATTATTATTAAATGAAGGATTTCTATATGTCGTTTGAGTAACAATGAACTCATTTGTTTAACTATATAATATTTCCTTCTACTATATGTATCTCAATCAAAATTTCCAAACATCATCTTTTCCTCTACTCTCACACTCCATTAAATTAATCGGTTCCAATTGTCTCTAATCTGAATCTTCGTTTCCAAATAAACCGTCGAAAAATTCCCGCGGTCATCGTTACCTGCCATTAGAATCCGTCGCATGTGTCCGTGTACACCGGTAGAATCGATACGTGCTCAGAATAAGCAGACCCGATAGCGGCACGGTGATACGTGCGGCCTAATTATCGAAGCTATTTTTCCCCCGAAAACAGTGTCTCCCGCGGACAAACCCCATTTCCCAGTAGCCGCATCATTCGCCCGCGAACAGTCGGTGTTCGTTCACGAATCCGCGACGATTTCCGACGCACCCAGTATATCGAGGAGTAGACAACCGGGCAACCAGCGATATCCAAGCTGCCAACCGACAATGCCAATGGGCCGTGGGGATACCTCGTAATTGCCGGCCGGTCCTCAAGTGCCAACGACGCCGGTCAATTTCATCCCTCTTCCATCCCTCCGACTCCCCCTTCCTCCTCCACCCCCCTTCCTCCAACCGGAACCACGACACCGCAGAGACCCCTTTTACGCTCGGCATACAGTATCAGGATTTGCCGGGGATTATGCTGGACACGGGGGGTACACCGTAATTCGATAGTCCCGAAGTGATCCAGGTAACGCCGGTTTTTTCTGGCCCCCGATTTAGGCTCTTCTTGCAGCGCGTAAATTGCATCGGTCCATTTCGTAAATGGCGTCTAGAGTGCCCCGAGAATTTCGGGATATCTGCAGTCTGGTTTGCGGGCCGGTGGGCATAGGGGAGAGGGGGGAAAAAGAAGATTCGATTGCGGCAACTATATCGGCGCTAATGGAATTACGTGTTTTCCGGTGTTTAAGGTATTCGAGAGTTTCGAGTGTCTTCGATGTTTATATCCGTGGAACTTTCGAGTGATATATGTATGTTTTTTAAAACTTATTTCGTTTGTTTACTACCTACTGTGTGCAAGTATGACTTGGTAATTGAAATATTTTCGAAATTCTTTGGTTCTGGTTTCAGAGAAGTAGAAAGGTTTTAAGTAGTTAATACTAGAATAATTGGATATTGAAATTTATGTAACAATTTTTATTTCATCCCGAATATGGAAACAAAAAGATGGGATTTGTAAAGGGTTAGTTTATTCTATTCTTAGTTGAAAATTGTTTATTTTCCGTTATTTGACACTAGAACGACCAAGGCAGTCAAAATGACTGATTCCGAAATATTTATAAGAACCGCTTAAATTTAAAAGATAGCGATTTCCAAAACGCTTCATAACCATATTTCTATATGTAAATAATTTAACTGATCAATTTACCATCTCTCTTTATTTCTTTGTTTCAAACATATTTATCCAATGTTTTTCAATTTACCCAATTAATCCTCGGTTGTTCTAGTGTTAAGCAACTTATACGTTTTCGTTCATTCTTCATATTTCTATTGTTCATTGTTATTCATTGTTATTCAACACGAAATACCACCCACGACGCTCCCATGAAAATACATTATACAAACAAAACAGAGGATTGTCGAGCATTTTTCGCCTTTACTATTTAAACGAGTTGCAAATGCACCGAAGTACACATCCCGCGATCCCGAATTTCGTCGGCTCTCCTGGTAATCGTCTGCCCGAAGATTTCCCTGAATATTTTAGATCGCGCGACGATCGGTATGACGTAAAACGTACGTACGGATTACTACATCTGTTTCGCATAAAAATTCCTACCATGAATCAAGACGGACGCGTTCTACGTGCGACATATATAATACCGTCAGGATTTGCCGCGGATTACCAGCGGCGTCGTAAGTCCCGTCTTCCACGCCGTAGAATCTAACGGTGTCCGATCGATGCCCGGAACAACGGGACGGCTACTATTTCTTTCGTGGTGTTCGTAAAAAGACTAGCCAGCCATTCGAAGTTCAAGGACGTGTGTCCCGCGCTAAGTCCGCTGAATCATGATTGATGATCGAGTCTTTAACGTCTTACTGTTCCGAGAGCGACGTCGATCTTGGATAGTCAAGAAGATTATGGTAATATCTGGTCTTATCTGGTAATATCAAAACGTCTGCGTCCCCCCCCCCCCCCTCCCTCCACTCGACAAGGTCAATGTCGTGCTTACAAATTGTGACCATTCGTTACTGTTTCAACCGTCGAAACTGGGATTTATGTTTCATCGATAATGTGTAGATCTTTTCGCGATTTTGTGACATCTTAGGTACTAAACCTACCGAGGTGGGTCAAATGACCGATTTCAAACTTTTTATTAAAATTGCTGTATGCAACGTTATAGCTTTCAACGTTAATTTCTTTAATCGACATAAGGAAAATACAGTTCTGTATACAAAATTGACTATTATGCGAAATCAATTGTAAAAGTTATCACTTTTACGGATTTTATAAAAATATGTACATAAGCTCTCGGTACGTTAAGTGTTAGAACATCGTCTCGAAGTTCGATTATATCGAACTATATCTACGTATCGTGTTGCAAGGTTACTTTGATATCGTTCGGTATCCTATTTACTAATCCAATGAAAATATGATCGGAGTAAATGTAATACGATGATATGGAATGAAATTCATCTCCAGCAAAATTGCATTTTCCACCGGCGGTACATGAAAACTCATTTATGATTTCAGTGCGAAAATAAAATTGCATTAAATCGCAAACTCGCGAAGGGACGCTGGGTTAATAAACAAACGGTGAATCAGTGGAGGGGGGGGGGGGGGAATTTTGCGAGTTTGAACCTCTTCGACATTCCTGACGTGTCTGTCGTACTTGTTACGGTGTTCGCCTCCATTCGGAATCGTCATCCCGAACTTTTGATTCGGCACGACAACGCCGGGCGTCGGGGAACCGACGGCGCGGAACGGTTTTCGTTTTTTCGCCGAGGCGCTCTCGCGATAAATAGCTGTTGGCAAACGTTTCGAGGGCCCGTAGGAAGGGAAGAAAAAAAAAGGGTCGCGTAGATGGAACCCGACACGGAGAAAAAAGGGCTGCAAGAATTTTATACACACGACTAGAAAAGTTCTCTTCTACGAATATCGCCGTCCCTCTGTACCGTTCTTTCACCGATTTTTCCCCTCCGTACATTCTTCGTCGTGTCCATCTCCCAACCGTGTAAAAGAAGAAGAAGAAACAAGAAGTTGCCCGATGGTCGGTGAAACGCAGGGAGAAGAGGGTAACGGGAAACATGTTCGCCAATGGCAATGATACGAGCACGTACGTACGTACATACATACATATATGTATACATACATACATACATATATAGATACCTCTACTAACATCTCTACACGTACATACGTATGTTTGCGTCGGTGTTTATCGTCCGCGAAGTTTCACATTTTCCGCAATTTTCCGCTCACCGACGACCACGAGGATCTCCGGATTCGACGTGGTGGACACCATTAAGAGTTCGTTTCTCTAGGTTGTATATCAGGGAACAGGCTTCGAAACGATAGGGTGGTTGCCTGGTAAGGAAAGAAGTAAAAAACCATCCTTGCCAAACTTTTGCCTCTTTATTATACCGTTTGGATTCGCTCCGGAGTTCATTCCGCATGATAATGGCCGGCATTTTATGTCACTAAAACGATATCATCGGAGGGTCGGCCACCCCTTTGGAAGCACTCCAAAACTAGCCGGGATGAGTGTCGCTCGACGGAATTACCTTCGTAACATAAAATGCCGTCGTCGAGGAATAATCGAGAGTTAGTTGACTCCTTGTTAGGTCGATGGGAAATATGAATACGGCTTATGCAGAATTGATTGTCCCCTGGACGAGATGCTGGAAGATTTTATCTCCCCCCTGATGTCGCTGAGCATGTGTCTCACGTAGGATCACATTATCGTTTCTTTTTCTTTCCAGAGAATTTCGGATAATTTAAGAGTAACGTCGAGATAACAATTTGAAGAAAGTCTTTCTTGTCATTTTGTTGAAAAAATTATCAGTGACGATGGAAGGAATAATAGAAACGGATCGGTAGAAATAAAAAAAAAATGTCTGTTAAATTGTCGTCGTGACATTTTGTCGGCTATGGTTTTTAGCGTTTAGAGGGAACAAGAATTACGACCATAAGAACGCGATAATGATGTTCTTAGAGAGATAGTCGAATCCAAGCTCTGACAAATGATCGAAGAAATTACAGAGAAAATGAGGCCATCTTGATCCACTGTCCACGAACACCTCAAGTTAATCACAGCAATTACCGGAAAGTGAAGCTGCGAAGGAATACGGGTTCCGTATCTTTCGTTACTCGCGAATAAAACAGATCGCTGGAATCTCTGGGATATTTGCGTTTCGCGAACGCGAGGCGGGAACGTTAACTGCATAATTACAATGCAGAATAACAGCTGCAAATTCAAAGTAATAATAAACAATTACCATTGAATAATACGACGCTGGGGCGAACAGCACGAACAATTTTTCACGTTCACGTTAACACGGTTAAACATGAAGTACGCTGTAATTGCGCGCCATATTAGTATTTACATTAACACGGTTGTCTACTACAATCTCAAGATCAAAGCCAAAAATGTGCAACGGATGTAATTACACTCATAAAAGAGTAATTCAATCCCATAGCCGCAAAAATTTATTACACGTCCGACAACGTATGTGATATAATAATATGACGGTAATGGGAGATTTTACGGTAAACGATAAAATTACCGAAACATTTCATTTCACCGTTTGTTTAACCGCTATTTCTATTTCCTTCCGTTATGTTCACGTATAATACTCCACTGTACCTGTTCCTTTTTTTTTTGCACCATGTATGTATATGTAAAAGTTACATTTATAAATGGATATAGAAACAACGGATGTCGGAGTTTCGCGTATTTTATTTTGCCAATAACCGCGTTTCTTACGACCGTTTATAACTCACTTTATGTCAAAGCAACTACAGCCGAGATTCGTTAGTCCGTACGAGATATATGGCGGTTTAGTTACGTTATCTTTTTTTCCCGCCGAAGTGTCTCCGTGCGATGATATATCGCGGATATTTTGAGCGAGTGGAACGTTTCAGATGTAGGTTGGATAGAACGGAGGTTATCGAGGAGCCATGTACGCTGTACTACCTCTCCGCCTTGATTTTTATTTCCCCTTTTTTCGTCGTCGTCGATCGGCACAAATGTGTACACGGTGTCTTACAAATTTCACCGTTTCGGGTTAACTGTTCGTTTTTTTCTCCTTTTTCTTTTTCGTTCGCCTTCTCTGGGTATAGAAAGTACCCATATGCCTGTCACCTTATAAAGATGCTTGACCAAAATTTTCTATGGAGAATAGACAACGAATAAAAAGGAGAGATATGTTTTAATTTTAAAGTGGCGATCGATGAACAAATTTAGGAAGTTAGGGACGAATAAATTTTATTTTTTGAATAATAGAAATTATTGAATGGTTATTCAAATTATTCGTGATAGCTTTTATTTGTATTTGTGAACACTTGCATGATTTATTGTTTTGGTAAATGAGTAATATATTATATGCATTAAACAAATAATATTCAGATATATCTGAATCGATACAATTTATTCTTTTACATTTGGCGCTTTATTATTCGATGCTTGAATAATTGTGCTTGATTATTAATTCATTTCGAAAAGTTTTTACGAATATACGAATAATTAGTCGGATCAATGAAGACATTAAATTATTTGTGCAATGTCTGAATAAATTTCGGCATTTGACAAATAATTATTCTCTAGATGAATTATTTGGTTAAAACGGTTTTTTCGAATTACTGAGATAATTATTTCAGATAGATACATATACATATGTACATACATATTCTAAAGTAGTCAAATAACACCGAAGTCTGTTTAGAATTATCTGTTTAGAACGTGAAACTAATGGATTAATTTCAGCGAGGCACTTGTTTCTCTTATTGTACAATTTCCCGACACAGTTTTAGGCTATTTAACTTTTTCACTTTAACAACGCGGTCGCTCCTATGCGGCAAAATACTGCGATTTCCCACAATAAGGGCACAATCTCCATGAAATTTCGGGAATAAATAATGGCGGTTTACAATAGGAGCCTGTTGATTGTGGTGAAAATCCGGCGATTGAGGGCGGAATTCGTGGCAAAAGAATGTTAGATAATGGAGAATTTTTCCCGTTTTTAAAGTAGATGGGTAAGTGTAGGTTGTGGGTGGTTTCTGATTAGTTTGGAGGAAAGTAGGTGTCTGACCTAATTGAAGAATATATCACAGAAATTTCACGTAATTTTATTGCAATAGTTAAAAGTTATTTGGTGTTGAAAATTTATGATTGATTTGTAATTTGTGCTTTGTAATTTGAAAGTTTTGGAAACTTTTACTATTTTTCATGGATATATTTGGTAGAAGAACAGGTGAGAAACGTTCGTTACACTGTATGTGTGCGTTCTTTTACACGTATAGCGAGAACAAAATTATTTAGCGGACAGAGGTACCGTCATGTGAGCATACTGTAACACACCGGGCAGTAATTAACTTTGATATTATTCTCATACTATTTATTTTCAGCTAACCAGTTTTTTTTGTCAAAAGGTTTAATACGCTTTGACGTTGTTTATGGAATTTCTGAAAACTGTTACAATTTAAAATAGCGCAGTTTTTAATATAAACTACTCGATTCTCGTAGATTAATTTAATGAATACATTAGAAAACGGTTGATAGCTTATTTTAATGAATTTTATTATTATTAATTTTATTATTACTAGAGAAATACGTCGAGTAAAGTTGATACAGTTGAAGCAGAAAAGAAAACGTCTACGTTTGCTTTAGTTTAACGCAGAATTACCTCTACGTCACACATCGATTGATTCTAATACGAACATTTAACACCAGCCACCTTTGGCGTCAAACGCAAACGGATGCGTGTGTGAACGTAATGCGTGATGCATTGCGTATTAAGGTAGCCTAATTACATGCATAACGAGTTATACGTCGCACCAACGTTGTCAGCGATCTGCAGTTCCACTTCTCTCGGTTTGATATATCCAAAACTATGATCGACCCAAAACGATAAATAAGGTTTATTTATTCGCGTTGTTACCTTCAATTACACTACTTTAATACACATATAGGTATAGCGAGAAACAAACAAAGTACTTAGATTCTCTTGTAGAGCAATATAGAATTCATTATAATATTAGAAGGCTAGTAAACATTTTTTAATAAAATACATATTTGTATATTTTCAAAAAAAAATTTAGTCTCTTAAGGTGAACACTAAACGATTATTTTTCGATGGATTTTAAGTAATTATATTTTTTACGTGAAATTGTTGAGTAGTTATTGTAAGTTCTGTGAGCATGGTTAGTGAAAAATCGGTTTATAGAAATGTTTGGCGAGCAGGGAAATATTGGGAACGTTGAATTGACATTTTCTTGCAAATTGATCTGTCTACAGGGCCGGCAAATGATGTACTCTACGAATTACGTGGTACATTGTGTAAACGAATGCCATTACAGTGAGAAATCGATGTCGATGTTTGTTCAGTGGCTTTATACATATGCCGTGGATTTATTTTTTCAGAACCGTCCCATCTCTTCTCCGCTCAATCTGAAATTCCAATCAAATGGTAATGCGAATCTCCTCGATCATTTTAATTTGTAACCCCGCATAACATTATACACGGTTCCGTATGTTTAAACGGACTTAACCGATGGAAGCAGTGGATCCGACGAGAAATTGTGTAAAGACTTTCATTAACGAAAACACCAATATCCCATTTAAGATAACAAGATTTTATCGATAATTATTTCAACGGTTCGGAATAAATTCTATTTCTTTACACATACAATTTTCTTTTTACAATTTACGTAAATTTCATTTGAGTACCTTTCAATGATCTTTTCAGCACAAACACCATACTTCTTCATCCTGCGAATCAATTCATATTCATATTTTCTCAAATAATAACGCCAACAATTATTCCGTATATTTACATTGAAATTTCCACATCTAATTTAAACCCCCACTCGTAAAGTGTTCAAAATCGCTACAAAGATTACCCAAATTACAAACATCGCATCCGAATGACACATTTCGCGGTAACATAAAGCAACCTTACCCCCCAAAACCCCTAATCGCCACTACCACTAACGAAAAGTATTGATATCATTATCAATAACAACGCCGCATAAAGCGCATCGACACCGGCAATAAATAAACGTTAATTATGCAGCGATAAGCATTAAATATTACCGAGGCTTAGCTTCGAGCGTGAATCGTAAACGTTCATAAATTAACAGCGTTTTAACGCACCTGTTACAGGGGAAAAGTCCAATTATACAGTTCCGGGGTTTGTACGCACTATCGTGGCCGCGTAAAACGCCCTCGTAAATCTCCGGTTAATAGAGAAAAATGATGGGAATGCGGAAAGTTAATCTGCGGCGGCGAGCAACGCCGCAAGCCGGCCGTTAGTATAGCAGTAAACACACCAAAAAGTCGTAAAGAGGCTTTCAGAAAATACGTACGTACGGCGAACGACACGACACGGCCGCTGTCATTATCGAGATACGAGGAAAATTTCGAGTGAGATAGAGGGCGCCGCGAGGGGCTATTTTCCAGTTTCTACCGCGGTTTTATTTTCCGACTGATTTCCCGCAAGCACGCACCAGGGGGCTTCGTCGTCCTTCTAATGGGCTCAGATACAGCGTGAAACGTTGTTGATAGCGGATCCCCTGTCCGGGGTCACGTATCCACGGATGTTAAAATGCTGGCCGAGTTCGTGACCGGTTTCAGTGTCGCGAATTTGAAGGCTTTTGAAGAACACAGGGTCACATAGGGCGAAGGGATGAGTGTGACGTTTTGGGGATTTTTTGGGGAGAATTTTTTGAGATTCGTGAAAAATTCAGGATATTTCTCGGATTCTATCTCGAAGTCTCTCTTACTGTTTATGGGAGTGGACAAAGTTTTATTTTAAGCTATTTAATTAATGTTCTAATTGATTAACCCTAAGAGAGAAACTGTGAAAAGAGTCTTAAGAGAGGATGAAAGCTTCAAAGTGGAAAGATGTTCATGTGAATTAGAAATTTGTTCATAGAATTTTGTAGAATCACCGTTAAGAGGTTCTAATAAATTACTAATTATCATATAAATTTTTAAATAACTCGTAGCGTTAAACGACGCCCTGTTATTCTTCCCATTCTTTTTGACAACGAATCTTTTTTTTTCAAGCGCGGTTTTCGTTTAGCGCGACCGTTCTCACGAACGCGCACACACAGACACACACACACACACACCGCCGTGTTAAACGGGGAATTTCTGTAAATTTGATACAAATGGAAGATTAAATTTTTTTGTTCGCAATGGAAAAGTGAAACGAGTCGGCCGCGGCGTAGTGCTAATTAACGTATAACTGTGCGTAAGGGATGTAAAATGAAATCTGAAAAAAATTATAGCCGGCTATGCGTTTTTCACGCAGTTTTACGCTTTCCCCGCTACGGTCGAGTATCTCTCTAATGGGAGAAAGCCCCCATGAAGATTGCAGATATCGAGCCCAACCTCGGCCGTTTGTGACACATAAAACGACGTTTTAATTTCAGATAAAAGCAAAACGCTTCGCGATGATAAAATGTGACTTACCGCTTCTGTGCGATAAAATGCACTAGCGACCTGGCTAAAATCACTCGTTTTAATCCTTAACGATCTTTTCGGAATGATTCATTAGTGCTCGTTCCCAGCTCCTTTTTATTTGCGAGAAACGTTATTGCGTTTTATTCTCGTGGCTTCCTTCTGTCCACACTTCTGGCTCACTACGATGAAAAAAAGAGAAGTTTTAGACGAATAATGCCCTGTTCAATCTATTCAATACAGCAGCTAAAATTCCTAGATAGATTTTAAAAATCTGTGAATTTTTAATATATTTTTAGAACAATAGAATTTCGATTACAGCTTTCAAAGTATTTCACGTTTATAATAATTTCTTGTGTAAATAAATTTCGACCAGGGATCCACGATGGAAATTTTTCCGAAATAATTATTATAGGTGCACTCGTGAACTTGTACAGTATTGGTATTTCTTTGTTTTCCATTAAATTGAGATGTTTTCCGAAGGAAAACGACTGTTATACATACGTGTGACACATGAATGACGGAAACTGGAATGAAGTTATAAAAGGTAGAATTCAACTTTAAACTCTAAAAATATGTCACTATCTATGAAACGTCACAGAAATTCTTTAAATGAATCTCAATTAAAAATGTGATGTTTCCAAAAGTATTCACGATTTTCCAAAAAGTCGATATACCTAATCAGGTATTACAAGAAGAATTAAAGATGCATCTTCGGAATAATTTTATGACTATGAAGGAATGAATGACACTAAAATGATTTAAACGTATTTTTAACGGTGAAGTATACATCATTTTAAAATTGTTTTGCAAGTATATCGAACGATATGTTGTCGCTTCATGCAAACAAAGCTTTGTTTGGACGAAATGACGAAATATTTACTTCGCCGGTTATTAATAATTTAAATCTATTTTATCAACAGTTCGTTATGTGGTTTCTGTACAAGTATAACAAATATCAATTAACAAACAAATACGTGAACAATTATTTAAAACAAAATCAATGGAAACGAGCTTTGGTATTTCGCAGAAATCATCGGCTTTACGAATTTCGTACCAACATCATTTAAATACCGTGCAATATTTCTTCCATAAATTGTTTCCATAATATAAGCAATACTGATTAGTATAACATAATCTAAAATTTTTAATAGAACTCTAGCAACTACTGTTAAAAAATTTAAGTATTTTTTTTTCAAAATGCATAACTTCTCCCTGTATAGAATGTAATATATTTATGGGTAGAAATAATTTTTTAAAAGTTGTATTTAGTTCAGCTGAAAATATTTCGAAAGTGGACGGTGCACAAGTCATATTTGTCTAATGAGGCAATAGATTAATTGGTTTCTTTTGGCGTTCGATGCAATAACGTTTTCCGACATTTATACACGCCTCTTCGTTCTTTTATAGAGCTTACGATTAATGCAGCATATAAAACACGGATTTCAGATTTTCATTTACCGTGTTTGTCAGCACTGGGAAGATTTCGTGTATTTATGTACTAAAATCGGTAATACTATTAAAGCAGCTTACCCATAATCCCCGGTGGTTTTTCTGGTGATTCTTGTTCGGATATCCAATAAACGGCCGTAGAAAAAATGTATATTCCCCGTGTATAATATGTCTGACAGATTTTTAAGGGAAATTCATGAATGAATCGTGTTAACCTTTATGCGTTCAACGCGAGCTACGTGCATTGCGTCCCTGCGAATTATTTTAAATTGCACGAAATTTCAAACGCAAAGGACGTACAAAACGTGTTTCAGGAGTGTATAAAAATTTATAACAGCCGCGGTGCCACATGACATTTTGCGCAGTTCATTTAACATTAATTCGAGTGTTTTGTCAAAGGCTATGACCTCGAACCGCTTCTGGAAAAAAAAAGTTGATCTTTGATGCGCAAAATTGTTTAAAAATCCTTGTATTATAAATTTTTCGTCGTGTATAACGTGAAAACCTTCAAGTATTTTCAGGTAAATTACATTTTGCAGTAAAATATGAATTACTATTCTATGTGTGTATTTCGAACGAGTATTACAAGTTTTTCCGAGGTTAATTAAGTAAACAAAGCTTTTGTAATTGCTTTATATTTCTGTAAACACTCATTTTCATATACAATTTGTTTCGTATAATAGGTAATAATTTTTTGGAACATTTTAATGATAATTTGTTTGGAAAACTTACGTAATACATTGTTCGGCATTGAAAAATGAGAAAATATCTCTACGTTTCGATTGGTGGTCTCATCGATTTTTCCCATTATTAACCTTCCACTGCTGCGGCTTAATTTTACATACATCATTACCAATTGACTTTATTTAATAATTACGAATATTCGAGCCAAGTATGTAGTATATTGCATTTGCAACGCAATTTTCTGCCGTAAAACAATGTAATTATTCGGAATCGTGGACAAATTCAATGCATCGGAATCTGTTGTACTTTTAATTTAAAAACGAAAATCATTTCGCGTGGTTGAATAATTATTCCCATCGTTAGTAGTAATAAATTCAAAAGATGAAGTAGGATGTTCAAACTAAATAAGAATGAGCACATACATATCTTTTGCTTCTCTTTGTTTCACCTTTTAATATATTTTCTGTAATAATAAAGTCTTCTATTTACCTCCAAAAATAATGATCACATTTTAATTGTTAAAAAAAAAGGATGAGATAAGAAAATCAACGTCTGGTTTCATTTAATCATGTTTATATTACTATATGAAAAACATCACTTCACAGCAATCATGCCGGGCAAAACATTAAGAACCCCAGACATATATATATTTAAAACCTTCTGCTTGACATTAAGCTTCGTTTAGAGAAACTTTCATTTAAATCTGTAAAGTGTTTTCCGAGATAATCACGGATTTCCCTACACACGTATATGTATACATATTCGCGATACATATAAAACCTCATATTCCTCCAGACTATGAAATATCATATTCTCTTTTTGGTGTTAGTAGCATAACCTTCATATTATCTAATTAAACGAACAATTCATCGCAATGATAATAATTCAAATTACTTAAAACTTTTTATTTAATATCTCCGTCCAGCTATAATTACCGAATCATATTATTCCGATGAAACACACATTAAACAGTACAATTACGGTATTACATTATCCAGAAATGATAATATAATTAAACAAAAAATAATTGCCGCGGATTTCACTTTCTACATAAAAATCATAAAACGCTTAACAATCCCGATAAGCGAAATATTTCAAACGAAAGAAAAAAAATGATGTTCTTACAAAGCTTTTCATTCGCGGCAATTATTCCGGCCAGGATATTCGAAAATTGCAGGTGTTTAGCGAAGCTCGCCATTCCATTTAACAATGAATGACCCTATGCACAGCCTAAGCACTAATGATGGTAGCTCATATACATGTGTGCCTCAGGATTGGTGGGATAGTACATATGGGGTTTACGGGCGGTCAGTCTAGTGGAAGGTAGCCAGACGGATCAATATCACATTACTATAAATAATTAATAGGCAGCGTCGTTTCTATGCGTGCTGCGTGCCTCTTAGCTATTCCAATTTTCTGCTCGGTTTGCGGATCAATACGATCAAAGCTATGCCGGTACGTAATGGTAATTGCCCGGTCGGATTAGATGAGAAATATAAAAAAAAAAATAGAAAAAAAATATCACGGAATTCCAGATTTCTCTTTCCGCGTCGCTAAACGCTAGACAAGTTTCAAAACTCGGTACCCGAGCTACGGTTGTTTCGCATCTGGGAAATTAAGTCGCGGCTTCCTGCGGCCAATTATGCTGGATCGAAATTTAGATACGGGATGTTTCGTTTGTACCGGGTGCACCGCAATCCTTGCGATATTAGCGGAGTTTTATCGTACGAAAAAATTGTAGACCGTGAAATTCAGAAGTTTTACTGCTTTAGTTTTAATACTTACGAAAATATAACTGCAATTAAATGTACGCTATTCGCGTTTTATTATTCGTTTTTGGGGAAACCGTCTGCGACATCGAGAGACAAATATTATTTAGATTATGAAAATGAGAGTTAATTAGTCGATGATTATAGAAATATGTATTAGCGTATAATTGACGAAATAATGACGAAAAATTAATCTCGCTGTTGTTATTCGATATTGGTAAATTACTTTATATGCAAATTATCAGTCGGTTGTAATACTGTCACTTAATGTAATTACTTGATATCGTTTAACAAATCAATTTTCTGTTTAATCATACAGCCTGCACTGACAGCGAATTTGTTCGAATAATACATCGATCAATATTTAAATTTCACATACAAATTAAACATTTTTATCAATATGTTACCGGATACACGAAAGAAATATTGTGTCAATTGATAATTATTCAATCATACAGCACAGCGTTGCGTTTCACGCTACTGTTTACGATCATAAAAATGACACGCACATAATTTTGAGCGAGCATTGATTTCATGAATATGAAAAATAATGTAGCGGACGATATGCTTCATACGTAAACTATCATATACTTTGATTCATATATAAAAATGATGCGATCAATACTGCTTCAACGTGTTATTTTTGCCGTACTAATTGGACTTCCAATTGGAATTTATTTGTCTGTTACATTTTTTATGTAGCTCGATACACATCGAAAGACACCGACACGAACCTACGATTTCCTCGTATTTGATGAAACATACTTTTGAAATTATATAAAAATATTATATCCCTGCTGCAACAGTTGCATAAAAATACAAAAAAAAAACACGGTTATACCTTTGATTATTTCTACAAATGACAGTACAAAATCCTTTGAACTTTATATACATATATGTATAATCTCTGCTTGGGGATTCATTAAAATCGAACGCTTTGTATAAGTATGGTATTGATCGGTAGCCGGTGAACCATGATTTTTTTTTCAAATTTCCCTTTACCCGTCGTATTCAGACTTTTTGAAATCGAGGGATTTTATTGAAATATGTATTCCACATCGAGCCCGTAAGCCGACCCGAACGTTTTTGGATCCAATGATCACAGATAATGGAACGCAGATTGTATAAAATAATGCGGAACGAAAAAGCAATATCGTAAAGCAGGATAATCGTTGATTCCTACTCGAAAGTCTGAGCCCCGATGAAATAAATTCGCACTGAATTTCTCCTCGACTCGAAAGGGAATTGTACTTTATGAACTTAAGGTCCAATGAAAGTCACCTACTACGTATTCCTGCGAAATATTAATTAATATTAAATATTAATATTAATATTAATATTAAATATTAATCCTTCAGTCGCTGATCCCATTTGTATTCCGTGGCACAAGATAATAAGAATAATTTAAGTAATAGTGACATTTTTAATTAGAATATGATGAATAATTTACGTCTTTGAAGTTAATTCGATTTATCAAAATTGGAACGTAACAGGAACACTAGTTTCCACTTGCACTGGGATAATTTGAATAGCAAACAACACGATACATATCAAACTATTTACCGGTAAATAATATTTAACACTTTCATGATTGTTTTGCTAACAAATAGAACAAGATTAATGTTAAATTTCAATAATCATGACCTATAAATATAATTTAGAATAATGACAAATCTTTTGTCCATTACAGAATTATTAAAAAATCACGTTCAGTTTCTCACGTTTTCAAAAACCCCTCTTTTTTTGCTTTTTTAAAGGGTTCCCTTATGAATCTATCTATCCGAAGATTCCGTCCACTTACACGAGACGTGAAGTATTGTACGCGTAATGTAGTTGTCAGTATCGTAAAGGATCACGAGGGGAATAGCCTGTTTTACAGGTAATTAGATACGGAAAATACATACATAACGTTACAATATGCTAAGTGCTAACTAGGATCGGGGATTTTGAAAGGATGTACCGTGAAAGCCTTGATCACCATGTACCAGATCCCATACGATACTACCAATAATACCTTCCGGCTGCACACGCTAATTAGTACATCCGAGACACCGACAGGCCACGAACTATGTGGTAATAATGTTGAATCGATCGTGACGGTCGAAATTTCAAGCTTTTGGGAAACGGTTCCTTGGGTTGCGAAATCGATCCGCTTGTTAGGAATTTAAACTCACCGGGAAATTGATTACGTCAGGTAATCAGAACCGCAAATTCGATGCAACCGTGTCGACGGTTTACCATTGAAACATTTCGGACTGTGGTGCAAATGAAATTAGCAAGTAAGAACGGAGAGATATAATTATACAGTGCGAGACAGGTAAAGATAAAATCTAATACATCTTCGTCTCTTTTATCGACGCATGGAAATATTTACAAAGGAAAGTAGTTATATAGAGACAAGAATTTTGATATGAACATTTTTTTCAAAATCGTATTTTCTGCAATTTTGAAAATGTTATGTTATACTTTTATTTAGCGTTTACAATTGACGTTATTTTTCTACATTTTCTTTAAACTATTTGTCTATTTGAAATACTTTATTTTTAACATGTTTTCTAAAATCGCTAAAACCAATGGAAACATTTTAGATTTTATTCTTAAGTGACTTTCCCTGTATAATTAAATTAATATTCTAATACTTTAATAGTAAATTGCACGGTGGATAAATGTTACTAAAAACATACAATCGATCGTTAAAAATTCCTTTGGCCCCGTTATCAATGTTTGATTATCAGTGTCCAAAAATGTATTAAACTTATTTAAATAATGTAGTCCTCACCTGCAGACCGCGGAGTGTCCGATTTGTCACCTCACAAATTTATAACTACAAAGTCGCCGTGCGCCTCGTTCGATAAATCGATCAGACGGACGCAACAATTCGTCAACTTGGGAAAAACAACGTTGTCAGGTCACCCGAGGTGCCTCCTAAAACAGTGGCATCGGGGCAACCCTTCCAATGACCGCCCTATTACAAGACACGGAGAGAAATTCATGAGGACTCTACCAAGCAACGAAAAAACATTCTCAGTCGTCAATCAAGACACCACTGTTTATTACCAGCAGAAGAAATACAATCGTCAACCACATAAAAACGGATTCAATCATCAAGCACATAAAAACACATCCAATCGTCAATCAAATAAGAACAAACAAGATCACTTGCAATTTCTAACTGTGGCGAACAATAAAGAAATAAAGTATATTGTTGACAGTGAACACGTCAGTTGACAAGTTTTAAGAAAAGCTTAAAGGCGATCAGCTGCAGCATTCAACCACTCTAGATAGCGTCCGTCGCCGCTAAAAATAGAACGAAATAAATGAATCCCAAGAAAACATCGGAACTTTCGCAAGAAATTTTCATCCCGGGGACGATAATTCTGCGCAAATATCGTTAGAACAATCTTAGCTCTCTAATTCCCGATAAAAACAGTTATCCCCCATCCCACCCCCGTTCTTCCAATCGAACCGTCTAACCAGTTCACCAAACTCTCTTACATCACCGGGAAACGAAACTCCGCGATCCACCGCACGAAAAATCAAGCGATAACGTTTCCTCATTGTTCCTGGACGACCGAAACGGAATGAGGAAAAAGAGAGGAACCGGCGAACAGCCAGAGGCGTAAGGGAGAAAAGAGACTCGTCCGATATACACGGGGGACACGTAGTCCGTAGCCATGTTTGCCATCTCGTTGGCCATTCCTCCGTTACAGGAATTGCACGGAGTACGTCGCGCATCCGGCACTGCGGGAACGAAGCATCAGAGGTAGGAAGACAATAAAACTGCATCCTAAACAACGCTGGTGAAAAAAGAACCCGGTGGAGAGAGAGACAGAGGAAACGGGGAAATCGGGTAGGAAGGGAAGATCGAAGCTACATCGTTACGGAAAAAGGGTCAGGTCGGGTGGTGTCGTTGACAATGGTGGTTGGTTTCGCTGATGGTAACGACGGTACGCGTGATATCCCATAGCGACGTTAACAGTGGTAACGGTGTCGGCGATTGTCTTAAAAGCGATAGTTGTGATAATAATAACAATTGGTACAGGGGGAGACAGGAAGAGGAAGAGAGAGAGAGAGAGAGAGAGAGATGATTTTGATAATAACATCGCGAAACTCGTTTGTGTATACAGAGTAATAATAACAACGATAATAGTAAGATTAGATAGTGATAATATCGATATCCAATCAAAGTGCATAACCTTGACTAGTAATAACCGTATTACCGGTGGTAAACCAACAAGCTCTACCAATATCATCGATGCTAATAGAGTTACTGGTAACGATAACTATAGCTCCGATAACAGTATCGTTAGTGTAAACGTCGCCCGTAGTAGTTGACGTTACTAACATTAGTCTTATTGTTAGCCCCGGATAACGATATCCATCGTCGTATTGGTGATCCAGACTGCAACGATCCAAGGAACGGTACATACATACCTGTGGCAGTGGGCTGCGATACTACGTGATAGTAGTGGAAGTACCACAGCTGGTGTGTTGGTGAACAGGGTGGTGGTGGGGGGATCTACCGTGGAACGTGATCGCGTTGACAACTACCGTTGAGAAAAGGGGGCGTTTCGAGCGATCCGGTTTGAATAAGTAGTTACCGGCCTAATAGTAGTGCCGGACCGTGACGACTCTTGAATACGGAATTTTCGGGCTGACGGAGAACGAGCAGATTGGCCGGGAAGAACGAGGAACGAGAGGTCCATGAGCGCTAGAGCCTTTCAAGTCAGATTCGCACCGTGAAACGACCATAAACACCGTTCGTTCTATAGTTTCACTGGCTGTGCGTTTCATTTTCTGTTTTTTTTTGTCTTTCTTTCTTTCTTTCTTGCTTTTGTCTATTTTCTATTCTCGTATGGAAACGCCGGGATATAAAATGTTTTCTACAACGTAACCGGTCGTTGGCTGATCTCCGAACGGGTTTCCGTTCAGCACGTACCGCGAAACAACCTTTCGGATACACGTCGATGTTGGTACGACTATGGCCACGGATAAGAGACCGGATGGTTCGATGTAAAGTTCCCGAGGAGAGAGGAAGTCCGTGTCAGCGTGAAAGCTAAATCTGGCTGAGTGCGCAAAAAAAGACCACTCATTTTTCATACGGAGAAGAGTGGATGCACGTATGGCGCCGGCAACTGCTGGATCACTTATACGTTACGAGATGCGTCGGTAACTTGTAAAAAGTAGTCGCGGATTCGTTGAAGTGACGACTACGATTCGCTGATCCTGCGGATGCAGCGTAAGTCCTATAAATATTCGGACACTTGAAATTTTGTTATTAGTTTGTTGGAAACGCGACGGCCGGGATGAACGACTTTCGGATTGTGGAGTGAAACACTTTGATTTTCGGTGAGCTTTGTCGGGCTGTGTGTATAAGGTAATTTAAATTTGCGAAATTACCATCAAATTCGCGAAGCGTACCATTTGAATATTTAGCTCGCGCCACGAGCGAAATATGTGAAACATTTGAAATGTTTCGCAATTTTTAAATGGTGTATTTTCCGACTTTGACGCTATTTTCGGAAATGAAAAATATGTCAAACATTCAACGGTACACACGAGTCTACGTTACACTAAAAATGCATCCTCGTGTACTTTGTAAGAAGTTATTACGTAATTTGAAATGTTCGAAGTCACTGTACATACGTTCGCGATAAATGCTTCACGATAATTTTTAAACCGTTCAAAAATCTACATCATCGTTAAATCATTTTTAATTTTCCATTTTCACCTGAAACACAACAATTGAATTAGTTACTTAAATTCAATGTTAAAGAATTATTTCCCAACTCGGTCTCTGCGTCTCTCGTTGTATAAAAATATAATGTGTCATATCCATTTACGATGAAAAGAAAATTCGAGATACAAGCTTCATTCGATTAAGATATGAAGGTTAGAGTCCGGTAACAAAAGCCGAGCTGGAAAACGTGACGTGCGGGTAACCAGTATCGGAATGGTTATTCTTTCGAAAAACCACCGGCCAACCGAGCCGCATGTGAAAACCCTGTAGTCTGCACTTTCGGTGCCCTTTCATCGCGTCCATTCCCGAAAACGGCGGCCGGCGAATAATCGATTCGGCTGGGTATTAACCAACAATGGGTTTCATTGAAAACTCGATAACGACGACTTCTTCTGCTTCGACGATCAAGCAGCTACAGGGAGGGTTAGCGTGCCGCTGGATAAGATCAGTCGGCTTTAATCCAGTTTCTGCAGCCCGGCGAAGATCGCAGAGGGATGAAAGGCACTTTCCCGGGTCTTTTGTGATCGGAGAAACGTCAATAAAATCGGTGAACGTGAAAACGAACTAATTCGATAGGGAACCTTATTAATTTTCTTGATATAGACGATTATGCAATCTGTTGCCTTTGTAATGGATACGTGGGAAGGTATGATGAAATTAACACTGAACCTTCTGATAATTTATTTGTGTGTGTGTGTGTGTGTGTGTGTGTACCTATTGATGCTAATTTTTAAATAAGAATTATAATTTTGTAATTGAATACAGGTAATAGGTTAGTGTATGTAACAGTAAAGCAAAGTACATATATCTAAATAGGCATTTCAGAAATGTATTTCTTTTATTATGATTAATAAAAGTTGAAAGTTATAGCGTTGAATGTAGAACATATAGGTTTAGTGTTAAACAAAAAGAAGGAAGAGGAAAACCCGATAGATAACTATCCATTGAATTTATATCGAATATTCTAATGATTGAATAATTGGCAAATTCAGAATGGTCAATCTTTATAAATTTTTATACGAAATATATCAGCAACGTTTTTATAATTTTGGAAGAGGAAGAACTGAAGAAATTCGTATCTACATAAATGGAAATAAATTACAATATATAATTGGAAACTGTGAATGTTTCTGTGAAAGTTTGAATATTTAAACAAAATGTAATACACTCTGCAAATCAAAAGTTAATTTTCGGAATATTGAGTTAATACTGCTAACATTATATGCGTTTCACAAGCAGAATTGAAAACAAATTCTTCCGAAACTAACGATATATTTTTTGAATTTGTTATTTTGCATATTGATTTCATTATGTTTCATATTGAATTTATTATTTTGCATGGTTCAAATGGACTTGCAAAGTTACGTTTGGACCACAAACAACATATTGTATATTATGCATATATTATGGTCTTTATTATAAGAACGTCTGCTTTTCCCTGAACCATCCGCATAGGATAGCTGCTGTGTTTTAGTTATAGATAACACGAGAAACTGTTCAACAAGAGTTAAACTGGAGGTTACATAAATTTTGTCTATTACAGTTCGCGGTGTGTGATATCCGTAAGAAATTCCGCGCTACAAGTATACTTCATGCATACATGTTTCCGAATTGCACTGAATATAGCATTAAACTTTAACAAGCGAATAATAATTAACCGGAATGCATAATTCTTTTTCATTTTCATAATTTCCGTATAACCACACGTACACACCGCACACGTGTTGGTGCGTGTAAGTTTATAATGAACATTTGCATAACAACGAGCACTGTACGTTATTTTCAGTTTGTGAAAGAAGACCGTTTCGACGATCAAATCTTCGTCGATAAAAATTGCTTCTGTACGGATCTCGTGTGAAAAAATTTTGCAAACGAAAAAATGCAATTCCGAAAAAGAAATAAAATCTTAACATCGTTATTCAGCAAGTAAAAGTTACCGTTGTAACCTGTTTAGCTGCCAGATTGCTAGTCGTATCAAATTGCAAGCCCGAGCGCGACTTACAAGGCTACGTATTTACTCTTTTTAAATTCCAAAGTTCGCAATGGTGGTTAAACTCGCCGTACTCCTGCGAACTTTGCCTTGCAGTTCCCCACTTTGCTTCTCTCTTGTAACTTTCTTGCCCAGAGAATTTTTTTTTATTATAATACATTGTAATTGGTGAAAGGATAATACACGCTGCATATTACGAACAAACCAATTCCGAGAATAATTTGCGGAAACGAATAAATTCATTTGATAGTCCAGAAACTTTTGCAGGATCATATAAAGTGTCTCGCATTAGTATAATACATTTACGGCTGTTTTCTTTGCATCCCAAGTAAGATATAACACCTCCGTTTCCGTTCGAATCTTAACTCAGAATTATTTAATCATCTTTAAATTCAAAATTAATTATCATACCAAAATCTTAAGAATCTCCACCTTTGAAATCGAATCACGAATCGATCTATCGCATTCACAAAGCCCGGCTACAAAACCGCCATAAGTATTTCCGGAAAAGCCGCAGAGCATAGGTGGCGAACTGTCTGCGAATAGTAAAAATGGAAAAAAGGAACATAAATAAAAAACGGTCCAGGCCGCCGATATTGAACCGCAAAATGTACCATCAAAACTTTGGCCCCGTTCGCAAATTCAAAGGCCTGCACGCTGGCGGTGATCATCAAAGCTTCCTTTTTTCAACTTCAACCCTCGCGATGCATGGATAAAAAGCGGCACGGAGGGTTGACGGTCTGAAAAAAACACACACACACGCACACCCTCCGAGGATGTCTCACGGAGGAAGTATGAGTAGACGTCATCTTACTCGTCGCTTTGTAACGTGTATCAAATTGCAAGGGGGCGGCGCCTCTTTTCTTCGTGCAACGACACCGGAAGCTCCCCCATTTCGAGGGTCCTCTGTGCGTTAATTACGTTAATAAGCTGGTTAACTGTACCCGCCCAGAAACCACGTTGCCCTTATAATAATGAGGATAAGTTCTCTTCAACAAAGGATGGAAACGTGTTTCGCGGTTGAAGGAAAAGAGCCGCGTCGAGTTCGGAATAATCCGACGAATCGCGAAACCTGAGCAGCGAGGGTGAATAGTACCCTTGGCTTCTCGTCTTTTTTAAGGGATGAACGAAGATTATTTGGAAAAAATGTTGTCAGCTTCTACCGTCACGTATCCTGAGAACGATTTGAAATAAGAATCTTGTCGTTAACACTAGAACTACCGAGAATTAATTCCGTACATTTAAAACCATTTGATAAATATTGTTTGAAAGAAAGAGATAAAGGATGATACTAAATTGATGGGTTTAATTATGTACATATAGAAACATGGTTGTGGAGAATTTTGGAAATCGCAGTGTTATAAATTTAAGCGATTCTTAAAAGAATTTTAAAACCAGTTATTTTGACTGCCTTGGTAGTTCTAGTGTTAAAGTCGTCGAGATTCACTTTTAAAACGATCGTTATATCCAGGCAAATTGTTTTGTTACAAAAAACAATTTAATTTATTTAAATAAGAACTTTACACAAAAAAAGTGTAATTCAGTGATACAATTAACGATACCATGTCGTGACCCAGACCTAAAACCGTGCGCCGGTTGCTCGTTTTCTATTTAAGTTCGATTCGGAAGTGAGGCAGTTATTTTTTCACGTTGTCCCCGC
The DNA here is from genome assembly GCA_917499265.3 of Mimumesa dahlbomi. Classification (NCBI taxonomy): domain Eukaryota; kingdom Metazoa; phylum Arthropoda; class Insecta; order Hymenoptera; family Crabronidae; genus Mimumesa; species Mimumesa dahlbomi. The sequence continues at coordinate 6,744,930 of OU824118.1, read as the reverse complement.
GAAACCGCGTTCATCACGCGATCGCGCGAAGCGAAAAATCCCGGCTGCTGCCGCAGAAATTATTTCGGAGATTGCCTTTTTTAAATGCAATACATGGCGTAAATAAAAAAAAAAACGAGAGAGAGAGGAGGAAAAAAACAGCCCGATGCCCGCATCCATGGGCGACGGTTATTATCTCTTCACAAATTACACCGGGGCGCCGTGCCAGAGTTTTACTCTCCCCGACCACGATAAACCGAGCAACTCATCTCCCTGTTCCTCCGGTGTTTTCAACCACCGAACTTCCGATACGTCGGGCCTATTCACCTGGACGACGTACACGCGGGCAACACTCGCCGTCCTGGTGGTAATGCAATCGCGTAATGCCACCCCCGTCTGCTTATACGCGATATCGTCTAATTTAATGCTTGTCGGATCGGGATCTCGAGCATAACGAAAGATTCGTATCAGTTGCAACGAGCGTTCTAAGTGATAATTATAGATTATCGCGCGAAAATTGCTGCACTGGAAACGTTCGCTCAGCGTTATCGGCTTTACACGAGGGTGTTACGTGTTTGTTTCCGTCGGGGAGGGGGGAAACGATGCAAGTGGACGCCGTGAAATATTTTTTATTTCCGCAATTTCCTGAAAGTTTAGAGGTCATCTCAACGTGAAGATTAGAATTTGAGATGATAAGAGGAGATGGTATGGAAAAGTGTAATATATGTAGGTTTTTTAAATTATTGCAAGGTTAATGATAATTAATAATTGATTAATAATATTGAAAGTGAGTATATTAAAAAAGAAAGAATGTGTAAACAATTACGAACGAATAATAGTGAGACCAACGTTGCGTGCCATTTTCGACGCCGTGAAATATTTTTTATTTCCGCAATTTCCTGAAAGTTTAGAAGTCATCTCATCGTGAACATTAGAATTTGAATTGATAAGAGGAGATGGTATGGAAAAGTGTAATATATGTAGGTTTTTTAAATTATTGCAAGGTTAATGATAATTAATAATTGATTAATAATATTGAAAGTGAGTATATTAAAAAAGAAAGAATGTGTAAACAATTACGAACGAATAATAGTGAGACCAACATTGCGTGCCATTTTCAACAGTAGGGCATCAACATAAAATTGTTTTCAATCCGATCTCGAATAACGCAGAATAATTAGGCGATAAAAATTATAGTGTAGCATAACGAGGCTCTGTTGGTAATAAAAAAAAATACTGCCGGTGGACAACTGGAATTCGAAAATACTTCCCTGTCGATAAGAGGTCATTAACTACACCATAAAAGTAAAACACCACTACTTATAGTCGAACGTGGTCGTAAATTTTGACGAGTAGTTATATCGGGCGACTCGAAATCAGTCACGTGCACGGCTATTACTCTCTGATCATTTGACAACGCGTGATAAACGAGGACTACGTGTTGTAATAGAAATAACATGACATACAATGGGCAATAAAGCTTCATATACAAGGAAGTGATTCGTTTTATTTAATTTTATTGCTTTTTTAACCATATTTTTAAAGATCTGCACAAGCTGACAGCAATTATTTATTATTAAACCCTAGAATTTCTACACTTTGACAATTCTGCATTTTAAAGTTTTTACAGGTAAAGTGAGCTTAACCTGACATTTCTATGCGCAGAATATTTTTTACATTCAATATTTTCTGCTCACAGAATATTTTTTTGGATCCGAAGTTAATCACGCCCAATGCTTCAATCGTAAAGTTCTACGCGAACTTTTGTAGATCTTATAATGTCTTCCTTCCGAATATTTCTGGCCTCTAAATTGTTCATTTCTTAAAATTGCTGTTATTTCACATTTCTACCTCAGAGAATTGTCACGTCTTCAATTCCTACAAACTGGAAATCTTCAGAATTCAGCAGCATTACTCGCGACCAGATACTTCGGAGATAAGATCAAAACGACACAATTAAATTCGCTGAAACTGACGGTCGAGTAGAAACGGTGCTCTGATAAATCAGTCGTTATTGCTCAAGTAGCCGTTGTCTGATTTGTTTGCGCTCGAACCACTGGCAGTGGTAGTCGATTTACCCGCCTCGGACGCAGCTGCATACGGTCGTAGATCAGACGTAAGAACTAAACCCTCTACTACCAAACCATTACTCTGGTGTCAGCGCGAACTGTCAAATGTAATAGCGGACTGTCTCAAACACAAGCATTGAGCTATTATGTTCCGTGACAGCGACCAAATTGAATAGCTGCTCGAGATGTTTACGTTCTGATTCTGATAAACGGTCGCCAACTGGACAACTGCGAAATCGAGGTGCGAATTATTTCAATTTTTCAATTAGTCTCCGCGAGATTAACAATCTGATTCGCGGATTAAGCGTTTTCGAAGTTTATGCAAATTCTCGTATTAAGATACCGAATTAATTACTCGTAGGTCATGTTGACGAACTATGAATTATGGATCGGATTTAACACGGTTTCGTTCGCACCGGAAATCAGATATCACCAATTACGGCATAATTATTCATCCTTATTGAATTTTAATGCTAATAATCTTACTTAGTGTATCGAAACGCGGGGAACTTTTTAAATCAACACAATCTTCGCTTAATTAATACCCTGGGATTTTCGGCGGAGCAATTTATTTCACAACTACTTAATAAGTTTCCGTAAAAGCATTATGATAATTACCCGCCGCGGCGGCGAGATACTTTGACGTTTCTAAAACTGAATTAGTTTAAATAACCACGGTAAATAGAATACCATAACCGCCGCGTAATCATAAATCACTGGAAACGTAATGCGCTTAATTTTGGATAATAATTCCGCGGCGTTCCGGCGTACATACGCGAAACACTGTACCTACTGTCACGTGTTTTATAAATTAGTTTACTTTCCTGCCTTGTATACGTATTATATAGCACTTGTTGCGAAGTTGCGTAGTTGCTGCGTTTCAAGCACTTGCTCCTCTTAATTCTTGTTGCTCGTAGCATCCAGGCCATCGTTGCCTGAAACTTACCGGTCATCCGGCACGATCGCGTAATTTCTCACGAAAGTTTACCTTTTCCTCCGTTAATGGAGTGTACCATATTAAAATAAATAAAAAAAAATTGGGGAGGGGGGAACAAATCGAAGGTTATGGGTGGGGGAAAAAAGACGAAAACGAAGTTCGATGATAATCTCGTCGAGAAGTTATAGTTTGTTGGAGAAGGCGGAAAAAACGCGGACCTGTACTACTGGCGCGTCCGATTATGGCACGCTTTACTCCTGTTTGCAGACTTCAAGTAACTAACTGGATTCTACTAATTGGACCGGTTCTGTGCGATACAAAGTTACAGGTTCGACTCAACTAATTGAATCGGTTCCTTGATATACTCCTAAAGACCCGGGACACTAGTAGTTTGATGAATCTGAGGAATTGTGTGTCTTTGGACCACCATGCCCTTTCATCCCTTGAATCTTTGATGGTTGACTCTGGTATTTTTTACTCATTAAACGGTACGGTAACTATCAGTCCCTGAAATAATTTTAATGACTTTGGAGATGCAACTTATTAGTATAAAACAGATACATGTACATGGTTATTTGAGTATTGTAACACAATATTAATGCAAAAGCGTAAAGTAAATTTAAATTATTTATTACACCGAAATTAGTTAATTTATTGAGTCTTTGGTGGCATAGAGAAACATTCGTGAGAACTGTCTCTTTTAAACCTTTATATTTGTCGTAGAAAGAATTAGGAGAATTTAACGAGCAACTGATTGTTTAAAGTAAATATTGGACAGTATTTATTGAAAGCGTGAAGCGTTTGAGAATTTGAAACAATGTAATTTACCACGCACAATCGATGGAACTCTGCATATTGTTATGGGAAACAGTTCGTAGGAAAGTGTTGAATACATCAGTGTCAGTCTCGTGTATATTCACACTCTTATACGGATACGTTTTAATACCCTAAAATCCCTTTGTTTCGAAAACTCTACCAAATTGTTGGATTAATTTCCATGAAAACCTCATTGACGGACAGAATGAATATTATCCATCCGTTAAACAATAAATTTCATCAGTAATTCGTCGTTGAATACTAACACGACTATGTGATTAATTATCTATTGAAATCCTTAATGAAACTGCATGGTGCCAACATTGTAAGCATATGTCCATCAACGTTACGTTATTGAAACACCTGATCACATACACGCAGACATAAGTAGAGGCGTAATTATACACGCTTCTGAAATAAAATTGATGATGACCCTTGTTATATCGCTAGGCAAAACATTTTTCTCAAAACAAACAGATGAAAAATAATGTTATAACGATTCTAATCATAACACAAAATATTTCCCAGAAATCGTTCTATCGTTCCTATTGCAATTGTCACGACATTAAATACTAACAAACTAAAAATAAATTTATTTATAAAACTGGAATGTAATTCTTCTTTGGTGTATGGCATTCCTATCGATACACACGATCCATAGTGATCAACGAATACGTTCATCCACCAAGGAGCCAGCCGGAAACTGGAATACTGGCGTGCCGAATGTGTCAAAAGCGATCTCGTGAGCAGCGTGCAAATCTCCTTTGCATCGTTGAGACACCTGTGTGTACGCACGTGTACGCACAGGTGCACCGTCACATGTTCTCATAGAATTACGGCGGCGATCGATAAGCAAGTAACGAGACAGAACCTGAGTTATCGGGAAACTTCGACTATACGCCGTTGGTCATCTCTGATCCGTGTGAAAACAGGGATATTAAGTCCCCCTAATACTACTGAATTATGCTCACGTTGTTTGAGGATGTTTGAGCATGTTTGTCACTGGTTCCGTGACAAGTGGATTAAAATATTAGTACGTGTAAGCATTAATGGGAAATGTTTTTTTAATTGTTAACGCATGACGGATGATTGTATTTATTAATATTTGCAGTATGAATAGTATTGATAATACTTGCAAATATCTGAAACAAATATTATAATGTTTTCGATACGTAGAAGGTGGCTTTTAGATAACCACGCCGAATCTAAAATTCGGAATACTTTTTTTATGAATCGAGAGGACATTTTTGGAAAATTATATTTTCAAAACAATAATTCGTGAGGAACTAACCTATTAAAAATATTTATAATACTTGTCCTTATTTGATATAAACAACACTGATTAGTTATATCACAAGTGGTACTTAATGACCTGAGGAAAATGAAGGCATCCGTAAAACTTTATTTAAAAATACCAAGAGGAATACTTTTTTTACGAGCTTTGTACCTCCTCAATAATATTAAAAAAACATCGTTTCTGCATGACCTCATCTTGACCTCAACTGCTTAAATACCACAGGTAAAAATGTCAGAATATCCAATAAAATCGATGATTGACTCTTCTGATATATGTATATTCCGTTAAACCACAAATAACTCACATATATATGCATGTACAGATGGAAAAACATTTCATAAATATTTTATGTAATATTATTTATTCATTTAACTTATGCTACTGAAATTCAGTGTCATAAACAATTTAGTTGAGTCGATGTAAAAAATTTATCAAGACCGAAAATACGGTCACTGCTTGACCCCCTGGGTACTTAAAAGGTTAGAAGGTTTGTATCTCAATAGAGATCTAAATTTGTTACATCGTTTTACATCTTAAGATACGTAGATTCAAAGTTTAAAAAATCCCCGACGTTTAGACACACCCAGCATGCAACAATGAAAACTAATTTTCCACAATCGGTGATAATTAAATATTGTTATATGAGCTGCTCATTTGTTAAATGGATTAATCCCACCAACCAAAAAGTAAAGAATGTTCATAAAGTCCTTGTGACACCTTTTGGAGTTATCAATTCTCTAATATATTCCGTTGCACGACAAAATAATTTATTAAAATTCCTCTAAGCATTTTAATTCTATAATTGCATAACGATTTACTTCGCAGTATGGAATTTATCACACGGGCTACTGAAGAAAATCGTTTATTATTCAACGGTCATTAATGTTTCCGTCATTTAACGATATTATGACTAATTATTGACGAAATTTACTTTAAATATAATAATAGCAATTGCTTTATATATAAGTACAAGTATATTTAATTGCATGGACTCTGTGGACGGTTCATATGTATACATATAGACGTAAATTGAAATAACCAGATTAATTCTAATACATCGATGAGCTGTGATGGAACATCGTCAGTCCTGTTCGGTTTCATAACTCCCGTATAGTTATGCAATTCCAAGATAGACTTTAAGACCCTTGGAATTCCGTATCTACAAATTACATTATAACGCTTCCTCGTATAACGAGATTACATTTCCAGATCAGTCTAGTTATTCGTATCGTACAAGTAGCTGTGGAAGCAAACGTACTCCACTTCAATAAATCTTGATTGCATGCGGAATATAGAAACATGTAAATTCCGTTCAATATGAAAGCGTGATGTATCCACATTTAGAAAGAAATGAAACTCCGCCAGCGGTAAACATAGAATCGGACAAAACCAGTCGGAAAATTATGATGCGCAAAAAACATTAAGCGTTTCCCCGTTCCAACGCTGAATCGCGAAACTTGGCAAAATAATATTCCGAAACGGCGGTATTTTGAATTGCAAAAATACACGGTATATAATAAACAAGACTTCTTTGTGATTCAACATTGTCTATTTTTAAATGTCTCTTGTATTATGCATGATACGGTGTACTATTTTTAGAACGAAAAGTACCGATTCATCTTTCCCGCGAATCCTCAAAGTGATACGTGTTTTATATAAAATGAGAAGGACATGTTGATACTTAAAACAAAAAAAATTAAAAAATATCCACGGATAGCTTCTTAGCAACATGTGACACTGTTAAAAAACATACTACAGGAAAATGAATCGTTCGATACTGGAGACTCAAAAGTAGGCATTAATCTGCGCTTTTAAAAAGCTGCTTTCAGCCGGGTATCCATCGAAATTGGTGCTATCGGCGGAATTTTTTGCCGGATAAAAACAAATGGCAATCAGGATCGTGTAACTGGGCCAATACTCTTACAACAATGAATCTTTAATCCGATCTCGCGGCGGATGTGTGCACTGGCCAGGTAACTACGGATAGAAGGACTATTATCATTTCAGAGTGTCGACGTCACGCTATAATACCGTGTATAAACGGCGAGATTCGACAAAAGCGAGTCTTACAATTGTTCGCGAAAGTTCGCAAATCCGTGCGGGTGGTCGGCTCGATATTGCAAATCGTATTTTGAATGTTTAATTGAATTTCATCCGCACGAACACGACGCGAGTGTTTTGTTTTCATATTTTATTTCGCCATTCACGTGTGACACGGCACTTTTATGTCACGAAGTGGAATCCGAAGGGGGAACCGGGAATTCATGAAATTCTTCGTGTGCTACAAACCGAACGAATTAAATTAATACCCGGTCTGCTTTGTAGAAGAAAAAAAATCAGATAAATGGAATCTCATCGCTGGTACAAGATAAATTTTTTACAGATATTCAGTCGTTCCTATGTGTTTTTTTAATTTTATATAGCAATTTTATCTATGATCTGTAGTTAATTAATTAAGCTAATTAAAATTCGCAATTCGATGCATCCACTCGTGTCTGAGAAATAGATTTTTAATATCTCTGTCGTTCCTCTTCTGTGATTAAATGAATACAGAGTGCGAGATATATTAATATTTGATTTTTCACGTTCGACGCGATCCTGCATTTTAGTTTCACTTTTGTGTTTAATGTCGAAGCAGCGGGTGGATTCTTGAGGCGAAGATAAAAACACGGGTGGTCCTGCGAGCGCGTTATTTCATCTCGAATTACTGTTGCAAGTTGAGGAGACCGCGGAAAGGGACAATTAAAACTTTAAGCTGAAATAGCACCGTTGTCGACGTCACTTGAGCAAACTGAATTCTTCGGCGGCGAGGAAAAGTTTTCTTTGGCTAAAGCAACAGCGATTTTAAACAGAACTTTACGCGATGATTTAAAATACTTCGGTCTGACAGTTTTAAAAGACGTTTAGTTCTAATGTATTCCGATCTTGTAACAGAATTCTTGCCCTAGCACCGGTGCGCCGTGTTGAAACACACACACACAAGCACTCCCTTAGACGTCGGGAATTAAAACATCATTTTATGATATAAAAAAATGTTATACGGTTGAAAATTAAAAAATATATTTCATTAATCCTACATATTCTATTATCCATATTCGATAGTCTCACTTGTAATGTATCAAGTACAACGTATGAAATTAAAAATTATAATTTAATTACGTACATATCTGTCCTAGTATTACTTTAATTAGAACGGTATCCGATATAATGAATGAGTGACGTAATTGAGACATACTCTATTTCTACAATTAACGACTATGGGAAAAAGAAATAGATGTTAATGTCTCTGCATAAAGTAATACAATAGAAGCGTTCCATATTTATTTATTCTCTCCCACGTTTGCTCTACACTTTTCCAAAAGAATCCAGCTACCATCGAGTGTGTCAAATGTGCCCAGAATTCCAAGAAAAATAACAAAAAATCGTTTCGACCGATACGAACTGAACTCCCTTCTATTCGACTCCGTTCTCAGCTCGCCATTGAATTCCACGAAATTCATTATCGCGTTTCGCAACTTTCCATATTCGAGGCGGTGACGGTCCCCCCATCGAAAGGGCAAAGGGAGAAACTGCAATGCTTATGAAGCGGGAAAAGGACGCCGTTCGGAAGCCTTAGAAAATCACCCACACGCACCCGTAACGAGGCTTTGTGCCGATCCAATCGTCGGTTTCGCTGGCTGCAATTTCTCCCCGGCGTTTTGCCGCCTCTCTCGCCGGACTCGGAAATGTAATCGTCCTCCAGCCACTTAATTCACTCGCGGAATCCTGGCCAACGTGAGGCCCAGGGAAAAAGGATAACCGAGGGATATCCACGGCATCGGATCCTATCGGATTCCGCGAGTACAGTGGTGGTCAAAAACAAGTATGAATTTGGGCACAGGTTACGTGGAAATTGGTTTAGTCTTTGGGATATGGGTAATAAAGAAAAGGAATAAGGAAAGAAATTGCTGAGGAAATGTATAATGTGAATGTAAAATACCGGGAGTTGAAAGTAAATTAGATAAGAGCTCCTTTTTATTATATTTTGTTAATATTAGTTTTGATCAATGGAATTGTAGCTTAGTCCGTGAGAACTATTAATAGGTATGTTTTCTATTGTTTGGTTTGGAAAATTGTGCGATTTACCTGCAGCAGGTTTCAATAAAACTACTTTATTTGTTTATCGTCTAGCAGATTTGTTCCTATAATTATTTTCAATTACTTTGCGTAGTCTCTTTTAATTTATATTTATTCTTATTCGCCTAAGTAAATACACAAAGTGTTATTAAAAAATATCTAGTAGTCCTTCATAATCAACCACTATTTTCACATTCACCGTACAATTTCTCATATATACAAGACGTTCAATGTGTTCGCTGCGTAAGATCAACTAAAAAAATGAAAATTCACATGGAACAAATTTTTTTTTTAAATGGATCTTTGATATCGTCGTGCCGACGACGATTCATTCGTCTTCGAACTTTCCGTTGGCCACCACTGTACATCCGGATCCCGTTCCCGACGCAGGCGTCGCCGTTTTCGGAGTTCTACGGCCCGTGCAAATTAATCCCGCCCGCGGTTTTTTGCCACGACTAGTTTTTTAAGCGAAGGATTTTAACGAACGTTCGGAATCACCGTTTCCACGGGGGTTATACGCCGCACAGAATCCCCGTGCAGTTGGCCGCGTTCAAGAATTGGTAATTTGGATGTCCGCTTTCTTTCTGGCCGTTTTTGTTTGTACTGAAGAGAATGGTTACATCGGACAGCGAGATGGTTCAATAATTCCAATTGGAAAATGTATGATAGCGTTGGTATGGCAGGTTTTAATGGTGCTCCTTAAATTGATGGTTGTGGGATTCGAAATGAATAACGTAACTTTCCAGTTCTTAAAAAACTGTTTTATGATCTTGCATAATTATGTACTGTTTGCAAAATTAGCCGATGAATTATAGAGTGAATTTTAGTGATAATGGTAATTGAACTCACTAACTGAACTCCCTTACTGAATTATGTAATTGTTATTACGCATCATAGATTTATAATACCGGCGGATGGTGTATTTGTAAACACTTTCCTGTTTAAACAGATTTAGAGTCTAATCATTTAGAAACAGATTCCACTAATTTACTACGTTGACTTTAAAATCAATAAGTTTTGTAAATTTATTATCATCGGTTATGTCAGTCGAAAATGTGGATTTCCGATTCACTAAAAGAACGGTCACTTCACTCGTCTTAGTGATTTGTTTTCCTGTGAAAAGACACGATGCAACAACAATATTAGTAGAAGTATGGAAAATATCGAAGATTCACAGGGATAAGAAACTTTGCCAGTGTGTGAACAAATCTATTTGGTGGTTTACTTTCGTTCTGTAAAAAGCCATTCGATGAAGTTAGCGAGCTTTGGAAAAATCCAATTAAGCTGTGTGAGAACCGAAGAACTTTTCCACAATCTGTAGTACGATCTCGTAAATTGGTACCTTCCAGCTGAATACTTTTCTTCAAATAACTCCACGTTTTGTTTGGAATTTTTACACATTTATTTACGAAGCATATTTCCCCGCGCCAACAAAACTTCGCTAACAGCATCACCAGGTTTTATGTACTCATTATTTACACGATTTAAACAAATACGAGTTGCACGCAGTCGACATTTCAATTAAACTTAACACGTACGTTTCACATCGTTTAATTTCGAATGTTTCTTTTTGTTTTTTTTCAGTTGAAGATGAACCTGACACGGTATCAGGAACAAACGAGACAGAGGATATTGAAGATACACTCAATCATACTGCGCGTAGGTTTATGAAAGAGTATATTATAAAATAATATAATATAATGGAATACAGGCATGTGTTTATAATAAAACAAATGTTACTGCAGAATTCGGTGAGGACGAAGAGGAGGAAGCGGAACCAACGCGAACGTTTGAAGAGTCCAACTTGAACTTCAATGAATTTGTTCACAGGTAGTGTAAACGGCAACGAGAATAATTTAATACGATGAAAATCAATATCTCTTTGTTCTAGATTCGCCAATGTGAAAGTCGTGAAAGCGATGCTGATTCTACTTCAGCAATTTGATAAAAATACCGCTGAAGTAAACCATTACGTGAATAAGATGCTACATCGTATCGCGTGGGATTGCAAAATGCCCGGAATGATGTTCCAAGGGTCGATGTTCCGCGTTTTCCAAAGAATTCTCGAGTCCAAACACCCGGCGCACAAGGTAATTAACTATGAAATTCATTAAACATGTACACTAGAGTAATAACAATTAAAATCAATTCGCGCAATAGGCATGATTTTATTGGAAAGTAAAAAAATTAGATTATATTTTTTATACACGTCCGGTATGGAGAGGAAGTGTGATGAATGTAGTACATACATGTGAATAGAAAAACTTATGTAATATTCCGTGAATAGTCTGAGAGTTATTCAAAAAGCATTTAATAAACATTAATTCTTCATTTCATTTTTAAAACAATCTAATTAATATTATAGTATTGCTTACTGAATGCACCGTTAGAAAGATAGTTTACGATAAGTAGCGCCTAATGAAATTACTACAGACCTTCACTCGGAGGACACGAATAAATATTAAAGTTAGTTGATAAAACTTCTAAGAAACACTATTTATACTTTCTTATTTTGTATATACTTAATTCTTATCTATCACTATTCAGTTTAATCTTAATTTTCATGTAATATATTTTTTAGATCTGTTTAAAGAAAATTTATACACATATCAATGCACAAAGCATCATTCTCAAATCGATCAGCTGAAAACATTTCCTTCCTTTTCTATCTTCACCTATCCATAAGAAAATCGTACAAACACTTTCCATCATAGGAGCTGCAGAAATTCGCGATTTTCGTGATCCGTCGTTTCGTGGAAACGGCGCAGAAAAACCGGAAGGCCTACATGGAGCTGCTCTTTTGGAAGACCACCCGCGACGCCACCGAGATGATCGAGGGCTACGGCACCGAAACCGAGAGAAAAAAGCTACCACGAGGCACGTGGACGGAGGCCGACGAAGATGAGTTGCGCACCCTCTTCATGCAACACCAGACCAACAATTACCCTCAGGGTATGGAAACAGCTTTGAATATTCCTTCACGCGGAGATTTTACACTTGAACTGTTGTTTTGTCTCGTATCATCCGGGTCTTTTCAACGAGGAAGCTTATCTTTGTAGCCAGGAGAATTAGTGCTGGAAATTGCTTTTAAAGAGATTTAAGAGATCCTTGTATCATCTGGTTAATTAATCTTTTGTTTTTATGCAAAAGATTTATTGTGCATGAATTTGTAGACGAGTCATTGAAATTGATAATACTGATAGATTGACGATGATAAGGTTTCGATTTATAAACCACTTGTATATCAATTCATAGATAATATTGATTGGGTAGAGATAATGCAAAGTAATATAATCAGATTTGTCTTTTCTGAAAGAGAAATGTAAATGGGAGCTAAAATGTTAATGTTTCGTAACTTTATTTTCAGACTTGATCGAGTATATACTCGATAACATTAATCAAGACAGAACTCGTCGTGGTATTATGAAGAAACTTAAAGAAATGTGCCTGGTCGTCAATTCTAAGGTAAGCGAATATATCTCTCGTTTGTCCAAATTTTCTACGTACCTCTTAGCAATTTTGCATTAAAATATATAATTGTAAACGTCAAGTTTAATTGAAATCTCGTATGCTTGGCTAGTTTGACGTTCGATTCTAATGATCGTCAATTTTCATAAATTAAATTTGTATTACAATTTAATATATTGTGATTGTAATCGTTTCATTGATTTACAAACGATAAAGTATTACAATCTTCGGAAAAATTTCATACGGCAAGCAACCCTCGACAATTATCAAGTATCTTTGACTGTGACATGGAACGAAAGTGTACGAAAAAAATCACGAAGAAAGACGACACGTACACTTTCTTTTACGTTCGTGAAAACTTTACGAAGCATGTAATCAAAATCGAATTTTCTGCTTGATGTCTTCCCTTCGACGTAAGTGACTATCAGGTTTTCATTCGAATTAGACCAAAGGGGGATAGAAAGTTGTCGAATCGGCGGAAAAAGTCAGCTACCGAAAAAACAGACTCTTCGAAGCCCACGCAGATTGTTTCCTGGATGATCTATGAGGTCTACGAGACCAACGCACCCCCAAACCTTTACGAGTCCGTGGCTCTTCAAAAAAGTGTTTGGCAACCATTAAATTTCTTGCTTTCGCCCCCTACAGTCGTAGGTTCCATACACAAAAAAATGTCGGCGATAGTAAATTCTACGAACAAAATCATTTTTGCCAAGGTGAAGATAGGAATGATTCAATGCATCAGCTTTTGTATTTTTAAAGTTATTTAAGTTGAGTCGATAAATTTAGCATTACCACTACCAACTTATCTTTAGCATTATGTTATCAGTTATCACAGTGACCCATCTATTTCTTTCAATTAAGAGACATATGTATGATATATGTATACGTAAATAAGGTTTTTTGCTAAATTTTAAAAGTTCTTGCTAAGTTTTAGAAATGTGAACATAATTTTGAATTATTTTTTCAATAAGTTCAACATGACCAAAAATAATTGTAACACAGACAATTAACAAGGCAAAGGAACTCAAGTAGAATCCATCCCCCTATCGACCTCGTCGAACGTGTAAACCCCCGATAATCTCTCACCCCGTCGCAAAGTTTATCGATAAAATATCAATAACGAACAATCCCGCTCAACGATCCGTTTGATGCACGAGACGCACGCACCTCCCCCCGTAGCCAGAAAAAAAAGAAAGAAAACTATATATTCCTACATCTATCCGAACCAACCCACCCCCCGTTCACCCCCCAAGACGTCACCCCGACAAAGCCCTGACAGGATCAATGATTTACGAGAAACGCGAGACGACGCCGGGCCTCGAAAATAAGTTTCTGGACCGCCTTCGCTGACGGGGTGAACATATGCAAAAAATGGAGCCGGAGAATTGCTGCAGGAACTGTAAATTCTCCGGAGACAATTTCCACGGGTAGGTTTCCCCCCTTCGGAGCTTTCTATGTTCGTGGATCACGGTTTCCGCCGGTTTCTCCCTTTGCGGCTCTTTCCTACCATGGAAATATCACGAGATTTTCTCTTGTCAGACCTCCACCACCCCCCTCTCCCCATCCCCCCTTCTGGCGCCTTACCCCCGTCTCGGAAAGCTATCGCTTTGTTTTCGTTTCTCGTTTTGCCCCCCTGCGAGGGAGGCGTATGAAGATTTTCGGGCGAAAGCCAGACGCGTAAACAGACCCCATGCGTTTCACGGGGAGCCTTCCGAAAGCTTTGTTCTTTGCTACGGATTCTTTATTATCCGCGGTAGCCGGATTGTACGGGTGGGATAAAGAATATTTGTTTTGGAGGAAAACGAGAAGCGGTTTTCAATTAATTTCGACGCCGGGTAGCGTTCACCTGGTGACATGATTAAAAAGTTTTATTTTAAACGGGGTTACGGTTTACGGTTAATGTGGGTCGCCACGAGTATTCTCATACCATGGTATTTTTGATATTATTTGTCTCTGTTCGAATGAATTTTGGAAAGAGCGAATTTTGAGGACTTTTTTGGTCAGTTAAAGTACTTCTTTTAATTGACATAAGGATTGCTGACGCGGTATAATTCTTTTCGCGTCACTGTATATCCGTAAATAACTAAACCATGTCATCTGTTTAACCATACTCACTGTAGTTTTTTACCGTCCCTTACCGGCTATTTACATTTCTCCACTAACGTGCAATCTATTCATTATTCGAATAAATTGATTAATCAAATAGTAAAAGTAATGCATCGAGTATAATTCTAATCTGCCTCTTCCGATGAATTTAAAAATCATTCCCATATTTTCTTAAAAAGCTTTCTATTTTTCTTTAATTTTAAGACGGGAATTGAATAGTTTCATTATATTGACTAATTGCGATTTACTACAATAAGTTTATATAAATATACAGCTATTTTAATAACGTTATACTGTGTATCGATTTTACAACTTTTTTTTTTTAATGGTTATGCAGTGATATATTATGCATACCAATATTCCTTGCTATTGATGTAACCTACAATGAAAATTTCCTTGCTGTATAAATCTTACTTTAGGTGTAAGAGCTTCTATTTCGCTGTCTTCCAACGTGGCACCTTTTGTTACACTATGGAAATATCTGAAGATTTACCCATTGTTAGTTTCCTGCTTCTATTTCTTCAGTACAAAAACGATCTCTTTATTTGCCTGTTCCGTTCCTAAGGAGATTTGTATCGGACTCGAAAGCGTAAATCCGTAACAAGGGAGCTTTGTAGATTTGCACGTAAACAGAAAAATATCGTAATATACTATTCGCAATTAAATCACGTGATTGTTTCTGTTATCAAACCTGAATGTGTACGGTTTAGAAATACAAGCCACGCATCTATTAAAATCTTTGCAGAGGTTTTGTTCGTTGCATTTGAATTTTCTAATGTCATAGAGCTACGTTATCACGGCACTTGTTGCGTATGTGTTTACATGGAAATATTAAAGATTAAACTTAATCTGATCAGACTAAATAGAGCTTCTAGAAACAGAAATATAAATCGCGACAACTTTTTAAAAAGCTCTTGAAAACTACCATTACCGTCTGCGTTCGTTGCGACAAACGCGTAAGTTTTCTAATAAGGTTACACTATTATCGTTAATACAAACGATTACCGGTAATCACCTTATTATCTTAGTAGGCAGAATTTGGCGTATATTGTTTATCCGAGATTTTTTTCGTGTAGAGTCTACAAATACTGTTTCCTTGAAGTTTAATTTTATTTGAAGTTTAATACCTCTATGTAATCGTTTTATTTGTATGTGAACATGTTTCGTTTATACATATACACATGCATGATAGTCTTCCACATAATCTACTCAACATTACTCAACATTAAAAGTACAATTTTAAATGCAAATATTTCATTACATTTCTATATGAAATTTAATGAAATGTTAGGCGACAACGCACAGCATATCGAGGAAATTATTATATTAGATTATGCAATTGCTGTGTTTTAATAATACTTTGTTATGAAACTAGGATAATTATAAATATCATGAAAAGCCTTTAATATCGCGATATGTATAATACTATCCTTGTAATCCTTTTAATTTGTGTTTTAAAGGAAACAATTGACCTTAATATCATCCTATGAAATTAGAATTAAATTCGCTATCCGCGTTATCCCTGACTAACCGTTACAGAATTAACAGACTAACTTCGAAGTACTGGTAATCCCTCGTCATTAAAGAAAATGAAATTGCGCAACAGCATGCCGTGAAATAACATTTCAATTTATCATTCTTCTTGACACTGTACACGGATGAAATTAATTTTATTTATCGCATAACTTATTTCGCAACATTTTTGCGAAAAACAAACTATTCTAGTAGCAGACATTGAAATTTCTACGTTTTGACTATTTCCCGGGCGACTAAATTTTTTATCACGACGCTTCTGCACTACGAAATTTCGATGCCTTGAATTTTTGACGCGCTGATGCTTCTACGGTCTGAAATTTTCATGCCATAAAATTTCAATACAGCAATGTTTCTACACTGTGAGATTTCCACGACTTCGGCGTTATACACAACTATATTCCAACGCTCTATAATTTCTACGCTCTAAAATTCCAACCCCGCTACTTATATTTCTACACCCGGAAATTCCTACGTGGTAATATTTCAACGCTCTAAACTTTCCACGCCGGGCAGTTTCTGTGCCAACGAAGTTTCTCTGCGGCTCAAAAATTCTCGAGTTCGTGATTCTCAACTCTTAAATTTTCCCTTATTCTGCGATTTTCGCGGGCCACTGTATAATTCCAGGTAAATGTTAGCCCTTAACGTCATCGCTCGACAACAACCCGTTTCCCCACGTCTTACGTAACACGGGAAATCGTAACGATATATTCCTCCGCGCGCGCGGAATCGCGATGGGAATATTAAACTTTCCATTCACGACTTTCCGCGGCTCGTTCCAGCCGGCTGAGTGTTTCCCGTGTTCCGTTCCTCCCCGGCCGCGAAAAGCTATCCCTTTGTTTGCCTTTTGCCCTGCGAGACACGTATAAACATTTGTATCGAGAACGAGAATAAGGGGTGGCACGCGCCGGTTTAACTCCGCTTGCCAGAGGTATGTGACAAGAAATAATTCCGTAGAATTTTCATTATCGCAAGTACGATATCGCCGGCAGGTCGATAATCGACCATTCGATGTGGGAAATCGATCGCGATTTTGTGGGAAATTGGGAAACAAAATGAACGATAAAAAAGTATGCTCTGTTTTAAATAATATGTTTTAATAATTTTGTGCGTTCATAGATATCACGCAAATACAGATTTAAGGGGAATAAATACAGTGAAACTGTGTATATCGCACGTACTGATAAGAGAAAAGCATTGATAACTCTGGAATTCCAGGTTTTATGTTTTTAGGAATTTTGAAATTGATTTGTTATTTTCAGCCGTTTAAACACTTCCGTTATATTTACTGCAATTGTAGTATGTGAGACTACATGGTGTTATTGTTTTGAAGAAGCGTACATTTCTCTGTGTATTCATTTTGAAAGGTTGGAGATCAATGTGTATGTTTGATTTTCTCGGGTTTTTTAAAAACACAAACAGTACAGATTTTAGAGATGAAATGTGGGGTAGTCGACGGGTTTACATACGTCAATTTATACTACGCATGCATGGTTAATTTCTAGGAATTTTCACGCGCCAACTGTAAAACGTGTCTACGTTTTTTTCAACCGAATTCTAAAAATACAAGGTTTGTAGAGTACTTTTTAAAATTGTATTCCGAAAGCGATCGGCTTTACATCAATTTTTGAATTTATTTGGTAGTCTTCGAATTAATGCAAATATATTTCAAAATTTCATCGCCTATAATAAAACAAAAATATTACAATTTCTTACACTCGAAAAGTTCCTAGTCAATACAATTCTATATTATAAAAGAATCATATAAATGAATTACTTTAATGCTTGATTTCTCAAAAGAAATTTCAGAGGTCTACCGCACCGTATAAATCGGCGGTATGAAAGCGCACTTGGAAATTTATTTGATTTGAGTTGAGGTTTCCAAGTCCTATAATGTGTTTTAACGTGACTATGGTTTTCGGGTTCGCGTATAATAACCACGTCCGGAAATTTTCTGCCGACGTTCCGCCACCATTGCAGTTTACTCTACCAAACCTGTATACCTAGCTTATCAGTGTCAGGATAACACAAAGTTTGTGAAATGTTGGCAGAAAATTTCTCTATGTACTATGATATCGAAACCGAAACTTGACTAACGAATCTATAGCAATCAAGAGATTAACGAATTATCTGAGTAATATAATTCTAAGTTTGATTTGATTCTACGGCAAAACCTATCACATCTTGATATACATCTACCTGTAAATATATGATGTATATTTGAATCTAGAAGTTAACAAAATTAATATTAATTTTTCTATTTGAGAGAAGAATGTTATATTAGTTCTTAACCATTTAAAATTTGTCACACAAAAACGTTTTAAACATTTTGAGAATTCCTTTTAATAGCTTTTTTCGACATTACGTACAAAATATTAAAATTTTATCAAAATCCGTGACATGGCTGCAAAAAACCTGATCACTTGAGGTGGAACGCACCATTTGCAATACAAGGGAACTTGTAATTATTTGGCCAACTACAGCATCATTATTTTGAAATCACATGGCTAAAGAGCATCATTATTTCTAGAAAAGTCAGTTGCATTATTACTGTAAGACTTACGATCTAATGATAAGTAGAGGGTATTTACGTTTTCCCCTGCCTCTCATTCTTCTTGTACCTCTTAAAACAGGAAGAATTTGTGTACTTGTATTACCATCTACAGTTGAAAGAACTATTTACTAAATATTGCTCACTGTACACATGCATTATAAAGAAATAGGACATAACACATGTAAATCATCATAATTAACAAATATTAAATAAGCGAGTTACGCTTAATTTAAATCGATTAAATCTTAGACCGTCTACAATATTTCATTCTCAATCGAACTGAAAGATAAGTTTATAATAAATAAATTTGCAATAAGAACAGTCATGTAAAATGGAACATTTAGTCATATCAACGAATGAATCCATGAATAACTTATACAAATACGTTCGGTTCACAAAAATCCATTAGTAACTGCGATTATATTATTTTTCCTCCTTACATCGCTTTAATTCCGACCAATTCGGATTACAAGCTTATGGAATTGAAATTTCATCCATCTACCTGTCTGCACGTCAGGGAAATAAAAAGTAAAGCATAAAACTGTGAAGGACGCAGGTATTTATTTAGTACGAATGGTGTTTGCAGACGGCTTGTTATCCCTAGAATGCTCGAAAGCGAACTCTCAAAAGCGGAGTAGTCGTTAAATTAGGAGTCGGCATGATAAAAGAGGAATCTCATTTTGAATACGTGGATGTTCCTTCCGTCTGTAATCTCGAGTCCCGAGAAAACTGCGCGGTGATAAGTAAATTCTTAAGGCTGCAGAGAAACCATTTTCACGTGAATTCTAATAATGGCAAATACGATACATGTATCAAATACAAACACACGTCTACTTACACGTCTGTGCATAATTTATGGATTTCTTAGTAATTCGAATTAACAAACATTTAAATTTAACGAGTAGTTATGATTTGAATAAGAAAGTTATTTACCGCATTTAATTTAGGCATTAAATTTCAACGTAGCATTATAATTATTTTTTGTAGCAAAGTTTTGATTATAGATCATCCATAAATTAATTATACAAATATACGCGGTTATGTGGGAGTGAAAATACATGAATTGTTGTGTTGGTGTTACTTAAGAGCGTTTAAGGGTCAATACATATGCACATATACAATTAACGAATAACCCTTTAGATAGATTTTATCGATATGATTTAATATAAATATTTTTCTTACACGTTTAGAAATTCTGTACTTTCCATTGAAATACTTTTTTACTAAAATTTTTTACAATTTTTATAAAGTTTCTTTTAATTCAGTTAGTATCATTGAATGAATAACAAGAATTTCTTTAATTTTTACGAGTAATTGTAGGTGAAGAAAGAATTTTTTTCTTTGGTGTATGTCTTATTATTAAAATATCTCAATGGGTTTGTCATGGAAATAGTGGTTAATAAGCCTCTGGTTCATTTGAGCAGTCTTAATAATGAACCGGTATACGAAACATTATAAGGAGAAAAAGTTCGCAGGGAATTAACAGTGTGGTGCATACCAGCGGAAATTTCAATGAGTTTTGTTGTACTGATACTCGTTTCCCTCTTTCTGCATGTCGTACTACCTTTTGAATAATCCTTTATTCGACAACTTTTCAGACTAGTTACAATACGATTTTAAACAAAACCTTTTGAAACAAGTGACTGCCGTTTCATGTATTATGTATTACATAGCCCGAAAACCAGAATTTTCGGAGCTTCAAAAAGTGCGAATGTTACGGCGAAACTTTGAAGAAAATTTACATGAAAATGTATGTTGGAATGAGATCCACCATTTGCATGAACGTTGCGTTCATATATAATATTCTTTTTCAAGGTACAACAATTATACAAGCAAAATTACGAAGCATATCTGATCCAATTGGTTAATTAAAGAAGTCATTTTGTAACATTTAAATATTATAATATTGTCGTTTTTCATTTTACCTATTATGTTTTACCAATTCAATATTTCAATAAATGTAATAAAATTGAATAACATATCCATTCTCTCAAAACAGTCAAACTGTGACATTGCACTAATAGAACAAAGTAACATCTTTTACATTAACGTCAAATATCTAACATAATCCTACGATGAACTCTTTTTCCTTGCATGTTCTACCAAATAATTTCTTCGTCAATACTTAAAGAAATTAGCTCCAATCATTTTAAGCAACTCTGGGTTAAATTCACCGGTTAAAACATCATCCCTGCCGAAACACTCGCTGCGGAATCTCATCAGCGAAATCTCCCGCCAATTAAAAGTAACACGCTCTCTGTACCCATTAAATCTCCCACCTGAAAAGTGCCCGAATCCAATAGCGTCCACATCCGGAAAGCTAATTTTCCTGAAACTCTCGTTCCACCTTAGCTAAGCATTTCGTGTACCGGGTTAAGTGGTCCCACGTCCGTCGGAGATCCAGTTTAACCAGGTGCTGTTGCACACCTTTGTCCCCTGGACGTCCATCGCAGCGGAACACGTTATAACGAT
This sequence comes from Mimumesa dahlbomi, assembly GCA_917499265.3. Classification (NCBI taxonomy): domain Eukaryota; kingdom Metazoa; phylum Arthropoda; class Insecta; order Hymenoptera; family Crabronidae; genus Mimumesa; species Mimumesa dahlbomi. Next base: position 6,723,583 of record OU824118.1, on the reverse strand, counting down.
AATCTTGAGACATTACCTGCCGTAAGGCGGCCCTGCGACACGGGAGCACGTGCGCCAAAGAGAAATAGAGGGAAAGTAAGAGGGATGGATGGGGTAAGGCGACGATATATCCGAGTACCGTTAAAACGGTATTACCCCACTTCGAAATTGACGATTAATCATAGGTGTGCGCCCGTCGCGAGAAGGGGGAGGGGAGGGGGGAGTTGATTGCCCACCACCCATAACCCACCCTCACCCCTCGCTTCTCTACCTTCACCTTCCGATACCGTTTACCCGAGCCGAACTCGAATGTTCCGGGTATTATTGATTTCTTGACGGATTCTTACTCCGGGATCCCAATATCGTTAACCGGCGGGGAAACGAATGTTCATTGTACGAGTGTGACGTATGTATATATGCGCGTACCGAAAGGGAACGGGGTGAATTAACGTTAATTACATCGGATATTAATTACTCGCTCGTTTGTCTGCCGGCAAACGGTTAAGTTTGATATTAATCGTTCGCGTCGTCGGATCATGTAATTTTCGAGATAAAGGGGAATCGTTTGTCACGTTTCGATTGAACGATTTTTAATTTTTCTAGAGATTGGTAGATACGTGTATGGTGGATACATGCGACGAAATTCTAAATACTGTTAATGATTATGACCGCGTGAATTTTTGTGGAGATCCTCTTTATACCTGTCCCGGTCACATCCTAAACGTGTGGCGGTCGGGTTTAATTACTATGTAGCTTTGTAATCGACCCATTTACCTAGCGGAATCGGCACCGACCGGGTACTTCTAATTAGAATTCCGAGAAGTATGTACACCGCTCATTGTGGTCGGAAATAAAATCCAAGGTTGAACTTGGGTGACGGTTTTCGCCTTCGCGGAGTGAAGACATTTCGTACTTGGCAATTTTCACTATTTTGTTGTCTATAAGTTATATATTGCGAATTTAGATTTTTCTATAAGCATGGCGTTTTTAAGTAACGCTGGAATTTGTAATAATTATTCCCATACGGACCATGGTGTTTTCGAGTGGTTCTGATAATAAATTATACATCACGATGCATCGTTAAAACAATAATTGTAGGTACACCAGAGTCATTTCATTTTTTTCATTTTTCGACGCAGCCACGAGTGACTCATAAATTATATAAATTAAATTACCAGCTACCTCGATTTATTATTAAAATGTTTTCCATCGAGTTTCGTTTACCCAACTTCAATTATGCAAAATAGAGTTGCGTTTTTAATTGACGCATTCAGTTTATTTTACATTTCAATTTGACATTACTTTTTACTTATGTTGCGGTTTATTAATTTCAAGCAATAATGTGTTGAACGAGAGTACATAGGTTAAATTTTCTATCTTTAAAAATTTCATATATTTTGAAACTATTCTCAAGCTTCAATGATTTTTATCGTAAAAGATGAAAGAAGTTATTAGTTTATATGTAGAGGAACTCGCCTTATTGCTTCTTTGATTCATGTCGATCGCGCCTCTGATTGTACGTTGAAAGCATAGATTGATCTTAGTTTCCAAGCTTAAAATATACCATACGTTTGCCATGTCGGATCGAGGGGCGTAATTTACAATAAGATTCTCGGAGAAACTTTGCCAGGCATACTTCATGTGCTATCAATCATGCCCCTATAAAACTGTAACTGTATTTGAATGAACATACATACAAGTATGTACGTATGTGAAAAGTTGGAACTGTAGATTCTAGACGTGTTTTTTTAAAAGCTAATTTATTCGTCTTTTTCAACGTTCTTATTCATCACGATTTGAGATATGTTTTTATTTTTATGAATGAGCCTACTTTTTATTCTGTTTGAAAAATCCATTTCTTCCCTTTTGATGTTATTTTACGATATCTTGCATAATATTATCGAGCGAAAAAAGGAGATGAGCTTGATGCGTTATCGTAGTCTCTTTTTCTGTATTTTCAGGGATATTTCATTTTTAGTTTAAAGTTTCAGCAATATCTTCCGTCGAATGTTTATTTTTTTTTATGGGGATAAGTACATAGCCTGTAGCAAGGAAAGGGTGACTGGTATCCCGTTTATTTCGAACTTTCACCCCTAGTAGGGTTGATTGGATTGCTTTAGGTATTATTGATTCCTTGACAAATCCCTCCGACGGAATCTCACTTGCGTTTGTCACGCTACAGTAATTACCGTAAATATTACCCCTCAGTCAATACTTGAAAGTGGATTACATAATAATTAACTAAATATTAATCCAAGCTTGTCACAATTTCTTGACGATATTTTAATAACTCTCGCAGAATATCAACAACCTCAATTTCTAATAAAAAAAATATATATTTTAAATACTACCGAAATTAATCTATTAATATAAAAATTATTTCGAAACGACCTGAAATATTGTCACCAAATTCGTTGTACAAACAGCTGTTAACGGAAACAAAAATTAATATCTATTTGAACAACGAAATCAATTTTAAAAATAAATAACCAGTGTTGAAACAGAAATTAACAAAATATTCAATGCACACTTTTTATTTGTCATTTGAGCACAAACAAATGTGGTATTTTCATTTAAAATCTGCTTGACAAAATTCCCGTAACGTTCCTCGCAAATAGCGACGCTCAATTAACCGAAGGTCTGAAATTCTTCTGGGAACAACCTTCGAAATTCTTCCGGGAAACGTATCGCGACCATACGAATATTAATACGAGCGATATCACAGCAAAACAAACGCGGGGTCACACAAACGAGCAGCGGAAAGCGGCGAACAGAACGGGCGAGTGTAAAGGGATGAAGCATATTATTGATTCCTCGGCAAAGTTCATGAAGGGAGGCTTAGTCGCGGAAGCGTTTCATTTAAATAATTTCATGCGTGGGTACTCTTCGCCCCTCGGAGCTGAATGACGCCAGACTACCGCCAGGGTGTTCATTTGACATTCATTTAGTCCGTGAAGTCGCGCCAGCCATTTAGGGCCGCCAAGAGGATTCCTCATCGAGGGTGAAACGTAATCGTTGGAAAACGAGCGTCGTAATTTTTTTTTTCTTCTTCTTTGCCGCCCCCTTCTTTCGGAAGGACGGAGTCCGAGACCAGGGATTACACGGCAGATACTTTCCAAAACCTTGTTTGTACGGCGGGAATTGTTGAATGTGCGAAAACGGGGATGAGACGGGAGATTTTTAAGGGCTTTGTCGTGGAAAAACTTCTAATTGGTTTTAATACTTTTGTAGGTTTTAATTTTTTTGCTCTGTGTTGCTGTACAGGAATTATTCAGACGGAAGATAGCGATCTTGGTGTAAAAGGTGAATTGAAATTGATATTAATGATAAGATAGAGATATAGGAATGGGAGTAGTTGAATCAATATGGTGCGTATCACGTAATATAATTAGGGTTGTTGCAGCCGTGTCACGGATTTTGATAAACTTTTAATATGTGTAGATAACATCGAAAAAAACTCATTTAAAGGAATTTTTGTATAGAATTTTTATATAAAGTATCTTTTTTCAAAATTTATGACACTCCAACCACAATACATACAGAAATAAGAAATCTACTAGTTGATTCAGAAAACATCAAAGATATAGAACCAAAACTTATAAATTTAATACAACTTGTTTTTAAATTATTGAAAAAAATCTGTTTAACTTTTTAAACCTCAATTTCGTAATGTGTATCTTCAAACTTTTTTTCTTATTTTTTTCATTATTATCGAAATTTCCTTTAAACATAACTTCCAGCTGCATCTTGAAACAAAGAATAATTCTCGAGTTATGAATTTCTATTTACCGTGGCGTTTGGTTTTTGGACCGCGATTCCACCCGTACCGTAACACCTATACCTGCCGTTATTGGGAAAAACCCTTGTTCAATACGCTACCTGGTTCTCATTCCACAGTATACCTACGGAAAAAGATACCTCAATAAGCCAACAATTGCCATGCACTGTGATAGTTATGCTTTAAATGTGTCTGGCTTTCCGGTATTCTCTCAGTGTGTTTTCAGCCTTCCACGAGGGAGGTGAAGAAGTGTAATACGTCTGTTTTTTTTTTAAATATTTCATACAATTCCGCTGGTTTAATTGAAAACAATATGCCATTCCAATATTGTAGCAATCCCTTGAAACTAGCAAAACACAAGTGGTATAAAAAGAATATCCGTCGCGTCTCGAATTTTCTGCGAAATTCAAATTTAGATTTACAATTCGGGGAATTTGTTTGCCAACGTTGCGACACTAGAATACGGAGACAACGTAAGGTAAGTCCAATAGTGTTCATGGAAGAGAGAAGCAGGTTCAAGTAATTTAGAATAAGCATTGGAATTTGCTGAGAAAAGAAATGAAACAGCCTCCACTTCTAGTATCATTGGTTTTCCTGAAAAAGATAGAACTTTCCATATACATACATGTTGTAAATCATGTTTTACTGACATGCTTTTGTGAACAGAAAGAACAGATAGTGAAACCGCAAAGTGCCGTAAAAAAGCAATTAGTACCTTTAGAATTAATGATGACGAACATTCTGTCATTCTTCAATTAATCCAGAACAATGCACACTTTATCAGTATTTCCATCAGTTTATCATTAACACATGTGAAAAACGAATTTAGTGCAATAGATTTTTTCTTCTTCGAAATGAGAATCAAGTAGATGAAACTTTTCTTTGTTCCAATATCCCGCTGGGAGTCATGTTTGGAGGACATTATAACATTGCTATAAAAAAATCACGAGAAATTGGGGGGCACACTTTTGAAGATATTGAGGCGCCAATATAGAACATTGATCAGCGGTTTGTCTCAATAGCAGCAGCTATAGGTGTTCGTTGTAGTATGGACGAAGTCGCGTGCCAAATAACGGCACCATGGTGCATACAAATTCACAATTCAAGAACTATTCTTTGTGCCAAGATGCGGCTGGTAGTTATGTTTAGAAAACATTTCGACAATTATAAAAAATATAAAAACAAAGTTTTAAGGTACACATTGGACGAAATTTAAGTTTAAAAAATTGGAAACATTTTAAAAACAAGTTGCATTAAACTTATAATTTTTTCTTCTAAAACTTTGAGGTTTTCTGAATCAATTAGTATTTTTCTCATTTCTGTATCTGTTATGGTTTGAGAGTAATAAATTATCAAAAAGAACATGCAGAAAACTTTGAATTCCTGTAACATTCCTTCACATAGGTTTTGTTTCGATGTTATCTACAACATATTAAAGTTATATCAAAATCCGTGACATAGCTGGAAAAACTCTGATCATTTGACGTGGATTGGACTATACGATCTGTTTCAGCGAAAGATTGAGTAATTATTATCGATTAGAAAAACAAAAGTACAAGATAGAGCAGAAAAACGTACATCGATCAATTCGTTTGAACCAATTCGATTAAGTGGGTGAACACAGTTTTGAAAGAGCACAGCTGCAGAGAGGGGAAGATATTTTCCTCGGTGAAGCTGAAGGGAATAATAACTAAACGGGAAACAGTAGCAAGCAAACAAAAGCGAAAAGGGATGAGGAAATAACTTCCACGTTTGTAGTAGTACCTGCTTCGTTCAGTGAACTAGTAGTGTATTTGTATCAAGAAGTAATTATTGGAACGATCGAGTAAATCAATTACTAAAGCTACTTATTCACCGCTATTCGTACTTTAATTTCTCAAACTGTCATTGGTAATACATTTTAATATATTAGCACAATAATTAATAGTTATATCAATAAGTTATCCCGAAAAATACTGTGATATAAATACAACGAGCCAACAAAAATCATACACCTAAAATAAAATTCATTTTATTTAATTCCACTGCAATTTAAAGAATTTTTAATTCTTATTAAAACTAAAATTACTGCAGCTTGAAAGTCCTACGATGAGATATTCACGTCGTCATATTTCTAGGCGCAGAATATTTCATGATTCTAACGTTTTTACGCGTGGATGTAATTTCAGTATAATATGTATAATGATGTTACTAAGTCCACAAAACATTTCGTGGGCATTATAAATCATTATTTTTATATCATTACCTTTAATTACTCATTAATCAATTTAGGCTGTCCGAAGCGAGGTACAAAAGAGACTGCCTAAAGAATGGGCCGAGGAAGAGGTCGCACAATTGACACAGCTTTGGGAGGAGTTGAAGGACGATGACGGTAATTTTTGAACACCTCATTCTAAATAATTATCATAAATGAATATTTGGGAGAGACGACATAATTTAACAGAGAATGCGCATTGTAGCACGACTGGCCACCCTTTGAAAGTGTTGAAGAATTTCGCGAATGCTCGTCCTAGAATTCGTTAGCGCAGTGACGATTCTCGGGATTTAATTAAGCACCGAACATCGGTGACAGCTGGCTGCTGCCTGTAATAATTCGGAGTCCGTTGAGACGAACGAAGAATAATATCCTTTCCGACAGAAACATTTTCAGAAGTCTTGTAAAACTTGCTTGATTTTCGTACGGCGATCCCCCGCTTTCCATAACTTTAATGCCTGAAATTATTTTCACCCCCGGTGTAATCCGCAGAAATTCACGAGATGTTTCAAAACTTTAATATTTTTTTTTCTTGGGACTCCGTCAGCATTATTAGTTTCTTCTTCGTATAATCGGCCTGCCAGTATGTATACAACGTTTCATACCATAAAATAATATTTCAATGCTGCAATCCATCGCAATGGTATTTTATGTAATATACTACTTTTCGCGAATATCTTTTTACTTGACACGTTCTTTATATTTACAATCATCTTTCATCTCGTTGTTTGCTATAAATTTACTACAAATTTACATAAAAAATAATAATTCGAATCGAAAGTTAGTAAATGTAACAGGTGATGGTATCGGATTAAAACGCAAAGTTTGCATATCTTCTCATAAACTCTGCGACCGAATATCGTTTATATATAATATAAAAAATTTCTCTGATTGAAAGGATAATATTTGTCCAAGCTTTCCACGATTCCTCGGACGGTTCAATCCTCCCGCTTATCGTACGGAATCCCTCAATCGTATCGAATCAACATTCCGTCACGTTAAGCATCACATAAACGCCAATACCCCGTTGTATACCCAACAGATCCCGTGGACTTGATCTTCAACGGGCTCCGGGTGAAACGGCCGAAGCCAAAGATCAAGGAGAAGCTTTTGGAATTAGGATTGGCAGAGGATCGCAAGGCGCTGCGCAAAAAGCGATCCAGAAAAAGCAACCATGGTGAGTATTCACTCTCCCCCTTTTCGTTTCTCTACGTGTCTCCCTCTCTGTCTTCCTAACCCCCGTTCTCTGTTCCCTTTGCTTTTTCTTTCTGCCGTCTCGAGCGGGTCTGAAGCACCCCTTGTTCCGGCCAATCCCATCCCATTTCATTCGCATCTGTCTTCCTTACTATCCTCAGATTCTGCGACTATTCCCATTCGATCAGTCTTCTGGTAACACGATTGTCGGCGACTGCATAGAGTGAACTCGTTTTTGGAGGGAGAAAGTGACACTTGGGGCAAAACTGGTGAAAGAAAGAGAGCGAGAGAGAGAGAGAGAAGGGAGGGGAGAACGAAGGGAAAAAAAGAGAGCAGAGATCAATTTGTACGGAATCTCCTTGTAGGACCCTCTTCTGATTCTTTATAACCTTGCAAAAAACCTTTCGTCGATATTGCCACCGACGACAAGTTAGAGATACATTGTTTCCTATTTCTTTGTTCTTTCTTCAAATGAAATTGACCAGTTAATTGGACGGATTCCGAAATATCGGTGGCGGATTGAATACTCGTTTTTTTTTATTTTGCATTCAATTACCTTCGCACGTTCTGTGTTTCATTCTTGTATATTTTAACCGTTCATGGATCAGTTGCGCAATTCCCCCACGTGGGGGATACAGTTGCAATTGCAACGTTTTGGGGGTGAGGGAGTGTGGTATAGGGATTCGTAAACAAATATCAATTTATTTATTCGATAACAGTGGTAATATTCCGTGAATTTGTTATCGTGAAAGAACGATATTTAGCAGATGTCGACATTCTCCCGTGAAATTTAGCATTCACATAATCCAAACTTTGACTAAACGAAATCATTCGCCGAAGAATGTTGACATTCCCTAATTTACATAATTCACGGTAACATATTCAAAGAGCAGACTTGTTTATTTTTGTAGTAATCAGGTTACATTTTATAACACTCATTTTTCTTCAATAAAAATAAGTGTATTTATTGACAGTGGGATATAATCATACTTAGTGGTTAAAACAAATGGTTGTGAGATTCTACATAAAAAAATTATAAACCCTAATTTTGTGGAAGGGTGGTAAGATCTATGTACTTTTGCTACCATTCTAAAAAAAAAGAATGGTTTACGTCACTGCTTCTGATAATCTGAAGTCTTTGCGATGTTCATTTCGAATATTTTTCTTACTGAAAGTCTTCCTGAATTTTTTCCAGACCACATATATGTACTTTTAAATTAATATCCGGGCCAATTCTACGTAAGTCTAACCGTTTGAGAGTTACAAATGTGGATACTGCATTTGAAGTAATATTTGCATTTTCGCCTACACTGTTGTAAGAACGTCTGCAGTCCATGGTGGGATCGTCGCGGAATACAAATCTTGTTATTTAATATCGAAGGACGCGAATTCTTGCCGCACTTCTCCTGCTCACGGGCCAATATCTCTCGTCCCTGTTTCCCATTATGGCGCCGCTAGGAATTTCATATTTATCATGGGTATTGTTTTTCTCTTTCGAACCGCGCCGGCTTATTTGTATTCAATGCACCTCGATAGATAGTATTGTAGATATAAGGCTAAGAGATGAAGTATAAAAGCAAAGCTTCGTCTTGGCTTATGTGGTATTGAAATAACGTTTTCGTCCAACTTCCTCACCCCGATTCGACCAGATTTTACGATAAAATACGTCCGGTATTTATATCGGTACCCTGATCAATCTTAATGTAACGTTCGCAGTTATCAAAGCGTGAGTTCAAAGAAATTATTGAGAGATCGTTTAAATCGGATGATATACAACAGGTTTCTCTTATAGATTATGATACTATCAAACAGTAAAATAGACGAACTAAGATAATTCGTTTTCTAAAATTACATTTACATAAAAGTTCTCACTGTGTATGTTAATCAGATAGAGTAATCCTATGTAAATTGATTGCCGACTCCTGTCATACTATTAAGCAAAAACTGTTATTCTCAATCTACATCATTATTATACTCGAATGACTATAAACGCCGCTCCGTTTTCCTGTTTGTATATCCCTCTTTTATTCACTCCGCACACCTGTGTGAGTCCATGTGTGTTATTGATGAAAACGATATCGAGAAACGTTTATATCCGTTTCCACGTATTGCGCAAAAAGGGAAATCGTCGTGGGAAACACAGTCTGTGAGTAATTCCGACGAGGATGAAGGCACCGACGAAGAAGCTGGAAAATCCTCGAGGCGTAACAGCACGGCTCCCAATAAACCAACGAACAAGCGAGCAAAGAAAAGTACGAAGAAACAACCGGCCCCGGTGTATACGGATGTACAATTATCTGGCCTGTTGAAGGACGTTATCGAAAGAAGTAAGTATAACCGCAGTGTTTCCTCTTCTTCTTTTGTCAGTTTCTCAAAATGGCCCTCTCGTAGGCTTTCGTGATTTATGAGAATAAAATTGCCGTCAGCAGCACAACGCCACCGTATTTTCTTCCCCCTTTCTGCATGCCTGTAGAAAACAAATATCTGCCGAGGGGAGAGCCAACTGCGAGGCCACGAGGACTTGTAAGAATCGCTAGAAAAATGCGGGGAGAGTAATTACTTGTCAGAGAAACTGCTGGTTGTGGTGCGAATATGAGCTATATACGGGCAGCCACGAGTTTCCTCCCCTTGGAAATTTTGCAAAAGACATCGTTAAAAACGATCTTCGCGACCCTCTCTGTCAACCCGGTGTCACCTGTCGGAACTGTGTTTAGGACAGGAGGGGCCGTGGATATCAATGATACTTCGCTCGCAAAAAACGTATTTTCTTACGTCACATGTGAAATTTCGTATTTATACCGTCGAAAATTTATTCGCACCCTCTCTGATCAAGATATATTTCAATACAAAACATGCCTCGAAAATTGAATTTTAATATTCACGCTGAATTTTAAATTCTTTCGACATTTCTTTGTGATTCATTTTGTGTAACAAATAAACTATAGAAAATTCTATTAAGCTTCAAGATCGTATTATGTTTCAAATAAATGAACAGAATTTGTCGACTGAATTCGGTTTGCAGAGAGTAAAATCATCCAAACCGGAAAATAATATTAATATTAAATAAGAACTGTTTACTTAGAAATATATTTTTAATTAAGACAAGCCTCCAAACAGACTAATAATATCCTTTTTCTCACAGATATGACGGAGGCGTTAGACTGGATTAAGGAATCCCTGGAAGATGTCCTGGAGGATCGGGATGAGGAGAGCTCCGAGGGTGTCCCTTTGGTCCCATTAACGGATGCTGCATCCACTGCGATGGACGAACCTAATTTCCAAAAATTGCTGCGTGCCATGGGCTTTGCGGCTCCGGCTGATGAACAGGAAAGCTACTGGCGCATACCTGCCAACATACTAAGCTCCACAATTAAGAAACGATGTGACATTATTGGGAACGCGTTAATGGGAAAATTTGTAGAAGAAGGTATGTTTTCATCTAAAATGACTAAATGGTTCAAATAACATACATGTAAGATTTTAGTTAACCAGTTTCGCAGATTTCTTTACCTTTTTTGTTATTGTTTCATTGACGAAAATTAGGCGAAATAATGTGATACGATACGATAATACTGTATCCATGAATAATTTATAGTATTTATATTATTTTTCCAATTTAAAAATTGATTCTTCATAATTAATAATTATCGTAGATTGTCTGTGATGTACTAGAAATGATGAAGACATTAAAGTGTCCGTGGAAGAGTAATTCAGTTCACTCGTTGTTTACACAAGTTTAAAACGGCAAAGAATTTAACTGAGAATTCATGCAACTTGAAAATTCACATAATGGTCTCACTAATTGCAAAAAATGACACAGTTATTCGATAATTTTCATAATTCTATTCTCTTTCTCGGAATTGGGACGCTCCCCTCTTACATATTTCATTGAACGTGTTTTTCTTCGTCCACATTCATTAAAATTATAGTTTTGTCTTTCGATCAACGTTCTCCGCAATCAATGAACGTGTTTGTACGCATGTCCACTAGGTAGTTAGTGTTGGTAGTTAGACTTCAAAGCAAAACTGTCTGATAGACTCGGAGGTTAAATTTGAAGGAAGACTTGGTAAAGTGAATGATAATTGGACACGCTAGATATTTATAATAAAATTTACATCGTTGTAATTACTGGCTTATTTAATGTGTTTTGAATTTATTTACCAATAGATGAATTAATTATAAATAATTACAACTACAATTGAATTGTATAATCGGCAATTCTGATATTCCGTAGGACTTCAATATTCTGCATTTAATTAACCAAATTCCAGATTATTATATCAAATGTCGAATTTCCAACAACAAAACTTGATTCGTTTCCCATTGAATTTAGTTAATTGACTAAAGTATCTATCCTACGGAACAATCATTTCATTTCGATCTTATCGATGATTAGTAGCAACAATAACTTTATATTCTAATCTGTGATTTCTGTTATTAGAAAAACAAGTGGAATCTAAAAAACTGGAATCGGACGACGACAATAAGAGCGACAGTGATGATGATGTTGATGTTCTAGAAAATATAAAAAAATATTTTGCATCTAATGGTAAGAATAAAAATAGATTATATTCCATTAAAGTTATATACAATAATATTGTTCCTTTAATATCTCTGATCGAACAAACATTCCCCAAAGCTGAATCTGACAATATATGAAATAAATAAATTTATTGGTCTCGCACTCTACTCTTCCTCAACATTGCCGTCGTGGAATTAAAACTTCTCGCGATGTTTAAAAGAAGATTACGACAACTGCGATGAAATTTAAAACACTCATAAATTTTTCAGCGGATCCGGTACCATCTACTTCACGCGGGTCTGAATATCAAGCAAGTGGTAGTTCTGAAGTACAGCCTTTGAAAAGTTCGGCGGGGCCTTCGAAGTCGAAAAACCGCATCGACGTCGACAAAGTTACTGAACAGCCTGATACAGGGGAAAGCTTGGAAGCAGTCGGTACGTACGGCTTCGTTTGTAACATACTGACAGCTTCACTCCCTCTGTTATTCGATCTAGCAAACTGTTAACATGTTAACAAACTTATCTACAAATACGGGTAGTAATTATTCTTTGCTAACGTGTGAACTTGAGGATACGAGAGAGGTGAATGAATGAGAATGATTAATCGGTAAAATTGTTTTTAGAAACAACGAACAAGGGGAAAAGAAAATCTGGCGGCCGTGTACAACTGCAAGTTGATTCGTCAGATTCTGAAATTGAAATAGAAAGAAACATTAAGGAAAAACAGGGTAAGTGGCAATTAGATATATAGTAAAGTCATTTTCTTTATTAACTAATCAAACATACGTATATTAGAGGAAGGAAAGAGAAGTCGATCGGATAGTTCTGATAAGGAAAATGGAACTGTTAAAAAACGTCGTCTATTGGACAGCGACGAGGAAGAAGATTCAATAATGACTAAAACTACTGGAGCGAAAGAATTACATACCACGATGATCGATGACGAGGAAGAATTATCTCAAAAACAACGTAATCCACGATCTCGAGTAATGATTAGCGACGAAGAAGATTAAGAGCAGCAATTTCTTTTAAATATTACGATTTTGTTATAATTTTAACCATTATTCTCACTGTATCGTTTAACATTCTTTATGTTATAAATAATGTGTAATCTGTATGTTTGAACCGTTCAATAAAAGAAACCTGTGTCATAAAGTAATGTTCTGCTACAATCATGTTATCTGCTGAACTTATTTCATTTTTCTAGGTAGTTGGATGCACAGCTTCCAAAATCCACAACAAATCAAAGTGGAGAACGAGTTTAGAAAAACGACGTGTCTCCTACTTTTGTACGTGTACAAGTTTACAATATTTGCAGAACAGACTTGATCATGTGAAACACAAAAACGGAACGCTCGCGGGAATAACCGAATGACACGATAAACCATCAAAATATTTCTCGCAACCAGAAAACAAACAGTTTTTTAAACTAAACTATAACTTTAGAAGCAAAGTTTAGAAGTTAAGAATTCTTTGCTCCTTCGACTGCAAATAATAAAGTTCAACTTTATACGGTGATATCAAACTTTTAACTTGAATTCGATTGTTTATAAAGATAACTGGTCATATATTAGCAGGGTCTTAGTACTTATCATCGCCTACCAGTTGAGCCCGGCTAAATCCAAAAAGTGCTCGCCCCATCGAGCGTGAGCTGTTTTCAAGAATCGATCAGAGAAACATTACAAAACGTCGAAACCTAACTTACCGACAACCGGTCGGGTAAAACAGTTTCGTCCGTCACCGTGTTCCTGAGGTTCCCATTACGCTCTTCTCGTGCCACGATACGCCCTTACGGGTAATTGGTCGCACCCGGGGTACACTTCAGGGTGCCAAGAAAAACAGTTCCCGAAAGGCGTCCACATTTCGCCAAGTAACCACCAGGCGAGCATGCGAGCGCAGTAGCCACGGCTGCGCACAGATCGCGTTCAAAACTTCGCGCCACACCGGCCGACGGCTTACCTCCTTTCCCGCATGACATCCGCGTAGCTGGTTGGCCAATGTGGATGACTTTACGTCTTTTGATGGGCAGGTGAGGAGTCTTGGCGAGTGTCAACGATATATGCCCGCGTGTATCGGAACATAATCGTGCCGGGGACCAGCCCTTACCTCTTTTCCGCGCAACTTCGACGACGTGAATCGCGGAACGATGCGTAATGTCGCCGCAAGGACTCCGCGAGCCGCGGATACACGACCAGGCTACTATACCATGGAAGGAATCGTGAAAAACGCCACGCACCTTCTGCATATTGTTCGCCTCCCTACCGTTCCTTTTCATTCTGTACCATAACCCCGGGGAGAACGAGGGAAATCTTGGACAGTCAGGTAAGATCACGTTTTTATTTTCAAGTATATATAGCATTAATACATCGAAGACAATCTAACCTCAAATACAAAGGGTATCTTTGCTTATGCCTAATGAAATATTGACGAATGTCAGAAACGTCTTATCTTTTGTATTAATATACAATACATATATGGATATGTATCATCTTGAATATTCTTCCGAATTAACAACAATATCCTAATATATTTAAATATTCTAACAATACAATCGTTCGTGGAAAATCTACTTCGCGAGAACGAAATATTTGTCTCTTATCGAATATTAATATGTATTTCAAATCGTAAGATTAGTAAGGGCGGGGAGAGAATCGGTTATCGACGATTGGCACAAGATTCCGGAACGGAATTGCCACGTGCATTCTAATCTCAACTTCCGTCTACCAGGCTCCCACGATCGTCGAGTAGGTCGACGTCACGGCGAGTCCACTCGTGAACCTCGAGTGCCTCGGCGAAACACGTGGCCGTTGTATCAGGCTAGCAGGAATAAGAGTTGGCATGGCGGTGCTTGTTTGTGTTACATGGTACCCTGGTAGAAGCGCGGGCTCCTTATACGGTTGTAGGTGGATGACATCCTCTCTCTTTTTCCCCACTTTACTCTCTCTCCCCACTCCTGTTTCTCCACTTCCCGCGTTGAGAACGCGTACCGCGGATGGAGTGGAAAGTTTTTAGACTTGAATTAACGTTTATTTGACCGTGGATTGAACGGTTGAAGGAATTATTGTTATAAATAGACAGGGTATGTTTGTACAAATATGTGTTTTTCATACGTATAGATCAAACAATTATTTACTGTTTGTTTTTTTATTCTGGTACGTTTTTAACATCTTTTAAGGATAAAGGTACTTTTCTTCCTATTCCGTTTTTCTATATGTTTCTCAGGGAAATATACATTTGCATAAGCAGCCACAGTATAGTTGCAAGAGCTTATTTTTCGGTTGTTTAGGGAATTGTAACGAAGAATGTTAAATAATTAAAATTTGAACTCTTCGGCTGTCTGTTCATTGCTTGTTTCCGAACAAAACTCAACTCGTGTTAATTAGTAAAGTAAGAAATCATCAAATTGTTCGTTACATTTCTTGTATCTAACACAAGTAGGTAATATACGTAATACGTTTGTCAAATTCAGTAATGTAAAGGTTTTGGTTGAAAATGTATAAGGCTATCTTAGTATAATAATGGTAATAATATTAGGCAGTATTGTGCATGAAATTACTATTCAATATATCCTAGATCTGTTGTGTAGAGTGGAATAGTTGATCCTGCAATACAATTTCTAAAACACCTCAGAAAGGTTCGTTCTTAAAAATTGATAATGATATATAAAGGAATAATCATAGTTTAAAAATCAATCTTGTTGAAAACTGAAGTGTCACACAAGGCAGAAGGTTAGTACACAGTAACAAATTTAATATAATTGAATACAATTTATTTAAAATTAAATTATTGCTTCTTTCAAATTTATTTAACCAAATTTTCAAACTTAATTAAATATATTTATTATATCAATCACCAAATAGCAATGCACTTTATTATAAGCGCGTAATTATCATTTCGAGCCTCCGATTACAATAAATTCATTTCATCATCGCTGTAAAATTATCTGGCCTAAAAGACAAGTGTTTATTCTTTCGTTCGCGTTATCATACATAACAAATGACGACGCGTTGCGTAAGAATGACGTGTTGCATGTGCCGCACCCACTACAAATGCGTTTACATGCGCGCCAACTGCGCGAGTCATCTGCGGATTGTCGTCGTTATAACAGGAAAGCATGAATTGATGATAGTCTGATTACTTGCAACGTGACATCACGTATACATACGTTATACATGTACGTATACGTGAAGATATTAATGTTAATTGTTTCGTTTTGGGCTTATCCGATTTCTCTTTTTTCTTATTGCAAAAATATGTGGGCATATAAACAGGAAAAGGGCCTTTTTCCATATTATATGTCGTGCTTTAGGTAAATTAAGTTCATGTTTGAAAAATAAGTTAAGTTGTGCAAGTTAATGCATTTTTAGTTTCTTGTTATTAGCCTTCGTTTTGTACATGTGTTTATAATAGTACAGTGAAGAAGGTATGATATTTTTAGGAATGATATTCTTAATAAGATTGCGTAAGTTTGTGTCTTTTTTAAAATAGAATACGTGCATCTGTGGTTAACAAAACACAAGGATTTGTCTAGAGAATATTTACAGAAAGTGTCATGTAATAAAATTAATCGTATCCGGGGTGTTAAATCATAACACTGTTGTATGTATAATATGTACGTGTCTAGAAATACAGGAAAGTAGATTTGTGACACTTCAAAAACAAGTCTGATTTATAATGTCACGTCGGAAATAATTCTTTGGGACATATTGATTCTTTTTGTAAATTTATTTAAAAAATATTACCTTTACAATAAGATACTATCACGATTTACGATTCCGAAACTTGTCGTAGTATTACAGAATTTGACATTGCCATCCCTATAATCTGAACACACAATATTTTCAATTATATTTTATAACTGTACCTTACACTCGTTACAAAAAGTACTTGCATCCCTTGCTTCGTGGACAAACAAATTTTAAGTATAAAGCTTGGGTGTATGCACATAATGACTTTTGATAATTAATTAATGATGACTTAATTAAACAATAAATAAATTAATGAAATATGGTACTCAAGCGAATTTCAGTCATAAACATTAGTCATTTAGATTTTCTTAAAGAATATTGTTCATGAAAACAAGTTAATATTTCAGTTTTATACCTAAAATTCGTTTATCCGTATGATGCGATGTGCTAATACTTTTTCTATCGAACATTCCCCTTCCCCCTAGAGAACAGTAGAAACAATAATTGTATTTGGGTGAAATGTTTATAGAGTCTCTTACAGATTTAAACGTTTCCAACGAAAGTTCGTAGAATGGTCCACCAGTCAAAATAATAGGTTTTTGTGCACGCAGCATTATCATCTCTATCAAGCATTTCACGTCTTGCGAAATTAATGGGGCATTAGCAATACCTGCTTCCTTATTTCTTTTATCATCGGCATATTCCCATCCGGAACAGTAGGCGGAATCGGCAATATCTGCACTCTGTGAATGATTTATGAATTATTTCATAATATTTCATTTTAATAGAGCTGCCGCGCGATCTGTGTCCGAGATAATTCTAATTTTACAACTTAAATGGCGGTCTGTATTGCACAGCTAACCAATGACTTGATTTGTGTAGCGTAGAAACAAAAAAGGTACAGTTGTGTAGTAGCTGCTACGAAATATTCCACCATTGTCCATACCATCATAAAACACTCAAAATCAATCTGAAACGTTGCGATTTTTATAACGCTTACGTGATAAAATGTATAATTTGTTGGTAATTGATTAATACCGTAATTTTAAGGGTTGAACCTTGGAAAGATAGTAAGCAAATAACTAATAGGGTTTCCATGCATTGCACGAACATCATCGGGTTAACTAAAGTTTGTAGATTATCTAAAGTTCTGAAACAAGAAACCCATTAGTTCAATCAATTTAAACAAATACGTCTGGTATCAAATATGTATATAATCAAACGTATTACGTTAATATTTGTGAATGATGATCGACACATTTCCTTAATTTTTTGTCCAAAGAAGAATGCATGTTGTAGCTCCTGAAAATAATCGAAGTACTTTCTTGAACAACATAAACTATCAAGATAAATATATTTGACAAGTGTTAATATTTCAGGCTCGTTATGATTTATGTATATCTTTCTCAAATAGATTAATATTTCACCTTTGGCAGTGCTAGACAGTTTTAGTTTTCACAAGTGATATTTGTATCCTACTATTATATTCTTCTTAATGATATTGAATTGGAGATATTTACCCGTGCTCGGTATGGTTATCGTCAACCAAAAATGTATTCAAATATTCAAGCTGGACGCGCATAAACATCAATACAAACAAATAAAATATATCGTAGGAAACAATACCAAGGGCGGAACCCAATCCGCCAATTCCCTGAAGAACATAAGTGTAAGTGTAATAATTGTCAATGTCCCAAGGGTACCAAGCAACAAATGGGAGGCGATATTGATTTTCAACAGTTGAATTCGTATTTCGATAAATATATTGCACGAATAACGGAGCGAATGTCCAATGAAGTACCCCGTAAACACACATGGCAGTCCAAATGAAGACAAAATAATTTGCATTTGTACGTGCTTCTATCATTTTTCCGTTGTAGTGTTTCCTTCCTGTGAGATAACACACATTGTTAATTGTAAACGTGGATGTATACAGACTAGAATTTGCAAATTTATATTTAACAATTAAAGTTAATATATAATACTTTCATAACTTGAATGGCAATGAATTGCTAGTGTTTATTTCTCGTATAAATTACAATTTCAAGATTGGCAGGATTGAGACACAGAATTTCAAATTAATAGAATAATACCGTGGTGATTAATGATATGAAAGAAATTTATTTCGTGAAAACGATATTAGAGACATACCAGCATCAGTAACGTCTTGAACACTCAGCAAATGACATTTAGTTAATTCGCCCATCAACAGTGAAATTTCTTTACTTCTTTGTATACAAAATACCCATTTCACAATTCCAGTTGTGTGAAGACATGCTGTGCCGATAGCATTCGCAAAAGTTTGTAGGTTAAAATTCACTATAACTACAGCAAACTCTGCAGTAGCTAGCAAAAAGGTTCCCAAAATTAATGCGACATCCGCCATTGTTATGAGAATGTTTTTAAAGATTGAAAAGGAATTATCCAATGGCCAAATACGAAGATACTGCAGAAGTGTCACTAAAGCGTATGGTTCAAAAGAATCATCATCGTCCAATATTACATTGTTTCTCTTAATGTTCATCATGTTATTCGATACCTAAACAATAAAATCTCTTTTTAGTCACATATTTTTGAATGCCCAAAGTACACATACGAATAATAGAAAATTACAGGAATAATTTGCAATGGAATATCGAAACGTTAAGAACAATGATTTCTGCACAATTTTATTATTAAGAATTTTCCTGACAGCGTTAATTAACCGAATTTTCATTATAACAAAATTTTCTCATCACTGCACTCGTATGTCAAAAAGAATTCACTATTTTCTCGTGTTACTATTAGCTTCTATTTATCTCGAGCTTCCTTTTACTTAATTTTGCTATTTTATTCTTTTGCTATTGTCATCTTGTTTCGTACGTATCACAGCTATGATTGAGATAAAATAATTTTAAACAATTTATAAAGGAATATCTTTGAAAACGACAAAATTTTGATACATTCTATTAATTTTTATGAATGTTTATCATCAGAACTATTCAACTTTCGGTTAGCATTGTTCAGCTGTATTTCCCGTAATTTCATGGGTACCTGTATTTATTTAAATTACAAAAAGACAACTTTCCTCCCGGAGAGGAATACGCCAGTGAAATATCAACTCCCGTTACGCATATTCTCCGGATACGTGTACTCCAGACAATTACGTACGTTACGTCAGATGCCTTGAAAATCATACCTTACTACATACACGTTCGCGAAGGGTTGATTATAACTCTTTGCATGACCGCGTAAAACGCGGAAATTTATTAACAAACTTTTCTTGAATCGAGAGAATTGCGTTAATCATTTTAAATTAATTATCTTATACAGGTAGAGTTGCATAAATTATTTTTAACAGCCTGTTAAACACCTGTCTTATTTTTTGTATCGTTGACCCACACCAGCAGGATATTGAAATTTCTTATTACTCTTTTCGAGAATTCATTGATTTAGATTTTTACATAAGTTTATACTTCTACAAACAGATACATTGAAAATGTATAATAATTCAAGGATCACTACACTCTTTATTACTTGCATACATAAAACAATAAACACATAGGTATAGTATCCAGAAAATATTTTCTTCTCCAAAAAGAAGTATGAATAAAGTGAATTTATTCTCGGTATTAACACGACACGAACGGTAATATTAATCGAATTTCTCTTTCCGTTTCGAACCATAGAATTGTTAATCTAACGTACATCAAACTTATCCCTTAGTTTCGACGCGTCTACCAAGAGACCGTCACGATACTGTTCCAATAATTGCCATACACAGTTATCCGAGTTGCACGATAATGATTTATGCAAAAGATAAACGTCGCCGGTGTATCTTTAGTCCGGCTCGTTTGAAATGCAAATTTCAAGCTACGCGCCGGATATGCTTTCCAATTAAACGTCCGGATAACTTTTAATGCGGACCAGCCGACGTAAACTTCGGGAACATTTGAAGTCGGACATCGTCTCATAGATTTTCCGGGAGCCGGTCTCGTCGAAACTTTATATTTAATTACACGCTTCCCGGCGCTGTCGTTCGTTTCCCGATATCTGGTTTATCACAGTGCCGAACGACTGCGGCAAACGTAGCCTGTCGGAGAGAAAAGCGAGAAGTATACTCGTGTTCGTTCGTTGATTAGACTACTCATGTTGGCGCTAATTCATTTATTGTAATTCGGTTCGGCCGTTTGGGAAACTATTTGTGAAATTCTGTTGCTTTTCCTGTGGTATCGATATACACGTATGTATGTGTATCTACATATTGTATGGTGAAGGAGGATTTTGCTTTTCAGTGTCGAATGTGTCTAACGTAAGTAGAACATATTTATAATTAAGACCGGGAAGCTGTAATTGTACATGCATTGTTTTGAGAAGAGAATATAATTTATAATATGTTTTAAGTATGTGGGATATACATTCATTGTAATGTAATCAATCTAATGTAATAACATCTTTCTCGATTTGTCACGATTTTCATAATCTGATTAATTTAACTGGAGCCTTTGACACTTGCGGACGTTTAACATGGTACATTTCGTTCCAAGTTGGATGATTGATAGATAATTCGGTTTTTCTTCATTGGAGAAATATTTTTTTATTACATTCGTAACAAAGAACCAGTGCTGACTGTGTTTGCTTATTTCCGCCGTATATCTTGCAAACAGTATGAAATATCAATTTATTATTAGTGTTCATCGTTATTTTAATCATTGTTGATATTAAGTGCTTAAAACAAATTTCTGGAAAGAAATATACACTAATCAATTATTTATTGAAACTTAAAAGTATTTCAGTCCTGTCCATCTTATACAATAATATTTACTTACACTTCCTCCAATTTTACCGACAAACTAACAAATAATAATCAACCCCCGCAAAGTCCTCCGCGACAGAAATTACTTCCCAGTCATCTAAATAATAATTATATAAAACTTACACGCAGCATCCCTAACAGTACCTTTCACCCATAATTTTTCAAAAACATCCACTCCGTCCAAATAATAATTAACATTTCATTCATAAAAATACAACAAGCCCGATACAAGTCCCTCATCGCTCTCACAATCTCAACGCCGCCGAAACACATTCAAATCTATTCTCCCCACATTCGCACCCACACAATCCCACTTCCCGTCGGAGATAGCCCGGCCGGGTCGACTTTTCGGCAGTATCGAACGGGTTCCCTCCCCTGCCCGTCGCCCCTTGGTCCTGCAGGTCCCGGAGAACTCTACGTGGATGATGGTGCCCTGCCCCCCGTGTTGTCCGACGCGTTGCCAAAATTCGGGGATGATTGATGGCCATTAGCGCCCGGGCCAACGTCGTTCACGCGGATACCCACTTGTCCCTACCGCGATAATTAGAACCGTATATGAGAGGTATGGGTGAAGCAGGGACGGATACGGGAGTACTGGGACCCTGGGTCTACGAAATGAAAAATCTGAGAGAGGAAATTAAATGGTTTTTATTCGATGGTGTGGTGGTGATTTTTGTGTTGGTAGAAATTGTGTTTGTGGTCTATTCGAGGGAAAGAATATTTTGGATAAGGGTAAGGAAAGTATGATTAATTTATTTGGGAATTGTTGATGGGAAAGATTTTGTGTACCTGCAATATACACTCTTTGTTATAGAGAATTCTGGTATTTTCTCGTGAAATTTTGAGGATATATTCTTTAGATGGAACTGAGGGAAAAGTGTTGTATGAATTTTGTTGATAAATGATTTGTTCAAAAGTTATAATAAAAATATACAAATTTTTCGGGACCCAGGGCACCCTGAAAATTTTCAATCGTGAGTCGGCACTGGGATAAACTAATTGATTTTCTCGAAATTTAGATATGTATGGTTGACAAATATTTTTCTTAAAAATAAATCAAATGTGCAACATGGAATAGACATGTTTATGATCATTAATTGTCTTTGATTTATTCTTTTATTAACTATTTAGATTTTTGTCTTAATCTGTTCAATACTGTCATTTTAAAGTTACTTTACAATTCATCTAAATTTACTAACCAGAATATATTCGATTAATGTAATAACATTAAGAAAAATTATTCATTTTTTTCTTAATAACATATCTGCATAAGTAATTTGTTAACAATAATATAACATACCATGCTGTAACAGTGTGTGTAATAAATAGTTTTTGCGACGCTCTTTTACATACAATTAAGGAAAATCACTTACATTGGTTTACGATGTAATGGGCCTCATAAAGTTTTTAGTTTAATTAACTAAGATGACATTTTGCCGTGAAAAATTAGATAAAATATAAAATTATACTGAGCAATGTCTGTCTGAATAAGAAGACATATTTGTTTAAGATTTTACAATAAATAATTTTACATTGATTGAAAATTTTGCAACAAATATAAAAATCAATATGGTAACCTGCTTATAGTATAATAGTAACTAGAAGGTAATTGTTGACAAAAATAAAATATTTCTAACTATTTCCAATATGAACTTACAGTGATCTTCCTTAATAATGCAGTCTTGTAAATGCATTAACAGGTACCACAGTCTGATTAAACACCACAAAATTGGCATCATTTATGGAAATATGGAATTAAGCAAATATTTATTAAAGATCCGTATTTTGCAAACAATTCGAAACATAATTCATTGCCTTTGTTACATAATGTTTATTAATCAAACTCTTAATTTTTACATGGAAAATACATGACATACCGAAGTTACCAAATAATGTAAATTTCTATGTTTACATTGTAAATTGTAAAATTACATAAACAATAGATTATACACAAAATTATCAATAATCTTAACCAACAAATGAATTATTGAATAATTACAACTTTCTACGCAAGCCAGACGAACGTTACACACGTTTAAATTTGCAGTGAAATTGTTATAAAATATAAAACTCCCCAGAAATGCTGTAACATTTTATAATGCTGTAACATGTTTTAAACATTTGTATCCGGATAGCATGTTGCGAACAGTTTCCAACAAACTCTCCCGACGTAACAGTACATTTTACATTTCACCATTACCTACCCCACCCAGCGTTACATCACGTAAACCCTTCGATACCACCCACCCTTACATACGATTCATTAGTCCTAAGCTTACGTCGAGCAAACAAATGTCCAGAATATTGTCTGGCATCTCTGTCAACCCTTACCGGAACTTTCCCCCGCGAGATGTAACATGGGTGGAGCACGTCCCGTTCCCTTCCAACCCGGTAAGGGTTGCCTCATCCCTTCGATTCGTTCAACAATGAGTTACAAGAGGTAGAACCCGAGTCACAGTAGAACATCTCGCGCGACGCAACATTTTCATCGAATCGCGGCTGATGAATGGTGGAAAGGGAAAGGGAAGTAAAGGGTAAGGGGGTGGCTGCAGCGAAGGGGGGGCAGGGGGAGAGGTAGAACCGAGCGTCGATGAAAAGGTCAAAGGTTTCAGGTGTGTTTGCGTTTCGCGTACTGGTGTTACAGGTGCAGCCTCTTCCGCGGCTCTGCTCGCCGTTGCATCAGCAACATGTATGGCTCTTTATTAACAACAATTAACATTTGGCTATTGTTCATACGCCGATATTTTTCATTAAGCTCGAGACACTTTTCACGATGGATTGAGACACAGCGAAATTAGGCAAACAGGGTTTATAGATGACACCGCGAAAGCCTAAAGAGGCCTAAAAAGAGGCCCGGAGAATTTATTATACGAAGATTTGCAACAAAGTGTAAGTTGCAAAATGAGATGGGGAGGCGTTCTGTAACGTGTTTATAAGCAGTCTTCTCGTAAATGGGTTCTACTTTCATTTTACTGCATAAATGATTCGTGTACTTTATTATTCCGCGGTTAATTGTAATTAACGATAATTTTGCAATTAAGTATTTTACAACATAAGTCTATATTTTTCTAATGCGAAATGTCACGTGGGATGGATACCGGTGAAATAGTTTTGTTAATTTATAATTTATCGAAACGGTTATGGTTAATATTACAATTAACAAGACCGTATTAATCATTACGTAATTAGTAACACCCGCAATGGTAATGTGTTAAAAATTAGTACGTAAGCAACAAACTATTATTTCCTAGATAATTCAAAATAGGCAATAACATTTCCAAGTGTTATCAGCTCCTATAATTAACAAACTACGTTATCTACAGCACCTTCACGGCATCGAAATCTGAAATATAGAATAGTTACGATACGAATATTAAGATTAAGTGTAATTAAGAGTCTACCGAACTTTTTTCCTCGTTCCGCCGTGTTCTGCCGGAAGCCTTTCAGCTGTTGCCAGTTCGTGCAGGCTCGGCAGGCTTAATGTCTCGCAAACGGCCGGCTGATAAGGTTCCCCGATAGCAGGAGAGCATCGTCGAGAGCTGGTGATCCGTTCCTGTGACCGCGCATAACGTTAACGATGGCCGCTTGTCGGCTTTATAACGTTCGATCAAGCCCGCAACGTTATTGAAATAAATTGATAAATTGATACCCACGGCTTTCATTAGGAAATTAGCGGTAGCGCTTCATTAAGGAAAGTGATACACTTATTTATAGTATTAATGTGGGAGTTCTAAGAATTTGTTATTATTGCAATAATTAGCAGTGATGCAGAGCAACACTTTTCATTGTCGTCTTTTATTAAAAGTTTGGTATTTATTTATAGAAAAAGTAATTTCTAGTGGAAAGGATAAAGTAGTAAACTAATAATATGAAGTAGTAAATTTACTGATGTAAAAGAAATATTTGATATGTTTGCTATGGGGATACGAGTATTTGAAATTATACAAATTCACAAACTGCATGATAACATGACTTCTCTCATACAAATATATTTTAATTTACAAATTTATGACATATAACTAACTTTTGATCATAATTTTTATTTATATTAGTATGTGTAATTATTTTATTCTACGTTTGTCTCTATCCTATTCCAAATTAGAAACATATGTAGATGCCAATGTTGGTTTCATTAAAGACAACAAATTCTGGATTAAAGTTCCCCTTGAATCTACAAAAAATTTATAATAAAATATATCTTAACAGAAAAAGAGAATCTAGGTTGCTACAACGTAAAATCAAATTATTTTTCATTAATCAAATTGGAATGATCAATTGCGACAGAACATTCTAATTATACGTATGTCCTTCGACACGAATCTTTATTAAAAACTCTAAACATATAATACACTGTTTTATAATGATTATCATAATATGCAATTATTAATTCCAATGTTTAGAAAACACACAATTTATTCACTCTATTTCTCTCTCTAACTGCATAACAAGTGTAACTACGTTTTTAAAAAATGTTTTGTAACGGCGAATCAGAATAATCCATTTTTCATACTGTACAAAATTATATCTCGAACGTTCAACAAATCGCTGAAGCAAAAAACACTCTCGCGTATCGAGAGTTCGCGTATCGCTATTCCACCCACCACTACCTCAGCCTCGCAACCAACGCGAAACTCATGTTTTCCCGGTCCGAAGATTTACCAGGCTCCGGTTATGTTTGATGCACCATTATGTTTTTGATTACGGTAGGTTAGTTGCATCGGTAACGTCACGTTCGTCGTCGGGTATGCTGACGTTTCGGTGTCGTCACGGTCTCTCGATTACGTCACGGAACAGAAATGTGTGTATGTGTGTGCCACTCCTACGCTGCTTGACTATCTCGCGCTCCGATTGACACTTCGTTGTGTATCTTGTATCTTTGTAATTACCATAAGTCAATAAGATACATGTGTCTCGAATGCGTTTACTGCTTTGTCGAATATGATTTTGTGAATTTTTTTATGGGAATAGGTGCACTTGCAGGCATGCAAATTCTTATTAATTATATTATAATATTTTCAAATCTAATTAATTTATTGATCGTTACTGTTTATAGTGAGCTCTATTTTAATAGTCCTGCTCGTGATACTTTATCTATGGTGTTTTATACTATGTATACCATTATTCGCTTCTAGATAATTTTTATAGTTAATTTAAAAATAATTCTCCGGCCATGACGGAGCTGAAATATTTCATTCGATCATTATTAAATTGATTCACAGGAATACGAGGAATTTTTAAACACGGCTGTGATAATAACTCTGTAAATGTATGAGATTTTATATTCACTGGCTGACTGCATGAAAGGCTATCGATGCCACGTTGATATTGCGGTTTATCTTCCAAACTTTTGTACCTACGAAGGCGCATCGTGTGCAGATAAAAGTGGTCGGCAAAAGATATCGAGTTGGTAAAGTCGGAACCAAGGATATTTTTGTAACAGAATAACAGAAACGAGAGAAGATCGTTCCGCCACGATTGACGTGAATATAATTATCGTCATTTTGTCAGCTGTTGAATGCATGAATGAATGTTATACGAACAATGCAGATTATTATTCGACAAACACGTAAGCGGAGATATGTATTCGGGTATGAAAATTACATACTGGTTTATCATCAATTATTAAATGCATTAAAATGAATTATTAATTCAACTAAAAATAGAAAGAAGTGATGTGCTACTGTAAAACGGTATTGAAAACTGTATTCTTAAAAGTAATATTAAGGATATTAAAAGAAGGGGATATTTATTAAAATGCAACATTATTGGTTTTATACATATGTATTTACAAGAGTGATATAAACACTATTATGCTGGAATAACAATCAAGATACAAAATTGGTCATCGTTTCCGTGTATGTATCTGTTCCTTTTTTTATATAATATATTCTGCGGACGGTAGTAACAAAATTTCACAGCTTAAATTGCTTGTTGCCCATAGAAAATAGTTGGAAAGACGCAAAATATTATAAATTACACAGATATTTTTATTCATTCTTATATGAACAGTGAGGGAAAATTGATCGAGTTATACAGTCGTAATTCAGTGTCGGTAAACGTAATAAAAATAAATAACAACAAACTCGAATAAAAAGAAATGATATGAAAATAATTGTGATCCTATGATTAAATATTACTATTATTCTTTAATCAAGTGTAAACGCAATTAAACTCTGTCAACCTTCCCTCGAAATTGTTCAGTCTTAGATTGAATACGTATACATGTTTATATGTGTAGATTCATCTTTCTTTAATCTAACTACTTTTTCAATTACGTCACTACTTTCGTAACAATTCTATGCTGTATCGTGCTAATCCTAGCATCCAACCCCCGTCTCCGATCTTCAATATACGAGTACCAAATCTACTCTCTAAAATACAGTTAACCCTGCGATTTGTGCGTGGTATATTTTCAATTTCCTCTTCAGCACATTTCCGAAACCAAAAATCAGGAAAAAAAAACACTTTAAATATTCGCAATTCAGTTCAAAATTCAACGTGTGCCACTACCAATGCTTCATTGATCTTTCAATCGACACATTAATCATCACCAATCACAAAAACCTTCCAAATCTATTCCAATCATACCAAATAAAAAACAGTTCTCCATTCAAATTTCGAAATTCCAAAATTAAGACGGAGGCGTGGTACTATCAGCCCGCAATTGCGAGGGCGCAGCCTCGCTATAGGCGATATCAAAAACGCTCTTCTTCTCCAGCAGCTGCTGGTGTCGCAGTCTGGTACCCTGCAAAGAAACCGCGATCCCGGAATCCAGGTCTCCCTCCTGTCCGCGTTCCACGTCGAAACGTTCCGGCGACATCTGCGGCGACGGATGTGGCGCCGGCGGTGGGTGCAGGTAAAACGGCGGCGGGACCTTCTCGTACTTGTACTCGGAGTGCTGCACCAGGTGGTGCTTCGTATCCGGCGCAGGTGGTGTTGTGGCGAATATTTGCACGGGAGGATCCTCGTTCGCGCCACCCTCCGCTTTTCTTAACTTTCTTCCCTGTCGAACTATGGCCTTCAGTTGCTCGGATTCGACGTTAACCAGCGGTTTCACTTTGCGTCGGGTGCGCGGCGTTAGTTCCTGCGTCCCGTGGTCTGGTTTCTTGTGCTTCTGATTCCGCATGCTTCTTCGTAGCCAGCGTGGAAGTTGCTCGTCGTCCTCCGCTGACTTCAAATCCGCTCGTTTTTTCTCCATTTCCTCCCGTTTCTTTTTATACCATGCCATATACTTTGGCTGGGCTTTGCTGGTGTCGATTTCACCGGTTTTCGGTGGACTCGATGATTTATCGCTGCTCGATGACTTTTTGTCTTTCTCGGACTTCGTTTTTGATAACGAATACTTTCGTCGTTGATCCTCGTCCGACTTTAGCTGTTTCTCCGGATCGTTGTCTTTTCGCTTCCCCTGATTAGCCGCGGTTACTTTGTGTGATCGATAGCGAGATTGATGAGTTTGATCGATGGAACGTGCGGGTTTCTCGTCAGGGGTGTCGTCGATGGAGTTTTTGTTCTTCTTTCGCGGCGACACTTTCGTTCTATCGCTTTTCTTCATTGTGCTAACGTTAGTTCTCACTGGTTCGCTTTTTGCCCCGTCCGCAGTCGATGTCGATTCATCTTTAGTGCTACTCATTCGTCTCTGACCCCACGGTTTCGAATCATACGCCATGCGTTTTAATTGTCTCGTACTTATCGAAGGCTCGGGATCAGATTTTGAAGATTTCGATGAGCGGAGTTTCTGTTTACCCTTTTTCTCCACAGAGTCAGCGGCTTTTCTGACCATAATAGGGATAACCGTGTCCGACAATGTCTCACGTTTTTCACTTAATTCAGGGTCATCTTTTTGCTCCACTGATTCAATTACTGTTGTAATCGGAACTGGATCGCTGATACTCTCTGGTTCCTTAAACGTTTCACTGTCTCCCAAGTGCTCGCCATCTTTGTCATCTAACAATTCACCGGTCAACGTAACCTCTTCGTCAGTGTCCATGTCTTTCGTTTCAATCTGTCCCACCGTTCCAGTGCTTTCATTGTCCGGAGACATTCGGGAGCCTTGTCGAGGAGTGTGGTAAGGTCTCGTGGTGAGCGTTGTTTTCCTGGAAATATCACTTGATGAATCACTCTCGTCCGAATCGTCCACTGTATCTATTATACTTGTAAAAAGTGGAAGGCTTACATCGATGTATCCTTCCCCAACGGCTCCTGTCCCTTCGTCTTCATTCTTCAGCATGTTTCTCTCGAGATTCAGTGCTTCATCCATCTCCTCCACAACCGTATAACGTTCGCCCGATTCATCCGGAAAAATGTTAGGAGTCTCCTCTTCCGGTGGTAATTGCATTTCCGGAATTGTCTGACGTTCATCCTGATTCTCAGCTGAAGTTTGTTTATCCGCTAATTGCTCTGCCGCCTGTTCTTCGGGTTGCTTGGATTCCACTTTTATCTGATCGTCAGATTCTAATGGTTTGTTAACGTCAACCGAAATGGTCGAGATAGGAAGATTTAGAGTTGACTTTTCTTCCACGGTAGTTTCGGATGGAAGATCGTTGTCGTTGGTTTTGCTGGTAAATTTCTGGGGGTCTTCTTTATTTTCGCTACTTTCCGTTCTCATTAATTTGGGAGCTATCGTTTTATCGTTGGAAAGTTCGCCGACTTCCGTGCCACCGTTCAACTTTTTTAACGTTGTTGTTGTCTTATCTTCGGGGATGCGAAAATCCTCGGGTTTATCTGGTGTTTTCACGGACGACGGTGTTTCATCAGCTAAATCCTGAGGATGTGATTCTTGTTCGCCGGATTCTTTCTCCAATGATTCTTCAAATTCGCTACTTACGATTATGTAGGGCTGTTTGGTTTCCCCGAACTTTTTTTCTTCCGGTGTTGAAGTGTTGTCATTTACAGGTGCGAGCATCTCGTCACGCTTTAAATCTTTTTCCGGAGTTTCTTGTACTGTAATCGATGCTTTATCATCTGTGAGTGTGTTAGGGTCCTTGTTTTCTTCTTCCATTTTTTCTACTTCTTCTTCGATATTCAATTTCTCGTCCGCGACTATCGCAATATGAGGATCATATTCTGCTTGTAAAATTTCCTCAATTTTGGATTTGTCTTTTCCATTCTCCTTATCGACCAATGGTACAGGGGATTCTTCCTTTAAAACTTCCACATTTGAATCTGCGACCATTTCGGTAAGAATTTCACTGGAAATGTTCGTCGCCCCTTCTTTTCCGTTTTCCAATTTTTGGGTTTCAATGTCAGTAGATACTTCTACACTTACATTTTCTTTTTCGGTAGTTTGATGATCTTCATCTTCAGAGACATCTAAAGTATGTTCTGTTTCAGAAACATCATGAATTTTAAGAAGTTCTACAGGAATATGGGTTTCGCTAGCTTGATGATCTTCACTCGGAGAATTTTCTAACATTGTCGTTTTTTTTTCTCCACCATGCTGCTCCTTTATTTCCGTGTCTTCGGTCCCTACCTCTGTATCTGCTTTCTTTATACCTTGATATTCCGATTCATTCGCATTTGCAGGAAAAGTTTCTGTCTCGTGCATTTTACTTTCAGTTTCACTCCCACCAATATCATCAGTTTTAATTATTTCTGGCGACACGTTTTCTTTCTCCGGGACAGTCTTTATTTCTAATGTTTCTGGAGTCACATCTTCTTTTTCTGTAATTTGTTCGGAATCAGAGATCTCGGGAGAAGCTTTTTTTGAAACATTATCATGTTGGTTTTCTATTTTCGCTATTTCTGGAGAGTCATCTTGTTTTTTGCTCGTAGATTCATCGATAACTTCAGGATTCTCTAAAAAATCGTTTTTCGTTGTATCCGTGCTGTAATCAGCACTTTTAATTATTTCTAAAAAAATAATCTGTTTTCCAGTTTCAACGTCATGACTGTCATCAACCTGCGTCGAAGATTTTATATCTTTTTCTTTGTCTTCAGAAGCAGCTAATTTATCTTCGACTTTATGTTCCATTAATTGAGCTGTAGAAGTTTCCTTCGTAACATCTTTATCACTCTTCTGTTCTTCCATTTCTTCGTGTTCTGATAATTGTTTAGATTCCTCTATTAAGTCGGTCTTACTGTCAATTAATACATCTTCCGTTTTTTCTTTCTCAATTACGCTCTTAGTTTCTGATATCTCACTTTTACTTTCAGCTTCTGTTTTTATTTCATCAGTTCTACTTTCGGTATCATCTAACAATCGATCTAAATTTACGACCTCCTGAAATTTTTCCATCATCTTGTCCTTCATTTCTTTAGCTGTATCAATTGATATAAAATCTTCTTTTACGTTTCCCTCTAGCGTTTCTTCTGTTTTCTGTTCTACATTATTTTTCGTATCGTTTAATAATTGACTTTCCTTATGCTTTTTAATTTCATCTTCTATTTTATCGATGTTCTCTTCACTATGCTTTACTAATCCACTTTTTTCGACACTACTTTTAATCGCGTGTTCAATAACTTGCGCAATTGCTTTTTCCGATGCATTTAGTATACCTTTCCCTTTATTTGTCTGTGATTTAATGGTATTGCTTTGCTCCATAGTACTTTGAAAATCACTTAATTTACCTTCTGCACGTTCTACTTCCACTTTTCCGTGACTGATTGATTGCTTTGTAACATCTTCCAAAGTAGTAATATGTTCATCGATTTTTTTTTCAGCTATCTGTTCTTCTTTTTCAACTTTTTCAAACACTCTTTTTATACTGTCTGCTTTTTTTGAAATAAACTTTTGTTTACCATCCGAACCAGAGTCTTTTCCACTTTTTCCTTCCAGAACAGTTGTCATTTGCTGTTCAGCCTCTTCTTTCGTTTCCACAACGAAATCATCACTGAACCTCTGAGTGATCCGTTCCCCAATTGGTTTTCGTTTCTCCCGATCCGAACCATTCGAACCGTTTCCAGAGAACTCCGAATGGCTTTTCTTCTGCGAATCTCGTTGCGATATATCTTTCCTGCTCTCTATTCGATCGGAACTCGTACTCGTGCTTACTTCTTCCGACACGTGATCTCTGCGAGGCACGACAGTTAATTTCGCGGCACGGGGTACATGTTTCCCAGCCTTTTCCAATTTCGTTTCCAATTTCGAGGTTTCCCTCGACACTTCGTCTCTCCGTTTCTCAATATCATGATCATGAGAGTGACCCTGTTTTTTGTGCTCCCGCCTTTCGACCTGCGCCTGACGTTTCAGCTTTGGATGACCTTGAACACCTGTCGACTGCTTCTGTTTCACGGTTTCTTGAACTAAGCCAGAACTTTGTTTCTTTGGTTTTTCGAAAGAGTCGTCGTACTCCGAGCTAGCGGTGCTAAACACCTGTGCCTGTTGATATTTCAGCTTTTGTCTCGTTTTCGTCACAGCAGCATCTTTTCTTTGACTTCCGCTTTGTTCTACCTTTGATGTGCTAGGTGCTACTCCGACGGACTGTTTCTGTCCCCGGGAACCCGATGTGTCCATCTTCCTCGAGGTTTTCTGATCAGACTCCTTTTTTGAATCCTTCGACATCGACGCAGATTTTTCCTGACTCGTACTGTCGCTGCCAGTACTTTCCTGAAGCTTCTTGTCGCCTAATTTACTAAGTTTCTTTGTCAGCATAGTGATTTCTTTCTCTAAGATTCGAAAGCTAGGCTTCGTCACGCTTTCAGATTTTCTTTGGGTCTTGGACTTCATTTCCTTTTTCGGACTTTTCTCGCTTGTCCTTCCACGAACATGTTTTTCGTGTGATTTTATTTCCGGTGATGACATCGACTCGGTGGCGTCCATCTTGCGCTCATTACTTACAATTTCCTGTGTTTTCTCCCCGAAAACCTTGTCATACTTATCCTTCCGCATTTCTGTAGACGATGGGGACTCGTCATCCCCATCATTCAACACCTTGTACCTAATACTCGTCTCTTCCGTTGATCTTTGATACGTTTGCATCGACTCTTCTTCTTCACCACGATAAGAACTCCCATTCCCATCGAGTGAGTCAGAGATCTCTCTGAGAACATCCGGTTCCAAAGAGATCTTTCTTCCCTCTTTCACCTCCCTGACCTTCTTCCTCAGGATGCTTAATCTCTTATCAAAACAAGGACTACCCTCCTCCTCTATCGGAGACTTCATCCAGAGTGTCCTAGTCCTCTTCCATTCTCCATCACCGTATTTCTTCTTGCTTTTCATTTTTTTCCTATGCCTCGAATCTTCATCGGACTCGTCATTGTCGCTTCTACTTCTCACCTGACGATCCGTCTGTGTGGCTGCCGTTCTGTCCGTCTGCGTGGCGATGGCCACCTGACCGGGAAGACTCTGCGTCTCCAGGTAGCTCGTCGAGTCCACGGCACCCGCTACGTGTCTATTTTCTCGCTCCAATAACAATCGAGTCAGCAAAGCATTCTGGCGAGCGAGTTCCAGATCGTGAAAAGAGTACGTGGTGGACTGTACGTGTTCTTTCGCAGATCTGTCAGCCACAGACGCGGCCACAGCTTCCTGTTGTTCAAGTTTGTGTGTTTCTCGGGTTTGAGAGTCTTTCACCAGGTCTTTGTCCATCTTCTGGGACTCGTAGTCAATGTGATCGATCACGAATCTTTGGACGTTGGGTCCTATCTCCTCCATGTGTTGTCTGTGCCCCAGGTCCAGTCTCTCTGGGATCAGAATGATCTCCTGCTGCTGACAGATGTCCTTGGATCGCTGATGAGACTCCATGCTGCGTACCACCTCGATGTCCTGCATCGATAGATCGTTACGTGATTTTTGATCCTCGATGAATCTCTTCAGGATGATGTCCTTGCCGTCCACGACCAAGGTGGCCGGGTGATGGTGATGATGATGGCTCATGGCGGTTTCGTCTACTTGTCCTCTGGTTACCAGTCGCAGGACCTCCGCATTCCCTTCGCGGTAAAAGTGTTGCTCCCTTATCGTCGGTTGTTCGGTCGTGTCGGGCTCGACGTATCTGGAATCAGATCTGAATGGCGTGCGGAAGTTTAATCCCCCCAGGTTACTTTCATGGAGTAATTTTAGTACAAATACGGAGGGTGAAACTGCTAGCAGAACACCCCGTCACGCGAATAAGGAAATTTCAAGGAGAAGACAGAGATAGTCATTTGTATTCATAGACTGTATAATTCATTAAAATGTTAGTAACATTTTATTGTCCAAATTTGCTTTTAACTTGATTTTTTCTGCAACGTTCGTTTAGGTACTTGATAATCAGCTTGAATAAGCAGAATAATTTAATTTATATTAATAACATAAATTTTAATTTAATTTAATTTTTCATCGCCACACAATCGATAAAACAGAGTGTATCAATAACACATATGGAAATATCATCTTACCTACCTTTGCCTGTAAGTTTGACGCGGTATTTCCGGACTTCTTTCTATTTCATGTCTCTGCAAAGAATCCAAATCAGGCACATCGTAGCCGCGCATTTTCTGACCGTCCATATCTTCCATGTACATTCTATCCCCGTCCATTCTCCTTTGCGAGTGCTCGTAACTGTCATCCCTCTGACCCAACGACTCGATATTCACCTGAATGTCATTAGGTTGTCCGGAAATGTAGGCGACGTCACCGGGCAGCGAGGAGAGACCGCAATTCTTTACGTTTCTTCGATTGAACTGCCAGTTCCTCCTTGTGGGATCTGCGCTCCATGCTTGTTTCCTGCCGTTCCATATCGCTGGAAATGTTTACAAGTAAAGATGTGAAAGAATTATAGCAAAGAACTTGCAACGCGAAAGAGATGTAAACGCAGAATTTGCGATATACAGAAGACATGCAAATTTAAATATTCAACAGAAAACCATTTTATTTGGCCCTTTAAGCGATCATAAAACTTAGTTTATCGCCAAATAAAATTGTTTTCTTTTGAATATTATATTTTAGCGATCGTTGAAATTATACTAATAACTTTAAATACACAGAAACTCCCTAAAAATTTCCGCGCAGGGAATTTCGAAGGTACAAAACTTGAATCACATAGAAATTTATTATGTATTTTTTTTTAATTAAGTCATATTAATTTAAAAAAATATACGAGACTACGTATCACTAGAAAGACTTAGAAAATGACTTACAATCAATTACTACGGCTGGTTTCCTATGAAGATGTCGTTTTGGCCTTCCATTCGTTCGAATGACCATGGTTTCAGATGAATGTACTCTTCTTTTTCTAGGTGCCATGTAGAATGGACATCCAGGACAAATACAGCAAATGATTAACGCGGCAATAGCTAAAAACATTAGCACGGCTAATATAATTAGCAGCCAAAAAAGCAATTCATTTTCCGCTTTGTATATCGTCTGAAAAAAAATGAATAATTCATAATAGTTTGGTAAAAATATCAGTATAATTCATTTGATACTGTACTTACAACTTCGTCGGAATGTATGCTAGTAATATTGGCATTAATATTTGTGCTTTGTCCATTGTCGGTATGAGAACCATCAATCGGAGGTTTCGTTTCCGGACGTATTGGCGGTTCTGTAACATTTTCTGCACCACTGATAATTCCCACGCCATTTGCAGCTAATGTTTCGCGAATTTTTTCCACGTCGACCAAAGGTGTGCCTGGCGAAGTTTGTTCTACGCGGGCGACGACAATGGTTCTAGAATTATAGAATTCATAGAATTTTAGACGTCATTATGTTATGAAACAAATTATTAACACATAACATTACGAAATTAGGAAATATAAAATAAATCGGTCAACTTTGATACATTAACAGGGGACACGTGAAAACATTTTGAAGTGGTTGCTGTTATAATATTAATCTTTTTTTGCGATATATAATATTGTTGTTTAATAATATCGCTACTAATTAAAAATGTCTTCTATACTATTGAAAGTATGACGACAACTGCGATAACCATAATTTTGTCTAAACTACTAATATTTCTTATTACTAATTATCCTTCAAATTAATAATATTCCTTATTATTAATTCTTCTTCTTATTATTATTATTATTATCTTTCATATATAAGGCAATAGTGCACACTTAATTATAGCACATCGGCTCCCTTTAACAACGGTAATCTAGAAGGAGTAGGCGTTCCAACATTTGCTACAGACGAAAATGAGCAACATTAAGTTAGAATGAGACAGAGAGAAAACTTCGAGAAGTTGTTTATGAACGTGAACATATACGTATCTAGCACAGACCAGCTGCTCTGTAAAAGCAGTTCCAAGAATTTATGACGATATCCTTCGCCGCACTCAATTGGCCAGTACTGTATATCGAGTGATACAGAAATAATTCTAGTTTCCGGGTCACGGCTGTAACACACGTAGAGAACTTTCCGGGCTATCAAACATTTTGTCCCATTGTCTTCGGGAAGACGTTGCGATGGAAAGTTTCGCGTAAATGTCGAGGGTAGGGAGGGTTACCTTTTTGTGTCTACCTGCTCGTGGTCAACGAAGTACGAAAATGAAGAAGCTCAGTAGTGTTTGTGAGATCAAACGGTGAAGATGTATTGTACGAACAGTGATCGGAAAGTGTGTCTACTGTCGCTTGGGCGTAAGGTTAGTAACAAGGATAGAAGTATTATTTTTTATAATATCTAATAGTATTTGATTGTATTAATTATAACTTTCTTGGCTTGTTCTTTTGAGATTCCGTGATTCTGTGCTTTACACAGAAAATATATTGCTCTACAAAAGTTTTTGTATATTGTCGTTGAATCTATTTAGTATATTGTAATTTTATGGTTACTTAAATAATATCTTTAAAATAAGTACTTGTATATTTTAGAACTCGGTTTAATAAATAGAAACGTAACGCAGTAGGGAATTAAGATTTCAAGTCTTCAGAAGACCTGTCGAACTGTAGAGAGTCCCTGGCGTAACAATTTTGATTTGTACAAACATAGCCGCATAGAAATTTGAAGGCATAGTGATTTCCAATAAATTTGAATAGCCTGAGTTTTGAAACTTTGAAATATTTTAAACTAGGGGTGAAATTAAATACCATACATTCGATTTTAGTGTACTATGACTTTTGCGACCCATTTGTATACATATGTATACTCGTACATGTATGATGTAATTATAAAAGTGGTTCAAGCCATTATTTTCATATATTTCGCACAATTTAGATAAATGTTGCACAAAGTGAATGAAAAAATTAATTTTTCCAAATGTTTTCATTGGACCACTTTCAAAATTGCCAGGATACCTATAAATGAATAAATGTAATTTTTACATCCTTTTATGAACTAACTTTTTACCACCAGCCGGCATAGTGTTTCCGTTCGCAGTTTGATTCAGTTGACTATAAGGTCGAGTTTCCAATACGGTAACACGGCCACCCGTGATAGTAGCTAATGTTTCTGCAGTTTTTATTGAATCCGGATGTTCGCCTGGTACTACGAACATCACTATACGTGCTTCCATTGCGATTCCACGTAGAACTCGAATTTGTGTGACACTCGAAAGATGTGGCACACCTGTAATACCGATTTAAATAAGTTTTGTAATGTAATTACGATAGTATTATACTATAAGTTTATTTTTGAAAAGTAGAAAAGTGATGAGAGAGTAATTGATGCAGTTTACATTTACCGCATAAAAAATGAAGTAAATATTTGTTTCCTATTATTCATTCAGTAACGAAAAAAATCAATATAATTACAGAATTTGTTGTTTAAATTGGAAAAAAATATTTTTGACGACTACGTACCTAAGTCATATGCTCTGGCAGTGAGAGTGTATAGCGCATCCTCATTAGCACGTTTCCTTCGTTCTTTTATCAGTCCCTTAACGGAATCTGGTAATTCAGACTTACTTTTGTTCTGTTTTAATATCACTGTCGTACTTATATTCGCAGTTGTCTGCACTTTTGTTTTCCGTAGATTTTCTGGGTCGTTGATATGTACGTTTCCAACTTTTTTAGGAAAATGTTCGTAGGCACTTTGCTTTTTCCGTCTGATTTTCGTTATCGGTGAGCGTAGAATCAATTCACCGGTGACTTCGTTCAAATAAAACTTGTTCTCATAATTTCCATGAACTAATTCGTATCTGACTTCATTGTTGGGGGGCTCAGCATCCGCGTCGGTCGCCTAAACAATATCCATATGTGACTAAAAGGATCTTTTAAAAATTGTGAGATAACAGTAAATTGATCGGAGAGCTATCTAGACAGCGAAATTCATTTTCCAAGTTATAATAAGCATATTTAAAAATAAATTTACACTGAATAAACCAGTTTTAAAAATCAAAGTTTCACGACGTCATGAAAAAATATAAAATTTCTATAGCGTGCGTGATTACTATAATTTTTATTTGCTTCTAACGTTTGCAACGATACCTTTATAATAGCTGCCGTTGTGAAGTTCGTTAAATCAGAATTCAAGGTAAATTCGTAGGTGTCTTTCTCGAATAATGGAGCGTTGTCGTTGACGTCTATTAGATTAACTATCAAAGGAACAACACCTGCGTTGCCATTGCCGTTCTCGTCTCGAGCTTCCACGGATAATAAAAATCTCGGTGCAATTTCACGGTCCAACGACGATCCCATGGTAACTGTTATTAATCCCGTCTCAAGATCCATAGTAAATGCATCGCTTCCCGGGCCTGTGATATTTGTGTATCGAACACTACCCAATAAACCTGTGTCTTTATCAGTTGCATGTACCTATTGAAAATAATTATGAATGTTATGGATATCAGTCTGCGGATAAGTTGCAGATTTTGTTTTACACGTGTCTATATGCATTTTGATTAGGATAGAAATGCATACTTTGTAACTTGTAAATCATGCAATTTTTATTAAATTATATTATGGAAGAATACAAGGTTGTGTAAATTAGTCAGATTAATTCCATAGTAATTAATGCAGCTTCACATACTTCTGTTTACATTTAATAACTCATTTTTTTCACTTCAACGTTGATGATAGCATGTAAATTATTAATTGAACTCTAACTGTTGAACACTTCCTATTTAAATTAACAAGGTACGGGGTAATAAACAACTGAATGAGTCTTCAGAAATATAAATAAATGGTGTTGCGGGTTAAAATATAAGCATAGCTAGTTACTTACTTGAACAACACGTGTACCAGCGGTAACATTCTCTGACAATGTTACTTCGTATGATTCGTCGTCAAACACCGGTGGATTGTCATTAATATCTCGTAAAAATATTGTGACTGGCACTGATGCTGAGAGATTCGTTGCTGGACCAACTTCTTGGGCAACGATCTAAAGCCACATAGAATCGGAATTAATGTAAAAACTGTATAAGCTAAAGAAATTTATTGTATAGAAACATTCGAATATTCCAATACGCTGCAAAAGTAATAGAAACTTCTGTAGTTAAGTACTCTGTCTTAATTCTTAATTTTGAGTCTTCAATGCACACAAAATAATAGCTTTATTAAATCGATAATAATTCTTAAAGTAATTTGCATAATACACCTGTTCTTGTCATTATTATGTTCAGATTTCCAAATGTTTACGTGACAACCTGTTGAAACCATACGTGCGAGTTACATATAGGATGCACTAACCTTGAATGTCAAACTTTTGTACAATTCATAGTCGATTAGCGTATTTTCACGAACGGTGATGATAAAATCCGCCGTTCGTTCGGCAACCGTTGGATTCACTTCGAAGGTCCCATTGTTATTTTCTAGTTTTAACGTAAATACACCAGCTTTTCCAATATCCTCGTCTCTCACTCTGGTCGAGTATTGTTCGCCGAAATTTATTGCAGTTCCCGGTTCCGGATTTTCATCTATAGTTGTAATATAACTGAGAAAACAAAAATTTACGAAATTTTTAGAATCATATACAAACAGTTGTTTAAACGAAAAATTGGAAAACACTTGCTGGGTTTATATTTAATCCAGAACAGTGATTTCGTAAAAATTAATTTTGTTTCAGGTACCAACTTATCGCTCTCGAAGTAAGGGGGGCTGTTTCCTTGTTCACCCAGAAGAAAACCGACGTCGACGACCGTCGCTTGTGCCGGAGGTTCTTCCCTGCTTCTTCGTATCTCCTCCGCAACAACGGTAAGCACTACAGGCGCACCCACGTGTGTAATTTGCGTGAGGTCCTCCAATGTTCTTGCCAAAACTATTTCACCTAATGGTAAAGCGGAAATTACAGAAATTTATACATGTATACTCATATTTAAAACAGTAGGTTGATTCGTTAAAGCTTATGACAATCTTCTTTTTCTAATTTGTAAGGCTTGGAAACGTATTGGGATATTAAATAATTTTCAAATATTAAATCATACAGGACGTCTCAGGCTTTTCTTTACGAACCAAAGAAATGTAAGTGAAACTTACAACGATGGAATATTAACTTTTTGATTTGGAATACCTTTTTAGCTAGTATTTAATTCAATTAACTACATCGTGATTATTGCGAGAACTTTCAACTTTTACATGTATGATTATTTTCTGTAGGGTGATAACTATAATATCGAATCGATGTTAGACTTGTTCTGGAATGGGTAGAATGGGTGGAATTTTTAAATACGATATCAGTGAAAACTATTATTTCCCTCACATAATATATTTTCTACGGAAAATCCTGGGGTACTCAGTCAGTGTGTATTTAAATTATTCAGATTGTGCGCTATTATGCTAATACTATCATATTTCTAGTAATTCGTTTCATAATTCTCTTCCTTTTTCGAATACCTATGCAAATATTAGATGCATATTTTACCCAGACACGGATAGAGTTAATTAAAGAAATCTTTCTCTTCGCACAACGTAGCGACGTAAGATTTACACAAACCTACCACGTCCGACTTAATGATATGTTGACTTCAGAATCCTAGCTCGAATTATTTTTAATATGAATAATACATTAGGGTCAATCATCTCACTTGTTGTGTTCGTTCTCCCACGTGATGGTATGTAGTACATATTGCCTACAAGACATGCACGTTTGCGGGAATTTTACATATTACATCACGAAACGGAATTCAGAGTTAGAAACTGATCCTATACCATAACATACATTATATGCGTGTTTCCCATTCACTAATTATTCTCCCCATTGTTCCATGTGTCCATCTTCGAACTACATACATTTTACATACATCACCACTATACATATTACACTATTATTAATACGAAACAAAAATTATAGAAATTGCAAATGATAAACGGCAAATGATAACCTTAAACTCAATTAATAAAAACCCTCCAAGCATGTCATCCCCTGCCACGTTAACACACCCCCGTATATCATTCATCCCATAATGAAAAGTTACAAGTTGCGCCGTCTCGCTTGATACTTTGAAGTCAATCACGCCACCCAAGCCACCGTAAATTTATCTACCCCCATTTCCCGACTTCTCGTCGTTCTCCTTTTTCTTTCTCCTCCATTGCATACGTATTCACGCACACCATCGAAGGGGGGAGGGGGAGGGGGCAGGGGGCAGGGGTCGCATGCTTCTTGCCGCGGAATGATAAGCATCGCAGGCTGAAAAGCAGACTGACCCTCAACCACGATCGATACCGCGTCAAGACTTCGTTCTGACCACTCCGCGGACTTCTGGCCATTTCCTCGCCCGACTTGTTTCGGGTTCCGTGAAGAAATCGCTATCACCGATCCGCGACCGCAGATTACACCGTGGAGGGCAGCGAGGTGGGACGGGTAATTGGGAGGCAAGCGTGAAAAAACTGTTTTCAAACTCGAGTAGAATCGATTTTCACGCACGGGGAACCTTGATTTTACGTTTTACGTTTTCGCTGCACGGTTGCTGGCAGTTTTTTGAGGGTTTGAGAGTCCGCGGAAAAATGTTTTGGATGGTTGAAACTCGTACGATTGAGAAGTTTGATATTATGATTTATTTGGAATGATCGTCTGGAAAGTTGGAGACGATTTTAAGCAAATAAAGTAACTATATTTTAGATTAATTCTATATTTCTTTATTCAATAAAGTATAACAGAGTTTTATACTTTTTGGAGGTAATTTGGAAATTTCATTGTGTCAACAGGTGTTAGATTTTTTGACGATGTATTTATTGTATTATATAATAGTAATATCTTGCATTTTGTAAAGAGTTAAAATCATTTGGTGAATATGGAGGTTGATAAAAAAAAACTTAGACATTGAAAAATAAGCTTTAAGAATATAAATTTATTCTTATTTATTATTGTTTCATGAAAGGAAAACGTAATTAATTGTCTACTTTTAACGGTCCTGTTAGTAAAAGGCTTGGGTATTTCAATAGTTTCATTTCTTTCGGCCTATTCAAACTCTACCTACACGACAAATTTCCGAAAACCGAATATGTACTACCCAAATATCTTATTCATGTTTGTTTATGTATATTTGAATGTTAAAAGACGAGGAAAAATTTTCTTGGTTAGCGTGCGATTGAAATTCTTCTACCAACCGTTGTATTTTTCATTCTACTGCAATTGCATACGAAATTGCCTTTTTTGTATTGGGTTGAGCGAACCACATGAATCATTCCTTTATACGTTATCGCGTAAACGAAGATTGAAATCGTGAAAGAAGCGGCAATGTAATTTCTGACGTTATTCAGTGCCCCGTTAATTCGTCTATATTGAGGCCAGCCGTGAAAAATTGATTCATTTAACTTACATGTAAAAGTCAACTTAACGATGTAAGTACAACGTATCATGTGTACATACTGGACATGCTTATATTTTATTTAGCAAAATTTTCTTTTTAACTAGACCTGCAGGTATTACGGTTTCTACTAGTGGAGACAGCTCATTTTTTATTTAGTTGGGATAATCAAAGTTTAGTAAATAAAGTTAACGATGAACTCAGTTTGTCCT
This sequence comes from Mimumesa dahlbomi, assembly GCA_917499265.3. Classification (NCBI taxonomy): domain Eukaryota; kingdom Metazoa; phylum Arthropoda; class Insecta; order Hymenoptera; family Crabronidae; genus Mimumesa; species Mimumesa dahlbomi. The sequence continues at coordinate 6,680,620 of OU824118.1, read as the reverse complement.
ACTACAAAGAATTTATTATGCAAACTGTATGTCATACTTATGTAGATAATTAGTTTCTAACTAGAAAATAGGCTTCTATGCACCGAGAAACTACTTGAAAGAAACATCGATTCCTTGTTTCTTTCGCAAAAACGGAAAACTCGAACTGCTCGTTTCAAAACGATTCCAATTTGCATATTTCTGCATTATTACAGTGGACAAAGTTATAGACTTTCTGTAGATATGAACATGTCTTCCTGCTACATATATCCTACTTCGTTAAAGGTCAGATTGCAATATCTAATAGTTACTTTTAACACACACTCATTCTGCGAATCTACGGTGACATAATTCTTTCAACTCATAAGCAACAATATACTATTCTTATTTTGAACAAAATTTATTTATCAATCAACAATGCAAGATGCATTTTCAGGCAATCTTTTCACGAGAAAAATAGTTTACAGAAAATGTCTGTCGAAAGTTATGAAGAAAATACGTTAACATTTGTTTTTGTATGGAATAAAATATTTTATATTCAATCTCCTGTTTCTCGCCACACAGATATTTCGATTTTCAAAAATATTGTACTGTAATGTATTCTTACCAGTCGTTTCGGAGATGTTGAAAAAAGGTGTGAAAGGATTACCCTCAGACACGAGACCATACACGATTTCTCGTGGTACACCCTTATCCCCATCTTCTGCATGCACTCGTAGTATTATGTCCCCCTGGGAAAAGTATAAGTAGCGTTTGTCACAACATTGATACTTGTGTTTATCCGAATTTAGACTATTATCAGTGCTATATCAGTCTTGTCACCATACTATGATCACTCGTTTTTAAAATACGAAACAAACAGAAAGAAATTGTATTTTATTGACACTTTTCTTGACAACAAAGCTATGTGAATAATTACATCATTGTAAATTTCAAAAGATACGGAACTGACAGTGAATCTTTCTTTGAAAAATATAAAATAATTTAATCATTCGTTCAAAACTTTACGACCAAAAAAATACAATATTATAAAGGTGTAAAAAAATCAAACTCATATTAAGAAATTTTAACGTTTGAAGTTAAATATTAAATTACTTCTTTTATATTAGTTTTCTCCGCGTCTTTTTTCTAAAATTAATTAACGCCTTAATAAAATAGATTTTCTAGTGAGAACAGACTTACGGGTTGTACGGTGTTATTAATCCTAGTTAAAGGAGGTGCTAATGTAAAAATTGGAGGAACATCCTGAACATCTCGAACAACGACGACCACATTCAGACCAGCTATATTTCTAGTATCTTTTCCAGGCTCCGTGTAGGGGTCCTAGTATATTGAAACGATAGAAATATTTTACACACAATATTGCAATAATTGGGCAATTAATTCACTTGAGATTCGTCGTACCGTAGCGTACATAGTAAGAGTGTACATGGATTGCGTTTCGAAGTCTAATTCTCCAATTAGAGTAATTACTCCTCGCGTTTGCGTGGGTGTTTGTCGCTGTCTAATTGTGAAAAGTTCTTTTGGTTGCTGGAACAACGATACACCACGATGGAGAATCATGATTAGTTAAATTCGCACCGTTGGTTAAGAACGCAAATTAGAAATAATGAAATATTCGTTACACGAACTTAGAAATTGACAAATAACAGAATTTGTCTCCGAAGTCTGTAAAATTATGTAAATGATATGCAAAGAATCCCAATTCTGATTAAGAACAAAGTACGTTCATTTTTTTCTGTTTTTGCATTCTTACATAACGATCTAGCAATTAATTTGTTCACAATACACACCCACAATTCGATGTAAACTGGTTTACCGCTCCTAGAATTGGCTCTTACCAGAAGATAATCCAGTTCTTTGCCAGGTTTAGTATCCTTAACACAGAATCACACTCGGCTTAAAATAAAATAGTCACAGAAATCGAATAAAAGGGTCCAAGATATTAAATAATGAAACATTTATTACATGATAAAATCTTCAGTAATTAAAATTCTATTCCACGTTAACCAGAATAATTTCGACAACCAGATTTATCTCATCTATAAAATAAGTATTTAATAATTTTATTCAAAAAATTTTGAATTACTTAATTCCCTTTTAAAGTTTTAATAATGTATGAATCATATCACGTTTAATTTACAAGGAAGTAGAATACATTGATGGGATGTACCATGTACTTCTAGTTGCCACAATAAACGTTGAAATTATTATCTACGGTAAATGGCGTCGTTAAATCAATGAATAAATTACCTCGGGCACCATGATGAGGGACGGTATGTGCGGGAATATTTTATCGCGCGGGGTCGTGGCATTCGTAACAGAAATCGTGGCCTGCATCGAGTTCGAGTCACCCTTCGTATCCCTAACCCTCACGGCGAAATCGTGTAGCCGGCCGGGAATTAAGCGTTTCGTTAGAATTACATTCGCCTGACACACTTTGTTGTACAAAGTGCATGGCAGATTGTCGATCCTTACGACAGGTGTAATCGTGGCTAGATGGACAGAGGGATTGTCGATCGTTATCAGGACTCATCGGCATCATTTATGTAAAGACGAATACAGTGGGCCACAAGCATATTTTTTATGACGCTAAAATTCATTTTATTTAACTCCGTACTATATTTGTTATTTCAAGATTATATAATCGTACATTCGTGGAGTAGATATTTATGTCTACGGTGGGTGGAGTTTATGAATAGAAAATTGTATTTATTCTGTTGAATGCTTTTTTTTCGGTACATTGACATTTCTAAATCTTGAATTGTTTTATTATGGACTTTCTACGCGAAAATATTTTCACGGAAATTAACACACTTAAATTGTGTATTCTGTAATTTATCTGTACTCTAAAGCTTTGCGTTTTAAAATTCATACTCTGGGAAATTTAATAATCTAGCTATCATTGCATACATCCGTATCGAATGATAGCATAATATGTCTCTGTGGGCCACTATATACAAATATACATATGTATACATACATACATATACATTTCACTTGAATTATGATACCATAAAATTCTATGTACAAATACTGTTAAAAGTATTTCATGGAATATTCACACAAATTCTTAAATATATTCTAATATTATTTTCAATGAGATTTAAGTCCGAATACCAACACAAAATTTAATGGTATACAAATGTCGAAAACATATCATAGTATGTCGAATTATCTCAGCAATGACAACAGAAAGCGTCTCAATACCAGTTATTTCGAAAACAAGTGGAAAATCCGCATCCTGGTCAGTCGCGCGTAGTCGGAAAATGACCGAATCTACTTCCGCGTCAGCCGGGACCAGAACCAATCCCATATCTGTGGAAGTGTCAAAACGTGGCCGAGCCCCCTTGGCCCACGTGAAAACGAATCCGAAATAAATCCATACTATGCACCATGCTCCTGCAAGGGGCATTCTGTAAGAAACAGAGTTATACAAATTTTTTAATGTGTATCTTAATTAATTAGAAAATATTCGACAGGAAGCAAAAATGGAAATTAACGGTCACAGAGTAAATAGCTTTTTTAAATTTAAATAATAATTTAAATAACTCAAAATTTGTTTTGTTTCCGAAAAAATAGGAACATAATGAAACGACAATTACAAAGAAATTACGAACGTCGATTGTGAGATCATGTTCAATTCATATACTTGTCGCACTGTCGTGCGTAATAGGGGCTAACAACTGTTATAAATAAACTTTTTGATGGACAAACTATGTCGGACTTAAAACTAGACATACTTAAAACTATACACGTTAACACATGTGTCATCGCAAATTTGCAAAATTATTGTTACATTCATATTTACCGTACAAAGTCAACAAGTAATTACATAGGCTATGTAACATAATACATGAATACATAATACAACCAGGGGTGTTCAACTCTCCCAATAATGTTGCCCTCAGAATCCTACATTTTTAACGTTATTATTTAATATTTAGAAATAATTTTTCACAACTTGATTGCAAGACATTCGAACGCGGAAACTATCAATCAAAAGGTTGGAGACCCCTGATATAGCCTAACGAATGCTGACGTCAGACGAAAAGCGTAAAAACCAAACGGGTTATAGCAAACGGAAGTCAGTCTGGAATAAATTCCAATTCGCAATGGGTGTTGTTTATCGACCCTCTGTTGGTTTATCGCGTTAATGGAAAGATCGATACCTTCTTGCTCGGACCTTCCTGTTTCTTTTCTAAATATTACAAGGACTACCGAACTACTTCAAGCCCTCTCAATTGACTGACAGTCATTCTACTTATCGGACTAGTAATTATTTACGGGGGTGTGCGGTCATTCGACGATACCGCGTGATAGGGCGTACACCCTTCACTCCTGGTGAAAGTATTCGTTACTGACGTACGACAACTGTAGTTTCGTTCGTAGGTATTACTATGTACAGTGAAAATTAAAATTTATTTTTCATTGTGTTCTAATTTATTGATTGTTTCAATAGTGTCTATTTTTACTTGGAAAATGTTTGATGTTATATTCATTGTTATTATATCACTTTTTGACATGCGACTTCATTTGTTTAACATAATTTATTGCTTATAATACTTCTCGTGTGTTGTTACTCATACGTTTAAATTTTGCTTTAGATGACAAAAACAGTTAAATAAATTTCTTTGCAGATGTTTCATAATAATTCGGGTGGATTTTAGTATACGAAATAATATCATGGGAAATTAGTCGACAGAAAATTTCACAGGTATTTAGATTCAATTTATTAGTAGAAATTCATGGTTAACGGAAGTCTAAAAGATTTGCCACGTTTTGTGTATCGGGTATTATTGTCCCGCTCAATTTCCGGATACTTTCACTAGGATTAGTTATCGATCTTTCCTTACAAAAATGTGAATTCATCTAACGCACTATGAAAATGCCACACGCGTTGCTATTATAATAGAAAAATAAAACATTCATTGTCAACAATCTTATATTATTACACGTTAATTAAGTTTTTTAAATCAGTAGAGTCGGAAAACACAGAAGGTCCTCTTATCGAGGAATTTCGATTTAGAGTTATTGTTTTTTTTTCAAATTCCGCATTGAGTTCTGAAGAGTTTTGTACAAATTTGTGTTTTTATTTTCAAAATTTATCCAAGCTATAGCCGATTGAATTTTAGCATATTAACATTTTACATTGTAACTAATTTAATATACATTCTTAAGAAACAAAAAGTATGTAGATTCAAGTGTTACAATTCTGTTTTAACTAACATTTAACATTTTTTAACTGATGAAAGTTTGTTAACAAACCGTTTCCACTTATACAGTAAATTTTTTTTTGCTAACAACAACAATATCTCGTAACTCGTGGTAGATGAATTTTGCCCACTGAATAACCGGGATTTCCCGCGGAATCGATTGAAAGAAAATTCGTGTCACGGGTTTAATTCGTCGTCCCGAGCATGCGTGGCCGTATTTTCGAAATTTATGTTCCACGTGACAAGAACGATAAATTAATAACACTATCATCGTAACGGGCGGGCAATTCGCATTAACACCAGAGAGATGCTGGGTTCCGATAAAATCGGAAATATCGATTTTCCGATCACGAAACCAGGTCGTGACCATTCATTAGCAGCGTCCATACAGTTCGTGAGTTTATGCTACTTGTATAAAACCGTCTCCGTTGAGTCAGCGATGGACTGTCCACGTCAATTATGAATCTAACTAACCGGGAGCTTCGTCGGAAGAAAATGACTGCACAGGACATAAGTTCTGGTACAACAAGGTATATGCGGTGTAGTATAATTATGGGAAACGAATGTAATGGATATAAAGTTATATTCTGTTCCTTATCGTCGGAGTCCATACTAGTAAACTGATGTTAAGAGAAAGTTCACTCGACAAAATAGGGTAACTTGGTGGTATACAACGAAGGCATAGATACATTTTACAGGTTCTTAATTGTACACAAATACGAACTTAGGCATATTTGCTATACCATGACATAATTCTAAAAAGTTGACAGCGAAAATGTTTGTCTTGTTTTTTAATGTGAAACTCAACGTAACGTATCATTATTTAGCCTTAATCTTTATTACAAATAGATTTCTTGTAGAAATTTATTTGTTTCGTATCAATTAAAATTCTCTGGTCGCCACCAGTTTCTCGGGTAATTTAATAGAATCGTAAAATTTTGAAATTTATATGCACAATCGTATGTATATTGTGTAAGAATTGTAAAATATAAAAGAATTGATATATCTTGAATCCTCGAGTCTACGCAGTCAGTAAGTTGACCAGTCATCGCGCAAGGGAATCCAAATGTGAAAAATTAATCACATCGGTAGGCTCATCTAGGGCACAAGAAAATTGTTTCAACACACCGCAATTTGCCACCGTCATGTCTACTTCGTTCCCCGAAGGCCCCCTTGTCATTATCTTAAGAGCAGCAGCAAACCTATCAGATTCCGCAATACAATTTTAATTTCCGTCGTTCATGCTTGTTAAAATAACCCGTTCTTTGAATACCACTGCTATCGGAGTGATCCACTTTGCTTACCGTGATGTGATTTACAGGTCACCATAGAGCACTGTTGTATCACGTGCCGATGAAATCGGCCCTGTACGACAATGCGTGACACGGGGAATTCAACAAAAGTGCGGCAAATGTAGGCCATCGACTACTATTAGGGAACCCGTGTATGAAATCGTTGTGGTCACCCAAAATATTATTGGTAGGACTGTGGTATATGTTAGGACAGAAAATAATTTGCGGGAATATTTTATATGTTATCTGAAACATACGGTGTTACAAGTATTCGGGAATATGGGAAAATAAGAAGCAAACATGTAGAATTGAATCACTGTCCTTTTTGAAATTTATTAAAAATTTTACGTGAACAGATTGTATTTCACAATACTAAAAAAAAGTAGTTTGCTTCCGTAAAATGTGGTTTGGTTTCATAGTCTTCGAAATAGAAGATTCTTTAACTGTTAGATATTCGATGTTTATAGCATTTTCTTTATTTCGTACTATAATCATAATAAAAAGAATAAAAGTTCGTTGTTTGTTCGCGTCAACTGAGTACACGAAAAAAATATAAGCGATCTATAAAATTTTTCTTTTGTCAAGTGGGCATCACATATTAACGGTTCAATAAACTTTCAACATATAATATAGTAAACGTCCAAAAGGCTAGTAAAGTTTTTTAATAAATATGTAAAAGTGTATCGAAGTTTCTACGTCGCAGCTTATCAAACTTGCATTACCGGATCCGTTCAAACAAGAGAGATAAGAACAGTTTCATATTTAATGGTCCCCGTTTGACATGGATATATAACATATTTGCCGACAAAAAGGCTGGTGGTTTTAACTCGTGAGTTTAATTCGCCCGTCGTACATAACAACTTAATGTATTTCTACCGGTCAATGTCCACTCTAGCTCGATCGATTTGGGTTTCCTCTTTTCCGTTACGTTTGCCACGCACTGACATCACCCAATGCTCTTGACAAATCGATATTTCCATAGACTCGATCAGATTCAAGAAGAATTCCGCCAGCTTGTTTTTGCATGTGCATGTAAAACCGAACTTAATGTCGGAAATTATTTCTGGACACTATTCAATTGAATTTAAAAGTAATGGTTTGAACAACAAGTGTTTTAAACACCGATAATTGGAAAGCGGACAATAAAAAACTAAGTTGTTGTAACATGTAATTTGTGAAATTCGATCACCGATTTTGACCGCTCTCTTATTGGTATGTAAAGCTAGTTGCAGATTAGATTGTTAGAGAAGTATTTTTTATTTATTTAATGGCCAGAATTATTCATTATACAAGACTGGTGTAATTGCAGAATGTGTAACAATTTTACCATTATTGTTAACACATAATAGAGGAAATTATTAGTATTGTATACAAATTTCTCGTTTTAGTTGACAATAGTTTTATGTCGTTTCTAAACAGCTTTAATGTATGTATGTTATCTATACCAAACTATACCATTATAATAGTTGAACAGATATAAATTTGATTTTCTATTAAAATCAGTCTACAATAAAAGATAACGACAGAAATAACTCACTAATCACGATTTATTAGCAGTTCACCAAACAAATTATAAAAATTAACCCTTTGCACCAATGATTTCTCTTTTCTTTCTCTTATTTTGGTGCCTGAAAGATGTCTTTGGAGTACAAAGACCCAAACTAAGTAGTAAAAGTTTCAGAGTCATTCCTTTCACATTAAATTGAATGGTCAACTATAATTTTCACACAGAAAATGTTTCTCCGTTGATCGAAGACGATTTCGCTGATTGTTAATGGAATCAATTATTTATTATTTGCCAATTACATTTATTGGAAGGTCAAACACCCGTCGTGTTACGAAATGTGGGGCGATCAAATATCTTTGTTGGTGATAGACGTAATGTCGTGCTGGCATGCCAGTCTGCCTTAAAGCACACGGCACGCGTCAACTATAAACGATTAAGCCTGCTATTGCAATTTAATGTTCCGAATATCGAGGCTCTCTGCGAATTTTAAAACATCCCTTGGCACCGCAGAACGGTGGAGTAAAAATAATTTAATATGATCAACGTACTACCACATCTACTTATTCTTGTACATTTATTAGTACGAGTTATATTTTCGTTAAATTATTTATCGTGCAGTTACAATTATTTGGTGGTTCCGTATAATTTTTCTTTTAATTATTGTTTATCTGATGCTGTATAAAATTGCATTACTTGATAGTAGTATTCATATTATAGTTTTTATGAAACTTGAAGTACTTAATTTATATATTAATTTGAAAAAGAAAAGGATCAATTTAACTAAGGTATACGTAATAAATTTGCAGAAACGAATGAATGATGCGTTCCCACAGATAAATTGAAAATTATAGTATCAGAAATCTCACCTGATTACAGAGTCATTCAATACCGCAAAACTGTGGAGCTATGCATGCTTACACGGACATCCATTTGTCACTAACGTGACTCGTTGTTCCAGCGGTACACGTTTCCCGCGCAAAATAATTTCACACATGCAACAATGTATGTACGTACACTTTCGGTGAATCACAATTCCACCCCAACTGCCTTTCCAAGAAACACGTTCTCTTCAAACAACGGAAATACACTATTCAACCGTCATAACTCATTAACAAAACCCAACAAAACTTCGTTTAAAATATTTTAATAATTTTTCAACTTTTAACAAAATCACGATTTCACATTAATCATCAATAAATATCGGAACACTTCCGCCCATGAAACCTTCGATTAAACTTTCTGTTATGTCTTCGCGTAAGCTATAATTGTTTATCAAGTTACTTTTTGCTCTTCATCGAGAAGATATTTCATTCTAACCGTGATCAAGGCACATTTTAAGGGATCGGAGCGCACTTCACGTGGCCGCCGGCGCCGCGCATGTGAAGGGGTTTACCGACTTACACCCCGACGCCGACGCCGCGCGTCGCTGTCACGTGTACACCCCTTCGCGCAGGGTGCATCCACCTCTGGTCCCGCGAGATCTCTATCAGGTTCAGTATCTCGAGCGCGGAATCTGTGTAACCCAGATACGGTGTTTCGTTTTATGGTTTTTAGTTTTAGTATCCGTTTGAACGTTAACTCGTTTTTTGCGATATGTTGTTCATTGATGAACAGAGACAACAGATAGGCAGATATGGTTAAAAGAGAATCCGCGTGAGTGTAATGTGGTCGTCGGATAAATTTGTAATGCTTTTTAAGAATGAAATTTAACGTCGGTGTTTCATTAAGATTTTTTTTTAGAAGTTTTAGTAATTAATGAAAATGTTTCTATCTTGGTGGTACAGGTGTATGTGAATGAGTACATTTTGCGTTATATACATAAATCAATAATTATATAATAAATTTATTCAAAACTTCAATTTAATTGAGATGATTTAATATTATAGCAGGAATACATCTTGTGAACCTTTCTGATGATCTAATTATCTAATAGGATATACATATAATTTAATATCTTTGATAGACAGGATGAGAGGGACAGTTTTATATCACAGTCTCTCTTTAAAGTTTTACTGTACAAAACGTATACATGCTCAGTTAGGTAAATTAGCAATAATATGAGGATGATACACTTATTAATATAAACTAAAAGAATAATCATTTTAATCAAAGTACTTCTCTGACGTATGCCTAACAAATTTAGTTCAGTATCAGAATAACACGTTTAAATTCTTACGCAATTAATATGTATAACGATATGCACAATATTGAGTGTTGCGCAGCAGCGATTCAAACAATACTAATGCAGAAAGCTAAATAAGCAGACAATCTAAAAACCGACAAACGTAGAAACAATTTCCTTGACGATGCTTAGCTAAACGCGTCACAGTCAAAAGGTTAAGTTAGTTTGTCGTGTATAAATAGCACTGACTAGCACTACTTTAGCTCGCATAAGCGAAGCATAGTAAAATCCAGTAGTTTTAGTCGACACTGGCCATACAAGTGGAACCGTAACAAAAGAACCATACGCCGGCGTCAGGTTATTAATCTAACAACTTGACATTTATTTATGGAAAAATGGTTCACCACGTTCCAAGTATAATGAAAGTTCTAAGTATATGTTTTGACATTAAAAAAAAAGTAGTCAGGAAATTAGTTCTGTTTAAAATGCAGATTAAAAGACGTTTTGTTATTAGTTTAAATGCAACTATTCAATTTGACATTTGACGCGTGTATCGACAACGGGCATGCGTATCGATGTAATATGAAAAGCTGGTTTAACATCGATGACTCAGGGTTCGAGAAGTCGAAGTATTAGTACGTACGCAGCCCCTAATCAGAAGGGTTCCTTAACGTAGGGGTTGCGTGATTTGTTTGAAAAGGAGAACAAGTTTCGCACGATAAACATCTCACGTTCGACTTTTTCGTCGGGTTGACTCTGAATTTTCAAGCTGATAACATTCGTCCGAATGTCAGATAATTATGCTGTAAATAACAACGTCTCACTGTGGAAGTGTAATTATAAGGCTGTACTGTATTTAGAAGTTTCCTGGTAAGATTCTCATAAAACGATCGTGAAATTAATGTGAAATGCAAATTGGACTGTTTAGTGTTTCCTGTTAAATAAATCTTCTGTGGTAATTGTTAAGTATTGTATATCTCTCAATTTTAAATAAATTCATGGCGTAGGTTTACTACGTACAGTATCATTTTATATACAACCCATTATATAAATAAACAAATAAACATATAAATTTTTGTTTTAACGAACAACATTAATCAGAAAAATTCTAACGATCAACTTTTATTATTAACATGTGTTTAATTCCGGACTTTATATTAAAAATTCGATCATTCGCAAAACAAGGTGTGCAAATATTTCTCCTACTCACACCACTTATGTGTATTACGCGTTGTAAATCTATTGATGGGTGTAGTTAACATTTAAAATCGTTTCTTATTCGTATACAAACATTGATGCATAAAATATGACGTGATATCGATTGATTTCGTAAGACGACCCGAAGCAGACACGTGAATATTTCACGAAACTGTGGAATACTCGAGGTCTCGTCAATCCTTTCGCGGATAATTGCCCGCAGAAAAATGGCCGCCTGTAAAAGCTTGGGAATGGGGACGTTTCGAGAATTGTTATGTCGTGTCGAGCATGCGGTATGCACAAAAGGGCGAATGCATGCGATCGCACGTAGAACAAATGCATCGCTGCTAGTGTCATAGAGCCGTACCACAGGATCGTCTATAGCCATGATATAGCCCTGGTCTATAATCGTTATTTCCCGTTTAGCCGCGGGCCGAATCATAAAAATAACAAGTACCTCAGAAGAATGGAAACATTGTGTATATTTCATGAGATCATTAAACCACTAGACATAGAACGACTCGTATGCAGACTTACATTGCACGCGAACTAACAATGAATTTTTATTTCTTCCTCATAGACATTCTCATTACGCGAGATAAATAATTCAAATATAAATATCGACACACTGCGTACCAGTCTTTCCGCTACATACATAATATATACAATTATCAAATGTAAATACATCACGCTAAATGTTCCGATAAAGCGTCATCAAAATTACAAACATTCTTTTATCGAAACGTAAAAATTTCAACGTGCGAAATTCTTCGTTAATGAACATTTAAATCCGTACGAATTCCCTGGTGTAGACAGTTCGAAGCACCTGAATTCCCCATGCAAATGGGTTAATCGTCCCAGGGTAGGTACGCTACTGATTTTTAGCAGGGACGCCAGTAGGTTATACCATAGACCAGCCTGGCGAAGGGTTAAAAGGGGGCCGGCAGCACGGGGATGAAGTCGAGCACTGACCAGTCGCTTATATACCGGCAGATTAGCATACACCTGCACGCAAGCCTGACGTTCAGGAAGACGATAAGGGAGTAGGTGCCCGTTTCCTCGGCTACCCTACCTGCCCACACCACACAACCCCTCTGGCTACCCCTCGACCCGCGGCCATGCGTATTGTTCCGGTCATCGTCATCACTTTCTGTCACCACTCGTCATTATACAATACGTGATGAACTGATTATCATCGCCTCACCTGACCCCGTTTGGATGTCATGGAGTACGAGGGACAAAAACCGTGAGATTCTAAGTAGAATTCACGCCTTCATCACGTAATTTCCGCGTTCGTTGCATTCGTTTCGTAATACCGATGTCGCATGAGCTCACGTGACTCGATGATAATGTATTCGTACGTGGAGAACTGTTCCGTGGGTTCCCATGGTTTTACCGTTTTTATGCCGTTGTTTTAAAGGGGATTTTTTTAATTTTTTCTATGTGGTTTTTGCTAATCATGCTATACCGATGGGTTTTGGGGTTCTTCAAGTCGAGTGGATATGGATTATAATATATCTTTGATAGTTGCAATGTTTGTATAGTGGATTTTGTAAGATGTGCATCCAAAACTCGATTGTGTTTTTGCGTATAGTTTTTAAAAGCTGTTGAAATTTGTGTTTGGACGGTGGAAATATTTAATAAAAATGTCAGATGTCTAACAAACGATTATTAAAAAAAAAAGGTAGTAGAGCGTAAACAAAATTATGTTCAAGAGAAAAGAGCTTTGAAGTTTACAAATGATATCTTCGTTAAAATTATAATGAATATATTAAATAGTTCGACAAATAATTAATTGGTTATCAGTCTCCCGTTTTATTATAATTAGGCGATCAAAGGAGTTTAATTAAATTTGAACGTTGTACCTTTAAGGATATGTACGCGGTTTCGTTTAAGTGAAAAATATCAGTAATTCTCGCTTTTCGTCGGGATTTTTCTTTCACTATTAAAATTCAGTCTCTTCTGAAGTTAATTGGACGATGGCGTGTAGCGTAAGCGTAAATGTTAAGTAGGGAACTCTTATATTAAACCACGCGATAAAACCTCCGAAGGGCGCAAGGGTCTCGAGAGTGTGACTGACCCATCGAGGTCAGCTGTACGTACACTTGATTTACATTTAAACAATGTTGTTACAGATATCGGCTATTCTGAACCCGTTCATGTCATTCGCTCCGCCTTTTATTACATTAATCAATCAGGAACATTCTATTAATCCCCTATAATCCAATTTTTTACCGATGAAACATTACATTAAAGGGAAATGGCAAACATTCATCGAGAAATGGAAATTATTACTTTAAATTTCAATTTTATTGGAAAAAATGTTTTTGGGAACAATACGATTGTTTTAAAATTATTATAATATACAATTATGACAAATGAAGTCGAACTTAATGAAGTGCCAGAACTTGTTTAATTTTTCGGCGTGATCAATTACAAACATTAAGAGAATCGCAAACAGTAATTGCATTCGTAGTGAATAACAAAATGAAAGTTCCTTTTTGGAAAAGTATTTTCGCATTTAATTAGTTCGTAATCACTACGATCCTAATTAGAATTTTATAAATCATTTGCATTTAACTTAATATGTCAAATATAATATAGGTCAGCTTATTTCATTTCGAGACATACAAATTTCAGTTTTTATTTTCTAGATCATGGTACAAAACTGTTTTTAAAATACAAAGTAAAAAAAATGAACAAAATGATTGACAACAAGCATCAAAGTACACAAAATCCGAGAAACTCCACATAAAGTAAACGAGGCAATCTTATCAGTGTTGCGACGAAAAAAACTTTCCTCTCTCATGATTTAAGCAGTATGGCAACTTGTCTTTGAACAGTGCACTTCGCAACCCACGATGCCGGTAAGTTTGGACATGCACACAGTGCAATTAATCGCAAAATAGTTCTGCAACCAGTAGGAACACCAGCTGAAATCAATTAAAATCAAATTATTTCAATAATAACGAACGCACGGTAAAAATTCAATAGAAAACATTACGACGATGTCAGTTTCACCACGAAACACAGCCATGATAATGAAATAGTTGTTCCAACTCATGGATGCGGCTCGCAATATGTCTGCGAAATTTAAACCCGCGAAAATATGAATGTATAAGATTAATTGCAACGCGAAAAAACTAAAACTAAATTCAGAAAGATATTGTAATTGTTATATTTAATTATAGAAAATACCTTATACGTTCAGAGGGTTTATCGTCCCAGTGTTAACGCCGTTTAACAATGACAGGTACAATATTTTTATGTTAGATAAGATTGAAAACACTTTTGTATTTATGAATATAAAATCTGATACTATAATATATTAAACTTGATTTCGATGATTATAGAAAGATTAGCAGTTGAAATTACTTGAATTTATAATTTTTTACACGAGTAACATACTTATTGATTTATTTTAGTAAGAGGACTTTGAACTTGGCAATCATTCCACAATATGCTCAATATTTAGCTAGCAAAGGGATCACTGGAGTTCTTGGTATGCAAATGTCTTGTATAAATATCATATAAAAACTGAATAAAATTATAATGAATAATTGTGGGAATAATAAAACATAATAATTACGATGGTAATTAAAATTACTTGTGTTTTCAAGTATAAAGTTATTTAACTTAACAATTTATTTCACTCCACGATGTGAGATCATATTTTTTATCAACTTTGAGTTCCATATCAATATCAAGAACAGTATTTATTATTTATTAACTGTTTGCAATAATAATTTAGAATATCTTATCTCTCACACCAGGGAAAAGTACAGTGTGATAACAGATTTATTTACTTGACTGAAAAACTGAATAAGTTTTCATATCATTAAATAATGAAAGTTGAGTGAAATTATTATCAATTCATTAAAGAATAACATCATTATTTACTGACAGTAAATGGAACAACCGGAGAAGGTACATCTATGTCCGTAACGGAAAGAAAATTAGTTGCCGAAGCTTGGTCAAATGCTGTGAAAACGACAAAGCAACATTTAATGATTCAAGTTGGCGGAGCACCATTGCCAGATGTTCTTGAACTAGTACGTACATACTTTTGCCAAAGGAAAGGGACAAATCTTTAAAAAAAAGCTCCTTATACGTTGCATACATTATGCTACAAGATTTTATAAGTTTAAAGAGAATTAAATTTCTGTTTAAAGGCCAAACATGCCGAGAGTTTGAAAGTGGATTCTTTGCTCTGTTTGCCGGAGTTGTACTTTAAACCAACCACAGCGGAACAATTAATCGAATATTTGAAACTGGTTGGTGACGCAGCTCCAAACACTCCACTTTTATATTATCATGTGCCGATGTTTACGAACGTCAATGGTAATATCGTTTTTTAAGATATCTTTTTCACTATTCGAAATCCTTGTTTTATGTTTGATTGTAATCGTTACGAAATCTTTTACACAATTTGAAGTTGCGTTTGAACAAAAATGTAGTTAGAGTCTGATGGATCGCTGATTACTACAATATTTGAATACTTTTGATTTCTAAGCGTTTTGCAACTAAAAATTTATTACGTTCACGATAGGAAAAAATAATAATAGATTAATTACGAGTATAATGTTTTAATACTTCGACTGGTAGAGAATTAAAAATAATCATTGGATTTAAATTAAAAGATTAAAAAGTTTACTTTTAATGTCAATTGAAGTACTCGTCCTATAATTATTTATATATAATTATAAACATATTAATTACATATTCCAGTACATATGGGAAAATGTCTTGAATGTCTCGGTGATAAGATCCCAACTTTCGTGGGTATAAAATTCACGAGCAACAATTTGGAAGAGGGTGCTCAAGCATTCAATGCGGTCAATAAAAAATATGTGATATTTCTGGGTAACGATCAGGTAATTTTTATATCCATTATAATTTTTATTAATTATGAGTATGCAAAATTTTGTTCAGATTATTGTACGTCAAAGAGTTAGAAAATTGCTTCTATCTTTTAATATATCACATCCTGTGACTTTACATAAATTTTTCTTTTATTAATTTCATATTATTTACAATTAATTACAGTTAATAAGCGCTGGATGTGCATTGGGAATGGATTCATTCATAGCTACCAGTGTAAATATGTTCCCGGAACTTGCATTTGAAATTCTCGAAGCAGGGAAAGCAGGGAATTGTTTAAAAGCAAGGGAAAAACAGGATCAACTTTCAAAAGTTGTCATTGCTATATCGAAATATGGTATGATCGGTCATATATAATAGTTTTTAACAGACTTTTTTTATTACAAAATGGAATATTACATTTATTGCTTGGAAAAATTTAATGCCACTTAAATTTAATAGCAACAAATACAGTATGTTATAATATAATACCTGATATAAAAATTGAAATTGTAATCTACAGGAAATTGGGTGGAGACTATGAAAATTGCGATGTCTTTATTGACCAATATTAATCCAGGACCTACCCGTGCACCTTTAAAAGTTTTGCCAGCAGAAATTTCAACCGCAATGGCAAAAGATTTAGAAAGTTTGGGATACCATGTGAAAGTCTAATATTACATTAAGAACAACAGTAATGTTGTATGAGGAACAATTATTATTCTGTTACTGGAGTTTTTGCAATACATGTTTACATATTACAGACATTTAATAAAAACTAACTAATACTATCATTTGTACCGATAGCCCGACAATTTATTGAATACAAATATTTACGAATTATTCGATATCATCTTTAATTTGAAACAAATGAATTAAATAATTTAAGGTCGGCGCTTAATTTTAAAGTTTTGGAAGGTGGTTTAATGAAATCATTCGTTAAATCTCATTTTTATATTAGATAATTGAAAATGAGTGAAAGTAGAAGAAAACCGAATTCGCGAATCTATCTTGAAATATAAAACTATTTTTTGAAATAGCCTTTTGTCTGATAAGACTGCGCACGAATCGTGTAATGGGACCATAAAACTTTGTACCGTGAGTGGGAAAACACATGATTAGGGTGTTTGTTCACTCTCCAATCCTAACCATCGGATTCAGTTTCTTGGACAGCAGTCGACGATAGATTCTCAACATGGCAGTCACAAGCATGGAATGCGGTGATTTTTTACACTTTCAGGTATTGCTGACAGTGCATAGAACTAACAGAAATCATTTAACATTTTACCCCTTTCATGTTATCATTATTTTACATATATACATGCGGTGTGCTGTAATTCATAATTTAATCAACTAACCTCTCAAGCGCAGAAACGTCGATCGTTACTAAGCGATACAATTTGATATTTTCCGTAAATTCGACACAGGCAATGAGTAATTCGGAAAACTTGCTAAAGAAAACTTAATATGAACTTGTAGAATGATTATTTTATTAACGGGGTTGAGGTTAACTAGCCGCGTGTACTTACGATGCTAACCTCAAAATAATGTTTGAGTATATATACGTATGTTGTTAACGTATTTTTTTAAATATACAAAAAGGAATTGTGAATTACGTTACATACCGGTGTATTGTTATTCTGAAAATAATACTGTAAGTCTTAGAAATTCATGATGTATGTCTTCCAGGATGTGTTGCAAAAGATGCGTAAGATGGATGACCAAATTATTTATTTGCTGAATACAACGATTCCAACAGAATCATTTAAGGGGCAAATAGACCCTACTGGAAAGTGTAAGGATTTATACGCACAAATTGAAACAGGTCACATACAGAGACATGATGCCATTACAAAGTGCTTAAATACTTCTAAAGAACGATTGCAGAATTTAAAGAACCAAAGAGACAGTGGGAATGAAACTCCGCAACTTATTAAAGATTTGAGGAAGGAACAAAACACTTACCGTTTATTGCAGTCAGAATTAAATGTTGAAGAAGTTGTAAGAAGTCGCACCTTTCAAGTTTATTATGAAAAATGCCGCAATTTCTATAAACCACCAAGTCTGACATCAAACAGGCAATAAAATTAATGTGTTCCATGAATATTTCAAAAGGTCAATGAACTTAATGCAATATGTTTTTATATATCTTCCCTTAAGCATTGCAAAAAAACCCAGATTGCAATAACATTGTAACAGAAGTCGCAATGCAAATGACCTGAAAGTTCATGGAAAGATTGTATGATTTACGTATTCTATGTATAGTATGTTATAGCATTCTTAAAATCATGTTTCCAACAAAACTGTGAATTGTAAACTTATTCATTAAATCAGTTTTTCATAACATATTTATATTTTATTGTAATTGTATCTACTTCACCAAATTATTGATGATAAGACCCAGACATAATACAAAAAAATTCCAAAAACATGTATAAATGTTATAAGAATGGTTCATACAGTTTGTAGTGTTTCACATTGAATGTAAGTGATATATTATCGATGTAACATACACTTTGTACATATTTTGTTACTACATATATATATTTTATAGACATTGCATACTAATATTATGTTTTTAGGAGAAATATCATTTGGTGTGTTACATAACTACAAATTGCTAAAAAGAACTTACCATATGTGTAAGAATATTTATAAAAATAACGCCTTCTCGGAACAAATACATTAGCAAAATTATTTAAATGAGCTCACTTCTAGAGAGCAACTTTATTGCATAGAGTTTTTTGAGAATTTCTTAAATTTTACTATCACTGTTTAGCTGCTGCCTCAGCTGCAGCCTCAGCTGCTGCCTTTCTATTTGATTCCTCTAACCACTTTTGTCTTTGATATAATATACCATGTCCAGCCTCAGCTTCCTTCTTTCCAGTAAGAACGGAATACAAACAACCAATGATTGTGAGTACTATCATAATATTGCACGTGCGAATTCTGGCTTTAGACCTTGCCTGAAGTATGCATTCCACCCTAAACATTGACACGAATAATTAATTGCTTATGCAAATACATGTGTGATTAGAAAACATAATCTGCATGATACATGTTAAACTATGCTACTTAACAAGACAGTTACAGATGCCAAAATAAAAGAACAATAAGAGATTTACAGTGTAAATAATAGTGATTTTCACGATTTTACTTACGTTACTTTGTCAGGTACTTCTGCCTTAGTGCGATAGCGTTTTACCCATACTAATAACCATCTATCAAAGTTTGTTACATGGTACATACGTGTACCTAAAATATATAATTTATTGTTATAACATATTTAATTTATTGTCTAACTCTACTTGTAAGCAACAAATTTTTGAAAATATACAATACCTATAACAGACTGTGTTAGCTCAGCATCTGACATAGATTTGTTGGCACTAGGTTTACTAGGCATAGGTTTATCATCACGTACATTCTTTGTTGTATTGAATTGTCTTACTGTTGAATTAAACTGCCTTATCGTTTTTGACAATTGGCTTCTTTGAATTAATCGTGAGACAAACATCCTATAAAGAATATTGGCATTTAAATTAAAATTATTATTTTTAGAGAATCTAATTGAATCAGACATATTGTTATGTATATAGATGCACAATGCAAATTATAACAATGATGCTAATTGTATTTTTAATAATTAATAACAATTACGACTAAAAATAGTAGATTACTTTTGTGTAATACTTTCTATTATTTTATTGGATTAATTCACTAATAGTTTCATTCATTTTAAATAAGATAAGAATATAGTTCACACTTATTTTGAAAAATATATATTCAACAAGCTTTTTAAAACAAATTGACAAGGCAAAATTTTAATAATAGATTACATCATACTAAATAGAACAGCGGAAATTTAAATGCAGCAGAGATAAGATTGAAATAGAAGTATTCAATATCAAACACGGTATTTCGATAATAAATCAAATTTCGTGTCAAGTGTTTTCATATTAAGCATCCTGTCACATGATTGTTTATAGGTTATATATATATACATATAAATAACCACTAAAAAGTATTATTAACAGACCAATCGAACGTAATTGTAATAATGACAAGTTGACCTTGCACGATGAATTTTACAATTGAAATACTTTAAGAAAATCCAATTTTCGTGCACATATGTGCGTTAATTCTAAATCGATTATAATCCATCATATGAATTACAATGGTCTTGCACAATTTCGCGGTTATAAACGTATCACGAAAGGCAACTACTCACTTTGAAATAGTCGAAAAGAATACGCGAACTTGAGATCCTTCCTTCTCCTCAGCTCGCTCGTTACTGCTCGTTACTGAAGTTGGCACCTCTGATTTTACGATATTTATATAGATTCTTCCGTTAGTATATCTGTATCAAACAGTACATACACTCCTCCCGCTATACTTGTCTGCTACTTATTTTCTTATTTTAATGTGACGGTAACGATCTTATCTACAGGCTAATAACCATTCGGTTTACGCCATTTCGTCAGAATCGGTTTATTCCCGAAATTCGCACTATCTACCGCGGACGATTGTCGTTCTCAATGACCGCGGAACACGGATCGCGTGCGGGAAAGTCCTTATTTAAAAAATTCTTACTGTGTCCCGAAGACAATGTAATGCTTTCATTACCTGTGTATTAGGATAATGAAGATTATCAGTAATTTATTAATTATTGATATTACTTCTTGTGTACAGCAAAATGTATCAATAAGACGATGTATTTTAATACATCTATAACTTAGTTTATAATGTTTTTATTCCAGTGAATAACACTATTTTCTTAATTTGTTTGGCACAGTTGTATTTCTTTCTTTTTAAGCAATTCTCCTGTGAATTAAATATATTTATTTTCTATTTTATTTAATTCTTTATACGAAGTAATTTGTGAAACGAGGAAAGAAAAATCATTGTATTTTCAGAGAAACTCGGAATCCATGTATTCGATTGGTCAATTAAATAAAAGTAGATGAACTATAGGTTTTCCGTGTATTTAAAAATGAGATTGATGTTTTACAACGTGACCTTACGTGAACCGTGTTCTACACTTGGAGTTTCAATTTCCAAGAACAGGTTTAAAAGTATAGTACAATAAGTAGGTGATGAGCAACTATACCGGCCTTCCAGTATGTTACGTGCAGGAGAGCGCGTACGATTTTGAGCGTTTATTTCTTGTGAAAGGATCACGTTACGCGTCATACAGATGCCAATTCAGTGCGGACGTGACTAAAATCAGATCTCTTTTCGAATACTATGGGATGAGTTTCGAAATTTACCTTACCTTTATTAAAGTATTTTTTAATAAATCATTAAAAACCGAGTCATTCTTTAAAAATCACATGTACGCTAATTAATTATATTATCAATAAAACCGAATTGTATGAAAATGGTATATGTTCCTCCGTTATTTATCATTATCGGTTTAAACGTGCACATCTGTTTGGCTATAATGACGAGGTAAGGCGGGAATCCTTTTACTATTCTCATGTCACGTTTAACGTGACTGACTTTTCGTTAAAATTATAGGGGACATATATTACTTCTTTATATTAATATAGAATATAATCAGAAGGTAGGTAGTATTTTTATTAATCATAGTATTATACTAAAAGACCGTCCCGGTTGCGATCTTGAGATTCGTAATTCCGTAAGGTATTCCGTGAGTTATTATTTTAGAATAGCGCTATTAGCGCTAAAATTTGACGCTATTAAAAGGGAAGAACATCATTTTTGTTATTTTATATAAAATTTATTTTTCTGTTTTATACATTTTATTATCAAGTATCTTTTTTGCTCTATCATTCCTAACATTGAGTATTTTAATTTCATGTTTCGATAACATAGAATTGCATAAAATATGCACAGATTCTTTACATCTACAGCAAATTTTTTTAATTCTTCTCCCGCCAAAAGGAATAGAAAATCATTAATACTTACAGAATATACGCATACCGTGTACGTGCTATTAAATACGGATTTATCTGATCCACCGGTAACAACGAGAGTGATCTGGAACTGGTACTTGTATTCTGGGCCCCCCACTATTCGGCGCAGAAAAACATTGCGTCTGGCCATACTGATTTTGATTGTATTTAAAAGCATGTTATTCGCACGTGCGCCAAGGTTGTAATATTCAATATCGAATATTGAAATATTAGTTTTCAATTTAGTTCACTTTTATCAAAATGAAGGTGAAAGTTTTAACAAGAAATCCAGACGAATACCTGCGAGAAACGAAACGAGACATTCATAAAGGTTAGAACTATCCCGTATGCACTACTTTTGGAGTAATACGTTTGTTTTGAATTTAAAGCATGTTTATACTATGTATTACTAATTACATCTATTATTTTTAGTTCAAAGAAACTATGATCCATCGCTACACCCTTTCGAAGCATTGAGGGAGTATACCAGAGCTGTAAATGCAGTAAAATTGGATAGAGTATTTGCAAAACCTTTCATAGGAAATTTGGAAGGTCATAAAGATGCGGTATCATGTATATTTAAGCATCCAGAACAGTTGTCAACTCTTATCAGTGGTGCTTTTGATGGTGAACTTAGAGTGTGGAATCTTCCACAAAGGACGTGCGAGCGTACAATTTTGGCACATGATGGTATAGTACGTGGCATTGCATTTGATGCA
Source organism: Mimumesa dahlbomi (assembly GCA_917499265.3). Lineage (NCBI taxonomy): Eukaryota > Metazoa > Arthropoda > Insecta > Hymenoptera > Crabronidae > Mimumesa > Mimumesa dahlbomi. The sequence continues at coordinate 6,657,810 of OU824118.1, read as the reverse complement.
AGCAATGAGCATATAATTACAATTGGTGACGATAAAACTATTAAAATGTGGAAAACGGAGAAGCCGGCTTTGGATGAAGAAGAAGAACCTACTAACACAATCATTAGTAAAGTAAGTAAACATATGCAAAGTTTGAAAAATATATTGATTGTTTTACAATTGAAAATTTTATTATAGACCATACTAACAGCAATATCTCACCATCGATCTGAACCTATATTTGCGACATGTGGTGAAATCTGTCAACTTTGGGAAGAAACTAGAAGTGAACCTGTTCGTACATTTAAATGGGGTGTTGATAGTTTACATGATGTTAAATATAATCCTGTACAAACAAACTTATTGGGTAAGTATAATTGAGCAGAAGATAATATAGAACAACAAATAACAAATAAAGTTGTAAATATTCCTTATTCACTATTTAGCTGCATGTGCCAGTGATCGCAGTATAATCTTGTACGATGCTAGAGAAACAGGTCCTTTGCGAAAAGTATTTATGAAACTTAGAACTAACAAACTATCTTGGAATCCTATGGAAGCAGTGTCTTTTACATGTGCAAATGAGGATTATAAGTACGTTTTTATATTTATTTATACCACTTGCAACAGCTTAAAAATATATCCATACTTTCTTTTTAGCTTATATACATATGACATTCGTAAATTGAAGACACCAGTGAATGTACACAAGGACCATGTGGAAGCTGTAACAGATGTAGATTATTCACCCACCGGTAAAGAATTCGTGACCGGCAGTTATGATAAATCTATTCGTATTTTTGAGGCTGACAAAGGTCATTCACGCGAAGTGTATCATACAAAGCGTATGCAAAGACTTACGAGCATTGGTTGGTCCTTGGATAATAAGTACATAATTAGCGGCAGTGATGAAATGAATATTCGTGTTTGGAAAGCCAGGGCATCAGAAAAACTGGGAGTGGTAAATAACTGAAATTATTTTATTTAATACCCTTGATTTCCATAAGAATCACTAATGATTTATGCAATTATAGTTGAGACCCAGAGAAAGATCTGCGCTGCATTACAGTGAAGCATTGAAAGAAAAGTTTGCCGCGCATCCGCAAGTCCGACGAATTGCTCGGCATAGACAAGTGCCAAAACATATCTATAATGCGCGAGAAGAATTACGCAACATTCGTGAGAAGAGTAAACGCAAGTATGTATCTCTCTGTATTCGAAAAATAGATATGAAATATTTCTGTCGGCTAATTCTAATTCATCGTTTTCTTTTAGGGAGTCCAATAGACGCGCTCACTCTAGAAAGGGACAAGTACCATTTGTTTCGGAAAGAGAAAAACATGTTGTTAAAGAGGATGTATAAGACGGCATATTTTATTACGATTTTTTATATCATAATGTACAAAAGACGCAAATCACGTTTTATTAAGTTATGTCTACTTTTTCGATTGTACTGACGTTATCATGAACGTTGTAATTTCTTTTGATTGATGATCATTTAAATACACATTCACGTGAAATTTAATTCTTTTTTACTATATACCAGGTCTGCTAAATGGAATAATCGTGCTTTTAACTGTATGTAAATTAAACTTCTATATTCGGCTCATATTATCGGTTAAATAGGACAAGAATTCCATCAACACTATTTGACCATTACGATGAGCTGATACCGCTTTATTTACGTAGATTTGAATTATTATTATGCTCGATGGTAAAAGTAGGTACTTACGTTGTGCGGACTCAGATTGCGTCAGAGATAAACAGAACACTGCAGTTTAAACACCTAATAGGGAAATAACTACTGAGACACGAAATATATCGAGATTCTATACAACAATGATATATGTATATTGGATATGGTAACAACGTTTAGTCTAAATTATATTACTTTATTCATCGTTTATTGTAATAAATAATTTTATTGAAATAATACAACGCATCGCTATAATGATTCATAAAACGTTACAAACCTGAAGCAGTGATTAATGTCTCGCTTAGCGTAGCTTACAACGATTTATTAATTTTCATGTCACTTTTTGCGCGTTTACCTTAGCAGATGTTATTCAATTTGGCGATACAAAGAGATTATCGTGCGCCTTTATCTCGTTATCGAAGTACAATGAATGGTTCGTAAACTAGAAATCATGCTGATGTCTTAATCTGTGTATTTCTCGGGGGTGACGATACGTAATTTTAGTCTTTACATTTTTTGTCTATCCTATACGTTGAAATTCGCATTATAGCTGTTATGCGTCTGGTTGATTCGGTTTAAATAAACGAATATAAGACACATTTATCGATTTTAATGTATAATCCTAACGGGATAGGGAGGATGTTTAGTTGAATTTAATACCGGTTACTCGAACATCGGTAAACTTCTTATTAAAATACTATTTTATTGTTTAGCAGTTATCGTCTGTCTGCTCGTGTTATTTTGTAGGACGAGCCGATAGCTATCTGCCATCTGCTTTTCTAGTCCGATGTTTCCATGTTGTTCGATGGAGAAAATGGCAGTTGTGTAGATCTTAATTTATCTTTCCTCTTTATTTTTTTTTTCGTGTCCTGTATATTCAAAAATTTGCGAAGATAGGAGCATGCATGAATTATCCCCTTAAATTTCTAAATTCTTGGGCGTACAGAAAGCAGCACGCAGTTTTCGTTCGTTTTGTCATTATCGGTCGATGTACACATATAATCATATATACCTTTCGTAATATTAATATTTCATGCGCGCAACTTCTGTACAAGACTAGGTTAGTCGAGCGATTTAAATTACCACCTCAATGTTGTTTTTCCACCGTCGCATTTTTTAATTTATCCTGAACTCTCCTCCCGCCATTTTATCTATGTATCAAGAATGCAGCCTCTTCTTTTGCTGCCGTTCAGTTGTTTTAATTAAATATAAGTAGTATCGTGTAACAATAATTATAATCTATATACATATAAACACATTTACATTAATTTTGTAACATACTATTCAGCCGCGTAAAACGTCGCAATGGCAAAAATCTCAAAGACTCGATTCTTTTTTTCGTTCTAACAAATTCGCGAATAAAAGCTTGATTGCATTATCGACCAATTCGGCAAATTGCAAGAAATTCGTTATGTCTGACATGATAAATCTCTTCGGTGGTTTTGACAGCGTTTAATTGCAGATTTAATATCGTGTACGATCCTAACTACTTTTTAACGCAGCTTGCACTGTTTCATAATAGAATATAAAAAAAATCAGCAGAATCTATTTTTCATGTCAGCTACGAACTATGAATTTCTATATTGCAACACCTTACAAAATATTCTATTGTTTTCGAGATATTCAAGATCGAATAGCGATCATTTCAATCATACAATCGGTACAATGTCACATTGTTAAATAATCGTATCTGTCAGTTACATCCGATTACACCGCGACACCAAGAAATTAATATTCAACTACGTAACGTTGAATAAAATTTTGATTCACAGTCACGAGACTGTGGTGATTTAGGAATTCGCGCGAAAATGAAGGAAATATTTGTCAAAAATAATCGAAACCACAACCGGTGATATAATGTCAAAAAATATACTCAGCACGTTCTCGTAGTGATTCTTTCTTTAAGTAGTCCTTCAAATTTCCTGCAAACTAATTTCATTTTAACCACCGTTATTCGTAATCTTGACACCAGGATATGTTAACATGTACACACAGCAACGGCCCCCTTCTACACTGTTAACGTTTTGATTCAGCAAATTACGAAATCTGTATCAAAAGTTTTCGCGTTTTTTTTTTAACACAGAATCTACGAGTTGATCTATAAAATACGGAATTAGTTTCCCTGCTGTACGTCCTTCGACTTTTGATTCGCTGTTTCCTTCCGTTTACACATCGGTGACCATTAAATTACTTATACTATTATCATCATCATCATCTTATCACTATCAATGACTTATGAGTATGTATCACTGTGGGTACACGGAGTTCCTCGGACACACGATAACTTCGTTCACGGATACGTATCATCCGTTCGTAGATACGTTGTTAATCGTGTCGTCAAAAGAACTTTCCCCTCTTCGTAGCACTTGACATTCATGATCGACACGGGATATCACACGATTTTCAAGATACAAGCGCGTATCCATGTGTGATTCCGCGAACTCATCGTGTCACGAATCATTACGTCACGCTGTGCACGGTGCTTTTACAAAACGTAATTCAGTCTCTCGTTCGTTCAACCCTTAGATTCGCTTTCTATTAGAAGACCTTCCGGAGAGGATAGTTTCCCTTCGGTAGATCGCGACGGTGTCCATCGTCCTAGACGTTCAGGTCGGCCATCATTTTGCGAAAATCTGCGAGTGTATTGTAATCGGGATCCGAGTCGATGTCCGCGAAGTCCTTGTTCGAGTCGCTTTTCACGAAGCTGGGATTGTATCGACTCAGCGATAACGGACACGGCAGTAGCTCTGGCATAACCGAGTGATGGGTGATTAGGGCTGTCAGTGTTGTGAATTCTTTTGTGAAACCCTGGAACAGAGAATAAATATTATATAGTTGAATTACATTGGTGTCACTTTTAAAATATATCTCATTGATTCTAAATCGTTAATTTGATTCATTTCTATCCGTTGTTCTAGTATTGGTAAAATGAACAATTTTCATGGTTCAAAACAAAGTGATAATGCATAAAATAAATAGTAATTTGTGGCATGTTTTCAGATTGTTTTGTCAGATGAAATTTTCATTGAAATTAAAGTCTTTTCTAATATAAATGAAGAACGTTGAAAGTTTGGAACATTACGAAACACAATCTATCTAACCAGTCCAGAGATACATTATTTGTACATCGTGTGGACCCTACGCAAGACCTTCGTATGTCAAAATTATTACGTGCAGTATGTATTCGAATCTCATGGTATGTTGTTGCGGCAATGCAATTCCAGGCTAAAAGAGAGGGAGAGAGTTTTGATTTCCCTACGGTACATCCAACAAAACTCATTTATACTGGTTTCGGGGATTATCAAAGTCCACGGATCCATTTAATTTATCCTACAAGGGAAGTTCGGCCATTTAAATACGCATACCCGAATGGCAAAATGCGCAAGCAGAGTAGCTTTGTGCTTGCACAGTAGTATCTCCATTATGATGTTTCAGAACTAAAAGCTTCGGACCAAACGCGATATTACTCCGTAGTGATTAACATCAGCGCACAAAGCAGCTCAGTTGCGAACTCTTCTGTATCATCGTTCATTCGTTCTACCGTGGACATATGTCTATGTATATTTAAAAAAGAATAGCGACACTTTAATTAAAAAATATAGAATCGAAAGGGGGGACATGAATTCTGAATTCAGGTAAGACTAAATCATCTAAAGACAGAATCAAGAACCTGCCTACTTATATTTCTTATTCCATCTCAGAAATTTCTTTTAGAAAAGTCAATGTATATGTTAATTATTTGATTGAAGATTGATATGTATAAATATATTTATATATTATCACGTGGGAATAAAGATGCTTCCAATTAAGAATTAATAGAGTCCACCTCTATTTTCCCATAACTTCACAATGAAAAATTTCATTTACGTAAACCATGAAGTTACAAGGTAATTTAATAAACCCGAGTTAGTCGAATCGTTGCCAAGTTACACGGGCAACATACAGACTCCGGACTAAGTACAAACAATTTCCATTTAAAGACTTCTGCGAGAATGATTGTCCCGTGAAAGCTTCAAAGGCGATTTACCTTGATTTTGTAGCCTTTGTTCGTGCGCATTATGAGATAATGGGCTATTCCGCTCGGTTGGAACTCGCGCGGGACTCGAAGCGAGAGTGCATAGCATCCGGGTTTGCTGGTGCTCTCCCGCACCATGAAGGCCCCTTCCGGTTCCTGGCTCAACACCTCCAACGTTATTTCCCTGGAATCATAAACGGCCGCGACATCGTGAAAATGCAAATCCAGCATCAACGAGGCGGGAATGTCGGCGAAATGACCGCAACGAGACGCCGATTGTAATTCTCCGTTATGACGACGGGACGACGGAAAGTATTTATTTCAATTTTCTATAGCGAAGGGGATGCGTTTACATTAGAATGTAAGTAACGTTTCATTGGTCAGGACATGTGCAACTTCAGATTAAGAAGGATTCGAATTTAGTAGGTAATTAGAATTTCGATGGAATCAGAGTTTACTATACATTCAGTTTAGACTTGAAATTTCTACTTCTTGAAAGTTCTTGTAGACACGAATTTCGGGACGCTGGAAGTTCCAGTGCTTCGAGATTTCTCCACTGGGAGAAACTTGTTGCGTCCGGAAATTTCTGTACTTAAAAATTATTCTACTTTTAAAATGATTGCACTCATATAATTTTTGTACACTGAGAAAGTTAAGTAAAGATGATATAAATTCAGTAATTTCTCTATTTAGACTTATTATAAATATCAGTTATTTAAAATTAACAATTACTTATAGACATGATTATTTCAAAGCAAATTTTATCATTTTCTCTCTCTTTTTAACACATTCGCAATCGGCAAATTTTCACCGTTTCAAATACGGTGCACTTACCGGCGAAAATAATGAAATTCTGAACCTGATTACCACAGACTTATATCTTATATTAAAGCAAGGATACGAATTATAAAATTATATTTAGAATATCAATGTTACAATTACACGTTGTTTAAAATAAAGATTTTTGTAATTTAGATACTTGCTTTATAGGTAAATAACAGACCACTAGTGTATTATTAAAACAGCGTGATTCACGTTAGCGGTCGCGAATGTGTTAATATCTAAACTCTACGGTAATTTGTTAAAAAACCATCGTTTTTAAATAAGCGAGATAAATGGTTATAAACCTTGGTATTCCAGCCTGAAACCAGGGAGCCTTCCGGAGCTCGGCTTCCTCGCTACGATTATTCAGACTATCCGTTCTCTCCGGCAGTGGCGGTGGGGTCGGTGTCGATCCATGGGTACTTCCATCGGCGGGTACCGAACTGCTCGAAGTACTGATCTGCGACCTTCTCTTCGACTTGAACTCGGTTTCCGTGCCCGAACTCGGGGAATTATGTCCTATCCTGTACACGAAGAAATCACGATAAGAAAGTTTGAAGATGAAGTTCACAGTTTGGTTAACTTCCTCTCTACTTTCTACAAGTGATAATATTCATTGCGTAACTAGAACTAACTCTCTCGCTACATGAAAGATTGTTAGTCAATTTGCAGCTTCCGCGTGATTATTTTGTAATCCTTATTAGATAAATTAAGTATATTACTATAATCATCGTGGTATACGTAGATTTCACACATTTGCATAAGTTTAGTTTTATGCTAAGCGAGTATGGTTGTAGATGAGTGAATATGTGTGTACGTGGGTGCATAAGGGTGCTGCGTGACTTTTGGGCGAAATTTAGAAGTGCCCCAGTATTGTGTGAGAGTATTCGAATGGGTCAGAGTGCAATGAGTGAGAGTCAGCGCCTGTTGAGAATGGCAAGATGAGTGTCGTTTGAGAATCCAGGGAAGAGTGTTTGTAAGACTATCCAGAGATGTAGTGTACTTTTCAGAGTTTAGAGTGGAACTGTCATATGCATAGTGTTACTTAGTGTTTCATTTACATATGTATTATCGAGTAAATTCACTCTCATCTAATCTCTATTCATACATTTATTACTTTTTTCTGATTTCTCTAACAAGTAAAAAACTACACCACTTTGCTCCTCTTTCCTCATTCTCACGAGTAAAATATTCTCATACTCCCTATAACTCGTCACAATCTCCCCAGAATTAAACCTTTGCTACAATATCCGCGTAAACCTTCCAACACTAACCGTCTACTTCAATAATGAGAAAAAATTTACTTGGCTATAGAACGATCATTAGACAACAATGATTAATAATTACCCTTACCGTGGTGTAAAATACATGTACATATATAAAATAACTCTACGTTTCGGTCCTTGGTTTGAACCCTCTTCAGGGGAGTTTTATGTATTTACAACATTGAAAAACGGAAAACTGTTTACTGCTAAAGAAATCGAGCGACTGTTAAATGTGTGAAGAATAAATGTCGACTGAAATGTGTGCAAGATTTAGCTGATATATAGGCTTTTCTATAGCCACGTAAATTTCTTCTCATTATTGAAATAATAATAATACGATCGAAAATATAGTTTCTATATAATACTAATCGTCTACCTTCTAGAATCCCAGCAACCCACCTGTTATTCTCGATATTAAAGTTCTTGGCATTGATAGTGGCGTTGATTGTATTATCCAGGCTCTCATTTGGCGGTATTTTGTACGCGGGCCTTGTGCCCTCGTCTATGATCGCCTCGTTTATGTATCCCCCGGAGTGCGGCCTGTTCGACGGACTCGTCGGTGTGCTGCTGCCGCTAACCAGAGGGCAACTGTCGTCCTCACCACCAAGGCCCAGGACGTCGCGGCCCGTCAGGCCCATCGCCAGCCGCTTGATCAGCGGTGGTTTATCCGTCAGCCGTTTGTACGAGTTCAACTCTGTTGGCGAGTTGCTCTCGTCGCTGCTCGGTGTGCTCTGCTGGGAGATACTCTTCGGCTCCTCCGACGAGAGGGGGCCCAACACATTCGTGAAGGTGTGCGAGGGCCGCAAACCAGGTATGGAGTTTGGCGTCTGGAAGAGAGAAACGGGGATTTAGCACGATTGAATGGGGAAGGTAAGATCGTTGTAGTGTCCCCTAAAAATATGGATCACTTGATTGTATAATATTTATGAAAATGATTTGAAATAAATTATACGCGACGTGTAAGTGAAATATTTGATTTTTAATTACTTTCTTTCAACAGGTTTTAGGATCTGGATGTGAATATTGTTGGTATTTTAATCCCATTTGTTCATCTGTTCTATATAAAAGTGCACGAAAAAACTGGATGTCTATTGATCCTATAGAAAGTGTTTTTAGATATAGATTATAAGTCGTAGCTTGTGTTTTATGAACTTATTTTTATGTACCGTGGCGAAAGATACCTGGCATAGATTTTGGACTCTCAGTGACCTACATATATACATAGATTGTTGGGGAACAGTCCTTTTTATTCCGGGATAGTAATAATTTCACAGTATACCTATGGAATGTTATACCTCAAAAAACGGTTGCCACGAGTTCTAATAGGCATACCTTTGGTGTTTTCCTTTGTTTTATTATTCTCTCAGTTTCTATTCAGACTTTGAAGAGTGAGCTGCACTGATTTGACCTAATCAATTATGAACCATCGTCTTTTTCATATGAATCCCCAAGTTTCACATGTAACGAGTACTTTGTGTGAATTGTTTGAATGAAAAATAATAACTTTTGTGTGTTTATATTCACAATATTATATGCGTTCATTTGCCTCTGAACTATTACAAAAGAATATCAATTTCTAGAAACAGAAATTGACAAAAAAGTTTCTTCTACATTCTAAAAACTCGAGATTCTTCTACCAAAACGAATAGACCCAATCTCTGCTGTTCGAAAGTAATAGACTATTGAAGGTTAGGGTAATGAGGACCAACTATCACCACACATGGTGTATGGAAAGTTGTGTTACCATCACCTGGGGAACCCTTTCTCTCCACCAGTCAACTTATCCCAGCGAATCAGAGTATTTGGATGAATGGTAGATTTCCTTGTGTGACATTGTGACGTACGAGATCCGCGGGAGAACTCTCCCATGATATCAAACCTTATGTCGGGAAGAAACTTTGCTAGATTCCCTCTTTAGGCATCCTGATGATGGTGGGGACAACGCGTGGAGGTTATTGCAGATAGTAACCCTCGACAAGTGGAAGTAAGGGGCAACAGAAGCCTGTCGACATGGCAAAGGAATGCATATAATGAAAGTTAGAAGGTAAGTCGAAAGGGGGATGCAAGGTGACGACCTTCTTCTGGTGCATTCGGGAATGATCGCCCTCTTTAACAAGGGTTTGGATGATGAGGTTCTGTTAATAGTACTACGAATCATCCTTGCGTGAGAGTATCATGTGTTGGAATGAATAACAGGTTATTTTCTGTGACACTATGCGAACTATGGTCTCTTCTAGAAAATTGGGCACTTTGTTCTCTCTTTAAGGATAAGGGTCAAGGTGTCCCTTTCTGGAGATAGTCATTTTTGAAGAGCAAAAGAGACCTTCTGATTGCGGATGGGGTACCTCCACCAGGTGGTACTTCCTCCTTTCTCTCTTCAGAGATGTCTAGCTCTGGTAAGATTATCAGTCCCCCTGACAGCGGTGGTTATCTTTGACGAGCGGGAAGAAGAGTTCCACTTTTCACGGATCACCACCCATGGAACCCATTTTTCACATATCCTAATAAAATCTACGTGACACCATATATTATCTGAATACAAATTAATAATTATATTAATTAAATGATACACTCCTACACATATTATTCGAGTTAGCTCATCAAAGTTTCGATACAAACTGAGAACCCACTCTTTTACCGTGCAATGATTATAACCATTCAAATCTAAACTCCACCAGTTAAAAAGCAAAACTATCATTTCCCTATACCGTATCCTTTCGAAGAACGAGTCCACTTCCTTATAGTCCAACGAACGAGCGCCGTATCACTCGGCTAATTACGAAATCACCTTTCCCGCCATTTTTTCCGTCTGGAAATCGTAAAAAAAACGTCCCCCACGTTCGAGGAATCGGGGAAATAGAACGGCGTGGGCTCACCTTGACGCTGGCGAGTCGCAGCGTGGGCGACCCAGCGCTGCCGATCTGCACGTTCATGTCCGCGGACGAGCTTCCAGTCCTCGATGTGGCCGATGTCCGGCTCTTCAGCCACGAGTTCGAATTCCTACAGCCACCGGGCGAGATGTCGCCTGCCGATTTGTTCTGCAAAAGGAAAAAAAAACTCCGTCAGGACTTCGCGCCGCTCGTGGTTCCACTGTTGGGAAATATACAGGGTGTCCCAGCTAACGTGAAGGTGCCTGAAGCAGATGATAGCTGAGGTAATTCTAAAATAGGGAAATGACATTCGTAATGTCGTATCTTAATTCGTGACCGAGTTATTAACGAAAAACGATAGCCAATCATAGGGCTCCGTTGGGCCCAGCGGCGCGACAGTTCCTACTGGCACAGTACCCTACTGGTGCAGACCTGCTACTGTCGCGCCGCCAGGCCCAACGGAGCCCTATGATTGGCTATCGCTTTTCGTTAATAACTCGGTCACGAATTAAGATACGACATTACGAATGTCACTTCCCTATATTAGAATTACCTAAGCTATCACCTGGTTCAGGGACGTCCACGTTAGCTGGGACACCCTGTAGTAAGGTGGAGTGGGGTAAGTGCATCCACGGGGTAAGTGCATAAACGGGCTCTTATTAAACTAATATGAGAGAAATTTGCGATATCTAATATAATCTTTGATTTCTAATATCAACTTTGAGTAGATTACTATATATTAGATATCGCAATTTCTCTCATATTAGTTTAATAATAGCCCGTTTATGCACCTACCCCACTCCACCTTATGTGTCTTCGTTGCAATTAGGCCACCCCCTGTTCCGGGAAACTGAATTTTAAACGTGGAGAGGGTGAACGGCTCTTACGAGCGATTTGGCAATTACACGGGAAAGCGTGGTGGTGTGACACATGCAATTGAACGTGCAAAAATTAGTTATGGGTAAATTGACGGCGGTGGGAAGCGAAGCATTGGGAGGAACAAAGTTTCTTTCAATTTCATTAATTTAGGTAAAGGTGGGATTTTGAATGAAATTTTTGAGATAAAGTTAATTTTTTATTAATGAAGTAGTTGGTACGAGAATAAGGCATTCACCTCTGGAAATGTGAATGAAATTTAATGATAATTAATACAGTGGTTAATAACTTGTAAGTCATATTTTTTGTAAAATACAAATACGTCTTGTTTTAAAACACTCAACATTCTTTAGTTATGCCATAATCATAATTATTATCTCAACCGTTTTTTTACACTGATAATAATTAAAATTGTTCAAACCCAAACGCGAGACATCTCTAGAAAAGAAATATAACTACAAAGAATGTCCATAATACTTAAATCAATTACTCCTAAGTATTTCCGCGACAGTAATTAATTGCTTCAAGTCACTCGGCTTTAGACAAATTATTTTTTCCTTTGTTCCAGAAGCGGCAAAGAAAAACCGTCGGACATTTTACTATCAGACACGACGAAAAGTGTCTCGGCCTGTAACGGCATCCAAGTTACTTGCCAATTTCGCCACGGGGATTGTTCGCAGGCGTCGGATTCGAAAGCACGGCGACGAAAGTTGAAAGTTGAAAGACAATGAATACTTCATCGACGGAATCTTACGGTTCCCAGGAGGATTTTGTGGGAAGAGCCGGCGGACAGGCCGCGACGAACTGACCGTTTGGAAACGCGACGATGCCGAGAGACTTGGGTCGAATTTATAATTAACGCGGCCCGTAAATGGGACACCTACTGGAGTCGGATGCCCCCATGAGACCACGTGAGAGATACCGTCCCTTTTCCCGCGCGCTTGGATATTTAAAAATCCCTCCCCGTAACGCTCGTAAATTCCCCCGGTTTGCCACCTTCGAAAATTCCCCGTCGCGGCGGCGAAAATAGAGTTCCCTGTTTTATGTTCCCTTCGATCTCCCTGTTGAAAAAAATATGACCTTCGGAAATGGAAACGTGTTGCTCGCGCGATCGCTTTTTGGGGAATAAAATATGAATTTGTAGAATGAGAAAATTGTACAGTCCTATATGTATCTTTTTCAAATAGGAAGTAATATGAACATTTATTTCTCCTAGTTCAATTTACGATAAATTTAATTTAGGTACGCTTTAATGATGTTATACAATAAAATTGAAGTTCTGATCAGAAATGTAGAAACGTGGAAAAAGAATGTTCGTATTAAAAAGTACGTTCAGATAAAATTAATATTATATAATCGGATATTAAATATATCTAAGAAAACAATTTTTTAAACATATAAAAATGTGTATAGTCCAAGAGTTCGATAATATTACTTAGTCGTACGATAAGCAGTATTAAACAAATAAATTCTATAAACATGTAACATCTTAAATAAAATTACATACCCAAGAAGTTCGATTCTCTTGTTTGTCCTTGCGATAGGGTAGCGATGATTGCGGGGAAATCACATCTTGAAGGATCGGCTGGCGCTGAAGTTGCGCCACGTACGCCATACGAAAAGCATTGCCGACAATGGTGTTCAACTCCTCGGCCTGCAACAGAAACCGAAAAAAAAACAAAATTAACGTTAAGCACTCGACGTTACGTGTGTAATTAAATCATCTCGTGATTCGCCGTCGTATCATATCGAAATGGGTCAAATCATCTGGCATTCACGCGACGATAATCCAATGGTTGACCCATATCCGGTTGCCGAACTAATTGATGCCGCACTGGGAATTTCAATTGATTAACTATTGTCTCTTCACCCCCCCCCTCCACAAGCACCTCGTGAAAGTGGAATGGCAAACGGAAACTAGCAACGGAAATTTCACGCTTGCTGAAATAGTCTTTTTCTTAATTTCCTTTGTTCAAGTGAATTTCGCCGTAACTTTTTTCCCGAGAGTCAACATCTGCTTTACTTTTAATTAATATCTTTCTATTAAGATATTCGATACAGTACGCCGACGTGCGTTTCAATTATTATCCCGGCGCGAGCAGCGTTAATTACGTTGCTTTATTAGTTTTTTCTTTTTCATGGATTTAAATTCGTTTATGAAAGTTAAATCAAATATACCGCCGGCCGTTTTAAATTGTGTTTAAAGCGGACCGTTTGATCGACGCATAGACAGGGCGTAAAATTTGTTTTAATAAAGAATAAGTGGACGGAGAAAGCCATAGAAAATGATTAATTACACAAGCAAGGGGCTGTATCATTTTCTACGTTTAATCAGGAAATTATTGTTAGTTGAATCGATAGACTCAACGTGATTAACCATTCTGTTATAAAATGAAATACAATTCAATTACTAATAAGAAGAAATAATTTCAAACATTTATCCTTCTCCGCTCTAAGAATCTTAATTACAAAACTTAACTTTACCTAAGAGAATCTTTTCAATAAAAAATGTTACTTAAAATCAATCAAAAACGCAGCCCTAATGATTCAGTTCCAGACGATCGCAAACATTTCGACGAAACCAACGTTACTCTATTCTAATGAAAAAGTGAGGTGTCGCGTTCTTAGGACACTCAACTATCAGAAGTAAAAGAATAGAAATAAAAAAACCCTTCCAACCCAGTTCAAATTTTTCATCTCCCGCCTCGACGGACAGAGGAATCCCATCCACTGTTCGAAGTTCCTCCCCGGAGGCGTAGGAATAATTTGCCGAATCCTTTGTCGTTATTCGCGGAAGAAAAAATTCCCGATGACGATCCACCGATCCACCTACATACATACGTACACATACATACAAACATACATACATACATACATACATACATACGTACGTACGGAATTTCACGTACGACTCGTCCGCGGCACGGAGAAAAAGAGAAGAAGAAAACGGACGCGGGGCCGTAGTAATCCATACGCCATAGGAGGAGCGGCAACGTTACCGGAAGCGGGGTCGATACGGAAAATAAACTACACGGAGGAACTTTACATATGCCGGCCGGATACTGCGGTATGTATGAAGGGCGGCATAGAGAAACGAGAGGCATGTGGATAGAAAGAAAAGAGGGGAAATAGAGAGAAAAATACAGAGTGAGACAAAAATACGTGATAGATAAGAGAGCGAGGGAGTAGGATACAAAGAAACAGAGAGAAAGTCAGGGGGAGAAAGACATAGAGAGAAACATGGAAGAGAGAGAGAGAGAATATCAGAGAGAAAGAGTAAGAGAGAGTGAAATAGAGAGAAAGAGAGATAGGAAGAGCGATAAAGGGAGTGAGGTAGCCGCAGCCGCAGCCGATACTATCCGGGGAGGTTGCGGTCGGCACTTGCCTAAGCCGGATATTCGAAATGGGAACCGAATGTGAACACGGTGGTGCCGGTGAGAGTGTGACGCGCGCATTCCTCGCGTCTGCGGCGGGAACACGGCGTGTTTGATATTTGCGTTTTAGGCAACGCCACTGCCGCTCCCGGATCGGTCGACACCACGGACACGAATTTTATTTCATAGCCTGACAGCGAGAGCCCGGTGTTCCGGTGACAGGCCGCAAAAGAGCTGACCCCGCCCGTTACCCCGGCGACTGCTTTTCTAGCCGTTTAGTCAACATTTCGTTCCACGTTTTTTTTTTTGAAATAATCCGATCAAACGAAATTTTCTGCGAATCCGCGCCGGCGACCGTTTTCATACGGCGAATCGGAAACGTTGACGAGGATGACCGTGTGACAATGAGTTTTACATGTATATCGGAGTTTCCTCTTATGATTTCTGAACGACGATGATTGTGTATGTAGTGGGTCGAATGGACAAGTGTATAGGAGCTGAATAAATTGTAGAAGTGTGTGATACCTTTTTTTGGTAACGAACTGTGGTAATTGTACCCATAATTATGAAAGTGTCTAAGTTAATATTTTAAAAAATGAAAGACTTGATAATTTGTTAATAAATGTTTCAAAACCTTTAAAAACGTAATATCCACAACTTTTTAAAAATTGACTTACAAGTCAAGTTGTTAGACCACTTGCATAATTATGGCCACATATGGGTAATTTGGTTTTTGAAAGCTTCATGGTTGATTCGTGTAATTGTCGATTACTTTTGGAATAAAAAAATAAGATAAATTTGTTCTTATTTTCTGTGACTTTTCACGGTACGTCTTGTTTATACTTGTATGTCACGTCTACCGGAAAATTGAGAAGAAAATCCGTGTACGTTAATAAATATGTGACCTATTAAAAACACTTTGGGTGAGTCACTTAGCATTAGGAGCTAGACGATCTCCGTTGGTTTTAACGATATAAAAAAATAACTGGGGGAAAAAAATTGCCGACGGAACAAGTGTGCGAGGGAAACATTTAGAGTTGTTCTGTTGAAATGGTATTCACGTTAAGTTGCAATTTTATAAGATTAACGTTTATTTATCGGCAGAAAATTATAGTAACGAACATAAACAAAAATATGAAACGCCAAGAATTACTATAAAAATTAAATTATTCATTTCCTAGGTGATTCTACACCTTCAACAGCTAACAGGAAGTGTCACGGAAGAATTGTAGTAGCAAGTAGACATCCGTTCGTCCCTTTCTTTAACCCATTATAAATAGTAGATGTTGCCATTTAATTGAAGCTTCCTGAAGATCTACCGGCCACGAAACCGTTCTGATTGGCCGATCATTTATGTCCAACGGACATCGTAAGGTTATCGTTATACCTAACAATGTCATTATACGAAACAATGAGTATCCGTAGGAAACACGTCGTTACGTGATCATCATTAAACGAGACTTTTAAATGAAATGCTTTATACACATACATATACATACATACACATATACAATATATTTAATTCTTTAAACAAGGCAATACAATCGTCCGTCGATAGATCCAATTATAAGTACATACAAACGTCGTTTACACTGTTAGAATTTATTATTCCAGCCGACAAAATGTCAGCGACAATTTGCGCGAATAAAAATGTTCAAACAAATCCCGGTAAATTTGTTTCTTTTTCCAGTTGTACCGTTTCGACGGACCGGGTCCGAATTTTACCGGGGGGTCGCGTAGATCAATCACGCGTGCACGGGATTCGGTAACCGGGTTCGTAATTCTGGTGATCAGTTGTCAGTGGGCAGAGGCTTGTGAATTTGATCTCGTGCACCACGTTTCTCGATACTTGACGCTGGTCGCGTTCGGAATTCACCGGAGAAATCAGCATCAATTGATACCAGCGACGAGGCAAACTAACAGTAAATTTATATCGTCTAGCGCGTTACGTCGCAAACATGAGTCTTGTAACAGTCAGTTTAGTCGGTAGTAATTACAGCTATTACTGTAAATACCGCGAAACTACGGTCGCACGTTTATTTGTTAGTAGCACTTTTTTTTTCGGTCGCGTTTCTTTGCTGTGTGTGTGTGTTTTTTTTTCAGCCGATCAATACCTACCGGAATAGAGATGCGCAAGAAATTGAGGTATGCAATTTCCACAGCTTTCCATTTCCTGGATTTCAGATATTATTCATACGGGTACGTGATACGGTCATTGCTGGTCGTTTGCTTCGTTGTTCATTTTACAAAAGCGGGAAACCAGGTGTGGAGATCATTTCTTTATGTTTGAACCGAAGGTATATTCGATATATTAGGAGCTTCATATGTTCAAATTTCAATTATCAGGGGTTTCGAAAAGGCTAATTTGATATTTGTTAGAAATTTGGAGATTAGTAAAAATGAAGCGTAAAATTAGATTATAGTTCGATTAATTAGAAAAACAAACTTGTATAATAATCGTATTGCATACTGCAATTTTCATTTTAATGCTATTTTTTCTCTAACAACTTTTTCCACAATATTAAATTTTTTTTCACGCAATACTCAGTTTCTATGTAGCCAATATTGACCGTTCAACACCTATCTTTAGTAATAACTATCTACCCTATCCGAGTAACTACCTACCGGAAGGTGGGTACCAGCATTCGATAGAGCGAACAATCATAAAAAATTTGAGAATTAATAGGTTGTCGCGTTACAGAGTTTTGCTCTAACAAATTTTATTTTTAAAAATAGCAAACGTGATCTAAAACTTTCCACGCACGATATACTCGTACAGATGTGTATGTGTACATACATGTTACTTTATCGACGAGTATAAATTTAATTTTGAACATCGCGGAGGTATCGATAAATCTTAATTTTTCTCAAGCCACATAAATTTGAGAAACCCGACCACTTTGGCACGGTAATCGTGGATTTGCGATAAATGGCTAAGCAACTTTTAACGTTGCAATCCGAGCGTAGCTTAGGCGCGGCTTCCTGCAACTAAAAAGAGGAGGGATTCTTGCCGAGTCGGAGTTAATAAAGTCACGGCGAATAAATTCGTTAACGAGGTTTCTTGCTAACTAGTTAGAAATTGCCGACGAGTTTCGGAAGCGGAGTGTTGTTCTTCGCTTATCAGTTCGAGGGGCACCGATACACATATCTCGTTTAACGGTAACTCGCGCGGACCATCATTTCCATAATTGAATCATGTCCCAAGAAACCCTACACACTCACCCTTTGATTCGATTACTGATTTCTATTGTACACTTTACATGCGCCGCGAGTGCAATCCGCGTAACGGCTTTATTGACAATTAAATTACGAAATAAAAGACTTTCTTTCCACGAGGCTGGAATGACATATCCGGAAATAAATCTCGGAAAACACGAGTGCGATATTTCAAAAAAAAAAGAAAAAGAAACCTGAGTATCTCTTTCTCAAATTAACCTACCTCGTTGTCTCCTAACAAGTTCTAAAATAAGTACCCTAACAAAAGTGTCCGCGTTTCCCTCAAGATGTCAACATCAAGAAATCCCACGTTCATTACGAAAAGAATCTAAAAAAAAACCTCTTCTTTAATCCGAAATGATCCTCACGCACAAATAAACGATAGACGTCACAAACGGTTCTCGTCGTTGAATGAAACCGTCAAAGAAAAAGAAAAAGAAATTCCTGAAATCCAAGAGTATCCATATCCGTACAATATACACACACATGTATCTCTCATACGATCCAGCTAGTGGAGACTACGGATACGAAGAGTAAGGGTGGGTGGGTAGGGTGGTAGTGGTGGTTGGAACACTCTCATTCCTACTGGCACAATGCGTCGTCTTTTAGGTGTCCCCCTCCCCCCTCCGTCGACGAGCATACCGTCAACGTCGCGCATTAATACGCACCGCCGTAGCTTTTATGAGCTTTGGAAAAGAGAGCGATAGCCTTCTACCCTTCTACCTAGCGTTTTCTACCCGGTTTTCACGTCGGTTTCACCCTTGCGCCGTGGCTCGATGCGTGTTTGCCTCACGGCATGGCTGGTAACGGCGGCGGCGGTGGCGACGGCGACGTCGACGTCGGCGGCGGTGACGTCGTCGTCGTCGTTGGTCCGTTCCGCAATCAAACCTGCGTCGTTACCGTGGTGCTGTATCATTCTGAACGACGAACACACCGGCGATAAGCATTAATGCGGCTGGTGTGCACGTGCAGGTACCGTGTGTACGAACGAACACGTAGAGCTACGTCGGCACGCTTGTACACCTGCGTGTGTGTGTGTGTGTGTATGTGTGTGCGTGCCAGGACCTTTCTAAACGCAGACACGAGGCCGCGGTCTAGCCAAGGGTTGCGACGTGAGTGCTTATTACACATTCAGGCCCTGCATTTGCACTGTGGCCTGCTGGAAAGCTCCACGCCATTTCCCTTCCTGACCGTCTACCCCTCCCCCTACCTGTCCTTCTGTCTTGTCTCTCTTTCACTATTTCACTCTCTCTCTCTCTTTCCGTCTTTCTTTCTCTCTTTCTCTCTTTTTGTATGTCTCTTTCTCTCGCTAGCTCTTTAGCCCTTCCACCACGGTCACTCGTCTTCCTCCTATTTCTCTTCGTCCGAGTAAGAGGGTTTTCGTTATATGTATGTATATACGGCATACCACGGGCATTGCCGAGGATCCGACAAAAAGATCTACCGCCGTGCTCACCGAGATTCCTTTTTTCCCCCCCGACATTTTCATTCCGTTTTCCCTTGCTCTCCTTTTTTTAACCTCGCCCACTCGTTCCGTGTCTCTGATTCCCCGTCTCTGTCGCTCCTTTTGCGCTATCGTTTCTGAAGTTCCGCGGGCTACCGGTTGCCCGGGAGCTTTTATTTCTTTCCGATTGAGACAGACCCATCTCCCGTTTGGGACCGGCGATTCCGTCGGGTTTTTTTGATTGTACCACGGAACGCTGCTGGCTCCGCGGTAATGATAAGTTACCGCTGACAGTCGGCCGAAGATATCGTAGACGACGAGATTCGTTCGGAATTCAGGCTTTTAATCTGCGATCGTTTTTGGGAGAAGATGGGAAAGACACGCGAGGTTTGCATTCTTTCATTGTACGGAAGAGAATGTAGTATGTGTTAGATTCAAAGGTGTGTGCAATTAGATTCATTGGAAAGATATGCATTTTATTTTAAGAAAGATATAGAAAATTAAGCAATGAAGAATTTACCATCGTTCGTAAGTTGCGAACGCGTGAATTATTGTTAATTACTAATTGCTGTGAATAACAATTGTTTTTGGATCGTTAAATAGGTCAAAATAATAAGGTTTACTTACAATTATAAGTTTCGGCGATCGTTAAAATTGTAATTATTAATAACTAATAGTTTAGAAAGCGTTATTTATGATAACATTACTCGATAAGAAATTTAACAGTTTAGTTTGATATTTCAGTTTAACATAGACCATTAATTTAATCGCAATTAGAAATATGTAACATTGATACGATGGAAATGATCGATATAGTGAAATAGAATTTTACGTAATACGTATACCGGATACGTACTGATTTTACCGGCTTATGAATAACGGTGTTGCTTTTTTCGTATTTTTTCTGTTAATAAGAAATATCCCGTGTATCCACGGAGTGCACTCGTATGCACGAAACCATGAACGTAAGGAGACTCGCTTGTTGAGGTAAGCTGATGTTTTGCGGTTTTAAGGTTAACTGAAAGAGTTTCGAAGGGTCAAGATGTTTCAATTACACTCGCGTGTAATGGGCAGCTGAGTATAAGAGCGTAATATAACTCGTTGGAATTGAACGTAACACGTAATTATAGAAGAAAAATTGAAAAATAACGCACGAAACATTGGAAAACATGAATTTATGTTTTAATATTCGAGAACGCGAGATGGATTAAGATTAACCCACTTTCGGTCATGCGTAGATTTACGTATACGAGTCTACCACCTGAAGTGTATCATCAAGACGTAGAGTGAAACCCTCGACGTAATATTTCGCTTGCGAAAATGCAGTTTTATCACTCGACCTGTTATTTTATTACAAATACTTTGTCCTCAATCTAATACTATTTCGACTAATTACAATTATATTGGGTCACTCGTGTATAATAATCACAATTCACAAAATTCAGTGGAATTACAATCATCGAATATAATCTACATCAACGCATAATTATAAAACTGACAAATTAATTTCCTTTACCGCGTTACAATTCGCTACCAAGGTTCTTTAATATTGTAATATTTGTATCTACCTCGTCCGCAAATAAGAGTACAAGAAACCTCTTAAAATTGCCCAACATAAATTAATACACACACACATACATACATACATACATTTATACACGCACACAGCTACAGGGACGAGTAAAATCTGATGAATAAAATTCCGCGAAAAATAAACGAGATAAACGAAAACAGAAAATTACATTCCCCCTCCCCCCCTCTCGTGCGTCTCGCCGCGTAAAAATTAAATCTCGCCGCGCGCAACTCCGTGTTGCACTCCGCTTTCTTAATCGCGTGGCCAACGCACACGTTCTCGGGGGGGGGGGGGGGGCATAATTTAGGAATTCCGTTCGGAACCGTTCCCGGAAACCGTTACCGGGGCATCGGCTCGATTCGTAATTCAAGAGGCAATCGAAAATACTAGGAAGGGACACACAGAGAACGCTCGCAGATAAATTAAGACGAGGAAGTCTGTGCCGCCGGGCCCGTTGTGAATCGCTCGGCCGGATAATTTTCTGATTTGCGGTCTTAGGGGTCAAGTCGGAAACGTAGAGATGAAGGGGGTGAAAGAGGAGGAGAGAGAAAGGGGAAAGGGGGATGGGAGGGATGGTGGTCCAGCTACGGCGGCCGGTTCGAGATATTTCAATTACGGCGTGGCCGCGCTATAATTGCTGTCGGGGCCGCGGCATCTCATAACTCGCGAACTCATAACCCCCGCGGCTTTGGCCCACCTCGAAACACCCCGTCCACGTGTTGGAACTCGTTACTCTTAACACCGGCCGCCACGCATCCACCGCATAGCGCGAGAAACGCGATAAACTGTCGGGGTAAACGATCGGGAACTCGGGCTACGATAGTGGTACATATGTACGTATAGTATGTATGTATGAATGTGTGTTGGTGGTACATATACGTCGATATCGCGTGTGAATGCTCGCTTTCGGCTTTCTACGGCTTCATAAGTGCGTCCCCGAGATTATGCAATGTTGAGCGTGCGTGCCTACGGTGCGAGGGGCTTCTGATTTATTTGAGAAGACTGGTTTCGCCCGAGAGTACGGCCACGTTTCGCTCAGGAATTTAG
This sequence comes from Mimumesa dahlbomi, assembly GCA_917499265.3. Taxonomy (NCBI): domain Eukaryota; kingdom Metazoa; phylum Arthropoda; class Insecta; order Hymenoptera; family Crabronidae; genus Mimumesa; species Mimumesa dahlbomi. The sequence goes on along the minus strand of OU824118.1, from coordinate 6,635,633 downwards.
TGCGTGAGAGAAAATTGTTGTTGCTTAATTGAATTCTAGAAGGAGAACTTGTTTCCAGGCTGGGGGATAATGTATGTGTATTGATGTTTAGTTACGCTCGACCGTTGATTAGAGATAACACGTTAATTGCGAATATCTTATACACATTTTTTTTTTATTGGGTCTGAAGGGAAAAAGGACTATAATGTGAATCGAAATTTAGGATTATGTTTTAAAGTCCGTTTGCTTTAAGTGTATTAGAAAAAGTAGGTATATATTATGTAAGAATAAATTGATTTTAACACTATTTCTACCACGATTGTGTGTATACCTATTTCGACCAAAAGGTGTCTTTTGAAACCTTTTCGTTTGAATGCAAATATTTGCCAAAACTGTTGGGATTTCAAATTATCAATTAAATGTAGATAATTTAACAACTATTGTATTAAAATTTGAAAGGTGTCTTTTGACACCTCTTGGTAGAAATAGTGTTAAATCAATTGGAATGAACTATCGTACGGAGTAAAATTAATAATTTCATTTATAAAATCAAACAAATTTGTCCACGATTTTTTTACTATAAATGTTTCCCATGTCCATGAATTTAGCATATTTTCTGTCGTATACACATGCAACCATATAAAATCCACCTGATTGACCATCTCCTATTTTACTGTGACTCATATAATTTCCATTCCTCTTTTAACGAGAAGACCAGGTTTAAACGGCGCTAGAATTGCCGGCTGTGAAAAAGTGTTATGGTGACCGTATAAATTCTTCGGGAACCGAATACATACATAGAAAAAATCGATGATAGAAACGCGCTCATACTTGCAACGAGTTTTCATTAACAAACTAATTATCTCGGCCGCAGGATTTCTTCGGGTCTCATTACCATAACCGCTTCTAAATATAAACCATTTCAAGCGAACAGTTTCCGCAGATATACAAACGCGTAGAATAAACGCGACGCGTCCGCGGCACACGCAAGTAGGCAGCACGCGAGAGTCATCACGGTGAAAGTTTAATCGTGGCCGCACGTTGTGCCGGCAAAAATAAATATTACCATGCGCGAGAGCTAGTGGCTTGTAAAGAACACTGCGAGTATTTTGCATTCAGCCGGGAAACGTACATACATATACCTGTACCTATATTAGTGTACGCGGATGTATCGTACACGAATATATTCGACATACACACATACATATACATATATATATATACATATGTGTACACACATGACGGTTGTATACAGTACGAATAGTGATTCTCGTCACGAGTGGTTAACTACATTGTCACCGTGTAGATACGGACACTTGAGCTTGTTTTTACTTTTTCGTTCTTTTTTTGTTTTTATTGCAATAATACCGGCAGCTTGTTTTCCCACGGGGACAAACTTGCGGTAAGACATTATACTACGCTCTGGGGGTCTCGTGCTTAGCGAGGCAAGTAACATGCGCCACGCAGAATCCTGGAGGCAATGCAAGATGTGTCCTCGAAATTTCAGAGTGTCGTTTCCGTTTTAACGCACCCCCCCGGAGCTACTCTTGTATGTATACGTACGTATGTGTGTAGGTACGTTGGTTACTTTCTTTCAATATGATCTCTGGTTTACGTGCATACCGTACACGCTGTATGTACAGTGTACGGAGAGGACGATGAAAAATTGTAGAAGTGTAATTTACAAAGTTTCACGTTTCCCTTGCAAATTTCAGTTCTGTATTTTTCTGTATTTTCAGTTCTGTATGACAATTAGATTCCGTTTTATACCGAACTATATTATATTAAATCTACAAATAGGCAAAAGTTTGTTGAAAATCAGTCGCTGTGCAGAGTTAATTGCACGAAAGAAATTTGATGGTTTATAAAATAATGATAATAAAGGTCAATCATAGAACAATAAATTATTTATATTAAAGTACCACGTCTATGGTCAGTTTTTCTCTTGTATTATATTTTTTCAATATTTTACGTGTCTTTCACAATTTTTAATTATTACAAGAATTGCCATAGTTTTTACGAATGTCAATTAGATCTCGTTCACTCTTGAGCACCGTTTATCGATCACCCTATACAGCGAGTGGACAGAACGGTACCAAGAACTAGAACTAGAATCATCACGAGAAAACTATATCTGCTAGCTGCTGACAGCGTGGGAATAACTCCAGGTCAACGGATCTTTGCTGAATCTCTTTTGATTAGTGCCCGTTTCTTGCGCACGGGGAACCACTTTTAAAGGGACCTGGCGTTCGAATTACTCGTTCGAGAGACGACGGAAGAGAAGAAAGGGCATTCAACGGCGAAGGTCGCCACGGGTTGTACGGTCATGTCATCGGGAAAAATTTATCCCTGTTGTGGGCGGTAACACGGCCGAGTCCCCCGCCCGACAAACGAAAATACGGCCCTGAGATTCCGCCCCGAACGAGAGATGTGCTCCCCTGCTTGCTCTCTGCTCCGAATTTAAGTGCGATGAAATCATCGTTCTCCTTATTTCGCTCCTCCTACTGCTGGACGTTGACTTCGACCAGGCACTGACCCTCTTCAACGTCCTTAGATCCGGATTTCTTTGACTAATCGCGCGGCTAACGCCGATTATACCACTCCCGGGTTTTTTTGTCGGCCCGTGTGAATCTGTTGGTGGCGTACAACTCGATTCTTTTTGGCAAAAATCATTTCTTTGTGAACGGTAAAATTTATTGCGTATGTCTTGAAGATTTTGTGTGATTGATGATTCGGTTGGACTATGAATTAAGTGTGGGAATGATGGTATTGGAATAGGACGAGAATTTTATATTTAGTGTGTCTGTGTGGGTTTGAGATATTATTAAAGCCAAAGGTTTGTAAGGTGAATATCAAATCTGCAGAAATGACGAGAGTTTGTTGAAAATCTATCGCGGTGAATAATTAATTGTATAACAGAAATTTATGGTTTTGCAAAGTAATGATAGAAACTTGAATTAGGTTCTATCGTGGAAAGGCAAGTTACGGAATAAAATATTAGTTGTATTAAAATACCATGTGTGTGGTCCACTTTGCTCTTGTATGTGAATGCAGTGATTTAGAATAATGATAATATTTTAAATGGGAAATTTGATAAAGTAGCTTAACTTTTAGGGTTCTTTTAGGGTTCTTCCACGTGGAATTTGTACTTTCCAGTACACTTCTTGTCCAAACTACTTCACCAGTTTAAATGAAACTTTTAAAAGTTATTCAACTTATTATGTACTGTATTATTACAAATGCGGTTTTCGGAAAATTGAAAGATAATGGAATCAATCAAGAATTTACATAGAAATTTTGAAACACATTTTATGTTTTGCAAAATGAATCAGCAATTCAAAATATACTACGGCTATCCAACTACGATTCGGCTGTAACAAGTAGACCGCGGATGTTTATGCAAATATATTTTCTATAGTACACCGTTACATCTAGAATCAATATTCGTTTTCCACCAACACATTTACAGATCTGTCTAATGACGAAAAATATTTATTCTCCTGACCTATTTTTCTCATCCATCTGGAAAAATCTGTTTGCACAACCATCTGCAAATAATTCATGAATGAAAATAGTTTCTCAGAAACATCTATCAAAAAAGTACGATTTTAACACGGTCAACATACACTCTATAGTACATACCTAGTCCCTAAAAATAACATAATGACTCTTGTATCCCCTAGAAGACATACTTAAATCACAGGCATCCATTGTATCGTCTAAGTTAATGGTAGGAGACGAAAAAGCTGAATGGGCCCGAGAAGAAGAAGTACAGGGACTTTTGATCTCGCCATGCAGGTGCAGAAATCATTTTTTTTTTGTACGCCTTGCTGAAAATCTCGGATATGTAGGCTACCACACAGTGTTCCACACAACGCAAACGAGTACAAAAGGAAGAGGGCGGCGAAGAGGGGGTGGGGTGGGGGAATGGGGGGGTAGTCGTCTTCGATACCTTCGGGCGTTTTTCAAAAGGCAGGTGCAGAGGTACCTTGATTGATTTTCCTTGGCAACCCGAGATCTTCGCAATTTACTCGACTATTCGAGATACTTGACGAGATGACAGGTGCTGTTACCACAAAAATCACACCTGTCTAATCATAGTTTGCATTCCGCGGAGAAGTGATTACGACGGTCCGGCTGGTTTTTCAATCACTCAAACGATCGAAGGTGTCGGATGAAAATCCGATCGACGTAATAATCCGTTACGAAAAACATCCTTCGATACGCCACGAAAGGTTTTGGTAAAACTTCCACTATCGTATTTTATGCAAAACATCGATCGTAAATATAGCTTTGGAGAAATTATAAGTTGGTCGATAAATTATGCGAATTCTGGACCGCATTGTTTTTTGTAGTATTTTCAGAGAAAATAATTTACGGAAAATTATTAACCAGTAACATATATTGTGATGCTGATAATTATATTTGCGAACGAGCTGCGTACAGTTCGTTCGTCATGGTTCCCGGTAGTTTGTCATCTGAAATTTATGTTTTCCACCGTACATAAAACTATGTAAATAACCATAATTCTACCACGTGTACCGTCGACCACTGTGTAATTCTAACGACGTGATTATAGTTCTCGGTATTCTCGTCCGATGTAAATTACAGAAAACATTACTCGCGGGATTTCTTTTTCAAACCGATATCCCCTCGGTATGATAGAAAACTTTTAGACGTGCATTGAAAGCCACTCCGTCTTAATGCGCACTTTACTTCGGCTGAATTTATCACTATTATCAGTGTCACTCACGGTTTAAGATTACATTCCTGTTGTACTAACAATGCGAAACGGGGATATCAAGTTTCGCGTGTCACAGCCACGCAATAGCTATGTGCATAGTTTAATATGAAAATTCATTTTCACCGCGATATTCTAATGAATTATTAGACTCAAATGAATGATAAATAAAACGTCTTATACAAGGAAATCAATATAATTAAACCGATAGAATTATTTATATAATTCGTAGAAAAACTGAAAGACATTTTTAGCAATTAGGTATTTTGCAAGTTAAAAAAAAGTCTAAAATAATGTTCCATGAATTAGGATTCAAGGGCGAACATCGATTCTGTTGATCTTGCTACGTAATAACTGGCTAGCAGGTGGAACTTGCAAAATTGATATGCTTGATAAGAAGTACTTGGCTACCACTATGCTAGCCACTATCGAGTCCCCTGGTCAGGAAGTTACCAAGCGATAAAATTCCTGTAAAGCAGCATTTCTTCCGCACGTCTTATTACTCACAATTTCATCCATTACCATAAGCAAGCCTGTAGTAGACTTTTCACCGCTATAAATTGTCCTGATAGCGACGATCAGGAATAACGATGTGGCAAATATAGTATCAGATACATATTCGCTTCGCATGAGACCAGCAGAAAAGTAGGTGTACACGACATAGGCATTAGATAAGTTCGAGAATTCCATTTACATACTAAATTCCGCTTCTTACCATCAAACACATTTACACACACACATACACACGCACACACGGTGAATATCTCATCAAGCTGCTTTGAATTCTAAATTAATCTAAATCTGAGCTCTATCTATAACGGTACAAACGTTTATTAAAAAGTTACCCGACATCGTGACTAGTTCGCAGCGCAGAAATTTCATTCCAAATTTCCACCTAGCGATAACGTAATCCCGTTGCCCTCCTGCAACTAGTTCTCCAAACTTCCAACATCCACGAATACACTCTATACAAATTCAATCTAAGAAAACAATTCTATCACTTTCCTAGTCTCCATTCCAAATAGGAATCATTTCACAATTAAAAACAATGCACTCCGTAACGTGAAAAATCCAATAAAAAGACACTTTGCCAATTGTCATGGAAATGAATTTCTCTAACCCCGTGAACCCTGTGAACCCCGTGAATCCCGTGAACCCCGTCATGGTGCACAACTAACAGCGACACTAACCCCATAATCCGGGGGTGTAATTCAGGAATCGAGCGATCTGCAATTTCACGTGCGAGTCTCGGGAATCGGGCGTAAAGATGGGGGAAACGAGGGATCGAAGTGGACCGAAAGTGGAAAGGACGGTTGGCTGGCGTGGCTTTGCCCCGGCGTGACGGGCCACATTCCACACATTCCACGCGGTCACGGCCATATCTCTCATTCCTCTAGATTTCCCGTCCCACCATCGGTCGGGTACCATCACTACCACTACCACCACCATCACCATTGCCACTGCCACCATTACCGTCCTCATCGCCAGCGCCGCCACATCACCCCCCTCCTCATTCTCTCATTCTCTCTCTCTCTCTCTCTCTCTGTCTCTCTTTCTCGTACACCTTTACACCTTCCTTGGTCGAATGCGCCTTTCCTTTGCACACTGACCATCACCCACGATCGCATACTTGGAGTGCTGTATGGTTTCTTGGTCGTTGAATGTGATTGGGGATGTGGGAATATTATCTGGCTTTAATGGGGGATTTCTTTTTTCTTCCCGTGGCCACGTTTTATGGCGACGCTGTTTGGAGAGACTGGTTTCTGGGATTGTGAAGCATGGGAAATTGTGATTTGATTAGGGGGAACGGGAATTTATTGGATGGCAAAGAGGGAGAAAGAGAGAGAAAAAGAGGTAGAGAGAGAGAGAGGGGTATTGATGGCTAATTTGGTCAGTTTCGATCGTGGAATTGCGATTGTAATTTTTCGGGGGAGATTGTTGATTTATATACACATTTTATATAGCTCAGGTGTGCATATGATTTTACGAAAAATGTCAACCTACTGGCTGCGAGTTCGAGGTAGAAACGATATCAAAACCGGCCACACCGAGCTACCGTTTTCTGGATGTGACGCGAACATTGCAAATGTTTGTTTATCCAATTTATATCAGCGTTGCATGGATCGCTGTTTATTCCCGTAATCCGACGTTGATCGTATAACAAAAAAGAAATACATTGAAATGATATAAAGTTTATATCATTTCAATGGTTTATATTATAAACCATCGAAATTTCTGCAATAATTAATTCACTTAATGTATCATACTTCGAGTCAGTAATTGAATAAGACTTTGGAGTATATTGGAAGAAATGAAAAGTGTAGATAGAAAGAAACCAGATTAAAAAAAATGTACTTCGAATACACGGAAATTCAGGACCAGTCGAAGCTTCCGGGGTTTTGATGAAAATAGAGTTCTAAAAACTAAACGCGGAAATATATTTATCCGTTGTGTTCGAATCGTTGTAAACGAAGCGTGGTTGCGCGATTCCTACCGACGTGTAATACTGGAAAATTGACTGGCTGTCGAGTACTTTCCTCGATATGACGTGAAACTGATGGAGAATTCGGAGGGATGTCGATCAAGGGACAAACTGTGGAAGGGAATACCCCTCCCGGAAATCTATCAGCAGCGATTAACATTGTCAACTGTTTATAACCGATCATACTTTAGTTTTTTTGTTTCTCAGATAATATTAATATTTATAGAATTTAGAATGTTAATTTCTCATTAACCTTTAAAAATAATATACAGCAATAAGATAAGATTCGTTCGAAAAACCGATTTGAGTGGTAATTGCACTTCATTAAGGATTTTGTGAAACATTTTGCAAAGTACATATCCATTCATAAAACAAATAATATGATTATCATAGTTTGTATCAACAATACATGTTTCTGGGTATACAAAGGTTTAACATTTGTAGATTCTTAGAGCCTGATTTTCGCTTGCCCTTATCGCTTTACGGTCTTCCGACATTTTCATAATGTTTTACGACAAGAATGAAATTGATAAAAGTTTGCGAAAAATAAAAATGTCCTGTTTTTTTTATAAAGAGAGGGGGACGGAGAGAGAGAAATTGCGTCCGCAATTTATTTTTTAATTGGTAATTAAAGTGCGCCGAGATGTAGAGAGTGATTTACAGCCCGTTCACTCAGACTTCTCGCTTCATTCCCTGAAAGTTTGTAAACTAGTTACACAAATGGTGACAATAATTGCACCGATTAGAAATTTCGTAAATGTTCAACGTTAAATAAAACTTGCACAATCCAAATAAAAAAATCACTCTTTAAACGGTACTTTAAGATAAATATAAAAAATCCAACCATTCTCCTTTCTTTCAACAAAATGAATCAAATCCCACAATTCCCATTCAATTACAATTCCATCCAAAATATTCTCACCCTGACCTCACCAACATATCCATCCACCCTCTCCACCACACGCCTACAATTCCACATTACCAAACTCATTCGCTTCATTCAGCAAAAACAGAAAATTCAGAAACATTATCTCCCACCCCCAAAAAAATATCGATGCAATCGCGCGCGCCCTTACCGGAGCCAAAGGGCGGCGAACGATAAAGAAATTCGTAACTCGACGTAGTGCCAGCTAACCTCGGTGTGAAGCAGCGGAAAATTGTTTGACCCTCGGCGGCGCAATGCTTTGCCCGACGTAACGTAAAACCCATGGAAAATTCGAAGAGATATCGAGGCCAGAACGGATAGGGGTGGGAGGAGGAGGAGGGGGAGGGGGAGGGGGGAACAGCCACAGAAGGGAGGATATAGGAATACGGAGACGGCTCTTTGATCAGCAATTAACACCAACGAGCCGACCTCAGCTCGATCTTCCGTATGCTCATTGGATGAACCCTCTCGAGACACCCGAAGCGGTTTTCCGTCGCGAAATCCCCCGGAACGGTTCACCTGTTTCATCATCCGACGATGCACCGGATGGCTTTGCGCGATATTGCTACTCGCTTGCACCCGCCGACGAAGTCTGGTCACGCTTCTGATTGATCAAGTTTTCGGGTGGTGCACCTACCGCCACGGAGTCCCTCTGTGCTTACTGACCGGGAAGCTTTTTGGAAAATTGGAAGACGGCATCTGGAATGCCCGAGCCACTGGCTTTACTTCGGTCGGGGCTTGTTGAAATGTTAAGCGATGTCTGGTTAGGTAAGAGATGTAATAATGGTAGCACATGGTTCGCTTAGGAAGGGCTGGAATGTGTGGGAGAGTGTGTGAGAGGGGGGTTTAGGGTGCATCCAGACGTGAACGTGAGTCATGTGCATTTATGCTCACGCGTGGACGCATCTTTAAGAAAATCGTTGTGGAATGTAGTGTCTATTATTTTGGAAATATTTAGTTGAGATAGTGTGTAATTGTAGTGAGATCCTTGAAATGGGCGAAATGAATGGTTGTGTAATATTTTCAGTGAGTTTTTTAAATTTAAGTAATTAATTATCCTCCTTGGCATTCCATAAAAACTGTGGACACATTCAACTTTGGGATTAATGTGAAACTCCTAATTACGGTAATTGATATATCTTTTGTATAATTTCAGAAAATTTAAAAATAATGACATTGATCGAATAATGTTAACTAATTATGAATGAGAAATAGCTGTTAAAATAAAATATCATGAAGAATTTAATTTCTTTCCACAATTTTAAAAAACGTTAGCAAATGCATATAGTTTTCCTTTCATTTCCACTACGATTCTTTCAAACATTCTAAACCACATTTGTCTTCGACATTTAATATACATGCTACAATCCATAGTGATATTTTTTTTTAAGTCAGACAGATATCTCGAGGAAATTTCGATTTCAATCCGCGATTGGTGGATATTGTTGAAGGATCGCCGGCATCACGACGGATCATTTTAGTTTCAATCTCGTCTCAAAGTCAGCATTCAATAGGACCGATGCACCCGATATACTCGTATGCTATCGTTTCCCCGATTGCAAATTCTTTTCACAAAATTCCGTCCGGACCGAACTTCTGGCACATCCAATCGAGATCCAATGTGCAAGATGGCGTTTCCTTATGTAACACACGGTCATGTATGTATAGATATGTATAGTTACTCTCCGAACCTGTCCTCTTCGATTTCTTCCTTGTAGTCCTTTTCTCCGGAGTCTCGGGGAACGGTAGACCCCGGTATTAGAGATCGCGGAGAGATTAGATCAGAACCTACGTTTAGATCACGAAGAACCGTTCCGCATCTGTGCTGCTAGCCGGCTTCTTAACCCCGATTAAATTCGAGACCGCGAACTTTTTTCGCTGATGGTTTATCGCGGCATTAACATCGACGTTGCGATAATTATGACGGGAACATGAATTTGTAATTTTATCGAGGAATTTGTACGGTACTTACAATTTGTGCCGGCGATAGCATTTAGGTTTCCATTTAACAAGGAGGATGCAGACTCGATGTGCACTTTTTGAATGAGAAAAGTGGAATTTTTGGGGCGACGTGTATGAAAACCGAGAAAAATATTTGGGGTACATGTATGGCAGTTTTTTTAAATGAAAAACTAATTCCTTTGTATCAATTTCACAAAGACAAATTATTGTAATAAAAACTCTATTTTAAAATTTAGATATCGTCGAAAAGGTCGATATTTTACGGAGTGCTGTGTGAAAAAAAAAAAAAACAAAAAATTCCCACAGAAAGCAATAGCCAAGCTTTTAAAAAAAATTATATTTTGTATTTGTAATATCGGGAGAACTGTGCTCCAAATTCTAGATCAATGGTATTTAGAATTTTCCATTATTTGTTATTGTTTCAGCAGTACGATAACGGATCAAAGAAATTGTACGTCATAAGAAATTTTTATAGCGATGAATACATCATTGAACAAATCTCATCGTATCAAGTTTCAACTGATCAATTGCACTTGTTATATACACGTATGTATACTTCTATTAACGATATATTCAAAGTTCTTTTGAATTACTACAGAATCGTTGGCAATAATAAAATGATCGTGCTGAATCGATTGTGAAAGAACCTTTAGAAGCACCGTTGCATAAATTGGCCGCCGCGTAAAAGACCATAAATTAACCGCGTACTTCATGTAGATTACTAAAGCACCATTCAGTTTCTCATGCACTAATTTAATAATTGAATGAACGGCCATAAAAACGAGATATTCACACATTACCAAAATGTGGACACTATATTTACCATTAAAAACTTAAGAAGTATATTCACTACTATATTTGAACCAAAAAAAGTCTATGGTTTCTTTCTTCGAAATTTTCACCCTTTCCAAATTCGAGTTCAAAAATTCTCATAGCTGAATTTCGATTAAAACCGATAAATATGGATTAATTAGACTCCCTGTCGCAATATAACAAAGCAGCTTTTTTCTTTCTCCAAAATTTTCACCCTTTCCAAATTTGAGTCGAAAAATTCTCAGAGCTAAATTTCGATTACAACCGATAAGTACGAGTTAATTAGTCTCACTGTGACAATATAACAAAGCAGCTTTTACGAGTGCTGATTAAAACGACGCAATCAAGTTGACAAACTTTAATGACACCGCTCAAACACTATTAAAGCACACTTATTGACTAACAAGCGATCTGTTGGCGACCGCGGTTTTTAAGCTTGATTTCCCAGAATTTGATTGTTCTCGGGGAAACGTGTTCGGGCCTGGGGCATGTGTGGAACAATGAGCCCTCGCGTGGCACTGCCCTGGGCCCTCTGGGCACCGGAACAATGGGCCGCCGAAACACAAACTACAGTTTCATTAATGCTAATAACCGACGAAATTAAGCCCCCTGTTCCTGCACACCCTCCCACGCCCCCCACTCCGCCCCTGTACGTGTGTCACGGGTTAATTAAATCCGGAGCGAAAATATTTCACGAGATTCCGGCGATTCTTCAGCGCCGTGATCCCGGCGATTTTGTTTTCGTTCGAAACTCCGCCATCCCGACGGTTTTGTCCGCTCGACTTGGAGTTTTTGAGTTTGACACTGTCAAAGGAAAACGCACCGCCGCGGACCGACTAATTCACGTTTCTGTCCGCAAGGTAAAGTTCGTACTAATTAGGAAATAGTAGACGTGTTTTAAATTGCACCTCTCATTGTAACGTAGAATTCGTATTAAGCGGAAATACACGCTTTACCGCGCGTTAAGAGTATTAGGGACACTTTTAAACCGGGAGATAAGTATTGTATCGTAAAAGTTAGAGTTTTATGAATAAATAAATGAAAATTATATCGTAAAATGTAGTTTTCGCGCATGTAAAATGTATTTTTGTTACTATTTCCAGCCGGTTATAGCGGCAACGTTGCGTTGAAATTTGTAAGCGACATTTTCTCCAGCAAGTTAATTAAGACGCATACGGTATTCAGGTTAATTAACATACAAACTTTTGTAATACAGAGAGGAAGCACATGCATTTCATAGCTGAAGCAGTAATTATTTTTGTAATTTAAGGGAGACGCACTATTTCATCATTTATTTTCACAACCTTATTTACACACGTTTTTCGTCGAATTCTTTTCTATCACAGCTTAGATTCAAATAAATATACTAATTAAGAAACGGTAAATAAAATAAATAAATTCTCGTACAAACTTCAGATATCCTTCATTTAAACTAACGTGACACTACTGTGAAATCTGTTAACACTATTTCTACCAAGAGGTGTCAAAAGACACCTTTCAAATTTTAACTTAAAATCATTCGTTAAGTTGAATCATGTCTCCACAATTAATTTGTGAACTTTTTATACAATAGTTGTTAAATTATCTACATTTAACTGGTAATTTGAAATCCCAACAGTTTTGGCAAATATTTGCATACAAACGAAAAGGTTTCAAAAGACACCTTTTGGTCGAAATAGATATACACACAATCGTGGTAGAAATAGTGTTAAATAACGAAAGAAAAATTACAATCGAAGTCAGTGAATAAAACGAGCATCATTAGCGTATATTTAGCCACCGATTATTTTCGTTCGACGATAAAAGAAGGACTGCATTCGTTCTCGTCTATGAAAAGCTTGCACGTATGCGCCGTATATCGTGCTGCTAATTCTTGTCGTAATTTAACCTCCCGATCAAGCGAGGCTGGCATTTGTCTCTCAAGATTATCGCTCGCGCTAATAGCGGATCGGGTATTAATAGTGAGCACTGCGCAGAGATAGCCGGATTATTGGTAGTTAATGCCTTCGATAATTTATCGATAGGAAAACCCATAAAGTGGGAATACCGAACTGCCTGCCGCGAGAAAGTGCTACCAATTTATTTGTTGATCACGTATAAACATTCACCTTTCATTAACCATCCGTGTGACACGATCTGACACGTTTCGATATATTTTCATGATTTGGGTGATAAAAAAAAATATATATAGAGTCGTCGATCAGGAATCGTCGAGTGTCTGGTGAACAATGGGAAAATTGTCGCTCGTTGATTGTTATCATGAAAGCGTGCCGATAACGGTACTAATTGATGGATTTGTATGTACTGCGATTCGAGCACGCGTTTGTTTCATTGAATTACACGTTGTGACTGTTCTGTACTTTCAAGACAGACACTTGGAATGTATCTTGACATTTGTAATTAAGGGTACGTTGAGATTTGACGGTGGTGAATGTATAGCGAAATGAAATAGTTGCGTAACGTTCTAATTGCACATGTAAATACTTGATTGAAATCAATTTTAATAGTTCACTCGCCGCACGTGTTTACGCGCTTTCACAGAATTTGCGCGAAACACATTTATAATAGGCACTTGATAAATTTTAAGTGTACACGAGTAGTTCTTTTTTTTTTAATACTAAGTGTTCTCACGCTTAAGATTTCAGAATTGTACGTGTGAATAAAAACACTTTATAAACATTTCATAAAATCATTGAAGCAGAAAATTGATATTTCAAACCTACATGATCATTCATAAATCTTTTAATAACATATTATGTCAATAATTGAATATTTATGTAAAACTAGAAACGTATAAAACTTTACAAGTGATGTTATAGTATCTTTCACGTATTTTAATAGCAAAATATACATACATATAGAGGTTGTATCGAAATCATGTTTCTATTTTATCAATAATTCTGTAAGTGCATATAACTTTAATTGGTGACATCATTACCGCTGTGCTAATTCGTAAATGTATGGGGAAGTATTGAGTAATTCATTTATGCCTTATTGCATAATCCATTGGGGTTTCGTCACACAACGCGAAACGCGCACTCATCGTGTTACATACTATTAATGTGATAACGTGGTGACCAGAACATCGATTGATTTCGATTGACGGACTGCGATTACGATCGACTCTGTTTTGTCGACAACGTGTGTTAATCGATTTCCCAAATACAATGTATTTTCAGGTAAAATCGACGTAATAGCTGAAGGAAAGTTAATTCTGTGATTTTTCTACCGTAATAGCGTAGAATAAAAGGAAAATTCTGTCCTGTTTGTTTATTGATGTAAATTTAAACGCACGTGAATTTGTATTTAATGAATAGGAGAAAAATATCGTGATGTAGATATTTGAAAGCGCGGAAATATTTGAGCATGCACGTTTTAATATGTAAAAATATCAAAGCATTGAAATATCGTCGCAGGAAAATTGAAAAACTAAAATAAATGTTTAAGAGTAAAAGACTAAAGTTTATTGTTACATATACTTCAAAGCACAGATATCCGCGGTATAGATTTGAATGCATAAAAATTTTGAAGTATTCAAACATAGCCGGATAGAAGTTTTGCAGATAAAACGAATTTTGAAGCGTGTAGAACATTGGAATATCACCGCAAAGACTTTTGAAAAATAAAATAAGTTTCAAAGGACCAGAATATCGACGTGCAATATCAAAGACAAAAAAAGTTTCTAGCATATAAATACGTCTCAAAGTCTCAATACCTTATAATAAATAAATTCCACTAGTACGAGTAGTACTTGCAAATATTATTGAAAAGACAATGAAATAAAGCAAAATAAAATACCCGCATTAATTGTGTATTACTATAATTTCAATAGTAAGTCAGCGGAAATATATTGAATTCTCATTCATAATTTAATTTATTTATTAATACCTACACATCTTCTTATTTCTTGGATATTAAAATTGATTAACTAGCCAGACCGTTAATATGAAAACGTTAATTAAATTTTACTTCACTCTATAACAAAAAAGTGAGTAATCCACGGTTAGAAATTACCATATTTACTATCGCGAGTCCAATAAGATAACCGACAGTTCTTTGTTCTATTAAAATACAAAATAAAAGTCACGCACACGCACTTGTAGAATTTAACGAGGTCCCATATAAATTTCATTGTTTTTCCCTCGGTGAGACGAAACGTGAGGGCTCGCTGCGTGCCAATATTGTTCCGATATAAAATGGCAATTATATCGGCGATAGCGGCGCGAGAAAGAAAAGACGGAGTCGCTCGTGGCCGTGAATGTCAGTATGAATAATTGTTATTACCCGGAGTGGCGAGAAACCGCGAGACAAAACCGGAAGTGCGCTCGAGTAAAGTGGATAAGCGGTAATGGTGCGTTGTGCACACAGAGGGAACACGTTGCACAGTCGTCAAAGGGAGTGCGTGTGCCGCGCGTATAAAAGTCTATGACGGAAAAAGAAACGCGGCGAAATGACTAAAACAAAAAAAAAAAAGAAACAGTCGGAAAGAATGTTGCGTCTCATCTGCGGTACCGCGGGCTGCACGCACCGCGCCATTGCAAACTGCTTTTTCCACATTCGACTCACCGCGCGAGATTTACCGTGCAAATTGCGGATTCGAGAAAAGGCTGAACAAATACACGTTCACGCGGGTAAATTGTTGCCAAGCAAATCGCCGCTTGTTCATCATCCTTAGCGAAAGAAGATGGAATAAATCACGCAAAACCAATGCTCTTTCAGGGGAAGAAGCGATGTAATCTGTAATCTCATTAAGGGAGAATTTGCTTTTCTATCAAATAACTACCTTAGAGATTGTCATGATGACGGCCATTTAGCAGTAACATCGTTACCCATCAAATCATGGAATTTAAAGAAAATGAAACACGAAATGGAATCTGAAGTTTTTCTAAAAAAAGTTCTAATATCATAGGAATTAAATTGATGAATTAAATCAATTTATCATAACATAAGAATTATTACTAATCTGGACAGAAATTTACTACGTTTACAATCTACCCTACTTCAACGATCTTTCGAACCATACTTGTTATAAAAAAAAATTTTAATTAATAAATAATGATCTACCCTCGCAGCATCCTAAAAATTCGATCAACTATCGAACCGATTAACGTTCGCCGGGGCAAGAAAATCACGGGCAGAAAGTATCGATTGACCCACCCCTGGCCCGTAATATAGTGTCGTGTTACAAGTTGACATACTAACCACACAAAATAATAGGGATTGCTACACGGTCTAAATCTTTTGTCAAGTGCGCGATGGTTACCGGAGAGTGCGGCAAACCTAAGCTGCCGGAAGGTGTGCACGTGGAATGCTTTCGTGGACGGGTACATGTAAGGATATACGGGGGTTTGAAGTCACTTGATGCCCCCTGAAGGGTCTGTCCCACATTACACTTCATCCAACAATGCCCATAGCGAAGAAAGGCCACATCCTTCTGCGACGCGAAACTCGTTGGTTTTTCGTTCGTTTTAGTTTACGGTATATTCGGGTCTTTTCTCTCGTGTCAAAACTAAGGGGTCGATTGTTTACCGCGGCAGCAATAACAAAGGAACAGTTTTGTAGGACAGTAGATCCCGTGCCGTGATTTCATTTTTTTCATTTTGGAGTATTTGTGTGTTTTTTTTATTTGTTTTGTACTCTAGAAACTTGTGATTGATTAGGCGATTAAATTCTGGGGTGATTTACTTTGCAAATATTAAGTATGTTATAAAAGAACGATTTTATACAACAGTAGATCCAATTGCAAAGATTTCTTTCTTTTTGAAATATTTGATTTGATTTACATATTTATTATAAACTCTAGAAACTTGTGATTGATTAGACGATTAAATTCTGATTTGATTATCATTGTTACACAACAGTAGTTCCCGTGCGAAGAATAATTTTTTTACTCTATTTGATTTCGTTTGTTTATTTTATAATCTCGATACGTGTAATTGATCAGACGATTAAATTCAGATTTAATTCGCTCTGAAAATATTGGGTCGCTGAATTCTACGGGTGTCGTCGCGCAAGTACACGTTTCCTCTACCGTTTTCACCGGATACGTGTCACAAAAGACGTAAAACCGAGAAAGCAACCAGAGACGTTAGCCACCCTTGCCAGAACAAGGTGTAAGACAATACCGGAAAGTGTTCTTCGCTTAAAAGAGGTAAAGTGGATAAACGTAGCGGCGCGATGTGCACACAGAGGGTCGTGTGTGCTGCATTTAAACATATGGCTCGCACACGGCAGAAATCCCGGGTGGACGGAAGCCGTGGACGTCGCAACCTCGTTCTTGAGTATCTGAAAACTTGAAAGTCTCCGGAGACTTGTGCATCTAAGCGGCAAAAAAAAGCGCAAAATGTAGGGAGATTAGGTCACTCATTACCCAGAGAGATTTCCGCGTGGAATTTTATTCAATTAAACCTCGACAATGTGAAAAATATATTTTCATTGATACCTTGTATCGATAATCATTTGTATCGAACAAGCAAACAGTTACTTTCCCCCCAGTGATATTCATTGAATAATTGCTTTCGCAAATAGTCACGATTGCAATATTGATTGGCAGTGATAAAAAATATTGTGTGGAATATTTATTAAAAGAACCTCCATTTATCAAATCACAAGTACAATTGTTCCGTACATTTGATTGCTTGGAATTAAACGTTTCGATAAAAACCGACCGTAAAAATTCAATTCAATACTATCAAATAAACGGATCAATTTCACAGAGAGTAATGAAATTTCAAATTCTTTAAATTTCACTTCCAAATCCTTTATTTCTAATTAATTCGAAAACGGAAGTATCGCTTAAAATTTTCATCGAATAAATCCACACGAATTGTCACCATAGCCCAAGAAGCCCGTGTTTTACGTGACGTGAAACAGCCGTCGCTTTATTTACTGCGGACAGGCCCTAAGAAGAAACTTGTGGAGGACGAGTCGAACGACAGGATACCGGGGTCTGCCTATGCCCGGTGCCAATTATATTCTCATGGGTTTCTCATAGTTGGCAAGGGAGCTTCCGAGCCGCGGAAAATGCCACAAAAAAGGTGCTTTCAGTTCGACAACAAAACCGTGAGGGTGAGCGAACGAGTAAGTTCGAGTGGCACGACGAATCCACGACGAAGCCATTACTACATTCTCCGCCAGGGAAGTAATGTGTTATTGAGGAGCTACCAGGTGTAACTTATGCCTTCACCAACCTCGAGAGTTCATATTGTACCTGGGAGCTCCTATGAAGTGCCCCGACAATAATGGGCCCACCCTTTGTGCACGATGCTCTATTGATGTCGAGACGAATTCCGTAACGTCTGCGACCTGGAAGCCGGGGTGGTGGCTCTCTTTCTCTATTTCGCCCTTTCCTCTCCTCTCCTCACCTCTATTTCTCCTGTTCGCTAGCCCTACCTACCCGTATCTGGTTCTCTTTCTTCACCGAAGATATCTACGTTTTGACTGTGGCCCATAGATGGAAACGAGACTCGTATATGTATTATATATGTATATGGGTTGTGGATTATTGTCGAGTAGAAAACCTGAAAGAGAGGGGGAGTTTACCTGAACCCACCTGGTTGCGAGAGATCCTGAAGAAGTGGGATTTCGAAAACTCCTTGTCTGTCTGAATCGAACGCGGACTTTATTTTCTATGGTCTCGTTAAAAGACCTCTAGAGGTTTTGTCTGCGGACACGCCGGGGTGAGATCAATCTCACGTTTGCTATTGTAAACGTGTGCGCGAGAGGGTGCCCCGGGTGTGGTGTATGTCGTTACAATGGATTTTCGGAGAGGGTTTTAGGTGACTATGATGATGGGTGCCTTCTACTCGCGCGAAAATAACTCTTGACAAGGTCGTTCAAAATATCCATTGTGACGGGGGTGAGGAGAACGGTTGAAAGACATTGTTGAAAACGGCTGCGAGTGTTGCATCGATGAAAGTTAAGTGGCTCTTTTATTACGCGTTACGTAGTTTATTTTTTTTTTCTTCGTTCCATCCGTTAACACGCCATTCCACAACCTCTGGAGTTAACTAATTCGTGGGAAATCTGTATCGCGTCATAGTATAACTCGACATTTGCGAAATGTCTGCTAATTTAAAAAGAAAAAGAAACGACTGTAAAACTTGCGAACCCGACGACGTTGAAGTTTATTGTGTTACGAAACACACGAAGACGGGAGCGTTCGTTAAACGCAACGATCATTGCCTGTTAACACACGTTTTCCGCTCATCTTGTTCAGGAATATTCTGCAATGTTCATCCCACACGAATGCATTGGGTAATGAGAAAATCGAGGGCATTGATCGACTCCTTCGCCGCACGGAATATCTATTATGTATTCCCGCATGGAACAAGAATAAGAGTGTGCCGGTGTTTCTTTCACTATCACTTTCCGTTTATCTCAGGGTAAAGTGGCGATCTATCCGGAGACCTACTAACATTTCGTCGAATCATCGTTATTACGTAGCTCCAGGATGAGACTGGAATTAGAAGAATTTTATGCGATACGCGAATCCACGCGAGACCGTGTGAACTTACTCGTTAATATCAACAGTAAATTGTTCGATTTATATTTCGGTCAGATTATACAAGTACACTCAGGATTAACTATAAAAAGAATTATTTTTATTCCGGTATTATAGTGTTTTATTAATTATGTGGCAGAATGATAATTTATATAATCAATTGTAACATAATTTCTGATAGAATTGAACGTGCATTTCTAACACCTACATACACACACACATACATACATACATACATACAAAGCCGTTGCCTTATTTAACACGATCTGTTCGTTGTAATTACGAACTTAATTATGAGAACTATCGAACACATCGCTACAAGATTATGTCGACCTATTCGAAATCCATGATTGTGACCGACGATAAATGGATAAATTATACCGTACACGTATATACATCGTGCCAGAAGATAATTAGTAAGAACGCGATAGGAGGAACGGGTTGAAATTATGTTTCCATTCGATCTTCGAGCGTCACGGCGATAAAGACATTTGAATCGGATTTTTCCCCGGAACGTAATATTTCTTTTTTTCTTCTTCGACGTGGTCCTTAAGTTTACGGGTCCGTTCTATTCGCCGCTTCTGGTTAAGGTCGTGGTTCAAGTGGCGGCAATTAACGTTCTCTGTTTTCTCGGCTAACCTTTTAATCTCTCTACCACGGTGGTTTATCTAAATTGTGCTAGTTGGTAGTGTGGGAACGGAGCACACCAAGTGTCACGGGGAGGAAGTGGAGCGAATGCATCGCGATAAATGCGTCTGGGCCGTGCACGACTTTAAAGGGCGGAGCTAAAAAAGGATTGAAGACGATCCAGCGTAGAAAGTAGTGATAACCGCTCTTACAACACCGCGCTCCCCCGTATTTGTTGTCCCAAGGTTTATGAGAACGCCGGGGAATAAAATTCAATGCAACAGCCATTGTCTTTCCTAGACTTGTTGAACTATTAGCGGTTAATACAAATTGTTATAAATTGCTACACTTTCTCCGCGAGGGAATTGTTATCAATTAAGATCTTTACAACGGTGAATTTTTATAGATACGTGAACTATAAGTATTTTTATATGGATACTATGTTAATTTTTTTATATTGAGCAACTTTGATGACTGGAACAATTAAATTGATAATGAATGAATGAATGGCCAGAGTACCTTCTATTCTTATCACCGAACCCTCTGGTGACTGACTCGAAAAAACTAATGTTGTTTACTAACATGGAACCTTTGATGACTCTAAAGAGAATTTTTTACTGAACCACATGTGAAATTTGTTCGATAGCAGCAGACATATGTAAACAGTTAAGCACTCTGAATAAAAATAAGACATACTTCAAATATTTCAAAAAACATTGATTTTAAAAGACATAAAAACCTATACATTAACAACAATTCAAGAACCCAGTCAGTCATCTATAAATTCCCTAAACGCTCTTTCACCCGCGAACATAATTGCTAACCCAATCAACATCCCTTAATCCTTCAATCCTCCAAAACTCGTTCAAACTCGAAAATTACCATCCTAACCATCTCTCCCACAAAACCCGCGAGAAAACCTAGAATCTCCCGAATCTTTCCCGTATCGAAGAACTCTATCGGACAGAGGCAACCGCTCGAAACGATATTCTCCAAATTCGAGCTTCGATCCACGAGAAACGCGACGACGGAAGAGGGGCAGGGATTATGAAGAACGAGGCTGGTGAAATATCAGTGCTATGCAGGCTCTCTATCGGTAAAGAGGGAAAAGGATGAGGGCACCGCGAGGAAGAGAAAGAGAAAAGAGGCAGCAAGCAGTGTACATGAGGCATCCCATGCCTTGAGCATCTATACGGTCCTGAGGAATGTGCCCGTCCGATCCCACGGCTTACCCCTCCTCCTCCATCTCTCTCCTCTCTTTTCTCTCTCTCTCTCTCTCTCACTTTCTCTTTCTCTCTCCCGTCTCTCCCGGACGATAATATCGCTGAGGTTAGGCTTACTCTCCTAAGGCTTTTGCATGCATCCGAACGACGATCGAGTGACTTCGCGATCCGAGCGGGATTTCAACGATCTTCCCCCCCCCCCCCCCCAGGTTGCTGTGTCGATCTTCGACCGACTTTTCCGGACGTCGATTAAATCGATAAATTGGCCGATGTCGTCCAGGATATGACAGGACAAAAGCGTCGGAAAGTCAACGTAAGCTCCGATAGTACGGATCGAATACCGCATTTCCCGTGGGAATCGTTGCACGCGGTAGCCTGGTCGATTTTGTCCGATGATACGCCCCTGGGGGAGGTGGAGAGGGGTGGAGGGGGAGTGGTTGAATTATCGTGGAATTTTTGGAATTCATCGGTTATTAGTTAATAGGCTCGTCACACGAGATGATCCCGGTTGATAAACCTGGGCAGGTATGATTAGAATGTCAGGGACGCAGTTAACGTTCGTTGATCGTCGTGGGTGTCTTTCTGAGATTAATTTTATACGTCGCTGCGGGACATATATTTTTCGTCGCGATAGTTTCTCTTTTTTTTCTTCTTCTTCTTCTTCTTTTTTAAATGTACCCGTATAACGTAGCTTCACGTTTTTACTACGAGTTCTCTCGTCCAAGGGGGAGAGTAGGTGAAAAAAATTTATTCGCTCGACTTCCATGAAAACTTTAAATTCCAGCTTTTTCCGCCGAGCTTTCTCAGGACGGTTCATTGTAGATCCACGGGACGATCTATGGCTCTTTAGATTTTCTTATGGCCTTCCCCGGCGCCCATGTTTGGTTTAACCAGTTCGTTTAAGACTTACTGCGGATACCGGATCCATTTAACACGTCAACCGGTTGGACAAGTACAAAATAGTTTGAGAAGTGACAGGTTGCTATTACTATGTATTTTCAGCGTTACGCACCCTTCGAGCATGCAGAAGCTGTTACAGGTTTCTTGAATTCAAACTGCACGTTACACACCTATCTGTGTTATTCTTAAACGATACTCTGAAACGATATCAAACTAACACAAAATGATACGAATTTAATTCCTGTATCGTTTTCCAGAAAATTTCACCCACCCTGTCTTTATCGATCTTTAAATCTTTCTAATTACAAATTAATAAGAATAAGAAATACGTATGAGGTGCCTAGAACACAAGGAGTATAAGTGACTTTTATTTAGTTCTGAGAAAATTAAGTTCAAAGTTCACAAATGCTCACAAATCGCATTTCACTTAGATCCCTTTACCACTAAATAGAATGCTAAATTCAGATTTTCATGCCACAGATCTCAGTTCTTTTGAGAATGTTACTTATACCCCTTGTATTCTAGGCACCTCATATATCCTTTAGCTATACCAATCAATTCGATTAAAATAAGTCACACGGTAGCTAATTTACGACAGTTCTATTCCACGGTTCAGTACCACGCGTTTAACAAGATCGCCGGTTCAGCGGGTACAAAACAATTTCAGGAACGACACAATGCTGTTACCAGCCGTTAATCAGCGTGTTCGTTGCCGCCGAAACAATGCCGAGCAGCTTTCTTAGGTTTCTACCTGCCGTATGCACCGGCAATGTTTGGGGTCATATTGCGGTACCGCAACCTAATCGCGATTCGTTAATACGCCGCGGTATTCCCGGTGATTTGCAGGTCGGCCACGGGATTACCGGGTATAACTCCCCCCCCCCCCCCCGTACGAAGGGACGATCGAAGATAAAACCTGATGCCACGGCACCTCGGGATCGTTTTAATGACGCAACCGTCGTTGGCTCGCGTGAAAGTTAACTTTCGTGCAGGTACCGGCCTGCTCTTTTCCGCTCGCTTTCGAGAATAGCTGGAGACGACGATACTATCGGATATCCTGATAGGATCGAGTGTCGGGCAGATGGTACCACCATCCCTGTCGAGTTTACTGTCAAATCTACATCGACCGGTTAATTGCTAAACGGTAAAGCAATTTTTCCGTCAAAATAAACGTGTCGTTTTAATAGCCACGGGTGGACGGGAGGATTAAACGGACAATTATCGTCCCATTGTATTCGACACAATGGAAAGTAATTTGATAATTGTTAGTGTCAGGGTTAAACGGATCGGTTTATCAAAGGTATGATAAACTGTGAATATAATTCTAATTCGGACGATATATGTATATGTATATAGACTGCTGGGTGATTGTCAACAAGACTTACTTTGAGTTTTTGAGTGTGACCACATCTACAACAGCAATAAGACATGTAGTCGGGCAATGCCGGCATGAATTTCAATTGTTCCTGTTGCTGCGAGAACTCGTCGACTAGTTTGCGATACTGCACCCTGAAGATGGGCCTGGTTGTGCTCTGCGAGCCCTTGCCGAGGCGTCCCATAATCGCAGAGAATGCGGCCAGGGTTTTGCGCCTGCGTGTGAACCTCCTCATGCCACGGCGACCGTTGCACCTCTTCGTCTTCCAAAGCGATTCGAAGAGCACGGTTCGCGGTTTTCGCCGAATTTTCCCAATTTTTTCGAACACTGCTAAGAGAACAAACACAACCTGATATCCTGACACAAGAATACACCAGCGACAGTGTTGTACGATGTGAACTGATCACGTGATACAGTCCCAAATGGAATGTGTCTTGCAATTCATTTTATTCGATTTGTTTTTTTTCTTTATTTTTATTTTAATGACGATGCACACTCCCGATTAAGAAACGACTCGAATCGAATTCCACTCGAAAGTGAAAACAATCACGACGATGGAATCTTAGAATCCCATCGGGCAACCAATTTACAGAATGGTACGTTACGCGATAAATCCTAGAAGGATTTCAATCGTATGGGATAGAACATCGGTATGTAATCGTTTACGTCAGTGTGCAAGTTCTCGTCGGAATCCACTGCTGATTTAACTGGCACCCACTTGTCCACGACACCACGTAGCGCACTTTCTAATTCGTGTAGTATCGGCATACCGACTATGGAGCTACGCACTCAACACACCACTGTGTGAAACCTTCATTCACCTATCAGCGAACGGGCACACTTTCTAAGGAATTCACTTTATCGTAGTTAAATGATAAAACCTCGGTAATGGTACCGGCGCTCTCTCGGATCACACAGAATTCTTTCGAACACTTCCAGAACAAATTTTCTATCTCCCCTCCCCCTAATCACTCTGCTCTGTCTCCAGGGTGTGAACCTCCAGTGAACTTACACCACGCACGATTAAAAATATCACACCGAACCACGGCGAGAGCACGTTCCGAATGATCGACACGCGCATCTCTACTTCATGCTTGACGTCTTCCCGTTGATTCAACGCTCGTTCCGGAGATCTACAACGACAGTTCCGTCGACAAACATCTCGTTCATGATGTTCTTTATAGAATAGTCTCACGGTACCGTTGCTTCTCTCTCTCTGTCTGTCGTTGCATCTGTTAGCTTTTCACCACTATCACTCGCTTCGCTATATGGATACACATATAGATTCGTAAAAATAACAAGTGAACTATTTCAAACGTAACGATTTGTTCTCGCGGTTAAAAGTACAATTTCTTCGTACGATTGGCGTTTCTTTCTTTCTTCCGTTTGATTCCGATGTTTTCCCAGAAACGGTCCAGCGAGGGGGAATTATCCAGAAACCAGCCAGGTACTGTCGTAAGGTATACTATCGTTGGCAGGTGATCATCCGTCTCTGATCCGGCAACCGGTCCGATCGCTTTACGCGTGGGACACGCACGGAAGATCGAGGGCTCCACTTTGTGGCGTACGTAGTCTTCACCGAGTGTCGTTCTGCATGCCGATCCGCGGAAACCGGTTAACGAGTTCGAAGCTGCCTTTCGCTTCGTCCTCGTCGACTGTCAACCATACTTGCATCTACCACTAGCGTGTTAAGTCCATTTCTTTCTCTCCCTCCTCTCTCTTTGCGGTTTTTATCGTCCTCGCTTGGAAGACGAAGAGAAGAATCGGTACGAAAATTTATATGGTTACGATTCCGATTATAGTAGCGTACTTTGATTAAGCATCGGTGTAATCATCATTCGTAGTTCCATAGACTACTATTTGCCAGCCATGTTGCTTTTTATTGTTCGTTTACACTGGTATTAACTCAAGGATAACACCGTTAACATGGAAATGACATTTACTTGTCACGTTAGGGTCTTCCACACTTTTGTGTTACTCTTCTCACCACTGTCAAATATGATTCTCCAATCCCTCAAGCGTACAAGGGACACAAGAATATTAGCTACTCTTTCCGACAACCAGTCAAACCGATCGATCTACACTGATACACACTACTAAATCCTGACAACGTAACCTTCAACACTTCCTCTCCATAGGGCCCAGGCTAAGTACGAGCATGCCGATCTCCAGGAAGATACAACACCGTGGCACGCCAGTCCGAGTGATCTTTGTTTCCAGACCTAATAGACGTAGCGAACTCGTCAGTCCCGTTTTTTTTGTTTTTTTTTTTTTCACCGTCGCTAAACTCCTGCGACACCGAAAAAGGTCCCCGACAAGCACCCAGGACAGGAGGGGGAGTGGGGCCAGGTGTTGTTTCGTGGCCGCGTAAGCCGCCTAGAGCATGCTAGCCGGCCCCAGCGATAGCAATTCCTCCCGGTACGTATAGAGAGAGACTGAAGTCCGACGAGGAACACGAAGCAGGAGTAGCAGCACCGGCGGCCCACACGGCTCCATCCCCACCTAAGGCCTCAACGGACCGACCGACCGACCGACCTCTTCTCTCCGACCGCTTTCTTGCTCCAACTGCGGCATTGAACACGTTCAACGGCAGCTGGCGAATACCACCTATCTCCTTCCTCCTCTCTTACGTTCTTGCGGGCTGCTCTCTCCGCGAGAGAGCACCGGGGAGAGAGCCAGCGCCGCGCCGATCGCATGAGTTTGCGATTCGCGTTCTTTGACCTCCCGCCGGCACGGTCGCGGACTCGTGCCAAACCAGGGACGTTACTCCTCGTGGTTCGCACATAGGGCACCGAGCCGACGTCACCGACCAAAGGGCTGAAGGGTTTCGGTGGGGTGGACCCCATTCGGGTTGGGGACTTTTTGTTTGGACGAAGAAACGGATGTTTGGATCGGGGACCTTTTTTTTTAGGGTGCTGAAGAGTGGATGAATGTACGGGATTATGTATATGGATGTGTTGGACTCGTTGTTGGATGTGATATGATGGAATATGTCAGGGTTAATGAGTAATGTCTCCGGCAAACTGTAATTATCGTATCACGTTATAGGTGGAACGAATGTAATGAGACACTTTTGTGTATAAAGTGGACATCACGTTTTAGGTACTTGTTTCATTATTTGTGGAAGAACAATTCGAAAGATATGGAAACGATTCCCAATAGGTGTAACGAATGTAATGAGACACTGTATTGTATAAAATGGACATCACTTTTTAGGTACTTGTTTCATTATTTCTGGAAGAACAATTTGAAAGATTGGGAAACGATTCCCAATCTGTGTCCATTGATTTTTAAATGTATGGAATATATCTTCACGTAGGAAATTGTTTGTGTGAGTCTTTTTTTTATAAAGACGATTATACATATATAAATGACGTAATATCGAACCGGAAATGTTGTATCGTCGAGCGATAAGTGGAC
The DNA here is from genome assembly GCA_917499265.3 of Mimumesa dahlbomi. Classification (NCBI taxonomy): domain Eukaryota; kingdom Metazoa; phylum Arthropoda; class Insecta; order Hymenoptera; family Crabronidae; genus Mimumesa; species Mimumesa dahlbomi. Next base: position 6,608,683 of record OU824118.1, on the reverse strand, counting down.
ACACGTTTAGACGAACGCGCTCCGTTCGAACACTTTTATCGATGTTCCCATAATAACGTCGTTATTCACGAAGCGAGAACGTCTTCCCGGCGTAGATAAAAACGTAGCCGAAATACACGAAACGATGGGACAATGATGGACGCCCGTTACAACAGATAGAGCAAACATCCAATAAATTATGATATACCCTCGCGGTTATCCGAGCAGAAGAAAGCTCTCGTAGATTCACAGATTGAAAACTCTCAGATAAAACTTATCGGGTAGTTGAAAATTTCATTCGGCAGGGCGGTAAACAGTTTTTCTTCCGTATCTGCGGGAACTCGATTCACGAAAGCGGGAGCTGCTCTCAAATTCAGTTACGGCAGTTACTACGGAAAACGGGGTGGACGGATACGAGGTAGTAAAAGCGGCGTGCGGATGGCCCCAGCTCGTAAATGATCCCAAGTTAATCGTCGACCCCGGCTAATTTAATGTATAAGAGATTCCCGACTCGACCGTAGTACACGGCGTGAATTTCACGTAACCGTAAAGCTCGATCGTAATGCCGAAATAAATCAGTCCTCCTTCTTTGGAAATCGACACGGATTTCGAATTTCCACAAGTGGATATTCGAGAAGTTCAAATTCGTAAATTTAAATATTCCTGAGCTCCAAGGATTGAATTTGGACATTTTCGTAGGGATACTTTTGTAACGATATTCGTACGGTTTGAATTTTTCGAAATTTTAAGGATACAAATTTGTATGCATTCAGTTTATGAGTTTTGAAATTTTTGCGTTGGTAGATGTAACTGTTCGTGATTTCCAAGTATCAGTATCATTGCGCATTGAAACCTTTTACGCCTCGAATCTCCGGAAAGCTTAAAGAGTATTCGCCGGAATAAATCAGTGTTTCTCCCTTCTCGCCGGAAGAGGGGCGAGGATTTAAGAATAATACCTGTGCAATCGGTTATGCAGATCACGCGTTACGATTCAACGTGGTTTCCGTCGAGAAATCATGGATCCCCCCCCCCTTCACCGAGCTCGACTTTATTACCACGAACGAAAATTACTGTCTACTACTACCCGTATGGACACGTAATGGACAGTTCGACGAGGGGGGAGGAGTGACTTACAAGTAGTACATTATAAAAGTTCCTACGATTTTTCACCACGCGACGAAAGTTTGTATGGCTTTTGCCGCATTATGAAAGTTCGGATGATTTTTACCACGGTTTTAAACTCGGTAGTATGAAAACAATGAAAAGTAAGTACATAGTTAAAATACAATTTTCAAACAAAGTTCGTCACATTATGAATATTCTATTGGTATAATTCCTGCGGTTATGACACAATTCAATAGCTGAAAAATCACTGGAGAACGAAGAGGAAATATCAATTAAATTTATTCATAGCTATTTTATGAACTGCGTTACGCTGAGAACACAATATTCGGGCATAGAGGTTGTTAAAAATATTACTATTGTATCAGTGTGTGATACCAAACGGAAAAATAATTACCTACATATTTATCAAACATTCCTTATTAAAAGATAAACTGTATGAAACGATTTCTAAGATTTTCAATTTTACAGTAATTTATCCACACGTTGAACAATCGAGTTAATTACACACTACATCAAACTTGACCGTTTAGCATATTTCATTTTCCCGTATCCATTCATTTTCACACAAAACCTTTGCATTTGACACGAAAACGATTACACCATATAAGAATCTCGTAATTCCCTCCAATTTGTCCGAAAACGTAATTATGCATACCTCTGAAACTAATATATCTACATTATAAAAAACCGTGCATTCATTACCACTATTTCTACCACGATTGTGTGTATACCTATTTCGACCAAAAGGTGTCTTTTGAAACCTTTTCGTTTGAATGCAAACTTTTGCAATATTTGCCAAAACTGTTGGGATTTCAAATTACCAGTTAAATGTAGATAATTTAACAACTATTGTATAAAAAGTCAACAAATTAATTGTCGAAAAATGATTCAACTTAACGAATGATTATAAGTTACAATTTGAAAGGTGTCTTTTGACACCTCTTGGCAGAAATAGTGTTAAAAATAAAGCAACAAATACAACACTATAGAATCCCATTCTTCCATTAATCCACAATTATTCCTCCTGCCCTTCCCATTATCTCTTTAGCCCAACTTAACACTAGAACGACCAAGGCAGTCAAAATGACTAGTTCCGAAATTCTTATAAGAAGCGCTTTAATTTAAAGCATTTGCGATTTCCAAAATTTTTCATAACCATATTTCTATATGTAAATAGTTAAACTAATGAATTTACTATCCCTCTTTATTTCATTGTTTCAATCATAGTTATCCAATGTTTCTCAATTTATCCAAATAATCCCCGGTCGTTCCAGTGTTAAAACACGCATCCATGAATCATAATTCACACATCCGTATCTTATCCTACCGTTCCCAAATTTTCCACCGTTATTCCCAAGACACTCCAAGTTCCCATCCGGCGTCTTCCCATCCGCGACGAAAATCCCGGTGGCTTTCCACGGCGTTCTCGTGTTCCGAGAGCGAATTCGCGGCTGCGGATAAGGATGTTACTTTTTGCCGCGGTCACCGTCGGCGTCTCCGTCGTGTTGCTCGTCGTGGCTGATGGAGGAGAGGCAGATCCACGGGTAATAAAAAGCCAGAAAAAGGCCCGAGGCTGCATACCTTACATAGTCGCACGCCTCCACGCGACTCGCGTCCCGCGTCGCGATGCTCTCTGTTCCTAACGGTCTCCCGGACGCCGGGGCGTCGCGTTGTTTAACGCGACCTGCTTGAATGTTTACCGGTTTGCCCATGCGAATTTATCAGATAGCGATAAGCCCGAGTCATTCGTTAGAATTTTTCCTGTTTTTGTTTCTTTCTCTTGGAACTTGGGAAACGTAGGTCGGGATGGCGTTCGAAGTCCTCGTGACAAAGGTTGAGATAACGTATGATTTAATCGAGACGAATCTACGGGAACGTAGGAGGATATTTGAGGATTTAAATTTAGTACTTGAATATGCGATTATGTGGGGAGTAGGTGTGTTAGTTGTTGAATGAATGAAAGGAGGTTTAGGTAAGGGACGAAAGTTGTGAAATGAGTTATATAAATAATAATATAGTTTTAAGGAGGGATTGTGAAGCTGAAGTTCATTTGGATGAGATTTAGGGGATTGTATTTTTTATATTGCCTAATCGCTTATTAAAGGTGTGAAATTAGAGACAAATACGCAACTCCATGTGGTTGCGAATGACTCTCAAACTATTAGAAAATAATATGAAAATCTGTTTCAAACTCTCATTCGACTTTGAACAAATAAAAGCATAGTCAAAAATGCTAATTTTAATTGACCGAACCTAGAACCCTCCCAATTTCTAGTTTCAAGAATTATAAATAATTCTTTAAATAAAATACTTTAATGCAATTAGTTTCGCAGTACCTTATCCTTCGAAAGCTCAAAATATACTACAAAAAACATTTGTCAAATTTCAAAAGTTCGACGCTTAAAGTTCTACTACCCGATAATAATCGAATGATTTCCTAATTATAGATTAGTTCACGATTCACTCCTTTTTCTCCCGACACCTTGACGGGGAAAACTTTTCAAGGTCATCACGGATGACTCTCAAGGCGAACCGCGAATCCGCAGGCATTCGATTTGCTCCATTTCTTGGTAGAGGCTTATATAGGTACGGGGTGAAGCGGCAAGAAACGAAATGAGGGTATGACATCGAAAAGAGGGGAGAGAGTACGCAGACACCAACTAGGCACCACTATTATCTGTACGAGAATGCCAAGGTCAACCTCATTCCGACGCAACGGTGGCCAGTATTCGAGTACCTATCCGCTCGCTGATATCGGTTTCTTCGTAAAACTGCCTGCATCATCGATCCGATTTAATTTTTTTTTTGCTCTTTTTCTCTTTTTTTCTTCTTTTCTCGAAATTTTACAGGTTATTGTTTGCCCCGGAGGTCGTTGGATCACGAACCCGCCCAGTTTCTTAGGGCAACGTCTTACGTTTTGTATAATTAACTCTCGGGCATTTGCGTTTCGGATAAAGATACGTAATGCGGTATCGATGATAAATAGCTGCTCGTTATACGGGCTTGTTAACTGCATTCTCTTAATCGCCGAGAGTTTCGAAGTTTCCTGACAGAGTACCTTTTTCCGTGGTCGTTAGATGAATTTGAACGGTCCGGATGATAAAGTGCAATGCATTCTGTCGTTATCTTTAACGACTGCTCGCGTGTGTTATGTTTCCTACGCCGAGCAATTATTGGAAAATTGTACGTTCCCGGTGAACAAGTGTTTTTGTGAAACAAATGTTCTGCACTCGATGGCTAGTAATTATGTGTGATTCACCTTTCACGGCCATGGAACGTATGAAATATTTATAAAAATTTGCCTTACGTAACTGTACAGCAAAATAGATTTATTATTATTCCTAATTTTCCATGTATATTCTTTTTTTTTAATAAACAGTAATTTCTTTATATTTTTTACTTGTATCTTTCTTGTAGATTTATTATTAAAATCTAGTTATTTAATTAAAAGTTACCCTAAGTACATTCGCACTTATTACCCCAACGCTTTAATTTACCAAAAACAAAAATCTTATTTCCATAATCATACCGCCTTTCGGAAAGTCTACTAAAATATTGGCGTGTCCTGTCCTTATTAGCGTATCAGTAATGACTGCTGCTTCCTCTCGGGCATAGTCATCGGGCCCGTATATTCGACAATTAAACGTGCCGTAGCTTTCCGTATTTATGGGTCATTCTTATCCGTTCAGCAACAAACCAGCAGTGAACGCCGATCAGTCGGACGGGTAATGTTTTTAGCGGCTTCTTCTCAAAAAGATAATATTGTAACATGCGTTTCGGGGCATTGAAACGTCTCTCACTTTATCATTGAACATACAATGTCGCCGTTATCAAAAGTATTCGATGCCCCATGTTCGGTCCGCTTTAAAAACGTTCCGGGCAATTAAGATGCCCCGTACATTTCTTAAACGTACAAGTTATCATTATCGGTGCACCCTATATAGATTGCGGATATGTTCGTTCGGCTCTTACGAATAATAATAATATAATTTCGACGGTACAAGGATTTATCCGTAGCAATTTTCTGTCGTACCTTCTTATCGGTGTGACGTACATCGACCAGTAATTTCATTTGATTAAGACGCTACGGCGGGAAGTTACGTAATTCGCGTGTGCATATAAAATATCGAGATTATTGTTATCCGCGGCGAAAGTGAAAGAAAATTCGTTTTCACGTTTATTAGAATACGCCAGAATTTGCTGTAATGATGCACATCGTAAATACGCAAGCTTCTGATCTTAATCTGATTTTTTTACAGCCGAGTACACCCTTTATATAATTAACCACGGTGGAATATTAAGGAAAGTTTATATTTAATTTATTGCATAACTCACTCGGAGAAATTAAATGTAAACTTAGGGCAAGATATTACCTGGCTGGCTACTTAATAAATTAATGGAAATGTCTGATAATAATTTTCTATAAAAACACATTCTACTTCCCGCTTTTACATTAACAAGTTAATTTCACAGAGTGGCTTCTACGGGCGAACATTTTTTTACGTTTGGAGGAACATAAAGGTACCGTTGTTTTATACACACAAAAATATTTTAACACAGGAAATATAAGTTTTTTCGTCGAATTTTAGTCGATTGCTATGATCATTCGTTGCGAGATGATCTATCAAAAGTTACTGATTCCTAATTTATTAGAAAAGCGTCAAAAAGTGAGATAAATTCCTTGAAAATTCCACGATCAATTTTTAAAAATAACTTTTAATTGGCAAAAACATAGGAAATACCTAGTTTCTACGCCTAACAAGTCTACCCTTATTCAAACGCATAACTAAGCGACGAATAAATTTAAACGGCCGACAATTTCCAAAAAGTATTTGACGAGCATCACAAAGAAGATTTCAAAACGCCAGTGTAGACGGTTTACCAAAACAAACGTTCGAATGGTTCTATCTTAGTTGAAGAATCTACTTTTATGTTTGCTTTAAAACCAATCCGAAAGAAATAAAAGGAACAAGAGTAAATAGTGAAGTAGCCGCTCTTCATTTACATTTATGCGCACTGAAAATGACGTAACCGTTATGTGTATAGATTCAGCTGTAGTTTCTGGATGCAGCGCGTAACGAGTGCTAACATTTTCCACGTAGAAGATATCCAGATTAACCTCATTTCAGGATATCGGCGGTTACTATCGGCGAACTACCAGTTGCGTTTTATCGTTCCTCGGGTAGAACTACCACCATTACCGATGTAGCCTATCCTCCCTGAACGTGTAACTTATCGTTACGAGCAGTGGCGGCTAGTGATTACAAATGTTAGGGGTGTACGGGGTTCCTTATACGGATGATTATACCGTGCACAATTTATCGCGAAATACTGCAAACGTATAACGTTACGATTAAATGCTATCATCGAAACAATTCGAAATATGCTTGATAATTAGAAGACGGCAAATTTTTTTTAAATGTGAACATTTTTGGGGCGTGGAAATTTCGATGGAAGGTAATTTTGAGTGTGTAGGAATAATGACGAGTGGAAAACGGTGGAAATTTTAGAGCAGAGTAGGGTGTGTTCGTATTAATTTCTGTGCAAGGTAATTTTAGTGTGTAGGAATAAGAGCGAAAAGAAAACTGGACGATATTTCGAGCCGGTGGAATTTTCAGACCGTCCAGGAGTTTACACAAGCAAAACTAACGAGCAAAAATAACAGTGAATAAATATTGAAAGGTGATAAAATTTCAGTACATCGAAGTTTCGAGGCGTGAAAATTGCGGACCGTAAAAATAAACGCGAGCAGAAATTTGAGAGCTACGAAATTTCAGAAAATACAAATCCTGAAGTGACGGAAATTCAGAACGTTAAAAAATGTATAATTTATATAATTTCAGTATGAATTTCATGTAAAAATTGGAAAGCAAAAAATATCTACGCGTATTAACAGCGTCTGTTTATTTTAATTATAGTTTAATTACATTGCAAGGAAATATACTTCTACTTTTAATACGGGGATGCACCACGGTGCCTGAACACAAGCCGGCACTGGTTTACCAGCGTAGATTTTTCTCCGTAATACAGCCACGGAAGTATTGTAGGTATATGTACGTACATGTAGAATACATTCGCGATAAAGGAAATTCAGACGCGTATGTGAAGGAATAAGGAAGTGCAGATTGAAAACTTGAATCACGCACTAAAAACAGTCGAACTTTAAACCGCTGACGTAGCGAAATCATTAAGGTTTACGTTTACGTTTCAATAATAACATTTGTTTATTCTCATCGATGTATTTTATAATGTAGTTAAAGTACAAACCGGCCGTGTTTCAACTTCCTCGCGATTCCTTCGTATTTTCTTTCCCGTTTTCATTCCCCATTCATTAATTTCATTCCCGTCGAAAGTAACTTATTTTTTCGAAAAAGCTACAAGTGTGCTGAAATTTAACTTTTGTTCAACGAAGTATGATGAATCTATAGTACGGTTAATTACGCACTAGAATTATTTTCTAATTTCTATGTGTACTTTCAGTATTGAACGAATTTCAGGGGATGTACGATTTGATATATTTTGACGTTATGGGAAACAAGCAGCTATAACTGGACTAACAATTTTTGTTAATTGATTGCCTAAATGTCATTTGGTTTATAGAAAAATAATTGTAAAAAAAGCCCCACGTATTTGTAGTTTTAATGGAATTTTCAAATAGTTTGAAATTCGATTCAAGTTAATTATGCATATTATAGTTTCCATTTCTTCCTCCATTAATGCAAATGTTTAATAGGAAAAAAATGTTCACTAATCCAAATTAATACCCTATAATATGTTATTAGTGATTTCACGGATCAAATTGTAATTAAAATTAATTCTAGAAGCAGTGATTGATTAATGATATAACTCAATTTGAATTAATTAAAATTATGAGCTTCTTGTAATGAAACGTTATTGCAGTTATTGCAATTCGATCTAATTAATTTCACCCTGATATTCGAATCATTATACATATATGTACAATATATGAATTATTAATAATGCAAGGGAAGACAATTATTAATTTAGAATTGTTATATCCGCCATCAAGGTTTTAACTAAAGCAGAATATCATTATGCCGATTGAAATGTAAATTTTATTGTCTTTGGATTACCATAGGTATTATGTATTCATAACCGTCAACACAGGGAAATTCTAAATGCTGATAATATGAATAAACGTTATATGAATGCAAGCTGTGGAACAAAGCAAAATATCACAACAAAATGATCCATGAACACGTTTCTTTCTAATTCACTTTGACTGATAAAAATGAACATTTTCGAGTATATTCCTATCTGTTTTGTCTGTTCACCAGTAATTATGAAAGTGGTCTAACAACTTCTAAGTCAAGAATTTAACAAAAAATAATATTTTTGCCTTATAATAATTTAAAACTGCCTTTGCAAAGTAGCAGAAATTTAACCGTTTTAGCACATAAAATTATACAATCATAGAAAATGTTTCCTGTAAAAAAGGAAAATTTTTACGAACTTTATTTACTTTATTCAAACATAAAACTTCAAACATCTCCGAACAAAAACTATGTTTCTTAGGGTACTTTCATAATCACCGGTACAAATGGTTTATTTTCACGTTAATACTGTTACGTTAACGTTTTGTCACCTAACAATATTGTTCTTCTGATACGGCCCACGAGTTGCATGAAACCCATTGAAAGGAAAATGAGTCCAAACGGACAAAGAAACGGAACAGGTGGTTTTCTATTCAACTTTCGCACGCGACTAGTTTTCACGGCTAAAAAGTTTCTATGAAAAATAACCAGCAGTTTCCGCAGGTGTATGGGGCATTTGGCATTGCAGCAATTACGGTGCAGTCACTATGGAAGCGTAGCTACACGGCTATGCCGTTATCACATCGTATACTGATATAAGCTAGAACCCTGAAAACTGCACACCACGTTTTGTGGTGAAACACGACGATTTTCGATACACGAAAGAAAGTTCCATTGTTTTTGAGCATGACAAAAGCTTCGAGAAGTCAGAAGCTAAACATCAGAATACTTATGTCGTAGGAAATTATGCTTATGTATTAAATAAATTATTAGTTGTACAAAATAAGTTCTTTCATGAATGTCAATTGTTTGCTCTGTTTATTATTTAGCAAATAAATCTACCGATAATTTATAGACTCATAATTTACTAGAAAAGTGGCAAAAAGTTATTGAAAACATAGAGAATATTTCAATGACTAACTTTCTAAATCAATTTTCGAATAAAATTGTTATTATGCCTACAAATCAACAAGAGTTTATTTCTGCGCAATACTTTTATATAACATATCTAAGCTACTTATCACTTGACGAAAAGTTAGATATTTTGCTGTTTAGACGGTTTTACTTTTTATACTGAAAAAGTGCTGAGTAACCGAGACATTTTATTCCGGTGCGTTTCTAAAGTTTCACTTTGCTTTTCTTCCTGGCATTACGTTACAGACACCCTTTCCGTGGGTATTAAAAAAAAAGTTCTGGCGATCACCAGCGATTCCTGCTTTCCCTTGACACATTTGGCAGCCAGATGACTTCTATTTCTATAACATATCTAATTACTAGTCGCAGTTTGTTACGGTGTTGGAGAATTTCTCTACCCTTCTCTCTCTCTCTCTCTTTCTCCACGCATCAAAGGCTTCTCCGTTGGCACTGAAAAATGGGGAAACAATCCGGCGTGAAGCGTCTTAGGCCGGAACATGGCCCGAATGAATGTAGGGAGAATCGTATCAGCTACCGTGCACGAGAAAGAAATAAGCTGCGGCTATTTTTGCCGAAAGGAAAGACTGTAGAGGAGTCGAAACGAAATAAAAATAAAAAGAACAAATTACAGTCATTTGCTTGTTTTTTTCAACACGGAGGTACGAAATACTTGTTTAAATTAAAATCTTGTTTGGATGCTGGCCGAAAGATTCGAGGCATTGAACAAATATAATTTCAGACAATTTCTTGGAAAATCGATTAAGGAATTACACTTTTATAAAATTATACTCGGTAGTTCATTAAATTGATCGTTATTTGTAAACTTTGTAATATTGTAAGACGATAATTCAACATTCTTGAATGTATGTATATCTAGAATACATATTTCTTGAGACGCTAATCGAATTTCAATTATGCATAATTACCTTGAATTATAACCTCGAAAAATGAAGATATAAAACATGGAACTTCAATTTGTATATAAAAGAAGTAGGAAATGAAAAATATTTTATCTCCAAATCGATGTTTGATCGAATGAACTTTCCTTCGAACCACAAAACACCCTGAAATATTTATAAACCAATAATATACAAAAAATTTTCAACTTCAATCACAGTAATTGATATTACTCCAAAATTTGGAAAAACAAAAACGTTCGAGTATCGATCAAACACTAGTTAAAAATCCAGACGATTAAATTTAAAATCATTTTTCCCGAAATCAAGATCCCGTCGATCAAAATTCCAGTATAAATTTGGATTACAAGATTGTTCGAGAATCTCAAAGCACAGATCTGTCGGTTCCGTCAAAACGAAAAAGTTTCAACTTTTCCATGGATTTCTAACCATCGCGTTACGTCACGGAAAATTGATTCTATTTTCGCATGCTCGTTAAAACGTAACACGCACGCGAAACTGTCCGTGAGGTTCAGAGTTCGACGTTGGTCAGCTTTTCAACGTCCACGGACACGTGGTTCTAATGATGCAAATTCCGCCGTACCGTTTCGAAAGCACAGCGAACAGGTCGTTAGATCCCGCGGTGTGCCGCGACCACCCGTTAGAATCGCGGGTATTAACATTCTACGAGGGTGGTAAACCGCAACCGAAGTCTCCCCCTTCGATACACCACGATTCCCTTGTTGCTTGGTTCCAGCCCGATGTGCCTTCTTCCCTTTCGTTATCCTAAACGCGATGCCTTTTGCCCGATAAATCGTGACGTTAGAACAAAATTTTGTTATCTCACTTGCGATACCACGGAATAGTCGAATATACGAATAAATTTTGTATTATACTTGTTGCAAGTACTTAATGTGAAATTGTGTGAAGGTTATCGATTTCATAAAATTGCACTTATAAATTTAAATGGTGTATTTTATGGGAGATTTTAAACGAGATTCAGAGAGGGTTAAGGTTTCGGTATATGTATTCAGTGACTTGATATTTATTATCATGGAGGATGGAAAATATTTCGAAAAATATAGCTGTGGTTTTGTAATGACTGTAATTAACAGTTCGTATATCCAAATAAACTGTTGTCTGGTGAGGTGTATTGCAAATTCTCAGCCAGTAATAACATTATTATTTTTTAAACGGTACACACATGCCGGGTAATAATGCAATAATTATTAACCTGTTTCAGCGCAATCACTCTTAAAAGTTATCATTAAATTCCTTAATTCTCGTAAATCCTACGTGACTTTAACGTATACCGGAAGTCGCGATTATACACATCGCCTCTTCCGAGACAGTTTTTACGCCCGTGTAATTGTACATGTCTCGAAGCTATCCGGTGACTCTGTAAAAGGTTACACCAACGGCTAGAATAATTTATCGAGCAGTGCAAAAGGTTAATTAAGACAGCCGCGTCCAGTTGCTGTCCCTAAAAAAAATTTGCCGCAGCATCGGGACGAGATCCCTTCAGACCGACGTACTACAATATACAAGTTCAACGGCGAGCGGAGAACAAAAGCAAAGCAATAGATTACAGCGGTGAAAATAGCTGAAGACCAGAGGAAAAACGTGAGCTGATAAGTCGATAGGTTCACGAAGCTTTATAAAAGATAAGAAAATAAATAATGTAATGACATTTTTTTTGAATTTTTCAGATAGTCAAAAATATGTTTAATTCGAAAAAAAAAAGATTAAATAAACTTCGAACTTTTATTACGCGGTGGAGGTGGACTGCGTGAAAATAAACAATAGAACAAGCAATTTACAATATAGTACTGCATTCAATAACAATACATCATTCAATATATGTATGCATGAAAAAGAGGGTAATGTGGTAAGGAAAATTAAAAATCCAAAAGCGTATTAAAAAATTCCCAAAAATGTAAAAAGACTCGTTTGTGTACACAGTTTTATATTTTCGAGACTGCTGTGAATTTTAAAAATGGTGTCCCGTAAAAAAAGAAACTGATGCATTCTACTGATTTTATTTTTGTCCTGTGATCTTTAATTCAGAAAAAAATTGATACGTACGTACAGATAGATATTAAAAATCTTGGAAAATTTCTGCACCCCCAAATTTCTCTGCGTTGAAAGTTCCGTGCTTTGAAGATTCCACGTCTTGACATTCTTGAGCACACTTAGCACTCAAATTGAAATACACAGCCATGAAACCTCGAAATCGTAGTTAGCCAGTTTGTAAAGGTACCCGTTCACGGATAATTAAAAATTGAAGAACTTTACGATCAGCTTCGCGGTTATAAATTCGAGCTGAAACACCTCTTAAGAATGTCAACGCGTCGAAATTTCAAAGAACAAAGAATTCGAACACAGATTTCCACGTATACAAATTCCAAAACCCGCGACACCCAAACCATATCAAACATTAAACAACATATAAAACAATTATTTCAATATCACTTCCGCAAAACCAAATCGTGAACACCTCACAAGATTATCACCACCCACAATACACATATAGTGGAAATAAAATTCCCTATTAACCAATAAAAAAAAATTCTCAATTTCAACTCATTAGGGCCAGAAAGCACGATAGCTTGGAATTATCGAAACGAACGAATTTCCCATCACAGAAATATTTCCACGTACAGACCTCCAGGTCCGATCGTCCAGTAATTTCAAACACACGTAACAACTACATATACCCGATTCACTCCGATCTAAAAATCTTTTTCGCCATGCACGCGGTTTTGGTTCGTCACAGTGTCGCGCGATAAGAGTTGTCAGAGCGGGTTTCGATCGGTACCGAAGGCGAATCCACTTGACGTCTCGCTCGAGAGACTTCCTCTCCCCGAAGGCTGCCGAGTAAATAAAAGGTTCAATGGGCCGCGTGGTCGTTTCGGGACAACAAGAAAATACCTCGAATTCCGTCCGTACGTCCTTCCTTCTCTGCCACTTCTGTCTTTCTTCGTTTAAGTTTTGTTTTTTTCCCTTTTCCCTTTTGTAAGGGCCGGCAAGAGAGAGATAGTTCCCGGACTTGATCGTTCCCGTCTCCGGAGGTCGAATAACATCTTGAGATCGGCAAGGACGCATTGTAACCCCCTCCCCCTCCTACCCCTCCCCCTCGGATGAAATAGACGTGCAAAGCGTTAACCGAACGCGGAATTCGCTTGGTACTGTTCGGAAATGAGATCCGAAACTCGTCCTCGAGTTCGGGGAAAAATTTCATTCTACCCTGGAATCGGGGGAAGGTAGATATTGACGTTCGGGGAATGTATTAAGTGATGCTGAGAAAGTAAAATAACGGGAAGAGACTAATTCGGTATAATGTTCGTGGTGATGTATTTGAGAATTTTAGGTGAACAGAATTTCAGTTCTTTGCATTATTTAATCATTTGTACTCCACTGTCCTGTATGAGGGAAGAAAAAAGAGGAATATGCGTTGTCTGGCTTAAGCATGGAGATTTTTATATGTTGATGTATCTTGTTTTGACATTTTTATGTTTTGAAATTTTAAAGGGCTGAAATTTGTATGTGTTGAACCTTCTGTGCTTCGAAGGTTTCGTATTCAAATTCTTACGTGTTGAGCTTTTTATGGTTCGATGGTTTCGTGTTGATATTTTTACGCTTCAAAATTTCTACATCAATATTTCTACGTTATGATATTCAAGAGATACCTTCCATATTTAATGTTGATTGAGTTTAGTTACTAGATAGGGGTAATACTTGGTTCCGAATATTATTAGCATTATAGAAAAATTAATTTTTGAATTTCTAGTAAATTAAATCATTACTATTCTATACGTGAAGAGCCGTATATTGTAATTTGATTTGATAATAACGGTTTATAGAAATGTAGAAATATAGATTACAAAAATAAACGATTAAGTTTCATCGAACGATTGGAATAAAAAGTACGAAACCGCAGAGTGTATCAACTGTCTCCTTTTTTCCTCCACATATCGTATTCCCACCGTGAGGATTCTCGTGTTTCCACATCATTCGTTCCGCACAAATTACGAAAATTATCGTGTTAAACAAAAAGATTACATTCACAATATTGCCTCGTTACGATATCACTCTCCCGCCCGTAAAAGTGTAAAAATGAAAATAAAAAACCTTCATCTTCAAGCTTCCACTTTCTCAAAGTATTTCTCATAAACAAAACTTATTTCCCAAGATTTTGACAAAAAAAATATAAATGTTTCCTTTCGGAACCTCAAAGACCAATAATTACACCAGCCCTGCTAAACTTCCAAAACCACTACACAGAGAATAATTCGATACACACTCACAGAATAAAAAAGAAATCACAACAAAAAAAACTCCATTTTCGAGCTTCCACTTTCTCAAAATATTTCCAATAAATAAAACCTATTTCCCAAGATTTTGACAAAAAAAATATAAATGATCCCTTTCAGTACCTCAAAGACCAATAATTACACCAGCACTGCTAAACTTCCAAAACCTCTACACAGAAAGTTACTCGATACACACTCACAGAATAAAAAAGCTCCATTTTCAAGCTTCTACTTTCTCAAAATATTTCCAATAAACAAAACCTTTTTCCCAAGATTTTGACAGAAAAATATAAATGTTTCCTTTTAGAACCTCAAAGACTAATAATTACACCAGCACTCACAAACATTCAAAACCTCTACACAAAAAATTACTCGATTCGCCCTCACTAAAAACGGAGAAACAATATCGCAGCACCGAAACCACGCGACAAATTGCTCTCACGTTCGGAAATCGTATCGCGTCGTTAACAATAACGGTCTGCCCGGGAAATCTATGCAGAGAACGCTATTGCTCGGGAAGAATCAGTGAAATCCCGTGGGGGAGACAACGCGCGAATTGGCGAGGTCGTGCCAGGCATCCCGACGCCTTCGAGAATCCGTCGCTAAGACGTCCCGATTAACCGGTCCCCCACGTTCATTCTTACCAACCCCAAACGACCAACTCCCCGTTCCCGTCGTCGTCGTCGACGAGTTTCATCGGCGACGCCGTTCTTAATTCACCGGAAGGTGTTTAAACTTTAATCCGAGGAGCGCCATTAGGATTGACTAAACGGCTGGGCGTAAAGTTCCGAGTGCAAAGTCTGCTATTCACCCCCCCCCCCCCCCCCAGGACCATCGACGGCCCGTCACCCCGAACAACGGGAATCCATCTGCGACTTTTCTGAACGGACATCGGAGCTCCGGGCTGACGGTGTGTCTTCCAGACAACAGGAAGATGCTTTTAGATCGAGACACCGAGCTTCCTTGAGATAGTAACTGCTGGAGATCCACGTCTTCCACGAAGAGGTCTGGATATCGGATATGTGAATGTGTATGGGAGACTTGCATATTCTCGCGCATCTTGAGGATCTGACGCGATGGAACTTTCGTAGACGGCTTTTCACGCGATGTTTCCTTTATTTTTTGTCCCGTTTCGTTTCCGTTGTTTTGCCGCTAGCAAAACTTGACGACTACCGAGGAAAACATGGGAGTTGTCTGTACGTTTCAACTATAGATTCCTGTGAATGGAGTGTATTTACGTTATTGTTCAGGGAACAAGTTAATTGGCCGATTAATTGGAACTTGGATATTTGCTATCTTCGTTCTACTTGTTTTTGCTCCTCCAATCGATCTGGAATTCATTTGAACAGGTTGACTGCCCTGTGAATCTTCTATCTAGTCTTCTACGTTACAATACAATTTTTATATCGTACGTTACAATTCATTTCCTACAGTTATTTTTTAGTACTATCACAATGTCTCAGTTATTCCCAATTCATCAATCATCAATTTATCCAGTGAGTTAATCAACGCCCCGAAACTCTACCTTTATTTGCTATTCTTTAGTAATTTCTTTATTATTCTTATTATATCTATTATTAGTATTTTATTTCCTATTCTTTAGTAATATCACAATGTCTCAATTATTCCCAATTTAACAATTATTTCATAATATCCCTTATCCTCGGTCACTCGCGATATCCAGCAAGTTAATCAACGCCCCCCAAACTATACATTTATTCCCCATGCTTTCTCCACACCCCTAAGTTTCATATTCCACGATTCTATCCACATCCAGCATTTTCATCCCGCGATTCCATTACCGACTCCCGTAGAACCGCGGGCGAGAAACCCCAGGTGCCGGCAACCCGGCGATCTCGCTCGCCGAAACGCCGATGGACCAGCAGGAACTCGCAGCTTCCACCAGGTATTAAGTGTACGTAAACTGTTCCAGTCGGCCGCTGTCGACGGTTTCCACCCAGTCGACACTCGATACACGTGCACCGAAAAGAATGGAACCGCAGGTGAACACCGAGAAGAGTTTCTTTTTCGCTCGCGGAGGGGAGGGGAGGGGAGGGGGGGGGGGCGGGACTTTCGAAGCTCGCATGTTAAGGCGAAGGTAAACGGGTTACGAACACCGGTCGGCCCGAACTTATAACTTTAAAATCGCGATGAATTATTCAAGGAGACACTCGACTGAATAATTGATACACATGGCAAGTCAATGGGCTCGCATACCTATGCATGTATGCACGTGTACGTGTACTTACGAGTCACTTCTCTGCCGATCGACACTAAAGTACACTCGTTCGACATTTTCCTAGCTATGCCATGTGCAAACCGTTCAATCCCCTCACCTCCCCCCTTCGCCACGTGGATCAATCAGATGGCATGACACGTTCCTTGAATCAACAAGGGGGAAAAGTAACCCTCGTAGAATGGCTGCGGCTAATTTCTAATGGACTGTATCAGTATTTCCTCTCTGACGGAATAATTGTTTTGCTCTTGAAATCTCTTAAGGTTCACCGGGTCCGCTACGGGAATTTTGATGGATGGAAGTTGTCACCGGGGTGCGGTAAATTCTTTCCTTCGAGCTTAGTCTGTGGATTTGACTCGTCTGTTGTCGACGTGATCCTTTTGATTGCGAGTAATTGTCTTCGAACGGGAAATGCTATTTTTGTGTTAACACTATTTCTACCAAGAGGTGTGAAAAGATAGCTTTGAAATTTTAACTTAAAATCGTTCGTTAAGTTGAATCATTTCTCCACAATTAATTTGTTGACTTTTTATACAATAGTTGTTAAATTATCTACATTTAATTGGTAATTTGAAATCCTAACAGTTTTGGCAAATATTTGCATTCAAACGAAAAGGTTTCAAAAGACATCTTTTGGTCGAAATAGGTATCCACAAAAAGCATCGAAAATGCAAAGCTATGGGCCAAGTACAAGAGAATGTTACATTGGAATAGGTTGCTCATTAACATAAACTGCATTTTACACAGGATTTGAAATCAATCAAATGTGAGCAAGTTTGATTGATTTCAAATCCTGTGTAAAATGCAGTTTATGTTAATGAGCAACCTATTCCAATGTAACATTCTCTTGTACTTGGCCCATAGCTTTGCATTTTCTATGCTTTTTGTGGATTCTTTCGTCATTTCCGCAAATTTTTAGATATCGACCTGAATCTTTCACTGTCTTATTGGGCTTCGAATTCCGCGTCCAACACGTCCCGGATCGTTTTAATATCTCAATCATTGTGGAAATGGCGAGCAAATTACGAAAATCGTGAAAAATCCTCAAATTCAGGCGGTTTTTTGAACGGCATTCGCTCAATTTTTGAGATAGCCGTCTGAAACTTGTACCATTGTTTTAGTTGGGAAATTCTACGGCAGATAAACATATAATAGTTGTACTTTTCGAAAATTTCATTTTTCGCAAAATCTGAAGGGGGTAGGTCAGGATTTTTTGCGATTTTCGTAAATCGCTTGCCATTTCCGCAATTTTTGAGATATTAAAATGATCCGGGCCGTTTTGAACGCGGAATGCGAAGCCGAATAAGCCAGTGAAAGAATCATTTTAATATCTCAAAAATTGTGGAAATGGCAAGCGATTTACGAAAATCGCAAAAAATCCTGACCTACCCCCTTCAGATTTTTGCGAAAAATGAAATTTTCGAAAAGTACAACTATTATACATTGATCTGCCGTAGAATTTCCTAACTTAAACAATGGTACAAGTCTCAGATCGCTATCTCAAAAATTGAGCGAATGCCGACCAAAAAACTGCTTGAATTTGACGCTTTTTCGCGATTTTCGTATTTCCTTTGTCATTTCCGCAAATTTTTTGATATCGACTTGATTCTTTCACTGTCTTATTCGGCATCGGATTCCGCTTCCAAAACGTCCCGGGTCATTTTGATATCTCAAAAATGCCGGAAACGACGAAGGAATTACCAATATCGCGAAAAATCGTCAAATTCAACCAGTTTTTTAGTCGGCATTCGCTCAATTGTTGAGATAGCCGTCTGAAACTTGTACCATTGTTTAAGTTAGGAAATTCTACGGTAGAACAACGTATAATAGTTGTACTTTTCGAAAATTTAATTTTTCGCAAAAATCTGAAGGGGGTAGGTCAGGATTTTTTGCGATTTTCGTAAATCGCCTGCCATTTCTACAATTTTTTAGATATCGATCTGATTCTTTCTGCATCTTATTCGGCTTCGGATTCCGTGTCCAAAACGCCCAGGATCATTTTAATAGCTCAAAAATTGTGGAAATGGCAGGCGATTTACGAAAATCGCAAAAAATCCTGACCTACCCCCTTCAGATTTTTGCGAAAAATTAAATTTTCGAAAAGTACAACTATTATACATTGTTCTGGTGTAGAATTTCCTAACTAAAACAATGGTACCAGTTTCAGATCGCTATCTCAAAAATTGAGCGAATGCCGACCAAAAAACTGTCATAATTTGACGATTTTTCGCGATTTTCATACATCGCTCGCCATTCGCGCAATTTTCAAGATATAAAAATGATCGAATATGTTTCGAATACGCATTCTGACCCTTAATTTTACGAAGCTTGATGTCAAAAACGTAACGTAACAAACATTTCTAATTTAATATGTTAACAATCTGGATGTGTGTGAGAGGAAATTTCATATACTACATATATAAAATCTACGTTATCGGCAGAAAAATTATCTCGCATAGTATGAAACATATGTTAGGGTTTGACACCGGGCTGCGTGACAGGCTGAACATGGAGATGGAGAAGGAGGAGAGGAAGAAGACGACGTTTCTTACAAAAACCTCGACTTTTTAGATCAAAATATCTCGCGATTGGCTTGATGGATCTTCTCGTAGTTAGGCTTAAATTACTCGGGTGGACGTCCCCTACAAGAATATCACCATAGTTTGGGGGAAATATGCGGATTTAATGCCGTTTGAATACCCCGAAAACCTCGATCTAATTCTTCCGGAAAAGAGTAGTTCAGGTCTACCAGTCGGGAACTCTTGTACTTGGCCCGAGTCAAGACCTTAACTCTTGATACACACAATCGTGGTAGAAATAGTGTTAAGTTATCGTTTAATGAGAAAAACGAAGACGAAACGCAGGATCATTATATTGCGAAGAATACAAATGAAATGATTTTGAGAAATAAAAAATATTTACGAAATTTTTTAATTGAATTTTTGTCTGATCTCTTAAAACTTTTCCGTAAACACGTGACAATCGTGTTTGATAATATTTTTATACCTATAAGGTTATAATTTATCAATCAAGTGTTTGTAAGTTGCATAATTTATACAACATTATTGAAACATTATCCGTATATTATGTCACAGAAATTATTCGCTGAAATTTATTCAAATGTATTCAGTTAATTGCACAATTTGCGACTCCTGTCTTTTAGTCTCTTATTTTGAATACTTTTACATTTTATTATGCACATCGCGTGTCGGGATCGATATCCCGGTCTCTCTAGTGTAACAGCAAGTAGTGTGTAGAGACGGTACTAGAAAATCACAGAAAGGTCGGACAGTGCTCGCTATAATCAAGACTAATTTCGAAATATTTCATAACACGATATCCGGCCGTGTCTTGTGGTCCGCGGGATTCTTTTTGTTCATGTATGGAAAATTGAATCCTTGAAAGTGCAGCTGATTGCATCGCTATACAGGTACGCTGATTAAACGAAATTGAGGCTTCGCGAACGGGAATTCTGCGGTTTCAGGCTTCCTCGACCGTTATTATTACTGTCGTTTATTAACGGGCACGATTTGTGGCCCGATGTAACGCCGATTAAATTCATACAATTGTGTTCTAAATACGACGAAGTCTTGGTCTCGCTATACCGAAATTCCAACGGACGGAAACTACGGGACGCGCGAGCCTGAGGTTACTGAGGTATAGCTGATCATAAGCATTCTATGGTTCAATGGAATGCCAATATTGAACTGTTATTAGTTAGCCATAAATCACTCAACCTTTGGTGAGTACGATGGTATATACCTCAAATGGATCACAACATCCATAAAAAAAACAAAACAAAAACGGAAAATGTCCAAGCTTACAAAATCGAGACGGATATTAACCATTTAATTCGATGAAATGAAATTTATGCATAGAAACGATGTACGGTGTTATGATAAAAATATTTTACGCGTAAGTGTGATATTAAGCTTCTGGAATATTACACTGGTTTAAGTGATTACGTCATTAATCTTATGACAAAATTCCTTTTATAAATCATGTCCGATGCTGAAGATTCATTTAGCATCACATGATTTCATTATGGAAAGGTTAAAATGTATCGGTTAAAAGCGGCATTGCCGAATATGGATTGAAATTGGTGAAAAAGCGAAAAATAAAGTTAACTGGTGGCAGTGTTCGCCGGCCGACATGGTACAAGCACGCCGGGTACCTCTACGAAGTAATTTCGATGTATCGATACCCGGTTATTTGAATTACATTATTCAAGTTAGCATACATAATTCATTTCGCGTATCGTCTACCTGTTGGGTATATGGTACGTATTATGCGGCAAATTTCGTACCTGGCTGATCGCTTTAAATACGTCGTGTATTGGTAAATTACCATTTGCCCCGTGTTGTCCAGTGTCCACGAAATTTTTGTCCCGTCCGAAAATATGAAAAAATCGATCGGCAGCGACATGCGATTAAACAGTGATATCGCGAATAATTATTCGGTATTTCCTCTCGTGCAAATATCGGCAAATAATCGGAATACTATTATAATTATCCGGCATATTATGCCGGAACATTTCGCTGAAAAATATTTATTCATCGCTAAATCATTTGTGAAATTGATCATCGACTGCTCACGTATCTTTCATAAACAAAAATAAACTAATATTAAAATTAATTCTCTCATTATTATTTCTTGGATCAACGAACATCAAAGATAGAATTCTATTTTTTTAATCGAACTTCCGAGCTAAAAAATTGTAGGTACGTATTGTACAAAAACTTAAGGTAACCTTAAGTATCAAATTATTGGAAACATACCTTTTTCATATAAACAACTTAAAGTAACGAACAGCAGGTCTGAATTTTAATAAAGATAAGCAAGATACGGGAAGCGATTTGCGAGGGAAAGATAAAGGCTTGTCAGCTTTAAGCCGTCGAGAACTTCGCTCGTCTTCCGAGAGTCTTCAGAAGCATCATAGATATATTATACATATACTACTACTATACATACATCCGGACACCGTCCAGTACAGGCGCCATCATTTTCAGCTGACCGTTTACGTGAAATGTTCCGGATGCACTTTACCATCCTGATCAAGAACAACCTCTCAATTTTCCACCACGACGGATACCGCTTCGAGTCTAAATTTTTAAACCCGTGCTACTCGAGTTTCCACGGAGTCCAATCCCATTTACTTTGGAGAAAATTTGTCGAGGACGAGAATGTCCCCTTTTTTTTCTCGGAAACTTCGTAAACATTTTTTGTTTCGCAAGAACGTTTTTGCTCAACGGCTCTTCCAATCGGGGCATTGTACTTGGTTTTTTTGATCGATTTAATGCAAGTTTGATAAATTCGCGATGAAAGGGCATGCATTCATGTTGCGAACTCTTGTTGCCGGGTTTTTGTGTTGAAAAGAAATTTATATAAAACAGCCGGGCAGCGAGGTTCAATTAAGCTCCCATCTTTTTCCCGGGGATTGAGGATATATCTAATCACTTTGAATATATGAATTTTAATATTTTTGATATATTACATATTTTTCCACGCTCCTGGGAAATCGCTTCTCTAAAATATCTCTCGACAGAAATTTATATAACTGGTTTCCGTGACACGATTTATGTGATCTAATTCTCCGTAAATTATTAATACACGACATTAATTTTCTACATAGTAAGTCGATAAAAATATTATGAAAACTACTAACACATCGGTTGCTCTGTACCTAGTATTACATCTTTCTACATCTTTATAGCTCCAACAGTTATCTAACCTTAATTTCATTTCAAATTACAAGTGTATTCAATTTAAACATTCCCGTGCTTATTAATTTCTCATTTTCCACGATTAACTCTGAAACCCATGAATTTCGTTCAATTACGAATAACAATTAATTAAAAGCCTCCGGTTAATGGTGCAAATAACAAAATCCTGCGGCGAATAGCTTCACGCTGTACGATGGATTGCCGGTTGCCAGGGTGTTAATAGATTTCCGTTCAGGTACGCGTCAAGACGACGGAAGTCCGAGGAACGAAGCATCGGCTTTAAGCGATGGAACAAGTTCTAGTTTCCACTCGAAAGCCACACGGGTTCGGCAGAAACGGGAGAGAGGGTCGGTCACGTACAATACCTCGAACCAGATCCCCAGTGAGCCGGCACTTTCGTCGATCTATTAGTCGCTCAATTACCCAAAATACTCCAGGATACGCGTACCGGATACAAAGTCCTCCGGCGGCATTTGGTACACTTCCGGTACCGGAGTCGATAATGGACATTCGGTACATCTTGGCCCCGCGGCACAAGGACACGGTCTTAAATGCATTTTCAATTGTTACTAATGGACCCTCCATCGATCGCGTTTCCGTAGACCGAGGAAATTCCGAATTTTCTACAGAATTACACGTTAATTTTACCATCGTTCTCTGATTTGCTGTTAGCGAATACTCGTTCGTGAATATTGGAGGTTTTTCGATGTTCAATTGACGGAATATTTGAAGTGACAAAGGTACTTTAGTTAATGATTTCGGAAAATAGTTATATGAAT
This sequence comes from Mimumesa dahlbomi, assembly GCA_917499265.3. NCBI lineage: Eukaryota > Metazoa > Arthropoda > Insecta > Hymenoptera > Crabronidae > Mimumesa > Mimumesa dahlbomi. The sequence goes on along the minus strand of OU824118.1, from coordinate 6,585,443 downwards.
GAATGTATTTATGAAAAGAAAAATATTTGGTTGTAAAATTGTGCACTTGTTATTTTACATTAGCATTGTAACATTCGAGTTACTCAGAATTCTACGGAATTTACATTTATTTGTTGTTATCCTTTTAAACAAGTTAGATAACGTCACTAACTCCCACGGCGCTAATTAAAACTTGTATTAAACGCAATGACAGTGTACGTGTTAAAAAACATTTTAGTACGAAAATAAATAATTTCAATTCCCCTAGATATAAACGAGTCGAGACTTTCATATTTTACGATTTCTATTCTAATATCAAATTCCCACAGTTAACACTATAATCCAAATCCTCTTTTGCGTTCGAAAAAAGGGTAATATGACAACGAAATAACAACCATTGATCGTGCGATATCAAATATCACTGAAATTTCAATTTGTAAACGTAACAATCTACAAAAACAAAGACCAAACCTTGTTATAAACAACCATTCTTATAGCAATATCTCTCAAAAATTCAAATAAAACAATGTTGTAAAACAACGAAGCCAGATTTCTTAAAAATAGATACACGAATATGTTTAATTAAAATTAAATGGCTTTATAGCGGATTAATTGAGTACAATGCAAAGCTCTTTTACGTGTGAACTATACACATGTCTTACGTGGGACATTTAGGAAGGTGTCACTTTCGTCAGACTATTACTCGCTCAATTACCCAAAATGTCCTGGATACATGTGTAAGCCACGATACCCTTTGGGCTGCATTTGATACACCCACAGCATCAAAGCCGATAATTCAAGGAGTTGATGTAGTCTTCTCCTGCTGTCTCACTGAATTTCCTACCTCTCTCTCCCCCTTACAATTCCATTTTCGTCCCAGCATATCCCGAGTGGAATTTACCTCGTAATTCGAATAATCTTCTCGGTTCTAAACCGTATCATTTAATTTATCCTCGGTTTAAAATAATATACTTTTAAAAAGGTGCATAAAGATTTTGAATTATATTGCTAATACTAATTATAAATGGATGTACGTATGTCACATTTACTGTATTGATCGTTAGAGAAATGAATGAACAGTTTAGACGAACCCAGACATAACGAAGTATTATACGAAACGAAGAAATTCTCCAGTATAAGTCGTAAACATTTCAATTTTACTCCAAATATAATTAACGTGTCTACTATCTAGCAAAAGAGCTCGCTGTCCCTCAAATAAGACGGTTTTCTCTACATTCGCGAAAAACACTCTCCGCCGGTAACAAAGTAATGAAAAGCAAATAAAGCGATGAATAATCTTCAAAGGACCCCGCCGTCGACGTCGTGATGTTAAATGCAGACCCGACGCGGATCGGAGATAAAATTCATTTTCGAATAGTCAAAGACCACTGATAAGGACTGTCTTTATTGCTTCCATCCTTAAGGAGAGCCGGGATTTTCGTCGGTGGAGCAAGACACCGCTAGTAGCGAGTAATTAGCGAGGCACCAGCATGCAAAGCATCGGGGAATTCTGACGTCGAGTTATAAGCACTGCAAAGGATCCTTTCCGATGTTTCAAGTTATTATCTCTATGATGAAGAGGACGTCGAAGGAATCGTGGGCCGGGAGTAACGAGTACTCCTTCAATGTATCAGCTAGCAGAAATTCCTGGAAGAGAGACGAAGCCTTTGTCGCGGTTTAGAAAGTAATTTCTATGGCTCTCTGTGGCATCCCGATGAAGTTTCGCCGTGTATTTTTAACTGTATTTAACTAACTTCCGGTCTTATTCACTGCACTAGGAGATACTTAGTTGGAGATAGTTTTTCATCGGGAATAAACGATTAATGATGGAATAAATTTAATTTAGTTTCAAGATAGTTTGGCAAACATTTTGGGAATATGGAAATAAACGTTTAAAATTGGAAAGATGCAAGGTGAAGTATTAATAGTATTTTTTGAAAAAATGTGAAAGTTTCATGTGAAAATTATTTGACGAGTTTTATGGTAATTTTAAATGTTTGAAAAATTTTAATTTGACACATTTCACGGAATAGAATGGTGGGTAATTTTCGCAGTTTTATAAAGTTGAGATAAGAGAGAGAATGAAAAATTATTGGCTGAAACTAGGTGGACTTTTATACATAAAGTTTTACAGGCCTGTTACGGTTGAATTGTTCTTTGATCGGCATACTTTCGAATCATGACTAAATCATACTAAAATGTCAAAGATAATCGTGAAAATTGTGACCGTATTTCAAATTCATAGAGGATATGAAGGGAAACGACAGAAAAATTTCCAGTTAACGAAAGAGAACTTTTCTATCGTGCATCTCTTGAAGTTTCTTTCATATTTTCATAATTCGTTTTACACAACTTTTCATCGATCACTTTTGACCCAGAAAACATTTGTGCTCTACATATTAATCAAATTTACATTCTCAACAGAGGTTATAGTACAAATAAATCAAACTAAACACTATCAAATAATATACTCCATCTAACTTTACCTATTGCAAAAAGGTAAACCAATATTTTTATAACGAACGACGTATCTTACTTTCTCCATATTAACAGTACAAATCTAATCTCTAATAACTTGTAATCACATCAAAATCTCCAGAATCGTCTATCTAAACGTGTCACTGTTCGTACATCCTTAAACCGCATTTAAATCGTCCCAAATTACTAACACCTCATTTCCCTAAAAAAAATCCATTCACCACCCCTCCCTATCCGACCATTATCATTCCTAAACTCCATTCAACACCCGTTCTCGTGGTCCCAGCGGAAAATCGAATAATCATCGCGTACCATCGTTCTAATCTCGCTAGATCGAGTAACGATGATGCAGCACGGATTAATTTATCCGCGGCAGCGTCATCTGCCGTGAAATCAGGTCCTCGATAATCCGATAAGCACATGCTACAGGATAACTACATACCGGGCGACCGGTCTGGTATGCGAACTTGTTCGCGTAGAAAGGATCTCTCGCGCCGGTCATCGGGCCTCGGAGACTTCCTTAAAGCTTGTTCCTGTTTCTCGGAGGGAACGGCCGTGCCGCCGAGATTTTTGCAGAAGCTACAGAGACGTGTCAACGACCGGACGATTGCAGTCGGCCCAATCCCTCACGGTATAACAGGTCTCCGAGTCCCGGCTTCTGGCTTGGTCTGCACGTTGCGTGCTCGGGAAACCCGTGTCTCGCGCATCGATTCTTTGCCGTCCAATTAGCGGTCCCGATTCATTAAGCCACGGAACCGCGGATTGTTAGAACGCTGGCCAGGTTCGCTGCCGGTTGAAATACAGGTGACATGAAGGTTTCATGAGTGTACAGCTTCGGAATGACGTTAGTTGTGTTTCTGAGGTTAGATAGCTCGACGTTGTTGCGCGATATTTCTGCGCACTGAAATTTTTACGCGGAGGTGTTTGATAGGTTTCAAAATAATATATGTATTCCGAATACGTACATATGATATAAACTTATTTAACACCATCTCGCCGGCGATCTTATTTGAGGTGCCTAGAACTCAAGGGGTATAAGTGATATTCGCAAAAGAACTGGGATCTGTGCTATGAAATACTGAATTTAGCATTCTATTTAGTGGTAAAGAGATCTAATTGTAAGTGAAATGCCCATCCTTTACATGTTATACCCATTTAAAAAAAAATGTACTATATTGTGATTTGTGTGCATTTGTGAACTTTGAATTTAATTTTCTCAGAACTAACTAAATGTCACTTATACCCCTTGTCTCCTAGGCACCTCATTTGTAGTTCTTGCCATCGGACGGCTCTCTTATTCACAGTTTGTCATCGTTTGTTTGTTATTTCATAATTGTTTTGATTCAGTCCATTTGCAAATTTGTTTGTCTTTTTATTAGGAAAACAGACATATAAAATTGATTGTTTCACTTGTACAACTAGTGGTACATTCCGCCCGATGGAACAATTGTGTATGTACCACCAGTGGTACAAGCTGTCCCATGAGACAGCCCTCTATGTACCACTGGTGGTACATGCCTGCGGGAACGTGTTAATGGGTAAACAAAAATCTCATTGTCGGATATATCAGTCGTTCGTCCCCAGAGCTCGATCATATTAATATGGATATATCCGTCGTTCGGAGTGAAAGGGTTAAGAATGTGTGTCGAGAGATTAGGATGTGCTAATTAGTCTGTTGTTTGAAATTCGTGGACTGTTGAATTCTTACATATTTCTGAAGTGCGTTAACAATTTTCAATTTGTCGATTTTAAATTTGTACGCGTCGATACTTCGGTGATTTGAAGTTTGCGGGGCTTGAAACTTCGAAGCGTCGGTATTTACACGATTTGAAGTATGTATGCCTTGGAATCGTACGCGTATTTAAATGTTTGAGTTTCGCACTTATTGCAGTTCGTATAGTTGGTTGAATTACGGTGAATTTCACGATGTCATTTGATTTCTGTATGTCACGCAATTTTTCGCAGAAACGAACTTATTACGTACTTTATTTCTGAGAATCTTGTACATCTGCGGATGAAGTTTACGGGTTAATCGCGGGACCGGAGCTTCGGGGATATAAACACGGTATACTCTAGACGCGTTCGTGGTATTGGTATGAAAATGAAGGCTGCGCCAGATAATCGAGAATGTAATGAAGATTGACGATCCGATATCGGATAATGACTGAAGCACTTTGTGCCTAAAGATATTACGTGCATGAATACAACACCTGAAGAAAATGTCAAGGTCATTATCCGCCAGATAACCGGTGTAAGATCTCATTGCGAGTTATGATTCTTCATTAAGAAGTAGCTTCATTAAGTTCAGTGTCTGACTTAAGTAGCACCTTGATTGCTAAAGAAATGCACGTTACTTGCTACCAACCTTAATGAAGATTTTAATTTCCAGATTTATGTTATGGCATAGATGCATCGGCTGCGAATTTTTTCTTTTTCGACTCACATGCAATGCCGGTGAAATAAATCTTATAGATTAATACAATTCTTTAGATTGTGAATAATTAATCGTGAATTTTCAGAAGCGTGTTTGTACAGGAAACTTAATGTAACGTAATAATTGAAGTATATAATACTCCGTTTTCAGGAAAACTGTTCTAATTTTCATTCCCCAATGAATTATTCATTTAACTATCGTTTGTAAAAATAACGTACATTTACATAGATTTAGTAAGGCTAATGCAAGCAAATAGTTGAGTTATTTAAACAGTCGTAAAACATGTTTTCCATTAGACCACAATCATTAAGATTATTATTTAATGACTATGCTAAATCAACTAGAACCGTTACAGTAATATTAAGATCATAAAAGACACGATACAAAGTTTCTAAATTCAAATTGCAGTTTACGACTACTCAGCCATTTCAATAATAAAAAAACAACTGAACTAAGTACATTCTAACATATCTCATAAACTTTCTCAAACGTACGTTCCACCAGACACTAAAAAGTAAATCAAATCCTTCAAAAGTAATACTCCAACACCGATCTTTAAAAAGTGCTAATAAAAATACAAGTACCCATACAGAGACCTAAAACTCCAAAAAAGTACTGCCCTACTTTCATCGTATCGGATTTTCGCAATGTTCGTACTCGCCGGAACGGCACCGGGAAGTCGGCGAAATTTTCAATAAGCGACGGTCGTGATCGGTTTAACCATCGCTTCCGCCGAAAACGAGGTGTTCATGGTGAGGCATGAGGCTCGTGAAATTGAAACCGCGCCATTTGTACGCGGCCATACGCTTTACGTTTTCATTAACCTCACGAGTACATGGCGAAAAGTAATTTGTTCGCGGCACGTGAATGGGGTAAAATTACAAGACCGACCTGTAAGACGGTGGTAGACGAGCGAATGGTATAATGGATACGTTTTGTTATACGCCATTCGTCCTAATTGCCAGCTGGTGCTGGTTCTGCTGGGAAATACCGTGGTCCTCAGACGGGTGAGAAAATACAGGAAGACATCTCATTAGCTCGAACGTTTGTCACAGTTTTCAAGAACTTTTAATGGGGAACCTCCTCGGCGAGAAAACTTTTGCCCGGCTCGAACGATTTCGATATTTTATGTATCTTTCGATTAGTCGTACCGCGAGGCTTAATTCGCCGTGGCAGTTTATTTTGTCTATCGAAAGATGCGATGCGAATTTCCGCGCAGCCTTTCTCGTTTACTTGCTTCGGCGAGAAGCCGTTTCCCCGTTGCTAATTAATTAACTAATTAAGATTCGAGGAAAGAGCATTCGTATCCCGTTCAAGATCCGTCTGCATTGGAATATTAATTCCTACATTTTCGCGGGTCAACTGTTCTGAAAAGGATTTAATTATCGACACTTCAGTATTAACTTTGTAATTAGGAATGCCCGGCATTATCGATAGCAGATTCTTCCGTTCTCGACTTTTTTTTAGGTGTACGGAATAAAGTGTTTCATTTGTGGAATCCGATTAAAGAATCTCCGTAGAAAGTGAACTGGTAATAATATAATACAATATGATGCCCATAGTTTTTTTTATAGTAATTGGAGTAATTGAAACGCGATAAAAGTTAGTTGATTTTTATGAACTTTGTTTAAGTAAACCATGATATCAATCCTTTCAAATCTTTCGATTAAATAACTAAATTAACTAAAACATTCAGACTGAACAAATCAATCGAATCTAGAATTATCTCGTATTTCAATTGGAATAAAAAACTAGCCTCGAATGAAACTATAGTTCAAAATTTCGAAAGAAATGCTATCTACATAACTCGCGACAATAAAACAGCATTAATTTTTCCAATTATCTTCCACAACTTACCATGTTCCAATTCCCCCACCCAAGACACATACATACATCATCTTCCACCAGTATTAACACTATTTCTACCAAGAGGTGTCAAAAGACACCTTTCAAATTTTAACTTAAAATCATTCGTTAAGTTGAATCATTTCTCCACATTTTATACAATAGGTGTTGAATTATCTACATTTAACTGGTAATTTGAAATCCCAACAGCTTTGGCAAATATTTGCATTCAAACGAAAAGGTGTCAAAAGACACCTTTTGCTCGAAATAGGTATACACACAATCGTGGTAGAAATAGTGTTAACCCTTTCGCGACATCTACCGTGTACACATATTCATCACTCACTTATTGCATCACTAAACATAATTATTTTATTTCAATAACAAACTCAAAATAAACCTCCCACAGACATTAATCAACTCAGAAATCGAGATTCTCAATCGAAGCACAGTGCGTGCAATCATACATTGCATACACACCCGACGAACTAAATCACACGTGCGCCCTTACGAAAGGGTTAAGAACCGTACGTCCGACAATGCGAAATGCCATCGATAAGCAACCTCGCCGCACTTCCTATCGCCACCTAACAACTGTGTGTCTCCCAATACACGATCCATCCTCCATAAATAATGATCCGTGACACTCGCGGTGCACCGGGCGAAATCACGGAAGGCCGTAACAATCTCCGATAGACACGGCTGTTTAATCGAGAGTGGTGACGCTTATGGAAGCCCCCTTGCTTTGCATAATTGCCGCTTATGCACGCTCGACGACGGGGGGTCGTTCCGGATGGGGTTGCCCCGTGTGTTTGTGGGGATGTGTCGGGCACTTACCACGTACTTGCAACTCGGAACGGCAACACTAATGGTGGCCCAACAATGCAACGAGTTCCAAACAAGGAGAGTCCCGGCTTTATGGGGTTGGAACACCCCTTCCTCGGTCTCACCCTTCGCCGCGTCACTGTTTCGTTCCTCTTTTTTTTAACCCTCCCCGTAATATACACCCGACCGTACGTGGCTGACCTATTTTACTTGCGCGTTCCACTTACGGCTGAATTACTGGCCGACTATTATGGCGGATGAGACTCCGAGAGCTTTTGTTTGCGAGCGATTTTTTTCCCCGTGGAACTCGCTGATTAATTCGGTACAGTATATTATGAATGTTTTGTACTCGTGGAAATTGTGCAGCAAGTGGGTGGAAAATCTATGGGAACAATGGGATTTGATATTGTTTCGTCGACTGGGGAACGAAGTTCAATCGCAAGGTTTATAGTGGAGATTGTTAATGAAAGAATTAATCGAGAAATGTCGTGTTATGGGAGGTTTGGTAGATTGAAGGTGAATTTTATTTCTGTTCGAATGAATTTCATTCGAATGAAGTATAGTGTGAAACGAATACAAGGTTGATAAATTTTTCATTTACGTCCTTGCAGGGTTTCTAGTCCATTGTTGTAGATTTCTTTTGTTAATATTTCGCGCAAGAAATATATGACTCGGTCACCAAAAGAATCATATACGAACTATATAAATATATGATTCTAATATAAAAGATATATAAAATATATGATACTTTGGTAAATATTATTCTTATTCTTATTATTTTAACATTATTTTTAGTGATCAGAACGCTACATTAAAAGCTTGTTTAATGAGTCTCGCTGTGTACGAGCGTCTCTTTCCAATATACGTATATTCGTGAACTGGATCACGAGGTAAGACAACGCGCTTCCGGCGACAGGATAATAACTTCATTGTCTCTATTTTCTCTCAAAAAAAAATCCGTAAATTTAGACAGCAGACATAATGGAATAATGTTTGAAAACCGCAGAGATAACGTTACGAGTTTCAAGTCTCATTGTCATCGAATTCTTTATTCGTCGCCGACCTCATTTTTTCGCGATTGTAGTGCGTAATGAAGAGTAGCTGAATAGATGACCCATTTTACTTTCGTACGGCATTGAATGCAGTGCCATTGCCGCGGAGATGTACTCATTAGTGGTTTCGTAGAGTTTCATTTTTAGGTCGGTAAATATTTCACAGGATTTCGTGGCGACCCCGCCGCAAATGTAATTCCGTGGCTTTTTACCCGGTGTTTCTATCGTTTCGTACTTTATCAAGAATGTGTGGATAACGTTGTACACCGTGTTTTCTGTCATGATGGATGAGCTTCTCGTAGCTCGCTCGGCGAAGGGACCCTCTTACACCGATAATTATCATTGATCTTAGAAACTGTCCGATATAATTACCGCTTACACCACGTTAAGATTTATACACGGTCGGTTGCCGGTGTTCCGACCAACGCTGTATTCTCGTACAGGCCGTCACGAAATATGCATTTACAAAATATACAGTTACATCAAGCGTGTCGGGAATTCTTCTTTTTTTTTTTTATTTCTTTTCTTAGACTCGGTAATACATTTCTCACGCGTTATTTAGATTTCGGTATCGTACAGCCGTGTACGTATGCCTTTGGATTCCGTGGCCGACAGCCTGTTGCGATTTAAATCTCACAATGGCTCTAATTCTCACGGAACGTATAAAATGTCATCAGAGATGATTATTTACCGCGTGGAAAACGCCGCCAGGAATTCTACCGACCGTGAAAGAAAGTGATAGATATACGACTCGTACTCCAGAGGTTGTGTTACATCTGGAAAGTAAGAGATTCAACGCGAAAGTAGAACGACCGTGCGACGTTCCTACGTGACGAATATATGTACGTATGTACGAACGTTTAGAAACCTGTCTCGTTATCACGATTAAATTGAATACGCGTAACCTCGAATACGGAAATTTAGAGCAAGACACTCGGCGGGGCCTTTAAAAAAAATATGGAAACAACGCTGCGTGAAAATTATTTTTAAATATGAATGCCTACGAATGCACGGCATTTCAAAAAAAGTTTAAACTCGCGATAACAGAAACATAAGTAGATTTTAACCACCCACGGTAAATATTATTTTCACGATTTAAAAATAATATTTTATACGCTATTCAAAATGTGTTGAAAAAGATTCGCTCTCCGTACGATGGAAACTAGACGCGCGCGAATTTATTTATATACGTATACTTATAAGAAAGTAATATCCGTACACTTACGTCTTAAACTGTTTGAAAAATGACGACGAGCGTGTAAAACTAACAGCAATTCGCTCTTGCTACAGGTTTTTTTTTTTCATTTTTGCGAACGCAACATCCATTAAGCGCGCGTAATGGGGTTCAATCTAAAATAGATTCTGTTCAGATTTGCGAGGATACACGAAGAACTACGGCGCTTATGCATGGTCTATTCGCATAACGGATCTCGGCGGCGAGTAATATCCTGCACGCGCCTGTGTCCTTTCAGTGTGACGGAGCAATTTGTCCTGGATGATGGCGATGTATTATTGCAATATCACCAAGGACAACCTTCGGCTCTCTTTTTCTCTCTCTTTGCCCCATCCGGTATGCGTTATTGCAGGTTGCGCCGATCAAAGAAGTACAGCGGATACGGGATAGTCGTTTTTTTTTTTCCTTTTTTTTACACGAGTTTCATATTTGCTGCACGAAAGATTATCGGCGTGTCGACGTCACCGGGATTTAACGCGACAACGATTCACTTACTAGATTTTCGAGTTTCACTATGCATGGAGATTTTCCCGATTATCCCGAGAGACTCATGGAAATGTACATATTTAGTAAGATTTATCACGGATAAAAATGACACGGATTGGATTTAAAGGACTTTCGAGTCTCCGAGATTAGAAAATAGTGATACATATACACATATTTGTGTAGTTGCAATGTATTAGATGTAGAAGATAAGTTCTCTGCGATTTCTTGGCGAAATGCAAATGTAATTTAATTTAATAACATGTGAAACGTTAATCATTGAAATATTCGCCGTCGTTTTCTGATATGTTACGAATCAATAAATTGTAGGTAGAAATTGAACGAAAAAAACTTATTTCCACGCGTAATGAAAAGGTACATGTGACATTTAATTAATTTCACGAAGGAGCAAGCCAAATCTATCAAACCTTACCTGTACCACAACAATTACTCGTCTCATTATATTATATTTAAGAAACTAAACTCTCCTTCAAATACATTCATATCCTTTATTCCATTTATAATTAGTCGTTTAATTAATTAACGAAAGAAATGATTCAAATATCTAAAGAAATGCACGTGCCCCGTTTAGACACGTTTGCATGTTTTCTGCACAATCTGCTAAGTGTAATACGTCACGAAGCAATGTGTTACACACATATAAACTCTACATAAATTTGCAACAGAAAAATACTGTGAATCGTGGAAAATAATGTTCCCTCGTACGTACGCGCATGTACGTGTGAGTTAGATGCTCCTTGGTACGTACAGAGCTTTGAATAGGGGGTGATGTAAAAGAACTGGAACACTAAAAAAAGTACTGACCTGTTCTGCAGATTCGGTGATGAAAGAATGGCAGTATTGTATGGTGAAATGTGCTCTAGGTTCTCGGGCGAGGAAGCTGAATTGAGCGTGTTGAGGTTCACAAGTTGCATACGAGATGCGCCTTAACGCGTGCGCCATTTGCACGCACTGAAAAATAGAAAAACAAGAAAAAACGTTCAATTTCACTGCTACAAAATTTCATTCGAGAATGTTACCGTTAATGAATCAAACATTTCTGAACAAGTTCGACCCATTATAGATTAAAAGCTACGAGAAACATTCATCTAAAACATTTTAAACTTACGCTGATATACTTTCCAAGTTTTTAATAACGAGAACATTGTATTCAGTAGAATAACTCGCAGTAGAATATGTAAAAATTAGAAAATGTGAATATTCCTTTCCATTTAAATTTGAATTCTACCAACGGTTTGCGAAATATTAAGATCAATAGTCGTAAAAGTAACGCTAAAAAAGTATCGAAAAGTATCTAGATCATTTCTTTTGATGATACCCGCAAAGGTAGAATTTTTTTAGGTCACTTGGTATAAGCAAGATAGACTGTGATGTAACTCGCGCTCTTCTATGTGTATGTATGTATATGTGTACGGTTAAAATGAGCATTCCAGCGAGAACGATAAAGCGCGGCGCACAGCGTACGGAAACGTGTGTGCAGGTAACGAAGTAAGCTGTACGGAATCAAGGGTAACATATTCCATGTAATGTGCCACTTCAAAATGGCGTGGGACAGTGTACGTCGTGTTGCCGGACGATCGGGACGTGCATCAGGTGAATGCGTTACCGGTTCGTGGAGGCGAAAGGAATTTTTCAAGTTCAAAAACGAGTCTTACGCAATAAATTTCGTAACGGATTTGAAGTAACACTTGCGACATTGAATTAACAATTACGAGACATTAGAAATGTTTTTCACATTTTGCTCAGAAATATGTAAAATGTTCAATTGTGATAATAATAAAAATGAAATATAATTCAAATAGATATATCTAGATATTTTTTTAATTTGTAATCTGAACAGCCAAAGTAATTACCAATTATGAGGCATTAGAAATGTTTTTAACATTGTATTCAGAAAAATGTAAGATGTTCAATTGTGATAATAATAAAAATGAAATATTAGTTAAATATATGTATATGTATATCTAAATTTTTGTTTAATTTGTAGTCCAAGCAGCTAATGCAAAAAAGGGAATTTTGTTAAAAAATGATATTAGTTACTATTTTCGTTTCTTTATTCTGAACATAAGGGTCGCACCCTTTGCCCTACGTATGACAGACATTGCAACCTGCTATGCAAACAAAAACTCGTATTCGATAGAAAGTTCCCTTGACGTACAGCAATTTATTACGTATGTACGTCGTACGTCAAATTTACCATGGCGTGCTGTGTCGTACCGTACTCACTATCACTGAAATGTCCGTGTAAGTTATCAAGACTTCCGTACACGCGAAATCATGTCGATCGATATGTCAAAGGTGCCCATAATTGATAGGGAGCATTGTTTGTAAATGCAACATGACTTTTGCTTCCGCGTATTATGCCTCAGAAATATTTTAACGGAAGATAGTGAAAGACGTATGTACATGAAACGGCGTGCTCGTTTCCGTAAATTTTATGCCAAACGTCATTCAATTTTTATCACTCAATTTTTATTGAATTTCCCTGAAAAATCTATATCTTTACAACTCCCAGTCCTTTTAACCGAATATGTATGTAATAGTAACATGCGTTACCTTTCTAATCATGAATTCCCAAACATCGAACGCTCTACCACATAATTCCTTTTACAAACAACAAACTATTTCTGAATACACTCACTGTTGCGTAATTGAAGTTACACACAACCAACACATTTATTTCTAAGCCATAAATACGACATGTATGATCCCCTGCGCACAGTGTCACAAGTAACGCGACTTCACCGTGGAAATAAAAACGTCGGAACAAGTATCGGAAGAATAACGAAACGGAATACACGTATGTATATTTCATTCAGGCTTCATCTTCTTTGAAAACAATCATGCGACACTAATGCCGCGGGTGATCCACGCCCATGAAAGCACCGTAAATCCGACAATTTTCCCCGTGTTTAGCTTGTCGCTCTCTGAAATAGACATATACATATACATATACATATACGTATATGTATTTACAAAAACGAATCGTAATTGCAGCCTTTCCACCCCGTCTGAATGTTAAATAAAAACCTCTACCGAATAATGATATGCCACTCTGAAGATACGGAAGGTCAGAAGATCAAAGCAGCTTGTTACGTTTCAGTCTGCAGGTACCGGGGACATTTCTCAGGCATAAAGTAGCGACGTCTCTTGCGACAGCGTTCTCGCGCGTTATCTCGCGTTATATATTACGGCGCTTGTTGAATTTCTCTTTGCGATTTTATACCTTTTTACTAGTTTCACCGTCCGCTTCCTCGAAACCCTGGACGGCTTCCACTTTTCCTGCCTCTCTATCGAACAACTTTGTAGTTTTCTTTTTCTATCTTCTACCCTCGCCCCCTCCCTCTCCCGCACTCTCACTCACTCTCTCTCTCTCTCTCTTTTCCTATCTTTTTAAAGCGTACCCATCGCGTTTCTCCGGATTACGTTTTCCCGTAAATTCGAAGTACATATCGCAGTGTGCGTGCACGTGTAACGGCATGCGTGGAATATGGATATATGTATGCTCAGCTTCTGCCAGACAAGTTTGTTAAATGTGTTCGTTAGATTTTTTAAATTATTGTATTTCGCGGGTTTTCTGCTAATTCGTATAATTATCATTCATTATTCCTTCGGAATTGTTTGATAAAGATATGGATTCATTTAGAAAATTAAAAATGTATGACCTTGCCATTCTGGAGTTGTTCACTGTGAAAGATATGTATGTGTGGGTGTCATATCGATTTTTAAAATGGCACGAATGGTGTATGAAATCTGAATTTATGTGTTGCCCACCAGGTGACGTCAAATAAAACGCAGCATTCTGCTCATCGACGTGCCGATATTAAACGGAACGTTTCTAAATCCGTTAGTATTTCTATTTCTCCATAGAAATGTTAAGTACCGTACGCATGCATTTATAGGATACTTGTTTGCATAATAGAATATTAATGAATGTTTCAATAATTCATATACTATTGCTTCCATTAAATCGTAGTTTGATTCGTACGATTTAATATGACATGATATTAATGTGGCTATTTATTTAGAGCAGCGGGCAATCGTAAAGTTTAATTACGCGCGGTACCTATATTGAAGGCATCAATCGTAAAAGAAAATAAAGTTTGAAAGTTTATTGCACATGGAATACCTATAACGAAAAACTGTCTGGTGACAGATGAATAAAGTTAAGGTATAAAATTAAGTTAAAACCTACTGAATTACTGTCAGTTATTTTTAATGAGTAAACTATAATTCGATATAAAACCTTTAATTGTTTAAAACGTGAATTGTTTAGTTGCCAGTAATTTAGTAAATAATTTGTTTTATAGTTAAAGTACAGCTGTAATTGAAAAATTATATACAACAATAATTGACGATATATTTTAACATTTTAGGATTGACGAATCATTTAAGGTTTAAAATTAAACATCATACTGTATAACTGCGTTCCAGTAACACTTGATGGATCAATTATTTTTAGATTGTTCGAGTAATTGTGATGCCAGTGTTTCTAAGATCCAACAACACGTTCTGTGATGAGATTTGAAGAGCCTTTTCTACATCATGATCTTCTAAAACTAATGACGTACATAATGTGTGGCTGTAATGATTCTTCTTTCAACGAGTATCATTACGACTAACGGATTTTCTTCATGGATAAATAATGTGGGAGAGAAATTTACAAGGACTCTCCTTCTTCCTCTTCTTCTTCCATGCTATAAGTATAAGCTGTTTTCTTGTATATGCTCGTGCAAACATCTTTACAGATGAGATAACGTTTCGTCGGCCGAAACGCGACTTCAAAGACGAAAACTTTTCGGCAGAAAAATTTCGATGTGGCGTGAAAAATCGCGGTTTAGTTAAAATATTACTTCTTTAGAATTCATACATTCTAATAATGGTTTTTGATGTTTTTTGTTTAATAATTCAGCAGGTAATATTATAGTAATATTACTGATTAGTTTACTTAGAAGGTAGAAAGAACTTTTAATTTTGACTAAACATTCAGAATTCATTAATAGAACGTAAAAGACGTTTTGTATAATATGGAAAAAGTATAGAGGATAAAAATATTATTTTGTTTAATAATATATGGTTCTGTAGTAATCTACAATTCCATTCGTACAGTTACCATTACTGTTATTACTCTTCGGCATGCATCAAAATGTATTAAGCATAAAAAAATAGAAAAGAGAACGGAAAATTACGTAAATAATAGGTTCAGAAAAAGGTAAAAGAAAAAATTCAGTGAGGTAGCCAATTAGTATAAGTAAAATCCGACTTGTTATCTTAATTTTAATAATCAATTAATCACTACGTAAATTCTATTACATATTATTGAATAAAGTATATTTAGTAAGGAAAATAATTTAATTAACTTTTCAACCCTATTATCTGTACCCTCATTAATCCACTAATACTTTTACAGGCTTCACAAAAGAAGTCGATACCAATACACCTATGGAACGTGAAATATGTTACAAAACTTATTCTTTTCAGTAAGTTAATACCTCAGCTATCAAATTCACGAAATTATTAAACTTTTTATGGAGGCACTGGATTTTTCGAATGTTTTATAACAAGTAGAAATACTGTAGAATATTATTTAAACTTACGTTAACAATTCTGTTAGTAATACCTACTCATCCGTTATTAGTATGGATTTCTGCGAATACAATGATGAAAGCAGTTATGTTACATTTTTTCGTTATTAGCAGTAGTTATGAGAATTACCATTACTTGCAGTCTGAATGGCAAGGAAAAACATGCAAATTACGACAATTTTGTTGTCGCTTTGCTCTCGCTGTGTGATTCAATCACGTTCTACCAATGAATTCCAACATGAGTAGTGATCGTAGTACATGTATATGCATTGTATTAAAACGCACAAGAAAATAGCATCCTCATTAAGCTGGACAACTCATAAATATCACTTATATGTATCAAACTGTCACGGATATCGCAGCTCGTTAGTAACCACGGTAAATCTTCCGTAAGTCCAATTTGATGAGTGTGGGATGAGACTTAAGTATAGAGAATGAAGCTGAAGCATCGATGAAAAAATAAACCGGCAAGTTTAAAAGACAATTTCATCCAAACTTTTTTCAGTTGTCTGATTAATTACATAACGGCAACATTCATTATTATTCAATAAAAAGTAATTTTCGACTATAAGTCGATAGATTTTTTATAACCGTTAATGTTAGTAAATTCGTCGAGAATCATTATTGTATAAAAGTTATAATTGTCAGTACTGTGCACATTTATAATGCATTGTAATATTTTTCTGAAAATCGGTATAAAATTAATACCATTCTAAATAATAAACGGCACTTGATATTGGAATTCGCAAAACAAACGATTTTAATTTTAACCCGAGTTTTATGAAACTGAGTACACTTTTGTTGTTTGGAAAAATGTTCCGTTAATAATAAATTAATAATGATTTAATAATTATTAAGAAACGATTGCCTACGATACCGACACTTACCGGTTCACGGGTATGGTATCCCGAACCTTTTAGTTTCGATGATTGTCGACAGAGTACGCTCTCCTTGCGAGCCACTTCAAACTTTATTAACTTTGATACTTAATCAATTAAAATCTAATTACCTTTTTTCCATAACTTCCCCGATTTTTTCAATAAGCTTTATTCTATTATTCAATATAAGAATGAACTATATTCAATATTCCATCGTCGTTAAAATGATACGACTATTAAACTTCCATAATACAAAATTTAGCAAGATTTCTGATCGCGGAAATGAAACGAGTGGTAATAGATATTAAAAAAGTCTAGGAATTAACTAAAAAAGAACGTATTTCAGAATTTCTTCGTATTTTCAAAATGGTTTAAAATTGATTGTTAATTATTTGTAGACCCATATAAAAGTAAGTATTGAATTAACAAAGACATGAAACAAATTGAAAGTGGATAAGAAAATAACATTTTACAATCACCAGTTCGATGAGTAGAATCATCATTGGATAAACTAAAGTAATTTCCTATAGTACATAAAAAGCTTTCTATTTCACGGAAGAATTCAGTACGACGCAATAATGCCACGTTTAAAAAATCCTTGAATGTTAACATCTCTAAAGCGTTCCGTCAACAAAAGAATTTAATTTTCACCGTCGGCTAAAGTGCTCGAAATTGATTTAAAATGACCTTCTCATTAAAATTCGTTCGAGTTTCGTGAAAAACTGATGTCTCCGACTTTCCATTGAAAGTTGCCGGCCGATAATTAGGCAATTAATTCGACGGCAGTGCCGACGCATTGTCGTGCCGCTGCGTCGATTAACGCCGAGACACGTCAGGACGACGGAACGAACGAATAAATCGCAATTATTGGCCACTTCGGCCCTTTCGAACCGCCTCCGGGCGAAGTTTTGTTCATCGAATTCGTTCAGCAACATGGAACTTTTAATGGCTCACAGCCGTGCGCCGTTCGTGGAAAAATTCGACGGAAAGTTCCGTCGTTCCCGCCGCGCGAAACCTGCCTTCGAACTTTCAAGCGGTTTCGAGATATTGTTCGACTACACTGCGAATCATCGAGTCGCGAGCACTTTGTTTCGATCATTCGCGAATAACATTACCCCGGCTTCCTCCTCTCCTACCATTTTTTTTTTTTAATATCTTATTTTCTTTTGTCGGCATCCGATACTACCGTCATGATCGTTAATTGTATATGTATGAACACGGAATACGGTAGAATCATGATAAGTATCCGAAGGGAAAGCAATACTACAGAGCAATATATCATTACATTTCATTTCTCACAATCAACAATGAATTTCATGTTATTTATTATTAAACTTACTGTACCGAACTCACGCACATAAGTGTCAATTGAAAAGTTCAACGACCATAAATTCCCGCGAGTAACTGAAACCAGATTGCATCTGACATCAAAAGAATGTCTTATCGTTAATCAAACGTGATTATACATTAATAAAAGTGGAGTGAAAGGGCAGGCTTAGTATATCGAGCATTATGAATATACTTTGGATACTTATAATTCTTATCGCACCCCGGCATTTTTAACGACATCTATAAATTTACAACAGTGTCGATAAAATTCGTCGGCGAGGCATACATGTAACAGCTTACAAGTCGGTTTCCGTACTTGTGTGCGTTCCCATCCCCTCCCCCCCCCCACGTTCGCGGTGGGGTTTTATATCTTCAAAGCACCGTTTTCATCGTCGGGAATATTTTATTGCGCGTTTTCGAGCAATTTCATCGGTCGTCCTTACAATTTTCCGTGAAACTTCTATTAATGGTCTCTTGTAGCTTTTTGCATTTCGCTGCGCTTTATCGTAACGCGCACTCTCCGCGGATTCGAGATTTTTAAACCTTTCGTCGTCGTCGACACGGAAACGAGCATATGCAGTATATGTTTATAGTGCAGTTGTGCATCTAACAACCGGTGAAGTAGGAAATCTTATGATTAGAAACAACGGTACAGCTGCGATTATTACGACGTCATTTTGTTTGAGTGTTATTTGTTTATTTGTTAAAATTCGCATTTTATATTATTTTATAATAGTTTCGAAGCGTTTGTACATATTATTCAGCATCGAATAATTGCAATATTTGAAACGTAAACGAGATATTGCAAAATTATCGTTACTAACAAGTAGAGTCCGTTTGCCTTCTGATTCCTCAATTGTTTTGTCTTATGAATAATAAATACTTAGGAAACTATTTTTGATCGAAAACTACAGAAGTCAGAGGCATAACTATCGCAGTATATTTGTGCTTTACAATTTTAAGTGGCTGTTATTCCCGTACGACAAGACCATAGATAGTTAGAGTCATCTTTAATAAGGTACTACAACAGGTTGTCAATACTATGATGTCCATACGTGTACCTCGTTATTTCTAGTCTCGATCGTTTTATTTTCAATTATAATATGCAAACAAAATTATAGATTAAAGCAGCAGGTTTCCGATAGAAAACAACAGTATATATCAAATGTACAGTAAAATAATCAAAGTTTCATCGAGGCAATACGAAAATATTTGTCGAGTTCGTGAATTTTCCACGTTGACCTCGGTTCCCAGGTTATTATTCAGGAATTCCAAATAAATTACGTCGCGAGGATTCGCAGCTGTGAAAATATCAGTAACACTAATTCCATTCCCGTCTGAATATAACAGAACATTTAAATTTCATTATCATATAAAAGCATCAGGGACAGTTGGAACTTTCAACAGGAAATCTCTGACATCTCGGGTAGTTTAAGACCCGGCAAACATTCTCTCCATTGATTCACAATTTCCACCATTTCTTTTTTTTTTCTTTGCCTCAACTGTCAGCATAAAGAAGTCCCGGGTTAAATTATTTTTTCAATAACGTGCTCTTATGAAAGAAAGAAAATCTCTTTGGCCGCACTCTCTCTCCGCAGAGAAAGTTATGGTTACGCCACTGCGCTGCCATGTGCAAGACGTATTCTCACCTAAACCTTACGGAAAACGTGAGGTCACGTTTCCACCATGCTTTACCGTGCTATCCTATGTATATACATACGTATGTATGTATGTACGTACGTACATACTTCAGTATGCATAATGTTTATAAGCTGGCGCGCCCATGTCATTGCGAGATCCGCGGCGACATAAAATATTTTTATATCGAGGGGATACCCCGGGAAAATATTTGTATTTTCCACGGCTAACGCGGTATAGTAAATAAACTCACCCTTGGCACGCTACTCGAATGTCAGGTAACGTGGCAACTTGCATTTCCCTTCAATCCCCCTCCCCCCCCCCCCCTTCCCATATTTCCCTGCTCACGGACGGACGAATGGAAATAATTGAAAAGGTGATCGGCACGATGGAACAAATTTTTGCGGTTCGGAACATTTATTCCCGCCGTACGGTGCTGAATTTTTCATGATCCCACATTCGCTCAAGGGGTTGCCGTTCTACGGGGGAAAAGTCTCGACGGTTTTCCTTAACGCGAACCACCGTTTCATTATGGTAAAATCACCTGTGTTTTCATTCCCCTGTAGCGGTGGAACATCACCCGGAATGGTGATAAGGGGAGAATAAGATGTTAGAGGATAAGAATGAGAAGATTCGAGGAAAACGGAGCAAGTGAAAGCACAAAATTGCTGCGGATTTGAAACACGTTACGTGTCACGTTCAACGGAGAGCTCGGAACGAACGATATGGGACGCGGAGAGTTTTAGTGGAAAATAATAACGCGTCGTGATTTAATTGATGAATGCTCGCGGCGCTCGCAGTTTTAGCGCTGTTTCGTGTTACTCGAACGGGTACTACCTACACAGTTTAAAATGTTATCGTTAAACATTTTTAGAAATAACAAATGTCTTACAAGGTGAATATATCCATTGTTTCATAGTAAAATAAAGAAAAATATTTAAAACAAATTGTTTTGTCTAAAGACTTGTAATTTGTTATTTTTCTAATAGCACCATATATTTTTCTTTTTAAATTCACATCTCACGCGACTGACTTTATCTTTTATGTGGTACAAGTATTCAAAAAGAAGAAGTATACAGTGTCATTTAGAAAATACAAAATAATTAGTTTCTTCTGCGAGCAAAGTTTTAGATAATTTATATGTGAACATTTACACGTATAATTTACGAGAACCAATTGGTCTAACAGCACACGAACGACCGCCGCAAGAAAATAGAGTCGCTCGACATTTCATAGTTAACGATTCATTGCCGAATGGAAAATGTATTTAATCTTTCCCGTGCACAGCAAACAAGAAAACAGATTACGTTACCACACGCGCTCACCGCCTCTGTTTATACATCGGCTACTGTATCTCATTCTTTATTAAGCAACGAAAGGTACACAGATACTATTATTCCGAGCGATTAAATCCGCCGTTCGGGAGGGACAATGGCAGAAAATCCGGAAGAATCAATTTCATCCCGCTACAAGTGGGCAATTCTCATCCCTTCCGTTGTCGCGTGGCGAAACGAAAGAAAATAAGAAGAAGATGATAGATGCGGAGGAACAAATATGGACGCGCTTTCCAAGAATCTCTTACGAGAGAGCCACGGATCTGTGTATTCACTTCAACTGGTGACTGTACGTGCGGAAGATATAAACGACGCCACAGAGCAGAGACCATCAATAACTTCTCCTCTCTTTCTCTCTCTCTCGGCCTTTTCCCTTTGTACAGGAAGCACCGTCTGCGTAGGTAAACCATTCTCCTGCATTCTTCTATCTTTCTGAACTGACTTCCCCAGGCCCTTCGTTATGTACTTCGCGTCCTTATCGTCCCTTAGCATTCATATGCCTGACTGGAACACTAATTACTAGTTGATGGTCTTTGTAAAAACAGCCATGGTGTTAGAAATTAGCTGGTTGTAAAGATAAAGGGAACCGCGATTAAATGTGTTCAAGGATTAATATGAGTATAATATTCGTTTTTATCCTTCGAAAATATCTTCGATATCAGCGATAAGAAGATATTCGGGGGAATTTAATGATGAACTGTGTGTGGGGGATAAAAATATGAGGGTGGAGTAGAATTTTTCGTGTCAAAGGTTCTCCGAGGGAGGAAAGAAAAAATATATGAGGCTGACCATTATCACCTTCTAAAAAGATGCGTCGATGAGGCAAAGTCGGGTAAAGAGACGAATGGGATTCCTTCGGGATCCCTCGGAATTCTACAGATACTACAGTATCTCGCCGCGGTCCATTTCCGCTGTGGAACTTTTTAACGAGCTCTAAGAAAGGGTCCTTTTGCTCTCTGTGCTCCTTGATCGGCCTTGCTACAGGGAATTCACATAGAGTCTTGCCACGGCTTTCAGTTCCTGTTTTCGTTACCTTTCTACATTACTTCTACGTTCGATCACATGAGTATCCTAGTCGGTTTCCCGTAAATAGACAAAAAAAAGCGAAGACCAAGTGTTCAAAGAGAACAGGTTTAAGTTATAATATGCATAGTTGAAACTATAATATGTGGAACGGAACACTAAACGCAACGTTTTCTATTCAGTATTATCTCACATTGATTTCACCTAAACTCTCATGCTTTCCAAATACACATCCGTTACCATGGACCGCGTATCAAATCGATTAGCAGAATTAATTATCCAACAACCGTGATAACGTTTAAATCGGTAAATCATTTATCCATGAAAGCCCCATCGTTAGCAGCGTCTACTTACGTAGAAACCGCTGCATCGTGTATTCCGGTAATAATGATTATTGTTAATTATAAGATGCTGCATCTCCTGCAGCATCGTTTAGCCAACGCCGGTAGTTAACCGAGGAAATTTCCACGATCGGCGAATCTAATACACGACCGACATTTTGCGGCGATATGTACCGTAAGTATCGGGTCCCGGGTATGTACGGTGTAATCGGAAAACCGTCATACCGACCTCACGTTTCAATAAACAGTGAATTATTGCGTGCACCGATATTTGCATAATGCGTGTGCACCGTGCTGCCATTACGGTAAAATCGATAGACGTTGCCCGAGGTTGTACATCGATCGCGACAGCTCCATTCAAAGTCAACTTGCCGTTGTTGCGTGTCAAGGTGGCTGCCGTTTTTTCGTCCACTTTCAGTGGTTCAGCCTCCGGCGAAAGGGTTTTGTTCGAGGTAAATGAGAAATGTTTAATATACTATCTCCCGCCGTCATCAATCTGTGATGTCTACTCTAGTTTTATTAAATTCGCGCGCTCTATCAATCACTACCGTAACTTCCCAATATTTAAATTAATATACAAAGATTACAAAACAAAAGTTTTTAGTACATATAATTATTTATGGTAAAAATTATACCTGTACTCTTAGAGCTCATTATCATGATTCGTAGTTAACCACGAGACAGTCTAAGTATCCACTAAAACCAGACTCTATTTCCCATACAATTTACACTCGAATTCTCACCGTTCTATTCGAATCACCTAAATTCCGTTAATTTCCACTAAAGCCGTCGAACCTCTCAAACACTTTTGAAGAACAACTGGCAGCTGTTCGGGCCACTTCATTTAAAATTTCCTTAACACCGGGCCGAATAGTTACGAGCTCATGCAAACTTCCGGCAAGTTGTTAGTCTCGAAGCTAAGGAGGGCTCTTAACGGTGTCCGGCAGTTGGAGAACCGCGCAACTATTTCGTGGCAACTAAGCGCGATACCAATCGTTCTTGGCTCGGGACAAACGACCCCCTCAAGAGGATCGTTTCCACGAGTTCGTCATATTTTTCCCCCGTATCCGGACATCGTTATTTTCCTCCATCCACCTCTTCCCCCCCCCCCCCAACCCGATTCGGTCTCATCCATTTTTGCGGCTTTGCGCAACAATTGGCTGTTATCGCATCTGCCCGAGACCCTTGAAACCATTCCCGGTAACTTATTGTGCGATGTACTTGAAAAGACCAAGTTTCCTCGAGGACCCGAAACTCCGAAAAATCGGGCCAGTTCGGTCGCGATGCGATCTTTGTGACTCGTAATACGAGGGTGAAGGGTTAAAAGTTTCTACTGCGGCTTCTGTGTCGCGTGTTTTTAATGTTCGCGGAAGTTAATTGACCCTTTATCGACCCAATTTTAATTACGAGGGAAAATTATGGAATAACAATTTTAAAAGAAATGATTTGATACGAAATAATATTCCGATTTAATAAATCTGAAACGTAATAATATTGTAGAGTTATTAATTAATCATGCAGTTATTAGTAACATAAAATTATTTGTATTTATACACTGCTCTATGCATATACGAACAGTTAACGAACCATTGAAACGTTTCAAACATTAACGATTTCCAATAAGACTTCATAGAAAGAACTTTGCATAATAACTCTCATTACGAACGAAAAATATGTTCTTCAATCCCGGTACAAAAAATCTGATAGATTTAAATGATTATTATATTAATAAAAGGAATATTACGTAAGCTAATAAAAAAAATCTAATAAAGGGAAACAGATCCCAATTTCTCTCCCATTCGAATTTTGGTTGGTTAAATCCTTTCATCTCTGTTTTACATTTTTAATTAAATACATTCTGAATGGACATAAATTTTTCCTTTGGCTGCATAAATAAAGTATCCAACAATGGGATCCAGATATACCAGTACGTTCGTTAATTAAGTCACATGTTTCACTGTTCTGCTCTTTGCGTAATGTTAATGTTTTTCCGTTGAATATTTTGCCGTCTGTAATCCTTCATGTGTAA
Source organism: Mimumesa dahlbomi (assembly GCA_917499265.3). NCBI lineage: Eukaryota > Metazoa > Arthropoda > Insecta > Hymenoptera > Crabronidae > Mimumesa > Mimumesa dahlbomi. Next base: position 6,560,935 of record OU824118.1, on the reverse strand, counting down.
CAGGGCATTTTGAATTCTCCTTTGAGGGGGCATCACTGTGTGTGCGGCACATGTATACGTACGGTTTAAATATTCTTTAGCAAAGGTATCTAAATTTTTTCACGATGTGCCCGTCGACTAATCGATTTTGTATCTGACAGGTTTCGTTCGTCGAACCCCGGGACGTTCGTCGATTGTTTCTCGAGCGTGCAATCGGGCTTCGACGAATGGAATCTCGGTGTTTGGAAAATGCATTGTCTGGAATGAATGCCAGCCCTGATAAAAGCCATGCCGGGAATAAAGAGAAAGAAGACTCGAACGAGAAGCAATCAAGATAACTTATCTCTATGAAGTTATTAAACAATTTCTCGTCGTTTTCTGTAGAGAATCAAGAATTCAATTTCGCATAAACGTGGGACACAATTTCCTTTTTTTCTAGTTCACTTGTTTCAGAAATATCTGTTAAGGTAAGTGATCGAATACATAATAGTAATATTTACAAATGGATGCACTCTGTTATTAGAGTTTAATTTCATTATATTTTATTTTCATACTTTGCAATACGTTTATTCTGATAATCTATTAAAATATTTGTAGAAAAAATAACAGTAAAACCGTTCGTATTGGAAAAATGTCAAATGTTTTAATTCTCTGTGAGAATGAACCTCACTGGGAAATTTAAGAAATTCTTAGTCAAGAAATATATTTTAAAGTTAGAATTTTATATTAATTGAGATACATGTATAAAGCATGTAAGCTTCATTCAATATATAATAAATTTTATGTACGTTCGTGAATAAATGCGTCGCAATTGTACACACAGTTTTCTCCCAGCAACTAGTTAAACATATGCATTTACATTCGTTTTACTAGTCTACCATTGCCTTAATTAACTTTCCTGTATTGTGTAGTGATAACCATTAATTTGCCACGGCGTGTAACTCTTGACAGTGACACGACAATCGGCTGGCAACTTTACGCAATCCTTGATAAAGATTTATCGTTGATCAATCGTAAAATCTTGATTTAGTAGATGACCGTAACAGGGATCTCGATAATAATTAATTACAGTATCCCTGCGCTACATAGTAATTAAATAATAGAAAGTAATTAACCACTTTCCGCGTTTAAACGTCTATTTAAACTGCATCGACTCAAATTTACAGCGAAAGAAAAAAAAGAACGAATATTTTAAATAAGTGTACATCACATCTCATCTATTCACAAAGCCGTTTGAGTATAATCGAAATAGAATTATAATACCTCGCATACTTAGGGTATTTAGACACATTAGAACACTACGTGAATAACAATCATGCCGGTTAAAAGATTGACCACCCATGACACGAATATACTTAAAACCTTCCCCCCCAAACGTCAAGATTCATTTGGTAAAAGTTTCATCAAACAGAGTTCAGTGGTTCTCATCGAAAATAATCACAGGTATACATACACGAAAAACACGGAAACCCCATTCTTTGAAGTCGATTAAAATGATTTCCGGAACAAAAAATACTATCTATTTATTTCCAACACCGTATACGTCTCCCAATTAGTACACGAACTTCAGCTTCTACCTCATGAACCATTTTCTACCCCACACGTGCACACACCAATAAGTCTCGGAAGGAACTGACGAAACCCAGCGAGACCATCACGCGTCCAGGTAAAATCTTCCGCTAACAAGACACGAGTAAACAAATTTCAAACGACGTGACCCAAAACAGTGGAACGGGAAGGGAGATGAGGCAACACGAGCACGCCGTAGAGAATTTCGAAGGGTGGTCTAACCATCGTGTGTATAACTTTCACCATAAACACCCTTTGTGCGTGTCTTGCGAGCGCTTGTATCGCATTACCGTGTGTTTATACGTGTACCGCGTGTCGGATCTCATCGGTGGCAAGTAGCAAGATAAACAGCCGTAGACGAGGTCGGGACCTGCACTCAGGCTAATGCGCGGGTTTTCGCCTTTTTCTGGAAATCCGAGAGTCCTTCCTCGCCTGTCGGCAGTCGTGTTACGTTCCCCCCCGTACCCGGGATCCCGTCCACCAGGGTCGTCACTGGCCGACGAGCAACCAAATTGGATGTAAAGGCAAAAATCTATGTACGTCCCGTGTGCTGACTTCCATTCGCACGGCTACCAGGAGGAAATTTTTCGACGGCTATGCTTTCTTCGGGTCGAACGTGGATTTCGCGAGAACGTTTCGCTGAATGGATGAAGTCGGTGAAAAATAGCGGACAATGGTGGTGATGAATTGAATTCAAGTAATTCAAGGCGAAACGATGCCTAACACATGCACGGAGGGAAACATGGTTTAGCCGGATTGTAGGAGGTATGTTGTGTTATTCGGAATGCACGTGTGCGAACAAATTGTTTTTATTAGTGTTATCAATGGTATGTAGATTGAGTTTGGAATCGATGCAGATGATATATAAAAAGATCTAGGGAAATATGAGTTGTTTAGAACACAAGGGGTATAAGTGACATTTTTAAAAAGAATTGAGATCTGTACCATGAAACACTGAATTTAGCATTCTATTTAGTGGTAAAGGGATCTAAGTGAAATGCCCATCGTGCACATGGTATTCTTACCCATTATTGAAAAAAAAATGTACTAAGTATATTGTGATTTTTGAGCATTTGTGAACTTTGAGCTTAATTTTCTCAGAACTAAATAAATGTCACTTATACCCTTTGTGTTCTAGGCACCCCATATATTAGTATGTGGAACATAATAAATTATATATTATATATTGATTTTGTATCCCGTCCTTCAAAGATATACTTTAGGTACTTTTTGTGATGTAACCGTTGTCTAATTAGTATTTACACAAATATGAATATTTTCATTCTCACAAGTATACTTATTAACACATAGATGTCAATGTCTATTACGAATGGGTACGTGTTGATTGTAAATTCGGACCACGTGTACCACCGGTGGCACACACTGTTCGTGATGAAATTTTTGCGTAGATGTTTAACCATTTGAATATTTATATGTATACATATAAATTAATGGTCACCGTGAGATGAGAAATGTGCTAAGTGACAGACAGCAAAAGACAGGTATGAACTGTCTGTGTTAAAAAATTCACATCCACTAACGTAATCCTACGTCATTGTACAAACACTAGCTGGTCATAATTAACGTACTCCTACGTCATTTTATAAACTATAGCAACAGATTGAAATTTATAGTATCCAGTTTCCAGTTTCCACTTTCAGAAAAACTAAATAAAACGGTATACATACTGCGAAAGTTTCAAACAAGTCTGTATTTATCACATACACAACAGCCATACATTGATAACACGTATAGCTCCGATCAATGTCGTTTTATAACATTTTCCCGAATGTGTCCAGTACTCTTATACGTATTTTTTGTATGCAACTTGTTTGAGAACGTATTGACGACACCGAAACGTACATACATGCGTTGGACGCATTTACGAGCACCATAAACAGTAACAATTCTCACCGCAGACTGGGCCGAATGCATTTTTCACTGGTGTTTACGGGTATATATCGACATAACAGCGGTTTGCTCGTAAACCACCGATTCACCGACCTCCCGACGAGACCACGGATGATAGTTTTCCCTCCCCCATTCCCTAACCTCTTCTCACATTCGCGCCTATTATTTTCAGATAACCGATTCACACGTTCCGCAACGTGAGATATTTTATTTTTCATGATATTAAACCAGTATTAGTATCGTTAAAGGCTTGTATTGTATTTTTTGACGTATCGGAGCTGTCACGATGGATTATACAATAAATCGCAGCTAAATAGACGAATTCATAAAAATCACTAAAATATTCATCGAAATATTGAACGACTGATTTAATGTAGGTTATGTAATCGACAGAATTTCGCGCGGTATGAAGATTGATTTCGTAATGTTTTTAATTGATTCATGGTTGCTATTATTGCCACGAGTAGATTTTGGTAGATCCTTTAATAAAAAATATATACTTTGTCAATAAAATGGTAGTGGACAGGGTTATGAAATCTATCATATTTTTCAAATTGTGAGAAATGTTTATGTGTCATGTCCGCTTATTAAATTTGGCCCGCTGTCCGACCAAAAATTGTATTGCACATTTCTTTGAATTATCCGCGATTTGTTTCATAACCGGTATTAGAATTCGCATTAGTAATTAACGGTGCATGGAGACATATCGTTTGAGGTATTTGAAGTTTTGAGATATTCTTAAAATATGCAAAAGTCGATGCGTACCTGTCGAATGTGACTGGAAATTCCGATGTCGAACCTTGCTACGCCTGTCTTTGAATTATTTCGCCTTTTCCTACGTAGTCACTGTTAAATGTCACTATGTAAGCTAACTATGAACACAACGCGATCGAGAAAAGGTATTAATGTTTCCGTAATTCATTTAAAATTGTAAAAAGTATGCATTTATCGCGAACGCGTTTCGTTCCGCACTTTGACTTATTAGCAAGTCTAACCTCTAACTACTGGAGTCAAAGTCAGTCATGCCGACAGTGCCACCTAGTGATTTTCGCACTTACAAACAACTGAGCTTTTCAAATTTGCGTATGAGATAATTACAAACAGCGTTTAACTGTATAGGAATTTCTCAAAATACATTTGACTTATTAAGATTAACAAGAAGTACTTAATAAGAAATTTCGGAATACCGACTTCGGAAGATTCCTGTTTATTTAAAGAGTCAGTTGCGCCTGGCGGTGGGCAACCTACTTTGCATACGGCAAAAGAAGACGTCGTGATATCCTTAGAATATGATACACAAAGATATATGTATGTATATTGGTATGATTTTATTATACATATGTATCAAAGATTAGACAGAATGAATTCTGATAATACTAGTTAACGGTACTTATCGCTGTTATACGTAATATATAATAATGTATGGGTGATTTGGCGATCATTCCCTTTTTTGAGTAACCGTTAAACTATAAATTATTTTATATTCTATGCGATATTATACGACTGCGTAATAGGAAATTAATTTATCCTAATTTATCGGTAATATAATTAAAGATATGTATACCAGCATTAACAGGGCCATTCCCTTACAAATAATAAATATGTATATTTATTTCTAAAAAGAAATTAAAAATGTTCTGTATGTTTAATGGAGTTTCTGTGTAATTCACGTCATTGTATATTTCCCTATCATTCTTACCAGTGTAAATATCAATACCGAAAAAATTAATTTTTCTCATTTTCGTTCTTAATTAACTACATCATAAAATCACTAAAAAAAGACACTATCACGATAGTGTATTTTAAACACCAAGAAATTTAGTATTTTCACACCTCTATTCATTCATTTTCCTTATCGCGCTTTTTCTAGCATACATTCCATGATGTTGGAACTAATTTCCCCCTAGTCTATGGGGTAGCAGCGTTCGCTGTAGACAAGCACGGTGTGTTGTATGAAATTATTTATTGCCACTGAATGCGGACGGTGTTTACTCTACGATCATTCCTCCAGACACACCGCGCCTTGGGTACCATAGATCCCATTGAAGGGGTGCTACCCATGCGCACCGTGGCTGCTTGATCTTTTCACGTTTGGAAAGGAACAAAGCCTCCGCAGGAACTTTGTGCCGGCATAAAGCTGGAAGCGTTGTTTTCAAGGGTCATCCTGTGTTTACTGATTTAACATTTTGATAAGGTACTCCGGTTTACTTTCCAACAGGCTGGAAAACTGGCGGATCTATAGAGATTAAAATTACCGTTTAACGTATGGGTTTAAAAAATTAAGATACTTTGCATGTTTTCCCCCTATAATTCGTGACATAAATTAGTGACTTTTATTCACATTCGTACGAACTCATTCGAACGTTTCTCTGTGAACTCTGCGAGCGATGCTAACCAGTGCAAAGAATTTCTAATTAAAAATCAACGCTACCACGTTTCAGTTTCCGTTTAATGTTTACAGATCAAGTGATCAGCGTGGATACGATCAACTTGGAAATATTAATTGCTGTTTGTAGCGACCGGGGTAAAGTGAAAGCACGAATTTATTCCTGCAGTAGTTCGCCACACATTGGAACGGTTTCCACAGGGAAATAGTTGCCCATGGAGTTTTATTTATTTCGTTAGTTTCTATCGCGTCGAGAGGGGTAACAAAAGAATTATTTTGCGGGGATATAGTGGTGGCGTAAGTCGATATAATACTCGGTTATTTGACAAATATCGCGTACACGGTGGATGGACAGCAATCGATGACAGTTTTAAGGGGGTGGGGAGGGGAGGGGGGGGTTGCAAAAGAGATATGCGCTGCCAGCGTGAGTGCTGTTCCGTGTATGCACGAGTAAATCCGCAGGTGGAGGGTAAATATATTCTACGATCGCGACCCAGGTATAGGTTCAAAGGTTATACACCCGTCTGTTTTTCATTATTCGTTTATTGCAATAGTATCCAACGTTTTTCATCGGGTTTCGTCGAATTTATCGATATTGTCATAGCAGCGATACGGACGGAAGAAGCTTCACCGTACGGACGTTATCATCGCGGATTTTTTACCAATGATTTAATAACAAAAAAATAGCAATTTAATGATTTAAATTATTTACCAAATCGACTTCGTAGCTCTTCCTGTTTAAGTTTTAATAGATAGTAATACTAAATATATGACACACGATATAAATGATAGATTATTAATCAAGTGTCATTCACCTGTCAAATTTAATATTTAGACACCGATTTCATCACGAAATTCTTCCACACACAGACGCATCATTGTTTCCCAATAATATCATTGACCTTTCCCCGCTGAAATACAACATGTATCCCCATGGCAGCGCTATGGTGTAGGCCAATGGCTAGAATATCAGCCGCGTATTTTGAAAATTGGATGAACCTGCTTCCCGCGAGCGAAAGAAAGGATCCATAGAAGGCTTTTCGGAGCGTCGAAAGGGCAAAGGCCTTTTAATGGTGCTAAAATAATGGAGTATCGTCGGTGCGGTACCCGGGCATAGAACTCACGGAATGGACACTGTTCGACGTTTCCCGGATGCTCGGGAGATGCGTTTTACCCCGGAGTGCTGTTTCGTGTATGCACGAGTAAATCCGCAGGTGGAGGGTAAACATCGCCCTCGGTGATCGTGGCCGGGAAGGTCTGCCCGGGACCACCCATCCCTTATTCGTTGGTTTTCAAAGGTTGCCGCCCTTTTTCGTCGTCTCGTCTGTTTTGCGCGATACCAGCCTCTTTCGTTTTCCTCGCGTGCCCATTCACGTGTGCTTCATTGATACCCTATTCCACCCCCTCGCCCCCCTCCCCCCCCACGTTGCAGATCCGTCCCGTCTCCATTCAACTGCCGACGTCGTCTCGTTGTCTCGGGATTATCGTTTTCGAGTTTCGTCGACTGGCATAATCTCCCCGATTGGGAATAAGACGTTTAAGAGAGGCTTGCGCTTGACATTCGTAGCGATTTTGATATGACACTGCGAGGGGTGAGGGGTGGGGTGGGGGTGTGGGGGATTCTGTCACCATCGACGGTATCGTTTCGCTGGGAAGAATAAACGGATTTGAAGGATCGCGTTCGAAGAGCAGAGAACGTAACGGAGACGGGAAAAGGGTCGGAGTAATATTTGAATAGAGCTTTCGTGCTTTAAATAAATCCATTGTATGAGAATTGTTTTCTACTTTTTAGACTCTCGTTATTTCTTCGGTATACAGAGATAGTGGATATACATAGCTCGGGTTTGACTGAATGTAAGACGGTACGGTCTTTTGTGAAACGAAGTTGTTACGAATATTATGTAAATTTAAGGGTGTTTGATATGTTATTTTATTATACAATAATAGGTTTCAATCGGGAACGAATATATTGTAGTATATTTCAATTAAAATGTAGCTCAATTACATGTCACTAGTGTAATATGAATAAGTTCACGAAAGATGAAAGAAGTATTAGTGAAAACTGTGAACAATCAAATTTCCGGTAGTATAAACCTATGAAATACTACTCTGCGAATATATCAATTCTGTTTCTGTTGCTCCATCACCTAAATCGTAAAAAATCCCTGGTTCATCCGGAACGAAGAAAAAACTCTGCTAAAAAGTTATAATTTGCCACTTTTTTCTACAGATTCTTCGATTACAATTTCGTCGCCCTACGAATATATGGACTTGTATTACGAATATAAAAAAGATTATCTATTTCAATCTGATACTACGATTGTGTACGGATTTATTACACAAATATGGCGCTAGAAAATCGTTTCCACGGAACCCGGTTCAGATTACCGAAAATCGTCGAATAAATCGCAAGATTAGAATCGGAAATCTCTCTAGACGTCGTGCATCCCTGTTTCGTGATCGAGATTCTCAGTACGAACGAGTAAATCCGCAGGTGGAGGATAAAAAAAAAAAAAAGTTATCCCCGCGATCATTCACGTTTCAACCCCTCCCCACATGCCGTTGGTCTCTCAAAGGTTAGTGCGTTCTTTTTATTTTTTCGACGCGTGTTTACCCGCCGGTACTCCCTTCCCTTTCTTTTCCTCAATGCGGTGCCCTTGGAAACGAGAAATAAAAAGGGTGGAAAGTGAAGATCTTGGCTTCCATCGCGAGCGTTAATGCCGACGTCGTTGGATGGGCTTTTGATGTTAACGTGCGTGCCCGAGGAACAGCCCAGAGGATTTTTCAATGCTCGCTTTTTCCCGGTATGGAAATGCTTGTCGCGCACCCCGGCATCGAATGTCCGGAATTCGATCTCCCGGGAAAATGGGATCGTAAGTTTAAAACAGGGTTAGTGAGACTCCGAGCAAAGCGGTGCATTCAGCGAATATTCGTAATGGAAGGTTTCATGTAATCGTATGTACAGAAAATCTGCGAAAGGCATGCAGACAACACGCTTTCCGATGAAAAACCTCGTTAATTTTTTTTCCCACGGAAAAACATTCGTCTTTTCTGCGGATGAAGGTAACTGGAAATTGCTCGATGTACGGGGCTTTACGTGAGTTTCATTCATTTCCAATGATTTTTAAAAAGTACGAACTCGCGTGGTCGTATTTTATCGTCAGCGAATAACTGATAAAACGTGGACAACGTAATTGATCTTTAGTGTGTTTTATATTGACGGGGATGAAAAATAGTATTTACATAGCCTTTTCTATGAAAATAACGAATTTAAGTATTAAACAGAGATTAAAGTATTAATAATAATTATTTCAATTAAAAAATGTCCATACATTCAAGCTTTACATTTAAACCCTGTCGATTTTTGAGCCAGTGTGTCCAAGTACTTTTTTTGTATCGCATGCATGGTGATTTGTAAACAGAAGGATTAATTTTGCAACATGGAAAAATCTAGTACTAACATTTTATCCATTGCTAATACGTTAGTTCTGCCAGAACATACATGTGGTACACGGCAGATAAAACGAAATTCGAAGCGTGTACGTATGTAGGTACATACATGCGTATTATTCCGTGGGACACGTTCCAAATATGTAGCTTTCATACTCACAGAGCTCACCCTCATGGCAAATAAGCAAAAAATACGGGTTTTCACAAAAATATTACGCTCGAAAATACTATTTCTTTTGTTTAAAAAATATGAAAACATATTACACGTTACAGATGTGTAAGAAACAAAATTCTGAACCCGAGATGATTAAAAAAAATGTCATTACATTAACAGGAATTTTAATATTAACAATAATTTTATTGTGTCTAACATTACAACACTTCTCTCTCGTAGTAATTTTCAGGTCCACGCGTACCTTTTATTCCGAATTGGATGTAACGTTAGAAAAAGAAATACGTTAAGATAAAGTAAGTGGGAGCGAGGGAAAAGCAAATTTGATGTAGCAGTATTGACTGATCGGGAGATTCTCGAAATGTGTTTCCGTCACCAGCAGACTTAAAAATACCTCCTAGGGTGAGCAAATCACGTGACACAAACTTGATTGTCAAAGTAGGTCTTTCCTTGAGTAAATAAAAGTGAAATTGGAGACTATAAGAGTACGGTGGGGTGAGATTGCAAGGGAGGTGTAATAACAGAGCGTCAAAAGCAGAAATGAAAGGAACCTATACAAACGTAGTTGATTTACTTCGTAGTAATGGCGCAATATAAAGTTTTACGATATCTAAGAATATCGAAAGATTCGAATTAACTAAACTTTACGAAAGTTTTAACCATATTTCTTGATATGGTTGTCGTTAATTCTTCGATAACATTTATTTATTAATCGTTTATATTGACGATGTGACAACCTAAAAAGAAATTATTTAAAAGAAATTATTTATCGAAAAAGATGACTGATGCAAAGTCGACATTACAATTGATGCAGAAAATTACATTCACTCAAAGCTGAAATAAAGCAGAGTGAAAGAGAAAGAAAGAGAGAGAGTGTTTTAAATAATCAAGGATTATTATCTTAATAGTGTTACAGTTAATATCGTGCACATACGAAGAAACGTAACCACAAAACAAAAACTATCCGCAAACGCTTTAAATGAGTATTTTCAGTTCGTTACCTTCTCTTTCAAAATTCCGCTCCATGTTATAACAGTAGAAATTACGGGACTGTGCACAAACTTATCACAATTATAACTGACTGGAGACACTTTTCACGCGCGGTATATTCAGAATGTAATTACACGAGGTTGCACGTAATGTTGACAGGAAGTTGAATCAGCCATGTATTAAACCACGCACGAGTTTGCGAATAGAAATTTAAAAATGATGAACGAACAAAGTTTTGCAACTATGTAGTATTGTTGCAAATTTTCTAGCCTTGAAATATACAGCTTCACATTTCGAACCAGTATAAGTACAACAACTTGATAATCTAGGCGTTCAAATATTTAAATCCGAAGTTTCAATAATGTGAAGTTTTGACTCGGTGAAGTTTCCTACGACCAGAAACTCGCGGACCATAAAATTTCGACGTGTTGAAATTACAAGCAGCTCTAACATATCTACGCTCTCAAGTATTTATGCAACGGAGTTTCTACCGCCTGAAATTTTTACGCGGGGAAGTTCACTACGATGTGAAATTTGTGGACCTTAAAATGTCTACGTGGTGAAGTTTCAACCCCCAAACATGTACGTCTATCTACGCGATTAAAAATGTATACAATGAAGTTTCTATTCCTTGCAATTTTAATGTGGTGAATTTTTTACAAATGGAAATTTCTACGCCTTCAAATTTCGACAATCCGATTGTTCCAAGAAATTACGTAAAACATTTGTTGAAAGCTAAGGCATAACCAGACTCAATTTCTGATCATCTAATCCAAAGATCATTCATTCTACCACATCTATATTTTCCAAAGTAAAATCATCGTAATCCTCATTTCGATTTCCTATAAAATCCTCCATTTATTTTATTCCCGTGTAATTCGCGATTTGTACACGAGAGAATTCAACAACCTAAATATTTATTGTACAGCGTACACACATGTATATGCATGATACCACAGCACACGAGGCTCACTATCGTTTACGGTTCCAATATCCACGGTGAACGCGAGTATCACGAGAAATAAAACTGCTGTATGTCAATCAATATTCACTTGGAGGGTTACACCATCACGCGGATAAAAACACAAACTCTAACTTCTCCATTTTTTGTTTTCCCCCGGTTACAAACCTTTAACCTTAGAATCATCGATATACTCGCCGTGCAATTCGCGTGTCAGTGTAACCGCACCCCGAGTCGAAGCTAGTTTTACTTTTGCCAACGTTTAACGTCACACGCATCGCTATCGAGTGTCAACGACCGATACTCGATGGGTTCTACCAACCGAAACCCGTCTGTCCACGGGTTGCACAATGCTCTCCGCCCGCTCCATTAATTTCCAGGGCGCCTAACACCCTTCGTCATTTGTATGTTGCTCCCCTGCCCCCATCGCTTCGATTACTGGCGGAGACTATTATAGAGTCGTACGGGGTCCGAAGCATACCCGTGAAGGCCGACGAGAAGCTTTGGCTTGTTTTTAAAAGGCCTGTGATTATAAATTTTAATCGACCTAGGGCGTCACGCTTTTCACCAATCGTCGCACAATTGGATGTGTTGTACTACTTAATTTCCGGAGGATGTGATAAAATTGAAAGGACAAGACAAAGCGTTGATTAATTAAATGTCAAAACGTTATTAAATTTGTATAGTGTTCCATAGCGTCGATAAATAAATTAAAACGAATTCTATTAAATATTTGAGTTATTTGATGACTGATATTATTATTAAAAATTATTATTATTAATTGATTAAAGTGTGAGGTATGTATGTAGAAATATTTTGATAAGAAGCTCACCACGAATAGGCTATTTATCGTGTGTATTTTTTGTAAAAAATTTTAGCTAAAATAAAGCAATTAAATATGACAGAAATAAGGGTTTGTGACTCCATATAACGTGCTGAAAGTTGAATACAACTTTTCAAACCGCGGCTGAATTTGTACCGAGGCTTTGATGAATCAATTCAACGCGTGTTAACGAGTAATACAAAAACCTCGCATGTCAGGGAAACGAAGGTATTTCCACATGTGCAGCGGCGCTACGTGAAAGTTCTGCCGCCGATTTGCGAACTAACGAAGCTGAAAAATTTGTTTTCAGAACCGCCGGGGAAGTTGTTCGACAAACGTTAAGGTGTGTATCCACAGACGTTGAAAACCTGTCCAACTTCATAGCCAGTTTCACGCGAGTAATATTACGCTTCCAACCTACGTAAATTTAGGAATTTACTGCGCGTCGATATTACTATGCGCTGAAATTTCTGCGCGCTGAAATATGTATTCGATGAAACGTCTACATCTTTAAATATCTGTTCGTTGAAATACCGACGTTCGTAAATTTGAACTCGTCGATATTTCACGAGCATTTTGAAATTCACGAGCATTGAAAAATTCTTTGCACAAGGATTTTTATATTTTGAAACTTTCTACGCGATCACAGTTTCACGTTTAAAAATATTTAGCCATTGAAATCCCTACACCTTTAAATTTTCTTTCGCATTCAATTTTTTAAGTATCGAAATTCCAGTGTTTATTAATTCTTTCTGTATTTCTCTACTTATACCGAAATTTCTGTACTTTGAGATAATTATTCGATGAATATTCTGCGTCTTAAAATATCTATTCGTTAGAATCCCTACACTACTATATTTCCACGTGATCCAATTTCCCTCGCGTCAAATTCCAGCGATCCATAATTTTTCCCCGTCGATATTTCTGCGCATTGAAAATTCCGTGTCTTGAAACTCTAGCGAAGTTTTCAAATTCAAGTTCAACTTCACGGTCGTGTTCACGATCAAATAGACGGTCGGGGAACCGGCGGTGAAGTTTGTCGGCTTTTTAACATCCCCGGATACGTGTACGTAGAAAGGTATACCTTTACACGGCGCAGGTCTGAACGTCGGATTGCTGCGCCCGTGATTTCGCGTTCTCGTTTTCAAGCTCCAGGGAATCGTCGCGGTGCTCTCACCGGATTTTTCGAGAGGACGAGATACATACACGTGCATACATACACATACGAGCGCGTGTACCACGGACAGATGCAAAGTCGGATTATATCAAACAGACGAAGATGAGCAACCCGTACCGCGCGTCTGGAATAAATTTCTTTAAATTCTATCGGTTACAGAAATATCCGATACTGATGCTCCTTTAATAATGATTATTCGGTGAAATTCCGATAGCAGTGGAGAGACATTCATGGGGATATCTCGAGTTACGGTAAAAGCTTGTTTATCTCGTATAAAGATATCTTACGCGATATCCAATACCAAATTATTTCCAATACGAAATTACGGTATCCGATTGCAAATGACGGTATTAGAATCGTGGAGTTGTTATTATTGGGGACAGTTTTAATTAGTGAATTATAGCCATTACGTAATAGCGGAAGAAGATTATTTGATGAAACTTGGAAATAATATTCATAGATAGATTATGCTGTGCAGATAATGTTTAGTCAATGTTCGTTGAATGAAAAATGGAAAGAAAAGATAATCTACGAAGTTTACCAGTACATATATTCTGTGTTGTGTAACTTTGATTTAGTGAATTTCTTTTTATGTTTAATATGAAAACACTTTTTCACGTTAAAGAGAAATATTGTTTCCGTGTACTACCCTCTACGGTGTAGAGTCTACACAATTCTTTCGCTATTATCTCACGGAAGATTATGTGCTTTAAAGATTTTAAAACAATTCTAGCTCCCATGATTTTCAAAATGACTTTAACGAAGTCTATTGATTTGAAAGCTCGTCTGATTTTTCTTTTGTGTAGCAGAAGCACCTCTCGAAATTCAAGCGCAGAATGCATGCACATGTGTAGCTCAGCAACTTTTATATAGGGTGTTTCGTTTTAAATCTAGTAGAATAAAAAATCCAGGAAATTGTAGAAAATGAAAGAAAATGATACTTTTTTTTACAGTATCTTTACCCCGTGTGTGGTATTTTTCAATTAACTTCTAAATAAACTTCGTAATTGGGGATTTTAGAACGCTGTTTGGATACATCCAAACAAGTTTGCTCTTGTTTCACAGAATGTTCAGGAGAACTGTAATTATTTCAAAACTAAACTAATATTAACTTTTTTGATTGCATTAATTAATTTCGCAATTTCCAGAGTTAAAAAAGAAATGGAACACCGTGCAATATAACGGTTAAAAATTTGCAAAGTTTATACGTACCCCTTTTTGTTATTTAATTCTGATATTCAACCCTTTAAAGAAATGGTTTTTCGATTTTAATTTTCCTTCTTTTAACGTGATAATGAGAGGCGTTTTTTACGATCCCCTGTTTTCAGGATGCACTTTCGGTTGACATCCAGTCGAGTAATGACTACGTCATTGCGATTCTTGGCTTTTGTGCATTTCACACCCCACACGTTTTCGGTTGCATTTTAATGACACATACCGTTTAAACCATGCTGGCAGTGATAAGCAAGATTCTTCACACTCCGTTTGAAGTCTGTCACGAATTAAAATTTCTTTAATCTGTTCGCGACAGAGAAATTTAATAACCGGTAATTTATTATTCCACTGAAATGGAAATAGAAACTTTAATTTACAAATTTCACTATAAAATAATTGCTCTATACACGGCAATCATCTTTGTACATCCCATAATAATAACCGATTTTATTTTCTAAATTTATAGAATCCCGATGAAGTGTTATCTGCTAAGACATTACGAATTTAATACGATTCAGAACATTTTTCAAAGTGAAAACTTATTTTCCTCTTCCTCCTACGTAAGAACATTCTTTGTGATCGTTTAAATTAACATTTCTCCAGCCGTGTAACGTAGATTTTTTTCTCCTCCTGAATATCGTCTAGCTGATCTTATCCCTTTGATGCGAAGACGGATCGAGCTAAGTGTTATTAACAGAAAAATTCTTATTCTTCTTACGCCGCTCGTCTTTGATCCCACTTTTCGTTTTCCCTTTGTAACTGTATTTCCCCTTAAATCGTCTGCCAGCGATGGAAGGGGAAATTCACACACCTGGTATACGTATAGTATAAATCTGGTCGCTTGTTACGATTGTTACTGTTTTATCTTCATCGTTTCCCCTAAGTATCTCCGTTTCATCCCGCCTCACTCGCCAAAACATTTCTTTTCCTCTGTTTTGCTTGTTAACTGTTATCCTACCCGTGTACTTCCCGCAGCCTGGCGATGATACGATATTTTTATTCCCAAGACCGTGAAATATAATTGGTCGTAGCCGCGCTCAACGACCCCTTTTTCCTTAAATGTCGTACATCATCTTCTTCCACTTTGTACTAAATAAAAATCCACCACGAAAAAGCCGCACACACACACACCCGCGTGGACAAAGTGTTCTCCCGATAATAGAAATTACCATCGGTCTTTAACTTTCACCAATTTCCAGCGTCTCGCGCAACACCGGCACGCCGTACGAAAGCGTTCTGCACATTAACGCGAATTATACCGTCGAAAATAGAAATTACCATTAGTCTTTGACTTTCACCAATTTCCACCGTCTATCGCGGGCAAATACGGTCGTCCCTCTTCGCTACCCCGAAACTTATTACAACCGACGACGTGAATAAACATTTTCCGTTTCCCCGTGAATGCGTCCTAACTACCATTAATAACAAACGTTCGCCGGAGTCAAAGTTCCCCGAGTGTCTGGCAAAGTGTCGCGGCCGAATAACTCGGTTAGCCTTCGTTACATTTCATCGAATAACTATTACCAAAGTGGTGTAATTGATAGGAGAGGGAAAGGGGGAGGGGGACGGAGAGGCGAGCGGTGGCAAAGTTTAAAGTAAAAACCTCGGACGCAATTTCCGCTCATTGAACCGGGTCAGCCTCGCGTGACTAACCGACAGTACGAACTTCAGCACGGTGACTCTAAGACCCACTGCAACAAGTTTCCATTTGCTTTAATCATCCCGCGCGGCCACGTGCAGTCGCTAATACTCGCGCGAACTTTGCACCGTATATTTCGCCGGGCGTATTAAGGACGCCGATTATTTCCCCGAGGAGGAAGGCTTTTCGGGCGCGGACGTCGCTGTTATAATTAAGGAACTGCCGAGCAGGGGATACGCAATTTGAATCTTGGGGTCGCGCTGATATTCGGCTATTGCGGAAGGTAAACGAGCGGCGTGAGTAATACGAATAAGGATAAGAAACGTTGGGTATGAGAGTCGGTTATTAGTGTTTGTAAAATGAGACTTGGGCGCTGTTAAGAAAGTGTGTAATTATAAGGGAAATTTGGCGGAACTTCGATGGTTTCTTAATTAATTGATTACACTGGTTAATGGACGGAAATGTTTGATAGAAACAGTTTTAGGTAACATTCGTGCTGGTCATGGAAATAGGAATTGATATCGAAGTTTTGATAATGTTTCGATCGTATTACCGTAAATAATAGTAAAAAGAGAACTTTTGTAGAAGCGTTAATTTGTTCAACATAAACTTATTGCTATAGATACTTACATACATTATCATACATTCGTGTAACTATTAGAAAACTAATTGAAATCTTTTGTTATTATATATTTTTTTTACATAGAGAACTGTCGATGGCTTAGACTATAAATAAATACTAACTTTATTCTTGATATGAGTGACAGCCCAGTGGATCAACGTATACTTTCCAATTTAGAATTGTATTTATCACGCGTCGTGTTTTGAAAAATTGTTCGTCGGTGCTGATGACAAGTGAAATGATTTATGCATACTCCGGAGTCGATTCGCAGTGTTTTTGCGCAACAGTTTCCCTCTTGTTCATCGTTATCGTCATCGATGGTTGCACAGCCGTCCGTTGCGTCATTAATCAACGCCGTTCGAAATTGCGCACGAAGCAAATTGTAATTGAAGGGTAATTTCAGCTTTCTGTATAAATCACGGTCACAATAATCTACAGTAATTACTATCAATCGCCCGGTGGTTTCATAGTTTCACCCAATACATACGAAACCGTCGGGCTTCTCTATAGGGTCACCTTTAACATCTGACTCGCACACCATCGCTTTCTATTTAGAACGTTCAGATGTATCTACAGTGCATCACTATTGTATTTCCGGGTTTCCCTTTTATCTTATAGGTTGTGCAAAAATTAGTACAGCTTTCGTTAATTAATTCACAGGAATTTTATGTTGTCATTATCCCATTCCGAATCGAGCAAATATAAATTTGTTTGGAAGCGAAACATGTCGGGCGAAGAATAATAAAATTGTGTTTTGTCTATTAAATATTTATATTATAACAGTTCTAATATTTGTTAAGCAAACTCTTTTTCAAAGAATGAATATTACGACGTGGAACGTACCGAAAGAATCCTCGCACAAACTAATGGAGTTTCCGAAATACATATCTGATTTAAATACCATGAATTGCAACATTACGACTGATAAAGTTTCCATAATTTTCGTCAACTTCAAATTACATTTCCACCGTTTGCCGCGTCATTATACATATTCACCATCCAAAGGCTAAACAATTAAAACGTCGTGTGCGCCGTCACGTGAGATTATTTAATTTCGCTCTGGAAATGAGATAATTATAATATTACTCGCGCCGTCGCGTATACGTGTCGCATTATTTAATCTCCGAAAACGAAATTAGAGTGTTACACGCTCGCAAATATTTCGGGGGAAAAAACTCATATGCATGTATGTTCATACATACATATACATATACATATACGTATACCGTGTGTCACGGAAACGAACACAGTTTCTCGATTTTATTCGAGCGCCGTGAATTCCAGTTGTTTGTAAATCTCGCCTGATTTTAGCATCTACTTTGAGAGGAGGGGGGATGGTACAGGTGAATGTAACGTTATACCCCTGGATTTACATCGGTTACATGGCTGCCGGAGATGCATACCGGTGATATACGGCTTTGACATATCAATATTACCAGCGTGTTACGAGCCATACAGATTCTAGTGCACCCAGTATGCATCGGATCCTGTATATTACACTTCGGTTACTGTGTTGTGATAATCTCCCTAGGGGTCGCACAGACGAACTACACATCTCTGTATACGTATGTGTGTATGTATACATGTACAGTGGCCGAATCGTGAATCTGTTCTGCTATCCCACCCGTCGTTCGGCGCGAAAATTAATGGTCGGGATTTCAAAAATTAAATCACCGCTCGCTACTGTGGCAGCGATAATACCGGGCTCGTTCAAGATTTATTTTTTAGGGAGTCCGGTTAGCCGTACGGTACGCATCGATTTTACATTTCCGAGGAAATTGAAAGTAAACGATGCTGGCAATGAATACTAATGTACTTGGTGAGTCATTGTGTTTTTCGAATGTTTTTAAACTGTTTGTTTCATAAATATTTTCATATTTCTTGGACACTTAAATTAATATTTGTCAGGTGTGCATTAATGACACCTGTATGTTAATATGCAGATAAATTCATAAACAGGGTAACATTTGATAAAATCATTTACTTATACGGGGCAGAAGTATGATTATTCTCCTACTCATTATATCGATATATCGTTCACATCGCTCGAGCAATTACACCTACACTGCAATACCCGTGCAGGAACGTAAAAATCTGATTAAACGATCGCGCGTCGGAAGAGTTAAATTCATTAGAGGCGCCGTTCGCGTCTTGCCTAGCGTGCAAAAAAAATGTTCCACCGAGTTATCTCGCCAATGCTGCTCGCATCAAGAAGAGATCGTGGGGGGAGGGGGGGGGGAGGCTGCTGGAAGTAAGGATTTTTTCAGGTAGAAAATTAAAGCGAGAGCTTAGGAGAAGCCCTCGAAATAAAACACTAATTCGGCGGATCGATGCGTTCTCTAGAGTCCGTGAACCGGGGGACCATGGGGGCCAAGAGGGTAGTTTTTAGAGGGTGAGGAGTTATGCGGGTGCGCTGCATGTCGGACTAATTTCGAAATACTAGTGGCAGGGATGCGCCAAGGATTATAACCCCTCCACTCCACCCTAATTAAAGTATGAAAGGTAAAGAGACCACTGGGCGCCCGATCCCAACCTATGTCACTTTTCCTTGAGGTCGAATTATGGAACGTGTACGTAGTCGGAAATAATAAGAATTTCATACGTCAGCGCTTCTGAAAAGCCGGTTACGTTCTATTCTTGCACGTATGAATATTTAGTACTGCGTACAATTCGGCAGATGTGTGGAAATTCCAGGAGGATTACAGTGCAAATAGTTTGATAGACACTGAAAAAGGAACGGAATATAATTAAATCTTTTAAATGTAAACAATGCAACAAATTCCACAGATAATACAGCAGATACTTACTCTTTGAACAGATACGATTTAATACGATTTAATACGAATTTTATCTTGTTTCAACGAGTTTATTATTTAATAAAACGATTTCCCTTTACGGGGTTAAGTAGACTTTTTCAGACTTTCTTATCCACTTATGTTATTTATTCATACACAAAGTGTGCTTCGAAAGGGTTGATACAAAGCGATCAACACAGTTTAAAAAACTTACAAATGAATGTGCAGCCGAGTTTATTGAATGACCGTTTCAGCTACGGTTCTTCACCAAATCCATGAAAGAATCACCAGAATTCGGCAGTCGAGATTCAACGACACTGGCCCCGACATCAAAAGACCCTCTCACCGACCATCGGTGCTTTAGGGCCGACTTAAAAGGGTGGAAACCGCGCGGTGTCGTAAGAATTATCGAAACTCTCGGTTTAAAAACGCGGAAAATTTGGCTCCTCAGTCCGCGGCTATTGCATCTTGCGTTCCCGTATTCTTCCTTTCGCCGGCTCTGCGGGAGCTTCCCTTTCTCTTCTCTTCGTTTCACCCCTAGCCCGTGGACTCTGTTTCCTCTCTCTATCACCCACCGCGCACCCCCCGTATTCCCTCCACCCTTGTTCACTCCTTTATCGTTGAACCCCTTTGACAGGCACTCTTCCAAGAAGTTCTTGCGTTTCCAAACGGAAAAGACTGCCGGCACGCGGCATCTATATACCTGAGCCTTTACCGGCGTGCCACCCTCCCGGTATGTGCACGCTTTTTACCCCCTCGTACGAGAACCCCTTCTCGCTCGTTTCTCTCTCAATCACCCCTTAATGCACACTCCAGCCGTGTCTACTTCAATCCCTAATGCCCGCCGCTCTTGCGCGCGACTCGGACGAACAAATTCCTTTTTCTACGGCGGTAACATGTGACATTTATCGACTGGATGCGCGATACTTAATTGAACACGTGATTGATGGAACCCCTGACCATCTCAGGCTGGAGGCAGGAAGAGTTCGTTCGGCGTTTAATGGCTACGTGGAAATAATGGTTTAACTTGGGATTCGTTTACTATTTTATAGAGAAAGTATTTTTTATTTTGCGGAACGGAAGAGTTGGATTGATATTTTAAATAGATTTTGGAGAAGAATTGGAGTTGTGACAGTGTCAAAATGATATGTGAATTATTTATAATTATGTGGCAAAATTTAGTTTACTATTACTCGTCCAAATATACATTTTTGTATAATAATAATAATTTGTGTTTACCAGGTTAATATAAAACCGGGTCATACAGGAGACTATTTAAAATATTATCTATCTTCCAAAAGAAACATATACATAATATACAATAATGTGCTGAACAAACATCGATGAGTCTCCAGCAAAGCTCAACAGACAATAAATTAACCCACAACAATCTTCCCCAATATCCTAGCGCGTCCTCTCTAAACCTCCATCGCCATAATCCGCGGTATTTCACCGTAGTTTACCTGATTCGATAGTACTCCGCCAATTCCACAAGTGCGTTCTAATATAGTGTCGATCCTATTTCAAAACCACTCCAGATCGTCGTCCCCAACGGTGGTGGACCGATCAATATCGTCAACGATAGCCCTCATATACAAACGGAAGATAGGATAAAACGGAAGAAGAGGAAAACGAAAAAGAAGAAAAAGAAGAAGACGAAGAAGACGAAGAAGAAAACAGCCCGGATCGAAAGTCTATAGATAGAACATATAAAATCATGCTCTATGTCACGAAGGATTTTCCAGGTGGTATTCGCTAGGGATAACGAGTGAAGTGAGCGGGTTATGGTCCGAGGATCCCTATCGGTTTCCAGCTCCTTCGAGGACTGGTTAAGGGTCGACGAGTTTCACGGAAACGGTGGCGAAGGAGACGAAGGGGTTGCCGGTGGAAAGTAGTAGCTGGAAATTGCTAGAAGGGGGTGCGGGACTAGAGGGTGGTTGGGGTGGTAGGGGGATAGGGGGGAATGTAGAGAATCGGAGAGTGCCTGCGGCTGAGCACTCACTTATAGCTTTTCCGGGCCCCTGGGTACCGTATCTTTGTCACTGGTGTCTCCGACACTACATCACGCTATTTTATGGTGTCTAAAGTCCCGAAAAAGGACACCGTGGCTTTACCCCTCGATCCGCGATTAAGGTACTGCTGCCCAGCGTCGCGACGCAACCTCTTGCCAAATTGCTAATGTATCGCGCTCGTATCGGACCCGGTAGCATGCTTTTAGGGGTGATTCCGGGAATGCAAAGTACCGGGGATATATATATATATATATATGATATATATATATGATATATATATATATCAGAACGTCTCGCTGGGCTTCCGCGAGTTTTTCGAAATTGTCTGGCGTAATGTGGTGTCGAATATTCATCGTCCCGGAACGCTTTTATGCGTCCTTAGAATTATTGCTGACAGTCGGATTCGCGGGGGTGTTTAAGGATGTTGAGAGTCGTGGAGTTATGAGGACGATGTCCTTTAATATGAATGTTATTTATTTAAGAAACATTGATATCGTTTATTTGATCAATTAATACTCCATTGGATATCAAGTAAGTCAACAAGTCAGTTTTACTTCCCCATTATATTATAAACATATTGCCATAAAAAAACAACATTCATTCTCGCGTGGAAAATAGGGGAATAAAAATACGTTGAAATGTAAAAATCAAAATGATAGACTGCAGGGAAGAAAGGAAATCAATCGTGAACATATGAATATATGAATATATTAAAACGTTCATATAACCAAAGTTGCACAGGGTTATAGGGGATTAAGTTGTCATTGTGTACCGTTCAACGAGCTCCGTCTCTGCGGTGTCCGAAATTGTGGAAATCCAGAAGGCGCATACGCGATAGGGCAGGAGACTATAGATTACATAATGACCCCCCCCCCCTCTCCCGCCATGTCTGGAACAGGTTAATCGCATAAGCTCAGTGGGTGTCGCATGATGAGCGGCAAAATCGCTGGCACCAGGTGAGCATTGTTAGCTCCTGCCCGCGTGTTCTCGGACACTTTAAACCCACCGAAATCCTGCGTAAGGATTAAAGTCTGTCGTTCTCCTTGTCCAATCTCTAGACCTCTCACCCTTTGTTCGTGTCACGTCCTTTAATCCGACATACCGTTCCTAACCTTGATTGCAACTGCCTCCCTTCGCGTTACTTGCATTCGTCAACGAGAGTGATTAAACATTTCGCTGATTACTGCTGTAGAAATACGTGCCCGACAATTGCACCGAACGTGATTCAGCTCGTTCAAAGAAATTGTTGAAATTTTTTGTTGGCAACCAAGGCGGGCTCGCATTTTCGATTATCATTCGGTGGTTTAATATTTAATTATAATTAATGTCAAGTCTTTGCGGTCTTCCATCACTTTCAAGGTGTATTTCGGTAGGAATAAATTTGAAAGATATTTGTAAGAAATAAAACCGTATTGTTTTCTTTATTAAAATATTCTAAGGTTTTGTTTTCTTATTAATGCGTTGTTATAAATAAGGGACTAATGTTCATAACACAAGTACGATGCCCAGAGGCTGTGGAAATAGGACTACGAAAGGGTTAATCACATAATTGATAAGGATTCTGGATTAGAAGATTTAGTTCGGTCAGCAATTTAAAGCGAATGGTTCGTATTTTAATGGAAAATCATTTACGGGCGAAACGAAATCCTAAAGAAGATCTTAAAATCCCATTTGCATGAAAATTTTCTTTACATACACGTTTTTATACGATATGAATATCTTGTCCGTGTGCCTAGCGGTACAATACAAGGAGGGATATAAATATGGCAAGGAAAACCTGAACTTCTTTCAGGCATCAGAAATTATTTTCCACTGCGGCGAGCAAAAAGGCTCGTCATTTCATTGTAAGTCATGAATGCTTCACTTGCATTGACTTCCATCAGAAAAGTAACACATTCGCTACAAGCAATGGTGAACATTTTATGTATTACTCGTTTCACACAGGAAACTTTTACGATCGTAACGTGGTGGAATGTGCATTTATCCTTACTCTGTAGCGAAATAACGATGCATTTTATATTTAATTATCATCTATTTTTTCAATCGAATACACTACTAGTATTTCACACTCTTTAATACAACTTTAATCGTGTCTCTAGCGTGTGAAAATGTGTAGCTTAGCTACGAATAATATAAATAAATCTGCATTTCTATAAGTTTATAGAATTCTAATAATAAATACAAATTTATGAAACAATTAAAGTTCTCTCTTTTCCAATCACTTTATTACAATATTTAAGTTTTTATTCAAACCACTAGATTAAATAAATAATATCAATAATATTAAGTATAATAGAAATATTTAATGAAATAGAATGTATAAATCTAATAAAAAAAAACTGATCACACAACAAGATATTTCTCCTCCGTTTATTCAACCCCAGTAAAACGGTCGTCTAACGTTTACCACTCAAGAAATGTTGTGAATCATGTTTCCCTACATAAAGTCCGCCACGTCGTGCGAATGAAATAAAAAAAAAAACTGCTTCTTAAAATATAGGCCATGACACTCGACCATACGTGGAAGCGTAATAGTTATAGTCTTTTAGCGACGAACATTCTATTGCAATTCTCATTACTTATTCCGCGCGTCTTTTTCTTTCCCCAGGTCGTCGTATCCGAGAATGCACGGCGGACTTGCAGGAAGCGAGAAAGAGAAAGAGCAGAACGCTTCCTTTCAGACATCAGAAATTACTCTTCGCCCCTCGTTGTCGGATCGAAAGGGTCGCGATCCCGTTGTAACCTGAATACGGTATCTCGGTTGCATCAGCGGTGTGCAGCTGCTTGCAGCTGCAAGCCTGGCCCTGTGTTCCGTGGCTCACTCGTGCGTTTGTAATACTGACGATTTTCAACCTTCTCTGTTTCGCATCTTCTTTTTTTTCGCACCGCTGATCGTTAACCATTCGCGGTCTTACGAATTGCGAGGAAAAAAATGGGCATCGGGCACGATGCGTGGTAATTGTGAGATTGTATGTGGAACCGCGGGGTGTTGTGCGGGGTTTTTTTTAACGAGATTTCTGAGGACCGTGGGATTTATTAATTATTGTGAATGCAGAATATTTCCGAGTTCTCGCAGTTCTGATACTTTGGTAGTCTAAGGTGTTGATATAATGAAATGAAGCGATTAAATCAACCTTTTGTTGGTGACTGAGATTTTTTAAAAATCTGAAAAATAAAATGTATGACTGGAGTATAAATTTATTGTAAATTGCAAATTTATAGACTATTGGAAGAGAAACTTATTGGAAGAAATTTCATTAGAAATTCAGATACCAAGTTAATTAAGTCTCTTGAAAGTTCAAATTTATAACCGAATTTCAAAAAACAATCATATTGTGGAGAAGTGGAGCGTAACGATGAAATTGAGTTTTTTAAATTTAATTGTAGAGTGAGAAACTTAGATCAATGTTTTTCATTATTTAATTCGAACGTTTTCTGAATTTATGGTGGGAGAACTATTATTACAATAGATGTTGTAATACGTATTAAATAATTACTATCTATACATATATGCAGATTGAACTACTAAACAATAAGACTAAGATACATTTCATTATTCTGATTACATTCTTTTCATACTACTCACTTACGTTATTAGATTCTTACTATTTCAGTATTTTTTTATCGCAAATATTTTTTCACGTCCATTTGATTTTCTTTTCCCCAGTTTTCTATTCATATTTTTGCTTCCGCGTTATTTAATCTTTTTTTTCTGTATCATTTTTAGTATACCCATATTTGCATTTTTAATTAAAACTTCCTGAAAATAGTAAGTCCGATTTTTTGCATCCTATTCATATGTAGTATGTACACCTATTCAAATTTTCTACCTTGTCTGGCACTAATATCAGTTATTTAATTGTAAATAATGAATCAGTTTTTATCTCAATAATCAAACCATGCGCGCTCGAATAAAATCTTATTTGAAGAAAAACATATTTCCCGAAATTTTTATCCAAACTTTTGACGAAACCGAATAAATTTCAAACTTTCAGACTAACGTTTGCACCTATACATACATATACACGATCATATAATATATTATTGGCAAACGGATATCTCATTGTCCAACGTACGCTTTTAATGGATTCGAAAAGTTAAATCGTAATTTGGCAGAGATTATACCATTCAAACTTCTCTATAATTAATCGAATAATATCACAAACTTTTTACCCGACGGAAACGTCAATCCGTCTTGCTCGAGTGCAAACAAAAAATCGGAACATTTACATATCGTTAGCAAGAATTAGAGATAACGAGCGTCATTACGAATCTTACTATCCATGTCCTAACAAAAATTCATTCATACACGGAATATTAGCAAACGAGGATATTCCAACCCTTTACTATCCACTGGCCGGAAAACACTGTCATCCCCGAACCCGAAAGGTGCAATTCCAAATTGATCACCGGTCAAAACACAAGGGTTCCGTCTAAAAGTAACTCGTTGGCTCGTTACACACAGAGCACACACTCCCTCCGTAGTTTCCCCCTTTTCATTTTTTCAGCGGTCGTTAACTCCATTTGCCTCTGTGCTGCGGGTGCTCTAAAGTTCGTGTCTGATGTCCGTCAGAAAAATACGTACACGTCGAGAGAGCGGATGCAGAGAAGGACAGGGACTTTCAACGGACAGAGTAAGAGAGAGAAAAAGAGAGAAAGAGAGAGAAAGAGAGAGAGAGAAAAAGAGACGAATGGTGGAAAGAGAGAAGCAACGGAGAGAATGTCGCATTATTAAAGCACAGCGCGCGCGCCACGCTCCTTTCGTTTCGGTTCACAATTAATTGAAGCCGCTGCCGAGACCACGTGAAATAATTACGAAACACATGGAAGAGGTTTGGCCGTTGTCGCTTGATGAAGGAGACGAGTCGGTACTCACCATAGGAACGAACTCTTCTCGTTACGGAACAACATTCGTCGTCGAGACCTCCTGACCCTGAGTCCGGGCTCGTCGGATCTTTCGTCGTCACCGACGGGTCTATGGGTGACGATATCACTGGTTCTCGCAGAAGCGCGGTTAGATCGTTTGAGACAGCGATTTTTAAAAAGTGTTCAAATTTATTGGAACGAAAGTCAAATTCCTTTGATTTTAGGTAAAAGTATATGAAAACTCGTTTAAAATCTTAGAGTTGATAGTCGAGATAGATTTGACGAGGAATATTTTGCAGTATTTTAATTTTGTGAATGTATGGGTCTATGGGGGCGATATCACTGGTTTTCGTAGAAGCGCGGTTAGATCGTTTGAGACAGCGATTTTTAAAAAGTGTTCAAATTTATAGGAACGAATGTCAAATTTCTTTGATTTTATGTAGCTGTATGTGAAGACTCGTTTATAATTGTAGAGTGATAGTCTAGACAGATGTGACTTTGGATAATGTGCAGCATTTTGTATATTTAAATCGTGGGTGTAATACATTCGTCGTGGTAAAATCGATCGATACTGGAAAAGTTGGTATTTTCATTATTATAATATTGAGGCTTAATAAAATGCGACGAATGCAGCAACGGAGGTCTTCACATTTTTGGGACACAGTAATTAAAAATGGATTCAGTATTATAAAATGTTAGCAGTAAATGAGTAAGTATTTTGAGGAGAAATTCACAATAAAAAAGGGTGGTTTATAATATATCAACTGTTATGCGAATAGTTTAACAAAAGAATTTGTTTTTCAGAAAATACTGGTGCAATACCATAATTTTTTGGTAAGCAATGAAACTCATTTTATATGTAATATGCTCTAAAACAAACATATAGTTTTAAATTTCTGATACCCAACGAGAGATAGTTTGTAAATAAAATGTTGCAAATTACTGGGAATAAAAGAGGGATGCAGATAACATGCGTACTGTTTCATATGGAATTGTACGTTGCAAATTCTGTGCGAATGTGAGACATTAATGGACGTGGGAATATTACATTTTGCGATTTTATAGTCGCGTAACAAGTTTTAGAGGGAATGTATATGTATATCTCTATGTATATCTGTATGCACATCTCTATATCTCTATGTATATCTCCATGTATATGTCTATGTATATCTCTACGTGTATCTCGTTGCTAAAGTTAGTTTTGTAAATAATACCACTAAAAAATATAATCAATGCGAAAATCGTCTGTATAATGTTATCCACGTTACAGTGTTATTAAAAATAGCATAGTGTGTTTGAAACACAAAGGGCTTTGACTCGAAAAGCGCGTAATGAGATTATAATACAAGCAAAAAACGTTTTTCGTACAGTAATCCAGTTATTTGCGTTTGCCCGCTGCAACATGTCGTGAATACTACAAGTTACAGAAAGAATTTCGAAATGAAATATGCAATTCTATTTTTATCAATTCACATTAAAATATTTCTAAAAACTACGTGATTTATATAATGCTTTATTTATAGAGATTTTTGCAATAATAGTTCGTTCCGATCGTACGTTTATTTCCCAATGGAAATAACTCCTCGAAAGACTGCAATCTGCATTCAAAGTATTTTCCAACGTGACAAGGAATTCAGACTCGTTTTAAATACCTAAAGAATTATGTTGTATGTACATACATAAACAATACTTCGAAGAGAATTTTACACGTAAAACATTTCTTGAAAAAAGCAACCAATACCTAGCGTTGAAAAATCTTTTACAAATTTACATATGTTTCAGACTGCGATTCGTTATACAATTCCCTTGGAATTGAAAAATCGATCATTTCATTATTTTTATTAAAACGTACTTGACAAGAAAAATAAAACATTTAGCAAGGTTTCGAATAAGCATGGGAACACGAGTTACGCGTATGACATGAAAAATGATTAGCTTTAATTTATAAAAATTTCACTTCGTTCTCCGAATTCATCTCTTTAAATAACATATCCGACAAGAATATATGTATCTCTACCGTAAGGCAATTTCTCGTTTCAAAGGAATAGTTCTCCGACCTGTGTACGTATTTATATGATAAAAGAGAAGTTCTTCGCGGAGTCTTTGACGTATAAGTAATATTCGAATGTAGGTCGCCTAAAAACTTTGAGATACTGCGGAAAATTGGAAAATTATATTGAAGAATACACGATGTTATGAAAACCTTATAGGGCAATGTTGGCGGCATTTGCTCCGTACGTACAAATTAAATCAAATTTATTGATTTTTGTATCTGGCGCAAGAATTAAAGGGTAAGTACTGAAATGCCCCGCAAGATATTTTAGTCTGATAACAAAAATGAAAGAAAAATTCACAGATTTACGAGTACTTAGAATATTTAGCGATATATAATCACTAAATTAAAAAATATAAAGACATTTCTCGTTTATTTTCTTACACATTTAGCAATTTCTCCGGCAACACGAAACGGATGAATAAGAAATCTCCGGCACCCGGTGAAATTTAAAAGTACGTGTAACAGATCCCAAGAAAATGTCTTGTAACTGCCTTTATTTGTTATTTACCACTTCGTCTATTATTAACCGTGCGTGAGCCACATTCGCCAAAGTCATTCATACTTTAAACCGTACATTTTCATATTAAACCGATACGTTCAGACTTCTGGATGAATTTTTCATAGCAAAAAAAAAAAGAACGGAAAGTTCGAGAGGCGTTTTTCTTTGCCACGTCTAACATAGCTTAGAAAGTTTGGTTCGTTCGAGAGATTAGAGTGATTCTTTGAAAAGCATCCGACGACGTAAAGTCGGTTCATCTTTTGCTCTATTATCATTTTCTCCGGGCTCCTCGTTCATCGCAAACGTCTACCTCTGATGCCCCTCGAAACTCCGAGCTGCCGGAATAATGAAATGGTCGGCCGCCGAGACATTACTCAAAAAATTATACCGTTGGAGATTTTTTCGTCCGTGATATGCATAATCGTGGCACGACCAAGTAAACGACGAAACTCGACGGAATCTCTGTCTGTCCGTTTTTTTCAAAGAACGCGACACTCGTGTCGCTCGAAAGCTTCGCTATAGACGCCTGAACTTCAGTTTAGAATTCGGATGAGCTTGTCGAATAGATATCCCAAGGTTCCTCGGTACTTAAAATATTTTTATGTTTTATTGGAATTGTATTGTAGTTAATATAGAAATTATATTAGAATTTTTAAAAATTATATTCATTTTATATAGAAATTATATTTATTTTTGGTAGAAATCATATTTATATTTTATAGTATGCCTTGAAGGAACAATACATTTAAACGATTTGTATCTGTTTCTTGAAAGTTTATGTATACTATATTGTGCGGTGTTTTTTATAGTTGAAGGGTCAATTAATTTTAGAGGGACAAATACAGATTACTACAGGAACGAATTTGCTTTAAACAAAGAGTGTTTTATATATATCTTTTAATCTCTTTGATATATTTAAACATTTTTCACCAATAACGAACGACAGCAGATTTTCATTTGTAAAATTGATGAGAACTTTTTGAAACGTTAAATTGTTAGTTATTAAAAAAAATGTCACGGATAAAGAGTTGTTATTCGTTCAAAGGGATTATTATTAACAGTATTAAAAGTTTATTTTAGGGGTAACAGAAAATCATGGTAAACTTTGAAAAATGACAACAACCATCCTAGTATAATGTAGTGACAATTTGTGTTATACCGTGATATTTTATATGTATTCCAATAAAATGTATTCCACTCGTTGGAAGTAGTTTGATTTATGTCGTTGTATTTCTCTCTGTCAGAATTATTTAGTAACTTCAGTTGTTTTTATTATTTCACAGTATCATGTTTAAAAAAATGGGACAATAAAATTGGATGAATGAAAAATCTCCTGTGTGATTTCCGGTTTCATTGTATCGATATCGACAAAATTTTACTACGAATTAATTATTGCTGTTAATCCAGTGGTGTAACATTTTCACATTTTTCTGTTTACAGTTATGCTAAAACAAAAATTTTCGTAAAAGACAGCGGTTAATTGTTCTCACGTTGATATGCACATTTTCATTAATTAATAAGACATCATCATTAATTTAGAGAAAGAGAAATGTATTTTAACATTCCTAATAAATGAATATATGTGACCTGAATCCAAGGGTCTGAGATAAAATTCAAAATTAAAATAATTAATAGATCCCCCAAAATTAATATCTAATTAATATTTACACGAAAACCAATTAAAACCGGGAAGGTTTTATGATTCTCAAGGTTGGTGTGTATGAAAGCAACGTATATCGAGTCAACAATTACGAATTTTATCGAATCTCAGAATCAATTGAGTGTACCTAACGTTGAATCCACATAAAAAAATGTCTAGCAATATAAATAACGAGAATGAAATTCATACACTCTTCTCGAGTTTAGCGTTATCGTCGAATCGATACGCAAACAGGATTAAACTTTCGCAGGCGATTGAAGAAACAGATAGATGGGGGATGAAAAGGGGTGAATCGAACATTTTCTCGTGGACCGTTCCCATTCTTCGTCGTCTTTTCTCGACGAAGTACGCGATATCCAATGTTTACGGAGACAATCTTTTAAAAAGTTTTAAATTCAAACAGAACTGACAGTCAGAACGCGCCTCCGTTCGACAGTTATAAGTACGAAGCTGTATTCAGCTGTTTGAGGTAACGAATACTGTTCAAGACATACATATCTCACCATTATGCAAATATTGATAATGCAATTGCTGTCTATACACTTCAGCAAGCATCAGAGATTTGTACTGAAAGCATAACTTGGAACTTATTGAAAAAGTGTCGGTCTGAATATTGACAAAGTTAAACATTGAAAGTGTACTGAGTGCTTGAGTATATCAATCGCAATTATAAAGCAGATTTAATATAATATTTGTATCACGTAACGATGGTAACACTCAATATATTGTTCAACGTCTGCTTTCAACGTTGTAAAAATCCTACTTCTACTTATTTTTATTTTCTAACACCTATGGTATTAAGTAAATGTGAGTGAGTTGATTGATTTCTAATTTATTAATTGCAATAAAACGAAGATGGGGAAATAATGGGACAAAATGAAGGATATACTAAATAATTTAACAAATGATCATAACAATCTGTTAATCTCTGTAGTTATAGATACAACTCCAAGATGTATAACCCTCGATTCATCTGCATTAATAAAATGCTAACAAATAGTCTTCAATTCAAATAACAACGATAATTCAACAAAAATCCATCAAAAACTCACGAATAACTTTCCAACGCTACCCCAAACCTTAGATTACCTTTCAACGAATATCAGAGAACATGCTATCACACTTTCTCATACCCTGGCAATAAAAACCACCACGTATTCCCGGTTCCATAAAATCATCGATTCCCTCCTCATCGCTTCTACCGCGTCCCCGAGCCGGTTCTCCGGCGGCAATCTTTTAAAAACTTTGAAATTCATACGGAAGATGAATGTACGCGCGGTTCCCATCGTCGGAAACATGCGAAGAAAA
This sequence comes from Mimumesa dahlbomi, assembly GCA_917499265.3. Lineage (NCBI taxonomy): Eukaryota > Metazoa > Arthropoda > Insecta > Hymenoptera > Crabronidae > Mimumesa > Mimumesa dahlbomi. The sequence continues at coordinate 6,528,845 of OU824118.1, read as the reverse complement.
GTGGACGGAGATGAGTAGCGTACATTGCTCAAAACTTGCGGCTATTACGGAAGGGCTGGTTACGCGTTATGCGGAAAGTGGAACGGGGGGACCGTCTTGATACGTCCCTGAGCGGCCGCCGCCATCCTTGAAAGTTTCTTTGGTCCCGAGAGGAAAGCTTCCGAAGGAAATCCGGCCGAGGTTTCCGCGACTGCAACTTCTTCGTGGTCCGGCGTTCTCCCCGGTTTATACTTTATGATAGAAAAACTACGCGCACCGCGTGAGAACGCTGGAAAATGGAGACAGCGTTCCTCTCCCACTTCCGAACGGATTGCGAAAGGGAGAATGTGCGGATAGGTAGAAAGACTGGGGGTTCTGTGTGTTTGTTGTCTGCTTTTGAGAATTTTTAGACTTCTGCTGGAGTGAATTGTTAAATTGAAAATGGAATAAAGAGTTTGTATGGTGTGCGATAATAGGTAGTGAGAAGTTTCAATTAAAACTCGTTTATATTTTACTTACTGGACCTGAATAGATTGAGAGAAACTATGGAAATATTATTTGTTAATAAAGTGACGTTCATCGAATTGTCACATCTTTTTTAAATGAGTTGATAGTTCGCAAACAATAGGAGAACTGGATTTTTATATCGATAGTCTGAGGTAGGAATATTGACTGGATAATAGGAAGAATTTAATAACTTCGTTTGGAAAGAATTAAAGTGCAGAATATAAAAGGAAAGAGTGACAAAAAAGTTGGTATGCAGTTGCCAAATATTAAACAGAAATATTGAACAGCTAAATTTCAAACAGAAAATCGGATCAGATATTGCATTATTTAGATTAGAATAGGCAATTGTGATAGAATATGTATGCACATGAGATCACAAGGAGGAATTTGTAACCAATTTCGGTTCGATAACAAATTTTATACTGTATTGCTACCATAAATCTCGTTGTATAATAAAAATGTAATAAAACCGAATTAGTAAGACCGTATGAGTACAGCTAATTCCCAGCTTAACACGACCACTAGTACAAAGACCCAACTGCTGTAAAATCGATTTCAATGGCGACGACATATTTTTCTATCACGCCGAATTAATAAAGAATAATACACTATTATCCCTCACAGTGAATCCGATTGCCCTTTTTTTCTCATTATCCATTTTAACCAGTAATACTCTACACAGCATTGTTTTTATTCAATTTCAGAAGAATCCAGTACCAATAAGTAAATTACACTTCCCATTCAAGTTTAACAAGTTCGCTTTGTACAATCTAATTTGTTATCTGGATACAATCACATTTACATATACAAAACAACTGGATATTAACAGAAAACTAATTATTTACCAAGAAAATCGCTAGTTAATTTTGAGTGTTAATAATTTATTCCAAATTTGTTAAGAATTCATTTTCGTTAGATCGTTTCGCCATTTATTCCTTCAGGGGTGAATCGTAAATTGCACTAAGAGGTTTCCACTATCGGGAATTAAACGCGGAAGTAATGAGGAATCAACGAGTCGGTCGACGAGAAAAGCCAATTGAGAGGTGCGTGACCGAGAATCACAACTCGGGGTAAAGAACCTTTTATGAGAATGACACGCACGATTTCCTGTAGGGTTTCATGTCACGTAAGTTGCGTAACAGGTGGCATGAAGTGACAGAAGGTGGGTCCTTTCCCCCCGAAAAATCTCTCATTCGGTTATATTAGAAAAGTTATCGGCCGGCACTTTGGGGGGAAATTGAATCAGTCAACAACGGAATATCGTATCGGTTTGATAGTGCATTGGAAAAGAAATTTCTTCATTTCCGCGGTGACTTTTATCACGGCCAATTGGCAACGAAAACAATTCACACGGAATACGCGAAAAAGAAAATCAAAGAAATATTCTTTCATTGTCGCAAACATACAAATTATCGCCTAATAATTCATAGATTCATTTCGTGAAAAAAAGATCGTGTAAATACAACGTTCCCACAGAATATTTTCTACTTGCGAACAAAGAGTGTCATGAAATATAATTTTATTATTATACGGATGGCCTACGAGCGTATTCGCGACACTATTTTTCCGCGAAGCTTTACAACGGTATTGTCGAGTTTATTTAATATTTACTAACCCAGACGCGAACGGTAATTGATCACACAGACTCTACTATTCCGTTTCCCCGCGGCGCACGCTAACAACTTTCTTCTACTTATTCAGTTACAAGTCACATATTGAAACACCGAAAAGGCTAACACGTATTTCGCAAACGACAACGCCCGCGAGCCTGGTGAACAGCATCGTTTTCATAATTTCCAGGAGAAATATTCGCGGGACGACGATTCAACGAGACGCGATACCGTCGGTTCTCATTTTTGTTGATGAAAGCTCACCCCGCGAATTTTCCGGGAAAACTTAATGAAAGACTCCGTACAAAAATAGGCAGTACAGGGAGACAGGGGGGGTGGAGAGGGGGGTGGGGGGAGAGGGAGAGAAAGGAACGTTCGGTCGTTGGATTGCTACTTGCGAGTTTATATTCGTGCGAGATTCCCCTGTTTTTTTTTCTTTTTTTTTGGAACTCTCAAACCTCACGCATCGCGAAATTATTTGAGAGGAAATATTCCGCCAGCGATGTGGACGAAAGCAGCAGTTTCCGATTGTAATAACCGGCGGAAAATTGACACGAACGCTGCTGAACGTACGAACCGTGCTGTTCGCCGGTGTAGCTTTACAAAATGATGGACCGGTAATGTATTGTTTCTGTAGAATACATTTGACAGATTGTTTTGAGACAATGTGCGTTTCCCCTTTCACGTCGGTGTTTCCTGTCGCTGGGAAAAAAATAATGCCCAAAGCAGTATCTACGATTGTTGTTCGAAAATATATCCGAACCGGTAGTTACTATTTTTTTTACGCTTTTTTCTGTGAAAGAAAATCTGGTTGGGAAAGAGAAGACTGTTTTTTTTTAGGCAAAAGACTTTCCCGAATGCTAATTAATAATCGTAGCAGAACATTTTCTCTGGAAAATATAGCGTATTTTTTGTGAAACGAGAGTTTCTTTGCGAAACCGTGTTTATTACATTCGCGTCCATGAAAAACACTTTGTTTTACGAAGTTAATTAAGCATCGACTTTTGAGTCGAAATGAGCAACGCAAGAGACTGCTATGTCTTACGATAAATTGTAAAAATGAAATAACGAACTAAAACAATACATAAATATTTATTTTTCGTATACATATAAAATATATCTCAATTTTCATCCTAATTACTATAAAAACTACAATTTCTTTTAATTAAATAATTCTATAAACATATTTTTTCTAATTATCCTAAAAATTGTCAAAATGGTTTTAATTTACCATTGAAATCAACAGTGAAATTCACACGTCGAATGTCATCACCTCAATATGAGAGAGAGAGAGAGTGAAATAACATGTCAAAGAGCACGTATAAAAATCTCGTTTCCCGTGTTCTGCATGAAGCGATGATATTTGCGAGAGGAAAAAATTCTAAAGATGCACCGTCGCAGGTTCATCGCAATTCGATAAAGTCCCCGTATTCAACGTACTGCATATCGGATCGAAGACGCGGCCTGTAGATCTCTATCTCCATGGAAATGGGTGCACCATTCCCTTTCATTTTACTCTCGTTTGTCTGCAGTTCCGTCGACCCGAAAGTCGCTGACCAGCAAATGAAACAACGCCACTTACAAATTCCCCACACCTTGGTTACGCTCCCCCCCCCCCACCTCTCTTTTTAAAACCCTCTAAAAACTTCGTTTCTCTTAATTATCCTATTCCGATTCGATTGTCAGTGATTAGGTTTTAGAGTCGTGATAACAGGGGAACGATTTTCAATTGGCACAGTATCGATTACGTTTGCAAGTTCCCTCGGCGATCTTATTATTACGGCGAAAGAAGTTATCGGGAAATGGAATCATCTTGAAAGGGAGATATCCATGTGAAAACGTTCGATTGTTTGAAACCGTCCGAAGTATTCATGAAGATACGTTAAATCGCTCGGACTCGATAAGATAAGTCTATTTACTATTTGAGTCGATGGCAAGAGAAACTGGGAATGCAACTGCGAGAGATGTATAATACGCGGGAAAGTTTGCCGAACGGTCGCGTAAATTGTTAAACGACCAGAAGTTTCAGAAATGCATTTGGGTTAATGGAATAAAGTATTCAAAGCTGATACTTAAGGACCTAACATTTAATCTTACAACTTGAAACTTCTTTTTCAAAAGTATTTCATAATTACCGTAATAAATTATGAACTTTTAAACGTAGTTTTCGACTTCGTAGCTAACGTACAAAATTTACCCTATACAGTACTTACGACCATTGTACGTTTAACGAGAATCGCACTAACTCCGGAAATATGCAAAAGCGATACGTTTCTACGTTTCTATTGCCCTGACTCGTGCAACAATTCGATCATTAAAATTTCCACTCTTTCTTAATTCACATTATGTACAGAGTTAGTTAGTCGAGTTCCAAACCTTTCGGAAACGAAATTCCCTAGTCGAGAGGGCAAAGATTTCGACAAAGTTCCGAACAAGCGTGCAGAGAACACGCGGTCGGCTCTCCGTCGTTATAAAGTAACGAACCGCATTAAATATTACGAGACGTAAAACGTCACTCAGAAATTTCCAGGACAAGGGGACGGGTGAAATAAAATTTTTACGTGTCCGTCCCGAGAACTATCAAAATAAGCCTTCCGGGCTTGCTCCCGTTTCTTTTTCTTCGAATTTTTTTTCTTCGACACACAACACGAAAAGACTTCTTAAAACTTTTGTCCCGCCCGCCCCGTCGCCAGTACCCTGGAATACTACTTGTGACAAGATGGTCTGAGGAGTCAAAAGTTCGGAGACTGGAGGAAGCGGTGCCGGGAGAAAGAAAGAAAGAAAGAAAGAAAAAAAAAGGAAAGATAACACAATGGAACAGGCGAGAAACAAGGATTATCAATCAGAATGACAGCGATATAGAAAAGAGCTGGGTCACATTAGTCTCCGCCTGGCGGATTCATTCGCGCTGTCAATCACGTGGTACTTGGAGATCCCACGGGACACCGGGGGTACCATTTTTCCGAGTGTCCTGGATCGGGAGGAGAGAATCGGAAATATTGCGGGAATGTACGCGAAATATAGCGCGTTTGACTTCGACGAAACTACGTGAAAGAAGATATCTTTCTTGGGCAGGGTTTCGCAAAATTCTTTATCTTTCTCCTTGGAAAAATGTGGATTTCGCGCAGATATTTCTGATTCAGTTGCATTTGTCCATACGAAATTTTATACATTTGTTTTTAAACTTTGTATGTACGATACATTGTTTTTGGTGAATTATGTATTAGATATTGTGTTAGATTCTATAATGTTCGGGAGATTGTAATTTTTGTAATTATTTTAGAATATTTTGGGAAATTTTAATTGTTAACACTTGTTGGTAATGTATTGTAGAGAATAGTAATGTAAATATAAGGATAGAGTCATTTATATGTATTAATATGCAGTCGGATGTGTTCAGCTTCGATGTATAACATGTTATATTTGCATTAAATTCATTTAATGCTGGCACGTTTCTATGTTTCCTATTTGAACGAATGACATCTGTAAACGAAATTAAACCGTCTGGACGCAGATATCCGAAATGTGCGGCTTATGTTATTATTTGATATGCGAGGAGGCACAACGGTAATTAATTGCCAGGAATTTCGGTAGATTGAACGTGTATTAATGGAAACGAATTCGGATAGGATCGTGTGGAGTCGAGAGAAACAATAAATTTGAAAACCTGCCTTTTCAAAGCTTCGTAGAATACGGCCGTGTATTTGTTGGGAATTTTTAAAGCCGATTAATTAATTACGAACGGTATTCGTTCGATGGGTTTAGCTCTCAAAGTAATGGAAAATCACTAGTATTTCCTGTGAAGTCGATATCTCTCGATCTAACAAAAATAAAAAAAAAAGAAGAATATGACGAGTGTGTAGCTTTATCGAAACGGGAGATGAAATTTCAATCCAATTGGTCATTGGAGAACCTTCCCATAAGTCAATATGTATTCCGAAATATCGTGTATAACGTCAGTGGGGCCTAATAAATCATTGCTATTTCTTTAATAACACTAAATATGTATAATATTCAAATATTTCAATCACATACACATATATCTTTTAAAATATCTTTTGCACGTATCGTATAATAAATGAATTTCATACAGGAGCTAAAAACCATGTATGAAACGTTATGAATTATATTGACCGTCGTATAGATTTATTGAAAAAAATAGTTCGAGCAAAAATATTGCAACATTGAATATCAACGCGATTGTGTATTAACGTTGTTCGTTTCCCACGACAATTAACATATTTTCCTTTAAAGGATTACAATGCTTACGAATGCAAACGGATGATGCAATTACTCGATTATTAATTACCATCGAGTGTTTGTGCGAAGCTAATTGCAAGCTTCGAACGAAATTTATCTTTGATGTCATATCGCTCGTTTTTGACCCCCCGAAAAGGATTATTGTCGATGCTCGTTGGTGTAAATACAAAATTGCGGTTAGTTCGGAATGCCGGTGTATTTCGTTGCTTGATTAGCTCCACTGTAATGGTTCTGATAATATCGCCTCTGCAGATTATGTACACCTAAATTATTCCCGGTGAGAAATGTTTAAATGCGGATAGAGAATGGCGATATTTTATTTATCATCAGAAAATTATGTTTCCCTTGCACGGGCGATATATGTACATTTACTGCGCCAATGATTTGTATCGTATTTATTTTATAATATTCCAATTAATTAATAAGTACGAACGGTTCTGTGTGCTGAAAATTTGATCGTGTTTACTTTGAAATAAATTTTGTTTACATCCCTAACGAAGTTTTGTGCCCGGCAAGCAGATTTAATGAGGCACTTAAACGATGGAGAAATAGAAATAGTGCTAATGGTCAGGGTTTCTTTAATTTTATGCTACCGTCGTATGCGCGAATAAATTGATAAAAAAAGTTAGTGACGGGTGCGACATTCTCGTTAAACATTTCTTGTAAATGTAATTTTTCAAAACAATTCAATTGTGATTTACACCACCGTGTGCGGAAACACAGGAATGCAAATAGGAATTTTAATTATTTTAATAATAGACTACCCATTAACAGAAATAATTAATTTTATGATAATTAGTTAATGTAGTTGACGATAGCATTCTGTAATGAATTTTGTTTAGGCGACTTGCTTTTCGCGTGTAAAATATTTTCACATTAAATTATTCTGCCAGGGAGAACGACGAATGGTCGGGAATTTTACTCGAAATTACAATTACTCATATCAATAATTAATAATACAATGCAACATTCGGCGAAGTGAAACGTTTTCCTGGTATTAATTACGACGTATACGTAACTTAAAACAATGCATTATGTATTTGAATTATGATTTCCAAATTTAATAAATTACCATGCCAAGAATTTATCAAGCGGAAATTATTTTCCACAATACCTAAACAAAATTCATTACGAACTATCGACTTTCCGCTAACTGTAATTTTCAGGAAATATATCATAGCATGTCTGAATAATAATATTCAGCAAGACCAATTTATATTTTTCCATTCAATGCGTATATTAATTAAAAAAATACATTAAAACACTGTCACTCATATACAAATGACATGACACGCAATACGTTAAAAGACATTTACCAAAATGGTTACTAATTAAATGGGCTCCTAATTAGTCCTCCATTATCAGTGACCCAGTAAACTAATCCCATTGAAATTCTATCTAATCTATCTATATCTCCTACGTAATTTCCAAACAGATCATTCAAGAGCCTGATTATTTCACACTTATTTCCATCTTTTACGCGAATAATATTCCCATTGCGAGTCGCTCGTTAGACGCAAAGCATTCGCATCGAAATATTCTCAAAACTAAAAGCGACCGTAAAAAGTATCTAAATGCGTGTGTATGTACGTATGTGTGTAGTTTAATATGTATGTATAGATGTACGCGTTTGTCAGTAAACGTTGTTGTCGAGGTATGTTGGCCGAGTTTCTTTGTGGAACACACTTCGGGGACATACGAAAAGGCAGACAGTGTTAATTTTTTTTCTCTTCCTGTAAACGCAAAGGTACGCCGCTTTTCCTCCCCCACCACCCCGTCGCGTTCGCTTTTCTTTCTTTCCGCGATATGTATGTGTGTACGTTGTCACTCATACTCACTTTTCCATCTGGACTGCATACTTTGATCCCCGCTAGCGAGACTATCAGGAGAACGGGCGTGGACCGATCGCTGTACTGAAACAAAACAGACGTCCTCATATAGCGATTCAAGTGTTTCGTTAATTAATTCTCGATTTGTTGGTTTGTATTAGACGTAGAACTACATACTAGTGGATTTTCGCTACATTTATCAGTAGAAATTGGTATAACGGATGGAAAATATTATACATTACATCAATAAACATTTGTTTATTAAAATAAAAGTTATAGCAATTTTATCGAGAGCGATTTTATGTTTTCGGTAACTGTAATACAAGAAATATGAAGTATAAAATGTATTTCAATAGTTTTACTGTGAATTTGAAGCATATTTTTAGTATTTTTGTTGCCATTTTTTGAGATAGTATCAAGTAGATATTTATGTTGTTTAAATGACGTCAAAGAGACAAATTTAACTCTACTTCATTCCCACTCATTTCGAATGTTAACTGAATAAATTATTTCCTTCTGATTAATTAATTAGTATGACCTACGAGTAGTAAATTCAGTGTACTAGATTCAAAGAGACTAACAAAATATCCTGTTCCATTGACTTTAACTGTTATTCGATAAACTGTGCGTAGAATAGATAAAGCATGATCATTAACAGGAACTAGATTCCAATTCCACACGAATAACTATCAAGTTACATGAGCTTGCATGTATTTATAAAAAATCATGATACGATAACTGCAGATAGTATTCAGATTTATAAACCAAACTAATCTGATTACATTCAATAATCTAAGAAGTTTTTCTCTACAATTCACTGCACAGAAGTTATGTGGAAAATAACGTCACGCACAATTTAATAGTCCTATTCAATGATCTGATTCCATCGCAAATAATAAATCTTATTTTCTTTAAAGCAACAATATTTATTTTTTAATATTTTATATACCGTATAAAACAGTATATTACTTCCGATTTTCTTCGTAGAAAAATCTGAACTGCCAATGTATCGATTATCATGTTTAATTTCAATAAAATACGATTCAATAGATACGAATAAAATAAACTCGAGTAGCGTTAATATCATAATGTGAAATTTGATTGCAGGTCTAATCAACATTTTCTCCACGTCACGTTCGCCGTTTCGACGCGGGGGCGTCTGACGCAACCTTGAAGCTTCCGCTAATTTCGAAATTGGAAAGTTGGCAAAGCGAGCGGCGCGATTGAAAATAGCACTGGCAGCGAAAGAATGTTCCCTGTTTTCCGCTGGAGACACGGCTCATTGTCTTAAAAACCCACTGAGGTGGATAGACATTGCCTGAGTAGGAAAGGGGATCGCCAGTATAATTACTGTAAAGCAAGGGGTGGTTTTCGATAAAGGACGCCAGTGCTCTCTCTTTTTTTATACGGGGTGACCTGTAAAGACCTTTCTTCTCCTTATCCTCACATTGACATTGCGTTGTTTCGTTCATCGACGATGGAAAAAAATGTATTGTAATTTATAAATGAACTGTACTCATCCACCCTCGTGTGAGACAATGTACAGTAATTAACATGTATGTACATACAATGATGTAACGAGAAATTACTGAACAACAGTTTAAACTGCGATAAAACTTCATTTGATTGTGATTTGCATTATTTAAAAACACATTGACGGGTATATAGCAATTTAATCACAGAACGCATCCATTTCTTTCCCACTCGAAATATTACTGATCAAAATCTATTTTTTGTAGAAAATACCAGCAAAGCTAGAGAAATCTCACACCTTAAAATTGTGCTACAAAGAAATTGATTCGATTAAAAAAAATATACAATATTCTATCTACAAATCCAACCAAACATTCCATTAAAACTGCCATTTACAAAGTTAACGTGCAAATTATTATAAGTTCCGAGATAACATTAATTCGCTATCATCAAAAATACTGACGCAACGTGTCCGACTAAAGAGCTCGTCTCACTTATCTACAAACCCAAAAATGCTTTGAAGAAATGAGCCCGATAACGTCCCAGGACCCGTTGACCCAGAATTTCGTGCACGTCATGGCGTAATCATAACGTGGGCAAAAAAAAAAAAAAAAAAAAAAACCGGGACATATCAAAGCGGGACACGTATGCACGCCGACTGTACCACCCTGACGGACGAAGACGTCATTCGTCGGGGTTGAGGGAGTCCCCGTTTATTCCGGGACACCCGTTGCTTCGGGCACCTTTGTTACGCGGGGGTGATTAAAAAGATGCTGAGTGAGTCGCGACGGTAGGATACCAAGCAGATATAGATAGGTAGAAGCGAAAGGAGAGAACGAAAGGGAACATGGTAAACTGACTTGACAAAGAGAGACAGATCAACGGAGAGACGGAGATTCGAGGGATGGAGACGGCGTTGAAAATGTAAGAAGGAAAGAGAGTTTTAGATAGAGAAAAAAAGACAGAGAAAAAGAGAGAGAAAGAGAGGTTGGGAAGAGGAGGTAAAAAGTGCGGGATAACACGCTGGTAGCCTAGCCGGTGTGTACAACCATTAAGCGCATCGGGTACAACCCCGAATGGGCTCTTGGCGTGATCACCTAACATTTTCTTCCTATTTCAGCCCCCCCCCCACCCGCGTCACCCTTCTGTTTCAACCACCCGCCGTGTGCAACACGGCTACCCCTTTCTTTGTTTTCTCCTGCCTGTCTGCTTGTCTCTCCTCTCCCCCTTCTGGCTGTATGAAATGCCCCCTCGTATTTGCCACTGCTCACCCACATCTGCATAAACTGACACTTACTCGATTTAGCTCGTCCATTGTCGTCCCGCGCTTCTTGATATTTCAATTTCACCGAACAAGGGTTTCCTTTTTTTTTTTTTTATTTTTACCGCTGGATGCTAATTTTTTGATGATTTTTTGATGTAGTTTTAAGTGGCGAATAGAACTTTGTAGTCAATTTTAATTGAACGCTGGGTTGGTATGATTAAATAATGTTTGAAGATTGAAAGGAACGATTGAGAAATGAAAAGAGTTTCGCACTTTCTTGCACTATAGAAAAACAGCACGTGAAAATATTTCTATTATATTTTCGCATTCGTTCTGCAGAGGAAGTGTTAACCAAGCTCTTATTTTGAAATTCATGGAACAATCCAACGCAGGCTACTTCAAACTTCGTAGACTGATATACACATTTACAGGAGAACATATGGTTTGTATTAAAGACTTTCAATATCGAAGTCTACAACACTTGAACTAATTCTTCAACAAATTAAGCGTACCGTTATCCGCGGTCATTAAAGCCGTCCGACTTAACGCACAGGTTTAATTATTCGTCGTTAATACTTTTGATAAAATTTCCCGCTGTTAAAATCGCATTTTGGATATACATATAACCAACGTTAACCGCCCATTAACAACGGGTCGCGAATAAGAACCGCAGAGCGCTAGTTGCAATTTACCGCTTTCGGTTACCATGCAATTAAATCCTTTTTAAACCGCCACTTGTTTATACAACCGAACAACGCCGAGATTCTACATTTTCACGTTTGCACCGCGCCGTTTAAATCCTCTCCGCAATTCCGCGTACAATTTCCCTCGTTCGCTAGAAACACATAACTTCGAGACGACACGGTAAAAGGCCCATATTTTTTATTCGATTTTCCCGCCGTGCCCTTTTCGCGTCTACTTATAGGGCCTCTACCTCGGCCGATTAGTCTTCACAGTTTCCTATACCGGAGATGATTGCACGTGTTCAGATTGGAAGACACGGAAGCTGGCCTCTCGAACCGGCTGCGATGGAGAATTAATTGGTTTGTCGTCTGCAGGCTCTTTCCCATTTTGCGGCGAGGCCTTGCCTCGTCTATAGTCAAGGGCCGATTAGGTTCCGCGATAGCACTGGATTAGGAATGTTGGTTTAGGATTTCAGGCCACTCGGACTTTCGGACCTCCCGGCGGAAAGGGAATCTCTGATACGTTTCGAAAGGCCGGCCGTTAAAGGATCAACGGTGTTCGTTTTCTATTGGATGCATAATTTACAGGTTTCCATGGAGGGGGTTTAAACCGTTCACCCGGGTGAAAAAAAAGTGTAATGTGACTTGTAACGCGGTATCGATTCGATCTAGGAAACCTTTTTTCGGTGACCCATTTAAATATTTATTTTCTACAAATTCGGTTGTGACTAATTTATTATAGATACGAAAAAAGGTAGATTAAAAAAAGTTTTTATTATTAGCATAAGTTCGATTAGTTATGAAATAGGGTGGGTCACCAGGACAACACCTAATTACTCAAAAGTCAATTTCCTAATCATCATCCCAAGATTCCTTCAATTTTCAATAATATCAACCTGAAACGTCCTTACTTCCGTTGAAATAGTATTTAAAAAAAAACATACTCAATAATGTTTTCTTATGGTAATTTAATAGAACCCCATAACGTAACCAAACAACCTGTTCCGACTTTCCACGTGTGCAACAGAGCGAAACGCATTTCTCGAATCCAGCGATTACCCCTTCGACTACTATTTTACTCTTGCTCCATCGTTAGCATAAGTTTTCAGTGACTCTCCCAGCCTCCGCGACCTGCAGATAATTTCCTTCCATAAAATCTGTCACGGATAATAAAGGGAACGAGAGGACATCCGTGAGTCACGATGTGACTCAAAGTATCGATGGGACAAGGGATGCTCGCAGGGGTGGGTCTCTCTTACGACGTTTCTTGTCCCGCTACGCTGGCTGCTCACGAATTTATGAATTTATCAGCCGGGGAATCGTTTCTGCGAATGCGGTCCACGTATCGTATGGGGTGCATATCAAGTACCATCCCCTCATGATCGCGAGACTGGAGAGAGAAGGGCACTCAGGGCCTCCGAGCATGAAGATGAAGGGTACGTACGTATGTATGTGTGTATGTATGTATGTACGTATATGGGCTATGTGCATATGTACCACTGATGAGAACGAGAGAACTGATTTGGACTCTCGTCCTCCTTTTACGTTTTACCTATCTTCTTAGGAACGTAACTGGTTAAAAGCTAGGGGATGAAAGATAATTATTAGTAGAGTTGTCATTATTATTTGCTTCGGGAAAGAAGTATGTGTATGAAGATCAGTAGGGCGTAGAAATAATTATTATTGTTAAGACTTGTTATATTGTTAGGTATTTTAGACTTTTTACTTGGTTTATTGGCTGTTTTATACAGGAAGTGGGAAATGAAACATTAATATCGGATAGAGTCAATGGGATTTTGACTTTTATAAAAGTAGGGCGGAAATAAGGTAATATAGGATGATTATTAATAATATTATGCCGCGGTATAAGAGCGTATCTTAAAATCAAGAACAAGGTAAGGGTAGGTATATCTATAATACGTGTAATTATAAGAAATATCACTGATGAAGCTGAAAGTAGTGATTTACGCTTTTATCGAGATATTGCGTCTCAAATTTTTGTTACACACATATTTAATCAGCAAACAATAATTATTGTAAAGGCACTTTATTTTTTCTTGATCCATGTTTAAGGTGGTATCAAAATTAATTAGTGTCAAGATTTAATATTTTTAATAGGACCCGTGTTAAATATTCCATTTTTTCATCAACTATAAAAAATACCGGAAAAGAAAGTAACGAATCCGTTTATACCATTAACTTAATGAAATGAAAAAGTTTTTCGCAGCAAGCCAATTTAAAAAATATCTCATATCCAATCCGCCGAAAATTCTCGAAATTCGAGATTACATTCACTAGGATTAGTTTTCCCTTCTATGTAATTCATCAACCGGTTTTCCTAATTTGTTCTTTCATGCAAGTGCATTCAAAGCCGATTGCACCTGCAGCTGCTATGAAAGCTGGGTTTAGGTTAGCAAAAACGATTGAATGGCCAATCGGTAATTTACTGATCAACTAATGGCTGAAGTCTTTTGAGATTTAAAATGCACTCGTTGAATAAACCTAAAGCTGATGTAATCAAACTCTTATCTAAATTGCCGTACTATTTCTATTTGAAATACAAATACAACTCGTAACTACCTATAAACAATTTGATTTATTATATCCCGAGTATTTTATTGTAATATCATAAATAATAATACAACAAATCTCTACCGTTAAGAATCATCAAATATACGTTTCATTTCTATCTCTATATCCCCATATTCTATCCCGTTACGAACCGATCATAATTCCGAACGTTCGTCTTCGATTTTTAAAGTACAACAAACAGTTATACTATATTCCATATAGACGACGCGAATTTTCATCGTACACGTGTTTGCGTTTCGGTCCATTAATCGGGGATCATTTTAAACCGCAATACCGCGTGAAATACGATAATGAGCTCCGACGGAAAACAGTTGAATGAGATTTCACTGGAGGACTATGAATTCACCGTAACTGAAAGAGATTCCCTAGACGGCGATAGTTGCGTTTCCACCTTCGGAGGTGCATAAACGTTTTATCGTGGGACGATAACCGGGAATGCATCGTGAAACTGAATGGTTGGATGTTTCGGCTTATTGCGGGAGCAAAAGTTACGGTGGTTCCGTTCCTTTTAAAGCGTCCGATCGGAGCTTTATTCTTTTCACTTGCTGTTGGTCTGTCTTTAACACGCGGTCGTGCATGTATATCACGCTGACTATTTTACACAATGAATGACTTGACGTTGAATTTATGGCAAAGTAAACTGTAAACTTTTTTCATCGTTACTTGATTCCCCACAGACTTTTTTCGAATAGTAAAAATTCGATGAAAAATTACACGGAAGTACAAAGTACATTTTAAATCATGCGGATTACAATATTTTGTAATTGATTTTATGATTAGATATTAATCGTTGTAGATTGGAACAGATTACCTACAGACATCCTCAATTAACAGCGTTTTAACGGGAACACTAGCAATATACATTTATATTGACAAAAAAAAATATTCAACCCCAGGCAACTATTTTTATTAAGATGTACGGTAGTATCGTGATGCAAAATTAATATATGCAATCATGCACTGTATCGTACGCGAACGCTACATGTATCCTGTGCTAAAGGGGAATATAAAACTGTGATGCGTTTGCAATTGCCACGTGTGATCCTACTAAAAATATCACGCGATGGATATCACTCGTTAAAAAAAAATATATATATAGATATACATATACGGTATATATCGAATGATAGTTTGAATGCAATGCGTGTGAACGCATCGGGGCGGGCATTAAATCATACATGAGCGCGTAGAGAAAAAAAAAAGATATCTCCGAAAAAAAATGCTACAGTACCGAGCCGCGTATCCGGCTCGAAATAAAAGCAAAACGCTGTAACAGCGAGGACGAATGACGAAAAGCTCTTCGAAGGTTCGCCGGGGACCGGTTTTAATCCACTATTATGAAATGTACTGACGTCTGACAGAACTGGCCAGATATCGGAACCACTGGACGGAAATTAAACCGATTCCGCTTCTCGTGTACTTCAATTTCCAGCATCTCTCACTCTTTTTCCTTCTCTCAGTCATCCCTTGGAAAAAAAAATATATATATATACATACATATGTGTAAGTAGAAAAGATGGGAACGTCTATACTGATTTTGATGTCACTATCGTTCTGTCAAGTTTTGATATTCTTTCGATATATATTTCTTTTCCGTTGTCATCCCTTGTCCACTGATTTTCCGACCGATAACGTTGGATACTTTTTTTTATACGATTCAATTTAATTGTATTTCGTGTACGTTTGAATTATATACAAACGTGTATTAATATAAAAAAAAATTGGCGGTTCATTAATTATACAGAAATACAGTTCACCTTTAAAACTTTTCATGGTGTAAGTTTGATTATTTCTCATAACACTTTCGCGACTTCTCTGTTCGTCAGGAAAAAAACATGGAAAAGAGAGGAAGAGATGAACGAAGACAGGAGAAAAGAACGGAAAGAGAGGCTGTGGAACCGCTCCCTATGTGAAAATAAATTTCCGACCCCGGCTACCGATATAATTGTTACTCATCCTCGGCTATCTCGCATCGAATTTCGCATCGTGAAAACAGAGAACAAGTGACAGCAGGACGACGGAATTTAATTTCATTTCGACGTACACGAACACCAAGAACCGCGTGTATCGCGGACGCTTTGCGTGGTCGTGCCGGTTGCACCGGCTTTTAAATGAAATCAATTACCGTGCACTTGCGAATAATTATTATGCGGATGGTCCCGACGAAGGAGATGGGTCACATTGACGGAGATATTATTTTCCTGTCGTGTGGTAGTGCAATTCCTTGGTCGTTACGGTCTACCTGTCCCCGAAGATGCTTGAAAGCGTCTTTTTGTCCCCAGCGCGGTTAAATATCGCACGGAAAATACGTAGGAAATGATAGAACTATTAATATTTATGAAAGAAACGACACTGCAAAAAGTACACATATATTATTATATTTTATGCCTGTTTCATTATCGATATGAGTTATAATTACGATTCATGATACGAATATAAAATTTGATTTTGCCGTCAGTCGGATATATTATACGTAATGGGGTTCATAATGAGTAAGTAGAATCGAGAGGGATCAGATTTTTGCCTCGTATTTTCGAATAATAATCATTCGCGATGATACCGAAGGTGAAAAAGTTCAAAGTGAAGGGGAGACAGCTTATTGACGAAGTAATGCAATTTTCTAGCCGCTGCCATTTCTGCGTATTCAGAAGTCGTCGTTGACGATATTCAAGATTCGTTTACCTAGATATACAACGAGTTATTAAGAACTAACAGAATCCCGGAGGGATAACGTTATTTTTATTGAGAAAATACGATACTGAGTAGCGATCCTTCTTACCGGGAAGATATTACAAAATATTACCATAGAAAATATAAAATACATTTATTCGAATCAAGAAGACCCTTCAGTAATAATAGTAAGATTATTATTATATTAGTAGGTATACAGTTATAAGGTATATTAGTTTAGTAGTTACAGTGAAATAAGGTTTCATTTAATTTTTTGGTTTATTAATTTGATGGTACTATGTTCTGGATATAATAGTTTATTTTATATTTTTTTACTAAGGGAAGATAGTTTAAGAAATTTGTCCCTGATGAGGGTCCCAAAAAGGACCGAAACGTTGGACGGTCATTTCAAATACATAAGTGTATTCCTCACTGTGGATGGGTGAGTCAATTAAAAATATTATTTTTCCGTTGTAAGTAAATTTATGTTTATATAGTTTTTGGATCGCATTATTGGCCGAAGCAGAAAATTTAACATTTATAATTTTTAGCGATCGATAAATTTATAAGTATAATAATAGTAAGATTTCACTACACCCGTACACCCACGAAATATCAAAATCACCCGAAAAAAAATTGATTTTAATACATTAACAAACATTTCCCCATTCACGTTGCATCAGAAATACGAAAAACCTGCGAAATGGGTACGGATCCCCGATAAAATCATTCTAGAGAAACACAGGAAAATACACGCGCAGCCATCGAAATCCGAACAGAGAGAAAAATAATGAAGCATTCGCGACGCGTCTCGTTATTCAGTTTTAAAGCAATCTAAAAATCCTCCTGCCCTTCGCGCGGGCCACATTAACCGTGACAGCGAACATTTCACATACGCATGAAATATATATTAGGTGGATGGCGGGCCGGCATTTTGAAAGTTTCAGCGCGTCCCAGCCTCCAGATCCGATTAATGGACATATCCGATATTGCACGGCCGCGTGCCTGCAAGTATTAAACGTTACAAGGGCAGGGAATACGGCTGCCTGTGCGTACGTGTGAGTGTGTTCGACCGCTTACACGTGTTTACGCGCCGTGCAGATTTCCGGGGAAAATAGACAGACTTACAACTATGCCGGCAAGGGAACGTTGCCATGGGAATAAGCCAGCGACCTCTAATGGAGATGGATTTCTGCATCGACGACCACGCCAGATGACAGATAAGCTCCGAAAATTTCACGTTCGACGTTCTGCGCTCGCTCCTTCGCGAACGGTTTTCCGTTCCCCCCCCCCCCCCCCCCCGCCCCTTACCCCTCGACGTTACGTAAGCCGGAGACTTTCCGACCGGGGATGGAAATTTTGAGAATGTTCCGATACGTGATAACGATAGTGGATTTTGCAATTTCGAGAGGAAATTTATGTAGGTACGTAGGTAAATGAAAACTGACGATGTGTGTCGGTGAAAAGTCGAATCACACTTGTGATTTTATATTTATAAAATTGGGAAAATTTTTTTGGTGAAATGGTCACGGTTGACCGTGATTTATTTTTTGATATTAATAGGAAATCTCACCATTTCTTGGATTCGAATATGTAAAACTTTGCCTAGTCGATACTATTCACATGTGTTACTATAAAATTTCTGCAAATTTCTACACGGAAATGATATTTAACCCCTTAACGTTCACGCTAAACAGACCAAACTGTGACATTCAAGACAATTCGAGCGGCTTTGTATTTTACGCTGCCATAATTTTTCACACTCGAATATAATCGAGAAATATAGATAAATATTTTTACCAATAAAAATATGTTTTTTTTTCGAAATAGCACTTGGAAAAGAAAGATAAAAATGTCGATATAAGTTTTCCTTCAAAAAATCGTGCGATAAAGGGTTAAAGCACAAAATCTAGGATTCAAAACGATATTCGACATCCTTACGAATCGATAGTGACTCCTACAAATAATATCGGAGAAATATCAAATTACGGGAACGAGGTATCCGCGGGAAGCTGTCGAGTCTCTAATCATCTTCTAATAAACCGCAAACATAATTTCCCCGGTGGCTGCGACGGCACTCGAATCTCTTCCGTCGCGGTAAAAACAAATTGAGCGCTCAGACGGCGAGCGCGTGGATTTTCCCAGCGAGTTTTCGCAGTTGCGATAGAAATTGCGATGATCGGCGCGGAAGTAGGTGCTCGACGCGGCAACCGATGATAACGTCGACACGATCGAAACGCGCCGCTGTGAACGGGGGCTATTTATCGGCGTAATAGGGCGTAACGGAGCAGTCATCAGCTGATTGATGCGTCGACAGGCTCCGGAGGGCTTCTAGGTGGCCGACGGCTCTCACTTTTGACTTTCATCCTGTATTTGGAGAGCGCAGACTGCCAGACGGGGATGTTATTTGCTTTGGAGCCGAACAAGTGAGTCATTACGATTTTTCGTCAGCCTCGATTGCCCTGGATCGTTCCCGCGAACGTTTTGGTTTTGCGGACGAATGGGAGAGAAATTGTTTAACACTAATAATACCGACGGTTTATGTACATATTTTTACCAAAATTGTTAAAATGATAACTTTTGAGATTGATTTCGCGTAATAGTTAATTCGGTATAAAGAACTGTATTTTCTTTATGTTGATTTAAAGAAATTAAAATTGAAATCTATCACATTGCAGGCATTTTAATAAAAAGTTTGAAACCGGTCATTGGACCCACCTCGGTAGCTTTAGTGTTAATATTAATCTTTTGATGATTGACTATAAACGAGAATTCATATAAGTTCTATGCGTAGGGCTCTACATAAATTTGAATGTAATAATATTACAAAAAGTTGAATTCGCAAATATTTGCCATTTATTTGCATTTTATTTGAGTGTAATCGACTGTACGAACGTTCCAACAACAGTCTCGTGTTCCTAAAAAAAAATATGAATCACGCTAAACCCGGCGAACGAACGGGGAACGAAATTTTGCCAACCCTTAAAATGACTCAAATATTCTTGGAAAAGATACAGTGTCGCGTGACGCATTCAATGCATTCAATCTCCAACTGCATAACGCGTAATGAACTACCGAGAAAGATCCGGCACGGTTTTCTAACGAACGATGAATGAATCGTGTAATTGAGCTGTTAAATGTATTAACTGTTTGACGGGCTGACAGCTTTGTAGAATGGGTGTGGAAGGAGCGGCGGAACCGCTTCTGCTATTAACTTCCGGATATTTGTATTGGACTGCCCGCTGACAGCAGAACCATTTGTGTGACGCCCACGGTGACTCACGCCTTCGGGAACCTCTCGCGTGATCCATTAACGATATTCGATCTAATATCGACGCGTCGATTCTTCGCCCCGCGTTGCAAACTTTTCCGTTCCGCAGCGCCAGCTGATCCCATCAAAGAAATTTTCTGTCGCGGAAGCAGATTGCGTTTAAACGATATTCGTTAGTTTACGCCGATCGCTTGGATAGCAGGAACAAAGAGAAATGAGTGTAAGAGTGTCTGAATGACGTTTCATTCTAGGGTATGGTTCTTGTTCGCGATGATAAATGACTTTGAAGAATGTTCTGCTAGAGATAATTCGATTGGGATTGCAAATTAAGAAATTGTTCGTTACGTTATGGTTAGACGTAGAATACAGGTTTGGGATATTAAATGAAATTTGTAGCTGTTTTTATTTTTTTATAAAAGGAAATTAAATTTATTTATACTTCCTTATATTCTGTTGTACGTTGAAAAACTAATATTTCATCACTTGATAGTTTAATCTGAGCTTGGACTCGATAAATACTTTAATCTGAATTTATTTCCGATTAAATAAAACGTTCGAAGGAATGAAATCGAATTAATCGGAGGATTAAAATAAATCGCTAGAATTCGTATCGTACAATTATTTTCCATTTGATTAATATATTTTTAATATCCGCTTTTAACAAGCCTTCCAGTTGAATAGCAGCGCATAATTAAACCACGGCCAACTGCGTTTTTAAATGGCAATTTCGAGAGAAATTCGTTCGTCCGTGCAGTGTATGGGTGACACGTTCGATCGCGCGTGAATTTTACGAAATACCGAAAGCCGGACACCCGGGAAACACCCTCCTAACTTTTTTGATAGTTACCAGCCACCGTGACGTCATTATTCCAGCGTATTACGCAAGAATTTAATAACGTGCCAATATGTTTTACCCGACAAAACCTCGGAGACAGGAGCGCTTTCCAGGGGGTTGAAATTTCCGTGTTATAAATCAGACAGCCCGTGTATATCGTCGTTCGTTGGAGGAAGATTTTGAGAGTTTAGGCTCAAGGGTTTATCACCGGGGCTATAGAAAGGGGTTACATTATGAAATTTCAACGATATATATATATATATATATATATATATATATATATATATATATATATATATATATATATATGCTGTCACCCTGAACCCGCCTCTTTGTACAATTCATAATCGATACAATACGAACAATCGTATTATCTTCCAACGAAAAGTAAAGCTCGCGAGTAACTTCTTCCCTTTAATTCATTTCAATAATACCGAAACGTTGATACAATACCGGTTAGACAACTAAAACGCGAAACTTCCACGGGGGGGGGGGGGGGGGGGAAATAAGAATCCCGCGAAACAACGAAGCCCACGAAACTTTAGTAGCGTCCATTAAGACGAACAAAATATTATATCCACGGTCTTCGGGATAAAAAAAAAAATCAGATACTTAAAACACAGTCCTTGAAACTCTTCGGTAACAGCCCTCGCGAAATTTTCACCAAACAATAATTTATTCAGTTTCGTACGAAGAACAAAGTACGCTAGATAGCTCTCTCTCCTTCCAACAGTTACAGGAGCATCCGGTGTACACAAAGGCGAACAAGAATTAACGACCAATTAGGGGAGTTAAGAAAGAATCCCCCGGTCGAGATAATGGAAGATCCACGGCCGGTCCCGTGTTGTTGCGAAATGTAATTAAGCCGGGTCTACAACAATTTGTGGAAATTATTAGCGAACGGCCGCCTTCTGCGATTCCGTTAAACTCGTCGTAAGGCTACGTCAAGAATGGAATTGAAACACGCCGGAGTCAGAGGCAAAGATAGTGGGGTGGTGGTAGGGGAAGGGGGGGGGTGCCTCACCCTTTCCCTTATTATAATGCATTCTTATTATAAGGAGTTTCCCTAATTATTATCGTCCGACGACGAGAAACGACTCTCGGCCACTTGAAGCCACTCCCAGTACATTAAATTATGATTTCAACGGGCTTGATAACCTTCAAATCTTCGCATTAAAATGCTTCCTTATTGTACACTCCTGACGCGGTTATTGTCTTATCTGATCGTGAGATTCAATGCGATGACGTTGAGAAATGTATTTCATCGGGATTCGTTTGGAATTTCGCTGGTGGTGGGTTTAATCTTCTGTTTGAAATAAATGTAGAGGTTTTGTACGGTGAAATTATGCAAAGTGCAATCCAATATTGAATATTTAGTTAATAATCTTAATATTAGGATGACTTTATCATACGATCGCGTAATTTTGTGGTTTTTTATCTATAATTATATATCGAACATACCGTTAATTATTATGAAAAATTTTGACACCCTCGCGTTCTACAACCCCTTCCCAATTAGTCGACAAAGATATTATATAACCACTGTACAATTTCTGCGGTTTACATTAACATATGGAATATCCTAGTAGTTAAAAATCACAGAGGAATCATAGTTACAACATACGATAAATGTAAATGTTTTAGTATAGTGTTAATCTTTATCCACATATACATACATGCATCATATGTACGTGTATATGTACACCACACGAATTCCGCATCGATAAAATGCAATTTAGCCAAGATCACCCGTTTCCCCTGACCGTTATCCAAACGGTATTTAATCCATGGGTGATTTCCATCCAAGTGACAAATTGAACGTTCGTTCGTTAACTAGTAATAACTTGGGACCACGTGATCGGGCCGCAAGGAAAAAATCATTGATTCGCTGGAAACGAGAAAAACGGCCGCGATTTCTTGCCCTTGCTCTCGCTCGAATCCCATCGGCGGACTACAGACGTAGCATTGACTGCAGAAAATTTTTTTCCATTCGCTCTACCTCCTCTTCGTCATCATCGAGGAATGTCTGACATTCCGTTGTAACGACCGGAGAATCGCGGCGATCTCCCCGTATATCCGAAGAGACGTTCCTTTCATTTCCTTTTGATTCCGGCAAAAAGACGAAACCCCGGAGAAAAGTGGGTATAATTTTGTATGGTATCGGATCGCGTTTGGTAACTTGATTACTCGTCGTTATCGGTCGGCATCCATTTTCCCGTGGAATTTTATTCTGTTTTAAAATTCTCGACGGAACGAGACGTCACGTTGCTCGATAGATAATAATCGTCGAATATAATACAACGGACTGATGACCGACGTAATAATAGTTTCAATATTATTAACGGTGCGGAGTACGATATCGATTATCAGTATTATCGTTTATGGAAAGTCCTGATTATAATATGAACGTCTATTATTTGGAATATCGATTATTTCAGGAGTTCCGTGATAGTTTGCGAATTTCTGGCGATACTGCTCCTGTTACATGATAATGAAATAATTATCACTTTGCCTTGATAATATCGACGTAGATTATATCTCAGGAAATATGAACAATGTTACCGGTAAAATACTTTGCCCAAAATAACAAATTGATTCTTAATATATGAATAATAATCTATAGTTTCCAACGTATTCATTCTGAATAATTATATTACCTTAAAAAAAAATTTAATATCTACTTCATTGTACTAAAGTCTCCTTATAGACTTAATAATTAAATCAAGTAGTCACTTAATTACTCCATGCTTCTTAAGACGCTCTATATTTTCCAAAGTCTCCAATCTTTTACCATTTCTTCCAATTACATCACAGTCCACTGTATTCTCCCATTGCTTTTAATACCATCCTGTCGTTATCGAGATTATTACATAAATCCCGCGAGACAGTCTCCATACCGAATGTCTCAAACTCTGTAACTATCCGGACAGTCGAAATTGAAATTCCTACAAATATATGTATATGTATATGTATATGTATATACATATATCCCTTTCCGAATGGCAATATGGTTAGGGGGCATCGATTTCCCTGGCCCTTTTCCCATCGATCTACGAGCCCCATTATATTCTCCCGCAGTTCTCCCGCCAAAGTCGACTTTTCTTGCCAGCGTGACCTCTCGGCGTAAGTGAGATTTTGCATATTCAAACGTGGAGCACGCCCGAAGCCGACTCCCGCCCAGGTCTTCCTTTTAATTATTGCGATTAATTAAGCCGTAACAAGTCTGTGCCGTAAGGAATAGGTCGAGGGAGGCACGGGGTGAAAGGGCGGAACAGGGGAAAGGCGAATTCATTATCATCGATGCCGGGAGATGGTAAATCACGCACGCGGAATCGTTAATATCGGTGTGGAGTGTATCCAGAATGCCTGGGACACTGTTAACCCTTTCAACGTTATGGTTTCATCGAGGTATTCAGGGTTGGGTGAAGAAATATCTGTCGTTTAATTAAGTGGCGATTAAAAAAAAATAACTATGACACGTTTTATTTTTTATTTATTGTTATCTATGGAATTGTTAATATCAGTGTGGAGAATATTCGGAATGGTCGAAAGATTATTAACCTTTTCAGTGTTATAATTGTATTGAGATATTCAGAATTGTTGCAGCTAGAAGAATTTTGTGTAATGTTCAATTTTGAAAAAAAATACTATAACATATTGAAGCGTTAATGTGTTTAAATACAAAAATAGCTACATGATTATATAATCACAGTTGTTTTGTAAAACTTTTGTATTATACAATTCATGCCTGCATAAATCGATGAAAAAGTATAGAAGTTTAGTTAACTGTTTAATTAAACACTTTACTAATTAGAATTCAAACAAACAGGAGCATTTCATTCCAAGTTATACAACTTCATCATACAGCCACACTTGTATGTGTACGTGTATATACATCGTTAATGACAGTACCAATTTGAGGAATGAAACTTTTTGTCAAACCCATAATTTCAATTTTTTTATGTTTCGTGTGCAGTGGGTATGACAGTCATAAATGGTTCTACTGCATCAAGTCAGAAGATCGCAAAGAGGTCACTGAATGAGTTACACTGATTGTTCCAATTACGCAATCCCATTGCAACAACGACGAAGGTTACATTCAATTTACACCTTGCATATGTATGTATACACGTTATTCGTTATTCCTTAGAAACGGTCTACACATTACAACTACATGCACTCCAGTTACGCTATCATTAACGAATTCAAATAGCGTTTTGAAAAAATAGTTTATGACATCTTTCCAGTGATTTCTCTGCTTTTAAAATGGAAACTGTGTACAGTGCAGTATAATGACAAAAAGTAACGTGAAACTAACAGATGCAATTAAAAATATTTTACAGTAATATTTGGTATGTGATTATAGTGAACATATATCGTATACAATGCTAAAGTTATAATTAAAAACTTCCATACGTGTAATTTATTTTAATTGTAAGGTACCATAGTTTTCTCTTAATTTACCTGCAATTATTTCACTCCGGTTACCACGTTACCAAAATATGGGGGTTCCTTAAAAACTGTGAGACTAAAATATCCGTCGTCTATTTGAGAATAAATTGCCGTAGCACTTGCCACGATAACCGTATAAAAAGATGTAAAAAAGGCACGGGATTAATGCGCGAGAACGTCGGAAAACAAATTTTATTCGGCACACCGCGAACCATTTACTGTTCTACTGTACCAGAAATATAAACTGCTCGGAAATTCCGCGAAACCATTTGCGACCGAACGCACAAGAGTACGATTCGATCGCGTCAAACTCTGTTACCAATTCCTGTCCAGTAGAAAAAAAACAAACAAGAAAAATTATTGTCCCTTCATGGATACCCTATGTCATATTGATACCATTACTTTTTGAACAAAAAATCTAGAATCGTTTCAAACCTTACACCTATTATAATGTTTTTCAAGAATTTAAAAACCTTTCCAACTTGCATAATGCAGAAATTTGTCAGCTTGTGGAAGGTGTGTTTTTTAATAAAATTCTGTCTTGGAGACTTGTTTTTTTTTTGTTCACTGTTAGTCGCTAGGGCGGAATTTTTTAAACAACAAATACAATTTGCACGACCACCGACGTTAACCAACTTCTGCGTCGAACTTTCTTAAACAATTGCACATTTTTTCGCGGCGCAAACTATCCATGCAAAACTGTGGACGTCACGTACACGGAATTACGGGAGCGAGAATCCACTTTAGCTGCCGCGAAATTCATGCAACGTTACCAGGAAGTTCCAGAACTTGCATTATGCCCATCGACAGAAAACATCGGCTTCCTCTATCCGAGCCTAGCCGATCGTAAAAGCGAACGACGGAGAACGGGAACAGGAATGGGAACGAGAACGAGAAAACCGGAGGTAAATCTACAGAGCCGGGAGTAAATGGCACACCGTCAAGGGCTGCATGTATGCATGCCACCAAAGCCTTTTGGAAATTGTTGGTAATGCTGAGCCGCGGAAGATATAACCACTCTTTAAAGCGTCCCAAAAATCAAATTTCATGTTCACCGCAGAAAACTGGCTAATTGGAAGCTTTTCACGTATCTCCTAACTAAACTGCAAATCATCTTTTTACGAAATATGATTTTCATGCAATGTGACTACGACAAATTTGACGTGGAATTTTTAGGACGATTTTATATAAGTTTTCAACAAGATATTATAATTTACAAGGAATGGTTATTCTTGGAAATTCTCATTGTACATTTCGCGTATTGTCAGCGCGTGTAGAATATCTGATAATATCAAAAGCGTAATATTCACTTTGTCAATACTTCTTTGTCAACAGAGAACAGATATCGTAATATAATGCAAAATAATTCATGAGTGTCCGCCGTCATGTTTCTATTTACATTTAGAAGGCTTTAAGAATAGAAACTTGGAGAATTTGCATCTTATTTCCACGATACGTAGAAACCGTACATTTATATCATTGTTTTTACCGAGCGGGGCTTTCACCGCCCCGGACACCGACGTGACACGAGACAATTTCCATCGCTCACATTAATTCACCGTCATCGCAGAAAATGACAATTAACCCTATTAAATTCAACGCGTGCCACATTATCACAAGTTTCATTTAACCGTCGAACTTTACGCACCCCGTATGTATACGACAACTCCTATCGATCACACCAACACCAACGACGAGTGTTAAATAACACCCGCGCTACATCCCTCGAAAGTTTCCGTGGTAAAAACGAGAAATAAAAAATAAAATGCAAAAAAAGAAATGAACGTAACTCGCGATGCAAGCGATCCCCCATACACTTTCCTCGAGGAGTTCATCTCGCACGATGAGGACACCGAACGGTAGAGAATATCCACGGACAATCAGCGGGGCATATTTCATATTCAGCGACCCGTAACCTCGCAATCTTCGAAGCGTAGGGGGTGGGCTAAATGGCCGGACGCCTCTGAAATTGAATCCACAATCGAGAGCGAGTTGAGTCGTCTCCCACCGCAGTGTAACGTATGCATTGGTTTGAGTAAGTGGATGATGCCCATCGTCTCTTTTCCATCCCGCCCCCCGCCCCTCCCCCTCCCCCTCATCCCCTCGGTGTCTATGCCCGACGTTCAGTTTCCGTGTCCCCAGGAGCATCCGAGTCCTTTTTCCACGTACTCGACCCCACCCATCCCTAATCCGGTTTGTCCGAGTATGGGTAACCGTGATGCTTCTCGTACGTGTTTTAGTGTGTGCGATAGGTGAACCTGGCGTTCGACCTCTTGGATGTATGTACGTATGGAGGTATGTATGTATGTATGTATGTATATGACCATCCGTAAGACATGGGACACTTGGAAATGTAGTTTACAGGTGACTGTAATTTCACGTATATTTATGATTTTAATGAAACTGACGTTTATCGTATTGGGTTTGGATGTGAAATATCTTAGTTTTGACATTGCTGGTATAAGAACATTTTTCAGATTTAGTAATGTTGGCGTTTAGATATATTGGAAATTGATGGGTATTGGGATTAATACTTTGGGCATTGAAATTTGAGGTGTTGGAAAAGGTATACATGTTGAAGTTCTGCGCGTTGGAATTTTTGGTGCCTGAAAATTAGTATGTTGTGAAATTCTGCGCCTTGGAAACTCTGACGCACGAATATTGGTATGTTTTGGAATTTCGAAGCCCAAATATTAGTAAGCTTGGAAATTCTGATGACCGAATATTAGTGCGCCTTGAAATTCTACGCTTTGGAAATTCTGACACTCGAAAATTGGTTCGCTTTGAAATGTTGACGCCCGAATATTAGTACGCTTTGAAATTCTGATGACCGAATATTAGTACGTCTAGAAATTCTACGTTTTGGAAATTCTGACACCCGAAAATTGGTTCGCTTTGAAATTTTGACGCCCGAATATTAGTGCGCTTTGAAATTCTGATGACCGAATATTACTACGCCTTGAAATTCTACGCTTTGGAAATTCTGACACCCGAAAATTTGTACGCGTTGAAATTCTACGCTTTGAAACTTCTGTCACCCGAAAATTTATACGTGTCGAAATTCTATCCCAAGGAACTTGTACGTTCATGATGTGCGAAATTTCTTGCAGAGAGTCAAGGTCAATACCAGTCGAGGACACTTGTTCTTGACCCGAGACAAGACCTTGTCTCTTGACATTACCTGACGTTAAAAAAAGCAGATGAAAAATCTCATTTCTATTTCTATAGAAGTTAGTGTCAGTTTCACTATTTAAAAGATTACTCTCTTCAGATATCCGTCGAATCAGAATACGTCCTATACGTCCCATGCATCCCGTGACATACACATATGAATGTATATCTAGATCTCTAGATTTCGAAAATATTATGGAAAACTGATGTAAAAGTATTTAATTAGCTGTATAATAATTTGTAATTGCCGTGAATTTAATTCGCGTAGCGATTATCATAGGTGTTGTATGGAATGTTGATAATTTATGTGGGATCATTTATAATATTGATGTTTAATAAAATACCTGATATGATATTACAAACTTGAGATTGCATGTAAGAGTAATTTAATTAAATGCGTTCATTAAACTGAAAAAAAATCTGTCGGACAGCGATTACGGTTCATCGTTCATTCACCGCTTGATATGAAATATGCTTATTTTATCAAAGATCGAGAATCAATATCCGAATAAAACTTCGTTATTTTCACGCTCGTTCGTAGCAACGTACAAAATAATTCTTTTTATTCGCAATCGATTTGTCGGCTGTCAGCGGGCCGCTCTTATAATGCTGATCTATTACTGGCCCTGGGATGAACTTTTAATTAACGATCGCTTTAAACGGACGTAATTGGAGTGGAATAATCTGTCATATGCGTAGGAAAGATTGAAAGCCGATATGCGAGTTTATTTATTTGCGCCATATGCTGTGATGAAAGTAATCGATGACACAGAAAACTTGTACATCACATGCAATTAAACGGTTGGTCATAATATCTGATAAAGATCCATTTTATTTGTCTCTACGATTATATATAATATTATAAATTCTCATTACTTTGAATGACGCGATCATCTGTTATAATGAAACAATTTTAGAGATGTTTTAATTTCTAAATTAATACGTCTCTGTATTATATTTTAATTTATTTCAATGATATATACAATACATATATAATAATATATATCGTACCACCATTGTGTGTTTAATATAATAAGAAAAAACTAACGTTATTAATATATGTATGTATATATACACAATACAAGTTATAGTTAATACATAATGTGCCGAAAAAACAAGTAATTCACAGAGAATTCATGCGATATTCATCTCGCAATTAGTTGGGATACTTGCTAATCGCCCGAAGCCAGATATCATCAGCATTCTCAATGACTACCTTCTCGTAAAGCTGGACAGGTGATTTAATTAAACGAACGAGCGATTCGTATCAGCAATTAGAAAAGTCGATCTATAACGAAGCTTCGTCGTAATCTTCGAGGTGAAAGTTGAAAAACTTTCGTTCACTTGGAACGGGAGGAAGAAGGCTAATAAATGGAAGACTCGAAGGAATCAATTAAAAATTAATGCCGACGAATTATTAAGGGATACTCCGTCTTAAGCGTCCACCTAAGAACTTTCGTATCAGAGACGATGAGAACAACTTCGGGAAAGCGCTTCGGAAGGGGAATAAGTTTAAACTTTGTACTTCCGTTACTTGAGACACCTGTGAACAAACAGACGTGTCTACGACAAATTAAAATTTGTCGCTCGGCGAAGTTACCGCTCCCGTTAACCTTAAGCGTTCTGCTAGTATATCCCCGTAAAATTCTCGTGCTATGTCACGCTAATTATTCAAACTACAGACAGATTCGCGTACTTAATGTTCTTCGAACATTTCTGTTTCTCCAACAAATAGTATTTCTGTTTGCTGTTAACGTACGCTATAATGTTAAAGATCTAAATAGATTTTAATGGTATTATTTTAATTATTCTGATTATACGTGAATTACTATTTTAAATGTGAATGTAACACTACAAATTGTTTTGATACGATACAGATTTGAAATAATAGTGCCACACGGGTTTAGCGTGGAACAATTACTTATCCGCAATATGCGGTGAATGCCGGACCTATCGGACACCATTGTTACGTAACAATAATCCGTGACGTGCGTGCAATGTATATAGAATGTTAAAATGATTTTCCTGTTAACGAAGTGAAAGGTTTTACCTCTCGTGAAAAATTAGTAGGGCACCGTTGTCTTGATCGCATATCTGTACTACTCTGCTAATAATAATGGATTGAAACAAATAGACAATTCGATAATACATATATTTCTAACTTCTTTTTCGAATGACATCTGTCACTATGACCTCGGAAATGTTTGACAAATTCTATTAAACTGGATACTTTAATTATGTATCTAAATTTTGATCACGTAACGTTAATAAACTATAATAGATTATCCGAATAGTTCCTGTTGTCAAAAAATGTTTTCCCCACTCAAAGTCTAATGACTTTCTACCAAAGCAGCTCCGGAAGATATCATTAACACTAGAACTACCAAGACAGTCAAAATGACTGATTCTTAATTTCTTATTGAAATTGCTTACATTTCTAATAGTGTGTTTCCTAAAATTCGTCACAGCTGTGTCTCTATATATAAATTAATTAAATCGATCAATTTACTATTCTCTATTGTTCCCTTTCTCCAAACATATTTATCTAACGTTTTTAGACATACCAAAATAATCCTCGGTAGTTCTAGTGTTAACCTAAATAGTCAATCCACCCGTAACTTTCAAAAATCAACATCGACATAACAAAATACGAATCATATTTAAAAAATCCCACCGTACTTTTCGAATGTCCGACAAATCAAGCGTACTCAGCCTCTCTCCCCCACACCATCGCACATCTTTTTACACTATTCCGCAGCAGCCGCACCTGGCCCCGCTTGTTATATACGGGGCGCCATGTAACAGTAGCAGTAAGTAAGGGGTTAAAAGCTGCGATCGAAGTGATTACCATTTCCGCTGGGACAGAAGCCAGACGACCAGTAGTTCTCACAAAGAGCATCCAGCACACTTTCGGTTTGTTTAAGGAAACCACCAGACGTGGTTACGAATACGTGGAAGAGGCGTGGTATCCCTCGGCAGCCCTTTTCCAGTGGCACCCTCGCCGACAGTTCTCGCAGTTCGCCATCCCCCTCTCCCCCTCCCCCCTCCCCCGCAACCGCTTGTATGCTACCGAACATGTTGAGCCATTCGCACGCGAAATTTATTCATCGGTTCGGACGAAACAGCATCGCGAGTTGTTTAGGGCTCGATGAAGAATTCACCGAACCGCGCCGACCTGTCGGCGGTGTATATGGAGTCCCTCCCCCTTTCACCCCTATTCTGTTACGTCGATAAATTTGCCCGGTTAAAGCTCCTCCTTTCGCCCCGGAGATGATTAAACTTTGAAAAGTGCTCCGGTTTCACGACCTCGCATGCCGCTGGGTCGGTGTTAATTTCGTCGAACCGTTTGCATCCCCCTCCCCCACACGCCCCCTTAACCCTTTGGATTTGATAAATATCGTCGCTGGCTGGTGGCGAGATTGATAGATCCACGTGGATTTTGAATTTCGAACCGGGAACTATAAGTTGTTTCAAATGTGTTTTATACGACTTTTATACTACTTACTTTCCTGAATATCTGGTCAGTTTTATTATTCTTATGATAATACTATGGAGAAGGGGTTATTTTCATGGGGTACGGTGCACGGGATTCAGACGATGGTAGAAAGTTTCGCTTACTCGATAACTCGTGTAAAATATTCCAGGGTGGCGGGAAAGTCTCGCGTGTAATATCGTGGAATTCGATCGATGCCGCATCCTAATCTTTTTATAGTTCGCGAAGTAGGTCGTACACTTAGTACGTAAACTTCGAGTGATTTCCACGAGACCGGAGACGCCCGAATAAGGGTACCGTCAGAGTGTTAAGTACTAACAGGGAAATTCGATGAAGTGCCCGGAGGGGTCACGGCTTTTGTGTTTGCTAATGGTACGGCGGTTCCCAGAAGCTGTCACGGCACTTATCCGGCACAATTCCTCGACCGCCATACAAGTTCCGCGAACAATAAAGATTTCCGATCGTAATCATGATCTGTTCCAACCGAAAATCTCCTGTACCCGCTGCTGTAGCCCGGAAACGGTAAGAGGAACGAAGGGGAGGGGGAGGGGAAAGAGCGGGGGGGTGGTAGTGGTTGTTTAACGAGGCAACTTTCCTCGGAGGCTGCTTACGTCGAGAGCACGCCGGAAATTCTCCAGCGGCTTTCGTGTTTCGTTCTACAACGTTGAGAAAAAAAAAAGAAGGAAGGAAGGAAGGAAGAAGAAGAAAAAAGAATTTTTTTAAGAAAGCCCCACCAAGGGGTGGGAGGAGTTGACTCAGACTACTTAAAGGCGCGAGCACACATGCCGACAAGCGACTTTCACAATAGTGTTCTTTACCCTCGCTCCTCACGGAAGCCTTCCAGATTTTCAGGCGCTTTTCACAAGCTTTCTTCGGGGCAAAGTACACGCCATTTCGGCCATTTTCGTAGGGCTTCTTGCGCTCCTCTGATCTCTCCTCGACGAGTTCCCCCTTTGTTGCCTGCTGCCTAATTATTCTCGCGGGTCGTACGGGGATTTTCTTACGTCGTAACGATCAATTTGATTGGATGAAAAACGTGTCACGGTCGAGCGGGATCGATGGATCCGACTGGATCACTGGTCGAGTGGAAATTTGGTGAAAAGCGGTGCGATAAGGTGTTAGTGAGGGACTATTAAAATTCTGGAGCTTTTTAAATTTTGTTCTTTAGTACTTGAATGACCTCTTCGGTACTTTCGAGTGTTTTCAGACGCAAAGGGGCGTATTTGAAAAAAATTTTCTTGAATCCTTCGTAGGGGAAAATTATTTTGGGGATTTCTCGCGTATTGTTGAATTCATTCGGTGAAATTTCCTTCTTCCGCGCGGACTAATTACGGACGTGAAATTGCGCTGTGTCTGTTTTTTCTGGGCGCGTTATAGTCCTGTTCCGACATCGTTTTTTATAAAGAATCTACATTTTTTTTTGAAAGAACGAAATACACAATATTTTAAACAATAATACACATGCCAATAATCTACGAACGATCGAAAAACAATAATTATATTCCTTACAAATGTTATTTCATCTGTATTATACTTATGTCCGAATTGTGCCAATCGTACTTCATCAGAATTTCGCAAAATCTTTTCGGATACAAAAAAAAATCGTACTTCCCCAGTAGTAGTAGTACTATCACCGTGGCTGTAGAATGACAAAATCAATATGACCGATTTATCGAGAACAAAAAAAAATCGATCGTTCGAACAAACCGAACCGGAAAGTGGCCCACTCGAGCTGCACCGATACTTCGTCATTAGGGATCCCGAAAAATCCGAGCTTCCGATGAAAAGTCAAAGAGGATCACAGAAGAGGGGAACAGAAAAGAAGTGAACGGCGAAAGAGAAGTTCGAAGTGGAGCACACGTGTTTCGAAGCGACTTTCGCAATGACGTTCATATACTCCCTGGTTCCGCTTCTCGAAGCTCTCTTCCGTGCTTTCAGGGGACTTTCAGAAGCTTTCTCGGCACCGAGTGCGCCGCGTTTTCAACCTTCTCCTGTGAGTATTTACCCGCTAATAGCGTGCAAAGTACACGCCGCGGAATTTCGCAGCCTTCGTTGCTTTCACCCCTCTATGGATCCACGAGACGTCCGGAAGGAACTCAACTTTAACCTCCACCCTCCTACCTCCCCCACCTCTACCCCCCCCCCCCTCCACCACCACCCCCCGTCCAACGGTGCCGCCACGATTTCTCCCTGTTAAGGGAAGCAAACCTGCTGGAGGTTAGTCATTACCCTCGCTTCTACTCCCAGTAATTTGTCGGTACTCTTGTTTAATGTGGAAAATTGTTTCCTCAACGACATGTCTTTCAGAAACAGGTTCGGTGGTCAGGAAAAGGAAACGGTACAGAAAACGTGGCCGCTCTTCGAGATTTTCTTTGTCTCCGACGGTTCTCCTGCGATGTGTATTTCGATGTAATTACGTAAGAGAGTGTGAACTTAATTGCGATGAGTAGGAGTAGTTTGTTGACAAGGTATGTTTTAGAATAATTATAATACTATGATAGATAGATAGATAAATATTTAATATATTTTGCGTCCTAAGGATGGACCCTTTTGAGGACGACGAACAAGAGAAAAAATAATACAAAATAAAATACAATTAAAATTAAAATAATACGGAAAAACTAAAGTCTAAAGAGAAAAAGAGAAAGATGAAAAGAAAATAATGAAGGGATGAATAGATGACGGTGAAAATGAGAAGATGCAATGATAAGAAAGAAGATGATAGAAAACGTAGAACTTAAAACTAACGCAACTTATGCATACAATATGTATAGACAGGTACTTATAAATCGTACAAAAATCTAAAATAAACTGTATCCAACACTTATTACCATCGTTAATAATCGCCCATGATACTTATTATAATGAATTTAACCCTCCCCGTTACATTTTGCATTTTTTTTAGCAAAATCCTCTGCGTTACCACGGGAAGAATAATTACGTCCATTTATCTATGGATAGGTTGGAAGCACAAGGCTTATCGATACAATGGCGAATCAAAACGGTCGTAAAATAAGCGGTGTGCTACAGGGACGTATTTCTTTGGTTTAACGTGCGACCGATATTGGGGGTAAGAGGAACTAATTTCGTACGAGGCCGTGAACGTTCAGAGGGGTTATCTATTTCACCCCCGTAAATACTCGGCCCCGTAGCATGCGGGTTGCAGGACCGTCGGTTATCTGGACAACACCTCTTTCCCTTCCTCTCAAACATTTGCAGGGGGACGAGATTTAATTGCCTCCTCTATTTCGTGCGTCACGTACGCGGCGATTTGCGGCCGGACAAACCCGCGATATTAATTTTACCAACCGCTTTTCCGGGGTCGTAAAAAAAAAAACTAAGGAGTTATTGTGGTCTAATTGCGGAGCGCTGCGATTAGGGAAGATGAATAACACGTGTGCTTCTCGCGGAGCTGCAGGGTTTTCACGGGGTGATTAGATGTGTGAAAAAGAAGAGGTGCTATGATATTCATTGAAGTAATTAATGTCTTGGTGTATCTTGTTTTCTAAAGTTAAAGAGTAGAACAATTTGTTTGTCGAGACAAATTGATGCGAGAATATGTGTCTTTTTGCAGTTAGATGTTTTTACGATTAATAAATTACATTAAATATTTACTATTAAAAACCTCCCACCCCCAAAGAAAACCGGGAACAATGTTACAGAATTAACAGATCTCACGTTTACCTCGATTTAGTCGCTCTGACGCTAAAAGATTTTCTGATAAATTCTCCCGTGACGTGTTGGATAAAAAGAAAATTACTTTCCCGTCCAATAGATCTTCAATTCCAACTTCAATCCCATGCGTTTATCGTCGAAACAAGTAGAACACGTACGCGGCACGTATTTAAGAGACCAATAAACCGTTGTCCTGTGAAACGTATGTTCGTCATCCACGTTAATCGTACAACAAGCCAGAGCTGGTAAAGCTTTGAGGAAAATTGCTTTCTTGGATCGACATCATAGCACGAAAAGAAATTGTCGAGCTGTAGAAGTGGGAAGCACGCATTCGAACGTCGAATCGGTTCGGAAGTTCGTAATCTGATTTCCGA
This sequence comes from Mimumesa dahlbomi, assembly GCA_917499265.3. Taxonomy (NCBI): domain Eukaryota; kingdom Metazoa; phylum Arthropoda; class Insecta; order Hymenoptera; family Crabronidae; genus Mimumesa; species Mimumesa dahlbomi. Next base: position 6,492,707 of record OU824118.1, on the reverse strand, counting down.
CCTGAATGGATTGAGCTAGTACGACAGTTCATCCTTCGTTGGCTATCGGAGGTAATCTAATTCCGGGCGGATAAGCCGGGAAAAGGGAAACATTACCGGATCAGATGTTTTTTCAGATCGTAACCGCGGCTCTTAAAGACGCGTCGCGGCCGATGAAAGGAAGTTACGCGGTTCGCTTGAGATACTGAAACTTTTTCCCTCGACTGCGAGCGAAATTTTCCTTTCATACCATGTCCTCCTTTGATACTTAAGAAATAAATCTATAAAACGTTGTAGAAATGTTTAAAAGGCAGACATTTGCCTAGACTTTCGGCCGTACGCTACGAAGGCTGCAAAAGTTCTTATTGGGATTTTATTGCTGCTCAAAGGTGTTAGATATTTTAGTTTTAGACGTTGTTATACGTGTTGAACATATATTGACTAAATAAAGTGATGTTAAGCCTGTATGATTAATATGGTTACTGTAGAATCGGGAATATAATTATTAAGTTTATATTTATAAGTCTCTTGTTTTATAGAGAATTACTATTGTGGTATTTTCACGTTGGAATATGTTTCTTCCCTCGTATCGAGAGAATATATTTTGAAAAAATGCAGTTGGTCAAAGGAATATCAGGAATGAAATAGGAAAGTAGGTCACTTCAAGTTTTCCGATATTTCGTCATCGAAGCTCTCAAAAAGTTCTAATTTTTTTCGGTGATCAGTTAAAGTGCACGGCACAAAGAAAAATAAATTACGATGCACTTATTTTCTACTTTATATCATATAAAATTATTTGGCCATTTCTAGAATCTTAATTATTTATATTAAAGTTACCACTGTTTCAGATACTCGATCCAGAAGATTACCTATAAAAATGATTAAAAAATAATGCATACAGCACTGTACATTAATATAATTATTTCGAATATTGATATTGAACAAAATACATGCGAGACAAATTCGAGGAATTATCGAGAATAAATTCAGATTCTGCACTGTCCTCTAATTAAAACCTAAGGGTAAATAAAGGTGTCAGAGGATATGAAATTTAATTAAGAAATTAATTACCGACAGCCACGTATAATCGATACCAGGTGCTTTTTGACCTCGAATACATGCGACAAATCTTCTGTCTCTCACAGGTTCCTCATTTTAATTATTTCCCGCCTACGTCGTATCTTGGTCCAATTTCAACTACTTCTCGAACGCAATAATACATATATATATTCGTTATACCGAACATCTCGAAAACAATAAAAAAAAAACGAACTTCACGATCTCAGTCATCCTGTTCCACGTTACCGCGATTAATACCGATATTTCTATTCCTTATTTTACATCGTCCGACTTAAAAGCTTTCTCAAAAATATGTTCGGCAATATAGATTATTCTGAATACCGTCTGGAAGGGGGGGCACTAACCCTGATGAAAAGGTAATGCTCAACCAATAGAATAACCATCCGGGAATCTTTAGAAAAATTCCCGTAGAACATTTGCATCGAATTCTATCGTTCGAAATCGTTGTCACGATAGTCGATGGAAAGAGAGAAAAAATGAGAGCAAGAGAGAAAGAAAGAGAGAGAGAGTTAGAGAAGGGATAGACGGTATAAGAGGGAAAGAAAGAGAGAGATAGAGAAAAAGAGAGGGAGAGAGAGAGAGAGAGAGAGAGAGCGAGAGACAGGACCGATTGCATGCCATTGGCTTTGGAACACGGTTCGATTATCCGTTCCCGATTCTTTCGAAACGATCCGAGGGCTTGATCCTGTTTAATGGCCGTGCCATTGCTATCCGTTCCCTGTCTATGAACCCTCCGGTCCCACCATCAATGGAACTTGGATTTGCGTTTGTTAGCGGAAAACCTGGGGCTTTTATTCCTGCATGTCCATCGTACAACTGTACCCGTACATCTGCCTTCGTATCCTTTACTCTCGTTCCTCTCGTTCGCGTTTTCCCTCCGCCGAGTGTGTGGTCTATGCGCACTTGTCCATCTGATACCGGGGCCATGATTTTAACGAAAAATGATGGTGTCTTTAAATTTTATACGTAACGCGAAACGACGCGGCACATCGAACGTCGATGGAAACGTTTTGCGGATATCCGTGGGAGTGATTGGTGGAGCTTTTTTTTTTTTTTACATGATTTTAAAACTGTTCAACGGATACGGGATTTGCTCGTCCGAGATTTTATTCTGTGAATGTATCGAGTAAATAGAGTTGCTGAATGATACTTTGATTAACGTGGGAGTATCGCTTTTGGAGTCGTAATTTGAGAAGAATTTCGTTTTTGCAAGGACAGTTCTTTTCAGGAACGAAAGTCGATGTTCAGGAACGATTATCTATGCAAATTTTGAATTGTTGTATTCCGTCAAAAGTGTTTCTGTTTCATTACTACTTTAACTTTTCGTTGAATGACTGAATAAATTAACGTAAATCTTTGGCTAAATTAATTTGAGCCCCCCGAGGGAAACTTTTTATAATATTTGTTTTCTAACACATTATTTTGCCATATAATATTTAAAAACATAATAGTAAAACAATATTTTCCAAGGTCTTTCAAGAAATCAAATCATCCAAAGTTTTACTAATTATTTTATTAAATTTGAACAAACTCTTCAGATAATAACAGACAATTCTTCCCCGAAGGAAATACTTTTGCGGAACAATTTCGCATGTTTTTTCGCGGGGTTTCGATGTTCCCTAAAAAAAGTTTACCACGCACCGCGTAACCATCGGGAAGAAAGGCAAGTTAAGAAAGCCGACGGGTGTTTCTCGCGGCTATAAAAAGCGGTTCGGGCGCATACGTTGGGCACGTCCGGTCCGCGGCGATCACGAGTATCAATCGGTGCGGTTAATTGATAATAACGGTGCACTCTTAATGTCATCATCCCCGCTAATTAGGATGTGGGCCTCTCTCGTCCAATTACCGTCATATTATTATCAAGCCACTCCGGCTCCCCTCCCCTTCCTGCCCTACCAACTCTCCCACCTCTCTTTTCCCCCCTTTTTATCCCTTTTGCCAACTTTCTTTTCGTGTCGTTTCGTCATTCTTTCTTCCATTCTTTTACCATTGTCTTATCCTATTCAGACGTCCAACTTCGATCTTATTTTTCGACTTTTTCTGAACGTATGCTTCCTTTCCGAATGACGTGGCCTTATTTGTTCGCCCAGTGTTCTTCGTGTCATTTATTTTGTTGATTATACGTTATTACCTCGGGTGTCTATACATAGATTTATGATTAATTTATAACTTAATTTTTAATTCATTAAAATAAAATCCTGAAAGTAGTCAATTGGTTTAATTCAAATATTTACTAATAAAAAATTAGATCTATTAATATTTAGAATTTTAGTATTATTAATTGTTTTATCTCAATGATGACGTGATGTAATTCTGTATATGTATTTTAATTTTCACGATTGTATTCTTTATCGGACCTTTTAAATACGAGTATCGTAGAAAGTGTATACAATTTATTGAATAATAAACCCGTGTGGTCTGCGCTATATCATCCACGATTGTAAGAAACGTGTTATTTCCGATTATTAAATTCTTTCTCTTTCATATAACGATATTAATTCCTCCGGTACTTCGACTACCTTTTTTACATATTCATGGGTAGTCACTTTCTACCGCATTTCCCGCAATTTTTTATTATTATTCTCTCCCCTTTTGTCGTTCACTCAGTCTTATTTCCCCTTATCTCACCTTTCCCCCCACTCCGTGCTTCAAGCCCCTTCCCCTAGAGCTTGGCAATATCGTTATGCACGATATTACGACAGCTAGACTATCTTCAGTGCATCAGCTCTTATCAAGGATGTAAATCGTCTCGAGCGATTACTTCGGCAAGAACAACATGATTCGCCTCGTGTTTTACGATCGTAAATAAAAAGCGACGATGTTCGCGAACAAGGTCTTCCAGACCGGCGAAGAACGAACGGCGGAAGTGTAAACGTTGAATTATCAATTTTTCCATTCAATGTAAGTATGTAGCGCAATTTGTCTGATAGTTTTGCGTAACTTCCTGCGGATGATTGTTTCGCGTCTTTCTTACCAAAATGATTTTAACGTTCAGTCATTATGAAAGGTATCACGGTTTATTATAAGTGCGCGTAATTGTTCTTTTTAGTTGGAATCATTATATTTTACATCAATCTAATAAATACGCGTAGCTTTCCCATTCTTTGCCATTTATAATATTTTTCGCGACTGTGTAAAACACATATTTCGATATAATCTCGCGAAAGAATCGCACAAACTTATAATTTGATACTATGAAAATCCATGGATATTCCGTGTAATTATATTATTTCACGATGCTACATCGATTTATACCGAAAAAAATCGACCGTGAACAATTATTACTCTCGCTAGGAATTACCTTTTCGTCGGTGGCGCGTCGTAAATGTCTTACAAGACATCGCATTAATGGATGTAGATACTTTAACCAGATTGCCACCGTGCTACCGTGGGGGCTTATAAGACACTGTTAGAACGACATTCCTGAAGTGACGACACAAGAATGATACGGCGACGATATCACGGCTCTGTCATTACTGGCCATCGACCGACTTCAAAGGCTGTCTTACATCCCAATTTCACTTTATTACTCGATCTATGTCATTACGTTAAATTGACTAGGGAAAAGACTGATAACACGTCATACGCGCTACACTGTCCTACATACTAAGAAACTTGTTCGTGGAATTCAATTTTGTAAAATTTGCAGTGTTGCAGGGATCGATTATGCCGTCCCATAACTGTTATTAGCGATGGAAGCGTAGCGGATATTTAAAATGCTTTTGCGTTATTTGTTGCTAAAGTTTCTTGATAATTTAGTACTTTCAGCTTTGTGCGTTCAAATTAATCGCGATTTAATATCTGTGGAAGACCTGATGGACAGAATGCATCACTGCATAGTATTATATAAACACACATTTATAAGGATATAAAAAATTGTAATCGTATGCATACATATAAAAATTCAAAGAGATTTAGATAAATATGTGATAATATGTAATCTTATAAATCATTTCTAAAAATGCATACATAAACCACTGTAAGGAAACACTATATGTCTGGTATGTGCTGGTTTATGCTACTAGGAATGAAACTTTCAGATATCGCTATCTTATTTTACTTTACTGTTCAGACAATAATATTTTCGTCTGACGTTTCAAAATCATTAGTGTGATAACGCTTTCACTCACAAATCCCACGCCATTCAATTGCGTTGTTACTATAAAGATTACACTTGAATGAGTTTTAAATGATTTAATGTATTAGGATCGGTTAGGATCAAATGTGTCCGATTACTTAAAATCAAGTGCCTGTTACTATCGAATTGACACAATAAAGCTTATGATTCTAATAGAGTTTAAATCACAGTTGGTTTGAATTAATACTACTAAATTATACATATAAAAATTAAATCAATGAAAGCGCAATATTATTTTAATTTTACTCTCACCCATTCTGTCGTGAACTTTTCACGTTGTAAAATATTCTAAGCGTGGAAAACCTGGGCAGACGATATTGCTACAGGATTTTCGTTAAAGTTTTTTGCTTATGCCGCTTTTCTTAAAGTGGAGAAGACATAAGAGCCTCTTAGAGTGAAATGAAGTGTGTACATGATAGAAGATCAAGGGTTTAGAATGAAAATTCTTGCAGAATGTGCTCAACCGTTTGCACTTTTTATACTGTTATTTTTAATTTGTTCTTTAGCTTCATGCACTTGCAGATTTATCTGTAGTAATGTTATACATTCGAATTAAAAGAGAAAGTCACGTCAAGATCCATGTATGAACAGAGAAATTTAGTTTTTTTTACAAACCAATTATTAATTTAGGGACGAATGTTAATTGCGTTATAGGTAATCTTTATAGAAAGGTTAGCGTAAATTGCTCTTGACACTTTCTTTAATCTATCGGATAGATCTCGATGGTATGAGGAACTTATTAAGTCTTAATAACATACGATTAGTTTTAACCTCGTCCCACCTTCTACTACGTAAATTACTGTTCACTGGAATAACATAAAAACTGATTTTATTCTTCCCACACATTGATCAGAAGATGTCTATAGATATGACACTTTTACTGCATTTTAATTTATCGATAAATGAAATGGGACTGAATTTATATACCATCGTAAAAGTAATATATGTAAATATTTATACAATTGAAAATTTAAACACCTTCGTATTAAACGCTCAGAATACAGTTGTAAAAGAATAATAAGAATTTCACAATAATAATTACAATCCCGATTGACGTTGAAGATATTTTGCACCAGTAGACTTCAATAAAGCTATGAAAGTGTTGGGGGGTGGGTGGAGGAGGATAAAAACAAGCACTATATCGATGAAAATAAGAACAGAGAAGACGATGGAGACAAAGTTTGAATACGCGTATCCAAAGCTTTAAAGAAACGTCTCCGCGATAAAATATTCTGGATTTTTAAATGTCTACCTTTACATCTCCTTGGGTGTGGAAATTTCTATGCGACATTTCCGCGTATACAAATTCTACGCTTTGAAGGTTCCCGACTCAAGAAATTTCAGACTCTGCAGATCCTGCTTCTGAAAACTTGCGCGCATTGAAAAATTCTACGTTTGAACGGACCTCGACCTTGACATCACCAGCCCTCAAGTTTTCATCTTCACAATTCTACCCTTTGAACTTCCCGCGCGTCAGAATTTCCACGTTTTAAAAATTACACACCTTAACGTTTCCCCACTAAACATTTTCTAATCCCGAAAATTTCCACCGGGCAACGAACTCTTCTTTCACGGTTCAAAATTTTTCAAACGTCTTCAACTTCACGGACCATGAAACCGGCCATGAAGTTCGTCGGCGTATTGTCCGTGGATACGTACGGAAAACAAAAGGGGAACACTCGAACGAACAGGACAAGCAGGATGAGCGGAACTTCGAAGACGGCGACGGAGATGGTAATATTGTGCCGGCGCTCGTCGACATAGCAATAACAATAATGAAAGCTAGAAGGATTCTCCGATGCCCTTGATGTCGAGGCACAATTCCCCCCTACCCGGCTCTTCAGCTTCCTGGGAGATTAGCATGGAGCCAGAGGAACGGGCCGACGGAAGGGGATGAAGCAGGGGACCGTATAATCGAATAACTAAACGATTGTGTTTGCAGCTGCACGGGAATACTCGATTACAGCGGAGATTTTTACTCCCCGGATTTTATGGGATATATTCTGTATTGTATTACGCCTCGTGGATATATCCCGTAATAATAATAATAATAATAATAGTCAGTATACAAGACGCGTCGGGTTTATCGTTTAATTACACGTGGTCCCCGATTTATTTGCGAATCATACGCATCAAGTTTTATTAAAAGTGTTATTGCGATGAACGATGTTTGGTCGGGGAATAATTGGTGACGATTTAGGAGACACATGTGTGACGTATGTATGGTTCGGGTTGGAGAATAAAGTAGACTTTAAACGTTACTGGAAATATTTTGTAACTAGGTTTTATGTTTCGATTGTTTGTTGGAGAAGCGATATGAAGTCCTTATTAAAATTGTAGGTCTGACACTTTGTTATTAAAAATCAAAGTACTGATTCTGAAGTACTTTGTGAAGTGGTAAATAGGTGTTCGTAGTTCGTAATAGTTAAATAGAGACATGCTAAATAATTATAGGTAGCTCGGAATAAGTTGTCTATTAAAAAAACATAATGAGGATTCTGTATAGATCGCTTCCAACTTATTTAAATCCATCAATTGTCTTTCCACTCGTATATACCTTCCGCAATTAACCATCGTTAACGTTACATTCCACGTACCGATTAGAGGAGAAGAGTTTCCCTTCATAACCATTAATCTTCCGTCCATTGATCGTGTTCTTATCATTCAAAGAGAATCAGGAATATGCAATTACGCAATTATCTAAAGGTACGTGCACACGAATATTCTGCTTCTAAGTATTATTAGATGTAAAATCTACGATGCATACAAATCTAGACACCTTCAGTTTTCAGTCTCCAAAATTTCTACGCCAAAAACTGGGAACATTTTCCAAAATTAAAATTTAAATGTCCAATACATTTTCTAACTTACACAAATTTTAGCGGTCAGTTTAAATCGCAAAGCATGAAGGCATAGGGCCTCGTCCTCAAAGAAAGTTATCGAGCTTTTAACCTTTGCAACTACGTCCCTCAAGATCGTGCAACAGTCGCGTCCAGGCCGTAGGTGAGAAAGAGGCGTCGACGTGGCGTCGTCCTCGTCGTCGTCGTTGAAAAGTAATTAGTACGCAACAGCCGTGCCGATAGCAACTCGCGATAAGGGTAATCGAATCGCGCCTGCAAATTACTTTCCACCTCCGGGGCGGCCCGCCAGTAATTGAATAACGTCCTTACGTCGCGCGTAATTCGATTTCTTTCGGGATAAGCAGACACCAGACTTGAGAATCGGGAAGAAAAGGAACTCGACGCTGGGGGCGGCCTGGGCAAAGGTACGGCAAGGACAATAAAATGGGGCGAAATTACCTACCGCGACCCTTTTAAACACCGCAATCACGAAACCAGAGCACAACCAACTAACGATAAGTATTACTTTCGAAATCCGTTGACCATTCGTAGCTACTTATTGCTATTTTATATTAACCTTTAGAGCTCTAAGGACGCATATTTGCGTTTGTGGATTTTTTTGGTCTTCTACATGGAAGTATTGCAGTTACTTTTGTGTAAAATTAACCCTTTGCACTCGAGGGTTTGGATTTTTCTCTTATTTCGACGCCTGAGCTGCGCCGGTCGAGTGGAAAGGGTTAATACAGATGCATTCCTTAGTAACGATTATTGTTTCGCATAGGCAACGTATAAATTGAAGGATTCCTATACTTATTATTATTTATTAATCAAGGGAGTACAGTCTAACGAAAAAGTATTCCGTCCGCAGAGATCGTCAGCGTTACCCGTACGCCGTCCCTACGAACCGTATAGTCTGCGAGTAGTCAGAGCTCTAAGGGTTAATAATTATAGATGACAATTCGAACTCATTTGGATACCAACGAATTCGTAACATTCATCGATGAATGTCGCAAGACTGACAATAAGATTCTGTGATATTCAAAGAGCAAAGAAAACAGGAAGTTCGATGAAAAGACAGAAAAATGCTCCATCAAAATATTTACCATGTTTCAATGTCCCGGCCCTCGAACTGATAATCCTTAAGGAACGAGGGTCGCACAATCCAGCGGCCACTCCGTCTGGTTCCCCATGATAATTACCAAACAAACGGACAAACGAACAAGCTTTTTCTTCTTCGTTTCTTCGTGGTCGGTTCTCGAGTACCCTCGAACAATGTGGTTCGCGTGACAATGACGTACTTCGTTGAATGACCGTCGAGGAGGCAGTATTTGCAGACGAACCGGGAGGGGGGAGGGGGGACATGGTCGTTTCACGGGGTTGTCCGGTCTAACCTCCCCCATCCCTCTCCTTCACCCTTTCCCCAAGATCGTTGAACGAAGATCAGGCAGGAAGGGGAGGTGGGTGGACCCAGGGAAAGAACGTTGACAATAAAGTCGCGATAAACGAAGAAAGAGCAATATAGAGAATACGGTGAAGTAGACGCCGGCTAGAGTGACGAGTTTCCTTATTCGGATGGACAGGTGTCTGACCAGTTTCGAATTCGACTGATGGGACTACTTGGAAGGCTGTAGGTAAAACGATGCGCTTACGTGGAGGGCGATACTGCGTTCAAGTAGAAAAAGACGTCACGTAAATGCTGGCTACCTGTTTTTGCCAACTGCCGGGGGAAAGTAATTACTGACGTTTCAATTGGAAATCGATGGGAGGAGGTAGGGAAACATGTTTATCACCGCGTGTGGTTAAATGCCAAAGGAAATAGATGGTAGCGCTGCGTGGAAAGTTATGGCAAGTGGATACCGATGGGCTGACGTCAACCAGAAGTGACGGGACCTTTTTTTGTTCATGTTAATGATAAATGTATTCCGATATAAATTGTTACATTATTATGTTGGTATGTTGTTTAAGAACAATATATTTAATCTATCTAAATTGACTTAAAATTTTGTTACAATAATACAAATATGGTGTGAGAAATTTGGCAATAATTTTCGCCAAGAAATATAAACAAAAATTGAGTAACTCTTCCCATACCTATTCCAAATTTCCAGTAATACCAAAATACTTAATAAAAATCCCCCCAAATTCATATAATAAAATTCACATCACATCAGCATTCACCATCCCCATATTAATACACTCCCCCAACAGCGACACATCGTCTACACCAGCTTACCCCTGTATCAACTAGCCCCTTTTCATTCGTGACACTTGACTAGCCAGGTGAAAAGGAGCAGCGTAACAAGAAAAAGGAAAAAAGGTAGCCTGCGGAAAGTAAGACTCGAAAAGAAACAGGAAATCCAGATGCATTAGAAAGGCAGACAGCGCCACCCCCGACCACCGTTGGTAACCAGTAAAGGACTGATGGAACCAGCTGAAAAGAAAGCCGTCGGACACCATATCCTCCCCTCCCCCCAGAGGACACCGGGATGAGGGGGTGAGAATGCTATTGGGTCCTAACGGGTAGATTGCACCCGTGGCTTCGGGGCACGTTAGAGGGGATCGAAGATGGCGGCATGGGATGAGAATGCACCCGGGTTTCCTGGACGCTCCGAGCGGGAGTCGTCGAATGAAGGGGTGGGCAGTAGGTGGAGAGACAGAAAGAGAAGAAGAAGAGAGAGACTGAGGGAAACGAAGAGGGCGGACAGCTCACGGTCACCGTGCAGTAGGCGCTTAATTGTGTCGCGGAAATACTCAGACAGACGGATTCCTTTAATAATGCGCCCGACGGCGCGCTCAACCGTTTCACCCTCTTCACGTCTTTTCCCTTTCTCTTTATTTTCTCCTAGCCCTTGCCTGGTCTCTCTTTCAACCACGCGCATCCTCTCTTACCGATGTTGCACGTCTCTGTTTTCCTTTGGTGCATACCGCTGGTCTTCGCAATTAAGTCACGACGCGGGGATGTGTTCCGTCAACAATTCTATCGCTTGGATTTTGATGGAATAGATGATACTTAACGTATCGATTTATAATAAAATTAGTTAATATTGATTAACCAAAGTTAGCAAGTTCGAGGAACTAATTTCTGAAGTAAACTTTGGGGGAAACGATCGGATGCCTTGGATCTCACTGTTTAAGGGGGATCATCGATCAGAATTTTTCATAGGGTTGACCAGGACGAAGGACGATGGAAAAAAAAAGAACACCCCACCGGCCAAAGAGCAACGTGACAATCGATCATTTTCGTTTTTTTCTTGTGATCGATAGCTGCCAATAGGCTGGTAACGTGGCCCGACGTGCTGTGAAGACACTTTGGTAGGATTCCAAAGTGATCGCGGGAGACGGTATAGGAGAACTCCTTTATGGAGTGGGTGAACCGTTTCTTTGACGGATCATCCAGCTCCAGTCAGTCGCCGACGTAATCTGTCTGGGCCTTGAGGCGTGGGCGTTGCTGCTCTCATTTTGTTTCTGGAAAACAACGTGGATCCTGGGAGGATCTACGCTCTCGCAGCTGCAGCTGCGCTGATCCTGCTCTGGACGTTTTGCGCGCCAGAGACAAAGCTCTACTTTGCTTTTCCCCTGTGTTCGGAGGACTTTCTTTCCCGACGATCGGTCAAGTGTCGCAGTCATAAGACGTTCGCTAGCTTTGTACTCTTTTGTTTCCTCACTTCATGGATTCTAATTAACTGAAAGCATATCTCTCTTTGTTTGTCATGGATCCTACGAGTAGAAGTGAAGTGGCCAATGTTTTATGAAAGAGACTGAGAGCTTTCTGAAGGGCGGGAAGCAATGACTTTTACTGCTTGATAATTATATCTTATCTACTGTTTTGTTCAAACGTAACGGTAGTCACGTGCTGCCATGTGAAATCGATTAAGAATAACAGTTATTTTTTAAAAATTCTTTGAAGGTAACTTCGATTAACTGAAATAGTGTTTATTTAACTTATTTTTATAAACGGTGCTATTTAAAATTTAATTTATTTGAATTCATAGTCAAATTAAAGGGATAGTATGGTTTTAGATTTTCATAGGTAATGATGACATCATACGTTTTGTGGTAATACTAGCTGATGTACCCCCTATTGTTATATCAGTATACAAAACATACAAAATTGTACCCTGTACAATGTTTTCTTATACCTCGACTCATAACCGCCACGTTTTCACCATAATCAACAAGCTTCTTCCGTACCCTTTACATTTATCATCCGTGCGACTTTATGTAATTTGGGCCCCCATTATTGAACACGGCAGTATATTAGGCGTATGAGCGCCACTGCCGATAAAGCGGTAAAATTGATTAAATAAAAAACCTAGCGATATTGATCTATCAGTTCCTAAGTCATAAGGTAACAGACAGACGCACGCTTTATTTCTCACACGCACAGACGAGAAGAAAACAACATGGAGTAGCACACAATCAGAGAAACGCCAATCATGGTCTTTATTAAAGGGACTACACATAAATCCAAGATGAAATATAACGTTATTCATAATACATTAATAACGCCACGTATGAAACAATTCGCTAATGTATTGCCACATGCTCGGTGTCTTAATCAAATTGCAAATTCCGCTAACATATACATACATACATACGTATGGAAATGAACACCGAGTGAAATAAAGATATTTCGATAGTCCCGGCAATCGATTTACCCATCCTCGCTTGAGGAAGAAAGATGGTCACGTCGAGCGGAAGCTCTTCATCGGATAACACTACGGAGCAATTGACATAATGAATGCAATTTTATTTGAAGCACCGCGGACGGGAGTACGAAGTTAGTCGTTACCAGTCGCGAATGACTAACGGCTTCATAGCGCGGAACGGACCGAGCAGTATGAACGAGAGAAGAGAGAGAGAGAGAAAGAGAGAGATAGAGATGAAAAAAAAAGAGGCAAGGAGAAAGGATTCGAAAGGGAAGGCGAAGAAGGATGATTACCATTCGCATTATCGGCCTGTCGATATTATTATTTACGACGTCGTTAACATAGGTGCAAAAGTCCTCGGGCTTCTATTAATCGATGCTTCGATTATTTTCATCGAGTAAGCGAACGGAAGCCACGCTTATAAATATGGATTACCGAAAATCGTGTCTCCGCGGCTCTGACACGATGGCCTTGAGCCCTTATCGATTTCGCTTTCTTGAGGTCGAGTTGTACTTCGAACTTCGTGCGCTACCAGTTCGTCAAGACTTTCGCTTTCCACGACGTTCCGTGGGAAATGGAAGTCGATTAAGTACGGTGGGAACGAGAAACTTCAGGGGCGGAGATTTTTTAAGTGAAATTTTGCAGTAATATACTCGTGTAATCTCGTCCCGGCGAAACGGGAAATGATGAAGTTTTCATCGTAACAAATTTGTTCACCTCGTCGGGAAGACACTTTCGCGTTAAATCGATAAAAGCGATTTTTCATCTATGTCATAATCTTATTTTTTTTAATAGAAACAACATGCGACCATGCAATTCCATTCGAACAAATCCATCAAGGCAAATTAAACAAAAAATACTTTCCCCGTACAAACGCCATACACAATATACATTTATATTTCTTTTCCGCGTTTTTCCACAGTTTTCCAACAATATGCTAAAGAAACGTCGGGGGAGAAAAAATCTACAGAAATCAACGGCGAAACCCGGGAACAATTCCGTGCAAAAATAAAAAAATTGCGTCATACCGTGTGATTCACAATACTCATTAATGTCCACATTATCTGAGCGTGGCGTCGAAATGACAATCGCGTTACGGCGGTTGAACTTCACGGTGAACTTCGATTTTCGTCTACCGTGCCGAATCAATCTGCGCCCGCGATGAATACGTACAGCGTAAAACGCAGGAGCGCCTCAATACCGCAAGAAGAAATAATAATCGTGCATAACCCCTCGATCGTTCATTATTCCCCATGTAAAAGGAATCAAGACGTCTGACTGGTTTGGCCCTCATGTGAATTTTTAATTGAGCCCCCGAAAGATCGCCTCCGTCTGGAACGCGTTTTCGCTTCAACAGAATTTTCTTTTGTACCGTACAATAATAACATACAAATGCCCGCCGGTACGTATACATACACATATATATATATATATACGTACATACGTACGATACGTTTCGACGGTACATTGTGCTGGTCAAGAATTATTCGATGAGTTTCTTGCACCCGGTTTGGATAGGTCGTGGTATTTTTGTTTCGAAGAACCGGGCCGATCGCGGCGCGGTTATAATGTCTGGATGGAAAGTTTGTTTGTAAGGGGGCAAGGATTGATATTGAGTCTACCGCAATGGAGGGTTCGGATTGTTTTTAATGTGAGGGAGCACGGAGCAGGAAATTAATATCCGAAGCCGGGTCCGTTGAAACGCGAGACGGAATGTTGGTTCTGTGGAAATAGTTCTTCGATGTAATATGACAGATATTACGATTCTATTTTCATTCTCTCCGCCGCGTTCCTTTTTTAATATTAAATATTTCCCACCGGAAGTATATTACGAAACGTTTCATCCTCGTTGAAAATGAAATATTTTCTTTTATCTATTCGATTATTTAATCTTTTATAAAAAAATAACACTACGTGCAATAAGCATATTGTCAACAAACTATGTAATTATAAATTTGTCAACGATTTAACACTATTTCTACTAAGAGGTGTCAAAAGACACCTTTTAAATTTTAACTTAAAATCATTCGTTAAGTTGAATCATTTCTCCACAATTAATACGTTGACTTTTTATACAATAGTTGTTAAATTATCTACATTTACTAACTGGTAATTTGAAATCCCAACAGTTTTGGCAAATATTTGCATTTAAACGAAAAGGTTTCAAAAGGCACCTTTTGGTCGAAATATAGTAGGTATACACACAATCGTGGTAGAAATGAGGTGCCTAGAACACAAGAGGTATAAGTGATATTCTCAAAAGGACTGAGATCTGTGCCATGAAACTCTGAATTTACCATTCTATTGAGTGGTAAAGGAATCTAAGTGAAATGTCCACCCTGTACATAGTTTACCATTCTTGAATAAAAAAAAATTGTATTTATATTGTGATTTGTGAGCATTTGTGAGCATTTGTGAGCTTTGAACTTAATTTTCTCGGAACTAAATAAAACTCACTTATACCCCTTGTATTCTAGGCACCTCAAACAGTGTTAAAAATACAATGCCAATCATATTACTTTCTTATCATATTTTCCATGGTGTTTCACACCAAGAAATTACATAATGCGTTCACCCGATAGGCAGAAAATCCGATCGATCGTTTCCGTCAACGGAACCATCGAAGTAACCAGCAACAGTTTCCTGCGAAACGACACGAAATCGATGCAATCCATTAGCGTCAATCCGCGGCGCTTAAAGGAAGTATTCGGCCGATTGTTCCAGACGATGACTCGAGAGGTCGGTTATTCGGCTGAGCCGAAAGTCCGAGGGGTTTTTCAAGGGCTGGCCAGTACCCTCCCTCGGAAGGGGCACCGGTACGGCTAGGCCTCCCCATTTGCAATGGACCCGAGTCGAGAGCAGGTCTAATATGCTTTAAACCTCCGCCATCGAGGAGGGGGTGGGCTTGCCCGTTTCGGAACGAGAGGATGACGACGACGACGACGACGACGTGGAGGATGGAAAGGAACGAGGCAAGAACGATGAAAGCCGCGAATATTCATAATACGAAGCCGAAGAAATAAGCTGACCCTGCAAACAGGCACTCGTTGGCACCGACGGGGATTCTGCGCTCATTATGAGAGACAGAAAAATCGTAGGATGGGTTGCGCCTGGAACGAACAAAGACCAACGGAACCGGAGCGAGTGGGACAAAGAGAAAGGGAAGAGAAGTAGAATGAAGAACGGGGGGAAAGGAGAGAAAGAGGAGAGAAAAAGAGTGAATGGAAAGACTCGGGAAACGGAGAGAAGGGGTAGGAAAAAATGTGGATAGAAAAAGACAAACGTAGAGAGTAAAGAACGAAGAGGAGAAAGTGAAATACGATGAGAGAGAATGAGGGAGAGAGAGAGGGAGAGAGAGAAGCAGACAAGGATTTTCATCGCGTTTGAAAAGTGTGGGAGAGAATTTTTTTTACTGTCTATCTTGCCCGTTTTCTCTCCTCATCAGCAGCGACCCCGACGGAAGGTATATTCAGTCCTCTTCAGAAGCATATTCCTGGGAAACAAGACTAAGCGTTTATAGTCAATTAAGGAGCCGAGTAGGTAATGCGCTTTGCTGCTCATCGAAAATGAGAGAGAAAGTGGAGGGGGTGGAAATAAAAAAATCAAGTGGCACACCGTGAAGATGGTACGGTGAAAAGGAATGTCCTTGGAGACTCAATCCGGAGTTCACTTCAGGACGAGGCTCGTGCTCGATCTTTCCGGAAAGGACATTTACTTATCTCCTTTCTCGGTGGCGAGTTTCAATCACTCCTGTTCATTGTCCATACGTGTATTTATCGTTTTGAATTGTATCTCAATGAACTACATGCAAATGAAGTTGGACAGATGAAAATTATGTGATATAAGTAATTGTAAGTGGAGAAAATGTATATTAGTAATTGTGAAATAAATGATATCGATTATATTTTTAGTTAGTTAATTATTATTGCGTTATATTGATATTAATCCTTATTTTTAAAGTTATTAAAATTCAAGTATTATTCTTATAGTAATCCACAAAAAGCATCGAAAATGCAAAGCTATGGGCCAAGTACAAGAGAATGTTATATTGGAATAGGTTGCTCATTAACATAAACTGCATTTTACACAGGATTTGAAATCAATCAAATGTGAGCAAGTTTGATTGATTTACGAAAATCGCAAAAAATCCTGATCTACCCCCTTCAGATTTTTGCGAAAAATTAAATTTTCGAAAAGTACGACTATTATATGTTGATCTGCCGTAGAATTTCCTAACTAAAACAATGGTACAAGTCTCAGGTCGCTATCTTTAAAATTGAGGGAATGCCGACCAAAAAACTGGTTGAATTTGACGATATTTCGCGATTTTCGTAATTCGGCCGCCATTTCCGTAATTTTTGAGCTATTAAAATGATCCAGGGCTCTTTGGACGCGAAATCCGAAGCCGAGTAAGATGCAAAAAGAATCAGATCGATATCTCGAAAATTGTGGAAATGACGAGCGAAAAACGAAAATGGTGAAAAATCCCTGACCTATCCCACTGTGCAGGTCAGGGATTCACCCACATTTTCGTTTTTCCCTCGCCATTTCCATAATTTTTGAGCTATTTTAGTGATCGAGGTCATTTTGGATGTGTAATTCAAAGCCGAATAAGACAGTGAAAGAATCAGATCGATGTCTAAAAAATTGTGGAAATGCCGAGGGAATTACGAAAATCACGAAAAATCGTCAAATTCAACCAGTTTTTTGGTCGGCATTCGCTCAATTTTTGAGATAGCGATCTGGGACTTGTACCATTGTTTAAGTTAGGAAATTCTACGGCAGATCAATGTATAATAGTTGTACTTTTCGAAAATTTCATTTTTCGCAAAAATCTGAAGGGGGTAGGTCAGGATTTTTCGCGATTTTCGTAAATCGCTCGCCATTTCCATAATTTTTTAGATATCAAAATGATTCTTTTACTGCCTTACTCGGCTTCGGATTCCGCTTCCAAAACGCCCTGGATCATTTTAATAGCTCGAAAATTACGGAAATGACGGGCAAATTACGAAAATCGCAAAAAATCCTGACCTACCCCCTTCAGATTTTGGCGAAAAATTAAATTTTCGAAAAGTACAACTATTATATGTTGATCTGCCGTACAATTTCCTAACTAAAACAATGGTATAAATTTCAGATCGCTATCTCAAAAATTGAGCGAATGCCGACCAAAAAACTGGTTGAATTTGACGATTTTTCGCGATTTTCATACATCGCTCGCCATTCGCGCAATTTTCAAGATATAAAAATGATCGAATATGTTTCGAATGCGCATTCTGAACCTTAATTTTACGAAGCTTGATGTCAAAAACGTAACGTAACAAACATTTCTAATTTAATATGTTAACAATCTGGATGTGTGTGAGAGGAAATTTCATATACTAACATATATAAAATCTACGTTATCGGCAGAAAAATTATCTCGCATGGAATGAAACATATGTTAGGGTTTTACACCGGGCTGCGTGACAGGCTGAACATGGAGATGGAGAAGGAGGAGAGGAAGAAGACGACGTTTCTTACAAAAACCTCGACTTTTTAGATCAAAATATCTCGCGATTGGCTTGATGGATCTTCTCGTAGTTAGGCTTAAATTACTCGGGTGGACGTCCCCTACAAGAATATCACCATAGTTTGGGGGAAATATGCGGATTTAATGCCGTTTGAATACCCCGAAAACCTCGATCTAATTCTTCCGGAAAAGAGTAGTTCAGGTCTACAAGTCGGGAACTCTTGTACTTGGCCCGAGTCAAGACCTTAACTCTTGATATTACGTTTTAAAAGGGGATCGATATTTCCAGGCGAACAGCAAATTTAATTATTAATACGATAATGCTGAAGGTTCCAAGTAGAAAAGAACGACGTGAATTAATCACTTTTTAATACGATAACGAATTTCCGATAAATCGTTGACTTCACTATTTAACATTGGAAATGCGCGGTATGTATTGTTAAAACGCAGCAAGCAACAGACAAGAGCACGTAAAAGAAACATGCGGACGGCTGTTAAAGCAATAGTTTACGCACTTCAACCCTTTAATTTCTCCGTCGAGTCGAAACAATCGAAACAAGAACAATAACAACGTTGTGCAAACAGGAACAACGAACGGGAAAATAGAAAATAACAACGGTCGCTGTGAAAAGAAGTAAAATTACACGTATGTAGCATGTAGACATCGACCTTTGTGAAACGACTACGCGAACAACACTGTAGCGCACAAAAGTGGGGAAAAAAAAACTTTTCACTACTCTACAGTTAGTATCCCACTTTTTCCGTAAAAATGTATTAAGTGAAAAATAAAATGTTCAGGTTAGAAAACACGGAACTTATTTACTATCGTACCAAAAATCTACCAGTACAACTTCAACAAAAATTACCCCAAAAATTAGGACAAACTACGTTACAGTAATATGAGAAAATATAAACGTGTTACATCTACCACAAATAACACAAATTATCAGATAAATTTTACACCATCATCTCGCATTTTCATCAACATTTTCTAATTATCTTTCACCTACGATTTCAACGTCGACGGATCAATTTTCCCTCGCGACAACCTCAGGGAGAAAAAAAAGAAACAGCAGCCGCCCTTCAATTTCCCGAGTCATGGTGAGTCGAAGGAGAATAATAAAAAAAAAAAAAGAGAGGGAGCACGGCAATAATAACACGAATGGCAACAACTACAATACAGAGACAGCCGAACTACAGTGTAGTATATGTATAGTATGTATCTATATGTATAGAGAAGCCGGTAATGGTTTCCTGACGTTTTACGGCGGTATTTCCTTTTGGTGACCCGTGAACCTCCTTCCGACCACCCCCGTATTCTCATTTCTCGCTGCACAAAGGTCGCCATTATAAATTGACGAGAGAACAGTCCGGGCAAATCTATAACGGACTGTTTGTTTGGGTGAAATTGGAGGAAAACATTGCGGTCCAGTCTGGCAAGCCCGCGGGCGATCCACGTCAAGCGAGACCAAACTCCGCTTTTTCACGTGGACAACACCCCGAGAGGAGAGGGAGGGGGAGGGGGGTGGAGGTTTTGCGACAAAAATCCATCCGCCTAAAGGGGTGAGCGCTAAAAAATACCGCCACTTCGATTCCGCGCGTGTTTGACGTGTCAGTCAACACAAATAGTACAGGTCTTTCCGAATCGGTTCTTTTGTTCCGGTTTAGTTCCGATAATGCTGGTGCGATTCCATCGCTGGAATTGTTTGCCGTTTACAGAAATCTTTTCGACTACCTTGCATAAAAAATGTTGTTCGTTATGTTAATAGTTCGATTCCTATAGGGAGATATGTTTTTTTTAAATATATTCCATCGTACGAAGTCTGAAAATATCTGTTTGGAAGTAAATGGGGAACTTGGATAATTTCTTCCAAGTTTTGTGTAACTTGGATAATCTTACGACAGGGAGTGAGGTGAACGGAAGAGTTGTTTTTTTAATGAAACACAGCGGTTCCGTAATTAAGCTAAACAATTAAAAATTTCAGCCAGTCTTAATTAGTCATGCGTCGCCCGGATCGACGAAGCGAAAAAGAGAAGCTTGAAGATTCGCGGATCTCTCGAGTACTTTTCATTGTCTTCCGAATCCGTCGAAGTTAAAAAAAACTCCGACTTCTGCCGTATCTCCGTAACTTCTTTTTTTTTTTTTTTTTTTACGTGGCCGCCACAACCACACCGCGGCGAACAATTAAAAGGAGCACCGACGAAGGGCTAAGTTTTACCAGCAGAAATAATATCAACGTAACGTGTCGGCCAACATTGACCCTTGACACGGTTCACTTCCTTCCGTTTTAATTAGAATTTTCATGAAGTCCCGGCGACCAAGGGGGATACGTGATACTTTCCTTTGAGTTTCCGAGACGGTCTTATTGAGGAACTTACCGCAATAATACCGGAACGTTGCCTGTTAGGCTCCTTTAAAACTTATTTAAATCTTCGAACCAACAAATAGCGGTCCGACAATTGCGAAACTTTCGTTCGCAGACTTTTCATTAATTCGTGGAATTATATACTACCAAGGAATTGATGTAACAATAAATGCTGGATGGTAAAATGCAGTGTTCATTATTTTTTCGTTGATAATTCTGTTCTTCGTAAGTATCGATTATACCAATGGAAAAAAAAAGAAAAAAAAAACATTTGTCTCAGCAGATCAAACATTTTCTTATAAACGGAAATGGGAAGTTAAACATGCATTATGAATAAATAAAATGATTGGTAGTAAACCGATTAGAAGATTCTATATTGCACAACTAATTATAATAATAATATAATTGAATTATCTATGATATTAGTTCCATATATTGTCGAATTATACACTGCAACCTGAAGGAGAATAATTCGTGACAATACGCACGCCAATTCTGCATAATTGAACATAGTTTCTGTGACGCGCTATTCAGCTAATTGTTGCGACGGCATTTATGTATAATATAATAATGAGACGACCTGATTAAATAATACAAGTTTAAATTGGCATAATTGCATCCCTTATTGCGATGCACACACTTTCAGCGAAAAGAGTCGGCAATATTAGGTATGCGTATCAAATTTATCTAACGACGTCAGCGGATTCATAAACTTAGAAATTGCTTGATATTTCACTTTCAGAACTTTCAGTTTACTATCATAATTACTGACATATTAACTGTCGACGAAACATCATGACTGACATTTGTGAGGTAGTGTAGACTTTAAATTTATGCGACCTTTGCCAGGCTGCGATTATGGAAGACCTCTTAAAGTTAACTTTCAAATCGCATAAAAACTGGGAACTGTTTGCAATACGGATTACAGCGTTCTTGATACTGCTGACATGATGGGAAAGTCTTAAAATTATTCAATTTTATGAACAAACTCAATAACATAATTTATGGATTTAATATAAATCCTAATTTCTTTTCGAAAATTATAATAATGGTAATAAATAGATTCGAATGGGTTTTCCATAAATACTAATTTATGCAAAATAGGTAACTACTATTTTTTAATATTTTAGATAATAATTCTAAATGATTATACATGTATAATATGTATACATTAGTAATTCTTTGTTTTAAAACTATAGCGATGGAAATGTCAGTTTGAAGTATCTGCAATTATATCGTGTATGTGTATATTGAACACATGTAAATTTTAAATTATCATTTGTTGGCGCATTAAATATTTCAATGTAAGTACTTACATCTGGCACAAGCATAAAGTAATATACGTTTTGTAGTAAAAGATCCATTAACCCAGATAAAAGTTCAAGCTTTAATCTACCCCTTTATGCAAAGGTGTTTGCGAACGTTCTACTTAAGGATACCAAGTGAACTGTTGTCTGGAAGTATTTCGAAACCATTGAGAAACTGTTCCTGAAAGAAGTCTTTCGCAAGCAACTTCTTAAGTCCAAAAATGGGTGAAAATTTTAAGGAGTGGAAAGTAAGTCTGGGGGAGACAAAGCGTATAGCTAAATACCCATGGAGATTTTCATGAAAAAAAGTTCAACGCGTTAAGATAGAGCAGTTTTTGTATTACATATTAACTTGTTTCCCCCAAGCCTTTGAAAAGTTCATATCCATTAAGTAAGAAATATTTACTCCATTTTTATAGCGTTTGCAAAAACTTTCAAGCATATATCTACTGATAAATAATAAACAAATTTGTACACATTCATTTTTGTTAGATACAATGTGTACTGGAGAACATTATATATTTACTTGTCAATTTATGTACAATTATATCTCAAATTTAATTCATCAAAATCATACAAATTATAGAACATTTCCGCAAAGACAAGTAATTAAACTTTAAGATTGCAAATGACACAATCAGTAAAAAATTGTCAACGACGCTAAATTATCTCTATCCTTTACCATCTCCACACCAGCGTCCCACATTCGCGATACCGCGTGTATGTGAGAAACACATAAATATCGCCTTCCCGATCGTACTTCATTACCCGCACACATCGAGAGATACCGCCACACGATAAAACGTACCGAACAATCGCAAGACAAAGTACCAAATGAGCAAGAAGACACAAAGCACAAGTATCTCGATAAAGCCGAACTCGTCTTTAGATTTATGATCCGTTCGCCGAAAGTACGACGACAGACGACGAGCACATAATGGTAACTGGGCAACCTCGAAGGGACTAAAAAAAAAAAAGAAAAAGAAAAAAACGCGTCCATCTGTTCCCTCCATCCACCTTCCAGGTACAATACACTCTCCAGTTACCTTCTCGATCCCCTCCCCCCTCCCATCCTTACGAAAAAGACGCACTCTGATTTTTGTGAAGGGAAAGATCGCGGTACGCGCGTTATTTGTCATTTCGCGACAATGTAAAAATCCCAGAAACTCGACGCCTCTTTTTCCGGCTGAAATTCCACGTGACGGAAGCTTGATTTACGACCGGCGACTTCTTCCCTTTCATGACCATCAACCCCACCCCCTTCCAACGGCAAGGGTGACCGTATAGCACTCGATCTCCGCGAGGGACGAGTAAGAAAAAAAGAGTTCACGGTGACGAACAAGACCCGAAGGGATTTTCATGGGTTTTCATCTCGAAGGTTAGGAGATTACGATTATGAATTTCGGATGGGTTGTTTGGTGATGTGATACTTTGGTTTTGGGGAATGAAATTGGGATGCAGGAGTATATTTAGGAATGGATGAATTATTATTGCGAAGAGTGTACTATGGGTTTTCTTGTAACAAATATTAATTACTGAACGAAGGAGAATTTGTTATTCATATAGTATTGTTGTTACGTGGTGAAATTTTCTGCAAAGAATTGCAAATTGGAGTACTCTTTATGCCGACGAGATTAATTACTAATTCCATGCCCTGCGATGCAAATTTTATGAAGAATACATATATTGTATTTAAATAACCAATATATTCATGCGATTTTCTGTATTAACGAGACAATTAAACTGCCTGCAAAACGTCGTTATACAACAAAACATTACAGTTTCCATGTCCATTACGTCACATTTTTAATATAATACCGTTTCGTACACCGGTGAACGAGAAAATCAATAGACCACAGGAATACATTAATGATCTGACGTCAGACACCTACACTGTCATAATTTCAAAGTAATATCAATGAATCTGTATTTAAAACCACAATCTCCTAATTAATATTATAAATCTGTCTTCTGTAAACCACAATCTGTTAATCAATCTAAAAATCTGTCTGCTGTAAATGGAATTTAAATCAAATACAATAGAAACCAATTCGCAAATCCGTCTTTTTCATATAGACTTCCAACAAAATACATATAATCTAAAAATCTCTTCTGTAAATGGAATTTAAACCAAATACAATAGAAACCAATTCACAAACCTGTCTTTCTCAAATAAAATTGCTACCAAATGTATTTATAATATTGTATATTAAAACCGCTCCTCTCCGATTTACAATTTCGCAGATATAATTTTTTAAAATTTTTTACAAATGGTGTTGCATCTCGATAGGGGGTAATTTTTGGACCTAGCTTTACCGGTTATTTTTTCACCTTTTGGTGCCTACTATCGATTCTGAAAAAAGGTTCCCGATGATATGTTACACCCTATACATATACATATAGTATACATATAGTATATGTATAGTATCTAATTGTAATATATCTAATGTATCTAATACAGTATCTAATTCTACTAATACAACGTGCTGCATCAAAAACATAGAATCCCCTAAAATAATTCATTATATTTATTTTCATTTGTTCAATATAGTAAAATTTATTCTAAAAAGATATTTTTATTTAACTCTGGTAAAATGATTGAATATTTAATTTTAGTTTTCTCGTAAATTGCAACCCGTTCGATAGCAGATTCTCAAGTGACTCGAAATAAAATGTAACCGTCGTTCGCCGTCGACTTCCAGCGAGTTCGAACTTTACTTTTCGGCAAGGATTTCGTGCCGCGCAGTTTTCCCGGCCGCCAATATCAGATCCAAGGAGTAATGAGGTATGAATCACACGGCAGTCTCACGCTATTAGAGGATACTCTGGAGGGACAAGCGGAATATAGTGGCCCGCGGGAGCACTTGTGTCGACTAAATCGGGAACATCCGAGAGATTATCGAAGATATACGAACTTCGACGGCCGACTTGCTCGACGGTGTAATCAAGCGAGAATCCCGAGTTAAGCCGCGACTTACGAATTTGTTATCGAGTACCGCCGGATGCGTCTGACAGATGACATTTTTTCCTTTCATCGCCGGACGGAATTTACGTTCAGCCATTTCGTATCAGTCAGGCTGTAAAGGGGACTTGACAAACTGGCGAAGTTTATTTTTTTTTTGTTAGATTATGCGCGAGTGCGAACATCAAAGGGATGGCGATATTTTGGATAAATAGAAACGAAAGTTATGCCGACTTTCATATTCGCTTGTTTATGTGTTACTATTTTAGCGCAAGTATGTGGTCAATTTTATATTTGATTGATAATACACTCGTTAGATCAGATGTTGAGAATAGAACACGTAGTTGCTTATACTCTTGATTACTCCTCCTTTTATCTAGAATTTTATTTATTAATTATAATAAAATATATTTTCGATCGTATATATGATTCAATAGACTACGTGTTTTTCTAATATTATAGTTGGAATCATAGAGTTTAAATTTTAATCTCTATTTAAAGCTTAAAAAGATCGTTCTATAGCCGGATAAGTTTCGTAGTGTATTGAATTTTATTTATATATTTGCAGTCGTTATTTCACTTGAAAATTCAATATGTCATCTACCACGAAATTATTACTTGTAAATCAAGGGAGAAAATTTCCACCATGTTAACCGAACGAACTATCCTAACCGAAGTGTCCTAAACCGTTGTCACGGTATCAAGGGAATTGAAATGATTCTTCGAGGAAGAGAGGGGAGAGGTAGGGTGGGAGAAGTGGTGAAAACGAGCCTTGTAGACATCCCCCGTGGGGTGAATTCATCGAATTTGGGTCGAACCCGAAAAAAGTAACGAGAAATCTGTACCAGATTCATTCGACTCGATCCTTTCATGCCTGTCGTCCGAGCACTTACGATTTGACATTTTCGGGTCAATCCCAAAAGCTTTTCGAGTATATTGTGGTCACGATCTCCGAAATATTATGAATCCCGCGATGGTACAACATTCACGACCAATCAAATGATTTCACCGTAATTTCATCGTACAGCACGCAATACACTATACACACTTACCGAAAGCTATGCAATTACATATAAACCATATTTCCGATCGTATTATTATTATTACAATAATGAGAAAAAATTTACCTGGCTATAAACCGATCATTAGACAAACAATTGTTAATAATTACCATTACCATGGTGTAAAAAATTATAAAATAACCCAACGTTTCGGTCCTTGGTATGAACCCGCTTCAGGGGAGTTTTACGTATTTACAACATCGAGAAACGAATAATTGTTTAATTGTGTGCAAGATTTAAACGAAGAATTCTGTGCAAGATTTAGCTGACACATAGGCATCTAACAGAGACACCTATGATTTTATTAGGAAACTGTCCTTGAATTTAGGACACAATAATATAAGAATTTTAAGCCATATTTATAATGCCATTCGTAGCAATAACGGGTGAATTATTCCCAAATAAGATTCTCATTCTAAAATCTACACACGTGTACAATCACCGAGATATGCATACGTAACGTAAAATTACGTTACCAAAGTAATTCCAGTATCACGAGTCACCGTGAAACTACGCGCAAAGTACCGATCATCCGCAAAGATCGGGCATATAAAATTCATTATTCGTCCCGGCACTTTCATTCCGACCCATTCCAACGCGTCCCGAAATTCCTTCGGGACTCTTTCGAAACTCATATTCGACGGGGTCCATCATCACGAGTCCACGGTGACGTCGTCCAAGGACCTGGTTCCGAATTCCCGGCAACGAAAAAGGTAACAGGAGTGTTAATCAACGGCAGCGAGTGTTTACGAGGGTTATGGGGATGAAGGGCAGGGTGGTCATGGGGGTGTACGTCGGTCAACGTGAAGCGTCGAGGACGCCGGATGATAAAACGGGGAGGCATGATCGAGTGAGTGATCGATCCGAATGGAGAATGGAGGACATCTCCT
The DNA here is from genome assembly GCA_917499265.3 of Mimumesa dahlbomi. NCBI lineage: Eukaryota > Metazoa > Arthropoda > Insecta > Hymenoptera > Crabronidae > Mimumesa > Mimumesa dahlbomi. The sequence goes on along the minus strand of OU824118.1, from coordinate 6,465,923 downwards.
TCCGTATCCCATGGTCAGATTAGATTGGCTATCCCTGATCTTCGACTCCGATCCTCCGGGTTACGGGAATCTTTTTCTCTATAGGGACCACGTTGGGATTTCGTTTGAGGTTCGATGGACAAAGGGAATTGTTGAGGAAAGAACAGACGATAGCGTATATTTTTTAATAAAAGGAACGATGAATGGTGGGTAAAGTTATGTTTTTAATAGGGGCAGCGATATTTAAGTTTAGAAGTTATAGAAATGTTTATCGGGTTTGATTTATGTGAAATGTTTTTTAATTTTGATAGATAAAATGTTTTTGCGAAGGTACCTACGAGGTGTGAATTTTTAATAATATTTTTGTTGGTTCTCTGTCATTAGTTGGTTGCATATTCAAAATTATATTTAACTGGATTTTATTTCGGCGAAATTTGTTTATCAAACATTTCACTGCTCGGTATTTGTAATAAAGTTTTCACAAACATTTTGTTATTTAATTAATTATGTATTCTATTTTTGAAAGTGTTGGAAATTGCCTCGAGTTTTATGAATATTTATTCTCGCAAATATTCCAGTTTCCGCCGCCTAAATGGCAAACTACGGGAAAGTTGCATTATTTGTATTTAATACTTTCAACTTCACTGTCCGGAATTCTATTTTCGAAAATGCAAACTGAAACGTAAGAGTATAAAAATATATCATACTATCAGGGAGAAAATACCTACAGTTTAATTTTTTCACGTGGATACACACACGGATATTATTTTTATTATTTCCCATTGCACGTGTAACAATTAGAAAGAATTTACATCATTCACAATTAAATATCTCTGTCAGTTTCAATTTTAGCCCAATAACGAAGAAAAAGGTAGTAGAAGTAGGAAAAGGTCAAGCAGTGATTGACCACCAATACAAGCTTGCCACAAATAAATATTACCTTTCTAGATCGAAAGCCCCTCGTGCTAACATGCGGCTGGCTTAATTTCATCTGGTTGATAGAATTCCCGAGATCTATAGCAACCATTTCCTTTCCCTTTTGGGATTGATCAGGAAACAAAGTACATACTTGCGTTGTTGAGTCGGTTACTATCAATAACGTTAGACCTTTGGGAAATGTTTCAACATGGTTTTGTGTGCGCTAAACAGTTACATGGTATTATTGGCAAATTTGTATTAGGAAATATTACACATTATACATAAATAAATATGTATAGAAGATTTCAGTTGTAATTAATAACATATTTAAATTGATTGATTCAATTGAAACAAAATGTTATTTGGAAAATCATATTTGTGTTCTAAATATAACTATTATAATTTGATTCTCACTTTTGAGCAAATTTAAAGAAACCGTGAAATTGTCCTGAACGTAATATTTGATATCAATCTGATGTTTGCTCTATAAACACAGTGTATAGTAATTACGAAGCTAATATAAAAATATTTATTAAATCAGTATTAAACTATACATATATTCAATTCTTATACCCCCAATCTGCCAATTCATAAAAGAAAAAGACTTGCAAATACTTTCTCACCCACTCCACATCGTTCAAAGCAAATTAATAAATTCTTTTTCCCAATTTCCCAAAACTCTCCAATTCCAACACAAAAACACCATCACTCTCTAAATACCAAAACCACAAATCTCATCGATACCCCGCCGTTCCCATCGTAAATAAAACACTTGCCAATAAATCCCAAGGATAATAGTAGAAAACCGATTGATTGTACACGCGGGCAACTAGAAACCTTTCGTTCCACGACCGTGCTCTCCAGGAACGTGCGCACAATTAAATGTCTGTACATAAACACACACACACACACTCACACTCACACTCACACACACACACGCACACATATACATACATAAACTTTATAGCCGTTTAATGCCCGGTACGATACGGGCCGCGGTTTTCCATTGATTCATTAAGTCTCGGATCGTCCCGATTTACATAATCGTCCGAAGGAACGGGACACTGGATGTGTGGGCCATTGCAGGTGCATCCAACGAGACGATCTGGGATCGCTCGATTTGCTCGGTGGCAGTTTCCTAGGCACCTTATGCTAATACGAGCCGGCACCGTACAATGGGTCTCGCCGGCGACAATGCTGACTTGCCGTACAAACAGGCTGAATGGGATCAACGATGTGTACGGGATCGCGAGGCACGACTAGCTACTCCTCCTAGCACGAGGAAAATGACTCTTGTGTTCCACGCCGCCGTCAAACTCGTTATTTGGATTGCGAAATTCTGGATATCGCGGCGACATTTCCCACACGGAACGAGGCGGTTATAATTGTCGGATTTAGCGGGAGAAAGTTGCGAAAATTGAATGGGATTTCGGAAGAGTTTCGTTCTGCTAAAGAGAGTCTCCTCTTTTATCGTGAAAGTTGATTTCGTTTTGCGAGATGGACGATTTTTTGTTTAACGTTTTTAAACTTTTCACATGGAGATCTCATTGTAGTTAGAATTTGATCTGTTTTATTAAATGAATTTTAGGAGTAGTCTTCTATTACAAGGTTCTAATTCTATGTGTTTCATTGTTTTAGGAATTGAGTTTTTAGAGTAGTTAAATGAAACGGAGAAACGTTAACTTTAATAATTATATAGGTAATGAGAATAGGGCTTGTTTGCGTGAACCAATGACTCGGCTTGAAATTCGTCCTATTCATAAAATACAAGCTCATTGAATTTCATCAAAGACTACCGACTACGGATTACCATTAAATCCTGCATTTATTTGTCAGACTGAGAATAATCTCTACAGAGCAATGCATTATTAATTTGTCTGCGGAAATGGAAAGCAACCTGACCTATTTAACCGGTCTGTGGAATGAATAATCTCACCGATTCGCCAAGCTAGTTTCTAATGAAACGTCCTTGTCCTTCGAATTCTATTATTAATTCAGAAAATCATTATTTTTTCCCGCCGTACATTTATATCAAACGAACTGCAATCCCTCGAAGAAAGAAGTGATCATCTATTATTGTCGTTCGAATAAATGACTTTATTCCCTTTCTCTCTTCCAACCGAAGCAATTCTACTCGACGATAGGTAACCTTCCTGGCAATTTGTTCAATTTGCGTCAATGGCAAACCGATTCCAATAGTATCTATAAAAAATTGGAAACACCCACCGCTGTGGTTGTTATCGAATGATTATTATAGCCGACGAGTCGTCGTTGCGGCTTGGTAATTTTCACTAATGCACTTCGGCTATAAATGAACCGTTTCGAGCCTTTAACCAGGATACGAACGATTACTTCGATTGCGCGCGATGCTCTTCGTACGGAAATGCGATAGAGTATACGAATTTAATTGGTAAATTAACATCGTTCCCCTACGAGTTTTCAGCGCTGATAATTATCACCTGCCAATGACAAGACGGCATTACGCGTGATTTTCAGCGAAACCGTTTTTCTGCCGGCCAGAAAATATATTCATAAATCATACACAGACGCACGTTAATAAAATGAGAATATATAATGGAGCGGACACGAACGCTAAATCGATGTAACGTTGAAAATTGTATGAAGGTTTTATATTGAAACGCTACCTGTGATTAGTAATTCAAAATCGAATGTCGATAATTACAAATTACGGTACGATAATGTACTTGATACGTCGATCGGAAATAGCGTCGAACTGTTATAAAATTCTACTCACATCCGTGTAAAATCTACCGTTACAAGTATACTCGAAAGAAGAAATCATTCGAACAGGTAACACGATGTAATATTATTTAAATTAATCCATGTACGATAATTCCTTTTACCTTTACAATTTTCTCAAGTATCATTCAAAATGTTAAAACGTTAATGTTCCGTGTGTATTTAAAAAAACTACGTGTTACACACGTCTCGCGGAAAATAATGACTTATATTCCGTTGTCAATTTCAAAGGGTCGCCGATTGTTTCGGTAAATTGGAAAATGTTTGCGCGAAATGGAGCCGATGGCGAAGCGGCGCGCTAACCGGTTCATAATGAATATTTGAGCTGGCACGACAATTAACTTGTTGGGTAATATAATGGCCAAATAGGAGCGAAACGCGTCGGAACCGCGGCAGCGCAGCGATGATTTTATAGCTCGGACGATTTTGGTGCACCGTAACGGTGCAATAAAAAAATCGTCATACCGATGAAAAGGGGTAGAAAGAATCATATATGTATAAATACGTATATATATACAGCTTCCAACTACAGGCTGATGAGTTACACCGTGGTATTGCATTTCCTAGTGTACTAATACGAGGCGAGCGTATTCCTGCCGATCATTAAGCGAGAATTTTATTTGTAACTAAATATTTGTGCCCTGGTATTTCGCGAATCGAAAGCCTACATTAAAACGTCAAAGGTTCTTCAATTTTTAACTCTTTAAATAGCTGTGTATTGATACTAATGCTTTTCATCTATTTCAATAAGCAAATGCCTAATAATCATACCATTTGAAATAAAACGTTTGCAATCGAGCGATCTTACGTTCGAAACAAAAATAGAAAAAGAAACGAAAGTTGTGTAAGTTATTTCCATGGATTTTATTAAAAAATTTCATAAAAATTTAAAATAGACCTCGCATTACTATAGTTCAATAAAACAGAAGTTTATCTCAGATAGAAATTAGTTACGTACTCCGTCGACTTGTTCTTCCAAAGCTAACGAATTGCCAATCACTCGAGTACTCGCGGACGGTTCTTCTAATTAGGCAAATTCTACGAAGTCATTCCGACTAATGACACAATAATCGAGACTTTTATCCCCATTGAGAACGGAGAACACAGATTGATTTCCCCCGGCAAACTTTATCCGGCGTATCAGTCGGCATTCGACGCAACGCCGGCCGGGGGAAAACAATGCACCGGAAAATTCGTGACAAGTTACATGCATGTATACGTATACGTTGTGTGTGTACGTACATATATGTATACGCGCGACGTTTCGCGTGATCCGGCCGAAACGATTCGAACGAAAGAGAACGAACAAGGCGAAAGTATATAAACGGTGGCTGTATATCGAAACGTCAAGCGCAGACAGCCTATCAAAAGCAGAACCGCTCTCCGGAGCCTCCTCCATCGTTCCCTCATTTCTACGCACGCTTCATTTCCCGTACACATTGAAAACGTTTGTTTATAGTTAATACCGAAACCTACCGGGATCCCCACTCCCCCCCCCCCTTATCGTTTTATCGATAAGGGACCGGTGGAAAGCGGAACTTCAGATATCACATTTGAAGTCGTGCATACGAGTTTTCTCCTATCGAAAGAAATACACGTGGGCTAGAAAAGTTTTCTCTACAGTAACATTTATAATGCCGGGGAGTTTATTAAACCGTGGGGCAAGAGCGGTTAATGCAAATTTCGAGGCTGCGAGGGAATTTCGAGACGATGATATAGTCGCGGGAATTTCAAGACGTGGAAGTTTCAAAATTAAAAATATCTCATGGTGCACGAAGTTCTGCAGAACTGGGTTTTCTAGAAATTGCTCTGTGTTGAAGGTGGAAATTTCTGAGTATGAAGACTTGGATTTAGTAATAGTGTTAATATATTACAGTCATTATACTTTTGGATATTATAAGGATATAAGGTCGAGAATATTTTTAAATTACGCCGTTTCTGTTCATTCTACTGTAGAAATTTCATCGTATTATTAATTTATATTTTACATAAGATTTTCTCTGTTGATTCGCGTTCTTTTAATCACGCGTACCTTTGGTTTAATTACTCTCAGTAAACGTAACGCTTTACACCGCCGGTCTTCTTTATTAAATTATTATTCTATCGCGTCGAATAACATTTTCCGCTTTTCCTATCAAGATTTATTCGTTACATTATTTTTTAATTCTTTTCTGTATCCCTTATTTGCATATTGATTTTATTTTCAGATTATCATCGGTCGAGTGGATACTGAAATTTGCATAAATTCTTCCGCCGTTGCTGCAATGTTTACCACGCTTTAATTTTTAGCCCCGTACGTGTAGTTTTCTGTTTGTAATACTCCGTAATATGTCGATATTATTACTCGTACTGGTGAATTGTTTATAATCTCTTTCGATTCGTTATTTGCGAACAATTTTTATTTGGGCAAAATCGTTTTCCTATCAAGGTTTGAAAGTGCAGTAAAATTTGACGAGATCTTTAGCAATTTTTTACGCGATGACGATATTAGATGCCTTTGTTATAGTAACTGATAATTCACATACTTTACTAAACATTTAACGCAGAAATTTCACAAATTGTGATACAAATATTCGATGGTTTGGAAATACTATTTCTTTAATAATAATTCGGTAAAATATCGAACAGTACTTTTCAATCATTTCAATAGATCAGGGATTTTTTATCAATAAAATTCCTGGAAAACGGTGACATGTATTTTTAATTCAACGTACGATAGAAATACTTTATGAAAACGTATCAAACGTGACAGGATTGTGAGAGACATGATGTTTTAAAGCTGCTAGCGATAAATCTAGAATGTGGTAATTTAACTATTAACGATTACGATGAAAGAAAAAACTGGATTTTAAATTGCTACTTATGCAACATGTTTTACATTTTATACTGTCCAACCTGCTAATTGCACTGCTCAATTTAAAACCCGATGGAAAAGTGTTTCATTTAACAACCGAATATGGAATTTCAAGAAGTACCAAACTTTTACTTCAACTTCATAATTGTAAGTGGTTTTATATGGAAGTAAAACGAGAGCGGATAATTTTAAAATAGGATTTAAAAAACTATGTTGAAACTGAACGAAGACTAAAGTCCGGGGACTCGCGAACGTAGCTCTTCTATTTTCACTTTTTACTCTCGACATTTTTATTAAAATTTTTCACTGTAATCTCTCGGTAGCATACTTTTCCTATCATTGAGAGTAATAAAATTTTTTAAATTGTAGCATTCATCGCGTTTCTGAAAAATAAGTTAAACTCCGCCACACTCCATTATTTGAGGTATTAAGTATAACAATGGTACAAGTCGTGCAACTCAACAAAATTAAATAAAATGCCAAAATATAATAGCCACGATGATACGCTAATTAACTATAATAAACCTATTAACTTTTCCTCTAAAACCTTTTGTAAAATTCACCACTATAATCAAGTGATCCCATCAAACTTTTTACGTACTCGTAATACGTATACACACATTATACATTTAAAATACGTTTGACACCCTCGATTGCCGAATACAAAAAATGGTACCGAATATTAACGATGTCTCGTACGAAACGTAACGTCTGCTAATCTAATTCCAGCGCGAAATCACTATTCGCAAGACACACAATGTGACAGATGTTATTTGCTCCCCAAATGTTCCGCTCTTGTCTCCTCCATTTTCAACGGCAATAAACGCGGGACATTGTAAACCTATAGAATCATAACCTGGTCGTTGCGCATATCGTTACGTTACCATTCGATGTTCGTTATGTTAATTACACACGGTCTCCCTCCCTCCCCCCTCCCACCCCCCCTCGTTAAACGACTCAAGCGCCGAGTGGCCCTTTTGGTGCCCCGTCGTTTGTCCTTCCCACAAAGCGATCTTGCCTCCCCCTCCCCCCTCACCTCCCCCCCCCTCTTTTTTATTCCTTCTCTGGCGCAATCTATTTGTTTCACAGGCCGATGGTTACGAAACCAATCAGTGTAACCCGCTCGAATGGAAGGTTCGGCAGGTGCACAAAGAGCGGCTGTACGAGAAAAAAAAAAGAAAAAAATACAACAGGACCAACGAAAAACCCTGACAGAAACGGTAGTTTTGCGTGATTTTGCGTGAAAAGTATTTTCTATACGAGTCGAGCTCACTATACGTATACCTATGTATGTTGTTTTACATGGCTTCGTACTGCAATTTCATTGTCGGTTGTACGTCTCGATATTCTGACTATGATCTGTGAGTAAGAGTCGGAAATAAGATAATGCTTATTTGATTAAAAGAAAAGACATAAGTCGATACATGAGTATGGTTTACGATAAAATTGCTTAATCTCATAAAATAGACGATTGAATCTTCAGATCGATGGTGTTTTGTCCAAAGACAAATAGTTTTTCGAAAACGAGGCCAAAATGTGTTTCTTTTAATTACACTTTCATTCACCCACTCATAGTTTAAAATCAACTTCGCTAAGAATAGAATTAACAGATATTCCTGTAAAATAAAAGTGTAAGTACTGCTTTTCTTTCTAAAAAAAATCTTCTAAAGATTTACTTGTTATCAGTGCATTGTTGTAAAAGCGTACAAGGAACACCTTTTAACGCTAGAACGACCAAGGATTAATGGGATAAATTAAAAAAACATTGGATAAATATGTTTGAAACAAAGAAATAAGGAGGGATCGTAAATTGATCGGTTTAATTAATTACATATAGGAATATGGTTATGAAGAATTTTAGAAATCGCAATGTTTTAAATATTAAATATCTAGTGTTAATAACATAAACGCAATATCCAGATAGTATAGACATACGAACATAAAGGTTTAAATATTTGTACGACCTGTCACTTGTTAGCACTTTCATCCGTTCACCCTTTCAATTATGACCGACGATACTCGTTATACTTAAGTAAATGTCCATAAAATCTATGTACCAGAAAATCTTGGTGAAACGAGACCTATGGCTAATGTGGCGGTTTAATCGAATATAATGGCTTCATCAATTTCGTCGAATATGCAAGATCCTGCGAGGCCGGGCAGAACATTAATTTGCGCTATGCAGCGTGCGCGTTCAATCTCCTTCGAAGGTCCTGCCGACGAAATCACATTCCTGAACGGTCTCATTCCATCCCCGTAGGAAAATTCAGAGACCGCTAAAGGTTTTCGTTAAATTATTCAGAGCCACGAGTCACCGCACGGAAGGCCGATTTCCTTTCGGGTGATCGATCAATTAAGTCGACGACCATCCCCGGAACAATCGTGCTTTATTATCTGACGAATCCTGAATCCATTTCATTGCGGCTATCTGTCTTGGTGGCTTGTACGATCACGGAACCACTAGTCGAATGAAATTTTCGATTTCTTTCCTGTTCCGAGGCTTTTACGACCGGGGGCCCTGGCGTTTATCCGCACGTTCGCTTTCACGTGGACAAAAGACTATTTGAAACTGTGTAAAAAATATAGTATTTTATAAGATTTTAATAGCGAACGAATAATTACTTGTTTTTAAGAATGTATATTTAAGAAAAAGGTGAAAGTTGAATGGTCTTTATTATAATTGTGTCCATAATTATGAAAGTGGTCTGTCAATTTTTAAAAAGTTTTGGATATTACGTTTTTTAAAGGTTTGAAACTTTAATTAACAAATTATCAAGACTTTCATTGTTTTTGAAATATTGACTTGTTAGACCACTTTTATAATTATGGGTACAGTTATAGCTGTAAAAACAATTAAATGATTTTGTGATACTGTAGGCAATAAAAGCCTGCGAACGTAAATACTTCAATAAATATTTCATATAGCGCGACAGCACGTTCATGCAAATATTAAAGATCCCCGAATATTAAAGATCTTAAAGCTCCCGCCAGTCGCGGTGAATTGAAATTCTGGAAAAAAATTCTAAAGCCCTCCCATCTAGTGTGCACTCTATATGAAAACGGAGCACGTAAAAAGTACCGGTGGAAAAAAAATACATTAATTACGAGCGTCCCTTTGGATCTCGAAGGCACGCTTTTCACGATCCTACGATCCCCGAAAGGAATATCGGCCTGATAGATCGTCCCCATCCCCCTGGAGAAACCGTTCGATCTTACCACAGAAGTGTACAGACGGTTTATAACATCACGGCGCGTAATATCGGGCCACGTTTCCGTCACGTAAATTCGTAACGGTTGTTCGATGGAGCTCGCTGAGAACTCGATTGGAAAACGATAGCTCGAAGTTGAAACGTAGAAACTGGATACGCGTGCGGACAAATATGCCTGAAAGCGGCTCGTATTCCTCGTAAACGACGCTTTCAATTTTTAGAGGAGAACACGATGCCGCGGAAAAGACCCTCGTTTCGTGCACTGCAGTTCGCTAGATTTTTCAGACAATTATCACGTTGAATTTCGAACTTCGGTACGGTATAAAATAATAATGGTATCTAATAATAATTTTATCTAATAATAATGATATCTAATAATAATTTTATCTAATAATACTGGTATCTAATAATAATTTTATCTAATAATAATGACATCTGTATAAAAGTACATGTTATTATTATGACAATGTATTATGGAATATTCTAGGTCAGACGTGTGAAATAGTACTACTTCTTTCTTGGAGGAGAGATTGTGAAAAAGCATGATACAAAACATAAGTAATAACACGAGGAAAACAATAGCAAGTAATTCCCGTAAAGGGCGCTGGAAAAAATACCGAGATTCAGAGTCTTAGGACTCAAGAAGCGTGTAAACACTTTAATCGCGATGTTTAAAATGTGAAATACTCGTGTAAAGTAATAACTATAAATGAAGTAGGTACTTTTAACATTACGACAGAATCGTTTTGTTCAATTATCATCAAAATATGTACTCGTGTATATCCTTAACTTCTTGTTTCAGGATTTTTAATTATGTCATATTATGTATTACATGGATGCATGGATCACAGAATGTGACTACAATATAAATAATTATACTAAACTATCGCTTTTTTTCACAGTTATGAAATAAGTGTCTTATTAAAGCCTGCAAACACTTATTTCCAAAATTTGTACAATTCACGTAAAAGAAAACAAAAATGAAACGAATACTGTACAAAGTTCAAATGTAAGAAGACTTTTAATTATACCTATTGGAATGAGTGTGACACATATTTCTAAGTTGATTAAATTCATTTGTATACCATACAAGTGTACGTAATAATAAAATGTACCTGTATTAAAATAATGAAAAACTTATTTTTCCTATGTCGTTTCGTATTATTCCCTGATACAACTGCTACCGTAAAAACACTCATTTTACCCCGACATATCCAATACAAAAGCTTCACAATGACAATAATGTCAAATATATCGATGACACGATGCAGAACGAAAGTTCTAAGTGAATATCTCAATTAGAGCGTTAACTGCGTAACCCTAATTCGGGAATTCAGTTAGCGAGCTTTGTAAATCGCCCGAGTTATATACAAATATATGCTAATGATGGACCCAGATTTCCGAATTAACGAACCGGGCGCGCGCTTAAAACGGAAATTTATGACGAAGCAATATTCCGAGTACCAGAAGTTTCTTTAGAGCGAAAACTTTCTTTATAAGCTCCCTTATAAGTGAAACTTGAAACCTGAATAATTGACGGGAAATTTCCACGGCGAACGGGAAACGTTTTTCCAGATGATCAATGCGGTTTTTATCAAGAGACCCTCTCGTGAAAATTGATCGTGAATGACGTGCACACTGACTCGTCGAAGTTTCATTCGATTCCGAAAGCAATTCTTGACTTTTCATTTGATCGATCGGATTCATATAACTGTCAATTTATTCATGCTTGGTTATTGTACCAGGGATATATTCTGAACACTCTCAGAGAAAATATTCACATAAAAAATTTAATACTATTGTCCAACGTGATAATTTCGCAGTGAAATTATAATTGAATCAATTTTTATTGCCACTCTCAGTTGATAAGATTGCATGGAACAGAAAATGGTAATATTTATTTCGGCACTTCTTTTTATGGAAACGACGAAACAGCGAGGAAGCATAGAAATGGGTGGAAAATGTTTGGATGGTCTGACCAAAACAAGCCAACAATTGTTATTATACAATGGGACGGAATAAATTTTGTTAGGACAAATCGCTTCCCGCATTTTAAGCATGCACTTGTAATACGTTACATCTCCCTTCGTTTCGTATTGGTTAACGACAGAGTGTTCCGGCGTTTACGCCATCCGGCAGTGTAAAACCAGTTTCGCATTAATTACGGTTAAAATACGCATGTATGCACCTGTAACACGTTCCAGGCCGGAAAATTAATTTAATTTAGTAATGGTCAGACGAAATGCGAATGTTATTAACAGAGCGTAGGGAATATCACGTTGACATTAAAATATAATATATATAACGCCCGGCATTGTTATTGACAAAAATGATGTCCTTAAATTCTCCGTTAATGACAGAAAAATAAATTGTATTACGATACGTCTGTGATCAAATTACAGTCAGTTTAATTTTATTCCGCGCGGGAATGATGCAGAGTAGAAAATAACGAATTGTTGATTATACATATACATATGTATATTTCACTGGGAAAATAGCAAGGTGTTTTTTTGTAACATCATCGCGTTCCATGGAAGGTAGTACACGCATGTAAACGATAATAAATACAACGAATATCATCGGACACGAGCAGAGAATTATAAACAATTTATAACGTGAAAAATTCCAAAAGCAAAAAACGAGAAACACAAGAAGAATAACAAACGTTCACCGTTTAACAATACGATTTAAAAAACCCGCGGATATGTAGTAATTAATTCTAATATGAAATAATATAAAATATATCGCGTTATCATTACGCTTCCAAAGTCTTGATTAATCATATGCGTACATGTATAGTCGCGAAAGACTTGAGCACACACGGCATTTACTCGTTTGATCCCCGCACCCAATTTACTAAAAGTAATGAATTTTTCCCATACACGGTATTACAGTGTCTGTTTACAAAATGCACGCACGCGAACGGGTTTTCCACTCCGAAATGGTTTATCTCCATTGGTTGTTTACCGAGAGTAATGAATTTTTATCGGGCCTCGGAATCGCCTGTTTACGAAAACCACGTTGACGCGAGTTTTTTTTCATTCCGCGGAATCATTCGCGTCGGCTGATCGTTCACAAAAAGGGAAATGTTTTTTCTATTTTTTTTTTTTTTTTTATACGAGACGTGACGTCATTCGTTTGCGAAAGACAGGTGCATCGTCGTGGTTAACGAATGACGAAACGATTGGCCATCGGGTTGGCCGGGCACGCGACACTTTTATTTTTAATTGGATTACTCAAACTAATTAATTCTCGACTCGGGAGGCTCTCATTAATGCGACAGAGAAATTAACGACGAAAAAACGGCTATTGACGGTCCGGGGAGAAAAGTCGGTAATTTATGGCCCGTGTAAATTGTCGACGCGCATAAAACACTTTTTACGTCTCTCGCCCCTCACTTCAATTTTTGCAAAAACTCCGCTGATCGATGCCGATTGATTGGCTTCGTTGTGTTCGGTCACGCATACCAAATCCTCACACTCCTCTATTTTTTTTTATTCTTCTCTTTCTCTCGGTATAGATTTCTGCGTGGATGTTAAATACCCCAACATATCCCTAAACCTACGCTCCTATTACAAATCGGATGTTTTCAGATAACAATATTAATTTGCTTTTATTTTTATAAATGCAACGTTGCTCTAAATAATGTTGAATATTGAAAACAAAATGCAAAAGTAAAGTGTTTCGATGATTAGTTATATGCTACATTAATAGGAGTTTTGTCTGTTTTTTTATAAATTGCGGAATATTTGAGCTAATATGTCAATTTCAGCTGGGTGTTTGTCTGATTTATAACGAATGTTCGTTTATTTATAATCATATCGACTGGAATCTGCATTTGAAATGTTACTTCGACGTAATTGGTGACATTTCACAAAATTCAGCTGTTTTTAATTATTTTCAAGGATACTTGTAAGTTGATCACTTGCACGCGATGGCGTTAAAAGTGACTCTAACGACACTTGCAAATTAAAAAAACGTCAGATATAATCAGTGCATCTGCGCTTATCAGAGTAATCGTCGCCGGAAAGAATACAGTTCCCATAAAAATGGTAATTCACGCTCATCAAAATTCCATACAGTGCGTTCCATACCCCATCACTTCTCACACACAACGTTCTTCCAATCATACTAGACAAATTTCTCATTCCTCAAAGTATATCGCGAATTTTCCCATCAGACTCTTACTGCTTCTTATATTAAACAGTCCTATCAAAATCTAATCAAACATAAAATCCACCCGAGGAACCAATAAAATAATTACCCTATTCTTTCGTTAAAAATTTAAAGAAGATCATCGTTACACATAACAAAGCCATCGTTACGAGACCAAGATACATGTCGCACATTTCCGAAAAAGTGTTCCTATCCCCAAAACTGAACGTAAATCGCTCGGCTCGTAAATCCTTCTCGAGATCAATCAAGCAAAATGCCATCTCTCCCCCGTCAAACGTAACCGCGCACCAATCACCGGACACAAATTTCTCTTCGGCGAATAACAGCACCAAAAATTCTCTCGCCTTACCTCTGGATCTCCTAGTTCCGCTGCTAATTCGCCACAAGTCGAGCTCCGATCGCACTAGAACTCGCGATGCCGAGAACCAAAAAAAATACGGGAAAACACGCGACGGTACGTGATACGCGAATGACTCGCCGGACGCGACTGACAGCACCGTGTTGCTCCACGTGGGTTCCGGCCACCCTACACGCACACAATCACGTGCCGAACGAACCCACACAGCCCTAGGGGCAGTGGGGACCGCGATCATGCGCACCGTGTTCCCTCGAATTCGAACCCATCGTTCGTTTCTTAACCGCGTAATTAGCGGCATTTCGCGGCCCGATCATCGGTTATGAAACGGGATCCTTTGATTCCCGTTCTTCTACTTTCGACTTTATGGATGGCACGCGTCTGGGTCATGAGAATATTTGGCGATGAGGATGGGTTCAAAGTTAGGGGTTGACGGAAATTTTTTTAGTAGATTCGAATTAAACTTGTTTAGTATTTATTGGTATTTTAATTGATAAAACGTACGGGAGGAGGAGTGTATTTTTGAGAAAGTGTGAATTTGTTTAAAGGGAAAAAATTGTTGTCTAAAAGTTTGGTATAATTTTATATTATTCCCTATTTCTCAAGTCAGAATACATTTTTATATAATAAAATGTTTATGTAGTGAAGATTGATAATGTATATACTGATATCAGTGCTTGTCATTTCGTTATTATATATAATTGTATTTCAGATGGCAAAAAAGAAATCTGTTGAAGGGCAAGTGTGCGTTAGTATAAATAAAGTCGGTAGTTATTTAAATAATATACAAAAAATTAAATTAAAATCTATAAAATTCTTGTATAAACCACGTAGAAAAGTTGGTATATTTAAATATGTGAATCAAGCAAAAACGTTATTGAACTAAAATGTATGTCTGAACTAGAAATCATTTCTACTTTGGTGAGTAAATTAGATGAATTTCCGCTGTGATACATAATACATGGATAAAACAACTGTTTTGCGTACAGATTCGGGATTTTAACATAAACGGTTTGTATTGGGACTTTGTGAATCGGTTAATTAGTGGTATTTCATGCCTCTAAATTTGGATAAACGATTGAAATCGATATAGTCCTCAACCGCAATTCGATTTGTTCAGGGAATAAATACCTGTGGGTAAAAAAGGATTTGAGATAAAAGGCCACCACGGCATTTTAACATCGCGAATGAACGCATCGCGTACCAAGCCCGTTTTAGATACATTAAATGTGCAATATTAAAATAAAATTTATGAAATGCAGATAGCGCGTTGCGTATAAAAAAATGCGTGTAATTACGTTGAATGAATGCGATAGTATGTGCGGCACATTTTTAATGAATTTAAACATGAGATAAGACGTTTTTAACGACTAACCTTTTTGTAGTAAGTAGTTAATGACCATATTTTAATATTTTCGTTATATTTTTAATCTCTTGTATTCAAATTATTTTTTATAATTTAATACTGTGCTCTAGTATTTCTTTTTCTAAAGAAAATACTCTTATCAACAAGTAATAAATATTATTCTAAATATAATATTATTATTAAATCGTTCTGAGTGATAATTTTAATAATTAAGATTTTGAAAAACTCTGTAAAAAATATTACACTTCAAACGTAAGTTCTGTAGAGTAATTGAAAAACAAGCACAGATATACATAGGTAAATTAGGAGTAAGTATGTCAAGAATCAACGTGTCAGCAACGATCAACAAAAGTATCGTGTATCAACTCATTCCAATTAACTGATTTTTCTAAATAGTTAAGTGGAATGTCAAATTCGTTACGATACAAATTCGATAATTAATTTCCTCTTAACACTTGCGCAGCTGCTAATTTTCACGCACGAAGTAAATTTAATTATTGCATCATTTTCTCATAAAAGGACCAAGAAACAATTACATACTTCCTGGAAAATGTCACTTAATTACTGATTACGTGAAATAGATGCAATATAAATTTGATCAGTGAAATGCCATCCTAAACAGTTTCACTTAATTTTCACATTAAAACTATTATTTTCGCTTCGTTCAAACGATCGTTTTCAATACTTCGAAATTAATACTAAAATCATAACGAAACGATTTCATATACAAACGTATAGTTGATAAAAAAACGCAATATTACGTCATCCGCCCCCAGTGTGTTAACAAACTCCAGGTTCGTTACCGTGGCGTTAATTAAGTCATCAATTATCACCGTTCCCATTCCGCGGACTCGAAGGAATTTCTAGCGTGCAATTGGGTCCGATAACAATCGTCAAAGGTGAAAAACTAGAGGAACGACGTCCAAGGCAGAATCGGTCGGCTTAATCAGGAAATTAATCTCTGTTTCGAAGCGAAACGGTTTCTCCGCGCACGTCGTCGTCGCCGTCGACGTTCAACTCGTCGGCCTTTCGTTACCTGCAAACTACACGACATCGACGTTCGATGGTTACCTCTCCCCTCCGCCCCCCTCACCCCACCCCCTACGTCACCTTCCCCCTGAAATATTGATCGTCGAACGTTCGTGATTTATGGAACCCGAAGATCCTGATAATAAAATCCTAATTACGTTCGGCGTCCCGTATTTCGACGTAATTCGATTAATTAAAATGGCTCCCATTGCGCGGCGAGCGAAGATATCTCGAACACATTCTTGTACGTTACGTGCAAGCAATTTCCAGCGGGGAAACGTCAATTATGGAAATTTATTGACCCTAATTAGGATTGTTTTGATAACAGCGGTTTGATGCGGTAATAACTTATGATACTTCAAAACTCGCCCGTACGTGCATACTTGTATTTCAAATCTGACATAATTGTATGTATCTCTGTTTCACTGTTGGAACGCATACGTTTTACTGACGGGAGGGTTAAAACAAAAACATCGATATCACGACACACGTGTACGGAACCTTAATTATCCTGTCAGAAGCATCTTCTCAGGAATGCAAATTATGATCAAAGGAAATTGAATTACATAGGGAAACAAATTGAATTATACATAGCCATCGATGTTTTGTTTAACAAAACATAATGATAAATATAATAACACAGTCCTAATAAAAACCTCGTCTTTGAATCTCTTCGATAAATATCACTTCTTACACAAGGGGTATAAGTGACATTTATTTAGTTTTGAGAAAATTTAGCTCAAAATTCACAAATCACAATATAGTACAACATTTTTTTTTCAAAACTGGGTATACCATGTTATTGGAAGTCTTTATGCTAGATTATAAAGAATTTCATCAAATTCAGAGTTTCATGCCACAGTTATCTCAATTCTTTCGAGAATGTCACTTATACCCCTTGTGTTCTAGGCACCTCAAATCAAGTATCTGTAAATTGTTCTCACTGAAAATTCTAAATAAATTAATGCCACATCGGTCCGCAATTTTCGTATGGTCTGCCACAATTATTTCCAATAAACCCGCAAAACCAATCCCACCGGTGGCCTAATCCAAGGAGTGTTCGAATTATTTCGATAAACATCACTTATAATTGTCTCACTAAAAATTCTAAATAAATTAGTACTACATCGGCCCGCAATTTTCGTACGATCTGCCACAATTATTTCCAATAAACCCACAAAACCAATTCGACCGGTAGCCTAATCCAAGGGGTGTTCGAATTCTTTCGACAAACATCACTTATATCAAGTACCTATCTGTAAATTGTTCTCACTGAAAATTCTAAATACATTAGTGCAACATCGTCCCGCAATTTTCGTACGATCCGCCGCAATTATTCCCGATAAACCCGCGGAACGATCCGACCGGTGGCCTAATCCGAGGGGTGCAATCGAAATAAGGAAGTCGGAAGCTGGAGGAACGGTATACTCCGATGTTTTAGGGCACCGCGGGAAGCTGCTAATTACCGAGGCTTGTCTGAATCGTTACAGTGGCTATCAGGCATGGTTCTTTTGCGGAACCGGCTGCCAGCTCTTCGACCTTCCACGCCCTTTCGCAGACTCGGAGTTTCTGCATTCAGGGCAACCACGCGAAACGAGAAAGGCCCCGCTTCTGTCTCAAGCGTGTTAATTAGACGCGCCTTTGTTTCCTCGGAAGGAGCCCGAACGAGGCAAATATGAACGGCAAGCCGACCCTCGAATTTTGTCTCTCGGTTATATCGTAACCGTCGCCGGAGGAATTATTTATGCGATGGGACTGTACCGAGGTTTCATAAGGGGAATCGCGGAGTGCTTTCAATTCGAGACTCCGGTATCTGTACCCCGACGGCGGGACTACTGACTGCCAATCATGATTTTGCCGGGTTGCACGAATTAACGGGATAATTGAAGCGTTTTGTGGAAGATCATGGATAAGACACCGGTGAGCAGACGATTTTTATGTTATGCATATTCGGTTCTGTATACTCAGAAAAATTTGGGTTTGGAATCACTTGTTAGCGAGCAGCATTATTAAATGATAATCTAAATGTCTTGTTATTAAAAATAAGATACACAAAGAATTAGATTTGTAAAACTGATATTGATGAATAATATAATTTTATTTCTTCCCAGATGAGGTGCAGATTAAATGTGATACGAGTTAAATGTCCAATTTAGTATAATTCATATTTTTAAGGGGAATAAATAATTGAAGAGTCGACAATAAAAATGTAATTCTTTTAACCAATGAAATACAGAAGTTTCATTGATCAAGATCAGTGAGTTTAAGTATTTAGTTTTAAATATTTAAACGACAAATCACTGTTACCTCTTACTAGGTGTTACATTAAGAACCGCTGAAATTTCATTATCACGTCGTTATAGTTTTTCAGTTGTATTTCAGTCTCGTTTAAACTTGTGTATTTATATGAAGCGGATAATGAAGGTGAAGTTTCGAAACACTAACGAGCAGAAAACAACGGCTACAGGGTTGAAATGAAAATACAAAATTAAATGGGAACGTGTAGAATGTGAAACGAGAAGTAGATTGCTTTAGTGTTTTATAAAAAACATTTTTCACTCCCTGCCCGCCTATCCAGGCAAAAAAAAATGAAAGAAATTTATTCGGGATTCCTCGTTGGCAATCGACCGACGCAAGGAAATTCTGATTTTGACACGCGCACTTTTAAGAACGTTGCGCAAAAACGTTTCCTATCAGCATAAGCGTAAAGACTTTAGGCGAAAAACGAGGTCAACTCGAGTTAAGCTCTCTTTCCAAAGCTCCGTTGCCGCGGGTTTTCAGACTCGGTAGAACGTTTTACTTAAAAATTCCAACGCTATTCGTAACTGTGTGCAGTCATATTCCAACGCACGACAAAAAAAAGGAGATTCTAATAAAAAATTTACAACGAAGGAAATGCTTTCGAAAATAAACACGTACAAACAAAGTGGAACAAACATCGTGTACACTTACACTAATCTCGTCCACCGCTGTAAGTAAAAACTTACATATTTTTCTCTTTCGAAATATTCACAATTCTTTTATCATTCTTTCTTTCCCTGAAAATATCCATTCTAAAGTAAAGTAGTTCATCTCCACTTCCATAGTTTTATTTTATCAAATCTTTAAGAAGTATTCTTTTATCATTCTTTCTTTCCCTGAAAATATCCATTCTACAATAAAGTCGTTCATCTCCACTTCCATAGGTTTTTTTATTTTATCAAATCTATAAGAAGTATTCTACGAAAATTCAACAGAAAAAGATTTCACAGGCACGCACGATAATGAAACATAAAACGCCACGGGTCTACGGAGAAACAGAGGGAGAGCGTTCGTGCATGTGGCAGCACAAAGCGAGCTTGATTCCCGAGGAAAGAAAGGAAATAACAATGAAAGATAAAGGAAGCACGGGGAGTAACCTCAGGAGAAGCTCGCGGTCGCGTTTAATTATCGACGTTTACCCGCTCCGTCTCCTGGATCATGGGTTACATTTCAAGCTTCCCCTTCGTTTACAGGCATCTGCATATGTGCGTGCCACCAGTAAACAGGATGCTGCCACGCTGCACCGGGATAAATTTATGCTCTTTGATATTTACAAACGCTCTTACCCTAGTGCAATAACGTACAGTTATAACGTTCTCTTTAAATCGGATCCGAGAAAACGTTTCACGAGAAACAGTTTCTTATTATGTTGAAAATCTCTCTTTAAACAAAAAAATGGGAAGTAGTTATAAATAGAATGTTAAAAGTGGTGGGTGGAGGTAGGGTAAGGGGGATACATTGAGATTTAATTTAGTCAAACAGCGTTAAAACAGGGCGTCGTAAGACAATTAAAATACTCTCGTCTGTTTTAATAGTTAACGTCCATCTTCTCATTATTCCACCTGTTTCATTCTGTGTTTTTACCATTGTTTCGACGCAGAAACTCCGGCTGAAATATTTATTTTGCGGAGGAAACCAGTGGACGAACGAAGGCGGGAAAAAAAAGGTAGGAAAGTTTTATCCGCGAATAGTCGCCATGAAATTACTCGAGGAAATCGGATCTCTGGGTACCTTATTGTTGCCGCAGGACGGGTCAAAATTAACGAGGATGCGACGGGTTGGTTTCTCGTTAGGTGCACGCAACCGTATCAAAGTAATAATTTTAGCACCTGCGGTTACACGGCAGCTCGCACCGTCAATCTGTTTCACGGCTTTCTTTTCGTTCCGACGTTGTAATAGGCGATGATTGTTCCATCAAATCGTTCAGCAGCCTGTACGATCTTATGTAAATTAATACTCGTGTAATTGTTGGGTCTAAATTAAAAGGGATAATCTGAACAAAATTTAATAAAATGAGACAAGTGAATAGTTGTGTATTAAAACGCGGATAAAGTTATTGCATGAGTGAAATGTCAATAGGAACTTCTTGAAAAGTTTCAATTCCCCGAGTATTACAATGATGCGTAGCTTTATTCTACTAAATTTTCGTTAATGCCACTGTTTTTTTTTGTAATATGGTACTACGTTTCAAGGAATCAGTTATTTCATGGAATCATTCGACATTCCAATCATTACAAAACTGCATACCAGATTGTTTAATATTACTACTAATATTATTATATACAATTCGCTATAAATTTGATTAATTAAATCGTAAATACTAGATACCGTTTAATAATACACCGGAAAAAGTTTTAAACGACAAATATTCAATTATTTGAAAGTACAAGTGAAATTTACGTATTCATCTTGATCAATACCAAAGCAAACAATCATTGTTTATACAATTCACACAATTTAACTCTTCTAGAGTCGAAAGATATATGTTATAATAAATTGCTATACCCTAGAATTTCTTTCTAACAAAGCTTTTATCATAATTCTCGCGCGTCACAAAATGGGTTCAGCATCAACCCACGAGGCAAAAGGTATTCGTAACATCCGTCGAGTAATTCACAGCCCTTCTCATCGTGCGATTAATAGCGCATCCCTGTCATTCTGTTTAAGAAAGATGTGTCCCTGTGGCACGAAAGGGTACGCGGATATCACGTCACAATACCAATGAAATCTTCATCTCCCGAATCAATTGCACCATCTCTCTCCTCCGTTCTCTTTCGTTTACGGTTCGTCTCTCTTGCAACCCTCCCCCCCCCCCCCCTTCCCATCCCCCTATTCTCTTCCTCTCTGTCTTTCTCTTTCCGCCTCCGTGTTCTCTTAAAGGTTCGCGAACTGACTGAGCCTACCATCAGGCTGCTCTTCAGGAGAAGGCTGGATGTTTACATTTCAATTATCCGACGCCTGAACCGTACCATTATTAGTATTTGCATGATTTAGTAGCCGAAGAAGCGTGCCTTACTGCATCTAGTTATCTTCCGGCTGGCAATTACCAAAGTGTGCCTCGCAGCTCTGTAAATGTTTTGCCCGAGTGTAATCGATGAATCCGAATGATAATAATCGATATCAGTTAAGTATGTTTGACGACTATATCCGTCATACGAAAATTGTGTTACCATTTGACATTTAAATCGTAGTATTGGTGAAAACGAAGATATATTCTCAAATTGTAATATGTTTAGAATGTTTAGAGGTGAATATAAATAATTTAAGATGGGATTTATGTATCCATATTTTTCTAACGTTATCACTTGATTCTCGTAACACACAGCTGTACGTTCTACAAAGAGGTCGTCACACTTAACTGATTAATAAGGCATTGTCAATTCGCGTGTTATCAATAATTAATCAGATAATTTCACATTTGTATTTGGATATTCGGAAAATTTGATTATTTAAACTGGGATGATATATTTAGAATTTCAGTATATTATAGTTGGAAATTGGTTTCGGACGTTACGAGTATAAGGGCAGAAATCGTTCTTGACGAACTGATATCAGGAAACCTATCTGGAGAGCTTTTGTGCGAAATGTTTATGCAGCATTAAAGTTATGCGAGCCGTAAAGTTTAAACAACATCGAGAGAACGCTATAGGTTTTGATGGTATGTTTCATTACTTTATGTACCGTCGCATTTCAAATGAAATATATTATACATACCGCGCGGCTGATAGTTGAGAAATCGTAAAATGCGAGGAACAAACATAAATAATGAATAGGCGAAACTACGTCAGACTTTTAACCCTAGGGATCGCGGAACGTCTCGGAAGCTATCGGAACGTACTTAATCAATTGATTGGTAAAGCAATTCAGAAATCGATGGGGAATGGTAGGCAAACGAAAGGGCAAAAAGTAGCGTAAGAACGAAACGACAGAAATGAAAAGAATCCCTCTTTAAGCAGAAGAAAAACTCGGAAAACGAAACTCCGGTGTAATATTCCGAGAAAATTCTACAAATCGATGGAAGGAACGGAAATGAATGAAAGAGAGAAACAAAGAGCGAGAAAGAGAGAGAAAGTGGAACATTTCTGTGCTCGTTAAAACGCGCCGCTTCAGCATCCAATGCGAACCGGAAGAAAGAAAGCCTCTTTCTCTCATCGCAGAACGTGACCCGCTTCTCGTTTCTTCGATTTTTCATAGAACTATCGCTCCGTTCCTTTCAAGATGAAACTCCTTTTTCCTTCATCTTCCGCGGAAGTAAATTTATGCGACAGTTTAGCGACGAAACAATGATGATATTAATTCCACCAGTTTTAATTGATCCGACGATTACAAAAGAAAATCTATCCTCGCAGGAAAGCGTCGAAGTATACGTTCAAAATGTCGTTTTGTAAATACACGAAGAATAAAATCTGCATAAAAATCGCCCACGATACGAACTATATCGCTGTTTCGGGAAAATCAGACTTGACATTTTTTCTGGAAAATTGTTCGACGCATATAAATTTTCTGCGTATAACATTTTTCTTGTGTAATAGAACCTTCGTATCTATTATCAACAGATATTCAGATTTTCAGAACAACATTCTACCTACTCGTGTTTGAAAATTTAATAAAATATTTCCCGGTAAATTACGTAATATTTATCGTATTGTTATTGTAATCAGGATTAATTACAGTCGAGTCTACGCAGTTGCGTCCAGGTTTTTTTTGTACTTATACAAGGCATTGATAAAAATGATTGATGTGTTCGCGTGTAAAAGGGATTTTCACGCCTAACACGACTTCTTTCACGGAACATTTCGCGATTTCCAAGCAACTCCGATTCCCAGGTTAGGGTGTTACAAACACGAACAATGTTTCATTCGTTGGCCTGTCGATGCTCAAAATACCGTAAGTAATCATAAATATGTATCAAGTGAATATATTACAGCTTAGATCGAAGAAAATCTATCCCTCGCACTACATCAATCATTTCCCACCACCATAGCAGAAAGCAAAGTTTTTCTTATGATACTGCAGTTTATACGCGACTGCACATTACTTCGTCCATAACCGTTTCCCGCAAGCATGTATTTTTTGTTTCATTTACAGTAGAAGCGAACATATTTTTTGTTTATCGCGTACACGCGGTAGAAAATCTTCTTAACGTCGATCAAATATCTGTAGAATTGATTTTTTCAAAGTTACACTTCCAATCAAGTGTAAAACACTAGTGGATGTCTGATCAATGTACAGTACATTCTACTGAAAATTTCTACCACTCATGGTTTTAAATTTTATTCCCATTGCCACTCTGTGACATTTTACGAATCAAACGGGACAAAATTAAAATTATTTCAAGAAAGAAACAGTTGTTTTTTCGATTTATTGTTTGTTTCTCCAATTAACGAGCACGTTATTCAGATAAAAAAGAATTAAATACAATAAATACAAACACGTTCCAAAAATGCTCGTAAAAATAATTGTAGCATAGAGACCATGTCTCTAAGCTTAATTACACAAAAAATAGCATTGTATAAAAATGTATTATGTGTTAAAAGTCTATTTGTAATTGGAAAATATGGGTTACATTATATGTATTGGGATTAAGATTAAAGTGTAAAAGGCGGATAAAATACTTCTTCTGAAAAGAGACCTGTAAATAACGTACCTTGAATAATCAAAGGTGACGATTCTTACACACAAATATAAATAGGCAGTATCGCTACAATGCAGTAGCAAAGAAAATCTGAGGTTCGTACATACAATATTTCCTAAACGTACGGTCAAACTAAGTTTTCTACAATACTTTCTCGATCCCATTAACAGATTATTATAGGTCCATTCTTCGATCAATATTTATATTTTCTAATAAAATAGATATTCTTTTATCGACTAATTATATTTCTTTTTCTATATCAGAATTACAACCCAAATGTCATAATGTTCCGGTAGATCCGTAAAATGTGACACATTTGAAAATAAATTATATCAACATATTCATTGATTCCAGAGAGACCTTATAAAAGTTGGAACAGTCCACCCCGCTATTTTACCATACGGCTGGGAACACGTTTCGACTTGAAATTCGGATCGTAAGAAACTCGTGCTATTTATTCGTCTTCTATTGACCCCGTGATATCTGATGTCCCCCTCCGTTGACCTTCAGTCTCCGAATTGTTACGAAAATCGCTGGAAGAATCAGTAGCGGGCGGGCAGAAATTGGTCTGGAAAGACTATTGCGTTGCATCGAGACAGAGATTAAAGAGCTGTTATTCCCCTGTTTTAACGGCGGAAATGAGCTGGCCGGAACCGATCGCCGGCCGATACTTCGGAATTTTACGACTGAAATGAGATCGACATTGATATTGACCACTGTATTCCGTTATCTCGACTAGCTACTGAGAATAAAAGAAATTTATTGCTCTGTTATGTGCTATTTGACATTATCTTGGGACATTATCTTGTAAAAAAAGAGTTAGAACAATATATTTTCCAGTGGTATGTACTTCTAAGGAAATTTTGTATATGTATCCGGGTTGTATGTTTATGTATTGGTTTTATCGTCTTATGGAAGAGAAACAGATATTTCCATACTTTCTGTAGATTGATTTTTATCTGTCAGCTGGAATTTTATGGACCATGTGTTACAATATTGTATTATGCTTTGAGTGATTTATGTAATATGACAATGATGAATGTAAACATTTATTAGTAATTATCTATTGGTAACTACTTAATTGCTAGTATTTTCGTATTAATTATTAGTGTAGTTTTCTCTTCATTTGTAACGAGCATTTATCGAATATTATTACTAATTGTCTGAGATATACAAACAACATAAAAATATACTGGATTTTACAAATATTATATTTTATCGATTGATAAAAAGAAATGACTTCCGTATACAGACATTCAAATGTCAGTATCTAAACTGGGGCTCTAAATAGGCTATAACAGAAACTTTTCCATAAATACCAAGCACCCTAGTTCCCCAGGTTATTTACGGGTCACCGATTTTATTACGAGTTGAGTCATTGACAGTAACCCTAAAATTCGTATAAGTCACTCCGATCCTATTTGAAGATATGAAATTAATTAATTTCAAGGAATCAAAAATATCTGAATCACCTTCCTTCCACAGTTTTTAATTACCAATCTAGTTTACAATATCTAATTCAAAATACCAACTCCTAAAATACACAGTCAGATTTATTATACAATATTATTTCATCGATTAAAAAATTAATCTTCACGACAGCAACAACCGATCGATCGGCGTGAAAAATCGTTGAAGCATTAAAATAAGATATGGACCGACATCCCGAACTATCTCTCTCTCTCGAGGATTAACGTTGCCGTTTCCCCCTCGCCGGTTCACGGAAATTAGTTCTGCGGAAATGCTCCCTGTCTTCACAGTCGATCTTACGGATCGACGATTTTACGAGGACAGGATCGCTGCATCATTGACCGCTGTCGTCGAAATTCGAATGGGCAAACTTGACTGCTGCCAACGGCGCAGTTAGCCGGCTCCCTCCATTTATTTCTGAACTTGGTGAATATCAGATCGCCCGACAGGGGAGAAATCGCCCTGCAATTCCAGTCACGGTAACTGCACTTTGCCAAGACTATAGGAGGTCAGATAAGACGGCGACCGACGAAGAAAAGGGAGTCCACTTGGTTCGTTTGTCCGACGACTACCAGACGAAGGGAAACAGAAAATTCCTTGCCGTACGATTGTTCACAATTTTGAAAACTAACTACGTTTCCGTTAACCTGTTAACCGGTACATATTCCTATAAAAAGAAAGAAACACTTTGCTGGACAAAGAGAAATAATAAAAGAGGTGTTAACTTTTTCCTATAACAAAATACCAATATGTCGTAATGCTGTTTCTACAATAATAGAAATAAGTAAAGTACACCGTATGATTGTTTGTCAATACGAATAAAAGGAAAACGATACAAGATACCACTACCTTTATGTGGAAATAGGAAACTATATCGATGTATACAATTCTTTGCAACGGGGACAGCTTTTTTAATATTAATGACGAACTAAATCGCCTTGCCCCATGAAGGAAACCTTTTCAAATGACGGATTAAGTCGTCCTTGCTGGCTGACAAGCTAAATTGATTCTTATTGTTCACTGTAGACTGAAATAATAAATTCCCCATTTGAAGGATACAATAAAGAAAAATGATCTTAAAGACAGGGAATAAAATGTGAACAGTTGTATCTCACGTATGTAAAGATTCACGGGATAGTGTGCAGCGAGAAGAAAGTTGGCTATGAAGACGCTCAAGCTGAAAAGTCACTTATTCCTGTTGTGTGTGTTAACTTTCAGTGCGAGGACAATTGAGCCGTCTTGATATCGTCGTTGAACGAAGTAAACGTATCAAACAGTCGTGTTTTAAACCTTTTAAGCCTGCCCAGGGTGCAACACGCTATTCCAGTACATGGTTAGAAAAGGCTCTTAGCAAGTGCTTTAGGTGGGCGTTTTCGACCGCGATATAGTACCTTTTAACCACAGAAAAAGGGCAAAAAGTACCGGAATCTACGACCTATCTTTTCTTTCTTTTTCCTCGTTCCGTTCTTTTCTCTCTCTCTCTCTCTCTCCTATCTTTCATCTGTGTCTCCCTCGCTTCGTCTGCTTTTCATTTTTCGCTCTCCCTCTCCGTTTCCATTTGCCACGAATTTTCGTACACAGCTGAGAAACAAAAACACCGTGCAACCGTGAAAATGACGTATGTCGTTTCCGTCTATCATTCTTCGTCTCCCCGAAGTGTCTTTATCACCCTCGTTCGTTTAAATTGATCTTTCCTCGCGACTTTTTGCTATTTCGTACAGAAAATATCTTGATACGCTAATATTGTAAAGACTATCCTATGATTGTCGAAATTTTACATAACGAATGAAATACTTTCCTTTCACGTAAATAAAATGGATTCTGGTCTATTCACTACTACTCGTTTATAATTTCAACGCGTACCGAGGAGAGGTTTAAACAGACTAGAAAATACTAGAAGCCGGTGCTTTAAGTGCATTCGATCGCGGTGTAATAGCTTTTAACTACGGAAACAAAGGGAGGTACGATTACCACCGACGTACCCTTTTATTCTCCTTCTTTCTTTCCCTACTTTCCCTCCTTCCTTTTCTACTCCTTTTAGCGCCGGCTTCTCGAGCTTCGCGAACAAAGCGAACACTTGGCACGCATCCCGAAAATCCTAACCACTGATGGTGTAGATTGTCAGATGTTCCCTGGACGTGACCTAATATTTCGCAAAGCGGCATAATGGATGCTCTCGCGGGACTTAAGTGAAGTAAGTCCTGCCGCCGACAGTGTTCTGTAGATACTCATCTTTTGTATTTATTCCCCCGGTTGCCCGCTTACTGTAATTCAACACGTAAATATATGTATTTGCCGCGAAGGCTATTCGGAAATTGTATCGAACTGAACATTTTCTCGAAAAGAATGGTACGTTTGATTGGTGAATTATCATTGCTTTATATTTTTTTGATAAATATATATATTGATCTAAATTATCAGTATAGACAAGAAAATGGAAGCAGGGAAATGAGAATATTTGACTATTTTACTAAAATTATTAATGATGGAAAAAGGCATATGCATTTGATATGTTTGTAACCAGCAGAAAATAGTGTTGATATTTTAATTCTAACAAATGCCCACTGCAGCTGTTCTTAGAAATGAGATATCAGAGAATATTGAGCTTGTATGTTGTTAACACAATATCAAACGAGAAGAGATCAAATTCGAAAAAAAATATTTTTAGTGAAATTGTCAAATGTATATTTTTAATAAAAACCGACAAAAATAAAATCAAAACAGCGAGTGAAAAATATTTGCATTTTTACAATACACTACATTTTTTTTCACAGTTGTCTGTTTCTCGTATTTCTAAACATTTGCTACGGTGTTCTCTCGAAAATATTTTACTTCACGAAATTAAAACGGAGAAAAAAAGTTCATTACGACGCAAAGTAGCTGCTGCGGGGAACTCTAGAAATAAATGTGCCTGATAAGCGTACACATTTGGCTTCTATTATCTTACATCATTTTGAACGATCTTAAACACGATGCTAAAAAACAACATCCTCTCTCTCTCTCTATGTTTCGTGTTTTTACGTATAATTGGCACTAAAATTCCTAAAAATAAAAGGACCATACAATATACTAGTATCATTCCATAACATACAACGACTTATAATATCTTTATCATAACTCGTAATAGGAAAAGTTTCACGAACTATTAATAAAAATATGTATAAAATTCCTTCCAGACACTAATCAAGTACCCTTTCACTTCACCGTAAAATATCTCTAAAAAAAAGTAGCTGTTATTCAAGCGACAAAAAACTCGCGCATCGCTACATCACGCGCTCTTTGATCAGTAGCCAAGTTAGAAATCACTAACTCAAAAGCCTTGCAACAAAAAATTGTATACTCTAAACGTTACAACCCTTTCAGTCGATGTAAGACAGCTATTTTAGCTTCCTCGCCGATGCGAGTCTCGCCTCCTTCTCGATTCTCTATGCAAAGAAACCCCGTTGTTCCCCATAAAGGAAATCCATGGCGGGTGGTCCCCCTTCCGCTTTTTTTTCCCCCCCGTTCGTATTTCCACGAAACTGTTTTCCTGGCACGAAACCCCTTTCGGTGCGCGTCTATCATCCCCCTTTCTCGCAGCGGGGCGCAAGATACGCCCCTGGGTACGGGCCACTTCGTCTCCTTTGAAAGGCGACCACGCACGTTCGAAATACGCGTTTGGGAAAAAAATCGAGTTGTAATGGATGTGACTTTCGCACGGCTGAACTGTTTCGATGCCTCGGTTCCCTGTCACTCGAATACATTTCCCGTATAGGATACGGAAAATCTTTCGTCCCTTTGAATTTATCTCGGAAATTTCTCGTGTGAAGGTTTGGCCTGTTTACGTATTTTTTTATTTAACGCGGGAGACAAGTTGAAAAAATCTGTATAAAAGTTGCTAGTCTAAGTAGACTATGTCTACAAATTTATTGCGACATTTAATGTCTGATTTTAGTAGAATCGCATATTAAATGTGAAAGAAAAAGACCATGTATCTACATATAAACTTTCCCGTATTTTTATTGGTAGTAGTCTACCTCGTTAAATGTATACATACATATATACGTGTTTCTACGTCTGTTAATAATTAATTGTACGCGACAACCCACTTTCCGTAAAAAATAAAAGCCCATTCCAGTGACAATTGAATACGCAAAAAACTAAAGTTACCAAATTTAAACCGATCGAATTTCGCTAACGACGTTTTAAAAACAATATTCATTACTGATTATTCATTTACCAGCGCGATATAAACGCACGGTTTTACGTACCTGATATAAAGAGTCGCCAGCCGAAGTCCATAAAACTGATTACTTATTTAACATATAAAAGTAACCGGGCAATATGCGAAACATTTGAAAGGGACTTCAAGAATACGGAAGCTTCATCCATTAGGGTGTCTTTATCAGCGTTGCCGATCGCAGAGGAGTTATCGTATCCTCTTTTATACAAATTCGCATCGTCGGAGGATCTCGCGGTGCCGCCAGGAAATATTAATCCGAGGTAACAGCGGACGTAATGCCGCGGCGATTTCGGGGCCGTTGAACGTGCGCCAAATACACACGGCGTAGCCGGTTTAATTTTTATTTCGCGTATCGTCGTGCGCCTTCCGCTGCTTCATAAATAGTAATAAAAGTGCGAGGGTGTAGGTTGCCTCTGGCATAAATTGAACCGGCCGCGAATATGAGGGTGGTAACCGTTTCTGACGAGTATCCGCGTCTTTACGTATTGTATATATGTATACAATCATGTTTTTTGGTAATTTTTTATGAAAAATACAATTTTATTATTCGAAATATAAACAATTATAGAACCCAAATCAATAAAAGATACTAGTTAATCAAACTAACAATAGACCAAAATTTTAATTCAAAATCTTTCCCAGTTTAATTGGTTTATTAAATAAAAAAATGGAAGATATTCAAATTGATATTTTTATTTTAAAACTAAATTAGTACAACCGTAATTTTAATATCTAGATTTCTTCACTCCAAGGATTACATGATTATACCAAAAAATTAACTTAGATCGTCTTGAGGCACGTGTTGTTTTTAATTTAAAAAAAAGTTCCCAGTGTTTTTTCATCAAAAAGAAGCTTTTTAGGAATCGTCGCAAAAAATTTAATTTTTAACGACCACCCTAGTATACATTGGTATCTTCGATATGAAACATACATATTAATATAAATCGCGAGCATGACCGCGTCTGCGAATGATTTGGAAAGAGAAATCTCGTGCAAACGTATAAAAGACGTTCGGTTCTGTAATAATTTTATTTTTAAACGTGGGCAACAACGTATTAAAGTCAACGTTGAAATTGCGAGCGGGGTGCACGCGAGGTTAATTGATACGCCCGATAAAAATACTCGTTTTCGTCGATACGATCAGGTGAAACCGTTAAGCCATCGAAAATGAAACACCGACGTACCGGATTATTATCGTTTGTCATTTACTCCTCGCACGTGTGTTTCCCCATCGCGATAATACGCGAGCGTCTTGGATACCGTTATGAATGTAAAAGTCATACCTTTCTTATTATGTTAATATCAAACGATGCATGCACGGTGCACCATGATATACGACGTACCTTCGTACAATGTGTAGAATCGTTGTATCGAAACAATTCAATAAATTCGAGCTCGACAGATATATCAGAAACTTGACAAGATCGAGTTCGATTTTAAGCAATGTTCACAATAGGGACACATTTCTTGATTTTATTTATATTTAACAAAACAAAACTTGTTTTTCTTAGAATCAGAAAAGCTTATCTGGCTAGAAACGATCTATACATATAAATAGATCTATATAAATAGAACGTTTTATATAGATTTTATACAATTTTATATAGATCGTTTCTAGTCACATAAGCTTTTCTAATCCTAAGAAATCCATATACACGATCGATAATCTTTCAATATTATTATTAACAAACCTTGTATACCAGACAAAAATTCAAAATAAATACCGTTACTTTAAATATTTCTCGTTAACGATGCCACTGAAAACCGTCGCATCGTTATCACACAGTTTTGAACATTGTTACGAACAACTAACAAGGGACTCGTTATACATAAACTTTTCCGCGATATACCATACCGAGAATCTCTAAAATTCACTAAAACTAGAAAACGACGTGTCTACGTGTTAAACAATTAGCTTAAGAGTTCGTCCAAGTGGTCGACGAATATCGCGTGTGAGAAACGTCAGAACGCGTGGCGTTGATCGTCGCAATTATTTCACATCAGCGTTTACCAACGCCTCTAATGAAATATTATAATCGTTACGCTAAACACTTCCAACGGGTACGGAATACCGCGACCGCCGTGTCACATCGTTACCGAGTCGTTGCTGGAGGATGTTAGGAGCAGATAATACCGTGCACTCCGGGGATCCAAGCGGATTCCATGGTGTGGCTGTTGCGATGGGTCTAATGTTGCTTTTATCGCAACGATAAATCAAAATGCCCACCGAATTACTTTGCTAGGAAGTAACGACGACGACAACTACGCCGACGGAAAATGAATACGAATGGTAGCGACCCGAGGACGAACAGTGCCCGCAACGAAACGAATTTATACGATACAGTTAAAACGTTAATATTCGCACGGCAATTTCGCGTACTGTAAATATAAGTAAACTTCAAATTTTTAGTCAATTAATAGTGTGAGAGATTTGTAAAATAAGCTAATGTACTATGATGGAAATGTAATTATTTCGTTTTAATTTAGATTTATCGAATGAGTTGATAATAATGTTTATTAATGGATCCGGAACAAATTATAAATAAGAAAATGTTACGAGTGAGATGATCGTTACGAAAGTAATTAAAAGTGAAAGTGACAAGGAAGTAATCTTACTAATTTATATGTATATGTGTGAAGTATTTAAAAGATGATGGATTTTTTCTTAAAAACTAAATGATTTATCAAACAGAAAGCAAACTGTTTTTACATGTTGAAAAATTGGTCAGACAATGAAACTTATAACAATGATATGTTAACAATGGCCTATGTGAGTTGTCGGAACATGGTTTCAAAGAAAGGCTGATGGCAATCATCATTTCCTTCGTATTCATTGTTATCAACTCTTTCATTATTAAATATGATATATGCTTTGTACATTCAAATGTACATACATC
Source organism: Mimumesa dahlbomi (assembly GCA_917499265.3). Lineage (NCBI taxonomy): Eukaryota > Metazoa > Arthropoda > Insecta > Hymenoptera > Crabronidae > Mimumesa > Mimumesa dahlbomi. The sequence goes on along the minus strand of OU824118.1, from coordinate 6,432,752 downwards.
TATCACGTCTAATATTTGAATATTAAATTAATCTCTGGTTCATCTATATCCTCTCATATTTTATATCTAATTATTGCCTAACAACTTATTCCATCTTTCCTCATAAGAACGGATTACAGATAACTAATGGAATCACATTTTTTTTTAATCCACGCTATGTTGCAACGCCATTACTGATAATGCAATGTGAGACGTACAAACACAATTTGTGTCATTTATCTTTTACGTAACCAAATGTCAAACGGGAAAATTCGTATTACACAAACGTGTAAGTGAAATGACGTTGCAGATATGTGTGTTAATTTAACAGCCATTCTAATGCGATATTCTAATATCGCTCGTGTGTCATCGCCTCCGGGTAATTACCACAGAAATGCAATCTTCGTGGAACGATTTGATTAGTCGAGAAAGTGCAAAACGGAAAACGTAAATAACGTTAATACAATGCTGCGAAGTAATTACTCGTAGGAAAACACACATACTGTCGAGTCATTTTACATTCTCTGCTACTGAATTCCTTTAAAAGTTCAAATTCCCTTTTTCTCTGGCACGTTCTAATATGCGTATGTACATATACAAATGCAGTATCAGTATATGTAACTTTTATATCACATTTATAGTAGTAGATACTTAATCACTTAATCTTTGAGATCAATTATATCAAATTGCAGCAACGTTCTCTATAAGTAACATTATACACAGACACGTGCAATCAACTTTAAACTTTCGAAAAGTGTAATTTAATAATACTAAAATAGCAGCATTAGAAAAAAATTAATATCTCAATGTGTGGCAATACTCGGTACATACAGTCAAGTTACTTAATTAATTCTATCCCAAGTGTGAAAATTCACATAAGAATATAATTTTATATAATTCGTAAATGGTAATAACCGTACAAAGTCCTAGCTTCCGATTTACAAGCTAGACGACATAATAATTGCAATCGGGCGTATTTCATCGTTGCAAATACAGAACGTCGAATGCGAAACAAGCAATTTATCCGACACATGCTTACCCGGCGAAGAAATATTTCTTGTCCAAGTCATTAGCGACACACATATAGCCAGCGATATTATTACACGAACGAACAAATACTGTATCTTCCTCAGAATTTTAATGGTCATTCGGTCAATGCCTACGGTAAAACGTGCCAGAAGAACTGGTTTAATTATGGCATAGCGGATAAGAAAATTATTAGCGGGGATCGGACCTACAGCAGGGCAAACGATGAATTTGCAATAATCGGCGTGTCTTCTTGCGCCTCCGTGGAATTAAGCGGATCACCGGAAAAAGGATCGTGTTTTGCGGACGGGCTTAATGACTGCTGCGTGATTGTCTCTGATTGACTCGAACGGCGGGCCCGCGACAACACGGACGCAGCAGTATCGACCACGGATACACTACCTTTAAGATATTCATCAAGCAAAAACCTTGACTTGGGAAACGTCAAGATTTATGGTGAAATGTGTTTCCCCTAGAATATCGTAGTGTTTCAAAGTTATGTATTTGCACGTTTGATATTCTTAGAATAACCATAGGATCAGGAACTTATGTTTTTTAATTTGTTTTAGAAAGAATGGTATTTTTTAAATTGTTATTTTGTAAATATATTTCATGGCTCCGCTAATATAATGAAAATAATTCGTAGGTCGATAATTGAATACTTTCAATTATTATGTAATCATCATAGTTATAGGGACATTTTAAAAAATCAACGTTGGAAGACATTTGCAATAAAAAATTAGGTGTCCTCACCGTGTTTTGTCAACAAGAAAAATTGATACTACACGACAATACCGTAACAAGATAAAATTCTCCTTCTTTGTCCACAATTGAAATTTCATTCCGCGTTCAAGAAATCATCGATCGATACTTCCGCAATTTATTATCCTACTAAGAAACTGTAACTTTTGCAATATGCAGCGGGCGATATTAAAAGTTTGAATAGAATCCCGTGCGCAACACCGACGTGAACTATGCCGGTGAAAGACGTTCTCTGATAGACGGGAAGAGTCGTATCAAAGATCGAGTACTTTTCAAAGAGCGGAGAATACGAAATAATTCCTTCGCTCGGAAGTATATAAGTAAACAATGGGCATAAAAGTTTGTCAAACAAAAGAGTCAGTCCAGCCTCTCGTGGATGTCTTTCCGGACGGTCAATGAACGCCCGACGTCCCCTAAGTACTGTATGCCCAGCCATGCTGTACAACCCACCCCAGATTACGTGGACCTATCTCCGCCAGAATCATTCTTATTTACACAATTTCTTCGTGCGCGTTGCTTTACGGTTGTTTGAACAATAACTGCCAGAGAAACCGGAGATACAATTTCATCTATGGTCAGGAACGACACGTTCAGGATCGAAAAAAAAAAAGAAACGGCGAGATATACGTATGTATATGTATATGTATAGGGTACAGAGTGCTTTTCCATAGTTTGTTTTGTAAATTACATTCCCGAGTAGTAGTAGTAGGAAGGCTGTACAAATATGTATGTACGCATTTAAGAATCTGAATAAATGTGAAAAATATACACGGCATTTGAGATCACGTCTGAAAACGAATTTCATATTAACCAGAAGGTAGTAATAAAAAGGATCCCTTGAAAATAGCTTGAACCGAGAGAAATTCCGTGCGACGCTCTTTCAGTGGTTTTATATTACCAGCGAATAATTTGTTGCCGACGTCCTGCCATAAAGCAGCACGTTCTAAACGCCCATGGAAAAATATGCCGAGATTGTAATATCGCGAGCAACCAGACGTTTCGTTTCTCGTCCCTAGGCGTATAAGTTCGATACCGTGCCGTACCTTCATCGAGTCTTTGTCGAACCAATATATCCCCGTGGCTCCATTCATGTAATGATAAGCTCACCCCCGTATTCATGTGTAAATACCCCCCTCTTCTTCTTACTGTACTTCTTCCCTCTCTGTTTATCTCATCTTCTTTTGCGCGAAATAGTTATCTCGTTCACGAATTATCTATATGTATTTTTGGAGGGTGATAGATAAATATTTGGTGCTCTTTTATTTCCCGATAAAAAATTATTCGTATGTAATAAAACGTTTGTAATAGATTCTCATATTTTGAATAAATCGAGTTCTGTAAATTCTTTCATTTATAATAGATTCGTTTTAATTGAAAATGATACAGGGAAATAGAGAACTATGAGTAATTGCTTCCGGAGAAATTAAAATGAATATTTAATTAGCTTACTATAACATTTCCTTGTCTTGTGTCACATAAACTCGTTGATTGACTTATAAATTAATAGTACCGGTTGAGTAATGTATTATGTTAATAGTATGCTTATCGGTAAATAATAATAATAATGCAATCGTCACGATGAAATATAACTTTCGTTTTTCTTATTAAATGAATCCTATATTAATGGTCGTACTCCAGATTCAAAAATGTATTAATGATTGCAATGAAAATAGGATCGTCATATTCGCATTCTTAGAAAGTACACCGAAGAAAAAAAGAAAAAGTCACGCGATACATTATACAAGCCGAAAGCATCCGTGAGAATAATTTCAGATAACTATAATAAAGTTTCCTAACGGAGATAAACCTGAGAAATTAAAAATCTGATATAATACCCTTCCGTAATAACGACCGGTCGCGCTTTCCTCATTTTAATGAGGAGGTCTCGACGTTCGTATTAACATTATCTCAACTGTATTCCCGTGTGTCTTGCGCTTAAAAAATTACCAGTATGCAAACCGCACGTGTGTGAGATGACATAGGGCCTCGGCGAAATAGAAAATTAATTTTCGACGAACATAATAAATGCTTTTTTACCGAATGCTTTAATCCGCGTCATTCGAGAAGGGACAAGCAAAAAGTGAAATTTTATTCTGTTGTTGCCTCTCTCTTTTCCTCTCCACGATTCTTCCTTCCACTTCTTTTTCTCGCGATGAAATCGTTCTCTCCAAGTGTGGTTGCGGAAAAAAGTATAAGTTGACCTTGTACGGAGCGTAAATAAAAACGCGAGGAACGCTCGTACTTCGTTTACGTTAACCGTAGCCACCCACGTCGAGAAGCACGAATTTATAATTTACGTTAACTCGGAAAACAAAACTGGACGCCAGGTTGGAATGCTCGCCGGCCGTTTCTCCGGGAGTTATTCGTACGGTTGTCGGTGCACCACGTGAACACGGAATCGCAAATACGAATCTGTCTATACTGACTGAAGTATTTCAGCGAACTTTTCGGCAGTCGTCCAAGGAAAACAAGTATAACGTTACGCTGGCACTCGTCGATCTGAAGCGCAATTTTTGTTATTAATCCAGGTAAAAGAATTGTCAGTGTGTGTTTATATGTAAAGTTGAGCATTAAGACTATCGGCAAAAAATTGTAAGACGAATGTAAAGTTCGAATTTCATACTCTAAAAAATAATAATTATATTTGAATTAATTAAAATTTGTCCTGCATCTATAATATAAATAAAGAAGTTATAGATATGAGACAACTTTATATTAAATATCATTTGTATTATGAAATTATGGTACTAACGCTATATGCGTAAATTTTGTAAAAACTCTACTCAAAATATAAAAGGTACGACTATACAAAATGTGACACAAATCTGATTGAGATTTTTAACGTGTGAAATATGGATCATAGATGTTACCATTTCCTTTGAATGCTCGTTATGTGTATTATTATGGGAGAGAATGCTGGTGTAGTTAAAAAATGTTACGGTAGGGCGAGTTTCTTTTAATATGGATTATTAAGATAATTAGAAATTATAATTAAGTAGTTTCGTATCTAAACGATGCTCCGTGATAAGCGGCTGTTAATAACATCTTTATATATGATGTGTTGCATCCCTTCATGAATATTAAATTCAAACTTTTAAAAAAGTGTGCACTTGTCTGCACCTTGTCACCTGGTTAGGAACATTTTAAAAAAGGACCAACTGAAATGGCAGGTAACAGGTTTAACTGGTCCGCCAGTATAACAGGTAGAAGCAGCAATGATATATAAAAATAAACCGCGACATTCATAGAAATTTATAATGTCCCAGGAACTTATTAATAGCTGATTAGAATTTCGCGTAGTCCTTTTTTAAATGACAGAAATAGCACTTTAAATCTAAACATTATTGCCATTAAAAGACTATTGCAGTAAAGTACAAATTATTGATAGAATAAATTATATAACACTCAAATATATTAATAATCAAATTATAATCTTCAAAAATATTCGGATATTCAACTCGCAGATTCATTTACGCAAGCGAATGAAACTCTAAAACATTTCTACAAGGGACAGAAGACGGATAACCCTGCAGGTCGATACTTTCAAGAAAACAGTCTCGTTTTCGAAACGTACATTTAAAGCGTGCGGTAAGCCGAGTGGAAGTATAAACAAGTTTTTACCGTTGTCGAAAAAAAAAAGAAGAAAAAAAAAGAGGGCGAGGTCCACGAAATACAGTATAGAAGCAAGAATTTACATAATATCGCCGTCAAAGGGGCGCTCTTCATTCGGCAAACATCGTCGATGATACTCCGGTCCGTTTAATTAAATGAGAGATCCCGAGTATTTCTGATTCGTTTGCGGAAACGTTCACGGCCGGAGCGTTGCAGTTTGGAAAACGATTTTTGCGGGGTGAAAGGAGGGGTTGGCGCGGCCGGGGAGGGTGAAGGGGAGGGGGGAGGGGGGAGTGCGAACGTTTCCGCAATTTTTCTCAAAGGCCGCCGCTATCCGTCAGGCACTGCATTAAATCCCAGATGGAACGAAAACATTTTCTATGATTACGTTAAAGCGAATATTTGCTGGTTCCGTACACATATAATACATACATAATGTATGTACTATGTCTGTTCGGTGAGGGGGAGGGTTACGTAATGTAACCACAACCGAAACGGCTCTATTCGTCTATTAGAAAGAGAGGTGCGGCCGTGTGCCGTGCGGTTCCGCGAAGGAATCCGCATTTTTACGGACCTTCCCAAGACCAGGCAATTTATTATTTAACCGCGGACAGGATACGGCCACTTTTTCGCTTATTTACCGACGTTTACGCCGGTATTGTTCGGCGTTAATTACGCGGTCCGGTTGTTTCGCGACGGAGGCTATTCATTTTCGAAAAGAACGCGTTAACGTACCGGCTCCTATGTACTTGTGTGTACCATTTTTATGTAAACAATCGTCGGAAGAGTAATTCGTTTGAGGAAAACATGGTTTCGGAGATACACTTTTATTTAACTTCCGCGGGTGTACTTACTTTCTTATTGCATTTGTTTTATGCAAATTCTGTTAGCGTATTATAAATTCGAAAAAAGTAATTACTCTGTAAAGTGAAAGTTTAGAGAGAGTAATTAAAATCTATATTGTTTTGTAGTTAATTTTGCACATTTTTAATAATTTTGCGTGTTTGTACATAATTGCTGGCACCATTTTAGAACTGACTTGTGACATTTACATTAGTGCTCGATAGGCTGCATGGCTTTATTTAGTAGAACAACCATTTCTGAAATATTAAAAAGATTCTCGCTCGTTATCACATTTTTTCCTTTTACTTCGAACTCGCTTAATGGACATTATTTATTAAAGATATACAAGGAAAGAATGCTCAGCTTTTAATATCTAGAATGTAGAAATTATGCAGGAAAGAAATATCTGCCCCTTTTTACAAAAAAAAAATTAATATTTTGCTGTAATCTCCTTACGTCAAAGGCTGTGTAAAAAGTAGGTTCACTATTTTTCTTATCTCTAATCTACGGGCATCTCTAGTGAGAGATCTTACTATCTAAGGTGCTGCAAGCTTTAAAGTTGATGCTCCAGTTACGCCATGTATGCATTTAATCCGTCCAGACTTTTATTTTCTAATCTTCTCGGAATGTTGACACTACTCTTTCTCTAGATGTTATCAAGCGATGATATTCTATCTCACCGACGACAAACACAGTTTCGACTACCATTTAACCACCATGGCCAAAACCATCCAACACATACGTACACATGTATGTCTTATGCAAATTATTGTTTACAGTTTAAATAAAAATATGATGTTTTCATCCAAACAATACATACATTTTTTTTGAAAACGTGACTAATGTGATGTATGAATTATAGTCCAGCGTTATAACGTGTACGATAATATTAGCTAGAAAATTAGGTTGACCCCTTTAACACATTAAACAATAAGTATAACTCGCGGTCTGTGGCGGATGGTTTTTTAGATGTACCACGGACCGCGAATGTTCCAACTAAGAACAGTCGGAACAAAATTAACACACCCTGTACACCGCGTATTATAATACCGCTCTGACATTATTTCTGAATGCATTCTTCTTCATAAATAGTTTTTTGTAAAAATGCATAAGTATTCCATATAAAATTCACCCATCCGCCCTTTTTTGAACTTTGATCGCTATTTACAACCATTTAAAACGACAGATCTGAATAAATGTATACACTAACACATTCAGAAAACTCTCCTCTATCTTTTAAGACTAACCTGAACTCTCTAGCATTTCTAGTTTTCATGAAATACTTGATTTTTGCAAAAATGGGTCGATTTTTGAAAAATTCAAATTTCCACAAAAACTGAGGGTTACAGAACATTTCATCTTTCACAGAAAGTCTATAGGAATAACCCAATGGATATTGGGAAATTTTAAATAGGTCTCAATTTGCTATACATACAGTATTATAACTGTACTTACAACACACCACTCTATTTCTATTAAAACAATTCCCATCGAAGCCATTCCGCGTAACGTTACGTCCAACTTCCTCCGGGTTTTCCACCTCCGAAGAGAAATAAAAATCCCGGAAGAAAAGAAAAGCGAGGCGAGGGGGTGGAGCTACTCGGCGGGCGAGTTTCACCGTAATATTCGTGATACTTGGAGATACTTTCAAAGGATGGGCTCGTGTCCAGCAGCGGGGAATGAGGAAAAAGGCGGCGAGGATAGAAAAGAAAGAAGAAAAGAGAGAGGAGACAGACATCACGTCCCGATCTCTATTCTGCAAGACTTTCGGCCTTCCTGTGCCACAGGACTACTCGATGGCTTCCCTTATACATATGCACACACGTGATATGGATAAGTGTGTGTATGTACGTACGTGCAACGTTACATATGCATGCTGTTGCTGTGTTACGTATTCCTGCCTCCTTCTCGCATTCTTATCTTGGGTTATCTGACTCTATTTTAATTCGAAAGTCTGTGCCTTTTTTTATCTGTTTCTGAAACGTTGGGGTATTAACATATTTCTAATGTAGTGGATGAGGAAATCAGTTAAATAAATTGATATTTTTGGTGCGTCAATAATTCTCGATTTTTTGATAGATACATTTATATCGATACTTATATATAATTTGAAGCTGATATTTGATATTGATATTTTATTGATGTTGTTTGATTATTTTTCTATATTTTTTTTATTGATGAATTTATTAATATGTATAAATGTATATTGGTGCGAGATATTCCTAGGAAAGTTTACAGAAGTCGATGTATCGGCTGCTATGTATTAAAAGGATTAATACAATTTCATCATCCTTTGTGTCACTGTTTGCAACTGTACGGTACTGTGCGTAAATTCACTACGTATAAAACTCCGCGCGAGGTAAATTTAATTTCAATATATTTCTTCCCGCCTGTCTAGTGTATGGCCGTGCACTTGGCGATTTACGGAATACGAATGCGAATAAAAGCCGACACGCTTTATTGAAGCGCCATCGGGTAAACTAGCGTATAAACGATAGCCTAGAATGTTGGATAAATATATAAAAGGGGTGCGTTCTTATCTAATTTATCGCAGGTTTTACTGTAATGTTAGAAACGCGAGAAACGTTTAGAAACCGTACGTAATTTGTTGATTATCATTTAAAAGAATAATCCTGTCATTTATGTTGCCAGATACATTTATACAATATGTATGATTATCTGGTGGAAATGAAAGAAAAATCGTGTAATCGTTCTACGTTCACATGGACTCTAACAGATACTGGTTTCATTTCGAAATCAGTTATTCAAACACGTACCGGAATTGATTTTTCAAGCATCCGTCGAGTACACTTTTGAATTGTTCCAGTGTTTGTATGTGTTATACGTAGATTCTCGAACTAATGGTGTTAATTACTGTGTTCAAAGTAGAGCTCTCCTTGTTATCCAAAAAATAGAACTTTTTTTTTTATTAACAATCACAATTTTTCACTGTTTTCAACTGTGAAGTATTATTCAACCTACCCTCGAATTTCAACGAACTCTTATTACTCAACTTTATTGATCTTTTATTATTTTCTGTTACGAACTCCAGTAGATTATTGATGCCAATATTTATTTTAATTAAATTTATTACAATCATATACCTTTAGATACAATCCTTTCGCTTCCAGCAACAAAATTAATTTACCAATGAATTTGGTATTATCGAATACAATACTTGCGACATTTTCATCACGATAGTTGAATTCACCTGTCATGAAAACGCAACTTGCGATCACATATTGGTTCACAATCGAGAGATCCCAGTCCAAACGAACCTTCCAACCCCCTTCGCGTACCCGCCCCTCCAGCTTTCATCTCCTGTTCCATCTTTCGCGTTTGTCAGAGGCAATGACAGGATATTAAAGTAGGAACAGCGCGTAGACGGCAGACTGTAAATATCCGGTGGTGCCTCCACTTGCAATGAGCGGACATGGCGAACCTCTAACATCCACGATTCCTCTTAAAACCCGGGACTCTATTCACACGCATTTAGGAAAATTGTGACAATACTGGAATCAGTGTTATTTAAGATCCGTTTGTACGACTGTGATACAAGATTAATTTGATTATGTTGTTTGCCTGTTACTTCGTTATTTAGGTAGTCAACGAAAGATCATTGATGAAATATAATTTTTATAGATGTGGATGCATTAAATCAGTTATTTTGTAAGTGGGATATGGGTAACGTGAAATGTGGTTCTATGCTGGAAGATTGCAAAATATATGCATAGGAGATAATTTGAAATGTTCAAAGAGTTTGGAGAATTTTTTGTTAATTAGGAACCTTGCAGTTTTTCAGGAGGAATACTTTTAATTTAATTAATTAATTATATCTTTAGTTTTGAATGTTTGATATTAAATAATGTTAATGTTGCATTTTATTTTAAAAAGCTATAGCAGTTTTGCAAATAACTAAATATTAATCCCTAAAAATGTAATAAAAATTCGATAAGTTTAATTAACGGTATAAATACATATATATTTTTAAATGTCATCCATTAGTTTAATCAGACAGTTAATTGTTAAGTCGACACGAACGATAATTTAAATCAATGATATTAATATAATTTATTTTCGAGTCCTCTTTGTTAATATTTTCGGCGTAACACAGCTTGCGTCAGTTTGTATGTCTGGTACAAAAATAATTAAATCCATGCATATACCCATCTACACGGATATTTGTCAGAGGCGAAATTTTGCACGAATAAAATTTGCATCAAAACCTCCAGCAATTTCCTGAAAATTCGGGGCTGAGGTTTATTGCGATGTGGACATGAATTTCTGACAAGAGAGCTGTGATAATGATGGTAATAATTGCAGAACTCTCAAAAATGAATGCGCTTCGAACAATTTTATAGCGAGGAATAAAGTTTACCAAGTAATTGTCAAATATTCTTTTTAAATATTAAAAACCATTGTTAAAAATAATAATTTTAATTGCACTCTACAACGGCATTTTCTTTTATTATGTCAACAACATTTTGATTGCAAAAACTTGTAATTTGATAATATTCGTACTACTACATATACAACACACACTATTTATTACATTCTGTGAGTTATTTAGTGACAAAAAAAATATTATAATTGTGGTCACAAATGTTTATAAACTCCCAATAGAATAGAATCTAGAACGTAACCTCACTTTCAGCAAAAAAAAATGTCTAACAAATTACTATCCATAAACGACGTTTAAAACATCAGTTTTACAGAGTAACCGTTTACTATTTAAATTGTACACAGCATCCTATTACAAGTGTTACCACTGCAGAAACCCAGCGAAGCTTCTTACCGCACAGCTGAGTCTACACGTGTAACAAAGAAATCTAATACCAAGCTTTATCCAACTTTAGAAATTCCACCAATTAATTAGCATCGCCGCGGCGAGACGGAGGCTCTGCATAAATTTTTCTGCAAGAAATTCAAACCGATTTGCAGGCCATCGCCACCTATTTAACCAATTTGGCTAACGATCCTCCATTCAACCGGCTAGGAAAATGCGTTTAATTGGACCTAACCCAGATTTCCTCCGGCCGAACTTCTGTTTCAGAATGTACACTGATAATCCCCTCCCTTTCCCTTTTTCTCTCTCTCTCTCTCTATCCATCTCTCCCTTTCTCTATCTCCCTCCCTCTTTCTTTCTCTCTCTCTCTCTTTCTCTTTTTCATCTTCTTTTACTAATTAAAGAGTTTCCAGGAGTCCGGTATAATATACCCCGGTGGAGAGGCCACGGAAGCAAAGTATCCTCTCGAGAATTTAGGACTCTAATATGGAGGGGCTCCACGAGAATATATGAATTCCAATGACGAGCAGCAATATTGCAGAACTATTCTTTATTGTGGCTAATAAAGACAGGCCGGACACCGAGCAACGTGGCTGGGGTGAACTTTTCTCTCACCTGTTCTCTCCGATCTCTCCTTCTTCCTTCTCCTCCTTCTGACTCCCGCGGGCTCGATTCACATTCTCTATAATTCCTCCGGCAACGTTTTATTGGGAAATTTAACTGGCGTAATAGGACGATTAACGTTTCGTTAAGTAAACTTCACGATGGAGTTTATATTGCTGTTCGTTTATGAGCGTGGCGGCGAGATTACGGAAATGTTTTCCCGGCTGGGCGAAAATGAACGTTTTAATTCGTGTAGAGATACCAATAAAGACGTTTAAGGATTTCGAATGACCATGTTTAAATTTTTTTCGGTTATTACCGCCTTCGAACGACACTCTCCGGGTTTGAAGATTTTCACTCTATTATTTCAGGTGGGGGTGGTAAAGGGGATGGTTATAGCTGTTAATAATTAAAATCCTAGCAAAGTAGTTTAAATAACTCATTACCGCCACGACGGAGATAAAAATTCGGATTGCAGGATGTAAAAATTGTGAAACGTCCGATCGATCTTCTTTTATGAAAGTTTTGTAAAAGCATAGTCTTGTCCGACTTGATGGCAGATACGTTCGGATATCAGTCTCCACATAGACCTAGTCTGGTTCTTCTGTTCCCCTATTTTTTCGTAATTCAACGATGCGAACGGAGTATTCGTTGCGTGTACATTGTTTCCGCCTTTGCTTCGCTGTAGTCCTTGCTTTCTCTGCGTCGAGGGGGGTGAATACATATCGGGCAGATTCATATTGCGCACGAACATTCATCACCGATGAAAAGGGAAAAAAACGTATAATTTTACGGATACTCATTTTTTGGGACTTTTTTAAATATTCCTAAATATCACCGATGCAGACAGTGACGGATCAAACATCTGGCGTGACAAATTCTTTTGCGATTATTTGTCACTAAAATCTGTTTTGTATAATAAAAATTTAACAACTTTGTCATTTTATAGAGGATTTAGAAATAGTGAAAGTAGAAGTCGACGGGATTCTATAATTGCAGAATAAATGGCATTCCAATAACACAATAAAGCCTTTAAATAGCCTGAATCATTCATTTTAATTATTCCTGCCCATGATTGTAGCCGGCAAATGTATGTATGTATGTATGTACATACATATACTCCACTCACTTTTAAAGCTATAATGCCCTTTAAATTACAACGCAAGCAGATAAAGCAAAAGTATTTCTTTTTTACCACACCCCCTATTACATTATTACATTTCAGTCAACGGATCCCCGGAAACAGTCGAAACGATTTCCCCCCCGAAAAGATTTTTCATGCACGTTCGAACGTTTGCCACTGTAAAATTTAGAACAGGAACAGAAATAATATACTCTCGCGTGTTCACGGTAATGCAGACATGCCTCGTTCCTCTCTCAAAGCGAAGAATTCGTACGTGGAAACACACACTTTCCGTGCCCGACGAATGTGTATTCAGTTTTCTCCCCATTACTTTCATTTCACAGAGGCCCGGCGAATATATATAAGTGAATAGCTCGGAGATCATCTTATTTCTTGGCTTCGCCCTGCCAATCCCGTTTCACCCCGTATCCTTCTCCCGCCTAGGCGGCCAATTTTCGTCGATTTTCCTAACTACCGTAATCCGCTTCCTCATCTCGTTAATACACGCTCCCGTACGTTTCGTCCGCGTCAGCTACGATTTCGTTTCTCCGTTGTTCCATTTTTTTTTTCTTCCCCCGCGCGTCTCGTCACGTCTTCCTCGTCGCAACGGTACGTCCGCGTTCTCTAAGTCTTGTTTAAATATTTTCTTAGCGTTCTCGCGCCACGTTTTTTCCATTATTCAAATTCGGTGGAATTCGGCGACGCTGGAACGTGATTAGCGTTGTGAATCTAGGGAAAAAGTTCTTACGTTTGGACGGATTCGTTTAACGAATTAGGTATCCGTGATAGTTTCACATTTTTACGGTTGTAATACTTATGCGGGGTTTTATGCGTGTGTTAGAATGAACGTGGGTAATATGAAAACTCGATTCTTTCGTAAATTGACCACCTTTTCACTTTTGACTCGATTGGTGATTAAAATCACAATGAAATGCCATTTAATCGATATTCGGTGCGCGCGGATGATATCTTTTGATCAGAAAGGATCTGTAGGTCGGGAAACTATTCGAATAAGCGGATTACGGAAATGTTAGAGTAATCGGAATGTACGATGGTTATGCGGGAAAGAAGCTTTTTTAAGTGTAACAAATGAACTTTTAAAATGCAATAAATTAACACTTCAACCACCTATTAACAAATAATTCACAAATTTCCGTATCATACAAACAACATAGAATACAATCCATTAAGAAACCACGCTATCTTTGATATAAAAGTATAATAAAACACTGTTTATACACAATTATTCTATTAATAATATCGAATGAACTTTCCTCTACAATACTACCATCGATCCAAATTCATATGTATACACATACATACATATACGATACAAGTCGTCCATCGCATCGTAGCAATTTAATTTACAATATGGATCCGATCATTTATTTCGTACAACTCGCAATCCCTACCAATTTTCTCGTTATATTCCAACATTGTATAATATCATATTTCCATTCCACGAGCGATACAAATTTTTCGAACGGCCCCCACTTAAAAACGCACGCAATGGCTGGCAGCGTCGAATCACGAGAGGCAGGATACAGGAAAAAGGATAAAGACACGACAGAGGTTGTCGGCGAGGAAAACGCAAATCCGCGTCACTAACAAGGGGAGGCTACGAGTGCGATCAGCGCTTTTTGGATAAAATTGGTATCAAATGGTAGGGGGTGACGTGTATAAACACCCTGTAAAATATTACCGGTATATGGCCGGCCATTTTTATAAAAAATTGACTTAAAGTTGAAAACCTGATGTAAACGGATCGAGCTCAATTTTTTTCTGGCCATAGGGCTTGCTGTAAGGAAGAAAAAATTCTGATGAAATTTTGTTCCAACTGCAATAGTTTAGCTACAAATAATATTTTTATGTTAACTACGTTGGAAAAGGGATCAAGACCCTAGATTTTCAACCGGTTCTCAACTACCACAGTGGCCGTGGGCGTTAAGCGGCAGTTCGACCGCTGCGGAAGCCTCGTGTTACCTGTTCGAATCCATGCTGGAATTTTTTTTATTTTCACTTTTTTCTTCAAATTATGTCATTTTTTATATATTATGCAGAAAGAGGCCCACCACCACCCCCGTCAAAAGACGGTCCTCTATCGGCGAATATTATTGTTCATCACAACCTGTTACATAATAAAATCATGAATAAGCGCAGGGATTTTGATTACATCATTCCTATCAGTAATCTCTCTGTCTTCTACTATTAACGTTGGAGCGTTTTGTAAACGGGAAATGAAATTTTTGATTTGACGAAAAAATATACATCACATGGTTGGCATATCGCTGTGCATTTCGGCGGATCTACTTTTAAAGTGCAAGTAGGACTATTACTTGCATCATAATATCTCTCGTCATATAATACCGGATTGGTTTATCCGCCCCAAGAGTTCACAATGAATAAAAACTTATTCTGCATTACATAAGGTTTGACAATATTATCGAGGAAAGCTTCATAGGTATGTCCCTGAAGTTTACCCGATTTCGTACATCTTATGTATACGTTCTTATATTCATTCATTTGCTCTTCCACTGCTTGGACTATCCTTGGTCCAAAATTGTCTTTTGACGGGGGTGGTGGTGGGCCTCTTTCTGCATAATATATAAAAAATGACATAATTTGAAGAAAAAAGTGAAAATAAAAAAAATTCCAGCATGGATTCGAACAGGTAACACGAGGCTTCCGCAGCGGTCGAACTGCCGCTTAACGCCCACGGCCACTGTGGTAGTTGAGAACCGGTTGAAAATCTAGGGTCTTGATCCCTTTTCCAACGTAGTTAACATAAAAATATTATTTGTAGCTAAACTATTGCAGTTGGAACAAAATTTCATAAGAATTTTTTCTTCCTTACAGCAAGCCCTATGGCCAGAAAAAAATTGAGCTCGATCCGTTTACATCAGGTTTTCAACTTTAAGTCAATTTTTTATAAAAATGGCCGGCCATATACCGGTAATATTTTACAGGGTGTTTATACACGTCACCCCCTACCATTTGATACCAATTTTATCCAAAAAGCGCTGATCGCACTCGTAGCCTCCCCTTGTAAGCAAAAGTCGACGGTTATATCCGCTCGTTTCTCGTCGACATCGACAGGAATAAGTGAAACCTCGCGTTGCGTAAAAACGTTTGATACCGTTACCTTGCTTTCCACGTTAATCCGAATCGCGAAACCTGACGTGAGATTTTGCATTCCCGCGAACCGCGATCTTGCGAGGATGGTGGAATAAAAGTAAGAGGAGAAAGAAAAAAAAATATACATATACATGGATGGCGGTAGTAGAACTCCATCGGCAGTCTGACTGTCGGTTCTTCTCGTGAAAGTGAGCCCGAGAGGGCAATAAAAAGACCGGCAGATAAGCCGTTTCGTATTGCTGTTCGATCGACGCCATATTCCACTGAGGCGTATGCCCAGGTAATCGCGAGGAATATGCTCCAGAAACTTGCAATTCCGTTTGAGTTTCGATGATAAGAAGGCGGGACGTATCATCGGCCGAATAACTGGCTGTATTATGCAAATCGCGTGAAGTGGATTTCTGGATTTGATATAGTGATGAACAATTCTGGATTTACGACTTTCTAACACTGACGTCTATTTGCGCAATTATTTAGATAGAAAGTGACAACGGATTAGAAAACAGTCTTAATTTCGGATAGTTTATGATGGTATAAAGGAATTGTTATATTTTTAGCCTGATATGAATACTGAGTTAAGTAGAAATCCGAATGAAATTGTTCGTGTGTTGGACAGTAGCAAATGTAATGAAGTACTTCAGTCCAAATTCATTAGCACACCTAATCACCACGGAGGAATGCGATCGGTTAACTCCTTAATTGTCTTAATTGAATTGTTACTGTGCATGCCTTTCACTCTATTCATACAATTCTAAAGAAGAATTACGCAGCTTTAATGTTAACTTACTGCAGCATGACGATTTTTCCATCAAAATTAAACTTAGATTACATTTTATTTCTGTATGAAGCATTTTATAAAATTTAATTATAAAAAGAAGAATTACTAGTATCATGTTGTTATCTTAATTAAAATTCTCACCTTCACTCAATTTTCCATAGAATTACTAATACATACATTTGTATTTAAGCAACTTACATATTTATATAATTTTTCTTGACTTTTACATTAAAAATACATAACACAGTAATTTTTAAATAACATAGCAGAATTGCCATGAACGTAATATTACGCCAATAACAGTTAAGAGGTTGAAGGATAAATTGGGAAAAATGGAAAAATATTGGTCGACTTATATCAACCGATTGGTAATCAATCCAAACTCGGAAAATTTCATTTCTGTGTTCAATCCAGCTCCTATTGATATGTATGTACACTGAGCACTGGCATGGCCAGCTAACAGATATTGCAGATCAATATGGATGGGACGACCGTTGGATTCTAAGGTTGATTGAGAGGTGTGCTTGTCAGTGGTTTGACACGCGAATATGCGTGCAGCTAATTGCAAGTTAGTCTGATCCTAAGGAGATCATTATTACTAACAATAATCCACTTTGGAAAGTCTGTTTCATTAAATAATTATAATAATTAAATGCCACTTTGTATGGAACCGAACCTAACTGTAGTGTTTGAATCACTATTATGATATGAAGCTGAATCAATTTGAACTACTCGAAATCGAGATACATACTAATTATAATTAATTTATACTAATCGAAATTTTATTGCAATATGCATAGATAAGAATTCTATAATAAATTGAAATCTAAGTGGATTGTACGGTCCATATTATTTATTTATGGTCCACATACTAACGTGTGTGGTCAATATCGACCTGTATACTTCAGTTTATGTTGATCTCTGTTATATATACCGATTTGCATGGTCCACATTGCATTGGCCATATGTGGTTTATATCATACCGACTTACGTTATGCTGACCAGTGTGCATGATGTTCCATACTTCACCTATGTAGCTTACATTATGAACCTCTATGCATTACAGTAAGTGAGAGTCAGGCAGTTTGGGGACAAACTATTGCAGAATGGCAGAATGTTGCACCAGCCTCAACTTCCGAGGTCTAGACCCCAAATTTCATTGTGTCGACGACCACACCCGAGAATAATACTTGGCGAACCGATAAATGTGCTGGTAATTAAGAAAATGAAAATGAATTCGACACATCATTTATGTTACATCAATAAGCAAAATGTGGTGTATTTTGATAGGTAATTAATTTTGTATTTAATTAATGAAATATTTTTATCCTCGTACACACAACTTCGACTCACAATTTTCAATATAATTATTTAATTACTTATAGCTTTATTGCATCACGACAGCTACATTCCAATCTTGGTAAGACGGAATTTCTACGCAATGTAATTTTACATAATGAAATTATCGGTTATAAAAATTATACTATTTATTTTATAGACTTTGCACGGAAAGAAAATATGCCGTGTTAGACATAAATGCTATGCAAGAAACTTAAGGTTTTTCTGGTATTTTTATCCTATCCAATTATCATATTCTACTAATATTATAGATAAAGAAAGTAATTTTTAGACATGTAAGCAACAGTAATTTTTATATAATCAGAACGTACTACATTAAATATTCCAAAATAACTCGCTCATGTCTTTGATTAAGTGCATTTTCTTCTTTAAAATTTATTATGCTAACTTTAATTCAAAACGAACAAAAATTCAGTCTCATATGGACCGAAATTGATTTCCCAGAACAAAATGCATCATCAACTCTAGCGATCATTAGAACGATCATTACACGCTCGAGATCCCAGTGAAGTCAGCAGCCATCACGAGACAGTCATTCTAAACGTTTCCTTCCAACTCGAACAAAAAGAAGAAAAAAAAAATCAACGACGAGCTTTCACCCTCCGTGGAACACGATCAGCCATTAATTTACACTCATACATTTAACGGATTGTGTTTCGAAATGCAAGCAAGAAAAGGCTTATATGTCGTTAACGTGGAATCAATGCTGTTTAGCGGAGAACCGGTTGAACTTGCTAATTACTTTGCATGGTTAAGTTAGTTTATCTGCTATCTGATTTCATCATCTTAGTCGAGTATCATCGATCATTCGGATCTAGATAGTTAACGCAATAAGAAGATGCGATTTACGAATATCATAGCAAGACGGTAATTTAACCATTTCTCTTATTTCGCTATCAATCATGACGTCTATCCTCGTACAAGATTTTTCCAACATTATCGAAACATAATTACCATATCCACCAATTACTTACATATTTACCGATATACTTATCAGATAATATATGATCTCGTCCTACGAGACTCTTACTTCTGTACAGATTCGATACGTGTCATAAATTTCCTAGATTAATGCATACCACGTTACACACGTATACTAATGAAAACTAATGAATCTGCCCTCGTTATCAACGATAGAATGACTAATTGCGCCGCATACGAATAGACGTTAACTGTATCTGAAATATTTTCTCATTCCCATCCGCGTAGCGTTACAAATCGACGAAAAATCATGCCGTCGATCAGATCCGTCGATGAGATCGATTTAATCGAACGCGAATGTAACCGATCGGTTCGACTAAATCGTTAATTGCCAATTCGAGCAATTGGATAATGGTCTTCGTTATCAAAGTATCCGTTCGACCGATCGTACGTAACAGGTCGTCCGTTACCGATACTTATCGTGGAAAACGAATTTCTTAAATCAGTCAGGGCCGTAAAACAACTCATGGAATACCGTATATCCTGGCAAGAAATCCAACGAGAAACCCTTTTATCCTTACGGTTCCACTCCTAAGCGCTAAAACACCGGGCATTTGCATTTTCAATACCAGCGTGTGTCGGCCGCCCCAACACACCCGTTTCCGATCTTCATCGACGCCCGCATCTACACGGGTTCTCACACACAGATGTGTACGTTTAAGGAAGAAAGACGGAAGGGAGGAGATTCACACACACGTTTCCACACGATCAACGAGTTCAACGACCCGCGGGAATGCCGGAGCACCGGCAGACTGCCGTCTTAAACCGTGTTCGGGGATCGCATAGATGCGACTGCACACGGACAACGTGTGTGTGTGTGTGCGAAAGCGTATGCGAGTCTTTGGAAACGTACAAGATTGCGCGGATATGTGTCCAACTTGTATGTATACTCCGGAGACCCCGCTGAAATACAGGGGAAGATATGGTTGTAGAGAGAAATTCACCGAATCGTATGAAAGGTGTATGAGTGTAGTAAATATGGTAAGATTGTGACAAAAATTAGTGGAATTAATTATTATTTGAGGGTCGAAGGTATCATTTGGTACGTGGTTGCATTTTTTAAAATTTTTAAGCAGGTGTAAAATCAGAATGGATTATTTAGGTTATAGGAATTTGGATATAATACAACGTTGAAAGAGTGTAACTTAATGTGGTAGGTTCCGGAGGTAGAAGGAAATTTTTTTAGAATGAGTCTCATACGTGATGTTATATCGTCGGAATCTAATTGCGCCACTCACATAGATACAAAACTGATCAACTGTATTTTTAGAACATCTCTCAATTTTGGTACCAGATCACTTATAGTAGTTCTGAACTTTTCTGAAACGAAATGGATTATATAATTTTTTATTGAATTAATCAGTTTGGTTTGTGAAAAAATCGTGATGTAGTTGCGATAAAATAATTAAAAATAGACTGTGAATTCGTAAATATTAATCATAAAATACTTCGTTCAAACAAAACTTGAGAAAATACGATTTCTACACAAGTTAATTATAAACAAATAAATATTTCACCTAAATTATAGAAAAAAAGGAAACTTGCACGATCAATCATAAAAATCCACAATAAATAAAATCAAAATCAACGACTCCCGTCCGAAAAGTCAATAGTACAATCTCGCTTACGCGAAACCAGCGAAAGGTAAACGAAGAAAACCATTTCGATCCCGAGTGTTAACAGGAAAGAAAGGGAGATCAAGAAAATTGCGGTCTGCGGCCGAGTGCATTTCCCGCCCCGTCGACTGTAATGTTACCCAGACAACCATATAGTGGCACACACCGGCCAGGTGAAACGCAGGTAGCCCGTGGATTTGCAGGAAGTAATATAAACGAAAACACGTAAACAAAAATTGTGGACAGGCTAATGTAGAAATGGCTGAGGTAGCGTGGAAACACGTACTACCTACAGGTCTATAAAACAGCACGGAACTACGTAGGTACGGTAATGAAGATACTGGAAGACTACGGAGAGGGTTCATGAAGGACTCCTGGAGGGAGAGCAAAATTGGAGGGGGGGGAGGAGGAGTAGACTCAACAGTGGGTGTGCAAAAGATGGCAATCTCGGCACCCATTGAACGCAGCCCGGAGGTGTTTAATGAGAACAGCCAGCTAGCTACAAGGTACGCTTGACCCACATATCCCGGACACAGACGACGACGACGACGACGACGATGACGACGACGTCGTCGACGACAACAACCCGACTGTCTGACGGAGGGAAACCCGACTACGAAACTACACCGTCTACCGTGAACGGCTTGGCGAACGGCCGCATGTACTCCGACTTTTCACGTTTCCTCAATGGTTTCACGGAACAATGGGAAATTCGAATCCGTTGAGCCGGTCAAACGGTCGGTCGATTTTTACTTTTTTACTGGCCCGCGCGAGAACTTCTCAAGGAGATTAGAAATTCGCCCGCCAAGCTTGCCGAGTTGAACCGTGGCTGACTCGTGAAACATTCGGTTGTTTTTCCACCAGCGGGGGGAAATCGGTGTGCTGGGCCGTGGAACGTTGGGAACGATGGGGATTTGTGTTGGTGAACGAGCAGAAAAGACGGTTCAAGGTAATCTGACTTCGTGATTCTTCAATGGGTTTGTGAACAATGGAAACTCGAATCTGATGAGCTGACACGAATTTCGCCGGAGACTTTTTATTCCTCGAAGACGTCAGAATTTGAAAAAGATTGAACGAGGGATAATGGTTCCGTTCGAAAAACGAGAGAATGGAAGGGTATTACTTCTGTTGAATGAAAAAAAGAAACAGTAATCCTCGTGTTTCCATGATTCGTGGAAGAGAATGTTTGAAACTCGTAGGAAATGTATGGAACAATATATTTATCGGTAAGAGAACCGATAACGGTGGAAAAACATTTCCATTAAAATCAGGAGATCGACGTCAAATGGAAATTAGATGGGAAACGCGTACTCGCACGTTCCAACGAGATTATCCCGGAAACCAGAATCCCGGAAATCCCTAACAAGAAAACTTTTTAATAAGAAAATTCTACAACTTAACGTCGGTGGATTACAGAGGCAACCGGAGTACACCGCAAACAACCTCCATCAACTTCGTGACAAGGTAACAATGCAAAAAGGCGAACTTTCATAGAGATAATCCACTTAGTATACGATCCGGAAGTCGTGTTGGTCAGGAGTTCGCATACGCCTTCGGGAAGTCATAAATCGAGGTCGTTGTATTAAATCCAGTCAACATCGCAACCAGAATCGAGTAGTAAAGACCTTATAGTATCCCGTAAACGTGTAATACCATTAGAAAACATCGCGATTCAACGAATCAGCCCCGAACCGAAAGCAAACTTTCTGATCCACATGGGACATCCTGCCGGAAGGTTTCAAACCCTATTGGGGAATACCCCGGATGAATTCGACACTGACATGAAAAAAAAAGATACGTGGTTTCGCGGCAATAAAAACGCCAACAAAGGTTCCCTTTTTTCGGGGATGAGCAACGGAGAGACAGCTAGAGGGATGAAGAGGAAACTCTCTGCTGGGGAGTCGTATGGAGAGCAATAGGAGGGGACTGGAAAATGACAGCACCAGCAATTGCGTGTAATTGCGCCACGTCTTGCATAAAGGAGCCGTAAGCCTCCCCCGGAAGTTTCCTGCGCGACAGGTTGTCCTTCGTCCCCGATCCGAAGAGGAGAATCTCATCAGGGATGCACGTCGACTTGCCACTCCGGTGATTAGCCTGCATGCAAACGGCGTTTAGGGAGAGGAATTCAGCAGGCAAGGCTTCGTCGGTACACGTCACGCCTTTGAAACTTAATGTGCCCCGGAAATATTAATTATAGCTGGCTTAATTATTGCAAACCTATATCAGGAGAGAAAACGCCGGAAAACGATTTCGTGAACCGGTAGCTGTGGATTTAAGGAACTGTTTAGTTGTTTGGTTAATCAGTGGGTTATTGGTTGTGTTGATCATTGATAATAAAGTGGGAAATTTTTGGGACGATTCGGTTGGGGAAAATTTACCTTCTTTCAGTTGTTAATGGTATCAGGGTAGAATAGATGTTTTTGCTTTCTGAATTGATCAAGGGAACTGTTCGAGTTATGATGAGTACAATTATATAGATACGCCTAACTTTTTCTAAAAAGTCAACTCCGATAGCTCAATATAATATGTACTATTATGTGTGTAACTATTAGGTCGCTATTACGATGGTAACGTTTTTACCAGTAATGTAAGTTTAACAAGTTTGAAACAAATCCTGTCGCAGATAAAAGTAGAAATTTCATAAACTGAGGAAATGTTATAACAGACTTAGTCACAAACTTTTCGCATAAAACACAATTTCCTAACTCTCTGTTATAAAATAGTATTCTCGTAAAATTAATTCTGTGGCGTTACATTATATTTCAATAATACGAACAATAATGTCGTATAAAAATTCAATTTTTATTTATTGCTGCAAATTGAATTAAATAAGGGAATAAAATTGACGTAAAAAACGTTATATTTTAACTCTTTCTCGGAAAACAACACTTCTAATATCCGATAAGTCCCCCAGAAAAGTGTCTTGAGAGTTGCGGAGGATTAATAATTTTTCAAAATCGTTTGTTTCCCCCACAGCCAAGTATCTTTCCCTCTGCGGGTAGTGGTGGCGATATATCAAGTGTTCTACAAATCTCAGCCAATTCAAGTAATCGTAAACATTCCCATTAACTAATCTATACCTATCGTTATGAGGTAGGATCCCTCTTCAGAGATTATATCGGACTTACCCTATTCTGGCAGCGCTCCCTTATATCGTAGGAGAGTATCTAACGAAATACGATCGGAAGGAGAATGCAGATATCTCTTACAAATCAATATAAATGACCGCGTGTTTCTATCCATGGAAAATCGATATGCTTTCTTACAAATTTTTCGTAAAATTACAACGAAACATATGATATTAAAATGCTCGAGTACTAACTATGAATTTCACCAATTTTTTGCGAAAGTACTGTAAATTCGAATGTATACGTTTTTTTTTCTTTATTTAATCCACCAATTTTTCTAATTGAATCTATAGAAACTGTAAAAGATGAGAAAAACATGACAATTACGATGTAGACTGTTTTTTGTTTATGATACACGCTGATTTTTCAATAAAACAAACATCTATTTCCAATATCTGGCGTTATGAGTATGGTATATGTATTTTATCACGTGGAAATGCGTACGAAAAATAAATGCATGTCTACATAGGGGGTGTAGAAAGAAAGAAAAATGTCCTTTCAGATGATAAAGTATCTCATCCGTCGCAATCGATGAAACGAAGCCAACGTTTTCTGCGGCGGTGGACAACGTGACAAGTTTCTCTTTATCCTTTACCATTATTTCACTCGAAGGTGTATGATATACGTGTGCCATTTAGTGAATTATTCGATTCGATTTAATCCAATGGTTATTGAAATTATCAGAGATGAAACTATTATATTGCAGTGAATAATTTCTAAAAATCAGCATTTATCAGAGCAAACATCACCATATCGATTAATTACATTCGATATCATTTGTATTATTTGTTTCTATTTATTATTTTTTGTAATTATTATTACACTTGACTGAAATAGAGTTTTTTTAACACACTTGTAGAGACGATTATCGTGATATACGTGAACTATCGTGATGTATGTAGAGTCGTAGGTTTATCCACGTTTCCTTCCACTTTGTGATCGCTTCTCCGTTTTTATTTTTTGCGGCTTTTTTTACGTTTACTTCGTGTTTATCTGTGCGCGATGCACGAAGCGGTCACGAAGTGGGAAAAGACTGAAAAGATTCTGTCTTGGCACCGGAATGTCAGACACGAATGTGGTGTACACATATCCATACACATACGTACTACAGAGAATATTCTATACGTCTTTTTCATTAAAATACGCTTCTGCAACGTATATTTTCAAGAAGTAAACGTTTGTACTCTAGTATTCAATAAAATACGAAATAAAAGATTCTATAAAAATTGTGACATTTTGTTTTGGTGCAGTTCCGAAGTTCTATCACCCTACAGTCAATTAATGAATATTTCATAATTTAGAAAAAAATAGGGGAGTAGTAAAATTTTCATTAAAAATATTTATGTATATCAATTCTAGGAAAAATAGTCATAAAAATGTCTTCTGTCGTCGAGCACAGCAGACAGCGTAAACAAATGTTTTTAATAAGCTGATCAAAACGAAATATTTGTATTCATAACGAAGGACAACGAGTGGAAAAGAAGAAAGTCGTTTTATGCTAATATACCGTGCCACTGTGGAATGTGTTTATTGGATTTTTCTTCCTATCGAATTGCATTCCTCGATGGTACTGGACTATCGGTTTGATTTTGAATTCCAAGAACAGAGACAGATTCTTCTGGAATCGAATTTCGCGTCAAGCAATGCGGACAAATTTAATTAGATTTTATAAAAACATTCCTTATCCTAAGAAGTATTGGATTTCTGTAATTCACCCGTCTTCTAGTTCCATAAAAGTTCCACTATATTAAGTTTAAACAAAATTCAAGCTAAACAAATTTAAACATAAGTATTCCAAATTGAACATTTTTTATATAGCAAACACGAGGGTATTTAAACAATCTCATACTTTTGTGAATGTATGTATTAAAAAGTACAGTGAACTACGTAACATTCGTAAAGTTCATTCTATATCGAATATTCAAATTTCAGTATACGCACATTTATAAAACTGTATTTGACTTAAATTAATTATTATAAGTATTATTAACTGCAGGTAAGAGATATGCCAGCAAAGTAACACTCAGGTACGTACCAAAAGGAAACGGTAGCTACGTTTTATGGCGGCGAAACTAATATCCTTCAATTAGCTTAATGTACCTTTTAATATGTTGCTCCTGAGCCCAGTGATTGCGAATGTCCACGCAATGTGCCACAGTTGGATATTTCGCGAAAAATTTCGGAGCATCGTTTGACACTTTGTGAAAGCGCCCGATGTAATTGGCAATTACACCAGGTGGCTTTGACAACCTACCCGCGACACTCGAAATTCGTCCGGGTTAAAGGGACCGATGAAATTGTTCGCAGGATCGTTCTCACCTCGACAAATGAATTCCCGTTAATCCACATCGCCATTTTTTTTCCCCACTCGTGCTAAATGTCCTCGATTTAATTCGAATTCCGGGATATAGATTCAAATTAAACCCTCAATGTTTCCGACTGAAATTTTCATTCGACAACCTATTGTAATTTTATGGCCAGTGTAGCGTATAATCGGGACGACGAAATAAAATGGACAGATTTTCGAAAACGCCTATCGTCTCTTGTTCAAGTCATATATTGCTACGTGATATAATGTATAAAATTACAGATTAAATTATCATTCCAATAATCTGTGTGTCTCTAGTGAATTATCAGTCCTTGCGAATAGGTATGTTTTAATAATTGAGAAAAACATTCACCTCTGAAAAAAAACAACATTTCCAGAGTAAAAATACTCCGATTTCACATCGATAAATGAGAATTTATCAGTACGCTAGTACAATATTCACCGATACCCTCTGCCAGACATTGAATTATCGACAAAAAAATATAAAACCTTCAATCGCGCGCGGCGTATAACGGAATAATAAACACGGTAAATAATAAATATCACTGAGTTCCGCGTATTCGGTACATTTCGCTACATTTCAATCGCGGACTTCATATATCACCATGACGATTCGAACCCCAACGCGCCACCGCGGCCCAGACGCATTTTCCATTTTTATTTCGCGGGCATCATTTAAAATTTAGCAAACACAATTTTATTTTGCCCGTGTGTACAAATATTGATACCCGTAATACCCGCGGAAGCGGACAATAATAACCGAGTTTGGTTTGTTTCAGCCTGATTCCGTTCCCTTCGATTACCCCGCAGAGGATGGAAACGGGCAAAAGATAGAAGAAAGAGAGAGAAAAGAGAGAGAAAGAGAAAGAGAGAGAAAACATAGATATAGACAGATAACTGAAACTCGGAGCACAGAGAGAGAAAGAGAAAGAGAGAGAGATAACAGGAGATGAATAGAGACGAATGGTTGAAAATCAGGAAACGACCAAATTACTGGACACAAATTCTCTTTGCTCTTTTTTATTGGTCGTAAAAGCCGGAAGTAATAAAATACTTTGCGCGGCCATCGAAAGAGAAGTTCTATAGACGAGGATTCTCGAGAAAGGGAGTGAACGACGTGGAAAATAAATTTTTGGGGATATTAGATAGAACGAAAAACAAACGTTTCGTTTCGTATCATAGAATCATTGAACAGAATCATTTAATCAAGAAGTGTACAGTAAAAAACGGAAATGCTACGAGCGAAGTTAACGAATGAAGCCCACCATTAGAAAACATAAAAGGCACCGAAGACGCTAATTTGTCGCGAGCAGCGACGTCGAGATATTATGTATATATATATATATATATATTATATAGCCAAAATGATTTCCGCGAAAGCCAAAGGGAAACATTCAACTTTCTTTTATTGCAACGGATATGATTCGTTGTGCGTGAATAATTAGAGTGCACTCAGAACTGACGCGTACATTTTCTGGGCTGCTTTACCGCGGAAGATTTTTCTGACAGCTAGCAGCGTATCGTTTCCGCTGGAAAGAGGGAGAAAAACGGAGAATGGAACGGGGGCAGAATACGCTTTATTATCTTCTGCAAAACATCAACCCACCCCCGCGTATTCTGCCGAACAAAGGGGACAAAGGACGCAATCGAAATATTACGAAGACAAGGAGGTAGATAAAGAGCAAGAGAGCGACAGAAAGAAATCGAGAACGAAACAAAGAATACCGTGTACATACAATAGAGGTACAACACAGGTGCAACGAATCGACAACGTTCCCTGTGACCGTGCCGAATCGAAATTAGCGAAATAGAAATTTAATTACCGTAAAACTGAGCTCTGTGAGGTGATCACACTTATACACGTGTACTTTGTACGGCGTAGGCTTTGTAATTCGTACGTTTCCTTTTTCACTCGACGGTTTTGTCTTTTTCGTTCGAACGGATCGCAAGGCACACGGTAAATTTGATTGCGAGATCAATTATTCGGAACACAGGATGTTTGAGAAGCGGCTGTTAAAGGTAATTGATTGGAAAATTTGCAATTGTGCAATATAATTGAATGCAGGGTAAACACTTATTAATTGCGGGCATTTGACGGGAAAGTAACGCCCGATGTTACATGTTAATTAATATGTTTGCAGGGCGAAAATAACGTAAAATAATCGTAATTATATTAATTAACAAGTATGTGTGTTTTTCTAACGTAATATAAATCGTTGATGAAAGTCCGGAAGAAGAATATCAAATTTTAAAACAGAGTTTGTTTTACTTTCTGTATTTCTTGTTATCGCACTTTTTTATTTATGTGTACCACGATAAAAACTGGAAAAGCCATGAAATGAAAAAAATGCTTCGTACTTTCAGCGCAAACAGTCAAAAAGGAATTCGTTTCAAGTGCTTTCGCTTCGTTATGGAATGTCAATTTACAAAACTAACTTTATAATTCCTATCATCAAGCAATACAAGTATGCACCTTCGTATAATTTCAGATTTATTTGACGCAAAGCACAAGTTCGCGGAAATTACTTCGTACCGAATAACGAAGTAATAACGTTTCCATAATTTTCCATAATTTATATTATTCGCTTCCAACTCTATCGAACAAATAAAAAGCGAGGGTAGACGTGCGAGACTTGTTTGTTTGTTCATGATGGATTTATACCGAGAAAACGAGCAGATAATAAAATGTATATTTCACGAATGATGGTTTAATGAAATTTATGTTGCACTTTCTACCTGAACATTTCAATCTGAATCAATTTCTTCTTACACTTTTACAAATGTCAATAACACGTTTAAATTTCTGTCGCAACCATAAAGAATTAAAAAAAAACGTAACTCTAGAAATTGAAATAAATTTTCATTTGCAGAGTGAATGGGGATTTTGAAAGTTATTCCTTTGTCACGACAACAAACGAAGAAAACATGTTAACTGTAGGAAGTACAGTAAGAAGCGTAGTTTAATTCGCGTTTCCTGCAGCTTGTTAACTTTCGAACCGTGAACTTTTCGTGCTACAGTTTCGTGAACACTTGGCCAGGTACGTGCATCGACTAAAGTTTAAGCAGGATTTAGGCTACGACGCTGCGCCGCTGCTTAATATTCGAGTGGAAATTAAATTTAAATTCGAACGATCTCCGATTCAACACCGAGGCTAGGTAACTTTAATCTTCAATTAAAGTTTGCGTGAAATCAGTTCAATCAAACTTCAACCCCTTCCGTTTTTATTTTTCACCTAAGGTAAATAATTTTCTTTCTTTGAAATTATAGTATCTCGGCTAATTCTCTTGTGTTTTCCTTCGGATTTCATGCGAACCACCTTTCGACACTCGACTCTGCGTTTGATTTAATATTTAAAATTTATTCACTTTTGTTTTCTTTTCAAAGATAGCCAAACGTACTTGTATATTTCGCAATTCGCATAATCTTGCATTTTCCAGTCTTCAGGTGGAAACATTTTTATTATTATAGACAATAAAATAAATTTTCGAGGTAGGCGTTTCCCAAGGGAATTTTTATTTTTCTACTGCCCGCAGTTCAACTTGGATACGCACGTGGCTTCCACACAAACACCAGACTTTCAGCGTGTTGCACGTTGCGGCTTAGCACGTAGTTACTTCCACACACATACACGTGCGTTGTGTATGCATGACACTGCTATTTCACGTTTGTGTATCAGGTGTACCGAAGGAGTATTATTTTCGCAGTCGAGTTTCAAGAAATGCTCTCTAAATATTCATTTCTATAATGGCATGATTTTTCACAAAAATTGTCAATTATTTTTTAATAAATTCAACAAAAATTTAGAAAATCTACACGTAATAGTGTATGTAATAAAATAAAATTCACGATTTCATAAAACTGACTATTTTAAATCCCAGAATTGTAGTATTTTCGTTTCAAATTATCTACAAAAATAAACTACAGAGAACGTTGATGCAACTTGTTGCAAACAGCCAGGTTTTCCCATGCATGCAAAAAAGTGACTGCACATTCGTCTCCTATCAGCATTTTAGTCGATTCTTTGGCAGTGGAGCGCCATTGCATTCACCACGATAAAGAAGACATGTACAGGTGGGTCTCCGGCGAGGTCAACAAGTTTTAAGGCGAATAAAAAGCGTAATTGACGAGGGTTCCTGGGGAAGGTGCATGGTTCGTACACCAACCAAACTGAATTTTTCTCCGTTTCTACGCAAATCCGAAATTAACGAAACGCGACGAAAAGCACAGACTATACATATTTTCGTTAGTTTAAATTGTAAATTTGAATTCATATGAGTAGAAACTCTCAAACGCAACGGAATGTTACAGGATGGTTATTGGAAACTGAATGTTAATTACGCTGAATAAATGGGTAAAAGATAAGAGTGATTTAAGGCTTTTACCGCAGAGATTTTTTTTTTTTTTTTAGTGATACGCGGCTTTTCGGAAAGTTTCCACTGTGCATACGAAAGCAAACGTTGTACGGATGAATATGAGGTAGAAAAAGCAAAGTAAAGGTAACCCGCGCAAAGGGTTAATATTACTTATACCCAAAGGAAGCCGCAAGTTTAAATTACGTGAATCTCTTTAATGCGGACCTCTTTAACTGTTCTTTGACTAGACAGAACAGCTTGATCTTCTCGGAGGTTACTTCTGTCGATATTAATGAGTTTTCCAACACATCCAGACATTTTCATAGAGGACGTAACGGCAGTTTGCAATGTAGAATGATAGAAATAGAAGATTACTGCGATCTAGCGTAGAATTTTTAGACATTCCCTTTCTACATGCTGGAATTATGTTTTTAAACACTCCGATAAAGTTTCTAGACACTGTGATGAAATTTCAGAGCGTCACGACGCTCCATCACTTCAGAATACTGTAGTCATGTTGAAAAACTTCCTTAATACCTCTCCCGATATTGCGAAGTTACATCACCGTGGCAGTGGTGGTAGCAAATATCTATAGTATACGTGGTTTCATTATTAGAGTCATATTTTCTCCACAAGTTTTATTAATGATGAATATCGCGCATCAATTTGATATATACGTTTTCCTTCTGGCGCGGACTATTTATTTTCCCCCACTTGTTTTTCAGTAAGTTGATCAACCGTGAACCATCCACCAGGTTTTATATTTTTTGTATTATATGAGAGCCACAATATTACTCATATCGTTAGCACGTGAATACGTATAAGAACTATAAATGTTGCAAATTTTTTTTCTGTACTCTATAACAATGATTTAAATTTTTATAAAAAAAAGTATTATAAACGTTTTCTTATAAGTCTGGCTATAATCGTATTATATTTGCTTCGCCAATATAATTCCTTGAGACAGCAATTATCGTGACTGTTATAAATAGAAATGTATTTTTATATCAGACACGTAAAATTGATTCGTCACGATCAGCATGTATTTATTTAAATAGCTCTTTTGCACCGGTACAATGAAATGTTTGTAACAGTATGAAAGACAGCCTTGAGCATACAGAAATAGTAACTGGTTCTTTGATTCACATTTCCCTCCAAGGATCAAGCTACCGTAGAATGAAACATTGAAGTTTGAAAAAGGAAAAAGATCGGAAATAAATGGGAAAGCTTTATTCCTTGCCCCATACAACGAAGAAGCTCGGCATAATGTTGTAGTAAATGCAGACTACTCAAGGGTCTGGTTTATACCCATCTCTTTTTACTTTCTCTACTTCTCCCTTTCGTTTTGCCCGCTTTGTTCCTTATTTGCACATCGTATTGTCCTGCAAACCGAGTAAGAAATATTAACGCTCGGTTGACACCAGTTCTCCTGCTGTCCCTTAACAATTTAATGGCTGTTTTCTACAACGAACGAAATGAGTAAATTGAATTTTCAATTCTGGGAGCTGTGTATTGTATTACTCTAAACTCCAAATATATTATTGGTGTAATATAGAAATTTAAATAGTTTTGAATATAAGAAATTTAACGAATTTATTAACTCGCGATATAAAAAATTGAAATATTACTTGAACAATAACTTCGTTATTAGAAAAGTTTTGTTAATAGGATGTTCTCTGTACATTAAAAATCATTATTTTACTTTTTTTATACTTTAATATGTACTAAATTGTTTGACAAATCGTTTCATAGTAACGTTACCGTACTCGCTCTTTATACTCTGATCAATTTCCGTAGTATTTTATACTTTCGATACATAACCTTCCTTTCCGCGCGATATTGTGGCATACAAAATACGTCAACAATCTTTTCCCGTCTTTTATCTGGCTGATTTTTACACCATTTACTTTTACCTTGCGCTTTAGAACCGCGTGGAACCGCAAGTACCACATATTTACGCTCTATTAAACTGAAGGAACGAGCGAAGAAAATCAAGATATTGGCCTGACTGCGGAAAGCAAAGGGGACAATTTTCAGCCTCCGGGTAATCGTTAAACATAGACACACGTGCATAAACATAAACCTGTTACCGATGAAACGTACAAAAATTACTGGTGTTTGAAGCAAGGTAATAATATCACACCGTGAAATAATCATTTCGTCTGAATCAATTGCACTCGGAACTGAACCAGTTTCTATATGAGTTCATATAATATTGTTGGAATAAGAATGTCACGGATATAAATAGCTATCTTCATTGAAATAAACTGCCATCGTTCTGCTTATTTAATAAATGTATACGAGGCAAATAACGTAAATTAAAAAAATAATTAGAATAAATCATTTTTAATACGGATACGACTAACGCCAGTGTAATTTATTAATTCACATCGTTCTTGAAATGTAAAATAATAGAACGTCGATATTTTTACAGTTTATCGTAATCTGTTATTATTTAAGTAGCAATAAATTCGTAGCAAATACACCGTCAAGTTCTGTTTCGTTTTCAACATCGTATCAAGTACTTTCGAGGATACTACATACCCGGCAAGGTGCAGTATTGCTGGAAATTGAGTGCGGACAAACTTAGTATAACGATATCAAAACTAGGTTACCCAAATGATTTCTCGTAATGCATACACGTGTAGCAGAGTCTATACCTATAACTATCTCTCACGTTATCATGGTATGTCTTTTTCGAATTTCAAAGAATTATTTATTTCTTAGCCCGAAAAAAATCATAGTCAAACATCATAAAAGTATATTATTAAATCTATTCATTCTGAATGAAATTTCTGTGTACGTACAAATACATTTTGTTGAATTTCTAGAACTTCATTCTCGCCGGGTGCCAATTCTTATTTATACGCTACATTTGTATAGAATAAATAGAAAACGGCAACGCTCGACTGGTATCAGTAGCTCCGAATTTCTCGCTGTGTCTTTTATTCAGTTGAGTGTGATTTTCGCGTCATTTATTCCCGGCGTATAAAATATAAACGATGAAAGGGTGATGAGATAGATATACGTTTACAGCATGCTCGCGATAAACACGGCTTTAAAAGTCGGATTTTCATGAAGAGCAACGGCGGATGCGGCAAAACACAGACTAACGACGAATAATCTTCATCGTTGAATATGCAGGGAAATATATTCGGCGTGGATATACATATATACATATATATGTATGTATACATATATACATATATATATGTATGTATATATGTATACATATACATATATATATGTATGTATATATGTATCCGTTTTCCCCTGATAATGATTCCCCTCTGTGGATCAGATGTCGGGAGTGATAATGAGCGGTGGCTTTATAAATAAAATGGTCTTTGCCCATATAACCGTAATACATACATGGTTTCACTATAAAGAGTGGCCCGTAATTCCTGTTACAACCAGAACGAGGGTAATTCTCCGTGAAAAAGATAAGTCGAAATTGTATTTCGAAATTTACATACAAGTGTCTCTCTTTTTTTTTTTTAGAAAATCGACTTTAAAAACTAGTTGAGTACACGTGCACGAAAAGAGGAAAAGGGACTTTTTATCAAAATGAAGCATCGCGAGTGGTTTTAACATGAATACCATATTAAAGTACGCCTAAAACACTGCAAACAGAAAAGTATACTATGGTTTATCTGTATTAAGATCCACTCAACGAAGCGTCATATGAAAAACTTCCGTCATGCAATTTTTACTTATGTTTTAACAAAAAATCAACCTTTTAACGTTTTTATTCCGAATTACAGACTATTCTGCATTTAAACATTTTCGCATTTTGCGAAATTGTTTGATGACTATAAATTACTTTTGATCTTTGAGGCCACGGTAATAGAGACAAGACAACCAAAATAAAATAGGGAAAGAGTATACGTAGAACACCGCAAACTTAAAAAATCTAGTTTGACAAGTGTTATATGGTGCTTGCTAAATTCTTTGACGAAATTTTAGATTTTATTTGGTAGGAATATTAGGTTTCAACTTCGTCGGGATTCATCCGATGGAAATAATTTACACAGACGTTCCGGGACCTACGTTCGCGTTCCTTGAAATACAGATCGCCTTTGATTAATATTCAAAATAATCCTGCAATGATTTTCAGTATCCTATTTATTGATAACTATACGCTTTTTATTACTTTTTAACTAATATACATATAATTTAATATTCTCGATTATTCGTGTCACTTAGCAAAAACAAATAAAATTCTATTAATTCTTTAAATAATTCTAAAATTCTATTAATAATTTAACGAGGTTAATCGATTAGCTAACTAGATTTAGAAGGAAACATCGAATCACGTCAGTAACCACCAAGAACATACATATAATCAGGGTGATATCTTCAACTCTCCTTCCGGATAAATAAAAGCACACCGAAGGCAACTGGGGGGAAGCTGGCATAAAGTATATTCATGGAAATCTGTCCATCAGGCTCTAATGGAATATCATCACGACGAAAAGTGCCACGAGATATTCTTTAATGCCTTCATAAAATTCAGGTTCATAATTCTCGTTCCACCGTCGGGAACACGTTCACGTACAAGGAAACAGACGCGTGCGTACACATACGCAAAAGATTAGACCGACAACTCTCTGGCATGAGTTAGTCTCGCTCGCAGGCAAATATTCAACTCTGATGAAACTCCGGACCGAAATTCTGCTGATCCCTTCGGGGTCGGTGGTAGTCATTACTAGATTTACAGTAATAGCACAGCTTACAATAATAACTCCCGCGAAGCAAGTTTATTTGAAGCCACAAATCTGTTGTTTGATTCCGTCAGCACGTGCTCCCGCCGGCTGTAAGTTTGGACTAATTAGCCGAGGAATGTTACCGGCGCTAATTGCATCAAGAAAACTGTTTAGCAGCCAGAATTTGCCAGTTTAGAAAGATCGGAACACCAAAAGATATTTGTAGATGTGTGAGATGCGTCATATATGAGGTAAGTAGAATTCAAGCTGACTGGCGAGATTTTTTGAACGATTAGGAAAATATGCTTTTAAAGAAAGACATTTATCATAGATCTTGAGAAGAATATCACTGTATGGATCATTATGTTAATATCACATTCAGGAATATATCTCTTCGTATGAAGAAAATTTATTTCCCCTTAAGTGTAGAATAATAGATTGATCAAAGTATGTGGTGTAAAATTATCAATGAAAAAACTAAATATATTTCCAAATCATATTTTTATAATTTATAGATTGCTAAAGTGATTAGACGGTTTTGAATCTGTTAAAAGTGAAGTAGAAAATATGTGTATATTCCCGTAAGTAATCGATACACCAATGTCAAAATATTAAGGTACATAAACACACGAAATTGTGTGTTTACCAATTTTTCTCCAAATTGCTTTTTAGAATGAAATTCTAGAACCTGAGTAAGTATATAGAACTTCAATCAAAGTTTTGTGTATGGGCGATAAAGTTACAAGAAACTATGCATTTAGAAAGCCGCAACGTGCAACATACCAAAGTTACCTTAGATTCTCTACACCTGTGTTGTACTTTAGCTAAAAATAATAACGAAATAATAATTTACAGTAAAAACTTGTGTCTTAAAGTCTCGTCCTACGAACACCGAAACATGTCTTCAATCGATTACTTAATACAATCGTTATGTAATTTTTACGATATAAATGAACAATATTGTAAACTTCTGTGAACGTTTTCGTTGTAATGAGTTACACTACATTACAATAATTACATTCGGAATTTAATTCCCTAATAAGTAGCCCTTTGATTCAACAGAAGTTTCATTAAGTTTCGCGCAAAATATTTCTCTAAATTTCTGTTTGTAGTCTATAAAAAGAAACTCTGTCGTGTTTTGAAAACTTTATTGAGTCGCTGCTACCGCAAGCGGCGCTAAGTATACATTTAACGTGTATACCGAGTAACGTTAGACTGCTGCCTTGATTTGAATATAAAATTCGAGATTCATCATGCATGCAAAACCGGAAAACAAACAGGGTGAAAATGGCGCTCGGGGCATGTCGAGCCATTATCCCGGGATCTTATTGATTCTTATTATGCGACGAGGCGTGCCGGAATAATCTGTCTTGTCGAGCAACGGTTATTATCACCGGAACGAAGAAAAATGTTCACGCGACCGATAGGTTCCGCATCGAAGGACTTTGGACCTTCGGTCGATAGATTATTTGGGACACGATTGTCTTCTCGTAATTACTTTTTTTTGTGGAAAGATTACTCACTCGGAGGGTCTCCAGTTGAGAACGAACGAACTCAGCTCGACTGGCAATGTCGGGAATCGCCACAGGAAACGAACCCATGTACTGAAACAAAAAGAAATTGTTATTAACTCGAGTTATTTATTAATAATTCCAGTTGACACTAAATGATGACAGTGTCATTAACCTCTTCACGCCTTTGGCCGCATATGTAGATGTTTAATAATTTCTTATAAAATAAAAATCCCATTACCAGTGCAGCCAAACCAAAAAAAAATTTCTTCTCTTATTGAGGGATTCTATAGTGAATAATCTAGTAGTGATAATTTTAGTCTATTTATTATTGACAGTAACTATAATAATAAAAAAATTAAACGTCCACATACATATATCCAAAGGCGTGAAGAGATTACATTACATTACTTATCCAATATTTGTACATAACGATCAGAGTTTAATCATTTACCATTTTATTTCGATAAGAAATACTATATATAGAAAATGCTACGTGTGAAAGTATCAAGGTGGTCAATCAGCAAGGTGATTTTAATCAAGCTTTAATAGATGTGACGTTCGTACACGTTACTCTTTTCACGTTCTCTCGACCAACTAATCCGGGCGCAAAGTTCAATTATACATGACCGTGCCGTTACAGGCGATTGCACCCGATATAAAAGTGCAGCGGGACGTGCAATAGAACGGAAGCGGTACCAAACCGTGTAGCCGCTGACGCGGCTCGCAAAATTATATGGTACTTGATTCGCCGCCGGTACGGAGTCAATTGCTGTCCCGAACTGTGTTGGACCAGTTGCTCGAGGGCAGTGCACACTGTTCGATTGTTCGAAGTCACGAACTACTAGCGGAGAGCTACAATAGCCGGGGCAAATTGTTGCCCTCCGCAACAATGATCTAATTATCAAGTTTCGAAAACCGGTGTATCCGGGCTGTAGCAATACGCTATGCAGCGAAACGAAATAATTTAGGTATGCGCAACTTAGGCGTAGAATTTGGGTCACTGGTTCGACGACTCGGGGGAAGAGCACGTTTAACCTTTTTCTCGTTTTGTGTTTAATAGCCACTCGAAGGGTATACCATAAACGGGTCTTTCATCTTGATTTTAATACCATAGTCGAGTTTGTTTTAAAGTTATGTAAAATTTGAGACGGTTTATGACAAACGGCTCTATATTTTTTTTGTCAGCTTTGAATCGGAGTGTGACTTTGTTGAAATATTTTAGAGATTATGAGAATGTCGATATCTCATTTTTATAGTATACAACAATGAGAGAAATATTATAGATTTTCATCTGTTTTTATTAATTTCGAAACTGAGTGGCGAAGAAAGGTCATTAGTTTAGTCGCAAGACGGAACCACGATTGTGAAAACGAACTACGTAAATCTGTTGCAATTCAAGGCGTGCGCTACCGGTTATGGTAGTTGCTGCAACGCTGCAAGGTAAAGTAATTTTTCGACGTTTAGAATGTGTTTCAAGTACACGTAACTGTACACCTAGTCTACATCGTTTTAAGGAAAAGGAACATCATCCTGTCTAAATAATAACTGTTTCATTTGCAAACGACAAAAAAAAACTTAGTTCATACTTTGCCCCAATATTAAGTTCACTGTGAATTGAGTGATGACACAACAACGTTTCCGACCTTACAAAATAAATAATTCCGACCGTCTGCCGTCGTATTTGTATCCGGAAGACGTTTGCTCGACGGTAGCCGGGACAGAAATAATTATTTGCTTGGTAACGAGATAGCATGCGAAGAAAGAAAGCCCTAGGGCGTCCTGCCGACAGGACAAGAACCATAGAACGACAAGCTTGTAGCTGGAAAACAATAAAAGGGGACCTACCTAACCTACGACAAAAATTTCATTTCCCTTTTTCGCATCAGCGAGTCGATCCTCTTCTGTGAGCCTGCCATTTCCTTTCGATAGTCAATTTGGCTCGCGATCATCCGTGCCCCCGCGAACGAAAGCCGGGATATTCGTTTCTCCCCTTGACCGAGACGACTGTTTTTTTTTTACAAATCGAACAGACTTTCCGATAAGACTTAAAGACGTTGGACTTGGAATTTTGTCGTTTTGACGCTTCCTAAAATCGTTGCGAAGGTATTTATTATATGTGTAACTCAGATAACTGAGTGATCAGGATAGAAATTCTCAAGGGTGCAAATTTTCGGGTGCAAAAATTTCGCGGTGTTGAAATTGCATTGAATTTCAATGCATTGAAATTTCAGATCGCGAGGATAATGCATAAATTTCTGGGGCAAGAATATCGGTGCGTAGAATTTGTTGGGAATTGGGTATCATCCCGTAAATACATCCGGGAGTTAGGAAATTGATATGCAGGAAATTACAGGCATAGTAATTTCGACTCTGGATTTACCAAATAATTCCAATTGACGTCAGAAAGAATGTAAATTAATAAAAAATGTTCTTATTATCGTTCACATCGTGTCATTGGTGTACATCAATAATATTAATTAATAGGAATAAAAAATTTACTATGATATATTTCATCATCGAAATTTCATCACATTCAATAAAGTCCGGCAAGAGATCGACTTAATGATGGAGCAAGTAGGCGAATGGCGGAGAAGTTCCGAGGAGTTTCGCATCTCGTCAGTAAGCATCCCTCTTCTCTGGTCAAACACGTCGTCCGATAATTATATGGTCGATAAAAATAGCTACCCTCCTTATAAAGACAATAAATATCAGCGCCCGAGGGTGAATTCCAGAGACGTAATAAATAACGGTACCTAATGCAATTATGTGCCCGAGGGCTATACCTGATAACACGTGTGCCGTTTTCATTGTTATTATCTGTATGTGTGTGCGCCATACCAGGAAATTTGTAACGGAGATGTTACTTGAAATCCTGTGATTTCGCCTAAATACACACGAAACGTCAAAATTTTGTTTGGTCGCTTATTATCGGATCTTGTTCACGTTAAGTGGAGACACAGGGGGCCCGAAACCACAAAACACCGGTCTTTTAGTAGCAGCCTCGTTTCACGATTGACAACCGAAGTGTATGAAAGTTTGAGGTTTCGCGAATAAATTCAATTACCGACGTACCTGGTGCAGACGAAATTTAGTAATATTGTAATTTGTATTTCAATTCGAAACTGTCAGCATTTTATTTAGAATTAATAGATAAGATTACTCTTGCAAATATTCTGCTTTATTAATTTTTAATCAATTCTATAATAGTTCTCAAATTTGTTTAATTTAGGAATAATTGAACGATTTACATATTTTTGATTCTTTCATATAAAACTGCAGATAATTTTGAAACAAAATATCGGATTCATGTAATTATTAAAATGAAATAACTGTAATTAATGAGACAATGTAATAAACGTAATAAATTTCACGTTTTTACGTGGTTAGTATCAAGCAACAAATATCAACAATAGAAAATATTGTTAATACGATTACTAACATTTGATATTCTAAATTTCGATGTCATATGGAATTTTTAAAGAGCATTTCAGCCGGTTCGAGAGCAGTATAATATTTCTGGAAAATCCCTGTGATTCCGAGAGCAGATCCTCACAGAGAGAAGTTCGATGAAACACAACAATGAGAATCATCCGGGGGGATTAAAACGGGGATTATATTGCGGGACGAGTATCTCGATCGAAATACCGCCCGGAGAAAAGATTTTCAGACATAGAAATTATGGTAGAAACACAAATTATACATATCGTGTCTGTCACAATTAAATCTCCTTCCCCCCCCTCCCCCATCACACTTTCAGTATTACGAATCTCATTGCATTCGGTATTAGTATAATCGCTGCACTAAATTATGCATTATTTACATTTATCCAAATATGTTTAAATTGTATTCAGAGATTGCGTTTCAAATGAGTCCGATTATAATTACTATAAACACGTGTACACTTTAATTTTAACCTTTGCAATAAAATATTACTCCCCTCATAATTTTATGCTCAACAATTACTTAGACTGGATTTTAATAAAATATTCTAAAACTGTAAAGGTTGATAAATAGTAAACTTGCGTACCCTCCACACAACGTGTTTGTCATATAAAAAATACATTAAATAATAGAACTAACTGCTGCAACGATTTTTCGAAACTATGATTCAAATTTATAAATCGAATTTTAAGTAATTTATGCCTGAAACTATAAACACGATTTATTTTAGAAATCAGATGCCCAACTATTTACAGTACGCGTACGAATTTGAATAATCACCGTAGAATAATCGCTTCAAGTTATGAAAACTATGGAAATAAACGCCGCGTCATTATTTCCACCGCCGTACGTCGCACCCTTTCGTTATGAATCCCGGTTAATCCAATATCGCATGTTGCGCGACGCCCATTAATATAGTTAAATCTAACGCGCGATTTAGAAATATTTTTGTTCACACCCGGATTCTCGTTAGCGGCAAGTGGTTTTCATAAATAATGCAGGCGGACATAGTAAATCGCGGGACAGCGGTAAAAACCGTGACAGTTACAGGTACGGACAACGACGACAATTTATCGACTTTATTATCCCGTACTTTTTGCGATAAATGCTGTGTCCGCGAAAACTGCCGGCATCTCTGCCGCAATTATTGCCAGTTTTCCCCTCTCGCATGATCGATCGCGCTTGTTAATACGGAACGTGTTACAGGCGGTAAAACGGATCAATTGAGCGGTCACAATGTTCACGGAATTTGAATTAATTTTCCGCTATACGCGTCACGAACAATGAGCGCAACACGCTCGTGACATAATGATAATACGGGCTGAGAAGTGTTAGCCTTCTTATCTGCATATTACATCGATTCCAACTGATCTCGCTGATAAATCATGCCGTTACACGGATTAGACCGCCATAAGTAACTATTAGGACACATTAAATTAGACGGCGTAATATAACCTTGTATTAAGTACTCAAATTGATTACCTTGCGAACATATGTGTGAAATATTTGCAACGTTATTGCGATTATTAAAATTGTTTCTTTGGTTTGTAAAATAATTTGTTTTTTTATTTTGATAATAACGTGGTATAGTTCAAGTTATTCATCCCTTCTTCAAGTTAGTTTGTACGACACCTGACCGACACATTTACATCGACCGATAAAGTTTTAACGATGAATAATTGCGCAACGTCAGCCGCAAAAAATGAGATTAGAACTAGCCGCAGGTGATTACAC
The DNA here is from genome assembly GCA_917499265.3 of Mimumesa dahlbomi. Classification (NCBI taxonomy): domain Eukaryota; kingdom Metazoa; phylum Arthropoda; class Insecta; order Hymenoptera; family Crabronidae; genus Mimumesa; species Mimumesa dahlbomi. Next base: position 6,390,944 of record OU824118.1, on the reverse strand, counting down.
GACTACAAGTGATTAAGCACAATACCGCCGGTAATTTATCGCTTCTATTAGCGCACACTATTACAACAAAGAAACAGCCGGGTTGTAGCCCGCGAAAATCGCAGGTGCCTTTTTGCAATTATCCCGTTTCCACTTACGTGATCGATCGACCGTGTTAATGGCAAAGCGAGTTGCGATAAACTGCGAGCCGATCGATCTACGGATCACAATGATCGAGGAATTTAAATTCGCGTCGTGGGATCTTTAGTCGTTCGCGTTACAAGCTGCCAGCGGAAAAAAAAGACGTTTATGATTATTACGCAGCCGTAAATACTCCATAAATTTCGTACTGAGGAAATATGGCGGCGCTTTTTATCGATTTTCGTGATCGAAATAAAACGTCGGTACTTTTTATTAGGATCGTTGTAATAGAGTACCTGTGAAATGCGAATCTGAAAATACACGACGTGAAATGATGCGTTTAAGCAATTTTGTTCTTCATTCTTTTCTAAATATTAATTTTATTTTTTCTAAGTATTAGTAAGCTTTTTTATTGGGTTTGATATAATACAAATCCTGAAATTTATTAACATGAAAAAGGTATAAAGTGTTGCATGTATTTTTAGTCCCGTGGGAAACATTTACTTCGTGTATACTTTACGTAAGCTTTAGGATAAACTACTGTACCCTTTACGACATAAAATTGGAGCAGCGTGTAAAATAAAAATGAAAAACGCGAGGTTACAAATTTGCGTAAATTGTGTACGCTAATACGTTTAAATTTGTTTCTCCGCTGTTCATTAGTGGATTACAAAATTGAATGATTAAATAATGATATAATTACGCAATTCATCGTGATATTCATTTAATTTGTAAATTGCTTGGTAAAACCGATTATTAATTATTAAATCGAGTCACTTGTTGTGTACGTCATACATATTGCGTAACACGCTACATAAATCATATCCTGACAAAAACCTTTAATTCTGTTCATTATCCTTTTTCAACGATCAGCAGATCTACCATACATGCAAATTGTCACTTTTTTTATTATTTTGCCGTTGTATTTCAGAGCACACTCGCTATTATTATTCATAATGCACTCAAGCTAATAATTTTTCATTAACTTATGTTTTCGGTTAAATAAAAGACGAATTAAATAATGTTGCCAATTTATTTCATTGATTACTAATATGTTATCTATTACTTGAAAACAACAGACGAGGAACGTTGATAGAAGCTTTCATGAAAAATAATTGACGAAAATGAAGGGGACTGTCTCATTACAACAACCGGAACCTGGCTGATTATTTACATGATACGGAATTAGTATGCGATTAAATCATTCCTTTGTCCAGATATCTCTTCTTGGAATTGTAAATGCTTCTCAGAATCTTAACGATAATAATTGGTCTCTGCTTACAATATGAGATAACTAAATTTAATTTCAATTACCTGTTCGTTAACGACCTAAATATGTTATACAACATCGCTCACTAATACAACTAAAAAACGAAGAAATTAACGAACGGAATTAATTAATTCACTAATTAAAACATCAACTTTACTAAAGAGAATTAAAATTTCTAAATGAAATCCTGTAATACTCAGAAACTTTCATATATTAAATCTTAACTTAATAACGAAACTTTGTAAATTTTCTAAATAAACGATTAAATGTTCACCACTAAATAGACACTCCATATAAATAAATAACAGTGCATAAAATCGAAGTAACTATACTTGTAAACAAAGTGTAATCCCCATTTTTCTATTAATTGCTCCAAAATTAATTTTTCCATCGTTACAAAAAAAAAGTCAATCAAACGTGGTATAATAAATTGATTTAAAACGTCACACCTCAGTTCACGGTAGAAATTTAAATATGCCAGCGGTAACTTGAAACATGTATAGCGTTGATCACATGTTCGGAATTCCCTTTCACGTTCCAAAGCTCCCGTTAATCGATATCGAGCATCATGCGCCAGTTTGTCAAAGTTTCAAATATATATCGGTCGTTTCCCCCTCCTAATAAACCGTATTAATCAAAGCCCGTGCCGCCGGTTCGCAAATTTTGCGCCGTTTTGTTCGCGTCTCGCGAGATTATGACTATCGTTAGCGAGTAATGCTCCCGCGGCTTAACATAATTATTTAATTGGACGGTTGATACAATCGTTTCATCCAGGAATACGGGTTTCAGACGATACATGCCTACAGGGGTACGTCGGATTTATTAATGAGTTTATTACCGCACGTTTTTTCTTCCCGTGCGCGAATAACTTGCCGAGCAAAAAAAAAACTGCTGAGACGGCACGGGTGATGTTTATAAAACCGTGTACACACATAACGTAGTTTGAAATTGAACGGTCGTATATAACTGCATAGCTTCCTATCGTACGCTGGAAATGAGAGTCAAAGAATTTCTACTGCAAGAAGTGTAATACGCCGACATTTCTTGCGCCGCTCCCAGTTCTCATTAAAAGATTCGCCATAGCGTTCTTTTATTATGTGTTAGAGTGTAAAAAGAAGATATTCAGATTGTAATAATTTTTTTTCATAACTGCCTGACTTCATTTACCACGTGTTTATATCACTTTCACGAAAATACACGATAAACTTGTTAGCTAGATCTATCGTTGAACATAGATATTTAACACTAGAACTACCAAGGATTATTTTGGTATGTCTAAAAACGATAGATAAATATGTTTGGAGAAAGGGAACGAAAGAGGATAGTAAATTGATCGATTTAATTAATTTACATATAGAGACACAGTTGTGACGAATTTTAAAGAACGCACTATTAGAAATGTAAGCAATTTCAATAAGAAATTAAGATCCAGTAATTTTGACTGCTTTGATAGTTCTACTGTTAACAGAAAGTGAAATTGTTTCTATGAATATTTTAGAACCGCGTATTTTTTATACATCTGATTAAGAGAATATCACGTTTCTTAATCGTTTCAGTATTACACACGAATATTTGCCGGAATGAAGGGTGTTCGATAAAAACTCGTCTGTGGTATTGAAAAATATTCTTAATTATGGAAACTTGAATTCGCAAACGTATTCGTTTTAACGTGAATAACGAACATCGTGTACGTTCGAGCGGAGGAGGAGAGCAAGAAAAGCGAAAGGACGAAGCGGTACCCAATTTTGAATTAATTACCGCGCGTCTCAATGTGCGAAACATTCACTTTCGAATTCACCCCGAGATTCATGCACGTCGCGCGGTCGCGTAATTGGCGCGATAGCGTTTAATTTCGCAGGGAAACGGAACTGCGCGAAAGCCCACCTGCACACCGTTGAATATTTTGAGAGTGGCCTCCGGCATCTTGATGGCTATGTCGTCCCGTTCTTCCTTCTTCCTTCCCTCCCATGGACGTTTTAATTATCCGTGCTTATTCGTTCTTTTAATTGCATATTTCGTTGTAATTGCTCGCCGTTTTCTTTGTCGGTGATCAACGCGTTGTTCAGCTCGTATTCGGCGGAAACGGTCATTCTTCTTCTGGTACGGCATTGTTGCCACCGTGCATTGTTAATATTCGTACAATTATAATCGGTGGTTACAAGAGAACGTTCGCTTACTATGGAATAAATCTCGAATCACGATTGTATCTTTGAACAACGTGAGAATAACGTGATTGACTCGTTGCGAGAATGGAAAGGTACAATGGTATGTGTTATAAAAAATCACGTTTCTATTGTATGGAAACGTTGATGAGGCAGGCTAGTTATGATTATATAATGGTTAATGAGTATCATGATTTAGTAGAGTCTTGGACGTTTCTGCACTTTACTTTCACGATACACGCTCGTCGACGTTTTCGTTTCTGGTCGTTAAGAAACTAGGAAAACCAAGATCGAACCGGCGAACGGTAATTTATAAAGAACCCGGCGTAGTTTCGCCTTTCTCTGACCGTCTCGATAAAATCACGTAAACGAACGTCATGACCGGCGAGGAGACGAGTCACTTTCACCGGTCAACGTCTGCAACTCGGATCCGTAGAAATTTGGAGGAGCAACCGAAACCACAGAAACCTATTTCAGTTTCTCACGTGGTATGCACCGTAATCACTGATCACTGTCACTTTCGGCCGAGCACGTCCCAGCACACTTTCCAACGTCACTTACTATACCACACCAGCTTTACGATCACTTACACACATATACACACGCGTGTCGTTAATCCAACCGCGGAAACTAGTCTCGTGAAACTTACAAAATTATTTCCTAACCGAGTTTAAATGCCACTGATCGTCGAGTGATGCGTTAAATAACCTCAACGGCTACATCATTTTTTTTATTGTTTACACCAATCGAATGATTTACTCCTAAAATGTCTACAAGCAGAACAATTGAGTCGTTTATTTTGAAAGTGGCTCAAGTCCATTTGTGGTCAGAAAACACGTATTGTTGAGTTATTAATTGTTATTATTTTAATAGGAATTGTATATTTATCTATTTTAGCTGCACTTAAGCAGTATAATACATTAATATCCTATATACATATTTTTAACTTTGTCGAAACGCTAACTCTTAAATATCCCAAATCAAGTATAAATGAAGTGCCTAGAACACAAGAGGTATAAGTGACATTTATTTAATTCTAAGAAAATTAAGTTCAAAGCTCACAAATGCTCAAAAATCACAATATAGTACAACATTTTTTGTTTAAAAAAAAATTGGATATACCACGTACAGGATGAGCATTTCACTTATTCTTAGATCCCTTTACCACTAAATAGAATCCTAAATTCAGAGTTCCATGGCACAGATCTCAGTTCTTTTGAGAATGTCACTTATACCCCTCGTGTTTTAGGCACCTCAGATGGACTTGGGTCACTTTCAAAATAAACGGCTCAATTCTCACCCTCGAGTGAATTACAATCTGAATTATCTTTGTCGACGAGCGTTTAAACGTAACCTGGCTGCAACATAAGAACGATTTAGCTTCTGTCTGGCCGTGTGGGAGAGGCAGACGTCGGCCAGGCTCGCAAACCGTACAACGTGCTCCAGATTATCGGATCTAGGTGTTGTAATCCGGCCGGAGACGACTTTCTTTCGCGCCGCTGCACTCGTTACACGTTATCGCACAGGTGAAATTGCAACCCCGGGCCCCGGGCCCCGCGCTACCGGGCGTGCTTCGTTCGCGCTTACCGAACTCGGTCACGTTGCAACCGTTGACATTTTCGTGTTCCCCGTCCGGGGAGTCGTGACGAAGAATCTCGACGACGCTGGATGGCCGGGACGCTGTGCAAAACGTGAACAGCATTTAAGTCGACCCCGATGCATTGTGCAACGAGATTCGCGAGGAGCATCAATAAGGCCACGGCATCTGATCTCGGGTTACCGGTAATAAATAAAATAAAAAAAATGAAACATATTCATCGCGTTTCGAAAAGAGCAAGTGGATGGACGAGGTATAGTGATTGTTTGGTAATTTAGTTTGATTAACACTAAACCTACCGAGGTGGGTCGTAGGTTTCAAACTTTTTATTAAAATTCCTGCATGCAACGTTATAGCTTTCAACGTTAAGTTCTTTAATCGACATAAGGAAAATACAGTTCTCTATACCAAAGTGATTATTATGGGAAATCAATTGTAAAAATTATCACTTTTACGGATTTCATGAGAATATGTGTATAAACTGTCGGTACGTTTAGTGTTAATTAGTTAAGACTATTGTGTTAACGGGATACTTGTGAATAAGTGTGATGGATATGTAAAATTTGGTAATTTAGTTTGATTAATTAGTTAACCCATTCGGTGCCAAGCCTAAATTATACGAAGTTATTCCCATTGGCATTTATATTTTGAGTGTTATTGTTTACCAAAGGTCTGTTATTTCTTGATGCTATTCCTCCTACACCACAAAAGAAAATCCCAACTCGCAAATGTAGAGTTTGTGCAACGAAAAACATTCGAAAGGAGACTCGATATTACTGTCCGAGTTGTCCTGATAAACCTCCATTATGTATTGGACTTTGTTACAAATCCTATCATGAAGATAAAGTATTATAAGTGATTTTGTTGCTATAAAATTTTACTATAAATACACGATGAAGTTGATTTTTGCTTAATTTAAATTTGTAAAAGATCATTCTCTATAAGAAATAAAGTATAATTTTTGTAAAAAAATTTATTTGTAGTGTTTTCTCAAGTTTTTTACATTTCTATATTTATGTTTGTGGCCACAAAAAATTTGCTAATTCAAAAGCCTGCATGTTATAACATATTTAAAGTAGGACGAGTATACTCGTCCTTGGCAGCGAATGGGTTAAGACTATTGTGTTAACGGGATACTTGTGAATAAGTGTGATGGATATGTTAAAAAAAAATATCGATGGATATTGTAACATTATGTCGCGGTGCGTTCTACGATAATTATTCAAGAGGTATTTAATTAATCGGTATACGTTTAATCGCGGACATTTGCCAGATTTAATTAATTATCATTTATCTAATTATGTATATTCCGCTGATGCGTTTTATTGGTTTACGAGGTTGTATTTTAATTACGCGACGGGTGCTGAATTCGAATGTTATCTGGTGGTATCAATAATGGTCTCAACGTTGTTTCAAATTCCTCGCGGGAATGCGATTTTAAGTATTTTACAGGAATCATTCGTTCATTTAGATAATCGGTCAGCGAGCGGTTCCACGTACATACGCGTTATCGCTCGCTCGTGATAAGATGACCGTAAGTTATCCCTACGCTACTTGCGAATGTAATCGTTCTAACCGATTATAATTCAAATGTCTCGATGTTTTGATAATTAAATACGTCATCATCTAGATTAGCTTTCTTCGAGCGCAACATTTCTCCCTAATTCAAATAGCATAATTCAACGATAAATAAAAAACGAGGATCCTACCACGTTGAAAAGTTGTGTGCGAAATTATAATTCCTTAATATTATTATTTTTCCAAACCCGCCGAAACAGTATTTCCATCATCTGCATAAAAGTTAATTTTTAATTACTCGCATCGACTCTCTTTTCCCCCGGAAACTTCAGCCTACTTTCCGCGGCATTTTAATTATCCGATATAATTGGTTTTGTTGCCGGAAAGATACGCTGTCGTTTATTTACTTAATTCGAAATCGCATTTCGTCGTGTCTCGTCGAGATTGCGGGACAACTTTCAACCGATCCGCGAAGTCAACGGTGGTGAAAGCCGTAATTGTGCTAGTTCTAAAAACTTTTTTCTTTTCTTTTTTTCGTTACCCCGTGTCTCGATTCCAACACCCGATTCGCGCTTTCGATGCGATGAAACTCGCGAGGCATGCGCGTAAGAAGGAAGGCGCGTCGCGTGTCAACGACGCATTTGCATCGCATTGAATAAACAGACTTATCCAGCAAGCAGCCGGGCGAGTAACGTGACATTTCAAAAGATCGGCTACAAAGTAGAATATGCGGATGTGTCCGATCGATAATACCGGTACCCTTCAACGGGTGGCTTTAAACCATTTATCAGAGCGAATCAATTATTGCTTAATTGCACGTTACCAGTTTACCCGAGATTCTTTGCGGGGTTACATGGCGAAAGAATTCTTCTATCGGTAAGGAATATTTAATTTGCGAGACAACGAAATATGTAAACACGATATTCTACTGTATAAATATGTATACCGTAGATTAAAATACGTATCAAGTTGCCAATTATAAATGTTGATCGAATAATTACACGGTCCTTAATACGCAGAATCATATATAACTGCACTTGTAACAACTAATTAAGATGGAATAATTACTTATATGTATAAACGGTTCGCAAATAGCATTTAATTAGCCACTTATCGAGAAATCCCGTCAAGCGTGCGTGCACCGGTAGCAAAACAAAATGCCCTCCCGTTCCTACGGCGTGCCGAACATCTCGTGTCAATCAAGTGAAAAAATTGTAATTCCACCGTAAATCAAGACCGAGTCATTTTTTTATTGCGTGTAATCGTCCACTTAAGAAGTATGCGCTAATACGCGCGAGTGTCGCAATACACACATCGGAATATATTGCTTTTACCGGTAAGATCCTGTTAAAAAAAAAACAGTAAAGTGTCCGATCGGTATTAACTTGTCAACTTCACTCCGATACCTCCGATACCAGATGCCTCGCGTCTACTCTCTTCTACACCAAAAAAAAAAAAAACCTCCTACATCACCGATCAAATATTAATTCCCTCGACCACTATTAACCAATCATCTATTTCCTCCTACATAATATCATTTCGCAATTAAAAAACAAAAATCTCTTCTCTAATCAACCAATGATTTATCAAAACGTTCACGATAGAATCAACCACTCATAAAAATCTCCATCCGCACTTCCGCCAAGTAACCCTAACTCTCTCCTCTCTCATCTCTCTCAAGTCTCTCTCCCACCCTTCCACACTATAGCTACGTAGCTCCGAAGGTAACGATATATCGCACCACCGATCGCAGACAAATAATTCTGCCATTGAAGAGCGAACAACGGGTTACTCGAGCACCGATCCGATCGTTTTCATCGGCAGTCCACAAACGACGTTAATCGTTCACTCGTCGACAAGTCCCGCGGGCTGGTGGTGGTGGTGGGTGCAGGTGGTAAAAAAAGCGCGCGAGTTCTCCGTCCGCATGGCTATGCGTTATCAGCGGGAAACGCGTGCACGCACTGTCGCGTACAGTAAGCGCCGCAACGTGCGTAATAAGCCACTGGCCGGCCGGATCTCTCACAGGACCGCTTCTGCGGAGTACTATGGGGACAGTCGACGGGGTCCGCAGACCGTTCTCCACTCTGTCAGTCTCTCTTTCCCTCTCTCTCTCTCTCTCTCTCTCCACAGCGAGGCAAGGTCGTGCCGGTTGGGGCTCTCATGCCTCCCACCACTGGCCTCAATCATCCTACTTTCCTGCCCGCTGGGCCCTTCTCCCACCCCCTCGCTGGAAATTCAAGCGGGATATGTATCGAAATTATTGTGTAAAATGGACCTGAATGAATGAGGACATTGTAGATGGTTTTTTATGTTTAGATATTATGATGCTATGGAGACTGGGATTTTCACGACTGTGATTAACACATTCGTGACCGACAATTTTTTCCGTTTTTTAAACTGTTCAGGCCCTCGGCCATATATGTGGATGTTTAGTAATTTCTTATGAAATGAAAATCCCATTATCGGTGCAGCCAAACCAAAACAAATACTTCTCTTATTGAGGGATTCTATAGGGAATAATCTGTAGTGATAATTTTAGTGTATTTATTATTGACAGTAACTATTATAATAAAAAAAAAACTAAACGTCCATATCTGTCCATGGGCGTGAAGAGGTTAATAGTGAGCACCGGCGAAATTAATGAAATTCTGAAGCTGATTACCGCAAACTTCTATCGTTAAAACAGGGGTGAAAATTATAAAATTTGTTTTGAAATTTCAATGTTGTAATTAGGGTGTTATTTAAAATAAAAAGATTTTTATAATTTGTATACTTAGAATAGACTACTAGTTATTATTGTGCTGAATTTATTTAGCATTATATTATATTTTAAATTTCTGGTTACTGTGATAAATCGAAAAACAATGACTTTTGCATAAAGGTACTCTACATAATTGTTTATCGTTAATTGTTGCGCTGCAGATATAGTCCAAAGTTCAACAAAGTGTGAACTTTCAAAACTGATTTTCTCAAAAACTAGAGCTGATAGAAAAAACGCTTTGCATATATACAATCAGCGCATCCAATATACCCAAAGTCAGCCCTAAGATTTCAGGCAGCAAAATAAGTATTAGGTGTTGTGCTATCGATAGCGCCTAATGTCGCCGCATTCAGAAACAAAAACTGCAGGTCCTGAATTCATGTCAGCGGAAATCAGGAATAGAATTTAAAGTGACGTGAATTCACATAAGCGGCAATCAGGAATAGAACCAGAAAAAAAAGTGAATTCACGTCAGCAGTCGCAAATGTGTTAATAACATGGTAATTGTGAGATCGTTAGTTTTCGAGAGAGTAATATTGTAGAGCTTTGACAAAATTTTCAGAAGTGACCTAAGTGAGATAGAATTTCTTTAACAAACACTTATTTTGCGGCAACGACTTCATCGAAACTATGATTTTTAGATATTATCGTAATTGTGTAGATACATACTAGTTAATTTGATTTATAGCAGTGGGGGTAACTGATGTTTTATAAGAATGGGTGAATGACTGTAGCTCATGAATTTTAGATATCCTGTGATTCGTGTATACTTAATGACTTCCATTTTATTAAAGTATTATCGGGTACCAGTAAAATAAATGCAACTTGCTTTGTTTGTCTTCGTGTGTATCAGGTGAGCCATCGCTTACGATAGATGTTCATCAGTGACACAAATGGTAGTTTAATGGACCTGATGACGTCTGAATAAGACGAACTGCTTTATGTATTAAAGTACGAGATAGCCAAGATATAGTACTATAGTCATTTACTATATTGTAATTACTCATACCGAAACTGATGTGAAACTTCTTAATAACAATTATTTCTATAACTTTGAATTAACACGAAATCTGAAAATTTTCTCTTTATCAGCACCCTATTGCGATCCTTACATTTAATTAAATTCATTTAGGCGTGTAATAATAATCACACCCGAATAACCTTCATTTATTGAAATCGCGGGAATGTTGATTGACGGCAGCGATTCAACCCATTGTATTATTTCTGTCTTTACAAATTACTGTCATTCAATTGTAAAACTAGTAATGATCTTCGAATTCCGTTGAGCTGTTCCATCATGAAGTAGGTATAAAATGGAAAAGTGCGTTCAGCTCCACAAGAGGAGGAACTACACAGGAGGAAGAACATTTGCGTTACTGAAATAGTTAAATGGTTTCAAACCAGCTTTTATTCTTCAACGGTGCTCATCGAGGAGTGTTAAATTACGCGGACATTGTGCAAGAACAATGTGCTTTCCGTATGTCGGGAATCACGGGAATAATGGCGAATACTTCCTGGCAACGAATAAATGCTACAATAGGCGTAACGATGATCAAATTTTAACAAATTACTTCAACGTATGAACCGATAATACGATATGAAATACTTTACCGCTATTTCACAGGGGAAATAAATTATTATTCGTACATATTTTCCGCGTAATACGTGTAATGCTATTTTAATTAACTTGGCTAAATGAATTGCTCTTTAAATTAGTAAATAACATATGACATTTATCTGTTATGGAAACGATAATTATAGAATATCGGTAATAGCCCGAACAAATGATTCTACTCGTTTAATCCGGAAACGTTCGTGTTATTAAGTTCAGAAAGCGAGTTTAAAAGCTTGCTATTAAGAAGGCGGCTAATACTACGCTATTAAAGACGCGTTCTGAATATAATTAGCGCCAAAAACTCCAGTTCAAAGAGTGCTTAAATCTTTAATAGCGCGTACTGAATAAGGACCAGTTTTTCGAAATTCGGTCTTTTCGTTCGGAAGTACTAAGTAACACTCTTCTATTTATAATTATTGGACAGATAAAATCAATTTAAAAGAAAAATTAAACTACTCACATACGAGGCTAATTTTCGTAGCAGATTTTAATCTCCCAAATATATCATTAAAAAGCCTATAATTTCGTTAAAGACCAAATTATTGTCGCACAACGTTCTACGAACGAATTTGACAGTATCTTTTTCAAAAAGTACTGTCAATTTTAGAATTTTTTCAGCTATAACCTAATTTGCCTTTAATATATTATTTTTTCATAACATTTTCGTCACAATACCAATCGTGATTTGCTTCGGAAATTACACACATCGACCACAGTATTTGCATATATGCAAATTACATTTTAAAAGCTCGCGTTCAAGGGCACCAAGACCTGCCGATTTTTAAATGTCTAATGGATGTCGATCATTAGAGCACCGACGACAGTTGACTAATAGCCAATGTCGCATCAAGATACGGTCTGGAAAATTTCGCATGAAAGGAGCAGTTCCAACAGTTGCTGTCGAGAACTACTTGAACACTGACTCAACCCTTTAACTGCTCCAGGCGTTCCGTCAGCAGGGAGTACTTTGTAATATCTTCTTTTTTTTCAACTCTTTCAGCTCCTTTTCTATAGTGTTACAACGGAGAAATGTAAAACAATCTATTAAAACGGAATACTAAAGTTTCGAGGAAGACTTATTTGGCATCGAGGACAAATTAAATATGTAACAGAAGTTGGTTACATAAATTACTAAAAACTGCGACAAAAAATATCGTAGACTCGACAGATTTTGTACCGTCATTAACATAATGGTATCATTACATTATTCCTAAAGAGGAAAAAAATTTAATAAACACGACGAAGATTTTTTTAATTACAGTCGTAGACTTTTAGTTACAAATATGTTGTAATTATACGAAGTGCTCTAAATTATGTAATTAGAATCTCACTGAGTCCAAAAATATATGTTGATAAATGATTTATTACTTTTACACTAACATATCAGTGTAAGTCAAAGTCAAGAAACGGGCATCGATAATTTAATCAAACAATGATAAAATATTAAGATGTGGAAGGAACAAGTTTGTGAAATGTAATCTCATATTTACTTTCTGGTAACTTGTTGAATATAAACAACACATGATATCGGTAGGGTATATTCCTTGTTTCTTCACCTTTATTCTCTTTTAACGTGTATGTATGCAGAAATCAATTATATTCCCCGCTGCGTCGATGCTACAAGATTTACCGTTCATGCATTCTTTGAAGTCACGAACCGAAGGGAAAGAAGTTGCAGCGTAAGAATTTTTATGTCCCGAAAAAAAGACACGATTGGCTGTTTGCCAGCACACGTACTACAAGCGCCACGAATCAAATGAAATATGCCCGATTTTGTAAAAATTTTCACGTGAATTCATGAATACACATCGCGAAATCCGATTTGCATCAAGAAATTACCAGCAGAATTTATGAGTGGTAACGTAAATTACGAATAATCAGCACAAAAATTTAACAACAAATAAACCATCCGCCTCGGTAAAATGAAACCTGAAAACACCATGTTACAAAAACATAACCACAAGGAACGTATTAATTAAACTTGATTCACTGTCCAAAAAAAAAATCCAGATACATACATACATACATACATAGGGGTACTTCCCAAAACTCACGAAAATCGAAAAACAGACGAAGTTAATTACACACACACACACACACATTTCCTTTTATCTTCATTTTTAACACACAGAAACACGCGGGAATCAATTACAACCCCTTCCATCGTGGCACAGAGAGAGATTTACGGTTGATTCCTCGAAGTCGAGGATCCAAACGAGAGAAATAATTTTTTGCGTGGAAGCGGATCGACTCGCGTGTGGTGCATTCGAATTCGCGTGGGAGAATCTTGGTGAAACCGAAGTCGAAGTTCAAGTAAGAGACGAAATTTTTATAAAAATTCACATTTAGATGAAATTAATAGCCCGATAAACGCAGAAGAAGTGTAGAAGAAATATGTTTGACAGACAGGTTCTTAAATCCCGATATGTAATGTCATATTATATTTTAAATTGGAAATAAAATAAATTGAAACTAATTTTGAATTAAATGTCAATTCGATTTCTTATTTATCGTATCGAAAATGTATTCCGTGTAAAACACATTCAGTGTTAAAAATAAATTACAAGAGAATAAAATAAGAAGTTAATAGTAAGATCCTATTTTAATTTCTAATGGTATTTAAAACTGAATTTATTATGTTCCTTTAATAATTAACAAACATCTAGGGTCTTTCGGAAATATAGATGAACAAAAACGTGGTATGTTTTTTTAATTTAAAAAGTGACCAATAACTTCAAAAAACCTATGACAAAAAATGTTTTTTATCATAATTATCAAAAGATGAAAAAAATCTTCTGTTTTATAAAGCGTTTTGTTCACAATATTTCGTAAAACGGAACGTACTTTTATACTACAAACGAGCCTTCACTTGGAGATTAAATATTTTAATTCTTCTGAAAAAATAACATTGCTATTCTGGATACCTTGTTGAATATGTATTGAATATCCAAAAATGAAGAAAACGCAAATACACGGAATTTATGCGAAGGATGCAACTGTGAACTTGAAGACTGTTCCAGTGTTTGAATATATCATACTTAACGGTTAATTTTTAAGCGTTTTAACCATTGGTAATTTCATGTTTCGATAACTTCATGTTAGCACGCAACACTGTTGCATGCAACAAGCAATTAAATAAATGTACCTTGTTTTAATGAACGGTACGAAATATTTATGGCTTCCGTTTCACGAAAAGAAATAATGATAAGGAGTAGCGGTAGATAAAAATGCACAACACAGTTCTGAGGGAAATTCCGTGCAAATCAAAATACCTATGATACTTGCAATCTAAAACTAAATTTAAATTCAAAAGTAGTAGGTACTGGGACATTTCGTCTAAAAATATTTACAATCGACTATTAGGTAAATTTTCAATTAATATTATTAATTCAACTATTTTTTAAGAATTTGATATGGAAAAGATTGCACCAAAGAATAACTGAATCAATTTTTATGTTATTTTATTACATTTACAGCATTGTCTTAATTTTGGAACCCATATTACTTTTCCAATGCCGATATCTACAAAATAAGTCTAACAAGCAAGTTGTAAAAAGAAAACTATCCTGCGCCACAGTCTTCAATTATTTATAACGATTGAAAGCTCAGTACCAAATAATCTGGATAGAATTGAACTCGTGAAATTCAAAACTCAATGCACTGTTTTTCAATACCCACTATAAATCTCCAAATTTACTAATATAAGTAAAAAAGTAATCAATCATTACATCATGCGGAAGTTCAAAGGTCATCTTAAAACATTACACAAAATCACATTTTATTATCTGAAACATTACTTCGATCAATCATATATGATTAAAAATATACACATTTATAATTCGTATTTAATTCCGTAACGTTGCACAATCCTAAAATCATCTAGTTATTCCGTAAAAACTCCAAGTACTGAGTTTCCACAAAAATTTTTTAACGTTACAAACTTTTCCAATGACCTAATAATTTTTCCAATCTTACATACTCCGTACGGACCTCAATCCCGATAACTATTCAGTATAGCGTTTTTAGCTTCGTTCGCTGAAATATGATTAGGTACCCGGGGCATACGCTGGCACAAGCTTATCTACTTAACGCTAATGATTCGTATCCTTATCGAAGAGAGAGCGCGGCCGTAAAAGCGCGAAACTCGGCGATAACGTAAATCTCCAAATATATTTTGTTTTTGTTTCGCCGAGGAGCAGGAAGCGAAGGACTCGAAAGAGGTTCTCCGGTGCGCCGACTATTGAATTCACACGCAAACGGTCTGTATGTACATACATGTATGTATGTATTACGTATACGTAAGTACCGTATGTATGTATGTATACGTACAGATGCGCGAGCTTCAGCGCAAATGCACGAGCATGTGCTCGGCGTGCATGTACGCGATCGTTTCATTCGGACCGTTCGAAAGAAGAACGAGAAGTGGAAGAGGGAAGAAAAGGAGGGAAGGGGAGGGAGGGGGGGATCGTACATGAAAATTACATACTCGGTGGGACCTGCACTTAAAAGGCCTCGAACGAACAACCGTAGGCAGCTAAAAGCTTCGCATACGTCAATGCCAGATTCGTGATATTTCGTAACCCGTATAAACCTCCAATACAGAGCCCCCCCCCCCCCCCCGACATTTGTTGGGCTATTTTTATAGCGAAAATGATAATTAAACATTTAGATTAGAGGTATTTCTGGTTTCGAATCGTGAACTGGGTGTAATATTTTCTTTTGTTAGAATGTGTGACTTCTGTGGAGGAGTATCATGGTTTATGTGTATTTCAAACATGAATATCGATGTATTCAGGTAAATTGATTTCTGAATTGGTAATTTAAGTATCAATTGCAAAATATTTATAAACTCAACTTGTGTAAAGCTTACGTCCTTTGTATTAAAAATGTTTGATATGGAATGATGTATAATCGATGAAACAGGTTAGTAGACGCAGATCTTTGTAGTCGTTTCAAAAGCTAGTAAAGATCATTCATATTTGATAAGACTACAGCAATGGTAAATGAAAATTACCCTAACCTTAGCTGTGACGAATCTTTTCGAGAACGGTTCTGCCATAATAGGTAGACATCACTTCCCATCTGGTCGTCACCGTTTCCGGTACGTTTCACAAAAACGCTGAACACGTTAATCGTAAATAGAATGCACGTGCGACAGCTTTTTCCTTAGGCGTCAAACCACATAACACCTCGTCGATATTTGTCTTTTCCGCACTTATCTTGAGAAAAGTTCAAAACTAATTGTTGCACCGTATTCCTTCGTAGAACACAAAACGTCGCACTGATTTTCCTGTTAAAACTGGTCACTAAATTTGAATCGATCACACGATTTTTTTCAAAGAAATTAAAGTTGAAATTTGTTATTTTTAAAATTTTCACTTAATGTCAAGAGATTCGCTAGTTTTGATACGCCTCGTGGAATTCAACAGTACGTGTAACACCGATCGATAACACTTATTATTTTAATTGTTTTCGTTCAAATGGACCCTGGATAATTTTTCACACTAACCATTGAATAAATTAACATAAATTGCGCGTCCAAGGCAGCCATAAACTTGGACATTCGACGTCCTAAATCACGTTCACGAAAATATTTATTTACTTTCGCTGGCTGGGAACATTGGCGAAAGGAAATATTTCATCGAAATTTATTTTCCACCAAAGTGAGATTGTCATTTGATAGACGAAAAGGGAATTTTAAGTACCGTTCGAACTTATAGCGCTGTACGCGTGACATTTAAACCTAGAATCCCAACTGGTTTGTATCATCGACTGATCTGTAAATTTTACATTTTTAAATGACTGCTATAACGACGAACTAAATTAATTGAGCATACGTCCAATATTGACGATTTCAATACAGATAAATAACAGAAAACTAATAACGTTTTAAAATTATACTTCTTGTATCTTTTATCTCTTAATATATCTACTTCAAAATACCGGAATAATTGCAAAGTATGACATTCTTTAGAAACAAATACGATTCATTAAATCAATACAATTAACATTATCATACAATAATATACAAATGATTTACATGATATTTTAATAGACAAATTCAAAGAGTTTCATTAAATAAATTTTAATGAAAGATCCTACAACGCAATATAAAAACCAGTTCACCATATCACGCGTTTAATATTTGACGGCAATATGCTCGATTGGCTTTATTACGGCAGAAAAATCCAAATATTAGCAGACTGATCGATTATATGTATATGAACATAATAACACACTGTAAGACAGACGCGTAAACATACGTCTTTACCTCACGGCAGCGATAGCAACACTGAGGTATCGACGGCATAAACTGCCAATTATAAACGGGATTCGTTCATATCTTAAATTAAATGAAGAACCTTGCGAAAAATGCCATGTTTTTTTTCCGTTCTGTACTTTAACCAGTATCTCATGCCCTTGATTCTCAATATAAAATAGTTCTGATTTTTTTAATTTAACTAATGATACTTATAAAATTTTCATTTACGCTTGATAGATGCTTATATTTGTCGATAAAATTGTCAAGTATTAATTCGAAAGAACTTCTCCAAAATTGAACAAACTATTTCACACTGTTGCTGTATAATTTTTTAAATTATTGTAAAATTTAAGACCGATCAAAATCAAGATGAAACACAAATGATTTGACATGCTATAATAATTTTTTGTAAAATAGGGGTTTTTCCTTGAAAAGAAGTGGTCTCAATTCAAGGTAGATAAAAACTCCGATGAAACCACCGCAAATGAGAATTTGGTTAACCGCGGGTCCCCGATTTTTAGGTCAGCCATTAGTAAATCACCGCAACACGTGCAACTGAAACGTCATCTGAGTCGACGGAGTCCAATCGAACTTGCCGGTGATACCAAATTTCAAATCTCAGCTTACACGCAATCTACTGTGACATATTCTGAAATCGAGACAGCCGGTACGTAGTGTAATCTCGAATCCTGCAGTTGATACCGTTGGACTCCGAAAAACGAAATGCCATTTGTTCGATGCCGGTTAAAGTTTTTCTAGATGATAGGACTACGTCTATCGATCATGCGATCAATTAGTAAATGTCAGCAGGACCCGATAGGTCCGCGTTTACCGGGGAAACTGACTCGTGTTTTACGTTCGACCGTAATCTCGTTAACAAGCCGGAATAAGTGAAATTAAGCCGCGCCTATGCCGTTCGAACAACTAACAAGATTGAAACGCGAAACGTTCTCACGTTAATGTGAATTCGTAACGACAACGCCACGTCAAATTGGCTCACCATAAAAACTGCGAACCCCTAACCATTTCAAAGTTTCTCGTGTACATCAAACGATCTCAAACTACCAAAACTAGAAAACGTAAGATTCCCTCCCATTACTAAACAATTCCACACAAACTATACGCCATCCACTAAACACACTAAATACACCTAATAATCGCCCTTGTTCATATAATCACAAAAACTCTCCGATCACATATCCCGTATCAATTAAAACAAAGCATCCTCTTAGACACCAAACACGTAGAAACAATATCACGAACAAACACACTCAAATAAAATTTCTCCAAAAAATCCAACATGATAAACCCGATCACCGTTCAGTTTCACATAAACCAAACAGACCCAAGATCCCGTTCGCACGACGAATCCTCTAGCGTGTTATCGTTATCACAGTTTGAAATCAGGTGGCGAGACGGTAATCCGGTAGATCACGTGGAACGATCGAAGAAGAAGAAGGAGGTCCGCGGACCCAACGTGGGGAAGACCTGGCGGACGCGCGACGAACGACTGGGCCCGCAGGACCGTAAGAGGTCCCATTACTGCGGGGCCTGATGATACGGTGGACGGCAATCCCTAATGACCAATGGCACGGATAAGAGGAGTGCCGTCGAGAGGTTAGCAGGCTGGAGAAAGAGGGACTGAAGGCTCCGCCGAGGCTGGCGAGCGAGACACGGCCGGAGGAGCGTGTCCTGGAAAGAGAGAAAGGGCGAGGAGAGAAGCCGGGCCCGGATGGGAGAGGAGGTGGAGGTGGAGGTGAGTTCGGCAGAGGCCGGTCGGGCACCTGGGCGACACTACCTCCTCACCTCTTTCAACTGCTCTCTCGCATGCTGCTCGATGCCCTAACGTCCTTTTCCTTTCTTTTCCTTTCTTTTCCATGTCACTGTCTTGGCGTGCCCTCTCGTCCCTGTAGGGCCTTATGCGCGGATTGACGGTTTTCCGAATTATAAAGATGAACATCAGGATGTTATTAGAACGGATTCCAGACGATGAGGAATTGATGAGGAAAAGTTTTTATGGTCTTGTAAATATGTGAGAAAGAGTTTTGCTCGTCCTAGGTGGCATTCTGATTTGTAGTTTCAGTGCTGGTTCATGTATTGGTCGCAAATGTTATAAATGAAGAAATAAGGTGTGGGTATACTAAATGAACAATCATTTTTGACATTGCTATGAAGTAATTTGATATAAAAGTCCCAAAGGAAATGATTAATACTAAATTGAAAAGTAAAACGTTTTGTCTGCCACTTGAAAATTATGAGAAAAAAAAGATACCTTGACAGACGAATAAATTTATTCCTAATATATTTCCTGGTCGTTTTTGAAAATTTAAATTATGTGTCAATGTTAGTGCCACGTCAACGAAATTGAAATGTACTTGTCTTATAAATTTACATTTAATTACTTGCTAAAATTGTTTAACCTACATGAAATGTTGGAATTCACGTATAAAAATAGTTAAATGTGTATATGTATATCTGTTTACTATTTTTAACGATTTTTATTCATCTCCGGACCAATTCTTTTTACGCCCAACTACAGTTATAGAACAATGGGAAAAATGACTTAATCTATTAATTTGTTCATTGCCGGTGCATTGCCGTTCTTTAATAATCGATGTAATACGAACTTCCACGACTATAAAAAAAATCGTTTTGTAAAAAAAGGAGACGCTGTCAAGCTAAATAAACTTGACAAAGACTAGCTTTGCACCTGGATCACGCTACCTTCCCACACAACCCCTCTGTTCACAAATCCTGCTCCCTACCATAACGTACTTCCCATGTTTGAATCGAAATACTGATTATTGTTAAACTGTGAAATTGAACTTCCGTGCAAACTCGGAAATTGCACATCACGTAAATTTTAAAACTGTTTTAATACATTAGATACGGATGTTCAGCCCGGTCTTTTGACAGGTAATTAAGAATTAGGTAGATAGCAATTATGAACAGACAAAAAAATCAGTGATTATACGGAAGTAATTAAGAAAACATAGCAAGTAATAATACCTTACTTGCCAATAATCAGCGGACTACAAAACTGGTCTAAATACACTTCCCGAATTCTACCACCAATCGAAAAAAAAGTTATTACTATTCATACCGTACTTAATGTATTAAAAATCAGATGATGCGATACGATACTTGTCTCCCAATCAATGAGAATACATTTGACATTAATTAATTATCATAAAACGAATCGAGACGTTCGAACCGTAATATACATATGTATCGAAGTCATCGATGTAAATTGGCGGGTTATAATTATCAGATGATACGAAACAAATGACTCTGTAACTTTCGAAGTTGAAACACATTGGTTACATTTTTATATTCCACGTCTCC
This sequence comes from Mimumesa dahlbomi, assembly GCA_917499265.3. Classification (NCBI taxonomy): domain Eukaryota; kingdom Metazoa; phylum Arthropoda; class Insecta; order Hymenoptera; family Crabronidae; genus Mimumesa; species Mimumesa dahlbomi. The sequence goes on along the minus strand of OU824118.1, from coordinate 6,370,294 downwards.
GCCAATACGGCGTAATAAAAACGTTTATCAGTTTAATATCTGTCCAACTATAAACATATTAATGAACCCTAAAATTCTCGCTGTCGTGTGTCCGTGTGCCCTAATCGGCCCGGCTACCAGTTCAGAGACGTATTTTAAGGTCCGCAAGTTGTACGAAACTCGTTAAACAGATTATTCTTACACTATTTACGTATTCTGAGATAAAATAATCAGGGGAATGTCACGTTGCTATGTTTTTCAAGTCGTGAAACTCTTAACGTGACGATTCAATCGACACAAAGTTAAAGTGGCATAGTTCATGCTTCAGACAGTATAGTACGTAGATATTTTCAAACTTGGCATATCCTATTGCATTATATTTCATAGGTTTCGTACATTGAGATATTTTACTTTCCAGGATATCTTAACAATTTTTAAATAATATCGAAAGAAACTGCAGAGAACAGTTCGACTACTGTTAAGAAGATCGTTGTAAGAAGTCTCTTGCAATATGTGGGGGTTCTAGTGTATGTCTAATATTATACAACGTTACAAAGAACTGTTGTTCAAACCACCCGAGTCAAATTACCCACTTTACATGCATCTGTCTAAACCAATTGATAAATACCCGCAACCAATCATTGTCCATCAAAACATATATCACGTTCATCCCGTATAATTCGCTACTATTTAAACTGTTACCAACACAGTAAACAATCCCGGCAGCCTATTTAATGCTCATTATAGGCGTCGATCCATCATCTCCGTCATCCGCCAAAATACTACTATTGTCAGCACGAAGATATACTTATATTAAAAAAAAAAAAAAAAAAAAATAACGAAAAAACCCCCCAAAAAAAACATCGAATAGCAATTACTCGGTCATTTCTCGAATGTTGATATAACGCACCGACGCGGCCTTTTGCTTTCCATCCAATCATCCTGGGTCAAGCACGTCCAGTTCACGTCGGCCATTAAACATAACGAGCCGAGAAGCACCACGCACGATTATCTCCGTAACCGAGCATGCTAATGTGTCGACGATAACCACCGTGCATTCTCGTGTCCTTCATCGCTTACAACGTTGTACACGTTTATCGCGACGAGCTTCACGGCGAGCACGTCCGTGAAGTTCACCTGAGCGAGAGCAAAGTCTGTCCGAAGTTGCTCATCTTTTTCCCCCTCCCCCATCCTCGTCGTCTTTCCATTACTTACCAGTTCGTCGGTGGGGCGCGAGATCGGTTGGAAAATACCCCGAAGTCGCGAGAACTAATTAGTAGTCGTCTGCTTGGCGAATAATAGTATTTTTCTTCTATTTACTCGTTTCCCTTCCGGCTTGTGTCTCGCGGATGCCACTTTGCGCGGAGAGTTCAAACGCCGCGGCGGATGTGCGTTAGAATTTGCTTTTCGCCGCCGTCTTTGACGCGAACGCGTTAATTAATAGTCTCATCGGGTAAACCGTGTTTTCCTTGCGTTTAATTTCCCGGCTCGTGACTTTTCCCGCGAGAAGCGGGGAATTTGTTTGACTGTGCGCAGCACTGTGCGACATGTTCGTTGCACGCGTGATAACGTTTTATCACGGAGCACCACTTGCCGGTTAAAATATAGTGGCACTGTTTTTGGATATAGAAGATTTTAGTCGTTTCTTGGAAACGGTGGGTGACGACTGGGAAAGAGATGTTAACGGTACTTATTGGAATGCGAAGTTCTCGGGCGGATTTTGGTTGAGTTCTGTTTTTAAGTTTTCGGGAAACGTTCGTCTTCATTTCGTATAGAATTACGACGAAGTTTACGATGATGGCTGTTTGAAATTTGACGCGCAAAATTCCAGCTGTAGTTTCCCTGATTCTACCCGTTCGTTTCGTCTTGGCAAAACTTGTACGTAGTCTGAAGGTGATAATTTATAACCCGAACTATTCAATATAATTATATGACTCGAGAAACTAGTATGAAACTTTTGCAAAATTCATACAGCACTTCAAAATCTTATCAGCATAAAAAATCTATAGATGATGACACTTCTTACAGATTAACGTCATTACGTTACGAAACAGCTTACCAATACAACTAACAATTCAAATTCTTTTCTGCACATGACCGTAAAAAAATCGTGAATAAACCAGACAGAAAAATGTCCACCCAAATTAATCAACCAACAATCGATTATCCACTAAATACATAGATGCCGTAGTTCAGTGACAAATAATTCTAATTATTCCCTGCACAGAACCCTAAAAAAATCGGGAATCAACCAGACAGAAAAATGTCCACCCAAATTAATCAACCAACAATCGATTATCCACTAAATACATAGGTGTCGTAGTTCCGTGACAAATAATTTTAACTTTTCTCTGCACATGACCCTAAAAAAATCGTGAATAAACCAAAGAGAAAAATATCCACCCAAATTAATCAACCAACAATCGATTATCCACTAAATACATAGATGCTGGAGTTCCGTGACAAATAATTCTAACTCTTCTCTGCACATGACCCTAAAAAAATCGTGAATAAACCAAACAGAAAAATGTCCACCCAAATTAATCAACCAACAATCGATTATCCACTAAATACATAGGTGTCGTAGTTCCGTGACAAATAATTTTAACTTTTCTCTGCACATGACCCTAAAAAAATCGTGAATAAACCAAAGAGAAAAATGTCCACCCAAATTAATCAACCAACAATCGATTATCCACTAAATACATAGATGCCGTAGTTCAGTGACAAACGGTTCCGTTCTCTCCCAAGGTTCAACCGGTTCGGTTCAGTTCGGTTCGGTTCGATTCGGTTAATCACAGCGAGGCGGATGAAAGTTCGTAAACATGGATAGAACATCGTGTGCAATCCTGAAACGGTGAATCCGCCCCTGGTGGCACGGTGTGTGCCGCGAGATGTGGTACGGTGTGCTGGTTGCCGGTTGCCGGCCGATGTCCAGTCTCCAGTCTGGCTGCAGCTGCGAACCGGTTATATACTTTCATCTGGCAGTCTTAGCACGGTCCCTAAAAGAGAATCCGATGACTATAGCCGGAGAGTGCACACGGAGAGGAGAAAAAGGGAGGAAAACGAAGAGAGAGAGAGAGAGAGAGAGGGAGGGAGGTTAATACCTGTACCAAGGCACGCTTATGCATTGGAAGAAAGGACGTCCAGTGTTCTTTCTTTTTTCTCTGTTTCTTTCATCTGGTCTGCTTGGCTACTCCTTCTGGTGTACCAACGAGCTCTTTTTGGTAATGTTTATCTTCGACTTTTTGTTCGAGAGAGCGCGCGCGCGTTCTCTTCCTCGCTAGCCCCCAAAAAGTTTTTGAAACTACATGAATGAGGGAATGCGAAGTTGCGGAACGAATTCTAGCTAAACGAAGACGTAGATGTAGATATGGGACGACGGGGATGTCGGATGGTGGCTGCAACGGAAAGTAAAGGAGAGCCGAAAGAAAATGATAGCGGGATGGAAAACGACGATTGGAAAGGAAATACTTTTTCCCCGGTGTGCTGTGGACAGAAGTGTAATAGTTCATTTTTAATATAGGTTTCGTAAATGTTAAATTAAAAGGAGGCTGGTTGTCTAATTGTAGAAAAGTTGATTACCACTTTGAAATGTTGAAGATGGGTAACCACCAAACGATGATTACAAAAATCAAATTTTTGGCGAATAATGTGTAAACGGTGTGTGTACCTTTTTACTGAAAGAACTGATTCGTAATTTCTGACTAAAGTCGGAAGTAAAAACTTAAAAACGTGACAATTGATTCTGAACGGAGGAATGTTCGAGGAATGCACACATTCTGGTTTGAAACCGCATTATTGTACTTATCAACTGCTGCATTCCTCACGTAGCTAAATAGGAACACTATCACGTACTCGGCGGGAGATTGTGAAAAACAATAAATCCGCATTCTAATGCGGCCATGAAACAACGAAAGCGACCGGAAAAAGAAAATTCGGTAAAACACATAAATTTGCATGAGTATATTAAATAAATATAACAAAATATTCCGATTAATTATAATAAAAATCAGTTCTTTTCGCACCAAAAAAATACAGTTATTAACTCCAGAAAGTAACACGGTTTCATTTAACGTAAATCTATAACAAAACTTCCGCGCTTTGAACTTTTAGCTAGCACAGATTCCTACACATCAATGTTTCTGCGGTTTAAAGTTTTAACGCTCTTGAAATTTTTACGCGTTGAAAGTTCTATGCTTTGAACTCAACGCTTTGAAATTCTCGAAGAATCTTGAGAATCAAATTCCTCGTTTAACATTCGTACGTACAGGTCTTTAAACTTTCGCCGGTTTAATCGATGATACGATAAATTTCGCGTATTTCACCTAACAAAAAAACGATTGTTTCCTGTAGCTTTATTACATCCGGCATATCAGGAATCTCCGGCGAGAAAGACCCTTAAAATTCCTGACAAAAGGATCATTCGTAAAAAAGGTGACACCGGGAGAATCCAAGGTAGAAACGTGGGCTCTCCCGTGATAAATTATCGAAGTATATTGCGTAATAGAACGTTCGGAAGAGTCGCGTGGGCTTTGAATTCATTCAATTTTGTTTCAATGAAATCCTAGACGGGGGAAAGAAAGACTTTAAACATCTTTTTCTTTGGGTCATCCTTGACATCTCATTCATATTCCGCCCACGGAAACGAGTTTCTTCTCTAGGTGAATATCGTTGAATTTCTCGGATACTTTCTTATACTTGGCATTCCATATAAGAGTTACCAAGGTCTGCGAGTTGTATTTCACGATTGCAAGCATCACGTCGCTGTCTGCGAGTTATCGAAAAAAATCAAATAATAGAAAGGAAGATGCTCGATACTAGGTAGGTACATATGTATATACATACATACATACATGCTGCGGACCAGTATGCCGATGATATTTAAGGACTCGTTAAATACACGAAGTTACTATATGCGTGAGACTTCTTGAAATACAGTGTTGGTTAAATAAATAAAGAAAGTTTGTGAAAAACGATTGTTAATATCTGGTTATTACAATGTCTAAATTAGTGTATTGCAACATGAGTTGTAGACTTCGAGGAGACTTTTGATTATTTTGAAGATAATTATAAAATTATGTATTATAAGTAAGTCTTTTTTTGCAATTGAAATACCTACTTATATTGTGTTTTCAGTACATTGTTAACTATTATGCTTCAGATCATTGAAGTGGGGCATGATGCAAAGAAAGTTGGGAAACACTGTTCACATACATATTACGACATTTGTTAATCCCGGTCACGACTATGAATGCTTTAAGAAGATCTATGTGCATTTCAGATGGAGTAGCAAATTCTATTCTATTTTTCAATATCTAATTTAAATTACGAAGTTCCGAGATTGAGAAAATCTCGTTTAAATTTCAGAAAGGACATTTTATAATATGGGAACAAAAAATGCAATCCTACTCCAAGCGTGAGAAAAGGAGGGTATATTTAAGTTTTCAAATGGACTATGAGGAAAATTGTTATATTATCTCGTAGCTCTTGCTAATCTGAGTAATTTTTACTAAAAAAGTTTCTAGAATTTTTGCACATATCACAATTTATATAGTGCAAATTTTATATTAACTTCATTACGATTATCAATATTAAAAAGTTATATGTACAAATTTTTTTTTCACCGAAATTGAAATCCTAGTATAGACAATTATAAGGCTGTACAATCAACAGCAAAAATGGTTTCACTGCGGGGTACGGTATTTTAATATTATTTTAATATTATTTTAATATTATTTTAATATTATTTTAATATTATTTGCGTGTGATACGCAATAATAATAGATACGAAAAGATCCATTGTGACCGTGGAGCAAATAAAAATGAGATACAGTTACTGCATCTTTAACTATATAAAGGTTACAAAAGGTCACTTGTCTTCGAAGTCACATATTCCCCATTTGGGAAACTCTTAATTCAACATCACATAACATTTGAATCCAGAATAAGATCTACTAGAATAGCACTACATATTCTATTCAGGCGCCTGTCTTCCCTAAATAAAATTCAGTTGCTATCTTGTTGGTCTCTTTAAATATAAAGGTCGATTCTCTGACCTCCATAGGATTATTCAATATCAAAACATGAATTTGGTAATGTTATCAAACATTTTTTCCTTTTATATATGTTTCTCATTCACTTATAATTTCTGTTAAATATTTAAAAAATTCATCGATCATGTCGTCACTTCTTTGAATTATTACATAGGATTCGTTGCATTCACGAGAAATTGAAATAACGTAAATGCACTGGACGGGTGATACTAGATTCTTCAATATTTCAGTCGTTACCTTGCACATACTGAGAAGGAGAGGCTTCCCTCTAAAGTCCATTGGTACTTTCACGGAATTGATATTTAAATATTATGTTAGATTCGCGTTGGTTTAACATTTCACATACAATGGGTAAACGCAGCATGTGCGCAGCTTATCCCATGAATAAATAAATTTGAAGTAGTATACAGAGATAGGAATTTTTGTTAAAAATAATAATCGGCAACATTCATTATTGAAGTCCGCTTATACGTAAACTTCAAAGTTTGTATACTTTAAAGGTAGGACAAGCAAATACTTGTTTTATGAACTATGAATTGTCTTAAATATTAGGTAATTGATTGAAAATTTAAATTGATTTATAATTGGAAAAATGACGTCACAAATTCAGTTAGATATAACAAATTATAGATTAATAATAATTTCATATGTTCAATAGTATTAGAAAATTTTATATAAAATTCTGTTAAATTTTGGCCATTTGTTAAAATGATTTTCTAACAAAATATATGTCTGAAATGCACTGCGCGGCATCTGCATAACGGAGTAGAAGTTTATTGAACGGGTTAATAAATCTGAGTTACCGTACGTCAACAGTTCAGATTTCTTATGACTCCCTCTATGTTTGGAGATCGGCTACTCCAAGAAAAACCACTGACGATATATAGAATAGTTCGCCTGTGGAAGTACCATAAGCAGATTGAAAATAAAACTGGATTATCGGATGTTAAATAATTCTCAAGGTAATTGTCCCTAATAATTGCAAGCATTTTAAACAACATTTCGTATCGTTAAAAATGATTTAGCACTCGAGAAAACATTTCTTTCTTTCATTTCATTATTATCGACGACGTATAAAGAATCGGAATTCTAGAGGATTCATACTACCACAGACGAGGTATTGGATAGACCGATCATCCCCATGCTTTTCGATGTCACTGGTTTGAAAAATCCTCAAATTCAGGTGGATTTTTGAACGGCATTCGCTCAATTTTTGAGATAGCCGTCTGAAACTTGTACCATTGTTTTAGTTGGGAAATTCTACGCCAGATCAATGTATAATAGTTGTACTTTTCGAAAATTTTATTTTTCGCAAAAATCTGAAGGGGGTAGGTCAGGATTTTTTGCGATTTTCGTAATTCTCTCGCCATTTGTACAATTTTTTAGATATCAAAATAATTCTTACACTGTCTTATTCGGCTTCGGATTCCGCGTCCAAAACGCCCCGGATCGTTTTAATAGCTCAAAAATTACGGAAATGGCAAGCGATTTACGAAAATCGCAAAAAATCCTGACCTACCCCCTTCAGATTTTTGCGAAAAATTAAATTTTCGAAAAGTACAACTATTATACGTTGATCTGCCGTAGAATTTCCTAACTAAAACAATGGTACAAGTCTCAGGTCGCTATCTGTAAAATTGAGCGAATGCCGTCCGAAAAACTGGTTGAATTTGACGATTTTTCGTGATTTCGCTCTTCCACAGATGAGGTATTGGATAGACCACGCATCCCCATGATTTTCGATGTCACTGGTTTTGAGGGCTCTAGACTCTATCCAATACCTCGTCTGTGGTAATGGTTTTGCAACGCCCCCGTCAGAAAAATAAAGATTCAAAGAATCGTATAAAGTTATGCAGACAAATCGCAAATTTATTTACTTAAATAGTTTGAACATTCTGCGTGGTTGTCAGAAAGAGGAACATCAAGAGATTACACGTAAGTTGCTCTTTTATAGTTTTTCAAGGTCGCCCCGACAAGACTGAACCTGGTATTTCCATCTTTATTGTTGAGGCTTCACGGAACAAGTACAACCAAACTTCAAAATACACTCGACCTGACATTGCCAAGTACGCTATTAACCTTTAGTCTGTGATAAAACGTCCTGGAGTCAATACCTCTTCATGATACGCTCCGGTCAACCTCCCGAAGTAAAATTCATTTATTATTCATACATTATTAGTACTGAGTAACACACCGATTGATTGCAATTGCATTAATTAATAGAGATTGATTAATAGAGGCAGTAGAAATATATTAAATATTCAAATTTTAGAAATAATTATATTTATTGTTATTAATTTGCAATCGCGATTTGCAACTTAATATTTAATATCAAGTTTATAAAATATAGTTCGAATTTGTACGATGTTATAGTCAAAAGTTTTCTTTATTTGTGCAAAATATATAATTGTTTAATTGTTAGCAATAAATCCTGAAAATGCTACGGTTTAATAACGGTCCGCTCGAGGTTAACATAGATTTTATTATGTCGTAATAGATCGAAGAAATTCGCCGGCGGGTACCTACGTACGAGTGCAACCGACCGTGACCGGCCGACTCCCGAGTTTACCTGGCGTGACTTTGACACGGGCACGCATTAGTCTCTGTTCAGCGGCCGGGGGGTGAAGACGTACATACTCATAGGAGTTCCTGGGTGGTTTCCAACGTATGTGACATCGTTTTAGAACATTTATCTTTGTTCAATTCATTTATATTCTATATCCTATCATAATATATACGATTATACCATACACATTCTATGCATTACATTTAAAATCATGAATCGAGTCCACTTTTCTCAGTATGATTTAAACAAATAATTTTTCAACTTTTTGGAAAATACCTTCTGTATTTCTATTAATTCTTGCTTACTATATTATCACAATTTCATTAGTTTTGCTTATGAATTTCGCTGTTTGTACTTAGAATTTGGATAAATTTGTGACTGTTAATTCTTATCGTGTTTTGGTTTCTAATTCCAGGTACCCACTATACAAAGAAGTCCGGTTACTTGAGACGTAAACAAGAACACAATGGACATCGCAGCGGTCAAAGCATACTTGTTAACGCCCTTGACATTGGTCGTATCTAACATTGTTCGCGGTACATCTACAACGGGAATTTATATTTTCCGTGAGTTACGTTAGATTGAATCGAGTCATCGTGCCGTTTATTTTTCGTGAACCGGATATAAGAAATATTTTTCTTGCGAAACGTTTGAGAATATTTCTACGAAACTTCGCGCCGGTTTATTAAAGTATACATCTTTTCGCGTCGACTATTGCGTACACAATTTCATTTTACACCAAAGTAGGACAATGGCAATATTCCTAATAACAATGCTTGGTAATTAAATTGAAAAATACTTTAACCGAATATCTACGACATTTTCCGCGGTATACGCGTTCGCGATGTATTTTATTTTCAGCTTTTGTGACCGCGCGCAATGCGGTCTTAGAATCATTTTCTGCGAAACAAGTATTTCGCGAAATAGAGTCAGTGTTGTTGCGATATTAATACATTATTATTGCTCGATACTCGCGTGATTAAAACCGCCGAAAGAAATGAAATTCGGTCGCGAAATTCTCTTAATTTTTCCAATCGCGAGAGTAGAGTCAGTTTGTTCGCCGGACATTATTTCGGTCGCGAATATAGTCCCTTTTTTTTCTTTTTTTTTCTTTGAATTACTCGCCGCGATGAAGTAGCGGTACGCAGCAGCTGTGGAAAGGATTTCCATCGGGCGTCGTCGCATCAGGCAGCAGGTAAATATCAGCAAAATCTACTTTTAATTCTTCTAATTAACAATGAAATTACATTTTGGAATATCGAATTCGAGTGAGAATTAAAGACGAACGATGTGAGGAATGATAGACGGTTAAACTATAAAGACTTTTCTCTTTTTCTGTTACAGAAGACATCGCAACGATTTAGCTGGCCGAGTGCAATGCGGTCTTAGATTCACTTGATCCGAAAAAGTATATCGCGAAATAGAATCAGTGTTGTTGCGCTATTAGAAATTATGTTTGTTCGATATACGCGTGCTTAAACCCGCCGAAAGAATTGAAATGGACTGCTACAACGTAACATATTCGGTCGCGAAATTCCTGTATACTTTGAATCGCGAGAGTAGAGTCAGTTTGTTCGCCGGAAATAATTTCGATCGGGAGTGTAGTCCGTTTATTTTTCTTTTTTTTTTCTTTGAATTATTCGCCGCGATAAAGTAGAGGTACGCAGCAGCTGCGGAAAGGATTTCCATCGGGCGCCGTCGCATCAGGCAGCAGGTAAATATCGTCAAAATGTTCTACTTTTACTTCTAATCCACAGTGAAATTACATTTTGAAATATCGAACTCGAGTCAGAACTAAATACGAACGATTTGAGGAACGATAGACGGTTAAACTATAAAGGCTTTGCTATTTTTCTGTTACAGATGACTTCGCAACTGCAGAGCCGGTCGTAGTATCATCTCTACAATCAAAGGTGCAGAAGAAATCTACGACCGGTGAGTCAAAAAATTTACGGTTCCTCCGATCACTCAATCATGTCGTAGGACGCAAAGGTCCGAAGCGGCACGAGTGTATTGGTTGTATTTTATTTGAGTTTGCGAGCATAGTGACCGCGGGTGTAAAGTATTTTATACTTTACATTCGTGGGTAGTAACACCCCATTGTTGTGAATATTTAATTAGCTCAGGCAGGGGTCTTCTTGTGGCTTAGCTTCACGGGCGATTTTGATGTAATTAATTTGAAGGTTCGATACCCTCGGCCTTCATTTAATTGCATTCGCGTTCGCGTGAATTTCATATAGCCATAGAGCATTGAGAAAAGATAGAAAGAATGTATACAAAAGATAAGAAAATTTATTCGAGTTTCATGAAATCATACGAATTAATCATACGGTGAATCATACGAATTAAATTCAGTCAGAATTTGCATATTTTTCGTGGCCGCGTTTCCTTTAACTTGTAAAGTCCTTTAAATTCTTGTATTTGAAATGCCCAAGAAGACCAATTCGCGATGGGTAGATTCTGGTTTCAAAGGCTAATTTTGAACATATTTGCATTGTTTAGAATATAACTTTGAATAAGGAATCACCAAGGTTTTCAATTATAAATTCAAGTTTCATATATATTTTTTTTTAAATAAATTTCAATATTTTAAAGTTTTCAATACATATATTTTTAAAGTTTTCAAAGTTTTCTTGCAGGAGATGCAATTTTTTCACTTTTTCAATTATTATTCGATATTACATTCGAGTCATTTTATAAAGTATATTTTCAAGTAAATTCTATAAAGTCAAAGTAACGATTACTAGCTCGTTAGAAGATCTATTTCAATAATCATTTTATAGCTCAGGATTTTCAGCACACATCAAGCCTAGTATGTAGTTGCCACGTTCATGTCCCTATTTGGCTTGAACTCATTCGTGTGCCCAGGTGCTACACGAATGGGTGATGGCGGTGAACGTGGCTTATAGTTTTAAGAATTGCAATTATGTGGCGGCTCACAAGCGTTAGCGATTGTGCACGACGTACGATCCACACGTGTGAGTGTGTGTGTGTGAGATAAATTTATTGAATATTTCGTGGATTGTGCGTCGGTTTTGAACAATCGTTTTTATTGCAAAATCGCGATTAAATTCAACTTGCATATTTTTACGATTTTACATTATTCAATTTAATTTCGATTACATTTCGAACCTCAGATTATTATATTCAATTACTTTTCAATTAGAGTCAAAATGCAGAAGCATTATTTTTGAACGGAGTAATTATTTCAATTACGAATTAATTACAAGACTTTTATTTCTATATTTTACGTCTACAAGTTTTCATTAAATTCCTTTCAATAAAGTCTAAATAAATCGCAATAATCGCTGACCTTGTGAGTCGATTTCAGCAAACAAGGTACGTACCTGAATGTATGTGTGGGGTTTGAGTCGGTGTTGGAGACGTCCCGGGACGTCTCCCGTAGGGGGAAACACCGACTTTGATTGAGAATCGTGGAGAGAGTGTGTTGGTGTGCAAGAGATTTTTGCCATTTTTTAAATATAGGTAATAGGTAGGCAGGTAATTTATTCTCTGGAATGTGTGTGCTTTAATTTTAAGTAGGAAGGGCAGGGCAGGTATCACTGTTTCGACTGTAGGCAACCAGTGATATCCTGCTCCTGGAAAATCAGGCTAATAATCTTTTCTTTTTTAATAATAAGTAAATTCTGCTTGAACATTCGTCTTTAGCGGCTAACCGTTTGCACGGACTGCAGCTGTCATTCTTCTGAGAATAAGCTGTTAACTTGTCCACACGTGTTAGCCGCATTCTCTTGTCTGGTTAGGCGCGTGTTAGGGTTATACCATATTATGGTTCCGAATGTTCTTGCAGAATACAGGTTGGGCTCCGGCCTGAAGCAAGAAGAGGCTATATGCCGAAGAGGCCCGACAAATTGTCTAGAAGAGGGCAGCAACTAATGGCTGCCCATTTTGGAGTGTTGAATTTTCACACTTCCAGAATGGGTGGTCATTCTGTTACTACTAAGTCACTATGCTCGTAGTAGTTGTAGAGTAATTATAGTTGTAGTAATTTGAAGTAGTTAGTACCACGGGTCGAGGTGAGCTCCCCGTGAAGACTCTGCCCTGGTCTGCATTAAAGTTTTCGAGTCATTTTTCTTATTAAATAATATATTTCAAGTTTTATTAATAGAACTTTGCATTAGTTTTCGAGTCATTTTGATATTAAAGTCTTTCCAAACTAAGTTATTAGAATATTTTGTTGATTATTGTCAAAGACACCTAAAGTTTTTAATTATTGAGATATTTTTTTAAAATTTCTGAAAGTTCATTTTTAAAAATTCATATTTTTGTCACTTCTAAAGTTCAGTTTTTTGATTGTTATAAATTTGAGAAGAAGCAGAAGGGTAGAGTGTGATACTGTGTGCAGTAGTTAGAAGTAGTTTGTTCCACGGGTCGAGGTGAGCTCCCCGTGAAGACTCTGCCCCGATCTGCATTAAAGTTTTCGAGTCATTTTTCTAATTAAATAATATTTTCAAGTTTTATTAATTGAATTTTGCATTAAAGTTTTCGAGTCATTTTGATATGAAATTCTTTTCAAACTAAGCTATTATGTTTGTTCATTATTATCAAAGAGACTTAAAGTTTTCAATTATTGAGATATTATAATTTTCTGAGTTCAATTTTAAGAGTACATTCTTCTCAATACTAGAGTCTATTTCTTGATTATTATAAATTTGAGATATTGAATTTTTGAGAAAAGCAGAGGGGTAGAGTATGATTCAGTGTGCAGAATTTGCACACTGCCATCCGCGTCGGTCGCAATTTTTTGTCACCACTGGCTGCATTTCTAGTTCCGCGAATTTATCTATAATCTGATATTAATTATCTCAGAGTGTCTCGGAGACACGTTTTCCAATGCCGTGTAGGAACATTCTGCATATCTTTTAATTAAATTTTTTGAATCGATTTCAAAGACACGCGCGCGATTTTATTTTCTAGTATCGAATTATCATAAAAGTTAAAGCAGCTAAGTGACTCGCGAAATACTTTCGTACATCGCCGTCTTTGTACGATGCTACTTAAAAACAATCAATGAACCAAGCGTTTGTTAAAAGGAATATTGCCATGATTTTATTCATAAAATACACTTTACATTAGGATGTCTTAACTTGCACAATATCTTGCGATGTTGTGCGAAATTTTCTTTCCAGCCGCGAGTGAACTAAATCAATTTACGATCTTTTCGCGTTTTCAATCAATATCCAGTTTTCGCGTATAATCATTCGAAGCGATCGTGGAATCATAAAAAATTATTTTTACGCGCGCGTTTTTCGGAACAAAACATATTTCTGCGAGCGTGACGCGTACTTTTACTTCGATGAAATGACAAACGAAATTAGTGTTGCGAAAAATGATTTAAACTCATCCGCGTATTTCTATACCGAGCAATGTCGAGCACGCGTGACAAGTAGTGTTTTCCCGATTTTATAACTATCTTTTCTTCTAGGATCCAAGGACACGGTAACATTATAATAAATAGAATGAGCTAATGATTCTTTTTCCAGCTTTGCTATTAGAGTCGCGTTAACATAGAGAAATTGTCGATTTGTCAGCACGAGTAGTATATTAAATAACGCGAAGTATTAAAATCATTCTTGCACCTTAGAACTTTTCTCAATTTTAAATAAAATACGAATTGTAAAATACATTCCCCTGTGGGCCGGGGATAGAATAGGCCCACGGTATTCCCTGCCTGTCGTAAGAGGCGACTAAAAGGGACGTTTTGGCACTATAGTGATCAAAACGTTAGTTTAAGGGGATATCATGCGTCAATTTCACTTCCGTTTTCCGTCGATCGACCAGAGAACACGACTTCTTTGCTCGTTCCGCGTTATTAGCTTCATTTCTATCAACAATTTTTACTTTCAATCTTATAGTTCCAGTTTTTAACTTTCATATTTAACTTCAACTTTAACTCTTAACTCTTAGCTTCAACTTTTACTTTCAATTCTTAGCTTCAGTTTTTTTTTAACTTATTTTAATAGTAGAGTCACTTGTTCGTCATTTGCGGCGTTCGTCATAACCCTGCGTTAGAACAACACGAGAAACGGTGTAGTCGGCCAAATAGCCTCGCGGCTATCTGGTTAAGCCGCGATCCTGCGATATATTCATGGAGCGTGGCTCTCGTCGGATCATGGTTCCGCCGGTATCTTTGGGTGGCCTAATGTTGTCTGGAAAGGTGAGCCCGAGTTCGTTCTGGGGACCTGTACACGGGTGGACTGCTATTTGGCGGGGTATGGGACGTATCAGACTTATCGGTGGCGGCCGGACCGATCAGCCTGATATGGCTTAACCCGTGTACAGTTCGATTTGATGATCTATATCTTCGGATATATTTCATCTTCGATTTGTCCCTGGTTCGGATCTTTCGTGAGGCCCTTTCCTGTAAATCGACCTTACGTTTATCCCATCGTATCGGTTAACCATGGTTTGGCGGGAGTCCCGGTTCGTGGGTACTTCTCAGGACCGTGGTACGAGCCACCGTGTAAGTGTATAAATTGTTTTACCGTCGAGTTATGGTAAACGTCTAGAGTCACCCGCGTTAGTCTTACCATGAGGTTGCTTTTCTGGTTTGGTCGACATTTCCACTTTCGTCTGTGTTATTTGTTTTATTCGCGTCTCGCGGGAAATTGGCGTTTGATGGTGATGGGTTTGTGTTTGTTATATTGAAACTGGTTTCAATATTTCGGCCACGATCGCATTGATAGACGTATCTTTGAGATCGTGGTTATTAGCTTCGCGATCGCGGTCGCGTGATATCTTTACTTTCCTTCTGAAAGTAAAGATTATGTTCGTTATCGTTTAAAGGAGGGAGGATGGGAGCCGTGGATAGGGTGGGTCTCCATTAGTAGCAACCTCCACGTGGTGAGACCTGGATCGATATTATTTGCATCGATCGATAATGAAATTTATCAATATTTTTTTGTAAGTCCGATGACCCATAGTCGTTTATATTGAAATGTATCGCTTCGATGCAAATGGTATCGAGCAAATTGGCTACGAGTAGTATATGTATGTATATCTCGTGTTTGCTTTTACTACAGTCAGAAAAAACCTAAATTCAACCAGTTTTTCGCTTGCCATTTCCACAATTTTCAAGATAGCGATCTGAAAATTGTACCATTGATTTAGTTAGGAAATTCTACGCCAGATCAACATATAATAGTTGCACTTTTCGTAAATTTAATTTTTCGCCAAAATCTGAAGGGGGTAGGTCAGGATTTTTTGCGATTTTCGTAAATCGCTCGCCATTTTCGTAATTTTTTAGATATCAATATGATTCTTTCACTGGCTTATTCGGCTTCGGATTCCGCGTCCGAAACACCCTGGATCACTTTAATAGCTCAAGAATTACAGAAATGGCGAGCGATTTACGAAAATCGCAAAAAATCCTGACCTACCCCCTTCAGATTTTTGCGAAAAATGAAATTTTCGAAAAGTACAACTATTATAGGTTGATCTGGCGTAGAATTTTCTAACTAAAACAATGGTACAAGATTCAGGTCGCTATCTCAAAAATTGAGCGAATGCTGAACGAAAAACTGCTTAAATTTGACGATTTTTCGCGATTTTCGTAATTCTTCCGTCATTTCCACAATTTTTTAGATATCAAAATAATTCTTTCACTGACTTATTCGGTTTCGGATTCCGAGTCCAAAACACCCCGGATCGTTTTAATAGCTCAAAAATTACGGAAATGGCAGGCGATTTACGATTTTTCGCGATTTTCGTAATACCTTTCTCATCACTAACGAATCGACAGGTACCACTAATGTGCTCCCGTCCATCGCACGATACTCGAAATTCATTTTCGACCCCGAGTACGGATTCTAGAAGTTGGTCCGCAACATGTGGGCTTGTAACAACTTCACAAAAGCGGTTGGGGTGCGGGGCCCGTTTCGGAACCAACGATACTCTTTTAGTTCAAAAAATTCTGCTCCTTCGTCAAGGAGGCGCTGCAAATCCTCTGAAATTTGATCGCGTCGGTAATTCAGTTTCGTGAACATCGAACCCCGTAAGGTGATAGGTCTATCCAATACCTCGTCTGTGATACTACTTCCATACAGTTCGTCTGTGTTAACGATAATATGTTTATCAAAGTCATTTATTACCAATTGATAAGAATTCGATCCACCCCTCTCCACTCTACATCAAACTTGGATTATTAACAGATAAGCCTCATACAACGGTGAAATATCAGCATATTTTGATCGTTCACGGATTTTTATTTTTTTTTTTAATAAAAGTTTGAAAAGAAATGAAAAATCTTTCAAGAAACCATAAGTTTTTAAACTCAACCATCATAGAGCTTTTCTGTATATTGCATTGAAGGGACGATCCTACATACGTTCTTGTTCATACTATTGATGATGATGATCATAATTTTAATGATCGTGAAATCATCCATGACATAAGAACAAATGCGTTATAGTTTAGCCCACATTTATACTCAACGTTTTCATTTCAGATTTGGACTCGATTTTGATATTTTAAAGTGAAGCTTTAAGTTTATGTTTAATTATTAGAATGGAAACTCTTAGTAATATGTACTTACCTGCTGCGAGATGCGAAAATGCACGATGGAGATCTGCTCCGCAGCTCCTGCGTATGTCTAATATATCTCGCCGAATAATTTTAAAAGAAAAAGAAGTAATGAAAAAATACACTCACGACCGAAATTATTTCCGGCGAACAAACTGGTACTAATCTCGCGACACTTTTTTCAAAGAAAGTAACTCTAAGACCACATTGCGTGCGGTCATAAAGTTGAAAATATTGGGACCATTAATCTGCTGAAAATAAGCATAAATAAAATGATAAATCAATACAATTATAAACACACTAAATATACAAATATTAATAAATGTACGCGATGTTTTGTAAGCATTTCCAAATACTTGTAGAAAAATTATATTTGTAATTCATTTTGCGCGAGAAACTAACGCGATGTTGACTTCCTTCAATACTACAGAACATACCGAAATGTATGAAAGAAAAATAACAAAATAAAACGGAATAACTACGGCAACTCTGTCGCATGACATTTTCCAGCATTTGAAACCCGAATAAACATAGTTTCGAGTAATGCCAAGGACGGTAGAATGTAGTCTTTCACGGTAGAAAAACATCTATAATAGAGAGAGAGAGAGAAAATATTACGGTGATGACACTCCATTGTTATTGTTACCAATTGTGGCACGGTGCCCTTATTTACATTTGCGTCACTAGTACCTAGAAGACCTCTCCAAATGTCTGCCATGAATACTTGGAGTTCTCTCCATACTGTCCCACGTGAAATGAAAACACGATTAGAATAACACTTTGAAGGTTGTATTACAAATATTTTTAAAACCGTGTAGAGTAATTCTTTCGTGCGCGACAAGCATCGATATGAGCTACTGATATAACTTTACTTTGTACTCAGAATGGTTTAATTATCGATATTTTTTAATTATATAAGAATTAGTTGAAAAATTTTGGAGAATTTCTTGCCATTTTTCATAATCAATTTTTGAATACATTAAATTTGACGAATTAATGTTTTATTCGTTGACGCTAGACAAGACAAATATTTTTGCGTGCATAACACTTATTTTTTAATGATATTTAGAGTCCTAGGATCACTTCATCTTTACGATAGAATTTCCAGAAATTGCAAAAAAATTAGTGTGCCGAAATATAATTAAAGCTCGGGCGTAACATTCCATACTGACCAATATTGATCTCGTGTCACAAATAGATTTTTTCAATTTTAATAAACATTTTATAGAAGATAAAATACATTAAGTAGAACAAGTCAACAATTCTTTAAGTAATTAGAGAATATCCCACAGAGTACAAATACCGCGGACCCAGATCGATTACCCTTATATTACGGAAATTGCGAACAAAAAACCTAAAGTTACAAATTTTAGGAATTTACCGGTTCGTAATTTAATTCTCCTTCAATTCCTCAAAGTTTTCCTCTCGATGAAGATGACATTATTAACCACCAGAAAGTTCAATAAATTCTTCTTACTATAAATTCATGATCATCCAAGATTTAAACCCAAAATGGTAACGTAGGGAGTGACACTAAAATGGCAAGAGCGCTCGAGAACGCTAAAAAACTACGGCATCGAAAGCATAGGTCCACTTTATATCACGTCTGTGGTTTTAGATTTGAGTAAGAAACGGTATAATATGAAAGAGGCAATTTAATAGTAATAAAGCTCTACAAAAGCCGGACTCATAAAAAACAACGACATGAAAAAGCATCGTGTTATAGCTCTATCCTGTATGTCGCGTACCCTAAAGGTGTTCTAGGAGACCCTTGTCAGGGGGAAAATATTTGCCTTGCACGAATACATTAATACATAACTGTGTAACAGTTTTTAAGCTATCAAAAATACGAATTTTTTAAGAAATATTTATTATCACTTTTTATAAGAATACTATACTATGTATGAAAATTGTCATAACTTACCCCGATTGTCTCTGGATCGGATTATAGAAAACTTACAAATATAAAATAAATATTTACAGCACAATATTGATAAAGGAACTACGTACTCAAATACAAAATTCAATCACTATAAAGTATTATTTATTAGATGATTGATGGAATGTGGTATGCAGAAACAAATATCATAAAAGTCAAAATGAATAATAATTGATAATTTTAATTGCAAAAAATGATGATCAATTAAAGTTCAGTATATTAAGAATACTAAGAATAATAAGACTGTCATTCAAATAACGAAGTAATAACTCCAGCTAAACGGTGTAATAAAATTGTCCAAATTTTAAGAAATATTAAATGATTAAATGTCTTAGTTTTGAATTTAGATTATTTTGCTAGACCGTTTAGGCAGTTTCATATTTCGTTGATTGAACAAATGGATTTAATGATTATAAATTTATACGAGAAAATAAAGTGGTGATTTAATAAAAATCGAAAATTTTCAATTACAGACGGAAAGAGATATTAAACGAAATATTCACATAACATATACATATTCGTTTAGAAAATGGTGAACGAAATAGATGCCACATGATATAACTTCACATGTTAATGATTTATTAACTTATTTTCACATACAATAGTATTATGCGTGAACGATCAAACATTGTATAAACAAAATTTACAAAATAAAGTATAAGTCTTTACAGCTAAAAGCTACTAGTAGTAGTGGATCACATAGCTTCATACTTTTTTCTCGGTCATGCAAATATTGCCTGCCGAGACTATTTTTGTTATTTTATGCTCTATCTTTCATGTATATATATTTATATTTATTTATATATATATATATATAGATATATATATAGATTTATTTATATCTTGTATTTATATTTGTATTTATATTCATATTTATATTCATATTTATATTCATATTTATATTCATATTTATAATTATATTTATATATTTATATTTATATTTATAATTCATATTTATAGTCGTATTTATATATATAAATATTATGCCAAATATTAAATAAGCTAGCTTCCCTAATTTGTCCTAGCGTAGAATTCGGGAACGTGAGGGGTGTAGGGTAGGACCCTGGTGTTGGTGGTTGGGAGTCAGTTTTTTTCATAGTACAGACATATATTACACTTATTTAAATTTAACGTTCTTCTATCTTGTAAATATAAAATTATCATCTCTTATTGTAATACCACTGACAATTGATATAATAATATGTATAGCTATTATCTGCATCATTATTTATATTGTACACCAAAAAGTGCATTCGTCTCGCGGTTCTCCTAAATTTTCTTTAGTCGATAATTGTGATCACGGTAAATCGTTTGTCCTACGGGTTAACCATTTTTTTTTCTTTTTTGGTGCCTGTTAAAACTATATTCGTTCGCCGGAAATTTGCATTTTCATCCTTTTCCATGCTTTTACTTTCACTTTCACGCGATCTCTCTCTTCCTCTCTCTCTCTCTCTCTCTCTGATTCATTCCCGTTCTCTTTCATCCCTTCTGTACATTTCGCTACAAGAAACAAAAGTCGACCCGCGCCCTTCCTCTTCTTCTTTTTATATCTCTCTCAAAACACAACAAGCGAACGAAACGCTCCGTTAAATATTCTACTTTTTTTTTGATAAATAATAATATTAATAAATATTTGCCAAAAAAACACGTGTTTCTCAATCACACTTTCATAACTATCGGTATATAGTTCTCCAAAAAATTTGTTTCTCGTGATTACTAGTCGTTTTCTATCTCCCGGCTAAACTCGTCAACTATGTTTAGTCACTGTTCTATCATACCCGTCCGCCCGTCGCAAAAAAAGCTGATACATAGTCAGGATGTCGATTAACATAGGCCTCATTTTTTTTTTATACCACATAATATCGTGCTCACAACTTTGTTCGTCATTGCGAGAAAAAGCGACGCAAGCTGACGTTCCAGAATATTAACGACACGTAACATAAATTGTGCTGTTTACAGCTGTTTTGTCAAATTTAAATTTCAATTTCGGTTGATTTGTTCTTAACGAACTATTAAGGATCTTGTTTTTGGAAGGCAGAATACTTAAACTGTTCTCTTCGCAACAGCGTGAAAATTTATATATTTTCTGTTTAATATATATATATATTTTGTTTTATTTAAGAACGAAAGTTTCATATTACGTATATGAAAGGAACAATAATTAATCAGTAATTTACAATTAATTTGGAATTATCTACTGCGAGAATTGTTAATACGCCATACGTTTCTCTCATAAATATCTACGGAAATAATGTACATCGGTAACGTATCCTCGACTCGCGTCACTTTTTCTTTCATATATTTTCGCAATCAACGCAATTCCAATTGATTAATCGAATCGTCGCCGGTTCGCCAAAATTCGCATAAATATTAAATAATGCGCACGTCGACGGTTTATCATACAGCGTAATTACCGATAAGGCGTATGTATACTTATTTACAATACGGAAAATATACAAAGGACGTCAGCGCTACAGTATATATCCTCGATCATAAAGACGTTTGATTCTTGCGTATATGTTACTGAGGTAAGTCTTTACTGGTTTTTAAACTATCCTCCTTCAGCGCGTCAACGCTCCGCGGAGAAAGGACAAAAATTCCTCCTTGATAAGTCGACCTCCGAATCGAGACGTTTGTTATTATTATTATTATTTTAATTTTTTTTTGTTTAAGAAACTAGCGAAGAACCACGCAATCGAAATTACATTTCGTGCGATGGCGATCTGGGCGAAGGAATCGAGCGATAAAATTAGAATTGTCTTATCTTTAAACGGTCCCATTTTGTGTACAGCGATGCCAGCCGTTAGCGCATTTACCTTATGCACCGTCGTTGTGTGTGTGTGTCTGTTATTTTTTTTTTTTACTTCGACCCTCCTCTCTTTTACCAAAAAGGTTATATCCAATCTCGAAAATCGTCGTCCGCGGCCGGTGATATGTCTTTCGCCACTGATCAAAAAACAAAAAGAATCTACAAGTCTGAGATAATGCTCTTGGTCTTCCTGAGACTCTAAGTTCTTCTCACTATTTTACGTGTGTGTGTGTATTTTTTTTTGGTTTTGTTTTATTTTGTCGGAGAAAGCGAAAGTACGATTTTTTTTTTAATTTCAAAACGCTTGAGGAGTGGCTCGACGACCAATTAAAGTCACGTTACGAGCTTTTGATTTGCATTTATGTAATATGGATACTTAGATGCGCAGAGAAAAGCAGCTACTTCGATGTAATTGCTCGTGGAAATTATAACGGACGAGTACATTTTGTTCGGAACAGCTTGCTATTTGTGAATTCCAGGTTTTCTCCTGAATCGATACAATCACTCACTGCTTCCCGAAAAAGCAATAGCAATCCCAGTATAGTATAATGTTTCTATCCTTAATAAGAAACAAAATTTTGGTACTTGTAATTTATGTTATTGCAATTATTGCAATTGCTAATAGTCGTTTTGAACTATCTCAAACAATTAGATAGATTCCTGTATTGTACAATACTATTATATCACGAGAATTTTCAAAATTTTTTATATTTAAATAGTCTGTACGGATTTCATTGGTATTTAAATATTTTAAATATTTTGAATATCTAGAATTTCAAGCAGCAGTGAGTAAGCGATAATAGCAACCATTGTATTAATTCAGGATACACTGTTAAGTATGTACTTATCCCTCTTCAAAGAAATATCGCGAATTACGCCGATCTTAAATGAAGAATCGCGCAACTCTTTCTTTTTGATGCTTGCATATTTTTTTTTATTGTCTGTCGTATGTTTAAACTTGCCGAAGTTTCAATCTAAGTCGAAAGATTCCTCGGAAATCGAAATGTTTTGTCATTGGACAGTCGGCTTTCGGCCTAACAGTCGCGAAAATAAAATATCCTTTTAATCCTCGTAGCGTATACTCGAATAACTTTGTAAGATCTGCTTTGTAAGCTTCTTCTTCTTTTTTTGTTTGTTTGTTTTGTACATATTTATGCGTACATGCTTTTAAAGGAACATTTCTGTTGTTTCGAAGCTAAATTGTGCGATTAATAAGACATCGTCGTGAAACGTTTTGAATTTGGCGTTAATACAAAAATAATAGTAATTACTCGCTAAACGTACGTTAGAAGTGGAATCGCTAAAACGGAAACGTAACTCGAATAATATACACGTTCGAAAGTAAAAGATTTGAAAACACTAAAGGATTCTCGCGTGATCTCTCGGATTGTGTGTTTTTAAATTGCTCTACCGTAGGTTTCTTTTTTGTTCTCGTACTTTAACTAAAATTATTTTTAAGCTACGTAAAACACCCGTAGAAGGACGTGGAGCATCGTTAAAAGTGAATTTAGCATTGTTTGATTAAAATCCGGATATGACTCCCCGCAGAGACCTTCGATTTTATAATTATGCGAATTTCTTTTTATATATACAAAATTCTTTCGTAGAATATTACGTCGCGGCGTGGAAACACTATTTTACCGTCTAAGGAATATCGTTACAAAATTATTACGCGGATCAAAAAACGCCGGTATTACATCGACCGTATCCAGGATTAAAAAGGATGTCAACGTGTCGAGCCTATTTTAATATATAATACAACACGATGATGCCCCAATAAAAGAATTATTTTCTTGTATACTTATGTATAGCCATCTAAAAAATGATTGATTGGGAACAGTATTTATCTGTAGGTACTGCAACGTCGATTCTTTCGCAAAAATATCGTTTTAAAACTATGCATACTTGTTTCTGCTGGTAGGCATAGGTGCTGCCGTCATATATATATATGGCTTTCAAAAATACAAGGTGACACATAAAAACGGATTCTTTGTTTAATACACGATGGACACGTGAACGTCGATTTACTGTTTCCTTACGTTTATTGTAATGTATGTAATTGCTATTTATAAATTTCTTGTAACGTATATAAATACTTTTTTATGGATGCACCTTGTATTTGTGTAATTTCGAGCCCGCAATACATTGTCATTCCGAACTCGAAAATTTCCAAGAATGTTGTGTGAATGAAAAATCTTACTTTATACGATCTCTCACATTATGGAGTATAGTTTTCCTATCCTTGGGGGTCTGCAGATAAAATATGCATATTTTTACTACATCTAGGTTATGTAATATCTTGTTAATTAACAAAATCGTGGTCTGCGATATCTCTACACTGGGCTCAATCAACCTTCTCGTTACATAAACGTTTACGTTTTTAAAAAAATTTGCGGCAACTATCGCCGCTTCGTCTCGCCTTCTGTATATAATCATATGTATATTGCATAAATAATACAGAGACACATACTGTAGGCCCGTTTAAAATGGTAACGAATCGGCCGTGGATTTTTAATTACTTTCTAATCACGCAATTACATTTTTACACGATTCACCATTTTCATGTTAAGTTAGCCTCTGGCGCTAAACAGAATATCCCATAGTTCGGATGAAAAGAATTAATACAAAAAAAAAATATATATATATATATGACTGAAATAAGTGTCAGGAAATCAACAAACGCTACAAATTTACTTTAGACTATTAAATGTAGATCTAAATTTAATATTAAGACATTTAATTAATTCATTGTATATAGACTGTTTCCAATATATAGAGTTTTTCATAATTCATACTGTAAGACAGATTTAAGTTATTGACTTGCTCAGCTTAATAGGAAAATGGCTTCTATATTATATCCATATGCGCTTGTAGCGAACTATCGAGCAGAAATAACGATAAATTACACTATATCACGCCGAGATCTACCTCGGCAGACTTTCGATCAATAAAAATTCTTTCATAACTCGATTACATCGTATCGTTCGTTTCTCGTTATTTCTATTCTAGTTACTTCGATTATAATCATTTAACATCGTGTTTCTATCGTCGTCTTTTTAATATAATTTATTCTTGAACGATAAGACCGTTTTTAGTATTCGTACAAGCTCCCTTCCCTGCTTTCATGCGAATTTAGGCTCTCTTGGCTTATATACAAGAAAAAGAACGCCTAACATTCCGTGTCTATTTGTATGAAGAAATTATTAGTATCTATTTTTGATTTCAATTCCTATCGGAGCAACCAAAAGTTCTTCAGACGATAGGTGATATTTTTAATAATTGTTTAGTTTCTAATAAATGATTCTATTAAATACACGGCTGTTTAGAAGTCTGAAAATCTCGCCGTTGCTTCCATGGAAAACATATGCAGCAATTAATTGTGTCACACCACGTCATTTTCATGTTATATCCAACGACGATCATTTTTATGTTACAATAGTATTTACGGATAGTTAATTTCGCAAAAATCACGACATTTCAAGGATCATAACATATTCTCGAAATATAAATTGTTTCCCAAATACAAATATAAACTTGCAGTGATGTAATTCGAAAAATTTTCGTTTGAAAGAATTCACCAACAATATTCTCGTAACAAAGAATTATCGTTGGATATAGAAGAAGTGACGCGGAATAAATGTGAATGTCGATCATCCGATTTTAATTATAAATGAAACGCCAGGAATTCAACAATACGAGCTTCAATTCGGGGCCCTTTTAAAATTTTCCTAATCACAAACAGTCTCTTCCAACGTATTACGTTTCACCAGTTCACATTTTTGCAGCGTGGAAATAAATACTAATCAACCACGAAACGTCATCGCGATCTAAGGTGATCTACGCGAGAAACGATCGACATAGATCACCGACATTGCTTTTGCTCGTTTTTCGAAGGATCCAAGGATCCAACGGACTTCTTCGACGATCTCTTTCCCTCGGATTTTGCGGTTCCACTGGCGCCGGTTGTCTTCGATCCCGGCAGGGACGTCATCCTGCAAGATCTACCGGTGTCTTTTTGATCCTTGCTCGATTCTGTGACCTTGTCTAGTTCGGCCATTGCCTCTTGTATAGCGTTCTCCAACTGCATGTTCAATTTACGACTTCTAAAAAGAAACGAGGTGGTAAGAAGAGAATTCTGTGGTTAGTTATCAGAAACATTGACTGCAGGCTGTGTAAAATATGATTAACATTAATTGGTGATTAACATTAATGGGGCATCTTCAAATTATTGCGCCAGGAGTTTTCAAAATGTCGGAATTTTTATGCCTGGAAATTATTGCAAGTGGAATTTTTTCCTCGGATAATTTCCATAAACTAGAATTTTTAAGATTGGAAATATTCTAAACATTAAAGTTGACGCAACTGAAAATTTTGTTTGTTAATCACCAAGTAATTTTAATCACGTTTGAACAACGACTCGATCTCAGCTAATAACAACGAAGCCTCGATGCATGAGCGCTACGAAGGCGAACATCATAATTTGAAACATCAATATTTAAAACAGTGCTGGCTGTCAGACTTTTGTAATCAGATTTCCTCGAAGATGGGTGTAGAGAGTAGAAATTTAAATAATTTCTGAAACGATTTTAACCGGTTAAGTGGCACAGCTCAAATAACTAAGTTTGTGACGACCTGTTTAAATCTCTATTAAAGACAAAATAATTAAATATATTACGGGATATTTAAATCATGATTTGAGTGAGTCATTTTAGAATCTTCGTAACAGTCAATCTGTCAACAAACATCGAACGATTTTGTTTTCGATGCAGTAGATTTGAAACAACGAATTTTTAATGAACGTAAGTAATTTGTCATATTATACTGAACAAGTATATATTTTATAATGATTAAAAGATCATTATAACACTTCTGTGTTGTATAATCCCATTTACTCACTGTATTATCTATATTAATTTGTGTGATCTGTTCGATATCTATTATAAACGTTTAATTAAACAATATCGAAGATGTTAGACATTTCTTGAGAAATATTTCAAATACCAAGTTTCATCTACGAGGAAATTTCTACAAGAAAAAGTACCAAAAATAGCGCCACTTTTTATTATCAGCCGTAGAAGCCTGCAGTTTGGAGTATCAATACTATTAATTAGTGCTAACTAAAAGAAATAATAGGTGTTCAATCGATGCGATTCATTAAGGAAAGAAAGAAAGCTCTGAAAGAATTCTACGTAAAAAACTATTCCTTACAGATTCGGTAGAGAAATCTAGGCTAATTCAGTGATATGTTAGACAGAGTTAGCCAAATACTAATAATTATATATTTTACTGTATCATTCATAATTACTCGTTTAACTTAAAAATGACATCATTCACCGAATGATATCGTTTATTTAGTTCAAATTCTATAAAGAGACTAAGAAATTTCTAAATATAATTTAGCTCGTTTTGGGAAAATCGGTACTAGATTCTCTTAAAATTAGGATGTTTCCATTGTCGACATAATTGTGTAATAAATGATAAAAGTATTTTCGAATTTCGTCTTTTACAACTTTGTAGGAGTTTATAAAAATGAGTTTTATATGGTATACATAGCGTAGGAAACCAACAAAACATGTATTCGTGGACTATCTACACGTAAAGCATTACATTGAATATTAAAAATACAAAAAACAAGTGATGTATTAAATAATATCATTCAGGCAACACAAAGACATCATATGTTCGCAGAAGGCGATATAATCTGTTCAATTATATGCAACAATATGCAATAAAAATAGTGCAGCATCTTTTGTTGACTAACTTTTATATAATCCTTATATAATATTGTATTTGAATATTCATAAAAAACTATACGAAACAGTATTTAATATCACAGAATTAGCCAAGTATTCCTCAATTTTGAAAAAGATTTTTGTTTAATGAAAATAATATTAGAAATACAAAAAAACGCGATATTATTGCTTTACACGTAATTGGTTCACTCGTGACAAAATTTATCAAGCCAGTACAAAAATTTAAATAAAAATCCATCAATACAGTACAATGAAACTAAAAATTCTATTCAATCTAATGTTACAGATGGACACACCTCTAATGACAATTACGAAAAAACTTTCAGATCAAAAATATGATTAATTTAATGACTTAACATTTATTCTAATAGACATTAAATATGATTATAATTAAAAAATGGAATTCTGTTGCATAGCATTATTTCAGTCCACTTCGTGATAAACGGATTACATACATATATCGAATGTAATTAATGAATGTATCACGTCAATACACTAGAAGCACTGCATATTTTCTATTCATATTTATGCCGCGACTTTTCTAGCAATATATATCACTCATTCCATAAAAATTAATAAAGAATTTGTGGATTTCCAAAAATCTTAGATATTAATACTAAGCAGTGTAACAAAAACTGCGTACTTGTATTCATGTGTATATGTGTGCCTGTGTGTGTGTGTCAAAATAAATATAAAAATGGTACTGCTATTAAAAAATTGTGATGCTCATTCGTAACAAAAGTTTTCAGGTATAGATATATTACTTAGATTTAAATATAAAAGAAACTCAAGTTTATCGGCTGTTGGTTTGCTTATAAATGCCATACAAAGGTGATCTATTTAAACTATCTCTGAATATAACAAATTTTACGTTCGTATATTCCCATATAACCACTACATACCTGATTCAATGTTTTAAGCTTCAAGAATTACAATATAACTCTCTAATAAAATTTCGATAACGTTTTATTATACGATCGGCTTTGTAACGCACTTATCATTCGTTATTCACCGTTTCTTTTCGATGGTTCCTATAAAATTGGATAAACGATAATAAAATACGAAACGGAAAAACGATAAGATTTTACTACCGAACTTATTACGTTCATATCCATCCATTATAAATAATGCATTTTCCGCACCGAGCGATAAACACTCACGGCTCAGATTTGCAAACTATCATCGTCCATTGTATCGTATTTAACACGACAGAATTTCATCCAACGTCACCCTGCCCGTGTCGTTTTATCCTTCAACATAGATACAAATAATCCTGATTCACGATCCTATGAACCATTCGCAGAAAAAAAAAAAAGAAAAAACAAACTGCACTCCAATATTCTACTTAATAACCTACTAACATTCCAAACATCCCCTGCACACTCGTTACATTAAATCCCCGCAAAAATCCCGGTAAAACAAAACGTAACGATAATTCTGCACAGATCATACGAAAAACACGCGTAAACGTCAGAGAACTTGAATCCAGGTTGAAGGATCTCGTTTTCCCACTTCGTAACGCATCATCGTTCATCCCTCTCCGTCCCTGAGGGGCTTCGATATATCCGTTCATCCCCCTTTTTTTTTTTTTAACTGGTGGTGTGACTCACTTCCGAAACTTTTTTCGGGCACGGTGGTGCGCCTCGAGGCCTTCGGAGAGGGACTTGAGGGCCTTGACCTCGACCTGGCTGCGACCGCCCCCGCCCCCGTACCAACGGACCCAGACAGTCATGGTGCCCGGCGGGCCCAACGACTCGACCTTGCCGGGCCAGGCCGGACTTCCTCTTGCGGCGCCCCATACGAGCTCGCCCACCTCCAGTCTCCATTGGCCCTCCTCGTCATCGTCAGACTTTGCCTCGGATACTACGGGTACGGAAAACATGCCACGTGGTGTTGTTTGCGTTTGGGTCCCCGTGAATACGTGGAACAGGTCCCGTATAAGGGCTATCGTTTCATGGCGAGGGATGACTATCGATATGCAAGTGATCGGGGACTTATTTTCACCTGGTAGATCGTTTTTAGATGACTGGGCATCACACTCGTATGTACAGTGTTTGTCGCTTTTTGGGAAGATTTGTTAGTGGGATTGTTAGTAAGGTACGGTAGTGTGTTAGGTATAAGGGGAATTGTTGGGAATGATATTGGTATTAACACTAAAACTACCGAAGTGAGGAAAATGACCGGTTTGAAACTTTTTATTAAAATACCTGCATGTAACGTTATAGCTTTCAACCGTAATTTCTTTAATCAACATAAGGAAAATATAGTGTTTAGGACAAATTAACTGTTACGTGGAATTCATTGTAAAAGTTATCATTTTTACGGATTCGATAAGAATATTTACATAAACTGTCGGCAGGTTTAGTGTTGAGGAAATATGGGAAGTTTGGGTGGATATGGGTACTTTAAGCTATTTTTCAAAAGTGAAGTTGATTATACTGATATGTGTGACGTATCACATTACGCGTAATAATCTTCTTTGTCAATGGCGTTGAAGTGTATTTGATACTGGTTCAACGTCATGTTTCAGAGAAGATTGATTAGGTATGTCACATGCAATTCCGTTTATAAGTCATATAGACAAACACAGCGTTCTTCATTGGTTAATGTAATGATAGACTCAAAGTATCATTAATTTAATATTTCCGTTTGTGGGTGAGTTATATGTCAGTTTGTGTCGATGCGTTAAATATAGCTTAAAGTAGGTTGGGACACCTGTTTTAGATGAAAAGCTCTGTACAATTGCTCCATAAAACGATAGCCCCGATACAACACAAGTTCTACTTATTTATGGGTAAATGGCTAACCAGACCCCAAACGACCTGAAACTTCTTTCAGTTTCATTCAGTTGCTCTCATTGCCATTTTATTACGCTCGTCCGTTCGTCACGTCGAGAGAACGGGGAAATGAGAATCATTTAAAATCTCGGAAGCGAGATAGACGTCATGGGATCGTGCGATTCTTTGAAAAAAATCGTGGAAACTGGTGGAAACTTCCATAGAGTATTTGTTATATTTACAAATGATCAAATTTTACGTCATAATTTATATTAAAGTTAACAAATACTGTAAATTTATTTTAATTCATTCAAAGCAATATTGTCTGTTCCGATTGAATGAAAAGCTACATTTTCTGAGGTATATTTAGAAAAAATCTATTAAAAATCTTCTTGCTTTCAAATATAACAATGGGAAAGATGACAAATCATTTATAATTAGTTTACAACATGTATATCATGATTATAATATTATAGAAAATTTGAATAGTTTGACGAGTTACATATTATACAAAATTGCTATAAAGTATCTTAATCTTTCCTATAGTGCGATAGTTCTGATTATAATTAAGCATATGTGCTGTATTAAATATTTTGTATGTCAAAACTTACTTGAAGTTTAACCAATTCTTTCCATTACGTTGCTACACGATCCCATGAGTATCCATCTAATTACAATTGTGTTAATTTTGATCAATATGTGCAACGCATAACAGCAGAACGTTTCAGTATGCTTTTTTGGTGCGTGCCGAAAAAATGGGATTGTCTTGAAAATCTTGGAACAGATAGTACCACTACGTTTCTATTATTGAGCCGTACTTTCTTGACAAATGTGCTTGTTGCTCGCGCGAGTGCTCGTTACAAAATGATTAGTAGCTTCATTCAATGGTGGTAGGCGAGATCAGAGGCATTATGAGATATCAGATGGTTCGAGCACATGCAGTGATTTTCTTTTTTTGTTTTTTTTTTATCGATCTAGTCCTTCTATTCTTTTATTCCTCTCCGGTATTGACATCAAATGAAATCGACTCGCAGGACATACGAATATAATATCACGTTCGCGATTTTATTTTATATCCATACGTACGGTAATTTCAATTTTTATCTCTTCGTCTATCGGACTCTGGTCGACTAACTATCTCCGAGTTTATCAAGAAAACTTTCTACATCTCTTGCCGCTTTTATCGTTCCGATTGTTGTTGTTGTTGCGGTTCTAGTATCTAAATACTGCTACCGTAAATCGCAGATTTTACCGTGTATTTTATTATCTTCGGCTAACAGTTGCACGGAGGTACTGAAGTTCCGGATTTATACGACAAATTTTCACGCACGCATATCCAAAGTTCCTGACTATGGCGCGGTCTGGACGAAAACAACGATCCCGCCCCAAGATTATGCACATGCGACACGAGAAACGTGAGGGTGATTATGTACAAGAAAATGCCGCAATAAATAACCGGTGAGCCACACCCCGCCGAAATGAACGTATGACTGAAGCCCCTCGGCCACTTTCAATGGTGTGTAATAACTGCATGGACAATGATATTAACAAACCTGACAGCCAATTAGTAGAAGAAAAAAAAATATATATGAAAACGCAACAAAACATTCTGATGAATTATTTACAATTTTATTAATTTTGTGTCACCGCCGTTGTTACTTTTGTGTAGGAAGCGTCGAGTCTTCTGGATTTAATAAACAAAAAATGTTTAGTATTTGCGTCACTTACCTGCTTCGATTGCTCGTGAGTATGATTAATTACAAGTGATAACGCCGACATTACAAGAATGAAGTATGCTTTTTGTTTCTGATGATAGGACGGACGGTATACAGTATCCATATATCGTGTAATTTAAATTTTCGTGGGTAAGTACGGTTAGATTTTTAGGGGAATACTTTTTCTGCGTCGATGTTTCTAATATCGTGATAGTAACTTATGCGGTTGTAATCAGTACAAATATTTGTAAATTCTCGATACAAACAATTTACACTGACCGATAGAATATATTCCTCTTTCTGTGTTAAAATATGAATTACAGGATTGAATATTTGAAAAGTATATATGGTATACCGTTGCATAGAAAATCACGCGCTGGAATATTTATATTTTAATGTTACGATGTTGACATTCGAAATCAAACAAACTTAAACATAGCTGGGAAAGCGCCACCGAAGCAATTACCGATACAGCAAGCATTAACAAAGTGTTACCCCAATACATGCAACAAACAAGCAGTTAAAAAATGAACAAGCCTCACACGAATATTAGCGATCCAATGAATCGCGCATGCATCCCGAATGATAAGAAAAACCATATAGAACAAAAGAAATTAAAAAAATGTACATTCTTCAACTATTTCTATCGCAACGATGCTAAAGCCAGAAGCATTTATAATCGTTAACATTCACCATAAAGACAAACTCTCGACAAACAGCAATGCGAAACCATTAATCAAGTAAACATCCAATAATCATCACGCGTTAAAAATCATCGTCATTCGCATTGCTTATCATCGAAACATAGGTACTACTTCCAAGTATCATTTTGATAACAATAACTTTGATAATACCAGAATGTTCTTGGGAACGTTTGAAGGCAAAATGAATTCCTCAAAGAAGTTAAGTTATCCCATCTGAAAGCTAACATTTCAAAAATGGTTTTCCTTTTAAAAATTATGTCACTTCCCAAATGTATATTATTTAACTATCACTATTTACAAATTCACGTGACAATGTTCATTACTATCAAAGTTTATTATCAGGGTGCTGTTCATTATATTAGAGTCAAACTATCTGTTACTACGGTAGTTACGATTAACGACTAAAAGTACCATACAATACTGACCATCTTGGTCTTCATGCAGGGTAGAATGCATGGAATGGATGGAGTCCAGCTTTCGCTTGATTCCGCGGCCGAGGGCATGTTCCCTGCCCTCGCACCTCACTGTGCTCACCACACCTTCGGCCTGCTTCAACGTCTCTGACGTATAGATCTGTCAAATACAACTCGATCAACTCAGGCACAAGCCTACCAATGGCATGCTAATATCATTTCAATGAACAATCCCGTTTCTTTCTTTTCTGTTTCTTTTGAAATACTGCAGCATTCTTTCTGTTTTTCGATCCTCATCATTCTTTCGACCGAGCGTGAAAAACATAAGTAAATGATACAAAAAAAAAAAATCAAATGAAAAATAAATGAAATTGGTATTAATGAATAATACTCGCGATAATATAAAACATATATGTATATGTGTCATGTACGGTGAAAGATAAATTTTCTTTGGAAGAAGAGGATGTTATAAATTTTCATATTTCGTAGAATGTTTTCTGCTGACATTTAATATGAAAACTTACGTTTTCTACGCTATCGAAGACCAGATTAAAAATGGCACGTTGAAATTTCTGTGTTCGAGGCATGCAAACAAGAATGATACCAAAAGAGACAAAATCCAAACTCTGATTACGCATGCTCATTGCAAAGGTACGATTTTGTTTTTCCATATTAAGGAACATGTATAGATCACTTTTATCAAAAGTATGTATTGTTTAGCAAAAATTTATTTTTTGTTTGCCATTATAAAGAGTCATGATTTCCTGGATGATATCCGTCAACACACGGTTAATCATACATATTACATTATTGCAATGTACCTTTTAAATAATAACGCTACGGGACAAGCCGGCTAGAAGGCTCGGCCTAAAGAACGTTCGCGCGTAAAAATCAATAACGTTAAATACAAACTAATTACAAACTTAATATTATAGATTCAAATACGTAATAAGCCTCCATGTGAAGGGAATGCCAGTGACATCTATTTAAAATGTACAAAATTAATTATTAATCCACCCGTACGAAAGAAAGATGCTTATTATTCTTCCGACGATGAGTCACTTTCCTCACCGTCGTCACCCTCTTGCGTATACACGAATTGATTGTAAACGTATGGATTTATGTAGGCCTGCTTACTGGGTGAATAATTAACGACAGCAATGCCATTAGGATCAGACCTATAGTTGTACAAGTGTGGATAAAGCCCGGGCGTAGCGATACCAACGCTAACGAATTTTTGACAATTATCATCTTGCGGACAATAAGAAACACCGACGGTATCTTTGTCAGATTTATCATCTAAATTCTGATCGCAATCTTCTTGTTCTAACACGTGTTGCATGATTTGTGGATCGACGCGATCGGTTTCAACGTACGACTTGGAATCGAATTTAGTTTCCTGAGGTAGCATCGTATAATGTGCATGGTCTGGCGCTAAGGTTTGCTGTCGATAGACGTTTGTATTGGGAACATAGTGCTGGCTGTGATAAAGGATCGGCTGATAATGACTGTGCCCTACAACCGGTAACGTATTGACGTCCATCTCGGGGTAAGAGACATCCGTCATTTCTTTAGACACGTTTAGCTGATCTTCCACGGGAGAGTGATCCATTGTGTCTGAATATATGGAATGATTTGGTGATGATGTGTCCATATGCTCCTGTGAGTCAGCGTATGTGTTTTCAGGGTGTGTCGTATCGGCTGGCTGGTGCATGTCTGTTAGAGTTAGATGACGGTTGCCCTGCTCTACATGGGTACCAACCTGGATCCCAGTAGTCACCGTCGATTCCACATATGTTTTCCCATGGAGACCAGGTTGACTAAGTGTGATCTCTTTTGTGGTGATACCCTGAATTCGCCAGTCCTCCGATGCCACCGGAATATCACCAGAGTCCGGTTCGCTGCTCGATACGCAATGAACCATTGGCTGAAAATATAAGCGCACCTTGATCGCAATTGATCGTCAGGATGTTCTATCTTTGGACATTACGATCCAACCAAGTTTATTGTTAAGATCTAAGTAAATCTTTTTCTCTTTTAACGAAGTGGATACTCGTTGTAGATTTACGTTGATACTAATATATCTATATCTAGGTAAAAACATTGTTTAATGTAAATTAAAATATTACCGTAGACGATGAATGGTGCCTCGCTGTAATTGGTGGCGCCGGCGAAGCTGCTCCATGCGTTGTGGTGTCCACAGCAGGACTATTTGATCTTTGACTATTCCCTGGGCTGTGAGTCGTAGTATCCGGAGGTGATCCCTGTCTCATCATAGCCGACTGGGCCATGTTTGCCTGATTTCCAGCTGTTTGCGTGGAAACAGAGTGCCTCGCCATTAATGGACTATGTTGGTCACTCTGTTGAGCCGTTTTCTCAACGACGGTGGTGCTACTCGTGGCAAGAACGTATTGCTGTTGTTCAACATTTTGTTCGGAAGATGGCGAATTCACGCTACTCTTCGGTGATGTCGGGGCTTTCCCTTGAATCATGCCGGAACTAAGGATGTAGGACTGATTGTGATCGAGGTTCAACGAAGGATCGACGGCTGTTCCACCATTAGAACCTGCTGTTTGAAAATTCGGTATCTGATTGTTCGATACCATAGTTGTTTGTTGCTGCACGATTGTCGTATTCTGTTGAACAAACGTTGTGTTTTGTTGATTGGGTGCCGAAGAAACGGCAATGTTCTGTGCCGTTCCGCACGGTACCATTAAGGTTTGTCCGTTCATCTGTATAAATTCTTGCTGACCCTGCATATTCGGCGGTCTGACTTGCGAGGTATTGAAAGTTACTTGCTGATTCGGACTGACATTCGCTACGATCGGGCTCAACTGATTTCCAAATGACGTTGTCCCGTTCACTAGGAACTGGCCGCTGTTTGGTGAAAGAAATTGTGCACCAGGGCTGTGTTGTTGGATAATTTTTCCACCGGTTGCCTGCGGCGCTCGGATGACCATACCAGCAGGTCCAGCTGCCAAGATACTTTGACTGGGATTGAATATTCCACTGTGACTTTGCACCGGTGTTAGAACGTTTTGACCATTCACATTCTGTATCTGCAGCTGCATTCCAATGTTTCCTGTATCTTGTAGCAACGTTGCCGTTCCATCAGCGGACATGACCATGCTGCCCAAGCCAGGAACAATAAACTGTTGAATAGTAGGGAAATTCTGAACCATTCCAGCAGTTCCGTTCAATAAGTTCACTGGCTGAAGGAGGTTTATTTGCTGTGCTGGCTGAGAATTCGTAATAATTTGCTGGGCATTGAACTGTGCCGACGTCGCACCAGCTTGACCGTTCATCACCAATTGAGCCGGCGCCCCACCTTTTCCTGGAACGATTGTCAATGCTTGCAACATCGGTCCACCTATGCTCTGAGTCTGAAAGTTTTGCTGTGCAAAATTTGATTGCGACTGCATCAGCATGCCAGCATTCTGTTGGGACGAAGCGATGTGCAGCATCGAAGCAACAGTCTGGGGATTTGCTTTTCGCTTTTTATACGCCTTCTTCTTACTCATTGCAGACTCTGGCGACAGTAAAGCCGGTTGCCGATTAACCATTCCCTGATTTGCGCCAACGTTCCTCGCCACGTCTTGATTCGCATCTAAAATCGATTGGGCGTTTTGTATTACGTTACCAGTAGCAACGGTAAGGTGCGGAATTTGAACGTTTTGTCCTATGCTATCCATCGTCATCACACCAGGTTGTATCAGTACGGGGGTCTGAATAGTGTTGACCAAAACCGTTGGTTGTCCTATAACTTGTTGAGCAACGCCAACAGCGGGGATAACCTGACTGACAGCGCCTGTTACACTGGTAACCATAGGCGATACTGACAACGGTGGCATAGAATTGGCATTAGAAATAATTTTCGGAGGTGGAGGAGCCATCACACCATTGATGCCTGTTCCTGTGCTAGCCATTATTAGTTGACCACCACTAGATACAAGAATATGGCCAGGAGGTAGACCAGATCCAGCAGGATGTTTTAATATTCCGCCGGATGTAAGAACGTTATGAACTTGTACGTTGGATTGAGGATGCTGTGGTTGTTGATGTTGATGTTGATGTTGATGCGGATGCTGATGTTGCGGTTGCTGCTGCTGTTGATGTTGCTGCTGCTGTTGCTGATGATTCTGAGGTTGTGCTGGCGAACTAGTACTGGCCTGAGGCACTTGTATACTACTAACGACACTTTGGACCATCTCCAACGGAGATTTCGAGATGCTTATCGCCATTGATGGCTGAGTGCTCGAGTGAGAAGAATGTGTTGTACCCACAGTGGTTGGTACATTCGTTAAAGCTGCCGATGGAGTTTGGTGTTGAGGTTTGTTCGAAAGTATATCTGGTATCGCGGGATTCGGCATTCCAGAAGGCGTATTGATAGAAACCGTAGCAGTATTTGCTCTGCCAGCCAGAACAGATGTGATGGTATTACTGCTAGCAGTATGGCCACTTGCCATAGTCGTTATCACTGACGATGCACCACTAAAATGATTTATCGGCATCCTCGAAACAGCGTTTACGGTGTGTGGATGTGGTTGATAACCATCTAGCGAAGATTGCCTAGCAGTTTGTCGTTTCGTCATTTGAGGTGCTACATTGTCCGGAGCTGAAGATGACATTTGTGACGGTGAGGTACTAGGTGGAACACAACTGGAACTCGTTGTGACGGAACAAGGCGTTTCAGGACATTGCTCTTGCACACCACTCCCCATCGACGACTGCGAAGGCTGCTGTGCTTGTGGCGTTAAGGGCTGCGATGACACTTGTCCAGGTGGCGCAAGGGAATGAGGTGTTGGCGGTTG
This sequence comes from Mimumesa dahlbomi, assembly GCA_917499265.3. Lineage (NCBI taxonomy): Eukaryota > Metazoa > Arthropoda > Insecta > Hymenoptera > Crabronidae > Mimumesa > Mimumesa dahlbomi. Next base: position 6,332,231 of record OU824118.1, on the reverse strand, counting down.
CGAGTAACTGTGTGGCGTCGACGGTTGCGATGAAATGAGGCTTTGCGGTGTTGCTGGCTGCGAAATACCAGGTGTTGATGATGCTGGTGTATCTGAATTCGCTGGACTGTTCGTGCCAATAGGAGAGCCGTGACTTGTACTCACGGTGCCACCTTGAATAGGTCTCGAATCAGCTTGCTGCTGATTGTTTTGATACCGTTCTCCAAACGTGGACGAAGTAACAGGATCATCGCGTTGGTCTGAATGCATCATGTACTGACGGTGCATTTGCTGTTTATACTGATCCTGCATGTAGGACTGAGTGTCAGCACTAGTAACACAGCCTTGGCACGGGCTACTCTCCGAATCAGTTCCGACATTGCTCGATGTTGGCGTCATACTGCTATGTACGACGACAGGTGAGGTCGCGTGGTTCTTCACAGAATTAAATGCTGATGTACTTGTTGGGCTAGCGCCGGAAGAAGGCTTTGGTTGTGGAAGATAAGTATTATTAGGCAAGTGCGCTCCGTGACTCGTCTGCGGTGTTTTCGAATTGTTAACCATTCCAACTTGGGAGCTACTGACTCCAGTTTGTCTAGATATCGTGCTATTCAATAGAGCTGTCTGTTGTGCAAGGTAACCACTAGGATCTTCCAAAAATGATGGACCACTGCTATTAACGGTGGATCCTATCCGACTGTTATTCTGTTGACTTTTCTCACTAAAATCATCGTTCGGACTGGACGCCGATTGATCGAGAGTACTGCTGTTCCTACCATCTGTAACACTGTGTTGACGCTGCTTTTTCACCATAATCTTACTGGGCTTCGCTTTCTTACGAGCCACTTCGTCGGTCCAGGTGGAAGCTTGTGGAATGTGATGATGAAGAGGCGGAACACGATCAAAGGCGTTACACGTTATATTCTGAACTGTAACGAGAGGAGATTGATGAGAACCTGACGTTGCTCGATTTTGCTGCCAAGGCGGTGTCCTCGAGTTGAAATGCATATTACTGGGCTGCCCGTTTGGTCCCATACCAGATTGCGCTTCGACAGCGTGACTGGCGTTCGGGCTTCTGCCCGCCACATTGGACACAGCGTATTGCTGCTGGTGTCCGATTTTAACATCCACGGCGACTCCCTTCGACGAATCAAAGTTCCTCGCGGGATACTGAACCTGATTTTGGGCGTACATTCGTTGCACATTCTCGTGAGAGTTGTTTGGGATACTTCCATTTTGGACAGCATGTTGTCGTTGCATCGCATGATTGTGCAGTAACAACTGTTGCTGTTGTTGCTGCTGCTGCTGCTGTTGTTGTTGTTGCTGCTGTTGTTGCTGTTGGTGTTGCTGGTGCTGCTGTTGTTGTTGTTGTATCTGTTTCGTATTCATATCTTCATCCGTAACTGATGGCGCCCTATTATGTTTGCCTTGAATATCTGCAGCATTCATTCCACTCATCACTGAATTTGGAGCTTGTTGTTGCATAACGTCCATCGAATGCTGTGCTAACTGTTGATTGGGATACTGAGGCTGAACGCACATTTGTGGAATTTGCTGTTGGTGTTGTTGTTGCTGCTGCTGTTGCTGCAGCTGCTGAATTTGCATTTGAAAATGATCCACCGGTTGCGTTTGCATCACATGTTGATTCGCCTGATGCTGCTGAGTTTGTTGCTGCATTTGATGCTGATGAAGTTGGTGCAACTGAGGATGGATAGTAGACTGGGACGAAACTTGTGATGGTTGCATGTGATGTACGTAATTTTCAGTCGGATGCTGAGGATTATAATTTCCAGACTGTTGATCTACTTCTGAAGGTAAATGTTGTTGTTGCTGCTGGATTTTGTGTTTCTGTATTTGTTGCATGTGCAACTGTTGCTGCTGGTTCATATGCTCTTGCTGTTGCTGCTGCTGCTGCTGTTGTTGTTGCTGCTGCTGCTGCTGCTGTTGCTGCATAACATGTAATGACTGTTGATTCAACTGATTAATATAATGAGGAACTTGCTGCTGCGTTATTTGATTTACAACAGCATTTTGGTGCTGCTGCTGTTGTTCTTGTTGCTGCAGAATCTGCATGTGTTGCATTTGCTGATGATGTGGAAGTAGTTGCTGCGGCTGCTGTTGTTGCTGTTGTTGAGATATATGCTGTTGCATAAGTTGTTGTTGCTGCTGCTGTTGTTGTTGTTGCTGCTGCTGTTGCAAAATAAGCTGCTGATGCTGTTGCTGCAGCAGTTGTTGCTGTTGTTGAGTCATATTGTTGAAATTCGTGCCCTGCTGATTCATGATCAGCGGATTTCCCATCAGCATTCCCGACATATTGTGCTGACCTAACCTTTGTTGAGGATTTCTTGTTGCACAGCCGTTTACGTCGTGATTCTGGGAGGGCGAGTTTAACGTCTGATGACAGATCTGCTGATTGTTCTGCTGAACTTGCAAATTCGGGATCGCAATTGGCCACACCTGAAATTCAAATCATACTTTTCTGTAGAGTGCTACACTCTAAACGAAGACTAAAATAAGAACTGAATAAAACTATAATTTGTAATAAAACACATAGATTGAAGATTATCATATACAATGGCAAAATACTTTACATATTCTATTATTGAAAAGTCAATAGAAAATTCCAAAACAATATTATCTCGTGAAAATGTGCTACACTGTCCAGGTACATTTGTGATTGATGTTTATTACCAAGCCATAATGCTTATTCTAAATTCAATGTGCATGATTATTCTAGTACCTGCGATCCATTCTGCACTGGTGAACACTGAACTCCGGATGCCGCGACAATAGCTCTTTCCCGTTGCGCCATAAGTTGTGAAACCGAAACACCAGAAAAGATGCCTCCTATCCCTCCTAATTTTCTCTTCTTTTTCTTGTTGAGACCATCTGTGAAAACGAGTTGAGCATAAACATTAATAACGTGATTCGGTTGATGCGGATTTTTACATGTTAGCCACGAAATCAGTGAATTATTTTCATTCCTAATAGAATTCTACGGCGTGATAACTATTCGGGGTATGGAAAATTAAAATACGACTCATTTCCCTAACTCCAATTCTGACCCTCCACTTATTATTCAAGCGCCGCTTCAGGCTCCTTAATGAACAAGAGTTTCATTTGAAGTCCTGCCACAAGGTTAAACCCTATTTAGCGTAACAATTCCGAGATTAATTCGTAGCTTTTTTATTCGTCAACTTTCTCCTCGTCTTATTTTATCCTCGGAGAAGTAACTTTTCTACACGGATCACGTTTTTTCTAAAACATAGCGTTATTTAAAACCTATATTTAATGCTTCTTCAGTGTACCATAGTCAAATTTAGGACTAACAATGTTAATTCTACAAATGTAATGTACTCCTGACACTTCAATAATACGTCCATCCGCAATTTTTTTCAGTAGAATCCTTATTTCATTTATTTTAAATTGAACGTATAATTATTCCTTGATTTCATACTTAATGCGGTAAGCCAATCGTGGAAGAATAAATACCGGCGTGAAGGAGGAAACTCGGAAATTACAGTAGCTATAATCGACGTCGTGAAAGTACCATAATTTACGTCGGCGTGAGAAGAAGAAAAAAAATATCGAGAAAGGTAGATTTCAATACGAGTTTTTCATCAAGAAACCTGCAGAGCATAATTATTCACAGAGTGCACCAATTGGAATATAACTCTCCGGTAAGAGGGTGAAAAACGCAAGTGAGGAAATGCGACAAGCGAAGAACAAATCGTGACACCAAATGAATTAAAAAAAAAAACAGATGCAAAAAACATTTTGTACAATAAAGATAATTACTACCACAAGAAATAATGATACCCAACAAAATAATTATATTTCTGATTCAGTGGCACATCTCGAGTGTTTCAACGATTAAAGACGCTACTTGTTCGTTGAAAAAGGTATGCATTCACGGTTTCCTTCGAGACAAAACGCAACAATGCCATTCTTTTTAATCAATGATCCACAAGCTGCCGTAACAGGCATCGACACTATGAAATTACCTTGATTTACGAGGATAACAACAAGCAGGATGGTAAAAGGGTGCCAAAGGGGAAGGTTTTCAACAGGGGTCTTTTATCTGTAAGCCTACAGCGGATAATTATTCTCCACGTACTCCAACGGGGGAAGATAATTCGAAAGCGAGAGGAGAAAGGTGAGGGGATGGAAGAGAGAACGATGACGAAGGTGGTGGGGAAGGAGAACGGGTGTAATAATGAATCTACCTAGGAGCAAGGCAGCTTGTCTGCTAGGACGACGGCAGTTTAACCCGATTTCCAAGGGAGCGAAGATTTGCGTAAAATCTTTGAAGCATTTTGTGGCTTCCGGGGGAGTTTCGCGTGAACGCGTAAAATCCGTCTCCCCTCTTCTACCTCAAAAATCTGCAGTCAATGGCTTACGGCCCTAAACGTTTTCGTTGTTAAGTGTGACGAAGGAGAAACGACGAAGCAATTATAGAATACGGTTCATCATCTAATGATGTCAGGGTTGATAAGTAGGGATAAAGATGATAATATCGCAATTTATAAGAAAACAATTTTCAACTTTAAAACTGACAGTATTAAGTTCTACGTTTGTTTGACGATTAAATAAACGTTCCGTCACGTGGTACTTTATAATTGTTATTTAGAGAAGATACAGGTAAAGTTGTATTTCTTTTATTGGGTTTTATTATCCAGATTGATTTACGCTGTTAACGATACTCTGTGTTGTTCAAAAAAGGGTCATTACAAATTCCCGGCGAAACGCACAGTAGATTCAATCAGAGATTCTTTCTATCATTGCCATAAAAATCCCTGGCGAAATTGATAGACGCCGAAGACCCGATACGAGCAAAACTACAAATAGAATCGTCAGAAACGAACGAATCGACAAGCAGAATTATGCTCATAACAAATCCTCTCATTGAAGACCTCCGAAACTTTTGCCAACTATTGTCATTACCGTTACCACGGTAAACGAAGTACTCTGGGATCTCGAAAACACTCGAATTACTCGAACCCAATTGAACCTCGGGCTACGGACTACTTCCAGTTCGATCATGACGATCCCAGCGTGGATCAGACGTTACGACGTGGTCGAGTCGTTGATGCGGACTAAACGGAAGTGGCGTGAAATGCGCCTGCGCGAACGGAACGGGACTTCGGCCAGCGACGAGCCGTAGAAGCTTCGAAAAGGGGTTGGTGATGGTGGTGGTGGTGGTGTTGGTGCGGGGGTGAGTGCGTCACTCGGGGCAGGCGCAAGAATCACAACCGGACAGACGTTGGACCGCAGTTTCTCGTCTCTCTTCTCCCATTCCGAGTGCCACGGCGCTGCTGCTTCTTCGTACAAAATTAACCCTTATCAACTCTCTGTCTACCACCACCACCACCACCACCACTACCACTACCACCACCTGCTCCTCCACCACCACCACCGTCACCACCGCCACCATCGACGTTCTCCTTTCTCGTTTACCCCCACCATCGTTTCCATCGGGACTACCATCGTCGTTGACGTCGGTGGCAGCGAATGGTGAGCGGATTCTTTCCTCCTCCCGGGACTTATTGATCGTGCGGACGATAAGAAGACACGAGCCGGCCGATTGGTCCCTCTTCCGGGTATCTCGCGGGTTGTGCAACCCCAACGACAATGAAGAAGTTGTCCCGCGTTACGGAGCTAGGAGAGACCCGCGCGCAGACAAATTTGTGGAACGTCTGAGGGTTGACCGAGTGGATATCAAACGTCTGAGATTCATATGGGGGATTTATGCCTGGGCTTTTTACGATCCTCTCGAAAATTCCACGGGTTGGTTTATTCTATCGTAATTCTTGTTTGAGCACTGCTCTGTTGATACGACGGAAATAAGCTGGGAAACTGCAGCCAGCCGATGGTTTTAATAGTCGAGGGAAAAGTGAATGATTTTCATCCACGATATTATAAAATATAGTTACCATAGAAAAAATAGTCGTTATATTTTATCTTAAACTGTATAATAAATATTTTTCATATATTTATACAACAATGAAAATCCTTGGGATAAATTTCTTACGTAACGGAAAAATTAATTCTTTCCGTAATTTTCTAAAAGAAAATGATTACGATAATCTATTCGAAAAGAAAGTAAAGATATTTCCTAGAAAAGGGTTGGACCGATAAATGCGCCCTCCGTGAAATCGTTTTACCCTGGATATCAGCGGTGTAAGCGGCACGTACCACGTCGCCGTAGAATGGGCGTGATCGATCGAATAACGGGGAACTTGTTTACCGGGGAAAATTGTTTAAGAGGGTAAGAAAGACGTTGCAGGAAGTAATCGATCGTGTTAGCGTGTTTTGATTCACCAACATTCCATTCAACGTCGTTTGTCAACCGTGAAATATCGTTCGGTTAAATCACTCTTGTCAAATTTTATTAATAAAGTTTATCTGCCTTTCCGCGAATTAACGTACACGCCCCTGCTCGCGTAAACCGCGAAACGACGACGTGTCAACATCTGCTGGAATGAAAAACTGCGAACGAAATTCCGCTCCCGTTACAACGTCGCGTGTTTGACAATTTCTCTCTGCGATATTTAACGGCGACTTTAAGTAATTACACACCCGAAGTGGGAATAAATCCCAATCCACGTAACGGCTCTAAAATTCCATCAATCACATCGATCGAATTTCGCTACTCATTCCACGGCGGAGAGAGGCCGTTGGCAAACTGCGGCACATAAAAAGTCCTCCTCCTCCACCCCCTCCCCCCTTCCCCCTTGCCTCAACCCACCCACCCACATGGAATCGAGTGAAACTGAAAAGAACAGAGGAGAAATGAAATCGACTTTCGTTATGGAAACTGCTATCCGCGGAACAGCGCCAGCGATAAAGATTCATTCGATCTCCCCACGGCTTATTCTTTTTATTTTCCTTCTCCGTCCGCATTTCGGAGGGAGTGTGTTTGCGCAGCACGCGGGCGTACCACCCCTCGAATACCGAGGGGGGTAGAAAAGAGTGAGAGAAAGAGAGAGAGTGAGAGAGAAAACGGGTCCCCACGTTTCCTCGGTCCGTGTCGTTTTATATCACCGGAAAATTGGAATCGAAGCGGCGCCCATGAGCGCAAACGCCCGAGAGCTTGCGTCGATGTTAAAACGGCCCTATAAAGTCCCATAAAAACACTGCTGCCGACGTATATATACGTACTCGTGTCGACGATAAACTCGGGTTAAGCTTTAGCCCGTGGATTTTCGCGTACCGCCTAGCCGCGCGCTCTTGGCTGTGTGTGTGTGGCCTTTGTGGGAATGCGAGATGAATGCAATGAAATCGCGCTCGTAATTGCAAGTAAATTATGGAATTTAGTACCTCGATGCCGCTGGTTGTTTTGCATTACGCGTGTCTTTGATATCGCTAGGTTTGCGTTCGCGCGAGACTGTGCACGCGTTATTACGCGCCGCTAATAATATCATGCGAGAGTAATTAACATACCGTTCGAGATTAATATTCGTAGGAATAATAGGCAGATCGTTTAATAAATAGAAATTAAACAATGATTTTTTTTTTTTCTGTGAAACACACGAGTCATTCACCGAATTAACGCGATCTCCGAAACTTCTGACACGCAAGTAAAATACCCATTCACGCGTATTTATTTTAATTATCCCGCGTACGATTAAAATTATTTATACCCACGGACTGCATTAAAAAATTGCGTTCGTCAAAACGCGTCGAATGAATCTCAACTTATCCTCGAATTATATTCCCTCCTTGACGTAAATTCGGGAACCGTAAGTGCGTCCCCTTCCACCAGTGCAAACCCCCTCTCTCTCTCTCTCTCTCTCTCTCTCTCTCTGAGTAACAGCCGTTTAATTAACGACGCAATGAAGAAAGAAAAGATGAAAAAAAAAACGGTAGGGGAAGAGAAACGAAAGGGTAGAGAACGAGTGGACCGAATAGGGAGAAAGAGAGATCTCGGGCGCGGTCGTCCGCTCAGTTATAGGATTTGGTAATGAAATCCGGACGGAGAGTTTGCCCGCCACGGTGATACATCATTCCACCCCACCCACCTCCACACCGCCACCCCCGCAATTCCTCGTCCACGGCGTTTGCCACCTCCACCGTTTTATTCAGCCCCCATCGAAAGGTTTAATGCCATCTCTCGGTACGGTGGGGTGGCAACAGACCCCGCTAATGCCGCAATTTCGTCGTTCCTCTTCTTCGTCCACTCTCTTCTTTCTTCTTTCCTTTTTCCTTTTTCTCTCTTTTTCTTTTTCTTTTTTTTTTCTACTTCGCTACGTCCTAATGATCACGGCTCACTCGGAGGGTGGCGGCAAAAGCTGGACGAAGAAAAACTTTTGGTCTTCCTCCAATAAAAGTTTCCGCGCGTGTTTTCTGACGAACGATGGTGAATAAACGTCTCGGCGATTATGGCGCGCCGCCTCGACTACGGGGAACTTTGTTAATACGACGGATCGATGGGGAAACTTCTTCGAAGGATATATCGATGGACGGGGTGGGGTGTGTATGTGTGTGTGTGTGTGTGTGTGTATTGGTGTACGTGCCGGTTACCAATGTGTACGTGAGATTGATTGGCGAGTATGTATAATGTGATCGAGTTCGACGAGTTCGTAGCTCGGCTCCGGGGCCCCGCTAAGGAAGTTTTCCTCGGGGAAAATTCTGATTTTGATCGATCGAGGACTACCCGACAGGAGTGCCGGATAAAAGTCAGCGAGAATTCCTTCTGTGCGATTTCGCTTCTAAAGTTACCACCAAGAGCCGTATTATTCGAATTAATTTACTTTGATGTCGAGCTGGCAACTCTGCTTGTTCCGAACGAAGTTAGTTCCCCACGAGTCGTAAAGGCTTACTACATTCGTAACAATTTACATTACGATCGGTCTACCATTGAAGAAGAACAAAAAAAACAGAAAATCATTTCCACGGAGTACCGGTGTTTAAACTCGTTTCTAAAAACGGAAACCTCGCCGCGACATACAAATACAGAAAAATAAAATCATATCGAACCCCATATTTAAAACAATCACTTGATACTCGACGCGATTCTCCGAGGTAAAAAAAAATAAAAATAAATAAATAAAAAAACACACCAAACGAGACGAGACTCGTGAAAGGTGTCCCCCGTTGGCGAACCGCGAAAATCAAGCGAAAAAAAAGAAGTAAAATATGGCCCAACCGTTAAACGACTATCCGCCGGACCGAAATGAATTCGAGAGCGCAATTTATTCCCCCAGGATCACGTTCTTACCTTTTCTGGCTTTGTCCGGCGAGGTGGGCGAGTCTGCATTCGCGTGAATCGCGGTTGCGGCCGGCCCGGTGGACAAAGTCGAAGAGGAGACCGCTGGTGTACAGGACGCGGCAGAACTGCCGGTTGCAGTTGCTGGCAGCAACAGTTTCCTCTTATGGTTGCACAGCTTGGTCATCTCCCGCGTCTTGCCCTGATCCGGGCTCCAAGGTCGTGTCGCAACCTGAAACAACGAAGACGGCTCATTATTTACCGATCTTATCGTATCGGTGCCCTCGACGGGATCGATTCGAAAGTTTTCGAAACCGCAGTGATTTTTTTTTTCCCTCTTTTTTTTTTGTTTATTCGCAACGTACGTGGTTGTCGCATTGTTTTGACGTTGCTGGTCTATTTTTATCGAGGTACGCGTATATCGCGTGGTATTTTATATTCCGCATGATAATGTATTTACTTTTTTCTGATGTCAAAACGTCGAGTTTGAAAATTTCTTTGTTTTTCTTTTATTCGACGGTGTTTTTGAGGTTGAGGATCGGGATGGATATGTAAATCATGGACACGTGAGGCGATACATACATATTAATGCGCGAAAATGAATTCTTGACAGTTTTTACCCTTGAATAACAACAACAACAACAAAAAAGAATCAACTACCTGCTGTATCGCTCCGACGTAATACATAGCGAGGAGCGAAATATTTTCGAGTATAATATTAAATAAATATTCTCGAGCAAAAGAGCGTAAGGTATTTAAACGGTAGGTTGTGCGTCATACGTTTTATACCCTCTCACTTTGTTCCTCGGCGAAATACGTAATATCAGCGTCTCATTCGTAGTTTAACAGTTTTATCGTGTCAGTTCATAAAGAGCGGATTCAAATAAAAGAAGCGCCGTAAAAAGCCGCGGTTGTAGTTCGGGGAGGGGTATAACATACGAAGTTTACGAGCGAATAACCTTTGGCATTTGTTCAAACGATCTTGGTACAACCCTCGAGACACAGATAATGGAGATTGACTATACGACTGCAGACATTGAAATAAAGAGACAGAATCACGTAATGAAATGAATATTCCACCTACGGCCTACTTCTGTGACACTGAACGTACACACCGCGCGTTATTTCCACACGTTTATAGCAAGAACATTCAACCCCAATAACTGCAAGTAAATTGTCTACAGAACACATATCTAACCATAACGGACATCTGATATAATTCCTACCCCCGTAACGATACGTTGATATCTATTATAACATTAGTTCCATATACGTTTAGGTATACATAGTTGTGCCCATAATTATGAAAGTGGTCCAAGTCAATTTTTTTAACTATTTTGGATATTATGTTTTTTAAAGCTTTTGAAACATTTATCAACAAGTTATCAAGACTTTCATTTTTTTGAAATATTTAGGTATACATAATTGTGCTTATAATTATGAAACTGGTCTAAGTCAATTTTTTAAAAATGTTGGATATTATGTTTTTTAAAGCTTTTGAAACATTTATCAACAATTTATCAAGACTTTCATTCTTTTTAAATACTAACTTAGACCATTCATAATTATGGGCACAATTATACCAATAAAAGAATGATCTTTCCCAAACATTTCGTGGCATGTTCGATTAAAAAATTTCCAAAAATTTCACGGAGTATACATCACCGAATCTCTGCGGTGCCCGCGCAACTGGGCCGCAGTTCCGACGTGTCCGGCGGTTTATCCGGTTACGTTGTAAGTTATCGGCGACAAAGCGTGTCTCGTAGGCCGCGGGACCGCGTGGCCAGAAATTAATGACGCCCACGTAGAACGAATGTTAAAAATGATGAACTCCGGTGTGTTCAAACCCCCGGGTCCCCCCTTCCCCCCGCCCACCCCTCCGTGCATCGTCTTATTTACGGTGCACCGTAATGGCACCGTGTACGCAGCCGTAAATTGCCGCGAAACGTCTCGCGAGCTGACACGTAACACGGTGAAGCCCCCGGACTGCCATTACCGGCCATCGGCCCGCGGCCTTCCAACTTGGACACGTTTTAACTCCGCACACACATGAGCATTGCGCATCGATCATGAGATTCATGAGCATCGCCGACTGTGGCCACTCAGCCGTCTCTCCTGCTCTCCCTTGTCCTCTCTCTCTCTCTGTCTCTGTCTTTCTTTCTGTCTTTCTCTCTTTCTCTCATGATGTCTGTATGTCTGTTCTCTCTCTCTCTCGATGGTTGTCCTCGTTCCACGTTCCTTTTCTCCGATCTGCTCGGCTTTTGCGCGCGACGCGTTCGCCAATTATGGCGAGACAGACGCGGCGAAATTGCGACCGAGAGCGACGAACGAGATTATCTCGGATTTTAGCCCGATGGTGGTCCCCGAGTCTCTCTCGGTAACTTGCGTAACCCCGTTGTGTGTTTCTGGGAATCCCGCCGAGAAGATTTCTGGAGGTGATGTATATAGTTTCCCGCGATTTCGTTGCCGGGTAAAATGATACGGTAAAGAACGGTGGGAATAAAAGAGATACGGTACGATCTTACGCGTTTGTATACTTAACTTGTTTATGAAATGAATTTATTTAATGTAGAGACAATGGGATGGTACGTGTAATCATTTAGGGAACTATTTTGTGCCCATAATTATGAAAGTGGTCTAAGTTAATATTTCAAACAAAATTAAAGTCTTGATAATTTGTTGATAAATGTTTCAAAATCTTTAAAAAACGTAATATTCAAAATTTTTTAAAAAATTGAATTAGACCACTTTCATAATTATAGGCACAATTATATATACCTATCAGTATTTCAAAAAAAATGAAAGTCTCGATAATTTGTTAATAAATGTTTCAAAACCTTTAAAAAACGTAATATTCAAAATTTTTAAAAAAATTGACTCAGTCCACTTTCATAATTATGTGCACATTTATCTATCCTGTGTCATTGGCTTTAGTAACGAAAGTAAGCTTCACGCGAGACAATGATTATTTACAATTGAGTCTCTCAGAAGTCTTACCGATCAACTCCGATGAAATAAAAAGCGGTTAGTCTGGTTTCCGAGCGCATCAGCATTAATCAGGTGTTCAGGTACTAAAATTGAGAACTTGGCAGTTGATCAGTTTGGCTTCTGAGAGACTCGATTCCCGATGAAACGTGAAGAATAAAAAAAGGGGGAGGGGGGGGATACGAGGGACGAAGGTTTGTCACAGCTTGTACCGGACCACTGGCGGATTAATTAAGAACGACCTGAATACGACGTCGAGATTATACGTATTCGCGGCAGACGGCCTTGGCGTCGAGAGCCGACGAGTCGGCGTATAATGACGTATGCCGGCGGTTAACTCAATCAGAACGTGTTTTCTCCGACCGGTCTATTATTCATTCTCCTTCTGGCGAGGAGCTCATCAGCGGTGATCACCTTAGAGGCTAATCTCGTCCACTTACGCGACACGATACGACGCGATATTGAATAAAATTACGCGGAGATCGGTTATACTTCCTTTATTCTGCTTTTTTCTTGTATTTTTTTTTTCAAAGCGTAATCAATACATCTCGACACAATAGCGAAGTGCAGAATTACTTATCTAGGCAATCTTTCAATTTATTGAGACCCGATTTAATAATCGGGTCGGTGGATACTATAGCAGGGGCAATGTTTGTTAGAAATTGATCGTAACTGTTATAGCACTTGTCGTAAAAACTGAATGATGCTGATATCAAACTATAAATATTACGAGACTGGTTTGTTTGAATTTATTTCTATAGTAATCGATCAAAATGTTGAAAAATGTTGAAATATTTTTAAAAAATTGAAACACTGCACACACCATTATTAAACGAAAATTAATAATAAAGCATTTCTCCATCACCCTAATAATTCTTCATTCCCTCATAATTCTCAATTCTTAATTGAATCATTTCGTAATTAGCCAGCCAGTGGCTACGCGCCGACAAAAATTAAAACAATTCAAGGGCGAGGTAAGCCATGGTTGAAAATTTCTCGGTGACACTTGCCGTTAAACCTCGGCTGGGTGTTATCACGAACGCAGCTCCACGGTGCAACTTACACGTTGGTAAAGCGAGCTACCGGGCTCGATAATCCTTAGCCGGTGTGCGGGCAAGGTGCATCGTTTTCCACGGAATTATTTCTCGTTGCACGTCGCCCTTTGCAACGGGTATAATCACGCCGACCGGTGGAAACCACGATTTAATCCTTTTTCCCGGCAAACTAGACGCCATTTCACGACAGAAACGGCCTTAATACGATGGCTTTAACCAGTCGCGTACCTAATGTTCGCACAGACACAATCACGAAGGGTTTTCCCTCGATTATTTTTCTTTTTTTTTTTTTTATTTCGTTCATTTATGATCCATCGAGTAATAGCAAGCCACCGTCGCACAATTATACGGCAGCATGAATCAGTGTTTTATAAAGATCGTAATAGACTGAGGTAATTAATTGAAGTCCGTACATGGCCGCTGATGGATCGACGATTGAGACGGCGATTAAAATTTTACTACTCGATAGAGAGTTTTAATATTGTAGTCGGGGCTTGCAAAGCTTCTTTGTGCTGGATATAATTAATTCGTGTGATATATAGGTGGCACGATGGGATCGATTAAGTTGCAATGAGATAATTAAGGTTGCCGCGGAATAATTAGGTTTCATTAGCGGTCGCTATATATCCCATAATTAAACGAAATTAAGCGATTCTCTGATTTTCTTTTTTTATGATTCATTATTAATTCGCGATAGATCGTCTAATTTGTCATACCGAAGGGAACGTCGTCCTTTCCAACGTTAGACGAAAAGATAAATCGCTTTTATTGCATCCATAAATTATTTAATAAATATTATTTAACGTTCCGTTCGTCGACACTTCGCACTCTCGATAGCGTTTATTATCACTATCAACTTTTCCATTACCATTTAATACCCCGTTTTATATGCCGTACAGTTAAACAGATGGAACGTATGCCAATAATTTAAATCGCTATCTAATTCAACGGCAACTAAACATACGATTTATCGAGAGACACTAATTAAATACCCGGGCAATTATCAGCGGCACGGAAAAATTAATGAAAAAAAAACAAAAAAAAATAAGAAAAGACAACTACTGCCATGGAATCTGTCGAGAGATTAACTAGGTATGCGATCGACGACGAGTGAATAACGTTACGAGTATATCATTATTCGGACCGATGGGAATGCCAAAAATAATCCCTATAAATCCATCCACCTCGAAACGCGGTTGACGTAGATGCATAATCGTATGTAAATTATACGTAACAAATCTAAATGGAAAGAAATTGCCCCTTATAAATTATTCCCCGCGTTTTGTTTCGTCACGCAGGCGAATTTATGCTCAGCATATGGCGACGCGAATGCATAAAGTGCATCCTCGCATTGGCCAAGATTCCCAAGTTTTTATTTCGTACGGTTAAATCATCGTACGTCAGGCAAGTGGGCTCGAATCCAATCAACTCCTGCAGGACCGTATCGTAATATTTCCCAGCCAGTTTCGATTTCTGCTCGTTAAAATGAAATTTATGCCGCTCTCGAAATGTCGGCTATTATTATGCTCGCGTATAATTGCATAATACGCAATTAAATATAATTACACGCACGGTTATGTATTACTGTCAAAATATTATATTTTGGAGGTATTAAGCTCACGCGGATATCATCCATTATGTTACCGCTTTATCACCGATTCATATTCATATCTTATAAATAATTCGCGCTTTAAAGCGATCGTGTGTTTATATGTCTGTTGACAATTTCTCAAGATGCAAACAAAATGTATTCGTGTCAACGAAACTCGACAAATTATTATTATTAATATTTCGTTCCTCGAACACGGTGCAAATAACTTTCAACACACATTCTTTATTTACAAACATTCGAGAGACATTAATTTACTAAAATTCTCAAGATTTCTCAGTTAATTTTTCGAGTAAAGTGAGAACAGATAAAATTTTCTCTCATAAGATACATTCTCTATCCAAATACAAGTTACGTGTTTTCTCTGCAATGTTCCGCGCACAAAAGACCGTCCAAATTTTTCGCATGCAACGCCGCACAGAATTAATGTAACGAGGCCATTAGTCCGCGATTTTACGACTTTAATTGTGACAGCCGATCAGAGCGAGAATCCGACTCGCAAATTGGACCGTCCGCACACAATGGCGCGGGGCACTGTGCTGCCCTTCGTACGTGCATGTCGGCTGTACAGCCAATTAAACCTACGTACGTTCAGGTATCATTCGACCGATTGCAAAGAACGTTTGGACGGGAGTGCATGCTGATTGAGTGTTCACGTATGGATTGATTTTGAAGTTGTGCGCGAATTGAACGAGGATTTTGCTGAGCGTACCTTCCCGATGGAACGATTAAATTGTACGGGTTGCAGCAACATTCATATGTAATTACATACGTTATTACGTGGAAATGTACTCCGATATTTATCTGCCGCTCGTATATGTATGTATGTATGTATATGTGTATATGTAGGTAATCCGCGTGCAATGATGCAAAAATGTACACACGATTTTCCAATGGATGTCCTTACCGTTGTGTTATTTAAAAAGCCAATTTCCCGCCGAAATGGTAACCGTGTGCAAATAACGTGCACATTTAATAGGAGATCATACGATAGATGAAATGTTAATGATCGAATGTCACTTTTAACGAGCGACACAGCGATATTTATCGGTATACATATTATGTACAGGGTGTAACAACAATTCTGGGACACTTTAGGTTTATGGATAGAATGCATAAAAATAAGAAAAAAAAACGTCTTATAAGTTGTGGGCGCAACCCACCCCCTATCGAGATACAACCCCTTTTATAAAAAATTTTTAAAAAATCATATCTCCGAAATGGTACGTCGTAGAAGACCCGTTTTGATTGCAATATAACCGGAGAAGATCAAAGATAATAGAAAAAATATATAATTGCTGCGATTATTGCTGTTAAATAGCATTTATTCTTGTTTAATCCAAACAACGTCGATTACCTATATCGTAGCAGGTTTGTAACAACTTGGGAAAAATTAAGGGCATTCACTAAATCTTCCTTTGCGTAGATAGTGATATTTTTTCGTAAACTTTGCGATGTATTATTTCGGAGATATGATTTTTTTTTAATTTTTTACAAAAAGGGTTGTATCTCGATAGGAGGTGGTTTTTAGACAAAACTTTATAGACCTTTTTTTCATCTTTTGCTGCGTACTATCTATACTGAAAAAGTGCGCCAGTATTTTTGTTACACCCTGTATATGTATCTGTATTCCGGGCGTAAGCGATTAAGCATCATACGTTTTGATGAAAAATCGTTAATTATACTTTTTCCCATTTGATATTTAATCAATGACTATTTACATCCGCTTCTACGACTATCGATAATAGCTACCAAGCCCACTTCAATGATACAATCGATGCCAATAAATGATCGTTACCGTCGGAAGAAATTACAACTAACAACCAGCTCTCCCACAACTTATTACACCAATTATCGAGCTATAAGTATCCGTCCGCAGCAGTCAATCCCACGTTTCGCATTTACAAAGAGATCATCGAAACGTCTACCTGTGTATGTATGTTTCTATGTATGTGTATATGTATGTGTACCGCTGCTGATTGACCGGGGAATTTTTTCCTTTCCGCTGCATCCTCGGGGCGTGCAATTAATTTCACCGAGTGCCTAAACCTGCATTTGCTAACGAATAACATAAAGATCACGTAAGACGAGCGTGAAACGCTTAAGGTCGTCGCCATTCCGCTCGTTAATTATCCGTTCGACCTCGTTCCCGCTCGCGCGGATACTCTGCTCGTTCGAGAAACGACTGAGAAAAGACGAGCAAAAACCGCGGGCGTCTGCACATTTTAATAAATTTTTCATTCGTACCGACGGAAGTGAAGTTTTACTGTCTACACAAGCACGCTGCGCTGATCCGATTAAGAATGTATGTATTTAAATGAGAATTGACTCCGAAATCAAATTTACATATTATTCGATTTAATATTCAATTATTCGTAAGAATGTCAATGTATCGGTTCGAATGAAATTTCATTTAATAAACAAGAATAGAGAAAGACTGTTTGGAAACTATACGATGATCGGTGATTTATTCAGCCGGAGTAATTAGTAATTAATTACGAATTCTAACGAATCGAAGTCATTCTATAAATTATTTACATGAATCGGACTGATACTAATTGGCAATTACATTTATTAATTAGCTAATGACAGCGTGCACGTTCCCCAGAAAAATTCCAAATCAATTCCGTCGACGGTCTTTAATCAATTAAAGAATATCACCCCTTCCGTGGAATTCGATTTCACAGATCCTGCCGAACACACCGGAACCACGTCCTAACGGTCTTTCATCTCGACGATGAGAATCGGTGAGTTAATTAAAAAAAGGGGACCGCGGGATAGCAATCGCGATAATTCAGATTCGAAAATTTGCCGGTCGACGCGTGGTAATTTTATCTCGAACGTGGCGGAAGGCGGACGAGCAAAGTGATGGAAACTTAGCGAGGAGAGAAAAAGGGAAAAAAAAGGAGGTGGGGAACGGAGGATGTGTCGTAATGTTTTACGATTCTCATTTATAAAGTCGGTAATGTTCTGCTCAGTATGCAGTGCGTATTCGTCTCGTTGCAGCCGCCAGGCGAGCGAATGTTTCTCCTCTTCTTTCGACTCCGTGACATTAATTTTCGCGTCTGAAATTTATTACGTCTCCCCCCCCCCCCCCCCCCGCGTTTCCACTCGACCGTTGTCGATGTTTCGCCAATTGGGATTTTAAACCGTTAATTTCTCAAAAAAAACCGCCAGCGTGGACTTTCGAGTTTCGTATTCTCTTTTCCGTCTCTCGTCCGTAATGCCGGAGTTCAATTAAAATATTGCATTTACACCCTTTTAATTTCAAAGGGAATTAAAATCCGCGCACTTCTGAACGCGATAGAAACGAAACCTTCCCGCGATACAAAATCTGTACAAAGGGTCCGGAGTTGATTGAATTAAAGATGTCGTACTCGAAATAAAAAGAAAAAAAATCATTGAGTTTATCATGAAATCGTCTCCAGAGAAATACCTTCGTAATGGCTTGATTCCATCGTTTCCCCGATGCCTGTTAGGAAAATCGAGCGAAGAAGAGTTGTTTCCGCAGATTCAATAAAGAAGCTTCATTCGTGGTAGAACTCACTTTCATGGCGTTATCGAACGAAACTTTGGCTTCCTCTTTCCAGTAGAAGAACAAAAAAAAAAAAGGAGATCGTAACGATAATACGGATCGTAAGTCATGCACGGGCAGGAAAAATAGCACGGTTCACCTCCGGTTTCCTACATTTTTCCAACTCTCTTCCCTTCGCCCTTCCCTTCTTTTCCTGCACGTTCAACGAACCCTAAGAAACGACCGCGATTTCGTCCCCCCGACGGAGATTTCTCTTCGCGATCCTTTACCGAATTCCAGCGAAAAAGAGTAATTCCGCTAGTCGGCAGGATTAATTTTTAAGAACCCGACCGGAACCGCGACAGCTCGGCCCGGGGAGCTGTTAATTAATATAGAAAAGTTCTCCCCCCCTCCCCCCAGAAACTTCCGTCCCTTAAAAGGAAAGCTGTTTCTTGAAATAACTACCGGCTTTTCGATATCTAAGATTAAACGACTACACCCTTTGTGGATGTCACTTTCATATACTTCAAACGAACGAGACGTGCGCGTACTTTATTTTCTTCTTTTTTTTTTATAAAATTCTTCCGACCAGCCAAGAAGTGAAACACGTCGAACAGTTTCCGTCGGAAAAGACACTATTCGAAGTTCGAGTCGTAGATTTCCAAGGGACGTAAGACGCCATAGAAATTCTTTCGCCCGGAAACGTCGATGAAAATGTCAATGTAACATCGCTGTTCGGGACCTGGAGAGAGAGACCTGGAGAGAGACCTGGAGAGAGAGAGACCTGTCGCGATGAGTCGTCGGGTGTTTTCAAGCATGGTGGAATCGAGCCTGTGAGTGATTCATTCGTTCTCGGCCCCTTATTTCGAGCCGCCTTGGCACCAAGAAATAATGTATATCGTTTGAAACTGCAGCCCGTTTTACGTCACGGCCGATCTGATCTGGCTGAACGCCCGCATTTTATGGACACTTTTGCAGCTCACTGCGGCTGGAACGCTGCATTGATTTACGATAAATGTCGAGCGAAAATCAATTTCTAGGCGGAGCGTAGAGCCCGCCGTTGTCGCTTCGGTTGTGTTGGTATAACCGACGGAAAGATTTCTTATATCGGCGGGTGCTTATATTTCGCCGCGCGACAGTAAGACAATAAATGGCTGAAATATAAATTATCCCCCCCCCCCCACCCCCTCTGGTAATATGGCTGTTTCTTTGAAACGCACAATAAACTACTTTAAATAATTGCTATTACGATTATGTATAATAATACAATGGTAGCACTCGGGGAAATAATATCGCGTGCATTTGTTTTTTTCACTCGTTGCAAAAATAATGGGAATCTTCGAGTCACGCACGGGATAAGCCTAGGATATTAACTGGTAGAAAGTCAAGTAACGATTTATGAAAGTACATCGAGGAACGTTACGTCAAAATATTTTCTTTCGAAATATGATATTTTATATATTTAAAAAAAAAAAAGGGATATTATTTACATGCCAGTAATGACGTGTAAAACATTATGTGACTTTCCCTGCGAAGTCTGCTTACTCAAATTAATTATCAGTGGGTACATAATTTCTCGTTGGCAATTTCCTCGGAATATAAATGTCGCGAAAGATTCCTTCGATAATCAATTACGCTCGGGTAATTATCGAGGCATCGAGCAACCGTGGTCTTAATTAAGAATGAAGTTATCGAGCACTATGCCTCGCCTCATCATTATGGCAGGCCATTTAAGATCGAAACAATTTGCTCTTGAGTCTTATTTATTGTGTTCCAATGACGTACCTCGACAGACAGAAATGGACTGAGCAATTTACACATTTTTTAAACATACCACGCTTAATTAATAATGTATACACCAAAGCAAATAAATTAGAAATAAATATTTTTATAAAACAGTCATTTTCTAACTTTATATTGTAGCACCTAGAACCATTTTACTCCAGTTAAAAATAATCACAGATACTTAAGACGTTTCTTTTACCTCAGAATTAAAAATTTAGAATTTCAATGAAAAAGACAGTCAAATAAATATGATTGGGTAATGAAACCTAGCTGACAACCAAACTTTACAACATACGCAAATTCTCACTGTCTCATACATTTCTGTCGACGAAAGTAAGCAGCCCTATCGGGTCGGTTCGGGTCCGCGGGAAATCAAAGTAATCGATGATAAGCAAACGATAGCGTGTATGTGTCCCGCGGCGTATCGAGAGGCCCCATACGGCGACAGCATAATGCGTATGATAAAACTGCGCACGATTATTCGCGCAACACCGTGGCATTACGTCGATCGAGACGTGTGTTTTGCCGATCGTTTCTGGAAATTAATGTGGCAGCGACGTATCGGGCAATCCCCCCCCCCCCTCCCCCACCGCCGCATAAATTGCCATCGCCTGCGTTGCAATTTGCCGACGTTCGTCTGCGGCGGGTTGCCCGTGGTATTTATTGTGCAATAAAAATATAAATGGGCACGTACGATGTGTGACAGAAACGAGAGAATATATGTATATGTGTGCGCACGTATGGGAGGCTTGCGGTGTGCTACACCTTGATAATTTTGTATCTCGTTGTAGACAATACCGGCTGCGTACGAGGGAATCCGCAATGCCAAATGTAAATTCACGAGGAACTCGCGTAAAAGGTATCTATAGGGAATGAATTTTAATTTTGGTAGAATATTGTCGGTAAATATTTTCTCGACGACCGTGCAGCAATGTTCGGTTCTACGTAGAATATATCATTTCTAGGTAAATACGTTAATATCGGATTCGATGTGACTGGTGAATATATTTGTAAGGACATAGACAAAATGGGAAGGGTCTTATTTTGTCGAATGTTTCAAGTTGTATATTATGTAAATTAGAAAATTCCAGTTTCTCGCAAAGATCTATTTTCACTTTATATATATTATATATATATTTATAACTGCTAAGATTGGTGATCATCATTAAAATTTCATGACGAATATCTCTTAAACGCTTAATTTTATCAACTAAGCATATGAGTCCTTTTTTGTAGAGCGTTCAATTTTCTACAAAATTATATATTTACTTTTGCAAATCGATAAAGTTATGAGCAAGATATGAAAGGACTGCGTAAAAAATATAAAACTATAATGCGGAGGACCTTCCCATTAAAATTAAGAGGTCAGCTTTGCTGAGAGTTTTCTAGAGGTGTCTATGAACCAATTTTTCTATGTAATTTAAAAAAAAATTGTCGATTTTTTATATACTTTTATTCCTTCTTATCACCCGTTTAATTAATCATCCTACCGAGGAATAAAAAGCTGCAGAAAAGTGGACACGTCCCGTTTTGCAAAGAAACCCTAATAAATATAAAACCCAGCTGTCCGGTATACGTCTGTTCCCGCTTCTATAAACGTCTACGGGCAACTTGAAAAGAATAAAGAACAAATAATATATCTATAGCATCGGTGTTGTACATTTTTCAAGGTGCTGGCGCAGGGAAATAAGCGGATATATGTGTATTCCGCGATGCTTTACACATTTAATGGGGCGCGATTTGTATCGCGTTGTTGAAAACTGTCATTTCTATGTAACCGAGTGGTCTCGCGTGGTCGGTATCGATTTAACCGCGTCGATTCCTCCCCGTTGCTGTATGTCAGTGCCAAAGCAACTTTTTGTCGTCGACGGTGCGGCGGTGCTGCATTATCCATTAAACTAGTTACACTAGCGGAAAGAGCGTTGCAGGATATAATCTGTAAGCGGCATGTAAGCCACATCGATGCACAATTTCACCGGTTCGTAGAAAATGTTTGCCGTCACCGTTTCCGCTTTTGGGATCGATACCCCGTTGCGAATATTTAACGCGGAGAATTTGTTCAACAGGAACGGGCAGGATAATAAACTTCTGGCACATGTTAACTGACGCCAGGTTCTCGGTGTATACGATACGTAAGTACGATACGATGCCACGGAAATACATTTACCGGTGTCTATTTAAATTTCTTAATCATTGTTAATTATCTCCTAATTAACAGTCGATGAAAAATAAACCTGCGAATAAACCAACGATCATATTGACCCACGATAGGCATAAACTAACACATAATTGCCGAGAACTTCCGAGAAGGAAAGCCGTAGGAATTCGATGATTTTACTTTAACAAGTCCTGCCCGAGCGAATAATAATTTTCCGATAACCAGAAATTCTCGTTAGAACGAGATACCCGACGTGGAATGATTACCCTCTGAATAAAACGTCGATAAAACTACACGCGGACACTGTAAAACCGACGAATTTATTCGCAGTCCAGATAATACGGATACGCGTTAACAAACAGGCAAACGTTCCCGCGGCAATTTACGTGTCTCTGCTGGAAAATTCTTCCGTTCGATCCTGTCAACGGATGACTCCAGCTCGTTGTAAACAGTTTTATCACATCCCGGCGTGAATGCAAATGCCCGGCCAGTCACGTGCAATAAGACTCGCAACGAATATTCCTCGTTTCTGACGCTAAAAGCCAAGCAAATGCGCTGAAAGCCGGCACATCGCCGGTTAATTAAATTAAAGTCTAAAATCAATTACCGACGTGTACATCGCTTCCGTAGAGTATCTAATCATACGACGGAGAGGAAAATGTGGGATGGGGGGATAGACGA
Organism: Mimumesa dahlbomi; assembly: GCA_917499265.3. Classification (NCBI taxonomy): domain Eukaryota; kingdom Metazoa; phylum Arthropoda; class Insecta; order Hymenoptera; family Crabronidae; genus Mimumesa; species Mimumesa dahlbomi. Next base: position 6,309,257 of record OU824118.1, on the reverse strand, counting down.
GGAGGGAAGAGAGATAGCGGGAGAGAGAAAGAGAGAATGAGAAAGAGAGAGGTGATAGGGATGGTTGGTTGTAGCAAAAACATAAATCGTCGGAAAGCAACGCACGTGAGTCTATACTGGTTACGGGACTCTTGCAATTATGTAACTATTCCAAGCCGATGGTCAACGATTAAATCTTTCAGTAACTGTGCGTGTACCGTGGGGGCTTGGTTGTGTTTATACGTGTGAGAATCGCGGGCTTACGGTCGTATTTGTTAGGCCAGAAGATAGCGTGGGATCTCTAGTAACGTTTTTATAGCGCTATTTAGCGGGATTACATGATACGGATTTTCAATGGAGGAGATTATGTTCGCTAAAGCGCACCGTAGGTGCATGAACGGGTAAAATATGATCTGATTCCATTGCTTTAAGGATAATTAACGGAACTTTTGTGTACAATTAGAATCAGCGTTAGCGGAACGGGTTGGCGCGGTGAAATGATACAAAAAGTATATAAGGGTGGGTTTAATTTAAAAATATACGCTCCGCGTGTGCATTTACCATCCGTATTTTATAACAATGGATTTTACGGGATAATATTTAATTAGACACCACTCGGATTCATTCGGACAATTTCGCCGTCCCTTGCGTAGTATGTACATGTATATAGGTATCCTAAATTATACATCGCGAGCGTTGATTCACAAAGCAATTCGTAATTATAAGGTGATTATCCCGGCACGGATTATTACGAACTTACTACACCTATAATCTGTTGTACTTTATATAATAATATAATCTGTGTAATTTATTAAAATAATGCCGTTTTAAACCGACAAGAAACGTCATTACGATAAATTGATCGCAGAAACATGCGCGGTTCGTTCAATTAAATATAAAATCAATTAACGACGATCCAGCAGCTTCCGAGGATCGTTCAATCGGTCAAAAGGGACGAGCAAGAAAGAGACACACACGGCTGAACGGACCGGACTTGCTAAAAGCAAAAACGTAAATCCTCGTATAAACCGACACACACGTGACTCCGTACGGTTGCGGGATGCCAGCAATTATGTAACTATTCCGCACCGATAGTCGCCGATTAAATCTTCCAGCAACTATGCGCAACACAGTACCACATATTTCCCTATATACCCGGTGTACCGCGAGTAAATCGTCGCTTGTCCACCTACGATTTTCTTACGTAAACAGGTTGTCGGGAATGCGAGTGCCAACACCTCGCGATATTACTTACGTTACTCGTGATTTTAATGTCACGGAAAATGCGTTTCACCCTGATATGTGTGTATTATAAATCACATTAACATAACCTAGGATCGTGGCGTTCCCAGGATTTAAAAAAAAATGGATATTGCTATAGATGCAACACTTGAACTTAATTCGTAGGAAATAAATCAAAGTAACTGTGTTTTAGGGTAACGGTAGAAAATACGGGTAAAAATGTTTGTAAGATTAAAGAAACTGTGATAATAATAAATATTCGTTTAACTCAAGTGCAAAGATCGTCGGTGGCAAGGCTTTCAGCTTAGTTTGAAAAGGGGGTAACAAAAAATTAGGACACTTACGAAATAACGAGGGAGAGAAATTAGTTTGTGAATGTAAAAAAAGTGAGAGGAACATCATCATTCAGAAGCAGCTCGCTCTGAATGTTCCCCCTCAATTATACAAACATCATTTTTTATTTCCACGTCAAAGTAGATGGTTTTATTTAGGTTAAAGGGATATCTTGCACGGAGTGGCTCGAAGACCTACATTTATTAAGACGTTCTTCGTGCCTTTTATAACCGCTATCTATCCCCGAAGTTTGTCAGTTTATTTCCACGTAAACTCATCGAGGTGCGTGAACGTAGATATTTTTTTAAGGTAATCTTATTTCGCGCAAGTATGTCATTTATATTGTTTTTAAGCAGTTTCTACCGATACTTGTAATTAACTTTCGATACGTGACATATACGCAAATATAGAAATGATTAAAATACTTTATTACGAAATTCTGCATTAATCAATTGATTTAAATAGAAGGTTCCCAATGATTTTCATTTTTTTTTATATTTCACAGCAAACAGATCATGATCAAATAAATTAATGCCACTATAGATCGCAAATACAATATTTCTACGACAAAAAATAATTTCGAGATTGTATAATATTTCTACGACAAAAATGAATGCGGGAAATACAAAAAATATTTAAAAAATGAATTGACAAAAAGAACCACGCAATCTCGTATTCCATAAAAAAAAAAATGATCCCTACTTGAAACGCCATCTTGAATTTTTCACAAGTATCTCGTTTCCATCTTCAACCCTTTACACTCGGGCAACACTTGAACACTTTCCTCCAGCAACTCGATAATTATAACCCTTTGCACTCGGAATGCCACTTGTGCAGGCATGAGCATCCACGTCGGCGAGTGGGAATGCCTAGATAACAGCGAGCGTTTCATTTTTCAATTATGTGGAAACACCAATGATTGCATGGTGTGCTCCAAGCCTAATGAGTTCGGCGGAAGAAAGCGAACGAGTTATTTTTATGACGCCTTGTGAAAGAAAGTTCGGATTTCATCGGGGGAAATGTTTCGAAACACCCGGTATCACATTCTAAAAAAAAACTATATACTTTATATACTTTATATACTATATACTTTAAATACTTTATAAGAATCAAAGTGATGGAAAACATAAACAAACATAATGCAAGTGACACACTGGGTGAAAAGAGTTGAAAGCAAACTTTCTGGATTAATTGATACTATTATGAATTAAACTATTCAACTACATGTTAAACCTCTCTATTAATTAAGTACGAATGAATTTTATTTCACCAGAAAAACTCTAAACATCAAACCGATCGAAGCAATTAGACTTCCACAATCAGAATAGAACTCCATCTTGCTAATTATTATCAGCCACGAAACTTCGCCGAAAATATCGGAGATCTATCGTCCACCCCATACATAACTTTATTATTTTGATTCACGCGTTAAATCCGCAAATACCGTGAGAGTTAAAGCTCGCGGTTTCGGCCAATAATAATCCGAGCCTCCATCCCGCGCTATAATACTTGGAATAAAGCAACCTGGGGGGTGGGGGAGGGACGGGGGAAGGTATGGTTTATTTGTCTCTCGATTTAATCGATTCCGAATGAAAGGTCCACCCTTGGGGAGGCCGCTGATTGGCAAGAAATCGACCGCCACCCCGCGCGGCCGAAAAACCGGTATTAGTTACGGCCGAGGAGATAAAATCGTCTTTCGTTCTGGCTTCGAAACGAAACTCGCTGCCGCGAGATGGACAGGTTTTTCTGCGAGTTATGGCAGCCGAGGCGACACGAGCATTTGTAGGTTTGCGATGAGAAGGAAGTATCCCGGTCGATCGGTAGGGGGAAAAAGCCGGCCGACCTAAGCCGGGACACGTTGCAACAAATGTTTTTTTTTCGCCGGGCAAAGAACGGACGCACGATCGGTGATATTGACTTTGCGGCGGGCTTAAGTGAGCCGGGATGGAAACGGTTTTTCTGACCGACGGAAACGCGCGGAGCTGTCGTAGATTTATATCTCGTTAGCCGCTGCGTTATAGATTCCGCGGAGATATTAACTTTTTGCCGAATTCGGAGCCGGACCGCGGAGCTAGTGTGTAAATCTTGGGAAATAAGTTTCGACTTTGCGATTCAAAAATGTGCCTGTCAACCTGCCGCATCGGGCTGTTTTCTATGGTTTATTTTATATTTAATTATTTATAACGAGTTTTGTTCGTAATAAATGTTTTTAGTGAAACGAGAAACTTTATGTCATTGTTTGTTGACTCGTTTCGAATCTATTTTTAGTAATAAAATACTTGCTGTGGATAAAAGTATCTCGTACAGAAAGATTATTTAAATGTGTAATTTTTCTGTAGAAGAATAATTCACATTTTTTTGTATAATTTACAGCGAATTTAATTAGCAACAATGTTTAAATTCGATATACGAAGACTATTGTTTTTATAGAAGAATTAGTATATTGTATTTAACTTTGTACACGGTTCGATTTAATTGAATGGTGTAGGTATCTTGATTAAGGGGATCGTGAAAGGAATCGAACAATCAATTTATCTCGTAACACGGCATTAAAACCTTTTATTTATCCTTTACCCACTTTATGGAATACTTGGAAAGCCATGGAGCTCGCAATCTCTCAAACAGTTCTCTGGAAACTCAATAACGTTAATTCTCACTGCAAATCAATTTTCTGTGAAACTAAAATATAACCTAGATCCGCATTAAAACGGTAATAAGCCGTGGAAAACTATTCTACATTCTCAACTTAAATTTCACATATCCAAACGCACTCCGAATTTAGGCCACATATAAAAACACATTATCAATTTTCAAACTACCGCCATAAAATAATTCACCGAATTTAAAACCCCATATTTTGATAGATCCCAAACTATCATTCTACCCAATTCCAATCTAGATTCAACCCGAATAATCGCATAATACAATCTAATACCATTTAGCAGAAATACGTCACATGGCAATAAATTTAATAACCCTATAACACAAGAGTGTATCTCCATGCTTAATGAAATTTTACCAAGATCAATCCGATCTCGTCTCTTATTTCAACCGGATACCGATGAAGCGAGCATACCGTACGGAAAACAGGATTAATAAGATTCTATTCCAGCGAAAACTCATAACGGACGATAACAACGAAATAGGAAATAAGTGGCCTAACGTTCCCGATCCAGGCCTGAAGTAGACCGTTCCGAGATCAATTTACTTCGCGTCGTTTGCGCGGAACCTTTAACTCGGCAGTTAGCCGACTTTATAGAATACTTGGAAGCACGGTGCTCCACACGATCTATATTACGATTACGAGGGTGCCGGGGGTACGTAGTGCCTGTTTCAGCGTTAACGTTACTGCGACTAGAGAGAAGGGAGCGGTACTAGCAGTCTCGTAAAAACCGCTTTGAACGTGCTTTAGTAATTGTTCGGCTGGCACGGAGTGTGCAAAAAATTTTTATGGTTTTATTTTCCACAGCCGTCGGACAGAAACGATGGAGGCGGCGGCTTCTCGCTGGGGGCAAAGTCAAATCGTTATTTTCCAGGGGCCACATCGCTGACCTTTGCATTTTTATCGTGCTATTTTACAAGTAACGATGCAACTCCGTGTGTTCCTGGTAATATGTTGCAAAAATATCGACGATCTTACACTGTTCGTCGGGGTACGATGAAACGAAACGGATTTCATCTTGCTCGTCGTGGGAAAGTCGAGGTGGGGATAAGAAATTACGAAGAACGTTTGCGTTAATTAAAACGTCAATTTTATCGACACGTTTGTAGAGTTCTGAAGATAATGATATAAGTTTCTATAATGCGAAGATAGCGTTGCTAAAGTGTAGTTTAAAAACTAATGAAAGATATTACTATTCCTTTAAAAATACCGATAGAACCGAACGATCTTAGCTTACGATCGTGAATGTTACTTTTCCCCAGCTTTATAATTACTTTGTATCATATTTATTCGCACTTAAATATATCAACCCGATAAAGGTTTACACATCAACGCGAGCGTAATGAACTTATCGTAAAAATATATATTCAATCGAAAAAACTACACTCTCCGTAACTCCGCCAGCCTTGGGTATCTCAATGTCGAAAACTATAATATCTCCCGCAGAAATTCCGGAAAGTTTCAAAGTCGAGTTAATTGCGCGACGAGTGTTTTTTACCGCCGTGTTCGGAAGCGCGCGCACACAGCCCCGCGAGGTAGGTAGTTTAATAGTTTCAGAAACGTACTAGCGCGGCCATTAATTCCCGCTTATCGCGCGATCGCGTAAAAAGAACGGGAGAAAATCAAGATTTTACATTTCACTCCGGCGAGGATCTCGCCGGCCGCTCAAGGTTGATGCAATTATTGTATTTACGGAGATGCCGGACGACGCCATTGGCTAAACGTCGCCGCGGGTTTATTTAGCGACACAACGGAAATCTGGATTTCACGGGGGGGAAAATACGCGCGAAACGGAACACGCCACGGCCGTGAACATGCAGATGTACCACGGCTACGTGGCCACCACCATTAATATATACGATGGTAAAAACGTGCGGGTCATCCCCGTGACCCCTGCGAAACGAAGATGATCGTATGGACGTTCAAGAGCGGGCCAGTTATTGCATTCGTGCCAGGAAGATATTAAATGCATCGTTTATTTTAATCTGCGACCGGCGTTATATCTGCGCCCGCGATACACAGACACACACATATATAAACAGTGTTACATCCGTGCACGTCGAGGAGATTGAACGAACACTACGGCACACGAAGTGTTTCGCGGTCGTAGGAACAATCTGCCGGGGATATTGATAATGCAGAACCAATAGACTTTTCGACGTAATTCATTACTTTCCTCCGCAGTATAGTTTGATATTCAATTGCATACGGGTGTTTCGATGTTCCCTTTCGATCATGTTTAACGCGGCGGATATTTGCGGGAAAATTAAGAATAATAATTTAGAGATCGTTCATAAAGGGGTGGAGGAATAAAATCGTTTGCTAATCGGCACACTTGTCTCGCGGGGGAATATATCGAATGGAGTTCGAATTTAAGGTACAGATAAATATACACACGGTCCGTGTACCACGAAAGTGTACTGTAAATAACGCAAACATTTACCTAACGTCTCTTGGATATTCGAGTATCGGTGTGACCTTGGAAATTAATGCAATCCCCGACATTCATACGCCCGGCGTTTTATAAATAAGTGCAAAAAGAAAGATCAACGCGTTGTCGGGACGTTCGATTATGCCGTGTTATAAACGTACATAAAAAAAAACACAAGAAAAAACAACAGATTGAAAAGAAAAACAGAAATACGGCAGACGATCCGCGCGGCGTTCGATAAACCCGGGGAAATTGAAATTCTAGAGTAAACGATGAGCACGTTTAAACGTTTCTTCGGTGCGTAAATAAATCGCACGGGCCTTTGCCACCCTTCGAAAATCATCGGAATCTCCCAATAAAATCCCGAACGTTCGTTCGCGGGGATTTTTTTTTTTTCCCCCCCGCGATGTCGTTTTATATTTTGCAAACGGGCGCAGAGCTACGGTGCTTTACGCTCGCGCATCCGGAGTAAAACAAACGGTGCTGTAAATATCCATCTGACACATCTGTAAACCGAATAATTGCATTGGCCTTGAAGCACGGTACGATCGTCATGGTTCAACCAACTCGCGAAGCGACTACTCGCATCGAAACGTCAAATTTATCCTCGACGAGCTGAAAGACGAGACGGCTGCATTTCAAACGCAACTCTCTCTCTCTCCCTCTCCCCTCTTCCCCCTCGGTATACCGTGTATCTGTCGGACTTGGGAATACATACATATACAAACGTCGCGGCGTTCAATTATCGAAATGCCGATGCGAGAATGTAGCTAAACATTCGCGCTTTCGGATGTGATCGTGGATAATGCAGAAATAATTCGCGGAACAAGTAGAGATTGTTCGCAAAAAATGGCAACTCGTGTGGAACGTGTGGTCGATTTGATTTTTCTTAATTGAAATTCGTAATCAAGATTTAGGATTGTATTTACATACAATGTTTTTCTGCGATTGCGTGGATTGTTATCAATTGCATCGTATAAGAGGTGAACAACGGCGTTAGAATGATAATTATTACGTAAGTTTCGTTAGCTCGTTAACGTGGAATTGAAATGTTGATAAACGAAAAGCGGAAGTACACGTTGTGTTTGAGGCACAAACCGTGATACGTTTACGCATTTAATTAATTTGGGAAACGGTACTTATAGCAGTCGGTGATTGTATCTACGGTTTCATTGACTCGAATACAATGAATCATAACGCCAACGGTGCTGCGTTTACGACTATCATGAATAATTACAGAGATACGATAAAATTTAATTAGTAAGTAATAACAAATGAGATATTACTATATGTAGCGTATCCAGTACATATAACTTTCTATCTATTTTCACACTTTTATCGCCCACTTTATTAATGAAAATTTCTTGAAACTCGACGTTTATAATAAATATGAAATTAATATTACAATAAATAAAAAACAAAGACATTCTAAATTCGTATTATTACAATATAACACAATGACTAGTGAAAATCGTACTAACGCCTGTTTCATTTAAATCGTTATTCATTTCCCCCATCGACGCACCGTACAACAAAACCATAGCACCTGATTGAATCGAAACCCCTCACCTGCGAGGCGTTTACAATTTCCCCATAAAATACCGCGAGCAGACATCATCCATCCATTCAACCCAAAACAACAACAAAATAAAAACAATAATCCCGATCGAAACTACTAGAAAAACACCCTACCCATTTTCCAATATAAACTTTTCTCACAATTTTCCCGCTGCCATCCGATGATCGTCATCCTACCCTTCTTCCCTTACACAATTGTGCCCATAATTATGAAAATGGTCTAAGTCAATTTTTAACAAAATTTTTAATATTATATTTTTTAAAGGTTTTGAAACATTTATCAACAAATTATCAAGACTTTATTTTTTTTTAAATATTGACTTACAATGTTAAACCATTTTCATAATTATAGGCACAATTGAGACCGCTTGCATCCCGTCGCCAAGACTTTTATTAATACTCGCACAAATACAACGAGATCGTCTACGGGTGACATTAAAGCCCTAAAGGGACATACGAAGGATGCGGCAACACGCTCGAATAAGCTGCAACGATATAAATATCATCGATGTACGTCTCGGAGAACGAGTGCAATTAGAGACAGAGCCATAGTCGAGCGCTGTAAAAGAAACTGAGGAGTTAAGGGGGGAACAGAGGTAAGCGGGAGGGGGAGGGGGGAGGAGAAAATGGGAAGGAGTCGACACCATGAAGAGTACCTCGAAGTCGTGACCCAACGTCGGAATGGAGTTATCGGCTATGAACCGGCTGCTAGAGAGCCGTCGTGCACCAGCGTGGATCTCGAAGGCGTAAATTGGTCGACCGATGGGTGAGAGAGAGAGAGGGGGGGGGGGATCGTTTTATTACAAGGGAAGGGGGAGGGACGGGGGGATACAGTCTCGACGAAGGACTCTTCGGGGTGCAGAGGGAGAGGCAAGAAGGGACGGCGGTTTCAAGGCACGAACTGCCGGACGGTCACTGTGTTTCCTTCTCTTTCGTTCTGTCTTTGTGCACGGTCTGCTGAATCCTCGTTTTATTTGTCGTGTACAGTACCGCGGACGAAGAGATGCCAGGACACCGTTGTGCTGTACCACGGCATACCATGGCAAACCGTACCAAACCATGCCCCGCTCTGTATCGTGCCTTCTGCACAGGAATCTCGTTCGTTGCTCAGTGGTTCTCAGCTGCGAAGGGCCAATTTCCGTGGGAGGGCTTTTCCGGAAGGGATATCTAGGGGAAAGTGACTTTTGGTTGGCGTTTGAAAGATGCGTTGGATAAATGAGAATGGTAAGGCAGAGAAATTTCTACCATGTTTGGTGAGGTTTCTCAGGTGGCAAGAATGTATACCGTGCCTATTAGCGTTAATGGTATTCCGTAGATCGTGGAATAGATCGGATTAATGTCTGTTTGCGGAGAGAACGTTTAATTTCGTTTTAACGTATAATCTGTTGTCTTTGACGCGATCTCCGTGTTCAATTACAGAACGTGCGAGTCGCTTGGTATATTTAGAATTAATAGGGGAATATTAACGAGCACGTTTTTGAAAAAAATGTAAACGTTAGCGAACTGCTACTGTGTTAGAAAGCTGACGGCTGAATGATGAATCATTTTCCTCCAGTTTCGATGAAACAGTCGAATCCCATTCGATCATCGGTTAAGATTAATGGCTCCGTAGTGCGATTCATCGATTGACGAACCGACCTTGAATATCCAGTCGCTGCATGAAACACCAGAATTGGCCGACGTACACACACACATACACACATACACACACACACTCTCCACGAGTATGCTCGTGGCTGGTTCATGCGCCATAAATATTCCTGCAAATGTGCTGGTCCAGTGATGCTGGTTATCGGGGTTTGCTTTAACGCTTAACCACGTTTAACGAAATAAATTTCGCGACCGTGGTACGGTTCGTCAGTTCAGCCGATAATGTGAATTAAACTTTCGTTGAACGTGTGTGACACAACAATTTTATCGGCAACGAACTATATACCAATAATTACGCAACCACTTTTACTAAAAAATGTATCCACAAATGTATCGAACAGTGAACGTGTAAACGGAAAATGTATAAATAAAATGATTTGAATAATATCAAATTGTATATCACTAAACTATTCCGCCATTTATATCAGCGTTATTCCTGCCGTCCAAAACCGTGGTGTCGTTAAACGTCCGCGATATAATTTACGATAAGTGATACAGAAATGAATAGATGCCACCGTCTGCCGTCGATCTCGTAAAACATTAAAATCGGTCATACGTTAAACGGGTAACAACGAAGCACCTTTCCACCAGAGTAATAAACTTTTTTTATTCAACCGAAATCGTCTACGTTCATTTCCATACGCTACTTAACGGTATACATATGTATGTACATTACTACTCGAAACATATAACGCGACCATATCGTCCCGACGAAATCAATTTCCCCGTCGTTCTCGTCTATCATTCGTATTCGCGAATATAATTTACGAAACGTTCCGCGTACGGCGACGTTAGATCGGCAATTGGCTCGTAAAACGTGAAAATCGTTCGACGCTTGTAAAACGTGACAAAAGGAAGGGGGCCCGGTGGTCTTCCCCGTGCACCATAAATATTCGCGGTGGCGTCCTTCTACAGAAACGCCGGTTGCCGCACGCATCGCTGAATTCGAGTTATGTGCAGACGTGCTAATAACAAGGCCGATTCTATTCCGCCGTGAATTCCGTCATTCTATTACAACGACACGCCTGCCACCCTAAAATTTATAGAACCTGTCCGGGCATTCCGTTACCGTTCGTCGGGCAACTCGGGGAAAATCGCGCGATTATTTATTCGGTAGGATGGCTCCATTCAACTTGTTAGGAGGGAATTGAATCGCGAGATTCTAATAGGCGATAAAGTAATTGGTCTTCCGAAATTCGCGCGGTTCGTCGAGGCTTATGGTGTATTCATCTGAGAAGGCTGCCGGATGAAATTATTCGATTCGAGTGATACTCGATAGAGAACGGGAAAGCACTATTCGCGGGTAAATATTTAATGCGCCGCGGAAGTTATTGGGAATAATATACCTCGATGGATGATAATATCATTTGAATCGATTGCGAAGTTAATTTCACTTTGTTCGAATAATACATCGCGAAATTGTCTAATGAAATTGGGAAAAATTTCATATCTTTTTAAGTATTATTTCAATCAATTATGCGTGATAATTGTTTTATAAAATCCGGTGAAAAGAATTTCGTCGACGTCGCTGTTTCAAATAATTCCAAACGTTCGCGTACATATTTCAACAAAATTATACATAAAATAAAAATTTCATTATTCCATACACTTGAAATCGGTGTACCAAAACGTGACGTATAAAACGAAGACATTTAAAACGAACTCGAAACGCTACAATAATTGGTATTAATTTCAATAAAACTACCGTGCATCCGACTAATAAGAAATCAACCGTTCCCAATTGAAAGTCAGACGGGGGTGACTCGATGGAATAAAGAATCGTTCTTAATGAGACAGGAGATAATGACATCGGATAAACGACACGAGGCGTAGTACGTTGTACGCTATGCAAACGAGTGCAAACAAATAACGTAACTGTCAAGCTTGCGACACGTCGTCGTTTAACTGGGTAATACAAACGTCCAGCTATTAGCATAATCGGAAACGATACTCATCGATAAACCGCCGGCCAGCTAATCCACCATGCAAAACCAACGTTTTCTGAACTCTAACAAGTAGGACTTGTTAAAGTCAGTGATAAGATAGCGGGGATATTAATGCGCTGTTTAGTTTGCCCGCAGCGATGGGTATAATGTAAAATATAACAGCGACCGTATCTCGTGCCATTAAACGGTTGTGCCGCGTAATATTATGCCCAGCGAATATACCCACCTATTTGCTTTGAGCGCGGTGTTAATATTAACGATTTCATCGAAATATTTTACATTCAAATACTTTCGCATTCAACGTGATTATTATGTACGGCGCGGTTAGCGGCGAATGTCGACGTGACACGTAGAGAACGTAATTAAAGGATTACGTAATAATCCGAGTATTTTATTGAGATCGGAGTTTGTTAAATTCACCATAATCATAATTATGTATATGTGTGTAATAATACGTAGGAAATTCTGTATAATAGTTTTTAAATGTTTCGGATAGAAGGTATTATTGTTAGATACTTTTATCGATTCGAAATACATTTTTTCAATTGAATTAAGAGTGACAATAAACGAGGATAAACGATGAATTTTGATCATTCTTTGTCATCGGTTCGAAATGATATGTGATTCATGCTTTCGATATGAATAACTGTGAAACAATTTATACGAATGTCGTTACGGTCACGTTGTAGTGGTAAATTACGAACTCGGACGTTAAAAATGTGAAAATAGGAATTAAATTTGTTGCCTTACCTCAATTATCACATTATGCAAAGTGAAATTCTAAATACAGAATGACCGTAAAGACAACCGTAAATATGTCTTCGCTGTTATTATGCTTAGTAAAAACGTCCAGATAACCGTATACGGAGAATTTAATATGAATATGTTAGAAAACTTCACTGGGTTAACAATAAAACGACCTACAAATAAATATTTATAACAGCGCCGTGCAGCTGTTTTTTTTTTCATGTAAGCGACATTTAAAGTTTTATTTTTTACGTTGCCATAATTGAATATCGAAACGCTTAAAATCAATACCTCTATAATATCCATACCTTAACAAATTCAATTAATATCAATAAAAAGCATCCTGATGCGTTTCTCAGAAGGTCAGCGATGCTCGTTTCGCACTCGCCATTCCATTAAAGGTGTTATTAAAAATAACAGATACCCACTTATTCCCTTAACGATTATATTAAGCTGCATTTAATGATATTTGTAAATTATCCCGCCATAGGCGGATATCGCGGGGAAATTTCAGCAAACGAGATGTGCATAATATGGAAAGCGCGTCCGGAAAGTAAATGAATTCGCTTTGGACGAAATTGATAACTAATGACTTTCAGCAGAACAACAATGGTGCTTCGTAATCTGATCGTATAAATATGTATACAATATACGAGTATTATAATCGAAAAGTCAATATCAGCGTACTATCACTGTTATAATTGAAAATGACAAGGAACTGCTAAAAACTTCTTCCACAATAGAATATTATAAAAAATTCATAAAATAAACTTTAAAAAACAAAATCGTGCGTAAATCGAAAACGATAGAAAATTAAAGATTATTATTCGATCAGCGATAGTCCAACAATTTTCATATTTTATACGAAATATTAATTTCCTCGATCCACCTACACCTTCCGACAATACCGCGCACCTTAATTTAAAGAGCGGCTCGACTAGAAGATTATGTGTTTGCGGCATCGAAATCACCGGGGACATACAGAAGGCAAGTCCCGGGACTTGTCGGCGGTTCCGACTGTATTTTACAAGCGGAGCCATTATAATGACATTTAAACGGCACGCCACAGATTGCACTGTGACGGGCATAACCTTTCCTAACCGGCTGATTTATTTGGCACGGCGTTGAACCAGCAGCGGCATCATGAAGAATTACGAGGGCATGATGAATCTAATAAAATGCCCGTGCACTCTGGCCCCTAATTCGTGACGCTTTTCGTTCCTCCTATGTCAGCCTGTCCACGGGTTTTTCACGTGCGAGGAAGATTGTTGTGTTACGGGGAGAAAATCCCCAGGATCGAGGAATTCGAAATTATTTCTGTATAAAATATATTTCATTCTGCGTGACTCCTAAGGTGCGATCAAAATTTCTACGTCATTGAAAGTATTGAATATTATATGTAATTAAATTTCTACGGAAAGATACACCTGCGATTTAAAATTTCAATGCGAGGAAGTTTCTTATGCACAACATTTCTGAACCTGTCATACAATTTTAGTTTTTCAAATTTATCTCTGGGATTATCAAAAAATTTTAATCACACATTCGTTTTTATGTGTGTGTATTTAAATTATTTGTTTTCATTTGTAGGACAGGTATTTAAAGCGTACTCGTTTGAATTTGTCTTTTGTGATAATGAATGCAGGTGTTAGCACGAATATACTGCATTTTTATGATCGGTTGTCACTAAGGAATTCGTGATTATTATTAAACACGACAGTGACTAACGCATAGCGTGAGTGTGAGAAAAAAAACTGACGTATTTGTCACGAATATAGTTATAGCAGCCACGTCAGCGAATGAAATGTGCAGAAAACATTTCAGTGCGGAGAAGTAAGAAGACGTTCTTTAACTGACCTATATTTTTTTTATCGATAATAGAGATTCTGAAAAAATAGAATTTATATTACCGTACAGCTTGTACAATTACTTTTCTAATTACAGCACGGAAAAACATTCGTATTTATACCGGTGCTTCGGTTCAATTACAGATTCCACAGACTTCGTAAGATTATCCGTTTGCATAACGCACTACATACATGATTAGCTTTTAATGAACTCCGAGAATATTAGAATACTTCGATGGACTCGAAGTTCTTTAAAGTGTATCGCGTATTCAAATCACGTTTTTCTACAATAATTATTTCTCTGCATCAATTAAAATCCTAGAACGAATACAGTAGAATACCCTATTCCATACTATCGGCACAAATAAAAAAAAACACAAATGAGAGAAGAAATCTTCTGCATGTATTTAATTATTAATAAACTAAATACAAATTTTAAATTTACTTACATCATCCACAATAAGGCAACAAACCTTATTTGCAATCAAATTCCGACGTTTCGGTCCTGTTTTAGGACCCACTTCAAGGATTAATTACAATTTAATTACTTTATTGCGGATGAACATCCTTTCTCTTTTATGGGAACAGGGGATAAAAATGTATTTAACCCATTCGCTGCCAAGACGAGTATACTCGTCCTACTTTCAATATATTATGACATATAGGGTATTGAATTAGCAAATCTTATGTGACCACAAACATAATTATACAAATGTAGAAAACTTGAAAAAATACTACAAATAAAATTTATTTGTTAACTTCGGTAAACAATACCACTCCAATTATAAATGGTAATGAAACTAACTTCATATAATTTAACCTTGGCACTAAATGTGTTAATTACACCCTAACCGTCGTACTTTGTAACTATTTTGCATATTACACCAATAATTCACGTTTTCCATATCCCTGTCAATTGATCAGTTATTTTCTCGATAAATACATCAAATACCAATCAATGTTCCAATTCACACAAACTCACATTCGCCAGACAGTCTGACCAACAACGAAAAAAAAAACAGATTCCTCGCGGGTCATCCGGTTCCCACATCCCTTTTCCTCCAAACCCGGGGACTCGAGCCCGGTGCCAAACATCGTCCATCGGTATCATCGAATACCAACTCGCAACACCGGTCGTACGTGTCAAGGTATACACGGCTGGCGACAACACAGACGCGTTGTCGTGGCGGCGGCGTCGAGTGTACAAGTACACACAGTAAACCGATGCATGCGTCGGTGACCTTGAGTCACGCACGATGGAGCACCCACCCGCTGGAGTGTCGGATGAAGAG
This sequence comes from Mimumesa dahlbomi, assembly GCA_917499265.3. Taxonomy (NCBI): domain Eukaryota; kingdom Metazoa; phylum Arthropoda; class Insecta; order Hymenoptera; family Crabronidae; genus Mimumesa; species Mimumesa dahlbomi. Next base: position 6,293,550 of record OU824118.1, on the reverse strand, counting down.
AGAAGAACACGAAGAAGTGGGGTAGGAGGAACCAACCGAGAACAAAGGAGGCAAAGGAAACGGAGAAGAAGAAGAAGAGAAACGCGAAGAACGTAAAAGAAGAGTGAAAGAGAGAGAGAGAGAGAAAATACATACCATAGGGATGCCGGGTTTGAAGTGGACGAACGATAAAAAGAGAGAAAAAAAAGAGAGGAAGAGAAGGGAAGTACGGAATATGTATATAACCCGGTACAGTAAGGGGGATGAAGAGTATATTGAAGAGGGAGGACAATTTTATGGCGAAGGAGTCTAACTAACCCGCCTAAGTATACTCGTACGCTCTTCAAGGTATACAGAGTGTCCCAGCTAACGTGCAGGTCCCTGTACCAGGTGATAGCTGAAGTAATTCTAATATAGGGAAGTGACATTCGTAATGTTGTATCTTAATTTGTGGCCGAGTTATTAACGAAAAACGATAGCCAATTAGAGGTCTTCGTTAAGCCCAACAGTGCGACAATAAAAATTCTGCACCAGTAGGGTACTGTACCAGTAGAAACTGTCGCGCCGCTGGGTCCAACGGAGCCTTCTGATTGGCCATCGTTTTTCATTAATAACTCGGCCACGAATTAACATACAACATTACGAATGTCACTTTCCTATATTAGAATTACCTCAGCTATCATCTGCTTCAGGCACCTTCACGTTAGCTGGAACACCCTGTATACTTTCTTCTTTTTGTTCGCACGTTTGTCTGTGTTTGCGCACGTTTGATCCGTCACATTCGCGAGTCCGTCTGCGTTGAGTTCCGATATAATAATGGTGTCGGGGTTGTTTCGCGTCTGTTCGTCGATGTTTCCATCGGTTTGACCAGGTTTGCACGTGCGCCCCGGGTGGGTACATCGGTATGTACCCGAGGAAACCGCGTGAATCTGGTACGCTTCGTTGCACCGCGATGTGGAACGCGCCTTGGATATACACACCGTGGTGGCTTCATGCCTTTTATCGCGATTCGACATTTATTTGTTCGCCGTAGAAGCGGAGCTCCGGTTACGCCGCCGGAGCGATTCGGGATTTACGAGCCGCGGGAGAAGTTCTCCGCATAGGAACAGTTAGTTTATATCATTCCGGATGTTGGCTCTCCACTCGAGATAACTCCGGCTTTTCTGTAATAACACGACAATTCCTTTGCGAAAATATGGCTCGCGAAATGCACTCGTGAATGATATCCCTTTTCGTGTTTTACCATCGTCGATTGACGGGGAACTCGAGGACCCTTTTCTTGCGAACTGGTAGACATTGACATAACCGTCAAGTTTTTTTTTTTAATAAAATTTAATCAGTCGGTCGCGTTAGCTTAGATCAGGCATGTCAAACATGTGGCTGGACAATACATACGCTGCGGCCCACCAAGACTTTTACAAAATTTTTAAATATCATGCTTTGAGGCTGAAGTTCGAAAGTTTGAAGTTTTCGGTTGACACTGGCGTCGCGAGGCGTTAAATGAAAAATGTAAAATATTTATAGTTTTAAATACAATAATATCCAATTTTTTAATGATCGGGAATATAATCATAAATCAGAAAACTTAACTGGCTATGAAACGATCAAAATTGACAAAACAATGTTTTTATAAAGGGTAAATAATTGCTAATTTTTCCCTGAAGAGGGTCACAAATTTGACCGAAACGTTGAAAAGTATTACAATAAAAATATTATTGCTTTATTCTGAATGATAAGTAAGTACCGAATTTGTATTAATTCATGTTAGTTTCTTTGTCAATTTTGATCGTTTCATATCCAGTTAAGGTTTCTGATTTATATTTATAGTTTTAGTTTAAAAATTAACGTGAAATATAGACTGTCTATGTATGTATTGTATACTGTATAATATACAATAATATGTAAAATATTTTTAGTTTAAAAAAAGACATAATACGTAATATAATCATTCTAAAAATCATATTTTATCAATTTTTTGAACATTGAAAATATGCGGCCCCCAACTTAATATAAAATAGGTCATGTGGCCCATAATATCATACGAGTTTGACATGCCTAGCTTAGATAATGGACATTCCAGTGATGGACGTTCGATTAAGTAGAATTTTGCAACAGTTTAATGGTAATATATAGTCAAAGAAACGTAAGTAAATGCTGTTACAAAGTTAGAAGGCTGTGAAAGATTGGCGTTTAAGTGATTCCCTTTGAGAACCGCTGTAGCGGGTATTCCCTTGTAAAACGAGAAGCCAAATGTAATCCCAATCAGCGCTCACACCTACTTGTAAGAGGAATCGTCGGGGAATCTTTCTTCATGGTCGGCTAACAGTAAGTCACGAATGGCTTCTCTGACTAGTAGCAAGACGGAAAATCTTCTTGAGATATACACAAACAGATACCTATAATCTTATCAATTCGATTAAACGCATCAGGATATGCCTTGCGTAATAGAAAATAAAGATGTAATGGCTTATCAGGTTCTTTTTGTTGGCTTCACGGGTGGGGAATGTTGACTGTTGAATGAGGAGAGAAAAATCAAATGCATAGGAATGCGCCGTAAATAAAGCAACAAGATAATGCATTCGGAGAAAGTTCAGCGTGTCTGCGTGCCAAATATAAAGTACGAACTTTTATTTGCGGCGGAAGTTGAAATTTTAATATCAGAGTCAACGGACGGTCCCGAAGTAAAACGTGGGAATAAAACATGAATTTTCGAAATTACGTACTTTTCACGGAACGCGGGGCTTCGTATTTATTTAGGCAAATTTTTGGAAATTATGAAACTGCCACTGTGTACCCTCGGATACGTATCCACTGATGTTCAAAAGCTGTGAAACTTCGCGGGCAACTTTACGACGTTAAATTTGTATGCGAAGACTCATCGAGAATTAATAATCAAGGTATTTTACATACAGAAATTTCCTCATAAACATACAAATATCAACACCTAACAATTTCCATGAACGAATGGATAAAAATATAGCAGACTTAGAATTTTCACTACATTGAAATTTCAAAAGACGGAAATATCTTTGAGTACAAATTTATGGGAGCAGAGATATCGAAGTGTAAAAAGTTCTAAGCATAGAAATTTATGGGGAGCAGAGATATCGAGGTGTAACAAAATTCTCCATCCAAAAATTTATAGAACCAGAGATAACAATGTGTACAAAATTCCAAATATGTAAATTTCTATTTACCCGATCGCCACGTAATTTTAATCGAAGATTAAAGACAGTTCCCGCGGGAATGAGAATCAGATTAAGTAATCTAATTCTCTTAACGTTCGTGGATATCGTACCTTAATTCTTATCGCAAACCGTGACACGAGGCCGTCTTTGCTCTTCTGCACGTGACACCGGTCGTAACAAGTGCCGGTCGGTCGGCTGGTTCTCGTTCTCCCTTCGAAATCGAGAGTCCATTGGAGCCGGGCAAAACCAGTCTCGAAGCGAGGGTAGAAAAAGACGAGGACGAATGCTGCACGGACGGATCGAAAGAGAGAGGAAGGTAGGAAGAGAGCAGCGAGTTTCTTTGGGGAATCTATGGTGAATCACGTTTTTTTCCGCGGTGTACCGGCTATCGACTAACAAGCATATCGAACATGGATTTTGCATATCTCAATGTAACAGAGGGTGATTTAAAATCCCACGTTCGTTACGAAACGAGATATAAATGGATTTGGCAAGTAGAAATTGTAAGTTTATTTATTGAAATTCGGATCAATAAACGTGAGAATTCTAACAGAATGTTCTAAATATACGTTTTGCAAAACAGAGCGAGATTTAGATTTCAATTAACAGTAAGTGCACGGAGCGAAGGAAAAAAAAAGAGGAGTTGCGAATGATAAAATCTTTGTTTCCTCTAAAGAGAAAAGCTCTTACGCTCTAAAAGAGGAGGTGAGTCATGCGTTCTCGGTGCAACTCACTTTCAAGAGCACTTAACAGCATCCACGTTTAATGCTCAACTTCTAATCCGAGCCGACTAAATATCTGCTGCTAATTGAATGCGCGCACTCCTCGTGATTAAAGCTACTCTGCAGACATAATCTCAGTGCTTCACCGTCTCATTTTCTTCTTTCCTTGGTAAAAAAAAAAAAAAGAGAAGACGCTGAATGCGGCGAGCGAATATTAAAAAATTCCGGAATTCCTGGTTTTATCTGACGTTGGTTACTTCAATTTTTATTAAACTAAGTACTCCGTGTACTTTAGTTGAAAATTGCCGATTTCCTTATCCAAATTAAGTCGAGATGTATTCAAGCGAACGATACCATTAACGGGGAATTAAATACTGATAGTATTGCGTGGAAGAAAAATAAGGAAAATAAGAAATATAACCGCTAATCCGCACGTTGAAATAAGTCCTTCATTTTCCAAATAAAAACAGGATACTTATGCGAAGGATCCCGGTAAATCCTATCGTATTTTACTCGATGAATACCGACGTCCTGATCCTGTGCAGGACCGAGTGAAAAATTAAGGGTACACCGGTGCGCCTTTTACATAAATTTGCCATTCCGCGGGGTGATTTATCGGCGCCGCACATAATGAATGTTAACCGCGACCAGAAAAGGAACAGCAAGAACGATGAAAGGGAATACAAAGGAACGAGGGGGAAGCATGACAGACGAAATAGAAAAGTGTCGGGCTGAAAGCGTGACGCAACCTGACGAAATCGATGTCGTAACATCTCCTTTCTCGAAATTATAATATGCAACTGCATAAGATACGGGTTTCTTCAAATTTCTTCTTTTTTGAAAGAGTGATTATTATGACACATGAAAAGGTGGAAATTATTTAAACTTAGAATGATCTACATATGTAAATGCGTGTGAATAGATCACACTCTGAAAGATTAACAAAAATATAAATATATATTATTTTTCTTATTTTTAATTGTACCTCTAATAATTTTAACCGTTTTTTGCGATTACCCTATAAATGGATATTAAATGGATCGTATTAAATGAGACCGAATTAAAACTAAATAATCTAATGGTAATTTTATATATATTTAATTGTTATCGACAAGTATATGCCACAGCGGTACATTGATTACAGAACATCGATCGCAATTAAATGCGTACGATTATCGTAAATTCATCGCATCGATAAAATTCTCAAATAAAAACACACGCGAAATTGTTATTCCGACGTCAACAGGCTTATTTACGTAACGTGTTATGAACGCAGCTTGATTTCACGAAGGGGTGTTGCCACGAACACAAATAAAGTAATTTAGCCACGGTATTTTTATTGATTCAGAAAAATCATCTCATGAATAAGGTATACTCTTCACTGGCCACTTTGTACCGACTTGCAAGGCCATTGCGAAAGTTAAACTGTGAAACCATTATAAGAGACAACTGGTTTCAAGGCATGATTTATCCTTGAACTTACGCACACACGTCCGCTGCTACCCACACACACAAACAAACACACACACACACACACACACATACACGCAGAACGTGTGTGTCTAAAAGCGCCCATTGCTAATTCCACTTTGTCCAACAACGCTTATTCATCCCCGTGAGAGTTCCCTCCTTTTCGTGGCAGGTTGAATTTTATTTACCGGCCACTTTAATTCGCTGCGAAAGTTTGACGACTGGCACGTTACCCCATTGCACACGTGGACGTTGGCCCGCGCGTAGTCCCCGTAAAGTACGTGTAAACGTACCGTACAACTGTGTACACGTAAGATGTTCGCGGGTGCACGTGTGCACGAACACCACATGGATACATACACACACATACATACACACACATACATACACACACATACATACACACACATAAGATGGGGGCTAACAGCACCGTGGAATGTCGTCGTAGTGGCGCTCAACTCGCCTCTTTAATTCGCACGTGCTCTGCACACCCGATGCTCACGATGTTCGAATAATACGTAACTAATTACCTTGATCTCGGATCAGCCCATAATAATGCCGCCATGTCCTAGTTTCGAATGTAATCAGTCGGGTACGGGTTCGGCTTATTTACGTTCGTTTTATCGTGTTACGGCATAGGGCCCGATCGCGAAGTGGAACTATAAAAATGTTAAGAGGTATCATAATCCACGGACGTACATGTGTGTATGTATGTGTGTGTGTGTGTGTGTGTGTGAAACTGCAGACGGTAGTAAAATGTGCGGATGACAAGGGTTAGTAGATCATTTGATAGATAATCGGATGCACGATCAAATCTTCGCGTTTCTTAGCTTTATGAAGGATGAAATAAAAAAAAAATCATGTTATATTTACGGCTCTTTGTTCGCGAACGTAGAATTCGCAAATAAGGAGAAAGGAACGAGGAGGACGCACAGGAATTGTCAAAGATTCGTGTAAAATCATTTTATCGCCTTCTTCAACGCCTTTGAATTTAAGACTCGATTACGTTTTATTACTCGGTCTCTTATTGTCGATCCGTTTGCCCGAGTATCTTTTATTCGCGTTATTTAAATATTTGGAAATTATGGCATTATTTTCGCTGCATCGGATATCATGCGAGATCGTCAAATTTTCGTTCAGTTCGATCGACTGCGGTGTTACGTAAAGTATAATTCAATCTTTCACCTTGTAGAATGGGAAGCTTATTGCGTTCGCGTTTCTTTCGAACGAAACGCTTTCAATTCTGAAAAATATCGTCGTGAATAAGTGATGAAATTTACGGAAAATTACTTTACATTTGACGGCGCACTGCCGTGGGACGCGAACGTATTCGATTAAATTTCTTATTGACATTTGAATATTTTTCTTATTAAAATTTCACGGTAGATTTCCCCAAGTATGTATCTGTTCGTTTGACTCTTAATATCACTCGATATTTGCAATTATGAACCTATAGAAATTTGGTAGTGTCGAATTTCAAAACGTTAGAATTTCTAGTGCCAAAAAATTGCACACAATAAAATCCTTAACACTATTTCTACCACCTTTTCGTTTGAATGCAAATATTTGCCAAAACTGTTAGGATTTCATATTACCAGTTAAATGTAGATAATTTAACAACTATTGTATAAAAAGATAACAAATTAATTGTGGAGAAATGATTCAACTTAACAAATGATTTTAAGTTAAAATTTGAAAGATGTCTTTTGACACCTCTTTGTAGAAATAGTGTTAATATATAGTTATACAAAAAACATTGAATCTATGGCACAGACATTTCGTGTGCAAATTGAAAACGATAAATAGCAGTGTTCGAAAGATAATTACTCGTATATGATTCCATGACTACAACAACACCCCCGGTATCAAATACCAAATGTTCGAATATCGCGATTCGAAAACACCCGAAACAGTCTAGAACCCGTTCTATAAATACAAGTGTCTTAACATCTATTTACACGAAATTGTATAGACGCTTTCTCGTGTTCGGTCGAGGAAAAAAGAGCGAGACCAAACTACGGCAGCGAAGAAGGATACAACTAAATTGCTTTCTCGCGCAATCCGGTCTCCGGTCTTTCCACGGATCCGATCGTCTCCCTTCTCGTCGACAAATATCCAGCACTGGAAAGGATCCAGCTGAGGAAAGTTGAACATGGCACGATAGTCGTAGCAACGACATAGAACTGCTCTCCAATAAGATTCTACAGATATATATATGTATATATGTATTGTATATATGTATTGTATATATGTATATATATATATATCGAGGAACGGAAACGATTTGCCTGCCAGGCAGGACTCCCTTTCCACGTCAAGAAAATCGATTACCAGTCTTTCTTCTCCTCCGGGCTGTTTCAAGCCTGTTCCCCCGGGTAGATTGGCATCGAGTTCTGTCGCATAAATAGATAAGGTATCGATACATTATTCCCGAGCGGTGGCTTGATCGCCGGTAGAACTCATACGGCTGGCGGGCACGTGAAAGAACAAGCTTTCCTGTGAGTTCTTGCATACCGCGGACGCCGAGGATAAACTCGATGAGAACGTTCTCCTCTCTGTTCTTGCGGGAATCGTTGAAAGATTAATCGATACTTTCTACTGGTAGTATAATAAGTAATAATTGTAATTCAGCACCGTTCGCTCGGAGAAGTGTTTTATCGTTACGCCGGTCCACTTTATGGAAACTCGGGGCTCGCGATTAATTGGAGGAATAGAAATACACTGGCCCTTTTATAGCGGGGACATTCCTGAACTTTGTTTGAAGAGTATCCGGCGGCTTGAAATTGTTTCTAGACGAAATCGATTAATCACGAATCTAGTTTCCGTGGTACTGTGAAATGGATAAACGGGTTATCTGCTAAATAATTTGATAAATCGTTACGTTTGATTTTTAAAGATCGTGGTGCAGTATCGAATAATTAGTTCGTCTAATATTTTAAAAATTGTAATATAATGTTTTAAATGTTCATTAGCGCAAGTGATAATAAAGAAAATTTGTTTCGTGTGAAATATAAACGTTTGAAGATTTTTTTTGGTAAACAGGTAGAAAATATTACGGATTTCCATCTTGACATGATATTTATAGGTATTATAATGTGTGATGTAATGACCGGGCGCATCATATTAAATTCAGATGAAAATAGCACCGAGTGCTGGCTCCAATTTTAATTCCACTGCAAACTAGTTAGTCAAACGAGTAACTCGGAGAGTCGAAAGCGAAAGCATTTCCACCGGCTGTGAGTACGACTGACTCGCGTCTATGAGTGTGCAAACGTAATCTAACTCGATTAGATTTATAGCGGGAATTCGACACTTTAAATAACCCGTGTGCACGCTGTTACTCACGAATGCAGGTTACACCAACGGAATTACGAGTATAATTATAGTAATTGGAGAGAAACTTTTTGAAGAATAACAAAAAATGTTGTATTTTATATTTCGTAATATAATTATTATCCACGTCCGTGAGTTCGCGGGATCAAACATTCGTGCAACATTAATTAATAATAAAAATACAAGTATCAAATTGTATCAAAACAAAGCTACCGCGTATTTTACACAGTTTTATTTTTTCCACGGTCGAAACTAGTTATATTTCATTTGTTTGATACCGATAGCGCAGAAAAAATTGCATTTAACCAGTGAACTTCCCCATTCCTTCGGCCTCCCAAGCCTTCGTTTGCAATGTTTACATCAACCCTTCAATGGTAGCGAAAAAAACGAAGCTTTGTAAAGCTATACTTCAAGCCTCCCTCCCGTTCCCATCGCACCAAAAAAAAAAAAACAAAAAAAAATACATACAAAAAAAAATAACGAAACACGGTTCGATCCCAATCCCCTGTTTCATCCGGGCTGCAGTGACGATCAACAGAGAAATTCCAACTCCGCCCGCGTATCTTGTTAAAAAACACACTAGGCGCGCAAATCGGAAGACAGATATGCGTTAATCCGGAAAACTCGCCGTCCGTGAATACCGTTTCGCGGATCCCGATAAAAGCGAAGAGAAAAAACGCGGGAGCACAATTGAAAAAAATCAGAAAGTCTCATTGTCGGTGGGGGGGGGGGGAGTGTGCTGGGTTCACGTTTGTCGGCCCTACAAATCTAATCCGAGCTGGTCTGCCTACGTAGGTGGGAGAGGGATGAGGGGGAGGGGGAAGGGGGGATTCATACCGGGATTCCAAACTCCCGGTAACCTGTGGCGCATTGTTACAGCCGGTAGGAACACAGAGATTGTCCCCACGGACACAGAGGAGCGTCGGTTCTGTCGCCGGGCGAGATTAATTTCGCACGCCGTTGCAGCCTGACACCGTACTAATACCACGTAAATGGGATCACAATGGCGGACCGCAGTTTCCAATCATGTCTCGTCCCGTGCCCGCGTCTCTCTCTCTCTCCCTGTATCCGAGTAATCGTGACCGGCCTCTATGTATGCCCGGCCAACTGCGCTGATATAATTAAGACTTGACTCGATGAGACCCCGGACGAAATTAGGCTTCCGGGATGGTGGTCTCTTTTGCCACCGACCGACCGACCGACCGACCTTCCGACCGGACCGGTAGATTTTCGGAAATTTTCCGTGGTAATTCGTATGAATGGGTTGATGGGTTTTTATTTAGGGGATTTGGGAGAAATGATCGGTTTCGTGATTAAGTTCATATCGGCCGGGTTTGTAATACTGTTCGTGTGGTATTTTTTACGTATTGGGGTCAAGCTGTTGAAAAATGAAAAATATAATAGCGATAAAAAAATAAATGCGTTTTTTTAAAGCGTTTTTATATAATTTTTAGACTCTTTTTGTGGGTTAACGTAAAATTCAAAATTTAGAGATAATTATTGCTCGCGGTAGAAAATGGGTAATATTTAGTAATACAGAGATTTATGAATATGTAACGAATTTAATATTCCACCGATTAAAAAACACTGCGAATAATCGTACGAATAAAAGTGTGTATAATATCGGAGCGAACGGTTTGTATTTCTATAAGTCAGCAATTTACACGTATCTGTTTGATTTCCCCGCGCAACGAGGATTTGTCGATGAGCTCGCGAAAAGTACTAGTATTCTACGCGTAAAATGTACGATATTTTCATTGCGTTACCTGAATGATATACGGCCGTATTGAAATCCTACAAGTAGAAGGAAAACTGTAAAATTACACGTATCGCCGAACCTAATAACGGGCCAAGTGTGGAACAATAATTACGTCGAGTTCACAACTGCAATTCATACTCGAAACAACTGTTGCTTATAAAACGTATGCACGCGATTGCCGAGTGATAATTGTTAACCCGCGGATTTCAGTCGGACGAAAACGTCGATGGGTTAATTGCGAGGTCGCCGCGGAGCCCTTTTATATCGTACGTACCTACGTCTTCAACGGCTTCCACGGCTCTTTCTACCCACGTTACGAATGCCGATCCATGAATTACATATAAACTACCGATCTTTCAGGCAGCGATCACGAGCTGGATGCGCTCGTGATCCTGCAAATTGCACCCCGAATTACATCGTTACCGCTGCCCTTTCTCTCGCTCCTACTCAACTGAACGGCAAATGATAGTTTTTTGGTAAATAAAATCATTTTCTCACGCTGTTAAGGGTCGTAGATAGCGAATAAATTATCATACTAAACTAAATAAATTGTACCGATCGCTTGAAAATTATAATTGATGAATTATTTACTTCGGCCAATAATGCGATTTAGGAATATCTTTATTAATTGTTTAAATAAGTGTACAGTGATCCATTGGATATCAAATTGATTTTAGTAGTTACAGTGAAATAATGTTTCAATTAATTTTTTGGTTTGTTAAATCGATGGTACTATGTTCCGGATATAATAGTTTATTTTATTTTTTTTTTTACTAAAGGAACATAGTTTATGAGATTTGTCCCTGATGAGGATCCCAAAAAAGGATCGGAACGTCGGACCGTTATTTCAAATTATTAAATGTGTTTCTCACTGTGGATGGGTGAGTCGTTTAATATATTAATTTTCATATGTAAGTAATTTTAGAATTTTTTAAAGTTTTTAGGATCGCATTATTGGCCGAAGTAAATAATTCATCAATTAAAGTGTCATACATTCACTAAGCAAAATAATTTCTGTAAAAAAGTATCGCTCTAGAGAGAAAGATAATTAAACACGTATAATCTGTTATGTCTATAAACGTAGTAACGTTAGTGAATTAACGTTTAAGAACTGCAGGCAGTAAAATTTCACCGCGAAGAAATTTCAAAGGGGAAACGTCGAACGCGTAAAAACGTTAACGCTCCGAAATCTCTTCACTTTCGGATATGTGGGCCGTTAAAATTCCTGCGGTTTGAAACTTCGACGTCTTAAACTTTCTACGCTTCGACGTATCTTATTCCCGCGGAACGCATAACGCACGTTGTTATTTTGTTCACCACTAAAGTACGCGTTTCTCTCCGCCATCTCCGTCGTTATGTATGTACAGTACATCAATCGAAACAACCGAGTCGCAAAAACCAACGCCCACCGTCCTCGGCCGACAATAACAACCATTTCTCGATTCTTTAATAAAAATCCACTTTCGCGGAGAGCGAAGATGCTGATCCAAAATTATGCAGATTCGATCGGATCTCCTTGTTACAAGGCGAGAGAGGAGTTTGCACGTAATGCGCCGAAGTGCTTTTATTATTCATCGCTCTCGAGCGAGGCCCGAGGCAATGCCAGGACAAAAGCAAACGTCTACGGTGTTTTTACAGGCTGCACTCCGAGGCAGTGAAAAGAGACTGGAAGACCGGCAGTCTGATACGAAACAGGCTTTTATTGGACTACGGATTTTTCACGTTCGTTTTCTTTCTTTTTTTTTTCCTCATACTGCAAAGAAAGACTTTGCAGAGCCGTTTCGATCCGATTTTCGGTTTTTATTTCGTTACGAGAGGGCTACTTTGTGTCGTATAGAATAACATGCACACCTGTCGACCGAACGCCTGTGTTGCCAGTCTCGTTTTAACAGTTTTAAGTAATCCGTTCCCTACAGGAAGCGTGCGCCATACTGAACGTTCAGTGTGCTCTCGTGAATCAGCCACCTTTTAACACTTTTTATTCTTTAACCAGGGACAAGTACGATTACCCTATTTGCATTTCGATCGTTGAACAAATGTGCATTTGCGAACGTTTATTTTTTATGTCGTTTTAGACAGAACGGTATATCGCGAAACAACGAATTCGCGTTGATAATGAATATTTCCGTGGCAGTACATATTTGGATTTTGAATTTGAAATAATAAGATTCTGAATAGATTGTATCAATTTAAAACAAATCGAAAACGAAACTCATCAGCCTGGGCAATGGAATCGACAAAATCGAAATATGTGTACAGCAATATTTGGACGATTTAAAAAAATTTTGAATTAGAAACTAGTCGTTTCGTTCTACGAAATTGATCTCTGTCTGAAATTAAATTTATATGTCCCTATTAAAAGTATCTTCTCCCAGGCAAAAAAAAAAACGAGACAAGTCCATCAGTTGATTCCCATAATAATATATTTTGCCTAATTATGTTATCTCTGTGTTACTCGACCCCGTGAAAGAAGGGCGCATAGTTCCCCCAGGGTGTGTTATATTTTCTGTTGGTAAAATATTTATACCGTCGTTTAGCCTCGTCAAATAATTACACGAGAAACTTGGGCAAGTCTTTCGGAGGCAACATCGGCTCTTTCTTTTCCCCCCCAAGATATTCAGTGGCATCAACGAGACAGCGAAAATAAAACGGGTAGCCGACAAGGGCAAGGTGAACTGAATAATGGATGCTTGCATAAGAAACAAGAAAACACGGGGTACCTTCTTATTGACGTGAGAATCGACTGACGTCATATGGGAGGGGAACAAGTAAAATAAGTGGCTCGGAAATAAAGAACGAAAGGTACAAAAGCGTGAGATTTAAGGTTTTCACACACCTCGAAGGACACACAATGTGCCTTTGATAGATTATGCATTAAAACATAACTCGTGGAAATTACACGCGGAATAAAGTACACCACTTGTATTCGTTATTTTATAATGTTGTGACCACGAAAGATGGTAAATAATTAATGTAAATCGATAAACGTGTGTCGGGTAATGAAATATTATCCGGTTTTTCTATCGAATACATTAAAATGCGAGAGATACGGACAATTTCGAACTCGGTTTACGAGTCTATTCCAGAGATACACGACTGATTTATGTAATCATAAAATTAACAATATACGAACTATTTCAATTAACTATGCATTAATGAAAGTCACGCTACGCACAACACATGCGATACCGCAGTTACTATTTCAACGGCAACCGCTACGAATGTAATAATTTCACTTATTCCAGGTATCACGAACGTTATCCGGAAAGCAATTCTAAATGAAATGAAAAAATTGAAAATTTCCCCCGTTCGGGAAAACACTACGGATCTCGTGGATGTTAAAAGCTCGTACCGATATAATAACGACGAAAACGAGAAATAAAGAATATTTTTCACGAAGCGGTATTCCGCCGATACTATCTGAATATCAATCGACTTTCCGTTCCTCGACGGGGATGAAAAAAAAAAGGGAAGAAAATTACCACAGCAGTTTGCGATTGATAGAATCGAATTTTGCGAAGGATCCCGGCCAGAGGAACCGCACCGGATTCTCATTAACAAGACGTATCGCGTAGTGGGGCTCGGGTAAATCAATCGAATAGTAATTAACTGGCGCGGCCAACTCTCTCCGCTCATGAGTTTCAGTTTCGAACGGAATGGCCAGCAGAGAGAGCCAATGAACGGATTTCGATTGAATCATATGACTCGATTTCTGGCTCGCTCTCGCAGCGACGATTGACCGATGCTAATCAGCTATTAATTATACCGGGGAATGCGAAGAATTTTTCTACGAATTCCATGCCATTGCTCCGAAGCCAGTCGTTATTGTTCTAATTAATTGCTCATTACTATGAAAGCATTGTAATTTCCAATCGTAATTTTCTCTGCGGCGCTGACAATATTCATTTCATAATCGCGGTAACACTTGACAGTTTACACTCGAACGAGCTATTATTACGCGACGATACTATGTCCTCGATGGAAAAAACAAATTTACATTGGACAATGAATTCTTTCGCGTTAACACGGCCTGCAAACATAATACGCAAATTGGTGTTTACAGTGAACCCTTTTAATACCTGTATAAAATTTATAAGCGGAGTTAGAAATACAATAGTAAGTCAAATACATTTATGGGGCAAATGGAAATCCTTTAAATGTTAGAAAACACGTTGCATATACGCAATCATATTAAATAAAAACAAATTGGTTGATAAGATAGAAATCTACTACATTAATTCAAAGGTATCATTTCGTATAAAATTCCTCATGATTTTCTAAGAATCCGCTAATCGATTCTCATGCATTGAAAGAGTCCAATTAATCAGAGGGTAGATATTCATAAAAAAACTTTGAATACCCTGCGAATAATTTCAAGGCAGAAACCGTGTCTCTTATTTCCCGTGCATACCGTGCAAATAACGCTAATATGTCTATAAATTCCGATTTTTTCGATATCGACCATCCATTGTTGCCGTTCTAAAGGCATTGTTCGAGCACGATGAAACCGCGCAATCCGAAAGAGTACCCAACCACGGATAAGACAATCCTCTAATATCCAAACGAATATAATACGCATCGATACGTATACCGGTTGCGCGATTTCATCGATCCGCGACAATGGAGCGTTACTAACTGCCAGTAATTGCCTGTTCAACGATATAAATTGATGCATTTCCGCTCGCAACTTACTCATGATGAGTGCATGAATAGACGGTGGTACCCCGTAGAAGATTTTATTACCGATATTATTCTATGCGCAGGTAGGTACGTAATTTCATTATCCCAGACGCAGCACTGGTTTGCCGCCACGATTCATTGCCGTTACGTTGCTGCTCTTTCACTGCATTCTCTTCCCGTGTGTTCCTCTCTCTTATCTACGATGCAGATCTCCATTCGAGTATCGCTCGGATGCGAACATTCATATATGTATAAATATATACGTGTGTGTGTATGCACTTTGTTGTGTGGAAACGCCTGTATGCATTTCGATCAATTTCTCTCACTATTATTACTCCGAGTCCACCTATGTAAACTTTATAGAGGCGCGCAACGGACACGTATAAAACAGAATTGTATCGTATGTGATGCTAGAATAAATATTTCAATGAAATGAATAGAGCTTTTTTTTGTTATATTTTTTACCTCTACATACGATGAATGTACGATTTGTAGCTTTTATCTACGTTGCTGATAAAACAAAAAAAAAATATATATATATATATACATGTATCACATTGGATAGAGAAAAAATTCGTTTAATCATTCCGACGATACGATTCTTTTTTTCAAGATACGTCATTTTATACTATCTTTGTCGCAAAATCTTCATCCGAATGAATATTTATCGCCTGTTATGTCCCACGGTATCACCCCTCCCCTCCGTTACTGTTTCCCCTAATGCGGTAACAAGCGCGTTACGATATTCCTTCGCCGGTGTGTCTGCGTTCACCGTTAACTCGTTTTCACCGTAAATTGACTCACGCCAATTTCATTTCCACGCGGAGCAAGAGTAGCGTAAGGGAACATTATATTATACCGGGTGTAACCACAATGTTCGGGAGCGTGCCAGGTCCCTGAGACACGGGATCAGGAATTGCAGACGCGAGCTGGCTTCTCTAACCGGCTGTAACGTTTCTCTAATACCGTATTCAGCTCTGTTCTGGGGCCCAGTGAATCGTTCTAATATGCATTCAGAACGGTTCTGAATGGAGAATCTATTTCGACGCGGCATAACCAGACCGTGCCTCCAATATTCGTCGTACGGAACTGGATCTCTGTGTGTATAATGGGCATTAAAGATATCAGCGAGCTACGGAAATTCAGATTGCTTAACGAATACGTCTAACGACGTCTAATTTAAGCGGCTGCGCGTTGAAAAGGGGATTCGGCGTTCTTTTTTAAATATTACGTCACCTAACTATCTTCGTTTCTCTCGTTATTGAACTGTGTCATATTCGTGGAAACCCTATGATTAATAGTTTTCTGTGAAATATCAGGGAGATAAAAAAGTTGCATTATATTAGTATCTTGACAAGTGTACGAGAATAAATATTTATCTATGAATGAGTAATTTTCAATGGAATATTTTGTAAGTATCTGACATAAATAATTAAATTAATTTATAATTCTGTCACAAGTCACCCGGCGAATTTTCAATTAATACGCGGTAGACCCGAGGCATGAAACGAGAGACAAAATAAGCTCTCGTCTCGAAAGTGTGAGGGATTAATGATAAGCAAAGTCGAGGAGGGACGCCCTCGAATGTAGACAAAGGGATGAAAATTCCAAGCGAACTGTACGCGTGAAGCCTAATCGTCTCGGCTCGCGAGGTAAAGAACCGTAGGAAAAAGATGAAGAGAGAGAAAGCCACTTATTCCTTAGTCCTCGAATGAACCCTGCAACCCTTGTGCCACTAACCCCTCCGATCCTACACGGGATTTCATTGTCTCCCCTATGGAAATACCCTCAAAGCTTCTCTATCGTACGTGCACATACCTTTGAGGAATTTTGTTTGTCACAAAAAAAGCCAGATTGGTCTCTTACCTGTAACGAAAATAAAAAGGACAATATTAATAATCAGCATATGATATATCAAATGTATACCATGATTAATTCAATATAAGTACATATCTCTGAATTTCTGAACGTTATCATTATTTAATATTGAATAAATTAACCCACAATTTTTATTACGACGGTTTAGTTTGAGCCGACAGTTTATTCTGTGTACGATAATTACAAGCATTCCGTTAATTGGTTATAGTATTACATAAGTATGACATTAATATAATATAACGAACGATAATTATCCCATTCGTTTACACTGTGTATACATATTTATTGTATCACCATTAAGCATAACACGGAGGACGTGCTTGAATCCCGTAAAAGTATACATATTCCCTCCGCGACACCATTCACGGGTATAAACTTCAATTGTGCGAGAATTGAATTTTCTTTCTTTCCCGCCGAATAACGGAATAGTCGTCCGAGGGTGCTCCATCGCGCAGACACCGAAATCGCAATTAAATCGCGTGTTTTACCACGCCTCAAAAGTCCATCAAATTAATACATTGAAACAGGTGCCCCCCATCCCCCTTCCAGACGTCCATACACATTCGGTACTTCGCACTATGTTTCCGGGGATAAATTGTCGTCTACCCCTCCTGAGGGACCCTTAATGACAACGGGAAAGTATAATTACCGGGAAGCACCGGCGCCAAATTGACACGCGTTCAAATTATCATCGGACTCACCGGTACTCGGGTATCCCACGGAGCGATCTTATTGTTCGCATACCCTCTTCATTTACAACCACCACCCCAACCCCTCCCCTCCCCCCCGCCTCATTCTCGACAAACCCGTTTTCTTCCTTCTAGCGATTAATCTTCACTCAATTGCGCAGTTAATTAATGACGTTAAGGCATCCACCCCGTACAGCACTTAGCTTATTGTCTTTCCGGGGAAATTATTCGGCGACCATGAATCACTTACTTATCCCCCTCGCGCCCTCCCCCCTTCCCTTATCTTGCCGTCGATTCTGTTATTCGAGGAGCGTAATGATCGGTGGATTAAGTGAATCGTTGCTTGTGAACCTATGCCCGGGTTTATTGAGCGTGGCTTTCAAATTCCGACTGCTTATCGAGATTATGGGTAATGGAGACTTAGGCGGGGAAGTGCGTTATCTTTTTCATCAGTTTTATGCAAACGGATAAAGAAATGGTGGGTAAGGAGCACGGTTGGTTAAAGGGAAGAAACATGCGGGAGATAAATAACTCCTGTGAAATGGGGAATTTTGAGAAGACGCATCGATTCGGATGCAAGTGTGATACAACGTTACGAAATGATTAACTTGAAGTAACTGTAAAGTCAACTGGAGTTTAAATTTAGTAAACTATTTATTTTTTACTAAGTTTATGGAAGTGATATTTAATTTTGGTTTAGTTCCCGCGCTTCCGCTTAAATTTGAAAATAAGTTGTATATGTATATTAAAAAAGTTCCACTTGCTCCATAATTTTCACTAAAAGTATCCCGCAAAACACGATTAATTCGGAAGTTACGCGTGACACATGATAAACGATTTACAAACAAAACCTGTTTAACTTTCGCGAACTGCATTAAACTAATTTCGAATCAACATTATTTAATGCAAATTTAACCCGATTCCGTCCACCAATTTCCTCTTACTTGTTCCAATTAACCGAAACGAATGCGGGATCAACGTTCATACCTAATATCCCCTACTACATGTATTTCGAATGAAATTTTAAAAACCGATGCTTCGTATTGCGAATAAAAAAAAAAGAGAGAGAGAGAGAGAGGAGTACGCAATTCTCTTATTTTGTTTTCAAATTTCTCGACCCTCCTGTCAGTCCGGTATATGTGACAATCCGCTCGCATCTCGTCTCGCGTGAAATTAACCGCGCTCGAGAGACTAAACTAATTTGTCTATAATCGAATATTCGCGATATATCGTGCAAGTTTAATTAAATGCGGACTGAACGGATGGACCGGCCCTCTCCCCTCCCCCTCTGTCCACCCCCCTCATATTTGCTCTTCTCGTACACGGTGTATGTATGTCTGTGCGGGATGGGGGTGGGGGAGGCACATGAATGCAATATGCGTAATCGTCGTCGCTGGAAGGTCGATAATTAATACAGAAGTTTTTGCGCGGGCTCCGCTCAATTATATCGCGAAATAGTACACAATAATTGCGTGTCCGTGTTCGATACCGCATTAATCTTAACGCTCTCGATGAAGCTGCGCGCCGCGCGACATTTCATTACGTTTGATATTACGCGCGATGTCGTTAAATAACGAATAAGGCACGGTAATTAGCGCCGCATGCTACTTTCTCTCTGCGCCTGCGCACCACGATTACTCAAACAAATCGCGCGATACGGTGACACCCGTAATCGAATTTGCCGTGTAATCGTGTCGACGTACGTTTTTTTTTTGTTTTTTTTTATACGCACTATATGTATGTGTACATGTACCCGCAGCAACGGTGAATTACCAATTCAATCGCGATCGTTGGAACGTCTTCTTATTTTACACTCGGTATCGTGTGTATATCCAATTGCATTTAATTGTCATATCAATTTCTTGCTTTATGACCATTTATCACGTTCAATCGGTTACTAATGATACTGGGCATTAAAATCCGTCGTTACACTACGATTGATAATAGCGTGGATAAGTCTTATGAAAAAAACAGCGATATGGATTTTTTTTGGCTTTTTTTTTTGAAACACGTTTATGAATATAGTAGTTATTTATGTCCATTACGCGCCATTTTCTTTCTTCGCCTATGAAAGAACCAGTTTATGTGCACCGATTCGAATAATGAATCGTGAAATTGATTCGTATTACGAAGTCACGATGATTTTTTTTATTCCATTGTAAATTATCGATGATATTACCTTCGTTTATCGAGATTTTATGTTTACAACTATTTCTCGTCTGCGCAGGGTAGCACCCTAATAATAATATAATACTTCCACGTAAGTATGATTTCATGATACCTATGCACCAGTATGGAAGACATAATTTCCCGCAGAATTTCCACGTAAAATTACGCTATTAAAATTCAAACGACATATCTGCTTTCAAACGGTAGAAATGATAATCATTGTGGATTCCAATAATGTACGGTACTTAGGCTGCCGCAGTCGTTACATTATCGGATATATATGAAATTATTCTAATGATTTTTTGCCGTAATAATATTATAATAATATACGATGATTAAAACAATCGTAAACTCGGGACACGCAAAAAATTTACAGAACAACTATAATTCCCATATCAAAGAAGACCTCCAACTAAGACCGTTACACACCCGATAAAAAATACAATATTACCCTCCACGTGTAACTTTCTAAAATCTATAAATCCATCGGACACCGTCAGCACACAACGGTATGCATACATACATCTCCCCCCGAATATTTAAAAACTCCGATTACAAAAGTTCGATTCCAAAATATATCATCCGTATCGCATCAGAATAACGACAAAATGATTGACGTCAGACTACTCCATTAATATCTATCAAACAACACCTCGTTTATCGCCATATTGTTACCGTATCGCATCAATTATCCGCCGTACACGATTACATAAAACTATCTCATGCCCGGATATCACTTATTAACGTAAACGGCAACGATAAGTAAATAAACAAACAAACACGCCTCCGACGAGTCAGCGTACGACGATTCCCCTTATCGTGTCTATTTCATACGACCTTTTAACACTCTCGCCAAGCGACTGGTTGAATAAATAGGGTATACGTAGTATGGAGAGAGAGAGAGAGAGAGCGGTGTGTATAATCGACATCTTCTGACAGAAATTACACGGATACAGGTGAATATACGGTAGAGCCGTAGATACGTCCCGATAAAGTCGAGGCTCGCCGGGGCAATCGGCGAGAAACAGAGTGACATGCGGTTCGAAGCTGTTTATGCGCATACGAGCGATTACCTGCGAGGTCGAATTGATTGGCGGAGGAACGGAGGGTTGAATCGATCCGTGTGCCCACCCACCCATCCACCCACGCACCCATCTATCCGTCTATCCGTCTATCCGGTCCTATATCCCTGGCGCCCCGGCATCGCCGGTGGTCCATCCAGACTCCCAGGACAATTTCCACCGATAATTAGATCACCGGCATCGTGTTTCGCCACGATGTACACAGTAAAATTTATCGGTTGCCCGAGTAATGGACGCCGGCAGCGAGAGATCGACCCGCACGGTCCTTAGCCGGACGCGGCTGGAATTCATTTCGGGATCCGAGTTATAAAACGAGAGCTTCTACTACTACCGGTTTCGCCGGGTAACGCGGAAATGTCGGTTCTGCCCGACGGGGAAAGTTTTTCGAGGCACCGCACAACGCGGCGAACGAACGAACGAACGAACGCGGGGTTATCGATCGTAAAAATGAATTAATACTTTCAATTACGCGCCGCGTCGGGGAGTAATTTTATTGATTATCAACGGTGAATTATACGATTACACGAAACACACCGGGCGGATGCGGCGCGGTTTTTGTTTTCTTTCTTTCTTTTTCTTTTTTTTTTTTATTCATCGCGGAACGAATGATTTTAACTGTACGAGAATTCGTACGAATTTATTTTAAACGACAAATTAAGCGGAAAAATCTCGTTCGGAGGGGGTGAATAAAAAATTGAATACGTGTAAAGATTATTCTATATTTTTTTCTGACGTTCTGTGTGTACACGGTGTATGTGTATCAATATTTACCGCGTACGTAATTCATATTTTTCATCTGCTCGTCGTCGCACTCGTTCACGCACTCGACGTTATTACACGAACGTTTCGCGAAATATTATTCACCGCGAAACATTTTCGTGGCAACTCTATTCGAAATAATTACTCGTTCACGGTTATTTGACGTTCCCAAAGTCAACGGAAAAAATTCCCATCTAAATTTGAAAATTTTAACCGAGTACTCGTTTCCTCGAATAGCATTCGCAAGATAAATTCTGAAACGAGAATCAGCTGGTCGTAACATCGATATTTTTACGCGCCACTTCCCAGCATATCCTACATTTTCAATTCATCTTCCCGTTAAGTATCCTAAAACTGCTCGACCCTATTAATTCCCATCGATTTCACACCCGATGCGGTGCGGAGGATACACTTCGAATCGTTAAATCGATTTATCGAGCGACCACAGAGAAAAAGAGACAGGGAACGAACGAGGGGGGGGAAGGGGTGAGAGAGAGAGAAAGAGAGTCGACCGAATCGAGCAATTTCGAACGCTTGACCAGGGGAAAGGAAATTAAATGATCGGCCAGTAAATTCATTAATTCTCTCGACGCTGTTCCTTACCGCTCTTTTCTCGTCGATTTCACAGCACGGGAATAGAATAAGAGGGGGTATCGGAAGCTCGTTAAATCGGCGCATCGGAAACAATTGCGCCTCTTGCCGCGGGGGAAAGAATCGAGGTAGAAACGGCCGCTAGTATCGTGGATAAACGGCGAAGGGGTGAAATTAACACCCGCGAGAAAAAGCACCGTTGAGCAATTTTATTACGCTGTACCATCGTAATGTAATTTTCTGCGTAAGAACCGACGACGTTTTTACGAACGGTTTTTCACACTCGTACATTACAACCGGAACGTTTTCGCGTGTCAATAAAATTCATTGACCATGTTTCTCTAGGCGATGTTGCTTTATACGATGAAACGCTAAAAAGGATGGCGTTGGATTTGTTACTATAGTGTTTGGTGATCGATAATCGAATAAAATTTAATTTATGAATAGAATATTTATAATACGTATAATAAAAATTCTTTATCGCTCGATTATTGAGAATTTATGTTGCATAGATTTTTCTAAAATCATAAATGACTGACGTCAATAACATTTTTTGGTACAGACACAGCGTAGATAGAGTGATTACTTTTTTCCCTTTTTCACTCGAAGCAATTTAATCCAAGTATCGTATAATTTTTAATCACTTTAGCCCGCACTTCGTCAGAACACTTTTATAATGAAAAACGCGAAACAATATTATCGCGGCTATTTCTCAAACAGTTCCGTCATTACGAGCCGCCCCCCGTCCCTTTCTCCCTGTCCACAAATTTTTTTTTAATCATCCCCTGAACCAACAACATCTCGCCAAGCCCGCGATTTCATCTCGGCACCGTGTAAAATCAATTTACACGTAACTCGAAATAAGAAATTTCCTAACTGCGGATAATCAGGTAATTACAGCGTTTCACTTAAAATCTGCCCCGCAGTTTTTAGAACATTCCGGGAAGCGATGCAATTATAGCCGCGTTAGTCAGACACAAGAGAGAGGAGGAGGGGAGGGGGGAAGAGGAGGGAAAAAATAAGAAAGAAGGGTATTTTAACGCGATTAAATCGCATCATCGAAAACAATCGAGGCACATCGATGAGGAAGAAACAGAAGAAGAAGAAGAAGAAGACGAAGAAGAAGAAGAAGAAACCCACGAACTAGCACCGTGTGCAAGACTCACCGAGGCCGACTCGTTGCACTTTACAGCCAAGCTTGACCACGAGACGAGAAAAACGTCTCAGGGCCGACCAGTCTCCCCCTTGTTCCACCCTTTCCTTCGAACTCCGTCGTCCCTTACCGATTCTCCGGCTCTCTCTTTCTCTCTCTCTTTTTTTTTCTTCAATGAGCATTTATTATCGGGGCAAGACTGCGTGGCAGCCTGCCAGGGCGCACTTGATCTTACACCATGCCTTGTAAAACACCACTTTCATACCACTGAAAAGCAATTTAATTCCACGATCTCTGGGCCCCACTCGTTCTCACTATCTCTGCCTATCTCGTATTCCGTAGATATACATATATATGTATATGTATATGTATATGTATATGTATATGTATACATATACCGGAGATTCGTATCGCGAGTCGCGTTATCAATGTAAATCTAAGTCCTCCTTTTAATAACACTTTTCCATCGTTTCGCCGGTGCGAATGTGTTTGCCCGCGTCGGAACGGTGTTCGGGGTCTCTTATTGATATGTTAATTCCGTGGCTATGCGGTTTATCAGTGGATCGACTAGCGTGGAAGAACGTTTTATCAGTTCGCAAACCGGCATGCTGATAGTTTTAACGTTGAACGTTCTTTTTTCGAACTTTGACCCTTGGATACTGGACTTTTAATCGCGGCGTACAACACCCGGAATAAAAGATACCGTTGTTTAACGGTGACAGGGTTGTTTTTTTAAATGCAATTAATACGACACCCCTTAGTTTCGTAACGGCAAACTGCTGCTAGTTCTCACTTGACTGGAATTAAAGAAAGTTGGAAGATACCGTTTCGCGTAATGGAAACCCAACGGTGTTCTATATGCATACATTAACTTAAACTAACAATTTCCTTGTTATACCGCACTAAAGACTGTCGCGGGAAGTTTTGAGTACTTAACAAACTTTCTCTTTGTTACGCCGTAAAAGTTACGGTTATTTAATCCCAATTTAAATACGAGAATACGTACACGTAACTTCCCACCGTTCTTCCCTTGCATTTCGTTCCTTAATTATTCAATTGTTCTTTTCGTCGTCGCCTTCGTCACATCTCCTCCTACGTGATACATATATGATGATATACATATATGTATACATATGTATTCTCTATTTTTTTTTCTAAAGAATTTCACACAAATTCCTGTATTTCCCGGTGAATGAATTCGCGCGTAATAATACAATTGTACTTTAAAAAAAAAAAAAAAAGTTTTCATTAGACCGACATCTTCCTGACTTTTTGTTACCCTCGACCTGATATCATCCACAGCCTTCCCAGTTCGCCCTTGCCTCGTTTCATCTCCCCCCCCTTTGCATGCGACGGGTATTATTAATCTCGGGAGCACAATGTTACATTGTGCACCGGTACCGCCGGTACAGTTCAATTAATTCGAAATGTACGTGAATACCGGATCACGGTTGAAACGGTGGGCGGAGGTGAAGGGTGACCGAGGACAAAAGGGATGTGGGACCGGTGGCAAAAGTTGCGAAAACTCCGAATCGTGATGCGAAGTCGCGGGATGACTGGGTGTGAAAGAGATCGTGGTTTCGGGAGGGTCGGATGCGTTTGGATACGCCATAGCTTTTTGCTGATATTGTGTTCCCTTTTTTTGGGAGGAGGGGGGGGGGGAGGTTTGTGAAAATGAGACACATTTCGAACAAGGGTCGACGTGAAACGTTGCTGATGCGTTACAGGACCATCGTTGTCATTACAACGAGACGTTACTTGGGACAAGACGAGCATTTCGTAGGAATAAAATGATTTATTTTATTCACGACGGAGTTTTCAATGGAATAGTACTTATTAAATATTCCATTAAGCCTGGAATCCAGGTTTCAATATTTTACGATTTTTCCATATCGCGAAGGCAGAGATCTTTTGTCGTGTCCTCGTCGGGAAACATTTCCTATCGATATACCTTCCCACTGCGTTTCAATAAAAGTCAGATTTGTCGACGTGCAGTGGCGGCGGCATCTACGGCCCGGGTTGAAATTTCTTTCCTACGTTTTCCAGGGAATGTCCGTCGTTCGCGATTAAGTCAATCAGGAAATTGAAATTCTTAGAATAGATATGAAAACGGGGCTTCAAATCATTTTCGAGTTACTATTATACAAATAAAAAAGTATGAAAAAAAAGAATCATCCCCTAGTAGAATTGTAATTACAATCAATTAAAAGTGAACATATGTTTGAACGTTGAACGGTATCGGAATTCGAAAAGAGTATTACAACGGTATAATTAATGACATTAGCACACCGACCCCAATTTCCTCTATTCGACTCTTGGCTCCTCGCCATCATTGTTTTCCAATAAACGAACAAGAAGAAGAAAATCAATTGGAAGTACGGTCGTAAAAAACAAAAAAGAAGAAAATAAAAAATAAAACAAAAGTAAAGAACGCGCGTTACACGTAGGGCGAACGAGCCGCGAAAAAGTCGGAGATTAACGCCGATAAACTTGCATACCTCGTGCTTAATCCTCTCCGCGGCGCAAACAAATCGCAGTGGCACGTGATAAAAGCTCCGCCCGTTCACAAAGCGATACACCACGTGGCGTCGGGCCGTTTAAAGTGCCATTAGCCGCTCGTAACCGGACGAGAGGCGAAAAAGGGACGAAAGAAGGCTGATGACCTGGCGCGGGAGACTCGAATCTCGACATACGCCACTGTCGATGATATCCCCCCTTCCCCTTTCACCCCCTCTTCCCTCCTACCCATGGGCGCCTCAAGCTGAGCAATATTTCCGATACAATGAACTAGTCAAATATACAAACATATTGAAATATTCTCCTGCGTCTCGCAGACGGCAAATATAACGGGGGTTCGGTGATTCCATTTCGCTGTACTATAGGGGGTGATACGATGAAAAAGGATTTTTATACCTATATCGGATCTTTTATTAAATTCCCTTCAATATTTCGATAGGTACACCGATTTCAATCGTTAAAAATCTTAGTAATTCGCGATGCGACTAGGTTTCATCGAACCTTCGAACAAACCGATCGTTATTATTCTAATTTAAACAATTTATATTCACATACTATATATACTTAAATAAGCGTTAATAATATTCCGTAATAAAATGTTCGAATTTCTCCGTTATCGCCGTACGGACAGTCGGACTGACGTCCCGTTGGAAAAAAAAAATAGTAAAAGAATCGCGGGATATTTCCCCGCTATCCAGACTGATCGGTGACATTTCAACACCCCGTACATGTCCGGGTGGCAGACACGATTCCCCGAGTCGATGCACCTCCACACGGGCGTTCGGCCACACGGAAAAGCACGGCCGCCCTATCTATTTCTCCCTTTTTCCGCGAATATATTGCGACGTACGAAACGGAAAACGCATGCAAACGGGTTGCGCGTACGTGTTCACGGGCTACGTGGGGATGTGCGTGTGCGAATACGAGCGAATACGAGCGAATACGAGCGAGCGAGCGCAGTCTCACACGAGGCAAAAGACATTCAGGACCGACGTATGTGCGCCACTTGACAATACGGAGTTTGCAGGGAACAAAAAATGTACGAACGAACGAATAGCAGAGGGGGCGGGAGAGAGGGTTTCTGGCGTCCTTTTTCTCTCTCTCTCTCTCGTTTTTCCAGCCCTCCTTCTCTCGTGCTACCGTTTTTTTTTTTTATCCTGCGGGACCTTCGCGCTTACTCGGCTCACAATGCGATGCACTCTTTTCCCTGAGATACGACAGGCTGTTCCGAGGCTGTTCCGAGCCAGTTCCGGATTACGGCCTTTACGATCCCCCTCCCCTATCCCTCACCCATCCCCCCATCCACCCCTTGGTGCCACTCCGAAAAGCCAGCTCGAATCGGGGAGGAGAGAACGTTGCTACATTCTGCGCGATAAAAAGTCTCGCCGCGAGGGTGGAACGGAGATAAAGTTGTTCCCTTTACTTGGCTGCGAGAGGGGTGGAATTGGATTTTGGACCGACTTCTACGGAGGTTTGCCGACTGATTTTTAATTCCGCAACTGATCTCAACTTGCGGAGTTTGTAGCAAGAGGCAGTAAAGTCTGAAACGTCGGGAGGGTACGGGGGTGGGTGGCTTTTCTTCTTTTTTTTCGCAAACGGGATTCACGTGAACGAGGGTGAACGAAGATAACGATGGTACGGTCGCTTGAATATCGTTGACGGTGGATTTGATTTATGGCGACACGTGAAATAATATTTTCGCTGCGTTCACTCGTGTAATTTAAAGAGAAGCAAACGTGGCGGGGTGTACGGATCGTGGTTGTTAACTTTTTTTTGTAAATTTATACGTAAAGAATGAATACTTTTGTGAACTTGATTTTCTTATCGCTTAAGCTCGAAAGAGTCGCGGCAAAGAATAATGTTAATTAATTAAGCTGTCGCGTCACCTTTCACGGGGTGTGTTTAATGGATTTTATTATAAAAACGAGAGTATTCGTTGAAAGTACGTGAAATAATACGGACCATTTTTTAATCGAGTCATTCATCGGCTTTTAATTTTCAACAATCTTTGTCCCCGGCGACGTTTTCCCCCCCTTTCGCAATAATTTCTGCGACGCGACGAATATCGTTACGTCCAACAATTGCTTCGTTTTTTGCGTTCTTTTCAGTATGCCCCGTTGTTGCGACACGTTTCCCCCGCGCCACATCGCAAAGAATACACGCAACTCTGTAACAATTCAGCAGTGAGATTAGCATTGTGCTTTGTTGCAGTTCGCTCATAAATTGTCGTCTCGAATCCATTATTTCCTGATTAACGGGAAAGTGACTGAGGTACGATACCAACCAGACAAAAGAGCCACGCGAACGAAAGAGCAGAAGAATTGTGGGAATGAAAAAAGAACATTTACGTCGCGACTAAAACATATGTCGCTTGTCTCTTTCACGTTAACATTTCCGTGGCAATCGATGTAGTGGAGATAGTAATTAAAAGTGCTGCGTGTGTAATCAATACTTCGAAAATATCGTGGTTAGTAAATAGTAGGTTCGTAGATTTAGGTTTAGATTTTCATCGTAAAGGTCAAAGCTGATTTTCTATGTATTTAATCAAAATCACGATGATTTTAATAAATTGGCGTGTTTTATAAAATCGAATATTACTAAAATCAAGTATGTTTGTTTAAGAGTATTCTTTTTGTACATGTAGATGCAGGAAATCAATATTGGGTTTGATTTATAATACATAACCATTATTATAGTAACGAAGGGGCACGAAATTTACTACAATTTTTACGACCACTTGCAGTACATTAAATATAAAAATGCTCGGTACTCGTTGGCAATATAATTTAGGGCCAGTTGAAAAATATATGTATACTAGAAATAAGTATCTTTGTTTAATTGTCTGTTTATTTATCAGGCGGATAATGCAGTTCGATTTGATTGTGATTTGATTGAAAATTAAAACCAATGGTAATTATTATTTTTATACACGTCTAATCTGACATACAGCGTGTACCATTCGAATTAAAATCATTATTCACGATTTCCCTATCTCATACACAGTCAAAACAATACATATACATATTGTATTTAATCGGAAAACAAATTAACCGAGCGATTCTTTGCAGTTGAGATTTTATTGAATTTCATGGAGTTCCGCTGTCAAGAGATACACATGTTAATGCCGAAATGAGTGATGGGTATCATTGGATTGTAAATCGTTGTTCGCTCGCAGGACATCGATATCCTGGACAAAGCGATATTTAGAATGTGAGAACATAATGGATTACAGCTGTCATCTTTCATTTACGTCAATTGACAAATATTGTTGATTTTCGTAATATCGATGATCCTTCCATATTTATCGCACAAATGAAATATCGGCAAATGTGTAAATTGCATTGGTTTATAAAGAGTGGACAATTATTTATTAAACACGCAATTTATGTATTTTATTAACACATGGATTCTGAATATCTCTCGAATAAATAGAAACTGACATTTTTCAATAAATTCCAAATTTCTACGTAATTTAATTATATCTACTATAGGTTTTTTACTCGATTAAAGTTCCTTAAAAAGCATATATGAATAATGAAATTAAATATCCTCTCACTTCGCCCATCCAGTTAAAAAAACAAACAAGAAAAAAAACGTTAATTCCCTCCGGCACCATATTCCATGGAATATTTTCTTAATTCACATACACGACAATTCTGCCCGGCGAGAATGATTTACTTACCGCCCAGAATTACGCACAGTGGCGCGAAGGTACGCGCGTACGAAAATTACATCGTAAAATTTCGCCGTGCATGAATTCCGGACGGATTAAACGCGCGCGAGCAGAATTCGCGTTCGGCAGAGGGCTGAAAAGAAATCGATCAGGCACGTGCATTTGTTCCTCGAAATTCCATCTATTTCGTTCTAAATTTACCCGAAACGTGGGACATCTACGACCCGTGGAGGGAGAGCAACTCCAGCGTGAAATCATTTGTCCAGGACGAAGGGGGCGGCGGGGTGCGAAACGGCCGCAAATTGAATAGCTGGCGGAAATACCGGCGGAACGAGCCAACGAATAACCCGTTGCATGCGTCCCCCCCTCCCCCTCCCCCCTCCCCCCCCATGTGCTGCCCTGTAGACTCGTGTATCCAGCCACGGTCTCCCTGATTTATTAGGGCCGGAAGCGTCAAAGAAAACGGCCAGAAAACGTCCCCGTTTGCAGTTTCCGACTACGCCCACCCGCGGACTTTCACGAGAGCTTGCGACGAAAAATGTGGAATTTTCCCCGAGAATTCTGTTTAGATACGTCTGGCTACGTTTTAAACGTACCTATATTGTCACGTAATTTTTTGGGGGGGGTCTTTTTTAATACATTCGTAAGATATATTTTAATTTCATTCAAACATACGGTTAACAGAGGGTGGTTATTTATTATACGAAGACATGACAACTGGGTAGGTGTGAGATTTCTCGAATCGTAGATCGTGGGTAACCCCCTATTGTAGATATTCAAATTAAAGGAGATAAAAAAAAAAGGCTTTTACGTCAACGTGACGATATTAATGAAACGTCAGTCATATTATACGTATCGTGATATCCAATTTCATGAGACCTCGAAGGACGAGGGGCAAAGGGGGGGGAGGCGGCAGAGGTCGCGGTTGGCGGTCACGCGATAAAATAATTAAAACGTCCCTCCCCCATCATTCCACTTCGCGTTGGTGGTGAAAAGGTAATTATTATTCCGTCGGTGAATAAGAGGGACGAGAAACCGTGCGGAAGGACAAGAAACAAGGGAAAGAATTCTCGGTGAAGGATAAAAAGAAAAAGAAAAGAGAGGGAATGTACGTAACACCGCGCCGTAAGACGTTACCAACAGAAACGGATGAAAAAAATCAAGCGAACCGGGTGAAACTAAGTAGACGCAAGTTGTAAACAGGGCTGCGAGAGGGAAGATAATCTAATAAAAAGTCTGGCTGAGCGTAACGATATCCAACGTGAAATCGAATATCGTATCCCGATAAAGCGAAATGGAAGAAACGCCGACGATGACGGTAAAGAAGATGAAAAAAAAACACGAGCGAAAGACAAAGAGCAATATGTATATATAAAAAAAAAAACAAACAAATGTGCCCGAATAAAACCTTATGAAACAAAGCAAAGAGAAACCAAAAAACAACGAAGGGCGGATTCGAAGGAAACAAAACGGGAAGCCGAATCGAAAGAAAAATAACAAAAGGCTTCATACGCGACGACTGAAAATTTAGAAACCAGAATAAACCAGGCAGAAAATATACAAGAACAGACATGAGAGTGGGAGAGGGTGTAGAAAAATGAAAAAAAGAATAATAAGAATGAAAGATCGAGAGAGCAAGAGAGAGAGAGAGAGAGACAAACAGAAAGAAAGACACCGAGAAAAAGAGAGAGAGAGAGAGAGCCACGAGAAAGGAGAAGGGGGGGGAGAAAATAACAGAAAGAAGTAGAGCACATAAAAATATAGCAGAAACGAGGAGAAACAGTCGCAGGACGGTAGCAGAAGGCAAAGAAGGAAAAAGAGACGGATAGAAAATAAAAGGAGAGAAAAGAAAGAGCTTAATATCGTGTAACGTAATTTAAAAGTGTAATTGCTCTTGTCATGCTCGACGCTGAAGAGGAGAGCCACGGGAGAGAAGGCCCGACAATGGCTCGGCCCTGGTCGTGCTACCAGGAGCGTAATAAGTTTTCATGCAAAGCGAACGTGGATTATCCAACCGTGAATGTGCCCGGGAATTATATTTCACGGGAGGAAGCAGACTGTTACTGTTGCTATCTCCGTCCTCCTCTGCCACCCCCGTTTCTCCCGGTCTCACCCTCTCTCGCTTTACGTCTCTGTTTCTCCCGAGCTCGTCATAAATTACACGGACAAACCGGGGCCACACCGGCAGGATTTACCAGTATCCACCTCCACCTCCTCCACCTCCACCTCCACCTCCACCTCCTCCTCCTCCTCCTCCTCCTCCTCCTCCTCCTCCTCCTCCTCCTCCTATACGAGCCGGCACACCATTCCACCCCATCTCGTTTTGTCCTGGTCCGCGATGCCTCCTGGTTTATGTTCATTCGTCTGTATTCGCTTGACTACAGGTGAGTCAACGTGTCTGTCGACTGTAAGTGACGAAGGATTACGGACAATCTGGCTGAATGCCGATTACCGCGCGCGGGGGTGGAGACGCTGGGAGCCAAAGGGAATCAAACCGCATTGAAAATCAAATTATAGCTTTTAGACACGTGACAGATGTACAGTTAACCGACTGTGCACCAGGGGCTTGGGTAATTAATACCCTCTCTCTCTCTCTCTCTCTCTCTCTCTCTCTCTCTCTCTCTCTCTCTCGATCGATCGACGAGATTCTACGAAGAAAGATTCTCGTTTGATTGGATGAGTGTCGTGTGATTTTTACTGGTGGAAGGTGAACAAAATTCATTGCAACCGTGTAAAGTTCTTTGAAAGTTTCACAAACTTAGAGACGAACAAGAACCCCTACGGTTTCTCCACCTAATCGTGTATACAAGCGGGATCACCCCTCTTTCCGCTCGAACTGTCGAAAACCTTAACCCTATTTTCAAGAATTCGGAGAAGGATGGAGGGGGGGGGGGGTACGCAATCTGCCCGCCCTTCTCTCCGACACAATTTCATCCCCGATCGAATCGGAAACTTACCGCAGCCGAAGGAACCGAATCACAGAAAACGTGGAATCCGTCACGTATCAGAATAGCTAGGGGGTCCCTTCTTTACGATCAAACCGGGGAGATAAATCGAACAGCTAGCAGACTAAGGTGCCCGGGAAAGGGGTGAAAAGCTGCTGGCCAAGAAGAGAGGGGTGGGCCAAGCAGCGAGTCCTGGGGACTTTCGCGAAGAGATGTTCGGCAGACAGGCAAAGAGAAACGTACGATACGTCGGGTAGGAAAGGATGAAATATAGAGACGAGAAAGAAAAGATGGAACAACGTAGAACAGACAGAGAGAGAGAGAGAGAGAGAGAAAGAAAGAGACAGACAGACCGAGACAGAGAATATGGAGCAAAAGGGAAGCAAGCGAATAGCTCTAGGCTGCCGTATTGGTACAAGAGCGAACGAGACAGAGCTGGAATCCGTGAAGGGACGAGGTGAGACATATGAAACGGACATGAACTTTGAGCGGTGCAAGAGCAAGCCTCTTGGATCGTGATGTCGGTAGTGGTGAATGCACTGGTGGTAGAGAGAGTTAGTCTGTTCTCCTCTGGTGGTGAATCGGTGATGGTGAGACGTCGGTGGTTGTGGTGTTGGCTAGTGGTAGTGATGGTGGAGGAGGAGGTGGTGGTGGTGGTGGTGGTGATGGTGGTGGTGGTGGTGGTGGTGGAGAACAGTAGAGGGGGTCGAAGGCGGCGGCTCCAGACTCGAGACCCAGGTCGATATCAGCCTCGAGCAAACCAGACATCTACCGACCATTCGCAAAACATTCACCTCAAGTGTCCCCGGCAATGCCCTCCTCTCTACTACTCGTACTCTCTCAATACGCTGCGATGCAGCCCCTCCCTCTCTCTCTCTCTTTCTCTTTCTCTTTCTCTCTCTTGCTTCCTCTATGCTCTCAGTGCCGCGGGGGTGCAGTCGCGCCACCTTCGACCCCTTTCGTCTTTCAGGAGGTAACCTCCGGACGGAACCGAAATCGTATTAACGATCGCTTCACGGGTCACTTGCCGTAGCTTCCACGAGCCGTTTTTAATACCCCGCCGAAGGTGGGATTTAATTGTGGGACCAAGCTACCCCACCTCCTCCTACCTACCCTTGCTCGCGTTCATGGTATTACACGATAATCTAATAAATCTATTTACATTTAACGAGTCTATTTACTTTTCATCTTGCTTAAATATTTCGTCCGTCGACTTTTATCCGCGTACGGTAGGAACGCTGGTACGTATGATAATTAAAATCAAACACCTCGTTAGGAATGAAACTTATCGAGGGGGGGGGGGATGATTAATCCTGATACCGATAATCTCGCGAGTCAGCCTGACACCCGTTTAATCTGAGTTTCAAGACACTTTGATCTTTTTACGCGCTCGTTCTTTCGCTTGAAAGAAATATACAACGTGTTTTTTCCATAGTCTAGAATGAAGATTGACGTACAAATTACCCTCGATTTCCCCTATGAAACGCAACCATAAATAAAATTTTATAAACCTCCATATTTCACCCTAGCGGAAAGAATCTCCCTCAAAGAAATCTCAAATAAAAGATCGACACCGGCATCGATTATCCCTTCACCTCTGCCCGACGCACGGTATTACCACGCCGGATATGATTAACCATAAACAATAATGAAAGAATTTATAATGACAAAAAGAAAAAATGTATCAGAACGACGATAACTATGGGACAAATTGCCAAGAATACACATACACGTGGAAGTTCTAGCTGGCCTGCTAGCCTGTCATCGCTGCTACACCGACACACAGACACACACACACACACACACATACATACGTACACCAGCCGGATAGCACCCGAAGCGATATCCTCCGGATATCGTCCGCGGATCGTGCTCGTCAGATGGGATTTCCTTGGAGCAAAATGCGGCTGCATCGCGTGAGCCACGGTCTTATTCACCACGGTCGCATTAACGTTCATAAACTTTGAGCGTACCCGATGCCATATTTCAAGTTAATGAGCGCAATAAATTTATACGTCGCGGTAGACTGGCAGGGAGACAGGGAGATTGAACGCCGAGGAGAGGGTGGCCGGGTGACTCGAGAAAGAAGCGAAAGAACAGGGGGGTGGGAGGAGGAGTGAAGAGAGGTCGGCAATAAAGTGAAAAAGGAGGAAAGTTGCGGCCGATAGAAAGAGCAGGGAAACGATGGACGAAGGGGCGAGGAACCGAGGAGAATAAGAAAGGGGGGGTAGAGATGGAATGAAGCGGAAAAAAAAGCTGGAGAAAAGGAAGATGGACAACAACGAGGAAAATAAGGAGTAATAAAAATTGAGAAAATAAAGAAGGTAGAAAAGTGGTAGCAAACAAGAATATATGGAAAATAGAAGACGAGGAAAATCCGATAGGGGATAAGAGAGAAAAAATTGGAAACTAAAAAAGAGAAGGCGAGAAAAATCGTGAAAGAGCTGGGCGGAGGGGGGAGGGGAGGGGAAGGGGTGGGGGGGACGGTTGTTAGGTAGCAGAACTGCGAAAAGAGGAAAAAAGAAAGGAGAGGAAGGTGGGTGTACACAAGCGACCGATACCCGTTTTTATTAATAGAAATTCAATTTGAACGGAGCAAGCTCGGCAATTCGGAGAAAATCGAATTATCCTCGGAATTATCGGGAGTGCACGATATCCGTACGAGGTATACATGTATACGTAATCTATATCCAGAGCACGTTTTACACGTCAAGTGCACTCCGTAGCGCGAGAGGCTCATCGATGATATTTCGTAGCATGAAAATGTTGCGACCTTAATTCGTTTACCATCAAACATTGGAATAGCCGATGTCATTTGTCTACCGAAATTTTAACCTCTGAATTATTTGATGAATTCTGTCGTTCCTTTTGCTTCTCTCTCTCTCTCTCTCTCTCTCCTTCATTTTTTATTTTGGGACACCGTAATGGAATTTAACATTCGCGAAATTCGTGTTTTTTTCAAATAAATATGTAAATCTTGCGTGGGATATCGCGATGAAAATATGTAGTGCGAAGTCTCTGCATAATTGATGGGCAAACTTATACGATATTGTGTACACAATATACGAGACGAGTTATTGTCGATTTCATTTTTCAGTTTATAAAATGAAGAGAAATGTTTGTCATATTTGTTAGCAGATTACCGCATTTTTTCTATCGTGACGGTGTATAACACGGTACGCAATGAAATGCGTCGAATGGAAAATGCAGAGACTAATAATTTGAGCAGACATGCCAATATTTAAGTATTGAAGGCAAATTTTAATTACGGCTAACGAAATGAAATTCTAATATTTATGCGGTGAATTTATACAATTTTTCAATTTATTGAAAGTCAAACGAGAGATAATAGGATCGATCAATAATTTGATTCATGATTAATCAAACATTGAATGTTGCAAACGTTTCAACAAAATAGTTAGTACTTTAGCAGCGTAATATTATATTGTATTTTTATGGTACAATACCGTGAAACTAGTGAAAAACTATATAACTACTCTGTCGTTAGCATCCTATTATTAAAAACTGTAATTAATCACTTTATATGGAGATCCGACGTTCCGTAATATGCTCAATACTGGAATTCTAACGTAAATGAGTAACGAACGGTTAATTATATTTGCAATATTTCCGGGTAATTGCTCCATAATAAATAAAATTTATTACCCTCTTATCTCTCCATAATACAATTTTTAACGAGGCTCCATAAGTGGACTTATTGCAAGAATATTAAAAGAAATTGCAATTTATTATATATCTACATTGCTGATCTTTTCACGTATTCTACGCCGTAAATTATATTCATTTAATAACGTTACGATACAGATGTTAGATAGGAATAAGCAAGTGCTCGATTGCGACTGCACGCGAGACAAACATACTTCAAAATTATACTGTTATGCAAAATATAAATATAATTCGATAACATCTGTTTCCACCTACCAAAGGGAATTCCCTTGTGCATAATGTTAGGTGTTCTTTTCGAACGACTTCGTCAACTAATGTAAGAGAATAAATTTCTCGGAAAAAAACTCAGGGGAAACTCTATAAAACAAACAATTGACAGATTCATTTTTGCGTGAACAACAAAGTGCTCTATAATTCAAATCTTCCAAATTCCTCGTTCTTTTCTCTAATTCCCTCGTTTTTTAATTAAGACCGACGACGGCAACTTTTCGTCGACTTGGTTCTTATATGCATGTTATAAAGCTGGCTATCAAAAATCGGCTCCTTTCCATAGCTCTCATCCCGAACCGTTTGCCAATTACAAAAGGGAACCGTCGCCGAAATTTCACCTCCGGCAGTCCCGGGGTTCGCTCTTTTTCTGGATGAAAACTTTGTGGTTCGCCAGCCACCAACCGGATCCTTTTCCAACGAGACACCGTACAAGATTACTTTCTTTGTACGGCCGAAGTTCGTTTCCCTGCCGATGGTTTGAGTCGATTACAAAGAGCGCTCTTTGAAGGCGGGACCTTTTGTGTCGTGGCTTCGCCGTCTTATCCCGCGAAAGTCATACTTTGTTCCCTTCATGTCGGACGATTCTCTTACTGTTCCCTTGCGGGAATTAATCGGCCACGGATGCCGCATTCGATTGGAATGCCAAAAACCGTATCGATCAAAGCGAAAATCCGACGTACTTAAGATACTAAGGAGCTCCCATTTTATACCACCGGAATATGGTATTCGTCAAGTAACAGCGAGAAGATAGAATGCAAAGATCTTTGAATAGTTTTTAATAATTTTAGTCTTTACTTCTTCCTTTGTGGAGTTGGTAATAATTTCATCTGTTGTAAGGGAACTGAATATCATAGATTTAATAATGCGGGTTGGATATAGTATTTAAATGAACAGTGATATCATGTAATTTTGTACTCTCAAACTTATATACCTATGTATGTATCTTTTTAAATTTTGATTGATTATCACTGTATACTATTACGATTTTAAAAGAATAATATTTCTATGTAAAATATCACGTATAACAGTTACTATTTATAACAGTAAAGTTCTCTGGAGCAATGGTGAGTGCATTTTTCTAATAAAGTTATTTTAAAATCAATTTTATTACATAACTTTCTCGAGGCAAAACCAACATTCATTTGTATACAAAGTTAAATATCGCTTTGTCAT
Source organism: Mimumesa dahlbomi (assembly GCA_917499265.3). Classification (NCBI taxonomy): domain Eukaryota; kingdom Metazoa; phylum Arthropoda; class Insecta; order Hymenoptera; family Crabronidae; genus Mimumesa; species Mimumesa dahlbomi. The sequence continues at coordinate 6,255,833 of OU824118.1, read as the reverse complement.
TCGTTCTTCCACGCCGAATCCAACGTACCTCCGTTCCCAAAGAAACTGCGGGTCTTTAAATATTTTCCGCCGCGAGCATCGCCGAAATAAATGCTACGTGTCGATCATAAATCCCGTTTTATTCGAAGAAGCGGTACGCGTCAGCTCGAAACGGGGAATGTGCCTCGCGGCAACGAACGCGAAAGAGAGCGAGTGCTGGAAAGAGGGAGAGGATGCAAATTCATTAAAGCAAATTACTTACGCACGGGCTTAAACAAGACGAGCTCGATGTAATAAAAGGGTACTCGCTTACCCTTTGTTAACGTCATGGTGCAACTCGTGCGTTCGCTTAAGCACTCGCTAATACATCCGCCGAGACACACCCGAGCTATTCGAACTCGTACTGGTGATAATGAATAGCAACAACTCCATAAACTAACTCCTCTCTCTCTCTCTCTCTCTCTCTCTCGAGTGCGAGCCGTCGCGTATGGACGGAACACAACGACCAACACAATGTTCGGGCACAAAACGGCGAGATTAGAACCGAAGAGTACATTTACGTTCGGGGGAAGTGTAATGACTATCCAGAATGCAATTCCGACCGGGTATGTATATATATATATCGAGTTGTTAAATGATATTCCGATGATCCGCGGCAGTGATATCGGAAAAAGTTTTTTTTTTTCTTTCCGCCCGATCGCAAGATGTTCGTCCGTATATTTTCAACGTGTATGTGAGAAAAACAAAAAAGATGTAGCGTAACGAGCCAATGGAAATATGTAATTGATGTTTATCCTACGTGAGTAATTCTTCGAGGAATGTTGGACCGCTGCCAAAATTTTGGAGACAAGAATTATAAATAAAGACGGGTCCCAGGATAGCGCTGGATTCGTGTTTATGAGATGCGAAGAGGTTTCATCTTTCCTCGGGGAAATAAACTCGCGTGTAATTTCACTAAAGTGCGTGATATAGAATTACATGTATCTGGCATGATACTAGGGGTGTCCTATAAATCATGCTTTAATTATTCCGAAATATTTTTCGCCAAAGCAGCAGGTACTTTGTTTAACCCACTATAACGAATCTTTCAATATACACCTCTATACATATATCTCTATTTTGTAAGTCTGTTTTCTCTTACCACTGTGTACCATTATCTTTTAAAAATGTATTTAACACTAGAAATTTAGAAATTTAGCTTAAATTTAGAAAGGTGCGTTTTTTAAAATTCTTCATAACTATGTTTCTATATTTAAATCATTAAATCGATCGATTTACTGTCTTCCTTCATTTCCTAGTTTCAAAGGCATGTATTTAATATTTTAAGATATACCTAATTAATCCTCGGTAGTTCTCGTGTTAATTACCCAATTTCTCACTTCCGAATGTGTCATCCTTACTAAAATACTTAATACCAAAAATTGCTATTTAAAGAATAATTTACATTCCATAAAAAACAAATTGTATATTTCGTAAACCATTAATAACCGTCCGAGTAAAACAACCTAACGCGTCATCTCGCGAGAAGTTCCGAGATGCACGTGCATTATGCACACCCCGATTCAATTCAAAACCGCGCTATTCCTCGTTTAATCCCACTACAAATCTCCAGCTACGGTACGACTCATTTCACGGGATTCCAACTTTTCGTTGCCCCGGCGTACTTATTCCGGTCGCGACGTAATTCCGGATGATTGCGCCTATCCCGAAATCTCGACACGGTTCGGCTCCCTCGAAATTCGCCGGCGAACGGGTGCCACCGGGGCCACGGGAAACCGAGAAATCGCTCCTCCGCAATTCCGCGCCGCGGCGTACGCAACAATAGGCGGAAACGTCGAGCGTTACAAAAGGAGCATCGCGAAGGGAGAGAACGCCGGACAGGAACGCCGGTGGCCCGATAAAGAATCGGAGCGAATCAAAGGTTCCCCCGGGGAAAACGATAAGGCTGTCTCCTACATATGGTACCTGTAAAACCGTCAGATCGCCGGATAGTTACGGTGTCTGGCTATTATAATTAGGTATCCACGGACAGAAGCCTGCTTGCCGTCCGATAGGATCGATTCGAAAATTTCGATGGTTTTCGTCGGGCGATTTTGAAGACGAGTCTGCATTCCAGACAGACTTTCGGATATGTGGGAAGAAGATCGGGATAGATAATTCTGATTTTAATTGGACTATTTAGTGTATGTATGATGTTTAGAAATTATTCGATTGAAATACAAATTTTCTATGCGTTTCATTGCAAACGTGGACTTGAAATTAAAAGTTAGAAGTTCTTCAAAAGAATTTTCCATTTGATTCAATTTCATTCAAAAGTGATTCCAACTGATCCCATTTGCTACAAGCTGTCACATTTTCCCAGGCCAAACTATAAAACAAATTCCAAAATCGACGACAGTTAACCGATCTTCCTATCTAACCAACTCCATTAAAGAATCGCGAATTTTTCTCCGACATGTGACGTGCTCCCGAAAACCGTTCGACCTGAATCCGTGATTACGCTAAACCCATATCGCTTCGTTTATCCCGGTATTTTAAGCTGGGTGCTATCCAGGAACGTCCGCAGCACCGCTCGAGACGTAGCCAAGAAGTCTTTCCAGCGAATGCCGATTTCCCTTCACATACCGTCCCCTTATTCTTCTTCCGCCGTCTGTTCTTCTTCTTCAAATCGTACGAAGTCCGGACTGGCAGTCTCATTGTCCGTAGTTAGATAGGAGGTTTGCATTGCAGATTCTAGACTGATACAATCTGCCCGGCCCGCTGCCAGGAGCAAAGAGTCGTCTTGGTTACGTGATACGCGACGAGAATTCGTCTCGCGAGACGAATCGCATGCTTGTGTGTAGGTTATGTACGCGACATTGTAACGTTGACGAATATATGCGTCACGGTATTTATATTAAATTATAATACGTACAGAGAGATAATTATCTAATGATATTATCTAGAATTACTGTGAATCCGTTACATAAGACGGTGACTGTGACACGTGACGATATGTAGTATATATGTATATATTAATTAATACTATCTTCTGATAATTATAATAACGATATTATCTGATGCTTCTTTGTATATATATTAGATACCGTAATAATAAGTTGAACGTAGTGCAAAGGTATACTTGGGAAATACCCGCGAACCGTGAAATTGATACGTAAAGTATATAAATTCTCATTAAATCAGCATGTTTAATCGCGAGACTCGCGTAACACGCGTAACAATCGCGGTGTTAATCACAAGTGATTAGTCTTTCGGTCGATAATTAACCGTATATTCCCTGAAATCGTCACTAAGGGAATGACGTACGTACGCGATAATTGCCCGATAAAGTGATAAACCCCCGTTGGATTATATTGTAAGCATGTCACCGTATCAAGAGATATGCAAATGATAATTAATTATTAGTGTGTTGATCGTTATGTCGTCGGCGGGTCGGACCGGATCGATGTACCTATGAATTCCCGTAGACCGATGCTGGATGATAAAGTTTAATTAAGGAACGTATTAACGCACCGTAGATACAACATACGGGATGGTAAGCAGCGTCTGAGTGAGTGGTTAGCAAGCAGGTGCACGGATAATTATACGTTTTCCTCGTATATCGTCGCATGCTACCGGAATAATTAAGCAAAACTGATGAGCGTTTCGCCCCCCCTCCGTCGGGGGCCCTACTACTCCTTCTGCCAGGCCTCGTCCAGCAGTTTCGTGAATTTTTAATTTGCGCACCGATGCGCCGTGCACCCTCCAAATTAACGTAGTTAATGCTCGGCCTGCACTTCGCGGGGCTTATTGGGCGCGCTGATGATAATTACGCTCGGTTAACCGGTTAACTCGCTCCGGAGTAATCGTTTGTTGATGAAGGAGTTTATCCTTTTTTGGAAAAAAAAATCACCTTGTTTTTTTTTTACCCCTCCCGTAAATTACGACCGAAAGAATTACCGAGCTCCGACTAATTTCTAATTAAATTTAAACGCACGATTACCTATACTTTTCTTTTTCATTTTTGCAATTCTAATTTCACTGTTCGTCCTCGTCAAAAATATTCATTACCAAAGATTATCTTATCGCAACGATTTTGCTTCCCGTTTCCCTGGAAGATAATTTTATTCGTAAATAGAAAATGTTCGTGACGAACGATCCTCTCGCGGAATCCCGACGTCAGCGGCGTGCATTTCGTGACCGTGTCAACGTGCAAGGAATTACGAATGCATGATAAATAAATAATAGCTAACTGCCGGTGCAATTAAGCGTGTATTACCGACTCATAATAGGTCGCCCTGCGGACTTTCACCGACACGGACTACGTGTTGTCAGAGGAGGAGGAAGGGGGAATCGCTTCGACAGTGACAGAAAAAGGGGGGGGGGGGAAGAAAATAAAAATGACAAAACGTAATGCGCATTCTAAACGATGCGTCGTGTTTCTCCCGTTTGTCCTCTCGCCGCTCGTATGGTTCGTTTCGCTCGCGCGTTAGTGTGTGAGTTTTCTCGGCAGCATCTATCGGCACTCGTGTTAAGACCGACTATTGACTCATTGCACGTGGAACGCCATTTCCGAGAGATTTCTCCGGGCAGATTGCGACAAGAACATCGGGGGCCCCCGGTCGACGATTTACTCGCGAGAGAGGTTTCGACGTGCCTAGCCGGTTTTTACGCAGCCCTCGTATGTATCTTGGATTTTCGAGTTTTTTGCTCGGAAGTATGCGGGGGGATATGTTAAAATCGCGTTTCATTTAATGTCAGGCGGCTTAAATCGCGCCGCGGTTTCTTGTCGCTGACGGGTATTGGCTCTTACAGGAAAGTATTGAATATGTTTTCTTTTTCTCTTTTTTTTTTTTGCTTTTCGTTGGAACGCGTTCATTGAAAAGAAACCGATGCGGTGCAGCAAGTGAAATTCCACGTATCACGTTTCAATGTTTTCTGCGCGCTCGTATGCGTTGCATTGTAATTGACGAGGAGAACATTTCAATTTACCGGATAGCATTTTATTAAATATGACACAACGAGAATCCCCCGCCCCTCCCCTCTCTGTTATTTCGTTTGCAATCGTGAAGCTGCTGAACGTGAACCGCGCTCGCAAGAAATTCAGTTTCTTCGATTAATTAAATCGAATGCAATTACGATAAACCGTTTATGTTATTCTCGTTAAGAAACCGCGCATTGTGGCAACGGGAAAGAAACTTTTCAGTTCGATCGTTCGCAGTAAACATTGTATTAAATGTTAATATGCGGCCGTGATAAAAAAGAAATCAAACCGTGACAAAACATATTATTCCGACGCTTAGCAATGTGATACACGCAAAAACCACAAACTACCTCGCAAATCGATGCAAATGGGTTAAGGACTACCTATTAAAAAGATATCATATGCACGTGATTGCGAAACGCCCGACGACTCAAACATAATAAACCTTCGCGTTCCACGGCGAACAAAAAGAAAAAATATCACCCATACCTTAAATACAGGTACCTATAATTTTGTCAGAGTGTAAATACACGCGGTCCTTACCGCTGATATATACGGCTGATAAATATGTCTGCTAACATACCTTGGGGTCGAAGTTGAAGACCTGTTCGGGTCTCAGCGGACATTCAAGACCGCATTTGCAGGTTCCCACTGTCGTCAGGTACTCCTTCAGCTGATCCAGCGAACCCAGCGCTGTGCTGCTTGGACTGCAAGGAAATAAAAAAAAAAAACACTGGCATTAGGTAATATTTCATAAGCAGACCACGTGTCAACGCGAAGGAAACACACATAGCCGAATGTGTTGAACCTGTCGCGCTTAATCAACACGTTTCCAGCTGCAAGATATGATTAATTGGAATTAAATGGATCGTGAAATATTTGCTATTATTATTGATGTACGCCGTCGACTGGTATAATCGTCGAGATAACTTTATAGAAACATTATTTTGCCACGTTTCCTCTTACTAATCGGCAGAAATGCGCAAAGTAAATGAAAACTATGACGGCCGTGTATTAATAACGGTTTGCTCGAAACTCGAATATAATAAGAAAGAAAACGTTTGTTACATAATGACACTTGCAAATATTAATACAAATCGCTCTAGCAAATAACTTGCGGTAAACTTTCTATTTCCCGTTGCACGGTAATTTTATAATCACCTTCCCCGCGAGCGTCGGGTGAAAAATTCTATTAAAATTTCTCCTTTTCATATACGTTTCTTTTGATGGGCTTGTAAACACGGTGAATTTATTATCCCACGAATAACGTATATTAAGCAAATTCTTATTTAAAAAAAAGACACATACAAAACGAATACAAAAATACGACATCTAAATTAAACTCATCCCGCCCGTTCATTCTTCCCGGTATTTTATCCCGTCCTTACCGCACACATTTTAACGTGCTCAAGCAGACGAGAGCGGAGATCTCAGGGAACGGGTAAATGATATCAAAGATAAATTAACTAACTCATAAAGAAGGTACACCGGCGAAAGGGGGAGCCGATGTTTCGAGGGGAGCGCCAAATAGGCGTTTCATAATTTCACCGACCGCGTCGATGAGGTGGAAGGAGACGGTTTATTACCTACAGACACCGCTTGTTCGGTGGTGAGACCGGACAGTAATGGTTTGGGGACGTTTGTTGAGGGATCGAACAACACGGAGGGGACCCTCTGCCGGTGATTCAAACCGGTCCTAAGAAAGTGAAATGCTATTACTGTACCATGCGTCGAGGAATTATTCAATTCTGCAATTAGTCCGTTTTACGATGGGATATTATACTTCCGGATGATAAACATATTTATTTAATACCATAGCAATCATTTAATTGTGAAGAAAATGATAGGGTATGTTTCCTACCGATTTCATTAACAAAATTAAAAAATTTCTATCACAGAAATGACATATTCACCAAACTTGTCTCGTAACTTACTAAACGATAACTTTTGTTACAGAAACGATAAAACGTATCACTTATACATATCTAAATTTATCTCAATACAAATTACCCATGTTGAACACGAACATTCTCTGCTTTCTATTAAAACAAATCTCCCGACACTGGTAAGTACATGAAATATCATTGAGGACTTACAGACAGTTACGCAGTTAATCGCCTCGAATAATTCAAGCCTAACAATCCATCCCGGGAGGCAGAAATATCATAATGGAGAGAAGGACCCGGTCTGTCGAAGGGAAAGACGGTTTATCACCTATCGCTCTCTGACTCGAAATCCCCAACAGCGACGGTTCGCAAGTAACTAATTCGAAGAAGGGATCCCGGTCGGTGGTTCGTGGCAGAATCCATGAGGTGAAACGAGCCAGGGTCGCCGCTTGTATATTGATTACCCGGTAGAGAGACAGAGAGACTTTGTTTCGGGGTACTTTGCAGCTTCCTAAACTAATAACCCCAGGCGCTTCATCCCGGCATTATAACCCCCGGGGGGGAAAGGCTCGCCTTTCCTTCCTATGTCCCGTCCACAGGAATCCTCCTGGCAATTATTTCTCGTGACAACAAGACGAATTCGTGCACCCACGTTCGCACTAATTTCCGCCGGATTCGATTTGTTCGTCTCGATGCCCGCCACCCACCCATCCGGCCTTCCTTTCCTTTGTCACCCCTCGGTTATGAATTATGAAATACACATCTCCACTTCGCCGCGAGTTAGCCGAGGATTATTATCCGCACCGCTCCGGGGAATTACCGGGTAAGTGTTTGAGTAATGCTTGGAATTTCGGCGGGAGTGATTTTCATATTTTTTCTTTAAATTGATGGGGTTCTGATTAATCGACTGAAGTATCTGGCCGAATTAACGGGAGAATATTGCGCGCTAGCGTTTCCGCGATTGGTAGATGAAACGTGGGGGAAATGGTAATTAAAGAGTGATTGTAATTAATTGGTGATTGAGATTTTATGAAGACTTCTGCTATGTGTTCCTCTATTTTGAAGATTTTAGGAATTATCGTTTTCATAATTCGTAATCTTATCCGATAATTAATTAGTAATTTTAATAGTATTACGTATCAGTTTTGAGAAGATTATATAATATTTGAGCTTTTCTTTATTATGCACGTATCGCGGAACTTTTTATTCCTCTTTGAGCTATGTTTGCTTTATTATCAACGTTGCTCGGCGAATTGAAGGGAAATGTTGGTATCCTGTTTTGAATTTATAATACAACGAACACACAATTATATTATAAATTAAACGCAGAAGGAAACGTCGGGTCAGTGTAAGCAACGAGCTTCTGTTATCGGTTAGCCGGGGAGAAGAAGCTACCGTATTAATTAACAGCGTGGTTAATCAACTACGAAAATCCTCCAAGTAATTGCTTTCCGCGTCAGGAAGACAAACACTCGCGGAACCGTTCGGTATTAAATTATTAATTCACCCCGATTGATCTTGTTTGTTGAATTATAACATGCGCACTCGGGCGTAATTTGTCCTTTTTTATCCGTACCGTAATTTTCCTCGACTTAAATATTTCAAAATTATTTTCCAAGTTTAATACCCAAGTTTCCCTTCACCGAATCCCGTAACTGAATTTTCATCGCGCGATAAGGTACAAAATCAAAGTTTGTTACTTTAAACGAGTTCCTATCTTTAACGAATGAAACTTTACACCTTACTCCGGTCTATTTAATTCAATAAAATCATAATTCCTACGGGTAACAATATCCGAACTGCGTGAAAACTCCCACTGATATACGATATTATTCAAAATAACAACGACGATGAAAAGGGTATCCCTACACTATGATATATATCAGATACGTCTCATCGCATAATAAGCGTCCCTCTCGGCGTATAATAAACATAAAAGCCGCATTACATCACCATCCGAAATTTCATATTTCCGTCGTTCCTTCGCATGCATACATTCGCGGAATTTTTGTCGAAAGTCGAGCTTCCCGACCAGGTCGCCAACTACTCCGTGGAAGAGCAGTCTTTTTTTTCGCGCACCCCCTCATCCAAGATTCGGAATGCAAAATCCTTGGCAATGTATCAACATTCACGAGGCCGGGTCGCTGGAATCACAGCAGCCGGTTTTCGGGGAGAAAATAAGACTTCGAGGGTGGTTCCGCGTGGCCGCATATTCAACGTAACCACCTCGCTAAAGACGGAGGGTGGCTCACGTTCTAGATAATGCGATACCGTTGTGTCGCACCGATCTCTCAAGCCGTCTGCGAAAAAGGTGCAATCAAATTTAAATACTCGTGCGTGAATTTAAAGAGGGATGTTTATCGGGGCTGAATTTTCGTTTATTTCTCACGCCGGGAGAATGTCAATATTTTCGCGTGTACTTGGGTGAAGCGGGTAACAGACTGGTGAAGTTATTCATTCTTATTCGATACATTTATGAATTATTATTGTGCTAAATTTATCTAGTTCTATTCCAATGTTTGGTAAAATACAAACTTTATTTAAAGAAAGATATAAAAAGAGAATCATTTTTCATGACAATACGCAATTTGCTTGACAATGTTCGAATGATAAATTCGTCGAAAAGAGTTTATTTCTACACCTAATAAATAAATATTCACCGACAATTTATATCGCATTAAAAACTACACAGTTTTTATTATAACCAACGTTCTAATATCTCTTGTTTAAATAATGTTTAGTTATTGAATCACGTCATATATTCATTCATCTGTAATTCCCCCAAGTACGGAAAATAGAAAACCAATTACAGCATGTGAATGGTTCCAAGTTCCTACAAACGATCGATATCATGGAAAATTCAGTAACCACTCTGACAACCCGTTTTGGTACAAAGCGACGACCGAAACCTACTATACAGCTGTGATTCCATAAATAAGAGCTACAGGAACTTCCTCCCATTTCCAGCTAGCATGTGAAGTGTGTCGAGACACGTTGCAGAGAGTACAGAGGCACATTGGATGAATTATATCGGTTAGAAGGGCTGGCTAAGCTGCTTGTTCTCGTAAAGCGAATTCTACTGCCAGTGAAACCAACATCAGCTTTTACCGCATACCCTTCCGTACACCCTTTTCCTCGTTTTCCCCTGTCAAATTGCGCAATTATTCTTGTTTTCAAAAAGGTCTTCTACACCTGTTATCGCCGATTCGTTAAACCCTTTTTACGGTGAAAATTGAATGCTTTAGCATTTTTCGAGAGACCTTTTTTACAGAAGCAAATTGTTGAATAATTTTATATTATTTGACATAGCGGTGCGATGGGTGTGATTACAAAAAAAAATTGGTGATTTGTTTCCGATGATATTTCATATAGATAAAACTAAGCGTGTCTTGGAAGTTTATTAGTATTACGAAAAATTATATTCGATTATAGGATAATGTTCTTGTGATAAATAAAGAGTTATATATTCTCGTTTAAAAAGATAAAAAAGTGATTACATCGCGTCAAATCATTTGCACGACCGCAGTGAAAATTACGTGATAAAGCAGGCCAAACTTATTTAAATTTAGAATGCACTCGAGAATAACAACCCTCCTGTTATGGAAATATTATGGAGATAGGGCTAGTGAAGGACGAAAATATTATCTGACGATTTAAATGAGTTAATCAACGAACTGTTCTACCTGTTTCAAGGCATATTTTACTAAAGCTGTAATGAAAACAGTTTTATAGTATAATAACGATGCAATCTCATGACTGCGATAAGTAAATTAGTTCTTAGAACGGATGGTTATGCAAAAGATCGACATTAAAATTAATGTTCTATTTATATAATTCAGTACTATTCGTAATGAATAAATAAATAATTATCTTTTTATAATATATTCGTCCGAACTAATGAAAATCGTTTGTTACCGTAATTAATTATATAATTGTCCACAAAACTGTATGTAATAATTAATAGAATTTCTAAAGAACACGTTTAAACATTAGATGTACATTCTCACCCTACGTGTTCCAACGATATTTATTGCAAGCATCATAAATACTGTCGAACACACTAATTTTTAATTACGTTCGAATGAAACATCAATAACAATTGCACCGTATTATGTATTCGAAAACGTACACCATTCATATTAATACCCAGTACAATCGTCAACCATTTTCCACGCATTAAAAATATAAAATTCATTTTGATACGCGATAATTTTATTATCGCGGTATCCGAACGTTAAACATTCGCCGACCAATAAAAGAGCCACAAAACACGTACTATAATCTCGAGCAGTTTCGTTCGTTATTATTCTTTCCCGATAGCACTAAAGCGAAAGTGGAGGGCGACTACGGACAAAATATAAATCCGCTTTCTGAAATTATGTACATATTCGCGGCAGCGTTCGTGTCGAAGGTCTAATCTGAAATTGGCGAAAAACGTAGGCAGTAACATTATTCCACCAGCGGGAACACGATAGTTCGCAAGGAACTGCACGTTCTTCGTGTTAAAATCGCATATCCTTTAACCAACAGCGATGCACGCGTGCGACTGACAAGGCGTGACATTACAACGGTCAGGTTCCCATAACCCCTGACTCGTGTCTATGGTACGTACATACATACATATCCGAAGCTGAGAATGCTGCTGGCGCGTGGACTATACTTATCTACGATCTATCAGCGGCTTACCCTTTACACGTACTTTTACCGGTAACGTGCACGCGTACCGCAACGTGGCCACCCGTTATATGAAATTGCGAATTCTAATCGATTTCGGCCGCGGAACGTGGGAAGCGTTGAAAAGCTAGCTTGAAATCGAGTTTTATTTACAATTGTTACGTCTCAGTAGGATTTACCTCGCGTCGATGCTCTTAACGATGTGCTTGAAAAATGTACTGCATAGAAATATCTAAGTTTTAAAATTCCTATTCCCAAAAATTTCCTAATTTCCTAATTTCCTAGTTTCTTAATTTCCTAATTTTCTAATTTCCTAATTTCCTAGTTTCCTAATTTCGAAATTTCTACATTGCGAAGTTCTAACCTTCGACATTTCTACGCCCTGAGATTCTAAGCGTTGCAATACCACGCGTAAAAATGTCTAACTTCTGAAATTCTGGTGCCTCAATGCTTCAAGTTTTGGTATCCAAGGTTTTCAGATCGGTGCACGTTGAAACGTCTACGGGTTGATTTTTATACGCGTTAATCTGAGCGATCGCGGTCGTAAAATTACAGAATCCGTGGGGCAATAAAAATTGCTAAACGTACGAAAGGGGGGCAAAAACGAAAGATCACTAATGATAAATCGTCGAAGGTAGCCCGCAAACGCTAGATACATATACCGGAGCGTACCAATTGGAATTGGCTCGTAATTCGCGGCCATTCCGACGGATGGCTTCACCCCGATAATTACCGTTCCAGGACAAATTTATGACAGTAATAATTTACGCGGAAACTGCGGCCGACTAGCTCGATAAAGAGCGATTAACTATAAAACGAAATTGCGTTGGTCGACGCTTCGACGCGGTGCGCCGCGACGTACACCGTCGAGGGTACGATCAAACTTTAAACCGCCCTGATAAACCTGGAATTGCGTTCGACACTTCACCGATCATTTCATATCTCGAATATTAAAAGCGTACTCCCGAACTGTTGAAGTTTCGTTTGAAAGAATCAAACGTCTGATGAACAACTAGCTTAGAGCGTCATGTAAATTTATGCTTTTTAAAAATATTAGTATTAGAATAATTGAAATTTTACGCGAATAAAATGCTGTCAGTTCACTGATTGCGAGGGAATCTTTAAAGAAATCGGACGAAATAGAAAAATATGAAACGGTGCCTTAAAAATCACCAACTTATTAAGGTTGTTAAATTTCCAGAATAAAAACAAACGCAAAAACTGGATAAGTTTTGTGATAAAATCATTTAATATTACCCTATTTAATCTATTATTCTGAACCACTTTTTCATCCACAAATTATCTCATCGACCACATTTAATCCTTTAAAAATTTCAATATAAAAATACATCCCCCACATCCATGCCAACTCTGTTAATTCCTTTATTAACAGAAGTCTCCGTTTAACCCATCCTGTAATAAGACAATTAACCTTGATTCACACCGGTCTTCTATCCAGCATCTCTATCGAACAAAAAAAAAAAAACAAAACTCCCACGTTCGATATTCAGCCTCGATCGATTCATACGGCGGCCTCTAAAACATCTGTTCGCAATCAGCCGGCAGGATCGCACCACTTACACCGGGCCAGTGAGAACGTAAATTATCAAATCACTTAAACGAAATGCCCGTCAAAGCGTTCGGTCCGTCCAGATGAAGCGACCGACCGAGCAATCCGACACGAAAACATCAGCAACACTCCGCGCCGGCCGCCACAAATCAATAATCTCGTTCGCAAGATCGTTCGTGCCCGATCAATTTTGGTGTCCATTACGCCTCGAAGAGAGCGGTCTCTATCCGCGGGCAGGCCTGCGGTACGATATTATCGGGTCGGACTACAGAGGGGGGAGAGAGGGAGGGCGAGAGGGGGAGGGGGAAGGGGGAGAGGTCGAATAATTTTCGACCACGAAAAGTGAAACGTTAACGGCGCCCGATCACGAACCGCTTGTTTCCTTCGGGTGTTTTGCACTTTTGTGCATGCGAGTGAACCGCCGTGGACTACGGGTGAGCCCGACGGAGGAACAAAGGGGGACGTAGGGCACGAAGAAAGAGAAAGAGAGAGAGAGATAGAGAGGGGAAGGGAGGAGAGAACCATTTCGCAAGTTGGATCGAGCGCAGATTGCAGTCATTTGCCGACATAAATTGCACGGCCAGGTAATCGCCTCGCGCGGAGAAACGAGAGCCGTTATACGATGCACATCGAAAAGCGCCGGGAATCGAGAAAAAAAAAAAATCGGAGAAATCTGTTTTTCTGGGGGAACGGATTCGGAACGCGACCCGAACGCGGCTTCGTATAATTCAGTAGTCGATCGAAACCAACGTGGTTGTCGTATTGTTTCAGGTATCGTTCTAGTTATCGTTCGTACGAATCGTTTCGAAGAAGCTATGAACAATTTGCTGGAGAACACAATTTGCTGTAAAATATGAAATTAGAGATAAGAATATAATATACTTGCGACTATCTTTAGTTTTCGTAATATTCAAAATGGGTTGACGTGGAATACGTATGTCTCTGTTAAATAGCACACGTACGATTATCGATGTATTTATAAACAAACGAAAAGCATAATTAATGTGTTATTTCATTTACCGTTTAATATTTAGAATATTTATTTATAATAGCAAGTAATAAATTCGATTGAAAATGATTACATTTAACGCGCGGCGGATACAAATGTTGGTATACATGTTTACCGTTGAAACTGTCGTGAAATTAATATTTGCGTAAACGGGTTTTATACACCACTGCGAATTCGTTCCGCGTGAAATTACCATTCGTTCCGAGTTTTACAACGCTGCCACGGTGTGTGTACCGGAACCAAAACTATCGACGGCAAGATACGCGCTGGACGATAAGGTTATCGGGCCGACGTTGCAAGTCTCGCCGATAACGCGACATTGCGTGGATTCTTGGCGAACGTAGGTATAGGTTATGCACAGAATCGACCGCGGCAGTTTCTCAGGTAACAATGCAATTACGACAGTCGCACGAAATGAACATTAAGAGCCACCTTGGTTTTCAAACTTTTAAATAAATCGTAAAAAAAAACGCGAAAACTTGGCAGCGAAAAAGGCTAACACGAGTTTGCGGTACAGTTTTGGCTTAATATCTGTGGAACATATTCTTCATAGATCATATTTCCAATATAAATGTATAAAAGAAAATTGTCTTTTTTCAAACAGTTAAAATGATTTTTCTTATTTTAATAGTTTGCAAGTTCTATTTCTAGGTAGATAAATACACCCGTTCGTGTTTAAAATCAAGAATTAAATACATGGTATCCTATATTTATTTTAGAATTAAGCAATGTGTAATTATTAGCGCATTTCGCAAAGAATAATACCCGGCTTCGTGAATTGGCAACGCGTCAATCGTTTGAAACAAGGAGTCCAAGGATACTTCTAAACGAATGTAATACATGGATAAAGCGAAGACCATTATCATATAGATAAGGAAATATTTTTAAACGGTCACCTTGTACGACTAATCGATTCTTTCGTAAAAAGTCCCCGTTATTTCGACGAATCGCTCGAATCGACGACAAGCCGGCACGAATGGGAAACTACGAGTATTTTAACAATCGATCACGCGAACCGATCGAGCGAACCGCAAATTGCAACGCGAGTTGCAGCGACTCTTCCACGGAACGATGCGCCGAAGTGACTCGACATGACTCGTAGATTCCGCAAGTCCGATTAGTCTTTCCCAGCGACCAATTATAATAAAGCAATAAACTTTCCACGTGTTTGCCAATAATTTCACCGGCGTGACAGCGCCGAGCCAATCGGTTTACCAGGAAACTCGGAATC
Organism: Mimumesa dahlbomi; assembly: GCA_917499265.3. Taxonomy (NCBI): domain Eukaryota; kingdom Metazoa; phylum Arthropoda; class Insecta; order Hymenoptera; family Crabronidae; genus Mimumesa; species Mimumesa dahlbomi. The sequence continues at coordinate 6,240,521 of OU824118.1, read as the reverse complement.
CAAGGGGAAGAAAATTCTGTGGGAACTTCGAGCCACGGGAATTTCAAACTTAGAAATTCTAACAAGATTGTAGGTACAAACTCGGAGCTTGGAATTGTCAAAATTGCGAGACTTGGCGCAGACATTTTTTTTTGTTAAACGAAATTACGCGTATTTAAATATTAAGACCTCGAAAGTTGAAAGCATTCGTCATTCGTATTAATTATTGCAATTAAGGATAACGTCCGATGATCAGTGTCTTCAAACGTGACAATATTCGGTTTTTGTGCGAATCGGTATTGAGTTCCGGTTGTCAGACCGAAGTTCCACAAGGATTTCCCCTGCAGGTCTTCGCAAAGATAATTATATACAACACCGGCATTGTTAAACAGAGGAATACTACATTGAGCTAATGAGCAACTACAAACGGGCGACTTTACTAACATAATTTCCGCGGAATGATATCCATTTACAGTCCGTACGACGAGTACCGGTAGAACGACAATCTGGATACCGTAAGATAATTAATTATTCATAACAAGGAGGAGATCGTACACGGGAAACCAATATCGGTCCAATAACCATGATTTCGGACCCAGCGTTACGTACGTAATTTAAATTTCACTAATGCAGAACAACGCCAACGGCGTGTCATACTTTATTTAAGGATTCAATTATGCTACCTCCTCGCAGCGCAGAGCGACATAATTCTTCGCCGAGTGGAAGGTTGAAGTTATTTCAGCGTGTAAACGGCATAATTCCCGACAATTTAGGACTTTATTTACTTACCGCAAATGGAATTTCCCTACTTTATCGAAACTCATTCCTCAAATAAAAGAGATCTCTGCCACCGGCGTACCCAATAAACAAGGCTTACTGCCAACTTTACGACTCCGGACCCAGGTGCCTGAAGCACCCTCTACATCAGGCTCTTGTTCCAAGGAGCTTATCAATCGCTCGAGATGCAAACCGCTATGTTAGGCGGTATTACGACAAACGACCGTGCAAATCAGCCTGGTGTTCTCTTGCCGCGGAAGAAACCGTCTCCCAAACCCCGGATGGGGATCAATTTTATGCCGTTTTAACGATCGACTCATTTCGCACGGCACGTTTCGACAACGAGGGAATGCATCGTTTTATCTGTTAACGCGATACACCGGGACCGACGAACAAGTATTCACATTTACGTTCATGTGTCACGGAAGCGGTGAGATTCCGTTTTAAGGGAGCTGGAATGGAAAAGTATGTTTGAAATGTAGTCAGAAATATTGTAGGATAAATTCGATCGTTGCTTTTGTCGGTAATATTTTTGTAAATACTTGTGACAATAGAAGTATTAGATTTCATGGGGAATAAAATAAAGCCTGAAATAATTTAATCGACGAATCGGTGTGCGGATTGTTATTCAGGTCCGATTTAACGCACATTGATTTTCACGCTTCTTTGATCGTATTACAAAAGAAACCAGATACTTGTGTATTTCATTAATACCGAATCGTTATTTATATGGATTGTAATGTCGAGAGTATTTCGTAGAAACTTTTGCAAACGAAGAAAAATAAATAAAGCTAATTTTATAACGAATATTTAAAAACAAACCTGGAGCATTAATTAATTTAATTGATGTAAAAGAAACGTAGGAAAATCATAAACTCGTTTTTCTATATTTTTCCACCAACACAGCTTTCCATGCAAATATAAATTGCCCTTCGCGTCTGTTTTTTCGCATTAATGATACCAGCTATAGACACACTCCAAACCATTCACGAATCCGGAGTGAAATATTCGAAGCAGAAAAAGAGATAATCGATCGCAAAACATCGGCAGTCCGCTAATTTCGCGTAATTGCTGGCAACCTCGTCTACGAAGTGCTGCTTTTTTCAAGGGTTTCGCCGGTATGCCGTGATTATGTTCGGATGAAAAATATGGCTGGGGGAGAAGGATGGAAAGGGTATAATTATTATTGAAAACGGGTAGCAGGAGCATATTAATTAACCGGAATCTTCCTCACTCCATCAGTTCACTTTTTAACAAACTATTAAAAAAAAACAACAATTATGAAACGGGCCAAGTGGAAATACTGGTAAGAAATACATAAAAAATGATAGCTAATGAGATTATCGCGAAGCATCTATAACACGATTCCATCGGGAAATGAAATAAACACCGAGTAAATAAGAAATGTTTTTCGGCAATATACATACAAACTTCCTACAACAAGTGGAACCTATTAAAAGTAAAATTTATCTGCGAGAATGCTAAAGGATCCCATCTTAAAGGAGCTTCCTTGGATAAGTGAGATATTACATAAATCACCTGTTTCAAAGATGTATCAAATTCCATGGTAATTACATTAAAATTACCGTTTTAATCGCACTACCAATGCTACTTCCAAGAACACGAAGTTCTTCGTTTATATTGTATAATAACTTTATAAAATCTTCCCAAACTCACATCGATCACTATTTTCAACCGTCTAAATAAAAAAATCGTACGATCTACGTATATAACGAGGGAAAAAATCAACTTTGTCTAATTTCACGTAATCGCCTCCGAAACTCCGTAAAGTGCTTCTGTCGAGATGTATCGTCGATGCACGATGATTATACCCAGATAACGTAGAGACAGGAGAAAGAAAGAACGTGGAAGGTGAGAGAGGATAATTATCATCGAAAGCAGGTAGCAGAAGCATATGGCGAACGAAGCGGAAGACTCGGTTTCACCTTGCCTCGCCATCCCACGGTTTCGTTTCACCTCGCAGTCCGACAACTGTCCATCTCGGTTCACGCGTCTTAGCAAATACATGTATTATTAGCATGCGTTTATTGATTTATTATTTAATGGTCGGCAGTCGCGCAAGCGCGGGCTAAATCGGGGTTAACCGCTCATTATGGTTTCTGCGTTTATGACCCTCGCGGCGAAGTAACGCGTGAAAGATCGAGAGGCATGGAGAGATCACTGGAAGCGATGATATTTCGCTGGTTTTCTTTTTGATTTTTATGGAGTGTTATAATTACGGCATGTTGTGTTTAACGCGTTGAATTATTTCTTGAATGTTCACTTGAATATAAAATTTAATTTTGTGAAAAATATAAAAATATTCTGTCGAATAATGTATGACAGTTAACTAGACAATTAGGTTTAGAACATTTTTCATCTTCTAATATGCATATCTGCATTCGATAATTGAAATAGATGAAAGAGATTGACTCCAGTTTATAAATTACTTTAAGAATTCCTAAGGGCTTGATCGATACTTAGTTTTTTATATATAAAATATATTTCTAATAATTAGATTTAACAGCACCAAAGAACAGTAATTTTCATGGCTGTTGAATAATAAATGAGTTTCTGTTGAATCTAACGAGATTAACTCTAGATATACTCTAACTCTATACTTGACTAAATAAGGCACTGAAGTAATGGAACTTAAACGCCTATAAGTGTTGACGTAATTATTTTTTTCACGCAATCTCATAACTCCAAAAGTCCTCCCGCACACTTTATCAATTTGCTCTAAATTTATCCTTTAGATGTCAAAGCTACTACTTACAAGTATCAGCATTTTGCACTGATATAAAAATCTGTGCGTTATTTTTTTTTCAAATCATTCTACACATTTCTCAGTATTGGAGATTTACATACAGGTCAGTGATTCTAGGGTAGGATTTTCAAGGCAATTTTTACCGTTACATCTTATCGCGGCGAAGGTATAAAGCTGAGTCATTTTCTGACCACTCGGGGGTATCATGGGAATTCACGATCAGGAGAGAAACTGTTTGCCACAAAGAGAGAACAATCGTCGGACGGCGATATAGGAGAACGGTTCGTCGGGTTCGGCGGAGTTAATGGGGATCTCGTCCCAATTCCGATACAATGTGTTCCATGGAGCACAGAAATCAACCTCGATGATGCAAAACGTGCAGAATTCTTCTCGCTATCTATTCAAATCGATTAAAAGAGAATATCATGTACACAAAGTAACTAATAACGGAGAACTCCTATATAAATGGGAAAAAACGAGAGGAGGAACCAACAGAAATAAAAAAAAAAAATCAAAACATACCCGGCGCACCGTAGTTTCACTCGGTAGGATAAACTACTACAATCGACGCGACTATGACGTTTCGACAAAACTATTCTACGATAAATTGAGTCGGGTGAAAAACACGGGCTTTCATTCCGCCGAACTATTTCTAAATTACACGCGAAATAACGGGAAATCTATCTATTAAAACATCGCGACACATTCAATTTAACGTTGTTTCACGTCCGTGCTAATAAATTCTCTATTAAAACCATTCATAATTCATTCGCCATCGACACTGAAATGATATATATACATATACATATCGTGCACGCGATCAAATAAACAAATCGAAACTCAGCCAAAGAAACACTCGGAACTCGCGGAGTGTTTCGCACCGTGGCAGATAAAAGACGAAAACATACATACATCATACGGTTGACGATATAGCTGGTTTAAATGGGTTAAGCTGGCAGCATTCGGTGGCAGCGTGTGACGCGTACGCCTCGTGAATCACTGTTAGTCACCGGTTAATGGAAAATTCATTTTATATGCCGGGCGCATACACACGTGTACACATCTTGCAGCCCCAGTTATGATACCGTCGATTCAGATAAGCCGCTCGCCCCAGAACAGGTTTCCATTTTCCGTGTGTGCCCCGTGCGTTTACCTTACGCGAAACGCTCGGGTATTGGTGAAGGCGCTACCGGTTTATCAGCGTCGTTTAATTTATTGGAGGGCACAACGTTATCAGGCCGCTTCTTCGAGCAACAATTTGCCGGTGCGCCGCATCGCTGTTAATCGAAATGTAGCCGTCGATGAAGCTGACAACACGAGGGATTCTCTCCGTCCCGTATTTATGATCGTAAACTCCACTCTTGTTGAATTCTATTTTTTTTTCTCTTCTTTTTTTTATAGGCGCGTATAGACGTATATGTATATATGTATGTATACGTAAATCGCGGTGGTGCTTTATGTTATTTACTTGTTTATCGACTACGTTTAATTTATCGACGATTACACCGTTATCAGTGTGCTCCTCTCGCAGATGTAATTTGCAATCAGGATATTAAGTAGTCGCCAATGAAAGTGACAGAGTTGAAGGACGGTAAATCGATTTCTTGTTACATTTGTAGGCATTTCCGTATAATACGATTCATCGTAGAAGCGAATGTTCGCAATCGATACTATTATTTATATCTCGCAATTTTACGGGGAGCATGTAGAAACCGTGAATTTGTAAAGTACAATAAACATTTGTAAGTGTGAGTAATCGACGGGAGGAAAATGATAATTGGTTATTTTAATCCTTTGCGAATGTGGGTAATGGTTTTTTTGTACGTTTTATTTATTATATAGAAAAACTGGTGGCACTTCATTTAAATGCAAGCCTTTATCTTCCTATTTTCGGGTTCATGAATAATACAGACAAGCCACAAATAATTATTCCAATCAAACGGACGGAGAACAATCATTTAAATAAATATATTACGGTCCGTGTATTTATAAAGAATTCGTGTCAAGTATGTATCCTTTATTTATATTCAAATAAAGTTTTACTGTATTATTTACAATAGGTATGCATTGCGTCCATGGAGCCAAGTGAAACCCTACTTAAATATCTTGAAATATTCCTTGAAATATCTCGTTCGCCGATAATCGATCCGGTCCATTCGTTAAAAAAATAATTAAATCGCTCGATTAAAAAATCAATAATATCTATTAAAATTCCGGTGCCATAAGTTGCCAGCATCGGCGGCGATAAATTTCTGCGAACAAGCAGTTTGAAAATCATTTTCCTCCGGTGCTGAATAATTAAATTTAGTCGCGACAAATAAATGTATAAGTCATCCGCGTATGCCACTGAATACTGCCAGCTTAACCCATTTACCGAGCTATATCGGCAACGATATGATACATGTTTTCTCCTGGGACATGAAACTGGAGCGGTTTATATTTTTTCCAGGGTAGCTCGAGGTACGTATATTAGTTCTGTAATTTCATTGATCGTGCACCCAATAGAGTTGGCCTCGAACGATTTTATTACGTTTTCTCTTCTGCCATGCGAGTCGAACCGTTCGTGTTTTTCTTGTAGTTTCAGTTACGTAATTTGGTTGCCCGCTCGTACACGTTCAATAAAGTTCGCTTTGAAAGATATCGTAATATTTTCCCTTTGCACTCGGTACAGGGACCGTCCGCCCTTTTTCCCCTTTTTTTTTTTTTAATAATTTTATCTCTGTATGATATTTCTGCACGATGCGTATATCCGATAAACTCTTGTAAAAAGATTTCAAAATACCTGTGAATAGATTCATATTCAATTTATGTACCTACAACTCCGCGATACGTATGGTGCAGTCCTAAATCTGATTATAGCCGCACCACTCTGCGGAACAGTTGTTTCTATATAAACGTATTTCTTAAAATACGCAGCTTTATTACGCGATGTTAGCAGGAAAATTATATCCGAACATTTTCATGCTTACCTTCGCGGAACACGCGTGAATCGCTTTAGCTTAAGATTTCCAATCACGATCAAACTTCTGAATTTAAATCAAATAACGGCATCTTAACAATTTTTAATTATCGTAAAAATGACATTTATTACAGCTAAACGGATAACCGATGAATTATATCCCTAAGTTCAATAGAATCGTCCATTATAATAGACGCTTCGATCGCGGGGAGATAAGTGTGAAGCATAAAACATGCACGGAGAAATTATTAGCGATATGAATAGACAAGCATAAGCACATAAATCGCTATGTACACGTACCATACACGCGTGTAAACAGATAGAGGGGCCGTCGCAGTAGAGACAGAGGGATTCGAGACACAAACGAGAGATTTTCAAACCGGCGTATAAATATGCAACGGCGCCGGAGAACAATGACGAGAGAACAAGTGGTGTAAGTCTCACGGACGTGTATAATGATAATTTGTCAAGCATGGTTCGCCTAAAAATTACACAAAGTGGCAGCCGAGCCGGTCGGCCTTGAATGCCTGGCAATTACGTGTCTACCGCAAATAAGCGGAGACGACGCATGACATCATGCTTTCGTGTGTTCGCACGTTCGTGCAGAAGCACCGGCGCACATGTGTGTGCCGTTCTGAATTTATGCGCTCCGGATTGCAGTCGTGATTCCAATGACACGCTTTGCAAAAATTCAAGCCCCGTAAAAATAACTCGTGCGTGCCCTGTCTGGACGTAATGACACAGGATAATTACGGTGATAGTCGTTCGCCTTATTATTCGCGTGCTTTCGGATCGTCAAAAAATTCATATTTCGAGAAATTGAATGATATTGTGATACTTTATAATCTACACGGATCTCACATTTTTTTTTGCAAGGGAAAGACGTCGGGAAAGATTGCAGGGTGGTCCACGAAAGATTTCGTACGTTACTGTTCGAATGAAGAATTAATTCAAGGGACAATTCGATATGAAATCATGAACACGTGGGAATTTGAGAATTTTAACAAAACTTCAGAGAGTGTGAAAATACTAACCAGAGAAATGTCCGAGGTATAAAAATTCTAGTAGCCCATGAACTAAAAACTTCCACTAGAGCGGGTATAGTTTATTTCATAAAACATCGCCGAGATTCGCTCTACGAGTTATTAAAACTATTCACGCGTCGTCGCATGCAATCCCGGAGTGCCAGAAATTCTCGAAGAAATCCGCGAATGACGGACAGAGGGAGCCTCGTGTAACGAACTCTGCCCGACGGAATACACATACACATACACATACACGTTGAAACGGGGGAATCGATATCCCCGTTGCATCGCGATGCATCGTGCGTGCAGGCACGTAGTTCTAAGCACGAGCCGCGATTACGTAAGAATATTGAAATTAAGTATTTAGAAGTTATTATCGAGAAGTACGAGAATATGGAGCTAACGAGACTTACAATCAGCCGGCGGACCGTGGGGCCGTGGTGGGGACTAATTGTTGCCGAGTTAACGATGATCGATGATAACGGGTCGTGCTCCCCTTATCAAGGGAACCGTGTTTCACGTAACAGGAGCTCTCGCGTGCAACATTAAGCCGCTTACACCGTTACGTGTTTGTAAATTTTGAGAGGGCTCGCATCGACAAATAATCACGCGTAAACCAACATTGACTAAACTCGCGATCGTACTACAGGTTGTACGAAAAAGTGTCGCGGATTGATAATAGAATATATGTGTACTCGTGTGGGTTTATGAAACAGTCGGAGGTATTATAATATTATGAAATTATCAAGATTAATTAATTTCAGAAAATAAAGTATGATAGGTGATTTTTTAAAATACATTCTCATGGCGATAGGAAACTCTGATACACTTTGAAGTTTTAGGGGAAAAATTGGGAAACTTTAATTGGTGCTAACACTTTGAATTATGAAACACATTGTACGGTGTTTTGAATAACGCAAAAGTAAATTAACACTGAAATATTGTTAGTACGTAAGAATAATAGGTATGTTTTTGGTTTGACCTTTATGCGTGTGATGTTCTTAAAGGGTCAATTGTATGTATAAATAATTTATAAAAATATAAAACATTTGTTGCCCGCTGACGCGTTTTAATTGCTGCGTGACATATTTAGTCGGCATTATGAACGTGGCAGAAATATTATTATGCATGCGGCGTCACCGATACCAGAGCTTCCAGCATAATTATTCAATTATTTTATACAGTTACCTGCCTGCAAAGTTTGAGAGACGCGCAAATAACCGTTCGCGAAAATTCAGTACAAAATAATTGTAACGGGGCGAGAGAGGGGGAGGGAGAAGGGGGGAGGGCTTTCGGAATAATCGGATTAAAATTTCACCGATGTTGTATATTTATGCGCGCGTAAAACTTGTTGCATCGCAAATGCAGATGCATTTCGTGGCTAAATATAATGAAAATGTGATATGCTACGTGATATCGCGAACGGCAATAATTTTTAATCAATTTAAATATTAATTACCAACTAGCCACACAACGTTCGCGAAATAAGCATCGGAACTCCGCGTTAATGATTTTTGTAAAACTTTCCACACGGTGGAAATAATTTGATCGGCACGATCAAGACATTTTTTTTTCTGCGAAATTTTTTGCAATTTAATTTCTATTTTCACCGCCCGTCAAATTGATACATGCTGTATGTGCAAAAAAGGTTTCACCGCGTCCTTCTCTTCGGGTAATGTGTATAAATGAGGCACACATGCTACCAGGGTGTGTTCAAATAAACACGCCGCTGAAAGTGTTAACAAACCACTTATCGACGAATGATAAACAACGATCTTCCAAGAATAAAATACAATTCTGATGCAGTGACGGAAAATATCGGACACTTTTAAATTGCAAGAGGAAACACGTGAAAAAGGAAAAAAAATATTTAACTACAATACCAAGGAAACATAATCCTCGCTGATTAACGTCGCTCGGACATTGAACGTTAATAATATCTTAAGAGCTTAATCGATAAGAATTACCACACGAGCATCATGTATTTTTAAAATTTATTTTCAAGCAATCTTGAATCAATTATCCTTTCAACGACGCGTTAATATCCTTCCACGCGAGTAATGTTATTAAAATTACATTTTATCGGACTGCATTCTTGTCGAGGTTTAATTATAGCAGTTTGTATTAATAAAAACGAAACAAGTAATATAAATAAGAATACGTTCCGCCGTTCAAGCAGTTCCGTAATAAAATGCAATTATTCTAGCTCTAATAAAATCTTCGCTGTCGCTAAGAAAATAATATCGGGCCATGTAATTATGATAATGCGTGCTAATGGAGTGAAAGACCTCAACAGAGGACGCACCGGAAAAGTAATTACGAACGTAAAAAACAATTAAAAATGAATTCAATTAAATTCATTTTCATACGGTAATGAAAAACTAAACGGTATTAACGGAGTTTCCTTTAACAGCAAGAATATAACGATTAAACAATCATAATACCGACTATGATAAAAATAATAATAATAAAAGAAAACACTAGAGAGTGTTTCACTTTTATTAATTAATAAACTCTTTCGTATTCGAAATCTCGACGAAATCAAAGCCCGCCGAGAATTTAAAACTCTCCGGCCGTCTATCGTTGGAACAACGTAATGGAAATAATTAACAAGTAGAAGGGAAAGTGGCTGTTACGAAGAAAGTTCAAGTAACGTGGTTCGCGGTCGAGCGAGCAAAATAATCAGGCTTCAAAGTGTATTTTTAAAAGATCCTTTTCCACGGAAGGGGCCACACCGATTGATCGATTATATGCCGGTGGTAATACTTTTTCATGCAGGTAATGTAATTAAAGGAAAATTTTATCGAACCGACTCTCCCTCGAACGCGATTATACGAATTTCCATCGGTAAACGTAAAAGGAGTAACGCTCAAAGTGCACACTCGACAACGTTTGCTCCGCAAGCATCCAGCGATAAAGCGCTTTAACGAGTGCGTTGAGTGCCTCGTAAGTTCCTTTTTTTTTCCCCTCGGAGCGCGGATCATTAATTAGCTCCGCCGAATGAAAAACAGCCTCTCGCCTATCCGGTTGTAGCCGACAATAATAAAGCGGGGCAATTAGCCACTTTTAATAACATCGTTTCACAGGACGACTTGTTTGTACTTTCTTCCATTTAGACCACTACCTCTCTCTCTCTCCCTCTCGCTCTTTCGCTCTCTCCTTCGCTTTCTTTTTATTTCCCCTCCGCTCTTCTCTTCTCTTTTTGGATACGCGCATCGTAATGATTTCGCGCACGTGTTGGCGCTCGAGTATATTCACGGTAATTGCCGCTTAATTGACCTAATTTTCGTGACGTTCTCTCCGCGCACGATAAAAGGACAAACTGAAATTCGCGAACGGCGCAATCTACGCTGAAACAAGTAGAATTGTTACAATGACGATTCTGTAATTAGAACGGCGATTACTTGTTAGAGACAATTGATGCTGAACGCGTTTGCCTTTTTTTTTTGCAGAGAGAAAAAGTACTCATCGCGGTTAACGATATCGGTATGTACTGCAGTTGTGTCCGTATATGGCGGTTATATGTACGTTTCCATCATCGTCACTGTAAATTACGACACAAGCAGTAATAATCCCATTCTTACTGCTCTTCACTGTTACTCTCACTTTTGCTTAATATCTTATTGAATTTTCAAATATAAAACAAAGAAGCGACATTTTTTCTGACGGTAAAGAACGTCAGATTTTGAATATAATAACAATATAACAGTCTCATTATAAAATCACTCGCCCTATTTCTCCTCCGTCATTAAACACCTCTATTAAACGAGATCCAATTAAACGATTCGCGGTTTACAATTCCCGTCTATTTCAAATAAAACCAGAAATGATTATTACCGAATCGCTAATAATTTGCAGTTCACCCTACGGGCAACGGTTTCATCAATTATTTCCCACAATCATACGATAACGACGACAACGACGAGAAATGTTAATTCGAAAGAAAAATTCTCCTACGTACGATTTAAATCGGTCTCCGCCGGTAGTTTTCAATCCAGAAAACGTTACATCGAGTAGCGAGATATCGAGGTGGGGGTGGTCTCTCTCTCTCCCCCGTTCCTTTGTACGGGGATAGCCGACCGAAAGCGTTGTAAAGTTGTGCCATGGATCCCGCTGAACAGCCGCTCGTAAATATGCACGGCGCTTCATGAATATGCATTGTTCGCGGTGCATACGCGCCTATGTACCGTGCACCGCGCCTATACCGGTGTAGGTATACCTTAAGACCCCGGCCAGGCATCGGTGTAGGTACATACGCGTTTTCAAGCACCGGTTGTACGAAATATGAGGGCCGACCTTATCGTCGACGGCCAAAAAAGGAGGCCAGTATACCCCGGGAATTTCGCCGAATCGTTAATTAACGCAGAATTTCCATTAACGCGGCCGGCTGCGACGAATGCTTTTTAGATTGCCGTCCGTTCCGGGGAAACGAGTAACCTACGACGCGTATGAATTTTATTAAGCAAGAAAGTGTTAAACTCATCAATTAAATTACTTGAGAGTCGAGCGGGGGAGTTTTCCGTTCCGTTTGATGAAGTGTTTTGAAGGGATTTTATGTGACGCGTGGAGATGGAGAAGGGTATATTAGGCTGTGATTATGTATATGTGTGTACATGGTGGAATGACAATTGTGTTTGCCAAAGGTAGGAGTCTGGCGAAGAAAGATTAGTGGATCAACAGAATTATTAGATGCGATTTTTTAAATAAATGTTGCGGAAGATGAATGTGATCAAGTGTTTTGACCCTTTAGGAAATATAGAAATTATCGTGGAAGGAATTTCAGAGTATGTTAAATTATTAGCTCAGAAAACATTCAATATTATCAGGAAAATTACCTATGATAACCGAGGAGGTTCGTTACGTTGATTGCAATTAAACATTTAATTTTCACAGATGCGTTCCCACCATTACCACAAAATTCTATAGATCCAGAAACTGTATTAATTTATAATCTAATTCTTGATTCGCGTAAAGAAAAATACGTAGCAAAAAAAAAACGCAAACATTGATCGTAGGATTTAAATTATCAATTCACAGACATTTTATCGTAAAAAAACAAACATTCAATCTGACCGCTTGAAACGGGAAGATAAATCGCCAAAGTCAGACTCATAAAATATAGATCTAACGTCAAACGGGATTTCCTTTCAGAAATAACTTCTAATTCAATTATACAACCTGATCCCACGACAATCAACGAAACTTTATCCGTCCCTTTTATTCGTTATCCATTATCCGGATAAAATCCCGAATAAAATCCCGACCAACTCCGACGGAGAGTAACTATCATCGACCTTGGGTCGCATCAACGTCCGAGTTTAAGTGAATATCTGGATTCTCGTCCCGTGATATCTTCGCCGATATACCCGCGTCGCGCACAATGGCCCCCTCTATTACTATGGATACGTTCCTGAATAAACATGATTTGCTTGCGCGCCGGCAGGATTACGTATCCTGCACCTTGACTCGGCGAGATGTGGAGCGTCTTAATCCATATGCATGGGAATCCGACGCGAGGATGTCGACGTGGCCAATTGCTTCTTTTGTTCTTGCCGAGGGGGGGGACGAGAGACGTACCCGAGGTGTTCCCGTCGATCGGGACTCGTTTTATGGGTAAACACCGAATATGGAGGAGCGAGTTACCGGCTTTTTTTCCGAGTTAATACTGCGCGCATGAATCATTTATGGGCGATTCGAAATAACTCGCCGATGGAAATAGATCGGGATGAAACGCGATGAAGAATGGAAAACTGTTACATAATGCGGCGAAGCTTGGATAGATATATGTATGTATGTATGAATGAATGAATGAATGGTATGTATGTATGTACGGTTGCCAGTTTTCCTGACACGTCGCCAGTGGAATGCGATACTAATAAACGAGAAAGGAATAAGGGACGTAGTTTACGATACCTCGAACATTCGTTAAAGAGTGATATTCGAATATCTGGCCCCTTGATAACCGTGTAATTGATTTAACCAGACTATTCGTTTCCGATCTAATAAATTCTATCGCCCGCTTCTCCGAGCAGCAACGTTTATTAACCGTAGAAAAAGTAGCTGCGAAAATACGAGAATAACGACGCGATCATTTGATAGAACGTCACGAATAACAATGCATAAAAATGATATATAGAATATTCCGCTATACGTTTCACGCTCGTACCAACGATGGAGAAGCATCGAAATTTCACAGAAGTTGCTGAATTACGGACTGATATCGATACAATTTAATTACACGTTTTAAATATGGAAATTTCATTAAATATACGAATCCGATACCAACATTTATTTTTATCTCTTCGCTGATTTATAATTCGTTAAATAGATTCCCCATTAATTTCTCCCCGCAGAATGAATTAAAAACAAAAAACGTATAAAATTTCGCCCAGTATTCCTCACAACGCGAGCAACTTGAATAAACATCATTTTTAATTCCAACGAGAATTATTCTTTCACCACGGGGAAAAAAAAAATCGTCCAGTTTTCATCACCCGTACGTACAACTTTCCCTCCGCGTTTTACACGCGAGCGAAATCTTTCCGTTCGCAATCACACCAGAAACCCTTTGTCTGGTTATTCCAGCGACACGTGCCGGACTGTTCTCCAGCCGTCGGCTAACCGGGGCCCCGATACAAATATATCCAGACGCGTAATTTTAAGTGGCGCGATGCATATTTATATGTCGAGACGGCCGCGACGAGGAACGAAAGACAAACGGAACAGATTGGTTTCCGGCAGCGAGGTGGCAGCTGCGAGAGCCGGGTTTGTCACAGGAGGCAGGAAACGCTCGCACCCGTTAATAACCCAATTAAAATGGACAGGAAACGTACCCCCGCGCCGTCGGTCTGCCCGATGCCACCACCCGACGCGTTGACGGCGCTACTATTATCGCCCGCTATTACCGGTACTACAGGTGTTACTATATCGACGAAACGCGCCGTCATGGACGTGTATCGAACTTAATAGTCGCCGTGATAGTCTCTTTGATGGACTATTAATACACGTTTCCCTTTCAACGTGAAATGGGCCTTTTTGTAACGAGAATCACGTTTTCGGGAAATGTATTGATTTTTCACCGTTTGCGCTCGCAGGTGTTTAGAAGTGATTGACGTCGAACCGTTTTTAAAAGAACCGGTAATTGTGATTTAAATAAAAAAGTTTAAAGTTGTATGGGATCTCCGGAATATGGGACAGAAGTGTGTGTTAAACTTATTCAAATGTATGCAATTAAATGTTGAAATTGATTTGAGACGTGTTTTTGTGACGCCGACGTTCCTGTAAATGTCGGGAATATTTTCTCAACCTCTACAAATACAATAGACTGAAATCTGCATGATTCTTTTTAAGTCATACGTTATTTTAACACGTGCTTTTCATGACAAAAAATATTGCATTTATAGATAAAATTATTCGAAATGAATGCAAGATATCTGAGTAATATGGTTTTCCTAAAAATTCCTCCATCGGGTTATTTAAAATATGTGTAAAAGCGATTACGGAAACTTTCAACCCAGATTGCATCAATTTTGCAATAACTGTCCTTGACGCGTGATATTTTACATGGAGAAAATTTCGTATTCCGGGTCAAGCCTGAACGAAAATGGAAAATATGTACTTTTTTTAATAATGTTCGAGACGAATGAAAGTAAATATATATCAAACATTACAGCTAAAACCGGAATATTGCTATGACTAAACGTAACTATGGAACGGAAGTGAATTGTGGCATCCAATTTAATATCTACATTCTGCCACTAATGAATAGAGGTTTTTCACGTACCATACGTTACTGTATTGTTATACACCTCTCAAACATCATATTAACAATAGGAATTATATGAAACTCGGTAGGTTTAATTGGAATGCAATATTTTAATGAGAGAAAAATTTCATTAGGACCCGACGATCAATCGAATTTAAACAATTCAATAACTTGTAATAATGAACTTAACACACTATGGGGATTGCAATTTCTGACAATCGATTGAACTTTATCGACAGATTTTAAGTACTCAAGGTTCATGGCAATTAGACAAAAAAAATTCTAGAAAATTGCCGTAACGTACATCGTCTAAGTAATACCGCGAAGGAATAAACTGCATCGATAACGCGTAAATAACTCATAAAGTAGTTAAACCGATACGATCAGCTGCAACAGCCCATTTCCCCTTTAATAAAGACGGTGCAATTACACTCGATTACCTTTTCACGTGGAATAAACAATTCTCCGGCTACTTTTATACATGTTTCGTTCGGTACTTCGGCAACGCTCAATCGATCTTACCTGAAACAGAGAAACGAGGAAACAAATTAATTCGATGATCAATCGAGCAACTCCATGAGAACAAACATATTAAAAGCGATCCGAGCAAAGGAACGAGTATAAAATTAAATATCTTGAACACCGAAAACTAAAAAATCCATTATAAAAAAAGTAACCGCCATTCTTTGACGGGCAATAATCTCGATAATAATATAAATCGTCTACGTATCTGTTATCGGTGCGAACAAAAAATTTCGTTATCTGCCCATCGTTTGTATGATTTAATAAAGGAATTTTTTATTTTCTCTGACGAGAGAACGTGAAAAACAGTATTATGTGAACCGCCTTTGTGTTCTCGTTTAATAACGCTGCCGGGTATTATTTAGACTAATTATCGTCTTATTATAACATACCGTATAACCGGAGGAACATAAAATATATGTATACACGTACGAAAGTATACCCTTGTTCACAAACTGCATTACATACATGTAGCCGCTGAAATAAGGAATCTCGATATTTCGTTCGTTTATTTCTATTTCATTACGCTTCATATTAATAAACACTTGAAAGCAGCTGCATTAAATACAGAACGCATCGGGCACAACGTGCTTAAGGACATCAAACTTTTTACGACGATGTTATATAGACGATAATAATCGTAAACCTCCGAACGAAATTAAAAAAAAAAAAATCCTTTCGAACGATTTCTGAAATCCAGGGGAAACGGCGGCCGGACGAATCGCCGCGAGTAATGGAACTTAAAAGAAGTAACCGGCGAAACAGACCGCGCGCGATCACGTGTTCACGGTGGTCGATAATTTCCCTTATCGATCGTCTCCGATCTCGTCGGCGTGAAATCGAAAGAGATCGAAAGAGATCGCAAGACCGGTAGCGCGAACGGATACCAATGTTTTTCGACTTTCTTGAGTCACCGTCTGCTCTCGACAAACGGGCGAAGTGGTGGAGGGGAGGGGGGGGGGGGTATTCGTTTCGAAAAACAGACCGTAGAGCATTAATTATGTAACTTCCGCACCGAAACCCGCGCGAGGGGATCGGTATCTCGGATATTCAGCGAGGATACGCATAAATTTGTACGCCGGCGCAGAAACGAGCACGCGGCTTGGCCTCGCGATGTTCCTTACGCCGTTCGCGTCGAACGGCTCGCGAAATAAAAATCTAATTGCAACGTACCGCCGGTGTAATTGGCAGAATCACGAATAACCACGTAGTTATCGCACGTGCAACAAAAGAATCTGTTGTTCCGTTATACGGGTATTGCATACAATGGACACGTACGCGCGCATATGTCTATGTATATGTATGTATGTATGTATGTATGTATGTATGTATGTGTGTACTTATGTATACACATACATGCATCGTATAACATCGCTAAATGAAACAGAGCTTTCGTACGGATAATTAACAAACTGAAAAATACAGCAGGTGTAACAATATACCAAATGCATTTATCCATTAAGCTGTGTAAAGATATAATTAAATAGACAGGTAGTCGGACACGGGCACAAATACATACACGGCCGCGGGACTATGCATACGTGAAAAAAAAAGGGGGAGCCTTCGGAAATAAATGAGCGCGCGTTGTCGAGCCAGGAAGAGATCGGCACCGTCGATAGGGACGAAATAAAACCATAATATTGGGAAAGAAAAATGTAAAACAGCAGCATTTAAATGCGTGTAACGAAAGGGGGGTGATTCCGTAGAAGGGAGAAAAGGGACAAGGGAACGAAACAGGGGGAGAGAGGGGGTGGATTCGCGAGGAGATCGGGGGGTCACCGGACACGGCGCGATCGCGTGAGATTAGGCCCTTTCAAGTGTGACTCATGCCGGCAGGGAAAGTAAATGAGTGCAACTGCGCCGCTACTTCTCCTTGTTGTTTTTTTTTTTGTTCTGCCTCTCTTTCTTCTTCTTCTTTTTCTCGTGTTTCCTACCGGGCCACCCTATCTTCCTCCTCGTTGCACCGACCCTTTCACTCTTTTCACGTCCGCCGATCGGACTGTTGACTTATCGCCGGTCACACGCACGCTGATCGAATCAAGGGAACGGCCGCCTTCCGCGTGGGTTCGCTGAATCATTAACTTTTGTAATATGAACATTTCTTTTTTTTTTTTTTATTCTTTCGCTTCGACGAGAGGCAAGGAGGTCCGTTGAAACGGCGCGATTAAACGGGTGGATTTTGTTGGGAAATTTGTTCGATGCAGAACGTCGGTTTTATATATTAGCGTGCATTAAACTGGCGATTATTTTTAGCATATCTGATTCGCGTGACTCTTTTTATGAATACCGTTTGCCCTTGAGGTTTCGCGTTATTTTTAGTGAAAACTTTTAAACTTTTGTTACGAGTCATTTATACGTAAAAGTTCAAGTTTGCGTGCACTTGCTGGGATACGTATACGTCGGGCGTTAATTGCGGAATTTTATATGTTTAAATATCAGTCCGATCGGGGGTTGAATATTTTTGCGAACTCGATTCCGTTTTAACACCCGAATTTTCTACCGCTGTCTATTGCAATGTTCGGTGAACCGTGCATTAACGTATCGGTTAAATCGTTGAATTCGCGGATGCTTATTTATTTTTAATTATTTCCAACTCATCTTCATAATCATAACGAATCAAATAAAACAACGAGGGTGAGAATACGATAGAAACAATTCTACGTTTATACGTTTAACGTACTACTATGTATTCCCTGAATTTAATGAAAGATTCATTAATTATTTTCCCCTTGCTCATTGCTATATTCTTAAGCCGCATGGCTGCCACACAAAGTGCCTTTTAACGAGGTGATTAATAGCTTTTAGAAGCCGAAGCAACATCATAACAAATTGTTTGACGTTCTACTCTTTCGACCGACGATACTCATTATCAAATTAATTCCTATAATCAGTGTCAAAACCTACCCAACGATCGCTATCCATCGTCTTCGATAAAATTCCCGTTAACACTTTTTCCACATTCCACGACGAATTAAAAAAAAAACAACCAAACAAATAACCGTGAAACATTTCAATTCCCCACGAACGAATTCAAGATTCCCCGTTTAAACGAAACGATCTATCTCACGGAATGCCATAAACATTCAAACTTTCCGCTCATAATAAAAATTTCATTCGAACCGTTTAAATGTTAATTTCGCACTCGCGATAGGGAGAAACGCGCTGTCTTTCAGCCAGTCGAGCATAGTCCTCGCAGACGTGGTCAAATAATTCGTCGGTCCGTGCCGAACACTCGGTGGATAAAGACGGCGCAAAATTAAACGGTTTATTGACGGGCATCGAGCCGTGACGGGAACCCGAAGAGTCGTCCTGAAAGCGACTGCAGGAAGACTGTAGGAGAGGCTCATTAACTGCAGACAGTTGACAGGACAAAGCTGAATTGTTCTTTCCTCCCTTGTTCCTCTTCCCTCGTTCTCCTCCTGGAGCTCGTATCACCCTTTGGGTCACCGTCATCCGTTGTCCAGGAATTAAGAATCGTACTCCTTGGACTCGGATGTCAACCGAGAATCCAACAAACCAGGTAAAAGACATTGTCATCATCATCCGCTACCGATGTTCCTTCTTGTCCTTTCTTTTTTTCGCCCCATCTTTCTTACTTTGCTCGGTATCTCTTCGTTCCTTTTCTACACCCTCTCCTCCCCACCCCCTTCCTGGTTTTGTCATTCGCGCACTAAGGCGTCCTTCCAACGCACAAAAATAGCAGCGGCTTTGTTCTACGCTCGTGCGACCTTCTGCTTTCTGTTTCTGTTCGTCGTCGTTTCCCCTTGATCTTCTACCTTTTTCCTCTGTCTCATCGTAGTTTCTTGTTTCTCCTTTTATCCCTACTTCGACTTGATCCTTTCAGTGTCATCTTTATGGACGACGCTTTGAATTTTCTAGCGCTCATTCCGGTTTGCGAACAATTAGGAGTGCCCCGTGAGCCGTGATGACGGCGTTTAGGGTTCGCGGAATAATAGAAAGTGCCTTTGAATGACTTTCGAGTTAATCTTACACGAGCTGAATAGAAATGTTACGAATTATCGTTAAGCTTTTAATCAGATGTACACACGATATTCTATTCACATTCTAAACATTTTTATATATTTGTATACAAATTACTCTCTACGATGAGCTATTAACACATATCTAAAACCCTTTGTCAAGTCAGGATCATTTAATCTTCATTCGTAACGACGAAACTGAATTTAATATTTCACTGTGTATAATCGTTCTAAACAATTTTCGACTAACACCCTTCCGCCATGGAATACAATTACGAAATCAAAACCGAGTCAGTTATGTACTTGGCGCGTTACTGTTAATGAAAATTTACAGCTTGTATTATCAACATCAACCGCAATCAACAGGCTCTCCCATCGAGATCCGATAAAAAAATATTTTGCATAATTACGATACGATTGGAAGCCGGGATATCTGCTCGACTTCTTGCTTAATTCCGGCCACGGCATTAGTATGCGCTCGTTACGCATTAAAATCAGCTTCTGTCGCGGTGTGATTGAATTTCATAGCGCTGACGAGAATGAGTTTATTAGCCGACATACACGAGCCGCTGTCGCATTACCATTAGCTGCACGTTAAATACATATATTTCGCGGCGTGGAAACGGCTTAACGTCGACGGAATCGCCGTGCTGAACTTCTCCCGGTACTAGAAGCCCGGAGAGAAACTCTCTTTCCGGAAGATAATTCGTCTTCGAGAAACACCGTGGGATAAGATCGACGTGACTGCTCGATCTGCGGTATCTTCGCAAGAGGATCCAGTCGGATCTGTCACGGTGAAGAGAAACAAAGTGACTTCTGTCGAGAATCGGTGGCAGTTCGAACTGACACGTACATACATTGAAGAACAACTTTCTCGGATGCTGCTCCTTCTCGCGACTTCGATTTCGATTCCGAATCGTTTGCGTGTTTCAGGAGGACGTACTTGATGTCGCGGAACGACATTCGTTTGAGAAAGAAATAATAGAGCGAGTGAAATTTTTCTCGCGGTTGAATTGTTTGATTTCTCGGTTTTTAATTATCAGTCGAAATTTGCTTGTAATTTATGCTTCCGAAATTTGTACGTGGAAGCTATCGATGGTTCTCAAATACATATGTATAGTGATTCTTTACAATATAGGAAATGTAAATAAAATACGTGCTGTTGGTCTTTCGAAGGAAGTAAACATCAGCGTGAAACTGATGAATTAAAAATACCTAACGAAACAGACTTCAGTTTTCTATTTCTTATCTTTCTCGTGAAGATCTCTATTAAGACACGGGTTATGTTGAAATGCTACAATTCTACTTTTAGATTTCTACTTCTAGAGTTATATTTTCTGAACCAACGGAGAAGATTTCTCCGCAGATGATTTATTTACAATTCCGATATATTTTCAATCTATACTAAAACAAACAAATTTATAAGTAGCACGAAACATTTTAAATCCATATTCCAGAACAAAATATCCAATTAAAATGGTTTTAAAGGTCTCATTAATTTGTTGGGAAATATCAGATATTTTATAATCAGCACCGTATTCAAGTGGGTCGTGACACATGATTAAATACGATCTCAAAACAATCTTCTTTTTACCGAACACGGAACTGTGACCGATTGCTCCAATTATTCTGTTTCACTCTAAACTATGGAACTAATAATTACGCCGCGGGCTTCGTACTAGACAACAGTTACGAACTTTCTAATTTATAGGAGGCCAACGTTATAACGGTTACGCATTTATTACGTACGCGTGGTATTCAAACACGACAGAGCATCAAATGCAGATCATATTAATATGTATCCACACTTTCGATTATGCATACATTAATAAAATTTATATGAGGACATTATACGCATTCCGGACATATGTTCGTGTCAATTATCACGGTAATTAAACGATAGCATTTATCAGACTGTATTCTGTTGATTACAAAATTTATCACGGTTCAGGGAATTCAAATACATTTCACAAAACTTGACTTGTATCTTCTCACTTAATTAGCTGGCGACGAAATCATTAAGTCTCATTCAAACGAAGGAAATTAAATCAGAGTATCTCAGCAAACTTTAACGTATAATTTAATATTTATTGTGTAACAAGCTAATCGTACGATTCTTCTATCACACACCCTCAATTTTTAATAATATCTACCGATCTAAAAAAAGAAATCAAGAGCACATCCTATTTTCAGGAAATGAACCAGAAAACCATCTAAATTCTTAATTTCATATCTCACGACCTGCCACGCTTTTAATAACTCCTATACTTAATAAACTTCTTTATTTCGGCTATTTCGAGTCTCCCGCTCTTTAAACTCCCGCCACTATCGGACCAAACCCTGCGACGGTTTCGATGCGAAGAGACGAGTCGTCTCGTCTAATTTATCGACGTTTTCCGTCGGATCGGGTCGCAGAGGACACGGTAAATCGAAGGAAAGGGGCCAAGAAGAGAGAGATGCGTTAGTCACTCGGCTCATAATTTGTTCATTCCTATTTTTAGGCACGTCCCGATCCCGTGTCCTGTCGACGTGGCTACAAGCCGGCCCCGCGAAAGTGCCTTCTCGGCGCCAGTGCCACTGTAACTTGTAACAGTGACAACGAAACCGACCGTTCGACGGCGAAACGAAAATAAATCCCCCGATGGGCTGTGGTGGCATCGCGTGTCAAGAGCCCGCGCGAGTCCCCACGGAATTTCGAGAGACACGTGTGCAAACAATCCGGTAAAGGTCATTATTATTCTACACGCGGTGTATTACGGGGTCTTACACCGTCGGCTAAAAAAGCAAAGGTGGCGTATCGATTTTGTTTGCCGTCGAGATAACAATGAGGTCTTGGAAGTGGATTTGCATCTCCACGCGATAAGATAACGGAATTCTAGCGTTCGACCGAACCGCTGTGAATTGGAGGATTTTATAGAAATGATATATGTATATGGTTTGTCACAAAAGTAACGGAATTTCTTTTAATATAGAAGATACTAGTGGTGAAATGTATACGGAAAAATTGTTGTTGAGAAATACAAGGTTTAATCAGAACATGGTATGGTTTAGAGGTTATGTACGAGCAAGTAGCACTACACATTGGTTCGATATCTTTAAATATGTTACATCTGACAGATATACTTACAGTTTGCATGATCGTATTGAACGATATGGTAATATATTTCAGACAAAAATGACAAGAAAAATCTACTGTGCGAATATTTTCTTGGATCGTGTGAAGGGTTGGCGAATGTGTCACTACACTAGTTAAAATTCAATAACACAGGGGGCACGAAGAGCAAGTGTTCGTGTTAACGATATTACACGAAAAATAAATGACATTGGGCAAAAATTCCCATTGTCTATGCACGAAATAATTAAACAGGTAAAATATGCGATAAGAATTACTACGTTATAAATTCGCGAACATGTTTTTCCATATTATAATACAATTAAAAATTAATCTGTGGTTTATACTACTTCAATTTTATGATCGATTATATTTTTGTTATAAATTGATAAAGTATACATAAACACTTGATTTAAATCTAGTATAGTGCATATGTATGTCTAAAAAATGATGGCTCTGAGAATCTAAATGCGATCAAGAAGAAAATTTCACAACACACGCGGGAAGTACTCTAATCCCATCCGATAATTTAAGGGAATAATAAGACACTCTAATTTAAAAAAAGACAGTATAGAAATACACTGTAATTATAAATAAGTCTAATTTGCTTCTTGCGCATGAAGTCTGACAGGTAATTCCTTTTCGCCTAACAACTCGGATAGATTTCTCCCGAGTTAACCTCCAAATTTCTAATTACTTCTTACCCGCGTATAACGTGCGCGTACGATATGATTCATATCTCCACCGTAGCGGCAAAACCACGATGACGACCTTTTACCTGTCTCGACGCGAGAAACTCGGCGAAATTACACGATTCACTCGGACAAGAAGCTACCATCCGTGCCCGGCAAAAACTGATGCTATCAACCGTATCGCGTGCAAAAAAACATAACCTTACCGAATCGAGAGCGCTCGGAAGAGGGTCGAAGCACAAGTCCGTCACGTGACGCAAAAAGGGCCAACTGTTTCTTTGAAGATGAATCGTTCGGGGACACTTGTCGAGTGGAACGTCTTCTCCCACGGGATTAAACCTTGCCTTCCCCTCCGCTATCCCGTCGGCGACTTGTCCGGAATAAAGGGAGGAAAACTCGTCCTGGCTGTGATAATGGTCCAGCGCATCTCACCGATAAATCTCATTGTATTAAGCCCTGCTTCTGGCCTTCTGGTCGGCCGAAGTCCTTTCGTCTGCCCCCCCCTTCGCCCCACCTTTGCGATCTACCTTCTACCTTCTACCTTCTACCTTCTACCTTCTTCTTCTGTCGTATTTCACGGTGTTGTTCGAGACGTTTGAGTTATTGCACATTCGCGGGGGCTCTCCGTCTTTGGTATCCGTCCCTGGTACGCGCAGATATTCGATAACAGATCGGGGATTGAGATCCGAGTACCTTTTTTCCCCCAGATTGTATTATTTCTCAGTTGTATCTAATTTACGGTTTTTTGTAGGTGTAGATGTGGCGGGTGGTTATTATCGCTATAAATAATTTTCTTTTGGAGGTGTCATTTAGGAGACTTGTTATTACTTTTATAGAGAATAAAATGACGTTTTAAGAGAATGTTTATGAAAATTTAGAAATCTCAGGCACGATTTTTTACACAGTATTTAATAAAAAATGAAATGGATAAGGGAATGTCTTTCATAAAACTTCATTTCTTAGGTTTCCATAATTTTTCTGGATGTTAAGAATTCATTGTATTAATAAAAGTGTAGTTTCGAAATGGCTTAATAATAGGCAAATAATTTTAAAAGCGATTAAATTTAATGAAATTTTCCGACTGTGTGTACAGTGTTTCAAAGTGAAACACAAAGGGGAGAGAAATGATAGTTCTACATTATAAAGACGTGTTTTATGTAAGTACACAGAGAATCTGTCCCAAGCGAATAGAGAAGAAATTTTTCAGAGTCACGAGTCCCTCCGATTTTCTTCAGTGGAACTTTCAGTATGTGGAGAACATCCCAAGGGTTTTGTAAAGATGGAAAGTTTACTTCCCCTTCTAAAACAATTGATGCTCCGGAAGGGAAATCACACTTTGCAACTTTTTCTTCGATGCGGTTGACCGCTTTGTAAACGGCAAGTGAAAACACTCGTGAATCGTTACAATTCTTCGCGGTGAATCGTTTAAAGCGATTATTTTATTAAAACTAAACGCAAATACTAATCCCTACATTTTGATTGAAAAATATATATGTACTAAATAACTCTACGGTTTAAACTTTTCTCCAAACCGTGTTTGATAAACGGCGACGGTTTGTTTTTCCAGCACAACAAAGTGTATTTAATAATTACTACGTACACTGAAATTTGACATGGTAAGTTTATTCGGATTTTGAAACGCAACAAATTAATATCAATTGTCAGAGATTCAATTATGCATAAGATAAATCATGCAAATTAGATCAAATATAATACATTTATGTTTGCCGTTGCAAAATAATTATCTCGTCAATATATGTATATTGATTAACTGTAATCACAGTTATCGGTGTATGTCACGTGTATTTGTTTCAACAATAATTATAGCAAGTTTTCGAACAAAAACAGTTTTCAATTTTTCACATTTTTCAATTTTTCACTAAATCCTTTGAAATGGCCACGGTAAACAACCAGTAAAATGTTAATCGCACGTTGGCACGTAGAAGCGAACTAATACACTCAAAAGATAAACCTGGGAACATAGATATCAATGACGAATGGTCAGCAGGCAAATTATTCTCGGCTCGTAGCTAGTCTGATTCGGTGCAAACGGAGTACCCGGCACATAAACAAACACGCTAATGTCCTTTGAAATTCAATTAACGCGAACTGTTTAATTTTGGTCCAACCAAACCCCACCACCACCACCCTGTGGCTCTTCTTCCTCTCTCAATCTCTCAATATCATAGAATCGTTATAGCGATAGATGAACCGAGTAAAGTAGAATAAAGTGAAAATGAGTTTCCCGCGTGTAATGAAAGTTACATACGGTTTTACATGAAGTATGTACGCGGCGAACAGTTTGCGTTCTGTTTTAATATTTCCTTGAATGTGGAATTAATTGGATGAATTTTTCCACGTTACATGAATAATCAGAAACTCTTCATATTTAACATCCTAATTTATACAGCATTCATTTAAAGACACCTGTGGTGTAACAATAATTTCAATGAAGTAAAAATGAATCGTGTAATCGTAAAAAATAGATGTACATACAATTTAGACGAAAATCGCTAAGAATAAGAAGAGAAAACCCATAACAATTGAGCTACGCATTATTTCGAAATTTCAAATTCTGTTTACCAGCGAAACGGAGTTCACGCAATGCCACCTTTGTGGCCGACCATGCAACGCGAAAGAACGGGGGTGAGTTATTCTGACGCATTGCCGGGTGCTCCGAATGCACGCGGCTGCGTCGTCCTTATCGGCTTTATCGCACCGCCTGTATCAACGCCGACACTTATCAGGGACGACGCCCGGCGTCGATCGGGCCGCGTTATAAATTGTTTCCGTTTCAAACGACCGGCCGGCAAGCTGACGATTAAAGGGACCGGGAACGCGAAATTCTCTAGTTTCACGTTCTTGATGTTCCATTTGTATTCGATCACTCGCCAATTAATTCCTCGTGCGTTGACGTATCGTAATGTGGATAATAACTCAAGATGAAAATAGAATGCGTTAAACAATTTTAAAGAATGAAACGATGAATAATCGCGACAACGATTTATACGACGCGCAAAAGTAATAACACGAAATTGAGTCATCGATGTAACAACGATGTATTATTATACTGAACGAAGTCGATATAAATGTAGCTTGGTAACGACACAAGAAAAATAAATAATAAAACGCTAAGCAATAACATCGAAGAAATGGCATCGTTATCCGTCTAACGACTCGCAACGAGCGATTCAGATTCGTGTCAATAACGGTGTGGAAAATAGAAAAAACGTGATTACTATATTTTCATTTTATATTTGATGAATACCGTGGTGCGGTAATCAATCTTCCGGTACATCGGTGGTGCCACGTACAATCGGTGCGATTGTTGTTGTACCGCACGGTTTCCTTTAGCCGGTAAAAAATTCGCATTTGCACCCTCTCGTACGAAGTTGTCATCGAAATCACACATAGCTAAAAGGGGAGAAAAAAAAGGGGTGGTAGGTGGTAAAAGCGGAAGACAGCTGCTGCTAGTTATGTCGCGTGCGCTGCAGTAAGCGACAACAGTTCGCGTCGCTTGGGTAAGCACATTAGTCCCGACAACCGTAATTAAAACTGTTATATGACAACAGCGACATGCCGGTATCGCGGTAGTATGCATCGTTCGGCAATAACAATTTTTTCCTCCACCCACCACGTCCACGAAATGTGTCTGCAGTTCGATTTATATGACGGTGCATCGTGTTGACAGACAATACCGTGATCGGAATTTCTTAATGGTGAGGGCAGAGGGGGAGGGGGAGGGGGAGGGGGACTTTATGAACGCGGAAAATGTTCGCAATGGAAACAGACGCAACAATGGAATACAATGGAGCGCAAGGAAGAGTTGATAAGTAACGACGATTCCATCGCGAAATTTACTGAAACGAATACATACCAAGGGAGAATACGTCGGGAATGTATATTCGCTATAAAACAATGCGCTCTTTCCTTTACATTGTATTAATATATGTATGTATGTACACCCCCGTACAAAAGTATCCGGACACTTACGCATTTGCCAAATTCGCCTAAATATTTCGTAAATTTAGTTTCTTTTATAGATTTTTTATATTGTCCTTTAATCTTGATGTTGTTCTTGGGTAAAGCAGCAATATTTATTAATTAATACTGTCGATAAAGTTATTATAAAGCAAAGTAATCGAAACATACGTATAGAAGCGATATGAGGTTATACAGTTTCAGACGATTTTAGCTCCAATCCGTTCGTTTCTCACATTCTATTTGGTATATTTTTAGCATTTATCTATTTAGTATACTCCTTGTATAAATTCGTATGCGTTTTCGTAACGGGGAGGACATATGAATGAAAAGGAAATTTAGTAATTTTTATGTCATTTTGTACGAAGAATTGTGTAAACTGTACTCTCTGTATACTCTACTATAACTAAATGCTTCATAAAAATTAATTTCATTGACAAATGGGGACATAAGTGTAGCATAAATACAGTATTTACATGAATTTCATAGGTATCCGGATACTTTTGTACGGGGATGTATATATGAAAATACAGCGATACGAAATGTACAAAATGTATGCTGCCGGTGGGTATATAATGTTTTCTGCAATCGGCAGGCGATAATTTAAATATGCTCATCTTTAACGTACGGATACGAGTGTCGCGCGTCGTTTTCACATAGGTATGCGACATAGGACACACGAGGCGCACACGACCGTGATTCACAGCTCCTGGACTTTGCACCCTGTACATGTGCCGCGGGCGTTAATGCCACATTAGCGGCGCACTTTTCCCGGAGTTAATGCACCAGCAAATTCGCATTTAAAGTATCCATTCACCACCGCCGACACCGACGTCGGTTCACGCTTGAATACTGCTTAACCACGT
The DNA here is from genome assembly GCA_917499265.3 of Mimumesa dahlbomi. NCBI lineage: Eukaryota > Metazoa > Arthropoda > Insecta > Hymenoptera > Crabronidae > Mimumesa > Mimumesa dahlbomi. The sequence goes on along the minus strand of OU824118.1, from coordinate 6,212,096 downwards.
AATCCGTGCAGATATTCGTTTGAAAAAATAAAAAAAAAATAATAATGGTATATAAAAATGGTACTCGAGGATTTTTGCTGAACGCGACGCTATTAAAATACCGTCAGCCCGATAATAGAGTGATGTAATCATCGGTCGTTTTCGCGTGCTATTATTATATTGCGATGAAAGTAGAAGTTGTCGCCGTTCTAATTGTTTCGTCAAAAATGGGGAATATTACTAGCGGCCGATACTATGGAATGTCTGACGGTAAGCGGGTGTAGATTTATAAATGAAATTTTGAATCGTACCATTTGTGTAGTTTTTTTCATTCGACGATTTTATTCGCGATTGGATTCACGGGGGAAAGTTGGAATGCGACGCATATCATCTGTCGATCGCAGTTTTACGGCTTACATATTTCAACGCACGTACGGGCCGCATCCTTTGAAGGCAAACATATGCATAGTAATTAATGTAAACGTATGTAGAACGTCATAGGTACGGTGGAATCTCAATTATCCGACCGAAGGACAATCCAGATGATTGAACATTGAATTAGTAATCTGTGTGATCAAGATCGAGCTATTAATCTACTTTACTTTGCACTACAAATGCACAATTATACCGATACGTGTACGTTAGTATGCGATAAATGTGTAAATTACTGTTATTGTACAGAGAGCTGCATAATTGAATGGAATGAGAACATAATATATTGTATTATACATTGGTAGTATCAGATTAGAAGAAAAGATAATCACCGATATGATTACGAATAGACGTAATTGATTGCTTCGTTAACGAATGTCGTTGCACTTAGCAAAAACACATATAATCTGTGCAATACATTTGTTTCCCAAATTGATTGTAACAATTGACCGTGGCGGGAGAAAATGAGAAATTTAAAGAATTAAAAATGCTCAATATCCAATTTACATAACGCATAAAAGTTAATAATATACTTATATGAAGTAATATGAATTTATAGGTATCCTATATCGATTAACTTTCTGTACAACGGAACGTGTAATCTAATCACACAAATCTTCCCAAAAACAAGTCAAAGATTTGCACAGGTAATAACCACTTAAACTTTTTACACGGGCGATGCATTTCCAGCTACCTCGAAGCCGGAATAAATTGTTTCTGCCTGTCGACAAACGTGAGATGAATCCCGCCGCGATGGATGTTCAGTCTTAAAAGAATAAATAAAATACACAACAATAACGAGGCACGGGCAAACGCGAACCGGAGAATGCTCGTTAGCCAGCAGATTTCGTTCGGTGATCTTAATGATTCCCGGCAATGCGTGGAAAGCTGGCACGACGGGGCCATTATCGGGTTTGTCGAAGAAGTTCCCGCGCGACCGGCAAATAATAACGATTCGATGCGGCGATTAATGCCCCCGCGAGTCTACCGAACGGGAATGACGAAATAAAGAGAGACACCGAGGGCAGAAGGGAGAGAAACCGAGGGAAACGAGAGAAAGGGGTACTAGAGATCAAAGAAATAAAATGGAACTGGATGATAAGACGGGCTTTGTGCGAAGAAGTGAGGAAAAATGTAATGTAAAGAAAAAAAAAAGCGGAAGAGGGATAGAAAAGGATGGAAGGGATTTAAATTGAGAAACAGAGAGAAACAAAGCAAGACGGAATGTTGTGTAACGAGAACTCGTTACCTTGCAATTTAAAAGTTTTCAAGTGTTTGACGTTACAGATAGCTTTTCTTTTTTTCTTACGATAGAAATTCTAAGTTATTCCTTTGTATAACACGCGCGCAAAGGAATGTCTGCGGTGGAATATAAGAATCCGTAATGTTAACGGCAGGTAGAAATTAAGTCCAAACATTTAGTATTTATATCGCAGAAAAGTGGGTACTTTCACGTTGCTTTTGCGTTGGTTTGATTTTACACTGTACCGAGACAAGTATTCCGTGAGATCTTTAAATCGGGAAGCCTTATACAGTAAATCGAATTGTCCAAAATTGGTAGTCGATGACTTTCGCAGGCAGAGGTCAGGGAGCAAGAAAAAGGAGAAGAACGAAATAATTAAAAAGATCGTTTTTTTCGGCGTGTAATAAGACACAAGGAGAGAAACGCGGCAAGTAATAATTTAATGCGTAAAAGGTATTGCCTTTGGCGGTCGGTAAATGCTCTCCAATGGGTCATGGCTGCCGTAATGTAACGTGAAAATCCAGCTAGAGTGTTAATGATATTTTGCTGAAATTTACTCCACACTTGAATCTGTTACGTAAACATTTTTTAAAATTTGCACATGGAATTAAATATCGATCTTGTTTGTACAAGCTGTTCCAACTATTTTTAACTGTAGCTTCCATAAATTCTGTGATATGAAATTGATAAATAATTATAGGTTCCATAAATTGTCGGTAAATAATATCACCGGTTGTTTTGTCAAGCACGCAACATGTTCGCCGGATAAATAAACGGTTAAAAGTACGCAATTAATATAATTAATATGAATAAATGTTCGTACTTTAACGTGTACAAACTACTTTGTATGCTACGCGAAACGGGAATTCAAATTAGATCAACTAAATACACGCAACTGTCCCTGCGGTAGAATTCTGTTCGCAATAAAAGATCAAAATATAAATGTGCGGATAAGAAATGCGATTTCGAAGGGTTACTTTCGCTGATACAAGCGGTATAGGCCAGAACAGTAGGTTAATTAGACAGATGTGAATTTGTTAAAATTCTACACTCATTAACTCGAACCGGTGCGACAAGATTTGCGGCAACAAAAATATATCGCGTTGCATTATACAATTTGGGACATTTGGACCTCGCATATTAAATAATTACTTTTCCAGTTTGCCAGAAAAAAAGAGGCACAACGATCCAGATTACAGAACTACACAACGATCGGGCGAAATTTCACCACGGAATTCTCCGCGAACCATCCAACCACGTTTCTTACTTCAAACGAACAAGCTAAAATAAAGAAATAAAAAAAAAAAGGGGGAGAACTCGAAAACTTCCACGCGCGATACATTATTGAACGAAGTTACCCTTTCTCGGACGTTCCGAAAACAAGGTTATTAATGCGATCAATATAAACTTTCGAGCCGCAGATGGATCAGAAAACGACGAAAACGACGGAATCGAAGAAGCTTCCAAATTCCAATTACACTTTTTATCTCCGGCCGAAGAGCCAAGAATTCGAAAGTTTTATCGGTAGAATGCGTCAGGATGGTACGCTCGCGAAGAAGGGACCGCGAATTGAATAAAGAAAACAAAAATTAGGTAGAAAAGAAGAACGGGGGAAAAAAAACGAAAACAGAAAAAAAAAAACGTTGCAGGCGGTGTGCAAGGGCGAATTGCCGCGCCCCACCTGTATAATGACGGTGCCCGCCGTTCCCGAAGAGAGGAATGTCGTGCAATTACGGTCATTGGCCCTCCGCGGCTGCTTGTACGTCGAATGACTTAAGCGGCATTTAGTGGTTTTCGGTGTCACAGCGTTGTTTCACGTAAAAGAAAAAGAAGCTACACGAGATAGTCATCGCCGAACGACGAACAAATTGCTCCTTTCACGGGCTGTCTGATGGAATTACCTGATCTGCGAATAATCAGCATAGTTACAGGAACCATTCAACCAACGGTAGAATGAAACGTCGCCAGTTGCAAAAGAAGATCAACGAGAGGTAAACACTTTGTAAATAGAGCGTAGATTCAACTGGTACAATAACGTTATTCTTTATATTCGTGACACTTTATTGTTAATGAAAGAACGAAGATTTTATTGAATAAAGTATAACGGAATAATTGAATAAGATTGAAAAACTGTGATTTCGAGGTTAATGGATTTCTACGGAGACATCATTAGCCGGTGGAATGATCTTGTAATTAGATAGGAAATGGCCAAGTGCACGTGAGACCGCGAAATTCAAAATCATCGGGAGTAATGAAGTCCTATAATCAATTTTGCGTTACCTCGTAAAACGCGAATCAACTAAGCGCACAATGGCTCAATAAATCTTTGCTCGGACTCAATCAAGCTACTAACGATCCCCCAACGATTCCCTGGGAGTATGTGAAACTCATCCGAACGTATGAGAGCGCGAGTTAAATCCGACGCATAAATTACCAGCGTCCGGTGGTGTACGTATGCCCTTTACAACGTCGTGCACACACGTTTTACAGCGCCGAAAGGACGTAAAGCCACGGCTTTAAAATAACGTTCTTTTTTTTTCACCGAGCTCGCATAATTAATGACGTGAGACTGGCATGTCAATAAGTTTTACCGGATTTGTTGGATGAAATATATGACCGTAGCGAGAGAACGAGAGAAAAACCAAGTACAGATATGAAATATTATAATATACACATATTCAATATCAAACATAACCGAAACAGTATAACGTCTCACCAACGAGACTCACTCGGAATAGGAACAAACGCTAGAGAGAGAGAGACGGAAGATCAAACAAATCGTTTCAACAAATTAAGTCCTATTTACTAAAAATACATGCAGAACCGCCGAGCCAAGAAGCTACACGCGATCATCTCGAGGAAGTATATACGCGTACAATACGTGTAAAAGGAATCCTGGGCTCTCTAGGCGGTGACCAAAGAGGCAACAAACAGGGTGAATAAAAAAAAAAAAAAAAGAAAAGAAAAGAAGGGAAAAGAAAAGAAAATGGAGGCCGACAAAAAGGAAACTACTCGCCGCGGAGTAGAGAGAAAACGGTGGAAAGAGAAGAATAGAGAGCGTGTACGAGAGGAGTCAGTCAAAGTCAACGACCCACGTGCCGCAAAGTTGGCCGACGTGGGCAGAGACTAATGGGAAGATATATACCGGCGGCCGAACGTGGATGGATAGACGTAGGTATTACCGGCGTCAGTATCATCTGGCACATCGTGCTCGCTATGCAGCCACGTTTCCACAGCGTGGGCGACGGCGACGCTCGTTTCGCTTCCATAAAATAGCCTTCGAAGGCTCGCGGCCCGAATATTTCTGCGGTTCGACAGCGTGGGCACACGCCGCGCGAGAGAACTGTATTACTACTACCGATGGGTGTTACCTTAACACTGACAATGAAACGCACGTGTTGCCGCGAGGGAACCTCCGGCTGAATGTGGGAGACGTGTTACGAAGCCGTTAAGATTTTACGACCTTCTGGTGTATTAGCTTTCTTGTTGTATTTTGATCGGTTATAAATACTCGTGTAATAAGTTATACCCGTATCGGCGATCCCATAGCCTTGTTAAGAATTTATATATGCATATGTATGCGTTCCGGTTGATACGTGATAGGCTAATCGAAGACGATACCGGTGTAACGTGGAATACGCTAATTAATGAAATGTTATTAAGTTATCGTTGATATATGGAATATTGTATAGGTACGTTGATGAAGATACAATTCCGTTGGTGTTCTATGTAACGAAATAGTTATGGCGTGGAATCTGTTGTAAAAGGGTTACGTGCTGGTAGAAGAATCGAATTTATCGTGTTGTAAATAACACGATGTAAACGTCCACGAAGATCGTCCGTGCGATTTACCGGCTGAACAAAATGGTACATTGGTTTTTACCCGATGCCACCCACTAAACGGATGCTTTACAGAAAAATATCCACCCACGCGATACTAAGAGACACCGAGGTGCTAATCGACCACGGTCTTGTGACAAGCCGACCGCAAGCTTGGCCACTTAGCGGACCGTCTTTGCGGCAAAAGCAGTTTCAACCACTTTTGCACAATCCTGTGAAAAACGCACATCCTACGGGATAAAGATTCTCCCACAATAATTTCGTATATCGCACGAAAAAATCTACATTTACAAAATCTTCTATCGGAATTTCTATACTTAGTAAACTCGTGAGATTCTCCAAATTGCATATTTCTTAATTCTGTACTTTATAAACGGAATCCGACAAAATGTCTCTACACAATTTCAACTTGATTACAAGTGTTTATTTCTATGATTCCCCGAATAATACTGAAATTAGCTATTCGGTATTCGGTCGACGAATACCTGCACGTGATGTCATTTGAATATTTACCGATGCAGAAAGTTAGCACCTATCGCGTCCCGTGTTAGACAAGCAGCGTCGTATTTTACATGACTAAGAACGGTTTCTCTAGTCAAAGGATTGAAGTCGACGTTCCAAAATCTACGATGATGCATAAGCAATTAGTGAGAACTCCGAGTTTGACTCGTCTTGGGGCAGAGACGGTCGTTAATGGCTCTAATGCGGACCACGCACCGTGCTGTTGACAAGGAACGTCTACTGAAGCTGTCAACAGTGACACCGTCACTCGCGTTTCAAAGACGAAAAGCTTTTTGAAATTCCATCTACCGACCGTTTCATACCGATATAGAACACCGCTCTCGAGCACCGATTTTCTGTTACGGAATTTACCCGCGGCTAGTATTACCAATTCAATTATGTCAAGCACTTTAAAAGCGGAGTAATTAACCTGTTCGAGAATGTATGTCAGCGAAATATTCTGTTGGGCAGAATCTTCCATTCTGTAAATAAAGCTACGCCATGAATTTCCAAATAAATTAACGAAAAATTTACATTCATGGAAATATAGGAACGTTTACGTTCATATTATACCGACAATGTAACATGATTTTTGTTTTAATTCATTACTCGCGTATATTCCATTTACGCCTCTGACAGTTTACAAATATATAATTTTGCATGGACATTTAATTTTTAAGCACTAATAACACAGTGTTTTTATTCACTTTTTCCATTTAATTTCTGTCAGATTTTACCTAGAAATTTGTCCTCAAAGTCATCCTATCTATCCATCGTTTTCTTATCGTTTTTCTACCAAACAATAATGCATAATTAATGCTACAACCAACATTTTCATTCCTCTCTAAAAACTTGATCACCACGTACAAACCAAAATTGAACATTCTTTTCCCAATAGTGTACGTAACTCTTTCATCTCCCTGCACGTGAGATTATTTTTAGCCGAAGAAGATAAGAACGGGTAGAGACAATGCCGCGTGTATGTGTGCCATTGAAGGGATTACGCAACGCGACAATAGAAAACGTTAGAATGCTGTAAACGATTCGAGGACGTCCAGCAATTATCGTCGAGTCTACGAGCCGCATTCAGGCATCTCGTGGAACAGACGACGAGCCGAAAACGGAGCTAGGAAATTACGATCCGGTGTGCGCGGCTGGGCTAATTGAAAATAATTGGCCGACCGGTTATACGCAGCCCGGGACATGAAGCGGGCATAAATCTCTGATAATTCGTCGCATAAAGGAGAGGATGCGGATAATGACGAGCGTTACTCTCCAAAGAAGGAACGACAAAGAGGAGCAGGGAAATAAAAGAAGAACGAAGGAAAAAAACAGGAGGGGGAGGGGGAGGGAAATCGATTTATTTAACGAGCGGAAGTCTTTCTGTCCTTTGATACTTTCATAGCCGAGGACACTGCGATGATACATCTAAAGACTAATTAATTGGGAATGAGGAAGAATCGCAGGTACAAAAGGGGATATCGAATCGGAAATCGGACAATGATATAAAAAGAATAAACGCTTTGCTGGTATATTCTTTTGTTTCGTGAAAAGAATATTATGAATATACATACGTTTATAGCTGTTTCACGTATAAAATTAAATTGACAACATAAGCAACGAGCAAAGGAATTCCATTTCTCTACTGTTAGTGGCTTTACGAATTCCAGGGTAATTAAATCACGGATTCATTAATGCAATTAAATTAAACGAACTGTAATATTTAATAAATACGAGAAGAAAATTAAGATTAACCGTAGGTATACCAAAAGATATCATCAAATATTTATCCACGGAATGCTTGATGAACGTCCATGTCAATTAGTAGATAATTGATTATCGATTAGTAAATTATTCCTAGTACATTACGTAGATTAATTTCTCCTTGTAAACACAATAATTCCGAGTTGATCGTGTCCACCGATGTGTGCGTGTCACGCGCAACGTACGTGTGTATGTACGTGTATACAGGCGACAGATCTATGCATGTAAATATATATGTATGTATATATGTATGTATGTATGTATGTATGTATGTATGTATGTATGTATGATGTATGAACATCCGGCGTCGTAGCTGCGTTCTTGGAGCACAGCCCACATCACGGTCCGTTATTCATATTTCCCCTGATTAAGATGGAATTCCGTCCACAGAAACTACACCATCCTTTCTTTTCCGACTTGAGGATCGCTTAATTCCATGAAAGTCAACCTTCCGATTCTCGGGACCGTTTTTCCGCCTGCGATCGGAATTTTCCACGGCATCAGACACCGTACAGTGGCGCAGGCCGTATTATTTTTTTAGGAGATAACGAAATTCGAGGTCAATCACCGTCCACGCCGTTAGAGCAACGCCCAATTATAATTACACCCACTCTAAAATTTTCAATCCGTTCACTTAATAATATCCCAATTTTTACTTTAAATAAAAGTTAGTGATCATTTCTGAAATACGAGTTATTTATGACAAAAAGAGAATGACTCCGGTGAATTATTAAATAAATTCATATTGCTTCACAGCCTCCCGTGTCATAGCCATGAAAACACAGAAATTTGCGGGGGCGACTGAACCCCCTGGCCCCGGGGAGTTGCGCCACTGGCACTGTATCACCGTGCAAGTGATATAATATCGATGTTTCCGTTGGAAAGATTAAGAACCCTCATTTTTCTACCGCACGTGTGGTGTATGTAATTCTTTTTTCGTTTCATTTTTTTGTTTCTCCTCGACGAACAAGTTCCTTCGTATTATCATTCGCCTTATTATCAACCCGGGCGATACCAGTCGTGCAGCTCACGCCGCCGTAAAGCAAGCTGCGAATGGGGCGGTTGGATGGATTAAACGCGATAATCGGCCCGATAAGAATTTAATTAACGCGTTATATATCTCGTAACGCAGTACACAGGCGAACGTAGCTCACTGTTAACCATTCAGAAACGATACCACCGAGATTCTGTGCGCCCTGGCATGCGTGTCCCGCAGCATGTAATATCACTTGCTCTCTCTCTCTCTCTCTCTTTCTCTCTCTTTTATGCCAGCAGCGTGTTCGCCGCCTCTCTTTCTTTCTCCTCGAGCTTATCGCTGCAAAGATATCGTAGCGAGCATTACCATATTATCGTGAGTTCACACCTCGCCTATGGACACACCGGTAGCCGGAGCCGATACAGATCATTTACGGGGAGCATTTGTAATCGGCGACAATTAAAACACTGGCAAACCTCGCTGGTCATTTGCATATCGCTCGTTTGTTGCGGCGATGACATAACTCGAAATTCAGGATTTTCCCGGGGATATAATAATACTGACGGTTGGCGAAAGAATTGTTTTTTTTTTATGTAATAATAATAGAAATGGCGAGGGAATTTGGGACTGTGTCATTGACTGTGAAAATGAGTGACATATTATTGTAGGGAATGATTAAAAAGGGTTACGAATACGAGAAAGATATTCTGAGGGAATTAAAATGGTAAAATTGTTTTATGAAATTTTGTGAATTAATTATAATGATACCATAATACATTCAGAAATGGAGACTAAACGAAACTTTGCGGGGTATACAACCATTATTTAACATTAGACTCTATTTATCATTTACACGAGTACCGTAATTATCCAAAAACAAATTCTGTAGTTTTTCTATAATTTATCCAAAAGCCTTGTACAAACTCTTCAACCGCGATAGAGGCACGATTAAATAAAGTATTAATACTCCATCATAACGACTGACACGAATGTCTACCCTATAACTTATTCCTGTTATTACACGAATTAATGTTACATTATAGCGTATCGTGCCGTAATTACCGCTGTAATATTACACGAAGGGGCAGAAAAATGGCCGGCAATTTATCATGGATACGTCAATAATTCTGCAACGACGGTAATTGAACTGCGACGGAATTGGACGACAATCACGACCTGTCCAAGTGAGACAAACGGCGTAGTAATACGTTTAAACGGTATAGGTGAGATAGAAGACACATAGACAGACACGCTGGCGACTACACCTAAGCCGTGAGGTCAGCCAGTGGTTATTCGAAAGGCGCCCATCGTCGTCTCTGCGGTTCTCACCGAACATAATTCCTCTGTGTTCTCTGTGACCTCTGCGGTAATAATGAGTCACCCCCTGGTATGGATATAATCCCGCCAGGATCACCGGTAACTCGACCAAAATAGCATTCGGGGAGTTATAACGTGCGACGGGATTTAACGTGGCCGGACTTTTTGCAAAATAAATACGCCGTGCCTGGAATTCTAATTAATTCCGCCCCGGCGAGACAACGATCAGCATTTATTGACACGACCGTATTACTTTTTGTTTTTGTTTCTTTTTTTTTCTTATTTTTTTTTTGCAAACGCGATTATTTCGCGAGAAATGTGACGAGATGTTTCAACAGATTTCCCGAGATACGATGAACCGTTTACTCTCGCGGTTTCTTATAGAAAATAAAATACAATTCTGAGAGATAAATTAGAGTGGTATCAAATTCCGAGTAAATCTAAATTTAATCCACCGGAAACTGAAGATTATGATTCTTTGTAAACAGTCACATATTTTTCCCAACAATTATATTACGTAACTCATTCAGTTTTATCTACGTCAATTATACTATTATAACTATTAGCATACATCACTCTAATCCTTAATCGTGTAAACGCTTTAATTTCGAGGTGAGCAAACAGGAAGTCTTAGAATTCCCCTAACGGTACACCGCGGGCAGCAGAAAACGACGATAATTTTCGGTATCTATTCCCCTGGCACCTTAATTAATCCCGTTCCTTAAAAAATCTCGTAATATCATCTCATTTCATCGGTTACATTCCAGGATGTAGCTCTGGTATCATCATTATCAAGAACCCTCGCAGTTCGCCTCGAGTCCGCAACTGATTGGTGCTTGACATTGAAACGCGTAGACAGCGTATCATCCGTTCTCCCCCCTCTCCCCCCCCCCAACTGTCCTCATGGCAATTTAATATTCTCCCGGCATCGATAAAAGATCTCGACCGCTTTCTCGTCGATCCGCGAACACAGCCGCGCGGAGTGAAAATTAACGCGCCTTCCGTTTTAATTAGTTGAAAAATTGCATCTCCTCGGATGTTAATCGAGTGCGTACAGGCACGTCGGCGATTCGTTTTGCGCTGCGCGTGTTATTACAGCGTAGATAAGTGGTGTTATCCTTTAAACCGCGTATTACGGGGAATTAGTATGCATAATGTTAGATGGTATTTATAGTGACACAGTATTTTTTTTGTTTATTTTTATTATTTTTCTACGACGGTCAGAGTGAAATTGCGTACCTCCCCTTTAATATTCGCACGATATTTAAATCTTTTAACACATCACGATAAACGAGGCCCGTTTTGCCTGTCTCGGAATGGAAAAGGGTCGTTGTTCAATTTAGAAAAAGATACTTTATTAGATACCTTGTGTGTAGCTGACGAATCGGAGTAAAATACCATGTGAAAATTGCTCGGCGTTCGTTCGACGAGCTACGATCGTTGCCTGATTATAAATGCCAACGATATTGCGCGTTATGTAACTCTTGCTTATCGTCGATAGGCAACAAAGGAAGCAACGGCTATCTTAACGGACCCATTGTTACTTGAGTAATAGCTTACGAGTAGCATAATCAGAAGGTAGGTATACACAGGATGCATTGCTGAGGTCGTACGCCAATCACGTAACATTTTCGACACCGTATAATTAACAAACAAATAAAATAAAAAAACACCGATCATCATCGATTTTACCGTTTTATTTACATACGTATCACTGTAATCCAACGAATCAATTTTAAACCGTGATCTGTAAGAAACGTAACGATAAATAATGCATAAGCTCGAATACTCTGATAATTCTGAATTTGCAAATCGTTCGAATAAATTCGATTATGTCATTTAAAAATTGAATACTTCGTACGGCTATGTTTAACGCATAAATTTCCGTGTAAATTCGATGAACAATCTTGCTCTCGTTTTTTCCGACATTCACAGGAATATCTCGCTGATTCCGAGATGAATTATTGAAAGGAGTCGTTTTCGGGCGATTTCTTTGATCAATTTCCCACGAGGACTTGCCCCGTGACTTTGCGACCGGCAGACACACCTTACACAAAGGTGTAGCGTCAAACGGCATGCCGGCGTTCGTTTTCCGTAGAAACCTGCCGGAAACTTGTCTGCCGTTCACGATCGAGTTTACGATCGAACCGTACGGCCCTACGGTAACTTTTCTAAGTGCATCTATCGGTGGATGGAAACGAGAGTTATGGTCGATCATAGAAATCCCGGAAGATGTTCCCGATGTTCCCGGACAGATAAGACCAGTAATTTATGGAGAAATGAAAACTCTATTCAAGAAACCGTAGGTACATATTTATTGCCCAGAAATTGATATTAGCAATTATCATTCCGACCAAGTGGTTCAAATATTTGATCAGTTTCTCAACGATCCGGATGGTAAGATTAAGAGAACGCTCGTCAGTCGTTGGACTTCGTTAGAAAATGAGAATGAAGTCGAAGAGAAATTGATATCTAAGATTGCTCGGAGTTAATCAAGACTGGATAATTTCATTCTCGGGTTCTCTTTAAAATCGGACTTCTTAGAAGCGTGGAATTCAAATTAAAGGCGGAAAATCATTTGGAATGTTGAGTGAACGTTATTTTTAATTATACAGGAAAGATAGTAAAGGATATTCCAAACGTTTATTTTATAACGTAGAGAAGGTATAAAGTTTATGACTTCGATAATAGTTAATAGCGTGTTTCTGCGAACATCTGAATCAGCTTCCTCGGAACTATGAATGATCTTCCTTGTTGTTTCAAGATCAAAAAGTATCCCCTCACCTTGAGATTACCGCAAATGCCAGCCGCGTAAAAAAAAAGCAAAACGAAGTCGAAAATCCTTTTACATGAGATCGGCGCGTCAAAATGACGCGTGAGGTTCAAATAAGAAGTCTTTCTTCGATTCCCCCCGAAGAGGCTTCTATTCGAGTTTAACGCGTGTGTCACTGCCACGTGGCAGTTCTGGTTGACCTTGAATAGTCAGCGAAACACACTGCCCGATGGAGATGTACGTGGAACACGGTGAAACGTGTATATATAGCGGTCTCGAAATGCAAATTAGCAACTTCCACGAATTCATCGATGCTAATAGTATGATAATGTATGACGAGCCTCTCGAGTTATTCCGCCGAATAAAGATCGATGAATGCAAACACTCGAGTTACGGATATTATATAGAGATATGTATATGTATATGTTTATATATAGTACATGTATACTTAGTGTGTGTATATATGTATATAAATCTTTTTTCACTCACCGGGCGTTCATGATAAATCATCTCGAGACGCGTGACAAATCTTTGAAAGAGAATATTATCATGACAACGAGCTGACCAAAATATTGTTGTAACCGCACGTGTTTTCATTGTGTCAATCCCGAGGTTTAATCGTCGTAATCTGTTAATATCAAGAGGAGAGCAAATAAACTACTATTAATACCAGCGAATTGAATCCCATCGATTCAATTCGATTGGTAAACATTTCCATTTGTATTTCTATATTTATAAACTTCTAGCAGAGCGTGGCCGTATCGTATTTGCTTTAATAATCGATAATACCGCGGCACGTAACCCAGCGCAATCCTTTATAACGTATATATACATATATATATATATATATATATATGTGTGTAGAACCCTTTTCCAGCGGGGGAATTTCCAGACAAGAAAATTCATGGCTAAAGGAATTACACTTTCCTATCCGACGATAATAAATTCTTGGCAAACGGCAGCTCGGCACCGGGAGAAAGAAAAACCGACGAAATCGAGGGAATAAAAATGTGGGAAACGAATCGCCCTCCGTGGAGAATCAGACCGTGAAGAAGTACGGACGGGATACACGAAGAAGTAGGCACATTTGGCCGTCGTGGGTACTGACATTGCCGAGGCAGCGGACCAGCACAGCCATCTGATAGACACGACACCACGTTTCGTGCCGGAGGTTAAACCTTTGCACTCCGCGTGTGCCTGTGAAGCATGGCCAACGTCTGACACGTTTCTATTCCAAGTCTGCGAGAGCCGGCAAACTTCACTTCGGCCCGACGGTGCTTATATTATGTGTATTTCGAAGAGCCTATGTTTGCGGAGACCCGAGGTGTGGAAGCCGCCGAGGCGTAAATAACTTCGACTCGACGAAGATTTTGTGTTGTACTACTTGTAGCTACGTATCAGACCAGCGCGTCTCCCAAATCGTGTTCCTGGGAACATTGGCGTGAAATAGCGACGATGTGTCGACGCGAAGAAATATTAGAATTAATAGAGATTGTTTTTCACGCTGTGGCGGGTTCACACGTGTTTGAAAAATTGCGTGCAATTGTTGTAAGTAGGATAGGTAATTTTCTTATTTAGTTTGTTTGATATTTATATCCATGTGTACTATAGAATAACGAAAATGTTGGGTTAAAATTGTGAGATTTGTAATGCGTTTCGTTGCAGGAAAAATTTAGGAAATACTGTAGTAGACGAACCGTGGATAAAGTCTTCTGATCTATAATTAAAATAGTTTGTCAGTTAAGAGGCATCGGTTCGAGGAAGAATTGAGTTACGGTGGGTTTATCTTTGGACGAGATGGACAGCGATCCATTTGATCTTCATGTGTGTAGAAGTAATATAAACTGACTTGTTAAAAGATAATATTTTTAGAATTCTTTGGAAATGTAATTGAATTATATCTTTGTACTTTGAAGGAACGGTTAATTTACGTCAATGTCCGGAGATAGTGTTTTGCTCAGTTTATTATTTTACTTGGTTCCTGCTTGAATTCAATATTGAACACTATATGAAATATTAATGAGTTGTTTGATTTACTGTCACCTTTAACCTCTGATAAATTGATAATCAGTACTCCGGCTCGTTTTAAAATGATGAAGGGGGATTGTTTGTTTATTATTTTTAACGGTCTTTTAATTTGGTTTTGTGCTACTCTTGCTTTCCGCAAGTAATTAACGATGCGATTACATTATCCCTGCTGCTTGTGGATAAATTAATATCCGTCATGTTGACTCATTTTAATCTCCACGTTCCGCTTTTTTTTTCGGTTTTGCCAGTTTTCTGCCGTGCTTAAAAATTTCATCGCAACACTTAATAAGAAACAAACTAGTGAAATAAATTCATGGCACTTGCGACACAGCTGTTATTTATTAGTTTTAATTATAATTTTAATCCATCGGTAATCGTTAATAAAAAAAAAACAAAGTATCTTTCAGTATCCTGGAGTTAATTAAGTGTTTCAAACGACAACAAGTAATCGTCGTAGTGCAAGGTTAAAAATGCATTATTTTAATTCAATCATTTTAAGCTTCTATGACAAAACAAAATACTCTGCACGATTTATCTAACTCTGACAGTACAATCATTTACCATTTTCACCCCTTCGCACCCGGTACGAAATCTGCGTGATGTTGACAGTCAACTCGGCCAGCTGACTGCACGCAAGTATCAAACAGAATACATATACATACATATGTATAGCCCCTTTACGCTAGCCAGGTACAAACCAAGCTTTGCACTTTAGCAATATGATTTTCCATGTCACGAAACATCATTGCCAACCGGTTTAACACTTGGATCGTATCAAGTGAAATTGAAAAATTGAACACGTTAAGGTCTGATTAAATTTACTTGGCGATCGAACACTTTGCAATCGGAGCACGTAGAATTTTCAATACGTCCATACGTTTATCTGCCGCTGAAAAATTTGTAAATGCCAATCTCACCTACACTTTGGAATTCTACCCGGTGAAATTTCTCATTAAAATTATCCGGCTCTCGAAATCTCAGCGTGACTAGATATCTCTCTAAGTCATCGAGTAAGTAATTTTAATCGTACAAGAAACACGCCTCAATTTTCCATATCCCAAACATCATTCTCAACCAGTTTGACACTTCTATCACATTGAATCAATTAATAAAAATGGGACAGCTGGTCTGATAAAGCTACGCGGTTATCAAAAGCTTTGTAATTAGTCTCGGAATTTGCTATGCATCGATATATCCCTCCGCGATAGAAATTTTCAATTAAAATTATCCAAAATTCAGACATCTCAATCCCAAAACGTTTCTTACTCGGGTGATCAAGTACCAAGTGTATAAGTACATTTTCTTCACTGTTCTCTCAATATAAAAGTGTTATTTAACCTCTTCACGTCCTTGGTCACATATGTGGACGTATAGTAATTTCTTATAAAATAAAAATCCCATTACCAGTGCAGCCAAACTAAACAAAAATTTATTTCTCTTATTGAAGGATTCTATAGAGAATCGTCTGTAGTGATAATTTTAGTCTATTTATTATTGACAGTAACTATAATAATAAAAAAACTAAACGTCCACATCTGTCCAAGAGCGTGAAGAGGTTAAACAAATATATAATATAAACACGTAACCATTGCAATATCCCTCATTTTCAACATCTCCCCACGCCGCAAGCTTTTTAGGGGGCGTCGCAAAAAATTTAATTTTTAACCCCTTGCACTACCACGAAACTCTGAAAAAGCCGTGTCAAACTTGTCCGCCGGAACGATGAGAAAAGGAACCGAAGCGGCACAAATATCTGTATATATTTAGTATCTACATTTGTTTATATTGTAGCCGTTATCTCTAACCCCATAATATTTTCCTTATGACACATGGACTGTATAGGAACAAAGGACCAATCATTAAATTAATTGTTTGAATTCTTGTTTGGTTCGAAATTTCGATCACGAGCCTGACTCGTGATATTCAATTTTGACACAAAATTTCCATCACGAGTCAGACTCGACAAAGTAGTGCAAGGGGTTAACGACCAGCCTAATGGACAACGATCGAAGTTCCTCTTAGACAACCGGCGACAACGCTGAATAATTTTAATCGCCGCACAAATACGTCGCGTATCCGTCGCGTTAATTTAAAAGAAAATCCCAGTGTTTTTTTCATCAAAAGCAAGCTTTTTAGGGGGCGTCAACAAAATTTAATTTTTATCGACCACCCTAATGGACAACGATCGAAGTTCCTCTTAGACAACCGGCGACAAGGTTGAATAATTTTAATTCGCGTCACAAATACATCGCGTATCCGTCGCGTTAATTAACCTTTTAGATACTAAGCGCCACTATAGTGGCTTTGGCGGATACCATCTTTCAGGACGACGCACCACTATAGTGGCTTTCGCGGATGTCATATTTGAACACTTTGTCAACTTTGAAATGGTACAAGAAATTTTATCCATCTACTTGACGTGGCAATATGGAATACGTATTGCCTATATATTTTTTTAAAATTATTATTTTATCATCAAATACTTCATTTGAATATATTCTTGCACAAAATGGCATTGCTCATTACACTTTGCAGTGCTGTAACGTTTTTACACTATTCACGTCAGACTCTGCCGCCCAGGGAAATAGCCACGCGTAAAGTTCTGCCGTACCTAAAAGGTTAAAAAAAAAATCCCAGTGTTTTTTCATCAAAAGCAAGTTCTTTAGGGTGCGTCGCAAAAAATTTAATTTCAACCAGCCTAATGGACAACGATCGAAGTTCCTCTTAGACAACCGGCGACAACGCTGAATAATTTTAATCGCCGCACAAATACGTCGCGTATCCGTCGCGAAGGACCCTGAAAGCGACGCGTCCGATGCTTGTTCATCAGCGGACAAGTGACGTCTGGAGGTTGAATCGGCCGGGGGAAGCTCCGTAGCGGTCGCAGACGTAAAATGCGGGGCCCCGGCGTTTGCGGAGTCAAGGGTACGGGAGGAGAGTGATGCACGACTTCCAGGCCTGGTTCGACCGTGATGTGCTCGCGGCCGCCTCACCTTGAACAATTCGCGGAGTTATGGCCTGTGAGCCACGCGTCGGCGAGAGCGGCCCTCGGACGCGTGGGAGTGGACCGGCAATCGGTGAGAGATCTCCCAAGGTCCGTTCTCGGAAATCATTTTTTGAAAAGAGCCACCGGGGCCCCGTGGAAGTGTTGCATGTATGTACGGGTACGTACATATGTGCGTTCGTGGACGACCGTATACACATCTTGGAATTAAGTGGTGCAATAATTTATGAATACCGAGCCCGGCCAGAGGGGGGGGGGAAGAGATAAAGATTTATCGTTTTGGTTTCCTCGACCCATTGTTTTCGTTTTCATTACATGGTCCTGTATGTGTATTAATTAATTTCGCTCGAGAACGAGGATAGAGAGAGAGGGAGGGAAGTGTTTCCTTGGGAAGTGGAGTGATATCGTAAACGACGGTTAATAAATAGAGCGCTCGTGAACGAGCGTTATAATTTCGAGATATACGTTTTCTCTTTTTAATATAATTAAGACGGCAACGATGAAGATACCAGAGTCGGTGTACTTTAGAAACTTTGCTAACCGTCGCGGTAGATACGACGGAGATACAGGATGAGAATGCTACGTTTAGAGCGTGTACCTACAGTCGTTTACCGTGGAGATAATTTTAGGACGGAAAATTATACGTCTCGGGTATATCGTAAAACCATCGTATTAATTTCATTGAGATAAATCACTGTTGACTCGAATAAAAATGATCCCGTGGTACACGTATGTACATACATTTATGCGAGACGTTCCACTTGTCCGTTTCATAGCCTTCGAACCCCGCGTTCGCCCCACCGGGCCGAGAATAATAAATTCATTTTTAATCTTTCATATTCTCGGTTAATATATCAGTGCCGACCCAAGTCGACCATGCCGCACATTTGCGGTAAGAACAAGCCGCGAGGTACCGTCGGCCGTCCAGAGAGGATCGTTCGTTTTTCTCTAAGCGTAACCGCACCGTGAAAACCATGACATAAGGGGAGAGGCGACAGAAAGATGGAGGCAGGGAAACTAAAGTGGCCGCACGGTCCACGGACGGAGGGGGCGAACCAGCCGGATATTCGTCAGTCGTCGCTTTGAATTATGATCCCGACGTTCTATAATCGTTAATTAAAGGCCGCTAGAACTCTGT
Organism: Mimumesa dahlbomi; assembly: GCA_917499265.3. Lineage (NCBI taxonomy): Eukaryota > Metazoa > Arthropoda > Insecta > Hymenoptera > Crabronidae > Mimumesa > Mimumesa dahlbomi. The sequence goes on along the minus strand of OU824118.1, from coordinate 6,193,101 downwards.
GTTTGATTCAGACCCTCCGCCACAGATGACTCCCGTTATTTTTTTTTTTATTTTTTATCGTCCCGCGAACGCCTTGATCAGCACGGGAATTTCCGAGCTGGTCTGTCATTTTATTCCGTGAAAAAAAGGAACATGATTTTCGGGCATATTGCCGAACTTGGTTTCCACGAGAGAAGATTCAATTTAGAGAAATAAAATTCAACAATGCTAGCGAGGTCGATGGAAAATTTCGCGTTGTAACGATCGAACGTCCGGTAAGTTACCATTTTACACGTGGAACGTAGGAAAAAATTCGATCGAGACTCGATAAAGCAACCGTGTTCCATATACCGGCGCGGTTTAAAATGCTTTTAACAAAGAACACGCTTATTTGCAATGCACGTAACAAACAGTAGATATGCACGTAACAAATGCGCGCACGATAAAAGTGTTCCATTAACCGAAGCTATGTATATCGTCTTGCCTGTGTTCCTAACAATCGTATCACCGAGCCATCGACAATCGTGCCTAACGAAATAATAGCTCGCGACGATGGACAAAAAAAAAGAAAAAAAGATGCCGGATTACGTTTGACAATCGAAACTCCATCGATCCCGGGCGACTCCTGTTATCGGCGACAATTACGCGAAACTTTCCCAATCGGCGTTCCGCGGCGTGATAAAACGAAAACTTGGAATCCGAGGGCTAACGTTTGAATTACGAGCGGGGCAGTTCATCATCGTAAGCCGAAAGCACAATTTGTATCTCACGATACGATACCGTGGTCGGGATAAACCTGAACATCCTGTTCCACAGGCAGCCGAGTCCTGGTGCAGCTGAACAAGCGCGCCCTCCGTCGACCGAGATACGATCAACCTAAGTACCACGAGATATACGACCTACGATTGGCATGCACGAAGCGTTACCACTTACATGTACGCTGTTCCTCGTTGCTCCTCTTTTTCGTTTTTTTTTTTACCTGTCTTCTTCTCTCGCTCATTCGCTTGTCTTTCCTCCCCCCCTCCCTTCAAACGTTGTATCTTTGTCGAACGCGTTCCCGGAGTTGATAAAAAGAGATTGGGACAGAGGCACTGCGATAAGGGCACCCGCGGCCCTTGATGAACGGCGATACGCAAGGACGGCTTGGAATTTCGTGTGAAATGACTTTGCGAAATCGATGGATATCGATGGGTAACGCGTGACAAAACAGAAGGCGGGCTGTGATCATAATTGATACGATATCGGGATTATTTTTGTCCTTGGTATGGTATAGTACGAGTGGATTGATTAATTTTTGTGAAAGCTTTTTTCTTTCTTTCTTTTTTTTTTTACGAGTAACAGCATATTACTTTGTCGGATAATAATAATTACCGTGATCCGAGGAAATGATTTTTCTATCGATAACACCCTGGTTACGAAAGAATACAATTATTTTTCCGCGATAGAACAGATAGGCTTACCCTCGCGTTAATCTAGCGGCAATAGAGAAGTGAAAAATCTATAGTAAAGTGTTGTACAACACTTCGTTTAATAGATAATAAAATTCCACGCGGTGTTTGAAGTAGACGTTTATAGGGTCGTATAAGTCTTATTTTTCACACACACACACATCCACACGTTATGGAAACGAATGCAGTCTTAATAAATCTAATTAATCGTTCGCGCGACCACGATAAACGTAATTCCTTTGTATTTAATAACGTGGAAAGCGTGTTATACGACCGTTCGAATACTCGGAGCAGAACACGTCAACCGACGTGATATCTTTCATCGACGCGAACAGCCTGGCGTGTCTATCTAATTAGAGTGCGTACACGTTTGAGACCGTGACGAGTCACACCATCTGACTAATTCGGAGCCACTATTCGCGCGTTTCGTACCTTCCACGAATTACTGTCCCCATCGGCGTAGGAAAACCAACGGCATTTCCGTCGCGAGTTTACCCGTCCGTTCGTCGACGAGCCGTTCGTTGACAAAAGGAAGCGTTGCATTGCGAAATATTTATGAACGGCATTACGACAGAGTTAGCGAACGTAAAGGAGTTAATTATAGTTCGCCACGAAGTTCAATGCTAAAACGGCCGACGGAGGGTCGTATAATTGCAGGTGACTAATATGGCCGAACCGCACGAAAAGATAGAGCAGATTACGCCGGTGTAACTGCACCGTTACGTTGAAGACCGAGCGATTAGAGACTTCATTACGTAATTAACATCGTGCCCGGTCGAATTAAATTAGTGACGGACGATAAAAATGCAGAACGACGAATAAAATGGGTAAAATGAGCCGGCGATATTGCTGCGATCCTCATCGACGTGTGTATTTAAAATGCATTTTTTAAGTGCGTCTATTGCATTGCTTCTAATGATTTTCCTTGTTTCTTTAAATTGAGACTATCTGGATTTCTTGGAAATGATCGTAATTATAGAACACGAAATGTATCGAGCCCTGGAGAATCAGAGATTACAATACTTGTACGTTTAATTTTTTAAATAAAGATTACTAACATTTGAGAAACTATTCATTGATCCATCTATAGATGAGTACTTTTTGTAATTATTATGAACGATTATTTTTGAAGACTGAAAGTACTTTCCTTGAAAACTTAGCAATAGTACGTCTTATCTCTGTAGCCTTGAAAATATTCAACCAGCAACTACAAATTATACTTTGTACTTAAGCACTAATTTTACATTCCAGTAGAGAATGAGTATTTCGCCACTAATAGATTTTATTATCTAAATCACTTATGAAGAGATGATACCATGCGAAATCATTTTCTTAAAAAATACTAGAAATGTGTACCGTACAAATTTGCTGTATTTTTTGTATTATAAACAATTTTGTTCGAAAATTGATTACATTTGAAATGCACGTAAAACCAGATTTATCGGAGACAAAATTAAATGTCTTTTTTTGAGCCAGATAACAAAAAGTATTTCTTTAAGAGCTCGTAAACATTCACAACGTGTCGCGTTAGACCATAACTCGTAGGTCACGACTATTTAATCGGAGTCCTTTATAATCTACTTTTATAATTCATCTGTTCTAATTTACTTTTATCAACCTGCGGAACGTCGGCAACGCTTATCCATTCTTTCCGTTGCAGGTACGCGTCTCCGTTAAAAACTTTAATAAACAACAGTTACACAGCGCTCGCGGACGAAATTAATGTCGCAAGCGGGCGAAATTAAATTCACGATAAAAGAAAGGAAAAATAAAGTGTCCGCGTAAAACGGAACGGTTCAGAGATGTTCGCTAAAACAATGCGTACAATGTCGCCGGAACGTTTTCCCCCGTGAATTGACGCAATTCACGAAAATTCCACCGTCCACCGGAATATAGTCCGTTGATTATTTAAAAAGGAAATTTCATTTCCCCTTCCCATGGAAATGAAAAATCTGCCGGTGGGATTTTTAAATCTTCTATTAAAAGACACCCACCCCCCGATACGCGCCATCGGCTCGACGTTTCCATCCCCCCCCCCCCCCCGGGGTGCTCATGAAATTAACACCGCACCTGGTCGAATCAAATTAGCGTCGATAAAAGAAGAAAAAAAAACACCCAGGGCCGATCGAAGACGAGAGGGAGGAGAGGATAGGGGACGGCAAGGGGTGTCGGTCGATTCGAAGGCCCCCGTGTGCCCTTGGAAGTCAACGGGGTGACGTTATACGTACGACGTTAACACCGGCGTCGTTTACCGGGGATCTCGTAGCGACGACGCAGAAACAAGGGAGAAACGTCGCATAATGCGACTAACGTAATTAAGGCAGCGGCCACGTTTTCACCCTCCGCACCCTATGCGCCCGGTGTTTCTCCGTCGTTCAGAATGAAAACTTCTTTCCGATTCATGGGGTGGCATGAAAATTTCATGGATAATACGAGACTCGTTAGATGAATCGTACGTTTATGACCGTTCACGGGTGAATGTCTTGCCTACGGACGTTGTAAGCGGTGATTTTTCAAAATATCCAATTAGTTCTCGCTGTAATTTACGGATACCGATGCGAAATGTAAACGTAAAGCGTGTCCGTGTTCGCGACAACTGGCAAATTGGATTGCAAGGACGAGCGTATTTCGTAAATTAGAAAATATTCATTTATCCGTAGAACCAATAAAAATAATTTAAAAAAAACGCTAGCGTTTAAAAACGATGATAAAATGAAATAAAAATGAGGGGAAATGTCAATACGCGGGGAAGTGGAGTTTATTTATTCTTTTTCCATTGCATTTATTTACGCCTCGTGTAAAGCGGGGATTAATATTCTTTCGCTTTCAGACGAAAATAATTTTATGAAATATCCAAATATTAATAAATCCTCTCTTTAACCTGTAATTCCCATTTACCACTTATAATTCAAAAAATTATTGCAATTCACATCCATATTGAACTACAGATTAACTCTCGCGTTATCGTCAAGATCAATTACATTCTTTTCACTCGATACTCATATTTTTCCCTTATTTTATTAAAAAATATTTCCCTTCCAAGATAAAGTATACCAAATTTCGTGATTCTAACCGAAGCATCACGCAACCCAAGCTAAACATTTCCGCAATCACATCGCGTGTAATAAATACCAAGCACGTGTGTTTCTCTAGCAATGCGATGACTGATTCATTTTTCCTCCTCTTTCATTTCACTTTTCCTTTATCCTCAACTGCCATTCACCCGTCAGTATCAACATTATCATTAAATAGATCACCAGTAGTTTATTCGCGGAACAGGCGGCCTTTCATTTTCTAGAACGGTACGCGAACCGTATTGCAAGGTGTTAATGGATACTCGTCGGAAGTACGGGCAGGTGCTACGGTTTGTTCACGTGCGAACGATTCTTTCGTTCTTTTTTTTTTTTTTTCAAGGCATACGTCAATCACGCGTCAACACCAGGCATCGTTATTGAAAGGATGGAATCCATTCGCACATATAAAAAGATCCTTCTAGAACTGTCTTCGCGTGGCAAACTTATGCAACCGACGGTAATAAATAATTCCGGGATAACCTCAAACAGACAGAAACCAATGTTCTTTCAGCAGGGTTTGAATTTACCGCCTGCCATGCCGCGTTGAAGCGTAAAAATAATCTGTCATCGAACTATTTTCGTAATCAATCAACCGTGCTAATTACTATCGTGTATTTCTACACACTTGTTCTAACGTACACGGTATCGCCATGTAGTAAATGATTCGTCTCATGTAAGAGAAAAATAAACAAAATTCATCGTGGGAACTTTTTTCGAAAATACCGTGTCGTATAATTTTTTAAAATAATAATTAAATTGGACTTGGTATGTCTCTAACTTTTCTTTGATAATTTGTTTATTAAGAAGAATTAATTGAAATTATTTTGAATGAATGTAATTTAAACTCTATCACAAATCATCCTTTGTGTTCTAAGCTTCTCCAGATCATTGAAAAATCAAGCCACGAGATTCTTCTTCGGTTGTCAGATTCCTACGGCTTCTGGCATGCGGCCCCTGTCTACCAGCAGCTGTAAATATTTCAATCGTTTTTCAGCGAATACGGAGCGACGGCTTGTCGGAACTCAGACTTCCAAATGGAAGATCTAAAAATATTGGATGAATGCAGAAATCCTGTCCCCTTACACAAGCGAATGTCGCAATTGATTTAATACAGTTATAAATATGTTTTGTATGCATCTCCAGGCTACAATGTCACTGTCCACCAGTTCCACCAATAGGCGTGGTGTTTTTATTATCCACATCGCGCAAACATCTTTTACTTTTGTTCACCGAGATTGCATGAAAGTCTGATTTTTTGGCGTCAAAGAATTTATTTATAAAACTTGCTACCCAATCTCGAAAATTTGTAGATAAATACATAATCAATAATTGTAAATTATAGATTACTGATTATATACTACATAAAATGACCTTCGTTCAATGACGAATTTCGTTTCTCTGATTATTTATTTTCACTGAACTAAGTTTCAATCATTTACCATAAAGAACAATTGTATAAAGTAGTTAGTACTTTAATCCATATTTCAGTACTTTTTATTCAATTTTTTGGAATATCTACAACATTACAAAAATTCAGCTTTGACATAAATAACCCAGATTGCCTACGGAGATTTTCCTACAGAAAATGCATTAGGTAAATAATAATTCCAAAACTGTTACCGCGACCAGTTTCATATCACGTTGGAGGGAAGAAAATCCTAGAACTTTCGGTTCCACCCGCTGGATCGTTGCGCGAAGATCTCGAAAATCTCCGTGTCCGAGAACAATTTCGATCGGAACTCCGGTCGGCAAAAAGGTTCGTGAGAGTGATTCCGGGCACGCGTCGGCCCGCCTCGCCGATTAATTCCGACGGAAACGACAACCCTGCCGATTTTTAGCCGTTGCCGACGCGGGCAGGTGCACGATCCCCGTTTTCGAGGAATCCGAAGAAGCCACGCCGCGGAGGGCGAAAGATCGGCACGACGTTACGCTCGAAAGAAGAAGATTGAAGTTTGCGGTCTCAGGCCGCTCCGATACGTGGAATAAATTGATCGAAGTTGAGTGGATCGAATGGCTTCCCATTGCTTACACTTCGGGGCTGGCGGCGTAAAATATTAAATGCCGCAAGGCTATTTGTTGAACCGAAGGATCGGCAATGAATGGCAGATAACCATATATTCGGTGTAGACGGAAGTTCTTTGCCGAGGTTCAGGTGTTTGCGATATACAGTTTCCTTGTTTACCGATGATTTAGTGAATACTGTAATTTACAGGGAAAGTGACGAGAAAATCGTGGAATACGATGGTGAAAATTTCAGTGATTATGTTTTAATGTCTTAGAAAATAAAATTTTCATAAACAACCGGAAAGAAGGTAACTCTATATCCATTGTCAATAAAGGTAAGGGTTAGTGAATATTCAACCCCTGGTAAATTAAATTTTGTGTTGCTCTTGAAACATAACTTCGTAACATTGCAATGAAACTCGTTGAATAATTACTTGAATCTCCTTTTATACATATTTGACTACGAGCACACACTTTAAAAATGTTCAAAGGTACACATATACACATGTAATTTCAAAGTTACATGGTTTCATAGGGGTTAAGATTTTTCTGCTTAATTATAAACACGTCTTAGGAGAAAGCTAATGCTTGCTTACCCCCGAGAGGCTATTGTCTTTGTCCCTTCCCGTAAGCACGTGTATCTCGGGATTATAATTAAAATTACAACTTTACACATTTCATTACGACTTAATTAATCCACAAAACTGGTTCCCGCAACATTTAACCGTGGCCTCGCCAGACAACTCGTTACCTTTCCGCGGTTAAAGTATACAAGTATGCATTTCCAAACGTATTTACCCGACTTAAATCTTTATCGCTTTACGACGCAGATCGCGGATAAAAAAAAAGATTTTATTGCCCAATTCTTAACCGGCAAAGGAAAGACGGGGATCGATAATAACGGCGTAACAGGTTCTATCGTTTTCATCGCTGTATTTACGTTCTATTATTCTCGTTGCTGGCTCGTATATCGTTGCTCCGTTAAATTCCATGAGACGATGCTGGGGGGAGAGAAAGGAGAGAGAGAGGGGAAAGGGAGAGGTTCGTGTGTACCGAGGACATTGTAGTAGAGGTAGCCTCTCGGTGAAGTAATGGGCCATTTATTTTCACTCGTTGACCCCCGCCGAGACTAATGTGTCTCAGCAAGCTTTTTCGCATCCCTCGGCGGCGCGCCTTAACGCTCCGCCACTCGAGTGCTTCTTACAAAGGTACCTCACTTGCGCGAGCACAAAGCCCTGAAACGCCGTCGCAGAAGCTCGAAATGAAACGAAAAAAGGGACCCCTGAATTTCGCGGGCCGCCCTTCGTGCCGGAATCTCGTCGCGATGATTCAAAGTAAACGAATGGAAACGCGCTTTGACGTATGAACCACTGTTCGAATGAAATCGGCTGATTCGTTAGCCCGAGAGCCGAAAGGACGCGTTTGAAAGCCCTGATTGCCGCTCCGTCGAGGAGTCGAACGGGGGTTGCAAGAAGTAAATTGATGGAACTTTGCGTTGGATTTAAACGAATTTCTTTTTTTTTTTTGATGACGTCTAATTTTATGCTCTAAGGTCAGATGGGGACTGCAATATTTTTACTTTGTGAATTGTTAGGGGAGAAACGGTAGAATTTCATTCGTAGGATAGAGTTAATTGCTGAGATTGATGCCTATGCGATTAAATATAAATTGTGTTGAAGTGTAGTGGTAAATAACTGTTTAATATAAGTGAAACAAAATGAGATGGCACTGAACACTTAGTTTTATCCATAATTCAATGGGCTTGTCAATAAATATTTTAATCGTTAAAAATTTAATTATAGAGTACATATTCAACGCAATTGCACACACAATTTAACGGATCTTCGTGTCCCTATTCGATTCAACGCTCAACATACTGAAACAATAACATCTTAAACGACGGAAATCTAATACGAAAAATTCGCGATACCCCTCGATATTCATCTCGTATCTCGATTGCCGTTGCAACAAAGACGACTCGAATCCCCCGAAAAAAAATTCCATCAAGTCCGTCGAAGATAAACCCTGGATCCCGCGACTCACTCGGTCGTTGAACGTTGATTCGCTTATCCCCGACACTATACAATTTTACAACAACCTCCTTACCATCTTGAAAGAATTCCCACCCCCCGGGCAACACGAGCACCACGAAGAAGCAACGACCGTAGGAGAGAATTCAAGTAGACGACCGGCGAAAAAGGTTCAGGAAAACTTCGAGGGGATTGGACGCTGGAAAGACGGTGATAGACACACTACAACGGGGTGGAAGAAGGAAAGAAGACAGGTGGGGGTGGGGTTGGGGGAGGGTGTGCCACGGTGATTTCACGTCCAGAAAAGCCGTGCAGGTCGTCGTTCGGCTGGAAGCTGGCCAAATGCACTTAGCGTTCTATCAGAACCCCCCAGAAGTCCACCTTTACATCACCGACATCAGTGGCTCGCAAACTTTTTCAATCATGAATCAGAAAAATCTCGATAAAAATACATATACTCAACTTATCGTACAAATTTGATATTAATATACAAAAATTTTGATAAATTTTATATAAATTCACTATGTACGAGTAAAATGATACAGATCGTTTACAGATTATATAAGATCACTGATAAACGAACGAGACAACGGATAAGTTGCGAATCACTGTCGGATACCAGCAACCACTAGCACCAGCAAAACACTGGCAGAAGCGGCCAGATAACCCTCGTATTTACTATGGCAGATACGGTTGGATATCCAGCATCCCTTGGCTCCTTCGAGCGATTCTCGTTGCGCGTAAACAGAAAAACAGAGGAGATTCCCTCATAAAAGCTTTCGTAGCCCGTCCACTTTCATCCGAGATCGACGGACTCTGTATCTACCCCCCGGCGATGGTGTATCACACCACCTCTCCACCGTGGTGGTCGCCTCTTGGACAAAAGACAGGGATAAACGCGGCCCGGTGACGACGTTTCGCCGAATTTCGCGGGGGGGAATCGAAATAAAAGCGATTCCTAAAAAGCTTTGGGGGATAGAAAGGTATACTTTGATCCCCTCGAGTAACACCGGCAGGGACGTGATATTTTCGTCGGCTTGTTTGTTTAGACGATTCGGCTGTTTACCGGCGTGTATACACTTGACGCGAGAGATAAATAAATGTTTACAGCGAACCGGAGGGAGGGATAATTTGTTTTCTAGTTAAAATGATAATAGAGGGTCCTGAATGTAACAGTGGAAGAACGAACGTTGTATCCTGGTCGGTGTAACGAAATACGTGTACCTGTTTTGAAATACGAACACATTTTCTTGTTGCGCCAGGTGAAAACGGGGAATTTTTAACAAGTTTCATTCGCTCGAGAAAATCTTCACCGAGTTTTTTCGACACTTTTTTTTTAACGTACGTAATAACGAACAAAATAATTAACTTTCACGCCTGATGTTCATTAAATACCCAAGGAAGTAAAAACGGAATTTTAATATGCTTTGTAGAGAGAGGGAGAGAGAGTTTTAGAGAATAAATCTCACGGTGTCCGTAAAAGAATTTTTGTAAGCCGTATCGACACACGGGAGCTTTTCCACCAATTTACCTCCAATTTAAAATAAACTGCTTCTTTTTTACGGACGATTTATTTAACGGGCCTCTGCGAAAATGAGCAGACAAGAAGGACCGAAGGACTTTGTTATGGATATTGCCCCCGAGCCGGGCTGAGTTCGAGCGTAAAAACCTCTTTGGATAGAACAGGAGAAAGAAGTGGTAAATGGAATGCGACACTTATAATCTTCTTTCCTCTCCTCGTCTCCTCCCCCGCCTGTCTATTCTATCGTTTTAAATCACCGCGTTCTACTCTCCCTCGCTTCGATTTTCTTTCACCTTGATTTTCTACACCGAGAAGATAAGAGCTGCGAGCGGTGACGGTATCGAATTAGACGAAAATAAGCCGTTACGTTTAGACGGAAAAGATTTCCCCCAATTTTCTGATAATACACCATTCGTTGGGCAATCGAGATAAACCTATGTGTTGAAAAATAAATACTACCTACTGTATTTTTATTGTATCACCAGGGACATTTTTTAATTGCACTCACGTAAAAATAGATTGCGAGAAATATTGCAAAATATAAATTATTAAACAATTTACACTCATACAGTGGCCGAAATAATCTTAGGTTCACTCCAATTTCCTAACAGAAAAGTATGTTATGCGTAGTATTTTTGATTTTATTTATTAGTATTTATTCTTTCTTATATAATTAACAAAAAACACAAATAAATTAAATAATAGAATGTTTATTAGTGCTAATTACAAACTTTTATCACAAAATTGGAATTTTCGGTGCGAAATAAATATAGGTTCATACTATATTTTTTAATGAAAAATTGAATTAATGAAAACCAAATCATAACATATTACTTAGTTTGTCCTTTTTTGTTCTTAACTACCTGAAATATTTTGTTTTGCATTGTTTAAATTAGTTTTTGCAATGTCTCTGGGTCAATTTGAGACCATGCGCCTCTGGTGCCATTTTTTAATTCAGAGACATTGCAATACTTTTTTCCATTAGCATAAACATTTAGTGCTAGACTCCCCCAAATGTTTTCAATAGGATTTGAGTCTGGATTTCTTGATGGCCAAGGTAGAACAACAACTTTTACCCTCTCAAACCAGGTATGAATTATCTTTCCCCGATGTATAGGTGCATTATCATGCTGAATTATGAAGTTAGGCCCACCAATTTCGTCGACATATTCACCCAGAACGTATTTCGGCAGTTCCTAGTATTTTTTCGCATTTGCTTGTAGCGCAAACCACACTAAAGAGGTGTTACCGCTGTATCCAAATGCAGCCCAAACCACGACGCTAGCTCCCCCATGGACTCTTGTCGTTTTAATTTGTTTTTTTATTGACGCAAATCGTGCCAATAGTATTTGCATATACTAATGATACTAATAATACGATTTGCGTGACAAAAAACAAATTAAAACGACAAGAGTCCATGGGGGAGCTAGCGTTGTGGTTTGGGCTGCATTTGGATACAGCGGTAACACCTCTTTAGTGTGGTTTGCGCTACAAGCAAATGCGAAAAAATACTAGGAACTGCAGAAATATGTTCTGGATGAATATGTCGACGAAATTGGCGGGCCTAACTTCATAATTCAGCATGATAATGCACCTATACATCGGGGAAAGATAATTCATACCTGGTTTGAGAGGGTAAAAGTTGATGTTCTACCTTGGCCATCAAGAAATCCAGACTTGAATCCTATTGAAAACCTTTGGGGGAGTCTAGCACTAAATGTTTATGCTAATGGAAAAAAGTATTGCAATGTCTCTGAATTAAAAAATGGCACCAGAGGCGCATGGTCTCAAATTGACCCAGAGACATTGCAAAAACTAATTTAAACAATGCAAAACAAAATATTTCAGGTAGTTAAGAACAAAAAAGGATAAACTAAGTAATATGTTATGATTTGGTTTTCATTAATTCAATTTTTCATTAAAAAATATAGTATGAACCTATATTTATTTCGCACCGAAAATTCCAATTTTGTGATAAAAGTTTGTAATTAGCACTAATAAACATTCTATTATTTAATTTATTTGTGTTTTTTGTTAATTATATAAGAAAGAATAAATACTAATAAATAAAATCAAAAATACTACGCACAACATACTTTTCTGTTAGGAAATTGGAGTGAACCTAAGATTATTTCGGCCACTGTACGTTCTATTTATTGTGGAAAAATTAATATATCTGAAAATCAGCGTACTCGAACGTTCCCATCGAATCGCCGAGAGCAATTCAAACGGAATTATAAGAATCTCAATTCCGTTTTACGATTCGAAATACAAACGAAAAGAAAACGTCGGTTGGTAAAAGAACCGCACGGCTCTATTTCCCATTGAAATTTCCCCGAATCAACATTCTCACACCCGATAATACCATTTCTAATTGCATACCGCCGGCACGAACATCGTATTTTTCACGGATAACGCCGGCTGCGAAAAGAAATGAAATATGCACATAATTGTGCAATAGGAAAAGAAAAGGATTGGAGCTCGCGGCCGGGAGCCGGCGGAGATCATGCGCGAATTTCGAACGCGCGAAACGCGGGCTGTATATGTATGCAGCTTCATTCATTATTAATATCGACATGCCGTACACGTGCAAAGATACATACGTGATCGCAGTGAGAATAGCACGATCGCCGGGACCGCGGCGGTGTCGGCTCGCTGAGAAATGCAGTGAACGTACCTGGAACAGAAAAGAAAAAGAAACGATAAAATGACTCTATCTGTAGAGAGAACGAGCGGCTTGTATCGCGTATAGATGATATTTTTAAATGTTATCCACCGCGGGACTAGGGACGATCCTTTGCCGGGATGATCCATTTCTCAAATGATACTTGATTTCGTTACGGTGATAAATACAGCCGGTTAGAATGTTTTACGTACGTACACGACCGTGTACCTGTTACCCTATCTACGCGATGTATGTGTCTGTATGTATGTACGTATACGTATATTATGAAGTATCGTACCGGGGATGATCGTTGTACCGATAATAACGTTTGGTTACTTGTGTGCCTCGTTTTAATATCAAAACTGACGACAGTTGGTCGTTTGTTTTATTTAACCCTGCACGATACGCAGGTATTTTAGTTTCATATGAAAATCGACGTTTGTACGGTATTATTTTGTTGTATTTTATTTTTAAGAATTTATACTAAAATTCCTGCTAGGTAATAAGAACAGAATTATACAACTGTTTATATCTGACAGGAGATAACCTAAATTTTATTTGTCAGTCTCTAATTAAAGTATACGAGTCTAGAATGTTCAGTTTCATCGGTGTCGGAGATTCTTGCGCAAGAATATAATTTAGAGGAAAACGTATTCGCGACAATATAAAGAAAGAATTCCTTCAAGTAACTCGTGCCGTAGAATTTTCCGGAAATTCTTTTCCGTATCCTTTACAGCCACAGGAAAGCTCCCGATCGGTTAAACGGAAGTGTTGCTGCCTTCCTGTCTGCAAATTTGTTTTGCCCCAGAAGCGAAGGTAGACGAAAGAACGCGGAACCTTCGGTGTACTTTCCATCTTTCAACCCCTTTTTCCTTCCTTCCTGCCCCGTACCTCCGGTCACGGCAAAGTGGAAAATCTCTTTTGTAAGCTGGCACATGTTTCCGCTTCTCTTGCTCGCTTATTTTAATATTTGAGCGGGCCAGAACAGCTTCAGCGGGAAAAGCGCTGAAAGCACCGCTAAAAGGGACTTTGTGCATGCTTTCAACGGCATAGAAACGTACGTAGCCCGGTGTACAAAGTGTATCGCTAATCAATCGTCAGATGATTGGAGTATCATGGAATCTACATACCTGGATCCATGTTTACGTTTTCATATTCCGCTTTGCGTTTAAACACTTTCTTGTTGTGGTTATAAATAGATTCGATTTTTTTTTGCGTTTTGAAAGTTCTGCAGGTACGTTTGCAGTGAAATTAGTAGGCGTAGAAATAAGTTCCTATCCATTTTTTAGCAAAATATGAATATTATCAAAAGTTATTATCATATTATTAAATGGAACTCTCAACGACGGTTTCAACGACTTTTATCCGCTTTTCTGGTAAACTGTGGATTATCTCGTAAAAAATAAACGTAGCAAATGACTAAAACTCCACGGAAAAAACTTATTTGTCTACCTAATATAAATACATAGAGAAATGAAATTTAAAGAATATCAGTTAACGGTCAACTTTTCAAATGAATAAAAATACATATTAGTCTCCAAGAATTGCGTACATATTTTAATATATCTCAGCGAAAGATTAAAAATTAATAAACGAATACTGCATTTTAATATTTTACTAAAAATACGTTACCGATGAAATTCTACGGCACAATGTTAGCCGACATTTGAAAGGCAATTTTCATTCGAAACTGTTTTAGTTAAGGCGATTGAATCACGTGGACGACTGATTCACGATACACTATGTATACATGTTTACGCGTACATGTTCGTGCGGGGCTGTGTGTGCGTGAACATGCAGGTACGTGCGTGACATCGCCATGTGTAATTCACAATTCATGAAAACGGGGTCGTAGCTCAAGCTGGAAAGCCGAGACGCCCTTTCTCGATCGGTCTTTCTGCCGGCATTTCCGGTGATGGAAAAAAAAGCGCGTTTCAGCCGCGAAATCGATTCCACGCGACAGGTAAAAACGTCGCGGTTTTTTTACCTCGATATTGTTTCGTCAATGCCAGTAAATCGAGGAGGGTGGAAAAAAAGTGCACGGAACGTAACGAGTTTTCTTTTGTTCGTTGACCCTTCATGGAAAAAAATATTATATTTTAATGTTACGATTTTACGCTGCATTTTCTATACTTCCATTTTCTTTCCATGTTTACAAGCGAGTCGTGGTTCTTCTAAATTAACTGTTTGTAAAGAAAATTCGTATCTGAATACCGCTGGACCAATGTGCGTATCAAACGTAAATATCTTTTTTAACCCTAAAGCTACCGAGACCTGTCAAATAACCGGTTACAAACTTTTTATTAAAATGCCTGCATACAACGTTATAGTTTTCACCCTTAATTTCTTTAATCAACATAAGAAAAATACAGTTCTTTATGCCAAATTAACTATCACGTGAAATTAATTGTAAAAGTTATCATTTTTACGGATTCGATAAGAATATCTACAAAAACTGTCGGTACGATTAGTGTTAAAATATACACTATCAGACTACAAAGTATCAGTTTCCAACAACAAAAAACGAGATCGAAATACCAAAAGATTCTTAACTTCCCACCCCGAATCACGAGGAGTAAATTAAATCCGTCAATTCCAACAATATTTCGACGGTTGAACGCCAAGAAGGGGGGAGACTTAGTGTCAGTCCGCTTTCTTCCTGCAGCTTCACGTCCGCAGGAAACTCCGGATTCGAAATACAAGATGCTAATTGCTAAACGGGGATGTATACCAGATTCAGCCCGGCTTATCCCCCCCCCCTATTCTAGGTTTCCTTCACGCAGCCCTCTCTCATTCTCATTCCCCCTTTGCAAAACCACTGAATATTCAAACTCCGCCGTGGAAAGAGCGATAAACGCAACATCGGCCGTGTTTCTCCAGGTACGAAAGGAAAGGGGCAGGGAAAAGCGGACCTCCGCAGCTTTCCGGCCTCGGAAACTTTCACCCCCCGATGTTTGTTTTTCCCGGACGATTTCTGATGCATACTCGAAACTGATAACGGCATTTATTCAGAGGGGAAGCGAGTGCGATACTTTTTTTTTTTGCCGCTCGATGAGAGGACTTGTTATAGACGGTACGGCGGCGTTTGTTTGGGAAAGTTATGAGAATTAAAGATTTTTTTAGCCGTGAAGCGGGGTTATAACGTACCGTTGGATTTTTAGATCACTTTTAATTAATACGTTATAATATGTCGATAATTATTCCCTGCGTGTAAAACGTTATACAACGAGCAAAAAGTAATGTTAGAAATTAAGATTTGTTAAATATAAAATTACAAAGTAGTGTCAAATTTTAATAACACTTTTAACAAAGGAGCGACATTATTAAATAATCGTTTGGAGGAATGCGATAAGAATTGAAGAGTGTTTTTTTTTTATCATAAAGCGTTGGTCCAAAGTAGTGACGCATTTTTGTAACACTTTTAATAAATAGGCCACATAATTAGATAAGTATTTTCTCCGTATAAAACTGTATACAACGACGGAAAAATACTATCGTCATAAATTCTATAGGTCGGTTGCTACGAGAATTACCGTTAAAAAAAAATGGGATGAGATAATAATCGTCGTTGACTGTGAATCGATTATGAAGCTGTGTTTTCACTGAAGCAGCCATGAAATCGCTTCTCACGTTCAATGACGTTGCTCGCCTCTTTCTTCTTGGTGGGTCGTGAATAACAGCAGGCGATTCACTCGGCCGACTTCCGGCAGCCGATTAATAGACCGATTTCTTCTAATAGCCGGAGAAAGAGGGCCTTTCAGGTGGCCTGACTTTAATCGCTCATTTTTTATCCGGCGAGAAGTCAAGAAAAGGAAGGCCGTTTAGCGAAGAATGTCCTAACGTACCGTATGAATGGAAATTTTCATCGGATCATTTCACGCCAGAGAACTGGTTATGTTAATCCCGTCGGAACAATAACTTTATCTATAAATTTCATATGTACACTTAGCACGCTTCATTCATTATTTTATCAATGACACTCGTGCCATTAACGCGATAACAAATTACAAAACGACACGACGGACGATTCAAAATTATTTTTCTTTTCTCTCTCTTCTCCGTACATTCCACAGTATACTCGGTGGGCAATACAATTGAATGTACGTTCAGCCAGATAATCGTACACCTACTCCCATCGCCGGCAAAGATTAAACACCGTGGTATGGCGAGGAGGTGGAAATACTCGTAGAAAGTTGTGAGAAAGGGTGGTTTATGTAAATCGGCCGCGAGAGAGAGAGAGAGAGAGAAGAAAAAAAGCGAATAGGGACCTTTAAGCATAGCGTATCTATTATATAAAGTAATCTTCGGTATTCAAACAAACCGGGTATGGGCCCGCGGCGCGTCGGCAGAATTGCAAAACACCGTCGGTTTACGAACACCGATCGTAAGAAAGGGTTCGGGGCGCAGCCGGTTATATTCCCAGCGCGAGATCACGCATCTCGTTAAGTGAGAACAAGCGCCGCAAAAGGTACGTACGATTCTCCTTACGACCTTCGAGAATGAAGCCCTAAGAAGTTAAGGACTCGGCTTGGGAAGCCGGCTTCGCGGTACGAGCAACAAGAAAGTAATTTCTTACCTCGCTATGACGCCGTGGAAAGGCGTGTCCGATCTTTTACTATAATTTCTGCCGTAACGAAGTCGTTACTTGTCGGACAAAGTAGACACCTCGTCTGCTATCACTGATACGGAACGAGAAACCATACGTGTATATACGTATATGTATACGTACTCCCGCACGTTTCGTGGAAATTATTGCGGTTTGCTCGCGATAAAGATACATTGGAATTTTTTTTTTTTTTTTTACTACTCACAGCGGGATTCGTTTTATTTAAATCGCCAAGCCGACGTGCGTGTAATTTATAACACTTTTCTATCACGCTACGAATGTTTGTCTAATAATTCATCGATATCACGCGGTCGTGTTTAAATATCGCAGATAGTACCGTGGCGAAAAGATTTTGCAACGCGGGACGGACTGTCATAACTCTCTGGGTGGAATATCACGATCAATTTCGCATAATCGTATTCGATCATGCTTCGTCGCCGTCCTTACAAATTATCGCTAATAGCCGGTATAACTCGAACAACGGTTCTCAACCGCGACTGATGCGTGGGCGCTCTGCGTAGGCGTTGCATTATGCAAGCAAATTGCCTGATCGTAGAAACTACCGCTTCTGGTAATACAAGACGACCGATGCGTTTAGCATCGAATAAACGGCAGGACGAAATTAATGCCGATCGCACCGGCTCTTCGTTCGGAACAGAAAGTTTTATGGCTACAGCTTGTATATCGGACGAGGAATCCTTGGTTAAATAGCCTAAAGGAGACACGTGAGTGTTTAAACGATAAATATCTCCGGAGACATCTTCTACATGCATTTTAGATAATGAAGATTACATCATACAAGCAAGCAGTAGTAGTAACAGAAAACGAGCTAGTGGAACGTTAACTTGTCAATTCATTTCTAGAATATCTTTCCTGTTCAAATAACCAGATATTTTTTCTTATCAGCAACCGTGAAATCGTGTAATATACTATCAGAAAATAAGGGGTAATTAATGTTGAAACCGCCAGGTGCGTAATTATCTATCTTCGAATCCTAGCTTTTCTGTCATCGACCATTTAATTATTTAATATATTATACTTTCAAGAAACAGGTGAAATTAATATCGATAAACGAATATATAGAAACACCCTACGTCTTCGAGCCGCAGTATTTTCTCCCCCGAACATTAATTTGTCCACGGTATGCGAAAATAGAGGGACCCTAGAACATCGCACAGCGACCAGGTGGAAACTGTACGATTCCGATTGCCGGCCATGACACACGTTCCGGACCACTAATCTTAGAGGAAATTGCATCTGAGACCATGGAACATAGACGGCAAGGGAGGAGTGAGGCCTCTGGATGGACGTGGACGCGGAGAGAGAAAGATAAATAGACCGATACAACGAGAAGAGGACAAGGAGAGGGAGTGAGAGACTGTCACCGGCACACCGGTCACACACGGAGAGATTAGTCGTAAACGCGTTTGTAATCCGGTGTAAATCCCGGCGATTCGTCGTAAGTCCATTAACAGTGCCGCAGAAACACGAGAGCCGTCGGTGCACCCGACAGAATACCATTATCAGAGACGTAAACAAGTTTCTCTGGTGTGCTCCCGACGAAATCGAGTTGTCCGACAGATTTCCAGGTATCGCTTTCTGGCTTCGCTCCAAATTCTCAGCCCGAGGAATCCACGGGGTCCTTGCGGACACCGCCCCGCGACGGGTTCGCCGATTGATCGATCGAAGATCCCGTCTGGGTTTCGTCACCTCGATGACATCCACGGGAAGCACGAACGAAAAGTGGATCGATAAGTCTCGGAAGAAGTGACGAAGAGTCATGGAAGTGAAACGATAATATGAGGTAGAGGGGACGAATTTTTATTTAGTTACGATACCGAAAAAAGAATGAGGTCTGGATAGAAATTTGTTTGGAAAAGTCAGGTAAGAATTCTAATCATCGAGTAATATTCAGAAGCAAGCTTTCCAATCGTGTTATCTGCCCCTGGTGAAAGAGATTGCAGTGTACTTCTAAAGTGCTTTCCCGATCTTCGTTTCGCAAGTTGCGCAGATAAAAAGTCGATAGGAAGTTGGTAGAAATATCGTGAAATTCTATCAACAGGAAAAGTTCAGGAGTTCTTCGTAGAAGAAACATTTCGAGTTTGCGGGGAAACTGGTTCCGATAAAGGAAGCTACACGATCTTCTTGATCGAGCAATCATCGCAGTCGTTGCTAGCAATATCCGCAAGGACTTGACAATACCCTGCCGAGTCGATATCTTAAAGATCTTTTAAATAACTTTGCAAACAGATATTTTATCTTTTCACGAAATTTCACGACTGTACATTAGACGTGGGGTTCAATTCGTATACCGTCAATTTAATACTTGATCAAAACTGTACAATTTACAGGTATACAGATCTATGCAAAGATTAAATCTGTATAGAAAAAAATGTATCGACTGAGCCCTCGTTTCAATATCCCATATCATCTCATATTTACATCCTTCCTTCGACGTTACACGCAGACTTTCAATTACTATAAAAAAAAAGAACGTACAAACTTCATTACGATCTTCTTTCACACTCGTTTCAATTACCACGAGATAATACACGCCGTGCAGCCTCGTTCCCCCCGGACTTAACACTGATTCTAAAAATTAATAACGGGCATTACCTTATCGTTACTCTCGACGTACACAAATTTTCTTGAATTTTTTTTTTGTCTCTCCGCGTTCGCGCATAACCCTTAAATTAAACGACGACCACGCGACGGTTGTTATTACGAACCATCAACGTGAACCATCGATAAAAGTCGTAAGATTTCAGCGGTACCGAAATATTTGATAATACGATACAATTTTACGATTATCCTTCGGCAATCCCTCGATATCCGGTGAAACGCGAGTGGCTGCAAGGCCGACAGCAAACACAGAGCCGACACAATATATCTCGAGTTACCTGCGATTTTCCGCCATTACGACGAACCTCCAAAGTAAATTGCGGTATAATTGCAGTCGTTATTAAACGACCAAGCGAAATCGAGGAGCGGTTGACGGGGGGGAGGGGTGAGGGGTGAGGGGTGAGGTGGGGGAGGGTTGGGAGACGACGAGACTCGTTTAAAGTTTCTCTTTCGTTGTCAGCGGGCCGACGATGACGTCGTTGTCGCCTCATCTGGGATGAAGAACCGAGCTTAACGTGTACACACGCTCAACCAAGAACGATGCAATTACCCGGGTAATGAAGGAACTTTCTTGAGAAGGTTATCTTTTGTCGAGTCACGGCCGCCAACCTGAAGGCGGTAAGGCCAATGACAAGGGGGGCCCCGTCCGAAGTTTTACACCTTATCGCCGCCACGTATCTGCCTTTCATATTGACAGCCCTCATTTTTATCGCTAGAACCTTCTACAACCTCCGCACGATCGCTTCTTTGCGTGCCAGGAAACGTTTAATAATATTTCCCCGCGACGTGGCACCGTGAAAACATGACTCCGAAATTGATTAGCTTTTATAAATAGTACAAGAGAAGTCACATTTTTGTTTTTTTGTTTCTTATTCGGAGTATAAAATGAAAGGAAAGTTAAAGTTTACTGTATCAATAAAGAAATCGTTTAAAAGGAATATTAAACGATTATAAATAATAGATTTGTTAAAAGTAAAATAGATAAAGTACTTGTCAGACGAATATTTAAAACAATTTATACGCGATAAGAATTTTATCAATGATTCGACTAAAACGTTGATTCGCGTAGGAGTCGGGGAAGATTGAGAATCTCTGCGTGATCGGACAGATATAAATGGATAAGAGAGTGACAGAAGGGAATGAGACTGACCTTGCGAATCAGAAGGCAACCTGAATTTAATCCTTCAGGGCTATGAGATTGTACCGGACGAACAAATAACAGTGATAGCTACCAGTAGCCATCGCATGCCACAACATAATTATGCACGCAGATTAATACTCGAGTGATCAACCGTCCGTGGACACGGTCTTCGCGGTTATTTCTGAAATCTCGTCTGGAGAGACAGAAAACGTAACGCGTGTTAGTCGCAACAAATTATAAACGATTTTTCGCTTACACACGCGCACGTTAACCGATAAGATAATCCGGGTCAATGAAGAAATGAAACACTTAATTTGCATACCAACGATAATTCCTTTTCATACATGTAGAAGAAACCGTTATTATTAAATACCTGCGAAGCGAGCATCGAAATAATTGTGTATATTATTGCTGGCATTATTAAAACAGCTGCGGTGACGCGTGTGAAATGTGTTATCGGTAGGAAAAAATATTAATATAATTGTGTCGATTACAGCCGAACGAAATATTATCAGCAGTCTGCATGTGGCGGCGCAAGATGAACTTGTAAATCGTTAATGCTTTATAACTCCGTCTACAAGATGCGGTTAACACGCTTCATTTAGCGGCAATCACGGTCGAGTTAAGAAATCCGGCGAGTGCTCGGTTAATTAATATAAACGAGCATCTTAGCTTGCAAAGATAAGCATCTTCAGCAATAACGTCTAATTTTTAAGCGAGTCACTGCGATCTTTCAATTTCACGACTTCCTTTCAGTCGCGTTGAAAAATAAAATCAGAAGATTAAACGAAGAAGCGATTGCAGTATTTAATTAAGGTAAACTCTATTTTTATTGGACACCCGAGTCCCTAGTTCTTCGAACAGATGGGAGAAAAGACCATGGATTTTGATTTAAAGGTTGTATTAAATTTGCTAGAATCGCGAAAAATTTGAATAATTCAGTAATATTTGCACCGAAAGCGTAAAAACATAGAAATGATATAAATGCATGAAAAGTCGATGATGTAGTATTTTTAAGCAAATGGAAATTAAGTAGTATTCGTACGATTTTAGTGCTACTTTATTTTTACACCTCAAGTAAAACATATCGTAAAAAGATAATTCCTATTCACAAATACCGCATAAAAAATTCCTAAACACGTCATGCGTGAAGAATGTCGATTTTATTTGAATTACTCCTGAAACTTAAGTATCCCTACAACTCTATGAAACGAATAATGTAGGTTTACTGACTTTACATCGGTTAGACATCCCAAAAAACAGTTTCGCTAATTACACTAATTAGTTCCGACAGCGTCTAAACGAGAAAAATATAGATCGATCTTATCGGTCGACAAATTTGAGTATTACTATTCGAACGAAAAAAAAAACATTGAATATCATAGGTGACACAAGTCCGCAAATATACCACCCGTGAATGTTTAATTAATTAGCACGATGTAAACGAAAAATTAGCATAATATATTTAATCGACCCGGTATGTGTCAATATGTACTGCAAGTTAATATCGCGAAACGTATAGGTATTTCTTAATAATGTTTTCAATCGAATGACTCGGATTTTTAAACATTAAAATTCCCCGTCGAGTTTCTTTTCCTTTTTTTCTCACCAAAACGAAATTTTCTTTTAGACACCAGTAACGTGTTTCCGTCGGCCATTACATACAATGTTATTACGTACAATGGACGTAAATACCGAACATCGAAATGCTAACAAGAGGAATATTATCTCGTTCTCCAGAAATCTTTCGTACAATGTATTTACTTAAACACACGGCTCATACCAGCCGCGGGATTTCTTCAATTGCGAAAGAGACAAGCAATTGAACAATTTAAATTCTTTACATGCCGGCTCCAAAGATCCGCGTTGTACTCTGTAATTTATTCTCGTGTACCTTTTTTTACTCCGACACGAGCAAAGGTACAACTTTAATAACTAGGTGTCCGTCGTCTAAACGAAAGGCCACTTTCGAAATATTCAAATCAGGCTTCGTGGAAGCGACACGCACGGTCGTGGTAGAAATAATTACGGCAGTGACGAATAATTTATACGTAAACGCGTTGCCCGCGGCTAATCGAGCACCGGTTATGCCTCGACTTTGGTATGATAATCAGATATTATTTGGATCGGCCGGCGTGTTCTGTTTTCTTTTTGCCTAGCTTGCAATAAAGTACATCTGTTCACCGTGTGGACATTGTAATTGACTCTTCGAACATGCAACGTGGCTCGTGAAAGAAACTTTCAACTTGTCGCCAAAACTTTCCCAATATAATGAGAGTTGATTACAAGGCGGACTTGTAATTTCAATCGGATACCCGCTATTTATTTAATTACATTTTCTACGCTATTGAAAAAAAAACACACATACAACACTTGTGGACACCTACGCGTTGTCACCACAGTGGAATCCAATTTTCACAGCATTTACCGGGCCGTAACTTAAAATTTATAATTAGATTCCGATGCAGCGGTATTAAACGGACCTCCCATAACTATAAATTTCATTGTCGCTACGCAACTATACGAAGTTCGTAAACGTGAAGTTGTACCCACGGAATCCATTAAACCGTAGTTTTAATCGACCGCCGAACACTCGAATGAAATCGATGGAAATCGTTTTCGTAATTAAAAGAATACCTACGAATAATCGGACGGACCGAAAGAACCTTTCCCTTTAATGGACACGTAGGGAGTATATTATACATACCCATGAGAGATAACGGATGTTGTTCGGTTTTTACGGGACGACAGTGATACAAGAATTCTTTAATTTGATTACTTTCAACACCAGCCTGTTACTTCCTACTTTGACCATTCCCCAAGACCGCCCATGGCGACTGGGATCCACCATAATGGATGAACAGCAGAGAATTATCTAATGAGGATGCTTAGGCTAAACGAGCAGTCAGTTCCACACTCCGTAAAGATACTTTAAGTTGCTTCCTTATATCGCGTCGTTAACTACTCCTCTGTCCCTAGAAGGATGTTTCTCCGAAGATTTACTATGACGTTCCCGGTAATAGTTTATACTTTTGCTTCACGTGAAATTGTACACTTTCAGCATTAAACCTTTAACGGGGATAACAATTCACTAATTTTATGATTTCTGCTTTTCTTTTACCACGATGATTCATTACCTTCCTACGATTTATGGCGTTTCTTTTTCACTCGACCGAGTTCAATGCCCAGGCGAGTAAAATCGTGTGTAATGTATACAATAATCATATTATTCATGGTCTCGGAATGCCTATTTTCTCGATTTAATTCGCTTTCTTCTATAAATAAATACTATGATTTCACCTAAAGAAGCAAATAATAATTTCCATTGGAATTGGATTCGAGTTAGAAAGATTTTGAATTTATATCGATCGATGACAAGATACTTGCAAAAACACATCTACGGGAAAGAACGTTTCAATTAAAGTAACGAACAGGTCGCTGATCTGCGATTATTTCTAATGGCCAACGTTGTTAGCCGCGAGTTTCGTCTATCGACAGCATCTGAATATAACTTCTGTTCTTTCCCTGTCGGGCATCAGCGGGCACAATGATAATTTCCAACGAGGATTTACTACGGCAATGATAGCATCGTGTAATGATTACGGGGTAACAATTTATTGCGACATTGTGTTACGTTCGTTTCGCTTTTATGACGACAGTCGCGCGTAACGAGTCCGCGATCAAGCTTTCAGGTCAGAGAGCAAAGAGAATAACTTATCTAGCGGTGTTTACAGTTAAACCATGCTTCGTTATAATGGGATACGCTCGTGTAAAACGGCAGTTAGGTCCCGTTCATTAAATGAGATTTAGTTTATGAATTACGTAGCGATACAGGCGGCTCGGTCAGATCGGTTAACAAGATTAATAACAGAATATCTATCCTGGTTGAAGCACTAATACCCGTAATGGATAATTAATGTTCAATACTATCATTCAACGGCGTTGTAATCCATCATCGTTTTATTTTGATAACAGGATTTATTTGACAGTCTATCGTCGACCGTTTTAAACGTACGCGAGACAGACGCGCCAGGCCGTGGAGTCTTTAAATAGAGAGTTATTAATTTAAATGATAAAAGAATCATGCCCGAACGTCGACGGAAATTGGGATTGAAAATAGATGGAATATGGATACTCGGTGAAATGCGATAATCTGATTATACTGATAACGAGGTGTAATTGAATGTGATTAATAATATACCTAAACCGCACCTTTGTAGGAGACTCGTTAGTGCAAAATCAACATTATTTATCGATAACGCCAGAAGCAGTAAATTAATTAATATTGGATACTATAATAACTCTGCGTATATTATAATATAATACAGAATATACAATTAACAGTTCTAAATACCGGCTAATATAACGTGCAAATGCTACGATATCAACGCCTAAGGTAAATACGAATCTTAAATTTCCTAAATTAATTCCCAACCTTTCTATAAGCACCCTTTCCTGTTTAATTTCATCTAAAAAAATGATTCACAAAAAAAAAATTGTTACGTCGAGTCTCAAGCACGGCGTTCCCCGTTCCTATGGAAAAAGGGTCCTCGACTTTTTTCACCCCCCCCCTCCCCCCAGGATTCGTCAACCCTTCACAAAAAGCGTGTCTTACCTCGGGTCACTAAACCCCGTTGGAATTGATTTTTCAGCGAGTGTCCAACATTTGTCGGTCAATCGTGATACGTGAACGGTCCTGAAAGGTCGTCTAACGAAGTTACGAGGGACGACGCGGATTAGACAAAGGGCTAAGCAGTTCTGCCGAAAGACGAGTTGGCACCAGACTAGATTGTTCCGTGCACCGTTACAAGGGGATAGGAATGAAGTGGACATGGGGCGGACCGATCCAATTATACCCCCCTACAATAGGATTAAGTTCCCCGCCTGGTTCTGACCTCGCGACAAAAAGGTGGTGTGCGTGTTTATACGTGTAGCAGCTTCCGGTGTGGGCAATGTCTTATCGTCCCGTCCACCGGGTACCATTATGTCCTTGATCTCCTATCAGAGCATTAGCCCGGTGATCGATCGTTCGCGGGGGAAGTAAATCAGGTTCTTGATTTTATAGGGCGGCTCTCTAGCACCTCTCGGAATCCTTCGTTTGATCGGTCCAACTGGTTCGCCGTCGTTGGATCGTCGTGTAGGAATTAGGAGATAAACGACCGCTGCCGGGCAACCGTTTCCGACGACGTCAAATTAACGGACGCTGATACGATTTGGATAATGCGTAACCGAACGGACCTCGCGCGCGGAACGGAGTTACGGGGATTGATCTGGATCGGTCTCGGGGTATCTTTGATCGACGTAATAGGATTACAGGCTCGTTACACGTATAATAACGACCCCGCGAGAAGGTGTTTTTTAGTTGAATTAGAAGCGGGGAGATATAATCTAGTCCGTTTGATGCTTGACAACTTCGTTCGATTGCCAACGGTGTTCTGTATGCTTTTATATTTTTAGAATATAGATTGATTATGGAACATTTTTTTTTTCTCAATAGATTTCACTCTATAAGCCAATGGTAGATAGCGTGAGAATAATTCCCGTTATTTCATTTATTTCGTATGAATTAATATACCGTTAGACTCTGCCATAAATATCATTTTGTTTATAATAGTTTCAAGTTTCCAACGATCGCAGGGTAAACAAATATCCGGATTTTTCGGTGAAATATAAACGATTAACGGAGACTTATCGCTTTTCCACCGGATAATGTGATACGCCACGATATCGAAAACCATTATTTACAAATGAATCGCAGTCCCGTCGACGGAAACACTTTATCCCGAAAACAGGGTTGATATTCGCGGCATCTAGAACGCGAAAATTCCACGGCGATCCGAAAAGCTGAGTTCCTCAAGATAGGGCGAGAGAAGACGGATCCCGTAGGGAAAAAGGGCAAGGAAGACTTTAATCTTCCCTCGTGAACGACGGGAAACCTCAATCCCTTTTCGTGCCCTTCAATCCTGTACCTTGTCACACCATGCCGCGTGATTCGAGGCGTGTTAGAAGGGGCAAAGAAGCCACTCCGACAGATGTTCCGCAGCTCGAGAGCTGCTCGAGGAGACCTGGTAGCCATTTTAATGCCGATGCTTCCCGTAGTTCTCGAGAGACGCCCTCGAAAAGCTCTATTCTCGGGAAAACAAACGTAAAAATAATTATTCCCACTACGACAACGACTCGATCGTACAGCTGTTTGTTGTCATTGTAAATAGTGCTAGCCGCACAGATGTGTTTCAACATGTTCACCGAATAATTGTAAGTTTGATGTAACGTTAGTCCACGTGTTAATTAAAATCACAAGTTTTTGTATTATGCTGGTTTAATATTCTGTCGACACGTTTTAGTTGACGCGCAATGATTGGGATTGCGCAAACGTTACGAGGTAATGATATTTTATTTAAAGTAGAGAAAAAGGAACGATGACTATGAATACGCGCTTAGGAGAATTTAGAATGATAATGCCGCTTATCTTTATAGGAATGAACAAAAAAATTTATGACACGACGATCGTCAGATCAGAGTTCACGATGTTATCGTTCTAAGGTTTCTGAAGAAACAATTTCGAATAGAAACTCTTCTCTGTGAAGATTATGTCAATCTTCGTAAAGACTAAGACAATCAATCGTGTAACCATTCAAATTTCTATGTAATAACGCAACATTTTTCGTAAAATATTTAACACCTATCATCCGGTGTACTTATAAATCACCAGGAATTATTTTTAATATACTCGAATCAATTAATTCAAAGGAACGCCATTTTTCACCCACCAACCAACAAGTCCATTTGACCAACTACGAAAAACAACAAAAAACACTTGCACCAGCTCGTTTGATTTTCTAATCACCATACGACTTTGTAATTCAGACACAACGTCGCCGGAGACGGTTTGAAAATCTTTTACGTAAGTTCGTGTGGCTCGCAAACGTTAAACTTGACACGGTGAAGTATTTCCCGACGAAAACGGGCACATTTTAATTTTAAATACCGCCGCGAGTGAGCTCCCTCGACGAATCGATGAAAGCACAAGAAGAAGAAGACAGAGAAAACAAAGGGGGAGGGAGAGACCTGGCAGCTACATGTGAACACCGCTATTGGTTGGTAGCCGAAGAACAGCAAGCCGCAACTGTAGACCTGTTATTAAGGTCAATGGGCTTAAAATGTTTTAACCGTCATGGTCTTTACAGCGTTGGCCACTCTGCATCGCGCAAATATCCACCTTTCGGCCGATTGCTCTTCTTCCCGTTCCTCTTTTGCTCCTTTCGTTTGCCGGCTCTCTTTCCAGCTCACCTGTGTCTGACCGGAGTCCTCTTGTTCTTACGCCAAACGGCGTTCATCGATCTTTGGAAGCCACTCCGCGGTAATTGCACGTAATCACACCCGTGGCCATTATGAGAGCGAGCCGGCAGATGCACATTTTTTTTCCCCCTGCAGCTCGCGAGCAACTTCCTCTCCCCCCCGGGTTTCTCTGTTTTTCTTCGTGCCCCTGCAACGGGTCCCCCGGTACCCGACGCTTCTTCCATCGGGAGAAGGGCTACTACCAGTTGCCAAGCAAGAGATCGTATTCAATCCGAACTTGTAATTATAGATTCGACACAATAGCCAATGGGAGTTGCGAATCCGGGACGAACAAAAACGTTGCGAGGAACGCTCGGGTTTTGTTTAATCAGTTATTGCAGCGACGTACTGTGCGGTTAGTGTCAACTGTCTGGTAATTTTAATGGGATCGAAACTATTGGATAGGAAATGTCTCTTACATTCCGAAAGAAATATTTTACTGCTTGTAATTCATTAAAATTAGTAAACACATTATAATTTTCAACGAAATTGCTATAATTTTATATGAATTTGATGTGTAATTTAAATTACTCGGTGCTTCCTGGTATTTCGATATTCTCGACTTGAATCGCGAATCATTAACGGCGAGGAAAAAAAATTAATATCTACTTCGATATTTTTTTCCTTTCTAACATTTTGCGGGATAATAAACTCGTTTACATCTGTATTCAATTTCCCTTGGTATCGCTGTTCACCTACGGACGTTTAACAGGCTATACAATTTTTCGAGACCAAGATCGTAAAATTCTGTAATGGTTGCATTAATAAATTGACAAATTATTATATTCCAGGTAATCACACGCGGGGTCGTTATGAGTGCGTCTCGGCAGGTGCACAGTTTTTTCTCTCCTCCCCTCTTTCATCACTTTCCGCAACAGAATCCTCGTGAAACAAGAACGTAGAAAAAAAGATCGAATGCAACGGGTCACTCGTTTTTCAAGACTGCTGGATGGAATATGCATTACAAAGTAGCGTGGATCTTCGTTTGCATAAAACTACAGTGTAATTATATAAGAATCGTTATTAACAACGTATGAAGTTTTTATAGGATACTCTGTGGATCATCCTTCGGAATTGAATAGTATGACTAAAACTTTGAAAAGAAAATTCCAACGAAACGATGGACCAATTCCTTACAAGAAACACCAATATTTATAAAAAAAAACGTTCACTAATAATAAGTGTAATAAGTTAAATACTACCACTACACACAAAAACTTCGATTTTACTTATATTCATAGCCGCACAAGCAGCCAGATAAAATAAATAATATTAAACCAAGCCTCTTAGGTAAGAGACTAGCAATTAACTGACTCGCATTAATTTGCAAACCTATGTTTACACCTAATTATTGACACAAACACAGTTTCGCTGGCTCTGGGCTTATCGCGTTCGGTTACACGTGATATTTATCAAGACCTCATTGTAAGTTACCAATATCATCGGCAACAAGATTCATAACTATAACACAACAGAACCTGCATGTCACCACGGTGATAATTAATTCGCCGCAGATTATTACGGCCGAGCGCAATTGCTGTCTACCTTGTACCTATACCATCTCTTGGCACGGTTACTGTCTCGCCGGCAGATTAATTATTATCGGCTTGGATTATTACAGTCCTCCATTGGGTGGTCGGGCAACGCCACGGCACGAACATCGCTCACGCGTTGTTCAATGGTGTTTCGTACCTGTTCGACACCATTAATGGAATTAAAGCACGATACGTATCGATAGAAGGGGCAGGTGAACCATCCGAAAGTGTACGCGTGAACGTGGAGCGGTGTGTGTGTGTGTGTGTGTGTGTGCGACGGAAACAAAAATTAACCGCAACAACATTTTACGACGATACCTAATAAGTGAAACTTTCAGGGGCTAATAAGATATGGTAATGACTCTGCGTCGAAAATGATGGCATACTGTTCCGCTCGCAAGCGATTCTTTTATGCATTTTATAAGCAGCTATAAATTTAAGTATTATGACAAGTAATCGTGGAAAGTTTCGATCGGCGAGGCTCGTAAGTAGAAGTCGTTTGTAACGAGAAATTATATCCTTTATATGCAAATATTTACCGTTCCATATTTACGATACAGCAGATTAATCGATTTTCAAACGATAAAAATTCTAAGAACTGTATGTCCTAGAATTTTCTACGTAAATAAATACAATTGTACGTACAATACAACTAAATTACATCATTCAAAAATTAATTCTTTCCAATGACATTGCGGACGAGTCTATTCTTCCCGGAATCGAGAACATCGACCAAAATCCTTCCACACTAAACCCAAACTATACTAACTCCAAAATTCCACGAGTCGCTCAAGTTTTCCTCGACTGCAGCGAAACGAGGGGGTCGGAAAAAAAAATCGCTACGCAGTCTGCAGGCACGACGAAACAATTAAGGAAACCTCGCTAATGAACAGAATTGTCGGGCGGGCCGCGGATCGTTCCGCATGTAACCGAAAGGAAAATAGGATAAGCGGGCGCTAAATGGGGCAATTATACGCGGGAACGGCGAGGGTGCGGAAAGTGGTCGCTGTAGAGTGGTAACGTTGGTCTCGTGGAACACGAAAGTGTCGGGGCGATTTTCACCGACTACGATCCGCCGACCGGGGAGTTAGCTACAACATGCCCGGAGTTTCTTGGCGAGTTTTGGACTCGGAAAAGTTTCCCTCCCCCCGTCGTCGTCGTAGTCGTAGTCGTCGTTTACCGTGTACTCTGGATCCCGTCGGCCAACGACGTACCGTAACTCGATTTCACCCTTTGAAACGCGCATGCAAATGCGAAACCGCGGCTGCGAAACTCGTCGGATAAACGGCGCTATTTTAATTAAGCAGTTTTTTGCACGAGACGCAGAGCGGCCTGATACATTCATAATACGGATTGTGTTACCGCGTAATTTAAAAGGTTAGCGGAACGCTTAGGACGTTAAACGGTATATATTATATGTACGTAACGATTAATACGGACTGATACACGCCATTGACTTGTAAATACTGGAATTTCCACCCGGGGGATCGTGGATTTCTGTGTACGATACGGTGGATATTAATTCACGGTGTACCGTTGACACAAAAGAATGTTCAGAACTATATAAATACAACAAAAATCTGATATACACGTTAGTATCCCATGCGTTCGAGTGTTGAAACATTCTTAATAGATGCATAATTAATTCACCGCACGTATATCCGCATTTCTTGTCTTAAGTATAATTCTGAATACCGATTATACGACGGGTAGTGCTATATCAATTCGAACAGAGCGTTATTTTTTTCTCGGTAATTACCTATCATTATCATTATTATATTCGGAATGTTATACGCTTTAATACAGATTTAATGCAATTGCTTGATAATTACTTCGTCGAATACCATCCACGTCCTGTCCGTGGTTCACGATCGAAATAATCGATACATATTTCCCGATGGTATTCGATCGGGTTGCATTATCGTGGATATAAAACGGCGGCGATTTGCGTGTGAGTTTCGTTTAACAGCGGCGTCCCGGCGTCGTGACAAGCCTTGGGCGTTGATCGTCCGCCAGAAAACCAGTTCCCGGCTCTACTGGTTTTGTGTCCGACTCTCTTTCTCTCTCTCTCTCTCTCTCTCTTTCCTTCTTGCAGAAGATACACGTACGTTTTAAACTGTATCCGTGCGCATCCCGTGTGTACGTACGTATATTCGGTTCTACACTCAGGGTGGCTCGATGAGATTCCCCGTCGCTTTATTGGGCTACCAGTTATTATGATAATGCCGGTCGGATCCGCCGAAAAGCAGAAAAGGAGAGAGAAGTAAAGAGACTAAGGTGATCCCTGTCGGTGCAACGACTCTCGGAATATTTAAATCGCGAGGAAAGCAACGCCGGACACACGCTGCAATGATTGATTTATGATTTAAATGATTCGAACGAGTCGCGTAAATTATAAGTCTACTCCGGACGTACTTTTCGTGCGTGATATTTTTCTGACAGGATGAATATAAGGAAGTTGTGGAATATCGGTTTGCAAAAGGAGGCACGAGCGTTAGGTAAAGACGTTACATCGTTAACCGAACACGTATACGTAATTTTCGGCCGTTTGGTAGAAAGACAGGATTCTCCTCGTTGTTTTAAGGGAACAACCTGACGTCCGTGGTTGGGAATGGAAATGGAATGCAAATCGAATTCATTGCATCGTGAAATTGATGGGTCTCGCTTTCTTGAGGGAGAATGAAATATTCTCTGATTTCGGATAGAACAATGCGAATAAGGATATCGATACACGTACCGTCGAAATTAATTACAACTACTGAACGTCACGGAAGCGAACCTCGTGGAAAGTAAACCCGTTCAAATATAATCTAGTAAATTTTAATCATTCTCCCGTTTCGCTCGGAATCACCCCAGTTCACGGATTAATGATAATTCAGCAATTGAAGTCGACGAGGTATAAATTTAATCCAACTAAATCGGATCCGGCGTTATGAATGAGGTCGTAATTAGTACATCAACGCGGAAATAGTTTATGCCGGGCTTTCACGACGACCTGAAACTCTTGAGATTCGCCGTCATTGTCGCCGGTTGGATTTTCACGGATGAAAGGCATCTATCCTCGATTCCATCCGTTTCATTAGAACACAATCATAGAAATTCGTTCGAGGAAACGGCTGAGTACGCGCGGACAAAACGAAGAATCTCTGAAATCTCCCGGGAATAACTTTTCCCGTCTCAAAACCCGTAACGTTATACACTTTCGCGGAATTCTTCTGTCGCGAAAACATAACGTTTCCAGTGACTCAAGGATTTTCCAAAGTAATTAGAAACCGATAGGACGCGTTTTGCTTTCTATCTCCAATTTGTATTACATCCACAGTAGGTAAGTTGGATTAATTATGTCCTTAGTAAGTCCTTTATATATCAGTCTCATTTAAATGTACAGTGATTCATGCGAGGTCAACATTGTGTTTATTAGTTACAATACGATAAGGTTTAATTCAAAGAATATTCAATTTTTTGGTTTTAGTTTTTCTTTGTACTATGTTCCGATATAATAGTTTATTTTATTTGTTAACAAGGGAACATAGTTTTACGAAAATTGCCCCTGATGAGGGTCCCAAAAAGGACCGAAAAGTAGGACCAGTTTTTCAGTTTCAGTAAGTTTGTTCCTCACTGTGGATGGGTGAGTCGTATTAAATTACATTATTTTTCGTTACATGTAATTTCATTTTTTAAAGGTTTTTTGATCGTAACATAGGCCGAAGTAAGTAATTTAACAAGTAATTAGAAACTCTATATCCAAAGGCGAGCGATTGCTCCGGCGTACAATAATTCTCAACTCCGACGTCTCGCTAATTTCCACAGTTTCAACCGTATCAACCCAGGTCACCGGATAATAGTATCCTAATTAAACGTAATCTGCGATCGTGCGGAAAATCCGATCTGATATAATCGATGGCATTCGGGCGACAGGAGGAATTTCGAAAATAGCCGAATTAGGCCTTTAATGGCACCGTTAGAATCTCTGAATTCGCATTCTAGGTCACGTGTCGTAGTTTCAGAGGTGAAAGGGCTCGAGAGGCTTCATCCTATAGCTCTATTAGACGCACGCGATTACGGGCCTCTTTCTCTAAGCGAACGAGACGGAGCAGGAGAATTAGGCCGCTGAGATCGTTGGGTATGTTGTCGGACGGGTTATCTTACAAATGTTCGGTCGAAAACCTGCCCGGGTAGGTTACAAACGTGTTTCTGTAACGTCCAGCCACGAATTCTTGCCTCACACGGCGCCACATCTTTCTTTCTTCGCAGGGACAATCGAAACTTTGAAATATCTTTGAATAAAACATGTAATAACCTTGAAACTCGCGACACTCGGAAGACGGAAACTGTAATTCGCTATCGCGATATTTTTCAGGGTTGGTCCAATTTATATATAAAAATAATAATAAAAGACGTAAATTAAGGAATATTCATAAATGCATCGCAGAAAGCTACTCGTGCAACTTGCAATTTTTTTACGTACAGTTTATGATAAACTAAAGAGAAAAATTATTCGACCATAAATTATCATGCTTCGGTGTATTATTTCAAGCAAATCTACGGTAACGATGAAGGAATAACACAGGTGGAAGCACAAACGTGATATCGATCAATCTGATGATCTTCTACTCCATGTCGGTTGTTCGAACTGATAGGTTTGCAACCGTTTTCCATGCATTCCCATGGGAAAGACAATAGTTCATTGGATGTTCACGGCGATGCCGTGGCTCGTACGTTGACTCTCCTTGAC
The DNA here is from genome assembly GCA_917499265.3 of Mimumesa dahlbomi. NCBI lineage: Eukaryota > Metazoa > Arthropoda > Insecta > Hymenoptera > Crabronidae > Mimumesa > Mimumesa dahlbomi. Next base: position 6,158,402 of record OU824118.1, on the reverse strand, counting down.
GGCTAAGCTCGCGGTGCATGCTTGTTTAAACAGGTTATAAATATCAAACAAGACGTAGACGCATTCACACGTAGCCGTGCATCTGTACTCGTGCCGACCCGTGTACCCAGACAAACCTACATAAATGCAAAACGAAATTATACCCTCCACGGTATTACCTATTATTTAAATAAATTATCGTTCGATAATCATTCACGTACACCTTGCAACGCGGTAACATCGTTAAACATAGTATCGAGAGTCAATGCTAATATTGCCCGTAGATCACACCTAATTACCTGCAATTACATTGCCCCACGGCAGAAACAATACTACGGTGCCGATTAAGATATCACAATTATTCGCCGTTAACAATGCCGATGAAATAAAACTTACGTTCGTACGATTCCCACGTAATATCACCGCGAGATCAATGACCCCGTCGTTGACATATTTTCATTTCGTCAAAACCTATCTCGTTCAACCGAAAATTATTCGGTGTCGCGAAATCGAATTAGTCTCCCTAATAATTAGTTCAATTTACTCGAACCGGTGTGTACACTATCGGGTAAGTTAAAGTTACTCGGGGATAATCGTACTGCTATCTCACCGCCACGATTTACTACTATCGTTAAATAGGTACTACCGGTGGTAGCAGTAGTAACACCTATGGCAATAGATACAGACACGTTTGCAGCGGTTAATTCCTGATATCGCGTACGGCAAGTTGTACGTACACACGTGCGTGAGATCAGTCACACACGCGTACATACATACATACATACATACACCTCCGTACAAAAGTATCCGGACACTTACGCATTTGCCAAATTCGCCTAAATATTTCTTAAATTTAGTTTCTTTTATAGATCTTTTATATTGTCCTTTAATCTTGATGTTGTTCTTGGGTAAGAACAGCAATATTTATTAATTAATACTGTCGATAAAGTTATTATAAAGCAAAGTAAACGGAACATTCATATAGAAGCGATATGAGGTTATACAGTTGCAGACAATTTTAGGTCCAATCCGTTCGTTTCTCACATTCTATTTGGTATATTTTTAGCATTTATCTATTTAGTATACTCCTTGTATAAATTCGTATGCGTTTTCGTAACGGGGAGGACATATGAATGAAAAGGAAATTTAGTCAATTTTATGTCATTTTGTAAGAAGAATTGTGTAAACTATACTGTCTGTATACTCTACTATAACTAAATGCTTCATAAAACTTAATTTCATTGAAAAATGGGTACATAATTGTACCATAAATACAGTATTTACATGAATTTCATAGGTGTCCGGATACTTTTGTACGCGGGTGTACATACATACGTACATACGTACGCCTACAACGTCGTACCACCGCGAAGGTAAACATTCCTTACAAGACCTGTAAACGTTTCTTCGACGGAGAGGGGAAGAAAAAAATTGTTCACCAAGAACCGACGATGGATGGCAGACGACCCGAAAGGAAAGCGTGGAATTGAGAATAATGCGTATCGCGCGCCCTGACCTAAATTTCGAACGCGAGTCGGGGGAACGAACGAATCGAGGTCTCGATTGAAACCTTCGCTCCAATGTCATCGACGATATAGGTACCGACTGTGTTTTCCAACGTCGAGAACGTCCGCCGTCCAATGATTTTATCGATGCATAAATCGTCCGAGATTACTGTTATTCCTCTATCAAATAACGTTACGGTGACCGCGGCTTGTCGTCGATTTGAATTTCCATGCACGTCTTTTCGGCCTATAATAACGATAATTCTATCGGCGATGGATAATAAATTCGCTCGTTACATCGCACGGTCTTGTGTATATCGCGAACGTAACGATCGTTCTCGTTCGACGAGTCGGAAACGGTTAATTCGCATCGTTCGTTATAATAACAGAAATTTCGCGGCAATAAAGTTCGTCGAGCCGACGAAACAGTTGCGGATAGAAAGTCGTTTCGATAGGAAAAGAAAAGAAAAAAAAAAGAGCGATCGACCTAATGTACCCTGGTCGATATCGGAGTTACGTAATAAATCGTATGTATTCAGTAACCTACCGTTTATACGTTCATCTTTACGGAACTAATAATCTTTTAGACGCGAACGATTTTCCCCCCTTGTCGAAGAAACGCCGAGAGATCCTTCGATTGATGTTCGCCAGAGTTTCTAAAGATTCCAAACGACTTCCTCCTTCGACTTGTGGGATATCTTCAACGATTCATCGTTAATGACCCATCCGCCTTGTATACTAGGTACAGTTGGTTACAAATAACACTGTACGTAGTTTCCATTCTGCCTGGACAATCGGCTCTCATATCTCCGCCTGGTAACAACCGTTAGCTAAGACGGCTTGGCAGTAACTGCTTACCTGGTAGACAACTCGATCAACAAATTACGGTTTAAACCTTCTCGGTTCACCTTTCCCGTCGGTCGGTTTCTTTGACCAACCGGTGAAACATTTCCTTGGTCGAGAAAATAGGACGTATGGAAAATGCTATTACCATAATACTGTAGTAAATACACTGTACGTATACGGTGGTGGTGGTAGTGGTGGTGGTGTTTCTACGTTATACACTTGGTTCGTCTAAAAGTCGACAACAATGTTAATAAGAAGCCTAATCTAGTCTAAGCCAGTAAACCGGTGAGACTGCGACGGCCATAAATTTCTTTTCGAGTGCGCTGACCGAAGGCAGGCCGATAAACGCGGGAATGCGGAAGTGCAGCACTGCGCTTCGTCGAATGCCAGAGTGAAATCGGCATGAAAACCGCAAGGATTTTATTTAACACCGAAGAAAGAAGGCAACCTTTCGGACGCCTTCGTCGTGGTCACTGGGCTGATACGCGCTCGAGCGTACTCGTTGGGTCACTTTCAATTATCCTTCCACCGGGTTGATGTGTAACCACGAGATCCCGCGCGGATCGTTTTGCCTTCTTTTTCAAGCGCGGTTGTTTTCTTTTTACCGTATTAATACCTCGCGGAACAATTTTTTGTTCTTTTCCTCTCGATTTATATAAAAGAATATAATTAATCCCCTGTTTCACTTTCTCCTCGTCTCGATCACCAACCCGACTTCGTTTCACGACGAAACACACCGTGTCAAGCGATAAAGAAAACGATGGTAATATCTCGAGATATTTCCGATGGTACGTATATACATATATACGTGCATACATACATACATGTCGTAATTTCAAATAATAGCCGTAGCTTTCACCGAAACGCGCGGCGCAGCGTGTCCTCAAATGTTTTCAATCTACGCGAATACGAGACGATTCATATTGCAAAAACATTTCCGCGACACGGGGAGAGAGAGCGAGAGAGAGAGAGAGGAGTTCACGTGCCACCAATCGGGCAAATTGGAGCCGGCTGATGGAACTTACGAAGACCACGAAGGACGCAAACAAAAGCGTGGCCTTTCGTATAACAAATGTGTGCGAATGAAACGGCAGAAAAGTGGCTTGAAAATGGGCCAACGGGTTCGCTGGTAGTAAACCCAGATTGCAAACGTGCATTTATTATACGACGCCCGGGGGTCCGGGGGGGGGGGCCGAGGGCGGAAGGTGAATGCACAATGGAAAACCGGGGACGCCTCGTTCCTGGTGCTTTTTAGTATCGAGGTGACAATGTCGCGTTCCGAACACTGCAGATTCATATCCACCTACGATTCGCACGAATTTCTATGCTCTAAAGTCGAAGTTTTGGATACTTTTGTAACGCGAGATAACAGTAGTTTCGCGGAAAAATTAAATCCCGCCATTCGCGATTTTCACAAAAGGGACGTGTCATTTCTTGAAAAAAAGGATCGTACCGCGACAATATTCCATTAATTAAACTTTCCCTTCGTAACGGTGTCGATTGTCATTTGGTTTTCGTGACGTATAAAAATATGATATAAAAGATATTTCTAATAATAACGAAGATGACATTGCTGTTCCCACATTACTGTTGTAATTATTTCGTACAATTCTCCTGTTAATTTTTCCTATAAATCATTTTTAACGGTATATCTATAATGATACGATGACAGTATAGCCGTGGTCGCGTCAGCTGTGTCATCTTATTTGCGTAATCACCGTGCAAGGAATCAATTGGTTCCTCCAACAAGCAATCAGGAAACATAACGGGACGTCTTGGAAGACAAAATACTTTGCCGTATCGCAACACCGACTCGTAAATGGGTATGTAATAGCTGTTAAGTCGGATAAGCCTGATAGTTCGTGTTTATCCGAAAGCTTAGGACGGCTAGCTTTGTTTGCGCCGCAAATTAGTGTTTGCCCCTGTGCACCTTTGCTTTGTCGCATAATTGTGTTTACTATCGGGCTGGCGCTAATTTCCTGGCGTTACCGGACGCGCATTCGCCGTCTATGCGGTATTCCTTGCGGTCGATCGAGGTCGCCAAGAATTCTGAATTTACCTAAGGCATCTCTCCCGGCGATATACCCACTTATGGTACACCAAAGTCTTAATTATCGAAAACCGATGCGACGGACGGTATGCTCTTTATGAGATCTCGTCTGCAGGTAATCTCTGATCTATTCGTCCAACTGATGCCCAAGTATTAAATATACATATATACATATATAGTATAATTAAACACAAACTCATATTCAATAAATAACGCCAGTTCCCATATTTAAAAATTTTAACTATACCACAGATCAGACACGTACGTGAACTTTTCTATAAATTTCTTATAATTTCAATACCCACGGAAAAATTCACAATATACTTCTAAAAATCCAAACGAGTGACATCTGTTTTTATTTATTTATTTTTTGATTTTTTATAGTTCTTCCAGAGTTTCCTGAAAACGTTCGTAAAATCCGTGTGTACGACGAAACGCGTGCAATCAATATCCCTGCGGGATTACCGGGAAGACTAAAAATCGTCGATTGCAAGTAATCCTCGGTAGGCGCGAGCGGTGCATCGGCGGAAGACCGCGAAGTGCCGCGGCGCAACCGCAATGCATTCGCGGCTTCGCCGGTGCACCGGCAATCACAATGTCACAAATGCTGCGCGGCCGCCATGCCGTTAGGTTCATCGGAGGGCAATAACCCGGGCCGGCTAAACTTATTTAGAATAGCGTATCGCCCACCAACCGAGTGATCGGGCCCGATCTAGTCGTCACAATGCAACCGCCGGTGCAACGTGATCGGTGGGTTTCGCTTCCTTTCTCTCGCTGGGCCGTACCGACGACCTTTCCAACGGATATCCATCGATCTCCTAAGACGATTCGTCATGCGATGACGAATTACTTTCACCGACTCACCTGACGGCTAAACGATTTATTATTCTCATTTAGAAACCGGGCCCTCGACCGATATGATAATAACAATCAGTTGCGCGAGGGAGGGAGGGGGGGGGAGGGGGAAAATAAAAGCGAATGTTTCGGAAGAGAGTATAGGTTTTCGGTGGTAATAGAATCGAATAGATGAATAAAACAGACCGATAGTATACTCACTCCGTTTTACGAGTGATTTTTACGGTAATGTATATTACGATCACCAGCGAAATCGAGCGAACTCGATTCCATTTCCGTAAAAACGGAATAACAGATGGCATGCGAAATGCATTCGCAAGAATCAATGGGTAAAAGAGAAATCGTTACAAATTGGTCTAGCTCGTACTTCCATATCAATTATTAGACATGTTTTCTTTTCTTCTATTTCCTATTTACTTACTTTCTTTTTGTTGTTGTTGTTGTTGCAGTGTTTCATATGACAGTCTCGAATTGGTTACAATGCAGGTAATTCCGACCTGTTTTGCTTTTTTTTTTCCACGCAATACCATTAGCTTTCCGCAATAGTAGAGCCGTGCGTGTATTCATTGATTTCTAGTTTCACGATAACATCCAATATCAATAATTGTCCGAACGATTTCACGTCAATCATTTTGTAATATCGTAGCTTCCGGCTCGAAAGCATTGGTGGGTCGTTGATCGGTCACTTCCTGTACGGACTGCATTCCGATCCGAGTCCTTTCGCCGGCTCTATGCGCTCCGAGTTATTAACTGCATTGGGGGAGGGGCGGATGGATGGAGAGATGGAGATTGCCGAGTTTCTCGGCTACTAAACGAGATCTAGATTTTCCTGCGCTTGGCACAACTGTCACGTAGGAATGCCATTTTGCAGGCCTTCAGACTTTGGATCCCCTGATATTTTATGCTCACAGATTCCCTAGTAGCATGTTTCAAACCACCGTTAGTGTACCTTTATCCCCCTCGAGTGAAAATCTTTTCTATCTAACCGTCCCCGACTTTCCGTCGTATTAATAGCCGCATTAAATTTAATAAATTTAAATAAAAATTATAAATTATTTTTAAAACAGTGAATGTATCAAACCTTAATGTTACAGGTGATACAACAAATATTAAGCGATTGAAATAAACGGCAAACAAGCCGTACGATCCACCATTAGTTTCAATAATTTCCAAAATAAATTGACACCTAAAAACTAATTGCTAGTCAAGTCACGTATAACAAAGTCCCATGGGAAAACCATTTTTCTTACCTTTATCGCATACCGCTAACGTACACAATTAAAACCTAATATTTTACACTACACTAATCGAACGGATCTCCGCACGATGAAACAAATGATAACAATACCGATTGTCCGATAAAACTTCAAAGCGAGGTTCGACGGATTCCGTAAGTAGACACAGGCAAGTAATTCGTGGCCCAAAAAAAAAATTCTCGGCTCGTAAAAGGTATCCGGCACGTTCCGGGGGGAGCAGCCGGCATAAAATATTTCATGTCAGGAGGGAAGTGAGGAAAGACCAAAGAAGAGACAAGAGGAGGACGCTTCGCTATGGGAAAGGAATAGCGGAAGGTTAGGAAGGAGGGCTGGCAGCGAGCAGTACACAGGACAATATTATCGCGCGATACAATCTGAGATGCCTAGCTAGGCCTCTTAGGCATGTCACATTGCAAACAGTGGACAATGAGGCTATTGTTGCTGCATAATGGTCGTTCGCGACCTTACGTGGCCTCTTCCTCTTCATCGTCTCCATCCTACTCGATCTCGCGAGCCCGACTCCGAAGGTCTTCTACATGTTATATTCGGCCTGCTTTCTTTTCGCGAGATAAATATTGGAAGGTCGACCGGTGAGCCGAAAGAAAGTGTCCTCGCGATAATCGGTGAAACCGCGAATAAAGGGCGGGGTATGATTTTAAACGGCTCGTTGAAGATCACAAACGTGTTTGCGTGCCAAGTCGATTCAAATTCATCCTTCATAATTAAACGTTATCCGACACATTCATTGTCAGGATAATAATTTATCCGCTTCATCGTAATAACCGGGTATCGCGTTTTATACCGTGTTTTGCGTAACTTACGTTTCGTGTAACAGGGGAAAAAGAAATACCGTGGAAACAAGGATTTCATCGATCGGCGAGGATAGAAATTTTGTTACTTTATTCTAGTTGCCATCTGGCTACGTCGATTTTTATCATATCGTCTCGATAATCTTTTGACCTCGTTAGAAGTAAAAATAAAAAAAAACATACGTTGTTTTATTCGTAGAAGGATGGCGCAAGTACTATGGTAATAATGGACAGTGAACGATCAAAGCATACGGACACTGTACACGCGGCGAGCTACAAAGCGGTGTTGCGAGAACCCCTTGGAATTCCTCTCTGATGTCTGTCACTCACTCGTAATTTACGGCGATAGCGGAACACCGAGGGCCCAGGTAACCCTATCAAAGTACAGGGACGTCACGACTAGTTTCAGATGAAAACCAAAAGCGATCGATAGGTGACGTTGCGGATATCACATATGGTAACATTTCAGTTTTCTTCGGAGTTCGTGTGAAAGATTCTATAGAAACACAACGATAGTGACAATTCTAAAAATTGAAGATATATCCATTAATCTTAAAAAGCTCGATGACACTATTATCTATACTAATTTCATATAATTTCAATATACTTGAAATATATCACGTAAATGATATAATACTTAATTAGAGATAATATCTTGCAATGTTGACTATCGAGATTGCCAATAATCGATCAGACAGCCACTGTCGGCCTAATCCAGGATCCAAATAACCATGTACCTACTCAATTAACAGATCCGACGATAATTGCAATCCCTGTATAATATGTCTGTTCCAAACTTGAGAGGCAAATCACACAGCAAAGCCAGCCGGTTCACCCAGCCGTCTCAATCAAGAGCAACGCAATATCCACAATGAAGAACCGCTGTACGCTAAGATTCACATTGTTACGCTTAACCTGTGGTATCCGCAAGTGACATTCACGTTATTCCATGGAACAAGAAATATCCAGACACCGAGTGTACCTAGACAATTGTTTCTGTTTATCGGAGTACCCGCAGCTCCCGGTGCCAGCAGCTTACGCGATCGCCGAAGGAGGTCGATGTCGACGACTTCGCCGAAGGTCACGCCTCGCTGCGTGGCTCGTTAATAATTTGCAATCACTAATTTCGCGATCATTGTCCGCACGCGATACCGTACCCCCCCCCCCCCCCCCCTCGTCCCGCTTCACGTAGGGTAGTAGATACCGGCGGAATAGTCGGCCAGACAATCCGCTTCCAGTTGCGCGGTCGGTAATTACACGCGTGCACTTATGCGCCGTAGACGCTTAACCCGAAGTGCAACGTCTAATTTTCCAGTTAACTAACCAATGCAAACTTCGACGTACCGTTTAGCCGGCGTAGCTACCATTTGTCTGACAATTGGATTGTGAGAAGACGGGACGTGAGCGTTGGTCCTGGGTTCAATTGATAAAGTAACATGGTTAACGGAGTTAATAGCATCAGGGGTATTTCCACGCTTTGATGTGGTTCTTTCTTTATTCTACCTACTACTGCTACTACTACTACTACTACTACTATCTTGTTATCATAGGACCGGGAGGAAAATCAAGGTAGACGGCGAGCAAAACCTATGGTAAATTGAAATGCGGGCTTTAATGAGTCGCCGATTCTCTTTATATATCCGGTATTTGATTTACGAGAATGTTTAGAGAGATTCGTGGGAATCGGTTAGCAGGATTAACGCTAATAGAACTCTCAAGTAGCAGATAACTATTTCACTGTCCATTATACGGTACTTCTCCGTGCCCGTGGTTTGCGTCGGCTTTACGCGCGTTTATCACAATTTAATTAAATTCGCGCCAACACTTACGCGGTAGGAAGGCTTAATCCAAAGTGCAACGTTTAATTTTCCAGTTAACCGACCAATGTAAACTTCGGCATACCGCTTTAGCAAGATCATTGCGCGAACTCTAATATTTGTCCAGCGAGCGAGTTGCACGAAAATGAAGGAAAATATATGCGGTTATTACAACTACGAACAGCAATACGGAAAATCAATTTCCCGGTCGTATCGATTTCATTTACGCGAACGACATATACGTATATTACAAATCTTTAGCACATCTGTCTCCCATTAAGTCTCACTCCCCTATCAGTTAATTACCGAAAAAATTAATCGTTACTTCATCTATTACTTATTCATATCCTATTTTATTTTGTCTTAAAGTATTTTCCCTCGCATGAATTAACTTACAATCAAACTATCAGAGTTTTTAAAAAATTATTTGCTTCATTAACTAATAATTTACCGATTCGTTATTCACTATAAAAATCAACAAACAGTCACAGAAAACGACAGCAAATATTTCAATAATCAACACTTTACATTTTGTTTCTTTAAATACAATGTGTATTTCGCTAAAACAAATGGAAAATAAAATTTAGTCCTACAGCCAGTATTTGCACACTTCTCGACCGTCACACGGACCAATCCGCCGCGGTGCCACGTCCCCAAAACAGTGACACACGCTTGCCAACAGCGCGCAGCGAAAAAATGTTTATTCACCCGCAGTTTCGGGCATCGGCTTAGCCGCGTTGAACGTCTACGACGGCGGCGGTTTAATCAAATTCACGGCCAGTACGGTATTACTTGCGGCAAGCTTACCGAGTTACAAAGGTAAACCATACGTGCTCTTTCTTGTCTGGTCTTACATCTTGCAGGGCCCGAGCAGCCCCTCTTGGCGTAGGGCTTCGTAGGGCATTACTCTGGTAAGCCTGACTTGGCAAGCAGATCCCGCGGGTTACAGTTAATTGGCTTCGGCGAGCACAGGCGAGGACGTATGCACCTATCCTCGGTGCGATGCATGCATGCAAGCACAAGCCCATGCACTCAGCAACGAAATGCACATTGCATACGTCCGAGTCATTCACGACGCGTGCACGTGTCTCGCGTGTCTTGCCGGCCCGCCGATCAAAAAGTCACTGACGTCTGTCACGTTGTTAACGGTCCTTTATTTTCTTTCTTTTTTTTTTTTTACTCTCTCTCTCTCGTTATTCGTCTTGTCATTCCGTTCGAAATTTATCGACCATTCGGTATGCATGTCTCAATGAGATTACAGGGGTTCGATATTGTATTACGGTAACGTTACGCTGCGGGAATGTGTAAAATATTTCTTTTTTTTCTGTTTCTTTCTTTCTTTGTTTTGTGATGACTTTTTTTTTTGGTTTTGTTAGTCTAACTTTCTATGGGCCCGTGTAACTTTCAAGTCACATTTCAATTGATCAACATTTTACTAAGTAATTATAGCTTTTTTCAGGAGATTTCGCATAAATATTAATTCTATAACGTTAGCAAGGCAACCAATATCAATATTTATGATCGTTGCCAGGCTTATCAACCTGAAATAACAAAGTAAATGCAGTGCAAACTGTCCGGCAGTAAAAATAAGCGAAACCATTTGATCGACTTCATATTATTTGTGCTTCTGTCGGTGATTACCAAACTAAAAATATTGCAATTAATAGCTCTGGGCCCTTATACCAATAACAACCTACTTATTTGCATTTCAATTTTTAATTTGTTACTGTTTTTTTTATGTTTATAGGCCTTTGTTACCTGAAAGTCATATAGTGAATATATTGCAATAACATTGTTTAAACGGGAAATTTTTGTTTCATTTGCATATATATGTTTATAATTTCAGATTTTTCGTTCTCCGAATCTTTTTGGATGTAAAACAAAAATTCGGCTAAGATCATCTACGGTTGAAATTATTCGTTTAATTCGACGTTCGTTAGCGTATCGCGAACAACGTTGAATCTTTCGGTGGTAATTAAATACGGGACCCCGGTACGTCAGTCACGTTAATTAATTCTCGTTCGCCTGTTCGCGGATCGAGCCGGGGTAATTTTCTTGCGCACGATTATTATGCCTGTCATCGTTTATTCCCGTCAGGATTGCGGTGAACGGTTGTAAAGCGAAAATAAAGAGTAGCCGGGTATGTACACCGTAAGGAAGCGTTAATTTCTTCAATAACGCGCACTTATCGAGCAAATGCCACGGGGGTACACGCCTCGGAACGGACAACGTGTAAGTATGTAGAAAGCTGATCCGACTGGCGGGAAGAGATCATGAGAAAATGATTGCCCCCTTTCGTACAGCGTGTTGGAAACCCGTCGGGTCGTGACCCGTCATCGGGAGTCAAAGGTAAACGCGTAGGTCATCGGTGAAGGGTGAAGAGCGAAGAGATCACGACTTGTGTCGCGAACGTCAACGATGATTTCTCTCTTTATCTTATTATGCGCGAATCAGCGTCGTATTTCCCGCGAAAATTCACCGCGACGTCGTCCGGACACTTTCGTGTCACGAGAAATTATTTCGAGTATCTATTTCTCGTTTCACTCGGATAAATCCACAATAGATACGACCATAAAAATAGGGTATTACATCGGTATCGCTCCTAATTGCGGACTCGGATGATAAAATCCAAACGGTCACCGTTCCGCGGACGATAGAATTCTAAGCAAACGATAAGCCTCGCGAGCTTCGGATTTCTATTGAACGTTCATAAATACGTTATAACGGAAATAAAACATATCGGTATTGTGCAGCCGTATGAATAAAAGATACCCACGGTGACCATAATCATAAAAGTGAACGCACATCGAAACATCGGATCCCGCGGACAAACTACCTACATATACATACATACATACATACATACGTCGAATCGATAAGTTCGATAAATGATCGTAGCACCGTGTAAAACTTCCAACCGCGGCCTTCGAGCATCATTCCCGTTTTGTTACGCGATCCACGGAGTTTCTATTTCACGCGAGGCCCCGTTGTCGTTACCCGTTTCGAAACGAATAAAAACTTTTTCCCGGCCCGTTCTCCTTCGATGAACAAATAAAGGATAACGCGAAGAACCAGGCGCCAGATGCGCTGCAAACCGATAACTCTTCTGACACATAGAGAGAGAGAGATACAGTTAGAGACAGATAGAGAGAGAAAGAGAGAGAGAGAGAGAGAGAGAGAGAGAGAGAGAGAGAGAGAGAGAGAGAGAGAGAGAGAGAGAGAGAGAGAGAGAACTAGAGTCTCGCCGAGGGCGTGATTTTACCACGTACCGCCGCTTCGAGCGTGTAACGATGTTGCCATGATATACACACGATTCTACCGAAGCATACATTCCGAGCGGATACGCTCACTGGGAAACAATATTGCCGTTTTACTGTTATTGCAACGTGGCTCACTTGCGTCAATGCCCGGCGTCTGCCACATCGAACTCCACAATGCTGCTAGGCCATCGTTTTCCTCCCGGTTACCGTGCACATGGGGGCTCCGGCACGAGAGATTTTCTTTCTTTATATTGCCGAATACTTCCTACTCTTCCGCGGAATAATTTTCAATGGCACGGCTGAACAGCGCGGATATTATAGTTATCGTTCCTCCCTTCGATGGGAGAGATGGGAAAAGAATGGGGCATTAATACATCCGCCACGTAGTCGCGACTCGCGTTTCTCTGTTCCAGCGAACATTAGTGTTTCATTGTTATCGGGTTCCCGGTGCGAAATTGCTTCTGGAAGAGTTACTCCGTGGGAATTGGAATTTCGGAACGAAATTGATATTATTGATTATTGAAAACCGTTGCCGGTTTGATATGGAAATTATTTGGAAGTAAATTTGATAAAGTTCGCGAAAGTACTTATTGTCGAGTCGATAATGTAATTATTTTTATTTATATATCGGGCGATGAATCAGGGTGGAAAATTTATAAAAAAAAAAATAATAAAAATGGGGGAAATTGCTGGAGATAACATTTGTCTTCACTGAAAAGGGTGAGCAATGCGTGAACCTTTCAAGATGAATAAGTGGCTGCGGCGGTGCACGAACGTTGTTGTATTGATCACTTGGATAGAAACTGGGTTAACATGGCCCGTCCACCCTCTCTTCTATCCTCTTACCATCCCACTTACCACCAATCCGCCCATCTCGCAATACAAATCCGTGTAACTACACTCGACGGTCTGACTCCGAATCGAAACTTAGCCGCTAAATACATTATGGCCGACTAAGGTTTCGACATCTTCGATTAAAGCAATTGAGAGATTAAACGTAATAATTTCCTCGTTAGCTTCCCATGACGTGATATCCGCAAGTAGAATCATTACCGATCTTGCGGGAAGATAATTGAGCGATTATACTTCTGATTGTTTAGTTAAAGACAGTGAATTTTTCCATGATTATAACCCGAACCGATTAACGAGGATTGAAAATTACAATGGATATTTAACCTTTTTTGTTTAAGTTTCTTTTATTAGACGAAACACTAACAAAAAATCGACGTTTTTGTTTTAAACACCAAAAAAAAACGGACTGATGACTAGGGTTGCGTATTGGCGAAATAAAACCGAACTTTCGCGTCGAACAGGAAATTGCAAAAACTGCAGTTTGGAATAGTTTGCGTCACGGTACACGTGTGAACGTGTCAGAAGCGAGGAAATTAGCCAGGCAATTCCCTCGACTCCATTTATCATGGCGGTCAGCAATTTCGATAACGACATCGATAACGTAATCATAAAATTGCGGACGCTGCCAATGGGTGCAAACATAAAGCAACGAATTATTGCATATTATTGCTCCTCCCATTTACTTTTCCGACCATCGTAACTTTGATAAGTAATTATTTAACCGGTTCCTCTCCAATGTAAACTTCAAACTGGATTAATCGGACTGCCAAGGGCCATTTGTCTTTCGAATAAAAATGGAGGGGGAAGGGGTAGGGGGGGGGGGAATGGTTATAAATTCGACTATCGTAATCGGATCGGTCACGATCCACGAGGATCGTGCGGTGCTTTATGTTTCAAACAGGAAATACTTATGAATCCAATGGAAAGAGATTCCGGGAGCCCTTAAACTATCATTATGTGCCGACAGTTTGCCAGGATCATAATAAAGAGAGGAGTAACAGGCAGGAGAGAGTTACGAGGGGAGCAACACAGGTACGTAAATTCGCATTACCGGGGATCCCATTGCGCAAAATTGCCTCGCCGTAAAAGCGCGAAAGCTCAGTCAACCGTCGGGATATGGAATCCCAATAGGCTCGAGTAATATCCGTATCACGCGAGATACAGAATATCAACCGACGCCTGTTGGTAGTCGAGATTTTATAATCGGACAGATTTCTAACCGTTTCCTACTTAGGTTTAAAATACCTGCGTTAAGACGGTACGTAAGGATGAATTTATAGAAATGATTCCGCGGTGAATTTCCTTTTCATATTCAACTAACGCATATATGATTTAAATCGATAATGAAAACCAAACTAGGCGAAGTGAGATAAATATCGGAACAAAGTTTGGACACGATAGATTATCATCGAACGCAAAGAATCGTGAGAGCGAGATGTAAATAAGGAAATTTACATCGTCGAAAGGCTGTGTTTAAATGCAAGTACCAATTAGGAAAACGCGCGGCAGAAGAATCTCGGCGTACGATAAAAGGAGTTTATTTCGCATTGAGATTTAAAAGGAACATAGAGTTTGGTTAAGATTTCATATCTCATGGTTTCCACTTTTATTATGCAGATGAGGCGCGTCAGCCGCGCCTTTATTCCGTGATATCGTGCCATTTAGCTTCGAGTTCGAGGCAGATATGTGTCTACCGGAGAGAAGAATAAAAAAAAAAAACAGAGAAGAAAAAAAGTCGAAGAGAGGGAAAGAAAGGCAGAGACGGACAGAGATAGAGATAGATAATCTAATTTGCAATCCAGTCTCGGATCACGCGCGGCGAACGCGGAATTAATGCCGTCGAGCTGATCCGATTTAAAATTCATTATCCGTCGATAAAGCTTGAAACCATTATTTCATTTGCGCAAGATTAACGGGTGCACTCAGCTGGACAAATACACCGATCGATGAGATTACGAGTGCGCATTCCAGAATCTAATAAATTAGCGATGCTACTCGTTCGTCCGTGTAACTCCATTTTCGAGCTGCGTGTACGGTATCACCGTGACCATTTTGTGTTTCGCGATACCGTTGATCTGCTACAAATTACAAGCGTCCGCTACCCTTGATCGTTTGAAAATAGAATCTCTACGTCATTACAAATCCTCGGGTTATTCCAGCTGTGACGTACAAATGTTCCGCGTGTAATTAACACGGTTGTGTATCATACTCCCAACGGAAGGTAAAATAGAAAGAGTAAAAGAAATAAAGGAAAAGCTTCCTATATTTGTCTTTTACGCTCGATTTATTTCTCTCCGTTATATCGGATACGTATCGTTTTGCAAACATCAAAGAATCTTTTACAAATACCTTCAACCGAGTGGTTTATATATATATCTTTCAACGCCGATTTTCAATGCCGAAATCTCACCTAAGTTCCGTTATATCCTTCTGCAAATATCTGGAAAATCATCCTTTGATCTGCTCGAAAATCTGACACCTTCGAAAATACCTTGACTCTTATCGTCAGCGAGAAACTGCGTGTTTGAAGTGTTCACAATGCGAGTCATCCCCGTTGACGTTTTATGGGGTTATAGGTAGGGTTCTTTGGTTAGGGGCGGAAGAACGAGAGGGTGACTCCGTCGCGAGGAGTTATTGATTCCCTCGGCTTGGCCCGAGCTCGAGAAGAAGAGATGAGAACTGAGGCGTAGGCGAGCTGGCACGAGTTCATTGCAGTCTCAGTCAAAGTCTTTTCCTCTTTCTATCTGCGCCCTGTCGGTCCTTCTTGGGAAATTGAAAAAGAAGGCCACCGGAAAAGTGAAATATACGCGGCGCCGTAAAATTCTCGCATCCGTTTGACATTGAAAAATTCAAACGCGGCGAGTTAAAAAGACCTCGGATAGAATCGTGTGTCTTGTTGCAGTAATGCATCTTAAAGCAGTTTTCAAGAGAACGATGTCGGATATAGAGAAAATAATAAAAATGTGCAAACTTTTTCCCCCGTAGAAATTCTTTTCTCGGTAACAACCGTGTAGAACATTCGACGCGGAGAAAATAAACGAAATCGGGGGATGAATCGTGTAACTTCGATTTGCCCTTTCCAAAAATTACTATCGCACGATGAAACCTGCGCACACACACACACACACACACAGTCCCAAGGTAAACCCAGAAACAAAATACTAAAAAGTAGAATCGTAACGGAAGCCGTTTCTACTAAATAGAACAAAAATTCGCCTCATCGAATCAAGAAAACTATTTGCCCAGCCGACTATAGCCGTGATTGCCAGTCGAACATTTACTTTGCTGGAATAGCGGCGCACCGAGACCGAAATAAAGGATAAAAAAGCAGAGCAACGTCTGAAGCAAGGAAGGAAGAAAGGAAGGAAGGAAGGAAGGAAGGAAGGAAGAAGGAAAGAACGTGCTGCAATTTTAGCCTTTTACCCTTTTATGAATTCCAGTACTACCCCGGTGGGACTGCTACGAGTTTCTGCGGTTATGCAAAAGCTGAGTCAAGCGCGATCGGAATTACGCTCGGCGGCGGGCAGCGATAAAGGTATACAGAAATTGCAGTTTCTAAAAGTTCGGTAGATAGTCACCGGCTGCGACCTGGGTGTCTCCTCTACGGCTTTCTTTGTGCTGGCTTACACGCTCCGGCGGTAAAAGACTCCGGAAATGCGACTGCGACGACAAGAAGCAAGGGGGATGAGAGAATGTCGTTCGAATGACTCTTCGCTGTTTTCGTATTCTAACATCGATCCCGATCCCCTCCTTATCCATGGGACGTCATGGGAAAGCCCTTGTCGTGTTTCCTCTGGAATACCAGGCGGATTCAAAAGATTCCGCAAAGGATTTCGATTTTCACAGAAAATCCGCTACGACGACGACGAAATCACGGAATTCGATATCTAATGAAAAGAAATTCTCGCTTTTGACAGAAATTTAAAAAAAATATATAGAAATTTAATCCTTCCTTCAAATCTATTAATCATTTGACAAACTAATATTTCTTTTTCCGTTATTATGTCACTTCGTGTTTGTTAATCGTCAGGATTCGACAATACGCAATCCTAAAATCATACTTCGCGCTACGGTCGTTCAATTATCCACGTCACACGGACTGTTTTGCATCTCGTTACGGTCTGGCAGATTAGGAGAGCAATGTTGACTTACAGTCAAAGCCCGCGTCAACATTTTGTTCCCCCTAAAGACGGCGTATAGACCAACGAGATATACACGGTCTCCTTCCTGTTCTCGTTTTACCTCGTCTGGTCTGGCGTATACATCCCCGAAACTTAAGGTTTATCGACGAGGTTGCTTGGTTTCGGCTAGAGGGTCCGCCCTCGAGCCAAAGGGAGAGATAAGCTCGCCCTGTTTACAGCCACCCTCGGCAAAGGAACGATCACGGACGAGATTTTCATCACGACGCTTCTATCGGATCCGATGTAATACCGTGAGACCAAGCCGACGACGTTCACGTCCGACGGTAATTTTTCCTCGCGATCTTTCCTCCCAGATGAAAGGAAGGAATTTCAATTTTGAGGCTACGTATAGGTATACACTGTACCAACGAAGATAAGTACGTATAGAATAGGTCGATTGAATTTGAAACGGTATCAATGTTGATTATGTTTATTTAGAACTGGTGAATATTTTTTGTTTCGCAAATGTTAAATTTCTTGCTTCGACAGGCTGTTAATTGAGCAAAAAGAGGAAATTGTACTAGGTTTATGTACTTAGGTATATTGTGAATATAATGAAAACAGGATGAATGTTATTTTTAAAATGGAACACTTTGTTTTATGAATAAGGTAATCTTCCTTGAAAGTATTACATGGTGTCGGTAATATTTTAATAACATAATATGCTTGAAAGGACTTGCAGGGAAAGAAGGAGGCAAAGTACTATACAAACGCGATAATTTTCAATTGATGGTCTCCCCGGGTATTTCTTTGAGGGAATGAATTATCGGGTAATTAGGGCGAAGACTTCCATCGTAATATTTTTATCGAGTGTCATGCAACTTTCTAAGCTAAACGCTCGATATCGTAATTAATTTAACCGCGCCAATATTCCTCTGTAGAAGGAAAAAATTTTAATTATAAGATAAGCTAGAATCGCCCGCGTCAAGGGAATAATCTACTTATCGTTGGAATTTGATTTACGTAAGAAAAGCAAAGCTTGCAATTTTCGATGAAAGGTAATTGAGGATGTGCTATTATAATTTTTAATGAATGACATTTCCTTCCGGTACTTTTCAGCGAAACGAGAGTCCACCGGCAATTAGGAACCAAGATTTTCATCGCGATATTTCCATCAAATACGACGTAATATCGTGAGCGGCGTAAGGACTAGTAAGCTTTCGTTACGAACGGGAAGAAATTCAATTTTAAAATCTCCGCGAACCTCTTTTACTGTAATAACAAGCTGCTCTCGGCGTTAAAATCCAGTGTTCGGCAAAGAAGCCGAAAGCTCGCGAAGCTGATAATATTACACCACAGAATTTAGCAAACCTTGAAAATATTACGTATAGAAATCATGAGCATCCTATTAATCGAATCGTGAAAACCCCGAGCTACGTCTAAACAAAACTATAAGAATTCCAAACAACGGAAAATCGCAAGTAATTTCCCGCGTCAGTGTTATGCCATAAAAGTGGTGAGATCCAATTTTAAGGTCAATAAGGTTTCTCTTATCGCGTCCCTTAAGTTACTGCCGGCTCACTAAGTCCCTTGAAGAAAATCTAATTTACGGCGAAAAAAAAAATGGAACGGCCAGAACGTACAAACGAGGGTAATTGCCTGTCCAAATATTATCATTTTTAATGGAGAACCTTCCGCAGTGGCATTCCACTTAAATCCAGCGAAATTAATCCTCCAGCAATTCAGGCCAATAAAGTCAGACTGGTCTGCACGTCTACTCGTCGTCCCCCCGCCTCCCGGGGAAGGGAACCCCTATTTCTCTGTTTATTTTACCTTTTCACCTCTATTTCGCTTCTTCTTCGCATCCGGCCTCTCGGCCCTCGCCATCTTCTCCGCACCCCGGAAACTCAAACCACTCGAGATACGCCACTAACCCTAATACTATTACTGTCATCCCTTGCCAGCTGAATCTGCGGCTGAGTGTCCTCGATTCTTGCAACAACAATTTGCAGGTTTCCTTTATCCTGGAAAATCGCTGGGGAATACAGCTAGTCCTCCTGTTGGAAACTTTAAAACAGCTCCCATCTAAGTGACTAACAATCGTCAAGTGAATCCGGCGACCCTTCTTCCCGTTCTTGATTTGGGTTCGGGTATTTTTCATCGGGAATGGAACTTTCCAGGTTCTACTGAATATTCTGCGCAGTAAATTTTACACGTTTAGTGGAGAGAAGTTGCTGCTGTTGAATCTGGATCTGACAAATGGATTCTGTCGAAATTTAATACGTTGATAATGTATTAGGTGTAGACATGAATTTTGTCCGATTTTTAGAAAACGTAATGGTTTGATTTAAATATGATATAAAAAGTTAATCGTCGAAATATTCGACGTCGTTTTCTATGACTGTCCGTCTCTTTTCCGGTAAATTACGAAACAATAAATGATTTGTTATCATTATCCCATAAAAATTCCTTAAATTGGCCCGAAAGAAGTTATTTCTACGCTTAATAATTATAACTACCGAACGAGAATTTTCATGAAATATCTCGTGGTTTTATGAACAACATTTCAACAAGACGAATTAAACTCAAGTCCCTTAATGTCATCGTAATAATCTAATCTCCCATAATCCAGTGATGAACAGTGTGACAACGTTCCACGAAAACACCAAAACGCTTTTACAATAGAACACGGAAAGCTGGGTAAAAAGAGTCCGAGTTATCCTTTTAACAGTTAATCGTTCGATGTGACTAGCCATAAATTCTCGAGAGAAAAATCACGTCCCTTGTATCGGACAAGCTCTCGTTTTCTCTCGCGCTCTCCCTCTCTCTCTCTCTCTCTCTTTCTCCCAACTGCTTTTCATCTCGAACAGACAGGAACCAGTCGAACGAGTATCTCGAATCGATACGACCGAGAAGAAACAATGGAGCCCCGTGAACAAAAGGGGGGAGAAGACGAGAGCACCAACGGTTCACGAAGGAACGAAGGATAATTGCGTTAAATAATCGACCGTGGCTCTCTCGAGTCAGCCGGATAAACGGCACCACCCCGTACAGTAAGTACGTGTGTATATGCAGCCTATATAAATACACATCGATGTATACATATAAATATATAAAGCACACAGGGAGAAACGGGCTCTACCTAAAACAGATCTAACACGAAGACAATGAGGGGTGGCAATGGGTACGGTTCCCTCCATTGTGCTTTATTAATTAAACGCCCTCGCAATTACCGGCGGCGCAACTGTTTCTTTCACTGCTCGCTAAGACATCTATGCTGCTATCCACTTCCTTCCCACCTCCATCCTCTATCCCACGAAAAGCCGTTCTCGATAATCGTGAAATATCATTCGCATCGAACCTTACGCGGATTCCTCGATTCGATTGATTATGCGTGAACCGATCCGTGGTATATCCTGTAACCTCTAAATGTCAGGGGTGAAACCGTAGATAAAGTCCTTTTAGAGTAACCGTGTAGGTACCACCACCGTTGTATCGTTCGACGTTTTGTTGTATTATTTATCATTCTATCGGTTTCAATGCACAAGCGTGCGATTGAAATATTTTATATTATATTGGATATTTAATGTATAATTGAAATGTTCTTTTCGATCCGGGACGATGAAATATTTCCGAGAAATAAGTACTGTGGGTTTTTGCGTATATGTTATTTTTCGCATTTAATGTCGGTATAATCGATTCATACAAATTATCGACGCTCTGATAATTGCGTTAACTACCACGTAATTCGGTTACGCTTAATTGCCTTATTAAGTTAGGGAATCTATCAAAATAATTGAACCGTTCAATTATTAAATGTCATGCTAAACACTATCGAACTAATAATACTCCAGCGGCGACACTGTAATAAGCATTAATCAGGTATTTCCAATAACTGTAATTCTAATAGAAATTTCCCGCGTACCGTGAATCGTCCGCCTAAACTTCCGCACAAACAAACTCGACGAGCTAACGATTTAATTTCTTCGACCGTACAAAAGTTTCTTACAAAAACGAACGACCGGAAAGAAAAATTCAATAACTCCCGACAGATTGCACGAACCTCACATAACCATTCACAATTCTTGCCCCAGTTCACGTAGCACTTTTAAAATATGAAAACCCGTCTCAATCTTCCAATAGCGTTCGATACAAAACATACATATACAATATGTATGTATGTATGTACGTACGTATACATATAACGTTCACCGGGATACCGATACCAACGTATCAGTAAACCCTACATTCTACATACATACACGTACAGCTTTGTTTCTCCAAGCGAAAGATACATGAATACCCCGGCAACGTTACATACGTACTCCAAGACATGTATCCCGATGTACTAGCAAACCCTCTGTTACGTTTTTTTTCCCTTGCCCTCCACAGCGGAAGGGTCGTAAAGCGCTATCAGTCGAGGGTAAGCGTCAAAGATACGTCCGAACGTCCAGGATGGATGGACGTCCGGGCGAATAGGTGCGGTGAAGAGGGAAACCGGGGGACCCGGGAAGCGGTTGCACGCAATCTTATTCCAACGAGGCAGCAACCTCTCGGGGATGAAGATAAGACACGAAGCGCCACGTAGGTAGGTGTTGGCTGATTTGCATACAGAAGAACGAAGCCCGGATAGAGACAAGGGAAGCGTGAGCTGTGAGCTGTGAGCGTGCATTCCCCGGCTATAGCTGGAAAATCGGAATTTTAAGGAAACTCTCTCCCTCTCTCGTCTCTCGCTTGCAGTGTATGTATGTATGTATGTGTATTTGCGGGCACAGGGATAGGAATACTACGTGGCTGTAAATAAACACGGGTTTAAGGAAACGCGGCTGCGGCCGACCTTAATCTACGAATTTCAGGATTTAACACATTTATATCGCTCGGAGATAATGCTTTTTAAATTCAGGATTTACTGGCGAGAGGTAAAACGTGTCTTAGTAAATTCGTAGGAACCCCTCTCGAGGTTTTTAATATCTTTATCTGTTTCTTTTTCGTTTTACCGGTGATATCGTACGGTTTTCACGTCGCGACGGAAATGAACCTGTGTAATACATATTTTATTATACAAACCGATCGCGTTGAAACATTTAAAAATCTCATATCTGTGTGGCATTACGTTTCATACAAAAAAATGGAATACGGTAACGCAGATATGTGGCTTATTTTTTTTTTTTTTTTTTTGGCAATCGCGTTTAAACGAATTAACGATCCAGCAGGCAGTTTGGAAGATTAATTCCGAGTACCAAAGCGCAACCTCCGTGATGAGGATACGAGTATATTCAAGCAGATATGTAGCTAGTGCGACGGTGTGGGTGGCTGGAAGATTAGTTTGCATGCGAAATGATTGCATTGTGCAGCGCTGCAAGTGACCCGGTTTCGCTAATCATGCCGCGGACAATGAGATCGCGTACAACCAAGCGTGACCACACACGGCAACGCGACGCCCGTATACGTTTAAACACACACACGTGTGTAATATGTGTCAATTGAAATGGCTTTATTGTTATTGGACGGGCTGACACACTCACATGAATACCAGAGGGAAGAATCAGATCGCGGTAAGATGCGCCGAGATTGAAGTTGCCTGATCAATGGGAATAGACAGGAATTTTAAAAAACATATTTTAATGACACCCATTGTGTTACGAGGTGAGATAAAAAAAAAACAAATAATAAAGATAAATCGTTCCGTTACACATTACAGCTCTGGGTGTTTTTACATAAATACTTATGTATGTACTGGTATTACTCGGTAAAATTTTCATTTAAACACATAAGACACCGTAGTGACGACCGAGAAACGCGGCGGTTAACCATGCATAAATTAATTAACGTAGCGTACTCTCCGTGCAAGAATAAGAATCATCAGACGCGACCCGACATAACGGGGAGACCACCGCACTGCAAAATCGCGAATTTCACGCGCAACGTAGCAAGCGTCGCGACGGTACGTCCGTCTTTGTAATCCGACTACCTCGACAAGCGAAAATAGAAAATAAAAAGAAAAAATGAAAAGAGGAAGACAGTGGGGAGAACAGAGGAAAGGGGGGTAAAAATTCGTTCCCACGGGATCGTTTGTCTGTCATACAGCGCGCAGGAGACATTTTCAAAAGCGCGTTTGACGCAACAATAAGAGGGGAGGAAGAGAGAGAGAAAGAGTAAGAGAGAAGGAGAAAGAGAAAAAGAGGAGAGGAGCCCCGTTCGAGAAGCTGAAGCCGGTGCGCGCTTTCGTCGTTTCGTTCGTCCAACCCCCCCTCGGTACTTCCTCTGGGCTCTATGTTTTTTCCTCATCCACGCCCACGAGGTAAACACTCGCGCGAGAGAGTTATGCACGCGATCGCTTGCACTCGGCCCGCTTTTCACGCACGCCGTCATTGAAAAAACTTTGTACTAGAGCAGCGCGCGTGTTGTACAGAAAGGAGAAAGAGCCTGCGATACGCGCACTTTTGTGCGTACACGGGGAAACGAGGAGGAAAGAAAGAAGACGAGAGAGACGGCGAGAAAGAGGGAGAAAGAGAGAGAGAGAGAGAGAGAGAGAAAATAGGTGTAAGGGTGAAACGGACTATACCAACGTGAAGACAAACACACGGACGAGGGAGAAAGAAAACTGTACGTCGAATGGGAGGAAAAAGGAGAGAGACTGCTTATGTGCGAGGGAGGAGAGAAACAGACCGAGGGTAAAAAAAAAGGGTAGAAGAGAAACAAGGAGAAAACAAACACATGTTTGTAGGAAAGATAAAGAGAGAGAGAGAGAGGGATGAGATGAGGAACGAGAGAGATGGGGGAGAAACAGGGCGTCTGTCGGCATTGTTGCCCTTCTTGGCGCCAACACCCTTTCGCACCCCCACATGATAGGGGTGTATATAATGGAAATACACCACGCAAGGTGAGGAAGGGCGATATACCCTTTGCTCTTTGCCTCTGCAGGTCGGTAACGTCGGGGATCGACGTCTGTCGCGGTCGAGTGGATCCACTTCGAGTCAGTGATCCATAAACACAGCTCTATACGCGAATTCTTTTGCGGATACGAGTCTGCCACTTTTTATGCAGAACACCGGAGAGAATTTCCGATCGTGTGCGTTTGAAGAAAACATTTTCCGACGTGGCGAAACGTGGATAGAGAAAGGGTTGAACGGTGAAGAGAATAACGGTATATGTACGTGGAATTTGATATTTAGTTGCAGAAGGACTGCTTATAAAATATATTGCGAAAAGAAATCGCTGCAATAATAGGTAAACTGGTAACTAGGAATCTTATTTACGATTTTACGTAAGTAACTTGTGGAAATTGAATTTTTTGTTTATGTTCCAAGAACATTTATATCTTTTTGCAAATTAATACGTCTAAATGACTGACAAGATAATGGTATCTGGTAATAATTTTCAAAGAAGTCACAATTATATTGTCGGAACGTTTCGTAAACATAGGTAGATTACACGGATGTGTAGTACCTTATGCATGTACGTATAAAAATTTCCTAGCAGCGTGATTTTTTAAGTAAACAACTTTTCTCCCATCAATAGCGGATTTACCGTGCCACGATCTGGTGCGGTCGCACAACACCGGTGATTTTGGCTACGGAAAATGTTGTGCGGATGGATTTTTCTTTATTATTATTAAACCGCTGATAACGCCGGCAAACATGCCAACGAATATTTTTTCAAACTATTAAAATTTGTTGGGTTCGCTCTATTTTCCTGATTTTTCCACCGTCAGCGTATACCTACGTATATTTACGAAAAAAAAAATTAGATTCGAAGCTCTAAAATATAGTGACGGGCGAATAGGTTTCGCGTAGCCGCGGAAAATTGATAAATCCACCGCTGCCTCCCACATTGTAATATTCCCACAGTATATTTCCACATTATTTTCAACGAATATTTCCCCCGCGATCCCGTTCATCCGTCGATACCTAGTCGAACATAATTATACGTTGGGAATTCCAAAACAGTCACTCTCCTCGTCGTCCAACATGTGCGGCAAATATATTCGAGGAATTCCGGGTAAAGCGTACCGCGTTCAAAGAGTCCATAAAAAGATGTCGCCGTGTCCCACGCCTGCCACGCGGTATAAACCGACGTAGACACGAGAGAGCATCGGGGAAGTCAAAGATGGATGATATTCCACGAGGATTTAGAGAAGTCGCCGATCACACGGACGTGCCCCAGGCCGGGCAATAACACCGGTGGTCGTCGATGTTCACGGCGCAATAACGCGGCTGTAAACCGAAAGTAATATACTTTATAGTACGTATGGCAATAAAGCAATGTGCCTTCACATCTGGTTTTACCGACCGGCTTGTCGCAGTACACGGTGCACCGCGGTAGCGGCAAACTTCCTTTTTCTTTCAACATTTCGCCCCGACCTTCGTCTCTCGCTCTTCCACCCGCATTTTTTTTTTTGCCAACAAACACGACCGACGCTTTTATTCCCACGCTCGAAACGTTGAATTTGTTGTTCATTTTCGTCCCCTCTTTATTCTTCTTTTTTTTATTATTATTATTATTATTATTATTATTAGTATCACAGTACGCGAAAGTGTATTGAAAATATTTCGATAGATCGATGAATTATTTTATCTATCGCGATACCAGCGCGTAACCTCGTTCTCACGATGTTCGTGAGATATCGTCGAGAAAACGTATGTTTTGTTTACGGCTGATTTTACCGCGCTCATTGGCCGCTTAATTATTTCTGTACTTATTTGTTGGATATCGTATAGCAACAGATTTCCTACAGGCGATGAATATGTATACACACGTGTGTCGAATAGACAGATATACCGCGGCAACAAATTATTTTTCTCCGGGAGTAACGGTTGATTTACATCTCCCGCGTCGGAGAAATCGTAATTACAAAAGGAAGAAGCCACGAGTCAATCCAGGCTCTATCATTGTATATATACGTTCACGATCGCCGGCGCGGTTTACGAGCGTGGCTTGTGCAACTGTTAACCAGTGATGTTCCCAGAGGCACGCAACAACACTAAAGAGAAAGATTGACATTTGCGTGCAGATGAATTATCCGCTCGTGGCAGTGCATTGTGTGTCGAAGGTAGAAGTTTAAATCCCGACACCGTTTGCCCGATGTTTCCTTTTGAGAGGATTGGGATTAATTTTAATTCAACATGGACATCCACGAACAGAAACGCCACGGAAAAAAAATGTCAGCCGTGTGCCTTCGACGGCACTGTGGGAATTTTATTAGATTTCACGTATTTCGCAACATTCTCACGTTATTTACAAGGATCCGTGAAACGGACCGACGTGAACTGAAAGCCGAATTAAATGTTGTGACGTTTAATTAAAATACAGCACGGTTATGTATTTAAACAACATTATCAGACACGGTCTCGCCTATATTAATAAAGTACCCTTCGTTCAATCTTGTTAAACGGTAAATTACATATTGATATTTTACTCATTATGCTAAACAAAATGAAAGTTCGCGTTAACTATCGGGTCTAGTAATAAATTAAACGCTTTATCGATGTAACAAATCTCACATTATTATAGCGCGTACAAGCCGAAAGCGTATCGCGTGTTTCAACAATCGAATAAATTCGTCTTCGTCCCGAATTACGAAATTCTAAAATAACCAGGCTCCCACTCGTGTCTAAATGAGAATTTCTGACGGTGGAGCTTACGAAACTTTCGTCGACGACGTATATCCATAGCGAAGCATGAAATTCTTGAAATGCTTTATTGTCAAAAATTAGAATAACACCGTACATTGATAATCGAATAAATATTGTGAGAACCAACCGTTTAGTTTCAAAATTATATATGTACCCAACCAAACCAAACCGATGTATCCATACATTTATAAAGTGGAGCAAGAAATTCCATGTTATTTACATAATTTAATTTCCTTTCGATACGGCTCGTCACGTTATTTAAATTATCGAAAAACGATTGAAATCATTTTACTTCTACCACCAGCTAATGCACGATCACTCTTAACAATAGTCTGCATTAAAACATTCTAGTTTCACACTAAAATTACCGCAGTAGCCGTTATTACCAGCAGTTACGTCATACGTATTGGCAGCAAATCGTCGAATCCAAATTTCATCGCGAAACGAACTCTCAAAGTGATCCATGTTGCCGCGGTTGATTTAAAAATAAAATCGAAGGTCGGATGTCGGGCACGGCTCTCACGTATTTTACCCACCACGAACGATTTTAACGGCATGTTATATCAAGTTAATCGTTCTAACGATTCCAAGCGACTTCAAAGAGCCGGGGCATAACTCTGGCCCACTTTCCTGGGTATATCCGAGTAGTACGCCTCTAACAGCGCTCTATAAAGCGGTATCGTTTGTGTACACTTCGACCAGAAACGTGCTATAGGCCAACAGGATGTTTTCTAATTATGCACAATTACGTCAGCCCACGGAAGTAACGGAGTGTCGAAATTATTTATTTGATAGATTCACATAAATCGATGAATCGACACACGTACACACACTTTAACACAAGAGTTATGTTTACAAAATAATGGTTTCTATATCGCCGAGGAATTCAACGATTATTTTAATTATCTGTTAGAAGTACGTTTCACTCGACCGAACCTGTTTCTGCACAATTCAATTAGTAAAGATCGCAGAAAAGAAAATACAAGAAATTTCGATACAGTTATAGAAACTCCATTACCGTTAAATTAATAAGGGAGGTCAATATTACGTTTCCTGCACCGTGATTATTTTCTTATCGGACTGCGATCGATAACGCTGCGAAACGAATTCAAGGAATGGATTGAAGAACAAGCCTTATTCTTTTCGTTTCACCGCGGGATACGTGACATCGAATGCAGTTGGATGTCATTAGCCATGCAAAAGTGCATACGACACGTGCCGCGGCCGTGGCTTGACATTTCAGGCGAGCAAGAATCGCGTAACTACCATTTTCAATGCGCAGTATTCCGATAAATTGGATTCCAATGTATTAAGAGAAGCGTGTATCTGGCTTCCCGATTTGCAATCCGCGTTTTCACGTTTAAGCTTTGCCGCGAGTGTGCGATTATTTAACGAGTATACTCCACACAGAGGTACGTATTACCGCCGTACAATTCCCCGCAAAACTATTAAACATTTAGACACGATGGTCTTGTAACAATGGCACATGCATGTATAGCACGTGTAACGAAGCCGGTAATACTCATCGATTTAGTGCTCGTTATTGTTATTACTAGCTACAGAAACCATTGCACAATAGCTATTCAGATTTTCCAAGGAATGTTTGTTTAAAAAAAAAGTTCATCGACCAATGATTTTCACTTCGTTCGAGCAACTTTTTTCCCGATTTTTCATCGAGTACACTTATCCCGAGATTATCCAAGAAATTGAAATAAATCTGGCAATTTTTTATTCGATCTACACCAAAGTATGCCAACGTATATTATTATTATTATTATTTTCTGCCGCGATGTGTATAAGAACAAAGGCATACCGAGTCCCCGAAACTTTAGCTCAGTCGGTAATCTTACGATAGGCGAAAGCGATAATAAATTTCACGCTTATCGAAATACAGTCGGCGGGCAACTTTTGTCGCGGACAGTACATATGAAATATACGATCACCGTTTTCATCGTACGATCACGGAGAAATCACGACAGCACAGAGAAAGCTACAGTCTGTACCGTCGTTTATAGTTGGTCACAGACAGCTGCTTGCCGCGGTAACGTCCCCGGAAGAAACGGCCACCGAAACTCTTGCGAACGTGTCGGGGGTTTTTCGTGTTCCCCATTGTTATTTTACAACCGCTAAATTGTCAATGCATCACCGTTCGCATTATCGCTCGTGAAAACCGACGTGAGGCGGTCGAAAGTTACAGCGGAACGTCTTTCCGGATCGTAAAGAGCCGCTCCCCGCCTTTTTACGTTCCATTATCTTCGCAATATAACCGTAGACATTTGTGCGAAATATGTCAGTTATTTTCGCGTTATCTTGATATCTTCATACGCCCGGATATCTAGACAAATCTTGGCAATTGCGTAATCGTTACACGTGACCGCTTCGAAAGACCTAATTACCGATAATTGGACAATTAAGAATATTTAATTTCTCTTTGATTCGCTAAGAGAGATGTGTATCCTACGATACCTCGATTGTCTTTATCCGACACAATTTTTTTTCCCTCAACGAACGAAGCTAGAATGTACTTTTTATGTACCGTCTTATCTCGATGATCTCCTATTTAGATTACATAGGAAGATTGTCTGTATCAGATAATTACCCCATAAATAACTATAGCAGATAAAGTATACTACGCGTGATATTATGTCAAGGAAGACGGAATATAATGTCGTGTTAGCCAGAATCGATTTCTACAGAGAAAAGAATCGTACAAATGTTTCCTCTCCGTAAGTAGGACTCTTAATTTCGGAGAAAGTAGGTTGTGGGTGAAGGGACTAGAAGGTCACGGTCTGTATAAGGGAGAAGGTGGGCAACCGAGACGCAAAATCTTCACCGAAGGACACGGACAACTATGGAGGTGCGGAAGGACACCTGGTAAATGGTAGGTGGTCCAAGAACGTCTCCTTTAAAATGTAACATTTATAACATCATTAATACTCCAATAAAGTATCCGATTTAATTACCGAACATTTCACCGCAAACGCGAAATTCCAAAGGAGAACGTAAGGGGAACGAAGAGATCGGTAGGAAAAAGAAAAATAGGTTGTTTAAAACGTTTCGCCCTTGGTTGTTTAATTTGAAAAATAAATCACGGTTACTTTAAAAAAAAAATAAAAAAGATAAGTACATACTATGCGGCGTACCGATATCTTTTTCTCTTTGGTGTCGTTTTTATTATCGCGTAAACTTCAGACTTTACATGACTGTAAATATGGTATTACGTTGTATTCGACGTTACTAAGATATTATTACGGAGCATGGTGCACCGTGCGGCCTCGTCAGTGAAGCGATATGTAATTAAGATAGGAACTCGTCAGGGCCAAGATAAAGTACACCGAGTCGTAAACTGCGTTCCACATTGTTTAAAGGATCCGAAGGGAGTTCGACCAGGTGCAACCCACTGTAACAGCGAACAGATTCAACTAACTTTCTCAAAACGTCTTGAACTTTCTCGTTTGCACGTGTCCCAATTATCTTTGATATTTGTTATGACTGGCTATCCATCATTTAGTGAAATCGGAAACAATACCTCTAACGATACGTTACCATGCACATATTTTCTTTCGACTCGGTTAACCTGTCCAATGAGGAGTAGTCGTAATTTAGAAGAGTCTATCGATACAACGGAATTAATCATACGGTGAATGTATAACTAAAAAATTTACTGTATCACGGTAAAATGAAGCACTTGTTCGGATGTATAGGTTATGAGAAAATGAAGACATTTAAATGTCGATAACTAGCAATCAGTGCGTATAAATTTAACGTGACAGGTAAGTATACTTAAAAAAGAAATCTTTTCCCATGGAAATTTCGAACGATCTCCGTCACGATTATCCTGTCGTGCTCTGTTAACAAGTTAAACACTTAATACGATCGTCGAAAGGATCGGTGGGGAATTATTAACGATTTCAACGTAACGTTTCGTTTCAATTACATAAATCAATCGATCCGCATCTGCATGGAAATATCTCCGTCGCTGGTAACAAACCGTTTAATTAACTGCCTATTCGACGAAGGTATCGGCGTCGCTTTAACTCCGAACAAATTGAACTTGGAACAAAGCTTAGAGGGTAGTTTCCGCGCCCGTTTCGCCGGCTCCTCCGCGCCCGGCCATGGACCGAAGATCCGATTAATTTCCGCTTGATTCCGAATGGAATATTTAAAAAGGATTAGACCGAGGTGCCCGATGACGAGAGAACCACGGAGAGGGTTCCCTGTCGCTCGTTCCTGCCGGGTGGACAAGAGAGGAGGGGGCCGGGAGGGGGGGGGCGGTGGGAGAGACAGTCAGAGATATTCCCGCAAATCGAATGAACGTGAGCCAAATGAAGCGATATTGAAAGGCGATATCGTCGGTTCGCTCGCCCGACGCACAAATTCAATAACGAGCTCTGGAATAGAACGAGAGAGCGAGTGAGATGGGAGACGGACGAAGAAAACGATGGAGAGACAGACAGAGCGAGGGAGAGAGAGAGAAGGAGAGAGAGAAAAGAGTACGATGCACTCCGTGCACCAGCGCGAGGTGGACTCTCGCGTTCAGGATCGGATCGTGTGGATAATCGGCTTTTTCCGTGGCATATATTTAACACCCCAGAAATACCAACGAGTTTTTTCGTATGTTTGGACGTGCTGTATGGGGATCATCGGAATTAGTGTTGGGTTGGAAAATAAATTACAGGAATCAATCATTTTTCTAGAGCGATATAAGTCAACCTGGATTCCGACGGAAGCGGCTGTACGATCGTAGAAATTATAAAACGAGAAATGTCACATCCGTCATGTTGACGGACTGCGCGGTTCTGGAGTCAGCATACCTGTACACAGTGTATTTTAACGAATGGGTTTAATTGTTGGCAACTGGAATTATCTACGAGGAATGATATTTGAGATTTAAAAATATGGTGTTATAGAATGCAGTGAATATTATAAAATTAATACCAAAATAGACATAAAAACAGATAATATTTCTAATTTTCCAATAGTTAGAAACACGTTATATCCGCTGGCGACTGTTTTGCGAGACAATTCCTACGTTCACCACGAATACCGTAAAAACGAAGATCCGTTTTTCAAGAATACCTTTCGAAACCAATTTCGATTGCCGCTCACGAATCACGATGGAACACACATACCACCTAAACGTTATCCCCGCTTCAAACGTACCCATCGTGAGAATCGTTTCAATATTTCCTCGTAGAAGGAAAGTCGGATTCGATAGATCGAATAAAGTTGACGAAGATAAAGAAAAACGGGCCGCGGCACAGTGCGTCCCTGCAGCACCGGATCAGTATGGCATCGAGCATTTGTTCGTCGTTTTGTTTGCCTTGAGAAGGTATTGGTGAATGCGAGCAAGCGAGCACCGCGTTCTCGCATGCCGCTGCATCGTCCTACCCACAATGCTTTGTGTCTATCGGCCGGTTTATCCGGCGATCGATCCACAGAGCCCCGGCTGCGAGTCGCTTAAAACCTTCCGGAGAAAATATCGTAAGCGATCTCGCGTCGCCGCCAGCAACGACGTCGCTGCTATTAGCGATGATATCGTATTCCTCGTTGTGAAAGAGAGAGGGGGGACAGAGAGAGGAGAAAGAGAGAGAGAGAGAGAGAGAGAGAGAGAGAGGGGGGGCAGGAGGAGAGAAAGAGAGAGACCCGGCGACGCGGGGAACGTGCGAATATTGGATCGATTGAACGCCCGTACATGCCTCCATTAATCGAGCAACAAATCACAGGAATTGTGTCGCGTTTGTATTCGAAAACCGCGAGATATGACTGGAGCACGAAACGAATGATGTTCACTCGAGTGGAAATTGATAATGAAGCAAAAAACAAAGCTGAATGGTTGTTGATAACCACGGAGTTTACTTTAACTACAGCGCGTGCTGATGCTATTAACGGTAATTACGCGTCACACGGTATTATAATTATTATTTATACATTACCAGTGGCGGGTAGTTCCGTGATAATTTTCATTATGAATTCAATTACGGGAAGCGAGATAATTCTTTAAATAATTGTCTCTAGATCCTGCTTGCTAATAAGAAGAGAGAAGAAACGATAACACTATCGGGGAGTTAACGTTATTATTTTCATCCGTATCGATATAATAAATAAACGCGGTCACGACGATATACGTTCGGACAATGAATGCATCGTTACGCTATTAAACGGTTCCATTCCGACATCGTTAACGCTTATCGCGGGCATAACGTAATAACTTTGCGAGAAGCCCTAAATGATTCGCGAACGTGTCGTTCCGCCGGATTATCAATAAAACATCCGCGATATAGTTCCTCGCCGCGGAAACTGACAATGCGATCAATACGAGCGAACAATTGGACCACCGCTCGAGGGTACAATGGATCCCGATAAACTGCGCCCCGCGAAACTGTATATCTCCAGAAAGTTTCGAGTCGAAGCGGCTGGAAATCGGGGCCTGGACGGTAGTTTTCGTTCGCGAACAATCGTGACTCATGCGACACGATTCTTTTTTTTTTTTTTTTACGACACCAAGCAACGCCGGCAAACGAGGCTGACAGGAGACCGCGTATGTCACTACCCGTCCGTTCTCCAGTTCCGACTTTCTCCTTCGGAACGAATCATTAGCTTTCACTCACACGAGTTATCCCAGTTTCCAGCCGACAGGCGCTTATTACACCGGCAAATTCCTGCCCAGCGTAAACACCAGATCGGACGAGGTTAATCAAGGTTCCACACGATCCACGTATTTTCCCAATCGAGAACGTAAGAATACACGTTAAACATATCCCCTCCCTCCCCTCCCCCCGGCGTTATACAAACGATTCGTGAAACGTTGGGTACAAGGATGAAAGGCTACCCCGCGATAACAGGAATACACTCTGACCTGAACGGCGTCGTGATATTCAAACACCTAGCGGATTCAAATAGACCGCACTCGGAGGTCGGATAGCAGAGAGACACGTGTAATAGCAGATTCAGAGATACCGCGGTCCATACAGAGTGTATACGTATCGGTCCTACATAGGACAATGTGTTGCGACGGTAGAGTAAAATTCGGTGCACAGACAAGCCAGGGCGTGCAGAAACGTTAATGACGGATACACGAATGCCGCATCCGTGGATACGTAAGCGTAAGGTGAGAGTACCATAACTGTCAGGCGTGATACATCATCACGGGTGTGTTTTCAGTGCGCCTTGGGGGGACCGTAAAATGTTCTCGGTCGCTTGTTTGACTTCCATTTTCGATTGTACTCACCCGTGGCCTGTCGCGCCGTTCGCTAAGTTTATCGTTCATTTTACTGCCGATCGTAAGACGTCAACGATTCACGGTAAAAGCACCGGTAAATAACATATCGTCGGCGTGTACAGGCGTCACGTTGAAACCCGCTACGGTATCTTTTTGCCGGGCAACGCTGCTGACGCGCTTCGTTTGTGGGAAAGTCAGCCGGTCGGCGTTGCAGGAAATTGTAATTCACGGTAATCGATATCCGGATGAGGGGAGCGCGACGATAAAGCGACGGGCACAGCGTAATCTCCACTGTTGGCGAATTATTTTAATGGGGCCTTGTACTTTGTTTCGATCCTAAGCCAATTTTCGTGCGATTGATTATTATTCGAATAAACATCCAACGAATTACGCGGATCTTATCCGGCGAACGATGGATATAATGATTTCATCGATCGATCGGTAATATTATGGTAGGACAAATCTATCAAAATTATAGTATTTTCTGCCTACACACGATTTACTTAATAATTGACGCGAAGATAGATGGTTAAATATAATCCGTTCTAACGAGAATAACGATAATGAACGATTATACATGGATACATACAGACATATACATACATGCAGGATGACTTTCACCTCGCTGTCCGGTAAATGTTTCAACATGTAATCACGTGCCGATCGTTCGTGCTTACCTGAAAGCAGAAAGGAAACGAAAC
Source organism: Mimumesa dahlbomi (assembly GCA_917499265.3). Classification (NCBI taxonomy): domain Eukaryota; kingdom Metazoa; phylum Arthropoda; class Insecta; order Hymenoptera; family Crabronidae; genus Mimumesa; species Mimumesa dahlbomi. Next base: position 6,123,494 of record OU824118.1, on the reverse strand, counting down.
GAATGAAATTATGAACGATATAAAGAATAACATATATTTTAAATTGAGACCGGGAGTCGTTGCATAGCAATGGACACATATATCAGACGCTCTACCATTTCGTGTCTCTCTTGAATTACGGGCAACGTGGATCGAGCATTCTCTTGAAAATGATGGAATTGCCGGGTTAAAGCGTACCCGAGCTGTCTTGATTCATCAGCGAACGTGGTCGAGAATAGCGGTGCCTGTTTGCAACTGCCAACTCCGCTGCGCCAGTCGCGAGCAAGCACCAATAACACCAAGTTAATGATGTTTGGTTGACGGATTTATGAGGGCAGTGCATGCGGTGCACGCCGGGTAAAGGAGTCATTGCACGCGCTATAAAGATACGACCTCGGGCGATCCTTCGATCGTATCGCGGAAACCATTAGCTAGACCGCAAAAACGTCCGAGCGAATCGTACATTTTCCTCTGACGCACCGGGACACGGGGAAATAAGATTGATGCCCACGTACGATTGATAAGAAAGAAAATATTTGCCCCGCGCCGGAGGAAGATTGCTTTCGTGCCGCTGGTAAACACGCTCTATCGGACGGAATATTTTCAAATTGAGAAAGATTTGCTTTTTTTTTTCTTACCACGCCAATTTAAATAAACGACGTTCCCATTGTCGGCGTATTGGTCGCGAGCCGTAAATCGCGCACCGGCACCGTCTTACATTTTATAGGTTCCATGTAGAATATTTTCAAACACCCGCGTATTACAAAACACACGTCGTTCGAACGAAGCGCGGCGCAAGAACCGACTTATTGCGTGACAATACACCATCTTGTTACGTAATTCGGCGGAAGAAATACAGACATCTGCTTCCTGTTATTTTCAACAACCGCACCGCGAGCAATTAACCAATAAACAATTTTCGTTCTTCACGCGAAAGCAATTCCGAACGGAATCGCCGTTCGCCACGGTTGATCCCGATACGTCGATAAACAATACCCGGCGACGACATTTAATTTCTACCTTAACTTCCGCGATGACATTGCATTTTATTATTGCGCGCCGAGATATATCGGACGGTAAAAAAAAATGATCAATTACCGTCGGACCTGTCCGAAGGCGCACAACGGATCCCGAGGTAAAATAAGGAGGAAAAAAAAACCGGTTTTATCGGGCCTATTGCTACAACGCATAAAATAACCCGAGTGTCTTCCTGCTAGTTAACCATTACGTCATGCAATAACGACAGCATTACGAGGAAACCGTCGCACTTCTCGCCCAGAGAGATAACGAGTCCCGCGCGCCCGTCGTTAAATCGCACACGTACGACAAACACACGTCGGGGGGCCCGGGCGTGGAAAACGCTTGGAAAAATAGAAGAACCGAAGGCGGCGTGGAATTTTTTAGCCCGCGACGCAGAATCCGCAACGATACCTGGAAACACGTGCAAAAGCGGTCGCGCACTTTTATGTGCCGCCGTTAAAAGCGAACGAGAACGGGCAACAATGGGGCTTATCGTGGTGCCCCGTGAGCGGTCTAATCTCGTTCTGCCAATCGCGCGTCGGCTCGAGGGAGCTGCAGTACGACGATAAACAGACTGGAACGCAAATCGGCGTGCTCGTTAGCATAACTCTACGTTCATCCTCTCAGATTCCCGAACGGTTTCCGCGGTCGCGAGGCAGCATCGCCGCTAATGCTCCTCACGCACCAGCGGTCGATTTTTAACGAGCGGTTCCGCGGAACGTAATGTTGTCTTCGATTCGTTAATTTCATATACGTATGTATGTATGTATCTCGGGTGATAACGTTAATAGGCACGAGTGTGTTTAATTAATTATCTTGATACTCGGTTATCGTCCGCTCTATCGGTCGGGGTAAATGGATTTCTTTTTTCGGTATTGCAAATATTTGTGAACATTAAATCGTCTATCGGTTTCGTGGAAAATTCGCGGTCGAGAGAGTGAAATGACGCCACGTAAAAATTTCCAACGATTTTAACGAGAGGTTTAATGAAATTACTCTGATAGGAACAATTGCTATGAAGGCGTATCTATCGTACGCGTATTAGAATATTTGCCGACCGATAATGAATAACCACGTGGCATTGTACTATGGTCATAATAATTCCTATTAACGTGGAATGCTAAAAAGAACAAAGACCTTATCGATGGTAATTGAAACGGAATACCGTAATACGATGGTGTTCGTTGCCTCTAATAAACTCGGGGTACGAAAAAAAAAATCAGATTACATATCACCGTTCCATCAAGTTGCTCATCGTATCTGAAAGCGACAAGCCCAACTGCCATGGGGCAAAATATGTGTCGCCTCTCGCGTAGCAAGTCCATTTTCACCCAGCCTGCTGAGTGAACATCTTGCAGGCTGGTAATGTAACTCCATACGCGATATCGTCGTCACGGCTAATCGACACTTTGTAAGATAATGCCGGCGAGTAGCACGCATTTGCGGCATTCTTCTGAGGCATTTCACCGATAACTATTACCCGGATCATCCAATGAACGCTTCAGCGTCGGTCGTCGCGATCCCAACTAGCTCTGCACACCACGTGTCTACGTATCGAAATGTTATCACCCGTTGATCACGACCGCTTTCATCGGTTTCCCTTGCGTGAAAATTATTACAGGCAGTGAAATCTCTACCCAGATACGACGATACGCGCACGGGAAAGATGAGATGGATCGATGTAACCTGTACGCCGGGGATACGTTACAGGAACAGCACGTCCACCGACGAGTTTGACGTATTTAACGACCAGAACGTTGAGAATATTTATAGCCGTTGATTAAATGAAACGCGAAATACATGAAAGATGTGATGGAAAATGAGAAAAAGGGGGAACGATAGTGTATCGAGTGAAGCAGAGGTAACATAGATAAGAGAAACGAAATAAACGAAACGAATGGCAAGGGTAAGGTAGACAAAAGAGAAGCTACGTAACGCAAAAGTGGCGATGTTACGGTCGAGCGAGCCAATTTATTTAATGATGACGCATTTAGCAATAATAAGAGTTCAGAGAGAACCTCTGGATATTTCCACGCGTATGTGGTACTCGCAAGTGTTACCACGTGTGCAACACGTGCGCACGACGCACATATTCATTCATGCGTTCGTGTGTATGTATGTACGTGAATTCACTGTCGAAGTGGCATGCGCATCAAGGTGAGCAAATTACTCTCGCGAAGAATCGCGATGAGACCGATGTTTCTCGAGACGGAACGAAAGGACGACAGGATCACGAGGATATCTGCCGCGAAAAAGAAACAGAAATCCGTCGTGAGAATTTTTACTGCGATATAAAATCCGTAAAAGACGGGGGGAAAAAGGATTTTGTAAATTATCGTCGGACGTAAAATGCAAGGTGATTTACTAGCGGCTTCAAGGTGAGCAAATTGTTCTCGCCACGGGCTCATGCCAGTTTCTCGAAGATGCCGCGAGATAATGAGTCCTGTTTTACAGACGCTCGCAAAGCCTTGGCAATGAGATCGATCAAGTCCAGTCCGTTCAGATATTAATTCCTACAAAAGCATTTCCCAACGAGATACCTTTACAATAGATGAAAGGAGACCTGATAATAATATAGCCTGTATAAATAACACAAATTTATTTGTCATCCTATTGAAATTAATTCACAGAATATTTTTCATATTATTCTATATCTACCAATATATACTATGCATTTCTTTTTTTTATTTAATCGACCCCGACAATTCCCGTGTATTAAAATACACATTTTTTAATTGCACACAGAAAACTGCAATTATAAATTGGGTATCTAGTGAACGCACTTGAGCAACGCGAGAGATGGTTTGCACATCGTGGAAAAATGAAACTGACAGGCTGCAAAGATGCACCGGCGATAGCCGTATAACCGTCTACCTATGTATGTATAGGTGTATATGTACCGACCAGAAGCTGCATTACGAGTTGACGCCTGATCCGGGCAATGTGCCGGGCACGACATTGCGCACGTGCTATGAATAGTTAGAGCCAAGTTAACGCTGATTATCGTCGTGTTTGCGTGTGCAGTAGACCGGCTATACTACAAGCCATGGCGCTGAAATTTTCTGATCAGACGGCCCATACGCCCGCTAATATTAGAATCGAGCGCATACCGGCGATTCTGACTCCGCTCCCTTTGTTAGAACGCATCTGTGCCGGTTTACGATCGCGAATTCGCAGAGGGCAAAGGTCGCGCTTAAATTGGAAACGTTTTAATAATAGGTGTTTGCCGAAAGTATTTCTGCACGGATCGAAATAACTCTGTTCACTCAACGGAGCTAATTAACGGGGGGACTTGCGTCGGGATATATTATATGTACGTTGGACGATAATATGTTATTGTAAATTTAAAAAACTGTTTTATAGTCGATAAATGTAGGTGTCGGTTCACTATTTCACAATTTGGAATAAGTGTTATTAATGTGATGGTTTTGTTTAAATTGAATGGAATTTTGTGTTACTAGAAAGTGTTATAAGAGACGTTAGTTGGTCGATTAAGTTATTTATGTGTATACGTATGTGGCGAATATCGGACAACTTTCATAGAAACTGTTTGATACTCGAGTGAGTCTTTAAAACGGATCGGATTAAATAAGATACTTAAGTGGGTCTAATTAATGACTGTAAGAAGGTCGTAACAATTTATCAGCACGAAGCAGATTCACGTTACGAACTCGTGAAACCCGATATGATGAACAACAGATGGTTGCAATTGGATCTTATATCAAGGATACGATACTTAAAGAAAGAGGTAACGTAACAGAACTCCGAACTGATTTGAATTTTATCGAATGTGGATATCGTTAAATGGTACACGATTAAACACTTTATTAAGTATCGTACAACCTCGAATAAAATACGATGAAATATATACGATTATACATGGCTGTGATGAGGGTAACGAGCCAATAAATCGCAAGTTTATTTATATATTATATTAATGCGTTAATCAACAGACAGCCAAATAAATAGACATCGGCACCAGAAGATGGACGTGACACTTTATCAACATAAAGGTGACTCGTATTACAGGTTAGCGCAGCCCGATATGACGAACAATGGACCGACACGATTGGATCTAGGTCAAGGAGAAACCTGATAGAGTGACTGCAATCATGGCGTTGCCAAACGTTTGGCGTCGCTCGCATTGATCACACGACGACAACACAAAGTAACCACGTACAATCGATACAAAAAGTTGCAACGAAAACACACACCGAAATACATACACGTTTAACCGTTTCACGACACCTGTATCATTTCCTGTATCACGTATTTCTATGATTAATAAAGGGGGATAACACTTCCAGCGATATCAATGCATCGTGCATTCCGATTCGTAGGATCGCAATACGAATACAGGGCGACGACTATTACGTATGTATTGTACGCGTACGCGGTGCCATTAGAACAGAAAGAACAGGCGATAATAACGAGAAACTCCCCGGTTAGAATTCTAAATGTGCTCAAGCGCCGCGCAACATACCTAAAAGAGCCGCGGATGAGAATTCCGAAAAGATGAAGAGACTACCTCGGAATAGAGAGAACAGACAGCTACTCAACCGAGGGTGAGTCTAATTACAAACGGGAGCTTACGGGTACGAGCGTAGTAATGCGATCGTTCGTGTGCTCTCATTAACAATTACCTGTACAAGGAGAGTTAATGCACGCCATGATCATGGTTATAATTAGTGTCGAGTAGTAGAGAGAAAGAGAGGGGGTGGGGGAGGGGGGGTATAGAGGGGTAAGGGCGAAGAGAAAAGGGTAAAGGACGGAGAAAGGGATACAAGAGGGTTGGGCACGATACGAGGCTTGGATAATGAGTTTGCAAGAGCAGCAACTTCTGATTCTCTTCTAGCATAAGCCCTGGCAACCTCGATCAACCGGTCTTCCGCTCCTTTAGTCGCGTCAATGCCGATAATTAGTCATACAGCGAGGTTTACGAGGTGTTACATCAAATTCGTCGGAGACCTGGCAACCGGCTTCGACTATTTAAGATTTTATTGTTGGCACCGTTGAATGATCAACGATTGCAACGTGTCGCATGTCGGTAATAAAGTTTTTTTACGACATTTGTTTCTGAAGCCTCGTTTTTCACCAGGAATATCACCTACGCCGCCGGCAATTTATCATATTTATTCAATTATTCATGTAGTTCTTATAGTTGTATTTTGATAAATGTGAACAGTTTTTATTGGGGTCATCTGTATCGTAATGATAATAATAAATATAATAAAAGTGTGATCAATAACTAATAAAATAGGTCGGATCATAGGACGCATCGAGTAAAAAGTTTTCTATTCGCTGCGCGGGCGAACGAAACTCTCTCGAAATAATACGAGACATGACGCAATACAGAAATTCATTAACCGACCTTGGCGTCAAGTGTAGCACGTGTTGGTAGATACCACCACAATAACCAGACAGCGACAGCATCACGAAACGGACATCCTCTCCCGACTTCCGGGACGTCTATGTTTGGATCTCGTTACGTCCTTCTCTTTTCCAGTTTATCTCTTTCCCTTTCTCACGGAACGTCGTGGACGTGGGTAGATGCGTCGAAGGAGCAGGCAGAGAAAGAGAGAAAGAGAGAGAAACCGATGGAAAGGCGAGGGGTAGGGGCGTTATTGTTCTTCAAAACAATTTAAACTTTAATTACTTCGGTGAACTGCAGAAACGGCGTTGCGACAGTCTCACTGTTTGCCATCGTAAAATTAATTGGCTTCCCCTTCCAGACCTCCTCTTCCTGCTTCGACCACGCTCGAAACTCTCGTACGATACTCTCCTCTCGTTTCCCCTCTCTTCCGCCCTCTCTCTACGGCGTTTCACTCGTTTCATCCACCTTTCCTTTCTCCTCTCTGCCTCCTTTCTAACCCCCTCGTGGACGAATTGGTACGAGTCGAGAGAGGCGGAGATCGAACCGTTTTCCCCGGCGTTCCGTACGTTATCCCGATGCAATTACCGGGCGAGCTGTCTGTCACGTTCCGGCTACAACCGGCATCCACGGATACCGTCCGGATGTATGTATCTGAATATTTGCGGGCACGACTCGTCCGAATTGGGATGCCGCAGCACGTGAAATTTCGTCGCGACGGCGACGGCGACGACTACGACGACGACGACGACGACGACACGGAGATGCTTAGAATTTAATCCTGCTTTCTACGTGTGGCTGATGGGTAGAAAATAAACCTACATTTTCTACGTTCCTGCTGTCATTTTCATCGGAACGAATAAACAGGTCGTTTTTATAATCGTATACAAAGTTTGTTCCGAGAGAAGAATCATCAACGGAGACGAAGTGAATATTCCATTCGAGATGCGTCTTTACCGTGAAACAGCGAACATTACACATTATCAAATATACGTATACATATTCAATGTATACATATAGAGAGAAAGCTCGCAACTTCCCCCTACCGGAAAATCAACCCATTTACTCGGGATTCTAGGAACGCAGAATCGCTTCGCCGGAATTTCTCTCGCTGTTTCGGTAAGTGTTCCCTTCTGCTCGAACTGTTACACGTATCGCCATATTATCGCGGCATTTAACGCGCCCCCCCAGTCAGAAGAGAAGCTTCGTCTGAAAAAACCCGACGGCGCGCGATATCCATTAGGAGGTGCTGCAGCGAGCGGGTGCATTACCAAGAGAGTCGATAGAGAACAGTCGAAGCGAGACGGGACAACAAACAAAAGTGGTAGGGAACGAGGCAGAAAGAACAGAGAAAGGAAAACCATCCCCCACGGCTGTGTATCCGTGCCACGCCCGCGGAAATAAAATTCGTTTCCTTTCTCTCCACCCTTTCCTTTCCTTTCTCTTCTTCTTCTTCTTCTTTTTCTTATTCTTTCTCTATCATCCCCTACCCCTTTCGTCATCACCTTCTCCTCCTCATTCTCCTTCTTCTCCTCATTCTCTCTCGTCTCGTTTCATCTCATATCGAAGCAACGCGTTTTGTTGATATTCATTTGAAACGTCACTTCTGCCGCGGTAACCAGCCGGTACTTGCAGGGGCTGTGTTTGCCGGAAACGATTCAGTCTTCCCCCATCCCCCTTATCCCCACCTACCCGACTCCGATCCTCGGTTGCCGCTTTTCTACGACGAGCGCAGCCGTAATACCGGCGGCCAATGCTCGCGAAAGGCTGACTCAGGCACCGCCGTATGGCCGGGGACGGTGCATCGATCGCCTTCGCTGCACCTCGTCCTCTCTTTCTCTTTCTCTCTCTTCTTCTCTCTTCTTCTCACTCCCTTTCTCCCCGTTTCGATCCTTTTCTTACCGTCCTCCTCTTTCTCTTTCTCCTTCTCTCTCTCTCTCTCTCTTTCTCGCTCTCTCTCGTTGCACACCCCTCGTTGCACCCTCTTTGTTTCTCCTTTCGTATCTATTTCTTCGTTCCTATTCGTTCTCTATCGCTCTTTCTGTAAACCCTCGCCCCATCCCCGAAGCGAATTCCCACCCCAGTTTACTTGCACCTTGTAGTATTGTCGAGCTTCGCCCAGGGTTTGCGCGAGAATACTCGATTTGACGGTGTTTTATATCGGGGACGATGCGATAAAGGTTAGGCGGTGTAATTTCGACGAAGAGAGAATAAACGGATTCAATGTGGAGAAGGGTGAGAGGGAGGGAGGGGAACGTTTGTGTCGCAATTCACGGTACAGATAAAGTAAGAATAAATCACATGCAGGTTTTGTACTACGTGGTGGATCCGTCCTGCGAATATAACGACACGAAGTAGAAATTCTGTAATTGAGTTCTGTAATTAAATTCTACGTGTCAGTGGCGTCACGGTTATTAATGAATTTAATAATTGGAATGCCATTCAATTTCTTCGCATACCGCCACCGCACGAATGTAACTTAAATTGCTTTAAATTATCTATATTAGGCGTTAGTACGTTTTGTCGTGGAACGGTTAAGGATGTCGTAAATAACAAAATACGTATGTGGAAAATCTGGAAAAATTATCTCCGAACGACTTTGATTATTTTAATATCAATCTTTGAATGCCATTTGACAAATTGAACATTCGAGGGGACTCGAGAAAATAATTTCGTTAATTCTTCTTTCGTAGATTCGCGCGAAAGAGGGTTACTCGTATCAGAGACACGAAACGCGACACTCTGAATTTTCAACCTCAACTGCCTTAGTTACTGCGGGAAAATATGCAGGAACGACAAGAACCTAGAGGGTGAGTAGATGGAGAGGGATTTCAGAAGGAGGAGAGCAAAGAGGGTAGCGGCGAAGCTGACGTCGAACGCGACCACTTTGCTGAATGGTTATTTCATGCGAGTAGCGATAACATTTTCCTAACATTTAGTTAATGGATGCTTCCCCTTACTTTAGACGAGGAGAAACAATGCAACAGAAACAAAAGAAAACGAGGAAAAGATAAAAAACAAAAGGAAGGGGGAGAAGAATGAAAGCTGTAACAGAAAGGCAATCATACTTTTGAATTTTATTATGCGAACCTTGTAACGCCGGCGCGGAAAACTGTACCACCGTTATTATTACGCGAACGGAAGTAAATCCACGGTTCTCATTTTATACATGGATAAATGTGAATGTGGATAACTCTGCATATCGCATGGTCGCACGTAACTTTAAACGTGTTTCCACGTAATACTTGTCGCGGAGTAATACTTTGAGCAAACGAAACGACTGTTGTCTTATCGCTGATAAGTTTACTTCAAGTAGACGGAATTCGTATTAATGGACAGGTAAAAACGGAATAACTAGGTACACCTCTTCAAATAAATTACACCTGCATAACGTAAACAGTTCATTTCTCTCTTTTTTTTAATATCATTTGTCATCTTTCAATTAAAAATCAAAAATATATATTGCGACAACACGTGTGCATGAATTTTCGACAATATTATTAAAATGAAATATCTTTTTCAGAATATGTAAAAGTCTCTGGACAGTGTTTTTCTACGCCACTCTATTCCTACTAGCACGGAAAACGAAAGTTATGTAACTGGTAATTAAAATAGATTGTTTAGACTTGTAGAAATATAAACGGTGATTAGTGTCTCTGAGTCACGCTTCCCAAGGATTGCCGATTAAATAGAAAAAGATACCCGAGAGTACGTAGATAAGAACAACTATTTAATTTATCTGTCACGATAATACTACACGTACAACACGATGAATCTAATGGGTCCTAGAAACTGCACTAGTATGTAGATACATTGCGAATTGTGTATTGTGAGACGGCCCACGCAGAGATATGTCATTTTCTAACGAGGAGAGACAAGCTAAACGCATCGATCCAGGCTGTAAAACAGCTCTATCGCTAAACTCCTTCATTCTGCGGCAATGAAAGGCCATTCATCGCAATTATTACCATGAGACCACAGAAGTAATTCTCGGAAACTCGATGCGCAGTTAGTTTCTACAGAACGTTCATACAGATTTCCATATATTTAAGGAAATTACCATTTACATCAGATAACGCAGTAGTTTTGAATACATTTCTGGACTAGTATTAATTCAAGTAGTACGAGCACGAAAATTGATAATACCCGCCGCTAACCGTTCACGTCGGCGAAAGAGCCACGTAAACGAAGAGAAATTTGAATATTATCGATTGCAACCTTTGACTTTTAGCTATTACACACTTTTCACTTTTCCAACTTGGACTTTTCGGCTTTTTAAACTATCTCTTGAAACATTGAAAGGCTTGACTCTTAGAATTTTATATTATCATGTATAGCTATAAATTTATAGTTTTATCAATGGAAACACATTAAAAATTATCAACTGATATGGAAATTAAGCGTGGTGTGTTGAAACATTACAATAGAAAAGTCGTTAATTTAGATAATAGCAATTCCTTAAATCGATAACTTCTATATTGCACTAATAGCATTTTACAAAATTATTAAATAAAAACTTCTTTTGACATATGTTACAGATTTACGTCAACAAGGAAGAACGAAGTGAACCAAAAATTTACAATACTACATCTAATAATGTCGAGGTTAATCGTACTTCTACGTGACCTATACCAATCACACACCTGGGTATAGCGTGCTTGTGAAGACAGGTATGATATACGTCCAGTCACTTTGCCAATTAAGTTAACTTTGAAGTTAGATACTGGAATTCATCTTGTATAGAATTTACTTATTTTCTACAACACAAGCATCATTGGTTAAAATCGATAGTTTCTATGAGCCATGCTATAAGCCTATGTACACAAATAAACGTTAATGCACCAGTGACGAATGCTACAACGACTGAACGACAAATTACAATAATCATACTTTTCGTTAGTAATGCATCAGAAGCAATTCGTCATGCATGACAAATTTTAAGTGGCAAACACTTAAAATTGAACTTTGTCACGTTTATTAGCGGACGCTTAATTCATTTAGCTGCGACAAAATAACTTTACATAAATAAAACGGCTTTTATTTCGTTCGGAATTTACTCGGAATGCTTTATAGTAAAAATTATTAAACCCGATGCATTACCTTCACCCAGAAAATGAAATTACAAGTTGGCTATAGCAATTTAAAAGAAAGTCAAGATCAAAGAAAATACATTACACGCTTTAACTAGAACAAATAACAGTGCATGGAACAGAGTTTACTTATAATCGCGTAAACGCCAATAGTAACGCGTGAAAAGTTACAAAAGTTGTAAATCCGTTTGCGTACACGGTATAACCGCGAAGTCTCTTTACGATTTTATAAACGATTAAATCGATACTTTGGCAAATGTTTGTCATGCAGGATTTCGCGTCGCGAAACCGAATATAGATATTGTAAATATTTTAACGCGACGATATGTCACGATACGTGTCTTTCCTTTAATCGATCGGTCGGCTACACAAATTCTGTCGTTTGAATAAATCAGAGACATTACCAACGCTCGTAACAATATATCAGGAACTACCGTGTACATACTGGCGGACAAAAAGTCGATATTCATGAAATACATTATCGAATATGACTGACGTTTTCCACGTATGTGCATAGATATACATTAATATCCGTGTGGAAATAATACCTATTATTATCAAGGATAAAGTGTATAGAACAATGACAAGCTCTTTATTACAAAACCTTACGTAATTTTCGCGGAACTTCCAAAACCACGTACTTAACATTTTATGAACATTATTTATTACTCGTCAGGTATTATCATACCTCCCAGTCTAACAATAAGAAACTTAATCCTATGTATTATTTACTGATCCTTCTAATCTTGGGTAAACCAAATGAGATTAAATCTGATAAATTATTATTATAATAAAACCACCAATAACTAACACTTTTTTTTTAAGTACCTCCCAATTATCTAAACTATAAATATCATTTTTAGAAGATTCATCGCACATTTCAAAGATCGATCTAGCATCCATCAGGGACAGAAATTTCTCTACGAATATCAACGGAAGATCGTCGCGTCTTATTCCGGTTGATTCGAGATCTCGCGTGTATCGCCCCCGAAGATTGATTCACGGTTGCACCGTATGTCGCAACGTCGCGACGCAAGGTTCGCAAGCATCATACACGATTTTGCGATGAGTATCCGGATCACTGAACTTCCAGCCAGTCGGCGAACGGACGGATGCATGGATAAATGTGGATTCATGGCGGACGAATGAATAGACGGACGGGATATTCGCTGGGCATACGAACAGAATAATGCCTAACCTGCCGTTAAATCACTCGTTTATATCGTCTCTACCTGCCCTTGAGTGAAATCGCGGCCATTGTATGCACGCCGCACGAGGGCACAGCCGGCCTTGCCTTTTTCTTTCACTCTGGCTCCCGTTTCAGCCCTTCCGCAAAATCGCCCGGAGCGTGACACTGATTCTACATCGGTTTCGCGTTCACCCCCTTCCGTCCTTTACCTATGTACAACATTTACCCTATCGTGTTCGAACGTACTTATATCGGTAAATGTTCGTGATACCGTTTGATGAAATCTTATACGTATATACCATGGATACGGTTTATTTCGCTACTCTGTAGATAAACGATATTAGGGATCTTTAAAGATCATTTCCTTTGATTTATAATTGTGTATTACCATAAGACTCTGTTTAGGTATATTGTTATATGACTTATCGTAATGTCTATTACGTAATAGAATTTAAAACGTCGGTAAGATGATCCGTTTAGGAGGAAAAAATCTCGAGGCTGTTTGTCATAGTTCGTGAAAAGATTCACTGCACTCTGTCCGCGGTATACCGGAGTAAAGTTCTCCCGGTGGATACATAACGTTCTAGGATTAATACCATAAAGAAATCTCAAGCGCCGCTCGGCTCCGAGTGGATGCCAGAGGCAAGCACGAAAAACACTCGTATATTCCCGGTGCATTCTCTGTTTACGGGCTGTTAACTGCGTGCGACCGTCTCGAGTTACATCAATAAACACGTACATAGATGCGCGCGCACGTGCTGGGTCCGGAGAGTGCGAGAGAGAGAGCGTGGGAGAGAGTGAGAGAGGAGTGAGAGAGAGAGAGAGAGAATTAAAAAATCGAGGCAGAAGAAAGCACAAAGTGCAACTATAACCGAGGTAAGACAGATAGAAACGGAGAAACGTTTTATTATTATTCTCCGACTCGTCTTACATCAATAAATATTTATTGACGATAACACGCATGCGCGAACGATACACCCGATGTGCATCGAAATGCATTAGCATAATCGTCCATGCAGATAAAAAAGAAAGAAAGCGATGCCGGCCGATCTTTCTTTTTATTGTCCCTCATACTTCCCCCCAGTATTTTTTTTTAACCTACTATTCGTTGTCTTTCTCGCTCTTTTTCATCGCGTTTACCTTATTCCTTGGTATTCGCACGAAACCTTGGTGTAAGGGACTAATTGGATTTCGCCCTCCTCGGCACGTTAATGACCGTATTCCATTTCCGTGGTTCGGCTCGCTCAACGCGGTGCATCTCGTTGCACGATCTTCGGGTGAGAATCGCATTACAGGGCCCACACGACCGGGAGATAGTGTTTCGTTTCGTTTTGGTAATTCGCGATGCGATTGCTTAAAAAGGTCGTTCCATAGACGGAACTCGGGAAGGGTGATCGCATGTTGGAATTCCGATTTCCTCGAGAAATTTCGTAATTCGATTGTTCTTACTCGCTGGGAAAGTGAACGCTGGAATTTGATGTCGAATCGAAACGATTTCTGCGCCAGACCGTATTCTTGTCTAAATGCATAATGAGTGTATGCTGTATCGTAGCTGGTATGCCCGTTGGAAGCGAAATTACGCTCGCCTAGGTGTTATGCACCGGTAAAATGTAAATCGAAAAAGGTAACATGTAAATACCGTAACACAGTTAAGCGTAATATACGGGGGCAATTTAATAATCATACACACGGTATTATTCATAGCATACCGACCATAAAGCATCTTTATTATGCATTCGCTAACAAGATTTTGTTACGAAGAAACGCTCGAACTACGAACAGTACACTTCTATGTAAAGGTATATCTGTGCCTGTTCATAGACATTAAAAAGCTGGCCAACTTCACGAGCAACCACGCGGCCTTGAATATAACTTTGATCTCGAAGACTTCCAAAGAATGTTAACTAGCAGAAATCTGAAAGCCTACGAACTACGAACCGCAGAAACGTTAACGACTACAAATTCAGAAACGCAGAAACGTCGAAATTTAAAAACCAAAACATTCAAACCTGAACAATTTCAACGGGTAAAAACTTCGAAGCCGCGAAAATTACACCGCGTACAACTTCGTGAAACTTCGAACTTCAAAACCACGGTATTTAATTCAAAGCCAGACATTTCGACGTGACAAATTCCACCGCCCAGAAACTCGTTATACATTCACGTGTTCGTGATAACGTGATATTCGTCGCGTTCAACGTGGTTGTGCGGGTGTCCAAGTTTGTTTACATTTACAGCCAGCTACCCTGAGAAACCGTCTCGGTTCGCAAGTACATGCCGCGGTTTTCATTGATCGCCCAGGGATGCACTTCTGGCGACGTCGATTGCACCGTGCCAGCAACCGTTACCGACGTGAACCGGCGCAGCCGACGCGCACATGAGTGACATTACCGTCGGCCAATCGACGGAATCGCGGGTGCACGATGCACAACGCGATGCAGATGCGCCCGTCACGGTGAAACTTGACTTGCGGCCGCGTTCCGAGGGAAATTAACGGGTTCAATCGATGCATCGTCTGCAACGGCGACGGGTTTTCACCGAAGAATAGAGCAGACGGTACATGCGCTATCTTTCGCATAATGTAATGGATAAACTTGTATGCCCCAATTAAATGAAAAATGCAATCTATTTGGCTCGTTAAAGGTTTTTGGGGTTTTGTATTTTAACAGTCTACGGCATGATTTATTTGAATAAGTAATACTTTTAAGGTAGTGATTTATACAGGGTGTAACTGGGACATTTTTTCAGTATCGATGGTACGCACCAAAAGATGAAAAAAAGTCTATAAAGTTTTCTCTAAATACCACCCCCTATCGAGATACAACCCCTTTTGTAAAAAAATTTGTAAAAATCATATCTCCGAAATGGTACGTCGTAGAAGACCCGTTTTGATTGCAATATAACCGGAGAAGATCAAAGATAATAGAAAAAAAATATAATTGCTGCGATTATTGCTGTTAAATAGCATTTATTCTTGTTTAATCCAAACAACGTCGATTACCTATATCGTAGCACGTTTGTGACAACTTGGGAAAAGTTGAGGGCATTCGCTAAATCTTTCTTTGCGTAGATAGTGATATTTGTATGCATTCTATCCATAAACCTAGTGTCCCAGAATTTTTGTTACACCCTGAATATCCGATTATTTAATATTAATTTCGTTTTCAATGTGGAGCGAATAGATTTTATGCGGTAGTTACTATGAAAAGTGCGAACAAATTCAACGTGATAGAGAATGTGTTATAATAGATTAAATTGAGATTTTATAATGAGTAAGTATTAAAATAACTTGCACATATTATTTGTAGTTTTTAAATTTTTGTGGCTGTTATACGGACAAAAGGACTTAGAAGTACAGTGTCTACGATGCATACGATTTCTATGAAATATATCACACAGAATATACCACGTAAAAAAGGAATGGATGCATTCTAGTGCAGTCTTTTGTAATTCCTACTTTTGTTGTTACGTTTCGGACAGATTTTTTTTTTTTTTTTTTGAATCCATTCCGTAAAAACGCGGAACAATAATTTTGCAATATTCTATACATATAACTCTACATAACCTCCATTTAGAAAAATTTGAGAACTAGTGTGTTGTCGACTTGAATAAAACACGGTTTTACGGGCAAACAAGCGCAGCGAAATAATTGAAAAAAAAGTCCCGGTGGAAAAAGTATATTATTTTTAATTAAAAAACTAGAACGGTATGCTTTTTCACCATTCGACAGAAACGTGTTACTGCAAAAGCACGGATTCAGATTCAATGGCGAGATATGATGGATTCTGCCACTGCACATGAATGCACTTTGACGGAAGGTACGTCGGAATGCTACATTTATTTCCAGGAACGCGTGCGTATACGGCAGTACGCGAATCTGACGAAAACGTGGCTGAAAAATACAGTGAATGTAAAAACATAGAAAGCCGACGTATACTCTGACCTCAACAACGGATTTTATGCGGCGCTCATTTGTCATGCTATATTCTGACCTTGCATAGACGGTGCTCGTTCAATACAATAAAAACGTGTCTTTACATTACTTCGTAAATAACAAAACGAAAATTAAATATTCCAGAAGCAATTAATTCTGACGTTAATGACTGGCTAATTAGAAATTGCAAAAAAACCTTTGGAACTTTTACGAAATAAGAAATTTGAAGCTGTTAGAGATTACTAAAAACTGAAGATAAAATCCTTTTGACTATATTACTTTTTCTATCATTACGCAGTGTAGCAAAAGAATTGGTGATAGTTATATTAAGTATTGTCTACAAACGTTAAAATATTGAATTTTAATAAACTAGACTAGTCCCAAGTGCAAATTTGATGTCTCGAGAACTCGATCTTTTAGGATAATATGCGCACAAATTATGCATGTATATGTATGTACACAGTTCAACGAATGCACAAAACAAGTCGCATGTTATACGCAAAGCAGATAAATTTCGCGAAATGCCGAGGACGGTAAACTTTAGAAATTTACGCGTCGCTTGGTTATTGAAGACTTGGCACGAGCCACAGAAATATTTTTCATTCCAGCAGCATGCGTTTATGTGATCTTTATACGCCCATAGAACAGCAGCGACATTTACTTTTAGGAATGCTTGCATCACCGCCAACGTGGACGAATTCATGCACTTGTATAGCTGTCGGATAAAAATATAGCTTGATCAGCCATATTTTATAGTTGGACAAATATTCGCTGACGCGAGTACGAGGAAAATTCGTTATGAAAATTTTCGCTCTCTAGCTAGCGATTCTCGTCTATTATCTATCAAACTCAGTCATTCAACAAGACAACAACATACGTCATCGGCCGTTGTTCTAAAAATATTTCATAAACAGCTACGGAGTGTATTAAATTTTAATTCCCAGAAATATACGAGAACTCTCGAAACCGCGGAAACACAGTCACGTTAAACGAAATGAAATTTCACAAATAAAATTCAAAACTTTGGCCTGATATCAAGCGCCGTCTACGCTCAAATATATTACAACTACGATTTACACACACAGACAGATACACACACCCGCGCGTACATTCACGCATAAGAAAAAAAGAAAAAATCTCCATTCAAATGCAACGGTCCGTTGATTACACGCAATCCGCAAAAATCTGGACCGAACATGTGCGCAATGTTGCAGTAAAACCAGAGGAAAAAGACCGGATGATCAATGTCCGCGCCGCCGAAATGCACACATTCACACGGTTCTGTCTCCACCGCATCGACCACACGTCTCCCTTTGTGCAGTTTTTTTCCCCCGATCCATCGTTTCTAGCCAGTTTTCGAGCGGAGTTTCAGCAATAACCGTGCCTATCCGAAAACGTGACGGATACACGTGACATAAATATGTGTTTCGTGCATGGGTGTACGCACACCGCATGTGTCCACACGTGAACATGGTGCGTACACATGTTTTATACGGCGCCCCTGAATTTGCGTAACTGCGAACGTGTTACCACTTGCACCTATTACGCGCGTACAATACCCGCAAACATTTCAGCGAGAATCCATGGTTGTTGTAGGTATTACATTCATGTTCCCGTGCTTGCGAATAGAAATAAAGTATTAGAATAACAAGATTTGTATTGTCAATTTTTGGAGCGATGATACTTCCACTGTTACAGGGTCGTTCACAGATTTTGTCGTTTATTCTCTGATTATTTTGCGCGACTTTTTCAATTTTAAACGTATTATTTTAGTGGTATGTATAATATATTATTTGAATGATCTTGAAGTCTTTTTTTATGTTATTCATTAATGTTAGTTAATTACTTGTACCCTATGTGAACATTATTTTAGGACTTATATTTATTCGTGCAGCTCAGAATTTGAGCACAAGTACACAAACTTCCAATTTTTCCGTGATATTGTCTAAAATAATATTAAAACAGAGTACAAATAATTTATCAAACATAATGTATGGTACAAACAGCGCTTCAAAACCTCTTATATCATATACATACATACAAAATAATTTTATTCAGTGAAAAAAGTCGTGCAAAAGTAATTCGAGAAAAAACCTAGTACGTCATTATATCACAAACACTTAAATCTAAATAACCCACCCAATATTTCACGAAACAATGCTCCGATTTATAATGTACCACCTACGAATCGAAGCTCCAACCAAAAAAAAAAGAAATAAAACCAAAAAGATTCCACCTATCCAAACATTACAGGAACTTGCAAAACACGCGAACACTTTCCGAAACATTTTGCCGCGCGCTCGCTATAAACTGCTCAAATCGCGCAATGACTGTTTCATTGTACACCGCGCGCGCGTATGTGTGCGTCACGTGCACGTACACGTCTGCCCGCTGTACGTGTGTTACGCGCGTACAGGTGTACGGGCGGAACTCGTACGTGTTGCACGTAGATGTACACACGTGCACGCGAGATACAACCCGACCGACCTTGTACCCACCCCCGGCAACAAAGCCGATCTGCCTATTGATTACGGGGGCGCACACTTGCCAATTTATCCGTAGGCAGAAAACAACAGGAGAACGTGGCCGTACGTGACAATGGGAAAGCAGGAAAGCCCGATTTCATGCAATCAATGAGCACCGGCGTCGGCGTCGACGGCGTCGGCGGCAACAGCGGCGGCGGCAGCGTCGCCGGCGTCGACGAGACCGGCACGGATTAATCCGGCTTTACGATGTATTTTTTGTTCTCCCTATCTCCTGTTCTTCTTTCGGTTTCTCTCCCTCCTTTCCTTCTTCTTGTCTCTTTCAATCTTTCTCGTTCGTTCTCTTCACTCCCCTTAACCACGGCGAGAGTCAGTTCTCGCTCGCATCGAAATACTGCAGGCAACGCGCATTAAAAGGCGAATTGCAAAGTCGGTTCGTCGCGCCAATTACTTTCGAGACGATTGTCGGTTCCCCCCCCCCCCCCCCCGATGATTTTCGCAACTCGGTATTCTTTCTGTTTCGTTCGTTTTGTTATTTGCATCGTCAGCGTGCGTATTATTTACTTCGTTTTGCCTCGTCGGTCGCTTGCCTTCTGTGAATTAATTGTCGCGACTGGTTATAGTTGGATCTGGTCAGGGAACGGTTGAGATGCTTCGTATTTTCTTTTTTTTATTTAGCGGTTATCTTTTTCACGCCTGAATATTCCGGACCGTACGGGATAATTACGTATATCTATATGTATGCGATATAAATGTCGGTTTATAATATTTTTATTCATTATTTGTAAGAAAATGATTGTGTAATCTGCTAAATAATATTTATCATATTCACGTACGGTGCTTGAAACGAGGAGGAAAGTTTCTTAATGGATTGCAGTAGACTTTAAAAATACCGCGATGTAACATACACGTTGCACGCTGAACTATTTTTAACTTTAATAAAACACACTGAAAGGCGGTACGTATCGAGGAAAGGAAATAGACGATTCGCGTTAAATTCAAGCGTGAGCAAAGTAATATATACAAAATGACCGTAATCTTCTCTCCTTTTGGTATACGATAATCGAAATAGTAGAGGTGAAATGCGGAGGTGCTTTCCGCCAAATGAAAGAAAATTGAATTCTGCCCGCAGAGTAAAAGAATTCAAGATGCAGTTACCTCGCCCGACTTTCACGTCGAGCAATTCGATTATGAGTTATGAAAACAATTTATCCGCGGAAAACTATGTACACCGCTGCCACGTAAACGAATGAATTTATGCATCAAAAAGTAATAAATTCAGATTGCACCGTTGAAAGCAACACGTCAAACTAGTAACCACGCATTCTTGTCACATTCTCGAACAATACATTCTTTTTCCGCATCTTACATTATTAAATTCATGTCCCCGTAAAACACGGAACTATTTCATGATTATATAAATGCTTCCTGATCAAAGAAGGTAATCGACTTCTCATACGGATCACGTGCACATAAAATTGATCAAACATTTTAATAAAATATTAAACAAATATTTTTATAATTAAAATGTAGTAAAGATAGTGAAAATATAACACTCTTTAATTGCCCTGAATTAGACATCAGAGTAGCATGTAATAAAACAACGGAAACCGATACGTGAATGGCACGAGTGAGTTATTTGAGTAAGACCACAGCAAACATTTTAAACACAAGAATGAGCACACTAAAGGTTAATCTCCTGAATGTATTAGCAAAACACTTCTTATGTTTGTTATTCTTTTTCTGACAAACAGTATACATATGCCTACACGGTCATGGTATAATATCCTTTCAAAGGCAATCAATAACCCCGTACACGTGAAAATTCAGAATATAACGAAACGTTCAAGTTAACTGTACATATATTGTCTGCATATTAAAATATGTTCGTCTGGCGGGCCATCGTTAATATTCTGCACTTACTATACTTCAACGTCACTACACAATAACGCGTTGGCAAGTGGAAGTTTCCGATTTGCAAAGATCGTTCCGCGGTACACAGTAAGTTTAGTGAAGCTTTATGTCAATATTCTATTTCCGGAATAGTGGTAATTGAACGTTTTATTCCGTGTTCTCGCTAATGCTACCTTCCACGCTACGATGACGTAAGGCGTTCCTTTTCTGAGAAAACAAATTAAAAAGATTGTCATCGGCACCGTGGCTCAGGTTAATCGTGGAAGTAGGAAGCGAGCAGAATACGTCGTGCCTTATCTCCTGATAAGCGGACCTCAGCCGCCTGCCGGCTTTTATATCCCTAAGGTTCATAAATTAACCGAGACCCGTTAACATCGAAGAAACAAGGACAAGGAGTGGCTGCCATGTTGGCATACGGTCGTTGAGAAATAAACTTAAACGTGTACCTGGCACCTTAAATGTATCCTTTACTTATTATTCGCGGCTGACTCATCGTCAAGTTGTTTGGGAAGCTGCGAGTTACCGTAAAGAGTAATTAAACTTCCGTTTCAAAACGATCGATCAAGTCGAATCGTTATTGCTAGATTTTGCGCTCGGTATCATTTATCCGAATTAATAGAGGTTAAACGGTGTTTGCAGTGGTTTAAATTGTTTTCATAAAACAATCTGTAATAATACTTTGACGTGCAACGTTACGCCGAAAACGATCGATCATAATCTGTTAGAGGTAATTAATACACCGAAGTGTTTCGTACGATGAATATCAGTCGAAATACGAATGGTAACAAAAGTAGCAAAACAGCATAAAGTAAGCATAATATTGTATATCGCGTAGCATTACAAAATAAGCATAAAACGTTAACCGCTATAAATCGTTGTAAAGCGTAAACGTTTTACCGTCGTACTAAAAGCACTTTAAAATTAAAAGCGACATTATCTGAGCTTTAGTTAAGCGAAACGCATAGAAGTTTTACGAGGTTAGCTGATACCTCTATAAATAGTTTGAATATCAAAGATCGCGCGTTGTCCGCCGTTTAAAATTAATCCCGCGGGCATATATCTCGCAAAGCAAACGTAGTTAAAAGCGATAATAATCGGTAATACGAGTTATTCGTGGTTAGAGAATATTAATTTCCAAGATCGTGTTTGGGTGAGACTAATCTATTTCGTATACCTAAAAGCACCACCTATCCTAGTCTGTATTAATAATTGCGATATTAAACAATTCTATAATATAAATTTACAATATCGTAAACCGTTTTTTCTTTTATTAAATGTATGTTTAATCATTATAATGGAATCATTCGCGGCATTAAATATTCGAGTAAATTTTAGAAAACCTTCACGCTTACGGAAAAAAATAATCTAACGAAGAAACGATTAGAAGCGCATGTGCTATTCAAGCATTGGCTCGTTCAATGTGGACGGTACGTACGTGGGTGGTTCGTTATCAGCACAAATTACCTTTGCTCCTACGCGTTTAATTTAGTTCCCAGCGTGCAATAATAATGTTCGCATGACGCCCGTAATTGCCCTGGATCGATGATAACGATTCAAGATCAAATCAGATTCTGTTGACTTCGAACATCACGAATCCGAATTAAAACACCCGACACTATGTATTGTTAATGCCACGTCTAACAATAACAACTTTCCCGCCGTTCCAAATGAAAAATTATAAACCTACGGAAATTAAACTTCATCAAACGGGTAATGAAAATTATTGTCACTCGATTGATAATCTCCACCGTCCACGCGAGTCTCTATATTGTAAACAAAATAATGGAATTGGAGTTACGATTTAAATGCGTGTAGATTATTAAAAATATTTTCACTAGTAATCGTAAGCAAACGAAGATTTTTCAAGTGTTTAACGAAGGCTTATCGCAACAATGTTTACAATGTATCTTTGTTTAATCAGAGTGAGACGTCGGCTACACGCTACACGCACACAACGAACACAACCAGGTGCGTATTCTCGATGCTATCGGAACAGAAACACGCCACGCGGCGCCGTAGTGCGTACAATCAGCATAGCTATAAATTACATGCCGCGTGTGTTCTTGTACGTAGATCTTCAACGACGAGGAAACCAAAAAAGATATAGAGGAAACATAAGAAATGTGGATAGGTAAATGTACGCGTGCCATAAGTGGCAAAAGGTTCAAAGTGTTGGAACCATAAAAAATGCATGAAAATGTTTACGCACTAATTCTTACTCTGGAAAAATTTTGCTAACGTCAGTGAAATTAAAAATCCCGGAGAAAATCAGACTGTCGACCATTAATTTCGATGGAAAGAAAAATTACGAAACATACGTTAGAATTTTGTAAACTTGATACATCCAACGCTGAAATATATTCTTTAGCGATCGATGCCAGCTCGAGTTTCTGTACAAGTGAAAACTATAATTAGCCCATTACTCAATACAAAATGCGTCGAAAGTGATTCAAGGCCTTGACGGAAATAGGGCCAACTGGGTCTGGACGTTATACCCGTGGCTTCGATTCAATCGTATAAAATTTATTCCCTCACAGCTCAAACAAGAGTATCCGTTTTCTAATTCTAATGAAATTATAATCAGTGCCAAATAGAACAATCATATTATACTTCGCAAGTATAAACATTCTATTACAACGGTAGCCGCGTAAAAAATATCTTTTATAAAAAGAGTGTGTGCCCTCAGTATTAAATAATATGGACCAGAATCAGAATAGTCTGAATTGAGTTCCACCCCTCTCCTCCGTTACGAGAGGAGGGGCGGCTTGCAGATTGTACTGAAATTGCGAGTCACGGGAATTTCCATCGGTATGACCGGACGACCTCTGCCAGTAGTCTCCCCCCACTCTCGTATTTGCGAAGACAAACGAAGTTGTGAACCGCGAAGACGAAGAGGAGCCGACTAATAGAGAAAGAAATGAGAGAGGTGACAGGATGAGAGGAAGCAAGAGGAGGAGAGATATGGCGTCCACGGCAATGCCCGTTTCACCGCTGTTTCTGGTTTGCCCGCATCCCATCTGCTGGGAATCACCCTTCTAGAGCGTCCACCTCTTCGAAAATATAGAGGAGCGACCTTATCTCAGACCTTCCCGAGGTAGAAAACACATCGCGGTAACTAAAGTACCCAGCACGTGTACCCCTTCTGCTAGATTGACCCTGGTCGCGATTATTTCACTCATCATTGGGCGATCTGATGCACATTTTTTTTTCTTTAGTTTTTACTGGATAACAACGCACTGTTATTATTTTTTTATAAATAAATATACGGAACAATTTTGGAGCGAAGGAAAACTTTGAAAATTAAATGAAGAAACGCCCGGTTCTTCCATGAACGTTATTTGCAGAAATAGAAAAGTGCAAGGGGGAAAATTTTTGTTTTCCTTCTGGGGGGGATTTGAACGCGCGATCGTCGGTTTCGTAAGCGGAGAGGATAACCGTTACGCTACCGACGTTATACGAGGATTGAATCTATTCGCACTTATTGAGCCATACTTTCCAATTTTGCTATTTGTACTGTAAAATACTAATTTGTTAACTAAAGGAAGCTGCCGGCGTACTGGAACTCTTGTGCACAAGAAAAAAACGCCGAAGTGAAAGTTAAGAAATTAAAAAATAATTTGTACGGTTTACGTGGTTACATACGCAATCGTCGATGTTTTTCCTCGGTATTTTTAATTTTTTTATAAACATATGTCATCAGTCCTGCAGTAAACTTTGCCAACCACGAAATGCAGTTCACTGCATTCACTTTCGGGATCATCAAAGCCAGTCGATTCCTCGTTATCGCCATTACCATTCCCCGACAGGCAACCTACCATCATCTTGCAATACATTATTATACAAGCTATCATTGCATAAAGACCTGTGTTGTTGGTGTGGCAAATAGCTATGTCCGTACATCATTTCGAATACTATAATCGCTGATACGATCGGTGCGCCGACGAGATACACGCGAACGTTTTGCGAAAAAACATGTTTTTTTTCAAACTTGTAGGATAAAATACAAATAATACTTGGCAATTACAAAGTTGAATATCATTTCTCCGTTGGTATATAATTGCCACTTACAGGAAATGATTATATGTACATCAGGTACGTTTGATTGCACTTAAGAATAGTACTAGTAGTGAACATAAATAAACGTTTCTTTTCGTAAACTGAAAAAAAAAACAAGACGATTCCGGAAGCGCAATATTAACAGAAAATAGATTCCGTGACAATCAATTTCACTGGTACGCAAGCGAAATGTATAAACACCCTCCCAAAGAATTAATTAATCACTCCACCTGCGGTAATTACCGGCGTAAGCTGTCGCGACGCCGTAATACCCCGGTATTGAAAAATTTTCACTTTCACGGGCGATGGAACACCGACGAAATTCGAAATGATATTTATTACTGGCGCTGATTAAAGTATAGGTACACCACTCTGGGAAAAGCATACATCATGGTGCAAGGAAAAAGAGGATCCTGTCACTGACGTGGTTATGCAACCACGCCGTAGAATTAACAGCTTCGACACGCAACGATGCACCTGTATAGCGATTTTCGTGACGTACCGGTGATTTGGCGTGTTTAGCAAACGACTTGACGAGTCATTAAACAGAGAACACTGGCAATTAATTATCACGTTTGCGTAATCGCTGCTCGACGGCGGTGGAGGTGCGGTTGCGCAACTATCGCTCATTCTGTTTTCTCCTCTCCTCTCCTCTCTCAATGACCCCCCTCTCGACCCTTTCGCGACCATCGGATCCCGCTGACCCACCGCCATCCGTGCCTCCTCGATTCCTCTCTCAATCATCCCAGAACCCATAGTCTAATCGGCCGTGCTGCTAACCTTAATTTTTCTTTACCGTGTCGCGACGCAAGCGCGACGTTCCCGCTTGTTTCTCGAATTCTACCTCGTTCGTTTAAATATTCCTCGGACATTAATCAGTAAAGTTATACGTAAATTAGAGGTTTCAGAATACGGGTTAAGAATGAATAATACCGAGTTGCATAAAAGTCTTAAATTCTATCTGACGTGGAATTTTACGTGGAATTACGTAAAGTACGAGCGACAGAAATTGCTTAAATAGTTTGCTGGTACGGAATAAATAAACTTCTCAATGGACAAGAAGGAAGTATATGTATAGTCGTTTGTTTATAAACGAGAAACAGCTAAGGCTTCGATCGTGTGTTTACGCCGTCATTTCCACGTGCTTAGCCAGATACTGCGAGTGTCCACGTGCTTAATTATATGACTCACTTGTAATACCATTATGCAACTACTGTCCATCCAGATTATTTGGATACGCTACGATACTGGCAATATTCTCAGCGAATAATTAGTATTCAAATTGCAACGTAACGTATAAATCACTCTGCAATACATGATACAGAACTGGAGTTAATTGTAACGCACAAATGTAAAAGACAAATAAACATGAAAATACATATTCTCTTACACGAACTTATCTACTTGATGGAAAGATACCGTGGGAAATGTTGTTCTCGTGGATTTAATAGGAAATAGAAATATCGTTAATTTATGTTTACAAAAGAAGCATATAAATCGACACGAGCATTTAAATTGTAGCTAATGGTAAGGGAGGAAGCAAAATACTGGAAGCAAGATTGGATCATGTAAGGATAGCATTTAAACGCATTCTGGGTCGTAGAATGGAAACCGCGAACGGGATTATCCTTTACCCTAGCACAATTAGAGATTTCATGGTGGCACTTAGCACTGGCACTATGCAAGGCAAGTATTCTAATGAATATTCAAAGTACTACGGTAGGAATAATTGCAATTCCAAGTATCTGTGTTGAACTCTGCAGATTGCGTCGCAATAGTGCTCATTTAAATAGATTACCGTTAAAAATAAACGTGCCACAACGATTATGTTATAGATTAAAAAGTAATGTTCCGCAGAATTTGGAAATCAAATAAAATTACATATTCCATATGTTCTATATTTGTATTTACTTCTCCAGCGTGCGAATGCTTTTATCTCATACTACGTTGGGAATTATTATTGTACCATTTGCAACGATTTAAAATCGTATTAAAACACAGGTACCCTCTCCGAAAAAGAGACACTTTAAAACACAGCTGTTGCACGGTTCCAACCGAAGAAACCAACGCATACGTAACAAAGTGAAATGTATATTTTCTCCGAAAAAAAACAAAATATGGTAAACAACGTTGTGTAACCGTGATTTCCACTATCCCTCCCCCCAAAAAAAACTAATCGAGTGCGTAGCTCAAACACACAGCAACATCCCAACAAACTTTCCCACAATGCGGAGAGCCGAGGCCTACGGAATTAAATGAAACGGACCCATCCCACGGAGGATAAGGAATTTATCTTCAACTATCCCGGCCACGTGTTTACGGTTTTGATATAGATAGTGGGCGGCAGATAAGTACCGAAAGGTAAGCAAGAAGGGAGAAGAGAAGACGTCAAAGGTAAGCGCTTAGTCGATACGAACGGACAGTGGTAGGTGACAGACGCGAAGAGGTGAGGCTGGAAGGATAAGAGTCCAATGCAGCTAGGAGGCACCTTCTACGTACTACGAGAAGGAGGGAGGGGAGGAGAGGGGGAGGAGAGACAAGGGGCCCGTAGGTATTATAAATCAAGGAGAGGTCCGTAAAGGGAACGTCGGTGGCGGAGGTGAAAGAAGAAGGAAGAAGAAACTTGCAAAGGAAGAAGGGGGAGGTACGTAGGGATAAGGGATAAGGGAGGCGGAGGAGAAGAGTCATGGTCGTACATCACCAGTGGTATTTACGACGTACCATCGTAAATCAATGATCGCACGAACAGCGCGGTTCAACGAAATTCCTTTTCCCTTCCTATATGCTCCCCTTCCTTCCGACCATTCCTTCGCTTCCTGTACACGAGCCGATGTGAGAATCTGTCCTGCCATACATCGCCTTAGACGGAGATGCTGAAGCCGAAGAATCTTTGAAGGAATCCTCGCCGTGCGGGCAAGATGTATCGACAATTTATTTCGGAATTACAAAAGCTATCCGTTGTGTCCAAATATTTTATACCCACGTTACTACGTGTTTACAATATCGGAAACGTTCAAAGTAAAACGTAACTTCTCCAAGAATTGTTTACATTGACCCTTGTTTTTCAATTTACTCGGCCGATTTTATAATGGAGACTTTTTAATCGGGTAACAGTACTTTCAACTTGTCTCTTGTTAGAAAGATAATTTCTTATCGTGCATAACACCCGTTAAACAGGAACCGGCTCGACGTAGCGTCAAAGTAATCGAATCCATTTCAATGAAGAGTATAAAAAAAGGCAAAAAGGAAGAAAGCAAAAAAAAAAGGTGACCATGTGCCTCATTGATTCGAAGCGGAGGGACGATGGACCACGGAGGGTACGGTCAGTCGATCTTACGGACCGTAGAGCATTGTTTGTCGGGGCCCTTTAAACGTCATTTAAACCGTGACTCCTGTCAGCTTGGCAAGGATCGTTTTAACGAGGTTTCGGACAGACCAGGTCAGATCTCTCACACCATAGCACGGTCACACTTCCCAGCCGTTGGCCCCTTGCGTTTCGTGGGACCTTCAAAAATCAGCATCTCTGGTTCAGCATAAAGCAAAAATATATCTGGTCGTGACCGGTCTGGTTGTGTGATCCGTGTAAAATCATGTTAAGCGATTCTAGAGACCCCAGTTCCGCCACTTGGCAAGTCATTCTCCCTTGAGAAAGTTCCTCCAGTTGCGTTCCTTACGTAACTTTGTATACCATGCTGGATAGGTGCGGCAGATTATGCACCTATTGGGCACTTTATCAACAACGGCATCTGTTCCGGCTGTATAATATCGAATTTTCAATGTGACATTTTCAATGAAAACTTTTTTCCATAAAATAGGTGTCATACGCGTTGGATAATAGCACACTCGTTAAGAAAAATACAATTTTTTATGCCTAACAACACACATTGTTTAAGCGGAGTCACCTCGACTCGCGATTAAACACACATTTTCGTAATAATAATTAGCTGTGCTTGCACATTTCCATGATTTTGTTTCAAGTATTTTTTATAAATCGAATTATTTGCAAACATAAACGAGACAAATATTCACTTTAAACTGCGTCGAAGGGAAGAGAAAGCAGCGGGGGGCACGTAGCATCTTCGTAGAGATAGCCGTAAAAAAGGCATAGTAGAAAAGATGAAAGTGACCCTCGAACGGACTTTGAAAAGAGCCATAAAAGTACAATGAGGGGTTAGAAGGAAGACGCCTTCGCTTTCCACATGCTGGATAGCGATGGGAAAGAGGGCGTTGAGTAGAGAGCCTTGGCTCCCAGAAAATTCGTGTTTTTTACTCGAATGTCGGGAAAGATTACAAAGGACAGAAAGGGGACGAAACCTTTTTGAGATCTCTGAGAACAGCTGAGTGTCTGTGTTTAGGCGACGAAACCCTCTCACGCCTGCTGCATCAAGGTTTAGTATGAAAACGAAGGTAGTGCGCTGTTATATTCATAAATAAATAACGATGCCACTTTACCGCTGGTTTTCATGCGTAAAAGAAGAAAACAACGACAACTTGAAATTTCCATTCTAATTTATTACCCACTTTGCTAATCTTATTTGCCTGAATCGGACGTAGTTTAATTCCATTAGCGAAATTAAAGTCCTGCCAGGAGCATTTAACGACGGATCGATGGTACTAACCCGCAAACCGTTAAGTTAAACCAGTAAATTCAATTCTATACCTATGACACCGCAGCAAGGGACCGACCTTCACGTTTTCCTCTTTTGCTCCAAAAGGGCAGAAATGGTAAAAAAATGTAGGGACACGTAAAAATTAATAGCACCCTTTCTCAACACTTTTTGCGATGCGGAATCATCTGTGTTTTGCAAAGAATCACATAAATCAGAAGCTTTCTTTCTGACAAATTTACATTCTACTGTTTTTAACGTACACTCGCATGTGGTGTCTCAAATACATACAAAGCGGTGAAAGCAACCTGTGTAGAAACTCGCGGAGCTCCAAAAAGAGTGTGAAAAACGTTAGAAAATTACAAATAGCGTAATTTTTAACAAAATAAAAGATACAAACGTAATCACCCATCGATAGTAAGTTACATCCAATTCAATTAAGATTTATGAACGTTGTAAAGCTCGATAAGTCTGGTATCTGGATAAGTCAGTTTGGTATCAAAAATTATATTGTGCATTACAATCGTGAATGTCTGTCACGACAACGTGTGAACTACCATAACTCTTCTAAAAATGAGTTTTGTTCGGTTGCCAATTAATACCCGCTTACGACTGACCGTGCATTTTACATTCCATTATAAACAAACCGTTATTATCCATTTTTTACTATTTTCTCGCCCTGTTTTTGGAGTTGCGCCCGTCTATGCGCACACTTTATCCACCAGCTTTAATTGCATAATATAAAAGTATAACAACACGATACATTTCATAGTCAGTAGTACGTTCCAACGCATCGGAAAGTATCAGACAAATGGGAATCTAGAGAAACCGGGAAGAATCTTACCTGATATAAATGATGACCCCGTTGGTGCATATCCTTTTCCAACCACGTGGCACGGTAATAGCCTGCTGCTGTTGCTGCTGCTGCGTGACCACCGCACTACCGTTCATCGTCAGCACTACATTGTGTTGGCCGGCGTTGTTATTATTGTTAGAGTTGTTGATGCGCGGTGGCGGCGGCTGACGCGCAGCCTGCTGCGCGCACGAACCACCGCCGCCGCTAACCGTCGCGGTTGACAAACCATCGTGTCCCGATTGACTTTGGCTCTCAGGACTGCTAAGGCTACTATAAGTCGACGATTCACCGGTATCGGAACGAACCGAGTCACAGCTTGCCGTACCACTACCACCACTACTGCCAACAACAACAACACTACCTCCACCACTAACACCGACATTCGTAGACGACGACGAAGACAAGGACGATGACGACGATGACGATGACGATGAAGATGAAGATGACGATGATGAACCGGCTTGATTATCAAAACTGTCCTGTTGCCGGCATTTCTCGTCCATACTTGTCCCACCAGTACGTTGTTCCACGGTCTCCGGTTGAAAAACACTCGCGGTCGTTTGTGACCCCTCGTTACCCTGGCGTACGTACGTGACACATGCGTCGTCGGTTAAAAGACTAACGCAACCGTCACCGGGATTCCCTTGCACGATCCTACCAATATTATTATAACCG
The DNA here is from genome assembly GCA_917499265.3 of Mimumesa dahlbomi. NCBI lineage: Eukaryota > Metazoa > Arthropoda > Insecta > Hymenoptera > Crabronidae > Mimumesa > Mimumesa dahlbomi. Next base: position 6,092,320 of record OU824118.1, on the reverse strand, counting down.
TCGGGTATCCTTCCACCCCCCGTTGGATAAGCCTCATTGTGGATTCTTGTTGAAAACAATTTATTAGGTACCATCTCGTTACCGTTGATCCTTCCGACCGTTTCAACAACGCCGTTCGCCGTCAGGCTCTCTGTACTGTTCGTTTCATTCTCCAATGGACTTCCGTTCGCTACATTTTTGTTATCGCGTCCCGAAACTACGCACGTCATCGTCGTAGTCGCGGTGGTGCTTGTCGCTTGAACGAGAGAGCTTTGCCTATAGAGAAGGCCGTTACTCGAGACGATCGTCCCATAATCCTCTTCGTCCTCGACGTTGCCAACGGTCAAGGATCGCGTCGATCTGGCCGTGTCACCCTCGACGATAGCTGTTGCAGCCGTAGTGGCATAGTCGATAGACTTTAACCGGCAACAGCTGTTGTTCGCCGGTCCGACGGCGCCGTTGTTATCGTTACAGTATATGGCGGTTTTGGCGGGAAACGTCGGCGGCGCCGTCGCCAGCTGCGGCGGCAGGATACCGGTGTACGTCGGCTGCTGCGGAGACTGATAGCCGACCGCGGTAGCAGCAGCAGCGGCGACGGCGGCATTCTGACCGACCGCCGTGGCGTATGCGAAATTCTCCCCCGATACGTAGACTAGAACGCTATTCTGCTGAATCCCCTGTGTATGATGAGGATGTTGATGCTGCTCTTGTTGCGGCTGATGTTGTTGCTGGTGATGATGATGATGATGGTGAGCGTGATTCGGGGGAGCAGGGTGCGTGGACGGCTGCTCAGGCTTGCCGGCCATGATCCAGGTCCAGCAGCGCTGCAGGTAACCCTGACACCGACATCACTGGAACGCAGGTAGCACGCCTACGTCGATGTACATCCAGGTATTGCCGCATCCTCCGTAAGCGGGAATGATCACGCGCCTACCACCGACGAATACCACCACGTACGGTACTCTTCGTTTGTGTCTCTTCTTGGCCGTATAGGCTCGATGATAGTTTTCGATTCACAGCTGACCCGTGTGTACTCGTACCTCGACATCCTCCGCATCACCGCGTAGGGCATGCCGAAATGGCGATATATCGCCTAAAGGGTTTCAACGACTATTATTCTTCTTCCTCGGCGTTTCTTCGTTCTCAAACGGATTGACGATCACGTTCAGAGGGTAATTCACTTCTTTCGCCGATCGTCGTATCACGATGTTAAAGCAACGGAGATATTTTGATACTGGAAATTATCCGACGGTCGGCGAACAGGCGCTATTCATCGGTCAATGCCCGTCTAACCTCTCTTGTACGCGTACAGTGTGTATTGCTACATAATACAGGTATTATCGTAGCTGCTCCGAAATCTGTGTCACCAAGAAATACAAGAAAGGTGACAACGTATATGTACTTTACATACGCGGAGAATCAATCGATGATTAAAAATAACTGAAACGTAAAACCAATATCGAAACACGTTTAACCTTGTACGGTTTTCCAGCGAGACGAATCCGAATGTCGCGTTAGATAGATATTTCTCGAAGCAGATGTATAGGTTATATTTCCTCGGTTGAATTCGACGATGCCCCTTGTAGTACACGGAACAGCAAGGTCAAAGTGCTCCCTTGAAAGTCTCATACTCCGTACCGGTTTGACGTGCACGTAGGCGGGGAACGTTGTTTATTAGGAAATTACGCCTCTGCTGCCGTTCGCAAGGTCGATTTACAAGGTGACAGTTCACCCATTTGTCTCTTCTACCGGTCTAATCGCGTCGTGATGTTAAAACGAAGGCGACCACGGGACTAACCTATGATTCCGAGCACGCTGTTTTACGTCGAGCGTGTCCGACACGACGTCGCGTTAACGTATAAACGACGTCACGGGTACAAAATTTTCCGAAGGTCATAGAATACCGACGATCAATTTTCGATTCCACTTTGGTAGGCGAACGCGAGACTCGTGAAAGAATTATTGGATTGTTAGAAGAAAGTCAACGTTGAGGTCGTTGTGTCATTGCCACGGTCCCGTCGCGTTATTCACGGTCGCAGTTCGTATAGCTCCGTTTCACATATAAGCACTTTACGTATAAAGAACGTCGAACGGCACACGATTATGTCATTGTTATCCACTGTCACTAAAAAATACGCTATACCGATATCATCGATCACACACTAGAGAAGAACAGCATTTCCTTCTGCACTGAATATACACAGGTTAATCGTGACCGAGACACGACTCGCTCGATCGGTAATGGCGCGAATGCACTCTTCGTAGAAAAAAACACTTTATACTGGCGTAACAATTCGCGTTAAATCGCACGGACGGACGTACGTCGTGTTATGACGCTGTGTCATCGTCACAGCAGCAGTAGCACCACCACCACCACCACTGCCTCCACCACCACCACTAGTACTACCACCACTACCACCGGTCGCGGTTACGAACTCGGGTTAAGTTAACTAACCCTCTTCTCGACTCGAACACCTGCGCGGCCCGCGCTCCTCGTTTTCACCGAACCTCAACCTCACTTCTTCATCGCGTGGAAACCTTCTACGCTTATTATTTTCTGACTACCACCGACGCTCGGAACTCTTGCACTGATCCTCCCTACTCCGTCTTCTGCCAAGCGATCACTTTCCCTCGAGAACTATGGATACAGCGCAGACTACCAAACGATATCCCATTCTGCAGATGCTATGCGTACGCTGTTTTCGCGTAACTGATATTGGAAAAATATGGCTCCCTCCGCATACCCAGAAACCTTTGCGGCATCTCGACGGCTGGCTTTCGGCCACTCGTATACGCACATTACAAAAACATCGACCTTTGCTGCGATTATATCGCCATCGTTAGGCTGTTTCACGTAACATGAAGGCGCGTTAACATTGTTACCGTGCATAAACGACACTGAAACGTATTCCGTTTCATATATACGTCGCGATTAATGCGTTCCTTTGAGTAAAAAAAAAACTCGTAGAAAAATAACCTTCGTGCAAGTAAACAATTCAATAGAAGGTTATCACTGAGAAAAAAAAACAATAACGCATACTTGTATCCGTTCAAAGAAAGTATGCTTGTCATTGATATTTTAAAAGTGGGAAATAGTAGTGAATATGGGATGGAAGGTTAAAGTTTATAATAAAAATATCGTTTCTTTTTTTATGTATGTTATACTTCCTCCAATTTATTTGAGATGCTTCAAAAAAGTACTAATCAATCACCAATTTTTCTATAATAAATAAGATTACAAGAAATACGCATCTATTTAAATTCGCTATAGCAATTGCGGACGAATACACGACCTTGTATACAGTAAATCATGTGAATGTATCGAAGGCATATTATTTAATTTAATACAATACACGAACTTACGATCATCTAAACGGACATTCGTTCATGCGCGTCACCTAATCTCAATTAACAAATAAACGAATAAAGAACACTCATTTTTTTTAAATGTTATACAAAGCAGCCTCTTAAGAATGTTAATACATAGAAGTTCCCAAAAATTAATTCTACTTTTACTTTCTGTTCCAGGATTGTAACCACCGATCTTATACATAAACTTACTGGAACGTGATTATTACATAATAGAAATATTTATGAATACGCGCGATAGCTCACACATACAGGAACCTGATTCCTTCCCTCACATGATCTACGAAATTAAATTTTTCATATTTCTGTCGATATCGTCACACGCTAGTATACAAAACCCGCTGGAAAGAAAAATTAAATACTATACATATGGAATAATGTCCCACTTGCGATTTTTAAAGAAATTTTTTGAGATCTGTAACAGGATAACAGAAGTGTTACTAGTTTCATACAATTTTCTTCGTGACTGTTTATCAATTTGCGTATCTATATTGTTTTTATAATTATTTCAGAATTTTCATTTTGTAGAATCAAACGCCAACGTAAGACAATTGAAATTGATGGGAATCGCGTTGTACATAAATGAGGTACAAAAATTTCATTGAAATAGTTGTCCGACTTTATTTCTAATGCTTTGTTTTATGCGCGTATCGATCAGTGTTAAACTGCTAATTGTAAATTACAAAGAAATAATTTCACAAACAGCAGAAAGTGGTCGAAATGTTTAGTGTTACATGATACAGTTCAGTATGGTTTATTCTCTATTAACGATACCTGACGATACGTTAGATTGTAGAATATGTTCTGCATTTCTTATCACTCTGTTTAATGACAAGTACGTCTCTTTTTAATACTTCTCTACAGCAAGCGATAAACTAACGCAATCAGTTTACTAGTTCCACCAGAATTTATAATGTTCCATTCAAGTGTGATGATAAATGTACCCTCGACAGTTTTTAACGATCGTCTATACAATTCGGTAATTGTGTAACCTTTTACATAAGGATCGTTGATGCTTCCATAATTGTTCTTACAGTCGTGCGCGTATCCCAAACATTAATGTTTTAAATTGAGTTTTCTTCGATCTTTAAGAAAGAACGTAACTTTCTTACATGCCCGCATTATGTCGTTTTTCTGTTAATACATGTGTTTCAGAATCGAGCGAATGGGACAAGAAGATAAAAATGAAAGAATGGCCATATTTATTGTGAGGTTAGCGTAATCGAATTATTGTGTGGCGCACTGTACTCGCGAGGGGCCACTCTCGTCCTCCTCGTATGCCTGTCGTTGATCCCTTCGCCTCGCTTCTTGATCCGGATCCAAATCAACTAGTATACATTCTTCGGCTCCGTCTGGAACTATTACCTCTTCTCTAGGAGGCAGACACTGCTCGAGTGTTGGAATAACAGCAGGATCAATGGATTTCGGGAAATTCACTAGAAATTGAATGAGAAGTCTGCCATGTGTGAACGGGTCCTTGTAAACTGGCATTCCCTCGTTCATAATGCACTTCACATCTGTATGCTTTGTAACAGGTCCTGGAAGCGAGGTTATTACTAAATCTCTGCCATCCAAAGTACGAATGACTTTTTGGAATCCACACAATGCCTCAACGAGTTCCAGTTGCATCCTCATAACAAGATCATTTCGCGAACGCCTGAAATATTATATTGGTAAAAATAAAACCCAGTTGCATATTAGGACATTGAATCTTAATTTAATTAATAATACTAACTTGAAAACTTCGTGTGGCTTCTCTTCGAGAAGAATAACAATATCACCCGGTTCCAATTCTGGCTCTTGGTCACCCTCTCCACTGAAAACAATTTTCTGTCCATCAACCATACCTGGGTCAACATGAACTTCCAGAATTTTCCTATCTCTAACAGTCTTCCTGCCGTTGCACTGTTTGCAACGATCACGTGGGTTTATACGTTCTGCCTGTCCTTTGCAATCTGAACACATAGTTTGCAAATGCTGCAGCATTCCTGGACCTAATTGTTGGATTTGTACTTGCATGCCAGTTCCGTGGCATGTAGTACATGTCTCTACAGAACCCTTTTTTCCTCCCACACCTGAAAAATGGCATAATACAATATTGCTATAAAATAAAACAGGAAGGACAATATTATTTTTTTTATATATCCATGGACGTGACATACCTTCGCATTTGTCACAGATCACATCTTTCTGCAGGGCTAACTTACGAACAGTGCCCTTGTAAAGTTCTTCCAGTGAAACTGATAATTGATGAATAACATCTTGACCTTTGCGTTCTCTTCTACGACCAGCTCTTCCACCAAAACCTCCACCAAAGAACATATCAAAGATATCCATAGGTGATGAAAAACCGTTGCCTCCCATACCACCTTCTTTCAAAGCTTGCTCTCCACCATGATCATAAATTCTCTTCTTTTCAGGGTTTGATAACACCTCATATGCTTGCGAGATTTGTTTGAACTATAATCAGGATGATGTGTAACGATCAATTCTACTGTGCATTTAAAATACTGTTACTAAATTGCAATGCAAGCATTTAAAGCAAGAATCTTTACCCTTTCTCCTTCATTAGGATTCTTATCAGGGTGATACTTCAGAGCAAGTCTCCTATAAGCCTTTTTCAAATCTTCTTGTGTACATCCAGGCTTTACACCCAGTAAATCATAAAATGTAGTTTCCTTCACCATCTTTGCTGTGACTCGTTCCTGACTGACGAAATCAATTTATATGTATTGTGATACTGCCCCTGCTAATAATAGTAAAATATATTAAAAATAACAACTTTGTTCTATTTAATCACAATAATTTGGAAACATATATACGTATATGTATATGAAGTACCTCATACAAGTTCTCAAATTAACGTAACCTTTGCATATATTGGATTTTATTTTAAGCAAACAATAATACCTAACACAATTTCCAGCTATTTTGCAATATCAATAGAATATGAAGGACCTCTCAATTTTAAAATTTCCATATAATACTTTAATGGGAGTTAAGTGTCTACATGGGATTGAAAGACGTTCAAGTACCTGGGGACACACATTGTCATTCCAACTATTGGTGCACAAGATTAAATATATACTTTAAGAGTTAGTTGTGAAACATAGTGCATTTATGGCAGCTGCCAAAAAAGTTGGGACATATTTACAATCATTTATAATTATCTACATTTAATCGATAACCAAAAAAACTAATGACATACATATTAAAAAATCCACGAATAGCTTATAACTATAAATAAATTTAGTTTTAGTAAATCCAAAAGTGATAAATCACTTCAACTGTTATCACACTGTTTGATAACAAAAGGGCAGTAGTTTCATGATAATATTTAATATTTTAAACAAGTAATGATATTATCTGCAATATTTCGGATTAACAAAAATATAACGATTGAAGGTGAACTAAATGCCAAAATTACAAGAAAATATCAACGTATATATCAACAATAAATTATTTCAACTGTTCTTCCTTTTTTTTCTGCTAAATAATATACATTATTTTTAGATCATACAAACACCTAAATGCACACGAGACAGAAATCTTTCTATAGAGTCAACAATTAACATCAATTTTGTTATACAATATCTGTATGCAAAATACAGTTTCATGACAAAAGAATGTCTATACCATAATTATTATAAGTATATTAATTACGTATAAATTCTTTGAATTTTTCGATTATTTTAATATATTTTGGACTTATTGTTATTTTGTCGAAACTCAATATTAAAAACCAATAAGTGCGAATAAAACCTTACACAAATTCTAGAATCGTCGTAATTAGACTACATAATGAATTCGCAGTATAGACTAGCAACTCCGCGAATCTATTAATCGAATAACATTACGTGTTCGATTAAAAATTCATTTGCAGTCGCCGTTTCAAGTCAAATATGGGTAAGAGTTCAAAATCTAATTCAAAGCGATTATGCATAATCGTGCGTATTGCGAGTATGAAACAAGTGAATATAAAAAGTTAATCTGACAGTAGAATGAAAATGTGACATTAGATCATAGGAAGGAGAAACAGTATTAACTAACTATTAATGCAATTTTAGAATAAACGTTATGTATATACAATATGTACACACATATTATATATGTGTCTAACAACCTTGAACTTGCAATGTTTCTAATTTTAATAATACTTCTGTTAAAAAATATAAACGGTATGAAACGGGAATGTAATCCAATTAACGTATCCGATATACAGCGCGTAATTTGATGGGATTACAATGAATGGTAAAGCGGAAAACCTATGATTTTTGAGTTTATATTTAGTCATCATGTGCTCATAGAAAAGCTAGTGAGTACTGTACATGTGGATCTTCGTTTCAAAATGGCGACGATTCACCTTCGTATAATAAAATAAAATCAGTAGACGCGGAAGAGGAAATTGAAACGTGGTTTCGGCGCAACGCGCTGTAACTCGTGTCACGAACAAAGAACACGCTTTCTAGATCCTTCCACTGAAGTGTATATATGTCTATACATATACATATATCGAATGCCTGGCTGCCGGCTGAAATGATATTGTACACGGAAAAGACAAAGGGTAATAAAATCAAAGTGCCGCTTAATCGGAAATAATTCTATTGTAAAATTCCGATCAACCAGTTAAAGTAACGATCGAACTTGTAGCGCTCTACTAGTGAACTGACAGATATACTTCATGACTATACCACGTTTCGTATTAATTGACATGAACGGCAATAGGAATATCCACCATTTTTCCACGCGAAACGCGAGTCATGGACAGAAACTAGTCAAAAGTACGACACTATAAAGCCGCGATTAGTGCGTATTTCGTAACGCACAACACTCGCGTATATATGAAAATATCACGCAACCTTCAAGTGACCACACTTCATCAAGTTCGAGTAACGTTGACGTAGGCTACAAACATTAAAAACGCGTAATATTTTCCATTACCTTCGGAAGCCCAATCGTAAACTAACTTCCTCTCTTCCGTGAACGCTACGCGGATTCTTACCCCAGAAAAATTCGGGAACCCGTCGTAATCGATCGCGTGATTCTACGGTGAACTCTCTGCCCGTTTGCGCACGTTTTCCGGAAAAAGAAATCTTTGGGCTTGAATTGCGTTCTTGTACGATCTTACCTGTGTCAGCAGAATAAAATGCGCTCGTAGGTGATATCCGCGTGTCGTAGACGTCCGCTTCGATCCGTGTACCAGTCTTCGACGAACTGTTTTAAGCTCGTACAACTCTCACCAATATTACAATTCGTACGTTCGTACCCGTTCTCGAAGCTTCCTAGGAGAGTAATGGACGTTAGTCGACGGCGAACCAATCAGCTACGCGAAGCCCTGCACTCAGCGCACTAGACAATTACGGTCTTTATAAGAATCTCCTCTGTGCAGCTGCATGCACTCCGTCGGTAACGTGATGACGGAGACCCACCTACAAATAGAATCGTTAATTTAGATAATAACTATATTTTTTATGTTCGACATGACTTTGTTGCTGGTATTGTTATTTAAAATATCACCTTATTGATAGGATTATTTTTGTACAGTTTTTGTATATTAGTTCCTTTGATTGCAACTAAAATAATATTTCAATACCAATTTATTGTTTACAATAATTTCTATCAATGGATACGACAAAGTACAGCTGTCTACTTTTTAACTTTTCTTTTTGTAAATTGTTTATATTATTTTATAAGAACTGTTGTCGTTATAAAATAATGAAACATGTGGATTTTTTATTATGAGCAACATTTTCTTTAATAATAAATCTTCATACGGAGCACAGAATGCTCAAAATTATTCATTACAATATTATACATTTTGAAATCGCGAATACCTGTGGAATTTTAACATAAAATGTAATATTATAAAGCGCTCTTTTAAGCATGATATTTATGTAAAAATTATACTATAGAAGAATGAAGTAACACACTAAAAATCCCTAGATTATATTCATTTGTCCCAACTCACTTTTAAATTTATATTATTATGTATTATTTAAAGTGTTAAATCACGCTGTTACATTCACTTCATATTTATCTAAATATATGAGAAACATCGATTCATACTTTATATTGCAAGTACAGTTCCATACTTTATGTTACTTTCTAGGGATATTGATTCCGAAGTTGTACTCTGTCGTAGATAGCGCTGCGCGCTTCCGTGCATGTCTTTTTCCAAGAGCTACGTTAATCGGGCAAAATGGTATGTATTTTGTATCCCGAAACTGTGGATTAATCTTTGAATAAAACATGCTATATTTACTTAAAAACTGATCAGCGATGCACTATGATTTGTTTCTTTCAAATATGATTGGAACATAACACTTTTATCTGATATTAAAACTTCAAATTAGTTGGAAACAACTTTCGCTCCAACCACCATGGATACATGCCAATACAAAACATCAATAAAAATATGTTGTTTCATTATGTTAACACTGTTATAGAAGACATTACTTTCAGCTATTTGTAGAACGCAATTTTTAACATAATTTCTTCCATAACAAAAGATGTTAACAAAAAATAACATAACCTATGTCTCATTTTTGAATTATTGTTACAGACGGAAGGTACAGTTACAATCAGAACTAGGAAGTTCATGAGCAATCGGCTTCTCTGCCGAAAACAAATGGTAAGCATTTATAAGATTTAATATGTTACATGCCTTTTCGAGTATATGATTGTTTGCACATTGTATAACCTTTAAATTACTTACTTTTCATCTTCTGTTCTTACATACAGTTGCTTATTCTAATAAGGAGTGATAGTTTTGTACTTGCGACTAATCTTATGCTCTAAAACAAATGTTCTCTAAAATGTAATATAGTATAATTATATGAAATATACATATATTGTTGGAACAATGTTATTTTGTTACAGGTTGTGGATGTGTTCCACCCAGGCCACCCTTCAGTTCGCAAGACTGAAGTCAGAGAGAAATTAGCTAAAATGTACAAAGTTACGCCCGATGTAGTTTTTGTATTCGGTTTCCAAACCAATTTCGGTGGTGGTAAATCCACTGGATTTGCATTGGTCTACGACACATTGGACTTCGCAAAGAAATTCGAGCCTAAATATAGGTTAGCAAGGCATGGTCTCTTTGAGAAACAAAAACAGACAAGAAAACAGCGTAAGGAACGTAAGAACAGAATGAAGAAGGTTAGAGGTACAAAGAAGAGCAAAGTTGGTGCCGCATCTAAGAAGGTAAGATATATAAATAAATGAGATTCACAATATACTATTGAAATGTAATCCTCTTCCAGCTCTGCAAGGAATAGCTTTGTTTATATTGAATGTTTATACAAAGTTTTAGTAATGCATGTGGACATAATTATGTATGGTTTAAGTAAATATGTGGAATCTTTCTTCATGATAAACTATCATACAAGAATAATTAATGTAGTAAATATGGATTCATAAGCTGTTCCCATTGAAAACATAGCTCCTATTAGTTAAAATCTGTTGGGTTTAACAACAGAATATCATAAAGATTGGACTTTTGTTGATATTATTGGTTGAGATATGGGTTGTTAAGAACCTATACTATCTATCGATGATAAATAGAATCATTCAGAGATAAAAAATAATAAAACTGTTTGTTATAAACATTCTGCAGACACAGACTTCTTTTGGATGATGTACTACTTGATGTTTATTCGCTTACATATTCTTTTCTACTGCTAATAACATTAAAAACAAGATTAGTGCTCCACAGTATAGTATACTAAGGATATAATTTTTTAAATAATTACTTATACTTTGAATACAGGGTTTTCCACTTCTAGAAACTTACTTTTGATTCCATACTTACATATCCTCAAATGTGTTCAAGCTACATATTCTTAAAAAAGATTCCACATGTTTAAACACATCTTATACATATGGTGGTAGCCTTTCTAACTTATCATCTTTTCTTAAATTTAATAATTAGAAATAGAATTATTATCTGGAATACATATGTTTCATATACATTTATTCATACAAAAGATTTCATACATTAAAATATTTATTTCATTGCTTACGTACATGTGTATATTTCTTCTCATATTCACTAATTTTTGGTAAAATGTTACATTAATATTTAACATTAATGACATCGATCTATATAACACAAAATCTATTTTACAGTATTTATATAATTTATTGTATTATGCATGTCATACGGTGGAGTACGCTTTCTATTTACTTTCTAGGGAAGGAAGTAGACAAATGCTCATCATTTGTGCTACGGACTTCAAGAAGGATCTTGATTATGATGCTCATACATGGTCAGCATGCAAACTTCTAAGTTTCTGTCTGGTTTTGAGTAATATTTTTCCCCTGTTTGCCATAGATTTCCCACAATATGTAATTTAGTAATTGTTAGTATTTATTAATATTGAAACTTGCATTCCATAGTGCACAGATGTAGTTATCTTTTTTTATATTGATTTTAGTGTCCTTATGTTGTGTTTGTACGTTATTCATTCACTTTTATGTATTTATAGTATGTTGCATCACCCTGCTCTTTGTTTTATAGTATATGTCAATATATGTCAAAGGAACTCAGTTGTCCCCAACATATACAGTGATGTAATTATACCGGAATATTGCAAAGACAAACATTCCATTAAACTTGAATTAAGTAGCTCACTTAATTTTGGTTATTAGTATACAAAAACAACTCTATTCACTTCATATAAAATTCCTTCAATTATTTCCAGATATTTAATCATATAATCAAGTCACTTACCTTCTTACATTCCTTAAGTATGATAGGTACCAGTCATCTAATCTTATAATTCATAGTATGGCAGATAATATGTTATACTGCTTTTCACATTTATGTAAAAATAAAAACAAAATTTTAATACAATGTATAAAGTACTGTTTGCTACTAACACATATTTCATTTATGAATGGTCATTTATAGAATTTATGTGTGATCTAGTGTGACTTCAATACGGTACTTAGGAGTTTACACATCTACTGTTTAAAAACATTGATTTTTGTATTCTCCTCACAATTGAAGAATTGTTGTAACAAACTTTGATATGCTAGTGTATTAATATATCTATTTGGCATTTATGTCTAACATAATATTCAATTTTTGTATTGAATATAAAATAAGTAGCACTTGTCTTTGCATGCTAAATGAAAATTAAATGCAGAGTATTTTTTCTCATATGAAAATACAATTTTTTTTACATTACAGTAAGTCCACAAGGCATCATGAAGACCACGATTTGCCCGACATCAACGTAAAAATTATTATAAGAATTTATTACTGCTCAGTGATAATTATGATAAATTTTACGAAATAAATATGTGATCTTCCTGATGAAAAAATCGATTTCTTCATGCTTTTTATTTCCCTATACTAGTTATTAGTTTGAACACCAAAACACGAACATCTATTATAAGTAATTAATTTCATTACTATATGGATTATAGAAATTTGTAAAAATCTTTATTATCGTGAGTACAAAATCTGAAGCTAATCCAAACGTGCCAGAAACATGAATAAAAATTACATAAACCCCATGCACTTGTAGTTGTTTTTGTGAACTACATTATCAACCCATTAAAACTTCCACGGATCCTTTTCGAATGATATCGCCGTCTGTTTCATTATCTTCGATTCGTTTTTGTGTCATTGTCGTATAACCTTCGCGTGAATCAATTTGCGTAGAGGTCTGCATCGTTGATTGTATATTATCCTCCAGGTTCGTTGTTGATTGCATCATTATCTGCGTTGTTCCGGCATTCGTTACGATCGATGGTGATTCTGTTGTTACGGGACCTTTTTCCTCTATATCGAAAGAATCTTCAGTCGTTTCCGAGCTCTGTTCCTGTACCTCGGTGGTAGATTGCTTATCTTCAACTATATCGTTGTTTAAATCGCTGTTATTGTTCCCCTTTCGAATGAAATACCAATTACCAGCACGGAATCCCCAATCATGTTCGGGATCGATAGAAAACTTGGCTGTTAGGAAAAATAATACTTAGGCCGGAAAAAAATGCGTGTTAAAGTATCTGTTGCAATAGATGTAGATTGATTGGATTTGGAAAATTATTTGTGACCTGGAGAGTAAATCTAATTGAGTGATTATGATGTTTCAGACGGTATATAATTAATTTTATAAAATTGATAAACATTGTTATCTTTAAAAATATTTCAACAAGTCTTAAATAAATGTGTGGTTGACAAATTTGTATAGTTTGATCAACTGATATTATTATAGCACTTTCGTTTGAGTCGTAAAATATTTACATCACGAGTTGGACAAGGTATGACTTACTCAAATCCGTCTGGAACTCTTCGCGATTTCTGATCCGATTTTCTAATACGAACTTATCAAAGTCGAGATTCTCTCTACTTGGAGGAGGTGTTTCTGTTTTTGACGGTCCAAAAAGTGTTTCGCAAACTTGTTCTTTCAAGTGTCGGAACCAGTCTCCTATCCTATGAAGAAACGGACTGTCACTCTGGGAACGAAATCCAGCAGTGTCTGGAACGTGAGAGTTATGCTAATTAATTCACCCAGCCCATTATATTTTTCCACCAATTAAACAATTTCTTTTTCCTATTAACGATTTTAAACACTTTTATCTACGGAACATTATGCGGGATATATTAGGCACAGCAGTGCTACTTGATGACAATCCTAATTGTGTTTATCCATCAACTGTAACAGAATGCTCACAGTACACTCCCAGCCTATGTTTCGTATAGATGATAATACTTGAAGAAGTATACGTAGATATAATCGGAATTGAACTTTTTAACATTTTATGAAGCACATTCACTTTTCTATAAGACGACACTTCCATGAATACTTGGGCTTATCAGATCACTGCATACAGATATATCTAGAAGCGTAACAGTTTGTGACGCTTTAATGAGGTGGATAAATTTTGCGTTGTCTTGCAAATGACATAGTTTGTTACACTGATATACTCGTATTATATGCACAAATTAAAAAATGACAAATTCCAAGTATTCGTTGTAACATAATGGGTGTTCTCGTTGCTCGGGCGATCGTTGCTTTTAACTAAACAATTCACGTATGGCGTTTATTAAAATTTGATTTTAATCTCACTTGCTGATGAATCGTTTTGTATTAGGAATATATTACTAATAAAATAACGTTAACAGAATGTAATATAACACCTCTGCTATGAACTCCTAGCGGCGTGGAAGGTTTGCACCCTGCAACCAACAGAAATAATATAGGGAAAAGCATTTTTCCTCGACAAATACCGATCTGCGTGAAGAAATATTCGTGCATGCCTTTATATATTCTCTAACGGAAGTGCATGCTATCTCATTAGTACAACAATTTTATCAAGAATCAAGTTACTCGGAAAAATACATCTATTGAACAATGCGGCCTTGCTTGTCCCGATTCTGGCGATAGGATTGTGGCATGGAAAGAGTAAATCGATTTTTCAACGTATACACTTTAGTTACTTGCAAAATATAGCTTAGACTTTAGTATAAATTGCAGAAAAAGATATTTTATAAATGCGCTGTTGCGAAGATGAACGTGTGTAATCGGCAAATGATTTTCTGGAGGCGGCTAGAATCAGTTGGTTGTTCCAATACGTCCATTGGAGAAGTTACTAAGGGGAATACATTCATTAACATGACTATTTAAGGTTTTATATGCTAGCATACTAATGATTAAAACATTCCGCTGTTGCGTGTGATGTCCAACGATTGATGCATTCCGCGTGTGCCACAGAGGGTAGGAATACCCTTTACACAACTGTTAAGCATCGAGGTCGGCGTAGTTCGTGACAATTTTAAAAGACTAGTCAATATTTTTTAGTATTCCTGGGTCTACATAGACATGATGAGCAAGTACTAGCGTTTAATTAATTACTTTACTTATTTTTTAAATATCTGCGCCGTAAAGTATTAATTAGATCCAAAAACCCACCAGCCGTAAACTAGTATCAATCAGTCGAGGTAGCAAATTCTATAATAAAGTGTTAAATAAATCGTAACATTAACTACATTGACAAAATACGATATGGGTACTGTTGTAGAAGCATCAAGCTCATCAACTCTTAAGTTGCACAAGCATCGAAATAATCCTTGAGTATAAAAGGACCATAATGTCGGATAAATAATATGTTAATGTTTATCGCAAGTAATACTTACAAAGATTATCTTTCGTTCGCATTCGCATCCCTTTGCTACGTAAGTGCATTCATCACAACTTATGTGGAAATGGGTAAGCGGATAATGGTAATAAATATAAGCTCTACAGGTTCAACAATGCAATTCATTTTTTATTATTTCTCTGATTTTCCATGAACTAAAAGAAGATATGTTCTTACTGGCGGTGTTTACGTCAACGATGGCCCTAATCTCATCACGCCTATTGGGTTTATTGTGTCAGGAGGTATGATGTAATGCGGTTCCTAGCTTGTATGGTTTCAGTGAGGACGTTTGTGCTCTCACAGAGCATACAATAAACGTTTGATAGTACATATTTTACAATTGATGAAAGCTTAGCCGTATGGCGGATTGAATTTAACAAAGGATTATCGTAATTGTACTGGCTATTCGTAGCGCGAGTGTCGCAGACGTGTATTCGTTACGCAGTTATATTGATCCCGCGTCAAACTCTCGAAGAAACCGGATTCCCTAATAGCGCAATACGTTCTTCTCTTTACATTTCATTTCTGGAAACAGTTCATCCAATATGCGAAATATCTTCGTTGAACACAGTTATCCGGTTAATGTTATTACGAGTGCCTCTCCGGATTACCTATCTGCATATGTCAATGATGAAGCTATTTTTATTGCAAGATAACAAAACCCGTACTGTATGTCGCCCTTTTGCATCGGTCTGGGGCAGCCCGACTTGCTGAATTCGTACAAAAGTGAATAGGCATAGTGTTTACATTTCCAAATATACTTTGATACGTTAACAATTTGTTAACAGCCGGCAACTTTCGTTATACATTAGAAGATTTATAGACTGATCAGTAAGCACAATGACTGATGAAGGTTGAATAACATTTATTCGACAGATATTTTTTACCGCACTTTAAATTATTATGTAGGAAATGCCTGATTAGGCAGAAAGTGTAAACTATAACGTTTATCATGGTCAGCTGAAATTACATAAAGATATTCGTGTTCTGAGAGGTAGACCCCAAGAAACTACTGAGCAAGCTCACCACCATCAGGTTCAGATGTGGCGTAGAAGCTACTCGGACTGGTCGGGTCTGCCTGTTGACTCAGTCCATACGTAAGAGTGGACTCGTCCAAGACGCCACGCCGACAATTATTCTCTTCCAAATTATCATTCTGAATAGTTACGGATACGATATCAATCCAAAACAAGTCGCCAAGTGACCCTTATGCGGATACATCTCAGTGTAGCCTACTAAGGTTCGGTATTGTGCGCATGTTTCTACATAGTTGGGAAAACAAGAGAACGTATGCTGCACCGCTCACCGAATTCATTTGGAACGTCGATTTCGGCCAAGTTGTTAATGTGAGTAAACAATTTAAACATAGTTCTTATACCGCGAAGT
The DNA here is from genome assembly GCA_917499265.3 of Mimumesa dahlbomi. Lineage (NCBI taxonomy): Eukaryota > Metazoa > Arthropoda > Insecta > Hymenoptera > Crabronidae > Mimumesa > Mimumesa dahlbomi. The sequence continues at coordinate 6,075,439 of OU824118.1, read as the reverse complement.
TGTATATAAAGAGAGAAGCTTACAAATGTATCATTCTATGATATGTCATTTCAGCAACACAGTAGACACATTTAGGCAATACCACGACGTGTATATTCCGGGTATGGTAGAGGCTAGGTGTTATTGTGTTCAGAAAAAAGCGATTATACTGCAATTTTTTAAAACATACGCAACTCCAAGTGGGGGGATTTCATGTCTTTGCATTATTTCTGCGACAGAGAAACTTCATTAAAGGCATTTTTCGGAGTAAACCGATCAATTTGATATTCCTAAACAGTGTTACCCATCCAACATGGACTCGCCCAGCTAAGTTTCATTGTGAGGAGTCACGTGATAGCAAACAGTGACGGCCCAATACGTATAGAACCCTTCGCGAAAAGACTCGTTATGTGCTACGGAAATACTGTCCTAAGTTTTGTTTTCTTGACATTTTAAGTACTATTGCTACAACAGACTAAGATAATACTAAAATGAAGCTTCATAAGTGCTGTTTTAATGGAGTTTTACAAAAACTGTGAATGCGTCTGGAAACAGATGTTTGCTGTTGCGTTAGCAACATGCATCACATGATTGGCAACCATGATAAATATTGGCAATAATTACAAGCATTCCCTCAATCCATCCGTTAATAAGTCTATCAAAACCATTGTCCGCCTATATTTCAACAAGTTAGTACATATACATCGTATCTTTTAAAAAGGTATTGGTTGTTTGAGTCAGCACTTTTGATGGTCCAGATGGCTGCATGCATGATTATTGAATAACTGGGTACATGTGAATTGCAAGATGACTGTCATGTTGCATTTTAACTTTTTCAAAATCTTCGATTATCCTTATACAAGTTATTTCATAAAGGACATCAGTAAGGAAATATGTCGACCGAAGAGTTTATTGTACACAGTACTGTATTGGGATCTTCTATTTCGCTTGAAGCAATAACGTTGGGTTTGCAATTAAGTGTACTAGCAAGATCATTTTCGCTAACAAATTGCAATTCGAATGACGATCTACTAACAGGTATTCGGAAAATGAGTATTCGTAACACGTTACTGCACACAACGATGTAGCCACCGCAATTGTGTTTATCCATTTTAACTAATGATCGGAACTTTAAAATCCAAATGAGTGAATTACTTAGATGTTTACTCCCCAAATACTTCGATAGTGTATCAGCAAGCTTCAATGTATAGATGTGAGTTAAACGTGGGAAATTTCCGGATGTGGGTTACTGACTCATTGCTCCTAGAAGGATTAGAAGATTCTGTCTATGTTCAAAACAAATTACTTTTTCGAGTTATATATCCTTCGGAAACATAAAGATCTGAAATCATTGGACCGGTCAGTTCCTACCTTTCAAGTCTTTATACTCTAAATGAATGTACTAAAGCCAGGGCAACGTTTAGGTTAGGTGATGTACGTAGAGTATATCAGTTCGCTGACTCTAGCAACTCGTTTGTCCTCTTAGTGTGATTCACGTGATGTCGCGAAATAACTGACATTACATTCTGTAATGTTCATTGTATCTCAATGCAGTCCGAACTATGACTGGAACTGGGGAATACTATGGTTCTTGTAAATCCTAATTTAGACGACCGTTCTGAACATTCAGTCCGCCTTTGGGAGCTGGCTCACCAACTTGTCCTAGGTGTAAAGGCATGTTTAATAAAGAACTTCAATCATTCTTGGGAATGAAAAGCATTCACAAGTCTATTCAGACCAAGCCTGTAATTGCAAAGCCAGATTTTTTTAACGATCACTCTGAAAGTGGTAATCATCTCTGTAGGTTTGAATACAACCCCTTAGTCTCTTAAAGCAAATTGGTATTGCGGAACTGATCAGTGATGCCTTTTGGACCAGAACAGTGTTCGGTATTGAAACATTCTTAACAGTGGGTTGATGTTGTTGGATGCTTGGCAGTGCTGGGCCAGATAGGGTGGAGAAGGATCGTGAATAAGCTAATGTCTGGGCCACGTTTGCCACTTTTTATGCCTAGAGGGAAAAGGAAAGAAAGTGAAGGGAGGGGAGGGAGGACGAGCCAGGATAGTGGGGACACAAAACAAGATGTCGATTCGTTGTACGCAATTCGCGCACGACTACCTTCAGAATATGTACGTTTGAGAGTTATATCTAATGAATATAAAACGTGTTGTTCTATCTTTCAGTCGAAATGTTCGACGGCATGTCTTCTCCTCAGGACCGTCTAGAGACCATTGATAAGAAAATGATTCATCAACCTGAAGAAAGTAATCATGTGATCAACGTGTGCATTCCTAAAGTGGAACCTTATTATTCTACAAGAGATGAGGATTCAAATGATGAGTCATTAAGTTATGTGAGTACCGTTTCGTTGTGATAGAACTAACTATGTACTTTGTAACTTTGGTTGAATGTTAAACAACGTCCCTCTTTTTTAATTAACCATTAACTGATGATGACTTCGTTTGTACTTATAATGTCTGAAATGGTTGAACAAACAAAACAATTGTTTATATAAAGATGCTGATAGTTAATTCTATATCACCAACTTGTAGTATCCATATACATATTTAGTTGTTATCTACGCGAATGGCAGATAGGTCTGGGTTAGGTGTCTTTATGAAAAAGGCGGGAAACACATTCATTCTGCGCTGATGTGTGGCGGGAATTCAAAAATTCATGTATTTTTTATCGTACTTGTAGATTCGTAAAAATGCACATAATTCACTACAATCTTCTGTAGCATATTTTTATTGTAAGTTATGTAAAATCTGATATAAGTACATATATTAGTGAATGTATGTTATTATAAGTAGTTATATGATGTACAGTTTCAAATATCATAGGAATCAAATGGCTCAAGTGTATGTAAAGTTTGTTTGTATTTTAGTCTTTTGTAGAATTGGTAATTTAATGTTATAATTATTCACTGTCTGTTTATTATGTCAGATAACAATTAATTGTAATATGTATTATGTTCTGAAGAGTAATGTCCTTTGATTTTTGGATACTATTGAACATTCTTGAAGATATAATAAACATAATTGAAAATGATACATTTTTATACCTTTTTTTCAGAATGAAATGGTATCACCAATCCCTTTTACAGCACCGTATAAAGTGAGAGACCCGATTGTTCTCCTTGAAAAATGTGATAAAATATGGGAAACACTACAATTAATAAAAGATGTACAAAGTGAAGATAATGATAAAATAGTTGATAATGGGCCACAGTCAGTGCAGACTCCAGTTGTGTCAGAAAACTTAAACAAGTTAGAAACATCTAATAAACCTATTTCATCATACATTGAGTACCAACCTACATTGGAAAATATTAGCACTGTATTACCAAATTTGAAAATATCTGTCAAATCTAAAAAAAAGTTGTATCACTGTGTAACTTGTGGAAAACAGTATACTGAAAATCGAAGTCTAAGGGAGCATTCTGTCAAAATTCATGGTATTTATATTCCTCCAAAACGACACCGCTCGAGTTTGAAAAAATCAGAAGAACTAGAAGGATCAAAAGTAGTTGCTAAGGATACAGATAAGACTGCAAATGTTGATGATAAGAAGGATCACCAGGAATTGAGAGAAGATCTTGATACAGTCAAATTTAATTCTCGTCTTCAGAAAAGAAGAAATCTTTCACTTAGTAATAGTAACAATACTACTGTCAGTGACATTGAAACAAATGAATGTAAAAGTAATCGACCCAATAATAAACTGCAACAAAGTCAGAAAACAAATTCTGTACAGTCTACTAGACTTTTGTGTGTTTTATGCAAGCATTTTGTAATAGATATAAAAAACCATCTGATTGATTATCACAAAATTGAATGTGCTGATGTGATGATAAAAGATCTCGAGAAAACATCAGCAGCTGAGACAATTATCAAGTCAAAAGATAAGGAGTCAAAAGATAAAAAGTCAAAAGTTAAGGAGTCAAAGACAAGCACAGCTACTAGTAATAAACTTGTAGAAAAAGGTCCTGTTTCAGCTGTTTCAAAACAGACAGTTCCATCCAAACATCGAATGGATACATTAGAAACCTCTTTAGAAAGACCAAAACGAAAAGCCACTACAACACAAGTGAACCCAGCAAAAAGACATAAAGGGAATGATGATGTCTCACATACCCCTACTGAAACATCACAGAATTCCCATTCTAAGAAAAGTACATTACAGTGCGACATTTGTTTTGGAACATATACTCGTCCTCAAGGTTTACGGAAACATAAACGTATTCATCATCTCCATGGAGAAACAAAAGAAAATTTTCATTTATTTGAATGTAGGTACCCAAATTCACCATTGTTTTTGAAATGGAAGACAACAGTAAACACAACAAACCTTCCCCCTGCATCAGGCAATACAAATAATTTGAAAGAAATCAGTAGAAATGTTTCTGAAAAAAGGAGAACAAGACAGCAAACATCCATCTCTACAAGTGATGGTGAACAAAGAAGTGAGCAATATAATTATGATTCAACTGAAACCACTTGTAATTGTGGCAGATCTTTCCGTAATCCTCATACATTATTTATCCATAAAAGTAAGTGTAAATTCCAGGTAGACGGAGAACAGCAGTGTATAAAAAATAATTCTGATAGAGACTCTGGAATTGGGATTAATATTACTATAAAAAAGAAAAATGATTCTTATGAGATTGTGGGAAAAGATAGTAGCGAAGAAAATAATCAAAAAGATTCTGATTATTTGAAAGATAAGGATACTGCTTCGGATACATCAGATTGTACATCTGAAGACTTTAGTAATGAACAAACAAATACACAAGACATTGAAACTCTGGAATTGTCTAAATATAGTAAAGACCACAGCATTTTAAAATTGATGCTTGTGGATGAAGATATCGATGTGGATGTAGAAGCTGATTCGCAAGACAGTACTTCTAATAATACAATTGAGGATACTACTACTACCGAGGAATTAGAAAATACTTCTAATAAAGAAAATAACGTGGAAACACAAATAAAGGTAGACACTGGTATACGTCAGAAAAATGTATCATCTTTAAAATTTTTGTGTAGAAAGGTTCTACTTAAGAATAAATTAATTAAACGAAAATCGCGTGTTCGAAGTATAAAGTGGTATGTGAAGAAGAAACTTTGCATATGTGGAAAGAAATATTCCAATAAAAGTGCCCTAAAAATTCATATATTTAAAAATCATCGGTATTTACTAACATGTGCATATTGTAACGAAAGCTTCAGTGATTTTGATAAACGAGATACACATAAGTGTCCTGTTGATAAGGGGAAAACTTTCTCCGATCCATTGGACAAAATCCCTTGTCATTATTGCCCCAATATATTAATTGGTGAAAGAAAATTTGATGAACATATTTTGGTAAAACATTCTGATCCTAATAATCCTTATCAATGTTTTAACTGTCCCAAACGTTTTCTCACAAATTCAATTCGAGATGAACATTTTATTAAAGAACATAGTATAACATGCTGTTCTTTTTGCGAGAAGAAATGTCATATTAGTATAAAGGCAAGACACGAAGGTTATCATCTTGGGCTTGGTTATCCTTGTCACTTATGTAAGAGAACTTATCCTGCTAGACATGTTTTAACAAGGCATAGAAAGATGGTTCATGAAAATATAAATTCGAAAATGTTTATTGAGGCTTATGATAGTGATACATATGAAGCAAAATGCAATGTGTGTGGTCTATCTTTTGAGAATAAGGAACATCTGGGACAACACTTACTGAAAAAATGTATGTAGGAAGGATGAACCAAAATTTGTTAAAAGAGGTACTATTACAGGTACCTAATGTTGTTATCGTAAATCATACCAATTCGTCGTTTTTTTATCGTTATTTTCTGATTGTACTGACTATCTTTTTTCATGGAATTAAATATTACGTTATTTTGCACTCTACCTTTGTTAAATAAGTTGTTTTAATCCACAGGAATTATAACATTAACCATTTGATACATTTTTTCGGATAGATTATAATAAATTTTTCATTAACGAATTTTACATAGTATTCAATATATCACTAGTAAATAGAACGTCATAGTCGTTACGCGTAATAGAGTATTTTACAAGAGGCACAACTGGAAAATAAATTTATCGTCAAAATATGTATTTAAATACGTTATACTAGGTGATAATAAATAAATAACGTTTATACGAAACCGATAAAGTCGAATGTTCATTTGTGAAATTGTATAATCAAAGATTTTCGAAATGTCGCTACACGTTACTGTTGCAAATAAGTATTTTAGTTTCGGTGTAGCAAGCTTATTAATAATACAATTTAAAAGGGTAATAATGTAATTACGCAGTAGTTTATGATGATAATCCGGTTGAAACCAGTTAACTTGCAATGCTTTGCAATTTGTTGTATGGCCATACTGTGCTAAATGATAACTATAAGTGTAGCATTTGACCAAGACCAAAGTAAAGATGAAAATAGTTGCGGTGTGTTGACAACGCGACCACATTTATTTTTCTAATGAGCTTCAAATTTACTACACTATCATTCAATAGATCGCGTTTTAGTCAATGTCCGAAGTTGTATATTTTCCAACAAATGCATCACAATTAGTTAACTCCATTAAATATTTTTTAATACTCTGCTTGTCGATGAATGCTGCTTACGAAATAGCTGTATTTTTTTTCTATAAATTAAGTGATTCTGAGTTATAAAATATTGCGTATCAAATTCGGCATGCTTCAGAAGGAGTTAACGTTATACATAACATTGTAAAAAGATGCTCTCATTTTGTATACTATTATTGTAGGCAAAGTTAATCGAACTGATGATATCAATAATAGCATATTAATATTTGTCAACTTTCTTTGAATGAATTTGTTTACTTATGTGAATAAACATATACAGAGAAATTACATTAACCTTGGCCGAAGATCTTGCGCTTCCGGGACTTAGAAATTGATATCGTACTAATAAATAAGATTAATTCTCTTTTAATTGCATACAAAATATATTTTTATACCTACGCAGTTACGTTGATGTATACCTGTATGATAGAAGAATTGCTAATGCATTATTTTCATTTGTATTGATTTGTGAACGATAAAAAGCAAGTAGCATTTTAGGTGATTTTGAAATATAACTACGCGAAGTTTATTTATTTAATTTTTGTACAATTTATATGTCATCGCGTTACTATTTTTTTTGTAAAAAATTTTCTGAATAAAAATGGACATATAATTCTACCATGTATGTGTAAGTTTTTATTGTGCATATATTGCACGTGTTGAAACGAAAGTGGGATACAACAAAATGTCCGAATACATTCTATTTCCATCCAATCGGATTGTCAACATGATGTAATTACTAAAATGCAGTGGCATTCGTGTAGATGAATGTATAAAAAAGAAATTTAAAATGATTCCCTAAACTCAAAGTTTATCATAAAACAAAGAGCCCGACTTTAAATCCCGTCTTTACTAGTTGCAGTTTTCTACAAAAATTTAGCATATCCTCCATTTAAAAATTAATATATCCCAACCTCGAGAAACGGAAGTATGTTGTAACTTCCGAACGTTGTTTGTCCTTAACAGTGAGTATATATGTCGTTCCCTTTGCATTTATTGACGACGGAATCAAATTTCTCCTTTACCCTGTTGGAGGCAGACACATTGGCGGCAATTCAAAGCAATTGAAATCGAACGGTGTTTGGTGGAGGGGGGTGTAGCCGGTTTAGTTGAAAAAGTACACGACAGACGGCGCCTTCAGCGTAGTCGTCGCCATCGAAATTCTCGAACCGATCAAAGCCGTACAGAGTTTCTAAGAGGGTGGTCGCGCGTTACGCTCGGATATTTTTCAGTCAGAGAGAATCTTGTCGAGTAACGTATATGGTTCGGTTCGCGTACCAGAAAACGTAAGAAAAATGACGGAACATCGTGTGATTTGACAGTGAAGAAACATTTAACGGGAAAAGTGCCTCGGTATCCTGTGGTTGGTATCCGGGAACCCTAAGTATTCATCACAACACCCTGGTGGTTCTCTGGTTAGTTCCTCGCGTCGTATTTTGGTGCATCAGGATATCCGATTATCAAGCAATCGTCTGATTTGGGTGACCGGATAGGTTGTGGTAGATCTGGTAGAATCAGGTCAACAAAGTAGATGCGTGCAAAGCACGGGAAAAGGGTTCAAAACATTGATCGCCGAACGTGGTGTACGATTTTATAGCGAGCGAGGAACTAGGCCCGGCATAGTCGATATACATGTATACGTAAGCCACTCTGCCAATAGCCCAGACCAGGAAATTTCAGTTCGGAAAAAAAACATGAGACATCATTAAAGAGTACACACCTTTACGCAGTTTACGGAACTCGTTTCCCTATTGATCTTTTTACGTTCGAAAATTTCAGTGGATTCAAGTCATAATACAGCATTGCTAGATTCTTCTGAAAAAATATATTGGATGCAAGTGCGACGATTTATTACTTGGCAATAAACAATTAAAACTAATATCGTAATCGTTGACTTAGATTCGTCAGATTTTTTTTCAAAATTATCCATTACATTTATCGAATACGTGTTCGATATTGATTATATTCCTCACGGTTTTTCGAAGTATCGATCATAGTCTCATTCAAGAATTTCTCTCGCATCTGTCTCCAGTATCTTTTTTCATCGTGCTCGGCTCGCTCCCTCTATTTAGGTGACTTTTAAGTTTCCCACGTCATAAAATATAAAAAAAATTCACAAAACGATACGTCCCTTGTGTATGATCTTTAGAACTATATTTCACGTCAGTGGCATTTATAGACCGACATTTATCTCGAGATCGGGCTGTACGCTCCCTATTCGATCAAACGTATCCCCTTAGAATTTTTTCGAGGGATTTCCAAGCACTCGAAAGGGTTCGTGTGTGCGTAAGTTCTTCATCTTAAAACCTCGAAACGATGGTCCCGCGTGGTTTGACTGCTTTTATCGCGGTGGTTCGTACGCTCGAGAGGCGCGCAGTGCTCAAACGGGCACGGTCGAATCGATTTTCCCTGGTTCTACTGCTGACTGCCCTACCACATACAACGATTCCCCGTGTCCCTTGTAGTTCTTCGGAAATTATTTCCCTCGGCGAGTTTCCCGTCACACATGGCGGTGCGCACATCGTTCCTTTCGTCATCGTGTGAATTCGAATCGCGGCCGGAATCGATTTCATCGGGATCGATGTGATCTTTCGCGCCAGATTCACCGTCAACATATTGGAAGGCGGGCGCGATTGTAGGCCTCTTCGAGACCGTCTAAAATTAAACGATGATCGAAAGCGTTTCGCTCGCGGGAATAATTTCTTTGGTGCAGTTAAAATGACGATGGGTACGCAGAGCCAGATCGTTTCCGGTTGCCCAACCTAGGATGTCCCGATAGATGCTCGCAGAATAAATCGATTAATACCCGATTGGCAAGTGCTTCTTAAAGTCTGTTTCCAGCGTGGTTCGACTGACTCGTTATAGCATACCGTTATACCACCCGTATCGTGCATCGACGATGCTAAAAATAACGACGATGAGAGGAACAACGAAAGTAATCCTGTTTGTTGGGATTAATGAATTTTGACAGATTGCGAATAGGAATGATAATGGTTGACATTTACATGTCGGAGTGGGTCAATCGTACGTAGATTTGTTTTTAACGATTGTGACGTACTCCAACATTTAGGTACAGTACGGAGGACAGAACCCAGCATCATTTCTATTTTCAATGTTGCCTCGGGCATTTAAAATGCCTGTTCCTAAGGAAATTAGTTCGTCCGTGAAATCTATTTCGAGAGTATTTTTGAAGCACGTTTCGTAAATCTTTCAAAGAGTCGATTTATCCTTTGATACGTTTCTCGCGCACAGTAATAGACAATTGGTTAAATTTTATTCACGAGACGTTGTTCACCTAAATTTACCTATAAGTACTAACCGAATAGACACCCTATATATCGTAACATCTGTTTCCATATTTCCCCCCTAAACGCGGTAGCAATCTTGACACGCTTTCAGCTGTATCAATCTCTTTATTCAAAGATACAACCCCTAAAAATCAATTTCGTCTATCTTACATTTGTATACCTATCAATTACACATTATTCATTTCCTTCCAATACGAGTAGTTACTTCAAAAAATTGTCTCCAACACGAATATACCGATTTCTCACGAACGTGCTTCAACCTATCCATTCTATTGTTCACGTGACCGCAATATCAGTGTCTATCTGAAAAGTGTCATGCACCCCTGAAACCGGTCGGTCGTTCAGAGATCCCCGGCTTGTATCCCATCCCCTACTGATCGATCCGTCGTGCTGTTCGCGTAGATATCCGTATCGTGGTCGACGGGGCGACATCGGCAATTAGGAAACGGAAGGTGTGGAACGCGAGAGTGAAACGAGGAGGAACCGGCGGAGGGTGAGGCCGAAGTGATGACGGGTGAGGAGGGCAAGTGCGGGGGTGGAACCGGTGGCGCCGGCGGGGGTACCCACGGAGGGAACACGAACATTAGCGTTACCGACAACGCGAACAATGTTAACGCGAACGTACACGCGAATGTTAATGCCAACATAAATGTCAGCCAGCAAAATGGGGGACCGGAAAAGGCGCCTGTCGTCGGCGGTACCAATGTGGAAACACTACCACGAGCCGGTAAACAGGTAAGAATTTACATAATTATACTGGTATTAGATTATTCGTCGACGGAGGGGGGGGGGTGAAACATTTGGGTCGCGTACCTTGAACGTTGTACGAGTCCAATTTTGAAAATTGTGCAGTTTATGGTAATGGTATTTGTTTGATCGTAATGTATGTATATGGGAACGCGAAACAAGTGGACTTACTATATTTTCAAAATATACAGCTCATTTGTACTGGGGAGCCAAGAATTACCGCTTTGCAATGTTTGGGCGGACTTTATGTCTTCGTTTAAATTCCATGGTTGAAGACAGGATGAATTATTTTGTTGATGACTGAATAATTGTGGTGATGTATTAATCTTTGAGCAGTCCATTGCGTACAATAGATTTGGAGTACAGCCATTTTATATTAAACGTTTATGTTACATGACATTTTGTTTGTAATAATTGATGCGATTCGTGAAGCTTCTTGTTTTAGAATGAGAAACGTATTATAAAATCTATTTAATTACTTCATTATCTACGTATCTTTTTATTCTGAGGGACAGCTGGAAAAAAAGTATATCCAATTCTTTTACGGAATGTCGTTGAAGTTCATGTTTTAATCAACGACGAAATGAAACTCTGTGACTTACAATTAGTTTCTTTACCCCTATTAAGTCAGAGGGAGCAATTTTCCAGCAAACATTGGCCTGAAACTTGAGTAAATAGAACAAGACTGGAGTTTCGTTTTTCACCCCAAGTTAACTCGGGCAAATTTTGTAAACTGGTTATTTACCTTGCATCAGCCTGTGTAACTTTAAAGTAAGAAATGAAAGAATGCTTAAAATAGTATTTAAAGTCAGATTGTATTTGATGTATTCAAATTTTATTGTTATCTGTAATAATATAGAACTTCAATGTATCTATGGAAGATGAAAGATTAACAAAAAATATATTGTATATTTTTAATTGAATTGTCTGGAAAATATCATGCAATAGGTTTCGTTAATAAATCTAAATTTAAAGATTGAGGGTAGATTTTAGAAAGAACAGGAAATAAATTTAAAACTCTTTTTATAATTTGAGATCTCAGTATATAACATGTTATCCATTTATTCTTCAATCTGTTTTGTCAAAAAGAACGAAAGTAACTAAATCTACATTTAATGTAAATACATCAATACGGTAATTTATTCACTGATAAGATCAATAAGGTTGTAGAAAGTTATAAAAGCATCCATTAAAGTCACTTTTCCATAAATAAAACTATTGTATCGAGTGTAAAACTTGAAAATCCTCCATTTACGTAAATTCTATTTTGCACGTAAAGCTTTGGTAACTTTTATCCAATACTTCTTCTCGTACAATTGTGTTTTCAAATTTCTTTAAAAGAAAGTTTTCGCAAGACAAAGTTCTCAAGAAGTTTCTCGCATTCCGAATCATATTTAATATAGGTATAAATACAGGAGTTTTAAATACGGAGGAAAATAGGACTCTGATACTTAATACACTTTTTGCCCTCATCAAGTTTGCATATCCTGTATTATTCTATTCTTTTTGCATTAATACGTGCGGCTGTTTACTCACGTTACATGGCACGTGTTGCATTAAAGAGATACATAAACGTCATCCTGTTCAGTTATTAATATACACCGAAAGAACAGTTATCATGTAATTTTGATGAATTGTTGAAATTTAATCTATTTGTTAAAGCGAATATAATACATAACTCCGGTCGTTGTATACTTGTATATTCAGCGTTTAATAATTATTGTCTTGCCAAGAATTATTACATCTACAGTGCTCGTTAATTAATTAGTATAAACTGTAGACAGAAAGCATTCATCGAGGAAAAATAAAATTTGTACATAATGCTAACAAGCTACATTTGTGCACGAGTTCAAATGTATGGATGCAATGGCTTGCATTTTAAATGGGGTGGGAAAGTACAATATGATATAAATATTGAGTGCATTTTGTATGCAACGTGAACATCGTTTGGACTGAATTGAATTATTCCGTTAATTTCTAGATTTCTTTGTATAATGTTTTGGTCACTATAATCAATGCTTACATATATTGATATTATGCTTAACATAGAAAGTTGGTGAATGTAAGTTCTCATAAAATTCGAATTACATTCGAAAATACTTGTTCACCTTACAAGTATACTTGTTAGTATAGAGATGACATATGTGGTGGAGTAAAACATTCGTTTGTAAGCTGCTATTCTGTAAAAAATTATAATATACATCAGAAGTAATGTAATCTTATTTTATTTAGTAAAAAACAAACGTAACCAGTTTTTTGAAAAAACACTGCGTTTGGGTTTATCCGTAATCCGAATATATATCTGAAAAACGTGTATATATGCATGTTTTATTATTATCGTTTCGTGCAGATCATATTCTTAGCTTTTTGCTTGATGCAGAAATGATAGCAGAACTATTTAGATTGTGAAATCCAGATACCAAATTGGTGGGTTCGTAGCTGTTTCGTAATCTATACAATCGTAATCTGTATTAATAACACTAAAGTTGCTGGAACAAAAAGTATTTGTTGCGATATTATAGTTACAGAAGTATGGAAATACAGTCTATAAATACACACTGTATACAATTCGTTTTTTTCAGTAAGATGTAGTGAAAAGTTATTTTTTTATATTCTATATTACAACCGATTTCTTTGTTGCTTAAAAATCAAAAAATAAATTGGCCTATATTATTTAATTTAATCTATCTGCATTTGATCCGTGTATACACAAATTTGTATTAATTAGATTTGAATAAACTTCGCGCAGAAATAGCAACAATCGAAAAAGAAGCAACCATAAAATGTAAATTAACCACAAATCAGTATGACCTCATTGAATTGCATATTTTACCGTATTACATATTTTAATAACCTTCTACGGTGTATGATATAGACTTCAATTATTATTAATGATAATACCGAAAATTTTTTTCCAAAACGTGATTTCAATTTAACGATACACCGACGAGTATAAGGAAAAGTTTGAAGCCATAGAAATCTTTTTAATTCCCGTTCATTCATACACCATAGTCCTTGATTACTATCTTCAAGGACGTGTACGTGAATTTCGAAACTATACGGCGCGAGTGCTTTTAATACTAGATAGTCTGCACACTACATGCAAAGCGACCATTACGGCTTATTGTTAGTGACCGATTGTTACAGCTGAAAGGTCACGGTTACGGTAAGACGTAGGCTGCTGTGAAAGTAGTAAACGGAGTACGTCGGTTTTGTATTCAGGATTTCATGCGTCTGAAGGCATTGTTTGTACTGGGCATAATAGCTAGCGGGAAATAGTAGATCCTATTCATATTTCAACTCCAGTTTCAAGCCAAAAATGGCATCGGATTCGCGCGGGATGCAATTTTGACTGAACTGACATTTAATTTTATCAACGTTATTTATAATATCATAATAGAATTATAATGGGGTAGGCACACGTAATTCTTTACCATTATGTTAGATTGAAATTCGTCGCGTTGGATTTTCATTTTGATATTACATTTCACACCGATGTAATTGCAGGCAAACCGAAATGTGAATTTTACGTTGAAATTCTTACGAAAACGCAAATATAATTAAAGTTCGCGCAGAATAGTTTGCTGTGATAATTTTGTCGAGATATAATTTAAATGCAAACTTGTCTTTTTGAGATGAAAGCTGAGATAATGAACATGAAATGGTTTTACAATTTCTTTGTACATTAAATCTTTTTAAGAGATTTATAATAGGCAGAAAAAATAATTCCTTTTTATACACCAAAATGAAGAAAAGTGCAAAATAATAACATTTCTTATATTTTTAAATCCATTTTTTTATGCAGTATTTTATGTTATCTACTTGTAAACAAGTGTGAAAGTGTAATATTATAGACGAATCTATTGGCACTACCAAGGGGTAGTAACATGACACGGAAGTGTACGAAAATTATATATTTTTATTAAATATTTGAACCCTCTTAACAATTTGAGAGATTAAAGTTACAGATTATTTCAATATTAAAAGAATTGCTGTTATCTCAAATAGCTTTATCATATTTCTTATCAATTATTTTTGGTATTTTGAGTTACATATTCCTTAATTTTTTGCGGTGTTACTCGCAGTTGTACGTACAAAGTACAACGTGGAAATATACGGTGCGAATTATCTGTATTATTTCCGTTAAACATGTCCGGCTTCACAATTTAAACTAACTGATTAAAACCAACGGTGGCAACTAGTACACGCACGAAACTCGCAAAAATTAGGTCGGAACAGGTTAAATAAGTACTCCGTTTTCTCACAATACTTCTTCCCTTTGCTTCTAATACGAATCCAGTACATTGTATTACGTAATTCATGAAATATAATATTCACCTACCTATGAAATTATATTAACAATGAATTTGAAATCTCAGGTTGCGATGAAAAACCACAAAAAGGTGATATTTTTTCCGATTACCTTTCATTTTCAATACGATGCAAAATTATTCACAAACGTGTAAATGCGATAATGTGTCTTATCAGATGCAGTATATACGTGCTGCAATATTTTTTTCCAAAAAAAATTGACGTTCATTCCGTTTTAATGCGTTTCCTGCGCACCTTTGCTGACTGCAATAAATGGGTTACTGTTGCACCGCTTATCGAAATTCTGGGAACGGCAGCAGGAGTTCATCCTATCTCCTGTATGTAAAGACTTCATTGACTCGGATTACCGTTTCGTCTGGCATTTGTGATTCGTTTGGTATGCGCCACCATTTATCCATTCTGCATACACACTCTAGTCTCACGTAAGATTACGTCATAATCCAACCGTGGACCCTCGTCAATGAACCTTGAGCTGTATTATGAAATCATGAATGTTACGTATAATTTTTTTGTAGTACGTATTACACACATACATGTACAGACGAACGTTATCGTAGTCGGTAGGAATATATTAAATATTCGGACATAACGTAATTAATAAAAAGTAACGCGTGTGAAATTTCCAGTTTTTTCGGATTTAATGGTGGCAAATTAAACTTATCGAATTCAATAACAATTGAATTGTTTTGACCTGTTCACGCAAGGAAAATGTATTGTGTTATATGTATAAGGAAACGGATCATTGAACCCGTTCGACCTTTAATTAATATTCAGGAAAATATACTAGGCCCCGTGGGACATAGCTCCATCTAGAAAAGTATTACTGTAGGTCTTTGCAATTACATGGAGAATCATTTCACCCTTCATGTAATAACCCTTATCATGTCTATAATTACGTGGAGTTATACGTATATCTTTAGTTTTTATCAGTAACGAATTTCACGTTGATTTTATGTATAAGTTATATTTTTCGCGATCGTACAAAGCTTACGTAATAGCATGTAGATTCGAATACCAAGCAAATAATATGAATTAGTTTTTTCATTCGACTTTGCGGTAGCTTCTTTCTCTCCTTTTTTTCGGAGTGCAGTTTATTAACATAGAAATCGTTCATGCTATTCACTCGCATGAACATCTATAACCGGATTTTATGATAAATGCCCGATGTTTAATTTCACTTCGAGAAGGGTAAAGGGCGAAAAGGCTTCGCAGCGATCGCAGTGATGAATATAGGTCACTGACGACGCATTACATGCTAAATGTACGTCCGGTTATTCCTGACATTCAGCGACGAGATCGCTATAATTTCGCGGGTCTCATTTAGGGAAGTATTATATACATGTACGCTGCCCACGTATGACGTGTCCCCATATGTAAACTTACGAAAGCAAACACATGAAGGCGAGTGTGATGAGTCGAAGTTACGTCTGATTGCTTACAATGCGATGCCATGCAACATATCACCCACAGCTATTAAGAAACATGCGCATTTTTTATGCCATGTGTCATTCTCTTCTTAAAAACGATTAAGGAATAAGTAGTTTATTAAGAAAGTACTTCGAAAGGGGAGACTGATATTAATGACGAAAGTACTTTAGGGTGTGTTGAGAGTTTAGTCGAGAGAACATGGAAAATACATTGATACTTAGATGAACATTTTGTCCTTGTATTTTAGTTTCTTCTGTCAACTTTAATTTATACCAGAAAGTAATCCTGGCGGGTTAGACACAGCGTACACTTAATACGTCTTGCATTTTACCATTTTCAATGATACTGTTACTAATTATATACACATAGACGTAATACGATAGCTAGTTGTTACAATACTATCAGTTTCCTGCATGCATAATTATAGTCGGTACATAATAATCGTGTCGACTGCATGCTGTCACCGTTTTATTTTAACGGACGTAACTTAACAAATACACAATCGGATGACAAAAACAGAAATTGCATGATAGCTTCGCTGTATATGTTTCACTAAGTTTTTAATATCATAGGATATTTCAAAATATCTGTATATATATATATTTACATTTACAAACGTGCTCAAGTGTCGCGTAAATTACAGTGGTTGGTCGACAGTGCAGTCGGCGGGAACAGCTTTGAAGGTTCACGAATGCGGAAAGTTTCGCGGCGAAGCACATATATGTATGCGGAGTAATTAAAACGGTCTTGAACCCTCAAAGCGGCACGTGACCACGCGCGCCTTCACGGTCTGCGAAATCATTTATCGAGTTTCGGCGAGAGGGGCGAGTTAGCAACTTGTGCGTGATGTGCACCCGGGGTAGCCGCACAACGGCGTTGTTTTCTATTTTGTCGATTCCCAACCGGATGGAATTGGGTTGCGAAACCGCACGGCGAGAGAGTCCGGCGACGCAGGCGCGTACGCGGGCTTAGCTCATCTACACATAAAGTTTCTACCATCGCGCGTAGAGGTAGACTGAAAATAAACGTTTTCGCGTCAGAACGTTGCCGCAATGGCGTCGAATGAAAACCGTACGATCCGATTTATGCCCAAGGTACAGCATGTATGTACCGTACGTACGTACGTACATAAACGTGCACGGGGCCGTGTGAACGATATGTTCAACACTGGTGACCGTAACTTCCTGTACAGCATCCCTTGATGTCCCGACGTTCAATGAAGTCTCAAAGACGTAACGATTAGAGGGGAATTACTCTTCTTAACGGTCTTACGTTGATGGAATTTTGGCAAATTTGTTCGTTTTTATTATTGTCGAATGGTATTATGTATATACTGGACACAGGAGAAAAAGAATTAGTATGACTCATCGTTTGTGTGCGGAGAACGTTACGAAATGTACTCGGATACGAGTGTTGGGTAATTCAATTTCTGTTTCAATCGTAATGGATTGGAGAATCGGTGGTTTTCGCAAAAAAATAAAACGTACTTTCACAATCATCTTTTAAAGTTCCTCGAAGTAAAATTTGGCACTGTGCCCTTGATGTGTACTTAAAGATGACGTGTGTCGCTGGAACCGTCAGTGATTGACCCACTTTAATAATGTCTCATGAAATGCCCCCCGTCGCTAAAAGCTTTGTAGGTGGCTGGAGTTATTTCATCGGACACAACAATCGGCAATGTCGTGTCACGGGTAAGGGACTAATTTAATTATTAAATCACGCCGACTTCTAAGTGCCATGCATATGCTCAACACCATCGTCTAATAGAGTTTGCTCCTCCAATGGAGCGCGACACTTCGCTTGTTCATTTCCTTCTGCCTAAGGACACACGCCCTTAAACGTATATATTCAGAAAAGTAGTGGGTTTACAAAAGGGTCGCAGCCCTTTCTTGTGCAGTCAATACTTCCTCTTCTTCTTCTGTTTTTTTTTTCACTCACTCATTCGACCTCGTAACCCGAGTGCCTTCCCTTTTTTGCCCCTCTTTCATCTAAACCGGGGTTCATAGCACCCCCAGCGTCATTTAATTTAGCGCTAAGGGCCAGGAGAAGTGAACCTCTCGTATAAGTACTCTCAAACGATTTTCGAATCCTTCCTACCCTCCACCGTTTCGCTCGTAATTAAGAAACTCGAAATTTATTTCGGTCGTAAGGAGTACAGAATAATTTGCATACGCGGCAGCAAGTACCATGGGTTAAAAGATTTTTTCTTTATTAGAGCGATGGTAAAAAAGGAACGTTCATTTTTTCCATTTTCTACGTAGTTAAAAATTTCATACTTTTGAGACATAAAACGCATTTAAATTGCACTTCAATAGCATTTAATATCGTCTATTATAAACGTATATATGTATAGTATCTCGTGAACAAAATTCATGACAAAGGAATAGACACCATGACTAAGGGTTTTACGTAAAAGAGACGAATTGATCGTATTGACGTCCGTTCTGATTGGCTAGTCGAATATTTGTCGCCAATTTGTCACCGATAGACGCAATTGACTCGAACGAGGAAAATAAAAAAGCAATAAAAAATGGCTGACAGTAGGGGGAGAGAGAGGGAGTCATCCAATAAATTGTAGTGTAAAGACTATAATCTTTTAACGAGAGTACGATTAAATTTCGCGATATAAAAATCTCCTTCTATAAAATGGTCTTGCTACGATTAAATATATTATTGCTAAAAAGTAATATAGAAATTGCCAAAATGTGACATGAGCAACTCCTCATCAAGATATTGCGAACTTTTTATTAATTTATTAATGAATTTCAGAAATTTCACCCGGGAATTAAATTGATATCTACAATTAATTATAAATCTCATTAATCAGTGCAACAACCTGTATTGATTCACGTGGGCGGGGTTGGTCTTGAGTTGGTGTAATAACCTGTATCGATTATTGAGGAGATGGTTAGGTTAGCTATTTTTTCCTGGCAAATGGGCGTAAGCAGGATAGATTATCAGGCGGATAATGCGAACTTTTCCGCAAGCACGTAAGAAATGTGATGAATTTTTCCTGTATTTTAATTTAAAGGAAAAAATAGTGACTTCAATCACTTATATGATTCCAGGTATATTAAAATTAAATGTAGTGGTTACGTTACAAGGAGCAATTTGATTGATGTGTAAATCTTCTAAAAATTGATTTTACAAAAATGCATTCTAGTTTTACATGGTCCGTTTCAATTTATTATTTTTACGAAAATAATTTAGCTGCTTTATAATATCTAACGAAGTGTACCAAGGTATAGTTAGATAGGGGACGGTTACATTGATAACCGTTCGTTATTTAACGCAGTAAATACGTTCATTGTGTTAGACTTGATTACGAAATTTCCAAGAGGCCGGCACATAATTTAAAATGCATGATAGTTCGTACGACATTTTTTATTTGCTGACCTTTCAATTTCTTCACAAACTGACGTAATCGCACGTAAGAGAGCGATTCATTTACATGCACGCGTGAAAATAAAAAAAACATCATTACAGTGCGCTCGAAATTCATAATGACATACGAAATGAGAAAAACACAATGTTATAACATCCTTCTGCTTTCAAGAATATCATTGCAACGTTACCTAACGAAGAACAATTTAACGCAACGATAAACCAACATTTTCCCATAAAGATATACGAAAGTAAATATTTCACGCACTCGCCAATTTATTCAACAAGTAAAAGTGAACAAATAAAATCCACGATACCCAGTGACGAAATAAAAAATCTCGATATTAATTTTGCAAAAACTCTTTGCATTCTTCCGATTAAAAATTGTTCTCCCATCCTTCATACCAGTGTCGTGCAAAATAGAGATAAATGTTTATCAGTACATTATCTGATACATCGATCCCCCGCTTTCAACCGGGCGATGTTGAAATCATTCTATGTACCCGGTAAGGTTAATTAAGCATCGATGTCGATGGTGATTGAACGATAGGAGGAAGAGATGATAAGGGGGTTTGTGGACGTGGAAGGGGGGAAAAGAAAGAGGTAAGCGGAGCGACAGGCAGCAGAGGAACGAATAGGGGGCGGTTTGCTGCAATAGCGCTACCGCGTTCATATCGACCCGAACTTCTAGACTCCATCTTGCTTGTCCCACATATACCTACACCTAGGTACGTGTACATGTACCTATCACTTACACTCGTATACATATATACCCACAGCCCTGCCCTGCTCTCTGCCATGTTTTCCCCCCCGTCTTTCTTTTCGACTCCCTTTTCTTTCCCTTTTGCTTTTTGTACACACGTACACGTACATAAAACACACGGCTTTTCTCTGCACCATCGGGTTTCGGTACACCGCCGCGCGAAAGGTGTCTCGTTGCATCCCGAACAGACATACAATACGCCCAATTTCACCATTGCCCCGATACGTACACACGGTAGAATATATTACACTTCCGACTTTCTAGGTGTCTCTTGTGGTCGTACCAGAAACGTTAGATTCAATGACTGTAAACGGATTTTTCTGCCTATAGGATTACGTAGTTTAACGGGGGGAAGAAACGATGTCGGAGGAGAGAGAGAGAGAGAGAGAGAGAAATTCGACTACGGTCGTTCGATAAGAACGAGGAAGGATCTAGAATGAAATGTAAAATCGTAGATGTATGGAGAGTCCGGGGAATTTCATTTCAGTTGAGCTTTTAGGAAAATGATGGTGCTTATGCGAAATTCATGTATTTTTGTAAAAGAGAATGAATGGAAGTATTGAAAAGAATTAGCGTGTTATTAACTTGTGGGCGAAATTGAAAAGGGTATTTTTTAATAGACTTTCGAATCCTTTGTCGTCTATTTTTAACAATTTAATCAGTTGTAATACAGTGTCTGTGATAGATACATAGTATGGGAGTAATAGATTCCTGATTTGGATTTTTATTAATAATGTGAAGCGAACAGGAGAAAAAATACAAAGTTCTTCACTTTTGTGCTGTAAACTTTACTCGATATGATATCAGAATTATACAAACAACTTTCTACTTATTCTCGTAATAGCAAGTGACATAAAACTGTGTCACCCGATATAGCTGCAAAGCGTGCACTGCATGCGACAGTATTTTATTCAGTAATCTGATCAATCATTTAAAATGTGCAATAAATAACTATTAAATGAGTATTATATATAGCAACAGAAAGGTTATAGCAGCCTAGATTGATTTAGTCCTTCGTTTACGTCTTGTCTGATTTAATCTTGTCCGGCTCGATATGGCACAAATATAATTTATGTCACACAAATTGCTGTGGTATTGCTGATTTCAGTGTCATCGACGACTGACCTGCACCTTTCGTGGCTTCTTTCGACATGGCAAACTGATAGATGTCATTCGTAAAAAGAAATCGGGAAATACGATTTTTGTAAACATATTAGTCACCTTAAGATTGCGCTAATTAATGTTAAATTTGTTATTTAACAGTAATATTCGATTCGATTACGAATTCGGTATTTCTCCATATACTGAACTTTCTGGTTTAGAAACTAAGTTTGTTTGTTTTTTTGTTTGAAATTCGGATTTTATTTACACAAAAATTAATTCATATTATTTAAATACGTCTCTTTTTAAAAATAATATATGTCATCAACTATTGAAATAATTATACATATAGATTCTAAGGTACCGAATAGAAACCGTGGAAATCATAATTATAAAACAATGACAAAACTAAACCTTAACTATTCAAAGTTTCTTTAAATATGATTTCTCAGATTTCTTTAAAATCGTATTATTGTCTACATGCACGGTATACGTAAGCGTGTAAAAACATGGTTTATTAAGTACGCATTTTACTGTGATACGTACGAGTAAATTGTTACGCCTCGTAAAAAACTCCAAGGAAAATAAGATCCGCACGATTACACGCTAACGAAATGATTCCGCGACACACATATCGTAATGTCGTCGGGGGGTCTTGAATCGACAAATTCTAAAATATCTCTGCGTTTCGCCGTTCGTGCATGCGCGACAACCACGACCTCGACCCTTTCAACCAGGCTCTTCATTGGCCCCCCTCGGTCGAAGCTGGAGCGAGCCCTCCTGTTCTCGTTTCCTCCGGCGTGTCGAGCGTACATTTAATTAAGCCCCAATGAAAAGGACGCGTTGGCGGCGATGAAGAGATTACGTTGCTGCTTAAAGTAAACTGACATACATATATTCGGATTTAAAAGAAAAAAATATATAAATAGGTATGCGTGTGATAAACAGGGAATCGTGGTACGAAACATATGATCGACCTAATTTTTGTTATATTAAATATGACAGGATTTACTTCTTTCTGTTTTCAAATACTGTTTTATGGATCAGAATGTAACGATGAAATTATTTAATTAATAATTTTCATATTATAGGTTTGATATAATTGCGCGGACGGTTGTAGTACATAAATACGTGCGTGGTGTGTTATTACTCGTCACGGTGTAGAAATATACCCGCGGAGAGAAATTCTTCGATGAAGTCGGATCGTAGCGAGTAATTTGTTAAGTTACGTAAAGGCGGTCATGGATAGCGATGTCATACGTCCGTATATGATTTTTGTTAGGTACACCGGATATTTGTTTCACTATGTGATATATTGTAAATGGTCCACTTTATGTCGCACATGAAACAATTACAGACTACCTCCGAGTATGATATAACGGTACAACAGGTTCAGGGTTCAATCGTTTGAGATTAGCATCAGGAGGCTCCGTTTATTAACGTCTTGAGGTTGAAAACTATTACCGTGTACCCTGCAATTTTCCGAGAAACGCTCTAACACGAATTTAAGACATAATTGTTTGTTTGTATCCTCACTATATCAGAATGTATGCAAGTTACGTAATTTCACATCAAACGCAGAGATATATTATAATTATATTTCTTAAGCGTACAATTATATTCCTTCCATCACAAATGAAACTCCCGTGGCTTATAATTTCATAAGTTTACATCTATAGTAAGATTAATAGTGCGATTGATACTTTGCACGGATTCACAGTAACAACCATGTAATATCGATTAATAAATGTACGAAACAACGTATTGAACGAAACATTCTAAATTTATCGTTAATCATGTCTGACATAAACATTATACGACATTTCACAAAGTTCTAGTTTCCGTATTGAGATATTTGTTAACGTCTTCCCTAACGTGACGCGTAACGAAATATTGACAGCATAGGATTGGAATTCAAGTAATACTCGAGAACGTCAGAAAATTGGGACATGTGACAAAACCGTGGCAACAACTCGTTGACTCATGCGCCAATTTTCCACGTTACCGTCGCGAGGATGCTGTATAAATCATACCTACGATTTAGCTTTGTTACATACGGCCATGATTTACACGGGCCGCGAGTTTCTGAATACATGCTTGATTGTGAACCACCTCTGTCAATCACAATAACCACGAATTCCCCGCCGAGAGACAGAGGAAACATTTAACCGATTTAACGGGAGTACTTCCGTTCGAACGAATGTATGTATGTACAACACTGACATTACGCTGTCATCTGGGCTGCCGATCGACTTCTGGCATGTAACTGTGAATCCGACGTCACCGCTGCCGGTTCAATTAATTGGCAGATACTCTTCGCTCGAAATAAATCAGTTTTATTCCGATACGCTTGCGGTAAAGATTTTTCGATATTGAGAATGTGATGTTATTGAAAGGCTGGATATTTAATATAAGATATTACAGAGTGTTTCAATATCGAACGTTATTGCAATAGTAAGAATATTTGAATAACGGATGTTACTGAAATATTGAAGAGCGTGTCAGAGATGAATCTGTGGAAGGAGGTATTGTTAGATTTTCTTTATTTATATTTTAATCCGCTCCGATTGTAGGACAGCAATTGAAGAACTTCTCACGAAGAGGAATTATATTACGAAATTATATCCTTTGAGATAACTATTTTACGAGTTACCATGCGCTGTTTCTAACTTTCTGCAGAAAATTCAATGACCTAGTTCCCGTCCTGCTGAAATTCATTGAATCAATAATTGCGCCGTTTGAGGAAAAGTGGGTCTTATCATTTCGAGTAAAATTAAATAGCTTGGAATTGGAAAATACACATTTTGGGTTAAAAACAGTCGCTTTAATTAAGATTTGTTTACCATTTTCTTAATTCCGGGAATTTTTAACGTTCAAAAATATATTTATTTATTGTGCCAAAGCAAGCAGTCAGAAAATTAAAATTTTCTTTCGAAATATAAGTGCACGACACTTGAATCATTAGAATGGTAGTGAAACGATGTTGGTGATGAAAAAACGTACTTTGAACTGGTTGTAATTCCTCAGTTTTTACTCACGCTTTAAGCTGTGCGCTTGCATACATTTAGAAATGAGAGTGTATATGTATTCCAAATGCATGCCTCCACATATGTATAAATATTAGATCCAATTCTATTATAAAATCTATTAATACGAGACGTGTACTATTTTTCAACGCTGTATTCATCCATTCACAAAGCTTCTGAAGCCCTTTGAAACTATCAAAAAATGATGCTGATGTTGCTCATAAAGCTCACCTCATATTTTCAGAAACAATGCAAATAGAATAGATTCTACATTCGTGAGATAGTACCCGATAAATATTACCTGACCGCGGTACGTCGGGTATAAATGCGTACTTTTATTTGTCCGTCCGCGGAATTGTCTCCCACGGGTAATAAAATTATTCCATCATTTTCTAAGATCGCTCGAGACGTTCGTTTTATTCGCTATTTTTAGAACGTTGTCACTGGTACGTAATCAAGCGCCGTCACGAGGATATAAAGGAACGTGCCTTTTAAATCCCGCTGAAAACCAATGTATTACGGATCAGCTTTTTCAGTGAATCTCGGTCGCATATGTGTGTGCCTGTTTACACACACACACGAATATGCTGTCATCCCGTTCGAGCGAGGCCGAGACGAGATAGTAGTAAAAACCTGTAATATCGAACCAGTCGGCACCTGATGACCTCAACGCTTACAACGCGGGACGTGATGTCATTTGTCGCCTGTAATGCGTTGCGATTATGCAAGAATTGCTCGTACAGGGTAGACGGAGGGAGGGGGGGGGGGACGTTTTGACTCCGATAGTGAAACGCGGGTTTTTCAATTAACGACCAAACTCCACTTGATTGCTATCGATTTCACACCGATCCACGTGTATTTTCCATTCGGCATTCGAAACGTCCGCATTTATGCACTTTCTTTAGAATTTCCGAGCTTTTTGTAATTTGATGGATGTTCCGTTATCGATGATAACGTTTAATTTATTTCGATTTTGTGGGATGTGTGTATGGTAGATCGAGCAATTGTTAGGCGTTAGCTTCTTCATTTGTATGCTTTGTGTGATTTTACCTTGTAGTTGTGTAGAATTAATTATTGTGATTATACACATGGTTTTGTTTTACTAGAATTTCTTGTATTTTTGTACAACAGTTTTTATGGAGTACAGGATTTACGATTGATAAGAAATACATTTCTTTAATCCACGCTGTTTTTTGGATCTTCAGTTACATTAAAACAGGGGATTATTTAACCGTTAGTAATTAACCATAATTAGGTTTAACATTAATTCAGACAAACATTTACTCTGGATGTTTAAAATTCAGATTCACATTTCTACGGGTACAACATTGTTGAGATTCCATTCTTCCGAAGTCCAATGTCCACGTATGTCCAATGATTAGAATGCAAATGTTACTGGATTCATGGTGGTTGTATATGTATTATCATATATTTGCAAGGTAATTTTGATTTACTCATTCGGAATGCACATACAGATATTACGGAATCAGTATTTTAGCTTACATTTGAATTTTCTCACGAAAAATTTACATGATCTTTGTCGGATATTTTAATAGAAACTTATGACAAACAGCTTCATACTTATACGTAGATCTCATATATTAATTCACGTAGATTATTTAAACTATACACGATTGAAGGTCATAAATAAAAGATTCCTAGCAATGACATGGCAAATAAAATCATTATCTTTGGGAGGGTATAGATTACTTTATTTCATTACTGAACGTGGCGATTCTTTAATTCCTAATGAAGCAAGGGGTAGTCATCGAATTAATAGTAATGTAATATTTGCGATACATCCCATTCGGATTTCGTAACTGTCCCGCGACTATCACCAGTTGTTTTCATACTTTATCTAAGACTATCGGGCGTTGCGTGTCATCTTCATTGACAGACAACGCTAACTCAGGAAAGATTATCAGCGAAGATATCGTTTCAGGGGGGATGAACTCGCCCGTGGGAAATTCTTCGCCGTAGAATTCGCGGGAACCTTACTGAAAGAAGATTCCCAGCGAAACAGATAAATTTAATTATACGTGCGGGGAATAAGGTTCGGCTTCGTTTGACAAAGGTATAAAGAATGAAAATGCAAAAGCGATTTATTCGTCAGCCGAGTATTTCACTTTGCTGTCGCACTTTCGCACCTTGATGTTATTTTTAACTGTTATGTGTCCAGTGTCGCGGTGCATGTAGTAGGTTGAGGTCTTGAGTGAACATAAGGTGCCGGTTCTGCTGTTTGTGAAAATATTGAACCCATGATTTAAATAAAAAATAAAAAAAAGTCTTGCATAGGAATTTAATATATCCGAATATCGTTCTAGTAGTATCTTTCTCTTAAAACCGAGAAACTAGAGCAAAAGAATTGATATACATTCTGTTCTAATCTCTAATGTATTTCGTGATACTTGTGGAGAAGAATTGGTAAAACTTATAATTAACTAGAAGATGAGAATTTTTTCATTGGTCAAATTTGCAATGTCTCATGGCGGCCTAGAAAAAGCTGCGCGAGAAAAGTGGGAAACTAAATTTGCATTTCCAATTTGGTTACGTTCCTACGTTAGCATTTAATAAGGCTACGGAAAATGAAGTACAATTCGATGCTAAAATATTGAATCGCGTTTACATATTTGTTAAAAGCTAGCATGGTTTTTTCCCGGATATTACGAATGTTTTATTTATTCGTTCTGCTTATTTTTTGCATTCCATCGATACAACTTATCGTTAATTGTTATTAAGACGTTCTAATGAGATTCAAGATAATTATATGACAAGCGTATACATACATATATTCGAATATATTTCCATTTGATTCTATTAATACCTAAGGTACGCGTTACTTAAACAAGCCGCATTTTAATTGTGATTTTGATTGGGATAATCAGTCAATTAAACTACTGGTATTAAACACAATTGACGATACCTAATTTCGACGGTGAATTAAGATGTGGCACTGTACTCCTCAGAACGTTGCCGTTGCCGTACGCATAATAGTTTGATGGGATTACCCTTTAATCGTACCTCTTCCTACGTTCATACTTGTAATTTGTTCCTACTACCAGCGCAACTGGTACTTCTGGTATTTTACTCCTATTACTACTACGACTAATTATATAACTGGTGGCAACGGCCGACAAATTGTCTCGTGCAATGGTTATCAGCGCCAAACGTCAAGCTTGCCAAACTGCCTACATTTGTTAACATAGAAACAAAGTTCCTAACCCTGAAGATCGTTCCTTTCTGTTCTTTGGCATAGTCCTTGATATAGAGTACATCTTGCTTCATATACATATACGTCTATGTATGTATGTATATTCACGTACAAGATTTAAACGACCCGGTTGTATTATATGGAATAATTTAAATTTATGATCAGCCGTACAGGTTTGAATAGTTAATTCACCGGCAAGACTGATAAGTCAGTATTAATATCAATTTATTTGTAATTAATTGATTTATGTTCCTATAAATTGTCGTAAAAATTCGTAATCAAACTTTTATAATAATCGGCGATACTGTTATTCAAACTAACCGTACCGATGTGAATTCAATATATTCATTATAAACGCATCGATAAATGTCACGGCAAGTTATTCGTCTGTTTTAATTAATAAATGCTTGCCATACCGGAAAGTTGAAAATATGTACACGAATGCAAATATCACTGATTCGAAGGGTACATATTGGCGGCGGTTTCGAACTTCTGCCGATTTGATTTCAATTTTGTTACGGATATTACGTTACCTTTTATTCGTGGCATTATCGAGGTTAGCATTTCGCTGCTACATTAATTCATTGATCGGAACACGATCGGAACACGGTGTTTGCTCGATTGGTTGCTCACTCGGATACGCTTCGGAGGCTATGCCGTTTCATCTTCTTCCTTTTTCTTTCCTTTCTCCTCCTTTTCACTGTCCTCCGCCTGTTCCGTTTCTTTTGCTTCTCATTATCCGTACTCTATCATCTGTTGCGTCTCTACGCAGTCAACGAACTCGGCCTTGTTTCTTTTTTCATACGGCCGTACTACTAATCATTATATCCTTCTTCCCGCTGATTTCCAGCCGTTTCGGTATCCCTGAACTCTACTCGTGCGGACGGGAATCTCTCTTTGACTGTTCTACTGACGAAAACGAGTCCAGGTTAAATGTGTTTTTATGCACGCGTGAAATGACCGGGGATCGCGCCGCTTTCACAATTTTTGTGCTGCCGCATTTCTAGTTCAGTCGGTGGAAGGAAATTTTACATTTGAAAGACACAGGACATTCAAAACCGTGGCGGACGTGCACGTCGCGTGAAGCACAGTCATTGAACTCGTTCCCCGGTAGGATTACATATTACAAAATTAAATCAAAATTTATCGGGATTAATATTCTACAGCTAGAGCAAAAATATTTGATTAAAAATCTACAATTTACGAGGTCGTAAGGGAGACTGTATTTTGTTCAAATTTAATTATTTAGGACAGCATTTCCAGGTTGCAGTGTGGAAACATGAATTGTTTACGTAGCTCTTTGATATTTGACAACGTCTGTTGTACAAAGTGTTCGAGTAAATACGTTTCTCTCGCCCGAAAAAATCAATGATGGAGAGCATTCGGTAAGGTCAGGGTTAACAAAAATTTGCGATATCCGGCTGCTCGGTTACTCCGTGGCAACCTGCGTTTCCGTTGTCGTTTTGCAACGTGAATCCTGCGCGGTCATTCGTACGTACTCCGTGCGTATAGATGTTAGTTTGGTGCACGGTGTGTAGCTATAGTTAGCTTGGTACGCAGCCAGAAATTGCAGGAAGACGCATAGCTATTATACTTATCACCATAACATACTCCTTCTCGGTGCATCGGAGCTCGACAACACGTGAAACGTGACGATGCGGAACAGAAAAATGATACCGAGACCGCCAAAATAGTGAAACACACAGATGCAGATGAGACGACTTATGTTAATACGAGGAAGTATCGTTTTTGTTTTACGAAATTTTAGGAAATTCGTTGTAATAGAAGTATTGTTTCGTTATATTGCATAATCAGAAGGTTATTGGATTTATGCTAAATTATCGTGTTATTTATAATTGTATTTATTTTAAACAGTTTTTTTTTAATATGAATGGAGGCTAATCGAACAATCAATAGCTGCTAGAATTTAGAGATTGTTCAATTTTTTAAGATCATTTTTGAGTTCAGGTGAATGTATTAAGTAACATCGTGATGCATTCTGTGTAACTTACAGGTACCTGTGTGACGTGTTTTAGTTTGCTATTATTTAAAATATGCGATCGTGTAACCAGACTTACAAGGATACTCGTAAAAGCTGAAAGGATATTCATTTATTTTTTATTGCTTTACGACCCGATGGAAATTTTCCAATTTTTAACGTTAATGACACGAATGAATATTAATTATTATTTATCTTAAACAAATCATTGCATAAATATTAATTTTTTACCGTAGCAGAGACCAATTATATTTCCCTTTGTATTTAATATGTAAGGGTAGGTTAAATTAATGCGTGACTTAATAGTACCTGGAACTTAAACGGCAACACCGTTCTATGTTTAGACTTCTTTCATCTTCGCTAAGGGGTTGCGGAAGCCCTTAAAGCGTCCCTAGCCAGACAGTAAGCGTAGGTACTCACCTGCATACAAGTCATTAGCTGCAATGGTTTCTTCAGACTAATGAAAGATCTTTCCCGATATTATAACACTTGTAAGACTTGTATACATTTTCACTTCCGGAAACAATTTGCGGAAATTCGACGAACGCAAATGTAATTAAAATGTAAATGTATACTGATACGTTTCTTTTTTCTTCAAATATTTGACTCGATTGATAATGTTACACGAGTAGTTACCGAAGGTTTATACAGAGATTTTATCGGAATTAAAAACGTTATTAATTATATTTAATTTAGGTTGTTTTATATTTTCTGTACATGTTTACAACGTTATGCTACCATACAATCTGAATGTAATTAGCAGTCCTTTACATTTATACATTGTGTATAATTGAAATTACTTATTCTCAGTATTGAACCTAAATTAATTATAAATTGTAATTCGATAGACTAACATAGTTCTTTAATGTACTGACGTTTCGAGTTACCCTTAATCACTTGCTATTCATTTATAAAACACAACAACTTTTCGCACGTCACTTCTACTAATTGGAATTTAAATTTAAGAGCATTTTTAACTGGAAATGCATTCCACAATTATTATCGTTCCGATTTTAAATTGCATTGTACGTTTAACTTAAATTTTATTTCAATTGCAAGTTTTATACGTATAAGCTTAAAAGGGATAATTTCCCTTTCTTTCTTTCACTCTCATGAAATACAATGCTACCACCGTTACTTCTAATTGCTGATTACCTAACCGTAACTACAATAGTATAATTGTAAGTATACATATCACTTTTCATGCAACAAGGTGTTTAACCTACGTTCAGTTTACTCATGTTACATTCAATGTTACTTTCAAACTAAACACCACCGTAGATAGCGCATTTCTTCTGGTGCAAATGAAGGTATCCAACCAGCGTGAACCTTTTAAGGAAAACTATGTCGAGTCCGCTAAATGCACCTGTAAATAGAAACCAAACCTCCTCACTAGTTACTTGATCCAGAAGAAGAAACTAAATTAACGACTGATCATAGCCGTCACAAAAATACAACGAATACTAGTTAATATACGTTGATAATGAACCTCTAATAACATATTTAAAGTATGTTGTTCTAAATGTATAATTCGTAAGAAATTTGATTAGTCAATTTTTCATTTTTTCATTGAATCATGTCATATACGAGACTAAATATTTTCGGTAAAAATATATGATATATCTAACGAACATTAAAATCTTAAATATTCGATACGTTCAATGTCGTAATAAACATAAATATAATTATTATCAATTTCCTGTATGCACATCTGAGCGACAGTAAACTGTGTTACGATTTAAACGAGTTGCGTGTAAAAACGATTAAAGTGTTGTCAACAAAACGTTTATGCATTTACGCGACGTACATCCTTGTAATGAAGAGAAAGTAATGAGTGCAACGACCGTCGCCTGTCTTGGGTTTCATCGTTATTTTATGAAAGATGCAGCGCACCTTGAAGAAAAATGGGATGGGATAGGTAATCTAAGACAGTGAAAGAAGACGGGAAAGGCAGACACAGAAGGGTTATCCACGTGTCGGAGTAACGGTCCGCTGAATTATTTAAAGCGAGACGGAGCACTGCAAGCATGGGAGGTTCGCTGCATCAGACGTGCATACGAGATGCATGTGGGCGCATTTATGTACATTGTATAATATATATGCATGAAAAGATACGTGTACCTATGTATATCGAGAAATATGTAACGGACGTACGTAACGTCACTTGTACGACGGCCAAGTTCTGAATTATAATATATCAGTTTATTACAGATGAGAACCGGTTTTATATTACTTGCAAAAAGATATAGAAACGTTAGAATTGTTCGGTGGAATTTCAGTTTGTTGGTTTGGTTTTATTAGCAGCTCGAATTCAGATACTGGAATGTAATATACGATTTGACAGATGCTGGAATCATCCCATGCTATAGATTTTGTAGGACGTTTTTGGGCGTGAAAACATACCGGCAATAAAATATCTTTACGCGAATTTTTTCAGATTTATGTATTCACTATTTATTACATACTCTCGCGTGTCATTGGTACTTGCTATTTATACTTTCGAAGGAACTGAGTTCATATTCGTGAAACTGTTATTTAGCAGCGTGTCGGAATTGACTATCGCTCGGAGTTTATTTGCACCGTAATATGGCGATGATTCGTTATTCAGAAAAATATCACATGACTTATCGGCATGTCATGTTGCTCGTACGATCTTCATTTCATATTCAGAACGAATAGGTCTTGTCACTTGTTACATCATTCGATGTAATTGCATAAACAAGTTCTGTATTTCTCAATTTACACGTAGAAAACGTTCCGATGTTTTTGTTTCCTTCGATTTAAATGTTTTAAATGTTTCGATTGTATCTTATGGTATACATTATTTTCTAGGAGATTACATGTTTTGTGCAAGTCACGCTACATTATTGTCGTTTGAAATATTTGAAATAAAAACTTGCTTCATCTATGGCAGAATGCTTAACTTCGAGTCGTTGAACCTTACAGAAAGCATGCGGACGGACGTCAATGTCCTTAAATTCATCAACTTCTGTTCCCTCGAGTTTACTAAACTACATTTCAACACAAGTTTCCATCATAACTGTGAACTTTCACGCTTCTAAAGAATTTTAAATCGTAGTAGCTTCACATTTACACCCTGAAGAAAAATAAAATTCATGTCACCTTACCTAGTTAAATCTACAGTCATCTAAATCATCAAAAAGGCAATAATATCTTATTGCAAAACTATTTAATTTTGCCAAGAAAATACTAAAATTAAACCAAATGAACATTTTCTCAATATATGATAATTATATTCGTATTGATAACCGGAAACATAAATTTAGTTCTATGCTACACTATTACCGATGGATAATAATTTCTCTAGCACCATGATTATTCCTCCTCGTATATCGCATTATTTCTACAAACGAAACGTTCTACACTTCATGTACCTTTGGAGGAAGAGTTTCGACTCTACAGATTCTCTTCAGAACTCCGGCGTGCGCTTCGTTGTCGATTCTCGTGTAGGTCGAAGAAGCGTTATACCGTAGCTTACAGAACCAGTTGCAGGTCGCTTATACGTATATCCACTCTCGTTCCTGATGTGGGATCGGACTTGGAAGGAAAGAGAGGGAAAGGGGGAAGGGATTGATTCGGCGGAGCTGAAGGGGCAAGGGCGGGACAAACAGGGAGAGTGTGTCACATCTTGTCAATTCAGACTGCATGGCGCCCAACGTTCTAGATTAGCCGCCGAACCGCAATATGATTTGGAGTAGGCCGTGATTGCGACACGCCGTCACATTTTTTTTTGAGGACTCGTTTGATTGTACCTTGATCCCACAAGATAAACCGTTGTTAACTCCGATGAATTGGCAAGGTCCGAAACGGAGCCTTCCAAGGGGACTATCGAGGCTAGATGATTCTTATTATGATTTGGCACTCGTTAATTCGTTGCTACTTATCGCTCTGAAATTTACGAACGAAGTCGTGTCTGAACCTTTATCGGATTTCGTTTGCAGCTAAACGGAATTGAGCGCCTTAGTTCTTCGTCTATTATTAACTTTCACGCGTTTCATGAACTTTAAGTAAGTAAGTAACTTTAACGCTATATTCCGTTAAAAAGTCTGCAACAAGTGTTTTCCCGTACACTTTTGCGTTTTCTGGTCAACCAAGTATGTCTTATTGGTGTACGAGCTGCGACGGAGAAACTATATGTATAGAGGGAGGTAATGAATGATTAAGCTCACGTATAAGAGTTGACCGAGAAAGAAAGTATCCAGGCAGAATCACGTTACGCAACGACCCGTTCGATCAAGATCAATCGTTAGTTTTTATGTACATACATATCTCTCTCGGTTTACGGAGCGTGGCGTTAATTTTCCCTTTTTTATCCCGTTGTTATTTATATAATCTCCTACATATATATTTCTTTTTCCTTTTTTCAGAGCGATCCTAGCACGGCGTTCCTTCGGGCAGCTCGTGCAGGACAGTTGGAGAAGGTCTTGGAGTACCTAGAATCTGGTGTGGATATTAACGCTTCAAATGCTGTAAGTTGCGAAGATCTAACGGAAATATAAATAATATTTATCGTTCCGTATTTCGATTTCATTTATCGTTTAATAGATCTCATAAGTTGAACTGTATATGGTTCTTTCCTGTTTGAGACATAATTAAAAGATTTTTGAAATATACAGCTCACGGTAATAGTTCAGAGATATATCGGTGTATATTAATTACAGAACGGCTTAAATGCTTTACACCTGGCAGCTAAAGATGGCCATTTGGAAATCGTACGAGAACTTCTTAATCGGGGCGCAGTCGTCGATGCTGCTACCAAAAAGGGGAATACGGCATTACATATAGCTTCTCTTGGTGAGTGGACGTTACATACAAAATAAGGAGTTATTAATCATGTAATTTTTCTAAAATTGAGAGGAAGGACTGTATTTATATAGATATTTATTAATGTTTATTAAGCAAATCGAGTTGAATTAGACTAATAAATGCTGGAAAAAGGATTAAATTTAATAAAACATAAGAGTTATACCGTAGAGAATTTATCGAGTTCTACGTCGAACAATACGTGACTATTAAAGAGATGGAATGGATATGTGGGATGAATATTTCGTGCTGAAATTAATATCTCGTTGCAGCTGGACAAGAGGAGGTGGTACAATTGCTCGTACAACGAGGTGCTTCTGTGAATGCACAGTCACAAAATGGGTTCACACCATTGTATATGGCTGCCCAAGAAAATCATGATTCCGTTGTCAAGTACCTTCTCAGTAAAGGTGCCAATCAAACACTGGCCACCGAGGTTTGTTCAACAAAATATATATTATTTTCTTAGGTATTTACCAAGCGGTGATATAAAATCGTTGTTTTGATAAAGTACCATTTACTTATACTTATACGTATACTTCGTGCTAGTATTCAAAGCTAGAAAATATCATAGACGTGGTTTCCTTTTCGTATCAAATGGAAATAAGTTTAACGAAGCCCCGCAGTAGCTGTAACTCACTAATCAGAATTTACTTGCATGGATCTATAAAGGTTTTTTTTTATATGTGTGTCGCAGGACGGCTTCACCCCGTTAGCAGTGGCGATGCAACAGGGTCACGATAAGGTAGTAGCCGTACTGTTGGAAAATGACACTCGTGGTAAAGTTCGACTGCCTGCCCTCCACATTGCTGCCAAGAAAGACGACTGCAAGGCGGCTGCCCTACTTTTACAAGTATGTCGCAATGAATTGCTACTGGAGCCCTGTATTCAATCCGACGCAACAACTGATAGCTAAAAGAGACAAATCCAATACCTGTGATTTCATATGTTTTTGCCATTTTTTATGTACAGAACGATCACAATCCTGACGTAACATCGAAGAGCGGTTTCACACCGCTCCACATAGCTGCGCATTATGGCAACGACCGAATTGCTTCCTTGCTTTACGACAGAGGAGCGGATGTTAATTTTGCAGCAAAGGTAACGCTACTTTTCTACATAGTGACTCGTTGTATACTTGAACAGGAAGATATTTAAATATCAATTCCATAAAAAGTATACACAGTATTATTCCTGACATGTTTGGAACATTAACTGCTTTAAACTATATAATCTCATTAATTTGTTTCTACGATATAGCACAATATCACGCCGATGCACGTAGCGGCAAAATGGGGAAAAATCAAAATGGTAAATCTACTTATGAGCAAGGGAGCAAACATCGAAGCGAAAACGAGAGACGGCCTCACACCCCTTCACTGTGCGGCTCGATCCGGGCATCACGAGGTCGTCGATATTTTAATCGTAAATGGTGCACCGATTGGTTCGAAAACGAAGGTACAGATTCTTTTTTTCTTTACCCGATCGAAATACACACTTGTTACAGGTGAAAGGTTTCCTGGTGGCTAAATTACTTGGTTCTTGCTCTCTGTTGACAGAACGGTCTTGCACCGTTGCACATGGCTTCTCAAGGAGATCACGTAGATGCCGCGAGGATATTATTGTATCATCGTGCACCGGTAGACGAAGTGACGGTGGATTACTTGACGGCGCTACACGTGGCAGCCCACTGCGGGCACGTACGAGTCGCTAAGCTTCTGCTCGATAGAAATGCAGATCCGAACGCACGAGCGCTGAACGGCTTTACTCCACTCCATATCGCGTGTAAGAAGAACAGACTGAAGGTCGTTGAGCTCCTCTTAAAGCACAAAGCTAGCATCGAGGCTACTACAGAGGTAGGCTTTAGCTTTAGTATTTTATCGTTGTGCGATGTATTTAGAAATATCAAATGTTAAAATAATAATACCATGTTTTTCACTGTCTGTACCATTTAGGTAATCAATTACGATATATTATTTTTTATGATGCTATGATATATAATGAAATGTATAGTATTTAAAATATAATTATTAGAGTAATTATAATGTTTAATATTAATGATAAATTTGTCTTGTTCTTTAGTCTGGATTAACACCACTACATGTGGCCAGTTTTATGGGATGCATGAACATAGTGATTTATCTACTGCAACATGCAGCCAGCCCTGATATACCGACAGTACGAGGTGAAACGCCATTGCATTTAGCTGCTAGAGCAAATCAGACTGACATTATCAGAATACTCCTCAGAAACGGTGCCCAAGTTGATGCTAGAGCAAGGGTAAATAAGTTTTATTCAATTCCTACGCATTTTCTAGAAATTGTATCACGTCATATACATATAATTTCACGAAATCAATCGTGTTTCATATTTCGATATAGTATTACCTATATTGTTTTTTGCGTCGTATTTTACATGAATTGCAAACGTTACAGGAGGAGCAAACACCGCTTCACGTTGCTTCTCGTCTGGGTAACGTCGACATCGTGATGTTACTACGCCAGCACGGTGCCGGCATAGATGCTACAACGAAAGATTTGTATACTCCACTTCACATTGCTGCTAAGGAAGGTCAAGAAGAGGTAGAATATGAAATATTTTATACCGCGTACATCTTCTAGACTATAGTTTTGATAATCCATTGTTTAATATTGTTTTTGTTATACAGGTTGCATCCGTTTTGCTAGAAAACGGAGCATCCCTGACTGCCACGACCAAAAAAGGATTCACTCCCTTGCACTTGGCAGCTAAATATGGTAATATGAATGTAGCAAGATTATTATTACAAAAGAATGCACCAGTGGATGCTCAAGGGAAGGTACGAATGTTACATTAAATTATATGTGAATACGTGTCTTCGTAACTCTTACTTGCTGTACGATAATATTAAAACAAACATTTACGTTTTTTGAACGCAGAACGGTGTAACTCCGCTCCATGTGGCATCTCACTACGATCATCAGAATGTAGCTTTACTTTTACTGGATAAGGGTGCCTCTCCCCATGCTATGGCTAAAAATGGACATACACCACTACACATTGCTGCACGGAAGAATCAGGCAAGTTTTTACAAAGAAAATGTACGTAGCAATCCTGTTGAATATTATGAAATAAAAGTTGTGTCTTTTTATGAACGTAGATGGATATTGCAACCACTTTACTCGAATACGGAGCAAAAGCAAACGCCGAATCAAAAGCTGGATTTACGCCGCTACATTTAAGTGCACAAGAAGGCCACACCGATATGTCAACGCTTCTTATTGAGCACAAAGCAGATACGAATCACAAAGCAAAGGTAACATTAAATAGAAACGTAAAACATTGATATCAAAAAAAGTTAACTCTGTTTTCTAAGAATGTCAATTTTCCTGTTCACAGAATGGCCTTACGCCGCTTCATCTATGCGCACAAGAGGACAAAGTTAATGTTGCTTCTATCCTCGTTAAAAATGGTGCCCAAATTGATGTTAAAACAAAGGTACGACAGGCTAACCGATCAAAATGAAAACAACGGTATTTAAAATAAATATAAACACAAAATTTATTTGATGTTACAGGCTGGTTATACGCCATTACACGTGGCAGCTCATTTCGGTCAAGCAGCTATGGTACGATTCCTTTTGCGGTCCGGTGCGGCTGTTGACAGTAGTACTAATGCTGGCTACACACCGTTGCATCAAGCTGCACAACAGGGCCATACACTAGTGATTAATTTATTGCTCGAGGGTAAAGCTAAACCAAACACCGTAACTAATGTGAGTTACTTTCGTGAACGTACAACATTTGCATCCCTAATGTATTCATAAACATCCGTTATAAATTCGTTGTGTTG
Organism: Mimumesa dahlbomi; assembly: GCA_917499265.3. Classification (NCBI taxonomy): domain Eukaryota; kingdom Metazoa; phylum Arthropoda; class Insecta; order Hymenoptera; family Crabronidae; genus Mimumesa; species Mimumesa dahlbomi. Next base: position 6,036,909 of record OU824118.1, on the reverse strand, counting down.
TGTTATTTACAGAACGGGCAGACTGCTTTGGACATTGCACAAAAGCTTGGCTACATTAGTGTTATCGAGACACTGAAAGTGGTTACTGAAACCATCATTACAACAACTCATACAGTCACCATAGAGGAGAAGTACAGAGTTCAAGCCCCGGAATCGATGCAAGAGACATTCATGAGCGACAGCGAAGACGAAGGGGGTGAGTGTTTACACTTTTTTTTATCTCAAAAGACGTCAGATATTTTTTCTTCTTTCCGTTCACCGAAAGCTATATGTCGTCTTTTGAAATATTTCATTTTCACGTAACGAATTACGTCAGATTAAAATGTTTTTAACGCCAAATACATTTAAATGATATAATCTTGTAAATATATGTGTGTATGCAGTGTTATTTCTTATGACATTAGACATTTATTACATATTTATTGAATTGACAATCAATTTGTTGATTGTAGAGTGTTTCAGATGATATGCTTCATATTCGTATACGAATACGATAATATATTTTAATAGTTTATTTCATTATTTATAGCTAAATGCAAAGTAGGCAATAGTATTTATCAATATGCTTGTAAGATACGTACGCTTCTTGCATATGTAGCAGCTTTTAGTGCACACGTAAGAATATTCAGTGTATTGAACACGTATCGGGAATTACATTGATATTACAGAATTATTAATTCTGAGCTTCTGTAATTCGTAACTAAAACGCAAACTTCTTCTGCTTTTCATTGTTCAGTATATCGAGGGACGGGGGGGGGGGGGGGGGGTTGTCGCAAGTCGGTATCGAATATCGAATTCCTTTTACATACGAGCGATTGGATTTTAGGATTTTGAATCCCACGATGTCAGTGGATGCACTGCTATAGTTATTTAGATCGAATGATAAAATTCTGTATTATCTAAAGTTTACATTGCAAACTGACGGTAGAAACGGTTCTCATTATAGACTTATTTCTAGTAAAGTATTTTAAGATACTAATACTGATTTCAAACTTGAGCTTGCAATTATATTTTGCCGAATTATCATGTTCTAGTTCCCTCGAATTTTTTTTTCAGTCGACTTTGACGTCAAACATCTGTTTTGTAAATTCATATTGCTTGGTAATATGAGTGTTGGATACTTCTTATGAAGTGTCACGCATACACTATGGGAATTCCAGTTTACGACGTTGAAAATAGATTTTAGTTTACATACATGTGAATAAAATAATAAAAAGTATCGAACGAGGGAGACATAAGTATAGCAAAAGAGTATCTTTCGTTTAATTAAAATTTAGCATTAACATTTCTCCTTAGAATGCATGCATGCGATGCATGAAACTATACACAAACAGAAACCATAAGTCTTAGCATGAGAAATAGATACCCCATGGTAATTTCCACAGTATGATTTGTATTTCTCCCCCTTCCAAAAAATCACAACAGCATATTCAACATTCTGACAATAAAAACACAGACATTCGATGATAGGTATTTCTGAATTTGATCAGAGGTAAACAGGGATAAAAGCGTATTTAAATTTTTTAAAATAATAATCCTAAAAATACGAAATTAGACAGCCTTAAGTATTGTCTGCCAAAGTTTCGGAATTATTATAAAAGTGTTAAATAATACTTTATTTGCTTGTGTGATAGCATTTATGTTACATTCATTTCGCAACAGCATGTATTTAGCATATATTCACTGGGTTGTTGTTAATTATGTCCTGAGAATACAATCCATTCAATTAGTCGCATAGATTTTAGAAAGATATATTAAAATCAATGGCAAGATTTGAAAACATGTATTTTGAAAGAAGTATAGTATTTCCATATAGAAAGTCAACTTTTAGAATCTTATTGTTAGATAAGTATTATAACGATATTAGCCACGTTCTTGCACAGGTAATAATATGGTTTAATGTTTTTTATTAATAAATATTTAAAAAAAAAGAAGACATATTATTTATATACAATGTGGCAGATTGTACTCTATCAATTTATATTTAGTTACTTCACAGTTATCTGTGTAAGAGTTGTGTAATAGATAGTACACGTAGTTTAGATAACATTTTCTACTTACGCTGATATAGACAAAACAGAGATAAATTCCTTATGCAACATCGAACAGGTTTGCTTGTTTGCTTACCTAAAATCTGTACTCTCGTGTCTAAAATTTAACGAAAAACATACACTCGTATTAATGCATATAAATTCTATCGGTAAACAATCAAAATATTCTAAATTAAACTTAACTTTTTGTAACTTTGGGAAAATGATAAAACTTTGAAGCTAATCTAATTATAAATTTAATAGCCTGTTTAAAGAGTATCTAATTCGCAACTTCTGACATTATTACACGCTCAGCCAAACACGAAGGTGTATGTATTGACCAGATCCAAAATTTACCGACATTGTATAAATTTCACGGTAAATTACACCACGCTAAATCACGACCGCGAATCGAAGCAAACGAACAAACTTCATTTCTGCTAGTCTTATCTTTCGCTATGCAAAAGACGGCTATTTAACAACCCAGTGATAGCGAAATATAGAAAAAGTGTTTATGGTGCAAAATTAGCGTTTTGATAAAAAAAAAAAATGACCTTACTCGACGGCGTACGATGTAGGTGGTGATGAAATCAGCATGGCAGCCATGAATGTGTACGGGCAGCCTCCACACGCGCAACACGTGTACCTTCCTTCTTACTACCAGGGCCAAATGACCTATACCCGTAAGTTGTCTGTACTCTGTTTCTGTCACTCTTTCACATACCACACGTGCGCGCAATATTATACATATACATATACATAAACATCTTCACATATGTGCGACGATCATTTCGCGTACGTGTTGTCAATCATGCTTGATCGATCTTTTTTTTCTAATCATATGAAGATAGTTTTCTCGATCATTCGATGATTTTTAAGTAAACTTAAAAATACACGGATCGATGATATTCATTGATTTCTAAATGCTTTTCATACTCCGAATACAAATTTATATTTACATTATGACATACTTGTTCGAAACATTTAATTTCTTTGATTCGAGACAAGTTTTGCCACAAACTTTATACATGAAAATCGAAATACAGAGACATGCACAGACATACCTCTCCTTAAACCGCTATTTGTTCACACATTTTTTCGTTCACCTTCCCTATGGCTCCGTTTCCCCCATGTAAACTTGTAGACCTTCGATTCTCTAGAAACGCTCGTAGTACCCGCCGAAATCTTTCGATTGAAATTATATTTTGATTTCTTCGAATCTTAAATAATTTGGTCCCAAAGCTAGACCCTGAATGATATATGAATTTTTTAAGATTTTTTTTAATTGTTTTGTTGACCGCGATAGTGTATCGCTAAATCGAGCAAATACATCTAAAAAGTCTATAAACCGCTGCGTTATTACTCCGTATGCAAATATGACCAAAATAGGTTTCAAATATTAGTACAACGATTGCTATTCGAACCAGAAGGAATGTAACATTTAACGAGAAACACATACAATTTGGAAAATTGTGTTTTAGAACGACACGATTGCTACCGCGGTGCGTTTAGCAGGATAAATGTGTAAAGGTGGTGACACCATTTCTAGTGCAGTTCAGCAAGTTCATTACCGTATGTCTATTGTACATTGAATCAAACAGTGCACAGTACCTAATTAGTACTATTTATTACGTCTGAGTAACAGCGTCAACTTTATCATCATTATCAGTGTTACACAAGTAGCAAACCATGAATGCACAGTATTATTAGAACCTCGTCATACCCAAACTAATTAGATTTTATGGAATGAGGAACTAACTTGAAATTAATAACGTAACATCAATAACGATATCATAAATGGATTGAAATAAATCAAGGCTTAGAATAATTTTTGCTCCACCCGTGTTTATTCATATCTTACATACACTGAATCGAAAAAGTATTCTATTTTGGAGTATCCTTGCAAACTAAAGTCACAAATATTAATACCAAGTATGTCCTTTAGTTTTACCATACCGAAGTATTGTATTTTCTATATGTAATAATATGGCTTAAAGAAACAATGAAAAACAGAGAAAAATTCTAACTAAAACTTTTACAAAAAAAAAGAAGGGAAACGTGACCATATTTTCACAATCTAACAACTGTTAAACAAAATGGAATGGAAAAATTCAGAATGTTCCGAATGCCGTCTGTGAAACGCTGCCTTGTATCACTACGTTGCAGTTTATTCTGAATTCCACGTTTTCGCACAGAAAAAACGGGGCGAACGGTACCGTGGACAAAATGAGGCGCGTTACAACAGTTAATGCAATTTGCATAATAATGAGCCGTACAATTATTATGCCAGTCGGCGGGAACAGACATAGGTCTATGTGATCTGCTTTGACGTATCATCATCGTACCTATACGCAGTCTGCTTCAGCTACCTGTTTTGCAACAGCCGGTGTGTGTGTCTCGTAGCGCGTTGTTCCTACAGTCAGTCCAACCCCTGCTGGCTGGCACGAAGCCAAATACAATTCAAGACCGAAATACACGAATTTATATAACAAAGTTTTTTTTTCCGATCTGGTGCACAATTGTTTACCGCGATTTCATATTTTGTAAATTTTTCCGCGAAAGAGAGAAACGATAAATTCGTAAAATTGAAAACGTTCGTAGAGTGTGGAAAAAAGTGTCGGATGTTAATTAAACCGAATATCATTAATCATTGACGTTACACAGTTACAATGCCACGAATCGCGTAGTACGGCGAATTTCTTTTTTTTTTGTTTTTATTTGATTTTTAAAATTTTTCACAAGTTCTAGAAACAAGTGGTTCACAGATTAGACACCTAATACGTGGCATTCTTTATGATAGCCGTTACAAGCAGTTCTTGACGAGTCTTAACGCGTTTCGTACTTTCAAACACGTCGGGAAAACGTCAACACGGATTTTTTGACGAATCGTTCATAGCCGTCGCGTTTCCGCTCGTAAAATTGTGTTACGACTTCGTTCCTATCAAAGTTTCCCGACGATACACATTGTACCGTCCGCGTTATGCAACTACCTTCCGACGTCTGACATCTTGGAGAAAAATTACTTCGTTTTCGTATTGCATACTTCTAATCACGCTTCCGGGCGTACGCTACGAGTCGCGGGCATTCCGAATGTAAATAATGTAGCGGAAAAGCTCGCGGGCAGTAACTATTATAAAATTGGTGATTCATGGAATGAGGTCACGTTTTCTGTTAGGTGGTCTTGCGTCGAACTTGTATTAATCTTAAAGCAGTCGCTGTTCCTGACCCCGCCGGTGCTAGCACGCGGCAAAATACCGCGGAAGAAAGGAGGCATTCAGGGTTCGCGTTTAATGCAATTAAACAAATCAAATCTAATTGACCGAATACCTCGTGGCATGTGCAACGTGGCCCTTCCAGAGCAAACTTTCTGGAACTCGGCATAGATATACCCTTCTTTTGCATATTCGACGCACTATCGTGTGTGTGTCTGTGTGTACGCGATAAACAACAAACCGTGCCGACAAAATCGACGGTCAATGAGACGGCTGCCATTGGTTAGATGTCATCAATGAAAGCGCAGAAATAAAGTGTATTAATTGTAATTCGTGTGACCTCACTCGCACAAACTACCGACGGTCAGTCGAGCCGATGATGTAATTAGTCCTGTACGTAGCGCCTACTGTCAGTACATCGTGTTCACTGAGCGAGTACAAAAGTTGAGTGACGGACGTTACTAAACTACGGTTCCCGTGGATGTACTCTGTGTACTCGGTGTACTTCGTATCGTAACAAGACACTGGTGACGTCGATTCGTCGTGACCGTTCGACGAACGATTCGAACAAATTTGAAGGCGATTCCGCGGTTTTTTCGTTCGACGTTTTGCAAAGGAATTTCGAAGAGAAATGGCTAAAGGACGAGCGAAGGGAAAGGAGTCAAAGGGGATAGCATGCTGCGGGTGTGCACGCAGCAGGAACAGCGACACCTTCTGTAAATATGTGCATTTGTTATTACACGCTTATGTCTTCTCTAACGTGATACAGACCCCGCTTGTCCGAAGCATTCGCGTGAATGAATACGGTTTGCAAATCTTTGCCCCACTTTCCCGAGCCGAGGATATCTGATTACGAATTTCTGTGTCGATCGCGCCTAGCAAGACGAAACATTGACCCACGAAACAATTTATTAATAAACATCGCGCAAACAGCATCGCTATGTGTTTCATCGCGATACACGACATTCCAGAAACATATCTACCCTACTCTCTATATGTTATACACTAACTGGAATGTTGTTTCATATTTTTCGTAGACGTTATGAGTTAGGACATAATTGCACGAAAATAAGATCCCTCGGATATAGTTTAATTCGTAGTACGTTTTGTATTTTGCATACAAATAAGTTGTTTAATAGGGAGTGATACTTTGCTAACGATACAAATGTACAAATTTAATAATTGAGACACTGTGAAACAGTTTTACGAGAAAGACCTCGGCTGCATTCAGACCAAACAAATGGTCGGTGATGTCCCTATGTATATATGTATATGTATGTATACATATATAAAAAGAGCTCTTTGTTAAGTGCTTAACATGTTATACTCGACCTGATAAACGCTATTTACAAAGTGATAATGGAAGGCTTGCCACGCGACTATGTTGTTTAAAGGCTTAAATGAAAGCTAACCAGTTCTTAATAAAAGTTAAATACCTGTACTGTTTGAAATACTACATGGGATTTCTAAAATATGACACCATACAATGGGACTTTTATACAATCATGTATTCCTAAGATATTCTAACAAGGAACGACAGAAAAACTTCGAGTCACCAGGAAACTTTATTACATTTATCGCACTTAGCTCGAGCGAACAGGTGAATTAATTCTGTAACCACATAACATTTCCCAAATTTTTCTACTTCCCAACTTTTTCAACGGGTCGTTACAGATGTTCGAATTTATAAACATTTATTTCAATTCACACCCTCCATTGTTACCCATCTAGAGACCCGTACGCCCGGTAAACACCGGGGTCTTTGTCGACGCATAAACCTACATACCAATTACAAATTTAGATGCATATTTACGCGCAAGTCGTCTTTACAAACGGACGGGTCCGCACGTGAACCCCGAGACAGCTGAACACGTCGTGAACAATTTGCTTTATAATAGGGCGTATCGCGGTGGGCTGTGCGCGCTATAAACAGCGAATTTATAGGTATTGTTTGTTGCCGCGGTTCCACGCAGCCAGTGGGACGCGTCGTGCCCGTGAAAAAACAGATCCCCGTGGTCCCGTCTCGAAAAACCGTAAGTGTCCCGGGCGTGTCTGTCCCGGTTCTCGCCGGAAATGCATTGCAACGCGTTTCTAACAGCCGTCACGAACGCGGAATTGGGTGAACGTGCTGAAACAATGATTATCTCGAAACGAAGCCGAATACGGCGGTGCAACGTGTCAGAAGGACGAGGCCATAAACGAGCATGGAAAACGGGGCGCTTGTCAGGCCGTTTAATCGAGCGGCTTGAAGAACGTGACTCTATGATACATGCTTATGACATAACAATGAGCCGGACGCATCAATGACATAAGACGGGAACGATGATATCGCGAGTTACGATTGGAGGGGAGACGATCAAGGGTATCGGAGCATATGTTACATTGACAGACAAAAAAGTAATTGAAATGTATTTCGAGTATATTGCTGGAACGTTTAAAGTCGAATTGTTTGGAAACCTGATTGGTTTTAGTGCGTCGGATTTATGATTACTTGATGATATCGATTTATCAAATGTAGTAGTACCTGTACAATTTTAACACTAAACCTACCGAGGTGGGCCAAATAACCGTTTTCAAATTTTTTATTAATGGTGCCTATATGCAACGTTATAGCTTTCAACGTTAATTTCTTTAATCAACATAAAGAAAATACAGTTCTTTATGCCAAATTAACTGTTACCTGAAATCAATTGCAAAGGTTATCATCTTTTCGGATCCGATAAGAATATGTACCTAAACTGTCGGTAGGTTTAGTGTTAATTGATTGAAAATAATTTTTATTTATCAGACACTACTTAAAACTTTTTGTTGGTCATACGATATTCATTTACATGGCTGATATTTTGGTCGTTTAATAAAGTCTCATGAATTCAGGTGCTTCAAATCCGATGTTAAAATTTTTAACAAAAATTATAGCCGCGGAGAAATTTGTTATGGCGAATTACATTCATAGTTACATGAACGGTCAAAGAGAGTAGTATTGTATCACTAGTCGAACCTGTCAAATCTAATGGCTCCGATATCCAATGATTGCGTTTCAATGTTGACAAGCGATTGGGTGGCGTAATTGAGAGGATGATACGTTACTCGATAAATTTTTTTACGGAGACTTACACTATTTTTGAATAACTGCCTCAGCACTGCCCGTTAATCACGCGTGATACGTGGAACGAGGAATTCGATTAACGACGGTACGGAATTAAAAGAAGCGGAGTGTCTCGTTGATTACGATTAGTACTATTCTGGTCTATGACGCTCCTGGTTAACTGCATTCAACGAGATTCGACGTGATTACATAGTTAGTTTTCACAGGCGCGCGCGCAGTTACGAAGATATAGGTCACTGCCTATGAGGTCAACTGTTCATAGATAGAAGCAGCTTCGAATGTGTTTCAGAATTGCTACGGGAAGGTGTCCTTGAATGCCGCTAAAATTAGAGGTTTCGCGTTATAGTTTCTCCATGCGGAATCGTTGCTTACTAGTTGCCCCATGTTTATATTAAGTTCAGATATTATTGATCGCGCACCCGCCAATTCGAGATAACAGATGACATCATGTCTTCGAAAATGTTCACTCTTTTTCTCTTTTGGATACGAAGTTTGGGCGCAACCGAATTAAGTTCCGATTATGTTTTTTTTTACGAATACAGACGATATTTGGTTCGGTGTTGAACTCGTTGATGGAAGAATGTCGCAGGGAATCTTGGTTTTGTAGATTTGGGATAATTGTGAAATTTCACTTGTTGCTACTCTACATACTTCAATTCATGGAGGCGCCATTCCACGTGGGCGATAATTTTGTGGGTCGGCCATTTATTAGATAATTGTGGTCTATATTCTTCGAATATCTGATAAGGTGTGACCGGATAAGCGAGTAGATTTCAGTCGTCTGAAAAATGCGATACCGTTCGTATGATTCTGTCCCGCGTATTTGATACTTTCGCGCCGTTTTCGATTATATTTGTTGTACTTACATACACACATATCATATATTGTTCGTTGTGTTAGAAAGGTAGGAATTTCGTACAAGTCGCCAGTAAAATTTTTCCGTTCGAAATCAGTCTGCGACGTTTAACGAATGTTCTTCGTCAAAAGTTTCTTTTTGGTTTTTATTTTTTTATTATATTCTATGGTGGAATCTATAACCGGATAGACGTACCTTAAAATAACTTCTAGAATCGAACTCTCGAAGCGACGAGGATAGTTCGCGTAGCAGCTATACTTTTTGGCTACTTGTCTGATACTTCCATATGTTTCTTGTTGGGTTGATGATAATGAGTACTATCTGTAGAGCGTAATTTCCGAGTCCCCTCGAAATCTACACTCTTCAGTCCGAGAATAAATCTTTAAAAATGAACATAGGTAATCAAACCTACGAGAAATCGTTCCTACGTTTTGACATGAAACGCCGTAATAAAATCTTTTTTTTTCTTTTTTTCTTTTTCAAATTTGTTTGTCGTTAATTAATATTCCAATGCTCCGAGTAAGGCCAGTAAATTTGTATTTCCTAGATACTTAAGAACATAACGATTGATTTCGCTTCTTTCGGCTTGTCTGAGATTACTAATTTGGCAATGATTTTTTTGTTGGTTTGCAGCTCATTTCCATTCTCTTACGTTCGTGCATAATTATTCTTTACCATTGTCTTTCATTACATTGTACTGTTTATGCAAGTTTAATGATACTATAGATTCTTATGTTTTCCCTCGTCTACCTCGCGACTCTAATTGAACGTACCGAGTCTTTCTTATTACGGATTCTGTTTTTACGTTGACCATAGGTGAAGATCCGATGCTTAGCGACCAACAGCAATACCGATACATGACTGTTGATGATATGAAGTCCATGGGGGATGATTCGATGCGTGTCAATGTGACAGACGACGAGAGGGATAACCGGCATTCCGGAGGTAAGCGTAGTTTTTTAATTACTTTGATCACGGTCGTTAAAACGGTCATTTTACTCATTATACGATAAGTGACTGACAAAAGAAAAGTGTGCCAGAATAATCTGCGAATTAACTAGCGAATCAAAGATTCTTTTCGCGAGATTTCCTGTAGCAGGTTTAAAATTCGTTGATAAACGAGACCGGAATTGTTGGACAGCAAAATTTTGTAAGGGCAAGAATTTGAAAGTGTAGAAGTTTAGTGTGTAGCGATTATGATTCGCGGAAGGCGTGTTTGAATTCTTGCGGACAGAAATATCGGTACATAGCACATTCGACGCGTATAAATTTCAAAACGCCAGATCATCGGGTAATTTTAATCGGATTTTCGCAGAACTTTACGTGTGAGATACATATACATATATGTATGTATACTCGATACGTAGTTGATGTTGGCATAATAAAGTGCGTGAGTTTTTCTTGCCCCATCGTCCTGATAGTTGGACAGAATTCTATTTTCCCTGCAACCTTTTAGTGCCGATGAAGTTTGCCCTCGCGATAACTCCCTTTATTTTTAAATTTCGCAATCGGTTCGGTTTATCTTATCCTAAGCTCGCAAAAAACGTTAACAATAAGGGGACAGTATTAGGGAGCACAATTGCTCATTCTTGTTAGCTACACAATTACTGAATGTGTTATTTTTATTTTTGTTTCGACTATATTAAATATGCGATAGCCTTTTTCGTATTTAATCGCGTCTGAATTGCGGATTATGATCCGCGACGTTTTTAGAATTAACTTTGGAAAGTTCCATTTCCCTTCCGATTGGTGATCAGGGATAGATAAAATTGTAATATAAATATGTAAAAATCAAATTTTCAGCACCAACTATAACCGAGATGATTACGAAGGAGAATTATCAGCGTACCAATGCTGCAAACCACAAACCAGACAACGTTGACATTAATAGGCACCCAGTACACGTCGGGTATGTATCTACTTTATTTGTGACCCTTTTGTTCCTGAAGCACTTATCTAATAATAGTGGAAAATACACGTTACGTGAAATAGATTATGTTATTGACTCATTAATTGTATGGTAGACGTCTTTTTAATCTTCTATGAGAAAAAAGTAGAGCAACGTACGAAATACTCGCGAGTTCCTCGCAAACGTTGTACTATGACAGCGTTTTAGTTGTTTCACATACAAGTTTTACAGCTTATTTTGAAACAAAAGTAACACTTATTTGATCGTCCAACATAAACACTTGAATTTCCGTAATTTTCTATATTTGATTAGATGAGATGAATTTTTGAGAATCCGTTGACTCTATATTGAAATATTTTCTAATGGTTCTGGTAATTTGAAATACATAGATACGCTTTCAGCTGTTTTACAACTTTCTCGATTGTTTTTGTCGTCGAATTATACCTATTGGTTGGACTCGTTTCAGTATTTAATAATTCCACGCTTATTCGAACTTTACGCACTTGAAACAATGTAAATTAGAGGTTCATTACATTTCAAAGATTATAGAAAGACGTACGAGTAATATGTATCAAATGAATACTGCACGATTAGTTAAGAAAACGTTTGACTAAACTTTTTGCTAAACAAGTAACGATCTCGGGATTTCTATGAAAGTCTTTCCGCGTGATTTCATATTCTACTTGCATGGTTTGTTGTGACTATATTTCGTGCAACATATTAAATAAAATGTGAACGTATATTAGGGTTTAATGTTTGACTATGTTTGATAATAAAACAAATTTAATCCGTAATCTGAACTGTGTATAAATTTGTATAAATTTATATCTACGTCATTCTCAGATCAACTATTAACGATAGTTTTGTCATTAACTAACACGACGTTTAAAATATCATTCTTGTATTTCAGCAAGTTTTATACCTAGCATTTTCTTGACAACTTGAAAAGATTCAATTATGCATATATTATACTTATTCAGTATAAGACTGTGTTTCCACTGTCGTCTAAGTTGATACAATACAATCAAAGGCAATGTTCCTTAGCAGAAAGTCAGAGTTCCGAAACTAAAGTTCCTGGTTTCAAAGGGTACATGCACTGTTAGTTCGATCAAAATTCCACCAAAATTTCTGTCAAAAACTAAATTGCTCACACAGCAAGTGCTATCTATTGTAAGCTAATACAATTAAAAGTTGTATAATTGAAGTACCACTAGCAAAGTAAGTAGCGTGAGAATCCACAGTACGCCAGATCTAGCGTACACAGAAATAACGACAATGTTAATATTATGAGACAATAATGTTGTGTATTATAGTGTGACACGGTGTGTGTTGGTGAAAGTCTCCTGCTGCAATTAACCCTATAGTCTATTGGCTGATACATAATACGTCTCGTAGTTATTTCCACCTTTTTAATTCTTAACTGACGAATACTCTTATTGTGCATGATCAAATGAAATTAGGCTTTATAATTAACATTATGCTGAATCGCTTTGATCAGAAAGTCAAAAATTTCGATCTCTTAATATAAACTACAGGAGCATAGAAAACGTTCATTTTAAATGAGACATAACTTTCGATTGCTGTGTTTCTCGAAATATCGTTTAGGTGTTTTATTGTTGGCTTCAAATATTTTGTAAAATACAATGAAAATTATATCACATTTACAACTAGATTGTTGTGTTTCCTAAATGGAATTATGTGTATACGAAATGAAGGGTAGTAAAGAAAGAATACATAACAAATCGAATATCTATTGTACTTAACGATGAAAGGTATGACTATTATTTTAACTACTGGAACGATCAAGCAACTGATTGCTTCATTTCCACGTATCAGTGTCATCGCACCATCTATTTGTAGTGTACCTGTATAGTTGTAGAAACATTAGAACAACCAGAAAAAAGACAATATTACTATACGATTCATATTTTAAATATTTTCAGAATGCCTATTTTTTTTTACAAAGAAATATCGTAGAAACCGAAACGTCGTCTAATGGAAGAGACAAAACGGTTGTTATGATACATAATAACTGACATAATTTCCCGTTATGTAATCTCGTATAATGAATACATGACAACGTAATTGTTACCGTTATAACGGTGCCATGAAACGTTCTAGATGGAAGCCAACGAAAGAAACAAATTTTATAACTACCTTATAATCAGCCTTCTGTTACGCATCATATTTCTCACAACAGCTACTTTAATCTACTTTCTTTTAATTCTATACAGAACGTTCAGTTTAAAGTTTATGTAATCAGTCAGCCAGCTAAACAAGAGCCAATCGCTTGGTGTCCCCATTACAGCCTGTTTTGCTCGTAGCAGTACTAGATTATCTAGTAATAAGCATGTTGTTCTTAAAATATCGCTAGGATGAACGATTCTTTGACAGTATAAGTAATTTCGTTCAATGCCACATACCTTACTAATACCATCGTATCGAATTAACCACCCGGTTTTCAGTTTGAGGAATAGAAGTGTACAATTACAATATGCCCTACTAAAGTCGAAGAGAGAGATACAACTTTCATTTACAATTTCGGAACATATTCTATCAATTTGTTGAATACTTTTTATTCAATCGATACAAGGTATCGTGTCTCGTATCTTCAGAAATTTTATGTGAATATAAATGATGGTTTTTTATATTTCTCTCGCAATCGACGAGTATAAAAGATTCGATCCGATTTTGAAGGTTTCACATGTTTTTAATAATCGGCTAACGAAAATCCTAAAGTTACAAACATTTTCCTTTAAAATGGGAGTAGATCTTTCTCCACGCTTGTTAGTGGGGCAGGTATCCAGCGAACTGGAGCAATAACGATTTTGTGTGTCGGCTACCTTCTTGCCAACTGGATCTTCAGTGCAATCTTAGAATGTCTTCCTTATACTTGTAATCACGTACAAGAGCACACGTTGTTTCGTTTCTGCACGTATCTGCACCTAAAAACGTAGGACTCATCTTCGAGTGCGTAAGAGTCGTGAGAGAAGATAGATGAAGGTGCGAGCTGCACGATGAGAAAATAATCAAAAAAAAGTGAGAGAGAGAGAGAGAGAGCGAGACAGCATGCGCATGAAATTGAAATTGTTATCGATAATCATACTCGGTTTTGTTCTGAGATCAGCGAGTCCCTAGACTCCCTAGACACATCGCTGGCAGCCCTTGGTACCGTGTTGAAAGGACAAGGAATGTGGAGGGACAGGTACAACATGTCCTTTTTATTATGTATTTTCCGTTTACGTGTTTCGTTTACGTGGCGTTACCATGTACAGAGTTTACGTGAGAATAATTTATTTATGTACAGAGTTCAAGCGTTCTTGCGGTTCTTGCCTTTTATCGCTTGAACATACTACATACGTAATATCGGTAAACGTTCTTCGTTTTTTTTTTAAATAGTTCAGTGAATAAAACGAGTAATCCAAATTATTGATCTTTTGTTTTCTGTGACTGTCGGCGTGACAGCGGTGTATATGTTGTATATAAACCGATATAAATCGATAATGATTTGTATTATAATAAAAAAAAGATTTGAGGAAGAAAAAGTATTCTAAAATATAGATATATTCCGCGGAGAATTTGTTAAAGTCATCGTATTGTCATTTGTTTGTTCCGATAATGTTCAATAATATAATTAATCCTGATTTGGATCCTATTGTAGTTCAATTAACTTGGTAAATGTTCACAAGCGATTAAAATACACGTACTATACAAAATCATAATTTCCTAAGTAATTGATTAAAATATATTTATCATATAAAGTTTCAGTTTAGTAATTAATAGGCAGCGTCGAAACATGCTCTTGTAATTATGAGAAAAAAGAATCGTTCGTCCTCTGTGTACACTACTCTTTCCAGCAGGTTCATCCTTCTTATAGTGGCTGCTGTTCGTTGCAGATATTACCCCTCATAAAAAGAATTTTAGCTATTTTGTGTACTCGTGTCGAAATCTGTTGATACGATTGGCACACGAATTTTGTCTACCCGATAGCATACGTATCGCATAGAACAGTCGGTATTGTTAAAGAACCGAGGACAGGATTTGATAGCAGATTTCGAGACGATCCATTTTACGTTGCTGTCCCTAACGTACGTCTTTTTTTCGCAGAGTGTGAGTGATGTGGCCTCGTTGCGTCTCTACTATAATACATAATTATTATTGTTCAACTCCCTGTTTTGTAGTCCTGTACAATAGAGAAGTGGCTTGCGTGTGACGAATTGCGGGTTTTCGAAGTGATCAGCGATCATCGTGAAAAAGGACGGAAGCACTTTGAACGATTTAAGAAAATGAGAAAGAAAATTCAAAGAGAAATCGGATATGCTGACGTTTATTAAAGACATTCGAAAATCTGTAAACTTGCGCTAGTATTAGAACCTCGACATCATATCTTGATTATTATCATCTCTCATCACCATGTTTATGAACGAATGGATACTAACGCGTTTTTTATTTTGTTTCCGATCCTCTCTGTTATTTTATTTGCGCTACTCGCAGAATTCCACAGTGGAGAAAGTAAGTGATCTTCTCTTGAATCTTAGCTTCTGCCACTTGCCATATCGCTCTTCAATTATTTTATATTCGTTGTACACTTCCTCCTTCGCTGCACAATGCCCATAGTTGCTGAAATGTAGTATCTTTAGATTCAGCAAAATAGTGTCGTACAGTGAATATACAAAGGGAAACTTCCTGTCGATACATTTAATACAAATATGTAGTCACTTTCCGTGCTAATGTGGAGTAACTCGAATTAATTAACAAAATAGTTTAACTCAATTTTGTTACATCGACGACAATTTAAAGGAAAATTAATACAGCACAAGTGTGTGTCAAATTTTAAGTATCACAGGACAAATACTTATATATTTGCACAGGTTACCATATACAAATTCACTTAATCGTGTATTTACCAAAGCGTATTTTTTAAATTCTTGGGAGATAAATGTGATGTTATGCATTCCAACTGCACGAGAAACATCAAAGAATGTCATTACATCATCTTCCGTGAACAACTTTTATGGAAATTGTTTGTGATCGCTATTATTAAACGTCTGATTGTGCTTAGGAAAAAAAACGTTTGTCAAAGGCGTTTTACTACGCCTTTGAATATTTTTGCGATTCACCGCATCGATTAAGCTAATGCGAATAGAATATTGAATTATACCATCTCGCTTAACTTCGCCTCGCCGTTTGTATTCACTGTACACACGGTATCTGCAAGTTCTTTGTGAACAGTTTCTAGGCTCATCCACGGCAATCAGTTCGTCGGCATTTTAGTAATAAAAAATGAAAAAAAAAACAATCCGATGGATCCGCAAACTCAACTGATCCGAGTTTGGCGATTTTTCGATAGTATTGAGTATTAGTTTTACGCTTGCAGCTGTATGTATGTATAATACCCAGTTTTACAAATGCCTGACACAAGCCAATAGAGCGTACTATTATATGTGTACTGTAGCTAATTAATTTATATTTTAATTTGCTCCATCTTTCATATAACTCATCGTTGCAATATTATCACGTTGTAATATTTCGGTTGTTTCTGTGAAAGTGATTGTTCGTGAAAGAAATGGTAATCTATAAAACATATTAATTTGTTTAAAAAGATTATGGTGTTGTTACACACCAATCTGTACATACGTGTAACGGATGTTCAAAGTTTAACACTTACGTAAAGAGAATTCCCGTAATCCTTAACGTTATGCTTTTAGTGAAAATTCTTCGCGAATCCTGCTTCTCGAGCTTTGCGTGCTTTTGTTCGTTGAATAACGATGCGAACTATGTAAATGATGTAAAACTATTTATACAGCGATTCGTTGAACGACAAAACAAGGATTACGGAATATTTATTTTTGCTCCCGCCGCAACATATTCAAATTTTCCTGCACACTAAGTAAACTATTTTTTTTTTCTATGTACAGCAAGAACTTTCTTTTACTCTATATACTTAATATATTCCTAAATGTCTTAAGAATTATAAGAATCCTTCAGAAAAGCAAAGCCTAGATTAGCGTAAGTACAAAATGCTAGCGAAAAGTAATTTATTTTTATTTGCGTTTAATTCGTTTCATTTAAGGGAATGGCATGATCAGTATTATTTTCTGGAGGATCAGACATTTTTTAACGCAATATTGACATGCGTATACGCACAAAGTCCGTATGTAATAGCGAAATAAACATTTCCTATTACAGGTCTTTTTTTTTAACAAATTTCGCCCGTATGCAATCAATTCCCTTTCGTTTTGAATCTTTCGATATATATCTCTCCGCGGAGCTTCAAACCGGCTCCAAGTGTGCACCGACTGAAACGAGCTTCGGAAGCCCTTCTAAAATCAGTGTCTTGTAAACGACAGCTTCCTGGTTTCCTTTCTGGTGGATGCACGAGGTGGTGCGATGCGGGGCTGCAGACACAGCGGTGTTCGCGTGATCGTACCTCCGAGGAAAGCCGCGATGCCGATGCGTGTCACCTGCAGATACTTGAGAAGGGACAAACTGACGAATCCGCCACCTCTCATGGAAGGGGAGGCATTGGCCAGTCGTATTCTCGAGCTGGGACCAGTGGGTGCCAAATTTTTAGGGTATGTTACACGAATTTTATTGAAAATTTCACGTATTTTCATTCATGGCTTTATTTATTCGTCTTACCTCAATTCCAACAAGTGTTTTGATATTCAGAGAGGACTGATAATTATGAAATTTAGTATAAACATATCATTTTTGTTATTTGCTATTGTAGGACAACGTTCCAAACATAGGAAAAATTTTGTTTGATTTTTAGATTGAAGCTAATATTTTTACTCCGTTGAAATGCTGATTTTATTTAATTGTGAAATGAATTTATTGTTACGTATTAAATATAATTTTATGTTACTTGCATTTCTAAAATGATGCATGCAATAGAATGTTTTATCATATCGCAGTACATTATACTACGGCATATATTCTGTGGCCAAACTATCTATGCACTACAAGTAGTGTAATTGAAAATTGTATATCTTTCAGCGTAATATTTCCATATGCCTTTGAACATCTAGGATTTTGTTTTCAACAGACCTGTCATCATAGAGGTGCCTCACTTTGCCTCTTTGCGAGGGAAGGAGCGAGAAATAGTAATACTTCGATCGGACAACGGGGAAACTTGGCGCGAGCACACTTTGGAAGCCAGCGAGGAGGCTGTCCAGGATGTGCTTAACGAGAGCTTTGAGGGAGAAGGTACAGTTTCCCTTTATCAACGATCCTCTTTATATTTCATTTCCTTATCAATAATCAAATTTCGTTCTACATTTTTTGTATGATTATTTAAAAGAGGGAATAAAATACTTGGTTGAACTTTTGCAGTGGATTTAAACTAAAATTCTTGTTGCTACTGTAAACCGCAGAGAAAAAAAGCAGTAGTTTTTGTTATCGTCAACATTAAAATGAATTACCGGAAAAATTTATAAATCGTTCTTATAACTTTAAATCAGGTTTATCAAATGTCTTACAAGGTATTTGCGTTTTTGTTTACAGAATTAAGCCAGCTGGAGGATCTTCAAACTTCCCGTATCGTAAGGATACTTACCGCAGACTTCCCACATTACTTCGCGGTAGTGTCTCGCATTAGGCAAGAGGTTCATGCAGTAGGTCCCGAAGGCGGTACCGTTTCTTCGTCTGCAGTTCCACAGGTTCAGGCTGTCTTCCCACCGGCAGCCCTTACGAAAAAAATTAGAGTTGGTCTGCAGGTAGTTATCACTTTTCATTCTTTCTATTAAACGATTAGAGGTACACTCAAGTCTTTCTTATTTGTTTATTATACATATATCATTATGATTGATGATTTTCTATAGTATCTATTACCACGTGCGAGAAAATGGAATAAGATAATCAACGTGCTTAAATCCTAATAATAAAATGTGAATGTTTGTACACTGTCGTACAAAACATTTTACAGGGTATTTTCAATGCGCTACATATTCGAATACAATAGAAATATCGGAATGTTGTAGTCTCAAGGCGTAGAAATTTAACCAGTATAAAGTTTCGAGCCATGGAAATATTTGGACTCCAGAAGATTCAAACGATAGAAATCTCTGAGTCTTAGAAATCTGAAGCTGTAGTAATTTCAAATTTAAATTTTACAAAGAAAACGCCAATTTCTGAATTTACAAGTGTCCCCACAATTTCCGGACCAACCTGTATCTATGATATTAATAATATAATATATACCTATATTAATAATAATAAACAGAAATGTATAAATTTGTAACACACTTTGAACTATTAGAGACTCTTTCTATGTTCAGGCACACCCGATACCAGCAGATCTCGTAGCTAAATTGCTCGGCAACAGAGTGGCGGTGTCGCCAATCGTCACAGTGGAGCCAAGACGAAGAAAGTTCCATAAACCGATAACTTTGACCATACCGGTGCCCCAAGCAGCCAATAAGGGCATGATTAATCAATATTCAGGAGACGCACCGACCTTGAGACTTCTGTGCAGCATAACTGGTAATATATGCTTGCACGTAACATTGTAGAGCAGCGTACCGTCTTACTGGAGAATCTCTTACCGATAAGTGCTGAAACTGTTACGCCGCAACACCTTTGGTCTATTATACGCTCTTATCAAACTTCTTACACATTCGAGGATCAATTTGTAGTTTAGCAGGCATGACGCGGTGGGTAGGCATCATCGTCTGTTCTCAGGTCGTCGGGACTGCGATTGAGAAATCCTACATGCCGTGACTAATAATCGCGTTAGTACTAATC
This sequence comes from Mimumesa dahlbomi, assembly GCA_917499265.3. Classification (NCBI taxonomy): domain Eukaryota; kingdom Metazoa; phylum Arthropoda; class Insecta; order Hymenoptera; family Crabronidae; genus Mimumesa; species Mimumesa dahlbomi. Next base: position 6,017,051 of record OU824118.1, on the reverse strand, counting down.
TGCATGCGATCCATTTATTTTCCCTGATAGAATACCATCGGTGTTTATCAAATTCAGTGTTTTCTTATACGACGGAAAAGCTTTGTTTCCTTTTCTTTTTTTATCGACGGACAATGACAGATGCGTTAATCGTCTTCGATTGCGACGGAGAATGTTGTTACACATTTCGATGATTTCGATTCTATGAAAGATACAACATACTGCTTGCGAAGGTGACATTTTTTAAGATAAAAGTGTTTATCGTCCCGGAGACCTTCGGATAGAGATTTAAAAGGGAGATGGTAGCTGCATGTTTCATAGAAACATTTCGTTGAGTACCATTGTTGTATACATATCTTGTTGTGATTCATTGTTAATGCTTGCATATTGTTAGGATTGAGTCATTTAGGTATGGATTATTAATTAAAGTAGATAAAATTTTACTACCTAGCTCATTGTAAGCGTTAACTTCAAAGTTTTTGTTTCAGCACAATCGTTTGACTGGTATAATCGCTTCGATATTAGGCTCGTAATTAATAACATCTATGAAATTGTGTTTATAAAATATATGTATTTTAGATCGTTATGATATGTACGATGCGACACATTGCTACAAGAAAGATTAATAATAATGTTGTATTTTTAATATTATAAATTTGTTACAGCTACACAAATTGCTCGAATTTTTCGTCGATACGTTGAAAAGTTATATGTGAAAGATATTCTTTTTTTTTTCTACAAAATATACTAATTTGACTGCGTGTTACTTATTACGTAAATCCGCGATTTCTCTATTTTTTTTACGCGTTATCGGGTTACTGTTGACGTTACGTTAATCGTGATACTAATTAAGCTTTACTGAATCAAATTAAACTGAAAGATATGTTTTGGACAGATACACTACGCCGCGCTTTATTATAATTATTCCACAATTTTGTTTCTGGTTTATCGCTTAATTGCCGCATATTTACACATACGAGTTTGCTTTTTACGCGATTTTCATGAATGACGCTATTTTTTTAGTTCGCAAGCATTATCATTCGGTCGACATGTATTTCATTTAATATTATTTACACACTAATATAAAGCACGTAACAACATCGCACTTATGGTGACCGATATTAAGTACAAATTCTAACGGTTACACCGTTATATATAGAATATACATCGTACCAATATAAATGGCAACATACATATGTGCTGTCATACAAGGATGTTTACTTAAACATATAAGTTCATTGAAGAAATATTTTTATATTTTCTGCATGATATGTACATAAATTAGTATAAATATTTTGTGTGCCTTCTTCTTTATACGTGTATTATTTATTATATTATTATATTATGCTGATGAAAGTTAGATTTCGTTCATACTTGTTATCATATTTGTTTTTTAAATCGATGTTTCTCGCAGTGATTCAAGCTAATTTACATTTTTTTTAATCTCCCAATATGCAACCATGTGTAATAGCACTTATCCTTCTCGATAGTCAGAACAAATATTTAGTCATGCATTTATTATAGATACTGTCTGCAGTATTTTAATGTATTTACTTAAATAATTATCACAAGTCAAAGAGCAGAAATTATCCGCAGAGAAATTTTTCATCTGGCTATCGAATATTGTTCTTTCTCTGCAATTATTCGATACTTTGAGCCCGAAATTAGACACGTGGTTATATCTGTCGTTTAAAACTTAATAGCCTGCTATTATTAATCGTTAACTTGGTTTACAATTAAAAAGTGTATAGTACAAAATTGTTGTATGCCAGATGCTGTGAATTTAACGTTACCAGCTTGTTTGTCGAGTATATATTTAAAGGAATTTCAGACACATACCCCTTTGACTGTACATTTCGAACAGCTTAATGCCTCTAATAGTGCTGTTTTTCTTCCTGTTTTCCTTTTCTTAAAATTAATTACTGATTTATCCCTTAGCATACTAATAATACGACAGAGTGAGGATACAGCATATATAACACACTACTGAATACACTGCATTCAAAGGGTACCAGTGACTAATCACTTCGGGTTGAAAGTGTTCAGTTGTACTTAATCTCGGTCGCGTCGGTTGAATCCCACACATTTCACCTCTGCCACCTCTGCATTTGCAACACGGACATATTTTAATAATGTTATTGGACTTGGCATGTATGTCGTTCAGGGGGTCAGTCTCGGGCAGTCTGGGAGGATGTCACAGGTTCGACGCCGCTAACCTTCGTCAAGGATTGCGTTTCCTTTACCACGACCGTGTCCGCTCGGTTCTGGTTAATGGACTGCCGGAACATCTCCGAAGCCACGAAAATGGCTACGGAGTTGTATACGCATGCGACGCATGTACCGTTCATGGCTAAGTACGTTCTCGAATCTTGTCGAATTTAAAAGATACCGCGAATTAATTGAATAACATTAATCTTGTCTGGCCGCGCTTTCGAATCGTATGAATATTTATTTTCCTGGTCCCGATTCCGGTCGGCAACCCGAATCGTCTGTTTCCCGTAATTTACAGTTCCGACTGGTACTTCAACTTTAGCTTATAATGTAGTCGACGTAGAATCCAGTGTAAATCGATCGTAAATTTAGATAGGAAAATAAATATTCATATTAATACACGGAAACGCTTTGAAACATTGCAAGTTCATTTATTTGTTAGTTTAACGAATCTTCAAATAGTATAATATAGTTTGAAGTATAGATATATATTAAAGTGAGTGACACTTAATTAATGAATATGATTTAACTTCGTTTTCTTGCCAAACGATTATTATAATTTCGGAAAGAGACTAATTGAAATCAAACATAAAAATTCCTAGCACGCTTGCGTGATATTTTTACCTGTTACAATGAAAATTTCACATTCAATTATGGAAAATTATTAAAATATACTTTGGCGATAGGTTTGTAGTATTTGCGAAACGAGTAGACCCGTTGGAGGCCAGACTACGTGTTTTCTGTATGACCGACGATAAAGAGGACAAGACCTTGGAACACCAAGAGCACTTTACGGAAGTTGCAAAGAGTCGAGATGTCGAGGTAAATATGTATACGTGAATTCAAACGATGGACATAATCATCGTATTCGAAGTTTCTTCAAATTGTTTGTTTCCACAGGTTCTCGAGGGCAAGACACAATACATGGAATTCGCAGGAAATCTCGTACCAGTATTAAAGAGTGGTGAACAACTTCAGCTACCGTTCAGAGCTTTCAAAGAGAACAGAGTGCCGTTTACGGCAAGAATAAAAGATCCGGATGCTGCGGATATGATGGGCCGAATTATGTTCATGAGCGAGCCAAAGGTTCCTAAGGGCGAATTACCGCAGACACCGATATGTACATTAAATATTTCATTGCCGGAGAAAATTTCGCCGGAAACTGCAGCCTCGGAACTCGATTTGTTAGAACTCTCGAAAAATTATAGTTTTCTACGTGACGGTGGCATAAGTATGTCTTTTTACGTACGGGTTGTAATTCCAAGTTTTACTAATTGATAGGTTTATACATTACAATTCTTATTATCAGGTCGTCCGGATACCATTCATAGAGCAACTATACGATTGACGGATATTGCTAACTTGTTGGATAAAGACTGGGAGAAACTCGCGGAAGAATTGAACATCCCGCCCAATGATATATCAATGATAAAACAAGAGTACCCTAATAAACCGGCACAACAAGCCGCAGCGATGTTTAAAATTTGGCAGAGCAATGGCAACAAAGCAACGGGTAAGTCAATACTGTAAAATTATCCATCGCTTAATCTGATAAATATAAACTTCACTCAGAATTCGTGCGAATTTACTCGTTGCATTGGCACACGTATTCGAATGAAAGTAATTGTATTGTTGTCGCGTATTTATGCTATTGACATTGCGATTTGCCAATTACGTCAGTTCCTTATCTCATTCTTTATAAATATATTTCCTACAGTTTACGGTATTATAATTCCGCGAAAAGTATGGATTGTCATAACGGTGTCTTAAATCATTCACGCTCGTAAACGTGGGTCATGTATAACTTTATGAATCAACAGGCAAGTAGTAGTCATCTTCTTGAAAGTTATGGAAGACGAGTTCCAATGATTTCATTCATGATTTTTAAAAATTATCACATTTTACAAAATTGATAATTTTAACCGTCTATAATTTGTACGATTTTCAGAATTTGTCAATTTAAGTTGAGATTCGTCCATTTACTACAAACACTTTGGCATATGCGTTTTTTAACATTGTTCCAGATTTTACAGTATAGAGATGAATTAGTTTTTGCAGTATTATTCAATCTATTCATCCGCTCTAAAACTCTGTGTTCAATGTTACTCAGTCAGTGTCATTCATTCTAATTTGATTTCTATGCAATTTTCAAGATGACCCATCGATACAATTCTGGAAATGATTTATTATACAAATTCAAGTTTATGATAAACTAAACTGCTCGCCGTAACGATAGCCACCAGGGTTCATCGAATGGCTAAAAAACATCAATATAGAAATGTCAAATAGAGTAGAAAACGAAATTTAAAAAGAACCTGTTTCCTAGCAAGGTCAATTAATCGGACGTGCGTGCTTGACTAAGACGCGTGGAATCTCAGGAGCAACGTAGTTGGTGATCTCATCCTACATTATTATGCCTGACATAAACCTATGGACTCTTTTCCCCTCCTCCCTCTCACTAACACTAATGAAATCGGCATACGGCAGCAATGCATGTAGCACATCGTTTCTGCAATCGGTTGAAATAACAAACAGTTGTGCGACGTATCTCAATAAGAATACAGTGAAAGTGATAGTGTACCGAGCGTCTTTCAGTCTGCCCTTTGTCGCGACAGTTTTGCGTGATATCAATTTTGTTTGTTACACTTTATTTATTATCATATTCTTGCAAAGATATAAAAGTGATCATGTTTATATCCTTGTACCAAGAGTATGAGAAGCAAGCGACGAATTCGTACGTTAGCGAACTTTTGTTGGTATTTAGGAACACTAGACCGCCTTGTCGAAGGTGTCGCGTTTCAATGAACTCAGGTTTGTGTTGTCAGTGGGATCGTTATCATTCTGTGCATCCATTATTTCCGGGAATATAATTTCATAATTCAGCATTTCATAATTGATTTAATAAACGGAATGGAGAATTATATATTTTCTTTCTATAAATTCATGTTTTCTCATACGTTTACGAAATAGTATGATTCTTTTACGAATTAAAAAAATGTAACAGAGAAATTTAGTATCACTCTATTTAACATTATATATTCACACAAGACTACCTTTTTCTTATTTTACATCAACATTTTTTCACTCCTATTTCAATTTATACGAAACTTCGGTTCAGATTTTGACAGCAATCAACGCAAAGCGTTGTATATTGAACGCACGTCTATTTTCTATCTTTGACATGTATTTATATATTCAAAATTGATTTCAATTGTGTGGCATAATTAAACTAATTTGAAATATAATTATCTGTCTAGGAAATACTTTGGAGAAAGCGTTGGATAAAATTGGCCGTGAGGATATTGTAAAGAAATGCATATTCAATGTGGAGTTAGTGACCGATGACGTAGAAAAAGCTGTCGCGAGGGTTCGACTTGATCAACCTGGATTCGATTCTTTAAAAGAAGAGTTGGGTCCTTCAAGGGACACGTCACTTCGTCGCGACGCGACTATGGATCCAAAAATGGATCCAGATTACGAAGAACCTGACAGAATGAAGGTTTGTATTTGCTATCTAAATACAATATATGCAATAAAAATTAGAAATAAAGCGTTTGAATCAATCATTTTGAAATATTGACAACCGCGTGTTTGGCGAACATTTTGTCATTCATTCGCATCAACAGAAAACGTAGGTTTTCTATCAAAAAGTCGTGCATTTCAATTTTCCCTACATCAATTTTTTATATTTTCTATTTCTGTAAGCTTGTCACAGACAATTTTTCAACTATTATAAAATTATCATTTTATTACGTAAAGTCTTTTAAAAGTAATGCATCTGCGTTGACACAATAGTCTATAAATATCGTTTAGTAATTTGTTTCTTGCAATACATTTTTTTTTAAAACCTATTTCTCGTATAAATTGTGTGTCATCAAAATATATATTTTGTTTTAGGAATCTGAATCTATGGAAGACCTCAGTATTACTGGCAGTGTGCATGACAAACGAAGTAAGCATTTTAGTATTTCATTTCGACTTAATTATATTTCTTATTCTATTTCTTCTAAATATACATACATATAGAATATCCTTCAGACAGGATGACGATTGATATTATACTTGCGATCTACTCGATTACGACACTAGAAAGGATATGACATCACTGCTTGCATTATTTCAATGAGTGATACATGCCGGCTCTAATTTGAAACTTATTAAGAAAGATATTTTGACTCATAGATGGTACAATTCTTGATTTTTTTTTAATACTCACTGCCTTCTGCACTTTTATATAATACAGCTGTATACTTATAATAGCTATTTACTCGCACGGTGTAGCTTTTTTATAACCGCACATATTCGCAATTTTCTGTAAAATATAAATCTTTATTCATGAATGCCGACTGCCAGATTTTCAAACCATATTTCAAATGCGTCATAAATTATTCATAAGAAAACGATCAAACAATCCTACTTACAGACGAGTCGAAGTTTTGTACAATTTGTGCGTAAGTTTCGCATCATTACTGAATACAATTTTTTTTTCTGCACTTAACAGCGAAACAGCATGTCACAATCACAAATGGCACTGTATTCAACGGAACCTCGACCCCCATCAAAGACAAATACGCAAGCGATGAAAAAGAACTTGGGGATGTTATGGCTGATTTTCTCGAGCACAAATGTCACGTTGCAGATACGATGAGTAAAAAATCACGCGACGAAGTCGATGACGAAGATAAAAAGCGACAGAGGGTGATCGCGGACGCCAACAAAATAGTTTCCGGTAAGTGGCTCGAGAGTACTTTGAACAATGGTGGGTTGAGGGGCCGTGCTTTGACTGACAGCAGAAAATTTCGGGAATTAATTTAGCGGAAACCGATCATCACCATATAATTACATATCTTTCTGGAATACAGCATGATTAATTTAATGCGATATTCGCACGCTTGGTACCAGGGTATCAAATTATAATAACCACTTGCTGATAAAATTTCAATCGATATTACCAAACAGACTCTAAGACTTCGCACTTCTCTTTAGTGACATCGTGTTCATAGTTATAATACATATATGATCGTTTAGAATAGAATTTAATTTGTTCAATACCTGCAAACGAAGTATTCTGTACTTAATTATTTACATATATCCATGATGTGCTATATTTCTAACTTATAGTATCACAGATCAAACACAAAAAATTTGTATTTTTGTACATTACCATCGTAGCAGTTTAGTCCTACATTCGAAGATTTCTCTTAGTGATAAAAACTCAATACCACAATAACTGAAAATTCCCACGCTACGTGGTCTAGCTTAATTTATTATTCCGATAGACGCATACTAGTCTGACTATGTAGTAGTCTGATTAAAAATTAGATGTATCAGGATATGCTAGAGTTACACGTAAGATGTATAATAAGACATTGTTTTTTATACAATGTGTGATTTTGTATATATCGACGTGTGAATAGTGATAATGATTCTGGACACGATTCACATCTATGCGTTAAAATACCATAGCTTATGATTAATCATCATACGATTCGCAACACGCCGCGTAGCGTGCAGAAACGCACTAGAACGTTGATCTCTTTGTTACCTTTTACTTTCACTCACAGGTTCTGGAGGGCCGCGGCGGATCTCTTCAAATTTTACAGCTTGCTTATATTTCGATGCGTAACGAATTATTTTATAATTTTTACATAACTTCTCATATCTACTGTATTATAATGCGATTTCTATGTCTCATTTAATGACCCACTAATAGTCTTCTATTACTTCGACACCACCCATTAATTTGTTTCAGCAAGGTTTCGCTGCAATTATTTGGCGTTGCATGAATGGCCAATATGTGTGGCCTAACAGTGCGGACGCACGGAGCAGCTGTCGTTTAATGAGATCTTTAATATTGTTTTCGTTAATACTTCATAATTACTTAGCTTTCATATATTTTTCAATCAGAATAATATGAACGATACTAATAATAACAGATTATTGACGTGTTTTTTAGAAAAATAATATGAAAGCATTTAACAGTACTGAATGATTTGATCTAATGGTTTCTTTTATCAAGCCTTCTGCATTCATTGTAATCTATTTTAGCACTAATAAACGAAATTTTGTATTTAATAAATAACTTGTAACGTTGCAAGTTACTGGATAAATTTCACGTTGATAATTTTGGTCGCGCAAAAAAAAAATCTTCGGTAATTCCGTTGGATATGTTAAATCGATTATAGTTTACAGTATATCGCTCTAACGTGTATCTATCAATTACTTCCCTTTCTTAAATTTCTTGAATTACACTTGTAATGATTTAGTAAAAGGATGGCTGCTCCACAGCACATACACTCTACGCACAAACCACACAACAGTCTAACCGCTGGTTTCAAACAAAGAGCAATGTCGAGCGAGCCGGCTTACACTAATGATGACGAAATGAAATAAAAAATTGTGTTCTTTTCTTTTCGCCCCGTTTACAGATGCCTAAAATAAATAATACTTAATTAACAGGTGTAATAGCAGACGCAGAGAAAGAGAAGGGGAAGTTAGCGATGGAAGGGTGGTCGGTGGTTTATGATGATGATGCGCGGGACAATAAAGAGGCAAGAGGTGCTGTAGGGCAAAGTTCTAGTAATATCCCAGTAGGTGAGAGGGTACTTAAGGGTAAGGGAGTTATATCTGATGAAACACATATTATCGAAGGAACACAACGCGTTCCGGTTGTCGAACCGACGATAGTTAAACAACGTCACGTTCGTGGTGGGAAGGGCGACTCGAAAGTAACAATCGTTTCATCGAAAACTGTAGTTTCCGTGAGCGGTGATAAATCTATCGAGCAACCTGTAATTACACAGTCTATAACAATGAAACAGGTAGATCAAACTACTCCTCCTGATACGGTTACATTTGCTGACAAAAAGAACATTGTGAGCGAGAAGGAGATGTCATCGAAAGAAGGTAAGGAAATTGACGAAAAATTGAGTCCGGACTCTAGCAAAGTGAAACAGGATCAGAAAGATATGTCGGGAAAGGTTAAGGAAGTGGTTCAACCTACTACAAAAGAGCAGCCATCCAAAACAAGTACTAAGGACACGGTTCCGAAAGATACGAAAACGGAGAGCGGAAAGCAAACATCTGCGTACGAAGATGTTTATAATGTTCGGTATCCCTCTGAAGAAACTGATGGAAAATCCGAAGACGAAACGAAGAAAAAGAGTGGTGGCATACTTTCCGGTATTTTTAAAGGTACGAAACTAAAGAGAACCAAATCCAAGGGTTCGAAAGACACATCGTTTGACAGCGGTGATGAAGATACGAAAATCGTTACACCTAAAGTCACGGAAACACGTCAGACTCAATATGTAACGAGTCCTGCGTATGATTTACAAACTGATTCTAAGCTTCCCGAAGGTAGTGCAGTGATCGATACGAAACTTGTTACGATGCAGTTCTTAGACGATTCAAGGCGCACTGCTGAAGCTATGCAATCAATTCCCACGGTACCAGTTGCTAAATCACAAGCGGATAACAAAGACGATAAAAAATCGACTAAACAAGCAGAGGATTATGCATCCGATGAAGAAGGTCGTTCTGGAAAAGATAAATCAGGATTCTTTTCAAGTCTATTTAGATCTGGTAAATCTAAGAAGGATGAGGAGGATGAAGAATCGGACAATCAAAAACAAGCCGACAAAAGTGGGCCCAAAAAAGACGAAACAAAAACCACCGAAATTCTATTGAAAGATAGCAAACCTATTATTACAATTACAACGGAAGAAACAACAACTGTATTACAAAATGTCGTTGATGACGGCAAAGAAATTAAGAAGACCGCGAAGAATGGAGTGAAGAAAATTGATGAAGCTAAAGAACGTGTAGATACTTCAGCACCAGTCGGGGTGGAAAATGCACAGGATCAAGAAAAAGAAAAAGGCAGTGGTTTCTTCGGTATGTTTAAGAAAACTGATGAAGCAAAAGAACATGTAGATACTTCAGCACCAGTCGGGGTGGACGATGCAGAGGATCAAGAAAAAGATAAAGGCAGTGGTTTCTTCGGTATGTTTAAGAAAACTGACGAAGCAAAGGAACGTACAGAAACTTCAACAACAGCCGCGGTAGACGATGCAGAGGATCAAGAAAAAGAAAAAGGCAGTGGTTTCTTCGGTATGTTTAAAAGTCCAAAATCAAAGGAAAAGAAACTAAGTAAATCGAAGGAACCATCCTTTGATAGTGGTGATGAAGAGGTAAGGCTTGCAACAGAAAAGTTCCTCGATGACACAAGAAAGATTGCAGTAAAGATTGCCGAAGGACAAGCGATTCCACAAGATGTTGTTCATACGTACACTTCATCCACACATTATGAAGGGGACACACCTAAAGACAGACTAAACGGACACTCGTATGATGTCGTGCAGATTCAAAAGAAATTGGAAAGTGGAGGCGATGTGCCTCACAAAGAAATGAATGGTAAGTCTGATGACAAGAAGGACAAAGACCGAACGCAAAAAGAACGAAGTGCTGAAAGAGCTCCTGCAGTTACCAAAGGAGATTCGTTGGAGACTGCAGTAGAAGATAAAGAAAAGATTGACGAAGACAAGGAAAAAAGCGGTGGATTCTTTGGTATGTTTAAGAGTCCCAAACTGAAGAGTAAGAAGAGAAGTAGATCAAGAGAACAGAGTTCATCCAAAGAAACATCGTTCGATAGCGGAGATGAGGAACTCCGACTTGCAACAGCAAAGCTTCTAGAAGATACTAAACAAGTTGCAGAAACTACGAACTTCCCAGACACAGCAGATAATGTGGTCTCTCATAAAACCGGAAAGGATATACAGAATGTGCAAGACCACAAAGAACAAATATCTAAAGACCTGCAAACATCTGATACGGAAGTAACGGATAAAGATAAGGGAAGAGGTATTTTCGGAATGTTCAAAAGTCCGAAATTATCTCGCGATTCTAGAAGCAGATCGCGAGAAAAATCCGTAGAAGACGCAACACGTAACGCAGACAATACACTCGTTGATACAACTACAGCATTTTTAGAAGATGCGCGAAACACAGCGACCGCCATGCAGGAACTACCAGACATTAAGGATACAAAAGATAAGTTACAGAAAGATATGAAAGATATAACGCACACTGTGACTACAGATATTACGAAAGACATACAAAAAGCTAAAGGCGATGGCAAATCAATCCAGACGAAAATTACAGATGGTGTGACACATACTGAACAGAAAATTGGACGGACAGTCGAAGATGGGAGGGAAGCAGCAAGCATCGCAGCAGACAAGTTAGCGAAGGAAGTTCAGGATGATATCAAAAGCGCCAAGCAAATTACTACTTCAGGAATAGATGCAATCATTGACGATGCAGATGCAGCCAAGGATAAGGCAGCTAAAGAAGCCAAGAAGGCAAAGGATAAAGGTAGTGGATTTTTGTCGGGCTGGTTTAAAGGTGCTAAGCATGCTGCCGATGAAGTAACAGACGATGTGAAGGAGTTCCTTGATGACACGAAGAAGGAGGCTCAAGAAGAAGAATCTCGTGCTCGTGATGCAGCTACTGCAAAAATTGATGACATAAAATCTGCAAAAGATAAAGCCACTGCGAAACTAGCAGATACCGCCGATTCCGTAGCAGTTTCTGCGAAAGAAATAAAAGATAAGACGGCAGAGAAAATTTCAGACACGGGTAAAGTTGTTGGTGACAAAATTGTAGTCGGTATTAAGCATGTTGGTGAAAAAGTAGATTCTTCAGCCAAAGCTGTAGCAGACAGTGCTAAAGAAGTAACGGATAAGGCAACGAAAGAAATTAAAGACGATACTGCGGCAGTAAAGCAGAAAGTCACTTCAAGTGCAGATGCAGTTGTGGACAGTGCTGAAGCTGCCAAAGATAAAGCTGCTAAGGAAGCGAAGAAAGCAAAGGAAAAGGGCAGTGGATTCTTATCTGGGCTGTTCAAAGGTGCAAAACACACTGCCGATGAAGTGACAGACGATGTGAAGGAGTTCCTTGGTGACACAAAGAAGGAAGCTGAAGAAGAAGAAGCCCGTGCTCGGGAGGCCGCTGCTGCAAAAATGGAAGATGTAAAATCTGCAAAAGATAAAGCCTCCGCGAAAATAGCAGAAACCGCCGATGCGATAACAGTTTCAGCGAAAGACATAAAGGATAAAACGGCGGAAACAATATCAACCGGCGTAGGCAAAATTGCTGATACTGGTAAAGCTGCTGGTGAGACAGTCGTAAGCGGTATCAAACATGTTGGCGAAAAGGTAGACTCCACGGCTAAAGATGTAGCAGAGGGTACTAAGGGAGTAAAAGATAAGGCATCGAAAGAGATCAAGGATGATGCTGCGATCGTGAAGGAGAAGGTCGCTTCAGGAGTAGAAGCAGTTATCGATGGGGCGGAATCAGCTAAGGATAAAGCAGCAAAGGAAGCGAAGAAAGCAAAGGAAAAGGGCAGTGGATTCTTATCTGGGCTGTTCAAAGGTGCAAAACACGCCGCCGATGAAGTGACAGACGATGTGAAGGAGTTTCTTGATGATACGAAGAAGGAAGCTGAAGAAGAAGAATCCCGTGCTCGTGAGGCCGCTGCTGCAAAAATGGAAGATGTAAAATCTGCAAAAGATAAAGCCTCCGCAAAAATAGCAGAAACCGCCGATACCGTAACAGTTTCAGCAAAAGACATAAAAGATAAAACGGCGGAAACAATATCAACCGGCGTAGGCAAAATTGGTGAAACAGGTAAAACTGCTGGTGAGAAAGTTGCAAGCGGTATCAAACATGTTGGTGAAAAGGTAGACTCCACGGCTAAAGATGTAGCAGAGAGTGCTAAGGGAGTAAAAGATAAGGCATCGAAAGAGATCAAGGATGATGCTGCGATCGTGAAGGAGAAGGTCGCTTCAGGAATAGAAGCAGTTGTTGATGGGGCAGGAGCTGCCAAAGATAAAGCAGCAAAGGAAGCGAAGAAAGCAAAGGAAAAGGGCAGTGGATTCTTATCTGGACTCTTCAAAGGTGCAAAACACACTGCCGATGAAGTGACAGACGATGTGAAGGAGTTCCTTGATGACACAAAGAAGGAAGCTGAAGAAGAAGAATCCCGTGCCCGTGAGGCCGCTGCTGCAAAAATGGAAGATGTAAAATCTGCAAAAGATAAAGCCTCCGCGAAAATAGCAGAAACCGCCGATACCGTAGCAGTTTCAGCAAAAGACATAAAAGATAAAACGGCGGAAACAATATCAACCGGCGTAGGCAAAATTGCTGAAACAGGTAAAACTGCTGGTGAGAAAGTTGCAAGCGGTATCAAACATGTTGGCGAAAAGGTAGACTCCACGGCTAAAGATGTAGCAGAGGGTGCTAAGGGAGTAAAAGATAAGGCATCGAAAGAGATCAAGGATGATGCTGCTATCGTGAAGGAGAAGGTTGCTTCAGGAGTAGAAGCAGTAGTCGATGGGGCAGAATCAGCTAAGGATAAAGCAGCAAAGGAAGCGAAGAAAGCAAAGGAAAAGGGCAGTGGATTCTTATCTGGATTCTTCAAAGGTGCAAAACACACTGCCGATGAAGTGACAGACGATGTGAAGGAGTTCCTTGATAACACAAAGAAGGAAGCTGAAGAAGAAGAAGCCCGTGCTCGTGAGGCCGCTGCTGCAAAAATGGAAGATGTAAAATCTGCAAAAGATAAAGCTGCAGCGAAAATAGCAGAAACCGCTGATGCGGTAACAGTTTCAGCAAAAGACATAAAAGATAAAACGGCGGAAACAATATCAACCGGCGTAGGCAAAATTGCTGATACAGGTAAAGCTGCTGGTGAGAAAGTTGCAAGCGGTATCAAACATGTTGGTGAAAAGGTAGACTCCACGGCTAAAGATGTAGCAGACGGTGCTAAGGGAGTAAAAGATAAGGCATCGAAAGAGATCAAGGATGATGCTGCGATCGTGAAGGAGAAGGTTGCTTCAGGAGTAGAAGCAGTAGTCGATGGGGCAGAATCAGCTAAGGATAAAGCAGCAAAGGAAGCGAAGAAAGCAAAGGAAAAGGGCAGTGGATTCTTATCCGGACTCTTCAAAGGTGCAAAACACACTGCCGATGAAGTGACAGACGATGTGAAGGAGTTCCTTGATAACACAAAGAAGGAAGCTGAAGAAGAAGAAGCCCTTGCTCGTGAGGCCGCTGCTGCAAAAATGGAAGATGTAAAATCTGCAAAAGATAAAGCTTCAGCGAAAATAGCAGAAACCGCTGATGCGGTAACAGTTTCAGCAAAAGACATAAAAGATAAAACGGCGGAAACAATATCAACCGGCGTAGGCAAAATTGCTGATACAGGCAAAGCTGCTGGTGAGACAGTCGTAAGCGGTATCAAACATGTTGGTGAAAAGGTTGACTCCACGGCTAAAGATGTAGCAGAGGGTGCTAAGGGAGTAAAAGATAAGGCATCGAAAGAGATCAAGGATGATGCTGCGATCGTGAAGGAGAAGGTCGCATCAGGAGTAGAAGCAGTTGTCGATGGCGCAGGAGCTGCCAAAGATAAAGCAGCAAAGGAAGCGAAGAAAGCAAAGGAAAAGGGCAGTGGATTCTTATCTGGACTCTTCAAAGGTGCAAAACACACTGCCGATGAAGTGACAGACGATGTGAAGGAGTTCCTTGATGACCCAAAGAAGGAAGCTGAAGCAGAAGAAGCCCGTGCTCTAGACGCCGCTGCTGCAAAAATGGAAGATGTAAAATCTGCAAAAGATAAAGCTTCCGCGAAAATAGCAGATACCGCTGATTCCGTAGCAGTTTCTGCGAAAGAAATAAAAGATAAGACGGCAGAGAAAATATCAACTGGCGCAGAGAAAATTTCAGACACAGGTAAAGTTGTTGGTGACAAAATTGTAGACGGTATTAAGCATGTTGGTGAAAAAGTAGATTCTTCAGCCAAAGCTGTAGCAGACAGTGCTAAAGAAGTAACGGATAAGGCAAGGAAAGAAATTAAAGACGATGCTGCGGCAGTAAAGCAGAAAGTCACTTCAAGTGCAGATGCAGTTGTGGACAGTGCTGAAGCTGCCAAAGATAAAGCTGCTAAGGAAGCGAAGAAAGCAAAGGAAAAGGGCAGTGGATTCTTATCTGGACTCTTCAAAGGTGCAAAACACGCCGCCGACGAAGTGACAGATGATGTGAAAGAGTTCCTTGATGATACGAAGAAGGAAGCTGAAGAAGAAGAAGCCCGTGCTCGTGAGGCCGCTGCTGCAAAAATGGAAGATGTAAAATCTGCAAAAGATAAAGCTTCCGCGAAAATAGCAGAAACTGCTGATGCGGTAACAGTTTCAGCGAAAGACATAAGAGATAAAACGGCGGAAACAATATCAACGGGCGTAGGCAAAATTGCTGATACAGGTAAAGCTGCTGGTGAGAAAGTTGTAAGCGGTATCAAACATGTTGGTGAAAAGGTAGACTCCACGACTAAAGATCTAGCAGAGGGTGCTAAGGGAGTAAAAGATAAGGCATCGAAAGAGATCAAGGATGATGCTGCGATCGTGAAGGAGAAGGTTGCTTCAGGAGTAGAAGCAGTTGTCGATGGTGCAGAAGCTGCCAAAGATAAAGCAGCTAAGGAAGCGAAGAAAGCAAAGGAAAAGGGCAGCGGTTTTCTGTCCGGGTTATTTAAGGGTGCAAAGCATTCTGCTGATGAAGCAGCCGACGACGTAAATGAATTCCTCGAAGAAATGAAACGGGACGCCCAAGCGAATATATCGCATACACGTGAAATTGCTACAGAAAAGGCTGAGGATGTAAAATCTGCTAAAGACAAAGCTGTTACAGAAATTACAGGTATCAAAGATGCTGCCGCAAGCACAGTTAAAGATGCGCAAGACAAAGCAGTCAAGGGAGTTACAGTAGCTGGAGACGCCGCAACAGATGTTATGAAAGACATAAAAGATAAAACGGCGGAAACAATATCAACCGGCGTAGGCAAAATTTCTGATACCGGTAAAGCTGCTGGTGAAAAAGTCGCAAGCGGTATCAAACATGTTGGCGAAAAGGTTGATTCCGCGGCGAAAGATGTAGCAGAGGGTGCTAAGGAAGTAAAAGATAAGGCATCGAAGGAAATCAAGGATGATGCTGCATTCGTGAAGGAGAAGGTCACTTCAGGTGTAGAAGCAGTTGTCGATGGGGCAGAAGCTGCCAAAGATAAAGCAGCAAAGGAAGCGAAGAAAGCAAAGGAAAAGGGCAGTGGATTCTTATCTGGACTCTTCAAAGGTGCAAAGCACACTGCCGATGAAGTGACAGACGATGTGAAGGAGTTCCTTGATGACACAAAGAAGGAAGCTGAAGAAGAAGAAGCCCGTGCTCGTGAGGCCGCTGCTGCAAAAATGGAAGACGTAAAATCTGCAAAAGATAAAGCCTCCGCGAAGATAGCAGATACCGCTGATGCGATAACAGTTTCAGCGAAAGACATAAAAGATAAAACGGCGGAAACAATATCAACCGGCGTAGGCAAAATTGCTGATACAGGTAAAGCTGCTGGTGAGACAGTCGTAAGCGGTATCAAACATGTTGGTAAAAAGGTAGACTCCACGGCTAAAGATGTAGCAGAGGGTGCTAAGGGAGTAAAAGATAAGGCATCGAAAGAGATCCAGGATGATGCTGCGATCGTGAAGGAGAAGGTCGCTTCAGGAGTAGAAGCAGTTGTTGATGGGGCAGGAGCTGCCAAAGATAAAGCAGCAAAGGAAGCGAAGAAAGCAAAGGAAAAGGGCAGTGGATTCTTATCTGGACTCTTCAAAGGTGCAAAACACACTGCCGATGATGTGACAGACGATGTGAAGGAGTTCCTTGATGACACAAAGAAGGAAGCTGAAGAAGAAGAATCCCGTGCCCGTGAGGCCGCTATTGCAAAAATGGAAGATGTAAAATCTGCAAAAGATAAAGCCTCCGCGAAAATAGCAGATACCGCCGATTCCGTAGCAGTTTCCGCGAAAGAAATAAAAGATAAGACGGCAGCGAAAATATCAACTGGCGCAGAGAAAATTTCAGACACAGGTAAAGTTGTTGGTGACAAAATTGTAGACGGTATTAAGCATGTTGGTGAAAAAGTAGATTCTTCAGCCAAAGCTGTAGCAGACAGTGCTAAAGAAGTAACGGATAAGGCAACGAAAGAAATTAAAGACGATGCTGCGGCAGTAAAGCAGAAAGTCACTTCAAGTGCAGATGCAGTTGTGGACAGTGCTGAAGCTGCCAAAGATAAAGCTGCTAAGGAAGCGAAGAAAGCAAAGGAAAAGGGCAGTGGATTCTTATCTGGGCTGTTCAAAGGTGCAAAACACGCCGCCGATGAAGTGGCAGACGATGTGAAGGAGTTTCTTGATGATACGAAGAAGGAAGCTGAAGAAGAAGAATCCCGTGCTCGTGAGGCCGCTGCTGCAAAAATGGAAGATGTAAAATCTGCAAAAGATAAAGCCTCCGCAAAAATAGCAGAAACCGCCGATACCGTAGCAGTTTCAGCAAAAGACATAAAAGATAAAACGGCGGAAACAATATCAACCGGCGTAGGCAAAATTGCTGAAACAGGTAAAACTGCTGGTGAGAAAGTTGCAAGCGGTATCAAACATGTTGGTGAAAAGGTAGACTCCACGGCTAAAGATCTAGCAGAGGGTGCTAAGGGAGTAAAAGATAAGGCATCGAAAGAGATCAAGGATGATGCTGCGATCGTGAAGGAGAAGGTTGCTTCAGGAGTAGAAGCAGTAGTCGATGGGGCAGAATCAGCTAAGGATAAAGCAGCAAAGGAAGCGAAGAAAGCAAAGGAAAAGGGCAGTGGATTCTTATCTGGGCTGTTCAAAGGTGCAAAACACGCCACCGATGAAGTGACAGACGATGTGAAGGAGTTTCTTGATGATACGAAGAAGGAAGCTGAAGAAGAAGAATCCCGTGCTCGTGAGGCCGCTGCTGCAAAAATGGAAGTTGTAAAATCTTTAAAAGATAAAGCCTCCGCGAAAATAGCAGAAACCGCCGATACCGTAGCAGTTTCAGCAAAAGACATAAAGGATAAAACGGCGGAAACAATATCAACCGGCGTAGGCAAAATTGCTGAAACAGGTAAAACTGCTGGTGAGAAAGTTGCAAGCGGTATCAAACATGTTGGTGAAAAGGTAGACTCCACGGCTAAAGATCTAGCAGAGGGTGCTAAGGGAGTAAAAGATAAGGCATCGAAAGAGATCAAGGATGATGCTGCGATCGTGAAGGAGAAGGTCACATCAGGTGTAGAAGCAGTTGTCGATGGTGCAGAAGCTGCCAAAGATAAAGCAGCTAAGGAAGCGAAGAAGGCAAAGGAAAAGGGCAGCGGTTTTCTATCCGGTTTGTTTAAGGGTGCAAAGCATTCTGCTGATGAAGCCGCAGGCGACGTAAATGAATTCCTCGAAGAAATGAAACGGGACGCCCAAGCCAACATATCGCATGCACGTGAAATTGCTACAGAAAAGGCTGAGGATGTAAAATCTGCTAAAGACAAAGCTGTTACAGAAATTACAGGTATCAAAGATGCTGCCGCAAGCACAGGTAAAGGTGCACAAGACAAAGCTGTCAAGGGAGTCAAAGTAGTTGGAGACACCGCATCTGATGCTATGAAAGATGTAACAAGCAAAGCAGCAGAACAAATATCAAGTGGTGCAGAGAAAATTGCCGATACAGGTAAATCTGCTGGTGAGAAAGTTGTAAGCAGCATTAAACATGTTGGTGTAAAGGTAGACTCTACAACTAAAGAAGTAGCAGAGGGTGCTAAAGCGGTAAAAGATAAGGCTGCGAAAGAAATTAAAGATGATGCTGCGATCTTGAAGGAGAAGGTTGCTTCAGGTGTAGATGCAGTTGTCGATGGTGCAGAAGCTGCTAAGGATAAAGCAACAAAGGAAACGAAGAAAGCAAAGGAAAAGGGTAGCGGATTCTTATCCGGTATCTTCAAGGGCGTAAAACACGCTGCTGATGAAATAACAGACGATGTGAAGGATTTCCTTGATGACACGAAGAAAGAAGCTGAGGACGAGGAAGCTCGAATTAAAGAAGCTGCGACCACAAAGGTAGAAGATGTAAAAGCAACAAAAAAGAAGGTTACGGCAGACATCGCAGGCGCTGCTGACACCGTAGTAACTGCAGCGAAAGACGCAAAAGATAAAACTGCAGCAAAAATATCAACGGGTATCGATAAAGTTGCCGATACTAGTAAAACCGCTGGTGAAAAAGTTGTAAGCGGTATTGAACATGTTGGTGGAAAGGTCGATTCTACAGCTAAAGATGTGACAGAAAGTGCTAAAGCAATTAAGGATAAGACATCGAAAGAGTTCAAGGATGATGCTGCGATCGTGAAGGAGAAGGTCACTTCGAGTGTAGATGCAGTTCTCGACAGTGCAGAAGGTGCCAAAGATAAAGCAGCTAAGGAAGCGAAGAAAGCAAAGGAGAAAGGTAGTGGATTCTTATCTGGTCTGATCAAGGGTGCAAAACATGCAGTGGAAGATGCAACAGAGGATGTGAAAGAATTTCTCGATGAAACGAAAAAAGAAGCTGAGGCAGAAGAATCACGTACCCGTGAAGCTGTTTCCGTGAAAGCTGATGATGTAAAACATCTGAAAAATAAAGCAGCTGCTGGAATTACAGACGGTAAAGATGCTATTCTTACTGCAGCAAAAGATGCTAAAGACAAAACAGTAGAAAAATTATCAGTTGGTGCGGAGAAGGCTAAGGATGCAGGAAAATCTGTTAGTGACAGCGTTATTGAAGGCGTTAAGCGTGTTGACGACAAAGTGGACACTGCCGCTAAACATATAACAGAGGCAGTTACAACAGCAAAGGACAAAGTAGCAAAGGAGGTAAAAGATGATGCAGAGATTGCAAAGGAAAAACTTGCATCAAGCGCACATGCAATTGTTGACGGTGCAGAAACAGCCAAAGATAAGGCAACAAAGGAAGCAAAGAAGGCCAAAGATAAAGGAAGCGGACTTCTTTCAGGTATTTTCAAAGGCGCAAAGCACACAGCAGACGATATTACGGATGACGTAAAGGAGTTTCTTGATGAAACAAGAAAAGAAGCTGAAGACGAGGAAGCCCGCACTCGTCAAGCGGTTTCCGCAAAAATAGATGATATCAAAACTGCGAAGGATCAAGCTGGCGTAGGAATAGCACATGCCAAGGATGCAGCTGTTACTGCAGTGAAAGATGCAAAAGACAAAACTGCAGAAAAATTATCAAGTGGTGTAGGAAAAGTTACGGATGCAGGAAAATCTGTAGGTGAGAAAGTTGTGGGAGGCATTAAACATGTAGGTGAAAAGGCAGACACTGTCACAAAAGATGTGTCAGAAGGCGCTAAATCAGCAAAAGACAAATTAGCAAAAGAAATCGAGGATGATGCTGGGAGCATAAAGGAAAAACTTTCAACAAAAGTCCATGCAGTTGCTGACGGTGCTGAAGTAGCTAAGGACAAGGCGGACAAAGAAGCGAAAAAAGCAAAGGAAAAAGGCAGTGGATTCTTATCCGGCCTGTTTAAGGGTGCTAAACATGCTGTTGACGAAGTCACAGAAGATGTCAAAGAATTCGTTGACGAAACTAAGAAAGAAGCCGAAGCGGAGAAAACTCGTGCGCATGAAGCGGTTTCTGCAAAAGTTGAAGACCTGAAAGTTGAAAAAGATAAGGCGACTGCAGGAATAATTGATACTAAAGACAACGTAGTTGCTGTGATGAAGGATGTAAAAGACAATACTACAGAGAAAGTGTCATCGGGTGTACAAAAAATGGCTGATGCAGGTAAAGCTGTTGGCGAGAAGGTAACAGGAAGCGTTAAACACGTTGGCGAACAAGTTGATACAGTTGCCAAGGGCGTAGCAGATGATGTTAAAACTACGAAGGATAAATTGGCAAAGGAAATCAAAGACGATGCACAGGCTGTGAGAGAGAAGGTTGGTTCAGGTATGGATACAGTTTCCGATGGTGCTCACGCAGCTAAAGATAAAGCGGCGAAAGAAGTGGGCAAAGTAAAGGAGAAGGGAAGTGGTTTCTTGTCTGGATTGATCAAAGGTGCAAAGCATGCCGTCGAAGACGTAACTGATGATGTAAAAGAATTTTTAGATGAAACCAAGAAAGAAGCTGAAGCCGACGAATCGCGGATGCGCGAAGCGACTACCACAAAAATGGAGGAAGTCAAGGTCGCAAAAGACAAAGCAGTGGCGCAAATCTCTGGTACTAAAGACGCAGCAATTGATGCAGTGAAAGATGCGAAGGACAAGGTTACGGAGAAAGTCTCATCTAGCGCAGATAAAGCTGCTGCCTCCGGCAAAGTTGTTAGTGACAAAGTTGCTGAAGGGGTCAAACAAGTTGGTGGGAAAGTGGATACGGCAGTGAAGGATCTAGCAGAAGGTGCTAAAGGAACAAAGGACAAATTAACTGAAGAAATTAAACACGATGCTGCCACCGTAAAAGAAAAGGTTACGTCCAGTGCACATGCAATTGCTGATAGCACAGAAGCAGCTAAGGATAAGGCAATCAAAGAAACGAAGAAAGCAAAGGAGAAAAGTAGCGGATTTCTTTCAGGTTTGCTGAAAAGTGACTCGGATGATACCGATCAAGAAGGCAGACCTTCTAGTGGAAAAGTTAAACACGATCGAGAAACTACAAAGGTATCATTTTCTGTTGATGATGACAAGGTAGCCGGTGGTACAGATGTGCCAACAAGTAAAGCATCAAAGACCGCGAAGAAAGACAAGAAAAAAAGTGGCGGATTCTTATCAGGAATAGTTAAAGGAGCCAAACATGCGGTTGACGATGTCACAGACGATGTAAAAGAATTTTTAGAAGAAACAAAGCAAGAAGCAGCAATGGAAGAGGCGCGAGCTCGAGAAGCTGCTGCTCGTATCAGAAGTTCTGATCACGATACAGAGAAAGTTAGCGGATCAAGTAGAGAATCTTCGCCAATAATCAAACAAGTAACTAGTGTCAAATACGAAAGTATACCGGAATCTACTCATAAATACGTAGAAGATATAAAAGTTATGAAACCAGCTAGGGATACAATAGGTGCTAACGATTTTGCATTGTCCGGTACATCTGACTCTACTTTAGATAGAGAATTACGAGCCAGATTAGCCGATATGGATTCAAAGAATGAGGATGAAGTAACTACGGTAGTTAGGTCTAAGAAGGTCTCTCGCATTCCACAAAAGATCAGTTCCTCGAAAGATTCAACAGGGTCGAGTAATAGTTCATTAGACGATACGATTAGGGTAATACAAGTATCTAGTGAGATAGGGCACCTCGAGCCTCACACACGACAGACCGTCACCACAGTCGTAACAAAGTCTGTGCGGACGGCAGCGACCCCACCACCCAGTCTCGCCGAGTACACTGACAGTAGAATCGAAGGTACCTTGCAATAATTGCGTTATTCATATTACATACCAGCTGTGTGTAACATGATTAATTAAGTTGATGCTTTTCTGTAACTTAAGTTTTTGATAGTCGTACCAAGATGACCGAAATGGTCATGCACTTTTGTCATTCGTAACGAAGTCTAACACTCCGATCTCAATCATTCCTAGTCTACTAATGTCTATTATTATGCCCATCGATCAAGCAAGAATACTCGACATACTATAAAGTGGGACGGCGTCGTACATTTATTTTAGCAAATTTCATGTATCGGTAATCACATACATATCTGCACTTTAGTATTGATGGACTGTGTGTGGTAGGATGACATTTACTATATTATTCCTATTATTTTTTTTTTTCTAATACAGTAAGTTGCATTTCATTAAAGTAAGCTCCATTTATGTTGATAATTAGTTATTACATGCTTGTATTTACAATACAAATAAGTGAGAACACGTAAAACAACATCAATTACGGAACATCACTTTATAGTATGATAAGTTTAACGAGCTGATACTCCGTCAAATGGCAGGAAAACAAACCGATATACTTACATTACGTTTATTTATTTGCAGTAATTATTTTCAGTTTGTGCGTCTTAACTTTTTTTAACATTCCTTTAATGCATGTTTCCAGGTTTTTTATGCTATTTTTTGACCATTAATATTTACCACGTTGGAGAATTTGATTATCCGTTGAACGCAACAACCTTATTTGTCGCTACTCATTTATTTTGTTATAGCATAACATAGAAATCACATATTATTGTTATACGGTAATATATCTCATTGACTTAACAGGAAACCACAACTAGCGAAGCATGAACCGAGGTATGCCATGCAGGGAAAACATCATTCATCTAATCTTTGTTAATTCATTGCTTTAAATGTTCGACTTGGCAATACTCTGTCATTTATGTTGGGTTTAAATGCTTTTCCAGATATTACCGAAGAGGCAGCAAGACGCGCACAGAACCTAGCCGACCGAGAATATTCAATGTCGAAACCAGGTAATGTACGGTCAAAAAATCTGTAAATCTCACGAACACAGATCACAGGTCCAAGATCAATACATTAGCAGATTCTGTTTTGGTGCCCTCATTTATATTTAGCTTTATCTTCCATAGTTAGCACCTGCCGACGCTTTCACACTAACTAATATTGTGCGCACGTCTCTTACTAAATGGTTACCACTTTGTGTCATTGTATAAATATCAAAATAACATAACTATGTTTGTAAAATAATTCAAGCATTTCAATCAGCTTCACATCTATTTTCTGTATAATGTTTTTCACGAACAATCAGACTCCAAGCAGAGTAGCTTAGCGAATTATCATTCATTTTAGCGAGTAGTATTATAATTTCCACTGACGATTCCTTATTGCAAAGATGCAATAGCTTTGGATAATTTTGTTCTCAAGGATTACGCTTTAAATCGAATTTACCATAAGATACATCAAAACAAAGAAATCAAGAAACACGAAAGTAGAAGTTGGGCAGTTCAGTTTATGATACGTACAGTTTATGGTACGTTTTAGTAAGATTCAGGCGCCACGATTAGACACCGTTTAATGAGTGTTTTTATAAATAAACTAATCCTGTTGCAGTATTGATACTAACTAAAACTAAACGTAGATATTTTTTTTTCTTGCGCGCACACACACAAGCATATGACGCGATGATATGCATGCGTGTGTGAGCACACAGATTTAGTGTGTATGCGCGTACACACGATACGTATGTGAAAACAGACACGCTGAATCTTTCAGTCCAACTTTCGCAGCTGGGCTAGAGTTGAAATTCTTAGTGTGTATCAATGTGCTTTATGTCCTTGTTCCTGTTCTTGTCCATGTCCTTTTGGATGGGTCAGGGCATGATTCGGCTGAGATTGATGGGACTGTAGAGAGGCATGCTACTTCTGCTCCAACAAAGCAACCTGTTCCCGCCCCGCGTCACTCCACCAGGTCGTCCATCAAATCAGAGTTTCGTCTAGAATTCGGAAACACCACACACCCACCGTACAGTCCCAAACGCAAAATGATCGAACAGTCACAACCGTACACGCACGAGAAACAATCGCCAGAGAAGACGAGCCCAAAGAGCAAGATACCAGTCAAGGTAAAGAAACCGACCGAGGACGAGGAAACGATCATCAAAACGACAAAAATCGAGAAAATAGACTTTCCTAAAGATCAATCGATATCATCGAAAGATTCGAACGCCGTTGAACATCAACGAAAAGACGAGACGTGTACAGAAAGTGTCACGAAGACTGATGACAATGACGCCAAAGTACTGACACAATTAGGAGATATTCAGGGAACTATCGAAACTATAGTGGATCAAATCGATCCATCGAAACTTGGTCACATTGAACAAGTACAGAGAACAACAACCGCCGTTGTAACTTCCGTGGAAGATCTTGATCCCGAAAGACTCGAGGAAATACGAAAACTCGGTGGGTTAATAGAAACTGTGAAAAGTGTGACAGTGAGTTCTAGCAAGGACGAAGTAGATCCATCGGGATCGGAAGAGATTATCACGAAAGAGACCAAGATCATAGAATGTTTGCCAGGCAGCTCCGGCGAACTAGCTCACGCACTGATATCAAAGACTGACGACAAAGAGATCAAAGACGAGGTAGTATCCGAAGAAACAACCGTAAAAATTGTGACGACTGTACGGTGTACGACAACCGGATCCGTTGATACGGAGCGAACGCAACAACAGGTCGTACGAACAATGATGGCCAGTGGTGACTACGGGGACGTACCTATACCCGTTTTAAAGAACCTACAAGATCGCAGCGCACTGCCGCTCACTGTCGAACAGGTGTCGACGCGAATTATGAAATGCACCGCCGAGGAGATGGAACCGTGGTCACGCAGCGGCGCTACAGAACGTTCGTACGCTAGCGATGACAAGGCTGAACAATGGGAGACCCAGTTCTCCCAAGACACGTCGCCCGGCTCCGGCAATGGCGACATTTATACAAAGAACGGTAGCTCGCGGCATGAATTAAACAGCGACACTGATAGTGACGGTTCACCACAGCCAAGGAGGAGATCTCCGAACAAGAGGCGTACATTGGGCAGTTCCAGCGGGTCTGATGTAGCACTGCACGAAGGTGCGGAGCTGTCCCCGTTGGAGGACGACCAAGGTACCGCACTCACAGCTAACCTTCTAAGTAAGCAATGTACATATCCCGCTAAACCAGTTATCCCGGATACGTAATCGGGTCCAGAAAACGTGGATTATGCGTTTTATATGCTTCTGTCGTGACCCGCCTTGTCTGCATGAAACCCGCACCATTATTATTTCTCTCCCCTGAAAGCGCATGGATATTCGTATCGTTGTACTGGCTTTGTTTAATAATTGCTGCTTCAATAATTATATCTCTGCGAAACTTACGCTATGGTTAACCGTTTATATCGAAGAGGAAACTTTTTGATGGAAATCTACATCGAAGATTAAATAGACAAACGAGACGAATGTTTTGATAGAATTTATTTCACGTAATTCGATGCAATGATACGCTGCAACTGTAGTAAAGTGATTACAGAGCATTAGTTTATCTTTCAAGCGGTAATTATTATTTTAAGAACAACGCATGACAGTAAAACTTAGTCGCTACGGTTATTGGCTACTCTGTTTACAAAGTAAAAACACAGGTAGACTTTTTTTTGTGATCAAGAAACAGTGGAGACATTTATGCTCCCTTGCAACCGCGACTCCAAGCGTGAAATTAGCAGCAGTGTCCAGTGGTACATGTTCTTTTTACACAGAATGTTGCATGACCGAAGCTTACATAACAATTGTTACTCAAAGTGCGTTTGCACAAGGTATGAGGATGTTGATCGTGTACGATGATAACCACTGACGAAGAAAAACAAAGCTTGTGAAAAGCGATTATAAAACATCTGCGTATTTGTGTGGCTATTGACTCTCCGTGGACCTGCCATGGGACAAAAAAAAATGTGTTATACGGTTTCTGGTGGTCAATTCAATGTGCTTCGTTCGAAAGGAAATTCTTTTCCTGTTTTCTACCGTTGGTCTTGGTTGGACGGATAAAATTGCGATCAGGGGCTTCTGGGACTAGCATACTTTCCATCGATACTCATCTACTGTTAGGTAAATAGGTAACCAACTTCTAATTATAAATGGTCAGATTGAATTTATTTAAAAAGACATATCGTTATTTGGAGTATCTGTCTCCCATTCTAATTTGTTCACTTATTTATCTACAATAAACTGGTGATTTTCTCGAACAAAATTTTGACGAATAAAAAATAGATACCTGTTGAAGTATAGCAATTAACATTAGAAATCATTCGTTCACTTTGCATCACTATTTGTTGCTTATTTTATTGGAAAATATTAATAGAGCAAAAAGTATCATTGATTTTTTTAGATATATGTAAATACATCTATTTAACGTTGACACATAATTTACAAACGATATTTGTTCTTAAATAAAATCAATGCTGAGTCATTTTCAAAATTTCGCGTAAACCAATGCATCAGAATCATAAAATAGGGTGCACACACTGAAATGATGTATCCTGACATCATCGTCGCCTAATTATTACCTACAATTTCAATATTTTTCCCACCCAAACTACGTGTCTATCATCTGTGGCTTAAGAATAAACGAAAAAGAAAATGCTGCTGGTCATCTACGTGTACATCATACATCGGTATCTCTCTACAGACACTTGAAATTATCATTCTATTACATTCACTTTTAATCTACATCATTCAGACCAGTAATAATTTACTACAAAGTGATGCCAAAGATTCAAAATCATTTTCTCTGACACTATTCTAATTCTCTCACGACAGGAGCTTAAATCTATGAACTTAATTTCGTGAATAACGACAACGGTGGCACGTAGGTAAACCTAAGCTTTCCCAGTCAAAAGGATGAGAAAAAAAACTTCATATCACCTACGTACCGAATCTTTAAAAAAAAACAAGACGCTTCGCTATCGATCGCTCGTCGATAATTTTCGCTACTCTCATACCAATCATCTATCTCCATACTAATAACGGCGGGGAGGTTCGGTCGACTAAATTTATCAGGAAAAAACTTAGCCGGGAGATTCATAGGCCTCTAATCTTTAAGTGACAGAAACGCACAGTTCGGTACGGTCTGTTTGCTCTTCTTCGAGCGTGCGACGTACAATAGAAGGGGCATCCGAATCTGCGATGAAGAGATCGGGCTGCGCGTGCTGGATGAGCGTGGCCGTCGCCACACTGGTGGTTCTGCTCGCAATTTTTCTTACCCTGGAGCCACAAACGTTCCAGCGTGCCATCTACACCCTCTCTAACAATGTCCCGAGGCAATCTGGGTACGATTTACCCTTCATTTTATTTATTTCTAGCGAAAGTCAAGTCGGGAAAACGTTAAACCATTACGTACAGGTGATGAGCTGCAGAGATTTTAACGACCGGTTCGCGAAATTTGATATAACCCGTTGTAACGGCGTGTAACTTTGAAGTTACGTACGTCAATGTCTTTCTTTTTAAGTCTGACTTTGTTTTCTTGCTACAGTGTAGCATTGCGCAATAACCATTTAAACAATTTTTTAATTTTCTTGTTGGAAATATTTATTAATTGAAGTTTAAAGAATAATATGTATGCCATGAGCAACATGGACATGAAAAATCGTATAATAGAAGCTTAAGGGATGCATTACGGTATTTTGTTTTTTTATTAGATCGTTTAAAAGTGCTAACGTATTTAGTTATCTGGCATATTTCCCGGCTATAAAGAATAAATAAAAAAGAAAATAGTTTTATATGAATTTATTAAAAATACAACAGAAATTTGGATGGTAGTTTTATCAAATATTCGTGTACATAATTTATTGTGTATCTCGTTCTCGCGAATCGGCTCCAGCTCACCACTACGTACAATCACAAGGATATCTGAATACCCCATGCCCAAAATTTATAGTTATTTATTACAACACTCAAACATCGTGGAATACGCAAGTGTTGAGATGAAAAGTTCATATTTTTAGCGTTCACGTATATACATTACAACAGGTATTTTATTCTATTTTGTGTAGAACAAAAATTGAACAATAACCATACATACATATAAAGTATGCACTGTCCCAGAGACATTATGTAAAAATGTAAAATAATCTTTCGGTGCTCTGTCCACGAGAATACAGAGAAATTCTGACATTCTAGAAGGTAAATACGGATTAATTATCAAAAAGGTTTCAAGGTTCCAAACAATTTTTTAAAATAATAGTGACGATAATGAGTATGAAAGTCGCGCCATGGTTTATATTGTACAGGATAGCGTAAGATAATTGCATTCAATAAAAAAATTCTGTTCCTTTTTAAATGCTCGCTTCCTTTTAAAATTTGATTTATCTCTACTTGAAAATCATTTTCATCTTGTTTTAATTTTTAATTTATTTCTGAAGAAAATAATGTTCACTTTAAAAAGGAATATAATTTTTTTAACAAGCAATTATCGCGCATCGTACCTTGTAGGACTATAAATGTACTTATTACATAGGAATAGTCTGTACTACAACGATCGACGAGCATTTTCGTCGATTATTGTTAATTTCTACGGCAGGTCAAGGAAAACGTGAATCTTTTCACGAAACGTGTACAAGCTTTCTTTTTCTGGTACGTCCAATTTATTATTTTGGAATACCGAATGTGCTGCATGATTGAAATATTGACACTTGGCATGAACTTGTTGCATACTACCGAACATAAGTTTTCGTCTCCTGCAGCGTTCTACACGCAGTTTCCGTTCTCCAGAATATCGTTGTACGCCTAATGCACGTACCCAACCAAATACTAAAAAGGAGGAACTCAGTTCTCACTGTTCATTTCAAGCATCCTATAGTGTTCACTATTTACCCTTTTTAGCTCTTCTGACAATAAGCAACTCAAGATAAAGCTAAAGTGTAGAGGGACCAACAAATCGTGTTTTTAGTCACGTTAGGATTGTTAGGCGAATCGTCATGTAAGTAGTCTTTATGTATGTACATGTACGTGTGAACACGAACGCATACACCATATACAAAAAAAAATGCCCCGACAGATCTGTTAATTCAGATGAGTACATGATCATTCCGAAGCGCACTTTTAATACAGATTAATACAGCTTGCAGAGGCAAAACGCAATTTAGGTCAGATTCTTTTTTTTATATATATATATGGCAGTTAAAACTCCGAATAATACTTACCAGTGTTATGTTTGAAAGTGCAACACACATTTACTGATAGGTGAACGATAGCAATGATTACGGTCGTTCACCAGATGCACAAAATAACTATACGGCAAGTTTCCACCGCCTTTGTGAACCCAGAGCTTTTTTTCCACTAGCATGCAGTATATATATATTGTTTTTTTTTATTTATTCCACTGAATTCGTTGTTAGTAGACATACACCTTTCCAGGCTCACATATCGTATTAAATATTTTGTCCTGTAGTGTTCGTAATTAATATAATCATAGGCGGTAAAATGATATATAATTCGAAAAAAAATGGATTTCAAACGGGTCAATATATGGAAATGAATTATATACAAATTTTGATAATACATTACGCAGTACATAAATATCGTTTTTGACAATCTGTTGCTGTTAAGGATGCAAGTACTATTCCTTCGGAATTTGTATAATTTTATATTAGAATCGCAATCTACTTCGTTGCTGTATCTTTAACAGCACTAAATGAATATACAAATCGACGGTAATTTAACGTAGAAAAACTAGCCTTGAAAGGATTAAAAATGAATAGTATTCGCGTGTTTACCATGATAAATGTTATCCCAGCGTATTCGCTTAACGCCTGTATCGTGACTTATTCGAACAAGTATCTGTAGCTGGAAAAAAGTACTGGGATGATGCAAGCCTGTAAAAACGCACAAAGCCCATCTCATCCCCTAAAAAAGCTAATATACCTCGAAAGCCTGCTGTAATACTTCCAATACTACTTGACCGTTCGTCTAACAACACTAACTGATGTAGTTAGTACGCGCCCCTTTAAACTTATTGCCACTATACACAGGGTGTTTCAATGAGCTACGGTCAAAACCACAGAGCGTTTTCCTCGGTCGAAAATTGTAAGTACGAAATTGTAAGTTTCTACGAGCATAATTTCGCTCTGTCGAGGAGTGTGAATTAAGAATTTTTTGTTTCTAGTCTGTTGAAATATAAAATATTTTTTGGTAATTGACGATATCATTTCTAGCGAATTTACAGAGTGTAACGAATAATAATTTGTCTAAATTACTCTATATAGCGTATACGATGTAGCTCTATTTCTTTCTCGATGATAGATCGTACAAGTAGATAGTCTTTATCGATTTACATATAATATAGTTCTTTCGTTTCGGTACAAATATTCTTACTTATTTTCCACCGAAGAAATCCCCCTTCTGTTTTTACCGTAGTATATACTCTTCTGTTGTATCAGAAAGTTTGAGTACTTTAATATTTTACGACTAACTGCTAAACGCTTTATTATTCGGCAGCTTTTATCAGCGCTTCACACGAGCTCGCTGCGTGCAGCACAGTTTTACTTACAAGGAAGGTTACCTTTAGTTTTGATTACGATGAAACTCCATCAGATTTATAGAGCAATCGAAGAGAAATATGTGTTTTCTGTCATTTGTTGTAAAACGATTTTAACATTAATTACATGACTTACTGTTTTACAGGTACAAGTTTACAGATTTTCAAAGACATTAATAGAACAACTGAGTTGATCATGTATGTTATATGACAGCATTTGAATAATATTTCGATTAAGGATGATCTAATTAAAATGTGTTATACTCTTTTGTATGCTATGGTTTTTCATTTAACATCAAAATGACAAAAATGAATACATATTTTACCGTCGATAACATTATAAATATGAGGACTTTCATTCACATCAAAGTTCAAAGTGTCATAAACCCTTCTTGTGAGAAATATTATGAATATGTCTCAGTAATTACATCATACTTAATTATAAATTAATAAACGTAAATTCTTAGGCGCTATTAACAGTGCGTAACGTTTAAATGATCTATACCGAAATACCGTTTTACATAAAAGGAAACTAATTTATTGCGATCATTATATAACACGTACATTAATTTCATATTTAATATAAACGTTCATAATCAAGTTAGAATATTTCGTATTCTAACAATTTTCGAGATACACGAATAACGTGATTCTAAACAGACAAAAAAAAGCAGGCAGTATTCCGAAACAGGTCGAGAAAACGAAATACTGCGATCAATTATCAAAGTAATACGTGAAGTGTAAGAAAAGCGGTTGCATAGTTTGGCTGGTTGAGTGAAAATGCGTATTATATATTATGTATCGTCAAATGTCTAGCAATGTTGTTACTTTTTTTATATGTGTCTAGTATTACCCCTTGTTTTGGGCATGATGTAAAATTGAGAGGTATACGATTGGTACTTGTATCTATGTGAACCGCCAAAATAGTAAGAAATGCACCCCGTATACAGGAGCATGTGTTTTGATAAATTCTCGTTTGTTACGCAGAATCTGACTTTTTGCAACATAGCGAGCCATCCTTCATGGAAACAACAACGACGGAAGTGGATCCCGAAACACAGGAAAGGTACCTATGAATCGCATCTACGAGGTATTCTTAGCCAAAGTGAAAAATGCATTCACCATCTACGGAATATTCGAGAAAATTTCATTACAATTACAGTATACGATCGTTTTGTGATAAAAAAAACGAATTCACTGGTTTTGCTCACGCAATGTGTTACGGCACCTTGACTACACATTATGGCAGACAAAGCAGCAAACACTAATTTTTCTTATTTCTTTCATCAATCAACTTCATTATCAAACAGTAGAATCATAGTGATTATTACCCACCAATCATACAAGGTATATTAATTAATTCATGTAAGATTTACAATTATAATTAGAAACATAAGAATATTCCTGCATAGCAGAGCTGAAGAACTTTGGCTGAAAATGTAGCTATTCATTGCATAGCAATTGTTTCTCGATCGATCCATCGCAGCAGCAATTCCTATACAGCAATCCCCCGATTTACCGTGATAAAGTTTCGTCGCACATATTAACAAAGAATTAATTATCTTTCCAGAATAACGAGAACTGTGCAAGTAGTCACGACGACGACCAGCAGCACCGGTGGCTCCGATGAATTGCGGGATTCCATGCAGAAGATTGTCGACCGATTTATGACAGAAGAGAGACAGGGCCAGTGAAACTTCGAATTCACCTCACCGAACGATCATAGAGAAACGAAAAGATTCATTACCACTTAACTACAGATGAACGTGCACAATGGGAACGGAACGTTTTACAAACAACAAATATATATATATATATATATATATATATAAATATATATATACATAATTCTCTAGCACTAATCCATCAAAGCACCAGTCTGATTCGATGCATCCTCGCAGCATCGAACGAGACAATTCTCTGTAGCCCAGAATCAGCAAGGAATATTCGGATGTAGATCTATCTATCTGCGTCTATATCGAAAATGATAAAAAAAAATAAATATATCGACAAGCGATACCTTACTCTCGCGGTGCTCCTTTAAAAAGGCACGAAAAGCATGCACGACAATTTACTACCACGCTCATGGCCTACCGCTTCGGATTTGCTTGCCCTTTGTTTTACGTTAAGTTGCCTTACATTTACGTTTCATCTTGCGATTTAAATGATGTATGTCGTTGCTAGTCCGACTAGCTACTCGCTAGTCTTCACTACGCCAACCCGTCCATGTACAACGCCTTTCTCGTGTTGTTCTAAACGAAAGAAAGGAGAAATGAAAGAATAAACACATGCAGAATGAAAGAAATAAAAATAGGACGAAGGTATGATTCGTCTGATGCGTACAATTGATCGGTATCTTTTGGATACGTAATAATAATGTTCTCTTGTAAAGAAAGAACGGTATGCGAACAAAATTGAAAAAAGAAAAACGAAACTGATGTTACGGTGACTACGTGAAATTGGTCACTTTGGCAGTCCGTTTTAGCTTTAGGATGGTTGTATCTATCCGCGCAATACATTGCTTAATAGGTCGGCAATACTTCAGTCACAATTTTTGACAATGGATTTCACACACAGATTCTAAAGAAAGAAAGAAAAAAAAAATGAAATTCTTGTTGTTACTCGATAATAAAGAGAAGACTTTTAAGTATTGAACGATACTATCTATTTTGATTCGACTAACAACACGAAATAAATGTTTTTATGGATCGAAATACAATGTAAATTTAACTTATTTAAAGAATATTTCCTAACAATTTTTAATTGTATATATAATAATTTCTTAGCGTAACTTATATAAATGTACTATTATACGATTGTAATAATTACAAGATTATAACACGAATATTTTACGTATATAGCGAAATCATTGGACAAATGTTACGCGCATAAATTTTAAGATCAGAGGGAATATTATTCGACGATCTGTCTGTTCGATGGATCGTATAAACTAATGACGATTTAAAAAAAAAAGAAGAAGGATAAAGCAAATGGCATGATGAATGTAGGGAATATGTTGTTTAAACTTTAATGATTCAAACACGTTTTAATATTTAAGCAGTGTTAGCTTTCAGTGTATAACACAGATTTAAAAGGCACAGAAAGGAATCATATAGTATGTATTTAAAAAAAAATTATACTTTAAATAAGGTATTCTATTAATGTATGATATATTGAAAAGATATGATTATGCATCCGAAGTTTATAAATTATTATCTATAATGACTGTTATTCTACGTTTAATAGACTTGCCTAGAGCCTATCTGACCTAAGGACCAAAGGCACAATCACACACGCATCAAAATAAAACATTATGCTCCCATATTTGTCGTAACATTTACTGTAACTTATTACGGACTTTGCGATACTGGCATTTAAATATTTTGAATGCTACAACACGTGATTTGTATTACCAAGCAGGAAGGTATATGATCCTTTTACACACAACTTGACCGACATAACACTATAGGAAACTGTAAAATCCGCCAACATCTTACAGAATATTTTAGTCATTATTTGAACCTCGACATATAAACGTTTTCGTTTACTAACATAATTTACAACGAGCAGACCACAGTTATCGTGTACCATACTTGCGAAAGGATAATAGAAAAAACCGAACGGGGAGAAAGATATCACTTTTATTGGGCATATTATAACCATCTACGGTCTACATGTCGCAAATACTGTTGGCGGACGATAAAGTTTGAGTATGTCGACTCTACGTATTCTCATCTTTTGCCAGTATATTAGTACATTTTTTTATTAATCATCGTTAACTTTGCTATTGTCTGTTAAACACGAAGAAAAGGTATACAAACGATATTACAAAAGTCCAACGCGTGACTTTGACACATGAACATGATGAACATTGAAATGATTGTTCAGATATGTAATAATCTCTGTTAAAAATTTCATTTCTTCAAATGTAGAATAACACTTATTTTGCCTATTACAAGCAAAAGTTTTCATTTCTCTCGATCATGATTTTTTTTAGATTTTAATTTAAACAATGCATCACTGCAATGTTCATGATAAAAAAAGAGATATTAAAGGTAAAAGAAATATATATTAAACCATAAATCGGAAATATTATATCATACTGCAGTATTGTGATTCGTTCAATATAGAAAGACATTGGAACGATTAATCAAAATTTTCAAAATATATGCAAATCCTTTGTAGGCCTTACATCCACGCTGTACAAGATAAAGAAGTGTTAAAAAAGGATAGAAATGGTATAAGGAAATGAAAGTACATCAAATAACAATTAAAAACTATAAATACTTTAATTATATCGGGAAAAAAGAATGCTATGTAGTAGCTATAAATTTTTCTTTCAAATCTTTCGCGATTAATTTATCTCTCGATTTTTTGAAATATTTATTGATCAACATAACAAAATATAAATTCTCATGCATTATTTCCATAAAAAAAATTTGCTAAAAGTCAGTAAAGTTACACTATCACAGATACTATCATATATCGCCAATGCAATCAAAATAAACCTATCAAATTTTGCATTTTTTGCGGCATTTATAGTAACGGAACAATATTTGAATCATGCGCACTAAAAATAAATTTAGCATTTAATATCACACATGCCATTTAAACATAATTAAACAAATAAAAAATACTTTATATACACGGTAAAAACATTTTAATACAAAATGGTAATTGCTTCAATGAAATATGATATGCGATTATTGTGGAATACAATGTACTTGATGCAGAATTAGGTAGGTTTATTTTTTCTTAAGTTTTGTATGGTACTAATTTCATACTGTTATATTTAACTGAAAATGGACGTGGGTTTTATGTAACTAATATACATATATATACATATAATCATAGCTCGTTTCTAATAATCATCGGTTTGTATTTTGTACAGAAATATTTGCAGGACATGGATTAACAGTATATATATGAATTTAACAGCATTAATTTCATGTATGGCCGTCAGAACTGAGAAACTATTTAACTTTCAGTATCGCATCAGTACGCTTCTAGCTGTAAATGTAATTTTGTACATTCTATCGATTCGTTTCGTGAACACAAAACACGCCAGGCAGCCAGCATTTTTCCTCTGTGCTTAGCGTGTCCCTCCGCAAACATTATAACGTTACGTTAACATTATAATGGCGTTGCATGGCGTACGATATCAAAAAAAGAAGAAAAAAGAGAAATGAATTTATTATATACTATTGTGTGATAGAGCTATCAACGACAACGTAATAAATAAACTGTTGCATCACAATTGTCGGTGTTGTACCTAACAATTATAGAAGAGACGTGCAGGGAGATGAGACGTTACCCGATCCTTTCTTTTTCCAAAAAATATTCTTTGTAAATTACCTTATATCAAATAAATGAACTTCTTAAATAATTAAAATATTATGTATTTCAAATTTGCAACATGGTCAAAGTACATAACATCTATATAAAAGATAAATTGGTGAATTTCTGTTCATAACTCTATTTTATTTGACATTATTCCTAAAACTCAGCTCAAGTTAGAGTATTAAAATATCATTGCAGGTAGAAATAAATAAACATATGTGTTCCAGTAACTTGTACATTTTTTATTCGTTGTTAACACTTTACATTAATTTCAGTTTAGTACATATTTATGTTTTATTCAGAAGCTAATATAATTCGATCACTTAGAAATGTTCCCCAAACGACATACGGAAAACGGAAACATTTTGTATTTAAAAGCAATCGCATCATATTGTTCTATTATTATGTAAATGATATAATACGTTAATTCCAAATATACGTGATCGATTTCTGATAAAAGTTGATATCCATATCGTTTTTAATTTTCAATATCTCTAAAAAGAGCTATAATATACTGAAACTAATGATCAATTTTTTATTTGCATTTATTATCCATAGTTAGTACTTCCGATCCTAAAATTACACAGGAAATTTTTAAAATGCAATTACATAAATAATTGGATTGAGTATGTAGTTACACGCGTGTTTGACAATATGTTTAATGGAACAGTTTAATACATATAAAAGTACGTGCTGCGATATATAGTGCTCACTACTTCCCCTGTTTAAAACGGTCGTGGTGATGTTTTTACGTCGTATAATTTGTATACAAAACAAAAAAATATACAAAATGAAATTGATTACAAGGACAGTAGGATGATTCTATACATAAATACAAGTGAGTACCCAATTAATCATATGTAGCTCAATCGAACCACACTTCAACAAAACGTTGAGGGTAAAACGATAAACGTTGTTGAAATTTCTACTTCCATAGTAGTTTATAAAACGGCCCAATCTAATACGGTGGTACTCGCTAGAGGTAATACGTGAGCCAATGAATACAAAATTTGTTTAGTAAAATCATGAATAGAAACACATGATGTTAAATAAAAATATTAAAAACAAAAAATGGGTTGTGTAGTGAGTACCACTGACGTATCGAGACTTAGAAATCCCGTAATTTACAGGACTTAAAAGCTTCGGATTAGAACACAATATTACGCAGACAACTGGCAATTTATTTATAGATACAGAAAATTGACTACTTATTCGAAAGAAATTTTAATATCTTAATTGCGCGTCGAATAGTTGCATTTTGTAAAACGAATAGATGTTTCCGCTCTTGTACCATACCTTTAAAGTATTATTACACTGAAGGTCATCAGATCTGTAAAATTAAAAGTATTGATTTTTAAAATAAATTTATTATTTAAACGTTTAACTGAATGAACTTGAATGCTAATGAAATGTTGTGAATGCAGACAGACATTATTACTGTGGGTTGATTGTTGATTCAATAGAGTTGTATTTTATTATAAACAGATAGTCTTGAAATTTTTCAACTTACGTTGTCAACATCATCTTCGTCATCATCACTGATCTCATCACCGAATTCAATATCTTCATCAAAACCATCTTCCACAAAGGTGACAGTATCGTTGATACGCACTGCAAAAACAAAAAACCAATACAATTTAATCTTCCAAATTAGTTTTTTAGGTTATATCTACTATAAACAATATTTGAAGTAGAAATGGGAGAAAGTAAATATCTGCAAAGATTGGAAAAGTAAGTAGAACTTGGAAAAACTTGTTTCGTGTCACATAACTTCCATGTCAATAACATATATAAATGTTACTTACCAGTTTCTGGGAATTCTCCATATGTTTTCAAATTACGGGCTTCATCTGATGTATACTTCAATATGACATCTGCTTTTGCATCTTGATAGTCACGTAGACCAATTAATATTATGTCTCCTTGATTGATCCATACTTTTTTACGTAACTTCCCACGAATGTGACACAACCGTTTCACACCATCAAAACACATAGCTTCTAACCTTCCATTCCCAAGCATTTTTGTGACTTGTGCATATTCTGCAGAAAATAAATTATAATTTTTAATATTGAAAGACTTAAAATACTTCTACTAAGTGTGATGTACAAAGATTTCACTAATTACATTTAATTAACTTGTTTAAATATGATAAAAAGATGTAACAATTCATACAAATAAAGATATCAGTATTATTGCAACACTGTTATTGAAAATCTAATCAATTTCGCGAAAAACATGTATCTTAAAGAAGAATTCGTGTATATATATAAGTACACATACAAGTATACACACTAATGTACTTGTACAACATTCATGCAATAATACGGACAACTTTCTAAGTATATTTCGTTTATACGATTTTACCTTGTCCATCTTCTTTGAAGACCAACTCTCTTTTTTCCGTTTCATTTTCGTTTTTACCTCTTCTCCTGTTTTTACCTCCCTTTCCTGCAGAATAATAAATCAGACCGTGATCAAGTTCGCGGAACGAAAACGGAAACAATGTTACGTTATAGCTTGCAAGACGATTTCAGAAGCAAGGTTGACACAAACAGGTTAGAACAAACTAACCACATTGCACATTGCAAATTCGACGATTCGCTGTTACCGTATTCGCGAAGCTTTATAGGCAACGAGAAGCTTTTAATAAAATATCTGATTACTGACCTTTATTCTTGGGCATATTGACCTAATAGGGCGTGATCAGGAGACAGATATGAGAGAAATTCGGACAATGAATCTGATTACCGAACTTAGAACCCAAACCACTGAACTCCTCATGGAACAGAACAAGACCAGCACGGAATGTCAGATGAACAAATAACAAAACCCTTTTTCTTTAATATTTCGGAAAATAATAATACAATCGTTCTGAAAATTACTTTATTGATTTTTAAATGACTTTAGTTGTGTCATTTAATAAGAATATTTGAAAATGTTAGATATGTAATTGACTAATTGTCGGTATGCGATTACACGGAAAATTTTTAATCACAGACAATGCGCGACGTAGACTTTGCAACTAATGGAAATTTTCCACCTACAAGGCGGGGGTCTAG
Source organism: Mimumesa dahlbomi (assembly GCA_917499265.3). Lineage (NCBI taxonomy): Eukaryota > Metazoa > Arthropoda > Insecta > Hymenoptera > Crabronidae > Mimumesa > Mimumesa dahlbomi. Next base: position 5,977,586 of record OU824118.1, on the reverse strand, counting down.
AGTCACAAACAAGATGTATGCTAGACATACAACTTACCGATCTTAGTGGCTCGAAAATTAAACTCCCGCTGTATTTAGATGGATTCTGCGCAGTTCAGCATAAAATTTTGCATTGATGATACGTACTGCCATTTTCCGATATCGTCTCTTTCTGTTTTTTTTACATCTTTGTGAAGCCTAAAGTTTTAGTCGACAAAAGCAATATTCATATCACTAATCGATTTATAAATACGATGCTCTTTTACTATTTTTTAGGGCATGCGTACCGCGTATACAATATAGTTTGCACTTTCCATCCCTTCTTTGTGACACATGACTTGACATTCTCAAGAGCCAGAATAAGGCATTAGTCTGCGATAAGATGTTCTACAATGAGAATCAATCAAAATGAGATCTTGTACTTTATTTTCTATTACATTTTCTTTATTTATATTACAATTCTATTGCTGTTCATTGTATAAAGTTTAATCAATTGGCCGAAGGGATTGAAATAATCTTGATCACCTAACGCTCTAGATATCGTATATTCGATAACTCGACTAAGAATGTTAGAGTTTGGCTATAATTCTCATTACTTCAATAATTCAATTTTGAGGCCACGACAGCCGATAAGCTATTACGTCTATCTTATACATCGTCTGTGGTTGAAATTAAGATATACTTCACTGCTAGATGACACTGTCGACACAGTAATTTAAGTAAATACTGTTTCGTTTCGATATATGTATATCAAATTATGAAAGTAATTAACAACAAAGTATAGATATACCTTGCGACAAGTAGACGTTTTCTTCCATTTTTTAATAAATTGCAGGGGGTTAGATAATTTTGAATAGAGTTACTATTCGTAATTATTTGCCATAGCGAAGTCTGACAGTGCCTAGGAATAAAACTATGAAGTTAAAAAAAGTGAAATCAAATTTGCTGTCTGAAAACCGATCAAATATGACAGTTCATGTATAAACAAAATATATAAAGGTTTGAATAAGTTGGAATCATATCATTTGTTTTGTACTCGATTTTTATAATAAAATCTAATAGCGACTACTAAAAAAATGGGAAATAATTAATCAGAGTTTAAAACGAAGGTTGATTTCGAAAGCCTTACATAACTTGATAACCCTGAATTTTTTAAAGAAAATTGGATTGTTGTATTAGACTATTATTTGAAATGAAAAGTAAATGTATATAATACATAATTTGAAAGTTCGTTAATTTTCAATATTACAAATGCGTCTGTACTATGGTTTTATACTTATCAACAATTAAACAGTATATCATATTGCGTCACTTAGAATTAATGACTAAATCAATTCAAATGATATCACATAGTATTTATTTCTGAATGCCACTTCGTAATTTCAGATTCTTATTCCGTTACTAATTTTATTTCATCAATATCCCTTTTATAATAATATTTGTGATTCTCAAAACCGAATACAAGGCAGCATTCAATCTTCGTAACTTCCACCTAATTATCACTAAATGTTTATTTTTATGTATTTTTAGATACCGCGCGTGAAAGGTGGATCTTCGAAGTATGGCAAAAGAGCGCGTGGAGTTCTCATAGTACAAGCAGAACAACTTCAAAGTTAGTCGACTATACAGATTTTGCGTTACCAATGACAGTAGATCAGGTGCAGAGGGAATTTGTGTGAACGAATGGGTTGATACGTTTACGCTTATCGTCATGGCTCTCTTCGTATGGAGTTTCAGAGGGAATATCAACCGGTTTTTAATTGATGTTCAAGTATTACAGTTTCTTATCGTGTTAGTCGGACTGTTTAATCTGTCTCTGTGCCTCTACGAAGATCAAGTTGGGAAATTTGATTGGTAAATTGAACTATTGGGTCATAAACGAATGTTGACTGTAATGCTCAACCTCTTAAATAATGCAGAACCATGCTTCCGTGTTTGACAGTGTTTCTATTAACTATGTTGGAATTAAACGATTTAACTGTTGTGATTGCAGGAAACAGAATTACGTTGGTAAAATTAAGTTCGCCAGCTTTGACACGGTCTCGACCGCAAAAAAGCTTATTGTTGCTACTGAAGAGAATGTTATTGCTGCGTTAAATCTGAAGACAGGTAGGGTGTAAACACAACGAGAAATATTTCATACACCATTCCATGGCTTCGCAAAATTAAACGTAACTTCGGTAGCTGAGCGTTAAATTCATTGATGAATCTTTATGATGATACAACACGTTTTTTGAATAAATTAAAATTCTTAGTAACTGTTACAAGAATAATCAAAGTCATTGTTTGTATTTTAATTGTTCATGTTTTACGTTTACAATTTTCAATTATCAATGTTTTGATGCTCGTATATAGTCTGTTATTGAAAAAGCAATAGCAAATATTTGTGATTCAAGAAAAATTAATTGCTTATTTTTAACTAATAATTTCTGTTAAGTTGCCTTATTGCAATTCAAGCTTATTATATTATGTCAAATATAATAATTCATTTGGAAATAACAAACCCATTGCCTTTCATCTGCTAATATTCAATACAATGTTTAGTAATCTTATTAAAGAAGAAGGTTATCAGAAGTATAAGCAGAAATTCTAAGAGAAACCAAAATATGTTCCTTTAGGGCAGATACTATGGAGGCGTGTTTTAGAAAAAGGATATGCAGGTCATATTCATACATTGGGAGGTGTAGCCGATGGCGACCTTATTTCTGTAAGCGGAGGTGTACCTGCTATTGTTCGTGCTTGGGATTTAGCCACTGGCCATATACTTCATGAATGGCCTATAGCAGAACAAAATCCTGATAGGTTAATATTTATTTCTCTTATTTCTGTACAATATCTTTTTCAATATTTTAGCCACCATAAAGAAGGTACATAATATTTGATAACAGAATGTTAATTGCTTTGACATGTTTTGTTTGAAGAACAAAAGAAGGAACAAAGAATTGTTTTGTTTATTCACAATGAAACCTGTATATTTTATGAAAAGATTAGAACGAGAAAAGTAGGAAATAATTGTTGTTATTAATTTTTCAGACGTTACTCTCCATTTATATCGTTTACTACACTAGGATTGTACAGTGCTAACAGGTTGCTTTATATTTACTTAATGCACAGTCCACAATATATTTTTCACTGTTAAAAGATATAGTTCACATAATCATTAAATGTGGTATAATTCTCAATTATATAACAATGCACTGTATTTATGTTTAAAATCAATAACATATATAATTCCAGTGTATAAATATAAAAATAATGTAAAATTAGTTAATCAAGAAATTATATGTTGTTATAATGTTATTTAAACATTTTGTATGATCATCGTTTAATTGGAAACTGGAATAGAAATAAGAATGTTGTTTGTACCTGTATTTCAGCAAATGTATTTTTTTTATTACTGTTGAAGTTGAAATAATTAATCATTTTTCTCTACAGAATCAAAGATGTAAAATGGAACATAAAAGATGGTACACTACATCATATACTACCCATTTATAATAGTGGCGTGGAAGTAACATCTTATGATAGTAAAACAGGAGATAAATTGAAAACAAGAAGAGTTTCTGCACCATTTATAACTCAGGAAACAGAGTAAGATCTTGCTGCTCATTAAACAATTCTTTGTACTACCACTTAATAATACATAATAAAATTAAGTCTCATAATTGTTACTTTCATTTCAGATGTGTTTTAGCAGCTCCATACCTAGCATGTATAAATGGAGATAATTCATTAGGCGTATTGTTTTTGGTACATTTATTCGATACAAATGCTCAGCCTCAATCTGTTACCATAAACACTATATTTGGTGCTGGTGCACAAGGTCCTTATCGATTAGAATCAGTACTTGGTGAAGAACCAGTTGTGTCAATCAGTGCAGATGGGCATCAAAGGAAACGAATTCTTCTTATTGGAGAGGTACCTGTTCCTATTCAGAGAGATATTGCTGGTGATGCTCAGCTTCATGTTGTCACTGCTGATAATGAAAAGGTGCTGTTGGAAACTACATACAAGAATGGAGTAAGTATTCTAGATCGAGTAAGACCAATTTATTGAATACTGTTTAAATAGGTCGTGCATAAATATTTTACATATACCATTTCAGGTAACAGAAATTGTAGCAACAGAACTTTTGACATCCAAACCATTGCCAAATTTATCAGCCACAGTGAGTCATCATTCATTGTCATTCCCGACAATAATGGCTTCAGTATGTCCACGTCAGGCAAAAGGCGTTACTTGTCGTCACTTGTTGTTGTCACAAGATCATAGTGTTTCACTACTGCAACACAATAAATTAATATGGGCAAGAGAAGAGGCACTCGCCAGTATAATAGCTGTCGATATTATAGAATTACCCATGTCTGACAGGGATCAAGCTATTGAAACAGAATTTGATCAAAAAGAGAGTAAGTACAGTATATACACTTTTGTTACATTAAAGTAAGCTACAGGAAAAATCTATGTGAAAGAAATAGAGAGTTGTTCTTTTAAAAACATACATTTGTAACTGTAATGTTAAAAGATGTTAACAATACAAATATTGTCGGTAACACGTCTTACATTTAAAATATATTAATATGGTTCAGAATCATAAAATATAATATTCCTAAATTTCCATAAGTAAAATATGACATATTGTTTTTTTCAATATATTACATATTTTTGAATCTAAGGCATATTCATATGAAGTATTTTTTAATGTGACTTAGGAAAATAAAACAACATTGTTGCTATGGTTCTATGTTTCTGTATTGCCATATAGAAAATACCACTGAGAAGCTTGCTGTCGCAATTTAATCGTAACGATCATAACTAAACGATATTATATTCTGGCAATTCATTTCTTAATAACAAAGTATTTGTTAAGTTGTATTAATTACCTTTCTTTTGTGAATGGCTGCTGGCAGGTATTGATGTAGACAGTTCATGTAAGTAGTGGAGCAGGAAGGGCTGGTTTGAGAATTCCTTTGTCTTACTGCTGTTTCTCAGTCTTTTATACGCATGTATTAAATTTTTGTAGAAACTCATCAACATAAGGAGCAATTAAATATAGATTTGTTTAGTGTCTTCTTCATTGGATGTGAAAAAGACGCTCTTGTTTTACAATGACTCTTTGCATGAAATTATTAGAGGTTTATTAATTTCATGAATAAATTTGTTTAATTACAAATTCTAAACTATGTATTTGAGACAAAGTTTAATCCATAACTGGGTAGTATGCATGGACAACTAGAACTGATTTAATTGAATCTGTACAACTAGCAATATATTGAGCTTTGCTACATTTTGTAATTAACATACTTTAATTCTATAGTTGACGTATCTGCTACTTGCTACTATTTCAACATTTCAATTGAATATTTATTTTATTTGCCATCTACAGCCAACAGAAGGCTATTTATGAAATCATTTTTCTTCAATCTGTGTACAAGTATGTGTAACTTGATAATTTTATGTTATGACTAGGGGACGTGCTGAGCATGATGTTTAGAAGAGTCAGTTCTCAATTTAATCAAGCAAAAGCATTTTTGCAATCTATACTATGCCTTGTTCCACAACAGTCCAATCAGCGTACTGATTTAGTACGAGATAAATTTGGTTTACATAAAATGATTGTTGTTGTTACATCACCAGGAAAGGTATTCCGTACGACTTTGAGTCACAATTGAAATTATTAATTTTAGATTACCAGAATTCTGTAACAAAAAAGCAACATATATTCAAATATATTTTGATTCATAGATATATGGTATAGAAACCAGAAAAGGTGAAATTATTTGGCAACTTAGAGTGCCTAATATTCAAGGTTTTGGGAAAAATTCTAAAGGGATAGTTCTGTATGTTCAACGTGGTAGCAGACACTTCCCACATCCACCGCAGTGTGCTTTACTAGCAGAAGATAAAGTACAGTTTCACTCATTTATTGAAATAAATAGTGCCTCTAATTCAAATTTCTACATGCTGCAATTTCTTTTTGATGTTTTAGGATACAGGAGATGGAGTTATATGTACATTCAATCCAATTACCGGACAACTTTTGGGTGATATAACCCATTTAGGATATAAAATGAAGCAATCTATGCCGCTTAATGTAGTAACGGATGATTTTCTCCGGAGTATCCTTATTCTCGATACGAGGGACAAAGTTCACGTGTATCCCGAAAGCGCAACTGCAAACGCTGCATCGCTTGGAAAAAGCACGTATATATTCACTGCAGACCCAACAACCGGCATATTATCTGGATTTTCTCTATCATACAGCACACCCCAAGTAAGTGTACAATTCAATAATACTTTCAAAGGACTTCAATGTGGGTTAATTAACTCAATTTTTTATTACAGGAACTCATTGCCCACAAAGTATGGGAGTTGATGCTTTCACCAAAAAACCAAAGAATAACGCAAGTTGTATCAAAGAATCCCATAGAACGCGTTCACTCCCAGGGTAGAGTTTTAAGTGATAGATCTGTTCTATATAAGTATATTAATCCTAATTTAGTCGCTATAGTGACAGAAGGTGTTGGATATACCCACAAAAGTATGTTATTGTAAATGAAACTCTATTATAAAACGATGTTATATTAATATTATATCTGCTTTATGACTATTTTAATTGTTTAGATACGCTTAACCTGTACTTACTGGACGTAGTATCTGGAGCAATGATATTTTCTATTATGCACAAAAGAGTGCGTGGGCCAATCCACATTGTGCATTCAGAAAATTGGATAGTGTACAGTTATTTTAACGAAAAAAGTCGTAGAACGGAAATCGCTACCTTAGAACTTTATGAAGGAAAGATACAGAGTAACACCACAGGTAGTCCTTGTTATTAATTTTACAATGTTTCTTAATGCATACATTCTTGATTTTATTATAATGTATATTTCGTAACGCTCTAGTGTTCTCGTCATTAGCTACAACAAAATTGCCAATTGTTGAGAGGCAAGCCTTCATTTTCCCTGCGACGATAGAGCATATGCGGGAAACTATTACAGAAAAGGGTATCACAAGCAAACATATTATAAGTATGTAATTTATCGAAATAGTACAGTCAAAATGTATTTTATAACATCTATAAATATCAAATTTTGTTGAATATTATGTTTAGTGTCCCTAGCCAATGGTGGGATATTGGAATTACCATGGATGATGGTAGACCCTCGACGGCCTATTAATCCAGAAGTACGCGAAGAAGGTGTAATACCATATATGCCTGAAATTCCAATTCATATGGATGCAATTATTAATTATAATCAAAGCGTTTTTAGAGTGTCAGGTATCCACACTAGTCTTAGTGGCCTTGAAAGTACTTGCTTAGTTTTTGTACACGGTCTTGGTAAGTGTTTAAAAATACGCAAATGCTTTTAATTGTGATTAAATAAAAAAATATATAATGATTTAATCAAAATTAATACTCGTTCTAATACAAGTGGAATATTATATTTAATTTTACTCGATTTGTTTACAGACTTATTCTACACGCGTGTGGCGCCGTCTAAAACATTTGATGTGTTGAAGGAAGATTTCGACTATTATCTTATTGTGATAGTATTGGCAGCGCTTTTGATTTCATCGTACGTCACAAAGAAACTAGCATCACAGAAAGCTCAAAAGCAAGCATGGAAATGATGTTTCGTTTCTCTAGAAAATCAATGCATAACATTCTTAAATATCTGTTCACTAAAAGCAAAACTTTTTGCTAAAGATAATTTGTAAAAATACTGTTTTATAAAAAGCTAACGTTAATGCAAAGTAAATGTTAACAATTTATTATCTTACCTGAAGTATCTTGAAATAGAAATATAAATATATATTATTTATCCTTTTACTGGTACAGAACGCACACACTAGATAGCATATTTCTGAATCTTTTAAGATGAAGTGTGCTAGTCATTGTATGACAAGAGTGGACCATGATCACTAATCATTAGATTATTAAAATAACTGATAAAGTGCTCAAAATATAACTACATTTCTGTTTAGAACATAAAGACACTTTAAAATCTGTTTCTGAATGCATAGATTGAGCTATTGAATGAAGTCACAATTGCAAATTAATATGCATCAAACAGAAAAGAAATGTGAATAACTCCAAAAATACTCGAAGTAATATGGATTTACTTACTAATCATGTGTTCACATAATAATGCAAAAAAAAGGAATAGTACATATATGTTTTTAATTTTAAATAACATTCTGAATTTGCTTTTCGATGCAGCCTATTAAAGGTGTAAAAATATAACACAAATACTTTTTGCCATTCTAAGCTAGTTGAAACTTTATAATGTTCAATGTTCGTTGTTTTGCATCTATATTTTTATCGTATGACTTGAACCTTTGTATAAAACTAGATGTTTACATCACTATCACATAAATAATTACTCTAAATTATTTGTATTTACAAGTTTTGACAAAATCATGCAGTTATCTTTGAATGAACAGTATCAAAGACGAAGAATAGTCTCTATTTTAAACTAAGAGTTAGCTAAATAAATATGTACACTATAGTATTAGAATATATTAATTTGGTTTAGGTGTTTTTTATAATGGTTCACATTATAATAAACTAAATAACACAGTTTAATCCTAAAAAGAAAAACAATTATTGAGGTTGACGTTCTACTTTCATTTTTATTAAAAATGTTTGTAAATTTAAATGACATGTGTTTAGCAATTTTAAACACATATTTACTCAACATATATATTAAAAAATATTAAATGTGTGAAAGAATTATCAATTTTTAAAATATTCGCATTTCTACGCATTTTTTTGGTTGTATCAAATGCACTGATACTATTATAATAATTGTTACCCTTGCCATATATATATTCGGTCTGCAAATAATCTTCTCGTTTTGTAACTCAGGAAATTTGAATAAGATCTGTAATATAGTTAATATCTTTTAAAATACGAACTTTGAAAATGTTATGTTTTGACTATAAAGTGGAAATCAAATTACTATAACATGTCGCTCTACAAAGAGTAGAGATAACAAAATATGTATCGTGGTACAATCAGCTTTTTATTTATTGTATTTATAATTAAACAAACATTGAACAGTCTGTCTCGTATGTGAGTATATCAAGTACACATATATCCATTTCTGTTATGTAGAATAATTATTTGCTTTGTAGATATATGTAAAGGTTCGAAATATACATAAATTATTGTACAAAATAAGAATGTATACAGTAACATCATCAAGATGTAAAATGTGAGGTACCGTTATAAAATACATATTGTATACAAATAAAAGTTCTAAAACGTTTCAAATAGTTTTTTTAAGATTATGTACATTATGTTTTTACAATCTAGAAGTATCTACAGAACAAAAAGATCTAAAAAACGTATTAATAAATCGATGTTGCATGTTCATGTCGGTATAAATCAAAATAATTTATATACATTATGATGGTGATAGTACAAACTTAACGTATTACATATATCTCAATTTGACAATTGTTTTTCTGCATTTAGTACACAGTTTATTTAATTTGTATGCTGACAATATTTTATGTGTATCATGTTTGGGAAATGATATCCTTCTCCTGGATGTATTTTATAATTATTTGTACATTTTTATAATATTCCATGTTTGAAGTGCTCTGAGTGACCTGGAAATAATAATTACTTTTCAATGCTTAACAAAAATTCAAAATATATCAATTTAAAAACGTAACGTAATATAATTCAGAAGACTTGTTTGCCATATTATTAACAGTTTGTGTACTACTAAAACACTACTGTATAAAGAATTACCTGCAAGTCTTTTGTGTCAAATGTAGCGTCGGAAACGATTTTCGATATTTTAGAATTCCAAATACTAAGACACTTTACCCAAACAATATCACCGTTATAATTAGAAACTTCTTTATACAATTCTACACAGCAAGTCTGTAACAAAAAAGTTAACGAATTATACATATGATGAATTTGTCCGAAGAGAAATAGACTTTTTAAATTAACATTTACCTGTAATATGGGATTTTGATTTCTACTCAAATATGGTTCTGCGATAGTCAAAACTTTCCACAATTCTCGTTCGTGTAGTTGTAAATTTATTACTATCTGACCTAATGTGGAAAGCAACTCTTTTTGCAGTTTGTAAACCTGCGTGAATTTGTAAATGCTTTCCGAACTCTTATTGTAACTTTCTTTAGCAGAATCATTTAAGAATTTTGAAAGTGCTGGTAGCAGTTGCCTAAAAGATAAATGTAACACTAATTTAATTATTCGTCTTGAATCATGCGAAAAATCTTTTTTTTATAAATGTACTAAACATATAAATGTTAGCATAGTAGATAGTGTTTAAATGCAAACTATTGTTCTAACAAATCACCTGTTAATATAAAAATATCGTTAATGTGTCATATAAAAAACTCTTACTTAAGTGTTCTGGATCGGATGAAATCCTTTGATACACGCGCAAGTTCATTAAACAACTGCCATGCCCGATTAATGATGATAACATTTTTGTCGTGGAATCTGTCTACTAATGGATGCCAGAGCAGATGTACAATAGGTAATAACTGATCTTCCCAGTCTGCTAAAATTTTAAGACCTTCTTGCAATGTAGACATTGCAAGCAATGACTGTTGTACTTCTTTATATGGTAAAAAGTGCAAACAATGTTTCATAATATCTTCAATCATCTTTACATAAGGTGGTAAATTTGGAACTGTTTCTTCTGTAACGACGGTTTTAATCAAGCTTATTCATTCATTCAAACTTTTAATTTGTGTAACTAATATTTTGGAAATACGTTACCATATTCTTCGGGATTTACATTATTCACTTCTTCTTCTTCTTTCAATTTTTTTATTTCCGTTTCTATTTCGAAATCAGTGTCATCATTAGCTTCTATTTTTTCATCAACTTTTTTCGCTTCATAATATTCCAGTAACGACTGAATAACTCTCGAAGATTTTGATTCACCAATCGTATTCTGTTCTTGCATTTTTTCCGCACTTTTAGGATTTATTAAATGTTTTATACATATCACAAATGTATAAAAAACTTTTAAAAAAGCATAACTATTTTTCTTCTGAAAACTACTATTGAGTTGCAATAGAACGTCTTCCACGATTTCTTTTAAACACGGTAATACATCCATTGTACTGTATTTCATAACAACACCGACAACATCCAGTACACCTGGATTTCGTTCTACTCTACGCAATTTTATAGTGACATGATAAGAGAAATAGTCAACGTTTGCGCGTAGTATATCTCCTACTGTCCTATAATCTTGCGACTCTGCAATTTGTTCAAGTACTTGCGTTCCAACAAAGCTGATTAAACTATGCCCGCTACCTAAAATTACATACAAACAATGTCATGTGTTAATAAGTTTATTGACTGCAAATATTTGTTCATAGAGTAAACTAAAAAATTACCTGCTCTTTCTATGATCAAATACAAAGTCTTCAGAAGAAATCTATCATAATTATGTTTTAAATTTTGTGCTATTAGTCCCAAACCTTCTAGCAATAGGCAGCATTGTACTACGTTGCTTTGTGCAATGCGTAAAGGTACATTATCCGTCGCTTCAATTGTTGGATACCATAGATCAGGATTTATATAACATTCAACTATCTCTTTGTACAGTGATAAATGTGATGCATCTTTAACTGGAGCTAAAACCAAACAATGGTTCCTTACATTTCGGATATTTTATTTTAAAAAATACATCAATTTCAATATCTTTTTTCTTACCATTCGATATCCAATTGAGTAACAATATTAATTCCTTTCTATGTTGCGGTGCATCGGATATGAGCTCTATAATATTGTCCGACAAAACACGCAGGTCTCCAAACTCTCCAAGATATTTGCATATGTCCAAAACTTTTTCCTTGCATAAATTGTTTTGTATAAACTTGAAGCGCCTCCATAAATGGGAGCCATATGAATATGCTGGGTCTTCCAAATCCTTTACATTCACGGCTTGCAAAAGAGAAATGTCACTGCAGTCTATTTCAGAGATATATACAAGCGCCAAAAGTAATCTTCTGATATGTGATACAGATAACATTATACGGGGCAATCTTTGTTCTCCCAGAAGTTTCAAATATCCAGCAACTTGATTCAAACATGACAGCTGTTCACCATCATCTATAGAGCAAAATATATTTATGTATTTCTAGGGGTCAAATTTACAGCAACGGTCTACAAGCTACATAATGAGATTTTAAAAAATATATAATTCGTACCAGACCTCCGAATAATCCTTGGTAATTTTGTGAGCAAATCATAGAAATTCTCTTCCAGAAGTTCAATTAGAGGCCTCATATTTCTATTTTGGGTATAATTTACACTTATTATTCTTAATGTTTCTTTTGCTTTTTCACTAATTTCCGGAACATCATCCTCAGATAAGGATATCAAATACTCTATTAACAGCATCACATTTGGCTTCATATTCCTAATTTTCACACATACATTATATTATTATAAAGATTATAAATAGAATGTAATTTTAATATAATTAAAGTGTGCAGTACCTAGAACATGTTGTCAACAACAAAGAAATACTTTCAGCAAATTCCTTTCTAACTTTGGGATGGGAATGCTTTTTAAATACATCTAACTGTTGTATAAGTATGTTAAGTTTTGTTGCACTAGCATTGAACCACTCTTCATTCCTAACAGTGCTTTTTAAATGCTTTTCTAGCTCATTTTTGTCTCCTCTGTGTAGTGTAGTTCTTAATGAATCAGTCAATGTATTATTATTTGGCTTAATAAAACTATCGAGAGATGGTATAATATCGTCTTCAGAATTATCAGCCATTACAAGTGCTATTATTTTACTCCAAGCTCTTAGTGCCATCTGAAGTTTAATATAATTTATTAAGTACTATGTAAGATATGACTAGTGATTAAAATTGTGGAACAAAATTATATTACCACTGTCAATTTATGACCCTGTATCTCATTTCCCATTGCAATCTCTTGCAAACCACTTGCAATGCCAGGCAAGAACAACATAACTATATTGGCCACCTGATCTTGCAAAATTATATCAGTTGTATCTGATTCTTCACTAATTTGGCACAGAGCCATTACTGATTCAATTGCCACCATTCTAATAATCATAATACAGTTATGTATAAAAAGGAAAACTTGAACCTAAGATTTTCTACATTTACCTAAGGGAACGTGATTTTTCAGTTCTTGCAATTGTTATAGATAACAGTATTCCTTGGCCGATCTTAGATGCATTTTCTCTGGTATATAATAATTCTATAACTTCAGTAAAACAGCTATGTATTAAAGTTTTAATACATTTCAACACTGCTCCCTTCAGTTCCTCATGGCCCATGATTACTAAACAAATTAAATTTATTAGACTATTATTTCAAACATAATAGGGTTCTTGAATTCACATACATATTTGTGTATTACTTAAACGTACCCATGTTTTGTTGCGTTGGATCATAGATTTGAATTAAAAGACTAGCATATAACTTATTAAAATATTGCAGTTTTGCTATTCTTGCTCTGGATACTATTGCTTCTGTTGTCTTTACCAGTTCCTCTTTCACATTTTTACTAAAACAAAATAAAACATATATCAGACCATTCATACGCAGTATTTTTAAAATGGAACATATTTTCATTTCTACGATAGGATACTTTTGCCATCTATAAACATAATCAATTACCAAATCATGTTTTCAACTAACACTGTATTTAAAATTTTGATTAAATGTTTATTCATTAAAAACTTACTACGTTCAAGATTTTTTTAATATATAGTGCATTATTAGTGCAACTATTCAATTAAACTTAACCAATAAACATAATGAAATAGAAAATATGATGATTACCTTAAATCTTCATTCGGGAGGTGTGTAATCAATGGGAACAGAATATATTCTAACAAATCTTGTACAACTTTATCCGAAACAGTATTTAAAGCCTCTGTTACTTGTCGTGCATTATTTACATTTGGATTTCGCATTAAAGAATCACAATGCGGTTTTAACACGGTAAATGCTTCTTGTATTTGAAGTCGTTCCATTTTGATCTAATATCGAGAAGAACGGAAAAATTGCTAAAATCTTTATTTAGCTTTAGATACATACAGTTCATATTCAAAACATTATGGATGCATCGATATCACATAGTTCGACTTGGTTTGACTGACTTTGAATGCATATGTGTAGGTCAGTGTGAACGAATGACTAGAGACGTATGCATGTAATATATAAGGTGTTTCAGAAACATTCATACAACTGCATACAACTTTGACAGCTATATTATAAGGTATATATTAAATTCTTTAATTCAAATAATTACTGTAGCTTCTATCTAGGCATCATTTTATTTATATATGATCGGTTTCGCTAGTTGTCATTGGTTGTCACAAAGTTTATCTATGAATTCATCTTACCGCCATTTCCATTCATAAAATTTAAATTTTATCCATTTAGCTAGCTCTACAGTCGATTATAGGTATTATACGAGGTCGGGGTTATTGAAATTATTGTTGTAACGACGTAGAAAAAGTACCTCTTTGCAAGATGTGCCATGATTTTAAATCAGATAGATGAAGTTTAAGATTATGCCAAAGTTTATATAGCTCATAGGTACTATTTTACGATATGTACGATCTTTGATATCACATTTATAGTTCTATATAATAAATATGATTGCATTGGTCACATAATATTGCACCATTAATATTGGAATATGTATTTTGGACACCTATTTAGGTAGAAATTAACTAACATATTTAATATCTCTGATTTAGTCAACATTGTGTACACATTAAATACAGAATTTAAAATGACATGTAAACGAATCTTTTATATGCGCGACACAAAGTCTGACATTCGATCGTACAATTGTTTCTAATTGCTGACCAATAGGAATTTTCGCATTTCATTGCTAGTGAGATTTGTTAACTGTCATTCATTTAAACATATGTATATCACCCAACCTAAGCTGAACAGTTTGTCGCATTGTGCCGAAAGCGGCTGTTATCATTTTTCTGTATTTATCATTGAGCGATAATCGCTCTTTTTTGTTAGTAGTAAACGTTTAACGACGCTGTTATGTGTATAACTATATTAAAAATTAACAATGTGATGAATACAAGATTTAACAAAGAAAAGAAATGTACAAACTAAATGTTTTAATACTCTTTTACTGGTTTTCAGCTGTTATCATTTTCGCCGTACGTACAATGTGTTTTTATCGAATAGATTTCATTTTATGCGATAATACATACTTTCATCTCTAAAAATCATCTGTACGATTTAGTTGCATTTGTGTCAATTTAAATAATTTATGTGAACTGTGTTTAGTTATTATTGGTATACATTTATTGTACAGGATGAAACAACATTATACAACAATTCGTTCTGTGTCTTTCGAGAGCCAAAGTTCAATACTCTGTACAACTTTACGAGTCTCACAGATCCTACAAAAGATATTGTTTTAACACATGACCATCCAAACGAAACTATATGGGTGCAACTATGTTCTCCGTTAAAGAAAAAATGCAATGGAAAGGATACATATGGAATTTGCCTAAAAAAAGGCAACGAAGAAAAGGGAATAGGTATTACTTGCGTCTTTGATTTTATTTACTTATTCATATTTATTTTTGTTTTGGTCTTATTGCATTTTGTTTTTATAGGAACTATGCCTCCAAAAGTAATCAGTGATTCAGGCAAAATTGTTTTTACTTTCACGGGTGATGATTGTACACCTAAAGAGAAATATACAGTAAACATTATTATGAAGTGTGATTATGAAGCTGATAAGAACTCACATCCAGAATTATTTTCACATGTATGTAGAATCTACTAAAAATACTTATTATTGACATTGATAAGTTAAATCTAGAGATATGTAAACTTTATAGTCTAATGTAAATATATTAAGTTTTATAAGTAATATAAATATTATTTTGACTGGAATAAAGTCTTCATAGATTTTCATATTATAGGAAGAAGATGCATGTAACTTATATATGATATGGAAGACTGCTCTTGCCTGTGCACAACGAATACAAAAAGATTGTACAGTGACCAACAATAAACTTCACTACGACTTATCTCCTTTAACAAAATATTCTGAAAATTATGTTATTCCGACTGGCAACAGAACATCTCCTAAAATTATATTGAATGTTTGTCATTCTGTGATTTTCGAATACAATTCTTTGTGTCAGTTGAAATCGGGAGCCTGTTTACGTGATTCGACCAAATCATCAAAAATTAAGTATGTATTTTTTTTACCTAAAATTAAAGTTTAGGTCATATTGTCTAGAATAAAATTGCAACTATATATGTATTAAAAATTATAGACATTAGAAGTAAAAGATAATAAATGTTTTATATTTTAGCTATGCAAATTTGGGTGATGTACAACGACCGCCCTTCTTCGAAGATGGAAAGCTTCAACTTATATATGATGAGGGAGAAATATGTAAAGAGAGAAATGTTCCACGGCAACATATTAAAACAACTATTACTTTCATCTGTGATTTTGATGGTGTGGTAAGCATTTGTTTTTTAATTATTCTGGTTAATATCCATGTTCTAATAATTTAATATTTTTGACATTCACGTTTTGTGTATCTTTTATTAGAACACTATTCCAACGTATGTTGGAGGAAGTGAAGAATGCCATTATCAATTAGTGTGGAAGACTACTGCAGCTTGCAGTGTGGAATCTTTGCGCAATCACAGTGAGACAACTGCTGGCGAATGTACAGTGACAAACCCCCTTACAAATTTTACGTAAGATTAATTCAAACTATTCATTCCAAAAATAATAAACCTGACAATGAAGTGCAATTCTAATAATGAATAACTGGATAAACGGATGGCCGAATGTGTTACAGATATAATATACAATCATTAAGAAATCAAGATTTTACAGTAGAAAATAATGGAATAATGTACAAATTTGGAATATGTGGATCACCGAAAAATATGCCGTGCAAATCAGGAGCAGGTAAATTATCTGAATAGTTCTATAATTCTTAAGGGAGAAATGGTTCCCCCATACCTTGAATCATCAAATTTATTTATAAATTCAGGAGTCTGCCTTACAAATAATAGCACATCCATGGGAAAGGTAAATACAAATTTAATCTGGCAAGAAGGTGGACCTTATTTGAATTATACTGACGGCGATATTTGTGAAAATGGAAAACGTCGTTACACACTTATTGCATTTGTGTGTGGAGCGGAAGGATCTCCCACTAAGCCAATAGTTATGGAAGAAAATTCTTGTCAGTTGATTATACATTGGAACACAGATCTAGTCTGTGCAAAAAGAGTACTTATCAGTGAATATTCAGCGAATTATATTTAATTAACATGTATACGATTACTTATTAGAATATTAATTCCATAGATAAAATGTGCTACAGATGACGATGAGATAAATTTAACATCATTGATTAAATCTACCGCTAATTATGTAGTAAAAGTAAAGGGTACAGAGTTTCACATAAATATATGTAGACCATTAGTACCTATGTCGGGTTTGACATGTGAACACGGCAGCTCGGTTTGTCGAGCCTCACTAAATTCAGAAAACGAATTCGTGAACGAAACTGTAAGTTAAACTTTAAATGAATATCGTTTTTTTACATTAAGTAATATAAAAATTAACTATTTGTAACACTTTTACATTTTTAAACAGAGTTTAGGATTTCCCAGAGAAAGTCCTAAAATTAATAATGATCGACAAACAGTGTTACGTTATGATGGTGGATCACCTTGCCCAGAAAATCCAAACAAATTACTTTCTTCATACTTCACATTCCCATGTAGCTACAATGATAAGGTGCTACATTTTTTAATTGTATACATAACTAGTGTATATTTAGACGTAACAATTTAATAAGTACGAAATAAATATATCAAAATTTCTTCATTATATGATTATGTTTCAAAGGGCTTCCCAGAGTTTAAGAAATATGAAGACTGCACCTATATCTTCGAATGGAGAACAAGTATAACATGTGGAGCAATAATGGGAAACTGGACTTCCCCTTGTACTATAAAAGATCAAATGTCTTCGCACGAATGCAATCTGTCCTTGCTACACAAGGATAATCCAATATATCGAGTGAGTATGACTTATAAATGAAATTACGTAGTATTCCATATTGTATGTATACTTATATTTTCGTTTAATATAAAATTTTAGGTAAAAGACAGACAGGCGAAGGAATATAGTATAAGCATTTGTGGTGGAGATAAGTTTTGCAATGGTTCTGCTGTCTGTCAAGGACAAAATGGTTATGGATCATTAGCTAATGTGATTTTCGATTATAGCAGAGACGTTATAAAACTTCAATATTCTAATGGTGGAAAGTGCGGAAGTAGTAAGTAGTGCGATATTATTTTATATAATCTGTTTCGATTAAACTTTTATTTGATTCTATTTAAATGTTATGCGTTATTTTAGGTTCCTATAAATCTGATGTGCGGTTTATATGCAACGAGTCTATAGGAATTGGAGCGCCAAAGTTGCTGTGGGTAAGTACAAATTATTTTCGTCACATTTTTAATTATTGTTGCTAACTATAATTAAATTTCAATATTATTTAAATTAACCGTTATTATTTTAATTTTATTCAAATATTGCTGTAGAAATTAATACTTTTGATTATTTTTACTCACGTGTAGTTTTATTCATCAGGTACTTTCTTAAGATTAGGTTTACAACACACACTTTAAAGCTAAAATATGTTTTCATGAAAAATACTTCATTTAATATTTCGGATTTATCACGAGATTCTTTATTTAAGTCAATGGCTACTAATTATATTTATGTAACATACCCTATTATTATTTCTTATTAAAGTAGGTATGACTGATAATACAAGAATCCTTGTTACTTACAATTTATAATAACTCGTAATAACATACAGATATAAAAAAAAATTATCGTGCTCATAAAATTGAGCCATCCATTTATAAATATATAACAGCAAAGTATTTTATATACACCATCTGGTTGAGTATAACTATAATATAATTTTACGCTACACACGAAATGCAAACGGTCGTAGTTAAAATATCAGTTACTTTCAGTAATAAGTTAAACATACGGTTTTGTTGCATCTTGTGTTTTCAGTACATAATTTCGATACTTATTGATATTACGAATGATGTAACAAAATGTTCACATTTAAAACATTCGTTGGAGCTAGACGTTAAAATATTATGATAATACAGTATTCTAACTTAGGATTGTTTGGAAATTAATTAATTAATTAATATGTTATGACAAAAACTGATGCATGCACCGCCATTGATAATGAGAAATGCAAATATATACATTAGATGAATCGTGTAAGAAGAAATATTGATGGTGGTGTTGATTCTGTTTCCTACTATGATGGAAAATGGTACTGCGTTCTCAAATGAAATTCATAAAAAATTACAAAAATAGATATTTACAGTAATAATTTCTATGAATATCCAATTTGATCAGTCACTCGTAAGTTGTCTTTGATCCCTAATTCGAGTCATTTAAAATTCTAAAATCTATGAATAAGATTGAGTCGTTTTATAATTATACCGATCTGTTTTTCGGTATTGCACTATACTAATATTTATTGATTCGGCACTCACTCGATATCCTATGTGTGTATGGCCTCACAAACAAATTTCGAGACTGAATTTATTTGAACAAAATTATCGGTTGTATGAACTAAGCATACAACACATATCTCTTATTTTACTATTCTGCATGAATTCAGTAAGTCTAATCCCCACTTTCTTTCTTCGTATATATGTTCAAATAATGGAATTTGAACACAATTTTTTAGTAATATATGTAACTGTTTGCGATATCAAGGCATAATCTAAAACGTGAATTACAAATTCTACCTAAATTTCAATTAATAGTTGCCGAAAATGAGTAATAATTCACACAATGTATTATCTATAAGATATTTAATGAATATATAAACGTATGATTTTTCTTTAAATAAATTCAATCCCGGAAATTCCTTATCAGCTTTCATACGTATTATCAGACTGTAGTACATTGTACTTTATTGGTTATCGAATTATTTTTAATCAATTGATCGGGTGTGAGGATAAGTTTAGCATTGTCATTCGATACGAGCGTGTCTTTAGAACCGTCCTTCGCAACCACTTCACTTTTGTCGTCACATATGAACATCTTTAGAGTATCCGCCGGTGGAGTGCTCGCCGCGGGTGGCGTTTCAGGCACACCGACCGGGTAAATCAGTTCTTTTTTCTCACCGTTCAATTGTATGCACGGCTGATGTTTCTCGAATATCTTTTTCCTAATCGCGTTCTTCGTGAACTCCGGGGGATGTGGTAACGCGTACCGCAGCTTATCCCAGAACCATGGATCGCCCCACTTCACGTACGTGTTCATGCTCAGGTATGCCTTCAGTTCCGGGTCCAAGTCATCGGTTGGCCCGATTTCACCGTACAGAATTAAAATCACTCTCGCCCTGCCCTCGCTCAACGCCTGACTGTGCGCCGCTCTAAACTCCATTCTGCCCCAAACACTTTCCAAAAAATTCGGGGACAAAATTACGATGGTTCTTCTCGAGTCTTCGACCGAACGGGCGATCTGCGTTGGTATCCACTCGCCCGCCAACCAATCTCGGAAATGCAAGCACAATTTGAAAGGTCTTGGGCCATTCTCTAACTTCGCTACCAACTCGTTCACAACGAAGTCTTCGTCTTTGTGCGAGTAACTTATGAACGCGTCGTACAGTTTGTCTTTGTCCAATTCGTCTTCGGTTACCAGCCATAAGCAGGATTGATGAGCGTATAGCCAGACTTTAATTTCTCGTTGATATCGATAGTACAAGGCGGCCAGTACGCCGAGGATCAGTCCGGTGAATGCTATAGTTAAACTGATTCCAACGATCATCATAGAATCTACCGGGCAGAATTCTGTCGCTGTCATTTTTAACATCGGTGTATCCATGCCCTTGCAGCGAATCAGCAGAGAGTTTGTAAACTTGACGGCCTTCGTTTGAACATAGTTTAGAAAATCTCTGGCGTCACAATCACATCTCCATGGATTCTCGTGGAGAGTAAGTCTTTTCAACGTGGTAGTATTTTTTAGAAAATCTAAGACATCGGCACTCAGATTCGTGACATTGTTATTATGCAATTCCACTATCTGAAATATTAAAAATGTCCGATTTTAAACAAAGGTAGCATTAATATTGTGGCACGCCAAGGTTATTTTTTATACATTAAATTGTTACGTTCGGTTTCATTAAAAGAAACCATTCTATATTTTAATAGAGGAGTTTGACAGAAGAAAAGACATTCAATAATTAGTTTGATAGTGGTAAAAAATTAAATAATCTCTTTGATAAAGGAAAAAAGTGGAAAACACGGTTCAATAGAATTCCCAGTGTTAAACAGCTGGGTATGAAAACTTAGAAAAAGTACAGTATATGTGTATAATATAAATCCGCTACACACCTGCATATCCGTGGATAGCCCGTTTACAGGGACTTCGGAAATGTTGTTGTGCGACAGAAGCAACTTCGTCACTGATGCGTTAGCGAAACTTCCCTGCGTCAACGATATCATTTCAGTTAATCTGTTACCGGTGAAGTTTAATTCCAGTTGATGATTCGGTAAAGAGGATATGTTGGCCGGTATGTGAGTTAGATTTTTGTACGAGCAGTCGACTAGGTATGCCATGTTTTCTGGCCTCAACCAACAAGCACACTCGTTTGGACAAACGGTATCGGCATACGAGCCTTGTATTCTACACTTCAAAGACTTTGAGTGTAATTGTGTCACGTCTATGTCCGAGAGCCACTCTGGATACTGACACGTCAAGTGTCCCGGTTTTATATGGAAATAATTTTGCACGTGTGGATGCATTCTTCCCTCTAAGTATCGTAGGAAATCGTACAGATCACAGTCGCAAATTATAGGGTTGTTCTCGACTAATATTATCACGTCACGAGCAATTTCTTGAAAATTTGCCACCTTCTCGGCGGTATTCAAGTAAATGTGTTGTATATTGTTGTGAGTCAGATCCACCGAAATTTTGTTGGACACAAATTGTAGATCTTCCGTCTGAAATAAAGAGTTGTACATAATGAGAATAAATCTAATTTTTGCTTTGGGAAAAAATATTACATAGCAGGTCAAACATTGATCGCGAAATATAAATTGTTACTTCGGCAACGTTTTATTAGAATACAAAAAATAAATTATTGTTATATCGCGAGTAACACGAACTATTATATGCTATTAACAATTTTTTGGTAACAATATTTTTGCCTGGAAATCTTATTCGCATGCACTGGTAAACAAAAGAAGTCAGAGATAAAAAAATACCCATTAATCTGATGGGTATGCAACTTGAAAGTTACATAGCGTTATAGATGGTTAACTGAATCGAAGATAACAGCATGGATTTCGAATAATATAACATTTTCTTTATCTCGAAACAATGCGACACCTGTACATATTTAGCGAGTGATTTCTATCATGACATTTTGTGATACTTACCGATATGTAAGGTATATTATTATACTTGAGATCCAGAACTCGCAGTTTCAAACTGCTTACTATCCAATCGCCGAATATTTCTGTGATATTATTCCGCGCTAGATATAATTCCTCTAACGAAGTGCACCCGTGGAAAGGTGATCTCGTTCCGTATTCGTCCTGATAGAGTGTTAATGAACTATTCAGCGTAAGGAAGTTATTAGAAAACTTTGCGATGCGCAGACTTATCAAAGAATTGAAACTTGTTTCATCAATTACTTTCAATCGGTTTTCTTCCATATTCAATACTTCTAATAACTTCAGGTCACTGAATAAACGCCTGTAACAATATGAACAGTTGATTGTTAAACATCATGAAAATATGGAAATTGTTTTATTGTTTGTAAAAGGCAGAATTTTTTAAAAAGTATCTTTCAATCTCATTTAAAATTTGGAAATGCTAACAGTGAAGCAAATTCCGATAATTTTGGTTTATTTTGGATGTATATGGTAAAATAATGTTTTAATTATTTTCATCGCAGATAATAGTCACAAAATATAAACTTGCATACCTGGATATAGACGTAAGACGATTTTTTGATAAATCCAGCTTAATTAGTCGCGGCGTATTTGAAAAAACTTCGTCAGGCAATGATTCTATATCATTGAAACTCAATTCCAATACCATTAAATGTTCCGAATCTTTGAAGATGCTTTCCGGAAGAGTTGTAAGGTAATTTCTTTCTAAACTAACGTTTTTCAATGCAGTACATCCCCAGAAGAGATCTTCCGGTAAACTGGTTAAACCGTTCCTCTTAAGTTTCACCACAGCGAGTTCCGTTAAATTAGCAAAAAATCCTCCTGGCAGAGTTGTCATATTCCTCTTGTTATTATACAGATTCACCACTCTTAATTTAACGTTATGCTGCAGCAAGCCGTTTGGCAGTGACGAAAAATTGTTTGCAAATAAATGCAGAGTTTCCAGGTGGTCCAACTTTTTGAAAATGTCATTCGGTAGAGTCGTCAAATCGTTCGTGTTGATATCCAATGATTTCAAAGAAACCAGCTTGTCGAACGTTCCTGGTTTAATTTCGGTCAGTCGATTCTTCCATAAATTTAAAAGTCGCAATTTCGACAGTTTTTCAAAAGTATGCGGCTCAATTACGTCCATCATATTGTTGCCCAGTTCGAGTACCTCAAGATCTGGTGTGTTTTCAAATATTCCCGGAGACAGGTTGACATTATTTTCCCGCAAATCGAGCCACGTAAGATGAGACACGTTTACGAATAAATCATTGCTAAGATTCGTCAAGCTGTTGCTCGATAGAATTAATTTCTGTAGACTTGGAAATCCGTCCAGATGTTTTTTCGTCAAACTAGTGCTTAAATTACCGAACGACTGGAATATTAGTCTTTCTATGTTTTCTACTCCCAGCTTTTTGGCAATCTCGCCGAGACTGGAGTTCGTTGGCAGGCCACACATTCGGAAGTACATCGATTTTATGCTCTTCGTGGAAAACAAGTTGGCCAAATGGAAATCCGACCACTGTGGTGATTTGTGGCATTGTATCTAAATCAATTAGAAGGTTTTATCAACTCGCTCAATATTATATTTGATAAAGTAAACTAAAATTAATATAATTTGGAAAACAATTTATTGAGGACGTTGCAATTTTGTAACAAATTAATGAGTGTTGGGTAGAAAGATATTTGCACAAATTGATTCGTAAATAAAAATATTTTCCTGTCGAGTATCCATCATTAATAATTTAACGAACTATATGTATAACTAACTGAAACAAATGTATAGGTCTATATCCAATTTAAAATTTAGTTATTTATCTAATGAGGAGTACAAATGTTATTCTTGCTAATTTTATAAATGTTAGTAGTATTTAGAAACATACATATAAAAAACAGAGTTTTCCTGTTGATAACTGTTTTCACGCGGTTTATCAAACAATTTTTTTCAATTTTTTCTTTTCTTTGCAAAGTGTTATATTATATTTTATTCTAAACAAGGAATATAAAAATATTAGATTTGAAAATAAGAGCCATTTTTATCGTTGTACTTTTGAAAGATTTAAACGCGTATTTCATAGTTGCAATATTTGATGCAGCGCGAATGTGTTATAAAAGTTCAGCCGAAACATGCACACGAATTTTTCTTCGGATTTTGCCCAGCATCTTAAAATACATGTGCTAGCAGTAGAACCGGTTGAGGAACCAGATTTCAAGAATGGGTAGTGTGTCAATAAAACCACACATTTAAATGACAAAAAAAAGGCGGGGGCAATAACAAAGCTAAAAATAACACCAGGCCGTTCACAGTTATGTGGAAATTGTTTAATTTTTCTATCGTATATAAATGTTGCGGTTTTCGAAATTATATATTCCGAAGCACAATTCCAGCCGAACATTATTCAATATGACCAAAAACTGGGATTAAATGTCAACTTTGGAAATGTTTTCGAATAAATGCAGCAATAATAATACATCAAAGAGATAATCAAATATTTGCTTTTTACTTTGTATTTGCATCTTTAGTTCTTTTTTCCCCACTGCATAGCGGGAGTCCTAGTGTACTAAACAAATGTTTCCAGTCTGCGGTCGTGCCCAACATTTTTCCAGAAACGTGATTCGAGTACTCAAACTTTCAGAGATTCCGAAATTCTTACTTCGCGAGTTACTTTCGGGACCTGGATCTCAGCAACACGGTCCCGTTATTTTGTTTTGCACACACCCTTAGTTGTATCACGAATACTGAACTTTATATTAATAGAAATAAATGTGGCTTTTCAATGTCACGTGCCTAATTTTTCTATAATTTTTGTTGATAATACATCAAACCGAAATAGTTGTCCTTTATTATGTAATTGTTTCTAAATAGGTAAATTTATTGATAGCTTTGTTCCTCTAATACTATTTAGAATACAAACGCAGGCCTGTACTCTTTGAGTTGTTTTAGCTACTTTTATGAGACAAGTACAAGTTTCGCTCAATCATTTTTATCAGAAACACAAATTTTACTATGAGAAAAATTATCTAACTTAATATCAAATTGTTGCCGAAAATATAAATGAAGGTTAATAACATTTGTTTAGATTCAACCAGATCTTCATAAACGAAACACCTTCTTACATTTCATATTTTGCGCAACTACATATATGCGTGTTCGCGTTTACGCCAGAGCAGCGGTAAAGTTACATCTTAAGTAGGAAATTTGATCTTAGCCTGGAGTCATAAGCAACACACCTGTATGTATTATGAAATAGATCATTTGTTTCGTTAGTTTTCTATATTGCTATCTCGCTAAATTTAATAACATTCTTTTAAATGGTTGGATAACATTTCTTATTAAGTTCAAGATCAATTTACTCACACCGTAGACTCGCATACTCCAAAAGTTTCGACACAGATTCTTCTTACACGGAAAAAACTTTCTACCCAATTCTCTCCCTTCTACCTCTATTGAATCGATTAACACATTGATCGACGCTGTCATGCTTACTTAAAACGCTGACAAAAAACTTTTCATACTTGTAACATTCTTATTTTCCAATTCATTATTTTTAATATTATTATTTTGTATTTTATCATTGAATTATTTTTATTTTTAAAAACGTAAATTTACATGAACATAACACATAAGTTGAAATGAAGATTTCACAGCGACGCAGATAGTAAAATATACAGTGAATAAAAATAGTTGCAGACAGCATTACGTGAATAAACAAATATAAAGTGAGTGCTAAAGATCCAAAGGAATTTTAGTAACCATTATTTTGTGTTACAATACTAATGATGAGTTAAATCTGTTTCTATCGAATTTTTATATTCAAAATTAGCTTTACTCACGACTTTGTTGGTCCAAATATAAATTTAAAAAGAAATCCATTTGAATTAAATGTACTTTACTCACATTATAGAGTATGAAGTTAAATTTATTAATTAATTTATTTAATTTTGCCGATTTTCAATAGAAATAATGTGTAAATCTCTTAAGCAATTTTCAGAAAACTCTGAAATCACACCTTAGACTTTGCTATTATTCAACAAATCCAAAGATATAAACAAATTTCAGTCAGAAATACAAAATCCCTGAAATATCCATCAATTCCACATTTATTTATCCACACCCGTGCATTTGCGGAACAGTGCGTGCAAAATACTTTTTCTACCAGCTCGACAATATTTCGTTAGACAATCAATGTGTTAATGAATATATCAACAACATCCGAATCACGCAATTACTTATCAAGTCCTCGCGTAAGCCTCGATCGGCATCGGTTTTCATGCTCGCGCTACAATCGGCTCTCCAACGCGATGATTCACGTGCTTACCTGGATGTACTCGGTCGGTTGGATGTTCACGATGAAGGCCGCGTCGTTCTCCGTCGGGCAGTGAATCTCGATGTCACCGCTGTGACTCGGTTGGCAGCTGCACGCATGTTCCGACGGACATTGGACATCAAAGCTGCTGCCGATCGTGATAACCGCGGGTATGATCAACCACCATTGGCCGAACATCCTGCAGACTGTGTACGCTCGGTGCTCGCTGAAAAAAAAAAGAAACGAACTTGAAATTAACGGGGAAATCGGAAGCACTTTTACCGCGAATCAGATAAACGTTATACTTCCTCTTACGACGATAAGAGGCGAAGTTCCGGTCGTGCATTTCTTTACCGATGGCGAATAGATTTATCTTTTTTAACTAGTTAAGTGTGGCGACCTTTTTTGCAGAACGTGCAGCTGTGTGTCGCGAGAATCAAATGATAACATTAGGAAATTATGGATACATGAATCGTATTTGAAATTATTTATATTGACCTCTAAACATTCTAAATATATTCAAATTTGGGAATGTATCTTGGTTTTCATCAATATTACGATGTAAATATGAAAGGGTAATATAATTTTTGTATGACGGATTTAGTGGTCAAACACACTTAACTGGTTAAATAAGATTTTAGGGGGTGTGGAGAAATGATTTACAGGATTTAAGGAGAGTCGATTTAATTGATTTATGTTTAACGTATCGATGTTCACGGACATCCAATTAATTGAATTTTAATTATTCTGCAACTTATGATGTTATTTCAGATTGAAACTCTGTGTTTATAAATTCTATCTTTCGCTTCTGTTATGAAATCAATCACCATCCCGTACACACAGCATTTTTAATTAGCCCTTATATGATTATTCCCTGCGTCATAATCATAACTGAGAATTACAATAGTGTGATAAAGGGGAACCGTGGGAAACACTTATCGAGTTTCCCTTAGTTCGGGGAAATCAAAAATTAACTCCAGAGTTCAAGTAACGCGAGATCCTGTCGATTAATACGATCACCTTATAATTATAAAAGATGATCGACGGTCGTGGAATCGTTCAAAGATGTCCGCGGACAGAGACGTCGGATTGAGTCACATAACGCAGGAATTTGTAAACGACAGGCGACGAGCGTTCATGCGTGTCACGTCAGAAAAGCTTCGCAATCGTTTATTCGTCACGTTTGTAACCATGTCCATCGCAGATCCGGGCTAACGACCCGTACTTGTTTTAAGCGAGACACGCCTCGCTGCAAGACTCATTGCAGGATGCGTAAACTTATGCGGGTATTTACCGTGCGGAACAACCTTTCGCGAATTAAAATGTTGGGCGGCGAGGTAAATAAAATTTGGCAAAGTATTATATCTAAGTACGCGCGAGATGACGGAACCGAAATCTCTCCATCGCGATGGTAACCAAGGCTTGAATGAGAGTTTATCTAACAAGCTCTGTAGAATTGATAATGGCATGTAGTCGGTACGCCTAGAAATTATTTCTTGGAATTAATTACGCGAACACGCCTTCGTACGCTACATTGATTAGCTACAGCAAGACCGTTCATCGAAGCTGGGATAACGAAGCAGAAACAGGTGTTGGAATATTATTTGAAACACATTGAAATGAACGTATACATCTCAGTGAGTAATTAATGTTTACAGTGTGCGAAAGGGGAACAATTAATAACGTTAATGCTCTATCAGAGTGTGCGAAGTAGTCGAAGAATGATCAAAGAGTAGATATTATTATAATAGACTATTCGGAGTCATGAAATAATGTGTAATAACTTGGCATTTTTAAATGGCTAATTTTTCGTATTGACCTGGTTCTGCGAGCTTTAAGTGTTCCGACAAGGTTTTTAGTTTTTTAAGATCTAGAAAGTGTTATATTGCAGGAAAATTACGACTATCAGTATTCGTTTAACATTTTAAATATTCTAAAATTTCATATGTACTCGGAATAATTTCGTAAATATTGATTTATAATTCTTAAGTTAACTCTAAGTTAGACACGTTTATTAAGGAACAAATTAATCGCAATTTCATCGATTATTTCTTTAAAAACGGCATCGTAAATGTGCTGAATAAATATTGATCTGAATTTATGGCTATGATGTATTGATCCATTATCAACTGTGTCAAAACTTAGAAAAAATCTAACCGTGACCTCTCCATCATTTCTAATCTATATTTTGATTTGCTAACTTACATAATGTGATTAGATAAAACAAAAAAAGGGAGCGCAGTGTACAGGCACGCTAGTCGAAGCAATAAGTTTTAAAAAGTCTTTCCGATGTTTTGAAACGTGTTTAATTGCGAACCGTATTCAGATGTCGCTTTCGTTTATTTATCACTCTGACGTACATCGTGCTTTTTATCATCTTTTTCCACTAGTTTGACCGGTGGCAGATTCACGTCACCCTCACCTTCAGACGTATTTTTAAATGTCATAGCGCGGACAATCTTATTAATATCAAATGCAGTGTTAAAAAACATCTGAAATAATAAATATCAATTGGGACAAGCAAATAATTCATCGGGAACTGTTATTATCATTTAGGAACGATCAGTTAGATAATTGTATTATTTGATCAATGAACTTTATAGCGATCCATTCAAAAATTGTTCCTGTCAAAATAAAGTAGCATACAGTTAAATGTTTCTACTTGATTTTTTTCAAATTAAAAAAGTAAAAATCGACACACGTTGTTAGTCACTAAAATTTGATTTTCCGAAATCTATGCAAACATTTTGTTATTTGCTTCAGTCTTCTTTCAAATGTTTCTCTTTTTTAATTTTCCAAATATGCACAATATGCCATTCAAGTGGGAAACAAATCATCGGAAATGACACTTCCAGCTTTTTTTTTATCTCTTGTCTAAAATTGCTCCAGATAACTCGTTGCATTTTAGTTCTACGACGTCGGACCGAGCAAATCGTGCATTGTCCGTGCAGATCCACTGATTACACGCATTACGTGTAACAGGTAGAGACAATGTCGGTTTAGCGAGCCCAAGGACGTTTAGCATTCACTTTGCTCTTACACGGTCTTCCACGAAACCGATTGGCTAACGCATGCACGTAGTAGAGAACATCGAAGATAAAAAAAGGAGCTGCATCCTTTACGTAAAAATATCGAAACCACAGGTATCGCGATAGACATACCGAATTATTAAATACTTCTTTGCAAATACCAATTTGCAAATTGTAATAAATACTAACTTGTTGCTTAGTACGAATAATTTATATTTATCTATTACCACTGAACCAATAAAAGAAACGGTATCATCTTCTTTCAATTCAATGTAAGTAATAGTGAATTTAGTAGGGGTAGTAGTAATAAAGTAAATTTTAAATTGTAAGAAAATGTGCATTCTTTTTACTTTACTTACAATATGCTGTAAGTCAGCGAGAATAACGTTGGCAGTTATAACGTTGAATGCATAATTTTTAGTTGAATGTTTGATAAAAGTCATTTGCCCGGTCGGTAGGTTCAGAGTTAACGTATTTTAAAATAAGTTACTTAAAGTAATAATATAATTTAATTTTGCGAAATTTAACTCAAGTTTCTTATTCAATTTATTAAAGTTGCATTATACTGAATAAATTATTGCATATTATGAAATTCTGGTACTATATTAGGGAAGTATTTTCTCATTGTATTTTCCATAATAAAAATATTCGTTTAGAGTGATACCTAATTAAAGTTCATAGAGTGAAAGCCGATTCCGTAGAATCTTTTCTCTTTCGATCTCATCCGTTCAATGTTTGTGTCCATCTAAACTCGAATCTGCATATTATTATTAAACTAAAAGTTCAAAGTCTAAAGTACCGAAGTATTTCATGTTACGATAGTATAGCTATGAGGATTTTGCCATGCTATGTATATTGTCAGCGCTACTTAGCCGAGTCTTCATTTTAATTCCTCCCTGTGTCTTATCAATAATTTTAAAGTAAATATTATTAGTGATATCCAGAATGATTTAGAATTCATATCTACGATTACCGATTCCTTTCGAGTTCCCATTCACACGCAAACTATAATCCATTCTCTCCCCGAAGACACGCGGTATGAGAACAATTAACGAATACTTATCGGAATCTGGAAAGGCAGAAAATGAAACCGGACGTCGCCTTATCTCGCAATAAGTGGATGCCGATAGTTTTCATTTTTTTTTGTTCGTGATTAGCAAGATAATCTCTACTACTTCGCATCGAACGAAGTTCGCACATGTACAGACATGCATGGTTTAGATTTGAATGGAATTCTACAGAGTAGGTATGCGGGAAAATTGGTTAGCGAACTAGAATAATTCCTAATAAAATTGTTAGTATTCAAGCTGAGCCTTACGGTTTTGTGTGGAAATTAGTTGATGTATGAAAAAACGCACGCGAGCAAACGGAGTTGTTAATAATTCATATTACAAGGGCAAAATGTATTAGTTCCGAGTAAAACGCACGACGTGATATACAGAAATCGATTTTTGTGTCACGGATTTCAAAGATTTATTTCAATCATTTTTATCACTAAACCTACTGCCCATTTGTACATGTATTCCTATTTCTACTGTACCGGTAAAATGACTGGTCTTTAAATAAAAGTTATAATTTTTACAATTGAATATAGATAATAATAAATTTGAATGTTGAAAATTGTTACGTAGAATGCAGAATTTGTGCTTTAAAGTACGAAATTGATCATTTGATCTACCGTGGTAGGTTTAGTGTTAGTAAATATTTTGTGGAAAACTAAGCGAATCTGTTTAATTCAATTTTAAACAATACATTACCTATAACACTTAAGTTATCACGTAAATCAAACCCTAATTACCTAGTAGTTCTACGTACCAGGAGTGTTAATTATCAAATTAGAAACAATTTATATTTTCTTTCATATCCACTGTAGCGTGTTAGTGAATTTTTCCGTAATTACCTGATAAATTATTATTGTCGCACGTTATAAGGGACTTTCAAGAGGAAAATCAAATGAACAAGTCATAATTCCTATTAGCATCTGCTTCCAAGTATTTTTCTAAATACTCGCATTAATTTGGTGTCCATAGAGAAAGCAGCTAACAGTTGCTAATATATTTGTGCGCATTATGCAAACCGATAAAAGTAATTGCGTCAGAGCGAAATCATTACAATGACGTTGAGGAAAAAATCAGATTATCTTAAATTTGTAACTTATTTAAATGGATGCAAGTTTCCTCATTGGCTATTCTTCCCTCTTATATTTTTCCATTTCTCCTACAGCCACATTTCGTTTTATTGTTAGGCTCTCCCGTACTAATTAACTGTAGGTGAATGCGTTCTTTCAAACCCAGATTCTTTAGAAGGCATTCTCATACAACGAAAGTAACTATAAACGTAAAATACACATCTAATTTTTGAATCCTAGGCAATTATTCCGACCAACTTTATGAGTTAATACTTTCGACAAATACTTAATCTAAAATACCAGTTTTCGACGATACTCCGATTGAAACTTATGGCTCCATTTGGTCTTTAACTTTACTTGGAAAATGAATGTTCCACGTGTACATTTGAAGCGATACAAGAACAGTCGATATTACGAATCAACGAGTGTTAGTTATAGGAAACTGTGATTAAAACCATATTCCGCGTCTGTAAAATCTGATGAATCGGTAAATCCCGCGTCACAGTGATTGCATAATCAAATAAATATCGCTTTTTCGTAGAAATATCAGTATATAATTTGCAGTTGGTATTGGCAACCGGTTTGCAAAATGATTGTTAAATAACAGCATGTTGGCAGCTTCGCTAAAAATACCTTTGTATACTGGATTGTATACAAGAACAGTGAAAATGTTTGATATTATTATTTGGCACGTTTTCCACCCGCATGTTAACTATTTATTTCGATAGGCATAATGAGCAATGATAAACATCACGATTACACATGGGAATGTAAACAATAGTTGTAAAATTGTCTTTACCTACAATGGGGACAATGTTTGTTTGATGGACTATTTTAAAAATCATTTTTAGTACTCAGAAATTGTCAGCAAAAATTCTACACCTTGTAAGAAAACTTACATTGCATCCCACCTCAAAAATTTGTTTACTACAGATCAGTTTTGGAGCTACTTGTTAATTAGCAGCAATTGATAAGTGATAATTAGCAGATATTTTGACTGTGACTCGAATTATTGTGAAATGCAAAACTGTAATGGAATAATAGACGTGCAATAAATCCTGTAGGATTTGTACATGATTCCCAGTGGTTCGTGAATTGAAATTAGAATACAATGAAAGATCTATTGCGGTAATCTTAAATACATTCAAGTAATACGGTCATGGCAGCTTTTATTTATAGCATAATAGTTCGCTCATATGATACCGCGGTGGCGGAATTTTGATTTAAAAAGGATTGAAATCTTTACGTCTAAGACTTGTTGAATAACGCTTCACGATTTCTCCACTACACTGTAATTTCACGATAATTGTACGTTATGCAAATATCCTCGTATGAATGTACAACTTTAGAATTACATTCCCCGACAATAATGACGGAAAAACGAGACGATTGAAAAAAATATAAATGTTTCCCTGAATTTACAAATAAACTTTGTAAAATCCTGTTTTATATCGTGTGTCACACGCACACATAGCCTCGTAACACTCAGCGTTTACATTTCCCCTATAAACGTTGAAATCTTTCTCACGTGTCAGATAAATAATATGATAAAAAGTGTCGTGATTAGTTTAACAAAATCTCGAACTAAAGCTATGCAACCAATTATATTTGCTTTGAAAATGAAATTGAACTTCAATATGTATCTTTATGGTTAGTTCTACCACTACAATCTCCCTTGATAAAAATATCTATGCTTTGATTATTTATAAATTATTTTGTTTGATATTGAAAATGGCAGGCACCAAGAAAACAAATGTTAATAATTAATAAACTGCATCTAACATTAAAAGAAATTTCGTTACTTCGCCGCAAATAATTGATCCACATTGTCGAGCATTAATATGTAATCAGTGTGGAAGGCTTATCAATATTATTTGTATACCTCGAAATGTCTCCAGATTACCATACCGATAACCCATGCGTGTACACACATGCGTTTGTAGATCGATTCGCGATATTTTTCTAACGCGATTACGTGGAAACATTTCGAAATTGTTCACACCGTGCACTCGACATCCGGTTAATTATTTGCTATACCTTGAATCGAACATCGTACCGTATCCTGTTTACGAGCAAACACTTTCCAACTTTCTATCGTGTGTATATGATGTTAAACGCATGATATCGACAAGCAAAAAGTGTTTGAACGCGATCGAGCGACGTTCGCACGGACGATATTAAACTTCCTTTCGCGCCGTGACGTTTGTTTACCATGTATCCGTGGGTTCAGCAAAAGAAGGAAAAAAAATAAGATTCAGACACGCCGATATATGTATATTGTACTCATTAAATCGTCTTTTATCAATTTTTCGCACGCAGATATCTAGCTTAAGCGAAAAAGATCGTCGGATTTCGCAAACGAAAAATCATAGGACTGACTTGTCACTGATTATTATTAAAGATACCGTTGAATATCGTTTAACAGTTTCGCAGAAAACACCTCACGCAGAATTTATGTACATACATACATTCCACGAAGTTCGGATGTAAAAATTCAGGTAGTAGAAAAGCTTAACGAGTCTAACGATTGATCGTTACTCAAAAAAAAAAAGATTGTACTCCAGCATGAACAGTATGCTCCGAACAATGGAGCGGGATTGTAACGTTTCACGTACTCTTGCGTTTTACGTAAAAACAATTACACTCCTTCCCGTTGACTCCCTTACTACGTCTTCAAATCGCAAACCAGTGTAAACTCTGCCGACGGCCTCTGAATCGATATACACAAACATCGATCCAAATACCACGAATTCAACAACTCCGCATTGTGAAAACCGGTCGTCGTTCGAACGTTCTTTTTGATCCGATGTTGAAAAATTCGCTTGATCTTATAACTACTCACCAGAGTCGACGACGTAGTCGATCACGTAGCGATCATTCGTCGGTAGTTCTTTGTTTCGGAAAATCGATCGAAACAATCGCACACACACACACACGCGCGCACAGTGTGTCACCAAGTGTTTGTCCGGGCGGGCGAGCGGGCACGTCGATGATTCGTCCGTTTCAAATTGTTGAAAATTCGAACGTGCGCGAACACGCGACCGAGTTTTAACCAAGTATCACGTTAGATCGGCGAGGTTCGACACGTCAGGGAACACGGTCCGACACGAACTGTCGTTTCTCCGCGCTGTGACGCCCGTCGGAAGTCCGAAGTTGGTGCGGCGCACCACGTGACCCGCCGATCCGTCGGGCCCGGCCAATGACGTAGCGAGATCGGTTTCATAATGACGAGGACGGGAACGGGCCCCCCTTCGGGGCTTTGCCGCGAACGGGATTTTCAGCTGCAATTTTATTGAACGGGTTCATCTTGAATTAAACGGGATTCCCTTGGCGATTATTGTTTTTGTTGTTGGTTCTTTGGAATATCGGGATTAATCGAGCGTAACGGGTCAAGCGGTGGCGTTTTCGTGACATTTGAATGTATTCGATAAAATTCTGCCGGGGATTTTCTAAATGGAGTTCGTTGGATTATGTATTTTAAACGTGATTATGTGCGTGTGTTTTTTTTTGTTATTTTATTCTGAGCGAGTGATCTAATATCGTTGGATGTTATTCATCGGAACGGGGAAAGCCTAATGGAATCTTAGTAATTGTAGTGTTTTCAGGCGAGATAATTATGTGAGTGGTCCATTGATGCGATTATGTTACCACCAGGCAAATATGTATATTCGTCGTCGGTGGAAAGTTTCCGATTGCTTTTCCTGCTTTCAAAAGTATTCTTTGAAGCGGTTCGGACGACCTTATTTTCAAATTTTGACACATTTTCGTATGGAACACTTGAAACCTCACACTTGTTTTTTTATTAATAAATTGTTTAATGAACATTTTAATGAGATTTAATAAATATTTTAAATTAAATTAAACTGGGATTAATTATTATTTTAAATATACAATATATATATATGCTTTTATGTACCATAAAGTTTGTATTTTTAGCGATTATTAAAAAAAAGTGTATTTCTTGAATCTCCTCGTTAAAATAAATAAATTAAAAACAGCTTCTTCTTCTCGTACTAACATTTGGAACCTTACCGATTTCTTAACTGATTAAAGTGTTCATTAGACGATATTTTAATCAATAAAAATAGATCGAGCTTCAACAGTTTCTCATTTATTCTTCTGCCATTTATCTCTTTATCGTTACCTCTATCGAACTTTCGATTCTTACTCAGGTAGGATAATTATTTACTAGGTGTAGGCGTCGTCTAGTCAGTATAGGCTATATGTACTTTGTTTCAAGAAGGATTATGAAAGCCGAAAAATGCGAAAAATTCTTAGAAATTTGTGAAGAAAGTAAATGCAGCAGAAAACTTAGCATTTCAATTCGATTGTCCTGTAACTTAGATTTTTCACATTTAAATATATCAATCTATTTTTAAGTGTTAGAAGCTACGCATACTTGTCGGTTCGTTTCTATTAATCTAAGTATTTCTAACAAATATCGAACCCTTCGGTCACTTTCAGCCGACAGTATTACAAAAAACTAACAAATGCGTATTAAAAAATTTACATATTATTTGCACTAACATTTTTTCAAATCCAAAATATTAATCGTATTAATACAATTAGAAAACTATTAGTTTTGCTGCTAAAACGTATCTCTCATTTACACAAATGACTTAAAAACGTTTATTAAATGTAATTTTATGCAGATATCTTAATTCGTGTATTAAATTTCTACTTCGATGAGGACCACTTTGACTTCCTTCTAAGATAAACAAATCCGTGCATGGAAGATACCATAATCTCTTAAGGGAGGAGAGCAACAGAAGCGTCTTCTGCCCTAATAGACAACCATAAGCCTCTGAAGGGCCCCGAAAACCTTCGACGAAACACATGAGCCTTCTGGCACTTTCACTTATGTAAATATGTATCTACTGAGAAAAGTCAGCTTTGCTTGTCACGTCTGGATGCCATACCTTTCCTTTCAAAATTCATGTCATAAAAAAAATGATGGGTTTCCAGTATGATGTGTTCATTGATGCTTGTTATCCTTACAACGTGTAGTTTGAACATTTGCGATTTGCAGAGCACACATTTGATTTTGGAAGAAAAATTATCTGTGTACATATTTGTTTTCTTTTTTGGAACAGATTTAATCTATCATTTAATTTGCATTGATAAAGTATACCATTGATTCGCGTAATAAGAATGATAAAATAGTTATAGATCAATATATCAAACATATAAAAAATAATTAAAGTCCATTTATGAAAATCTGATACAATAATTTTCTGTCGTTCTGGGTGATTTTTCAATTAAAAACTGAATTGTACTTTTCGTTAGAACGATGAAAAAGATTCATTTTCACATCATGTTAATACGAAGTTAACAAATTTTCTGTTTTTTACTGACGCTCTCCCTCTCTCTCTCTCTCTCTCTCTTCGCCATGCTGCAAAACGAGGCAGCTGAAATTCACAAGCACCATGTTTGCAAAGAGATTAAATTTGCTCGCGTTTTCATGGTCCACAATATCATTTCAATACACTGTGCAATTCTGTAACGTAATATTTGCAAAACAGTCAACTCATCGACATGCGTATATCTTGATAAGTTTAATACTCAAATCCAGTGTAAGATAAGAATAGTAATCATAGAGGGGATACCCGATCCTAGCTCATTATGAAAATCACTAGTAAGATTAATAGAACACAGTTGATATTGGTACAATTTACATTACGATAACGAATCCGTGATCGTATCTATTTAAAAGGTTCTATTGGCGTAGTAAAATCATACTGCCCCATAACTGGAACACATAATGTTTTCCGTTTTAAAGGAACATATGGTCTCCGAACGCCCTCCACATAGGTGATATTTATTATCATCAATTCATTACAATTTCTCTTTCAACAAGTATTTTTTTGACGACGCAGTGATTGGGAAACAGATAAACAGAAACGGCATATGTTTGATGATATTTGTTAATATAGAAATTCACAACATTTTCTATTGAATATAAAACTTGTAT
Organism: Mimumesa dahlbomi; assembly: GCA_917499265.3. Taxonomy (NCBI): domain Eukaryota; kingdom Metazoa; phylum Arthropoda; class Insecta; order Hymenoptera; family Crabronidae; genus Mimumesa; species Mimumesa dahlbomi. Next base: position 5,939,654 of record OU824118.1, on the reverse strand, counting down.
ACATACACACCTTGGTCACGTGATCTTTTAAACTATTTTATTAACAATATTTCGGGGAATTAAATATAGAATTATGAATGTTATTTTAAAATTTGTATCTACGTAAAAACCGGAGTACCTACTTAGTTACATTGCATTGCATTGATGTATGCAATGCTGTATTAAATTAATAAACTGCAATTCACTTTAGGATCCCTACAATGCAAGTGCTTTACGTATATTGCCCACAGTTGTATTTCAGACATAAACGTTATCTCCACGCTTAAATTCCCGTTACGTGCGTTCACGTTTAATATTTCCTTGGATATTCTTTATCATCTACCAACACCTCCCAACTGCATACCGAGAATTTCGACTCGTCCATGGTACACCTTAACAATCTAAATTTTATTTTATCGTCACCCGAACGTTCTCACCTCGCTAAATAACGTGAAAGAAAAATAGATGGAAAATAATCGAAGCTCGATAACATTTTCGAGGAAAGATTTCCTGCCTTTTCATTTCGTACGCATTCGTGTCCAGAAGTACAGAAAGTTTCGAGTGCCCAGATGTGACATGATGTTTCTGGACCCGAAGTGCGTTCTGGTGGCCACATGGCCAGGAATAATATACTTCCGCGCAGTCGGTTTTTTTTCTTCCACGGCCGGTCTATCGTTGTGAAAAGTATTTCCATTCGGAAGGCTGCGACCCTCGAGAAATCTCGTAGGATGATTTTATAAGGGTGAACAGATGTGCTCGGTGGTGCCGCATTACTATTTCCGTTTCCGTTTCTTTCAAGACGACTTGCCACGTGCCCCGGCACAAGAATTCCTACTCTTTTCTTTTTTCCTTTTCCTTTTCTTTTTTCTTCTTTCTCATTTTCTAAAGCCGGCTTTTTTAAATGTCACATCGATCGGCGCTGGCATTGTGCTCCACGGTGGTCGAGACGATATCGTTGACATTTTGTATACATTATCATTACCGGATTATATTGTTGAAATCTGGTTTCTCAATATGTATGTAGTCTGGGACGCGTGAAGTTTGATTTTTATTTAAGCGAACGCGCATACGCTGCCCGTACAGACTTTGTTTTATTTATATATGTATGTCTATTGTTTTTCATGTTCGTTATCTGCGTAAAAATACAAAGGTATTATCCAAACGTTTATCTGCCAACATGACGAACAAATACAAGTTTATTGTTTATCATCCACGCGTATCGCGGTGTTTGTAGTGAATTTATTTACTTTCACACAATCGTACATATGCGTTTAATAACGCGTTTAATTAAATTTCATTCATTATCGATCCTTCACAATATTCCTCTGTTACATCATAAACCGGAAACTCCATAATTATCATCAATGAAATGCGTAACGCGTGGTTTGTATCTGTCGAATGAACGGCGACGCAAAAATTGTTGAAAATAATCAAGAAGCATTAGCGAAACGGCTTAAAAAGAAATTTATCGTCAAGAAATAAGAGTATTATAAGAAATAAGAGTAAAGTCCTTAAATCGTAAATATTCGAAGCGGTTTTAATTCCAAAGCTATCAGTCGACCATTAACCTTACGTGAAACAGGTTTACGCCTTGTTTTTCCACGAGGTGCACGACTGCAGGGTTTTCCTTTGACTCTGGAATTTCCAGGGGACATCTGTGTTTGACGCTTAATTAGCCCTGGGATACCTGCAGGAAGTTCAAGGTGGTAAAGTTTGGGAATTCGGAATACCCGCGTGCGGTTAATCACTTCTACATTTACTATTCATTTTATATTTCACTGCATTTCTTTGAATCACGCCGTTTAAATTAATAATGTGGTTTAACTCTCAGCACCAATAATAGTCGTCGACTTCGAATTGCGATTTCAGGAATTTCCTGTTGACAGAAAATTTCGATACTCAAAATATAAATCGACAGGAATTATGCCGATAATCACGTACTCGGTTCCGGCTTTTAAATATTTTACGAGGAAAATGAAAAAATTTTTAATGAAAATTCAGAAATAGGTTAAGACTCTCAAAACTACCCCAAACTATTTGACCTTTTGCAAATTTTCCCAATTTTTTATTTAACTTTTCAGACACCAAAGGACTAATTACTTTTGATTTGATGTCGTCAATGACTTCTACTTCCTAGAGACTCAATTAAGAACGAGTTTTCTCGTGGTTATTTTATCGAAGAAATTATATTTCCGCAAACAGAATATTGTATACGATATACTTATCAATCCTTAAAATATCAGAATTGTTATCGTCAGTGTAAATTATGTGTATCTTTCTAGATGACATTTTAAGATGGATCTAAATGAGGCAATCATCGATTGCTATTACTTCAGCCGTATTTGCGTCGGTCTCTAATTGAATGTCCGAGTGTCGTTAGTTCCAGATTCTTAATGACAAATTTTTCAAAAACTATTACCGACATTATTGCACCGCTTACACGAAACGCTTACCGTCATTAGTGCACTCACTCGAATGCGAGTGCATCGTGTAATTATTGTGTCATTATGTACGTTTACGAGTGCCACTGTTCAAATGAGCGTGCGATTTTCAAGGAAGCCTGATAAGATATCGAAAACCAATTTACACAGAATCCTCGTGATTGCTGATATTCGTGTAGGAATTTTCGCGACAATTTGGAACCACAATAATGAATATTATGTTTCGAAAAAAATTATTTTTACACGATTCACCTTCCTGCATGTCTCGGTTCAGATTTCTACGATATAAAATATACGTGTACATTATTTCTACAAATGGGTTTTGCATTTGGAAATTCAGAATTGTAATCGGAAAATTTGAATCGTCGCGGTTATAATTTTCCACCGGGGTGCGATATTCATAAATTGAAATGGCACTATGATTTTATTTATTTTGAAACTGTGATAAATGTATGAGTATATAAATTCGGGTTTACGGGAAAATGTGCTAGATAATTGAAGTTAAGGTAGTAGATTAAAGAAAGTCCAAATCTTAAGACACATAAATTGTGTACTTGTACAAAAACGTGCGAATTATATAAGGTTTATTTTTATCGTTCTTATCACGGTATCAAAATTTTTGGAAGCTAAATAAATTCAGTGCTATTAATGGCAGACTTATAATTTGTACTTCAGAATGTTTGCTTGTTTCAGATTTTATCGGAACTTGCATATGTACAAATTTTTTTTCTGTTGCGCACTACTACTACTATTCTTGCTACTAAAATTATGAATTATGTATTTATCAGTGATACATTTAGATAAGGTTATCGCCAAAATCCGCGTTAATATACTTGTGGGGTGTATTAAATAAATCTGTATAAGAAATATATTTCATATAGAAATTTTGTACAATTTTGCTTACAGGAATTTTTCATTTTTATTTAAATTATGGTACTTTGATTTTATATCCCAATATTTTTATTTAACTTTTAAATTTAATTGTTCATCAACTAAATTTGGTACATAATTGTACGTTTTATATTTTACGCTGCAAAATGATTTGAAAATGATTTAATTTTTTATTAATTATTCAGTCATTTTAACATCATTGTTTCGATTGAGTTTTTATTTAAATTTTCAATGAGATTGAATAATCGAAATTGAAAATGTGCATGGATATTTTACGAAAATATTTTATAACAGTAATCACCGTTAATTAAATTCAATATAAAATACAACTATTAAATAAATATAAAATATTTAATATAATATAAAAGCGGGTTCGCCAAAACAGTTAAATCGAAAAACTTTAATTGCGTTATGATTAAAAAAACCTAATTTATGTAAATTTTATATCGATGTCTCTTTTTCATTCGATGTAGGGGTCGCAGTGCAGCGCAGAATTCGAATGGCATACGAATGTTACATGTAACTGCAAATCCAGTCCACTACAGCCCACCGATTCTTCAAAAGAACCTGATACTGTTACCGATTTCTCTCCTAGTCATGGTGAGTATTGCATTATGTTTTAAGATTGTTAATCATGAGACTGCGAAACTGCAAATTGCAAATATATAGCGAAACCTCCGTCATTTGAATTTGCATGTCTATAAACATTATGTTTCCAAATAATTTTAAATTGCATGTATCAATAATTTCATTATTTTTAAAATATCATATTACACCCGTCATTGAGCAAAGCCATACAAACAGGCTGTAATTGCAATTTCCGCCGATATTTTAATTCTTTTATTTAAATTTGATGTTTATAAATTTTAATTTTATATGATTAGCAAATATTGTTTCAACCATAAAGTCCATCATAATCTTTTATTGATTGAAAATAAATGTAACTTCAGAAACTAATTAATTTTTATTCCTTGGTACTTGTAGCCTTTTTTTATTTAGCTTTAAATATAATTAATACACAATTTCCACTGGGGGTAAATGATAAACGGTTTTTAGGTCAAACATTTATTTTTCATTTGTCTGCTTGTAATACATTTCGAGAGTCTTATAGTAACGGATAATACTGTTTTTCTATAAATATTCGCACTCCGATTCATTGTGCTTCCGTAAATTTTCGATAAACATTATGGTCGACTTTATACTTATGTATTTAACCCGTAACATGCCACAACCTGGCATTTATGTAAATGTGTTACTCTGATACCATATTTATCTGTTTCAGCTGGCGCGGTGGCAGGCGTTGTTCTATCTGTTATCGCCTTGCTAGCGGCGATATTTTATTTTCGAGATCCCGATAAAAGAATGTGTCTGCGTTTCTGCCACAACCCATTTTCCTCGAGCAGGGCGGGAGGACGTGTTCAATACTGCAGGGTACGTTTGCATAGATTTTACGTTTTACTCTGATAAAATTGTGAGAATATAATGAAAGTAAATTGACATATGTAATATCTATAATTACATATTACTCTACATTATTCATAGTTGACATAAAGAACAATCTTTATTGCACGCGATATTACATTTTCACTGAGCTCGTATTTGAATTATAAAACATTGCTGTAATACATCTAAGAGTCCAATAGAAATATTTTATATGTACACACGTGCAAAAGAAAGTAACATTTCATACCGCATGAGTTTGGTGACGTTATTATTTATTTACAAAATTTTTAGCTATTTATTCTTTATAATTATCTTTTCAATTCTAAAGTATCAACGTGGTTCAGCAACGGTGCAATTTAGTTGGATGGGTTTTGAAATTTGTTGAGTTATGGCTGCTTTAATTGTATGAATGTTAAATGAGCAGGAAAAGTTTTCCCGCGGGTACTCGTCAACCCACATATGTTATACGTATATTCATACAAATGTCAACGAAAGCATATCAGTGATTCCAGTGCGTGACTATGTCATCAAAGGAAGAAAACTATTTCTTGTCTACTGACGAGTACAGCTTTTCCCTGATGAAATCTAATACTTCGTTTATTCCTGCCGCGTCCAGCATGCATTCTGAGTTTACTTAAAAATCGAGGGTTATTTTCCGGTCGGCACTAGTTACGATTGAGTAGATGAAACATACTCCACTATTATATAGTAGATTGTCCCAAGAATTGTTTTCGTAAATTGCGTTTATGATTTTTGTTAAGTAAGGGTTGGGACTTAACATCAGGCTTGAATATTTGCCCAATTTTTAAATAAACGCGCAGCTTGGTCTTTTTCGTTGACATTAGGATATTAATTTTTTCCCCAGCTGTTCGATATAGTGTGTTAGCGTTTTAAATATGTTTTATATTCTTTATACGAATAAAAAGAACTTTGCGGGCAATATTTACTGCGCCCCTTTCGACGGGTCGGGCAAATCGAATTGTTCCATTCCAGGTAGATCTTAAATTGAAGGAATAGGACTTGAAAAGGGGGAAGTACTTCTACGCCTACCGTACGAAACATGATCGTATCCACTCCTCCCTTAATTATGGTACATTTTATGTTACATAATCAGGGGCTTTCTAGTCATGTCACGGATTTTGATAAAATTATAATATGTTGTACGTAACGTCGACAAAAAACTCATTTGAAGAAATTTTCAAAATATTCAATATTTTTTGTAATTTACAGGCAGTCAAAGTTTTGTGCATGTTTTCTTTTTTTAATTTATAACAGCCAAATCACAATAGATACAGAAATTGGCGGTGTAAAACAATGTTTTTAATATTTTAAACTTATATTTCGTCTAATGTGTATCTTCAACCAGTATTTTAAACATTTTTAATCATAATGGTCGTACATTTCTCTAAACATGATTTCCACCTATACATGTGTTAAAGCAAAGAATAGTTCTCAAATTATGAATTTTTATTTATCGCAGCGTTTGGTCTTTGGTCTGCGTTTGGCCCGTACTGTAATACGTATAATTGTCGTTATTGGTAAAAACCCTTATTCAATGCTTTATCAGATAGAGTCTATCAGATTCTCATTTGACAATATACCTGTAGAAAAACATACACCAATAAACATTTGCCATACATTGTGTTCATATTTGCAATTTGCTTTGTCTTTTAAGAAATGATATTTCAAATCTGGTACAATCGAACATATACAAATTTTATCAAAATCTATTTTATAAAAAATATCAAAAATATCAAAATCTATTTTATCAAAAATATCAAAAATACTTTATCAAAAACATATGTCAACACCTGAGATTCCTACAAGTTGCAAAGACTGCTACGGCGTAGCTGCGCAGTCTTCTGGCTCATTCGTCCTAGGGAACTCTCCGTGAATTATCCCTTCATCCCTCTGAGGATGGTGGGCCTCGGTGAGGGGTCATTGGCCTGTCATTGTTGATCATCCACGAGGAGAAGGTGGGGGAGCCGCACGAGCTTGGGCGGAGCACTGTTTTTGCGCTTTCCACCGAGTTCTGTGACTTCCGTAAAGCCCGCCCCCTTTCCTTTCTTCAAGGAAGGTCTTCTTCCTTGAAAACGGGAAGAGGGTGCTTGAGAAGTGTCCGAGTGCAGCACGACGGGGAGGGGAGTGTCTTTTAGTATTCCGAGACCTCGGGGATACTGGATTCGTTCATAGAAGCAAACCCCATAGCCCCACGTGCTTAGGGATCCCAGGTTCCCTCCCTCTTTTCTTTCCTTTTTTCTCTTCTCTTCTTTTGTCTTCTCTTCGTGGATGACGCGACAGTGGGGCGGATGACCCAGTCGCCAAGGCAGCCATCTTCGATTTATAGGTTAGGGGGAGCCCCGGAGTGCACCAAGGATGGGAAGTCTAGACTCCAGACTTGTCTCGGGTGTCTGGATCTGCTTTCACAATTTTGGGGGTTAGAGGACTTGGGAGTGGTGAGAGTTATAGCCGGTGTCCAATGTGGTCTGCGAATCTGGGAGGTAGTTCGCTTCACTCTCCCCAGGTCGGGGGACGGATAAGCCCCTGGAATGGGTTTGGCACATACTCCGACCTGGCAGTAAGAATCATCTCCGCGTCGGTTGTTTTTTCATGATTTGAACGGACGTAATGCCCCCTGCTCTCTTTAGGCCCTAAAGATTAGGGACAGCATCCTCCATTAAAGGTGTTCATTTTTGAAGAGTAGAAGGGGTCAGACTGGGTGACGGGAACTTCCCTAAAATTCGTCCTTCCCCACTTCAAAAATGACTATCTCGGGTGAGGGCATTCGGGACCGCCATTCCTGAAGAGAGAGTAAAGTCTCCTAACTTGATGCGACGGAAGATCGTCAAAAGTCTCGAAGAGACTGTAACCCACACAGTATCACAAAAGGGACTCTATTATTCATCCCAGCGCACGGCAATTATACTCTTGGATGTATTGTAGTGGCTTTAGTAGGATTTCATTGTCCCACCTGTTGTGTTAGACTCTAACAGTTAGAGGGTGGTGAGACGTTACTGTCCTGCCAAGGTGCACCACGAGCACCCCATGCACTATGTACCCCGCTCTTAACTTATTTTCCAACTCTCCTTGTATGCTTTCTATGGTGCCTAGTCATCAGACTTGTTGCTTCTTTTCCATCTATACTTCCCAATACTTCGTAAGTAATAGTCATTCTTCACAGTAGAACTAACTATACCCTCAAGAGGAGAGAAAATTATAGGGGTGGCGTAGATAAAAATTTCGGAAGGTGGAAGTAGTGTGTGGGATTTCTTATTTGTTATCGGTTGATGGGTCTGTTTATAATCCTTTATACGTCTCTTTGTCAGATGACAAGTAGGGAATTTACTTTAAAATCGGCAATACTTCTTCATCTTAATTTTATACTTCCATTGTCAAACATAAAATGTTTTTCAATGAATTAATTAGTGGTTCAAGTATACATTTCCTTTTCTTAATAGATGTAACGTAGAACTGTATACATTAATAAAACATTAAGACATAGCAATTATACCGTTTCCAAAGGTAGCAAGACAAAGCAAGTTTGGTTTAAAGATGAAAAACAAATATTTTGGAAGGCCTAGAAGAAATATTTGATAGGATATTTTAGTAAAGGATGACACTAAAACACGCCACAGAAAATAAATGTGCTTATAAGTTCTTACGCTACTCGAATTGTTTCGCTAAAATCTGAATGTAAAGTTAAAGGGTTTCAGAATAAATCGAATACTTAAATGGAATGAGTGGTATACCTACCGCAATAAATGGTAAACTTATATTGAGGTACGGATATGCTATGAAATTGGTATTAGATGCAAGGGTATTGTCCAACAGCGCAGGTATACGAATAATGGAATAGGTAAAGTTCAAGTACATATAAATTTCTATGGGAAAACTTTTTTCCAATAGCACTTTTTATCCAATCAATATTTGTTGGCATCTCTAGAACGATGTTATAAAAAAATTAATAAAAAATTGAGGTACTAACTCGTCAGGAACTTTGAAATTTTAACAAAATAAAAACTATTTTTGGGTAGTAAGAAAAAGGCTGCTTTATATTTAATAGCTTTCTGTTAAGCTGTATGTTTTTTTTTTCAATCGATTCGCTTTTTATTCATTTTAATACCTCTTACAGGTTTAATCATCCCTTTTCAAAATACCTTGCGTACAAATTCGACTCGACTGTAACTCATCAAATTGTGAATATTTGCGAAAAATCCTTCACAAAGTATTTTGTCTCAATATGTATGACATACTAAACGGTTGTTCGAAACATTAAATATTTTATAATAGTGTATGAAACGACACTTTTTATTCACGTGAGATAGAATAAGTACATAATTTTTATTGCGAATTATATTATCGTAAATGTGAATCGCTGGATCGTTGTATAACAATTTATGTTCTGAAAAAAATTACCGTAGAGATCGTCATCTACACGAACTGTACATAATATTTACTAGATCAATAGTTCACGGTCGCCTTAACTGTAGGTGCTGCATGAATATACCTATTTGAAATATGCAGTTTTTTAAGTTCAAAATATAATCCAGCAAATACATGTAATGTTCAAGTACAACGCAAGATTTAAACAAATATTGTACAAGATAAACTAGCTTGTCATTCTCAGATATCATAGAATTCTAAAATTAAGTTACGAATATAAGTAAGTGACATTTAATCATTTTCTACAAGTTTTTTAAAATAATTATACAACGTTAACCTTACAAGTGAAACTCTTTAAAAAAATACTCAAACAAGTTCTAACATTTACGTCTTCTCTTCGACTCATAGAATTTAAATATAGTGAATTTTTCATACCGCAGTAGATGAGATAACGATACTAATTGGCAAGGACGGTCATTAAAGAAAAACAATGTTCAGTTTTCTTGTCAAACGTTTTGCTCACTCATGAAAAACTCTATTCAATAGATTCCAGACATTTATGCAAATATATATTTTTTGTAAGACAGATAAATGTATGTGACAGGAAGACAAATATTTTTGTCATCGTCAGAAAATAATTAAAAAACAAATGTTCGATCCAGATACTAGTTATGAATAATCTTCCATGGAAAATACATATTTGCATAAATATCAGATATCTATTAATGACATCAATTTTCTAATTTGTACAACGCTTACCGTAGGTTAACACCACCGAAGAGGCTCGACTTCTACTGGATGCTGACCCCACGCAATGTGAAACGGACAGTGATGACGACCTCTTGAACGCATAACCACGTCCAGTTGTCACTGCTTTTTATACATTACTTACCTTACGAACTGCGCCCTCCATTCACAAAGAAATCACAGATAATGTGAGACGTTCTCATGTAAAAACTCTCAATAGTGTTTTCAACATTACTATGCAAATTCTTACTGAGAGAATGGGTTCGTTGGTGTTTTAACAATTTGAGCTCGGACTGTGCCATAAAGTGTAATAGAATTTTTTAATTTACAAATTAATTAGTACGTTATCATTATTTTAACCATTGCAAAGGTTTATTTTCTTTCTTATTATTGTTACTTACATATATAGGGTAAGTTCAACCATTCCGAATAAGTTCAGAGGATACCTGACCCTGATAAAACAGATCTGTTACGTCTATCGATGGATTGAAATTACAAATAAAATTGCACGAGAGAAATTTCATTAAATTGGTTAATATCGTTGGGTTTTATAAATTCACGTTTTTCGGTTTACTCTTGTAAATTTCAATTTACTGCTCCGTGTAATTATAGTTTCAACAGATAGACATATCGAGTTAGTTGCCAAATGCAATTAATGAAATAACACTTCTATTAATTAAGCAAGACATTTTTTATCCAACTAAATCTGAAGCTAGTGTAAATATGTTAGTTGTGGCAAACTTACAATGCTTTCAATGAAACATACCTTGGTGCATTAAAAAATAATTACGGGTACGATAAAGTGAATGGCAACACGAGATATTAATTTAGTATATTGATATTTGGTATTTGACGTTAGTTTAGTATATTAATGTTTAGAAAGATTTTATTCTCATGAGTTACGGCGTGCGATAGTTTATTCATCACAAACTCCGGGCTCAAAGTGTTAATCTATAAGGTCTTCGTATTGAACAGAAAAAAAACTAAGATAAATATGTTATGCTTTATATAAATCTTTGCACTTCGAGGCAGGCAAGTATTCCATATGTATAAAATGTATAGTATATTGCATATTACAAGAACTTATTTATGCTATGTAATAATAAACAAAAGGAAACTTGTTTAGTCAGAATACTTTGATGTCTCAATGTGTTTGTGAATATGCAAGTATGTGATTACTATGTGTTACTTAAACATGTGTATATGTATGTATAAAGCAAGCATTTTTAAATACCGAAGTTGAATATGTATTCCTATTGTAAATGCTTCATTAGTAACAATACATTTGTCCTGTACTTTTCGAACGCCATAAGATTCTAAAATTCTTTTCGATGTGTTATTTTATCTGTAAAACGTATTAAATTAATTTGTGTTGTACGTATAACATAAAGGTTTTTCGAAACAAATTAAAGTATCTTAAATGAAAATTGTTTGGATGATTATTTTCACACCTCTGTCACCATTAAATCTATTTAAATTAATATATCATACTAATTTGTCAGCGACTTTTACCGAAAATTTTATTGTGGCATGTAAACCAAACATATTTGCACCGTATTAATATTTCATATTATTTAAAATACTATTTTCTCCACTTCGAAAACAATATTTTCACGAAAACTCAAATAATTGTAAATAAGCACGCGTTAAATTTCGACCGATAGAAACGTAAAGTTGAATAATAAATGTCAACGAATTTGTGAAACTTATGCAGCCCCATTCGGCATCAAATTTTATGAAATATTATTTTTTCGTTATTCTTAAACAATAGACCAAGTTAAAAAATATGTTGCCATTCAGTTTGCCTCTTACTTTGTTCCCTGAAAGTGGAGAATTGAGTGGAACGAGTTAAAATAATATTCATCAATATTATCATTGAATGTACTGACAAAAATTCTTACAAACCATACAGTTGACATCTCAAATATGCTTGATATTCAAAAATACTAATTATCGAACGTGAGGAAATATTTTATCGTATGGAAATCTTTTTTCCAAGTGGAATAAGGGCGGCAAATTCCTACGCCATAGGGGCTGGAAGTTGGCAAAATCCGCCATCGATAGCAGAAAAATGGAATTTGTTAAATATAAAGTCCACAGGTAATGTATACATTGATTCATGTAATATTTCAATTCTTTTTTCATAATACACGCCAAGACATGCATTAAACGGAACGTTTGCTCTCTGCGGTACAGTAACCTGTTCCGCGTCGAAAGTAAAAAGTAAAATGAATACATAACGACAACAATTCATTTGTACGATGTGCCATTGTATTGATATAATACAACAAATTTTATTTCACATAATACGTCGTAAGTACAATCTGCAATTCGGACGTTTAAATGAAATTATCCCAAGAGAAAAATTATCCCGAAGTGTGTCGTTCGATCTCTTTATTTAATTACAATATTCTTTGCGTTCTATCGATAGAAAATAAATACAGGAATTGCATTCAGGAAGTCTATATCTACAATAATGCAAATGTAAAACCCGGAAAAAATGTACGTCGAGTTAAGGGGATACTGAGGAAAAGAAAAATATATATAAATATATATATATATATATATATACACATTAAAGATCATTAAAGATCATTATGAGTTTCATATAAATATATTTATATTTATATATATATATGTATATATCGAACTCGCATCGAGCGACGTGTCGTCAAAAAGGACAAGAAAACGAATTCAGTCATAATAGCTAGCTTATAGCACATACATTCATTTTATTAGACGTAGATTGTTCATAGCTTATTACTTCTCTATCTTTTATAGCAACAGCAAATATACTATAGTTTTATTTATTTATTTATTTATTTTTTTTGGTCAGATTAACAAACGTACTCGACAATCTGCCGCAAATGCGTTATTCATACCAAGCCACCGGATATCAGGCATGAACAACTGAGCCCATTGCATTATTGGCAGGTTGTGATAAGAGAGGCCTGGTCAATTATCCGGGAATGACGGTCTCTCGGCAAATTTGGTTGTTAGTAATTTCATTTTTTTTTCCCGTAGTAATTTTCATTTCGTGAAGACATCGGGAGGGGTCTACTAGTAGCTAGGTGCAGGAGCGCATTCTACAAGCGCTTTGTAACATAAACTAAAAGGATTTCGTGTCTCGTTACCGACCTTTCACACACACACACTCTCACTCTCTTTCTTTCATTCTCTTTCTCTCTCTCGTTCTCTCTCACTCTCTCTCTCTCTCTCTCTCGCTTTCTCCTCTTTCTTTATTTTCTCTCCATCCGTGGTACCAATCGTTCACTTTTTGTCCGTCGAATACTTTTCGTTTTCCATCTCGTTAACTCGAACACCCACTGAAACGATTTTCTATCCTTTCTTTAAGCAATCGTTTTTCCACTCGCTCTCTCTCTCTTTCTCATGATTTATCGTTACTACATCGTTCGTTTGAATATCCAATGTAAACGTCACTCGCACTCCAAACCCTTTTCTCAGCCCTTTCCTAATTCCGTCGCGCCAAACTCTGCCATGTATAACGATTCTACATTTACAGTATTATGTACAACTGTTTGGCACCGAAATTGTCTCTTAATCGAACGATGCCAACGAAGGGTCCAATATGAACACAATTCACGTTTCAACCACGACGTTTAACATCCGATATCATCAATACCGCGCGATCACCGTAGCCGAATCAAGAAATGCCGAGATTTGCCATCGCTGCAGAAATCACTTTTACAAGTCGGTAGACAGACTCCGACGTTACTGTGCGTTCGATTCTCTTATTTTGTATTTTGTTTCATTCATTTTTTGTTTGTAAACCGGGTGTTTTGTTTAGTACCGACGGGTGTCCAAACAGCTTAAGAATGTTAGCACATTAAAAGTTTTTTTTTTTTGGCATAGTTTATAAATGTACATATCCCTTTCGTTCTTTCTTTTTTTTTTTTTGCTTTCAACCACGTTTAAGTGGAATGTGTTACTTTCCGCTGGCTCTAGCCGAATCTTCCGTTCATGGGATTCGCTAGAGCCGATGGCGAAACGTTGCCAAATCGCCTCGCAGTTACCGCGAACAATTTTCCATAAAATCGTTTCACGCTCATTTTGTGATTTTTTATATTGTTTTCATCCCTTTCGTCAAATTTCTCGACGACGATCCTCGAGACGAGTTGGCAAAACCGCTTCACCGGCAACTCTGTCCTAGTGAAAGTTACGTTTATTCATTTCCTTAGTAGTTTCTTCTGTTTTTTCTCTTTTTTTTGAATTATTATTATTATTATTCTAGGAAACTTACTCTGACTGCCACTGGTATTTGTTTTTCGTAAATTCCAGACTGCCCAGCAGTCAGACGCACAACAGTTATCACAACTTAAAATCGTAATACTAATACATTATTTCTTTTTGTAAATATATGAATATTTAATCATAAATACTTTTATATATATTATATTAATAACAACTGACCTCTGTGTATTTGATACCTCGATACGGAGGGGGTTGGGTTTGGGGTATTTTTTGGTGGGGTTGAGGGGGCAGGTTGTGTGGGGGGGGGGAGACTCGTACAATGATACTTCTTCTTTTTCTCTTTTTTTTTGTTTGCTGTAGATTAATAAAATACCATACGAAACGTCATATACAATTACAATTCACTTTTCCCGGACTAACGGAGCTATATGAACGTAAATGCATTTAAACATGGCTGTCAAGCGAATAAAATCGGAAACTCCATTCAAATACTGTTTTTTTTTTGGTAACGTTATCATGTTACGATCTATTATAATTTTTTTGTTTTTTTTTTACTAAAAAAATATCGATCGATAAGCTACGTACAATGCTATGATTATTAACATTTAAAAATGAGATCTATTTTCATTCTAGCAACATGGAAAGGGACATTAAAGATCATTTTGAGTTTCATAATGAATGTTTGTTTGCTTCTTCTTTTTTTTCTCTCTCTCTCTCTCTCTCCCTCTCTCTCTTTTTCTGTTTCTAATACGAGTGTTTATCTTGAAAACCTTATCTATTTCATCTGACTTCCTCGAGGAGTTCCTTTTCTTTTTTTTTGCGTTGTAGTTAAGTACTTATGTATTAAGTTCGTACAGCGCGCGACCGTGGTTAGACGATTTCGAGGCCGATTTTCATTTGTTACGTATATGCTAGAATCATGTTGCTTGTTCGCGTGTGGTTGCTATATGTTTGTACCGTGACAAGTTCGTTCCACTTCCACGAGCAATGTTTGTTCACTCAAAAGACTTCCGGTTCCGGATCGTTCGACGGGACGGCTTGAAGTGCCAGCTGCATGCTGGACTCTGTGTTACGCCGTTTCATTTTACCCTTGGTCTTCTTCAGCATCGTAGCCTATGAAGGGACAGGATCAGGGGGGCGCACAAAGGAGCAATTGATAAAAATTCAATGCCAGTGAACGAGGTAAAAGAACAACTTGCTCGCAACACCAGAACACCAGTAGAAAAATCAACATCGAAATTAGAGAGATGCTTTGTATATGGCGTGTTAATGTGTAACTTGTAGAAGAAAAAGGAAACCAAAGGATCACTTAATAATCTCAAGCTAGAGAGTAACACTATGGAAGAAATACATATGTATGCGTTACGTACAGCACCGTCCGGAAATCATGCGACATTCGCGGATTCAGTTTAATTGAACGTATAAATTATTTCGTAGGTGTGATTTCAATAGAACTGTCGTTTATTGTATTTAATTGTAGATTTGATATTTCAGCGCCGTGGAACTTCTGACGTTCGTAAATTGCAATACGACGGAATTCCGTTTTTGGTTTGGAAAAACTACTGTGCGTTCGAATCTGTGTCTTGGAAATTTCTACGCGAAGTAGTTTCCCTCTTTAGAAACTTCCAACACGTCAAAGTTTCGCGCCTGGAACGTTTTACCGTCCGATAATTCTTACGCGTTCAAATTCTACCCTTGGAAAAATCCAAATCAATTATTTTTGCGCGTTAAAATTTCGCCCATTGGAAATTTCTGACGCCCACAAAATTCGGTACGTTGAAATTTCACCCATAAAAAATTTCTGACACCCGAAAACTTTTATACGCTTTGAAAATCCACCCATTGGAAAATCGTAGTATGATGCAGAAAATTCTACGCGTCAAAACTTCCGACGCTTGAAACTTTCAAAATTCCACTGATTTTAAAGAAAATCATGAAAACAAACTCGCAATTTCCTCTCTATAAAACTAAATCGACACTTCTACCTTTAAGAAAGTCACTGTTCCCAGTTATCCATCGAATCCGTACGTGTTTCATGACTCGCGGACGACTCTGTACATAGATATACATATATACATGTATGCACAATAAATAACTAGACCACATAATTACGATAAGCTTGAATTGCGTCGGGCTTTAGAGAAGGTATATATCGTCAATGGCTAGGGGGTACCAAAGGGGTTTTCTTTTTTTTTTCATGCGTTGGGAATATCGATTGGATTTTCAGTTCTCACAAAAAGGAACATGTATGCATATACGTAAATACAATACAGTGCGATCACACCGAAACTCCCCCGTACTGTGCGTTAAATGGCACACGGAGGAGTCTAGGCGGAGATCGAGCACCGACTAGCGAATTTCAATTCGTGAATTTCGTCTTAATCGACTGATTTAGTTGCAAGCTGAGGTTTTGTTGGTTTACTCGTCCGTGCTCTTGCCCCCCTCCCCATTAGCGGGTAGAATCGACGGTTCGGTATTCCGACGCTTGATCTTATTTTTCTTCAACATGGTTGCCTGGAGTGAACAAAGGAACATGGAGATATTAGTCGAGTGCGATTAGGGGAGGAATGCATGCGCTGCCGGATGCCAGCAGACGGGTTATGCTTTTTATGGTGACTGCGCAGAGCGTAACGGTATGGAAAATAAATCTACCAGCTACATATGTACGTAGAGATGCTCCTGCTGAGAGTTTTACGTGCGACAATTACATAGGTGGGCCCCATAGTTCCACGCGGAATCGAAGAGCGGAGAGTCGATCGATCGTGGGATTTATTTTTAGTCCGGTAGAATCGTGTTAATCCGTACTAATTTGGAGGACAGGTGACACGATTCACAGAAGATATCTTTAATTTAAGATACTTATATTAAGATATTTATATTAAGATAATTTAAGGTATAATTTAATTTAGGCTTAGGTACTGGTGATTTATAATTTATAGATCATTTTTAATTGTATTTTTTGTTCTATAAGAATAAAGAAATGTATGTATTTTCAATATACATATTTAACGAAAATGACGTTGAAAGTAATAAATTGAAGGCAGAGTTTTGAATCTAAATTTCAAAAACCCACGTTGTATTTGCGCTGGCAGGATTAGTGTTAAAAACGTGGTACATGGTACGTCAAACTCTTGTTTATAAGGACTCAAAATACTCCTTTTACGTTTAAATTATTGTAACAGTGAAACTAATATACCCGGGTTTAAGGAACTTAACAAAAATTTATTCTAAATTAGTATCGTATAGACTTAGTATCACATTTGTACAAAAGTTTAATTCAGTTTCAATAATTTTTCTTTTTAATAGAGTCAGGACTAAGGCGACGGTACCGTATTCGATAGAAAGAAAATCTCATAGAATTTTTCAGAAGACTAATGCAAGGTATTCAAAAGAATGCGGAATTTCACTGCCAACTCACGCACTCTGTTCTTCGTTTCGGTGGAATTATGGGGTCTTTAAAATTGGCTACATAAAAATTACCTTCAGTGCCGACTTTAATACTACAATATCCCCCGGACTCTGGACCCACGGTTCTCCATCTACTTGTACCGGTATATCAGAGTGCAAATGAATTTTTATGTGTCCTCCCTATGAAAGATAAATTACGTTTCAAACATTCGTGTATACGAAACCTCAATTACATAATAACAGTCACTCTTTACAATATTTTTATATATTAACAACAATATAACATGAGCTAGAATAATAGTATCAATTCGTTAACACGTCTCAACTGGCCAGCTAATTTTGCATATCTCGTAACTGTAATCACCTGTGCGATGAATTATGAAAAATACAAATATTTCTCGTGGCCCAATTAAATTATTCAGAATATTACAAGCGCTTTATTACGAAGATTTTAAATAAGTATGATAGACCGTCGATCGTCGGTGATCCCAGTGGCGCCGAACATGTCAATAATTTATCGTGATCGCGTACTTCTAAAGAGTCCAGAATAGAAATAATTTTGGTAAAAATCAATGTATCCATTGCGAACGGAATCTCACCTGAGCTATCCTCATTGCTGTACGAAGACCAGATTGAATTTGTCCAAGATGCATCACACCTGTGACCCCGACTACCTCTAACATCCCATCCCAATGATTTGGTGTATGAAACTGATCTTCCTTGGTATCCGGTCCCCAAGGATTTGCCCCGGAACCCCAACTATAACGTTGCAGAAAAAAAACAACTCTTTAACATTGTTCTTTAACACATAGACGATAAAGTAGGTGTATTCCCTGCCATTTTGGACCATGTATATCAGTACTAACTACTTTCAATCAATTTTCTACGCAGAGTTTGAATTATTTGAGAATTTGACAATATTAATAGTCACTTGAGGATAAAACAGAAATTTTCGTTGATCCAAAATGACAGGTAGCAAAAAAATAAATAAACGAAGACTGTATTTCGTGTGTCAAGAATGAATCACGTTAGAATGAATGGTTTTACGATTGAAAATAATACCTTAAAATATTAAGAATAATAATTCCTTCGACTTGAGGCAACTCAACGAGTCTTCCGTCAACTTCTAAACGAATTTCTTTGTGCAAGTCTTTGCACGGCGTTCGTTTCACCATTTTCCGTAAGCCCATCGTAACGTACACGCTTTTGTTGTGCAATCGACTCTTGAACTTGTTCGGATTCTCTTCCCTCGCGTTATGAAAATCTAAACACAGATCGGCGTCCACGCCAATTCCGAAGTAGTTATTCATTACATATATCTGCGTATTGTCTTCACTCGTCGTGCCAGCTCCTATAATATCAAATTGAGATACTGTATTTCCATAATGTGTTTGTGGTAGTCACGGATTCCTTAAAATTGATAGCATAATTAAGAAACATCATTTTTCCGAGTTCCCCGCAACAATTGCAGCTTGAGAACGCTAGTAATTATCATAGGCAGATGACAAATTTTTGGGAAAAAGGTTTCGTGTTTTTGTAGACTCCTAAAAATGTTCGATAAATTTGTGAAAAAATGACATAATTACCGACATATCATTTTTAAGCTGCAACTGTGGAAGGAATTTCACCTTTGAAACTTCTATCTAAATCTATATGTATAAGCAAACAGGTGTCGCTTATTTTCACCTGCTTGATAATCCTACGAAATTTCGAAATCTACCGTCATTTGATACATACTTATTCCTACCGAGTCGGTGAAATTACCGACCGTTAAAAAATAGTTATAATGTACAGGGTGTAACATAATTAGGGGCATCTTTTTTCAGGATCGATAGTATGTACCAAAAGATGAAGAAAAAACCAGAAACGTTAGGACTGAAGTCCAGTCGTAGAGGATCGATTTTGATTGCAATATAACCGGAAAAAATCAAAGTTTATCATTAAGTAGCATTTATTCTTCTTTATTCCAAACAACTTCAATTATCTATATCATAGTCGATCTTGAATAACTTGAGAAAAATTAAGGGTATTCACCAAAACTTCCTTTCCCTAGATAGTGATATATTTTATTCGTAAACTTTGATCTCTCCCGGTAATATTAAAATGAATATCCGTTCTCTACGACTTACCATTACGGAGATATACATTTTTTAATTTTTTTATAAAAGGGATTGTATTTCGATAAGGGGTTGTTTTCGTATCTAAATTTTTCGATTTTAGTTTTCATTTTTTGCTGCGTACTATTGGCCGTGAAAAAGTGTCCCACTAGTTACATGACACCCTGCATACAATACAGATAAATCTAAATTCAGTATGCCCAATACTAATCAAAATCACTTTCTAAACAATAACATAAAACATACAATTTATCACAGAACATTTATTCCGAAGTTAATAAACCGTCCTTCCAATCATGGTACGTCCACTATTAACCCTTCGATTTCCAAATGATCCAATAAAAATGCAAAATACATATGGAATTACCCCCAGTGTTAGTGGCTAACTGCTTATCCTCCTTCTCTTCCGGATGAAACACCACGGTCCATCTATCTAAAATGATCTCCTCGGCGTCGATGACATCTCGCAACAGATTCAACGGGTCCTCGTCGCCCGTGTAACCGGAGCCCCAGCACAGCACACGTGCCAGGTCGTTCCCGGTTCCCAAAGGCACGATCGCACAGGCTGGCGAGGAACACTCGCTATCTTGTCCAACGTTGTCCAGACACTGTAGCACCCAGCCTATCGTCCCGTCGCCGCCGCAGACCAAGATTTTGTAGTCCTGTATGTGACGGAAAACGTACAGCCTGTAACAGGTCGTATTATTGTATTTCCATCCACCTTCGAGCAGGGTCTTGCGGTATAAATAGATTTTGTAAACAGGCTCGAGCAGAGTTGTGAAACACCTCTGTCTCTCTTGGTCTGTTATTTTTTTGTTATTTTTTTTTTATTCGTGCTTGATTACGTACCCGGGAAGTGGGCCACCGTTTTCGAGGTCAAACACTTGATACGGATTTAACAGTTTACGAAAGCTAGAAATCAACTGAAGCCCTTGGCAGCCACCGGATTTTACGTTGACGAATACCAGCAGGGGTTGTACACCTGGTGGTACCATGCTCGGCTCGATGTTCGGTAACAGCATAACTGTAATAATGATAAGGTTCAATTAGTATCGAAAGTTTGATAATAATCTCGTGAATCGTATTGAACTGATTAGTTAAAAAAATAGAAATAAATAAAGGAAATATAATAATTTTACATTTATTTACTATAATTTGAAGATTGAAAAATAACAAATCAAGATATTAACAAATAAAATAATCGACGGGTCTTTTTATAGTGTAAACGAAACGTATGATTGTTTCGTTATTGACGAATTATTAAATAGGTCGGGGGATACAAAGATTAGAAATAATTTATAATTAATGAAATTTTTAAGTACCTAGTAGATGTTTATCCTCGTGTTTCGACTCTCGCAACGCGTATAATGCTCTGACTGCCTTAATCGAATCCTCGTAAATAATTACCATTGAGCCGTACTCGTAATAGATCGGACCAATCGAAGAGAATTTGTTTTCTAAAAAAGGATATTATGTAATAGATGCTCTGTAAAAGGGATGATTTTCTTTTTCTTTATATATGGTATACATTATATACCTTTCCCTAGGAATTCCGTTAACATGTTCTCGTAACTTCTTTCGGAACAATTTGGTGGCAAGTTGCCCACGAATAAAGCTAGATTAGGTCCATGGGGGTCTTGTTTTAATTGCAGATAAAATCGCATCAATTCCATTTGTCTAATCGAGTCCTCGCCCAACTGTTTAACAATTTCCCACGGTTTTTCGTCTCTAGACAGAACTCGTTCGGTAACTGGAGGAAAATCATTTTCATGTACTGTTTAATGTGTTCTAATTAGTAACAATTAGATAATCGATCGTCATTTATATACTCGATTCTGTAAAAGTAGATTTCTATTTGACTTAACTTTACGGTGACTTACATACCAACATTCTTCGGATACCAAGAATTCAGAGGAATTTTAGTATACAATTATAAAATAATTTATAAATGTCCAAAAAATTGTAGTATGTAATTGACCAGGAAATGTAGTTAAATAACAATAAAAGATATTCTCAAATTTAATTAATCCAATATACTAACATTATGAATTATAATTATTCGATTACCATTTAATATGGCTATGAAAATAATTTTATTTCGCTGACCTTACGGTCGATTTTAATAGAGTCTTCTAAGCACAAGACGATCGATTAAAACTATTATTAACTTATAAATCTATGGAAGTCCACACGGAATTCAATGTAGGAAATAAAACGCACCACCCCGATCCAAAAGTATCTCACTGCATCTGTACTCCTCGGACTCGAAATTTTGTAAACCAAATCTTCTAAGTGCTTCCTCGATTAAGTCTGCAACTGTTGTTGCTTCAGTAACAGGTACTATGCAGAATGACTCTGACACCTGTAATTTGCCTGGATAAACGCGTACCTCTCCACTATCAGTATCCCTGGAATTATTCAAAACCATCGTTATTCAACTATAATCAATATATTATTAAAAATTACAGCCACTTGCCCCTGACGTTTAAATTTCATCTAGACGAATTGTCTAACGGGAAATTGATTCCTATTAACTCGAAAAGAACGTTCCAACGGAGCCAAAAAAAAATACGAAAATAATTCACGCTGACTTCTCTAAATTAACGGTAAAATAAATAAACAGATCTCAAATAGTTCGTAATAATTTCAGAGAAATATGTTATGGATACCAATAAACAATTAAATGTTTACTATTCTCCATTAGAAATTCTGCATTCTTTCCGTTCACATTCCTATATCACAAATTTCTTTCAACTTCAATTAATAAATGATTACGGGCACGAGCTTTTAAACTTAACATTTTAAATTAAATATGTGCGATAATTTTCATATTTTTTTTCACGAACTGGAATATGGGGGCGGTGAATTTATTAAATAATGATCATTGGCGTCAATATTGTTGTTCCTAGTGTTTGCGAGCTTACTTCAATCGTAAGAAGACAGCCGGACGTTTGCCCTCTTTGCGTTGCAAGCTTTGAACTGGATACGGATCGCATAGCGCAGGCGGATCCACGGCATACAGGTCAGTGAGGTAAAACTTGTCTAAATTAAAAGGAAATGAAAGGTTTAATTTCAGTCACGAACACACAGGCAATCCGTACTATCTGTCGTAGAATACAGAGATCAACCTTTTAGAACCAACGATTTGTTTTTGGAAAAATTGAAGAATAAGTTAATTTTGCGCATTCATTTTAATTTAACGATGACTCGATGATAGTAAAAAGACAAATTCGATTTGATTATCAATTTTTCAAAAAATTTCAACTGAATATGTTTAAATTTCGGAAGAAATTAGCGAACTTTCTAGAAATCGTGACGACTCTTCAAAAGAAGGTTTTACAAATTTTACTTATAGCTAAAATAAAAGGTATAATTATTATCTTGAGTGGAACATCAGGGTCAGATTAAACAAATGTATCGTTATATGGAATTAAAGTAACAGTAGAAGTTAAGAATGGAAAGTTAACAAGTAAAGGAACAAAAGATTTTCATCGAACAAGTTTGGTATGCGATTTTTTTTTTCGAAGAAAAATCTTGTATTCCACTAGTCTGGACCGACCTTTGAGAGAGTCGGCCACTTTACTACGAAGCGAACACATTTTCGACCGCCATTTTGGATTGGGGGTCGTATTGAAAATCGATTTGCGCCAATACTCTATTCTTGGGAGGACCTTTAAAATGAGGTGTAAGTCGAAGCCCCTTACAATTAAAAATTGTTCAGTTTCTGAAGGTCCCATTAGAAGGCTTTCTTTTTATCATTCTATCGGGATTATTTGTTTTACGTAAAAAATCCAGTCTCCTTTTTTCCCAAAAACAAAATTGTGAGTTCCATAAAGGTACTTCTCTGTGTCCCCGTACGTAGGCTGAGGATTAGATCACTGTAATTCTATCGAAGAAAAAATTGAACAGGTGAAAACAGTCGTCGTTAGATATAGATGTCAATATTACACACGTGCACTGATTTGAATTGGGAAATTTATGTGTGTATTAGATCATCTGTAATGTATCTATCTTGTCATTACAGTTATCGTCGGATGAATAAAAATGAAGAAAATTCTGAAAGCCCTAAAAATTTCAAGTAAGAGTCGAAAGACATGTATGAAATATTTGCACAACTCAAAAAACGTTACTTGACTCTTTGTAACACATTTTTCTTGCTTCCACAATGATCGTGGAACAGCAACTATTACTTAAGTTTCCATTTAGAAATATTTTATATGAAAAAAGATCGCTCACTCTGGCGCGAAGAGGTAAATATAAAATAAAAATTCTACATTTTTTTAATCATAATTGTTCACTATGGTAAACAAAGTTTTAACTTTTAAACCGAAATTTAAACAAAAGAATGTTTAACACATTGACTGTCGCGGTTCCATTTTTTCATTTTGTGGATTAGGAAATATACCTTCGTACAATAGTCGACTGGCGAA
Organism: Mimumesa dahlbomi; assembly: GCA_917499265.3. Classification (NCBI taxonomy): domain Eukaryota; kingdom Metazoa; phylum Arthropoda; class Insecta; order Hymenoptera; family Crabronidae; genus Mimumesa; species Mimumesa dahlbomi. Next base: position 5,915,603 of record OU824118.1, on the reverse strand, counting down.
GTTCTATTGTAGAAATATCTTGTTAAAAACAAGGGCCAATCGCAGTCTTGTACTAAAAACAGTGTAGATGGTTTTTAATTTTATTCGTTTTTTCTTGAACTACATTTGCGTGGCCATTTTAACCGAAAATATTTATTTTATTCATATTTATGACGTATTATTTTAAAGGCCTCAAGGAGCTTTTTAATGGTTCGGATTATTTTTAATTAAATATCATTTGACAAAGTGTCAGAAAAAAATCGGAAATAGGTGTACTTTCACGCTGTAACCGGAAATCCAATTTCTCAACAACAAAAGCTGTACAGGAAATATGTAGTCCTGCAAGTGCAAGGACGGTTTCAATTCGCGTAGGGCAGAACTACCTTAAAAGCAATTTTACGATGGAATAAAATTAACTAATCAAAATCAGAATATAATACGAAATCTCACTTGAAAACAGTATTGAGCAAACATTTATTTGGCACTACGAATAACTTCCATTTTTTTTTCTATTTGCGACCGATAAATAAACTAATCACTTATTCTCAGATAACGAGTAAATCCAATTTGTCTTTATCTTACTATTCGTTATCCAACAAACTAAAACTGTGTGAATACTAACTAAAATGACATTCTACCGAACGAATAAGCTTTTTAGCAACACAAATTTCTCTCCCACTAAAGTCTCACACCGATTAACCCCGAATAACGCAAGCGTAACGATCAAATTCCCTTCGCCAGTCAACGTCTTAACACTTTATCGACCGCTAGCCTATTAATCGGCCTTTCGATTGCCAACGCTTAGCGACCGCTAGCCTATTAATCGGCTTTTCGATGTCACACTAAAGAATTATTAAAAAATTGAATTACTATTACCTTGAATATATTTTATGAATATTAGTTTCCAAGGCCCTTTATTACATAAAATAAATACAAAATAAAGTATAAATATCGATACGATTGCTTCGAAACAAAAGGAAATATGGCACAACACAATGAATAGCGGAAATTTAGCCGGTCGTTACTGAGTGGCAGCCTCTACCACGACCGGTCGATAAAGTGTTAAAACTCAAAACCCCTTCATTTCTATTCATCCCCAAGTGTGTTCACGTTCACGCCCGCACGTACTGGGATCTTTGGTAATGTGAAATGCACGAAGCGCCGCTGTCAGGAGCTGTTCCGTGGTCGCTTGCCGGGGTACCGTGATGACGCGAAATATCCGCCGCCTTAGGGAATTGTTGCCGTCGTACACCTTGATCATCTCTGTGAAATCGAAGGTAATCGGTAAAGGGTCGGTGGCGTTAGGCCGAACTCATGAAACATATTGAAATACCTTCGTCACCTCTTTCTTTCTCTTCCTTCTCTTTCGGCGAACGAGGATCCCGACTATGGGTGACACCGAACGCCGACTCGCCGTTGTCACGATACTTCGCATCCACGCTGCTGAACTCCTCCGATATGCTTCGTGCTGGAAAACAAATCGAACGTCCACATCCGTGTGCCAGGTAGAATTCTTCCTAATTGTAAACACGTCTATGCTTTTTTTTTTTTCCTTCTAAACTCGGGTATTCGCAACACATCGTACGAATCGGGTGTACTGCGTCTCCCGTAGTGGGTTTTTTTTTTTTATTTATTTTTTGTTGCTGTCGTTGTTGTTGTCGTTGTTGTTGTTGTTATCTTATTCTTAACTACCATTGAAAGATGCAAATATTAATAGTACGCTTGGCAATCATTACTCAGATAACATTAATGGTGTATGAGAAGAAAGCATCTAGAAGTAGCTAAGACACTTTCAAAAAGAACTCTTACGGAACGGTCGAATACGGAAATACAACGATCGGATGTTCCCAATTGTATTGTAAGAAATTAACGTTAAATGGATCACAATGAACGTAATGGAAAACTCAAATGCGAGGTGTTCTTAAGCTCTGGTGCACAGTTTTAGTTGCAAAGCGAAGGTGGGTTTGGTAAAATGGTCTTCTGTTAGAACTTGTGTGATTAATGTAAATACATATGTCTTTTTTTATGTATTCCTCTTTGTGTTTGAACGTTCGCAACTTAAAACTCTAAATAAATACTGACATTACGTAATACTTGTTTAACAATTAAAATATTAATATGTAAGTTAATAAATGGTGGAGCAAAAAATAACCGACTAAAAAATATTAAAAATAGGATTACAAGTGGGTAGAAATAGTATTCGTACACCTCACGACATTAACAAACAAGTTTTAAGTAGACGTCAGTCCTAGAAACTTATATCAACAAGCAGTCTACTCTGTGAAAATTTTAGTAATCAATATTAATTATGAAAATTCTACTTATATCCGAGTAATCAAGTATTTTTCTACCAATCGTATACTGCAGACCGAAACACCGTCGGCAACTGAAATAAACGTAACAAAAATATCTCGGTGGTTTCTAAAATTCTAAATGAAATAATGCGGTAGACCTTCTAAACAAAGTATCAGAAAGTGCAATCTTTCGTGGGAGTACTTGTAACGATTGTTTCGCACGAAATGTTGGTGAAAAAAGGGAAAAAGAACGGAATAAAATAATAATGTACTCGTTACACAGACTGTGCTACAACGATTCTTTGTTTATACAACTTCCAGAAAATAAATGTCACCTCTTACCATCGAGCACGATGGGTTCGTAGAACACACATGATAGAGAGTTTTATTCAGTGGCATTCTTGTACTTCATTCTCACTGCATAGTACAGTGACAAGCGTCATGAAGAATTCTCGTAGCATCCAGCGGGCTGAGTGATAGTACATGCACTGAAGCAATACATACACACATGCTAAAACGTAGACACTGACAAAAGAACAAACACTCATTGAACATTTGTAGAAACCGACAAACACCGTTGCGACGTTTCCTTTTTATACGACAGTCTAATACGAATATTAGCTGACATTTTGTCAACGGAATTTATTAGCAGAGTTTTCTGCTCTTCATGTTTCATGAACGTTGGTATACCGGATGTCCCAGGTAAAATTTGAATAAACTTTAATAGATGTTCTATGAGAAGGATAAGGAAAAAAGGCACCGATGAATGCTTTATTAAAAAGTTAGAATAAAACAATAAAATAAAAAATACGAAAAATGTGAACAATGATGAATGAAATCATTGTCTATTTTGGATCAGAATGGATGAATGTCATTTTGAAATATGAAATCGATTGGAATTATCCTTTCTTCCACTTTTTACAGTTCTGTTTTAACTTTTTAACGAATTATTTGTCAACGACATTCGTATAATATTCTTTCCTTATTTTCGTTTATGGAACATCTTACTGAAGTATATTACAGAGAAATCTGGGACACCCTGCATAACATTTCTAAAACGATTTTCGAACGCTTGTATTTTAATACTACACGAATTTTATCGACGTATTTCTATATTTTATTAAATAACTGAGATACGTGTAAAAAGCATACGATTTGTTCATTAAGCATATATAATGTATAGTTAAAATCCATTGTTATGTGTTCGCATATATTGTCAATACATACCTACGATCAGTAAAGGTAAGATAGAGAAGCATAGAAAAGTATTTGTAACACTTTAATAGTTTTATGCTACGTATTATGCAGTGACGAGTCTTATCGAAAATTAGCAGTTGTCGTTTGAATACAATGTAAATAGGAAAATTAACAATAAGCTGTTTTCAAGAATAGAAACGAATGTACGCCAGAGATGGGTGAAGAACTAATTAAATTTAAATTCAGTCAGAATTGATTGCCCGATGTACTTCAATTGTTTACGTCAGAAATATCAAGTATATTTCGATGATTACAATTAACTATTGTTATTCGCGTGGTGTCGTATTAATTAACATTACACCGGCCAGTGAACAACGTTCACGTTTAGCTTGCTATTTGACGATACGTCATTACATATTTTTATCGATTAATCGACATTTAATTATTCTGTTTGCTGTACCGTGGCGGCACTTTATTTCTCTGAACGATTAATTGTCCCGACAAACAATTATGTTCATTAGAGTCGGTTAACAAAATTGTTTAATCGATTAATGATTTCCACAATTGAACACGTCAAAACGACTGAGTTGAAAATAATAAATTATTCCTTTCGTAAATATCAATAAAAGATCAATAAAAAGCTTGCAAGTTTTTCTAAACATTTCAAAAATATCCACGACGTTCGATTCAACTAAAAATTCACTTTTATGTCCGGCCTTCGATCTACAATTACACAATTGACTCTCCCGTCGTTCGATTTCACCCGGTTTACAATTCCACGAACAACACCGAACGCTTCTCGTTATCCAAAACGTTTCACCGATCGAAATAAAACCCATCTCCGACGTCGCCGAGACTCGTCAAAGTATCGTAAAAGTACAGTATCAGCAAGCGCAGCGATCGCATCCGCCTGTCGAGTGAAAATTGCATTTTCAAATGCCCCGTTCCCCGTGAAAACTAGATATGTATTTATAAATAGGAAAATAGACAGACAGACAGACAGACACAAAGAGAGAGAGAGATAGAGAGAAAATGAGTGGGAGAGAGGGAGAGAAAGAGACAGAAAGGAAGATAGAAAGATAGAGAGAAAGTAAGAGAGAAAGAGAAAGAAATAGGGAAAGGCAGAGAGACACAGAGCGTTATGTACAGAGAGCAATAATATCACTACAACAACTTTCTTTCATCCTGGTGGCTTGCGCTATCATAATATCTTAACATCAATTATGCTCACACAGATGAATGTCAGATGATGGTAATATTCTAGATACCTCGAACATAAGGAGGGGAAGCATGACAATTTCCATGGCAGCTACGTGGCAAAACTAGTGAAAGGCGCCTCAAAGCTTCGGCTAGGCGGCCTGCAGCCCCAATTTGTTCACTCTCAGCGAAATCGAATTGCTCTCCGATGTTATCTTCAAATAGAAGCAAACGGTAGACCGAATTTTTTAACGGTTACCACAGACTGATCTCTACACAATTTTCCTTTCTGTCAAGTATGCATATAAGGGGTGCCTGCGATTTAATGGTAACCGCGCAAACTCCATGCGTTTTCGATGGTTCGCGCGCGAGGAAACGGTTTTCTTCCCGTGTATTTTCCGTCGTTTCGACGAACACGGATTTTCGACGGTTTCGAATCCACCCTCTCTCCGCGGTTACGGGATCGTTCGCGTGAAATTAAAATACGGAATTCTATTCTTGAGTTCGAGCGAATGGACGGAGACCGTTCGATCGAATCGAGACGAGTGACTGCGTTCGAAAAATATATATATGGGAAATGATGAATTTCTGGCTACGTTTATTATAGATATAATGTTTGCATTTAAGATCGAATCGAAACGTGTGTTACGTTTGAAAAGAAAAATGGAAAAGATCAATCTCGAACGAGGTTTTATATAGGTTTGTATTTAATAAATATTTTTATACGACACTGCCTGAAGTCTACTTGTTTCTCGAGAGACGCTTCGCGAAGTTTACTCCGCTAGGACTTTTGATGTAGATAACACACGAATGTCTCGAAGAAGTTCGTGCCTATTTTTTTGCGCGAAAATAAAGAACGAAATATATATGTCCGACGTCTGGTATAAGTATTCGATAATCGATCACTCTATGAATATTATCGCTGTTCTTTGAAATATTTCAATTGTCAACATTTCCAAGAAAATAATCTTCGATTAAAAGAGCAATGGAATACGATGATCGGTCCGACCTTTTCGATCGAAGGGGAAAACGATTTTTTTAATGATAATCAGTGCCGAAATGAAGAAAAAAAATGTAAAAGTATTCTCTACCCGAGATATTTGTTATTCACTATTTATAATTCGTTTTCCGCGATTACTTTTCATCTGAATCATTCGATCACATAATCCTCGACGAACGTGAAATCATTGCGTTATCATTTAAATCGCAAACACTGTACAATAAGTCGAAGTATCATAAAGCTGTGTATTTTAATTGTTACTCGCTATCTTATATACTCAATAATCAAAGTAATTCATCCTGACTTTATCGAACCAAAAAATACAAGCCCGAATTTTTGTTTACCTTTACTCTGGCATTGCTCGAAATTAATTTTCTTTATCAGTGCAACTTTATCGTTCTATCTTTATCACTACTAAACCGAGCGAATATATCCCTTGTATTCGCAATAAATATCTACGTGCTTTTCTCATCAACATCTTAGCGTCTTTTAATTACAGGTATGAAATATATTCGCTACCGTAAAAGAGACCGTCGCTAAATGGCAATTCGTGTGATTCTAAAGGTAAAGCGACGTGAACCGATATATAATATGGAATAAAATCGTAATAAATTACGCCTATTAGAAGCACATTGAAAGTAGCGATTAATAACACAAACAGCCACAAAAGCTAGAGTAATTACAAATGTGAGCGAACTAGATACCTCGATTAAAAAACTGATCAATCTTACTTGAAAAATCAACGTCACTCGTTTTATCATCGGACAAAATAACTGTTGCATTCGAGGGACATTAGAATTGTACGAAAAACATGTAAAATTAGTTAGAGTTTCACTGATGACGATCGAATTGAGTATGTATGTATAAGTAGACTATCTTCGAACTAATAATATCTGTGTATCGCGGTATATCGATATCATTAATGTATTTCGTTAATCCGATTTTATCGTTGTTTCAATTACAACGAAATTTTGTCGCGCTAATTTTACTTTAGTTTGCGCGAGAAACTAACGTTTATTTCAGAGTGTTGTTAAAAGAACTCTTCCGTGTGTGAGAAAGCTGAGAGTGCAAGAAACTGCAAGTAGCTGTGGTAATTACGAATAGACAATGGTATATGTATATGATCGTTCGAAACGAAAGGAACAGTAGTGTATCTGCGGCGCATTAAGGTAAATTCCCCCGATGGACGGAAATAAAGGTACGAGTTCCAAATGAATACGGAAAAACAAACAGTGGGTTTATATATCACAGACTTAGGAACGAAAAAAAGACAAAAAGATTTTGTACAGTTCAAGGTACGAGTATATATAATATATATGTATAGAAAATTCATATTGTATCGAACAAGTTCAACGTAGCATGCTCTGAAAGAAGGAACATGTATACGTTCACGAAATCGAATGATATTTTTACACGCGTACGAGTCAGTGAGTACTAAAATAATGTCATGCACAAAGACTTGTATCTAGAAAGTCGGCGAACACTTTTAGACAAAACTTGATACAAGATAACTCTCTCGTGATCTTGTATTGCATTGTATTTACGTACGTACGTATATACATACGTTCTATCACGTATAAAATGGATCATATTCTGACATGTCAACGCGTGTCGGGTAGAATGAAACAAATCGTCCGGGCCTTCAGAAATTTCTTTTCATAGGATATATACGAATTATCGATTACAACAATAATAAACATCGTGTGCTATAGAAAACATCGTATGCAACATGAAACTCCGATCTATACAGAGGAAAATTATAAAACATATCTGCTTCAACTAATACCTATGACTATCTTGTTATGTATGTATCACCGCTGTGAGCATACGCATGTAATGTAATGTAATTAACACGTAATTAGCACGTCGGTCGTTCTTGGAGTGATAAATCGAACGTTGAATAAATTTCGACGGATTTTTTTGGACGAGTAATAAAAAAATAGAAGAATTCTTCTACCATCGAGCCCGACGAACACAACAAATTCCAAGCATATTGTTCGAGCCATTATTTGTTATCTGAGTGTAATAGTTCGCTGTCGCTTCAAAGGAACAGATTCTCAGGAACAGTGTTTTTTTCATATTAGTAATTTTTTTCTAATTATTATAGAATTTATAATATGAGTAAAGAATAAAAAAAAGGTCGAAAAAAATGTGGACACAGTGAATATCGATAATTAGTATATCTTCTGTGTATCTATCAATACGATTCACTCAGTAATTTTCTGCTTAAGTTAATTAATCTGTCTGAAAAAAATATTTTCACGCAACGTTCACATTTTTACGATATCTCAGCTCATTTTCGTACTTCTTCGCGATCTCTAAAAAGAGTCTTGCTATCGAATCGATCTTCGAAAGTGATAATACATATACAGGTATATGTATGTACAACATCGAAAATTCAGGGTATATTTACAAATACACGTGTAAACCTAGTTTCATTCCACTACATCGGATACACACCCAACCCTCGATTTAAACAGGATGTACTTTATTAACACTATTATTTATAGAATTTTAACAAATCCACTTTTGTTTCACCTCAATTTTTTGAATAATATAACTTTAATATCAACAAAAAGAATTTAAAATACAATGAATAATTCATTTATTCTGAAATAAATCGAACGACCATCGAAGGATGGGTGTACCTCTTCGGGTGTCGTGTTTCTCCAGCAAATGTATAGACGTATAATTACGTAGTAGACACTTACGGCAGGAATACTCACGCGCCAGGACTTCTTTTCGACGTACTTCCACTCCGATGATGGCCTCCATGGGAACTTCCGTACGTGGGATACTGACTGCGTGTGGTGGTAAGTAGATTGCCTCCAAGTTCCCAAAAGTGCATTCTTGCGGGATATTTTTGTAACAGTAAGAGTGCAACTGAAATCAAACGATCAGACAGGAATGGATTAGTAATTAATTGGAAATACGCGTTGTTCAACGACTTGAATCGAGTTTCGTTCATCAAAGAATTATTTCGTATCGTTAAAGAATTGGTAGGCACGAGCTGTATTTTTTTTAAAGTTTTACAAGTTCAAATGATATAAAAAATAGTTGGAGCTAGTTTCAGCGTTAAATGGATGATGTGTTTTTTATGTTTGGAATGATTAGCTCGACAAAATTGATTTTTTTAGGGTTACAAGTATTTTTGTAAGAATGATTCAATTCGTTATTAAGATTGCGTTGTATTTGACTCTCATCTTCACTTCATTTAATTCTCAAACGTAATATTTATAATAATGATTTTTCATATTTTAAAATTCCATTTGAGAAATGTCTACGTCGATTGAAATATAAATTCAATTAATATACCAGTCACGTTTTTAATAACCTATTATTTCTGAAATTGGTATAACATCACTTACGATAAAAAACATCCGATTGTAGTCGAAGAATATTTAGAAAAATGATCGCTAACTAAACGTGTCTAGAACCTTAGAAGCATAAAACAAGCTCTCTAGAGTGTAAAGATATCTTTCATTAGCGTAAAATACAAAACGACAAATATTATAAACTTAAAAAAAGGTGAATAACACCATTTGAATAAAAATAAGTCTCCTAGAAAGACAATATTTTTCTAAAATCAATTTTCTATCGTCGGAAAAAGGAAAGAAAAACATTTTCTGCCATAAATTTCAAACCAACTTTTTCGTGAAACGTAATTGCAAGTACGCTGATACAGTTTGAACTGGTAGCGATATTACGAGATAGAATATCAAAGTAATTACCGTCATGCCACACCACTCGCAACGAAACCCGGAAAGGCACTCGGCAGAGAAACAATTTTTCTTGCAGACGGCACATTTCGAACTGCTGGGAAGATTGCCTTCTCGCCAGTGATGATTGTGTTTTACCGCTGCCAAGTCCTTCCCAGGTAAATACGTCGCGTTTTCCTTGCAGTCTGCCACAGCAAAGTCCTGGCACTCCGTGTGCACGAAGTACTCGCATACTGTCAAATCAGAAACATGTCATGTTGATGAAAATTACCACCTATTGTTCTACACGCTCTTCCGAACGTACTCGAAAACAAAGCAAGTGTAATGATACGTTTTTTGGAAAATTGTGGAGAATTTTTTTTGTTGCTGTTTCTGTTCATGTAATAGGTTCATTTTTTTGTCATTGTTGACGAAAATAGACGACGATGATGATAAGTGTCTCGAGTTAAAATTTTATTTAAAAAGTGTATGACTAAAATGATAATGCAATTAAGATATGAGAAATATTAGGGTGAGTTATTTTCTCTTTTATAAAAGTATATGTCGGATTGGAGAAATGAAAAATAAAAACTTACTTTCACAGTGTATGCATGGATTATCATCGAGCCGTTTACGACAGACGTTGCAGAATTTTCTTCTACGATGTACCTGTTCGGACCAACAGTGTGCAACCGGGTTCTATAACAGGAGAAGACTTCGATTAATCTTGTTAAGTAAACATTAACCCGCTCCATCGCTTATATACAGAAAATGTGACACTAGAGAAATTTTAGCATACTTGAAATTTCATATATTACAGCACGACAGAAATTCTAAATAGTTATTTAATCGTTAAAATAATATAGTCTAATTATTAAGCGTATATAATTAAATATGAATCCATCGATGTGAAACTGTAAACTATAAACGAAGTTTGAAATTCTTACGCGTCGATGATTTCTGTGCTTTACTGTTTCAATCTGTGAGAATTTACAGAATTTGTAATTTCCTGGACATGAATTTCCAAACTGACAAGAAGCTTTTGCAATTTCAATTATCCGATCTATAAAATTTCTACGCCTTAAAATTTTGACGCCAACAAATTTGTACGCATTCAAAGCCATGATATTTATTCATATTCAAATTTCGTATCAATGAAATTTCTACTTTCTTAAAAATCCTATTCATGAAATTTGTATGCCTCCAAATGTTAAAGTCCACTAATTATCACGTTTTCAAAATACCAATCCTCAAAATCTCATTACACCGATATTACTGCACTTAAAACTTTCTACCCTGCAAAGTCCATAAAAATTCGTCAAATTCGAATTGAAATTTATTCCCAAAATTACCTAACATCCTCAGATTCTAACGTGCCTTACAATTTGAAAAGCGACTATGAATCAAGCAGAATCCTATTGCGATTGCGCAGTAATTCAAGTTTCCAGTAAAACAACTTTGCTACACGCCAATTATTTATACAAACACATTTTTTTCTTCCAGAAGACTTGCCAATATCAGAATAAGAACAGGTCTACTATCCTTCTTAGCTATATTTCTCAAAGAGCGTACAAGGAAACCAATTTTGAAACAATCATTATGTATATTTGCATAAAATTCGCAGCCTATTCATTGCTCTACGAGGACACAGATGAATTCGAGGTGAAAATACATGGTGTTTTCTTACCTTAATGAGGCTTGCCGCGATGCTGGAGCAGGGAGAGACGACGGCCTTGAGACAGCGGTCGTGCACCACGAAGTTACAAACTGAAACCAACGAATATGAACAATAAATAGTTCGTACTACCTGTATTAATTCAGTAGGTTACCGGGAAAACCCAGAGAATTCGCGTTTCTTTTATCTTTCATCTAATTAAGTGTACATCAGCTAACAACATTTGCTACACAGTTTACAACGGTAGCTGGTTTAAAATGAAATCTTTTCCTAAACGAGCTTTGTAAGGAGCAACAAAATAACAGAGAGCATAATTTTATTATTTCGTTGGATAATTAAAATAACAGTGAAAAGCAAAGCATTGATATCTGACGCAGAGAAGATTATTAAATAAAGCGTAAAAAGACAACGTCAATTCTACTATATTTAGAATTTTATTTTTTACTTATTTCCAGTCTTTTAATCAGAGCATGAAGTCGCCGTTTTTAAACCCAAAGGAGATATCAGCGAATTTTATAAAAACTCACCGTTGCTTTGCTTTCAGGAAACATGAAAAGCTTTACTTAACAAGAAATTTCGTTCGAGACCCAGAATTCTTCAAAAGTATAAAATATATTCATGGCAGAGTTATCGATGTTATTGAATGTTCTATCGGTATGCGCAAGATACAAAATTTATTTTTAACTTCTCTTGACTATCTTTAATGGGAATATCGGGATTTTATTGACATTTAACGAAGTATTATCTACACACGTTTTAGTTTGTCCTAGCAATAATAATCATATTACGTAGTTAAAGTATCTTAACAACATGCAATAGTGATTTGGCATCATATCATATCCAATTAATATCTTAATTATTAATTATGGAATCAAAGGAATTAATATAGAATATATTACCCTCCTTACTTTTATTTAATAATGTAGCGAGAAGTATGCAAAATAGTGAAACAGTAGTCAGAATAGAATTCAGTAGAATAAGGTCTGTGCTGACCAGACCTTGGGTCCGATTAATCCTGGGACTTTTCACTTACTTGCTATATCTATTTGTATGTATAAAAATATAATTATTTCAGTACTATTTATATTTTTTTTTATCTACATACTTCGTCTTCCGATACTTTGTATCTCTAAAGCTTACGTAAACTACATCAAGTAATTTCCCTCACGCAAAATAAATTAACAGTGTATGAAAATTACTTCCATTAGATAATTTCAAGTTGAAACTCAACCTGCCGAAATGCACTACTAAAATCCCGAGAACAATGTGTACATGAATATTCAATGTATAATATTTTACGTTAGCTCGTCGCGCGGCAGAGATAATCTAAAAATAAACCAGTTCGTCAATGTATGTAAACTATTTCTAATACGGCGAAAGAAAATTCATCCTCGAAACGTGAATTAATCAAACAGTAACTCTCTTTCACCGAAAGATCCCCAATTTCTTTTTTATCACTCTATTCATTCGCAATTTCACGAGTAATTACTTTTCCTCCGTATTACGTAATACCAGCGAATATTTATACTTCGACATACCAAGTCGATCTACCAATGGTAAAACGGTTCCACGTGTTCCCGGTCTAGAAGTCCGAAATATGTAATAAGTACACAATAGTTTAACACGTTGTCCCGAAAGTTTTGAAACGCATTATCGGTAACCGGTGCTGCGCCTCTTGCAGCGTGTCTGCAGTAGCTGCACTCAATTGTAAAATTTACGATCTGTTTGTTATCCTCCCGGACGATAACGAGCCGCCGAATGCATTCAGGAAACGTGGCATACGTAGGCACTTTTCCAGCGACCGCGAGAATATGTTGTACTATCAGCAACATAATTCTTAGAGAAAATAGACAGCGCAGAAACGATTGGACATAACGGCACGGATGTTCACTTCCCGAGCCCTTTAACATCCGACGAGTGTAGTTATTAGCGAACAAAGGTGTCACATGGCAAACACAAGCAAAGTGAGTCACAAAAGTAACTGGAATTTAAAGAAAATATAAATACTAGTATATAATTGAATTAATAGTGTTTAGAATCTTCATAAGTTTAAAATAGGGTACGTAGGGTCTAATATTCCTAAATAGGATAAAATACAAAATGTTGGGACTAAAAATTTTGTTTTAAATACTAAAAGCATATTTAACAATATAAAGTTTTAATTGGAGTAAGTATTTATTGATCGTAATACAGAAAAGAAAATATATTAAGATCAATCGAAATTTCGTTTTATTATCGTTATCGGTCGATTATTAGATTCATATATTTATTAGTATTAATATGTATACAAAAATTTGATTAATGGAAGGATACATTCCATCTTGATATTGTATTAAAATTCTTTGAAATTTCGATCATTAGAAGCCAAGTTGTATCATATGAAGTGACAGTAGGTTTTGCACATCAGCGGAACAATGAGCTTCGAACAAACAGTCAAGATCAAAATTTTATTTTGCTTTTTTTTCGCACAAAAACGAGGTACTACAGTTTTGCACCGCTCACCGCATTCGTCGTATTTAGCATGGAGCAATCGCAAAAGTAATCACTTTTTGTTCCCACGGGTGAAATGTGAAAGGAAAGCGTTTTGACAACGATTACAGAGATTCAGATCGTCATGATGAGCGTTGTTAAGGGCATTCTAAAAAAAGGGCATCGAAAAGTAAATTGATGCATCGATTGATCGTACAAATCGATTTTCGAATACAAATGCCGTTTTTCCGGAAAGAGTACGTGTGTTTTGTTATTTTTTTAAATGTTCAATTACTTTGATTACCGACTTGTATGCCTGCGATTGAACGACAAAACTATGTAAGTCACAAATTTTGCCGTTCGAAATACATATTGCCGTTCAAAGTTTACGGGCATTGAATAAATCTTGGAGTTTTGTCCTACTGTATTTTTATTTCGAAGAGAAAAAGTTTTGCCAGTGCATTTTCTTTTGCCCGAAAATAACAATTTTACGTTCTATATCTCAATTAAGGTATAAACTTCATCTTTGTTTTTATATCTGACTTATGTTCTGCCTTAACTACAGACGCATGTTGTATTTTATTATAAAAACACGAAATTTTGTGAAAAATATTTGCGTTTACCGAATATCAAATGGTAAAACTATGGAATGAAAGAGCCATGGGTATTTTACTAAAAGTATTTTCTTTTGAATATTTTACTAAAACTCGGCGAATAATTAAAACGTGACCCAATTATATCATTACAGGTTTATTTTCCTACAAACATAAATATATAGTAATAATAGTAATTATGTTATTATAACCGAAATTTACTATCCTTTTTAAAATCAAAAGCCATATCGAAAATGCGCAAGTATTAATTCGGGTTGCAATATCCCACATCAAAGGAGTCAAATGTAGTATAATTAATCACGGTTTATGATTCTCAAAAGAAAAATAAATGTCAATTATATACAAAAAAATACTATAAAACATACATTCACTTCTATATGAAAGTAAACTAGTTATAGCTAAAGCATTTTTTAAAAATTCACCCAATTTCACTGAAATACGTAGTTATTTTTCAAACACACAGTATTGTTCGTTTTTTAAATTGTGAATATTTGGGAAATTAATGTGTCGCAAAAACTGTTATACTTTAATCTTATCGTGAGTTCATATGTGAATGGCGAAAACAGTCAAATTAATAAACAAATTAATCGATCCCTTATATTTCAAACTAAACCAAAAGTAAAAACCAAGTTGTATTTTAACCTCACAGTAATAATGAGCCTTAAATATTTATTAATGTTCGTACGCTTTTTTAGTTTCTAATCATTGTTCGATGCTGGTAAACATAACAACTGCTTCATTATTCAGATCACACGCAAACTAAGTATCCAAGTTATAAAAATATATAATTTCCACGTAATAGTAACAAAAATATGATAAACAATTAAAAAATATTTATGTTTATACAGATCTGGATAATTCGAACGACATTCTCGGCTATTTCACCCTACACTCCGACTATTTAAACTTTACATCTGCATAAATTTCAAATACCAAATATATTTATGAGTCTTAATTAGGTATTAACCCACAAAAATCATTGAGGGCGTCTCACATTTTCCGGTTTGCTAAAAATATAAAAACCTTGAAGACACGAACTATTATTCTAAATTTCCCTCATACGTTTCCGTCATAAATTTCTTTCTGGCCGCGTGATGTGAACGACTATTAATAAGTTAAATGACCTTGCTCACGATGCGTGAAATCCATTTTATAAACTACTTTGAAAAAAGTGAACCTTTTGTAACGCCAGCATCCGAAAAGAAAATTTATCCCACATTGACGAGAAAAACATTACAATTACGTAGAATTTTAATCTACTCCAACTAAGCACAACTATATTTACGTATTTCTAGATATGAACTCCATAATAATATACCAATAATTTCTTATCAAATTTCTTTTTCCCCGCCTTGATAAGTTAATACATCGTCGATGATTGAATCTCTTTTAGATCATTTTTATAATAATTGAACAACAAAGTAGGCGAACAATTAAATCACTTGAAACATTCCCTACAAACCAGCCAAAAGACAAATTATTCATTTCCACTACTATTTGAGATACATGTGCCCATAATTATGAAAATGGTCTAGGTCAATTTTTAAAAAATTCTGGATATTACGTTTTTTAAAGGTTTTGAAACATTTATGAACAAATCAATCAAGACTTCCATTTTCTTGAAATATTGACTTAGACCACTTTCATAATTATGAGCACACATATCCTTTTATTTATCACATTCGCAACACAATTTATTCGCCAAATCCTTCCACCATTCGCAGATGATTCCAGACGATCCCGAAATTTCTCGTAACAACTTCAATCGATTTAAATCGAGCCTAACAAACGCGTCGATCGAGCCACAATCCCGAAAGCGAAAAATACGCAGACGACCTTTCGCGGAGGCGTCGGATCGGCGGCTTTCTTTGAGAAGTCCACCAGTCACGTGGCCGAGATTCAAACGTCTGGCGGCTCGTGTGTCAACGGAATGGAATTCGGGAAATTAACGGAACGCCGTTTCATTGACCAAAACGAAGAATAGCTCGGCCTTCCCAAGTGGAGCAGCGCCGTTTGATATGCACGTACATTCCGGGAATTAGAAACATCGACGGCGTTGGCGTACGAGTATCGAACAGCGAACGCGTCGATATGCCTGCGTGGTCTAGATATTCCAGATCAACCGTATAGACCGATATTTCGTAATGCTGACCCCGGACGATGGTCCTCAAGGAGACCGGAGATGGTCCTCGAGGTTTGACCCAATGTTCACCACGTTACATTTCCGAGTTTTTCGATATATTTGTGTGATGATTCAGAGTGATAATTGTGTGAATAATTATGTCACTTTGGTGTTGGCAATTTATTTGGGATACTAAAGATATTTTAAATTATTTTTAATGTTTTTTAGTCGGCATGTTAATAGGCTTATATTCGAAGTGTAATATTTGAATAGGAATTGATTCGAGAATAATTGAATACTGAATGAAATACGATTTTTGGTCATATTTGATTATCATGTTACTATTGGCGTTCGCTCAAATTGCAAATAAAATATTATTGGCAATATTTTGACCTTTACCCGATTAATTCTGGTTCCGTTCGGACTCAATACGAATTGTAAATGATAAATAGTTTTCATAAAATAGGGCGAATAATTATGTTTATATTTGTAAGGAGGAGTGTGATAGGATTATAAATAGTAGAGTGCAATAAAATTATATTCGTTATTGTTCATTCGAACAGCGCTCAACACTATTTCACTTTTACCATCCAAAGCTCAGTAGTCCATTCGCAACCTATTTATAAGTAAAACAACCAAATTTTAGTGCGCCATTCTTCACCTATTTATCAGTAAAACAACCAAATTTTAGTACGCTATTCTCCGGCTATTTATAAGTAAAACAACCAAATTTTAGTACGCTATCCTCAATCTATTTGTACCTAAAACAACCAAATTGTAGTAGGCTATTCTCGACTTATTTATAAATGCAGATATGAACATCGAAATTATTATGATACCTATATTTTCATTGAAATCTTTCGTGCAAATGCTAAAACACTGTAACAAAACATTCGCATAAATTATTAATTTTGTTAAACCCATTCGTATTATTTAAATACCCAATGAATCGAACAGCCAGTATAAGATTCTTTGGAAACGGCGAGTGGTTACAAAAAAGTATACTGAAAACTATAAATTTAACGTGGTCCACGTAGGGAATAGTAGGTTTCCTTAATGTTTCTGGCCAGATTATACTATTATTAACGCGCGGGCGAGATACGACGGTGTGCGGATAGATATAGCTACCTGTTTGTATTGATATTCATTACTATACCTGATGAATGATATTTATAGAATTGTCAGCACGAGTTTTGTCGGTGGAATCGATAAAATCGACTTGCCGATACGATGGGATTCAACGGTGTCGTGGTATTTTCGGAATAGGATTTGAAAACCCGAGAGAACCGAGCTGGATGAAAACGGAATTTGACTCAACAATTTTAGAGAATAATTTAATATCTCATAAACAACGATAAGCATCGTTAATCACTGTTATTTTTCATTTATGTATTTTAGACGGTCACCTATTTCATTTTCATTTCTGTATTAAATTGAATTCTAGATTATTATAAAAATAAATGGTGACATTTTCTCATAAATATACAATAATTTACGTACAGAATATTAAAAAGCTTAATTGATTATTGCTTCGCATATAATATACCTAAATAGTAGATGAAGTAGAAATATCTATTTGATCCAAATTAGTTATACATGCTATTTTATATTGATTTTTCTAATTTTTATAAATTAATTCTACGTATTTCCTGTGAACTTTTGAAAATGGACAGTGTGTGTAATATACATCAATAATCAGATTTCTACCAACTATTTGTTAATTCCATAAATAAATAACTACTCGTATACTCAATGTTTCTACATGCCTGCAGTAATTAATCTCAGAAAAAACAGGCATAAACAATATTTACAAATAAGTACAAAACAGTTACAACTTAACTGCTCGCACACAAAAAATGATATTTTACAATTAATCGTATCACAGCATCCTTTCATTACACAACCAAATCCTCCACCTTTTCAAAATTAATACAAAACTACCACACAATACGCTAATCCATCTTTCGTCTGCAAGGAGATCCACCTTCGTCGATTCATTTACACCTCGTCCATCCCTCGATCGTACGAAACCCAACAAAAGAATCCTGAAAAACATTCGTCCCTATCTACCCATTCGTTTCTGTCCCAGCCATCGCGATATCTGTTCCACCAAACGAACGATAATTCCAGAAACAGAACAGCATTCTACTCTCCGAGGAGAACACGTCCACAGCGTAACCGTCCGACGAGATGTTCCCCAAATACTCGACAAAAGCAACCCCTGCCGCAGAAATTGCCGAACGAGGCTCATGAATCGAGCCCGAGCGTTCGATTAAACAATACAAAGTTCCGAAGTGTTCGCAAATGATTACCCTTTACGGCCGCCCGGCTCGTCAACGAGCTCCTCCCCTCTCGCTCGCACCCACTTCACGTTTTAAGCTAACCCTCTCGTCGTCTGCCCCCTTCCCCAACCCTCTCCAGAGTCTATCAGCTATCTCACACCACCCCCCACGATCAATGCTTGTGAAAAGGCTCCGATGCGCGCGCCCTCGCCGTGTGCCGCCTTCGTTTCTATCGACGAATCTATTCGAAACGGCGCCCGCAAAATACGCCACTGATTCGTTGCAATCGAAAACGCTTTCGAACGAGACAACAACATGATAATAGACCACTGCCAGGATAGCCGGGTTGTCTTCCTTGCGCGGTTATTCTCGCGTTTAGGGCTGCGGGATAAATCCTTGGGCATTTAGGAGCGTGCGCAAATCGCCATGGTGTGGAAAATGTGGCGCTTCGTTATCGAAGTCCAAAGATGGTGGATTTGGACCAACGAAAATCTTACTACATAGGATTCCGGGTGTAATTAGGAAGCTTTAAGAGAGGGACGATTGTTTAAGATCGAGAATAGTTGGCTAAATGTGAACATGTGGGATGAGTCAATTACGTGAAAGCAATAGAAAATAGAAATGAAATAATCATTTTAAAATGTTTGATTCACATAGTAGTAAGTTATTTGATGTTCAATCATCAAGTATTTCCCAAGTACATTGTTCATTTCCTACAATCGAACCAGATTTTGAATTGTAAAAAAAAAGATATGTAAAATATATAAGAAGTACAGGGCAAAGTGCATCTGTATCCCCTGCAAAAGTGATGTCTTTCAAACAAGCTGACGTAAAATCGCCAAAAGAAAGGAAGGAAACTCAACGTTTTCCTTCGAGTCTCCTGACCCGACGCGAGTTTCAACTGCAACTTCGTTAGCTCCGTTTCAACGGGTTTCAAGCTGCGACTAATCGGGCGTGAGACTCTGAAACTAGTAATAATTGTACACTCGCTGCTTTATTAAAGTCGAAGGAATTGACACTCGGGTGGCTTCAACGCAAACCGTTCCACCCTCTGCACACACGGTGAATGGGCACTTGCCATTCATCATTTCTGGAGGTCAGCCAGTTTCAGCTTCACATGTCGACCAAGGTTTCGGAGCCCGTGAAAAGGCGGGACGAATGACTCCAGCGGCAACTCCGCGCGTATTTGATTTCGTTACCGAACGCGCTCATATCGATCGCCTTCTATCTTGCGGTTTCTCCGCAAAAATTTCCTCGACGTTCCACAAACTAGCGAGGCAACCAACCTCGCTGTATCCCCCGATTCCGTGAGAACAACAACGACAGACACGTCAACGTGTTTCCGTGTTCGATACACGAATACGCTTCCATAGTCTGTTATCTAAATAACAAATGGGGAACACCTGCGTTACGTCGAGAGATCCAGGTAAAACCGTGACCTCCCGGGGTGGAATTGAACAATTTCATCCGTCGTTCGAATGAACTCGACCAAAACTTGCACCACTTGTAGCGCAGCTAGTCAATATTTAGTTCCCAATAAAAACAACCAACGATGTCCCTACAATCTATAGAGCAAAGAGCTACATCTATAATAAAAAAAAGACACATT
This sequence comes from Mimumesa dahlbomi, assembly GCA_917499265.3. Classification (NCBI taxonomy): domain Eukaryota; kingdom Metazoa; phylum Arthropoda; class Insecta; order Hymenoptera; family Crabronidae; genus Mimumesa; species Mimumesa dahlbomi. The sequence goes on along the minus strand of OU824118.1, from coordinate 5,895,467 downwards.
CATCAAGTAGCCAAGGGACATCAGCCAAACGAGTATATAGGCTCTAAACTAGATTTTAACCTGTTCATCTTTCGATATCTATATAATATGTATCTGGTGTGATCAGGGGGGGGAGGAGGGTAGAAACAAGGCTGACAGTCCGACAGGGTGGGCTATCCGTACCTTCGCAGATGTACCCCTGCTGTATGAGGCCCCACAGCATGTCGGTGCAGCTATGGCAGTACGTCGGCTTATGAAACGTCTTCTTGCTGAAGCTGTGCCCTTGGATGGCTGTAGTCTCGGCCGAGACCGACGCCATGTTCCCCGTTCCACCGCGGCACCGCTCACGCCAGATTTTCACCGTGAAGCTACACAGGGCGCGCCGCGTATCGATGACAACATAATTACACGGTAGCCACTACGTGATCTCGAAACCGTACGCGTACATAATTCCGCTGATGCAGCTGCTCTCGCGGCTGGCTGCTTGGGTCCCTCGCGTCGTACCGTCCTCGTCGTCGTGTAACGTGTCTAACGCGCATTATTCCCAAAGCTGCGCCCCAACGACCGACCGAACGACCGGCACGGAACGCGTGAAACGGTTACGATGACTACGTTTTTTCTCACACCAGTCACCACCACGTCTCGCTTGACCATCACCGTAGCGATCGCCTTCTTTGCTGATACTGATGATGCTACTGCTGCTGCTGCTGCTGATACTGATGCTGCTGCTACTACTACTGCTGGTGCTGCTGCTGCTGCTACCTCCACCTCGACCTCCGCCGGGAGCTTCACTCGCGGTAAGACGACGATGCGGTTCTCGCGTTCGCGCATCCGACTTCCGAGTCACGGAACGGCCGCCGAGTGGCCGCACTGACATCAGCCCCTTCGTCACCACCACCACCACAACCTCCGCCACCACCACCAGCAGCACCACCACCACCACCACCACCACCACCGTCCAATGCCGGAACCATGCACGGCCTATCTGACCCTTTCGAGAGGGCGCTCCGCTTTTATTCGAATATTTTTCCTTCCGTACTTTTCTCTCCTAGTACTCTACTTTGATTTCTGTTTCTTCGTTTATCTTTTTCTTGTTTCTCTCTATCTCGATCTTATGATACTTGTATGTGTACGGTATAGATTAGGGATAAGAGACTAGGATTATCCTAAAGAGTCGACGGAATCGTTTGCAATCTACATGGGCACGTTACAGTTTCTAATTTACTTTCCCTAGCGATCGGTATTTTTCATTTCTCCTTTACATTTATCCGTCACGTTTCCTTAGGACGGCCAACTATCCTAGTTCTCCGTTCAGCGACACGTGAGCTCCGGACGTTCACGTCACGACCAGCCGGTACAATCACATTTTCGACACCTTTCTGAACGACAAGTGCCGCATATCGGTGGATCTCGCGTCACGGACGTCGGGACGGTGCGCGTCGTCCCGCGACGACCTCCCGCAGTCTCGGAGGGCCGACGGCGACGCTCCGCCCCACCTCCGTCGTCGTCACCTTCCCCGGGTCCCCGAGTTTCCCTTGTTCCCACCTGTGCCCTCGCCGGACACCCGATTTCACACACGGTTCCTCGCGACACTCGCTGAATGGAATGGGAACGGTGTCGGCGCGGAAACCACACGGAAAACGGTACGCCCGAGGCGGCACATTCGACCCGACTCGACGACGACGTCAAAACGACGATGAGTCGTTCAGCTCGCGCGCCGACGCGCGACGGCAGCGATCCGTTCGCGCAACGCGTTCACGTGTCATGCGTTCTACCAAGAGGATGGGAAAGCTGGCTGTCTCTCTCTTTTCGCCGCGGGACGCGGGAGACGGGCAACGGTGAACCCCCCTCCCCTCCCCCGAATGGGATTCACCGTCGACGGGACGGTTTCTCGACGTAGGGTGTGCGGTGTTGCACGGGGCGGTGCAAACCGACGTGGGTAAGTATCGATGTTTTGAAAATCCCGCCACTGGGATGAAAAGGTAGTAATATCGCTCTCCCGCACGTTCGGTGGGAAAAGTAACAAACGATCGGCCGTTTCCGGTACTCGTCACGTGATCGGTAGCCGACGGTTTTTTGCTACCACCCTTGGTGGTCGTTATTGTTTTTCGGGAGGTTCTTTTCTTGCGTTTGTCTGTTACAAGAGGAACATTCGGGAATCTTTGTTATGTCGATAGTGAAACGAGGGGAGAAAATAGACAGGATTTTTTTTTGGTTTTATCAATATTGGAGTAGAATAAAAGAAAATAACACTATACGTTACTTTTTTTCTAGAATAATTGCAAAGTATAATCTGTATACCTGTGAAAGAGATTATGTGTGCCCATAATTATGAAAGTGGTCTAAGTCAATATTTTAAAAAAAATGAAAGTCTTAATAATTTGTTAATAAATGTTTCAAGACCTTTAAAAAACGTAATATCCAAAATTTTTTAAAAATTGACTTACACCACTTTCATGTTTATGGGCACATGTGAGACTGGTCTTATAATGACAAAGTTTTTTACAAATAGATTTAAGGATATTCAGAATTTAAGTGAAAAATTAATGAAAAAAACAATGCAAGGGAGAAATCACTGGTAAAATATACGTTTTCCATATAAAAATGAAATCAAAGAACGATAGGTGGAAGAAAGCTAAAACAAGCTTTCTTACTTCTTGATATTAAATAATCAATGCCAGAATTACAGAAATGTTTGCGTGACAAAGAAACCTGGCGTGAATCAGCTGGATTTCCAAGCATGTACCTTGCATTGCTGCAATGAATCGCCCGACGGTTCACGAGTTTCGTTAAATATTGAAGTTTCATCAATTGTAGATGCATTATTCTTTGCTGCAGAATAAGTAAATTTGGATGAATAAATAGCATTCATTAAATAATGAGTTTTTCTTGAAAATTTGAAAGATGCATAATAAAATTATCTTGCAATTATATTTTAATTCCATTAAGATATTTAATTCAAATTATCTTCTACTAATATTTATAATGCGATGTGAAAATTCAACGTTTTATTTCTCTTTGACTTTTATTTTTCTCCGATTCCTATAAAAGTGTATAATGATTTGATCGAAAAATAAGGAAACAGAAAGTTACACACATAAAATAGATAGTCGTATTATCTAAAAAATCGAAAAATACAGTTGAAGAGACTCCATCTCCTTTTACCATCTTGATTTGCTGTAGTTGAAAAAGAAGTTGGCGAAAATTAAACAAATGTCCGTTCTTACGCATGCATAAAATGTTTATACGAATGAAAATTACAAAAATCTCGAATAATTGTTAGTCGAATATGAAAAATGATCTCTATCGTTATAAATTACTAAAATGAATAATTTTGTAAACATTTAGTACTTGCACGATTACTAATTGAGACATATACGTATAGTTAACAGATTTTTGCTCCATATTTAACTCTTATATTCTCGGTTACCTAACAACAAAATTGCTTTAATAAAACTATTCGAAATCTATTTAACCGCGATATACCTGTAATGTGAAAATACGCCTATTTACTTGAAATTTGAAAATATCAAGTAAAGCAGACGCGGCCTATTTGCATTCTATTGCTTTGTTGTCGCACTGTTGTCATCGAATTCTCGTTGTTTTCTGAATCCTTGAAACGCATTATCCAACCGTATAGTGTTGACAACTATAATGTGAGTATTGATAACGAAATGTATAGAATTTTTCAATACCGGAAGAGGGTGGGGAAATATACGTCCATATCCCTGTCGTACACGTTTCCTTTGCGCAACAGTTTAATACGTGTGTCCGCATTAATGTGCTTTGTAAGATTAAATTATTCTGGCAGGCATACATTTAATAAATAACACCCACTGTTAAAACATTTTATACGGACCAATCAATTATAAAATATGAATACGTAAGAACGAGATCAGAAGACGGAAGATATAATTAAAATTTATTTGCCATTACAGTTTTTTGTCTCAACAAAAAAAAATAAAAAATCATCACGCTAAAAAAAGTATATATTTTAAATAAATTCTCATGTCGAGTTTTCATTGCGAATTTCATTAGAAGTTAAAATGTTTTTATTTGGATTTCTTTTGCACAAGTATCGGCCCTGAAATCTAATTCAGTTTTGTTCTAACAATAATTGAACTTGGACCTACAGGATCTACCTGTGTGTTCATTTTTAGTACACATGCGTCTGTGTACGTGTTTAAATCCCGAGTGCTCTGAAGCGTTAGGGTCGACATTGGATAAAAAAGGACTTTCCCGATATGAAGTGTGAAATACCAAAACCGAATTCGCAGTCTATACTCTTTGCAGTATGACGCTTCGATTAATAACCCTTGATTTATTTTGGAAGAAAAAATATTAACAGAATATCCTTCGGATCAATCCTTTAAAAAGTATAAGGTTTATAACACATAATAATCATTAATTTCCATAATAATTTGCCTTTACGGTTTAAAAATGAATAAATCCTTAGTGGCCCATTATACCTAACCGTGATAATTATTCTGGCATTTGGAAATTAATACACAGTCAACATAATAATCATTAGAATAATTTCCCAAGTTCCAGGGCTGAGCCAGCCTTCATTTACTATCAATTAAATGTCAAATAAATATACGTATGAAAGGTATTAAATGTATATTTATCGTTCAAAGAGTATATTCTTCAAAGCCAGGAGTTTATAGAGAACTGTAGTAGAGTGAAACGATGAAGTGCATATATTTAGATTCTAAAATTTTAGAGTGCAGCGTGCGACGAATCTGCGATCAAACTGCTCCCAATCACCATACAAGGCCATCATACAGTAAAATATTATTATGAAAATGTTATTTATTATCGCATCCTGCGGAAAAATATAAATATGGGAGTGTGCAATTAAAAAATAAAAGAAAATCATATGCAATAGGATAAAATAGAGAAACAGTTAGCCTCTTAATTTTAAATGTAAGCGAAATGTATTCTATGAAAGAAGAACGAAGTGATTTTTTTAACAAGTAGGTAAATGTTAGCGTTCAGTATTAATGCAACAGTTCATTTGCAATTGCAATTAAACACTACTAATTCCACATTACTTAAAAATACTAATAAAGTATCAGAAGATTTCGTGATGACGTTAATTGGGACACTATATATTATATAATATATTATTTGATATTATACGTAACTTAAAATACAATAATATGTTCCGACTAGTTAAAACAAATGCAACTTTTTTCTTATAAAATCATAATAAACTTCGTATCAATTCAAATTAAATTATAAATATTTCCCCAAAGAAAATTACTTGAAATGTACTTACACGTAATATCTGCTCTTGGGAATTTCCATTGTGCATAAAAACAAAGACGAACATCTTAAAGGGAACAAGGCAAATGTATATAATAATAATAAGATACTGTATTACATATTTTATTATGGACGGAACACAAAGCATCGTCGTCTGCCAATGCAATAATCAATCTTACTGTAACACATATTCGTAAGAATAACATGTGTATATATTTCTTTCAAATTCTGCTTATTTCGATCGTGGTGCGTACCAACAATTATTTCGCGTACGAAAAGTTGTTGTCTTACTGTAATTTTAGTAATTTTTATTACGATGCGACAAAGAATTCCGTTCAATCGTAGAGAGAAATTTCAGCGCTACGTCTAATGTGCACAATCGTTTTAACAAATGTCATGATGTACCTAATCGGCGCTACGAATAATGTAAATTTAATATGTTCTTGTGTAAAAGTCATTAAATTATACTATAGTGTAGCATTGTTACTTTTATGTGCATCATTATTCTGATTTTATTTTATGACGTCAACCTGAATATCCAGTGTTTATAATGCTTATGTCATTATTTTCCTAATAAAAAATTGTACAACTTGTTTTCTTGTTGAAGTCTAGTTGTGCTATCAATGTCTATGTACTACAGATAAAACGAATTTCTCACACTTAATTCAATAAATCTAAATTAAATAAAAATCTCAGCATACACTGCGAAACATGAATTTTTAAAAAATTGGACATTTGAATTACGTGATTTAATTACGCTTTTGCCAAACAATTGTGCTAAACAATTTTGCTAAACATAATTTATAATCCATATGTTTTTAGGCAATTCATACCTGTATATAAATTACCTTCAAATTCTTATTTTAACTGTAATACATATTTTTGCAAACAAAAAGTTTATGTAGTAAAAATAAAACAGACGTTTGCTTACTGATTTTTACGTATTCTCATTACATTATAAAAACAGTATTCTGTTAAAAGTCATCGTTATTAATTAGAATGCACTTAAAATAAGTGTCAACAAATAACGCAGAAGTTCTCACAGTTCTAAAAGACCGGCTAACATTATTAGAATTGAGGAAGTGATTTTCAAACTCGATTAACAATAACTTCATTTTCATAGGACCTCGGATAATAATTCGATAATGGCTCGGATTTGTTACACTGCTCTCTACAAGCGATTTATAATGATTTTCTCCAAAAATCAATTATTTTCGTGTGGAATTAAAATTAATTACGTATTTCAAACCCAACTGATATAAGATTGTTGGCTTTCAAAATAAATGTATTCTCGTAAAGAAATATAAATTATTCTAAATTAAGAAAACCAAACGAAAGTGTGATTTACCCTACAAATATAAGGTCATCCGAAATGTTCATAGCATTTAGAAAATTTTGTCTAACTCGTAACCTAACAGAGTTTCCAAGCAATCCACTCCGTTTCAACCCGGGAGAACGTAATTATATCTGTAATTAATTGAAACAAAGTTTTAGATGGACAAAGTTAATTTCGAGCTTTAGTCCGACAAAATTTCTGTACTTTTCGGATGACCCGATGAAAATCACTTCTAACCAGTACACATATCAAATGATTTATACACGGATAATAAATCTCCTTAAAGAAACGATTTTAGCGTACAAACAGCTTTCTAGTCAAATTCGGATTTCATTTCAACGTTTTACGCGAACACGTTATGGAACAATTTGCACGATCTAGTCATATCTATATCATATTAATTACAAATAATATTAATATTAAGTATACCTGCCAACTATGTATAAGACGTATATGTATTATGGGTAAAGAATAGTATTTTCACGTCCTGCTTGATAAGAAAACAAATTTTTACACTAAAGCTTGAACATAGAACTATTTCGATACCGAATATTTTAACAAAGTATAGAACATAGTAAAACAAATTTATGTCTCAGCCTTCGCCTTAAAAGTTGTTTATTCACGTGACGGGATATGCAAGTACTATTTTTACCCACTTTATCGATATTTCGTGCTAATAAACGTGAATGTTGCGAACCATATTTTCACTTATTGTCTTTATTTCAATGTTCAAAGTATGCATTAGAAATATTAGAACTTAATTCGCTCCTGAACGTTGCGAGTTGACAACTCCCTTTTTTTGTTACAATTTTAGTTGTTGTTACTGAAATTGGTGACATCGATTTAATCATCCTTATTACTTACAAAAGCAAGCATTGTTCAAATTCCATAAAAATACTGTGCCGTAATAAGGAGTTGATACGAATACTAATACTTTTGTAATATGTCACTTCAAACTGTTATATGCACATTACGGAAATCGAAATCGTTGTTATAATTTCGATAGAAATAGTAAAATCATTCACGCAATTATTTCGCAAACACTTCTATACTCATTCCACGATTTTCTTTGTATTAAATACAGTCAACTATACCAAATGATATTGAGATCACTTGTTTAACTGCACTACACACGCAATTCAATCGAGAATTTAACGATTAACCGTGTAAAAAATAATTCTGTATTGTTCTTTGTTATATTCAACCATTCTAATTGATATAAACATAATTGCAATACGAACAATAATGTCCAACATTAAGAGCTAAACTTTCAAATTGTAATAATTTCAGGAAGTCAAATTCTATTCTCCCGTTATAATTAGATATTCTAATAAAATTGATATTACTGGTATAACTATAATGTGAAGAATTAAATGGGTCATTTAAAAGAACAGTTGATTACGTCAGCACAACTGACGTCCATATGACAACAGTAATATTAACAATAAAATTACTACCTAAGGTGTAAGCATGCCGCAGACCCAATGTTTCTGATTCTCATAAATTCTTCCTTTGTAAAATTCATATCGTACATTGAATTAACGTCTAAATGATTAACTCGATGGAATAATTACTACGGTTTGTACGAATAATTTTGGTTTACTTTTCAGCAGCGATTTTTCAGTCGTCATCCATTCCCTGATAAATAATACCCTAAATAAATCAGTTTTTCAGAGAAACTATTTCATTAGTATTTCAGTTATTGCTTTTGGTAAACCCATTTAATACAATGTATTATTGTAATGGACTGCTTTCTAAGGAACATTATTTCTTCTCAGTGTCTTAACCGTCTGAATGGTGGGGATATATTCGAGTTGTAACCTTTAACAATGTTTAAGTTAAAGCCAGTAGCTTCTATACGTATTAAAAACTAGAAAAATAAGTCTAACGATAAAATACTAATTAAGCACGGTGAATCCATTAATACTAAAACAAGGACTACCATTCATAAATCCATTGAAATGCAAGTGAAAACTGATGAATAGCACCTCACGAAAGATACATCCGTAATATCGTTGAATTTCTAAAATTAATTAATCCTCTATGTACTACTGTCTATTCAAATCTAAGAAAAATTCTTGCTGATGGAATTCCAAATGTATATTTACGTTACGTTTTATCCTTCAACCCTAACTCGCACGCACCAGTTACATTACAACGTTTAAAAATCAATAAGAGTTTAATAAGTGATTCTAAGACATTAAAATTATTTTTGTATAGAGAAAGAATATCGTTTTGTGCTTGGAATATTTGTATAACAATAATCAGGATATGAGAGTTTAATTTCTGTTTATGCCAAGAGACAATGATCGTTTAATTAATGATTTAAATGTCTCGCACTTCCAATATAGTTTAGAACTGAAAAAACAACAATTTCAAATTTGATTTTACTGGAATGCATTAGCTTTTTTCGGACAATGCAATTTTTGACGATTGATTCTAAAAAATGTCCTTCATCCTTTTATTTTAAGTATGAATTGGTAAATGCTATTTAGTAATAGTTAAGTCGCAAAAATTCAAAAATATCTACCTAAACTAATTTTATAAATTACCAAACTTTTTATCATAATGGATTTCGAAATCTTTTACTCATTCTCTTGGTCCTTCTAAATTAATCAATCTTTAGCACTTAAAGTATCTGTAATTCCTAAACTGTAGCAGTATTTCAAGGAAATACAGTTCGTAGAGGATTAAACGGTGTCCTATACTAAAATCAAATGCGGATACAGCATAGCGCTGCTACCTATCATTTAAAAAATATCTGTTATTAAAAAGTAACAATAAAAAAAGACGATACAGTGCCTGCTTATATTGATATGTGCGGAACCCTATATTTTATCGTTTCACCCAGAGATACAGTTTACTAAGTCTTTGTAAAATGAATGCCTAACAAAAAAGGATCACATTTCCCGATGCACAAAACTGTTTCAACTTTTGATTGTAAACCATCGATCAAAAATTTACAAGCCAAATCCGCGCGGTACTACCCCCTGAAATACATATGAACGACGAAATAGCTTACGGTAAATATAATCCTAGCATGATGGAATAGTGTCACAGAAACGGATGCTTATATCGAGTCGAACGTATCGTCTAAAAAATATTATCCCAATCCGTGATCCTCGAAGAATCCCTGAGGAGTCTCCTCCTGAAACACAGGAAAATATAAAATTAATTGTAAAGTACGTGTCGAACGCACACCTAGATATATGAATAGGGATCAATTACTTTGACGCTGCACTTTATCGTACAATGCAAATATACAATAATGAAAATATATAAGCATACACGTACCTACTTTCGTAATTAAGTAATCTCTCCTTGATGCAGCTTCAAATGGTGAACTGAACCCTTTTCATATAACCAAGTATTATATGTACTTGTATGGATACACAAAGCTGCACAAAGCACACGTTCATTTATCGCATAGCGTTCGAAACGCTTAAGCATCAATCAAAGAAATGTCTGTTTTCGCATGCTGCGTACAAAGTATGTCTGTACACGTAGTTACATGTATACATATATTCAAACTCGAGCGAATTCAGTCGAAAAAAATCTCTTCCTAACGTATAATGAATAAATAACAATCCTATGGTTTTCGCCTCTTTATTTTGTATAGAGATAATTACCTTACTGAAACGCTTAAGTATTAATTACATTAACAGTATACCTATGAACTGGGTTAATTACATGGAATAAGAAACATACAATCCCGAGTACAATTATGTTAAAATTCCTTTCTATGCATTTATTATTGGTATGATTACCATGTTAGAAGTATAACATTAAAAATTGACACTGCTTATGTATGTACACATATACACATACAAAAGTAATACCTCCAAATGTTTCCTATATTAAATACTAAGGTAAATACTTCTAAATATACGAATACATAGATGGTAAAAATCTCTTGTGTAATTAAACCTGATGTGAATGCTCTTCGAGCATCGCTCATGTGTCCCATTTGTACATGTACTATCGTCTCTCTAAATATACATCACTTTATTGCCATGGTAAAAGACTAATTACTACAATGTAACTAATATTTCTTTGACAATACAAGCAAAGAGCGATCATGGCTCTAAATGAACTTTCTACAAAGCTGTATATATTACTCTGTTCAGATATATATATATATAGGACTTGCCTATATGAACATAAACTGAAGTCTGTATATAAAAATGTATAAGAAATGTCAGTGATAAATAAGAAACTGATGTTGGGGAACTATGGGAGAAAGTAGAGATGTATGATGGCATCATGCAGCGGGTGAGCCTGTTCCGGTTCCTGATTCATGTGGGTTGTCAGATTGGCCATGAAGGGCATGCAAGAACGCAGCACCTATAAAAGCCCTATCTCCCGCAGGGCACCTTCCACAGCTTCATCCTTCCAGAAACAAACAAACACTCTAACTAATCTTTTGTGTATTCGTGGATGTGTCCTTAGTTATGGAAAATTAATCATACGTTAAATATAATGTTATTTAAATTCAACGTGTTTGGTTGCCTTTGAACAACTTATATGATTTGTAAATTTACGTACAATTATAATACTTCGCAGAATCAACGCCAAATTTCAGTATCTTAAATCCAAATTTAAGGAAGTTTGATACTTTAAAGTTCACGGTACTTTATCAGTCATTCATTCAAGCATTTCAATAATAACTATGAAACTTGTTTCGGTTTAATTCAGATTTCTTCACAAGTTTTTATGACTATAACATTCATCACAATAAAAGATGTTTTGAAATAGAGTCATAAAAAACACTTTTTATACTGACCCACCTGCCTTCTTTATACAAATTTGTATCATTACAACACAACAAACAAATGTGATTTGAGACAAAAGTATTTTCAGTTTAACAAAGAATCTAATGTAAAAATATGAAAAATAAGTTTTTTCCATGAGAATCCAAACTGAATTTAATTAAACAGTACTTGAATTTAGTTTCACTTTATAACACTTATAAAAAAATTTATATCTTCATTAAAGTATAAGAAATCCCACTTAATATCTATTTTTCTGTAAACACATCACAAAACTTAATACATCAAGCAGTGACCGTGAAGTTTAAGCATTTTATAAACAATAGAACTATTACAAGTATGCTTTCAATGCATTAAATGTCCTTTTAAATATCTGCAGAATAAAATATTCACGAGACATCACTACATCTTTATATAATTCGGAAATACCATTTAAACGAAGTATTAAGTTATAATGTATTAAAGATTATTCACTACATCTAATAAGAATATTTCTGAAGATAGTACCTGTATATAGAAAACTTGAAAAACTTAAAATCTCCCAATAATAATATTAATGCTACCAAAATAAATTACATGAAGTGATACCGACAGGTAATTACACTATTCCTACAATCTATTGTTCCCTATCTGTATATAGCTTAGATTAATTTCACATACAGGTGCAAAACCACATTTGTTCACTTAAAACATCCGCAAAGAAAAATTTCATATGTTCTTGCCACATTGATTACATGATACAAGAAAAAAAAGTATTTAACAAGCATTTAAATAACAATGTTTATACATATAGTTATAAGTTTCTAAAAATATACCACCCCAAGTAAATGTAATGTAAGTACTAATCAAAATATTGTTTGGATCACACCAATAATATTACACAAAATTATATCACCAATGCAATCGACAAAGATGATTGTTTATTATAACTTGAAAAAATACATATACATTTCAATTAACTACTTCTAAACAACAGCATTTCCATAGTATTACGGTTTTATCTGTTTACTAATACCTTAAAACTTTTTATTAATTTCATGGACATGGCAAAACATGGACATGGCAAAATATTAATACTGTAATAATATTGCATATTTTAACCATCTTGTTACATCTACAACCATACTAACTACTAAAATATTGTGATATTTCATAAGAATATCCATTCCCTAATTTTACCCTCTTTGCTATTTATATATGTCCCAGTAATAACATATGTCTTTTGTTTTTGTTTAAAGAAAACTATACAGTAGCATTTTCAGATGTACAATTTATATATCTGCTATTGTACTGATGTTTAAAATAAAATTCTGAATGTCAGCTTCTCTAAAACTAAGTAATATGTTGTCATATGCATATTACGTATTTCACTTTGTTAGTCACAGTGTAAGAGTTTGAATAAAAAATATTAGAATATTAAATTCATTAATAACTAATTCGCATTTCCACTAATATGTTTTAAATGTGTAAATTTTCAAAATGGTTTCATAGTTTCCTCAACCTATATAGAAATTGTATGTAGATTATGCAGTGAATATTACTTAGATTTTTCTAGATTCATAATATCTGTATTTTCTTTTCATTACTTTTGTAATGTATATAAATATTTATAAGAGTTACTTAGACGTCCTTTATGTATGTAAGAGCAAAAATAATCAAAATGTTGAAAAGATTCGTAATATGTAAAGTATTTTTCAATCAAAATAATAGTTCAATGAAAGGCGTATAAAACAAAAATAAAAAGTGTTGATGCACATCAGCATAATCTGTTATAAGAGAATCTTTAATGATGTTTAAATACGTTATATGAAAGATATCAACATGGCAGTAAGAAAAACTTTTGTTATAGTTATGTAATATGTATATCCTTGTTATTGAGTTATATTTAAATTATGGAAAGTTATAAGCAGTCTTTATAGAATTTTGCATTTTCTTACATATAATTTATAAGAAATTCAGAAGTATGAAAATGGTGTACTACCAGTTTACATTGTCCTTTATGTTACACCCTGTGTACCGTTAACAGATTTCTTCTGTACAGTCTACTTCTTCTATAGAAGCAGGAAAATACATTTTATAAAGTGCCTCACGTTATAGATTATTATAAAACGTACAAGTATAAATCACAAACGAGATGGAATAAGCTATGCGTGTTTCGATACATCTATATATCTATGAAAGTGGTACACCAAATAAAAAATCAAACAACAGACATATCTATATCACTAAATGGAGAATATAGACATAATACTGTTGTGTAGATAAACCCTTAATCCATTTGAAAACGAATTTGCTTTAGAAAAAAAGAAAACTTTAATGGATGAGTTAATCAATTTAAAAAGTAAATTTCATTTCATTGCTTGCAGTACATAAAACCCAATTTTGTGATTTCGATGCGTTTAAATAACACATTAAAATTACAACTGAAAATATGCCCTAATTTGAAATTATCTACAAGCATTTATTTTAATATAGTAAAATAATATTTTTTACTTTGCAGATTCATTTGTGCAAGCACATTCATCACGTTATTAAATATATCAACTAATGTGCGAGGCAAAGAGTACTGTCGAATCATTATATCTATTGTTATTGCAATATGACAACTTTGTTGTATAGAACTAATTATATCAGTATGGAGATGCTGTTGCATAAATATATATACTATCGTTATGAAAATATACAACATATAAGCCCACTTGTATTAACAAAACAATAAGCAGATAAGCATTCTATGCACACAGCATTAGCTACAAAAATAGCTGACGTTTTACAATATATCTAAACATTTAGTATGTTTGTATTTCTCTAATTGCAACATTTCTTCATACGATTACCACAAAGAGTGTGCAGACATTTTTTGTGTATCTGTGACAATACAACATAGTATTATGCAAATTCACACATAAGTTACTAACTGGAAAAGAAGGTAATAATATATTCGTATAATATGTTTACGACATGTTTTGAATCACCAACATTTTGTTCGTGAAAGCTCACGATAAAACTTTACTAACCACTGTATATACATATGATTTATACTAAGAACAATTTGTATGATAGATAATCAGACCAATGATTACATCAATACTTATCGTGTATAGTAGACGCATTAAATATTAATAAAACTGTTATACATGTTACAACAAGACTATAAAACATCATAACAGAAAAATTGATAACACTTGCAAAAAAATAATATTTACAGTATTTGGAATTTATAAAGAAATAAAGACATCAAAACAAGGAACATAAAGTTTTTCTATCTATTAAAATTTAAGTTCTGAACAATTACATTCCATCATGCAATTCAAGAATCACATTGTTAATGTATCAGAGTATCACTACAAACCCATTTTCACTAGGTATTCAAATAATGTGGTTATTTAAATTTAATATCAGTATAATATAAAAATATAATATTTATAAACCCTTTCCTGTTAACAATATATTAATTCTATATTCTTTTCTTACCATTTACACCAAATTAATTTATAACTGTAAAACAACTCTATGGTCTTACAGCTCTGCATATGTTAATTCATTTCTCACATTTAAAAAAGTAACGTATACATTTTAAAATGTAATACTGTATATAAAAATCTATATTAATAAAAAATACAATATAAATCCAGTTTCGTCCTTCAATACCACATTATTCTGCCTAGAATAAACAGGCTACAAACATGCTATACACATAAATCGTACCAAAGGTTTTCACCCTTTATGTGTATCTTTTTATCATAATAGGATTCAATTTTTGTGTTAGGGACATTACATAACAACTGTTTAAAAATAAATATATTTTGTGGATTATTTTAACAGATTTCCAGGTACCAGAAAATGATATTATGCGAATGCAATAAACAATTGCACAGAGTATATGTATGACCTTTCAATAGAAAGTCAAGCAATCAATCATGTTATTGTTATATAGGTTAAAATAATCCAGATATATAACTAGAAAATAACAAAGAAGAAGATATAGTGCCGTTAAAAAGGACATGTCACAACTCAATGGGTACATCCCCATAACTAACCTCCTGTAGTAAATCCTGGGCTGCAATGGCTTTTAACACATTTTTTTTGCTAGTTTCTTGAATCTCACCACCGACTAGTAATTCATCTAAGATGAAATATGCCTTTTCAAAGTTGAAGATAATATCTAACTCGCATACCTAAGAACGCATATGACTTAGATTAGAACACGAAATATCATACAAAATTTAATTATTGATAAGACAAACATAAGACTAGATAAGTATTAAAGAAAAATTGTTTAGTTTAGTTTTAGCTTCATTATGACATTTAACTCTATCGATATTCACATTTGTTAACAGAATATTGTCATGTACGCAAGATTAAACTTTTCTGATTTACCTTTAGAAATGTACTTTATAAGGTATCTCTTACACAAAGGATAGATTTAAAAATTTTAAATAATCCAAATTACTATGGCAATTAGTACAAATTGTTATCATTTCTAGGTACTTATGTATTTTGTAATCTGATTATGTCAGGAATATACATGCATAAAATGATTGCATACTCACACTGCCAAAATATTTATCTAACAACTCTACATAACGATGTATGATTTCTAGAGTTAACAGTTCGTTGTCATTTTGTTCAATCGCACAGCAAAAATATAAACTTGCATATCTACAAAAATAAACTTACATACAGTCATTCGCTTTATACGAAGGAAATATTATACTTATGAAAGAAATAATTTACATTATAAACATATTTATTCTGACATTACCTTTTGTACACAACCTTAACGTCCTTCCACTCTAAAAAGCTCGACATTTTCGGTTTTCGAGCTAATATAGTGGTAATCAATTCTCGCGTGATTTTCTTTTTTAATTTATCGGGATGGGCCACATACCACTTTTGCAAACGCAGCTTCCCTTGTCGGCTGAACAACAGCATAAATTGCATCTACAAATTATACCCGGTTACAAACGTTGCAAATAATATATCACAATATACCGCATTATTTGAAAGGCGAACAATACTAGGTTGTAAACAGCAATAAATATTAAACACTATTTACCATCTTAACACTTTAGTTTGGCAGAAACCTATGAAATTGACTAAAAGACTCTGAAACAGACCGCACAACACCACCACTCAGGTGATGCAGGTGAAATGTCGAAAATGTCGGGTCCCAACAAAATCACTCTTTAACTACTTGTTTACTTTAGTTTGTTCATTGAGAGAGAATTTTAACGATTACGTAATTGTTCGATATGTGCAGGGTAAAATTCTATGTACGATGCAATAAGATATATAAACGACAAAACTGTGGTTTTAAACTTGTGACATGAAAATAAAAAGATACCGTCAGGTTATGAACAGAGACCATGGCGACATCTACAATTCAAATCTATTAAGATGTGAGGAAACAACGTAACAAGTTATTTCACTTTTCGATTACAATTAAGTACTAATGTGTTTGTTTTAGAACAAGTACACTTGTAAATCTTTCTGTAATATTATTAATTTGAAAACTAAAACATTTGTTAGCAAAACATACAATAATAAAAATGTTTCATTTTTATTTGCTTCATTTCCCAATAATTATGCGCTGGATATCAATAGTATATGATTATTGTATACTTGTAAGACATAGATAAATAATGAAAAATGTACATAAAATACATATACATATCCATTTTAATACTTGTATCTTTTACTAAACAGACATGCCATCAGTTTGTAACAAATGTCAATAAACTACGTAAGAATTGCTTATTTGAGAGTTAATAGATTCCTTGAAACAAAGATTGTACAAAATAAATTTAACAAAAAACTTTACATCGAAATTAAAATAAAGAAAATAATACATAATGGTTACCTAAAATATCCAAGTTTTAAAATAATACTTAATACTCCCAGTTTTCATACAATACACAAAAATCACTATTAAAATTGATCTATGGACATCACACTTTCTAAACCGAATGATATTGAACTGCGACATATAAGCTGGGGACAACATTAAATGCACAGATAGTGATAGTAAGTGTCAATGAAGTTTAAACAGCGTAGTGATAATGTTATATCCCTAAATTTTATTTATTAGTAACCCTCATAGTATACATAAAGTAATTATTAGTGAAAAATTGAAATTAATATTTTAGTTTTTGTACAAACCCGCATTATGTAATGAATATATCAGCTATTACTCACGTCGCAAAAATAAGTGCGCACTCAATAAAATGGTAATGTACAAAATAAATAATAAAATTAATATTTGGTACTCCAGCCGTCTGTACAAATTACGGGCATTAAACGTCGTGGGATGCTGTGTATTAAATTTTCAATATCGATTTTATCGATGTTTTCCAATTCTGCACCTAATAAACTCCAAAACCTCGTAAAATTTTTTACTTTTCTTAGTAGCGTGTTTGGGGGCATTGTCTTGTTGAAACAGAAATCTCTCCCCGAATCACATTTTTCATGTAGCATCTTCTAAACTTTCATTTAGTATGTCTACATATATATTTATCCGCATTAAACATTCCGTCAATTTGTACTAAGATACCAATCTCGTACCATTAGAAGCACCCCCAAATTTCCAACGGCCCTCTAACAAGATTAAATGTTAGATCGTCTGGTTTTTTCCAAAGTCGATTTTTCTTTCTTTATTGCAACAATTCAAATTGACTGCCATCACTTAATATTACATTTTATCAAAATGAAATCGTTTTAATTATATTTTTTAGCGAATGTTTATCGTTTTCTCTTATTAGTTTTATTAATATACGGATTACATCCAGATTTGCAGCATTTCAATTCAATTTCATGCAATCTTCGTTTAATTCTATATGTAGAAACGTTTAAATTTAATATTTCTACAATATTTCTTGAGGAAATTGCTAGATCTTGTCGACACTTGTGTCGGGGTCTTCGTGCGTGATGGTACAACGTTCTCATGCACGACCTCTCAAATTGTTCAGGGTATTATGATTTAATTATTATAACTTTTTTCTACCCCACTTTTAAGCACACGGTATTTCTGGGTAACTGTACAAGAATTTGTATTATCCCGGCAATCCAAAACAGAACAATTAATCTGCAAATTTGATTGGAGATTTCGCTCGCTTCTGTGAATTTGCAAATTAACACTAAATGCTTTTTAAGGATTAGGACAAACAAGCATTACTCGTACTCGATATTGCTTTACATTCGTTACCTTACATAAAGATCAAAACAAAGCATCCACTTAGTTTTGTCCCCGACTGTGCGTACTACGGCGATGGACGAGTCAAGAAAAATTCGCAGTATGAAACTTTTTATATATACATTATAAATTCAAAGGATGATGAATTTACAACAAATTCTATGATGAATCAAATTTACGTTATGCATAATCCTTTTATTATTTTCACGGAAATTCGTACGGAGTCGCTTCATATCGACTGTCGTTTTAATTCTTCAATACAGGAAGTTAGATACTGTACACGTTTCGATAGTCTGTCTTCAACGGAAAAGTTGTCATAAGAAATATTTAAAACTTTATACCCTGCAGCTTTTGTTAATTTTGTTTGTAACTCGCAGATTCCTATGAAGTCTCGTATACCAAGGCAGTAAGAAGAGTATTCGTGTACCATTATCGCTATCCTAAAACACATAATGAAATGTTACATTAATCATTTACATCCGAAAAAATATTTCATACACGACTTCAAGTTCTCATAATTTTACCTATGTCCTTCCCCAGATTGCATATTCTGCTGGGAAATTTCAGTTGGTTGAAAAGCGGAATTTACATAGTATACAGCATCTAAAAAAATTCGTTTCATAATATTTTGATATGTAAAATCATTTTTTTAAATACTGCATTACATACCCCAAGAGTATCCCATGCTTGAGTCTACATCCTGTTGAAAACACTTCATCGCATTCGGTATAGTATGTAATGTTTCTGATAGTATATTTTGATACATTTTTTTTGACTCCGATTTCGGGCACTCCACTTTTTTTAGAATTTTGGAATTATCGCTCAGGAGGGGACCTACAAATTTTCATTTCATGTAAGAATAAACAAGAGCAATACATGTATATGGTTCAAATTCAAAATTCTATGAAATATAACTTACCGTTATAATTCTTTAGTAGGTATTGTGCTGCAGCATTAATATTTAATAATTTCAACTGCATTGATAGTTCCAAATTTTCTGAAAATTCAAGTAATCAACAAGTTGCCTTATTATAAAAAATTAGATTAAGTTCTAAATATGTACATACAGTGAAATTAATAAATAAATATTATATAATAGAATATAAAACAGAAATGAGTAAGTCATTAATTTATACTGACCGCTTAGTTTATCAACAAAGCTACTCTTTAGTACATTTTCAATATGCCACTCTTGTGCTTTACCCAACACTATTAAAGCCCATACATAGTCTACCCACGTTCTTTCATTCAGCTGTGCTGGCTCTATAGTATCCATTTGTTTCTAGTCACAAAAATATTTAAAGCTTAGTTTATTAACATCATAACATTAATTGGGGAAATCTTATTTACATTTAAACTTGAACTCTTTTGTGAGAATTTTTTGCGTTACCTTAATCGCTGAGTGAACAACTTCCGTCTTACAATTGAGTACTGCAAATGTGCTCAAAATGTTTACTAGTTGTTGCGGAGTAAATTTCAATGAATCCATTTTTTCACAAAAGAAGTTCAAAAAGTCTTCATCTTTATATCTGAGCATTCTTATAGATGTTATTACATTATTCATAGTAGTAGATTTTAAAAATGTTTGTTTGCATATATCCCCACAAAGTTTTTTTATTAATTTCTACAACAGGTTTTAATGTATGTTTTACTTTCAATTGTATATACTTTTTGATATAATATTCAAAAATTGATTATACAATTACCTCATCAGGAAAGTGAAGAATACACATACAATATAGTAGCAGTGAGCACTGTCCTAATATTAATGGTTCGCTATTTTGGGTAATATAACTGAAGAAAAACCTTAAAAGTGGCACATTCCTGGATCGCTTCTCAGCTAAGTCACGTATCGCCTACATTAAATTAAACAAAAAGATAGTTATGTAAAATGCAAATGCATTAATTTGTTTCACCAACCTGAATCATCTTAGGTATCGAAAGTTGTTCTAATTCCTTGAAATTGGTATTTTGTAAATAGCTATGTCGAATTTTTGACTTTATTTCCACATTTTCAAGGAATGTCATATTCTTATCCTTTTGTAAATGCTTTGCATCTATATTATTACTATTCATCCATTCCGAAACGATGGTCATTAATTTTATGGTGCTTTCTTGAGGTGTATTTGGTAGCTTTATCAAATTTAATATATCACTCAAAGTGTTTGCAGATTTAATCTGTGATAAAAGAACTGGAGATTCAATATTCATTGAGTTTTGAATCATCTGCTTTAGATCTGCGATTTTGTTACAACTTTTTTGTTCTGCTGTATTGTTTATTGCTACCATCGTCTCCTTAGTTTTTTCCTTAAACAAATCAAGCTTGTTCTATTGCACACTTATAAACACTTCTTAGATTTGAATTCTCATTACTAATGGTGTCAGATGAGAGAAATGAAATACGGTAAATGTTTACAGTTACTATTCTTTTTGGCATTTACCTTATCATCCACATTCTCAGGTTCGGGATTAAAAATTGATGTTGGATTTGTTGAAAATGATGCGGCAAATCGCCAGGAGATGTGAGAAGTAAGTTTGGTAGTTGCATTACGAAGATTTGTGTTAAAATTTAATAACATTGTTAATCTGAAAAATTATTTTTATGTAATGAAAATTATAAAGATAGTGATACACTATCTACACACTAGCTCTATCTGATGTATGATATCGTTGTATTTATCGTTGATTAACCACTTGTTTAACTTACAAATTATAATAACTCAATGGCTATATGAAAATATTCTATTTTTATTAATTATTGTTATTGTAGTATGGTAGTTCTACATAAATGTTTAGGGTTACGTATCCAATGTGATCGATTGGTAGACCCACTGCGGAAGTCTGAATAAGATCTGTTCAGTATACCCATGAATCTGTAGAAACTAGATCAACGGTCGGTTGATTTTCGTGATGTAGAAACTAACTTACCGATACGTACAAAAATCTAATTGCGGCATAAACAACAAAATTCTATGGTCTGTGCTATAACATGCGTGTGTCACACAGCAAATGAGAAATAGAAATAGTCACACTCAACGTTACCGGCTTTTCTTTAGAATTCGAATTAATAGCACGAACAAGATGTATGTGCATATTCTGTACGTATTAATGATTTTTTGTTTGTTTCACCAGAAAAAGAAAAACATAGGAAAAACAATATACCGACAATGAATATTGAATTTAGATGATGAATGTTATTCTGATATTACAAGGAACAGATGCAATGTTTCATAATAGCTCTAATGTAGAAGGCTAAATAGATATAAATGAATGACACATGGATATGGTAACATTTTATTTGAAAGGTTTAGTTACCCGTTCATTTTACTGTCGACAACCATATAAGAGAATTAAATACCATTGAATACAATATTATACGTAGTCTATGATCGCTTTAAGAAGAAAATAGCAATAAAAAACGATTAAAGATTCAGCTTTAGTGTTTTTTTTTTGTTATCCACACTAATTACAAAATGTAAACCACATATTTTATTAAATACGTTATTATTAATTTGGTATGATTCTTAACACCTTTAATTTAAAGAGTAAAAAAGGTATATTAAATCGCAGCCAATTCGCTCGAACTCAGTTGAATTGGACCTCAAGCTTAATTCTCCAAGGACATTCTGAACTAAAATATAATAGAAAACTATCTATGTGCAAAAGTATGTACGAATACATGTACGAATGTATGCACGAAAAACGCTACGATATAAATGACTGTAACTTACTCGAAAGAGCAGCAGGGAGCACATTATAAGTACAAGGACCGGCGCGGATTCTGACCGATTATCCCATAGGATGCTATGGGTTAACCGGTCAGAATCCGCGCCGGATCCTGTACGTCGTAATATTATTATGGTTTATCATAAACTAATACCTGCTGTTGTATTTGATAAGGATAGCTCACGTATAAAGTAAAAGCTCGATATTTGTCCGTTTGTAAGGTGCTTGATAAATTTACATCCCCATGGTACCAATTAAGTGAATAATATGTATAAGACGGCGGCGAGTATATCGTTTGACGAGCTGCGGGCCTTTAAATAAGGACCATGTATCGATGTGCTACACACTAATGCATCAATAAGGTTTTTGTATTTTTTTATATGAAAATTTTATTAACATATTTGTGAGGTTCTTCTGATTAAAATGACGCTAAATATAACATTACCCCCCTTTTTACGTAATTTTGATAAAATATAAAACATCCAGATTATGTCGTATTTGATATCATTTTAATAAGAAGAATCTCACCTACGTGTTAATAAAATTTTCATAAAAGAAACACAAAAATAAAAAAAAGTTTCATCGTAGCATCAGTGTATCCATATACCCATATACCCAATGTAATTATGAAATGATTTTTAAAATCGTGTTCTCGTCTTATTACGTTAACATAATAATTATTATTATTTGTTTGGAAGCGTCAATGTTGGTCGAAGAAATTTTGCAGTGATGATTTTGGCTTATGCGATAATCCGCTAATACGATAATAAAAGACGCAATACTACGTCAGCGGCTGGCAATGTGTTAAGTGTCCAACAAAACAAAAATATGTCTAACTCACCAATTGTAGGCACAGAATGTTGCATGTGTGTTACCCGGCGCCCATTATGATCGTACTTGTGTTGGGGTTGATCTTGGAAATGGTGTTGATGTTAGTATTCACCCCAATAATTATCCTGATCATGGTCACGCTACTTCCATTTGAAAGCATACAACTTTCCATCAAATGTGTCCGATTCCATCTAATTTATTTGAATAACGAGAAAAGGTCTTCACGTATTCGAAAGGCAAACTAACTTAACAAACAAACCGAATGTGAACATTGAAAAGTAATGTAGTTTTGACAGATACCTTTTTCGTTGTCGTAACCAAGCGTAGTAATCTTCATCCCCATTTATTTTCCCTGACTTTGATATCCCGACAATAATATTCCAAAAAAAGTGAAATAAAACTATCGCGGTCAGGCTTTCGTAGAACAACTGCTATCTCTACTTTTGAAGAATGGTGCACCATATTGGTGAAAGCACATATCTCCATATAAACAAAATAATATGCCAAATTTACAAGCTCATTGCACGTGAATATTAGGTCAGGGTAGAAAATACTCGCAGAATGTATTCCACGAAAATCTGTGGATCATTCTCCTTCTGATTTTTCGTCACCTGGAACAGAAAGTCCTTTAGATTAATATTAAGCAATGACCGGAGGACAGATTAATTAATACAGAATAAAAAATTGGAACGCAGTCGATGAAACACAACCACAGAAAATGTGGTAGAATCATTTTTTCTTTCGCCATATATGGGATTGATAGATCCATATTACTTGTTAGAAAAACGATATGATAATGTTAGCTGTAACGATTAGGGGACTGAATTTTATACGATCATAATTACCTAGTTGTACGGAGAACCATAGTCGTTTCGTGACATTACTTGAGTGGCCTACCGGTGTTTTATACATATTCGGCAATACAAGCTCATTCAACCGTCTATAAGGAAGGAGTGAGATGGGTTCGAAGCACGCCACGCGACTTTTGTAATGTCAGGACTCTGATATCTACAGATTCACCTTACTACCTGAGTGCACAGATTCAGTGCAGTTTGAGTACACGCGTGCATAAAGACCACTGAAGAAGAATATAGGAAGACAGATTTTTTATCGTTTAAGAAGAACAATTTTGAGCTGTTTTGGTTTAGCCCATTTTTAAGTGATTTTTCTTTGCTTTTTGAATGAAATATTATCTGATTTTCGTGAAAATATTAATAAAAATTAATTTTCACTATAATAGTTATTTATCTTGTTTTTTTACAATGCTTTAAACGATAATTTTGTAATAATAATTATTTCTTCAAACAATTATTTGTCGGGTATGTTATACCGCTAAATTTCTCATTTAATTTCTTACATTGATTAAAACTCTTTCAGTGGATAAGTATAATATTAACGCTGGAATATGAGCATTAGTTAATCGAAATGAATGATATACATACATAATGTATAGTATACTACCAAAATTTTGGTTTGGTAACTCTCAATTATTTAGCTCATAACTCGATGTTTAATAGCCTAAAGCTTTTCTGGATTTGTCAAATTATGTTTCAATTTCTCTCTATCTCCATGGATTTCCACGAAATTTTGCTTCCCAGAAGGTCGCTTCCGTCAATGACTATCGTACGTTGGTACGTGCTACAGAGCCGGAACGAAATACACGTTGAACGTGAGAATGACTGGTGGGAGCGACAGTCTGGAAAGGCAAATTTCACAGAAATTCATTGGGGTACAAAGACAACTATAACCCGCCTGGCAGATAAATTTCAACGAATTTACCAAGAAAAACGAACAATTTTTATGAAAAAAAATCATATATATCCTGCAATTTGGTGCAAAATCGTAGGAAACACTGCAGTTTATGTAATATAATTTATAATTAAAAATTTGATACGGCTTTTGAACAATTATTAATAAAAATAATTTACGTACACGTTTATCAGTCAATTAAATTAATGAAATACTTTTCAAGACTTTCTGCATAGCAGGCTTTTCTGAATCGCAAGATATTATGTTTTTTTTTCAATTTCGTTTAAAACAAGACTGAAATTGACCGTCGAAAATGGACCTATCATTGTGACTCCCGGTGTACTTCGGGTCAATGAGCTTAATTACAAAAGACCGCACCTAGAGCAAACATTTTTATAGGCATGTGTTCAAAGTTATGGTAAACGGTATACTCATTATTTATATTGATTTCTGTCATCTGCGATTATTTTTGCATTACCCATAACCCCTATATTTTCAATCTAAACACAAAGTATTAGTAGAGTAAGTTTGAAACTATTTACAGAATGAAATTAATATCATATTCCTCCAGACCGAGGGTAATTATAAATGTGACAATAGTTAAAAATTAAACATTTACTTAATACATAACATGCAAAATTAAACTCGCATTCAATCACCACCCCGAAAACAATTTAAAAAATCGTTGTATAATAAAAGTCTGGTATCAAATGGTTAAAGGAAATCAAGAAATTTCCAAAAAGTTACTAGACCACATACATATAACACACTAAAATCTGTCAAATTATCTAATAAAACTTACAAACTAAAGTCATTTTTCAACAAACAGACTCTACATATAATTTTAATAAAAACTCTATAACTAATCGAGGCTTCACTAACATTATAAAAGCTGTAAATTAATCTATTATTTCAAGCCGATACTGTAGCAGACCACCACAACGAAGTACAATATTCTTGTATCCCAGTAGCATTGTCATTACACAGCGTGCGAAATGATATTAAAAAACGAAAATAGGCAGCAAACGCACTTTACTTTTTAATATTTTCACCACAGGAATACACGTGGTACCCAATATGTAAAAATGTCTCAGAAATTTGAAAGCTGCCATGGTGTCCCATGTGAAAAGCATATTCCACCGTCAATCCCGAGAGTTCACCAATATTGACAGAAAGATTAAGCTTTTTCGAAAGGCGCGGCCGAGAAATTGTCACCGCGGAATCAACGGAAAGTACGGTGGGGAGAGGATTTTCGGCTCGCGCGTTCGTCGGGGCGCATGACATAATATTTAAAGCAACGCGGCGGCGAGTTACGTAGACGTTTGCCGTCAGAAAACGCGAGCGTCGTGACGGAAACGGAGGATTCTACCTACCTTTGGCGAACAGTCTCGACGCCGACGTGACCGAAGAAACGACGATGGTCAAACACATCAGCACGGTGTCCTTTTCGATAGGTCAGTTTCTCCTGATGCATCTTTTTTTTGATTAATATCGTTTATAACCGGTCTTAATGACTTTTCTTGTTTACTAACCCCTTACAAATCGGTTCGTCTTCGCTTAGTTTGCGTTAACTGATACGAACTTTAACACTAGAACGACCGAGGATTAATTGGATAAATTGAAAAACATTGGATAAATATGTTTGAAACAAAGAAATAAAGAGGGATAGTAAATTGATCAGTTTAATTATTTACATATAGAAATATGGCTATGAAGAATTTTGGAAATCGCAATGTTTTTAATTTAAGCGGTTCTTAGAAGAATTTCAGAACCAGTCATTTTGACTGACTTGGTCGTTCTAATGTTAACAAATACTTGGCTCTGAAATTTGATTTGTTAGTCTAACTATTTCGGTCAAATACGTAAGTTTGATATAAAATTATATGTTTTGTTGAACTTGTCAACGAAGCTAGTTCAACAGAGTGTATTGTAATGTAAATTTGTAAATGGAGTGATGTTCTTTATAAAAAAAATTCAGAATCCACAATTAGTTGACATCGTAGCTAAATGTGAAAATCATAAAGTTTTGATTAAAAATGCTTGTAAAAGGCTATACAGTTTTAGTTGGGACATTTATTGATAAGCCCTTTAAGTGTTACAAAAATTTTGAAAAATCATACCATCTTTTGTAGTACATATTTATGAACTACGATTCGGAACCAACGACATCATTAGCCTAATTCGCGTCTAATCGTAATTCTGTTTTTTATAACAACAATGAATGTTCCCTGTCAGCAAATTAACTAACAGAGGAAAATATGCAAGGACGTGCTTTGTTCTGTTTTCTTCTTGCGTCACTGATTGCAATTTTATATCACCGTCGGACGTCACTAATTTGAGAATTTCTGCTATATGGGTGATAACGAAATTAAAACAAACTCAATCGTGAGTCCACGTGAATTATAAATACAAATTTCCCTTCTCTTTGTGTCTTCCTTTCAGTATTGTCGTAACAATTTAATCCGAACGACTGTATTCTATTAAATTTTATTCGCGGAAAATTATGTCAATATTCTAGTAATTGCGCTTTCATAATTGTAGTATTCTTTGGTAGTATCAAATAAATTTGTGATATAATAAAAAAATAGACTTTTCTCTGATAAATCGACTATAAAGTAACTATACAATAAGATTCAACACGATTAAAATACATATCAGTAAAAAAAAGCGCGACAAAAAATTTCTATAAAGTTTGGAATTGTTATAACACGTTATTATTTTTCGGATAACATTACTTGATTACGGAACACGTCTGTTTTTTTTATTCCTTACATTCTTCTGGCATTACAGACCGTGCAATTAATTATTACAATAGTCCGTTTATTAGTTCGATTCTTCTGTTTGACAACGTGGTCTATTAAAAAAAAGCACACACACGAAAACTACACAATGCCAATTTACAAATTGTTAGCATGTGCATCTGAATTGTACACAGCTGCGTAATCGATTCCACCAAAATGTCAAAGCGCAATTGTGTCTTTAATTACGCTTTAATTTACCACTTTACGTATAATCGGTCGATTAAAGTCACTTTCCTGGATCGTTCAAGTGTAAGTCCATGTATTTCGACAACTTGACTAGATGACCAACAAAATGTCTATTGATACTTGTATCATATTCGAAACAAACTAGGAACACCTTGTTTATCCGATAAATTAATGATCTTTTCATTCTTACATCTTTTTCGGATTTTTTTGAATATTTCGGATTTTAATTGAAAAATTTGTATAACCTGACAGGTTATTTTGATTTTCGCCGTTTGAGAATGAATGGGTTTGAGTACTTATAGACATGTTCCCCGCAGATTTTACTAGATGATTCCATTACTTGTTTTCATAGTAGCGATCTTGACAGAGTGACAATAATTGTTATCAAGTCGAGTAATTAAGTGGTCTCTCCCACGTAGGCAACAGACAGTGGAAATCACCTGTTTATGAAATCGGATAATGCATTTTACGGGATGATTACTATCAGTATGTTGGTTCAGTATTAGGTGGTTTCCACTGTGTTTCGCGCTTTTAGAACGGAAAAGCACGCGTAACCGGGGCTTAGAAGAATGGAAAAACACGTGAAATAATTGCAACGACACACCCATAGTAAAGTTTCCTAGGAAATTCAGACATTTGTATTATTCGAACGGTACACTATAAAACCTCTTTCAGTCTAATCTACTTGTATACATATTAAAGGGTGACTGAAATACTACATTGTTTTCCGGGTGCGGATACTTTTGTTCTTGACACGTGGGGATGCAAAACAATATATTCTACGAATTATAAGGTTGTTGCAGTAATCAGTAAAGCTTGTGTTAAATTACACCTGCGAATCTTTGGAAAATAAGATAATTTTGTAAGGTAATAACTAAATTTGATTGAATGATGATTGTTTAATTGTTAATATATTATAATTGTAGACGAAAATTAACTTCAAAATTAATACTACAACAAGATTACTTGGTCTAGCACTTTTTTTGCTTCGCTTCTGTATCAAGTATAATAACATAAGAAAGATTGTTTTAAACTGTCATTAAGATGAATTTAATGGACATCACTTATAGTGCATTTACCATCAATTAGTGGTGTTACTATCTTGATTGTACTAATGGTAATTAGAATCGTCTCAATGGAGCTCTAGAACTCTGGTTGATAGTATTCCACTCCAACACAAGTGTGGAAATCAATAAATTTTCATATAGAACATCATTTGTGAAAATATACTAGAAATCAACCTCAATGATGTCAATCCGTATAATTTAATGATTTAGTTTACAATCAAATTCAGTTCATTAACTTCTATGAATATTTTCTGTAAATTATAAAAAATATTATAAAGATGTTAATAATAACATAATTTTATAATTTTCAACAAATACGAATACTTTTACACTAACGAAAACCTATTGAAATACACTTAGTGCTTTTTATAAAAACCAATTTTGATTTACAAAGAAACTTTTTTCCGAAACAAATTTACTCAAGTTGGACTTCGTTGTAAGACTGTGCTGCTATACAGAAAGTTTAATTAAACTTCAATTACCGAACCGCGTTACCGAGTCATTTCTTTCAAGACTGTATAAGTCTACATATAAATATTCCCGATAAATACACATTGTCACTTGTTAATTGGATCAGCTATCATTCGTGCGTGATGTTCTTACGAAATACTACGAAATTGCAAATTGTGCACATTTTACAAATTTCAACCGTAGGCTCGACGTATTCTGCACACTTGACTCCGTTGTACACTTCGATCAAAATGAAATCAAAATTCACAGGAACTTATCGTTACTCTCCCCGATTTTTTTTACTCCGTATCTACAATTTTAATTTTGTAAATTTCGACCTTGCAAAATCGTCGGTGAAGGCAGACCAAGCGAATGACATTCAAATTTCCGGAGTGCGAATGCTGATGAAATAAATTATACTACTCTTATTAGATACACATACTTATCTCGGTATTCATAGGCGTGAGGATTTGTGAAAATACAGTGATTGCAAGATTTCATATTACTACGAATTGTTGTGCCTGTCATACGACTGTTTGTCATAATGCACACTTAGCATAATTATGGTATTAGGCCTGTTTGCAGACATAATAGCAATGCAGTATTTATACAGAAGTTGCCAGATAGAAGTTGTCATTTCGTGAAGTGCAACAAGCTAAGAATACTGTCAATGTTAGTTAATTTTCAGTGCGAATAGTGTCCATTAGACTTGTTCTATGCCATGATCATGTGCAGATTTCAGATTACTCGCACGTTTGTATGCGTCAAATATATAAAACGTTTTCTCGCATTTTACGGTGTACTACTTTCGAAACCCAGAGTTCTTCCATGTAAAAACGCAAGTATGTGATTTATGTAAAATTATTGTAATACACATTCACTGGAAGAGATAAACGTGAGATATTTTTAATATTTTTTAAAATATTAAAAATATCTCTACATTCTAATGTTAACACGAAAACGTTATAGCGTAAATTTACTATTCAATGTTCATATCAAATCATATCTATTATATGCGTTTTTTTAATCCGATATCGATCAATTTACATTTCCACACCGTTGAGTGTATTATACTACGAACGTGTTTCTATAATTTATATTTAGCAAAAATTTGCTGCGAGGAAGAATGAATTTCAAAATCGTAAAATTTATGAGGCTACCGACACAAGTGAGTTATTACGAATGAGGAAACGATAGAAACATGTACAATTTTTCTAAACGACAGAGATAAGATTTTTCGACGTTGGTGGTCCACGTGCGCGAAATCTTGTTATCACATTACAAATGAAATCTCATCGTCCCGTTGCAAACGCGTGAAAACACCATTTTCATTTATAAACGTATAAACACGTTCTGTATAGATTAAATATAAGATTAAATAAATATCGCTCGCTGATAGTTTTTGCATAAAAGTTTCACGTGTTACTTAATATATTCACATTTAAAAAAATCTGTAACACGAACAAATGTTAGTAACTGAGTATATTGCAACATTTTTCTGTCGATAAGCACGTGACAAATTGTAAATGACACGAAGGTAATGACTTTTCAGTTATCAAAAGAAACAGATGTGTATGTGAATAACCAAACGTCATTAATTACGTCAGTAACAAAAAGCTGCACGTTCGTGATGTATCATAATAATTACAGATATCGAAGACCATTGTCAAAAACCTTATGTGTCCGACCGGTTTTTTAAAGTTCATAATGCCACAGACAAAAATGAGTATCTATTCCTGGTCTGTGGTAATAAATACATAGACATGAACAAATGCATTGGTGCAAATTAAAAATATTCATTACCCCTATCTATTTTCAGATAATAATATTGGTTGCAAGGAAGGAACTGCAGATTTCGAAAAAGCTATTACGCTATGCGGTGAGTATTTCTTCAATATTGAAATTAACATTGTTTAAACTTTAAAATTAGCATCTCTAAATCTACTTTTATTATGTTACTTAAAAAAATAGTTATTTATCGTTATATTACTCACAGTGAATTCTTTGCAAAATAATTATTTTACTGATATATAAAATTTATTTTTTACGTGATGTTGATATAATTAAGAATCACGTGTCACGAAGTATGTGAAACTTAATCATATTATTTTTACTATACATAAATACATATGTTTCTTTTCGTTTTCAGGATACGGTAGATTTCATTATGGCTTATTGTTTCTGTGTGGCGTAATGTTTCTGTGTGTTGGCTGCCAAAATGGTATAAACGCGTACATTTTGCCGTCAGCAGAGTGTGATCTTAAACTAACGTCCGAACAGAAAGGACTTTTAAATGTATCTTTTCTCGTAGGTAAGAAACTTTTTTTCAAGCACTGCATTTTACAAATGAAAATATATTTATCTATAAATCATCATGTAATTTAACAGTTTAAAGAAACTTCGAACTTTTACAATTTACCCGAAACTTACTAAATGTAAATTCTTCTTCACATGGTTAAATATCCATCGAAAGGCCGTACATCATTTCCATAATTCGCCCTAAAAACTTCCGATTACGACACTTTTTGTTTTACACGAGGTTCATTTTTTAGGGGGAGTTGTCAGTTCCCTTTTCTGGGGCGTAATTGCGGATGCCTACGGCAGAAAATACATTCTTCTCTTGACTTTATTACTAGACAGTCTCCTGTCGATCGCTGGAAGTTTCTCGCAAAGTTTCAACATTCTCCTTATTTTCAGAGCCCTCAGTGGTTTCTTGTAAGTATTCATATACCACGCGATAAATACCTGTGAATTATCGACTTCCAATGATTCGAATTGTTTAATGTTTATAGCATCGGGGCACCTGGTTCATTGGTGTACTCCTATCTCGGTGAATTCCAAGCGGAAAAGCAGAGGGTGAAAAGTATATGCTACGTGGGATTTTTCTGGACGCTCTCCTGGTTGATATTACCCGGTAAATTATATTTCTTTACATTTCAATCGTCAAGGTTTTGTGACCGTACCAGAAAGCTATATCGATATTGTACAACGCACAATTGGATTATTTTTAAAATTACTTTTTACTACTCATTCAGTTCGACCAGACGTTTTAAACGTATGTTAATTTATATAATAAGTCAATACAAACACTAAAACATAAAAGGGTAGATATAAAAATTAAGGATAGACTAGTAGATCCGTGAATTTATTGTTGTTAAGAAATAATAATAAATTTTTGTTAATAATTGTCAGTTTCAAAATTAATATATGAAATTTAGTAAATTTAAGAGTTTTAACTTCCATGACAAAGTCGAAGTTGAATTTCATAAAAAAGATATACATATTGCAGTTTTACATAAATACAAGCGTTTTCTGATTTATGAACACATAGTTAAGCCGTCATTGTATGGAAACTCTCAGTAAAATGTCGGTTTAATTATCTCCCATAAAAGTGTTCGTATTAATTACCAACGCCATCAGTCGCAAATGCAAAAGAAAAATAGTTTAAATAATTTCATATCTAATTACATATCTTTGAAAAATTTGATGATGTGTATTATTATACACAATTAAAATTATTTTGATCATTTCACAGGTCTGGCATGGATAATTATACCTATGCCAATCACAATGGAGTTTCATGGAATTGTGTATAACTCCTGGCGGCTGTTCCTAGCCATTATCGGGCTACCAACATTTGTCGTAACCATTGTAGCGTCTAGATATCCAGAGAGTCCAAAATTTTTGGTTTCTCAGGGAAAGACGGAAGAAGCATTGGTCATATTGCGAAAAATCTATGCGATAAATACTGGTCAACACGAAGATGAATACCCCGTAAGTATCAATAACAATTAACAATTATGGTATAACTTAATATTTCAATCGGTAGAGATCTCGTTACTTAGATATCGTATCTAATTGTTTTTAACTATTTTCATTAAAATAGTATTTATAGATAATAAAATAATGTTATCGCAGCTAATTGGTTTCAATTATAAAAACGTCTCTAACGTTAGTAAAATGAAAGAAATATAACTTCCACGTGAACCAACAATTTTTGTTATTAGTGGACGAACTTTTAATAATTATTCCTTACTTATTCAGGTGAAAGTTCTATTATCCGACACGGCGACGAGTATGAGTAAAAATCACGAATCTTTTTCTGCCTCGAGCGTGTTAGCGGAATTAGTGAAAAATATTTGGCAACAAATGTGTTCCCTGGCATCGCCACCGCTTTTAAAATACGCTCTTCTATGCTGGACCATTTACTTTGCAAACATGTTCGGGTAAGTTGTTGATTATCCCCATAATTCTTATGACAACACGTAATAAACGATCGGCGTAATATTATAATTTCAACGATATCACATATTTCAGATACTACGGTTTTGGTTTGTGGCTGCCGGAATTGTTCAACCGTTTCGAAAATTATCACAAATTACATCCGAACAGAACTGTGACCGTATGCAAACTGATACACGAGACAGAACTGCAAAACGTCCGAGCGGCTGCCGAGACAGTATTACTCGAAGCAAAAAACATTACCACTGCTTGCATACCAGATATGGATGAAAAGGTGTTCATCAACTCATTGACGATCAATGCAGTTTGTTTGCTTGGTAACATTGTATCCGGTTACCTGGCAGATCGCGTAGGTCGTCGAACCATACCAGGTAAATGAATTTGCAATATTTATACTCATGTTTTCACTATGCACAAGTGAACAAATTGTTAGTACAAGTCACTAATATTTACATACATAATTTAGTAATGAATATTGATCATGAATATTTTAACAAATGGCACAGCTTATTAAACAAAATTTAAATCGTTGTCTTATACTCAACATTTGTTTTTTCATGTGATGGGGTGTGCAAGTACTATTTTTACCCCTTGTATACCACCGCACAGAGATTTGAAGTACAAAATAATTGTATTAAACCATAAAACAAGAAAACTTATGGCAATTTTTTTTTCTAAAGATCCCTTTGAACCTCTGAATTTATATTTGAGCTAAATCGGCCACCAATTTTTGCGTTTGACTTTTATTAAGTTTCTTTCGTTTAATTATTTTAATTATAATCATTAAAGTGCTATCAAATCAGTTTCGCTACATATCTAAAAATTGTCTTACACCATACAGATTTCCTTTATTCGCTCTTTCCTCTTTTCCCTTTCAAAATTTAAAAAAAATCGAAAGCAGAAAAAATGTTCCCTGTCTGTCACGTTTCTGTATAACCACCTATTTTTTCAGTTACAACCATGCTGCTGGCCGGCGTGTTTGGTTGCGCGATCTACTTCGTCACGTCCTCCTTGCAAATTCTTGCCGTGACCTGCGTGTTCTCGTTGACGATCGTCACGGCGAACTTCGTGATCGGCAGCATCGTCGTCGATATATTCCCGACGAACGTGGGAGCTGTCGCGATATGCATGATGACTTGCTTCGGAAGAATCGGTGCGATCGCGAGCAATTTGGCTTTCGGGATGCTGCTGGACATCAGCTGCGAGGTGCCGATTTTCCTTGTCGGCAGTATAGTCATCGGTAAGATATAAATTACTCTGTTTCTAACTTTCCTGCTACATATGTGCCCATAATTATGAAAATGGTCTAAGTCAATATTTAAAAAAAATTAAAGTTTTCATAATTTATTAGTAAATGGTTCAAACCCTTTAAAAAAAGTAATATCCAAAATTTTATAAAAAATTGACTTAAACCACTTTCATAATTATGGGCACATATGTAGTTCGTTTCTGGTTTCCTAACCGCTTCACTTTCACATTGGTCGTGCGATAAAAATAATTACATTTCAATGTATAAACTTTTGAATATAAAAACAAGATTCGTTCGTTTAAAACATTGCAATTACATATAGTGGTATACATACGAAATTATATGTAAAAAAGTATAAATAGCTAGAATTCATGTCGTTGTGGATGGCTTATTGGGATTCCTAGAGAATATTAAAAAATCATTTGTTTTTACTGAACTATTAAAATAGTTCGATGTAATTCAATAATATCATTATTTTTTTATACCGTTCTTGTCTATTCAAGAATTTGTTGTTTTTCTGTGTTGAAAAAACAATAGTGAAACTTTTAACGTACCGCTCACACTTACTCGAACGATTTCAGAATTCGGAAATATATGGACTGAAATTCTATGTATTCGAAAAATATGTATATGGAATTCGGGAAATATGTAGACTATATAGACAATACATATATGTATAGACTGTACACATATTCCCGAAACTATAATATGTATCTTCAATTAAAATTATTCGATCGTTCGTGTAACTATGAGCGACGCTTTATGTACTGTTAGAAAAGTGAAGTAGAAGAACAATTCAACTAATAAACCCTTTGATTATTTTCAGCTGGAGGATTATTAGCGTTATTGCTCCCACGTAAAAAGAGTTGAAAGTTCGGCGACATGGAGGAGAAATAGAAGAATGCTACGCTTAAAGTACAATTTTACGACTGTCGTTCAGTTCGTACGTATTTTTACCATTTTTTTATACGACGAAAACGACTATAAGATGTAGCATTAGGTGTACTAGAGTCTAAACTCGTACGATTCATAATATTGTATTATCCGTACGATAATCATTCAGAATCACTTTACTTCTACTCTCCATTTCATTTTGTAAAAATCAAAAGTCAGATAGATTAGTATAACTTTAATCTCTCTTTCACTTCTGTGATTTGAACGATTTGTGTGCAATTCGATGAATGTAAGATTTCGACGATCACAATCATAATTCATTCATTTATTTAAGAGACATCAAGCAAGAGTATAGATTGTATTTAATATATGTAAAATACTAATTCTTTTCGTAGGAACTAATTCATCCAACATTTTCACCCAGTAACAAGTACTACATTCTTTATATTATTTCATCCCTCATAATATTCCTGTGTATATTAACAAGTATTTTAAAGACTCATTTGCATTCTCATAGGAAACTATTAGACTTTTGTAAATTGCTATTACGTAAAATTAATTACGTTTCTGATTAACTAAAGAATCAGTGTTTCCTGAACTGTAAAATATGTATCAGAGCTATTCATAAAAAAACTCTGAATTATGAGCAAAATTCTGCGAGCCAAAAGTTGTCAATTCTTATTGATTCTAAATCACAAATTATTTTTCTCTGACGAAGACTTAAACGGTGATAAAGAATCCAAATATTGCTGAAAACTGCCTTCTTCATGACGAAAATTGATCGTTTTAGTATCTCACGTTTCTCTTACTAATCGCAAACAATCATTTTTCATTCTCTTTCGAATCAGTCATTCGCAGTCACGTATCTCGTAATTCGAAAAATTGTATGTATCGCAAATGTCAGTTCTTATATATCACGTGTAAACGTAAGTCAGAAAATAGAACCGACAAGAATTTTAGATTTGTGTTACGAAACGAAATGTTGATGTTAATTATTTATATTATATCACTGACGTTGATGTAAAATCAATTTAAAAGAAAGTTAAATGTATGAAAGTATTCTTGGAACACTTTCAACAAGAACAACTAACTAAAAAATTCCCCTATTTAAGTCAGCCCTTCATTTTGAAGAAGTAATGAACCTAAAAAATAAATACATCTAGAAAATTCCTGAATAATAACGCTACATATACGCTTTTTATACATACATATATTGTTATTAAGAATTGTTCACTGCATCCCTTTTGCAGAACTAATAACGTTCATGTATGTGTACCAGGGGATTCTGTGTCCAATTAGTGAGTTCCCCTACATTAAACGTAACAAAATCAAATAATCCAATAGGTAGTCCATGATTCTGAAATTTTCTAGAAACTTCATCTTTAATTTAGAGGGGGACTGACTTAATTAAGGTTGGAAAATATGATTATCATTTTCAACAAGTCTCTTGATTAAATCTTCACATCGTTTTTTAATAACGCTGTGCTAAGATAATAATACAAACATGTTGTTTGTTTACTTATGAACAAATGAATTTGCCACAGACACATAAAAAAAATCGTGTTCAAGTTGTTACTTTGCCGCTTATCGCTGTATGTACATGACAATGAGGTAACAATAGTAGACTAATTAAGTTAACTTAACGTGGCTGAGTAATGTTATTTCTCTAGTTATCCTTGACTTGACTAAAATTTCAAAGAAAACGAGTGACACGATTGTATCACGAAAGACAAGCGTAAAAGCTACGTTATTTTTATCACGACGACGCAATCGTGAATGCGCGTGTAAGTAAACAAGAGGTACGAATTATTAAAATAATAATGTTGTGTAATTTAATCCGTCTACATCAACAACCCAAATAAATTGTTTAAACTTTCTATGAAATGTCCTTGAAACTTTTCCGCGACAATATTCCTGTTTCCAATTTTTCCAACATTCTCATATCTCTGTATCCTAATAATTTCTCGTATCAACACTAATTTAACAAATTCGATGTTTCCTATACAATAATATCCATTTTTTGTATGAAGTAAAATGTTGAATGTGTAATCCGAAAGAGAAAGTCTTATGTGAACAACTTTTAAATATTTATATTAAGAATCACGCCCCAAAAGGATAATAGTGGAAGGTCACATTAAAAATCAAACTTCCAAAATGTTCCGAAAATTTCGAAGTGTCTGCAAAACAAAACAACTGAAGTTGAAAAGTTTCTTATCTGCTAAATCAGCCATAAATATTTCATAAATGTTTTTTCCGCAAAATTCTGCTGACTTCCGCATGTATGTACTTGTTGTGTTTATGACACGATCATGATAAAGCATGTGTGAAATTATATTTAGTTTTCCAGAAATTATATACGTGTAGGAAGCTTATTATGCAAAATTTTAGTATTTTCATTAATAGATTTCAATTGTTTCTGGTGTAAAGAATATTTCCATTTTAATTAAACATCGTATAGAATTATAAACACTCATGTAGTAGTTTAATCGTAATAGTGTAAATCACAGAATAATAATTTAAAATGACAGTGCAATTGTACACACTAAATATGGGAAATGTTGAAACTGTAAAAATCTCTTTTTTTTATGCTATCTTAAAATGTGGTGCAGATGATTTGGAAAATCTAAGAATTTTCTAAGAGTTCTAAAATGTTGCACGTAATACATATTTAAATTACTTGTAGCACGAATAAACGAAAGTTAATTTATCTACAACTTTTCGTCGAAGGAAAACTTGTTTATGGTACACTATAAAAATTTAATGTAATCATCATTCCGAACAAGAATTAACTTTTTTAATGCTTGCATTTTGATGAAGACAAAGGACACTATCAACTGACAAGTTAATCTACTTATGAAATCGGGATATTATGTAACTTCTATTCTATTTATGTTATCGTCGTTTGTAACACAAATTGATAAGCATAAAATGTTCTTTATATTTTTTAAATATTTGACAAAAGTATTTAATTATAGTACGTGACAGTATTGTAGATAGTATTTGCAGAGTGTCTATTTAATATTCATCATACACATTTATCAAATGTCTCGTGGTATCATTGATAAAGTACCTATTTATAATAATAACTACAATAAAAATAACAGTAAATATACTAATGTTCACCACGTTAATCAAATCTACGAATTCCCGGTATAAAAAGAAAATTAAAAGTAAACTCGAAGCTGCTCAGAAAAATGGTAACGCCTATATTTCATTTGCACAGCGCGTACTAACACAAAATTTCCATAAAAAATGATAACAGTGACAGGTAAGAAACTACATCACAAACTGATTTGCAATTTCATGTATTTTTTCTTTCGTAAAAATGAAAGGACAGTACTTCTTTGTATTACGAAACACCGTCATCCCATCATCCCATAAGTATCGTTATTTCATCTGCGATCGAATACAATTATAATGAAAATAATATTACGAATTCGCAGAAGGTACATAATAATAATATCTCGTTATTTCGTTACGCTATCACTTATTCGATATTTCATTTATTACACGTTGCTATTGGTATTACTTATCATTGTTATTACTATGCGTTACTTATTTTCATTATTGTTATTATTATTATTAATATTATTGTTATCGTCGTCGGCGTGATCATACAATGTTATACATTCATATCATGTATACATATATATATTTTATTTATATTTGTATAATGTATACATATGCGGAGTACATGCGTACACTCTATGTACAATATATTCAATATACGAAATTGTTATTTATTCTGTTTTTCTTTTATCATTAAAAACCAACGAAAATACCTCTGGCATAATTTAACTCACTGACAGCTGAATATCTGAGTTTAATGAAACACATGAAAATCTTTTGGTACACATAAATTCAAAATACAAAAGTATTCTCATGTAGAAATGCAGTAGGACAGTTCAACAAATAATGGCACATAAAGCATAATTGTTTGGTTCAATTATAATCGACTCGAAAGGATCGAAAATTCTGCCAACGCTAATGTGTTAAGTATTAAAAATTATATCCATTGTTATCAAATTTTAATTCGCACATGCACTTTATATTTTCGTATCTAAAATGCTTTTGTAGCACGATGGCATTCGTGAGATTTTTTTATCGAGCTATAACTTTTCTTTATCAATCAAATTCTCACGTGATCATAAATATGCTGGCAATTAACATACACAATTAAAAGCTTGTCCTCTTTTTTCATTGTTTTAAAAGCGTCCTAGAATAACGTTAAAAAATATTGCAATCTGTATGAAGCGAGAGAATAATCGTTCTGCGTCTTGTAATTAGCAGATTTTGAGTGGACCAGCACGAAATACACATTACTTCTTAGACTTGAGAAAACAAATTTCTTATCGCAATAATGTTTCTTCGAATATAAATTAATTTTTCTGAATTTCCGATGTTATTAAAAAAATATAATAACTTTTCGTTAAAATAGAACATCCGTCCGATTCGAAATTATGTTGAAATATTAGATACCATTGTTTTCTTGATCTATGCTGAATTGTATACAACAAATCGTACCTAGTTCTAACCAGAAGTACACAAATTATATTCAGTGATCATATGTTAGATTTAATTTTGCCAGTCTTCAGTGTGAAATAAATATATGGCACCTAATTGAGGCAGTAGAATACACTTTACCTGGTTTTCTTGACTGAATACCAAAGAACTTTCATCGAAATATAAATTTATAGATCAAATAGTAGCTTAATGCAGCTAAAAATAGGAAATACTACGATCAATAATATGAACTATTTTCTCTGTGATTTCAACAATGGTTCACTTTTCTCAGCCAGACGACTTGATTTACCGGCAAACGGTTTCCGCGTGCAGAATATGCAAACCGTACCATTCAACAGACGTATCAATTACGTATATTTACTACGACAATTTATTCATTCGAAGCCGCCTGCGAAGGAATTATTTATTAGTTTCGAATATTTATATCAGCACTGTTTCAGTCGAATGCTACTAAAGTCCCTTAAAATATGAACAGCCGGACGCCAACGTGTTGATTTGCCTCCGAAATTGTTGAGTTTACTCCAAGACTAAAAGCAAATACATAAAGCACTTTCCGCGTGGTACGACATATACTTTATATATAAATGTATGTACATGGACGATGTATATTTACGTATATTGCATTTGCTTACGTGAACATCAGCATGTTTTCGTGCGGTTAATTCGCCGTAAGTGACTAGAAACAGGTTATGTATTTCGTACATACAGAAAATTTAGTGACTCGCAGTGTACAATTTCGCAGTTTATAATATATATGTATATACGGTCCATTTTTCACACCAACTCAAAACTGACCGTAATAAACAATTTTTAACGCTGGCAGAACGACTTACATCTTCGCGCGAATTTACTTCCGCACATTAACACAGTGTTACGCTTGGTTAGTTCATATATCGACTCATTTATTTTTGCGCGAAACAATTTTCATAATTGTGATAACTCAATATCCGTAATGTACGTTTGTGTAAGGCACTAGAATTATTGTAATGACGTCTATTGTACAATATCTGTACGAATGTGAAAGAAGATGATAGCATACATGTTTCGACGAACAAAAGATTAAAAACCTTCATTTTATAACAAAACAAATTTATTTTAAATCACTAGTATTTATCTAGTATTTTTTTGCACAAGTTGTTCCTAAAAAATAATTAAGAAGTTTTTAATTTCTGTTCTGTGTAAAGTAAGTCGATTACGCACCAATCTAATAGAAAATTCATCTTTTCATCGTTTTCCAAAGGTATAAAACGAAGGTTGAACAAAAAATCTTCGGGACATTTACTATCCGAGAATAACATTCTTAAAATTGAATTGTAAAAAAGAAGCAATATTATGTTAACATTGATAGTGTGCGAGTCGGTTTTAATAGTAATCATTGCAGTATATATCACATGTCGTTAATCATTTCTCGCTCTAAACGCTACGTTAATGTAGGCGAACGACTATAAAGGCACTATGTTTCACAGACGTAGAATTCCTGCAGAGAAATTAGATTTCGCTTCAATATAATCTCACGTACATACACGTAATATCTATTTCTTTTTTCGTATCAAATCGGCTACCGCGAAATTCGCAAATAGATCTAGGCATGTTTAAAAATGCTATGTACTTCTGAACATCTGAGAAACTTTAATAGTCCATTGTCTCAAATACTTGCAGCAGATTGAAATTAATTCTCATCTATTCGTTTCATATCGATTAATCGAAATGCTTTCATTCATACATTGCTCTGTTCTGATTTCTTATATGGTAGCGTTAATTTGCAATTCGCTGGCTATCTACGGTTTTTATAATTAGAAAATTCGAAAAAGTCTGTCAAGAAATCTTAATTACGAATTCTTGCCACTGACTTTGATACAGTTTGAAGGCTATTTCAAAAATTTGGTCACCAATATAGTTGATGGACTTTACGTAATGACAATTTACTACGATCGAGGTGAACATTTTTTGGGTTTGAATCGTCCAAGCAAATAGAATTCGATGAATTCTTCTGCAATCTTATTATAATTATGAATCGTTTGCGATGTTCAAGTGACTCACATTAAAAATGATTTAATGTGTAAACACATTATGTTGACAGTACAATTCACAAATGCAACAGTGATGTAGATAGGATAATATATTACGTTGTAGCAAAACATTAGTAAGTGAGATTCAATGTCTATGGGAAATGAACGGAGACGATTAATCCCGTAGGTCAATTACTTCCGAGTAGTGTATCTAAGGCCCAATAATTGTTGCGAGTGTACAAAATGTCGACCTTATTCGCATTAAAGACAAACTTGCACATAAATTCTATGTCGGCAGAACGTCCACAATATTTTTCGTAATTTATCCCTGTCTTTAATTTTTTTTATAAATAAACCGATCAAAATTTGTAGTTTTTGTGTTAGTCATTCAACTTTTAAATTTTAATATTTTTATTGAAAAAAAGTGATAGATAAAATGAATACATTACCGGAGTATCAAATATGAACTTCCCTTTTCAGCTGTGAATTTAAGGAGCACTTTTACTACAAACAGCAATAAGTCAAACAGTGTCTCAAGGACTACGAAATAAAAGTGGGTACGCAAGCATTTTGTATAATTCATGGACAAATGTCCCACTGCTTTTTACTAACTTCCTGCTTCACTGGACACCAAAATACCTTGATCACGTCAAAATGTTTCACGTTGAAAAATCCCATTTCCCACCCGAATGATCGTATATGCAGCTAACAGAAAAATTAGCTTCCCATAATTTATGCATTATTAGAATTTATATACATTATTAGAATGTATACACTTTGATGCAGTTTTTTTTCAATTTCATAAGATAGATACGAGGGTATATTAAATAGGTACATTAGAACTTTTTTAAATATTTAGGCACTACACAATTCCTAATAAAATATAATGACAAGAAACAAATATCGAAGTGAAAAGAATGAGAGTAAATGTAGTTGGAACAACGATGAATATTTCGGTAATGAAGAACTTTAAAGAAAAGAAGGTTTAGGTAATTAATTATAGACAGTGCTACTGTGTCTTTAGCCAAACCTTGGAACCTCACTTTATTGATGAAAATTAGAAAAAAGATTGTGTCAATGTTGTGGCTTTATTGACACATTTGAAAATGACTATAATTAATTATACAAATACTTCGTTAAAGATGAAACAAAAATATCAAATGTGAAATACGAAACAAAACGGCGACAAAATTCGTAAAGTGACATTAAATTTGATATTAAATAAATTGCAAATATTTTTTCCGTTAAATTTTATAATTTTGTAACAATTCTTTAACTGAATTTCTTACAAAACCTTTTAGAATGTGGCTCCATGATTGAAAGGAACTATCTGTGCCACCCTGTATGTGGCTTTATCAAATAGCCTCCTTTAGTTGACAAAACAACGTCTTTTCAAAAAAGCTTTTATATAAAAATTGTGTACAAGATCACACATAGAAAATTAAATGACAAATTGTTTGCTGCAAAATTACGCCTCGCAATTGTGACCGATTATTTGCGATAACTACAGTGATAAAAATTGTAGTATTTCCACGCATAGGCATAGATATTAATTTGTTTACCCAGAATTCTTTTGCTAAACAAATTGTAATAATTATTTTAATATTAAAATCTGTATAGACCTACAGTTTATACAGAAAATTTGTTTAGCTGTGCCGCAAAGTGCGGAAATACTTTTTCTGACGACTGTATACATATTAGTAGATGGGGTTCAGTGACCTCGAATGTTCTTTCATTGTTCTCAAAATATTAATCGAATGTTATTTGATGAAAATAAGTAATTCCCCATGGTAGGAATCATATTTAAATAATGATGAGCTATTTCTAAAGTATACGAGTTTTTATTGCAAAATATGTTTTGAAATTAATTTCGTCGTTTACGCATCAGCTAACCCGAGACTTCAAAAGTAATATTTTTTTATCGTACATACATTATACCGAAATAAAGTTCATCATTGGATAATAAAATGGTTTTTATATACGTTTTAATAATAATTGTTCTTGTTATTTAACTTACGTTTTGAAAAATAATTTTAAAACACTTTACCCGGATTTATTATACTGAAGATTTTGAATATCAATTTATTTAAAACCATCAATTATAAAACGTTTTATACACTGACTATTATTATCACGATTATTTTCCGAATGAAGTACTTTAGTTGTTTAAAAAAGAACTGAAATTGCGTTTAAACCTTTCGTATTGGTTTACCATAGATCCGTCATCTTTGAGTTGAACATTATAATAAGTTAGTGGAACAATAATACAAGAATTTTACATGTTTCGAATCTGCACAAATTGGAATAATAACCTATAACTCC
Source organism: Mimumesa dahlbomi (assembly GCA_917499265.3). Classification (NCBI taxonomy): domain Eukaryota; kingdom Metazoa; phylum Arthropoda; class Insecta; order Hymenoptera; family Crabronidae; genus Mimumesa; species Mimumesa dahlbomi. Next base: position 5,850,873 of record OU824118.1, on the reverse strand, counting down.
GATCTTCTCAAATTCTGATGGTAACAGTTCTATCATCGTTTAAAACTTGTTAAAAATACTTACGAAACACATTGAATGTCGCTCGTTCGCACATGTGGGCCGTTAGATGACACATACAACCTTCATAAACACTGGAACCTTAAAGCTATCCTAAATACGCCTTTCGCCGTTTAATTTTACGAAAGTTACTCTATCACTGTTACAAGAGAAGGATTTTTTCCAAAATCTATCGGTCTTCACGTGCGTACACAGATATAGGTTAACCCTCTATAACCTAATTTCTTTGGCCTACATAGATCGCGGCATAAATATCGTTATTTAACTTTGGATTAATAAATAATTAGTTATATAACACAACACTCACTGTGGTGTAAGAAATAGTAAAATGAGAACATTTTTAAATTCCGGAATCACTTTGGCACAGAGTGGCATCTAAACGTCAACAAAAGTTAGATTTGAAATTTTAGAAAAATAAACCAAGTTTCGCACGGACTTTTATCGGCCTTCGATATATCATTCGAAAATCTATAGAACTGAATTTCTACTACACTGTACCACAAACAGCCCGTTATTTATCAATTTTAATTACTTTCCCGTACATTGACGGCATTTTCTAACCTTATGTTACATTTTAACTCGGTGCCAACTCTGGAAATTGGCTGAAGTTTCCCGAAAACACAAATTTTCTGCTTTTTATATCAGCATGAACATGGTTATGTAGCTTCAAGAGATCTCTGGCGTTATAGAGGGTTAAAGTAAATGCACCACCGTAAAAGTTAAAGTGAAATAATCGCGGAGACACGAAAAAAACGGAAAGTTGTGGAACATGAATGACACGTTGTTGACACCTCGATGTCTTGCCGGTAAACTGTGTTTGTCAACGAACTTATGTTCGACTCAAAGATGGCGGGTACCCCCACCACGATGACCAGGTATGCCCACCTTTTGTATTGCGGGTGCACGGGTTTCTTTATTATGAGTGCATTGGCACTCCAGGTACGGACGAGGACGAAATGATTCCTAGTGCAAATGTAAATCGGAAATGTAGAATGAAACTTGTGCATTTAAAGTACTTGAAAAATTGAAATAGTATGCTGGACATTTCTGCATGCTGGATTTCTATTGTTTTTTTTATAAAAATTGTAACTTGGCATAGGAGATAATAATGCAATGAATATCAATACCGCGTGTATTTAATTAAATACAAAAGATCGAAAATCTGAAATTCCACTTCTTCAGATGTTTATAGGCGTCTTTTCATTGCAGACGATATTAATCACTTTTAAAATAAATAGTATCTGTAATAAGACCACAAAAAATAGGGTCTACCCCAAGGCTGATTGATTCTGTAGATTATTTTGACCCCTACCAAATCGTGATATTATTTACAAGAGAGAACAGTAACAGTTATATGTTAAGTTGAAACTGGAAATCCAAATTTGAATGCAGCATTTTCGTTCTACATATTACACTTACATTTGGACGATTAATCACCTGTTTGCCGATCGTACCATGTCTAGTACATCCTGTACATCAGAATATGTACCAAATTCTGCACGTGCTAATGGAAACACTGCTCGAATCAATGTTTTATTTATTATCCCGTGAAAAAATTATTAGAAAGATTTTGTAAAGAATATACGGGGTATTATGTATTTGGTTGGTAATGAGAGAAATAAAGCGTTTCGACGTATCTTGATCGTTATTTTATAATAAACAACCTTAACAATATGTTATAATTAATTTTTATAATTAAATGAACGACGTGGAATGAGCTTTCTAGCGAACTATCGATTGATTTCGCCGTTTCAATTCGAGATATAAGGTGTCAGAGGGTGTGTTATTTTCTTTGTGTGTAATTTCATCTTTATATGTATATATATATTTATATCTTTATATATATGTATATATACATATAAACTAATTATTTTATTTATTTTCCGAAAAAAAGTACGAATAAATATTTCGTCCGTCAAGATAATAATAGTTTTTTAACAATTGTATCTATTTAACGAGACTACGATTACGATCGGGCTTATTAGAATTCAGATTTGCACATGTTTAATTATAAAATATTGTTAAGTACACCGTTAACTGCACATCATTTTCAACGTAATGCTTGAGAACGATTATACTTGAGAAAATATCGGGAATAAAAACTAGCAAATCGTGCGTTGCCCATCTAATCGAATTTCGTATGGCATTATCTTTATGTATATCCCAACAGAATTTCTAACCAACAGAAATTACATAATTCACAAAATAAGTAAACTTATCTTTAATTCGACTCTTTACGAAAGAAAATAAAATATTTGTACAAATTACGGGTTACTGTCTTGTCCTGCATGTACTCGAAAGATCGTTTCGAAGATCCTTTCGAAGATCGTTATCAAACAAACTGACCGCACGCGTTTGGTTTAATTCTAGCGATGAGCCAACCTCGACTCTGACAGCGAGTTAGAGACATGAAAAAAACGGGACTACAAAGAGCAACGTAGCCGTCCATTGTGGATGGCTTGCCGACGGAATTTCATTTTAATCGTCGTTACAAATTGTATTTCCATATATATTTTTTATCGTTTTTATTACCGACGATCCTTAGACTCACTTTCTCGCAGAAAATACGGCTAGCTACCTATGCACATTTGTTTTGTATACATACATATATATCCATATCAATATATAACGTTTAAGCGGCCTACATATTCGCATCACAATATACCGTTCACGTGTTCACGCGCGATCGTATCTCGATTGATCACGATCGATACGCCATAGTACGACCGCACTTTCAAAGGTAAAAGCGGTTGTACAAAAAAAAACGAAGAAAGGAGAGGGAAATGAAAAAAAAAGAATGATAACTCAAAAATAGCGGGACAAAAGAAACTACTTGATCAGTCGATTGTGTATTGTATACATGCCTTATGTATGTGTTTCATATGCGTACGAATGAATACGTATGACTGGTGGTATATGTTGCATCTTATGTACCCGTTGAACTATCATCATTCTGAACGTCCGTACACACGTTAACTTTTCTTTACAGTCATGTTCCTTCAGTTTCTGCCTTACGCAAAACCTTTTATCCGCATATACGCGCGAACGCGTACATTTCCATTCGTTTTCTATTTGTATACAATATCCGTATACATTTGGGATCCGGAGGTGTGTCCGCTGAAAAGGACCTAACGCGAGGAAAAATTCATGAAACTCCGCACCGCTTACGCTAATCTCGTAATTCCTTTCGAGAATGTAGAAAATTAACCGAAGATTAATCGTTTCATAAATTCAATGTCCCTCCTAGATTCGAGTCTATGGATCGTTCTTAAATCAAACATTTTTTCACACTTTCTTTTGTCTTGCGTACATAATACACATACAACAGATTAATTGCTTCTTTTCGTCGGTGCTTCGTAAACGCGTCCGATAAAAGGAAGGAAAAAAAAAAGACCTGCGTCGAACTTTTATCACAGTATCGTATTACTGCAGTACGAAGCTCTCGGGCATTTGGTGCGAACTTCTTTCTCTCTCTCTCTCTCTCTCTCTGTCTCTCTCTCTTTCTTTCTTTCTCTCATTCATTCTCGCGTGCAAACACTCTCTTTTTCTCATTCTCTCCCATACTTTCATACTGTTTCGCTTTGGGCACAAACATACGGCATACGTTCGCTTTTCCTTTCGCACATTGCACCACGAAGGAAGCTGGGAAGGCACAGTGTATGTACATACATGTATATGTACAGCACCGAACGACGATTGGAGGCGACACTAGTACCCGTGGTACGCGAGATTTTTAACATTTATGCCACGCCACTACAATATTACACAATTAAACGCTCGCAACGTCGCTGGTGTTACGACATACGATATTGAAGCTATGAAAAGTTATTCAGAAAAGTTGCGTTGGTTCGAGGGATATTTCTATATTGTTTTTCATCGAACACGACTAGACGACGGTCAATGACTTTGGAAAAACAAGAGTGTGAAGTTTACTATTAACATTCAATTGAGACCGACAATTTATATTCTTAGGTATGATTCGATTCCTGGAAGATGAGAAAGTATTCGTTCTCTAGAGTGTTTTCCTCAAGTTACGTGTAAGATACTAAGTACTTTCTTCGATCCTATCGACAGTGTTCTCGTTTCTTGATAATTTCAGTAATATCATTTATCGTTTGTTTCTGGAAACAGATATTAAATCCATGCGATCGACGAGCTTGCACGCATTTTTAAATACCACTGACTAGACCTTTCCGGAAGCCCGAGTTTCTGCTTCCTTGCAGTGCGATGATCAATCAAGAACGAGGACACGACGAAAGCTGTAAAGAAGGCAACGCTTCTCTCCGATTAAACGCGACAAATACGCCAATTCCATCGACGCAGTTAATCCTACTTTAGCGCTTTTCATAATTTCAATTATTGTTCCTTATTTTGCGTCATTCTTAATGCAGGACACATTATCGTCGAGCTTACGAACACTAAATACCATTGACTAGACCTAGCGGAAGACCAGGTTGTATTCCGCCTATCACCTCTGATAAATCTCATTTAAGCGCAAAAAAATCGAGAAAGTACAAAAGTATCTGTAACAGTCACCCGACGAGATACACCGAATCGTAACAGAAATATATCCGATCGAGCACTGTGACACCACGAATACCGAGTACCACAACGGAACTACGTGTGTCCTCCGTTCGTGCGCATAAAAATATAAAACGCTCTCTATCGCTCGTGTTGATTATCGTTCTACGTTAACGAGACGACGTTGTTCCTGGACGTATGGCGGCATACTTTGGTAAGACTGCTGGCGGCGATCCACGTCGTTTCGAGTATCCGTTGGCAACTACCTTCGGGACGGAGCTTACGTCGTTGCTGCATCGTTTTCGCTGATCGGTCCTCGCGGAGGACAACGAGGAGGAAGAAGAGGCGTGAACGGATGAGACTGAAGACCTTCGTAACGGGTCTGGGGGATCACCTGCACGGCGCCAGGAGGACCTCAAGCCAGCACGGACAGGATGTGACCTCCTGCCTCGAGTACTTGGGTCCCCACCCTTTAGCGAAGCTGATACGGACGGAGTTTATATCGACGGGGCCAGAGGCGTAACCTGTGGCCTGGCTGCTCGTTCTTGTTACACCGCCACCGTACGGAAGCTGCAGGATTTTTGTTCGGTCGAAGATGTTCAGACAGAAGCCGGGTGGCACGCGGTACACCAACAATGTCCTCGACTCCGGGTCATCCAGAGTTGGCGAGTTCACGAAAATCGGACTCTCGGACCTATTGTACGCCCATACGCCGTCCGCTTCTTGGCTCAGCATTAAACCTGTTAACAAATTGAAATAGGTTTTATTGTTTCTGCTTTGTTAGCCAGACATTACTTTATACTATTAATTGATGTATAATTAGAATGAGAGTCGATTTTTTGGGGACACAAGTATTCGATTTTTGTCGTTGAAAGTCTAGACCAGTACGGGGATGGATTTTTTTTATAAATTCTACATTTTTTTCAAATTTCTACTTCGTTAAGACATTTTGTCAAGAAACTGTTGACTGAAGAAGTTTCGGCATTTCACAAGTCTATAACAAGAAATGTTATCAGACTAGGATGGTTGGATTATGGTATTGAGGCACTAAACGTGAAAACTTCGAATAGGGTTATGTTGAAAAATAATAGATAACAAGATTTGGAATGAACACTTCTAGTGTTAGACCCCGAATTGTTCAATCCGCCCTCGTGAAAATGAATTTCATTTAATACATAATACTTATGTACTGTTAAGTTTCTCATAGTAGTGAGAATAAGATCAGCTACAATTATTATGATACTACACTATTGTATTGTTTTATCACTATGAATAGTACGCATGTATTGGGTTGTTCAAAATAGTATTGCCGATTTTTAATATGAAGTTAATAATGCAATTTCTCAGGCATATGTAAATTTATTATTAAAAGTAAGAATCTGATAGAGCTCCATATTAATGCAAACGAACTAAAAGCTGACTCTTTCCAACATCGTAAAATTCGAAATTCATAAATTTATTAAGTCTCATACGCGTTTTACAATGCACTCTAATTTCCTTTAGATAGTAATCTAAATGCTAAAACAAATGACAATCGAATCATTTTCCGGAAAACATGTGCAACACGTGCAACGAAATCCAGTCCATTTGAGTTACATAACTTCCATTTGTTATCACTGTCAAACATGATCCGTATTACAACTTTATCTAAACTCTTACTAAAATAACACTCTAATAAATACTTGAAATATAACGAGCATATTTAAGTGTTAGTTTAATTAACGAATATTAAAAACCGTTCGACTCTTCTCGTTCGTTCAACACGTAACTTAAACGTGATGCTTTAAAACCTCAGCAATTTTATGCTGAACAACCGAATATTTGTTGTGTTCCTAGACGAAGTTTAACATAAAGACTCGTTCTATGGGAAGTCTTAATGGAAAGCGGTCTTACCGAGGCCAATTTTGCTTCGCGTTCGCTGCACCGCGGGCGGCGCGACATGATTTTCAGCTAGGGTCGCCAAGCAGAGGCCGTCACCGTCATGGAGGGAATCAAAGACGTTCACTGTCGAAGGTTCCACGGGATAAAGACGACCCACTCGACCGCCCAGTTCCCAATATGCTAATGTGCACCATTCCTTCTGTCCCGTCTCGCCTGTAACAAATCAAAACGACGTTGTATAATCTTCAGCAATGCAAATCGACTTTCTTAACTATTCTCTCTTAACGAAAACCGTTCCTCGTCGTGCGTTAATAACGTTCCTATTATTACTAATGCTAAATATCATTCTATCGCCACGATACTTAAAAAAAAAAAAAAAACACACCGGATGAACATATCACAGTATAAGAAACAATCTTAATTTTGGAGAATCCCTAACAAAATAGTCGAATGAATAAATGAACAACCACGGATATGGAACAATTAAAATTTTATTTTATATAATACCCTTCTACTGATACGAACTAGGAAAACGCGAGTCCACCAGCTTGAAGGAGTTGATTAATTGAAATTCCCCGATAGCGTGGGCATCGAAGAATTTAATCTTCCGTTTTTACGGAGACGTTCCAAGAAACGCGATACGGGAACGTCGTCGGTAAAGAGACGAGATCTGTCATTAACGGGCACGGGGCTTTTTTTTTTCTTGTCTCTTTCTCTATCTCCCTCTCTTTCTCTCTCTCCCCTCCCTCTCTCTTTCTCTCTAGGTAAAAGTATTCGCTCAACTGCGGGCGTGGACTACGGGCGGCGTTATAAAGGACTCGTCGCCGGAAAGTCCCACGCGTCTCGCCGGTCGTCGGGGACGACGACGAACACGGCGCCAGATTCGAGAGTAGACAAGAAAACGTCCCGGGGAAAGGAAAAAGAATCCCGCGCGCGCGGACGCGGAAAGGCAGAAGGTGCACGGCGCGCCGCGACGCAAAACGACGTGCCGGCGAAAAAGAGTTGAAAATTGCTTGGATGCCATTGCTACGAATCGACCGTCCAAAATATTACATTTCTGTCTATTTATATTGAACAAGGGGGAAACCTTTTAACAATCTAAAATTAAGATTACATCAAGATTCTGTCGGTTATAGATTTTTAGTGTAATAACAGGTATATGTGTACAACGGTGGGGAATTTGAAAGAATTTATCAACTATGTGTATATGTAAATTGGTAATGATATAATTAAGGTTTCCTGTGATGTATCGTCTGGCGTGTAATTAAAATTAAACAGCCATTGATTAATCTTTTTATAGAGGAAGCGTAGTACCTGTAATTATTACTGTAATTTTAAGTAATATACTATTGTTTAATGCATGGACGTATGTTTCATTTTAGCGATGAATTAAAGTAGTATAGATTAAAATAAAAGTATTAATAACTTTTGAAATTATTCTTTATTCCTCTAGCGATTGTCACGCTTGGACATTCTGGTATTTAGATGAAGATAAAAAAAAGTACGTACACGCATATCAGGAACATAAAATATAATACATAAGTATACTACAACGTAACATTTTCATACCCTTAACTTTTAATTGCTTTGGACTAATACCTATGCGATCGAAATATACGTTTAATCACGAAAATTTATTCTCGCATGCGGCCGGCCAATTAAACAGAAAAAAATGTGCCGTTTCATAGTCGTTTATCTCATCTGAATCAATGATTAATTACACTGGTTAACTTTCATGAAATATCTGTATTCCCATCAAGGAAAAAGAAAGTATAACAGGTGTATCTCTTCGGTGGCTCTTTCTTAGATATCCAGAAAAACAGCATCGAAAATCCTTTTACATAAGCAACAAATTCTTGCGAACGAGAGCCTCGGCCAATAAATCGACCGTATAACTTTTTACTATAATTAATGTGTCGCCGCAATGCTGGCGCCCGAACCTACCCTAACCTGTTTCCGATCGCACAACGTTCACGCCATCTTTCACGGGATTCACAAACCCGTATTGAACATCTCAGCGGTAGGTAAATCTGTTGATTATGAACACGTAACTTCGATTTCAATAAAATCCATCCCGTTCACTTCTCCAAACGAAAAACTATCGCGATTTCTTAATCCGTCCAGACAATTGCAAACCTACGTCGAACAATAGTTATCGCCCTCGATTACTTAGAAACTGTCTTTCGATTGAAAACATTCATATCGACATTCCGAGTCGAATTTGGAGGTTAGGAGTCGCGATGCAAGAGAGAGACGGGTGTGTCGAGGTAAGCAGTGCGGTTGTGTGCGGCACGAGACGGGGCGGGGCGGAGCCCCTGCTTCCACCAGATAAAAATAGATATTACGAGTTTACCGCGGCGCCAAGATTGCGGGGTATCGCGACGATTACGTCATCGGTAGTAGCGCGAGTGGTTGGAGCAAGGACGCTTGTCGTGTCGCCCGCCGTCGCCGCCGTTGCCGCCGCCACCGCCACCGCCGCCGACGGCGACGACGTTGTCGGCGGCGTCCGGTCGCCGTCGCGAACCACGAATTTTCGTGTCTCCCATCCTGCGGGCGGCTTTTAACCGTTTTCGACGAGTCGCTGTAACGACTCCGATGAATTATGCAATTGTGTTTAGAATCCTACCGGGGAAGAGTTTTCAATTCGATCGCGTAACTTGCTTGCCTTAGGGGCGAGGAATGTACTCGTTAGAATAGTTTTAACAGTTTTATATCGTGTAACAGAATGTAGATGTTATTTATTTGTGTAATAGTCAAGAGATATGTTTTAAAATGTAATAAACTTTATACATAATATGTAATTGTGTAATAAATAATAATCTAACGGAAATTAAAATGATGTTTATTAATTACTAGCCGTATTCGTGTTCCTATAGAAATTAAAAGGGTAGTATGGAAGCGATTATTAGAAAATGAAACGAGATTGAATCAGCAACTCTATAACTGAGAATATTATCCATAAATAATGGTACGCAAGATTGTAATAATCATGATGGTCCCAGCTACGTGTTGATCCAATACGCGATAACCCGCAGTAAACTACTCTGACCTCTTCAGGCCCCTTCTTCGTGTTTGCAATAAAGCTGTATCCTTCTAGGTGATGAATGGATACTTAAACCTGGCGTCTCGCAAAGTGATACAGACTACTGATACTATTACGTCCTACCACGTAGCTACCGAATCTTTTCCCGAACAGAAATAGCCACTAAATAATAGTCACTTTTAAAATAAACTACGCGAATATCTGTAAACTCGATAAACGACAGGGTAATGCAGTCAGCTTATTAACGATATGTGGAGCACATATTTCTGTCATTTTCATAGTGAGTAACTCTGGAAAATTGAAAGCAAACTGAGCCCTGTAATAAAGCAATTCTCTCGGTCCTCTGAAGATCACGATAAAGGAACAATTGTGGAACTTACTGCAGCTTGCAGTTAACTGTCCTCGTTTCTGTACCCGCGACATATTATTTTCTGTCTTTTAAGTCTATTAGATGTCTAGAATTTTATTTTATGAATCCTGCTCATTTATCTGCTGAAATCTCTTTGATGTAATGTACGGTTCGTTGAATTGCAACATCCTCCTTTTTTCCACATAATTAATCAGCTTAGGTATCGGTATCATTTTGCATTTTTATCATTTCATACGTTTCTTAGAAGACTAAAAAACTTTCGTGCATTTGCTACGATAGTTTCGACTAGACATTAAAAATGCTTCTAATCTTTCGACTCTTATGTCAACGAGTAATACTTTTTTTCTAACGGTTTCTGTAATTGCCGATACTCGATGTGTGCGATGTTCGCAGATCTCAAGAGTCGACCTTTTTGTCACATACCAATTGCCGCATAGCGATACGGCAAGGTGTTTGTATGAGTGCGTGTGCAAACACGGATGGCAGAAAAAATAACGTGTCCCGAGACGTACGACAGCGCCGAGTAAAGTGTCTGGAGTCTCGTTCGGAATGCGATACGTTCGAGGTGCGGTAGGTGAGCACATTTTGTATAGACAGATACCTTTTCGGTCATAGTTCGACGTTGTTTCGTGTTTCTTACTTCTAAAATTTTTTAAATAGTACACTTGTACTTGAACGAAGCGAAAAGATCTTCGTTAACTGCGGAACTTGATCGTTAAATCAGAGAGACTAATTTATTCGAGTTAATTAATCACCATAACTTTTGTTTTTGAGGATGTCCGGAAATGAAAGAATTATATCACGTTATACATACTTTACGCAGAAATGTAAATCCGTCAAATGTATTTTACGTCCAAAATAATAAAGTTTATTTAGTTCCAGGAAAATTCGGACGCAATTGCAACTGATTTATCATCGTGTAATAAATTTATTATCTTGTAATAAATTGATGGCACACTGTCTGCGGTATCGATTACATATTTCATAAAAATCGACTAAAAATTCCTCGTACTTCACGAAACAGATTCTATCCTCGGAAACCGATTTCGATTATGAATAGAAAGCCACAGATTTGCAAGCGTTGCGCTATGGAAATAAATTTGAATGGTAGAAAAAGCGATCCACGCGTGGATTCACAGAAACGGCCGATTCTAAATCATTCCTGTACGAGCGGAAGATTCGCGAAGGGTAAATAACGAGTACTAATAAATTTTACGGCCGCAAGAAAAAGAGGAACGAATAAAAAGAAACATATGGACGCATCGAAATTAGTCCGATCTTCCTGTGATCGTTGCCAGAATGGGCCAACGCTGTCTAATAAATTGAATGCAATTATTCATCGGATATGCGGTATAATGGTTCTTCCCTTCCGTAGAAAAAAATTTAATGGCTAAAAATAGAACTGCATTTCATCGTCCGAACCCGAATAGAACCATCTATCATTTTCATTTAAATGTCAGTTAAACGATAAAAAGTATTACACCGTCTGACGGTAATTAATCAAATCCGATGATTCGAAATATTGATTCCAGCTACGATTAAATACGATAGGGCACAGTCAATAAAATGAATACAACTTCTTTAATTCTGAATTCACAATTTTTTCTCCGTTTATCTATTTGTATCGATCGGTACCCACGTTGTCCTTCTAAGATCACAGATTTCCAGATGCGTGCCGATCATGTTTTCAAACGATAAGGGGAACTACTGCCGCTTGAGATAGTGCATCACCGAGTTATCGTGGAATATTTCGAAATTCTCACGACCTACATAGACAACCTTGAGGTGAATTTACCGAAGGGTGTACATTGAACCATTGTATTCGTACTTTTGACTCGATTTCCTTAAAAATCATTTACCCCCCATACGTTGAAAAATTTAACACGACACTTAAACTAATATTTTTATTTTCATTTCCTTGTACCTTGGTTGTACAGTCACAGTCTACCGATCGCTGATTAATGATCAACATCTTAATCTCGTTAAGCTCACGTGACTATTGTCCGCGATTCGTTCGACTATAAAACCAAAATGAACGGAGCTTTATGCGAATCGGGAGAGCTAACGTGGCGACGCAAAGTGTCGAGTGCCAATGTGTTTTCCCAGTTGGGTCAAACACCCTGAGCTTAGATAAGGTTTCCAACCTTGGCACAGCCAAGCCAAGTAACTACAACGTAGGTGCACTCACGATACACACTTACGCATGATCTCGTGCGATGTGCGTGTCATTAAAGAAGTCCACATACATACATGGCTCGACAGATATATCGAGATCAGTATCAGAAGAATGATCGAAATGCAGAGAAAATAACTGTTTACTGTCACCGATTGAGTGTCATTGATACTTTATACCCAAAGATTTACATCGAACATTTTTTACTGTGTAATAAGAAAATTTGCGGATCAATGAATCACAAGGTTTTAGGTATATCAAAACATTATTAACTCTACAACCCAATTGCATTACTTCCGCATTGATCGTAAGATACAAAATATTATTTAAATTTCTATTTACAAGTATTTCATTAGAAAAAACAATTCCTACTTCTACATATGATATAAGTACTATTTATCAAATACCAGAGAGTCCCTTGAATCTAATTAAAAGCAATTAACAATAATTTTAATTTGACCATCGTTTTTCACACTTCATCATATAAACAGAATTTATTCAGTCAACATTACGGTCGATTTTAATGACAACTTTCTAAGAAATTTCCCCGAAAACCCGATCTCCCTGAGAGAAATAAATCAGTAATACTGTTCCAACAGGACGCGAATCAGGAAGCTGGAAATAAAAGCGCGAAGCATGAAAGGAGCACGCACATGTCAGCGACAATCGGCAGCTACACGGTAAAGGTAGTAAAGCCAGTGGCCGTGTCGCCTATATATGTGTACATGTACACACATCTATACATACATATATAAATCGGCGTCAGACGTGACCCTTGTCCTTCAAACGGCCTTTCTACGACCGTACGGCTCGGTGTAGGTACACCATACGTGTCGCATACCTAACGACACGCATAGCATACGAGAAAGCCACCATGGCAAACCTCTGATTGTTTGCGTTTCGTTGTACGTGCTTGAATTCTGCTTACGTATACCTACACGCGTCTCCGCGTTCCGAGCTGGATATTTTCGTTTGATCTAGTGACAAATAAATTGCCCGATAAAAATGATCAAACTTTGAATTCTATATATGAGCCGTTCAGTGCACAAATTGACTAACTCTATAAAAAATGAAGTTTTTAAAAATGGATAGAAAGCATATATTGATTTTTAAAATCCTTTTTAAATAACAAATTTGAAAAAACGGAAAAAATGGAGTTAGACGATTTGTGCACTGAACGGCTCATATGTATTGCGATTATGAACACTGTAATTGATGTATTAAAATACATATTAATTAAGGTATTCGGTGAATACCCGATACTTTTAATGCCGATTTGTAAATAAATGTATTTTTAGAGAGACGAAGTAGGTGAATTAATGAGCAGACCCCGGATGTTTATGCAAATATCCGTCCTCCATGGGCGGTAAATAATAAACAGCATGTAAATCAAGTATTTATTTCCTAATTGATTTCTACCTACATAGATGAAGAATCCGGTAAAGATGGAATCTACTCGACTTCCACAGGCCCATGTCTTTGTCCCCCGTTTCTAAGATATAGATTTGCATAAACACCCGCAGTCCATTGACAAGAATAGCATTCGCGATTGGATTCTCGTGAACTTAACGGTGAATGCAATCAAATTGACGCTTAATCTCGACAGAGATACTAAACGTACACATGTTATACGTACACACGGTGTAATCAATATCAAGAATTAAAATAACCCCATCAATCACCAAGTGAACGTATACGTTCCACAGGTACACCGACTTTTTAAATACACAATACGTATGCATTACGTCTCTTAAAAACCATTCGGTATATCTAACTGTACAATATAAATCTACCCTCAGCCTCTTAATAGCACAACGAAGAACCAATCAATGAAGTCAGGAATTCGATCTATACAAACGGCGCCTTGGTTCCTTGGATACCTGATATTCCAAGGAAAATGGATCGGTCACCTTGCGAGAAAGATGCTTGCGTACGTGGGTTCGCGTGTGTGTGTGTGTGTGTACACGTACGTTTGCACCGGTGTATGTATATTCAATTGGACAGACGAGACCGAGCGATAGGAACCACGACGAGTTTAGCCAAGCGGTGTTTGCCCGCGATAACAGAGATGTATGCGGCCAGTGGCGCCTATGCTGCAGCCAATGACGGATCAGAGAGGGCACGCTGCCATACAACACCATTCCTGGTTTGTTTAGCTGCAGCTTTCTAAAATTAACGCCCTTATGCACGTTGCTGCGTATAATTACAAGCGCAAATAGATCTTTGTTAATTTTAATAGTCGCGCCTATGTGTGTCGGTATAGGAATATGGATAGCTAGAGACTACAAATGTCCGAACGTGTGTGTCTGTGTGGATGTTTGTGTAAAAATAGAAACAATCGTCGCAGGAGATGTAATATATTATAATCAGTATATGTACTATTAAAGTGTATATTTTCAACGACTTGAAAAGTTTGTTATATTCGTTCTTCGGAGGGTTAACACAAGTCTGAAGTATAAATGTGATGTTTAGATTTAGATTCGTTGATTAATTTGATTTGGTTTAATTTTGAAATGGGACTGGAAGGTGTGGAAATAATTACTAATGAAAATGTTGCTAATTTACTAGTCGTTATTAATCCTATAAATGTGACGACTTATCATACGTGAATTAATCTAGTTACACCGCACAGATTATTGTATGTATTAAACACGGAATCGTTTCAGTGTGATCACACACATGTAATTGGAAACTGAGAGAAACGAAATTGCATAGTCAAGAAAGACGTGAAACTAGTAGCTTACCTTGGGGAGTGTCCCCAAGGGACCAATGAAGATCTCCAACCATTGCTATTTTTACTACATTACTATCAATTTGCACTACATACCTGTGAATCACTATTTTCCTTTCTTTGCATAACACATCTTTTAATTACTACTCTAATGAACAAGAACTATGTATCCATAATTATCAAGAATGCGATACAATTAAAAATGATTCATAATTTACATATCATACACTTCGGGAACTCCAGGAATTCCACAAGCTAAACCAATTACTTTGCATAATCTGTAATTGAAACAGCAGGTAGAAAACTTCCAAATACTTTACTTTGCGGACATATCGAAACGCAGGGAACGCTTGCGAAACTTTTAAACGAGAAAAGTAAAGAGAGTCATTATGCTTTACTCGTTCCATTGTTTAATGGGGATCGATAAAAACCTTCACAAAACCAATGAAAAAGAACAGTTGTAAAGACGTAAAAGTTTGTGTCAATCGCGCAGCGATCACATCGTCGCGCGTCATAGGCGACAGGTGACCGCGTCAGTGAGTCGCCAAGTCGAGGACGAAAGCCTTAAACGAGAATCGCGGGAAAGGATAGCCGCGAATGGCGCGACTTTCACGAGAATTCTATTAGCAACCCAATCGAACTTGCCCGAAAAAAAATTCCCGCCGGTGAATTAACGACATCCAACAGGACATCGACAACAAAGCCATAAAAACCATTTCCCGCATTGCCGGTGCATGTACACGTTTCTCCATTAGTCACTGGCCGTTGGCAAATTTGGATAATAAGTGATTCGCATTTGCAACTTAAAATTTCTGTGATCTGTCCCACAGAATTTTTTGAATTCTGAAAATTTTGTGTTCGAAGTTTTCTGTGCTGAGACACTTTTGGTGACTGACAACTTGTGTGTCCAGAAGTTGTTGGTGCCTATAGGATTTTTAGGTAATGGAATTTCTGTGTTGGGAAATTTGTGGGGTTTAACCTTTTGGTTACTATACGCTACAATAGTCTTTTCGAAACGGTATAATACTACATATTTTGACGCAAGTAATTCGTTCGGACAATACAGTATCGTTCGCTTTGCATACCTAGTCACAGTTCTATAGCCACTCTGTCTATGGATCTGTTTGTTTTTCGAACTGTTTGCATGAAAATGTCACAGTAAGAAGCGTCATGCACAAATGGCTGAGATTCTAATTGTAAGCTTTACGCCTGTAACTACCGGCATTCATACATTTTTGCCAGGATTTTTCTAAGCTTCCTAATATCTGGAATTAAATACCTGCACCTTGAAAACTACTGATACAAAAATTTCAACCCCTCCGGCGCTATAAAATTTTCAATGATGGAATGACGTTCACATAAAACATAAATGCAGAATCGCAGTTTTATTAATATAATACTAGAGTGTTATTTTTATCATTTAGAAAGTCATTCTTTTTAGACCACCACCAAATCGGTACACGTCCGATGACTTGTGGACGGTGGTGTAAGTATGTACCAACGTAGTATGTAATTCTCCCTCCAGTGTCTCGCGACATTAAGACGCACATTCTCCGGGGCGTCGGAAAATACGCAGATAGAACCGACGGAGTGCTGTGCACTTTCGTGTGCGCATCTCCTAGGAACACCCACGCGGAATTGGTAAATTGTACAAGCTCACACAGACAGACCGATACATAGCCACATTTGTACGCGGTCTGCTTGTGTGCCACGAGTTAGGTAAACACGTAAAATCGTAGCGAGCAGTGTTTATCCGCCACCGGGTCTCCGTCGAAACGGTATCGCGGAATTACCGGGTCTGAATTGATTTTAAAACGCCCCACATGGATTTAATACAGACAACTGAGGCTGGTTTCGTGTGAGAACAATTTGAGAATTTGAAGAATTTATACCCTGTCGATAACGGTGTGTATGTGTATGCGATTGTCGCTGATAATTTTGGAAGTTTTTAACAATTTTATTTACACTCTTATTATTCTATTGAATTTTAGTAAAAGTTTAACGTGTTTATAATTGATTTCTGTCCACTATATTGTTTGATTCCGAGAATGTTCAGAACTTCTCGGAATACGTGTACCAGACTAGGGTGTCACGGGAAGTGTGGCGAAAAGATGGGATTGGCAATTCAGATGACAAAAAAGAGTTTCTTTTGCGGAATATATGTCATGTAAACGATTTAAAATCGCAAGCGTTATAGAATTAAACGCAACAATACAGAAGTAGATACAATTAGAACTAGTAGCATTACCACGAATCATTCGAAAACTCCGGATGAAACCTGTCCAGATTAACAGATTAACAACTTTCTCAATCAATCCCACCGAAAAGCTAATCCTTTAAAGTTTAAAGGACCGAAAGTGATCCCCACAGTTACCAGAGTCTTCCGGAAACGTGAATTCGTGAAAATGCGCATACGGAGCGGCGCACACGCAAGAGGCACGCACGATACTCATAGGTTATGTGTACGTACAATAAGTAATGCACCGAGGGAGAGAGCGACAGAACGAGAAAGATAGCGAGGGAGAGAACGAAGGCGGGTGTAAAACACACACACAAATGTTTCCGAGGCTCTCCAACCGTGTCTTGCCTATATAGGATACGTGTTGACGCTTTGTAATGGCAGAATAAAAGATGGCCCGACGCCAGTGAAGGCGCCACATACCAGGCGCCGCCTAACCTCTCTTTTCCTCTATCTCTTTTCCGTCGTAGCTCGCCGGTTCGCTATGTCTCTCACACTCTCACAATCCCTCTCTCTCTCTCTCACTCTCTTATTCAGTCTGCCGCCACGCTAGTCTCCGTTCTCTCTTTCTCTCTTTCTCCCTCGTTCCCTTTTTTTTACTCTTACTCTGTTCGCCTCTCCTTGCGGCTACTCGATCGCCCCACCTAAAGACCACCTTTCCTTTTCCACTCTTCCCGTCTCTCTTTCCCATGGCTGTACGTATGTATGTATGTATATACCACACTACGTCCTTCTACGACCTCCTCTATGTACTCTCTGTCTACCCCCACCCCGATGTCCAATTCTTCCTCAACCCTAAGCACACACACACACACACACACACGTAGACACGCGTGCCTCTCGAGGGACTCGCGATTACAATTAAGCTGCATTTTCCCATTGCCAGCAGCGAATCGACATTTCGTTCCGAAGCGAAAGGCCGGCGACAATTGAACGGCACTTTCGTGACTCCGAGCCGGCCGACGATGAGATTCATTCACGCCGGGAGGGGGGATAGATGTGCCTCGCGAAACTGCGATTCATATGCTAATCTTATTATAATGATATAATTAACTGTGTTTAAGAAGTGTTTGGTCATTCGTTTAAAGCGTGTACTTGAAAGCCGGTGCGCATTCTGCATGAATGTGTGTGTCCGTGTAACATGTTATCGGCGAGCGCGCATGTAACAAAATTGCATAATTTTTTTTTTTGCAGACTAATCAGTCAAACGTTAAAGCTCGTTATTACCTCTTTTTCTCTTGTTTTCAATCACGTTGGATGAAATTTTTTTGGTTGGTTAGAGATCTACACTTCGAAAATATCTTGAAATTGAGAAACTTGGGTTTCTATGTTACGAAGGAACCTCGGTTTTTTTGTGAATTACGAAAAACTTAATAAACTATACCACTTGTTTAACTGGAGTGACTCGATTTAAGATATTTCAAGCAGTTTTTTTTTCTTTGAAAGAATCCTCCGTTTTCCGAACAACCGTCGGTTTATCGTCGTTGCACCGGGTGCAGATTTATTGGAAAAGGAATGTTAACTCATAACTACTTTCGAAGCGGCGAAAGTTCGCTTTGAAAGAAGCGAGTGTGTCCCGAGTATCTGGTCCGAGTGATTTAGAACGAAGTGATTAAATTCAGCGATACAGCCCGTGGAATCGTTTTATCGAAAGTCACTGCTCGGACAACTGAAGTTTTCAAGAACACTTCGTCAAATACTGACTACTAACTTCTATATTAATTTTCTTTATCTGTTACACTCGTCGGATATCAAGGCAACGAACGAAATGTAGATCTCACTTCTACGACCTTACGTTTCCAACTATTCTCACGTTCAACGTTTCGGTCTGTGTGTGTGTTTTTTCACCAAAATTCTCTAAATACGCAGGCGAGATGAAAATTGTCAGACGTTATAGCACATCAGTTGCGCCGTGCAGAGAATAGCAGGTTTCAAAACAAAGCTATTGATCCTCGGCCAGTCCCGCGAGTGTCATTGCACCGTCGGAATTCCTGCGAACGACCTTCATATTTTTTCCTTCCACGTATATTCGTGTGCAACACGCGTATCGCGTGATACACGGTATGCACGTTATGATCGTGCATTCTGCATTGCCACCCAATAAGGTTGCTCTTCTATTTTCTTATTAGAGACACGCGGAAAAACGGTTCCCGGTATTACGCAGGAAAATTATATCCAATCTGGCGTTCAAAGTTCCTGCACCTCGGTCGCGGGAACGCTGAACGTCTAATTATTTGGAACTGCTTCAACAATTAAGAGGCTGATCGTATAGAAAGTAATTCCAACCGGTCGTTACGTTTTCTATTTTTAAGACGTAACGTAATAACACGCTCCATTTCGTACAACAGAGCGAGAGCTAAAATCACGCGGATATATGTAATCGTATTTACTCGAATTCCTTTATCCCACTATTACACGTGCACCACCGTTCATAGGCATTTGGACACCTACACTGTGATGAAATAATCGAAGACTGAACATAACAAGGTTACTGGTTCCAAAACGTAAGTGTTGAAAAACTCAGTTCTTTAAACACTCAAGTTTTCTTCTCGAAACTACAGAAAAACAATTCATCACTAGTGTCACACTTCCTCGAAGGTGTTTTATGACACTTTCCTAAACATACAATATTTGCATGATATCTAATTTAAATGAAAAACAAACAATCAACAAAAATAACCCTTATAGCCTTGTTGTATATTGCAAATTCAAGATGACCCCATACTTCAATGATAACAAGATAAAAACGGTAAAAAACGTTCAATCCGTTCCAAATATCATATATTCAGTGCTTACAGCAGGTGTCCCAATACTTGTAAACCCTGGTACACATATATATATCCATACATCGCAGAATCTCCCAGTAATACTCGCCGTTTCGTAAAGAAAGAAAGAAACGATCGAGCATGCTGAACGCGGTATTAAAATTCAGGGATGAAACGTGATGACTGTTTACGCGTGTGCAGACGATGCAAATGGTGCTCTTCCCGCACACGTACACGCGTGCATGCACGTCGGTGAGCACGTGTACCCCATTATTGCCGGTGAAACGGCTCCGTTGGATTCACGAAGCGCCACGTGAAACGTTCTGCGGGATCTGCGGATCGACGTGCGTAGGCAGTGCCCCGATGATGTTCGTCGAACGAGAATGTCGATGTGGAAACAGTCAGACAGATTGCTCGTTTAAGTGAATTAATAAGCGATAACAATCTAGTAAGGCTGCAGCCGCATAATAAAATAATGAAAAGTCTGCGGACAATTAAGAAACGACAATAATAACACGAGATTGCGATCGCGGTATAATTCTCGCGCGGAAACGATACGTGCGCACCGCTATGAACAATTTTTTACCTCATACTATCGTATCGTAACATCATTCGCGAATAAACACCGTCTACTCGGAACGTTCGAAAAACATGCTTTTAACTTGACAATAAATGCAATTAATAGAACAGTTATACCACTTCAAAGTGTCACCGTGATAATATATCGTCTAATGAATATTTAATCCATTGGCGTGCATTTACATTATAACAGCCGAGACGATCGGAAAAATTGCTAAACTGTGCGGTAACACGTTCAAGAAAATTACACCAACGTTTTCTTCTCTCGTTTCTTTTTTTACAGCAATTAACACGATCCCTGGTGTGTACGAACGCGATCACGGAAAATGTAGAACGTAAAATTACCGTAGCAATTAACACGGATAAATGTATGACTTCGGCGGTTACGCTTGCGCCGTTTAATTCCCCAGTCTTTTCACCTAGTCTCTCTCACTTTCTTTCTATCCCTTTCATATATTACTTTCGTTCTCTCTCTCTCTCTTCTCCTAATACAGGCTCGTTCCCCTCGCCCCTTTGCAGTCGCTCTTTCAAATACATACTCCCACTTGTTCTCTCTATCTGCTTGCTTACACCTCACACACTGCTCGCGTATAAACACGATACGCAATGCCGGCCTACCAGAACTGAAATACGCGGCGCAGCCTCCCACGCGAATCGCATCGCAAAAGGCGCCTTATTTAAAGGAAGCGTGCAATCTCATTCGTACATTCCTATTGGATGCACGTAGGTTTGCACGGCTCGTTGACACAGTTATAATCGTGTATGTATGTACCCGCGATCTCCGCGGCCGATCGTGGAAACGTTTAAAACCCTGTCAAACTAGAATATAATCTTCCAATATAATACACCGAGAAAGTAATGAAAATACCAAAGTATACAGGATATCTGTCATTAAACCGCGAACGCAGCTTAGACAGGTGAAACCGCTGGAATATCTTTGAATATAATTTATTGATTGGAAATTGTGGTAATTAATCATGTTACGCATTAAGCGTCACAGTTTCTTTTCTTTTTCTGTATACGATACATACATATATTTGTAAAATACTATACATACAGTGTATATGTATACTACGGTGTGCTGAGAAGATTTAAATCAACGAATCGACGATCTTGAGAGTGTATACAACGGGTACAAAATATTCCTTCGGGACGTGATATTCGCGATATTTGTAAATTATGTACGTAATATCGCGCTGTTGTGGGCGCGAAGCAGTTTACGTTTTTATCGTGCAAGTGTTGCAGACACCGCGGGAGATTGGAACATATGGCCGAGAGAGAACCGCGAGATACCTAGCCGAGGGTCGCGAGGAAATTCAATCGTGCCTCGATACGACGAGGTTAACGAAAGAGACACTCCCTCCTCTTTTCTTCGTTTCTCTCTCCCGCTCTCTCGTTCAGTCTGGTCATTCACAAGGAGGCTGGCTGGACCTCAAATATTATGCTCGGTCGAGAGGAGACTGGAACATTGGCGTAAGCACCGGCGTGATCCTCGGTAACGGTCGGGAAAGAGAATCCATAAAGGTGAAAGTGCGAAATGTCCCCACGGTGGAAGAATTGCAAAATTGTAATCCGTGTATTGCTTCCTTTCATAAAGACTCGAATTTATAACGTATGCGTTTGGGTACGTGATACAATCTCGTATATCGTCTTTATTACTAAAATAAATGCCAATGCGATGTACTCGTACGTTCTTACCATCTATCTCTAGTTATGTATTCCATTATATTAGTATTATTACTGTAATCATTTATTCGCAGTGTCCAGCATGATTCAGGACTGTCTCGATAAATATCCGTACAGTGTTCAAGATGAAGTATCACTTATTCAGCTCCGTGGCTTTTTATCGTACGAAAAAAAAACTTTTAACAACCAATAATAGACAATTAGAGACAAGTACGTTGTTTCGTTAATTACGATTCTAAGTATCAAACCATTCGTGTTATCTTTAATCAACTCTATCACCTCGAGTATTCTAATTCGTACCAGAATATTTTCATATTTATATTCAAAGCTAATTAACACAATTACTAATATACGGTGACGAATAAACTAAAATAAAATTCTTTAATAAGAATCATTTCGCGGCATGAATTCGACATACATTTGAAATTCAACGTTTTCTCGAAGAAATTCGCATCCTTCGAGGAGTATCAGCTGTCTGTCGGATTTAATCCAAGTGGAACAAGTCTCAGGTTTACGGCATTTATGCATACGATTGGCGCCGCATAATATCGACACAGATTGGCACACTCGAGCGGCTCGATACGGAGGAGGCGTGAGAGCGAACTTCTCGGAAGAGCATGCGAACTTTGACAGATGGCCTCATATATCTCTCATTCCTGATGCTTCGAGGAACGGTTATTTTGTAACCAAGCGTTACCACCGCGAAGCGGTCACATTGTAATTTAATTATTGTTTTAATTACGACCGCCCGCTAATCGGACGAACAATACGCCGTTCACGTATGGCCGGTGCAGAAGGCGATGCGGGAAAGTACATCTGCGTGTGTCGGCGATTGCGAAATGTTACGTAAAACAAAGAGTTTATAGTGTCTTTGACGGTAACGGCCACCGGGAAGATAATAGAAAAATATGCACGGGTTAGTTTCTACAAATCGAACGATATTATTTAATATATGTACACCGAATAAGCGTATTAAAAAACGAATATGTGTTATTAGAAACGCAATCGCGGTTTATCCGAGTATTTACTACAATTTCATTTTAAAGGCATCGTTAAAGGACAACGACCGTCATCGTGAAAAGCGAACGTATGTGTTTATGTATTCGCGATTCCGAGGGAACCACCTGATGGGTATTTATGAAAATTTACATGAAAATATATGTTCCCAGAAAGGAAGATACACGATGAGTTATAAATTTCTTCAACCTTTCGTTTCAAGACCGATATTGAAAAATTGATACTCATAAAAGTCGATTATTGAGAAAAAATTTGATTTTCTATCGTACACAACATAAGATCTAAAAAATATCTTTCATACATTCAAACACCTATTCACACGACCCCGCGTTGAATAATACCAAAAAAACATACGAAGGCGATTGCGTTAGCAGCACCTGCACAGATAAACAATCATTCAACGACAACCCAAAACAATCGCGCAGCAGCCTTGCGAACCGTCCAAAGTGCGTGTAACCAGCTAATTTTTCACGTTTCTCCAAACTCAGGAGCCCGGTACCGGTATCGTAGCGATATACAGTTGACGAGGAGCACTTCTGGATCTATTTTCGCTCGATCGAAAGATTGAGGCCGTCGACCTAAACGGATCTCTCGAGCAGAAAGAGAGAGAGAGAGAGAGAGAGAGCAAGAGAGAGAAAGCCGGTAGCGAGTTAGACTAAAAGAGAGAGACTCGGAGAGAGACAGATAGGAAGAGAGGAGGGGGGGGGGGAGGGGGGTCGCAATGCGAATCACAATATTCGCTCTTTGCTCACAAATGGACGGCGATGCTCGGGCAGGAATGACGAGGACGTCGAGGGCGACGGGCGACAGGCGACGAGCAATCAATCCTTCATTTTATTAAGAGGCTTATTCGCGCCGCGATTTCATTCCGGCTGAAGTGGGCTGATCCAATTCGATTTCATGGCGCCCCCTCTTTTGCATGCCACCACCACTACCACCACCACCACCACTCTTTTCCATTGACGAACAACTCGAGCGGTTGATCGTCGCATTCCCCGGCTTCATCGGTGCGCCCGGCCTGTCGAGATAAAGCGCATTTTTCTCGCGCCTCCCGACGCTCCATTTTAGAGCTGGAGAACCGGTCGGTATCCGCGTGGAAACGTCGGTCCCGACGTGCCCGTTTCCACGAATTAAAGTACGCGCGTGGTACCGATGCCCGATCGGGTGTTTTTTTTTTTTTTCTCGACTAGCATAATCTGGCGAGCACGATAAAACAAACTTATTATCGAGTTATTAATACAACACATCACGATAATTTCAGATATCGGCAACGTGGCCTCGCCGCCACGCTCGATTCGCCGATTGTCCGCGTGTATCGTCGTAGATCTCGGTAGGATAGTTTTCATGTTTTTTTCCCCCCGTCGACGGAACGTCTGTCTCGAGATTTTTTTTGTCGATCCTCGGATAAGATATTTGCATGTAAACAGCGCGATTAAACCGCGATCGAAATTTTCGAAAGATGCATCCTCGACTGTTGTATACGTATGTTATGACAGACAGACTTGTGGGTATTTCTTTCCGGTCGGTTTTGCATATCATCTTTTTGCTGGACGTTAAACGGAGACATTAATTACAATAGTTTCTGAGAGAATCGGCGTATAGCGTGATCGACTGACGTGATGAACGCACGTCTGCAACATCAGGCGGCTATTAGAAGAGGCAAATTTTCAAGGAAAATCTATAATTATCCGAATTCCCAACGGCATAGAGAGAATCGATGAATTAGATTCATCATGGTAACGGCAATCGCTGAAAATAATAGACCTCGTCAGAGAGAGGGAGAGAGAGAACCGTGAAGACTAATTACACCGTTTTAACTTCTCGTTGTTTCCACTCTTAACGACCTGTTAATTTTTCAGCTTATTCACCGGCACATTGTTTGTGGTCCCCGGTTAAAAGGAAGCTATAAATACCACCGTAAATTACGTAATGCACGCTTATTTTATAATTCTAATAACGCACCTGTAACATCTTCTTTTCGGCATATTCAAGGAAAATGTCGTGTCTTACGTACATTTAAATTAAAATATACGCCGTCAAGAGCACGAGAATATTATAATTAATGTTTACCGTGTTACTGGCGTTCGTAATTTAGATTTCACATTATACTTTTTGACGCAGTTACTTTGTTATTCGCGTTCTAACGGAATGTTTCTCCAAACGCTTTATCCTTGC
The DNA here is from genome assembly GCA_917499265.3 of Mimumesa dahlbomi. Taxonomy (NCBI): domain Eukaryota; kingdom Metazoa; phylum Arthropoda; class Insecta; order Hymenoptera; family Crabronidae; genus Mimumesa; species Mimumesa dahlbomi. The sequence continues at coordinate 5,825,636 of OU824118.1, read as the reverse complement.
GTGGGATAAAGTACAGTGACTCGAAAGTTCATCTGTGTTTTCCCCCGCTGCTTATACAGGGAGAGTTCTCTCCCCTTTAAGGGATTCGATCGAACTTCCCCAGACTGCAGTGTCCTTGACCTTCTTGCAGGATCGCGTACCAACGAGAAGCGGAAAGTGGAAACGAAATCGAAACCAAACGCAAAGATAAGAGTGGAAGATGATGTAACAAGGAAATTCCCATTTCCTACATATATAATTCAATAAGACATTCGAGTGAATTATTGCGCCAATTAAAATCGATGATTCGATATCTTGCGAAAGTTTACGCAGCATGAGAATGCACTATCGATCTATACGAATCTCCTATTTTCCTTCATTGTACAGATTCGCACAGAAAGAATCCTTGTTTTTAACATTTTTCATACTTTCTTGTCAAGAGAATATTTTCCTTACTCCATTTTCTTTATAATCCTATTACTTCAAACATAACAGACACCATGTATCCATTACAATTAGCAGAATTAAAATCTGAAAAAATACTTTAGAATCTAAAAATTCAACAAAGGTCATCGAGTCCCCTACCCAAGGACCACGTAGAACACGATGAATGAAGTCTCCCCCCCGTTATCACAGGTCAGACAGATAAAGAAAGAGGAAAGCAAAAAGGACAAGGCCAAACTAGGGTGAGATAGGGGGGCGACAGGGAGAAAAAGCTAAAACGAGAAAAGACGAGGGAAAGAAGCGAGGAGGGTGCCCGAGCGAGAGAGAAAATCGGGAGAGAAAGAGAGGAGGATTTCAGCGATGATTTTCCCGGAGGATGAGGGTGTCCTAGATCGGGGATCTCCCGCGTAAGAAAGGAGCAGGCACGAGCAACTTGTTGCTTTACAATGCTGGAATGTCTGTCTGTTGGGTACGCAGCAGTATTCCCGGCGCAACATGTTGCAATCACCCTAAACCACCACCGTAATATATTTCCGCGTGCTCCACCCACGAAATATTCTGCTGGAACCTGCGTCGCGTATTGCTGGAAGATTTATTACTCGCGTTGAATATAGAATTCTCATTATATCACGCGTGGAAGTTGAAGGGGGGGGGGGGGGTGAGGGGAGGGGGAGAGTAACCGCGGAAGGTATCAATCATTCGAAATTACGGGAAAAGAGCTTTTTATAATCCCGGACGAATATTCCGTAGTGATCGTTAGAACTTCTTACGGATTTAATTAAATGGACGTAAAGTAGGAATTAATTAATTATGTAGCGAGCATTAGAGTGCAGACGTTTATGCAAATGTAGATTTTTCGTGTGGAATATAAAAGGAGTGGAACGTAAAATGTGTCGGAAGAAAATGATTAGGGAACAAATATTTCTACTGGATGTTATTACCATTGCCTTCTTGCGGACACGTATTTTCATAAATATCCGTGGTCTATCATATCAAATTTATTGAATGGATAATACGATGTTACATTCTTTTAATAACGCATTCGTTTCCAAAGCATTAAAAAAAGTAGCTTAATTTACAACTTTGTTAGTATGAATCCAGGAATGAAAAATTCATATTTTCTATTTTTATTTTCTATTATTTAATTTTTAACAAATACAGAGTTTGCAAGTAAATTTACTCTATTAATAACCACAGAAAAATAACGTTTAGATACAAGAAGTCCATCATGTCACAAGAACGCACAGAAAATCCACGGACAAACGGTACAACGCCGTCATCCAACAGATGACTCTTCCTCCAGACGCGTTTCCCGAGATGCCGAGCAGCGTGCCCGGCGCCGGCGGGCCCCGGGCGTCGGAAGAAAACTCGAAAACACCGGGGGGAAAAAAAAATTGCGACCGCGTCTAAACGCAGGTCAACCTGACCCGCGATGCCCGGACTCGAGACGGCCACATTTCGATCGATCGTCGGCCGAAGCCACGACCGGCCAAAGAGCGTAGAAAGGAAGAGAAACATCGTGCGGGAGAGACAGAGAGCGAGCGAGAGGGACGGAGAAACTAGCGCCAAAATAAATCAATAAAATAGCGAGTTGAGTCGACTCAACTCGACTCCGGCACGTACATACATACATACATACACGTATACACACATACATACGTATGTATACTAACGTACGTACACGTATATACATAGACGTACGGTACGGATATGGGCTGTAGCGCGCGGAGAAACGGGGAGAGGAGGGAAGAGAGGAGAGAGAGGAGAGAGAGGAGAGAGGCGAGGAGACGAGACGAGAGGCGAGCGAGCGAGGTCGAGACACGCGGCAGCTGTCTGGCGCCAGGGTCCCCCTGTTCCCTCAAACAGTCGCGCCGAATGCCACCCACCTTAGCCGACCTATTGTGCCATTCTCAAACCTGCATCCCGGGAGCCGGCTTTCCCTCTTTCCCTCCACTTCTTTCCTTCCTGCCCGTTACCGGGCAAGGCAGGTTCCTCAAACCTGCTCGTCCTGCGACGCTTCTTGTCTGCTGCTCGCCGGCCAGAGATTTCACGTCATTATTTATTATTAATGACCCGTCTGTTCCGCGGCCACGACCGCCGTTCCTTTTGTCGCGCTAGCCTACTACGTAGAGACGGTTTTTCGCGGGTAATGTTTAAACGGAGGTTGATGATCTTTTGTTATTAGGCGGCGGATTATTGATCGACGTTGCGCTACGCCACGGTTACTTTCGATCGAACGTATATGTACATCGATTTAAAGTTCACTTCGGTGTGTGGGTTTCGTTGCGTTAACTTTGTAGCGTGGCGGATGGGTTTGCTTTTTGAACGTTCCGCGGTCATTTAGGTAGGATAAATCGAGGTTCTCTTTTTTTCTCTTTTGGTTGGAGAGTGTTTTAAATTGGTATCGCGAAATTATTTCGATGCGCGGCGATTTCGGGACAGATGTTCAAACTTTGTTTTATCTTACGTCAATGACTCTAAACTTTAATCTTTACGTGACTTTAAACTTTTATATGCTCAAAGATCTTGCGAGGGAAGATTTATTTCCTCACCTATCCCAAAAGCGTTTTAATGAAAAAATAATTTGTAAAAAAAACACTTTCTCACGTTTCTACCAACACACCTTCAATCATAGTTTTTATTTCCATTCGACGTACAGGGAAATGTTTACCCGTATGCAACAATCCGATTGCACGTCGATCAGAAAATTCAACGATGAATACAGTTGCACAAAGACATCTATAATCTTCGCGACGAACAGAACGATCGTCAGGTAAGCGAGTACACGTGCTCGGAGGTACGTTTTAAACGACGCAAGCGGTGAAAAATGTTGTATTGCTCCCACTTCCCCCCTTTGTCTCTTTCTGTTTCTCTCGTACAGTTCACGAAGAGTACTCGCCACAGACGCAATTTGCTGCCGGCTTGGGAATGTCTGACGTCGTCAGAGCAGTGGCCTTTGCATTGGCAAAGGCAGATAGTAAAAGTAAAGGCCTCGGAGCATGAGGAAAACTCGAGGCTCAAGCGTTTCTCGGATGTGGCACGATCGTTCGTTTTTGCATGACGTACATTAGGCTTCTCCGGCGCACGCGTTTCCACCCAAGTAGCGCGGTCTTTTCCCTCCCCCTTTTTTTTTTATTTTTATTTTTTATTCGTGCGAACCACGAAATCGCACGTAATACACAATGGTTACATGTACGCGGGTGCATCGGGTCGAAGCGACTCGCGCTGATAGCATAAAACTCGAGCGTGTCTTTTCTCGACCGAGATAAAAGACAGAGAGAGAAAAAAAAAAGAAGAAATAAAGTATGCAATATTGTCAGATAACCGCAATCAAAAGAGGCGTTAAAAATGATCTCACGAAGTGTCTCGAGTATTGAGCAACGCACGGGCAGATCGCGATGCCTCCAATTATTATTTTTCATCCGTTCCATCCGATCGCCGGATTTCACGGTACGCGCAAATACTTTCCACGGATCTAAAAAGTTTCATCTATTTTCCTACAATCGCGAAATCATTATACTCAAACGTTTCAACACGATTCACCGCGATTATAATACAACTATCTATCGCACGTCCACGACGTAGAAGTGTGACAAACAAATCATAAACAATCCTCGAAATATTGTTTACCCAACCTGTGCCTATCCGATACACATACACTAGTACGCCCAAGCGTATGTGTCTGATATCTTTAAATCTGCCAAAACGCGTCGCTCTAAAAACAAAGCGGACGGAATCGAGTCGACGGCGAAAGTAATGTTTCGCGGGCCGGCAAGAAGAAGCGTAGTTTCGTGACGAGCGGAGGCGCTTTCCTCGTTCTAGCCGGGGCCAAAAGCGTTTCGGGCGTTCCGCGAAGTAACGACGGGCAGACCGGGCCGAAAAACGACGAGTTCGCGAACCGCGCGGTGCGTCATGCGTGAAAACCTGCGTGCTCGTCAGCCCTGTGGAACGTGCGTGCTGAGGAAACTTCTCCGACGCCCGAATAGTGTTCGACCGTATTTATACATCGTGTGTATCTCGCGTGCACCGTATGGGCGATTCTTTCGGTCGCGGCACAGTGGGCATTCGGGGCGGCGACGATGGAATTAAATGGACAGCGCGACCGGCTTAATTGTGAACATGAATTTCTATCGCGACACGTCTCGGTGTCACGTGTAGAACAGAAAGGGGAGATGGTGTACGGTATAAGGTAGTTCGGAGCATCTGTGAAACTATCGCGTTGCTGATCGAAGAATTTGAATGATCGTTTTGGTGAAGTCTAATGAAGATGGGGTTGTAGGTGAATGTATATATCAATTGGAAAAGTCTTTTCGAACGTAGATTTTTATTTGATTTGAAAGAAACGAAGTAGAACGATTCTAAATGTAACCTGCTTTTTTAGGTATGTCTGTGTAGACATATAGCGATTATAGGTTTAAAGAATATAAAATACGTATTAATCGTTGTTAGAGAGTTAGATATATGTGTGAATTTAGTTATCCTTATGTCTGACAATCATCATCTTTTTATGATCTTGTAAAAATACCAGGTGGGTTTATTAAAAAATTAGCATTCGGAATGGTGAAAAACAGTCTAAATATGGACAGATGGGCTTTCCCTGTTAAAAATTGTTCTTTTATCCCGTTTATTCTTTTGGGATCTCGTCTGAGAAAGCTCTGACGGACCTGCAAACCAGTTCAGCTGGGGATCTTTCCGATGATCTGTTCTCTTGGACACGGAAGTGAAAAACGCGGCGAAAGACGAAGAGAAGAAATCGTTCGTAGCATCGTTCAAGGTTAACCACGTGGATATAGGCGTAGCCACCGACCAATGGCGTAGCTGGAGGATCGTCGTACCCGCAGAACAACCGTTAAGCTTAATGGTCGGCATTTACACGGTGTACATTTTTTACAGCTCGACTATTAGCACGTTTATCCAGCCCGTTTAAACGTTTATTGATCCGTAATCGCGTCAACAAAAGCACAGTGCTACAGCAAATTGCGAAACGTATCAACGACCGTTGTTTTGTATGTTTGACAAAATCGGAGGAATTGTAATTGCCATTACGAGATAATTTTGCTAACCAATATTTCATCTTCGTTTTACATACTGATTTTAAAGATAATGTCACGTGCAATTTATTTATATGCATGGATGTCTTTTTCTAAATCAACGTACAATTATGACAGTCAATTACCCAGTTTCGCCATTAATTTTTAGGATTATGTGAATAATAGATTTCAGATACGCCTGGAGATATTTATCTATATTATCTAATTTAATAGAAAAATGTCGCTCCCCACCCGCTATTGATCACCAATTTTCAGCTTAATTTCATCTCCACGAACCAAATACTTTCAAACGTCTCTTATCAGCCACATGCCGATGTTATTATTCCAGAAACACGTTTAGGCGAGAGAGTATTTATACCTGGTGTAAAAGCAATTTCATCAAGGTTAATTTACAGCTCGCCGAAACAGTTTCCCCGCCCCCTGGAATGCCGAATCTATTCTTATATAAGAATTCGTTTGCGAACCCTGGGCTCGGCATATCTGCATGCATACGTATAATAATGCTATCCCCCCTGTGCAAAACGAGAATATTTCAGCTATGCGCTCGAGACAAGGGTACCGAAACTCAAAGAGTCGAGATCAACGAGCTGGAAACGAAGTAGGACGTTCAACGGCTTCCTTTTCTACGGGACACGGATTTTCTTGCCTGCATCGGTATATGTTCGTCCATAAGTCACGGGATACTTGTAAGGTCAGCTTAACCACCACTCAAATTTACCGAGTAACTATAATTTAAATAAAACTGCTCTTTACTGTATACAATTTAACCGTTTGCACTCGAGGGCTCCGGAGGGAAGGTATTTAAAATTTACATTCAAACTCGAGTATTGTCAAAATTTTACTTCGGCTCCGGTATGGAGACAATGGAAATAATTTTGAGTTTATAACATGAGGACAAAAATAAATTGTAAGGACTATTGTGCATAGGATTTTCCGCGCTTGGTGATAAAAGACTAAGATTACGACAATGACTTTTGTTTTAATGTGCATATTATTTACTTATATGTGAATATTATTTTTTATTGAAATTGCTTTGAGTTGCTGGTAATGTGAATGAAAAAACTATGAGTGCAAAAGCTGAAGTTTGGCATTTCTCGGAGCTAAAGCTTCTGTTGACCAAACACTTTTGAACCGTGAAACTTTCGCTTGAAAAGTCCGACGGGTCGGAAATTTCTGAGCGGCGAAATTTGTGAACCTTGAAATTGTTCTTGCCCGAGAACTTGCGAACCACGAAATTGTCGGTGCCAGGGAACTCGCGAATCTTGAAATTCCCGATGCCTGAGAATTTTGACGCGTTAAAATTTCGTCAGACGGTAATTTCTGCACATTCGAAGCTCCAACGCTTACAAATTCCAAATATCATTTGTTTTTAGTTAAACTATTGCTTTAGGAGCAATACATCGATAAGAACTTTTTGTTTATTATCAAACTCTATGCCCCGGAAAAAATTGGGATCGATTGATAGACATTAGAGTTCCTACTTTCCATCGACTTTTTACAAAAATGAATCGGTAGATATTTATATTACTTTACAAGATCTTTATACTTATCACCATTTGCATCCAGTTTCATCCAAAAATCACAATAATGAGTCGCGCCCTCCACTTAGTTAGAAATTCCAAAGATTAACCCCTTCAGACCCAAATTTTTTTTCCTTTATGAAAAAATTATTGTTCTACTAAAATTAACTTAATTCACGTGAATGAAAGCAAGAATGAACACTTTACAAAAATTTAAAATGTATTTCAGACGTTATTTTTTTCATATTAGATGATCATTAGGTGTTCAAACTAAGTTTAAACCTATACGTAATAAAATACAGCACGAAAAGTATTACGTACTTTACAATGTGCAGAGGGTCCAAAGGTGTTAAAGATATCCAAGAAAAATATTTACGGAAAATCCTTGTGTAACAGTCACGTGAAAAATTTCCTCTATCCGGATGATCACCGAAAATGTACGCGTCCCGTGACTTGTGGACGGCGGTGTATGTCTGACGCCGCGGAGATAGACGCGAGAAAGGGTATGTATAACCTTGAGGACATAGTTACCTTCTCCGTTGGTGGTAAGGGAGCCGGGAAGTGGCAGGGGTGTGCTGTTTTTGCACCGACGTTGATCCCCTTCGCTGGGCGCACGATCTGAAAATAAACGGCAACCCCTTTAGAAGCTTCCTTCTAAATGTATGTACGAGACCTACTCTTTCTCTCTCTTTCTCTCTCTCTGCCTCTCTTTTTCGTCATTTTTTTCGTTTCTCGCTTTTCGACTCGATCTTCTTTCATCGGAGTCGCTTACTTTCTTTAAAAGCTTACACCAGCTTTTTTTCTCAATGAATCGACTACCGTGGAATTTAACTGTCTTTCGACACATAACTTTCATTCTCGAGATCGATAGTACGATCATCCGGTATTATGATTCAGGCACGCTGAATTTAGTAATAAATTACGCGTCACGAATGTAGATCGGGATAGTGACAATTGTAATTTGTTTTCCGCCGGGATAGCGACAGACAAAAAGGGCACGATTGGCCGTAGATATATATCCTCGTGACAAATTGCGCGTTCGGGGATAATTATAATCGGTACAATTAGATAATTATTCATTGACGCCGAAGAAAAAGTTAATGGAAAATTTCGATACGCTTACGCGGTGTAAATGTTGCTACCAGAGATTATCTCTACGCGTAATGGCATTCTAACGTCATTTCAAGTAGATACATAAACAAGCATTTGTATGAGACCTACTATTAAACGAGGAAATTTCATCCGTTCAGAAGAACTAATTGCAATTTACCGTGACGCACTGTACGCCGCGCGGCACTGCCAGGTACTTGCCATGATTAATGACACCAGCGGTTAGCAAGGAGTCGCAATGAAGAATGCGATACGAGAGCGATTAACGTAATGATTTTTAGAGCTCGGGCAGAAGCGACAAGGTAAATTCGTGATCGGATGACTCATAGTTCTCGTGAAAATTCACTACGCCTCGGCATTCGCGGATTACAAAGGAGGCGACAGAATCGTCCGAAATAATGAGTCGTTCTAGACGAATAATTTATTCGTGACTCAAAGTATGTATTCGTTTAACCATCATAATTCGCAGCTAATTCGCTTAACATAATGTTATTCTCTGTGAGTATGGTAGCGTGCGTGCAGCTTGTGTTTCCGGTCGTACGGTAATATGTTAATTCTTATAATTGCGTACAAACTATTGTATAACAATCTATTAATAGCCACGATTGCATATGTCACCCGTCGTATTTCACGTCTATAACTCTTTCCCACCGAAATATCCTCGGGATCGAACCAAGTAAGTTTGAACCGACGGTATTAATCGATGGCACAGTGATTCTTGTCATTACTCGCGGTAAAAATTGCTCTGATAATCGTTTGTAAAACGCTACGATGGTAGAAGCGAGAAGTAAAATGATCTTTATCCGGATAAATGTATTCTTCGGGATTGACGTCATACCTCGTTAAAAATGCCCTAAAGCCAGATCCTTATAAAACCCACCGTACACAACATCCGGTAAATACATAATACTCTTCGCACGAAACCTATACGTATATAATCAGGTGTGGTTTCACAGTCTACAAATTTTCCGAAGAACTCTCTCATCACGCGTTATTGTAAGGATCGTTAAAGTGTCTAAGCACACGATGTAACACCGCATAATTTCGCAGTGGCAGAGCGAACCAGATCACGCGAGAATTTTTTGCCTTTCATAACGCGAACGCGAGGCTCGCAAATTTCTGCGGACCGGTTGATTCCCGGCTGAAGGATTCGTGGAGACCTAATCGTTTTAGGGACAGACCATGGAAGGCGGGATTCATTGACTAAAAGAGAAGATGACGTCAGAGGACAACAAGTCGGACGAGGGCGGTCGCATTCTTCTTGAATTCCAGCGGCTCGTTCCTACGGGAGAAGCATTTCCTGCCGCTAAACCCAACAGCGCTAGGAGCTGCGGTAGCAAAACGAGAAACACAGACACGGGAATCCGCGTCCGACAAGTATTTTTAGGAGGTGTTCATGGAAATATTTTCGCTTTACATATGACTCATGATATTCGAGTAACCGTGCGATTGTATCCGTCGCGGTGATTTTTAGACGGATTTGTTCTTTTACTTAACGTTACGTAAAAGTGTCTTCATGAAGTGTTTGTAGTACGGTGGAAAAAAGAACTGTTCTGTTGAGGATTACCAGAAGGGTATGCGATATAAATTGTATTGATTGAAAAACAATCACGTCGATCGATTGGTAATTGAATTAACATAGCTGTTTTTGATTTAGTATACGTGATACGTGATTAATATCAAAACGGAGTGAATAGCGATTTGCATATAATTGACTATTATGTGGTATGTAATAACGAGAACAAATAGTACTAATTCTTGTGCAATTGCATCTGCATTCATCGCGTGTTGTTTTTGCCGTGTTAAAGAACGCTGACACATGACTCTAATAAATTATAGAAATGGTATGTTCGGCAACAATTAACGTCTCCGAACAAACGTTGCAGAGAGATCCCAGATTTCTCTAAACAGTAACGACTCGATGCTAAGTAAGTTGGGAAAACTAGGTGGTTCAGACACGTTTTCCCACTTCAGGTTAACTGAGATTGACTTTAGAAAAAGTACAGTATCTGAAGTTGGCAACCGCGCTGAACATGTACAAGATTAAGTTCTGATCAGCAAATCAAAGCTGAAAGATGTTGTGGTATCATTTAAATGCACATCCTGATGCCTCCGATGTTTATATCAGAAGATTAATAGTAAACGTTTATAAATACTACTCTAAATAATTTGCGACCATATATCATAGTATAAGCTTTAGACTGATGTCGTCCATTGTTATTTTGATTCGTTTCTTTTATAAAACGTGATACATGAAACACATAAAACCATTGTAACAATTTCTTATCGATAGAACATTTCTTATTCTTTATGTAAATAATATGCCGTGATTTATTGAAATACATTCTTCAAATATTTAAAGATTAGAATTTAATCCCTTAAAAAAGCGATATTCTTATACCATAATTCTAGACAAATTTTAAAGTATGTATTCTCATAAGAACTGATAAATAATATAAATCAGAAACATAGACAGTTCAAGATCAATTATTATAGAAATACAAGAATGAATAAAAAAACGTCGATAGACGCTACGAATATAAAAATAGATTCGTATCGAATACATAAATGATTTCTATTTTCCTCGTTATTCCACGAATTTCGAGCAAACACTCGAACACCTCGAGGCGCGAAGACGAAATTTAGGACAATCGATATACAAATATGTACGCGTCCATAAATGAGTAAATTGCCGCGCAAACTCGGCGACTCATTATTACCGACGTTCAACGCGAGTAAATACACAAATATATGTGTAATGCATTTACAAAGTGGTCAACCGATCTACGCCCGGCGTTTGGCACGTATGTACGTCACTCCAAAGGGAAGAAATTTATTCGAGGAACGACGCCCGTCATTCCGAGCCATTAAATGCCATGCGAGCCAGCTAGTTGATAATGTCATCACTAAATTTGCAAAAATGTATAGCGATCGAGAGGATCAACGGCGGGACTGCTTTCAAGGTAAACGAATACATGAATTATTTGCTTTTTTTCTCTGGACGACTAATAGATGCAGCAAGACGACCTCTTTCACACTAAGTTTATATTCTGTACTTTCCTGTTCAGATATTTCTATGATATAAAGCCGTGCATCAATACATATTATGATATATGTGTAAGAGATGGTTCAGTATAACAGGGTTAAAATGTATTCTTTGATATCTCTATAAACAGAAAATTTTACCAACAGTATATGTCTATTCAATTTAAAATGAATTAGAATCTTCATCTTCTAACATAGAATTATGAAGCAAACATACAGGTATAGTCTTATTCACAATATCTCTAAAATTCGTCTGCAGCAACACTTTTCCTCCAAAATTTCAACCCCATTCATATACGTTCACACTCCATTGCGAAAGATTTCGACTACCTCCATAATTACCCTGCTCATTTTGCAAACACGTGTTCTCATCCGATAAAACGATAATTACTCTCAACATTAAGTGTTCGTTCCCCAATTGTTTTTCTCCTAAAAAATTTCGAAAATTCTCTATAGACAGGGAACACTTCTGCCCGTTTCATTCCCCGCCATTTCTAAAGGCACATATTGCCAGAAAATCCGCAGCCAGCCCGTGACCGAATCGGAAACAACCGAAGCCGACGGAACCGCTGAAAAAGATCCAACAACCCGACCGAAGCGATCGCTATCGTTCTCGGAAACCCGAAGTCGGCTACCGAATCCGCGACGTCCACGAGCACCGGGGGGCGGTCAGCAGATATCGTTCTCCGTTAATCCGGAAACCGTGGAGCCGCTTTCGGTGCAACTTGGTGCCGCGATCGAGCCGGCGAAGGAGACACCGGAATGCGAGAGAGCCACTCCCGCCTATCGGCGAGGCTCGCGTTGGCCAAGTAGAGTCAGCGAAGAGGGCGAAACACGGAGGGAGAGCCCGGGAGGGACGTCCGAGAGCGAGAGAGACAGGCGGGAAAGAGAGCAGAAGAGAGACAAGGACAACGGGGACGGAGAAAAGGGAGGAATGCGTGCCTCGGTTCCTTTGGCCGAAGAGAGAGAGAGGGAGAGAGAAAGAGAACCTGCTGAGAAAGACAGAGGAGGCAGACAGAGAGTGTGAGAGAGTGTGAGAAAGAGGGAGACAGAGAAAATTTGAGAGTGAATATAGGAGAAAGAGAGAAAGGTTACGAAGGAGAGAAAGAGAGAGAGGGACATATCAAGGACGACGAAGCGGGTAAAGTATAAAAGGCAGGCGACAGGCGCACATCGCGATGCCCGTGTACCCGGGGCTTCGTATTACTGGTGCAATGGCCCCTCCCTTTGGCCGGCGCTAAGGCGCCCTGTGCGTGCCCTTAACCGCACCTCAGCTCCCAGGATCTTGCTACATACGTACACTCTGTCCCTCGGTCGTTTTTTCAAGGCTGCGGAACTTTCGACCGCTTACGATACGTTTCGATACGTTTTGCGGGGAGTTTTAAGGTGGTTTTGGTTGGAACCGTTTAATAATGAATATGGTAATAGATTAAGTAAGTGGAAGAGAGTGATGAGATTGGAAATGTTATTTAGTTCAAGAATGACGGTTGTTACTTAAAAATGTTCAGTATTAGATTAGGTGTCATGAAAGAAAAGAAGTTAGATTGATGCGCAGAGTTTATGTTTAATTCTTATGTATGCAATTTTTGGCTGTCAACATGCGTTGTGGTGATAAGTAAATTAAGTGAATTACATGTAGTCATGTTTTCGTGTGGATTGCGTGATGCGTACAGACTCTTTTACTTTCGAAGTCACGTGAGTGTCTCTTATTGAACAGCATTTTACGGTTCACCTCTTTTCCCGACTACTTCGCATTTAAACTTCATACCATAAGTACTATGTATAGTGTGCAGTGCTCCGGCTTCAATGTTTAAACGATAACGTCTTCATCTATCAAAGTATCACGAATGATGGTTTGTCCCATAGAGACATTTATATATTTTCAACCAACAGGTTTCATACAAATATTAATATTAAACGTACTAAAGTAACCAACTTTTCTTAATCACACGTGACTAGATCTCATTTTAAAGGTAACTCAAGCAACCACGTTGTCATTTAAAGAAAATATCGTCCATTAAAAAAGCACTTTAATTGCATACTGAAGTTTCCTGCGTTAAATCCAATAATTCAGACAAACGCATCAATGATGGTTAAAACACCCGAAATTTTATATCCATCCGTGGTCTTCGAACGACGATTTAATCCGGGATTTTGGGAATATAATACACAGCACGGTATACGTAATTCGACTGGCAATTCACGGAACGATAGGATGCCATCGACACGCACACCGTCACACACCGGGACAATACGTCGGCTCCGACAGGCGAAATCAAGAACGGGAAGCTTAAAAACGCGACCGACGTAACGCAATACGAGCAAGATTTGTCCTCGTGCGTTTGAAAGGGACTGCACGGCACGTTGTGCCATGTCCTTCATCGTATTCGTTGAAATTTGCGCAACCGCCGGTGGAACTCTGTCGGCGAGAGTGCGCGAAGGAGCATGTGCGGAAATAAATCATATCGTCGAGGAAATTTTTCATCTCCCATCCGCTGTCTTTTTCATCAAATTTGTCTCATTTAATCTTTATTCACGAGAATCTAATAATACGATCGATTTCCGGATTTCTATCGTGGTTGCTCTAGAAGTTTAGAATTTTATTATTGATCTTCGTCGATTCGTGTGATTTTTTTGAATTTATTAATCCAACGTGGAAACGTAGATCCCGTTGTAGGTCACGCTCAGTTTATTTCGCTTCTTTCGGTAAGCTTTGTGAAACTATTATTTTATGTAGCCGTTACACTCTCTCCACTGTTTTATGAATGAAGAAACTTCTCCCGTTTCCCGAACGAATGCAACAAGTGGCGATGCGCAGCCTTTTATCTCCGCTGCTCGATCACGCTGGCCCAGTTTTCTCCTTTCGTGTATAAATCTACGCGGCTCCATCTGTCGCCTTCCGAGGGACAAACTTACAATAGACTCGGTTCTTCCGCGAGTCACTCCTTTTTCCCCGGAATTACACGAATAACATCGGAGTTGGCAAGAAAGTTTTGCCGTTTCCCAAGCACGTTTTACTTGACGAAATATTTCACTGGCGATATTATACATTCGTTGCTCGAATTGTATAATGAAACATTCTGACGTTTTTTATTTCTTTTGGTAAAAGATTACTGGATAAGGGGAAATCACCGATGCGACAATTTGTTTACCACCTTTGACCCTACCGAGCATTCAGCGTACGCGTCACAAACTTCTTTCGTGGCATCGACTACATTTCGACCTTTGTCAATTGAAATGACAGACAGTGACGCAAATGAGTCGTATTTACAAATTTGCAAATGTCGTCTATATTCACGGTTTCTACGAATTTTGGTTCTTTCAACGACTCTGTGTCGAACTAACTACATGATGTAACACATTACTTTCTTGCCAATCTGATTCTATGGTACTTTCTCAACAGCGATTAAGTATTATAAAAGATACGTCAATGAACAAGTATTTTTTCAATTTTAAAATTATAAATTCTTCGTAAGTTGGACAAAAGTCTTGTATTAACTATACGTTTAACTCTTAAAAGTCTGGGATCGATGGATCACATTTTCAGTGTACCTCGAATGCTTAATTATACTTTCTCAAGAACTTTGGATCGCTTTCAGGATTTCTTTATACATATAAATAGGAGTTTTGGTACAGCGTGCTATCGACAAGAGATATTGACCTCGGGCAATACATATAACGCGCGGAGCAATATATTTCTGCCGACTGATACAAATGTGTATGTGTGTGTGCGTGATATGTAGGTACAACGCCTAGGTTATAGACGCGTATAACATCAGAAAAATACGGTTCTCCAAGCTGCATGCACTATTGTTTCGTCACGTTAAGCTTTGGCACAAAATCCATCTTTTATTCGTCATCGCGTGAAGAAAAGACGAATAATTATTGATTACTTATAGACGTAAGATGTACCATTAAACAACCTATCGAAAAGTGGTGAATCAAAATAAAAAAATATGAAAATAAATATTAAACAGAAAAAATGGAAGACTATGCCTATCTATTTCTGTACCGTGTCTTCAATTATTCATTTTAATAACAATGCTTACAAAATTCCTATATGCAATTTTATATACCAAACATAAATTCAGATACTCGTATAAATTTTCTCAAAATTCAAACGACCTTCCTCACAACTTTTCGCACAGTGAAATTTTGTGATACAAACTAAACTTTATCTCGTGTAGAACACTGAATTTAAGAGGAAGTCATGACACTCACGATGTTAATTGAACATCGAAATATACGACGATGATATCACCGCATTTGTAGTTATTACGCAATGGATCTTAAAGAACGGAGCGATGAATCTATCGATCCGTGCGTATTTAAACTCGTATCGATCACGAGAACCAGTTTAGGATCGAGAGAACTAAAGGAAGAAACACAGAAAGGCCACAATCAAAAGCAGTCGAAGAACCAACCGTTGCATAAGCAACTGTGCATACGAATTAGCTAAAAATCAAAGTCTTCTCTACGTCGCAAAAATAAGTTTCAACTTCAAAAACTATGTGATAGAAAAAACAAGTAGTCTTCAACTTCGGAACGATATGAAATATTATTTCAAATGATCAAAAGACAAAAATATCGCCAAGTTTAACATTCTTTATCACAAAGTCATCTGAATAATATTCTGCTCGAAAACGTAAGAAAACATAATCGTGTAAATTTCCCCGTTCACGAGTGTTACGCAATTTTTAGGCGCGAATTGTCAGGGAATTTTTCAAGTATCCACGATGCGCGTACGATAAGATCGATCGACTTCGATCAGGTGGACCGACGGTGTTTGCAAGCAAGTCCATGTCGACCGCTGAAACGGCGATACCCTGAAATCTATAGCCATATGGTTCGTCGCAATCAATAAGATCGGCTTACAACGCGTCCGTTGTGTCCGTAAGAAAATCTTTGCACGTGTGCATGTCGACTCGATTATGAATGTTTGCCCGCCGAAACGGGAAAACTGCGCGTCATTGTCCCCGATCGGGAATTATACTTTGCCCAAACGGAGCCACCGAGAACTCATGCGGATCGTTCGATCGCTGTCCTTGGAAAAATTCTCTTTTCTCTGGATTTTATACCAGCGTTCCTTTAACGGACGATATCGCGCGACACCGGCTTTTCAGTCCGGTACACCTGTATCGCGATAAACGCGGTGCGGGAATCGAAAAACAATTCTGTATCGAGGTTGTGTGAACGGATGGAGAATAAATTCTCATGGTAAGATTAGTGATAATTCGTTTTTATAAACTAATTGAATAGTTCCTACACATTTACCTATGCAATGTTTAAAATACCGTAAACGTATCTAAACGAAATGATAATATTTTTATGTATGTAGCATTTTTTAGAAATATCTGAGAGTGTCATTCAAATTTATAAATAATATTAAATCGTGCTACATTCGTTCGGATTGAAAACGGATACTTTTTTTTTATCGTCTCGGAAATAACACGTTGACGTACATACAGATGTATTACCGGACCTTAATTGTATTTCCGGTTCATCTTTCTAAAATATGTCGCTCTGATATGTTTATCGTTGATTATTTCTAACCTTGCTTTGGGCTAGGTCGTGATACGTGACACGCGCTAAAGGACGGTCTCTACAGCTTGCACGGTAAACGTTTGTGAGTAATAAACATGAGTTATCGCTTAAACGGTTGCGCGGAGGAGACATCTCGTGAATGTGTATACGGGACTCACACAATCGTAATTATAACGTTAAAGCGAAAAGGCTCACCTTCGGGTCTCAGCCTGTCAGCGATAAGGCAGTAAGGGGGTGGCGGCGATTCTGAAACAGAAAAGATAAACGATCAGACGTCAGAAAAATTCCTCGATTACATCTAATTATTGGAATGAAAGTGTAATTCATTTCTCTGATGTAGCGCGACAGTCTTCCTAGAAAATATGATTATTACATTTGCACATTGTATCAAATAGATCGTTAATCTCACGATTAATAAATATAAATCGCATTCATTTATATCTATTCTCAATTAAACGTATCGTCGAAAAGACAAATTCTACGCAATAAATTTCAATACAAAAAAACAAGGTTCCGTCTAATTTTATTGTATTGATTTACCTTCGCATGGACGTATGCAATTTTGTCAGAATGCGTAACCTGAATGTTGAATCCCCGATGACTATGAACGGCGTGAATGTAACGACACGATTAATCTATTTTTATAAGAATGTTGTGCTGCGGCTGCGTTCCAATTCCAGTTTACTCCAAAACGGTCCGTAACGGCAAAGAAGAAACGTGAAACTAACTCAAGGCTCCGGCTTCGATTAAAACCGACTTAATGGGGGAAACGCGGCAGGTATCGAAATATAGCTGGCAAACGGCGCCCGTTAGAAGTCGAAGTCCAAAAGCGGAGGGTTCTATTATTGGCGCACCCAGCGAAACCGGTATATCGTTTTTCGTCCTTTTACGTATCGCCCTGAAAGCATAGAGGACAAACTGTGACGCGAATATCGCAAACGTCAAGGTAACCCAATGCGGCGCTTAAGAAAACGAGACGCCCTCGCGACGCTTCTGCCGCTTTTCGATTCTCCACAGAACCATACGGAGATACGCACTCGGATTAGAGCTAGACGTTAATTTATTACAGTGAAAAACCGGATAATTTTCCTATTAGTCGATCGAAAGATGGACAAAAAAATATCTTGATTGATCGCATATTAAACATACAGAAATGATTAATTACATTTTCATTCAACCTAGCGGCTCGTCTCTGATTATGTAATTTAGACATAGATGATCGCGGGTGAGTAGAGTTGATAAGCATTTAGTATACAGAAATCGGTTAATTTAAACGAATATGAATATTTCCTCGTTATAAATAATCGATTACTCCTCGTGGTATTATTCCACTAAATGAATATTAATCACACGTTTGTATGCTACATTTAGAAAAAAAATATTAAAAAACAGACACACGAAGTATAAACTTATATAATCAATCGATAAATTATCAATTTCTCAAGTAATCGGTTAAACGGAATAATTCAAACTAGTTTCACGTTACATTATGGTTCTAAATTATATTCAATTGCTTTCCCAAATTAATCATGTATGACAATAGTCCGTACATTTACGGTATTATCGTCGTAAAAATATCGTTCAGAAGGCCATACGTGTGTTCGAACCGAACTATAAATAATCCTGCACGCCGATATCCACTATAGTTTATGGTTAAACACTACTTTAGTTTCCCTTCGACGTCGACGTAGACACGATATTACGAATCCTCGTTTCTGATCGTCGTGGTTTAATAACACTCGGCTACTCTGTTTTATAGTATGACGATAATACAAGCGTTATTTGAATATTGACCAGCGCAATCGAGAGTCAGGTTGTTCTTTGTAGCATCTGAAATTCCTAGACGATAACGAGGCGACGCGCTCGCGACACGTAATGGCCGCCTGCCGCGCCTACACGTGGATCTTCTCCCGTGATCGTCTCGATCTCTCGATCCTTCCGTTCGCGACAGACGCGACCAGACGCCGCCGCGGCAGAGATTTAAAAAAAAAACGTCGGCGTGTCGCTCCTCGGAGCACATCGCGTAACGATCACCAGATTGCTTGTTGTTGCAAAACGATTTAACGCTAAATCGACACTTAAACGAGCCGTTCAGTGCACAAATCGACTAACTTCATAAAGAAAGAAGTTTTCAAAAGTGAATAGAATGCACACATTGCTTTTTAACACTATTTCTACCAAGAGGTGTCAAAAGACACCTTTCAAATTTTAACTTAAAATCATTCGTTAAGTTGAATCATTTCTCCACAATTACTTTGTTGACTTTTTATACAATAGTTGTTAAATTATCTACATTTAACTGGTAATTTGAAATCTCAACAGTTTTGGTAAATATTTGCATTCAAATGAAAAGGTTTCAAGACACCTTTTGGTCGAAATAGGTATACACACAATCGTGGTAGAAATAGTGTTAACATCCTTTTTAAATAACAAATTTAAAAAAACGCAAAAAATGGAGTTAGACAATTGGTGCACTGAACGATTCAAATATCCGATACGACACGTATATGACATCGATACCTGGTTTATAAATACTTGTATGTTTGTGAAAATGATGGTTTTAGAC
The DNA here is from genome assembly GCA_917499265.3 of Mimumesa dahlbomi. NCBI lineage: Eukaryota > Metazoa > Arthropoda > Insecta > Hymenoptera > Crabronidae > Mimumesa > Mimumesa dahlbomi. The sequence goes on along the minus strand of OU824118.1, from coordinate 5,806,377 downwards.
GAAGAAACATGGTCAGACTGATATAAGGAACGTTATTGAAAATTTTGTAAACATTTTTGGTAAAATCGTACCTCGTTGTACGGACGATAGGATAAACGATTCTATATTGACCTGTTCTATTATGCAGTAGAATATAGTAATCTCTCTGTATTATCGAAGGTTACGTAACAAAGAACATAATGCCGCTGGGGTTAGTATTCTGGTACTTTAAGTCGTTCCACCACTCGTAGACCACGAGGGAATCGGTGTTCCAATCTCGGTATGCACGGTATTACGCGAATAAATGTAATATCGCAATATCACGTAACGTTTTAGACAAATAACTTTTTGCCCGTGCCGCCGCGACGGCACCGTTGACATATCAATTAAAATTAAATTTCTGACTCACACTGTCCGTTTGAAATTCTGTTCGCGCGCCGGCGCTCTTCCAGTTTGCCAAAACACGATGACCTTGCCTACCATTGCCTCGCCTTGTCCGGTCGCGTGAGGTATGAATGGTAGGTTAAGTTGTACGGCAATGGCCGGTAAGTATGTACTCATGCCGGTTGCAATGCGAACCGTCGCGGTAACCGAACTGTTCGTGATGTTCGATGGCAAATGCCGTGTAACCGGCTCGCATTATCCTCGTGTCGGCGGAATAAACATAGAAACGTCTTTGTTATTCAAAGCGACGAGAATAGAATCGATTTACTTCTAATACGAACCTTGAAATTGTTACTTAATCGGAAAATGTAATTAATTTCGCTGTCACGGTGATTTATTAACTGGCGATAAAAATATAGATATTAATAACACGGTCTTCTATCACATTCATGCGCCTCTAGATACATTAATTAGCAATAAGAAAAAAAAAGATCCGATCGGTAACGGTGCGAAACGGAGAAACATTTCATTGAATCGACGATCGAAACGAAACGAGAAGAATTTTCCGTTGCTAATATCGGACGGATAAATTAAATTTCAACCGCGATGCAAAAGACGAGAATAATTATTATACATATGACATGACAAACTGGTAGTGATAAAAAAAAAAAAGAAAAAAGCGTAGTACGAGTGCAACAGTTTGCGTAACGACACCGTCGCCCGATGATAATCGATTCGTCAGAGTGAATTATTAACGGCACCGCAATATTCGAATACTGTCGAACACAAAAACAGATAAAGACGAACGCGTCTGTGTCGCGTTGCGAAAACAAGGCGCCACTGCGCGCGTAAGCGCGATTCACCTTCGATAAATGTCGACGAGCGCTTTTAACCGCGTTTATAATGCTTGATGATAGTGTTTACGACAGCGCATTTTATTCAAACCCTTTCAAAGCACAACGATACGAGATACCGTGACCCACTAAACGTCACTTGAAAATTTGAAATGTCGATCCGTGTGCTGAATTATTAAAACGCGATTACTTAACTGTTTACTCATTCCCAGGAAGCTGTGCGCAAAAGTCAAAGTGTTTCTTGGAATTCGAGTCCGCTGCACGACAGAATTTTTAAACATTCGCGTTCAATCGGAGTTCTCGATCGTATCATTTTCCACCAAGCCTTGATGAGTAATCTAATAAACGCTCGATGGTACAATGGTCAGTGATCAATAAGATACCGCACCTTCATTAATAGTATGTTATGTGTATATGCACCGGTTAGTATACAAGATGCCGGGGGTTTCGTACGTTTAACGTAGTGATCTATTCTTAGATTTTCGACTTCACGGTATAATAAGAGGACGATTCGCGGATATTCGAGTTACCAGCTATTACAGCAAGGAAAATTTCAGATTTCGCGTCTCCGCTTTTGCAAAAGAGTAAAATTTGTGTTTAATTTACTACTTTGTTATTTCAATTATTCACGTGTGATGTAAATATATTATGCTTTGTACACGTTCTGTAATAATGTATGATTTTTGTTAACTATTTTGTTTATAACTGTACAAATAAATGATAAATAAGGCAAAAATAATTCCAATTTCAATCTTCCCGTGTCTGCATTCAATTATTCCAAATCCCCAAAGAATTTCGTCTGCCTATATCGCTTTACATATTACTCAACCTGTCTCACGTCTCGTTCCAAATCAACAATCTCATTCTAAAACTCAAACATTTTCTATTCCGATCACGTATTTACTCTTCCATTCCAGCCGAATATCCGTCTCCCGTTATACGGAACCGTACGAGCAGCACAATTACAAAGATCTGTTCTTACATCTATAAACCAAAGGAATCTCCCAAGATCATCTTGTCTCACAATCCACTCAACAATACACCGTAGAGTCCCTTTCCAGTACAAAGCATGCCTCCGCGTACGATTTCCCAAAAACTACCTGCCGTCCCAATCCTTTCCATTCCCCTATCCCCGTTCCTTCGAATACAATCCCTTGTCTCATGTCTACGATTACTTAAGGGTCCAACCAACCATCCCCCCCACCCCCTGCCCCACAGCATCCCTACCATTTATCAGAAACATCTTCCGGTGGTTCCCTCGAGTGGCTCGGAATATTCGGAATATTCGGTGGAATAGCGTGTATGTACGTGAGCGTGGACACGGCACTGGCCGGGACAGTCGGTGGAAGCCGGTGCGCGTTCGTGGGGTTCGACTCGGCTCGGTTCGGTCAGCTCCTCGGCTAATGCCGGCTGGCCTCGACAATTAGCTGGCGCCAGCAATGACACGCAGCGGCGCCGGGCTGCTCCCCCTCCATCCCGACTTGCCTCTCCTCGGTCTCTCCCTCCCCCGTCCCTCTCTCGCTCTTTCTCACTCCGTCTCTCTCCCGCCACCGACGCCCTGCTCTCCTCTCCACGTCTCGTCCGACCAATGCACTCCCCTGCTCGCACTCCTTGTTCGAGCTGCCCTTCCTAACCGCACATGCTCGACGGCGCCCTGTCCTCAGACCACTTTTCCTCTTTACCCGTCTTTCCCCTCCCCTCTACCGATCATGGCTCGTCTGTTTTCTCTGTTTCTGTTCTCTCTCTCTCTCTTTCTCTCTTGGTTCTTCGTCTTTCTTGTTACCCTGTCTCGGTCTGTCTTTCTTTCTCTCGGGCGCCCGCGACTCGCCTAATATACGCTTTATTTTTAGATTCATTTCCTTCTGGCCATAACTTTGATTGTGCGGCTATTGGTAGTTAAGTGCCGGTTTGCCGGCGTTTCCTTCTTTTCTGTCTTCTATTCGTCTTTAACTTTCTTCTTGGTTTCTTTGCACGCTGCGTCTCTTATACGTTCGCATTTTTCTTCGTAGGATTTTTTTTGTGTGTCTTTCTTGTTTTTTTTTCTTCGAACGTATGCCTTTCCGTCGCTGCTTTCCCCTTCCTCTTTGGTCATCGGTTCTGTTGATTCTCTTGTCGCTTCGATTTGGTCGTTCCACGGGACGACATTCTTCTTGCGTTGTTTCTCCTTCTGTTTCCCCAAATGCGTCGGGGTTTCTGCGTACGTGTATGTGTGTGTGTGTGCCTGTGTACGTCTGCGCGTTAGCGCAAGTGACCGTACTATTATTAGACGTGGAAACCTCGGGGTGGAATCCAAAGGATCTCGTTATTTTCCTATATGGGAATGTAAATCGTGAAACTCCCACGGGGCTTTACGTCTCCGGGTGTTAAACGTGATTGTTATTTCTATCGATGATGTAGCCAAGTTATCGATAGGAAATTAATGAAACTTTTCAGTGAGAACTTTTCTGTATCGATATTTACCTCGCGAAGCTTTTCAGCAATAACAGTCGATTATAATCGATATATCGTTAGAACGCATACGACGCACCGGACTGTAACGAATCGACGTCGTTGCAAGATTAGGCACCGCGTCAGGTTTCTTATATTAATAACATTTAATATACACATACAGATATCCGTTTACGACTTTTCTTTCAGACATTCTACAACCATGGTACAGGCTTATAAAAACGATTAGAGTAGTATTTCCATGATCATTTGTCCAATCTCGTGAACTCAATTTATCGCCGCCACCGTGTCAATATCTTTTCTATTGCTTCACGCCTAAATGTCACGACAATCTCTTAACAACATTTTTAAGCCCGGCGCATTACTTTATGTATCGCTAGACGTCGATTTAATTCAGATAACTGCCAACTTGATTTCTTATTTAATAAACAAACATACGCGTATACCAGTGGCGGGTATTCTAGCATACTACGCATACCCCCGTGTCCTCGATAGCAAGTATATTAAAATTCCAGGCACTCGAGCGGGTGCGAGATTTTAAAATTCTCTGGTTATTAAAATATGAAAACTACTAACTAGCCTATTTTTTACCGTCGATAACATCTCGTTCGCAGTTACCCGAGTTGCTCACGTCCGTAATGTTCAAATAACGTTTAGCATTGGCCACATGTCGCCGGGTATCGGTTCTTGCGATCAAATTAATCCATCGACTTCCCAGTGAATTAAAGCAGAGGTATGTATTCGTGTGACCGGCCACGGGATACGAGCGGTCCGTTACCTTTTACCACCGGCCGTCTGGGATCGAGGCTTACGACTTGCGGTGTTAACTTTACATCTTTTTCTGTCCGATCTGTACTTTACTCAAGCAGCATTGGGTTAAATGATCGCGGGGGTTACGTAAAAGCGCGTTTTACTGGCGCCTGTCGCTCGCACGGTCTTGCTCTCTCTCTCTCTCTCACTCTCTCACGAACTGTCTGTCTCTCCGGCGCTCTCTCTCTCTCATTCTTCGTCTGTCGATAGAACGCGACGGTTTTTTGTGGTCGAATTCATGTCGGAGAGCGAGCAGACTGGGACAGACCAGGACGCTGTCACGAGCGTCTCGCGAAATTAATAAATTCGAGACTAATTTGCATTCGGGGTTTAGCGAGAAGTACATATATCAATACATCGATATTATACTGTGCACTCTGACGTGTTTTACGTGTCATTAGTTCTACATTGTACAAGTGGAATTCCATTGTATCTCTTATTAGAAAAAAGTAGGATCTTGAAACTGTAATTACTTGTCGAATATGTACGATTAAATTCTAAGCGAATGACAATTTTTATGTAAATTTTAAATGCAGACTTTTCACGCGTTTCCCTATGGACAATGGTAGTATTGTAATGGAATTGTAAAATTTTATTTCAAACCGCGTTTCTAAGTCGAGCAGGTCCCGGATTGCCCAGGTACTGGTTTGTAAAATGGGGAAAATCAAATTTACTATATTACCTGCTATCATTATAAAAGGTATATTTGAACTACGAGGCCCGAAATGCGATTTCTGGTACCGACTAGTTATTACGAAGTGACAGTAAATCTGCAAAATTTCAAAGGAATGCAGGTACCATAGAACGAGAATAAAGGGCATAAGAATGAAGGACCACTGGTGATTTCCGTCCTTAGGGGAGGACTAATATACCTGGTCCGGGTCTACCGTGAAATTGCATTGAATGGAATAAAAGGAATTATGCTCGGTAGGACATAAACAGCTATCGCCCGCAACGAATGTATCTTTGACATTTCGAACTGAAAAATTATTCAAAATTAATATGTTAATCATACACAGCCTAATTGTTTAAAAGCATCTTTTTTCTACAGCGGATGGGTAGAAAAAAAATATTTATCTTATAATCAGTTGTAAACATATAAATTAAAATATCAATTGCCAACACATTTTTAAATAACTTTATAAATCACACGCAACTAACATAATAAAATTGTGCTATTTATGCATAAAACATGATCACGGTTATCTCCTTAGTTGTGCGCTTTATCCTTTTAATTGCGACAATAAAAAGTCCACGAAAGATACATCATTATGTGAAGAAATTAAATTCTATGATAAAAATATGTACCGGCCACTTAAATTTATTATATAAAAATTTAATTACCGATAATAACACGTTACCGTAGACATTCTTCCAATACACCATTTTAAGTATGCCGTATATATATGTATAATAATAATATCCGTTTACGCTGTACCACATTTACTCGTTTACCCAAAGAATCAAAGTCTTAAAAGGGAGGTGTTGAAACGCGGCTTACTGTCTCAATCCGATCCACGAACACGACTGGTGCCCGTTTACCTACGATCTCAGCAGGTAGACCGAAGCCGATCCTCGTAGCTATCAGTAATAAATTACAGTTTTCCATTGACCCGAGTCTCTAAGCTCGTTAGCGAGGTGCGTGCAGGTGACGATTAGCGTTCGGCTTGCGGCTCGCTGCCGTTACAATGCCAGCCTTTCACGCTGCTAAATTATTCCCTCGTCTCTGAATCGACAGCGGAGGTTCGACACGTCCACGAGTAAACGACCGGTGATTTAACTGAACCTCCCCTCCCTTCGGTGCCCACGTGTTTGCGCAATGCCCCACGTTTTCTACTTTTGAACAGAATTTCATTGGTAATGACTGATAATAATGATTTACGATATCGTTACGGGCAGCTTATTAGAGTAGAAAATTGTTTTATAGAGCTCTAAGACGACTTCATAGCTCTTCATTTATGAAGAATATTTTATGTGTGATTTATACGTGAATCGTATTATGTGTTACGTCTCAATGTGTCTATGGCATTTATCGGTGACATGCGGGAGACTGTAATAATATCTGAATTTATGTTTGAGTTGATAATATTTAGAATTAAATTTATATTTCGGTCGAATAGATGTACATATTTATTTTAAGAAATTATGTTTGTTTCTACATAACAAAAATATGACTTCCCTTCAAATTTATAAAAGAAAAACTATTCGTGATTAAAATAACAATTTGTTAAAGTCATTATTATTTGTAGACTGAACAGTCATTCCTGGCAAATCAAAATCTTTCAAGGGACGCTCGTGGAACGTTTTCTTTTGTATAACAATTGAGGATGACCATATCCGTGAGACAAAAGAAAATGTAACAATGGACTTTACAGTGGCGGCTAGCTGCGAGCCGGTCACGAAAGCCAATGGTCTCAAGTATTATTTACTGTATAAATTTTGTAGCCGGGAAATATGAATATTAATTTACAATAATAATTTAAATCAGTGCGCATTTATGCCTCCCTTTTACCGTTTCGTTGTTCTCGTTCACCGTTACAAACGACAAGGTATTCTGCTCTGGAATCTTAGCCGTGCATAACAAGTTAACGACATATGTTAAATAGCACCAAACCGAATTGCGCAGGGTTTTAATTGAACAGATGGTACGCGTTACGAGGCAACCTTTCTAATAAATACAAATGAAATTTTTTTGAAATCAAACACGAAATGAAATTTAGCATTAATTATTGCAAAGTGATTTAGATATGTGTCATATGTGTAGGGATACATATGTATGTATATTTGTGTTCTGTCTTATTTTTGCTGTGTATGTTTGCCAGTTGCTTCTTATCTGTATTCAATATTTGCACTACTAAATAATATGCACTTAGAGATAAGAATATAAAATCAAAGACATTAGGTATAAGATTAAAAAAATAACGTTACGAAAAAAATTTCACTCGAAATTGAAAAGAGTCTTCGGTAATATGTAGCCTAGGTATTACGTATGCAATTACGTTAACAGTTATTTGTGCACAACGGAATAAATTACAGCGACCAACTTTACTATTTCTTTGAAAAAAAAACTTTAATTTCATGTGTCAAGAGATGCAATAATTTGTAATAAATACGGCATACATTTATTTCTGAAAAATTTTACAAGCGTTTTGCATCCAATGCTAAATCCCACACTATTCACAGTTTGCTAAAATATATTTCTAAGTTCCGTCAGTTTTAGTCCCCCGCGCAATGTTTTTCCTCCACAAAAATAGACACTTTCAGTAACAAACAAGACTGTTTAAAGCTCTAACATAATGCAGGAACGTAGTTTCCTATGTTTGCATAATGTGCTAAAGAGAAATCATCATAATTCATCAGGGCATACTTGTTTTTTCTATCTCAAACAATACAAAATAAAGTGTCAATCATCTGTAACTCTATGTAATTTTGAAGTTACATGCATATATTAACATTCTCAAGTCCCCCGTTTGTTTACCACCGAATACCACTGCTATTTTAAATTGTCCTATATTTCCTGACAGTATTGTATTATATTTACAACTAAACATTTGTTACGAAATGTCCGTGATAATTTTGAATCCAATAATCCATACGAAAATAACCAATTTGGATTATAAAGGGTAAAATTCTTCGAAACTAATATTTTCAAGTCCTCTTTTGTTTACCACCGAATACCACTGCTATTTTAAAATTATCCTATATTTCCTGACAGTATTGTATTATATTTACAACTACACATTTATTACGAAATGTCCGTGATAATTTTGAATCCAGTAATCGATACGAAAATAACCAATTTGGATTATAAAGGGTAAAATTCTTCGAAACTAATATTTTCAAGTCCTCTTTTGTTTACCACCGAATAACAATGCTATTTTAAAATTGGCCTATATTTCCTGACAGTATTGTATTATATTTACAACTAAACATTTATTACGAAATGTCCGTGATAATTTTGAATCCAGTAATCGATACGAAAATAACCAATTTGGATTGTAAAGGGTAAAATTCGTCGAAATTTAAAGATAAATATCAGCTACTTACCAGGTTTGCAGAGCCGGCTCCAGTGATAGGGGTTGCAGCATATGTATACGGGGTCTTTAGCGGAATGACAGACGGGAAGTCTCTTGAGCTCCGACGAGTGAGCGAGATCCGGCCACCGCCAGATCTGGCAGCAGAGCAGGTGAGGATCGATCGGCGAGTTCTCGTGGGAGCCGCGAACGGGCACCCTGCATCGTTCCGGCCTCATCGGGGACGTGGACGAGTCTTCCGACCCGGAGTGGTGTTCCTCGTCGTTCTCGAGGGAAGAGGAACGGTGATGTCTACGATGATGCCGTAGATGATGGTGGTGATGATGCGAGTGATGAAAGTGATGATGATGGTGGTGGTAACTGTAACGATGACGATAGTACTGCTGTTGCTGTTGTTGTTGATCGAGTTCGTAACCGTCCTCCGGATGCTGACGAGGAACGAGGACGCACGAGCCGAGATCGGCACCGTAGCTTTCAACAGCGGTGAGTAACATCTCTAGCTGATTCTCTTTCAGAGATTTGAGGAGTTCTTTACACCTCAACAAGCGACCGGGATCCTCATCGTCGTCCTGATTCTGATCACCACCACAGCAACCTTGATGTAGTCTACTCGATGACATACGACTACCTCCTCCTCCTCCTCCTCCTCCTGCTGCTGCTGCTGCTGCTGCTCCTCCTGCTCCTCCTCCTCCTCCTCCTCCAACTGCACCTCCTGACGACGCTCCACGCGCTCCTCTGGTTGTTTGGCCCGTCGTTGCCGTCACGTTGCTCGTGTCGTTGTCGGTGCTACTCGTGTTTGTGCGATGAATACGTGACGAATCCTCTTGAGCTTCACACTCGGTTTCATGCTCCCCACGGACCTTGGCCTTTAGGAGACGTCTAGTAAGCACCGTCCGTTTGCTCCAGAACATGAACATGAAACAGGATTTGCGGTACGCGCATTTGGGGGCCAGTACTTTTCAACGTAGCCGCGCGGAAAATAAGAAGTATTCGTGATCGGTGCCGAACAAGGCACCCGTGACTCCACCAAAATACCGGAGGCCACCTTCCCTCCTTTTCCTCCACCCACCTTCTTCTTCTTCTTTCGTTTTTCTGTCGCCTCCCCCGGGAAACTTTCCTTCTGTTTTTCTTTCGTCGACGCAACGGTTATGACGAAAAAAAAAAATATATATATGTATATATATAAAAAAAACGGAACACCAGGTTCGTACACTGTCAACAAAACACTGCTTCTTACGCTGGCACACCGCTCGACCAGCCGAAAAAAGAAAGATAGACAGAGGGGTGTAAAAGGATCACAGACGAATGACGGTCCCCAGCGCAACTTTCGACGGGGCCAGCACACACACACACGCGTATTTATTTATGCTCTCTGCATATCTCGTGCACTTTGGATCACGGTCCCGAAATAGTGTGACGGTCCCCCGTGACAGAGACGGCGGACTCTGTTTCACTAGAAGCTCGTCGAACAGTTGCCTGCCGTTCCACGCGCTCCAAGCTGTTTTCGTGAGAGCTCTCCTCTTCGCCTCTCTTCTCTTTTCTCTTCCCTTCCCACTCTGTCGGAAGAGAGGGAATATTTTGGACTTGAGCACGCGTGGGTAAGCGACGGCAGACACAAGTAGAATAACGGAGTACCTTCACCCTCGTGATCTTCGTGCCGATAACGTTTTTTTTTTTCCGAAGACTTAAACGAGGTTACGTCGAATACCGTCGATTGACCTTGAACTCTGATTTACCTACGTGCTTCTGTATACACAAACTGGTCGCCGGCTGATTGGTCGGCGCGATCAGCGCGCGCTTGGATTGCAAAGTATGACCGTGTTCCAGTTTGTCCCGGCGACTGCGGAGATTTGCACGAAATGTTCCTTTAATTTTTTCACGGCTTCGCGTCCACGTGACGGATCGCTGGCGTAACGCGAACGGTACGCTGCAATTAATAATATACGATCGGTTATCTTCACGGTGGAGTAGAAAAAGCGTTGCGTCAGCGAGGTAGCACACACCGTCAAACGCCAGTTGCCGTCGCTAGGTTAGACGGAGAGAGACACCGTTTAACAATTTCCACGATGTCGAGGGGGATACCGAAGCGCAGCAACAAGTATGTATAACAGCGAGAAGAAGGCACGACGGTCTCTCTCTGGATGTTTCGATGATTCGCGGACGTCAGCATTGGCCGTCGCCGTCGTCGTTGTCGCCTGTAGACGTGCACGGTGCAATGGTCGCCGGCGAGGTTACGGACGCGCACTATTAGTATCACGATACACTACTTATTCGTAGGACGTCGTCGTACCAGCACGAATCGGCCGCGTTTCACACACGACACCGGTTCGCCGCTTTGCTTTCGTTGACGCTGTATGTATATATATATATATATATATATCGAGAACGATGAGGTGCCTTAACCTCGCGACCCGGCACACAACCACAAACACACACACACACGCGTATAAAATACGTACACCGTCACTTTCGTCTGCACGACAAAAAATTTCTTGAGATGTTTTGAGCTGTCGCGGATCTTTTCAGGAGATAATTCCTCCGTTATTGCACCACGATGATTCTTTGTTAATGTCTATCGAGTCCCGGACATCCAATCGTCGTAGAATACGATAATGTCGCTTTCGTTCCTGATACTCCTTTGCCCGTGCCGTCGCCAATGCCGGTGCACCGGCACCACATAACAACAACGACGACCACGACGACGACACTTTAACCTCAAATCCGAGATTGTCGCGTCGATCACTCCCCGTCATCCGTATACGCGTATCACCGAGTGACATTTTCCGCTCGCATCGTCCGTCTTTCTCTTTCTCTCTCACTTACTCTCGCGCTCTTTTTCCCTTTCTTACTATCTCACTCTCTTTCTCTCTCTCGCTTTTTCTTTCTTTATTTATTTCTTTAATTATTTCTCTCTCGCGACGCGCGTGCTCTCTCTCTCTCTCTTTCTATCTCTCTATCTCGTTACTTCTTCACTGTTCTCACTGTTCACCGTAACACACTTGTCGTTCGTCACCCATCGCCGTCGCCGGCCTGCGGGTTTATTCGCGCGAGGCGACCGCGAGGACGCGCACTGTCACATTCTTGAAATCGCTGCCCGGAGAGCAAGCGAGAACGAGAGACACCGAGCGGATACCGAGGTACAACGTGGGAGCAAGACAGACAGGGGGAGAGAGACCGATACAAACCGAGAGAAAGAGAGTAGGGGAGGAGGACTAGTGCACACAGATCGGATATATAACTCGCGGAGGGCGAGAGAGGTCGAACGGGAGTAGAGTGCTTTGGTTACACGTTTAAATACTTCGATACGTACTTTGCGGGGACGATTCTGAGGAAAAAGTTGTCGGGCTAGCGTACGATACTAGTCGATTGTTCTCCGTTCAGTCTTGTCGCGACATCGTTATAACTCCAATCCCTCCTACCGTGTTTTCGATCTCTTCTAGTCGTTGTTCTCGATCTCGCGCACGAACACTGACGTCGTTACGGGGCAAACTGTTGCAAAGAGGAACCGCGGCTGTTGAGGCACGACCACCACTCGGCACGACTCGGCTCCGCTCCGCTCGACGACGCGACTGGTACGCACGAGGTCTCCGTCATGAGCGCACACACCGATTTCCACCGCCTCTTCCTCCACCTCCACCACCGAGTCTCCACCGTCGCTCGTCTCGTCCCGTCCGTCGAGTCTCGTCGGATCTCGGCTGCTCTCGGCCACGGCGCGCCGATACACCGACCACAGCATACTAAACACACAAGGAAGATTGTTAAACATGGCCGTCCTCGCCGCCGCCGCCGCCGCCGCCTCCGTTTCCTCGGCGAACCGCGAGAGGCGCTAGGAACACCGCCTCCTCCCGCAGGTACCCGTGCACCGAAGGTGCATCGGGTTCTTTTCAAAACTTACATCATTATACCGGGGAACTAATCTTAGGTATACTCTTTTTTTTTTCTCCTTACTTTCGGAACGTAGGAACGTCGTAAAATATGCTAATCAGTCTATAGATGTAAACTTATCGCAACCGCGGACAACGAACACATATGAATAGAACGAACGATACCCATTACGGCAGACTTTGCGAAAAGATTCGTTAGAAAACTAAATACAAACATTCCCATTAACAAGTTTTTCAACTTTTCACCAATACAAACATTCATCTACAGATTCTACTATACGTAAAAAACAGGATTTCTTAACCGACCATTCATCTATACATACAGTCACTTACAAACTTATAAAAGAAATCTGCACAGGAAATATCAAATAAAAAGTATGTTACAAAAGACTCGTCGAGAAATCGTCAAATTGTAGATCAATCGATTATCAATCTCCCCGCGTTCACCGTGCCCACAACTGGAACACATTGTAGAGATCCGGACCGGGTGGCGGAGGGGGGGGGGGGGGGGGGGGGGGAATAAGGTTGCGATGACAGAGGGTGAGAGGGGAAAAGGGGGGGGCAGAGCGCAAGGTGGACTCGTCTGAGGGGGCGTCAGCCGGTCGGTTGCCCGGTTGCCCGGTTGCTCGGCTGCGGTTACCCGAGCAGACTGACGCCAGCGCCTCAGCGTAGCGCCAGCGCCAGTCGCCGGTCGGGCATGCCACCCCGGGGGTCAACATTCCAAAACGAATTTCAGTCACGATATCTCCCGTAAAGGAGGTATCCACCCACCCGCTCTGCCGTTGGGTGACAAAAGAATGCCGGGGCGGAACGAGCGCTAGACGGCAGATAAGGGAGCATTAGGCTGCAACCTTTTTACATATACGTACGTGAGTGATATCATTTTAAGATGTTTCTTGCGTACTTACGCGATTTTAGGGCCCCACGACGGATAAGAGCGCGGGCAGCGACATCGTGAAACCTTGAACAAATATTCATGGTTTGTACCCTTCCGATTAGATGCTTCGTTCTTGTTCAGCGAAGCAGTAAATAGAAATTGTAAGGGAACTATGTCTGTTATCTATATCGTGTCTTTGTATTCAATGTTTATGTATTTTATAGTAATATGTATTACTTTTATGGCTGTTTTAGATGCGACTTTATTCTGCTATGATGTGAGTACTTGAAATATGGAATGAAATAGCAAGCAACGGTTTGTTCTATAGATATTATAGTCACACGTATATTGCACGAAATACTTATATGATATATTTTTCTTCACGGAAGAAAGACGTCGATGCGCGTTTAATCTGAACCGCGCCTTCGGGAAGCAGGTATAAGTGGGCGAGGTTGAAGTTGCCCGAAATGCTAAAAAAGGATCTGGAATGGCATACCACTGCATGGAGCTCAAGAGATCGTCGTTCATAAACTATCTAATTTTAGAAACTCGTTTCCCGATTCCGCGGACATGATATTGTAATAGTTCGTATCGTTTCCTTCAAATTCAAGGATCACCTTCTATACCTATAAAAGATGCGGCACATTGTTTCGTCAGCACGTATCCCGCTATACTTACATCGTACGATTAAAAAGAAACAAGAGAAAGTAGGATAAGTAGTATAATATTATTAACAAAAACTAAACCCCAGCTATTAAATTGCACATTAACATATTAGAAATTGCATATCCGACTATCGTACGGTGTTTCCAAGATTAAGTATTATTACGACACCGTCAAAGTTGTTAAAGACGTTGAATTAGTTTATTTCATAAAACTTTTATTAGACGCGACTCGGGAAAATAAATCAACGTCTTGACGCATTAAAATTCGTTTTTTACCGTCGCCTTCGTTTTCTTTCGCGACGTCTAGACGCGTTATTTCACCGTTGGAACCCGCTCCAAAATGATATAGAATTTAGGAAGTTATTTAGTTATGTATGTCTGGCGTCCTGAGCTGGCTAGTAATCAGGCGCCTGGCCTCCGCAAACTGTCCCTCGTTCTTTCTCTTTCCTCGCTTTGCTTCTTCTCTCTCTCGCTCCGATTCCGTCTCCTTCCATCGCTTGTTCGTCCGGTAAAGCTCAGTAAATTCTCCAGGGCCGTCCACGTTCTCGGTGCCTCGATGTCTCGGCCCAATTAAGTGTCGATCAAGGTGCCCTTCGTTCAACCATACATCACAGACGAATATGCTCTAACCGTGTCGGGGATATGCGCCAAGGATAAACAAAATTTTCTTTGCACGAACGACTAATTAATTACGCGGCGACATTTGGAAATGAATTCAGATTTCTTTGTTTCGTCAAGCCCTTAGGATCGTGTAGTAATCGCTTTGTACTTCAAAGCGGATTTTTACTACGGTTCAGGTACTTTGATATATGCGGTAAATATCTTTCAAGTAATTCTATTTTTGATGATTAAATGAAATATTGCGCTATATTGCCAGTATAAGAATGTTTTCCTAATATTTCATAAAAAAAATCTTCTCATAGTAGTATAATTATAACGAAATTAAATATTTTTAAGCAATCTGTACTCGGATCTTCCTTTCCCATTGGCTAAACATTCAAAATACCAAACTCTAAATTACAAATAATCATATTTATCGCTTATCAATGTATATTTCTTTACACCTGCCATACGTATAAAAATTACAAGTATTAACCCGGAAACGTTGCAACGCACGTAAATTTCAACCCGCCACGTATAATGTACTACGTCGACGTAAAAATACATTCCGACAGAAATTAGGAGAACACGGCGAAAGAAAAACATATATTTATCATGTTATCATCAATCTTAAGCAAATAAAAACATATCGCGGATAATCGTTGAAAATAAAAGCGAACGTATCGTGCGGGTCTCTTTTGGCCTGTTCAGATTACATAGCCAGTCTCTCGGACCGCACCACGGTTGAAAATTACAAGGCATAAGAAATAATCATTTCGTAACGACTTACATGAGCATAGGGCCCGAACTGGCAGTCACGCGAGTACACATTGTAGTTTTGCTTCGTTCTATTTCCAAACATGAAAATTATTCGCGTTCCGAGTGGCACTCCGCGAAGAGTGGCGCCATTCTTGACATAACGCGCCGATGGTACCGGACCATGGAAATGTACGATCGTGGAAAGAGCAGGACGGCATTCTAACATAAACACTGGCGCCTGCTAAAACAATGCAGAAAGGAACGCGCCGGACGAGCAAATAGAACGAAACGAATGACCCTCTCTCTGAAAGGTCGAGATATGTCACCTTCTGACATTACTTGAAACTTTTGTTTTCAACCCATTACTCACGGCGAACACGGTGTACGGTTAATTGTCATTGTCGATTGTTAAGATACTAACATCTATAACGTAATACGGAACACTGCTATCGTTAAAATTCTATTCTCCGTTCAAATTGTGATTTACAGTAAAGTACTTTGCAGCGACGATAAATGAATGCTTCGAAAAATAAATGAATCAAAAATAAAAGACGATAAAGGAATAATATTTATATTTGTTTAAAGGTGATTTTTCTGTCAAATTAATCATTCCATGATTTATTTTTTTTTGCCAGTCTGCAAACAAGCGTGTAACGTGGTAGAGGCGAAGAACTCCTATACGTAAAAGTATTTTCCGTTCGATTTCTTCGGCGTACCGACAAAGTAAGGACGCAATACTTTTCTTTGGACGACACTCCAACCCCCGACGGCGCCGCTGTCAACGCTCCAAATTCCGACCGCGACAGCGAGAGCGATCGCCGTCGTTCTTCGAAGCGGCTACTCACGATTCCGCTATAATTCATCTTCCGCGAAGCACGGAGACGTTTCAGGCTATTCTTAGGCCGGTGGGGTCTCTTTTGGTGGACCACCGATGAACCGGGACGCGACGGTTTGAAACGCGTGTCAAAATGACCGATTATCGAAATATCTGACCACTTATTACGGAGGAAGTTTCTAGGCAGACTCATATGTCCCTAAATGAGAGGAATTTGACATCGTCGGTTAACAAGTCCCTATTGAAAATCGGTAAACGCGAGTAAATGCAAAATAGACGGTTACGTTATCTGAAATAAAACTGTTGAACTTTCAGGAACAAAAGTTTCAGGAACATCGTGAGAATGAAGAATTGAAATCATTTCCATATATTGAGTGGCTAAGAAAAAAAAGGTGATTTTTCCGCCGCGGGCTGTTGTCCGAAGATGAATGACTGGACAGTGTAATTACAATACTCTGTGGACTTTCTTAGAGGGACACGTCCACGTGTCACTTTACTACGTCTCACACATTTATGGAAATTTGAAAGCATTAACGACATCCGTTTGCGAATGGAAAAACCTGGTTGTCCCCTTCGGCAGACACGTATCATGTTCACCGGACCGTACGCAATCGTCTACATCAGTGGCGCCTATCCCTACTTAATTCTTTGTCATAAAACAAGGCGGGACATTTATTTTTCCGGTTGGTACCGCTTTACATGCTTCAACATTCCCGTCAAACATACTTAGCATATTCTAAGATAACATTTCTATCAACAGAAATCCGATCCAAAGTAACCCAATAATTCACTTTTCCGCCCGGAGACAACTAGGTATATCTAGCTATCCGAACAATTTAATTCAACAATTACACCTTCGTCCGTTCCTCGTAAAACCTGTTATTCCCAACAAATTGTCCGGACTCGTCGTCCGTGAGACAAAATTCGGTGCTTTCGACCCTATATCCGGTACTTTTTCTTCGTACCGGACAGACGAGACTTCTTCCACACCGGAAGACTCCACTTTCGTCCGACGTAGATCCCGTCGTGGATCTCGCACCTGCGATAGTCCGACAGACCGGGTGAACGTTGCGACGGCCCTGCAAAAGCAACGACGAGGACAACGTGGCCCAATGGGTGACGGGTGGGAGAGGTATGATGGGACAGGTGCGGCTCGTAACTTCCTGGATGATATCGGCCGGTCCGGACGCGCAACCGGCGCTAACGCTGACGCTTACGTTAGCGGTGGCGCCACTCGGATCCGCGCCGTAGGCGCCTGTCCGTCCCGTTCCTCGTCCCTGCGTCCCCGTGTCCCTGCCCCGGAGTCTTGCACCCCCTCTCGCCCCTCCGCGCAACCAACATCACTTTGGCCCGCCATAACCCGTACGAATGCCTCCGACTAGCGATGGGACCAATACGCTCGCGCATTTCTGCGCGTACCACGCAATGTTTTTCACGCAATTTTGAGAAACCAGCTGGGGTTTTTATAACATTAGGTTTGGGGAAGCGAGAAAACTTTGACAAAAGTTTTTATTAAATTTTGTTCGAGAAAGTTCTTTGGTTTATGAGAGGGTTTTTAGAAATTTTTGGGTACATTTGCAGGATGTATAATGGCGAATCTAATCTTTCCTGTTATCGGGTTTTGGGGATATCTTTGATGGAAATATATGTAAACTCCGATTGGCGAATATACTTGGTTTTATAGCACTAAGAGCTTATTTTTTAAAAATGTTTTAATGTCGTTGGCGAGAGATTTTGAAGTATTCTATTCAATTATAAGAACCGTTTTACTATTTTTTTTTATTGATTGTAATTAATTCGAAATGAATAGATTCTAAAGGTAGTTCGTCAAAAAGTTTCAGTTGTTCATCGTTTAGCTTCGTTTCAACTTCTTGTTATTTCTACCGTTAAAACTGTGAAGTATCGATTACAACCGTCATATAATTTACACAAAATTATTTGACGCAGTAACCGTGATAGTTTTAACGCCCACATTGACATAATTCAGCCTCAATATTTTAACTTATGCAAATATCTCTCGATATAATACCACGTGGAACGACCTAAATGCAGCCGATAACGTAAGTTCCATGCAAATGCAAAACATACAAATTTCACGGAATGTTGTTTATTCGGAATTTCTGTCCCACGGCACAATAACATTTTCCATACGCCAGTATGTATTGAATTGCTCGAAAGAAACGGGTATGGGATTGGTGCCATTGCTATATTCGACTCTCTTTCTCTCTCTACGCATCTTCCGCCGCTCCTCCGATGGGCGTACGAAGTTGCTAGCAAAGCAAAACCTGCACCATCTTTATTCATGCACACCGGGTAGTTGACGAGACGCGAGATGCCGTGGAGAACACGTATATACATACGACCGAGGTGCGTGCATACCAAATTATGCACACCACCGAGGAAAATTCAATATTTGAAAGGCGCCTCCGTTGGATGGTTTTGAAGTCAGAATGCGGTTCGAATTATAGAAAGCATTAGTTTAAACGGGGAAATGCGACGGAAATATACTCGCGAATAGTTCCTTGACGCTTGTATTACTACGAAAGATGTCGTATTCCAGATGGTTTCGATGAATCACTTTTAAGTGAAAATGCAAATTCTGCTGGTGAAGTACTAATTTTGGATTTACACTATAAGCGTTACAGTTTCATGGAAAAGATCTAAAATCTGATAGCTCCAAGGGGATATCCAAACTGATCTATCCATAGGTGTACCGTTACGTGAAGTAAAATAAACAAAAATAGGAGAGACACGATATGAGTGTCATTTTGAAAAAATAATAACAGAAAATAGTTTATTAGTCTTGTTACTATAGGAATTATATATTTTATCGTATATAACTTGGCTATGTCAGCCAACATTCCAGGGTGAATGTATATTTAGAGAAGGCATTATTCCTTTTCCATTCTATGCGCCTATTGATCCGATACACTGAATCGCCTTGCTTCAACGTCATTTATCAGAATGTGCCTTGTATGCACAAGATGAACGGAACGCAATGTCAATGTTACCGACATGATAATGTCGAAGGCTTCGATGCATATCTACATACACTCGTGTGGAGATCAAGGATATAAATAATCCAATGTTAAGCTTGAATAATACCGTATTTTGCGAGGAAAGAGATGAAATACTAAGCATTTAAATCTCTCCGATAAACCACGTGAAATGTAAACAAGCGAAAAGTGAGAATTGGATGGGTTTCAAACTTGTATACATTTGTTTAAACACTATTATTGGATTTTTCTTATTCGCGCAGTTATGTTTGTCGGATTTAAATTCCCTTGTTCCGAACACGTGGTCCTCGCTCTCTTGATATCAGTGTATCCGTATTATTTCATACCTGTTGCGATGTAGACTATCCGCTATTGGTTAACTATTGCACATGCGCTCTACCGATGTGCGAAACAGAGAAGGCTGTGACATAATTCTGGTGATCTCACTTTGAGTTCATCGTTTAGAATTCGTTACGAATTAAGAAAACCCCGATGTAACGCTAAGAAAACTACTTAATCGAGACACTAGAATCTTAACAAGATTCTAAGAATATCAAACACCATACAATTGCATCGTAATGTATTATAATTGCAGATAAAATCTCCAGTAAAATTTTTAATTTCATATCGTAACAGTACATTACAACATTTTACCCTCTGATTTTCATGAGCAGGTAGAAATTCCAAATTTACCGCGGGCCAGAAGTGCATCAACGTTCCCGCTAGATAGCACTTCAGTCAGTCTCACAAATTACGTCGCGGCTATTGGTTCAAATGCGGTACGCGTTCATTCATGCGTGGGAAATTCGAAATTCTCATCCCACAACCTATTTCCATTAACAAACCCCGTAACAAATCGCATTCGAATCTATTCTCTGTGTACCGCACATTCCACGGTACGTAACCAGTCCGTCGAAACGGCGTTACAGGGTGAACCGAACACTTCCGCTCGCACTCGAATTCGCGGCACCGCGTACGGTGCGTGGACGCGGGAAATTCAAACGTAACGACCGCACGCAACCGCCTAGTAGCTACGTATTCGCAGGCGAACCGCGAATGACATACCTCGTCCGGGGGAAAATTAATGCGATCGCAGGATTTCTGGCAATCGGAATAGACGATCCTTCGAGACCGGCTGCGTCGATCGTCGAGCGTCGACTGGCCGCTCGCCCGACGATCGCGCAATATGTAGCGCGGTATAGAGAGGACGACTGGAGCCTGTCTGCTCACCCCTATGGCTGTCTGTTCCGTCTGGTTCTGTCTGTTGCCTAAGGGCGGCCTCGAGCGGGGCGAATTCGCGGCGACACAAGCGGCGCGCCAGTAACGTGGCGACGCGGATCTTGACGCCATTCCGCGGACACATACTCGTCGACGGGTATGTGTGCCACTCCCCCCCCCCCCTCGTGTACCCCCACTTACCAATATATGTATACGAACCTGCACCTATGCGACTCAACGGGGGTTTGCGAGAATGGGTTAGAGACGAAGGGAGAAGGAGAAACGGGGGTTGTACGTGCATGCATGGGCAACGAGAACACTACGACGAATGGTACACACTAGGGTGCTTGACCGAGTCAAGCCAAACGACCAACCGTATACGGACTTTTCTTGCTCCGAGCCGGAGATAAACAATGTCATTTGTGTTACCCGTCCCTTGTCATCTCCACCCCCCTCGCGTCCCACGATACTGCGGCTCCTTCATCGCGAGCGCAAAGCATAGTAAAATCGACAGTTCTCTCTGCTATAAATGCGGCAAGTTTCGGATCTTTTAGATGGTTATATTATTTCTTCGACGGACGATTTTGGCAGGGATAAAACGGTTTGTGGTTTATGGGATTCTAATTTAAATGTGTATTTGGATATATACTTATAATATGGAACATGTGTGTAATTGAGAATATGTTTGTGGTTGATTAATTTTGTTTTGGTAGACAAAAAGATTGGAAGGAAATATGACGAGAGTCGACATTTGAATCGAGAGGCCTCTCTTGAAGAGTATGCGTTGAAATTGTTTTACAAATCTTTTGTAATATGGTTTTGTAGCTCCAGGTTTCGTAAATTATAAATAACTTTTGGATGTGTAATAAAATGCACATAAATGTCAAGTACGTGTGCGTTTGCCGCGGTTTGCTTAACGATAGAAACTATTTCTGTCAGACACATGTGTTTGAGGATATTCTTTTTGGGCAGGGGGTAAGAATGGAACGCGGATAATGATGGCAATGAGGTGAAACGAAACGGAAACGGTCATTAGTGAATCTAACTCTGTACTTCTGGAATGTATGCATGTCGTAAATTACTTGATGAATCTCAATAAACCAAAACATGTTATGGTGCACGGTATCGAATTTCATGCATTCCACGTATGTAGAAAACTTATGTCCGTTAGTATTTTTTGTTCGCGATGCGATGGTCGCTGTCTGCGAAAACAACATGGAATACCAGGCTCGATACCAAGATCTGTAAAGTAAAGTACCTAGAATCACGTCAGTTTTTAATCGTCGTGATTACGAAACGAAAACAAATAAAAATTTAGTTAATTACGCGTCGTTACGAGGAGTACTAGTACAAGTGTTTAAGAATCAACTAGCTTTGTAAAAATTTGCTAAATCAACAACGTATATCGCAATAAAACTTGATAAACGATGCAATGTATATTTTTTTGTACAGTGCGCGATGGTTTCAGAAAAGAAGAGTATTCGATGTTTACAAAGTAAACAGATCCGCCAGAATAAAGAAGTAAAACGGTGTAATGTCCGAGTATCAATTCCCTTGTAATGATACGATCGCAGCCAGCCAGACAGTCGTTCGTGTCAAGGGTGGGTGGAAGATGATGGTGACGTTCCCAAATCGACTCCGTTCTCCACTTCACTGTTTCAATCTCGTCTCCCCATTACAAATACGTAATGTTGACATTCCACTCCACAATCTTAATAATTGCGTAGTGTTATGGACTTACGTGTACAGCTCCTATTACCGATACACTATTAGAAAGGGGTACCCAAGGTTATTTCCACGAAATAATTATCGTCCCATTAGGCTAACAGTATCTTCGAATCCTTACCACACTTTTCGGGGCAATTATTCTAATTTGAAAATACAAAGCATACAAACTTTGGGGCGCCAAAATATTGACGAGCAGACATTTCAAAATTAATCTTAGCAGCTCATTTAAATTCTTGCTTTTCCGTCGCCCCTCTTTTACTTCTATTACGAACTTTGTCCACATAACCGTTTGAATTTTAATAACGTCGATTCCTCGGAAATTGTTAGCATATTGAAATGCTTAAAGGGCGAATTGTTGGGGTGTCACGCAGAAACTGCGAGAGGTATGATCTTTATAAAATGTTACATAATAGCCAGTTAAAAATAAAATAAACGAAATCATAGAAATGTTTGGTTACTTGCTCTCGAAGAGCTTAATTTTTGGGTTAACGTTTAACCGTTTAACCCATCTGTATCGGTTCATCGGTTTTCTCTGGAATTTGAGATACACGCATGAAAAATATTAGAGCGCAAAACTATTAAGCTCTAAGAACACCGAAGCTTTTAAGTTTCAAAACACAGAAATTTCAAGACACTTCCATTTCATAACATAGATATTTTATGAGCAATGAATCGAGATTTCAAGAAATCTACCCTTCTCCCCATCGTCTTCCACGCAATCTCGATCAAATATCGTACAAAATCTATCGCAGACTTACCAATTATTTTCATATCGCAACAATATATATTTCAAGTACCCTCTCCGAACTTCCGTCGATAACTACGTCATATACCAAGTAAACACCGGTGCTAAACACACAATAACAGCCCGAAGTATGAAACATTCCGCAGAAATTATTGCTGATATAGAGGGCCCTTTGTAACGTCGTTTTCGACAATGTACTTATATCGAAAAAAGCAAAAGGGGAATTATAGCATCGAGATATCAATTCTCTGTAATGACACGATCGCAGCCAGTCAGTCGGACGTTGGATTCAAGGGTGGGTGGAAGGTGATGGTGACGATCCAGGTCCGGCTCCGTTCTCCATCCCGTTGTTTATCAAGCTCCCCTTCGCATAACAAGCATCAAAACACTTGGCGCCCCACGCTGGAGCCGTCGTAGTCATCTTCCGCCCCGATGGTCGCTTCTAGTTTTCGTGGATACGGGGGTGTAGGCCCTGGCATGGGTTAAAACATCGCCACAGGGAGGGGGGCATATACCATTCACACATGCGCCGCCTATACCCGCAAAAAAAATGAGTTATCGCGACCGGATCTGGAAGCATGGTCACCCGATCGAACAAATTGTTGCTGAATGATATGACTACTATTATTCTTGCAACGCATAATGAATACATTGATCCGCCGTTACATTACGTCTTATTCGAGATCCCTGGGAGAAATGGATGATGATTACGATTAGATGGGAAATTACCCCTTATTTATTCGCCATTGTACGGTTTCTTTGATAATGAAAGTTTGACGTTTAGGAAACTTTGCGGTATCACCAACCTCTTATTATCTCTTATTAAAAGTAAACGAGTATTTTTTGTGGACCACAAACAAGGATTGGATGTATCGTGAAATTCGTTTGTATGATAAATAGGATAAAGTTGCATAAAATATAATTTTGGAAATCCCTAGCTAATATTGTTTTACAATGCGATCGGAAAGGGCTGTGTGCAAGGGGGTTCCATATGATTAATAGTGCGCCAAATTCGTCCCGTCTCATCCATACATAGGACCCGTTCTAGCGAAAAAAGATACGATAAAACGTCTCGCATACATACAGATCGCGCGCGTCTCTCGCGAACTCCGCGAACCGCCCGCGTGGTTTTACAATCACAAAGAAACAAATCGATCGTGTACCGGTTGCCAAGTAAATCGAAATATTTTAGCATTGATAATTATTATCGACGTATGGACGTACGTATGTAGTACGTACACACAAAAGCATGATGCTATTGACGTATATCTCGTATCGGGAATCTCGATTCTGGGAATTTCAGCTGACGATACGAAACGGGACGTTGTGTTGGTGTAACGAGGATGGGTAGGGCAGGGCAGGGCGCCCTCCGGCTTGGCGACCGATGAGCAACGTCCCACCCCCGTCGTGACGGTGCCGCGATGCCAACAGAAGAAGTATTCTTGCATTGGTCGTCGTCGTAGTCGTCGTCGTCGTCGTCGTGGTCGTCGTCGACGTCGGCGTCGTCTTCGTCGTGTCGTCGTCGGTCGGGGGCGGCGGTGGTGGCGGCGGTGGCGGCGTCGGCGGCGTCGGCGGCGACGGTGTCGGCGACGTCGCCGACGCTCCACGGTTGGCGTCGAGGTTAGCGCCGGCCGGTCGCTGGAATCGGCGCCCGGCTGTCTCTTTCTCCCTTTCCGTCTCACTCCACGTTCCGTCCGTCTGCACGAGAGAGCGCCCGTCGTTCCGTCGTCGTTCGTTCGACGGCGACGACGTGGCTCTGCCGGCTGTCGCCGACGCCATCCGCCGCTTCTGCACCACCCTCTCTCACCCTTTCGTCTCCGGCTCTGCCGATATATTCGACGACGATGTGTTTAGGTAATGAAACTCTACTCTTACGAAAAATTCCTGGCCCGCCGGTGTTTGCCCCCCCGAGTGTTTGTTACCGAAGAATATATCATCTCTCTCGTCTGGACCCCCCCCCCCCTCCTATCTCTTTATACCACCATACCGAGACGTCATGCAGATTGGACAGGCGTTCAACTCACTGCCGCCGGCGAGTTACGGAATCTTCATTAACGTTGTTAATTTCAAACTGGACTGTGGCGTTTGAAAATTTTAGGTGTATTTAATTAATTACCCTCGAGCACGGCTATGACTCTTTCTGTATGTATTTTTTCATGAGTCGATTGCATTTTGATTTTCTTTAAACGGTGAGTAAGTAAATCATAGCATTGTTTTCCGGAGAACTTTTGTATAGCGATCGTAGTTATCTTTGCGTTTGAATAAATCGCACTGATGTAATGAAAGTCCATTCCCCTTCAAAATATATTTTTCCGCGCGTGTCCCTCTACTTCTTAGTCACTGTGAAATATCGTTCTTAACGTCGTTTCGTTATCCCCGTATCTCGTCGTGATCTATGTTAGGCGAGCGTTAAGCTCACTGCCATCAGTGTATTTGTTGCCGGCCATCAGTTTTTTACGACGGTGCTTTTAAGATATTGGAATATTCGAAAAACTTCAGGAACGTCGTTGTAACGAGCGTATTAACATGTACTTTAAAGATTCACCAGGATCAAGAATACATAGATACCATTTGCTATGAAAAAAATAGAAATAAGAGTTCGTAAATGACTTTAAAAACTGCTTGCATTAGGTAAGTACTTATACGATTGCCTTTTAAATTTCGAATTGCGTAACTTAATTCATTTACCACCTGTTGTTGACAAATCTTTAGATAATAATACCTACGTCTTATACACAACGTTATATCAGTTTATAAAATATTAATTCAACGTTGTTGGTAAAACTATTAACTGAATCCATTAGTCACAATATATGTATGTATATAAAAATTTCTATGGTCACTGTTGTCCAACACATTAGATACACATTAGATTTTTTAGAAATGGGGTACCAACCAAATAGAGAACACACAACATGAAAATATTATCTAATATTTTGCCTAAAAACAAATTTAGAAATAAAATGATATCTACGCTAACAACTTCAAAGCTCCCATTTTTACACGTAACAACATTAAGAATAGCCTACTTATAATTCAATCATTGTAAGTAGAATACTTCGAAAAGCTTACAGAAAAAATTGCAAAATTACGTGGTCAACGTAGGGGCTATCAGGTTCTCTTAATACAGCGAACCCTTCCCTCGTCGTTTTCGATGCACCGCCACGAAATTTAACGGCATCGGAACGTTCTCCAGCGTGCTCTTTCTATAATTAGATTTCAGTCTTGTGGCACGGGATCAGAAATCAGTGTGTGCCCCGATAGTTAAGGGCCGCGGAGAGGGATAGATTGAAAGAAAATGCTTGGCAAACGGCTAGCGAGCCGCGCCAGCGAAAGTTTCGGTCGATTGGTCGCGTTGGTGGTTCCTCTCGACGAAGAGGTACCGGGCGTCCGAAACTGCCCTGTCTCGACGCCGGTGCCGTCGGCTCCTATACGTCGTTCTCTCTGATCTCTTTCTTCATCTCCCCGCGTAGCCTTAACCGTCTCGGTTCATCCCGGCGTCCCTTAACCCAAACCATTATCCGTATACCACGATTATAGGGCAACGGGGCCGACAAACAGGCTTGGGCCAGACCCCCTGGCACCCTCGACCAGCAACTTCTCTCTTTTTATCCCTCGTCTCCGAGAGTATACACCGTCACCGACTACGCAAACAAACCCGTGCATCGACTAACATAACTTAACAATCCTCGTCTTTCTCTTTCTCCCGTTCTTCCTGCGATCTCTCCCCCCCCCCTCGTCATACTTCTGCTAGCTCCCTCCATGTTGCACCGCCACCACGTAGTTGTGGTAACAACGGATTGCATCGGGATGCCTGGACCACCACACAGCATCAGCCGGCATCGCTGTGCGCCTTCGGGGCTCCTCGTTTTCGTCTTTCGAAGAAAACGATGCCACTCGCTATAGGGACGATATTTTTGCGCGGATTATTATGGCGCCGTTCGTAATCTCTGATAATTGTTTTCGAACAGAGTTTTGTGTAATGGTCCATTCGGTGTAAGGTTGTTATTCTTTCTTGCTTTCAACTTCTGCATATTCGATTAGTAGTTTCTTTCTGTCTCCTGTCTGTGTATGTTGTACGATGTAACCGTGCTGAATGTAGGGTAAGTACAGCTAATTTCGCACACGGAAATTCAAGGAGTATTTTATGAGTTTTAAAGAGAAAGAATTTGTTTGTCTTCCATGTACGATAGATTAGGAGTTTAAAATCTATCGATTTCCAATACCGATTGGAAAAATATACATGCAGATGTATATGAATAATGTATTTATGAGCTTTTCAAGTTATACCATTCACATTATATTTGTGTGTTACTTTTAATCGTATGAATATTATGGACTGTTTACCAAATTTAGAAATAGAAATCAAACAAAATATTTATACCATTCTGTACAATCGCGTTTATATCGTTCAAAATACTAAGAATACTTCTTATAAACGCTATTGTGTAACACAATGTTTAAAAAAACTGTTTCTATTAAAAGAAACAGATGGGATGTTAAATGTCTTTCTGCATGTGCTTGACTGCCAGTTCAGTTCATTACCGGCAGGAATTAACACCTTCAAAGCGATAGTAAGTACACTTACCTAATTAGAATTTTTCAATTTTCATTTCCATAACGTTGCTGTGGACTTCCTATTTTCCCATGGTATTTTCTATTAAAAATCTATATCCCTAGTTAAATTTCACACTTACAAAAGTATTTTTGTTTCATACAATTGCAACACTCTTTAATTTTATTTATTTTGTATGTTAAAAGGAAATCAGAAATGCGTTTCATGCTGTCTATAAAATAGCGAATGAAACCTGTTTAAAAACTATTATTATGCATCCTATTGATATGAGGAAAATTAATTGTATTTTGTTGTCTTAAAATACTGGATATGCGTTTTTTTAACTGTGAAATGGCATTGCGAATTTATAAAATATACTTGCAAGACTGTAGTATCTATGAATATACTGTAACAGATTGTGATAATAGTATGTAATACAGTACGATAGATTCAGTTTTCTGGAATATTTACCATTGGCATTTTATATTTAACCAAATACGTTTAAAAATATTTTTTTATATTATTTTGTTTTAATTGTATTTCTATATTTTTAATTTAAATAGTACTTACAATGGTAACCGAGATTGCTAGTTGTATTTGTCGATGAAGGTAGTAAAGAGCACTCCTTAAAAAGGGTAACTTGTACAAAGACGGCAACTCTTTTCAGGATTAAGTTTGTGTTAAAAGATAACGCGTGCGGTACATTTTGCATAAAAAGGAGGGTGTTTGGGCGCGGTTAGGGTGCGTCTCCATTCAAGGATGTCACGGAGAAACCTGGGAATTGATGTAATTTATATTCATCAACTGTAAAATAGATTTTATCAGATGCACTTAGAGTGCGATCTTAATAAATTAACTCCTCTTTTGAATACAGGTTTCACAAAGTAATTGCAAATGAGCCAGTGGAGGGTGTATAGATTGTTTTGTAGTATAAAGTTTACAAAATAGAAGTAAACTTTCTACTTTATAATTTTGTTTTGTGTATTCCGGAACACTTATTAATTCAATTTTTTTTCTGCAACGATAACAATGTTATAGTTTTAATTACATATAAATATGAAAAATATATAAAAAAATATGAGATGTTTTTGTACTTTAATATCGTACAATCCGCTTTTATGATCTGTTTTGTGCAGCAATTTTAGAAAATAAAATTAGTATAAAAATTAAAAGTGTAATAACGTACGGTTACGTGATAGAACAATGCACGGCTATCACGAATAACGACCCATCGTCGACTAAAGAGATGTTACTTTGGGGATGTGCTATTTTGCGAGACCAACAACGAGTACTGCCCCTGTTTTGTTTTCGTTTTAAAAAAAAAGAGTAAACATGAGACCGGTACTCTTAATAGAAACAGCCAAACTCATCAATCAGCTGAAATATATCAACACAGAAAACATAGTTAGACATTACTTACCAGGATCGAAAAAAACATAGCTTTTTACAATTTGTGTCATTATTTGGTTGCGGGTTGTAATTAATTCTTCCAGCATTTAAAAAAATACTATATTTCGTCTATACATATATCGGTAATTTCATTTTTTACCAAAAAATAAAGACCTGCAACGTGTTGAAGAATGTGTTACCTTTCTTCTTTAGGGCGAATATTAAATGCATAGATAACGAAAATGTGTAATATTGCGTTCCATACTACATGTGTATTGATATTTAATTATAAATCAAGTACACATTACATTACACGTCATAATAAAGCTACTTTTGATTTCCGATTTTCAGTATATTGTCCAAGGAAATTAAAAAACCAATAATACCACTGTATGTGGAACGTTAAAAATTATAACAATATGTAATTAGTTTGGATGTATCGTAGTTATTAGAGAAATAACAAACAAAAAAATCGAAATACAGTATAGTGAGGTCTACTTTGCAAATTGTTGCTATTTTTTTAAACAAAGCATAAATTGTTATACATTTGGCATTACAATAATCGTTGAATCATTAACAATACGCCTGTTATGCAAAAAGCATGAAAAGTATTTTGTTAATTAAGGTAACTGACAAGAAGTGAACTATTTTTTCATCGGATTGAAGCGCGGACAAGATCCTAATTGCATATAATATTTAATATTTATAAACAAGGTCGGTGAAATTTAATGATTCCATGCAAAATTTATTTTCATTTTTTCTTGTTATACACGAGGATTCGTCTCGAGAATGAAATCAATTTTTACGAATTCTCACGTGCCGGGACGCTCATATAAACATTTAATGTAATCAGGAAATGGAGAGATCTGGAAACTCAATATTGTGTTTTAAAATTTTAACGTGGCGTTAAAGTAAGAAAAGCATAAAGTATTTAAACTTTATTTTAAACATTTGAATACATCATAGTTCATTAACTGTATATACCTACAAGGCCTCTAAGGAAAAAGGAAAATTAAAAGAAAATATATTATGTATTTTTGACTGTATTTGCCTCGAAAAACACTCGGTACTTTTTTTCGTAAATATAACTTAAACGATAAACGATAAAACATTAAATTAATCGCATACGGGAATATTTGCCTTTAACCCTGTCCTATACTCTGTTCGTCATAAAGCTAACAAACTCATCGGATAACCGGCGAGCAAACTGATAACGTTCCGCAGGTGAAACGCAGGTGACACACCCTCGCGGTAATCCCGCCGATAAAGAAGCGTCGTATTTCTCACAAATCCATTGAATATCGACGGAAACTTAACCTCTCTGCCTAACAAAAGTACAAGGAATACCATGAAAATTCATCGTCTAAAATGCAACAAGCACCGAGCATGATTAACTTTCATTACGAATATCGCTTGCGTAACCTACAAGTGAATTTTACTAATAAATAACGATAAGATTACTGCTATTAGATCACGTTGCGCGTAGCATACAAGCGAAACAGCGCGTAACGATGCCGTTCGTGCCGAAGACAGGCCACGCACGGATCGACTTGATCGTACTTTAGTTGTTCGACTATCAAAGCGGCGTACAGTCACGTCGTGAGGTGTGCTCGTTACCCGAATCGGTCTGTTCGTTAACCCGTACCGCGCGGTGTTTCTTTCTCCTCGTATTCCGAACCCGTTCCGTGTTGTTCCAGCGAAATATGGGCGCAGCTTCGAACGCGACATACCTAGGGCTCGATCTCAGCACGCAGCAGGTAAATGAGTGTGTACATCGTAATTTTGCGTTAGCTGTGTGACTACTGCGCCGTCTCGAACTATGATCTTTTCCACGTATATATGTGATAGACCGTCGAATAAGAGATTCATTCGTGACGCGACATGAGAATGACATTCGAGGTTTACTTTTTTTTCGTCGACGATTTCTCGTCCGATGCTTATGGACGCGTCTTGCGAGCGATCCTCGTTGTACCTTGGCATCCGCATGGAACACGTGGGAGATGTTTGTACTGTTCGACTTGTCAATGAAGCAACCGTATTAGGAAATGTGGTTTTTACAGAGTTTTGTCGATGCTTGGAGATTGATGATGCTCTGCGGTCTGCGATACCGCCGGTGCGCATGCGCCGATCTCGGCGCGCTTTCTCTGAATTTGTAAATGTTATATTTACACTCGAGGAAACGCGATTTTCATACGACAATGTAGATAGGTGGAAAAACAGTGTTGTTGGCATGCTACGAATATTAATAATTCAGGAGATTCATTGTGTGAAATGAAAATTCACGCGTTGTGAGAATGCGGCCTATTATGCGCGATTTAATCGCAGAGTAATGAAGACGATTCTTTGGAGTAACTGGATTCGTTAGGGATTGGGAATATGTTTTATTAACAAAGTGAAAATCGTCCTTATTAATATTAATAGACAGTTATTTCTATATGATATCCTTAAAGTCTATTTATTCTAACAGGTTAAGTAAACCAGCAATATATCTCAATTGTTATACGACAAAGGTTTCGGAATTAATTCCGCGTAAGGTTTTAAATCTTTTTCGACTGCCTGTATCTTATCTTTATTTGTAAACATTCGCAGTCAACATCTATGATAAAGTTGAACCAGAGCGAATTTCAGTTCCTGCTTATACATATAGTCAAAATTGTAAAGCAGATTAATCGCGAAGAATTTTAAAGAGTATTTTTTAATTTAGAATCTTATTACGTCTGAACAGAGAAACGTTCGAGCGATAAAGAATTACGAAAATAATTGATATTTCTCAAATACTTGCGTATATCAGAAAAGGAGAAAATGACAAATCTATTTGATTTCCTTATTTGCAATGCGTTGTGTGGCTTGAAATCATTTACAGTTTTACAGCACATACTCTTACATTTTCATCGATCAAAGCAGGATTGCATAAGACTTAATTATGATCATATGATGGAAATTAAAAATATATAGAAGAATAGTTACATGAAATTAATAGTTATTTATAATGATTTTTAGTAGTTCAATTGCTAAAATACTGGAATATTTGCAATATGCCTGGACGAACAATCGCATTTCATAGTATTTGTCGGAAAGAATTTGCGATGTTTCGCTTAGAAAGCAGAATGAAATCGCATCTTCGTTGATCGATGGAAGTGTTTCGAAGTGTTTGCGACGTGCTTGTACCGGGTCACTATTATCTAATGTTCCGATAACATTAAACGTCGAATAATATGCACGAAAGGAAACCTATCTGCGCAGAGTAAAAATGCCAAGCACTAGGAAGAGTCAAGATGATAATTAATATCTCGGAACTTTTTAACAGATCTCGGAAAAAGTGAACGCATCACAGGAATCTAAATATACTGCGAATCTGTTGCTGCAAACAACCGCTGATTAAATTGAACATTATAGTGATGCATTTTTGTTCATGATACATCAGTGTTTATACGTTCATTGTGCGTAATTTCAAAGAAGATTGTTATCGTAGATATTATATTAAACATAAAAAAAAATGAAATAGACGATGAATTCAATTAATTTGATTAGAGTCGTTTTTTACGCGTGTGGGTACTTGATTAAAAAGACATTTGCGGATGAATAAAATTTGCTCGTATGAAATTTAATTGAAATTTCTCGATTATTCTAGTTGAAAGCGGTAGTGGTCGATAATAATATTGCTGTTCTGCATGAAACCAGTGTTCAATTCGACAATGACCTACCAGAATTTAGGTATGTTTAATCCGTTTTTTTGTTTAGATTATAGATGATCAAAGTATTGCAGAATTATTAAAGTTATAATGGATACACATTATAATACTATTATCTTCTAATCTAAATATATTTTTCAGAAATTGTATTTCAGGAACTACATTTTTTCATATATTATTTAAATAAAATTCTCGTACTTAAATATTAACCTACTTGCCTCACAAACCAAACATATATTTCAAAATTGTTACGCTTGCAATACGTATTTCTGTATCTAGTTTCTAAGCACCGATATTTCTACACACTGAAATTTCATATGTGCATACTTTGAATCTTCTATTTTAAATTCCTGCTGTTCGAGTGTTACATTATTTATGGTAACACCGAGGAGTCATTTGGTTAATTCTAACCAAATTATATCCAAATAAGAGTTATTAATTGATTACTCAATGCTTGAAAAAATCAAAGATTTCGGTGTACATTATTATTATGGATGTAAATGGGTCAATCGAAACCCACGCATGTTATTATAATCCGTAAATTCGGTGTATATTTCAAGCGAACAACAATAAACCACCGTTTCAGAACTTACGGCGGGGTCATCCAAAAAAAAGAGGAACCGCACGTGGTGGTGGCACCCACCCTAATGTGGGTTAAAGCTTTAGACATGATTCTCGACAAGTTACGCGTCTGCGGTGTCGATTTCAGCAAAGTGGCTGCCATTTCCGGATGCGCGCAGGTAAAAATTCTTCACCTTTGCATTTCGTTAAATCCACGCTTATGAATAGGAACGAAGTTATCATAACGTTTCAACTATGAGGCGCAGACATCAACGTGATTCATATGTCACGCGATGACAATGCAGATCATAAATCTACGTTTTTCAATTCAATTTATATGCTCCTACAAGATTTATCATTCGTGTATTACGTGTCATCGTTATAATAAATCAAACGAGTTTCACATTTTAAATGCTCGTAGATACGTATATGTAAAATTTTCGTTACTTTTACTATTTAATATAATTCTTATTA
Organism: Mimumesa dahlbomi; assembly: GCA_917499265.3. Taxonomy (NCBI): domain Eukaryota; kingdom Metazoa; phylum Arthropoda; class Insecta; order Hymenoptera; family Crabronidae; genus Mimumesa; species Mimumesa dahlbomi. Next base: position 5,772,890 of record OU824118.1, on the reverse strand, counting down.
GAAATATCATTTCTATTTTTATAAAAGAAAAATAAATTCTCATTTGTAAAACATGATAAATGAGTATTGGTCTTGCAACAAATTTTGTTTCGTAAAAAATATTCATATACATATAGTGTAGTAAGTAAATTATCAGAGACACAAGTTCGTATGGTTGAAAATTGATTAATTTTAAATACCACTTTTCATTCGAATATAGTTCAATTGATTAATCATCTAGTCTATGCGTAATATAGATAATACGACAAACCTGTTTAAGGGGAAGAAATATGTAGTAACATATAACTCGTTGACAACCTACGAAATTCCAAAACCTTTTTAACGATTTTATGAAACTTCAACGATTTTTTACGCTGTAATATTACCTGTACCAGGCATCGTTCTAAATATGCATGGTATGAACAATTTCTGTGTATAATTAAGTACCGTGTAATGTTATGTACAAAGTAAAATGAACGTACATTAACATCTATTTGCTTAGAAATATATTTTTCATCAAATAATAGTAAATTTAGTAAATTATAACATTTTGATCTGGCCGTAGAAATCGCATCGCAATAGAATTCAAAATATTCTGCTTTCTTCGTGATAATTTTGCGAAATATTACCGTCTCGTATGTGAACGCTTTAATTGAAGTGGCGATAATTTAATCTTTATTGGTTATTATATAGCAACATGGCACTGTTTACTGGGGCAAGGGCAGTCGAACTCATTTACAGCAACTGGATCCCACAAAGTTCTTACACGAACAACTGGTTACATCTTTTTCAATAACTCCATCACCCGTATGGATGGACTCAAGTACCACGAAGGAGTGCAGTACTCTTGAAGAAATCGTGGGTGGTCCACAAGTATGCATTTTTTCAAACGATTTCTATCATCCAAAATCAAAATCAATCGTTTTCTACGCTCAAAATACAAATTAACGATTTTCTATAAAATATTTCATTTATTTTAAAAATAATTATACTGTTAAGGATTTTTCGATGAAAAAATATTTTGTATTTGTGTAAAGATGTTTACACTAACGTAAGAGAGTCATGATAACGGGCATTCACTCGATTGCTTTTAATATTACTTAATTAACATATTCATAGAAATTATGAAAATTACTCGTTACCAGAAAAGACTTACCTAATCATTCATAGATTAATGATGTATTTCTCGAACGTGCGGTTGCAGAAATTAGCAGAGATAACGGGATCTCGAGCATACGAAAGATTCTCAGGACCCCAGATAGCAAAAATAGCACGCAGGAGGCACGAAGCGTACAGTAACACTGAGGTATACTAAAACACTCCCGGCTTCCTTGAAAAAAAATAAAGAAAACGGCAGGTCGATCGAGGTATTCGATACGCATATTGATTGAAGTGTTTGAATTTGTATGGCTTCTGAACTTTATTATTTATATCGAGTTCTGTGTGGATTAACACATTTCACATTTCTTGTATGTATGAATACTTTTCGGTTTGTAGTTACTTCTTGAGCCACACCGTTGTCGCGCTGTTAAGAATATATCTAAAGTGTGATCAAAAGTACAGTGAATGTATATGGATTTTTATTTATATTTTGTGTATTAAGATTATATTCGTTATACGTATTGGAAAACATAAATTCGATTAGAAATTTTGCTTTATCATTCTCAAAGAAATCATTTACCATGAAAAGCGCTCAGACGCTTTGTCGTAGTCGCATCGATCTCCGAAATCGAATTGAAACGGGTTCCTTTCATCTTCATTTTAATTTTAGAGAACAGCCAAAGTAGCAGTGTGCCAAGTCTTGCGGGTATGATGGGTGCGGACAAACAGTATATTTTTTATCAGTCGAAAACTGACTCGATGACAAGAGAAGTGTGACACTGCGCATTGTCGTGATGAAAAATGAATACATTTGTCCGTTTCTGTCATATTTTACACCGTACATCGTATCGTAGGCGTTCTAACAGATCTTTGTAATATTTTACATTGAATTGAAAAAAATATTTGTCGGACTTACTTACGTGAAATTTCGATTGACGCGCTTTCTTCGATTACCGCTATGTTGATGTTTTCCACCGACTACTCTGTAATTCTGTGTCACAATCGTTACCGTATATATGGGATTCCTCTTAAAAAATCAGTGTTGAAAAAAAAAATCAGATCCGAACGAGAATTGAAAAGAAAATTCCGTGCTTATCCGTTATTTAATTTTCTAGCTGTCCATTTCTTCCGACAAACGGGAGATATACATATGCTGACGAAAACATCGATCGCAACTAACTTTGCAAATGAATCATATTTCAATTTAGTAGACAGCTATATGTAGAAAGGTCACGGAGATAAGTTGCATGTATTGCGTTTGTGATGCGCACATTACGTCGTGCGTATCCTGTGCGTTTGCCGTACTTTTTGATCGCACCGATTAAGTACCATCCAGAGCAACAATTCAACAGCTCTTCTTAAGAAATTCATTCAATTCTGCGCTAGAGATACAAACTGAACGGATCCCGACAGTTTTCAAAATTTATTTGAAAAAATCTGTTGAATCTATGTCGAAATGCTCTGCATATAATTAAGAAAAAACAGTCGAATTCGAAGAACATTTGTATTCTTAATCGCGTGTACTAAATAGAACTCTACATCTTTATCTTGTTTAACAAACCTAATTGTAGATAGAAGTGTGCTAAGCAATAACGCCTGTTTACGATATTTACAAAGGATTTGTCTTGTTTCATAGATTTCATCTTTGTTTCTGAACATTTGTCTGTGAGAATAACGCGTAATTAATAATGCATCTTCCGTTGTGAATCGTTTGGAAAAGAGCTTGCTCATGATTTGATATCATTGATGTAATTTGTGTGCGTTTTTCAGAGAATCTCCTTGATTAGCAGCTTTCTTGCTTCTTTATTCCTGGGTGACTTCGCTCCCATTGATTGGTCCGACGGATCTGGCATGAATTTGTTAAACATTCGTACGAAAGACTGGGACGACGTATTATTAGAGGTAGAGTATTGATTTTGTATGAAAGTTTACAATTAAAACGGTGTGCATGTCTATGTTAATTAAATTTATTTTTACGCGACAAACACTCGATTTCAATCGATTTATTTGTGTGTTTCTTCTTTTGCTACATTTTTGCTTTCCTAACTGAAATTTATTGTTGACCAGTTTCCTCCTTTTCAATGTAACATTTTATTTCTTTTGCATTGATTCGATATTAACGCACGATACATCTCACTGTTATACAGGATTACACGAAACATTCCACAGTAAGATCGAAATATTACGAAATTTATTAATTGTTCTGTTAAAGTCGTGATAATATTTAGTATTGAAACCCTAATTTAAATTTATTCGCCACTAGCAGTCCTCACGCGTCGAAATTTCGGCGCATGAAAATTTCAGAACTCTAACATTTTTAGAGTTTTAAAATATCCATAGCGTTAGATGCGTAAAACTCATTAAGTAATTTGAATTGTGTACTACAGAACCACGTGAAACCCTCCTTATCAGAGGAGAGTGAAGCAGGTGCGTGGATTAACACTAGAACTACCAAGGGGGTCCAAATGACCGGTTCCGCATTTCTTTTAAGAATCGCTTAAGTTTATAACACTGCCATTTCCAAAATTCTTCATAACCATGTTTCTCTATGCAAATAATTAAATCGATCAATTTACTATCCCCCTTTATTTCTTTGTTTCAAACATATTTATCCAATGCTTCTAAATATACCGAATTAATCCTCGGTAGTTCTAGTGTTAATATAAGTCCGATTTCATAAGGTCCGGATGAACGTGGTACTCTTGCGAGGAATTCTCCTTATTCCCTCTATCTTTTGAATTGATATGTTCCAACTGCTATTTATTCAGGCATGTGCACCAGGACTCAGGGAAAGATTGGGTAAACCCGTTCCCTCGTGCAGCGACATCGGTCCGGTTTCATCCTATTTCGTAGAAAGATTCGGTTTCGACGAGGCGTGCCGAATAATTGCATTTACGGGAGACAATCCAGGCTCTTTGGTCGGTAGGTGTATACCAGACAGCTTACTAATTCCGTGGGTTTCAACACGAATCCATTTTACCCGGTGGTATTAATTTACACGCACTACTTCCCACCCTGTCGACAACTTCTGGATTCGGCAAACTCGGCTGCTCATGAATATTCACGTACGGTTTTCTCAATCCCGGACATAGATATAGACAACTTTCGCTCTCACAGCTGAATGATTAATTACAGTTTTCGCGCGATCTGTAATTTGCCGTCTTTTGCTATTGGACGAATCGTTTGGATATTTTTAACCACCGGCGCGGTCGTTTTACGCGTTTTGATTTTGTTACGTGATTAACCGTTCGAGTTATTGGTACCTCTAGTGGAATGTGCTTGAAGAATACACTTTAACATTCAATAACGTTAGCCCTAAGTCGAATATTCCGTAAGTTAAGTCAATAAGGTAAAAATAGTATATTTAAAAGTTATGGAATTAATTTTTAACACTATTTAGGTATGAGATTAAAAGAAGGAGATATCGCATGTAGTTTGGGAACGAGCGACACTCTATTTCTGTGGTTAAACGAACCAAAAACTGCTGCTGACGGTCACGTTCTCTGCAATCCTATAGATGACAAAGCCTACATGGCACTGTTATGGTAAATTGATTAACACCTATTTTATGCTAACAGCATTATGTCACGATTAGAATATTTAAGATTCTAATACGTTAAAGGCGTAGTAATAGTTCCGCTTTACAGTTTCAAAAATGGGTCTTTAACACGTGAAAGAATACGAGACAGCGCAGCGCAAGGATCTTGGCAAATATTCAATGAGCTGTTGGAAAGCACTCCGCGCGGTAATTTTGGCAACTTAGCTTTATACTTCGACACGCAAGAAATTTTACCGTTTATCATCGGCGATCATCGATTTAACAAAGTGAACGATGAGATTTCGCGATACAGCTCGAAGGAAGTCGAAGTCAGAGCTTTAATCGAGGGACAATTTGTCGCAAAAAGAGCTCATGCCGAAGATTTTGGTTTTGTTATCGGTACGTAAAATATACTAGTTTTCTTTCTCAATATCTGAGTTATGGCAATTTTTTGGTCGATTTTAAACAAGACCTTTAAAGCTACGAGATATTCTCAGCTAAAAACAAAATTGTAATTAACATACAACTTCAATTTTAATTATTAAATCACATTAAAAAACCTCATTTAAAATCGACTGAAAATCATCTGTAAATGTTTTCATTCTAGTTAAGTATAGAGAGAATAACGAAATGAAAATTTATATTATTTAGTTTCTGAATTATGTTTATGGAAAATAACTTCTTGCTATAGGGCCGAACACACGTATAGTTGCAACAGGCGGCGCATCTACAAATAAAGCCATTCTCCAAGTAATTTCCGATGTTTTTAATTCACCAGTATATATATCGGTAAATAAAAATATATGTATAACAAGTTTGAACTGACATTTCCCTTTTCATGTTATACATAAATGTTATCTTCGATTTAACTTAACAGGAAATGGCTAATTCGGCTATGATGGGTGCAGCCTACCAGGCAAAATATGGTCTGTTGCGAAACGAGTGTAGTTTTGACGAAATAACCAGATGCTTACCGGAACCAACGATTGTATGTCGTCCCTATGATGACGCAGAATCCGTAAGTTTAATTAAATGTACACTTTTATCTCTCGAAAATCTATAGTTTTCAGTCGATGACATAAAACTAAAAACAATAAGTTTAATTCATTTTGTCATATTTTCAGATATACAAATCTATGGTTGCACGGTATAGAAAAATCGTGAACCAAATTATGAAGAAACAAACATAAATCGGAATACATAAAATTTGTATGTACATAATATTGAAAAATTTCAATGCAGAGGCCTTTATGTGATATACATAGTTATGCGTATATCACATATCACTAATAGTAGATAAGAATTTTCATATTTAGAAAATGTTTATTTTTGAAAGCAAATTTTTCTACAATATTTTTAAGTGATTTTCCAAACTATAAACAATGCGTTTTATGGTAAAGTGTTTACAACAAACAAAATATGATGACTGAAATGTCGGAATATACTTTAATATTGATTCCTATGCAATTATAAATGGTATTTCGCCTACTCAACACGCGCTATCTCTAAGAATCTCTAAGGATACAAATGATATGTAAGAAATGCATTTTCTGAAAGATGATTAAAAAACCTAATGATATACTGCTTAAATAATACAGCGATAGAGGTCACTATAAATACTATATTTTGTATATTTTGCAAGTACAATTTTATTGCTTCATTAGTATAATATGCCTTACGAAAGAAAGTACAAGAAAACATGAACGTGACTTTTCGAATTGCAAACGAGCTTCTAAATAAATAAAAGAATTTTATATTTATATATTTATAAATTTATTGTATAACATATTATTAATTTATTACGGAAAGCGAATTTGCTTTAGCCAAATCGCATGTAGTATGAAGAATTTCAAATTGTAATAAAGAATGAAATCTGGTCTCATCAAGTGTCTTTATTTAGTTGCACCACTAATTGTTATAATATTGACAATATATATTTTTTAGAAGTATTCGCAATGTATCGATCTATACACCACAAATAATCTCTTTTTGAAAGTAACGTACAATTTTTATGTTTGCTCTCCCCTTTTTTATTTCTTCCTACCACCTCTTTCCTTTGGTAGCAGATTAATTACATTACCTGACGTTAAATTATAGTAAGCCAAAGTATTGTTATCTTTGAAAAACATGCCCTAGAAAATGAAACAGTTTATTGAAATACGCTCTTATAAAATAGTGTATGAAATAAAACGTAATATGCATATATTACATACCTCATACTGAAGCTTCTGCTTTCCGGGAGGCATACCAGTTTGTTCGTGAATCAATGCTTTCATAGTTGCTACACTGTCGTTTACCTGTAAGGTAATATTTAATGTCTGCCCGTTCAACTTCCATTCAGCTTTCTCAGCCATCATTGGCACTGCTATGCTCAATTGAACTGGTCCCTGCAAGCAGAAAAAGGGAAGACAACATAGTAATTAGTCGTAATAATTCCGTGGTATACGTGCATAATATGTATTCGATATTCTACCTTGTTTCTGGCCAAGAACTGTTGTTCTGGTATCAATGAATCTTCTGTTCGTAATTTCTTAGTCTGTGGTTCTTCTTCCATAGGTTCAGCATTGTGTTTCAATCCCATCTAAAATACAAATAACCATATAAGTAAAAAATAATATATAAATTGTTTCAAGTAGTATTCGATAATGAGAATGGTACATTTGATACTCCAATACATACACCGGACGACATCTGAGGCTGCATGGGTGGTGGGGTTGGCATAAACGGTGACATTGCTGGCGCTGAAAAAAATAAAAAACATGAATTCACAGTGGCTGACGGAACATTAGGCCTTTTTATGAACTGTAGCTAATTGCCGTTGATGTACTACTATGCCTTTTTACATAAGTGTTCTATCTATAAATTTGTTCAAATTTTAACAATAAGTAATTGCAAACATTATTTGTTAAAGTAACTGTTCTATTTTTGTTATATATATAAGAAAACTGTGCGACAACCACAAAGCTATATTCAGTTCATTTCATTTTTCTTCCATTTTCAAAAAGTTAAAAATGACCAGCTACAAACGCGATAATATTCATAACGTTACGCACTCATTAGTGGTGGCGGGCGAATAGGAGGCATAGGTGCCATCATCATCATCTGGGGCTGTGGCATCATTTGCTGAGGGATGCCCATAGTAGGCATACTCATAGTGGGCGGTGGTGGTGGTTGTTGTGGGACCGGCATTGGTTTTGGTGCTGGCGGTTTGGGCGGTGCTTTCAGCGTAGCTTGAGGTTTCGAAGCTGCTGCTGCCATGTGTGATAATTCCGCAGCACGATTGGCGGGTTTCGGTCCAATCTTTTCTTTCTCCTCGTCAGGAAGAAGACCCTTGACCTTGTGTATTTGATGAATCTGTTCCTCCAATGTGATGTTTGCTCTTGCCGCCCTTGTTGCAGCCTCAACACTAGACGTATGTCCATCCCAAGTAACTTTGTCGTCTTTCTTTTTATCTTCCTCGCCAATCTTTTTACCGATGGCAGTTTCTTCGTCACCGACACCGAAGATATCGGTACGTCTCTCCGCGAGTTGTTTCAAACTAGCCTCAATAGCAGTACCAGGTGCAAATACTGTTTCTTGGGCCAGCTTATCGAGATGCTTGTCTCTTTGTTCCACCCAGCGTGGATCCAATAATCCAATTCGCATGTGCTCCTGTACCTTGCTGGCAGGAATACGTTCTCCCGTAATTGGCGATATCAAATACTCATCAGGAGGAACAGGACGTGTAATTTTACTTGCTAAAAAAATCATACACGTATTTTTACATTTTTGTATACAACGGTATTATCATATTTAGTATAAAAAAAAAATAATACTTACCGTGTTGCTTGGGATCGTAGCCCTTCTTTACTAATACATTTCCTGGAGTCGGAGGCAATGGAGGAGGCTGCATACTGTCACGCGGTTTCGACTCCTTAGATTTGTGAGTATCACCCGGAGGAGACACATCATCCTCGTCGCTGGAGTCCTCTTCCATATCTTGTACCTTGAAATAAATTTAATGTAAACTCAGAAATGATTACGGCAAAATTACAGAATAATATGTTTACCTGGTTATTGTCTTTGGCACGATCTTTTTCACCATCTGTGCGATTTTGCATGTCATCATCTCCATCACTATCAATCTGCATCTCAACGTCTTCGCCTTCCTCTATCCTTTCCTAAAATTAAATAGTATTTTATAATCATTTGTTATAAATATATTTTCATATTTATATCATAAATGTATGTACATGTTAAGATCTGTGGATACCATAATTAATTACTGTTTTTTACCTGCATAAGTACGCGGGCACCGACTTCATCTGGAGTTGTTGGTGCTGGGAAATTACCAACTTCAAATTGTTGATAATCAACAGTCTCTACCACAACAAAGTCGTGCCAATCGATTTGAGCATACGCAACCCTTTCTCGCTCCAATTCCTCCTCTTCTTTGCGTCTTTGAGCTTCCTGATATTTCAACCATTCCGCACGGTATTTAACTTGTTCTAAAATTTTGTCCATATTGTATACTTCATCTCGAAGACGGGGCAATAAATCTTTAGGTGGAATTAATACCTACAAATTAAATAATTGCATTTAGACAAAATTACTAAAAGATAATATTTATTGGTCAATGGAAAAATCATGTTACCTTTGTGTATTGTTCCAACAGTTTTGTGAAGTACTGGAACAATGAATGTTGAGGGCGTAGAAAATCAAACTGAAAGTTCCTTTGTTCACGATTCATTAAGTTCGTCAGAAATTGACGACCGTTACGAGCTACAAATTGTGCTGTTAATTTTACAATATCCCTGAAAACGAAAATGTATATTAAGATTCTAAGATGTTTTAATCGGGCAATAATTAGTATGAAATGTTAATTGTTACATACAAGTCTAGAGCAGAAATAGAAGGTGGATCTGCAATAAATTCAAATTCTGCAGGTGGGTCTTTAGGAACAAATGGCTGTTCAACTTGTTTTAAGATTTCTTGTTGTTTTTGATGAGCTGTGAGATTGACTGTTTTTCCTGGACCTGTTCCTAAAGCAGGTTCTTGCCCTTTTCCTTCTTTAAATTCCTTTACTTTGTGCTGATAATATGCATGATATGGATCACCAAAATTCAAGAAGTTAAACTTTGGATTTCCCAATTCATTTTGTCTGATTCTTGATTCAAACTCAGGCCCATTCCTGGCCACAAAACTGGCCGTTTTGTCAACGATATCTGAATTTCTACATAAGGAAAATAACATCAACCACAATGTAACATCGATAACAATATCATGTAGCATGGTAAACTTCAGAATAAATTTAATCCACTTTCAATCATTTGTATATCATTTAAGTATACAACACCTACCGTAACTTTTGTATAAAATCATGCTGTTACTGAACTAAACATTATTCTACATTTTTTTATAATTCTATACAGTATAATATTTCGAAAAAAACTAAAACGTTCAATATAACGATATGAAATATCAGTTACTTTCTGTTTAAGAAAGATTTCATAAAATTAGCATTGTCAAAGGATACTTCTAACCTCCGGTGGAGGGTAAATAATGCCCACAATCGGCTGGGACGAAGGTGCATTATCTTCACTCTCGGTTGTTGGTGGCGGAGCAACTACTACTTCTTGCGCCGGCATGTTTACAACTTTGTTTATTAAACTTTCCCACTATTACTTATATTCTTTAACATTCACGTTAGAAAGAAACATGGTCTCATAACCACTGCACTGGAGTTGGTGTCACCATTTTGTATTTCTTTACACGGAATGCTACTAAAGAATCGTAAGCGTTGGTTTACGACGCGTTTACAATGGTCTTAGATTATTCAGTGCAGCCAATAATATAAACAGCATTCATACATTAATCAACCTGAAAATATGCAAACAATAAATAAAAAATTAAGCCTAACTCCATACGAATATTCTTCTGTAAATGTTCATAAATAAATAAACGATAATTGTTTTAATTGATTCAACAATCGCCAACAAACGATAAACGGGCGATCACGTAGAAGTAAATTCCATTGCGCAACTCGTTAAGGGGAACTCCCATTTCGGGCAATTCCAAATTGCTTTGTACACTACAGCATGTGCTTTTTCGAAAATTCAGTGAATTCAAATGAGCAATAGAATGGGCTGTATGTCATTACGAATATTGGGAACATTACAAAGCCACTGGTCAAGTCTCTTCTGTGAAATTGAAACTATTTTCCAATTGGATTTGTGGAATAAACAATCAGGTGTGTAAAGTAAAGTAAAATGCTAAAACTAAAACATTTATTAGCGTTCCATAGAGATTTGTTTAAAATTTTGAGGATAATATGTTACATTCAGCTCATTTTTATTACAATTAATTTGCTGTGAATACATTCAATACCATAGAACATGTTATTCAATAACAAATAATTACTATAAATTTTGCAACAATAGTATTCATGCGACTGCTCATTTCTACCCATTTGATTAATATAGACTGTACAAATTTTTAATTATCTTTTCAGGGTAACATGTGGTTCTTTGGCCACCAAAGGATGTGATTCAAAATAACTGAAATTGTATATACACGATCTGACAGTTACAAGATCAACAATGACTATCAGTCTGTGATAGAACACATTACAAAAGACATTCTCATAATACGTTCCAGTTAATTCATGCAGGTAAATTTTACTTGATTTACGTATTTCCTATTGCATCATGCTAGCTTGTCTTACAATTAATTTGTTACTCCTGTATTGAATACTGGGTAACATACTATTCAATCTTGACAAAACAAATCTGCTCGACTACCATCACGGTAGCATGTGCAGTACTTTGTAATCTGAAACTACAGATTAATGCTACTTGAACATTGTCCTTAAAGAGAAAAAAGACAACAAAAGGTAGGTTAATCTAACAAGTAATTGGCAACTGGATGAAAGATTTATAAGGGAGCAAACATAGATATAAATCTTATATAGTTAAAAACGTATATAGTTTTTTATGTCATTTATTTAATTGTTCTTCTAACATTTTTCTCTTATACTCTAACTCCAGCTCAATCATCTGTTTTACTCCCTCTATTCTAATCTCTTTACAAATCTCCTCTTCCTCTATTCGGATCCTCTTTATCTCTTCCTCCACTTGCATTCTTTGTTTGAAAAGTAATTCATCGTAGCTGATTTGTCGCTCTATTCTCCTGATCTTCAATTGTTCTGTAATATAAACGGTACTTTAGTAAAGAATAATTGAACATAAAATACATACATACTCTTAAAGTAATCTATATGTATTTGTACTGTTGATTTGCACATACCAATATTATATTCTTCAGAGTTTAATCGCTTTCTAAACAACTGTGTTCCCATAGCCGTTGAGGATTCTGGTGATGATGATGGTGATGTTTCTCTTGCTGCTGCTGTTTGAAACTCGTACAAAAGCTCTGCGTGTTCTCGTCTCGCTGTGCAGAATACGTTATAATTTATTATAATTTTTTTGTGTATACTACTGTGTATTCGTGCATAATATGTCAAACTAAATACTAATACTTAATACAAAATACTTAATATTGGTAACTCACCATCGATTTCCTCCGGCTGAACATTCGACGAAAACATCGCGTCTGCGGTATTTAAGGACGGCGGAGTGTTTGGGTTTATGTTTACTTCATCCAATGAGGGGCATTCATCCGCGGCATACAGTGTCGGGGGGAACTCGTTCTCAGGTGATTCCCAATGTCGTTGTTTGATTTTCAACCACCATCTCCTCAATTGGCGTGTTGTTCTCTATTAATAGTACAATATATTACAAGGGTCGTAAAATCGTACAGCTGTTTGAATTAAACAATTTCAAATTCCCTTAAATAGCAACGTGTAATGAATTGAAAAATTTGCATTTATAATTTAAATCAGTCTCATGTCAAGATTTTTCGAGAAATATAATGTTTAAAAAAAAAATCTGTTGTTTAACGAGAAAAGTTGTTTTAAAGTACTGGTGAGAGATGGATTTTGTTCGATAACTTTTCTTGAATATGATAACATAAATTGTTAGTATAGATTATTTATTTAAAGTTGCATAAAAAGTGTTAGCAATTTACGCAATCGTATTTCGGAAAGTTCCCTCTATTTTTTAAAGCAAGAAAATATAATCCAGCCCTCTGAAAAGCGTGCCACGATGTATTTCTGGGCATACACAGAAATTTAAAAAAAAATCCGTGGCTAAACTAAGGGCTATTAAGATCACCTTCTGTTAATATATTGAAAAAAACGCATGTCGTACAGTTTAATCGATTACAGTATGTAGTAATAACAGAACTTACTTGCTGCGTCACGCACATATGCGCGTTATAAATACGCGCTATCTCGTTCCATGCGCGCTCCTTTTCTTCGTTGTTGTTCGCGTTTCTACTCCTACTCTCTATAACACTTGTAAAATTTTGTATAATTGTATATAACGTCAGCTTCTCCAACTCGGTAAAATTTTTCCCTCGCCGGGGCATGCTTAAATTCTCTTCCTTCTTCACACAACAACGTTTCGTACACAACTGCCGGTGAGGTGCGAAAAAAATATTTTGCAGGTATGTACTTGCCGCCGATCGAACAATTGTAGTGCTCCAGACAGGTAATGGGACAGAACACGTGGTGTCAAGATGTGAGGAAGTAACCGCATGAAAGTATATACTTACTCCGTTACGGTGTATCCTTTCAGGTCACTTTTCCCAATTTCCATACCTGGACATTTTCAATTATATGTACCTAATTATGTAGAATGTAGATTCAACTATCTCAATTTTTTTTGTTCAATTTCGAATCAGTAGTATTTAATTATTTAAATGCATGTGTTATTTCGTGGTTTAAAGGAGCACCTGATCGCCACAAAGAACATTTAATAAAGCAGTAAACAGATTTATTAATTAAATGAGGGGAAGTCATTTATCGGGAAATTTAATGTGTGGAATGCATGTGGCATTTATATGCAGAAAAGGAATGACAACATATCCATGGCAAACTTTAAATTGCAATTGACAAAGGAAATAATCGATAAGTATCATTACGATTAAATAAAAAAATCAACGAAGAGCTCTGTTATCCGGTCGAGACGTTCCCTTCGCCACCGTTGACTCCATCTTTACCCGGCGAAATTATTCATAATCTGGGATTCTGAAATTGTTCAGACTCTGCTACATTTGAATAAACTTGTTTTTGTATATATTTTGTATATATGTATAAAACAATACATTCTCATTTATATCGTGTTTTCAAGATCCTAACTTATTCAATTGCTCCCTTTTTCTTAACAGTAACAATTAGGTTTGTTACTTAATTTTAAGTGCATTACAAGTCTATTCATTTTGAATATGTTTATTACTTATGTATATATGCTACCAAGAAATGTATTGAATAACATTATTGTTTTGTCATTTACTTATTACTAAATAAAATAAATGTATAAGGTTATTCTATACTAAGTACACAAACTAATAACAGGATTAAAGTCAATAAGAACATTCTTGTTTTCAGGTAAGACTCATAAAATTTATATCTAAAATTTACAGAACACTAAACACAGTGTGTACAATTTGTTTTCTATTGTTCCAATTGTTTCAAATAGTTATTTACAAAACCAGACAGGCTATCAAAACCGTTGCATGTATGCTGTGGTATTTCACTAATAAATTTCATACTTGTCATCACACCTCTGTTCCACGATGTCTTCATAAAGCTTGAAATACAACTGACACTGGGCAGGTGGGAGAGCTGAATACATTAAATTTATATAATTATAATTTTGTAATATAATTAATATGATCATATATTTAAAACATTACTCCTTTGTAAGCCTTATGTTCATAATACAAATGTATGATAAAACTTACGACAAGATTCACCGCAATTAAAACCTTTAGAGATAAATACTGTCCACTTTTGACAACCGATTATCAGTGTTTAGTTGCAAAGGACTAATGTTTAGTGTCAATCATAATATTATTAACCTCGCTAACGACTTCCTTTGGTAAGTTACTTTGGACGTATGGAGTAACATTGTTGTACATCTTGATATATAATTGTGAACTTTGTTCCGATTTCGACCATAATCCTTCTTCAATTGTATAATACACAATACCACCCACGAGGGAGGATTTTATTGCAAATCTGAAAATATAACCTTCAAATTATATCTGGATCTCAATGTTCGTGAAGCAGCATGCAAATACCGTGACACCAGCACATCCTTATTTTTCAGTACACCTACTAACCGGACTAGTTTCATTTTTTTTTATTATATAAATTACTTTAATCGGTTGTTCTCCGTTGATGATCCTTTACCAATCCTTTACCTGTCACATAAAGATACAAATATTATATAAAGTCTGTAAAGCCTGGTTCAGACGATTTCCGGTGTATTTAGAAAATTTGTTCAAAAGAAATTATATTTCTATGTCAGTTAGGAGTATATAATTTACCTGTCAATAAAATATAGATTTTTACAGTGTTGACGAAATTCGGGATAAATCTTTTTATATAAGTGCAGTCTGCTTTTGGTGTTTCAAGCATTTATTTTGATTTCCTCTGTAGCGTTAAGGCGCATTTACATTATAGCAAAGTGCATTGTGTGCATGTCTGTATATGCGTATATCATACAGTATGATCTATTATCGCCATACAAAACGATGCGCGCGTAATATTTAGGTTATACTGTTTACTGTTTCTGTTTACAGATTTTTTTTGTCCTTATTTATACTTTGAGTCTGTGTAAACTTACAGGAGTTTTGTCTATTTTTAATTGAAATGATATGCCGTGTGAGTGTGTTACAGTGTTAAAACGCTGATTAAATCTAACCTTAAAATGTGGCCAGCAGAATACATAGAATTAAAGGTGCGAACACAGTACATTTACTTTCATTTATGTCTTATGTTTCAAATGATGAAACATGAAATAATACTATACATTTTTTTATAGTACATTGAAGACTTACTAGTTTGTGGAATATGTTACGAATACATGGAAACTTCTGTAATAACATCATGCTCACACAACTGTAAGAAACGATCACTGAATGTTTTGTAAATATAGAAATATTTTAAATGACATTTATTAAAAATTTTAGATTGTTCCTTGTGCATTAGAAAATACTTGCATTTCAAAACTCAGTGTCCTTCTTGTTTTGCTGAAACATTTGAGAGGGATTTACGGAGAAATAAAGTTTTGGATGAAATTATTGCACAGTTTTCACTGGTTAAAGATAAATTAAAAAGATGTCTACGAGTTCAGCTGCATGTTGTACAAACTATTAAGGAAGAAAATGCTCCTTTGACACCAAAATCTGTGGAAGTCAATAAAAATAATGTGAATTCAATCAAAAAAGAGAACAAAGCTGTTAGCAATAATGCTACTTTGAAAAGTACTTCATCACCCAGTACACCCAGCACAAGTGTTCATAAAGATTTTTCTAGTCCAAGTACTAGTGGAAAGCCTAAGATACCTTTAATCTTTACACCTAAAAGCAGTAAACGTCCAGTTGTTCCAGTAACAGAAGATATTAAGGTTGTAATATGTCCAGTGTGTAAGGTCACTATTTCAGAAGCAAATATAAATCGACATTTAGACGATTGTTTAAAGAGAGAAACAATAAAGGATCGGCCACAAGTGTAAGAATGAGAAACTGGATATTTTGTATTTCTACAAATTCTTTTTTTATTTATTTTTCAACCATTTATAATATTTTGTTAAGTGTAATATTATATAGCTAAAGCTTTCTTTTAAAAAATAAACGTATTGTACAAACTTCTATTTATAGGGCAGAACAAAAACGTAAGCCATTACCAAAGTTAGTGTTTAGTTTAATGAAGGATACTGCAATACGGAAAAAATTGAAAGAATTTGGTTTATCATCACAAGGGGATCGGAAAGTTATGGAAGCTCGTTTGCAAAGATACATCGTTCTTTACAATGCAGAATGTGATAAATCAAATCCAAGATCAGTTTCAGACTTACTTAAACTGTGTGAAGAAGAAGAAAATCTTGAAAAGAGGATTAACAAAACATCATCATTTATAAACGTAATTATCCACACTTGTTTTTCATTCTAATTTCTTGTTTATGTATTAAGGTTCGTACTATTATAAATTACCCGTTTTTTGCAGAGATTACAAGTAAATAGAAATACAGAACAGAACGTTATAGAAGATGCAAGAAAAAAATATTGTAAGTATGTCATTTTCTATAAGTTAATATATATACAAGTCTATGATTTCTAAATTACATCTTTCAATTAGTGGAAGCTCACAAAGATAGTTTTGCAACGTTAATCAGAAACATTAAGCACACTGGCACTTCAAAAAGGTCACCTACCAGTAATAAATTAGATGACAGTGTGGGTTCTAATGAGGCTATACCAACCAAACGCCAAGCAGTGGTAGATGATTCGAATGACTCAATAGAGGAACCAAGCGATTTTCGACCTATAAATTATGATGATATAGATATACCAGATTCTGATTCTGATAATGCATGTCCTTTACAAACATACTCTAGCATGGATTCTAAGAAAATTGTCAGTGTTTCTTCTTCTAATAGTAATGTTATATACAAATCGCCAGATCAAAAGATGCAAACTAATCAGAAACATTTTGAATCTTATTATTCACCTGTAAAGACTGAGCGAGATGATTTTGAGACCCGCACTCATTTAAGTGACGTTTCTGTATTGTCGAATAAAAACATACAGTCGATAGCAGAGACCACATTTCAAGAAGATATTGTACAGCATGATTTTAAAGGTTTATGTACACCAAAAAATACAGTACCAGTACAAAGAAGAGGAAGAATGAATCGAACAAATGAAATACGAAGAATAGATTCAGTTAGCAGTAGTGTAGGAGATTTAAAATTCCAAAAAGTACTTAAACGTGAGGAAATAGAGGACGATAGAAGGACACCTATTTCACCAGATATTATGTATGATATGTCCAGTAATGACAGCATTGATTCTAAATATAATTATGGTATGTAGTTTCCTGGTGTGTTCTAAAGTTATGATAATATGTTTTTAATATAAAAAATTCATCAATATCTCCATTAAAAGATGAATGTTTAGTGTAGGATTAATACCGTTTATGTGTGTGTCCCTTATTACTTATGAGTGTAAATAGTTTTGAGTGACAAATTATTTTTGCAGAGAGACAATACGTTATAGAGCACGGAGCTTTAAATAACAGTAGACTAAATTTGTCAAACATCGAGAAGGAGAACATAAGTTCTTCTCCGGAATGTAGCGCAAATCGTTCGTTCAGAAAAAGGAGTCGTGATTCTGTTCAAAATGATAACAAAGCGTTAAGCACGAAAAAAAAGATTAGAACATCATCAAAGACGTATTTTAGTGAAACCGAAGAATCGAACAACGAAGAACATGACACAAGCATTTTGCATGACAATGAAAATACACGTTTAAGGAAAAAAACACGATCGAGAAAACAAAAATCAAATGCTACCATAGAGAATGATACAACCGTTATAAGAAAGTCCACTAGAAATAGAGTTAAAACTATTTTGCAATAATAAAATACCATTTTGTATTTTAAATCAGACACTGATAGATCTATTCTTATATTATTATCATATACGTAATTTTTATGCTTTAAATCAGAAAGGACTTGTAATCACGTAAAATATTTTTGGGCATCGTGAATTAGACTGAAGTATTGAATGTAAGAGGAAAAACATTTATTCAGATTGTTAAAATCTAATATACATGGTGTGTTGAACGCACTGTATATTTTTGAGATAACAGAGCGTCTTGAAATAATATATACGTAACACAATTAATATATTTCATATTTGAAAATTCGTATAATTGAATGTTGAATTAATTATCAGATAACGTTTCATTCGAAGATTTGTTTTCAAAGTTTTGAACACGTGCGAGTGATCTTTACCATAAAAAACGGTAGTATTTCGTTTACTTTTGTGTAGATTTAATCAAAATAATATGAGTAAAATATAATTTGCTTTGATGAATAGGTTTCTGATGATATGAAAACACGTGGAATAATTTTTTTAATAAACGATGCTGTGCAGTTATTCAAAAGATGATCATTGTTATGATTGCAGCAGCATTGCAATTATACAAATATATCTCAGCATATTTTTCCTTTAAACTACATAAATGCAGAATATTTTTCGTACCATTAGAGTGCAGTAAAATTGTTATAGAGTCTTCCTAGACCGTAAAATTTATGTAACTGTTAATTTGTAAGTCAATTCTTATAACTGAGTCCATCAAATTAATTGCAAATGTTTTGTTACTTCATATTCATATGGTATTATTGCACTAGTTTTATATGATCATTTTTTTTACTGTATATCACTTCTATAATTTTATGTCACATCGACATGTATTCTCATAAGCACGACAATGCATTTAATATGAACGTTATATCTATGTTATATTAGTTCATTTAGCATTTAGCATCAGGCGTATATTTATATAAACTCTAATTTTATGCATATACAAAATAAATCACTGTATCAACAGTTACTAATATTTTCACTATTATTCCAATCCCGACTACTTTATTTGAACTAATATTCATTGCCATATACATATATATATAGAGTGTAATAAAACATGTGGGCATAATATTGTGTACTGATAGAACGCACCAAAATAAGAAAAAAGTCTACAGTTTTGTAAAATGCCCACCCCCTATCGAGATACAACCCCTTTTGTAAAAAAGTTAAATAAAAAATACATTCCCGAAATGGTAAGTTGTAGAAGGCCGATTTTGATTGCAATATATTCGGAAGATATCAAAGTTTATGAAAAAATATAACAGCTGCGATTAGTACCGTTAAGTAGCATTTATTCTTGAATTCATTCTTTAATTTGATTTAAGATATATGTAAAAGGTTGGATATAATTTTTTCTTGAAACGCATATAACGGAAATTCTACTATAGTTTTAAGTAGCTCGGCGCAGATCTAACGCGTCGATTTTTTAATCGAATAACTTGTCCTCCTAGGGTTGCACATGAACAACGACAGGACGGCGAATAACAACGATTGGCGATCTACCGCCAATATATTCTAATAATTACCTTTTCTGGGAGGGCAATAATTACCACATTGTCCTTTTGTCTGGCGTACTGACAGGTAGCAGCTTTACTAGTCCCATTCCAAGGGACAGTAATCCCTCATATAATGATAGGAAAACATTAAAAAAGAAACAATTTAAAACACTCTATATTGTATTGAGACATTCAATTTTAGTTATGAAGTCCATCAAATTCAATGGTTGAACGTAATAAAACCATCCCTTCTCGTTTTAAGGGATGAGCAATATCCTACGATAATTCGAGTTATTAAAAGAAATATGACACTTAATTAGAGGACCCGGTTATGCCTGGAGCGACACAATTTATATTACAAGACGTTAACTCTTTAAAGCTTATTACAAAGTCAAATATTTTGACCAGTGGGCTGAGTGTAGATTCGATCTAATCCCAATCACTTTAATACCGAATTTTTTCTTTGTTATCTCAAATTCCACTATTGCGAAGACATACATGCAAAACTTCGTAATAATGTGTTTTAACGAAAAAACATCTTCTGAAGAAGGAATATATTCGAAGAAGTATAATAACGATTATCAAAGACACTGAATTTTATTGAATATATTATACTGTTCTGATCAGAAAGGGCTCAACAATGATAAAATTACGACGAACGCATAAACTTTTACATCTCATATATGTATAGATATTAACAATAATATAATAAGCCTAACTTAATACGTTAGAGTAGCTGTCTTTGACATTGCTTACGCATAAAATATCCGTCTTTATTACATGATTATTACTCATACACTTTGGTATCATTTATACAGTTAATCTTATATACAGGGTGTAATGTATTAGTTATACGATAAACTCTAACGTAGTCTCGTTTTCATTTAATAGAATTTTCAAAGCTTCTAACACCCTAATGGAACAGCTATCACATTCATAAAACATATTCACCCCGAATCGCCTTTTTTTTTGCTTGTGTTGCGTGCGTGTATTTTTATTCTACTGCATTCGCACAACGACCATTTATTATATCTTAGTTCATATAGATAGAATATTCTCTCTCCCGTGTATACTTATACTTATAAGTGCAACGTTACAGTAGGAATGAGAGATTTTCTACGGCTTTATTAGGTTGCGCTATCAATAACATTTACGTTCTCTTTCGGCTTGATTCTTTTTTTATTTAACTCTGCCAGCGTTTCTAAAACTATCTCGTGCGACATTCGAGAACTGCTTTAACGTCTTTTATTTATTTTATTGATAATCTCGTCTTTGGTCGAACAGTAGCTTTGCTAAAAATATAGATATTATATTTACTGTTAGTCTTATACATCGTTTCATTAAAAAAATATCACTTCGGAAGAAGAACTTTGTATCGCGAGTTATGATATCAGTTTGTTGAAAC
This sequence comes from Mimumesa dahlbomi, assembly GCA_917499265.3. Lineage (NCBI taxonomy): Eukaryota > Metazoa > Arthropoda > Insecta > Hymenoptera > Crabronidae > Mimumesa > Mimumesa dahlbomi. Next base: position 5,751,833 of record OU824118.1, on the reverse strand, counting down.
AGGTATTCATTATATATTATATGTATATATTTCATGATTGTTCTATGACAGTGTAATCGGTTTCGATAAGATTTATCTTGCAATTTAATAATATTACACGCTACTTACATTCGAAAAAGAACAATGCATTCTGGTTCTCAGAAAATTACTTTTGAAGATAGATTTATCTCGTTTTTGTTATTCCTATCAGGTATTCATATCGTAGTGATTAATCATTTATTGGAAACATTTCCTTTACATCGCGACCAGCGTGAGCCTTTCGTGTAAACGGCAGCAATGTTTCAAAAGGTTTTGCGAAAATATTTCGTACTTGAAACGGCGAGATAGTTTTAGAGTCACTGCTGCTATATGGCATGGCATTATGGGAGGTAGTTACTCGACGATTAACACGCTTCTAAATACTAAAAAGCAGATCTGAAGTCCTGTCGGGCATAGAAATTTTTAAAAACATTTTCAACTGATGAGAAATGAAAAAGAGTCAAAGGACATTTTATACAGTTCCAACGCGCGTAACTTGTGCTTTTGCACGCGATGAAAGCCTAAAATTAATTTCACCCTCTATAGCGCCACGTGACTTTGAAGTTACGTGTTCTAGTACCCATGCTTTTTTTCTCGCAGTTCATTCGTTTCGATTTTGTTTCACTTCAAAGCAAGTATATTGTTTCGCACAAGTTTATTTATAACAGTTATTAGTTCCTGCTGTACACGCGTATCGTACACTGATTGCGCGTTATTTGTTTTAAATAATATATTTATAGATTGGCGAGTAAGTGGTAATTTCCGTTTGGGAGGCAAAACAAAATTGGGTTATAGAGAGTTAAATTCATTAAACCGTGTATTTTGCACGAAAGCGTCGATGAAACAAACAGTTATTCTAAACGACCGTAAAGCTAAATGATACGAAACTTTAGTTGGTCGAAAATATGCGTAACGTGGAATTCGCATTTCATCGTGATATTTGAAAGAGCGAGGAAAAATATAAAAAAAATTAAATTCACTGATTTATATAAAAAAAAAGAGTATGCCAAGCTGACGTAAAGATAAGTAAGAAAATTTTCCTCGATTGTTTCAAATATTCAATTCCGTGAATTTTTCTTCTTCTTCTTCTGCATCGCGCTACAGTGAACATAGCGCGGAATTATTTTATTAGTTTTAAGTAACTCCTATTACACAGAATTTAAGTACTACACAATTAACACCCGTACCATAAGTGTTCCTGCCACCGTCGTTGATTATTATACGCAAACAACATTGGTGTTAAAACCTTTTTCACTTATTTCTTCGCGTAAGATGCACTATTTATTTAACATTTAAACAGCCGATTAATTCGCACTCGGACTACCATATTTTCGTCGGACAACGCCTATTCTTATCGTATAAAAAAGAACTTCGACACGCAGTGGAAACGCTTTGCACAGCGGGAAAAAAAATATTTGCAGAAATTCATCACTAAGCGTCCGTTATCCGACGAAAAATTTAATATACTGATTTATGACTACGTTTCACGATTTCTAAGCACGTCTCGCATACTTGTGTGTCCGTGAATTGTTCGTGGAATAATTATAATATCCGCATAAGTAGGGTTTTCATAGATCACGCGGCGTGATTCGCGACGATATGTTCAGCATGTTTGAAGAACGCCTTGATTCTCTTCGGTTTGGGAGCATATTAAAAAAGAAAAAGATATATTACATTTATGTACAATACATACATGCGCCGTGGCTCAACGACATAAAAATCTCACGCTCTCCCGGTAGTTGCGCGTGTTCGTAACATTTTGATTGACTATTTGATTAGATTCCTTGCTCTATCGTATCCCAAGAGTTTTTATACTACGCAAATTGGATGATTATTGGTAAAGAAATAACGACTTTTCCGTTTCCATTCTTTTAGGAATAACGAGAACTCGTTCGGACTTTGACCGAAGTGATTCGGTGCGAGATTAATGGAAGTTTCCGCTATCAATATCATGCCAATAATTCTTCTTGATTGACATGTTCATTAACTTTTTTCGAGGAATAGGTCGTATTAAAACGATTTTTTTTTCGGTATTAGTCAAAAAAACAAATGAGAATTATAATATATAATGTTTTAGTATTCGCTGACAATTGGTGATCAATAATTAGAACAAAACAGAGTTTGAAACCACTGTAAATAATATTTGATTTGGAACTAGGAACATTAATTTTGATTGGCTCAGATATGAATTCTTATGGTAAACTTCATACGTACATATAACAAGGATTTATTTATGTAAAATATGATTTTGCCCAAAACTAATCTAATATTTATTTCAAATTCAGCTTTTGGTAGATGCGTTTAATGTTTATATGTATTTTGTAAAGATTTATTTCAAATATATAATGTTTTTATTATTTAGGGAAATAACGTTTTTTTTAGATCACTTTGTATTTATTTTTTGTAGAGTTAAAATTGAATTGAAAGCGACTCTAAGATTGACATAGGTTTTAAAGTTCCAAATTTGATATAGAAATAGGATATAGATATATTATCTTGGTTTCAAACCCTGTAAAAAATCGTGATATATCTTGAAACTGCACGCGTACAATAATATCATCCCTTTGTCCTAATATCGATTGCAATAGACTCAAAGCGACTAGTCCTAGTTTTACACGGGATATCGCGCACGCATACGTCTACATCATATTTCGTCATTTATGCAACAATTATTTATAATAAATTACCAGTATCTCTTCGCGTTCATCAGCTTTGGAAAACAGTCTTTTTCATTAAGATTAAAGAAGTTTTCAGGGATTAGATTGAAAGATTAGTCCAGACATTATTTCGCCTGTATCAATAACATATTTAATAACGTGTTCGCTAGTTCGATTTAAGAATTTTGAAACCGATTTCTTAGTCAAACGTTTTCCTGTTCATTGTCTAAATTGCGCTAAATGCATTTTATTCGTAAATTACAATTACACGAGCAACGATTCAAAGCGGAAATATATCGCAGTTAAATTTACTCGTTACAGCGCGTCTAAGGCTTCGATTTTTACAAATTATATTTACAAGATTTAATCGTAATTGGATTTATATTGCACTTATCGTTAGTCAACATGTCGACGTACATTTATAGATTCCACATTTTAGAAAATATTTAGGGCGTACATGAACCCGTAAATAGGCAATGAAATTCATATTTCACGTCAAGGTGGAAGAATTGACATCACCATGATTTTTCGTTCGTGAATTTCTAGTGTACTGCTTCTCGTTTGTGAATTTCGACGGCACACCTGACTAGCGTCACGTCACGTTTTCTCGTTTGCATCGTCTCATGACCGTGATACCTATCGAGCCTCTTATTTTGCGTAACAGGTCAATTATATCGGCCGTTGACATATGTTCCACACTCTCATCGTTTACCTGAAACAATTGAAAGTTTTCTGGTGAACTTCATATTTTTATTTTCACAATTTCGTCACTTTATATGTATTATTTGAATATTATGTTTTCTGTGTTTATTATTTCAGAACAAAATAGTTATAAATTTAAACATTTCTACGCGTACAATTCCGCGTTCAGAGATATGTTTGCATTTAAATTTCTGGCGCTCGACAAATTCAAATAAAGAATAACGATATAGATTAAAACATAAAATATAATATTAAAGTGTCCCGTGACTTATGGACAGCAGTGCATTTGACTGCGGAAACGTTCGTTAATCGATTTTAATTGGACACTGAATATGAATAATAGACAAATGTATAAAATAAAAATAGAAATTGGGAAAACTGGATCGTACGTAGTTATTATTTACGATTTTTTAGATCTACAGTTAGTATTTCAAATTAACGCCCTCACCGTACTAGAATATCATAGGAAAATACTTTTTGGGTGTACCTGTATTTAATTGCGTTATTAGAGTAACAACCTTTTTTTCTACAAATGAACAAACCTGAACGTGTTATTGAAATTTTGTCGACATTTTTCACGCGATTTTTTTTACGTAGCGATACGTTTAATAACTCTTTTTGTATTCAAATGAGAATCTATAAAAGTCAAAATATTACTCATACCTAATTCTATGGCAAATGGATAGAAATTATACACACATATTTCTTTTCTAAAATTCATTTTCTTTCCAACTCTACAGTTGGATAAAACTACAGTCAAAATTAATAAACTATATTGTTTCCCGGTAAAATTAGAATAAATAAATTCAACTGCAATTGGTGTGTAAATTGTCAATAAATCAGAAAAGTGATATTGATTTACCATCATTAGCACATCGCCTTGTTTCAGTCGTCCATCTTTCGCCGCGACGCTATCAGGATGTACTACTGATATCACAGTACGATTTCCCTCGGGCTGCAAACTGAATCCTAGTCGGCTGTTCCATCCACGTGTCAGCTCTACCATGAACACCTTCAACGAACAACCAAAAATGTTTTAACACTTAATTACCAAGTTCGTCGAATAATTGATTCATTCGAAAACTTGTAAAATTGAGATATATGATTTATTAATATTTTTATGCTCGAAAGGACCCTGCTCTCAAAAATTTTCGTATGACAGTATTTCAACGTGTTAAAATTGGATTGGTTTTGAAATTTTATTGCCATAGCATTTTTACGCGTGGATATGCATATTTACGCTGCGAAATATTTAACGCGTCGAAATTTTCGCACGTTAATATTTTTAGTGGTTGAAGTGATTACACGTTGAAACTTTTTCTCACTGAGATTCTAGCGTTACGTAATATTCCTGGAATTAAATTTCTATCCTACAGTATTTTATCGCGTTGAAAATTCTACGCGACACTATATTTATTCGCTGAAATCTAAATAAACACATTTACAGGCAGATAGTTCTAGTTTTCAAAGCTTTTACACAGTGAAATCCCATAGTTTTTATATTTCTGTTCGAAGTATCTATTATTTGAAAATCCTGCGGTCCCCTAAACTTGCTTGTATCAATCACGATTCAATTTATTAAAGTTATTATAATAACACCTACAAATTAATTTTTCAGATAATTCGATTATCCAAAGAATTTTATGAGTCACACAGTATATAATTTTCATTCCCTATAGGGTAATGATTTAATACATATATTACTGTCAGCTTGAGGCACGACGCGCAGAATCTTACCTCAGTTCCTTGTTCAACATCTTCTCCGGGAATAGCTGAATCTGTGGTGTCTTTTCCGACGTCCTCCTCTTCGTTTTCCTTTTTATCTACTCCATCATCTGGGGCGAACATCACACCCTTCCACTTCAACAAGCCCTTGCTGCCTCCAGGGTCGTCCGCGCCCAAGATTTTTCCTGCATCAAACGAAACCGTATATCACGATGTTAGAAAGACCCTCTGTATCGGGTTTTCAAGAAAATTCAATTTTTTTCACTTGTCCTCCGGTCGTTTTTCCAATGATCGTCGTTCACTGGCTAAAGTGACGTTTTCTGGTGAAAACAGTATTAATTATCCCGATACGCGATGGTCGATAACACTTATCGGCAAATGCGAGAGAAAACAGAGAAACAGATGATTGAATTATTAAACAATTAAAAAGAAGTAACAACGTAATTGAACAAATACGTTTCGTTTAACGACAAACGTTTCGCGACTGCGGATAAATAGATCGAGTTAGCCTTGGCAATGATCCGATCTACAACTTCAGTGTATTTCAACATCTATTTTATTCGATGCAGGATGAAAAAAAAAATTCGTTCTACATCTATGTGTTATTGGCAGATTAGATAATAAAATATCGAAGAATCTGTTTTGTGTCGACTAAAAATACAGACGGTCAGCCGAGCGAAGCTATCAAACACACAAATGTAACTTTCTGTAGGTGAGGCCAAGGTGACTCGACGTCATAGACACGAAGAAGATATTGCACACGTAAGTATTATTAAAAGATAAGATAACGAAATACTAAACAACAAAACGTGATGACGAATATACATGTACGCATAGATATATTATAATGAGTTTTCTGTTTGGAGCAAAGTCTTCAGAGATATTAATTTTTTACCTGGATGATACAATGCTGCTTGCATAATACTTGAATAGTCACTTAGTTAGAATCAAAATCGGTCCTATACGACGTAGCATTTCGGAAATATGATTTTTTAACAATTTTTTACAAAAGGGGTTGTATCTCGATAGGGGGTGCGTTGCGCCCACAACTTATAAGACTTTTTTTTTCTTATTTTTTTGCGTTCTATCCCTAAACCTAAAGTGTCCCAGAATTTTTGTTACACCCTGTATAATCAACATCCGTAAATCTAGTGTTAACAACTATTGTATAAAAAGTCAACAAATTAATTGTGGAGAAATGATTTAACTTAACGAATGATTTTAAATTAAAATTTGAAAGGTGTCTTTTGACACCTCTTTGCAGAAATACTGTTAAAATTGAAATATCTCCAATTTTCCCCTATGATCAATTCTTACCCCCTTCCCCCAAGAATTCACGCTATACCATCGGATTTTGGCCCAACCAACAAAACTAAAAAAATCAAAAAATACCTGGTATATCCTGATCGCTGGAGTGCGTAATCTTGCTTTTGGCGGCGACGTCGATACCGGTGCCGCAGGCGGGATTGGCGCTCTGATAGGCAGGATTCTTGTAGCTGAAGGCGGCAGTGCTGGTGCTGCTGGTGGACGACAACACGGGGGGCATCGACGCCGGCTCCGACGGCAGGTCGTTGTCGTGCTCGTCGCTCGATAGATTAACCTGAGCTTCAGCCGATCTGATCGGCTCATCGTCGATCACTTCGCCAGGATATTCGGGGTCCGAGTCCTGGCTGCAGAACTGAAAGTGGGGCTTCCCCTGGGGTGCGGATAGATCCAGGAAACTGGGCCGCGCTGGCGTCCTCGAGGAATCGCTGGAATCGCAGACATCGTAGAGCGGCGGAGGATCGATTATGTCTGTTCCAGGTGTATTCGGTTGGGAATTCGTTATCTGCGTGCGGATCGAGCACTGGTCGGAGTCCGATGTCTCCGCCTGGGTGACCGTTGACGTCGTCGGCACGCTCGAGTGCTTCTCCAGAGATTCTGCAAGGATGGATGCTCTCTCTCAGAGTCCCCGCATTTTTCGGTTATCGGGATCGATCGACCGGCGAACTTTATGTTGTATATTTTAAGACCCGGTTGCCACGAGTATCGCGATCAGACTTCTCTGGGAACCCCCCGGGGACGACGGGACGGAAGTATTTTATACGGATTCCGGTAAAGGGATTTTCATGGAGATGTTTACGTGATAGATGAAATAGTTTCTTTTTTTCGGAATTAGCACTAGAACTACCAAGGGGGTCAAAATGACCGGTTCCGCATTTCTTCTAAGAATCGCTTAAGTTTATAACACTGCGATTTCCAAAATTCTTCATAACCATGTTTCTCTATACAAATAATTAAATCGATCAATTTACTATCCCCCTTTATTTCTTTGTTTCAAACATATTTATCCAATGCTTCTAAATATACCGAATTAATCCTTGGTAGTTCTAGTGTTAGATAGAACCGATGTGGAACGTAACGAGGGTTGAAGATTGGGGATAAATGAGTCGACATCTCTGCTGAAGGATCGTTAATTTTTGTTGTTTTGTTAATTTCCGGGAGTTTTTAAGATTCTAACCAGACATTTCATAGAAATTAGATACTTTTATCGTTTTCGATATTTTAATCTGAGATTGCATAGAAATTAAGATACCTTTATCGGTTTCGGTAGGAGTACGTGTGGCAAGACGCCGAAGTCTTCTCGGCGAATTGCAAGATGCACCGGGCGATTGTTTGCAGCTCGAGCCGCTTGATGTGCCGGGTGAAAGTTTGCGAACTGCCAAATCGCAGAGCATATCTACGGCTTCTTGCCTGTGAACATATTTATTTTACAGTTTACCATTCGATTGTGATACGGAGCTTAATATTTGCAATAACAGATACTGCCTCTTGTATCCTGTACATACGAGAGTGACAGTTCTATTGCGATGAAAATAGTGCAATTTAATATGAAATGATCAGAAAAAAATACAGGAGAAAAATCTGTATTAGAGAAAGGAAGAAATAACTTTTTCTTATTGGAATAATATTGGCTCAAAATAAAACGAGGATTAGGTCTGGGGGTCGTACTTGTAATAAGGGTTAAATTTTTTACGGTAATTGTTCTCTCGACCCTTGTAATCCGGTCCCGTTTGGAATAATGGTATTTGTCACTCAATTACTTAAATTATAAAATATACTGATTAAAAAGAGTATGTCGTTGCTTGAAAATGGTTACAGGAAAATATGTGGAATTGTTTTCTAATTTTTTTATAAGAAAGTTAAGTATAAATATCAATTACAAATATCTGTCATTTTTAAATAATGAAATAGAATATTTCTTTATTCTTTGATAACACAGGGATATCTAAATTGATCACAAACATCGGTTCGTAAATTTCGCGGTGAGCACTGAACGCACACATGCACTTTTTCAAACTCAGTAAATGCGAATTCGGAAATTCCGTGAAATCTAACAGTCGTAAATTTTACAAAACCAGCCTGGTGACTAAATGTGGTCAATCGCCCAAGATTTATCTCGTGATCGCAAATTCATTGTCGATTAGCTAAACTATCGCAATACCCTTTTTCCTGCACCTCGAGCGAATTGGTTCTAACTAAACCATTGAGGTACTTTCGTAAATAACTTTAGAAAATAAAAAAAGCCTATATTGCACAGAAATTTTTCACAGCAAAAACGATCTTTACAATAAAAACGTCCGATTGAATTAATGTATGTACCTGTACTGTCTTATCAAAACTTTTTAACACAAGCGAAATATTTATAACATTTTCATAATAATAAACTATATTTCCGATCGTATATATGAATTCAACAGACTACAAAACTTATCTGGCTACAGAACGATCATTTTGGACTCTGTAATACTAAATACGATTCTTTGAAAAAACTTACTTCATCCACAATAAGGTAATGAACCTTAATTAAAATTTTATATTCGACGATTGGGTCCTATTTGTGGACCCTCTACAGAGGACTTATTTCAAATTTAATTACGTTATTGTGGATGAATTTCTTACTTCCCAAATGGGAACAAAGGATAACAGAACTACACATTTACTTGATGTCTCACTGATACGCACTAAGGATTCGTCCAATTGGTCCATTGTTTATAGAGTTTAAAAGTATCGTTCTGTAGCCAGATAAGTTTCGTAGTCTGTTGAATTTGTAATATTTGTTGATAGTACTGCCTCCTACTTTAAACACGAGAAACTGAATTTTTTCTGAATTCACAAATTTCGAGATGGTTCAACAAATATCAAGCCGTCAATAATCACACGTCGAAAAGATGGGAAATTTTTATTGTCACTCTCTCTGAAAGAGTTAAAAAAGGGCATTACCTCAAGCTTGTTCGAGGTGGACGGAGCGGATGATCAGGCTCGGTCGGCGAAAGGGCGGAAACAGGGGTCTGGGCCAGATCTCGGTAAAGTCGGAGCCTGACGGTGGGTCCGCACTGTCGCAGCAGCTGAACGGCCTCCTCGTGGCTCATGGGTGATAACGGGGCCCCATCCACGGCGACTATTTTGTCACCCGGACGAATACGTCCGTCGCTAAGGGCCGGTTCCCGTACCAGGGCCCGCACATAGTGGCCCAGGGCACTGCTGTCGGCTTTCCTCAGAGTGAAGCCCAGGCTGCCGCCCACTTTTGTCATCTCTATGTCGAACTCCTAATGGAAATATAGATGATTTATTTATTTAACTATACTTTTTAACCCTTTCGTCCCTGAATATAAATATTTTGTTTTAAATGCAAATTTAAACGTATTCATGTTAACTTAGTGTCATATAATTGAATTCTGCTATTAAAATTAAAAATATTTGTTTGGGGGCGGCTAGGGGGCCTGGTACATATGTGTACCAGCAGGGTTTTAGATTGGTACTCATATGTACCATCAGGTACGAAATAGTAAAAATATATAATAATAAAAAATAATAATCATTCCAATAACCTCAAAATGCGACATATGTATAAGCTAAGGCGCGCAACCGAATTCAATATTACGGCATGGTACAATCCTCGTTTCTCTAACACGCATAATTTATTTTTAAGGCAGTTTAAAACTTCACTGGTACATATGTGTACCAATCGGGACGAAAGGGTTAAAGTAATTTGTCTGATTCATTGATACCTATCAATTTTAGTGATAAAAGTGGCAAACCTGGCAATGGTCAATTGTGAAGTAACTCAAGTTTTGTTATTATAAAGAGATTTAATTAGTGGACACCGTAAAAAGGGATAATTAATGTTATTAATAGGAGCAATATTTGGAGATTCTTAAATATTTGAATTTCTTTTGAAAGGAAAAGATACTCGCATATTCGGATGTCCTGAAAGTTTCTATATTAATTACTTGATAGTAAATATCAAGTTTGGATAAAGAAAAAAAATACTCTACCACGTCGATAATTTTCAATAAACTCATGTCGGACGAATATGTGAATACATCAGGGAATACGGATCATTCGAGTAATATCGATGTCGATTTTCACATCTAAATTTTAAACGAACATCGATCGGATTTTGCATTCCTCGAGGGGTATCAAGATGTAACAGATAGCTGTATATATTCATTGATCATTGTTTTATGAATATTAGTTATGCCGGAGGGTCTACTCGGCCGGGACGCGAGGGAATTGAATGCACGTACTGCCGCTCAAAAAGTCTATACATCCATATTGGATAAACAGTATCACTACGGGTAGAGTAGATATAGAAGAAATCCGAAGGTTTCTCAGGTAGCTCCAACCCAATGTCCAAGTATAGCAAACTACACTTTATAGAACCGCTTTAGAAATTCGATAACCTGCCGATGTATTTTTCGTTAAGAAGTTGCGAATAAAAAATGCGAAATCACGTTTCTTACGAGATTTTAAAACCAGAAGAATCGCACCTGACGAAATTTGGTATTTCGTATTTCTTGTTTTATAGTTATTAAAATCGCACAGGTGATTTCTTTAGGATTTATGCGAGTTTTATTGCCGAAGAACAATTATTTATTCAAGGAATTTTTGGTCTAAGTAGTTGCTGTTCTAATTTCAGTGATATGTGTATCAATATAATTGAATGTATTAAAAGTCTGTCTGATTTTCTAGTATTAAACAGTGAATTAAACGACGAATAGGATTCTCATGAAAATTGTTACATTGTTACAAAAATTAGCGAATAAATATAGATTTTCCGGACCAGAAAACAAGGTTGCAAATTTCAAAGTATGTGTGCGGCAAATATTAAAGTATGACTTAAGTCCTGAATATACATAATATGTATTCTGTACAAAAGTAAGAAAGAATCTACCAGAAATTTGCGCATGAATATAAACGTTTAATAAGAAGTCTCACCCCGTAGAGACTTTAAACTATGTAACCAGTTTAAGACGGTAAAATTCGAAGGTTTTGAAACTTTAATGCACAGAAATTTTCCCGCATAGAAACGAGGCATGTCGAAATGTTCCAACATAGAGACTCCAATGGCTGGAAACCTCGAAACATAGAAATGTCATCGCATAAAAAATTCAAGGCGTAAAAAGTAGAAATATCGCCACACAAAACATTCCAAACATGGAAGCTCTACAGTCAGAAATTATTCAACGTGTAAAATCTTTAAACCGTATAAAAAAATCGCTGAATATAAATTTCTTAATGTACGAGTGTCGAGGTGTATAAATTTCGAGGCTTGGAAGCTTCGAACCCATTCGAAAAGCAATTTAATCGCAACTTACGCCGCATGGCTCAATCTGCAGGGGTGGCAGGGGGTTGAGTATCCTTAGGGGTGGTGGTTCCCGACGTGCGGGGGGTGGTGGCGGGGCACCGGGTGGCGTCACGTTTGTGTCACCAGGAAGCCGGCACACCACCAGCTCTACTGTGCTCGGGGTCGTCCGAAGAACCTCCAGTGCTTCCTGCAACAAGTCAGAATAGAGTTCGAATGAAAAATTTGTCCAATTTTGGATTTTAGAGAATTTTGACGCGTTTAATTTGACGAACAAAACGTATGCACTTCATCTATCATTTGTATAAAATATGCAAAACGTATGAAATATAAAAAACATGTATACATGTGTATAAAAATCAGCGGTCTATTTATAACGACTGAATTCACTTAATTTGTACTCTTTCTTTATCTCGTTTATAGTGAATTCAAGTTCTAGCATCTATGCAATATGGAAATATTATCTTATGTTTAATACGGGTATACATTATTAATCATAATTTATGATTATTAATAGCACACTGGCCATAGCGTATGTGCAAATATGTACTTAGCATATGGCAGTCTGACTTACCGCTGAGTCATACCACCCTGCACCTGACTCACCGGTGGGTCAAGCCGGTGGGTCAAGTCGGGTTAAAGTGTTAAATGGCGTTCGGGTAGAATTGTAAATTGTCGATGAATTTTATACTTGTTTTATGGATCTTCCACTGGCACGAAACTAGTAGATTTTGATAATTGTACGAGAATTGTAAAAAATGTACGAGTGACACTATCTTGATCCATAAAAAAAGCGGAATTGGGTTTTTATATTGTTTAAATAAAATGTCAAATGCTGTTTGTGAATTTATAATACTCCCACTGTGGTCTGCAAAAACTTATTATAAATATTTCCATTTTCTCGTATTAACAAATGATTTGGGAGATGCATAACAATGTTCTATGCAATACAAATAAGAATTAATATTCATATTTTTTAAATTAGCTGAATAAAAAGCTTCTCGTGGATCGTACCAGCGAATATACGTTTAAACAAACATTGGAATATTCATTGCTGTATGTGCAAAATCTTAAGGATAGGTTTCAAAGAAGTGTGTTGGTATATGGTTATTTGGATGCTCCGAAAGTGTTTTAAAGTATCAGCTAGAATTTCAAGATTCTCTTACAAGTTGGAGTGAAGTAAGATTAAAGGTCTACAAAGTTATTTTAATCTTCAAGTATAGTAAACAACTTTCTCGTAAATATCAGCTTTAATATGAAAATATTTTTACATAAAAATTAATCGGGATTATAAGACTTCTTTTCCTAGAAGGGAAACCACGTTCATTAACCTGTATTTTACCTGTATCAAATAGAGTTTAATCATTTCAGTGAAATAGAATCTGTAAATGAGTTGAGAAAATCCACTAAAAATAAAATTGAAATTACACGAATATATTCGTAGCTTTTCTTTGAAATTTAACGACAATAACAACGGGCAACGTCCCGAAATAATTAGCATAATGAATTTCAAAACTCATTCAAACTAATTATTCATTAATTTTTTGCATTCAAAAGAAAAAACCACGTGAATAGGAGTACAATCTATAGATAAAACAGTAAATTACTAGTGAAATCCATATATAAATTTGGTAGTACAATTTTAATCTTATTTTTAGTATTATTCCCAATTTATTAATAATTTCTACAGTTAACCAATGTATTAAGTTTTGTTTGAGTTACTTGTACACACAATGGAATACCGTTTAATTAAGTCGATTTAGTTATTAATAACTAAACGCTACAGTAAGTAAATAAATTCGTGATTTGATTCGACGAGAAATATGATTATGCTTTATCTGCACATTCTGCTGCTCATACATATATCAAATCACAAATGTTGCACCTCGCTCGGTACATTATACACGTATATCACAAACTGATATTACCTTTATCCTCGTGGGACAATCAAGCAACTACATTGAAGATAGTGTCTATCTTAGGTGGAAGTTGTGGATGCCGCTGCATTATGCTAATTTAATGCAAATCTCCAAGAGTAACAAGAAGACAAACCCGTGGCTACCGTCTAAGCCCAGTAATCGCAATTTGGTCACAGCCAAGTGGCGGCGTTGAGTTAAGTCGACAGAATTAGATAAAAAGTAGTTACGAGACCGAACGAATTCCTCTCATCCTTAAATAAATAGTTACTCAATAGCGAGAGATGTAAGAAGCATCGGCAAAGAGAAGAAATTTAATAAAAGGTAAACAAACTTTTGCATTTACAAGCTTTGAAGTTATTTTTGTTCGAATTTCAATTATCATAGACTTTCTCTAAGTACTTTGCAGTAATCATTTAAGTATACGATCATTTTTAAAAACCCCATGATATGAAATTACATTTAAAAAACTAATAGTTAGTTTAGACGTTTATCGATACCCGCATAAAAAGAATTAAAATCAATTTGCATAATTCCTATCTTTTTTAAGTTCTTAGTACTTGTGGTGTGATAAAAACCCATTATCAGGAGATATAAAGATGTCAATGACCAGTAATGTTTTTTAGCAGTCTGCACAGTGTCTCGGAATTTCACTCACTTTGCTCGTACAAATTAATAACACCAGACAGACACGTATATAACATACAAACTAAACGAGACTGAAAAGAAATACAAAGACCAACAGGCTGTGAAAACATTATCGACAGCTCTTACTTTTCCATCTCTCAATAAGTGATCGCCATAGAAACGTTCAGACGTAGAAATTCCACAGACGTTTCAAAGCCAGAAGATTCAAAACGTAAAAAATTTCCAATAAAAAAAAAATCGGTGCCCAGAAATAGCAAGATGCTGCGGCGCCAATTTTAATTAGACTCGAGGGCCAAATTTCCACTTACGTAATTAGTGAGACCCGTCAAAGGGATCCCGTTGGCAGCGAGCAGGATGTCTCCCGATTGGAGTTTGTTGGAAAGGGCTGCGGGCTGCTGAGGGAAAAGTCGTTTCACTCGAACGGGGCCCGCTGTGCCCCCGCCGGACACGCTAAGGCCCAGGCCCCTGCTGCTCTTCTGCAGCGTCACCCGGAACGTGCTTTCTGAAAACGAAGAAAAAAAAAAGAAAATTAGAAACAGTACTATGACCTTTCGAATTTAACGTTGGTGGTGATATAGAGATTCGGAGAAAATTTGAAATAAAATCGGATGGAGGTTCTTAGACTTTGTTTAATATTATAGAAGAAATTAAATTAAATGTATATAAAAAGTAAAATGAGTGTAAAAAGTGTGCGGGAAGAAATGAAATTTAATGAAATTGTATTGATTGACAGCCAAGTCAAATAAAAGTCTCGTAATTGCATTCGTGTAGCTATTAGGCAAAAAGGGACGTGACACATTTTTGTGGATTTTACTTTCTGGTTCAAATATATAGATATTTTCTGTTTCGCAGTTATCCGTCAGGTGACAAAGTAATAAAAAATATAAAACATTGGGCATGTCACTTTTTGCCTTGCAACTGCTATTTGTTTGTCCATCGCTTTAAACAAGAATAACGCCACGTGGCAAAAGTCAAACCACGAATGTTTCTTTTTTATTTGTAGACTTATTGTTAGAAATGGTTTTGGGTGAAAACTATATCAACTCTACTTTTAATTCGTAGGTGAGGCTACCAGTGTCTTTTTAAATCGAATTTAATGGAACAATAGCTTTAGAACAATAACTTTTTTTTAACAATACCGCAATTATACATGTTTCAGTTAAAGTAAAGTTAGAAATCATCTCTGTTACTCAAGAAACCTGAAAAAATTTCAATGACAGCATAAGAGCTTCATTCACTTTTACGTTTCGTGTGAAAATCTTCAATGTGACAAAGTACTAGAAACATCCCGTGTTTTTCTTTCAACGATAAAACGTCAACATTTCCCAAAAACATTACGATTACAAATATTACTGAATATACAAATAAATATTAGTGCTCGAGTGTCCAAATAATTATTTATACATCATAACGATTAAATATCGTCCATTTTAGTAAACAGACATTTACGCCGCACGGGGAAAGGCGGAAAAATTTTTTTTTCGCGCAATGTGATTCCCCCCTTTTTTTTTAATTGTATTCAGCCTGTAATTTACGACGGCTGCCGGTGTGACACATGACCTAATATTTGGAATTGGGCGAGGACACGAACAATTACTTTCTACCCGCTATTCTATGCAGTGTCACAGCACCAGCTGCATATTTCAGCCGTTACAGCAACTTTCACGGTATGCAGCGTCATTCTGCTGGTCATAATTTTCCGTAGATTCATGGTAGAAAAGTGCAATTTTGAAACATGCATAAATAGCAGACCTATATAATCGATTATACTCGTTGGAAACACGGTTTAATTAAGCTAATGTAAATACAGTCGTAAGATTTAATTATGAAAATGAATCGTTCGTTTTAATTGTGTTTATCCCGTTCCAAACAGATTTTTTTGTTTATTTTTTACTTATTGATCCATGTTAAGTTCGGTTAATAGAGATCAAATAAATAATAACTTGTTTGTTTAACAGCGGGCTATATTAATTAGCTGCGACATAAATCTAGGGCAGAGAGTATTTAATTATCCGTATTGTTAGCATGTATACATACATGTTTAATTTCCTAATGTTCGTTATCGGTCTATCTTCGTTTAAAGAGAAATAGACGAAATACATACGAAGGATGAGTAAGAGATGTTCTATGAGATAATGTTAAGATACTTTCACGTGTTGCATTAATTAAAGCCAAGATAATCCAAATTATCAGGTTTATATAATCTCAGCGTATTTCACATTGCGCAATGCAACTTTAATTCTATTTTAATATTTGTACGTTGTTAAAAATTATGAAGCATTATTTTCATAGAAATCTGATAATAATCAGCATATTGGGTAACTGAAACTGTCTTTTAAACAATTTATCCTCGATCTTAATTGTAATTCGATATAAAATTCGATACTAACAAGTTGCAAGTTCAAATATCATATAATTTTAATTGTGTTTACACAAAGAAACTGTGTACAAAAAACGGAATTTGTATCTACAGATTATGTTACTTGAGACGGAAATAATTAAGCGATAACACAATAGTAAATCAATTTTTGAGAAAATATAAATTTCAATCATCCATTCCCTACCTTCCCCCAATTTGTAAAACCACTACCTGAGAAAAAAGAAAAAAAAAACTAGTAATCAGATCGCCTATTCAATTCCCGAAACCACATTCGAAAACTAGGATTCTCTTTCCCCTTCTTTGTCCACGCAAAAATGAAAACCGCCTGAACGTACCGTGTACAGAACACGGGATTCCATTTTATTAATTTATCGCGTTTTATCCCCGTGTTCCGTGTCGCACGAACACGTAAATTTCTATCGGGCCGACCGCGCAAAAAAACACCGCGCGCAAGATTGCGGTCCGCGGAAATTCGTTACGCGATGGTGGGGGAACTCCAGCAATTTCAACGGATTTTTTTTCAACTTTTTTTCCTTTTTTTTTTTTTTTTACGGCAATGGACTTAGCATGAAACGAGCTCACGTTCGAAATGACCCACCTTCTACCGGATATTGACCCGATCCGGCTGACATATCGCGTGTATTGTTCACTGTGTTCACTATTCAAATCGGTCCCCTTTCGCCGGGTAATTTACGTTTGCACGTTATTGTCTGGAATCGAACAGTGTCAATCTTTCCGAAAGAGCTGGTCATTGTTGAAATCGGTTCGAAATTGCAGGAGATCCGGTGAATGGGTTAGCTTCACCGATACTCCCGCGGAATTTCTATAATGTGTGCAGGAATTGCTCCTTGGTGACGTACACGCGACTTCGACGCTTCCCTATCGGTTCGAACGTGAGATTTTCTCTGCGGAAAAGCAGATTTTTCTTTTTTTCTAAATATCCAACGGGATGCGCACTATTGCCGGAAATTGGGGAAACGCGGAAATAGCAACTGCGTTAGCGCGATATATCCGTTGCAATGCTTCGGTACACTGCGCGTTACATACCGGCCGAACTCGTTTTCGTTTTATGGCAAATTGAATGCAGATATCGTTGGTCGAGATGTAAGTACCTTTCGCGTGTGCGATATGGCAGTCATTCTGTTGCGCGTAGATAATAGAGGGAACCGTTCGGAGTAATCTATAACGATGGAAAACGAATCACGTGGCGGGTGATATTAGAATTTGTACTAGTTCACGCATAAATCATATTTTATATATGTACTTGGTATATTATTGAATACATTGAAGCTATTGGGACGATTTTTTACACGGGAAACGAAGGTAAAAATTTGAAGAGATGAAGATTTTTTTTCCAATCGACAAAATGCGTGACGAGTGATGTTTAATCATTATTACCATATTTTAGTGCGGATAAAGTTAGTCGGAAAAAAAAAACATTATTTTCTACCCATTCAAGATCATACGGTTTTCGTGTGAAATTGAAAACGATGTATCTGTATCTTGAACAATACCAAATATAACACCAGTGTACAAATTGAATAATATTCAAATAGACACGTGCACGGCCATTTAACAATATCGCGGATTAACGCTGTGTATCGTTTGCTATATCACTTTAACGGTTTGAATGTTCACGGGCACAATACCAGAATTTCGACTCGGTTGTTCGTTGTACCAAAGCTTAGATTTTTCGCAAATAATAGAACGAATGGTGTCGTCGTGCGTTTGACAAATGCACCGTAAAATTTAACAGCGGGATTTTATGGGATATAATACTACAGCAGCATGTTGCTAATACATCGCTGCATTTAAGTATAAACCCATTTGATACCCCATAAAATAATGCGCGCCGCGTAAACGTGCACGCGGAAATTTATTAGCGATTGTAATTACAGATTACAGTCCGCCTTTGTGGAAAACAACAAGGAGCACACCGTAAACCCCGTATATTGCTAAAC
Organism: Mimumesa dahlbomi; assembly: GCA_917499265.3. Taxonomy (NCBI): domain Eukaryota; kingdom Metazoa; phylum Arthropoda; class Insecta; order Hymenoptera; family Crabronidae; genus Mimumesa; species Mimumesa dahlbomi. The sequence goes on along the minus strand of OU824118.1, from coordinate 5,733,198 downwards.
GGGAATTCAATAAACGCCTATCCCGATTACGTTCGCGCTACTGCGTATGTACAAGGCTACGGTGTTTTCGATAGAGAAATTTATCAAAATTATTTTTCACATACGGCCGCGTAATCTGCCGTGCCAGAAAACGATGAAAATTTCGCGTCGGAAATGCAATTCATTTCGTCGCGCGGCTTTTCAAATTTACACCGGATAATCCAATTTTTTTTTTGTGGTTCCCCGGTTACATAAACGTCGTGATAACATTGGCAGCCTCGGCTTTATGCAGTAATAAAAAGAGATATATTATAAACCGCGAGGATTTATACCGGTCAACGAATTACGCGGGAAATGTGAAACGTCAACGGGAGGAAGAAGCAAACGAAAACACGTATGTAGCATCGATTATGGAATCCATTACGAGATAACAGGACGCTCCCTGGGTAATAAAAGTACCAATATTTACGACTTGAAAGCCGCGCTTTTAAATACCTTCGCGACTCCATTTTTTTCGCATACTATGAACCGAAATTAAAAATTATAACTTGTTTTTCCGACGGAGTTCCTGTTTTATTATTAAATCGATTATATTGCATGGAAAATATTGTCGAACGTTCGGAAGGATATAAAAGTAACATAGTGATAGCAAATTGCTAGCAGAAATACTATCGTCTATTTTAATTCAATCCGGGAGTGCACATTCGTTAAAAGAAATTATCTTTATATCCGTTATTATGCATTTATGCATCAAAGTAAAAGGCAGAATGTTAAAACAGCGTATAACGTAGTATTTCATTATGTTTTTTAAACAGGTTTCACGTTCCTTTCTGATTTGTTTTCTGTTTCATCACTACATCCGAAAAGAAATGAAATTCTACCGTAACCAATGAAAAATATAATGGGACCCCATCGTAATAGGGCTGTAAATTCCTGTTTCTCGCTGAACTACAAAATAATGTCCGGAATGAAAAAAAGAAATAAAACAAAACAAATATAAACTCAAAGAATTATAAGCAACGGAATATCTTATTCTTTTTCCCTCGCCGGAAGAATTACAAGTTACGCTCGCTATTACTCAAACTACAAGACTTTTAGCTTTTTTGTTTTCCACGATAAAAAACGCAGGCTAAATGTTCACAGTTAAGGCTTCATTGCTGTTCAAATTCATTCACGTTTCTTCGGTAAATCTTTCGTATAATTTTATAGGCAAACAGGTAATAAGCCAGTAAATTCCCGATTCTCAAAGAATTTCACCAGCAAAAGTCGGCGGCAAAAAAGTACGCGCTGTAAAGAGACACCAAGTGGCTGCTACCAGACGTTAATGACTTGGCTTCATTAGTAATAAATAGTCGGTGTCGTTGTCTGTTTTTCCCCCGACATCCTTTGCAACGCAGAAGTAAAGTGGCCTTTTCTTAATGAAAAATATTCTGCCAATGTAACCGTATCATCTGCTAAACCGATTAATTCCGCGAATAAGAAAAATAGAGAAAATTAATCAAGATGCAATTGACACGCTTGGAGATATTAATTTATACGTTTATGATTGTCCACACGAGATTGCCGTATATACAGTGTATATCTACTTTGAAACATCAGAATTGAAGTTAAAAAAAAATAAAGTTTTATATTAAAAAAAATTGACGTAAAACAATTTTTACATACATGTATATTCTCTTGTAAAAGAAATTTTGTACAGATTCTTTAATTACATTTAGCGCAAACTCACTTATTTTCATTTCTATTGCAACTTGACAATTTAACCGTTTTCCAATATTCTGTATACATATTAGGTAGAGGTGTGAAAGTATTTTCGGTTTCCTGCTCATATTTACCGGTTACTTTTACAGCCAAGTGCAAATAAAATTCGTTTCATTAAAAATTTCTGTAAAAAAAATATATTTTATAAATTTTATTGTGTTACTAAAAATGTACCATTTTTCCCGATGCCATAAACCGAAATGGAAGGACATGAAGATTTTTTATCAGATCTTTAATAAAAGTCTTCAATAAAAATGAAAAACGAAAACTTCAATGCGTAATTACAATTCTGCCACTAATTTTCAATCAAACGTAACAAGATCATTTATATTCAAATACTTTGACACTTTTTCTACAAAGATTTTCAAATAATAGAAACAATCCTTAGAATGTTATTTACAGAGAGAACTGGTGGTCAATTACGTTAATTTAATGATCGTCGATAAATTAACGTATTTAATTACTTCAGCGTAACGTTTCGAAGAATTTGTCGCGAAACGAGACCCGTCGTTGACTATTTGCCCGATCTTGTTTAAAAAGGCTCAGTGTAATATTAATGGCATGGAAATGAATGAAGAGGAGATAAATGAATCCGGGCCAAGAAGATTAATGTATTTTCCTTCAGTGCTTTTGAATTTATTATTCGCGGCTGCTTGACTTAATTATTCCTAACGAATTTCCGGCTGGGCTATTCTTTCGGATTGCGCCTATCAGTGAAAGCTTTAAATGCGGCCGTTTCAGTTCCCTCAGAAAATACCTCTACTTTTGGTCACCATGAATATCCTATGAATAAAGTATCTTTAAGCTCTTTCACGACATTATTTAATTACAATATAATTCAAGAAAGTCAAAATAAAGTCTGCTTTAAATAAATATATTTTATATGAAGAAAAAGGTAGTATTAACAATTTCTCTAGAATTATCGTTGGATATTTGTACTTTTTTAATTAATGCGGAAATCTCGTTTCAGAAAAGTCCAAGAAAGTAATATAAAAAAAAATTGGTATAGAATGAAAAGTATCTAATATAGCTTTCTATACCTCATCAGAGTTTTATAATTTAGAATTTCACGAAACTGGGAGACACGAACGACATCATCGTAAAATTCAAGGGAGTTTCATTCGAGTAGAATATATGTATTTCAGAGCATAAAGTTAGTTCAAGTGGGAACCATAAATGGCTGTAGCACTTATCGAGAAATTTAAGACTTTCTCGTTAAAGACAAAGCCTTATAAATAAAATTCCGAACATCCTACCGCAGTAGAAACTTCTTGTTTAAATTTAACATAAATAGACCAGAGTTTTCAATGTGTTAATTCAATTATGCACTATCAATCAGACCTTCCAAGTTACATATTCATCTGCTAAAAAAGTCTTCCAAATATAATTGCTCAATCATTACACAAAACTATTGCCAATTTACATTCTCCCTCCCTGCGATCAACAATTTACCTCTCACAATTAATACCGTCATTTTTCAAGCTGTCCATCGAAACTATTTCGTTAACGGCTCAAACCGCCTGACCAATCAAAGGGGACGAATATCTCGAAACGGAGTACACATGTATACTACAGTGGAAATGATTAGATTTGTATTTGGTGTTACGCCGAGTGTCACTAATATGCCACGGTATCTCTGGGAGTGCATAGCCCAAGCTCGATTATTAGCTGGCAGCTTTGATACGTCGGGGATGACTCCCAGCTCTGCGGATGCGTCGATTTAGACGAGATTAGATCTCTTGATCCTGTCGTCGTCTAACGGCCGCATAAACGGCCGCTGATGATGCAAGGATTAGGAGATCCGGCCGTGTGTGCACACTCAGGCGGTAATTAACCAGCCCCGAACTGATTTGTGCGCGTACGTATGACGCTGGATTGAAAACGTCACGGATTAATCCAGGCGAGATTTACTAACGAGACTTGAAAGAATTGCTTCGTTACAGTATGATTAACACTAGATCTACCGAGGATTAATTCGGTATATTTAAAAGCATTGGATAAATATGTTTGAAAGAAAGAAATAAAGAGGGATAGTAAATTGATCGATTTAATTATTTGCATAGAGAAACATGGATATGAAGAATTTTGGAAATTGCAGTGTTATAAACTTAACACTAGTGTTAACAGTAGAACACTAGTTAGAACACTAGTGTTAACACTAGAACTACCAAGACAGTCAAAATCACTCATTACTAATATCTTATAAAAGTCACAATAGGTTATAATAGTGCGTTTTGCGAAATAAAGTGAAACGGTGTATGGGTGTATCAGTTTTAGTTTCGTACGTGTTTTAGCAAAATTTCGTAGAGAGACAGCTTAAATACTAAAATTACTGTGACCGGCCATGTTGGTCTTAAAACTTTTGATGAAAAAGTCTGAGTTTAACTTTACAGTTTCCGCCGTAGGTTTTCGTTAATAAGAATGAAAAACAACAATTTTTTGATATTTTTTAAAAATTATTCTTCGTACAAAATTTAATAGAAAAAATAACTTATACGTGACTACCCGTTATTTGACCCGTTGGGTAGAAATAGAAAAATAAATATATAAATGGTCTATATGTGTAAAATTTACTGTTACTACCAAACAAATTTCTACATTCAAAATTTAAAATACACTCGAAGCTCAAAAACCACCTGGAGGAAAATTTTCGTTGAAAAAATGTTTCCGAAACCGTGATGATCATCGATGGATGGAATGTTGCGAATTGAAAAATTCTTTTAAAACAACGCGAAACAAAATCCTCGACACTCTACTTCTCTGTCACGTCATGAAACGCAATCCGTCGTCTCGTCTATCCACAGCCCTGTATATTTTGACAATTCGCCACACATATCTGGAAGGTTGGTAACGCTGAGTGATCAGGGGAGCCTGCGTATCTGATTCGAGTGTGGTTTCGGCACGCTACGCTGGAATTGCAGTTACCGCTTTCGGGACAGCGCGGTTTTGGAACAGAGAGGTAGAGCTGAAGTTCGCGTTTCATCACGAACAAATACAAGTTATCACGTTTATGATACTACCTCTCCGTTTTGTTCAGCCAGTTAGGAAAGAATTCGTCGATAGTTTGGAAACAAAGATACGTTTTCGACTGCATAAATTGTCGGGGGAAGAAATTCCGAGGCCCAGAGACGTCAAAGCGACGGAATTTCAGCGGATTCGAGTCTCTGAAAGCGAAGAAATTTCATCCCGTGAAATTTTCGCTGCACACTGATTTTTAGGCCAAGTGTACTCTATGAAATTTCAAAGCGTAACGCTAATGTCTATTTGGCACGCGTGTAGCCTAGAGAAATGAAAATCTATGACGTAACAACATGAAACGCGATACAAATAGCCACTAGGGACCGATATACGCGTGTACTTTCCACGTGTCGAAACTTTCTTTCAGCCAGCATTCTATTGTACTTTCCGTGTGCAAAAAAAAAATGTTTGAGAATCATTCCACTTTTACTGCCAATTAATCATAATTTGTAATTTACTGTACGGCCCAGTTTACCCTGGCTTTCTTCTCGATAAAAAACACTGTCTAATCGTTTCACGTATGTTTCATTAGAGGTAATCTATATAATTGCTTGTCTCATCGCCTACCTCTAATTAGGCTCTCTGCCACGTTTTATCTGTCCCCCCCATCACGGTCGAATCTGTGTGTGTGTGTGTGTGTTTTTTTTCTGCCTCGGCAGCGATAATTATCGGCAGCAATGTGCCTCTTTCTAAATTGGCCCAAAGAGCATAATAAACCGAATCGAGGTCTAGGTCATTAAAGCTGGGTCACATTTCCGCCTCGTCGGAGTCCAGACAATTTTCTTCATCGTAATTAACCTTTGGTGATCGCCCGGCAAAGTTGCTAATTGCATTTTGGCTCGGGTGACCCCCCCCCGTGATTTGCTTTCACGTTCGTGATACCCGATGCGAGATAAACGGGCAAACAATTTCGCGGTGCAATTTCCATCCTTCGTTACGCGTTACATGCGATAGTAATTTTACGTGTATGCATGTAACGCAGTGTATTTGAATCCATTGAAGAACCGCTACGTGCCGGTTCGTTCATCTGCAAGCGTGAACTACTCTATTTTCATGCATGATTTTGACAAAAAAAATAATGGGTCTGATGTAGAATTTTTTTATTATGAAGTTTCATACGAGCTGTAAATTAATTCAACTATATTTGAAAGTATGCTTTTGATAGTAAAATAATTGTCACGCTTTAATTACAATTGTTTGAGATATACCTTTTAATTTGAATATAATGAAGAATTCTTTGATTATCACGAAATGATTTATTTTATGAGACTTTTATAGACTTACTTAGAGTCGAATACAAATTTGAAAAATACGTGTAACCTTCAATTCTTTGGTATATCAGGCATAAACAGAAAATATTACAGTGCCATAGGAGACATCAATTTGTTACCGCATTTTATATTGCACAATTTTTATCAGATCCAACGAAATCTGTGCAATCGTGCAGTTTTTCACTCGCCGTTAGGAAGATATATGCCTCGCGTCTGACTTCGTGTAAGAACTTATCTCGACTACAATTTATTACGTAATCTTTCGCCGCGCATGCTTATCGTGACGAAACTGGAACGAGACGTTTTTCTATTTATCAAGTCGACAGCGGATTTCGTGGATGGCAATCGTAAATATCGAGAACACGGAGAACATCGCATCCTGGAAACTCGAAAACCGCGAGAAGTTATTCCCAGGGCCGGCCCCGATAGGTGAGACTACCATTAAAGTTTTCAGACTTTGAAATTTCAGCACCTCGAAATCCTTTGCATCAAGGGGTGAAAATCCTTGCGTTTCGAGTATTGATATTTGAACACGCTCATATTACTCCGTTTTGAATTTAACGAGCCTCGGATATTGCATATTTTGAAATTCTTGCAGTTTAAGGATATTAAACTTTGAAAAATCGGCGTATTGAAATATCCACGTCACGAAATTTCTTGTGCTTCGAAGACTTTAAACTTCATAATGTCTATGCGTTGGAATTCTTGCTATTTAAACATTTTGAATTATTATTTATCCAGGTTTTGAAATATCCACGCTTCGAAATATCAGCGCTTTGAAATATCAGCGCTTTGCAATATCCACGCTTTGAAATATCCACGCTCTGAAATATCCACGCTTTAAAATATCCACGCCTCGAAATTTCTTGCGCTTCGAAAACTTTAAACTTCATAATTTCTACGCGTTGAAATTCTTGCTATTTAAACATTTTCAATTGTTATTTCTCCACGCTTTGCAATATCCACGCTTTGAAATATCCACGCTTTGAAATATCCACGCTTTAAAATATCCACGCTTTAAAATATCCACGCTTTGCAATATCCACGCTTTGAAATATCCACGCTTTGAAATATCCACGCTTTGCAATATCCACGCTTTGAAATATCCACGCTTTGAAATATCCACGCTTTGAAATATCCACGCTTTAAAATATCCACGCCTCGAAATTTCTTGCGCTTCGAAAACTTTAAACTTCATAATTTCTACGCGTTGAAATTCTTGCTATTTAAAAATTTTCAATTGTTCTTTCTCCACGCTTTGAAATATCCACGGTTTGAAATATCCACGCTTTGAAATATCCACGCTTTGAAATATCCACACTTTGAAATATCCACGCTTTGAAATATCCACGCTTTGAAATATCCACGCTTTGAAAAATCCACGCTTTCAAAAATCCACGCTTTAAAATATCCATGCTTTAAAATATCCATGCTTTGAAATATCCACGCTTTGAAATATCCGCGCTTTGAAATTTCTTGCGGTTCGAAAAGTTCTTTATAATGTTTACGCGTTGAAATTTCGACGCCTCGAAATTCCATCGCGATGAAATTTCCACATTTTAAAGTCTCCATTTAATTTTCCTATTTTATCGCATGCAGTCTCCGTTCGCGAATTTGCTGGAAAAACGAAATTTCTATAAAAAGGGGTGCCACTTATATCGCGTCAGGTGCCGTCTAGAAGTAATTTGGAAAGCTGGAAATCCGGCCGCGAGTGCCGAGTTGACAGTAAATAATTTACGATGCACCGTCGTAATGGTGACCCGGGAAAAAAAGCATCGAGGTTGATGGATTGAGTTACAAGTATGAGAACACCGCCTCGAGCACCTACCGTAACAGGGTTGTGACACTTTTTATATCGAATAATCTATTGTTCATACCGAGAGATCTATGGTTGGTTGCACGATGAAAAATATTCTCGTCGATGTTTAATGATACTTTATGTATAATAATGAATAAGAAATCCGTTAAATAAAAATGGCATTATCCAGAAATATTTTCAATTAAACATTCATTAATACGTTATTTGTCTCACTTTTACGTTGTAGTTTTTAGAGGTGGTAACAAATGGTCCGAATAAAAAGTGGAAAAAGCTTGTAACCGTTACCAAGGAAAAATGGACTAGGAAAATGAACGCGCGGCGTTGAACCTTTTATCGTTAATCCTTGACAGTTTAATTAGTCCAATTGTTAATTTAATTTCTTCATTTATAGAGACTGACATCGGCGTAGTAATTCCAATGTAATTATATAATGACGTACGGGAAACTTGTGATCCTTTTTTTGGTGTAGAGTGATACGATATACGAATAGAATAAAGCACAAAGCCGGCCTCTTTGATCGGAATTTTTTATGCTTTATTTAATTAGGTCGTTAACTCGATGGTACGATTGCTCGGTTCAAAGGAAAGCTGGATATTATTAAGCGAACTTTTCTTCAAATGATTGCGCAATGCATCACTATTTTTTTCTTCAACCTGGGTTGATATTATTTAATTTCTCGTATTTATTTGTTAATTCAATTGTACAGCTGGACTATATTTCATCGGATGACATTTAAAATATCTGGGAATTGTTTTCCTCTGTGTGTATAGAGTGAGTAGTTATTTATTACACATTGCGAAGGAACGAGCACGGTCCGCGGAGAAAATTCTAGCACGGAGAATTTATCCCTGCCATCTCCAATTTTTAATTGTTTGCTAAAATCAATATCTTTTATTGCGAGTGTGAAATACTGTCCTTTATACGAACATTCTTTCGTGACAGATTATTTTTCCCTCTAATTCTTGTCAAAGAAGGTAACTAATAATTGAAACAATAGTTTTTCGAAAATCAATTACAGTTTTAAACATTATTAGACTATTTTTATAAGCCGCAAAATAACAAGCACGTTAAAATTATGGGACGTGGAAATATTGTTGTATAATTATTTAGCAATAATCGGCTTGTAGAACTTTCATTACATGTGTTGTAATCTGACAGTTAAATTCCTGCTTTAGAAGCAATATTTTAAAAATGAAACGGTAGATACTTGTAATATTTTACACAATTGATATACTCATCACCCTCCACCATTTGCAATCAGTATCATCCAAAAAGCAATGTAATGCGTCATAGTCTGCCTTTGTCAATGCATACCAATGTAAATCGATGGGTTTTCGAAGTTAAACAAAATCAAAATGGTTACAGTGACTTGAAAACATTCTAACAATCCACTATTAAAATTAGTCAGAAAGCCAATTAAATGAGAAAGGATGTCATTTTCACCCTCATTTTCATTCTATAAAAAATTGGGCTGACTTTCTAGCTGAACATTGTCCGCAGATTTCGTCTGGTCGACATGTCGCGTGGTCAAGAAAACGTTATTAAAGTAGCGGGTTTTTCCCGCGGAGGCGAGTCCGGTCTGTAAATCTCGGATATAACGGTTTGGGGGGTGTTAATACTCGATAACACGAAAGTCAGCGTAACTGGGTTATGAAATCGCATGCCGAGAAGTACTTGCTAGTCTGCATAGTTCGAATGGTTCGTCGATCGAACGATAATTGATTGATAAGTTTAAGTATGTATTCGGAATGATATTCAATCAGGAATATAGGTTCTAATGCTGGAATCCCGAAAACTCGGATAAATCTAACGTAATTAATTTTTTTTTTGCGGATTAAGGAATTATTGGAGCGACTAATTGAAGTTATAGAGAAGACTGTGAGGATTAAGACTTATTGATTTTCGGGATTCTTTAATGGTGCGTATAAAGGAACAGTTTCTAATTCGATACTCGTTTGTTCTCTGAAGATTTTTGTGTGGGTTATTACGTATTTCTAAATTGAATTATTATCGTATATATAAAACGAGACGTTCTTTTACCGTTCGGGTAATTGAATTTTATGCTGGAAGTCAGCAGTAGTTAATTTCTATATGTTCCACGAAATAGGTTTTATCAACTTTCTTGGATGGCTCATGGCATCGTATTATGTCTCGTATAACCAATTCAATTAACGATCCGTGCAATTCAGATTTCTAAGTAGCTGCTTCACTTAATTTGTAGTTAAATGAATTTTTAGAACGAGGAAGATTATCTTCTGTCTTATAGAAAATAGAATCTGGGTCAGTGGCAGTGCAATTCTCTAAAATTCTGTCATCTGTTTTTAATTAACCACTTTATTCACTATACATACGTTTTTCCTATTGGATGGCCAATGCTTATATCACATTTATTATACAATTACCTAAATTCAGACTATTCAGTTTCTAACACTACACTTACGATTTTGATTATTTGAAACGTTGAAACAACGTGCCAGAAAATGTCTATGCGTAGAAATTCTTAATTGGATAAATCGAAGCCTTAAAATCCTCGCATTAAATTTATTTTACTTACATTTAAATTCGGACGATTGAATCTCTAATACCATACTCTATCTTCAATGGAATTACAATTACAAAATAGTCGTTACGGACCATCGAATCGATCTTCTCCGTTCCAATATCCTATGCGCGTTTAGCCGGTATTTTACGTAAATGAAAAGAATTTCGTTAGAACGAGTTACGAGGAGGTTCGCTGACCGATATTTCGTGTGCTAGACCATCGATCGGATACCGATACCACGCTGCCAGCACGTAAGTAGGTATCGCGTCCGAGTCAGTGATTAATGATGCATGTACCTTCAGGGATCAAACGAACTTTTTGTCTGGGAAAATGTACAAAAATTCGCAAGATAATTTTGAGGTATTTAGAGCTTGGTGAAATATATAGGAATGTCGAGTAAAACGTTCCAAATTACAGGAATATTTGAATTTAATCGTGTGATCCTATTTCTACAATCAAACAGTTATCTAACTTATTAAATTAAATATAAGATAGTGGTAAATAAAGTCAATTTTTTTTTGTAACCAGATCAACAATCTGTGGAAAGTGAATAAAAATTGTCGATTGATTTTTTTCGTTCATTCGATGTTACGTAAGAAATTTTATGGTATTTCTGAATTAATCACGTTTACTTTCGTGCACTTTCGATTCACTTTTTATGCAATTTCAGTTTCACGGCGCCACAGAAGACTATCAAGTGGATGCACGGTCGGTTATCAATCTAAGAGTGATAACACGGTGGTGAACGCAAGTATGCATTACGGTCTGTGATTAATGACACTTGTTCTTTATGCGATCAATCATACTTGCTACACTTACAGCGATACCTGTGGAACGGTAACTAAAAAATCGACGTGATTGTATCGCGGTCTTGCTGTTACAATATTTTCATTCTTCAGCGCGGAAAAGAATATTCCCTCTATCTCTATCGGCTGTGTAAATTCTGTGCAAAATTATATTTCAATGATGTAATTAATTATAATTATATTTATAATTAAATTCAGAGAGCAGCTATGACGTTTGCGTTAAAGTAACTTATTTATACGAAATACTTTTTCCCAACACCACATTTTTGTAGCGACACGAATAGTTTTTAGGCAGATAATTAAAAATATAAATGTGTGTCTCACGTAATACATTCAAACTCGAAGAAACTAAAAAATCCAATTAATTATTAAAGCCATTTCTCACAATATATTTTCCTCAAACAAATTTACTCGTAAAAGCATAAAAAATTCTAAATGCACGCGTTTAATAATTGCCAAAAAATTCTTTCCATCCCTTATAACTATCCTAAAAGGACCACTTAAAAGACATTTAAAACAAACGAGGGAGAAATTCCAACAAAAAAATAGAATAAGAAAGAAAAGTGGCAAGTTACCAAACTGTCAGATCTTTTGCTTTAGAAGCAATACTTTAAAAATGAAACGGTAGATACTTGTAATATTTTAAACAATTGAAATACTTGTCACCCTCTACCATTTACGCCCAGTATCATCCAAAAAACGATGTATCGTACCCTGCCCTTCTCCATGCGTACCAATTTAAGTCGATGGATTTTCCAAGTTAAAGAAAATCTAAAAGGTTACAGTGATTTTAAAACATTCTAGCAATCCATAATTAAAATTACTCAAAAAGCCAATTAAATGAGAAACCATATCATTTTCACCCTAATTGTCATTTTATAAAAAATTAGGGTGACTTTCTAACTGAACAATTTCCGCAGATTTCCTCTAGTCGAACTGCGTTTAATAATTCTAAAAAAATTCTTTCCCATTCCCCATAAGTTTCCTAAAAGGACCACTTAAAAGACATTTAAAACAAACGAGGGAGAAATTCCAACGAAAAATTAGAATAACAAAGAAAAGTGGCAAGTTAGCCGACTGTCAGATCTCCGCGATAACGGTTGTAATGGCCTTCCCGGGAAGTGGAGGCAGGTGACTAGAATTTCAGAGACTAGGCGAAAAGGGCATTAAAGCATGATAACGCGATCGCCATTACCCAGGCTATGAATTACCCTATGGGGAGAATGGTGCGCGGAACCCTGCCGGATGTCCGTTCGGCTATTCCGCCGGGCCGATAACAACCTGCTCGGAATTACGTGGTGCACGCCACCGGAGCCGAACACCCGAAATTCCTACGTACGTCCGGGGTAACGTCCGCAAAGGGGTGAATTAGCGTGCCGGCGTAACAGGAAAGTTATTCATGTCGTTACGACTGGAGATCAGAACGAGACGATTTCAGGCTTCTACTTGGACTGTGGTTAGGGTAGAACGGCATTCGAGCGAGTTTTCAAGAACGTATGGTATTTTCGGTTAATGACCCGTAGAACCCGCGGGAGAGTCTGTGATTTTATGGCTGTCTGCTTGAAATTTTTACGTGGCGAAAACTCCGGAAGAAAATTCTAATTTTGCTGGGAAATACTGGGTACGTTTTGAAATTTGTATGTACGTGGGGTGATGTTCGAGTGGGCTGAAATTTCTAAGGAGTGAAAATTCTGGAAGTTGGAACGTGTAGAATTTAAATGCGTCAAAATTTAAATGCCCTGAAGTTTCTACGCGGAGAGACTCGGGCGGTTTGTAGTTTCCATGCGGTGGGATTCGAAGGGTTTGAAATTTGTAAGCTGTGAAATTGGAATAGTGAAAGTTCTATGCGCTGGGACTCGCTGTGGCGAACTCGTGGAAATTTCTGCGCAGTGAACTTTGAAAAGTTGCGTTTCCACCAGGTGGAAATTGAATGCGTTAAAATGTAAATGTAGTGAAATGTCTACGCCGTAACGCTCGGGCGCTTTGAAATTTTTACGCGATGGAATTTAAAAACTTTGAAATTAGTAAGTTTTGAAATTGAGACCGTGAAATTTCAAAACTTTGAAATTGGTAAGTTTTCAAATTGAAACCGTGAAGTTTTAATGTGCTGCAATTTCCACGCTAAAATTTCTACGCGGTGAATTTTCAAAACTTTGAAATTAGTAAGTTTTGTAATTAAAACTATGGAATTTGAAAACTTTGAAATTAGTAAGTTTTCAAATTGAAACCGTGAAATTTCAACGTGCCACGATTTCCACACTTTGAAATCTCTAACCTTTGATATTTGCACACTTTGAAATTAATCATCTGTGACATTCGCACACACTTAAATTTCTACAGTATCATCCGAACACCTTCAACATTTCTACACATTCGAGTTTCCACTTTCTGGAGGTCTCGTGTCGCAAAACGTTTGCAATCTGACGGTTCTGTGAAATTAGTCGACGAACATTCGTCTTCTGTCATAATCGCGGGAATATACGTCCGGTGTAACCGCGGCATTACGTGTCACGGCTGCCTGAATAAAAATTCAAGATTTGAAAGATACAAGTGTCCGTCGTTAATCAGTTTGACAGAAGGAAATGTACTTTGGGGGCAGTCCGAAGTTGGATACATATAACCATAACGCTATCACGTGGCACGATAAAACAAACAAATGAAACTAAAGCTTTTTTACCGCGTTAGAATTATTAATAACGCTAGATACAATAACGTACGCCGGTTAAAAAAAACAAAATGTGCATGATGATAAAACATATTAGAGATTGCGAGACCAACATGGCGAATTCAGATAGAGTCGCAGATAACCGAGATTCATTACATTAACATCGTACATTCTGCAATGTAGATACCATCTAATTCGTGTTATACCATCACGCAACTGTTGAGCACCGATTCAAATAACAGGCAAATATAATTATACGAAAATGGAATAGTTCTAAGGTTGGAATTACATTAGACGAATATATATTCCGACGAGGGGAAATTAGCGTTGAATTAGACATTGAAATTATTCATGTCAGCGACACGCTGTTACGTCAAATTACAAATTCATTTAATGGTTTATGAATTTTCCGTACATCCTAATGGAAAGTTCTAAATTAAAAACGATTCAGACAGGCAGAGATGTTCGTCTTTCATTAATGATTAACGTCGTGCGTTTTGCAATTTAGGTAAAGTATCATTAAAAACACTTATATTTAGCAATTAACGCACCAATTCACAGATTTAGGTTACTAACGCTTTTTTTCGGTAGAAAGGTTCGAGTATGTACTCTTTTTTTTCTTTAAATACGAGATTTAAAAATAAAAGAAATTATGACACTGCGTTAGTCAGGCTCTGCAATTACATCGTATTAATTTCCCAGAACGTCGAGAATTATCTATTCCCCGCACAGGGCGATAGTGTTACAAGGTTTAATCTAATTCGTCGGCTAATTTAGAGAAAATCTCGTTCGTGTTTCGCATACCGTCGCGAGATTGTTATTCTGATTAGAATCGCAGCCAAGTGTCGGGGAGAATACTATCGGGCATTAAACGTTTTGTAATAGAAGCAGAAAATCTCGCGATTTTTAATTAAACATACTCGTTCCAATTTAACGCCGCTATTTTATGAATCTCCAACACAGTAAAAGGGGATCACCAGGCGGGAAACTGCGGAGTCGTCGTTTTTAATGAAAGAATTTTTACTACCTGCGCCTATAATTTACGTTCAACTTCTGCAGCCTTCTGATTTACAGCTATACGTATAGCGAGCCGCGTGCTAACGTATCATAATCTAAGATCGCGGATTTCGTAGCAGTTTCGCGATGTCTGACATGCAATGCCGGGGGGTCGTTACCCGAAAATTATACACCGCCGTTCCCCACGGAGTTTTCTTGCCAAAAGTTCTTGGCGAGCGAAGCCTAGAATATTGGGTTTCATTGCTATTCATTCATCTATCAAGCGCTGTAACTTTTCTTTTTTCTCTCCAATATCACATGCACGTCTGCGCGACCTACGATCCTCGCAATTGAATTTCCGACGTGAGTAATGCAGAATTTAATGCGATCACTGTTATTGCGAAACAGAAATATATGTACGTATGTATGTACGTACGTATGCGAGGAAGAATTTTATTGATTAAAATCGTTCAAAAATATAGAATGCGATTTGTCATTCGGATAAACACGTTGAGCGAAATTTATGTACAGTTGTTCGTCAAAATTTAGATGAGTATTTAATACGAATAATTATAAATCTAAAAATTCGATAGCAATCAGTCGTAATTATATTCCATTTTATACGTAAATGTATTTTTTTTTCGACCGCAGAACAATATTGGATATACCACGTGGCACGGTAGTCGTGTAAAATATATAAAAAATATTAAATATAATTGTTATTATTTATATCAAATAATTGTAAAACACGAGAAATTTCTAATCGCATACTATCTAATTGCACAATTTATGCATTCATTACCATTGATCCTGCGTGAATTAGCCAAGTTTTTAATGAAAATGATACTTAGTAATACCAAAACTAATAAGTTCCTCCTATTTCACAGATATTATAACACGCATAAATTTTGCGTTCGAGTAATACAGACGCTATTGGAAAAGAAGTGACACACACAAGTGTAGCAGGTACATTTTAGTAATTACGAAATAATTCAATCTTTTATATCGAAAGTTCTTTATTAATACAAGAACGGTTCTATTTAAGGGTTCTTTATTAACAGCGTTATGTAAGTTGACTGCAATAAGTCGAGCTGAATTAACCATTAAAAAAAATTAATGATGTACCTACTTTAGATACAAATTAAAATTTACATGTTCGAAATTGTCATAATTACTTAATACCGACGTTTCAATCCTATGTAAAAATCTTCCTCGTAGCAATTAAACGAAACCGTACGCTTCTCAAGCTTTAATTACAAATTTTCCGAGGAGTGGGAGTTTCAATGCGTGGATTTATCCAAGCGTAGACATTTCTAAGTGGATAAATTTCAGGGTATAGAAAGTTTTACACGCAGGAAATTCCAATATACAGAAAGTTCAACGTGAAAAGAAAATTCAGAACGTT
Organism: Mimumesa dahlbomi; assembly: GCA_917499265.3. Lineage (NCBI taxonomy): Eukaryota > Metazoa > Arthropoda > Insecta > Hymenoptera > Crabronidae > Mimumesa > Mimumesa dahlbomi. Next base: position 5,716,936 of record OU824118.1, on the reverse strand, counting down.
ATTAGATCAATACGTAATCACTTCAATATAATTTTAAATTCCGAAGTGTAGAAATATGTATGTATACGCGCCCACAGATTTCAGAATTAAAATAATCTCAGGGCGTAGAAATTTCAACTTGCAAAGATTTCCAAACTACATCACTTTCAGAATACACAGATTTATATTATTAAAAAAATCCGTCGCTTACAAATATCTAATAAATAAACCAATATTCATTATTTTTATAATAGTTACGATACAATTAATTGATCCAATAATTAAAGAAATTCCCCCAATAGCTTTATTTTCTTATATTTTCACTTTTTCTTACACGTACAGATTTTAAAACAATTTAAACCTAGCTCCCACAAATTCTATCACGTGCAACTGCCAACGCATAGAAATCCCAATATCTAAAGCCGTTCACCAGGTTCGAATGCCTCAGTTTCCCTAGAAGACGTTGCAATTAGGTGAAAAGAAATTTCTCTTCGTTCGGCGATGTCTTTACAACCCACTGTGTAAGTTACCGCCGCGTTCAAACACAATTCCGTTACATTCACACAGATATCCGTGGAAAGTGAGATTCTCGAAGGAAATTCGGCGATCAGATTATTCACGATGTGAGTACGAGCACATCCGTCTATGACCAATATGCATAACCGAAGTTCCGAAATTCCCCGACTACCTTGCCGTTTCTCACGCGCGGTAGGTCGTGAGTCGGAAATTATAGTTAATTGGGGGTGGAAGCACGAAGAAGGGTTGGAGGACGGAACCGATTATCCTCGATTCTACTAGGAAGTTTATCGAGACCTTGCTCTCCCATGCGATTTCTCGTGTGATAGTCGATTGGAAATTAAAGGGGTTTCGAAAGTGAAGGCCAAGCGCTGGAAAATGTTTCGCAAATAGCAAACTGCATTCGGTAATAGAAGCATTTTTTTGTATGAATCGTGTAGAAAACAATTGTTTGCAGATTATCACGAAACAAACTGAAGGTGAACCTTTTTTTTCGAAACGTTAGAGAGAGACGCGTGGTCAGGAAGCAATATTTCTTTTATACTATACGTATATGTATGTATAATTTATATGTATAACACGAAAGGATTGATATTAAATCGAAAATTTATATGTAAGTATATCTACTGAATCGGTTAAATAATTGGTCATTAAATAAAAGTTATATTGTTGAGAATTGAGTGTTGGGAATAATCAATTTTCTCCGGGCGGCAATAAAGAAAATATGGATTACATAATAGCAACAACAATTCAGCTTTTCATGTTAAATAACAAAAATAATGGGAAAAGTTATAACGTTGATCGTAGGAATTTTAGTCAAACGATTAAAGATTGTTATTTGACAGAACGTGGCAGCTTTGATATTATCGTGGTTTTTATATTTCAAAATCTGTTGTAAATTTTAATGTGCTTTCTACTATTGTATTCCTTTTGGAAAATAGTATAACTCTTTGTACAGCAGTTTCTTTTATAGAATTATTGCTTACACGAAATACATTGAACAATAATACGAGTACTCCGAATAGAATAATAATAGATATAATAATAACAGTTTCCAATAATTACTCGCAGATAATCAAAAAATACTAACAATCTCAATTTATAAATGTCACTTCTCCCATAGAAAAGACTTTCCAGGCGAATAAATCCAGTGCGTCATAATTAACAGAAGGTAATTCTCGAAATTAAATCGACCGAATTCCATTCGATACCTATATTTATGTTAACTATAGAAAAGTAATTAGCAGTGACGCAGTCACGGCGCTCGATTCCCGGAATGAAATAATTTTTAAACTCCAGTGTCCCAATTTCAATCCTACATATGCCATACCATATTTTTCTTTCTCAGCTCAATATTGTCCTCCAAGTGACGCGCAAAAATAGGTATACAACCACCCCGAACGCGGTATAAACTTTCGTACAAATACACTGTACCGCGCGATCAATCAACCCCTTTCTGAATCAATTACCGCGCCTGAATGATTTCTCGGTAACCACTTAATCGGGTTCTGGATCTTCGTTTTCATGTTTAATTACTGACCCGTTTCGTGCACAACTTCCACACGTACGTACATAGTACGTGAGTACACGGTTATGAGTCATGCAAGGCCAATCAAACTCGGGGAACTTCTACGTCCGAAGGGACATCGATAAACGCAAATTATCGTGACGATCGCACCGCGAAAGCACATCACGATCAATTTAAGTTGACGAGTTATATACGCCCTTCTTCCGATTTCATGCACGTAATACCAGACTTCATGGGACGGAAATTACGTTAATTTATAGCAGCTCCGTGGACGAAGGGAGGAACGAAGGAACGAAGGAAGATGCGCGAATTCAGGCGAAAAATTTACGCCGTTAAATTAACTGTGCCTTAACACCTCTTGTTACTTTCTCTCTCGTTGGCTCATAATCATTTCCCCTGATTTGTTGCCCGTTTTTTTCGACCCCATCGATTGAAATCTGTTAAATCCTGACAGCTTTCCGATATTCCCGAACTTTTCATTCTTACCTCCCAATTAAAACGCTATAAAACCATCGTCACTTTGTGTCAGTGTATTAGGTATCACATGTAAACTACGAATTTTCTTATTAAAGTGAAACATTATTCAATTCTACGGTTAACATTAATTATAAAATTTAGTACACTCTTTGAAAATAATTTTCGTAGTAGTACAGCGAAATAAATGTACAATATTCCCCATAAATTCCATCTCTCAGGTTTCACGGTATCGAGGGACACCAGAATTCCAATTAATTTCGTCATTAATTACAATACCCTTCCTACCGTTCTTTCGCGTCGCTCAACCGAAACCTTTTTTCAACCAGCAATTAAATAATTATATTTCCACTCTTTCCAAACCGCGCAACTACACGTTCGTCGCGGAAAAACGGCTGGTGTATTCGAGAATAATAATTTCAGTAAAACCAGTTTCACTTCGCGCCCCGATGAAAAATAATCAGTTGGCAGTCGAAAGACGTGTAGCATCCCTACCGTGGAAAATCCGTGGAAAACCCGTGGAAAAAGCGTGCACACGTGGAAAAACTTTAATGGAGCACTCGCTTCAATTGCCGTTTGTTTGCCGATGAGCGATTGCGAAACGTTTTTCTCGAGTGAATCGGGACGGTTTGCGTACCTTTATTCTCCTTTCACCCTGATCTCACATTCCGCCCCCCTCTCATTTTCCGCCTTGTTTCGCCGCTGTCCTGTCGGCGAAATCAAGCGCGAGCACATCGATCTCCGTAGACGGCAATATGGAAATAACATGTTATTATTTCGCGGTAGGCTTCCGTAAATAGAAACACGTTGTTCTACCGACGCCCGTTTTTGTTTTCCGGGGTGTTATTCACCGTGAACGAACCCTATAGTTCTCTGGATATCGACTCGCTGCGTGCTGGAATTTGTTTATTTATTTCGGAGCGTGAAGTGTGGCGGATTAGATGATATTTTTGACACGTTTTTTAACGAAAATTGGATAATAATTGAAATAACTATAACGTTGGTATGTGTATAACATTGGATGAAATAAACGTTTTTGAATCTGTTAACGGTTTTTTTAATATTAGGAAATTAAATTAGACACAATTTTCAGCACAAATTGGATAATAATTAGAGTAACTATGTCGTCAGTATGCGAATAACATTGAAATAAAATAAACGTCGTTTTTAGATCTGTTAACGTTTTTTTTAATATTAGGAAATTAGATTAGACAGGATTTTCAGCGTAAATTGAATAATAATTAGAATAACTGTTTCGTCAGTATGTGAATAGCATTGAAATAAAATAAACGTCATTTTTGAATATGTGAACAATTTTTTAGTGTTGGAAAATAATATTGTAATATTGTTAACTGAACGGGGATTGGTGAAAAGAATGAATTTTCTCTCATACGTAATTTCTTTCTTGACTATTTATTAAACTTCTGCGTGAAATTTCACCTCGATTCCGTTCGCCGTAATGCAGAAAGATATTTCTCATTCGCGAGAACTGCCGCGAATATGGGGGTCTATAAAGCTCAAGAAAATTTCTCTTCATTTTCTATAGAACTTTGCAGCAATATTCAGAGTCATTGCTCCATTCTAACGTTATTTCCGAAACATGTCAAACTCGAATTGATGGAGCAATCGATATTGGATATATCGGACATTTTATTCATGCCTGGATAATACTTCTGTCAGCGTCAATAATCCTTTATCGCGAATCGCAGATTATAATACCGTTTTCGTAACGAGGATATATTATCGCGCGAAGATCGCAAGTTCGCGCGTAACCGTTGATATGGTTACCGAAAAACCAGCAAGTATTTTGAAAGAGATGTTAAACGTTTTGCGAGAACAATTCGTTTCGAGTAGCAAGCGGTAGTTTATCATTTTAAATTCTGACCACTAAACAACCATACTTTTAATTACTGTAACCATATACTTTCAATTAACCCATTAATGTTCCCCAGCATCCCAAGTAACCATCTCACATTTCACGGTGTATCTTCCTAGAGCATTTTGCATTTCAAAAAAATACAGATAATTAAACAAAAAATATACATTTTCATTTCGAACGTTGAGCTTGAACGTTACGTCGCGTGCACATTGTAATGTACATTTAATACTTTTCGTGCTGTATTTCATTACGTATAGGTTTAAACTTAGTTTCAACACCATACGTACCAGTAATCATCTAATATAAAAAAATAACACAATAACGCCTGAAATAAATATTTTTGTGAAAAATATATTGTTGCTTTCATTCACGTGAATTAAGTTAATTTCAGTATCAAAATAATTTGTTCTCAAACGAAACCAAAATTGGTTCTGAAGGTGTTAAATTCGCATAATATAAATGTACCCTAAAAAAAAAGTGTTCCTCCGCAAGTGGACAAACCTTTCCCACATTCTTTCGATCGATCGATCCATCGATCGGCACTCAACGTCCCGGGGTCCGAACCGTCCGAAATCCAATTCCGCAATACGCGACAATGCGACGGCAAAAGTGTCGCTGGCGCAAGGACATGCCGGAGCCCCCGAAACACAGGGTGTGCGGCTGACCCACACGGGCTGAAATGGGTCAATAGGTGAGACGCACAGGACGTGCACGTCGAAGTGACCCAGTTCGAGGTAAGGCGAGCCGCGAAACGGTCCCACGATCAATAGCGCATTCTTGACTTAGAAAACTTACAATGTCAGCATAAGACGAATAATTCCGCGCGGGCAGAGGATCGCCCGACGAGTTTGAGTAGCATCAGCAACACTGACGTCGCTGATCTCTCGTTTCAGGGGCGGTTTGATAGATGGGGACAACGCGGGGCGTCAGAAAATATTGGTCTCGTGTGTTACTTTTTATGCAAAAACTAATAAAATAGAAAAAGGTTGGTAAGTGTGTCGTCTTTTGGAGTTTTTTAGGAGTTAGAGTTATGGAAAGTGACGTCAGTCCGGTGGTCCCACTTTGTTTGGGATGCAAATTTGGTAAATTTTAAGAGTTTAAGTGGTTTAATATTAAACGTACTGATAGTATATGTTCATATTATTATGGAATCCGTACAAATGATAACTTTTACAATTAATTTCACGTAACAGTTAATTTGGCATGAAGAACTGTATTTTATTTATGTTGATTAAAGAGATTAAGGTTGAAAGCTATAACGTCGCATGCAGGCATTTTAATAAAAAGTTTGAAACCGGTCATTTGACCGGTCTCGGTAGCTTTAGTGTTAATTGTTGCAGGCTGATTACAGATTAGTTGCTTTTGAAGAGACTGCGAAGAAAGAAATTGAGAGTTTTCAAGGCTGGCAATTAGAAAAGACAAATTATCAAAATTAGTTTGAAATACAAGTTTCCAGGTTAAAGGTATAATCTAGAATTGATTTTTGGACAAAAGGATTCACCTTTTTCTACACCATATTTATTTAATTTTAATCTGAAATTTCTTTTTTTTTAGGTTGTCGTGTTTCACTGGTGTTTCTGTATTTTGAAGTTTGTAAGCATTGAAATTTTTCGCTGTGGAGTCGGAAAGCTTTGAAGTTTGCCGGCCTTGACATCTCTCCGCGTTGATGGTTTTGCGCTTTAAGTTTTCTATTCGTTGGAATTTCTGTCTCTGGAGTGCCTAAGCGTTACAATTTCTGGCTTTGAACTTGTTGTTCGAAAAACGCGTCCACGCGCTAAAATTTCTGCGTTTCGACTTTCTATGCGTTGCAATTTCTCGGCTTTAATGGATTCCCACGCGCTTTAATTCCCGCGCTTTAAATCTGCGACGCGTTGGAATTTCTAAACGCCCTTAAATTTCGCACCCTTAAACTTCCGCGTGGAAAAATTGTACCTCGCAAGTTTGTTTTGTTTTATTTCGTTACAGGAAGCACAGTTCCCAGTACCTTTTTGCTAGGTACTGGATTTCTATCAAAGGGGATGCAATTTATTTCGCCCGAGGCGCCAAAGGGCTTCGCGCCGGCCCTGCGTGTTAACGTGCCAAAGTGACAACCACGTCGCGTGCCAAATAGGTGGATGGAAAATTGGCACAAGTATTCCTGGGATTACCGGAGTGGTGACTGAATAGCGAAGTCGATGGGAAAGCTGGAACCGATCGGAACAGCATGAGTAGCATTGAAATATTTACATACGACAAATTTTTAGAATCCTAGTGGCATTCTGCCGATACTTTTGAATCAAGTGATATGTGTACCGCGTGTCTCAATCGAAGGCTGACATCTAAACATCACTTTTAGCATAACTATAGTCTCGAAGTAAAAACACTGTGAGAAAAGATATTTTAAGGTAATTTTATTCAAGCATTTTAAGATCACCGGTGTTTTTTGGAAAAAAGTGTATAATAAGGTTGTTTTTAAAAGTGATTGAATTTAAATATAGGGTTAATAGGAATGCTTTAAGTGAGATTCATAAAATTAGGAAGTGCAAGGAAACGTAGGTGTTACTTTGAGATATACAAGCATTTTAATAAAGCATGCTTTTTTTTTTGCTTTTTAATTTATCCTTTATTTGATACATCGCGAGGTTCCTTTTAATATTTACTGTTTATCTCAGTGATTTGAAAAGCTAGAAGTAGTTTTCGAGAGTACAAATGCAAGGAACGTCCCACTTGAGCTGGTTCTTAGAAACGAAGCTTTCAGAAAATGAAACTCTATAACACAGACGGAATGGGATACAAAATCCTCGTTGTTTTTCTACGAATGTCCATTATTACGGCTAAATTAAATATCCGGAGTAGTTTCGGATTAAGAGATTCAGACCTAATGATCAATTCGCCTTTATTCTGTAAAAATTGTCGCGAATATCATTTTCATTTGTCACAAGAAATAGTTTTATTCGCACGCCGGATAGTACAAAGTGAAATTTTATTTCTGAGAGATAGAAAATAATTTGTACGAGTGACCACTTTAGAAACGAAAAATGTACCGTCGAATGAATAAAAAAAAAACTGAAAAATAATATCATGCAATCAGAAAATGCGAAATATATGCAGCTGCAAATATATTATGTATTTGTCCTTATTATTTTGGATAATATAAAATTTGCAATAGAACGGTATTTCCCGTTTCGAATTTACACGCTGTTACGTCAATGCGAAATACGATAAATGGCTCCGCAACATTTTGAATGGACCAAGGAGGGAAATAAAGACGGCGGCAAGTATTTTTGGGAACCTGCTACGTCGATTCCGTAACCGTGGAAATCTTTCTAGTTTCTTTGCTGAATGCTCCAGCGACCGAAGGAAATGGAATCCGACTCCGAGAAGGTGAAAATGGAGAATTGGTGCACTTCGCGCTGCTATCAGCGAAGATAAAGTTCTAAAGTAAAGTCTGCTTTGATATCTTCTGTCTGATCGCTAAGATGATAATTTGCTTTATACGTAAAAGCCATCGGAAAGGAAAATGATGTAACGGTATAAAATTGTTAAAATATGACTGTGACAGGGTGATTAAAAAGAACTGACAGAAATTGATTTTAATACGCGAAGGATTCAATTATAGAATAATCGAACTACGCTCGGCGTTGAATAAATAAAAAATTTACGAGGCTTTTCCGACGTTAAATATAAAATAGAATAATCGATCTCGACGTATTTTCTTTGTTCACTAATGGAATTATCCGTGGCACGTGAATGATGAAAATTGTCGATGTAAACATTAAATTGTATTTCTGAATAAAAAACAGCGTTTATTTAAACATATTTCTTTCAACAATATCACTGACTTTAAATCTGAACGATAGGTATATTGTCAGGCTTGTAATAAAAATTTGTAAATAATCTTTAAGAATGTGATTTTCCTTCATCTTCCAGACACCCTTCGAATTTCAATAATAATAATTGAGGATAGACTTCATTTTTATTTGAACCCCGTGCAAATATTTCTAAAGAATTCAGATTTCCCGATTATACAAGGAAATAAACGACATTTATAATATTTGTGCCGAGAGATGATATCGAAATCTATCGATGGCGATGTAAGGTAAATCGAAAAAATGTGACAAACCCAAAAAAAACCCTTTCTATACCTTACGTTTCTCGGGTTATACTGTGACGTGTCGTTTCTTCCAATAAAAATAACGGTTATGCAAACGTTTCAAGAGCGAAGTTTCTAAGAAGGTTTAAAGACATTTTATAAGATTTCTTTTTGACTACCACGGCGATAAAAATGAATCAAACAGACAGAGCATGTCGTAGGAACGTAAATTTTCGAGTTATATAGAAAGATCTAAGTTATAGATCTTCCTAAGAACGTTTCAAAGTAGGTACTTAATATTTAAAATATCTACGGAGAGAATTGTTACTACTGTAAATAAATTAGAAGGAAGTACCGATAACAACATTCGCCGCCTCATTGCCATGTAGTTTTTTAAATTCCTTTTAAATTTTTTACATGTTCAATTAAATGATCAAGCGTATGAAGAATTGTAAAATAAATTTCTCTGACGGCTTTATCTATGACACTCGAACGACGTTGCGCCAAATCACCAACACTATAAAGACTATTTTATTTGACAATTAAATTAGCTCGTGAAATATTGTATTAGTATAAATACACAAAAAATTCTACCGTAAATTTTTCTTCTCACTCATTATATGCTTATTCCTCCACCATTGTATACTGGATTAAAAAATCAATTTCTTTATATATAACATTACAGTATATTATGTACATTTATATAGAATTAATTTAAAAATTTCACTCGCTAAAATATTGAAATCTATTTTCTACTCTAATATTTATCATCGAACAATACTGTCATTTCTGCATTCGGAATTTTGTTTAAAAGACTTTTGTCGTTATAGCTTAGATATCATAGTATACCAATCTATTGTTAAGAGAAAAGCGATGGGGGGATTTATGTTTCCGGCTGTGGTCAATGGATTAAAGCAGGATGCCGCTGCCAAGGCTATAATCAGCCATTTATTTTGGGGTTTGCCCGACATTTGACAAGAATATTCATACGGGGAATAGAATAGTATGCGCCCAAGGTATTTCACTATACACATAGAAAGAAAAATGTTCAATTAATCTATTAATTAACATACGTCATAATTTTGTACCGTATCATCGCACTTTGAAGTTAATAAAACATTATAAACATTCATGAATATCGAATTAATGAAAATTATTATTTAAAAAAAAAGTAGCGTATAAAGAATCATATTATAAATTATTTGTCCATATTTCCTTATCGTTCTTTAATTTTATGCAGTTTTGAAACAACGTCGATATGTTTCTTATTCTCTGAAGATACACATCCAATCTGTTTGTTAATACTAATTTAAATTCATCCTTAAAGAAGCTACATTTATTTTTTTATATGTGGGTGAAAACCAGTCAATAAAAAAAAATTTGCCGTATCGACGGTTTGTCGAAATTGCCGGAACCGTGAATCTTTCATTATCATGATATACTTCCTAATTTATCATGTACGGAACATACCTTCGGCAGAAGCAACGATGACAATATATTGTAGCTACGTAATTTCGAAGCTAGCGGATCCCACAAATACCATTCTATACAAAGCAAACTCGACCGTAGTTGTTCACAAAGGGTACATATATTCTGGCGCCGGGTTTCTCAAACTGGGTTGCATGAGTATCACTTGGCTTATGCTACTCACACGATTGTATTTCGTAAACCTAGATATGATCCTTGAGCGTCAATATTTGTATCCCTATTAGCGTGCACTCAAGGAGCGATTATATCGCAAGTATTATCTTACAAAATTATTTACCAAAATATGCCCCTAAGGATTTAAACACAGACAAATTAAATTCTACTTCGAAATCTGTAGTATATTCGGTCTAAAAACTCCTTCATTCTTCAATTAAAAATTTTATCAAAACTTTTCTACTATTTTAAACAATACGTTCTATTTATGAAACTTTGTAAATAACGTGACGAAGGTAATCGAGTTCCATGGGAATAAAGTGAGGAGTATATGACTTCTTTTTTTTTTATTATTAATAATTTCGAATAAAAAGATATTTAGGTAGACAACCGTACAGACTGAGCCTGTGTGTTGCGGATAAGATAAAGTTTCTTGTTCGTGATATAACCGTAAAAAAAAAGTCCGAGCAAACACGATGTCACGAGGGCAGGGAGAACGGCGGGTCGCCTCGTCATAACGCTTTCAAAGAGGCTTGAAAAAGTGAATGAGGCACTTGCGAATTACGATTACGAGGTAGATGATGAAAAGGTTTTCAGAACGTAGAGTGGGTCCTCGTGTTAGCTTTGAGAATCGCTGTTCGTGGCGGAACCAGCGTTGTTCAGTGATGCAGGGGTAATAACTGGACTGGGAAACTTGGACGTTAAACGTTATACATACATCGAAGTGCTGTTATATCTTCAAACCAAGGTATTAAACCCGTTCCTGTCTTGTTACGATTCTAATATTTCAAGTTGTCGTAAAGATACGTTGAATTCGCTAATAGGGAGGGATATGTTTCATTTTCGAAATTGTGCACCGCGCCTGTTTCAGATCCAGTGAAATTTACACCCCTAGACATTTTTACGCAATATAATTCCTACACTGTGAAATTTCATGTCTTGGAATTTCTGTGGAGGGGAATTTCCAGTCCGCGAACGTTTTCGCTTCAGGTATTTATGGGTCCCGAGTTGCGAACGTTTTGAAATTGTTACGCACTGTGAGTTCTGTGCCTTAAAATTTTTACGCACTACCATTTCCATGCCTTGAAATTCCTACGCACCGACATTTCTATTTCTTGTAATTTTTACGCATTGACATTTCTATGTGTTGAAATTCCTGGGCACCGAGATTTCCATTCCTTGAAATTTCTACGCATTGACAGTTCCATGCCTTGAAATTTCTACGCACCGAGATTTCCATTCCTTGAAATTCCTACGCACCGAGATTTCCATTCCTTGAAATTCCTACGCACCGAGATTTCCATTCCTTGAAATTTCTACGCATTGACAGTTCCATGCCTTGAAATTTCTACGCACCGAGATTTCCATTCCTTGAAATTTCTACGCACAGAGATTTCCATTCCTTGAAATTCCTACGCACCGAGATTTCCATTCCTTGAAATTCCTACGCATTGACAGTTCCATGCCTTAAAATTTCTGCGCACCGAGATTTTCATTCCTTGAAATTTCTACGCACAGAGATTTCCATTCTTTGAAATTCCTACGCACTGACATTTCCATTCCTTGAAATTCCTACGCACTGAGATTTCCATTCTTTGAAATTTTTCCGCATTGTTATTTCCATGCCTTGAAATTTCTACGCACTTAGATTTTCATGCCTTGAAATTCCTGCGCATGGAGATTTCCGTGCTATGAAATTGATGTGCGTTGTGATTTCCCCGCTAAATACTTCTAGACTCTAAACTGTCTACGTTTTAACACTAGGACTATCGAGGCAGTCAAAAAGACTGGTTTCGTAATTTTTTGTAAAAATCGGTGTTTATAAGAGTGCGTATTCTGAAAATCTTCATAATATGTATATGTGTCTCTATGTGAATAATTAAATCGATTAATTTACCATCTACCCTTTTCTCCTTTTTTCAAACATACTTATCTATGGTTGTTTAAATATTCAAAATTAATCATTAGGTGTTAAATTCCTACGAATTGAAATTGATATGTCTTGAAATCTTTACGCGGCGATATTTCTTCGCATCGAAACCCGCATGCCATCGAATTATATGGACTAATATTTCAACGTTTATAAGCAACTATGCGTCAATATTTCATTCTCCGACTAAGTGTACGAAGACATTTTATAATAAACATTGATTTTTTAATCTATTTTACTAATTTCACATAATCATCGGACTCTCTTCAAGAACTTCACATCGGCCAATCAAATTAAATCACAAATCAAGCATTAATCTACCGCTTATCAAGGACGCCACAGAAAACAATTTGTCTTATGCAGATTCTAGGATATGCATGCTAATGTGTGCGCAACGCTGAGGCGACACATGCAAGATGTAATAGACGTTTAAGGAAATGACTTTGCAAACTCGTGGGCGTTTCTCGGGCAGCAGATATTATTTTTAAGCAAACATTTTATGAACGAAAGTCACACAACGGGCCGGATATTACTTCGTAATTTCTTTCGCATGAATCTCGGAGACTTTGTTGTAAAAGAACGTACCGAAAGAAAAATTACGTAAAATGTATGTGCACAAACACACATACAAACTGCCAATTATTCGAAAATTCACTTGTTCTATTACAAAATAAAATTTTGCAATCATACGCCTCGATGGACAGTACATAGGATTTATTTGCGAACACCGACGTCGAATTACTGTAGGAGAAAAAAAAAATAATTGTCGCAAACGCCAACCGGACATGGCCGAAAACGGCGCGCGAACGTAATTTTGTATAGTTGTCAACATCACGCGATAAGCGGCTCCTTTCGAATGCATGAGATTGAAATTGAAAATATGTAGATTTCGCACTCGCTGCTATAGACATATTCATGCAAAATGCAAACTGCGATGTACATTCAACCCGTTATTGATCAAATTGCCTGGAAATTGTTGGGAACGATGGTAAATGATGCATTAGTTATTCAAAACTCTTTCACACGCGCTGTATAATTTCTCAAACGTAATCAAGCAATTTTTATACTTTTTCCGACACGTTTTTCGGTCGCGTGACTAATTGTCGTTGACCCGACGCCATTTTTCACGAAATTCGTTCATTTTTTTTTTTTTAAAGATTTACGGTTAAGATTTTGTCGAATTTATTGTCGCTGTCAGGAAGTTCCAGAGTTTATTAATCTTAAAAAGAATAACGCGAGTAATCCCTTAATATTTTTTTATATATTAATTAATAATTATAAAAGTGAAACAATGTGATTGATTGATTTAGTTGCTTAAAGGGTTTTAACATATTCCATGCGGATATATTTTGCCGCGGACTTATGTGTGTAGCTGTCTTTTTTTCAAGAATTTTCGGGAGTTTGGTGATTCGGTAAAATCCCAATAAATTTATATTACACTCAAATATATGTTCTACGTGACTTTAAAAATTAACATGCTTAGAAATTTTTATACATATTTTCAAAGCTTCAAATCTCAGTGCTTTTAGATTACTTCGCAAGAAAATGTCAAAGCGCCGAAATTTCCTACTTTTTCAAATTTTCACACGTGGAAATTTCAACAGTTGGAAATTCCTCAGGGGTAACATTTTCCTACCTTAAACTTTTTACTACTTGAAATACTGAAAAAGTATAATAACTTTTTCTCCGAACTGTCCGAAATATTTAATAACATAATTAAAATAAATACATAATTATATTCACCGAATTTAGTAGAACTCAACAAAAACTGACAGATTATTGCTGTTACCGATTCTATCAAAATGACATTAAAACATGTCGTGGATGCTGTAACATTTTGGTATTCGTCTTTGCCTCCCGATACGCGTGTGACATATTGCATAGAAGCCTCGGTACTCTGTAAGCGTCGTCTACAGAGAATTATTGCTCCTCCAGATTCCGGGTGGCATAGAGAAATTTATCCCTGGCAGTGATTTATTTACTTATATATTACATCAACAATGTTTGCGGTTATCGATACGTCGACAAGTTCGCTCGTTAGACTTTGCATTCAATTATGAAATATTTACCAGCATGTTATTAGTCGCAGAAAAGTAGCTCTGCACTTGTAATTTCTCAACTACTTTTTGTTGTGTATTTTGTCCGGTAATTTGTGAGTTTGCAACGTAGCAATTGCTTTGAGTCGTTAATGATCGTTTCGAATGGATGTTGAGTCGAATGGAGTGCTTATTGTGGTTACAAATTTTATTTGCGATTTAATAGTAGGTTATATAACCTTTATTTCAATCTTTCTTCTGCGTGATATTTCATAAGAAATATTGAAGATGGCAAATAGATTATCTTTTATGCGATCAGTATCATATGGTGTGTGACAACGTGGTATATGATTAATTTGAATGACACACTTTTCTATAAATTGTAGCAACCACTCACAGACGATAATTATTGCAACAACAGAAGTGACAGGTGTATATTTTGCAACGTCATACTGTAGAACGATAGAGTAATTATTAGGAAGAAAATCCTTTTATTACATTTTAAAATCCAAAGTCTAGTCATTTCGACAGATTCATATTTCTCAACGTAAAAAAATTTTGGGTTGAAAATTCACCGCACACGATTCTCATGTAAACTTCGAAGTAAACTACCCTTACTAAAATTTAATAATAAATTCCAACGGAGACTCACTTTTATAAAACATTTAACACTTTTTCCACCCGTTCTTGAAGTCTCCGAAAATTCTCACATTTTTCACAATTCTTCACGTACTTCACATTCTTTAAAGTCTTTACGGTACTGAAATTTCGCGTGCAAAAATTTCAGAGCAAACTACCGACGTCGGAATTTAAAAATGAATTCCAAACAAAAGTCACCATCGTAAATCATTCAATGCTTTCCCCACTTCTCGCGGAAGTTTCCTAAAATTCTCGCAATGAACCGCTTTACCGTTCTCCAATCAGAAAAAGTTTTCGCGATTAAAATTCCCATCGCTCACAGTTATTTGGCAGTGTCAAAGATACGAGGGAACTTCGTACACCGGTTTCCTATACATCCAAGCCGTAAGTATTCTGTTTGTGAGCAAGCGCGAACTATCCGTGTATACGTGTACATATACGAATAAAGTTCCCGGGATTCGGAAAGTTTGGCAGAGTATCAGGCAAAGCTGAGGCTTGTAAACATGGGAATACAGGTGTCCTGCTTTCGATACCGCTGCTTTTCCAGAACTGTTGTTAGCAATGGCACAAGTTTTATGTATGCATAATCTATGCTTCGATATATTTTCCTTAATCCTGTTACGTCTGAGCCACACGTTCTCCTATACGGATTTCCCCGCTTTTCGACGTATACACGTTTTAGCCTTGCTGTACTGTTACGACATTTAAAGTTAAATGTCATATTGGCGTGTAATGCTTTCAACATTTCCGTAGAGTCAGTTTCGTTAGCGGAGGTAATCGGTGGTAACATAATTTAGGGAAACGAAATGAAACTATAATACATTCTTGTTAGACTGTGTAATAATTGTTTCTTTTGTGGAAACTTCGACAGCGTGAACTTAATTGCTTTTTCCAACGAAGAAAGACATTTTATATTTTATATGTTCGAAGTGACAAATTATTTTCGTTGTCTGAATGGTTTTGAGACTTATGAGAAAGATGATTAAAAATACTTTCGGTAATATTTTAAAGATGGATTTAATTTAAATATTATAAAAACATGTTATCGAATTTTCTGTCGTTCAGTGTATCTACGTGCGAAAAAGTTTGATCAGTTTGAAAAGGATTGGAATTTTTAAACACTGAAGTATCCGTGGACCAATATTTTTAAGCTCAGAAAATTTACAGAGTTTAACGATGTTAAGTACAGAATATTGAAAGCATAGAAATGTTAAACACTGAACACTTCCACCTGCAAAATAGCAACGCTTGGAAATATTAGAACATTTAGGCTTCGATGTCTAAAATTTCTTAGAGAAATGTAAAAATATAGAAATGTTAAACCCTAGACACTTCCACCTGCAGAAATAGCAACGCTTAGACACGTTAGAACGTTTAGACTTCGACGTTTAAAATTTCTTATAGAAATGTTAAAGTATAGAAATGTTAAACCCTAAACACTTCCACCTGCAGAAATAGCAACGCTTAGAAACGTTAGGCTTCGACGTCTAAAATTTCTTATCCATTCCTACCCGTTTTCTACTCTAACACGTTCCCCAGCAACCAGTGGAAACACAGAAGCAGCATGCCGAAACTCATTAGCAAAGATTGCTACGCTCTTAACGGGGAAGAATCATCCCGCCACAGAAAAATTACCGTGAAATTGAAGGGAGACCGAGCACCTAGGGCTTCTGAAAGGAAAAAGGGAATAGAGCTTTCCTCGCATTCATTTTAACAGGCGCATTGCTATCCTCGACAAAGAGCTTTGAATTCGACGCGCACTTCGCCGTCTATCAGCGACAAAGGATTCCCAGAAGATATCTACACGTCTTATCCGCGAAATTTACTCGACAAAAGTGTGTCAAGTCCCGGCGCCACGGCTCGTTCTTCCCCTTCCCATTGTGTGTCTACCCTATTTCACTTAATATGACGCAAGGTAGACGGCAAAAAAAAGCTCCGCGGGGTGCTAGAGAATGGCGGAATGTCGGGGGCGAACTAAGATCGAGGTACACCGGGGCGAAACGGCTGAAAAAAGGAGATTTAAAAAGCAGTTCCGGTACAATCCATTCCGAGGTGTATGTGTATACACGCTTCGTATTATACAATATTAGGGAGAAGGAAGTGTCAACATGTAGAACGCTTACATCAGTTTCTGATGGCGATTGTTATGTTAAGTGTTCACGCGTCATCCGTTTTCATTTCCCCGGGGTGCTTCGAAACCTCCATTTGAAACTTGAAAGCGTGAAAATATGTACGGCTTGACAGTTTTTTTTAAGTGTAAAGTTTCTAAGTATTGAAATTTCTGCGGTTTGAGAAATCTCAACAGGTTGAACATTCCTATGCTTTGAAGGTTTAGGTAAAAATTGTGTGCTATGGAAATTCTGCACGGTGAAATATTAAGGGATGTTTTGCTATTTTGATAAATTTCAAGTTTTTGAAATTCCTGTGGTGTCGGGTTGTAGGTATTGGAATTTAATATAACAATTATTGAAATTCAAGCACTTTGAAGTTTCCCTTTCCTACTATAATGGGTGAGAAAAATCTCGCTCTTTAAATTTCTACTGTTTAAAATTTCTGTGTTATAAAAAAGAACTGATTTGTGCTGTGAAAATTCCATTTTTGATCAGTGACATCTGCAGCTTTTTGCATCACAGCGTTGTTAAATATGCACGTGATATTTATGCGATTTCATCGAAATGGAGGGAAACGAGACGAAAATGCGTTTGAGTCTCATTTCTATTATTATCGGATTTAGATTCCAGTTGGTCGACATATGCGAACGATAGGAAATTTCGAAAATTCGCATGATTCTATTCGTATATTTTTCTAATATTTCGACGCAATAAAAATATGTTAGTTGTAAACCAAGCACATTATCTTCCTTTGCTTTCTAACGATATAATTAAAACAGAACGTAGAAAATGATACAGACGCCAAGGAAAATAACTTAAAAAGTCATAAGGCGGTGTGAAGAAGATTAGCTAACAGAAACAAGTAAAACGGAATTCGCGTAAAAAAATATTCAAAAGGTGGAAAGGTAAACAGTTTCATGAAGTTGAAAAATTCATAAAACGACGGTCGTAGAAAAGATCAATCGCCAAAAGCACATATGCGAATAGCTGGCGTTGAAAAACACGAGATTGAATTAAAAATGGAAACGCTATGAGAATCAAAAAATTTTTGGTAAAAGGTATCAGTTGAAAAGAAGTGATGGAATAAAAGCAAAGAGAAAAGCATATCCGTGAAAGAGTAAGGTGAAAAAGTATCACGAGAGAAAGTCAAATAATCCTACAGGCGAAAAATGAAAATGAAAGAAAACACAGTAAAACTGAAGAGAACGGAATTATAGACTGAACTTATAAGAAAATACAGAATAACTCAGAGAATAAGGAAAAATGGTAAAAGGGAGTGAAAGAAAGTGGAAAAGAATGAATGCAGTTTGCATCTTACCAAATGTATGTACATACGAAATCAGAAAAGAAACGCAGAAAAAAATAAATTATGTCGAAAAATAAGTAACAAATTTAAATAAAATAAAACGTAACCGATCTATTACATCTGAAAGAATCCGAAGTAATGAATCAACTGATGTAAAACCAATTCACAACGTTAATAACTTTTTTTTCAGTTGATACGGCGATAAAATAATAATCGTAAATAAAAAATACGACATATTTAAATAAAGTGACACGAATCTCGCGAAGATCGATATGTGTGAAAAGATAAGATAACAAGCGAAGTTTTGAAACCATTTTGAAAAAGTTGCAGGTGGAACAAGGTAAACTTAATCCGGAACGAAGAACTACGAGAAAAAGAAGAAATCTGCGAAGGTAACTTCACATCACGATCCCTGGTCTTGGGAAAGTTTATTTACTTTTGTTGCCTCATCTCTTTCGTGTTCATTTATGTTGACTACTTGTCTAACGAACACGAAGGCGTTCAGTTGTTTACGTGTAGTGTCTACAATAAATCCAGGAGGAGAGTCTTGCTGCTAAGGGTATTCAAATTAATTTATACGCTTCACATTAAATTTCTCTGCATTCTATTGCTTTCGTTTCGCGATTCGTTAAAATATAGACATATCTGTAAGGATCGTTATTGCTGTTCCCGAAAGATAATTCGAGAAAATTCTCGCGGGGAAAACATTTGAAGTAGCAATGCTGAAGTGTTGGTTAGATTGGTATACAAAGTTTTTTTTATATCAATTTGTTAACGATCTTCTTACATAAAATCTAAACTTGGAAATTTAAAATGTTGGTACGTCAAATGTGTCAAGAGATTATATACAGATATATTAGTGTTTGTCAAGAACAATTTAAAAGCAGTATTTGGTGAAATACATATAGCGTAAAAATAATAGAAGTCTGAATTTTGAATATCTAAATCCAAATCGAGTGGATCGTTCAAATAAAAATGATAACAGTGACCCGTTTATAGTTATCGGAAAACACCATTAAATTAATTTAAATTAATTGACTTTCAATTTTTAGACTACTCGCACCGCAGGTACTTACTTCCAAGGGCAGAAATATCCAAGCGTAGAAATGTCAACGCGTTGGAATTCATCGCTCGTAAATACCGAAATAGAAAATTCAAGCCGCACGAATTTCGGACCGTCGAGATAACTTTGCACGGAATGTCCAAGACGTGAAAATTTCGCAGCTTCCAGACATACACGTACCACAATTTCAAAATTCCCACGGCAACGCGTAGAAATAACAAAACGAAAACACAATTTCTCAAACCCACAAACCCCGTCACATACAAATTTTCCAACCCGAAAACTTTTACTCGACAACATTCATTTAGGTAACCATCTTTTAAACATCCTATTTAAATAAACAACCAAATGAAATAAATTAACCTTAATTCCCCTGAACACTTTTACGCTATCACCACGTGTCCCCAGTGTAGGGCGTGAAATTTCTTTGCTTGTGTAGTGACTGTGTGTTCAGTGCGTGAGAATGTCGTATGCATAGTATGGGTTATGAATGTATGTGTTTCTGTGTGTATGAGAGTATCGAACTGCGATGATAGATTTAGTTTTGTTTTATAAACGCAGCCGAATTGAGATTCGCGACGCTCGAAGTGCGAGTCAGTCGCTGTAAAGACGTGCAACGATTCACACGAGAATCAATGCTAAGTACGATTTTTAATTATAGTCTTCTTAATAAAGTTTATGTACCTCAACCGTATCCCTCTTACTCGAATTCCCATATTAGAGAAGCGAACAACAATATATTCTCTATACCAGATATTTCATTAAAAAAAAACCACTCACCAGGTGTGACACTCGGAAATGGCTGTCCCGGCAGCGATGGCGGATGTTCATCCTCCGGGGACCTTTCAGAAGCGTATCCCTGATCCTGTGGTTCCCCGCCCGTCAATTTGCTCAGCTTAAGGTCGATACACTTGCCAAGCTGCTGCCGATGCCTGACGAGCTCGCAGTCTGGCTTGTGCACGATCTTCATCAATAGATCATCGTTGGCCGAATCCGGGATGCCCGGCTGCGAGGACGGGTTGTCCTTGCCGTTCCGGGTGTCCTTTCGCTTTGGCAGCGTGCCGACCAGGTCAAGATCAGTGTTCCGATGGCATCTGTCCTCCATGGACGTCCCACGGGCGTACCTTCTCGAGTCGAAGCCAGATACGGTGCCGGCGCTGCGGTTCCTTCGAACGGAATCAAAGTTCCCGTGGCGACATCGGACCAGGTCAAGGTCGCTCTGCTGGTACCTAGAAGTTCGAGGTCTTCGCGTTATGTCCCGCCGTTTTACACTGTGCCGTTGAAACTGGTACGCTGGTATTATTTATTAACCAGTTAAGTGTGTTTGACGACTATATCCGTCATACGAAAATTCTGTTACCCTTTGATATTTATATCGTAATATTGGTGAAAACCAAGATATATTCGCAAATTTTAATATTATTAGAATATTTAGATGTCAATGTAAATAATTTAAGATAAGATTCACGTATACATAATTTCCTAACGTTGTCATTTGATTCTCGCGACACACAGCTGCAAGTTCTATAAAAAGGTGACCACACTTAACTGGTTAACACTAGAACGACCAAGGCAGTCGAAATGACTGGTTCCGAAATTCTTCTAAGAACCGCTTAAATTTAAAACAAATTAAAAATTGAATTTTGGCGCCATCTCCGAAGATAAACGATTGATCGGGTTATCGATCGGATCTAGAATTTGGAGTACTAACGTTTTTTGATACAGCTACTGGTTTTACCTCCATGTCACGATGAGTAAGTTTAGTTATTTAATTTTTATGTTCAGCAAATAGTACATCAAGTAGTTTTATAGTACTACAGTGATCAAATTCGTATTTTTACTTTGATTCTTATTATTTTCAAGCTTAGTATTTGATTTATTTCATGTGTTATATATGTTCCTAATGTAACAATTTTTTTATTTAATACAAAGGGAACACAGTTTGAAAAATGTCCCTGAAGAGGGTCCAAAATTAGGACCGAAACGTAGGACTATTAATTTTTCGATTTAGTTCTGTTTTCCTCCTGGTGGATGGGTGAGTACTTTTAAAATTTAGTTTAATTACATTTTAGTTTTTGTGGTTTTTGATCGCTTAAAAAGGCTAAGTATACCAATTTTGTTTTAAATTTAAAACATTGCGGTTTCCAGAATTCTTCATAACCATATTTCTATATGTAAATAATTAAACTGATAAATTTACTATCCCTCTTTATTTCTTTGTTGCAAACATATTTATCCGCTGTTTTTCAATTTATCCAATTAAACCTCGGTCGTTCTAGTGGTAACGATTGTTAATGATTTATGTGAGTAGATAACTATAGGGTGCGGCAGAAAAAACTCCCATATTTCAAAGGGGGATTGAAGAAAAAATACTACGAGATATCATCAAAAACATTTTGGTCTTAAAATGTAGATATGTGTATTAAATTTTTTTGCTTTCTATTTTAAAAATGATGCCCAAATGATAGCCTTGGCGGCTAATACATATTTGGAGCCGTTCGTGGAAATTTTCCTTTACTCTACCTAGCGTATCTAGTGAAATCCCATCTATTCCTTTTTTAATAATGGTCTTTTTGGAGATCACTCGACTCGGGCGCATCTTTTGCAAAATTTCACGCAAAAAGCGTGTTGTATGGACCGCGTCATGATAACGACTGAAAACTTTATTGTTTATCCTATCTATCGAATTGAACCATATGTCTTTACATATTTTCGGGATTTTACAAAATGTGGGAGTTATTTCTGTCACACCTTGTATTTTACTGGCTGTCTAAAGTTTAGAGAGATTGTTTAGAGTCTAATCGATCCATTAAATACTCAACTTAATATTATAATCGAAATTAAAATGAATTACTTATACATCCGACAATGATGAATCCCTGTAATATATCAAATGTATAAAAAACTGTTATGTTTTGGTTTCTTGTGTGTCAAATTTCCTATCGGGGACGCGATGACGTAGACAGCCAATCGGGTTACATTGGATTCTATCTATATGTAGCGCCAAGATCGTCATGGCAACCGGCGTCTTCGACATATCAAAGAGTAAAAGTTGGAAAATTCGTTTGGTGTCGGTTGCCAAGTAATTTTAATCTACCTATAGGTTCCGAGCTTCGTTTTAATTTGTTATTACCAGAGTTTCAGAAATCTGCGAGTAAATGATCTGAACTTCGAAATGATCGAACCGACTAGTCTTTCATATTGAACTTTCCAGATTATAAGAAGTTTCTATTTGATGGTTCTATAATAGTTTTCAACTTAATCTTTTATATCCGTGAGTGTTGGTAAAAGCCGAAGGAAAAACCCTATAATCCTATAGGTAACGATCAAATTAAATCACGGCGAACGTAATATCTTTTGCTTATTACTCCGGCGGGTCTACTTGATTCTACAATGCCAATTAGGGAAACTGCTACTCCGTCAACCCTTTTGGGACCCCCTGACGGTCTTATCTCAGTATTTACGTTTTCGTGTTTCTATTCCGTATCAGGACATTCACGGTGTTTCGGCAATGATTGGCACATCTTGTGCTTGTAACGGTGAAACGTAATTGGACGATTACAAACTGTACGGTTCACCTCTAACGTTTCTATGATTAACAACGCTTGTAGATATACTTTCGAAACCGTCGAATTGAATTAGATTCTACAAACGCTTAGAAGGATAAAATAATTATTTATCCGTGTACGAGAAATATAAATGTTGACCGAGTAAACGAGTAGATAAAACAAATTTTAATTTATTTTACTAATGAAAATATTAAACGATTTAAGATAGGGTGAATATTTTCACGTGGAATGGATTTAAATAAATAAAAGTAGGAATTCGTTTTAAAAGGAGAAACGATAATTTGACTCAATTAATTACTACTTTCATAATAATGCCATGCAGGTACTATCATTTTCTAAATCACAAGTACCCTTGTTCTACTTTCTAACGTTCCGTAATATTATTTTGTAATCACTTAACAAAGAGGACGTAAAATCAATAAAAAGTATACAAAAGAAAGACCGCGTCATCGCAAAATTTACTTTATATTGCGGATACCCTACTTATGTTATTTACGTGTTAATATTTCAGTACAATTTGCAATTATAATTGATCTTCCAGATTTTTCTTTAGGATATACAATAATTGGACGGGAAACAATTCTTTCCAATTTGTAATCAGGGGAATAATTTATGAAAAATTTGTACATATAGTATTATAGGCGACATCAAGTTTTTTTTTCGTTGTCAGTAGATTTAATTAGTTTCCGATTATTTTAAACAACATTACTGGAATTATTAACGTCGTTTAGATGTTGGAAACATGCTAAGTAACGTAAGCTAAATCCGTTCGAAAATTTAGATACAATTTTATGTAAATTCAAGCCCAATTAAAACTTTCAGATTCTCCTATTTTATAGTTGTTACGAATTAAATTAATTACATTTATAATCAAGCACTTTATAGATATAGAACACTAAATTCTAACACAATTTATGTAATTATTCCAATTAATTTACACTTTAACAAATTCATATAAAAACATACATTTTTCGTTTGCTTTGATTTCGTTGAAAAAAAATAACTCTACATCGAAAATTGATTCAAAATACTCTTTGAAGTGAGAAAAAACTTCGTTTACTTTTTTTAGTATACCCTTTGTTTCGCTTGTTCATACTACATATACATATATCGTTTTCAACTATAACTTCCATTAGGTGTGCCATACAAATGTGTACTTAAACTAGTCAAATGTTTTCGTTGGGTATCGCAGTCAAAGTAAATAACGTGTTGTTTGATCGAAATGTGCATAGCTACGCAAGTATGTAATTGGCAAGTAAAACCGCATATCTCATTAAACCATTTCATGAAATAATTGAGTGTTTCGATGAACGTGTAGGTTAAAATAATTTCATTAGCCGGGTGAGCTATCACGTTATTTCCGAATAGGTTTATACTCCATTCTAGGTATCAGACTATTTAAATAATCGATCGAACCCGTAATTCGCGAGACTTGAGAGAAATTATATGCTGCTAATGTTACAGGAATTTGCATTTTAAACCCTCTTTTAATGAATGACTAATACGCGGTAGGTCTGAAAATTAGAGAGTGATTAAACGGATATTATATTTCATGGTAGAGATATTAATTAGTCGTATGAAATGTCGGTTTTTTGTAAAACATTTATGGGAACATATAGTTTGGAAATAAATGCGAAATTCATTTGTAATAATTGATATTAACCAATGACCACTTTACAATATTTATTTTAGAATGATCCTTTTATCATCGCAGGAAATAACAAAATAATATTCATACTTTCAGCACCTTTACTGACAAACTTGTCAGGAACACGCCGTTAGATACATCGATGTCAAATACAGTAACAAATATTATCAAGTGATTTACATGACTGTATTATTAAATGTAATAACACGTTTGAAATGCAAATGAAGTAAAGATCCTCACATAGACATAGATACTCATACAGTTACCCAAAATGTTACCAAATTCGTGAAATACTTTGTTTATCACAATCATACTCCTTATGAACATAATATTAAATTCCATTTCATCATTATGAAAGTTATTAAATTTGACCTACCCTAACATTTACGTTATTAGATCTAATCATTTTTCTAACAGCCTACTTCACCACATCCCGTATTATACACTCCATATCAATCTTAAATTGTTTTCTTTTCATGAATCAAACTGACAAGTTACGATTTCTAACATTTCCCATTCATTAACGGAACCAGCGTATAAAAACGTATAAAAAACGTATAACAGCGTACCTCCAAGGATCATTCTCATCCAGCGAATCCTGCGATCGGTGTTTCACGAGGTCCAAAGTGCCAGTTGGTCCTCCGTCCGAAAAGTGTACACCCAACGAGCGTTTCTTGTGCGGTAACGTACCACCGAGATTCCCGGTGATAGTATCTGCCGTGATATTATTATTCTCTCTTGAATCGTCCTCCATCGCGTCTTTGTCATCTAGATGATTGGGTAACGACCCGCAGAATTTGTACCTGTAACAGAAATATGAAAAAATCTATAAATCTCAACTATTCAATATCACGTCGTTGTCAGGGCAAAGTGATTTTTTCTATTTATTTTAAATAATATACGTTGCATTAAAGCTTTAATTGGAAATGGGACATTATAAAGTCTTGATAACGTGAGAATTATAATACGCGTGTTAATTCGTTCATTTATATTCTCTTGTGATGTACGATCGAATAAATTATTTGCCCGTGTGTTCACCCATTAACCCGAAAACCAGTAAACCCTTTGCCGATATACGCGTGTGCCCTTGATGAACATTATAAACAAGAATTAACAAGATGGACGATAAGTATTACAAACTACGATTTTGTAATAATTCGCCGGTGTATTCCGTGGTCGCACGAATGTATGCAAATATTCGATCGGTTTGCTGTAATGCCCGGATAAATATTGCGCTGTAATTTACAACGGACGTGTAAATCGATATTTAAAACTCGTAAAACGTCTGACGGTCCGAGATGGAAAACCGGAGCGAGACACGCAAAATATAAGAATCGGTTTCCTAATATTTGCGTTAATAATATTCTTTAAACAACGGTCCGTTGGATAAGCAAAGATCCTGCAAGAAAGTGCTTCCTATGTATTTGCATAATCTGCATGGTTCAATGTTTCTTCACGTTTCTAGGTTACGCGGACGATATTTTTCGTGTGCACGAGGAAACCCGTGAAAACGATGCATGTAGATTCGCATTGTTTTCTGGTAAGTGAGTGTAGCTGCGGAAAATGCGGAATAAATGGCATGTGAATTTTGCGAAAATTACGGCGACGCACAGGGCGATATTTTGCGGAAGCGGAGGAACAACATCCTTGCACGAAAAGAACATCTGATTTTATCGGTTTTCCGGGGTTTTCGGCCAATAAAAAACAACGTTTTTTTAGTACTTGCATTACTATGAAAATGTGGAAAAATCGGTATATAAGAATGTTGTAACGTTGAAACAATTGACGACATGTTATACTTATTCACAATGAGTGTCAATAAACTCTTGAAATTCATGGTTGATTAAATATTGCGACTAAATTTGTAACGAACAAGATCTTGATGAACAAAAATTAACAAAAATGGTAATCGGTTACTTTTTGCTGTTTATATTAATAAAAATGGGATTTATATCAAGTATTGATTAAATTTTTTTGAAGTTTCTTTTTGGAACAAGAGGCAAAAAAATTCATTGGCCGGAAATTTTTTACACGCGCCTGTATGCACAATTAATTTCAATACCGAGCTTTATTAAATTCTATGGATTGCTAGAAGCTTTACGGGGGATAAAACTAAAAGCGTTAAAACACGTGCGGCGATCAACTTACTCGTATTCGCTTTAATTGAAAAAAGGCAGAATTTCGACATATAAATTCGTTTGTTTTTATGTATCTTTTACTATTGTTACATTTTTATACAACTTCAACTTTAGATGTCGCACATTGCAGATCGAATTAACGTTAAATGTTTCTTATAATTTATAATAAAAATTCATGTATGGATCACACAGAAACGTGATTTCACATTATTATGATAACAGGTAAATATTTTAACGAACTGTCAATGTTTATCGTTCGTCTATCTTCTTTAATATTATAACCACGTCTCGATGTAACGCGACGGGTTACACGTGACACGAGGCTTACGCGAAATTACGCTGGAAGCATTTACACGTTTGCATGTGACATCAGTTCGGATATTACGTTTGACGTGTACAACCGACAAATACGCGTACACGCAGCCTTCACAACTTCGCGAAACTCGGGTTAACGTGTGCGAAACGTTTCCGAATATCCGCGAGACACAATGTAAATATAATTCTGACAACTTTTCTTAAAATGTCTAATTAACATTGACAATTCGTGCAAACAAGGTTTAAGGAGGTTGAAGAAGAAAACACACGATAATTCTTTAATATCAGGAGATTTTTTCCACTCTGTAATTGCTTTTTTGTTTTCGTCTATTTACAAGCAGAATGATTGAAAATGTGAAAATTGCATTATATCATTATTAAAATGTGTGTAACATAATGTGCTATAATATGCAAAGAATTTTTAATAAATTTTGAATTCCAGGGGAACACGTTGATTTTGCGACAATAACGACAAAAATGTGTTATTAAACGAAGAAAAATTGTTTGCCGCAACGGCAGTACTACGTTATCCACATTTTCTTATCTTCGAGCGCTATAAATTGTACGCAGTACCTGAAAGGTAGATAATATCAGGAAGAATTGTCATCTTTCATATCGATCTCTCAATTCGTACAGTTATTCAGAGTTACTTAGTAGAGCATAAAAATGTTCGTGCGTTTCAAAACTTTATGATCCACTTATTGTTAGCATTCTACCTTTACAACGTCTCTCATAAAACGGGTTGCGGCTCGTTGTATTTCTCTTGCGTTTCGCGAAATTTCTCGCGACGATATGTATACCGACGGTGAAAACATTCTGCCATAAAACATAACGGTAATAAAAGTAAAGAATCACCGATGAAACGGATCAAATATATCGAGTAGAAAAGGAAAGAAATTAATAATAAAAAAAGTCTTCAAAAATCTCGACCAAAATGCTAATTTCGATATATCGTTTCCAAAAAAAACACACACACACACATACACAGAACTATAAATCGGAAGCTAATTTTCCACCGCGATCGCCACGTGACACGTGTAATAAAATTAAAATCGCAGACAGTTTTATCCGTCCGCGTGCATGTAATCATAGCTTTATTATTTACGATTTAATCCCCGCATCCACGCGGAATTTAACAGCGCTTAATAAATAAGACTCGCCGCGGGTACAGGGTCGTTAAAATTTTAACTTTAAATATAAATTGGGAAGAGGGGGAAGGGTGTAGCTGGGAGTGTTTCATCGACGCCACGGGAAAAAAAAGGCATTCGAACCGTGAAAGGATTAACAACGCTCGACCAGTGCCTCGATAACCACGACTAAATTACATGGGCGAACGAGCCGTTTTATTGGCTAGACAAATCGCCTGCGGAAAAACTCCGTTACATATTGCCCCGATATTATTGTATAGCCGTGTTTAGACAACACCACTTACGCAAATGACTTAAGGAAGCGGGCGACTTTTAACTCCTTTTTCAGACCGTCTTTATATTCTTCCTCACCCCCCTGCCCCCCCCCCCCCCCGGCAGTCGTTGTTGTCGCTATTTCCTTCTGCTTCGCACCCATTTTCGCGTAAATGAGGATTTAATGGAAGCTAGCCCAGTTTTACTGGCTGACCTTAAAGGGACATTAAATTATCTGTGGAGCAACTTGTTATGTGGGATTATACCACGTCGCTGCCGGTTATTTAAGCAACGATGGAGAGTGGATTTTGACGAATCCTTGGGTAAGGCAAATGTGACATTGTACTCGAATGGTTTCTGTGGGACGAAAATGTGATACAGGGTTGTTGCGGATGAGATAGGTGTTTAGGGGTGGTAAGGAGTTGGTCAAATTCGCGGGAAATTTCGCGCTTTTTTCATTGTGCTTTCGCTTTAGGTAAGATTAGAAAATTTTTAACTTTAAGGTTTTTGGTAGATTTTTGGGTCAGGAAGTTTTTGTACGACACGATATCTGGGATTTTAATTTTTATTAATTTCTGTGCAATACTGCTTCTCTATTCTGAATTGTCTACGCGTTAAAGGTTTTCTGAGCTTTGAAATTGTTCAGGTATTACCTTTCTAGGCGACCAAATATTTTATTTATAAGGATTATTTTAATTATTCTAAATTTTTACTCGATGCAGTATCTGATGTTTGAAATTCTTACCCGTTGTAATTTGTCTTTTTTTTGTTTTTTTTTTTTAAATTTTGTACGCCTTTAAAGTATTTGTGCTACGAAAGTTTCTAAGCTTCGTAATTTTTCCAATTTCAATTGTCGAACAATTAAGCTCGAACTCTTAAATTTATACCCGCTGAAATTTCAAATATTTTTATATCTTAAAACTCTCCGTGTATGTACCTTCAAATTCACAGCAGCGTTTAAATTGAAATTCACTGCGATAAAACTCGCTATAAAGTTTCCCAACTTTCTAACATCTGTAGATGCGAACGTTTATATTCAATGCATACTGCGGATGATACGACTTCGATTTGAATAAATATGTATGCGGAATATAGTTGTATATCGGTTACCAAAAGTACGTGAAAATTGGAATATTGTAGAATCGCGGTTCCCGGAATCTCATCTATACATACATATACATGTATCTATGCAAGTTCGATTATACAGGCATATTTCGTATATTAAAATTTATACTACATAAAAATATTTAAGCGCTGCAGTTAGGTTCATACGTAACCCGATATATGTACAATAATTATTTTCGCGAAGAATGTGGAACGTATGGGTTATTGGAGAATACTTGAAAACTCAAATATCGTAGAATTGCAATTATTGAATATTAATTTTACGTATAAACACAATGTCAAATTTCATAAACGTAAATATAGGATGGGTAAAGAACTCCAGTGTCATATCATATTTTCAAACGAACGCTGTGGAATATGTATATTGACTATCTTTCGGTTATCTGAATAAATGTGCAACATATTTACATTGGATTATTGGAGAACATGTTGAAACTAGAATACTGTAGAATTGGGATTATTGAGACATCGCCTGGATGCAATGACAATTACAAGTTTAATTTTGAACCTTAGATTTCGTGTTTTGAGAACAAATTTTGAAATTGGATTAGTGAGTAATTTTGTTTCTTTGTTTCTAAAAATGAAAAATTATAATTAATTATATTTACTAAATAATTGTATCCTTTGGTTAAATATCACCAATTTATCCAAACAGCATATTTTATTCTTGATAACTAAAGCAGCAGGTCCAGTTTTAAGAAAGTATTTCAAATAGTATTCTTTTTTAAATTTTTAAACATAATATTTATACCTATATCATAATTATTATTAAAATACCTGCAATATTCAACGCACAATATTTTTCAATAAATTTTTTAACGTTCAATTATTATTTTAATCTCCATATTCAGTATTCGCTAATTATCACTATCCCGTTCATTTATTCCGATGATAACCGAAAGTATAATAAACATAGCAGCGGTAGAACGACTACAATATATAATTTCCCAGTCAACTTTAAAATTCCACACCGCGCACGTATCTATCATCGGTAAAAGTAACACGTCTTGCGCGACACTTTCCCCGTCAACCTTGTTATCGGTTAATCATTTTACCCGGTTAAATGCGCTGCCACAACACACAGTGGCTCCTTGTCACGCAAAGGAGAATTTCATTCGTGCGAAAGCAGCTCGACTACCGTTGCCGCCTCATCTTCGTAGCGGGTTTAATTACAACACGCTTCCGGTCTAAGCCCGCGATTACACCGCGCGGCTATTCGAGCGAATTGGAGTTCGGAATATGATGGTGGATGAGCGGCTGAATATTTTATGCATTCTAGTTTCAACGCGACGAATTTTCTGGCCAATTTCTAAATCGATTTTAAGCGTCACGGAAATTCGAAGCGACGAAATATGAACGCGTTGGGACTTTAGCGCGATGACGTTTTTACGCTTTGAAAATTCAACGCAATGGGATTTTTACGCTTTGAAAATTGAACGCCATGGGATTTTTATGGTTTGAAAATTCAACGCAATGGGATTTTTACGCTTTGAAAATTCAACGCAATGGGATTTTTACGCTTTGAAAATTTAACGCAATGGGACTTTTATGGTTTGAAAATTCAACGCAATAGGATTTTTACGGTTTGAAAATTTAACGCAATGAGATTTTTATGGTTTGAAAATTCAACGCAATGGGATTTTTACAGTCTGAAAATTCAACGCAATGGAACTTTTATGGTTTGAAAATTCAACGCAATGGGATTTTTACAGTCTGAAAATTCAACGCAATGGAACTTTTACGGTTTGAAAATTCAACCCGACAGAATCTCTACGCATGGATATTTCAGTGCAAAGAAATTGGTGCGCTCTAAAATAGCCGCGCGATGGAATTTCTATGCCCAGAAACTTGCATTACCTAAAATTCCTGTGCTCTGAAATTTATAAGCAATAAAATTCCAGAGATTCAATTGCTGTGCCACGGAAACAAAAATTGTCGCGCAATGAGCAGTCAGTGATCCAAAATTGTTGTACCTACAAATTCTTACAAGATAACATATCGGTATTTGAAGATTTTTACGCGTTGTAGACGACTTTCAAATTTGTACGTCAAGCAATTTGCAAAAAAATAAAGAAAACACGAGGGTAGATGCGAAGTGCCTTCAAGATTACTCGGTCTTGAACTAAATTACATAAGGAGCATCTAGTGTAAACGCAGCTTAACACATTGCGTACGGCGCTCTGTTCGCGCGA
The DNA here is from genome assembly GCA_917499265.3 of Mimumesa dahlbomi. Classification (NCBI taxonomy): domain Eukaryota; kingdom Metazoa; phylum Arthropoda; class Insecta; order Hymenoptera; family Crabronidae; genus Mimumesa; species Mimumesa dahlbomi. Next base: position 5,685,375 of record OU824118.1, on the reverse strand, counting down.
CGCGCTCCCAGGGCCCGCGCATTTTTAGTCCTATATGTAATGGTTATAATTTTGACGCTATCAGAAAGTTGACATTCATTTTTTTTGCTCATCATTTGTTAAGGGGATACGCAAGACTTCGTTACCCTGGTAACGTAACAAGAAAGTCTATTTTTAGTTCCTTAAATCGTCGATTGAGTCGAAAGAACTGAAGACGAGATTCTCGTCTCCCGGCCTCAACGTTCGGTTTGCTGAAGACGAGAATTCTCGTCTCCCGTACGCAATATGTTAAGATTCTAACTCGTGTGTACAACGTGGTTTCTAAACTCTAAGTACACTGTCTTTAATCCCTGGAGAAGCAATCAAGGCAATGTAAATGTAACTGCATTTGCAGGTACAGTAATTAATACATGTCTACTTAGCAGATTTTTTATTAAACTATGATTCTTTGAAGACAAATAAAAAAGAATCAAACTGTGAACTCATTAACTCGTCATTGATTATGTATTATTTTCACTCATTTGTGGAATCATATTATTATAAATACCGTAGAATTATAAAATATATTTTATTGAAACAAAATAGGTAAACAATTAATTAAATGCTATAAAAATAGTCTTGGATAGAAAAACTCCAGTTAAAACATTTTAATGAGAACATTTATTTCTTAATATATTTTGTTAAATTTGCATAATCTGTATTCTTTATAATTTTCTTATCTTTGTATTAACTTCATCAAGACAGACTTAATAAATACATTGCTACCATTGATGCACAATTTAACATACGTCAAACATTGACTGAATATTAACTAGAATGACGTTGTTTGTCCAGCATTGTATCAACAGTAGATTAAACCTCGGTACAAACGCGACTTAAGAACTTCTTACGAGAAATCGATCGTGAGCTGACCTTTCACTTTACGTACCAGAGTAGAGCACAAGGATCTTTAACCGTGCTCCAGAAAAATCTTGGTACATTATCATAAACTTTATGAAAACTTTATCGTATCATTACTGTAGCAATATTGTTAAAGGGTTAATTCGGGCATAAGGAGAATGGGTTTATTAAATTGATATTGAACATTTCCGAAGAATTTCGAACTATAGACATTTCAAGAAACGAAATTGTTAAAGCGTATTTTTATTAAAGCATTAGAGTATAGCTTTTTTGATATTTCAAGGCATAGAAACATCGCGGAATAGACGTTATAAAGCGTGTAATAAGGTTCTGAGAATATATGATGCGTAGAAATATAGAAAATCTAGTGCGCACAAGTTTCAAGGAGTGTAAATTTCAGTGCGTAGAAATTTGAAGGCGTGGAAATCTCAATGCGTATAAATTTCAAGGCGTGTTAATCTCAATGCGTATGAATTTCAAAGTATGCTAATCTCAATGCGTACAAATTTCAAGGCGTGGAAATCTCAATGCGTACGAATTTCAAGCCGTGGAAATCTCAATGCGTACGAATTTCAAAGTATGCTAAACTCAATGCGTACGAATTTCAAGCCGTGGAAATCTCAATGCGTACGAATTTCAAAGCGTGGAAATCTCAATGCGTATGAATTTCAAGGCGTGCTAATCTCAAAGCGTGCTAATCTCAATGCGTATGAATTTCAAAGTATGCTAATCTCAATGCGTACGAATTTCAAGGCGTGAAATCTCAATGCGTACGAATTTCAAAGCATGGAAATAAAAATGCGTACGAATTTGAAGTCGTAGAAATCTCAATGCGTACGAATTTCAAAGCGTGAAAATCCCAATGCGTACGAATTTCAAAGCGTGGAAATCTCAATGCGTACGAATTTCAAGGCATAGACTCATGCGTAGGAATTTTAAACTGTTGGAATCTCATCGCATAGATAATTCAAAACTGTATAGAACAATTATTTGCTAATTTTATTGAATAATTCTGTTATTTCAGTAGTTTGACTAATTTATAAAAAATATAGTTAAAAACACAGGAAAATTAAATGTAATTCATTCTAGTGTACGAAGATATTATAGCTCACTGTATGTTTACTTTGCTAGAGCGAATAAATCAAACTCTGTTTACTTCCATAACAATAGTCAGAACTGAGAATACGAATAATGCCATAATTAAACGAAAATAAACAAAAATAGATAGCACTCACTACCTGGTTCGCAATCAGTAAAAAATTCAAGTTCTCCCGGCGTCTTTGAAGTTGTAAAATAAACGCAATTAGAATTCAACATTTACACATACAAATTCATGTTATATTTAAAAACAAATTAATCTTCAGACTATTCACGAAATTAAAGTATGCTATAAAACATCAAGATGATTTCTTCAGCGTTACAATTTACAGGACGGTAAATAACAAATATGCATTGTATAAAATATAAATTAAAGTACTTCAAGCAATGAAAAAATAGAAATTCTATTTCAAGTTTTTATCACATGTAAAATAACAGCTACATTTTAAACATTTTTTTGCAAAACATTTTAATACAAAAACTATCGTAAAATTGATATTTTCTCTAAACTTAAATCCCCTTCAGCGTTAAAAATCATCAGTTGTTGCTTCCTCTTTTCATAAATATAATAAAATCATTATTGAAAAAATATCCCTGGCTCCCACAAGGATATTGGAAGAAAGCGCTTTACATTTTGAGATTGATGTTGTCGCCGATACATTTTTGAATCGTCGGGTATAATGGCACGGCATAGAAGTAAAGTACTTTTTCGCTGTTCTTTAGGATTCCCATCGCCACCTTTTCGTAAGATAAGAATCTGATTTACGGTATTCCAGAGACGTGAAAATGCAAAACGAGGATTTCTAAAGAAACCCTGGAACGTAACGTTTAGGCAAAAAGCGAATTACCGTTCTATCAGAAAACGGAAATGGAATTAGTTCGTGCCAATAATGCCTTCCCCGAGACACATGGGGTAAGAAAACCAATAAGAAGTTATGTAATGATCGAAGTTTGTTCAATGTTTTCTGTGAACGTATTTGTAGTTTCGAAAATCGATCCTGATATCGGAACAAAGTTTTTGGACCAGGTGCTTAAAGGAATTATCGAAAAATGTCTATAGCGTTATTCAGTTACTATTATATTAATTTAACGAAGCGGAAAATGAATATTCCTAATATTAAAATTTAATTTGGTTATAATATTCAGTGTTACGTAGCAATTATTCATAGTAGTTGGGTAATTGACGTATTCGCTGACAGTAATTGAACCGAATTTCGATTCGAAATATTAATAAAATAGAATAAATTACTAATCGAAATTTTCATTAAAATCTCTTCATTAATTAGTATGACGTAATTGAATAATCGAGACATAACACAATGCATTTAAAAATGAATTTCATTAGTCTACTTGCGTGGTAAGAGATGAATATTAAAGACAAAATCGTCATAATGTACTATTATCTAATTAATGATATATGATATCTTTTATTCAGTATAAAATTTGAATTAATTAACAATGGTTGTTAAGTCATTTAACCAATTGATATTAACTATTAATAAATGTGTATGTTGATCAGAATGGGAAATTGTTTTCAAGATCAGTCCAAATTATTCAATTAACTATCTTTTTATATATCCAGATAATTTTGTAGAATAAAAATAACAGAATAAATAAACAACGCAATGCACGGAAGTCATTTACAAGTTGCTTAAAGTACAGTGACTCTTCTATCTGTCAGAATATACCACAAAGATTTTACGAGCGTTATTGATCCCTCCTTTATATCTTTATTAGATATCGTTCAATATCCGGTTTCTCTGAAATATGTATTAACTGTTTCGAATAGCCTTTTTAAATGCGTTGGAAATACATAAACGGAGAAATTCCGAGCTTTTACTGTATAGACATAAAATCGAGTACAATTGTTGGAAAGTTTCGTCAGATATTATATAAGAAGTTTTGTATTTATAATAATATACGAGATTTAATAATTTCAGCATATTTTTCCTAATATATTTTGTGAAGAAGAAATATTAACATTATGTATTTTTTATGGGTTCAGTTAAATTATTCGTATCCCCTAAACTTTTCTATAATTAAAATGACTAAGCATATGGGTTTCTATTATTTCGATTTGGGTGTTACTTAACGTTCACAATGAAATTGGAATATGAATTTTATTAATTCGTATTAATGGAAAACAGACGAATTATTCATGTTGGTCAATGGAGACCATTAAATTGGTACGATACTACAATTTAATCGTCTGCAAAATTCCCACTTGTATAATTACTTCACATTTATTCGTCCAAATGATATTTCATCTAATTTCGTCTACCATGATACGAAATATCATACGATATCATATCACAGAGGGCGATAAAAACATGTTCATACTTTTATCCATTCATCCCTATAGCTACCCTGGAATTGATAAAAGAGTTGATTCAAAGGTATATAACCCTTTGTATTATAACAAAATACACAAGTTTCCAGCGGTGGACATTTTTAAATCCTCTCAAACCCGAGATTGAATCTCCTCAGACGCTTTATCAATTGTGGGATACGTATATACGTCATCAGCGCTCATCCCATAAGACTCGAATTGCCCAACAATCCCACAATAAGGGCGTATTACACGTACGGTTCTGATAACGGCTTAGCGAATGTGGTTCTGATCTCCGTGTAATAGGGCAAAACCACGTGATCAGTGCTACTTGGTTATGATCGGAGATTTCGAGCTCTGCTAGATATTTTCATTTTCATTCCGATTGTACGAAGGTTTCATTTAACACGTTGACGGACAGTAAAAGTTTCAGCGAGGTTCAAAACTTGACAGTGATTTTATTGTTACATTGGTTGTGATATCCGAATTTGCTTCTATAAGCAAATTTGAAAATACACAGAGAAAAAATGAGATATTACGAAAAAACCTAAAGAATCAGTTAGTCATTACCTTGACAGGTATAATAATTACAATATAAAAACTTAAAGTTATGTCAAATTAAGTTCAAAATAATTGGCTATAAAATTTGAATGCTATAGCATTCACGTCATTCCGCATAGCAATGAAAATGAATGCTATAGCATTCACGTCCGCGAATGTGTTAATACCGATCGCTTTGATTTTCATCGTATACTTTTGTTCACTATGTATGCACCGCGGTTGTCAAACTATTATCCGCTTCGCGGTGCATTTCGGAGAGAAGTGGTCGGAACGGAAACTGCGTCATTCAATATCATCGTCTCATAGACGGTGGATTTTATGCAAATGTACCTCCCACGTGAGACATACGATAAAAAGTATCTAGATCAAACATTCGTTTCCTAAGAGCTCTCTTTCAACGTATTTCGAAAATATTCCAACGCTAAACCTACTCACAATATATCTATTTGAATGAAACTTATATTTTTCAAATTATATTTTCATATAAATGTGGGTAATAAAAGCAAACATAAAAATTTAAAAAATATATTTCTATTAGTTTGCTTAACGAAAATAACTGTTTCTAAGCTATAGACTTGAATGCAGAAATTCCAACCAAAAGTTTAAAAACCGTCTCTTGTCCGGCTTTTGTAACTTCGGTATTAACATAAAAAAATACTTTTCAATATAATCAATATAATCTTCAATATAATCTTCCAATACTTCAAGTTTCACTATTACTTACTGATATCTACAACAACTATGGTATTCACCTAAATATTCATAGTCTAAATAATTAACAACCAAGTTATAGTGCATCATTAGCACATTCGCCGTTAAAAGCGTCAATTAAATCCGTAATTAAAACGCCACGAATATTACGTGCTATAATCAATCTAATATAGAGTAAAAAAAATACAACTGACCTTTCCCTCTGTGCACTGGAGCAGGGTACCAGGATCTTCCCCATGCTGTTCAACTTTCCCTTTGGGTCGCACAGGTTCCCCGAGGACTGGGTCCTACGGCCCGTCAGGCCCTTCCCATTGTGCCTACTCAAATTCGATCCCATGTTCCCGTTTTTATCCTCCTCCTCCTGTCCGTTCACGGCATTTCCGGGCGTGTTCTCCTTGTTCGGCCAGTCGAAGTACTTGCCGATGTCCTTGGCATTGACCTTGGGTATCGGCGGGGGCGGGCGGGTGCGTTTGCTGGATGGAACTGGCTGCTGCGGGCGACGACGTCGATTTCCTGGCGATTCGCCGGCAAACGAGAGTCTCGGGGCCTTCCAGTCCTGACCTCCGCTCGTGGGGGGTACAACTGTTCCGACTTCCTCACCTGAAAAGATAATGCGAACGATATTTAGAGAAAACTGTAATCTTGGCGGGGACATCTCTGATATTTCGTTTGAATGCAAAATGAATCCTAAATTTCCTGATGTACCTAATTCTTGGTGTTAATTGTTGTGTGTCTGTGTGTTTTTTTTAATATAAGGAGATTTGCAGTGTTTCGATGGGGAAATATTGTAATACGTTGAATTGCCTTGGGGGTCACCGGTGACCGGCACTCAACTTGGCGATAGCGTCGCGGGGGGCCAAAGGTGATTGATGCGGTAATTTTTATTGATCAGTAGAAAATCATAATTATAATAATCAACATCGTTACTGCAATGGCGTAAAAGAGATTAACGCGTTATATAGCATCTAAATTCGCAAACAGTTCTATTTATATGTATATGTATAAAATATGTATATGTATACTCAAAGTGTAGATATTGCGAGTGTGCGGTGGCGCCATAGACATTCCATGGAAAGTTCGCGTGGAATTCAACGTGTTAATATACATGTATACTGGATAAATTTAGTGGACAAGTCAATTATCATAACAAAGACATTCACCCGTTCTCATTCGGGCAAATTAAGCGGCTAGTTCTGGTTGTCAAAAGTTTATTTTAAAGAAAACCAATTATTTCTTAAAGTTTAATATTAGATACACATACTCTTTCATCAAAAAGTTTGTTTTCCAAAAAATTATCGTTTATTCTCTGTGTGATTTGTAAGACAGTAGATGGAAAATAAATTACTGAAAAGAACGTAAAATGAAAAAGAACTGGACATAAAATGCCTTTTTTCCTTCTAAGTTATAATTAAGTAATTCATTGGAGCAGAAAAATTATTGGTGCATCTAAACAAAAAGTAGATATTACTTACAAAGTAATTATAATAGATCCGTTCGATTATAATATTTTAGAATCTGGTAATTCGAATGATTATAACTTATTTTTGTTTATTAATCTGAAATGAAAACGAGGAAGATCTACTGTTTGTGAAATACATATAAGTATGTAGGGTAAAACTTTTTTTTAATAAGGTCATTAACAATAAATTATAACAATAGTATTGTGTAACACGATCCTTTAAAACGTATTTTAATATATTGTTTGTTATATTTATGTTAGTTTACCAGAATATTTTTATAATCAGTGGATATTTCTTTTCTTTATCTCAGTTATTTAATTTGACAATTTGAATTTCGTTTAGGCATTACTATCTTTTCGAGTTAATTTTCTTGACAAATGTACCAGCGAACAACTACCTACAGTCCGAGGACATTTGATGAGCTATTGTATTTTACAGCGGACTCTCTGGGAAAGAGTAGACTGATGATGAAAAGTAAATTTTATAAGATTTCTGTATTCTAGTTTCATTCTGTCAGTATTAAAGCAACCATTAAAATGCTATATGCAATTACGCAAGCAGTACGGATATAAAAAGACTGTCCATACTTTCATACATCAAGAATATAAAATATCAACTATTTTCAATGCTAAAAATATTCAGAAATCGAAAGATACTTAAAATTTAACAATTAATCATGAAGAGTCAAACTATTCTTGAAAATATTATTGTTTAATGCGAACATTTTAATTTATACATCATATCAAAGACCTAAGTAATAATAAAAATGAGATAGAAACGACTGTAACTAGTTAGTATTACTCTTACTACACCATAGTATTCGCAAGCATTAATGTCGAAAAATAAAACTTTTTACTGCATAATATTATGACTTATTTGCAACAGCGCTCAGACGTAGCCGGTTATTTGAAATTCTGATACGACTCGTAAACCCTGGCCTTCAAATAAAATAAAGAAACAATTTGAACTCGTTCACGTGAAACGCTGTGAGAATCTCATCGTCAATCACAGTGCTGTGATTGTTTCTCACAATCTGTTTCGTCGATGTCAGAACCGTTTGGAGTTCTGAATGGGCTTGGAATCTAGCCAGTGCTTCGATAGGGTCATTCGAGCATGTCGGCAGCTTAATTTGTAACAGAATTGTTCCTTTTTTGCAGCCTCACTTTTCTATTTCAATGTATTTCTCGCAATATTCCCAAAGGTAATAACGACATAGGAATTAGCTCTCGTTTCTTAGCTTTCTTCTTTCGGTAATTAGATTCCCGCGATTTGCGGTTCTGCTTAGATTTACATTATGCGCTTTTCGTTCTACTAACCTGCGATATTGTGCAAATTAATTTATTTACGTCATATGAGAATAGTGAATTAATTACTTTGTTCACTTGTACGTTATTTTAAAATGTGAGATGTTTTGTATTAGCAAATTAATTCCTTATTATTTATACTTTTCCATGTATTGTCAACAACTGAGATACTAATATCAGAGATCAATTATTTCGATGTCTATTAAACAGAATTCCAATGAAAGCGCAAGAATAATTTCTCGTGCACATCAGTGAAGATCGTTAGCAACCGAAAGTACGTTTTCTAGTATTCCCTTTCCGAACGAACTCAGTAATTAATGAAAATTTATGTTTCGTGTTCGACGAAACTTTCCTAGCCTTTCTCGACGAGGAGCATCTCGATCATCGGTGATTCAAACCATTTCGAACTAGTCAATGCATACAGTTCTTTTGGAAGACTATACGCTCCTTTCATTACCAAAAGTTTGGGCTTCCAGGAACATCGCCAGGGTCGGGCGAAACAGTTTGGCGCCCGAGGCGAGATAAACAGTGGAACCAATCCTCCCTTTGATAGAAATTCAGTTTGTCATAGAACTCATAATTACAGAGCCTTCGACGAGTCTAGGCTTATGATAGGCTAAGGACAATTACGGCCAAAAGTTCAAGATGCCGAAATTTCGTAACTTACGAATTAGAAGATTGAGAGGCACAGAAATATCGAAGTTTACATTGTTAGAAACTTCGAGGAGAGAAAATTGAAATACTTAGAAGATTCAAGACACACATTTCATAGTTTAAACGATTCGAGTCACAGAAATTTCAAAGAGTAGAAGACATCAGGCTGTAGAAATTTTTAAACTTACAAAATTCAAGGCACAGAATTTTCAAAAGTCTTATTGCATTTTAATGCTCAGAGATTTCAAAACTTAGATTTTGAGATATAGAAATCTCTAAGGTTAGAACATTCGATGCACAGAAATTTTAGAACTTAGGTTTTAAGGCGTAGGAATTTCATAGCTTAATCGATTCGAGTCACAGAAATTTCAAAGAGTAGAAGACCTCAGGTTGTAGAAATTTTTAAGCTTACAAAATGCTAGGCGAAGAATTTTCAAAAGTTACATTTTAATGCACAGAGATTTCAAAACTTAGATTTTGAGACATAGAAATCTAAGATTAGAACATTCGATGCACAGAAATTTTAGAACCTAGGTTTTAAGGCGTAGAAATTGCATAGTTTAGAAAATTAGAAGCGCAGAAATTTCGAAACTTACAATTAGATTTTAAGGTGCCGAAGCGTTCAAGCTCAAAAGATTTCGGGGTGCAGAATTGTTAGGGATTAGAATTTTAATGCACAGAAATCTCAACGCTTGAAATTTTGAATTGCATAAATTCTATAGCCAACCAATTTCAACGCCCAGAAATTTTGAAGAAGAGACATAATTTTTTGAAAATGTACATTTTTCACAGATTGCCAAACTTTGATCAGCTGTAACTTTGGTAAATTTCAACATTTCGAAAAAAGAGAGTTGGTTCAATATTTGGTACGCCAAGTGCTATAACGTCAGTGATTTTCAATGTTAATGTTACGTCTACAGGGTCCGATTTATAGGCGTCCTATGATAAGTACATGGCGGTAAGATAATGATACAGTAGGTCACAAAAGTCTTCGTAATACGCCCTGCTATAACAAAATCTATCTCGATTCACTAGATTTTAAATAATATTTTTCAAACGAATTGCCCAAATTATTAAAATCTATCAATTAAACACCATAAATGTTTAAACGCGACAACAATCACACGCTCTCAAAATTTCTCAAATTTTGATATTTTTATGTACTGACATTTCCACGTTTTGTCATTCGCACAAGTCTCTTATTTTCGGCCAGAAAAATTTCACAGAGGTAATAATTTTACATTTTCCCATTACCGTGCTTTGACGTTCCTGTGACTCGAAATAATATACATATTGTATAAATATTCAAAGTAAAATTCACGTCTCTGTTCCAACGTAACTTAATAAACTGACTTTCATTATGCACGAATAAACTCTGTAACGGTATTGTTAAAACAACGATACAATCAAGCTTTCATACGTTTCGTGGTTGCGTATGAAGACTTTTGTTGGTCACTGTATCTCCGGTGCAGTGGGCTCGTTGCATAACCACATTATTAATGGGAGTTGTACGCACGTTCATACGCACCGGCACGCATTCACCAAACAGAGCTGAATCGAAACTCATGTTGCGTCTGCCGCGAATTTTTAATTATTCAACTCTGGTACTAACGTTGTTCTAAGAAACTTGGATTGTTATTAAGTGGAATATATATTGTAAATCGAGATTAATAAATATATATATAAATATATATATTGTAGATCGAGATTAATTTCGTTAATTCCATTGATTGTTTGGTGATATTTTGAAATAAATTGAAAAACCACTTATCTGATGTTTATTAAACGTAAAATATATTTACTTACATCTTTTAACCGTGGCGAATAGTTCAAGACTTTGAATTTTTCATATTTTCCGATCTTTTTGCTTTAATTTTTCTACGGGATAGTATCTGTGCAATCGAAAATTCGAAGAAATTTAAAAATGATTCACTCTCAGAATTCCTCAGCGTGAAATATTTCTGCTCTTGGAAATTCCTATAATTTCATTACTTTTCACGCTTTGAATTCAATTACTTAAAACATATCTAGCCACGTCAATTGTTACACTTCGAATTTTCCACACTCCAAACACTTTCTAGACTCTAAAAATTCCAACATTAACAAATTCAACATCACCGTTCCGTTCGTTCTCACGATGTAAACTCATTTTCGATACCCAAGACTCGATAACTTATCGCTACATTTAATTTCTAAACGATCAAACTAATTAAACTACCCGAACCAACGATTCGAATAAATCGTATAAATGTCACAGCGATGTACGAAATCCTGTTACCTGTGGACGCACCTGCTCGTTTATGTGAACGTACTCACAGTTTGTCCCATACGTAATGTTCCTGTGGCCAAACACTTGTTCACTCGACACAATCTGACGCGGCGGTAAACGCTGTCGACTGCTTCGTGGTTATTATTGAAATGTCTTTGGTAAAGGATATTTCGGGTCAAAGGATCCGGGTAGGGGTGGCAGGTATAGAAACGCGCGCAGTGGTGGGGGTGGGATTCTTGTCCTTCGATACACATAGACCCGTTTTGTTTTTTCTTTCCACGAAAATGTTTTCCTACAAGTGTATTCGGGGAATGACCGCGCGTACGGTGTCTTCATTAATGCTTTCCATTGTTGTTTTCCTTGCTCTATCGTACCTTTCATTCCTCTCTCGGACCTCTTTCCCGACATATCAACAAACGTCAGAGGGAAGGTTGAAAGACAGGGATTCCTATTTACTTTGCGCTGATAAATATCCAGACACGTGAAATTTTGGTATAACTTTTCACAAAACGTAACGATCAGGATGAATTATTATTTTGTGATATTAGATGAAACACTGTGCCTCTATTTGTGTTTTGTGGATTTGTGAAATAATTTCAATTTTTAGAGACATAATCAAATTCGTAAAGTACATACTTATATGGTTTTTAAATAGTCTATGCTGGCTTGAAAGGTTTATCTGAAATGTACGTTTTGTAAAGTTCGTCGTATTCTAAATATCCTGCAAATTTCATTGAATTTAGTTCATCTGTTTAGGAGTTACGCATTTTTTAATGTTTGGAAACGCATAGCTTCTGAATGGATCAACCAAATTTAATGAAATTTACAAGATATATATAATAAGAAGTTTTATAATATACATATACGTTTCGGACTTTGTTTAAAACGGCATGACAAATTGCCAAATGGTATATTTAACGAAATGATATTTAATGATCAAATGAAATACATGAAAATGCAAAGTGTGCAGCTATTAAATGTATCTGTATTATAAAAAATTAATACTGACCGATGCATTATGTAAACAGTTATAGCAAAACATCATCTGTTCGAATATTTGTGGGACACACTGTACATTGCAATTAAAGCGGAGACAATTAGATTTGTGAAAGTATCCTTCTATGTGTTTCACTAATATTTAGTATTACTCAAAACATGACATTAGAAAATCGAAAACCGACATGACATATCCTTTTTACTATCACCACCATAAGAAGGTAATAAGCCTTCGTACGACATAATTGAAGTAAAAAAATATTTCCAGAATGAACTAGCCCTGAAAGGTAGAAGTGACTGAAGAAGTTATAATGAAGTTGGGAATTGTTCAGGATGAGAATGGTGTAGGCCTGATTTACTCCATTCTTATTGTGAATACTTCCTCGTTCTCATTCACTGTGAAAATGGCGTATTGTTTCCCACGGGAATTTATTGAAATAACGTTATATTCCAGTTCTCTGGTAAATCGATACAAAATTGAGAAGCACTTCTACGAATGTCAATCATTTTTTATTTAAATTAGTATTTCACAGCATTTTGCTTCTTATCGGTTCAAATTACAATTTATACTTGTAAGATTTTACATGAAAAATAATTAATTCTTGGGCTTATTAATTATTACAATTCTGAGATGTATCATATTATAATAATTATTTTATAATAATGATGCAAACTTTTGTTTCGTTAGAAAATCGCCCGTATAATTCCAAGACCGAGTTATCAAATATTCCGTGGTTTATGTTACACACGCTTGTTGCATGCAACAAGATAAAGTTTCAGAAAGACGAACAAATTAACATGTTTCGCACGCCGAGACTTTATTTTCTATCAGAAAGTATCAGATAAATCTTCGCGAAGCAATTAATTAGCGCATTTATAGGCACGATTTTGTTAATGATCTGTACACTCATTTCTGATTTAATAATCCCATAAAATTGCACTCTAGCTACTACATAACTATACAGTGCGTGTATCGCGTGAACTATAGTTCTCTTGTTTCGTGACCGATTTTTTCTTAATGTTAACACCAATTCATTTAGGATCTGAAAATCGTACTACCACGCTTTTCCATTAAGAATACAATTTGTGTATTTCTTGAGATTAATTGAAATTTAAACTTGACATTCTTAACGTATACTTAATTTGACTATAAATTAAAGAAAAATAACGGCGTAGTTATTTGTGTAAGCGACAAAGCTTACAGAAACATAAGTGGCAAGCAGTTCTGCAAGTGACAAAGCTTACGAAAACCATTGCTTTGTGAAAAATATAAATACTTCAACGGAAACATTAAAACTTAAACATTTTAATTTTAACGAATGATACATACTCAGATAAAATATTCAGCTTTGTTTATCTGCAGCTTTTTGAGATTAACATGTCAGCCACTAGTAGAGTCACGATAAAGTAGAAAGTAAACAACCTCAAAGTATTCCAAAGCAGCGCAGTGGATATATCGAATCCCAGAAATATTAAAACGTGACATTTTCAAGGGAATACAAGATTAAAAATTACTAGAATGTCAGAGTCTACATTGTAGAAATTTCAAAGCGAAAAATTATAAGGAAAAATGGAGATTACAAGCGGGAAAATTTCAGAGGCACGTACACATAGCAAACACAGCCGCAACAGATTTACGACGTGAGACAATCAACCTGTTCTTAATTGTATCACTGACGAAAATGTTGAAAAACAATTCGTAAAATGCTGCGTAATTATATTAAAAAACAGCGTTGCTTGAACGTGAGTGGCGAGACGAATAACTTGTTAAATAAATTTAGAAATTACTCGCTAACATTTCAGTGCTATAAACACACACTACCGCGCGCAAGTGTATGCGGACTCTTACTGTATTTATGAAATATGATTATTAAACCATATTTATTGCTACATTCCATTGCCAATACGAATTTAATATGTGCCCATAATTATGAAAGTGGTCTAAGTCAATTTTTTAAAAAATTTTGGATATTACGTTTTTTAAAGGTTTTGGAACATTTATTAACAAATTATCAAGACTTTAATTTTTTTTTTTAAATAAAGACTTAGACCACTTTCATAATTATGGGCACATATATTCTAATAGCATTAAATTAACAAAGTAATTTATAGAAAACTGGGTTATAGTGTGCTGCGCGTAGACATATTCCCATACATACATATTCGTATACATATTCGTGTACATAATCACGTACATATATTCACGTGTGTATTCGCGTACATATTCGCAAACGGTATTAGTGAACCGTTGCACATGTATTTTCGCGGTTCACATGGAAAAGGCGGATAAAAGTTTCTCATCCACCTAATAGGATACACTTGTTCCTACAAATAATTGCTAGGAAGTCCAGATAATCTCGGATTCGGATAGTACATCTTCCCGAGAAAACAGTACTGTGAGAGAGAAACGGTTGCCGCGAGTGCCGCAGCGGAGCTTTGTAAAGCGATTCATGTTATATTCAAGCCTGCCGGCTGTTTTCCTTTTTTTTTTTTTTTTTACCCGACGGCTGGCGTAGCTGCGTTATGTTATTACTTAGGAATTACGGCGTGCACGCGCGCACATTTCACCGCGGATAATGCGCCTGACATTTCTGTTGGGTCAACCAATGAACCTGACGATCTATGGGCAGCCGGAATGAAAGAGAGCGCGAACAGAACCCGGGAACTCGGAAGATCAAATAGGTCACGTCGGCGATATTATTTCACTAGATTTAACGGTAATTCGAGAATAGACGCGCCACGTTTAGGACTTTCGTGGGACAGGGTGGTTTATCTGAAACGTGACTCTTATTCATGGCGGTTTTTAAGTCTGCTGTTATTAGAAATGTTCATTCATACGGAAGATGTTTTATAATTTTGCGTATTATTTGCGAGATAATTACCGTTATGTTAGATATGAATGTCTCGGGACCTGAACATATTCGGCAGATAGAAATTTCAAGAAATCTCAAAATGAATAAAATTACTCGGTGATTGGACGATTTCAATTTTTAATGGATTCATATTTATTTCTGGGCTTTGAAATTGTGATGTGTTAACATTTTCATGTTCAGAAGCTTGGTCAACAAATTTCATATATTCAAATATATTTTCAAATTTCAAATTTCAAATTTCATATATTCAAATTTCAATATCCGAGATTCCACGGATTTCATTGCGCTATTGTAAAAATAATCGCCGCATTGCCGAGAAGTGTTTTATCTGTTACAGATACATAGAAGTAGACCAATGATACAACTTCTTTGGCGTCTGCGATTTTTAATATATTTATCGCAGATTAATTATTCTATTTTCAACGTTCTTCTGGGAAAAGAAGTGCAGGATACGATTGATATTTTTTGTAACGATAGTGCATTATTGACTTCAATTTTTAATGGATTCATATTTACTTCTGGACTTTGAAATTGTGATGTGTTAACATTTTCATATTCAGAGGCTTGATTATCAAATTTTATGGAAATTCCTCTCTCGATTATCGCATAATTTTAAATACAGCAAAGTATTACTTTTTCATGGGCGTAATTTTTGAATATTTACACTATTTGTTGTTTATGTTAAAATTCGATAACATTAATATTCTTTCCGGGCATTTAAATTGTTGAACATTGCTCTGTTTTATACTAAGTTCCCGTCGAGTTGCGGTTCCCCCGAATATCAAAATATTCAAAAGTGTACAATAACGTCTATTAAATTCCAGGGGATGTTTCCATATTCATAAACAGTTTTATGTGTCGAAAGATTAAATAACTGTACTTTAGTCAGCAGTACTTACTTTCCGGCAAAAAGAATGAGATGAACGATGCGTTTGAAACCACCGTTGCATCAGTAATTGCATCTTACTAGTGCATGACTCATTTATAACGCATGAGTTTTTAACATTACTCCCGCACACGAAACAGAATGTACTCGGAAATTTATAACGCAAGAAATTAACGACGGCTGGCAACGTCGAAACAATTGAACGCCTGGGTGTTGTTTAAAAGATTTTTTTTTTAATTATTATAAAATCCCGTTTCACGTGTCTTCGACGTACACAAAGAGCTGAAACTGATTTCCGTTTAATTTATAAGGGAACCAAAAATAGGAACATTTTTTTCACGCTCCAGAACAACATTCTTTTTCATACTAATACTTTTAAATTAAGTAGACGTGTTCTTAAGAGGAAAGTGATGTTATGTCGGCGCGTGAAAAATGACATTGTTTTCATTCTCCTTTAAAAATCACTTTTGCCTTGTCTTGTTTTAACCGATGATATTTATGAATCAGAAATCTGCAATATTTGATACAGCAAGGTTTTGTGAAAATATTTAATATTATTTATAACAAAATTTGCTTGGTATTTTATTATAACAGAAAATAACGTTAGTTTGATTCTAATACACTTCTCACAGATTTTAAATAATTCCAAAGAGATTCACTTAAATCTAAATTAGGCAAAAAATTGATAGCGGGGAAAAATTGAAAGTATAATTCCTACAACGTTATCCGTATACCCCGTTTGTAATTTAATTTTATTAACACGGTCGTAGCAGAGCGTGGAACATTTTCATATCACATCCATCTTGATCGTGTGTGCACGTGTCTTGACCGCGAAACTAGTTCAAGTCACTAAACGTTCGTCTATAACAATTTCCAGAATTCCAACAATTTCCCCGACCCAGCGCAGGTAACAAGTTTTAGAATTCCACGAGGCGAAATAATTAATAAAGTTATAGATCGCGAACGTGTGCGTTAAAAACAGGCGTTCACACGGATACACGATCGCGGTGTTATAATATGCATAATAAATTATAAACGGCCGCGAAACCGCGAAACAGCGAGACGAATCACTGTGCATGATACGCGGATAATATATTTAGCGACAGGATAATGTTATTGACTTTTATCAGTAATGCGTTGCACCGGGCACATTTGCGCACCCACCAACCCGTTATTAAATTCTAACTGGTTCACCGACCCCGTTGTTAGCGGTCCGCAGTTACGCGTAATTCATTTGCGCTGCCGGTTAAATAGATCGCGAAGAAAGTAGTTGTAATCGATAACTGTACAAAGAGATGTTTGCGGTTTTCCTCCTTTTCCGATGGGAATTAAGAATGTACAGTGGCCCGCGAAAGTTTTCGTATACCGGCGCCGAATTATAGAAAGTTTAATTGTTTACTTATGAGTGTAATGATTGTCATGTTTTGGAATTGATTTTATTTTAAGGATTACTTTTGATAACTCTGTTGAAAACGATACAAATACCAAAGCGTGAAGTCTGGATTAATTTTTCATGATTTTGTGTCCATATGTATAATATATCTTAATTCTTTAACGTAATAAGAGATAGCGGTAAAAATATTTAGTGTCTAATTTAATTGTACAGTTGTTTTAATAATATCGGTGAACGATTCGGTTGTTTATAGTGTGAATGAACTTATTAAGTTGAATTCGAAGGATTTGGAAGAATTTTGCGGCGTAGAAATTTCGGGGTCTGGGAATAAATCGTGCATGGAAATTTCTAGACGTTGAAATTTTAATGCGTAAGAATATCCCCTCATAGTAAATTAAAAACATTTCAAATGGAAAACATACTTTCACGTATGTAGATGTTTCAAGTAACGGATATTTCAGCAATAAACCACAGAAAACCAAACGAATTTCATTCCAGCGTACGAAGACTTTTGTAGTTCACTATAAACCCAGAAATTTCCTTTTTTTTACAACGCACATTTCTCTACGGTGAGTAAGCCGACAGTTAAAAAAAATCATTACAGAGAAAATATTGCCGCGGTGTAATGATGTGAGAATTAATAATTTACCTCGCGTGCCGTGAAATAGCATTCTCCGTTTTGCTGTTTGACACTCGGTTTCTGTGTGAAACTGTGGCCTTTCTAGAATATTGATTCCAGGTAGTCTGTTTGTGAGAATAGTTCAATATGTAACAACGAACTAATGTTTAGTCTGTTCGACAGACTTCACCCGTATTTGCTTTATCCCGTGGCTCTCGTTTTCACGATGGCTGCCCGCCAGTTCCAGCTTATTCTTTCCAACTGCGATATATGTGACCTGCATCTCTTTCAAATAAAGGAAACTGTAGGTAATGATAGGTCGATATTGAAATATTAATGGATCGTAGAAAACAGTGAGAAATTTATAAAAGGTGGCGCACAAACATGATGGTGCAGTGTTAAAAATTTATCCATCTTAATTAAAGCGTAAAAATATCAAAGGTTACGAATCTCGAGGCGTGGAAATTTCAGTGCGTTGAAATTTTAAGGCGTGATAATTTCAGAGCGTTAAATTTTCAAATGTGAAAGTTTCAAGGCATACAGATTTCGAATTAAATAATATGTAAGGCGTATAAACGCTGTTTTGTCAAAACTTGAACGCACACAACTTTGGAACGATTTGAATATTAGACACTGGGATATTTGTCGCACACTCAATACGTTTTTTTCGCAATGAAATTAACTTAAACCAATTTTATCCAAAAGAGCGAAGTTTTTTCTGCTTTACTATAGAACTAACAGAAGAGGGTAATGAATAATAATAAAATGAAACAAATGTTACTAAAGTATTGCTATCAAGTTTACCATATGGTGTTTCCTTTATCTAATTTATAGTTCAAATACAGCGTGTTAAACAACATTTTCTTATTAAGTGAAGGGCAACAAAGTTCCCAACACGCAGCTTCATCAAGTCAAACGTATCACGATTCTAGTTGGTATATTTAGAATTCTATAGGATTATGAAATTACGTTGTTCTAAGAACAGGAACAAACGTAACTCCAGAGATGTTGCCGTGTTTCATCGTGTTCGTAACTTCAACGAAGTTGTATCTTTTACACGTATTACATAGAAACTCGAACGCTAACGGTTTTAAAGCCAGAACAGAAACGTTAATTAACTTTTATGGTACATAATAATTCAATAATATATTTAAGAAACTCTTATCATGATGAAATATCATTCTACAAAATTAAAGTATACACCATACATTTTTGGAACATTCGAACAAGTGAATAGAAAATATTCTCATTAATATTTATCATTATTATGTATGTGAATATCAAAGACGATAGCGCTTGGTTTTCACATTCCTAATTCTTGAAATTATCCTGATCCCCTGTCTCCATATAAAATACTATGACATTTCATCCATAGTATAAATTAACAATTCCAGATCTGTTTTCGAATCCTCACCACACCTGGATTGAAATTCAAAAACTCTTTCTTGGTGCCTCACTTTTCAATTAACATTCGAAATCTCATTTATACGATTCTTCCGTTCTCTCGACGTAGCATCAGAATTCAAAATTTTTTTTTCTCGACTTCATATCGGAATTCAAAATTCCTTTTTTCCTCGACGTGACATCTGAATTCAAAATCTTTTTTCCTCCACATCGTATCAGAATTCAAAATCTCTTTTTTCTCTCCCTGTCGCTTTTGAATTTATAATCTTTTTTCCTCGACGCCGCATCAGAATTCAAAATCTCTCTTTTTCTCCACATCGCAACCAAATTCAAAATCTCCATTTCGATCGGTGCCCAGTACCCGCAGCGATGTTCGAAATCCCTTTTCCCGATGACCCGACGATACCCACCACGCCGAAATGAAAAACCCACTCTCGTATTATCTCCGCGGGCCCGGGTATGCACTTAATTGCGGCTAAATAATGAACAGCCTATTAACGAACCGCGAAGTCGATTGGCCACGCGCCCGGCGTATCAGACTTTCATAAAATAACTAGTTAACCGTTCGCACACGATAGGACGGGCTGATTCGCGATCCATTCATTCCCGATTAGCCGGTCTCGGCAGGCCGGAGATAGATATTCGGGTCAGGTTTAATCGATAAGCACTGAAATCAGTTCGCCGGTTAGCTTTACGACACCGGGACCCATCCGTGTTTGCCCGGGATAAAGGCTTTCTTTAAAAGCGGGATGACGTGTAACGGGAAAAGCCGGTAAAGAACGATCAGCCGCGGCCACGGCAAGACGCCACTGGATTTCAACGTTCTCTATATCGCTATCTCGGAATTTATGTTGCTGGCACGTACAAACTTATCGACGATTGCGCCGACTTGTCGCGGGGACTTTTCAGATGCCGCGATACATTTCCCGATTTTCGACGTGGAGCACGCGTTAATGGGAATTTGATACTGGTTTTCTGATACATTTACGGGGAGAGCGTTAGGTGTAGGAATTGCACTTCTTTCCGGCGAAATTCGATCGTCCCCTGCGTTCGTTCGTTGCGAGATAATGTATCGATGGGTAAGTTATAGAGAAGGTGGCGAATAGTCATGTTAAATTTTTTATATATTTCTTTAAGTAAAATGTTTATTTTACCAAAAATCGGAATGCACTTATTTCTATACGTCGTTGAGTTAAAGAGTGACGAAGATATTTGAACATAGATTTTAAAGATATCGTTATCGACGGTTTAAGTATAGTTCCTCTATAAAATCTATTTTTTAGGTACGGCGAAATAATTATTCCAAATAAATACTTTTCAATAAACGTAACAAGTGTCATCCTTACTTTTCAATCTAATCGATGTCGATGTCGCGGCCCTGTGTACACTTACTTTTCTATTGATCTCTTTGAGCACGTCATTAGAAGCAAGGCTACGCCATACCGCTCATTTAAAAATAGATTCTTGAAACTGGCCAGAAAGTATAGCAACGAAATGTAAAATAAAAAAGGATATCCGTCGCCGCCGCCGGGGAAAGTGCGAATCGACCTTAAACGGTGGGAATATTCGAATCTTCGAGGGCGATGAAGAGAATCTGGGTCGACGTCGAAGATTATTGGCGTCCTGAAGGGAACTCGTGGGAGGATCGATCGTTGATCTGAAATTTATTACTTCGAAGGCGGACTTCTTTCAACTGCCGCCATCGTCGAATCAACAGGATAAGAAAGTGGTTGATTGGTCGCGCGTGAAGCTTTTCCGATTTGCCGTGTCTTCTTTGGAATTCGCGTTTGCGTGATAAATGAACGCCCGCACTAAATCAGCGCGGTAACAGACGGCTGAGTGATCGGTGGTTTTGTGGATATTAAATTTGATTTTCAGAGAGCACGGACTTCTGTCGCAGGGTTGTCGCGACGAGTTCTGTTTTTTTTCTAGAATTCAGAGTCAATTTCTTTGCAATTACATCTTTTTCTATTTCGAGGTATTACATGCTTTTTGCAGTGGTTCGTTTAAAAAACTATTCGAAAATTACAGCTGCGAGTAAGAGGAAAAGAAGATATCTACAGAAATGATTTTTCTTTTCGTGAGTGAGTTAAAAATTAATTGAACGTAAGTTTTTAGAATTAAGTAATTTAGCGCTGCGTCAGCAATATTTGTAAAGAATGCAGTTATACAATATAATGCAAATGAGATTATGAATTTGAAGAGCAGCGCAGATGCGAATTTCAAGACTTTTCCAGAATTTAACATCTTGCAGACTTCAAAGCATATAGATTGCAATTGAAACTTTGCGCGTATACGTATATATTATATAAAAATTAATAATTTCGTGGTATAAAAATACTATCGCGCGTGTATATCTACGCGTCAAAATTTCAAGATAGATATATCTACCTAGGAATTTCAAGGCGCGGGTAAATCTAACAAAACAACGTTCCAAGCGAAATCCAGCAACGCCTAAGTCAAACCAATTTCAAACCGCAGAACAACCATTTTGAATCACTAAATTTCGCTAATAAACCAGCGTCGCCGATCGTACGTCACGCAGAACTAAATTTTCTTCCGGCATGGAAAACAATCAAGGTCCGATAGTGCTTTGAAAACAGAAAACCGTGAAATCAATTAACCAATGGCGCGCGTAACGGGCGGCTCTCAAGAACGGTTAAATCGAACAATGGGAATTCGGGGCAGGATAAAGAACCCATACAGCCGGATGCTGTTTCAGACACGGGTGTTCCGCTCGCGGCGCAAACAAACGGGATGGTCGCGCGGATTCGTAAACTAATTCGCATTATGCCGAGCACGTGCCTTCCAATCAACCGGAGACCGCGGCGTATCCACTCGTGCTGAAACCGTTCCAGGAAAATCCATTTACATGCCAATTAAACCCTGTCCGCTGTGGATTTATTACGGAAAGGTCAAAGGCAACCGGCGCGATATCGCCTTGGATAATTAAGCAACGCTTTGACCGAGTCGTGAAATATCCGAGATTTCACGGATTTCATTGCGCTATTGTAAAAATAATCACCGTATTGCCGAGGTGTGTTTTATCCTTTACAGATACATAGAAGTAGATCGATAATACAACTTTTTTGACGTCTGCGATTTTTAATGTTATTTATCGAGAATTAATTATTTTACTTACAACGTTTTTTTTCTGGGAAAAGAAGTGCAGGATACGATTGATATTTTTTGTAACGATACTGCATTACGCGATGCTAGAATGAACTTCACGCTGTTATGCCACTCCTTTTGTTACGTTGGTAGATTTTATATCGTTAACGTAGGAATTTGATAAAACGATTTTAGTTCTGAGAAACTGTTTCTGTCGCTTTTGTTTGGATAACGTCAAAAGGAAATTAAGATTTGATTCGGTAGGAATTCTATCTACGATGCCTGTGTGCGAGTTGTTTTAGAAGAGTTTTTAACGGCGAGACAATATTAGTGTTGGAATTTCGGTGTATTTTGCTGAAGCATGTCAGAGGAATTTCTGAACTTCTTTGACATTCTTTTCGGGTACTCGAGAAAACCATCGTATTATATAAGTTTCAATGACTCTGAAATTTCTTAGCTTCAGTTAATACAATATGGTACGAACAATTTGCAGAAATACTTTTACTACGAGTATTGAATGACGAGGGTTGCTTCGGAGTAACTTTCGTTTTCGACTGAATTAAATTCTCATTGGATTCTGTTTGATGGCAATGAACAGATTTTTTTGTATTATGTATTGTGTTCTTCAATAGTTGAATAAAGTAAACTTGTAAAATATAGATACTAATCCGTTACATGTTAGAAGTATGTATTGTACTACAAACCGCTAAGTTTGTTTCTGAAAAAAAGTATCTAGAAAACGTAATTAAAGGCGATCATTAAAATCAACAGATTTAAATTACACGAAGTTCTACAATTATATTTAATTTCATGTTTTCCTTTTCTCTTTAGAGGAGGGGGTAAAAATCAATAGGGGTATCAGCGACTTTTCCACAAATATGGCGCGAAATTGCAACAATTAAAACTAAAAATAATATGCAAAATTAGTGGCAAAAAGCTATACATGAAATCTAAAGACAAAAAGTGTCCCTCATACTCTGTTGGAACCACCACCGATATACTTTTCTTCCACGTAATTTCCATGCTTTAAAGTTAAACATGAAGACAGGTCATAAAAACCGACTGTACGTGCCATTTCCGTCGATTTTTTGTTGTTCATTATACAAGTCGTAGAAACGTAAAACGTTTAGAGAAACACTAATGAAACCATTTCAGCGAACTATGAAGCGTTCAATACAATTATTCCTCTAGTTTTAAAAATAAATCTTAATCACTAAAAAAAACACCTTTTTTTTACTTTCTTCTTATCCCCACTTACAATCTTTTTTCAATTCGTTTTAATTAAGCTCTTCATGCCCTTGGCCACATATGTGGACGTTTAGTAATTTCATATCAAATAAAAATCCCATTGCCAATGCAGCCACACCAAAAAAAAATTGACTTCTCTTATTGAGGGATTCTATGGTAAATAATCTGTACTGATAATTTTAGTTTATTTATTGTTAACAGTAGCTATAATAAAAAAAGTGAACGTCCACATCTGTCCATGGGCCTGAAGAGGTAAAGTAAAAAAAAAAAGTTCAAAGGCCAATATTTGTGTTTCTGTGACACCGACTGGATGACGTCAGATCGTCGCGGTACAATCCCCAGAATCCTATCGATTTATAGACAAACCCTCGCGGGTGGAAAGCGACAAATCCGACGCGTTATACGCAAGATTTTTATCTTACCTGGTGCAAGTCGGAGAGAAACGATAGGTGTATGTAGTACGTACGTTGTGCGACCCGGTTTTAAAACAAAACCACTAAAGTTGGCCTTCGCGCGGCCACCGATGTATATACTCATCGGACCGGTATGAGACTGAATGAGCGCCGTAATACCGATAACGATAAAATGTATGTTACTGACACATTTGATAAGGGGGAAGCGTCATTTTAACGTAGATACCGCGACGCCTGTGTTTACATACGCTACCACAGGTGAGCCGGCCACGGAATAACAGGTTTGTTAATCTATTCAAATGTATTTTATACAGCAAGCTGTATTTTTGTTTTTATTGCCACTTTGGTACACAGAATTAATAGGGACGTTTCTTATTACTTGTCTGTGCGTTACGTAAAGATAGTGATTTATACTTTGATCCTTATTGTTGGTATACGTACATTGTTGACATTCGGTAAAATTCGATATTAGTAATGGTTCTTGGTTTTGTTTGTGTGATTTTTATTGGTTGCAATTATCGACTGTTTAGTAGAAATGTTGCATTTTTTGTATCGATTAGAATGAGTTGAGAGTGCTTGAGATTGGTGGGAAAATTTAATCGCATTTTGTGAGATTGAAGAATTTGTACGAATTTCTGCTACAGTCTTCCGTTGACAAATATTTGACTCATTGAAACAATTTCTGCGGAATGTACGCGAATCTTGGAATATTCGTAATGTGTATTTACATAACATGTTTGATCATAATATTTATACTGATATCCAGCGGCTAAACGTACTTAACACTAGAACCAGATTTTTAATGTATTCCACTATATTGATATATACATCGTTGAAATTA
The DNA here is from genome assembly GCA_917499265.3 of Mimumesa dahlbomi. Taxonomy (NCBI): domain Eukaryota; kingdom Metazoa; phylum Arthropoda; class Insecta; order Hymenoptera; family Crabronidae; genus Mimumesa; species Mimumesa dahlbomi. The sequence goes on along the minus strand of OU824118.1, from coordinate 5,660,326 downwards.
GTGTAGCAAGTCGAAAAAATTCGACTTAAAATAGTTTAAAAATTAAAATAGTTTATACATATAGACAAATAAGTACCTAGTTGTTCTATGTCAATAAAAGTCACATTAAATCTGAGAAAAGTGTCTACGATTTCAGTAATTATTGTATAAAACCAGGTATATGTAATTCGTCCTTTTTATGAGCTCAATTGTTTTAGTACAGCATTAGAAACTGCTAAGAAAATTATAACAAATTATTAATTCTACGCAAATACGACGAACTATTACACATTGTCGCGAGACAAGATAATTTATCTTGCGGCGACCTAAGTTTTTCACGTTTCCGCGGGGATAAGAAAAAATGTCTTACGTGTTACATTCCGCGTGACTATGTATACGAAATTATTCAGTGTATTCCCTCTCTAAAGCCGCAGCGTTTCACGAAGGTGAGGGTTCAGTTTCGGAAGTTTAGCTTCCGGCGGACGACGATTTTTAAAGTTTCCCCGACTTTCCAAGTTTCCCAGCGAGACGTGCTTTATCTTTGCGACATGAATATCGGAGTTGCGAAGTTCGCGGGCGTCGAATCCAGTTTAACTGCTTTTAATCGGTTGATGCCTGAGCTGAAATCGCTTAAAACGTGTTTCCCATAACAAATAGAAAGTTAAAAAAGGTCTCCGCACACTCGGTTTAATAGGCTTCAATTAATTACGTTATCTTTTGTAACGATACCGTTGAATAAATTATTCGAATTACTATAGTAACTAATTAGAAACTGCTAATTCCAGCTCTTTAAAAGTGCTGCACGCTGAAATATCAACGCAATCGTGTTTGTATTTGTTGTGTAGCGCATTGAATTTCTGTCGTTCTGTAATTTATTCGCGTCGAATATTTCTAGGCTTCGTATATTCTAAACGACGATATTTTACGACCTTCGAGTTTATCTAATTTTAACATTTATGCGCACCGAATTTATTTTCTACGCTTCGAAATTCTCCAAAGTTCTTTTAATTTTTATTAGTAACTACTGATATTGTTTAGAACTGCTATGGCTAAATATATTCTTGTCACAATTCTTGCATCTAAATACACAACTGGAAAATTTTTTATCCAAAATGCAGAATACTATCGAACTATTTTAACCAGCAATATTTACCCGTCGATTAATTCAAATTCGTTCAATTTGTTAATTTCGACTCTTCATAATAAGTTGAAATTTCTAATGACAAATAATGTTCAGCAATTTAACTTATGTGGCGGAACAACTGCCGACTGTTTGCTAGTCGCGGAGGGCGATTTTGTCTACATTGCGGACTTTTCGTCACGTCGTTGCATGAATTTCGGTTTATTGGCCGAGATCACCGTAGAGGAACCATGCGAATCCATGTAGCGGACCGTGAGAATTGCGCAATCTGTATTTCGCACGTTTGTACGAGAGATATAAAACCGCGGTGTTCTTAGACACGAGCACAAGTTATGGGGGCGGATAAATCTTGGGGCTGAATTTTATAACGAGATTAAAGCGCCGAGTTTGTCGTGGCAGTGTTGCGGATGAGGAATTACGTCTTTTGGGAAATTCAAGTTTCACCTCTGCGCCGGGGACCTAAATGCGGAAGAGAGCTGCGAGTTTCTTTGTTCAAATTAATTTACGGTTCGGAAACAATAGAGTTACTTGGAAAACAAATTAGCCAGATATGACTTGCAATGCGAGAAAGTTATCGTTCGCTAGGAAATTAATTCTGGGATACTTGGCGGCGTAATTAATAACCGAAGTTCAATTACAGTTCTAGTTTTTCGCACGCGGCTCTCTTTGAATAGTAATTGATATCGATTTGAAAGTTCTATCTTTTTTCTCACATGGAAATTGAATGATTTTTGTTCCGAAAAATTATGACGTATTGTCGACAGGTACAAGGGGCGTTCGATTAACCCATTCCTTTTCGTTGTTCTAAAAACTAGTTGAAATTTTACAGCGCTGTGAAATTGATATAATAAAAGATATTCCAAACAAACATCATTTTATCAGCAGTTATCACGCGAGTAACAATTGATTTGAAAAAAATATAATACAAAATTCTACATAATATTATTACCGTTAATTCTAATAAAAAAAATATATTATTTTATTACCATTTGAAAATTGTTAAGTTTACTATTAAGATCGTACTACAGTTACTATTACCGGAGTTTTCATTTAAAGTTAAATATAATGGAAATAAAAACATTTCTTTTTACTACCATTTAAAAGTTGTCATATTTACTTTCGCCCGTATTAAATTTATTATTATTTGCATTCACGTATGCAAATTGGAAATTTTATTTATAGACCAGGCATTTATCCCCGCCGGTTTGTTTAATATTAAAAAATTATACATGAATTCCAATACAAAATTCCTTTTGAGGTCGTCAATCCAGCCAATCGACTACTTTAATCTTTCTCACATAATTTCAGGGTTAAGGGTTAATTTTTAACATCCAGTTTCGCGTACGAAAAAAAAGGTTTGCAGTATCGTTTCGCAAGGCTCAGTTTACAAGCTGATACGTGTGTATTGTCGCGCGAGCCTTAATGCTCCAGAATGCATGAAAATCGTATTCTAATACGCGCGGCAATGGTATGCAATTGTGCATGCAGTTCTCATTATGCAGCCGACTGGTTGGTAATCGGCGTTTCGCAGCGTTGTAAATTAGTTGATACGGTAAATGCATTAACAACTGCGGTTGTAGCGCCATGGATATACTTGCTCGGCATAATTGCCGTCAGTTACGCTGTTATTCGGAGTCACTGGCACGTGGATGCACTATTAGAAACAAATTAATATTCGCTTTCAGAAATTTCCACATTTATCCCGACATTTCTACTTTCCCCCGGTTGGATGAAAATTTTGCCCTGGATATTATGATGTTAATATAATCGTCTGGTAAATTACAGAACCCTGACGAATGGAATTTATTGTATAGACGTTTGTTTAATAGAGAATAACCATGTAATTTCTTTTAATATTGCAGGAAAGTTTAGCGAGTGGATGTCCACTTCCGTTTTACGTAGATTCAATCATTACTGGTAATTTGTTGTTCGAGTTAAAAAAAAAAGGTAATTAAAATCTTTGATTTCATCTAAATACACGCTTAACAGTGTCTAAAACCTTTCAGTAACGCGACCGTCATTCCTAAAGCATTTAACGATGGTGCTTTGTTGGGTGTGCAACTTCCATTATGAAGTCAGTTCAACTAATAATACATTAGTGAGTCACTAATGATATGATGTGAACTAATATACTCCCGTTAAAGCTGTACCGTTACCTTCGTAATATTCTAACCGCTATTGATCTTTGTTTAGATTCAGTTTCAACGCAGATTTCAGCAGATGTGCAATTAAAAGTGACTCACGGTCTCTTTAACTGCTCGTAAAACTTTTGATTCTTAAAAACCTCCCTTACTTGTGCCCACTTTCATTTGTAATCATTTGTATTAACCGATCCTTGGGTATTCTGGTGTTAAATTATGAAGATGTAACGTTGATTAATTGAATCTTGGATTTTAATAATTATGTGATAAGCTGATGGCTAATTTTATTTAACCAACGATAGAAGTCGCATCGAGTTTAATGGAATAGGTCGGACAAGTGATAAATGAAATTATAAATGAACAGCAATTTCGAGGACCTTTAAACCCCGTTTCAATTATGCGAGTCAAAGTTTCCCGACTAACGTCCGATTCAGCTGTGTAGCAAAGTTGCCACTACGTTTGCAATTCGCTGGCACAATGTAAATCACACTCTCTCCACAGTTTCCAAAAATAGCTCAATAATTTCTTGAAACTTTCCGGGTAACGTACGATGTCCCATTTTCTCGCGGACCTTGCGGGAAACATTGATTTACCGTAGAAATCGTTGAAACCGCCAAAGTAATGAGAAAGACCCTAGCAGAAATATAACAACGATCAATAATTTTATTCAAAGTCAAAAATGTTACTCCCTTTCGATACCATCGCGCAAAAGTAACAAACTTCGCAACACTACAAAGATTTCAAGCCGATAAAGTACAGGGTGTAACAAAAATGCGGAGAGCGTTTTTCAGAGTCGATAGTACGCACCAAAAAATGAAAAAAAAGTCTCTAAAGTTTTGTCTAAAAACCACCCCCTACCAAGATATAACCCCTTTTGTAAAAAATTTTAAAAAAAATCATATCTCCGAAATGGTACGTCATTCTGGACCGATTTTCATTTTAATACTACCGGGAGAGACTAAAGTTTACGAAAAATAATATCACTATCTACGGAAAGGAAGCCTTAGTGAGTGCCCTTAATTTTTCCCAAGTTCTTAAACACCTAATATCATATGGGTATTCGAAGTTGTTTGGATTAAACAAGAATAAATGTTATTTAACGGCAATAATCGCAGCAATTATATATTTTTTTGTTACCTTTGAACTTCTCCGGTTATATTGCAATCAAAATCAGTCCCCTGCGACGTACCACTACGGAGATAATAGTTTTTAAAAATTTCTTACAAAAAGCGTTATACCATATCTCGATAGGGGGTGGTTTTTAGACAAAACTTTAAAGACTTTTTTCTTCATCATTTTATGCGTACTATCGATATTGAAAAAGTGTCCCCGCATTTTTGTCACACCCTGTATACCTTGGAGTAACAATTCCAAGGTGTCGATCCACGGGACTCGTAGTCAGAAGATTTTGGTTCGAGAACGGACTAAAATAAAAGAAACCGATTTCATCTAGCTCCAGAAACACTTCGGCGACCCACTTTTCCTATGTAGAGTAGAAAATCCAAGTAATCCGGAATAAAACAGATAGAGCTCGTTCCAGATTTCAAGCTTCCCACAGGCAGACATAAAGTACACAATAACGAAAGCACGTAACCGAAAACCGTTCGGTTTTAGTTAGTCGGGTAGTTTTCCCTTGCCGGTAAACGTGGTTTCGCGGGCACACCGAGTTTTCTAACATAAGCAACATTAGTCTATCTATATCTTTACGAGGCGGACAGTGGCCAAAGATTTTTCCCTCTGTTAGTTAGTCGGAATGTCTCTCAGCGTTATCTAGCGCTCATTCTAATGGAATGCGGACGATAGACGGCAAGAAGGGGCGCTGCTCCGGTTGCCGAGCTGTAATTCAACGTATCACGTGTTCCCTTAATGCAATATAAGGAGAGAAAGAGAGCAGAATGCACGCGTACGAGATTCGAATATGCATTAGCGCCGCCCTTCTGCTGTAACGTATTTGCCCTCTATGCACAAGCCGTCCCGGTAGAAAAGTCTACACTTTCGGCGCGGTTCTTCTTCCCTTTGTAACGGTGCATACGTCTATGTATACGCCGAGTAAGTGTAATTGAGATTTAGACCGGCGGATAATAGAGCGGGCGGTTTTGCTGCGTTGTATTTTTTAGAACGTTCAAAAATAATTTTGCAGTGTTTAAAGTAAAGCTGAAGACTATGTGGAAATAGTGATTATGTATTGGGGATCTGGTGCAGTGAGTGTGTTTAAATAATAATTATGTTTTAGAATTGAATGCAGGCAACAGTTGATTTAAATTTTTTTTTGTTTGATTAATGAAAATTAAGTTGAATGAAGAGTTTCTAAAGAAAACGTTTAAAAAAGGTGCGTGGTCGGTTTGGTGTTAATAAGATTTTTAATTAGTGACGATTAAAGGCTTTCAAATTTCAGTGTTTTGAAAATACTGTGCGCTTCATGTTTTCTGTGTCTTGATATCTCAAAGGGTTAGAATTCTTCAGTTTTAACATTTCTAACAATAAGCTTTGAAAATTCGGTACTTTAAAATTCGCATACCTTCAAAGTTTCTAAGCCGCGAAATTTCTATGCATTAGAATTCCTTTGCGCTTAGAAATTTTATGAACCCTGATATTCCCACGTGCCACATAGTTGTAGACTCGGAAGTATTCGCGGCTTCAAATTTTTATACGACTGTTCGCACTCTGAAATCTCAACGTTGTATATTTCTACACTTCAATAAATGTCCAATCAATAAGCGTAGAATCAACTGAGGTCGTCAATGCCCTTTGATGCAATTAATCCGAAGATAAATAATTGTAAACAAAAAACAAATAAATAACCTCTGACACGCGAGTCATCGAAAAATATTACACCGATAAAACAAATATTATTTTCAGTCCAAAATCCATTTTCCACCAAAAATAATAAATTTATCCAACGACGTTACACCCACCTATTTAAACAATAAACATCATAAACACAAGAAAATGATATATCTATCTTTCTTGCCGGAATCTTTCCAAAATGTAATGCAGTCGTAGCGTCGGGGTGTCTTCTTTAATTCGGCGTCAAGGAGACTCGATCAAAGTGAGCGAGCAGTATAATCGTGTAAAGAGGATACGCCGGAAAAAAAAGACATTGAGAGCACCTTAATTGTACGGCGCAGCTACGAGCGAACCCTCTGCTTAATAATCTACCTGAGGATCGTTATAGCTACTGTAGTTAGAGTACTTGTTGTGTACCGCTACGCCATTTTGCTCTTTTCGGAATGAGTAGTCGTAAACGAGTATTATAATTTCCCGTCTTTCATGGGAAACCATTCGTCTTAACGCACCAAACGAACAATTAACGTTTTCACCTCGCGGCGGGATATAGTTTTCTTTGGGTTCGGTTGGAAATTTTTACGGCCTTTTCATTCGGTCGTTTTGTAACGCACTGGTAATTTTTGTCGGCAACGAACGAGTATTGTAGTTTTCGTTCCCGCGAAACGAAATCATTTTTCATTCGGCACCTGTGTAATTTTTCGAGAAGATAAGCATGAAAATAGAAGAAATTATTTATGTTAATGCGAGCTCTTTTTCTTTTCGCGTAATTTCCTCTTTCGCACGGTAGAAATTAGGTATTGGTTAAGAATATGAAAATGTTATTAAAGGAGAAATTTTCCATCTTCCGTTCCGGGGATTTAGGTTTCCACGGAACGCATTAATTGAATCCCTGAAAGTCTACGATAATTTATTTAAATGACACTTTGTTCTCATAAGGCTGACGAACGAAATTAAATGAACCCACATATGAACTATGCATATTAATCCCTAGAAAGATAATTATACCACCCGCAATAAGTAGCACCAACACTTAAACGCAACGTAACCGTAATAATTACACCGCGTTCTAATATCATTAATTAAATGATTATGATTCTTTGATTGTCTACACAATTTCGTAATTTTTACTGCTATAATCATAACGTACTTCAGAATACTATTTGAATCGGCGGATTAATCCGATCTGTTCTCAGATTATTCGAGTTAGCCTTGCGGACGGACGGGTACTAATTTATTCAAACGATACAGCCAGAAATGCGATCGGGAGAGATCAAGTCGAGTTTCCAGTTGCCATCTGGCCGTCTATCTTAATTTCATCTTGAAAAGACACCCCGGCCAAAGTAAACGATCCAGATAATTGCATGGAGTGGATGCGAAGGATGAAAAAGGTAAAAGGAGTGCGTCTTGAAGCCACGTATGGCCGTGAAAAGTTTTGCCAACGTCGCAGCGAATTTTGCACGTGTAATATTGGGGTCTCTATTTGTTAACCCCATTATGTAAGAAATGATTGAAATGGAGGTGAATGGTTTTCGTCTTAGTAAGCATCACTGTGCTTTATTTAATATTTTTATAGCGTTAGAAACAATGTAATTCGAACGAGAGTTCTAGGATTTAGAATTAAATTTGGGATTTGAATTCCTGTTTTTGTGTCGTGAAACGACTGCTTTTCCTTAAATTTGATCGTGTCGAAATTTCTGATGGTTAAAGATCCTGTGATTACCTACTTCTTAAATTGTGATTTGATTTTGCATTTTGAAGATTTTAAGGATTGAAGAATTATACGTATTAAAATATTGGAAGATTTAGATTTCTATACTTTCAAGCTTATAAGCTTATTGATTGTTTTATATTGTGAAATCTCTAAGTATTGAAACTGTGCGTTGAAATATCTGCTTTTTAAAGTTTCTAAGCCCTGATATTTCTACGCTTCGAAGGTCTTAAGCCTTGAAATTTTTACGCTTTGTAAATGCGGAGCCTTAAAATTTCTACGCTTTCTAGTTTCTAAGTCTTAAAAATTCTACTGTTAGAAGTTTCTAACCATTAAAATTACTACCCTTTTGTAGTTTCTGAGCCCTAAAATTACTACTAAATAATTACCTATCGTGGATAGCGCAAATTTATTTTAATTATGTACAGTTTTTGTGGATAAAGGGATCGTTTAGTCGGTTAAAGAATTGCTTTGTTTGAATTTATATCCATCGATCGCTAAAATCATTAGAGTATTAAAATTACTCTATTTTGAAAACTTCAGTTTTAAAGTATCTACGTTTCAAAGTACCCGAACCTCGAAGGTTCTAACGCGTTGAAATATTTCCGCTCGGAAACTTTCCAACCCTTCAAATTCCTAAGTTTCCATGTTTGTACAGATTATAAGTTTACATTTGTAATCTTTAACAAATTTTCCCGTCAAAATTTCAAACACCGTAACTTCCTTCGCGCTTGTACACTTCCGGGCTCTGAAATACCAGCAAAAATCCTGAAATTCATGATCGCTGGCTCGCTTTTCAACATCCGTCGGCACTTATTCATCGGGCGGAACGTATATACGTGGAAAAAGAACAAATTATCCAATACCACTCAACGAAGCAACGAGTAAGATACTTCACTTGGAAGTTCTTCACCGCCCGACGGAAAGCAAGATGTTTGGACCAGGGGCGTAACAAGTCGCGGGTGAATTAGATTCTACGATTAATTAATTCCGCTTTCAGCCGTTGGCCTAAAACGGAGAATATATCGCATGGAAAGTGGAAGAACGATGGATGGCGAAGGTTTCCCGCGTGAGACTAGCTACGTAATCAAAAAATACATTGTAGGTGCTATAGCTAGAAAACCGCACTTGAGGCGTATAAAGATCGTCCTCGTTAAAAAAAAACTGGCACAAGAAATTGCACGTGCAAACTTCTTTTGGCGCTTGCTGCTCGAATTGACATGATTGTGCAATCACACGACCGTCAATAGACGGTGTGATACAGAATCTTTATCTTGCTGGACAGAAAATAGCGTAGACAAGTGAGTCAACTAAACATATATGTGTACTCATCCCTTTTTATAAAGAGATTCATTGTTTTATCAAGATGGTGTGATTGCAAAATTTGTACTTCGGAATCGTATCAAACGTGTTTGTTAAGGATGATAGTCTTTCCTTAGTGTTATTATCTAATCATATTTGGACATAATTATTATGATACTCCATTACGTAGAATTATAATTAGATTGTAGCTGTAATTATAGTGCTACTACACGCGATTGTCGGCCTGTTAATTGGTTACGTAATTATTTTCGTGCGGTGGTAGCTGCGTCAAGTGTAGCGGTGTATGTTCGAGTAATTAAGGTTCGTAATGAATTTGTTCAATGCTTAATTTCTACGTTTTATCTTATGATTATTCATTAAAGAGTTCGAGACTGAAAAGAAAAAGAGCGGCTCACTTTCGGACCGTTTTATTTTTTTGTTATTAATCGGGCTAACACTACTTGCATTAGTGTGATGAGAAGATCGTCAGGCAGAAGTAAAAATTATGAATATGAAAATATTCGGGGCAAAGTTTTCAATTGTCAAGTTTCTTCTCTACTGGTTTACGAATTACGTTATGAAGAAAAACTGGCGGGAAAAGGAAGGAAAATCGGTAACCCAGTACAGGTTTTTTTAAAGCAACTACACAATTTGAACAATTAAGTTAATGGACGCAGAGTGGAAAAGGTTTTGTTTCCAATTTTTTAATCTTCGTTTGAAAATTTTATTTAACAATCTAAAAAGGAAAGCGTTAAATTTTGTTAAAATAATACTGCATTTTACCAGATTAACGATCAATTTATCGTTTGAAAATTGAAAACAAAAAGTATCAACTTCACTCAAACTCTCCTCTTCGTTACATTTCATTAATTATATGAATAATTTTAGTTTTTGACACAATTTTACGATGGATAACAAAAGCATCCAAGTTGAAGCTATAGATACCCCGATTAAAAGAGATGTAAATTGCTGACAATTAACCCAAACAAAGCGCATTCTTCTAATTATTCCCTAATAATGTTTAGCCTTATAATTATTCATCTACTAAAAACCGTTAAATAAATCATTTATTCACTTGACCAATTCCGCGAATCGAATCTCCGTTAAAAAAATACCGCAAGTACAATTCAACAATTATCTCATAACGCTTCACCTCCTAATTATTCATATTCTAACAACGCTTAAATAAATCAATTATTCACTTGACCGATTCAGTGAAAAAAAAATCACCAGTAAAAAATGCCCGAAATTAAATTCGACCTGCATAAATCCTCGCCGCGAATACCTAATTCGTTCCTCTGAAAAATTGCGAAGCCCTTCGGATTCTCTGTTCACCGATACACTGGGATCAGGGATCAACCTTGACCCTCGGGCGTATCCCATTATTCATAGCCCCATGCGATCCCGAAAGCGATCCGTAACCGGTGCAACTGCATTTTTCCCGACGTTTCATGGGAAAATGCAGCTCGCACGGGCCAAAGAGGATGAAGTTTCGCGGTGATGTATCGCGTTGCACGAATCGATCCGAGGAGGCGACGCCGGGGGAGGAAAGGTATTGCATATTACCGAAGCATCGGAGCTTGTTGCACGGATATTGCTTACTGCCTCTATATGTATACGGGGTGTTGGTAAATTGTGACATTTTTTTCGGGACTGTTGCGAGATCGTTGGAAAAATGCGTGCTATTTTTAATTTTTTTTCTTTTTTTAAAAATTAATCAAAGGTAGCGTCAATGTTTAATAATGGGAGATCGATATGTTTCTATTTTCAGGTTCAATTCAGATAATTTTATAGAATGTATGGGTCTAGTAAAATTGGATAAATATGATTATTGGTTTATCACATATATGTATATAATAATTTAGTTAAGAGAAAGTCAAGAAATAAAATCACGTGGCGAAAAATTAATATCTATGAATTAAAAAAGGTAAAATATAACAAATGTTTTTGTTCGGGGCGATGGGAATGGTTTTGACTTTAAACATCTGATACAAATTACTACGCTGACTAGGAAATTTCAGATATGGCAAAACAAAATTTTAGTATATTTTTTTGCGTAAAATCATCTAATTACTAAATAAAATTGAAATACTTTGCGAAAGTTGCATTAATCTAATACCTTGGTTATTTATTACAAAAATATTTATTATTTTTATCCCCGTCTTAATCACCCCAACGAACGTAAAGAATTGTAAAGAAAGTTCTTAGAGAATTTTGTACACGTTTCTGCATACATTCATAGATGTGATCAATGCAGGCAACTTCGGAGCCAGTTTCGTGAAAGCGATATTACTCCTTTACTTTACATTCATTTATGAATTTTCTCCGTTGTAAAACTTTCAAGAAATTTAATTTTTTTAAAGAGAAGAAATTTCGAACGTTTTAAACGTTCTGCATTTTTTCAATTCTGACGTTTCCGTTCATATTTTCGTGCTTCGAAGCTACTACACGGGCTTAAATTCTGCAGAAAGCTTTAAAATGGAATTCAAATTCAAATACACACCGGTAAAACCGTGTTGCAAACTTCACTTCATTTCATTTCGGGGAAAGATATGCCGCGGAACGTACATTCAGAGTTTATTTACCCTTTCGATGCATTCGAAACGATTATAAAAAAAAAAAAACTTGGCACGTAATGTTTATTTACAAGCCGTATAGAGTGGTTGGTTTCGTGTGCGTGTCACGACCATACGTTATACATTACACTTTCTGGTCATGAAACAGCCGACTAACCCGATGCTCCGGGATCGAGATAGAACTATGCGTCATCGATGTCCAGCCGAGGGCTTCGTCTCAAGATTCTTGCAATTTTTAGAAAATATATCGACAGATTGAAAGTCGGTCGACATATCCGTACACGTGTTTCAGTGGTACGGGTTCCGTTGTGAGTTCTACTATGAAACTGCCGAAAAATAAATTATATCACTATTTTGTTGGATTTGTTGTGTTGTAGGCGTAGAAATTTGGAACGGTGCTAATTTTACTGTCTACAAATATTTACCGCGTATAATATTTCGATCCGTTTTTTACTATCTACAAATATTTACCGCGTATAATATTTCGATCCGTTTTTTTATTGTCTACAAATATTTACCGCGTATAATATTTCGATTCGTTAAATGTTTGGTCCGTTGAAATTGGAAAATATGGAAATTTCGAATGGTAACATTTGCTGCGTTGAAATGTCGGAGCCTAGAAATAGTCGGCGCGTAGAAATTTGAAAATGCGGAAACTTTAACCGTTCGGTTTTCGGACCGTAGGGGACATATGGTGTCGCAGTCTAGAAAATTGTTGAAATTACGGTTAAGCTTGTAAGATCATTGTTGTTGTTGATGCGTTTCTACGACCGTTAGACTTTCAGCCATAAAGGTTATTTCATCGATTATTAAATCACCTGGAGGAGAAATAACTGTTTCCCGCAGTGGGACGAACTCGAACTGATTTTTTTGCCGTATTGAAAGGGTCAAAGTGTAAACAAGAAATATTCTAAGCATAGGAATTTCAAGACATGGAGATCTTAAAACTTAGAAATGTTCCTAATCTAACCTAACTGTCACATATAGAAATTTCTAACATTTCATAATTCTGCACAGTAATAACATAAGTCCCTCCTTTAAAAATTCACGATGACTTTTTTCACCCCTGATTTATAAAAGTACCAAAAAATACATTTTTATATTTTCCATCTCATCCTCTTCCAATCAACTTAATTCCACTACTCACAAACTAAATTCTACCACTACCAACCTTCTCGTCCAGTTCTGCCAAATTGATTGCATAAATGTTCAAGTCACCCGGATTCCATTCGCGAATTACATACAGCGTTCTAATTTAGAGTACCGTGGCTTCATAACGTTTATACTATTATACCAAGTTCTATTTTTCTTTCTGCCCGCGATACGTGCCGCACGTTCGTCAGATTGAATTACCTGTCAGCGTTTCACGATTTTCACCTACGTACATCCATCCATACATACATACATACATACGTACAACATACATCTGCCATTCGCATTACGTCGACCGCGTCGTCGGATCACGGCGAATAAAATTCAGCCAATAAAACGATTTCGACCCGGCTGACAGCTAGGCTGTTTTGCAGATGTTGCCTAGTAACAAAAAGACCGTAAAACAGGACGGCAAATATTCCGCGGGATGTCAGCGCGGAATATAGATGTACGTTACTGGAAACGCCGGCGGAATATCAATGTTTAGCTTCTTTACCTGGCAGACATGAGAGGGGATTTATTTAATTGCGCTTCACGTTTCTGATTGAAAAAGAGAATTATTAAATGACTGACGTAAGCGTCTTATTAGGTCTGCGCAGATCCGCTGCTTATAATAATGTACAATTATTCCGAGAGTCGTATGAAGTATAACAGGTATAATTATGTGCAATGCAGGTATCTAACGACGTATGCAAACCTATTTACGATTTAGTATTAGCATATAGGTCGACTGAAAAAGTAGAAATGTTGGGAATGGGAAACACGTGTGCGTTTTTTATTAAATTCCAACTTTTTCAGAATTTTCATTCCTGTGTTTTTCCGAGGATATAATTATATATAAAGTTGGAATCTTTAAAAATTGGAATTAACAGTTCTATTAAATGTTAGATATTTAGACAAGACAATTTTTTAATTTTAATCCACGGTAATTCGTTGCCAGAATTATTTTGCCTTATTTTAATGTTCCCGGGAACATTATTTAATGGAACTTTCATGGTGTGCAACACCATGAGAAAACTTTTTCTACCACCAAGCATTTCCAACTGAGATATCAGGGAAGCTATGAGTTTCGAAAATGATCGCATTTTTCATGTCCAACATCGCGGATACCACAAAAAGGAATCCAATGACATATTACATTAGATCATTCCAGATTATTGCGGATCATGAGAGTTCACAAAAGGGCACGATGTTCCGCTCACTTCCGGGCGAAGGGCGTTTGTTAGCCGCTTTCCGCATCACGGGGCTCCGTGGCCATTCTCGTTCATCAGATCACTTTAGATTCTATGGGGTCGGGGAAAAAAGTGCCCATAAAGATGTGCCGCGTACACCGGATGACACATAGTGGACCACGAAAGCCCACAAAAATCTGGAAAACTTCAAAGCGCAGAAATGACCGCCCGTAAAAATTTCAGCGCGAAGGAATTTTAAATCGTGGAAATCCCGGGGAATGGAAATCTCTCGGCGCAGGGATGTCTAAACGAAAGGGCATTTCAAATAGCAGCAATTTCGAAATCAGGAAAGTTTCAAAATGTTACAAATAGTTGCGAAAACATCGCCAGCGTGGAGGCATCAAGGTGTGAAAATTTCAAAGTAATACCAGGATACAGATATTCGAAACAGCAAAAACATCTCTAAGCGTAAACGAACATCAAATCGCAGAAATTTCAAAATTCAGAAAGTTTTAGAATGTAAAAATACTGATGCGTAAACATTGCTAGTGTCAATGTATCACAGTGTAAGAAGTTCAAGGCGCGAAAATTGCAAGACATAGAATACGTCAATTTCATTGAAATGAGACTGAAATTTTAAAAATTAAATTACTTTCACAACATACAAATATAGTCAGGCAAAGATTTATAAAAATATTGTTAGGAAATGAATGGAAATATATAAAATCTCCTTCATTCCAGTGTGCAGTCAATTTTGTGGTTCACTAAAGTATATCCACGTCAAGTTATCACACACATATTTAGTTAAACAAGTTTTTCATAAGATAGATATTTCCCATAAGCATTACGTAATAAATTTATATCTCATATTACCGCTAAATAATACGTTGGATATTAAATATACAATTTCACAGCAAAGCTCTTCAATCTGATATTTACAATCATTATACGCGCTCGTTACTGTAATTTCATACACGACTGAAAATTCAATTTCTGCGTGATATTTTTCAATAGAAATAGAATATTGCATAACAAATTATCAAATCTCTGCAATATCTCGCGCGTCCGAATAGTCGTTTACTGACGCGTATTTGAAAATGACCAGCGGAAATATTACCTGGCCAATTTACAACATTATCGTAACCAGTGTAACGTAAAAATATTACCATATAACATAACGTGGAAATCGAACCCGAGCACGACACGGCGTTTACAAAATTGATTTGTTTAAAATGCGACCGTCGGAGATTATTAAGTTATTTACTGACACCCGACCCGTATCACTTGTGTTATTTCGTTCGTGATATTTCGGTATCTATCCCGTGGGATTCTCAGTTCGATGAATCGTGGATAGCACGGTTCGATAAACACTAATGCGTGATTCCATTCGTATTCGTCAACAGTGATGCAGCGGTTTGCTGTTCGCCAGAAACCTTTTGTACAAATAGCACGACAGGATTGTTCGTGTCGATTTTCAAGATGGAGCGATATTATAAGTTTAGACAAAGAGGTGCGATGTTCTTAAGATTTGGAATTTTTACGCTTTGGAGTATGGAAACTTTGAAATTTTTAAAAATTTTGAATGTTTAATCTTTGAAGTAGCGAGGCTCCAAAATTCTTACGTTTTGGTTTTTAATATTTGAAATTTCTACGCTTTGGAGTATACGATTTGGATTTTCTATGCTTTGAAGTATACGATTCGGATTTCCTACGCTTTGAAAGAACTAAACTTTGAAGTTTCTGGGCCCTGGCAATTCAATGCACATAAAGTATTAAAACTGATTTTTTAATCGCTAAAATTCCTAAATCAAGACATTTTTATGGGATGAAATTTCTATAACCTGAAATTTGTTTACACTTGGAAATTTCTATGCTTCGAAATGCTTGAAAAGTCTTTCCAACTCATACAATTTTCGACTACATAAAAATATCCGAATAATTATGAATATGAATCGGATTAATAAAATTTTAGTAAATTTGTCTTATACTGCTTTGGAGGCTCAATAGAGAGCTTTGTTTTTTGCCAGACATCCCCAGAAGTGTACCAGCTATGTTTACTCTGATAAACGTAGTATCACGATACGATCGAGATGACTTCACCAGGCAACTGCGGAATAAAAATAAGATAGTTGTTTCATCTTTAGACTATGATTAGATTCTAACTTTCCCAGGAATTCTATTTTTATTTTCAACATAAGCCGTTCGAATAAACACAGCTTCACGAGAAATCTCAAAATAATAGACACAGCGATACAGACTTTGATGTAAAAAAAAAACAGACACACATCGATTATAAAGAAACCGATAAAATTTACTTTACGTTCTAATTTCTATAATTTTTCATTTACACAGTGTTTCAATATTTTATTGAGCACATAGCGAGTGACTACTGAGCACAGTGTACCGAATAAGCCGCGTGAATCGTAATTAACTTTTTTTCTCACGTATCATCGCGGAACTTGTTAACGCGCAAGTGCTCATTATTGAAATTTATTATTTTTCGTCTCATTAACATGACGATAGACGAGAAAAGTGGGACGCCTAATGGTACGTGCAATCATTGCTGACATGCGTTTGCCATCAAGCGTGTTAGTACTGGTTTTCACCGTAACAACTTCATAAGACATACAAGATGTTCAGTTACGTAACTTAATTTTTGCACCAATAAAATTTTCTCCCAATATTTATCCCTTCTCGTAGAAAAAAACTATTTTCTCTATGATATAAAACAGCAATGTAAAAATTCTGCATTCGTATTTCTTTATCCTAATGTTCTAACAAATAAAAAAAAATCCACAACTCCGTGAAATTTTTGTGACGATCAATTCATAAACAATACAATCTGTCTCTTTGTTTTTAATTACGCGAGTTAAACGGGCGCAGACAGAATCATTTTTTTTTTCGAAACAGCATCCGATTATCCGTATCGTGCACCGATTCTTGAATAATGCATTAAGAGAGATGAATCAATAGGCTGCGATCAAACATTGCTATAGGCTGATTTTTTTTCTTTCTTTTGCAACAATCATGTGAACGAATATAGTGGGCGGACGGGTATCTCGCTCACCATGCTTCTTACGTGAAATTCTTAAGTGGTACTATACTTAATCACCGTGGCACAGGCGCAGTTTCATTTTTTTTTCCCGTGCGCCTCTTAATAACTGTGTTTTCTGACCGTTATTTTTCTATGCGCGAGCTACGTTCTGTAACGCTCGTAGCTTTTTGTTGTAAGTACGATTTTACCGGTGAGAATAAATGAAAAGATACACGTTTCCTCTAATTCGCTGGATTCCCTAAAATCTAGTAAATCGATGTTACTCACGCATTTTTTCTTCATCGGTGTCCAGTTTCTCTTTAAATATCCTCGCACTGAAATGTGTTCACGTTATAATACTCCATTCCGATGTGCGAAAAATTCGATCGTCAGGCTTGATTGTCACTTGCACCGCACGCCGTATCCAGGTAAACGTTGATTAAACAAAAAAATCATTCAACACGTCTGAAAGTCTCCGAGGTATTCCTATATGTTTTATCACCGCACGAAACGATCTCAGCATACCATGAATAATGCATAAACGCAAATATATTTTCGCTATTCGAGTTCGTACGATGTTTTCGTTTTTTTTTTGTTATTTATTTATTTTTATTTTCTTCTCCTTCCAAATAACTCACCGCGACGTCCGGTCGTTTAGTTTCCAATCGTTTCGTGGTAAAATTTCATTAACATCTCCCGACACGTCAGTTTCTCGCGCCGATTCCGTATCAGTTTCTTTAATCTCTATTCAAATCGGCCGCGTATAAATGCACCGGTGTCTGCCGAGGAGAAATGTCGTAGCGAAACTCTTGTCATCATTAGAACTAATGACACACCGTCGTCGTTCCTTTAATCACAGCATTCCTACTTTCAATCCCGGGCGCACTTTGCATGCTCGTGTTTCCACCGTATGCAATCAGCGGATATCGTGCACCATCATTCTTCCATCGCAATCGCGGTGTTTCGACAAACCCCGTGTTGTTCGTTGTCTGGCACAAATTGTTCACACGTTCAGGATTACCTTTCCGCGGATAACTACGTAATGTTCTAATGGCGGGACACAGCGGTTACGCTTCAATTGCACGTTGGGAAAACGCAGCCGTAAACGGTACACCATAGAAAACATTACAAACGTCTGTATCACGCGTGTAAATCGGGACGTACTTTAAGTGTCTTGTTCTTTGAAAACATTCAGTGTCGATAGGTTAATCCTATAAAGAATTTTTACCTGTATCGAAACACGTTAGTAGGTAACGGTAGGTTAAACAAACATTTTCAGTTTCTTATCACAATGGATTAATTAACACGCGTGTATTCCAGGTTTTTTATCAATTTGTTATTACAGTCTGTTTACAGTCTGTTTTATAAATTAATCGAGGCACATCCGTTCGAACGAGTCTTGCGGACGATTTTCGCTTCTCTACTGTATGTACACAGTTATTGTGTGTCAAGTGGGATCCAGGAAGCGTTGAGGTCGTCGGATGACACGTAAGAATGCCTCGTACAGCGCGTGCTAACGGTCCGGAGGCTCCGGTTGCCGATAAACTACGATCTACGGCTGGATCTTTATCCCACTACGATTTCGATCTTTGTCGGGAACGATAAATATTTCGCGTCGTCGGAAATCACGTGGACTACTGGTCTCCGCGGGGCCAGGTATCAACAGTCGGGCTATGCAAATGAGGCTTAGGAACGTCAAGCTTAAAACCTGCCGAACAATACACCTGGACCGTTCGGGTTCTTTCGACACAGGTAAGAAGATTTTCGGTGCTCTCTACGCCCCTGTATACGTGTACGATCGTCCGGCCTTCGAGCAATGCAAATTCTTCCCTTCCTCTCAACGAACATTTACTCGTATACTCGTATCCGATTCGATTCGACTGACACAAGCACGTGGCCAGGTGATTCTAACAACACGTTCCCCTGATGACACGCGTTAGAGTGTCTCCTGGATCAATGTAGAAAAAAAAATCTCGCCGTTCACGGGATCCAGTTCCTCTCGACAACGCTGGTACAACAGTTTTACTTCCCACAGGTCACTCCTAACGAGTTCCAATTTCTCACTTAACCGTCTAACTGGAAACAACACACGAATGGTAGAACACTCCGGAAACACAGTTCGGCTATCGACAAACTTCTCGAACGATTTTGAATCGGGGCCTTATTCCTAATTGGCCGAAAAGGGTCTGTTTAGCACGAGATTACAGAATGCACACGGTATCGCGAAGGAACAGGCACTCTCCGTACCAGAAATTCACGGGACGCCGGGTCTCCAGGTGACTACGGCAGGTAAACCGCTCGGAATGCTCGCAAGGCGTCGCTGGGCTCTCCGCGACTACTTCTCCCAGCGTGTGTGGGGCACTTGGCGACCGCTCTGTGGGACCGCACGGTGGGGGCGTACCCGGCACCCGAGGAATCTTACGGAAGGTATTATGGGGGGACCACGTTCCGGTGGGAATGACGCGGCTTGGGACTGCTACGGGTTTTCGGTGGTTGTCGAATTTTTTAACACTATAGGTTTGCCACGAGTTTATACCGATAGATGGAATTGGCATTAAATTGTTTGAAAGGTAATGTAAAATAGAAATTTAATATAGATTTTCTAAATAAGAATAGAAGAGTTTGTACCGATAGATGAAATTGGAATTAATAGTTTGAAAGGTAATGTAAAATAGAAATTTAATATAGATATTTTAACACTATTTCTACCAAGAGGTGTCAAAAGACACCTTTCAAATTTTAACTTAAAATTATTCGTTAAGTTATTCGTTAAGTTATTTCTCCATAATTAATTTGTTGACTTTTTATACAGTAGTTGTTAAATTATCTACATTTAACTGTTAATTTGAAATCCCAACAGTTTTGGCAAATATTTACATGCAAACGAAAAGGTGTCAAAAGACACCTTTTGGTCGAAATAGGTATACACACAATCGTGGTAGAAATAGTGTTAAATAAGAATAGAAGAGTTTGTACCGACAGATGGAATTGGCATTAAATTGTTTGAAAGGTAATGGAAAATATAAATTTAATATAGATATTTTAAATAAGAATAGAAGAGTTTGTACCGATAGATGAAATTGGAATTAATAGTTTAAAAGGTAATGTAAAATATAAATTTAATATAGATATTTTAAGATGAATAGAAATATGGTACATTTTAAAAATAAATAAATGTGTGAAATAAATTTTATGGTTGGTATACACGGATTTCTGTCGAAGGTTTCTCTGAAAGTAGAAGACAGGAAAGATTAGATTTGTGATCGTATGTTTTATAAGTGTAGGTAAGAGTTAGTTAAACTATTCTCTTAAATAGGGTAAGAATTTTCTAGAAGAAAATTTAATGAAAAATGTTCTCAGGAGGGTCAAAATGAACCTTTGGTAAACCTAGTGTTAAGGAGTCTAGGTTTTCATGGTAGGGTTTTATTTGTTTCATTTTATCGACAAGTCCTTTTTTGAAGATTTTATTCAACATTTATAATTGTTCTCTTCTTGAACGTAAACCTGTAATTTCATTTGTATGTTTTTTAATTATTTATAGAACCATGTTTAGTTTTTTCTATTCGAGAGTTAATGGTGTCCGGTGAATAAAAATACGAAGTCAGTGTATTTTTAATATTTTCTAATATTTCTTGGTTGATTCCTTTTAATCGATCATGAAATTCGAATGTACTTTTAAAATGATGGCGGGAAACGTGTTATATTATTTTGAGCGTGATATTAAATTATAATAATCAATTTTTTAATTTGCTAGCGATGAAAAGCGATGTTTTAATGGTTATTTTTATGTTGGTGACTGTACCTCGCAGTTTTTGTTAATGCTGTAGGATCGTGAATTTGAAGTAAAGATGAATAGTCTCCATGTAGTAGTAATAGTAGTAGTAGTAGTAGTAGTAGTCGGTATTATTAAACAATAGTTCCAGACATGAAAATAAAGAATAAGAATATGTATTTTAAATGTTCCCGCAGTGACATTCATTAAATCTTAATTACCCTGTTAATTAAGAATATTACGGTTATTCGAAAACGCTAGTCTAATTAAAATTCCTAATTATGTCTTCAAACCAGATATTTCTAACGAAAAATATCTATATTCACCATACCAACATTCCTTGGATAAAAAAAAATATTTTTCTGACGGACATTTTTTTGCAAAATGCGTCATACCATTGATATAATTGATTTGCTTCTTTTTTAATTACGCAGCAGGAACAACAGAATTCTCAAAGCGAAGTTAACGAAGTCTTTTTCTAAAATACCAGACAGGGCTATGACATTCTTGCACGATAATTAACAGTGAAAACGACCAGGTTTTGCACAAACATCTCAAATTGGGACCATGCGAATTGTTGTCGTGTGACAAATATTGTTCTCCCATAAAGACGTGCCGAACCATGGAATAAAGTCGAATTGAAAAACGAAGCGCGTCCCTTTATTTTCACCAATTATGTATTCTGTATCTGCATCAATGGAAATCTATTGTTGAAATTTTGCATTGTACATGTATCGTGGAAATCCTAGGAATAAATAAAAATTCGATCGCACACGTTCCGAAGAATCCATACCAATAGTTTTTCTCGAATGTATCACAATATCTCTTTTTTTTTTAGTAAAAAAGGAACAATACATAATAACTATTATTTTTATATTTCTCTATGTGTGTCTAGAGACACTTTCTTTTCACAAGCAGAACGTCTTCATGCACCAGGGGATCTAAATTAACAATTGAAAGAAAAATAACAAGAATGAGGCCATCTGCACATTAACTACAGTGAATTAGAAACACGTGTGCGGAGTGGAACGTGCATTTATGCCGCGACCTATAGGTGAAATAGAGAGATAGAATAATATCCATTTACGATCTGGTTTTAAATAAAACTATCAAGTTGGAAAAACAAGATGCAAGATTTTCATAAATTAAGAAACTAGTCAACTATGCAACCCTGACACTGGTTTCCGTGATAATATATTCATAGCTCGTTTAAAATTACTGATCACCGAAGTCTGAAAAATTCGAAAACGCGCAAGTTTTAACGGAGAGAATGATTTTCGAGGCGTAGAAATTTCAACGCGCAGAAATTTCAAGGCGTAGAAATTTCGAGGCGCAGAAATTTCAAGGCGCACAAATTTCGAGGCGCAGAAATTTCAAGGCGCACAAATTTCGAAGCGCAGAAATTTCAAGGCGTAGAAATTTCGAGGCGCAGAAATTTCAAGGCGTAGAAATTTTGAGACGCAGAAGTTTCGAGGCGCAGAAATTACAACGCGCAGAAGTTTCGAAGCGCAGAAATTTCGAGGCGTAGAAATTTCAACGCGCACAAATTTCGAGGCGCAGAAATTTCAAGGCTTTGAAACTTCAAAGTTCCGTAATTAGAACGCGTAACAATGGTAAACTTTAGAAACTTTGAAATGTAGCCATTTTTGGGTCCAGTTTCTTCGAGACGCAAAGATGTTGCTGTACCCATAGAAGTTGCAAAACAGAGAATATGAATGTGCACACAAATTTTATATACTGATGATACTTCAAAGTGGATGAACTTTACTTGAACGAACCGCAACATTTGGAAATTTCAAAGCACAGACATTTTGACACGCCATTTTCGACGTGTATTTCGTATTTTAGAAATTACGTACAGATTTCAAGGCGCTTTCGTGAAATAATTTTAACTAGATAATGGTAAAATTTCTAACGACGTGATTCCATAGCTCCAGGAATGTCTAGTTTTAATCATGAACCTAGGAATCTCGTTATAACCCAGAAAATTGTACAAACGTGTAATGAACACCGGCATAAATTATAATAATACGCCGAGGAATATTCCGAGGTTTCTTGCAGTCCGTCGGAATCCCGTTCTTCTGGTATCAATTCTTCATCATCATATCTTGCGATGCGTGTTGAATACGAAGTATAGCAACTTCTCATCGCTTCATTTTATGAAACCGTGAAACGGCTGCGGAAAATACGATATCCCCGAGAAACATTTTAATTAGTAGAACAGATTTGAGGCTGCTGTAATCCGTTCAGTATCCCCGATATAATTTCCAGCCATAAAAATATGAAGATAACCAACACCAGCGACTGCATACGGTGCAATTTTATTACCAGTTTCCACGCGGCGTGTTGCAACACTGATCTTCAGGCATAAATTAATAAATTATGCTACCGCGAAATAGTCTTCGCGAAGACAAAAATTATGATGCATATAAAAAAAAAACAATCCGATTCCTATGCAAATTCAACTGGAAACATTGATCATGAAATTTTATCTGAATAGTTTATATCGTAACGTGTTTGGATAATTTTCAACTGGAAAACTGCATGGATCTAAAGTTTCTATCCATTTCTAAACCATGAAATTTCCTTGCAAAGTCTTTCGCAATAGGTTGAAATAGCGTTGTTTTATTGACAGTATTGCTGATAATATGTGCAGGACGTGCGACGATGGCTGGCAAACGGGGAAAAGGTATTTTTATTTAAACAGTTTTCCTGAAAAAGTTAGGCGAATGTGTCGTTCCCTTTTATGCGGCATCACAATTTATCTGAGATGATTACCTTACTATGTATTGATCAGATAGCAACGGTTTTTAACGGTAAAAGTTTATACGTACGCGCGCAATGTTAGTTTGCTTTTTATTGGCAAGTGAATTTCAATTTAACAGAGTTCTGCTACGCCGTTATTGGCAGAATTCCTGGAATGTGTGTGTATAAAGTAGCACAATAGTAATTTATACTTTGTGACTATTTAACACAGTCGCTGGAATTAAATTCATTCTAATATAATTACACGTTTTTATAAACTTTAATAAAATATAAAATAGATAATGAGTTGGTTATTAACAAAATTCTTATGTATATGTTAAGAAATTTAGACAAACGTATAACAATGAAACTAAAAGTAATTTAATCTATTTTAATAGTAATCATAATATTTCATGTATTTAAATAACGAGTTTGAAAAGTTAAAAATTTTATTTCTCTTATATTTAATGGACAATAATTAATTGTTCTCTTATAAAATTGTAAAATCTTATTCCCGCGTACTCTGCAATTGCATTCCAAGTTAAATCAATCTACGTAGCTGAAATACGAAATTATTGATTTGTTGTCACAAATGATTTGATGGAAGTAAAAATATATTACAAGAACAATAAACTTCATAGTTAAAACACTTGAAGTAAGTACATTTTATTACGAAGAAAATCAAGTGTCGTATAAAATAATTTCTCTAGATAAGTGCTATCACTTGTCAAATATTTAAAGGAGGTTGTAACTCGTACAAGTGTACAGGTGTATTCGTTGAAATTGTATCGTCAGTTTTACGAGAATATCTCGGTATCTTGTGCAAATATTGATAATGTATTTCATAATGCCGGTGTGAATCATGTCGATAGTGAGCTAGGGTTTTAAATACTTCTTTAAAATTCAAATATTGCGCTAAATAAGTTAATGATAAGCATGCTATCGCTTATCGAAAGCTTCGCGTGATAAGGTCACAGAAACAAGTACGAATTTCACAATTGGTCAATGACCGAGGGTTTTTTTTTGGAAGGTTTATCATAGTACATGAAAACTTTATTGCAGTGACAATAGTAATTCATTTTTTACGAGGAATTGCGTAGCAAGTGGATTAACTACATTACATTTCGTTACAACGAACGATAATTACAATCCTCGTTATCAATTTGTTAGATAAATTAGAAGGTAACTGAAAATGCAATTGACCGGGTAGAATGTAAATTAGTTTCTATAAATACAAGTCATTTTACAGTTGGCACCTCAAAATACCAAGGGACACGCGAATTGAGCAATTTGTGAAAGTGTTAAATAAATTTCTTTCGAAAAGCATAATAAATAACATGCTATTAAGTATTTAACATTATTTGGTGATTCTGAGGTAAATTTCTACGGGAAGGAAAATCGTGGTATGGTAATTTAAAGACCTAGAAATTTTAATACGTAGACCAGATCTCCAAGGCTGAGATTTTGAAACACGGAAATATTGCAGAACAAACATTTGTTGCAGTTATTTTTCTACGCGGAATTTTTTGGGAACTCAAATATTGAAAAATTTTGAAAAATCAAAATTCCGAAAGGTCTGGTTAGGTCTGGTTAGGTTATTCTAGGAAACGAAAATATCGACTTGTAGAAATTATGGAAAAAAGAAATATCCATATCTAGAAAATTCTAGTCCAAACACTTTCAAGGTGCCCACATAAAAAATAATTTTAATGAGAAACTAAACAATTTTCTACGAACGATAAGTCTTATCACTTGTTCCACATTCGTTATTTTTGCGGCAATAAGGGCATAGAGGTAGGTACGAGTTCTTTTACACTGGTTATATACCATGGCACACGCTATAAGGTTTATTACCTTGAGATTTATGCGTCGGAACCTCGTCGTCTCGGTATTTGCTGTGTTTTCGCTGACGTTAGCACGAAGCGGCAAAAAACAAGCTAAAGAAACTCTTTAATTATTTCGAGTAATTTAATTGGGCAGCGATATCGTTATTTGTGGAATACTTAGTCATGGCTTTTGTTCGAAAGATCGCGAAGGTGTGTTTAAGCATTTTATACCTAGTGTGTACAGAAGAATTTTATTACCTGATTAATTATTACGAGCGAAAATCACGATTACCATTTGGTCTTGCTGATGCGGACAAGTAAAAGTCCAATTATCATTTTTCCAAAATATTGCAAAAACGTCCACATTATACTGTATAATTTGTAGAAGCAATTTCATAAAGGTTTTACAAGTTAAATTTATTTAATATCCTATTTTTGAAAAACAAAACTGAATCGCTTTAAAATTAGTTTCTCCAAGAAATAAAAAAAAAATGACATTGCAAGGAACTTTATTTCATCGTGTATTCCTGTTAAAAAGTTGTCTGCTTTTCGCAATGATTAACTACGCGCGAATAGCGTTATTACACAATCTATTCTCTATAATTATTTGAAAGTATTATCCATTAAATAAATTATTCATTGCTCGTTATAATAGCAACTTTGTGCTGGAATAACGGATAAAAGGTGAGCCACATGCAGGTGTCTGCCACCTTTTCTATGCATGCATATGGCGTTTAAACGCGCGATACAAACGATCCGATACATCAGTATTGATTTGCATGGACGCAAATGAATATGTGTCATGTTATTCCTCAACAACGTAACGGTTACGTCGTAACCTCTACCATCGCTTACTCTTAGTTCGCTATAGCTACTACTTTAAACTATTACACAGGAATTAGTAATATTTCATCGCCGGCAAATTTAATTCGAATTTTTCTAAAAATTCGTTAAAAATTAAAATGAAACTTCAGAGGAGATGTGAATTCAAAATTAAAGGCTTTGGACGAATTCTAGGACGACAGAGGATCAAAGGGTATACATTTTTAGAGGTGTTTAAGTTCAAGGTTGAAAATGTTAGCTGGGTCGACCATTTAAAATGTAAACGGCGACTAGAAATTTATTTAATACGGAAATAACTACGCGTAGAAATCTCGCAACCCAGACATATTTGTGGCGTAGAAATTTTAGTTGGATGTAGTAAATAGTTAATTGGGTACTTCATTCGAATAACGGAAGTTTTTTACTTGTGCTAAGAAAGATGTAGACATTCAATGCAAATATGTTAATTGTATATAATTAGTGGAACATGAAATTCAATGCACTTTTACAAAGGTTGTGAGAAATAAAGTTTCCTACAATTTTATATTTTCGCATAGGATAATCATAATCGATTATTTTAATTTTCTAGCGATGAATAGTGACGGCTTCATTAGTACATATTCTGATTATTTTTGCGTAATATTCTCTATACATACATATACCTAGTAGTAGTTTTATACGTATTTACATATTATTCAGCAATAACCTCAGACTTAAAAATAAAGTATAAAGCATTGTATTTTAAATATTCTTGTATGTCATTGTTAAAACTTGATTACTACGTATTTCTAACGCATGTGTACTATAAAACCACTGTTGACATTTTAATTGTATATAAGAAATCAATTTTAATAATTCTATTAGTTGTTTTTAAAAATCTGCGAAGAAATCGATCAAATTTAATAAAATGTGTTTAATTCATTAGGTTTACGTTTCCCTTCGAATGTTGAAGAATATCCATGAACCGATCTTTCACCTTTTCATGAAAAATGAAGGCTGCGATGACTTATCGACAGCGTCCATTAACAGAATTATTCGATTGCAGAAATGATAATAGGTTTCTTTGTTGACTACTCCACGGACGAGACGTACGTTGTGCAATTATCTATTTGATTGCCTTGTGCATCTATGTGCGCAGGTATACATATAGCATCATCGCTACGTGTCCTGCAATCATGCGAGTATTAGTTGCAGTGGAGAATACAGTAGTCTACTACCGTAATAGCAAGCTACCACTTAATCTTTCGATTTATCGATAAATCCTTTTTTTGACGATTTCATTCAACATTTACTATTGTTCTCTTCTCGGATGTAAACGTGCAATTTCATTTGTATATTTTTTAAAATTATTTATAGAATCATGTCTAGTTTTTGCTATTCAACAGTTAATGGTGTTTGATAAATAAAAATACGAAGTCATTGTATTTTTAATATCTGTGATTGCGTTTGGGTTAGGTCAACAACTTTTCTTGGATGATTGAAAAGTTTTTGCAGATAGTGAGTTAAGAATTTTCTTTTAGCTTCGATTTCTTTTTGCACTCCCCACAGAATTGTCTAGTTTCGATACTTCTTCGGAGTTCTACAGAATCGTCATTCTTCTATTTACTCATCGAAGGAAGAAGCGTTTACTCGCGTGATAGGTGTAATCTGAATGAGAAGCAATTAAAGTTACTCTCATTCGACACGTTGAAATTTGGTTGCATGAAAATGTCGAGGATTGGAAACTTGGAAACATAGAAATTCCAACTTGTTTGGGAAACTCAAGCCTTGTGAACATTAAAGCATAGAAGTTTTAAGGCTTTGAAATGTTAAAACGTTTCGATCCAACAAGTGGAAATTTTGAGCCCAGCAAACTTCGAAATTTCGATGCGTACAATTTTCAAAACCCAAAAACTTGAGACTCTAAATTATTCAGCACAGAAACTTCAATGTTAAAAAATTTTCAAATGAAAATATCAACGCGATGAAATTATCTGGAGTTATTGTACGTTTCATTGCTGACTATAAAGTTTTGCCGGATAATGACTTAATAAATTTCTTCTAGCGCCGATTCTTCTTTAAAGTTCCAGAAAATCCCCTATCTTTTATTGACTCGTCGAATAAAACGAAGCGTTTGCTCACGTGATTGATGTACCTTTGAGGCAGGCAATTAAAGTTACCTTGATTCTCAAACCGCTTCTTTTTCAGGTGCCTTTAATTCATTTGATGGTATGTACTTTGAGAATGCTCGGTGAAATTAGTGATTATTTCGAAGTGCCCTCTGCGATTTTACATAACCATTCGTAATTAATTGTAGCTCTACGGGTACAAAATGGTCCGCGAAACAATAATTAAACGCGTTAATTTATAACTGACATACAGGTTATCGAATTTCTATTAAAACTTTAATAATCAATTTCGATCGATACGAATTAAACAACTGAACCGATTTTCAGGAGTTGCTTTTACCGCGGTGGTAATTTAAAATACTTCCATATAATTAAGATATTTTTATATCAGATTTACAAAAATTATCAATCATTTAAATCATTATCCGTTAGAGCGTTTTGTATCATTTGAAATTGCCAACGATTATTAAAATTATTCTTTAACAGTCATATTATACCAGAAGTAATATATTCTTTGGCAATTATTTTTAGTATCATAATTCGCTTAAGTTTCAAAGCTCCCTCGTCTATAAAGTACGCAATTAAAAATAAGAATTATCGCAATTAACTGTTCTGTTCTATATATGTGTGTCTTTTTTTTGTTGGTACGCATGCTGCGCATTCGGCTGAAAGTCATGTATTTCTATATTCCCCGCTTTCCGCGAGTGTAATTAAAAATTAAAATTGGATTAGTTAAATGCGGCCGCTCGGTTTCTGTAATCGTCATACTCCGCTTAATCGTTTTAATACCGTAAGTTTAACCATTTCGCTATTTCGCAATTAACGCATTACAATAGAAGCGATACACCACGGAGAACCGCATTGACATGTATTGCACGCACTTCATCAATGAAGCATGTGCACATAGCAGTGGAAAATGACGGGTAGTACTATACCCGAATTAGTGAAATTGTATACACATACGATAAGTAAATCTTCATTTTAACATAACGTACTCAGGATTTTATAAACATCCAAAATTCGCACAAAATTATTGTTTTTGAGAAATTTCCAAATTTTATTCGATTATTTCGATGACATCCGTGACATTCAATTTCTGGAAATTAGATTCTAGAAATTAGGAATTCCTGGATATTAAACCCAATACAACATTTATAATAATCATTTTATGGACTCGCGGTATTTAAATCAATTTCATATGAAACCACCTTACACGTTCTTGATTTATGTGTTTACGTTACGTGGAAATGCAATCCCAGAGTGTCAGAAGTTTGTATTTTACTGCCAAGTCTGCGCTGTTACAGCCAAGCAATTTACTCGGAAGTCAAAGCATCGTATTGTATAATCCGTGTCAAAAGTATTTCAATTTCTTGGTCTCTTTGTATATCGATGAATTAATATATCTATTTCTGCTATCGACAACGATATCGATATCGAATCAATTTTCTGTATAATTCCCATCCCAATCTTGATATTCCGTGATTATAAACTGTTTCCCAGAGACACGTTTGCCTGTCTCCGCGTTTGTGTGCGATTCATTTAAATAACCGTCACTATTTCGAGATTAGGCAAAGACAGCGCCGGGAGAAACAATCCGAGTTTAATTCGGGAAGCGAAAGCGGAATTCGTGACAGCACTCGCTGCTATTGAGAGATTTAGAATTGGATTACGCGGAATGCAACGGGAACTTAAGGTACACATCAAGAATATAATATATTAATCCCCTGCGTGGGAACTTAGGGTACTTGCCGCGGTGCACCGATTGCGATTGCCCATTTAAATTGATTTTCCATTGGAACACACGCCGAAGATCAGTTTTCTCCAGGTATTTCGAGGCAATAGAATTTAGAAACGGAAACAGAACGCGAGAAAGTAATAAAGAAAGTGAAAGAAAAGGCGGGGAATATTAATAGATACTTAAGAACTGAACGACTTTCCGATCAGTTTTACTGCCGTGACTTTTAAATCGAATTGGAAGACTGGAGAATTTTAAGCGCTGGGAGTTTCGAAGTAGGGAAATATCCGAGCCAAGAAATTTAAATGGTGGAAGCTTCGGAGGGTGGAAACACCCAACGGAAAATATTTCGGAGCGTAGAAATTTGAAGCTACGGGAATTTTCATTGCGCAGAGATTTCAGAGCATAGACACTTTATTGCGCCGAGATTTTAGATCGCGATAACTTGATCGCGTAGAAATTTGGAAAGTAAAAATATTTAACCTTGAGAACCTCATTAATCAGAAATAGTAAAGATTAAAAATATCAAAACTAAAACTGTCAAAGCATCTATCTTTTAATCACCAAAAATATCAAGCGACCGCTCTTCAAAGCGCAACAATTATCAACAATGAAATACCCCAAACAACATCAAGTTTACAGGTAAACACTACTTTCAACGTTATTATAAAGAGTCTTCCAAACTATGGTTTCATGGCAAGAATCTCTCAAGGAAAGTAGTGACAACAATCAACCGTATTAAATCTATCCATTACGGTTTGGTTTGGTCACTGAAAAGAGTAAACATTGTGAAAGATCCCAAGTGTCAATGTGGTGCTGGACATGAGGACATCAACCACGTTTTATGGCAGTGTCCACTGTATGATCTCCAAAGAGAGACCATGTTCAGTAAACTCGAAGAGTTTAAAATCTTTCCTTCACTGAATTGCTGAAAGTTTATTGTCAGGGCCTCACATGGACGCCTGCTTGTGTATGGGCTCCTTTCTCAAGGATTGCGGTCTAAATGTTTAGTTTCTAAGTTTTGTATTGTATTAATGATATAATGTTGTATTACTTTATTATTATGTATCCCTTGTCGCCTCACAGACAATGTATCCCTTTATGTCTGACAGGCTTGAATAAATTTTTGGTGACTTAATGTTTGGAAATTTTGACACTTTTAATTATGTGTGCGATTTTTTTGTATTAAGTCACCAAAAATCCAATCCGCAAAATTCTTCAAATTCCCCATTCGCGACACGAAACACAACAATCCCAGCCAATCATTTCCCAGCTCATTATTCCGTACTGCAGCAACATTTAAACCCCCGGTTGGTTAAACTTGTCCAATAAATATCCTATTACCTGGCAAAATCCGAACGATTTACACAATCCCGTTTATCCGATCGATCCACACATGAATTCCCAAAGCGCAAACTGGCAGCCCGGCCCAGGCGAGCATTTCGGGTGCTACAATCTGGAACGGAATTTCTCGATTGGCGTTTCATAAGATGCACGGAACGGAAACGTGTCGATGGGATCCAACAATGAGGCGCATGCACGACATGATTCTAGGACAAACGGTCACGAGAGCGGGGCACACCAGACACCGACTGTTGTTGTAGTACGGAACGGCTGTTCCTGTCGGAGATCAAAATCAACGCTGAGAAGTGCCGTGTTAGGGGGACACGGCCGCAGCGTAGCCTGGAATGAACGACGAATAGCGCGAATAAGCAAAATACACGCGTCAATTCACCGCACACCGACTGCACAGTGTTTATTCCCGACTACCATTTTGTCGTTGGCTAATAAATACCCGCCGATTTCCTGTTGCATTACGAAACGGTTATGTCCACGGAAGGACTCTTCGTCGTTCTATGAACAACGTGGTGTCTAACCCTTTCAATACTGAATTATTTGAAGATTTTTACGCCCATGGGACGGATTTAACACGATTTCTACCACGATTGTGTGTATACCTATTTCGACCAAAAGGTGTCTTTTGAAACCTTTTCGTTTGAATGCAAATATTTGCCAAAACTGTTGGGATTTCAAATTACCAGTTAAACGTTGATAATTTAACAACTATTGTATAAAAAGTCAACAAATTAATTGTGGAGAAATGATTCAACTTAACGAATGATTTTAAGTTAAAATTTGAAAGGTGTCTTTTGACACCTCTTGGTAGAAATAGTGTTAATTTGTCGCTATATGGATTAATATTTAAAAGTAATACATATTTGGAATATACTTATATTGGTGTTCGTCGCTCCCTGAACAACGTTGTGGTTAACCCTTTCAGTACTGAATTATTTGAAGATTTTTAAACCCATGGGACGGATTTAACTTGTCGCTATATGGATTAATATGTAAAAGTAATACATATTTGGAATATACTTATATTGGTGTTCGTCGCTCCCTGAACAACATGGTGGTTAACCCTTTCAGTACTGAATTATTTTAAGATTTTTACGCCCATGGGACGGATTTAACACTATTTCTACCACGATTGTGTGTATACCTATTTCGACCAAAAGGTGTCTTTTGAAACCTTTTCGTTTGAATGCAAATATTTGTCAAAACTGTTGGGATTTCAAATTACCAGTTAAATGTAGATAATTTAACAACTATTGTATAAAAAGTCAACAAATTAATTGGGGAGAAATGATTCAACTTAACGAATGATTTTAAGTTAAAATTTGAAAGGTGTCTTTTGACACCTCTTGGTAGAAATAGTGTTAATTTGTCGCTATATGGATTAATATTTAAAAGTAATACATATTTGGAATATACTTATATTGGTGTTCGTCGCTCCCTGAACAACGTTGTGGTTAACCCTTTCAGTACTGAATTATTTGAAGATTTTTAAACCCATGGGACGGATTTAACTTGTCGCTATATGGATTAATATGTAAAAGTAATACATATTTGGAATATACTTATATTGGTGTTCGTCGCTCCCTGAACAACATGGTGGTTAACCCTTTCAGTACTGAATTATTTGAAGATTTTTACGCCCATGGGACGGATTTAACACTATTTCTACCACGATTGTGTGTATACCTATTTCGACCAAAAGGTGTCTTTTGAAACCTTTTCGTTTGAATGCAAATATTTGTCAAAAGTGTTCGGATTTCAAATTACCAGTTAAACGTAGATAATTTAACAACTATTGCATAAAAAGTCAACAAATTAATTATGGAGAAATAACTTAACGAATAATTTTAAGTTAAAATTTGAAAGGTGTCTTTTGGCACCTCTTGGTAGAAATAGTGTTAATTTGTCGCTATATGGATTAATATTTAAAAGTAATACATATTTGGAATATACTTATATTGATGTTCGTTGCTCCCTGAACAACGTTGTGGTTAACTCTTTCAGTACTGAATTATTTGAAGATTTTTATGCCCGTGGGACGGATTTAACTTGTCGTTATATGGATTAATATGTAAAAGCAATACATTTTATTTGGAATATACTTATATTGGTGATTCACTATCACTCACTTATTTGCAACTGTAAGATGTCATACAGAAACGTTAGGAAATTGTTTGCGATCAACGCCCACTGGTTAAGATGCCGCAAATATCAACGCCTGCTTATTAACACTTTGAATGCCACTATAGATTTACAACATGGAAATATTAATACTTTGAGTGTATATTTCATGTATAAATAGAACTATTTTTAAACGTTTTTATAACGCATTAGTTTCTTTACATCATCGTAGAAACGGCGATGGTACCGAAATACGTCCAAATATTAACATTTATTATAATTATGATTTTCTACTGATAAGTAGAAATTGGCGTGCCGGTCACCGATGACCCCCGTGGCATTCAACGTGTTAAATTCAGATGACGAGTCAGACTCGTCCATGGTAACTTCGCCCAAGTAAGCAGACGACGAGTCTCACTCGTCAAGTGTTCTCAAAGGGTTAACGAAATTTGAAGGTAGTGTAATAAATTGTTTAATTCAAGGTCTGAATGAAAGAATTTGATGATAAATATTCCAATACTTATGTAATGAGGTAGGTTTAGAATTAAGTGTCTGTCTTTTCGTTTGTTTCTGTGACAGGTGCACGTCATGGTGTGTCAATAATTATTGTCAGGTGTAAGGAGTGCATTAACGCAATTGATGACACACGTTAGTCGACATTGGTAAATGAGGAAATTGAATACATTTTATCGCAACGCTCGGTCCATTCGGATGAAAATGGAGAATATGAACTGCTGCTACACATTGTCGTTCGTCAAATATATTTAATTAACACCAGGTTTACCCCGAGTTTACATGTACCTATTTCTATCAAAGGTTTCTCCGAAACCAGAGAATAGAAAAGATTAGATTTCCGATTATTATATTTTATAAATATAGGTAAAAATTAATTAAAATGTTCTCATAAAATATAGCAACTTTTTTGAAATTTAACGAAAAATTTTCTAACAAGAGTCAACATGACCTTATGGTAATACCTAGTGTTAACATGTTCAATCCGCACGCACTTTTTTTATTTTCTGCATGATGAGTCAGCGCGTGGCTATAAGTTGTTTATTCTACTGGCAGCACTGGTGTGTTTGTTTTCATTTACGTTGTCAGTATATTTGCTGTTTAGTTTATCACAAGCCGTGCACGTGCAATATTATAAGTCCTGATTTAGTTGAATTAAATTTTCCAAATACGTAAATAAAGTATTCAATTGAAAATGAAAAGTAAATGTGGGTCACCGGTGGTTCACACCATTAGATAAAAGCGCAGCTTGTGGGCCACCGGTGACCAACGCAGAATGGAATATATTAATTGTAAATTACTACTGTTTTGATTGTCAATAACTATAGGTTCTAGTTTGAAATTATGGGCAAGGTTGTTTATTCGAAAACAGTGGAGTTCGAATGCAGCAAAATAATCTGCACCAAATCGTACAATTATTAAACCTAAAAAGTTGATGACACTTGATCATGACATTTTCCAATAATTATGAACTATTCATCACCGAATCGCTTCGAATAAAATGTCCCACATTTTGCAAGCACAAGGCAAAAAGGAAGACATCCATTTTTCGTGTATCTTTTAATTAATTTAACAGCTGATTAATTAAACGACTGGCTACACCATGGACAGAACAAATCTAGACGTTTGAAAAAGTCATTAGTCTTTTCAAACAAAGTAAGAAACAATTTTCTGATTGTTAGATAAAATTGAAACACCTGCCTTGCTATCCTATAAAATTCATTAAACCTGACACGTCTTTTTGCCTCAAGTCCACAGCATTCTAATTATAGGGTCTTAAATTCAATCGAATGATAGAATGATTCCAATATTCTGTTTAAATTCAAATTAAACAATTTCTCGAATCTAATCGTCCTAAATTATTCTAGATACCTATGTAAAACATAAAAAAAAACATTTTCGATTATAAAGTACAAACAATAAATCTCCAAAACAAGACACACCTCCCTTTGCCTTTCGACAATAAAAATCTCCCCAACACAATCACACTTACAAACCACCACACGTCACTCTACCAACACTTGTACCCATCTCTCCCCTCGCGTTTCCAATTTATAAAACAAGTATGTACGAACATACATACGTATGTATGTACGTACCTAAGAAACTGTCCCTCACGCGAGACATTACCGTCGCCCGTCATCCCGCGGTTATGCCTTTAATTTACCTACCTTCCATCGTCGATTAACTTTATTAACTCTGTCGGTGACATATCAATTTACTTGCCGAGCACATAACACGTGCGTTAGGGCGTGCTAAGCGTCAGCGGGGTTCTTATTTCATTTATGTGTGCGGAAGGAGTCGCCTGGCAAGAACGAAAGAGAGACAGCCTCATGGAGGACAAAGAGAAGAAAGCGAGAGAGAGAGAGAGAGGGAGAGAGAGAGAGTGCACGAGGCGTTCTGAAATGGATGGAATGGCATGCTAGGAGAAACGTACGTGCGCGAATGTTCCGTACACTTGTGGGTGTTGACATCCAATTATTATACTTCCTCCTCGCATGAGCCTTCTCCTTCGAGGCTTTACGGTAGTCCCTGCCCTCTTCCTAATTCCCGTCGGTGCATTCCGACGGAATTAGAATACTGGTTTCCTTATCTGTCTGCCTCCTGTTAAGCCCAACATGCTCCTTTAAATGTACGTCTGCCCTTTTGTTCCGCGATTCCCGCTAACCGGGGAGTTTTAGAAAGTTTTTAGCAGTAGAAGGGTGGCTAAGGGAGAATGTGTGCGTCTATTTTATGTAATAAGATATCTGGACCGGGGTTGCGGTAATTAAGATACGTGACAATTGTCGGGGGAATTCTTATGTTGTATTGTGGTGAATGTTTTTTTTTTTTTAATTATAAGACAGGGGTGGTTTTGGGGAAATTCTTTGTTATATGTGTTGTTGATTAGGTTTTCTTTGTTCTTGAGAACTTTGTCTTCTATAGTTTATCTATTTTTTTAAATGTATTTGCGAAAGGAGGTAAGTTACAGTGAATAATTTTAACATAACACGATATGTAATGGCGTACTTTAAAGTGAGAGGTTAAGTCATTTAGTAAATTACATTTTGCTTGAATGTTGCGTGACTCGGATCATTAATCTGCAAAAGCGGGTCCGCTTTAACAAGCGTTTACTGAGATATACCTATAATAAATAAAGTGGGACTAGCGAAATCTACTCGTTGGCATCAAGTGTACGTGCACCTGCGCTTTTTCCTCGTTGCGCATCCTCTTTTCTCTAATTTCGCTGATTTTACTATTGTAACATAATATTTACTTTCTATCTTTTCCACCTACAGACTTTTGAGAAATCTATTTGCTCTTTCCTTTTCTATTTTTTTTTTATTTATAGTACTCATACATATTATACTAAACGAATTACGTCGAAGCATATTATTTGCTAGGAAATTTTCACGCGTGGAAAATTTCGGGGCGGTCAAAATTTTGAAATTTTGGTACGTAGGTTAGAAATTTGGTAGTGTAGAACTTTGGTACATAGAAATTTTCTAGGGGCGCAGTTTTCCAAGTGCATACAAATATTTACGTGTAGTAAATTATAATATTTAGTATTTCACTCTGTTAATACATCGGTGTAAAAAATTTCTGAAAATGCAGTTGCAATCCTCAAAAATTTGAAGGCTTAGAAACTTTGCGACTCAAACTTTCAAGGGGATCAAATTTCAAAAAGTATAGGAACTTTCCGATTCGGAAACTATAAAAAGAAATTTGTAACGTCTCGAAGCTTTAGAAGTCCTTCATTCGATTTTAATTTATTTCAGTGTGATACATTACAAAATGTCTCTCCAAAAATCAACGAAATTACATAAAACCAATTTCATTCTATTACACAAATATTTATCTGATCAGTCAGATAATCCAGCAACAACATATTCATCTGAACCGACACAACATAACAACTATCTTCGATTATTGTCCCATTTCCATCCTCCTTCTCATAGAAAGCTTTACTGCGAAGCGTCCGGCGTAATCGGGCATCACCTCCATATTCATTTTACCACATCTCCTGCGCACGTGTGTGCGTCCACACGTAGAGAACACTGTAGCCCAAACGAAATGGTATGTAATTCGATTGTGCCGGGGCGTAAAACGTTCCAGGCGCCAGAAGAGCTTCCCAGCCGGAAATGCGCTTCCCGTATTGTTTCCAGAAAACCGTGAAATTTCTACCGCTGTTCCGCCGACAATGAGCGGGAAACGCTGATCTTCAATGACTACATAATACGTCTGCCTTCAAGTACACGAGATCCTCCGCGACATAACCGTTTTGTAATGGAGCGCGCAAGTTCTTGGAATGTTCGCATCTCGGGTTCTGTGGATTCACGATTCTTGATTGTCAAACACAGGTGGCCAGGAATCACTTCGTAGAGAGAGATGAAATTTATTTTATTCTACTGGTTTTCTTAAGGCTTTCAACGTGGTAGGGTTATCGGTGCCCCACTTTTTTAATATTTGCAAGGTGGTATACTTTTTGTGAGCACGTTAACGAATTATATTTGCTTACAGTACAGCGATATACCATACATTAAATCGCACTGTTTAATGTATGTAATTGTATAGTACCATTTATGCCTCCCTCGCCGCTTATAATTAAAGGTTCAAATAACTGTATTGTATTCAATTTATGGAACATAAATTTCTTAATAATTAAAATAAATCTAAGTACTTTGTTCAGTTTTATAAAAAACAGGGATTTGGGCACTTTCGGAAATTCCGAACGTGAGAAAAATTAATGTTTACCCCATTATTATCCCATCTAATAAATTAAAAAGTCCAGTAATACATAGCTTCGTTAGATAGACTAAAATATACAGCATTGTTTATTATGTACTAATTAAGTACTTATTGTATAAGCGATGTATACAATAATTAAAAATGTACGCGACCAGCTTCATGTTCCAATTAGAAAAACTGTTACACATATCACATGCATAGCTATTTTTCTTAATTTTTTAACGAGTTCTATTTGTGTCTTTTTCTATAGTTAAGTAAATTTCGTTTCAAATTAATTTGTCAGATTTTATTAAAAAATTAACTAACCATATTTCCCAATCATTCTTTTACGTCTCTTTTAACTGACATTTAATAACGCCGCAATGAGAACGCGTATAGGCTATTTCATGAGCTTACTATGTCGTCGTAAATTTATATCGAGGCATGGCAAAAATACTCGCATGTTGCGTGGCAATGGTACGTGACGTTACGATAATTTCCCTGGGTAATGGTTTTCACGGGGATTTTGTAAAATGTAGTACATCCCGTAATATTTGCAATGCGGTGAAATTCCCATAAATAAGTAGCATCGACGGAAATAGTAGCAAACATACGAATGCAGTTTTTAAATATGCTCGGGCGACATTTGAATAAACCGAATAAATAACGTACAGTAGATGAAAATATATTCAAAACTACGTTGTCGTGAATTTGACGCATGAACCATTAGTCCCTATGCATATTGCAAAGCGTGAAACTTCCAAGACATACAAATGAGAAGCTTATACTTCAGCGCAGAAAATTGGTTAAGATATCAATAGAATTAAATAAAATAAATTTTCTCGTGAAATCGGAAATGTGTTTCACATCAAAGTTATAAATCCCGTTACTCGTTGATTTTACCCTGCGGAAATGGTATAAAAATTAATATTTATTAACAGACGCACCACAAAGTACGAATGGAAATATAAAAGTAATTAACGTCACTGATATTATTTTATCCCGATACTGCATTTCATAACATTTCCTAATCCGATTATTCAAAAAACGTCATATTCTCCACCATTGAGATTCTGCAAAATAAATGGCAAGCTTACACTGTAAAAACTCTGCACAGTATTTTTCACAGAACCCAGAGTTACCATTTCCATTGACCGAATATTTTTTTTTAATCAAGATCATAGCACTCATTAAATCTTTCGCGCGTAAGTTCAAAACGTGATTGGAACACCGATTCTGAAAAAGGGTATAAATCTGTTCGTTATCGTTAACCGCTTTTCCTCCGGTAATTTTTAATCCCGTCATTAACGGGACGCGTGTATTTGCATTTGATAATTATATTTACCCGGCAAATTGGCTCGTTTCGGAAATTATATTCGCGTATACGGAACTGCAAAATCTTTGAAGTTACGTGACACACATCGGCCTCAATGACTGCAAACTAATCGGCAAATTCTCCAAGGAAACCTCGCGCTGACAGTTTAAACTGTAACGCGAAGCCACCGACAATATAATACCTAAATACCAAGTATGTACTCATCTGTTTAGGGAAGTTATGAGCGTTCACTTTGTACAGACCTAAATATATAACATGCCGCACAATGTTGTCGTTCCTCGTGTCAGTTTTAATGTCCGCATTGTGTGCACGCCGGAGTATTAATTTAACGGAATGTGTTTCAACGAGTCCTATTGCCACGACATTAATCATTGTAAATTGAATCGTGCGTGTATTTGTTACGTGTGGCGGAATCGGATAATGCGCATAACTCGCTTAGATTTAAGGACACCTTCGTTTCCAAGTTTCCGCGGAGATTGCTAATTCGGTGGAATCGGGTAATTGATTAATTCACTCCGACTAACGATTCGTTCACTGGCGGAATTGTTATAATTGAATTACTGTTCATTTTTCGCGATAAAATCTCGCCCGCGCGCGGAATAATCGACGGCGATCAGTTTGATTTTATAAAAAAAATAAATAAAAAGCGCGAATCGTGGAATGTGTGATGAAATACACACACGCGCGAAAACAGGTGACACATACGAAAGCATTGTCAGTGTCTCTACTCGCGCACAGTCAATTACGAATAAAATACGCTGCTTTTTATTCAATCTGGCTTTGATAATAAACACCGTTGAGAGTCGCGTGTATTATATTAAATTTGTTGTACACAACTGGCAATGCGATATTCGCGAATCTAATTTCTTCGGAATTCACCGGGTCTACAATACGTATTTTAACCCACGAAGGGTTTAACACGCGGTGGTTAACAACGTCACAGCTGAAAATATCTAGCAAAGTGAGAAAATGAACGTTTACGAAAATAACGAAGACGATTTTATCCTGCTGACCTGGAATTTAAAGTGTCCATTGTCTCTGACCACCTTGGTTTAGATAGAATTAACATTGATTCTTTAACCGCTGGTGTTATCCACAGTGTTTCCAGGTTAAAGTTACTAGAACGGAGTAGGTTTAGATTGAGATGGCCCGCGGGAAATTATCTACAGATATTTCTGTAGCTAAAATACCAAAGGTTTTCGGTGTTCTATCTATTTCTCAGTTTCTATTGGACGTTTACGAGTTATGTTTCGTTCACCTTATAATTATCTTTTCTTAATTAGGAAAAGCAACATTGAGCGATACACGTATACATATACAGTATACAATAGAAAAAGGAAACAATATGACAAAATATATCGAAGCTTTTGTTCTTTATTTAAATATCTATATGTGCAGCCCTGTCGTAAAACTTTACATTAAAATTAATTGAAGGATATTTTATTCAAATCTATCTCAATCTAAACCTAAATTTAATCACTTTTTAACTATCCTGATAATGAATTTCGCCGAAGAACTATAACTGTACTTCAATTTCTAAATTCATGGACACCCTACACCAACAAATTCGATGCAAAACACACGTGTCATTGTTCCATTATCCTTTGAATAGTTCCACGATAGCCAATCTAATTCCAATATAAACAAAACTAAAATAAAAAAAACACTGCTGAGCCTATCAATGTCAGACCTTCGTGCTCTCAGTTTCCCCAGCTGTAAACATCCCATCGAACTCCACTAAAATTTTGTATCACTCAACCAATGAACGCGAAACGGTAAAATAAAAACAATGTTACAGCATAACCGCGAAAAAAATCTTTTCTGCGTTTGACAGTCTCGCGAGGCATTTGAGGGGTTGAATCCGCGAGACTCGGTGATCCAGAGATCGATCTCGATCGTGCCCCGAAGGACGAGGAAGGTGAGGTCCGCGCAGGAGGACGCTGTCAATGACTTTGGCGTGCCGGTGAAAAGTAAATATAGCACGGCGACCAAACCAGTTCTCTTAAAATAACTCGCGGTCCTAAGGAGCGCATTCTCCATCGCATCGACGGCTTTTTGGTACCGGAGAATGCGCGATCGCCACCGAAAGCCACAAACGAATCGGGCTGACGTGGCCACGAAAGCTTCTCGCACTTCGGATACCCGTGGGATGCTGCAGAGGGATCGTGGGGTCGGTTGGGGATAGAACGAAGTAGCGAGAGAAAAAAGGTCGACGTAGGAATTTTGAATGAGTAAACCAGACGGAAAAATGTCTTTTGATGAACCGATTTTGAACCGCTTAGGGCAAAGTCGATTGACCGCAGAAAACGAAAAGTGGAGAAAGAGAGAATTGATGAAGTGCGCGCGACACCTTTTGGTGTTGTCGATTGTTTAATATGTATATTAGGGTGGTCTTTAAAAATTAAATTTTTTGCGACGCTCCCTAAAAAACTTACTTTTGATGAAAACACTGGGGAAATTTTTGTTTTAAATTAAAAACAACTCGTGCCTCAAGACGATAAAAAATAAAAAACCCCAGTTAATCAAAATAACAATAAAAATAATGTAAATTCAAAATTTTTCCCAGTTGATTTGGTCTATTAAATAAAAAAATGAAAGAAATTCAAATTGATATTTTTATTTTAAAACTAAATTAGTACAAACGTAATTTTAATATCTAGATTTCTTCTCTGCAAGGTTTAAGTAAACTTTCTTTCGTATTAACTTAGATCGTCTTGAGGCACGTGTTATTTTTAATTTAAAAAAAATGTACCCAGTGTTCTTTCATCAAAAGGAAGCTTTTTGGGAGACGTCGCAAAAAATTTAATTTTTAACGACCACCCTACTGTATATTATATGTATAGTGTTGCATGAAAGAACTAATTATCTAGACTCTGATAAGCGTGTGAATTGCATGATATCAGCGACATAATTTACAGTATGGAATTTATATCATTAGCTTCTGAAGAAAATAGTTATTACTTAGTTATTATAATAATAATTATTCAACGATCATCAGAATTTCTGTTGTTTAGTGGTGTTGAGTCTAATTAAATATTAAACAATTAGGTTTTAGTCATAAAATATTAAGGCTTAAAAAAAGATATATATGTGCATAGTTGTTTAGAAAATGCAAAATAGTTTTTTGCAGTAAGTCTGCTGCGTGATTTATAAATCAAAACATTTTGAAACATAGGGAGTAACCTTACGTAGAATTGTAAAAGCACTGAGTTTTTGGCATATAGAAAATAGAAGGCACACAGATTTTAGGTGGAGCAAATTTCATTGCGCAAAAACTTTAGAGAATACGAAGTTCGCAGAAATTTGAAAGTGAAGAGATTGGAGGTCCCGGAGAGATGAAGAGCATAAATTTTAATCTGAAGACTTCTATATCCAGATGTGTGAAGCACAAACGAGAAAAAACATTTCAACTGACTTAACTGTGCTACATGATCCATTTATGCTATTATCATAATGATATTAGCATCGGATGAAGATAAAGAAAAACGTGTTTAAATGTATGAAGGATCGCTGCAATTTATTTAAAAAAAGTGAAATCATTTTTCCTTTGACTCTAACTTTTGCATTCAATTTACAATTTAACTCTATTGATTTTCCTACATTCAACAGTTTTTCAAATATAGGATGCTAAACAAACAAATCTTTCATCGAGATAAACCGTGAGAAAAAATATTTGTAACAAGTTACGATCGAAAGCAATTAAATTTATTATTGTTTTCCGTG
Source organism: Mimumesa dahlbomi (assembly GCA_917499265.3). Classification (NCBI taxonomy): domain Eukaryota; kingdom Metazoa; phylum Arthropoda; class Insecta; order Hymenoptera; family Crabronidae; genus Mimumesa; species Mimumesa dahlbomi. Next base: position 5,617,071 of record OU824118.1, on the reverse strand, counting down.
CGAAAAGTTAGATACCCGGAATCGTTTTGTTAGTGTTTAAACAATAACAGCCGATAGGTAGTTTGATATGAACTTCGGTTACCCGAGTTACTCAATGGAACTGGTGGTCACTCAATGATTCCATTGTTTTACAATTTGCTTGCGATATCGTGAAATCGCCGCTTTAACCAATATACCATTGTAACTGGAGATTATAATTAACCAAGGTAATGTGTTTGAAAGGATACCACTTATTTTATCTGTTCTGTTGAAACACTTCTTGTATACATACAAGTATACATATAATGTATACATATAAATAATAATATAGTTATTATTATTTACTAATATTTGCATCATTTGATTTTTCATTAAATATGCGGTATACATATAATTAAAGCTCCATTTCGACATTTAACTCAGTTTAACAGAAAATTAGCATTTATACCCACAAACAGTTGTACAATCTTAAGTCTTTTTTGCTCTAAACATGGGATAACGAATAACAATAATTCTTTAAAGCAGAAGTTCAGACTGGGAGGTATAGACGAATTTTGATGTAAACAGATGTAAATTAAAGAAATGATAGTTGAATCAGTTTTCGGGACTTGCGAGCTGAGGGGATGTAAATTTTGATTGTTATCTCTGAGAATTCGTTCGAGTACTGAAAATTCGGTTTTTAGAGGGTGGTACTTAATTGGTAATGTGACCTGGCCCTTAAGGCACTCAGCCTAATCCGCATGTCCTTAAGAAAACCACTTACTTGTGGGTGATGGGAACCAGACTGGTTAGAATTCGGATAGAAAATGTGAAGTCAGAAGAAAAATAGATATAGAGAAATTTTGTCACCAGCATCCATGTTGCTAATATACACATGTAAGTATCTACACACATATATACATTACTAGTATTAATATATTTTATTACCATCATCTGTGATTGTAACTTTGTTAAATTCTCCCTCCTGAGGAATATGTAAAATGACTGTATAATGTAACACATTGTGCCCTTTTACTTTTTTTTTACAAATCTTCATCTAGGTCGGGATATTTTAAATTAGTTAACAAATTGAGAATATGTTGCTCAGACCAATCGATTTTAAGTTTAAAATAAATTAATTAACGCTAAATAATAATTTACTTTACAATCTTTCCTTTATAAAGAACACTGTACAATATTTATTACAGTATTAATATTGTAAAAAGCAACTGTGTGAACATAGGGAATAGTATTTTAAAAGCAAAACAAATGAAGCGTGAAAGTAAACGTGAAAATTGCAAGTGCACGAGTAAATGTTGAAATTGTAAGTGTGAAAGAAAAGATTGGCGCCGTGATACTTGTTCGGGTCTAGCACACTGGTAATAATTCTTGGACCTTTAGGGCCCAGACCGCCCAGCGTGGTGCATAAAGTGCGTGAGAAATAGAACGAGTGTTGTGTGAAATTTCGTGCGGCGCTAGACTAGTGTGTGTGTGTGTGTAAATTATGTGCATGTAAGTGTATCGTTGGAAATGCTGGAAAAGTGAGTTGAGACCTTCGAGTCGGAGAGTGGTCAGTTGCATCTGTGAGTTGAGAGTTCATAATTAGTAGTTCAGGACCGAGTGTTGACCACTGAGGGTTTTACGTGGAGTTTTTATGCGAGGAGTTTTGGTTTTACGTAGAGTTTCTGTTATGGCGAGAAATTTTCGGCGATTTTATGTTCGATTAATATCAAACGTATAAGACACAAATTATTTAGATCTGACAAACCAAACACCTTTGCTGAATATTAATCGCGCACTATTAGCAGTATTAAATGTTAATTGTCAAACATGATTAACATTTTTAATTAATTAATTTATAACAGGTAGACTTCATTTGCTTTTTTGACAATTGATATTTTTCGATGATTTAAAAATAAGCGTTATCTGTGCAATTAAAATTAAATCTTCGAAGTTGTATATTAAAATTATATAAATCATAATCATTGTTCATTATTTATATGTATAGACGAAATAGAACCAAACAATGGAATCACAAAACAAATTCTGCGACTGACTCGAGCTAATCTACTTTATCAAACTTGCTGTCTCATATGCGCGCTACATTTCAATGAATCAAATCACAGATGTTTGTTAGTAAAATCTTGCCCCGCATTAATATGGAACATGAATACACAATTTTCCTTTGAACGAAATAGAATTGCACAGATTCCGCGATGGATTCATACCAACGCTGCGAAATTCTTCGTGACGCATTCCAAAGTCTCTAGGAGAACTATCTCTCGATGTCCGTCTAAAATTTTCATTTGCCCGGCGTACTCAGTTATTTAGAGGATTTATTTTCGAGAGCACATTTCACACCTAGAAACCGTGTATCGAACATAAAGTTAGAAGCAACGTGTTCCGAGTAAATTTCATCCGTTGTTTGCCTCGACATAGATACGTATCCATTTTATTTTATCACCGCTGTATTTCAAAAAGTAATTGCTGCAATCGTTTGGTGAATCTTTCAATGCTCGAACTTTTATCGAATTTCAATTACGCTTCATAATCGACCGTTAGAATATTTTACAAAGTTCTACGCTATTTAGATTCCACGATACACGAGGAAACGATTATGTAAAAAAAAAAAAGAAAAAAAATGTAGAAGTCCATTACAGGGTGAAATCTCTTCAGGAAACTCTTTAACAATCATACCGATTCAGACAAGAACTAGTAAATGGAACTAATTGGCGTGTTCTGCGGCTGCAAAATTTAACTTTCAGGTCTCTCCAACTCGCATGGTTATTTGATGCCGAACTTTTCGTTACTCCCGGCAGCAGAAAAAATGGCGAATGTTCGTCTGCGCTCGCGAAGAACTTTCGTTTACACGTGGCACTCAATTACCCCCGAGCATTTGTCCTCGGGACAATGTGTGTATTTCGCGCACCGTATTGCAAATTAGAACGCGGAATACTCTATTTAACCGCTAGTTGGAATGTTTACGAATACCGTATAAGTGCAACACTGAAAGTTACGTATGCAGAAATACGTTCGTTAATGGTTCGCAGAACTTTACTTTACGCTTTGTCAAAAGAAACGTTCGCTTCTTTGTTCACAATAATATAAATTGGAATTTATTGTTTCGTTATGATTATAATATACTGTAGCTATTTTAATTCTTTCTCCTTCTTTGATTAAATAATTTTAATGTTAGTTCTGGAAGGAATAATATGGAAGAATTCATTTTTTTATAATTATTGAATATGTTATTAAACAAAAGTTTTAATGGTACTTGTAGAGTTTACTGAAGTCTTATTATGATTCGTCTATAGGATAATTTAAAGTCTGAAAGATCGAATGGATAAGAGTGTAACCCAAGTTAGTCCATTTTTTTTACAAATATTCATTTTCAATTCGCGATGATTGAGCATTCTATTTAAAAAATGTATAACAGTATCTTTATCGTATAATAATATCTTTATATGCAAGAATTTGTTGAGGAAATTCTAAAATTAATCAAATAAATATCGATAAAATTTGTCGAGTAATTTCAGTTATATGATCTTGTAAAAATATAATAAAGACATAGCTCACAATTTCAGATATTCAAAACATAACTCCATTGTTTCTACTTGACTGACGAAGCAAATATCCCGCATAACTTGTACGTGCGAGCAGAGATTTATTAATGAATATTCCGTTTGCCTTCCAAAAGGTTTAATTAATAATTCATGCCAATGGAAACGTAGAATGTAAATATTTACAAAGAAACCGAGCGGTGCGAATACTTCAAATCCATTTCTCTCGCGGCACACTCTTCCCACTGACGCTTCTATTGTATCACACTTTTCAACTCGTCTTCCCTCCGAAATTATACAATCTCATTAGCACGTCTTTTTCGGAAAATGTCCACAATCGTCGGATGAATAAATGAAAACACGCGGAGCAATGGAGAAGAACTGGTTTAAAAATGGCTTAAGATTCATCCGACGTTAAAACATTAGCCTTAAACCGGTGCTTAAAGTCGGCTGCAAAGAATGTCGAAAGAAAGGGTTAGAAAAGCTCCGGGGTGCGTCACTCCGCAATTATTTAGCTAAAGCTTATCCCCCGGCACACTCTACGGGGCTACGAAATATGCTTCACGGCGATAAATTCTCCGCGTAATTGAGTACCGAGTGGAAATGAAATTTTCAGTAGGAAAGAAACGATATTTTTCGCTCCAGTATCTCGAAGATGTCCGACTAGCACACCGTGATACATTTAAAGCTAGAAGCATTAAGTTGTTAGTAACTGATCAGCCGTAAATGCGATACATTCGAAATTGGTTTAAAACTAGAACGATTAAGACAGTCAAAATGACTGGTTCCGAAATACTTATAAGAACCGCTTAAATTTAAAACATTGCGATTTCCAAAATTCTTCATAACCATATTTCTGTATGTAAATAATTAAACTGATCAATTTACTATCCCTCTTTATTTCTTTGTTTCAAACATATTTATCCAATGTTTTTTAATTTATCCAATTAATCCTCGGTCGTTCTAGTGTTAAAACTTTAACCTACGACGTGTGGAAAGCGTTCCAAGGATTATTGTGTAAACGACGTTTATGTTACTATTTAATTGTTACAATATTATTATTTGATTCTCATAGAAAACGATATAAATATGATAACTAGATATTTGTTTATCTTTGTGAAATAAAATAATACGTCGAAAAGCTGATTATTTAATTCTTATAATATTATTATTAGATTCAAATAGAAATGAGTATAAAATATGACTATTGGATATTTCTTTCAGTTTTTCAAATAAAATCATTTCTAAGTCTAAACACTATAATTTTTTGCATGTTAGTGCCAGACACTGTCGTCTCTTAAGAGATTTTAGAGGACCCTCTTCTACCACCTAATTATTGCTCGTTTATCGATATTTCCCGAAGCTAGACGCGTTTCGAGTGGTTCAGGCGCCGCTTAGGCGTCGATATCTGGCATTCCTAAGTGGAGTGCGTTTTTTGAAAAACGATCTGCTCCCCAGGTTTTCGGGAGATTATCGCTCCAGCCTTGAAATCGTGAACGTACTTTTAGCCTCAGTATTTCACCTATTCCTCTCTGAACTTTTCAATCTTATATTTTCTACAATTTTGCCCACCGTAAGAAAACCCTATTCTCTCTTCGATAATTTCTTTCGTTCTTTCAACAGTCTCTTTTCTTTGTTTTCTTTCTCCCTCCTTTTTCCCGATCCAACTGACACAAAATGAAAATTGATTTCCTTTCTTTCAGCGGTGTCGCTTAAGACTCCACACACCACTCGATGAATCGGCTACGAATAAAGCCCGTTAAATTTAATCAGCATTCGGGCATTTAGCCATTGGAATAAATCATCGACATCGTTCAATCGTAGTTTGACACATTTCAGTTAACCGCAAAATTGAGTCGTATCGAATAATGCGAGCGGTGTAGCAGTTAACACAAGTTAACCGGCCACTTTTCACCCGGCCTCGTTATATTAATTTTACAGCGATTTACATCGCACGGCCGGGAGATGAAAATTGGAAAATATTATCGGGTTAGCCTTACGAGCTCGTCTCGTCGCCGCTCGTAAATATCGTTTAGCGACCGCGAAATATTAATTCCAGTGATCTGCACGTCTCGCAATCTTGTACACAGCGGATCGCTCATTGTCCATCGGTGAATTTACTGCGACGTTAGACGCGAGTGAAACCGATCATTTCTCTCTTCGTGTAAATCGTGCCTGGAAAGGCTAGCCATTCATTTCCGTGTTGATCATCGTCATCGTTTAATGGCCGGAGTTATTGTCATCGTTGGTCACGCTTGATGCTCGATATGTTCACGGATAAATCACGTAACGATCGCCGGCGATCGTATGTAGATTTGAAATTCAAATTTCCAAGGTTCAATCTTTCGAGTATTCCGATTATAATGAAAATGGATGTGTGGCAATTTTATCGGTGTTCTCGCGGTAACTGTTCATTTATAGAATTTATTTGAAACGTATATTTGAAATTTTCTGCTCGAAAGAAATTCAGGGATTTTTTTTATATATCGGATTTTGCTTTCCGATGCGCGTTTTTGTTGTTTCATTTAGGAAATGTAAACACGACGCAGTCACTTTTTGATATTGAATTATTCAAAGGGCTCGGGGTTTAAAATATATACATATATGTATATGTGTATTCGAATGTATAAATATTAATATTTTCTTTCGATGACACCACTATTTGCGACAGGTATTCGATTCATCAAATAAAAATATCTGTCTCACGATTCTTTCTATGTTTTGTGAACTAAAAGATTATATCAATTTTTTGCATATTAAACTAGCACGAGGTACGTAAAAAATCTAGATCAATTATAATATTCCTGTTACAGAGGTGTGTAAGTTAGTTCATTTGAAATTCGATTATTTCTTTTTGCTAGTATAATTTTAATAATAATTCTACTGTCAAATATTTAGTAGTCCGAAATAAAAAATGTATTGTTTGGAAAAATGAAAAAAATATACTATTTGAAGTGAAACATGATTTATAAATCATGCATAAATGCAAAGTATGATTAGACAATAGAAGTTTAAGAATAAGGATGTAAGAAATAATGGTGTAACTTTGATAACAGTATTTAGTAGCATACATTGGCATAGAAATTTCATTTTTTCTATTATTTGCAAAGTATTTCCTTATCGATACAGTTTACCTCTGTCAATGATTCAGCCCCAAATTGTTCCAATCTCATTGTAAGAAAATATAATTGAAGTACTTGAACTTAGATGCTTACCTGTAACAAAAAAAGAAACTTTATAATATTACCAATGGTCAAGATATGCATTTAGTAATTTATTTATCCAAAGTATTTTTTTTAAATTAATGACGTTTCGATGGGCAAGGTATATTTTATATTTTATATTTTAAATTAATACAATGAATTATGCACAGCGATAACTTATTATTAATAAGTCAAATAAATTTTCGAGACTGCGTATACTTAGTCTCACAGAAATGACATGTATTTTTAGTTACAATTGTATGAAAACATTCATCATACTTTCAGTTCGTATAAAACCTTTCTTTGTTAAAGAAAAGTCACGTTTGATTTCAGATTTTGCAGACTGTACGAACCACTTTGATTTGAAAGTCATCGATTGTGGGTGGTTCTTGAAACGAGAATTCTCCAGTATGCCCTACTCAGCAATTACTAGCTAACAAATCAACTGAAATAGACGCCTGACATTGCAAGATAAATGTGTGATCTTTTTTTGTCCATTTACCCGAACACAGTTATACGAATAATAGTTTGGAAATTAAAGACTATACACAGTACGTTGCACCAGTGCATTGTTTATTATTACACAAATCGAAAAATATATTTCAATTTCAACACGATTCGGGTTAGGAAAAAAGAAAATTGACTTATAAAAATTATGCGGCATCCACGACTATCGTATAAGTATAATATAATAATAATATATAATGTATGTATAACTTAATCTTCTTTACCAAGAACCTTCTTTAGGTATAAATCAAAATAAAATCATTGTTATCTCTATTTAGGGTAACCTAGAAACGAAGGTAATTAATCTTCCGGCTGTGAGATTTCATTTAAAATTATACCGAAGTGAAATCTGAATAATTTCGGAGCGTGAAAACTTCAACCCCTACAAACTTCAAAACAAAGAAATATAGCAATATTTCAACATCAGGGAAGATTACCGCGCAAAAATACAAAGGCGTAACAATATCTCAGTTTACAAATTTCTAAACTCACACTGTGAGTTATTCAAAGTACCGAAATATCGGTGCAAAATAATTTCATGGTATATCAAACATTTCTCGGGTAGAAATATCGCAGATCTGCAAATTCCTAAACGAAAGGATTTCACTTCAAATCTCAGACCTTTCCGTTTTGGAATTATAAAGCTGGGTAATTTGTAATCCTACGAACTCGAATCTTCCAAATTTTGTTCCCTCCGAATGTGAAAGCACCCTTAAGGTGTGTTCACATTCGATTTGAACCAAAGTGTATAACGAATCGAACGATCCGTAGTTTTCCTGTTGTTCTTTGCTATTTTTGACACTTGTGGGTGGGTGTGTGTTTTAAGACACTGAAATTTCAAGGTTCTATTCGGCACGACTTTGATCGTTTTGGGTGTCTCGTCTCAAGTACGCAATTAATACCTCTTGGCTATCGTCCCATTGTTCGGAGCTAACAGAACGCGCTAAGTGCGACGAGAATCCGACGGTGCTACCCAAATGTGACACAACCCACTAGACAATTTTCGAAACACATGGCCCCAAGACACGCAAGTCCCAAAGTACACTGACACACATCAGTCCCAGACAGTACAAAGAACAATGACAGAGTTTGGTTCGACTAAAATGCAATCCGAATGCACAGTATCCCCCACGTGTTTCCTGGGATCGAGGTAAGTCAGTATAAGTGGGGTCGTGTAGCGTTTGTGACCATGTGCCTCGATGAAAATACGATTTTTTTTGAAACGCATCACTTTGGAACGAAACTTGGAGGTCCATCGACAGAGGGACCTTCATGAAAGGGTATATTCATAAAATTGATACACTTTCTTCTTCATTTGATTTTTATAATTGTGATGGAATTTGAAATTTATTGAAAATTTATTGAAAATTTATTGAAAATAATAATCCTCGCGTTTTGCATATAATAATCGCATTTACAAATATTAAATACAGACCACTTTTCTCGGATCACTGTGCGACACCTTAGTAAACCGTCTTTGTAGGTCCGACTGCGCACGTAAGACCAATAATTAGGTAAGTAGCATACATACATGTATGTGTACGTGTTGATAATTATGAGAATGATCCAACGAGTGAGTGTTGTAAGTCAAGAATTTTAAAAAAGATTAGTTAATCACTTGTTTCTTATCACACTCTTTAAAAATGAAATAATCTGATGTGAAAATTATACGTGTATGTATACATGACTTACAAGTTACTACACCAGTTTCATACTCAAAAACACATACTATGTATGTACATTATTATTTCTAACTTTCTAGTGTCTAAATTAAACTCAATATTTCCATAAAATCTCTCCTCTTCCCGATTCTCGAACACCGCAAAGATACACAATAGCCAAATTAAGTGTCTCTTGCGTGCTTGAAAGAACACACTCAACCCAACCAAAAAATCATTTTTGCTAATCCATCAAGCTTCCCAACAGGCCCTAAAGTTCTTCAATCCCAAAACGCCTATCCACGAGCAACGTGAAAACTATCACACGATCTAGTCCAGTGATGGACAAAGTACGGCCCGCGAAAGTACTTAATCCGGCCCGCCGAGGGTCCATCGACATGGATAGTATATGGCCCGCTATAGTTACGTTTTGACGGTTGAGAGGTATAAAGTAGATTCTACTTAGTAGCTTTAACACAAAATGCATTTTTTTCTATAATTCTGGCCCTCCTCTAGAATTTCTTAAACTTTGTGGCCACCCATTAACACGTTAAGCGCCACATCGGTCCCTACGGACCTACGCTAGACTTTTCGTTCGGTCCGCACGGACCTGCGGCGTACTTATGAGATTAAACATTTAATTTAGGCGACATCGATGTTTGTTTGGTTAATATTAAGGAAAAGAATTAAGGAAAAGCTTCAAGGAAAACAGATAATACTTAAAAACATGAATGTACTTGATTAAAACATGGTAAACAAAGGTGGGGTTTGTTTCTACATTGATCACAGAAGTTTGTAACTTTCGCGTTACATTTTTGGCTATATTTGATCCTAACATTCATGAATTTTATGTCATAGTACTCGGCGCAGTATCCCCTACATTTACATACAAAGACAAACCCTACTTCTCAAGCCGGTCAACGTTATCTGACATTTGTTTATACTCGAAGTCGCCTATCGACGAACGGCCCGGCGGGGCCCGCTTGACGGCAAACGTGGCGCTTAACGTGTTAAAAAAGTTTGCCCACCACTGATCTAGTCGCACTTCGCCGCGGGTGTGAACGCAGCCTTAATCGAACGGCACGCTCACTTTGCCGATCCCGGCTCGGTTGTCATTTTTCAACCGTTCTGTAATCGGAGCGCGGGCGCGGATGTTCGGCGGATCGTGGAATCGCCGCGGCCGCACAGTGGGCAACGGAATTGCGAGCGGAGCCAGCCAATTCGAAACGTCTAAACCGGCGATCCAGAAACAGATGGGTCTCGATGCCAGCTGGATAGACACAATGTACGGATATATGGATGGTTGCTCAGGAACGGCGTAATTGCGGTAGCGAGTGGAACTCTCGGCGTTGAATCGCGCGAGATGTTCGACCACATTGATATTCAGCCGTTCGGCCCTGTTATCAATCGACAACATTTTTCTCTTTCTCGTGCGACACGTGGGTCTCTGTGCGCGACAACGTTTCGTGTGTCGGCTGGTTTGTACGACGCACAGTGGGGTATTCGACCCGAAAAGCTGGAAAAAAGTCACTTTCAAAAGTTTACGTAATCCGCAAACTTTTTGCTGTCTGGGGTTGTTAATTATGTCTAGAACAATGTACTAAATTGATTTTAATCATTCGTGCATTTATAAATTAGTAATCTTAATCGAAAGTCGAAAGATTGTGTGACATGTGTTGTCCGTTCAAGCATGGTGCATTTAGTAGTGGATTTTATATATTTCAAAGAAGTTAAGTAACTTATTGCATTTTTTATACATTTTAAGAAAGCATGAGCTACTCTTCCATACAATATTTATAGTTTTATCACATTTATTTATTTAGTATTAATAATTCTAGATGATCAATAGTTCAGTCATTTTTCTCACCAGTATAAGATTTCATGAACGATTTTGTTATAGTATTCCGTTGAATTCCGTACTCATTCTGGTCCCATTAGATTCAGTAAAGATCTGTGATTATAAGCCAATAAAATTTGGTTTCGATTCTGTCCGATCTTAAGTTTTTCAGCCATTTTTGTATTAAGCATTTTTATGTATTTTCTGAGTTGAAATTAATGGTAATAAATTAAACATCTGCCTAAAATATATACTACGCACTAAAAAAATCCGTAATCCACCTATTTTTAATAAAATAATATCATAATTCATGTCAATATAATTTACGTGCAAAACTAATTCTATCTAGCTTTTCGGTTCAACTATTCCACTATTGACGCGATTTTTCATGGGTTCTCGATAATCTGAGGAAAAAATGTTTCGTACAAAAAAGAAACAGTATTCAGACGTCTACAAAATCCAATATATAAAAGTTTAAAAACAATTGTTTTTTTATAAAAAACGAATGTCACTTTGATTTTTTGAAAGCTAAAATGCATTTATGATTTTTTAATATTATAGCTGACGTTAAGACAAATCCAACGACCTATTATATTATGACCTTGAGATCGTTAATAACGCTAAAATAGTTTTTTCCAGCTTTTCGGGCCAAATACCCCACTGTGCGACGGGTGGGCGCGGGTTTTGGTGAAACGTGTTGGAAGGTACGAGTTCGATGTGTTTGTCTAGCGGTACGGGCAATGTAGATATTTTAATTAGGAGTTAGCGTAATTGTATCTACTGTTTAACCCTTTCGCTACGGACTCCTTTCGACAAAATGTGATCCCTGTGTACGGAGCGCATTACTGAGTAGTTGATATTGAAGTACGTAATACTACGAAGTAATTAATTGTTCTCTAAATTTTACATTAAAAAAACAAAATATCGTCTTGTCGATAGCGTTTTCTCGTATAGGGTGTATATATACGGCCGTCGTAGCGAAAGGGTTAATGGGGCCCGGGAATTGCGATTTGAGTTACTAATTGATTTTAGAAAGGAAATTAGTGTTGTCTTATTTTAAAGCGGCAAGTGTTTGGAGAAACATTGCGTCATAATGTTTGTCTGAATTATATATGGATATTATTGTTATTGATTTATATTAACATGATTATGTTGGGTTTAGAGGAAAATTTCATAACTGTCACTGCAGTAAATAAAGCTTTCTAGTGAAAAATGTGATGGTTTTGAAATTTCAAGTACTCTACCACATTTTTATCAATGTTTTTATCAAAGTGAAATCTGTTTGTTATTAATCCTGATGTGATGTAGTGTTTTTATTGAATTATTCAAACTTTTCTATCAATTACGGGCTCTAGCTTTTGGAATTCAGGTAAGTGGTTAAGTATAAATAATTGTATCGTGCGCGATGTTTGATCGATGAAGGGGCACTGTACGCTTAATTCCCTCTGTACAACCGAGTACTTGTGATCGATAACATTTGTTTGGACGTTTCGGTAACGTAGCAACGTGCAAACTTCGCGAACTAAACAGATAGCCGGTTGTAGGAGTCATCGTTCGTGTTTACACGCTTTTTAAAAACAATCCACGAATTGGTTAATTTGAATTACGTTCATGTTATTAAACATTATTGCGAACAGAAAAGTGTATATTGTAAATTAAATACATTCATTAAATAATTAATTGTACATCTAAATCTGACAATGGGACAATATATACTTTACAATCTAATTCCGTTTTATGGGGATTCAATTAAAGTCTGTTTTAAAAAATTGCATCGATAGAAAGTAGCTAATACATACAGTTTACGAGTCAAGTTTTACTATTACGAATCGTGCAGATGTATTTGAGGGTATAACATAAAATGGAAAATTATTGGAAATATTTTTGTAGCAAATACACTTCGAATTAATCATTTTGAAATCAAAATTAGTATTTTCTATTTACCATCAAATATTTAAAAAATTCTAAGTACAATTATAATTGACACCAGGCATATAAATATAACAAATGTATTATAATGTATACATAATTTGATCTAAATAAAATAAGAAACACCCAATATAAAATAGAGTTATTAAACTTTATGTGTATCAGATTGGATGACACATACATATAAAGTTTGCTTTTTATACCACGCCAAAGGTTCGACCTTTCGCTTGAAAATAGCAAAAATAGCTAAAAAAATCTAATCCAATAATTCAAATTTTACCCAAAAACGTGACACAGCTGGACAATTTTAAATACAAACTTCTATTCAGGAAAATCGATTTACAAAACCAAAAAAAAAAATAACCCACCAATTAACATTTACATAAAATTCGTTGAACAATGTAACCAGACAAGATTAACAACACCAGGCGCACCAGATATTCATCCATGAAAAACAGACAATAGAAAATGGCGGCACTTTGAATATCGTAGGTTTTCGACTAACGCATGCCCCGCCTGATTCTTTGAAAGAGTAAGAATTCTATAGCGCCCCATTGTACATGGGACAAGCTTTAAGTTCCAAGGAAAGTATGTGCGGACCGAGTCAATTTTCTTCGAGTCAAACGAGATTTAAGTCAAAGACGGAGCTTTCCCGGTGCATCCAGCCGGATTTCCGCGTCTACCGACTGGAAGGGACACGTGAGTTCCCCCTGGAATGGATTTACGACAGAACGGGACACTCAGGGACCTCATCAGATGTTCCCGTAGGTATGCAAAGTTCCTTTAGGCTCATTTCACACCGGGTCAAGTCCGGTCATGGAAAACTTTGTGTTCCCGAAAGGGAAACTCTCTTCCCTTTCGCAGAGAATGAACAAATTTATTTACGCAGAGAGTTTCTCGGATTTTATTTAACATTTATGTCGAAATTTTTAAAATATATTTTTCAAGTTTGCATTGATGCGATTGGAGCGTACCTAGTTAGTAGGATATTTAGAAATTGATAAAAAGAGGAATATTTTCTCTACTAGATCGAATTTATTTCGGATTATGTCTGCACTTTGAAGTTTCTATGTTTCGCAATACGCTGAAATCTGTATGCTTTGAGAATTCCAGGCTTTGACGTTACTGCTTTATAATATTCGTGAGGATTTAAAACATCTGTACTTTGAACGTCGTAGACTTTGAAATTTCAGCGGTTTGATGTTTCTATACTATTAAATTTCTACGCGGCGAAGTTCCTACGTCCCGAAATTCGCGCGCCTTGAAGTTTGTGTGCTTTGAAACTCACACACTTGGAAATCTCAAGGGTTTGAAGTTTCTACTCGCAGAACTGCTCGGGTATTTATTTTCACACGTATAGAAATTTTGCACGCTTTAAGATTTGAATTTTGTTTTGTACGACGGAACTTTAGTTTAACACCCTCGTTGTGAAAACTCTTTAAGTTGCACCCGACGTATTTTCAAATGCGACTATCTGGTGGATCGAATATTATATAATCTTTTATTCGATGTCCATTGACGCAAAACCTTCGTGCAGCAATGAAACTGGCAAATTAAATTGTAAAAACTTTTTAACCCATTGACTGCCAACTACGAGATATCGTAGATGGCCATTTGAGTTAGAAATTATTAGAAAGGATGAATGAAAAATGTATATAGCGTAGAGAACACATTAATTAACAATTTTGATTATTCAAATTATATCAGTAACTTAATATTATTATATTTTGTAAAACTTCATGTCTTCTTTAAAATAACACCGTGGCACCCAGCGCAAAACGCGCTAAATTTGCCTGCCAGTCAATGGGTTAACTAGAAATAGTGTTAAAAGCTTCTGCTCGTTTATGACCATTCGCACAGAGTATGTATGTATGCATGTAAATATGAAGCAACAAGACAAATTTTACAGTACATAACTAAAAACTCCTATCAGCTAAGTTGAAAGTCCTCTACCAAAAAGACTTTAAGATACATACTTTTAAAATGATTATTTTACCTATCAACTGTCCCAATACAGCAGTGAATCAAATATTATCATTTAACCGTGTCATTTACACAATCTCTAAATTAAATATTTTTCAATGACACATTAACAAACAGATCTCCGAAAATAAAAGTTGAAAAACAAAAAGCCACCGTAAAATTCCAAAATAATTCAAACAGCAATCACACTACTCGACCATGGACCGCAAAATTAAAACACAAAGAAATGCCCGAAATGGAATCAGTCTTACCCCATGTTATTCCATCCCGAACAATGATTCAGCACTGAAATATGTGCTCTCTAAATAAATCATCGAGTTAAGGAGAGATCTTCTATTCAAGTCCGCGCGGTAATTACATCGAGATGAAGAATCACTTCCATCTCGGGACACTTCGACGATAAACTCCGCCGCGAACATTGTTATTACAGAACTTTCCGTGTAATTTGCAGACTCGCCCGTACGTGCGTATGTGTAACGACTCTTTTCCCCACTGTGAGAAAGATCATAAGTAGGACTGTAAGAGTCACAAATGGGAGCGGAACCGAGCTCTCCAATGGCCTTCGTGGTGTAGCCGTAGGCCTGCAGGTAGGCTACTTGCAGTTACTGCGAAATGACAGTGCTACATGAACGGACACACGTGTCGGCGAGGTCAATGGACCTGATCAATCAAATTTCTCTGATTTGTCGGAAACGTGATTGACTGTTAGATATTCATCCGGCATAGAGCGATCGGATGAGGATGATTAAATTTCGCTGCGAGGAAATAGACGTGACGTGTCTGAGTTAGGGTGGTGTTTCTTTTTTTTTTGAAGATGTAGAAATTTCAAGGTGTAGTTGACATTTCTTGAAGTGAAGATTTTTCATGAAAGACTTACACAGTGAAATTTTGATGATTGGAAATGTCTGCGATTTGAGAAATCTGAAGAGTTCAATGGATAAATGTGTGTATGCCTTGAAAGTTTTCTGCGTCAGATTTTCAAAAGCTTTGAAATTTCTTCATTTTGAGTTTGCAACGCGTAGGATTTTATACATATTTTTTTATGGTGAATTTGGAACGTATAGAAATTTTCAAGCGTTGAGATCTCAAGGTGTAGGAATTTTGAAGATTTAACATTTCTTAAAACAGTAAAAACTCAACACTTTGAGGTCTTAATGCATACAATTTTCAGGTTATAGAAATTTGTACGCGATAGTTTTCACGATACAGAATTCTTTAAATCTAGATACCTTAGAATGCAAAAATATGTCTGGATTTCTAAAACATAGAAGTTTCAAAACCTTGAGATACATACAGACCTTTCAAATCGCAACAATTTGTACACGTACAGAATTCAAAGTATACAAATTTTTACGCGTCGCAATTCCTGCGACACGAAATTTCAAGCCCTATACATTTGAAAGACTAACACACCCTGCATGTGGGTAAATACCTTAGGGTAATGAAAATTTACGACGCATCAGCGTGCAACGTAACAGCCGCCGTTACAAACCAAGATGTTCGTGCAGTTTCTACATGCGCGAACGTTTTCTTTTGACGAACACTGCAGTGTACACAGATGTAACTAGTGTTCTGATTCAAGAACCGACTATAACAGTATGTAGACACGTACATACGTGCGGTAGACTTATAGAAATGAGGGAAGTAAAACAACAGTCAAGAAGTCTTGAAAAGTAAAATGTTTTTTTAAATAAGAAAAATGTAGAAGCGTTGGAGAAAATAGCTTTTTGTTCGTATGAAAAGGCTTTTCACGACGGTCTGAGATCATCGAAGCGTAATTACTTTCTACGTTTTCCTCAAAAACATTGTTCGGAGGAGTTTGTTGAAATAGGAATTTCAAACACTGAATTATAAAAAATGTGTTTTTAAAGCGGTGAAGAACAGAAGATTATGACGAGAAATGATTTATTTATAAATAACTAACTTTCTCATTACCGACAGCGTGGTATACACGTATAATTTAATTGAAAATATAACAGCACTGCAAATATTTAGAAGTTCAAGAAAAACTTAACGCAACAGAGCATGCAAAGTACTAATACTACAGTCAAGAGTAAGTGCTCATGAAAACGATTCTTTGTTCATATAAATATTTTAATAAAAGCTAAAAAGTGCTAATGTAACTATTGTAATACAATATTTATTCGTTAATTGTACTGATACGTTGATATTATTAGTCGTTTTAATCCCCATGCACGGTAAGCCAATTAAACGTTAAAATTCTAAAATTTACTTGGTTTGAATATTTAATGGCAAACAAATATTTTGTATTTTCGGGTAACCCGACCTGTTCGTGAAGCATTAAGTAAACATTTTGCGTGAAATCGACTCCTGCTAATGTATTTCACACGTTCATACATGTATACTAATTGTTCTGTGAGACTATGTAATGTTCAATGTAGATATGAAAGTGAATATTAAAAGTGAATATCGAATACATGTATGTGCACGCGATATGCTGACAAATTTCGTTTATTACAGTATGTTTAATAACGATCCTCAATTATTACTGACACACTTTAGACACCCTGTCCTCTGACACAATATTTATTAACTCTTTTTATTAAACGAATGTCAGAAACATAGAGATGTTTCACTTTTTTATTTTATTCGTATCTAGCGTCAGTATTACAGTATAATATTTAGTTTAATATTAATTAAACTGTTGTTACGAAATTAAAGTCAAATATTAAATATCACATTCGTCATCCTTTATTTCAAAGTTTATTCATCTATTTCAATTAAAATCTTCTAATGAATTCATTCATAAATAACTAAAGTGTTTATTATGTTGGGCCAGACGATTATTAATTTGAATTGGAATTCGTCTGAAAAACCTTTAAAGCAAGAATATGTTGCCAAGTAGAAATTTCAAAGACGTAACAATATTAAATCGAAAAAATGTTTTCGTACATGCATTTCATTGCACAGAAACATCAAAGCGCCGATATGTCAAAGAACGAAAACTTCAAATCACAAAAATTTCTATATCTTAAAACTTCAAAGCCCGACAAAATTCAGCGCGCAGAAATGACAAATATACGAGTGTCATCGTCTTAATTACAATCACATAGAACTCTCAAACCGCCAGACATGTGCACTGTATAAATTTGCATAGTTTATTTAATAAGAGTACTAGACCACTACTGTATGTGAAATCAAATCTGAAATAACGAATCAGTTGGTGTAGAATCGAGCAACGTAACGAATAACCTTTCTTACAGTTGATACGACTATAAATAATTTGTTTACAAAAAAGATATGTATAATTTATAAATAAAAACGATTTTGAATATCCACTAAAATAAAATAATTCGTTTAATTCATTATATTTATAAGACTTCATAACATTATATCTTTATTTTATTAAAGTACACACTAAAACAAAATAATCTATCCCACATCCTAATTATAAAATAAAAACGTCCCATCTAACACACAAAGACGTCATGACACAGAAACATTAATTAGAAAATTCCACGATTCTCACCAGAAATCTCCGACTTCCTCCTCCATTCGGAGGACGATTTTAATAAAAATCGTTTTCAACTTCTCTGTCACCCTTATCTCCGTTACCCACGCTAAAAGGGATCAACGGATCACGACTGATCATACTGTTAGCGATCCAGCTAAAGTTTCTGGGTCGGGCCAGCTTGAGAAGAACGAAGTCAGAGAGGAAAGGTGGATTAATCAGATTTCACCTGAGGTCAGCCACGGAATCGTGAGACGAACATGCGGTGAGAATGTGTCGGGGGGCCGTATAATCGTGCGAAATTATTGTCTATGGGAAGAGCACCCTGGAATCTCTGCTCGAATGCTATCAACATTTTCGCGCTTCCTTCTTCCATCTCTTTCGTTCCCGGCCGTTCGTTATTACACATTCGATCTAGAAGATCTGCGAGGTAATTTACGTACCTGGATAGAAACTCATTTTACTTTACAATCTAGTTTTTTGTCCTTTAAAGCTCGACGCGATAAGCGAGAGAGCCTCGTTAACAAACTTGCGAAGGTCCACTTTTTGTCGGATAGATACGTTAGAGGTGATTGGACGCGGCGAGTTGTTGCGCCGTTATTTGTTCGTAAAGTTATGTTGCGGCAAGATTGATGATTGGAAAGAAAGCTTGAAATCTGACGGCGTTGAATAGATACGGTTGTTAATGATACTTTTTGCTTTTACTTCCTGATAGATGCTGGTATTATTTATTTTTTACTTACGCGTGAGGTTAACATGGATATTTAAGACTTTACGTGTTTTTACTTATTCGTGTTATAATTTACAAAATTTGGTAGAAATGAAACATAATTTTCCAGCCGTGTTTTCTTTTAAATTTTCTAATGTAAGGCAAAGAGAGAAAACGTGCCGAGTAACGATACGAGGAGAAGAAACAGGGCCCACGAAGACCCAGGAGCGGGGGCTGACGTCAGAGGGCCCCACGAGACCAACGTACATTTGGTGTTCGTCTACGTTAACAATTGGAGCTTACATTTAAAAATACGAAGCGAGTGATCACTCTTGATTTCATAATCTTCGCGACTATACAAATTTCTCTTACAAAAGGAGGCTACGAGTGCGATCAGCGCTTTTTGGATAAAACTAGTATCAAATAGTAGAGAGTGACGAGTATAAAGACCCTGTAAAATATTAGCGCTATATGGCCATCCATTTTTATAAAAAATTAACTCAAAGTTAAAAACCTGATGTAAACGAATCGAGCCCAAATTTTTCTGACCCTAGGGCTCGCTGTAAGAAAGAAAAAATTCTTATTCGATTTTATTAAACTAAAGTATCGTCTTTCCATTCTTAATCACATCAATTCAAAATTTAATTACCCCCCGATATCGACTAATTGTAAGTAACCAACGTAATTCAAGCCTCTTCTAAGTCACTCTAATTACCTTCCTTCACGTTACTTGAATTCCGCGTTACCTCCATTTCCCTTAATTTCCCCCAAAAAAAGCAGAAGAAAAAATTCGCCAAGTGTTCGGTGAGTGGCTCCTTGGGTCGCAGAATAAAATTGCTTTTTTTTTGCCCTCTCTCCCGCGCCGAGTGCGCATGCAAACACGCTCGCATACACGCGGACGCCGCGTGTACGTGTAATCAGTGATCTCCTTGAAACGATCGTTGATTTCGCGTCGTGTACGTGCCACGAAGGCCGTCAACACCGAGGGCGGCGTTGCGATCCGCACGGTCCTCTGTGTTTGCACCGAGTGATGAATGTGCGTTTTACCTTGTTACGTACGTACGCCCTCGGCGAAGGAACTAGGACGAAAACGATGACAGCTAGTTTGCCCGTGATTTATGACGAACTACGAAGAAAGTAGGTGCACCGAATAACGGGCCGGGCTTAACTCCCACCGTGTTAGCGTGCTAAGCATCGAGCTTTTGTGTCGGATCATCGGCTGCCTGGCCGGTATTGAGATTTGTTGCTTACTCCAGGCAGTCTTTAAACCGAGCCACTTACTTCTAAACCCCGCGGAAGTGCCGTGGATTTAGAGTAATGGCTGAACGAAATTCGGGAAAGAAAAGGAATTATTGTTATAGAAACAAAGGAAATTAATATTAAGTCTTGTGTGATTAGAGAATTATTTCAGACTTTTTTGAAAGTGAAGTGTCAGTTAACTTTGTTATGAATTGTAGATTTTATTCAGTTTTGATAATTACTTTTGTTTTTTAGTATAATTTGGTACGAGTTACTTGGGTTATGATAGGAAATTATCGTCGAAAGTGATGGAAATTGATATGCGATGAATAAAATCGTTGTTTTACTTGTGGATATAATAAAAGAGTATTGTGTAATAAAATAGGGTACGTCTGAGATTTTGAAGAGATAAAACAAGCGTATTATCGTTTAACAATATTTTTATATGCAAATCCTTAAGTGTCTCGTAATAAAAGAAATGGACTTACGCCCCTTAAAAAGTGAACGGCTCATTTGCTGTATTTCAGTGCCAAGGGATTTGCAGTCCCATTGCGCCATTTCCTTTTTATTTCTTGTAATAAACTTCTCACATTACTATTCCCGCATTGTTTTCTCCACGCAGGTACATAACACGTCCGTTCATAAGTCATGGCGCCCCAGCAAAATTAAGTTAAGAGTGACTCAAATCCTGAAAATACTGACGCGCGGAAAATTCTGTGCCTCGAAACTTGTTGCGCCTAAAAATGTTTATATAGCGGAACCTCTGAGTTTCGAAAATTTTTACGAGTTAATTCTACACCTCGAAAGTACAACCTTTGAAAAATTTGTTTGATGTGAAATTCTGTGCATTGTAATTATTGTCTTCTGAAAATTTGGATGCGTTGAAATTCTGCACAACGGAATTTTTGCCGTCTGAAAATTTGTATGCGTCGAAATTTTACGCCTCGGAATTAGTGCCTTTCCAAATTTTGCACGCATCGAAATATTGTACCTCGGAATTTTTGCCGCTTCAAAATTTGCATGCGTCAAAATTCTACGCCTCGGAATTATTATATTTCCAAATTTTGCACGCATCGAAATTTTGTGCCTCGGAATTTTTGCCGCTTGAAAATTTCTACGCGTCAAAATTTTTTCCGCTTGAAAATTGCTACGCGTCAAAATTTTGCGCCTCATAAATGTTGCTGCTTCAAAATTTGCATGCGTCAAAATTCTACGCCTCGGAATTATCGCCTTTCCAAATTTTGCACGCATCGAAATTTTGTGCCTCGGAATTTTTGCCGCTTGAGCATTTGTACGCGTCAAAATTTTGCGCCTTGGAATTTTTATCGCTTGAAAATTTGTACGCGTCAAATTTTTGCGCCTCATAATTTTTGCCGCTTCAAAATTTGCATGAGTCATAACTCTACGCCTCGGAATTATTGCCTTTCGAAAATTTGGACGCGTAGAAATTTTGCGCCTTGGAAATTTTGCCGCTAGAAAATTTGTACTCGTCGAAATTTTACGCCTCGGTATTATTAGCCTCTCGAAAATTTGCACGCGTTAAAATTCACGCACCTTTAGGTATGTGGCCCAAAAAAAAAATTGTTTAAAACGTAGTTTTTGGCGTTCAGGAATGCCCTACGTACATATTTGAACCTTCGGCGCTTGAAAATGTCAAATATTGACCAATGTTAAAAAAAACAGTGCGTTGATCGTCACGCTTTTATTTACATAACACTCAAGTGTCATTTTCGCCGTAAAAACATCGCACTTCTCAAGTGACCATCGAATTCGTACGTGTCCCACGTTGCACGTAAATACCCTTTTGGAACCCTGTTCCTCGTAATATTCCCGTATGCACGTCATGTTTTACTTTACTAACGAATCATACAAGTCCGGAGACGCTGTCCAAAAGTCAACATCGAAGGTAGCACACGGTCTTCCGTCTGCTCCAGAAACTACCAAGATAAATGCGCGTTTCACCGAGTTACACATGCCATTAGCGGACCAATTGGAACCGGCACAGAGACTGCCTTGTCTCGGTGCTCTCCCCTGTGCTCGTATCAAGAACTCGCGAGACGGATTCCTGTGAAATGCCCGTAAAAGACCGTCATAAGTGCCTTTTTCCTGGCCAAAGTGGAAGGTATCAAGAGAGTCTAAAAAGAACGATAAGAGATCTGTGTTTCCTACGATTTTGTGCTGGGAAATGTGAGCGGATGCAACAAACGTTTTTGTATCCACGTTAGTCTTCGAAATTGCGTTATATGTATTCGCTGTACAAATATTTAAATTGTTAATAAATCGCAGCAATCTCGACTTACGAACAAACTGAGTTCGGATAGAATATCTGTGTTACCAGTAACAAGGACCATACCATCTGGCTTCTAATTAATTTATTATGTTCGTTACTATATCATTAAAATCTTATTTTGAGTTAACTGTGATTTATTCTTCATTAATTTTTGTTTTTCATTAATTCTATCTATATGGAAAATATTTTTGTTTCATATTTGTTCCCCGTATAAGACATTTGTTTATTAATAACGGAACACGTTTTGAAAATTAGTCCCTGAAGAGGGTCCCATACAGGATCGAAACGTTGGATTTCTAATTTTTGGATTTACTAACGGTTTCTCATTGTGGATGGGTGAGTGATTAAGTCATACAATTTTATTTATTTTAGGGTTTTTGGATCACTTAATATTTCTTAACCACTTAAGGACCATGCCCGAGTATACTCGGGCGGCTATTATGTGCGAAAATTCCCACACCCGAGATAACTCGGGCAAGCTTTATCTGCAGAAAAAATCACTCTGGAATATACTCGGACAAAAATAAACATGATTCATGGTATGTGGAAGAGTGACAAAAGACAGCTATGATTGAAAAAAGGAGAAATATTAGTTTTTCAGTAAGGAAAGACTATGGTTATGAAGTAGAAGGGTAAAAGGGATATATGCTTATTCTCAACCGTCCATAACACCGAAACTATCACCACGCATAAAAAAGATACAGATAGGAATGAAATATTCAGCCAAAGAACAATTTTGATGATGTTTTTCTGATACTTTTATTTTCTAATTAGTTCTTGGCATTAAGGCATATGTAGTTATTAATTATGATGAATATTTTTTTATGAATTTCCTTTATTTCTAAACCCACACTATGCACCATAATATCAACTTTCAACCCCATTTTGGGCCCGAAAAGGTTTTTATGAAGGATATACATGTATATGCTCAGTAAATAAAATTCATTCATAAAAAAAAATGTTTTTTTCCGTTTTTAAATTTTTTAATGATTCCTTAAGGGGTAAATATTTCTTGTGTTGAACAATATATATAAATATGCGAAATGTTATTCCGTAATTTACATTCTGAAAAGTAGCTACGTTTATACCAGAACGTATCAGAATTCAAACAAAGTAATCGTTACCCTTCTCTTCCACTTACGAGATCGGATTAGTTCACCCTAATTTTAATGAAACACATCTCGACGGGGAGTATTAGATAACGAGGTATAATTGTCAAAGAAAACGCGCGCGTGCCGCAGGGATTCCAAAGCGTAATTTACAGGTTAACACCATTTTCGTAATATTGCTACACTAACCTCTTCCACGTGGACAATGCGCATTTCATCCGAGAAACATTGACGCACAAACTGAATGACAATGAGTAGATAGGTGCACACGTGCCACGGTGGCGGTGTGTTTACCCTTTTTTTTTCTCTCTCTCTCTCTCTCTCCCTTTCTTTTTTTGTTCGATGAATAGTCTTCCTAATGCAAATGTACATTAGCGCGGCCACGAAGAAAGACGTGGATATCCGCGGAGATACGACGTTCTATTACTCGGCCGCGAGTTTTATTATGCCAGAAAAATAACAGCTCCCCCGACGAAAACCGTTGAAACAATGGGTCTCTCGTTATTTCCTCCTGGATATTCAAAGCATCTTCAAAACGGGTCACGAGCGTGCGGCATACGCACTGCGGATATCGTGCTGTTCCCTCATTTTGGCGTCGGCACAAAGTAAGCGCTTTGAAATAATAATCCTTTAATTCGCAAGAAGACGGTCCGGTTCTGTGAACAGCTTCAAATGCCTCTTTCGTATTGTGCCCTATCAAAAAATGATGGGGCGAAGTACTTTGTTTCCCGCCGTCGAAGAGGGCGGGATGGGGGAGGGGGTGGGATCTTTTGTCGGGCGTTGGACTTTTTGGCGGTGGAGAGTAGTTTTTATTTTTTTTTTTCGTGCGGATTCATCTATTTCTTTGTCGCGAACGATTTAGCCGGCACGAACTGGTATTTGCGCGGGTAATCGTGACACGCGAAAACTGCGCTTCAAGGAGATCGATTTCTCTGATTTTTTTTAATAGTCTATGTTATTTTATTTGCAACGATGTATTTGCTCGACGGGTTTAATTTATACGGACGGTGTTATGTAGAATGTTTGATGTTATGACATTTTTTCTTGTTCATTCAACAATAAAGTTCGAAAATCGTTGTTAAAGCATGAATGTAGATTGTGTTTTGTTTTGACGGAACTATACACCGTGATGTGAAAAATAATTTTACAAATGTAAATTCTCCGTGAATTTTCTGTGTGTACCTATGGTTTTATTTGATTTTATTTGACTATTGTTTTAGCTCGATTTACATAGAAATTCGTGAAATATCAGGGGTATAGTCGATTGATAAGTCAAGAAATTCTTAGTTTTTGTTGGTTCCTCTAAAAGAATTGTTTTCCGTAGGTTACGAAAGTTTTCTAGGATATAGAGTGTTATTTTTTTGCACGGATTCTTGTTCCATGTTTACTAACATCTTAAGGACAACTGGAACGAATGCACGAGATAGAAATCGACGAGAAGAAAATTTTTAACAAAAACTGAAGAAGAATTTCACAGCCGAAAATTCCAAGGTAATTTTAACCAATCTATCGTAAAATATAATTGCGAAAAAAAATATTCAGAATACAATTCGTATTATTTCCACAATAGCTACGATGCTCCCACAAAAGTTTCCCCAATTATATCATACTTGTAAGAAAATTTGCAAATAGTCAAGAGTTCAAATGTTAAAACATAAAAACTTTAGAGCACGAGTACTTCAACGCATACAAATTTCAGATCGTCTAAATTTCACGGCTCGCAAACATTCGTACGTAGAAATTTGAAAGCATATCAATTTCATATGGTTTAAAACCTCGCAGCGTAGAAACATTCATGCGTCGAAATTTCCACTTCGCAAAAGCGTTAAAAAACAAATTCCCGTCCAGCAGAGATGTCCAAGCGTAGTACAGAACCGGCGGCGGAGAAATTTAAGAAAATATGTACACAACTTTTACATTCCACCCGAAATAACAATGTAACATTACCAAGAAGTTTTCCCCGAATATTCGCGATGCTTGTCAGAAAATTTCGAAATCCCCAGCACTGACCTCAATACATCTTTACAGATGCTGAATAAATGAGCGAGTGTGTTGCATTCCCGTATCCGTTTGGTTTATAGTCGTATATGTATATACATATATACATACATATATCTAGAATACAATGCTGCATATTTTCCTGCGTCCCGAATCGAGTAACACACATGAAGCAATACGTCAAGCGTTGTTTCGTTCCAGTTTCACGCGCGCCCGAAAATTTAAAGTCTATGGAAAGTCACAGTACCGTTTTAATTATTTGCTCGAACATTTCTGCACGCGTATTAATAGGGGTGGGGGGGGGGGGGAATGCCAAAATATCACATTGTCATCTATGAAGCGAAAACCTGTGGCGTTGGTATTTATGTTCGTCTGATACACTTGCGCCTTTTCAGTATGTTGTCATTTAACGTATAAACTCTGACGCTGCGAAACAATCGTAATAGTAATTCTAACTTTATGAAATATCGTTCTAACGAAGACCGAATAAAATATGATCGTAATTTCGCATTAATTTTGCACGAGGCAATACGATATTCCAATTACGCTTTTTATTCCACGAATGCAAACCGATTCGAAGAAATTAATTACTAATTACGCGCGACGAGAATCTGCTTGCAACGTAACTGATTTACGATCTGTATTCCACGCTCTTGATTTGTACCTTCTGAGAAATAAAATAACTGTCGGCTGCAGATTACGTTATCTCGGACGGTAGAAAACTTTTCTCGTTAAAAAATATGGCCTACAACGGTTCTTCCCGGGGTACAGAGTTTCGTTATCAAGTTCCCTTCATTTTACACCACTTTTTTTTTAGAAGGATGTTCTGTAAATTTGTTGCTGCTGTTCAAACGATTTGCATACCTTATTGCTAATGAGAAAACGATTGAACAACGTTAATCATCTTAATAAAATTGTAATAATGTAAATTTCAATATTTCCTGCAATTAATACAGAGTTGTTAATATTGCACATTTATTCAAATGTGCGATGTGTGTAGCAGAGTAGTAATAAAGCCTGTATATATAAATATTTCAAATTAATTTATTAAAATGTATTGTAAATATTTAAAAATTAATATATTTATTGCTCCGATGTTCCAACCAAGCTGAAATTAACAGTAATAATCGCATTATTACAGTTAATGATGCAATGATATTCAAACTAGACGTGGGTAACAGTACATTCTAAAAAATTTGCATCTATATAAAATCAACAAGATGTAGATAAATTATCACGTTTTTCTTTAACACTATTTCTACCACGATTGTGTGTATACCTATTTCGACCAAAAGGTGTCTTTTGAAACCTATTCGTTTGAATGCAAATATTTGCCAAAACTGTTGGGATTTCAAATTACCAGTTAAATGTAGATAATTTAACAACTATTATATAAAAAGTCAACAAATTAATTGTGCAGAAATGATTCAACTTAACGAATGATTTTAAGTTAAAATGTGAAAGGTGTCTTTTGACACCTTTGGTAGAAATAGTGTTAAAATCTAATAATTGCGAAAAAAAATATTCACCGGCACTGATTACTTGCTGGATTTATCAGGCTTCACTCATCGAATTCGATAAAACAGATCTATGATTAACAGTATCGAAAGAACTTTGGCGTTAAAGGAGATTATAAAATTCGCGCGACAAAGTCTGCTCGGCTGCGAATTGGAGCGTCTCGGCGGAGGTGACGAATAAAAACTGAATACGCGGCGGTGAGCGAGTGAAGGATGCATTCATGGATCGAGAAAAGTACAAAATGCTCTCTGCAAGCCGACTGCATAAGGCTGCCCTCACACCGGGAGAATCGAAGTCAAAACATTTCTGGACTCGTTACCCAAACAATTGTTACACAATATTATTAAAAGTGGCATTTGGGGAATTGTTGATGAACTATTTAAAAAACTGTGAAAATTTTGTTGTTGAACAGTGAGCTACAAAAGTCTTCGTAATTTATGCTGAAGTTCACTTTACTTCGTTTTGTTAAGCTTTGCATTATATTTGCAACGAAACTACAGAAATTTGTGTGCGTTGAAAATTATGCAATTTCAAATTTCTACGCGACAGTATTTCTGCGAATTGAGACTCTACGCGAACAATAACTTTGTGCATTAAAATGTTGTATTGAAATTTGATCGCCACAGAATTTGCATACGCTGATATTTCGTACTCTCTACTATTTCTGCATTCTGCAATGTTACCATCCTTCGTTATTCGTATACTTTCAAATTTCCAAACTTCTTCAATTTATTATCCACCGCAAACTTGCAACAGTCTCTATAGTCATTGGCAATTTTTAAATTTGAATTCGTTAAATTCAATTCGCCCGCACTATAGTCTCTTACGCAACTTCCATGTGAAACTGGCTTAAACCAGGTACATTTAGCGAAACGGTGTGCCACGTTAAATCGTTATATCGAGGATCGCAGTACCGCCGCGGCTTCGCTTATCACCTGGGCACCCTGTTCCTTTATTCAGGGAATAATAAGGTTTTGCTCGGTGTCGCGAAAGTTTTCTCGAGTCGCGACGCACTTTCGTCTGTCTCATCGGGAAAGAAGTTTTTAAGTATCAGCTTTTTCTGACATATACAAATACGAGGGGTTATTATGCCGAAGTTCCATGAGTTTTCTCGTTAAGGAATTAGCCGATAGTAAGTTTATTTACATTTATCTCGCCGGTACGGATCGTGCTGTATAATCCTTTATCCGTTGGCGTGAAAATTATGCCCGAGACCTGAGTTGTGTTTAATATTGAATTATGAAATATTACTGACAGCGTAAAGACGCAATGAGAGGAGTCGTTTATAATATTTGTTAGGATCGTATGATATAATTTAGACGGGAGAGAATCTTCGTTCGGGTACCGGGTAACTTCGAAGAATAAGTTTCTCTCGGTAGAAGAGGAAATAGGGGGAGAAACTGCCGCGGGCATAAGAAAGAGGAAGTACAGTTGCATACAAGATATACTCTAAACAATTCTAATACTTGTTAGGATAAAATTTCAAAACTTCAAATTTAATACTCCGATAAATATTTTGCACGTCACGAGTCGACAAGGGATTAGTTTTTTATGTGGAAAATATGAAATATCTATTGCTGCTAATCCTAGACATGACGAATTTTGCGATTGCTGCTTGTTTTAATTAATTTAAAAATGTTTCTTCTTAAATGTGTTTTAATTATGTAAATTTGATTTATATAAAATTTTGTAAAAACATGACATAAACAGTAGAAAAGAAAATTTCTTCAAAATCATAGTTTACTGTGAAAAATCCAACGCATATCTATTTTTCCCAAGAATTTAATAAAATTGAATGAATACGTTTTCACCGCGCTGCGTCATATTGGATTACCCGACGAGATTTTTTTCGCAATATTTGGAATACAATGCAACGTTATATTACCCTCTCTCAAAGTATAATTCGAAATTGTAATTATTATTTTATTCGTACATTTTTTCCAGGTCAAAACTAATTGCGATTCTTGTAAAGCCTATTAACATTCAAGATACAACAATTTTTCAACACTATGAGCTTTTCTGATGACCTAATGTTTCCGTTTACAATATCTTCTACCATTCTACATAAACCATAAGCTGGACGTGTCGTCTTAGGTGACAATTAGTATTAGAACTACAGGAACAAGGAAAAGCACTCATTATAATTCCGCCTACGAGGCGAAGGGTCCTCGAAATTTGACGTTGTCTCGGTGAAGAACAATTGCGTTTAATTATATGCAAAACACTCGCCAGGCGCCACTGCAGCGCGGATTGGCCTTAATAGCGAAACAGTTTGTGCACTTTATGCGGCTCGAGGTCGTGTCCGTAAGTAACCCAGTATCGGCCCGCAAACTGATAACCATTGACGGGTACTTTACATAAGAAATTCACACGGAGGTATCAATCTCCGAAGCCGCTGATTTCTGGCTAAGAAACTCGCTGTACCTCGTCTTACACGTTAAGTTGCTTTCACACTGACGCGGGTACGTTTGAATATAGTGGAGCAGAGTTTTAAATGATGGGGGAACAGAAATTTAAATTATTATGTGTTGAATGTTACTGAACTGTGGAACTTCGATGTACCAAATGTTTGTGGGCTGCGAAATGTCAACAAGTTGAATATTAATTGTGTGAATGGTGAAATTTTAACGCGTGTAATATATTATATGTGCCCATAATTATGAAAGTGGTCTAAATCAATATTTAAAAAAAAATTAAAGTCTTGATAATTTGTTAATAAATGTTTCAAAACCTTTAAAAAACGTAATATCAAAAATTTTTTAAAAAATTGACTTACATTGTTAGACCACTTTCATAATTATGGCCACATATGTATGTATTATGTGTATAGGCTTTGAAATATCAACACGTAGAATATTCGTATGACGTAAATATTCGTATAAATTCGTAACTAAAATCTTGGAGTTTCCACACACTGAAATTTCTGCAGATTGAAGTCCCTGAATTTAACAAATTCTGCGCATTAAAATTGGTGTACATCGGAGTTACAGTCGGCCCATTTTTTGCTGCGTGTTTTGCAAAACGTTTTGTTTCTATATTTTCAAATTTCTGCGCTCCTTAAATTTCTATACCTGAATATTTGTAGGTCGCCATATTCCTTTCAATAAAAATCAAATTTCTTAGCTTTACAAAATTACGGGACTCTTCCGCTATCTTCAACCACAAATTGAAGTACACAAAGCACGTTTACAGGAATCAAAGATATCTTTAATTTGGAACTCTTGGTGTGAAAACAGCCTCAAAGAGACCGATGCGCTGGAAAACCGCTAGAGCGGGCTGAACTACCCGTTTCTAACTTGATTAAATCTTTTCCCGTCTATGTTGGAAAACACTAATTCCTTGATTTAATGCGATGAAATTGAGGAGCGAGACTTCGATTTACAATTTCAAATATTCTTTATATTCTTGCTTCCGAATTTGTAATTTTTTCTAAAAATTTAACGCAAGCCCTTACGCGTGAGAATGTGACAAAGAAAAATTTCTTTAGTGTATAAAAATGAAATATTCTGTTTATACTTCGTTTCATATAAAAACGTTGCCAATTAAATACCAAATTAATTATATTCTACCTAATAAAATATAATTGATATAGTGTACAGTCAAGTAGACATACCTATCGTACAAATTTATTTTAGTATGATATAGTGGAAGTATAATGCATACATATGTATATTGCGAAACGAAAACTATGTATATTGTACTTTTCTTCTAGAAAATAACTCCACAAAAATAGTGAAGTAAAGAAAATTTTAGAAAGGCACTTTTAACGCAACGTTCCTGCTTTTCCTGAAAAACGAGTTAAAAAATCCTTGAATAACCTTCATTCGCGCGATACAAAAATTTGTACTTGCACGTGTTACGATTCGATCCCGTATAATATACGAAATAACTTTCAGAAAATTATGTTATAAACTATTAAATTATGTTACATAATATTAAAATTGTAAGACTGGTTTTGGAAGTCAATTCCTCGAAAAGCATGAGTAAACAATAAATGCTTTACTATTTCACATTTGCGATACTTTAAACATGATTTAAATTCGATGGGCAAAAACGTACTCAATATATCGCAATAAATGAAACTGTTTAAATAAATGGACGTTTCAATTCACGCATGAAAAACTAAAGGCTACCTGTTTGAAGTACGGCAAACCAGAAACAGCCTGGTTTATTACTGAAAATTATCATAATAATATAATCATCATCATTCTCAACAAGAATATAATGACTTAAATTTTTTCGCTGTTAAAACATACCCTAATAACTATTTAATATCTACAAAAATATATTTTTTATCTATTTATACATTAATTTATTTTACATTGCGTATTTTACTGCTGAAATTTATACTGAATGGATTTTAAGTAAAATGTGCAGTTAAAAATATTATAAATATTTCGCTGAGTTTTCTTTCGCATTGCGAATTCCATTTGCCTTTATCAGAATTAATAAACTAAACTATAATTGCTGATGTTAGATACTTAATATTCATTTTTACATAATTTAATACTTGGTTTAAGAAATGTTAAGTTAACATTATTCTGTAAACCATCCTGAAATGAACTTCTTGATAATCCACATGACTTGCATGTTGGTATAAAAGTTCATACTAAAATTGTAGACGATAAAAAATCTCGAAGTTACACAATCACCTAGAACTCCTGCTTCTTTAAATTCCAGTAGCTACCATTAGCATTACATTAATTAGTTAATTATAAGAATGTTGAGTATACTCGCTAATTAATATAATAACATTTCTCAGCAGGGATGCATGAATAATACGAAAATGATTCTGCAATTATGCAAATTCAGCTTTTGATACACAAATTTCACACGCTAAACCTTAACCAAACGATTAACGTGCCTGTCAAACAATCTTCCCAAAGCACTTGAATAAAATCTACATAAATTTAAATGAAACTATATTTTATCCATTTTTTGAAACGATCACTATCTCCGGCAAGAGGATCGAAACACGTATCATTCGATGCATCAAATGCGCCAATAACGTCTGCATACTTCGCGGATTTTCATGTTTCCACGGCTATTTGAACTTGCCGGTCGTTTCAGGCTCGCGGAGCTTGTCAAAGGAATGCAAAGAACGTCGCTTTACTATACAGAAGTACCTACAGCGGGAAATGCGGGTCACCGAGAATTTTTACGCAGCTGAGCCTCTCCCACTACATATTAGCAAATGTATGCTGAAATTCGTCGCGAACTTCTTATGCCTCCTCGTACGCTTCATTTCCATACATGCTTGCGAAAGTTATAGTGCTCGGTGGTAGTATTAGTATTCCTACAGTACCACCCGAATTTGTGCGACTTTAACCCTTGGCTGGTTGGCAAAAACACTAACGTATATTTCCTGATGCCAGCAAAAAAGAATTCTTTGTAAAAAGACACGTACCTACTTACAGTTTTTTTTAATGACGAACTACATATATTTCCTGACGGACACGTTGCATAATGGAAAATAAATATTTACTTAATATATTTTGAAGAAATATTTTCAACATTTGCATTATTTCAAAATATAAATGATGATAGGTTGTGTTTCAAAATATTTGTGGGGTATAATTCGGAAATAAGGTCATATCAGACGGGTGGTAATTGAACTTTTTTCTTATGCTAGCGTGCTTAATTCAACCCTGAAGTTATTGCCACATGTTTAAACATCCTCCTACATTAAAATTGGTCAAACTTAACTGTTTATTTTCGATTTATGTTTCTCGGGAATTTTTTTTCACGTAATGGTAAAAATAGTGTTTCGTATTTAAAGAATGATTTCACGTAACAGATTTACCACGGCTTCGCGGTTTTAGCACAGGCAGAAAATAGCCTCGTTTCTATTTCGATGCTTTCGATGCACGTGTACAGTCTTATTAAAATCTAAAAGTTTGTATTTCCAAAGTTTACGTAGGTATTATTAATTTGAGAGGGGTGATAGTGCTTAGTGTTCTACGTGCCTGACAATTTTTTCCCTGTGTTTAAATTTTTTTCACTGTTCGTGTAACTTAAAAATAATTTCACTACATTGATAATTTTGCCATTTTTCACATCATTTTCCATTACACCAGAATGTATTCAGAATTGTATACAAATTTATACTCGTCGAAAAATAATAAATATTATCACTTTTAAATCCTAATTAAAAAGTCTACATTGACAACCAAACGTTTAAACTACGCCAGAATAAACAATTTATAAATCTTTCATATAATGTAAAGCGTTTAAATTTCATAAAATGAGGTAAAATGTAATTAATGTAATATTCATCGCTAAGTACCACGAAAATGAAAATGTTTTATATCGTTATCCAGTTTTGAATGAACGAGCGTCAGATACAATTAAATTTTAAAGTAACATTAATATGATAAATAGTAGAGACCCTACAAATAAATTTCAATAAATGATATTTCACATTACATTAAATGCATATTTTACGTCGCAATGAAAAACCTATTTCGACCAAAATGTTTACTGTCTTTCAGTGCATATGATATTCTACTAATACGAACAACCGTTAAATCAATTTAACTTCTGGTGAAATTTACGTTTGCGAAAACTTTCAAGCTCAGATATATCCAAGCGTAGAAACTTCACGTTTCTGACATAAGAAACATTCGGTATTAAACATGTTGAAATTCAAATATAGAAATATTTAGCAAATAAACGGTACAGAAATTGAATTTCTTTAAAATTATTATTAAATCAACAAAAAAATAAAAAAAAAACTTATATCCCAGTATAAAAGAATATTCGTAATCCACCGTACCCTATTTGTCCACTAAAATTATTTAAAATATATTTTGCGAAATGTTTACCCAACGAATTCGTTCACAATGAAATATTAACACAAAAATGATATCTTTGGCCATTTTTTCAAAATTTTTATGTGTTTATTGATCGCTGAAAAGGCCAAAGATATCATTTTTATGTTAATATACACTTACGATCGTTAAAATCAATATTAAATTACAAATGAAATATAGTTGCACAATCACTTTTAACGCCGATTGATCCGTTAAAGCGTCAAACTTTATATTTATCCAAAATATGTGTACGAAGTGACGCAGGGTGGTTGTGGCGCAGGGCTGGGACGTTTATAATTAAATTTTGCACGTGCGCCATCTTCCTCGTCTCCATAACCGAGCAAACGAACATGAGTGACGTCCTCATTTAGGATGCCTAATGAACTTGTTGTAGTCACGTGTACAGATACGAATCCCCATATGCCCGGTTAATAATGCTTTCGCGCCGATATCTATTAAATTTTCGTGCATGCAAACGAGCATTATTGAAGTCACGATTGATTGTTGAATTAAGGGGAATCATGGCATTTCAATTCCGAACGAAACGATGCTTTCGTCTGCTCTCGTGGAATCGAACAGCGCGAACTCATTATTGATATACTGCGAAATAATACGATCAGGGTTATGCGATTTATAATTGTTTTTCACGGTACCGTAAAAGTATCCACAAGCAATTATATATTCGCAAATGTCGAGTTTAACATTTTTTGTAAGTATATCAACGATGTCTAAGATTGAAAACATTACAAATTCCTAACACATTTAAATACAATTAACCTGTAATATTTGTAAATAATTTAACTCGTGACACGTCGGCTAGCAAACGACGGTACTCATTAATAATCAGATTTTCCAAAAACTATTAAGCCCTTGGGCTAATGCGCTTATCCAAGCCTTAATGCACTTATGGCCCACTAATTAGCATAACCATATACGTACAACCATGTGAATAAGTAATCAATCTGTAAAAAGGGAAATAAAATGATGCACGAGTTTGTTAATTAATTGGCGTACTTTTAATCCGTTGATCCTTGTTCAACGTGCTATCAGTTCATCCTTTGCACTCCAACAGTGTTAATTATCGCCCTATTCTTTACAATGAATTTACACCAATGAAAATTACAGACCTTCACGTCGAAAAATTCGATTTCTAAACTGTTTAAATATATGAAACCATCATATAAAAAAAGTAATCTTAAATTTAAATATGTATATCCGATACACCACAATTTCGTTTTCAACAGAATCTTGGAGGACAAATGGTTAAGGGTTAAAATATTTGTAACATGAAACTAAACAAAGAAAAAACAACAGCGAACGATGCGATTTACAAAATAAACACCTGACACTGATAACACTCCGAAAATAAGATTGTTACCCATGTATAATTAATAAAAATAAATTATCACGTTGGAAAACCGGCGAGGAAAGTGATAATATGTTCGCCACACCCATGTGTTGCTTAAGTGTAGGGAAAATGATGTGTTCGTGCTAAGGGTTAATTTAATAAAGCTTCGCATTAAAGGCTAACAAGGTTAAACTAGAATATCGCTCTTAAAATAACGTTTGATGCGGTACCAAAAAATGTTTGGACGATAACTAGACAAAAAAGAAGGTGATGAAAACAGAAGAACGTTTACACACTATATTAATTAATTCTCGAATGTGTAAAATATCTGGAAACTAGACAGCGGTTGAATATCCCAAGTTCAGTTATAGAAGTTGTTAGTTGTCCTGGTAATTCTAACCAGACTCTGTTTTACTTGAAGGAAACTACTTCTCCCATTGTCGTAAATTCGCCGATACCAACATTGTTGTCGTCAATTACTATTGGAATAGATAGAACCTTAGCAAAATCTACAAAAAAAAGTATTTATAATCAGAGAAACTGTAAACAACGAAATTACTTTTCACGTTATTTTTCCTTCAGTTAAACATATTTTTAATTAATTTTGCTCACGGAACTGTGACTTACGGATTCGTTAAATAATCCTCCAACAAATCATCAAAATACTGAAATTTTACAACGAATGTTTATTTCATTCCAGAAATTGAATGATTATTGTACCACACATACGCATGACTAATAATATTACAACAAATCCTTTAATAATTTTCCAGATTCATTACCGTCATATGTGCGGGTGACACTATCTACGTGCCCGAATAATAACGGTATCCTACGTTTCACGTGCTTCTATTAAATTCCCGTACGTGCATGCAAGATTATTAAATCTGTTTTTTAATCGGATATATTACCGTTCGCAGTCGAACAGAGAAGCCAGGTATTTGAATTTTCATGGGGACGTTAAATTCATTTTTCCTACAGTGGTGCTTGCAGTAACGCAACCGAAGATGCTAATTTCTCTAACAGTCATTCTCCCCCCCTTTTTTTTGTGTTAGTCTTGCTACATCCATGTGCTTAAGTACAATTTTGTATGTACATACATACATACGTGCACATTTAATGCCTCTTTTTCTGTCTTCTGTGGTCCTATTAAATTTTCATGCAAGCTAACGCAATTATTAAATCCGTTTTTTCGACGAATACCTGAATGTACGTCGTTGCATTAACTTGATCAAGGATTTTAATTAACACGCAAAAGAAAGTACCGGTTTTTTCTATTTAGATATTTGTCGAGGACGGTTAAAGTAAAAAAAACACTCAACCGTTTTACGAATTTAACGTAGCAGAGCGTGAATTTTACACGCGCTCTAATTAATGATGCTCTTCTCTGCTACCGTGAATTCACCATAAATGCTAATACGATTATTAAATCCGTTTATGTCGACTACACATTATTTATCGTCATCGAAATGGAGATCGCGACAAACGAATTTTCGTTCTGTGGAACTTTGAAGCTGATAATTCAGTTTATTTCCGGAACTTTTATCACTAGAAATAAATTACTAATTTTATATTTGCTCGACAATGTACATAACACCACACGTATTTGCTATAATATTTTCATGTGGATAACATATACGGTATTAGAGAATGACATAGTGCAACATTAAATTTGTTGTAATTTTATTCCCTTTGTACTGACCATAACGATATCATTCTGAGCATTAATAATGCATCATTTCCGTTTTAATAATCCCTGGAATATACAATGCATTTAATTGACTATGATTTTCAGCATTCCAGGCTTGAAGTATTATTTTACACATGATATAGCAGTTAAATCGGTTAATTAATTGCGTGAATGATAACTAGAAATTGTCGAATAAATGAGGATTAAAATCTAATACGAATCGGATTTTTATTTCCATTTTACAGTTATTGCAGTAGAATTACAGATATTTATCGCTACTGAACATTTTTAAGTGTACACGAAGGATCATTAAATTAGTGTTGTTGTCGTGTGTACCGTTTTTGGTCATC
The DNA here is from genome assembly GCA_917499265.3 of Mimumesa dahlbomi. NCBI lineage: Eukaryota > Metazoa > Arthropoda > Insecta > Hymenoptera > Crabronidae > Mimumesa > Mimumesa dahlbomi. The sequence continues at coordinate 5,579,901 of OU824118.1, read as the reverse complement.
GACTTAATGGAGATTGATGACTTCGTTAAGTTTTTGCGCAAATAATCTTTAATGCGTATCCGGCTTTAATTGCGTCAATTAATTATACATCAGTGTCAGTTTCTATAATTCACCATTGTACTATATCAGTTTTAGACACAGACTTAATTATCCAAACTTCTGTAACAATGATCACGTGATATATCATATTTTATGATACACTGTGTAAATTACTTCTGAAATTCAATGGTTACTTAGTAATATATACTTGTTATAGTCTTGTTTCTGTGTTAGTATAAGTATTAAAGTTATTATATTAGCTCGTGTTCTACTTGTTTCAGATTGCAGGAAACACCAGAACACCGGATAATCATTTAAACCCCTTAAAACACTAGTATTATGTTTTAAAGTTCTGATTCTTATTTAAGATAATAAAATAGACGGGAGAACATTATTACCCTTCCAAAATTAACTTATTTTACAACATAAAAATTTAAAGCAGATTTGTATTTATTCTAAACAATTTCAAAAATATTTGCAACATTTCATTATACTAATGTAATTGCTAACGTCATTGAAGTCGAATTTTTGTTGAACCCTTGGTTATTCTTGAGTATTGTATCAAAATATTGTTAATTAAATAAATATCTTTCCGAAATACAGGGTATTGCAATTATACCCAACAATATATTTAAAAATCGTTGTAACCGACACTATTATTTAAACTAATGACCAACGTTAATCCTCAGGTAACTTAATAAACAAAAAATAACATCATTTAGAGTTAATACTTGAAAATGCCTGCAATCAACTGTTATATCCACACACAATAAATCTCATCTGTTCGCCTCACGTGTACGGTCGATTGTACAACAAAGTCGAAATTATTCTGAGTTGAAAGTTGTAGGTACGGAAAAAGGAGCGGAGCAACACGGGTTGTGGGATGTGGTCGACGTTTTTTCTCCGTACATACAACTTTTAACTCGGAATAACTTTCGACCTTGCTGTAGAATCGACTGGAAATGTGAGTTAAACAGATGAGATTTATTCTATACGAATTTACGTATAAGAGACGCTTTTATAAATAAACTGATTTAATCAATGCACACAATACAAAGAACAATTTACACATGCATAATACGCATTAAAAAACATTACTTTGTTTTCAATTAACAGTACCAGCAAGAATAGTAAAATAATACTCTCTGGAGACCTTGACAACCTCAGTCAAGACATCTAAGAATTAAACTATAAACGAGAAAGCGAAAAAGGAAAAAAATTCTCTCTCATCCCTAGTTCATTTTTTTGCAACGTATTACCATTTCATTCATAAACAGTCGGAGCAATAACAAAACACAGCCGGCGTAACATACGCGCGTACGCACAATAGTTTAAAGTGTATCCCGTTTTAGGGTTTTCGATTATAAAACCCATTCATCTTTCCCGGTAGAGCCGCGTCTCGTATATTTTCATGAAAAATACCGGCCTGTCTCGTATAACAGGAGATGAAGCTTGCACCTGCGTATCTCACGTGTTAGAATTTAAACAGGAGGCATAAGATTACGCTCACGCTCACGGACTGGAGAAAGCATAAAAGAGAAATGGCACGGCTGAAGGCGTGGAGATTGAAATATAGAAAATTCTTCTGCATATTTTGTTGCGTTTACACACGGCCGCGGTTCCGTCTCTCAGGTGTTTACCGCCACTGTGGCCGGGCGAAACGTGCATAATTCAGTTTACCTTTGAACGGACTGAATGATCTCGCATTTCATACTTCATCGTCATAATACAGCGAGTGCGTCACCGCAGCTTCTTGGTCTGTTATTTACACGAAATCAACGGAGAGAAATTTTGGAACAATTTATAAAACTGAGAGTGCATCACATTTTTAAGATTGAAGATTTATATATCTCTTCCGAATATATTGTAATCAAAATCGGTCTTCTACTATTTACCATTTTGAAGATATAATTTTTAAAAACTTTTTTACAAAAAGGGTTGTATCTCGATAGGGGATGGGCTTTTTGCAAAACTGTAATGACTTTTTTTTATTTTGGTGCGTTCTATCAATACCCAAAATTATGCCGACATGTTTTGTTCCACCCTGTATAATAATAGTTAGCCTTGTTTATCTGATTTGTTATATGTACAAAAATTTTCTGATATTATAGATAAAAATAATCAAAATAAAAATTGATTTATTGGATACACTTTGTTTGAGTTTTTAATTTTAATCTTTTAAATATGGTCGATGAGCTTGAAATTTAAGCATATATCTTGAAAATATAAGATAAGAAAAGCTGTATAATTTTTTGAAAAATGACGCGGAATTGAAATAATAGCGTGGATATACACGTACCTACTACATTCGCCCCAGATTCTTATTTGCATTGTCTAGGATCTACATAAATCTACACTGCGGACATTTGATGAAAAAATACGAATAATTTCCCAACTTCTCCGTATTGTAATAAATATCAGGAAGAAAATTCTGTTTAAATTATTCCGTTACAAAAGCGAACAAACACGTCTAAAAATTTAATTCAAAATTCTACGGTAAGTCTTAACAAAAAATTCGTGATAATTAAGATAGAATACAAACGATTAAAATTTTGAATATAATTCAAAACAATCGGGCCATTGTTCTTCCTACCATGTTTTAACTGATATTAAACTAGAGCGTTTTACCTCATAAATTATAGTAACTATACATTTGTCTGGGTGTTCATACAACCAATGTGTTCGCTTACGTTGGGTTTCATTTGTATTCCCCGGACAGTCTTGTACGATTTCAAGGGAACGGTTACGTGAGACTCTAGTCAAAGAATTCATCGTGTCCAGCATGCATCAGACTTAAGGAATTCCCCGCGGTGTAATCCGCGATAAAAAAAATAACAAATTAAAAGTCGAATCGCGTTCCGTCCAGCGTAATGCCGTCCTTAAGTTTTCGCGATCAAAGTTTAAAGAGCTTTAAAGTTACTACGCCGTGGGATTAAAGTTGGAAATCCGTGCGTTGCTACGTACACCCACTTTAGCCTCGTCGTTTTATAAATCAACGCACGAAACGTAGACAATTTCCTTTGATAGTCAATGGCATTGCGTATTTAGTATTTTATATTCGAAAATCAGCGTCACAATTACGCTTCAGATTTTCTTGCAAGTAGATTCTAACGCGTGGATTATAAGACGATGAAATTAACTTGAGTTTATAAGGTGCTAAGATGAAATCGCATTAATTACTTGGCTTTCATTAAAGTAGCTGTATGACTCACGGTACGATTTTATTCGCACTTCTTTCACATTCTCCAACAAGGTAAATGCTAAATTTATAACACTCGCGTTTAAATATATAAGGAATATATCTTCCCTCCTGTACAATCCTAGCTAGTCGCAGCACCCGTGTTAAATATAACGCATAAAGCTATTTAAGTTTAATCGTTCTATAATGATACTAAGTTTCTGTGATATTACCGTCCCGAATAATTAAACTATCCCATTTTAACATACGTAGATTTTAGTCTTCGGAGAATTCCCTTGATTTACGATTTCACGAAAAGTACCACTAAATATAATTTTAAAATTACATCTCTCAAAAATTTCCATAATCTTTTCGAGATTGATCAAAATCATCATATAGATTATTTCATAAAATCTCGGACCGCCAATGATTTTATCTACCCGTCCAATCGTACTCGTATTTGTCTCTGTTTCAGTAACGAAAGGTAAGATACGATATCAAAAGGAAATAATGAAAAAGACTGGGAGCCCGTACGTGGTTACTTGTATCGCAGTAGATTATACTGGCACAATATACGGCAAGGCGGAGCATCATCGACAATGCACCAACGAGAGGAATGCAACTGCACAGATCGCTTCGGAATGCGGTTGTTCGGGGTAGCGCTATTCCACATTGAAATACGCATCAAGGTACACGGGGTCTTCTATAAGCCGTAATCGACCGTGGCTTTTTTTTATTAGTCTACATGAAAAGTAAGGTGTGAGTGTATTCGCCTGTTATTCATACATAGAAGACTTTTAATATCAGGAATTTTTACTTGATTTAAAATGTATATGCAGAATAAGAGGAAAATTCGCTTGTCAGTTACTTGCGTTGAGATTTTATAATGTTTTGAATAAAGGTAAATTAACCAAGTGTATTAATTTTTACTGTTTAATATTTAATGCATGTTTTTCGATCGAATGTTTGTCCATTTGTTAATTTTTTCGCAGCAGATATTTCTGGACTCTAAAGTTATACGTAATTCATAAGTTTGGAAATTTCTAACCGTTGAATGTTTGTTGGATCTATAATTTTCACGAGGAGAATAGTACATATTTGATTCTGTAATTTCTACACAAAATTTCTACGATTCAGATTTCAGAGTTTCGGTGTTGGGAAAATTTAAAGATTTCCACACCTTTGGATTCCTACGCATCGAAATTCCTAGATCCGAAAATTTCGACGTGTTGAAATTCCACCGATTGTTCATTTTTAAGCTTCGAATTTCCTACATCCGGAAATTTCGACGTACCGAAATTCCCGCGCTTTTCTTTTCATTTCCACGCCTCGAAGCTTCCACATCGTAATTAACGTTGCCTCCAGTTCTGAGTTTTGTGACAACGTAAATTTGTAGCGGAGGGCTTATCACTTTATTTCCTGTTTCGAAGTTATGTACTGAAAGCGACCGTAAAACGCGCACGAGTTTCCACTTGGCCGCGCGTTTGCCGAAAACGTTCGGCAGAAGCGTGCTTGATATCATCGAGTGAACAACTTTTGATTCCTGATTAAATTACTCGGTTCGCACGGTAACGGAAGTGCATTCCCACTCCTGCGGTTCGATTCACATTCTCGCGAAGTTTACCACTCGAACGAAGTACAGGCGCAAAGTTTCCGCCAACTTTTTATGCGAATTAGGGTGCTAACATTTCCTGGTCTTCATGGATCACTCCGGCTAATCGATATGTCTGAGTTAGAGGCATTTAATAATTGGATTACCCGATCTCATTTGTCTTCAGCGGCTAGTTGAACATTACCATAACTCATTGTACCATCGGAACGATAATAATTTAATACTTTATTGAAAACTTGTTTCTTATCGCGAGCTTAACGGAAAAATTAATTTGAACCGTGTGTTGGTTGAAACTCAAATTTATTCTAACCCTCTATTTGCCGAATTTTTGTATTTAAATACAAAAAGATTGGGAGAACTAAACATCAGCAATTATAATCCTATATATGTAAATGAAAAAAAAGTTTCCGTTTAAACAATTTTATTGCAATATATTCACTATATAACTTTCCGGTAACAATGGCCTATAAACATAAAAAAACAGAAACAAATTGAAAATTGAAATGCAAACAAGTAGTTTGTTATTGGTACAAGAGCCCAGAGCTATTAATTGCAGTATTTTTCCTTTGGTAATCACTGACAGAAGCACAAATAATATCAAGTCGATCAAATGGTTTCGCTTATTTTTACTGCAGGACAGTTTGCACTGCATTTACTTTGTTATTTCAGGTTGATGAGCCTGGCAACGCTCATAAATATTGATATTGGCTGTCTTGCTATCACTATAGAATTAAGATGTATGCGAAATCTCATGAAAAAAGTTATAATTATTTGGTAAAATGTTGATAAATTGAAATGTGACCTGAAAGTTACCCGGGCCCATAGAGTGCTAAAATAGAAATTATGTTCAACGGCTGTGTATAAAATTCTGATGTGTTAATCAATTGATTAAAAAATTCATTATTCCCCAGAGTGTAAAAATGGTCTACAAAACTATTTCACAAAATGAACGTATAATTTTAATACAATCCTGCTTTATTTTCTGTTCGAAATCAATGCCGAAAAGTTTGCTTGTTGTTTGCCGATCGCGATGAACGGATTTTTCGAATCCGTTGGTAACAGTGAATTGCAAATTGGGTACTGAAACTCATCAAGTGCAATGCAAACTTTTGCAGTTTCGTTGCGGTGAGAATCCAACGGATGCTGTTAAGGCATTTAATTTTGAATCGATAAAAGTCAATCGGTTCAGTCGTTCCGGCACTTAATTGGGCCGTTAAAAGCAATTAATGCCAGGCTGTCATCGCGTACGTTGACGTAGTTTCAAGTCTATGGGCAGGTATTACCATTTTAACTGCTTTCCTTTACACTCTACACACGTACGCTTCCAGATATTAAATTATTAAATCTGCAACACTCTTTTGCGCGTAGGAATTGTCTTTCTTAGCATACCAATACACGAGCGTTAAAAATATATGGAAATGTATCACCTTAGAATTTTTCATAAGCACAGGTATAAACGTTTAGTTTCAATTACGCACCTGTAATATTTTTAATACAATTATTAGGAATATTCTTCCGTATATTTAGAAGCTGCTAAATTAAATTGATTATCAGTAATAATCTTTTCACAGTTACACTTCACTGTCACAGTAGTCATTGATAATAACCGGCGAGTTAAACTTCGCGTTATGAAAATTAAAAGTTGAGAATTACATTAATTTAAATTACGACGATCGTTGGGTAAAACTTATAATAATACAAATTCGTGTGATGGAATGACGCGAAGTTCATTCTGTATCTAATTTAAGAAAGTTTCGTCACAATAGGAAGTAATGATACCGAAACTTTTACAATCAATAACGTGTTTCTGGAGAAGGAAAACACGGCACGTATTTGTACCGCGTCCTTCCCACTGCGAAAGCTAAATGAGAAATTTTTAACGGTTTAATCTCACGGAACACTTACCGGAGAAGTATTTCGTTGTTCAATGTTTAATGGACTGTTACGCGGAAAGTTTGTAGAACTGTGATAACTGATAAAATGTATCGTCACATGGCCCACAGTATTTTAGTTACATTCCAGCGGAGCAATTCAAGGGAAACACAGAGCTCATTTTGCAAGTCATAGAAAGCGAAATATCAATTTCATTTTATGTTATGATTAACGATATTATCCCAAAGGGATTAGCGCGGAAAGTTTGGTAACTTAACTGTGGAATAACTTGTCACGTGTCCAATACAAGTGACAAACGCAAGTACCCGTTTCTACGTCACGAAAGTTCGGCCCTTTGAAACTACTGTGCGATGATATCAACTTTATATCTTGAAATTACTACACACGATAGTCTCTCGGTTATTGTTAAGCATTTTAGTACCCTGACATTTTTAAACCGTGAAATCTGCATGTGTTAACGGATTCGCGTCAGGAAAAGAAAATTTCCGTTATTTAAAAAATAAACGTTGCCCTCGGGTAACAAGAATTCCCGTTTTCCGACGCGTGTGCACTTTCCTGATAAATTCTTAGATAACGGAATTATAGGGGCTATTCTGGAATCCCTCGGACAATGGCGAACATCGTGCTGATCAATTTGTAAGATTAATTCGCGTTTTGTTTCTTTCCGTAATGGATGGATTTTAAAACGAAATTTACGATGAAAAGTTCGTGAAGAATAGTCTGATGCGAATGTGTTAAAGTTCCTCCGGCACGAAATTCCTACGCCATCAAATTTCTACGCATTATAATTTTTAAGTTAATTATTTAAGCTTCAGTACTTTCGAATTTCCAAGGTTCAGAATTTTTACTCTTCGTTTTTTCTGTGCATTAGAATGTCTACGTTTTGGAATTTCTAAATTTCTTAAATTCTACTCTTTCAAACGTTTTTCCGGAATTTTCTTGCAAGTCCATACAGCGTAATAACTTTCAAAAATCTTCAGCTTAAACATTCTGGCCTTATTTGAATGATTACGTTCAATAATAAACTCATCCCCATCCTGTATACATATACAGGGTGTAACAAAAATGCGGGGACACTTTTTCAGTATCGATAATGTGCACCAAAAGATGAAAAAAAAGTCTCTAAAGTTTTGTTTATAAATCACCCCCTATCGAGATACAACCCCTTTTATAAGAAATTTAAAAAAAAATCATATCTCCGAAATGGTATGTCGTAGAAGACCGTTTTTTATTGTAATATTATCGGGAAAGGCTAAAGTTTACGAAAAAATATCACTATCTACGGAAAGGAAGTCTTAATGAGTGCTCTTAATTTTTCCCACGTTGTTACAAACCTGCCACGATATAGGTAATCGAAGTTGTTTGGATTAAACAAGAGTAAATGCTATTTCACAGCAATAATCACAGCAATTATATTTTTTCATTATCTTTGATCTTCTCCGATGATATTGCAATCAAAATCGGTCCTCTACGACGTACCATTTCGGAGATATGATTTTTTAAAACTTTTTTTGCAAAAAGGGTTGTATCTCGATAGGGAGTGGTTTTTAGACAAAACTTTACAGACTTTTTTTCATCTTTTGGTGCGTACTATCGATACTGAAAAAGTGTCCCCGCCTTTTTGTTACACTCTGTATATTAATATTATATACCTCATATAATTAATTCTTAATAAACTGAATGCTAGTGTACGAAATGTGTTACCGGTCGCCGTTCAAAAAAAAAATCCTTAAAAAGGTGCGCCTATCATCACCAAGCAGGAATGACTCTACGTTTCTCGCACCCCGCGTCATCCTGTTGAGTCACGGTTGGTCGCCGCGGGATAAAAATTCTAGCTACGTAAGATTTCTGGCACCGGAATTCTTATTTCCGTCCGACAGACAGGGACTTACGTGACTTTCGGGGCTACTTAACGGGCCGCGGTGTTTATTTGAATTCTTCGGCGAGATATTCGCGGGAAGAGGGTGTTCGCCTATTTGCCACCGGATCCTGTGATCCGAGCCTGAAGGATTTGAATTGAACGCCCATGGCGGTCGGGATATTCTAGCGGGGTAAACACGAGCGGAAAGAACGCGTGAAACCCAACGAACTGCGGGACCAGCGAAACTCGCGTAACAGATAAACTTTGTAATCCGTGCGTGCACCGTTGTGTAATAGAAACACTGAAGTGATGTTAAAAAATGTTAATTCGCGCCGAGTGGTACACTGAAATTGGATGGCAGAAGCTTTTGGAATATAAAAACTCGGCTAACGGCTGAACCAGGATACGTCATTTCGCTTAAACTTCTTGGTTTGTGTTTGTAAGAAAATTTAATTAGAAGTGAAACATTATTTTACGACAATCATTATGCACGGTATTAATTATATATTGCTGCGATGAAGAATAAATGTTTACATTTTTTTCCGCTGGCTATGCTGTACAAGTGTAACTGTAATCCACCATACCAATAAAGTGTTAGAATTATGGTAATTCGTTGGGGAAAATTGGACGAAGAGGAGAAGTTTTTTAATTTATCGTCTACTTTAATGAAACTACTTTAATTCTTTCCTATTTTATAATTGCCTGGTGCAGCGGTAAATGAGCATGTGGATAATTAAATCTGATGAAAATGCTAACAGGTTATAGCGTCAGCTGTAATTAATAGACATCGCGAGCAGATGTTAATAATATTTAATATAACCTTAATACGACTTGTATAATCATGTGTGAAACATGTATTTTGTGTAAAATAATACAACTCGTTATCAAATTAGGTAATGAGATCGGGCATCTATTCCTTAAAAATTTATATGATACGATAAAATTGCGTTTCAACGGGGAAATTTAATATTGCAAATCTGTCGACTTAGGTTCCAATTTGGTGTGTTGATATAAATTTTTAAAATACAATAACCCGTTAGTCCGAATGGCAACTCGCTCCATCATCGCGCTGTTTCAGTATAATCGAGAATTTACTCATTGAATTTCATTGAAGCCTCCCAATATCAAGTTTAACGAGAGTGCATTGAGTTTATGCGAAATTATTCGAACCAGGCGGTAGGTAAACCGGACGAGAATAGTAATACCGACAATAATACGAATCCATTTCAGAATTTCGAGGAGAAATATCTGAAGAGGATTTGAATTTCTGGTGATATGATCGTTCAAGTTTAGTTACTGTCGCCATAACAATTTCAATTGAGAGGAGGTCTTAAAGTGTCTTTTATTCGAAAAATATTATTACATCGCACCCTTATGCGACACTTCATGCAGATTTCAAGCTGTCATTCGACATAAATAACGAATATCAGAAAAACTCTCCTCCCTGAACCGCTCTTCATAATTAATTCGGTGATTCCGATTCTCCAATGTCATCCATCCAAATAAAAACACACACAAAATGAACATGTTCCAACTTACACCAAAGTTTAGCATAAAAAAAGCTTATCGTATTTTTCGGACTATAAGACGCACTTTTTTACATAGAAAAATTGACTCAAATTTTAGGTTCGTCTTATGGTCCGAAGATAACATTAAAATATTAAAATAAAAACAAATAAAAACTAAATATTTAATCTCTTCACGTCCATGGACAGATGTGGACTTTAGTTTTTTTATTATTATAGTTAATGCCAATAATAAATAGACTAAACTTATCACTACAGATTATTCACTATAGAATCCCTCAATAAGAGACGTACATTTGTTTGGTATGGCTGCACTGGTAATGTATTTTTTATTTTACAAGAAATTGCTAAACGTTCACATACGTAGTTAAGGGCGAGAAGAGGTTAAGGAGTGACAACAATAGTTCAGATGAAAGTAATACAAACGGTGATATTAACGAGACGAGTGATAGTACCAAGAGTGAAGATGAACTGAACATTACTAGTTCAAGTTACGTTAACAATAAATAAACGTTTTGATCCGAAAGTAATATTAACCCTTAACGAAAGAGCGCATTTTTCTAAAACTATGACCAGTAGGTCGACGGATTTTTAAGAAATTAAGTGCTTCATTTCCAGAGCGAGAAAAGGTGGTCACTATCAGAACTATCATAATTATCACTTTCATCTTCATCTACTACATTTCTCCAATTTTTTTTGTTCAAACACATAAAATTCATCTTCGCTACTAGAAAATTCCAGGTTTCTACTGGTACTTGGTTCTTCAACATTCCTTTTCTTTGCCATATTTTATAAGACAACAATTGCCGATCCCCCTTTATTGTTGCATGTATAATTAAAGCCAAACCTAACAGATTTCCTAAAATATCACGTCACGCCGCGTGTATGGCGGCATTCGTTCGTTAAGGGTTAAAATATCTTTTTCTAAAAATCATCTTATAAATCTGAAGTACTTTTCTTATAAATCTTACAGTCCGAAAAATACGGTATAACATTCTAAAAAAACAAAAAAACAAAATAAATCTACTGTATATTACAATCCAATCTACCGCGAGGCAGCAACGACAAAAGGGACAGATGAACAAAAAAAAAAGAAGGCGTGAAAAGTGCAAATACGTCAGTCGTCGCCGAAGAAGTCGCCGTACGCCCTGGGGCTTCATAACTCCCGGAGAACTTGCAGCTTTCGCGTCGAGTCCTTTCACCGGCTGACCCATAAAAGCCCGATGCAAATTAAGTGTAACGCTCGGGGCGCGATCGACCCCATAAATCAGGCCGCCGGTGAAACGGGGTAAAGCGTAATGTTTGTCAGTGGTAGGCGTTCTGGAAGCTTCTTGCCGGTGCGGCGAGCACGTTCGCCATTGTAGCCGCCCGGGCTTCCGGTATTCCGGTATTTCGATATCGTTGAACGTCTGCTGAAAGCTCGCGTTAGCACGTACAGACGTAGAGAGACACAGAGGCGGATATCTCCTTTCCGAAAGAAGCGGCTACGGGGAAGCGATATACACCGATAGGGCTGACTTCATATACCGGCAGAATTAACACTGGATCCTGGGATCTAGCGAAGTCCCGTCACGTCGGATGCGCTTCTGGATCGCAGCGTTTCCGAAGGAATATTATCGAAATGGAATATTTGTTTTCGGGTCTGTTATGTAAGGCCCGGACGTGTTGCTTTCAGACGGTTTTATACCGTGGATATTGAAGGTTCGCTCGTTTTATTTCGTTGTAAAGCTGAAGTGCTATATGATTGCTTCCAGGGCGTTGGGCATATCGATCGAAACGGACGATAAATCTACGTTACTGATATTTATATTACTGGGTATTTTGTATAGTGTTAGTAGTTTGTGTATGACACTTAGGGAAAATAGAAATTTTAATTTAAAAAAAAAATGAAAACGTAATCAATTATTCGCTATACTTTATTAAGACTTTTAGCTATCTTTCGTTTCGGAAAAGTGCTCTCGTTGCAAACTGCTAATCAGCGAACCATGGATAGATTATCTCGCAACTAATGAACATGGCAAACGACAGAAATTCGTTTGAAAAGGATTTGTTTCTACATCTACTAATTATACGTATCCTTTGCGGTCCGAACATGAGAAACACGAGTCAGACTCGTGATACACCTTACGGGCTGAGCGTAAAAAGTCCGTGTCTCACGTGTTTCAATGTTTACAAATGCCTTTTTATAGCTGTACAGATTATTTGTCGTTAGCCTTGGCCGCATTCGACTTTGCCGCCGATCGTGACGCACACTATCGTCGCTAGAATCATACTACAAGGGGTTAATAATAACTCGTGGTACTATTCAAAGTGTTCAATGAACTTCAAATATGGGGAACGCGTGGGTGTGTCTTCGTTTGTTACGATTCTATTGGCTTCAGACGAACCTGAACCGTGATACAACACAGCGCGAGAAAAATCATTCCATATCAGCGGTTCTCCTTTTGCTCCGTTCACGACTACCAACTTAAAATCACATTGGTCTTACGGCAAAAACTTTTTATTACGCCATGAAATTTAGGAGAAGTGTCCCGCGAACTTTTATATTAAACCCGGTATTGTTGTAAGTCTTGATTATGCCTGGAAATTCGTGATACGTTTGTGTATCTGGTCTAACCGACAGAATGAGAACCATGTTTTACGAGAACACTCGGTTACGGCTTTAGGATTCGCAGTTTGAAACATTTTTTGGCCGTAGTTGATTCGCGGTATCGAGAGTCCAGCTGAATTTTTATAGAGTGCGATTCGTAAGGTTGGGTAAACAACGCTCGACGGATGTTTGATATGCAAATATTGTTTAATGGAGTTTTATTAGTGGAAGTAAGACATTGATTTGCTGAACGGATTTGTGTTTGTTCCGGAATCAATGTTGGCGCTTTGGGAAATTTAAGCGTTTTCCGGTAGAAAGTGGAACAATGGAGGGGAACTTCTATAATTGCATGCTATCGTCAGTATTTAATTAAACGATCAACATTTTAGTAAAGTACATGCTTGTATAATGAGAAACTGTACTCGGATTTGTTTGAATAATAGCAAGATTCGTCTAAATAGTCATTCGTCTCAAGCAAGCACGAAATTATCTCAATTTCCTCGTATATACAGTATTATTTTAAATATTTTTAGATTTACAACAGACCAGATTGTTGTAAAGTAGACGAAAAACAAATAAAATTATGAAATTCAAATTACACCTGAATTTCAAAATGGAAAGCCTATGGAAATTACAAAAATAATTAAAATAAACTAAATTTAATATGCATTAAATAAAAATCGCGCAGAAGTCTTCGTTCCGTTAATTATTATTTAAATTCACAATACGAGGTGAATTTCGCCGATTATATTTGACAATATTTTGTAACGCGTACGCCACTACTCTGATTATTTCACTTTCGCGATACTAACCAACACAGCAACGTGGAAAAACACGCGGGTAAACACGCTCGCGCGAAAAAAAAAGTTTCTATAATGAATTAACGATATTAAAAACACGTAGCAGCCCGAGGGAAACATTGGTCCGTTTACTAAGCCAGCTAGAACACACAGCGGCGATCGTGTATGATACACTATGTAAATCTTGTCTGCCTGTGTGCAAGCAAAAACCAAAGTTGCTTGTTAGTAGGTGCACGCCAGACAGTTGCCTATTACTTCACACGTGTGCGAACTTATCAACCGAATACATGTAAAAAGATGAATACGGTGTTTGCAGGGAAATTACATGGCTTAACAAAGTTCTTCGCACGTATATGTATATGTACATATATGTAGTACATGTTTTTGTACATTCGCAGAATATTTTCTTAAAATTTAACAGTTACGAAGTGACAGCAATTAATTTATCAATTAGTGTCAACTTATGAATAATATAATTTTGCTTTATTAAATTTGTTTCCCACTAAGGTATTAACTTTGCCCTTTGTCGACTGTAATTCATTTGTTAAACAGTTTCGTATAGTATTTATGAATAATTTCCTAACGCCTGAAATTCCGTATTCATTGTTCGACATTTCTATGCGATAAATAGATTAACGCGTAATCTGTATTTACAACTGAATTATTCACTTAATGCGATTTGTATTTTAAATATTCAGGTGGTAAATGAAAGATACATACACAGTGTCCTAGAAACATCATGCTAGGCTATCATTTAACGTAGCTAAACACCCAAAACTCCAAGAAATATCTCAAACGTATCTTATGGTGTAAAATTTTCAGTGCACACATACATCGTTGCACGAAAACATAAAATCCCATAAACATTCAGCAGCGAAACATAAATACAAAAATGCATAGACATTTCTATAATTTAAAGTTTAAATTAATCATCGTATGAACGTCCAAACACTGTTACGTAACAATTTAAAGCTGCGGAATATTCGAGGAGACAACATTGTAATAAGTAAGACATAATTAATAAATCTTAATGACGACATAATTATTACTACACTTATCTACCATAACAAATATAACCGTATAAGCGAATCCAGATAGGTTGCCACAACTTCGCAAGAAATCCACACGTTAATAGATCGTCGAAAAAAAAAACTCCATTAAACGACACTAAAAGCATATACCAGCCCGTACGCTGTATCTATGCGTTTACAAAGCAAACTAGAACGCGCACGTGTAGTCATGTGCGATGTATGCTATGGCAAAGGGAAAACAGTGATGCGTGTTGCATGCGAGGCCTCGTGAAAAACAGTCGCATAGCAAGAAGTTCACGGTTCACTCGGAACTTCCTTCAACTTTTTCCATCGATTTCGAGCTGACATTAGGTCAAGTGTTACGGGGAAACAAGTGTTCGATACAGTTTGGATACCGTTAATAAATTATGTATTTGCATAAACTCAAACGCAACGTTGGTATTTCATAATGAATAAATATTACTAATAGTTTCGAAGATTGGAAATTTTTTTACGAGACAAGTTATAGAAGTAGGCGAATACCGTGCAGTTGGAAAATTTCGTAGAAATATTAAACACTTTCGAATTTTAGTATATGTATGTGCGAAGTATTCTCTGTACTGATTATTGAAATAATTTGATAGAGATATAGGTCTGATTGAAATACGGGCTTGTACGTCGATAATAATTTTCAATTTTTCTTTCCTGTACGTCATAATTCCTTTCTATCTATATTTTTTTTTTATGGCCAGATGTTTTTTATGACCGGTTGAAACCGAAACGTCGATACTCGAAGGAACAATTGAAATATGTCTTTCAGGTCATAAAACTTCACAGATAAATCATTTTTTTATCCTAATTCTATCCGATTTTTTTTGTGCTACTTCCACGAGATATTTTGTGCCAGCTATAGTATCGATCTGGGATCATTGAACTCAGCTGGTCAAAGCTATTCAAACTAAATATTTTCTGCAAAAAAGGATATAGGAAAAACTTTGATTAAAGACAATATAAAAATTGTATAAAAGGTAATTGAATTTGAATTTTGAGAACTATACGAAATGTATTCCTATTGCAACCAATTAATAATGTAATTATTAATAAATTTGTAACACATTTACCAAAACGGAAAGACAGAAGTATAAAACAAATACTTTTTTGTCACACAATCAAACGCAGAGAAAGTTATTCATACTACTTAACCTTGGTAGTCAAGAGATAATGTTTTTTAACAGAGGATGTACGATAACTAAAACGTTTCCTTATTTTTGTTTACAGAAAGTAAGTATCACAAGTCTATAAAAAAGAAAATCTTGGCGAAAATAGTGAATAATTTTTAGCAAAAATTTTCGGTTTCTGACGACACCTTTATTTTAACTTGAAAGGGTCGAATGCTATCCTCATAAATGTGTAGTAGATACATTTGCGGTTCATACGAAGACGGGCAAAATTTTATGCAAACAACCCCTGTATCCATTTGCCGAATAACAAAGTTATTTAAACCGACAACTTCCAGCAAAATATTCTGGACACCGTATCAAGGTATTACGGCCAGCAGAAAGGACATTGTGTTTCGATGTATATCGCATGTGTACCGCATCAACATAAGTTAATAATATCTGGACACATAATAATGTACAGGCGTTGCCTGACGTATAAGTAGTAGCAGTCATGCTAGGTATTAACATTTACGTTATGTAGAAACTTTCGTACCTCGTTATATCCATTTTCACTCTGCAAAATGAGGAGTATTTCACGCGAGAACTATTATAAAATTTATGAAATATCAGATTACTCATTATACTGACATGATATTCATCAATTATCAACGACTAATTAATTCATATCAGAGACCTATAGCGTCATCTAAAACAATTAAAATTCTAGAAAATATTTGTAATGTTTTTCCTTCTCAATGAGTTATAGTTTCCCCTGAGGCAACAAAAACAAGATACATACCAGAAAATGTTGGAAATATTTTCTGATCTCTTTCACGATTTTCGTGCAACAAGTCGTTAACTCTTATCCAAACCCACTCAATCCATATGACTCTTTTTCGACGCTGAATCTCAAACACTCCATAAAAAATACATGTACAAAAATAACCGAACCACCTACATTTTTTATTGATCAAATGACAAACCCACACTTACACCATTTAACACATTAAGACTCGCACAGCGTGCGATATACGAAGGTAACCAATATCGCAACATGTAATACAGGAAACCAAACCAAAAAATTAACACTAGAACTACCGAGGATTAATTCGGTATATTTAGAAGCATTAGATAAATATGTATGAAACAAAGAAATAAAGGAGGATAGTAAATTGATCGATTTAATTATTTGCATAGAGAAACATGGTTATAAACAAATTTGGAAATCGCATTGTTATAAACGTAAGCGATTCTTCGAAGAAATGCGGAACCGGTCATTTTGACCCCCTTGGTAGTTCTTAATAGACACTTGGTAGACATATTCTTAATAGTGTTAATATTTTATTAAATAAAAGTACTAATATATTTCAATGGAACGACTCAAGCGACGTCCGAAATACCGTTTCTTTAAATGTACCGCGACGATCAATTTGTAAAAATAAAAAAGAACTATGCACATCGCATACTTGAATACCTGTTGAGAACCCCAGTCGCTAGAATTCCTTGTATCCTGTCACAGCAAGGTGTCAAGTAAATCGTTAGCAACGCAAATAGGACGTCACCGCGCGTAGTCGATGTTTATCCATTTGTTTGTGAGCGAGGAAACGAACACGCGTGCTTAGGCTGACTTTACACTACGAACGCGAACTTCACTCGTAGAAAAGGAACTTCAAACATCGACACTTTAAATTTTGGTGCCTGGAAGTTGCAACGTCTGACAAACTCGCTTTGCAAAGAGATTTATAGACGCAGAACTATCGAAGCGCAGGAAATTTTTAAATCCCACAAATTTCGTGCCGAACAGATTTACCGTACAACATAATGTTGTCGCGTAGAAATTTCGAAGCACGAAAGTTTTAAGGGGGGGGGGGGGTAAGGGTTTCAGGGTGAAAAAGAACTCTATCTCTGCGATTTTTTTTTCAGACGTATGAATAAAGCAAATTTATTCGAACCTTTTGCATATTATATGTATACTATTATTTCAACAACATTTTGTAATTTTTTGATTGCAATATATCAACAAATAAACCGGTGACGGAGCTTCTCCGAGAACGCGTTTGGAAAAAGGCGTTTTGCGGTGACCACTGTATCTCAGCCAAAAATTATCAGAAATCAAAGTTACAATAAAATTTAGTTAGAAAATGACTAAATCCTCCCCCCAACATTCTCTAATACTAATTTTCTTCCTTTTTAAATTATTGGTGGTCGTTTGAAGCAAAAATTGCGATTTTTCACTAAAAATTTCTGTCATTTTGTAGTTGAAAAAACCCCTTAATGTAAAAAAAACATTATGGGGCAGGTTTTTATAGTATATAGAAGGTATGTACCAGGTTTGAAAAGAATCGGTGAAGTATTTTTTAAATGGCAGTAGTCACCGACTTTGAAAACGTGAAAGTCGTAAACGTGTTCCATAGTAACGATTCAAATTATCGATCACTTTTCCGGTGCGTTTTCCTTTGCCGCTGAGTACTTTGTTTCTCCGTTTCTTCCCTGGATTTTTGTGTCATCTCGACACTGAATAGTCTCAACTTTTTTATTTAAATAATATAATAGTCTCTTTTTTAATCGCGCAATTCAGATTTTCCTGTCCCACACTACTGTTATAAAATCACAGAGCGGCAAACGTCCGACCGAAAATATAACGACTAACTGGTCAATAACTTTGAAAGTTTTGCTCCAATTCCCTTCAAATTTAGGGACGGTACTCTCAAAATATTTAACTATAATATAAGAAAAAGCAAAAAAAATCGACCTACAAATCCTTACTCCCCCCTTAACCCATTCGCTGCCAAGGCGAGAATACTCGTCCTACTTTCAATATGTTATGACATATAGGGTTTTGAATTAGCAAATTTTTTGTGACCACAAACATAATTATACAAATGAAATAAAATTATATAAACAATACTTAATCCAGTAATTTTGTTTTTCAATTAAGGGTTAATTATACCGTAGTTTATCCCTGAAGAGGGCCAAAAATGTGGCCAAATCGTCGGAAATTAATTACAATTAAGGTTAATTCACCTTATTTGGATGGTTCACGTAAGTAGTCACAATTTTAATTTTCTTTATCACTATTTAGAGAGACCCTTTCGTTGTTATACTGATCGTTTATGCCAGATAAATATTTATTTATTTCATATATTATCACGCGATCGATAAATTCAAGTAATTGGTAATTATACAAATGTAGAAAACTTGAAAAAATACGACAAATAAAATTTATTTGTCAACTTTGGTAAACAATACTACTCAAATTATAAATGATAATGAAAATAACTTCATATAATTTAAGCTTGGCAGTGAATGTGTTAACGCACGGCAACGTAGTCGTGCGGATATTTCAATCCCCGTGAACTTCGAAGCGTAAAGGTTTAGCGCACAACAACGTCGCGGTGTAGAAATTTCAATCCCCGTGAACTTCGAAGCGCTGAACTTCCGAAACGCGACAGTGTCGCCGTGCCGAGATTTCCAGGCGTCGAAATTCAAACCGCGCACATTCCGGTGAATTTCGACGCACCGAAACGTCACACCTCGCGAACGTTAAACCGCGAACGTTGCAAAGTCTGCAAATATTGCCGCGTAGAAATTCGACAACGCTGAAATTCCGACGTATCAAAAAATTACCGAGCAGAGGATTTTAGGTCTAACAAGTGCTTGTGATTCCTTTAACACTATTTCTACCACGATTGTGTATATGTATACCTATTTCGACCAAAAGATGTCTTTTGAAATCTTTTCGTTTGAATGCAAATATTTGCCAAAACTGTTGGGATTTCAAATTACCAGTTAAATATAGATAATTTAACAACGATTATATAAAAAGTCAACAAATCAATTGTAGAGAATTGATTCAGCTTAACGAATGATTTTAAGTTAAAATTTGAAAGGTGTCTTTTGACACCTCTTGGTAGAAATAGTGTTAAACCTTCAGGCTTTCAAGTTTAAAGCTCCAAGTATAAAATATCACTGAAATCACCTAGACTTGACTGCACTTGACACTGTCAACGTCATTGGTCTTTATGCACACTGCTCACGACGAGGAAGTTAAAGTCAAAGATGGTGGATTACGCAAACGCAATCCTCCACGTAGAGCACAACGTATCTTCCATTGTAATTACGTTCATCGCGAGACTCGAATTCGATGGCTCGAATAAAATGCATGTGATTGGGGGAGGGGGAGGGGATGTGACGCCGGTTATGACGTAATATTTAATATTAGTTAATCAAGGACCAATGGATACAGTCGGGTAAGCATTAAATTACTGTTCATTTTTTAACTGCTTGCCTCGTACGTTACTATCATGCACCGTGGACAAGATTCCTCGGTTCTTACTGAGTTTTCAAACGCAAGAAAAATATTTAACTTTGGTTCGAATAGAATTACAAACGGGAAAGCGAATGATTTTTGTGTTAAATGAATTATTTATTCGTAGAAAATAAAATTGTTTGGTACCTGGAAGAAAAAGGAAATAGATTTTAAAAGCATCATATTATTTATAGATTGGTTATGCGGAAGCTAATTCGCGTGTATTTATCTCCGACAAAAACGACAGTCGATTGATGCGTATGAAAAACTTCGATTTCTAACGAACTGGTTTGAGAACGGAGTAATTGCAAGTTATGGATCATCGAACGTACATATACTCTAATGATATTTCAAGAATAAAGTTGTTTATCTGCAAATTGTGGCTTACGATCTAATTACGGAAGGATCAGTACACTCTCATCATGTAATGAATATGATAAGTAAGTGTAGCTTAAGTCACGTACTACCGTCCATTGAACATTTAGCAAAGGAAATCTGAGAAAAGAGCATTGGCATGAAATGCTGGCAAGACGTGTGTCGGCAATTTAATTGGACTAGCATTACCTCTAATTAATTGGCGGATAAATTAATTATTCGAATAAAGATCTTCCATTTGTAAGTTATAATATCAACTAAAAACTACGGAAATTGAACCAAATAGACATTCTTTAATTAACAAGTACCTCTCCCAATTAAAGGTTGACCTTTCTAAATATTAAAAATTAAATATAATCTTAAATCGCGTATCAAGGTGAATAGACAAATTCCGTATAAATTATTTATGAAATGCATTCAGTTTCATTCGACTACCCACATCGGAAATCTATTTGTACGGGACTGTCATCCTTTTGTTAGTGTACCAACGTCTTTAATCCTTTCGACGATCCCCGTAATAACTATGTGGATATCATAAAATTGTGAAATATCCTCCACTCGCTATTTGCGGAGTTTCCCCGCGTCTCCAATTCCGAATCAGACGCAGAAATTGTATGATACACCTATATGCAGTATATTTTCTTTTAATGCACATTGCATTTCCTTAATACGTGATGTCACGAAACTTTATTGCGTAATACAGCTGAGCTCGTATTGGGGTCCCTGCATGTTCGTGTTAAGCTCGGCTTAGCTCGTATCACGTACAATTCCATCGAGGAATATAATTCGATATTCAAGGGATTACTTTGCATTTATAAAAAGGGAGAAAGTTATAAAAAGCTGCGTAAAATATGCGTACTCACTGCTTCGTGTGTGTATGTACCAACGGGAGTTGAAAACAATTGAAAAGTCATTACTTCTTTCATTTTATATTGACATTGTAAACGGGGTGTTGTATTTATAATACCGTGAGACAATTGTTAGTTAAATTTAAATACCGTTTGTTTAACCACATACATTTGCTTTGTCATTCATTCTTCAATATGTTGATGTATACAATAAATGAATTTATTACTATTATAACATGAATGTCATTCATAAGTGACTTTAATAAGAAATGACCTGTAATCCTCTAATATTGAAATACAGAAAAACAATGTGTATAACATCATGAATGTGTTTTTCTCAAATAAAATGTTTAAAAGTCAATTTTTTTTCAAGTAAGCGCTCTTTATGTCCCAATAAGAAGGAAAGTTTCACTTTTAAAACTATTTCATATCCATTGTTAGCGAGGTATCTTTCCAAAATATAAACATATTTTTACAAAAAAAATTGTAATAGCCCTCAGATTTTTTAAATTGTAAAAAATCATTTGGGTTTACAAGAACATGGTATAAAACGCAATATGTCTGTACTACATAAAAAATCGTCGAAGAAATATGCAACAGGATAAGTGCCTGACGAGACGTATAAGTTCATTCTAAACAGTACCAAACACAAAGGTTCGCTCTGACATTGTGTACGAATTCCAAATATGAGAATATTTACGTCAGAATTCATGTTATTAACTTCATAATTCAAAGAAATGTATACGGAAACTGCGCCTTATATTTACAAAATTTACCTCCAAATAATACTACAAATTTCAATACTCATGCACTGAATGCATTGTAGAACGTAATAATACGTGTGATTCGAATTTATCAATCATAAATATAAATTTCAAAAAATGTCTGAATCTCCCTTCCGTTCGATCATAGTAAACATTTTCAGTTTTCTACACAATTCTAATAATCCATTGGCGTCTAAACTATTTCCTGATAGTTATCATGCTTATTGTACGAATTTAGCTGGATAACGTTATCTCCATCTCGATTCGAATAACAGTCCCGTTTAATTTTCCTGGATTTTTAACGCCAATGCCATTACAACGTTCCAATGGACCAATGAAAGTCACGGAAATTAAACTGAATTGTTAATGTACTATTGTCGAGCGCAACAGAACACTGCACTCCAAGTACACACACTGACGATCCCATAAAAACTTGTAAGACAGGATGAGAGATCTAGTGAAATAAAACTGGTACGTTTGAACGTGCAACTCGGTGAAATGTTCTTAACATGAAAGCTCAAATCGAGCTCTTGGAAAGCTACACTCAAAAGATATTCACGCGATGTTCTAATTTCTGTTTCGCTTTTTCCTTTGCCTTTCCCATATACGCCGTCTCGTTACCGGCGATTGTCTGGAATGAACAGACTACTTATTGATCGTTGCCAGTAATTTACAGTGATATCCAGTAGGCAAGTAGAATTCTTCGAGTTCGTGTCGTCAAAAGAATTCTCAATTTAAGAAAACGGACACAAACATCATAATAATCATTTCTTATATTATTTAAAAATTTCATTCCTCTGTAAAAGCGTACCAATATTTTTAACAATCTCAGAAAATAATACGTTTAAAAATATGTGAAAAAATCTGAAAACTTTATTTAATTTTATTTAAGTGTCAATTTCATTAATAGGACGAAATTGGGCATTTATTTAAAATTCAATGTTTAAATAATTTGAGAATGATGGCAAGTGTCGCCAGATAAGCTAATGTGGACAGTTAGTGAGAGAACGGTAACATTGTTCACACTAACTTTCCTACATATTACACGGCAAGTACAAATTATTTCAACTCTAGAACTAAACGTAAATGAATTCGAATAGAAGAGATGCTGAAGATAGGAAAGCATCAAATGCCTCATTAACAACGTGGAACACATTTGCATGCAAATATCCATTCTTCGTACTCATGTTCACTTCCCTGTTCTTAAGTGGACGAACTGGAAAGTTTGTTCGAGAACTTAAATTGTCGTTTACTTGCCTTTAGTACAAAATGCGTCAGTGACGTGCTACCTCCCGATCCATTAAATAAAACTGGTTACGATCACATCTGTTTTAATTACACTTTCATACTTTTCGCATGAAAATTCATCGAAAATTTTGTAAAATTATTTCTCATATATTCACATTTAACTATCGATGAAAATCGTGTCTCTTTATTCGTATAAAGTAAGGCTGCATTTAAAAATCGATGTGTCAGTGTAATTCGTACAACGTGATACATATCGCGAACTCAATAAACTACCAATTAATTTTAAAGATGCTTAAAATAGTTCGTAAATGTGGTGTTACGTAACAAGCGTTAAAAATTGTACGACTTCAATGTCAAGTAGCTACCGCGAGGCACATTAACGCCAAGAATCAAGTTAGTAGCTAAATGGTAATCGAACCAACACACCGAGAAAAATTACTCATCGGTATGATGTAACTGGGATGTCAAGGTAAGACTGCCTGCACCTAAAGATATTGCGGTTTGTGCCAATAATTACCTATGTAACCTGAAATAATATTGTAAGTGATATGTTTGTAATATACAATTACTTGGAAGTAGTCAAGTTCCATTAAGTGTGTTCAATTTTAGTTACTTAAATTGTATTTTTAATAACGGGAAATAATATGTAAAAATCAATGAAAAAAAAATGTTACTTGTTGAAACTTTACTTGCTGCTTTATAATTATCAATATTCAGTTTTTGAAATGATAATTTTTTTTCCATATTCCGTGCGAATAGATGAATCGGGGTCGAATTATCAGAATGAACGGCCATAAGTAAATATCAAGAAGTAATGAATGAAGTCACTTTGCTTTATGTGTACTGTCGGTATTAAATAAAAAACGTGTCTCTGACGTCGTGGAAATAAAAATGTATGTGTTTTTAGCACTATGAATTAGTGAGATATCTCTGGACTACCAGAAGTTAAATTTTCACGAAAGAAAAGCTTTGTTGAATTTCATCAGAACGCGTCAAATTTCTATGAACAGAAATAAAAATATCACTTCTTCACTTTTTTAGTATATTACATAACGTATATTTCCACGGTGTCACTGTATATGAAAATATACGATAAATAACAATGGAAATAAAACTGCTGTAAAAGAAAAGACCATTTGAATACGTGTGAAAAGTCATTCACTGTAGGATGAAAAAAGGTGGAGTAAAATAAAATATCGAATAAATGGAAAACCGAAGCTTCAAATTGAGGTTTTGGTAGTAAAATAAATATACTATAATAACTACCAGCAGTTACATGCATACTTCTGCAAGAAACTACTAGAAACTACTAGAATGTAATTTCCGTATTTTCTATATAAAAATTTAGTACCCTCATCTTTTAAATAGCAGAGTATAAATATTTCTCTTTATTCTACACCTTCAAAAATGTACACTTTATTAAGTTTCACGTTATTAAACTTCGTCGCTAAATCCACTTACACTTTGTTTAATTCTAGCGCGATACTTTCGATAATTAATTCCCTAAATCGTGGAAAAGGAGGCTGCCTATAGGACGATCAGTGACATAGAAAAATATCGTCGTAGTGCCAAAGTTAATTTCAGGAAATTAGCCCAGTCGCCCTTCATGCCCGAAGTACCGATAGGGTTAAAAAATATCATGAAGCTCCCGATCTATCTGACGCATTGGCTTCCGTCAGAAGTGCAAGTCACTGTAAACCGCAATCAATCAGGCGTCACGTTGCGCCCTGTTTCCGAATTACCTCTCATGAATTGCGTTAAGCCGACGACCATCTCCCCCTCCCATAACTCGCTGTCATGTGAGCACCTCCGTATCCCCGTAATGAACATTCGATAGCGAGAGGAGGTCTTGCGTTAACGTTTTATACATTTTAAATGTATCCGGATCGATATCGCTTTCCCCGTGATTATCGCGAGGTAATTATTAGCGAAGGAATTTTCACTCGCCTCGGTATTCGAGTCGTTCCGATATAATAACGATGGTAACGTTGTTGCCTCAACGAACATCGATGAAAGTGTTTCGAGTCTAGGTTATCATAAACATTATGTTGCAAAGTGACGCAACTTCGGTCCGGGAGAAAGTTAGTACGGCTCTGTGGAATTCTTTATTCGTAAATAGGAAAATACGTCGTCGATAATAGAATCCTTGGTAACGAAGATAAATACCTGAGCCTGTATAAAGTTAAACTGGAAAACTCGACGAACGGACCCGATATCCCACAAACGCGTCGATATAAAGAATAGTCAACAAAAAAAAAAAAAGGGAGAACGAAAAGCAAATCGCAGAGACCCGGAGACCCATCGATCGCGTTTCTTTCATTGAATTTTAGGTATTCGCTTTTAGCGGTTCCCTGCTTTCAATAAGCTCACGACTTCTTCGTTTCTTATTATAGGGATATACTTGACGGGATATCACGCACGACAAAGTTCGCGAATTGTTTACCGGGAAAGGCCGAAAGAAAAACAGGGTTAGAGACTGGAATCTGGGTCAGTCTCTTTGCCTCGCTCCCTTCCCTATTTCCCCGTTTTCTACTCGTATTTCTCTATCCCTTTTTCCTCGGTCTTTATGCCCGGCTCTCGATAGAGCTCTAAATTCGCCCACCAAACACGTCACAATGCATAACGATGCATTTCCCGCCGTCGAAGAATGCCGCCGGCAGTCGTTCGTTTGTTCGACCGTCTCGGACCTGTTTCGACCAACTTTCCAAGTTCCACGAATCGAACGTGATTCGCTGCTTCCCGCTGACGTGTAGAACAACAAGTGATCAGAAGTAGCGGTAGCAGAGTTTGCGTGACGGGTCGCAGTCGAAACTGCTCCATAATCTCGATTAACGTTGCGGTTCTTTGCCGGTGCGAGTGTCTCCAAGAAAACTTTTCCCCATTATTCGTTTTATTCTCAAAATTGTAAGACGACACAGACAAACTGGTACGTGTTAAATTTTGTTAGATTTGGGATTGTGGTCCAGGTGAGAGATTAAACACCTAACTATAATATAGAACAAAGCTTGAAATAGAAATTAGTGTTCTGGGTGACGGTAAAACAAGAATTTTCGTATTTACAAATAGACCTTGTGATACAAAAATTTTATATATAGGATTAGGAGATATTTCAGTGGTTTGGCGATTCCAATAATTGCTGTGGATTCAATTGTTCCTGAATTTATTGTAAATATCAAAGAGGAATAAAGAAGAATTATCTATGGCCCTTTATCTTCTATTATTGAAGAGAATTTGAAATGTTTCTGATTTTTAAATGTAAATGTTAAATTGAATGTGATGTTCAATTCCACGTTCACCGTTCTTTATCTACTTCTCCGAGCTTAAAGTGGATACTCAATTTGTTTACCGTTGGATCGAACATGTTCAAACACGTATGTGGCGCTAATGTAATGGTAACGGTGCTAATTCCAAACACACATCGATGCACTTTGTTTCGGTTGAAAACGTCTCTGTAATGCTCAGCTTCTGTTTGCTTCGCGCTATCTTCGGAGGGGAAAAAAAAGAACTAAGCTACTTTGTACACGCCCACGAAAAAGATATCAAAACGTGCTCAATGTCCGCGATGTATCATCATTGATCCTCGGGAAACCCACCCACACATTTGCGAATAAAATAAATGACGTAACATTATTGTCCGCCGTTTCGTTGCCACTTCTTTTTTTCGTGTATCTGGCGTTGCGAAGCTTATCGTAAAGCTTCTATCGTATTCCACCGTGTCCTATCAAATATTTAAACAACTAATAAAAAATATAAGATACCGTTTAAAAAATGGGAACAGCTTTACGTCGCTAAGAGAAACGAGCCTGCAAAACTTGAGTGTGGCTTATCGTTCCACCTCCTCTCTTGTGCGAGGTAACTTTTATACGTGTATCATTTTTCTACGTGACTAAAGAATTGAGACTGTACAGATAAAGCGACAATCCTGTATGTATAGAAACGCGACTGACCTCAAAAAATGCGCGCGAATGTATTATTCTTCAAAATGTGTAACATCCTTAAAATCTTCCTCCCCTATCTTGTAATTCGTTCCTACTCGTCGTGTCAACTGTATTACGCACAAATGTTATCAGACTTTATATTTTACAGACCATCTGTTTCGCGGATGTATGTACAAAGGATTCTTTGAGAATTTTTTAATTCGATGATAGTGGTCGGACATGATCTAAAATGTTATATGAAAGGAAATAACTTTCTGTCAGAAAGACATTATATTTTGGTAAGTTTCACTGATACTGTAATTTATAATTCTGGGTCATATTAATTCTTCATTAAAGTCTTCAAAAGCCGAACTTATTAATTATAATTTTAAATTTCTCAATTTTTGTAGGCGAGCGCTGAACTACTTTTTCTTCCTTTCATTTCGTGCGGTTTGATCAGTTCCGCTTCTGAAGGGCTTGATTTTCTTTAATAAAAATTAAAATTACTAAAGGTACGTACATGTGGGTTTCAAGCATCACATTTTTAGATAATTAATCCCTTACTTAAGCAAATCTGTAAAACTATATGGTAGCATACGATGCCATAGAATGTCTAATTCCCTTGAAATGCAGAAAATATCATTGTAAATTTCAAATCAAATTTCAAATCTTTTTTTCAAAATCTGGAAATATCAGAGCATAGAAAATTTGTGTTCATAAAAATATTGTCGCATAGAAACTCCAAAAAACGGAATTTCATGACACACAAACTTTAGCAGTCACAATTGATAGCTGAATATTTATGAATTTTCTAAAAGCATTATTAATAGTTATTAACTAAATAAAATGCTACAAATTCTTATATCAGTGCACGAAAATTTTCGTCATCCACTCTCCGCATTATTCATTGCGCACGATAACTGACCCAAAAGACAAATTAATAAAAAAGCAGATGTGGACGAGGGGTTAATTTAAGACGATCGAAGTATCCGCGGAATTCTCAGACGAAACGTTTGGATCGTCGATTTGTCCGTTCGTGTTCCTATCTTCTACGCGTCACGAGCCCGAACGTCGTTATAACGGATCGGTGCTGACAGAACGAACGCAAGAACGAACCGCACCGCTGCCCAAGAATAGATCCGATCATTCGCACTTCTTACCGCGGCGATTTCGATCCGAATTTTCGGAATTTATCCGTCGGACTCCGGCCGATTAGAAGCAAAATGGAACACGCTTCAAAGGAATCTCAAGTACGCGAGATTATTAAGACCTCCTCTTCCCTGATTTCGTTCGAATATTAAAGCGGATTTAAACGGCAGCACGAGCAATCACTTTCAAGGATTTCGTAATTAAACCGGCGTTCAGCGCTGAAATGAATTTTTTTTTTTTAAATTGCCCCAGAAAAGATAGATGAAATTTCTAAGACAGCCTCGGGAACAGCGGAAATGCAACTTTTCAAACTAGACATCGAACATTCCCGCAGTTGTCGAGGCACACAATTATAGAATGTAAATATGGAGATGGTTAAAAATGTATCACACGGTGATACGATGCATACGAAATTTTTTTGAATATTGGAACAAATATTCGGATACTCCTAACATATTCGTGAAATATATTCCAGAACTTGGTATCTACAAGAATGAAATGTTATATGCATTCTGTGTTTATACATATTTCTGAAATATTCATGCTACATGTATCGTACTCGTACATTCTCTCGTAAAAATTATGTTCCTTACGAATTCAATATTTTCTAAAACTTCCTTCGACTTTCCAAACGAAATTGCATCGAGTCTCGAATCAAATTTCCAAAAAATTCCTTTCCGTCGCTTGCCAATCAAAAAGGTGACTGCACAAAAATCCGACGAAATCCAGGACCGCTGGAGGTCGCAAAGATCGATTTCGTCGTCGTATTAATTAAAACTCAAACGCAGAAGCAGTTCGTTAAAAAGATTTCCCCAGTGAGACTTCGTTCAACCATTTACATAGATGTCGCAAAAAAATAAATAAAGACAGCCTTATATATATATTATCAGCGAATTAACGCGAAGGTCACTGCGAAATCATTTTCGAATTCCACATCGGTATATTCTTAACCTCCAAATAAAAAGAGCCCCCGATCGACGGTTCAAAACAAAATCTTGCGTCACGCAATGTCACGTAGCCGTCGTGGGACGCAAAAATAGAAAGGAAACAGTAGTAAATTCGTTACTCACAACTTTCCGCAGCGGATCACCGCGTCCGTTCGGCAACCTTAGCGACCGGCTGATGCACTTTCTTGCAAGACTCGACAGTTTCGCTGCACTTGCGGCCCATTCCCTGAATCCTCCTGAATTCTGCGTGCACACGCACGCACGCATACACGCATACACGCACGCATTCACGCACACCGGCGCCGGCGACGATCGCAATTTAGCTCTGTCACAGTTCACTTCGGACAAAGAGATTCCGGCCCCGAATAGAGCGAGTACGTCGCACGACGTTCAGGGGCACGCGATATGTATGTATTACTTTTTAGTACCCTTAACGTTCGTACGTCACGATTCACCGCGAACGATCGATGAACACGGGAACCATGAGTGGAAACACGCTTCTTATTATTGTCAGACACCGTGTGACACGGACTTGACACGCGGGAAAAGGAACGGGTAACCGGAACGCGTGAAAATTTCTTGCGTAAAGCTAACCTATACGATTCAACACTGTACGAATTGTCCGTTTCTATTTGAAATATTCAATCACGGGCGTTTGTCTGTAAACGTAAGAAGCTTTAGCGTGAACACTATGCAAGCAAAGTTTCATAACCTTCACCTAATTCCCGACTCATTGATGGAACTTGGTAAAAGCTACCCCCGAATGAATGTCGTACCATATCGATCTTCCTTTCTTTCTCAGACTTCCATTAAAGGATCAATTGTTATTATAAGACGTTCATTTTCCCATGTTATTCAACGTATCTCGAAGTTCTTTCGATAAGTGACCGAGAATCGTATAACCCTGGACACGTCAGGTGCGTAGAAAGTTGCGCGCGCACCTGCCAGTGCGACACGGCTCGCGGCTCGCGAGGAACTGCCGTCACACGCCAAAGCACTGCTCGACCGCCCCTTGCCGAGCAGGTACCCCTTTCTTACCCCCACCCCACCGGACACCCCTCGCCACTTTCGACCTCACGCGCATCCCCTTCGAACCCGGATCGAGGCAATCGGGACCCTGTCACCTGCCCAACCCCCGTTGACGACGCGGGGATGTAAGGGGGTTTCGCAGGAAAGTGAGGTTTGTATTGATGGATAACGGAGAAATCGGAATTGTTTTACGGAGGTTATGATAAGACTTTTTTTTAGATATGTTTTTACTGTGTTTTGGTAATGCTCGACAGGTTTGATATGTAATTTTGTTCTATTATAGATAGTACGATAGGATTGTTTGAGAAATTATTTTCGATTAACACTAGAACGACCGAGGGTGAATTCGATAAATTGAAAAGTATTGAATAAATATGTTTGAAACAAAGAAATAAAGGGGGATAGTAAGCTGATCAGTTTAATTATTTACATATAGAAATA
Organism: Mimumesa dahlbomi; assembly: GCA_917499265.3. NCBI lineage: Eukaryota > Metazoa > Arthropoda > Insecta > Hymenoptera > Crabronidae > Mimumesa > Mimumesa dahlbomi. The sequence continues at coordinate 5,549,205 of OU824118.1, read as the reverse complement.
TGGATATGAAGAATTTTGGAAATCGCAATGTTTTAAATTTAAGCGGTTCTTAGAAGAATTTCGGAACCAGTCATTTTGACTGCCTTGGTCGTTCTAGTGTTAATACCAATCTAACGATAAGTGCTTTTTACGCCATACACATTACTATTTTTAAAAATCTGATAAATTTATTAATTTCGTCACTTCAATTCGAAATACGAATTATCCGGCGAAGGCAGAAATTGCTAAAAAGTTAAAAAAAGTGTATATGTATAAATATAAATTCTGATAAACTGGTTTCTCCCGATTAAATATCAATAAATTATCTGAATATATGATTTTAAAATAATCCGTGAAATATACGATTTAATAATATTCTGTGCATCTACACTATACCAATGTATAGGTAAAACCATTCTTAAATAGCAATGTCGTATATCCATTTCTAAGATAAACAGAAAAAGCACTTCGCGATGCGAAAGTAAAACTAAACGATGTGGAAAAACTAGAATTTTCCGCGAGTTTTCATTTTCGAGAAAAATGTGTTTGCAGGCGAAAAGTTAACTCCTCTAATTCCAGTTTGTGTTTTGTATTTTAAAATAAAATTATAAAAGACAAGTTTTAAATAAATATCGCATCAGTATTTTTGAGAAATACGCATTTTTTGAAATAAATATACAGCAAACTTTAATTAAAACTACTATTTGGAACCTTCGTTCGATTTTTATGTATGACTCGGCACTAAATCTATCGTGCATTCTGGAGAATGCACCGACAATTTTCTATAATTAAAGGAGTGAATTTTCTATGTAATCGAGAAAATTAAGACTCGCGGCACGTAGCGGCAATTTACGTTTACTGGATTCAGTGAGCATAGTGGTATATGTAAAAATACAAGCACCCAATAATCAACAAAGTCAATTGTAGGAAGAAATTAGCAAAAATAAGAGCATGCCGAACGACTACAAATCTTGATTTAATATCAAATCTAGTTTTCATTGTATTTTCAAAATCGAGACGACAAATTTAACTCCGTATTATATTCAAAATCAAGATGATTGATTTAATTAGATTTATTTTATATGTAATTTGACTTAATATTCTCTTGATAATTTTAAATTTTATTTATAATTACAAAGTACTTAGAACAAGCGTAGCGTGTAGGTTACAAAAATAAACTAAATGAGAGAATCAACTCTAATGTAGTCTCATTGTCAGGTCCGTTGGAAGCTCGAATTAATGAGAATAGTACACGACTGCTGTTATCGATAATAAATCAATAATCCCAAATTCGTGGTAGGATAATCGGCATTCTATTGCTAATTCATGGTTCGCCTATAATCGTCGTATTTCATTCAAATTACTATTTGCATAAAATTTATTTTACGAAATAGGTTCGCTTTACAGACAGGTTTGATAAGAATTCCTTTATAAAGATGTAATATAATTTAAAGTATCATAAATCAATGTATACTTAATATAACTTTTCTTGTAAAAAGTCTGATAGACATTTTTAGTGAAAATAAAAAACCATACATATTTTATTTCTATATAATTAGTTTCAGAAACTATCGAACAACAAATTTCAAATCCCGTTCCGAGTACATAAACTGTTCGTACATTTCAGAAACAGATCTCAAACTTATAGTAACTACCTCAAGGAAAATCGAAACCCTTTAGGTCTTCATACATATAGTGCTTTTAGTGCGCCTGAACAATTGATGATGTATGTACAACACCTGAAACACCTGTTACCTCTCCAGACGCAGCAACACACTGACGTAGCTACTGTTATTTCATATAAAATATATATATGTATACATACATGCTAATGCTCCGACACTGCATAAAATACCAAAGCCTAGTTTGCTCCAGATCCGTTCAACCTTATTAATATCGATGTACCTACAGAAAGTTACATCACGTTTATACACTTTCTCATACCCGATGACGCACAGATATAAATTGCGCGAAAACGAACCGAACGCGACATAAGAAGATATATGGACACCAATGTAACAATTATTTCGACGCATCGGGTATCGTAACTCTTGTTTTTGGCAGATAAATGGGACGATGACACACCAGTGGATTCCGCCACGTATCGTACAAGCTATAGTGATAATAATTCCAGTGTGTACGGAAAGATGCATAATAATTGATACAAGTTGCCGGTGATAGAAAACCGAGCAAACGGATCGTATCCCAATCCACGTATTATCGTGATTCGTTTGTAGACTATCCACGGAAGATCTATCCCGCGTCTTTCAGAGCCCAGCTTCTTTTGCCTTTCACGAGCCAGACAAGCGGATTCACTTCCCTTTGCTTGTTCCAAGCATTTATCCGTCCGACTACCTGTGAGCCCGATTTCCGTACAAAAGACTAGACCATGAACAATAAGAGAATTTCTTTTGCCGTTGTCGTGTTAAGATTTGGCCTCGTGCCTGACTAACCAGACTTCGAGGAATCTCAATTTTTATAAACATTTTTGGGAATCAAGGACATCAGGAATGTTTATGGGATTATCTATGTATGCGTATAGAGAGTGTGAGAGCGATATACTTTTTAAGGATCAGACTCTGTTGAAATGTTTGGAAAGTAGGTCCGCAGTAAACGTATGATTGGCATGAAGTCAAAGCAATTCCTTAGATTTAATTCATGCAGAAAGATTTTGCGTTATCTGTACTTTTGAATCGTGGAATACTGTCCACGTGGCATAACCAAGAGTCCCATGAATTTATAAATTCTCAGTAATCCACGTGGCTGTATACTAGGGTGGTCGTTAAAAATTAAATTTTTGCGACGCCCCCTAAAAAGCTTCCATTTGATGAAAAAACACTGCCTCAAGACGATCTAAGTTAATTGTTTGGTATAATCATGTTTTTTGTGAATTTTTTATGAAAAATACAATTTTATTCGAAATATAAACAATTATCGAACCCAAATCAATAAAAAAATCCCCAATTAATCAAAATAACAATGAACACAAATTTTAATTCCAAATTTTTCCCAGTTGATTTGGTCTATTAAATAAAAAAATGAAAGATATTCAAATTGATATTTTTATTTTAAAACTAAATTAGTACAAACGTAATTTTAATATCTAGATTTCTTCACTCCAAGGTTCAAGTAAACTATCTTTCATATTAACTTAGATCGTCTTGAGGACCGTGTTGTTTTTAATTTAAAAAAAAAAACAATATTCCCAGTGTTTTTCCTTATAAGGAAGCTTTTTAGGGGGCGTCGCAAAAAATTTAATTTTTATCGACCACCCCACTGTATACTTCACAATATTTTAAAAACTTATTCCATTGATTTCTTTTGTTGGTTCTTCCCACGTATGTCTAGTTATCGATCGAAACACCGTATCCGCGAAGAATTGAAATGTACGAGCAGTAACGGCGGATGCACAGTCCTGGAACTTTTAATCCTCCCCGTTCCGCGTGAGAGTTTGAATGGCTGCCGATTGAAACGAAGGACAATCGGTAAAAAATAACGCACGGACGGCCACCGCACGATACAAAGTGGCGGCCCGCTAACGAATAGAGACTAGAGAGCCGCGCGCCGCTCGTATTATTCGACTCGCCATTTAGCTTTCACGCCGAACTGTTTTTCCGATGGCAAATGCAATCAGTTCTTCGGCAAACTGCTCGTCCCAGGTGTTACCGTGCGATGCTCGTCTATCCCGGTAACGTTTCGTAGCGCGCGCGCGCGAAAATAAAAAGTTAAAACAGCGGCGAAGGCAAACTCAGCTCGTATCAGGTAAATCGGATGAAATGCATTCACACTTACGCACGACGGGGATAGCCCTTTTACGTTGATACGCGTACGACTAATGGTGTTTCATGATCTTTTAGGAAATTGCATAATGTACAATTCTGACGAATTTGAAAGTTTTTGCTGATAGGGTATTATTTAAATTTAATATAAATGAGGTGGAGCTATTTTCAGTTGCAGACTCTCGCTGGAGAAATGATATTTCAACGTTCTCGCGAGTTAATTAGATTAAAGATTAACAATTATGCGAAATTGCATAAAAGTTTTTTTTTTAAGTAATATAAGGTCATTTTGTACTTTATAATTCTTTATTTCATTTTTATTTTAAGTAAACTGTGTCATGATGTTGAAGATCAATACAATTTTTAGTGTCACTGGTAACACCGTGTGGTATGTTGCAAGTGATAGCGTAGTTTTCTAGTTTGTCAGCTTGTGTTACAATAAAAAAACATTTATTTTTCATTTTTATATTTATGTTTACCAATACTGTTTTAATAGATTATTATTACTGAAATTCAAACATAAATTTAATCCAAGTTGTCAGATACAACAAATGAACAAACAATATATATCTAAGGTCTAAAATATATGAAACGAGAATAATAGGGCTTAATGTTATTTTTAAACGCGTCGGTATGATAGCCTTTTAAAGTTTATTCAAATATCTTTATTGATGCATAGTTTCCTAGATACGTTTCCATCTTCCTCTGTTTTTACGGGAATCGCACGATGTTGCCAGTTAATTTATACTCATTATAGTATTAAAGGTCGTAATTTGTACCTTTAACTGATCATTTTCAAGCAGTATCAATTATATGAATGTATGTTCGCAATAACTTTATCAGAGCATGTTTAATACCGTTCCATGTATGTACGTGTACATAATGAGAACGAGTAAATCGATAAAACAAATATGCCGGGAAATTCTTGACTTGGAAATGTTAAGGTACCTATGTAGATCCTCCAAACGAGACAAGAAACACGGTGCAATTAGTACTTTATTTAAAAGACCATCCTTTTAGCAAATAAAAATAGTAATTCCCAACTCACAGTCAGATGTAAAACAGAAGTAACTAGTGCATCAAGTAAAACTGTAAAGGATACAGAAAAGTTTTGTAACAAATAATAAGGAACCTGTTTACACGCTCTAATTACACGAAATTATATTCGCGACTTTGTGGCAACGAAAAATACCAAAATAATTTCGTTAATTTTTACGTTAATTATAATAACACGAGCTTTCCTGCAGATAGTACTTTGTCAACTTTCATTAATTATAATAATAACTCGTCGTAATGAATTATAATGATACATACATAGTAACTGTTCCATATAAACTACAAAAAGTACAAGAACATACGTGTGTCAAACATGAAAGTATCATAATATGTATAATAATTTTATTTCATGCAAATTTTATGCAAATATACCGCTTTCCATGTTAGTAGCTCTAACGATGTCTTCGTTTTATTTATTAAAAAATGTACTGGTCACTGACACAGAAGTAACGTACCAAACTTGTGACAGTAATAATTAATATTAACGATGGCTTTGCGCTGTCCATTACGCAAATCCTAGTCGAAACACGGCTGCTATTAGGCAGTAAGCATTCTCGCAAAATGCTACCTGGCAATTTGAAAATGATTTTATATACTGTTATCGATAACGTTTTTTAAATACATTCGAAGGTTTCTATGCGTAATCGATCAAAGTTATTCAACCAAATTATACACGATCGATTTCAAACACGATTGTATGAATAATATATTTATAGTAGGGCGAATTCAAACACACGTGTCGATGCTTTTCAAAAATTGGCAGGAATTGCGGTGTGATAAAATGCATGATAAAAGCGCTGGCCTCAAAATAAATATAAGGCTTGCAGGGTTTGCGTATTTCAAAATCTACTTCGTCCTATAATTCCCATTTCAGTTTGGAAAAATACGTACATATCTCTTTTGCATTGTTTTCTCTCGAATATTTGTATTTTCGAGGAAAGGTGTGTTCGAAATTTTATTAAAATGATATTCACTTTTATCCTTGCTATAATTATTTAATTACAAAAGACTTCACTATAAAAGTAATATTGTTTATTTGAAATACGATTTATGTGTATTTTTTCTATCATTGCGCTTTCGTAAATATCCAAAAAATTAATGTGGACCACCAATTTGTGTTATATTTAACGAAACATTATTTACATTTAATTTCCTATGAATTGGTAAATTGTTCTAAAAATGCGAGCTCCAACTCTCCGTCCGTAAATAATTTAATTACATTATTTTAACCAGCGCGTGTTCCGTTTGTTTACTTCGCATCGTCGATAGCTAAATATTTAAAAACAAAGTCAATAAATAATATTTTGCGTATCGCCGAAAAACACGATGCAACGAAATCCACCAGTTATACATGCATACATACACACACACACACACATATATTACATTCACGGTAGTTGAAAGTACGATTCCGTTCAACCGTTAAGTTCTCGCAAAGATATTGCGATGTTGCCTTATCCACACGAAGCTCGTGAAATTCGTGTTATCGTAAAACTTGGAAATTTAATCCGAATTAACAACGTGAAATGAACTGACTCACGGGAAACTTTCGCGAGTTGCGCCAACTATTCTTACACGGTGTCCCATGTATGTATGTATGTAAGTCCGCCACTCTTTCAGGGGGTGGCTATGGTTCCCGGAGCCTGACTCATGACAACAGGGGAAGTTTCTGATTCTCAAGTTTCCTATACCAACCCTCTCCCGCCCCCTCCACACATATAATCCGCCGGATAAGAGTATCAACTTTTGGTACGTAACAGACACGAAGGTGGGAATATCCACTTACGAATCACTGGTTCGTCGGGGGATGCGACCACGTTGACATAAACAATGGAATATTCAACAGCGTGTTATCATAGTAATTATTTTCAGGTACGTTGATGCATGTCGATGTAAATTTAAAAACAACTTCGTCCGGACGAACCCGCCGGAAAATATATATGTATTGTGGTAGATAGTTGTTCACTTTAACTTCTTCAAAGTAAGAAGTCCTGAGTAGGAAACTGTGTATTTTTTTTTGCTTCTACGGGTATACAATTTGTTTGGACGAAAGCAGAGCGACGTAATGAACCAGAGTCTTGTTTACAATCAGGTTTTCGTGGTTCTTTCATTCATTCGAACAGGAGTTCAGTGGGATTTTTTTTTAACTTGGCGTGACAATGTTTTTTCGTGGGAATATCGATTTAAATTCCTGTTCATCCGTGTGGATACGAATAGTTTGTTCGGGATTTCTCAAGTTTATTACGAGACATGTGTGATTTGACGGAAAATAAGTAATATTTATTTGATATCAGTGGGGCTACTGATTTTTATAAATGTGGGTAACAAACGCTACAGATTTTCGAATATATATAACTGCTAAAACCGCCGAAGGGCTTTGAAACTTTTCAGGGAGTTTGTGCAAACGGACAAATGGTATTATGGGCGTTCGCATGGGGAAATGGAAGTTATAAATCCCGGGGTTACAATAAAGGGTGGAAGTTGTGAGCGAAACGAAACACAGAAACTAACGTGGGATCAAACTGCGCCCTTCGGACGAAGGAAGACATAAAATGACGTAGACTAACAAAGTAAGCCGGAGTATTTTACAAGTGTTCACTGGAAGCTCCCGTTTCACAATGTGCGATACATGTTACACCTCGACGTATAAACACTATTTTTAAACACAAACATCCCACATATTTTGAGAAAGTAATATCAGTACTGATTCATATATTTTTAACAATGATCCTCCCGCAACATAAAAATGTTTCATATTTAAATTAAAAAATTGATTCTATAATACATACATACACGTATATGTATACCGTTATACAATGTATGTTTTAATATACACGAAGAAATATAGTATACCTGTAAATTGATATACTTGAAAATGAACGAAGTGACATTTTCAGAATCTCAATTTCGATGGAAAATAATTTAAATAACCCGTCTGAAGCAATTAAACGTGGGTAACGGAATAAAATCAATCAAAGTTGCGCGAACAAAGCATGGCAATCAATTTCAATAAAACAGAACCGGCCGCTACGCTTTGCCACTTTCGAGCTGACTGAATTTATTACACGAAAAGATAGCTGTCAAACAATATCTTTTGAAAAGGTAGGAAACAGAAGTTGCGAGTGAAACAAACAAACAACGCTGGGCTAACCTGCAGTTTCCGAACAAAGGATACCGTGCAAAGCGACACATGCTAAGGAAGTTTATTTTATTTGCATTCGGCAACTCAAACGTCCAAATACACACGGATACACGTATATGCACGTACGTATATGTATGTACCGGGGTTAAAGTAAACGTCGCAGTGCGATATTGCATTGACCGAAGCGGTAGGCCTTTTGCAAATTCAGGTAGAATAGTCAGCGAAAAATGCCACCACCGATTACTACATGGCTGCGTTTAATTAAATTGCGATAAGATTACAGTGAACGGTAATTAAAATTCAGAAATGTTACACTGTTTAACGTAGTAGAAAATGATAATGCATAATAATGAGATTCGCGGAACGTTAATATTTATATTATAATCTACTAATAAAGCTCTGTAGGTGTTTTGGGTATCCTGATAAAAGTAATTATTTCAATTTAATTTCAATTCTTCCAATTTATGTTCATTCGTGCTGTTGTAGAGAAGGGTAATTAATATTAATTTGTCAATATTTGCAGTAATATTAACGGTATCCAAAATAAGTCATTCTTGACTGCATGACAAAATAGAAAATTGTATTAAGAAAACTGTAAAATTGATTCATTGAATTATTCGCTGTGATTTTGTGTGACTTTCCACCACTTGATAAGAATTATAAATAAAAAAATTATCGATAGACTACCTCGTAAAAGAGTCAAAATACACTGAAAATCGTGGGGACGAACTTATTTCTTCACCTAATACATGCAATCACATAAATTTTTTGGTTAAACAGTTCATAATAGATTATTACATTATCTCTAAAATATTGTGTCAACTCTACCACATCCACTAAGATTGCTTTTTCAAATATCTCCTCGGACCATTTGCGAGCAGCCAATATGACCGTCGCGACGCCCAAAATGCGGGCGACGTGGTCAGTTAAGGATTTTTAGACTCACCCGCATTCGGATAATGTGGAAGTCAAGGTGTTAGTAGGTTTTCTGTTTTTCAGGGCAAACAGTAAACGTTTCTAAATAAAGAGTAAAATCTGTTTGAAACTACAATATAATGGTGCATGTCCTTGTGTAATAAACACGATGAACGTTTCCTTGAGGCGCCGGGATTCTTAAGTTACATCTCGTTTTTTAACACCAATTGTGCGGTGTTTGCGGTCGAGTCATGTATTTCGAATTTAGTTACCGGAATAGATATTCCGTGATGTAATTCAACCGTGCTGCGATAGTAATTGTAACGTCTGCTATTTTGTATAATACCTTGTAATTTTATCATCCTGGATTACCGTCGCACGCTTTTATTAATACACGTCGGAAACAATATAATTGATATCCTGCTGTTCAGTTAATGATGCTGCGATAAGAGAATCTATTCAGAAACAGTTTAACATAAAGTATCGTACAATTTAATATTAAATGTAAATGTTACGAACAGGCAATTAACCTTTCTCATTGATGGATGTTGTAAACACCCTTGATGCGAAAGCTTTCATGTTATTTTCCAAAATATTTAATAACGAGTTGAGCACTCCACGTTACGTGTTTTATACGTAACAACAGTTACGTTACAGGTAGTATATTTATCGCGTACTGTAAAGTTAAAAGGAGTACAAGTACATATGTAGAATATAAAAGGGTTTTAAGATTTCCCGATGATATTAAGTCGGCCTGATATTTAAACGTAAAAAACTGATATGTTGCATTTCTTTCTTTAAGAATATATCATAAAGGTATACGTATTATAATTTCTATAGACACTTGCTAATATCAATTATACGAAGTTAATAACGTATAAAATATATAATTATATATTTATTCAAACCATACTGTATTATTTAGACAAACATATTTATATTATATCAACTAACATCCATTACTTTTTGGAAAACAGATGGCAGTTACATGTTACTTCGCTTACTGATACACGAACGAAAAATAAGTATATTATGATCCATCAAAAAATATTTATCGTATTCATAGGAGATCAATATTTTATCAAAATTTATATGTGTATCGGCAATTATGAATGTAGGTTAAATAAAAAATCTAAAAAAATGAATTTTCCTCTTCCTACGCGTTACATGGATGAACGATAAATACAATAGAATAATTTCGTTGGTCCGTCTGTCAGTAACAGTCTGCCTTTTTTACAAAAAAGTATCAATACCATAGCGGGCAGGGCTGAAAGTTATGCCTGTTTGTCCATAAAAAATCAAAGGAACGAAGCGGGAACGGTTTGAGAGTTTCGGTCGGGTTTGTTTAGAAAAATCAATATTAACGAGCTGTCGAAAAAAGGGGTTATCAAAGAGTTGTCAAACAACAGGGTTACCAAATACATCGCGTATCGCAACAAATAAATCAAAGGATTCGACTCGCAACCCGTCATTATTGACGGTATTTCACCAAATGTCATATATTTGCATTTGTATCGTATTTTTCGCGAAAAATGTACGACTTACAATTACACAACTTTCATAATCAACGGGACAATATAAAATCACAAATGAAACTGATTCTGAGAAACGAAAAATCATTTCGTGTTATCTTTCCGCTAATTATTTCCGGCCTTCGGGAAAATATTTTTCCAACCAATCGCCGAACCGCGTTTCCAGCGTGTTTTTACCTATGAATAATTACGACGTACTCAACTAATGCGAGCAATCAACGGCGCAAATAAAGCGCCGTTCGCATCCAACACATGATTCCTGTTATTTGTCGTTGGGATGCATCGGCTGCCTGCATCGGAGCGATTCATTACGGCGGTGCATGTGCAAACGATATGTAAAAAGGAAGTGGAGGCCCGCACGAACGTCAATGAGTAATCCCTTTTATCTTATTTTTAAACGGTTCTCCGCAGACGGTGGAAACGCCACCGATGAAAAAGAAATCGATAGTCTCTTGCCAGCTCTACTGTTTTCGCGATTTTGGAAGTATTTTTCCCTGGGCCCCGATACTCCCGGATATAAGGAAAAAGGGAAATATAGGATCGGTTGTAGTTTTCATCCAATATGCATTATTTGATAACAGATAATTGAATTAGGTTTAAAATAAATAAATGGTTACCCTGACAGGCATTGAAAATGGAAATATTGGCTGACGGTTGGATAGCTTAGTTAAACATCAAGGATTGATGAAAAAATTAATCCTCGGAAAGCATTCATATTTCAGCTTGCAAATGGTATAGAGAATTCTAAATATAAAAATGGTGATATTTTTGCAAAAGCATTACTAATTCGTGAACATTTTCTTAGTAAATTTGTTATCTTGTTTAAAAAACACATGTTCGATGAAAACAAAATTAATTAATTTGATTAACTATTATTTTCATGAAACCAATTTAAAAAGTGAAATATTACAGTAAACCAAATGATTGCTATACTTCGATAGTTACCATATGAAATATGTATTAATGAAAGCAAAAACGAATATTAAAAGTCCTTTGATGATTATTCGATAAATCGAGTCACTAATGTGTCACTCATTGTAGTAGCGATAAAGCGGAAATCATCACTGGAAACAACCGTTTATATTAATTGTCACGTGCAATCGTTTGCGGTACAATAGAATGACAACTCACTCGACCGTAGTATTCTCAGAACGATACACCTTGGCGCTGAATTAATTAGCAGGTATGGGGACACCTTATACATTTTTGTCGACAATTTTCAATTTGTAGGCCATCGGATTTAAAATATCGATTAAACGTTGCAACATTATTATGTTCTTTTATTTTTAAATAAATGTTCGCAATGTATTTTTATTTTTATCGTTAAAATAATTCACTTTTTTTGTAGTATCTCTTTCACGATGAGTCTTTAATTGCCGAATCAATCGAGTACGAAACAAATAATAATAATGATAATTTCGTTACAGAATAAAATTTAATCTTTGCCCACCTGTGCTATAATTACAATTTTTTACGATTTCACAGTTTTAGGTTATCGTAAATTTTACTGGAATTAATACGAATCTGTATGGTTTCACAGAGAACTTTTACGCGACAGATAAAAGGTAAAAGATGAGAATGACTGAAATTGGTGGGCCTTTGACATCGATACATTCTCTGCACCCGGAAGCGTCCACATATAGCGACGGAATATACAGTGGTCTATAAAAAACTTCGTACAATTCCACAAAAATAACAATGTAATTGAATCATTGTTCACACAATATTGTTCTGTTGAATTACAGTAGTATTAAAATAGTAAGAGATATCAACCGAATTTAACTCTAATTAATTCTAATAAAAGATTTAAAACTTCGTTACCTTTAATATTCACGGATAGAAACTTCGGAGCTTACAAGTTTGTTAAAAACATTGCGCACAAATTTCAAAACCTACAAATATTTTTTGTCTAGAAATATTTGAGCACACAATGATATATGTAACGGGTAGAAATTTCCGCGTGCAGTATTTATTCGTCACGCATAAATCTTGACACTTAATAATTAAAAAACTGTTACCAAATCTGTCTCCTATATCGAAAAACATCGTTTATGAAGCGATAGATTTGAATAAAACATAAACAGCGATAGAAGTGAATAAAAGACTTTCCGTACCACCCGATGCAAAACCGCAAGAACGATTCGTCCTTGAAATAATGAGGTTTCAATTAGTCCGGAATAAAAAATTCGTCCTTCCGATCGGGGCTGCACCTCGGAAGTTACGTAACAAGAATCAGCCAGACATCCGGCCGTGACGTGTACGGCTTTTTATTTCAATATTTGCCCCGACACGCGAAATCTATTACCGTGTCAGGAAGCAGGACCGACGATGGTATAGCTGGCGTACCGCCAAACTCACTTTCAAAGGGAGTCACCGCAAAACAACGCTCGTATGTGAATCGCGTCTGTGAATCCCCGTTTCTCTGTTCCCCGGCAGACGGAACTTAAGGGAACGATTATTTAAACGCAGACATCTATTTCCGACCTTTACTGTTTTTTTCCACGTGTAACTTTTAATCTCCCACGGAAAGTTCGGTTTCCGCGAAATTCTACGGTTCTTCATTTTTCCCCCCTCCGTCTAGAGTGGTTTTATGTACATTACAATATTTTTTTAGTACTGATGGCACACCCCTTTGACGTATTTTTTTTTTCTATTTGTGGTATGCAGATCTTATAGTCGGAATTGCTACGTTTTATTCTTGGTCGTACGTCATTTGTCATGTATCACTTTCTTTTAAATAGGTAAAAGCACTGTAAATTGTAGATATGTTAAACATTACAATTTTACCGTGTCATCGTGTATTAATTCTCACCACATACGTTTTATTTTATTTTAGATATCGCTCTGTGAAAAAGGATAAAAAATGCTGCAGTCGAGAACGTGCTGGTTCGTGAAGCGTATTTTAAATTAAGTGCTTCTCCCTTATACAATTTAACAATGTAGAAATGCCCTACATTTCATCCGTTTGCGAGTTTGTAACTGTTTTTTGATATACGAACTAAAAGTCGCTTTCATTCCATCAAGTTTCAGAGTGTATCAAACATCTTTTTAACATGGGGTCATGTAATGGAGACAAGGCAGTCTGTGACAGTGTAAATAAGATACACCGTAGCTTTCAAGTTCAGAACATGATTTACATAATACATATTGACTTTCAAAATTGTATTATTTTATTTTATTACTATTTTACTAATAACTTTATTGATTATGGAAGATTTTTCTAACGTGAAAATAAATTTTAATAAAATGTGCACATAATTGGATCCTCCTACGATTATGAGACAATATGAACAATTACATAAATATTGTATATAAGATAATATAACAAAATGATACACAAATGATTACTGAACCAGATAATGTTATCAGCCTACAAATCAAATGTTAGATCTATATAATTTCATGGATCAAATATTCCATTTCGCACCAGTATAAATTAACATTTTCACATACCAATGATTATAGTGTACAGTGTAAAGCTGGTTGTCACAGAGATTTTCAGGAAAATAGGAATCCAAATTATGAAAGTTGGGTTAAAATATTATGCTCATAATTATTCGTTATTTCAAGAAGGATCGGTATTGGTATTTATATAATATAGTATCAATCAGTACAGAGAAAGTGATCAATTTATAAATATCGACAATATTAAAATTTTTAGAATAGGTAAACAAACCCTAAATTTGATTAATTTTTAAATTAATGTCGTCAGATAGCTGTCTGAATAATAAACGCATAATTTTGTCACCTACAGCCCTAAAAACCATGCAAATATTCGTTACGAATCCAAATACAAATAATTCTAAATTAACAAACATTGTAAATATTAAAATTAAGAAACATGTAAACAAATAAAACCCTCAATTAAGTTGAAACAGATATAATGTTAGAATTGCTGAAACCATAATAACGTAATTTTATGTCACTCGCAATTTTAAAAATCAAATAGTCTTATTACCATTGGCATGGTATCTTAATACCATGCCAATCAGCTACAGATTCTGAATAGACGCAATATCACATCAACGGGTTCCAATACGTCATTAGCACGTTCTGGTCACTTGTATCTGATAATTTTCATCCGCGTGTCTTCGCTCTCTATCACTTTCCATTTCTCTGCCTGAGTTCCTTTCATTTAGGCTCACAGTCGGCGCACGTTTGCAACGTGTACAACTTCTGTATGCATATATCGAGAACACGTATTGTGCACAGTCTGCATGTGCAACGATACGATGCATTTTGATTAAAGGGAAAGGCGCGGGAAAGGACCCCTCGTTAAGCCCTTCTTATCGCACGTACAAGGCTTTGATACGGTTGCAGAAAACAGCTCAGATAACAGCAATTCACTTGAGACCTTGGATACCGTGTTCAATAATAAATATACGTCTGTGAGTATAATAATAAATTCTCTTTCATTTGCTAGCGATGCGCTTGGTTCGTTTATTATTCAAGAAAATTTGATTCCCTATTTCAAACTCGGCAAGTTTGTTAAGAATATTATTGTTCGAGTAATATTGATGGCTCAATGTACATACGTACATTATTAGTGGAGGAATGATTTATCTCCTAACGAAATCGGGTTGTATTCGTTCGTATCCTTTTTATATGTGTGGAGAAAATTGGATGAATTCATAATCCAGAGATAAACGTGAATATTAAGTATTTTTCATTTGAGAAATATGAGTCATTGACATATTTTACGGTATGCAAATTCTATCGTGTATGAAACACGTTGTTAATAAATTTATGTGAAATGATACACTTAAATCAATTTGAATCGAAGTTCCGCATGAGCTCCTTTTTATTAATTTTTCCAGTTTACTCGCCAGTAAATTGGTTCTTGAGAATTGAAAAACCCGAGGATTCTTCGTGGAATACTATAAGAGTTTTCCGCGCAGTTTCAATGCTACGGTAGCTAACTCTTAACTATGTAAGTAAAATAAAGAAACGTACAAGTTGCGCAGGACATGCATTCCTCGTGCATTCTATTTCCAAAATATGCGCTCTACCGAAACAGTGAAACACTGCTGGATATTTGCAGAAATACCTCTGCAAACTCATTAATAAACATTTAACGTTTCACCGAGAAAATTTCGCGTTACGAATAGATGAAAGGGTCTCAATTTCTAGTACTTAAATCCATTTATTTCAACTCACAGACAAAAAACACTTGTTTTTACAAAATAATATTTAACATTTTTCCCCGACGCGATACGTGTAATGTTACACACCATTATGTCTAAACGTTATTCGTTTGTTCTCTCCTACAAACAGAGGAAGCTGGGTAAATAACAAGTTAAAAATGTCGCAGTTCCAAACAACGCGCACCGTATAACTAAAACTCACGCGAGCATAATACCTCGTAAGCCGTATACGTAACATTCTATCTGTAATTTTCATGCATTTTCGCAGAGGTACGTATGGCACGTATGTGTGAAGTGCATCGCACATGTATACATACATACAGTAGGGCCTCTTTTTGTGCGGTGGATAGGGACCGCATAAAAAAAATCGCACAAAAAAAAAATTAAGAAATTTCATAAATATTTGCAATAATAAACAATTTTATACAACATACTAAAAAAAAGTCGCACTTAGAAAATACGTCAATTATTTAGGAAATACATGAGAAACTGCATCCAAACAATATAAATAATTAAATTTCACATGAAAACATTTTAAAAACATTTAATTTTTCATTGTATACGTGGAGAAGTTTAGCCGACCGATCGGGTAGATCTACCCTTTTCCATATAAGTCGGTGGCCGACCGATTGGGTAGATCTACCCGTTTCCAGGTTAGTCGGTGGCCGACCGATCTTCTTTCTCTTTTCTGTTTTGTCTTTTCTGTATTTCGTATTTCTATAGAGCACAACATATAATAAAATGCATCAATTTTGGAAGTCTTTCATGGCCCATTATTACGGCTCTTTATGTTCGAAATTTCCGAAGATGCCTCTACCAGCGTATTACTTCAGAAAAATCGGGGATAAATGAACAAAGCGTGTTAAAGTATGCATGTATACATATGTACACTGATAGAAAACATTGCAGTAGTGCTAATGCCGTTGAAATTCATATACCGCATAAAAAAAAACCGTACAAAAAAAGACCGCACAAAAATAAAATCGCACAAAACAAATCGCACAAACACAGAACCGCACAAATAAGGACCGCACAAAAAGAGGCCCTACTGTATATGTCTTCCCATCGGGTGTTCTAATTAAAGGGTCGCAGTGAATCGACACACATTACACTTTTCTTATCTCGCGAGAAGCCGCGGGTGCTTCGCACTACCTGTTTTTTTTTTTTTGCAGCATGAGCATCTCAAAACAAACGTGGTTCTCACTTGCGAGAAACATGAACATCTTGATTCTAAGTTTTCTGAAAGATCGCGGAATTTTTCTACTCGTATACTTGGCAACTTTGGATCTTCTTTCTGGCAGTGTTACCGTGACGCTGAATTTAAGGGTATTGTTCTGCGTGGCTTAAACGCAATTTCGAGACAGAGATCTACTTTAAACTTACTACTATGAAAAGAGAAAGTTACGATTCCGAGTTAAAATTCCACCCTGTGGGCTTCATAATTTTCCGACGTAAATATAAATACTCTTTCCATTCCTTACTTTCCCGGAATGTATCACATTACCGTGGAAAAAACATTTTGCATACTTCGCTGTTCCCTTCCTTAAATATTAAATTTCAATTTGTAATCGGGTTGCTGGTAAGTCTAAACCTACTGGTTTCACTACTCCTATTTTGGACATTTTGTGTAAGAAATTCTTAAACTCAAAATTAGTTTATATTATCAAGAGCACTCGTGTATGCTAAATGTTTAATTAATTCATTTTAATCGCACCTGGTATAAAAATCCTTATTACGCATTCAGCCTCTAAATTCAATTTTCGGAATGTAAATATGATTATCGGAGAGTCCCTACATTTCAAATCGTTCGACTAACGCTTAACAACAAACCGATCGCATTCGGTATAGCAATTAACGATGCGAGCACTCTTGTTACCCCGGTTTTCAGCGGTGTTATATTTAGAATATGAGCTTAACAAGTTCGCCACTTAAAATTTCTCTAAATATTTGCCCACCGATGTGGCGGCCCCGGCGTAACGTCGTTGGAAACTGAAATTAAGAGGCCGCTTCTACTGTTATATTAACGGCAGAATTTCTACGGCAGAGTATTCAGTGAAATATGAAATTCATGGACGACCGGTTCGATACGCCGTATTATGGGGAGCGCATAATGATATATAAATGGAATCCAATTTATTGCGCATTTAAAAGCACACGCCAATTGTTCGGCTGCCAACGTCAAGCAGGAGACTGGCTCGCAATCTAGCAACAAGTAGATGTTATCGTGACGTCTGGACGCTTGACCGCGGAACGTCGAATTCGTGCCAATGGCTGTGTGACAGCAGAGCCGTTTAACACTATCGAAGTGATGACAACAGCCCGTGGTGCACGTTCAAACAGAGTGAATTGCAAATTTTTCCGATCTACATACAAAGAAGCGTTCGATTTTCTGCATCTTTGGACTTTGGAGTCGAGAGGAAATAGTGAATGTAGCAAATAGTAGTAGAATAGAAGAAAATTTTACTTTATTTGATTGCTTGCTTAAGACTGTTTTTAAATATCGTAGTAAAACTGCTGAATTGAATTACTTTTTAGTATCGTATAAATATAAATCTTTATAATAAATGGCTTAGTTAAAATGAATTAGTATTTGCAGTATTTCTAGGTTTTGAAATTTCTAGGATTTTCTGCATCTTTGGACTTTGGAGTCGAGAGGAAATGGTGAATGTAGCAAATAGTAGTAGAATAGAAGGAAATTTTACTTTATTTGATTACTTGCGCAAGAATGTTTTTAAATATCGTAGTAAAATTGGTGAAATGAATTACTTTTTAGTAACGTATAAATATAAATCATTATAATAAATGGCTTAGTTAAAATGAATTAGTATTTGCAGTATTTCTAGGTTTTGAAATTTCTAGGATTTGATATTTCTCGCTCTGAAATGGCTAACCAGAGATATTTCAGTGGTTTGATCCTATTATAGCAGGAAAATTGGTAGAGCTCTATAAAGTTAAATCCGGTATTCATTAGAGTAAATTTCATTATTTCTATGATAGTTCAGAAATAATTAAAGTAAATTAAAACGTTGTTTAAATATGTTGGTTTCATCAATCTGAAATACAAATAAGAACCCTTGTGATATAAAGTTGAAAGGCATTCAACCTTTTTTTACTGATTTATGCGAAAAATAGGATTCATTTTTCATGCATATCTTTATAGTACTATTTTTACTACAAGCATCATTATCTAGATTGTAACAAGTTGTCCCTCGTATTACATAAATATAATACTATCATACACTTGTAAGCACTCTGAAGCTCAAGATTTCCATTTCGTCCCCAACTCACATACTAAGTATCTTTTTAGCTCTGCCAATCCTACGTAATCCTTATCCTCTATAAATTCCTTTCTCTGAAAATACGATCTTCTAAATCTCTTAAGCACTTGTAAAGCAAGTATGAAAGAATTATCTTTTTGTACATTCGATACCTAAACATGTTGTACTTCCATCAGTTGATACAGGGTATTGTAACAAATCCTACATCTAAAAAAGTAATTGTTTTGCAAAAATAAAACTCGGCAAGTTAATTTCATGAAACTTGTAGTTCAATGGATTTTCAATGATTACGTATTAAATCTAGAGAATTTTATATAAGTATAATAGTAACTTAAATAGTACATTAGTAATTTGTATAATTTTCACGCATGGTCCACTTTATTTTTCAATTATGTTGTTTTAATCTGAACAGTTATATGAAGAATGTGTATACGACAGAATAAGAAAGAAAGGAAGGTAGATTATTTTTTAATACCGACAGGAATGCCGAACGTTATTAAAAAAATGCAGGTAGACATTAATTGGAATTAATTGACAAAAGCAGTCTGTGCTCTCAATCTTTAATAGTCCTTAATTAAAATAATTCCAGAACTAAAAACAGTTCACTATAAAAAACCATTTAAAAATAACAGCATTTAACAAAAATTCGCATATTATACTCAATACATGGGCAGTGGCTAACGTGGTATTGCATACTTTTTCGTCTTTTATACATATTTCCAAGGTTCCAGAAACTAACAAATGCATTTGTTTCCTTTCCGTGCTTTTTCTATTTTAACAGACCCCATAACAACCTTTTTTCCTCTCAAATTTGTAATTCACGAATTCCATTAAGTTTCAAAAAACAAATATTCAATTCAAATCTCGTCACTTTCATTCTTCTTCATACTAAACCTCCACAGCAATCAGCTTCAAACTCTGTGCTAGAATTGCCGGCTGTGGTGTTGACGAAAGTAGAATTGATCCTAAAAAAAAAACATTGTCTCACACGTTCAAAGGGACCTTATAGACAATGTTAGCAGTTCCCTTCGCAGAAGGGCAAAGAACTAGGCCGAAGGTGGTGCTGCGAAAGTAAAGAGATTACACGTATCTAGGAAACCCGTGGAAAGTAGCGGCGGTGCTTTTCGCAGAAGATTTTCGCGAGACTTCCCGGGCGACGACGCGGCACTAATCTCTTTGGCTGAAAGTTTGTCATAAGAACCAACAGGGACCGCTGTACACGCGGCCGTCCGTACTCAACGTCTGCCCAAAATTATCCGGCTGGTTTCCCGCAATCAACTCTTCCGAGTCTACTTTCACAATAATTATTTTCGGCTCGTTGCCTGCCCGTCTCGTGAATTATGACTTCAGAGTGGATATTAAATATTTGAAACTTTCCGGATTCCCGTGAGCTCTGGGAAAACGTATTAGGTAGGGATTATAATAAATCGGTAATAGTAATAAGAAAAGTGTCACTCAAGCTTTCGATGGCTTCTTCTGTCGCGGTAGAATTGATAGTTTCTTGATAATATTTTAACGACGAAAGTATTTTTGAAGTTTTTAAGTAAAAAATTATTCATCTGTTACACTTGTATTACACTGATATTATTTGAACGGTGTAACGTTTAGCATGGTACATCAATTCAAAGACATACAGAATGGATAATTAAACGCTTATCGAAACTCCATTACCACGGTTAAACGATACTTGTGCAATCGAAATTACATTTAAACAGATGTCCGATTAATTGAATTTCCATTACAAGTCGAACGTCCACGAAACTCTGCGACAACGACCCTCGTCATTTTTTCCCCCCCATTGAACGTTCTCCCGGTAATTTCGCACACACAAGCCCATCAATTTCAACGTTCCGTTTAAAAATTCGTTGCGCACAACGACGACGAGTTTCTTCGCTCACGAAAACTAACTTGTCCGTCGAGATAAAAGTGTACATCTACTTGGTCACAAAAAGCTGCTAAGCGACACGCAATCGATGCTGAGTTATTACCGAAAATAGGCAAGCTCCATTTATCATTACGCGATAGTCTCCACGGAAAGCGCGGAATTTATCGTGATTGGGTTTCGTGCTTACGAACTATTATTTTGCGAGCCGGAATATTGCATGAATTGCAATTTTTCTCGTACGCCTGTCCGTAGACAGCCAGAGCTACGTCATTATTCGACGTCATGCAATCCTATGAAAATTCGATGCATACGATAAACCGATATCGCAGAGTTCAACGATTCAGCTTTCTTTTAACTTGGAGAGGAGAATCGAGTTTACGGAGGACATTTTCGACTCTGTTAACCGATTGTCGATGAAGCAAGAGATTTCGATAAATCTCTTTTTATGAAGGGGAAAGTAATTAAAATTGAACGGGACTACCGGAAAGTGTATTAAATTCCTTTGTTGGTATTCTAATAGAATATATTGAGAGGAAGAAGCATATTTCCGAGGAATATCATTGCTAATTATTCATTTTCAATTACAACGACCGAATGTTTGGTAGGTACGTGCTAAATGAAGCAAGAACTTGATCAGGACAGTGGAAAAGGTATATTTGAAATAAGTAATAGCTTCTCTGAAAATCTCGCTATTTCATTATTTCCCCAGCTTTGATCATTTATTTTCTTGGCAAGAGTAATTTCCTCCAGGAATTTCCTTTGGAAGTTTCAGTTATTTTGTAACTTTAAGGGAATGACATTTCGACGCTTTGTTCTTTCGGAACTGTGTAATATTGTGTGCGAAATATATTATTTGAATCAAATGTAAATAAAATACTATGCAATTTGTTTTCTTGAATGTGTAGTCCTTTGGAAAATCGCATAAGCACTTGCTATGTGCCATCAAATAATTTTCTACATTGTTCAATCTCGCAGGCTCAATTTATTATCAAAAAATTTTTGGATTTACTACACCAGGTGTCAACAAATTTGAATTTTCGAATTTCCTTTCAATCGTCACCGAAGAATATTATATATTTGAAAATGCAGCCAATTCACTCTATTTCAAGCTATGCAACGAAATTATTATGGATATGGCTGAACTATACGCGAAATATTAGCGAGCGTTTAAAAGTCACTTTAAGGTGACCTTTAACTTCGCCAAACGTTCGGGGAACTTTCGACCAGAGAAGCCACTAAAAACTTCAAACGACACGTAATCCAATTCCCAATACGAATTAAATGTCTGGCATATCAAGCCAATTACACGAAAAATGTTCGATTCCAGATCCGATTTGTATTTAAATGACAACTAGTTTAAGTAATCGGTAATGAATCGCAAAAACGAGACTACTATGAGATCATTCGACTTTTAATTATGTACAATTAATTCCTCAGTGTGTCGTGTAATAAAATATTCTATAACAATGTAGAGTAGGTGGAGATGTATGAATAATTTTTGTATTTATTAAATTATGCCGAGAATAATTCATAACTAATGATGAATATTGCACAATGCAAAGATTTTAATCATATACATTTTTTTAGAAAACGTTTTTTAAAGATGGGTTTTCTTTTAATATTTTCATTGATTATCACAGACTACGAAACGAAATGAGAAACTGAAGAGAACCCCAACGTAAAGTCAAGCTCTCTGTACGTTTTTCGCAGAAAGTAGGTAAAATAAACAACCTTCGAAGAATGGGGGAATACGCAGAACTTCGGAAAATTTAAAATGAAAGTTTTCCACGAACAGATATGCTGATAAAATTTACTTACTTACTAGAATGTACAAGGTTGTACATTTACGAAATTGCTATAATTTAATAATACTAATATAAACCTTACGCGTAGACTACATTGACGAAGTTGAATATACTGCCCAATAAATATTTTATCTAATTCCAATTTTAATTAACCGAAAATGTGTGTTTTTTTATTACAATACATGTATTAGACGTTGTTTTCCTATTTTTATGACACATAATTTTATATTTACACGTATGTACATTCATTGAGTTGTTCCCTAAATTTATTAATACTTTCCGTACAAACAACAATGCCAGTAAACATTTCTAAAATTACGAACATAAATTCAATGTATCTACATATGTATAAATCCTATCACACATTAAAAACATACATATAAATTTAATTTCGATCGATTTACGACTATATCAATATCAATTCAGACATTCAATTGACTGCAATACTTATAATGTATGTACAGGATCGATTATGTGCGCGATGGACTTTCAATTCGAGTTGACATATTAACCGTTTAATTATGAAAAACGTACGTGTGCCGCGTATTTTGGAATGACATACATGCTCAGCTCGTTCCGCGTCGAGAATAAAGTTTTATGAATACTAAAAATGGCAGCGACAGTAAAATTCAGTACATAAAAAAGGAGACTAGGTTCTTACTATAACTTTAATCAGGTCAAACGCTACTGTAAGAGTATCGAAGAAATAGTACAAGGATAAAATAATTAGAGATATTCCGCGTTTACTACGTACACTGCAATTAAAGAAAAAAACGCTGGCTTTATACTAGATAGTTTCCGTCGACATGAAAATATTGTCAATACGTGTTGCCTTTCAACATCACGTACCATTTGCGATACTCCGTTTCTCCAACAAGCAAAAATGGAAGAACAATTCCATCTGACACAATAAAAGCGGGTCTATGTAATAGTTTACTTTAGAAGATATCAACAATAATTGTTCTCACATTGGAAGACGTGTAATATCGTTTCTAAAAGATACAGATTACGTAATAATAAGAAAATAAAACTGTTTCACTAAACCTACAATTATAATCTACAATTATAACTCGTTGATAACCTCAAACAATGCTGACCTCACATAGAATTAACGAATTAAAAAAAGAACGTTTCACTCTATACATATAACCAGCTTTGAAACACCGATGAATCAAAGAGGCAGAGGAAAAAAAAACAAAGTAGTAGAAAGTGGCGAAATAATTCCGGCGCTTTATCGATATCACTTATAAACGGGTGCTTCAACGTGATAAATCATTTCACCGTTTCCATTGTCGCGACTTCGTCGGAATGATAACCGGCCTAAGAGAGTAACACTGCACCGTGCAACGATATTAACAAACGCTGCCGACCGTTCGTTGATATAACGCGAAAAGTTTCGTTATAACGCGCCGCTGAATATTTCTAAAACGCCGGCGAAAATGCGGCGTCGCATAAATACCGGGGAGGCGCAGTCTGAAAAGCTGGCGGGCTTTTAAGAGGGAAGTTTTCACATTAGCAAAAGGCGTCCGGTGATATCTGGCGTGCCACCTGCTCGAAGATAATTCTGGATATCGCCCGGCCGTAAATTAGAATCGCCGGAATTCGGTGTCAATTAAGGAAAGCTTGTATTTCGCTGAGATCTATTCACCGGACATTTTTTGTATGATTTTCTTTTTTTTTTTAAATCGTGAGATATTCGACCCAAACGGGTCTTTTGCGAGTAGTGGATAATGTGTGGTAATATTGTTACACTATTGTATTAATTAATTATGTGACGTGTTTCAACTTACTGTAGTACTTTAACTTTGGAGGTTAATATTACAGTTTGTCACTTAAAATCTTAGTTTTATAGTTTAATTGAAACACATTAAATTCCAAGTGGACAGAGAAACTAATAAATAGGTAATTAAAGTTAATTCGAAATCAAATTCGAATGAGAAATAACACGATGATACCTACATGCATTACCTGTAATTGTATCTGAAGTGTTAAAAGGCTAAGATTTTAAGCACTCGTATTTCCGACAGACGATGAGTCTGAGGTTTATTTGCAACTGGGTATGCAAACTCAAATATAAGGTGTTGGGTTGAAATTATGTGTGTCTTCAAGTTAGACTTTTTAAGTAGGTCAGCAGTTGGATTATAGAAAGAAAATAGAGACAGTAGACATTATCTTTTTGTGTGTTCTGGAAAGTATGAATATTTCAACGATTTGATATGATATTAGTATGTTCATCATTGAAATTTGTTGGAGACTCTTAATTAAAACTGCAAACAAGTGTATAAAACGTAATTTCAAATTACACTATTTTATACGAGAACATGTGTATATTTTGGCATGTGTAATTTACTGAGTCGTTAAGAAATAGTTTTACTTGAATTTAAATCCCATTCCATTTAACTAGATTATCATTCGTCAACCGCGTTTCAAATATTGGGGACTTTAAAAGGAACATTCATACATTGAAGTATTTTTCTAACCTAGATTATAATCGATAGACTGTTGGCTATCAATTATTTTGAGTGTATTCTTTTTTTACTTTTTTTTCAAACTGACACGTAACATTGTAATAAATTTGATAAATTCGTTGTTTCTGAATTAATACAAATATTACGTAATATAAAAATATCACAAATTTCTATAGTCTCATATACATATTTTTGATTTACTGGATTGTTTTGAATCTTGTAGACAATTAAATGGAATATCGCGAAGGAGTGCCAACAAGACGTATTTCGTAACTTGTATGCAATATGTGAAATATTTCCACTTAAGTGAACAGCTTAATATAAAGGCAATGTATTAAATCATTCAAGCGTTTGTAACATACAATCAGGGACTGTAATATGCGGGAACTTGAAATTGTATTGTAACGCTAACCATGTTTTTACGCGATTTCTGTAATATTCAAAATTTCCTAAATTGTCTACGCCGTCTTAAATAAAAAATCAGAAAAACATACGTGTTGCAAAACTTATTCGCCCGTATATGTTTCACAAATATTGAATGGTTGATGCGCAGATGAAGTCAAGACTTCAAATACGCAATTTCTCGTCGAAGATCGCAATTACAGTCAAAATCACGCGAGTTTACATGTTTAAAAATTTGTTATTTCCTCACGGGTTAACCATATCCAATGTAATTGTGGAACACATGCCAAACGACGAGACATATGTATATTTCATATTTTTATTTATGGATAGTACAACACTTGGTAAGCCCACACTTTGCGAATGTATTGGTGATTTCGAAAAATTTCTTAATATATAACAATTTGATGAAACACGTGAAAAAATAAAGTATTTTTGTTGATATCACGAAAAATGACATCCTGATTAGTGAATGCTCAGTAACATTTTCTAATTTTAATTAAAAGACAAATTTTAATCGCATGATATAGTCATCGCTTCTAGCATTCTAAATGAATGACAGACTTTTGATTATGTTTCCCCGAATGCAATGGAGAACCGTTGAAATATCGCAGAAGTCTCCCGGTTTCATGGAATTCTTTGCTCGACATATAAACTATAGAAATGTTTTTCTTCTTCTTGGGTAATTAAATAATCGTATAAATATAGATGGAATAATAACTACGGATTCTAAGATTGGCGGCTAAAAATAAATGTATAAACATGCTAGGTGTAGACATAATATACTCGTACTTGTGAGAAGAAACAAACATTTAATACCGGCGATAACATATTTAACGTTTCAATGTTAATTCCGCTTCACTGACGCTTGAATTATTCGCACTCATAATTAAATATTAAAGACGATTAAGTTAGGTTTCTCGAAATCAATTGCCGCTCGTTAATGTCGATCGTTAATCAGATAAACCGATTATAACTTATTTGTGTTTTCAAATTTCAATTCGTTTATAGTAATCCGGATAATTTGAATCTATAAGACGATTAAATGATATTGCAATTAACCAGTAATCAATTGTTTATTGTAAAATATGTCAACGTGGTCGGAAATAATTATTCATTGCGAATTTGTGGATTTTAATGAGTTTCATTGCGATCTTAATAAATCTGAAATAATTATGCATTGGAAAGCATAACACATACAATGGTAATAAAATATGAACATAATTTTTTTAATTGCAAATCACGGTATTTAATCTGAAAATATTTTGTGGCAAACTAGTAAAATTGAATTTATCCAAAATTTGGAAGAGCTCCCAAATACTTATGATGTAAAGTCCTATTTGCGTCTCATAGGTTTTCTATTTCGGATTTATTAAAATAGCCGTTAAAAACGAACGTTACAAACTTACTGAGAATTAAAACATATGTATCTTTGTTTACACAGATTTCACTCTATGTTGAAACATTAGCTAATACTATTCCAATTAAATCTACAACGATCGACAAATAAAGTCCTCTTTGTTCTAATGAAGTAACTCTGTATGGAGTATTACGACGGTAAATTTAAACTATTCAAATTAACGAACCGGAAATAACTGAATCTGTTATTTCGAAATGAATACCATTTATCACAACTTATTTGTTTCACTATGTTTTCTGTTTTAATATTAAAACGTTAAGATTTCTATTTTCTTGGAAATATAATTTCTATGCAAAATTCTACTAATTAAATTCAGTAGTATAATTGCGATATCTTAATATCATACCGCGAGCTTCTATTAAGATTCCTCTCTTCAGTGTATCATATTGGAAATAAAGGAGATGTTTAATTGACATCTCTAACAGCAGAGAAAATACATCATTTCGATCAAAATAATTTTTAATATGTATCACACAGATTCACCTGACAAATAAACTAAAACAACAAAATCCTTAACCCATTCATCGCCAAGAAAATTAATCATCCTCTCTTGGCTGCTAAAAGTGCAGAAATTCCTTAAAACTTAATATTAATTAGTTTCCAGATATATCTTGTTTCCAACCAAAATTGTTTCTAAAATTATCGTTCAGGTAAGTTATTTCCAACTCACATAACCTTATACTATATTCCTTGGAACATAGTGGTCGATTCAAAATTAAAACTCAAACTATACGATATCTCGTGGCTGGCAATGAACGGATTAAAACTAAAAGCATTCTTTAAAAAAATCTTACCTTGCGGACTTTTTTCCTTTCGTCGGCGACGATGTCTCTTCCTCTGCACCTCCTCCACGTAATTAGAGGAAGAAGAATCGTCGTATCCAGGGATCGGTTGGCCTTCGGCGATCTTTCTTGCTTCTTCTTGCCGTTTCTTCAGCAATTCGTAAACCCTGTTGAAGTAATCCCTGGCAATGTCCTCGTTCGATTTATTCGCCAGCAGACCTTCGTCGATCGCACACCCGAAATCAGCCTGCGATCCGTCATCGGCCTTGGAATCACTTCGTTCGACACCCTCCTCGGGATCCTCGCTGCCGTCGACGATCTTGAAGGTGTCGCTTTTCTTCACGTTCGTACAGCCGTACAACTCCCGGTAATCTTTGAAACTCCTTTTCGGGATCGAATTGTAACCGCAGTCCGGCGAGTTCAAATTCGCCAGCGAAATGTCGACACTACCATGATTCTTCGCTGGGATTTTATCGATAACGGGACTCTTCGAATGGTTGGAATCACGATCGATCACCAAATAATTCTCCTGCAGACTCGTCCCGGGATGTTCGCTCGCGGTATCGGAAATCAATTCCCCGAAATGTTTCATTGAAACGTCCTTCGCAGCGTCGCTCGACGTTTCGAACGGATTAACGCAATTTTTAAGGTTCTCGCACACCCTGCAATTTCTAACTGTACACAAATCAGCCTGTAGGTCCTTCCATCTTGGTTTACTCATAAAATCTTCCTCGCTGATTTCTTTCTCCGACTCGCGATGCAATCGTTCGTGCTTTTTTCTCTCTTTGTACTCCCGCCAGGACTCCTCCACGTTGTCCTGGCTCCTAATACGTCTCGGTGGATTCTCGAAATCCCTTTCGGATTCGAAACTGGTTCCGATCTGACCCAATAAAACGTCGCTTTTTGTTTTACGATAGAGTTTACGTTTCTCCAGGCTCGAGGACTCTCGCCGTATTTGGGACCTCTGCCGATGGTTCTCCGCTCCTCCAGCTGATTCTGACGTTTCCATGATTGCGGCGCTCCTGGATCGATGATAGACTTTTCCTTTTCTACCGAAAGAATCGTTCGATGACGTCCTGCCGTTCTTTGATTTCTCTCTTTCCAGCTGCCTGCTGTTCCTCTGTTGTTCCTTTTCCAGAACTTCCGGATCGAATCGGATAACGTTTGTTTCACTGCGTACTTTACGAGTACGATAACCTTTCGGGGGATCGTTGTGTCTATACTCGGAGTGTCTCTTTTTAATTCCGATCCCAGGAATCTCTTGTGTACCGCAGCGAGTGGAACTCCTGGAACGTTCCAGGTCCATTTTCCGTTGGATCTTTTCCTGTAGGAAGGCTCGAACTTTCTCGAGTTCCTCGCTTTTTAATTTATTCTTAATTACAATGGGTTCTCTAGTGCCTGATTCATCTTTCGGGTCGTTTCTGAAATTTTCACCGGGCTCGTGGTTCGCGGCAGACAGAACCTTCTTGTATCTCGTTTTCGCATCATCATTCCCGACGTGTTCTTGGAAACCATTAAGGCCATCTTTAAATAGATTCGGATTTCTAGATTCCTCCCCGTCAATCTTCGACTTCGACTTCCCGTCTTCCTGCCCAGGCGCGGCATCCTTTTCCTCGTGAATCAATTTCGGTAGAATCTCGCTCTGGCTCCTCAAATACGCCTTAACCTTCTTGCACCTCTCCTTGGCAATTTCGTCGGGACTCTTCCCAACCGTGCTCTTCGTCCGTAGATCATTTATAATTTGCTGTCGAAGATAATCACCGGCTGAGTACCTCTTCAATGTTCCCCTCATATTGGCGCCTTCATTCTGTCCAGCTCCCGGCTCCACGCCACTGGAGTGTCTCTTTTTCCCTCCCCTTTCTCTCTCTCTCACCGTAACATCGCTCCGCGATTTCCTAGGTTTGTAGCCAAATTCACAAGTACCGAACTTGCTGCTGAACCCGTCGATGTTCCT
Source organism: Mimumesa dahlbomi (assembly GCA_917499265.3). Lineage (NCBI taxonomy): Eukaryota > Metazoa > Arthropoda > Insecta > Hymenoptera > Crabronidae > Mimumesa > Mimumesa dahlbomi. Next base: position 5,519,664 of record OU824118.1, on the reverse strand, counting down.
GTTACCCTGTAACGGTAACGTCACCGTGGACGGCGTCGAGGATGAGAACGACGACGTGACGGATGGCTCCGTCAGCGGGAACTCCTCGTGGGACCTGAGGCCCTCTTTGAACGAGCCCCTAGCCCTCTGAGCCGTCCTCCCCGTTGTCTCGACCAACAAACGACCGTCCTTGTCCAGCAGCTGGATGACAGGAAGCGTGTCCGCGGACGTGGTGAGCTCCCACTCCCAGTGCAACGGCTTGTCCAGCTTCAGTCGGATGATGGGCTCCGCAGGTTCATTGGAAGACGAAGAATCCGGATTGACCGGACTGGATGTCGTCGCTGTTATAATCGGGTGAGCGTTCTTCATGGTTCCGGTTTTCGTGCTTCACATCGACGCCCGGAGGACGCGCCTCGCGGACGGTTTTGCGGCGCCGCTGCTTCTGCGTCGGGTTCGATCACCCCGAGGTTTGGTGAACACCGTTTATAGGTTGTTTAACAGCCGCGGAATCACGCGGGCCCCGATATCTCGTACGCGCACGCGGCCGTCGTGAATCTGGTTTCGATGCAGCCCGACATTTGTTAACCTTTTCAAAAGTTTCATTCAACACTGGAACTACCGAGGATTAATTCGGTATATTTAGAAGCATTGGATATATATGTTTGAAACAAAGAAATAAAGGGGGATAGTAAATTGATCGATTTAATTATTTGTATAGAGAAACATGGTGATGAAGAATTTTGGAAATCGCAGTGTTATAAACTTAAGCGATTCTTCGAAGAAATGCGGAACCGGTCATTTTGACCCCCTTGATAGTTCTAGTGTTATTAAATTTCTTGTTTTTTAGATAATAGAAATATCTTTCTTTAAAAAAGTTATTTAACTGTTATTGCTCATGCTTTTATTATATTTTTTTTTATAGTTACACCTTGTCCCGCGGTTCAACACTATTTCTACCACGATTGTGTGTATACCTATTTCGACCAATAGGTGTCTTTTGAAACCTTTTCGTTTGAATGGAAATATTTGCCAAAACTGTTGGGATTTCAAATTACCAGTTAAGTGTAGATAATTTAACAACGATTATATAAAAAGTCAACAAATTAATTGTGGAGAAATGATTTAACTTAACGAATGATTTTAAGTTAAAATTTTAAAGGTGTCTTTTGACACCTCTTGGTAGAAATAGTGGTAAGAGAGGATGGGAGGTTAATTTTTTGAATAATAATAATTTTTAATTATTATTTAAAATATTAATAAAAATTTAAGGGATAAACTTTAAATTTAATTATAATCATTAATATTTTATTTAAATTGATTTTCTTAAAAGGAATGATTTTTTCGACATTATGCTCGAATCCGCGAACTCTAGACCGGTTTTATTGAGTGACACTGTTTTTTTTTTTTTTTTTAAATGACTTTGACTACGTTTGTCCCTTTAAATTCCGTTTAACGGTTGTCCCCTTTAATGTTAATCATTTCACGTTACACAGCTTCCTCGGTTCCTTCACATTTTCACACTTTTAAATCCGCTGTTAATGGATGCGCTCTTAAATCGCAAGGTGATTGCGTATAATGTAATCACCATGTGGAAACCAGTTTCTCCATCGGGAGACTAAACGTGTGACCGATGCCAATGCGCACACCTCGCGTTAGACAACGTATCGTTGCACAACCGTAATTTAGGTTATAGAAATAACTGCCCGGTGTATTTAAATATTTATCCCGTTACAGGAGGCTCGTTAAATTAATTAAACGTGTGTACATCGCTGCTAATTGCCACTCGTTATCGGGAACATTTGCTCGGAATTATACCGACAAGATGAATTGACACTTTTCAATTATTTATTTATTGTCAATACGCGTAGAAATGTCAATTGTTCTTTTGTAGTTATATTCTACCAGGTGCGCAAGTATTAACGGTCACTTTATTTATTGCTAATGATTATAAATTCGCACGTTGCTGCTTGTTGGTCGACACGTTGCTCTTTATTCGCGATAAAACGGAAACGCGAAAAACGATTATCGTTTGGCGGCTGGTGGAATCGATGTTCGAATATTTTATCGATTATGTAACGCGTCCTCAGATGCTTGGCAGCTTGTCAAACTTGAGGGAGTTTGACTTTGAGATGTTTTCGAAACTGTCTGGTATTCCTCCGCTTTTCCACTATAGTCGATGATTGCATTATTTTTTTCACTTTCATGAAGGTAACCGTCCCCCTTCGATATCAAAGCTGCGAATTTTGATGTTTACTTAACTCGCAGGTGAAGTGTCACGTATTAAAGTGAACTTGTTTGTTATGGTCGGAACAATTATTCGGAATAGTAAATTAAAGCGAGTTTGAATTCAAATTTTATTTCTTTACTATTGATTCTAAATTATAAAAATAATATTAAATAAAGATACTTTTAAAAAAGCGATATATTTTATAAGCTCGATAATAGAAAAATGCTGTAACCGAATTTAATAGTACTTTGAGATGGGTTGTATAATTACTTCAAGAAAAATGTTACGTACCGGAAATAAATTATATAAACTTTGAAGAACGAGATACCAATAATTCGTAATAAAAGTGTGTGGAAATGATTGTTGTTTATTTCGCGGTTACCTATTTTCTCGTTGGCATAGCGAAACAAGTAGCGTAAGAAAAGAGCGGGCTCTTTGTTGAGGAGCCAAGATGTCTGTGTTTACAAGTAGTGGTTATAAATAATCGTCTGGAAAACTGTACGCCAATGAAACTTTTTCCGCGAGATCGCGTTCCGTTTACACTCCGTTTGGATGACAGTCAAAGCTGAATCTTTGACAGTTCAAATTCACTTCTACCCGCCGTGTTTCGTTAAAGCCAGACTGAAATTACGTTCGAATGGAATTAACTGTTTTTTTTTTTTTTTTTTTTTATTTCCCCTCACTACGTGAAACACAACGAAACGAAGAAATGACGTTCAACCAACGGCGGAATTGAAATCCGGGGAAAACGAACAGTTTCATCGCGAAAGCATTTCCAATTATTATTCCCCTTTGCCGGCAATCATCCGCTTAATTAATACGAAAACTCCCATTGAAACGAAACCAATCGAAACGATCCGGACCGCTTTAATACCTCTCCACACAAACATCCCAAGCATCTCACACTTCGGCACACTTTAATACACCAACTTGGCATCTGCCGACCAAACCATATACAGGGTGTCCCAGTTCCCAGGACGTTCGTTACACCTTTGGATAGCTCAGGTAATTCTAAGATACGGATCATTAGTTTCAGCGTCCCATCACAATCCGTGGCCGAGTTATTAACGAAAAACGACAGCCAATCAGAGGGCTCCGTTGGGCGCGGCAGCGCGACAGTTCCTACTGTTACAAGTTAATGTCTTGTAGTTGCGGGAGTGTTTATGCCGCCGCGTCAACGGGCCTCTTGAAAGGGATACAGACCGAGTACTAACACACTAGCACGAAAAATGTATCGATGAGTCTATGTCACTGGGTCACTTTACTTGCCGGCGTCACCGAAAAAAGGTCTAATTTATGACTTTACCTCTTGCGCACATCCTACGGACTAGCATCGCTCGCACTCCACCGGTTTACCCTGCAAACTTTACAGAACACTGCACAATAAATTCACATTGAAAAGAATGACCGTTGCCTGATAATTTTCACCTTAGATTTGATTAAATTATTATAAAGAATGTATGCTTTCGCACACTTGTTCCATTTGTCCAGCGAAAGAGATAGATTCTTCACCCACGAGAAAGTTTGATTATTAATCGATTAACAATACATCCGAAATTACGCGGACTCCATTTCGTGGTGACTTTTTCGTCTTTGCACTTCCAACCTTTTCCATTTTCCACACAAATACGTTTTCCGAAGAATAGATGAAGCGAAGGAGAGACGTCTGTTACCGAAAGAATAGTAACAGTAAACAGATGTCCACAGAAAAAGACCACAATGTCAATCTACGTTGAAAGTATGAGTAGTTCTGAAAGGAGCCGATAATTTAATCGATCTGTTTGATGTCCCCACGTTGAATGTACGCGTGGACCTAAAAAAAGCGTATTCGGTAAGTTAATAATATCGATAGTTAATAATATCCCGTAGAAAGCGTATTGCTGCCGCGACCGTACGTTTCCTGTTATAAAAATGTCGAGGAAACGGTCTGGTATCGCTCCAACACATTCCTGTAAGAGGCTGCTGAAACCCGAAACGTAACAATGAAAGCGCTGTTGAGAATTCAAGTGACGAACTCTGGTCTTCTCGACAACACATGCAGCGATTCGACATGGAAAACCTGGACGCCAAATGTAGCGATTGTGGAAATTTTTGAAACATCCATTCCGTCCGTACCTCCCACTATCCTTAGTACGCCAAAGGGCGAAATGAAAGCAAAGAGGGGAACGGGACGTTCCGATACACGAAGACGACCCCGAGAAATACAGAATCATTTTTTCTGCCGAACTGAACAGTTCTACGAGTCACTAAGAAGAAATCTATCATTACGAAGGAAACGTATTTGTGTAGAAAATCAAAAACGTTGGAAGTGCAAAGACGAAAAAGTCACCCCGGAGTGAAGTTCGCGTAATTTCGGATGTATTGGTAATCGATTAATAATCAAACTTTCTCGGTGATGAAGAATCTATTCCTTTCGCTGAACAAATGGAACAAGTGTACGAGTGCATACATTCTTTATAATAATCTAATCAAATCTGAGGTGAAAATTATCAGGCAACGGTCTTTTTTTTTAATGTGAATTTATTGTGCGGTGTTCTGTAAAGTTTGCGGCGTAAACCGATGGTGTGCCAGCGGTGAAATTCCATAGGGTACGCGCAAGAGGTAATGTCATAAATTAGACCTTTTTTCGGTGACCCAGTGACAGACTCATCGATACATTTTTCGTGGAAGTGTGTTAGTGCTCGGTCTGTATCCCTTTCAAGGGCTCCGTTGACGCGGCCGCATAAACACTCCCGCTACTACAAGACATTAACTTGTACCAGTAGAAACTGTCGCGCTGCCGCGCCAAACGGAGCCTTCTGATTGGCTGTCGTTTTTCGTTAATAACTCGGCCACGGATTGTGATGGGACGCTGAAACTAATGATCCGTATCTTAGAATTACCTGAGCTATCCAAAGGTGTAACGAACGTCCTGGGAACTGGGACACCCTGTATACACATCTCAAAATACTTCGGTCATAGCTCGCAAACGGATAGAAAGAAAAAAAAAATATATATATATATATATATCCCGCCTATATCGATCACCTAGAAATCCACACCCGAAAAAAAAAATTCCCACTATTTGACAACCGTCCAAGTCGATCCGAAACGTCACCGCAAAAACACCCGCCGGGGTGGTCCTGCGATCTACGGCGATCCTACAGGAACATCGTCCGGCCGGATTCTGATTCGTCCCGGCGGCACGTTTGATCGATCCATCGATCGTTATCGGTTCGCGTCGGCAGTGTGACTCGCATAGGCAGCCAGCCGCGGATTCACTGAGCGAGTGCGGCTGCGTGGCGACACCGGCGTGTGTAACCCCGCGGTGGCGTCATACCGATCCGAAAATAAATCCCGCGGGATCCGACGGGTAGGGTGCAGGAATGCCGGCACGTGGGATGTGTCACGAATATCATTCGCCCGGCAGGTACACCCGCTCGAAAGCGGATCCGCGGGAACGCCGAGGTGAAATTTTAAACCCCGGTCTCCTGATAGAAACGACCGCGATCTTTTCGACGGGGATCGGATGCTTTCTTTTTCGGTCCATTTTTCGCTCTCACGATCGGTTGCTTGGGTATCTGGTTCGCGAACGGAGGAATTTTGTTGTTACGGAACGAGGTGGGACAATGACTTTGGGATTTTAATTTTTGGTCGATTTAACACTAGAACTGTAGGGCGTGAAATTTCTTTGCTTGTGTAGTGACTGTGTGTTCAGTGCGTGAGAATGTCGTATGCATAGTATGGGTTATGAATGTATGTGTTTCTGTGTGTATGAGAGTATCGAACTGCGATGATAGATTTAGTTTTGTTTTATAAACGCAGCCGAATTGAGATTCGCGACACTCGAAGTGCGAGTCAGTCGCTGTAAAGACGTGCAACGATTCACACGAGAATCAGTGCTAAGTACGATTTTTAATTATAGTCTTCTTAATAAAGTTTATTTACCTCAACCGTATCCCTCTTACTCGAATTCCCATATTAGAGAAGCGAACAACAATATATTCTCTATAGAACTACCGAGGATTAACACATAACGGACGAGCCCCGTAGATTTACGTTTTTCCATTCTGACTTCCTAGGACGGGCCACGTAAATCTACGTTTTTGCATGAAGTTTGTAGTATGTTGCGTTTGGGGTTTTCTTTTATGCACACTATTATTTTTTCTTGATACTATTGTTTATAGTACTAGATCTGCATGTTGCTCCTATGGCGTAGTTTTGATTTTAGGAAATATTTATAAATAATTTTATAACGGTAAAAATGGCAAGCAGCAAGCTACATGCAGGTTCCACTCCATAAAGGTGAATGTTTTACAGCAGATCACACGCTTATAAAATACTAAACGCTTTAATAAATACTGTGATGAAATATTATAAGAAATATAATTAATTTAATAAAGTTTTATTGTAGTTACAACGCTTTAAATCCATACATTCATGTTTATTTAATTCCCCTGAAAAATTTCCGGAAACTAGGAAAGACAGAGTAGATTCGACCCGTCCGTTAAGTGTTAATTCCGGTATATTTTAAAACGGTGGAAAAACGTATTTGAAAGAAAGAAATAAAGGGGAATAATAAATCGATCAATTTAATTGTCTACATATAGAAACATCGTTATTTAGAATTTTGCAAATCGCAGTGTTAGAAATTTAAGGGATTTTTATTAGAAATTCCGAACGAGTCGTTTTGACTGCCTTGGTAATTCTAGTGTTAATGAAAAGTTAGGTAGAAAAGATAATAAAGAATGTTTTTAGGTATAGTAACACAAATGTTAGGATTGCTTTTCAGTGAGGTTCATAAAATATAACGTGTTCGTTTTTTATCTATGCCTAGAAAATTGGACGGGAAGTTTTGAAAGTTGGAATAAGTTTTAAAGTAATTGGGAAGTGGAGTTGGATGAAAATTACTTGGTGAGCAGGCTCGTTGTAATTTGTTTGTTGGGAATTTTCTACCGGTTGATATTTCTTGCGGAAAGAAATTTTGAAATGAAGATATTTATTCTCGTGCAAACTTTGGGGCGGTGAACTTTTTGTGGCGTGAAGTTTCTTGGACTTCCGATTTCTGAACCTTGAAACTTCTACGCCAAGATACTCCGTTTATGGATTAAACTATAGATGAAGTATCACAGTTTTTAATTAGAATTATAATTGACCTTATTAATCATCTAGAATGTTTTGTATAATCCTACGTAATTAATGTGGGCGTGTTGTTTTTTGACTACTTGTGGTTTAGAAGAGATTAATTAAATTTCGTATTTTAAACAAAATCCGAAATATTCACCTTGAATTAGACCTTCTTCAGCTTTAAAACACAAATGTATTGGATTTAAGCACTTTTCGTCAATTATCGAGGTTTATTATCATATTCAAGAATTGAATTGGATTTGACAGATCTTATGAATTAAGACGTTGCTATCATTTTTAGTGTTATTTATTTTGTCTATTTTTAATTGAATTTTGTATTTAACGATGATATAAAACTGGCAAACCAATGTATCGTCCAAATAGCCGTTCACAATATAAATTTATCATTTTTAATAGCACCTATATTACATAACATAGATAATAAAATAATTATTTAATAATCACTGCTGACTATGGGAAATGCGATGAACACAGTAAATTATTTATCTTTCTAATTATTAATTACGTTATTAAAATTCATGTTTTAATAATATTGCCCATGAAAATCATAAATAACCGTCACTTTTTAACAATATTCGTTTAAAAACTTCTCTAAATTTTACGCTCTAGGAAATCAACTCGACCTTTTTCTGAATTTCTCTCCGAAAATTTGTTTAATTTTTAAATTTCTACGCACTGAAATTTCCACGTATTGAAATTTCCACACGCTGAATATTTCTAGACTACGAAATTTCCATGACTGCAAATTGCTATGAGACGATATGCATTAGCCATAATCAACTACATCTATTTTTAAATATACATATACTGCTTAAAATTCTTTCGTTCAAACACGTTGTTAGAACAACTAAAAAATGAAGACTTCGTAGATTGAATGTTTCTATAAAAATCTTTGATGCGCTATTTCACGCCCGATCAAACCTCACGCCGTAACTACGTTTCCACACATTCCAATTTGACGTATATAGTCCTGAAGTCTGTTTCGCACCGCGTCGATATGCGCGGCCTTGTTTGTCAAGATAAAAGCGCGCGCGAAATCGCCGGATCAACGGCCTACGGGAAATTTGTTTATATTCGATCACAGCGTTACGGGAAGATGTATGCGCGCAGGTGCATACACAACGTGCGATTGTATGCAGAAATAAAGTATTCGATTTATCGTGCCGTCACGTTTGCTTGAAACATCGCGAAGATGATGCCATTGAATCTTGATTCATTCGAATAAATCTCGGGGTGCGAAGTACGCTACTTTCATATTGCATGATGTTTTCCTATTGTTTTTAAATGCATTACGGTCCCTTAGAGTGTCTTTGTTAAATTGTTTCTTTTTCTTAGTGTTAAATTTGAATTCGTGGAAAAATTAGAAAGTTCGCTAATTGTAAGCTGTGAAGCTTCGAAACGAAAAAATAACTTATCAGTGTTTTATTTGTAATATTGAACTATACGCCAAAGGAACAATAATAATTTAACTGTAAATTATTTACGGAGTCTTTTCTTTAGATATTCCAGTATCATTCGCCAATATGTATTGCAATTTTACAAGTTCCGCATGGTTTGATGTGGCAGAATATACGTAATGTTATGTATAGATAACGAAAAACAGATCGGAAAATAAGAGAATTTATTACTAAATCAAAGTTACATCGTAAAACGTAAACAAGAATATTATAGATACAGGAAGAGGTCGGTAACCTTCTTGAAATAGATACGATCGTAAACACATTCAGAAAAAAAAATACAAAATATGTATGTGATGCACGAACTTCATTTTATATGAATACGCAAAATTCCTCGAATTATTTATCGAAAAAGAGTTATATAAGTCATAAATTCGATGAAATAAATGGTATATTCTTACCTTTAGAATTGCAAATTGAAATATGTTGCAATTTTTTTCACTGAATTTTTTGTATTGACTGCGACAAACCCAATTTGTATAGAAAACAATTTTTCTTGTTCTATCGTAAATATAAAGTTCCACGAAGCACACAAATATTTTCATGCAAATAGTAATGTGATAAAATCCTTTTTGTTCCACTTTTTGGAAATACGTCAGAGATTTCCTGGATTTTAACACCGCACTGTGTTTTAGTAGATTTGTTTTGCTGAACAGATAAATTGATTTTTCTGCATCAAAATGTTGAATGATAAAAATAAATCATATTTAACGATATGATTTCATTAAAGTCTTTTTTATTTACTGCCTATGGTTATACCAATTATTACATTTTTTCATTCTCTTTAATTTTATTTGTTGTATTAACGAATTAAGTATCAATTAAGATATTTACTGCTACACGTAAAAAACTGTTTGCAATGGTTACGTAGCATACGCGCATTTTTATTAAATTGAAGTAGCTCAACTTGAATTTATTTGTTTAATTACAGTCCTTCTGCATCAAGTAGTTCAAGTACTTCAATAAAACTGCTTACTAATAAACTCGTTTAAAATTATTTAACTCAACTTGTAGTGGTATTATCAAAGTAATAATAAACATTTAATAACGTATGAATTCAACACGAGTATCACGTGCGGGACGGTAAATTAAATAAATCCGTATTTAACCGTGGTTCTACAACTGATATCTGCGCGATCAAATATTTTCTATTCAAATAGCTGAAGGCTGTCATTGATCAGAATGTCGCAGTAATTGTCTAACGAGGTGAATAACTAAAAATGGTCTGCGGTATTTTCATGTGCCTTGACTTTAATTAGGAGCAACGACTTGTTGCAATTTGTTCTGCATATAGCAGATCGCAAATGAGGCACTTCATTTTAATCAGGTTGCGTAAAAAATTGATCCGGCCGTATTAGTAGAAGCACGTAATTGCTCGATGGCGACCTAAATTTACCGAAGATAAAGCTCCTTAAATGCCGTTAACCGATAGCGAGAGAGTCGTTAATAGACGCCCCATTTACGCAATTATGCAAAAGATGAGTCAGAGTGGACGCACACGTAATTTGCCAAAAATTGCTAGCCTGTGAATAAACTGTACCGTTACTCATCTCCAGCGGTTACGTAACACGAAGGCGAGCGCCTTTGAGAAAAGTGAAGACATCAGCAAAAATATGGAATCGCAAAATTTTCTGAATGGCACTTACACACTTACGTGTGCGAATCTCGGGATGTGAAGTTTTGTTGCAAAAGTTTCTCAGTGTGGCTCTTTGAAGCACGGGCTTTTAGAAAATGAAAAGGCCGGTGATGTAGAGAAATTCGATCCTATTAAAGTTGACAAAGTATATTTGTTTTGATAATATAAGTTATGTAATAATTATATTAATTTTTATAATAAAATATTTATAAAAGAGGGTTTAAGTGTTTAATTATCAAAGGTAGGGGAGGGGATTATAAATGGATACTAACGATTTTGTACTTGGGTTCAACGTAAGTTGCAGTAGTTCAAGAAATTTTAATTTTTCGGAGTGGTGTAAAAAATAACCCACTGTGTATATTAAAACTGTGTAACAGTTCTAACCTGCTATGCTTTAAGGAGTTAAACAAATTTCTGTCGATGAAAGATAAAGCTTTAAAAAAATCGCTGAGTCCATGTGAATATTTCTGATAGAATTTCATCTATATTCAGATTTTTAAAATCACTTTAAGATATCTGCTTCTTTTTCCCTTTCCTATAAAATTTACATTTTATACATGACTTGAAAAATTGTGATAAATCGTTACTTTCTATCGTTGAAAAAGAGATAAAAAGCTTGCATATTCGGTTAAATTATTTCTGCATTTTCTAATTAAACGACTTCAACTTTACATGAAACGATATCTTACAGCGTGGAATTATATTAGGGTATAGGGAAAAAAAGGTTTTAGAAGATAATCATCGGAGCTCATGGGAGACTCGTCTTTTCACAAACTGTCGTAAGAAAGAACGAGCCGTCATTAGTTCTCGAAGCGGGTAATTATCTTCGATACTTCTACGAAACCCCGTGTAACGAAAGGTGGATAAATTAACCGGGAAACGATTGTACAGCATAGAAAATAATAATTTATTCAGCATTTAGCGGAAATATAAACGTACAGAGTACTGCAGGAAAAACATTTGTGTCGAAATCAACAGAAACGTCAACTATTCTTGACAAGAAATGACTGTACTGCATACAGTGAGGCATCGCGATTGGCACACGCCACCGTCGACGTTTGTAAATCTTCTCCTAAATGTTATAAAACAGTAATAACATTCCGTGTATTTTGCCTAGAAACGTATCAAGGAAGTTAATCGGTAAATTCCTCTAAACTTTTATCCTCGTTTTTCTTCTCCTCTATTCTAGCTCGTTTTCATGAGTCTGCTTGACGTACACGAATATACAATGGATTCTTCGTGTGTGCTTTTGGTACGCTACTTTTCTTCCCCGAAAATTGTATTTACTACATGTAATCGAATATGTATCGGTCGCTGAAATATTTCGACATTTTCACGAAAAGAAACTAAATCTTCTAAACGATTCGTTTGGAAATATGTATTTTCGGACTTTCATAAATGTTTCGTACACGTACATATATCGTTCGAGTTAAAATAGATCTGCTAATCATAAATTCATTTATGATCCGAGTAACAAGTGATCTAAGAGTAAAACAAAGAATAATATGCGCTCTACAAATAAAATGATTTCAATTCCTTATGTCGCTAAAACGATGTGTAATAAATTAATACACGAATATTGTAAATTCATTCAGATCTGCACGTGTTTGTAAATGACTACGCGTTATAATTAAAAGCTTAAAGATCTATTGTTAACGAAAACAGTGATTAAAATTAAGATAATAATACTATATTAAAAATTGAAGGTCATTCCGAATGCTATATTTCGCGGAAGCATTTTCTGCCCTGTTTGACATCAATTGGAGTATATACAAGAAATTAATAAAATTATCGATAATCGCGGTAGAAAGAATCCACTGTACTAATATTTATTGCTTTCTCCATAGACAAGCTGCATTTTCGAGTACGCTTCTATATATGTGACACACCTTTAGTACGGTGTCTCACATGATTCTCACCGATACTCACGAATCGCACAGTATATAGCTGCATTTCGATATCATCTATCTATGTAAATTAACATTATAAAAGATCGTGTAACCAACGGGGGAGTCACATTGCGTTTTACAGAATTATTATCGTGTAATAATACTCACATTTATGTTGTACAAGTACATATACATATATACTTACATATATATACATGTAATCTATATATGTATATAATAATAATACTAAGTCTTAAGAAGCATTTCATTTACGTACCCTAAATATCAACGACACGTTACTTTGCCTTTTTTTTATATAATATAAAGTAATGCACTCGCCTCGAACGATAAATTATCATACTTACAATAAGTCAACAGAGGAAAATACGGTCGAGTAATTAACACCGCGTATAAGTCTCATTTGGCCGAGATTGCACGTTTTCAAAGGAAACTGCTATATCACCTTTTAACATAATTCGTGCCCTTAAAAAGTACTGTCATTTCGGTATCCATATTCGTTTCATTTAAAACAATTCCTATTAGCTCCCCTAAATTATACATATAGTAACAGACTTATCATATTGTCGCGAGTATGCTCTTCAATATCAATCGATTCGAGTCAGAAATTAAAATAAAAATATTAATCCATCCCATTCGGTGAGTTCGTCGTTTGTTCCACGATTTTGAAACTCACGGAACTTCGTCCATCGAAAGTCTGCGTAAAATTACCTGGTGATCGTGTGTTTTGAAATTTCCACACACCACTGTTTCAGTTCCCCGGAATGTCTACACGTCGCAATGCCTGCGTATTGAAATTTCCGGGGTCTTAAACTTCCAGGCCTTAAAATTTCAACACCCAGACATTTCCCTCCGAGTCACCGAATAATTTTCAACACGCAATAATTCGTCGAGGGACGCGCGTCAAATTGTGGCTTCCGTCTGCGCGAGACGCGAAATCCGCGAACTTTGCAACGCGCGCGAAGTTATTCCCACCTGATCGAGTTTAGCGATTCGACGGCAAACTGTCTCGCGAGTGTTCTGGCAATCAGTGCCACTTACATTGTGTACGGTAACTTGAGTCACATTCAGGGTGGTCTTTGTTCAGGGAAAGTTTAGTCTGTTTGATTGTTGACCATGGTATTTTAACGTGAATTCTATTATGCATTTATGTGGAATTTTTAACGTTACATTGTGTTTCTTACGGTTTTCATAGATATTGTTATTGTTGACATTATCAGTTATTTATTTTGTGACAACATCGTTTGACTCTTAATTTACACAAAGATACTTTTATTGTTATTATTGTACGTCAAACAACTTTAAGAGGAATTTAATTTATATTTTCCCAATTCAACATCGGGATATCGAGTAATTATTAATTCCACTGTACTATTACTGCCAGTGATTGGTACTGTAATGGATCTACTGTGCATCAAGTTACTTTACACAGTGCATAATCTAACATAAAAGTACGAAGAATGAAATTCAAACGTTCCACAGACTCTGCATCTAGCAACATTAGAAGTAAAATTGCATCCACCCGGGGACAATATATTTTTTCCTGCGCGAAAATCGAAACGAAAAAAAGATCCCTTGATACATAGATCGCGATCACCAAAATGAGAGTACTTTTCGTGAAAACTGGATGCCGGCACATTAAATTGATCTGCTGAACACGTTTGAGTAACACAACAGCGCAACAAGTATATTATTTCGTCGCTACTCTACCACGTGAATTACTTCCATTTTTACGTTATAACTACACATTACGTAGGGCACCGGGACATACGCGTAATTCTCTGCGTTACGCGATGTCGCCGAAAAAGAACGTTTCCTAAGGACACGCAAGGAAGGTTGCGACAATAACAGAGCTAAAAGCTGTTGCCGTTTTTCGTTTAAAGTACACGTCTAAATTAATCAAAGAACGCAATCTAACGACGCACAATTAGACCGACTAAAGAACAGATCGTAGCTGGACAATAACATTTTTCACAATTTCATTTTTCTCCTCGTCCGCCTGGAGCACGAATGCTTTTTGACATTGCGAAGGAATTTGTAACTTCAGCGAGGAAAAACAGAGAGATAGGAACAAAGATAAAGAATTACGGGACGGAAATGATATCTTTGGTACTGTCTGAAATTTCAAAAGGGAATATCCACGTTTGTAGCGAAGGTTTAACGTTTGTTAGATGGAATGTATTTTATTTCCACGAATACCTTGTGTCTCGAAAACAACTACCAACGATGCGAAGCAATTTTATTCGGAGAACAAACGCTACAAACACTTGCTCCTTTTTCGTTTTGTCGAACGGATTAAATAAGTCTACTGCAAATATCTTACGATTGCGAAAATTGTAATAATAGCCCTAATTGGGTTTTTGGAAATTTCAACGAAAATGCATCATTTTGAAACTGCTACACAGTATTTATTTGAAATATTTTTAACTATTACTTGTACACGTATTAAGCTTCTGAATAAAAAAGTCACGAATTTGTGTAAAGATAATCGTTGAAAAAATGTCCACGGATTAATGTTGGTATTTCCATGCCTTCTGCTTCGAAATGGGAAAAAATTCCAGTATACTCTGCTGGATCAGGATTCCATCATCACGGAACGTAAAAAAAAAGCAATGAGAACCAAAATCGCTTCTTATACTTCTGTCCGCCTAGAAATGGAGAAATCCAATCTTGCGAAGCGCTATTATTCGAAAATAGATAAAATATTTCAGGCAAAATGATGCAAAAAATGATAATACGCGATAGGGGTAGTGAAACGAAAGAACCGACGACGTTAATCCTCTATAAACCAATCCTCCTGCCTCCAAACAAGATTATATCGCACGAAAATGGCAAACATTTATCGTCGAATATAAATTATTAATTAAATTTTAATTCGCAAATATTTTATTATAAAAAGAAAAACTGACTTTGACGCAATGAATACGAGTTACTAATTGTTTGTTGTTTTGGTAGCAATATTACTGTCATAAAGGCACACTGGTGAAACAACAAAGTTCGACATAAAGATAGATATATAGATATCTAATTTCAATGTTATACGTCGCTATAGAGCGTCCAATCGAATAAATCCCATCTGAACAGATAATATTGAACTCACGGCGTGGTTAATGTATTTGACCATAAAAATCTGTTTACCCGAAGAATCTACGGACAAGCTTGTAAACCCGTTCGAAGCGGAAAATCTGTTTGTTGCGATCGACTCAACTACATTATTGAAAATCATTTATCCTGATGAAATTGTTTCGCATCGGTGGATGTATTGGAGAATTACAAAGACGGGATTATTTTTTGACGGACCTAATTCGGCCAATAAATCGATGAATATCATGAAAATTTTTAATTACTATAAGCAAGAAAAAATGAAGCTACTGAAAAAGCATCTTTTATTCCAATTTGCAGCACGTTAAATTACTTTTATTCGCTGCGAAAAAGGGTTCTCAATTTTTTGTAGGTCTTTCATTCGATCGCTGTTTGTATTCCATCCGTATTTCAGTGTTTCGCTGTTCTTTTTTTATTCGCCGTACTTTTCTTTCTTTTAGAATCTCCACTATTTTATTCCGCTGTTAAAGTCTACAGAATTGTAGAACGTTTTTGTAATGGAGGATATCAGATGAAAAATAAATTTCGTATCAATTTCGAAGAACAATTCCAGTTAGAGAGAAATTTAATAACGTCGCAAAATCTGTTCTTTAGTCCTTTTTTTTTTAAAGAAACGTCTGGAAAGTGTCTCTCAGATGCTTTGCAGCATCGCGGTAAAATTCGTTTGAGATTCGGGGAATCGACGACTTATAGAAACTACGATTAACTATACAGTACAGTAAAATACGAGGCGTGTGTTTTCTGGATTTGGAACGAAACGTTTAATACCTGGACATTCCCCGCATTCTGCCACAGCATGTATCTGAACAGAAACAAATAAACATTTCGTTACATCGTATACGAAAGCAACACATGCACGCAATAATTATGTAATTAAAAATTGTCCTTGAAACTCGTAAATCGTTGTTTTACTTTTTTTCAGAAATAATTTACCATTTCGTTGAACACTTGTTCGTGAAGAATGTAATAAAAAGGAGGTTATAAAAACAGATTATTTCGTCTCGTATTATTATCCCTCCTTATTAATTTATTTGTCATGCCACAGTGTAGAATATACGTGATAAAATAAAAGTAAAAGATTTTATGTTTATGGAAAGTCAACCATACTGCCTTATAAGAAATGTTGGCAGTGTTTTATGTGTGTGTGTATTAGAGTACATTACAGATCCTTCTTTTACTCATTTATCAAAATTTTTTTTAATGCAGGTATTAAAATTAGTTATTCCAGTCACATATTTATTTTCTGAGTGTTATTGGTAAAGAAATATTGAAATATCGGTAGTCACCGTAGCAAATAAACGCCAGGTAGGAATTAGTGATTCTGCTTAAATAAAACGCTACTGGTAAGGAGTGTTCTAAAGAAATGAAAATACATATAAAAATTTTGGAGCTTACGTTACCACTTTTCTACCTGGTTACCTTCTACTTCAACCGGGTTAATCCAACGAGAAACTAGTTTTTGAAATCCATTGGTGTACATAGAACCTAGTTCTACCTACGAAAAAATGTTCTGACTGCAGATTTTAGTGGCAAAAGTAGGTTATGCGAAAGACGAAGCATTTTTTCCGGAAAAAGTTCACGATCTTACGGAGTAGAATGGTAAAGAACTATTTTATCGTTGGCGTAAATTTGTCGTAGTAGAAGATGGTTATATGTATATAACAAAAGACTGGTGTACCCTTGCAACCCTTTGCGGTCTCATGATTAAAACTTGGAATCTTCAACAATCTCATTTTTTGTATCATGCTGCTCTTATTTCTTACTAAGATTTGCAATGTAATTATTTTATTACATGTATTATTATGATGTGCCACATCAACTAATAAAGTTATTAGCATTTAAATTTAGTTTTAGTGAATTTTACACTTTATACTATTTAATAATAAGAGGATTAAGATTTTCATAAAAATGTATAGTAATTACCTTAACACAAGAAAGGAAAGAAACGGAGGATCAAATTGATGGATGTAGAAAGCAACGCCGAGGAATTTTATCTATATTATATCTACCAAATATTAGAAAGAAATGATATTTATAATATAATCTCCATCAAAAACAGTGATTTAACTCCAATAAAAATACATACATAGTTTATTAAAAAAAAAACATTTATTGATCACGAAAAAGATTTTGTGACTACGTTTGTGCACCGTGTCTCAGAATAGTTCCGACCACAAAGGGTTAACTACCCAATTCTAAGTCCTGCATCAATTTTTCTTAAAAAGCTACATCGATGAATAACGTTTATATCATTTCCCAGGTGGACCACCGTAGAATTAATAGACAGCCGAATGGTGTAATTAATTAAACGAAGTTGAGAGCTTACTAACCTGAGCAGCGGTTTCCTGTCCTCCAGAGGAGCACGAGTCAGCGTCCACCGATTCGTAGGGCTCTGGAACTTCGAGATCCGCTTCCTGCCTGGAAGCAGCCCTTTCCATCACTGGTCTGTCGGGAGTCTTCTCATTTATCGCTGATCTCACATCCTGATTCGTCAGGATCCCCGTGGAATCATCTTCGTCAGAACTTCCCGTGCGGATCACAGTGAATCCACCTTGGAACTGCACCGATTTCTTTCTTCTGGTCTTAATGGTCTGCACATACGAGTCGGGAGAACACTCCAGTGACGCGTTTATTCTCTCCTCCTCTTTCAACGTACTTTCGTTCAATTTCCTCGCGGAATGATCGTCTGATCGATTCCAGTTCTCGTTTTTATCCCATGTCCCAGGGATCGCAGTACACTTGGTCACGTTTCTGATCGGTTTGAACGTTTCCCCCGGACACCTTTCGACCTCCAGTTCATGGACCTCGAAATTGTCCCTCAACCCGTCGTAGGATCTAGACTCCATCGCCCTCGCCTCCAAACCCCTGCGAATACTGGACACAGACTGATGCCCGATGGACTTACATCTATCTACTTTATCCCTATCGTTAATTTTAGAATCTTTCTCGATAGTCGCCTCTCGCCGAATCTCGTAATACTTAACGAAGCTCCTAACTCTACCGGGGGTTATCGTTACAACGTCGCGGGATTGGTCGTCACTTACAGCTACGGGTGTTACGGCCCTGTTATTGTCATTATTATTACAATGGGGTTCAGGATTCCTCCTATCTATGGCACACTTGTCGGCGCTACCCGTCCTCTTTAACTCTAACTGTCCGATGATCGCGCCAAGGTCACGTGATTCCTCGTCGCCTCCGGTTGTCACGTGACAGCGATCCTTGAAATTGCTCTCGCTAGCTTTTGCGTCAGTCTTTTCGGTGCAGGCTTCGATCTGCTGAGATTCCGTGGACTTCTCCAAGGTCACGATATTTCTCATAGGGAAATCACTCTCGGCCCGTTCGCCACCAGCTTCATCGCGAATCTGCGATAAGTCGAGGCATGGTCTAACTCTGTGAAGCTCTTCGTCACTGCGGCTGACCGCGTTTTCTGAAATCTTAACGGATATAGGGGGCTCTGCTTCCGTCCTGGTAAGTGAAGAAACATGGCTCCTTTGAAATTCTCCGGAGTTCTTTCGAAGTTCTAGGTTATTACCGGTTGCTGTCTCCTCGTGTTGTTTGCTACTCGAACTGCTTGAGTTACTCGGTGGAGATTTATTGTCGTGATCTATATTTGCAAGTGATGGAAAATTATCGGATGTTCCGTGGTCACGCACTGAGTTCGCGAACTGTAGAGTAGGATTCTTTGTTTCGTTATACATAGAATCGTCCGGGTGATTGTTAATCAGTGTTAAACTTCCTCGGCGACTGCTGGGCAGAAACTCAGTCTCTTTAATATGTTCTATCTCTTGAGAAAGGGTCTCACTGTTTGTTGTATTTCTTGGTTCATTGCGTACTGGTTTCAATTTAATACTGCTGAAATTAGAGAGCAGCTCGTTCAAAACGTTACACTTTACTTCACCAGCGTTTTTAGTGCTGGGCTGGAAAACCTTAGGCGTTTTAGACTTTTTAATCACTGTATCTGTTTTCTCTACTACTTCTTTCGAGTCTTTTAAAATTTTCTGTATCTCTAGATCCATTTTGATTGCGTCGTTCAACCGATTTGCAAGTTCTTTTTCCTTCTTTTCAGTCGCTACCGATTCTTCCAAATTCATTGGCGAAATTATCGGTGGAATTATTTTCGGATGCGTAGCAACGATCTCGCAACTGCTTTGAATGCTCCAGTCCTGTTCCGTATCCTCGGAGAGCATGGTTTCCAAGAAAGAATTTCGTCTGACGTTAACGGGAACGCTGATAACCTTTTTTGGCAAAAACGCATCCTTCACAGATGTCCATCGATAAGATGAATTTGTTTCTTCATTAGTCCGTGTATTCGATGTTGACGCGGAATGTACAGTATTTATCCGTAAATGTTCAGAAGTGTCTTCAGGTATTACAGATTTCACTATAGACTCATTATTGTCCTTCAAATTTATCTGGTCGAGAGTTTCTTCAATCACAAAAGATTTCGCTATAAATACCTCATTTTCTTCATCTAGTTCGGCAGGTTCTTCAGTTTTTACGCATTTCGCTACATATGTATCTTCCATATCTCGATGTTCAAAAGTCTCTTCGATTTTTGGCAACTTTCCCAAAGATACAATTTTCGCCGTGTTCACTTCTTCTACGTTTTCTCCAACATTCAATGATTTCAATGTAGACGTATTTTCCTTCGTGTCTACGTGATCGGAAATTTCGTCGATTTCCGAAAATTCCTGCACGTGATCGTTGTCTTTGTTCATTGAAGTATTACACGTTGCTGCACTTTCCTGTCGGTCTTCAACATTCTCTTCCTCCTCCGACGAGTCAAACGGATCGGAGTCTACGATAGCTCGAAGCGATTCGTTTATAAAGAGCCGCCTCTTTTCCATTCCCGTCGGTTTGCTGGATAAATCGATACTCATTGATTCTTCATTTATATCTTTGTTTAGTGTGTCATTTGTTATCGTGATTTCATCAACAATCTCAGCATTCGTTTCGATAAAATCTTTTGCAACTACATTCGGAGTCGACTCACTATCATATCTGTCATCAGGTACACTACTTGATACATTATTTTCAATCTCAGATACTTCACTATTTTCCGCTGAATCCTGTGAGACGTCCAACGTAGAATTATTATTTTGATTTTCCGTTTCTAAACAATCAACCTGGGCAGCATCGATCGCTACAGAAGACTCGTTGAAAGTCATTGAGTTCGGTGCAGAATCCTTCGATTTCATTAAACTCATCTCCGTCTTACTAATATCCATAAACCTACATTTGCGCTCCTCCCATGGCGAGTGAAAGTCAAAAGACTCCCTCGGCGACTCGCAAGAAGACGCCGTGCAAAACGAGCCACTGATGTTTGCACTGTTCCCATTTCCAATCCCACTGTGGTCCAAATCAACCGATCCTTCTACGGTCGACCATTTGGTGGCTGTATTCCTGAAAATCGAAGTGACCGGTACGTTGCCGAACTCGTCCGGTCCCGGAAGTCCCGATCCACGACAGACATCGTCCGTCACGCGATCAGCTTCCTCCTGGTCCTCGTTCAGCCGCGCAGAATTGATACAATCGCGGCCGGTTCCATCATCCTGAATCTGATTGATGTTCAGCGGACTGTCATATCTGTCCTCGTCCTCGTTCAGCTCATGATCGGGTGTAGATGTGCTCGGCGAGTCGATCGTAAATCTCACCTTCGTGGCGGTGCGAACCACTGGCTCCACGTGGTCCTGGCTGTCGTAGCACATGGGCCCGGAGGACTTGCGAATGTTCAATCGATTGCTTCGGTCGATGTAATCCTCGAAGACGAAACGATTGGTCTCGTCGAACTGCTCGAGGAAGTCGTCCGTGAAGGACGCGTTCCATCTGTCGAGACATCGCTGGAACGGTAGATCCGTGGTGGTGATGCGGAAGCAGACCTCGTCCTCCTCGTCGTCCAACGAGTGCTCGAGAAAAGTGTCGTTCGACTGGGGATCACTGAAGTTTGTGGGTTCGACAGGAGTTACGATTTCCGGCTGTTCTTCGGTCTGAAGGGTGTTGGACATTACATTTTGAAAGTCGTGTAGGGTGAAGAACAACGATGGATACTTATTTGGCTCGTTTTTCATCAAGTTATCAAAAATGGGGTGCGGTCGGTCGATTGGGATTTCTTGAACCTTTCGATCATAATTGTCATTCTTATCATTAACATCGCTGCTTGTTTTTTTAGTCGGTATCGAATCTGTGTCCTCCAATGGCAAAGACATTGATTCTGCTTCTTGTGTCACGTCCATCGAACTCAAAGAATTCAGATTGTCCTCGGCGTCTGTGCATGGTGTATCGTTCGCGATCCGAGCCTGTAAGTTTTCAGTCAAACGAGATTTTCTTCTTCGAGCGGCACGCGGTGGTGGCGGCGGCGGCGCCGCACGCTTTCGATCCGGCTTCTTGAGAGTCACTGGTGATGCTTCGCGCAGAGATTTTATGGCCAGTGTGGGATTCGGTTTGTGCTTCTTACGCCTCGGCGGAACGGGTGGCGTCGTCGCGGATTCTACACCTGAAACAACAATTCATCGAGCCATCAATTACGGAATTTCTCAGTAAACTGAATTTTATTGATTCCGTGTATAAATTGCATTATGGAAATCACATTGTGTCAGTTACGTAAAAAAGACTCAGTCGTGACGTAAGGCTACGTGTACACGCCAACTTATGATTAGAATGTAAAACTGTATAGAGTACTCGTTCATTCGGGTACTATGGTATTTTTTCATTATTCGATTCTATCTGAACCAATTATGGAGACATCGAACTTATTGACTTCGAAAGCTTTAGAATATCTATTTCATTAAACAAAAAAATATGATTAGAATGTAAAACTGTATAGAGTACTCGTTCATTCGGATACTATGGTATTTTTTCATTATTCGCTTCTATCTGAACCAATTATGGAGACATCGAACTTATTGACTTCGAAAGCTTTAGAATATCTATTTCATTAAACAAAAAAATATGATTAGAATGTAAAACTGTATAGAGTACTCGTTCATTCGGGTACTATGGTATTATTTAATTATTCGATTCTATCTGAACCAGTTATGGAGACATCGAACTTATTGACTTCGAAAGCTTTAGAATATCTATTTCATTAAACAAAAAAATATGATTAGAATGTAAAACTGCATAGAATACTCGTTCATTCGGATACTATGGTATTTTTTAATTATTCGCTTCTATCTGAACCAGTTATGAAGACACCAAACTTATTGACTTCGAATGCTTTAGAATATCTATTTCATTAAACAAAAAAATATGATTAGAATGTAAAACTGCATAGAATACTCGTTCATTCGGATACTATGGTATTTTTTAATTATTCGCTTCTATCTGAACCAATTATGGAGACATCGAACTTATTCACTTCGAATGCTTTAAAATATCTATTTCATTAAACAAAAAAATCCGTAGACTTCATAATCGGTTCTGATAGAGAAGAATTATCTTAAATACACCGCGATGATCAAATATTTATAAAGGTCACTGAATATGAACGAACAGTGCGAAACGTAACAAGTGAATCACTAAAAACTCACGAGTATTATACACACTCATTCCAAACTGTTCAGTAGACACTGCGTTAGTATCTTCAGCTCGCGACTGATGCTGCGTATACAGATATGCTTTTTGTCTCTTCGCGATGGAAGTCTGTCGATGCTTGTGGCAATACGTTTACTACAAAAGAACTAACACAATAACACCGCAAAAAAAAGACGGTACTTCCTGGTGCTTCGTATGTCACACATCGCTTATGCATAACGTAGATCTCATTATTCCCTGACCTTCGCCTTGATCACGGTATGCGAAGAAACATAGTAAAACAAAATATGTCGCGCGGTTATCGAAAGAATATTTTTTTTAGTACGCAAAAGAACTGTCCGAAACGGGATTAGAAAATTCATGACAAAAATAATAATGTATTGTATGATTCGGTATATTATGTTGTCAGTCAGTACGGAATGATTTGCATATGATTGCGGAAAAATAACAGTTTGTCACGCAGTGAGGGTATTCACAGTCAATTTAATAAGTGTAAAGATGGAATGAACACGTAATAAGATTTACTATGAATGCAATTATCTGAGTTTAGGAGAACACATTACATTTGTGCATGTTGAAGATTGGTGCACCACGATTCGCGTATTTCGTATAAAATTCAGGATGCGGAAGCGCGTAACTGACCACGGCGTTAGACCGTCCGAGGGATACTAAAGGTGATTCCGTACAAATGACACACAATCCTCGCCCCTCCGTGGCAGTGTGGTCAATAGCAGTGAATCAGTGATGTTGCCAGATTTTAATTTCGTACTGAATGAAGGAAGCCCCTGAAAGGACGACGTGAAAATTTCTAAAATCGATCACACTTCCGCAAAGGAGAAGATACGAACGACCGTCTTCGCATTATATCACTTTATTTTGGTTCAAGAACTCATTTAATTATTAATTTGGATCCATCAGTTGGAAAGAATTGATAAACTGACATTTAATGCAATGTTATTAATAATATCGTTTAGAACAATCATTGATGAGTTTACGTTTCACTGAAAGAAAACATTTTAGCAAAATCTTCTTTGAACCCTCGCAATGTTTACCGTTATCGTTTGTCTGTTATCTTTCACTTGGAAGCTGCGACTGATTCGGGAATTTTTATTAAACGGGCAAATAGAAGAAGCGGCAAATGGTGCCGCTCTGTAATTTAAGACAGGGCTTCGTTCGCTAAACGGATAAAAACAATTTGATTAGCAGTAGCAGCCAGTACCGTCGGTTCGGCGAAGCTATGTTCGACATAATGGACGTAATAGACGTGTCGGTCGTAATGGAGTTTTCTGCGCGTTTGTAGATATAGGTATACCTGCCATGCTGAGCAGAGACCAACGATATTTTGAGCGAACGATACGTGTCTTCGTCAGTGTCATTACTTTATGCTTTCTTGTCCATTATCTTTTCACAATTTTAAAATCTTTAATATTTGCTAATGTTACCAATGATATAAGTATAAAGGATATTATTAAAAATTAGTGCAACATAAATCCTAATGTGTTCTCCAATTACCATTGCCAGAACAAATTAAAAATACCTGATTATAATCAACACTGCTTTATAATTTAGATTATAGCACAATTTTGTTCGCTGGTGATGGTTTTATATCAACAATTTTTGTTTATGTGTTTTTGAAGAATGGATTTCAGTAATGTAAAGAACAGCTTGGTAGAAAATAGTTCACGTTATTTATCATAGGAAAGACGAGTTGACGTTTGATTAAATAATATTCCTACACGATCGAAATGCACTCACCTACGCATCCTCGATTAGATAAAAACTTGACGACTGGTCCTGCTGACGTCAAAGTCCTCTATACTCAGCAGCATACTCGCAGATTTCAGCGCACCATTATCGACGAAATCGGGCATGTACAAGCTGTTCGCATTGTGATTACCCATCGCGCTCGACGCAGCACTGCTATAGGCGCTCGAAGTATTTTGCACAGATGCAACGTCGATAGTCCTTTGAACGAGCCATTTGTTTGTCATACTCGAAGTATCTGCTTCCGAGGAAACGTCGAACCTGATGTCACTACGAATAAAAAAATTATATTTATAACTTTCATTATAAGCCCAACAATACATTTATTGGACTCCAGAAATTTATATTAACACTAGAACTACCGAGGATTAATTCGGTATATTTAGAAACATTGGATAAATATGTTTGAAACAAAGAAATAAAGGGGGATAGTAAATTGATCGATTTAATTATTTGCATAGAGAAACATGGTTATGAAGAATTTTGGAAATCGCAGTGTTATAAACTTAAGCGATTCTTAGAAGAAATGCGGAACCGGTCACTCTGACCCCCTTGGTAGTTCTAGTGTTAAAAACTGTCTTCATATTTAATGAACTGCGATGTGAAAGTTATTCCGAAAACCTAGTCCATCGATAGAAAATATTTTCAAGCTGGTAACAGAAATAAAAAATGAACAACCGTTACATAGTTTCGTACTCACTGTAAATAATTATTTTCCACAGCGACCTGCTCGTGGTTCGGCCTAGTGTCTAGAGGTTTCCTTGCAGTAGGTTGCGAGAGGACCAACTCGATGGTATCCGATGAGCTCTGTAGCATCTTCAGGGCGTCTTCGTAACGTAGATGCAGTAAATTCTGTCCGTTTATAGCCACGATACGATCGCCTGCGGCCAATAAATTTCACAAATTTAATGCGAATGTCCTGACAAATGGGCCTTTAAACTCACCTTTATTCACGTTCCCTGCCATATCGGCGGATCCACCCACGGACACGGCTTGAACGTAAACGCCGCCGTCGTTACCTTCAGTCACTTGCAACCCTATACTGCCACCGTGACCCCTTTCCAATTTAATTGTGTGTAGAATTCGTTCGTCAGCAAAGGACAATTCTTCGAGACGTGCTGCCAACGAGGCGGACATTGATTCGTCCTCGGTAATGTGGAAAGTCTCATCGTCGGTTCGGATATCCGCATCTGTTGAAAAATATTAAAAATAATCAATTTGCGTTTAGGAATATGATTGAGTCCAGATTTCAGTGGACAACGGAATTTCGTTTCCTTTGTTTCTATGCTTGCGTCATTAGGGAATCGTTTGTTTTTCTACCCTTTTACCATTGTGTAAAATTGGATATAACAGTGGAATTTTTTAATGGCATGTGAAAAGTGAATTATAATATGATAAATTACTTTCATAATCAAGCTGATCTCTTTCAATTGTACATTACTAATTATTCTTTACTGATGAAAGAATTGCGCACTTGATAATTTATATTCGTCGTTACACTACATTTTTACATATTTCCGAACTTATCAAAAAAATTCTATGTGGAAACAGCTTTTAATTACAAACAAAGAATAGAATACTAATGCAACAGACAATTATTTACATGTTTCTCTATTTTAAACAATGAATTACCATACAATCCTACAATCGATTTCTTTCAATACTGAAGACCAGACATTCCCTGCTGGCGGTAAATATAGCAACAGAAGAAACCTATGATTTGAAAATATAAAAGCGAAGATTTTGTTACTAACTGAGCACGTATGCCTCCGGAAGCGGTGACTCTGTGGACCGCGCCGACAGAGACTGGATCGACGACTCCGTGTCGGATTTCAGCGACAGCGACTCCATGTCGTCGGTAAGTGCGGTGTCCTTTTGCGCGAGGCTACTGTAGATGGCCCGCGTTCCCATTTTCACCCCTAGACGACGCGGCAGGCTCGGTGTACGAAACCCGCTGGACTGCCGAGGTGTTCCGTAATTCGGTAGACTCGAGGTCTTCATCTGGAAATAAAAAATTTTTGTTAATCTTACACTATTTCTCAAATATTTACGGGCTGATTATTAATTTACATGTCCCGTTTTTTAATTTTCAATGTATGTCCTGTCTATTGGGATCTACTAAATTTTAACTATTGTAATTCGTACACAGAAGAACGAACAAGTATTAAATTGTGTTTTATGTTTGGGTCCGAATGTTAAATTTTAACGAGGACTGGGTACTGAATCTGAGATGCAAAACCACTATCTGGAAAAGGTTCCACAACATGGTGAAAACATGCGTATCCCTTCCTCCTTTATCTACTTATACCGTTATAAATCCGTTTGAAGTGTCAGGCATCACTGACCAACCATGTAAATTGCATCTAATGCAAAGATTTCCTAACAGCAGATTCTAAACACCGAATAGCATGATAAAGATCAAATCGTTCACCTTGTGCAACGACTTCCTAACGTCAGCCACGTCCCACACCTCATCCGGAACAGGGAACTCATTCTTCCTCGAGATTCCGACCTTGTTAATCGCCGCGTACAAGTCCTCCGGGTTTCCCGGTTTCTCCAGCTTGTCCACGTCATTCGACGACAGAATTTTTGGTAGCGAGTAACCGCACTCTGTTTCCCCGTCTAGCTCTATCCTGGGACAGTTGTATAATTTCCCTCGGTCGTTTTTCATTCCCTTTGAATCCAACGTTAGCGGCTCGTTGGGTGTCGCTAGACTCCTCTCGGATTCGTCCTCCGTGTCGCGGGACTCCCCTTCCGGTTCCAACCGCACGTTTACCTGCGCGTAAAGTGCATCCTCCTCGGAGGAGTAGAGGCCAGGCTCTCGAATGGCATCCTTTGGTTTGGAAACTGCGTTTTCCTTCTGGGGATTCTCGTTCTCCTTGTTCTGGAACTCCTCGAGCTGCATGGAATAGTTGGCCCGTTGCTGCGCGTTCTTCACGGTGTTCGCTATGGCAATTTTCGTTTTGCTGTCATGCGCTTTTGCCTTCGAGGGCGAGACGTTCGTTTCTACCGTTGTGGGAACCCCGAAATCTGAAAAGTGACAAGTGTTGTTCTTAGTTCTAGATTGCATGTCTGTAACGAAAAAAAAAGACAAATAATGTCTTGTTTGAAGACATTATTGCAGTTTACTTGTTCGGCAAGAAATTTATATTGTCCTTTCTTGTAACGATTTTACTTAATTTTACTTCGACGTATGATAGATCAATTACATACTTATTGTTAGATAATAATCAAGTCATTTCTAATAGTATTTGTATATTGATGTTTTTTTGTGCACAGTTTTTTAACTACATTTTTATTTTTATACTGGATGTAATAATATTTATTAAGGATGTCCTATTTCAAAGATCGCGGCAGCAGTTGTTAACTTGATAAAAATCATTCGTGTTCATCTTTAAGCAGATGTCCCTTTTCAATGTAGTTTTTAAACGTCGTAGAAAGTTTACATTGACATACGAAAAGTTGGACGTACCTTTTGCAAGTCCCTGGAGTGATGTAAGTTCCGATCGCAGCCTTAAGAAGAACTGATGGTGCAGGGAGGTGAGTTTAAAGGCGAAATAACTTCTGAAAAGCAAGGAACAAACCATGAAACTTCGTCTTTGAAAAAGATTCTGCAATTCTGTTGCATTCACAATAATTTCATGAATGAATGAAAATGCAAGGAAAACTTAAAATAAGGTACCTATGGTTCTTATACTTTACGAGGAGAAATTTATTTAACCATTTATATATACAAATAATAATAAAATGATACTTATTTTAAAATAAACACGTACAGATTCGGTGAAACTTGGAAGACTATTTAGAAATGAAAACTATATCATAAATGATCACAGGAAAACTTTAAATCAATTCGAATCAAAACATGTCCAAATACGGATTGAAAACCCTTCAAAGTTCAATATAAAGCCATCTATTATTTAAACCCAATTTTATAAAAATGACAGTTCAATCAGTTCGTTATCAATGATGGACGTAATTGATCAGAAAATGAAATGATCGGTGACAAATTGCTGATAGTGATGGAGATTGCAGTCAGTTTGAGCTTTTTTTGTTCGGGTGCGTTATCCGGATTAGCTTAAGTTCAGTTACTATAATAATTACATAAACCCTATTAAGGGTCCAGATCATCAGGGTTCTACGATTCTACTGAAAATAGATGCGTTCTAGCGTGTCATCATTACTCAAAATTCATTTAAAGTCTTTTTCAAATTCTTTAGTGTAACTTTGGGGCTTATCATCACGCTTGCTTGGTTCTTCCGCACGGATGTCGACAACTATTCACTGAATATCATCTTACGTGCAGCAATTACTCAGAAACCCGATGATGTGAAATTTAATGCTCACGACGACTGGCCGATGACTGCAACTTTATTCACCGAATTCCGCTTCAAGTAACTTCTAGATTGATGAACATGAAAGATCAAAGCGAACGAGACTATGGTGAAGGAGGAATTTTTGGAGATATAACAAAAAAACGAACTGTGTTATGGTAACGGCTTTTGTGTTTGGAAGAAGTGATTTCCTCGACGAGAACGAAATTTGTTTGCCACGTGTTTGCACTGTGAAATGTATATTGCAATTCGGAAACTCATAAATTTTGCTATGTATATTCATGGTATTTAAGCGGAAATTAACATATTGCGGAGTGACGGTACTACTCTGCGGTTCTAACATCCCACCAAAGTGTACTGGTAACTAGAAATAGTAATGAATAAGGGAATTTCTTAATTTCATTTTGTAAATTGATTTGAATAAAACGCGGTATTCGCAAAATAAGATCTATAATAAGAAGATAACTTAAGTTGTAGAAAAATTCAACAATACATATTACGGCTGATTGAAATGTAACACATATATTCTCCGAACTTATGCAAAAGCAAGAAATGTGTAAAATAGGATGACTGTCACTATGTTGTCTATTAACTTCGAAAACCTAGGATCGATCTGGATTACATTTTGCAATCACTGTCCGACTGCCGTTAAAAACAGGCTACCCTAAAACTCGAACACTTATTCCCTAGACACTTTGTGATCATTTAATTTTAGTGATCATCTTATGTTTCTCACACACATATCTATAGTACGATGCTCAAGAACTGTTACTTAAGATTGCAGGCAGTAACTTAGAAAGTCTTGCCTGATCAAAAATATACATGTACATATATCGATTGTCTCAAAGTTGGCACACCGATAAAGCAGCAGAACCAAGTGATACGCACATGCAATTTTTAAGTTGTGTATATACATATGATACATCATATTAACTTCAATATGATATGATATTGCATGTTTTTTACACTTCCATAAACATTGACGGTATAGAATGTACAATCTGGACATGAACAATTTAGGCAGCTCATAGTATAAAATAAGTAATACCATATTTAAGTAGTATGGTAAGACTATCTACAGGTTTCAATCGTATTTCTCTGATGTCAGTGCCATAAAATCTACGTAGTTCACAGCAGCAATTAAAATTCCACTTACTTTCTATGATCCATTCTCAGCTTGAATTTACACCTCTTCCCGTTCAGTTTGCTGTACACGACTAAGCAGCTCTTGCTGTAACTCAGCGTCTGAATATCCTTCCACTGAAACTGCGCCAACTCTGTTCTTTCTCTAGGCTCGCCTCCCCTTTCAAACAGCTTCAATCCCTGCGCGTGAATCGCCAGCCAGACGTTGCTCTCCGTTTTCTTCTTGCTGCTCTTGCTGTTCTTACTGCAGTTAATGTTGTTATTATTACTGACATTATTATTATTGTTGCACGTCTCGATGCGACAGGGCTTCGAGGTTCTCTGCCCGTAGATGTCGTTCGAGGTGGCGCTCTTCGTCAGCACCGGTTTCTTCTCGTCGTATATCTTCTGTATATTCTCGCAGGAACCCAGCCGCGTCATCTCGATCCTGCCACGCACATACTCCGTTCTCTCACGACCATAAATGCTCTCCAGACCGTCTAGCAATCCGTCAGACGTGTCGCATTTGTCCGGTCGTCTTTTCTTTTGTTGGACCATCACCTTCTCCAGCTCTTTCGAGTCCACCGTGGCGATGTAGTAGTGTGATCCATAGTCCGGAAGGGCCTGGGCGTGGGTGATGAACATCTCCTCGGCCTTGTTCGAGTCCAGTCCCCGTCTGTCCCGGTGGGCCTGATGCAACCGCGCTCGTAGCGCTTCAGCACCACCGTTGTTCACTTGCGTCGGAGGCTGATCTATGTTCAGGATCAGCGACTCCGGGACATAGTGCTCCAGCAGAAAGTAGTCGCCGCAACCGTGTTCCTGAGGACAGGGCAAACGAGTATGATCGTTACGCGTGTTGTCTAAGAAATAGCAGATTTTTCGGAGATGTTATCAGAAGTGATGTCTGACAATAAGTCTATATTACAGGTACGAAATAATTTGTTCAGTCTTATATGAGATTGAATTAAGTAGACTTTTTGTTTAGGAAACCATATTATCTTACTACTATTAGTTTTAGCGAAATAAGTGTCGTGTTAGCGACATGCTTTCGTTTAATTATAAACAACCCTTAATCGTGTCATGCCGATTTTTGCAATCGGTGTTTAGTTTCAAAGTTACATCAATCAATATGGTACTGTTTACTTACGTTCACGTTGTAATTCCCAAATTCGGCTTGCAGAGCAAGTCCAGTCAAATTAATTAGCTCGGAGTAAGGGCACACAAGCTGTTGCTCCAATATACATCTCCGTATTTGCAGATACAGTAGATGCTTCGATATCCAACTCCTATGGGACACATACATATTTAATCGATATTTGAACATCATGCTCTGTAAGATGAAATTCCAAGTAACTCTACTGGGTATAGTAATGCGTTCCCGAACAACGAAGAATCAAGTCGTTTACAATTCCAGTCTCTTTAAAAGATTCAGTTAAAAACAAATCTTCTAAGGGCTAGATTCCTCGATGTATATCTGAAGACTTCACTATAATATATGTACATATAAACAAATGCAGTGAACACTGAATTCTTTCTGTATTTCAATTATGTAAAGCTTCTTTGAAAAAGTGAAGGAGTTTACACCATTATAGAATAATTTGAATCTTCTTAAGGTCCAACAAATTTTTATCAAAAAGGATTGGTTTAAATTGAAAGTTAAAAAGTAATCACAAGTCAAAATATTCCACGTGTACTTATCCAATTAATCTTAATTACCCACTTATTTTAGTCCACTTTACTTGAGCAACACTAACACAAGAACACTTAAAATCAACACTTGTTGAAGATACCTGATTCCACGTAGAGAGGGCAGGAAGAACCTGAGCCTAAGGTAGAGCATGAAACTGGTCGGCAGACCCAAAAGACCCTTGCTCTTGCCGCTACTTAGCCAGCCTGGTGGTGCGACTTTGTTTAGTTTTGTATCCGGTGGTAAAATAACGAAATCACCGGCCAGAAGTACAGCTAGACCCAAGGTGAAGTTCTCGTCGAGACTCTCCGCCTGCACGATAGCCTGAAATATAATTTGGCAAGATATAAAATGCAAATCTCGAATCGAATGCGATAGTCAAATGTGAATCCCGAAAGTTAAATTAGTCCGATTAAAACTACTTATTATTAATAACTCTAGGCGTTGAAATTTCTAGGTCCGGAATATTTTACGTACTGATATTTTCGACGATGGGAATATTTATAGACCAATATGTATTTCAAGACCCGGAGATCTTTCCGTGATAAAATTGATGCGTCGGGAAGTTTCTGGGATTTTATTTCTTATTTCTTGATTTCTAAATTTCTTTTTCCATGATATCTAGTGTAAGTGTACATTATTAGTGGAACACCGGATCCTTGACATTTTTAAAGAATTATGATCGTTTATTTATGAATGATTTTTTTCTAAATATTGAGAAATCATTTTTTTTCTCAAAAAACACTACATTATGTACAACTGCAATAAATTGGGATAAATTTATTGTCATACTTTATAATATCTCCTTGATTACTGAATTATACATTATTATCGATTATTTAACATGTCGGCATTCATGTTTATATCAGTATTATGTTACAAGATACAATAAACATATGTTTCTTGAAATATTGATTTTTAAAACTGATCATAATATGTACAGTATTTAATTACGCCTATCTCAAATTAATTACCAAAAAATTTAAAAAAAATGAAAGAAGTATCATCTCGAAACTCAGTATGTACAGATATGGAGGAAAAGTATTTAATGAATTTAATCAGAAACTTCATATTGAGAAAAACTTCGAGAAATATCAAAACTCAATTTAAAAGTTCATCGGGAGCCTCTTGAGTGGGTCTATAAATCGGTCACTTTAAATTTATCTCTACACCAGAATCTTTAAATCTTTCCTAGTTATATCTCGAAACCCAAGAAGAATAAGAATTAACGTGGCTCAGAATTTTAGCAATTAAATTGCTAATTTTCTGCTCCGTTATTTCTAAAAATAAGTAGAATATCAGATATAATAAACTTAGCTATCTTGTTTACATATTATTATTAATAACTTTAATGATGAATATAATGTACATCTCCGTGAAATATAGTTTAAATGTCTCCATATATTGTAAGATTTATTTTATAAAACTCTTTCACACAATGTTAGTTGCCGGTTTAATTTTATCCATTGTGTAAATGTTAACAATGTCGCCCAAAAATGCATATTCCCACGAAATAATTTTTCATATTTAAAAAAACAAGTATGTCTGTTTGTTTTACTCATTTTTTCAACTATTCGAAATGACTGAACATCCGAAAAAGGTCGAGACTCCACTGTAATATTTATCAAGTCCACACGGGAAAATTTGTATAAATACGTATAAAGTTTGAAAGATTAAACCGACAACCGTTGTCAATAACAAATAATGTCAGAATCTTCGCACACGCGCGTTCTTAATTTTTTAATACAAATCTCTATTACTTATGTAGCTAGCCAATGCTAAAGAATTGCAACAGTTGGCGCAATACATTCCTTCGAAAGTAGATCGATGAATCTATAAACGTCAAAACTTTCGCTGGAATGAATCGGTTAAGCTACTTGTTTGATGCGACTCAACACGTTAATCTTCGGCATCGCATAACTCATGGATTTGTGGATTTGTCGTATATAACGATTAGCCTTGGCGGGCGGCCAGAACTCGTGACTTCACGCCGGAATTTGTGGTCACGTGAACAACCACCCACGTCTTGGTTTTCGTGTTAAAGCGAGGCTCTGTCGGAATGACCCACAAATATCTCGATTGAGAATTCACCTAACAGCCAATGAACTGAAAGCTTTTTTTCTAATTCCCGTTTTCTGACAATGTGATAAAGACAATTAGATTTCACTTGCGATACATCAGAGACTTGAAATATGATTTAAACTACAGCTATTATTATTGTCGTTTATGTGCATATTGTGTTTAACATGGTAAACAACTCTTATATTCATATTGTAAAGAGTTTTAAGATACCTCTATTGAAAAGTATGAAAGCAGATCCACTTTACAATATACTTCTTTTTCTGTTTAATTTTCCTTTGTATCCCGGGTTATAATTATTATACTTGTAGTCTGCAAGGAGTAATTCATAATGATATAATCCTCGTGATCCTACTTTATAGTCAAAGTTAACGTTTTATATTATCAATAAGTCTATTATATACGTAGGTATTACAGGAGAAAAAAATTATGAAATTATTAATAACGATTTTCCTAAGAAGAAACTTAAAGGTAGGACATTACTTATATGCTATCATGTCCTTATTTTATCTACAGCTTCATCGATGTTATTAAAAACTTACTTAGTGGAATATACATACATATAACATAATTCAAGAGACTCTACAACAACGAAGAATTTCTTCAGTGTTCTACTTTCATCAAAACCTACACATACATACAATATATGATTTTTATAAATTTGTAAACTGATGCTGGGAAACTAGCATTAAACATTTGTTGCAATTATTACAAATGAACTCCCATTTTTCCAAGAATCTCATTTTTTTTCCAAAGAACATGTTTAAACATTATTCTGCGAGGTTAAAAAATATTCAAGCTATTTCACCTAACTTCAGGAAAGGAATAATAACATTTATTTTAAATAGTGAATATATAATAACGTAGTAAGTTTAAACGAAACGCATATTACACTGAATGACGGAGAGAAAATGATAAAAAATAGAACGAATCATTCTAAACGTAACAATGAAACGCACTATACAAATGCACATATAGGACTGCGTCAGAATAGAAGACACCACCAAAGATTTCTATGAATGACACACATTCCATTCTGACATAATTGACCGGCAAATTGAAACTCTTATCGGGGGAGACCACTCTTCGTTGCAAATCCCGTTCAATTCACGCCGCTGATTGCACTTCTATGGGATTCATTTATTTTCATTTTTCAAACAGAAGATACCGAATCAACTTTTGAACTGTATTCAATCTTGCACGCTCCCTTGGTAATGACATTCTAGTAAGTTTTTAATTTCTTCTTTATCCTGCCAGTAATGGTTTTTGATCTTCGGATTAATCCCGTGATTAAAATACAGATTAAAATATATATGTATACTTTAAAGTCGTATAATAAATAGCCTAATATTACTTCGATACATATGTAGGGTTTTAGAAATTAAGCAGATTGAGTGTCGGGTGAATTCGAATGTTGTGAATGAGTAAACGAGTGTCTGCTAAATGTCTTTAAGGAAAAGGGAATGTATAGAGTTTTATGGCGGGCGAGGAAAGTGGGTGAAGAGCGACCACCATGGGCGTTTTCGTGGGAAAACCTGGTCGACTCTTCGGCGACGGTCTGCAGGCCCTTGAAGGTACAAGGGATGCATGCGAGTGAGAGAGAGAGAGAGTGAGGAATGAGAGTGAGATAGAATGAAGTGTGTGCGAAAACGAATGAAGAGTAAGAGAGAGAGAAAGTGCGTGTATAAGGGAGTGAATGATGGGAAAACGAAGAGAATGAGAGTTGAGCGCGTGGAGGAACATTGTGACGTTTTGCGAGAGTATTGAGAGTTAAAAGAGTTTTGCGAGTAAAAGACAGAGTGTCCATTTTGTGAGTGTTGTTGCGAGTAGATTTAGTAAGCCTTTTAATATAGTTTAATTAGTGAAACATCGAGTCGTGTGAGTTCCATTTGAATCAACCCTTCATATCAATATTTCCCTCAGTCTCAAATAAATTCCTACAAAATTGGGGTCTCGTCAGGGATTTCAAATAAACCCTATCAATACTCAATATTTTTCCTATACGTTTAAAATCTATTTGTAAAATTTCATATATTTATATGTATATATTTTTTAAACATATTATAAGCATCATATTGTGATATTAAAGATACTACAATAATACAGTCGGTCATTATAAACCATTATTTTTGGTAGCCAGGAATATCGAATAACAGAATAATTAGATCTTCACAGTCTTTGCTTTTGAGAACAGGGTGGCAGCAATAAATTTGAAAACGAATAATATTAACAAACTAATAAGGGGATAATTAAAAA
This sequence comes from Mimumesa dahlbomi, assembly GCA_917499265.3. Taxonomy (NCBI): domain Eukaryota; kingdom Metazoa; phylum Arthropoda; class Insecta; order Hymenoptera; family Crabronidae; genus Mimumesa; species Mimumesa dahlbomi. The sequence continues at coordinate 5,483,454 of OU824118.1, read as the reverse complement.
TGTTATCTAATCAGAACATATAAATTCTTTTTTTGTTGAGATCAACGGAATTTCTAGAATAGCGACAACATAACTTGCGCATTGTACTTGCATCGTTGAATTTATTTAACAACGCCTTGTCAAACTTATCGATTACTCGAATATGAAAGAAATAGTGTCACCTTAAATGTTTGTACATGCAAATAATTTCTAAATATAACACCGTATCATTGAATGAGGTAGAAATTAACTGGATTTATATTTACCTGGAACAAATCTCCAGCTGTGACCTTTTGGGGATCGCAGGTTACTTCCACTCGTTGGCCCGTTAGCATGATAACGACTATTCGCCCGGAATTTCCCGCCTGCAAAATAAAGAAATTTGTTTGTTAAGTCGAAATGTTTCAAGCATATACACAAAATGTACAAGATCAGGACAGTGTTAATTTATTGACAAACTTTATATTTATATTAACAATTTGCTGAAACATCAATACATACGCTAACATTCTTTTGCAGAATTTCGTATCATTATTCAATACAAATACAATAGACATCTACGTGTAAACTGTTGAACATATTGCAGGAAATTGCAATAATAATTTTCATATCATTTTTATTTAAAAGTAGAATATTTTTTATACACCCACATTTTGAACAGTATTAATTTCGTAATAAAGTATTATTTATGTATTTATTGAACAAATTAGCATGTTCAATACGGCACCACGAAGCACAGATTGATAAAGCGGTATTAAGAAACACGATTCCAATCCGGTATGGTCTAGTGGCTAGGATACCTGGCTTTCACCCAGGAGGCTCGGGTTCGATTCCCGGTACCGGAATTTATTTTTTGCCATCTTTTCTTTTATTTGAATTTTATTTTTTCTGATATCAAGATTTCGATGAGAAACGTATTAAATTATAATCATATTTCAGAACATTAAACATTAACAGAGCACTACTAATACGTTATTTAAAGAAGTGTAGATCTACATGTACAGGGTGTCCCAAAATTATGCGGCAAGCGGGAACAAGCAGATTGTTTATAACAAAAGAAATCGAAAATTCCTTTACCTTTTTTTGATTTGAAGCCCGGTTTTGGAGATACAAGCTTCCAAAATATCGTGATCCGACTTCCGGCCCGCGCGGTTCGAACATCAGCTGGAGGCATATACGCGAGAAAAGAATAGACAAGCGGGGACAGGGGCACAGATGTCGTTCGGCGAAATCTCAGCTGAGCGTCGATGGATACCCCTCTCCCCGCTGACCACTCGCCGATACTTTTCTCGCGTATATGCCTCCAGCTGATGTTCGAACCGCGCGGGCCGGAAGTCAGACCACGATATTTTGGAAGCGTGTATCTCCAAAACGGGGCTTCAAATCAAAAAAAGGTAAAGGAATTTTCGATTTCTTTTGTTATAAACAATCTGCTTGTTCCCGCTTGCCGCATAATTTTGGGACACCCTGTATATGTATTATCATTATTTTGCATGAGGAAAAAATATACATATCCCGAATTATTATATTTAATTCAACAATTAATATCAAATTTATTGACAAATTTTTTCAACTGAGATATAAGGACCACTGATTAATTATTCTTAATATCTATAAATGTAATCTAAACGAATGACATAAAATCGTTAAATATTACCGGCCTGTTCGAGAAACAAGATAAAGATATTGTCATATGAAAATCTGTGCCAAAAAAACAAACGCTAGAGAAACAGGTGTTAAAATGCTTGTTAACAAATATGTAACAAAAGGATCCGAAAAACCATTAGAGTTCAACACAAGCAATTAATGGCCACACTAAACAGCTTTTCTGCCGTTTTTTATATTCCCACACAGTACCTGGATTAACAAATTAATTTAAATTAATTAATCATTGTATAAATTAATTTAAGTCATTAATAATACTGGTAACAGTGTTAAACTTAAAAATGTAAAAATGCATGAATTGTCTATCTAAACATGAAATTTCTACAATGTATCTGCTCGGGAATTGAGAATTAACAACTCTGTACATAGAAAAATATTGTTAATCATATGCTTTATCTTTAATATTAAACATTTAATATTGATTATAGTCGTCATTTTAAGAAAACTGTCGAAATTGTCAACGAAAGACACACTCCGGTATGGTCTAGTGGCTAGGATACCTGGCTTTCACCCAGGAGGCTCGGGTTCGATTCCCGGTACCGGAAATTATTTTTTGCATTTTATTTTCTAAACCAAAAATGTATGTAAATGATTTAACAAATTTTCAGATACTAACTCTTTTACGAATAGAATATTCTATCGCGCTCATCAATTTGTAACAACAAAACAATAATAGGTACTACTGGTTGCATAAAACAGTGGAAGATAATCTACGAAAAACGCATATATTACTTATTTCATTCGTTATTAGGGGAATGTTAACTACCGCAAGAAATTTTGATATCCATGCAAAAATCAAAACACAATAAATGATAATTGAGAAACACACATAAAATGTATTAATAGAGAGACGAATCACGACTGTTGAAGAAACAACGATTGGGAATCCAAACTGTGTTTTTCATATTAACGTCTTGCGAGTCCTGATGGGATCATTTTGCTGCAAAAGCTAATAGTAAATACTTTAACAATTGGTCTCTTTGATTGTCTATAACTTTTATACATCACAGCAATTATCATATTATCCACAGTTGTAAGAAACAGAGACTGGAGCGGGTCTGTAAAACTTTAAAGCTAAAACTTTTTCTTAGAAGGTATCTGGAAACCATCTGAATTTTACGTGACTTACAAATAAGCAAGCGGATTAACCATGGTCTTTAAGGGTGCCCACTTTCCCTACCTCTGTTCGAAGGAAACGGACTATCCATAAAAAGTTCTAGTTATCCTAACCCATGTGTTTCCTCTTCGGGTAAAATTAGTTTTTTTGTAACTCAAGAACGACATGTCCTCATATTCGAAACAAGAATTCAAAATAGTCCTACAACAGCTAAAATTTGGAATCTAAAGTTTAAATTCTAAACTATAGATCATTAAACTCTAAACCTCAGGAGAAATATAATATTTTATTAAACCAGAGGGAAAGAGGTTCCTAAACGAATAACGTCGAAGATAATACATTACACAATTACCAAAAACACACGAAATGGAAAAAATAACTATATTTTAGATACATTATTCATATACATGAATATAAGTCACGTCACTTTATGTCAAAGAATGCATAAAAGAAATAACCAAAATCGAAGAAAAATATGTGAGGACATACCTAAAGACTTTCACATCAAGAATTTCGCAAAGTTGGCAATAGTGCATCTTACAGTACGGAAAACTGTCATGGTCATCCCTGTACCTGAACCCAACAAAGATCCTACTAATCCGGCCCCTTACGGACCTGTCAACCTCCTTCAATCCTCTCAAAAGTGGCCGAGAAAATAATACGAAAGGGGCTTAAAATTTGACGTAAAAGAACAGGTAATTTATCAAGAGGAATTATATACATGTACAAACAATCTTTGGCCAGTTTATTAGAGGATCTGATTTCACACAAAAAAATGCAGATGAAAAATACAAAAGATATTATAGCATCATTTGCTTTCATGAAGTTCAATGTGTACAACCGCATTTGATAATACTTCATTAATCCGTCTCTAACTAGCCGAAACAAACAAATTGAAATTAACAATAATACGTTTTCTAGTTTGAATCGCTGCCGCTATAATTCGAAGAACACATTGTCATTTTTATTGTTCGACAGATATTTGTAATGTAGGACAATGACAATCGACTGCTGCCTGAAATATTGAGTTAATGCAGCAATGATTACAAGCGAGCACACTGCGTCTTCTAATAATAAGAATAAACTTCAAATCATACTGCTAAAACTTGAGACGGATTCCTCCAATACATACATACACAGAAAAACGAAAGTAAAACGAGAGGCAAGAATGACCAGACGGTAAAGGAGCACAATTCTTTCTCCACGAATAAAAGAAAGTTAAAAGTTACAAAAACTTGGTAAATACGGACAAATTATATAGTTCATGTGACGTCAAGCAAAAACGATTGTTTATAAGTATGAAAAGAAAAAGTTTTACTAACATTTAAGTTGCTTGCAGCATAATGAACAATATACTTGTTTTTGATGGAATTGACTGTCAGCAAAGGTATATGATCGAAATATTTTGTTCAGTTAAGTGGAATGTGTTTTATTTCATATGAGGGATATTAAAAATTTGTAAATTTTCAGTTCCCCCGAAATAACAGGATATTCAAGTCCAATCCCACACTCCGGTATGGTCTAGTGGCTAGGATACCTGGCTTTCACCCAGGAGGCTCGGGTTCGATTCCCGGTACCGGAATTATATTTTTTACATTTTTTCCCTATTATTTAACAGGAATGCTATGGGGGGGTCACCGATGACCGAAACTCAACTGCGCGGTAGTGCCGCGGGAGGCACCGGTGACCGGCGAGACAATATCTATTGATCAGTAGAAAATCATAATTATTATAAATGTCAATACTTATTCAGGGTGTCCCAGCTAACGTGCAGGTCCCTGAACCAGGTGATAGCTGAGGTAATTCTAATATAGGGAAGTGACATTCGTAATGTCGTATCTTAATTCGTGGCCAAGTTATGAACGAAAAACGATAGCGAATCATAGGGCTCCGTTGGGCCCAGCGGCGCGACAGTTCCTACTGGCACAGTACGCTACTGGTGCAGACCTGCTACTGTCGCGCCGCCAGGCCCAACGAAGCCCTCTGATTGGCTATCGTTTTTCGTTAATAACTCGGCCATAAATTAAGATACGGTATTACGAATGCCACTTCCCTATATTAGAATCACCTCAGCTATCACCTGGTTCAGGGACCTGCACGTTAGCTGGGACACCCTGTAGAGTGGCGCCAAATGCAATCAATGGAAAATTCGCGTGGCATCTTAGGCATTAAAAATTAAAAATTGGACTGTTTGAATAATTTGACGAATTTTTCTATTGTTTCGTGCGTGCAAACAATATTTGTATAGAAATCAAATAAAAGAATCATCTTACGAGTTCCACAAAACTTATTCATAAAAGAGTCACATAATTTGATATTTTTTATTTTGTTTTGATTTAAGTAACGTTCAAGAAGATTAATTTTCGAAAAGAAATCGACTTCAGGTATAAATAATCGCCGATCAATTAAGTAAATGAATTAGTACCATAAAAAATAAGGAAGAAATGTAAGACGAAATAAATTATGTCACTCTTAAGAATGTTCTCTTTTTTATTTTATTATTCTTATTCCTTAATGGATATTATTTTGTTATAAACAGTAAATTTTTTTTTCAAAGTTGCCGGGAGCTTTAAAGGAGTATAAGAAACTCCAATTTCAATCCGGTATGGTCTAGTGGCTAGGATACCTGGCTTTCACCCAGGAGGCTCGGGTTCGATTCCCGGTACCGGAATTTATTTTTTGTCATCCTTTCTTTTAGATATTTTCTTAAGAAACAAACATAAAGAAAGTCTTGGCAATGAAAATTATTTAAAGAATGCAGTGTCAATTATTACTATAAAATTAGACGTATTACTAATAGCATAACGCTGTCACTATTACTAGTAAATCTGCAAATAAGGCATTTTTCTGCAATTGACTAACTAATTTCAATTTATCATCGTATTTCAAATTAAAAGTACTTTGTATCATATCGGAAACTAACAAGTTTATCTATACGACTCGGATGTTTGATAACGTACTAAGTCGTAATTTGTCAATCGTAGTAGACTTTATCACAAATATATTAATAGTTTCCACTAAAACCTTTTTCTACTCACATTTCTTATACGGTAGAATCGACTCACAAATCAAGTAGTCGGTATGAGATGTTTAAATATCTCTGTCTAATAAAAATGGGACTGAATCTCTATGTGACAGACTGAACAAAAGAATCATTGTGTGTACTGGTTTGTGTTGAACTATGAACGATCCATGCGAAAGGTTAATAATTCCCATTGAACGTGGAAGAAAGAATGCATGTTATGCGGAGTGGAAGAGAAAATAAGCTTTTCGTATAAATGTAATCACACCGTGGAGGTACCACAAAATAACATTGAACGATCGAAGTCTTTATTATATGAAATCGTTAAAAATTAGAAAAAGTTTAGCATTGTCACTATGTATTTGAATTAATTTTTCAGTAATTGTTAAAATTCTCTCGTGCACAAATGTGATTATTTTATCATAATATTCCAGCAAACAGTATCGACTTCATTACTAGCAAATACTTTAAAGTTTAAGGTCGCGTTAAAACTTTTTAAAATGTTACTTTCCTTATCAAAAAATAACGTATTAATGGAGATGAGATCATAGCAAAATTCAGATCGACAAATGTGAATTAATATTAACTATCAGTGTAGATTGCAAAGTTAACTGCGAAACAAATATAGATGTATTTAGAATGGTTTAATCGATGATGAGTTTCCAATAAAATAGGGTGGTAGCATAGAACAGTCTTTTGTGTACGATGAAAACGATTTAACAGATATCAAACGATCACTGCATTTTGTAGTAATGACATCGATAACAAAGTGTTACCGTTATAGTTCAATACAAACAATTACAATGGAATTAAGTTATATGAAGAAGACACGTAATTTGAACACAATAATATCTGAATAAAATGCCAGTTTTTATTTAATCAAACACCTGTTACCCGAACTACATGTATAGCTACACAGACCACTGAAGTAAGTAATGAAGATAGCATTATTAATCAAAAAACAGTATAACCATCCTTGGGTATGCCACGAAGAAATTACGTGTCAGGTTGACGAAATGTTAGAGAAGGGAGTGATTAAACTGTCAAGTCCGCCGGAGGTTTCTTTCCTTCGGATAGTCTCAAAATCCCAGATGTCTACATTATCTCTCAGAGTAAAGAAATAGCTTTTGCAACACCTGTCGATATTTCTCAATGGATATTGAAAAATCAGCACTATTTCTGAATTGGGGACAGCAGAAAGAAAGAAAAATACATCACATCCAGATTATGAATAAACATTTCTACAGAATAAAGGATGCAACATACATTGTTGAATCAGTGTTTTAACTTTCTCCTGTAATGTTATACTTATGACTATAGGTCACCCCGCAATAGATTTTTTTAAATTACAACTAACTCAATCTGAATATGATGTAGGATTGGAATAATTCGCAGTTGTAGAGAGTGATGAGAGAGATCAACTACATTTGAGAGAATTATGTACAATTTGATTTGTCAAACCGCTAGATTTTAACGGATGGCGTACTGTGGTAATTCGCACATAGAAGGTGAATACGATACGTGTGTGTGCGTGAAAGTGTGAAAGGAACGGAAGAGAATTCGAGAAACGAGGAACATGTATTCATCGTCAGCAATAATGGAAGTATAATTATAGTTCTAAAAGCCCACATTAGTGCATATATACAATATATTATATGTATGAGCCATCGCTGTTGTAATGTTATTTAAATTCGATCTTCGAAATCATATTTTCGCATACGAGCTAAAATAATCTGTTTCAATTCTTATCACATTTGCACTTCAAATATTTCGTTAAACCCAACATCACACATTCGCGTGCGAATAAATTAAGCAGTGATTACTAGACTAGTTAAACCCAATTGATATTTATTTAACAACAAATACTAAGATATTTAACTAAAAACGTAATGTGTCATGTATTTAAAAATTCAATATAAATTTTAAACGGAACTTATTTTTCACCGGAAAAAAATTTGCTTGCGAAACGAAAATAGAAATCTCTATTCTTATAGATAAATAAGTCACGGCCTACGGCCGTGTGTAAAAATAAGTTCTCCCGGAAGACAACTAAATAATCTCATTTAAAACATACAATATATTGATTACAGCACTAGATGCCACTCTCACGTCTGTTTGCAGCGACTCAGAAAAAAGTACATTCTCGTCGAGCACATCTCCAATAGCCACTACGGGAAACACTCGACAGGTAGTAAATTCTTCAGAAACCACATGAATGTGTTCGCAAAATACATGCTAGCCAACATGCATCTTGTGTCATCACTATATCCACAAGCTGTCCTTATGAAACCCATCTCACACAAAGAGGTTAAGTATTTATGAACTGGGAAACAACAAAGCCTGATGACATGACAATATCCAACACATTGGTCTGAAGGACCCTTCCAAAAAGGCAACTGCTCGATTTTCGGATACAATATACGCGATGTTTCTCAAGTTGTACTTTCTCGAAACGTGTACATGTTGTACCGCTCTCAAATCTGTCACTCAGGTCAATAGGATTCTTTTAAACCAGTCGTATTATATCATGTATAGAATAGCAATAAAAAAATGGAATTTACGTATTAAAGAAAGTTATAGAAATCTAACTGTCAAAAGTAATGGTAACTAGTGTAGGGCATAGATATGAGAAACATTAAAGGGTAAGGATAACGAAAGTAAATGATTGTCGTAGGGAGAAGGCAATAGAAGGAAATGAATAAAAGTAATGTCAGGAAAGTAGGGGATAGTGAAGGAAAAGAAAGATTCGGACGAGTAAAGTAAAGAAGAGATCTATTCAAAAACAAAGGTCAAAGCGTACTACCCTGAGATGCGGAGTGCATCACCTTATATGCACTGATCCTCACTTGAAAGCTCGTGACTTTGTCAGGGTGGTCTAATTTGTCACGCGCTTTCCCAAATTCTAGGTCTAACCACTCGAACCACTCGAACTGTCTCGAGCTCGGGAAAAACAGCAAAAGCCGTGAGAAAAGTCTACACTAGAAATAGAATTCGTTCCCAAGACAAACAAATTCTTCAATTCACTTCGATCGGGAAGGTCCAAGTGTTGTATACATGCATGATTTTTAAGGATACATTAGTCCCACTTAATAACCCAGACGCTTTACATCTAACGTGTGGAATTCTTCAAAACGTTTCAAACAAACTGTATTTCAATTAGCCCGTAGTAAATATTATAGAATGTCAAACATTTTAAAGTTATACAATCTCTTCAGTACGCTTGAAGATAGCGTGTGTGACCAATAACTACTGGGAAATCGGAAGTAGCTGTCTGTCAAATCCTGCATTCATCTCTACTAACTATATCCAGTGTAGGATAGAAAGTAAAGTAACTGTCAAGACAAACACGTGTCTCAGAGCCAATGTGAACATTACGATTCAACTTCCGACAGGAAAACAATGCACATACTTCTATTCGAGCGAGGGATTTTCATAACTTATTCAAACTAATTCACTATTGGTTAAGTGAAATAAATACAATCGCAATAAAAGAATACGTCGAAATAGCAACTGTCGACAATGGCAGATACAAGTCTATACATTCAGAAGAAAATACAAGTTGTCGCGGTAATGACGTCTATGGAAGTTCCTTCAAGGCCAACGTATAGACGGGGAACCACTACGACACACGTGTCAACCGATCCTACCGCAACCCACGACAACAGCTGGCATACCATTGAAAAGAAAAGACTAGGCGAACATAACTGAAAAGCACGACCAAGTTACACTTGGCACTTGGGGAAGACGATTTAAATACATTTGAACTAATCCAGAGGGTTAGATGATTTAGGACTCGAAAATGACAACTTCAAATATTAATGGAGAATCTCGAATTTCTGAGGACAAGCAAATTATTACTAAATAAAATTGAATAATGATATTAGTAGAGTTGAATAATATTAGTGCAATATCTAGAGTTCGGGCTTCACAAATAATAATTTTGTTTACATCTATATGTAAGGAAATAACCCAAAAATAAATAGAAAAATCAACTGTATCAATCGACTGTAAAATACACTATATCAGTTAAACTTATAATTACCAACAGCGTCATATACTTCGGAAAAGTATCCTCTGATGGTGATTTTAATGCTATACACAATCGATGGAACCTTGTTATTATCAACAAAAACTGACAAATAATATAACTTTGTTGCGTACGATGGCGTGATATTATCAGTCTATTACAAATTCACGATTGATCTATCAGTACGCCAATAAAACTACGACGAAATTAATTTCATCTGATGAAAATAATTCGCAACAATTAGTCTAACGTTAAAAACATTAGTCTATAAGAATTATGAAGCTTAAATTAAAATTTGAATATCGATGTACGCATGACCCCAGTTTATGTTCGAAAAAGATCACACCACCACGAATCCGGTATGGTCTAGTGGCTAGGATACCTGGCTCTCACCCAGGAGGCTCGGGTTCGATTCCCGGTACCGGAATTTATTTTTTACTTTTATTTCTTTATATTTATTAAACGCACTGGACCAAACAGAAATTCTTTTTGAATATTTCTAAATTTAAATAATCGTTTCCTAATAATCAGAACCATAATACCTTAAATTCATCACCGCTTCTAATACATTGAGACTGATAATATATCCATCGAAGAAGCAGAAGAGTTTCATGGTTCTAAATATGAAGAGTAAGTAACAAAAAAAATCCCATCAATTAAAATAGCGCAGTGGTTTATACAATAGAACTGAAACTTAAGCTTCAGTAATTCTTTCATAAAAGTCATTAAGAACTTCGCTGTAAAAAAATTGTCTACTACAAAAGCAGATCAGGAAAGTAAAGCTATACTTATATTTGTTACATATATTTTTTCTAACAGGAACATTGAAAATTTAAGAAAAGTTGAAATTAATCTTTCTTTGGTCATTATGTGGGACAACATAAAAAGAACGGTTCTTGTTTAAGTGATGACAATACATATACATATTGGATATGCTTCCCCAAACTGCAACGTGTGATAATTATTATTTATAAGCCTAGTGAATAAAGCACTGAAGCTGACACCACATAGGGCGGAAATACTAACACCATTCCCACTCGGCATCCGACAGAGGTATTCCCTAAGCTTAAAAAACTAAAGTCAAAAGACGATCTAAAAATACTTTCAACAGCGGATGCCTGCTAAAGTCCCCGAAGACGAAATCCCTTTTGCAACAGCACACAAGAAGGGAAAACGCACGGTACAGCCGCATTAGGATGCCCCACAGTAAAGTCACCAAACACTGTACACGACAGCACCGCAGGTACACAAAACGCGACTACAGCTAATCCCTTTAACTACCGAACCCTGCCTTTGGAAATTAACAAAACAGTTTCAGACACGGTTCAATCACACATCTTAAAAATTGCAAAATATATTGAAACTAATTTTGCACGAAATAAACATTACCGCCAAAGCCTAACATTACAATCCCTTAAACTGCTTAACAAGAACCACACTTTAAATAATAAAATAATGTTAAAATAAATTTTAAAACTTATTATAACCGTTAAATCAATTATAATCAACAAAAGAAGGGTATCTTTTACAGATTGCCTGCAAATTAACAAAATGGAGTGCCAGAAATGACATACCATTCAGAGGCAAAAAAATACTCTAATTATTATAGAACCGACAGTGACCATCTTTAGCAGGAAACACGCTGCTAGAATAGTACTTTGATAGGCTCGTACGTTGAAACGTCCACGATAAAAATAAAACTAGAACACAGCATGAACCTTCTTTCACGGCAGCATCCGCTGCGAGCAGGGGAAATCTATTCGGCAAACTCAATATTATCGAGTCAAACAGCCTTTACATACTAAACGGAAAACTCAATGCAATGCACAGAGCTTAGGATAATCTGATCTAAGATAGTGGAAATAATATTCCTAACATATATCAACAGTGTTATTTCTACTTCTCCTTTGTATGGAAACCGTCTAAATTTATAGCGACACGAAATGCATAATGATGACAGTAATCCGTCTATGAATGTATGTATAAGCTACATAGTATCAATATACGACGTAGACAGCATGATCGATAAATGTAGAATAGCATTTACAGAACATAGATGAATAAATATTAAACATTAACTTTCGATAATTCAAGCACCTAAATATTATTCAACAAATTAGTCTGAAGAATACTTCTAAAAAAGCAACTCTACGATTTACAGATACAAGGTCTTCAACAACATTCAATCAACATTCTTCCGTAAATTTGAAGGGCGCATCTCTCTACCCCAACTCAATAGAATTCTTGTAAACCAGCCCATATCCCTTGTTCTATCTTGTGTAACGTAGCAAAAAAGAAATCGTGATTCGTGTATTAATTACACAGGGTTACATAAATCTTATTACAAAATAAAACTTCTAATGAGATGAATTTTAAGAACATACCACTTCCATTGTGACAAGCGAATCTATTTATACACCGCACCGGTAGAATTATACAGAGGCGTTCAGAAATGATGCATTTTCCTCAAAAGAAACTTAGTAAGTGCTATTAAATTTCAAATATTATTTTTCGAATTATAGTTTGCTTAATATACCTAAAATGCTTTTGTGTAACTAAATTAATTTCCTTGAACGACCATGTATGCCTAACAAAAAAACTATTCACTCCAAAAACAGGAGCACATAAAGAATTTTGATAAGATTAGAATAAAAATTAATATTTAAATACAAAATGAAACCTGTCACCTGACAGTTATCTACATCACATACTATTTTTTATATCGTTACACTATTAATAACTCATAATAAATAGTCTAATCTATGCTGAATCTTTGAAGTACATATTTCAAGGCTCTCCAATGACTCTACTCAAAAAGCGCTAAGGCAGCTGCCTGTCATGTTTGTGCCTACTGTTGGATGACCAACTATTTGCTCTTTCCGAGTCAGCTTTATTTTGCCCATAATGACTAACCCTTAGTCAGCCTTCTTTTGGTCATCCTAACTTCCCAGATATTACACCGTCTTGTTCGGCAGTCTTAGAACTAAGTTAGTCATACGTGAAATCCAAGCGAAAGTGAACATCTTGAATCCGAGCAAATATGAATAAGGGTCACAAGAGCAGTCGTTATCACATTTCCTTCAGTACATACTTCAACTCGAAGGGTTCTAACATTTGATTCTGGTACGAGCTTGCCAACAGCTGCCTATAATACATTTTCGATTTGGCCTACATAATTAAGTTGTAAACATGAATTGGAGATACGTAGAAATATTAATGTTAATAGAAATTATTATTAACCATTAATCTATACACTCAATGTAAAATGTCAAAAAACTTCGTAAATAAATCTAATAAACTAGGGTCAGTTAAAACCTTAGTTTCTGTTAGTTCTAACAACTCTAATTGTACAAAAAAAATCGGTAAAATAGTTGTTAATAATGTTAAATGCAAATCGACACAGTCACAAGAACACTTAACAACGTTCATCAAAGTTACTTCAAGGTCGACACATAAATAGGGAACACGTATCAACTCGACCTATCACAACTCGAGATAATAGCCGAGACTACCATGGATAAGGAACAGCTAAAGTGAATAGTCGAATTGAATTTTTCACTTCAAAAATCTAAGTGTGTTTAAAATAACCGGGCATTAAATGACTTAGAAATTTGAAATATCCATTTCAGATATTAATAGAAAATGATTTGTTGCTAAAAAATAAGAAAGTTATTACTGTAGAAGATTTGATATTGTTTTGGGATTGATCTTCTACCAGCGGTATTTCAGAATACATTAATTGTGTTGAATTGCTTCTTCTCAAATATGGTTTTATTAATCTAACCCTTTACACTTAATAATAATTAGTATTAAAGCCGCTCACGCACGTGGACTTTAATACTAAACTCACAAATATAAAAACACTTTGCTTCTGCACTCAGAAGACTTTTACTCTCAACAGATTTCACTCAGAAATCACAATACTCAGCGATGAATCCAAAAAACTCTCTCTACAAAATCACGCGACACGTCACACTTGCTCTCAACTCTCATTCTGCCAGTTTTCCATCATTCACTCCCTTATACATACATTTTCTCTCTTTCTCACATTTCATTCGTTTTCACTCACACTTCATTCTGTCTCACTCGCTTTCCTCACTTTCTCTCTCACACTCATCCCTTATACCTAGGACAAGGGCCTACGGACCGCCGTCGAAGAGTCGACCGTGTTTTCCCAAGGAAACGCACATGGTGGTCGCTCTTCGATCGCTGCCCTTGTCCACCATAAACTTTCACTTTCTAAAATCGACATTTGCCAGACACACGCTCATGCACTCGAAAACACTCGGATTCTCACGACACTCATTCCGCTTGTTTTCTAAAACCCCACATTACTTAAGAAAATTATTGTATATAATTCAAATAACTCTCACACAATAGAAATAATTTAATCAATTTGTTAAGTAACATTAGAAGAAATAGAAATGTTCGAATTCATTCGTTAGAAATGATCATTTTCTTTTTCTTCTTCATTCAAAAAATCAAATCAGAATTCCACATTTAAAACATAATCTTTGACGAAATTAGCGTAAATACCTAATATATAGCACATAATTAACGTAAAAGACCCATAAAATATCACTTGAATTAAAATTTTATAATGATTAAACAATTGGAATTGTCTATAACTATATGTCCAGTATTTAATGCACTAAAGAGATCATGAGATCACAAATCCGGTATGGTCTAGTGGCTAGGATACCTGGCTCTCACCCAGGAGGCTCGGGTTCGATTCCCGGTACCGGAATTTATTTTTTGCCATCTTTTCTCATTAGAACACGTCCTTTTTTCACTTCAAAACTCAATGTTATTAAGCATCTTTATATTTTCAAAATCTTTTTTTAATAAGCATTTAAAGATTGCACGTTAATAAGGATCATTGATAGTTTGAAAATGAAGTTGTTCCAATGTGTTAGTTTTCATCATCATGCAGTGTTAGCTATTACATCATACTATATTGATACACAAAAACGTTATTTATTTTGACTTAAGTCTCAATATTCCGACAGGAAATATAACTTCATTCACTCTATTGCCAAATTGCAACATGAGTGTCAAACTGAATTGAGATGTTATCTTTGATTTAACGTTATCAGTGCAACAGAAATAATTATACTTTACTTTACCTTCGCTTGGCCGACGGCTAATGTCTTTGGAGGTTGGTTCGATCGCACCACAAATTCTGGCCCAACGCATTGCGCCTTGTTGAAGGACCTCATTGGACCGCCCACTGTCCTGTACAGGCGGGACGGCGCCCTTTGAACCGCTTTACCGCGCCGAGCCCTTGGTCCATTCTTGACCAGATTTCTGGAAACATTGCAATTTCATCTGTTATATGGAGAATTTGGTTTAAGCAACCTATAGAGTTTAAACTGTAGCGTTTGAAATTTAGACTGCTCCTTTAGAGGTTTTTATAGAAACGGAAGTCAAGTTTGTACAAAAGTTAATATTCTAACCCTTTGCACTCCTGTGGCGACAGAATACGAGAAAAACGAGAACTATGGAGCGCTAAGGGTTAAATAGCAATAAAAGTAGAATGTACATAAGAATTATCCATTATTACAGTGAATATAAGAAATGAATCTGTGTGCCAAAAATTGGTAAGTTATTAAACATACAGCAGTCATCGAATCCCAGTTTTTTAAAAACATTGATTTTTCTACATTCCAGAACTGGTAGAAGGAGAAACCCTTAAGTTCTGTGCTTCAGTTTCATGGAAAAGAGTGTAATTAAAGTTTTATTTAAATAGGATTTTAATTTATAATTTATTTTAAATTAGTCGTGTAAAACCCGGCCAACTAAAATGAAAGTATCAGGTTTTCAGTAGCGTTACAGCGTATTAAAAACTCATCAATACCGAAATAGCAAAAGAGGTAATTGGAAGACATTTCATATTGCGAAAATCTTTCCACCTGTATGAAACTTTGTACAAATGTGATAAAGGTTAATTTTGAATTTAATCACCGTATATGTTTCATTAAAAAGTGTTAGCTCAAAAATCTGAAATATGCAATAAGTAACGCAAAAGGGACATTATTTACTGTCCTTAAACGTCTCATTAACTGTACAATTAGGCTTTGCAGGATACGTGGATCACTAATTGTAAGTAATACTCAAACAAATTTTATTTTTTGCTCACCGTTCGTATGAATTTCCTCTACAAACCATTTTCTAAAAGGGATTTTACCTGTTTGAACAATTTACTACCATTTAAAACTTCAATCAGTCATTCTAATTATTTACGTCTACCATGTATATTTTCATAACCTCGAATTGAAGACTGATATTATGCAATAGTTTATTTTTTATCACATTAGCAATTCTTCACAGTTTTCTTTTAGTTATTAAAATTTTCATATACCGTAACACCGTAACCGTATTCACATGTAAAATGTATTGTGGGATATTCCGTGGTGGTAAACAAGATGTTGGTTGTTTAATAATGTAAAAAGTGATTATTAACTAATTCTTACTAATCATAACTCCTGATCACAATCTCCTCACAATAAAACTCCTCGCAAAAATACTACACACAACTCCTCACTATACTCCTGGCAAATCTTTTCTCAACTAAACCCCTGGAAACCAAATCTCGACTAACTAACTCGCGACATGGCGTTGCCCTGACGCCCTTCTAAATACACATCCACACTTTTCCATTTTCTCACTGACACACTCACGGATTCTCACACTCGTACCATGCACCGTCTTCGACCACGGGCCACCCGCATTCTTTCTAGATCCAGGCACAAAGGGCCACTCGAAACATTCAACGGAAAAACTGTCACTCGGTCCAAACACTCTTTCCTCGCACCTCACGCAGTCACTCGATCCAAACATTCCTCGCTCGTTCTTGATAGTCGATCTAAATACTTTTCTCTCGCACTCCGCAATCACGCAATCGGATTTTCATAAAATATCATTCGTTCATTCAAAAATACCAATACCACAGTATTTTATTGTGACTGAGTATAATATTACTGTAGCGTAATAATTACAGTAAATCGGAAGGAAAATGAGAAAATTCCACAACCGTGCTTGAGACATTAATTATTACTGCGAAAGAGCATATCATCTTCCGATGACAATTTCTGATACTTGCAAATTCATTCCCATAAATATTCGTACACTTCACATCCTTTTATGACTTTTCACAGAATGCATCGATCAGAATGAAACTTTTTGCAGTATCAACTGAAGTTATTTGTTTTTTGCCGAGATTCAATTAATTCTTGAATATTTCATATTATAGCCTTTCGTAAACACGACAAAAAACAGACAGTTTCTGTTAATAATCGGGAACAATTTTATTCGTATTGATACATTCTGTAAAAAGTTAGTAAAATTTCAGGTGTCCGCGTATTTATGCATGAAACGTATTGATGAGATCGTGGGTATTATCTTATATACATGTATACTAATATCCACGAACTCATGCGACTCTTGAAAGCTAATCGTATCTCGAAAATCAATTGTCTAGGCTTAACGAGTGATTAAAATTACTTGGTGATACGGAAAGAAGTTTTCAAGTGCAGACTTAGAATCTTCAAAGATATAAAACTTCAACGCGCAGAAATATTATATTTGGGGGTAAAGGTTATAGTCTTTTGAAATATCGATGCTACTTATCGGTACGTAATTTTAATCATTCTCTAAATCCCAAATTTGGCACGAAGTCACTATGCCCATAAAAAACTGACAAATTTGTGAGCGCGAAAACAGCTCGTCAAATGATTCCATGCAAAATATTTATCCTCCAGCTGAATTATTCCAGTCGATCGATGTACGCGAAACGCTCGGGGGGCGTGTATTTAACTCGAACGTGAAATCGATTTCACCTCTGATGGATAATGAAGCAGAAAATGCACCGATGGAGTCGAAGAAGAGCTCAAAAGTCGCGTCCATTCCCGCGGACGAGCCCTTTCATCTTTTTACACCGGTACGCAAATGCGGCTGGATTAAGGCTGAAAGCTTTCCGTTACCATAACAAGCACTGATACACTCGAGCGTCCTCCACGTTCAAGGTTTACAGCGAAATTCCGCAGACATTGCGTAGAAGGGTCGTATGTACCGACATTAACGAACTCTCGGCCCGGGTTTAATTAAAGTCTAACTACGGTAAACGCTGAACGCGTTTTTAGGGCAATCATTGCTAACCGTCGCCTCCTTTCTCCCACTTTCTCGTTCCTTCCTTTTTATCACCACTTCTAATTTCTTTTCCTCCGTACACTTTGGCTGTCTAACCGTTTCACTCTACCCTTTCCTCCATTCTTCCACATCGCCCGTTCCCCCCCCCCTATCTCCACTCTTCTCCACGTCTACTTTTCTGCCTACTTCCTCGAGTTCCTTTTTTCTTTGCTGTTCGTCGGCTGAGAGTTTTCCGAAGAGCTACGACTCGAGATAAAAGGTCGCGGATTCCGTCTCCCGCGCTCTCCGCTGGAAATCGATCTTCGCAATTTGTTGGAGACGGTTTGATAGCGGAAGAAGGTGGCAAACTCCTTTATTTCGGAGAGTAACGGAACGATAAGGTGACGTATTACTGCAGTAAGTAGTCGGAGTGGTTTATTCAACCGGAAAAATTCGGAATGTACAAACCTACTGATAGGAATAATAACACGATCCATTAAGGATCGTTCAGTGTCGATCGGAAAAATATTTTATGTAATTTCGTACATTATTAGAATGGAAAATTATGCATTTAAGTTTGCTTGTAACATCTAATTAAAGCTGTTTTAAAGTTTGTGACTTTGAAGATTCTGTATAATATTTCTGTGTTAAATCTAATAAAGGGTTGGATGATTATAAATATTTAAAGAAAAATAATTATATTAAACTAAATTTAATCTAAATAGACAATATAAGGTAATATGGTTGCGGAACTCTTAGTTACTAAATTGAACTGCAATAATCACATTTACTAATTTTTAAAAAATTTATAATTTCATATTCAGCCACTTTATATAGAAATTCCTGCTCTACATTCATTTTGGATGATATTTATAACCATCGATGGCCATTTAAGTGTTTTACATTTGAAAATTAGAATGGAAATGTTCTTTCGATTAGTACATATACATACATGCATAGAGTCATTCAATAAAGCATTCTGTTAATTGTGTTGAAATAATTACACAGGCGAAAGTTAAGCCCTGCAATTCTGTAAATATTAATTCAATTCATTGCAATTTGAAATAGCTATAGGATTACCTACCTTTGCATTTTATATTTCATTATACATAAACCATCCTTTATTTTTTAAACGTTTTTCATGGCACATGTTGAGCTGGGCGCTTTTGAAGGGAGATTTTTTATTTCACTGTATATGAAGTAAAATATCTGTATGTATATGAATATGTTTTGCATTAATTTCTAAACCCTCCGACTGATCTGGACCAAATTTCGCATATTTGCTCTGCTCGGTTCCGTAGAAAAAATTTTGATTTCAAGTTTCTGATATTTCATAATAATCACAAGTATGAATTTAAAAAATCCATGTCTTTCTCATGATACTTATTTTAAAGCTCACTCACCGAAACGATCAAACATTTTGGCTAAGAGTGGACCTCAAAATTATTAAATATCTCAAATCATTTAAACGATAAAATAGCTATATTTCATTAATATTAATGACAACAGGTATAATACTTTATTAGTATCTCATCAAATAGAATATCACTATAAACTAATTTCTATATATTATCATTTGATTTTCACTATTCCGCAGATGCCTGTACGTTAGATACAAGAATCCCGGGTAACGCCGAGTATTTTAAGCCACTATTATATATTTCGCGTATTAAATAAAATTGCAGGTGGATTTAATCATCGCGCATGGGTATCAATTATTTTCAACAAAGCGGGTATTACGAACTCCAATTTCCATATCGAACAATTGCATCCCTGCGTGCCGAAGTACACGTTAATGCGGCGCAAATCCGAAATCGATAAGCGACGCTCGATCGAAATGGAGTCGGCGGAACCGAGCGGGTAGGTAATGTTTCGCTTGAGATACGCGTCGTCGGTTCTGTTCGCGCACTCCGAAGCCCGATATTCTAGCGTTCTTCTCTTTGAGGACCCCGGGATCTCGAAAGAGCGACCCAGATTGCCGTGAAAGCGTATATTAACACGGACGTACGACCCCGGGACAAACTTAATAATACGAGCATAAAGGGCGCGTGAATATGCGAGGACTGTTTGACTGCCGGGCGCGGCAGCCACCTTTTCCACTAATTTAATGTCCCTTCTTCGCCGTGAGATTGATGAAATTCCAACGCGAAACGTATAAATCGTGGTTATAAATTTCCGAGTCCCCAGCTGTCCGGGTAATTCTAAATTACCGGTCTGCCCCGTGGGCTTTCATGCACGTACGAAATTCCTAATCTCTTGCGAATAAACACTACGACGTAGCTTAGCTATTTGGTAAACTTATCTCCAAGCCGGCATATGCTATCAAAAATCTGTATCGAAACAGAGTGGAAATACACGAAATATAACTTCTCGAACTTCATTGAAAACACGTATTATGGAAATAGAGGCAGAGTTCGCTGAATAACGACCAAGTGTTCAATTAATCAACTCCTGATAGAAACGGGAAATATGTTTTGATGTCAAGGGATTAGGCCACCTAGACGAAGCTTACCTGGGTGGTTTCGCGGGAGGGTCCGTCCTGCTGTTGTCTACGTCGAATGGTGCCTTCCTCAGTGTCGTGATTATTCGTGGCGGCTTCGGAGGTCCCTGGATGCCCCTGGGTCTCATGGAAGACACTTGATTTTGTTGCTGCATCTGCAGCCGTTCGGCTTGCTCCGGATTCTTGAAATCCTCCGTCTGATCCCTGCCAGGATTCTGACGTCCTGGTCGCGCGTACACGTCCTCCCGGATTCGGTCCTGGGACGCGATGTCCGGCTGTGAATAACCGGCCGCCGACGGACGCCTGGGTAAACAGATTAAATCGTGTATTTGTAGATTTCGAACTTGGCGTTCATTTTATTTTATAAGAGTTGAGGGATACTGGGGAATGAACGATAGGATGTGAGAGGGATATGATTGCAAATGATCTTTGGGGATGAACGATGAGATGTGTGAGAGATATGATTGCAAATTTTGTTCTCCATTTTCTGTGAGTTTGGTAATTTAGAAGAACCAGGAAAGTACAAGGAAATGTCGAAAACTAAATGTGTTTAGAGGGATAGTAATGTTTAACACATTCACTGCCAAGCTTAAATTATATGAAGTTATTTTCATTGCCATTTATAATTTGAGTGGTATTGTTTACCAAAGTTAACAAATAAATTTTATTTGTAGTATTTTTTCAAGCTTTTCTACATTTGCATAATTATGTTTGTGGCCACCAAAAAATTGCTAATTCAATACCCTATATGTCATAACATATTGAAAGTAGGACGAGTATACTCGTCTTGGCAGCGAATGGGTTAAGGTATTTAGGTAAGATCACGATATGAGCTACTCAGAAACTAGACTGATTAACTCTATTTTGTTTTTAATTTCACAATATTGATCCTCGAGAACGTGGTTAATACTCGTTTTTTTAGAATTTAAAGAACTAATTTTTTGTTTTATAGAATTTATCAGTGTGGCTTCTGGGGTGATCATACATCAATAACTAGTAACAGAACAAAAGTGGGAATTATGAAATTCGCATTTGCGTGCCTTGTATTATTTTTTTGATACATTGACTCAATTATAAATTAATAAATAAGAACATAAATTGTACCATTCGTCTTGCAAATTAAAAATGATTTTTTGTTGCGTTTCAGCTGTCGCAAGGCTGTTCTAATTAATGTACCCGTTTTTCTAATTGCTCTTTATTATTTCAAAATGTTTTTGAGTTGCATACCGCTGTTTTTCTTGCATTTCTTAAGTAATCACGCGGGACATTATGGTAACATGTGTACATTCAACTATAAACGTGTTTGATATGAAACTCGTTTCGTGCTTGGTATTTTGATGCTTGAAAAATAAGCAGAGCAGCGTAGGTGTCAGAAAGAGAATTACATCGAAGTACGGTGAATTGAATCATTATGCGTCGATGTAAAATAACGTTCATTTTAACCATGGCTCATTGCATCAGAATGACAGTGTAATTGAATGTAATTTAAACGGACAATGGAACATCGCTTATGTACAAGTACCCGAAAGTACAATATTCTGTACATACCAATTTATAATCACACTCGCCTCTGCACGATTAACATGGATCCATCAGGATTCAAATCACAATTAAATAAATCGGGTAAAATTAATACTGTCGAAACTGAAGTAGAAATAAAATTCCGGTTGAAGAAGTTAAAAGTTGATGAAAACGACTGATTAAAGTAAAGTTTTAAAATCTCTTCAGTGTCCGTAAAACTGTACCAGCGTGGAGCTCCCGAAAAAATTGTTTAGAGGTCCGATTCTCTTATGAAAAAATTCTTTTATCAAAATACACGAAACATATACACTAAGTACATACAAAAGAACCAACTGGCAGAGTAACCTTAGAATCAAAGTGTCAAGACTCCAGTTCCCATAAACATGCAATCCTAAAAACTATGTAAGCAATTCAATTCTTCCGTTCCCTCGAACCTCGGCACCCTGAAGTTCCCAGTCCTTCAAACTTTCGCACTCGAAAGTGGTTTCACCCTGATATTTTCGCGGCTAGAGATTTCCACGCCCCAATACCTCTTCGCTTTGAAAATTTATAGCAGGAGTAAGACTGCAAATCGCGCGGACGTAACCGCGCCCCGGCCAAACGTTTCGAGTTGAGTAAAAGAAGCGTACCTTGCTATCGTAGCTGCGTAAACATCCTCGCCTCGCCGTGTCGTTTTCGCGTTCAGTCCGTTCACCCTGACGTCTTGCGAGCTGAGGAACGGCTTAACGGGCAGAGCGTATATGGGATCGTTGTAGACATTCCCCGTGGAATTGTTCTCGCCGACAACCGTCGGCAGATTGCCGCTACTCCGGGTATGCTGAAGCCTCGTGTAAATGGGCTGCGAGTATGTCCGCGAGTGATGATGCCGTCTCTGATGATAGGCCGGTCCCGAACGGCCGACCTGGTTCTGGGACTGAAACTGTGCCCTTCGATCCTCGATATCCACTTCCTGACGTCGAGTCTGTTGCTGCTGGCCGCCTAGACTGGTTAGATTAGGATGGGAATGGGAGTTTCGTGACTGTAGTTTGAACAGGGCGCCCTTAGCCGGATGATGATGATGATAGTGGTGGACTTTTGGTATAGATGGATGCTGAATAGCTTCTTGAGGTTGCTGATGATGCTGATGATGTAGATGAAACTGACTCGGCGAGCGGTGCAGCGGATCTTGTTGAATTTGACGCGGGACGTTGAATTGGCCTGTTTGATGGTGTTGGTGATGGTGGTGGTGCTGGTGATTCGCCTGATTGTGCGCGGTTTGGAGTGCGTCTTGTTTCTGAGCCTGGTGATGATGGTGATGATTATGCTGATGCGGAAAATTGCCCTGGCGACGATTATTCTCCGGTCTTTCAGCCGGATTTCGGAGAGGCGGCGGATTTAGGTGGTGATAAGCCGCACGTTTCCGCGCGGCGTATTGCGGCGACCTTATTACTTCGCGATAGATGTCCATTACGATGTGAGTGAAGGGCTTTGATTGGAGACGGGTGCGGCAGTACTCGGATATTACCTGCAACAGAACATAGTTTCTCATTAGCGCAAGAATTTAGTAAGTCCATCAGATCGATATTCATACACCGAGACTATTAGTGATTTATAAATTAATTTTTAGTCACGACCTTGCTCGACCCTTATTATAACACCATCGTAATATATCACGCAGCCCGCGCATGCGTGTATGTGTGTCCTAAATTCCGATAAAACCGCCGAACCGATTTTAATAAAATTGACATCAAAAATTAAGTTCTTGGAGAGCAAGTGACACGAACATTTACAAGTCGTAATGAAAGTCGTTTTAAAAAGTTATATTCCTTAAAATCTTCGTGCCGGCTTACATAACCAGATATTTGTGATTAATTTAGGTACTCTTAAGATATGAAAAATTCACAAATTTTTCCTTACGGATTATAAAATGGTTACAGCTTTTTGATAATAAATATTGTTAAAATATAAACGTTTCTGTGGTAAATATCAATGATCGGAGTGAGAAAAAAATGATCGCAAGTACCGCGGATATGTCTGCTGGAAAAATGTAGAAACTTTTTGCAGGTATGTGCCTACACGGGTTGACGCTCGACCAAGAGACAGCGTAAAAGGCAGATGGCCTCAGTTTCTTTATGCAAATGTAATATTTGAATACGTTTGTAATAAAGTTTAATTATTCTTGTACAGACAGTGGTCATTTTTGAAGCTCGAATATTTCAAATGCTTTGAAGACGAAACCCAGTGATATTAAATTGCATGTGACATTTTTAAATACACCAGTTCTATTTTAAAATGAAATATGAATGTTATTACTTTCGATCACAATGTAATGGAAACAAACGTTAATCAATCGAGATTGTCGTCGTAAATGTATAGAGAGACATGAGCTTTCTACTTTCATGGTTTTAATTTCTGGTACGTTGATCTCCAAAGTGTAATATAAAAACCTTTATTTATACTACAGGGTCCAGCAGAGGAAACGTATGTTTATCAAATAACAGTGGCTCAGTAGATTTTCAATTGAAACAGAATTTAATGACAAGGTGATAAAACTGAATACAGTGCAATTTATGTTAATAATTTACGTTTCACCAAAAAATAACGTCCGTCAAGTGACACACTTTCGACTATATTAATTAATATAGTGAATAGAAATTAAAAATTTTGACGGTAAATCATAAATTATTTACATAAACTGCATTAAAATAATTTTTTTATATGTAATTAAATTTTATTTAACAGTCTACTAAATTATTGTTATTCGACAAACGTATATCTCGTCCGTCACACACAGTACAAGAAAAATTTCATATTTTTTTATCCTAAACTTTCTCAATAAAAACTCTATAATTTCTGTTGTCTGAAAGGGAACAAAAATTAATTAACTGCCTTTGGAAATCGGAAACTGGACCGTCGAGTGAAACGATATAACAAATTTCAGAGTTTCGTCGTGGCGGTACAGTTCCGAATTCTGTGTAGATATAATAAGATTATGCGCGTGCGTTCATCATAGGACGCGGGTGCCTCGATTATCCGATTTTGAAATTGCCGCCACCCTCTAAGCAAACTATTAGTTTAAGGGAACAATAGCTCCCGTGTGAGTTCCGCAGCCTCAGTTAGCTATGATATCAGCGGAGAAGTGGCCTGCAAGTCCAAACTATTATCGCTTTATTGTATTCCCATCGAACAATGACAAACGCAAATTCATGAATAACTGGAGGCCTTCCAAAGACAATTCTTAGAGAAATAAATTCAAAACTTTTATTGCGGCGCTTTGTCATAATCGCATTGTCTTGGAATACTATATCTTTAAAGTTCATAATGAAGTATAAAATAAAAAATCAAAATACTATTTTAAATAATCATTATGACATTCCATTTCTAAATTTCATAAAATAAATATTTTTAATTTCTAATTGCAACGATGCATTCAAAATTAATCAAATTTGTGGTATTGGGTAATTTCTAAATAAAATATATTTTTAATACAACTTGGGAATTTATCGACAAAGGAATCGTACTTACAGAATGCGGTGCCCTAAAAACCCAATATTATTTTAATTCCTCTCCCCTTTCCATTATTTTTCAAGTTTCTATACGCCACCTTCATCAGTAAATAATTAACGTCACCCGGGCGAGCGTAATAATATACGTGTACGAATATATTTAGATTTACGTCGCAAAATATTGTTTTATTAATTACACTGAGGCTACGGAATAAGTATGTATATGTATGTACTTTAATACGTAGCTTGTAATTACGAGGACTTGAACAAGGTACAAATTGTATTGGCTTGATTATTTGTTTGGACGAAAAATATTATTGGAACATCTGATTTCAGTACCGTTCAAAGTAAAAAACCGCGTCACTTGTTTTTTACGCATTATTTTCCTCCAATTTGGTTGCAACATTTTTTCGCATGTTTCCACACATTTCTCTAAACATCGATTTAAAAGAGTCTGCTGTTATTCCTACTATAATACCCATTCCCCGAAATTAGATTTCAAAAATTAATTTCAGTGTGCACACTCTAAAAAAAAACACTATCCACGTTTATCAAGACCGGGCATTTGCATGAGAGAAATACTACTGAAACCCACGTAAATACGAATGTCGCGTAAAATACATCGTCGAACCGGACGGTGAAAAAAATCTGTTTCAAACGAACAAACAATAATACTGGTTGAAACAGCGAACCGTTATTTTTCACGTTCTTTCCCGCCCACTTTTCGAGGGTACCAGTTTCCATAGGGATTTATGCAACAAACGCGGGGACGCGTTTCCATACGTTCCTTTGAGAATAAATCACAGAAGAACGACGCTGGTTGGACTCAACCTTAGATGTCTTGCGATTTATATGCTCGCCGTGGCATCGCGCTATGATGCCCACATTACTGCGGTACAAACGGCGAAACCGAATTCACTCGCACCTGCGCGTAGAGATAAATACCTGTGTCCTCGGAAGTTGGCTGGGTTTCACGCAAATTTTCATTTCACAAAGTTCACCGCAGTATTATTGTGTAATATTTCGATTCAGTTTCTTTTGTAACACTTTTATAGCATTCTGAGCTTTTTTTTTTTGCGGGGGGGGGAGAAGATAATTATGCGATCGATCGATTAAAGTGAAAATTTATGTGAGATATCTTTGGAATATAAAGAGAAAAGAGGAGTGAAGCTTTCGACAGTATTTTTTGGATCAACTGATGGATCAACGATCGAGTAGTGACTACAATAAATTTTATATCAATAATAGGGTTAGGATAAGATAAACGGAAGGCGGAATGAGTGCAGTTAATAACAAGTGAAGCGAAGTAATTAATAATTAGTAAGTAAGTGTAGGGGTATCCTTGATATACAAATTAATATCGTTTCATATTTTACTTAATTGTATTATATATATTTGGAAAAGAAAACCCGCGCAATATAAACTTTCGTTTTTGATATTTCAAATACTCTTAGACCTTTTTACCCACCGCATTTAGGATGTAAGACAATGTTGAGAAGCACCCTTAAAATCTTTACGTTGTAAAGCGATCTATGTTTAAAAAATTTGTTCACAAAGATTTCCAATAGTACCAACATTATGATTTAGTTCTCATATTTATCGCGATTTCTATGAACTAGAAAGCAAACAATAAGTTGTCTAATACATCGAACCGTTTATGGATTTGCGAAATGTCATTAAGATCTTGTTCGTGATATTACACCGTATTATTCTCTCGCTAACAAAAAGCCAATCGCGGCAACAAACGTAAAATCAATACCGTCAATTTATCGGCGTCGTTCGCGGAAGGATGCGGTTTTGATCGACAGAGAGTGTACTTTTCACCTAACCATAAATGATTCTCACACCAGCTTCTTCTACGTATGTACATACCTAGTGCCTTCTTAGCCTTTTTAAGACCCAATTCCTGTCGTATTTTCTTCCATCACGCTTAACTGTATAGTGTAATAAGTACAATACAACATCCAAGTCCTCCGTGTTACGTGATAAAGCAGTGGAAATGAGCAGAAAAATTCGGTAGGTAGAATAAAAAAAGATATTGTCAGAAGAGATGCGAGGACACTAAAGGGAAAGGTTTTATGGAAAGAAAGGTGTTGTTTTAAGATAGGTCGAAAAAACACATATTGTGAATTATTTCACTAACAATAAGTTAGATTTCGCGTGTTACATGAAGAATGCGTTCCGGAAGTATTTCTTAAGCATTTATTTTAAAAGAGAAGTTCTGTATAGTTTCATTTTTCTTTTAGAAGAAAAGTTTCAGGTTATTCTTATATCTTGCAAATTATTCATATACAGTTTTCCATAGTGAAAAAGTAATATAAAAATAATATTAAATTAATATTAGAATAATATTAAAATAATATTAAAATAATATTACAATAATATTAGAATAATATAAAAATCATAGGACACCCGCGCGCACCCCGTACCTCGCAGTGAAACCATTTTTGCTGTTGATTGTACATAAACATATATGTTAAAAATTATATTTCTGCAATTAGCGAGCGTTATAGTCCATACTTGCAAACCAAGATTTAAAATCACTTGTTTTCCAAGGTTATAATTACTTGGCGTATTAATTATCATATTATAAACAATTTTTGTGTTCGCTGAAATCTGGAACCAATTCATTTACCCGGACTCCACACGTACTCTTTCGAAAAATCCTACAGGATGAACAGTACAGACAACCGAAATACAAGATTTACTTAATTTTTCGATTAAAATAAATTTTGTTCCCCTCTGTGGATGGGTAAGTTTTTTATTTCATATATAATTTAAACATATGTAGCTTCAATTTTGTTAAAAGTTTTAGATCGTAAAAAAGGCCAGGATAAATTTTATCAATAATTATATGAATAAAACGATCGATAAAATTAAATAGTTTTAATCCAAGATTTACTGCTCGAAAAGCTTTCGAATTTTTTTCCCTCGTCGCTGAAGATTTTCTGTCGCAACGACTCGCGTCATTTTTATTCATCAGGCCGGGGCGGGTGAAATGGATCACTCCTATAGGTTAAGAAACCATGAAATACCGGTTGCCATCGAACTGCCGATCCCTGTGCGGATAATTTATCGGCGGCCAAGGAATCCTCGTTGAAATTGCTGGCGGTGGAGTAAGTTCGCATACCCCGTTGGTTCTCGCTTTACCACGGTTTCATCAATTTCATCGGCCATTCAGGTGCAACCGTGAATTATGACGAGTAGAATGAATGGCTTATTAAAAGTACCCGCTTCCGTGGAAATCGTGAGGCGAGAGTGGCGTACGTTAATCTAGGAAATTTTTGCGAATTATCTACCGCCAAAGTGACAAATCGCCGTTTCGTGACGACGGTGAAACTTTCTATGATTTTGGGTTCGGTGATTCTCGTCGACAGTGGTTACCGTGCACTTTGTAATTAGGGTTTGCAGACGTTTTCCCACGTCCCGTGACCTTTTTCTTGAACTCGATACGATTAAAGTGGTCGAAGACTGTTTAACCTCACGAGTTTGGAAAGCGCGTGACAAATTGGACCACCCTGACGGAGTCACGCGAATCTAACAATAAGTGGCGGTGTTTTCAGA
Organism: Mimumesa dahlbomi; assembly: GCA_917499265.3. NCBI lineage: Eukaryota > Metazoa > Arthropoda > Insecta > Hymenoptera > Crabronidae > Mimumesa > Mimumesa dahlbomi. Next base: position 5,454,447 of record OU824118.1, on the reverse strand, counting down.
AAAGGGAGTGTACAACTCAGGGCAGTATATCTTGATTTTTTAAATACTAATAGACCAAGTTTTTAAAATGGCTTTAAAACGTCGAAGTTTTGATTTTCTTTGCGCGCGAACTGTGAAACTTCCTGATATTTAGTTTTCTAACCAGCTTACAATTTCCTTTACCCCTCGATATTTATCTTTCTTTCTCACAATTATTTGTAGTTCATATTTAATGGCTTACAATTTCTTAGAAAAAGAACTAAAAACTGTGTGATATAAGTTAACCGATTTCCTTGGTTTAGAATAGTAGACAGGTAAATTTAATATTTTTCTAATAATTTGCAAAACATTTCCCTGCAAGGCATGCGTTGTGAACAGTTTTATCGTGGCTGACAATGTAAACTGTACACTTAATACTTAGATAATACAGAGAAATGTATCACCAAGAAATATATTCGTTTTAAACATATTTATTCTTTCCAAATAAAATTTGCTATTGACAGGTAAAAAGGTATCAAGTGTCCGTGATCTGTAAGCAATCGTTATAATGCCTGGGCGTATTTTTTCAACAAGAAAGGAAAAGAAATCATAAAATACTGCCAAGAATTTGTAAGCAAAAAGAAGATTGATCGGTTCCAACAGAAAATGACACAGCATGATATTGTATTTGCTTGATGGGAACGTATACATATAATATCAAAAGTGGAAGCGACTTAAAAAAATGTAAAGACCACCTGTCATCCATCCATTTCTCAATACCACCTAACTAATTACTTTCAATCCTTGACCGATTAAAATGACAATAAATCAATATCACTCTCAAACGATATTGTTAATCAGCGCGTGATGCAATTACGTTCTAATTACAGAAAAATACGCGAATAATCCGAGCGTTGCCTGCAATTCCCTTCCGTGAAACAATTCCATTCCCAGTATAACGAGTTCCACGCGTAGCCACTCTACAGTGCCGTAATTAATTCGTAAATTTTCCTGTCCACGTATCCTTATTTCGTTTCAGGGGAAATTAGAGGACGCGTCCCGGTTCCGAGGGGGCGTCGCGACGTCCGGAACCTGCCGAATGCTGTTATAAAGGCAGCTTGGAAATGCCCCGGGTCAGATATTACCGAGTAGAGTCGTCAGGCTCGCACACTCTTCTCTCTTTCTCCGTTCCACTCGTGCGATGGGTAATACAATTAAACCGGGTTTCCATGCTCGCCTCCGCAACCGTTCATGAGATCTCTCACTGTCTCTGTCCCTCTTTCTCCCTGCAATCGTGTTAAGTTCGTAATAGTCGCCTCCATTCATTGGATCACCCTGTCTTTCGTAGCTAACTATGATATTAATCGAATTTCTATTGACAAAGAGACATCGATAGCGACAGTCTGGGCGTGGTAATAGTCTGATTATAATAGAACGCGGAACTCTAAGGGCCTACTTTTTTTAGCTGTCTGTCCAATTTAGAAATATCTAATTATGGAAAACTATGGAATACTATGGTTTCTTTTTACCGAAGCGTCGGATGGTACTTTAGAATATGTTTAATGAATAATTGATTAGAGAAATTTATATGGTTTTATGCATAATGCTACAACTATGAGGTAGAAATGTTTAGATCGTATCAGTCTCTCTGGAAAACTGTTGCCGAATTGATTTCAGATTCAAATTAAACATATATGTAGTCGCGTAAGGTGCTTCAGGAAATAATACCATTAATTTTCTTACTGCGGGTTTAAATCATTATCCAGACTCGAGCAAAGTGTCCGCGAGTGTGAATAAATCAAAAAGCTTGCCATAGTTTCGATATGAAATGACGTCCATTATAAAAAATGAGATTTACGTTCGTGGTAAAGTAGGTAACAAGGGAAAGTTATGAGGTGAAATGTGTGGATTTTGATTGGACTGGGCTTAAACGATGGCGGTTGACGATGAGAAAAACCGAGTTAGGTATTAGCTGCCCACAGCCAGGTATTTCTTGCTAATAATGTCGAAATATTCATTTAATCTTCCAACAGCGATTAGAAAAGAAAAATTATAATTGCATAGAAAGCGAATAACACATTTACTTATATTATAAATATCAGTTCTATTTCAATAAAAACATATTCGTAAAACTTGGAACCATATAATATCATAGTAAAAACAAATCTGTAGTTTCACGCGCGTACGAACAAATTTTTAAAGTTAAACAATCCAATTTTCTACGCCATAGAATAGTGCCCAGAATTTTTCCATAGAATAATTCTCTTAAAAAAAAGTCAAAAAAGCCCTTCGAGTTATATCTCCCCAGAAACATAAAACCGTGTCTAATGTTCCAACAAAGATTAGAAAAGAAAAATTATTGTATAATTACATAGAAAGCCAATAATAAATTTATTTGAATTACAAATATCATTTTTATTTCAGTAAAAACGTATACCTAGAACCTCGAACAATATAATAAAACAAATCTGTAATTTCACGATTATACAAAAAAATTCTAAAGTTAAACAATCCAATTTCTACGTCATAGAATAGTGCCCAGAATTTTTCCATAGAATAATTCTCTTAAAAAAGAGTCAAAAAAGCCCTTCGAGTTATATCTCCCCAGAAATATAAAACCGTGTCTAATGTTCCAACAAAGATTAGAAAAGAAAAATTATTGTATAATTACATAGAAAGCCAATAATACCTTTATTTGAATTACAAATATCATTTTTATTTCAGTAAAAACACATACCTAGAACCTCGAACAATATAATAAAACAAATCTGTAATTTCACGATTATACAAAAAAATTCTAAAGATAAACAATCCAATTTCTACGCCATAGAATAGTGCCCAGAATTTTGCTATAGAATAATTCTCTTTAAAAAAGTCCTTCGAGTTATGTCTCCCCAGAAATATAAAACCGTGTCCAATGTTTACTGTCGAATTATACACGAAAGGAAGTGTGAAGAATAGAAAAAGAAAATGATTTCGACACTTTATATCCGGTTCGATTGAACGCACAACGGGAATACTTCGGTTTTGACGTCGTCGCACAGAGAACCACAAATTTCAATGAGATGGCGTCGCTGCATTTTATCGCCGCCGGGATTGCGTTATTATTCTCGCGGGGGAATAATAATCTCGTCTTGGTTTCCCGCCGTATGAACCCCGGCAGCCGTATGCATCTAATTCAGCTCCGGCGCAGCTGCTTCTTCAAGCACGTTCGCGACTCTAGATTGCTTAGCAGTCGCTGCCCGTGCTCGTGACACCGACGTTAATTTCGGTATTAGAAAATCGTACGACCGTCGGGCTAATTGGCGAGGCAATTATGAATTCCATGGAAACGCATGGCGCGCGATCCCACGATTCGGAATATCGGCGGGAAGTGAACGAACTTGAGTTTGCGAATGACTAGAAAGTAGGGACTGATTGGTTCAGTTTGTTTATACGTATGTATATTGGAGAAAATTAGAAGAGTAATGTTTTAATAAGACTTTTTTGATATTATTGTAAAGTCTTGTATTTTGACAAAAGCAGTTGAGTACGCACTTATTAAGTGTCAAGTTGGAAATAAAATTCTTATAAAATAAAATGTTTTGTTGATTGTAATAGTGGGCGATTTAGACGATCGATTGAAAGCTCTAACGTAGTTGAATATGTATTATGCACGCTGTATAATGGATTATACATATCTAATATGTTTAGAAAAATAGGAAGAAGTTTGCTTTAAATTTAAAGTACTTAAAAACGTATATAGTAATGACTATAGTAATATAATACTTTATGGGATACTTGAAACCGTCGTTAATGGAGTACAAAAACTTCCGGTCAAAATTTTGCATTTGAGTTCCAAGAAAATAGTGTACTATACGTATTTGAAACCAATAAGTCTATGTGAAAACATGAGAAACTGCAAAAAATGTATAAAAACAGTTGAAACAATGAAAAATAAAAAACGTTCAGCATATTAATTTAGTATTTACAAAAGCTATAACACTTAATAGATAATGTTACAGACATTCCTTCTTTATCATTCACAAAACAATTAAATCTCTAATTTCTGATAGCAGATTCTGATCTTTTATTTGCTCTTTATATTTTCATACCTACTGTAAAGAATTATTCATTTTATTTCTCATCATTTAATATAGGATTACGTTTGCGTTTCATTTATCGTTACACGAGAATCCGTAACTTTTAATTTTTTACACGTTTTTTACCTACTTTTTTTAAGTTCTCATGTTTGTATGCAGGCTGATTCATTGCTACAGTTTCAACCATGCTAAAAAATACATCGCAGTCTATTCCATTTCTTCTTGTTACGTCTCTTCAGTCACGTGTACGTTTAACAAGTTACTGAAACGTTGACGTTAATATCTGTTTAACCTTCAAACATATCGATTTGTTCTACAAGAATGAGAGTAAGGTAGATTATAACAGAACGTGATACGCCCGTCAACGATATGCATGTCGGCATCGGTCGGACAATGTGAAACGAATAATGCAGACAGTTTTAATTCTTTTTCCATTTCCGTATCTACCTCCCCCCCCCCTAAACGTGGTATTACATGTACACAACGAGTATGAACGTTAATGTTAAATCCCTTAAGTTGTAAATAACGATTCAGGGAACGCAACCGAACATATGGGTGCACTGTACCAAAATAAAATGTACCGAGACGGGAAAATCGGTATCGAACTGGAACGATGCAGAAAGAAATATTGAATACTGCAGGAGTACCCATTGAATTACGTTGAACGTTCGACGTGTACCCTCTTACATGTGTATCGGAAGTTTCCAGCTTCCAGTTTTCAATGCGTGTCGAAAATCGGATCCCCGGGATTTCTATCAGCGTGTAATTTATTATCAAACACGTTCGATACTTCAATGCATTAGAAAGTATTTCAATTTCATTGAAATTGTTTGATTAAAATTATAAATAAAAAGAATAATGTATAATTAATTGCCTAAACAAAAATATTTGTTAATTTTTGTACATAAATCTTTGTATAGATAATACGCATCTAAAGATGAAGAAAAAAAATTACGTCCAAAAATCACACCCTATCGATGTATAACCCTTTTTGCAAACAATGTTTAAAAAATCATATTCCCGAAATGGTAGGTAAGTTGTAGAGGCAATATAACCGGAAAAGATCAAAGTTTGGAGATAAAAATAATTGCTGCGATTATTATCGTTAAATAGCATTTATTTTTGTTTACTCGAAACAACTTCGATTACCTACATCATAGCAGGTCAAAAAATAAAGGCATTCACTAAGATTTCCTTTTCGTAGATAGAGACATTTCTTTATACTAAACTTTGATATCTCCTGAAAAAGTTAAAATGAAAATCGGTACTCTACGACTTACCATTTCGGAGATATTATTTTTTAAAAATTTTTTAAAAAAGGGATTCTATTCCCATAGGTAACAGCGTTAGGTCCTATTTTTTTTGTTTTTTTTCATGCTGTGATACCTACTATCGATCCTGAAAAAGATCACCGAAATAACTTTACATCCTGCATAGTTTTAGAGTAAAAAAGTCTAACTATCCGAGCTCCGATATCCCCATCGAATTAAAAATCATTGTAAACAACTTTAAAACTATTAAATTAAGTCCAATATTTTTATCCAAGCTCAGTAAAACGGAACGTTACCTCGAAATACAGCGATTATCCTACGGTTATAGAATTTATTCCAGCATATAAAGAAAATCTGATCGTGGGATGCGTTCGCGTGGAAAAAATACTCTTTCCTTGCTTCCCATCCGGGTGTAGTTTTGTTTCCGGATAACCGGATAGAGAAGAATGCAACGGAACTCTGCGGTAGATTTTACGTGGGAATGGAAATGCCGGGAAAGAGTTCCCGGATTTAGAGACTTACGTCCAGGAGATTCATCAAAGAGGCGCGTCGCCGGGGATCGGGTTCCGTCATGGCCGCCAAGACGGATTGAAGGGCCGAAGAGGGCGACACAGAAACCGTCCCCGTCAGTGCCGCCACTCTTGGTGTTGTGTCCAATAACGCCCTGCCCAGCGAGTACATCCACATCTGAAATGGAAAAGGAGTTATCATTAGTTGAAGTTAAGTGTGAAAGATCACTAGCTGAAGTTAAGAATTATTAAAATTGAAATTTATAAATAAATTTGTTGCAGCTTTTGACTGTTGGAGTATATTACAGTAATTATGGTGACTTGTTGGAAGTATGACATGGAATGAGAGATAACTCGATACGTTACAATTTCAGTGTTTTTGAACAGAAATTGTGGGATAGAAATTATTGCTTGAATTTTGATTTAGAAACATTTAAAAACTTAAAAAGACTTAAAACGATAAATAATAAAAGTCGTTTGGCTTTATATTGCATTTGTAGAGCAAAGTAAAAATTGATCAGTAATCCAGTTTAATGATTATTTTATATGCAGCTTAGTGATTATTCTGTATCTTTTATTGATTTACAAAATGGATGCTATGTTTATTAAACATTCAGCAAACTTTAACCAAAATTCCGCATACCTAGTTATTCTTGCCTTCGACACTACAATACATTCTTTATTACATTCACGGAACGAAAACCCTTCGCGAAATAGGACCACAAAAAACTATATAAAAGACATTTTTCAATACGAATTTCCACAATAACTCATTAAACAAAAATAACACAAGCGTAGAAAAAGCTATACAAATTTTCCATTCAACCAAACAAAACCCGCAATGTACTATACCATATTATCACAATACCTAAACAAAATCCGTATCTCTTATCAAACTGTAATTACCCGATAAACCCATTCTTAAACCATTATTCTAGTGAAGCTGGTCACAAATCTGAAGTTGCTATCCAGCTCGTATCACGAAAGAAAAAAGGGAAAATGGCCCACAGGCAAGAAGGGATTTCCCAGCACCTTTTCCAGCATGCAGGTAATCAGCGAGTCGAGTGGCACCGCCGGGTATTCGCCCACTTTCCCCATAGAAATGTGTCGGTGGGATGAGCGTAAGTTGCACGTCTCGTGTAATGTTTGCACGGTTCATTGTTTGCAGCTTCCGATTTTTTTTTACCGCGTGAGAAACGCCTTCAGGTACGTCAGTTTGCGTAGCATGGTATATCCCATATACTATATGGGGTTGGACGGACGGGAAATTAGTCTGTTTGCAACAATCTTCACGTTTCGCGAGTGGAAAAACCGGTTTTCCCCATGACGCGTTAATATGTCCCATTTGAAAACGTGGAGCGAGTATTGGTGAATGGGTAGATGAGATTTTGATTTGTGTCTCGAAAGTTTATTGTGACAAACATTGACAAGTTGGATAAAATGACGGAAATGCAAATTTATGTGAAGATTTTGTTATTGGAAAGGAATTATTGATGCTATTACTATAATTAGGGTGATATCAAGTGCATTGTTGGGTTACGTATTGTTGATTAATTTACTATTGCTGTGGCAAAAACTAAATTTCAAGAAGTTATGGACGTTACGATTCTCTGTCTTGTTATATGTATATGTAGAAACAATAAAATACTAGAGCATTGGATGCTCTGGAGTTTGAAAATGTTTAGAAAAAATGTATGAAACCTTTCCAAAAAAGTGTGAAGCATAATAAGAAATATTCTTATTGAGTTTTCAAAATATACCTATTTTCACACGTAAGAAAATAGTATTCGTAAATTGTTATTTATAGTACTTATAACATTGTTATATTAAGTCTTATATCATCATACATACAGTCGCTGTGTGGAAAATAAATCCAGCTGGTGAATAAAACGATACTTTTATTAACGATTAATAAAATTTCGATTAAAACCTCGAAGTCCCTATAAGACAATTGATAAATTTCTCAAATTTTTAAAATGTCAACAGCCAATTACGAGTGGTAGAAAAAAATCGCCACAACGGCAAATATGATTACATTCCAAATTCACGTATCAAAATTGCCATTTAAACTCCCTGCATAGCCAACAAATACTAATTCCCATATACTAACATTTTATGAATTCGATCGAACGCCCGATACAAATGCGGATATAACACGTAATTGGAAAATTCGTAATGGTCCAATAATATTTACAGACCTTCATCACTTACGCTCGCAATGCGAATTTCCCAAATATTTCCGAACTTCATGATCCATTCGGTATACAAATGCGAATATCGTCAGGAACATTGAAAATGGTTTCATCGTACTTCGGCAGAGGCACATCGTAACCGAGAACTATAAACGCGGATGAATCAGGTCGTGTTTCACGAACATGACACATCTGTCACTTGTATGACAGTTGACGGCACAATATAGTTTAAATTATTGGCCGTATTACGACAAATAGCCTGTCGTATTGTGTAGTATAAGGAGTTAATGCATACGGTGTATATGTATAGATGCATATATCCATCAAATAAATACATACACAGTAGAGTAGAGTCTCATAAATCCGCCATCGTTGATATATCTGTATTTCAGGATTTTTCTGAATAAAAATTTTGACCCTACTGAAATTTCTACGATCCAAAATATTCATGCAAGCTTGAAAATTCCCACGCGTTGATGTTTATTACTGCTTTGTTTAGAGAGGTAATCGAGATTTTTCTGTGTAGTTTCATAATTATTACACGCACAGGATATTTTTGTTATTGTTTTCACTCTTGTCGGTTTGATGCTGCACCATTTTTTAGATTGTTCTAATTTTCTACAACCAGAAACGCGTGATATTCATTGCTTTTTTAGATTCTTTTTAAAAAGTCACATAAATGTTCGATCAAAATTAGTTTCATAGGTACACACAATGACACACAGGGTATGTTTAACACACTTTCCAACTCACTAACCACTACACTAACCCTAACACATTTTCTTTAAAATTGAAAACTTACAAAATCCTTGAACAATTTACACAAAAAATGCGTGTAACATTTACTCTTTACATGAAACAAAAAATTTTACCATACTAATACATTTCACCTAACATTCCCGGAGCTCCAATTTTCACTTACAACTTGCAACTAGCCCGCTAAAATTAATTGTAACCCACAAAATACAAAACCCATTGCGGTAATTTTCTCCAAACACCTCGCGTAGTTTTTTGTTTCTGAAATAATTACGCGGTGCAAACACTTTTCCTAGCTTTTTCCAAAAAAAAAAAAAAAAAAAAACGCAATCCCTAATCAAGGCCGAAGCGTGCCGTGTAAAAAGGCGAGGAGATTGCAACCCGGGTACATACACACAGTTGAGACCTCCGTCGCTCGAAGTTTATTTATCGTGGGCGCCGTTTGTTCTCCCTTTAATCTGCAGGAGATAAATACCGGCCGGCTGAAACAGCGGAGCTCTGTCCGGTCGTAGACAGGAAGGAAGAGAGCGGAGAGATGAGAGAGCAGAAGCGAGACACGGCGAGAGAATTGGAGAAATAGAAGGATACAAAGGCGTCGAGAACGGCGGCACCATTTCGTTGAAAGACAGGAGGGAAAAAAAATATTTAACTCGATGAAAACCCCCGTTAATTACACGGATATATAGGTGCAATTGAGTTTAATTGCACATTTAATAGGGATTTTTAGGAAAATGTTCTTTTTCAGTGCGGGAAATATGGTAAATATACGTTGTTGCGTTTGATTATTATAATAAGGATATTAAATTATATATTTAATGAGTTGTTTCTCATTTCATTGATAGGTATCAGTGGGAATAAATAGAATATTTGTTATTAGAATAATTTTTATTCTGAGTGAAAAAGAATGCATGAAGATAGATTGTGAAAAACGCGTACTTTAAAACTTCCAAGCATTATGGATCATTTTATTTAAACACCATTTTCGCATTTGAAAATAATTCCATCGAGGTAGTGATGTACATTTATTCTATATTTACGTTTCTAGAATTCCAAAAGCTCTGATACAGCGTTTTAAACGCAACGTTTAACGTTTGTATCCCGTTTCGAATTTTATTCGTTCAATTCAGTATCCACGATATTTTAACAATTCCAATAACGAAGTTTACAAGCTCAGTTGAAGAACAAAGTAGAGAATTCTAGTGTTCGATAAATGGGGAAAAGCGTATACACCTAGACGGACAAGTAATTGAGAACTAGAAGAAGCCGAGAAGCAAAAAGAAAACGTGAAAATTACAGAGTTGATTCGTTCGATCGGAAAAATAGCGTTTAGGTGAAATCCATGCGAGTTTCAGTACTTTTCTCCTTTGTTTCGAATAAAAAGCAAAACTACGATTTACCGTGCAATTTCGTAGAATTAGATAACAGAACACAATTGATCGTCTCGAATATTTAATATCTAATAATAATACTGAATACGGATATCATATACTTACATACATATATCTGCTAAATACCAGAAAATTTCTGACATTTAATGTCAAACATTACACAACGGGCAGACGACCTAATTATTTAATTAATTTTCGATCGTCATGATTATAAAATATGAAGACACACTTTTAGGATTAATTATCTGCCTCTCATATTGTACCTATCAAATATAAAAATATTCATTTGTGTTACTAATTAACTCTCTTTTTAACTGTTCAGTATTTCGACAAATAAATACATAACAGGTAATAAAATAAAACGTAAAATTTTCAAAGCTGCCGTGCTCCGATTCAACTTTCACAAATTTAACCCGTGTTTTCTTTACTGTCATTCCTGTCCTGGAGAACAAATATTTCACGAACACGTATGCCACGAAATTACAGATTCGTGCGTCAATGTTAATCTGGGCGAAAAAGTGCGACCGCTAATTTTCCAATAAACAATTTGCTCGCTAATTTGTTCCTCGTCAGTCGGCAGATAACGGTCCGCGAGTGCCGCGCTGGATCAGGTTATTTACATACATTTTGCACCGTTTTCCGCATTAAAATGTCGCGTTGCATAAAACACCGTTACACATCGATCGCCATTAATTATCGGGCCATGGAAATTCCGATTAAATCACTGGACGGTTCGACAAAACGTTCGGCAATAAAAACGAAAATGTGCGAACTAGTACGGAGGTGTTGTTTTATGTCGAACGAAATTTAATTACACGTGGATTTTATATCCGAAATCATTTCGACGACTTTCGTGTTTCTCCTGGAATTACGTGCATGTTTGTTTCGTCGATTTTCGCACATTTATTTTACCCGAGGCAATTGTTATGTAAATATTATAATATTAAAATATGAATGAGTATGATTGAATATTGTGTAAATGAAAATTGTGCGGTTTAATGGAATGCCTTCATTTGAAACTGTATTTCATATTGCGGTCCTTTACAAGCAGTTTTACCAATCTTCATTTTTCCCTCGTTAACTTGTTAGTGATCTACGGTTGCATCGCAAATCATTCTCGGTTCAGAAAATTAACGCTGATTGGAATATGGTGACTATGAATTTATAACATGTTAGTGTGCATGAAATCGAGGCAAATTAAATTATGCGTTTAAATTACATATTATACATAGTGAAGTATTAGCCTTACTATAAGATAATCCGCAAATTTATAGAAAAAATAGCGAAAAACATAAAACAAAGTATTTTATTTACAATCGACACGATTCAGTACTGGAATTTATCCCTATCGTACTAATATCTTAATGCCTTATTAGTATTTTTCGAAATTCAAAACTCCGGACTCGAAACGTCAAAGTAATTATTAATTCTTGAAATTAAAGTATTCACCGGCTATCGAAAATAAATTAGATATAATCAGACTTTCACGGTCACTTTAACGATTAAAACATTTTGCCCAAAATTAAATACTTTTTAACAAAAATTTATAAGTAAAACTTAAAATTAAATATATTTAAATAAAATGTGATCGTTAAGGTAGCCGTAAAATTGTTTTACATCTGATTTATTAATTCTCGTGTAAACCTAATTATTGCTCACCTTTTCCGAATCGGTGTCCGAGTACACACGACCAGGTCGATACTCCGGGGGTAGATACGCTCGAGCGGTTTCGGGTGGTGCGAGTTGTAACAGAACCCTACCACGTGCCGTGAGCTCCAGGGTGTGAGGAGTCACCACCGGCCCTGCTCGCGAACCCCCCACAACACCACCATCTGTAACAAATTTTAAAGAACATTCAAAGTTGGGCTTACAGCGCAAAAAATGATTAACGAATTCGCGACCGCTGACGTGAATTCACGTCATCTTGATAATAGACAAGTGTTCTATTGTCTACGTATAAAGCAAATATAGAAATTTTAAAAATCTGTTTATGGTAGATAACACATAATTGCAACATTGATATTAAAAAATAAATTTTATTATTTTCGTTGGTACTCAGTATTAGAAACGGAAACAATTTGCCCTGACGCAAATGTGTTAATAATACATAATTAATGAGTCTTTTCTTATCCAATATGGTTGATTAAATATGGTTATTCAATATTAGTGAACGTATAATTGGGCACTTTGAAGCCAAATTGATAAACTCAATTCTTTTTTTAAATATATCGATTTTAGTACCCTAGCACGTCATTAATTGAATGAGGCAGGAACCAAATAATTCGAAATTTCCGTTTTTGTAGATATTTAGTTTGTATACGTTCGAAATGAACGAAATTTAGTAAGTTCAAAAATAGATTCTTTGCAATTTGTTTTCAATTTTAATCTTATAGAAACAGTAGATTTCATAATAGATGTGTATTGATGGGAAATGGGTAGTGTCACATTAGGATAAAATGATATTTTTAAGTAATCTACAACAACTAGATAAATTTATCAATCAATTATTATAATTTCTATGCTGTGGGAATTTTTATTTTAAATATTCCTATGTCTTGAAATTCTCTGGCTTCGAAGTTTGACAAAATTTTCGTACCACAACATTCCAACGCATTAATTTTTAAATTTGAAATTTTTGCAAACTCAAATATCCTATTTTATAAAATTTCTACGGACAATTTTTTTTAATAGGGTATTCTATATTTCTGCAATTTTTCTTAACTTCATATAGCTATTTTAGTTGATCCAGCGTAGAAAACTTTTTACCGCATTTTGGCATTCTGTAACGAAATGTTTCATTCTACAATAGAATTAGTGTATTTACTATACATAAATTAGAATACTCGAGTTTAATAGTCAAATATGCTTTAAAGTTTAAAGCATAATATTCGTAAAATGAAACAACAATGGCTTCGATGCATCTACTTTTATGTGTTTATAATATTTACAAAAGCATGGTTAATCACAATCCATAAATCGAACTATATTAATTAAAATTTACTTAATGAAAAATTCAGTCCCTTTCTAAACATTTCACATTAAAAAAAAACGATTGAAAACTACTTTGCTCATCGTCTTCAATAATAAGCACCTGTCATTTAGGGAAACGTCTTTATTAAAAATGTCATTATAAGATAACCGGGAGACAAAGTGTCAAAATTTCAAAGACCTGTGATAATACTTGAGGAACAGTCTATGACATAGACTCTATGTGTTAAGCCCTTTAACGAATACAAAGGACTACGTGCCAGTACAAAGAAAAGTGAAGAGTTCAAAAAAAGACTGTTAGATAGAACAGGTGGAAACCGGCAGAGATATAGCATAAGACGGTAATTCAGATGATATACATAGCTTGTTAACACAGCCACTCTCATCCTTATTTCTCCCCTTCAAATTCGCTTTGAAGATGAATCGACATTGATAGGTAATGAAACAGAATATGTGCTAACAATTTACACTACCGTTTTGTAAAGTGGTACCAAATAAAGTTGTAAATAATAAACTTACATTTACTTTTAGAGTAAATGGAATAAATTACAGAAATACTGCATATCTGTCAAATATTATGTAGAATAAATAAAACAAATGTAAGGTAAACGTTTGCATAAGTAAAAAGGCTCGTAACATAAAATTATATGGAAAATACATATTGCACTGCAAAATGCTGGTTAAATATATTTAAAATAAATTCGCCAGATATTGATAACGTGATTTCCTTTGTGGAATCTAGAGATCACTCATGTCTACTTGCTAACCAAACGACACTAATACTGAAAGTGAATAAAGAACCTAAGCATTGGATAGCTACGACATGCGAATGACTCGGTTACGTTAAAAACAAACTATGAAGTTGGCAACACGTAAAACACGATAGAAATTTAATCTGCGTTATACATATGTATGTATAATCAGAACAATTGCGAAGAGCCATGGATAATATCATTAAATTTTTTCCACACAATCATTTTGATTATTAAACTAAAAATTGCATCAGAAACCAGTACTATGTATTGAGATTCCATGAATAAAAATGCCCACAATGTCAAAAACGTATTTATTTGTTGTTAGACAGACACTGGCTAAGATAATTAACAGAATATTATATTCTTTATTAGTATTATTATTAATATTTCAAAAAAAGGAACAGACTAAAAAGATGTGGAAAGAATCAAAACACAATTTAAATTTAAATATCATCTTTCAAAATTGTTAATACATAACGACCGTGTGAACCAACCAAATTCTTATTCGAATTGTATTTCGCATTAAGACCGTCAAAGAAAATTTCATTCGAGTATTTCGGAAAACTGAACATCCACGATTACCGTGAAGGTGGCTCGACCTTGCCTTTGTGACGAACGTAAACAGATAGAACAGGCTGCAATTACACATGAATAGAACGTCAATTACTTGTCCGTAAATAGAACACGTAACCCTGATCAGGAACCTGACAATAGACTTGTGTTACGATACAAACGAAACGACTACAAAGTCAAACAAAGTGTTTGCACCCCGACGTTTGGATTTTCTTGTACTTCACGGCACTGTTTACAGTACGCGTAAGAAGTGTGCGGTTCGATAGAAATTAAAGTCTTTGTAGTACATCCATTCTACACACGTGTCGACGTACAAGAGAAATGTTTTTATAAATATTACAGTAATGGAAAATGTAACTGGAATTGACATACATATTTATCATGACGTGATATATGTGTCATATCGGTTCCATTTGATTGATTAATCGGTTACTAGAATTTTTTTGTACAGTATATGTATATATCAAATATTGAAAGGGTGTATTTTTTTAATGCTTCTTGCTTTATGATTTCAGAATACATTGTTATACAGTAGGACTACCTACAACGAGGGAGTTTCGTTTCATGTTAAGCGAAATAAAAAGAGCAGAAAGTTAGAACTAGAATACTTGTTTTTTAATAGAATAGAAAATAATACGTATTTTATTTGAAATATTTTAGAACAATAAGAAAGGGAAAGTAGCGCGCATTATACCGGATCTTTATTAATTTCTGTGTGAATATCACACTAATCGTGGAATCTGAAAGATTCAGCGTGTGGGCAGCAACCTTGAAACTTAGAATTAAAATTAGAATTGAAATTCAAAACGTGAATCAATAAGACCAACGGTAGTGTCCATGAATTTTATGTTAAGTAAATTCAATTTTTTTGGGACTGAATTTAAAGGATATGAGTCAACGAAAAAATGTAGTAGACATTTTTAATCATTTTCTACAAATATGCCTATATATATAATTTGTATGTTCATAATTTGCTGTCTTCAAATTCAGATCACACTCCTTACTCAAACGATAGAAATATTCTCATTAAAATATAGATATTTTTGTGATATTCGATGAAATAATTTGATTTCGGAGGTATTTTGGTGAAATTTCAAATACTTGGGAATTTTGAAATTGTAACTAAATTCGCAGAGAATACAATTCTCAATTTTGTATTAAATGAGTAATATGAATTAATTACATTTACAACGTTATCCTCCAATAATATAATTCTAATTAAATCGTTAATTACGAACAGGTAATTTTATCCGTTAGATGCAAGCGTCGAGGGATTAAATGTTCGAAAGACAAGCCATTGACGGTAGCTCAAAGACAAGAAGTTTATTACACTTCCAGCGTGTCCGTGGTTAAAAGTGGTTGAGAAATTCTCTCTAGCGTTCCTCGTTGCCAGAACTTCTATTTAAAGAAAAAGAATCGCTATCGCATTCCTAGTTTCGGCAACGATCCTTTGTGACGGTTACGTTCTTCATATTTTTTTTCTTCTGTAGGACACTACACGGATTTCCTTTGATTTTTATATTTTACTGTTTTATATATTCTCACGTGCACGTGGAAAAGTAGAATGTATCCGGAGAAAAAAGAAAAGCGAAACAGCTGTGTGTGCAACGAAATTTTTAATCATTCTACATCACAGAACGCACCGTCCCGTGATCCATTTCCGTAATGTGCATGTTTAATGCGCACGGCATATTAAAATCCCGCATTTATACATATTTTTTGTGTCCGACGTGAACTAGAGCAACACAATAAACCGTTTTAATTACGACTGATATTGCGAATCTGATAGTCGTTATACGGGTCGTTACACTCGTCGGAATAGATTTGTATCGGAACAGTTTAACTTCCACATTTTTTTCCCATCCCACTCTGGAAATCGTTTTGGCACGTTATAGCATGAATTCTCGTCGAATAATTTTGCATTTAACAGCCACCGTTCTTATTGAGTTACTTTTGAATGCATAAAGAAGCAACCCCGCCACCGTTTCTAAGTGTTTGCCAATTGGATATGCAACTTCAAAGCTATAAGGCTGACGAAACTCTGTGAATCTTACGGGGGAATACGATAAATTGAAGTAGTCAGTTGACAGGAATTTATATAAATAATTGCGAACCAGAGAAATGCATCACATCACGTGATGTTCGAGTTTCGTTCGTCACTTGTCTGTTTTCTACGTTTTTCGGCGGGATATTCATCCCTTTCCTCTTTATTCAATTTAGTAATTTAGAAATGTGTTGTACGAATGTGTGAAACAGTAAATAAATTTACGATTTACACTAGTTCGCTGGATATATGTAGTTCGTAAACCACTTCCTGGGCAGGGGAAATTAATTCTGAACATTAATTAAAAAGATCCAAAGAATCCCAAGTTTGTAACATTGTTAGCTCCGAATGTAACAAGGAAATTTGTGTGCTGCATTAAATAAGCAGGGTGATAATAAATAAGGGATTATTCGGAGATTAATTTAGACGAAAGTTCGTATTTTATGGGATCTTTTTATGTGCAAAATTATAAGTCTCATGCTGTGCTCGATTCTTTTTTTTCGCACTTTATTTCAACGCATAATTCCATAATATTAAGCAAAAATTGCTAATAATTAGTGGTTTAATTGTTTAGTTTTTAAGTTTGTTTTATTGTATTATGTTATAATGTTGTTTTACTTTATTATTATGTATCCATTGTCGCCTCACAGACTTTATGTCTGACAGGCTTGAATAAATAAAAACAAAAAAATTATCAAAAATTCAATTTTCGAACTGAACGTATGACAAACAGTACAAATTTAAATAGAATATTACTAAGGGAAAGAAAAATAGTTATTTAGCCTTTGAAACGATCAATTAAATTCAATATCACACACATTTTTCAAAAAGTACCCAAAATACAGTTCGATCAACGCATAATCATCCTTTTTATCCCGTA
Organism: Mimumesa dahlbomi; assembly: GCA_917499265.3. Lineage (NCBI taxonomy): Eukaryota > Metazoa > Arthropoda > Insecta > Hymenoptera > Crabronidae > Mimumesa > Mimumesa dahlbomi. The sequence continues at coordinate 5,437,051 of OU824118.1, read as the reverse complement.
AAATACCTGACTCACAGTAAATCAATACACAAACGTTTCTCCGCAGCTGTCACAGTGTCTTCCCGTTAAATTAGTAAGCAATTCATTTGCTAGAAAATACAGGCAATCAGCCGTCTTCCGCATGATTACCTGTCATCGTTGCAATTTTCTTCAAAGCCATTTATTTAATGTACGCGTAATAAAGTTCGAATGTACATCCATACATATATACATACATAAGAACCGACGTTGTTCCAATTAATTCTTCGAATTGGAACGACTGACAGGCTTGAAAGCAGTTAGAAGTTGGTCACAGGTGCGAGCTTCAGTCTGCCAGCCGGTAAGGGGATTTCCCTGCAAATTACCGGGTTTATTTACCGCAACCGCGCGCCACCGACAGCCCAAATCATTTATTATCGTATGTAATATGCAGGCCATTTAGTCGCGACCTTCGGAACACAATGCTGGGACTGCTTGAGAGTTCCGGGAAAAAGATAGGGAAGTAGAGTGGACCGCAGGAGTTTTCACGTACAGGGATGAAATTTAGTTTTCTTAACCCTTTGCCCTGCAATTTATATTCAGGCAATGGTAAAAATTAATATTTCATTGGTATATTTACATGAATGATCTTTGCTATGGATTTAAGTACTATACGTATTGGAGAAAAATTAGTATCGGGTTATTTGTGTAGAATAATTAACTCTCTGCACTGAAATGACGAGTGTAGCTCGTTGTTGCCTGTTGGGCCTAGAACGCTCATGACGAGCTGGTCTCGTCATCTCAGTACGAGTAGTTCTCGGTAGCCGTAGGAGTAGTACATACAAGATTTGGAGGAAAGCAAGAAAAGAAAGAGAATTGCTATACATATACAATTACTCGTTTCTGTATTTTTATAAAATCATAACACATTTGGGAAAAAAATATCGTGAAAACCAGGAATAATGATAAAGAATTACACACCAAATGTTTTGACATTGGTAGATCTAGTGTTATTTCCGTTCCTTGTCTAATAGTTTCAAGGAAATATGATTTTTTTATCAACATTAGAAGCATTTCTTTTTTAAACGCTTCTTTGCTGTCACGTTAAATTATTGTAGATGAAGGGACAATGCTTATAAGGATCAATAAATCTATTTCGATTGGCTTAACAATAAATGATGACAATTATAGCTGTCATTTGCGGGAATATTTTCATGTTTTCAATTATTTTGTCAAATTATTTAAATTTTTATGCAATGAAATTTCCACAAATTGTGCATATTTTCTACGCGCTGTTATATTTATGGGTTGTACGATTTATCATGATAATAATAAAATGACATTTCAATTACACCAATCGTTCTATCGTATTATTTATTACATTACTACATTTCCATCGATAATCGTATTTTTTATACCTGGATCTTTAAATTAAATTTGTATATTAATGTCATGTTTTTTATTTTCTGAGACAATATTAAATGAAATTCATTTGTATGGTTATTCTCGATGTAGAAAGTGTTAGAAATAGGGCCTCGCAATAGATGGCGTTGGGGGACTGCGCGTTCTTTTGTTTCGGACCGTTGAGAAAAGACGGAAGTCCTTTTTTCTTCTTCTGTTCTTTCTGTGTTACTGCGTGGTAGTCGTTCACGTGCCCGATGCGTGCTTCGAAATAAAGCCTATAGTAATAAAAGTATCTCTGAGGTTCAATCGCGGTGCAAACGTGCGGTATTCAGTTTATAAAACGAACCAATCTCTGTAACAATTGTATACGGAGAGATTTCTCTCCATCTAACTTTGTTCAAAATAAAACCACATTCTAATAGGTTATGGGCCCAGGTGCACGTGGCGTTGCATAATGGCAGACCTACGTTTTTCAATTACAAAGTTGAACAATACAAATTACGAGATATGGAGACATAAAGTCGAATTATTGTTGATTAAGGAGGACTTGTGGCATACTATAGCTAAGGAAAAACCCGCGGATGCAGACAGTAAATGGTTTAAAGCTGACGGTCAGGCCAGGGCGATAATCGGACTTCTTTTAGAAGATGACCAGTTCATGCATTTTAAGGGAGCTACGGATGCTAAGGGCGCGTGGGAAGCACTAAGGAAATACCACCAGAAAGCCTCTTTAACAAATCAGGTACACTTGCTTAAAAGAATTATTAACCTAAAGCTAGACGAGAACGGCGATATGGAAAGGTACGTCCATGAGATGTTGAGCCTCGTAGACCGACTCACCGCCATAGGGGAATCCCTGAATGAGAAAATCGTCATATCTATAATGCTGAGTAACCTTCCGGATTCTTTCGGGACACTTATTACAGCGCTAGAAACCCGAAATGAAAATGAGTTGACCTTGGAACTCGTAAAAGGAAAACTCGTTGATGAAGCAGCAAGGCGTCGGAATCTAAGAAATGGAACTCAAGAAGAGGATAAAGTTTTAAAAGTAACCCATAGGAACACACCTAGACCAGGAAAAACTACAGAAAAGCCGAGTTTGTACCCCTGTTATTTCTGCAAAAAGTCAGGTCATTTGAAGAAAGACTGCATAAAGTATCAAAGATGGAAGGAAAGGAATCCAAGCAAGTCAAATCAGAAGGCTAGTCAGGTTGTTGGTGAAAGAGCATGCGTAAGCCATGCAAGTTTTCCTTCTTCGAGTGATTCTTGTTTCCATGCTGATTTCAACACATCTTGGAATAAACATGGGTGGTGCATTGACTCTGGTGCTACCAGTCACATGTCAAATAATAAAAATTTCTTCCTTAATTTAGTAAAATGCAATAATGAGAGCGTGAGGTTGGCAAATGGTTCTTGTGCAAAAATTGAAGGCAGAGGAGAAGGACAAATTTGGTGCCAGGATCCTCAGGGAAATCCCCTTGCTATTCATATAAAAGATGTGCTTTATGTTCCGGATTTAAAAGAAAATTTATTATCCGTTAAAAGGTTAACAGACCAGGGTTTTGAGGTCAATTTTAACAAAGTGATGTGCACAATACGGAGAGGAGACAATATTGTAGTAAAGGCTGAATCGGATAATGATCTATTTAAATTAAAGAGCGTTAATAAGGCCCTCGCTGTTACCAATCAGCATTCTTTAAATTGCCAACATACATGGCACAGAAAGCTGGGTCATAGGAACTTCCTAGCAATACAGGAAATGATATCAAAAGGAACAATAGAGGGGATAAAAATTAAGGACTGTGGAATAAGGCAAGTATGTGACACCTGCGTTAAGGGGAAGATGGCTAGAAAACCTTTCCCTCAAAAGTCTAACAGTAAGTCTAAATCGATATTGGATTTAATACATACTGATGTGTGCGGACCAATGCAGACCAGAACTCCAGGTACCACTCCAATGGAGAAATGGTGCGGAATGAAACCTAACCTTAAGGACATGCATATTTTTGGGTCAAAAGCGTATGCACATATTCCAAAAGAATTAAGAAGGAAGCTCGATAACAAGGCAAAGGAATACAGGTTCGCAGGGTTGGATGAAAATTCTAAAGGGTATCGGCTCCTTGACACCAGTACCGATAAGATCGTAATTAGCCGCGACGTGAAGTTCACAGATTCAACTCAGGATGTGAATAAAGAGGGGGATTCACCCAAGGAAAATGAAAATAACGATACGGAAATAGATTTCCTGCATGAGAAGGATGAAGACGACGTTGAAGAGAACGATTATAGTAATGAAGACAACATTGAAGAGAACGATCATAGAAATGAAGGCAGCACAGAATCTGGAAGAGGCCGTGGACGCCCTCGAATCATAAGGACTGGCAACCGGGGCAGACCACGTAAGGTATACTCAGAAAGAATAAGTGATCAAGAGAATTTCTTGGGATACGCAAGTGAGATACCCTTGGATACTGCCACATCTGGCGCAGACGCAGATGAATGGATTGTGGCAATGGTTGATGAAATAAAATCCATGTTAGAAAAGGACGTTTGGGATCTGGTTGAGCGACCCGAGGGGAAGAACGTCATAGGTTGTCGCATGGTATTGACTAATAAATATAGACGAGATGGGACAATCGACCGAAGGAAGGCCAGGTTGGTTGCTCGGGGATTTAGTCAAAGGCCCGGAATGGATTACAACGAGACTTTCGCGCCTGTAGCGCGTTTAAGTTCGATTCGTTTAGCTGCCGCCTTAGCTGCCCACTACGGAATGAACATTAGTCAAATCGACATAACCACCGCATATCTGAACGGTTCACTAGATGAGGAGGTATATATGGAAATGCCCAAGAACATACAGGTCATATTAAGGAATATTGCGGATTCGGAAAGCAACCGTGATCGGGTCAAGATTACGGCCAGGAACATGTTAAAGCAAGCGAAATCCGGTAATAAAGTTTGCAAACTAAAGAAAGCTATATACGGCCTAAAGCAGGCGGGTCGACAGTGGCATGCAAAATTGGACAAGGAACTAAGACTTTTAGGGTTGAGTCCATCCAACTTCGACCCTTGTGTGTACCGTCGTGACCAAGGGGAAGAACTATTATTGGCTGTTGTTTATGTTGACGACATTTTAATATTGTGCAAAGATTTAAAGAAAATTGAACGTCTTAAGTATGGCTTATCTAAAGCTTTTTCCACTGTTAAGGATTTAGGGAATCTGGAATATTGTTTAGGCATCGAGTTTACACTCAGTCAAGGAAAAATTAAGTTGAGCCAAAAAGGATATGTCCAAAAATTACTTGAAAGATTCAACATGGTGGAGGCTAACCCAGTTAATATGCCTTTGGAACCTGGGATTGCATTAGTTAAGGGGAATTCAGAAAGTCAAAATAAGGAGTATCCTTATCGCGAATTGGTAGGTAGCCTGATGTATCTTGCTGTGGTATCTAGACCTGACATAGGCTACGCGGTAAGTTACCTGAGCCAGTTTAATAATTGTTACGGAAAGACACACTGGGAAGCTGCTAAAAGGGTGCTTAGGTACCTTAAGGGAACTAATGATTATTCTTTAGTTTATCGGTCAGGTAACGGCTTGTTGACAGGTTATACGGATGCTGATTGGGGAGGGAGGCTGTGTGGTTGACCGACGCTCATTTACCGGTTATGTATTCTATTTATGCGGAGCCCCGATCACATGGGAGGCACGGAAGCAGCGGACAGTTGCGTTATCCTCGACTGAGGCCGAATATGTTGCCATTACGGATGCCGCTAAGGAGGCTATGTACCTTACTAACACACTTGAGGAGCTTGGAGTACAGACCAAACTCGATGTGACAATTTATAACGACAATGCGAGCGCGTTAAAATTGGTCGAGAATCCGGTATACCATGCGAGGACCAAACATATGGCAATTAAGCATTATTTTTTGAGAGAAACTTTATGTGCGAAAAGGTTTAATTTTAAGTATTTGCGTACGGAAGATATGGTCGCAGATGTGTTGACCAAAGCTTTAAATGGGCCAAAACATAACAAGTTTACCAAAGCATTAGGTTTAGTTAACTAATATATATATTTTTTGGGTAAATGTATATAAATTCAAATATTGTTATTTTAATTTAAGGGGAAGTGTTAGAAATAGGGCCTCGCAATAGATGGCGTTGGGGGACTGCGCGTTCTTTTGTTTCGGACCGTTGAGAAAAGACGGAAGTCCTTTTTTCTTCTTCTGTTCTTTCTGTGTTACTGCGTGGTAGTCGTTCACGTGCCCGATGCGTGCTTCGAAATAAAGCCTATAGTAATAAAAGTATCTCTGAGGTTCAATCGCGGTGCAAACGTGCGGTATTCAGTTTATAAAACGAACCAATCTCTGTAACAATTGTATACGGAGAGATTTCTCTCCATCTAACTTTGTTCAAAATAAAACCACATTCTAATAGAAAGTAATAACTTAAAAAATTCATTGTACCATAATACCGGTCGAAACGAGGAAAAGACGGTGAAATCGAATGAAATGACGTTCGACGATGAAGTAAACAGGTCTACCTTGAGAAAGATTGAAGAAGCACCAAGAAGCTCTTTCAGTTCTTTCATTTCGCCAATTTTATCCTTCATCGCCGGTACCATAATCCTGTTTCTTCGATTTGCCAGCTCTATTTCCGACGCCTCAGATCCAATCTAACCGTGTCATGCGGAATTTATACGCAAAGATCCAACCGTCTCGACTTCGCCGGCAAAAAATGTATATAATGTTTGCGTTACGCTGCATATGAATATTATCGAACTTATTACTTGTACATTTTTTTTCCACCCAGTTTGAACGGCTTGCATAAGCAGCTGTCACTTAAAAAGTCTGTCGCACGTATAAAATTAGAAAAGTTTGCCTCCCATCGTTTATATGTAAGGTATAAATCCACAAATACAGATAAATAGAAAATGTATTTATTTAAACTTATTTAGAATAAAACGATACATAGGAATTATTAAGAAAACCTATATGGACTTATAAATATTCCAAAAATGCGTGTGAACATTAAAGAAATATACTAATTATGTATCTGTTTATAAATCATGAGACTCTTGTAGATCTGGATTAACAGCAAATTAAATTGATTTTATTAGTTAATTATTATTCGAATAAAGCTGTGGTTTACTGCATTCTATTTAGTTCAGAAATCGCTGCATTTTGAAACTTCTGTCGCCAGGGAATCACACCGTCTTGAAACTTATGACGTCGGAAAATTTCTACATCTTCACATTCTGCGCATCGGAAATTCTTACGTACGAAAGTTTCCATATGTGGAAATTCCGCGTTTTAGAACTTTCGGACCCGGACAAATCTACGCGTTTAAACCCGTAACGGTCGAAAATTTTAAATACTGAATACTTTTTAAATAAAATATGCATAAAAAATCGCAGTTCATTAATACCGTATTGGAGTGACACTTTCACCATTTAAATAGTTACTTTTTTCAGATGACCACTAAATTTTTATGTGTTTTATGACAGATGAACGGGGATGCACTTATTTTATAGAATCCGTATGACACTCATTCTATTACAGCATTGCCAATGATTAAGCTTAGAAAAATTGCTTTCATTTTAAAAACAGGAGATAAATTATTAGAGAAGATATACTGTCAGAAATTCTAATAATTAATTGTGCAGCATCAAACGGTGGAAAGGTATTTGTCTATTTTCCCAGCGCACCTTGCTTTCACGGAATGGCCGACAAACAGTCTGGCCAGAAGAGCCATCTGTCCGGCACCGTCGCTGTAAATCCAGTATAATTCGCCATTCAGGCGTTAATTCCGCGCGTGTCACCGACAGTAACAGGCTAACGGTCGCTAAAACGTCTTGACACACGGAATATTCTCTCGGAGAACGACCTAATAATTTCAATATTCATCTTGGCACGGGGAGACTTGCGAAAAATGCGAAGAAAATGTGCAAACGGAGAACACTCACTGACAGATTCTTTTGTCTCGCATAGTAATTAAAAAAAATCATGTAGGAAAATTGCACGAGAGAACGTAGGACTTTCATTTCGCAAGGAATTGCCGAGTAGATGAAATTGACTGTAGTCATCAATCAACTTTGCAAGGAATAATGAAATTTTACTTTAAAACAAAGTTAAAATGTAAAATATATTATTAATTAGAAGTTAAGAAAGAAGTTTCGGTACATTTCTTTTATTATTTCAAATTCAGTGTGCTATTTTGTAAATCAGGGATTCGCGCAGGATTTATCTTTTCTGAGAATTCTATATTCGAGTCGAAAACATTAATTAGCTGTACGATATAATGAATAGTTTATACGGAGATCATTTAGTTTGTAAATTATGCATCTGTAGCTGCACTCCATTACATGAATGTTTACATCATTGTAACATCGAAACATTAATGCGGAATGCTTGTGAGATAAAACACATTGTGGTTGTGAGAATTATTAAAGTATTGAGAATTTCTGGAATCTACGAATAAACTCATAAACAATTAGAAATATTATTCTATTAAATTCACAATTTATACGTTGCTACCGAAACAGTGACTTTTATTATTAAAGTTTATTATTTTGGTTAATACTATAATGACTACTGCTAGAGAGATTTGTAATGAAAATAAACTTTGCACTTGTTTTAACGTAATATAATACGAGTTTTTGAAGCATGCAATAATGTAGCAGTTTCGAAAATATCAGCAGATTTTCCGTGTACGAAATTTCCTATGAATGTGAAATTTCGCAAATGTCTCAAAGTTACAATAGTCGTAGTACAATTCATGCTTTCGAAAATTTGCACGGCAAAAAATCAATACTTCTCAACATAATCATGCAACATACAATTCTATCATTATATCGCAATTCGACTAATTACTTAATGCATATAAATTTAATTCCTCCTCAATTGGAACGTGAAACATAAAAAATGTATAAAACTTAAATTTCATTTAATGTGAATAAATAGTAACTCAATACGATAGTTTAAGTAACACAGTTTACAATAAAACTACATGATGAATAATTTCAATCAGTTAAAGTGCCACGTGTAATTTGTATAAAAAAAAAGCCGGGACTATTATCTTCCTTTTGTTGAGTTTGTTTAAGCCCACCTCTATTGTTCTTCGAGACAATTAGCAACCTTTTTCTGTAATTATAGTCTTTCTACTGCGAACAGTCGTATTTTATTTTTACTATTCAACGGTAAGGAATCTTGTAATTTTTAATTTTTAATAAATTCTATTGTTTCTGCGATTAGTTCTACGGTCCTTTATTTCCGTCGGTAGTCGGTGTATCTATCACCGTCACTTTTTACCACAGCGAATAGAACGTTTTGCAATGGTACACACGTCGGCCAGTAGTCGATGTCCGTAAACGATCGAACCAGCCGCGCAAACAAAACGCCTGCGCTACTTACTTGTCTTTATGGAATGCAAGAACCGCTGAAACTAATTGCACGGTAATTTAATAGAAACGACGGCTACGTAATAGATTATATCACTTTTCGTAAAAGCATATTGCGGTACTGAATTTAATTGAATTCATCATCTTGGAAAATATTATACGCTTCATTATATAACGCGAATAGATAGTATAGTTAGCGCCGTGTTGCGAACTTTTTGCCGATGAGTTATTGCGGAGAACATTAATAAGACGGATTAATAATTTCCCTCGTTGCGATTGATTAAGAAATTCCATGAAAATTCTTCTTACTACGAAGTAAGCAACGAATGTTTAAAAAACTGTTACTTCGTAGATTTAGACTATACTTAAATGTGTTTCACAGAAATCTAAATGTCGACAGGCACGTTTCGCGTAAATTACCAAGGAAACAAAAGTAATTAGAACGAAATGTGTGGACATTTGTGAAAAAATGCAAATACATTCGTGCAAAAAACAAATTTACCACTTTTTTCCCACACACGACGCTACTCGAAACTAATTGCATGGTAATCTGGAACAGACGATGCGTCAGAATGCATCGCGTCAGCTGCGAAATATTCCGCTCCGGGAAACCGAACATCGACCCAGAGAACACCGATTATTTTCGGAAAAAATGTTCCTTCAAAAGCAGCACGGCAAACGACAGCACGAAATTTCTCAAACGGGAATCAAGGACGGTGTGAAATTTTACGCGTGTTAGTTGTTTTCACATGTAAAATGTTACGTCACATAACAAAGAACGGTACACAAGAATAGGTGCGTTTAAAAATTATTTATATGGCCGAGTAAATTTGTTCAAAATAAATATCGCCTTTTATTCGACAGGTTTTAACGGGAAACAGTTTTTATTTGACTCGCTACCTTCCGACGATTTATTTTCCAAGCTTTTTTTTTATATGTTTCGTTTATTTAACTTTGAATGGAAATTACAGCTTTTCTTTCGTGCCTTTCATTATATAAGCGAACTCTTTTGTAATGTTAAAGACTAAAGGTTTTATTACGGATAAACATGGAGGTCAACGTTGACGGATACAAATATTTTTCATTGCAACTTTTTTGTAGATACTGTTTCACTTGTAATAGAATCTGACCCGGTTTCAGTGTGTTACGTAGAATATAGACTTTTTTCTGTCTTGTCTGGATGATTTATTGAATGTCTGCGAAATGGATGCACTGGTTACTTAACAAACTCGATTCGTGTGGTCAGAAGTTTGTTCAACAGAACATTTGATCCGAACTCCATTACGAAAATTTGTTACTTTTTAATTACTGTCCTCGGAGTATTTCTAAGCATCTTAGCATTTCTGTACTCGGAGTTTACTACAGTTTTAACTCCCACAGAAGTTTTTAAATTTAAATTTACAGCTATGTTGAAATTCATATTATAAAGTTCACTCGCAACGTACTTACTGAATCTTTAAAAATATTTCGAAAAAAGTGATGCATTTAAACTTTTACAAAAATTGGATATTAATAATATAATATAATGTATATTAATAAAACAATCACAATATTTTCTTAACAGTACAATTTTTATAAATTTGATATTGTAAAAACACTGATAAAATTTAGTTAAGATAACAAATTTTTAATAATTCCACATTGCTTGTCCTTTAAATAGAAAGAGTATTAAGTAACAACTTACATTTGTGTAAAGTTAAACAATATCGTCATGGTATATAACTTGCACATATTCAATATGTTCAACGTTAAATACGAAACCACGTGCAATGTTCACGCGTAAAATTGTATAGATCAAATGGTCCTCTTCTCGCAAGGTAAAGTTCCTACCTGGTTTATAAGCGTTACTTTCGTCGCGATAAAAACGCAGCAAAACGAATGACCTTTCAACTTAAAGAAAAGTATGCAACGTGACGTCAGCTGCTTTTCAGGACTACGAAGTATACCGTTGCTCATTAAATCTTACCACTACGGTTAAAGGTCTGATACATCGACGATACCGAAACACTACGACATTAAAAACCATCATTTCAGGCTCGTTAAATGCATTATAAAAATATTTTTTTTTTCGTATAAATCTTAAAGTTGCTAATATTATTTTAAATATAGAATGACAGGCTATTATTTGCTTGTAAAGGAAGATCGATATAATTACATTCCACAGATTATTCCCCGTTCCATCTTGACTTACTTTGTTGGTGTGTCTTCATTATATCAGACAGTACTGGCAACTTAGCAGAACAATGATTGATAACCTGAATTTACCTAGATGCCCGTAATGGGAACAAGGAAGTTGTAATTATACGTATAACAGCCATATTTGTACACCGTGGTAAACAAAACAAAATCTCATTCGCACTTGACGCGGCCTTGGGATACAAATAATTTTGCGACATCCCCGAAAAAGCTTGCGTTTAATGAAAAAACACTGGGAAATTTTTTTTTAAACTAAAAACAACACGTGACACAAGACGATCTAACTTAATTTTTTGGTATAATCATGTTTTTTGGGAATTTTTATGAAAAATACAATTTTATTCGAAATATAAACAATTATCGAACCCAAATCAATAAAAAAACCCAGTTAATCAAAATAACAATAAACAAAAATTTAAATTCAAAATTTTTTCCATTTTTAAAAAAATGAAAGATATTCAAATTGATATTTTTATTTTAAAACTAAATTAGTACAAACGTAATTTTAATATCTAGATTTCTTCACTCCAAGATTTAAGTAAACTTTCTTTCGTATTAACTTAGATCGTCTTGAGGCCGTGTTGTTTTTAATTAGAAAAAGAAATCCCAGTATTTTTTCATCAAAAGGAAGCTTTTTAGAGGGCGCCGCAAAAAATATAATTTTTAACGACCACCCTAATATAAGTACATAGATACCATAATAAGTCATGACCATTCGTTGAGCCTAAATCGATTCTTCCAAAACCTTTTGAAAAATAAACATTGCTTGGAAAACGACAATACTTTTTTACCACGCCAGACATATAATTTAACTATTATTAATTTAACTAATATCCAAATAACTTTTACATAGATACCATGATAAGTAATGACCATCCGTTGGGCCTAAAAATCGTAAAATCGATTCATCCAAAATCTTTTGAAAAATAAGACACTACTTTCAAAACGACAGTACTATTTTTGCCATAGCAAACATATAGATATCATAATAACTCATGATTATCGGGTCAGGCCTAAAAACCGTGGAATCGAATCACACTGCAAATAATTCAGGGCAACGCAGAGATATGCTCTAATCTGTATCGAACCCCCTCGCGTGGACGAATCGTGGGCGCGTACATTGCGTGGGTGCTGGCCGAGAATATATCCCCGGCGTTGTATATACAGGCATCGACATTGATGGATAGTCTCCTGGAACTCTCCGTTCCTGTCTGTCCTATTAAATTCTACCTACTCCACTGACCATTCGAAACCTCTCCCTCCAGCATTGTCGCCTCTCGACCTGTTTAGTGCCCGCCATGGACCCATTGTTCCCCACGGCTAATTTGCCATTCCGGTGGCCCCGACGTGCACTTGCAGTCAGGGAATATAAAGGCGCGTTCTACGAGAAAAGATTTCATTTTTGTTGTTTTTTTTTTGTTCCAAGTACCCGGCCGGAATTTTCAGCAGGGTGTTTGCGTTCAACGGGGTTTAACAAGGAACGATTTAGAATTGTAGCCCGAGGATCTTTTTACAGAATCTTTTGTTAATAGCTCCGTAGAGAATGGTAATGATCTTGCGATAAGATAACATATACTTTGTAACACACTTATGCTCTTGATAGTTGGATTCGAGGTCATTGGTTGAACGTTAATGAACGTAGGTAAAGAGAGGAATGTTTAGATATATATAGAGTGTGCAAGAATTTCTTGTTACCAATGAGGAGCAGGTGCTAATTATTAATTATTAAAAATTCTTTATTATATCGATTTCTAGTGACACGCGTATCAATAATTAATTCAAACCTATTAGCAGCGCGGCAATTAATACGTAAAAATGATGTGTCCGGTCGAGGCAATCGTTATTAAATAATTTTCACTAACTTATATAATTTATTCGTTAAGTATTCGGAATCATTGATATATAAAATTCATTTTTATATTCCACGAAGTAACTTTCATAAAAATAGAGAGGCGAGAACATTGTTCATGTTCCATAGAGCATTTTTTGTCAAACACATAATTTATACTTCCGTGGTTCATGAAGGAGGTTAGAAAAAAAGCGAAGCAGGTAAAAATATGCAGATAAATTGCAAACGAATCGGGGTTTTAAAGTCAACATAAACATTTTAAGAAATGCCTGATGTTGACATGTCCCTTTTCATTCTCGCAAATGCGGAAGAAAAATTTGTTCGGGACGGTGTTTACTTTCAGGAATCCTCGGCGGAGAGCCAACGAGGATATCATTAGCATAATCGACCGAAACTTTGTAATCTTCCTTTCAACAGTTTATTTCGCGCTAGCGATAAAGCTGCTTGCAACACACGCCTATTCCCAATAATTCATATTTCTGCATAACCGGCAAAATTTTTTCATCGGAAGAAAATATAATAACTTTGATGATTTAATTAATTATAAATTTCAGATACATGTAATCTTTGTCAGTAAAATTGCTTTTCCCAATATGAGACGCCGGAGTAATAATAAAAATTTTAGTTTAGTTTTATAAAACTGTAATATCGCGGAGAGAATTTTGGGGATTATTATTAATATCGAAAATATCCAGGTACAGCGAGTTATTGGTAAATGACGTGACTTGATCACCGTGTCAAGTGTAATATTAACGAAGGAGAAACAATCAAGGTTTAAAGCTTATTGGAAAAATACGGGCAAAAAGAGCAGACCGCGGGTGAATCTGAACAAGTACGGGTATGAGTCTCCGCTTTCACCCGAGTGGAATTTCATTTTATAAGGGCGAGTGTAAAAATAACTGGAATTCCGTGAATGGTTTTAATTTGCATAACTTTCCGCTACGCTAATCGCAGAGGTTTACAAGCTGAGATATTTTTCGTTGTTATATGCTCCAATTGTAGAACAATGTCAACGATCAAAGGACCTGTAATTGTCAAAAAAATATTCACTAAACAAAGGAACGGTCCACGAGTACCGCGGTGATAAAGGTTTAAATATTAAATCTGTGCTGAAGATGGACGCCTTGTTCGGAATCCTGAAAAAATGTTACTGTTATATACGAAATACCGAAATTTGAAAAATTAACAGAAATAGCGGCGCACAGATTTCTAAATTCAGAAGTTTCGGAATTGTGATTGTTAATTGTAGAAAAATATCAGGAATAGATATGTTAACAACTCGAACACATTTCAACTTTGCAATTTCAAGGTCTAGGAGATCCGACGTGTTAAAATATCAAAAACGAAAAGTTTTTTCGCGTCAAAAACGCGTTTAAACTATGAAATTTCAACGTGTGGAAGCTTCAACGCGTTAAAACATAAAAAATAGAAATTTCTGCACGTCAAAAACGCGTTTTTAGTTTGAAATTTTACGGCTTTGAAGTTCGAACGGTGGAAATGTCAAGGCCTGGAAAATTGAAAGTTGTCATCTGTGAGTTATCTGATTGCGCTGAATTACTGGATTTAAAAACCGATAGCTATTTTAAAATTAATCGCTCAATTCGATATAATTTTCAAATCCTGTGAATATTATAGTTACGTTTGTCACAGATCACAGATTTTACAGGGCGAATGAAAACGCGAATTATAGGTTCATTCAAGAAAGTTTTCTGAATAAAACTTCTTTATGTGAAATCAAATGGGGGCAAACTAAGTTCCAAGACGTTTCCGAACATTCGGATATTCAAAAAACCTTTAGTTTCGAGATCGACACTCGATTCAGCATATCATCCGATTTAATATATGTACATACATCTTTGAAGAGTGTAAACAGAGTATTATTTACATATAAGTACAAATAATTTAATTAATAAAATTAATTAAAAAACTATTTTGAATATCCAAATTTAATTTGTTATCATTCATTAATGATTCAATCGTTTACATATCAAGTTAACAAATAGATTATTTGTTATATACGACATATTATAATGAATCAAAATCATTTCTCCAAACATTCATAAAAGATTACTATATTCATAAAGTTCGAGTTGTTTAAATTAAGCATACTGTACCCTCTAATTTAAATAAAAATTAGGACATAATTACCATTTTACACAGGCGGGAGAAAATTTCACAGTCCATCCCTATTGGCATTTTACAAATGGAACTACTTTTACTCGTGTTTCGAAACAAAGTCTTTTTCCGATCCCAACATTACAATCCTTTTAATGGCAGTCTCGTGTTCCGCACATGCAATTTTAGAACTAGTGCGGAAAGAAAGTTCCAGTAAAAAAAATCATTCTGTAATGATGCAGAAAATCTTTCAGCTATGATGACTCGAGAAATACGATACCGCACGTTTAACCGCAAAACTAAATCAATTTGAATGTCCATCCGTCTGTAAATTAGCAATCGCGATTAACTAACATAATTGAGCATATACATAATACGATATAACGTTGCATTAAAATTAATGAAAGTACGTGGAAACGTCTGTAAGATTCAAAATTCAAAGAAATCTCAAAAATAAACCCTAAAACAAAAATTCCGTTTACTGCACTTAGCTCACATAAAATCATTCAAGTAAGTCTTAATTGCTCTACATCTCATTGTCTCAGTCTACACAGAATTCGTTTTCAACTGTTTTAAATGAAAAAAATACTGGAAGGTAGATCTCAAAATCATTTGGTACCCGTGCCAATAAAAAAGTAGATCATATTTATTTGCTGACAATTTGGTCTATAACCATTCTTACAATCACAGATGTTACAAAAGTACATCATAGAACCTTGGAAAGAAAAAACTTTCAAAACTTAGAAACCTTCAGGGAACAAAAATTCCAGATTGCGTGAAATTTACCACGCGGAAACACCAACGCACAGAAATTTAAAGACCTCGAAACGATACAGAACACTATTTCAAAAATTGACAACACTCGAAACGTACACGTTTCACCGCGTCGTTATTTCAAAACACAGAAACTGCAGGACCGAAACCCTGCAATAAACAAATTTCAAGGGCTGCGATCACCGAATCGTGGACACTTGAACGCGCGGAAATATCAAGGTTCAACAGCTTTTGCCAAAGTTCAGACATTCTCACAACATTGTCAGTCTCGAAACTTCCGGATCTAGAAATTTTCAGTTTGAAGGGCTGGTAGCTGCAAAACGGCCTCGTTCAGAGTTCTCGCTGCAATCACGTGTGACACCCTGAGACGGTCGTCCCTTATTCTACAATTAACCTCACACGTCGACCCCGATTCTGAAATGCAGGAAAATTCCTACGTACTGTGAGAACGGCTGTCTGGAGTGCGTAGTCTGAGTACGATTCTAAAGTTAGTTCATAGTCCTTAGACGTAATTTATGAGCTAAGACCACCAGCGAGTCGGGCGACATAAGAGGCCATACTTTGGGTATAGTGCGTGATGAAAAGTTGCCGCCTTTTGGTCGTTGTGTGCCCTGGTGCGTAAGGGTGTGAATGAGCGAGGGTGTGCGTGTGAGAGTGAATTAATAGATTACGTAATACGTCGTGTGTTTGCGACAGGTCAGCGTGTTTCGAGACGTATTGCAAGTTCCGTGAGTTCTGAGAGGTCTGTTAGGACTATATGAGCCGTTTATTTTGAAAGTGGCCTAACTCCATTTATCTTCAAATCGAGATAATTAAGGGTTTGCGTTTCAATGAATTTAAAAATATACGTATAGGATACTAATGAGTCAAACTGCTTAAATGTATCTAAGGGTGTTAAATTTATAGTTCCTATTAAAATAGTGGCAATTATGTAGATATTGTGTTAATTAAATGTTTGCTCTAGAAGCAACATTTCTTGAGAATTCTGCATTCGTTTTAGTGTTATTGAATTTATAATTTTAAATGGATTTATTTTATAAAAATTGCAGATGGTATACACACCTAATATTTTACACAGTTTTCATTATTGTCGATTTCTAGAGTTTGAGTGCGCTCCAATTACTAGAGAGCTCGTCTTGTTAGCGTGAGACTCTAACGAGAATATATGTATCTGCTAGAGTATTACCATGGTTTCTTTTAACACTAATTGTACCCTAGACGGTTAAATGACCGTTCTCAAACTTGAAACTAAAAATTCAGAAATCAGTGTTACTTTCATTAATAATAATGAGAAAAAAATCCCTTCTTTTTATAATTATTTGCAAATTATTTTATTTACAATAGTCCGCATTAAATATATCATTACCTACATCCTATTAAAAAAAATGATAACTTTTATTTACACACTAATCAACTGACCCCTTCGATAGAAATAGGTACGTTTAGCGTTAAGCACAATTCGATTACATTTTAAAAAGATCCACTCCTAGTTCGACTTCCTCATTTCTCGCAATTAATCCCGTTGAAAATTCGACAGCACCACGTGCCCGAGAGTGAGGACAGCCATCGACTTGGTACTTTACTTCGGGAGCAAATATTTAGCCACGAGGTCGGCCCGGACTGTACGACGGAAAATGACGAAATAAGGACGAAAGGCCATTAGGGGCCTATCTCGCTTTAAGAGCGAACGGGTCGCTCACCCCTAGGCTCTCTTGCTCTCCTAAAGCCAGCGCCCAAAGAGGTGAACGAGATGAGGGCACCTGGCTGGCGGCGTACCACTGTGAAATATGCCCCGTTTTACACACATTTCGCAGCCTTTCTCCTTTGCCTCACTTCCGGCGAGGGCGAGTTACGTACCCGTGTGTATGTTCCCTCTCGTGTCGAGTGAGAAACTAGGAAAAAAAAGGCCAGCGAAACGGACGATTGTTCGACGGATACGTTGACGCGTACGAACGCGTCGACGACGGTCGAAAGTTGACAATAGCACGACCTGCGAAGGACGGATTATGTTTTTTTTTCCTTTTTTTTTCTTTATTGTTTAGACAACTCGCCATGGTGGATCGATCTGTAAGTGGAAATTGACGTTTCAGAGCTGATCGAGGATCGTGATGGGAGTTGAAGTACTGGTGAAGGGAGTAGAAAGTTTATGTGAAATAATAACTGTTTATGTAATGATGAAACTATGTATTATATAGTGTGTTGTTACTATTGTAGAATTGGTCGGGATTATTTGACAGTTGTTATTTGGAATATCAGTCGCAATAGTATCTCTCGATTTCGTTTAGAATTTAGTTTGTTATAAAAAAAAATAGAAACAAAGAAATTCGATGGGTTCATTTTTCTGATACAGAAAATTAATTTTACAAATTTCAATGTAGAATCCGACGTTTCGAATATCATTACACGATGTAATTTTTAAGCTGATCTTAAACTCACGGTCATATTAATTTTGTGTTTACATACTGTGATACTGGGAATGAGTTACCTGCAGCTTGTGTATGTGTGTGTGATAAAAAGTGGGTTAGGATGCCACTTGATATTAGATGTTATCTACTCGTATGCTGTAAAAAGCACGAGCTTTTCCAATCTGCATAAAAAGTTGTTGTAATTCCAACTGTTAGCTAGATACTAACGTATTCAGTGATATGAAATTCTAAGAGTAATATTAGTAAACGATTTCTAGTACGAAACATTTTATAGTTTTTCTAGTAAACGTTGTTAATTAATTAATTAATTCTGCATAGATGAATCGTGTTCCGATTTCATCGGCAGATAAAATCTTTTTTTAAGCGTCGCTGCTGGAAATTATCGTCCCATATAAATAGAGATTCTCTATATGTATACATCGTTATCGCGTATTAATTAGCGATGTTACTTTAATTCGTCGTAAATATTATTTGACTGGATTTCACATCTGGCGCTCGTTGTTACGGTATTATCTATGGTATGAATATTTATTCATTTTCCTATCTGCATCGCATTATACTGCATATAAAATCAAATTACAGAGAGAACCTCGCTCATGCGGAAACAGTTAAACATTTGCCGTTATTTACTGGTTTGATAGAGGATTTTTAACAATTAACTCCGAGTGACGGTAAATTTGATTAATTAAACAAATCAATCAAAGCCGTCCTAGTTTCTTTATGAATATAAATGAGACGCTGCAAGTAAATAGATCATGAATAACCAAATTTCACGTGTGACCAAACTATACATATACAGGATGTCCCATAATTTGCGGGCAATTCGCGGATATTTCAAACCGATGATCAAAACAGATTCTGCGTTACTACTTTAATGTTTATTAGGTCTATGAATCAACACCTGAAGATATCCGTGTTTGTTCCACGAACGGTTGAAATTGTGATCAAATTTCAAAACAGATTTTGTATAAAAAAAAATGTCAAAACACATTAAATTATTACTTAAAAACACTTGAAATTAGTTTTAAATTTTTATTGCATTATTTAAAACAAATTTATGAGATAATCTCTAAAATCCTTAACTATACTATTACAAATTTCAATTATTCTTTTATCTTTAGTTTGATTGTCATCTTACATAAACGAAGCCCTACATCTCAGCAAATTCTGTGCAAATCAACAATAAGACCGATTAGAAGCCAATAATGTGCCATACATGGATAAACTTCGTTGTAAATCAGAAAATCCAGACGATCGAGCGATCCCAATGTTTTCAGCTCGAATCGTACTGGAATGTAACACCGTCAAAGAGGATCCAGCAACCCGTCGACGGGCCCGTTAATGCGAAAGACGATTTTGAGTGCGCCGGTTCGGAGAGCCGAGCACATCTCGATGTAATTAATGATCGAGATGGAAGCAGCGTAAATGGTGATCGCGCTATCCGACGGATAAAGGGGATCAGTGAGGGAACGCGAAGTATCTCACTTACGCGATCGAATTATCGACGCTGCGAATCGAAGATGCTAATAACATCGTATCGGACGCCTTCCAACGTATAGAAATCCCGAAATGTACATAGTACATAGTAAGTGCTTGATCTTCGGGTAATGGGAAGCTGTACACTGTTTGTCGGTGAAATTGATGTATTAAGACGATGGGAAGCTAATATTGGATTTGTCTAGTACAGAGGAGAATTCGTGCGAGAAGTTTCTAGTCGACTTTATTTCGTGTAAAATGCAGAAGCTCTTGTTAAACATAAGTTTTAGAATTACATTTTTTCGGAGGTTGTTATGCAACATCATGTCACTCGCGAGTTCTCTGATGGTTAATGCCTCATTTATTTTTACATGAATTCTCAGTGAAATATTTCTGTAGTCTCCAGAAAATTCGGTCTTTGAAAAAAAGACTAGACTGAATTGTAAATACGTACATATTCTTTACTGTGTTTAAAAAATTAAAAAATAAATGAACATGTCTCTTTCCTTTCAGTTACTAATAAAATAATTGTACATTATTCCTATTACGATGTATGTATGTACGAACAAAAATAAAGTATATCCATAATAAGTGAGTGCATTTAACCATCTTAATAATACATACTGAATAAATCCAGATTTTTAGTTTGTATTAGATATCCAAAACATTGCTACAGTTTAGTTATAATAAATTCAATGATTAATACTAATTAAAACATAATTTTCCTTTGTTTTCAATTAAGGGTAATATACTGTGATTTATCCCTGAAGAAGGCCCAAAATAAGGACCGAAACGTCGGAAATTAATTACAATTAAGGGAATTCACCTTATTAGGGATGGTTTTGTAAGTAAAAATTTATTTCTCATTAATCAGTTGTCCATGATCTCAATTTAATAATATGTAAAAAATTTTAGTTATATTGATCGTGTTTTCCAGATAAAGGTTATTATTTCTTGTATTACTATACGATCGATAAATTTTAGTTAATTATGAAAAATAAAGTGCGTACGAAGAATTTGGTTGGATTTTTAAAACGAAAGTATACTTTGTGTAATTTGTATGAGGATCGGATACGCCATCGCTGGCATTAATTATTCTCTACCATGCACGAATCTAACAATCAAGAAGAATCAATGGGGCGGAAGTAGAAGTCAGAGGGTTGAGTCATCCCTCGGCACGTGCCTCTTTTCAATACTGATTTCTCTTCTATCATAATTTCTTGTCACGTACTTCACCGCTCATTGGCATGTCATAAGGTAATACTGATATCGAGCACGAGGTGACGAGGATAACTTCCATTGTAAATCAAATCGATTCATTCGTGGAATCATCGCCCAAGTGTCGTTTTAACTTTAGTACAATTCCAAATTCGGACACGCATAGCTACGTGTACAATGAAAAATAACCATAATCTGAATGATATGATGAATTAAAATACTGAATATGGAAAACTATAGGGTGACAGACACCCAGACATGAACTAAAAATTAAATTTTATTTTTGTAATTAGTCAAAGCGTCAACATAACAAATATAAGTAACGAATAACTATCTTTTTAATTAAATAATATCACTGAAGAATATTATCCCTGTTTTTCCAATGTATTTCATTTTTTTTTCGATCGCTTGAAATTTCAATCAAGATTCAAACTCCCTTTTGATAATAACCTCTCATTTATATTATTTGCTCCAGCAGTCTTCTTGTCACCTATGATATTTTATGAATTTCACATTTTAAAAACTTTGACAGTGTATTACGAAGTTACGTAAATTAACGAGGTTTTCAATCTTCCTCTATTCGCTACACTCATGCGGGACCTCGAACTGGCGGTTACCCACGAAGTATACGAAAAATGTTTATTGGAAACTATGAAAAATTGAAGTCTTGCACGTAGCCCGACATGCTATTAAAATAGATCATCGTGAAGAGCGTATTCGCCGTGAGACAAATTGAAAGGCAGCGACTTGCTTCAGGGGAACAGGAAACAAGTGGGATGAAAAATGTTATAATTTATTTAAACGATGAAACGTACATAAATGACGAATATGAGCTTGTACGTTATCGTTCGTTGCATTATTCAAAAAGCTTTTTGTATTTAAAATATTGTTGGAAGATGAAAGAAGGTTCAATCGCACGTGAATTTGGTGGTTTTGTAGATAATGAATCGACAGTCATGGATTTAGTTAATACTTGTAACAAATAAATGTAGTCTAATACTGAATAACTTAAAGGATATTATCACATTCTAAAATAATAAGGCTGCTATTAAGTAATAACATTTTCACATTTAATAACATATATTTTGCCAGGTGTAGCATATAAATTATTTAAATTCTCATCAAAAAGTAAATAAGTTTTACTCTTTACTCAAGTGAAATTATTATCGTAGATATATTTGAATAATTCACCCTCGTTCTTCTAGATAATTGAACGATAAAGGAAACAAAGGTTTTAATTAGTTTTTGAATTATTTGAGAGATATAAATTATGAATACGGAGAACGAAACTTTCACATAGTTCAACAACATGTATTACCGATTTTTTTCTACATACCTATAATTTAACTCCACAAAATTATTGAAAAACTGTTCAAAATATTTATTTATTTTACCGATTAATTCACCAGAAAATTCAGTGAGGATTACGAATGTAGAAGTTTCACCGTTAAGTCATTGACGAGATATAAACAGTTTTCTAAGCAGTTAAAGTGTTAAAAAAGAATTTCATTGAAATGAACGATAAAGTTTCTTCTTTTAATATTTAGAAACTTCAGACATTACAGAGATCAGCATACATGAATGACGTTAGTACGTGTGCTTAAAAACTAATGAACTGTTTTCATGTTCGTCCTCGAATAAATATTTTATTGTACATAAAAAAAATTTATAAATTGACTTCGTAATTAACACACGGGAAACGTTTCCTGGAAACTGCGTAAAATGTATTCCGATGTATTCTGAAAATGTATTCTGAATAACGTTTCTAAACAGTTCTTTAGAAGTAATTCAGCGTGGCGCTAGGAAGACTCAATTTTTCCATTCGAATGTAAAATGCGTGTAAATGCATACAATGTTAATTGCATTCCATCACGAACTTTCTAATTAAAATATAAAACTACTCTTACTTAGTTTGACATTAATTAGAGAAGTTTAATAGTATAAACAACGAAAACGAATGACCTATTCCTCGAACAAAAAATCAGACAGCATATACACTATTCTGCGCTTCGCATATCATGCGTTTTATTTTCTCACAATATTAAAACTCCTTGGGATAGTCAAACTTTGAAAAGCATATTTTACCCATCGGAAAGGTGGCTTTTGTCGGCTTCAGCTTTAAATTGCAGAGAGTGAAGTAAATATAACTATTGCGGGACTTGAGTCAACTTCATTTATCCGGATTATTATTTTATCCCTTCATTCCATGTTTAATAATCTGTCTACGTTTTTCGGATATATATTTTGTTTATCCTTGGGAAGACAGTCAAATACCACAACAAATCCCGTGCTGATTTGGTACTCTGATTTAATGCACTGAGAGTCCTCGACAGAAAAGCAATTCATAAGAATTTAATTATTGAAATCAACACATATAAGTATAATTTCTTTTAATTTTCAATTTCAGGATTAATATATTAGTCTTGTAAAATCATACAAATTTATCGATTTGTTTACTCAACCTTGTTTTCATTAATTAATGTACTTTAATGTACGCACATATTTTCAATGAAAACTATATGCAAAACTTTTGGAGCGAATTCTGAATAATGTGCATAACAATAATACGTTAAAATAAACAATATAATGAAAAGCTTCACTTCAATTGTAACAACACTACAGTTATTTCATTTATTTTAATAAATGTTAATAATTCGGAGATTGCTCTTCCACACATTTCCCTTTACCCACTTTAACTACATTATATGTATTGTACATACATGTCCAATTCTTTCTACAGAAAACCATTTTTTAGTGAAATGGTAACGAAACGTTTGGAAACCAAACAGCAGTATTATTCGAGGATATATTTTTCTTGTTCAAAGCTTTGTGCAGATTGTAATACATTTAAATCGCTCGAAGCACAGCTAGAAAAACGTATAACCCCTTTTGGAATAATTCAAGCTCTTTTCTCTTTCTATGGACTGAAAGGGAGTTATGGAAGATATGCACGTAGCTACATTATTTTGTTTCTTTAAAAAAAATTACGTATACGTTTTGCTGGCAGAACATGAATACTAATATGTGTATAAATGGCGTTTATTTTTTCTATTTCCTCCCATCACGATTTATTAAAGAATAGCATATTTACCTCGTTTCACAGAAAATATCGTCTTAACGTAATAAACAAGTGTCCGTTATAAATTAAATATTTCTTAATTGACCTTACACTTAAAAAGGTAATGTCAAATTAATACTTTAATAAGAACTACATTGGACGTATAATACTGGGATGATTTTCTTTCTTTTATGTAGTCTAACAAAGTTTAACATAATCTTGAATTATCACACGTAGCTAACAAATATATGCTAAAAATCAGTATAATTTCTCCATTATACGAGAATAATATCTTTAAATGTTTGTAAAACTCGGACAGTTCGTATAAGGTTTAATGAGAATTCAAAATTAAAGAAAACATCAGTCAGTATCTTACATAGCGATCAAAATCTCATAATCATGTTGCGCTTAAATAAATAACATACACGCGAAATACAGAGAAAAGATTCCGTAAAAAGATTCTAGGAATAACTCAATATAAGTGTGGAATGTTAACTTTGAACCACAGAAATTCAATGAAACAAGAACACCATTCTGCCTTTCGTCACAAATAACAACCGAATAAAGTACATCACTCTTCCATCAAGTAAACATAATTCTATCAAATACAATATTCTTCGGGAGACCATGCACGTGTTACAATCGTCAAGAGTCAATTTGGCACCGGGGACTTTCCCACAGGACAAATTCAAATTCCATCTTCCGCTAGAAATAACACACAAAAATAATAGTGCGGCCCTCAAACCGTTCCCTGCATCAAGGATGAAAAATCAATTTTTCTCATCTCGCAAAGCAACATTCCGACCTCCGGACGTAAGAAAATAAAATATAAGGGTGCGTCCACATTAAAGACTAACCGAAATGGATTACGAATCGAACTCTACCATTGCTCTTTCTATTTACTCGGATCACCGTGTGTTAATGTGTACAGGGTGTAACAAAAATGCGGGGACAGTTTTTCAGTATCGATAGTACGTACCAAAAGATTAAAAAATATCTCGAAAAAATTATCTAAAAACCACCTCCTATCGAGATATAACTCGTTTTGGAAAAAATTTTTAAAAAATACGTCGTAGGGGACCGACTTTGATTGCAATATAACCGGAGAAGATCAAAGATAATGAAAAAAAATATATATATATAATTACTGCGATTATTGCTGTTAAATAGTATTTATTCTTGTTTACTCCAAACAACTTCGATTATTACCTATTTCATTTAGCAGGTTTATAACAACATGGGAAAAATTAAGGGCACTCACTAAGACTTCCTTTCCGTAGGTCTTAAGGGCGATATATTTTGTGAAATTTTCAACAGTTACTTCACATTTAGATAAAACCAAAAAATTGTTATGCTTAGGTTAAGCTAGGTTAAGTTTCCAAATCTCAAAAACACATGCGCACAAGTGCCCAAAAGCGCACACTGAATAAACAGCTGATCGCTAGGTTCGCTATTCATTTTACTTCAACTCGAATGTGGACACAGCCTAACGCGGCCGTCAGAATTAGAAAAATAATAAAAGCGGGAAAGCAGGACGCGTCTTCAGTGGTGGCGATAACGAGCGGCGAAAGATAACCGTGATAGAGGCGCAGACTCTCATATGTCGGGATTACCCGGCTGCTCCCTTTTCATCCCTATCGAGTAGCTTGACCCTGTACACACGTCTGTTTGCGGAGCGTCGTGTAATACGTATCAGACACGGAGACGCGTATTTTACAGGCGACGAGAGCAAACTTTGCATAGACTCGGCTTATTGCCGCGCGTTTTCGACGTTTCCGCAATTGTGCGCACCTCCGCCTGCCGGTGGTATGACTAACGGAACACAGAAATGGAAGGAGAGAATGTTATCTATTCGCCCTTGTGTATACATGTATGTAAGTACGTACGTGCGGTATGCGAAATTGTAATTGCTTGTATAGAGAAGCGTACAATGCGTGGTGGGTGATATAGTGGGACAGGATAATATTCATACGGTTGCGGGTGAATTTATAAAGATTTAGTATTAACGGTGTGTTTTGGGGAAGACATGGTGTATGATGAAACGAGTTTAACATTATTTCTACCAAGAGGTGTCGAAAAGACACCTTTCAAATTTTAACTTAAAATCATTCGTTAAGTTGAATCATTCCTTCACAATTAATTTGTTGACTTTTTATACAATATGTAGACTTTTCTCACGGCTTTTGCTGTTTTTCCCGAGCTCGGGACAGTTCGAGTGGTTCAAGTGTTCAGAGCTGGAATTTGGGAAAGCGCGTGACAAATTAGACCACCCTGACAAAGTCACTGCGTATCTCAAGACAGTACGCTTTGACTTTTGTTTTGAATACATCTCTTCTATACTTTACTCGTCCGAGTCTTTTACTTCACTATCCTTCACTTTCCTGACATTACTTTTAATCATTTCCTTCTATTACCTTTTCCTTAATGATAACCTTTACTATTGCTTTACTTACCCTTTCCTGTTTCTCCGATCTATGCCCTACAAATAGTTGTTAAATTATCTACATTTAACTGGTAATTTAAAATCCAGTTTTGGCAAATATTTGCATTCAAACGAAAAGGTTTCAAAAGACACCTTTCGGTCGAAATAGGTATACACACAATCGTGGTAGAAACAGTGTTAATAAGTTTGATTGGAACGGAAGTGTGAATTTAAATTTTTACATTAGACTATTTTTGCGTTTAAACTCAAAATCTTAGAAATTCGAAGGGGAAATTATAAGAGATATATACATATATTAGATGGGTGAAAATAGTGTTTGGGAGTATTTGATGCGTATTTTAGAGTCTAGAAATATTTTAGGCATAGAAACCTTAAGGTGGGAAATATTAAGCCGAGAAATTTTGGTTCATTGAAATTTTAGAGCCGAGAAATATTCGGTATACCGAAATTTCAAGGGGTGAGCATTTCTGAAGCCAGGAATATTTAGCACGTAGTTATTTCAAAGCCGCCAAATATTCAGAATGTAGGAATTTAAAAATCGGAAGAGTTAAAAACGTGGGAATTTTTTAAACATTACAGTTTTAGCGGCTAGACAAGTTCAGTGTGTAAAAATTTTAAAATTAAAAAATGCTCCATCACGATACGAACACTGACAAAAATATATCGAAACGTAAAAATCGTAAGATTAAGGGATTTATAATTTTTTTTTAAATCTGATAAAAAAGCATCGAGATTAAATACAATGAAATTGATCCCCCTACTTTGTATTTCTTGTAGCAGATCTTCTCTGCGATTACGAATTATACTGTTGAGAATGTACCGCGTTTGTAATTTCTGTGGCGCTTTCAATCTCCATGTTTATTCTACGGAAAAGTACTGCGTTTCTACCAACTTAATGAATAAATTTCAAACTCCTTCTGAGACGGCAATTGTAAATAAATATGTGAAAAATATATTATCGTATAAATTTATCATCTGTCTTTTTCGGTTGGATGTGTTTTTTCAACACTTTCTTATTACTTTTGGAATCTTTTTTTTAAACCTGTTTTGTAAGACGTGTAGATACATCAATAAATTGTTTTTATTATAATCATTTATAATCAAATATAGCCACACTTTTGTTTAATAGGTCGAATAATGAACAGAAAAAATATAATTTTATTATCTCGCTCAATCGCTCCATATACTTTCTTATTTGGAAATACATTTTTATTTTTATTATTCTGTTTCGTCATGAATCTTATGAACCGTTATTTGCTTGGTTCTCTTTTTACTATAATGTCATTTAATATGCAATTTTAATAAATTTAGTGCAGTAGAAGCATTATTACATTCTTCCTTTGAATAAAGACTCTTTTTGCATTGTGCACTAATTACCATTGTTCCTTCATAAAATCGTAAATTGCATTAATCAAAATATGATTTAATATGCATTTTATAAATATTTAACAGTTCTGTGTAAAGTCTCACTTCGTGGAAGAAATAAATTAGACTAAACGACAAGTATAGTTGAGAAAGTTCTCGACATCAAAGAGTTAATATTTTTCTTTCATATCTCATGGTGGGCATACTTGAATATAGCATTACGTTAATGTGGCATTCAATTCGTCGAAACTGTACAACGTGTTGTACAATTTTAAATAGTTATTGTATGAGGAGTTCCAAAAACAGCATAACAGCTTAGGTGTATTTAACAACAAGAAAAAATATAAAACAATGATATTCCATCATAGTAAATATCAATTTTAATCACACATCGGCAGAGATACTGATTTTCGTGATTACCTTGTAGGTATATGTAGTTGGTACGTATTCGCAAAATAAAATATGTATGTGTGCCTGACATGTGAATTTCCAATGTTCCCGTCTGATAATTAGGCTGACAGTATTAATAACAGTAACAATCGATGTTAATTGTACATCCATTGAAAACAACACATTATAATTTATTGCCCAAATTACATCCCACTACATATGTTACTAGTCCACCAATTTAGGCAAATTTCGCTAATAACTTACTACGAGTGTGTTTGCATTATCCGCAACTGTACATATAGAAGCAACGAAACTACCATAATAATTAAGCAAACATTGTTAAATGCAAACTATGGTTTCAATGCATTTCAAAAAATTCAATGTTATCGATAATTCACTGGTTTGTTACCCATGTATCTTCAAAACACACATGCACATAACAAAAAGTATATAATAAATTACATTTTCCTCACATTCTTACTTCATTTCATTTTTATAATTACCAAACCACAGCTATCCAGAATGATTAGGACTATTACGAGGGTCGTTTGATAAGTTTGGTAAAAAAGTAGGTAAACATTTTTGTTTTTAACAAACCTTTATTTGTCAACATAGTCTCCTTCAAGGGCGACACACTTAACCCAGCGAGATTCTAATTTTTTTATCCCGTCAAAAAAGTATGATTTGTCAAAGTCTGCAAGTACGCATTCACGGCATCGATATTTCCTTTATTCGACGAGAATCTCTTCCCACCGAGCCATGCTTTCAAGTTGGGAAATAAAAAATCACAGAGAGCCATATCAGGAGAGTAGGGTGGATACGGAATCAATTCCAAGCCCAATTCGTGTATTTTTGACATTGCGATTGCGAAAGTGTGAACTGGTGCGTTGTCCTAAGAACTATTAAGTCGCTCGTTTCAAACGTCTACCAAATCTAAACGAAGTGTCGCTTTTGGGCAAAACGTGATATTTACCAGCCAAATGAATGCCCACTTTGAGCTTATGTACTTCAAAATTTTTTGCGATGCGACATTGTTCAATTTTTACCAAACTTATCAAACCACCCTCGTATTTCCAGCATAAAAATCAAGAAATATTTTCGGTGACAGGTAAACGTGATAGTATTTATGAAAAGGGGCGTTATTCGCATTCTCACTGAACTTCGGTTGATTATTCAACAACCAGCAGACGAGACGTTGAATTCTCGTCCGGGGAGGACAACTTTAAGGGGGGGGGGGGGTAAGGGTTTGCGTTATCGGAAAATCGTTTTTTTTTGCTTTTTCTTATAGTTTAATATTTCGAGAGTATTGTCCCAAAATTTGAAGATAATCGGAGAAAAACTCTCGAAGTTATTGACCAGTTAGTCGTTATATTTTCGGTCGGGCGTTTACCGCTCACATCAGTGATTTTATAATAGTAATGTGGGATACAAAAATCTGAAATACGGGATTGTAAAGTGTAAATGAAAAGCGTTTAGATTGAGTGGCGAAGCGACGAAAAAATTAAGGAAAAAACGAAGAAGTAAAATACTCGGCGGAAAAGGAATTTATCTTCACTTTTGTACAGTTAAATCTTTAAACGCGGTTTTCTCGAAACCATGTTTTCAAAGTCCGTGATCACTGCCATTTAAAACATACTTCACCGATTCTTTTCAAACTTGGTACATACCTTCTATATATAAAATACCTCCCCCCAACGATTAGTATGATATTTTTTTGACCTTAAGGGGTTTTTCCAGTAGCAAAATGACGGAAATTTTAGTGGAAAATCGGAATTTTTGCTTCAAACGACCACCAAAAGTTTTAAAATGCAAAAATTAACAATTAGCGATCGTTGGGGGGAGGATTCACTCATTTTCTAACTAAATTTTATTGTTATTTTGATTTCTGATACTTTTCGGCTGAGATACAGTGATCACCGCAAAACGTGTTTTTCGAAAGGCGCTCTCGGAAAAGCTCGGTCACCGGCTTATTTGTTGATATTTTGCAACCAAAAAATTACAAAATGTTGTTAAAATAATAATATATAATGTGCAAAAGGATCGAACAAATTTGCTTTATTCGTTCGTCTGTAAAAAAATCGCAAAGAAAGTGTTTTTTTCCCCTGAAACCCTTACCCCCCCCCCCCCCTTAAGACTCACGTTCGCGTGTGGTTTGCACAAGCGACCCTGTTTACAACGCGTCGAATGTCGCCGCCTCGCCGGCTGCATTGTGCAGGGGACTTTATTAAAGTCGTACACACACCCGGGTATCCTTCTCTGCTGCGTTCGTATCCAAAGAAACCTCGTGGAATATTTCTGGTCTTCGTTTAGCGCGAAGAATTCCGCGTAGGACGCGTACAGACTTTACACGCTAAACTGTCTTTGTATGTGTGTGTGAATGCGCGCGGTGATAATTAAAAGGGTAAGTCGTGTACGTGGATGACTTTATATTCCATTCTTCTTCTGTAGCGTATGTTACGGGAACAATAGGAATTCTATTGTAATATAAATTTAATCTTTTCTACGGTTTCTCGTTCGGTATACGTATGTATGTTTCTTTTGTTTTTGACTTTATCCCTTGTGTCTGTATTTTACGTAAATCACCGCGTAACTGTATGTATGTATATTACACACATGGAACATTATACAACATTTTTTGATTAAATAAAGATTACAATACTTGTGATTCATAGCAAAAGACTGACGTTATTATTAGAAACAAAGTATTCATTGTCAAATCGTTAAAAAAGTATAATAAATAACGCAAGCATATCTGATTGTAATTAAGGAGTGAATAGAATATTAGTGTAATATCGTACGCCGATGCTGCCCAAGGAAATTGAAAGATTAATAGCCTCATAAATAAATGAATTGTTCAATGTTACAGAAGTCGTTCGTTTATCAAGCATTACCAAGATAAAATTCTCTATTTAAAAGCGTCGTGAGTACGCGGATTTGTGGGTAATAACCGGCAACAGCTGTTACGTTGCGGTATAAAAGAAAATCATTTTCCCTTTTCGAGAGCTGTATTTTATCCCTTGTGCGTAAGGGCCGAGGATACGGTTACGCGAGGATTAACGCCTTACATTCGCATTTAAATCGCGGCAATTTATTACCCAAGTAGCCAGTCAAAACCTACTAGAAAAATGTGCTCCATGAGAATGCGGGATTCACAGTATCGCCAGGGAAGGAATAAAGTTTCTCACTACGCTTAGATATTAAATATTATAATGACGTAACAGATTTTCTTTCCACTAAACCTACTTTACGTAGGTAGCTATTATTCCAGAATATTTATATTCTTAACGCACGTAGGTTTCCTTTTCCACGAGAATAATGATCAATATAAAGACAGACATACTGCAGATGTAATTAACAGAACAATGTAAGACCTTCAAATTCATTTTCTACGAATGAAATTCCTGAATTTAACGTTCTGGAATATCAAATAACTCCGAGTATCATTGAATATTTACTATACATCTAACTATCGAAAATTATTCTTTTCATGATGATACAATTATTATATCACAAGTTTCCTCATATCTCTGGAACCTTGTATGATCCTCCATCCACAATTGTCAGTTCGTATCGTACGAAAATGAGAATAAGAGCAAAATCAAATGAAAGGGGGCACACAATCCTGCAATTCCGTCTACATTGATGTTTACATCACCAGGACTTCCCACACTTGTGATCAGATTTAACCTCAATTCCATCATCTAAATTCCGTAAATACGAGAATCTGGGCTAAGCATCGAAACACACCGAAATCCCTGTAATCTGTAGATCGTCTTCTCGCGCTTTCATCGCCCATGCAAGGACAAATCCTTGGAATTTGCGGTTCGAAGGCTTCCCATCCGACAGGTACCGTCTTGTTAGACGACCGTCCGTGAATCGTGTTATGCCGATGGTGACATCGCATTCGTATGCAGGATATCTGCGCGGCAATTTCAACGGGGTCAGGACCAGCAGGTCGAATTGCCAACATTGTGAACACGCCTGTTAACCCGCGCACGCGAGTCCGACAACCGTGCAAGCGAGCCGTATGCGGCTAATGCGTGTAATTTTGCACGCCGGTGTATGGCTACTGTGGGGGAACTGTGTAACCGTGATGGGGAATACATGGTATTTATGCGAGCGGATTTCGTATCCGTGAATGGTGGCTAATTGCAGCAGAACAAGCTCTGTGGTTTGTAGGCATCGAAGTTTTGGTACTTAACATTTGTAGCTGAAGTCCCTTACACTCTAAAGCTTGATACGTATGTGTTGACATTTTGACATTGTAAATGTTTCTATGGCTGAAAATTTGTGCGCGTTGAATTTTATGCGATCTCAAATTTGAAGGTTTCTTAAGTTTGTTGATGTCTCATTTGGATAGAATTTTTTAAGAGTTAATTCTTATATTTTATTGCAGAGATTCTAATTTAGTCTCGGATGCTGAACAATGTCGACTAGGTCCTACATCGACGTGGAAATCCATGATCACTTGTTCAAAGTTTATGACAGGAAAGGTCTTTGTACTTGACGTGTAATACTGTATGTTCGGTTCGACTTTGGCAAACTTGTTCGTGGAAGATAAAAGCCAGTTGTGTTAAAATTATAATGAAACTAGGAAAAAGTTAATGGCATAGTGCTATTTTGCAATTCATCAAGTTTATATTTTTGAAAATTAATATTTGGATACAGAAATTAATATTAGTGAGCAAGAACGTACCATAGAAGCTCGGTCCAAACACATAGGGTATTTTCGACACAGTTCTTCGTTCTTGAAAATAGGCGTTATTTTAAGCTACGCGCAACGCTCTTTCGGCCAACTGCGTCCAAATATACGAAACGAAAGTACACTTGGAAACGAAACTTGCGATAACAAAACTGGTAAAACAGAAGGAAGGAGAAAGAATTTTGTTAGGTTGTGTATTTTCGAGTTTGTTTCACGTTTAAAAAATTGAATGGAATATTTGTTGTGGAAAATTTTTGCAAACTGTGCCGAAATGTGCCTTCATTTAGTTCTATATATATTGTTTGAAATTCATAATTTTAAGTTCCATCAACGTTATAGAATTATAAATATTGACAAAGCTTGTAATCAACCGCCTCAATTAAAATATTATTTAAAATGAAAATGATTATTGTAAAATAAACTACACATGATCCATATTCCAAACCATCAAAATCCAGTTACGAAATTCACCGAAAATCAAATGCCAAACATACTTTCACGTGTAACGTAATTCATTTGCAATTAATGTGCATTTAGGTCGCATTATTCACAAGATTTTGCATTCTTGCCACTACCCCAAAACACACAACATCTCCGGTATGGTCTAGTGGCTAGGATACCTGGCTCTCACCCAGGAGGCTCGGGTTCGATTCCCGGTACCGGAATCATTTTTTTTTATCGAATCACATCAAAATATAAAAATGTAATACTCGCCTCCACTTCATCCACTTTTCCTTATAAATTTAAATCGATTTAATAGCAATACACTTTCAAATTTTAATATACCTGTAACAATGACGTGTACAATAAAATTTTATGGGTTTTCACAAAGACTACGATAAAAACATAATTTTCTTTATCGCAGTAACATCAATGTGCATGTAAACAAAATAACGTCCAAATTACAGTTTCAATTCTACAAGAACCAATTACAGCTCCGAATATACCTGGAACTGCACAGAGACTGCTATTGTAACCATGTAATTAGAAATCCTACACAAAGGGCAGTAATGATTTTGAAATACCAGTGATTTCACGGCATATACTACTCATAACTGATGTTGGATACTTCTGCATAACACACCATGTGTTCTTAATAGCAGTGCAATGCCAATGACATTAAATATATCAAAGACTCGTACACAACGACGCGTGAGAAAGTCCTTAAAATATTCACCGTCCATCAAAGTAACGTAACAGTTACACCGATTATTATTATCATCATAGCGGGCAGTCGAATACGAGAGCAATCGTCCTTTTTTTCCAAGGAATGCACCGGGGGGGGGAACAGTGACTGCAGATTCAACGGTACTTTGACGGTCACGTTTCTCCACGCCCTGTGATTATTGAATATTTAACGTCGCTTGCACGACGTTTGACTTCCCGATCCGACGGCGCGAACGGTAATCGTTGTGATCGTACGATTTAACATCGCCCTGAATAGCCTTTGTCCTGCGATTTAGTGCTATCGATCCACTCAGGGTTACAGCCTCCATAATATTCCGGCTCCGGTTTCCATTCCGAGCTGGCTTCTCGCACAGTGTTTTACCCTTCCGACTCCGGAGAGTCTCTCGCCGTGTCCTTCCGCCGCTAATATGTAGATATTTATCTTCCGTAAGTAAGAAACAGTCGGAGGAATCGGTAAAATCGTATCCACCGAGAGCGTGAAACCTGGTGCGCGACACGTGTTTGGGCGACGTGGAACTTGACGTCCTGAATGTCCCGATTAGTGCTGACAACCGGACTCCGTTTGCTGAGAATGTTATCGGTGACGTAGCAAGACATATTTGCAACCTTGGGTGCAGAGATAAGAAAGGTCGAGGTTACATTCTTACTACCGTTGGAGAGATGTTTGCTCAAAAGGTTCCGAATAATTCAACGTGATGTAGTCACGTAGAAGTTACAGCAGCTGACTTTTATAGCGAAAACACTTGAAGCTATCGAAAGAACGTAGAGTACACGTTTGATTAAACATGGACTAGCAAAACACAATTGTTTTAGTGTTTTTGTTTTTGTTTTTATAAGAGAAAAAGAGGTATAAATAACAGTAAAAAGGGTTTCAAAGGTTTTTAGTTCCCTACGCATCGATGCGATCTGTTGGTTGCGAGTTATTGCAAATAAATAAGCAGACCTGGGCAACAATTTCCTTCTTGAAACCACTCACGGTGTATGGGAAGAGCAGAAAAACGCGAGATGTAGCTTTAATGCGTATAAAACAGCGGCATAACTTTGGTGTTTCGCTGCTACCGCGGAATTTATGCGAATTTGTCACACACGATTAGGTTTCCCGAATGAAATTGCCTGTACACCGGTGTGTTCGTCGTAGTTTCCAGCTACACTGAAAACATTTTTTTTTAATCTCACGAGTTCTTCTTAGAAGGGATTGAAAGTTAAAATATTTCGATAATAAACTCCATTTCAGGAAACGATAATGTTATAATGTTACAATAACAAAAGTAAAGTAACATTCTTAGACAATACGTTCGTCTCAGTACTAAAGTTATATTATTATAATTTAATTATTTTGTTCTGAAACATTATTTTACTATTAAGCCGACAACTCATATTATTAATTAAATATAGTATTCTACGCTGATGTAACATGTTGCTTTAAAAATATCGACCAATTATTTGACCAGCAGAAGTTGTTAGAAGGATATTTACAGATAATTTACAAAAACCGCAAAAATCGTGCCTGGTCATCCACTCGAAATCTGTGTAATGGCATATAATAAAGATATCAAAGTGCAGTTTACGATTATAGCCCTGCGAAGAAGAGCTGGTTAAAGGCAACTTTACAGCGGCTGTTCTACCAATCTCAATTCGCTAACACTTTAATTGAAATGTTACTTTTCGCAATGGGCCACCAAACTCATTTACTACACGGTTATATTATTTCTGCCGTGCAATAACACCGCTGAATATATTGGGGGAGAACTCAAGCAACATTGTGTTTCAGTTTTATACTGCGCTGGCTTTCATGGCATCAGAGTCACAGGCATATACTGCAAGGATGTAGGGAATGCTTGCTAACAACGTGTGAAAAATGTAGCCTGGCAGCAACGTACGTGGAAACGGTAATAATATGTCTGCTGCAAGTCTTTCTGCGTGAAAGAAAGAAATGTCAGACTTTGTCGTTTAAACACACTGTAAAATGATTATTTATAACGAGAGCTAAACTATATTATTAATATAAACATTGTGCGTTTTGCAGGTAGTGCACAATAGAATTGTTTTATTTTATATAAAGCCTCCAAGATCTGGTTCATTATTGTTTTTCTATTTAAAAAAGAATTTGATCGAAAGTACATTCAATTTCACGTGTCAGCGGATTTGAAGCGTGAAAAATACGTGCGAAAAATGTGGTTGACTGACACCGGAGAGTACACGCCAAGGAAAATCATGGTATATTTTGTGGAAAGCCTCCTGGGTTTTGAGATCAAATCATGTTCAGGTATCTCATGATTCGACTAAAGTTCGTAGCATATTCGATATTGGTTATTTTTTCCAAAAGAAAAGACAGGGATATAAGAAGTGAATATTCTGTTGACTTCATAAACAACAAGTGTCGAGACTTAATATATTAACACACATTGAATTTCAAACATCGTTTCGTTTCTATTTTATTACGTATACATATGACGCGAGGAAAACGGTTTCCATTCCATTTACTATTCTCACCGCGCTTCTATGAACAATTTAAACTTTAGATTGTTAACTTTAGATTCGAAAGTTTAGATTCTAAACGTATGCGTGGCACAGTTTCAAATTCGAAA
Organism: Mimumesa dahlbomi; assembly: GCA_917499265.3. Taxonomy (NCBI): domain Eukaryota; kingdom Metazoa; phylum Arthropoda; class Insecta; order Hymenoptera; family Crabronidae; genus Mimumesa; species Mimumesa dahlbomi. The sequence goes on along the minus strand of OU824118.1, from coordinate 5,400,502 downwards.
CGGGTTCGAGCTCTTTAATTCCAAAATTCTCAAAAAATGCAAAACTTGTACATATGTATTACCATATGCGAATTCTACAATCAAACAGAGGTTGCAGAACAATTCTGTGTGCGCAAAAAATTGTTTGCATGATGAGACAAAAGACCTCCACGTGAAAATGTTTCTGGGAAGAAAGTGAAAGTGAAAGTGAAAGTGAAAGCGAATTTTAGGGAAAATGTGTTGCACAGATGAGGTTTTAGGCCAAATTTGAAAGTGCAGTACTTAGGTAGACTTTCCCTCAGGTAGACCAGGTCCCCAAATGGGCATTGTGTTCAACAGCGGGAACATGAGGTATGGGACTAGAGAAAATAATTTTAAAGGGGCGATTGAAACTGGAGTGTCGGGCGAAGAGACAAAACTTAGCAGTCTTCTCGTTTGAAACGAAGAGATAGAGTTTATTTTGATTTAACATGTTGGACTGACAATATCAAACTTCGATCGGGCAGTTTTTTAAATGAAAAAGTAGTTTGTTTGTAGATTTTAGAAATTTTCTCAAGAATTTTGGAAAATGAAATTGGACAAAATATTTACTTAGATAATACTAATTGAGAGATAGAGAAACAGAGAAAGGGCATGAGGATATGTGTGAGCGACAGGTGCAGGAGATCGAGTAAAAAGAGAGAAGCGAGAGAGTGAATGGAACGGCCAGGCGTGAGCGCCAGACGACGATAGAGAGAAGTGGTCCAATAAATCTGTTTATTTAAGTACGACCCTGAAATTTCTACTCTGAATGTTCTACTGTCGATAAAGTTCCCTTCTAGGCATGATTAAATATTATTTGAAACATCAAAAAGTTTAAAATAAATCCAATTCACTTCAATTATGACCATGAAATTGATTTTATAGAAATTACTCAGGTCTCCAAGATAACCATTTCGGTCTATTTTTAACTAATTATTACTAGCTTATACATATTTCTCGTTCGCCAATTAAAGAATAGTTGATTACTTTGTACTTGGATGTTATCGCAAAATTGTTCAATGTACTAAAAGGATCTAAATAGCTATTATAAATACATATAGAATTGTTATAAAATATTTTCAAATAATAAATACCAGGTATTATAATGTATTCTATGCATCATATACCGCCGTTTGAAAATGTCTCATATGATCCGGTATGGTCTAGTGGCTAGGATACCTGGCTTTCACCCAGGAGGCTCGGGTTCGATTCCCGGTACCGGAATTATTTTTTTCTTTTTATTTCTTAAATTTTCTTTTTGTATTCTTCAATATAAAACTTTACCCATATTCTTTCAAATCAAATAATATACGATAAATATTTATTTTTAAACAATTTTCCTGTATTTATTATTTCATTTATCAGAAATGAATTTTCACGCATTGTTGTATACACATGCCTGTAACTAATTGTTGCTTCTCAAATTAGCGGAAAATATTTTAATCAACTACAATTTATAATGCAATTATGCAATCCATAATACCAATGCATGTATATGTGTACACTGTAGATATACATATTATGTAATCTAATCTGTTTCGAGCGCAGCCGTACAAATATACATATGTATAGCGATACACCGTATACAAGGAAGCATTAATCCAAACTCGCATTGCGGAATGTAGTAAACCGCAATTTTCAATTCAGCAACTATTATTATTTTAACTGTGATTTTAAATAAACAATTAATCCTAGGATACACATATTTACAGTAGATCATCTATCTTCGTAACTGGTCGATTCTTAGTGCATTATGCTTTAAATATATTAATTCCAGATATTTCCAACTCGTGAGTTACGTTCTCATACAACTACATTTTTTATATCTTACTTGATGTGGTTATTACGATGCACTATACACATTATGATTCATAATGTACGATTTATATTTCTATCAACAAGTTTCTTTGCCACAGTTATTACATCTCACTTCTCACCCCCGAATACTGTTCTGTTATTATAATAAAATGTTTATAAATTAATGATTATGCAACAATTTGTATCCCACTTTCAATCCTCATTTCTTTTCTATTACAATATGTATTTTTATTTCATGAACAAGACAAAGATTGAGTTATATAGGGAAGGGGAATAACGGAAACGGTTATTCAAATATGTACTTACTTGACAGGAAGAGGTCCTGGAGGGCCTGGGCAGCCTGGCAGAGGAGAGCCCAGGTTTCTGCAGCGGCAAGACCTGTGCCTCGCAGGGCAAGGACATCCCCTGCCACGACAGTGAGTCCAGGGCCTCCGCTTATGTCGGTTTGCATCCTGCAACAGAAAGAAAAAAATTGTAAAAATTCATTATATTCATTAATTTTGAATAACACTCCATTGCAAATCGCAATGGAAAATTCTTAAAAACTTAATCGTTATTTACTAGACTTTAACATGGGAATTTTGATGAATGTCTGGCCTTGAACTCTCTACGTCTGTGAAATCTGTAAACGTTGATATCTCTGCACACTGAATTTTCTATGCTTTGAAATTTATAATAATTCAAGACATTTTCGAAATGGGAGGAGTTGAAGTGTGTTTCGAAATGTCGGAATGCTTCAAATGCAGGAGTTTAAGGGAACCTAACGGCTTAGAGGCCAGCGGGTATCATAGCCGCTAGAAAGGAAAGACAGCCTAACTTTGTTGTTAAGCTTAAACCTAAACGTAGAACCGTACATCTATTCAGTATTGATGGAATATTTCAGTTAATGTTATACTGGAATTCTACAAGATTTCGTTTCTTTGTCTTCAAAGATAAGTTTCACAGATAAGTTTTAGTTATCGAATATGTAACAGATCGTCTCGTTTTCGGGGTAACGGTTTACATCATGGTTAACAAGTTGGTCAGTTAAGTTGGACCGCACATTCCTAAAGTTTTGAACTATTCAAGAACTGAACATGATCCTTTGTGGCGATTTAATGGGTAAGTGTTATCTTAATGGTTTCCATGCAAATAGTTAATATTTATGGTTGTAATAATGTCTAACTGTTGTAGGAGTTTGACTGTGAATTCAGTTTTATTTTATGAAACATTTAGCTTAGGGCTTAGAAAGTTGTATTAGATTACAGAAAAATATTTATTTGGTATTGGCATTACGACTCTTATTTCACATTAAAATGAAATTTTACAAAATATAATATTAAAAGTAATATATTTCCCAATTTTATGATGCAGTACGTTTTTGTGGATAATATTCTAAGTGGATTCTGAAGATTTAATGGTGCGCCATTATTTTCATATTCTATTGTCACACTTGTAATAACGATATCACGTTACACTGATTGTGAGTCAGTAATTAATTTTTCTTGCACTAACCTTCTCCAAAATAATTTACGATCTCAAAAAGCATATTTTAAACACGAGTCACGAAAAAAATAATGAGTTCAATTATCACACCCAAAATATACTAAATACAAAAATTTCCAAAAATCAAAAATAATTTCGACACTCTCTCAAGAAGATACACAACCCTCACCCTCATATTCCCATTACAAACTCGCAATCACCCAGAGAACGTAGGAAAACAGAAATCGCACTATAAAACGGTACGGATATACAACATGTGAGCCGTCAGCGTGGCTTACAAAGGATTAAACACATTCGCAGACTGTCCGCGTAAAAATACCATCCGGCGCGATAACTTGGCGGGTAAATACATACATACAACAGTCTCGCAGAGCAGCCAAGGGGTTGAACTTGCTTCGGAACCAGCGGAATTTATTGACCTTTCCTTTCCAGGCTCTGCGCCATGTATAATGATGCTTTTGTCTGCTGATAAAACTTGTTTTGGCTTTTAAATGCGCTATCGATTTCTAGTTCGAGAACGGGGCACAGGGCTGCCCTGAAACAAGTTGTGAACACGAGCCGGGATCGGTGAAACAAGATTGAAGCAACGTTTCGTATGGGCCGTCGGGAACAAACAAATGTAAACAGGCCGGGGCGTGCATATTGGATGCTCGGGCTCGTTGGTTGCATAGCTTCGATTATTTCGATCCCTTTTGTTCGCCGCGTCAGCCTCCGCCCTATTTCTGACTGGAAAACGCGTACGCGATACGATTTTTTTTGTTGTAATTATTACGAATATTCCGCGAGATCTTTTGCAACGTTTCCGAATAAATGCGTCCGTGACTATAATGAGGGTAATGGAGCATTTTTTTTATGCTCAAACGAGAACGTTGAGGTAATAGCGAACTGCGCTTGTATTCTGGATAGAATACTTATATGCTTTTATGTGAACCTAGAGAAATAATTGTTCTTCGTTTTTTAATAAGAAATTTCATTCACATAGAAATGTCACCTTCTTCCTGATACTTTTCTTGGAATTAACACTAAACCTACCGACAGTTTACGTATGTAGATATTCTTATCGGATCCGAAAAAATGATAACCTTTGTAATTGATTTCAGGTAACAGTTAATTTGGCATAAAGAACTGTATTTTCTTTATGTTGATTAAAGAAATTAACGTTGAAAGCTATAACGTTGCATATAGGCACATTAATAAAAAATTTGAAAACGGTCATTTGACCCACCTCGGTACGTGTAGTGTTAAGCTCAGAAGAATGTTTCAGAATAGCAAAAGAGTCAATTAAACCATAACTTCATATTACTCCCGGCACCATTTGCGTAGTTTTTAATCGGTGCTACTTGCGTGCCGAATTACAGAAACTTGGCGAAAAAAGCGGTCAAACCCGATCGAAGACAAAGACTCGTTCTAATAGTTCCGATCGATTTTTAATCAAACACAGAGCGTCTTGCATATTCCGCTACGTATTCGCCCATTTGCACACGTATGTATATACCTGCCACCCGTAAATCTCGACGTCACGTGCCCATCCTCAGAAACAATCAGCAGATATAGCAACCGGTGCGAAACAATAGACGTCAACCCCGTTTTCAGCACCGTCCTCCGCCGCAACTGCTCTTTCAAGTCCCGGCGAACACAGGCTATCGTTCCTCTCGGTCTTTCTGCCATTTTCCACTACTTTAACTTCGCACACGCAAACCCACCCGCGGAATCCCAATACACGTATGTAATTCGCGTGTTACGCAGCGGTGTGCGATTGCGCTCGCGAGAGACGAGATTCGAATTCTACGCCGCTCGAGTTTTATTCACCAACCGACGTACCGGTTTTGATATTTTCACGGAAAAATGCATTCTAAAATAGATAACTTACATATTTATCACCTTTCATGTGGAGCGAAGAGTTTGTGCCGTACGTTACTCGCAGGCAACAACGGGATGAATATAAATAAATCACAAACAAATCTTTTTTTATTCTTTCCACCTAGATAGAAAATAAAGTGTGACATAGTTCGCGAGTTGTGAGGTAACAGACTGACAATTTATTTAGTATAGTTTATCAGTGATTTCTTTATCACGTGCAACACGATTTTCGAGGGAGATTTTAGGTTGTTTAACTTTCTCACTCTAACCGCGAGACTTTAAAGGGCTTTATTAGGGTCACTTTAACAACGGGAGCCCAATCTCCATGAAATTTCGGGGAATTGTAAAATCGAAAATAGAAGCCTGTTGCATGTGGTGAAAATCCGATGACTGGAGGTAAATTCAGGGTCAAAACAATATTATTGTATTGTACAGTATACATAATTTCTTACGCTGATTAAAGTTGATAGGTTATTATAATCGATAACTATGGGATAATTGCCACGGGGATGCGTACGTAATCAAAACTCAAATAAAATTTACAGAATATCTATCGTTACTTTGAAATTTCACAAAACGATAAATGGACCATATTTTCGACAGGCTCCTCTTTTTTCAATACAAACACAAGATTCCTTAATTTTCAAAGACTATTAAATAATCCACAATCGGCATAACACAATATCTGTCACGAAATAGAAGAAGCTTAGTCCGCCCGAAGAATTTTAAAACAGCAATTTCTTATATTTGAACTTTGTTTTCCACCGGAGCACACCAGCTGAAAATTTCCGTGACCGGGGTAAACTTTGGCATTTTTAAACAACGGATCACTTCCATGGTGACTCTGCTTCCGGGAATACGTGTACCAACATGAAAACAAGCGCGCTGCTATCGAGCGAAGATTTTCGAATTGATTCCGCGAGCGAGAATGTGAACCGGGGTTATCGGGTTATCCGCGGAACTAAATTACAGATAGTTGGGCTTCGAATTCAACAGTGACCCCCCCTCCCCCCCCGCCTCATCCTCCACCATTTATGGATCCTACGGTTTCCTCGATTCTCGGTCGGATGTTTCTAACTTTGTCAGCTGCATTTGTCCATTCCGTTATACGAGGTTTGCGGCTAAGAAACTTCCGACTGGACCGAATAATGACTTTATGCGCTATGCTATCGTTTTCCGATGAAATAATTAGTATCTCTATGATACAGTTATTGATTATCATGTTGATACTGTTTGCGTTTCCGTCTTACGCAGTTCGTGTTAAATCAGAATAAAATACATTTTTTAATTATTTATATTACTGTGTGTGTATAAATTTTGTCGGGTGAAATTTGAGACTGGTAAACAAAATTTGAAAAGTTGCTGTGTGTTCTAGAAGGTCTATCGGAAGAGTACCCTTTTGAGTTCCATTTATAAAATATAATTCTAAATCAATAGTAATATAATGTTACAATAGTCTATAGTTTTTTGTCGTATGTATTATATAGAACTGTATATAAAAATGCAGAATCTGAATAAGAAACACTTTCTCCGTTGTGTGACGATATTTAATCGGAAGATTTATTTTCGGACGCTGAATCCTGGTAAGAGCAATTAACAAAAAACAATATTTGTTTAGTTATGTCGCAAATTTAGAGTTCAAAGAAATGCACAAATATCCGCACACGAATAGGAATGTATTGATATTATCCATAATTAATATTTGAGGATAATTATTCATATGGCATTCTACAACGTTGGGATCAGGTGATGAACAAGTCTTTACGTGTCATAAGTGACATTTTTTTTATTCTCTGTAATTGAATAAAGTTAATTATGTGCTGACGGTGCTCGAATAAATTGTGACTTGCATCAAGAACATTTGTAGGATCCTGATTAATTCGTGCAGTAATTAGTGTACTTCGATTAAACTCGATTCAAGTGTTTCAATAATTGCATACTGTTAATAAAGCAATAGGTACTTTATTCCTAGTTTATTTAAAATTCCGCGTCAACTACGAGGGAATGTTTTATCATGCTCTCATACAAACTATAATTGTACATGTTTCGTAAACATGCTGAATCACATGTCCATTTATACGTGTTTGAAATTCAACGAGATGTATGTTCTACTCGCAAACATTGTACATAAGAAATAATGAAACAAGTGGAGTTATTCGATCGACTCTAATTAAAAGATACTGAAGTAATTATTTTCTATTGTTCGGGTATTGAAATCATACTTACTGCAGAGAACTACCTATTTCCATTTTTACACAAGATACATATTTCTTGAGAATATCGGCGTACGAAGGCGTATACAAAAACCATAAACCAAAATACATATACAAAGATACGTATAAAAAAAGGAGACAGTAATATATATTCTATTTATATAGTAAATATGAAAGTGTTTTTATGATTAAATAAATGGACTGAATCCAGATAGGTACAAGTGATAGCATGGAGTAATACAATAAAAAAATTAAATCATTTGAATACAATTAGAAAAATGTATAATATTCCTAGAGGAAAATCAGTACCAGTTTAATGGGCTAGTGGCAAATGAGATTCGACAAATCTAATTCAACGGTATCTACGATATTCAAACGTTTGATCGGTGGTTAAATGAATTTTCATACCCACTGAAGTCAGATAATATTTACTTCATGCATATATGTATGTATGAATTCGTTTGAAACTTGATATTATCATTTTGACGGATTGACAATTCTACTTACGTAAATGACACGAAGGATTGTTATCATTAAAAATTTCACGTTACAACCAGCTGACCGTAACTGACTGAAAATCAGATAGTATTCACGTTACAAATATTTGTGGTTGCCAATAATTTCCATGTGTATGTAATTAATCTTCCTTTTCGGCGTGTATGTATATATTCCCGAAAATAAAAAAAATAACAGTATTTGTATATCGCTTATATCAAACTACTTACAGGAAATTACATAATTCTCTTTCTACAAATGTAAATATGGCGAAAGGTCTAGACACTTAACGACTGTTTATGTATATTCCATTCCAATGACAAAATTATCTTTCAAATTTCCTTGTTAAATATTGTAGTTTTGCTGCGGAAGTTCCGAAACAGCGTAGAAGATTAAAAAGCTTTTCCAAATGTGGAATGTTATAAAGTCAAAGTACTTCAAACAAGAGCAAACAATTACTTAAACACGGTCACCGAAATAGAATACGCGATATTGAAAATGCTTATTTTAACTAAAGGTAAGAATAAAAATACTTTTCCTACGATTGAACTATATTTTAATACGCTAACAAATAAGAAATAATAAATCACAAATCATGTTCTCATCATATTAAAGCTGGTTGCATAAGATATTTTTATTATAAGAAAAAAAATATGAAACTTACTTTACAACATGATGTCTGTAACGATACCTTGCAACAGTAACTACTTAATCAATTAAATTTTAAAGAAATTTATGAGATAAACATTTAAGTAGAAAAATTATTTCCACATGGTTCAAACGCTCATTCCGATTGATTCGAAATTAATTTATCACTAGACAGCCGCTGGAATCATTAATATGAAATTCCGTGCCATTCGCATCTCTGTAAATATAAAAAGACGTAATACTACGTCAGCGGCTGGCAACGCGTTAATAAATCGTTACTTTAATACATGAACGTGTGAAAAATAAAACGTCAAGTTCAAACTGCACGAGACCCGAATAAATCACTCTCTATTTGTTCCGAACGCCGCTGCCGAAGTCAATTTCAATTTCGAACTTTCCACTGATACAGATCATTCTCCTCACATATAGGTTATAAATGTAAATGCTAAAAAGTTATCGCTCGCCCTCGTCCGGGAAGTTCTAGCTCTAGTATTTGCAGAACGCTCCTCGGAGTTCCTATATCGAGGGTAATTCCTTCTGCTCGAAGAGTCGAAGAAACTTTCCACAAGTATTAGGTTTCTTGTGACAAATATGTCCTGGGAAAATGATTCGCCGACTATTCTCGCCGGACGAGAATATTTGATAAAAGATAAAAAAACATGTGCAATAAAATAACCTGTCGATTTGGTTGTCGGAATTGGTGGACTGCTTTCCGAAGACCAGTGTATCTAAACTTGTTTGAGATAACTGTAAAAATAATTTCTTTTCCCCGAAAATCTATACATATAAGTTGTCCACGAATCGCGGAAACATAAGTAGATTTACCGAGTTTATAGAAAACGAAAGTGTAGAAACATTTGTTGATTAAGTATTGGAAGCATTACATATTACTTTAATCAATAAGAAAAATTCTAATAAAATGAACAAGAATTTTAATTTCTCTGTAATTTTATAATTAATGAATTGCATTTCTATGTTTTCCAACTCCATGAATTTTATAATTCAATCTTATTAACAAACCATTTCTACGTTCTCCAGAGAGAATTCCGTTCGTTCACAAAACAACTGGTAGTAATTAAATTACAATCAGATTCATTAATTGGTACGTTTAGAACGTTCGCCAGGACTGTTATTGCATTACATTTAACAATTAACATTTTGCGCTTTTTTCTAAAGCAATCGTGAGAATGCACAATCGCGACGTAACTGGGTCACCTTATAAGCAGGATTACTCGATGCATAAAAAAGATCAGGGATTATTCAATTTGAATTATGCGATTCCGTGATTCGTTCGGTCTGAAGATGCAATTTCAACGGATCGGGAAGTTAATTTTTCGCTTGAATCCCGATAAGAACCCGCGGCTGGCTATGAAAATATCGCAATACTTCATTTATTGGGAAATACATTTCACAAAATTTGATTCGATTTATTTTATCTGCAACTCATCTTCGATAATGTTTCTTCGTGAATTATTTATTTAAAATAACGTAACGCTAAAGTTACACTAAATACTGTGTGTTTCATTTAATTATATCAAAGGGGAAAAAAGTGTTCTACCGAATAAATTTATTCGAATGTAAATTTTAATTGAATCGCTATAGCTAATTGCAACACTTGTAATGCCAATTTCAGTGGGGCAAATGGGAGAACCTGTGTCTAGCTTCAATTTCACATTTAAAATCTGCAATACAAATCCCGAGTAATAGTGAATATTGCAAGATCGAGGAAATTCAAAGAAATTAAAAATTCCAAACCTGTACTTCGTTCAAGTACGTATTAAGATGCTAAAATGCTTAACCCGAATTTCACACTGAAGTTTTCTAAAAAATTGCAATGCATAAACGTTTGAAAGTACCGAAATTTCAAGGTCCGTAAAACTCCAAGCGTAGAAATAACGACGCGTACAGATTACAAGGTCGCGAAAAGTAAACCACAGCAATTTAACTCTAATTTCCTTTGATAATTACAAAACCGTTAAACTCGTCGAAAGTTATGTCAAAATCGTAATCCTATAGAATGAAAGAAATATTTTCATATCTCTATTTCTTTACCGTTTCAAGGTGACGGTTATCTAAATATGAGAATGTTCACGTCTTAGCAATTTTACATAAAAATTAAAAAAACTCGATTAACACCGATATTTTTAGTGCCTACCAATGCAACGTAAAAAAAAATGATTAAATTCGTGCTTCAATAAATTCGATATTTCGCTGAAAATTGGAAAAATTTCGAAGCTTGAAATACCAATTTATCGTACGTCGTTTTTTTTTCCACGAATTATTGAAAACCGAACAGATTACCTTCGGTTGCATACCTTTTCATTAACCGTGAATACCATTGATAGGGTTCAGTTGAAGATTCGCGGCAGCACGCTCGTTACAGACAATCAAGCAGGCACGGCGTTTTAATTAGAGGACAATCCGTTAATGGCGGCACGAGAGCGCTTCGCCTAATTCCGTGTAATTCAATCAAAGCGCAAATCAAACTACACAGCCACGACAGCTGAAGGTTTCTCTAGGAGATCGTAATCGAGTAACTCACCTCCGATGTAATAAATTTCCAATACAACCGGATATTGTGCTGCCTAGCCGAAGCAATCGACGAGAAAATTGCACAAAAATTGAATAATTGTCTAATTGAACCGCGAATGACGATCTATTAAACGTTCGGTTCGATGATATCATGATTACAATCACTTCGTGACGAAATTAAATACTTTAAGGGCCAGAAATACCGGCCTGTAGAAATTTTCGAGGATAGAAAAATCCAAATTGAAATATAGAAAAATATCATAAATAATTCTGCACAAACACTATTACATGTCGCTACACTACATAGACTTGTAATACTTTCGAAATTGGTATAATAATATTATTTATATATTTTATAATAAGTTTATCGGATAGAGTAACGAAAGTGAAAACATTTATATAAGAATTCAATCATTTTCTAAAAAGTAACTCTTTTCGAGAACTTAATCCGATTGCCTTCTTTAGGTGGAAATTGTAAAGCGTAGAAATAATAATTGGCTTTAATTGTAATAAAGAGTAATAAACTCGAGAAAATATTTCGCGGCTAGAAATTGAATAGTTAAATAATTAGCAGCAATCCAAAATTCTGTTGAAATTTTCCTCGAGCGTTCGTATTATATTTTGATAGAGCCAAATATTAAAGAGGGTGCGTACAAACTGTAAACCAATGTCAACGTGTTTAAGCGCGGTTAGCTTGGAACTTTAATCATTATTTCGTCGCAGTAACTTCAGCAGGTGTTTAGTTAGCTCCATTTACATTACATCGGGATTAAACGTCACGCGTGCCCTGCAGTCGAATTTTAGATGCAGACTATTAAATGAAACATTACTGTACAGTTTGGATAATCGGTCATCAGAAGTCCCACGAGCTTTTTAGCTCTTTTTGGAAAACTAAAATTAAATTGTCTGACGGAAGAAGCTCACAGCTGTCATGCATTCGCGAGGATAATGTCGCACTGGTGGGTTATTTCACAATTTTTAATAACAGAACATTTATCAGGATTTTAACATGAAATCGGTTTCGAAATTAATATCCAAAATTGTCTGCAAGTTGGAAACTTTATAAAAGATAACAAATCTTTGATGAATAGAATCCAAAAAGTTATATACGATGTTTGACACTCGAAAAATTCAATATCGCCATTTTATAAAAAATGTTATTTCTAAGTAGATTGTAAAAATGTGAACAAATTATTGTCGAAGTAAAATGAAGAAATTAATTATATGAAATATGGTAAAATAATACGAAAAATATTAATAAGCGCATATTAAATCATTAAATAAAACAGTAAAATTAGTTTTGAAAACTAACAATCATTTCCAAAAGTTTCAGTATCCGTCATCCCTTTTTGGCAAATCGTGTTGGAATTACGTTCCAGAGCGCTGAACGAAAGTCTAATTACAAATTACCTCGTCAGGAATGGACGGACCGCTTAATTAGTTCAAATCTTTTTGTCAATGGGCCAATTAACACGGTAGATCGAGTGTACTCCATATACCGATGCAATTTCAATCACACGGTTTCACAGCGATCAGAAATGTTCGTATTCCGACGTTTCGTTGGGAAAGCTGATCGAAAATTGCACAACTGCGGTAATTAACTTTACTGTAAACGTCAGATTCCGCGAATAGTGTTCACCGATAAAACAAAATCCATACCTATTCGCATAACGAAAGGTGTAGCATGCATTACACGATACTTAGTCACCGCGAACATTTTCTAATTCATATTAGATTATTCTTGTAGTAACTGAAAGCAATTACTGCACAAATGTTATCTATTATCAGCAAAGTTTTTTAATTATAAATCAGATACAATCACCGATCAGGTTCTGCAGAAATGAAAATTTGTAACAAATATTAATCACGTCAAATGCGAATATTGCAATTTTTTTCTGATTGAGTTTTTTTTGTTAAAATACAGTACCTCCAAAATTATACAAGTAAAAATAAGTGCATCACTGAAAAGATAGCCGCACGTTTAATCGTAACGAGTTAATTTCATAAAAGCCCTGCATTCGTGAAGAAACTTTTTACAAACAACATTTATCCAGTGTAAACCTCATTTAAAAAGCACTGTCTTTCACAATTGCTTATCTTTAACCTACTTAAGCCCTTTTGAAAAACGTCCCACGTAGAACTGATAGGTATTATGTGGATGTGGTAATTCAACGCTGGGGAAATACATTTCACATCCTAGAGAATTATCGTTTATCAGGACTGTTTGCATTTCGCCGGCAATCGTGAAATATTCAGAAGATATACGCCGACGATAAAGTAAATATAATATTGAAGATGCAAGTTTCGTCAAGAAAAGGAATCGTAATCAGAAACGTCGAGAAATAAATTCCGGAAAATCAGGAAAACATCGGATTCTCGATTTGAAAGTTAAAATGATAGTTTATCATGTCGCCCGAAATATATTCGAGAGGACCAAAAGAGTTTCTGTATACTTCCACTACCCACACTCGTTTTTCGTTACAAATTTTCCTCATTAGTCTTCCGACATTTTAGTAATTCGGATTCTACCTCATTTTTTCGGTAAACGATCTCGTAAAAAATTAACTTTATACATTTTTATAACACTTCATCGCGATTATGACATTTCTCTTGTATGTGGAAATCTCTACGCAATAAAAATGCTAAGCTTTCACGTTGTTCGTTGTTCAAATTTCTGCGTCTCGAAGTTTCTATCATTTCAGATTTCCACCCTTCACATCCTTGATATCGTTCTCGTCACTGCACTTTGAAATCTAAGATCGTTAAAACGTATAGGCGTTAAATTCTCCGCACGATAAATTTTCAAACTTCTTAAAATGTCTGCACAGTAAAGTTTCTAATCTTTGAAACTAATCCTTAAAATTTCTGCGCGTTGAAATTCCTGCGCTCTGAAGTTCGCAAGCCGACGAATTTCCGCACCCCAAACATTTCTCTCCGGGCCACCAAGTAATTTTGAACCCGACGCGAATTACGCCGTCCCCATAAAGAGAAATATTAGTATCGTCGAAACTTGGCCACCCCAAAAAGTGGCCGCATATTAAATCTGACAACGTACGCGGGCTTTTGATGCATCTAAACCGAGGCCCCGAATCACCGAGCAGGAATTTAAATTTCAGTTTCGTTGTTCGACGAGGTGGACCACCGGACCGGTCGACGGAATATGAAAAATCGCCGAAATCCCAGTTGTCACGTGTCCATCATTTCGTTAGACGTGCGATCGTTTCCAGATGGGGAAAAAAAGGAGAGAGAAAAAAAAAAGAAAAATCAGTTGTAACGCACCGGTTGAAGCTTCGTTTGTGCTAGCGAGAAATTCTCTCGTCGTTGTGAATGTGTGCATCGGTGAAACCACGTGAAAGGATGTTTGACACGAGTGCGTCCTGCGTACGTTCCAAACCACGCGGAACACGTCACACATACGCAGACATGTGTATGTATATTAGGATGGTCGTTAAAAATTAAATCTTTTGCGTCGCCCCCCAAAAAGCTTCCTTATAATGCAAAAACACTAGGGATTTTTTTTTAAATTAAAAACAAGGCGTGCCTCAAGACGATCTAAGTTAATTTTTTGGTATAATCATGTTTTTGGGAATTTTTATGAAAAATGCAATTTTATTCGAAATATAAACAATTATCGAACCCAAATCAATAAAAAAACCTCTGTTAATCAAAATAATAATAAAAAAATTTAATTTAAAGTCTTTCCCAGTTAATTTGGTCTATTAAATAAAAAAATGAAAGATATTCAAATTAATATTTTTATTTTAAAATTAAATTAGTACAAACGTAATTTTAATATCTAGATTTCTTTACTCCAAGGTTTAAGTAAACTTTTTTTCGTATTAACTTAGATCGTCTTGAGGCACGTGTTGTTTTTAATTTAAAACAAAAAATTCCCCAGTGTTCTTTCTTCAAAAGGAAGCTTTTTAGGGGCGTCGCGAAAGATTTAATTTTTAACGACCACCCTAATGTATATGGATACACGGTAAAAATGTAAGCAAACCGCTCATGTAACCGCCTGTTACACGTGGAAGCATATGTATGAGTGGTACTCAATTAACCTTTGGAAAATGTTAGACAGGAAATAGTTTACTTTCATTTGGTGATAAAGTACTTCCCGTTGGTTGAGATATTATTGGTGTACAGCTGGCCTGATTACTGAGCGTGACATAACTGAATTTTGTTATATTAGTCAATTGACTGTAACATCAGTGCAGTTATATTTATATTAAATATTCTATGTACTTATACTAGGCGTTCACCTTTAATGGTTCGCGCGAGTTTAAAGTACTTACGACACTGTATTCCAAATAGTTATTAACCAACATTTAAATGTTTACATCAGTGAAAATAGTAGAAGTGGTGATTCAGCAAAACATTAATTACTTCTAAATAAGTGTGACAAAAATACAAACTATCTCAAGTACATACGACTGTTAATTGTTATAAGCATAATATTGTGCGAATAAAAACGTTATATTTTACACTATTAATTTATCGAAAAATATATAATATGAATTCATTTAAAAATGTTAATGTGACATTGAATTCATTAAAAAAAAGTATATATAAAATACTTGTTATCACCGTATCTTGTCAATCTAATTTGGAAAAAATTTCGTGAACATTTTTCTTTTATTACATTTTTGCAAATTGGAGTAAAATCTCGCGGACAGGCAAAACGAACATCCGTTATATATTTGAAAAATTTCGATGATTGAATGCATATTTACCATACATACGCTATTTGTTGCGTCACAGGAAAAACGCATCCACGTTTAAAAGTAAAATGGTTCACAATTCACCATTGTTAACTATAATAATTATTCGGTGTATTGTTTTCTCAATACTATAGAATTCCACGAAATAAACGAACGAGTCTGGTATACGTCGCGTGGCACCGACACAATGCTAAATACGATACTACATGCTCGCGTAGAATTGGTTTATAAATTTCCGTAAGCCAACGATTTCGAACGTGATGTCAAACGCATCTGCGAAAATCGCGTCGTAAATTCATGTACAGCGAAAACTATTTATTGATTATGGGTATATGAATGATTCCAACGTGTTCGTAGGTACACATGTAAGAATACTGGTATTTGTGCGGACTTTTATACATATAGAAGCACGCACTTGGCGTCCAGAATATGTATTTCGAAAATTCCGGTGAAACTTTGCAAACGTCGTTTTAATAGCAACTGCAAAATTAATCAATTAAGACTTGCAGCAGACTGTTATAAAAAAGTAATAACCAGTAACTGGTAGCCCTACTTTATTTAATACCTCATCTTTCACGTTTCATGACAGAAAATCTATTTTTAATTTTTAGTCAAAGTAATTTGTATGGATGAATGAAATCTCTGAAATAAAATGCAGAAGGTATTCTTGAAGGAAAACATGAACTTGCCAGTATTATGTACTTAATCTTCTAAATACCAAAGGTGGGGATAGGATAAATTTGTATGTAGATGGAATCAAATAATTCATAAGCCTCATTTTAAAAAATATAAGCTAACGGTGTTAATAGCATAGTATTTGCAGTTTTACAATTAGTAGAAAACGAAGGTCACTGATTGACACTACTCGGTATTACGAGTAACATTGTTACCCCTGATATTTAGAAGGTTAAATAAACGAGAAATAGATTCGTGCGACCCTGTTTTAATTGTGACACCTTCGAAGTTATCGAGATATTACACAATCTTCTAAAGTTACATCGCAGAGATGGTATATGTTCCGTATATGTATGTGCAGGAATTAGATATACTCCCTTGAGATACTTTACTTTGTTTAGGAAGACCGGAAGTTCTAGCGAGCTTGGTATGAGAAGTTAAATACCGATAACTATTCGTATAAGTGTAACGTGAGTTTATCAACATATAATAATCTGATGTAAGGATAAATTTTTCTACGTCATCGTTTAAATTCAATCCGAAATATTACGCGCTAAAATTGAATACCTGCTTATCCTGCAATTTTGACGGAAAACGATAACTTCGAATTGAGAATCGTAAAATTCGTATTTTAAAATCAAAAGGAAAGATGAAGACGGATATGTTAAATAAAAACACAAGGGTTTATCTTTTTTTTGTTACTTTTTAGCAAGTTAATATAAATATGTCTAATATTATTCCTTTTTTTATTACAATACCGAGTCATTTATGTTTCAACTATCAATTTATGTATTCCCGATGACACTTTAATCAAATTTAAACAAATACCTAATAAATCGTCCTTCGAATAGTAGCTTTCTTAACAAAAACTTTTATCAACTAAAACAGTGAACAATCGCTCGGTAAAATGAATAACTTAAAATACCAGGGGTCGAAGGTTAATAGCTTCTACTGCAAGTATACCCTATAACTTTTCTCCTCTCACGATCAGCCAATATTCGAGTAAGTTTCGCGAAGCTTCAGTCACTCTTTACCTTTGCACACCGATATATGAATCATGCTCGTGTGAGCGAACGTGCACACGGATATCAGCGTGTAGGCGTAAAGGGTTTTCCTTAAAGGTAAAATGCCGAAGAAGCGATCCCGGAAAATTTGCACGATATTCACAGTGCAACGTTCGAGAGATGAGCCTGCCTCCCTTTCCTTAGTCGCGGTAGCTCCTTTTACGAAGCCGTTCGTGAAAGGAAATTTCGAAAAATAGAGATGAAAGGGAAATGTACCTTGGCTCGTGTAAATACCAATTTGAAAGACGAGCGTTTCACGGTTTACAAATATTTGACATGTTTATACATGGATTCTTAATCAATATCCGATTTGTTATAGAACTTGCAAACCCTCCACTTTGTATTTCAGTTTAGAAATATTCGAAATTGTATGAATATTTATACGTAGGACGTACTATTAGAAAATTAGAAAATTGAATTGATGATATGACATATGAAATAATATTTCTAATTAGAAAATTGAAGAAAGCAATAAAAACTGCATTTGATCTATATATTTTACATATGTATATGTATTTCGTAATTCAGGTGAATGACGATGTGTATTAAGTTTTATTAACAGAATGTGAAATAAATATTTTGAATGTTAAATGAAATTACACATTAGGATGAAAATTATGGTATTTGCTGTTTTATTTCAATGATGTAAATCGAATTTTTTCAGAGTTCATAACATTTCAATCATATTATTTATAAACTTTTCAAACCTGTACGGTAGGAAAACCTATAAATTAAAATTACCATGCCTTGCCTACGCGAAAAATGTGACTACGTTGCAAAACGTGTACGCCTTGAAGATTCTATCCTTGAATATTTCTGCGCGTACATTACAACTTTATACCGGCTGTTTGGAATTCAACTTAATAAATCCTCGTGCACTCATGCATCCTTTAACCCCTGAACGCTAAAAATGCATGCAGAATCCGAAAACCTAACCCTCCGTGAATTTCACGAGAACATAACTCTTTCGTTTGAAAAAAATAAATACCACTTTCGGAATACCTTTAACTATACGATTTCACTTCACTTTTCATGGAAATAAATAACTTTAACGTGAATTTTATGAAACGCATAATAATACATTTTTTAGAAAATAAAATAATACAGTATCGATGAATTGTTAACGTTCCAGGGTTAAACACGTTACCAAAACAACAATATAATTACGAATAACTTATTCGTAAATTCTATGCTACTGGACAAATACTATTTTTGCCCCTGTTTTTTGCAATTACCTCATTCGCTACCGCGACGTAGTTTTACGTCAATTTAAAATCTATAATTAAGCGCGGTAGACGTAGTACAGGAATACTTTTTATACGATTTAAGTTCAAATTAATAAAAATGAATGTCACCTGAAAATTAAACTAATTTGTTTATATATCTTCAGCATGGAATACGAAAACAGGAAAGTAAATTTTCGTTTGTTTTCTATGTGTATATAGTCAAAAAAATCTGTAAAGAATCTTAAACTTTCCTTGTTAGATCTCTATTATTATCATATTATCTTCAATTTAAACACGTCAACTTCTATAAACCTCCAGCAATAAGTACTTACAAAGATAATATCTTAATCCAAAGTACTTATCTCTTTTTCCTAGTTTAATAACGAAACTAATTTTAATCAATCCGGCTTCCAGACTTATCACTAGAACTACCAAGGCATTCAAAATGACTGATTCCTAATTTCTTATAAAACTCACATAAATTTACACAATGCGTTTCCTAAAATTCACCATAACAATAATTCTACACGTACTTAAATAATTAAACCGATCAAATTACTATCCTATTTCATTCCCTTTTACAAACAAATTAATTTAATACTTTTATAGTAAAACAAATTAATTTAACACTATTTCTACCACGATTATGTGTATACCTATTTCGACCAAAAGGTGTCTTTTGAAACCTTTTCGTTTGAATGCAAATATTTGCCAAAACTGTTGGGATTCCAAATTACCAGTTAAATGTAGATAACTTAACAACTATTGTATAAAAAGTCAACAAATTAATTGTGGAGAAATAATTCAACTTAACGAATGATTTTAAGTTAAAATTTGATAGGTGTCTTTTGACACCTCTTGATAGAAATTAAACTATATAATTTATCGATCGTTTTATTCATATAATTACTAATAACTTTATGCTGGCCTTTTTTTACGATCTAAAACTTTTAACAAATTTGAAGCTACATATATTAAATTATATCAAATCAAAAACTTACCCATCCACAGTGGGGAACTAACTTTATTTTAATTGAAAAATTCCGTCCGACGTTTCGGTCCTGTTTGGGACCCTCCTCAGGGACACCTTTCAAAAACTATGTTTAGATTTAAATCTAGATGATTTTAAGATTTTAACATCCCCTGTTTTATCTAGCGTTCTCATTACGTTTCACAATGTCTAATGAGTAAGACGTGTTTTGCTTATCGTCTCCGTTAAAATAATACATCCACAGTAGGTAAGTGGATTAATTATGTTCTTACTTAATACGCATTATACCATTTTTAATAATATGAAACGTGATCCATTAAAAATTTATAACACTATTTATTATTACAAAATTTAATTTTCACAAACATTCAATTTTTAAGTTTATATTTCAATTACACTCTGGTTCCGACACAATAATTTATTTTGTGTTTTTTTAAATAACGGAACATAGTTTTTGAAAGGTGTCCCTGAGGAGGGTCCCAAACAGGACCGAAACGTCAGACGGAATTTTTCAATTAAAATAAAGTTAGTTCCCCACTGTGGATGGGTAAGTTTTTGATTTGATATAATTTAATATTATATAGCTTCAAATTTGTTAAAAGTTTTAAATCTTGATAAAAATAGTGTTAATATTTTTAGATAAACCGATTAAATCCTCGATAAGTAATTCTAGCGTGAGAAAAAGCGAACAGATTTTCAGCAGCGAAAATAAAAATACTGCCAACAAAGTCACATTTTCAAGTCTCCGGTAATCTCAGGTAACAGTTTCTTCTAGGAACCCTTGTGACACTCACCTTACACATTGTCGATTGGCGCGTCGTAACGCGGCGGCATTCGTGCCGTAATGATCTCATGCGGTGGGAAATCGTGTGCCCGGGTGCCGGGCAGGTAATACACGAGGCAGGAGACCCCGACGAGGAACAGGAAAAACAGGAACACGAGGTCGAACATCAGCAGGGAGTTCAAGGTCATCAGCTGCATCGTGCGCGTGCAACTTTCTCCACCATTACACACATATACGCACGTCTACCGCACGCACGCGCGTTCCCACCGACGCACTGAATTTCCCGCCTTTCGCGATTTACAGTTTCCTGTCCGAATTGTTCTTTTTTTTCACCCCTCTGTCTTGGATATCGTTTGATCGACGCGAATTTCAAACGTTTTACCTGTATTTCGATAAATTCATGGAATTTCGGGTAAACTTGGAACGTAGCAATCTGACGGACAACGTGACGATTTGGGAAGAAAAGATCGAATTCGGAATTGCTGACATTCTGGAAATAGATACAGGAGAAAGGGAAACTGGCACGGAGAGGCTGGGTTCTATTTAAAAGAATATCGAGTATTTTGATCTTTTCGATATGTAGAAGATTTTAGATGTTGGTTTGGGATTGATCTTCTACCAGTGGTATTTCAGAATACATTAATTGTGTTGAATTGCTTTACTTAAAATTGGTTTTATTAATCTAACTCTTAATAATAATTAGTATTAAAGCCGCTCACGCACGTGGACTTTAATACTAAACTCAACTTTATAAAACTCTATTTTCTTCACTCAGAAGAACTCACAACGAATCTTTCTCTTAAAAATCTCGCGACACGACACACTTGCTCTCAACTCTCATTCTGCTTGTTTTCTAAAACCCCACAGATACTTATTATTTTGGAACTCGTTCAGCGGTGTTGGGATTGAATGAAACAAAAGTGTAACCAGGGTGAATAATTAGCGTTTTTTAAACAATATGTTTTCAGTTCCAATCGCGATAGATTGTTTCCATTGTTTCTCGCGGAACAGCCCGAGTTTATGACGATTCGAGAAAATTTCCGTGGCGGCTGGAAACGAGCTACGATTCGCCAGAATTTTCATCTTTAGACTTATTACGTGATTAGGTAATTAAATTTACCGCGTAGATTATTGAGGACGATTATCGTGAATCGGTTATGACCGTCGCCATTATAATGGGTTATTTGTGCTGCCCGTATTGTGATATCGGTAGTTATTGATAGGACTTTAACACCGAAATGAACGCGATATAATTGAAACCATTACCCATTCCGTTTGTCCACTTTTATACGTGGAATCGATAAAAGCGTGGTTCATTGGGCAAAAAGAATTACATATCTCGCTTTTCAGCAACGAATTCCAGCGTCACATGGCGGAGGAAAATCAGTTTTTCCCGCTGTACGAACAATCCGCGAGAATTGTGGCGAAATGTAATTAAAGGTGGCTGTCGATCAAAATTACAACGTTTTATTGGAGGCGGCAAAATTGTATTTTATATAGAATATTCTACGTTAGTACGAGAGCGTGACGTTTTTTTATAAAATGTTGTACTTGATACCGTAATTTCATGTTATTTAAACAATACAGTTTCGAAAACCTCAAATAAAAAATTGTTGTTTAAAAGCGACAAGAATTTGACAGACACGGAAAAAAGAATCATTGGAATCCGTCGAAGTGCGAAAATAAAGATAAAGTGTATTTATTTCTTTTGATCGCTTATCACGTATCGTCGATTTAAATGAAATACAGCTCGGTTACCAGCGAATTCGTATTTTTGCAATACGGGTCCGCGTTTGATAATTCAAATAAGCTAAGCCATGTGTGTTTTTTCAAATTGCATAATAACCGAATAAACTTTCCAAATCCTCTTTCGTAAACTGAAAAGTATTAATTAAATAAATCGGTGGAAATATTGCATAAATGTATTATTATGAATCGAATCGATCGGATCGACGAATAAAATCCGATGTGCAATGTTTAATCGCCATGAGTTCCTTAGTTTCAAATAATAATTCTTTCCTTCCGAATTCTTAACGACCACTTGCCCGTTTTCCTGTTTCTTCTACTTTAATACGTCCGAAATCCCGAGAGAAAGAGGAACTAAATAAATGCTATCAAAATGCTCGACTATCCTCGTTACTTTTATTTACGTGCCTCGAAAATCTTAAATAAGAGTTCCTCGTCCCTATTTAGATCCCAATGTTAAATTTCTAAATTGCAAAAATCGAACATTTCTGCTACACGCTATTACTTTGTAAAAAAAAACTGTATTCAATTGATACAGTTTTTTAAAACAAATCACATGGTATCGCTCTATATGTATAATTATCGAATCAATAAAAATAAAATAATTCCGCGAAATCCAGGGTTTGAAAACCAGTTTCCCGAATTCAACTGCGACCAGATAAAAGATATCCGCAATCTGGAAAGCGATTTGCGGAAATTGTTTTACCATTAATTGAAAGGTGCAATTTAACAGGTCTGAATCGGCCTGGCGGCTTCGTGTCGTGATAATTACCGTCACGAACCGCTGGAAATACAGAAAAGGCGTTCGGAACTTCTTCAATGGTTTCTATACGTTCGACACACACGTCCCGCGCACACGAAAGAACCGGAGGTCTGATCTTTCGGAGTACAATAGAGTCAGACCATTAGTTGCAGCGGCAGCGATATGGCGAAAGAGGAACGTTTAAGTGCAGAAGACAGCATCGACATCGATCGCCGATTAGATGCATCCAGCCCCTAGGAAACTTCTCTAAGGGATTCGTTCATATTTGGCACAGAGAAACTGGGATGCTTTTAAAGATATGATGCCACCGATCCGCCGCTTTCAATTTCCTTAAAATTATCTTGTCGGTTTCACCGGCCCACTGTCCGTGTTTCAATATGTAGGATTATTCTTTGTTGGAGACTTTCGACCATATTTAACCCTTTGAGCGCTGACCGATTCGCCGCTAAGCGTGCGCTGTGGACTGCGCAATCCGTACGAAACCACTGAATTTTCATTCCAAGTATATTTATTGTAAGTGAAGTAAATTATGTGAAAACGCATATATGAGGTGCCTAGAATACAAGGGGTATAAGTGACTTTTATTTAGTTCCGAGAAAATTAAGTTCAAAGCTCACAAATGCTCACAAATCACAATATAATACAATATATTTTTTTTTATTCAAGAGTGGTAAACCATGTACAGGATGGACATTTCACTTAGATTCCTCTACCACTCAAATGAATGGTAAATTCAGAGTTTCATGGCACAGAGCTCAGTTCTTTTGAGAATATCACTTATACCCATTGTGTTCTAGGCACCTCATATATGGGTTTATAGTCAAAATCTAATGGTTTTGTGAGAACGCATATATGGGTTCATAGCCGAAATCGAATGGTTGTGTGAAAACGCATATATGGGTTCATAGCGCTTAAAGGGTTAATGAACGTGGAAATAGAGTGATCAGAGCATCCGGGTGTTTTAGTTAAATGGTGAAATTTAGTGAAAACTCTAGTTTCTTTTTCTTTGCTTAGTTTTGCAATTCAGGTATTGTAAATTTGGTGTGACTAAGTTCTGTTTGACGAAGGCAAATTGGCGAAAATCGAACTGTTTTCAGAATGCAATTTTTCTAGGGCTTGTATTGGATTATTTTTTAAGAATAAGTGTCCTAAGTCTAAAAACAATTCCCAGTATTATGTTAAGGAAAAGTCCTTTTGGCAATGGGTGAGTTAAAATGAACAATTCCATTACATTTTTAACGCGAAAAATCAAATACTATTAATACAAATTAACGAATTTAGAAAAATCTTTGTTCCTTTCTTTTGTAATAAGCGAAAAATGTGACTTGCGACTGTCTACCTCGGTACATCATTAATCGAATCAAATCTATTAATTAAGTTTACTTGACGATATCTAATATTGTCGGAATGCAATAATATGTCAATATATTCCTCATTAAGTAATCATAATACTGCGGTAATTGATTAACTCGTTAAAGAAATTCTAATTTTATTTCCCTTAAAATTCTGTTTCTTGTGTTCATTTATATTTGCTTTGCAACTTGGTTCTTTCTCCATGATTCGTTGGGAAATATGCGACTTCGATCGACATCTCGTTAAACCACTTGACATTATTTCCGCGACGTTCGAACCTTTCGTATTTCTGATTCGCTTAGTGGTTGACGCGGGGGTTAACGTCAGGTTAACCGATCTGTCAGAATTTATTTCAATTTCTGTAAAATATATATATATATATATATATAAGCATCGTAGTAAGTACGTAAGCCAGACGTCGTGTGACTTCACGCCGGCGATTACTTTTTTTTTCCGCGCCCTACTTTTACCAATTTCGTGTTGTAAAATAATGCGATTAATTAGTCACCGACATATTCGCCAATTTTTTCTCTTCTATTTATATGAAAAATTTCCACAACGTAATGCACAGAAAACCCACCCGTATATTCGTTTAAATAATCCCAAACATTATTAAAACTATGCGTATAAAAGCAATCAAAACCGTGAAAGTGTTAAATACGTTTTGTACAGTGTCAGATGTTTCATTAATTTATACGATTAATTAATTTCTTTAACATAACATATACCGAAGAACTTCTGAGTATTTCTTTTAATTATAATGATAAAAAAATCCAGTTTTACTCGTCGTCTACCAAAAATAAAACACTCTAATTGCGTATAGGGTTCTATTAACAAATTGATGATGTATTAATTGGCCAATGGAGACGGGCACGAAGCCGGCCAGTTTTCCACTTACGGGAAATTGATCAGCGCAGTAAACACTGACCAATTCGCATGTGCCGAGAACATCGACGGAAATTTACGGGATGACATAATTTCCGTTCAGAATTCAGCGCTCAAAAGGAAAATCTTGTCGACGGCGAAATCACTCCGTTCGTGCAGATTG
The DNA here is from genome assembly GCA_917499265.3 of Mimumesa dahlbomi. NCBI lineage: Eukaryota > Metazoa > Arthropoda > Insecta > Hymenoptera > Crabronidae > Mimumesa > Mimumesa dahlbomi. The sequence goes on along the minus strand of OU824118.1, from coordinate 5,375,083 downwards.
GTAACGCCCCCAAATTTGTAGATTCACTTTAATACGAAATGGCCGAAGATAGGAATTTCGGACATCACGAATCGAAAATTTATTGAACGTCGATTTCCAATTTTACCACAAAACAGACCACGAAAATCGTGTGACAACGTAGAATCAAATATTGTATACATAAATATCCGGACACGCATAGTACTTGGAAATTATATTTCCCTGTGTTTGAACCGATTATGACAAACAATCAAATTCCTTCACTCAATTTAAAAATTGATTAAGATACAATAATATGATGCTTAAATATATTAACTTCGAAAAATCAATAATTTACACGTACAAAAATAATTTCATAAACGCCATAGTCTCTGAATAACAATGACATACACTAGAGGTATAGGATTTTTAACAATACCTTTAGACGATTCTCTAAAATGCAAGCGAGTATATCAAGATAAGCAACATAGTGAGGAATTTGCATTTGATGACCTCTGAAGAATTTCAAGCCATGTAACTTCATTCCGCAATGCTATCCGAGCACAGAAATTTCAGAGTGTCAAAATTCCACGACAGAAATACTGCGTAGAGTTTTCTATCGCTGCATACGTTTTTCAAAGTTTAGTCATTTCGACGAATTGAAATTTCAATGCGTCAAATTTGAAAAATTCAGAAATACCTGATGGTGAAGATGTGGAGAATTTAGAAGTGAAAGTATTTCAAAGCGTATGGATACTGTGCCGTGGAAATTTCGAAGTACGAAACATTTAAGACTCATATTTTTTAATAGTTTGCAATCAATACGTGTTATTACTTTCGGTAATTTGTTTAAATATGTTGGTAAAACAACCAGTGTTAACTTCTCTGAAGTTGATTAACCAGTCAGCTGTTGTGATTTCTTCGAAAAGTATTACCTAAAATGTGTCGCAAGAAATAAGCAATGACGATTTTTTCATAACAATTACTAAAATATCCGTTACTAATTTATCCGTTTAACAATCATGTATTTATATGTTTTATTTCATCTGAGCCTATAAGTATTCGAAACGTTTTAAAATTTAGGAATTTATATTTGTCATAAAATAAAATATTGTCATTTATTCGTGACGAGTATACTCGTCAAAAACAACTGACTGGTTAAAACGTTTTACGTTTGGAAGCAAATCTTCAGTTTTCTTAGAACTTTTGACAAATGTCTGCATTTCAAACCAGACTCGATGTATTGTATTAATGGAAATTGATAGATATACAATTAATCGCTACGTTGATAAAGCAATTTTGATTTTTAAAGAACTTGAGACGAAAATGCAGGAACGTGAAGAAAAAACGAACGAAATAAAGTTAGAAGGGTACTTAAATAAAATCAAGAAGATATATCTCTATGATTGATGAGTATGATTGGCAGTATGTCGCGAACCGTGATTTAAACGATCTGCAAGAGACAGGAAAACGATACCGTGAAATACTAAACTAAAAGCATCAAAGATAAAGGTATATTAAAATGATAATCGCAAAAGAAAATAATCATCTGTTTGATTTTTACCAGATAAATTTTTCAAATCTTTAAATCAACAACCCGTCGCAAAAAACAGAGTAAAAAATATTTCGCGGGGAAAACTTTACAAACAATGTATTCTCCATTTCTACATTACCCTTTCCTTCATTCGAATTAAATCAAAGTACGATATAATTAACAAAAAATGGAAATAAGTAAAATGAAAATTATAACTTATTTATAAAAATCAATCTACTGATATAGAAATAAAAATTGATTCTCATTATTATTACATTATTTTATAAATAAACAAATTAAACTATAACCGGAAACATAGATTTTCTTCCTAATTAGCTATTAATTATAAAAGTCTGATTTTGAATAAGATGACTGACAACTAATTGGAATCTATGGAACTCGTTCTACATTTTTTGCCTAGAGAATCGGCTTTCCATCATCGCCAATGAACGTCGATGTTCAACTTGTTCCCTTTTGACGTTCGTCCCATTTTACATTACGTGACTGTAATCCTGTAGTCGCCCATTCATGGTCAAGGTACACACTCTGCATTCAGACTAAAATTAGTCTTCCGTAACGGGCAACCAAAGAATGAAACACAGTATCGCGTAATATTACGTAATACGTTACATACTACATGCGTGATAGACATTCACTTTTGTTTTTTTACAGATATTTAATTTCTACTGCAAATTATCTGTGCTTTATAAACAGATATTCTAATCTATCATGTTTGCATTCCGAAGAGAAAGATGTCGCATGAATTATAATTGGAAAATGGGTAAACGATTAATTTTCGAAAACGCGTCGCGTCGAAATTAAAGGAGAGCAGGTATAATATGATTTGTGACTGGATGTGACATTTTCAGCGAACGTCCGTTCGTACTTTGCGATGTTGCAGAAAAGGAGCCTCATACGCGTAAAATATGCTGAGCGAAGGAATTCTTATCTCGCGATAGAGATATACTACACCCTCGATTTTAGAAAGTAGCAAACATACACAATATCGTGCTAGTTGTTGAATATTTTCTCTCATTCAACATATGACACGAATGATTTTTAAATAATCCAAAATGGCGTCACGTATCAAATGATATACTGGATTAAATCAGATCTACATTGTCGGGTGAGACTAACGAAACCGTGAAAACGTACGTATATTTTTCTGCAGCAGCTTACAAAATAAAATAATCTGCAAAGTGGGATTCGAAGCATCGATGTGAAACCTGTTTGCGACGAAGGAGGAAAAGAAGCAGAACTATATCTACCTTTCAACTAATCTCAGAACTGGTCCGTTGAGTCGTGGAATTAAAAGCCGTAATAGAATTATTCCATTTGTGTAACTTTTACCTCGAGACGTAAATCCCGGTGAATCGACGACTCTTTTTTCATTTGAACCTCGCCACGAAGTACAGATTAATTTGGTTTCGCGGTGGGTGCTTTTATTCTACGACAACGAAATCCCATCTCAATCGTGATGATAACGATCAAATGATTTATTCATGTATTAAAATATAGGCAGTTAGAAATTAATTTATATATTGCCATTAAACCTGCGCGAATATCCCAGAGAATCAGTCACTCAAACTCTTTTTATTATAATTTAGCTATCTTTACTAAGAGAAATTATTATCGATCGAAATTAATATTTCCGACTATCAATATGGTCTAATAAAACTAATAAATTACTAATAAAGCAGGAGGGCCCAATGATGGCCCAATAATTTTATTAGTGATTTATTAGTTTTATTACATCATATTAATAGTCGGAAATATTAATTTAGTTATTACCTATCTTTATCATTATTCGTATATTAAATACAAATTGATATCTGCTGGGAGTTTCGAAAATTTACAAATCCTTATGTGTTAATTTTCGGCTAATTCAAGATTAAATTTATGTTTTTAAAGGAAAACCACGATAATAATTATTTTTATTATGAAGCTCTTGAGAAAAATGTAATATTTTATAAACTTTTGGACAGATAAAACATTGAACAGAGAATTTTGAAAAAGTATCGTGTTATACTCCGGTATCTGGTTTACATTGAATTCTCCTACACTTCTTAAGCTCAAATGTAAAACATTCCTGGATATTCATACATGTATGCAAATATTCCTGCGTTTCCTATATGAAGCACTTTAATTTTAACTGTAAAAAAACTCCTCCTATACACGCTTTCGTTCCCGATACGACCCATGAATATCAAAGACTTCAATGCACATACAACAAAATATTTCTAAACTGCACTCTAAATATCCACTCTAAATTAAAACCCTATTGTTCGTTCTATTTTTTCACTACCGTTTCCAAATTACAGCTCACAACAAAATTGACGCAAAAGTTTGTCGATGATCCTTATCATGTCGAAATATTTTGAACTTTTACAAAAATTCTTAATCGGAAAATAACTCTATCGTTAAAAATATATGATTGTTTAAATGATGGCCCCTGAATATGTACCCATTTTCTTCATTAACTCCTTAATATACCAGTCCGTTTCTGTCGCGAGAGTTTCTTTCCGTCCGACGATAAAACCTCGTAAAAATCTCGTGCTGCCATAAGTCAGACACACAAATAAATAAAACGAATGTCATACTCGTTTGCCAGCTGTCGCGTGTTTCCATGTGTGTGCGCCTCGAGGCTACCACGACTGCATTTTGCTTAGCTCCACCGACAACGTGTGCTTGGAAATAACAGTATATGTATCTGCGACACATTTACAGCTACTATTAAACAGAACTCTGCATTCCTACCTGGGAACTAGGATGTAATTCGCCAAGTTATTTTTCGAGACTGTTAACTCATGGAAGAAGATGACAGTTAAGCACACCCAACTAGCGATTACGTTATCAATTCGATTTTTTGGATCGTAAAGCAGAGTTTTACAACAGATGCTATTCAATGCAGTGTTTCAACAGGTAAGTCGTTACGAAATTCGCGTTAATGTTACAGGAATATAATAAAATAGTAATATTTCTTCTTCTTCCTCGAAACTGTTGTTATCAAACTTTTAAACGACATTCCATGCATATTTACCAGGTTTCCTTTATCTTTCCAAGTGCTAACTTAAGGATGATTATTTAATTCCCTAATTAAATTTCATTTAATTTATCGCATTCACGATTTATTTACATATCTTCTCCGTTAGATTAAGTACGCTCTCGGATAATAAATATGAAAAATTGTCTTAATTCCGTCACACTGTTATCAGTGTTTTTACCCCGTGAGAAAATTCGCTCTCTTTTTGCAACGCCCACATAATTGGTCCAAATGACTGCGCTTATCCGACGCTTTTCCATCGGCGTCAATGTTTGCCTATTAACGTCTTTAGAATCTCGACTACCGTCAAACCTCTCTCTCCCTCTCTCTCTCGCTCACTCTCTCACTTTTGAGGGCGACAAGTTCTCGTTAAGAAATTGCGGCGACCATACGTACAATCAGTGTACGTATAGAGCGTGTTCAAAGCGGCCACAACAAGTTTTAATGAACACTCCGGAAACAAGCACGCCTACAATGGGCCACCGGCTGTTCACGTTCGCTTTCCACCTAAGGGCGAACATTTCCAGCTGAAAAATTACTGCGACCCGGTAAATTTTAGAATGTCACAACGACGATATACACGTTAGATAAACACGCCGAAATTTCGCGGAACTGGATATTCGCGATGCCAAGAATTCTGTAACGTTACGTGGGACGTACGATAGAGGTTTAGTTTGTTAGAAGAGGGTGAGGTCGCATCAACCGCACGTACAAATTAAAATTTGAAATTACTAGCATCTGATATTTACGAAAAGACAAGATTTAATAAAGATTTTTCTGAGAAGTTTTCTGATAACATTTTGAAAAGCTGACGAACATCTGGTGACAACTAAGAAACTTAAAAACACTGTGTTGATTCATTTAATTAAATCTAAACTGATTGTAAAATATAAATGTTGAATTTTTTATTTCGGCCAATAATGCGATCCTAGAAAACTTTATAAAATTCTAAACTTACTTACATATGAAAAATAAATACTTACATATGTAAGTAAGTTTAGAATTTTATAGAGTTTTTAGGATCGCATTATTGGCCTACGTAAAAAGATCAACATTTATCATTTTTAAGCGATCGATAAAATTATTAGTTCAATGATTATAAAATATTTCAATTTCGACAACAAACGTTTCACTATCGAAACATAAACTTCATTTCGATTTTCCTGATCGCGAGTCGCGTATCGCGTCGACACAAGGGCCATAAATTTCCCTAATCAAACTTCATCAGTTTCGCGGTAGAAAAAAAAAACATGACGGATCGCTTTGTACGTCGACGTACATACACCCGAGGAAAAAGAACGCGAACCAAACGGGAAATAGAAAGAGGAAGAAGAAGGCAGGACGCTTTATGCCAACCCGGAGCAGTCGGGACAGATATAGACCGCAAGATAAACGACGTATTACCGGCATAAAGCAGCATCCTCGACATGGCTGTCAGTGGAAACGTAACACGGGACCTGTATCTTCCCTGTAGCCTGTTTTCTCGATGCCATTCAACGGCGTTCACGAAATCGCGGAAAAAGAAAACGCGAGCGCGTGTGGATTTCTGGAAAAGCCGGCGGAGAAACCGCGGGGACAGGTTACATCGCGAATATCGATCCTCCTTCCTCCATTTAACCACCTGACTGCCGTGTCACGTTGGATTTTATTGCACCTCCTCGCCGACGTTGTTGCATGTCTACGTCCCTGCCTCGTGTTCACGTCGTTTCCCCCATTACCGTGGGACAGATAACGAAAGTTTTCGGGAAATAGCATTTACCGGTTTCCCGACCGTTTGTGTGTTTCAGGGGATTGAGATCAAATTGTGTGTAATCTATGTGTTGTTAATCCATTCGCTGCCAAGACGAGTATACTCGTCCTACTTTCAATATGTTATGAGATATAGGGTATTGAATTAGCAAATTTTTTGTGACCACAAACGTAATTATACAAATGTAGAAAACTTGGAAAAAATACTACAAATAAAGTTTATTTGTTAACTTTGGTAAATGATACCACTCAAATTATAAATGGCAATGAAAATAACTTCATATAATTTAAGCTTCGCAGTGAATGAGTTAATGATGTATTTAGTGATGGACTGTGGAATTGGTAACAGGTGTTCGAGATAGAGGTGTAAAAGTGAGAAGTAGAGTCGTAGGATTGAGAAGTTTGAAAGATCCGCTTTCCAATTACAGAAGTACAAAGGAATGAAATTTTTGTTTATTAAAAATTCTATTGTGGTACTGCAATAGAACAATGTTAAAACATTGATAAAAATGAAAACTGTGTTTTGTTTTGCTGAAAAGTGGTTAATATTCGCACAGAGCCCTGTAAATTACAAATTCTTCAAAGACTTTTTAAAATCTTAGGCCAATGCGATACCGTAGCGGTAATTTTGCGCCAATTTCAAAATGTATCGAGTTTGAGTTTTCTTTATATACATATACGTACCGTACACACCAGTAATAAACACTTTATAATTTAGAAAATTCAACGTGTATTTTCGAAAAAATTCTCCCTTTTTTCAGATAAACGAATAAATTTTTCTATACTAATTTCAATAGATTGCCACTGTCAAATTGCCCTTGCTGGGAGATACGTTCGCGAGAGTCTTCTTCCGATAATTTCAAGTCACAGCGTGAAACGCGAGACGGCGCGAGAACTTTAAAGCGACGCGAAACTTCGCAGTTCGCGGACAGGAATAATGAAAGTATGACGAAATCCGAATGACAGGAATTTTTGTTCACGAATGTAGCGAAGAACATAATTAAAAACCTTTCCTCGGCGATTTCCCCGATCGCAAAGTAAGCAGAAAGTTGAGAAGTCGAGAGAACCGAATCGAAAGTAAAGCAAACGCGCCGTTCAGTTATTCTTGAACGCGACTCCGAGGTTATTAAGCGAAGTGCGAGTAATAACTTGAATGTGGAGACAGAGTAATTAAATTCTCAAAAGAACAACGATATGATAGCAGAGAAAGCACCGATAGAGTTTCCATTCAATTTCTCGCTGATCCGACAGACACGTTCATTCACCGAATTTATCAAAACTTTTTAATCAATTTTCTCTCACAAATAATTTTAACGGAATGTTATTTCCAGTTGAGAAAGTGTAATTTAAACTGTTATCAATTTTCAAGTTCATACGAACCGACGATCGCAAAACGTTCTCGATGAAGCAACGATCGATAATTATCGCTGGCAAGAAACATCGTCACCCAATAAATTGACAAATCGTTTCCCAACCTCCCGATATGGATGCATCAGTTCCAATTTCACGGTACAAATGAGTGTTGCCCGACAAAAACAAGCATCTATCTGTTAAATTGAATTTTTCCATCCCACCCGGAACTCTGATTCGAACAGAGCGTTCATCCCACAGATCTTACTTTTCAATTCTCACCTAGGGACCAATTTTCCGACCCCTGCCACCCTTGACCGTAAATTGCTTTTTTATTTTTTATTCGCCCAGGAAATTAATCCCGTCTATTACCACACGTATCGTGGACAGCCGTATTTTTTTCATTTAATCACGGGGCCACTTCACCTTTTCGCGACTTGCTTTAATATCTGAATCCGGCGACGTTTTAGTATTTACGTGGTCGTTGCTCGTTAAAACGTCGGTGCCGTCCTTTTACAGCGATGCGAGAGAACGGGAAAACCTGTAAAAAGCAGTCGGGAAAAAGGGACGATGGTCCTTGCATAAAATCGTACAACTGCGCGCAATTATTCGCCGGAATGTGTCCCTTTCTGGCGACAGGTAACCAGCGATACAAAGGGACGAAAAAAAACGGGCCCAGTTGTCGTTCCTACGGACTCAATTATGTAAACCCTCGCAACTAGGGCCAGAGAAAACACACGTAAGATGTATCCGAAGGTGTAGAAAGGTTTTAAGGAAACGAAAGAGTTCTGGAATTGCTTTGGAATTCTTTAAAACCAGAAAACTCCGTAAATTTGTTTCTGCTTTGATAAAGTTGGAAATCTGAAATAAAGGTCTTTTCCCTCAGCTTTTAAAATTATCAAAAGCTATGGAAAGGTGTGTACAAATCTTTTGCAATGATAACTCGAATAATTTTGTTACGTTGAAAACTTGGATAGGACAGTGAAAGTGAAAATCAGAAAATTCTTGTGATATCGTTAAAAAAATACTTTCTACTCAAATATGCAGATATCTTAAATTATCGATTATAGATGTTTAATTAATCGGGCGATCAAATAATTAAAAAATATCAAATTACTGAATCTATTTTCATTTGGTCTTGTAACTTCAAAATTACAAAAGCTTTGGAGTAATCATCCGAATGATTCCACATTATCAAGCCCCTTTTTTACAAAGAAGTGCCGTAAAAATTCTAAAATATTTATTTGTTGCGTATTGTGTGCGAATATCAATGAATTATGTAAACAGTGCAATTTCATTTCTCATTTCAAATAAATAATACATCTTACATTTCTTGAATGAATAATTCTTGGTGATTACGTGAAAATCTATTTTCTCCTTTGCGCCTTTCAATTCACATTGACTCTAACGAAGTTAATAATACAATTATTATCAGCATTAATTTTCGTATTATCCCCTCATTGACTGAGCGGTAACAATTGAATGAAATTGTTCATAAATCAACAGATACGTAATAATACAATAGGTACCATTCTGGACAAATTTCAATATTTACAACATTGCACCTGATATACTAAACAGAAAAGCGACCGAATGGAATGGTTGTACTTAACCCGAAGTACTCAAAGTACATCCACAAACAAAAGTTTTCGTATTGAGAACGCTATTGTATCGTTTAAATAACAGTTTTAAAGAATTCTCTGATAAATAGTGCAAATGATTTTCATAATTTCAAGAGCAACATAGAATTTCAATTTGAATGTTTTCAAAGAATTTATAGTTATAGAAAATTCGTAGGGCAAAAATTTATTTCTACAAACGTGTTAAGTCATTGAAATTACGAAACCAAAAAATTTTACGCTTTAAAAATTTCAGGGCTCAAAAATTATAAGACATAAAAATTTCGCTGCTTAGAAATTTCTATACGTCATAATTCCGAGGTCCAGGAAAATTCGTCGCATGGAAATTTCAAAGCGCGACACTGAAAAGGTTGCAGATTTTAATAATTTAAATACTTTCCTCAACAATGCTGGTAAAACAACGTAATGAAACTAATTAAAATAAATTTCGTCCTAATGTATAAAGGCTTTTGTTGTCCACTGTACTTGCAAAGTACTGTACACCACGTAGATAAGTAACGTAATATTATTATTAGTTCACCATCTGTTAACTATTTCAAACTGAGTGATAATCTATATTTTGATATGAAAATATTATACGTAGCATGTAAGCGAATTGTGGATTGAGATATGCATAGGAGGTCGGAATAAAATTGCAAACGATAATTATTTACATTTTGCCAGAAGCTTTACCGTCAACGATTCCCTTTGTAACTTGTTCAAAGGATGATTTTTCAATCGACCCCGTTTTCTTTCCTCATACACAACCACAAAATCATAGAAAACAGAAAGAGGACATCATACATGGTCTGTCCGGAAAGTAATAGGACTGATTTTTTTCCGCCGCGACTGTACTTCGGAGCTCTCAGGTGCCGACTGGATTCGGTAGAGGAGGTCCTTAGCTAATGAATGAGGGATTGGTCAATTGTCTCCGAGAATCTGGAGAGTCAGGACAGCCTTTTCCCCGCGACGTGTTTTTGTCCGCGGTACAAGCAGAAAATTCAGCGTTCGTTAGCGCAGAGGTTGACAATCGCTAAAATTTAATCAATTCTGTGTGAAACGCGGTAAATCTGCGACAGAGACATTTGATCTGATCAAGCAGGCTTATCCAGATAATACTTTAGTAAGAAATAGTGTGTTTCGGTGGCATAAGGCCCTTTCGGAGGGCCGGGAAGAGGTCGCCAATGAATACCGCGCTGGAAGACCTTCGACTTCGACAAACACGGACAATGTGACTCGTGTGCTCGAAGTTTTGAACTCTGACTGTCTACTGAGTACTCGTTTAATTGCCCAAATGTTAAATTTCCCAAAAACTGTGGTTCATAACATTGTGACGGAGCACCACGACAATGCAGCGGCTCACACCTCCTTTCTTGTGACCAGCTAAATGACCCAGGCAGGTATCCTAACGCTTCCCCAGCCATCCTACATCCCAGATTTGGCCCCCCCGGACTTCTTTTTGTTTCCTCGCCGGAAAATACCGATGAAAAAAAATCATTTTGAAACGAATCATTTTGAAAAGAGGGGATCCAAGCAGCTTGTACCGCGGCTCTAAACGCCATTCCGGAGAATGCTTACCATGACGCCTTCAATGCTTGGAAATCGCCCTGGCAGCGCTGTATCGACGCAGGAAGAGCCTTTTTTGAAAGTTTTTCAAGAATTATAACGATTGGCTCAATAGTTTTTTTTTAATCGACTCAGTCCTATTACTTTCCGGACAGACCATGTACAAACAGTTTACCTTGACATTTTTTACATCTGTAAAATATGATTTATAAAATAGTTGTTAAACAGGGAATTAAAACGAAAGTAATGACACTGATTGAAACAAAAATGTATTTATCTTTCCTTGATTAATTAAGATTAATCTTTAATAAACAGAATATAGTTGGATTGCCGACCAACAATAAACGTTAATTAAAAGAAGACGATGTATTTCAACTGTGACCCGATGCGAGAACAAAACAGGGAGAAAACCAAAAATCATTCGTATTTATGAGAACAATTAGTAGTTTCAGCAATGTCCTGATGCACGCAGGTTTAACAGGCCGCATTTCAAGGAAATAATATTACGAGAAAAAAACGCTATCGATTTTATATCTATAAACGAGAGTCGGATGAAATCCTGACAGCCCGCAGGCATTATTCCAGAGAGATAATCGCGCCATCGAAGGTATCATCGAATGCATCCCCAGAACCGAAAGGGAAGATATTTGCATCGCCTACGGGGACTGTCAGAACAATCAATGTCATAAAAAAACATTGAGAATAATTTCCTGTAATGAACGTCGCCTGCCTCGCGATCAGCGTCTGGATTTTAATGAAGTGTGTCGATCGATTACGCTACGAGAATGCTCCTGATTTACTTCCTACCAAGATTTCCGTGAATTTTAATCCATTAATATCATTAATTAACGATGAAACTTCCGCTGACTCCGACTAATGGCGGGACCGATGAATCACCGATTAAAAAAAATTACGTAATTCCATCGACTTCGAGTTACACGAATGTACGGAAGGGAATTTCAAAAGATTTATAGCTATAGTTGAATTATTTATAGAGAAAACTGAAACCGTTTCAAGAATAATAGGGTCGATTTAGTTTAATTTTGAAATTGTTATAACATAAATTGTCGAATGTTTAATAAAACTTGAATCTAAATTAGTCTACTGCTGTAGATTTTTAATACTTGTTAATAAAAATGGCATTAATATTTATCGAGAGAACTATAGTTACATACACCTTTAAACATTGCGTAATCTCGATAAAACAGTACTGTTTTTCTACTCGAATTTAAAGTATTGGCTGTATTTATTTCTTTAGCGAGATATTTCCTCTTTGTTACTGATTCTCTGAAAATAGTCAACAATGGGACCGTCTATTAATTATTTTTATTCTGATTTCAAAATATATATCGATTCAACCAGTCTGACGTTATTTAAAGTGAACAATTTACCCGATCCATTGCTGCATTTTAAACCGAAATGACAAAACATCGGAGTTACGAGCGACTGCGGTGAACAACATTAATACGCACAGACAGAATTGATTTTTCGCGTTATTAATAACTTCGGAAACGTATAGGAACAATGGAACGGGCAATACTGTCAATCTCGTTTAATAAAACAATGTATCGTCTGCGTCCTCTTGTTCGCAACTTCGTTAGTTCAGGCTTAATTAGCATGTTAGAACTTTACTTGCGTCCGATTCCGAGGAATCGGACGATCGAGGGAACATGTAGAATATATAAAATTAATTGATGATCGAGGAAACAAACTTTCATTTTGTAGTTTAGAAATACCGATACGTTGAAAGTTTAAATATACAGAAAAACTGAAGTGAACTCATTTTAATGGCGAAAATATCAAAACGACGAAATTTCAATTCGCAAAAATATTTTTGCACATGAATTTCAAAGCATAGAAATATAGACGCACTAAAATTTCCAGTTACAGAAGTATCATTTCACAGATATTTCAACGTGCAAAATTATCGTCGTGTGAAAATTTTATCGCGCGCAAATTTCGAAGCACTGAGATTCATAAATTGCTAAAGGTAGAAATGTCGACCTGTAGAAAAGTCTAGGTGTAAAAATTTCTACGGGCGACTAATTACTAAGTAGTTTAAATCGTCCAGCGTTATTCAAAGCGAAGATTCGTTTCACTGTAACGTCGAACTTTGCCCTTTGAAAACTTTAACACACCCCTGACGAAATCTTTTAAATTGATTGCTCGGTCGTGCTAACACAAGTAAAGTGTCTGACTAATTGCACGGCTAATTTCCTAATTACGCTTGCCCTCGAACCGAGCGACAAACAGCAAACACGGAAATAAAGTCGAATTGTAAAGTTACGCGTGACAATCATTGACGATGCTCCAATTGCCAATTTGTTTTGCAAGGTTAGATCCAGTCAATCAGCACTTATGAAAATCAGAACCCCTCTAAGAAAACAATGCAGTTCATTGTACAGTTATTTCGAAAAGTTACCGATATTCATTTACTATAATTCTTCTATAGAAATTCATTTAAATATTAATAAAACTGGAGAGAATAATACTCGCGCAAATATTACAGAAAATTGGAGATATTTAATTAGAAATAAATTCCATTACTTGAAAATTCGATCGTAAAGTAGATATACAATAATCGATACCTCGAGGAACTTTTAATTTAAGATCAAACATGAAAATATTTATAAAACTCTAATTGGCTTTTATCGTTCTCGCCTTTCGTAATTACGTCGATACTTCATTCATAATAAATTTTACTTCTATTTTTGGCACAATCTGGAAATGCTAAGATACACGTTATCATTTGATTTAAAAAAAAAATCTTGTTACTTTTTAATTCTGTACACATCTTTGTACACACTGCTAAAATAAAATCTTTTGAAAGCTCTGTAGTCTCTGATTCCAGTCAGCGTCGTATCCGTAAGGAAACTATTACAGATTACTCTGAAAAAGTCGCATAACGAGCGAAAACAAAAATTTACTGCGCGAAATTACAACAATTTAGGGGGAATGCGAAAATATGGAAAGTCTTAACTCACATTACGGTTATTAAAACCGAGGGTAAGTAATCATAAGCGTAATTAGTATTCCAAGTAACGGTCGTTTAAATCTACTTGCACGCGAAATTTCAATACACCTTCTAACCTTTCGCGTGTTTTTTGATCTTCTTAATGTTTTCACTGTACCTTTAACCTATATAGCCCACGCCTTTCAGTCTTCATCCACTGAACACCATAACACAGGCAGTGCATAATGGTTACGTATGAATTTTTAAAACATCCGAGCAACAATGGAAGAATAAAATGTCATGCGGCAAGAAAATACATTCGTATTAACAAACATTAGTAGAAGAAGACCTTTAAAAAACTGTATTTTTATCGGCAGCTAATAACGTATCATTCGAAAAGTTTGCAGAATTTTAATTAATAAACTTTGCACTTTATATAGATTTTAAACAATTTCTAACACTTCCAAAGCTCAGCTTCCGCGAATAGTAAATTATTTGATTATTTAATCCAGGATCAGAACTTTCCAACTTTGAATTAATCATCGATACGAAGCGATGTTTCCGTATAATTCGAAGACTATTAACAGATTGTTTCGAAATGACAAATTTTTCTCTCCACTGTGGCATACAAGAACGTCTAAAAAATTCATAATTGTCCGCTGTACGCAGACTTGGTAATGATCACCGTCGCAGACGTAAATGTTTCAGTAGCTTCTTGTCTCCTTTTCTTATCCTCCCTCGCAAGAGTTACCCCACTTTACATAATATCCTACCTGTTTGTTTCAAATACGTCACGCAGCATACGCTCGCCCACTTTAAAGTGTGTATTCTTTTTTTCTGCCAAGGTTTTTCACCCTTCAACGATACTGTCGTCGACGGTACACCAAGGTAACCGTGTGTCGCAAATCTACGTCACATTTTTCGTACATATACCGAACGTTGAAATATTCCATTGTAACTCTACGACATTTCCCTGCCTGTATTCCAATTTCGAAAGAACAAACGTCACCATTCTACGCTCGCGATTCAGTTATAGTTTGATTTACGTCCCCTCATCCGGCGTTCCACGATCATTACTTCGATACTCCCACACTCTTTACGCGTGCACGCGACCTTTCGCGACCTCTCAGATATATGTTTTAACATTTCACGGGAAAATGATAGAAAGGACGCGCGAAAGATTCGTTCTCAATTCCGCGGAAAGAAACGGCGAACGGAATCCGTTGAAATTCACGTCGCAGGAAAGCAGCCGCAATTAATGCGACGACGAACTCTGAACTTTCAGACGAGGAACTCGTACACGGTAGGTCGCGAGTGTGTGTGTGTATGTATTTGGTGAAAGAAACCTTCTTGCGGATACACCGTCGAAGGGTCTTCCAAATGGAACCCGAAGAAAGAGCAACTGCAGCCTACATACCTATAAATTAGGTCGTTATTTCATAACTGGCAAATCGATGGGGACGAATGAAAGTAGCCTGGTAAACAGAATGATACTCGAATCGTAAAGAGCCTGAAATTCGCAAGCCTTTGCGCTTTGATTCGCTAATTCAATGATGTAGCGACCGATAAATTCTTCGCGGAAGTCTCGGTCTTTGAAGACACACATGCGCGGAACGATTCAGTTAAACTTGCGGCACTTCTTTAAAGCTCGTCGCTTTGAAAACGATCGAAAGGTACGAATCACGCTGTACAATGGATAAAGTAAAAGATTCATTGTAGATTTATATTAATTTCAATCACCTAGAAAACCATCGACCCCCACAATTATAAATATTTGTTCCATATATCGATGTACTTTGCACGGAATATCTTTCGTTTAAATAATTTATATACGTACACGAGTGCAAAGACTCCGTGAATAAATAACTTTCACCTCCTATCTATCAAAACTGAACATTTCCCACTAATTTACTTCCTACCAAAAGAATCTACCGTATCACAATACGTTCACCCAAAACCAACCGCCCACGTTTCCCCGAAAAATGGCAAACTTCCAAAGTTCGCCAAGTTCTAAACGTCGTCCACCAACAAACCTTTCGCAAATCGGATTGCTACGTTCAAGTTGTCACCCGGCACACGAGGCGCACGTGTTTTTCCTTCATTCCCGCGGACCCTTCGCGAACAAAAAAACCTCACTTGTACGCGCGTCGACTCTCCCCGTTCGAGCGAACGTCGTGATCGTTCATCCGTCGGAGCGAATTATTTATAGGACAGACAAAAGGGACACCAGGAGCACGCCGTTCGTGGGACAATTTACCGCGAGACGTAGAGGGTTGTTCGCGGCCTGGGTACTGGATGAATACTGAGGCACGTCATCGGGTGCCGGGATCCAACCCCCTTCTATTTGTCCCCCAACCCCCCCGTAGCGGCCACCCACCACCCCTCCGTTCCACTCCCTCATCAAACGCGCATCCACCCACGCAACTGTTGCGCCCCCGCCCATCGCCGATCATCCCCTGGTTTCGTCGCCGAACCGCGTGGCGATGATCCAGCCACGTGGGATCGATCGATCGCGATCGCGCGCGCGACCCCTGCCCCCGGAACGGCAGACGCGAGACGAGCCGCGGAATCAACGGGGATAATTTGCGTTGTAATTCAAGGCCAAAGGATGGCCCAGTTTCATTCTGCGAACGGGGAAGTAACGTTTCGAATTTGGATACCGATTCGAGGCGGTGTTGAATGTGCTATGGTCGAGGGAAATAATATTTGTCGACTTTTATGAAATTTGTGTTTTTAAATATGTAGAAGATATTGATGTTAGTTTGGGATTATTTCTTCTACTATAGTGGTAATATCAAGAAACATAAATTGTGTTGAATTCTTTCTTCTTAACACTTAACGGACGGGTCGAATCTGCTCTGTCTTTCCTAGTTTCCGGGAATTTTTCAGGGGAATTAAATAAACATGAATGTATGGATTTAAAGCGTTGTAACTACAATAAAACAGAATGGAAAAACGTAAATCTACGGGGCCCGTCCTAGGAAGTCAGAATGGAAAACGTAAATCTACGGAAAGCAAAGCAACACTAATATTAATTAGATTAAAGCTTCTCACTCGGGTGGACTTTAATCTACACTCAACTAAACTCAATAAAACTCAATACTCTTCACTCAGAGGAATTCTACTCGATTTCACTCAGAAATCTTACAACACTCTACGGATCTTCACTCAGAAGTCCTTTCTCAACTCTCGGAAAACGTCGCACTCTTCTTACTCGCGCTCAATTCTCATTCTCTCTTCTATGTATATACACACGTTTTTCTCTCTCTTACTCGTCATTCGCTTTCCTTATTTTCTCACTCACTCGTCCCTTATACCTAGGACAAGGGCCTACGGACCGCCGCCGAAGAGTCGACCGGGTTTTCCCAAGGAAACGCACATGGTGGTCGCTCTTCGATCGCTGCCCTTGTCTACCATAAACTTTTGCATACTTTCTCTTTCGTAAACATTTGCCAGGCACAAGATCATGCACTCGAAAACACTCGGATTCTCACGGCACTCATTCCGCTTGTTTTCTAAAACCCTACAAATATGTAGTTAGATATTAGGGATATATTTGAAAACGATAGTGGAAAGTGTTATTTAGAGAATTTAGAGGATATTGCATTTTCTACGTATGGGTTATGTATACTTTGTAATTTATTCATTTGTCATTTTCTAGACGCTACAAATTTTAATATCAAATGTAGTAAGAACGATGGAATCTGAAGTTGAGACTAAAAACTCTGCGTTCAACGTTATTTTGGTAGATTAAAGTGAAAATTATAAACATTTATCATTAATGTTTAAAATGTTATTAGATTGTAATAATTATACCTATTATTGACGATAGATATAACGCTAAGTTTTGGATTTTCTACGTCTGGAAATTCAGATATCTAGTTTCTTCTGTAATAATTACCAATTATACTCTATTAATTACTAGGAAATTATCGCAAAATTAACTGTCGCGTCACGTCGAGAACTTCCAGAAAATTAAATCCACCGAACACGCTAATTATTACCTACTAAAGCGTGATTGTCTTGTTTACGAACCTCTTCCAGCCAATATGGACAGTACATTAATAAAACGGTGTAGAAGTACGCGGCGAATAATAAAACTTCCTAAAACAGGTCAACGTTTGAATATGCAAGAAGTCGTCGACGGCTGGCTAGTAATTAGCAGGAAAAGCTAAACGAATTGCTGATCGTTCTTAACTTACTTACTTTTCGTAATTAGGTTTGCTGCTTCTGCCGAGAAAACCGAGCTGTTATTCCCTTTCGAAGTACTTTTGCTCGGACGTCATCGGATTCCATCCCGGACAGACTGAATTCTATTTCAGTTCCTCATTAAATCTGGGTTAATTGCTTAAACGGGAACTTCGGTCTCGATTCGCACTACCGTGATTAAGAGCGTGGAATCGTAAGGAGCTACCATACGTGGGATCGGAGAAGAATTCACACCACCCGATTTATTTCGAATCGCTCGCCGAGTTTCACGTTACGAAACTGTCGAGAAGCAGGTGCGATGTGCGTAAGAATAATATAAAGGGCACGTAACACCGGTAATATTCTCATCGTTAAGACGCAGGAATATTACCACGGTATTTGAATATTTTAATAAGTAATTTTTTAATCAAGTTCTGCCAATTACCGGATTGAAATTGAGGAGTGAATAGATATTAAGGGCGAATTTATTTTCTACGATCCGATTGGATAGCATTAATTCCAGGTTACCGGGTCTAAAAGGAGATATTAGGCTTTCTTATAATTTAATGGGAATAAATTCAAGAGGGATGAATTGTATCCAAGCAATTGTAACCAACGAGCAACTCTGCACCCGGAATTAGATCAATTTGAAATTGATAGTATTATACCAAGCTTGAAAAACAATAACGAATACACAGAACCATTAATTATTTCACTTTAAACCTACAGGAGAGAAATAGAGAAATGGAGTGAATAAATAATGAGAATGAAAAATTGAATATTACGATTTAATTACCTGTTTCTAAAAAATTCGAAAGTAACATGATGTAACAAAATTTCCAACAGACTCTACGCGTTCGAATGCTCTATGAACCGTAGCATAGTATTCCAATGAAAAAAAAAGTTTCATAAATACCATAATGACTGAACTTTGCTTAATGAACGTACACCCTAGTACAGTCGTAATTAATTAACGATAATCTTTTCAACTGCTGGAACTCGACGTAAAGTTTACCTTATTGACCGTAATTAAGCAAGCGTATTTATTGGGTGCACTAAACCATCAGTTTACGTAATATAAGTATAAACTATAGGTCGCAATTATAGGCGAAATGCAAGTAGAAGAGGGAAAGACGAAAGCCTGAGATTTCTTGAATGTCAGACCTCCACTGCGACTGAGTCTTTCGGAAAAATCCTTTGATATTCCGAATACCCCGTGCCTCATTATAAAATCGATTGGTTGACGTACGATAAAATATATGGTGATGCAGGTAAATTGAACTTCAGTTGGGTTTCTCCTCATTAACCTAGGTATATTTATTAAGACAGTTTCGTAACAGTGGTTCACGTGTACATACATATGTATCTTCGGGACATTATGTGAATACAAGTAATTACTTTCGCGTGGGAAGTACAGCACCAGATGGTGAGATTACAGATATTTTTGTAATTATCTTCGTATTTGTAATAAAGGGGAAACTGTGCTGTTCGTTTAAGACACAATAGATCGACTTTCAAATCTGTAATTGAGTATTGCAGGAAATCCCGGATTTAAAAACAAAAGTAGTATCGGATTTATCATAATATTATCTATAGTCATCGTTAAATGTCGCTTTTATTAGTGTAGTTTTGTAGAGTTCTTTTATAGTTACACTTTAGGCTGAAGATATGCATCTACACGTGTTTCCCCACTTTTTAAATCTTTATTTAATCAATTTTTTTTTGGTAGCCTCTAAAGTGCATATCTATAACGATAAATATACATCTGAAATACAAACATGACATTCTTGCATTAATTTCCTCAAAAGTGGATACCAAATATTTTTTGTGGAATGCCTATATTTATAATAGCGCGAACATACAGAAAAAACTAATTTTACATACGCGAATTTAGTCATGCGAATAACTCGATGAATTTGTTCAAAGTAATTTTGGTCAATGCAATTAACTCTCCAGTAAATCATATTTCCTTCTATTTACCTGATGAACGAGAATAAAACTTGACTTATAAAATATCAATAAAGAAAATATCTCGACTGGAAGCTTTTTTCGCAAGGACGAATGTTTAAAATTTCTGTGCGTCGCCTCAGGCGTTTCAAATGCGATACTTAAAACCATTTGAAGCGCAGCGTTTTTAAAAAACTGTAAAGGCAAAATTTAAAAGCAGATTTCAATCCGTCAACGTCTTACTGTGAAAGATTTCAATTCACAACATTGAAATTTCGCGACTATATGGAATGTCTATTGATATGAGCAAAAATTATATGGAGATTAAATGTCTTCATTTAAATATTAAACAATAAAATCCTTCCACGATTCTCTCACAGACTTATGCTTGCAGGAAATATACTTTTTTTTCCCCGCGTAGAGATACAACAAAACTAGTTCATATTTTTAAAATCTTTCAGAACTTTAATATTTTACATCGCATTGAAATATCTACAATAGATAATTAATGACAACTAATGTTCTTCAATATCCTAAGGGACGTTACATAAAAATACGATATATTATTTATAACTCTTATTAAATTAAAAGTGGATGATTGTCCACGTCTAATAATTTCACCCAGTCGTAATTAAATACCTTCCACTCGTACAAAGGGAATTAAGATTTTGACATGCGTATAGTTTACCAATAATTTCATGAATAATTGAACGTGTGCTTTAATTCGACCGTGACGTATTGAAGGGGTATTGGTTCGTTCCGCAAACAGAATACGTCATGACTCCCACTCACAATCAGCTGGACGCTTTGATTGATTAACAGTTTACATTGGATTTTCCACTGACAAAGAAAAATATGAACCAGATCGAGCTGAAGTAAAAACGATCACGTGTCCAAAATTCATTTTACTGCATCTAGTTGTACGTCGAATTTGTCTGTTTCATAGTTAATTAAAAATTTCACCTCCACTCGACGTGCAAATTTCATTCGTTTCAGTTCCAATAATCGCACGAATGAAACTCGAAGATTAGTTGGAGAAAACAAGCTAATTTGATCACGGATGCCATTTTATCGAGTCTGTGGTTTATCGAGAAATATAAGAACGCTTAAATACATTTTGTCGAATTGGCACGTTCGAAAGATGGAATTATTGTTATCGCATACCTTGTGAAATATTTCAAGCCGCGTTGCGTAATAATAATTTGTTATTACAAGAGATGAAATTCCACTTTACTTTCATCACCGTGACATGTGTATTCCTTCAGATTGAGAATAATTCAAACGTAATGACCATAATCAAGATATAATCTGGTATAAAATTATAATGTATAGTGCTATTCAAGTGTGTTTCGCGGTTACACGAGCGGAATTTGCAAAATTTGCAGCATATCGGTTAATTTTCGAATTAAACCAAAGCACGTTATTCACGGAATGTTGTGAAGTTCAATTACACTTACGCGACCCGTTGTAGGACATCGTAAGTAGACAATTATAATTCAGTTCCGAAGAAAGGAATGATTCACTCTTCCCCTCGACGGGAAACGAGGGAAATGCAAATTCGAAGAAACGCTTGAAATAGGTCTGCGTGGTTGTAAATGGCCCCGCTATTTCGTATTACGACTGCGAAATGAGAATAATTTGTCCTTGGTTAGCTGGAACTTTGCAGCGACTTCTTCTTTTAGCAAGTTTTCGAGTAACTGAACGCACGGTATTTAAATAGCCTATCACTGGAACCACTCCTCGCGAAATATTCCACTACACAGAAGACGATGTTGCGAGTTACAATTTCAAATTTACTCGTAAGAATGGCATGAATTTATTTTAGATTATATAAATACATTTCCTATCGCAACAATGAAGGTAAAAG
This sequence comes from Mimumesa dahlbomi, assembly GCA_917499265.3. Taxonomy (NCBI): domain Eukaryota; kingdom Metazoa; phylum Arthropoda; class Insecta; order Hymenoptera; family Crabronidae; genus Mimumesa; species Mimumesa dahlbomi. Next base: position 5,353,309 of record OU824118.1, on the reverse strand, counting down.
CGAAGCGATAAAAGAGATGGGACAGACTATGCAGTAGTTCTTTATCAACGCCGATTATATCCTGAAAATTTAATTACCGTTCTAAGATAAAAAGAAAATAACCGAGAGTATCGATACGAAAAGATGCTGCGGTTTAATGCTTTAATTTCCCGGATAACTAACGCTCTTAAGGGAAAATCTGTTCTACAGGTTTATCGAGGAATAAAAAAGAAACCTTAAGCCCAGATTACCTTTATATAAGTTTAGAAAGCATTTCCCTATTTCGCGATTAATTTTACTAACTATAAAACTGAGATATTGCAGGAAACTGGGAATGTGTACATCTAGATTGAAAATTAAATATATTTTCGTATGATTCTCCGTAAAATAAGTTGTAGGCATCAGAAAAAGTATTTTGTATTAGCCTTCGAGCTCCACCGTTGTTTTCGGCATTCAATGACCCAGCGCGTGGGTCATTCACGTATGCCATTTATTAAATTCTTTTATTGCTTGAGAAAAAATTCCCGCGTCTTTTCTACACTTTCAACATTATGCAGATATTTATATAATAAAATTAATTTTACACCAGCCAATAGATTGATTTGATAACACCAGATTCACGTTCAATAAATCGCCTGTCCTCCACGGAGTATACTATTCAAATTTGTTCGCACGAATAGTAGTATTCGAGCTTTCCCATCGACCCAATACTTTGGGCGACTAGGTATCAAACAAAGCAAACAAAAGTCAGCTCCGAGCCAATTGAAATCAGTCTTGAACGGATTCGGGGCAAATACATATTTCGTCTGCGAATCGAACGGGCTGAACGATCAAATTAACGAGAGGAATTAGGAACTTGGTACCGATTCGAGGAAAGGTAGTATAGTAATCGTATTACGGAGAAGTTACTGGGACAGGATATCGGCGAAAGGGTCGAAATATGGACCGAAGACTGGTATACCCACCGCACACTATCAAACGACGGCCAAAAACCTGCCGAACTTTATTATTAGCGTGACGTGTGCGAAGTGAAATTCAAACAGGTTCGCAATTCTGCTGTGGAGTTTCAAGATTCTGACGGGAACGACAAGAAATTTCAAAGCGCAGCGATATTTCAAGGCCTTCGAGTATCTTAACAGTAGAACTACCGAGGATTAATTCGGTATATCTAAAAATATATATTTATTATGGATATATATGTTTGAAAGAAGGGAAGTAAGGAGGATAGTAAATTGATCGATTTAAGGATTTGTATATAGAAACATATAGTTACGAAGAAGTTTAGAAAACACACCTTTCTAAATTTAAGCGATTTTTATAAGAAATTAGGAACCAGTCATTTTGACTGTCTTGGTAGTTCTAGTGTTAAACGTGGAATTTTCAGCGGGCAGAAACTACGAGGCGTTGAAATTTTCATCCGTGACTCGTGTGCTCTCGTGAAAACGTAATGCCACGTGAAACTGACTGTCTTGTTAGCCAGTTTTTCAACAGCTACTGATACAGTTCTCAATACTGCTGAGAAAGTTGGCAAACAGTACGCGAAGAGGAGACAAAAAGGCCCGCGGTACGTGCATAGGCTCCCGGGGATTTTAGTGCTACGTATATCTACTCGAGGTAAAAAAAAAATAAAGAAGTCCGACGGGAGTCGACATTCGCTGACTTCTTTGCTCGAGTTTCTCAGATTCAACTCCCGCGGGATAGAAAGTCCCGCGGTGGTTTTAGGATGCCGGAAAAGTGTGCGCTAACAGTGTATAACAGTCTCGTAATTTGTCCGTAACAAAAGACTGGCAGATTTTTTTTCTTTTATAAACACAGATTCCCGATAGAAGGAAATGAAAGGTAGAGCGATTGCAGATTACTGGAAGTAAACTATGTTTGTTATAATAACTTAAAAAATATGAAAACAATTTAAACGTTTAAGTCCGGACGAATAATTGTTGTATAATTATTTACACGAGGCATACTCTAAGGAGAAAAAATCGTGTGTAATAAAAAAAACACAAATTACGTTGATGTTTATAAATTTGAATTGTACACTATTCGAGTTACTTCGATTTAAAAATTGCCTACAACGTCATAATTGATTGTTATAATATTATTTCTAATACGATTAATAATAAAACATTATTGATAAATATTATACATAGAAAGTCTTTCGCAATTTCTTCAAGGTATTACATTAAATCCTTTGACTGCATCAAATAAATTTCTTTTTACAACCACGACAACTACTTTCAATATTCCAGTACAACTTTCAATTTTCCACGATTTTTACAAGAAAACCTACCTAACCCTTCGCGACGTAATATCGATAAATAATTTATCTTCTCCTACTCCGGTCGAAAAATCTGTCATCCCAGTAATTCGTGAAAAAATTCCGAGATAGCAGAAGTAATGCATAAAAAATCGCGGCCAACGTAACCGAAACATCGAGTAAAAAACTATATTCGGAGGGCTGATACGCCGGATGAATTCGTTGGCCCTGCCGCGAAGAGGAATGGCATACGTGCCGGTGTGGGCCGAGAACATTTCCCTTATTTGTATTCCACGGGGAAGAACATGATAGGGGCCAATGGAGAAATCACAAAAGAACCGTACAGATAAGTCGCGTTCACCTTGACGGACCTTCGTAGTGGTCTATAAAAGAGACGCGCGGTCTTCGTGGCACGGTCAAACCGTACAAAATGTTTCGTTCGATCGTCGCTCTCGTCGCGGCCCTGGCACTGCTTCAGGCAGCCTCTGCCATCGACGTTTCCACGACCAAGAATGTCCAGCTGGAATTCACCGAACGGGACGGTGTTCCGAAGACAGAACTGGTGAGCGATTTGATTTTACTACGCCAAATTGAAATTGGTCGATCCTTGGCAAGGGAAAGTTGTTCGATATGGACATTTAGAGGTTCGGATAATGTGGGTCGGGAAACTTGATAATGTAAACATTTGATAATTTTGATCATTTGAACGGGTGGGTGAAGAAAAAGGTGGAAATGTCAAGGTGTAAAATTTTGGAAATTTTAAAGCAAGGAGATATCGGCGGGTGTATGGTTTTAAATACTGTGAATTTAGGGCGTTGAATATTCCAGGCATAGAAATTGCTGAGCATTCGATTGCAAAGTTAGTTTAATCGGACTTTAGTAGCGTTCTTTTGTAGGTATTTTAATCCAGGTTTAATTGGGAACGGGTTCGTTTTGTTAGAACTTGTAGAATTTGGAGATTTTTACCAGTTGTTAAAACTGTGTATAGATACGAATACTATTGACGTACAAATTCCATGTACTACATATACATACATACACGACAAGATACTTTTTACCTCAAGTTCTGTGTATTTACACTTGACTATAAGTATATAACACCGAATGCTGTGATTCAAAAGTGTAAAATTTTGAAGAAACTTGAGTTACAATAATGAAATTGCAAAACGTCAAATTGCGAAAATTATTTACTATAAAGAGACAATAATCATCGATAATTGGATATTTTATCGTCACAGAGAAACTATTCCGGTGAAAAACGTAATTCCTTTCTATTTTATTACACTGTACCTTAATCTCTTAGCAACAATAACTCGTAAAATAAGTTTTGAATCATTATAAAATTGAACTGCATACATGGAACGAAATCATTTTTTTAACCACCATATCAAATGTAACCCCAGAAACGCAATTATAATTTGTTGGTAGAAATTTGTAATCAACATATGCTTGCTTCTTTTTCATCAGAAAAGTATTCTGCCCGATGAACGCAGACAAGGATTCATCGGAGACCTGTCTATCGGTCGAAGGTATGCGGATGAAACAGTTTTCCGTCGAGTGGTCGAATTCAACAATCCAACAAATGGAGTCCAACGTACAACATTGAATTTATCTGTTTCCAACGGTAAAGATTCATCTATTAATTTATCTTCCACGTCATATATTTTAACTGATCGAAATAATTAAGTTTCATTACAAAAAGAAATTACCATATACATTGATAGATCATTTTGTTAACTTTCCTTCATACTATTTGAAATAGTTAATACTTTTTGACAGTTTCAGAAAGTAATAATTTATTAAGGGAGATATACTATATGAAATATAAATAATTTTATTTCTTTATAGGTATTATTCATTATATCAACGCTGAAAACGATTCGGGTAGTTTCGCCGTAGTTTGTGACGAGCCAAACAGTCTTGGATCATCCAGGAGCAGTGTTAATCTTCGAGTGTCACCTAATTCGAGATCTTCGTTAACTTTGATCATCGCAGCGCACTGAATAAACTACTCCGCTTCTCATAAGCACTTCTCACATTAAACTTAATTAAACCAGTCTTGTCAGATAATACCTTCGTTATATCCATGAACTTTGCACATTTGTAGAGCAAAATATACAGGAATAAGCAAACGTCTTTACGTAACTTTATTTCCCCAACCTAATTGTTAAATAAGTTACACACGCAAAATATGTAACAAGTATGTATGACAATATACATATGTGTCTATAATTATGAAAGTGGTCTGATATTTAAAAAAAAATGAAAGCCTTGATAATTTGTTAATAAATGTTTCAAAGCATTTAAAAAACATAATATCCAAAATTTTTTAAAAATTGACTTAGACCACATTCATAATTATGGGCACATATGTATGTATATTATATCCTCAATGTACGAATACGATAACGTTATTTCTTTAATTAATATCTCCACGTATCAATATAAACACCGTATAATTAATGTTGCGCAACGAGAGGTACGAATAATCGAAAACCCAGTCACGCTCGCACACGCAACATGCGCAAACATAGACGATTGTATGCGTAACAGGTGAACACACGACAAATGCAAATCTGACGAATACTATTTTCTCCGCGACGCGTCAGCAAAAGATTTTTATGCCCCTTTGAACAATGCTGATTCATAAACACAGCAATCGGATAACAAGTGCATCGTATGAATAATAAATTCGGGGACAATGACGCGTGAATGTATTTTTGATATCTACAAAAAAACAGGATATATTTCTCGCAACACTTTTTACAAAATTACATCCCGCGGTGTATTTTCTTTGCCCACCGTAGAATTTCTATTTCGAACGAATTTCGAGAAACTCGTATTTACACCGACGATTATCTGCTTCCTCCAGCAATGAGATACAGCGAATCGAACGAATTTCCTATAAGTAATTCGTTTCGTTTTATCGGAATCGACGAAATAGTAGCGTGTATAACGAACTACTACCAATAAGAAGAACGTGGAGCACGTACATACACACATACAAGAGAACAGCAATGAGAATCCTCAAGCGGCATACACAAGTGACTAGTTCAACAGAACTGCGTCGAGTCTTATTACGGAAATAAACTCCCCGGGTAAATTACCTTCTCTCGTTGGGAATATCTTACTCTCTTTCGACTATCTCTGAGTCCACCTTCCGATCTAAAAGGGTCGACCCAGACGAATCTCGAGCAATCGTTAGCAAACCGACAACTAATTGTGTTGCACAGTGAATATAACGTTCGAAGAATGATTCTACCTAACGGAGTACTCGTTTGTATCGTACGCATTAGGCGTAACAAATCAGTTGGACGTTTCACGTGATTAAAATTATTTGGTGACTGGAAAAAAAATAAGCCGGAGTTAACATGTCGAAAAGCAGAAATTTAAAGTCTTGGAAGTTAGAAGGTTCAAAGTGTAGAGAATTCTAAAATTGGAAACGATAGGATGTTTATATTTTAAGGATTAAAAATTACATGCAATTGTAATATTTAGAAATTACAAGCGCAGGATTTTAGAAGATTAGACACTTTGGGATAGACAAGATTCTAAAATCTGAAGAAAATAGGGGGTTTAACAATTTTAACGCGTTGAAATCTCAACGATAACCAAATTTACAGCATTGCAATTTTAATGTGTAAAGATTTCAAAGTGGCAAAAATATCAATGTAAAGAAATTTCCTCAGAGAAAAATTTTAACATAACGAAACTTTAAAACCTAAAAATTTCTAGGCAGTCACCGAGCAATTGTAATCAGGGTTTGATACTCTGGATTTTTTCATGTTTCCAAATTCGAAGTTTATGTTTCTAATATAATATTTCATTATTTCGATGAATTGCTGTGATTTCAATAAATAAATCGATACAATCGCCCAATTAAAATAGATAATAAAATAATTAAATAAAAATACATCTTCATTTATAAATTTCAAAAATCCTTGAAATCTGTTATCGTGACGAACGTGAACGCGCCACTGAACCGGAAGGAACGTTTCTTAACACTTCTGAACCGTCATGATCGTTAAAAAGGAACGTAGTTACTCACACTACTGCAACTTTATAGCTCACGTAGTCGCGTTAACGTATTCTTCACACGAGAGTATGATGAAATTGAATTCTAACTTATTTGCCATTAGAAAATCGTTTTAAACACTATAGCAACCTAACCAAACCGTTATAGCGAAAGAAAATGTAAATTATAAGTCATATACTAATTTACAAGTGTTACAATTAAGATTAGGGAGGATCTTACAGGTATACTTAAAATGAAATGAGCTCTCGTTTTATTCAGATTGCACACTGAAAACTTGTGAAAGTACATATTTAATAACGTTTTATGTTACGACAAACGAGTGAAACTTCAGTTAACATGGCAAAATGCTCTACTGAACAAATACATACATTCTTAACTACTTTGTGCAAAACTTTTGCATACATGTAATTAGAAAAATTATAAAAACATAAATCAAATTTTAAAAAATGTAAAAACGACGTATGGTATATTTTATAAAATCACAATTAATCTATTTGCATACCTAGGATCCATGATATACACAAATGGTGGAAGTAATAAAAAAGATGAAGCAAACGTAAATAATTACAAGACTTTATGCAAATACCTAATAATGCTGTTCACGGTAATTTTGACAAACTGGGGATTTAATAATCCCGGAACGTGATTGTCTTTCAATCTCTCGTATTACGCGCAACGATCTTTGTTATCTTGTACAGCAGATCGGATCACGTTACCGGAATTTCTAGTTAGTATACATACACGTATTTACTGGCAATTATTACTACAGGAATGCAAAACTTACGGAAGACACACGCTGAATGGCAAATTGAAACTTTCAATCTTAAACAAACATTTTGTCTCATTCCGTTTATCTTCAGTCGTCCTACGTACGTAAGGGTAAACTTTTAATACAGACAATAATTGCAGTTACGAAGTCTAGGCAGCGCGAGAAGTTGAAAAGCTAATAAACATTGTAGCCGTCTTTTGTGCCGATTCTATTTCACTTGCTTTGAAGATATAAATTGCACAATACGACGACTATCCCTGCTTCCCGTATCACTTTTCAATATCAAGTTACGTACTTCCACCTAACTCTTTAACGTCATATTTCAAAGGTTCCTTAAACGAGCATACTTTGTCTCATTACTGCACGCAAACTTTATCATCAACCCTATCTATTCAGGGATACATATACATATGTGCCCATAATTATGAAAGTGGTCTAAGTCAATATTTCAAAAAAAATTAAAGTCTTGATAATTTGTTAATAAATGTTTCAAAACCTTTAAAAAACATAATATCGAACTTTTTTTTTTAAATTGACTTAGACCACTTTCATAATTATGGGCACATATCTAAAGATAAAAAGCCCATTTTCACTTTCAAAAATCGTAAAACAACGGTTCAACGAAAATGCTGATTAACAGAACGTTCTTACGCGCGGGCAGTAAAAAGCAAAGTGAAGTTCGCATAAAGGACTTAAGCGTCGCTACAAAAATCCTTAACGAGGTTGTAGGCGAACATCTTCGGAGATGGTAGGGCGAAGTTCCCGCCCTTCAGAATTGAGACGAACCCTATAAACTTTGCATGGATTTCTCTCGTCCGTCCGTCCAACCTTTAATTTTACCACGCGGAATTATACCTTCATTCTCACCGTTACCGAACTTACTTCCGGAAGTGTAATTTACTCGTAGTCGTTGCAGAGGAACTACCGTACTTTTCCACCTTTTATGGTTTCACGGTTAAGAGTACGGAGTTAATAGTTGCGACGCCACTGTATTGTAATTTGGACCTTCGCTACGTAGACACGCACACATTCTAACAAGAGGGGCGACGCCTCTGCGACTACATATAATGGGCAACTCCGCCTAGTAATGGCATATTGTTTAAAGAAGCACCTCGTAATCTTGTCACTCCTGATGGGAATGCTGTAAATATTCTCGCAAGCTGTGCTGAGAGTGCTGTTGTAACGCTGAACAAGTGACAACGACTGTTCGTGTCAGAAATCGGAGAACACGATAACGTTGTCAGTTACACGATCAATCAGAATCTGTTAATTTGAAATTAAAATTTGTTACACCTGACTAACCTTTATAAACACCGCGACAATATATTTTAGAACTATACCAGTCGGTGTATTTATTTTTGATTTTTATATTAACACTAGAACGACGGAGAATTAATTGGATGAATTGAATAAGACCGGATAAATATGTTTGAAACAAAGAAATAAAGGGGGATAGTAAACTAATCAGTTTAATTATTTACATATAGAAATATGGATATGAAGAATTTTGGAAATCGCAATGTTTTAAATTTAAGCGGTTCTTAGAAGAAATTCGGAACCAGTCATTTTGACTGCCTCCGTCGTTCTAGTGTTAAATCGGCAAATTACATCTTGCAAATTTTCGACCGTAAAGTATCAAATGAATAAAATAAAATGTATACATATACTCGATCGTATAAATCGAGTCTACGTTTAGTTTGTTTAAATAAAACCGAATATATGCAAAGTAGTACACAATGCGAAGAAATATCCACATTTCACGTCAGACACAATAAAACTCTTCCTCGCTGTGAATGGATTCTATTAGCTTGCGAGATATCACGAGTCTACAATTTTTCACCGCAACCACAACCTATCTAGCGTTGGCAGACGGCGTCATACAATCATTTCTCGTTATTTCGTGGAATGCTCTTTTCTCCCGCGATCTCTACTAGATACTACAAGGTAAATAGAACGAAGGGATATGGCGCGGTGTAAGAGTTCCAGAGAGACTCCCGACAGTCGGTACGAGATACATTAGTTACGAGCGACCTGGAAATTTCTCAACAAAACGACCAATAAACTGTATTCCTTGACCGTAAGAAAAGCTTCTCATGGGCCGACCGAGAATTTTTTTTCGCCCTATAAAGGGCCGGCTGGGGATACATGAAAACGGGATGGAAACGATGCAACACCTTCGAGGGAATCGCGAAATCTGCAGATGAAGGATCGACCGTAATTTTAATAGGCGCGCTGTTCCCCGCGGAGTTCTTTTCCGTCGCGACGTAAGCTCTGTGGAAAAATGGAACGACAGCACACTCGGCAATGATTTTTCTTGTAGCTCTCCGCTAGTAAAAATAGACCATATAGAAAACTGGATGAGAGTCGTTATTCGGTTCGTACTGAAATTTTTACTTCTATTTTTTGCAACACTTTACATCGTTCCGGGAAAAATGTGAGACCGTTAAATTTAATTTTAGATTGGATGTATTGAAAATAGGGTATTGCGGATGATAAAACGGAAATGGTAGACGTTTGTGTGATGGTGATTTAAAGAAGAATGAATTCGAAAAGACACATTCTTGAGAGAAATCGACTGCAATGCATTGTAAGTTCTGTAGCGTTATCGACGGAACGAGGTCTCAGGTAACTGTATTAGAACTCAATCTCTGCGCCAAGAATAAGCAACCCCCCTGAGGCTCCTTAATCGAGACTGCTCGTTCAGATTGTCTATTTTTCTATCTGACAATTACGTAAGGCCAAGTAAATCTATTGATACACCTTTAAAAGGATATCGTGATTTCATAGCAATTTTTACTCTAGTCTGTCTTAAATTTACAGCGTACCATTGTATGTGTCTATTTATATATTTTCATCTAATTTATTTGTATTCTTATCTTTGCTCTTATTTTTTTTTAAATTTTATATTTTTGTTTTGTAATTACTTTTTACTCTACTGTATTAAGCTCCGCAAGGGTTTACGCCTAGGATGAAATAAAGAAATAATCTATCAATCTATCTACATACAATTCATTTTTTATCTACGAACCGAACAGTCTGAATTGTATCTTATAAAGATGTTTTCTTCAAAAGAAATATCCAACAAATTCAGAGAATTGTACAAGGTAACGATACACATCTCTTCTAACAACAAATAACAATATTCTCCGTACTCAACCTAATACACAAAAAAGATTTCGATTGCATTTCAAACATTTCCGTGTAATTACATCATATATGGACACAGAATTTTAAATCCGTCATAACACCGAATAATTTATATTTCCAGCTCAATCTCTAATCATAAGAGTTAGAAACTAACAGTCTAAAGACGTGGCTTTCAACACAATGTCAGAAACTACAAAGCCATGGGTAGGTATAACAATTTTTCTTTCGTCTCCTTTGCATACTAAAGTTACGTGCTCGCTGCATACCCTGGAGTAAATCTCTTTCCGATAACTTCTCGAGGGGAAATTAAATTTGCACCAATATCCACGCGACTTGGAGCCATCAAAAGAAGGAAGTCGATCCAAGCCCACCCCCGCGTTATAGTCAAGTTCACGTTCGTTATTTATGTTCCTATTCCTAGACACCGTACTTTCCTGTAACTCGTTCGATCTCGAGCTGTCAGCGTTAAGCACTTTGACCTTTACGGATTTGTCCCAGGTAACTGAGCAAATTAGGCGATATTAGTGTACCTACACGCAGCAATATAAATTAGGAGATCCAAATATTCTACTAGGTTTTATAGAAAGGTTAAAGCTGTTTTTGGGAGTGACAAGTTTTCATTATCAATATTTCATGATAACTGTAGTTAATTGTGTGCTTGTTTATGTTTCGAAAAATTAGGAACTAGGTACATTGCCAAAATGTATGTTTATTGCGCCTAGTTTTTTATATGTTAAGTGTTCAAGTTGTGATCGAATTATATGTATACTTCAATGTTTTAATTTCTTTCAGTATTACGAAGCTGTAAAACATTGAGTCATCATACTAATATTTATAGCTACCTCAAGGAAATTAACCAGATTAACATCATTTTTATGAGTTTCTATTTTTACCGATTAATTTAGAAATAATAACAGTGTTGATAATTACTGCTAAAAACTGAATTAGATTTAACTAATTTAGCATCGTTGCATGCTCTTTTTAAGACGTGAATTATAGAAATGTAATCGAGATCACTAATTATTTTTTAACGACAACGAGGAATACAAAAGGACGTTAGGATATTAATTGACCCATCTCATGATAAATACATATTTGCTGCTTCGCTGCGAGGATGACAGGAAATGAAATACTTAAGTATCATCCACTGGGCACAGTGAACTTTAACGCATTATTAGACAATAAACAAACTGACATTGATCGATCGTCAGCACCAAAGTATGGAAGCTTGTTAAATACTTACGCATGCTGTGAAATTCAAAGCTTCCTTGTCATCCTCGAAAGTTACTTTCCTCCACATCGATCGTCTGATTATTACACGATAAAGTAGGCAATTGTTCTGAACCAAAAATAACCGCGTTATTATTGAAAGTTTAATATACAAGCTAGATAAAATATCAAGATCGACGTGTCGTAAATTCAAAATCAAACGATGTAAGAACCGATACGGCACACACAATTCTACTCGCTTTAACTGCTTGTATTTCAGTAAAAAAAAATAATAATTAACTGTATCAATCGTAAAATTTGTTCCGGTAAAAACTTAGATTTTTTCGTAAATACTTGCGATCATAATTTATAAATTAGAACATAAAGATAATTTAAAAATGTATGTTAGCATATGTATTAACAATTTCATATATCAATGACAATGTGAGAAATGATAAAATATTTCTATACGATCCCCGCAGTTACCTCGCCACCATTGTTACCGAGCAAAAGTGATTAATGGAGTGTCTTTAAATTTGCAACGATTCAATCAAGTGGGGAGTGACGTCGCCAAATTTGAAAGCCGCATCGATCACTTACTAAATCGAGCATGATTCGACACTGAATAATACAAAATGTCCTAGTATCGTTGCGAGCAACGGAAACCAAGATTTATAATCCATCTGGTCATCGATTAAAACGAGCATAAAAAACGGATATCATTATCAACTTCCCCCAATGTAAAATATAAAAGGATAGACCCAATTTTCATTGACGAATATGTCATTAACGAATAAAATAAATACACTTTTTTCGAAATATCGTAGTTACATAGTATAATTAGAACACATAATTTGAAGTTATACCTTCAGGTAAAAAAATCATACACAGTATCACATTAACGAAAAATGCACGACCCAATTCGAATACATACAGGGTGTAACAAAAATACTGGGACACTTTTTCAGTATCGATAGTGCGCGCCAAAAGATGGAAAAAAAAGTCTATAAAGTTTTATCTAAAAACCACCCCCCCCCCCCATCGACATACAACCCCTTTTGTAAAAAATTTAAAAAAAAATCATATCTCCGAAATGGTAAGTCGTAGAGGGCCGATTTTGATTGCAATATAACCGGGAGAGACTAAAGTTTACGAGAAAAATATCACTATCTACGCAAAGGAAGATTTAGTGAGTGCCCTTAATTTTTCCCAAGTTGTTACAAATCTGCTACGATATAGGTAATCGACGTTATTTGGATTAAACAAGAATAAATGTTATTTAACAGCAATAATCACAGCAATTATATATTGTTCTATTATCTTTGATCTTCTCCGGTTATATTGCAATTAACACTAGAACTACCGAGGATTAATTCGATAAATATGTTTAAAACAAAGAAATAAAGGGGGATAGTAAATTGATCGATTTAATTATTTGCATAGAGAAACATGGTTATGAAGAATTTTGGAAATCGCAGTATTATAAACTTAAGCGATTCTTAGAAGAAATGCGGAACCTTTCATTTTGACCCCCTTGGTAGTTCTAGTGTTAAAACGGGTTTTCTACAACGTACCATTTCGGAGATATGATTTTTTAAAAATTGTTTACAAAAGGGGTTGTATCTCGATGGGGGTGGTTTTTAGACAAAACTTTATAGACTTTTTTTTGTATCTTTTGGCGCGTACTATCGATACTGAAAAAGTGTTCCAGTATTTTTGTTACACCCTGTATAAATCCGTTCACGTTGAAAGCAACAATTTTAGAAAAAGAAAAAGCGCATATCCACGTGAAACTTCGACATCACTCGAATGACTCACACATTCGCGAACGGCCATCGTGTTATTTAATTTCTACGTGTCTCCCCACAACCCCACCGAGGTGTCCGATGATTTAGTAGTCCAGACGTACATTTTCCACGTAACAATCTATCTTCTGTTCTTCGTCGGACTTGCTATTACCAGGCATAAACTCATCAGAGGTTTCTATAGGTACGGGACCGTCATACGTGTGAGCTTCCGAGAACCCTTGACGTCCCTGCAGAGTCTTGTAATGAGCTTACCAACTCGAGAAGCCCTATCAACGAGATGCACGGCAAAGTAGAGGAGAAAAACTCGCAAACAGTTGGAGACGGTTGTTTTGTGCGCCACGCCACGAGATTTTCGCAAGAACAGGAAAACCCATCGGGAACGCGAAACGGCGAGTCGAACGGCGGTGCATTGAAATTCTCCGGTGATATAGGAATTCGTATATCGCGGTGAGTGTTGATCGATAGGGTCTGATTGAAATTGCTGCGTGATCGGGCGTCCTCTGATATTTCTACGCGTCGATGTTTCCGCACTTTGAGATGTCTGCTTATTCGAATTTCAGACCGGTGCAGTCGATAGGCGTGGAAACTCGTTCATCTCGAAATTTTCACGCCTGTCAAGCTTTTTTTCACTGACTGCGAGGAATTTTTAACGCGCGATGTGGAAAATCTGATTAAAACTATTTGGTGATCGGCAGGATTTTAATTATTGCTAAATTGAAATTTATGTGAAATTATCTTCTAATTTGAATACTCCGATATACCTCTTCCTGGGAGTTTGCGAAGTTATTGGACCTTACCACCCGTTCATCTTTCAATGCCTAGAAATTTGTTATCATTGAAATATCAAAGCCCAAAGTTTGCATCTGAAATTTCCAAATCTGGCCCTTGCTCTCGCTTGTTCTTATCATGATTTAATCCTACAAAATTTGTCGTGTACTTATTATACGGTACTTGTTTTAAACTCAATTAGCTCGATTTTAATATTTCCAATAAATTTTGTAATTTCCAGTAATCACACAATTTTCAAGGTGATTATGAAACGAAATATCACAACGAAAATCAATCTGTACTTCAGACTGAAACCATTTTCAAAAGTCTTCATACCAATTTTTAAAGTTCTCAAGTATGTCGAACAAATTATTCATCATTCCCTTCTATATCTAAGCAGAAACCACCTTCTTAAATTCTTACCACCCACCCCACATTCAAAATAAAACTTTCTCACATTTGCATCAGGTTATAAAACGCGAGTACAAAATTCTGCAGCGAACTTCCAGCTTGAGATTCCGAAATTCCATGTGATCATACTCGACAAACGGGAAACTTTTCAGTGACGGTCCATAACGTAAGCTGATCTATAGCGATCGAATATGCTTGACGCATAGGATTTGGTAAATGGAGTTTTGTTAAGTAAGGAAACATTCGCGTTGTATTTCTTTTTTCCTGGACGCAAGCTTTGCCATTCACATTTCTCCGTTCCGTTTCCGTATCGAGTTCTGCTCATCCGACGGGATTACGTGCGCTTAGAAGCCATCGGAATTGTTATTATCTGCGCTACCTGCCGCTAAACCGTATTCCTCTATACGTATTAGTTATCTTAATTTATATTGTCCGTAGTATACACATACACCGCGTACAATGTGAAAGCAACGTATTCTATCCGACATGCTTGTTTTTAATTAGATAAGCAGCGACACGTGATATAATAGTGTTGGAAGGGTTTACGGAAATTGAAGTAAACGTAGTTATAACTTCGGAATATAGAACGCGAATGTAAGAGCAACAAATTTAAGACTGGTTTTCAATTAAATAATTTGCTTCTGCTTATAATTACTTTGAGAACATTGGGATTACTAATGAAATTGAGAAAAGATATTTTAGTGTGACGTTACACTTTTTTATAATATGGAAATGGTTAATTAGATACGATTGCTATGTTTTCTTTTTGGAAATGAATAGCCATGTCGATTATGGAAATAAAGGCATATTATTGACGAAATTGCTAGAAAAAATTGCGTGTGGATTAAAGTTAACTTTTAACCGAAAATCGATCATATTTTTCTCATACCTTTCATTCCGGAAAACGAATTACATGATACTCGGGAATGCGACAGGTGGTGCGGCAAAAATATATTGAAAACCAATCTTCTCACTACCATCCACTTTCATTACTCGAAAATCTATTTATACAGAAAATATTGAAAAAATTCGTTTAGAGCTATAACTTTTAATAACCTTTTACCGTTAACGTAATATGTATTCTACAGGGACATATTTTTTGAAAATTACATATAAAAAAGACCGTAACAGAAAGTGTTAAAACTCTTTTTAAGAATTTTATGCGCAATTATTATTCTCCACAACGCTCGCGCTATTTATAGTTCAAATAAAAATGTGAAAATATCCCAAAAATTTACAAATACTAGAATACGTGCGTATCAAAGTAAACAAGATAAATATAAATACGTCGTTAAAGTCTGCCATGTCACCTGAGAAATGTCGGAGCGTAAAATTAAAATAGAAAGACTGCTGGAAAACGTTGATTAACGTTTAAATTAGTCTCCGTGGAATAAAGGAAATGATGTTAATTAACTAGGAACCTTCGCGGCCTTAAACTTCGTTATTACATTAAATTCTATTGAAGCGATCAAATTTAAAGGTCGAAGTGCAACGGCAGAGGACGATGGATAATTTGCAAATTATCAACGCTTAGGAACTTTTAACGAAAGCATCTTAATGCCTTCGCATTGTCCAAGGTGGAATAAACGGGTCAAACTTCACCGAAACGATCGATATGAGAACGTTGGAAGTTGTACACAAGAAAGCAGCGAATATACCAAAGGACGAATACTGTTTTGTGCTGATTAAGTCTTCCAGTTGTCCCTAGTTAACAACTAACTATTTTTGCCCGCGGTGCTCCAACTTCCGCCATACATTATGAGACTTCCGACAGAAATAGTGGAAGAGGAAACTTCGGTAATTAGGCACCCGATAGTAATACCGAAGTTTTAGAGACGAAATAAGAAAGACAATGGCTTTAGTCATAATCTGTTGTAATACCATTGTGACCAATGGACGCCGTATGTTTTGTACGATTTTCAGCGCGAGACGACCGCAGACATTATCGCTGTATTATTTATAATTATATTCATCTATACTATGAAACAAGTACGGTTAATAGAAATCAAAGGAAAACCGCAAATGTACAGGTGTGTTTATTTTTAGAAGTTGTATCGTCCTCCGTGTCTAATTACAGCTCATGTGGAGCTCCTATTAGAAGTTCAGTTTTAATGGCAAAGGCCGACACTTAACCTATGTTTACGATAGAACTTCAGCATTTAGGACTTTCGACCGCAAAAGAAGTTTCGGAATGGCATGCAGAAGGATTCAATGTTGGACATTCCTCTGTCGAATTGAGCAAATTGTCCGGGTTAGAGAATGATAATCGCGATACAATAGAAACTCGCTTGCTAACTAGCAAAGCACCAACATACAGTGATAGCTGAAATTACCAAGGATAAACAAATGAAAAAAATATTAAGAAATTAAACTTCGTGGAAAGTATATCATCTACATATTTTTTCTTCAAATATTAAAATTTGACCGAACTTACTATACTTAATATGCAAAAAACTTACCGTCCAAACTATTTTTTACTTTTAAAATACAATAAAATAAAATCAATGCAACATTTTTCCCGCGTGTTATTTCAAAGAATAAATTCCAGACGAATTTATGGCTTGACTATAAGATATACTAATTCTGAATATAAGTCCTCGCGAATCAACAAAAATAATTTAATCATTATCAGTTCCGAAACGATCCACGCTCATTTATCTCAATTCAACGAATAGAATTCCGTTACCGGTGGTCTTGTCACAGATACGAACACCTAACCGGACCACACACTCAGACCGTTCATCCTTCGAACAGGATATTTATTCGCGGGACAAATTGTTAATCTTGTTACATCGCGATCTCTCGAGTGCGCAATTTATCTGCGGGTCATTTTTACCGAAAGTGGACCGAGTTCGGTATTTCCATTATGTGGCGTTGAGATGAGTATAATAGCTGTGCAAACTTCGGCAACTGGCTGACCGGTCCAGCGATCTCGAGTTTAGAGAGGTTTAGACGAACGTGTATAGAAACGGTCGTTCACAGCTCGGCTGGCCTTCATCGATAACACTACGCTTTTCGCCATAATTTCCTCTCGGCGCTTTCGCGAGTATCGCGACGTTAATCTACCGTTAATTGACATCATATATTTACGGGTTAACGAAGGGACGATGAATAGCCGGGAAATAGAATCGCGTAATAAGATAGTAAACATTCGGTAAGGCTACGGTACGAAGATTCCAGTGTCTCATTTGTGCGAGATAAATTGCGAAACCGTATGGTTGGAATTGATTGATAGGGAATCACGAGTTTATAGGGAAACGTGATGCATAACGCATGATGTGCGAGATGGGACACATACGAGAATGATAAATTGTCTTTAAATTAATATCCGGTCGGGATATGTGTAAATGTACCGTTCGAAGATTATAAACATCTCATTTTAAAGGAGCAGAAAAATTATACAATTTCCGAACCTTTTATTCAGAGATCTTAGAAAAAACGAGTACTCAGTACTGTCAAACTTTTATATAAAAAAATGAATAACATTACACGACATTTTCAAAAGAAATGCAGATTAATACTAGAACTAACAAGGCAGTCAAAATGACTGGTTCTTAATTTCTTATTGAAATTGCTTACATTTATAATAGTGCGTTTCCTGAAATTCATCCCAACTGTGTCTCTATATGTAAATTAATTAAATCGATCAATTTACTATCCTCTTTTGTTCCCTTTCTCCAAATATATTTATCTATGGTTTTTAAACATACCAAAATAATCCTCGGTAGTTCTAGTGTTAAAATGAGTAGTATATGTTTAGTTTTAATTGTTCATGTACCGTAGAGATTTTGTAGATTTATACTACTTAGAAACCAATGAAATATGATTATAAACAAATATTAATTCACTTTTCAAGGTTTTTCTCGTTTGTTACTTTGAAATCACGCAGGTTGATAAACGCTTAATACAACATCATTGATTATCACCAAATTTTTTGCGTCAGGTACTGAAAGTTTGTTGTTTAGGAAGCAAATTTCGGCAAAATAAAAATCAGCGAAAAATGTGAAAGTGTATATTGACCATCG
Source organism: Mimumesa dahlbomi (assembly GCA_917499265.3). NCBI lineage: Eukaryota > Metazoa > Arthropoda > Insecta > Hymenoptera > Crabronidae > Mimumesa > Mimumesa dahlbomi. The sequence goes on along the minus strand of OU824118.1, from coordinate 5,334,903 downwards.
AATATTTCATGTCTTGGAATTTCTCGTTTGAAGGGTGTATCTTGCATGCACCATTGCGCACACGCGGATGAATCATGCATGTTCGCCGGATCACGGTCATCGCACTCACTCAAGCACTTGCATTCTTCGTACGTGCAAGAATGCCTGAAATATGCCTCTGTCCGTGTTGCCCGCAAACACTCAAATACACACAAATCAGCCGATATTTCGAAGACGAGAATAAGCGTGGGAGTATTCTCGAATTCAGCGTCGACGAAGTCGTCGACCTAAATTCCCATAAATCCGAACAGTTGTCTAAGAAAATTTTTGAAAACCTCTTTTTATAGTTGAACATAATTTATAGTACATTTCCTGTGCGAATGATTCATAGATATCTCTATTCAGTGACTCCTGCAATATTCAGAGAATTTATACTACCTGGTTTTCATAGATCATTAAATATGAATATGAAAGTGAAAATATTGAATAAACTGAAGGGAACATACTAACATCAGGCACAATTATAATTAATAGAAATGTTTTCCCTAAGTTTATCTTAAGTATTCTCAAGTCATAAACGAATACTCTACCTACAATTTATTCGTTTCCCTAATTAATGAGAAATTAAAATGATTTTCAGATGATATCTACATAGACGTTATGAAGAAGCGCGGAAATCATGATAATAAGGGCGGAAAAGGACGACAAAATGAAAATAACAATACAACCGACAAGAAGAATGACAATAAAAAAGACAACAAAAAAGAGCCAGTGAAACAACCCGATGATGTTCAAAATCAAGGATTCAGCGATTGGCTTCGATCCAGCGATGGTATGGAAATGATGCGACTCTTCGTCTTCGCAAATTCGATTTTAGTTTTCGTGACGATGGGTTGGCCTAAGATACAGGAAGTTATCGATGTATTCAAATACTATTGGTCGGGAGAAGAGTAACGAAAGCGATTGAACGTTTCACAATAGGACATTAAGCACTGGAAAATACCACTTTTATCGGATAGCAACGAGAAACATGCTTCGTATTTCAGTGTACTCGAATTAATTAACTGCTTCTAAGCTCTTGACACGAATCTAATTGATTATATATATATATCTGACACGGTTACACGAGAAAGTAGTTGAAGTTATTCAATCCATGTAACAAAGTATGAAGCTACAGCTTGTTCCACGTTTCATGTCAGGATAAATTCGAGACGTCCGCTAAGATTCACGTAACACGTAACATTAGTCGACATTGACGTTACAAACGGTAACTATGGTAGAATATTTATCCTCGATCTTATCTATACCGTGGTATCAAATTTACTTTGAGAGAAATCAAATATCGATCCGCAATTTCAAGATATAACAAGTGTAATTGTTACTTCTCAGTGATATTAACTAACGTTTGAAAGGATATATCAAAATATCCATATAAACGTTAATATACCTTAGAAATTAAATATTATCATTGAATTGATATCATCACATCTTCATCCAGAAGATACATGTAAAACTTAGCACCAGGTAAAAGTCACTACGCTCCGCTCCAGTTTTCCTACAAATAATATCTCGAATCGAATAAAACCCCAGAAAGTATTCTCGATCGGAGATCATGTTGGGGGCAATATTCCGCGGGGTTTTTCTCATCGGTATACTCACCTGGTACAGCACCAGCGTGTGGAAAATGATCGACGGCTACTTCAGGGACCAGTTTCGCAGCTACTTGGAGGAGGAGTATAAAAAAAATCCGCGAATGCGTTCCGACGTGCAGTCGACCGGCAAGGTGGATTCCGTCGTGACCACGCAGCAACCCGAAACAGTCGCGCCGTTGCGGCAGATCGCGGAAGCCTGCCAGCTGGACGTTTGTGCGGTCGAAGCTGCAGAAAATGATTCGGCGAGCAACGAACCGAGAAAGACGAACGAGGTGACAGGTGGCACTAGTGAAAACCAGGCCGCCGCCGGGGAATCCACCGATAAAAATGCATTCCTGAACCGCGCCGCGGAATCGGGGCTGGAAAGTAGGAAATCGGCCGACAACGAAGAGCCCATTAATCACGTCCGCGACCTCGAAAAAGGGAAGACCGAAGTCGTTGACCAATCGACCGCCCCGACGACGCCGAGAAACCCGAGGAAGAGAACGAAGAAGCAGGGGAAAAAATCGACCGCGGAACGGCACATACCGAAGAAACGAAAAGTAAAGACGATTCTGCTCACTGATCGGGATTTCCAATCGACGGCGGGCAACAGGAGGGACACGTCCGACGACGATTTCTGGGAGTTCGAGGAGGACGCGGAGGAAAAGGAACCGGTGGAAGGTGTTCTGGTGTCCGAGTTACCGTTCAAGCCTAGGGCCGATATAGGAGACCTGGAGAGAGTTACTGCTGATGAGTATTGTCCCTTGCCCTTGGAGGACGAAGCATCATGCGAGGAAACGGTCAAATGGCCATGAAAAACTGTAGCCGTTAAGGATGACAAAAATAAAAGAATCCTACAAGGGTCAAATGGACCTCGAAGCCTAACACGAGGGTGTATACCTGCTAGAAGAAAGGTAATCTAAGGTTTTCCTATTACTGTCTTCAGCAATTCTTCTGGGTATACTAGTACTATTAAATCTTCTCCTATTTTAAATGTATTACGTGTAGGAATAAGTGTTGCTCGAGTTGTCGCAATATAAAAATTGTTATTTATAAAAAGAGATATAAAATTATTAACTATTTACCATCGTTTTCTATGACGTTTCATAGATCAAATTTAAATAAATTATTAGTGGAATTTCTCGCAATAAATAAACACAGCTAACGATTGTAAATTGGACTCATTTCTACGTCTAATAGTATGTTACATATACATATTTAAAAAATAATATGATGGAATTATGAATATTAGTCACTTAATGCAGACACTCAGAATTATCGCGAATTGTATGTATAATTTCAATAGTACAAGAACGATAATTTTTCCGTATTTCAACATATTCCTGAAGTATGTTCCTTAAGGTATTAAATAAAAAAAATGGTTGAGTGCTATGCACATCGCGCATCGTAACCGCAAAGAAAGTAGGGTGCACTTGGTGAAAACAGGAGACAACAATGACGGAAAGTTTAATGGTGCGGAAAATGGACGATCATTTGAAAGCTTCAAAAGTGGTTTCGAGAGTGAAACCATTATTGAAGAGATGAAAAATGAAATGCCGTCAGCGACGCAAACTTTCAGAGTGACGAATTATATTGACATTTTTTACGACAGTTCTACCAAAGTAACAAAGTTTCGAGAGAAGCCTTTTCAAGAGAATTTTTCAACCGATCATAAAACAAGGACGATTTAAACAGTGGTTAACCAATTAAGAGGATATCAAACTAATTAACGACGCACTAATTAAGTATTAATCGCTGTGTAAAGTGCGAAGAGGACGACCAACGAGGTTAATTTTGAATAATATAGGCGTTTAAAATTTATGATTTCAAACCTCCGACTTTTGGAGCGTGAAATGATGTTAACCGTTAAAACAAATTAAAACAATTTTATAATGAGTAAAGTATAACGGAGATGTACCATCGATTTAATGAGTTGTTACAAGATTGCGAATCGATATAAAAAATATTAATAGAGTCATTATTGTAAAGCAATGATTTACTGGTATTAATAACGCAATGCAATAAAGATAATATATTTGTGAATTAATCAGCTACCGAAATATCCAGTATCGCTTTAGATATAATTTATCGACTGACACTAATAAGTAAGAACCTCATACATACACACATACATGTATATTATATGTCACCAACCAGTAATCAAGGTAACATAATTAACAAACCCCTAAGAAATTTCTCGGGGAATGTAAACTGTACTTGACACAATAAACTCCTTGAGAAAGGAGATCACGTGTCCGTTGTAACGAAAAGATAAATAAAATTGCAATAGATATCGTCTTCCGATAACGAGGCCAACAAAAACGGCTCGCAAGCACATAGAAATCAGAATGGAACATCAACATTTGAAAATGATGAATTACGGGAAACTGGAAAATATATTACATCAAACGAGCCTGTTTCTCTTGTGAAAGCTAAATCAATGCCGCTGGAGAATATTAAATTGATTCCATTAGCGTAATGCGTTACGTTGCAACTCGAAAGTAGCAACTTTCGACCGGAATGGAACACACATTTGAATAGACCCTATCGCTGCCGGTCATGATTAAAGAAACGTTGTCCTTTGACCTTGGAAATCAGGCCCCACACGGGGAAACTAGCATGTGTTCGAGAAAGTACAGAGAAATGGCGATCTATGATTTCTGTGTACGCTTACGTACGATTAACAGGGAAATTGATTCGTTTCGAGAGAATGTACAGCGTAAATACGTGAGTTTCTACTTCTTTCATGCTTTCTTTCCCGCTCGGTTGTCCGGCTATAGTTCCTTCCATATGATACCTTATCATGCTTCCGTGCGTTAAGATATTGTTGACCGTTTAATGTTACTGTTATTGTACACCACGTTGCTGAACTTGCGTTCGATAACACCGTGTTCTCGACGATAACTTGTTTTTATTAACATAAATCATGTATTATTGCATCCTAACCGATAATTCATGAACATCTGTAATGTTTCACGAATTAATTCACTGGTATTTAATCGTACAATTGTCACGTTGCGTAATGTATTTTGCACGAACGAGAGTATGAAACAATTATAAAGCTTATCAAGTATTAAAGTACCGAACATGCATTTATTATGTCGAACGAAAATAGTGTTTACAGCTTAAGTATATTAAAAAAAAAAACGTGAATTTTGTTGGAGAATCTGTGATATATTGGAATTAAATATATCCAGTTATTCTTCAATCGATCGCATACATCTAATAGTCGCAGCTTTGTTCTAACAAAAGAAACTAGCACTGCTGTTACGAAACGAAGAAGACTTAATGTATTTCATCGCCTTCTAAACAACCATTGTTATACGCTCACATTAAAATTCCTCTGTTATGACTTATCTTGACTTGAAATCCTGTACAAGACAAATTGATTTCTTGTACAGCATCTGGCGTCCGACTCTAATACAAAATAATTATTCACAAATTACAAGATTTATAAAAACCTGTGGCTGTAACCATATCGCGACGATATATAATAACTTTTTTTTAAATCAAAGTGAGCTCCATTGATAGCCAAAATTGACAAATGATTAATTTTGGAATAACGTAGAAAAGTACTGAAAAAACATTTAATATTTATATTACTTTGTTATTGTTAACAATATTGATCAGCCGACTAATAATACGATAAGGTGTTAATTATTTATCATAACGTAGAAATAGTTTATACAGTTTGTATGGCAAAATAACTTGAGTATTAAAGAGCGAAGTATCAAAATATATAAATAGCGTCAGATAAATGATAATTTCATCATCCTCGTGTTCACGTCCAAAAATAGTTGGATCTAATTAAATGATTACGATGTGACTTTGAAGTTAAACATTGAAATGAATGCAGACGGTTATAGTTGTATTCCAATACGTATCATTATTCGCGTAGGTGCATTTGCGTTTGAAGAAATGATCCTTCGATTGAGTTTTTAAAAGAAACTCAAATCTAATCACTCGACAATGTAAAACATTCAAGATTAACTTTTAATTTTTCATACCATCACTCCAATAGGCATTAAGTGTGTTAAAATGTACTAATATAGTTAATTATTTCAAATAAAACTATCCGTGGTCTAAATGTGTACATATACTGCGGTTAAATTAGAAACCGTGTAATTAAAATAATTTTAGAAGCTATAAACGTTCGCTTCGTATATCACTTTCTACAGTTTTTTCAAATTATTTGAAATGTTTCTAATCATGCTACATTCCCTTTTTCAAAATCCATGCTGCAACGTGTGCATCGCCACTATATTAATAGCACATTAAATGTATAGAGTGTGAAGTCTTAACGTCCATAAAATAATTTAATTAGCCTTCTTGAATGAGTATGAAATTCGCATCGTTGCACATTACGCTCCATTTTCAAGATAAACCGTTTCAAACCTGACGTTAAAATTAATCATTTTCTAACGGATATTCAAGGCAGCGGTTAATGTAAATCATTGCACAGTGATTATGCAGTTACACCAAAAGTCGAATGCATTATGGAAATTTATTCAGTGTTCTTCAACAAAGGACAGACTACATCATAGGAAGGTCGTTAAAAGTTTCTTTATATTTTCCCCGTTTTAATCCAGAATACCAATATTTTTCATGGCGTCAATTAACAAAAACTCCAATAATAGCCACTAATTTACCAGCAATTATCGATCGTAATCGTCGTGCGAAGGCTGCACATATTACGAAGTTTGTACACTTTCAACGTCTTCATTATTATCTAGGGTGCTATTAAGACGTAACAATTAAAGCATAACAATTAAATCCCATGGAAATTAATCAAACCCGGGCAATAATGAATTCAACAAAACTTTTCCCATTGTGTGTATGTAAAAGGTATGACTACATACGAAGTTACTTTCGTTGGCGTTCACGTTAACGTATGGAAATTGCTGAAACTGAAGCACAATTACGTACGAGGCTACGAAAACGACTAATTGCTGTATGTAACTTGTCAAGCTGAAGTCTAACAACGTTAAATGTAAAAACTAGTAGTAAACCCGAAGGTTATTTAAAAATAACTTCTACTCATACTGACAGTGGAATAATTTACAAACAATATGTTAACACTACTTCCGTCTTATTAGAAACAGCCTGAAAGCACACTGCTTTTTTCATAACAATTTTCTTCGTAGTTTAAAAGCATTCTGCCGATCTACAGTGTTACCAGAAGTAGTTTGCATTCGGATGCATATAACATCGATTGCATCTGAAAAAGGTAACGGCGATGCTCGCACGGAGAATACTGACAATATTATTAATGTGCAAATATTCACAACGCGTTGCACTATAACGTTACCACTTACGGAATTGTGCACAGCGTAATTAAAGCTTTGTTTTACATTCCCGTTTGCTTTACGAATCGAGCTTTTAAAATTATTTAAAAGATGATTAGAAAAATAATCATTCTAAATTTATACCAAAACTGAAAATTTGTATTTTTAACACTAGAACGACCGAGGATAATTGGATAAATTGAATAACATTGGATAAATATGTTTGAAACAAAGAAATAAAGAGGGATAGTAAATTGATCAGTTTAATTATTTACATATAAAAATATGGTTATGAAGAATTTTGGAAATTCCAATGTTTTTAATTTAAGCGGTTCTTATAAGAATATCGAACCCAGTCATTTTGACTGCCTTGGTCATTCTAGTGTTAAATATCGAAAATATAGTACTCGCGAGTACTAAACGCAAAATTTTCTTAATAAATAAAAGTCTAAAAAAACTAGAGTTTCCAGTACATAGTGTCCACCACAATACCTATCATAATACTGTGACTTTGTTAAGTTCAAAGCAAGAGTATCACCTGTGCGATAATAAGCTTTCACATTTTACAAAGTGGACAAGCAGATGTAAGAAGAAGAAAAATGAAGCTATTCTTTTATCTACCATTACAGGTAATTCTCGATGAAAACAGGTAAAGTACAAAATTGATAATCTGTCATTCAATTTGATAATTTAATCATCCGCCATACATTGAAACAGTCTCCGCGTATAAAGTCGCGCCGCATTACTGTCCAATTATGCAAGACGGTGGACACCATGTGCATACGTCTGCATCATTTTACATATCCATGTCCATGGTCAACATGTTACATATACGACAGGTGCAGGAAATACGTGCCTGTGGCTTCGGACTGTCTTATTGGAATGCCCGCTGAAAACTATATATAAACATATATCGGAATACAAATAATAATTTCGTCATACGCTGTACTTGAAATAGAAACGTGTAATTTCTAGCACGGGCAAGTTTTCTACGGTAACAGGTCGTAGAATCGCAGTTATTACGCTAATCTGGATTACATACATCTCATCTACGTCGAAGATTTCTGTAGTTAAGTTGTTTATGGTATACACAAGATGAACTGTTACTCCAAAACAAAAGAATCGCGCAATTTTAGATAATAACACGTATGTATGTATGTATGTACAAACTCTATTATACTGCGAAACATAAAAATGGATATCACGCTAGAATTTCCCGTTCAGATCTATCACCAAGGTTTTATTTTAAATTCCATCAACCCAAGAAGCTGACATCGAAGCCATTATGATACGTGTATTGTGAAATTTTCCTCAATGAACTATAATTAAAAATAAATACACTCGTCGTATTTCTTTAACTATATTATATTCCCCGTTTGTATCGATCGCATTCCAAAAATCCTAGAGAATCCTTTGTGGGCCCGAATCCACAAACTCACGACGTATAAATATAATACTTGCCTGTCTGCTCGTTAAGTTTGTTATGTGGTACACGGAGAAAAAGAAGGATAAAAAGTAACCATGGACGGACGAAGTCATTTCCTAGATAACCGAGAAAATACGCCGGCAATGGCCTCGTTACGATCGGCTGCGATTTCTCGTTACAACTTCCCGCATGCTTCGATTTGGAGCACTCTTTTTTTGTCCGTCCGTAAGTCTCGAAATAATTGCTGATAAACTTGTGCGACTTGTACTCACTTCCACATAGCAGGATGCGGCGTAATATCATCAGAGAAAAATTACAGGTACGTACACACGTACACAGGTGTCCGAGGGTGACAAATGATGGTGCCTACGTAGTGCACACGTAAGAAAAGACGAAGTACATAATTGGATTTATCCGTTTAACCGTTTAAATAATTAAGTATCCGTCGCACTTCCGCCAAAGGAAAGTGTATTCACCGCGAAAAGGGCGATTACTCGTTTTCTCTATGTTTTATTAGCGAAAACTTGATCGGTACGTCGACGACGTAGCGCACGATAATTACACGAGTTCCACGGTAATAGCGAATTTTTTAAAGGAAAACTTATTCCTCCTGCTAACTTCGATCGGACCGTTTGTTTTTATGTGGCGGAACAGCGTTCACTTTTCCGAGTGAGTTTCTCTTTCGGTAAACAGATTTTAATGGTGGAGTACCGCTTAAAACAAAAACATGGTAAACATTTACTTAACATGTTACAAGACAGAAACTTTCTTTTTATGTGAACGCCGCGTTATCTGGTAAAGCTACTTTCTAGATTCGACAGTTTCGGAACCGAGCCGAGGAAACGGTGTTATTATACATTTTCCGTGAATTCAGACTCCACGTGATTAGGGAAACGAGTATGTATCGGGATACATGGTTATGGGAAACAAAGAACGTCTGTGGAGTCAAAGTGGCAGGAATCTGTTGACTTTCATCTACGGTTTCCCAGACCCCCTTATTTTGCTAAGATCTCTACAATGTAGAGTCTTCATTATTCTCTACCCTGTTACACGAAAGTTACTAATAACAGTCACTTCTTTCATTTCAGTTCATTTGGACACGGTTTCAATACGAGGTAAATTCTGTAAATTTGTTTAATAATTTGCACTATATCGACGTATACTTCTAAGACTAACTGGGGTTTAAATTACAAGGAAATAAGATTAATTATTTTTTCTATCATAACCACGTAATATTAATTAGAGTTAAATCGTAATAGGTTGCTACTTCCAAATGAATTAAAACAGGTTTGTATAATTTCCGAAATGTGTAACATTAAATGTAAGTGCCATGCAAATAGTTAATAAATTCTACAGCAGTCTTTAGATAAAGCACTATGATTTTTTATTTCAAATATGTTACGAGTGACCCTTTATATCTGCAACAACAACTGATTTTTCAAAATATTGTTTCTATTATGTACTTACAAATATGCATAAATGAACACGTACAAACTGAAATTTGATATCTAAATTTTATAGGTTAATTGAACTAACAAAGTGTAAACAATCTCTGTATAACAGCAGAAACAAAAATGTCCATAAATTAATTCGCAGTTCAAGTAGAAGAGACATTTACGGTTAAAAATTAAAGAGATTTGCAATTTATGCATGTGCTGGCTCATACGAAAGATTAATTAAGATTTTCCAAAAGGAACACAGCGAACGAGCGTATCCTGATTTATGATTCAAATTTCATACATGCGAAATTACATAATCGATTGTGGGAGCCCACATTCCGCTCTAAAACGTGCAAGTCAAGTGATTGGAGCGGAATAAATTTGTACTAAATCATTCGACACTTTCTCTCCGCTACTGCACGCGATAATCTATCCAAAAGCTAAGCAATCCATTTAATTTAAGAAACAAGAAAAAATTAAAGGAAATGAATTTCGTACCCCTGTTCATAAAATAGAAATATTATGCAATCAATTGTATAATTCTCCGTTCGATAACCGATACTGGAATACTAGTTTACACCATTTCAGTGGAATTGCCGGTTCGTTAGATTTTACAGCAAGTTTGGAATACCGTTTGTAACTTTCCCTTTGTACCTGTCGCACGAGAACAATCGGTTGAAAATATAAATCCGCAATGTTGCGGTTCAAAGTGTTTTACATTTCGTTTCAGAGTTGTAGAAACTCAATCGAAAGTCGGTTGAAATAAGAGAAATAAATTTTTGTTATATGATTTCACATGTTTTTCATATACACATACTGTCGAATTATACACACGAAACAACGAATATATTGGACATTAAAAAATACCTGTAAATTTTTAAGTTTCTCCTAATCATTATGTAAATATTTAAATCGTTTTATAATACGAAAATATCTTCGTGACATTTTACCCAATAATCACCTTACCGCCTGAATGTGAATTTCATATTTTTATCTTTACATCATCTCGCATATGACTTGTCATTTTTATTGTTCCAACACCCTATGTTTTCATCCTATCTTCACTTTGCAGACAACCTTAACTTCCTAACTGGAGAATAAACTTTTCTTAAACTCCTTTCACAATGGGGACTTTTTCTTCATAAGTACAAGGTGTAACATAACATGTGCTCATAATTTTGGGAATTTATAGAACGCACCAAAATAAGAAAAAAATGTCTTTACAGTTTTGTAAAAAGCCCACCCCCTATCGAGATACAACCCCTTTTGTAAAAAAGTTTTAAAAAATTATATCTCCGAAATGGTAAGTCGTAGAAGGCCGATTTTGATTGCAATATAATCAGAAGAGATTAAAGTTTATGAAAAAAATATAACAGCTGCGATTAGTACCGTTAAGTAGCATTTATTATTCAATATAATCGGTAGCATTTATTCTTAAATTTATTCTTCAAGAATAAATGCTAAACAATATGCTCGCATATAACCACGCTGGGATTTAATAGATAAGAACTACGTAAAACTTAACGCGTTCAAAATATTTCAAAATATTACGGAAAATTACCATGACGAAAATGTTCGTCATACCCAGTTAGAAGGTTAAACATCTATTACGGGATTGCAAATAGAATTTCAAGCAAAAGCTCGTATACGTGCGTATACAATTCGGTTCCGAATCGAAGGGTTAAATCAAAGGGATTACGTGCGCGAATTCGTTCGTCGAAGATAAACGGTGTTCCCGCGTTACGTCACACTTTACGTAATTCAAGGTCCCAACCCACACACAGGACGACACGTATTCGAGCGATCAGCAACAATGATGATTCTCTCGTTAAATTTCCGGAACATCGTGTGCAACGATGCGCGTCCGAATTGGTCAATGCGTACACAACAAGGACTCTTACGGTTAATTAGATCAAAACTAGATGCCATGAAAGTCCGTGTGACAACCTGTTGCACGTGTCTTTTTGTAACAGGCAACGCGTTACATTTCCGACCGCTGCGTACTCTTGATTACAAAAATTACCGCTAAATCGTTCCTTGCATTACCAAGCACAGTTATTGTTACCCGCACAATGCGCGCGTTCACTCGTTTCCATGTGTACTTACATGCTCGACGTGTGTTATCATAATTCTATCCTTTATCTATGGAGTGACATCGCGAAAACAAAAGGAATGGAAGTTTTCCGTCATTTTCAAACGTTTGTATGTAGTTTCAAATAATTTCTGTGCGTTTGAGTGTATATTTTAACCCTCTATGGGCCCGTGTAACTTTCGGGTCATATTTTAATTTATCAACGTTTTACCAAATAATTATAGCTTTTTTCATGAGATTTCGCATAAATCTTAATTCTATAACGTTAGCAAGACAACCAATATCATAATATTTATGACCGTTGCAAGGCTCATCAACCATTTAATCGACTTGATATTATTTGTGCTTGTATCAGTGATTACCAAACTAAAAATACTGCAATTAATAGCTCTGGGCTCTTGTACCAATAACAAACTACTTGTTTGCATTTCAATTTTCAATTTGTTACTGTTATTTTTATGTTTATAGTTACTTGAAAGTCATATAGTGAATATATTGCAATAAAATTGTTTAAACGGAAAATTTGTTTTTCATTTGCATATATAGGTTTATTATTACTGATTTTTCCTTCTCCCAATCTTTTTGGATATAAAACAAAAATTCGTCCCATAGAGGGTTAAAGCAACATTTATCACTTATTTCGCCTAACGTGTGCCAAATACGTGTTTTATATGTAAGAGCAAAATGTTGCGCGTATTTAGTTAGGTTGCAGTAGCAAGAACAAGTTTTTTTCTTCTCGTCACATGTAAACCGGTAACGTTATTGATGTTTTATGGACCCAAAGTGTGTCTACGATACTAACTTCCGATTTTAACACGCTTATGTCTTCCCAAATAGAGATTCCGATTCGTCTACTCCCGTAAGAATAACTGACGAGTGCAAAAAGGTATTGTTACTCGTCAAATAATTCTTTCCGTTTTTTTCTTTTACCAAACAAAATCGGAAAGGAACGCGTCATTGATAATTGGAAAACACGTGCACAGGATTCGCATTAAAATTACAGAAGACAGTGATACTCGAAGCATCACTGTTGCATTCAATTTTTCACTTAATATATTGGGCCACGCGTGAAATGTTTTCTCGGCAAGGATTCGATTACAAAACCTGACCACGTTGCGCGGTAAAGCACGTAAACGTAAAGCGCGCGGATCGAATTGCACTCCGAAAATCGAACACGTCTGCATGCAACGGTATTTTTTCGACACTTCTGCGACATATTCGACAAGGAAGCACGCAAATTATTATTTGGAAATAGATCGACAGACCAGATCTCGTGAATAATAAATCTAATACACCTGGAAATACTTCGAAACCCCTTCCAACAATTTTTAACATGTCAATATCTCATTGAAATTAAATCTCTCAATTCCAGCGAATTTAACGTTGATAAAAACGCTGAATATTATTTCACGCACGTATCGTGAGACAGACACGCGAATGCTATAAAAGGAAAAATAGAAAAAGAGTTGAAACATACCTACACAGTGCGTGCAACAAAACATAATATATTACTAATCTTGAACATCTCAATCAATACCGCCTAAAATGTTCGCAGGCTAATAAAAAGCGCTCGTGAAGATGTGCGAGGCTACTCTGGGTCTCCAATAGCGAAAACAGGTTCTCATTCACGGCCCGCAGAAACTTCAAACCTCATAGAAGAAACGAGGGGCGAGACAACAACGTTTCACGATCGAACTTGCAGGAGAGCGCACAGAGGTGGCCTAATAGCATCACAGTACCTGTTGCAGAGGAGGCTCTACGGTAGAAACACAGCAGGACCCCAAGAGGTTCGCATTCCAGAAGGGAGGGCCGAGAGAGAAGAGAGGACATGCGCCGGCACGCATCGTTTAGAGCTGAAAAGGACCCTTTTTAGGGTCCTGAGGCCTCGACTCGAGAGGACCCGGATGCCTGGCCAGGCCCACCGTACGACGGTATTGTTCGTGGGCCCAAAATGCACGGCATGGCATTGCAAGGCAGGCCAGTACTCGAGACCACCGTAGGGGAATGCTACCAGTTGATCGGGCCCCCTAACCTAACCTCAAACTCCGCGGCCGTCGTAGAAAAACAAAGTCACTCACCTCAACGATCGTTTCTCCCTCGATTGCCGCACCGATGGACGATATCCTCTTCATTCACCGATCTCGATGTTTTCCCACACACGCGCGCGCACACACACACATACACGGATATATCACTGCACCACGCTCATGTCAAAACACAGGGGCTCTAACACTCGCGTCACCGCGGCGCATAATGTATACATATACGTACGGTTTGAAAAGCTCGCGGCTAAAACTCGCTGGAATTCGGAGGACCCCCCCTCGCGAATCGATTCCGCCGATTCTCGATCGAACGCGTTTCCCGGCGAAACGACTGAACGATGCCGAACGACGCTCACGTGGCTCTCGACGCCGTGAAAAATCCGGGACGCGGACGATCAACAACTCCGACCGGACTCCGTAAGCGAGAGATAAATGTGACAGAAACGCTAACCGATGTGTTGCCGTTTGACCTGTCTCTGAACTGACCAATCGCCGTGCAGGTGGTACACTACGATGTTTCTCGCTGCCTGCTTGTGGCGGCTTGGTGGGGGGGAACAGAAGGGAAAAGACCACCTGACGCGCAACCTTTTGGGGCCCACCAAAAGGTACGAGGAATCCTGTTGGGGGCTCCTTGGAAGACCGTTGGGACTTGAATTGGGTTTTACCGACGGTCGAGAAGGAGATGTGAAATTATTTTATCGTATCACAGCCGACCCGTGAGAGATGGACCTCGTTATACATCTCTGATTTTGTTCAGGATATAGTGGATATCTCGTTAATGATTTTATTACTCATAGTATAAATAGTATAAATTAATGCGAATAAGAAATTGCAATGGAAGGTTTACAGATGCAGGCGCTGACATTGTTTCTGTTTTTGTAATTCAAGAATGACAGTTTCAAATTTTTCGATAATTCACGGGTGATAGTTTACCGAAGAATGGTATCACATAACTTTAGTACCCGATATACAAATATGTGAAACCGTAAGGATTTTTATGATTATCCCCTGCATTGGTAGAGTAGTTTACGTTAATTGTAGCACAGATGAAATATAAGATTTTATCTCTCGTCTGTGATTTTAGCCGAGTAACTACTGTTCTATAGTATCGAATCTAGGGAGCGCTGAATTGTCGTTCTACAGGTTCCCTGCATCGGTAAGTCAGATTTTGGACTGCAAACACTGGTAAGTTGCTTCCCGATTATTCCCCGTCGACGATGAACCATTCGTTGGTTCAATTTACTGCTTAAATTTATTTTAACGTTTGTGAAAGGATATCTACATTTTAGATACGAAAAATATTCAAGATCATTTAAGTAAATCTACTGAGAAACAAAAATTCATACAAACTTCGTTTGCATATGAATATCGATTTTCCTAACAGATGACACTATACTACGGTTATGAAAATCGAAATGGTTTAAAATCGAAATATTATGCAGAAAATGTTCATTATCAATTTGCACTGGAGTTTATTGGATATTGCAATTTCAGTGACAATTTAAGTAAACTTTACGTAAACTTTAAGTCAAAATTGTCTATATTTGTGTAAAATAATTTAATCTTTATAATACTGGTTACTATCGCATTACAGTAAAGCTCTTCAAAGTACAACATAATATTATGACACAAAGAACATCTAAACAAAGTTTTCACTCCATACTAATCATTTAATATCTTGAAGTAGACATAATTTAATGTAAAATATTCCAGAATCATTTATAACGATAACAAATAATATGGTAAGCATGTTAATAAAAAACAATATACTTAATTTAGAATATTTTCTACGACTCTTCTTACGCATAAAATGTAGAACCCATAGTACATAACACTTTTTGCAAATACAGGGTGCGACAAAAGTCTCAAATTTTATTTAAAACATTCTAACTTTTTTTACATTTACTTAATCCAAAATTGTACGTGACTTTTGAACACCAACTACGTTTCGTTTAAATACCCCTAAAAATCAAATCTGAAATCTGGGGGGTATGAGATTAGTACATTAGATTGTTTGCTAATTTTGAAAATAAAACTCCGTAAGTTTGGTACCGTGCGTTTCCGTATAACGTCCTGTAATTAAATCTTCCAAAAATTCTCTATTAAGCTGCAAAAAATGAAATACTAATAGAAATATTAGTTATGAATTGTTGAAGCCCCCTCATGACTCCTTGCGTTATCCTGTACAACAAAGAATCTCAAAACTTTTTGAATCAAGATATGAAATCATAATTGCAGACAGATATATTCTTTCCATCAATTACCATTACACGACTCTGAAAGTTCCTCAAATAATTTGTCCAATATTAAAAACATATACCAAATAAAATACACGCAAATTTAACCCTGTCGTCCCTCTATCAATGTGAATAAATTGATCATACATTCGTTTACGTTACGTGACGTTTAAAATTGTCCTCAAGTGTAAGAATACGTTGGGAAATCCATTTTTCCGTGCTACTCCGTGATCTCTCCATTTTATGAAAAACTCATTTCTTCCTGACGCTGGTCTTCCTCGCGCTGAAGAAGGACTTTCACTTTTCCTTCGTCGACGATGCGTCTAACCAAGCGGCGATTCTTTATCCAAGGGTGAGAGAGCGGGAGAGCGGAAGAATTTACGTAGCACTTAATCCCGCCGCTTAGAGGCCTCGACGAAATCACCCTACTTCGCATTCCTGGCTACCACCTATTCTTCGTAGCTTCCGCTCTTCCTTCGCCACTCATCATCCGGAAACCTCTCCTTGCATTCAAACACTTTCACTTGGGCTCTTATTTTTTTACCGGAAAAAGCCTGCGACCCGGTTTGCGATGATTTAGGGAACAGGAGTTGTCAAATTCTTACGCGGATTATCACAAGATTTTGTACAAGGTTTTTTGATTAATTAGTACGAAATGTTTAATTTTACTTGAATTTTAATTCTCCATGAAGGGAATTATGGAGTTGATTCGAAGTACTCTAAAGCGTACTTTTCTTTCTAGAAGTGTTGTATCTCTTTGTAATTTCAAAGTCATATAGGATGCGAAACCGTACAATTTGATTTTATTTAATCAAAATTGGAGATCAAGAATATAAGAAATTACTAATATACTTATTTATGTCAAGATGCTCAAGACAATTGGCATAATACGTTAAAAGCTTTCTACGTTAAATCATCCCTCATAAGTAGAGTGTGGAATACAAATATGAATTCTTAGTAATCAAAAAATATTCTGAATTTGGCAAATATATCTCGCAAAAGAATTCGTGGAAAAAAGATAAATGAAAACGTTAAAAAAGGACTTACTGTGATTTCTTCAATTACAGGATGACGATTTATAATAGGAAATTTTGAGTATAAGAGGCGTTAAAGGAATTTGTTTACTTTATACCTTGTAAGAGAAGGACTAAGGAGAATCTCGAATCAGTTGCGAAGCCAATCCTTTAATCGCCAGTACTAAAATATTATAAGGCGCGTAATCGCCGCGATTGCGCCAAAATCCGACGGCTAATCTCCTAACCGTAAAAGCGGTTTTATATACTCATTCACCTGCCCTTGCTGGGTACTTCACTCGCTGCTTTCCCAGATTTTAATGACAGTTACGGCTCGGTTAAACAACCGCTGTTTCAGATGCACTACTTTATCGTCGACAACAATAGAAATGTGACAACTAACGAAAAACTTTGTCGAAGGGGATCGTACTTTTTTTTAGTATATTAAATATAATTTTATATTCGCACATTGACGTTAACGAGTAGGAAGCAAATAAAGGCAGTTTCGAGCCTAAGTTTCGCTTATCATTTACGAAATTTGATTTTCTCGGAGAATTAACTATTCGCGGATTATTAAGAAAAAAACTATATTCTACGAGGCAAACGATGGAAATTTCAATTCGCAAATATGAGCGCATACAACAAGTGAAGGGGATTATCTAAAATTTAGATTCTAAATCATAGTTTAATTATTTAATCACTTGACCCGGTCCAATGTAAAACTCAGTTTTCCAAACCATGCATGCTAAATGCTGAAACTACGTGTTGCAACTCTTTATTATTAATTTAGCGATCGTTAACCTCTAACGCCCTTGGCCTCATATGTGGACGTTTAGTAATTTCTATTAAAATAAAAATCCCATTACCAGTGCAGCCAAACGAAAAAAAAATTACTTCTCTTACTAAGGGATTCTATAGTGAATAATCTGTAGTGCTAATTTTAGTATTTATTATTGACAGTAACTATAATAATAAAAAAAAACTAAACGTTCACATCTGTCCAAGGGCATGAAGAGGTTAAACAATTATTAAAACAAGAATCGACTAAATCTTCGGCTATATTAGATTATCCAAAATCCCTAGTGAATCTTCCAACCCTTCGAACAATAAAAGAATTGACGACATGTTTCGCGTCTCAGCTCAAAAGAGGGAACAACTACTTAAAAACCCGAAGTCCCTCACATTTCTTCCACCGCTCGTGTATCATCTCGCCCATTGTACGTACACCGTGAGACCCGTGGATCCCGAAAGGAGTGGAATATAATAAAAATGACTCGTAATCGACTGGCGCGGCTTGATTCCCCTCTCTTTCCCCGTGCTAGAAATGAATGAAGGTACCGCGCGCGAAAAAGAAAATGGGACGGCGGCGTGAGGTCCCGGGTAACCTCCGGCAGATGAGATAGGATTGAATGGACGTCGTGAAGACACGGGATAAGGTGCAGAGAGAAGCAGAAAGACAAACAGATAGAGGGGGGGGGCGAAGGATAAAGAGGGAGACAACGGACGTGGAGGAAGCAAGGAAAACGACGGAAAAACCAGAGAGAAAACCGAGAACCAACGAGATGGGACGAGAAATTTCCACCAGAGAAAGAAAGAAAGAAAGAAAGGAAAACAGACAAAGAGAGAGAGAGAGAGAGAGAGAGAGAGAGAGAGAGAGAGAGAGAGAGAGAGAGAGAGAGAGAGAGAGAGAGAGAGAGAGAGAGAGAGAGAGAGAGGGAGAGAGAGAGATAGCACCGAAAGAAATGTGAAAGAAAGAAAGAGAGAGGTCGGAAAAGAGTTGGACGGGGATACACGGGCGATGAGACGAGACCAGATGAGATGAGATGATAGTGTTGCATGTAGCGCGTGCGCGTACCGACTCAATAAACATCCGTAGAAGCCTCGGTAAGACCCTGGGCTGCGCTCTGGATTACCGTCGCTACTTTCCTTTATTTTCCGGATGCAATGCCTCCCTCTTTCGACCCATCTTTACCGTGACTCTCTCTCTCTCTCTCTCTCTCTTTCTCTCTCTTTCTCTGTTTTCCAACCCGTTTCTTTTTCTCACTCTCACTCCATACTGGAAAAGAGATGGGACGTGTCATTCTTTACGTACTCTCTTTACTCGGAGCTGTCTTTCCGACGTGGAATCAGACCGAACGGAATTTGTCTTATGAATTCCCAGTCAGTCCCTTTGAACTTACGTATATGGAAGCAGGAGATGATTGGCTGGATTCTATCGACTCGTTAGATGGAGAGTCTGGAATTTAGCTGTATCCAACGGAACGCATCGGAGTTTCTTTCTTGTTAGGGTATGTAGATTCCGGAAGTTCTGTGTAGAAAGGAGGTGGAAGTTCGTTCTACGGATATGTAGATTGGATCTGAGTCGTTCAATGCTTTTCGGTGAACTGGATTTCTTTAGTGTCTGCTGAATTTCTTGATTGTTGTCTTGGATGATTGATATTATAATTGTGTGACGTATGAAAGAAATTAAAATTAGTTTGAGGAAATGAATTCTCAATTATTTCTTTGTGTTTCATGGGAATCAATAGGAATCTAATTGCGAAATGTGTATTGCCATTTGAAAGAGAGTTTCCGAAATTCAGGATTGATCGCATAGTACACTCACGCACGCGCAGCTCATGGTCCTCTATAGCAATGAAACGGAATGTACATTAAAAAACAAGCTGAATGAAGGATTTTTTAGCTAGTTATGAGGTCTATCAGATTTACGCAGGTCGAAGTATTACAAGTTTAATGCCACTGGGAATATAAATGATATAAAATTGTGCGTTGAGAATTTTTTCCGCCATCCAACGATAGGTTGATTTCAAATTTTTGGAAAATGGAAAGATTTAGGTTGTATGTATTTGAATTCTGATGCAAATGTGTGACTCTCTTTATTCAGATTTGTAACATAAGTTTCTTTCAGTTTCGGTTAACGAGTACTATGTACAAGAATAATGTATTATACGTATTACTGCTTATATCACAAATTTCATTCTTCTTTTAATGACAACACCCTATTGACAGTTTCCCTATAGCGTAAACATATTACGTATAATTAAGTGTATATTAGTAACAAGGAACGTTTGCCTAAGACCACCATGTGTGGTAGATAAATTAAAAAACTGATTTTCAGAGATATACTCATCTTTCATTCAAATATTTGCCAACATGTGTACTGGATTCCGAATGAAAGTTCTAGGAAAAGAAACATAAGTGCTTGGTAAATAAGCGAGTGCTCCAAATTAGAGCGATAGAAAGAGCGAGTTTCTAATTATTCTATCTGCGTGTAGATGAAATGTGTTACAACTGTCGTTATACCTTCCATATCTTCACAATAATCTCATATCGTATGCGCCTCTTATCAACGAGTAAACCCTTTGGTGGGTCGACCACGTGCACGTGTTTCACTCGAGATTTATCTTATTCGCGCGGCTGGTGGTTACCTCAATTTTCTATAATGCTGTTGTATCACTTCCTTTATTATTTCATTTGTTTGCCAACGTTAAGAGGTTTTTAGTAATATTAACCTTTAGAGATACCCGAGCAAACGAATGTTTCCTAACACTTTTAGTAAATTATTGATCTGTTACTCAATATTTTTATGAAGATAAACATTTCAGAATGATGAGTTAATTCTATTCTAATATCTAATATCTGTTACTAAACCTACTGACAATATAACAATTCGTTTAATGTCTTATTGAGCTATTTTAGAATTTCCTACGTCTTTTAATAAAAGTTCAATTTCACAATGAGAAACATTATAGTCCCTAGGTACGATAAATGAACAAAACAACTTAACGAAACAAAGAATCACTCTTAACATAATTGATCGTTTCGATACAGATTAATAACAAGTATGAACAGTCCCTCGATTATCGAGTTTTCCATTAAGCCCAGATGTGCTGGTCCAATAAAGTCGCGGGTACATAACATTTCGGCAAACAAATCACGAGTCGGCTGGAAATCGTGTTTGAAGAAAATCGCAAATAATTCCGATTTAAAACCAGAGAAATCACTTCGAATACATTTCGTTATTTCCGCGGGACCGTAGGGTCGTTCCCTTGGGAACGACAGGCACTCACCCTTTACTTAATTGCGAAAATCCGGGAGTCGTAAGGTAGACCAGCCTCGGTATTTCGGGCGTTGGGTTCGGTTAGCACCAAACCCCGGCTCTCTTGAACCTACAAAACCCTTCGGCCCTCTCCCTCCCCCCCCCTCTCTCTCTCTCTCTCTTCTTCTTATCTCGTTACTTCTTCCTCTTCGTCACAACCCTTTCCTCCATGTCCTCCACTAGAGGAGAATTAGAGACGCGCGGAACGAGGAGAACGACAACGACGACGACGATGTCGAGTTTCTCTCGTCCCTCCTCACCTTCTCTCCTCTCCTCTCCTCTCCTTCGTCGTACTCATCTTTCTCCGTTTCTCTTTGCTACGTCTCCCGTATTCTCCACCTCGGTTCTCAGTTCTCCTGCTACTCTATGCCAGGGAGCCTCCATTAAATTCATTAGGCCATTAGTGGCTGCAACCCTCCAAGATGGCTCCCGTCGCCTGGCAACGCTCTGCTTCTCCACGCTCTTCTCTGTATCTATCTCTCCCTCCTCGTCTCTCCTTCGGGCTCACCCTCTTCGCCTTTCCGCTCTCTCTATCAGTCTCTCTCTCTCTCTCTCTCTCTCTCTCTCCCTCACCCCGTCTCTCTACCTCCACGTCTTTCACCCTCCTCCTCTCCTCTCCTTTCTCTCCAGCGAGCTGTACACGTCTCCCTCTCGAACGGGTGGGTCTTGGCGGGTGTAATTAGATTCCACGAGCGAAAAGGGAAGGCGGAGGGTAGGTTCGTAGGTTGGGAAAGGTGGCCCAGGAGGGTAGCTCGAGAGCGAGCTACCACGCTCAAGAGGGCCATTGCCTGATGTCCGGATTCTCTCGTCTCTCTCAGTCTGCTATGCTACTTCTGCGTGGCACTCTCTCTCTCTTTCTTATTTTTTTTTTGTCTTTTATTCTTCTTCTCAGTTCCACGGTGATGTGTATCCTTTCGATGTAGCTACTCGTATTATATTATGGATGGAGAGCAAGCTGCCGGTCGTACCCGGGAAACACGGACATTTTATGGCCGATCTCGCTGGAATAATTGTATGTCACGTTCAGCCTTGTCGAGTGTTTAATGCTACGTTAGCGGAAAATATACAGTTTGGTTGTAATACGCACGGTTTACGGCCGACGTTTCCTGGGCCGTTTTATGCGCGATTTACGAATTATGAATTGTTAGAAGTCACGTCGCAAATACTTTCGCGATCGCGGTCCGTTCGGAGTTTCGGAAAATTTAGTCGCTTTCCGGGAATAGTATCCTCAATGAGATACAACTTCCTATTGCTTTGTAAAGATAATATTATTACTCGTATAAATAAATCTTACTAGAAACTGAATATTGAAGTGACTAAAATATAAACCTTCCTGTTTTCAATGGAATCGGAAATACGCCAAGTAACAAGTTCAAAGTCACAGAAGCCAATTCATATTGCAACTTCTTTATATCGATGTACTTTATTCGTAAAGTAACATTTTACCATGGGACTATTATTTTTAATTTCGAAAATGTTACTAACATTGTGCTTCTCTTAGTTACGTAGGGTATTTACTTTTAGGAAAATTTCAGGTTTGTTTACATTTCTAAATCTTCCGGCACATTTTATGCAAAATTCCTGCCAAGAGAACCTAGTTACACATATACAGAAAGCAACTCTATTTTCCTTCGGGACTATTAGATGGTTAGCAAGTTTTAGTTACTTCGTGGGGTATCTTGTCGAAGGGGCTCATTGTCGGAAAGCGGCTAGAGAGTGTTCGTGTTTCTCCTCACGTTCCTCTTCCTTTTCTAAGTTCTATTTGAAGCTGTGTTCTTCCACGAGTCCAATCTACTGAGAACGAAATGAATGGAATTATTCGTGTCTCTGCGTCCCAGGAAAATATTCGACAAATTATTTCGTTATAACGTCTATTCCATATAATGATATATCTTAATCAAGGTATATTCAATTTTGAGAACTTTATCGACTAGAACTTCGTAACATTTACAAAATTTATTGGGGAATTACTTCGATTATATTATAGAGGCAGGTTAGCAGTCTCTTGTAGCTTATATTGTCCATCAATTTAATAATATTATACAGATAGAGGACTATTTGCTTCGTTAAAAATTAGACACGAATCTCAAGAATATTTGAAAATTTACAATTTTGTTATAACTTTTTACAGAATGTACTTTTTTGTGATATTAGTTGAAGCCTTTGCTTGAACGATATTTCATCGAATGTTTTTAACATTTTGAAGTCTCGAAAATACAACCAAGATCGTAAAATATACATTTAAAATTTGATATACTTATAGTCTTGTAACAAATTTTTATAAAGTTAAGCAAATTGTGCATATCCTGTAAATTACATACAATTTCAATGATCCCTGGGCAGCAATACGTTTACAAACACACAAGAAACGAGTGATTTACACAAAAATTATGGTTTTTGGACGCAAATTTGCAGATATCACAAAAAATTCAATCCAATCAGTACACACTGAAAAAGTTGTCAATAAATTCCATGTGTTCCTATATGTATAGTCACTATCAATGAAACCAGACTGTAAGTATACCATACCCATACAATATGTACAGTTATATAATACACATTTACATTTCGATACTTTAAATTTGAAACAATAAATATACCCAAAGCAATTTCCCTTTTCCCATTCCGCCGCACACTTTTAAACAACCTCGTCGTAGAATCATTAAAAATCATGGAACACGTGACTGACTTAATAAATCGTTAGATAGGAACGTCAGGGCATCGCGACGGAATTAAGAAATCGGAAATGACAGCGGCGGTTCGGCATTGCATTCCATTCCGCAGGTCCGAGTATTTGTACGCGGCTGTTTTCGGGGGTGGTAGAGCAAAGGGGACTCTTAAAATACTCCAAGAGCTTCTAAATCATGGAGGCTTAGTAGCCGTCGTGCGAGCAGGGATTACCTACCTTACTTCAAAGTGCCCTGCAGGTGCG
This sequence comes from Mimumesa dahlbomi, assembly GCA_917499265.3. NCBI lineage: Eukaryota > Metazoa > Arthropoda > Insecta > Hymenoptera > Crabronidae > Mimumesa > Mimumesa dahlbomi. Next base: position 5,310,725 of record OU824118.1, on the reverse strand, counting down.
GGCTCTCCGTTTCGGATCCTCTTCCACGACGGAACGTTGAATCATGCGTCAGTTGCACTTAACGATACGGTGCGTGTGTGCTCGCGGACTATCTGGTCTTTTTTCCGAACGGATGTTTCTCGCTTTTTCACGGGATACCTTGGTCGCACGTTCCTCGAGGGAACACGCCCAACCGCGCGACCTGTTTCGGAAAATTCGAGGCTAATATCCCGGGCCCGCTTTAAATTGCAAATGATAGCTAAAGGGTTGCCGAGTTTAAGGGAATTAAGTGTGAGTTTGTTAAATGGTGGACGGTCATCTGTGCTGCTGGAATAAATTATTCGTTGGATCTGCGCGGTGTGTGGATCGACGAATTGAAAGTCACGTTATTAATAGATTTTATTATTGTGTATTCCCTGCTATATGAAAATCGATTAATTCTTTATTTGATTAATGTAAGGGTGGGATAATACAAAATAAGAATATTTGAAACACGTATCGGAAATGATGATAGGAACGAAATAGTGAAATTCAATGTTTAAAGAAACCAAGCTTTCGTTTGAGAATAGTAACGCTACGAAATGGAATAGAAGTGATAATCTGAAATTTTCATATGACACGCTAGCGATGCATTAAATTGGAACGACTTTCGTGTCTCTAACACCTCCGCTGAGATACCGAGTACCCCTTTGAAATTATAGTAATCAAGGCAGCAGGAATAATTGTCCGGGCGAAATAAGACCAAGGTTAAATCTCCAATTCTATTATCCTAGCCCGAAATTTCCGTTACTTAAAATACTCAATTACCAGAACAGCCGGGAATATACCAGGGGTAAGATTATGCATAGCAGAAAATTCGAAAGCACAGATAACGATTACCATGAGAATTAAACGAGCATCGGATAGAGATAGCGAACCTTAAGGGTGGGGTATATACATATAAGGTGGCGGAGAGAAGGGCAGGGGGGACGGGGAGGGGGTCGCGTCATTTCATTTTCGAGGCAAACGAAGTCGAGGAAGAATTTTCCCAATTCTCTAAGTCCCGGCCCTAAGCCCTCAATTTCACTAGAGTAAAAGCTCAACGGAAAGCGTGATAAAATGGCTTCTTATTCTCGCGTTTATATTCAATCTCGGTCGACTCCGCAGCCACAAAGGGCTCCATTTGAAACACGTTAGTCGATGCCATATATGCAGGATAGATACAGAAGGGGGGTGGGGGGAGAGAATCGCAGCGATGCATTATGTAGTAACCCGCTGATCCTTATATGCATCTATGCATGGGCTCTGAAGCGTACCAACTTTATGGATGCCCTGTACTAACACGTACGTACGATCCAAAAACCGTTAATGTAACCGCCCACACACTCCGGCAGCATATTTCAAGTGTCCCTTCAAAAAGTTTCTTGGTACTTGAGATTAGTTTTATCGTCTTACTTCGTCCTGATACTTCGGAGTATCGTCTCGAAAAAAGTTTGGCAAAAATTATGCCCCCGTGTGTGCCTCGAACGTTCAAGCGACCCTTTCTTCTAACTTACTTTAAGAACTTTCTTTAGTGGAGTAAATTAATATTTACATTCGCGCCATTTAGACGAACACGGAGGGTGCTGGGTGAAAGAAATGTGTAACGTTAGAGATATATTTATATTTTAATGTGTGTAATATCGTATTTTTGATTGAACGTACTATGTAGCGTTGAAAATTAATTGGTATTTGATACAATCTTTTGAGAGTGTAGCTGTAGTATAGGCATTCCGTTTGAAAAGAGTGGACTGCTCAATTTCGTCCTGTGTGCATACGAAAGCACTATCACCCTTTGCACTTACTATGATTGGGACGCATAGAGGCAATCGAGAGTATTTTAAATGGAAGAATTCATTCTACATTTTAAATATTATTAGAATCATGCAAAGGTGAATGCATTGTGATATTTGCCATTTAATCCTCGATGATAAATTAATTGTTGTGCGACAGCTTTCATAAAATTTCATTCCAACTTTCATTAAAGTTTCTTCCTACTTTTCTTAAAATTTTCAATACACAGTATTAAGCTCTCATAGATAGTTAATAAATAATAGTTAATGCTGCTTAGTTTCTGTACCTCTAAAAGTAAGCGCATAGAATATTCCTATGAATTTATTTTTACAGAAAAATAGATTTAAAATGCCGCACAGTTGATTTCATATTACATTAATATATAGATTATACTATAATAAAATATTGTAATTTAACGCTTTGCTAGAACACGCCACTATATTGACAATTTCTCGAACATCTTTTTCCCAAGTTTAACATTTCCCTAATGATAAATCACTTTCAGTGATATTTACACAGCCAAAACTGAATATGTGAACAAAATTGCACAAAAACTTCCATGCATACAATCTCTCAAGTACAGCAATATTTGCTCTCAGAAATTACCAGCGCTGAAAAATTCGCATTACGGTACCGAAATTTTCGTTGCTCAAAAATCAGCAAGTACAAAATTACCCGCACAGGAATCTCAGCCCACGAATTTCCCGCTGTCAGATACATACGTATATCAATGTATAAAAAATTTCAAGTGTAGAAACATCACGGCACCCGATCACCAAGCAATTTTAATCAGACTTTAATTCTGAAGACGTGACGTCCGACGTATTAGTTATTGCTACACTTCTCGGACGGCTCGCATGGCTACTTTGTACAGCTTGAAACGAGGCAGCCAGTTTCGAGTGTAAGCCGAAGACGGAGTACGGTCCGTTGGTTTTGGCTCGATTCAAGCCGGCGTACCACCAATAAATAACACGCTGCCCGAGATCCACTCTATGCGGTATATACGGGATACAGCAACATCGCGGTGTAACTCGTACAGAGAGCTCTCGAAGAGAAGGAGGAAATCGGACGAAACAGGGAAACCTACCAGCATGTGGTATTTTACGAGGAATAATTGGAACTCATTCCTGACCGTGGAAATTTGACAGATATCAACATCGCACCCACTTTCTAATAATTGACAATGATTAGAAGACTATAATTATTAACAAATTTACACTGGCCTCTGTAACGATCTAAAAACTTTTTAAAGGCCAGTGTAAATTTGTTAATAATTATATTTAGGAAAACGATCGTTAAAAGTAAAGAGTTTATTAGAAGACTATGTTTAGAAAATGTTGGCATGAATAGTTGGATAAAATAAAGAAAGAGAATAAGTGTGTAATTACTAATTAGGGTTTATTGAAACGACCCTGTTGGAATATTCGCGTTCGAAACAGGGAACATTTTTTTGAAAACAAAACTGAATCATCGATCTATTGTCATCGATAGTATATTATGGTGATTTTGAAAGGGATACTTAAGTGCTTTTTGTTTCGACAGTTCAGTTTGTTAGTTGAATACGATATCTGTGAGATACGGACGTTTCTTTTCAAGACATTACAGAATAGGGAATAAATCTGTATATAAAATATTTATAAACTTTATTTTACTCTCCCCATTTCCAGTAGACCCATTGAAGATCCTAAGATATACTTAACTACGATGTTGTGCATAAAGTTAAGGGTTTACGATTTTGATATTAAGTTTTTTACAAATTGAAGGTAGGTTGATATCGATTGTTATCATTATTTATATATTTCACCTTAGGACGCTACGCGAATTCCAATATACCGGTCTATTTCAAATTCTCGATTTTCAACATCGTTTGACGTCCTTATCTGCTTTCCGAGACTATTATCATTCACTTCGAAATGTATGTACATACATACGTACTACAATTAACAAAGAGAATAGTCCATCGTATACCCATATCTTTATCACCTCCGAAGATTAACGGAAACGAAGCCCACATTGTAAAATCCGGAAACGTACGTTACCGAATGAAATCATTTTTATTCCTCGCAATCGCTATCTGAAAACGAAAATTCCTACGTGTGTATGTATGTATGTATGTGTACGGTTACGTGCACGAGAACCGACGAAAAAAAAAAACGAACACGGAGATAAAACACGCCAATGCGAGAGCTCTTTTGTTACGTTTGATTTTTTCGGGGGATCTGGCGAGAAAAGATCATCGATGTCCGCGTGACGGCACTGACCTTGGTCAAAGCGATTTTCACAGATAATAGGAGACATTCGAAGGCTGTGCAAACGCGATCAGCGGCTACGCCAATGCTCACGGACACCGATAATGTCTCGGTGATGTTAGCGGAGATACGCGGCACGGTATCTTTATTACCCTACGCGAGACACGTTGCTCAAGTTAATATTAATTGCCATTTTATCTTACTCAGACGCCTGATATTTCGAACAAGTAATCTTCGCAAACTTTACACCACGTATACCTGCACCGAACTAGGCCTTTTGAATTTCGAGAACAAACTTCGGCCGATGTTTGACTTATTATTTGCGGACCACGGTTTCCATCGACAACTAATCCATCCCGCTTGGCGTTTTGTCCGAAATAACGAGCTCGTGACACGTGAAACGGAGCCCGTAAGATGTTACCACTATCTCCACCGTGATTGCACAGTGTTACGTTTGACACTGTTGTGTGTTTATATCGTTCTCAATTCGAGAATTATAAATAAATATGTGTATCGTCAAGACGGAACCGTTTGAAAGAATTGAGGGATTGATAACTCGGCAATTTTCAATAAAAGTAACTTTAAATGTACATACATGTATATGTATATGTATGTAATATATGCTATTAAAACTACATACTATTTAAGTAAGTTAAACCTATTAAACTATACTATTTAAGTAGATAAATATACATACTATTTAAACCGAACATACCTACATACAGGGTGTAACAAAAATTCTGGGACACTTTAGGTTTATGGATAGAACGCATACAAATAAAAAAAAAAGTCTTATAAGTTGTGGGCGCAACCCACCCCCTATCGAGATACAACCCCTTTTGTAAAAATTTAAAAAAAAATCATATCTCCGAAATGGTACGTCGTAGAAGACCTATTTTGATTGGAAAATAACCGGAAGAGACTAAAGTTTACGAAAAAATATCATTATCTACGCAAAGGAAGATTTAGTGAATGCCCTCAATTTTTCCCAAGTTGTTACAAATCTGCTACGATATAGGTAATCGACGTTGTTTTGATTAAACAAGAATAAATGCTATTTAACAGCAATAATCGCAGCAATTATATATTTTTCTATTATCTTTTAATTTTTTACAAAAGGGGTTGTATCTCGATAGGGGGTGGGTTGCGCCCACAACTTATAAGACTTTTTTTTTCTTATTTTTATGCGTTCTATCCATAAACCTAAAGTGTCCCAGAATTTCTGTTACACCCTGTATAGTACACCGTGATGTTCATTGCTGCGTTTCCATTTTTCCCTAAATGTACCAAAATTAGACTGATCTCGATACCCAAAATCCACCGAACTCTCATTTCCACATGCGCACGTATCAAATTTCCCAGAAACTCGCAATTTCCCGCGACACTTTGCGCGCCCCGTAATCCCCGATCGGTCCGCCAGAACCGTAATCAACTTCCAAATCGTAGAGAACAGTAGGACAAGAAACGTAGCAGCCGGTATCGAGAGAGAGAGAAGGAAAAAAAATAAAGAAGACCTCGGTATCGTATAAACGACGATACGAGCGAACGGGAAAAGAATCTCAGCCCCGGCTGAAACGAGCTGCGATATTTGTTTCTCCATCGAAACGTCAGACACCCGCCGATTCCCTCGGGGCCACCGTTCACCCTCGGCAACGTAAGACAACATATTCACGAGGCAGTATCGGATTTTATTTCCACGCTAAATCCTCGAATCTCAACGGGCCCGTGTCTGTCTACGTTGCACCCCTTACGGGGACAGTCCTTCTTCCTTCGTAACGTAGTTACTCGGTCTGAAAAGAAATCTGAAGAGAAGTTTCGGGAGTTACGGCGACTGCTCTAAGCCGACGACGACGATGACAGTCCCGGCACGTCTTTTTACCGGCGAAGGTCATTTCGTCGGTGAAACGATGTCGGAGGACCCGGTCCCACCCCCCACCCCCTCCCTGCCATCCCAACCATCGTCCCACCATTCCAGCGTACCTCGTCCGTATTCAAATGTTCGCTCGGGATGCACGGAGGCGGACGAGAAACCGAATTACCTGACTCTGATCCTGCAGGGAAAGGAGAACTCGCTTGATAGAGACCTGGGACGCACACGAGGAACAAAAAGAAAGTGCCCGGCCCCCGGGGGTGCGAGGGGAAATTCCATTTTTTCGTCTGCTCCCTTCGACGCTGCGGACACCCCGCTTTGGTTAACTCGTCAGACCTTTTTTGCCAGCGGGAACGTGGAGATATTTCAAGGCGGGAATTGACGCGGAATTTCGGCAGGTACTAGTGAAAAGGGGGGAACGAACGAAGGAACGAAGCTTTTCGTTTTATTTTTCTTTCTTTTTTCACGGGAAGGCGTCGGATTTTCGTACCGAGAGAAATACAGTGGAAGTGTATGGTCGGAGAGTTGAATTAGCGAAATGGAATAAAGGTGAATTGTATTCTACGCGTAACTAGTTGAAATCTTGGTAAAGATAAAGGGAGATAGTTTACTTAGTTTCGTTGTTATAAAACATGATATTGCGAATAGAGAAAGTCCGTCGTTTCTTCGTGAAATTTTTTTAATAAAAATATGACACTTAGAAAGACGCTGAAATGAAGTGCAACGAAGTTTATAAGAATCTTCATTTTACGCGGGGATTTTTGGTATAACCGTGTCGCGCGCCAGTTAAGTGATAAGATTACGGAAGAAGATAAGTTGCACAGAGATAAAACGTTCTTTGTACATTGGACTTACAATTAGTAGAAATTTTAAAACGCCTGTTGAAATCTCGAGGAAATTAGTAGAATAATGATCGATATCGTGACACCACAATCATGCGGTTATTTTGAAAACTAAAAATTGTCGCAATCTGCAAACTGAAAATCTGCGTTTCTCTATTGATTTATCGTTGTTTTTTTCAATGAAAAAAAAAACATGTTATCGTATTTTGTTTAATACAAACACTTTAATCATAGTAATTAATGAATGATCGCGCTCCACCTAAAAGATTTTAAACTACCGTTAGGTTAAATCGGATTTGACAAAAATAATATTTAACGTTACTTCCATTGTCTTAGATAAATGCATTAAAATCACAGGGGTCTTGCCGGTGTTATGCATTTAGAGACACACATAATTGGGAACATACTGGCTGTAATATCTTATAACTGCCATACCATTAACGGTACGACGATCATCGTAATATACGTTTAGTTTAGTTTAGCGCAGGGGTTGCGTGGCACAGAGCAACCCCTCGCGTGCCACTGGAGGGTGCATAATTTATCGCTTTTCCCCGACCACCATAATGCAACACGTTACACGCTCGGTATGCATGTAGATTCCGAAGGTTATCGATGCTCCCTCAATGTCCAAGGGTATAATGGAACACCTAACTACCGATAAATAGCCTAATCATCGATCGGAATTCATTGCCGCGGGTTTTGACTTAATTCAATATTTGCAACGTATTTATAAAACTGTTGGCTTAAATTATTTATTCGGACAGTAGTAAAAAATTAATTGACTACAAGTTAAAAGTAAACCGAATATTTATAATATTCGTGGAGAATAATTAATTTGCAATTATTGTAACGAGTATTATTTCGAATTATATTTACACTTAGTTTCTATAAATACTATAAGTATAGTACTTAAATATAGTAAGGGTAGATTGTATCAATGTTAATCAAAAAGTGTCAAATATGTCAAATATTAGGTACCTAACAATATTTTGCAGAGAATACTAGTTACACAATTTTTTAAACTGTGACCTTTTGTTCATAATTTTCTTAATTTAAATAACTTGATAAAAGATTCCACATGGGTTCGAATTATTCAAAGATATATTATGAAATTCCCAAAGCACTTATAAAATAATAATAAACGTAAAACTATGCAGAAAAATATCATTAAATATAAATGCGCGAAACTACAGATTTAAAAAGTTCCCGCATAAAAGAAACGACGTGGAAAGTTGGTCGACGAATGACTGGGTACGGTGAAAGAAATTGGCACGACTTCGTTTAGAATAGAATTGGTTTTTATTGTGACTAGATTACAAACGGGGCCTTTCGGCGCTCAATATCGCCCAGTAGGAACGTTTACACGTAGTGAGTGAAATGACGATGGGGATGAAAACATTCTGTAGGGCATTATTTTTTTTTTTCAATCACTCACCGCAAAAACTGGGATATGTTATTACGACGAACATTTGTACGACATTGGGATTCATACAAAATAGCGGTCGTTTCTTACGTCTACCTTACATCGTTACTTGATCTATAGCGTTATGCTTGCATCGACTTTCGAAGTTGATCGATTCGCATCGTTTTCCCTCTATCGGTTCTTTGGCGTGGTTCATCACTTAAATGTATATATGTATTGTATATCTACGGCACGTTTCACTTCCCGAGATATCTTTGGCGAATTCTGGTCTGTCTCGTCGCGTTTCAAGTACGATTAAGTAATGTCAATCGACGGTCGATTGCGGAAACAATTCGTTAATTTTTTCCTTCAACGCGGATCATTCCAAACCGTTTAACGAACGACAAATATGTATGTATATTCTTGCAATAGACATATAACATAAAATATTAAAATATTATTAAGTACGTAAGAGGAAGAATCGACGGACTTCAAAAGCCCAATTACACGTGCCCTGCAAGGATATCGAATATAGTTTATAATTATTTAATAGTATTATTAATATTTATAACGTATGCCTATTTGATAAAATGATCTTTCCTCATACACTGTACAAAGCACTGCCCGCAGTCGCGAGGTGCTCATTCGTTTACTTACAGCCTGTAAGTTTTTGGTATTATTTTTTTTTTGTTATGAATAATGTTATTATTCTCATTACAATATAACAATTTTGGTATATATTTACGTTTCGCATAAAATCAGCGCCTACTATACATATATCTACAGAATAGTGAGTACGTGATCCACGGGGAATCTTTAATTAATCATTTCTTTGTGCTGTTAGCCTGGTTTCCAATTAAAATGATTACTTTAGTCTTGAAAGAACGTTCGTTCGACAAATTGTCGAAAAGTGATAAAGGTTCGCCACACTGCCAATTAATTTTACTTCGAAACAATAATATAGTTTTTTAATAGGACAAGTTTGTTTCGTGATAGGTGAAGTTTGAAATAAAATCGAACTGGACCGACTGCGTTCGAAAAGTAAGTCCAATGAAACAAAAATATTGCACTTTCGTTCGAGTATTCGTGAAAACGTAAAATATGTTTTGAAACCGAGAAAGTTTAGCGTCACAATATAGGTGTATTCTAAATGAATAACGTTTAATGAAACAAAAAATTCATCGAACTAATTACAAGTACGAATTAACTTAAGGTTCCTATCGCGAGAATTGTATTCGTAATTCCATTAATTTTACGAATGAAGCATGCACCTCGAAACGTTAAATACAAACCAATATATTCGTTCGATCGTCCGTGCATTTACATCGTATGTACAGCGCCGTTCTCGTTCTCCCTTCGTGAGCCGAGGACGAAACGTCGTTAAATCGTGTAAATAAAATTGATCGATAAACAACTACCGCGACAATCGATGAACGTTTACTAAAGAACAGTGTACAGTTAAATCTGATAATTTGGGCAGCGTTGCCATTGCCCCCGATTTTCCAAAAGATTCGATACCGTTCAATCACAATAAAAATTCAACGCTATCTTTCTCATAAGTAATTTAACCAGAAGTACCATATCGTTTACAGAAGAATTAAAAAAAAAAAAAAAAAAGCAACAACAAAAACAAAACAAAAATAAAGACTAAACGGAAGAATCGAAACATACTTAATCGATACATGTCTCAATCAGAGACATCGTTCACGACCGATCAGGGTGCGGAGGCAACACTGTGACACTCTGACTCTGCAATGCACTGTCCTCAATTATCATCTCGCGGCAGAAAGAGTGTCTGCGATCCGGAAGCGATAGACGGTGTGGTCCAGCAGTCGAACAACGACGGCCAGCATCCCGTGGCAGTAGTAGCGTGTTGCCAGTAACCAGCAAGTCCGGTGCTACCGGAAGTGGTGGCTCCGGAACCGTCTATACCGATTCCAACGCCGACACCGATACCACCGGTAGTCGTGACAATTTGCTCGCCGTTCACGGCACCCGCCTCTATAACGCTTCTATCGTCCTCCATCTTTTGGTCCGCCGTAGTCCCGTCTTCGTCGTACATGAGGTAATGAGGATGCGAAGCAGTCGACGAAGGGGTCGACGACAAGGTCGGCGATGCGGCGGACCTAGGCCTGGGTCACTCTTGCGATCTCATTTGATTGTCGCTTTGCTGGCCGGCGGACACCGACGACACACCTGCCGCGGCACCGACCGATAACACCTGACTCCCTGCACCCAGGGTGCCGCCAGTACCGGTCAAACAACTTCCAGAATTCGCTCCTACGGTGTGCTGCTGATGGGGGCTAGACGTAGCCCCCGCTTCACCTCAGACTTGGGCTCTCGCGGTGGCGTTCGCGTGAGCCTCTGCGTTACTCGGACTATGCGGATTCCCCGCACCGGACGTGGCTAACGCGTACTGACACGCACTGAGTCCACCACCGACCGACGACGCCCTGGAGCTAACCGGACTAATGCTACCGGCCGTGGTTCCCGTCGTTCCACCGGTGCTGAACGATCCACCGATCGAACCCCCGTAACCGCTGCTGTGCTGTTTCGCCTTCAGTCGAAGTGACGCGATGCTACTCGACGTGATCACGGTGCAGCTCTCCGGTGGTGCCGCCGTTCTATGGTGAGGAGTGTAGACCGGTGGACCGTAAGGATGATGCGGTGCCGCGGGTGCCGCGTATGGACACGCCGCTCCGGACGCCGCCACCGGGGAACCAGCTACCCCTAGACCGGAACCCATTCCAGGTAACATCGACGTAGCTGCCTGACCCACGGACACAGACATCCCACCCACGTGGCTACCCGCGACCGACGTCGCGGCGGCGTTGAAGCAATTCACAGGACTGACTTGAGCGTGGTGGTGGTGGTGCGAGGCTGTCGGCATCACGGACCCCAAGGTGTTCACCCAGGGGAAGCTCTTGCTGCTAAGAGGTGACGGCACCTTGCCCGCCCAATTGCTGTACGTGCTGTACGAACTGTAAAGGGTGTCCGGGTCGGGGAAGGGCTGGCCGATGAACCCGTTCAGACTGGCCGTACTGAAGCCCGACTTGAACTCCGCTGCGGCGGCCGCGGCCGCGGTTGCGGCGTTCCGCTCCTTTTTCCGCCACTTCGCCCTTCTGTTCTTGAACCATACCTGCGGACAGAGGGAAAGGATTTGTTGGATGTATTTCGTTTAATGTAGAGCATTTTTAGGCAGTTTTAGGCCACGTTTGATAGCGTTCGGGGTTTTCTGATAAGGATTAGATATAGGGGAAAGTAGCCTTATTTGGACCGCTATGATATACAAAGACTGATGATATCTGTGAGATTTGAAATAGGTATTTTGTTATACGTAGATGTAGAAGAGGTTAATGCAATTGTTTTTGTAAAGAAACGCCTCGTGGTTACATTGAGAGTAGTGTTATCAGTCTTTGTATAACATAGCGGTCCAAATTAGGCTACTTTCCCCTAATTTATGCCGCTTTATTGTATTCTAGTATTACTTGTTAACGATCGTTAATTTATTAGTATAATTTTAAGGATCGCTAAAGTGTAATCATAAAATATAAGCTTAAAAGGCCAAATAAATGCTTTCTTTTGAATAGAACGATCGTTAATGGTAGTATTGTTTAATATAAATCTTAAGGAAAGCGATCAATTTGTGTTTCTTATTGGGGGATATATATTTCATTTTTCTTCGGACTTCTATTCTAAAAGATAGAATGTTATGGAAAGTATTCATACGAATTGTTGATTGATCTGGTTAATTTTCAATTTCCTAGATATGCATTCGCATTATTATGGTACATAATGAATTGGGTGGCATGTAAAAGCTTTTTTTAATGCGACACGTAATCCAGGAAAAATATTCTTTCCTAAATATGGATTATGAAATTCGTGCTTATAGAAATCTTTCTCAATTCGTAGATGTTGTGAATAAAACTGAACTCAGATACGCTATATCAATCGAACTTGCATATATTTCTATCTAAGTAACACACATTTCAAAGAAAAGCTAGTGTCCTCAAATTCAATACATGTACCCGCTATAATTTCGAGCGAAACTCATGAAACTGACATTTTAAACATTTTTAAAAAGACCTCATTTTAAAATAATTCCACATTATTCATATCTCGCCAGACATTAAAATAACATGTATCTATTCTCGAACACGATACAAGTATTACAGATTCCACATTTTCCAAAAAATATATACGCAACTATTTTCCCTCCCTACGCCTAACAATTCTACCTATTTAACACTAGAACGACGGAGGCAGTCAAAATGACTGGTTCCGAAATTCTTCTAAGAACCGCTTAAATTTAAAACATTGCGATTTCCAAAATTCTTCATATCCATATTTCTATATGTAAATAATTAAACTGATTAGTTTACTATCCCCCTTTATTTCTTTGTTTCAAACATATTTATCCGGTCTTATTCAATTCATCCAATTAATCCTCCGTCGTTCTAGTGTTAACATCAAAGTTGCGCACATTTCATCGCGACATCTCGCGCGTAAAATCGCGACAGAAATGTTCCCTCCCTCCCTTCGTATTTCGCAAGGCGGAGGGACGACGCCGATGGAACAAAACGAAACAGCGCAAAAGAGAAACGTGCTCCTGTTTTTCACCAGATTTCGCGGGGACTCGTTCGGCCGGGGTATTACTCATGTACAGGGAGTAGCAAAGGCGGTTCTACTCGGTAGACGGCAAGTCCCGAGACAAATGGCAAGAAAACCCCAGCGAGCTCCTCCATCCTGAAATATGATGGCGTTAATTCAAGGCGGCCCTCTCTCGCGTTCGATACTATACGGGGCGAGGGCGAACCTCGTCAGCCGTTTCCACCCTCTTTCCGTCCCCATTCGGCCTTCAACCTCGAGCCATCCCTTGCTCGATTCGTCGTCTCGTTCCTTCGTCCTTCGTCCTTCGTCTTCCATAACGCCCACCCTTCTCGCCCCCAACAATTATACGGGTGGTTGCGCTCAGATACACGTCGCTCTCGCGTAACTGTAAGGCAACGAGCGGCAGAATACCGCACACGGAGGGATCGAAACATTCGCTAGGGGGGAGAAGTTCGGCCGGAAAGACGGAAGAGAGGTAAGAAGGAAAGAGGAGGACCTAAAGAGAGAGAAAGAGAGTGAGAGAGAGAGAGAGAGAGACAAAGCAGACTGGAACATCCTTCGCAAGATGGATGGCCCCACGATCACGCCGTGGAAACGCTAAGAGGCGCGACGAGTCATTGAAAGAGGGGAAAGAAGACTGGCTAATGAAGAATAATGCCCTTCCTTCGCCGATTATTCTCGAAATGCTGCGTAACCGCGCGCTTCTTGACCTTTCACGTTCTTATGATTGGCTGGATGGAAGGGTGTCCCGTCCGTAGATTTAATACTGTTATTCGTTTCGAGTTCCTCCGGAGATTAATGATTCAATTCCTTCGTTATTAATCGCCCCGGGACTACGTGACATTTCAATTCGTTGTATGTACGAACTTCGGCAATCTTGAAGGAACGCGATAAAGAAAGATACATATCTAGATTTTCGTTCAACGATACAGAAACTTTTGGCTACGCGGGATCGCGTAATAAAATATTCAACAAATTATAAATACAAAAAAAAAATACACCATTCGATCTATCCTCAATTTCGAAATCAACGAGTTTACCATTTCCACCGAACACCGTTGATAGTTCGCGTAATAAGAACAGTTCCTCGAGTCGCAAGAATGTAATCGAAAGCTTCGCCTTCCGCGAGCGTATTTTCGGCGAAGTTGGGTCACCCGGCATGAAAAATATTTTCCGTTCGTCGGTCGTATAAGCAAAGTTTTCGTCGCGGGGAACATCATTGGATTTCACGAAGCAACCCCCGTAGACATGACACGGGGCGACGGTAAGCCAAGAGGGGGAGTAAACTCGATAGGACAGAACGGTACTACGGCGGGCGAAAGATGCCGTGGCTCGAGAATCAATAAACTCTCGGAAGGCGCGCGCGAGTCGTTGGTCGTTGGTATACACACAAGGCCGCGCCCATAAACTTTAACAGCATCGCAGAATCTCGGCACGAGGTACCCGGGAACGATCCCGATGCCCGATCCGTGGCTCATAAACTTGATGAATGAACTTTCCGATCGTGGATGGAAACTCCGACCCGACAAAAACCACAGGATCAACCGATCGCCGGGGTTCTGGCTTCTCGACTGACAATTCGAGACGCGTGTGTATTATATGTATATTAGGGTGGGTAAAAAAAATCTACTATTTTCTTTTTTAAATTACACAGAAAAATTGGTTCGTAGACACCTCTAGAAAACTCTCAGAAAAGTTGAGCTCTTAATTTTAATGGGAAGGTCTTCCGCATTATAGTTTTATATTTTTTACGCAGTCTTTTAGAAAATAATTCATATCTTGCTGATAACGGTATCGATTTGCAAAAGTAAATATATAATTTTGTAGGATATTGAACGCTCTACAAAAAAGGACTCTTATATTTTTACCGTCAATCTCGCTATTTAGAAGATATTGACGATTGAAGTTGGATGACTTTTGCTTATGAATTTTATAACTCGCGAACCGATATGAATTATGAAACGTGCAAACGTCATTTTGTAGAAAATTTAATGCTCTACAAAAAAGTTCTTATATGCTTAGTCGATAAAATTAAGCGTTTAAGAGATATTCGTCGTCAAATTTTAATGATTACCAATCTTAGCAGTTTTTGATAAGTAATTCGAAAAATTTCAATTTAATTCATGAGTTATGGAAAAATTTTAGGAAGTTTAAGTTTTTACCAACAGAAAAATGCTTCAACTGATATTTCAAGTTTTATTTTCACACGTAAGCATGTTTGGCTATCAATAACTGCTAAGATTGGTTATCATTAAAATTTGATGACGAATATCTAATTTAAAAAAAATAAATAGTTGATTTTTTTGACCCACCCTAATGTATATGGACGAGTGTGAATTGTAAATTCAGGTGAAAGACCCTGTTATAAATTTATAAATTTTAGTTTTTAATATAATATTTGGGATTCTGTGAAATCTCTTAACTTGGTCCAGCGATGTTGCAGTGCCATAACCCTATCATGGCGTATCTAGGGAGGTTCTTATTATAATGTCAGAACTATAACCGGTACAAAACTGAAATAGAATGGAGATAGGAACGATTTCAGAATATAAAATAGAATTGATAGCGGACCGTAACCAAAATTTATATCAAGTCACATTTGTTTTTCTAATACAGACATTTTCAGAATTTTTGCAATCTCTGCGTGATACTAATTTCGTAAACCTCGTCATGGTGGTTTGAAAAGTACTTCGTTACGTGCAACGAATGTGCTGCAAATTCTTCATTCGACGAAAATTATCGTCTTTTCAGATAGTCCCCGACATTCCTTTGTGTTTTGACAAAAACAGTTCGACGCCGACATAAATGCGTCATACGAAAATAAATAAATTCTGCGAAAGTGTCACAATTTTCGTCGGCTGAAATAAGTGCATGCCCAGAAGACATTAATAAAGAGTATAGTGCTCAATATCAGTTATGAAAGAAATAACGGTAGTCCACCCCTAAACAACAGCGGACAAAATAATTCAATAAATTTTGTTTAGTCTCAAAAAGCGCAGACATTTTTTACCAAAATTTTGACACCTTTGACTGTCCTAATTGCTCAATGCACCTTTATGTAATCAACATACATACATATTCGCGATTCTTAAGTGGACACTTATAAAAATATAGTCCATTTTCTTCCAACAAAAATTAAAAATTATCTCGTCAAAAGAACATCGGCAAATCATCCGTTGCAATAATGAACCAACGACACCAAAAATTAAACAGTTTCACCCTAGCCACCCCTTACAATAAAATTTCTGCTACCTCAAATGAATTCGGGAGTCATTTAACGAAACCGCTGATATATCAAAGGACCGTATCAGTCGTTTTGTATCCGGTTAATGGAAGCACCCGCGCCGCCGTTCGAGTCTTCGAGGTGAGCCGGCAGACGCGATAAATCGAATCCAATGTTTTCCGCTCGACAACCGCTTGAACAATGGCCTCCGTCACGTCATCCAAGCAATAAAACCTCATCAAATCACGACCCCTCGCCACCGCGTAAGCCTCCGCGCACGGCTCAATCTACGAAAGCTTATATAAATGTAATGAGACCGTGACCGGGGCTGCCTCATCAATCAAGCCCCCCCCACCCCTGGTCCAACTTCTACTTCCCCAACTTGTGCACCGTCGCGTCCTTTCCCTTGCTCTTCTTCTGCGACACGTATGGCCCCACCGTGGAGACACCCCGTAACGTTGCCCCGTGCAGGGTAATCCCGTGAGTTAACAACGGGCCCCGAACAATCGGATAACCGCGATTCGATTCGTCCCGCGCCACTTTGCCGGGTAATCTGTTATTGTACATTGCGTAAGCTGCTTATTTAATAACAAATTACGAAGGCTTCGTGGACCCATGGAGAAATATGTCATACGTGAATTACACGAATTTTATGGGAAGTGGCTATGTTAATTTTGTCGAAGGTAATTGTGCTTTAAGAGACTTAGAGTAAAGTTTAAATTTGCATTTTTTAATACAAAATTTGAATTTTGGGAAACCATGGGGGACAAGTGTACAAATTGGGGAATAGAATTCAAGGTGGTGATGAGAGTCAATTGGATAGAGACATGTGAACAGACCTGGTAGGTTTCAAAATGAGAAAAATTCTTTACAGGAAAATGTGGCGAGTATGAGTGGAAGAATGATTAAACTATTTTAAAGACAGTTTGAGTACTACGAGCATTTTTTGAGAAATTTTCAAAATCTAAGGATTTTTACATCTTGCAAAAGCTGAAAGTCAAGATTCACATTTATTGCCTTGATCTGTACTACTCTCGACGACGAAATGGTGTATCTCAACATTTCGTTCGCAAATTACTAAAGTGTGTTTGATTTAAAATGCACGTTAATTTTTGTTAACATTAAGATACTAAAAACTACATGTTCCACTATCAAAATCTGTAATGTGGATAAATAATGAAACACGCTTTTTCAGCATAGAGGAACACTGTAGTCGATAAATGATTGCGAATTCAATAGGGTACAATTAATATGAAATGTTTTAAGATGTTGAGGTATATTGAATTTATCTCAAATATTTTGGCAAGTTAAAAAAATGCAATAAATGGTAATCCCATGACTTATCAACGGACCCAGAACAATCGGATAACCACGATTTGTTACGTCGCGCTGGATAATTGCAGTGCTCCGCGTTACTTTATCTTCCACGTAGTTTGTGAAAAAGTAGAAGATACTTTGCCAGATCGTGATACTCGGCAAGATCGGGAGTACAGAGAGGAAAAGCTACACAGAATGGTATGAATCACCAAAATATAAATCTCGAGATCTTTTTGTTTTTTTCAAACCCAATAAAAATCGAAAAACAGCAATATAGAGGAGAATACTGTTTGCCTATTTGTAATATGTAGTATGTACTCCGAAATAAAATTGAATATTCATAATGATTAATAGAAAGATAATGTTCAATACTGGTGTATTGAAACTTTTTACTACGTATGTCTGTTATAATACTATTGAAATTTAAATTCGAGATACAGGTTGCGCCGCTAAGTAGCTATGGACACATTTTAATACAAACTTATGTAAAGGGAGTATTAAAAGTAGAGAGATACAAAAACTATATTTTACTTACAGAAACTTGAAACTTTAATACATATGTGCTATATTAAAATAACATTCCCCTTTTAAATTTCACTGATTGATCGACCACATCATTTTTTAATGCACTAGTTCGAATTTCGCATTATTCTTCGTTGTTTGATTTTAATATCAATTTATAATCATTCATTTTACATGTTAGGTAATTTAAATCCAAATGCTTCGCATTTAAGATATCGACGAAGAAAAAATCTGGACACTTGGGAAACGTTATAACATGCATTAAAAATCGCGGAAGTCATTTAGCACTGAAATTTCTAAAAGATTATGTTTTCACAGAGTATACATTAAACTTTGAAGTTGCCGTAAGTGAAATGTAGTTTTCTTACTTCCGTACCATTAACACTTAGTCCGTGAGTTTTAATTAAAACGTTCAGTTCATAAGCATATTTCCCCCAGTACAGTAGTACGTATACCAGAGACAAATCAATTTTTTTCTAGAGAAACTATTGACCTCTTAAAAATATCCCACATAACTCTATCGACTCCATTTATGGGTTACTCTAACGGAAAAAAGTTCGGCCGCCATTCGGTGACCTTTAATTCGAACTGATTAAACTGAAATACTGCAAAAACGGTTGACTTTGAGCAGTTAATATTTTACACGGTTAACAAACTTGCCATTCAGTACTAGAATTACCAAGGCAGTAAAAGTAACTAGATCCTAATTTCTTATAAAACACACTGGAATTCCTAGCTCTGCATTTTTTGAAATTCTTCACAACTAAGTATGTTCCTATATGTAAACAATAAAATCGATCAATTTACTATTCTCCCTCATTTCCTTTCCCAAATAAGTATTTATCTAATGTTTTTACACAGACCAATTTAGTCCTGGGTATAATTGTAGGGTTAAAATTGGTAAATTTCACTTCAAAACCTTCCCTTGTTACTTCCTAAGTTACAATGTCTACTACGCTATTAGCGCATCGAAAAGCCTCAAATTATTAAAAAAATTCAGCAGATATACAGTATATAGTGAACCCCCGCAAGTTACTAGCGTCCTATCCGCGATCGACTTCGTCCGTCTGGCCCGTACATCCGATACCACTTGCCGCAGTAAACAAAGGCTATGAAGCCGTGTAGGAAGAGGCAGAGCCTCGATTCTCTTCGGCAAACTGAGGAAATCCGTGTTGCTCCTCCTGTGTATCGACATCCCGATTCGCCAGTCACGCGCGCGAATTTACGTATCGCACATCCTCCGGTGCATGCAAACACCGGCGCACACGCGTAGACCTGGTCGAAGGATGCGTTACACACTTTCGGAACCGTATAAACAAAAGGTTTTTCGCTTTCAACTACTCTTCGTGGGAAACATAGGGCGGATCCTGTGCACGTGGTTTGTCCGGATCACCGCGTCCTAACGGGATTTCGGGGAAGATATTTCGCAAACTCGAAGTTTTTATCCGTGAAGTAGCCGGAGATTGTTCACCGTAGGATTTGTAGGGAAAAAGATATTTAGTTGTTTATGGGTGTTTATATGTTGAAATACGTGGTTGAGCTTCACTTGTGCAGTAATTCATTATGGTTTTAACACTATTTTTAAAACGATTGTGTGTATACCTATTTCGACCAAAAGGTGTCTTTTGAAACCTTTTCGTTTGAATGGAAATATTTGCTAAAACTGTTGGTATTTCAAATTACCAGTTAAATGTAGATAATTTAACAACCATTGTATAAAAAGTCAACAAATTAATTGTGGAGAAATGATTCAACTTAACGAATGATTTTAAGTTAAAATTTGAAAGGTGTCTTTTGACACCTCTTGGTAGAAATAGTGTTAAATAGACGATGTTTCGATTGTGGGATGAATAATGCCGTTAGAGGCTTAAATTATAGTTTTTATCATTTTTATGCTGAGTTTTTAATATCAAAGTAGTCTTGTTTTAATGAAACTATTGCATACGATGTGGTATAGTACGCTATGCAATCGAAACTGAGGAACGATTGAGTGTACGAATTTTTGTTCCGTCTTTATATTATCCCTAATTCCAAATTGATAGAAATAATAAAGTTTAGATGTTTGGAATTTAAGTAGCCAGAAAATGACAGAAATTACTCAGCCTCCGATAGCTCAATTAAATCACCAAATTCCTCATAAGTACGCATACATTCGCCCACATCACACAGCAAAAGAAGCTCACCAGTCAATAAAACGTATAAAACCCATTTAACACATTCACTGCCAAGCTTAAATTATATGAAGTTATTTTCATTGCCATTTATAATTTGAGTGGTATTGTTTACCAAAGTTAACAAATCAATTTTATTTCTAGTATTTTTTCAAGCTTTTCTACATTTGTATAATTATGTTTGTGGCCATCAAAAATTTACTAATTCAATACCCTATATGTCATAACATATTGAAAGTAGGACGAGTATACTCGTCTTGGCAGCGAATGGGTTAACAAATTGCACACTTCCAAATCATTTCCATCGGTGAAACATCAAATTAAATTCTTTCCCTAACTATTTCCAACAATTACAACGTTCCTTCCCAGCATCCAGGCGTCCCAATAATTCGCCTTCGGATATCAAATTCCGATTATACTATGGAGCTCCCTCTCACCATGAAACAGCAATACGTGTAAACGGGCAAAGTTGGCTGGGTGCACGCGCGTATGTATGTATAATACATACATACATACGTGTGCGTGCGTTCCAGCCATGTGTAGCCAATGTCGGGATACGTCGGGGCAGCGGAGTCGCAACTCGGTCCGTAAGACCGGAGTCTCCGGACGGGCGACGAAGGAGAGAAGAGGACGAGGAGGACGTGGAGGAAAAGGAGGAGAGCGACGAGAGAAGGGAGAGACGGTTGGGATCGACGTTACAGGAGAGGGTGGAGACGACCGATGGCGGAGGCGAACAGGAGGAACGAGGGGAACTCGGGAAACACCGAGGGAAGGTTGCTCGTGGCTGAAGAGAGGGGCACGGAGGAGAAACGGAGGTGGAGGTGGAGGAGGATAATATTGATCCCCTCGTAGCCCCGCCCCTCCTCGCCTAGCCGACGCCATCATTATATTATCCACCATCCCTCCGTCTATCCGACGTATGCGCACACCTACGACCTCGAAATCTACGGTGGGCCTGGGGTCCACGCATCCACCTATGTGTCATCCTTCTCTCGCGAAGACGTGCCAGAGGGGGAATAAAAAGAATAAAAAAAAAAAAAAAATAGAGGAACAAGAATGCGGAGTTTTCACGTTCACCCGTTTCTCATTCTCCGTCGTTGTCTCCTACGCCTTTCCGGCCTGTTTTATGGTTCAATGGAGAAGGTATCAACGGACACGGTTATTCCGTGATGGTCCAAAAACGCCGTCCGGAGACGCCACTTCATTAAAAATAAATTCCGTGAAGAAGAGCCCCCGGATATCCGGGGCTTCGCGAGGATTTCACGCCGCGAACCTTTCTCTCTTTCTCGTTTCCCGTTTCACCCGGACCCGCATTGCCACTGCCTTTTCCAGTCTATACATCTTCGACGAGCCCGTTTCCGGATGATTGCTGTGTAACTTCTTTCTTATTGTTAGTGTCTTGCCCGTTTCCGTGCGCATTGTCAAGTTTGTCATAGTTCACCCGGCTGTATTAACACTAGAATTACCAAGGCAGTCAAAATGACTGGTTCGGAGTTTCTAATAAAAATCCCTTAGATTTCTAACACTGCGATTTCCAAAATACTAAATAACGATGTTTCTATATGTAGATAATTAAATTGATCGATTTAGTATCCTACTTTATTCCTCTGTTTCAAACGCAGTTTTCCAACGTTTTAAAATATACCGAATTAATCCTCGGTAGTTCTAGTGTTAAGGAGTTTAGGACAACTGTTAGATAAAATGGACGTTTCCAATGAAAATATTCTCTCGTGGTATATATTATTTATTTTGAAACTACGATTCCGTATTTATTTTCTACGAGATTTTCCATGTATTGGAAACATTGCAAAATGATCATTTCCGATATTTTCAAAGAAATATTCGCAAGAGTTAATTACTCTTAGGATATGCCAATTCGATTTTAGAAATATGTTAAATTAACTATATTTAGATATTTTAATATCTATTTCCAGCCACTTTTTTGAGGCACATTTAAAATCAAAAGTTTGCATCCATATTTCGAGTTTCATTGCTATTTTTCACTGGAACTGTGAAAGCGTATAGTTGTACGGACAATTGCTACACGAAGCTTCAAAAGTGGCACGCATGAGCACCGTTTCGTCAAAAATAAGTTCCGCGAAGGTGCCACCGGATATCCTAGGCTTCGCGAGGATTTCATGCTGCCAGTCTTCCTTCTTCCTTCTTCGTACTTTCTTCGCCAGTACTCACGTTGATCTTTATGATCGCTCAGCGAGATAGTAGGTGCTGCGATATTTGTTGCTTGCAGAATTTTCCTCCTAATTTCCCGAGACGTTCACAATTACCTTTATCGTGATATTACAACGCTCACGCTATGTAAGACGTTTAAAATCAACCAAGAATGGTCTTTGATGATAAGCAACAAATCTATCGAATTATTATATAGTTATTCTTTCGAGTTCTTCCGAATTATAATATTACACTTGCTATCTATTTCTTTTCGAATCTATGTCGCCCTGAATATATGATTAGAATAATACTTGTGATTTAATGTTATTCAAAATTCAGCGTTTATCGTCTCGTAAAAATAGTTATTTAATACATTACAGTGCTTGCGGTAAAAATGTACACAAGATTGCTAGAATTTCTATCGAAATAGCCAATCGTTCGATTATACATTTAATAGCGCGGAGACTGTTCATCAGTCTGAAAAAAATGGAGCGACTTGTATCACTTCAGCGTTCTCCCAGAATTTCTCGAAAGCGTATCAATAATTATGTACCACTTAATTTCGAAATGACTGTTACGCCAGAATCTTTGTTCAACACAAATGCTACCCAGACCCAAAGACAATGTAAATCGAGTATATTAATCATACTCCCGCAAACGTTTGATTTCCCGTTTTCACAATAAGATGTAATCGTTGGATCGAGAAAAAAACGGTCCATCGGCTCCGGTGGAAAAACATCCTGGCACCAGAATAAATCCTCTTTGTCTCATGTCTCACCCTCCCACTCAGCGACCTTCTTTTTTCGGCATTGCCTGCTAACCTTCCCGTTTCCATGCACCCACGCATGCTTATACCCTCGTATGCGAATACACAGTTGCTCCCTTTTTTTTTTCTCTCCTTTCTCCTATTCCTTTTTCCCCCCTTCGTCGTTCCCGGTGCTCTCAACCGGTAGTCTCAGTTTCCAGCGGCACCGTCTTCATAAATCTCACTATAACGTCAAGATGGATCAGCGAGAATGGCCACGTCTCACGTAAAGGGAGCAAGCCTGTACTTGTATCGTATTCCCGTGAATATGTGTGCACACTTATAGTGTGTTGCGCAAGCGTATCCTGAGGGATTTCGAGATCCGGGTGCACGCGAAGACGGGGTATCGACAGTAGATACCAAGAAAATTCGTCACACACAGTAGCGAAGTAATGGTACTCAAAAATCTATGTGGAAGTACTTAGATAGACTTGTAGCAACGTTTTACTTGGAACTTAGATATTACGCATAAGGTGGAGTGGGGTAAGTGCACCCCAGTTTTTAGTAAGTTTGGTTTCAAGCTATATATCTTTAATTTGTTTTATAATACTTTAACCTATATTTAAATCACCGAATATTTGAGTTAATACGCTTTAATTAACATTGACAAAAACGCCAATTTCACTTGTATATATTAATTTTGTAATAAAATTGCAAAAAATCCAACAACTAGGTATGCACTTTCCCCGAAAATGGGGCAAGTGCATAACTGATTATTAAAATCGATTTGAAACTTTATATCATATGATACGAGACAAGAGTATAACTATTGATATGTTTGCTTTAAAATGCTTTTTACCGCATTCAAATATTTTGTTTCATTAATTGGGCAACATCTACGTGGATAGGATGGTATCAACTTTCAGTAGATTACTATAATATATTAGATATCATAATTTCTCTCATATTAGTTTAATAAGAGCCCGTTTATGCATTTACCCCACTCCACCTTACCTAGATACTCGGAGATGAAGACAGTTGTATGTACGTAAGAATTAGATTGTAGCTGAAGACCTAACGAGACCGCCAAAAATAATTTTGTTTCGGTACAGCATTCAAAAGTGGGTCGTTCGAACGAGAGCATTGAAATGCTCTCAATACGTTGATAAAAATATGGGAATGTGCTGGAGTAAGGGCAGTTTTTCTTGATTCGGAGCAAGGATGAAGTCACAATAACTTTTCGAAAGGAGAATCAGTTTCGAGGTGCCCCGATTGCCGATATCTTGGTTTTTAAAAACAAAATGACGCAACGTGTCACCATCTTTATCGGTGATAAAAAGATTCCACGCACAAACAAAAACAATTAAAATTCACAATTTACAAAAAATAAGTGATCCTGCGATTTTAATTTAACAAATCCCATTCAGAGGATTTTATGTTATTTAACACTAGAACTACCGAGGATTATTTTGGTATGTCTAAAAACGTTAGATAAATATATTTGGAGAAAGGGGAGAAAAGAGGATAATAAATTGATCGATTTAATTAATTTCCATGAGACGCAGTTGTGACGAATTTCCGAAAACGTACTATTAGAAATCTAATGAGTTTCAATAAGAAATTAAGAACCAGTCATTTTGACTGTCTTGATAGTTCTAGTGTTAATCGATTAGAAGCATGTCACTCGAATTCTAGCAAGTATTTCAAAATACAAAAATTCTCCAGTTAAATAGACTTAAGTAATTTCCTTTTGTCGTCAAGTTTTGGTCCATTCGGAACAGTACAATAACACACCGGCCAAATACGATTATTTATTAGAAATACCCGGTGTCTGGCTGATCTATGAAAACTTATCGAACTCAATCGAATATCCATCCGTCCAAAAAATCGCGTACCGTTTCCGGAAATCTGAAAATCTCGCGGACAACGCGAAGATGCTCGGCTAGGCTGGAACGCGGCCAAAACGGCAAAACAATTTTCCAGAAAGCGATACGGCAAGGCGTGGGTTCGCGAACGGCTGAAAGCATTCTCACGTAATTGAGAATACGAGAAAGGATCGAAGGAGTAGGAGATAGCAACGTAGTATCGGCTGATTTCATCGTGCGGGTACAGTAGTAGTTACGGTACAGTGATTAGGAATTACAAATCTGCATATTATATGTTTAATTTAGAATTAATTCCGCGGTCGATCGCACAATTCTTACGTAGAAAAAAAAACGAACCCCGGAATAAAATATCACGCTTGTTATCAGAAATTTCAACTTACGTAAAATCTACAACCTCGCGAAGTGGATCGTGAAAGTGGTGTCGATCGATCGATTTCCCGAACTTACGATTAGACGTGTTATATACAACATGATTTACCTTTAATCGTTCAACTATTGCACGTTTTAAATAGATAATCGTGTACAACAACTGTCGCTTACGTTATCGTATCTTAAGATTTGACGACGAGAAACGAGACAATATTCGATACAACACCAAATTAATAAATGTGAAATATCTCGTACTAAACACTTATAATGATCCACATTGTAAATGGAGTATCATGTACGGAATATAAACCCACTTGATTACAAATCGGTAGAATCATTTCTGACATATCGTTTCGCCAGTTCGAACTACAATCACGGAGATACTCTGACCCGTTACCAAATCGTAAGATGGAATCTCGATTAATTACCACTCTACACCGGAAGCGGCGCTGTTTTCCAGCCGATCGATTCTCGAATCAAAGACATATTTCCTCGTGAATGTAATTGATCGAGCTCGTGTCGTCTCCGTTCAATTTCCAATTCGATACACACACACATAAACACTCACACAAATAATTCACCGTCCCACGACCAGTCACGATGATAATTAAAAGTTGAAAATCGCGATTAGATAGCGCGCTTATGCGAAATTCCTGACGGCCGAGGGAAAAAAGAGAGGTAAACGGCGGAAATGGGTATTATCGTTTGTATTAAAGTGGAACCGGAGGGCGACGGTGAACGATACAAACGGCATATGAGCCGGCGTACGACATGGAGTGGGAAGCAGCTAGCTCTCGGTGTGAGCAGTTTTATGGATTTTTTTATCGTTGTGGTAGTGGACCGTACAGCTGCAGCCAGTGGGATTCGGATATTCAATGTTGGCGTACCTGTATGGATATTAAATTAACACCCGTAAGCCGCGAGTATTAACAACTTTGCAAAAGATTATACGAGATTATGAGCTCAAGCGGAACACGTGATTTTTAATGCCGTTCCCGCCTAGCTCTCGTGCCTCCTCCATTCCTTTGTAATTTATAAATAGTTACGGCTCATTGCCCTCCACTCCAGCCTTTACTATCGATTCGCATTGAATCGAATGCACTCTTTTTACAACCGGAACCTGTTCTCGCTGTTACCGAGATCGCTAAGGATTGCCTCGTACGCGATTCCGCGATAAAAAAAACAGCTCGTGAGATATGTGTATCAGCGATTTGAAAATGTTTCGAGTGTTTCCGCGGGTACACCGTTTTCATAATTATATGAGAAATTAATTGGTACGATAGGATAAGATGATTTATAATTAATTTAGGAAAAATGAAATGTAAAATTTTCATATTTAATCACGCGTTTTAAAATAGGGCGAATATTTATGGGAATGTTATTTTAGGACAGAAAAATCGATCCCTTGAATTTCAAGATCACTGACCGGCATTTAATCTTGTCAATACTCGGAATTCTGATAAATACAATATTCCGCGGGCAATCGTAACCGGAAATCGAATCGAATGACTGCAATTATCAGCAATCCTCTGCAATGTTGGACTTTGAATTCAAACGAGAGATAGGAATCAAATATACGAGATAGCGGGGGGGAATATTTTACACGGCACATACATGGTATAATTACATGTTTCTTCGATGCCGTAAGTCACCATAACTCGCACGGATAATTCCCGTTGGTACCGATGAATACACCGGATAACGATAGCAAATGCCATACAAAACAAACGGATACAACATTAACCGTAGAATTTCAAACAATAAAAAACAATCATATCCAAACATGTTTACACGAATTTCGGCGATTACTTTGGTAGCGATTTTCAAAGTCCATTTTTACATTTAACCATCTCTCGCGCGTAGCCGACGAAAGTAGGACTAATAAAACAAAACCGTGTGTTCGATGTATTACTTCGAGGCTACAATTTATGGCAGAAGGTTAATATTCGCTCTATGGTAATCCACCAACGGAATATCGCAGATCACGCATAGCACCCTTCGACGTTTTCCAGCCCGTCCGCCGTGGTATTAACTTCGCGTACGATTTACAGCGCGGCGACCGGCCACCGATTCGGTAGAGCTCACCTCTAAATCTCCAATATCGGAATCGTCATACCGCTCTGTGTATGAATGCGTTCGTTCCGAAACACAGAAACCGATTCCGTGATTTAAACAAAAAATAATACTCGACGGAGCTATTGAAATATTTTACTTTTTACCTAGATCGTCTCGACGCGAACCTATCGTAAACGTACCGTCGGTTGTTTACGAATTTGCACCGATCGACCGTTTTATATTAACCGTTTGAACTCTAAATTTTTGTCATAATTTCCTTCCCAATAACTACCCATTATTTTCTGTATACTCCATTTGAAACATGGAAAATAGGAGACACAACAGTTTCTGCGATAAAGCTGATGTCAACGTCACGTTCGACAAAGTAGTACAAATGGTTAATACGATAAGGATAAAAGTGAAATTAAACAAATATCAAAGGTCTGTCTTAACCCCATGTTTACGACCAGTAAATCCTTCAAGAATCGTCTCCCTATCACAATAATCCTAGCAAACTCCATATGTACATAAATACATTGTTTCCCCGAAGTTCTCGAAATACAATTACCCTATCCGTTCAAAGTCCACGGAGTCGGTGGCTACTAAAACCTGGTTAACCGCTCGGATTACTTGATCCGGTAGTCGTTGCTTTGCTGAAAAATCTCTAATCAAAACGGGTCGTCGTAAAACCCCTCCGCCGGTTTATCCAGAAATCCGACGAATCACGGCAATAGATACCTATCCCATTACAAGCTCGATCATAGCCCCGTTAATCTCGCCGATCTTTAACCCGGGCCGCGTGCGCACCTTCGTAACGCCGCGCTACGAATCTACGTTCGCCGGCGAAAATCCCGAAGACAGCCGGTTGAGCCTTTGTGCACACGAGAACTTACGAGCTGGCAAGTGCACGCGCGGCTGCCAGCAGTTCGACGCTAAACCCGCGTAACTGGAATACCAGAGAGAGCGAGAGAGAGAGAGAGAGAGAGACAACGGGCGTGGGGGTCCGAATATTCGGTGAAAGAGACAGAGGGAGGGGGAGAAAGAGAGACAGAGAGAGAGGGTGAGAGAGAGAGAGAGAGGATGAGAGAGAGAGATAGAGAGAGAGAGAGAGAGAGAGAGAGAGAGAGAGAGAGAGAGAGAGAGAGAGAGAGAGAGAAACGACGTTTACATACTCGATGCAAATCGGCCTGCGGAAGAGATATGCACCGGACGACCGCACTGCACTGCAGCAACGTGTGCATCGGAATGCAGCAGGCCGTTGCAATGGCAAAGGTAATAATTGATATATAGCGATGGCATTGGCCGCTGACAGCCGCTAACCCGGCCGAATACGGATGACACTCGGTAATCCTCACTCTCATACCGGTTAGTGTCCACCTATATTCCGTGGCGTCCCATTTCCCATTCCCATGGCGTGTAAGCTCGTCCTCACTCTCTCTCTCCCTCTCTCTCTCTCTCTCTCTGTCTCACCCACTCGTACGTTTCACCTGTGTGTTTTCTCCTTGTCCCTCCGCCGCAGTGTTCAAACACACACGTACAGCCCGATATGTCTCTCCGCTGCGATCGAGAGAGAGAGAGAGGAGAGGAGAGAGACTGTGGAGGACAAAGAGAACCGGAGATAGGACAGAGAGAGAGAGAGAGCGAGAAAGGTAGACAGAATGCACGAAGAGAGAGAGAGAGAGAGAGAGAGAGAGAGAGAGAGAGAGAGAGAGAGAGAGAGGCTGCAGCATAGGACAGTCTCGTGCAGCGGCGCCGCCACGCGGTGTGCGGTGCAACCATACTAATCCGCCGATGGATTTATGGTCTTAATCACCGGCGGATTATCTCGGACAGCCGCGCTCTGCTGCCACCGACCGAAACATACGCCTGCCTCTTTGCAGATAACTGTACCTAGCTTCCCTCCCTGTCTCGCTTTTCCCTCTCTCGCTCTCTCGACCCCTGCGAGCCGACTGTCTCTTCCTTCTTCTTTTCCGTCCATCCCCCCCTCCCCCTCCCCCAAATCCTATTCTCTCGTATGAAGCCTGGATTCTGGATCTTTTATCCACCGCGGTACCAAAACCCGCGGGGTGGCACTCGATCTGCGAATCGACGAGACAAAGGGGAAAGTGAAAATCAAATCCGGCGGAGAAAGAGAGAGAGAGAGAGAGAGTGAGTGATTATTTCTTATTCGTTGTCCGTCGCGAATCAGCATAAAATCCGCGTCGAGGTTCGGAATTGTGTTCACGAGAAATAGATACAAAGGGAAACTTTGGTGATATGGGTGAGATTTAGCAGGGAACGATGAACGCAATAGAGCGGGTTCGGAAGCTGGTGATTCTGGAGAGATACACGTAGCGAATGGTGGGCCCAGTTTTATGTGACGTATTGTTAAGTAGATAAATGAAATAGATGAAGCTCGATTTATCCATACCCGTTACATTGCCGGACCGGGCTAATTAAGCGTGGTGTAATGACTAGAATTGACTAAACGCGTTGTATTTTACCGGTCCAGTCTTCGTGTTGTAATGTGCATAGAAGTTTCAAACGAAGAATGACACTGTACAACGGCACGGTCGAGCGAGCTGCACAACCGCCATGACTCGTATCACGAACATTTTGGTATACGGCAAAGTGACAGGAACATGGTACTGTGCTTTACACAATTCCGCCTCCCAACGGCGCATAATAACAGCCGTGGTCTCGCGAATAGTCACCGACGTGCTCGTAATTAGAGTTTAAAACGGTGTTTATTACGAGTCATATACTTAATACTTTTTAACCACCAAGTGCACAATAGACGAAATAGTTTTACTAACGAAATATTACAATTTCTATGTTCAAAATAACAGTCTCCACTCGTAACACAAAACCTACCGAGGTGGGTCAAATGACCGTTTTCAAATTTTTTATTAAAATGCCTGTATGCAACGTTATACCTTCAACGTTAATTTTTGTATTCGATATAAAGAAAATACAGTTCTCTATGCCAAATTAACTGTTACCTGAAATCAATTGCATAGGTTCTCAGTTTTTCGGATCCGATAAGAATATGTACCTAAACTGGCGGTAGGTTTAGTGTTAAGAAACCTACGTACGATTCAAAGTTAACTTCAAACTCTTTCTGTCAATGATAATACCAAACAGTTACCATTTCCTATCCAACGACGACACGTAACAGAGTATCAGAAACTCTTCACCGACCAATCGAACGTTACAATCGAACTACAATTGAAAAATAGAAAAACAATAAAATCGATCCCTATAAAAATGAAACGCAACAGACCAGCGAATAACTTCGGTCACACTAGAATCCTGATAACAAGCATCCTGACCGTACGAACAAAGTGCCGGGGGGGAAGGGGGAGGGGGAGGGTGGGGGGGGGTGGCTATGTGGGAGGGTTAGTAAAAATGAAGAATAGTGCCACGGACGACGTTACAGTTCGCGTAGCGTGCATCGGTGGCTCCGGGATAGTTGGGATCTGCAGCATTTTGGTACATGGCGTATAGCACCGTGGCGGGAACACCGTGCCATGCTCTGTGTGGTTCTATAAATCCAGGAGGGCTTACCGGCGCAAAGCTTCCCTCGTGAGCTGCGCAACCCCACGTGACCTCATACCTGCCCACTTCCATCCCCCCGTTACCCTTCCCCTCCGCCCCGCGACACCAACGTTTCAGCCCGAGCTCTCTCATCTCACGAATATGACCGTTACCAAAGACCCCGACTGAAACGCGCAAAATCGCAAGGATTGTCAAGTCGAGAAGCATGTCCTACCGCTTGATCCAGCTGGAAACTGCGGAATGGACCGCGGATTCCACTTGTTTGTTCGCGAATCCGCTCTAAACACCCCCCCCCCCCCCACCCCGCTCGGGAATTTATCTACCATTTACAGCTCGAGATACCTATTTATCGTGGCCGGCGGTATTGCTTTCTTTAGAAAATTCGCTCGATCGTCCGGACCCGCGGTATTTTACATAGGCGAGTCTGTGCCCGGGCGATATGTTACGGTTTATTGTAAAATCTTTGTTATCGGGTGTCATGGAACGGTGATTTTGCATTTTTATACGATTGCGGAAGTAATCAGCCGGATTGCGCGTCAACGATTCCCATTGTTTAATGTTCCTTTCGAAATATTTATATCCGCAATCATACTGTATTATAAAATTCATATTTTATATGTAATTGTTGCTGCAAAAGCGATTCGTTATAAGTTATCAGAAATATCTCGTTAGAATGTAAATAAAGTTACAGGAAATTAAATGACACCCTTTAAGGATATTAATAAAAGAAATATGGAAATCGTTTGTCTTTTGAAATTACGAGAAATAGAACACAGTGGAATGCCATTTTTCCGTGTTACGTTCACAGACGCGAGACCCCGAGGTATCGGGCAGAAATAGCATGAATTGTTGCCTTTGTAATCGATCCTTCAAGGCTTCAATGCATCCATTGTGAGTTTCCGGAGCTACGTCGATCGACACCAGTCTCGGGCTGCCGCCATTCGATCTTCGACGGCGTACGAACGTTTTGGAGCGTCGAAAAGAACGTATCCGCCGCGCAACGCAATTCACAATATTGAAAATGACAGAGGACTTTACGTTGAAATGAATTTGTTTGTCCGAAATCAGAAACGGGATCGATCGATCCGACCGATTGTCCGATCACACGAAACGATTGCGATAACGGTATGACATGTTTCGAGAGAAAAAAAAAATTCGGTGATTGATACCGTCTATCGATTTACGTTGTACTTTCAATTAAGTCCAATTAGTCACAGAATGACATGAGTCATTAGCCTAGATTTATCGAAGCCCGAAAGTTTAGCGCGCGCATTCTTTACAGCGATTACTTCGGTCATTTTATATTATAATGAATCGCTGAAAAAACGTTCTTCACTTTCGACAGATTTTGTGTAGACTTAATATTAATTATTGAAATAATAAGTGGTTGAAGTTTTTACTCTGCTGTTTTTATGTGATGCTGTGATGATACTTAATTAAAAATTTATGCCGTTCTTTACTAGATTTCAAGCAGCTGTCTTTTAATTGACATGTGGCATAATCGCTTAAATATTACAGTGAAGATTATGTTTTAAAAACACACATCTCCCAGAAATATTTATCAAATATCAACTAACAACTGCTCTAAAAATCACCAGAAACTATTGGTCAATTATTCTTCTACACAAAACATACCGCTTTAGTCTTTATAACGAGCCTATTACCAAATAATAGAAAGAATTTCGCAATTTATCAATTCAGATCACGTAAAGTTTATAACTAAAAGCAATACTACCACGGTATTTTTAATTTAACCGACATAGTCACTGTTAAAAAATCTTCAATGGGAATTTAGTTTGAAGAACTTCAAATTGCAATCTATGAAAATACTGATAATTCGACTCACCCTGACTCGAGCTTCCGTGAGGTTCGTCCATAGGGCAATTTCTTCCCTGGCCGACATGTCGGGATAACGGTTCCTCATAAACGTTGCCTCCAGTTCCTGAAGCTGTTGCGACGTGAAGTGCGTCCTCTGTCGCCTCTGCCGTTTGTTCTTCTTTCCGTCCTTATCGTCCGCGTCGTTTACCCCAACGGGAGAAACCACCCCGCCGCCGGCTCCTAATTCGAGTTTCACCTCTGTTGGCGTTCGGACACCTGGAACGTGTTAAGATCTCACATTCTTTGGGAAAACAATCGAATGGCTCCAACGAAAAAATGAATCTAAAGTTCTAGGTTTCGCATTCTAGGAGTAAAGACGTTTATTTATTTATTTTAGACTTAAAAATTGAATATAGAAAAGGAGAATAATGGTTCGTTACATTTGTAATCCTCTAGAACAGCTAGGCTTTGCAACTGTAAGGTTATGACCGACTTGATTACGCCGGGATTACCTAAAGTATTAGGTATAATCTACCGACAATCTACCGATAATTTACTGATTCGCAATTTAGGTATGTATTTAGAAAAGCGGTGAAGAGTTATAGAAAATGACGGCAAATATTTCTTTTTTAAATAAAAATGTTCCTTTTGTCAAAAATTCGGAAAGAACTTATTTCTACGCCCAATACGATTCCTTGCTTCAAAATACTTAAATGAAATTTACATACTCCAATTGCGCTTGGTAATTAGTTAATTCAGTTTTTTTTAAATATAATTAAATGATATCTTCCGTGTCATTTGATTAAGTACTCCCAGCGCTTGCTACATTTCTCCAACGGAAACTTTTCCTTCTGGACGTAACGGACCACCGCTGTCCGTGAAATAACAGACCGTAGATCATTTAGATCATGCGATTAGTAATCTGTGCCGCAAGTACGGGCCCCGTTCTCCGAGAGTAACGCGAACGTGTTTGTTATGACTGTGACACTGACAGGTGAGGGTATTCTACCCCCGGATCCTTAGGCAGCGAATCGCCAGCCTCCCTCGCATTGACAGCCGCTTGATCGATTGCCTACCTCTTCAAAGGGCACACCGCTATCAGTGCGTCTGACGATGCCACTAACTATCTTCCAGGACGAAATGATCGTGCCTGTTGTACAGTGTACACACCGTGTATTTGCATTGCGAAGATTAAATACAACGAGCGTTCACCGCATACTTGCGTAGATCTACCGAGTATCGCTACAGAATTTAACTAATTTCTGCGGTTGATAAGAACGAATGTTTTTTTAGTAAGCAATAAAATGCGAGGGAACGCTTGGAGAACTATAGATAGAAATGGAGATAGATAGAATGGGACGCGTATGCAAGCTGATATTTTTACAAGTTTAAAAACTACTGAATTATGGAAGGGTTGCAAATATTTAATACTTTAAAACCCAAGCTTTTCTTCTAGCAAAAATGTTGCTACTATGAAATGACGAACAGTAGTCAAGATATAAATTACTCAAATTGAAATGTATAGAAATTTTGTAATAAAGAAAAAAATGATTTGCTGCGAGAAATAGAAATAACAATAATAATACGATTAAACGTCCACGTTAGAGTCAAACGTTTATGGTCGTAAAACTATGATGACTACAATGATAAACAAACGAAGTTACACTTAAAAATAAAGATATGTACTTATATGGGTGTGTAATTTCAAAGTTCCGTGGAATTATAGAGGATTAACATGTTCACCGCCATGATGATCATCCGCCATTATTATTCAGCTTTTTGTTTACGCTGCGTCGGTTATCGTTGATCATAATTAATTTACCAATAACATATAATTACAAACATTTGTCAGATTGCATCTATGTCTAGGGTTACTAGAAAGTAATCCGACGGACGAAAACTTAAATGAGATACGCTCAATGACGAACAAGTTAAATACCTTTTACGTACCTATTTCATAGAACTTAAGTGCAAAGGATTTGTAACTTGAAGTTACATACTAGTATAGCTATATTTTGTAAGTTTGTGTTCATTTGTTTATTATTGTATTCCATTGCAATCTTAAGACAGAAATATAACCATCAAAAAATTTCTTCATGGCAATCACTATACTCTATTCCTCACATCAGAGTGATTTTTGGATTATATTATTAAACAAAAGCTGTATACATTTAACGATCAATATGCGCCATTTTCCTATTTACCTATGATTTTGAAATCAAAAGAAACTTGCGTTGCACACCATTAACGATACATTTTTTCAATTAACTATTTAAATTTTCCCGGGACAAACTTTCTCGACCACGAAATCTAAGGTAAAGGCACCAATAATTGACACCCCACCAGTAGTTGACACTTTGGTATAAAAAAGCGTAAAATGAGAAAAGTGTGCACTAAAACAAATTGAAATTTATGTGAACGTATCACAGTACTATTTAACTATCAATATTGAAACAATTGCGGAAACAATAACCTTACCGAAATAAAACTCCTATTTCTTTTACATGCATGTTATGAACGAATTATGATATTATGATAGTAAAATGTTAAGTCCAATGATAATTATTTATGTTTTTATATAAAGTGAACTCAGTCTATGCTATGTGAATAAAAAAAAATCCTTAACGTGTCAACTATTGGTGCCTTTACCTGATGCCACAAGACGACGATAAATCGTAAGATTAACAAGTAGTTCTGAAGTGAAAGTAGATGATCGAAATCTGTGAAGTTAGTCGCGTGTATACAATGAAGATTTTTAAATTCAAATACACCGACAAGGTGTCCTGGCAGCAAGAGAAACGTGGTGGACTCGCGCAAGGAGAACGAGAGCCTCGCCCTCGTCTCGGGATTACGAGATCCGTCCCCGGGGTTTGTTGTTAACCAGGGCCGTAAGACTCCGAGAGATATTTCAATTTGCGGGGATTTGGGGCGCCCGTGAGAGTGCCGGCTAAGTGCCGAACAAACGTGCAAACAAACGACGCCAGCCTTTTCCTCACTTTTCCCGAGCCACGGCGACAACATTCTCTATTATCATTTGATTTCGCACTCGCTGAGAACCGTAACGAATCGTGCCGAGCAAAATTTTTGGCAGAAATCGCGTCGTTCTCTGGACGCATTTCTGTTTTGTGGACGACGGATAGAAATTGCGTGGAAATTTTTTTGTTTACGCGTTGAATTTTTTGTAGAATGCAGCTATGTGGAATATCATTGATTTCTAAACTAATTTGTATTTTAATGAGTGTATAGTGGCAATTCAAAGAGATTGATAGAGTGAGAATGTAAAGAGAGTTGTTAACAGTTTCAGAGAAGTAAAAGATACTATATTAATACATGAAAAATGTCCTTTAAGCGAGAGTAATGTTAATTTCTTAACAGACCTGGTATCCACAATACTTCATTTACTTCAAATAACAGAAACGTTATATTATTTATTTGACACGACGAAAATGTTAGAATATTGCACACATAGGCAATTATATTTCTTCATATACCAACAAAGTTATTAACCCATTCGCTGCCAAGACGAGTATACTCGTCCCACTTTCAATATGATATGACATATAGGGTATTGAATTAGCAAATTTGTTGTGACCACAAACATAATTATACAAATGTAGAAAACTTGAAAAAAATACTGCAAATAAAATTTATTTGTTAACTTTGGTAAACAATACCACTCAAATTACAAATGACAATGAAAATAACTTCATATAATTTAAGCTTGGCAGTGAATGTGTTAACAAACAATTGCATACGTAATTTTAACAAATCACTTAAAAAACCTAATCAAATCTTTCTAAAACCCTCCAAACCTTCCAAACATTCTATTCTACTTTTACGATAACATAAAAATCCCATTCCTTCTTAATAAAAAACATTTCAACAATCCCAAACGGCCCGAACATCGGCAAGATGCGTGCCGAGTAGAAAACGGTTTAAAAAGACCAAGGACAAACGGAAACGATAGAAAAGTTGTTCGCAGAGTAGCGGGTCGTACCTTTTCGGATATCCGGCCTGTGTGTCGTGTTCGTGCGGGACCTCGGCTGCGCGGTGGAAAATCCACCGGAGGGTGTCGTGGGTGTCGCACCCGGTGTACTGGGGTTGCTGCCACCGGGGGTGTGAGCCCCGTGACCCGACGAATCGAGCCTTGCCAAACCCCCGTTCGTCTCGTCCCTGAAGTCGCCCTGCGCCCACACTGGAAAACGCATCACACCCTCTTGCAACATCGTCTAAGCTCTGCGTAATCACTACTGCTTACTAACATATTCGGTTATTCATAGGAAACTCTTTGATAGTTTCTCTGTAATCTCAAAAGGAGATATTAGGTGTTTCACGAATGTGATTCAGGAATGTCAGTGTAACAGAGAATTTCGCCAAATTTTGGATAAATTCATTTCTTATTAAATGACTTTTTTATATGAAGTGAATTCACGGGAAGTAAATTGAGTATTCATAAGATATGCTACTAACTTTAAAATTTCTTATCGTAACAAATTTATTCGCAACACTTTCAAAGTGTATCGGATTAATAGCGTTATCTGGCGCGCTGCGGAAAAGTCACGTAATTTAAACGCGATCTATTAAAACAACCGCGTAATGGACAACGGTGTCTCATGGTTCCTTCGTTAATTAACAAACACACGAGAAACGTGCGTTCACAGTGAGACACCCTGACGAACAGTATTATTTTGTCGCATAACTAAACGCGACGTCGTGGCTCACGCAGTCGATCCTCTCTCGCCAGGCGATTATTTATCTACAGCAGAATGCCAGCGCGATACGAGCAACAGAGCCAATAAAACAGAAAGAAAAAGACAAACGCGAGGGAAAAAAAACGGAAAAGAACGAGCTTTCCGACTTCGACGTATACGTAGTCGAGAATAGGGCTCATCGCGCGTTAGTGTGAGTTTCGAAGAGGCTGAAGAAGTTAATCGGTCCGGCCGTTTAGTTTCGCTCCGTTTAGTTATATTTGGTTTCCACGGGGGCGGCAAAGAGGAGGGACGTAGTTCACAATTAGTCGGCGCGTAACTCGGTCTGATTTACTGCCGCAACGTCGACTGCGAGAGACGAAGACACGCGAGTCACTCTTCCAGGATACTGCCAAGCGTGTTACGGACCGACGCGCCTGCGAGTCCTCTTTAACGGCGTACGAACCGGCACGGGTGAATACCCTAATCGCAAGGATATCGTATTTTGCGAGGGGAATTCCGAATAAAATAATTCGTACCTTTTAGGGAAAATTTGTCTGATTTTTTAATTAATGAAAAATTATACTTGGCAAGGAAGTTAGATTAGAAGGATATATTATTGGGAATGGAACACTTTGCGGTGCTCAAGTAGTATGTTTTAATGATGACACTATTTTTCAAGGGTTAGTAAATAGATGTAGACTGTATGTATATTCGCATAATATAATGTAGAATGTATCGAATCGATATGTTATTTAGGAATAAATAAATGTATCTAATAATCGAAAGTTAAGGATGACGATATGAAAAAATCTTTTTACTGACGTATTTACTGGTCGTAATAAACTAAGTAAATTAAACTAACAATTCGGAAAAACTAAATTCACATGTATATGAAAAGCTTGGGGTTTCGGTTCCGTCTTTGAGCTCCGTTAGGTTAATTTATTTTTCATAGTTTATTTCGACCAGTACGTCGCCAATAAATAGATCGTCTCACATTCTAGTTATTTGTGAATGTTAGTTACCTAACCTAACCTAACCCTATTCGCAAGGATATCGTATTTTGTGAGGCGAATTCCGAATAAAATAATTCGTGCCTTTTAGGGAAAATTTGTCTGATTTTTTAATTAATGAAAAATTATACTTGGCAAGAAAGTTAGATTAGAAGGATATATTATTGGGAATGGAACACTTTGCGGTGCTCAAGTAGTTTGTTTTAATGATGACACTATTTTTCAAGGGTTAGTAAATAGATGTAGACATTATACGTGTAATATAATGTAGAATGTAACGAATCGATGTGTTATTTAGGAATGAATAAATTAATCTAATAATCAGTCGTTAAGGATGACGATATGAAACAATCTTATTTCTGACGAATTAATTGGTCGTAATAAACTAAGTTAATTAAGCTAAATCGGAAAACTCGAAATTACATGAACCTATATGAAAGCCTTCGCGTTTGGGTTCTGCTTTTGAGCCCCTTAGCTTCATTTAGCTTACCTAGTTTATTGTAACCGGTACATATGCCCATAAAAAATCGTCTTACAGTCTAGTTATTTGAGAATGTTAGTTAGTAGCTGTGAAAAAATTGTTTCATTTAAGACCCATTCAAAAGACGATCTCTGAAACGTACGTACATAATCACACGATATTTAAGAATACCCGTCGGAATATAAATTCAACTCCCTCGAGTGAGTCGAAAACATCCGATTAAAAGAGAAGTTGCTGTAATCGTCGAGAGTCGTAAACTCTATTTCCTGTTCTCTGTTTGTAGTTTAAAATTATAATGCTTGAAATCAACGTTAATATTCTGTATGTATAAAACACTACGCAATAGAATTTCTCTTTCTTTCGTAGTTGTAGATAAAATATCGGCGACAAATCCAATGATTCTGTTTGTAGGGAGACTAGTCTCCCAGATTATCGTGTGGCGTTCTTGTATCTGGGATAATAAACGTTTCCAATGTTGCTACTACTGAGTCTATCAAACAGGTGCACGTTTTTATAGACCATCACCCTTGCGCGTCTCCTTAAAATAAAAAATAATCGGCATTTCGAATAAATCAGCGTAAGAAGGAAGCAGAAAACGGACGTACGGTGGATGACTATAAAAATTATTGTCTCTTATTCGATAATCATTGGGTGAGAAAATATGTCGGTGGACCAACTCGTTCTATATCAAATTACATTTACAGTCAAACGGTGAGACCTACTGATTTTCAACATTACATAAATATCTTTCTCATATTCTTTATTTTGAATTCTTTCGTGACTGTCTCGATTATTTAAAATTACTAAATTATTCACAAAAGACTATAAAAGAATGTGCCTTAAGTACAAACTTTGTATAAAAGTGACTTGCATTCCGTTACTCAATACTTTCCTCATTAAATTAGAAACGAAACTATAAGTAATATTCGATTCCCTCTAAATTTCTTTATTTCATAATTATTGAAATATAAAATATTTCCTACACCTTTCTTTTATTCAGATACTTCAAATTAAATCTCGTTCGTGTATGAAAATAAAAATTTTAATTTTTAACAAACCAATGTTGCTAATTTCAGATGGCAGTCCCCTCAGATCGTTACACTGCCAGAATATTGTTTCTTCGATCGTTCGATTCCAGCGATAACCGCGTTTGAATAGACCGAAGGAAATATTTTCCTAATCTTCGAGGCGCAAACAGATCGGTTACCTATTTGGTCGGCCGACCAGAGAACACGTGTAAAAGCCTGCCGATAGCCATACCGGGATAAGCTTCTATCCTGCGAGGGTGAGCGGCTTGTTTGTCAGGACGGTCCCCGAGGAAAAGCGAACATACTGGAGTGACATCGCGTTATCGGTGATGCCTCCTCGACAAACAAGACCTACGTCCGACTGCATACTTCGAAACACCCCGTAAATTCTGTGCAGTTCGAGCGACGTGTAATTTAGA
The DNA here is from genome assembly GCA_917499265.3 of Mimumesa dahlbomi. Taxonomy (NCBI): domain Eukaryota; kingdom Metazoa; phylum Arthropoda; class Insecta; order Hymenoptera; family Crabronidae; genus Mimumesa; species Mimumesa dahlbomi. Next base: position 5,270,519 of record OU824118.1, on the reverse strand, counting down.
CAGAAAAATCACGCGCGGAGAAAAAAATGATAAGGGGCGGAAGATTTATGTTAGAGAGGCGCAACATTCTTTTGTATCGTCATCCGATGTTCGTATTCATTTTGTGTGTTTGTGTTTTGATTAGCGTAATTTAACGACAGTGTTGTACATCTATTACGATACAAATTGTTAGGCATGTGTATTAGTCTATGCTTTTTTAATGGAAAATTGTAATTTGTATTCAGAGGAGCATAATATTTTCCATAACGAGTTTTCAATTGTGATTCATAATTCAAGGACGCGAGAGATGAGATATAGTAAGAACAGATAGTGCGGTTTGGTACATAATATTTAATTCATATGATTAAATGTTATGAAAACAGATTATAATTCTTTACATTTCTACATTTTAAATATTACTCTCTCTGGTTTTGCAATTTACATTTTGTAATTAATGTTGTTTTTATTTTGAATATTATACTGATTGTGAGTAAGAAATTAAAACTAGATAATTCGGAGTTAAAATGAATTTAATAGACTTTAATATTACTAAAAATATCATTTAGAAATATTAATATATTTTTCACGACACAAATGATAATTTATTAACAAATAATGCATTATTGAAGTAAATTAAGTTATTTCTTGGTGTTCACTGTACTTCGTTTACGACATTTATCTAACATTTTTATTAAATTAGTTATGGAAAATTGTTGGAATTCAAATAGATCTTGTTGTAAGTAGATAATTCTAAAAACGAAAGCAACAGCTTTGAAGTCCCCGCCAGTAAAAGAGAAAACAATAAAGCAGTGTCGCGCAATAAAACTCTTTTACTTCTGCCATAATATTTTTTCGCTGCTATTTTTCGCAGAAGAATAATGTTAAAAATGTAACAGATCCCGGCAATAAAAATGTGACAAAATATATTTTTCTTTGCTGTTTTGATAAAGATCATGTACACTACTGAACTCTCCTTGTTCCAACGCTTGTATATTATTTGAAGATTATCTCTAATCTTATAATCTACATCATGATCCGACACACACTATTCGGGCGACCTACTCAGCGGCTAAAATTTATAGGACCCCGTTTCTCACGCTTCAATATCTCACTATTTGACGGAACAATAATACGAGCCGTTTCACGTATGTACATACTGCGTATTTTACATTGTACAGTAATTACAATCTGATACTGGACAAATGGTGTGTCATGTGCCGCTGTAAGAAAATATGTAATAGAGATAATTGAAACTTGTGAATCGTTAAACTCCAATACTTGAAGAATCTATTTTCCAAAAAAGATACATTATCTCATAGAATTGAAATAAAAAAAATATTAATTTCCTATGTATTTTCCGTAAAATAGAGCGACATTGAGGCAGAAATTTTAGATTTTGTAAGAAAAAATGTAAATAATAGAAATTTTTAAACCGTTAGAATAAATATTTGATGAATCTATTTTTGCAAAAGGATCATTTTCCCGAAGTAGAATTTTAGTAAAAAAATATTAATATTCTAAATATTTTGTGTAAAACAAAGCGATGTTGAGGCAGAGCATTCTAGATTTCCTAAGAATAATTATAAAGAATACACATTTTTGAACCAATAAGTAAGCCCATTATTTAATTACTCTATTTTCCGAAAATCATGATTTATCCCCGAGTAGAATTTTAATAAAGAATTATTAATGACCCAACTATTCTGTGTAAAACAGAGCGACGTTGGAGCAAAAAAGGCTAGATTTGTTACTCTTTCGCGCGATACATTTTCCATCTGACATATAGGTTCCCACGGGATCCCCCGCAGAGTTCTTGGAGGCTTAAGATGTCGTATCGTTTGACGGTTGTACCACTGGCCACTATGGATTCGTGGCACAGTTACACGATACGAGAGAGCGGAAGATCCTCGAAGGGCGGTATGTAGCCAAGAAATACCCCACCCTTCGCTGTCAAACATTTGACACCCACCGTGGTCAGTGGCTCGGAGATATTCCGGGTCCAATATTCCAGATCACGTATTGATCTCTGCATCGTGAAAACGTCGGGGTAAATACCCTCGTTTCCTCGTAACCGGTGAAATACTGTAAGCGACGGAAATTCATTGCCGTCGTAAACAGTGAATCATAAATTTTCCAAAACATTTTCATTTCATTATTTCCCCAACGTACATCTCCGTCCAAATTTGTAATTAAAAGCTAGATATTAATATCGTAAGTACGAATCAACGATTTAATCTTCGAATAAAAGTGAAATTATCAAACAAGATTTTCGTTAAATCTCGCCCTTTTTCTGGGAACCTTCGATCCCTACGGTATCCCGATTCCCTAAATTCCCGATACGCTCACGCTTCCGAGAAAGATACAAAAAACTGTTGTACTCTTTCACACTCAAAGTGTCCCATTGCAGTGGTTCGCACGTGTTTTCACACGAGAAGAAAGACACCGTGTTACTTGTAACATCAAGCAGGAGAAAGATGTCGCAGTCACCACGGTGGAGAAGAAAGAGGAGACGAAATAAAGAAAGGAAAGAGGCAAGGGATAGTAACTAGAGGGACGACCAGACAGGTTGTAACTCACAAATTTATTACTTTTCCCCACAGCTTCGAGTTATTTTATGCCAAAGACAAACCGACTACGTCCGACTCGAGGGGGAGACGACGAAACGAATATCTCAGCTGCTTCGTCGCGTTTTTACACCCGCGGGATATATTAGTGAACCGCTAATCCGCACGGATTTTACGGGGCGGCTGTGCATGCGACGTCGACGTCGCCGTCGACGACGAAGACAACGTCGGGGACACCGCGGACCGTTTTCAACCTCGACTCGTATACACCCCATCGATTCTTGTCACGATCGGGAGACACTTCTAAACTCCGGCTTCCTTCTCGCACATTTCCACGCTAAACGATGCTTCATTTTCCACTGATTGCGTTCTAACGTTGCCGAGTTTCGTAATTCCCGAGGGACAAAAAGGAATTATGAATTAATTATGAACACTGAAACATTCTATGTGAATGATTATTTTTAGTAGTAGATATTCTTCTAGTGTTATGTAATAGTGAAATTATTCAAAGCTTTTGGTACGTAATATTGGTTCCAATAGGACGATATTATTGAAAATAAAAAATGGTTGTAAAGTTTGAATTGTTGCTCGTTGATCGTTACTGTCAGCGAGGAATATGACATTCCGATATTAAATTAGACACGGATAATTTATTTCCGTCATAAAAAAAACGTGTTGGTTCAATTTTAGAAAATTCTTCGCGTCTACATTCCTACAAACTATATCTGTTCAATTTCTCATAACAAACTCCACAATGGCGACTGTCTAATACTATTCGACTCGTCTTTTAATAAATAACGCTCATTTTTTTCTTCCGCAAAGTTACAAATAACACATCATTTTTTAACGCTCTAAAGCATCTTTTCTCTCCAAAAGAATTAATCGACCAATTAATCGGTGAGAATTGTCGTCGATACATTTTTTCAACTTCCCCCGAAAATTGAATCCCGATGAATTTAATCGATCAAAGTTATAAAAGCTGGGGATTATAATCTGCGCCGCTGCGCCGTAATCTCCGATATAAAATTATCGATGGCGCGTTATTTCGGTCCGGGTTTCATTGCCCGGAAATTTTACTCCCGCGGCAATAAAGCTTATACCAATACCCGTGGCATCGATCAAGCGATATTTGGTGTGGACTGACATATGCGGCCTGTTAATTTATTGTTACAATAATATTTTCTTTTCTAGCGCATTAATCTAACTGTTTTAATAATAGCCGAGAGTATTTAACCGCGAATGCAAATCTTCCTCAGGCTAAGTAAAGAAACTGAAATGTTTATTTTCGATTTCACTTGGTTAATTCACCGAGTGGTATAATAAAGTATTTTTACGGTCGACTACTTAAATTTGCCCTATTAAGACATGTAACATGCATACTTATAGTTATAGCTATTTTTGAAAATCCGTGTTCAAAGTGTATTACTTTCCCAAGAAATTCTAAAAGAGTATAATCAAAGGACCGAAACGTCGGACTACTATTTTTCAATTTATTAACTGTTTTCCTCCTCGTGGATGGGTGAGTAATTTATAATTCTAATTATATTTTAATTTTTATTGTGTTTATTGATCGCTAAAAAGGCCAAAGAAATCATTTTCATGTTAATATATCCTTGCGGTCGTTAAAATCAACATTAAATCAAACCAAATGTTTAAGGCTATTATTTTAATAACTATCTCCAGAAATTCGACTCATAGAGTAGTATGTATTTATTTTTGTCTTTCATTGGACATTCTAAAAATGTACGAATTCGTTTTTGTGAAATTTTAATTCAAGGATTAAAATAATTTTGTAATTTTTCAACGCGACAATTTACAAGCATTTATGTCGGATACTTGTATTAGGTACTTAATATATGTACATGTACACTTTCCAACAGTTGATTAGGGTAATATTCGCGGTATATGAGAATGGCAACACTTTCGTTTCGATGCACATTCACGATTAATGACACGAATACGTCGCGTCGAAAACTTCGTCGATACTCGACAGGCAATGAGAAGGTGATACGTAAGCATGAATAAAACCGCATGTGCTATAAAAATTGTGGGTGTTTAGTGGACCGTGTCGTGGTGTAACTCAGCGTTGAAGAGGGTTACAAGGGTCGCTAAAATATCCGTGTCACGCAGCTGCGGGGTCCTTGAAAAGTCGCACGAAATTAGTCACTCGCGCCAAAATTCTTATGCGCGAATTATTAATACGCGACGTTAGACATGCTACTTTTGTAAATAGATCCGAGAGGAACGCGAGCATTTATTAATTATCTACCGTCAACATCTTTTATTCGGAATAGAATAGACCTATTATTAGTCGGTGTACCTCGTACCCCAATTAATCCAATTTAACAAAACTTGCAGGTCAAATAGTAAATAAATTCTTACCGCGTAATCAAGTAAAATAATAAAAATATCATAAATCAGGTAACAAAAATCTTTAAATAATATCTATCGAGTCAATTACAACTGTGCCCATAGTTATGAAAGTGGTATAAGTCAATATTTAAAAACAAATGAAAGTCTGGATAATTTGTTAATGTTTCAAAACCCTTAAAAAACATAATATCAAAAATTGTTTAAAAATTGGCTTAGACCTCTTTCATAATTATGGGCACAACCGAGCATCACATTCAACAGTCGTTTAACACTATTTCTACCACGATTGTGTGTAAGTATACCTATTTCGACCAAAAAGTGTCTTTTGAAACCTTTTCGTTTGAATGCAAATATTTGCCAAAACTGTTGGGATTTCAAACTACCAGTTAAATTGTAAATAATTTAACAACTATCGTATAAAAAGTCAACAAATTAATTGTGGAGAAATGACTGAACTTAACGAATGATTTTAAGTTAAAATTTGAAAGGTGTCTTTTGATATCTCTTGGTAGAAATAGTGTTAAGTTTTAACAAAAAAAAAACATACGCATGACACTACGAATCACGGAAACCGAACACGATGCTCCAGTTTTCCTAATACACCCGAATACGTCCACCCAACGAAACAAACTCTCCCATGGCACTGACCGCACGCATTTCCTGTATCCCCGCGATCCCGTCACGCCTTCGGGAAACCAGTGTGTGTCACGTATATAAGGATCTCCGGGATACCGTGTCGATTTTCGAATGACGGACGAGCGCAGCCGTAGAGCCAATAATTACTAAAGCAAGCAACCCCCCGAGAGGAAAAACGTCGGGGGCACGTCACAGGGATTGAAGTACGGCGGTGCGGTGAGAGCACCTGTGAGTCCGGAGAAAGTCGCAGTCTGTTGCTCGGTCTCCGCCCCTAATCTCCTAATCCTTGGCTTCCTTAGGAAGTCGTTTATTAGTCAACCGCGCTAGGCGCTACACGTCACTGGGACAACGACCGTACCAAGTGTTTTGTACGAGTCTTAAAATCGTGCCCCGTTTAGAAATGTCCGGGAACGAACGTACATATACGTCTGACGGTCGATTGGAAATACGGAGGATTTTTTTACTACGAACGAGAAGGGGCGGCTTTATTTTAAGGACGAGCACCGATGGAAATAGATTTATGTTATTTGGAAATACTTAAACGCGTCACACCGTTTAAGATTGAACGTTAATTGTTAAGCTGGCAGTGACACGGCGAGTGGAATGTGTTCGCTTGTTTACTAATTTTATAGGACGGAGAATGAAATGTGTCAGGGTATACGTGTAAATCGGGAAAATTCTTGTACAGTGGGTAGAAGGATGAATTTCTAGAGATGTGTGCCAGTAATTATTATGCAATTGGATTTATACTTGTGCTTTACAAATAGTATATCTTTGTTAATTCACGCTACTTTTGTTCTCATCGGTTAATAGTTATTTTAGTAAAAGGTTATCATTCTCATAATTTCGGTTTCACATTGTACCGTAAACCCTATTCGCTTTCTTCGTGTGAAAGAGTCCTTATTGATACAAAAGTGTGAAACAACCAGAAGGTTTGTCTAGCCGACCCGGAAATGTCAGGAGCGGTCAATTCCATGGATAGGGTTCGGTAGCGCTTGTCAAGCAATTTGTTTAGTTTCAACTTGACACGAGGGAGAGCACATGGAACCGATAAGTAATCTGAGGAGGCAGCGTGTATTTCGAGGCTTCCACGCGTGTCACGGGCTTTTCGGAAAAATTCTACGGAAAGAATGGCCTGCGAGAGTTTCAGACGGCATGGCGCTACGCGGGACACCCCCTACGGATACCATAAAAAATTCGGGTTAGGTTCCTCGGTCAATTGAATAGAAACGTGGGTAATAAAAACAAAAATGGAAATACTAAAATCGTAAATAGCGGAACTATAAGTTTTATGTTGTATGTAAAATAATAGAACTAACTACCAAACGTTGCGCGGATTTTCATAACTAGAACAATCAGACTAAGAAAATGTGATAATCGAAGAATCACGAAGATTTGCGACGGTTTTTACGCGGTTGGTGCGTACCGTGTAGTAAAAGTGGAGAAACAATTAATTTGTGAGAATGTATCAAACTTGTGTTGAATTAGAGAAAACGATAGAAAAAAGAATTAAATATATTGGACTGCATGAGACGATACCAATTTATTCAATAAACATACGACAGAAAAAGTAATATGTTAAGAAAAATTTAAACAAAATATTTCCCGAATAAAACACATTAACAATATTGCATCACTGTAACCAAAACGTGCAAAATAAATCGTAAAAATGTTAATTACATGTTTTTTAAAAAAGCCTGGAAAAAGAGTGCCGGGTGTATTGCATTTAATTAATACTAATTGTAAAATTTACTAATTCATATAGTGAATCACTTTGTTCTAGTATACTAACAATAAGTAAATACACGTATTAATGCAACATAGCCATTTTTTATTTTAATGCTTTACGATGCCCAATATTTTCAATTTTCCCTTGCTGAGTGAAAGTATGTTTTGTCATTATGAAGCAGAATATACAACAATCTAATACATTTGGAATATACACATAGTAGTTGAACAGAAGAGAAGTATAGGCTTTCCGAGCCTTATAATCCAAATTAATTCCCGCTATCACCACAAACTGTCAAGGTTCCACAGTAGCCCATATTTCCCGCAGACTCCTACAGAGTGACAATGCAGTATTCGTGTCCCAGCGATCGGAAATTTCGAGAATTGACGATTACTAAACATATACGCATACGTAGAGACAGAATTCTGTTTTATATTACGTTCGTACATACACAAATTATCCATTCAGAAATTTATACGAAGCTAAAACAATATATCGCAACATCCAAGAAACATTTTCAGACACCTATACCAGAATATTCACTTTGTATAACCCATTGGTGCATAAACAGAAGTGTCTATATTTCACTAGTCGGGAATACAAGATGAATTTATAGAAACCTGCAGCATCCCTACGTGCTTCTAGAATTATTGTCTCGGAGACCCGGAGTTTCGCAACCGCCCGTATATTTTCTTTTAGTCGGGCCCTACGGTTCTCACACATCGGCACGTACAGAAATTTTCTTGGCAAAGCGACCCTCGACATCGACCCCAGTCTACTCCAATCGAAACCCACTGAGTACACAAACCTCGTTTCTGAGGTAGACAGAGACCTACCTTACCGCAGGCAGCTGAGATAATGGGAAGGAAATCAGTTCATTTCTATGTTGATCCCACGGGCTTGGTTCCTGTCGCGCTTAGAGGACAGCCACGATTGGCTCGGTGATCGGGAAAATCGAGCCGGAAAATCGGCTTGATAGCTCGGCTCATCGACCGACCTAACTATCCCCGACCAGTCTATAATATTACCATGCGACGAACAAAAAAAAAAGGTATTCTTCGGTAAAATTGCCAACTTGCTCAAGAATTTTCGTCGGATTTTCGGAAAATTTATTATTCAAATAATTCAACGCTACTTGGGCGTAACGTAGTGAATAGAGAAAAGTATTTCTCCTAATATAATATTATCTAGCTTGTATTCGATATTACTTATTGAACAAATTGTTTCACTGATCGCCATTTACCGAATTGTTGTTCATTCAAAAGTACTAAACATTAATTGAAAACTAAGGTCTAATACCGTGTCTTTCTCACCCTAGCAATACAAACTCACCAATAATCATTGATTCTCTGATTCTAAGTGTTCATTAATAATAAAAAATTTGTCCTTTTATCTATTAATCGTATTATACTTCCTCCCTATAAGACTGATAAACGCGTCAACTTTATTTCTCGTTCAAAATGGTAGAAAAGGGGCAACCTCGATTAAAAGTGACCAAGTACAGCGTCCATTCGTTAATTAAAAGCACACGGATTTATTTCGCGCACGTTGTCACGAACGGGAACGCGGAATCAGAAGTGAACACGTCTTCCCGGAACGACGCAGCCGGCTGAGAAATTGTGCGTTTAAATGCCAATGAGTCTGCGGCAGGAAGAGTTTCGCCGCGGCTTCCCTGGGGAGACCTAGTGGCTAGCCGAGCAATTTGTCAACACCATTAGACGAGCGCACCAAGGGTTGACTTTGGCGCATCTGCCATACCCGATCGCAAAGGCAGCTCTATAATAAAGGGGTAGTTAATGACCGCCGGGGCCCCGATCGGAAAGTCAGTGCCGAGCCGTATGCCACCCTGTTGACAAAATATTGGGATACTGGCATTCACCGAAAGGGATAACAGATTTTCCAAAGGGTTCGGGTTTTCTGGATCGACTGCGATCCGGATTTGTGATGGATCGCGGATAAATGGCTCACGCATTTTGTATGATAATTTGAATCAATCTTCCCGTACTGTAGGATCATGGTAAAATTAAAGCGAAATCAAATCTAAAGATATGGTAATTTTTAATGATGTCTCTACAGGGTGTCCCAGCTAACGTGCAGGTCCCTGAACCAGGTGATAGTTGAGGTAATTCTAATATAGGGAAGTGACATTCTTAATGTCGTATCTTAATTTGTGGCCGAGTTATTAACGAAAAAGGATAGCCAATCGGAGGGATTCGTTGGGCCTGGCGGAGCGACAGTGGAAGGTCTGCACCAGTAGAGTACTGTACCAGTAGGAACCGTCGCAACGCTGGGCCCAACGAAGCCCTATGATTCGCTATCGTTTTTCGTTAATAACTCAGCCAAAAATTAAGATACAACATTACGATTGTCATTTCTCTATATTAGAATAACTTCAGCCATCAGCCGGTTCAGGGACCTGCACGTTAGCTGGGACACCCTGTATATTAAAATTGTAAATAGACAAAGTTAGTCCGATATTATATAAAACTAAACTACAAATCCCATGAATGGACCCCAGATATCCAGATTCTACAAAACCCAAGACACTTTTCCAAGTAAAGATTTTATTTCATCCGGACAGAGAGAATATTCGATCGGAAGAAAACTCCCTGTCAATTAAAGAAAATGGTACGTGCCGGGGAAGCGAGGGGAAGACAAATTAGCTCCGAAGAATCGAACGACTGGGGACGCGATACGTGAACGGAAGAATACGAAACGAGGAAAAGTCCGCGATTTTGCAAAGAGTGGACGGGGTACCTGCGGTCTGGAAGTGGGAGCTACTAGCTCCGGGACTGAAACTGAAACGGGGATAGGTGGGATGCCATTGGAATAAGATCGGGTTTAGCCGCAGTGTCGAGTTCGAGCCCCGGATAAGTCTGCCTTATCCCGATAAGCCGGTGAGTTAATGAATCACAAAACAGGTGGTGGCGCCACTGAGAGATCGTCTTCGTCCTCGGCTCGCTGTACGTGCAGCTGAATTCTTCCACGACCGATGAAATAGCGGTTTTTTTTTTTACGAGGAAGACCAACTGATATGGATTTCGGCTTCAATGTTTGTTCACGCAGTCGTTGCCGACTTTTTTATCTCGCGCTCGACACATCGTCTGCTCCGTTCCCAATGTCACTTCTATTTTACTTTCAAATAAAAATTTATATTGTTGCGTATACGTTCCGGTGGGAGCTGGAATTTCGGGATATCCTCGAATTCACGAGCGTAAGTCGTGACATTTAATAATATCGGGTAGTGAAACGTGGAAACGAAGAGTTTAGATACTTTTTGGAACTTTTGTATTACTTGGAAAATCTGTAGCTGAATTTAGGTTTCTACAAGGTTCTATTATTTTCATTTATTTTGAAAATTATAATAGAGTGCGCGTGAATGAAGAAGAACTTGGTGACAAATCATTTTTCAATGTAACACTTCCTGCCGTGATTTATGTGACAAGAGAATGAAATAAATATTCGTGAAATTACGAAAAGAATATTTACGAATGTGCGTTGAGACAAAGAACGCGTACAAGCATATAATATTGTTCATGAATTTGAATTACCCACTAATGCGTCGTCATTGTTCCATCTTCCATTTGCTGAAATCTAACTCGTTAGGTTATTCAAATGCATGAATACGGATCAACATTATCTGAATTTCTCCTAGTTAAATAAGTGCGCTCGTTTTGGTGAATAATCGTCGAGTGATTTTCATGAGGCGAACGTTCCGAAAACGAAAATGAAGAATAATCATGTGAGTCATATTTACATAGATTTCGGTGGCATCCAGTTTCTCCGATCGTTGCATTAACGCAACCAGTCCGAAATTTCATCCGTCATGTTCGTATCAGAGGTGGAATAACATGATGGGCGCGGTGCTTATCAAAGCTATTCCTACTAATGTTTTATCTGTACTCGTCTGGCACCTGACAAGAATCAACGTACAACGTTGTTTCGTCACTCGAAAAGTTTCACTGATACTGCAGCGGAGAAAATATTTACTTTTTCATTTTGAGTTTAATTGATTCATTTGGACGTGATACTAAGAAGAGATATTTGGACAAAATACTACGAGTACCTTGTTAACCTAATTTAGAAGAAAATGAATTACTAATAGAAGCAGGTTCACTGTTTTTAATGAACGTTACTATAACCGAATGGTATGCCTGATAATAAAAAGTTGATACAACTTTGTCATACGCTTACTTTGCAATCACACATAAAAGGTGATGTAAAAAAATAAATATATTTATTCGACTTAACACGTTATCGTGTTTTCACACACGTCGCCGTACGATACAGTTAAATTTTCAATTTTGCGTAGGTTTTTCATTTCACTCGATCGCGCATTCTTCTGCGACGAATAAAGGAAAGCGGCAAAACATAGAACAATGCAGGACCAATTTATCAAACTTGTTTTCCGAATATCGTACCCATAAATTAGCTGCGTCAAACGATATGAGATTTTGTGAAAAGATGGACGATAAGGTGGACGTCGCAATGAACGATTTAAAAGCAGGAAGGCGACGGGTGTTTATCGTTCGAATGAAAGTGAATCGATAATATTACAAATAACAAAATCACACGAAATGACAAGGCTGTACAACTGATTACCGAGATACGAGAATACACGACCAAGGAAAAAGCAAGCCTGATATCTCTTCCCAATCGGAATACAAAAGAACGCGATTATTACTTTGCCGAATCTTTTGTAAATATAAACATTTCTTTGACGCAATACTCACGTTCATCGTGAATATCGAATGAATCGACTTATTTAATCATTCATATTATAGGATATGAATTTTGATTAATCAGCCGAACGAACATGACCGAGAACAGGTAGTTACGTATTATTAATTATCGGTATCAACATCAAACTGTTTTCATTAATGTGATTACATGGATGTACGCCCGTTACGAACGGAGTTTTTCATAATTGACCATAAATCATATCTCTTCGTTATTCATAAGTGAATATGGGATTTTAAATTAGCTTATTATGCTAAAAAGAAACTTTGCAGTTACGATAATTTCGCCTACGTGTCAATAGCTTGATTGCACGAAAGTGCTCATTTCCCGAAATTGATAAGCATATATCGCGGTTCCTACGTAGTTTAACATTTTTGTAAATATCGGACAGCCTCGGGCAATAGGTGTTCGCTTTTTCCACCTTGATTGGAAGCGAAAACACGATCCAAATAAATTAAATTTTAATCAAACATACAGTTTTCCTGTTATTAATTTGCCGCTTTTTGACGAGCGCTTCGAATCAACATTCATACCATTTCTCTACATGTTCGATCAAAGCAAACAACCGCGTATTCCTTACGAGATAACATGATGTAAATAAATTCAAATATATCCATCATCGCGCAATCGACTGAAATTAAAATTTACCCCGATGGAAATTAAAATAAAACGGTGTTCAATTTTAATGCTTCTTTTGGGTGAATTTTTCGTTAAAATTATGAGCCAGTTATGTAATTTCATATTCCGGCAGGTATTATCATCAAATATGGAATTATTTCTCGCGAAAAGCGATTGTAACAGGAATCAAAAGTTTGTGCCTCACGTGTATGTTTAATATAAAATAATAAACAAGGGGATGACAAGAATACCGTGACGAGAAGTGACATATTTTAAGCAGACTTTCTATTCACCCTTAATTTCGCCTATGCTTCCTTCTATTACTCCTAACCGTAATTTATGAATTACGGATAATTTAGGAATTTAAATTTTTGAAGACTCAATTACTTCCCGAAATTGCAAAGCAACGAATTCCTCCGTCTCTTATCAATTTCGCACGTATCATTTAAAATGGTACTTTCGACTCTTTATCAACATTCGCACACCTTGTAAATACAATTTTCGTTCGCCACAACGTCGATAACGTTACGTGCCGGAACAAAATTTTCCGCCGCCGAATTTCTTCGTCAACGTTCAACTCGATTCAAAAATTTCATCCCCAACATCCATACACCGCCACATGCAAACCGGGCCCGGTAAGCCCGGTCTCTCGGACGATAATCGTAACAGTATTGTGACCGACTCACCACGTTTAAGTTTCTCGAGCGGTTCGTGGTGCAGCTGATGGCTGGAGTTGTGCAACATGGACGTGTCGTGGTGCGAGTTCCCGTGGATGTCGTGATGGTGCATCGTTCCCTGAAGATGGTCACCGTGGAGGCCGGCCATGGAGGCCGTGGTAGCGGCGTGCTGGTGATGCTGAACCGAGAGCCCGGTCGTGGACCCCGTAACGAGATCCTGAAGACACAAATCCGCGTTTCCACCACCGCCTCCACCCCCGGCGAGTTCGAGGCTCCCCCCGCCTCCGCCGCCCCGCTCCATACTGTAGAAGGTTAACGTCGTGTTGACTGTTCTGTACAACGCGGCGCAAGATCAGCCTGGCCCACGGATGGCCGGGTAACGCGGCAGATCTCGTCGAACGAGACGTCTTTCTGGGCCTTGTTTCAGGGACACATTCGTCCGTCACTCGGCGGTAGATTCGCAACGGTTCTATTATAACGGATCGCTCGCTGCTCCTACTGGCGACGGCCGTCGGCAGCTTTCATTCGCTCGGACCGCACGTTACCTCGCGAACCCGGACACCACGGAATCCCCCGGGATCACTGGCTGCTGGCGAAACGGATGCACTAGGAGTCACGTAGAAAATCTTGCTGGGACTCGATGTGCGATGGATTTATTTTTTCTCGATAATGATTTTTTTTCTGTGGTACTATGAGTCTTCGTCATAGATTTGGTGGATCGAGAGAGACTTCCTCGGATTTAATAGTGTCCGGAGATCGGAAGGGGAACGAGACTGACGACTTCTGTGTGGCGTTCCGTCGCTAGGTGCTAACGTCGCGACGCGTCGCGAAATGATCGACGATTAGTCGTTCGATAGGAATACTCGAGGGGAAGAAATTCATCGATCGTTTCCGGGAGTTTCGTTTCGATGCTGTGAACTTAATTCTGATCGCACGGTCTCCGCACGATTCTCTTTTCGCCGTTTCAAGGATCCAATAAAACTCACGTGCTCGCGCGGCTAAGTAGAGACTACTGATAAATCAGATAACCACGAATCGACGTCGAGTGTCGGTGCGTTACGTAAGGATCAAGAAACTTAGAGGGTATAGTGGGAGATTTCGAATTACTACGTCGAAAAGTAGGTTAAATTACTCGCACTATTGTCGTAATCAGCGTCGCACTCCGTAAGTTCTTCGACATGGTTTTCCTCTAGCGTTTTGTAGCTCGTCCCAGACTTTCCACCGAATAATTTTCTCTTTTACACGAAGAAACACCTTGCACGTAGCTGATAGAATTTCTTCAACGTTCACGGGCCAGTAGAATCTTCGATGTCACCGTTTGCAACTCCAACAAACGACGTACGTTATCACTTGCTCTCCGATCCAACAATAATTCGACGACAAATCAACTCAGAACGAACGTAAGATACGAACGAAGCGATCGTTTACAAAACAGAGCTTCGATCCCCTCGTTGTCAATGGTATCCGTTTAACGTAGACCTTCCCGATCGCCGTGGTATTCCAACTTTGTCTACAAATTCACACGTTAGACCTTGTCACTGCACTCTTTTCCGGTTTCTCCTTCGGTTAACAATCACACAGAACTCCTGTATACGTATACGTTTCCGTGGACGGGAATCACCGGTGTGATCACCCCGACAGTAGCACCCTCGGCGTAATATTAGTCACTAGGCGGTATCGTTAGCGCCACCGACGAGAGGAGCACCCATGGACTTTAACATCGACAACTCTCGGTTCACCGACACTAGGCTATACGGCCTCTATCAAGGGTCAGCACGGGTACCACGACATCCTGTGATCCAGCGGGAGCGTCGAAGATGGACGTAGCGCACCGTTGGTGCTACGCTCGTCACTACTCGCTCTTCTTACCTTAACGGCACGCGTTAAGAAACGATAGAGAAACAGAGCGAGAGAGAGAGAGAGAGAATGAGTGAGTGAGTGGGCGAGCGAGTGAGAGAGGTTACGTGTGTGTATGCGTGAGAAAGAAAGATAGAGAGAGAGGGATAGATAGAGGAAGTGTAAGAAAGGCGGCAGTGGTGCTGCAGGTCGCGGTAGTATAGCCGGTTTTCGTAGTAGATGGAACGTGTAGTGGCCGCGCGTCGGTAGTAGGTGGGTCCGCCAGGCTTAGCCGGTTGAGCCTTTCGGACTGCCTGCCGGCTTAAGTCTCTAAGTCGGTAAGCCGAGCGGATCTAGTGGTCTTGGCTGGTGCACTGGCTGCCTGCTAGTCTGCCTGCCTGCCTTCCTTGCTTGCTTGCCGGGCGGCCTGCCTGACTGTCTGACTGCGCCTCTCCCTGGCTCGCTTGCTCTTACTCCCCTCCATCCGATGCTTCTCTCTTCTGCTCTCCCCGCTTTTGTTATCTCCCTCGTTGCCTCTAACGCGTTGTCTCTGTTCCTCCTGTGGTCCGCCACGATCTCTCACGTCTGCGTTTCTCGTTTCATCCCATCGACGGTAGGTGGGAGCAGCTTTCTCTGTTGCACCGTTCATCCCCCACTTTTCGTAGCTGGTTCCCCTTCTCTGTTCCCGCGTTGTTCCCTCTCCGTCTCGCTCGCTCGCGATCTCTCACGCCTGTATCTCTTGTTTCGTCCAACACCTCGGACTCTCCCCTCGATAGGACCGGTGTATCGCTCTGTCTCTTACTCACGTGGTCTTTCGGTACCTCCCCACTTTCTCGCAGAGTTCCTCTCACTTGCTCTGTCGTTGGCACGATCTCTCACGTCTGTGTTTCTCTTTTCGTTTCATCGTGCTCGAAACAGTCACCGGTTCGCCTATGTTCGGTATCGTCGACGCACCTCTCCCCCAACCGATCCCCCACTCTCCGCGGCGTCCCCACGACGACGTCGGCGTCGCCCCTCCTACGCCCGTGTACACCAACGTGCGTCTCTCTCCGTTTCTCTCTCTCTCCGTCGGTTGCACGCGCGCGACGCGCACACCGTATTTTCCCCCTCTTCCTATTTTTTTTTTTGTCCTTTCCTTCGCTACCACACTCCGCGAACACCGCGCACTTTCTGATTATCATTTGTTTCTTCTCGTCGACGTTTGTTGTCTTGAATCCTCGCGCGTGATTTTAATTCTGCTCGACGTACCCGACACATCGTCCTTCTTTATTCCCTTTCTTCTGCCTACGATCCGGCTTTTTCCCGACGCTTGGAAGTGGGAATAATAACGTAGCATTGAATTCCTAATATGCAAATACTAAAAGTGAATTTTACTTCATAATAGATCTTTAAATGCTATGATTCCATACGTTGAAGAATTTCACTATTTTCAACCGTATTGATCATTACACGAGTGAATTTTATTTTATAATAGATCTTTTGATATTATGATTCCGTACGTAGAAAAAATTCATTATTTTCAATAGTATTTATCATTGCACATTTCGGTTCAGCCATCTTTTCTTATATTCCAAACTCTACGGGCAACTTGGAAAACCTCTTCCAAGGTACGTACTGCCAGTTGAGTCGAGTGTACGTAGTTATCGCTCGCCTTATCTATTGAAGTAAATATCCGTCCGCGCGGACTAAAATCTTTCTATATTGGGCGTTTTAACAAAAGTAGAGATACGTAACGCATTTAGTGCATGTGTACGTATGTACGTGTGTTTCATGAAATTACGCACACAAGATCACAATTATCCTTTGAGAAGTGCAAGAGTTTTTGAATTGAAGAAAATTAATTTACGTATATCGCCACGCGGATTGAGTTTTAAACGCAGAAAAATTTAAACTCTTTCATTTATTTATTTATTTATTTATATCGACTGTTAGTGGTTTATTATGAATTAGTCAGACTATTCGTATGGTATGTAGGACGACGCTAAGATTAATCCTTTTTCACTGGCGTCCTTATCAACAAGAATTAAAGAGCACCGAGAATCATAAGTATTCTTCGAGCTACTCGAATATCTCGCAATAGTGTTTTGACTTATCTACGGTTAGCCTTATCACCTTCCAAGAACCACAGTTGTCCCAAATAATTGTATAGACTGACACGAGTACAATGGCGACGAACGTTTGCCAAACAAGAATAGCCAATAAGAGAAAGAAAAGTAGACTACCAAAGCATTCCAATATGCCGGTACGAAACAATGCCCGCGCAGACGTAAGAAAAGAAAAGATCAGCATCGTCGGACGGTACACGGAAAAGATAAACGCCCGGAATGACAAAGCGGATCATTTTGTGGTGGAAGAGCGAGAGGAAGACGAACAAGAGGAAAAAAAGGAAAAACAACAAAAATATCAGGAGAGCCTTAAAGGGACGACGTTCAAAGGAGAGCATCCCAAGGAAAAGAGGAAAGAAGAAAAAGAACAGCGAGAGACCGGCCAGCGACGAGGCACTCTCTGTGGAGGAAGAAAACGGTACGCAGAAAACGAACAGCAAGATACGAAACGGGGGAGGTTGTAGCGGCAGTACATACGTCAAGCTAGGAACAGAACGCCATCCCGGGGATCCCCTAACGCCTCGGGAAAAGTAGAGGAGACAAATGACAAGATGGCCACGCCTACCGCGTCGTGGCGTGGGCGTTATTTGCCGTTGTGTGCGTGTGACTTCGACGGGCCGGAGTGGGGGAAACGGGCACTGGTGGGATCTGGGGATATCCCAGGGACGCGGGGTGACGTCTAGGGTGTTTCCTGATTTTTGAAGCAGCCGACCGAGTTATGGACGTTCCCTGTACCATTGTCTACCACGAAAGGTGTACAAGAGTTATAGCCGATATCATTAAGAATGCGACGACGAATGCTCGCTGGAGAGTTTCTTTTCCGAAATATCGTAGCAAATTGCGTACGACGTGCTTAGATTGGGGAAATAGAGTCAGTTTTTTGTTTCTCCTGACGAATGTTTTTCTCACTTTTATTTGCGATTGTTGTCCCTAGCGAGCGAATGGCGAAACTGTTCGAAGGTGGGAGGTGTAATAGACATGGCTGAATCAGTATGGCTAACGGTGGCTAATACTACTGGATTTTATTACGCTACGTTTAAGGAAGAAATAGTAGTTCTAGCCAGTGCTGGTCGTACGGGGGGGATTAAGAGTTATCTACTTCGTTATGTGTATCAATTGACAAATTAAAAATCGTTTGTGCTATTTTCATAGTTTTGTTTATGTATTAATAGTTAATCTAAGTTCGCACATGTTCTCTTTGAGGCAACTTAATTTTTTAATACGAAGGAAACGATTCGATAATGTCAATTCGAGTTTCCATCTAAACTTGACCGCGAAAACTTATTTATACACCTAATATATATCGTTGTACAATAAAATAACGTCAATAGTGATTCCAATACGGACAGTAATCGTAGGATTATAAAATGTCTCTCTCTCTGTCACTGATCGACAACAGGAGTTCACGGCTGACCTAAGCACGAAACTGCCGCTCAGTTAATGACTATCCGCAGTTAATTCTCTGATGGACACGTAATTGTAATTACAATGCGACACAGGACATCGAACTCTTGAATTGCACAGTTACCCGCTCTAATGTTGGAAGATCGTTTCGTACCCGTTCAATGTTTCAAACTTCGATAACGGGTATTGTCGATGAATAATTAAACAGAATCGTTTTCCGAGAGATACTAAAAAAACTGACGTACTTTTCCCTAATAAATCTTAATATATTCATGGTGGTGTGACTGACATTGGCTAATTAACGACCAAATTTCTAATTGGCGCTCCGTCATATCCGTATTGTTACTTATACGTGCCATTTGCTTCATATCGCCGAAGCGATATCCATAAACTTAGTTATTGCCGGGATGTCATAAAAGGATAAGATAGACATTTATCAGCAACGAACGGTGGGTTGCACGTTTAACAGTGGGACTCCGATGCAAGTATACGATATTAAATATTACTCAATGACTGTTTACTATCCAGAGAACCAATTAATAATAAATAAATTCAATTAAGTCTTGCCTGCATCTAGGGAGTTCCATCGCAGCCACGAAGCAAATAACGATTCAAAATAAAGTCCAATTACAGCTGATATTAGACGAATAGAATACATAAATAAGATCAAACTATAAAAATAACGAATACAATAATGAAATAGACTATCAACATTCAACCAATCAAGGCACATTTATTAATGTAAGCTGTAAGGATACGCAATATACGCAGGATTCAATTGGAATAAACCTCACTAGCCAAGTCATAAACCACTTTCTGGTACTTATAAAAAAAATTGAGTTAAATCTATTAATCTAGCCAGCCACAAGATTCCATTTCAATTCGTCGTTTTTCTTTCACACGCGTCAAACAGAGCTTCCTTACATCAGAGATACAAAATTAAGGAACCTACACTCCATCCTCTTAAAGGGTCTGTGGTTGGCCTATTTAAAATTTCGAGGCCTGGATAAACACCTGGTCGTCGGCGTGGGTGCCATAAAGGATCTATGTATCAGCACGAACCATTTCTATGGCCGCGGCAGATCAATTGCCGCCGACACGAGTCGCTCGTGTTTTATTAGCGATAGTAAACCGTCCGTAGCGCAAACAATCGATATTCGCCCGTAATATCGTTTTCGAGATTCGTATCTGTACCGCGATAACGTTTCTTTGTATGTACCTGCACGCTTCTTCTTGTCATTGGGATTTTAACAAAGAAGAAGAGTGGGACGTCGTCGAACATCATTCGTGCCGATGGAAGTAAATGGAAGCCTCCGTCGATTGTCCTTGTCGCCGTTTCTCGTCGTCTTTTTTTTTTCTCGGAATGATATGCATCTTTCAACATTTATTACGGTGCAATCGATTATTTGCCACTTCATCCGGCCTGACATTTGCAACGGGGAATGACGCATATCGTTTCGGCGAAACCGAGGCAAACGTCGAGAAAACTTTTTCGGAAGTTCTGATGTAAATTTCATGCGAATCGAGCGTCATGAATCTACGAGTTAGTTAGTATCCTATTGAAGATAATTGTAATAAGATACGGCGATCAATGACTACAATTATTCTGATATCATTCTAAACGCATATGTTATAATGGACAGAATAATAGATTTTTAAATTAATTTTGGCTCTTTCGAACCATACTGTATTTAATACCGAGTACAACGATGTATGTATTTACCACATTGTACCATTTAATAATGAGACAAGTTTATATTTTAAATAATAAACACAATATCTAAATCAAAGAAACTATAAACCGTTTCCTTACGCCACGTGGACTTCGTCTAAAAAATGATTTCCTATTGTACTAAAAACTTGTGAAAAAAAAATCAGATTAACAAAACCGTCGAGTACGTACCGGAAGCTTATAAAAAACAAAGGCAGAAGAGTGATCGCGACGTCCATAATAAGACAAAGGCCGTGCATTTTACACATCCATTTTCAACCTGCCCGAACTGCCTCGATTTTATCTTCATACAGAATCATTTCGACTACATACCGTCAAAGAGGACGGTGCCACGGTCTTCTCGTCGCTTCGATTTCGTTTACTACTCGCTTCCCCGTGCAACCCCTTTCTTCCCTCGGTTTCACCGTGTAAGTCTTCCTTTTCCTTGAGCCTCACCCTCATCTCCCACTCCATACGACGAAGCCGTTCGGTCGTTACGGCGCTGCGTCTTTACAAATTTTATATCATTTTTATGAGGCATAAAGTCGTCGAGAAGCCGACCACGGAAGGAAGAGGGTTAGAATCGAGCCGAGCGGTGGGGTTTCGGGTCCAAACCACCCCTCTACCAGCCACCCCGTCAATGTGGCGTAGTCACGTGGCTGGGCGGAGCGGTTTTCAACCCCCTCGTGCTCGGCCACCGGTTTGGGGTAAGAAAAGGAGGGATAGTGACAGCATAGGAAGGGATGATGTGCCACGCGAGGGGAGGTCTGTGACCCACCACCAACGGGGCTCTATCAAGAAACGCTTCTTTCTTGTCTTGGCTTATTAAAAATTTCCTAATCGTCTATGGTACTTTGTTCGCCGGCCTGAGAATGTCGCACTCACACATTTTTGTTTGGTTCGATGATCTTTCTTGTAATTGTTTGTACAACGAGTCAGCAATTACTTTGTATCTCATTGTTTTGTCAGTGTTGTTATTTGGATTTGTGTAGTTTGGTGATGTTGCGTTCGTCTCGAGGAAAATCGTTTTTCGATGTCGGAGGGTGGATTAGGACAATTTTTATAAGATTCGCGATTTATAAGTACCTTGTAAATTACTGTAGATAGTATCAAAGGTTTGTGTAAGAAATGTTTGTCGTAACAAATTTATAAATACATAACAAACATGGGACACTACTTTTCTCTTTTAATGAGATACGTTGCGAATGATACTTTCATCCAAATACGTGAGAAATTCGATCCTCGGGAACTGAGAAAGTGATTCCATATTGTAACGATATAATGAATGTTTTATAATTTAGAATGACAGGCGATTGATCCACGGAAGTTCGTTAATTGGCGGGGAAAAATGTGTGAATACAAAACTAATTCTAAGTAGAAATCGATCGGGTCTCTTAGGAACTATTCTTGCACAGACCGATTATACGGCAAGGATTATTCCCAGTTTAAGGTTAATCCTATTTAAGATGAACGGAAAGTAGGCGAAAACTTGGCTTCTTACTCGGTCAGCCTTTCGGCGATAGTATGGCTTAGTGGCATTAGAGTCAACGATCTCGTTAACGAGCTTTCAATGGAGCCGATTTTACCCGCAGATCTGTCCCGAATCCTTTCAAACATATCTCGAAATTTGATTCGAAACTGCGAACTGCTAATTACTCTCCTGCATTTCGTACCGGCAGTTAAACTTTCCTCGTGAAAATTAATATCACTGTACTTCTTTAAATGATTATCCGTATTCTTCTAGTGAGCTTAATACATTCATCAGCTGAAATATGTGTGTCAAACCAGCGGTCCTTAATGCCGATTTTTCTACGATAAGATGAAAAATAGAAGTCGCTAGTAACTTCAAGCCAGTTTCCTTTAACCAAATAATATGTTTTAATTACATATTCCAGCATTATATGTTGTGGTATTCTTACTACAAAATGTAATTTTGAGAAATTTGTAAATTTGATATGGTCCGCGTGAATGTTCCCAGTGCATTAAATTTCCCGTAGGCTTAAATGAGTTTGACACATCTGAACTACAACATCTTCTGTGTTTTCTGTGACGTGGAGATTGAATTTTTTGTAAACTCCATTTGTCACATATTATATTATTATCATCAGTTATCTTTGCTTCATAAAAGACGTGTCAATAATTCCATAATACGATCGCCTATAGTCTTTAAACACTCTTAGAGACTAGTGACTTCGACAATTCATTTGTCATCGTTACATGTCTCATAACTTATACAACTTTGGATGGTAGGTCACCTACTTTGATTCAATTATAAGCAATAATATCGAACATTAAAATATTTCTCGTCGTAACATGAAAATATCATTGCCAAACGATACTATTCTCCGTATCATTCAAGTTTCATAGAACGCACAATATAATATGTATTTTGCGTAGAAATTCCGAAAACCTCAACATCTCATTCGTTGCAATTTAATCCGTAAATACAATATATCGTACGTAATTAAGGTCGAAGAGAAAACGCGGAATTTAAAAGCGAGTGTCTTTTTACCCGGTTCCATCCATCTTTTTACCTTGAAATTCCGCATGCACGTGCAAACGCCGTCACCCTTTTGCGTGTTTTGATAAATGAACCGCGAGCCCCGTCATCCCCTTACCCGACCTCTTTCAGCCCTCTTGATTCCACTCCATCAATTTTCAATCACAAAGAAGTCTCTGCCCCGCTGCCACGGTTAACGTGCCTCCTTTAGACTGCTGTGCGTGTATACATATATCTATGCTTTCTTATACTTTCTTTTATTTTTTTTTCCGCCGCTTCCAACCGAGACGATTCACTCGTCGCGAACCCCCGCACAGACACTTACAAATGATAATTTTCGAGACTGCACGGCAATATTTTGCGCAATGGCCAGCATCGTGGAAGGCGCGACCACTTCGGAATGAGAAAAACAATTTTTCAACGGATTACGCGCCCACCGGGTACAATTTACTTACTCACGAAGATAATTCTTCGGGGAATTATGAAATGTTCTAAATAATATCGCGATATTTAATATGCACCCTAGAACGTTGAAACGGGAGATTTTATTTAACGCTACGGAAGAAACGTTGTGTACGAATCGTGTCTGATTAACGGGCAGTAATTTTCCTGCAGTGTAATTGAAACGTATTGAAATTCTATCGAGTATTTCTTGGTTGGCGTTGAAAAAAAAATTGTTGCTCCCATTGCATTGGTGGATTAATGAGTACTGCGTGAGATTAAAAGGATAAAGAGAGGCGTGCAAGATAAGCAGGTTTTTTATTATTGGCAAATGTTCGAGTCTCGTACGTGACTAATCCTAATGAAAACGGGCGGAACACGTTGGTTACGTTTCAACGTCAGTACAGATAATAAACATACGCAAATGACAAGTATTAGTAATCGTAACGGTTACACCCTATGCTGAGTGTTAAAAAATCGCAATAAAAGAATTATACGAGGCCTTCTACGTACATTCCCGAAATAAATCATGTGGCAGTAAATTAATACGATATAGAGCTCAATAAAAAAAATGAGATTACAATGTTTATTTTCCATATTCTTAGTTGAGTATGTCAGAATGAGAGCAACAATTATGAATGGCAATGGCAATCCGTTCGCTAAACAAGGATAGTCGAGAAAAAAAATATTTATTCCCCAAAAGATACGATCTATTTAATATATCCCAGCAGATTAGATTTTCAAAAATGAAGTATCATCTACCATAGATCGTGCTATACTAAAAATATGATTAGATATAACAAGCAAGTAAACGGTTTTATTGCTATTCTACCCAAGAGTGAACTTTGTTACTCGGGATACAAATTCTTTCAGTTCCGGTGGACTCATAGTCCGCCTGTTCTACACGTGGTAAGTTCTTCTATCTATAATTAAAATTTTAGGGGGAAATTAGGGTGCGCATTATCACCAAATATTTCGCATAAACGAACTTTATTAGTCGTAATGATAAGCGCGAGCAATTTCATATTAACGTTTCGCTTAATTCTCCGTAATTATTTTAGGACGCCATCGAAAGGTTGAGTCTAGTGATAAAGAATGCAAATTCTTAACTTGACGTTTTACGATGTGTTACGGAAACAACGGCATGCTTTATTCTGTAGTCACGTGTGCCGAGTTAGAGAAAAAGCCTAATAATAAAATATGTGAAAACTTCAACACGTATGCTGCTACAGTCGCGTCGGAAAGTAAGTTAACGATCAACGTCTCGTACCAAAATTGAAGAAATTGATAAGATAATAATATCTAATGGGTCCATTTTATTATACATATAGTTAATAGTGATATCATGAACAGGTGAGTGTAAAAAAACAATATAATACTTCACTAGTAAAGAACAGAATAACCAAATACACAATAAAACTAAAATAGAAGCGTCGGAAAGTAAGTTAACGCATCCTACTTTTTGTAATATTTTCATATTAAATTATAATTTAATATTTCATGTGATATCCTTTTACTAGTATAACAGCACGTAGACGGTTTGGTATACTTTGGACTACATTTTTTATTACTTCTGGACTGATATTGTTCCATTCTTTGCATAAAGCTTGAATAAACATTCCCTTACTTTTCCTCTCGTTTACTTTTATACTTCTTTTTAAATGATCCCACAAATGTTCGATGGGATTCAGATCCGGACTTTGTGGGGACCATACCAACATGTTTATATTGTTGTTCTCTAAAAATTTCATAGTTAATTTTGCTTTATGCCTCCGATCGTTGTCCTGTTGAAGCACGTATTGATTTTCTAATCCCATTTTTCGGGCGGAAATAAATAAATTCTTTTGTAACATTTCAATGTATTTAACTGCTGTTAATTTGCTGTAAATGGTGACCAGGTTTCCATCACCGTGTTTACTGAAACACCCCAGGTCTTAATAGAGCTACCGCCGTGTTTAACGACACTTTTCACGTGTCCCATTTAAAACTTTCACCGCTCTTCCTCCAATCATACTGCCGTCTATTATTACACGTTTTGTTACACTCACCTGTTCATGATATCACTATTAACTATATGTATAACAAAATGGACCCATTAGATATTATTATCTTATCAATTTCTTCATTTTTGGTACGAGACGTTGATCGTTAACTTACTTTCCGACGCGACTGTATATTGCGGTACTGCTTACCACGCCGAACACCTACTTACTACAAGAACACTAACATCAATATCTCTGCCGCATCCTCAGAGTAATATGCAAATTATATGGAACAATATATAGACTAGTGAACATTGATAATTGAAAGATTCAAAATAAGTGGAAATTCCCAGCAATTCGCTAAGTACGTACATACATATTTGTGCTCGTATTAAATTCAAACTCCGTTTTAAACATGTTAAAATGGATTTGATTAAGTTTTAGACCTTCATCCATATTTTCTGATACGTCCAAAGCGCTGGTAATAATTAAAGCTGGACATAAAACACGGTACAAGTAGGTGAAAAAAAGAAAATGAAGAATATAGTTTTTAGTTAACTAAAATTCAATATACTTAAAGTGCTTTTGTCTATCCTTTACGTATTCCAAATGGTTTCATGATATATTTCACTAAACATTAATTGTCCACAGCAATCCAATAAAAATTAAATAGCACTTTCTCCTTCTATTATATCCACTGTTCAATTTACACGATATCATATTTAATGCTCGTGTAAAAGCTATACCAATACAGCACAATATACCTTTCTAAAACAAAATTTGAATAACACATGTGATACTCCCTGCATGTATTCTCGATATTTACTATCACAGCGTTACAATTCAGCGTCTCTTACGCCACGCTGCAAACGAAAAGAAAAAAAAGGATACTTGAAACTGCAGAGGATGATCTAAAAAAAAACGAAAAAGAAATGAAGATTCTAACCCGCAGCTTCCTCTTTCGGTGGACCACAGGTCGGAGCACGAAACATCCTTGAAATTACGATCTATCCAGTGCGTGACGCGTTCCTGCCCTCGATTCGACCCTGAGAAACCGAGGAGAAGCTTCGGTCCTTCACGAAATTACTTCGGCGTGGGTGGCTGTGTAGTGTGCGGATTTCTCGGTGCCCGCGTGGAACGTGAACACAGACACAGGTAAGAATATTCTCCCTGTGTATGTACCGTCGCTGTATAAGAATAATACAACGTTGTATCCCTGTACGAGTACATACATTACCGGACGTGTGTGAGTGAGAAACGTTGCGTCTGTGTGGACGTACAATTTCTAACAGTTGAAACGAGAGGGAGATAAAGAGAGAGAGAGAGAGAGAGTGAGAGACAGACAGATAGAGAGGGTAAGAGAGAATGCCGCATTGCTGCGTGTACAAACGTTGAACGTCTGACTGTATGTGACCTGTAGGTGTATGTGTGTAACAGAGTGAGATAGAGAGCGAAAGAGGGAGGGGGATAGAGAAAGCGAGAGAGAGAGAGAGAAAGTATCGAAACAGAGTTTCGCGTGTGTGTAGAGTGGCGGCGATCCCCTTACCTTCGACGAGGCCTCGTGACGCGAACAGCCAATCAGGAAACGAGTTCTGGGCGGCGCCTCGAGCGTCGGCCAACATGGCAGCTCTCTGTCTTTCTCGCTGCCGGCGAACACAGTGAGGAAGAGATCCACTTCGTACGTTCCGTCGATACTCCCGTTCTTCCTGTTGTTGTTGTCGTTGTTGTTGTTGTTGTTGTTATTGTTGTTGTCATTGTTGTCATGGTTGTCACGAGTCGCAAGACCTGTCGATCTCCTCGTGCATCGTCGGAACGAAGCAATCGAAGGATGCAGTGAACGAGAACATTATTGTTTTTTTTTCAGTAAGAACGACGGCGATTTTGTTTTTAAAGCAAACGCGAGTGAAAGTAACGAGGAATTAGGGAGAAACGTTGATTTATGGCTGTCAGATGATACTCGTGAAATTGTGTCCATTTTTAGAGATGTTTGGGAGGATGTTTTTCATGGAAGTATGAGCGACTGATTGCGCGAGGTTGTTGTATTGTTTCGTCGGACCCCGATTTTCTTTTGATTGATATTATTAACGTTATTATTATTTTTACAAATAATGTTAAGAATATTTTTATTATGACGTTTACTGTTTTTCATAGTAACGATCGGCTGAGCGAAGTCCGCAGGAAGAATGATGTGAGGTGAAGTGAGAATGATAATATAGGACACGTGATTGTTGTACCACTTTGATGGTATAATAATTAGTAATTATTTAGAGTACAATACATTTTCTGTATGATTTTTATACATTTTTCAGATATAAAATGCTACTATACCTTAGACAACAGTGACAAGACTCTAATTTAATGCCTTGTTGTTCTGAGAAATTTCCTTTTATACCATAATATCATTTTACTACATTCTAAAGAAAACTTAATGACATTCATTTTTAGTAAAAATATCAAATTTTATTAGTGTGATATATTTATAGATTCTGCGCGAGATGTTTGCCGTCGCTACTTGAATGCGGTATGGATATTGAGGTATAATAGCTGATATAGTTCTATAAAAGAATCGTATCCTATTTACATGTATTTAATTTCCAACAGTAATTATACAAAACAAAACTGATGTAATATGATCATTAATTAAATTTTACATTTATACACAAGTAACGATATTCTACAAAAGTCGATTAAATAATACATCAACCACCATAAGTAAACTGTTTGTTTGTATAAATCCAGTCAGAGAAAGGTCCAATATAAACTTCTGAAAAATTTTATTGTCATTTAATAATATTTATTAAATATACATACACGCGACAAATAGTAAGATGAGTTACACGATTAAAAGTTACAAAGTTTCTGTCACTCAAATATCACCGAACGTTGAAACATTTCTTTCAGGCAAAATTTCTTTCATAAACATAACATTACCGAGAACTTTGTCTTTGCTGCATATGTGTACCGGTATGTGTAATCGTACGAAGAAGTATACAAAAGCCTAACAATATTTCATTCCGGGATTTGAAGGAACTTTGCAGGCAGAATGTTGTAATGGCCCGCGACTAATCTCATATGTAGATAATAATGACTGCAAAAGCATTGTACATCTACCGATGGGTTGGAGAATT
Source organism: Mimumesa dahlbomi (assembly GCA_917499265.3). NCBI lineage: Eukaryota > Metazoa > Arthropoda > Insecta > Hymenoptera > Crabronidae > Mimumesa > Mimumesa dahlbomi. The sequence continues at coordinate 5,242,096 of OU824118.1, read as the reverse complement.
CATTTCGCCTGAAGCTCCGCATAATTTATATTGGCTTAGGTGATGTCACAAATTATTTTCCCACCGTGGCACGGATTAAGCAGCCTTTACCTAAAATAATTATCCTCACCCTATTTACGCCGATTTTAATATTGCTATAAATACCATTAAAAAGTACACCCAGATAATAATCTTGATTTAATCGTTTCTTCCGGTTTGACGTAATCACCCCAATATTCCTAATGACGTTAATCTTAAATAGAGGCGTGAGGATTCATCCCATATGTATTTTCTGGTAGATTGATCTTGTCAAAGTACTTCTGACCGTGTTAATTAAGGTAATTAAAATCAAAATTAGCCGCATCATTGTCGGCGAATTAATTAAACGGGACAAGAATCAAAGAATTCGTATGATTTTGCGATCCTCTATGATTTACAATTTTACGGACACACAGTTACTTCTTGGACCAGTCATCGATGCTCGATATCAACAATAAGAGCCGTTACAAAATGAATGGGCCTTAAGCATCGTAAACAAACATAAAAGTTAAGATAACAATTGGAAAAAGAAGTCGGAAGATATCCAGCGCTATCAGCGTTGCCTAATGGCCGTTACGTAGTAATCAGGGAAAAATGAAATGAAATAGAAAAATCGAATACTGCGTTGTGGTGATAACTCCGTGGTTGTAAAGGAAAACGACACAAGTCGCCCCATTAAAAAGTTTCAACTCAATTGGCTGTTTGAAGTTCCGAATATTAGAAAATTAAAATGTCTAAATTGCACAGAACTTTTGTTCCTATAATTATTAGCAAAGTTCGTTAAAATAAGATGAATAAGAAAGAAGTAATTTAAAAATTTAATTGTGAGGAGGTACATAAATAGTATATTACTCTGTTAAATACGTTTTTGACGTAAACTACTGTGGTTTAAGCAATTTTCATTTTTTGAGGTCGTATTAGGAAGAACTAATTGAAATGCCATTTTTTACAATGCGAACCACAATTCATTTATAAAAAAATACATAATATTTATCCCGGTAGATGATTTTCTTAGTTATTTCTAATATCTTGCCACAATTTTAAATCTACTTCCACGAAACCTACTACTTGCCGCACAAAAACTGATTTGTGAACGACATAAACAAAAACGATATTTGCTTTCGCTCTACCTAATATCAAAAAAATATCCAACTATGAACATTTAGGTATTGATAATGTGAGACACTTTTACCCTACAATCCCTCGAAAACCTAAGATCTACATTCTAAGTCTCCTAAATTCTAAAAAATCGAATTTGTAAGCAGAAAAAAATCGATTATAAAAATTATTTCCGTTTCAACCAAACGCACGGCACAACTCGCGCCACGTATTTCGAAAACTGGAACACTATCTCGAACGGCAATACGTATTTCGAAAGTGAAGACACGTGAGCGACGCGGGTTCCGCCTTCGAGCGCCGAAGAATCGTCTCCGAGACGACCGGCGAACGTACATACCTACAATCGTACGCTCGTATTATGCATTTATAGGTATGTGTACCGAAAGTACGTTCAAGGACCGACATAAAGATAAGTTCCTTCCACGAAAGACAGTGCGGACAAAGATTGTAAGAAGGTGTGAAACGAGCCACGTGCTAGCCCGTCATATATCACGACCCCTTCTACTCTTTTCCCCGCTTCTTCCTTGTTCACCTCTCTTTTTCCGATGAGGGATGCCGTGCTCTGGAGGGGTTGCGAAGTGTAGTCTATGAATATTCCGACCTGCTTCCGCAATGAAATGATGAACGACACCCTCCACCCCCGCCTCGATGCATAGTCGTCTCACACTACGAACCAACCCACCGCAAAGAGAAACCTTCATGCTTGAATTCCTCCTGCGTGGCATGCGAACCGAACCATCGGTTCCTTAAATTCTTACACGGCCGGCTTCCACCCCTCTTCCTCATTTATCAAAATCAAGTCGATCCTTGCTTGGCCTTCCCTTGAATCACCTTGATATCATTCAACGAAAATGTAACGAAGCATTGAGGTCTTGATAGAAATAAATGAAAATCTCGGGATGGAAACTGAATGGTTAGAGCGATAATTGTGAGGATTGGATTTAATTAGATATTATGGAACATTATGTTTGCGTGCTCGATGATTTTTATGAACTTTTTTCTTGTTAGGTATATTGGTGTGAAAGTAGAAATGTCGTATTGCAAGTGGGGTGGTAGGTTTGTATTTTAGTAGATTTATGTTTTGCTACGGGAAGAATGTAATAAATATGTATTGTGATTAACCCTTTTACAGAGGGTGACGGAAGAATCCGGTAAATTTATCTGCGCAGGATGACGGAATATTCGGGAAAATTAATAAAGTACAAGTAGCGCGAATGATTTGCTCTAATTTCATTTCAATTTTTTATTGTTACCTTTTCTGCGTTTAAAAGAAGTATAAGTGTGCAGCGAATCGCTATAGATAAAGTCAAAGATCGATTGAAATTTGGGATTTTACACGTTTGATGTATTTAGATTCACCTTCCGTTTATCGTCGAGAAATTCTGCAAATGGATTAATACAGCAGAATCATCAGACTTTTTTTATTTACGACACCAAATTTCTACATTTTATCGGTCTTCGTGCAAATCAATTATAACGATCTAAATGGACAAGAATAAAAAAAAAATAAAAATTTTGTGAAATACAAACATCTGACGTACGAATCATATTATGACGTAAACAAATTCTGTATACACTTCAGCCACGATGAAACGAAAGAGACGATTCTCAGCAGAAACGAGAGACGTCCCAATAATTCATAATTTCTCGTGAATTTGGGAAGCAATAAACCATCCCGTGTGCATTTATTGTTAGTATCATGCGGGGAATTAGCGCAGTCTTATTTGCCATTGTTCGTAGATCGGTTTTTATTTGCCGTGTAAATTTCTTGCTCTCTTTGGTTCAGCAGTGAATTCACGTCAGCCGGTTAGATGATATCAATTCACCGGTTCGAATCGCGCGGCTCGTCTCGAGGATGACTGACGGGTCATAAAACCTTATCGTGTGTTGTTCAGACACAAGCAAGCGGCCTCTCCCGACGCTATCGCTTCTTTTCGGTTTACGCAAATACGAGAAACGATTAAGCGCGGCCGATCTCGTCAGCCTCCAAACATTTCTCGAAAAAAAAAAATTCTTCTCCGTCCTGATGTGTCCCTAACCCGCATTTTTGGCCGTTCCGTTGAAACACGTGTGCAAAACACAGAAATCTTTTCATACCGCAGACATTTTTTTGAACGCTCGAAGTTTCTGGGTTTGGAAATTTCAAAAGGTAAACATTCTCGAGCGCCGGAAGATCGACACCGCAATATTCGAAAGCGCAAAAATTTTCGGGCTTGAACAATTTTGAGTTGGAGGAATTTCAAATTTCGATCGAATACAGAAAACAATTATTTTTACAAAATCATGATTAGTTGCTAAATATGAGTCATCCTTAATCTGAATTTGCAAGTGTCATGGCTTATGGACGGACGTGTCTGTGTGGGGAGTGGACATGGTGTAACTGCGTAATCAGAAAGTATAATCTTATCATTGATCGTTGTCATCTGGCTCGCATCGCATACGTGTAATACGCATGACAAATTGTCACTTCCCGAATCAACCGAGTTTATACCAACGAAATCTCTCATTAATAAAATGCGAAGAAGAGCGTGTTTGCCATTTTTGTCTATTATTATTGATGGCATGCTTTTCTATAAGAATTGAAAATATTAGATACACTCTGATAATAGTAACATGTAAATCAATATTAGTTTTGATAAGCGTATAAACTTCAAAAAATGAATAAATGTCGAGTTTAGTAATAACGAGTGTATCTCAGTATTTAACAAATAAAACTGAATACACTACATTATTTGTATAATTAAATTAATGTATTGCAGTTTGTATGCAAGAAAATTATTTGAAATTTAATTTTTTCAAAAAGAAATATTTATAATGCCTTAGATTTCATTTTTACAACCTGTAAAGAGTATTCTTTAATGAGCGTAAATTATTTTACATGTATGACATATGAAACGAATTATAAAGTATTTTATTTTAAAATACAGTATAAAACAGTCCTGAGGTAATTTTATGGAGAACCATGTACCGCAATCAGTATTGCGTCTAACTTATTTAATTAATTCCACTACCGCATCGTCCACTCGAAGTTCCATCACGAAAGTAAAAGAAGATAAGAAATATACTTTGGATTTTCGACGCATTTGAAATAACAGGGTTCGATTAGTTACTTCCTGCAAAATATACATTGCTGACACAAAAGTGGATTTGAAATTCACAACGCATACCTACACGGTTTAGATATATCAATAATTCTGCTTAATAAAACCCAATTAATGCGATGTTCTGAAACATGTAAATTAATAATTTTAATGAAAACTCGATATAATCGTTTATTAATTAAAATGATCGTTCCCGGTTAACAGCTATTTCAGTTTCCATAACCCTCCGTATTTTCCATTCCATACGAACCGACCTATTAATATTGCCCGATTTGTTCCGCGAAGCACGAAATTGTCAGATAAGGAACTGCCGTGAACCCTCCGGACAAACGGATTGACTTGACATAAACGTCAGTCACTTTCGCAGTGGTAATTGTTATGTGCATACACCCGGATGTGATACGTACAACGTACAGACACGTTACATTACTATATTTCTGTATCCGTATTCGTTATATTTTCCGCTCGTCTGAACCGACGTGTTCCCGACCCTTGGGAACGTTCGAGAAAAAGCTGGAGCTTTCATTTTAGGGCGGAGAAATATCAGAGAAACGACGGAATAGGTGGGGGAGGCATTTTTATTATGTTTATAATCGTTTATTAAAAGTATCTAACGTTGATGAGAAACAAAATGTTACAGAAAACAAATTGAATCAATTAAATGAACCGAAATATTTTTCAATCACATTTGAGATTAATAAGTGTTAATTTATTTATTTTTAATTTTCCGCAAATATTAAAATTTAATTTTTTAAAAAAATCTCTGCAACCTTTTTTATAAACAGTCGACACGAAACGTCTTGTATCTAATAATATTACTTTCCACATAACTCAGAAATTTATTTCTTACGTTTGCAATTAATTTATAGAAAACTTGCGAATTTCTTCCTGCGATTCCAAATGCAACTGCGATTATCGATGGTTCGTGGTGCTAATATCAATATGTATTGCGAACGGTTGTCCAAATCGCGAGGAGAAAAAAATTAAAAGCAACAGTCCGATTTACGAGACAGAGGGTTCGTCCAAGGGGTTCGTGGGGCAACAGAAACGCGTGCCTGCGTTCCCACGTGACGACGTTATATAGCCTTTACACAGGGGTTGCATGTACCCCAATGTCCTACCACATTTTACACCCGTGCAGATTCAAAGCCGATATTTGCACATTTCGCAGTCGTAAGTGGATAACCTATACATATAAGAAGTCTTCAAAATTTACTATACGAAATTTATATACAGCTTAGTTGTTTTTTGTAATAATTAGTGAAAATCAATGAAATAGAATTATGAATTTAAATCATTTAATTTTCTTAGTATTATACATTCTTTTCATATTTTAATACATACCTGAAATGAATTAGTTTCGCTATTTATTTAGGTATATCTTGATAATACCTATATCATTAAAAGATACGTACATAAATTCGACCATTACGTTTGATTTCTCATTATCACCGAATAAATAGAAAACGAACAGGTAATAGATTCAAATTCTCATCTTAAACTATTCCTTAATCGACCAATACAATAATACAATACTTTCCACCGTATGCAACGACTCCCATCCTCGTGTCGCGAGATTCAAACATAATTTCGAAAGACATCCGGGGCCGCGTTACACTCGTTCGCCATAACTTAAACAGACGTCATTTTTTTTCGTGGAGAAATCGGTTACGTAAATAGATTGGTGGGGCGTTGATTGACTGAAATCAAGGCAAGATAATCGGAATAATCTTTGGGCTCATAACGAAAGGGGATTACGAGCCCGTCTACTGTCTACCGTCTACGAAATACTAATCCATTTGTTATACACCGAGCAGTAAAATCTATCCTGGCGAGTGGTTCCAGGCCGATGTTATTTTAGGTGATATCTGAGAGTAGCTGAGCGTGAGGGAACGGAATAGCTGGCAGGTTGGGCCTGGCCTTAGTAAGGGGCGGTGAGGACCCTCGAAGGTAATCTTGGCTCGTTCGCGGAGGGTTGCATTTTGATCCCCGGGGCTTCTGCCGTGGCACGATCTCCGCGTACCTTGCCTCTGCTCACGCATTTACTATAATTAGAACTCCCTAATTAACGAGCAAACGTCGCACGAGCCTCTCGTAATCTCGGGCTTGACCTTCCACCGTCGTTTAGAAACTTCGCTTTTTTTCCACTCTCTCTCTTTCTCACTCTTTCTCTCTCTACCGTTTCACTTTTTAGTCCGGTTTCCTTCCTCCGACGTGCTCTAACGAAAAGTAAAAAAAGAAAAGAGAAAAAAACGTTTCACCGGTGTGCAGGAAGCAACGCTGATACGGTTTCATGCGTTTCGAAGTTAACAAAAATAGAATGAGATGTATCTTTATGTAGAAAACGGGGATGCTATAATAGTTGTATTAAGCTGATTAAGGGAATCGAGCGTAAATACATATTACCTATGTGTACGGTGCGAGCAATAGCGTTAGAAATGAGATACTAAGTTTTGAAGTATGATAATGCGACGGTGGTTTTCTGTAATGTTAAAGTAAACGTGGCAATCTTTCGCGGTTTAACTCAACGTTTCATTGAACTACTTATTTACGCAGTTTTCTTATCCAACCGGGTTCTGATAATTGAATAAACAAGAATTATATCCGTATATCGCTAACCCTTCTTCCCACGCGATTTCATTATTATTAATATGTCGTTCTGTCAACGTGCAATAACAGAATGAAGATGGAAAAAGTAGAGTGTACAAATAAATCCAGTTTTTATTTACGTATTCGGAACGCGGACAAAAGGTGACTCGTACATTCTCACAGGATTCTTCATGACGCGACTGTGATTGCAGCACCCACCCCTGTTCTAATGGAAAGAACAATTGAAACGGACGAGTACCCTTCGAGTGGAGCGGCGGCATCGAGTTGTTTTAAAATAACTTTAAAACGTTGAACAAATACTCCAGCGGCGTGCGAACATATTGAACAGAAATTAAAAAATAAGCTTCATAAGCTACCACTCCGATAGATCTGACCTGCTAGAAAGAGGGTGGCCCGTTCTTTTCTGTATTATAGGGGCTGAGGTACCAGATCGACTGGAATAAGGGGTAGATTTCCTACTGCCAACCTTCCACTATTTGATTAACCACGTACCCGTCCTACGCGTATTTATTTATAACAAAATTCGGTATTCAAAGTGTACATCATTTTTATCCCTCGATAAGCTATTTGAATAAAGTACTATGATTTGAGAAATTACAACCGAAGAATTTTACTCTGGACACGACAAATCTGAAAAAATTGTTAAACGTGATATATTATAATCTAACACGTAGGTAATGATTGGTTACGTGTATTTCATCCGATACAATTAATAATTCAAATAATATTCATTCTCATTTTTCCAAATAATATATTCCAAATAATAATCATATATTATAAGTAAACGTGATAAATACAATTATTTAACTGGACCGCACTTTAAGCGTCGACATCTATTTATTTATGTAATATCGATAATCAGTTTGACAAAATTTTCCCGAGGATCACGATGTATCGCGTCTTTTAAATTTATTTCACCATCTAAAACTGGATTTTCAGTTATTAATTATCAATCTCTGTCGTTCGGTTCCGAAAACGATAAACGTCGCGAGAAATCACTCGCATCATTCATTTAATACAGCCTATTTCTGGCTGTCCTTTATAACGTCGTTTGCGGCTTTGTCTTGACAGTATGTAGGTGAATAAAGTCGAGGGAGCAAAAATGGGACCGAAAGGAACGATAAAGCCCGACGGGTGGTGGCAGTGTGCACGGCGCTGATAAATATAACGTAACAAGTTCAGTGGAATAACAACTTCATCCTGGAGGGATCAATGAGACTTTGCTACGACTTTCACGCAGAATTTCCTTTTGAGTAAACGTATGCGCGCAGGAATCGAAAAGATAGCAAATCGATCATTTCTCTTTTACCTTTTGCCTGTCAGATGCGTCCTATCATTTTATTACTGCTTCCAGAGACAGATTGGGAAATTGAGGAAATCAAATTATGAGAAATAAACAACCATACGCACTCGGTGTAATAATCTGTTGTCATAAATAAAATATGGAAATAGTATATTGCTGGGTAATGTAACAAATGATTATGAAATTGTTAAATGTATGAATATCTTTTTATTATCATCTCAGCAGATATATGAAGCAGTGTTACAAAAATTACATATTCGGGAATTATAGGGGAATGTTTAATTTAATAATAATGTTTATAAAAAGATTATACCAATATTCTATATATATTGTACTATTATTCTTACGTTATAGACTGAACGAATTTTGTACGTTTGCATATAAACAAATATGCAAGTTACGACCTCCCTGCTATTATACAATATGTATTGATTTCGCGAACATTTTTTTTTCCATTCACCGTATTGTTTCGCATAATACCCGTTCGTGTCTCAGAAGCAAACGATACAGATGAATGAGTAATTTGCTTCATTTGAATTAAATCGATTGTTTTCGTTGCAGCGGGGTACGACACTGTGAATTTGCAATGGTGTAGAAGTTTTCCATTTCGTTAACAGAGCTCCGTGGAAGGCGGCCGTAAAAAGTAAATTAAATAAGAATTAAATACAAATAAAACCGCTCAGCCAAGTAATTGGCTGGTTACCTCGCTCGTTACCCACGACCGTCTGAGATCGCTCTACTCTCGCTCCCAGCACTTTCTGCGAACCCCTCCCTTCAAAGGAGAAGGGTCCTCGTCGATAGACATGCGACGTGATGTAATCCACCGAAGAATTAGTTGATTCATTGTCACGAATTTCAGAGTAATAGCAAAAACAAATAAATGCCATCTTGATTGTCAAAAAATAAAAATCATTTATTCGACTTCTCTAGAATTTACTATTTGTACAGGGTGAAATAAATAGACAAATGAATGAAGAGAGTAAATAAATATTCTATAAACGAAGCAATATGAAAATTGTAACTGGTATATTTATTTGTCAGAGTAAATTAAGCTGAATGAAACAAATTAGAAGTTGGAAAAACCAAAATCACATGGATTTGTACAATTCTATGTTTCGGCTCTGGTTTCGAGCCCTAATCAGGAAGACCTTCGTCTCCATTATCCGATAATTACCGGTATAAAGTGAGAATCTCGTAACACAACATTCAAGTTTTTAAGTTGCATATTATTAAAAAGTATAAACACGTATATTCCTATTTTTCACGGATGTATAAAAAATACCTCGGGGAAAGTTGCAGTGTTGCATTTTTAAGAAAAATACAAGGATTGGAAAGAACATCAGAAGACTTTATCTGAATTTGGGTGGATGCACAGTATAAAATATCTTTACCATTAATTTGGGACGTTGGATGATTGAAATGGCTAATTGCTATGAGTTGCTCAATTTCTTTTTCATTCTCTGATAGATAACACAAAAATCTAAGATATAGAAGTAAATACACAATTTCCAGTAATAACGTTGATAATCTTGGTCTGTTAAAAGATGACTTTAACAGAATTGTTTATTGTCCCCATTATTATCTTATTGAACGCTGTAACTTTTTTCAGGTGAATTTTCTAGTTACATCGATAACTACGGCAAACCTTCAGAGGATTCGCAACTGCCGACGTATTACTTTTTTTTTTATATGTAACTAGGTGCCTGACGTATAACATCTTTTTATACTTTATGGAATGCAGATGACGTCAAATTACAGCTCTATAATTCCAGCAACTATCTGAGAACGAATCGATTTCGAATGAATGAAAACGTCGTTTAAATGAAATAAAAATAAAAGTTACAATATTACTAGTTTTCTAAATTTTAATATTCTCCACGTATATAAATTTGTAAATATCTCTGTTCGTATTTACGTTGCAAAAAACTTCTTTGAATTTGAAGTAATTAGTAAACCCAAACATGAAATTACAATACAAAAACTCTTCATCCAATACCTCTTATCACATTAAAATATCAATTCACACACCTTACAGTTAGCACACTCCACGAATCATCATAAAAACTACAAACATACGACCCAAGTACACCAAGGCATACATACGTTTAAAACTACTTCCTCCCCGATATAAAAGTTTCCTCCACGAATTCCATAAATCACACCGATCCAAGCAAGTACAATTGTACATCCTCAACGCGCGACACAAGCACTAAATGAAAATTGTGCCGTACCGAGACAACGCTCCACGTAGTGCCATCCCTTAAATTCATCTGGCAGCGTTTAAAAAAGATAAGGGTGGTAACCAGGGGGGAAAAAAAGACGAGAAAAGAAAAGAAAAAAAAAAGGGTGAGCAGGCACGAGCCTCGGAGGAGTTTTCGTGACGAGGCGGTCGCCGCGGCAATCATAGGCGGATTAGGCGTATGTATAAGGTTCGAGGCGCCTACCGAAAGAGGGTGTCGGAGGGGTCGAAGCAGGTCAAACGGGGGCAAGATAGACGTCTGTACGGGGTGAAACATAAATGATATTCCATGAGGAGCATATGCGTGCGGAGATGGCTCCTCCTCCGCGACGCTATGCGGCGAGGGTGGCTTCCACCCCCACCCCACCCCCACCCCCCCTGGCAGCAGGGTGCTGGTTTATTACAAACAAGGATTACCCGGGTAATGGGACATTCTGTCCCTTCAGTTGCTCGGCTGCGAGGCAGTGAGAACGTCCTGTGCACTGACTCACGCTTCTGCCTGTCAAGCAACCTAGTGAAGGGGGGAGCGAAACTGAAACCGGCTACGGGGAGATCACCGACAAAGATTTCCAATACATAGTCCGTTATGCCCGATGATATCTATCGAGCAAATTTGTCGACACGATCGAAGCTGATTTGATTACGGTTAATCAGATCCGATCTGGTATGCCGTTTGAAGTGTATCGCGGTAGGTCGTCCACCGGTTAGGTTCAATGATCTTGATGATGTTTTGATGGTGAAATTGAACGAAACGGTATTTTGGATGGTTAACGTTTATATATTTCGCGGACACTCGGCGAACTTTCATAGAATTCAACAATACGTACGTTGAGAACTGTGAAACGATATTGTTAATGCGATATAGCGCGTCTGACCTGGTAACGTTAGTTAAACACGTGTCCACAGAGGTGTCGATTAAATCGCTTCAAAATGTAATGTATGCGTTACAATATTGAAACGATTTATAGTGGCGATGATCATCATAAAATCAGGAATTTCTCAAATACGATTGTTAGCTTAGCTCCGCTACTTCCGCGGTGTCCATCTCAAATATAATACAGGTTAAATCCAGGTTTAAAGACTGTTTAAATACTATAAAAAGTTCCGTCGATTTTGCGGCTGTATCCAGGATTAGATTGAACACTGTGAGGACCGCTGATATTTAATTTCACGCTACTCGGGTGAATTCTTCTCTCTACCGTTGGACCGCGATAACACTCTGATTTCTCCATCAGCAATGTTATCGGATCTTCCGTTGCCTTTTTCTTTTTAGCCTTTGTTAACGAGTCGGATTCCATTTTAACCTATGAAAATTATTTCGTACATTATAATTCGATATATGAATTAATCATTGGGATATACTCTACCTCGATCACATTTTTCAAAACACGCCAAGTCTTCCTTCCAAGTGTTTCGGGTTGCATAGTGACGTACACTTTTGGTACTAACGTGTCTTTGCTATGTGTATATACAGTCGTAAGTGCTAAATCCAAGGCATCGTTGGGCACCTAATAAAAAAATATCAACGTAGTAAGATATGATAAAATTAATAAAAGATTTGTTCAGCGACACATAACAGATATTTACATAAATATCTGCATCGTTAATTATTATGTGTCGATTTATTGAAAATATCAAAAGCAAGTAGCCTCGAACAGAAATGGAAACTTGAGTCGAAAAGTTAAAAGTTTTACTGTTGAATTGTTCTTAATTGATCCAAAAATTGATTCATAAATTAATCGATAAATTCATGAGATCTTTTATTATCACTAGAACGACCAAGGCAGTGAAAATGACTTGTTCCGAAATTCTTATAAGGACCGCTTAAATTTAAAACATTGCGATTTCCAAAATTCTTCATAACCATAGTTCTATATGTACATAATTAAACTGATCAATTTACTATCCCCCTTTATTTCTTTGCTTCAAATATTTATCCAATGTTTTTCAAATTATTCAATTAATCTTCGATCGTTGTAGTGTTAACTCTACTATATCAATAACGGCTATAGAACATTTAATTAGCAACGTTTTGGGTTATTGCTAAATACAGGCGAAAACTAGAAATAATCGAAAAAAACATAATTCAAACCGCGTTCCATTTTTTATGTGAAATGTGAGAAACGAGACAATATAGGTTAATGTGTAACATTGTACCTCTGATCTCATAAGTCGTGCATCCTTCCGTATACTATTTAGCGTATGGTGAGCGAAGAGCCGTTCATGAGCCTTCACCTTAATACCCCAGTCTTTATCCCCAGGTAAAACTTTATCACCTAACACAGGTTTCTGCAGCCATACCCCTTCTTGAGATAATACCGGTACAGGATAAGGGTTTCTAGCATAAATTATTTCCGTCATCGTATCCCAATCTGTAATGAATATATGCAGAAATCAACGCAAACGTGTGAAACGATGCGAATTATACCATTCACTTTTATATAACATAGATAATAATATATATAAAGTCTCGGAAGTATAAAAAATAAATATCCTTATAAATTATGGAATAACGTGAACTAAGCGGGAATCGATTTTTCGCAAACGCATAACTTCATTTCGTCAGTGGAAGCAACTATAATATTATGCCCGAAAAACTATGCGTTTCTGATAAATACGTGACGTTTTATTTCGAATAAGGAATAAACGTTGCCGCGGTAATTTAATTCGGCAATGCAACGCGGTGCATTCTACGCGTGGTAGAATCTTCATTACCTCGAATGCCTTTTATGTGCAGTTTTAATTGCATACGTGCTATTAAGCGTCCGTTCTATTATATTTGCGGGTTATGGTCGCACGATGAATAGGAAGAAAAAATGTATTAATCTTATTATGCGTTATCTGACTATAAAAAAATGATTTTATATACTGGTAACGAACAAATTTCTACATTTTTCGGAATGGTGAGTTCCATTGATTTAATACTGTCCCGATAATTTTCCAAAGAAACTAATTAAAAATGTTCAATTTACCCGAGTGTGCCCAACAAAACATGGTCACTTTGTCTATTTTCAATCGTACGTGCAACTTTTTTTTTAATATTGTAGATGGCACCGATATAATTCGGCGATATCACGTAAAGTTGCTTCTTCTTAAATCCTGAGTTGCAAAATCATTTGTTGCAAGATGGTTTCTTCGTTTCTCAGATGCTTTCGTCGATCACGCGAAGTTGTATATTTGAAAAAAATTCGACTCTCGCATGGTTCACCTTGTTCAGTAATTCACTAACATATTTATTTTTTTCTGTTCCAGCAACACAGCGACATCATTAGGGTGGGTTAGAAAAAATAAATTTTGTCTTTGCGTGATAAATCCTGAAACAGGTTGTGCTAACGACTAATAGGAGAAAGGTCGTGATATTTTTTTCCGGCATTCGTTGCGGGAGTATTGTCTGAGGCCCAGAATCTGAGACACATTTCTAACTCCGGCATGTGCGTTGAGAACGCTGCTTTATCAGCTAAAATTACGTTTCTTATTAGTAATCACTAAATTATATTTCCATTCAATTTATGCGGAAATATAATACTTCATATTTTAAAAAATGGCTTGTCCAAGCAAAATATTAAGGAAAAACACTTTTATCTGATATCACTAAATATTTGTCGATGCATTTAGAATACTAAACAAAAATATATATATAATTATTATAATTTAAAATAATTTAAGTCGATTTAATTTATCAATAAATATCAAATAATTTGGACATTTTAATTTCTGCGTTTTATTATCAGTAAAAAAGGCAGATAACTTTCTAATTACTTAACAGCTTTATATTACCGATCACAAGATATATATTAACACGAATTAAGTATACTTGGCCTTTTTAAGCGATCAAAAACCACAAAAACTAAATTGTAATTAAACTAAATTTTAAATTTACTCACCATCCACGAAGAAGAAAACAGTAATAAATCGAAAAATTAATAGTCTTACGTTTCGGTCCCAATTTTGGACCCTCTTCAGAGACATTTCTCAAACCATGTTCCTCATCGTGGATGTTATATTAAAGATTGGAGCCAGATAGCATGGCACTTCCTATCGGTCACACATCTTAACGTGTAATGAAATAATGAATTAACGTAAGACTATTAATTTTTCGATTTATTACTGTTTTCCTCCTCGTGGATGGTGAGAAAATTTAAAATTTAGTTTAATTACAATTTAGTTTTTGTAGCTTTTGATCGCTTAAAAAGGCCAAGTATACTTTCTAATTACTACATTTCCATGTGAGATCATCTCGACATTGTCCAAAAAAACATTAGCTACAACATCCGGCGTATATCCACAGAGCGTTTCTCCAATTCCTAAACCCGGGTGTGTATCTGGTTTCTCAAAGTCGATCGTTCCGAGATCGATCGGTCTGGCAACTGAACAGAAGGGTTAACATCCGGTGTCGGTTCCCTTTCCCGGAGATTAAATCGTGGCCTTCCATCGACACGGTTATCCGCACTCGAGGGTTTTACCTCGTGGAATTTCAATTCCGATGCCGATCCATTCATAAAGCGGTGTCTTTAATTCATGCAGACGGTCCGCGGTCTGCATCCCGTCATTCTCCGCAGGGTGTCCACTTATCGAGGCCATTTCATTCCCTCCTTTCGTTCATTCTCGCCTT
The DNA here is from genome assembly GCA_917499265.3 of Mimumesa dahlbomi. NCBI lineage: Eukaryota > Metazoa > Arthropoda > Insecta > Hymenoptera > Crabronidae > Mimumesa > Mimumesa dahlbomi. Next base: position 5,227,094 of record OU824118.1, on the reverse strand, counting down.
TACAGTCGCTCGGAGTACTTTCCAAGGGCGCCTCGTAAGGCTCCCCAAAGTCGCTTACAAGCGCTTTCACGTTTAGGAGTCGTGAAAGAGCTTATTGTGAAATTCAACCGAGATTTTCCTCGAATGCCGCCATTCATATACGACCGCCTTTCTGTCTTCATTTACATTTAAGTAGTCAGCTGTTTGTACGGTACTCGATGCGCTGATTATTTAAATTCTTCTTTCCGTTCGCTGTTCTTATGTCTCGCGGTTCTGATAAAATATTGCTGCCGTGAAATGTTCGCAGAAGATCTATTTCACTCTGATGAATTCTTTCGCGTGTTTTCGGGAAACGAAGGGGTGTGTATGAGTAAATTTGATTATAGTGTTCATATGTTGGTTAGAATAGTGTTAATAAAGAGTTATTCTCTTATGAGACAAATAATGTCCATTGTAGTTTATACAAAATATCGTTGTTAAATTGTGAGACACATTGATTGGATGGCCACCATAAAATGGTAATTTTCCCATTATGCTTTTCTTGATTCTCGCTCAATATTTACATTTTGCAAGTGACAGAGGTGCGAATCAGTAGACACTTTTGGCCAGGAAAACGTCTAGAATACAGAAATTTACAAACATCAGTCTTTTAAATGCTTAGAAATTTTACGAGTGTAAAGAGTTTTATCTCCCAGAAATTTCTGGGGCAAGATGTGTTTAAATTCATAAATTTGAAGCCGTACAAATTCCTGGCCGACAGAAGGTGCAAAACGCAGAAGTTTCACCCGTAACAATTTTCCGTACCGCAGAACGTTCACGATATGTAGACACTTCCGGGCATAAGAGTCTCCAAGGTGTAAGAATTTCAAGTTCACATTGAGTACAATAAATAACAATTTCATCTAAATCATTCTTAATACTTATTAAGTTTGACTCATTCTGAATACGAATCTGCACCTTTTTCATGACTCAAGAATGGTCTTGTGTGCAGGGTGTAACAGAAATTTGGGAACTATTTTTCAAAATCGATAGAACGCACTAAAATAAGAAAAAAAAGTCTAAAAAGATTTGTTCAAAATGCACCCCCTATCGAGATACAACCCCTTTTGTAAATAATTTTTAAAAAGTTATATCTCCGAAATGAGGATTAATTTTCATTTTAGTATTACCGAGAGAGATCTAAGTTTACAAAAAAAATATCACTATCTACGGAAAGAAAGTTTTGTCGAATGCCATTAATTTTTCCCAAGTTGTTAAAAACTATGATATAGGTAATCGAAGTTGTTTGGATTAAACAAGATTGAATGCTACTTAAGGGCAACAATCACAACAGTTATATATTGTTATAATCTTTGAATCTTTTCCCATTGTATTGTAATCAATATCGGTCCTCTTACCATTTCGGAGATATGACTTTTAAAAATTTTTTACAATACCAGTTGTATCTCGATAGGGGGTGGGTTTCGGACAAAACTATTATACATATATAAAATTATAAAACTATTATATATTAAAATTATATAAAATTTTCCATCAAGTCTCTGCAGTAGTGTATACGAATGGAATTAGTAAATCACAGAATCAGGGTCACCTGGATCCAGAAGGAATCGAAGGAACAGCCCATTGTGTTCGAATGTGCTTGGTTCCCCGCATTTAGCATGTTTTGCTCAGGAGGTGGTCGGCCATGGCCAACGTCGACGTTCAATATTAAACCCGCAGTAATTTATGTTAGCACGAGCGTGCATAATGCTGTTTGTATAAAGCGGCACCGACACGTGTCGGCTCGTGCCGGCAGTGCGTATCACTCCTACCCTTAATTCTTGCTTGCGACTCGAAGGTTCACAGGCGACATACACGCGTGATATAACGTGCGTGGATGCGTTAGTGCAGTTTTAAATGTCCTCCGATGGACCCGTGTAATCGCGTACGCGTATGTGATTTATCGTGGAAAATCCAGTTAATTTTATGGAACACGAAACAACTCGGTTCAATGTTACTTTCTGGCATTATTTCTGAAGAAATAGTGTTTAGTTTTTCTCACATGATATTTATAACATTTTTATATGTCCTGTTATTAATACTCGCGAAAGTTTTATTTCAAAATGTTGGTATATTTCCAGGGCTAATTACGGTAAACCTGGAACCACGAACAAGTGGCCTTATGATTTCATAACTATCCGAATAAAATATTTGCTATGCGAATAGTATATGTAAATGTTTGCAGTAAATGTTTAAAAACTGACAATTGGTAAATAAGAGAAGCAAATGTAAGAACAGAAATAAATCTGAAATTCACTATAGTTTTCAAAAATAATTCTAACTTTCACTATACGAAAATCACTCTATTTCTTCACTATATAAATAATTTTTCTTAAAGTATATTATCATATTCTACACATTCCACGTAAAATTTTAAACTATCAAAGTACCTTAATACCCGCTACAATTAAAACCAAAGGTTGGATCGTAATATTTACGATTGCCCAGGCTTCCAGGATTAGCTAGAGCAGAAACGAATGAGTGTACAGACATTTATACATATGTAGATACAGGGTGTAACAAAAATACTGGGACACTTTTTCAGTATCGATAGTACGCACCAAAAGATGACAAAAAAATCTATAAAGTTTTGTCTAAATACCACCCCCTATCGAGATATAACCCCTTTTGTAAAAAAATTAAAAAAAATCATATCTCCGAAATGGTACGTCGTAGAAGACCCGTTTTGATTGCAATATAACCGGAGAATATCAGAGATAACAGAAAAATATATAATTGCTGTAGTTATTGCTGTTAAATAGCATTTATTCTTGTTTAATCCAAACAACGTCGATTACCTATATCGTAGCAGGTTTGTAACAACTTGGGAAAAATTGAGGGCCTTCACTAAATGTTCCTTTGCGTAGACAGTGATATTTTTTTCGTAAACTTTAGTCTCTTCCGGTTATATTGCAATCAAAATCGATCCTCTACGACGTACCATTTCGGAGATATGATTTTTTAAAAATTTTTTACAAAAGGGGTTGTATCTCGATAGGGGGTGGGTTGCGCCCACAACTTATAAGACTTTTTTTCTTATTTTTATGTGTTCTATCCACAAACCTAAACTGTCCCAGAATTTTTGTTACACCCTGTATACCAGGAAGGAGAAGAATCTTCTGGAATGTTTTTCCCGACAGATGTGCTTATTACGTATCAGAAGGGTGTCTAAGGACAACCAGAGAATCTTCCGCGTCATTGGCCGGCAACAGCATCATCCACGGGCCTCTTCTCCGACGCCCCAGCTACGATAGGAGCCGACACGCGTAATCGCGTAATCGCATAATCGTGGCGCGTGCTGAAATTCGGGTTGCGGGAGCTTTGCGTACGTCTACATTGGCGCACGTGCAACGTTGCGCACACTGAATCAACACCGATCGCGAAACGCAGGTCCACACGTGAACCGTGAACTCTGAACGGTCCACGAACCCTTGCCCGGACGTTTTACAACGTAATTACGATGACGATCTGATCTCCTAAATGCCGGCGATACGTTGAGCAGCGGTTTCGTTGAAACTATCATCGAACTTGTAAGTCGATTAACTTTATAACATTTTTTAATATATGTATCTAAATTTTATAATACAAACTTGGTTTATGTATTATCGTTTAGCACTGGGAATTTTTGGTAATCATGTTGGTACTACATGATTTGATTATAGTAATTATTATTTTGTATTTAACCACGTCAAAGCGAGTGCTATTTAAAGATTATTGCGATTTTTTTTTGCTGTTTGGACAAAGGTGTATTAAAATGTATAAAATAATTATAAGTGTAAGCAGATTGACTTTTGTGTTTCACAAAAAATAACTTGGTAACTTTCACGTTAGATTTGGTTACAATGATGAAGCGTTAAGTACTTTAATGCACTAAGTGTCTTTACCTTCGTAATTTCTTATAATAATTTAGATTTGAAAATTTAAAAAATAGAGTATTTATAAAGCGCTGGTGAGATAACTAACAAGTTTTCATTCCGATTTAATACAATCGGTATTGTTTCAGTATTGTTTGAAAGGGGAACGAATAATAATTACAATTATAGAATATTTTTAAGTATTTGATTATTAGGCGAACCGTTAAATTCATTATATTAGTGGACTGATAAAATAATTCTATTAATAAAGTGTTTTAAAAAATACAATTGTTTCTAAAGAAGAATATAAATGAGACATGATTATTGCTCATAGGGTAAATACACAAATGAAGTTTATCCCAAAATAATGTTACTGAAATTTTCATTGACCAGATCTTTGGAGAGGTCAGAAGAGTCTATCCATTTAAAATATGCATTCAAAATACCAAACGTTTTAAATTACAACAGTTTTCAAATCTTAAAAATCAAATTTCAGAAAACCCTGTTTTTGAGACCAAAAACAGCGACTACGATTAAACCACCATATAAAAAGCTCCACATCTTTCGTGAATCACAACGATAACAATAATTCACCAATTAAAATTTGCAGCTAGAAAAAAAACAATCAATATTCCACTCTACAAAAAAAAACACTCACAATAGCAAACCGTAGTCGATCAAGTATCGCGTTAATGTGCAGAAGCGTGTCACCTTTGACGTGACCGAGTTCCTAAGCATTCTTCCAGATTTCCCTTTAAATCGTAATCCCATAATATCCTCGAGGCTGTATATCGGCATTGGTAATGGAATCGCGCATTCAAATGGACATCGTTTCCCAAAGAGGGTAGGGGGCAGGTCGCGGAGAGCAATGCCAGGGATGATATTGCCAATATTTGGTTTGATTCTGGTGCGAATGTGCAGGGTGTATACCAAGGGTGTGCTCGCACCCCCTTAAACGCGAACACGGGGGATGGTGGCTGGGTGTATGTTAGACGTGCGCCAATTACCATTTGAATGTTTCTACCCCTGGTCAGCCTTTGTCAACCCTCCTGACACTGACCGCACCTATCTATCTAGAAGGGATCCATCCTCCCTTTTCTTCCTTTTTTTTTCTGACGCCGTATGTTCGACGACAGTTCGTCGCACCAAGCACAGACAACGGTGCCCGCCTACTTTTCCGAATTCCCGTTTCTCTTCTTCTTTCCGCATCCCTTATTTTATCTTTTGTTATTTACACGCTACTGGGTGGGATACTTTTACTGGGAACGCGGGGCCAGATCGATTAACCGGTGGTCGAGGAAAATAACGAGATTAATGGGGTTTAATGTGACTTCGAGCGTGATTCTGGCGTAATAGTTTTTGTATCGATGACAAATATACCTGAGGACTCTCGACGAAGGTGGAGCGAGTCTGTTGATATTCGCTTTCAGAGTACGTATGGCGTTAATCTTTCTGGGATCAATTTTGCAAATACAATACGAAGTTTATGGTATGTTTACGTTCTTTATTAATACCTCAATTTAGTGTAGCATTATGAATTTAAAATGTGAAAATAATAATTAATCGCAATTGTTTAATTACTACTACTGCCACTAGTTATGTAGTATAAATACCGAATTTTGTTAAGGAACGGCGAAACATATTTGTGTGTTCTCTGGAAAAGAAATTTACACGTCATTCTTTTTGGGAATCAAAAATTCCACTTCTAAAACAGATAAAGCTAACTATTTTAAATTTTGGGAAACGAAAAACTTGACTCATCATACGTTAATCTTTGCCGCGATTATCAATCTGTGAAATATGGAAAAGACAGAGGCAGTATGTGTACGTATGTACACGTTGCACATATTCGAGGCAGATGGAAAACACAAAGGAAAAGAAAGAAATATTGATATAGCTTTGTCCGGAAAAGTCCAAACAGAGAAATACAAGCGATACGCCCCTGGTTTTCCTTCTTTTATGAATCCCAGAACGGGGAACGTTTTCAACACGTAGGGTGACTACGTATCAGGTAACCTTCGTCACGTTCTTTTCAGAGAACGAGTAACAGTTATATACCAACATCCCCTTCTATTGAAAAAGAATCACAATTATTATTCGTATTATCAGAGATTCTCTAAACAATCGAGAATTATTTAACCTATCACCGCTGTAATTATGTATTATTTATAATTCGTAACCGTATAAGTTGAATATTCATACCCCGTGTACCCGTACGTAATGTATGTACACATACATATGTGTAACCTATGTCATCGTACATAGTTAATAATGCATAACAAGGAATTTTGAATATTCATATCGCGAGAGTCCTCTTCAAATAGCCCCGTATGACTTGATAGTTGGTCAAAAAGTACAAAGTGGATAGTAGAAATCCATGATCGGGATCTTATTGGGAATAAGGGTGGTATCGGCTGAGAAATACTTGTATCTTCATCGACCTATCCTGACCCTCCGCGTAGAATAATGTCTTACACCCTGCGTGTCCAATACGACGAAACCAATGGGGAGGATACGACAGCAGTGCGACAGGTGGCCCGTGAAATCAGTGCACGAGTGCGCCATTTCATACGGCCCTGTCGCCCGATACGGTTCATTAGGAAATTAAGTGTATAATAATTAGAATTGGGGTGCTGATGGGACATGTTAAACGGCGTTTCTTCCCGTTCCACGGTGAGATAAACACCTACGATGGGATTCGTTTTACAGTTGGATATATGATATTTGTTACGAAGTTGTCTCAGTTTTAATAATATTTAATTGTTGTTGTAAATTTATGTCAGTTTGAAATTATTGGAAGATAGTTTTTTAATTTATACGTAATTTTACTGTGCAGAAAGTAGTTGTGTCTTTTATAGAGTCATATGCACGTTAAGAGATAAGATTTGTTTGATGAAAAATCTATATACGTGTTTTGGTAATATAAATAACGAAGATTGGGTCTTTTTAGCTGTTCTAGCGTTCGTTAATACAATGAGGAATACTAGAAAATTCGGATAATTCAAACTCAGCAAGAAATTATGATTTTAATAAAACTACTATTGACTGTATTCAATTTATATTCAATTTTTGGCGCCAAGATATTTCAGCTGGTAGGATAATAAAATTCCTTAGAATTCATACTAGAATATTTAATTAGATAAATATAATAAAATTCTTTAGAATAGCAGAAATTTCTTGCGACGTGAAATTCTCAATGCCCAAAAAATTATACGCGTTCAAAATCTAGCGACTTGAATCTTCTGGCGGATGCAAATTTATACGCCTCGGAATTCTGCACCCTAAAACTTTCGGGATTTTTTGGGGTTGGACCTAACCCAGATGTAACCCAGGGATTTCTTCGCGTTGAAACTCGTGACGCCCAGAAATTTCAGCGTGATGACAATTTCGGGCGCCCGGAAATATGGTACCTAACCAAACCCAACCTAATTAGACACTAACGTTCTTAAATTTCGAAACTCGAATAATCAAAAAAAAATACGTGAGAAATCAGAACAATAGTTTTACGTTTATATTTTTAGTTAGATAAGAGACAAAATGAAGCCTAGATCTTTCCAAACTCGAAAGACTTCATTTTTCGAAAATCTGTCAAAGATCATATGTTTAAGCCCGAAAAATGAGAACGAATTATCTAAATTCAACATGCGTTAAAGTTCGCTCGTGAGAAGTAACCTTTCTACTCACTTACTCCTACCCTTTAAAAGAATATAATAATATCAATTTTAACGATCGTGAATATAATCATAAATGAGAAACCTTAACTGGCTAAAAAACGATTAAAATAGATAAAGGGACTAATATGAATTAATAGAATTTCGGTACTTACTTATCATCCATAATAAAGCAATAATATTTTTATTCTAACACTTTCCAACGTTTCGGTCAATTTTGTGACTCACAATCAGTTTAATATTATTACCCTATCATTTTTACACAAAATAAGCACATAATTTTTGTTTTGGTTTCTTTTATCAATGAATAATAATTTATTTTGTTTTCATAAAGGGTAAATAATTGATTATTGAAAGTATTACAATAAAAATATTATTGCTTTATTATAGATGATAAGTAAGTACCGAAATTCTATTAATTCATATTAGTCTCTTTATCTATTTTAATCGTTTTCTAGCCAGTTAAGGCTTCTCATTTATGCTTAAAAAGGATAAATTTGAAAAATCTATGTATTTAACAAATCACTCATTTACACATAACGTGCTCCAAAGTTCTGATTTTTCATCATCGAGCGGTACAGAGAATTACCTTACTCGTCGCGGCAGAGAGTTTTGGCAAAACACCGTATAGCCTTGCACATGCACGTAATTTGCATACCGATGATCGAGGACTCTAGAGGCAGGTAGTTGCGCATTTCCGCGTGTTGCGGAGGCATAGCGCGGAATAGCTGGCGGAGGAGGAGAGCCGTCGGTGTATTTTAGCATTTCACGTTTGTTTCCATTTAAATGGTAATCGAGTTCATAATGTAATTGTATTCACCGCGTAAGCCGGGTCTCACCGCAGCGCTTCGTCCCCGCCATTGTTTGCATTGTTCTCTTCGCAGCGCGAACAATCCACGCGGCAGCCTTTCAGCCTCGCGTTTCACCGAAATCTAAACCCCTCGCCCGCACCCCGAACTGATATTTTGCCATGATACAACAACGCGAGTCTGCCTGATGGATATCAGTGAAAAACGTTCTGCGTTCCAATTGAACGACGCGCGCGAAAAATCTGGGAATTCCCTACCTGACATGTTCAATATGCAAATTGACACTGATTTGTTTTACTTTCATCGATCTGTATCCGTTAGGCTTAATAATAACACATTGTTAACAAAAAATGAAGAGTAATAGTAAATATATAAATTTTTTTTAATTTATACTTAATTGATAAATAGATGTAATATTATAACATTATGTGAAATAAATTCCAGCGAATCCTAGTCCTGGGTTTTGATACACATTTTCGTGGAATGTTTGTACTTGTTGTATCTATGGTAACGATATAAATCATGGAGTGTCGGTAACGAATGTCATTTCGCCCAAAAACGCATTGTTATACAGCTCACGAAGGACTCGCAGGATCCGACGAGGTGAAACATAGAGCGTTATCGGGGTCGGAACGAGGTGTACGAAGGGGGTTGGACGTTATTGTAACGCAGGGGATGTGTCGTTCTTCTGTGTATGTGTATCAGAGTTGGTTGCCTTTCTCTCATACATATTCATCAAACGCTAATTAATCATCGCCGGGCACACCCACAGCGAGCCACCCTCTTGGCAGCGAGCGAAGCTGGACCAAAAAAAAAAAATACGATGTCCGTAACGCAGCCACCTCTATATATTACGGGGTACATCCAGATGTCGAAGCGGCCGCTGCGCAGCGAGATTTTTAAATGGAATTGACAACGCGGGAAAGGATTCGACTGAATAACGAAAATTTATGTTACACGCAATCATTTTGCACACGTATTTTCATATCCGCAGACTCGGCCCTGTGAATTCTTCTACACGATTCTTTTTCTACCATGCGTTAGTGAAAACAAAAGTTTCACATACAAAATTCGTACAAGATAATATACATATCCATAATATAAACGAATATTGTTTCGAGAAAATTTTATACATAAATCATTCCGTCCCCTTCTTTAGAATAATCATGAAAGGCGAATGGCAATTATTAGTGGTCTCATTCTTCCATTCGAATTCATCGACAACGAGGTACGTAGCTCGCCTAGAGTCAACCGTGTGCGGACAATCAATCTAAATTGTAATTTTATAATCCCATTAAGCAGACGACCACCTTCGCACGCACTTGCTCCGGGAACCTTCCTTCGGGTTTTACACAGACGGGACGCGTATAATTAGGTATCGTTTATTTTACACCGAGGCACCGCAGTTAGGGTGACGCTGCCAACCGGTAATATACACCATGGGGTCCTGGCGAGCATTTACACGCACACATAGACGTGCCCGCGGTGGTAGCAGTCGCTCATAGAACGCTCCACTGCTAATGTGATACGATCATCGTCATCCAGCCATCGCCCATTGATATTATACGCCATGGGGAATCCCCTTTCTCGTCCTTTTCATATTTCCTACCGACCGAACTTCCATTCTTCTTCGCCTTAGATGACTTTTCGTGCTCCTCTATAACGAACATTTTCTTCGTCATTGGTCGGCCATTAGCCGTTTTCCAGAAATTGAAAATTTTTTTGAGCAATAGATAGTAAGGATTTATTACATTTGTGCCTGTAATTATGAAAGTGGTCTAAGGTAATTTTTAAAAAATTTTGGATATTACGTTTTTTTAAGATCTTGAAACATTTATTAACAAATTATCAAGACTTTCATTTTTTTTTTTGAAATATTGACTTAGACCACTTTCATAAGTATGGGAACATTTAAGATCTTCTTTCTTCGTATGTCGCGAGTTCTTCGGAGGCACAATCAAGTACACTTTCCAGTTGTTTTTGGAAAAACGCGTTTGCAAAACAATTTTGCAAAATGTTTTTTTTTTAAGAATTTGCAGTGCGACAGAGTTTTAAAAAGATTTGTAACATTTTGCGAATATCAAAGAGAATGAGTATGAATCTTTTTGTAACTTTTCTGTAAAGTAATTTACTACAGTCACTGTAAATGGTGAATTGAGGGCAATTCTAAATAAATTGGCAATTTGTGTGTTTCGAAATTCGCGAAAATCGAGTTTCGCGAATTTAGCTTAGAAAGTTTAAAAAATTTTGGTGGATTGGAAATTCTTGTTAGTCTGAAGTTTGGAACACAAGTTACAAATAGCCAGTCTTTTACATTTCATATGTAAGCTTCAGACGATATGAATTTTTCAGAACTTTAAAAGGTCGTCACTTTGAAACCACGTAAAACTATTCAGGAAAAAATGTCAATTAGAAGCACAATTTTTGGTGTAAATGTCATAAAAATTGGTTTGACGGCTCTACTGGAATTTTTACAATAATTTTTTGCGAAGTCTATCGAGTTAGCTGTCGTAATAAAAAATGTTAAAATCACCCGAGACACTCTTGTCACTTCCTCTATAAACCGCATTAAATTTCACTTGTACTCCTTACAGCATGATTTTTTACGATGAGATAAATAAGTCGATATAAAGAAGGTCTCTCCTATCATCCCTATATTTCATGATCAAAATTTGACCCTTGGGATGAATTTCTCCGTATCCACTGCATACGACATATCCTGTCACCTTGATACATAAAATTTACTTAAATGTTCCCTAAGGTCTGACGTCCTCCCGTCGCCACACCACACATTCGTGCCGACTTCAATTTTCTGGCTCACTGATTACCATAATCGATTATGTGTTGACACTCGTCGGAAAAGAAATCCACGTATTTCATAATATTTCTCAAAACCGCGAGCAACGATTTAGTTATAGTTTTACTTTCTATCCGATCTATAGGGTAGTTTACATATCAGGGAGGTCGCGATCCATCTAGTAGAGTATCACGCTTGATTTAAACTGTTGCGAAGTTATGTTTGCTCTCGTAGTATGATAATATCGTACGGCGTTCGGTTAGTAAGCGAAAATATCACGACTGGTGGCGCGATAGTGACGTGAAAATTGTCCGTATTTTGACTGCCGGCATCAAATCGCGACCCTGGCAGATTGCGTGCTGACAAATGAGCGGCCCAGTACGGGACGCGATACACGAGAGACATATGGTCCTATAAAAAAGCGAGAGATACAAGAGATGGCCTGCAGTAACCATCCAGTCGATCCAATATTAATGGAGACCAAACACCGCACGTTCTGTGTTGCCGTTGTCCCCGTTGTGTGTACACATTGGTGCGCCATTATGCCCCTGTTATAATGTGTGTACACACCCCCTTTCCTACAATGGAATGATCTATGATCGCGCAAAACATAGATCGCCGAGTCAATTTTTCGTCCTTCTGCCGCTCTTTTTTTTTCTCTCCATTATTTGCGCTCCAACGAATGTCACGTCTTTTCCGCCACGTATTATCCTCGCGTGGTATACAGGGTGTAACAAAAACTCTGAGACACTTTAGGTTTATGGATAGAACGCATAAAAATAAGAAAAAAAAGTCTTATAAGTTGTGGGCGCAACCCACCCACTATCGAGATACAACCCCTTTTGTAAAAAATTTTTAAAAAATCATATCTTCCAAATGGTACGTCGTAGTGGATCGATTTTGATTGCAATATAACCGGAAGAGACTAAAGTTTACGAAAAAAATATCACTATCTACGTAAAGGAAGATTTCGTGAATGCCCCCAATTTTTCCCAAGTTGTTACAAACCTGCTACGATATAGGTAATCGACGTTGTTTGGATTAAACAAGAATAAATGCTATTTAACAGCAATAATCGCAGCAATTATATTTTTTCTATTATCTTTTATCTTCTGTGGTTATATTGCAATCAAAACGGGTCTTCTAAGACGTACCCTTTCGGAGATATGATTTTTTAAAAATTTGTTACAAAAGGAGTTGTATCTCGATAGGGGGTGGTATTTAGACAAAACTTTATAGACTTTTTTTTCATCTTTTGGTGCGAACTATCGATACTGAAAAAGTATCCCAGTATTTTTGTTACTCCCTGTATATTACCTTTTTACACTAAACTGTTTAATATTTTTTTAACAAGAACGTACGAGAAAAAATTCTTAATTCTCACGAAATTTCAAGTCTACAAGCGTATGGTGAAAAGTAACGGAAGAAGTTTGTCGAAAATTTTCAAACATCGACGAAACCTTTGAGTTATCCGAGAACAGGGTGGGCGAACGATTTACGTTTCATGGTTAGAATTGAGTAATTCGAGCTTTCCTAAGCGTCCAAACAATAAAATTGGATTTAGCTACCCTCGCGTACGTACGTGGCGCGTGACTCGAAGGGTGAGTTTTCGGAAGGTGGACAAGCACGCTTCCGGGGGATGCGAGATCAAAGACGCCCTCCAGCCAATTCCGTAGTTTCCGCGTGACATATTAAGTGGAAATTGACGACGACAGGCACGAGTAACAGTGTACCTACTTTGATCATTTCACCTGTGGGACTTGCAGCTACGGCCGTGAATACGACCACATCGAGATTCCCTTCCGTTTCTGTGATTACATCGAACGTACTCCGCACGCGGATACAAAGTGAAATAATAGCGATAAGTTCGCAACTAATAAAATACAATGTTTATATTCGAAAAAATAATAAATGGAATCGGAAGGAAAATTTGCGTCGTCCCTCATGCCGATTTTGCGGTTTGATTAAATGGTATATAATAACATTTCTTTCTTTGTGAAAATACACGGAACTACTTGTTGTACGACGTTTAATATTATATTGTAAAAGTAAACATTTATCGATGATGGGAGAAAAAAAGTTATATGATAAAAACACTTACCTTTAGAACAATTAAGGATATTTAGATATAATCACACGTCTAGGTGCACATGAAACGAGAACCGAATGAATTTACATAGCACGCAAATTCTACTTTATACGTATACAATGTGATGTTATATCGATATTTATTACTTACCAAGGAAACGACTAACAAAGTTGTTAGTTTCACCAGCCCCACCATTTCCGAACTTCTTACTTCGTTTGCTTTATTAGCGCAAGGTATAATTATAACAGTATCTACTGTCGATAAAAAGGATATTCCGTTAGCGCTACAAGACAAGAACAAATTTTTTCTCGTTACTGACGGTGTACGCTATCCCAAACGCGATATAATCACGGATAACGAATTGGACTATATAGAACATTAAATGAGATTTTGGGTGTCAGCTATTTGAATCTAAAATTCGGGGTTATTGTGTCATGCTCTGGAACAAAAGAGCGGCTAATCTTGGAACTACAGTGAAAAATATTCGAAATTAAAGTTATCAGATGTTAGGGGCTGTACAGGGGTGCCCGATCGTCTTCATACCACAGACGAGGTATTGACGAAGCACAAAGATATCCTATCTCTCGCCTGTGGCTCGTGGATGGCTACAGATAACTACAGCCGAGATAAAAAAGTCATCTGTGGTATCACTTGACGGAACCTGAATTACCGACGGGTTCGGATTTCAGCAGATTTACAGCGGTTCCTTTGCGACAATAATCATTTTTCGAATTAATAAGTTCAGAGGATACTTATCTATTAAGTGGCTAATTAATTAATCTGTTTTTTGTGGTCACAGAGGGAAGTAATACTGTAGAAACCATTTTGTGCAGTGATCTGCAAATTCAGTGCTTCTAGTTTACATGATGTATTATTTAAGACACTTACAAATTAGTTATTAAATATATGTTTCACCAATTGTTACATCGTTTGATTTATTAAATAACTAAAAATTGTATTATTAACTATCTGTATAGCGCTCTGTTTCTCAGTTCCACTATTGTAACATTAAGTCTCTGAATACATAAATTGTATTTATAGAATGGCATAAGTTTCATAATTTATGCCCATTCCTCTTATTCGAAATGCAAATTTAAAAAATCGTAGAATAATCGCGACACCATGCCGCTTCCTATGACGTTATATGTTCCTGTTTCAAAATTTCGAGTTTGGCAAATTTTCGTTTGAAAATCGAACCGCGAATTGATTTGCAGAATCTCTTGAAACCCTAACATCATTTCCAAGAATCAGCGAACTTCGTGTCACCTTCTTTGACAGTATATATTCCTAATATAAAGTCTTAATTTCGGTATATTTTCAAATTTTTTATTTTCAAACTTTTCTAATAAAACAAATAATTTAAGGTCACCCGATATACGAAACTTATAATATAATTTTCACTCGAAATTTTTTATTCCCTCCTCCGATACAAAATTTACAAATTAATCTAATGCAAAATTGGAAGGGTTAAAAATAATTGTTTTAAATCAAAACTCAATTTATAGCAATAATAGAATATTTATTAATTCTGCTTCACGTGTAATGTACATACATACATACATACATGATTAGGTAAGTGTAATCCTTTAATATTAAGTCACTAACTATACATAATTTTTCAAACTATTAGGATAACATAATAAAGTCCTTAAAAATAAGTTACTAATTATAAATAATACTCATTACGACGAAGTCTAGCATGTGCTCTAGGGTATTGTGTGGAAAGAACATTAGAAACAAAAACTAACTATTAACACATACTGAACTAGCTAGTAACTTGTAAATTTACGAATATTTATATGGAAATTAGCTGGCCCAATCAGTAACTTTTAACATTCTATCTATATTATCTATCTATATTCCAAACTGGAATGGTAATATTGAGAGTGACACTATAGTGGTAAAAGAGCCCTAACGCCCTAATACTGACGAAATCGAAAAGTATAGAAATTATAAGTCTATACACATCTAACATATACCAATACTTCACCTGTGAGATTACATATTAAGAGTAAATTGCACATTTGCGGAATTTTTGTTTGTTATTTTACCGTTTTCAACGCGTTCAACGTTATCAGTTTTGTATCTAAAATACATATTAATAACAGGATCGGGGTATTTGTCCCCTCTCGGAAAATAAATCTGTGTCAGTAGACCACATTCTACATATAACAGGTCTGGACAAGTCTTACTCGCGAGCAAATTTCTTTACCTGACTCTGTCGTCTGACGAGCAAGTCGGAAACAGCTATAATTGTTCATTCCCTACTTTCTCATCCGTTCCAAAAGAACCCACCGCATGGTGAGAGACAGGAGCACTTGTCTTGTTCAGGCATGTGCTAAAAACCACAGGTACAGGTAACGAAAACTGCAGAAAGAAATATTCATAAAAATAGCTTGAATGTGTGCTAGTGTACGTGTTAAGTATGTCAATTAACTAAAATACCTAAATACTTTTTATGATTTCACAAATTCTTCAGAATTCAGACATTTTTAGTACGTTTCCTAAAAATTTATTTAAAAAGATTATCTAATTTTTGTCGAGAATTTCTTGACGCCCTTAAGGTCTAGTATTTTATTATGGTAAATTTGATAAACAAAGGTTTAAACAAATGGAAACGTGGAGTATGAAACATTGTGCAGGTGCAACAAATTTCCATACTCCCGTTCATACTGAATCGTTAATGTTTGTCATCATTGATAGTAACTGCATTACGAAATTCCAGAATTTACTAATACAATTTTGAGTAGTGAAGCGTTGTCTGGAGATGTGAACCCGGGTTCGTTCTGGGGACTTCTTCATTGCTGGACCACAGTTTGGCTGGGTATGAATCATCTCGGCCTCGAAGATAGCGGTCGAACCGGTCAGACCGTTGGGCCACATGTATTTTTTCGAAAATTGTCAGAAACACGTGTTCCCTCCTGAACCCTCGACGGCACATTTTTCAATTAATTTTAAAGAACTCGGGCTTGTTTGAAAGATAAAAGATGAATGCACGAGATGACTGAATTGGATTTTTTAATAAGAGCTTTTTTCTATACGGAAAGTTGTTTTAAATGATAGGTAGTTTTCTCGATGTACTTTTTCCGACAAAGAAACTGTTTTTGGAAAATCAATCATCCCGTGTATGCATCCTTTATTTTTCGAATAAATCCAAGCTCATCAGAATCCAATGAAAAGTGGACACGTGAGAGTTCAGAAGCATGCAATGCCCCGTGTGGTATGGCCTTAAGGCTTCATACGTTTGATGGGTATAAAATTAGGGGTAATTTCATAAATTTGTACTGGGTAATGAAATATGTGTAATCAAGAAGCAAAACATACATATTATTATAATGAATTATTTTAATGGCTTTGCCATTCCGATTGCGAAATATCTTTAACTTCCATCTGAAAGTGAACATTAACATGGTAACGTTTAAAATGGAGAAAAATGGACAGCTTGGATACGATTGATCTGCAATTGTCGCACCCTCCACATACTGAAACCAAAACCGATATCATTTGCATCAATCGACAGTATAATTCATTAATACCTTTCAAATATGAAATGCTGGATAAATCTCACGTGTTTGTGTTGGAAATGTTGCAATGTATCATTTCGGTGTAACTTTGCTATGAATAGAATACATATGTATTTCTACTCGTCTTCACTGTGTCCAGCTGTAGTGAAACGATAACTCTTTATAAAGTTATTTATAAAGATATTTATAAAGTTATACTTGTAAAATCATAGTTGAAGGTGTTTTCTAATTACTAAATATGTTTTTCGATACGAGTAACCAAAGTTTACTACGACGCTTTATTCAAGAGTTCTGAATTTAAACAAAAAAACGTCGCACCGAAAATTTAATATTTGTACCAAATACTGCATTCTTATGATATTGAAAAACAACGGTTTTCTTTGACTTACAGTTTTGTAAACCGACAATATTTTATGAAAATTAAAGGATTCGTTGGCAAAATATTTCATGACATGTAATCTGCATAGGTAACATGCGGAAAATTGAAACGTATAGGTGTTTGAGACACATGTGAATCGATGGAAGTACGTTAAGGTTTAAGTGCATGAATTTTCCATAAGACAGAAGAATAAAATTCACATTTTTCTAGACAACAAATTTTATTTAACAATTCAGGAAAATAACAATGTCTTAATACAGCCACTGCATTTGCTTACATTAGTTCGAATATATACAATATGTATATGCATTCCCTATGCTTAAAAGCAAAGTCGTTGTAATAGTTTTATTCTGAAAATTGTCAAATATGATTGTTATATTGCAAGAATTCATTACATAATTGTCTAAATAATGAATAACGTATAATGGTATATGTTTTAGTCGACGGTTCCATTCGCGTTACGTAGATTACATTAACATTCAGAAACACATGCATGTCCTGAAAACCTGAGCGTAATTTATTCAAATTGTTAAATTATGTGCAGAGGAATACATTTTTATAAATATTCAATTAACAAAGTTCTTAACAAATCTCTGTAGAATACATATATTTTCGCCGCCAATCAATTGCACTTTAACATTGTACACAGTTCGAAACAAATGTTTCGCTAGAAGATATAAAGCAAAATACAATAAAAAAAGACTACTCATAACATCACAAAAAATGTATTCCATTTACTGGTACAGCAATCTCTAGAAACTAAATCGCAAATAGAGGGGTAATATAATAGAGAAATTTCGAAGTTTTATTAATCACGTTCTTATTAAACGTAATATAATAATATAATATTGATTTCAAGAATTTTTGAGAAATAGACTCGTATAGTAACACCTTTAAAGATAACCATCCCGATACCATCGGTGTATAACAGTAGCTTAAATCCAGAAACTCGAATGTCTACGTTTTAAAATCAAACACGATAAACGACAAAAATGCTCGTTACCCATTTATTGCAGTTTTAGTTATTAGATGAAAAGATAATCCCTATTTCGTATAACGAGCGAAATATTTCCACCAGAACTCCATATTTTCATGTACTAAAATATACATGTTTTTGTAAGCCACTATTATTTTACGTTCGTTACGTAATAATGCAGTTATGTAAGGGTAACAATATTATAGGTAGTGTTTTTACAGACAAAGCGTTTTATGCGTCTCACCTGCATCGATCAAACAATTGTCACGTAAAACAAAGAACGCGAGCGGCGACCGGAAACTTATAGTACGCTACAGTTTGAGTAATTACTCGGTGATCGACCGCCTTTATATTTTCTACGCTCGAATTTTCCTACACGTCGATATTTCTCTCTTCAGAAAATTCTACGGACTGATATTCCTCGCCCCAGAGTCTCCATATATTAAAATTATTTGCCGTTCAAAGTTCCAAGGAAATTTCTGTGGCACGACATTTGCACGTTCGCAAAAATTTCCTCCATTCACCGAGTAATCGCAAACACGCTATGGATAATCCGATAAATAAATTCGTTGTAGCATTTTGTATAAAAGTTTCACGTTTACCATGCTTTATCACTTCTGCCGCACAGTTTTTACGAGGCACTGATCATAGACGGACAGAAAGTTCACAACCCTTATCGTATGTTCGTGATTCTTTTTGATTTTTCTAACCGTGCGAATCACGTGATCGAAAAACTTGACATTAGATAAGCGCTACACATTTTCCGTCCGTAGCGCTGCACTTTCGACGAAACTAATGAAATTGATTTATACAGTTATCGCTGATCGAAATAAATCCTCTATATTTCCACCCTAGATAGAAATTCGTGTGTTTATATCCATTCGTTCTCGATCGAAACTACATTACTGGAGTCCGATAAAAACTGAGTGATTAAGAATTGCAGGAACTAAACTTTTTTGTAATACGCTTACAAATTTCGTTCTCTCTCGTTTCCATCCGACGATGAGATAAGGGAACGATCAGAGAACAAACGGCAGAAATTCACTAATAACTCGAGGGATAAAACTTATAAACGATGACGTGAAAAAATGCAGCATATCCGAAATGGTCTTATAATTAACGTAAAATAAATAAGGATTAGTAGTGCCTGGATATGTTTTAAGTTATTCACAAATCAGTAAAATCGTTTCGTCACCGCGTTGGCAACACTTAATTGACATTTTTCCGCGCAATTAAGACCTAAGATGAAGGTAAGCTCGTAAAGGGTTTTCCATCTCACAGGTCGTTGTCTTTTCGGTAACGTAAAACGGCAACTCGTAATTATTTTCTGACGACCATGTGCCCAATTCCATCGCACAAGCACACTCCATGGTAAAATAAGATCCTGAAATGATATTTTCATTAAATATCTTTTCACCAGCTGTTTAAGGAGTTTTTTTATGATAACATGTGTGCCTCAAATTTCTTAACAAACAAATTCAAGGGGTGTATCAAACAATAATGTTGTGCCATTGTAATTGCAGAATAAGTGAATAAATATTTATCTTCTTTTTTGTGTGTACACATCGCAGATTTCTTGCAGAGTTTAATTTATTCAAAATGTGCTGATGTGCAAGCGTAACGACTGTCGTAAATAGCACAGAAAATTGCGGTTTATTACGATCAATTTTCGTGAATTAAATTGTTCTCGATAAAAATCTGATTTAATAATAGGAGAACATACATTTAGACACGAATTAACGATGTATCGTTTATCGACAGTTGCGCGAATACTCCGTCTATAAAGTAAAATGTATTTTTTTACTTGTTATACACGCAAAGGAAAGTCATTCGATGAAATAGGGAAAAAGCGAAGTGTCTTGCCTGGGTGGTCGTCAAATCCTGTATGTCATAATTTTATATTACTTGGACATCCGTGGTTCATTCTATATTCGACATAAAGCATTCCGGTGTTGTGCCAGTAGTACAGCGCCAATACAACCAACGCGTGCCACCATTGATGAGACGAACCAATATAGTCCATCCAACCTTTAAAACAATTATAATAATTGTAAGCAATCGACTAGCATCGCCAAACTTAAAAACGTGCCACGGTTGTGGCATTTCACGACAAAAAATACTGTAATGATAGGTATTATCGCGAAATTGTCGCTCCTTATGTAAGTACGTTTTTCTAGAAGACAAAAAAACGGTTCACGAGTAGAAATTTGTGTTATCGTTAAAGTGGTGCTTAAAGTGAACTAGAATATAATAATTTGGAAGCTAATGATTGGTCTAGTGCTATGTAACTGAAATTCTTACACAACATTTTAATTTAGCCAAACTATATGTTTCTTAATTTAAATTTCGAAATCGTTCGATATTTGAAATTTTGGAAGGTGAGAAGTTTCCGACAAATTATAGAATTTCCACAAAATAGAAATTTTCAACCGTCAAATTTCCAGTCGACACAAATGTCAACAAATTGAATAGTCCAAACACCATAAGATTTAAACAGTCGTAATTTTGACGTACAGAAATGTCAGAACGACAAACGCTGATAAATTCATAGCATAGGAAATTGGCTTGAAAATTTCAAGTGGAATTTTAACACGATAATCCTCGATATTATTCAAATGGTCATTACTCGGTCGATTGGATTAATTCATGTGACTTTGTATGTACATACATATACACACACTCGTAAGTTATGGAGGAACGTACAATACATAATGTATGAATAACACATTCTATCTGAAAGCTGTATAGAAACGTGGAAACTTACAATAGAATTTATTATATAATAGTACAGATATAATAAATACCTGGGTAAAAGCGTTCTGGGATTTTGCTCATATATATGGCAAAAGCTGCACCACTGATGACGTACATTCCCAGTACCCTTGGAAGTAACATTCTAACGATCGGATTGTCCATACCGCCCATAGCGAAGCTCCAATGCAGTGTTGGCAGCACTCCATAAGCCGCCCAGGCCACAAAAACGACTAGTTTAACATTCCCATTGACATTGAATCTCGGTACTTGCAGTACCATTGCGAATATAAATATTGCCAACACCGTTATTAAATAGAACCGCTGTAATTCCTGTGGAAAAATCATGAAATTTATGATTATTCCATAAAACGGGATAAGTGTACAATGCGCGTTACAAATTTACGTAATGGTAAATTTAAGATAATACGAAGAACGGAAGAGGCATTGTTCTTGGTTACGTGATTTATCGAAAATCTCGCACTGTGATGTAATCAATTTACCTTGTGGCACCAAAATGCATAGTAAACACCGGACATGTAGATCGATAGTAAACTCAAAGCGATGCCAAACAAGTCGAAGGACAGAAAACACCAGTAATCCTGTTCGCTCCGACAAGAAAACGTGTGATACACCGATGACAGTATCATGCAAGCCTGAAACAATGCATTTTGCACTGGTTTAATTACTAATTTCCCAGCAAAGATTTGAAATCACCTAATTGACATAAAAATCATTTTTGATTGCAAACAGTATCATGTTCTTCGGGGAATCAACGTACCTGAAAGCAGATTAACAAAAGGGCTACGATCACTTTGTCACCGAAGGGCGCGTGAATATTCAGCAGGCAAAGGTCATACAGGGTTAAACCGAAAAATAACATCCATCCGAATATGTGACTCCATATATTGACGGTTTCGTTTGTCCACCAGAATATACTGAAACAATTAATTTATTCATTAATTCTATCGAAGAAAATATAATATAAATGGTTAAACGAAATTGCTAATCGTCTACTATGCGACGTTTTATTTTTATAACAAAAAAATAGTGAATTTTTGTGAATTAAAAATTTACAGTCACTGTCATGAATAAAATTTGTAGACTTTAATATCGCAAACTGCAAATCTTACACGTACAATTTTGTAATATTTCAATATGCAATCTTTGATTGTTATAAATAATACGATGTATGTAATGTTCAAACCTTTCGATGCATAATTTTGTGGTGAGGTATCCCCGATATCCGTGAAGAATAAATGGATTATGTTTCAAATATTCTGGAGCATCTTCAAAGGGAAGAAGCCGTCGAAGTTTCTTCTCATCTTCTGGTGTTACCTCTCCTTTGATCGGTGAACCCGCCGCTTTTGCACAAGATCTCCGGTATACCTGAAAAAGATCGTTAATTATTTTATAACTTTCCGTATTCAGTTCCGTATGACACGTAAACGCTTTACGTTGGATGTCTAAAGGCTATGTAAAATTACTTTGCGATCGAACGCTACGAAACTTTTATACCTGGAACGTACACCGGTATTTCTACCTGAGAATTTTTACGCTTAGAAAACCGTACGCATTATAATTTCACCATTTCGAAATTTGACCGCATTAAAATTTCCACGGTTTGAAATTTTGTTGCTTTGAAAACTCGTGCATTTCAATATTGTTTATGACTGGAAATTTTCTGTCATTTTTATCGTCAACCGTAATTCGAAAGGAACACTTAAAAACATTTTTAAACGAATGGAAAATGGCACGTCGCTTAGCATGCTTAGCGATTAGATTTAACTTCTCGATCAAAACGTTATTAATTATTCGCTTTAATCTATGACTTCAAACTTTACCTGACACTGCACTTTTGACGTTTATTGGCAGTTCGGAATGCTTGATATTGAAATTGTTTATCGCGCTCGGATATTATTGAAACAAATACACAATTCTACAGATAGTAGAACAGAAATAGGTGAAGGTTTAATCGCTGGCACGATCGTTGCCCCTGATAATTAAAATATCCGAGGTTAATGTCGGATTACAAAGTCTTATCCGAAAATAATTGTTTACATCTTAGAGTACGAAAACAATCGTGAGTACGCGAGCACCAGAAACAGTAGAAACATTCGATATCATTAAAATAATCCACTCTCTTTCAGTAATTCTGTCCGAAATCATGCAAGAAAATTAATGCACAGACATAACGTTAAATATTAATTCAACTATAAAATTTATCTTGTCCATTTAAACGAATAGATGCAGCAAGTATTTTGACCCTAAGTTACTTTACATATAAATGAGAAAACAGGTATACGTGTACACATATAAAACAAAAAACATAAATAAAAGCAAGTTTAATAACGCAAACTGATAGATGCTGCCTGATACTTGAAGCACATTGATTATCATTGGATACCGTAACGTTAATAAACGCCAATAAAAACAGTAAAACTGTTGCTGTGATATACATATACATACATGCATACCAGTGTCATGGGCGTAGATATGACGTAAGTCACGCGTTGTTTTCAAGTTACAGTGTATAATGCATAACATAAACGGAAACTTAATTAACATAAATGTAAACAACAGAGAGATATCTTTATCATTGGTTAGTGCACCAACGAAAAAAATAGATTATCTGTATGCTTCCTATAAGTCATGCAATAGGGTCGGTTATCTTAATAGATCCGATTAAAGAATCGAATATTTTCTAATTGGATTCCAACACACGTTTACGTTGCACTTTAAGTTAAAAATATAGCGATAACATTTTCTCGTAGCATTACGGATTTTTTATTAGTGACTCGTGAACGTAAAATACCGTTAGCAAGTTATCAGAACGTCTATGAAAGAATATGAACCAGATTCTACCATCATTACCTATTTTCCTTACACAGTTTAAATATTATAGATATTTTCAGACTGGTTTACAAAAAAAATACTTTTACATCGCCAGAACTTAATTAGAACGGTACGCGAAGTAAAAATAAATTATTGTTGAATTACTTCATGCATTTATTGGATCATCGACATCTACAGCATAATTCAATGGTAAAACGTCCTCGGTAAGGTATAATCTGAACGGTACAAATCCTAATCAAAAGGATTATATCGTGTTATAATTCAAGTTAAAACTGTGTAATCACACGAATCCATGATTTCGGACTGCACAGAAAATATGTAACTAATTGCGTTGAATTATTTGCAACAAATATATTGTTACATCACAAACTACTCAAATTGTTTAATTTAGGTTTTATTTGCAATAATGAGTTACGTTTTAAGTATTATAGCATTTCCTAAAAAATTACTGCTACTTGATCGGTTCAAATGAAACTTTTACAAATCGTTCAACTCAATAGGTACTATTATAATAATACGAATAGAGTTTTGGAAAAAATTAAATGTTGACGAAATCATCCCACAACTCATATGAAAGTTGCCTGTTCTTTTACTTATAAAACAAAGAATCTTAAAAAGAAAATTTATTTACCCTAACTACTTCCTAGTTCACAGTGTACCGATAAATAAATTAAGTATAACATGCTAAAAGTTTGATGGTACAAGTGACACAGTTTTTCAGAAACGTGTATCGAAAAAAGGTACAAGTTTCACATGGTCAACATATTGATTTCCATTAATTAGACATTGTTTCCCAACATACACAGTTTGTGTTTATCGACCTTAGCATCAGGATAAATATTTTCAAGCGGTCCTGCAGCCGTCTCGACCCTAATGAGGTTGCGTGAGACTGCAGGATGAAGAAGCTGAAGATGTTTAGTCACTGTATCTCGAGATACGAAAGTTGTAAAGTAGGGCACAACGGAACCTGCCTTTCATCTGAGTGTGTCAAGTTTATGCCGCCGGCTTTTCTCTCTGCCTTTTACATCTTTCGCTAGCGAAATCGATTTTTTTCCACCGACAGAGTGTTTCGATGCGATCATCTTCATCCACAACGGTTGTAGTCAAACCGTGCCAGTAAATAGGAAAGTAGCATAACTCGGGAATATGGGAAAAGGGAATGTAATGCTTGCTATGCGTTACATCCATCAATTTAACGTAACGTATATTTCTATCGAAAAAGTGCCAACAAATTTGTTGTAGAAAATATTAAGAGGCACTTTCACCGACGCAAACTCACTCCGTGCTCCGTGCAATTGTAATTGTAGCGAATCGCGAAATTTCTAACGGACTTTCAGCTTTCGTATTCGCGAATGTTATCTAATCATTTCTTTTGTTTTCGGTTGGTGAAGATATTCGTCTACAATACCGTGGACACTTTATTTCGATGAAACGGTATTCCTGAAATCGACACACGCAAACCCGTTTATCACAATGTGGGATACGTGAATCGGACGGAGGAGAACGAACTGTAAATATCCGTATACAACCTAGAAAGTTATACGTGCATATCGACGTACTGTAAAACGGAAGTCCGAGATGCCCAACTGAAATGGAGCATACCGAGCGCAATTGCTAAATATGTCACGTGATCAAAGGAGTAAGTAGAGTTCGGCCAAGGTGAAAGTTAGATGGACAGATAGAGCCGTCGACGTTTTTACGAAAACGTTAATCACGGAAAAAATTATGATCATCCGGCTTGTGCTTGATCTTTCTTACGAATTGTATTGGAAAGCAAAGTACAATATCGAAACTGTAGTTACCTGGCTTGTAAGCGGCTGGGCTGCATCCTCCAAGAATTCCGATATAGTGTGTTTATCATGGTGATTGTATGCCGATTCGTTATTGGATTCTTTTGCATTTTGTTCGCTCACTTCCTCCACGCCTGCTAATAATTTCATCATTGAGCCGATTTAAATATATTGCTCGTTACTTTTAACCTGAAAGCAAAGAAAATGGCTGTGTTTAAGGAAGAACATTCTATGGGTATTTTTAACACTATTTTCTACCACGATTGCGTGTATATCTATTTCGACCAAAAGGTGTCTTTTGAAACCTTTTCGTTTGAATGCAAATATTTGCCAAAACTGTTGGGATTTCAAATTACCAGTTAAATGTAGATAATTTAACAGCTAATAAAAAGTCAACAAAAATTAATTGTGGAGAAATGATTCAACTTAACGAATGATTTTAAGTTAAAATTTGAAAGGTGTCTTTTGACACGTCTTGGTAGAAATAGTGTTAAGTAATGTAAAAGTAATCAAAATACATCGGTGCCATGCTACCATGCCTGTTTCATTGTAAACCATAATTAATTTTTAAAAAGTAGAACAGAATGTAACTTTTCCTTAGAAATATCTTTTCTGCGCAACTGGAAAACTAGTATTGAATTTGCATGAACGCATCATTTTTTTCTAGCTAAGCAACGACAATGCTGTCTAATGCAACGGATTTATGTTCGTTAACGTTATATAATTTTATTTACATAAGTTACTAGGCACATTCATTCTTGAGTTCATGTGCTATTATACTTCGAAACTGTTATTTCCTGGAATAACCAGGCAACTTTCTCGTAAACACACGAATCTACTTAGTTCGTTGGAATTAGACGGAAGCGAAGTGGCAATGTGAAATATAATTCTTCGGCGCGTAAAGAATGCTCCATTAAAAAAAGGAAATTTTTCTGTCATAAAGAAATGACTCGTAATATTTTTAACGTAAATACCGCAATGGAGACATTTCAAAGTGGCATAGATTGAAAATGGAGGGACAAGGTAATGCTGATTGGACGTTAAATTTCCCTGATAAAAACTTCCTGGAAAGGTGTACGCTGAGCAAAATAAACGGAATTTACTTTCAGTCGTTGCATAGAATCGTAAACGGTTTTTACCGAAAATTCCAGAAGTGTGTGTAACAAAAGTTTAATAGACCCGCGATTCGCAATGACCTAGTTGACTTTTTCCACGGTTATAAAGATTACTGTTCACTCTCTCCTTTGCATTAAGTGATCATTCGCGGTTAATCTATGGGAAAGTTGATGCTGCTCTTTGAAGCCTGTTAAGGCCGTGTGTGTGTGTACACGCATTCATGATTTACAGTTTCATATTCCCAACGTGAAATGTATCTGCCAAGAGACGCTATAATTCTGTTTGAAATCGAGAAATCAAGAGAGATTCTTCGTTTAAAGTGCACTAAACCCGTTCACGTAAAAGTCGAACAGCAAAATTCGAAAGCAATATACGTTGAATGATGAATTTAGTTGAATCACATTCTTCTAAGGCACTATTAAGAGCGGTGAAGTTTTGATAATTGTTTCATTGGTGTGACAATGTAGCTTCGTAATAAAGCTATAATAATAATGTCTACAAGTTAACTATGAGTTCAAATCTGCATTTTGTTTCATTACAGGCTATTATTTACTTCTGCCTTTAAATACAGGTTGTCCCAGCTAACGTGCAGGTCCCTGAACCAGGTGATAGCTGAGGTAATTCTAATATAGGGAAGTGACATTCGTAATGTCGTATCTTAATTCGTGGCTGAGTTATTAACGAAAAACGATAGCGAATCATAGGGCTCCGTTGGGCCCAGCGGCGCGACAGTTTCTACTGGCACAGTACCCTATTGGTGCAGAATTTCTACTGTCGCGCCGCCGGACCCAACGAAGCCCTCTGATTGGCTATCGTTTTTCTTTAATAACTCGGCCACAAATTAAGATACGACATTACGAATGACACTTCCCTATATTAGAATTATCTCAGCTATCACCTGGTTCAGGGACCTGCATGTTAGCTGGGACACCCTGTATGTTTCGACAAGATATCGACAGCATATCTTTAATATGAATGGGAAAACATTGTTTAGCTTTCTAACGGAGATACCTATCTAATTACTATAATATAAAGGTTGAAGCATAATTTCACAGCAACATAATTATCTTTAAGCACTGGTAATTATAACCGTTTAGATGATTCACAAAACGTTATAACAATTGTTTGCTTTCAGTGCCTTGAAGAGCCAAAAAACGCCGGTGTTCAGGGGGTAAGAATATAACACTTAAATAATCTTTGAATTTATTTCAAAGCATTTCTACGAACGCCATTAATATTCAAAGTGTTTGAAAAGTATCAGTCGATGTATCGTTAAAATTGTTTCGATTTTGTGAAAGAGTTATACATGCATCATACATCAATCGATTAATTCTTAAGAGATTCATTAAAGTCACATATATGCTACTCATACTAGTTCGAACCAAACAGTGTTGGTGTCGCATGCGATTTTGACGATTATGTAAATCGTTCAACCTCATTCTGAAATACCGTTTTATTACTTTCAGATGAATATACAACCGAAACGTCAGCTATTGGGGCACACTTTTCAAACAAAAACGCGAACATTCGAACGAATATTCGTGCATGCGGGTAAGACAAGCGTAAATTAATTAACACAAATCAAAATAGTTGCCGTCAACAAATATTCAACAATGCACGTATTGGTACTCACGGGAGGTAAACATCTTTCACAAATAATCACCTCTTCTTTGTTATAAACTACAAAGGCAGCTCAGATATCGTATAATATCGCCGATAAATGATAACCGTGAATGCCTTAAGAATAAAAGTCATGTTACATATTATCTATTACCAATTAATTATTAGTAAAAATTGTCGATTAAGAATCACACAGTGAACCACATAACATAAACACATAGCTACGACTCCAAAAAAAAAATAGATACAACGCTCCGTTGCTAAATAGAATCTAATTTCCCTGTGATTACTTTACCAACGACTCTACTCTATATGTGTAAAAATCGAAGATTTCATATATACTTAATTACTTCGATATGTTTATTACATACCAGGTAAATATGATGAGGTAGCTCGTCGACGTTGGCACGTTTCGTATCTCCGATTTGTAACTTTGAAAGGAACAAAAAAAAAAGAACGATCACACAGCGAATATCCCTTGGACAATCTATCGGCACATACTTCCGGTGGCCGTGTAAATTTGAGCGAGTCACCTCGTCTCAATCGACCACCGAACGTGCCGAGAACAGCACTGACACTGAACACGCCGCACCGCAACCGAAGAGTGCAAAGCGCCGCTCGATAGATCGAAAGACGTCGTCGTACTACGGCCTAGCGATGGCTCCGATCTGATTTTGGGCTATCGGTTTGATCACCATTTATGTAACAGACGATCGTTATCTGGATGTTGATACCTTTTCGCAGCCTGCCATTAGACCGATGCACGCAACCTTTGGGGATTAGAATTCGCCCGGGGCGATTAGGCAAATTCGGGTTTGATTTTTAGAATTGAAACTGTCTCGATCGATTAAGCGATTCTTCGTCGAACATTGTAATTATAATAGGCAGTCGACGTATATTAATTATAGACCGGATGGTGTGGAATCATAATTCATTTCATTAATACTTCCGTGTGAGAAACGGTTAGTGTTTGTCAACATCGTAAGGCGATGATGAGATTGTAAATAGTAGAGAATTCAGAAAGGGGTGACAATTTTTTTTTTGATTTCATAAAAGATAATATTTATCAAGTTTTAAAAGAGATTATATGACTCAGTGCAAATTAATTGAATATCTTGTAGTCATTACTGATAAAGAATAATATAATCTGGTTGGAATATATAACTGTAGGAATGTTCTTACTGGTACGTCATATTAAAAAATATTTAACTGTATAAATGACAAATAAATTGTAAGTAATATGATAACTTTCTGTAAGTGTGTCATATATAAAATACCGTCAAAATCACTTTTATCCGCTGATACTAGGTCACAGACATTCACGACCCACATTCGTATAAGGAGTACATTTTTTATTTTGTATGCATAGTAAAAGATAATAGTGAAGCAGTAAATGTGTATTTTACAATGTACAAATGCATAGTTCGCACTATTGAAGTGGGTCTCATTTTTAAAAATAATTAAACATATCAATTTCTAAAGAAATTACGCTGACACGTAGAAAAGATTGATATTATTTCAATCTCATTTATTTTAAGCATTACTTTCGAATTTTCCTTTTTCCTGCGTAAATAGCCATTTTTATTTGTATCAGTATTTGTTTATATTTTTAATATTTCCCTTGATCATTTCGTTATTACCACACGGACGAGACACTTGGAAGAAGGAACGTTTATTTCCACACAAAAGTTCGCTTCGCTGTGCATAATTGTCTTAAATAATGGTAAGTAAGTCAAAATTCATAATCACGTGACCGTGTAAAACGCCACATTCAATACGGTTTTACGTAGACAATGATATCGCGTGGCATAATCAGGATTCGATGAAACCATATTTCAACTTCAAATAAGTGAAATGTCTTTAAGAAATCTTGGAAAGCTTTTTCAACTAACTTTTATAATTAAATATTGCGGGTTTAAAAAAGATCGTATGGACAGATAATAATCTGCAGTATTTAGTACATAGTTTAAATGACAAATAGTTATTTAGTTTCTATGTTATTCCGTTCTCATTAACGTAGAACTTTTCCAACTAGGCATTATTATTACTTTTGATATATGTATAAATCTTTGTCATTTTAAAATTTCTACGTACGTTTCATGCATTTAAATAACTTCAATATGTACGTACGTACAATTTTACAGGTGTTTTAGAAAGTAATGTTCCAGGTTTCGACAGTCTTCATACGTAACGATATAAATTTGAAATTCGTATTTGGGAGTATGTAACAAATTGTATCTATCCGTTGCAATCTATCATCATTAATTCCTACGTAAGCATGTTTCAATTTGAATTTTAGTGAACGATAATTATAAAAAAATTGCTGAACCTAAATCGGTGATCCATACATTTTCGTATGCACTTTCCAGGTAAAATTCATGAAAAAATTCACATTCGAACGTACTTACGTACATACATGCATACATTGGGAACGCGTGGAATTAATGAGTAATATACTTCCTGGAAGTTTGTTCCATACTCAATCCCATCGCTAACTGCGTTGCTCGGGTAGGTTCCTACAGACGTTGCGGTAAAACATGCAAACAGCGGTCAAGAACGGCCGGGACAGAAAGGGGAAATCATCGGCACTTTCACCGTTCCGCTGTTTTTTCACATATCGTAGGATTCCAGTTCGGACAAGACGGTCGATCGTCCTTCGTGAAAGTAAGACAAAATTGCACCAGTTCAGGTGTGCACGTCCAACATTAGTCCCACGGTTTCCTCGACTATTAGAAGTTTGTTAGGCAGAAGGCGTACGCAAACACTTTGTAACTTTGCGTTAGATTACCGCCAATTGCAGAGCCATACGTATGTGCTATTGTTGGGTTTAAAGCGTACAATACAAAGGGATGCTACAGAATAGATTATATAGTAATATCCCAAGTATTGGAACTACTGCATTATCGTATATGTATAGAGGGTGGCCCGTGATACAGAACTGAAACAAGATGAGATAAGTTAAACAAAATTTAGAAATATTATATGTTTCTCACTATTGTTTCCACGGTACTAATAAAGTTTGTCATTTTTCTACATTTCTGAAGAATGGCAGATTACTGTCGTCGAGGGCTCTGGCTGGTGAAGGCCCAGGATCTGCTATATCAAACAATTTTGGTTTTGATTTGCTCATATTTTCTGTTATTAAATCAGTAATCGTTCAATGAAAATAGTTATTTTGTGTGCAAACTGTTACTAATATTCAACATGTGTATAACAGAACACCCTGTATAATTTACCACGCATTAGAAGGCCAAATTCATTACGTGTATTTATATGAAAATGATGGAATTCTAGATTATTGTTTAGTGGCAAATTACATATTACATACATTTTTCAAACTTAATCAAACGATGATAGTAAGAGAAATGATAACATACACATTGTATTTCTTATATTTCTAAATTAGGTCAAGGAATGGTGCAAGATTTTCATGGAGATCATGAATCTTTAATTACAGGGGAAACGATAGACAAAAAATAATATATAAGACGTTAGAATTTGAGATGAAACGAACGTATCGTAATACTTGCTTATCTTGTGGTCGAGGATTGTGGTTGTAAGGAAATAAAATGCAAATACCTTATCATCATGTGGACTTTATTATATAAAGGGCTAATGCTAAAATGTACACAAGATAAGTTATTAAAAATGTTCATTATTGCGATAGTAATAATTAATTACACATGAATAGTTTCCTTCTAATAGAGGTGAACCATGATCAATTTCGTGGCAAAATACCTGATTTGCCGCGTTAAATCGTAATTAAATTACAGCAATATATGTTCGTACGAGACAAAATCGGCATTAACAAGTGATACGCCGTATTACACACTAATCGATTTGTCTTCTCTAGGCTTCGTAGTTGCTCTCTGAGCTTGCCATATTTTAAGCACCGATTACAATAAGACTCCGTCGTATCTAACGCACTTTTTTCTTCACGGTTCGAAAGACAAAATCGTTGACTTACTTTCTAATTAAGTGATCACCTTTGCAATGTCTCAGGTTTTATTTACCTAGGTTTAGAAAGCCGAAACACTGCTAGCACCGCTGGAAGGTGCATTATTTCTAGATTAGTTTAAACGAACTACCGGTGAACGACACGTTGCGCTATGACAACGTATACATTCCATTTTGTATAGATTGCATTGTGAATACATAGATTTAGGAAATAATTCGAAATTTCACTGCGGTCCTTTGCAGCCACAATATATGAAAAATATAGTGTTGCAAAACGTATAGTGATATTAGAGGACCAAATTCTATTTTAAACGTCCATATTGTTCGAGTGTTACAGGATTGTAAGGTAACGTAAATGTGGAGGTACATAAGTATCTATATTGTGGATGAAAAGGAAACTTAAGAGAAGTATATACTAAATAATAACAAAAGAGTATCGCAAAAAAAGAAAAATTTACACGCAAAACAATAGTAAACGCATTGATAAGAATAAAATATAGCGAGAAACGACTGGCGAATTTTTAATTCGTAAGGTACGACGCATGACTTTATCAATAATATTATATAATGACGCACTATTATAAAACGAATTCAAAGAGAATTTTACAAACCTATCGTAAGTTCTGGGGCTCATCGAAACATTTATCATCTATCCCTTAACGCGTTTTATGTAAAAATTCAAACCAAATGTAGTCGCTTTCATCATTTATCGATAAATAGTGACACATCGATAGCTACACGCGCATTCCCCATGTGTAAATTAAACCGAAGTCGGTTTCAAATTCACGGTGTAAGAATGCGAATGCGTTCGATTGTTCACATAGTACCATACGGGCCCATGAACGGCAGGTACTTATGTTGCGGTCAGATCAGTCACCAAAACATTCTATTATTTTGTATAGTTTGAGTTATTTCGAGTTGTATTTTATAGTCAGATTTATCGATTAACGATATGCATAATTAAACTACTACACACACACAGGAACCAAACCACAGATTTCGAGTTACTCGTAGAATTTGTTAGATAGGTAAGGAATTTTAATAATTGAACAAAACATACAGGTATAGTTTCAGTAGTATTTATATATAGCCCAGTCTTACAAAAAAGTGATCGCATCGTTCCAAGGGACGGGCAAACATTGCTCACTTGCGACAAAACTAACAATCGGTGTGCTGTCAGTTCAAGGTTTTCATTTCACTGAGAAAGTAGGTATTTAATATTACAGTATTATAAGCACAATAATTAGAAATTAAACTATTAAATTCAAATACAAATCCTACTTTCACTCTCCTATTTTACTTCCATTTTTATTTATGAAAATCAAAGCGGACATGTTTCTTTTGTTTCCTGATTTATATATATATAATGTTATGTGACCACCTTTAAAAATGCCTCAATTGCCATTGTGGCAACGTCTTTAATATTCGCAGGTCTCTCGGGACGAAGGGAACTTCAGATTGATCACGTTTGCCTGAGCATTCTTCGAGCCCGAGTACTGGCTTAAGTTTAAAAGTAGACGAGCCATAGCTAATTTCAATCGGTGCTGATGCATAAGTGGCAATAGGCTGGGGCTGCTTGTTGGTGGCGTTTGGATGTTGAAGTCAACGGAGATTGGCGCATCACATGGCATACTTGCGCGTCCATTCACGTGCCAATTCGTTGTACTTCTCCCTGTCCGTTTTGTATAACCTTGCTATCTCTGGTACTAACGGGTCGTCTGGATTTGGATCGCATAGCAAGGAGCATATTGACAGTAACACTGAAAACAATTCAAATATTCATACTGATTACTTCACATCAACGCATCAACCCGATTTAAATCACACAGAAGCTGCATATTAACAGTAATACTGAAACATTCCGAATGTATGTAGTAATCAGTTGACCAGTAATCATTTCATAGTTATATCTCACCAATTATTTTATTGACAAACATAGAAACGATGTAAGAGACTTTATTGAACAACGGAGTTTCCAAACAAATTCTAGCAGTCAATCAATGATTACAAAAAACGGCATTGTTAGATTCGAAAATTTATATACCCTTTGATATGGTGAGTGCTGGAGACCACTGCGATCTTAAAATGTCCAAACAAATACTTCCATTACTGTTTATATTCGGATGATAAATTCTAGTCGTGAAAGCAACCTGTAAGGTAAAAACATATCACAAAATAAAGTATTACATTCTATATATATCATTGCATTGTATGTTGTTCTTTAATATGATTTACATACCTTGGGTGGTTTAAATGGGTAGTCTGTGGGAAAGTGAATTGTGAGGAAAAATACTCCTCCTTGATACGGACTGTCAGGCTGAAAATAATGTTTATTTCTAAGTATGCAATCAAATATAATAAACATTAAAACAATTCCTAATTATTAATAGTTAACAAATATAAATGCTTGCATAATTTGTAATAAAAAAGTTTTTAGAGTTTACTTTTAAAAACTGATATAAACCATAACAAAATAATTATTTGTCACATATTAAGCACAAAAACATTAAACATCATATATGCATAATGTTTATATGTATTAATTATGTTGCGGTTATATTTTTTCTTCTGAAGCATCAAAATTCAAGGTTAGAGCTGTGTATCTATGATATTTTATACAAATACTAAAAGGGCAAAAGAAAATACGAAAGATAAATTCTTATATTTAAATAAAGGAATAAATCAATTAAAAATTAGAAACTGTAATAGCCATAGTAAGAAAATTACATATTCCATTTGTATATCATTATTTGAAACAAGACATTACACTCAATGTTCATAAATAGCATTATTCAGAAGTGAGTTACCTTAGAAGCTCAGAGGTAAAGTGAAAATACTTGAAATAAAAGCTCATAGATTATATTTACATTTATATTACACCTATAGGTCATACCAGATATGGTTTATATGTGTGCACATGTAATCTGAATCTGGTAGACAGGTGAAAATGAATCGATGTAGATTTTGTTAATCCAGCTTAATGAAAATGATAAAAACGAATTAGATAAGCAGATACTTACTGGTCCCATAATAGTTGCCTGCCAGTGGAATACTGAAAAAAAATTAAATAATTAAGCCTAAAAACCATGATACATTGCAAATATGTTAATACACAAATAAAAAATGTGCTTTTTATTAGAATAGAATTAATACAAAGTTTATAATTATAGAGTAAGGAAAGTTAATTCAGAATAACAATTTTGATACCCCGATAATAATGAATAAGAAAGGTACAAATATAAGTGTAATGTAACAAAGTTATTGCAAGAATCAAATACAAAAAAGTATTGCAAGCAAAATAAGAAATCTTACAATCATCTCCTACAGGTCCTGCAGAGCATTGCGCCGGTGGATCTCTACCGAGGTCCTGAAGTTCCTAAAATAAGCAGAGAAATATGAAACATAAGACACATTCAACATTGTACTTTTATTCTCCTAAATATAAAGAATATATAACTCTATACTTTGCAATATGGTATATAACTATTTCAGTATAAGCAGTATTTTTAGAATTGACTTCTTAGTAAAAGATGCACGCTATTAATAATGTGGATACCTTTTACAATGCATCAGAATTTTTCATATCATGACATCTACAATGCATGTCTGAGATAGGCTTCTGAGTATATATGTAAGCAAAAGAAAGCTTTTGGTATATTCCTACTTCTATACATGTTATAAATAAGTTTTATTATCTTAAATATTATCAAGCACCTCTATGATACATCTGATATATGAACATGGTATAAATAAATGACTAATACCTATAATGAGTACCTAAAGATAAATCAACAATAATATAAGTTTATAGTAAAGAAAATTGGCACTTGAATTGAAATAAATGTCATGAAATGGTCTTCTGACTAACATCATACTCATAGTAAGAATCATTTTGATCAAGTGTTCAATGAATAGACCCAAGGAGTTTGAAATAGTTTATATGTTGAACTGTAGCAGCTGCATTACAATCAAACATACACGTACGAACATAAGTAAACATAAATGATATACCAAGATGTGACTTATACTTGAGATATTACGTCGCTCTCGATTCTTTTCTTTTATGGCTGCGATTTAACGTACCAACTAAGAGATGCTATACCTGATAAGTTAGATCTTTGGCATGCAAATAAATTAATCCCAAATGACTCATTTTGCCTTACTAATGTGTACTACAGCCACATGGTGAAATTCATGCTATGGGTTGAAAGGAATGACCGGTGGTCACTTTGATATTCATGATGCTCTCTTACCACAAATGATCTATGAATCCACTAATGAAATTTTCGTATTTTCTGAGTTATCTATAGCTCTATGCATATATCTATATATAGATGCATGTAACGCACGGTTTTACGTTACTTCCGGCAATTTATCAGCTAGCCACTTAAAATTTTTTTCGATTTTCACTGTCACCGTAGCTATGTCCACTGGCACAAAGTGGCACTGTGCCGCGTGCACAAAGCACCGTTTCGTGATAAACATGTACGGAAGTAAATCAAAGCACATTCGAAGAATACAAAAAAAGGGGGAATAGCCAACATGATTTTCAATGCTGGCTCACATTGCTTCACTGCAAAATCGTTAAGGGCGTTCAACCGCATTCGGCACACACCACATCAACACCCGTCTGTCTTTATACGATACGAACACCGCTGATCGTCCACGTACCTTATTAATTCGTTTTAAAGCCATTTGATGAACTGTGTGTTGATATTAACTGGCTGAAAACCAGACAGCGATACCCGCTAGCCGAAGATCTTTGATTAGGGATCGCAAGATGGCTGCCTTCTAAACGTAGTCGTACTACGCTGCTCAACCTGTGTACTGTAACCTTTTCTTCCAAAGCTTATTTTACGTTCTAGTAAATCACTTGCGACCGTTTTACGTTGTATTTTAAAATTGGAATTTTATCAGAATTGCATTTCAACGAAAAGCCTGATTTTTCAAGACTTATTCAGCCTTTAAGCGTGAAATTAAGCCAGAGCCACCACGGATTTCCTTTCATCGGCAACTAGTGGATTTTTAATATTATACCACAGTTTGTCGGTAGATGCCGCGGTGAAATGTGCTCTTGGCCAATGCGCGTGATTAAAACAGAATCCGTTCATATGTTCCCCAGTATTTTGCATCAATTCCACAATGCCGATGGCGTACAATTTTTATTTATTGCATGGACCAGATAAATCATGACATTTGTATCTAGAATAATTACTTATAGTTCGCATTATTTTTATTGGTGTATTAATCATCCTTTTTCGTCGCCCTTCTTTTTCATAGATGGTAATAGAATCGACACAACAACAACGAGATTTCGCAATACAAAGCCGAAACAATTATGAAAAAAATCAATGATTCAGATTTATTGCACGTTTTCCACATTCACGTAAGAAAATATCCCCCCTCGAAATAAAATAGTGTTTCAAATGATACACCGATTATAAGTTCATGCGTACGCAAAAAACAAATAAACAAATGACGCCGACTCTATGAAACAACACTAGGTTAGACGGCATTAAAAAATTAACAAGTATCTTCGTAACACGTATTTAACATGTCAACATCAACGTCGCATGTGAAACATATTTCGTAATAACGAGTCACGATGGCCGAAAGGAAGAAGGAGAGAATATGTCAATGTGGCCGCGCGCAATTCCGTAGGCGACAAAGGAAGAGGAGAGAGCAATGTAAGAGAAAGAGGCACACGTACGTGTACAACCCGGAGGAGGAAGTCTGGCACGAGCCATATATGAGGGACTTGCGAAAGGAGTTCTCGGATGTGTCGCTATTGTGCGATTCGAAGATCGAACTGCCGTGGAAGGATATCGCGTTACCGGCAGCCGGCATGAAGATTCGAAAGGAAGTTTCCTCGAGTTTGTTCTACGGTCATGGGATGGACATAGCCGAGGAGGACATGGATAGCGGTCCGACAAAGAAAGAATCCTCGGGTATTATGACGTTGCCGTGGCAGGATTTGCTGATCACGGAAACAGTACAGACGAAATTAGGCGATCTCGAGAGTTGCGGCTCGTCCTTGGAAATTCCATGGGACGATCTTGCGCTCGAGAAACCGATAGAAATTCGAGCGGCACCTGAAGGAGAGCCGTGCGTCACCGATGACGTTGAAATTCCATGGGATGATATTCTGATGCCACAGAATATAGTGATAGAGTCGCAGAAAAAGAGAAAACACCCGTCATCGAAGCATCCACCTCGTACGTTGGCAAGCATGCAATGCAGCGGATGCAAAGTGTGTTGCGCGAAAATCCCAAGTGGAATGAGATCTGCGGCTTCTTGTATTAAGTAATCCCTGTTTCGTGCGATTCTTGCGACGAAAGAATAGTGATCTTTTTTTCTGTAACCCAGTCTACAGCAGCGAGATTTAGCAATGCGTATATATATTTAGTTTGATACTTGTTGTTAATGGTACTTGAATCTTCCAATCTAACCGAAAGTCGACGTATTAGTTGACAACACACTAATATACAATTGTCCAACTTATACTATAGTCAAAAATTGTAAAATTTAATTTA
Source organism: Mimumesa dahlbomi (assembly GCA_917499265.3). Taxonomy (NCBI): domain Eukaryota; kingdom Metazoa; phylum Arthropoda; class Insecta; order Hymenoptera; family Crabronidae; genus Mimumesa; species Mimumesa dahlbomi. The sequence goes on along the minus strand of OU824118.1, from coordinate 5,188,354 downwards.
AATACCCTTTAAGACTTACAATATCCCTCTGATACTAGTAGAATTAGATTGCACTACATTCTTTTATACAGATGAATATACTCCCACTCAAAATGAATAACATGCTTTCAATATTCGAATTTAAAATGAAACAATACGACGATTGGTTAAAGAATATCTGGTATTCAAAGCTTTACGTTTACAAGATATAAATAAGTTGTTATAAGTTGAAGGTCGTCCGGAATATTTTTTGTACGGTTTATTTTTAACCGATCAGAAATACTATGACGTGTGTCATACTCCGAGGCACAGATGTATATAGAGCTGTTGTATCAAGGCAAAAATGAAGTGTTATGAAAAACTTCATCATTTTAAACTACATTATACAGAATGTTAAATAAATACGAAAGGTACTCATAGAACATTCATGAAAACGAACAGTGTCGCGTAGGTTATCGATAGAGTAGTTCGTTGTTACGAAGATGGTTCGTACAGTGGCGCCAGTATCGGCAAACACGACGACGCCATGATTATTATCCTCCCGGTGATCGTGATTGGCGGCAGTCGGCACCAGTCGGCACTTGCCAGTAGACGCGAACGGTGGTTTATTGGTGTTGAGGATGAGTCAAAAACTATACAGTGAAAATGGCGTAGTAAGCTAGTAGAATGCCGTAATCCTTATACTATTGCGCCAATCGTAAAACATTTCCGACAGTGAATATCCTGTAGATCGTTTGACTTTCCGAGCGTTCGCAACGATACCGTCCAATCGAGAGCATTGTGATTAACCTAAATTGATTACTCCTCCTAATACTAACGTGGGTAAAGTGTGTTGTGTGTTGGTGACTCGTAACCCGTGATTTGACAGCGGATGTCTTCGCGTTCCTGATACAGTTCTGATGTTCGTACAGAGTGAACGTTCTCCGTGACAGAAGCTTAACTTAATATACGCTGAGGAAACGCTAATAATGGCACTCGTATCCGCGAGGAATCAAAGATTTTCCTCGTGACAGCTTGACGACCTCGACTCCAGACGAGTTCAAGATGGCGCCACCGGCATTTTGACACTTGCCCAAGATCCGTCAGCTGGATTTTACAACCGCCCCGAGCCTCCTTTATTATGAGCAGAGAATTTTACGTTCCTTGCACAACTTACGCTTATCAGGTATGTGAGACGAATCTTGTTGATTTCACCTTGAAGGACAACATTATTGGTTTATCCACGCAAACGATCGACGTATGTTATAATATGTATCTTATCCCTAATGAATACGCCACATTTTTGGCTTCGTCTAGTGACGTTTAAGGATTGGCTTTAAGATGTAAACTTTCGTCGTATTGTTACAAAAATCAATACTGGGAAATGATCGCCCCGTGGTAATAAATGGTAACACAGTGAAACATGAAAGTTTTTGTCAATATAATTAAATGTCGTGACTATGGTTCTCCCGTTAGAAAGTATTCAATCAATAGTGTTTATCAGTTTACATTTTATTGCTCAATCTGCAAACAATTCGATAGAAACATTCGGTAGTATCAGGTATTTACGTTACGGAATGGGGTTCGATAATTTTCTTTTGAAAAATACTCTTTTTTTATCTTTCGTCTGACTCAGTACGTCAACATCCTGGGTTGTTTCGATTATTTCCTTCATTGAACCGCGATATCAAAGTGTACACGTATACATACATATACATACATTATACGTCGGGTATAAGCAAAACGAAAACAATGAAACACAGCGAGTAAAAAATGACAGCTGTTTGGAAATGTCAAACCACACGATGGTAAAATTGACAAGTAACCGCAATTAGAACATTTTCCTCGTACATTTTCGAGAATAATTTTCGTACAAGTTCAATTCAGCGATGAGTAATGAAGCTTCATCGAAAGCAGGGTTGGAAAATGATATTCCTACGTTGTGTGAGTCAGTCGATTCATTGAATTCCCAAGCTTCTATTGATAATGACGCAACTAACACTCTTCATTCGGCCGAGAAGGGCGACAAACTAGCTGTTACCAGTAGCATAACCGAAAAGGTCAGATTCAAAGAGTTAATTTAATCGATGTTTCGGGAGAAAAGAGAATCATGAAATTTCCACCTGTTTCCAGGAAGTGCTAAAAGTATTATATTTCACGAGCGAATAACGTTCAGTTTTTAGTGACACATTCCATTGTATAACACTGTTTTCTATTTTATTATTGTTCCCCTAAGATGAATCTTAGGTTAGTTACTTTTAGAAACGTGTCTTCGATTTGGATAATGGTGTTGGTGGAGATGAACGTGTGTTTGACAGATGTTGAAAAAAACATAAGTCTAGATTGCAAATATAAGTTAGATCATCGTTCATGTATCTCTTTTTCCTCCCTATTTCTTTATTTGGAATGATATTACATAAAGCGCGGAGGTCCGTCGTATTTCGAATGAAATCTCGTTTAGCGATCATACCGAACAGATTAAATCGAAGCTACCGAATATTGGTAACCATTTGAAGCGTTTAATAAAATTGAAGAATATTGGAAAAAGTAAAACCGACAATCCACTGAACAACGATAGTTGCCCTGAAATCGACGAAATAATGGACGACCTGTTAAATCAAACAATAATGGATGCGTACAGTGGTAAATTTAGTGTTTATTATTAAAACTTCCGTACACTACGTTGTGTAACAAATTCATTTTTGTGTATAAAAATAGGTGAAAGTGAAAAAGTACTCTTGAGTCCGGTTTGTTTTGACGTTTTTTTTTCTACACGTAAACTTTCTCAGAAAAGAAATTCCGCGAATTCTCATTTCCTCATTGTAACATACCTTTTTTTATGGTCAGCCAAGACAGAAATGTTTTTCCATTAAAAAATGTCATGTTAAAAATCAGAGTATAAAACTAGTAAAACTTCTATGTACAAAAACCACGTAGACTTTTAATACTTGTTGTTATTCAGTATTAATACGGAAACAATTAATATCTACTTTTAATAATGGCATATTTCGAATACGTGAGATATAAGCACGAGAAGATATGATATCTATAATGATGATATTCGCATTATTATTGTGTCTACACGAAAAAGTGTGAATGCTTACGAAACATTTCGTCAGTCTCTACAACCAGCGAACAAAATGTACCGGCAGGCAGCGTTTCAGTTCACTGGCCAGAGAATCATATAGCTGAAACGAGAGAGTATGAAACTCTTGAAGATCTTTCGAATTATTTTACCGAACCTAACCCTGAAGGACCTTCGACCTCGTCTGCAAATGCTGACCTCTTCACAAGTACTCTCAATCGTTAATTAAGGGATGGGTTTCCTTTCATCAATTTGTGGGATTTTTCGATCACAGGATCAGATATCGTGATCGGACTAATTGGAAATTGATATCGCGTTCAATTTTTCACTGGTGTTCATCTTTTCTTTAAAAAATATACTTCATTTGGAACATCCGTTTAACAGAAAATTAGAACGTTAAATTGGAAAATTGTAAGATTTGTGTTGTTTGTTTTCTATTTAACGACTTATTTTCTTATATGCAATTTACATATCTATTTCTGTATATTGTGTTGTCCTTAAATTTTAAAACATTTTTTTTTAAAGAGTAAAATTGCCGGAACTAGAAAGATCTTCCAAATTAACAAGTTTAAGCTGTTTACACAACCAAATAAATATGATTATACAATTGCTACATTTCATTCGTAATCGGATTAGAAATTCACAAAGTAGAATTTATTGATTTCTACTGTGTTGAGATTAGCGGGATTTTCTTGCAGTCGAATATTTTATGGAAGATAGAAGCACGACGTCAACGACTTCTTCCTTACCTGAAAGTGAACCCGTTCGAACGATTTCGAATTCTATGAACACCTCCAACGTGATGTCAGATGCAAATTTTATGAACGTACTCAATCGTGATGGTATCATGACAGGAAATCCTTTGAATTTAGCTGTACCTCTATCCGCATCATTAGGGTACAGTTTATAACTTATATTATTTTACCGTACCACTTGCATATTTATAGCACATCCAACGCAAATTTAATTTTTGTTTAAACGGAATTGTTAATTTCTGTTTGATATTCTGTTGCGCTATTTATTTATTCTATATTTTGATAAAGTAAAAATCTTGTGATTTACATTGATGTTAAATGAAATATTTAATCTCAACTTTGCCACCGTGCCGAAATCATTAAGAATGCATAAACTGTACAAATAATTATTGCAAGATACAAAATGTATTGAACAACTTTGTTATTTAAATCACAGACACATGTTAATTATTTATTATATTTATTCCAGATTTTTAATTTATTTAGTTAGATCAAAAATTGCTTGTATTATAGTGTCTGTTTGGGTAATTAGGAATAAAGTTTTCATTCTTGTAGTTACAATTTTCAGTTCTCTAAATTTGTGAGTGCTTTTCCAAAAAAATCTAAAAATATATTGTATTATTACGACTTCTATGTATGTTATCGATAGAGAAGATTTTAAGGAGTTTTTCAAGTCGTATTTTCTCAAATATACGAGTTTCTCAATGGCCACGAAATTGCATTCTTACACTTCGCCAAAAAATTCTGATACTTACGTTCTTACATCTAAAATACTATAGAAGTTCGTAGCAAGTAGAAAATACAGTTCAATTCAAACTAGTTTCATGCTAGACAGGTTTAAAGTTGATTTTATTGGAAGCTATTCGCAATTACCCTAATTGCTTTTAATGTTATACTTCAAACTTTTTTATATACGTTGGAATTACTTTGAAATTTAGACAAATTTTGTTCGCATTAATTATATTTATGAAGGAACATTTAAGTAGAACATTAAATTCATTTGAACATACAGTCTTTACTTCAGTTTTTACATAATTTTAACCTGAAAATAGGAGTTGCAAAGAGCTTTTCGCACTCGACCATAATTATTTTTTGGTACTGTATTGTATTAACAGGAAACGAACCTTTTTTTTATTTATTCGGACAATAGCACTTTTTATATTCACCTTCGCGGATAAAATAACTAAGTTGTTTCTTAAGTTTTATAGCGGTGTTTGAGAAAATAAAACATTTTAAGCGCTTTAAGTCTGAAGAAGTACCATAATTCTATCCCGTAGAGTACAAGCGGAAATGCTTAGGGATCGAGACGCTCAAAGCATCCCTTTAGTTTATATTCAGAACGACGATCGTCACGAGCTTTATCTCGAGAGAGCCGCAAACGGTGAAAGCGCATTTAGCGGATCGAGTACAATCGGGTAAGCGTTTTGTGAACTTAAAAATTACACTCGAGTTTAAAGTACCAGTAAAGATAGAGTATTTATTCAGATTTCGTACGAAACGAAGATTAGATTCAATTACATGGTAGATACTATACATACATATTGACAATTGTAAACAGATATTAAAATCTACAACGGTTTAACTAGAATTTACGCGATTGGTAATATTCCGAATTACTGATAACACGTATCAAGTACAAAAATGTAAGGAAACATTTGAATTTCGTATGGGGAAGATAGGACTCTTACTTTTCTTTTGCGCCAAAAATATGAATTTTCCGGAATGGAACGATATTACCAAGTCGATTTTATGATATCTTAACCTCCACTTTTCTGATTTAATAATTTTCATATTAGGTTGCAGATAGACCTGGTATTCCTTGAAATACGTATACCAGACGTGTCGTTAAAAATACCGCGGATGTTATCTTTCTACTAAACATGGTAAAACGATTTAATTGTGATGCCCGTGTGAAACTTGATCGCGGAGAAACAGTGCTTGCTCCGATGTCGATGCAGTAAATTCTTACACTTGAAAATTAGCCGCGGTGTCGTCTGCGCTTGTCTGTTTTCTTGTTTTGCTCTGGTTTTCGCGTACGCGCTTGTAGCACACTTTAAAACCCACAACCGAGAGTGGAGATATCAAATGTACAACTGCGCAGAGTGGTGTATAGAGGGCAAGTTAGAAGATTGCGGCGCATCGTGTGGTTCCATTCGGTAAACCTACTCGCGTGCTAACCGCGCTAAAAATCGGTAACGGTATCGTCATTGTGGTTGGTTCACATTCATCCAACGACGGCGACACTCTCGGTAATATCGCCGGAAACGGTTTCGACTGGTTGATCGTCTTGACCCTCATTAGCTTCAGCGATACGGACTGGTGAATTTCTCAAGTGGTTATTTCTCTTGAAAGGGACGACAGATTTGCTTAATACCATCGGAATGAGAGAAAGGGAATTGTATTTACGTATCGAAGAACGATACCATATTGAAATTAATTTACAGTGTCTGAAGTAACGTCTGATACCAATTGGGACAATTTTGCTCTGTGAAGTTTGATTTATTATATTCAAATGAAAGCAGTATTTATCTTACGGTTGGTTCTTGCTTCTTGGTAAGCTGTTATGCGTTAAGTGACTAGGAGTGCCAAATTAATTTTGTCGATACGAGAATGTGCCTTGGAGAGATGAAAAATATGAACAAATTGATTTAGAAGCATGATAGAAAGTTCTGAGAAAAATAAATATAAACGCGTGTTTGCATAGCCAAGATTTTAGAGTTTAGAAACGGTCTCGTCGGATAGAACAAATAGAAGACTCGGTATTAGGAGTGACTTTATTTAATTTTCCAAAATAGATTTCTTTATTTTTTAAGGTCCGTAACGTTGAAATTCCTTGAAAATGGTTTATTATGACGTACGTTCCTAGTTGCCCTGTCTGTTTTTGTGGCCTCGTGAGAGATCGGAAACTATAAATTATTGGGGTGATTCAGCATACTGTAAAATATGAATCTCCGGGTTGCGTGACTTTGGAGCAACTTGTCGTTCCATGCTACTGTATATATACAGTTCTCATTATAATTATTCTGTATGAGTTAGGATTTTACTTTCCAGCTAGGTTTCTTACGAAGTATTCGAACATGAGCTATCGACTGTATAAAGTGTGCGAAAAAACGTTATAAAAGAAAATCCTTAGTCACGAAGAGTGAAATGATCTATCGAGGCCAATGTAATTTTTGCAGAATCGCTCGCATTTGCTATCGAATCAATTGACTTTCGCATTTACTTCTTGTCATTCGATTTCTCGATTTATACACTTGAAAAACTGCACATTCATACGTCTTTCCGATTAAACGAATCGTACGAGTATGACAATAAGAATTTTTATTACAATCGATACATTTAGGATTTCCAGCGAGGAAGAGAAATCCGAGTAGCTTTACAAAGCTTCAAACCGAAGTAAGCCGTAACACGTAATGAACCTTGAAAAGACGAGAAGGAAGTTGTAATTAGAACAAAATAATAGTTTCCCCTTGGAACTTTCTCGTTATTATAACTGTTCGAAGTAAACATTTCGATTTTCTACCGTGATTACTTGCATCGTCGGTCTGGCCGGTCGAAGAAAGTAATTAATGAAAATGATTCATACTATACGTTCGCGACGTCTTTATTGCATACTCTGCTGCAACTTACCAGCCGGTTTGCAGAATAGACAAATTCAATTTCTATCGAATCCTGGCTTATTATAGCCAGACATTCGAGTGTAACTCAACAAGTTCTGCTGGTAACGCGAGGTGTTGGACTTTCACGAGTGTGCGTCTTGCTCACTGGATCGTACGGAGATCCTATTTGATTACAAGCTGTGTTATACCGAGCAGTGGTTACGTCTGATCGTGACTCATTCGTTTCGTACACGCGTGTGCGTGTACATTTATATCTATCGATCACCTCATTTGAGAAAGTACATGAGGTAATGCACATTGAAATATACATTTCATCCGTTATTTATGTTACACTTTTGTCTTAATTCGCTAGGAAGAATGCATCACGTTTCCTTGAAAAATATATTATTCGAAATAAAGAAACTCTACGAAAAAAATAAGAGTAAAAGTACTGTTCGTTTATCGGTGAACTTTTTTTCTACTTTCCCGTACCTTTGGAAAATTATATTTCGTAATTGTGCGTATTCTCGCGGAATACAAATACACTTTGTACGAACCCGTAAGTTTCAATACGGCCGCAATTTTCTAAGTTGAAAGGGAAGATTAACGTTAATAAAGATAGAATTATAAAGACGAGACAGATTGCATTGCGGTGCATTAAAAAGGTACACTTTCTCCGTATGTTATGCAGATAGAAATTCGAGCAACGGAGAAATTTCTCTTCCCAAGCTTTACTTGCGGTTACGCGGCACGGCCGCTTCTCCTTCCGTTCGACTCCTTCCCGTTACAGATTCTTCTGCTCTAATGAAAGGTTAAATTGCACTTTGCCGCGGAATAACTTTGGTGATTTGTCGGAATGGCAGGTGCATCCTGGTACGGAATATGGATTCGGCCGTTCGGTCGATCGTATGGTACAGTTATACAGGGTGGGCAGGTACGGACACACTATAGTTGCACGGATACGGGCGTCTGTGGCGTGCCGATAAGCTTCGCAAAATTTCGGTTACGAAAGAACGAGCCAGCTAACCGCTGTCTCGTGATTCCGTTCGCTGCAATTAAGTTTAATAAGAATTTTACGAACTGTAGCGAGGTCGAGACTAATCCTAACGAATCGTGACTACGATCGAAATATCCTTCTACCTTGATGAAGTCGACGGTATGTGGTTAAAGAAACGGGATGATGTTTGATTTCGTGGAATACGTAATATTGTCAATTTAATTTGAAACAGTATATTTTTCTCGAATTCACGTGATCCCGTTAAATGTTTATCTTCATCATATTCCACGCTCATCTATACGCTCAGCAAACTATAATTTTCAATTCTGGTTCTCAATCAGTTGTTGAAATCGATAAAACTACACCCATAAAAAAAAGGAAATACTTACATCCTCTTTATGAATATCAAATAATTCACGTAGAATTTTTAATCGACGAATTAGCCTGTATAAAAATTCCATTACAATCCCTCACAAATTACCAGCCGGATAAAACGAAGGGTCAAAGCTGCCTTCCCGCTGTGCTTATAACTATCGCACTTTCCCCGTAGAATTACCAAGTCAAAGAGGCCGGATTATTCCGGTGTTGGCGGTAACATCTTGAAAAGTCCCGAGTAGGTGAGCGCATTATGCACCGATCATTAGACCCGTGGGCGTACGTTTATACAGAATATTTTCAAGTTTGGTCACACATTGACCGTGTACTTCGTAGGCGTCTGTGAAGCTCTGCCTCGTGTTCTATAGAAATGTGCGTGAGGACGTTCGCGCGAGGTCTGCGTCACGCACGGTTTTACTTATCGCATTGGAAAGTAAAAGTCCTCGTCCTACGAGAGCCTCTCGACGCATGCAACGCATCGCACGGCATAGTCTCGTCGTAAAGTCTCGCGAACACCCACCGAACGTCTTTCTTTTCGGTTTGCCCAGTTAAATCGCCATTTGCGACACTAATCCTGGTTACGAACGTGCCCACGTAAGACATAGGCGACGACGTACGGTTTTCTCGAGCGAAGAATTTCGGATAGAGATGTATCACTGGTATTGAGAATTGATTCGTTACTGGGTGCCCAGCGTTCGGGATACGATTCTAGGGAGATGCGGAAGATTTTCCTTTTTTTTTCAGGTTGTTATTTCGCACCACTTTTCTAATTGAATAAAGTTATTTGTATCTAGGATACATCATTTTGAAGTCTCGAAGTGCTGTTGTATATGGTGTTTGATTTGTCTCGTTTTATTTTGGAAGAGTCATGAAAAATTTAGTAATTCTAGTAGTCTTATGCCAATACTGTACTATATGAAATTGGGACACTTATTTTATTTTTCATTTTGTGTGTATTCTTCGTTGTTTTTGTTGATGTTCTCTTTCTAGTAGTAGCGTGAAGTACTCGGATTTCTGAGCATTTAAAGGTCTTCAAAATACATATAAACAAAGCAAATTTAGGCAGCCGTGAAAAGGTGTTATGTGGAAAACTAAGGACCTTCTGAACTACCCTCAGTATTGTTTGAGCCACAGATTTAAATTCAGATTTACTGTAGGTGTTTTATTTTGGTTTCACTTTTATACTGAATGTAGTTGCGGTTTTTCCTTGAAACCGGTAGTTGAAATCCGTTGAAAAGGTTATTACTAATATTAGTGAATACAACAATGGAATGTTAGACTGTTTGAAGCTTTTTAAATAACAAATCGAAATTTTAGACTTGTATATCGCCAGGTTTCAACCGTTGTACGTTAAACAAATTTTCTATTCTGGAAATTCATATTGGCAACGATTCAAGTTTTCACAATGTGTACTCTGTTTGATTATGATCACTTCGTTTTATATTCAAAAAGATAAACAAGAATTATGTCATATTTTATATCACAAGTTGTATTGATACTGATAACAAAAAATATATTACATTGTATTACTCGTGTTTAAATATTAATATGCTAAAATTTTGTACTCGTTAGAAAATTCCAATGGTATAGTTACGCAACTGTTACACCGTATGTAGACGTAAATATCTGTTTATACATTAAGGGATAGCTGTAGAATTACTTTTCACGGTACAAAGTGTCACAATCCTTTATCGAATCCCAGGAGCGAAGATAGCAGCTCGTCTGAGAACGACCAACCGGAAACGCGTAATCAGAGGATAGGACAGGACTATCCATTGCAGTTTTACGATGCAATGTTACGCACTGTAATTCGCAAACCGATTTGCAGACAGGATGACGAACCAACTATATACTAATACATAGTCCTCGCCTGTGAGGCTTTGAAACAATTTCCTGCTTCTTTGAAATCCAGTGTAAGAACACAAAAACATGATTAATGAACCAATAAAGAAATAATTTGCTGAGAAGAGAAATCTAATTGTACACTCTTGTGCGCACACGGAATTTATTTCCGAAATATCAGACATTTGCTCGAATGAAAAGTAGGATGCACTTATATTTGTGTTACGAATTATCGTGACTAATTTTATAATTTGATAGTTTTTTGTTTAAGTAAACTTTATAGAATTAAAATTGCTATGTCCCGTGATAGTCATTCCAAAACGCGAAATATTATGGTAAAATGTTCTTAATGATACTTGATAAAATGGAACAATTCTAGGTAAAGTACCCTGTAATTATGTTGTAGATTAGATTTATTTTTTTATAACGAGAGCGTCATTTTCTTTTCCGTAGTTTTGAAAAATATTTAAACATCACGTGTGAATCCTCTTCAGATTCTTTACTATCTTTTAGTTTATTATCTTTTACATCGTACTCGTTGCATAAGATGTTTCCGCCGGCGCGGCATAAAAAGTTGAACGAGATCCGTATGTGAACATAAACATAAATTTTCCACGGTAATTCTAGCTCTAATAGTACTTTTTTAGCGGAGTTGATGAGGTGATGAGAATGTGTTTCATGCCGTTGGAACTATTCTTATATTTCCGATTGTTTAACTTTAAAATAAAGTTCATTAGTAATTTCACAATATCTTTGAATAAATAGTGTATTTATATAATTGTAGCATTGAATTTGATTCTTACAGATTGAACCGTAACCACATTTTGTATAATTGGTTACCAACGTTCAATACCTTGTTGTATCATAACATTAATAATTTATTACAATTGGATATAATAATGTCATAACATTAATTGCAATTTGATTATCTTATTATAAACATATTCTCATTGTCATGCAAAATTACAATAATAAGATAATAATTCACGTTTACTGTTAAAGACGATGGCAGTTAATGAAGTCTTTTTTTGCTTCATTAACGCTTTAGTCAACACGTCTGGTATGCTTACATTCTTTCCTGTTTTCATGTATTAAGGATGATAAATACTCTTCACTGTCAAGTTTTATATAATTTGTTTCTCGAGTGAAGTAACGGACAAAATGGTGCACAAAAACAGTCTTCATGCTTTGGCATTAGTTAGTAGCTTCGATAAACTGTATAATTAGACTTACGTTACAGCTGCGTGTAACATACTCGTCGCCATAATTTGTGAGATAGACTCGGTCGTTACTCTTTTATGTTTCATGTTACGGGCCACAGGAAATTATGGTTATACATTATGAAGCTCAATTTGTAGAATTAATTACAGAAAGTGTCTAATGAGTGCTGATCGCCTAACAGTCGCAGATATCGCCTCAAGGCATAACATTGACCATTAAGTATCGATTTGATGCTTGTATTTTCATTGAACTAACGATCGGTACCGTTTTTAACACGCTCACATAAATTTTACTAAAACCAGATGGTTTATATTACACTTGCAGTTTAACTTTGTTTGCGCGTTACGTAAAGTTCAATAAGTCTGTTAGTTGTTCCTTGTCATATTGATTTTACCGTTATGTTATTCTACTTGTAAGGAAAGCTCTTGTCTAGAAGAAAAATATTCTAGAATGTTCTTTCGCTTACTACCCGATATTAGTTTAATAATAAATACATTTTATTAGTGATTCATAATTAAACCCCGTCTATAGTAACGCTTAATGGCAAACGAAATCTCGCGATCTCATTATTGCTGTGCTAAATGCTGAAATCTCTTTTTAACAAATAATACATATAGGGAAAAGTAGAAAGAGGAACAACAAATATTCATTAAACTTATGAATAGTAGATTATTTGAATGAAATTCGTTTTCCATATGTTTGCCGCTGCTTAAAATATAATATATGCATGTACTTTCAGAGAAATTTAATGAGTGCTATTATTTATTAATATGTTTATAAGTAAAAGTACCCTCATGCGAATTAATTGGGTCAAGTAACACTTTTAAATGCACTACCAAAGAGTGGAGTTCTGTTAATGCAAAAACTGGTAATTAATTTTGTGTAACAAATATGTGTTATAGAAATCTATATGATTTTAATAACACACTAAGTTCCCTTGAGTTCCTGCATTCACAGTGACATTAAAACATAGATATCCAAGTAGACCTTCCTGGATCTCAATTGAATTCAATCCACTTTTTCGCAAATGATTATGCAGGAAAGCCGGTACCATATGTCGGGACATCGGTCTTATTACAAACAATTACTCGTTGACGTGTAATCACATTAATCACGGGTTGCGGTGAAGTGTAACGCTGATAATTAGTTCGTGACGACCTATGCACGGGTGCAGAAGTATTGTAGTACAATTAGATATATTGAGCGGAAGTCACCATCCGAAAGGACAGTGAACACGGAATTTTTAATTGCCGTTCTCGCATATGTAATGTGTGTAATATATGATAGATATCCGAGTTCTCCGTTGTATTACGAAATAATATTTAGTCATTTCGAGACGGTCGTCAAGTAATTAATAGATTTTAATTAAACGTATAATTAAAAAGAATTCTTGCTACATTTCAGTTGATTACGTATTAAGTATTAAGTAATCAGACTGAATTTAATTAGTATCCTCGTGAAAACCTGTTGTGAACGACGCATTGTGTTTTGATGAAGCTTTGAGAAAGGTAGAAAACTGTCTGAGAAAAATTAGGTTATGCATCTATTAACAAGAGATTAGGTATATGTTAATTTCTTCATTATGTTTTCTATGCGAATATGGTGTGACCTCATTGCGAGGGCAAGTCCTATGCTCGTATTTTACAAATTTATTCCTATAGTATTGATTTTATCGATTTGCTTCCGTAGAACCGAGAACATATAATTTGTCGACACTAAAGTTGGGCTTCTGGTAACATTTTTAAGAAAACGTTGAATTCTGTAAATAATAATCAGTACTAGAAGAATTCCTTGAATAACATGTAATAACAATATTTTTATTGCCCGTCTGAATTGCTCGTTAACGTTACACGGTTTCGCTCTACGTTTAACTCTGATATCCGTACCCAAAATCTTAATCAACTTCAATTTCCGATTTCATAAGTTCTCTGTGAACAAATTTCTAAATTCCCGAGTCTTACCCGGGAAAATAAAAAAATATGTTAAGTGAAATCATATCCGGGTATTGACACGTGGAATTATAAAGCCTATACAGAAGATAACTCAAAAATAAATCTTACAAAGAAAACATTTTCCCAAAATTTGTGAAAATTACTCTACGCAACAAAACGGATTCATTCGTGAGTTATTAACGAGGAATTCCGCCAATCTTCGGTGTTCCAGGAAAGCATGAGTAAGCCAGAAATAGCAAAAAAAACTAACTGATGTAAACGATGCAATAAACCAGCTTGTGCATAGAATCCAGAAGCATTAGTCAAACGCGTCCTACTTCGGGTCTGCAAGAAGGAACATTAGGTGCTCATATATGTCCGAGTACTGGTATTAGAAAGCGTGTTACGCGATTATGGACCTTTGTTTATCCCTCATTATCCAACTGGCAATGATGATTCCTCGGTAATTTAATTTTTTTGTAACTTATCCTTTACGTAATCTCATCTGCAGCCACTTTCAGATAAGATCGTGGATTCCTTGCATGTTTCACAAGAAGCGTAATGTCAATCCTTTTACTTCGATTTAATTAATAATAACGTTTCACGCGTCGGTTAGTTCATAAAACGAGTGTCGGGAAAAATGTATAGGTGTGTATGGCTCGATTTTATGTGTAATTTACTGCTCTTCTGTCTACACAATTATTTCTTAACTCGATAGGCTTTTATTCGAGTAAAAATTAAATATACATTAGGGGAAAGTTGATCATCTTTATTGACACGTGTGAGACTATGCAAATACATACAATACTAATAAGTATGGTAGAATTAACTTTTGGTTGTATAATATTATTTCAATTTAGTTTCATTCATTTAACTGTTAATATATTGTATTATTATTATTAACTATCGTGATTCAGTATCGCGGTGGAAGGCACAATGTTTTAAAAAATTTGTTCATTATTCTGAATATTAATTTTCTTATTCATGGGAATGCAATTCGAATAATAGTAAATACAATCGGTTGTATAATAGGGAAATACATAATTTAAGCTCTGAATGGTTTGCGAGGCGAAAGCTCGGAACCGAAGGGGAAAATCCGGAAACATTTCGAGACTCACTTAAATTGCAAAAGTTTTTTTAGCCTACGGTTCGCGCCAGATACGAGTTTCCTCTTATACATATCACGCGATCAAGTAGATGCCATGAGTGTTCGAAATTGCCAAGCAAGCGTTGATTTCGCGTAACCGATGGAAACTTTTAATTACGAGGCCTCGGGACATTGTTAGATGCTTGCACGCATTCTAAATAATTTTCTGTTAAAAACAAGGCAGCCAATGATATTGTCGCATTCGGTTAATACAGTTTGGAAAAATGTTCTTGAATTTAAAATAACTTCTTTCAAACCAATTACTGCCGTGTGCATCAAATAAATTACACTTAAATATTTATCGATCGTTCAGCTATAAATAATGACACAAATTTACGGCTATCCCAACGATCATTAAACATGTTAGTGATCATTTTAATGATCGTTATGATAGCCGTAAATTGTTGCCATTATTTAATATATCGAATAACGTTGAACACTGAAAAATTGGAACCTTGAATGTAGTAGATTTCAGAGATCGCAGTAAGTGGGAATAATAACTTGAAGTTTTCCAGAAATTTCAAACGTTTAATGCAGGGATTAATAAAACAAAAATTCTAATGAAATATATAAGTTGAGAAAAATTAGTATTTAACACGTCTCGTATTAAAAATGAAGGAAAGAAGTCGGAAACAAAGAACGATACAATGCAAAGAAAACCGTTTGTGTACGCTATAGAAAAGCTGTAAATATTCCGGTTCGTTAATAAAATACCCGTTAAATGCCTTTACAAACGTTGGTATCAATGTATCCGTCTTAACCAGTGTTAACTCGCAATGGATTGTGGTGATAAAGTAAAATCACGTTAGTCGCAGTACAATCACTTAAAATACAGGGTGAGTCAAACGTCAGGAACAGGCATGAAAACTGTACAACTTTTTATCTTCACGTATCTTTGTATTATTCACCCGTAAAATGTAAAACACATCTTTTTTTATATTAAGAATGAAGAGTAACATTTTTCAAATAACCACCATTTTCAGCTGCTCAAGCTTTTTATAGCATTTTCCATCACTCTAACATATTTTCTTTTAAGTCCATAACTGTGCTGTGCTTTTATCACAAAATCTTTTCCTTTTAAATAATCTTAAAGAAAATAATCGATGTTAAATGAGACAATCTTAGAAACCATCGGATCAGTAAACAGTTTTCTTAACCCACTCGCTGAAGTCATTCCCATTGCCATTTATAATTTGAGTGGTATTGTTTACCAAAGTTAACGAATAAATTTTATTTGTACTATTTTTTAAAGTTTTCTACATTTGTATAATTATGTTTGTGGTCACAAAAAATTTGCTAATTCAATACCCCATATGTCATAACATATTGAAAGTAGGACGAGTATACTCGTCTTGGCAGAGTTTTATACATTTCTGACCATAACAATTTTCATCGTTAAATCACTCAGAAATCCTCTACAACCTAGTTAGATATTAACCCCTTGCACTACTTTGACGGGGCTGACTCGTGATCGAAATTTCGAACCAAACAAGAATTCAAACAATTAATTTAATGATTTGATTACTCTTGAGCCAAGTTTAAATGTCTCGAGTGGGACCTTTGTTCCTATAAGAAAAATATCATGGGTTTAGAGATAACGGCTACAATATAAACAAACGTAGATACTATATACAGATATCTGTGCCGCTTCGGCTTTTTTTTCTCACCGTACTGCAAGGGGTTAAATGGACGAAGTTAATAAAAGGTAGCGAGATACGAATTTCTAGAACACCTTCGTGACGTCTGCCCTACCCTGTATTATCCGCGACGGTGTGGTACCGCGTTTCTTCGTGTTAACGCCGAGTTATCGTCGGCCTGATGTCGCATTCGAACTCGGACAACGCTCACTACGCCATGACAATGGCCGCCCACATTCTACTTGTGCAAAGCTGGAAAGCATCTGCAACCTTGAGCGAAAGAAGTCTGTACATTCAATTTACAACCCTGGCCTAACAGCTTCGAATCATCATCTATTCAATCCTTTAAGGACATGCACGCCCAGTCTGGGGATTCGGTTCGCCGCGGACGGCGAATTTACCGCGGATTTACGTTTCGCAACTACATATTCAAAGTACTTTTCGGCGGACGGCTTTGTATCGCCGAAAGGCCGTGCGAGAGACACGTGCGTCTCTCGTTGTGCGGCGCGCTCGCTTCGAAACGCATTTCTTTGTGCGTCTTTACGAACACACGGCATGTAATTACGCTTTCAGGTATCCGAAAGATTTTTGTTTTCGGGATAACGCGGAATGCGTGGGCGTGCGACGTTTGCGACGCTAGGAAAAGAGGTGGGATTTACGTTGAAAATTTATTATGACTAATAATAAGTTTAGTGTGACAGTATTTAAGAATTTCGCTTCCTTTTTTTTTAGACGTGTATCAATTTCGTTGTATTAGTACCTTACTGTAATGTAATTCTAATAATTAGAATTGATATTTTTAATTAATTAATTCCAATAAAAGTGACTAATAATAAGTTTAGTGTGACAGTATTTAAGAATTTCGCTTCCTTTTTTTTTAGACGTGTACCAATTTCGTTGTATTAGTACCTTACTGTAACGTAATTCTAATAATTAGAATTGATATTTTTAATTAATTAATTCCAATAAAAGTGACGAGGGGCCTCGTGTAATAGTCAGATATTTTTTATTCATAACTTCAATAGATACTTCTATTGTTCCTGTACTAAAATCAAGATTGGGTAGGTAATTATGTGGAATGATATCGTAGATTTTCTACACTCATTCTTTTGATAGCCCCACTGATTGTATAAATTAATGATAGATATAAATAACTCACTTCTTTTGACTCTCATCTAGAGATTCGAATGGATAATAGGATTATTACTGAATCATTACAATTGATTGAAGGTGTGAGCCTATGGAGATGATAGTAGCACTAGTCATCAGACCGTAATTTATAGTTTAATGAATCCGTACTAGAATCAGGGTCAAATTACATAAAATCTATTTTCACCATTGGAAATACGGTACACTGATAATGATTGAATCAGCCTCGAACAAAACATGGAGTGTAACTCGTCCTTTACTATTTAAATAAAATAAAAACAATGACAACGGTACAGCATATCGACAACTAACGTTATCCATTTAATTCTTAACATTTTTTATCAAACGAGCCGTATCTGTCAGTATTTAAACTATTGGTTATTTTACATATAAGCGCTAACCTACATGGAAATTGAACAAAGCGACTTTAAACAAGGAAACAGTGTGTTACGTAGTTACGTCCATTGTTCCCAAAGAGAACGAGTTCCTGGCATTGAAAACTGTTCACGTGTCACGTCACACCATCGTTTACGATTGCTACTTTGTTTAAGGTTAATGGTGAATGGGTCTTTCTTCTAAGCCATACAAGTTATGGCGTTCTGATAACATCTTTGATTTTTATATTTTGAAATATACTAGACTACGCGTTCTATCTTTGATGTGCTATACTATAGTTAAAACGGAAGAGCAGAACGGGATCGTTCTCTTCATGGTTGTAAATGCTGATGAGAGATAAATTATTCAAAATTTCAGTTATGTACCGTGAAATTCTTGTAGACTGGGAATCGCGTAAATCGATGCAAATGTTTGTACAGGTGCTTTCAGTAATCAGCTTGCCGGAGAACTTAAATAGAGATACGTAGAGCAAGATAGTGTTCCAAAGTGATTACATTGCGTGTTTATCCCTAATACGTCTGCGTCAGGTTCCGGCAGTGGTTTCCTACAAATAATTCGTAACACATCGTAATTATACATATAGTTGCGAAGAAAATTCTTTGGACGAAGGGTATTAGTTGAAACCACTCATCGCGAATTTTAGTTTACTTACGGAGTATACTTCTAGCTATTTTATTTATTTGTATGTAGACCTTATGGCATATTTAATGCTGCATAATGTCTTTCTATTTTTATATAAACTTTGTGAGAAACGTAATAATTAAACAGAATATGTTGAACTGAATCATGGAGATGTATTGTACACACACTAAACAGCGTGCACCAACACTCAAATGCATTTGAAATTTTCTTATTTGGTTTGAACATATTTCATGTGGAAATACAGACACATAGAAATCTCCTGACACGAAGATTTTGGAGTAGTGAAATTTAATGTATAAAATTTTCAAAGTGCAGGGACAAAAGCATCGAAATTTTAAAGTGTAGAAGTACCGACTCGTTGAAATCTCAATGCGTATAAATTGAGTAGATCCAATTCTTGAAACATAGATATGGAACGTATGGTAGGGTGAAAGCATGCAAAATTTACCGCGTCGAAATTTCAAAGCGCAGGAATGTAATGTATCAAAATTTCAAAGAGTCTAGTTAGGTCTAGTTACGTAGGTAGGAATGTAGTGTGTCAAATACTATGAAAAGAGTAGAACCGTAGGACATCGAAATGCGAGAACTTAGAAACCTAATGCATCGACACTTCAAAGCGTAGAAATACCGACACGTCGAAATCTCAATGCAAACAAATTTGATGGATCGAAATATTAAAAACGTAGACACTAAACCCGTCATTCTCTAAAAGCATGTTGCTTGCCAGTATTTCAAAACGTACTTAGATCTTTGGCAGCGTAAAAATATGACGTGTCAAATTTCACAACTTAGAAACGCATGGCATCGAAATGTAAAAACTTAGAAACCAAATGCATCGAAATTTCAAAGCGTGGGAATATCATCGCATGGAAATGATGTTAGTCGAGCATGTTACTTGTCGATACTTCAAAGCGTCGAAACGTCGAAACGACGTAGAAACATCACCGGTACGGAAATTTAAAAAAGCGCACAATTTCCCTGCTACAGGAACTTGAAAGCTCGTGTATGTATTCAGATTGTTGACGCAAACGGGTTAAAAGACACATCCGTACCATTCGGCTTGAAAGCTGTACGGCAAAACCAGAGCGGCCGACCAAAGTTTAATGTTTCCTTAACGACGATCCCTTGGGGTCACATGTGTTCCATGCACGCTTAGGGCCCCCAGTATAACGCACTGTAAACACACACAACTGTTTATTTATGGAACATAGGTTTCACCGGTACTTTCAGTAGTCAGGCGCGTAAAAGAATGGTTTGCATTTCACTAGAGAAATTCAGAATGACGAGGTTGGACGAAATATTACGGACTGCGACGCTTTCCATCATCTTCGTCTATGGATGTGTAAACATGTTAGAACTAGCGCGAGCATGCTCTGGTTTTCGAGGGCATGTTCTCCATTTAGAAACGCCATCACGGATTTTTTAATTTGTTCCGGTGCGTCCTAGTTTGGTATATTTAAAAAGCCGCGAGAAAAAGAATGAGATCTGTTTCGGTGCTTTTTAAACGGTTGCTGTACCACGATCTTTTTATTCACGTTGATTCGTAGATAACTGTTCGAAAGTTTTACGGAAAAGTATGTTCTTTAGAATATAATTGTTTTTAAGGTATTAGTATTTTATGTTTTATTTTTATTCCCAGTTTTGTTCTCTTGTACTTGCAAATATTTTATTTCTATGAGTAAAATATATTGCTTTTGGATGTCATCTTTATAAATCGAATTATTTGTAAATAGATACTCGGTACATTTTCTGTGTTTGTCGATAAATGTGTGTTTTTTTTTCGTTAGTGTTTGTATTGTACCATTGCTGTTCGCCGTTGACTATACCTATAGAGGTAGTTTATAGACCGTTGTTTAACAACACGAGACTCGAAGGCCGGACTTAAATAACATCTGTTTGAATAAGTGCACGTGTGATAATATCGCCAGATAAGTTAAAGAATGTACACTTAGCTCGAGATGCTATATTATCATTCGTATTGTAAAGCGGTATTGCTTTCTTTGTCCTTAATAAAATATCTCAGGCTGAACAGAGAAAGTTTTCATCAAAGTAAACAAGTGTCTTATTGTTCCGGAGCGTGCAGGCGATTACAGTGAGCCTAAAAACATGGAATTCATTATTTTCAGCCGTAGTTTTTATTTTCACGCGAGCCTCCATTCGAATATTATCCGTCAAAATAATGGCGCAAGAGTTTACGGCACGTTTAATTTTTTTTTTGTTCCAGTACGAATGTTTTTCTGATCGTAATAAATCACACACAATATAACTATTCCCGATTGATAGTGTCACGTCTCCGTGTATGTATTTATGGTTTCGTTTCGTTCCGCACACGTGCATATGACCATGGTACATGCTTACTTTCTATACGCCTTACAAACTGTTTAACTTACCAACGAAAAGCGACGTTTCGACGACGACGTTTATTAATTCACCGAATTATACCGAAAGAAAGTTTTTAATCGGCGTGAACAGCTCTAACTTGCAATTAATGTACGCAGAGGTACAGCCGAGGTTTTCGTTCTGGTTAAATGAGTTACAGTCTCTTGTCCCACGACTTTCAAACTTGGCGCGAGAACGTTGTGATATTTTGAAGAATTAACATTTTAAAAGTGCAATTAGGAGACGGACGAATGCATAATGAGAAATTAAATACGCCTCATCATCGGGATGAAATCATTTGTTTCCAAATACATCGTCCTTGGTGATTATGCCGCGATTAATTATTCTCTTCCGACAATTTACGATACTCTTGATACAACAGAAGTGTTAACGGTATGAATAATAATTTCTCAAGTACCCGGTAGCGATAAATGGATACAATGTTTCCAAGGCAATTGAGCTAGGGAGTATTACTAATTTTGCAAAATTAAGTATCGTTACTCTCACCCGGTTTTCCGGTATAATTATGGATAAGGAGAGGGGTAAAATAAGGTGTCTCGGAAGGTGTTAACATCTTGCTTGGCTAACCTCTTGCGAGACGTGTCTATTTAATTGCGGCAGATAATGACAGTTGATGACTGACATACTTTCGAAAAATGAATTTTGCAACGTCGTTCTTAACAAGAGAATAGAGGCCGAAGAGCCGTAAAATTATCCGCGTAATCGAACCTTCGTTTTCGCTGTCTGTTTTTCACTTATATTTGAAATCTGCGATCCCCAATTAGAATACCGCTATTATACGACGCGGTTAATAACACAGGAAAAGGAACAATTTGCTTAAAAATTGTTAGATAAGTCGGTAGATAATTTTTATTATTTATACGCATTAAATTGCACGTTTTGGGAGATTTAATAATACTCGGTGAAACAGGAATATTGAGTTTAAACCGATTGAAAATTATTGCTTCGAACCTTTGTGGTTTTACACTTTCTCGTTTGATATCGTGTACAAGCAGCTTGAAAAGCGATTGATAATCGACATACTTTTCAAAGAAAAATTTTCCAACCGCAGTTGTTTCGAGAAAGGCTAACTTGCGGGTACTAGGTAACGAAAGAAGTGCATTGTGGTCTGCAGATTCTTTGTTGGTTTTTTACAGTTTTAAAATATAAAAGTGCACTTATTTTTGGAGAAGATTGCTGCGATGCTTTCTCTACCAGGTGCACATCGTAATTTTTTTCTATATTTTGTTTAGTTATTACTTTTTTCCGATAACGCGGGATCACTCTATTTCTGTAGTTAAATATCTTTATAATGACTTACTTTCTATTTATTTATGCTTTTAAAGATACGAAAACGGTATCTCGAATGTACTTGTGTATTTTCGACGTTCGTTACATTTGTTATAATTTAACATGTCTCACCTGTAAATAATTTTCATTAACAATTTCTCTTTTTATTTCTGCTACGTGACCAAGTATTTCGCCATTTGTCCATTTATCTTGTATCCCCGATTTCATTCTTTGTATTTGTTTTATTGTTTTACGATTGATCGTCGCCATCTTTGTCTGAATCGTCGACACTATTCCACCTAAGATTGCTCTCTGTGAAACTATGACCTCTCCTCTGCAACCGAGATCTGTCAGTTACAGATAGATGTTGCATATGAATTAGTTCTCAAGTGAAATTATTTTTCGTGCCGTTAAATGTTGCGCGAACCGTGGCTTTGTTTGTCTGTCGAATGTGGAGCACAGACAGGTTACCAACATATTTAGTCCGCGAACATTTTCATCTGGTGAAAAGGCTATTTCTGTCTCACAAAGTGCCATAAATTAGCAAGTCACCCCGGTAGGTCATCGTCATATGCGCATCTTATAGACAACCACTTCCAGTTCTGCATTTAAACGTCTATAATTACCACGTAAATGTGTGTCAGTAAGGGGGCTAATGAAAATCGTGGTATAAATAGCAAATAATAGATATCTGCTCCAAGTGTACATTTCACAGAAAATTACTATGTTTGAATCTTACTAGTTTTGTAATGATCGAGGGGGATGGAGTTTTCAGCTGTTTTTTTTTTAACTAAAAAATGTGAATTAAATTAATTTAAATATTCATGTACTATAAAATTGTGTCCGCTTTAAATATTGCAAAACATCTTTTAGGATAGAAGTAAATCTATTACTATTATATCTAGTAGAAAGTGGAAAAGCAGAGTCATTTACATATTGCCATGTGAGTTTCAAACTTGAGTTTGATTATACAGGTAATCAATGTATTTTTTACTAAATTATAGACAGGTTTGCGTAAATAAAACTACGTACAATTTAAAATCTCACGTTGTATAAAAAGATGGGGACATTTTTATCGGGTCACGTCTTACACTTCGTTTATTAAAAGAACTGCGCGATAGGTGCTTGTTCCTTTACTTTTTCATTCTAAATACGTAAGATAGAAGCTTGTACTCATTTTCTATAATAAGTCTGCTGTTAGACGTGCCGTAATTGAAGTAACGTAAATTGCATCGATATAAATGTGTAATCGTTGGTTTAGTATAACAAAAATGATAATTTCCACGTTACTCGACATTAAATGGACGGCCTTTAATGTAAAATATTCATCTTTTTAAGGAACATACAGCTATTTCATGCACCATTGAACGTCCTTGATTTCATTCCATAGTCAGTTTGTAAGGAAAAAGTGTAATTTTTGTCGATAGCCTTCGTTCACTTAATATCTTACTGACTCACTATCCGGTTCTTTTACTAACCTATGGAATCAAATGTCAGGTGATTTCTGTATAGCAGCCTATTTGTATTTATCCTTTGTGCGAAGGAAAACTATTATATTTAATTATGACTCTATGCTGAACGGAGAACATCGAATAAAATGTAATATTAGTGCTCATGTGACAAAAGCAAATAATAAGGATTTTGTAATGAGTGCAGCACAAAGTCTATAAAATGAGAAACAAGCTGAGATTTTTAATTATGCATATGTAAATATTACAAAAATCAGACATTATACCGCGTTCAAACAAACTGGCTCCCCGTTGAATTGAAAATCAAGACAGTAATTAATTTGCGTTTATCGTCGATAGCGTGTTATACAATGTTTACGTAAATATCAACGGCACGGTAGTTCCATATTTGCGGTGCGCAAATATAGGACATACATTCTGTGCAAATTATTAACGTTCTCTCAAAGCGTGCATTTAAGTATCGTCTCTTATCATCGATATGTGCGATAATAACATCCCAGGAAAAATAACGGTGACTAAATCGAGTGAATCCGCACACCGTTATTCACCGTATCTTTTAACATTACGCTCCTACAATTCCGCGGAGAATGTCGAGTAATTATGCTTCGAATGGAGCGGAGCCGGAAACGAATGCAACAAGACGCGATGAAATAGTATGCGAATTAAGGTATGAGAACCGTAGCCTGCGTAAGAAAATTCCAGGACGCCTGCTCAATTGACAATTAGAGGGAAATTTTTCTGAAAAAATGTATTTTTTTAAAATGTCACTAATTTTGTAGCCTCAATTTGATAGTTTAATAGTTTGTTTTGTTCGTGATTGTAAGATTGCTGTAATATGAGTGGATTTTTGTAATCAGTAAATCTTCGTTAGGAGTTCAATTTAATTTACATTTTGTTTTGCTTTTGATATTCGTATATAATTAGAATCGTTTGTAGTGTTTAACAGGGAATGAAATAATTCGCGTATTATATAAAATGAAAGGGAAGAAATCGTGAAGTTATAGCACAATGGCACATTTCATTTTTATTATATTATTTAGTAAAGAATAAGTTGTTCCTTCAAAAATGTTTGCTTTATGATAGAATATAATCAATACCAATCCATTGTACCTATACATAAACACATACGTCGCATATCATAGATAAACGAAAACATATTTTTTATATAAAGTTATAGTATGTGATATGTAAATATTTCGAGTTGCACAAGACCGCGGTTGCCTTCAAACGCTTTAAACGAAAGAAATTGTAAACGATCAGTTTCAAACAGTTCCATGGCTCTTCGCATTCACCGTAGACAAATAAATCCATGTCAACATTTGTTAAATGCATTTATGCCAATAAAATAATCACAGGCTTCCCGGCAGCAATTTGTCCTTCAAAGTAAAGCAAAGAGTGGCCGAAGTAAGTCGAACCGTGGAACAAAAACTAGCGTAAAAACGAGCAAGCGACTACTTCGTTCAAAAGTACAGGAGCCCGTCCCCCCGAGTCTGTTCCGTTTTCTTTTCTAGAGCGAACAAGATCGTCCGAGCGAATCCAGTTTCGTGGCCGCCTAGTTACGCGTTCCTCGGAAACTGCCGAGAGACGCGATCGCGATGGATCTGGATCGAGCGATTCCCGTTCTTTCCGCGTTTTTTCTCACCCGTTTGTCAGCACATTAGCCACGTGCAAGCGAGCCTAGGCGTTGATTGTTACCGGCGTGTCGATTAGGCGAACGAAATACGCGGCACTTCTCGCGCGTTGACGCCTAATCTGCATCGGGAATACGGAAGCGCGATGGCGTGACTCCTTCGCCGTTCTTGCGAAACTGGTTTTCCGTTCAACAAGATCAAGGCCCCCACTCTTAGCCGATTGACAATTTCGAGGTTATACGCATCGCGAGGAATCTAGGAAAATCATCGAATGTTCATGGCAGGAACATTTTCTCCAGCTGCGATAACGTTAGAAATTCTTTAATTTTCACTCTAATTAGAATTGCTTGTTTATATTTCAACACGAGGGTTTTAGGAAACATTGTCTGGTTTTTGAGAATGACATCATTGTTCTGATATTATTTTATGTGAAATTGGATGAAAACCTGTACACAGCATAATGTGAAATTTTCATTAATTTAATTGAAGTCAT
The DNA here is from genome assembly GCA_917499265.3 of Mimumesa dahlbomi. Taxonomy (NCBI): domain Eukaryota; kingdom Metazoa; phylum Arthropoda; class Insecta; order Hymenoptera; family Crabronidae; genus Mimumesa; species Mimumesa dahlbomi. Next base: position 5,162,358 of record OU824118.1, on the reverse strand, counting down.
TCTTGTAGAAATCGTTCTTTCATAATAAAAGATATTTTTAGATTATAAAGCAGGATCATAACAACAATGAGAATTGTTATGTTTCCTTTTATACATGCCTGTTTCATAATCAGATAAGCTTCCACCAACTTCCTCTCAGAACGCAGGAGATTCGGAGACAATTTTATAAAATTTATGAAATTTATGATATCATTTCTTTTTTCGCCTCAGGGTTGTCTTAAAATTGCTTGCTCGGTCGCGAGGAAAGTTTCGAACGCGTGGAAATTTCTGGGCGTGGAATATTTCAGAACCCAGAAACTTTATAGTTTACTGATTTCGATCCGAACACATCTCAAAAGGTTGAAATATCTGGGGACACGAAAAATACAGATGATTCACGATAACTAAGAAACTTGAAAATATTTCTAGATTACAAAATATGTATACGGTACAATAAGTTAAAGTGTATCTACTATAACTGTAATTAGCCTTACTGAATAATCAATTTTTGTGATTATTCTCATTTTCCGAAATTGGATAAAAATTACGTGGTGATTTCACCCAAATATTTTAAAACGAAATCTGTTTTATGTTATAAAAAAATATTAACAATATTTATAGCACGAAAAATAGTTGCTAGGGTTATCATCGAGGGTGCTTGTAGAGATAAAAATCATTCTCGTTTAAATATTGTTAACGAGCATCAATTGTTGCACGTAATTCAACGATTGGCCTTTATTCTTCTTAAATTGACACACAAAGCTACTTTTTGGGAGCAGGAATTCAATTCACACATATTCATACGTGTTCGACTCGTTAAATATATAATACAAGGCTACAGGTTGTTTGCACTTAATGTAAACGAAAATAAACGACTGTTTCAGTCCTCTTGCTACGTTACAAGGCTATAGCACTGTCAAACGTGTTATTTGTACGTGGAAACCAGTAAGACGCCTCTTTGCTTTCTTGGTCCAACATGTTATTTTAGTAATTCGCAGTAATCGGTGTATGTATGTCTGTGTTCAATGGTTAAGCGAATACTTCTCACAAAGGATCATTATAAACCAATAATGTGATTGAATTATTGAAAGAATTGAATTGTATGTCATATTTAATCATACTCGTCAACCGTAATTTTCATCGACTTGGCATTTTAGGTGACCCGCAAAGTTAGAAATTTCAGGTTTCTCTGATTAGAAGAATATACCATACACAATAAGCTTCCGTTATTTCTTTTATAAACGAATGTCATTGAAAGAGTTTGTGAAGCAATTTATAAAATTGTAACGTGCGTACGTTTATATACGTTATTGATACCAAGTATTATTGATAACAAGACGCATTAATACGACACGCACAAATTATGCGACCTACTTTATTCGAACCTTGTTGGTATCGAAAGCATAGTTAACTTAATATGTATGCACTCAAACACATCGTGCATCTCAATTCCTAGACAAACACATCTTCCTGCAGCTTCAAAGTTCTGTAAATGATTTGAAATAGATTTCTAAATTATGTCGACTGACAGCTTGTTAGGAACAGAGCAAGACTTTCTAATTTACATATATGTGTAACAGCCTCTTTATCTGTTGCGTAATGAAATTAAGAGAAACACCGATCGGAAATCGAGGAAAATTTCATAAATCTCGTCTAATCGTACGAACGTACGAACGAACGTTATTACTTAGCCTAATATATTACTTATTTTATACTTCATTACCCTTTTAACCCGCTGACACATTGCATCTGTATAAATCTCCCGCTGGTTAAACAACTTGCGAAATTATTGCTGTTCACTCGGTATGTACTATCGATCATTGCGCGTTCCATTCTATTACCGGTTAGAAAACAAATCGGTGCTTTTCACGTGGCCACTTTCGGATCCCGAGTGCAACGGTTTTGCATAATAGCGGCCGATCGATACTGATTGATGGTTTCGTGATGCCGCCAGGCTGAAATTAACGGCGGATATCGTGCGACACGGCTCGTTAATCGGGCAGCCGCGACGGTTAAGTCCGCAAGGAACGTGGACGTCCGTTGTTGCGACCGTTACCCATCTACGTGTAATTCTGCATGCGTAATTAGCCGTTGGATGCGTGCTAATTACCAGAAGACCACTGTTCCGCGAAGCGTGTCTGTAATCCCAGTTACGGGAATCGAATCGAATCGGGAACTGTCATATTCGTTATTATTGGCTCCATACGTGTTGTCCGTATTATCTCGTGTGCAGCGTCTGAATCTGTCACGGACATCCGGTTAATCGCGACCTGTCGTAAGCGGATGGAACAAATGAAAATATTATCTCGCGTAACGGCATGTTTATTCACACGGACGAGCGGATAGGAAAGAATGAATGTTGGCGGTGTGCGTTCGGGACAATTACTAAATTCATAGCATAGTTTCATATTTGTTTCCTTAACAGTGGAATATTTTACCCTTTTGCGTAACTTAAGACTGATGTTATATTGTTTTTTTTTTTTTATTTTTTATATAATTGAATTGTATGTAACGACATTTTTTAGAAAATAATTCCTTCCTTTCTTTCACGTTAAATATGTTTCTAATAAAATAATACAGAACGTGAAAGTATATTGACTTTTTAAATTGAAAGTTTAGAAGGTACCAGATGGATTAATTATGAGTATCTTTACGATACTGTAGAAGAAATTAAAGACAGAGAATTGAAACAGTATTAACGTGATACGATTTGCGGGAAAAGTATTGCAACGAATTGTTTGTTCGTTTAATAAATAATATATTAAGGTACTCTCAGTCTATTAGATACAAAAATGCAATATTTTCTCTAAAATTCACTTACATCCGTGCAGGAACTATTTCTATTCCAGATAATCCGAAATTGCTTTTCAAGTAATTCCCCGTTCCCTTACTTCCCTCGGTCCATTTACTTTTCATTTATGGAAATCTAGAAAAATGTACCGGCGAATCTGCGATTCGTATCTCCCGAACTTTTCCCAACGAAAGTCGCGGGAATATTTGCATAATGCGAGTGGCTTGTTAACGTTTATTCCTCCGCCGCGTTAATCGTAAGACTTCGAAAATGCAGTCGTCGTTTAAGACACGCTGAATCGTTATGAATTTCCATATCCTGCTGAACCCGTCCCCCGGGAAGTGGTGTGTCTCCTCGAGGGGCCCGGTTTTGGCTCGGGAATCATCATTTCGAGCCGCTGCATAATCCGGCTGGGTATCGGAGGTCCACATGCATTATGCAAACTACCAAGTGACAGGGATCAAAGGTCGCGACCATTTAATCGTAAGCGAAAAGCCCGGGGTCGTCGTTTCTTACATTTAACGCCGTCGAGTCGCCGGCAGATGAGAAACAAGAGATTATGGGGGGAACGATAGACTCGCGCGTATAAAAGACGATAATGTATGCAACTCAGGTACTATAGTTCCTGGCAACGCCCGCTATATGCTGGGCCATGCATCAGTCTCGCACGTGGCTTTAAACGTAAATTCCCGTCGACCGACCACGACGTTACATACGTGTCACGAAAATCGAAGGGCAACCCACACTCCGGAATATAATTACACAGGATAATGCTTCTTCATTATCACGAGCGTGCAACGAGTCCTCGGGTAGTTTTACTTTCCTGTATTTTACACTCGACGCTTTGTAATCCCCTTTAATACTTGTATTACGTAACACTTTACACTCGCATGGTATCAACGGGGTAATTTTATAGGTAACGTGTGCGCGTTATGTAACTAAGGTTGCTGAGATGCGCCCTACGTTGTGGTTGTTGGTCTGGGGATATACGTATATGTATGTATGTACACTAGGGTGGTCGTTAAAAATTAAATCTTTTGCGACGCACCCTAAAAAGCTTGCTTTTGATGAGTAAACACTGGGAGATTTTTTTTTTAATTAAAAACAAAACGTGCCTCAACACGATTTAAGTTAAATCATATTTTTGGGGAATTTTTATGAGAATACGATTTTATTCGAAATATAAACAATTATAGAACCCAAATCAATAAAAAAACATTAGTTAATTGAAATAACAATAAACAAAAATTTAAATTCAAGATTTTTCCCAGTTGATTTGATCTATTATAAAAAAATGAAAGATATTCAAATTGATATTTTTATTTTAAAACTAAACTAGTACAAACGTAATTTTATTATCTAGATTTCTTCATTCCAACGTTTAAGTAAACTTTCTTTCGCATTTTTAATGCCTTTACTTACTTCTATAATCAATTATTGATAAAAAGAAATTTGAATTTAAATTTTTGTTTATTGTTATTTTAATTAACTAACTAATGTTTTTTTATTGATTTGGGTTTTATAATTGTTTATATTTCGAATAAAATCGTATTTTTCATAAAAATTCCCAAAAAACATTATACAAAAAAATTAACTTAGATCGTCTTGAGGCACGTGTTACTTTTAATAAAAAAAAATCTCCCAGTGTTTTTTCATCAAAAGGAAGGTTTTTAGGGGGCGTCGCATAAGATTTAATTTTTAACGACCACCCTAATGTACACCCACGGTCAACAGTACCGTTGGATTGCCTGGGGTTCGAATTGTTTATCAGCAGTGGAAAAATTGAATTCGTGTTTGTGACGATCATTGCTTTTATCGTTTCATTGAATCGGTATTGTGAATGCTTTATGCACCAGATAATATATAATTTTTTATAAATGGTTTTGTTATCGCTGTCTGTGAAAAATGAAAATTATTGCACTTAGTGCATTTTATTTGGTGTCTGCGATGCGTTCCAATAATTTTTTGTCAAAATCAGCCATGAAATTTTTCATTTATCTTTCCAGTTATCGAGTCATACACTATAACATATAGCCACGGTGATGCGTTCGAATTTTACAGCGAATTATACGCTACATGAAATAAGTATGGAACTCATCGTTTCACTAATCTCTAAGATTGCAGTTCAATTACCATGGAAAATCTTTTATCAATAATTTCTGTCTGTGATTTCTTCACGCACGGAAAATACCAATGTTTTTCCCAGGATTAATATACGCACGCTGGTAAATATTACTATGTCGAATATGCCGTACAGGGTAATTTGCTTAAACTCTTCGATTTTCAGTCGGTGATATTAAGACAGCTCGACCATAGCGTGGAACGTTAAAAATAAATCGGCGGATCAAGATACACGCGTCATAGTAACCTTCAGCTATCTAAACCTTTCATTTGTAATCTTCTATTTCGTTTTATGGTCGGGTCATAAAATCTATAGTTTCGACTTCGACATTAGTCAAATTTACATCGAATACCGGTCAGCTTTCTACGTCCGGGCGGATTTCTCCATTTTTGCATAAAACTGTCTTCCGCTTCCAGCTGTTAGGATGGTCGGTTGAAAGTTTTATTTATATTTCTCGTTCGCGCCCAATGCAGAATTTCATTTCATTCCAGTTTACTACGATTCGGTCGTATAACACGGCTGAGAAATCGACGATCCCTCGCCGCCGGTGAAATCGTTAGTACATAGACGGTTTCGCAATTGCTGCACGGTTGAGTCAGGCATAGGTTTCGAAGTTTCTATCGCTACCTTTCAGTGGTGTCGATAAAATCAATCGCAATTATATATTGCAGTTGCAGTAGTAATAGAATGTTTTTACCTAAATGATTTGTTCACGTAAATTATCCTTTTGTTTATTACGTGCGCTGTGCTACGTGTAATCAGCAGGTATGAATTAGAATAAAATTTATTTCACTATTGCTGCTGAATATTAGGGAATTGCGGTAAAGTGTTAAACACATAATCGAAGCATATAGCATTTATTAAAACCGCCCGTGCAATTCTTAGATTTTGGAATGAAAATCAAATTATATTTTTTGGAACATTATTCGCACGATACACAAGTCATACTATTATGTCACTATCACCTATCACAAAACACCGTTTACGATATGCTGTAAAAAAATACACATTACACATTTTATCTCTCGGAAATTCATTTCAAATAACCAAACGTGTCTTTAAAAGAAATATACCCAGCGCGTTACCAAGAGAGTAAAAAGAATAAGGTAAAACAGACCAACACGATTGTGAAACAAAACACTGAGGTACATCAGCTCTATCGGTTCTACGGTATATTTCCTTTATACTGGCACATTGTAAAAAATTCAGTACAAAAGTACCGGGCGACTGGTCATCTGGTATAATTAAAATCGACGGCAAAGGTCCCTAAACCAGTCCGTGTAACGAGGTTTCGTTCGGGTTACTTTCTCATTTACTTTTTTCACTTATTCCCATTACGAGGCCCGAAATATCGCTGGACGTCTCCGACACACTGGCTTACATAAGTTCCTCGTATACGGAACGCATACGCGCACGTGCGTGTAACGAGGAAGGAAAACAACGTGCGTGAGTGCATGCACGAAAGACCGGTCCTCGAACGAGGGCAGTCAGGACGTAGTGCTACGTCACGTACACGAGAATCTTTCGGGTTTGCTTCATTTTCCTGCACCCCTTTTTTTTAATATCGCCGCGGTCTTACGTAAATGCCGGTTTTATTAATTAGCCTGTCCAACGTCGGGCTTGGATGCACGCGCCGCGGTCAGTATCAAAGGTTAAGCGAGATAGATGCACGTGAGATACGTTGAAATGAAAAATATAATGTGATATACGATGGGTAGTAAATGTGTAATTGGCAGTGATTCGAAGTCAGCGGGGAATCTCGGGTTAAAGTATTTTAATGTGATTTAGTTCTTATTGTTTTGTTAAGCTTACCTTTGTTCTGGGCAATGTATTTATTTATAGCTTTTTCTTATTTTGTGGTTGTGCATCGTGGATTAAAAATATTGTTATATGTGTGACTAATATACTTTATCGTGTTCAAACAATTGTTTTATTCTTCTTCTTCTTCTGTTTCTTTATAGTCGCATCAACGTCTAGGGTTATTAGCGAGTGTGTTCAAATGTTAGATTTCACCTATTAATTTGATGCATGCTAGGAAATTTATGATGTTCTTCACTTTTTTAGGGTTGGTTAAGGCACTTTTTAGGTCACTTGGAATGTTATAATCAGATCTCGATCTATATTTATGTACCATAAAAGTGTATCTGCAATTGTGTTCTATTACTTTGTTTTACTTGGAATTCGCTTTATCACTTTTCCGTGGAGGTTCGTTGTCCTTTACTACGAGAAAATATTTTTCTTAGATTTCGAAAAGAATGTTATGTTTTTCAAAATTAAAGATGTGGTATTGGGGTTTTGCAGTAAATTTATTCTTACTGTTAAATGATTCACGGTCAAGTTGAAATTTTTCACTTTTTTCTTAACGAATGTGATAGGACAAGAACACTTCGTCACAGTGACAAACGAAATATCTATTTTATTTTGCGAAACTTTAATAACGTATTAAATGTTGTTTTCACAAAATTAACAATTCATAAACCTATAATAGATCCTCATTCCTTTCTTCATAAATTCAACATTGTAGCGTTTCTTTTAACGATAATGTGTGAATTTCGCTGAAAGGAAACGATTTTATTGGGAACAGATAATATTCGTCTAATGAGTTACGTAAGTATTTCCTCTTATTGTCATGCGCACAAGGAAATGCATTCTCCGATGAAAAATTTCACAGCAGAGCCTCTCTTACTTTTCCTAAATGAGCTCTGGCTGCTTTCTTTTCCGTAAGGCACGACTCGCACCTAATCTCGATAATTACTCGACGTTGTGCTCCTCATAATTAAGCAACTCTTTAAACTATCCCGAATGAAAAAGTGTTTTTCCTCTTCCTTACGTTTTATCAATTAGAAAGCGCACCGCTATAAATTACAATCTTGGATTCCCCGACGTACCAAACGAATCCCTTGTTATTGCCCGTGCTAACGGTGCAGATATTACGAACCGATTTCTAACGCGTAAAAATCGCAACAAACTTCATTTGGCCAGGATAACGGAGCATTTTTATTACCTTGCTGACCTGGAACAATCAACATGTAACGTGGAACAGTACACCATGCTTCCCTGTTTCCCCGTACTGTTGAACATTCCGAATTATCTGAGCTCGTTTTAATTTAAATTTCAATTTGTGTCTTGTCCATTAACCTGGAAACATAAATACAGCTCCATTACTCATTAACCTAAAAAAAAGGAACGCAGTTATACATATATAGAGGGCGAAGTTCAGTGTTCAAAGTGTTCTATAATATAATTGCTTCATAAGCAAAATAAAAAACCGTAGAGATTAATATATACCTCATTTACTCTTTCTATGTCGTGTATCGCTTATTTCTATAAAATTTGTTGGGGATTTATTTTATCCACGTTATCTCGATTAAAACCGAATAAAAAGAAATTAATGGAAGATGTGAGAATCACGTATAATACACTGAAGTACAGCCGATTAAAATGTTGCTAATCTCAGACTGTATCATGGAATTGGATACGACGTTCCCACGTATGCTTCCTATTATCGATCGGAGCAACGAAGCCTGAATCCCGGCGGGACAACTCGCGCCGGCTGGTTTGCATATACCATACACTTCGTGTTTCTTGTTCGAAAGATAAACCTATCTACAAGAGACTTTTCCTGTGACGATATCATTCGAAAGCAATTCCTGAGACAATACGCTGGCATTCCGGCTGATTCTCTGGTAACGACAATATTACTCGTATTTGATATTTGTGGAAACCTTTATTTTGCTGCGATTTTATCTACTCCTTGTTCACATTCCATTATCTCTTCGGGTTTCGGTAAAAATTACTCGGGGATATGGAATTTTCTGCTTCCGGGTATCTCTTTTCCGGGAAACGTCTACGCGTTAAAATTTCTAGGCCTGTCCGATTTCTTGTGAAGTTTCTACGCTTAAAATTTCCACACCCAGAGAAATTTCCCTTCCAGATCTGTTCTCATTCGATAAACAGATAGAATCTAATCTACAGTTTCTTCAACGTTAAAACTTTTCCCTTGTAAATTTATTGTGCTCGTCGGAGACTTTTATTTTTTTGTGATTTTACAAGGCGATCTGTAAGACAGATTGTTACCGATCTTAGCTAGACAAATAGAGTTGTTTGTTATATCTAGCTGTTCGAGAGGTTTGCTATGTGAAAGAAGCGTTAATATTAGATATATGGGGTGCAGTAGTAGCCTTCCGGAATAGATGGTATCTTCGCTCCGTAATAATTGACTTTCGTTCATTGTTCCACTATGTTCGTTATGAGCTAGTCCTTTTACGTGACTAGCCAGTTGAACTGCCATCTTGTGCACATACTTCCATTATTTCTTATCGCGTTCAATCACGTAGTATCCAGTCTACGTATATTTCAACGAAGATCGCTACGATTTAATTCAAACACGTTCTTTTATTTACTTTTAAGTGTTCTGCAATTAACGATAAATTTATGTGTCCCGAATAAACAATTATAGAGATTAATTCGAATGCTACAAAGAAGAAATGTATATCACTGTAACTAACGTATGAAAGTACACGTAAAGTATTCCTACATTGTCTATTCGCTTAGACCACAATGGAGGATTTTAATTCAGCTCATTATTGGCTTCCTAGAAGATTCTGCTGCAGATTGTGCATCGAACCTGTGGAAACTTAAATAAAATGTAAGCACGGTGGAATATGTGATCCATAGATACTACTCTCGTGGAATTGTTTGATTCCGGAATAAGGTTTCATAACATTCACAGTTTTCGTAATATCCAGTTACACAAGTTTTCATAGCTTACTGTTGCAATACAGGATGCTAGTGATATGGGTGTTTGAAATTTAAATGACGCGTTCAAAAGTATTTAAATATTTTTTACAGTTATCCAGGTGTCCGATCCGCGAGTTACTAATTGTAAGATTCTTCAATACGTTGAACCATCGATGCTATAAAGTTTATAGTATAAACGGTTCTACATCACCATTTTCGTAATGACGTGGTTTCGTGGTGAAAGCACGAAATTCTAAGTGTTTTGGTTTTATATTAATTTTAAAGAAAATAGAAGTTGTATTTCTTTCAATCTTTTACGCTATATAAAGATATATTTGATGTACATGTCTGAACTTTTGAACCAAAAAATATGCAGTAGATTAGCCGCTAGGGAGAGTGTACCTAATTATAGCGCGCCGGGAATTGAAAATTGGCAATAAAAATTACATTAGATGTAATAATCGCAAAACAAATAATCCATTATATTCCAAAAATCACACAGCGTCGAATCCAAATGTTAATTTTTTACCATTTATTTTTATTACTCTTTCGCCGAAATGAACGGTTTAATTGTAGAAATTTAAGAATATTTTAGCTCTATCCACAAGAGAACATAGTATTTTTAAAGGCCTATTTACCTAATAAATAGTTTTAAAGTTACTTCTCCCGAAAATTTCAAAAACCTCATTTCGGAAAAAATAATTAAAAAATTCTACAGTGAATTTCTCCTATAACGCGATACTTTCAAAACACGGTACGAATTATCCTTTTACAGGAGAGTTGACTGTAGGAAGTGCCCTTTATTCCCATTAATCTTTGTAAAGATCAGCGATAGAAAGTGTACTTCACGAAGTTTAGCAGTCGGAGTCATACATTCCAGTTCGCTCAAAAAGCAGGTCTAAAATTCATCGTATCTCCGAAAATATTTTCAGTTATAACTCGTAATTTTCAAGGTATTTTTTCAAGATATAGTTGTAATGATTTATGAAAGAAAAAAAAATCAATTTTTTGTTAACTCGATGCAACAGCATCCCCTTTAAGTACATATGTCCTTAAAACGAGCCGTTCGATCGTTGACTATACATAAAAACTGATATGTAGTACTTCATCGGGGCAGAGTAGAGTCTATCCGTATCATTGGCTGCGAGCAATCCCGTGAATTATATCGATCTTCCATGATAGATGATATCTGCCGACGTTTAATCGTGTTCTCTCTTCGTTCGGACCTACGCTATATTTATCGTCAGCCTATTCGCGTCACGTGGCCACACATTTCAAAACATACATTCGGTGCACACACGTATGTATGACAATATACAGGGTGTAAGAAAAATTCTGGGGCACTTTAGGTTTGTGGATAGAACGCATATTAACCCTTAGCGCTCCGCGCGTTTCTCGAGTAATGCCTACCAGCAACTCCGGCACATTTTTAGAGCAAAGCGCCTGAGATAAAGGATGTCTTATTTTGAGCGGAAAAGATTACACGTCCATGTGAATGCATTTGTTTTTATACATGTTATAAATATGCATTTTCCAATTGTAAATATAAAAAAAATTTCAAATTTTGTAGTTCACCATGGTGTGATATCTATGAAAACAATCTCCCATGTGCATTCTGGGTTTACTACTCGTATAATTACCATTCTTCGTCTCTTTGGAATAATAATTTCAGTACCGTTACTCGAAGTGTCAGAATCATTACCAACATTGTCTTCCGCAATATCTTGTAACACTTCAAAATCAAACACATCGTCCGAATCACTCACTTCTAAATTCTCATCACAGTACTTTTAATTCTCCATGTTCCTAGGTATACAAATAGGCAAAAAATGTTTTAATTGTAATGCAACAGACGCTAACAACGTTTTCAATACGAATAACAATTGCCAACGCCAACAAAAGCATCGCATTTTCAGTGTAATCATGTCAAAAACATTGGGCTCCGAAACGGAGCCTTCGGATCTGTGGTACAAATTATGGATGGCTCCGTAGCAGAGCCAACGGAGCGCTAAGGGTTAATAAGAAAAAAAAGTCTTATAAGTTATGGGCGCAACCCACCCGCTATCGAAATACAACCCTTTTTGTAAAAAATTTTAAAAAAATCATATCTCCGAAATGGTACGTCGAAGATGACCGATTTTGATTGCAATATAACCGGAAGAGACTAAAGTTTACGAAAAAAATATCACTATCTACGCAAAGGAAAATTTAGTGAATGCCCTCAATTTTTCCCAAGTTGTTACAAACCTGCTACGATATAGGTAATCGACGCTGTTTGGATTAAACAAGAATAAATGTTATTTAACAGCAATAATCGCAGCAATTATATTTTTGTCTATTATCTTTGAACTTCTCCGGTTATGTTGCAATCAAAACGGGTCTTCTACGACGTACCATTTCGGAGGTATGATTTTTTAAACATTTTTTACAAAAATGGTTGTATCTCGATAGGGGGTGGGTTGCGTCCACAGCTTATAAGACTTTTTTTTTATTTTTATGCGTTCTATCCATAAACCTAAAGTGTCCCAGAATTTTTGTTACACCCTGTATATGTACGCGTTCGCCAGGTATGTCTGCGTATGTATCTCGGCGCAGTTATCGCGAACAATCGCGGCTATCACGAAGCAGCGAGGATTAATAAAGGCAAACGTGAGTGGGATCTAGGAAGTTCTTGTATCGGCCTGCAACTCGTCAAGATCTCGCGTGAGGGATCGACGTTCGTTTCTGGATCGTTGACCTCCACGGTGAAAATCGTTCCGCCGCGCTCCCCGACGCCCACCCCGAATGATTTATTCGGATTATAAATCGGCGTGAAACTCCTATATCATCCCGGCTGGCGTCTGCTTTGAACGTTATGCTGCAGGAAGTCAAACGCGTCGATTTTCAGCCCACGCGTTTTCGTGGCTCCTTTGTGTGTTGCGGGTCGCGAAACAGAAACACTCGTGTTTCCGTTCAATGAATCTGCAATTTCGCTCGGTTCTCGAAACCGAGCGCCACGGAGAAATGACAATTTCTTTGTGCCGGTTTACCGCGGTGAACTCAATCGTGGAACGAATAATAAAAAAGCTTCCGTTCGCGAACATTAGGTTGCAACGGTTTCCGAAAGTATACGTGTCTACGCGATTATCTGAAATATTATTCTAAACAATTTATATTATATCTAATAGTTCTGTCTTAACGATGCATTCTATTTTCTGTTACAGGTAAGAAGCAGTCTGCTCGTGAATGTTTAGCATATCAATCTGTGAGTACAATATTTAGGAAGCTGTTTTGACGTTTCTTGACGATTTGTCCGATTGATTCGTACAAGTTTTATATCCATCGATTTTTAACCGTCTTACTATTGTCTTCGCTTCGTTATGTCTTAATACTGAAAGTCTATAGTACAGTTGTCGAGGGAAGGTGCACATTAGATTAAATTAGTATTATTACGATCAGCAATAGTCTCCCTTTATTCCGATGTACTTTCACTTGCAAATAGACTGAGTTTTTACCGAATAAAGGTAAAAAACTGTCGAGAAAGCGGGATCGTCGCGGGTACGATTGTGTTAAGGTTGCAATTTTCCTTTCTGCATCCATTACTGTCATCCTTCTAAGCGTCGCAATGGACTTGTTGCACCTGTCATCCAACTTCTCAGAACTCTTGTTGTTCTTGCAAGACTACGGTCGTACGAGAATTATCAGAGAATTGTTAACCACTTCGACAATCCCGAAGCGATAAGGAAAAGGTAGAAGGCTAATTAATTCTACGGGTTAGATCACGTTTAATACGTCTAGTTACGAAATGGAAATGCGTAACTTTGTTATCTGAAGTACTTTTTACTGCTGATATTGCTTCCACTCTTGATTTCCTTTGAAACAAGTTGAAGAAGTGTTGAGAAGTGTTGTTGAAGGACTACGAGTACCGCACTCGTTTTTATGGAACATTTAGAATTGCTTTAAATTCGTATTGAAAACAAGTTTTGTGGAATTGCGAACAAACGGGATTTAAAGGCGGTGTGTTAAATGTTTCGAGGAGTATGCAAAGTTAACTTTGTTTTACTGTGTTTTATTCACAAGAAGTCTATGAAAATTATGAATGTGGGAATTTAAGATTCTAATCAATTATTTAGTAATTGAGACAATTCTTGTCTGTTGTACGATAAATAAATTTTTCCACAGTTGTGATTTACGTATTTGTCGATATCTTAATCACGCACGCCATGTATAATTTTATTTCATCATAGTATTAATATGTTCTTCATAATATAATCTAGAAATATTAGTTTCTGGTCTTACAATGAAAGTTAGAAAATTAAACGTAGAAAATGTACGCTCAAAAATATAAATGTTTCCTAACAGATAGGTGAAAAAATAATGTAAACGATTAAATTGCTCTAGCGTTTTTATAAACGATTTCCAAGTTAAAAAGACTAAGGCTTTCCTAACAACTCATCTCCACTTTGTAACTATGGAAATGAAAATTCCCGTTTAAATTAATATCCAGCTGAAAGCATTGAAATGCGTTACGTTATTGTGGTTAACCCACGGGTAGATCCTGATCGTACCTTTGACCCCCGAGCTGCACGAAGGACGTTACATCCCGCGTTCCAGCGTTAAAAGGGCTCTGTCGGCAACCGTAGATTTTTTTTTCCTCAATTATTTTTATCCGTCTAGCTCGTGCTATCGTAAAAGCGCCGCTCGAATGGTAGCCTCTTATAAAACGTTCTTTCGGCGTCAAGTGCGTCTTCTCTCCACCAGGATTTCTTCTCTTTCTTCATTCTTTCTTCCTTTCTTTCTTTTCTCTCTTTCCGTTTTTATTACTCTTCTTATTTTCCCTCGAGATAACCGGGGACCGTGTTGTAGCCCGGGGAACGAGTTTTGCAGCTAGACAAGCTCGCCAAGGCGAACGGAGCGACCACGAAGTTGCGCTCGTGATATAAAGAGGATGAGTGGACTATAGTACAAGGAGAGAAAAGAGGGAAAGGGAGAGAGATGGTGGAGCTCATTTGCATGCCGTGTATACGCGATGCACGCGCAAGACTCTGTAGTAGATCGCTGATCGCCTAATAAAGCGAGGCGACAGACATTCCGCTGCGCTTTGACTAGACTTTTGCGCATCGTACGATATTCTCGAGTAATTTGAGCGTTAATGAGAGGGTCTGAAGAGTGGCTCCGCGGGGTTGCTATCAGTGGTATGCGAGAACAGAAAGAATACGCAGCAGTTTCGAATCGGACAATTAATCAGTCTTTGGGAGTTTTGGGAGAAAATGATTGGGGTAGAAATTAGTACTTGCGGACGAATTTCGGTCGTTTCTTATGTTTATTTGTTGTGAGATAATTGGTCGATTATCCTCGGATTTGTAGTTTATCGGAACAGTGACAAGGAGTCATAAAAAGGACGGCGAATATTTTCGATGACTATCTTTATATGTATATCTGTTTGTAAGGAACATTTTTGGTTTGTTAGAAAATTGGGGAACAACTTCTTTTTACGCTTAATAGAAGTATGAAAAAGGAATCGCGTAATCGCATTTGCATGTTGGTGATAACCGTATTAAAACGCGGGAACACTTTTCGATTTTTGAGTTTTAATAGTTGCAATGGATTTCGGGTTTGAGTAATTGTTATGGATTTCCGATTTTAATAATTACAATCGATTTCATTGGTACAATTATATTCGACAGTATGTTTGGATCACAGAATAATGATGTATAATGTGTCAATTGTATTGAAATTGAAAGCGTAGCTATTATTCGTTTTTGTCACTCTTCTCCAGGATGTATGATTAGAAAAAACACACGGTAACAGGTTTTGGCCCATTTATATCGGGCGTGGACGTCAATTAAACATAAAATAAATTCTAGCTAGATTATTAAGAGATTATTGTTACGGTGTAATGTAGTTGTAGCGAGTAGCGAAACGACAATAAATAAACCGATAGGCATTCTCGATACTGCGATTCCACTTTTAAACGCTGATATCCGAAGACAACTTTACGACATTGTAAACATGTACGTGTGTAAATGATTAAATGAACTATAAATTAAAGTTCCTTAGGCGATACAGCCTCGTCGCATTTTAACGTCGTGTCGCAAGTAACTGCTGGACAAGGAACTAGAATAACTCGTGTTGATTTTCTCGTTAATTCTCTATCACATCGTTACAAACTTTTCCAGCTGTAATTGGATCGTTTGATTGGAAAATATGAACGGTAGAAAAAAAAGTACGAAGGAAGCAGATTTTTAATCGTCTAATTCGGATAAGTATTGTTTTCTTTAATCGCAATTAACATAATTATCGTGTATTCTTTCACCGTGTGTGTTGCGTTGACATCCCTAAGTGCTATTCACGCGAGTTTGCATTTGTGTTTGTGTAAACATCCAATAATGTAGGTCTTCGCGTAATGTTCGAGTGTCGGGTTACCTGTCTGATTAGATGGTACACATCTAGGATTACGATATGCACACATCGTGTATTACCGATGAAACACGACGCCGTATGTATCATTTTCGTACAAAACGATCTTCACAGTGACACGTTACGTCCTTCTTCAAAGGCAAAGGTCTAAATTTCAATTCGAATTATGTACATCCAATCGATCGCCGAGCGTAAGTTTTTTCTTGCTCGCGTTTCGCAAATTCCGGCACGTCGGGTTCGTTAAACCGAAATCGCGCACTCGGTTTTTCGAATACCGGCGCACTGAGTTATTGGAAATCTTCCAAGAAACTCGTGCGTATGTACATTAGTTCCAGACATCCGAGGTCCATTAGCGAGCTCATAAAACTCGATAAATGAATTCCGCGTGCGGCAAAAATGCGTCGATTCACCTACATACATAGCTATGTAGCGTAATGTTGTTTTATAACAACATACCGCGTCGGCTCTTTCTTCCTTTTATTATTCATAAACGAAAACGCCTTGTTCCGCGCGGAATAATGGTGTATCACTTCTTCGCATTCCGATGCGGAATCACGCGTTTAATTAAAATCTCGTGACTCGGAAACCTTGAACGGGAACGATTCGAGAGCAGCGGCGTGCCTGGCGCCGTTCGTGTTCCGATTCTCTATGCGCCGATCTAATCATTTCTAACGCCAGCCGTACGGATTCTAAACGCGGGTTAATCCGAGCCACCCCGATCGCCGATCGATTTCCTTTCGATATAGGAAATTAAATTCCTACTGAATCGCGATGGGTCAAGCGGTCGAAGCCTAAAAAAAGAAAATGACAATCGTACATCCTGCGGAAGCGGATGTACGGCAGCACGCTTCGCTAACCTCTTCAACCTCCCACTCCTTCGTCTCCTCCGCTGACTGCATTGGTGCATCGTTAGAACGATTCATTGTTACTGTTTGCTGCGTTACATAAACGCGACTGTGTGCCGTAGGTGTTTGAATTAATTCGCTTATAGATTAACAAGTTCCAAATTGTTTTTGGTATTTAATGCTAAATCTACCAGGGCTGATCAAATCTCCATTTTCCAACCGTTTATTGAAAATTCTACGTGTAAAGTTATAGCTTCAAACGTTATTTGCGGCAATTAAAATTAAAAATTCACAATTTTTGTTCATTATTGCCCTCATTAAATTATAAAAAATACAAATTTTATTTAAATTCCATCGCATTCATCTACTTGGTAAAAAAACGTAGGCATAAATCATTGGTAGGATTAGTGTTAACATTAAACCTATCGACAGTTTAGGTACATATTCTTATCGGATCCGAAAAAATGAGAACCTTTGCAATTTATTTCAGGTAACACTTAATTTGGCATAAAGACCTGTATTTTCTTTGTGTTGATTAAAGAAATTAACACTGAACGGTATAACGTTGCATACAGACACTTAATAAAAAATTCGAAAACGGTCATTTTGACCCACCTCGCTAGGTTTAGTGTTAAATTTATATATTTATCCGAATCACTTGCATCTCGCGGTATAAAAAAACTTCACCTAATGAGAATTCTATTACAAAAATACTCCTAAAAGCGACAGTTATTACCGTCCGTTTCATACTTCGTTCCCGACAATGCTACTGTAATCGTCGCGATCTAAAAATAATACGTTTTTTTCTCCGCTCGGATATCCCCGTCGCAGTCCAGACTTTGTGGGAAACAGAAGTTGCGCCAGGCTGGTTTACGCCACTGTGGGTTTTGTTTCTTCGTATTCCCCCGCGTGCATACATACGTAGCGTGCGTGCCATATGCGCCGTATGTACCAATTACAATTCTAGTGGCTCGCATGCACAGACCCACGGGGCCCGTATTCACGGACGGAGAATGTCGAATGTGCACATTGAACTTCAGCCGCATATGCCGGGCACTCGTGGCCGACTCGGAAGGCGTTTCACGTTGAGCACCGTTTCTCCCTGTGCAATGTCCGACGATTTTATCGGATAAGTGCGCGCGGCAGATCGACGTCGATTAATTTGTCCGAGGTAAAAAGCGGCGGCCGGAAATAGAATAGAAAAGCTATCGAGACGCTTGAACCCCGGGGACCTTTGATACGTTTCTTTTGACGATGGCCATATCGATACACGGTCGTTTTCGTTTCTTATACGATCATTGCCCTACGAAGTCTTTTACCATACGCTGGACGCGTTTGTAACCCCGGAACTGTTTGTCCGACGCGACGACGCTTTGAAACGCGGCCGTATAAGGAACCGAGAGAGTTCAATTAACCGGGGAATTATGCAAAGTGCCGGTGCCAAGTGAGGATCATTTGCATTTTCTGCAAATGAATATAGATATTAAATTTAAATCGACGGCGATTGGATTACGGAGGCTCGGCCTGGATTCGAACGTGTTTTTGCGCATGTCATTGTTACTCGTGTTGGGCATCTTTTGTACATTTTGTATTAAACGGTAAAGAGACTTCTGGTTTATTTAATATTATTGTATTGATCGGGTTTATTAAATTTCACGTAGTTTATTAAATGTTAAGAATCTAAACTTTTTTTGCATCATGAAAGTGTTAATTTAACAGTTAAGAGGCGCAAAAAAAGCGATTTTTCAAGAATTTTTCCTGAAAAGACAGTTAAATTGATTAATGTAAAAGTTTGTACACATATTGAGATAACTTTTAACTGTATTTTAACATTTTTCATTTGTAAAAATAATAATTTTGAGAGCTGTTATAGTTGATCTCCAGGAGCTCCTCTAAAAAAAAGCGCTTTGCGGTGACCACGATATCTCGGGACTGAATCTTTTAAAATGAAAAAACCGAACGGATTTCGTTAAAGTAACGTATAATCTAGTAATTAATCGAAGGAATAAACAAAATAACAGTTTTTGACAAAATGGCAGCTTCTAAAACAAAAAAATCGGTTTTTCACAAAAATTTTTGCCTTAAATTGTTCATAAAACAAAAAATATTAATCGGTGAAAAGAAACCTTCGATTAATTACTAAAAAATATAGTCAACAAGCTTGTGTTGTGTTGTTCTGGATTCGAACGTGTTTTTGCGCATGTCATTGTTACTCGTGTTGAGCATCTTTTTTTCATTTTGTATTAAACGGTAAAGAGACTTCTGGTTTATTTAATATTATTGCACTGATCGGGTTTATTAAATTTCACGTAGTTTATTAAATGTTAAGAATCTAAACTTTTTTTGTGTGACAACACACACATATTCCGACAGTGTAGACATATTTGTATAGTACGGACTACGAAGTATTTAAGCGATTAAAAAATTGCGTAAAGCTACGATCAATTTTTTGCATGAAAACAGAGGTATTCACTTATACCTCATGAGTGTCGTAGCAATAGGTTGGCCAGAACGTTCATACGGTTTGGATTAAGGTAATTGTGTTGCGATCAGTTTACGAAACGATGTTGCAAAAACGGTATACACTATGCTTTGTTGCAAATGGAACGGAATTATGTAGTAAGAATGGGAATGACACGCAAGTTGCACCCGACAATTCGATTCCCGTTATGGCGAAAGAATAACGCGTTGTGCGGTAATCTCTAACCATCTTACAATTTACAACGTTTTCGCCGTTATTAAGAGCAAAAAGATACCGTTCCATGTCAAATACGAAACCTATATTTCTCCATAAATCAGACTCTTTCTCATGGTATTGAAAGCATCCAGGGAAATATGTTCCATGCAATTCCGCGTACATTTTATATGAAAACATTTTAATATTTTTAATTCAGCGAGATTCTTACATGGTATAAGATCTTTGTAATATAAAATATAAATAAGATTCTTCGGGAATTATTTCAATATGTAGGACATTGGGGCCGGGAAAAATAGAGGATATATATATACGGTATCTTAAAACTGTGGAATTTAATGATTGGGTAGTTAACAGGCGATACTCATTTTCCTTCGTCGTGTTTGAAATGTGTTACCTGAATACAAACACAGAGATAACGAGCGTGTGTAGAAGAATTTCAGGTCTCAATGTTTAAGCTCTAGTTACTCGAATAATATTACATAAACTAGGATAGTAGGAAAAGAATGCTGTAATCGGTATAACTATACTTCGTACAAACCGTCGGAATCGTCTAACGACGATGTAAGTTTATATTTCATCTACATTCCACTGATTATGTGTAACTCATACGAGTTACACTTCGGTGCGAGTACAATTTATTGTTTCGTCACGTGTGTTATCCACATATACATATATTGTCCGTATATGTATATTTTTAGTATTGCAGTTCAGTGGTCATTTAATAGTTTTCTATAATTTGCGTCGTTGTTAAACACGTTATATTGTTCACATCGATGTTCTCGAGATACCATTCGCTTGAAATGTGTCGTTAATTAATGTCTAGTTCATGCGCCATAATCTTAGAGTCTATACATACCCTGTCTAACAAGAACAAAAGGAAGGGCATCAGAATGCCTCGAGAAAGCGGTCAAGATCCATAAGTATGAAGTTTAGTGCCCCTCTGAACAGCGCTCGTCAGCAGAAAATCGCACCTTACACATTTCGCTACCTACAATGCTTACTTCCTTTATTGTGATAGATTACGAATTTCTGATTTTTGTCGAGATTACGATACGCGATATCTGCCGAAATTCGCGATCTCTCGCTGAACGGTATGTCGGGTAAAAAGTTATTAAATTAATCAACGTCAGGGCGCGTAATTAAAATGTTGGAATGTAATCGAGGTTTTGATTAACATCATTTCGGAGGTACGTTATTTTATGATAACTTTACGAGTTCGTTTTCTTGTTTCGAGAAAATTAAGGATACATTTCCTCGTGAGATTAAGATAAGTAACTACGTAACTGCGTAATAATTCTATCAACAAGATAATAAGCAGAAACTGAATAATTCATAATCTAGATGCACGCAAGAATTCATATGTTGCAAAAATAGAGAGCGAATGAAGTTTCTGGAAACATAAAGCGCAATCACGAATCTTAATTGGTGTAACATTCCAGTACACTATATTTAATTAAAATAAAAAAGAAATACTAAAAAAAACAGTGGTTATAACGATTTGGTTTGGCACGAAAGAGAACGTGGTGTAGTTATCGTAAATATTTAAAAAATGCTTTTGTAATTAACATTCGAATGTAAAATGCAACGGATAATTAAACTATAAACAAAAATAAGGTTCCAATCTCCAAAACTCTTATTTTAAAAAAAACGCATTTAAAATATTGCACCTATTAGTCTTTATTAAAATGTTGTCAAATTACCATTCGTAATGACAGCAAGTTTTTCCGAAGTCTTTATTTAGCGCACAGAGATATCACAAACAAACAGGATCTTCGTATCTTACGTTTTTGTACGCAGTGCCTTATTTACTTGAAAACTTCGATTCTATAAGGCACTAGAAAGTGTCGTTTATCCTTTTGTTTGTTTCTTTAAAAGTGCGCCAGCGCAGGTGACTCGAAATCGATCGTATTCCGTCGATGTGACAAGACGACTCGTACCATGTGTATACAAATTTAATGTGGCTCAAAAATGAGTCATGGTGGTCAATCGCGTAACATCGGACCTTCAAAAATTCGAGGGTTAATACACGTTAACTCTTTGTGGCACGGTGGTATTAAAAGTACCCCCCCCCCCATCTTCATCCGTGAATATACACGGTGGGATTCTTTTTGATCCACCTCCAAATTTTGCAATTGCTACGCGCCCATAGATTTATTTTTAGTTTCAGTAACGTAAAGTAAATCGTATCTAATACCAACAACAAAATAATGTTGCAAATGTATTCGCTTGTATCAACACTATTTCTACCACGATTGCGTGTATACCTATTTCGACCAAAAGGTGTCTTTCGAAACCTTTTCGTTTGAATGAAAATTTTTGCCAAAACTGTTGGGATTTCAAATTATCAGTTAAATGTAGATAATTTAACAACTATTGTATAAAAAGTCAACTAATTGATTGTGGAGAAATGATTCAACTTAACGAATGATTTTAAGTTAAAATTTGAAAGGTGTCTTTTGACACCTCTTGGTAGAAATAGCGTTAAGTACCAAGTTTCGAAGTATCGGTACAGATTCATTAACTGTTGCAAGTGGAAGTATTTACTGAAACAATCTGTTTTCAGTAACAAAATTTCTATGCAACATAGGACTTTTTATTTTCAAAAATTCCCTGACTGAAATAATTAAATATCGTTTATTACACTAAAATATCGTTTCGGTATCCGGTCCGCGTGTCTGTCAGAAACCATCCCGCCAGGTCGACACTTTATCGTCGAGAACCTTGAGACGCGTCCTTCGGACGGTGACTGTCTCTCTCTCTCTCTCCTCTCTCTCTCTCTCCAGAGTCGAAATCCGTGGCTTTAACAGGAAACTCGGCGCCGCGGCTGCGGACGTAATCGGGATCGCGCAAGTCAAAAGCCGTATCGGTGCGATTCTTCCGCGCTCGTCGTTACAAAGTCGGCAAGACGTACGCGTAGCAGTGTGGTAGATACGTGTAGCACTGTTGGAGGCGGTTGAACGCCCTCGTAACGCCTTGGAGGAGGAATGATTGAGTCGGTGCCGGAGAAACAGCCGCAGAGCTGCCTCTCCACCATCATTTAACCGGATTAGGAAGCCAGTCGAAGAAACGGTCGTGCATGTCTCGCGATACACTCCAGATACAATGTCGATACGCGTACATACATGTAAGTATGTACGTATGTATGTATGTATGTACCCAGGGCGACGGTGTTACTCGGCGGTGCGTGTGCCTACGTTACCGCTTCAGCTTCTCCTCGGTAAGGACGCTACCGAAGCACGCTAAAATAGCGCGCACGTTTGTATGTGTGTGTGAAACATGCCGGCTGGGGCATAGTAGCAGCTAGAAGGGAATGCGCGATTTTATGTGCGATGTAACGGAGCATGGCGAAACGTGCGTGAATGTACAGACGTCCCAGAGACGCCGCAGTAACATGTCCGAGAGTTGCATGCCAGTCCGTGGAATGACGTGTTTAGCTTCTGCTAAGCGCACGTGCATTGCTCATGAAGCCATGTGTGTGAGTTTTTTAAAGTTAGCGAGGTGCTGGGAATGATAGAATTTGTGTAAGTTTGTTCGATTGGTTGGGGTGATAAAGGGTGTCTCACAATGCACGTAAGATTTGAATTTGCCGCCATTTTTATAATAAATTGTTGACAACCATGAAAAAAGAATAATTTGACAGCTAAGAGTTTAGCGTTAGTAAAAATATGAAGAGTTATACGATACAACAACGTGTTTTCATTATTGAATAATATTTCAAAAATAATGAAAGGTTCATCGTAAGCGATGAAGCACATATTCACTTTGATGATTTTGATTATCGCCAAAATTTCTGTGGTTGGGGTTCGGAGAACTCACATCTGATTATCGAACAACAAATGCACTTATAACGTGTCACTGTTTGGTGAGGATTTTGGGCTGGAGGTATCATTGGACCATACTTTTTTGAAAATGAGGCTGGTCAAGCAGTAACTGTTACTGGTGCTCGATATCGCATGATAACACAGTTCTTTCTGCCGAAATTGGATGCTATTGATGTGGCTAATATGTGGTTTCAACAAGACGATGCCACGTGCCATACAGCCAGTGAAACAATTAAATTACTGCATAAGACCTTTCCTGGTTGTGTACTCTCTCGTTTCGGTGATCAGTATCGGCCCCCTAAATCGTGTGATTTAACACCATTTGATTTCTTCTTATGGCGTTATTTGAAGTCAAAGGTCTATGTCAACAAGCCCACAACCATCCCTGCATTAAAAGAGAAAATTAAACGCTGCATTAGCGAAATTCATCCACAATTATGCAGAAAAGTGATGCAAAATTTCGATAAAAGAGTACGTATGTGCCAGCAAAGCCGTGGAGGCCATTTGCCCGATATGTTGTTCCATAATTAACGCTAACCTATGTACATTAAGATTCAATAAAAAAATAACCTAATGACTAAAAACTATGTTTTCTATGTAATTCAAATCTTGCGTGCATTTTGGGACACCCTTTAGTTTTTCATAGGATGATTTGGTGGAAGATGTCCTGTGATTATTTGTAAATTGGTCATTTACTGGGTAATGATATGTATTTTATAAGGTTATATACGTGGTTTACAATTCTTGTATGGATTGCATAAATTCACTGTCGCTTGCAGCACCTTTGTTGTCGCCTTCCGATTGGAATTAAATTCAACACGGTTTCATCGATCGACGACATTCTACAGACTGAACGAAGTCTGGAGTAGTACAGTTTTAGCAGCTTGTATGTTACACTGGTTTTGAATGGCCTTAGGGTACATGAATACGTGTTACACTGTTTTACAGTAGTCATGGACACAGATTCAATAATCCCTTAAAACTGTAATCTATTTATAGCAAAATTAACACTTTAATGATGTAGAAATAAAACTGCGATATTCCACATATGCTTTTTTCGAACGTAAGTTTATGCTTGAAATATATGCGCGTCGGTGGTTTAAATGTGTGGAAATTTTTGGGCGTGCGAATTTTTCAAGATTGCAAATTTTAACGCGTACAAAGTTTCCAAGGTGCCACGAACTTGAAAACGTTAATGCTTAACGCGTAAACATTTTCTTTAGCTAAAATATTTGGTGCGCTGAGATTTTCTAGCGAAAGAAATTTCCAAGAGGCCGAATTTCAAATTTGTCTAACTACTGAATAATAATTACGTGATTTTCTTGTTAAGCTAACGAGATTAATTCGCCCGTCTAAAGTAAACGATTGAAATACTACTACGTATTCGAACGCTTATAAGAATTGAGGCAATACATGTTTCATGCTGGAATTCATGTTTTAACGCCTAATAATCTTCGGTAGTTAGAATTTTATATAGCACCGAATTTCAATACGCAAGGATTTTCGAGCGCCAAATCTTCCAAGGCTCTGAATTTCCAAACGTACAAATTGTCAAATCTAAAATTTCCAACTTGCAGAATTTCACCATATAGAATTTCCCGGGCGTCAGGAGCATCAACCCGCAGAAATGTCAAGCTGTAGAAATCTCAAAATTGAATTGAATACAGTAAACCCCCGTGTCATATTAAATCTCCATGTGTCCCGAGGACTTATGGGAGGTCGTGTACGTTAACTTACACACGTAGCAGCCGGTGCATTCGAAGTGTGCGTACCCCGTCTTCCGCTTCCTGTACCTACGTGGAAGCCAAACAACTGGGACCTAATAACGCCGGTACGTGTCTCCGGAGAGGAACGATATATTGCGGGATGAATCGGTTGTGTAATAGGGATACGCACTTCCATATTCCGAATGTGTTAGTCTCGGTTAATTTTTTTTTTGTTTCTGTGTTTCGCTTCCGTGAGAGAGTATAACTCGGTTGCAAGTTGTCGTCCTTAATAACTCGTTTTCTTATTGCGGTACGGCCGGAAGTGGTTTGGATGAAAGTTAAGTCGGTCGGAATAATGTGTTACGGGGGAAATAGAATATTTTTTTGGTAATATTTTTGTTTTTCCTCAAGGTGTGTCAAGAAACGTTGAAATTGACTGTGTTCTTTTGAAATTTGTATCTGTCCATTTATGTAAAGCATTCAGTTTTCAAGAAAAAATCTAATTAAAACATAATGTAAGCCACATAGGGAAAGCAATTTTGCAATTGATGTTGATATATGTACGAGTGTCAAAAGAAAGTAGTTAGTATGAAACACTTCCTAATCGGTTTCTATTATAAAGAGACGTAAACAGATTACTTTACGTACACTATGTCGTGAGTGCGTTTCAAGGAATTGCCATTACAGGGAAGTGTCTGAACTTGTTAAGCGATAGTAAATCATACTTTAGCAGCCATGTATTTAACTCTACATAGTTACTTAGTCAGGCTTAAGTAAATAATTCTCACAATTATTTTATTCAACAGTTATTCCTTTGTATAAAATTCCAAATCGTAATAACGTACATACTTGCTACATATTTTGAAATATGTGTCACTAGCGTGTCACGGAATAATTCCTATCGTATCAGATGGTATGCACGATCTACAAATTCGGCAGTTTTATTTTCTCTTTTTTTCAATGAAATTCATCCTGCGTTCGCTAAATCGGCGTTCGTTTATCACGCTCGGGTTTCGTGCAACGGCGCACGGAAAACGCTCGAATAATTCAATCGATCGATTTAATAGCAGAACGTCTCGTTGGCATGTTAGTGTCCACAGCTATTTTCACATCGGAATTGTGGACGGTCACGGAAACGAATTGCTGGGGCTATACGTGCTGCGCATCGCGTGCGACAATTCTTTGCGTAAGGTAGGCTGGAGTCGTATGAATTTCATGCTTCAGCCGCGTTCGACGGTTCGTTAAACAGACCCGGCGTATATTTTGTAATTGCTCTCGAAAAACACATGCCATCCGGTTAATTTTCTAGAAAACAACACAAATATTTGAAGTGGACTCGATTTCGAAATTTTATTACCGTCTATTTCGACGGAAGTGTTATACAATGGTATACATATATTCATTTGTTTATTAAATACGATTGATTCGCGAGATTTATAAATGTTTACAGTGAAATTTACAATCGGTACATGAAACGACCGTTTGCAAACTGTCGACTAAAAATTCTGCATTCAAGTTTTATAACTTTTTATACTATGTTCGTTAATTAAAACGAGAAAAATTCACTTTGTTTTATTGTATTCTATTGTTGTCCGTATTAAATTTGCTATTGCCTACCTTGAATTGTAAAAATTAAAAGTTATCTAACGACCGGTCGTTTGATCGGTTTAGTAGAAATTCGTACGTAAATAAAATAAATTCGCGGTGGTTTTAATCTTTAGAAAACATCGCGATCGTTTAATGTGTAGAAATGTAATGAAAAAGTAAATATAGTTTTTCACAAACTGATTTTTGATTAGTTATTTAAATGTAGATCGTTTTAAATATAGTCACAATTTGTGAGCATAGATACGCCCTAATTATGAAATAATTAAAATGCGACAAAATCGAAGCATATACCTACCGTTCTTTGTTTCGCAATATTGTAATCGT
Source organism: Mimumesa dahlbomi (assembly GCA_917499265.3). NCBI lineage: Eukaryota > Metazoa > Arthropoda > Insecta > Hymenoptera > Crabronidae > Mimumesa > Mimumesa dahlbomi. The sequence goes on along the minus strand of OU824118.1, from coordinate 5,135,325 downwards.
TATCCAGATTCCGATTTGTCGAACAGTCCAAATTTGTAAAAGTATGGAAAGTGATAATCGTAAAACAGTAACGGAAGGATGAGCATGACATACCAAAATATAAAAACAAGTTTTAAAAAATGGCTTGTGTCGTATATCCTTTATACGTTTGTTTTTTTATGCACGGAGATATACTTTGACTTTTCACCGATTGGCAATCGTATAATCGAAATTGTACATTTCGTTTGTGTATAAACTGAATCTGAACACGCCATCTCGGGTACAAATATCATATTAACCTCATTTTCGGTGAATTGCAAAACAGTTACGTAAGTAATTTCAGCAGGCCGCATATTTCGTCAGAAAAATTCCGATGAAATTGTTTGTCGATTTCGTGGACTTTAATTGCCCCATAAATTTCGGAATGTTTATTTATCAATAAGTTATGTACTCGTATGTTTTTTCTGCACTATTAAGAATACCAAAAACCTACATTACCTGAGAAGTTGTTGCGCATATGTATGTAACGCCACTTTACTAAATTTTGTGAAAGAAAACTGGGATGGAATTTTTCTAAGGAATTCCAGGGGGACAGTTGATTAATTACTTAATTAATTGCGAAGTTATATAAGGAACAAGACGCGCAAGCATGATTTTTGCAACGATGAAAAAGTAAAATCCATTTGTCAGATTGCACGTATTTTTATTCTATTTGTAACCAAAGAATAATAGCGATTCGGTCAACTCCAATAAGAAGAAATTCAATTCGTTTTATTTGTTGGCAGTTGCACGTAGGTCCCTCTCCAAAATCCGTGTTTTTCACGAAACTGTGCCAATATTGCGATAACCGATAAGAAAAAGTCAAATAAAATGAACGAGCTGAAAAATTTGTACTTCCACTATTTTTCTACTACATCAGAAATACTATTCGCAAAACTGATTTATTACTTCAACTCCATATATTATTAGAAATATTTAACGTGTTTAAAATCTATCGAACAGGTATTAATAAAAAACATATATCGTGCAATTTTTCCCGTCTAAAAATAATTCACAGATTACATAAGTAATTGTTTTTATAACTCTTTTGTAATACAAGCAGTGTCTGCTGCTTTGTAGCGTTTGCACTCGATAACCTTTTTCAACGCAGCACTATATTATTCTATTACAATACCTAATGCACGTAGTACATATACTATACGTGCAAACAGCACGACAGACACAAACATTCGTACACGGTCTTAGTAAATATCTATCAATTGCCCTTTTCTTTCTTAAGGTTAATGCGTATTCGCCGTATCACGCGACTTAAATGCTGCCTCGTTCGGAGCGACATTTTTCTTTTTTTGCGAGTGCTCCGGTGCTTTGAATTCATCCACGGTACGCAACGTAGCTCGGGCAACACAGATTTACCCTGGAGTTTTTATTCATCGATCCCCCTGCGTAATTATTGCTTAGAGATGAAAAGATTTCCGATGCTAGCGGTTAGTTTCCGGTCCTGCAGCCTGCACCGGCAGTGAGCACTTAATTACGAGTGTCTAGATATAGTATCTCGATGGTCTTTTGCACGGTGCATAGGCATTAAGATGCATTTTAGATACCGCTTATCTGGTACGCACTTATAACTGCGTTTTGACAGGTATTTTCGTCTCCGGACAGATAAGAAACGTCGAACGATATTTTGTTTCGTTCACGTAGATACACGTGGAAATGATTTTCCCTGCTCTTCCACGGGGACGAGATAACGTAAACTTTAGGTCGTGAGGCATATTTTTCGAAACCCATCAATATCTGTTTTGGCAAACAGATACGAGTGGAACGTATTTATTTGACGGACTGTCAGCTTTTGATTTGTAAGATAAGGTTGTTCTATTCGAATAATCTTATCTCTAACGATACTCCGGTGATAACATGATTCTACTTGTATATTCTGGGTCTAATGGTACTCGATGAGTTAATGCGTAACTTTAATTTATTGAGTCGTTCACAGGTCAAATCGATTAATTCGACGTTTTGAATTATTTTAAATTTAAGTGTCAAAGCACTTGATTGAGTCATAACATTTTATATTCAAAATTAATTTCCTTACTAATTAGGCTTAACAGCACCAAGTCACAGAAATTTTTATGACTACTGAATAATAAATGATTTTCTTCAAAACTCATGAAATTAATTCCACTGTCTAAAATAAACGATTAAAATAATGCTAATCGAACGCCTATAAGAATTGAGGTAATTTACATTTCCATCATACAGTGGATATGTATTACATACTTGATAACACCGAAAGACCTCACGCGCACCTTATCTACTGTCTCCACTTCACGTTTCATGGATTTGATCGATTTTGCAAGTGAACATCTCACTTATAACCAATACACATACCAGTTCTTCTCATATCCTTGATTTGAATTTCTACTCTTTTCATTCCCACTTGGGGTGTCCTACAAATTAATTCCTCCAGAGAGAAAAGTGCCGATAGGTTTCATCTGTTTTCTAAAAGGAAAAGTTTACCTGTGCGAACCGTCCTGCGTTTCGGGTCGATTAACTTAATGGAAAGTTTGATTATCGTGCGTACTCGAGCGAAAAGGGGTGTGTTGCATCTGGTCCCGAAATGAAAAGCGTTTTCTTGCAAATAAATATCATATACGTAGTACGTACGCGCGTTGATAATGATTTCAATGCTCAAATGGGAGGTTTCTATCGACGGCCGTGCGCCTAACATGTGTTGCGCGGACTTTGAGAAATCTCTTTTCACGTACGACCACAAGTGTTTGCGATGCACCGCGATGTAAACCGATGTAAAGTGTTGATAACGCCCCATTATGGCTAAGTAACTACTGGCCAGGAGTGCTCACTAGCTGGCCATGGATAAAACAGCATGCCTCGGCCACGCTCTACAAATCAACGGAGAAAATGCCTTGTGCGCGATACCGCGCCGTCTTCAATGTTTTATTCGCGCGGGATAGCTCTTTCCATGGATTTCACGGTGCGAACGCGTGTTCCTGTAAGGACGATTCCTTATTCTTTTTTTTTTTATTTTCTGCAAATCCAAACTTGTAAACATATCGTGACTTTCGCCGGGGAAAATAGAGTCGTGTTTATGGGCGAAGACGCGTAACGATATGGATTATTGATTTTTGAAAATGGAGCGTGATTAGATAAGGAAACTGTGTTTTTTTCGGGTTTCGCTCGTTTGATCGGACGTTAGAAGTCGTGAGAGTATTATTTTCAAGGATATCTTTTCAACATTCTGTAATTGTCGTTATTTATGAATTACTTTATGGAGTATTTAATGACAGCTACGTTTACGTTTATTGCCATGGGAATCTTCATCCCGATATCCTATACCTGCTTACTAAATGAGTCGACATACGATGTGGAATACGTAAATCAGTTTACGGTATGAGAATTTATTTTTATTATTGTCATTTGGGACGGGAAGCATGATTATATTTTATTACGCTTCAAATACAGTCGATTTGTTTTTATTACTTTTCTTTTTCATTCTTCAATCACGGAAGAACGCTCGAACCAAGTAAAATACAAACAAATAGAATTCCTTTAGCACAGATATGAATACCATAATTTTTAATTAACCGCGGACGAATATGAAAATGGAAGTATTTAAGTAACTTTCATTGTTTGTCTTGGATTTTAATTACCTGCCACTTTCTCCGCGATATAAAGTGCACGTCATTCGTACGTTTCATATTTTGGTGATAGAACCGAACGCATTGGACACAGTACACAAACGTATCTCTCCGTTCATGAATATTAATAGGCGATTGGAAAATGTTTCGAACGATTGCACGTGATTTATAAAGTTCGCACTTGGACTATGCGACGAGAAACGCGCGTTGCATTCTTTAACGTCGAACATCTCTATTCTCGATGAGCCATCGAGCACGATTTCACTCGCGTTCCCATCATCCGCCATCTGTCAGAATTTCAGAACACCTGTTTACCGAGAGTGCGTCCGCGTAGCAACGCCAGGAGCCTGTACTTCCTTAATTACGCTATTTCTGGACGCAGCGAGAAAAAAAAAAGAGGACAACAAAAAAAAACAGGTCGAACGTGGTGCAATTTTCTATAGAACACGGGCTGGCTGCGCGTATCACGAATTTCGTCTAGTTTTATGTAATCACGATTTCACTCGATGGATTTTTCTACGTGCCTCTCGCCACGTCCGTGTCCCTTTCCTCCTTTCTTTGTTCTCCTCGGACGCAGATGTACACCGTAACCAGTTATATATAGAAGGAGCAGCAGCTCCTTTTCCTCCTCCTCCCCCTCCCCCTCCTCCTTCTCATCTGGTCGTACTTTATGTGGGTATTCTATACATAGGATGTGTATGTAGGGCAGTCATGCGAAACTTCTGGACCCGTAACCCTTTCCCGGTTGGCCCGTGGTGATTTGAAATAGTCAAGGTGATTTATGTCTTCCTGCTACATCGTGTTTAGCTGGATTTATTGGCCGCGTATCGATAAAATGTTTGGGAATTTTGCTACGAATTTACGTTGAATTCATAGATATGCGGAATATTATGATACGGGCATTCGCGAGATACAGTTAGTCGTAGTCAGTCGTTGTGCATTTAAAGATTGGATTTTATACATGCCCGACGTAGATTACGGAATGCCTGGGTATCACGGCTGTAATTTAGTAATTGAGCTCCGCGATGGAAAAATTGAGAGCATGATGCATAGCTCTGAGTCATTCGTAAATCATATAGTTTTATCGATACGCACGTCGGAAGAAGTAGCTAATGAGCCTTTGATATCTTTCTTTGGATCTACATAAAGTTCTTACTCGATCCAGGATTATTTTATGTGCTACTGATCGACGGATGGATTATCCGGTTTACTAAACGAGCTAATAATCTCCTTTGAAATGTCGCGGAAACATGATTTTACCGAACGACGACTAAATTTTCACGGATTGTATTTCATACGCCTATTAATTTTTTAGCGAAAGCCATTCGTGGTAAGTAGTAGTTATCCGCACTGATGTTTTCATTTAGACTTAAATTTGCAGCATGATTTTACTGTAATGTCTCATTACAGTCTTTGGAATAATAATTTTTGCGTAATAATGCAACAACGTATCGAGCAATTTAAAATATTTATATTAAATCTTTTCAAAATAACGTTCGCGAAATTGAGAAATTATTACTGTGACAAAGTCTCGTGACGTTATCGTGTAATATTGTGTCCGTCAAACAAACATGACGCTTAATTTCACGTGAGCTGTTCTTCACTGTAGAATGAATGCAATTGCAGTAGTGGTTGAAATGACTTTCAACTCTCCTGATGAATCTTGTAATTAATAAGTATGCCCTTTGCCACAGGATGAACTTTCGCGTATGTTACGTAACGCGACAGTCTACATGACAGTCTGAAATATTGTTGAAAAACATTTAAAATTAATGACGAATTCAATTAGGAGTATTGTATCACTTCGTTACTAATCGTGTTTCTTATTTTCTTATTTGTGTATAACAAACAACTCGATTATTATAATACACGACTTACAATCGTATTTCTCTACACATTTGTTTCCGTATATCGGTTTGTTAGTTTGCCTAAAATTCAGCAATTTGGACAATATTCACGTCCTTATCTTGTAAAATTATTTGACCATCCGAACGATTAAATTACAATATATGTAAACCGTTGACTGTAACAACTTTACTGTTCTCCTTGCATCGATCGTAATCGTCGCTTATCACATCTCTAAATCCTTGGGCCGGAGAGAAAGGTGGTATGTATCACCGCGGATGATTCAACAGAGACATTAACACATTTTTCGTTTAAGGAAGCCGGGTTGAAAGAAAAAGAAAAAAAGTGAAAGAAAAAACGTAGAAACGTCGAGTAAACAAGCAAAGCTGCGTTTCGATATCTCCATGAAAGTCCAGAACCGGAGAAAGCATGCCACGTCTTCACCGATATTAATCAAAGTAATGAACCGTCGAATCGACGGCTAATTCGAGCCCGGCGTCTATTGTATGATATATCGCCCTTGAAACACCTGTCCAATCCAGGTGATCCGAGCGGACATTTCGTATCGACAGAATCCGAAAGGCGGGGGACGGTGTGCAGTCGCGGTCGATTAACTTACATAATCACGCAAACACGGGAAGCGATGGAAATGGGTACCGTCATTGTTCGTCCATTTGTCAGGTTCTGCATCATCATTACTTGTCGGACAGCGACGGTGACCGCTCGTTTACACGACGGGAATATCGGTAATTTGCGAGTCGGCTGACGGATCGCGAGCGACCTCTTCGTTTCTACGTGTGTATACAGGGTGTAACAAAAATACTGGGACACTTTTTCAGTATCGATAGTACGCACCAAAAGATGAAAGAAAAGTCTATAAAGTTTTGTCTAAAAACCACTCCCTATCGAGATACAACCACTTTTGTAAGAAAATTTGTAAAAAATTATATCTCCGTAATGGTACGACGTAGAAGACTCATTTTGATTGCAATATAAGAGAAGATCAAAGATAATAGAAAAAAATATAATTGCTGCGATTATTACTGTTAAATAGCATTTATTCTTGTTTAATCCAAACAACGTCGATTACCTATATCGTAGCAGATTTGTAACAACTTGGGAAAAATTAAGGGCACTCACTAAATCTTCCTTTGCGTAGATAGTGATATTTTTTCGTAAACTTTAGTCTCTCCCGGTTATATTGCAATCAAAATCGGTCCTCTACGACGTACCATTTCGGAGATATGATTTTTTTAAAAATTTTTTACATAAGGGCTTGTATCTCGATAGGGGGTAGTGTTTAGACAAAACTTTACAGACTTTTTTTTCATCTTTCTGCGCGTACTATCGACACTGAAAAAGTGTCCCAGTATTTTTGTTACACCCTGTATACATGTACACATATGTATAGAAAGTTTACGTTCGACCAGAATGCAATCGCAACGGCGAGCAACGTGTCCACGTCAAAATGACGTGCTATGATTTGCGACAGGTTTTTTTTTTACTCGAACCGATCGCTGTCCCACTGAAATTTCATTCAGCGAGACGCGACTTTCTCTGCGTGTCCACCGTGAAAACGCATCGCCGATCGCGCGGAGAAAATCGCTGGCAGACGCTTTCCGTGTGATAAGCGTGATTTGTGTGTTGTCATTTTTCCTAATACGAATATCTGATATTAGTGGACGAGTCTGATTTCTAAGCTGCTCCGTCGCCACGGGAGTACGCGTTGTTGTAATAGTGGCGCGAGAATTAATCATCTTCGATTTCGATTTTCACATTTACAATGTAAACGAAGAACAGATTAAACAATCTTTCGGAATAGCTTCATAGAGCGTATACCTGCGGAAGGACGAGACAGTGAGTACTGTTAGTTCCGCGAATTGTACTTTAATTGCCTTTTGTCGTTAGCTTGAAATAATCTTCCGTTTACACGTAGAAAACATGTAAATGAGGGAACACGAGGTTAGATAGCATTTACTCGTAATTTCGTTTTTAGAAAGTCTCCGTTTTACTATGAATTCGGTAAAAACGTGGACTTTCTAACGAAACGGTCCGTTATCGCTCGTGACGAGAGATCATCGGCTGTTATCATTGACCGATTGGTATCTTCGTCGAAGCCGCTTTTACCTTGATCTATAAAAATTCACTAATTTTTCCAGCCTAAGTGAAACGATAACACGGTGTGACGTACGTAGGTAGGAGTTATCAGTATACGTAACATTCAATGTGGAAAATACGTATGGCGTTGACGTCACGTGACAAATAAACTCAGCGGGAAAATTTTATTTAAATATGCAGTACATGTTCTTTGGTTAGATAAGGCGTTATTATTATTGAAAGTGTTCTGTTAGTTATATATTATTTCTACCTATCTCCTTGAATCGTAGATTTTATTCCACACGGACAGACGCCAATGCTTTCACTTTGTTGCATCATTTATATTTCAATCGTATCTGTAAGAGCAGCTGGATATGAAAAATTGCGAAATTTTTGTCACGCGATTACGGTATACGTTTAGGTCAACGCACTTTTGCCACCTGCCACTCACGTGCAGCATTGAAACGTGTGTCCGATAAGCGTAAAACCTTGCGAGGAAGCACGCGAGATCGTTTATGCTTTCAAACCGTATAAATAACTGTTTGTTAGAAAAAAAAACTGTAGAAATACAACTTTACGTTCGTGTATTTGTTGCCTCCTCTTTAAATGATATTATACAAAATTTTGTCATACTTTTACAGAGTTTAACATCCTTCCAAATTTTAAAATCCATTTTCGACATTGTTATTAAATCGTCCGAAACACTTACAAAAACACTTACCTATATATAAACTATAATATTATGCGTTACCAGTCTGAATATTAAAATTTCTATACATATGTATAATACTATGCCAAACACACGCAGTTTATACTCACGCAATGATTTTGCGCGCCACGAACGATGTAATATTTATGATTTATATCCTCCACCATTCTCCCCTTGGATTTACTTCTTTCGCGAGCGAGGCATTGATTAAGCTTCTCTGTATCCACGACGGAAATATGAAACGATTCGTTGTCACGGCATTTTCGAACTGCGATGGCATCCATCTAGCCGAAGACTTACAATACGATTATGGAGGAGCCCCGAATAAAAATGGGTCGACGTAGACAACGACGGCGGCACGAACTGGCACCTTGTCATAAACGTCGTTCTCCTAATGTTTATTGAATTATAGAGACCACGGCGCACTATTCTTTTCCGGTTTAAGCGTTTCCTGTTACCGAATCCCATTGTACGGATTAATTTGTACGAGCGTGAAATACGGATCATTATACAAGTACAGTTTGTCTACGTGATTTGCTCTCGAATTACGAAGTGGGTACAATGTGCATCAGAGTTCCCTTTTTCCCTTTTTCTGGCATTGATTTCTAAGGTAGACTGAGAAAGCGTTACCAATATTTGTATTTCGTTTTTGGATATACATCAGGATGGTCGTTAAAAATTAAATCTTTTGCGACGCCCCCCAAAAAGCTTCCTTATGATGAAACAGCACTAGGAGATTTTTTTTTAAATAAAAACAACACGTGCCTCAAGACGATTTAAGTTAATTTTTTGGTATAATGTTTTTTGGGAATTTTTATGAAAAATACGATTTTATTCGAAATATAAACAATTATAGAACCCAAATCAATAAAAAAACATTAGTTAATTAAAATAACAATAACGAAAATTTAAATTCAAATTTTTTTTATCAATAATTGATTATAGATGTAAAGGCATTAAAAATACGAAGAAATCTAGATATTAAAATTACGTTTGTACTAGTTTTAAAATAAAAATATCAATTTGAATATCTTTTATTTTTTTATTTAATAGTTCAAATCAACTGGGAAAATTTTTGAATTTAAATTTTTGTTTATTGTTATTTTAATTAACTAATGTTTTTTTATTGATTTGGGTTCTATAACTGTTTATATTTCGAATGAAATCGTATATTTCATAAATATTCCCAAAAAACATGATTATACCAAAAAATTAACTTAGATCGTCTTGAGGCACGTGTTGTCTTTATGGGGAGCGTCGTAAAGATTTAATTTTTAACGACCACCCTAATGTACAAGCAAGTATAAATTTAATCACGCAGCAGTTCTATATTTTCAACGTGCTGCTGTGTTGCAAATCTCTATGAACTACTTTCTCTCGAATATGACACGTGAGATATATTAATACGAGTACAAGAATCACCAAGTATAAGGACGTGCGTGTTCGTTAACACTACATGTCTAAATTGTTCTTTCGTTTTTCAGACAAATAATAAATCGTTAGCTACGTTGTGGTCCGTTGTATTTATGCCGGGAATTTTTAACCACGAAAAGTAAGATGTTGAATCAATTACATTGTTGAATAGATAAGAAATAATTGGTACAGTTTAGCGGAAGTACAATATAAATGGAAGTTTCATAGCCGGGTAATCCGGGAGTTAAGACGCAGGATGTAATAAAATTGAAACTCATAATGCTCGTATTTCGAAGATGTGTCCGTTCCTTTTCGTACAGAGACCTGTATCAAGTCTGTTAGTATTCGTAGGAGATAAAATCACTATCATCGGATATCGATATCATCACAGATGTTGGTAATGGAACAGTTTGTCGGTAACCGTGTTCCCGGATATTGTGTGATTTTCTTCAATAATAATTCACGTTGTTAGTAGTAATTTGACGTTGCACATAATATATTTTCAATTATTATGGTTATCATATACGTAACACGACGTTGTTTCTATCTAAAACTGAATATCGTTATCAATTTGCATTGATCAAGGGCATTGAAAAATGAGTATTAAAAATAGGCTAATCGTTAGGATCAGTAATCGAAGAATAATTTATGGAAGTGATTTATTTTTTTACACTTCCGTAATAAATGTGTAGTGACGGATTAACCTTGTTTGGAGCGTGTCATTCATTCTTTCTATTTGTAAATTCATTGGCAAGTAGGACAATTCTCTACGGACTCATACCTAGGTCAGTCGATAATTAATTTCTGTACCATTTGGCAGCAGTTCAGTGTTTGATTTTGCAACAATCATTGAGCTGTTACATGGTCAGCCGAGATACACGTGACGCATTTTAAGCAGCGGAACCTACGCATCTTCGCTGTTACATTATCTCTGCTGAAATCTTTAGAGGGGTTCGTGCACCTGCTGTTCTTCTCATGTTAATTTCCGAGATTATATTGTTCCTTTTCGCAACTATCATTCATCTTAGTCTGAAATGTCTATGTGTTCTTAAAAGGAATCGTGAATACAGGTATCTACAATACTTTTATTCGATAATATATACATATAAACATATACATATAAATATACACATATGTATAGATATGTACAAATAAATATGTTTTTTTAAATATATAAATATATGTGATACTAAATTAACCGAAAAGTTTAACACATAATATTTCTATTGCTAGTCATTTTTCAAGTACATGGTTTTTAACTAAGTCACGTGGATGCTTCTAACAAACAAAAATGAGCGGTCAATTATGAAACTAATATTTAGGGGACTCTAGTGTCTCCTTAACCTATAGAATACCTTAAATAACTATATGTATAAGGGGTCCAGCAAGGACACATACCATTGCTGTTAATGTACATGTCTTAAACACTGTTAAGTTAAACCTAAATAATTTCCAAACATCCTATGTATAATATCATCCGTCATGCAGCATATCTAACAGCAAATATCTACCCTATATCATTAAAAAACTTCTGCACAAGTAAAAGCTTCTTTAGCTATCCTCAAAGGGTCAATCAATCTATCGTTTTAATTTTGTTTCAAGTTCGTCATCAACATATAAATGTACATATCCATTGCCTCTTACACGGGATTACGCAATTTTCACAAAAAAAAACTCGTACAAATCCCGCATGGACGAGAGAAACAAACAGCTGGATGACGAACACGTGTAACACTCGTAGCTAGGTACACATTTGGCGCGGGACGCCACGCAATTGCGTGCATTCTCCCATGCGTATTGAACTGTGCCGATGAACGTTACGCACCGATGAAATGCTTTATGCCGCGGCGTACGTCGCGAATCGCCAATCAGCTGCATCCTGCGACCTCGTTCCCTCTTTCTTTCTAACCAGCGCGTCACAGTCACGTCTCGTTTCTACGCTGCTTTGATAACTAACATTACTTACGATTTATTCTTACTGGAGCACGATTCCCCTTTGGAACGAGAACTTTTGTCGGGGGTACACGATCATGTTCGTTCAGAATGCATCGGATACTTAAACATTCAAATTAACACTTTAATGGCCGTAAGTTTATGCAGTCAAATGATGCTGGGGTCCGGCAATATTTTTGAAGAATTAATTTAAAAAAACTTTACTAAAATTCAGGAAGTGATACATGTGCAATCATACACATAAAAAAAAATAATAACGATATATTATAAATGTTAAATTTTCTGCTTCGGCCAATAATGCGATCCAAAATCTCTATAAACATAAACTTAGTTACAACGGAAAAATAATATTTTTAATTGACTCACCCATCCACAGTGAGGAGCACACTTACTTATTTGAAATAATCGTCCAACGTTTCGGTCCTTTTTGGGACCCTTATCAGGGACAAATTTCTTAAACTATGTTCCCTTAGTAAAAAAAAAAATAAAAATAAAATGAACTATTATATCCGGAACATAGTACCATCAAATTAATAAACCAAAGAAATAAATGAAATATTATTTCACTGTAACTACTAAAATAAATTTTATATCGAATAAATCACTGTACAATTATTTAAACAAATTAATAAAGAAATTACTAAATGAACATAATGGGTGAGTCAATTAAAAATATTATTTTTCCGCTGTAAGTAAGTTTATGTTTATAGAGTTTTTGGATCGCACTATTGGCCGAAGCAGAAAATGTATCATTTATAATTTTTAGCGATCGATAAATGTATAAGTTTAACAATATATAATATGTACGAAATGAGTTAAATATGGTACTAACGAATAATCTTCGGCGGTAGCATCACACAAATGTTGGGTGAGCGAACAATAACAGTTGTTCCGACTATCACACACATGTTGTGTGAGCGGCCAGTAAAGTGTGATGACACGAATTTAACTAGGAATTCGAATTTAAAATAACAATTGTGATTACCGTGTTTCGTTTAGATTTGAAGTTTCTAAAGCTTGAAACTTACGATTTATGTCATAACGTCTATAAATTGCAAAATTCCGAAAGCTTTCGTGTCCAGGAATTGATCTCGGAAAATTGTGACACGGATATGTATGTATATTTTCATTATTTATCGAGAAAATCGGATGGAGTATCACAGTTTTATTTACGTAAGACTCAAGTGTTAGTTTTGTCATAAGATGATCACTCTTTTCAAGCGTCAACGGATATACTTGTCTCATGATTTGTGATCGGCGATGTATGTGTATGTGTCTCTTGCTGGGTGATGAATTCACCGTGATTGAGTATTGACACTGTTGACGTTTATTTGTGGCTTTGGTGCTAGTGTTTGTTCCCTTTGATTGGCAGAGTTGGTTGATTCATAAGTCCTTTGGGACAGTTACCGGTCCCCTGATTGCAATTTATTTTACACCGATCCCGGTAAATCCGTGTACTTAGGTTTGCTGGTGAGTGTATGGTAAGAAACAGGTCAGGTAGTGAGTAAACTTTTACATATTCTACAATTAGTTAATACATTGGAACATTTAATATGGAAAATTAATTTGGAACATTGATTTCTTCACAGTGCCATGTACATATATGAGCCGTTAACTTTTATTATGCAATAATGAATATTAAAGTTGTTAAAGAAAATAAACGATTTTTTAGTTCCAAATGTACTTGTACTACTTTCAATAATAACATATAAGAAATAAGAACAGGGGGAAATTTAAGTCCATATTTTTATACATATTGGCTTTACCGAAATGGATTTTTTTAAGTAAAAATAATAATTAGAATGAAAGCATGTAAATACACGAATAATCAAATTTATTAAGAATACATTTCAGTTGTACTAGAAAAGAAGACATAAATAAACTAGTATAAAATGTCATTACTCCGTCAAGATAACTACTAAAAATAAACAAAATATTTAAAACTTTTTACGTAAGACAGTATATTCATCATATTGCTGTATTTCTTTGTTGTTATAGGTCTTGACAATTTATAGAGTGGCAAAATAGTAATTTTGCTCAGATGTTTGAGTCTTCCTCCTTTTCGAAATAAATTTTCTTCCAAATACATATCTGTAAAGAGCAGTGCACGTTGAAGTCGTAATAACCTATAATAATTGCAATTAGAAAGTTGTTGTAAATATCATTATTAGAAATGACCTTATTCCACTTTCAACAAAAATATTTTTGCAATAACATTTTATGGCTAAAATTCTTTTAATTACTTCATGAAGTAATCGTACTCCACTGAAAAATAGAATATCTATATCTTAATAAACTTACTATTAGGTAACTCATTTTTCCAATAGTAGGCTTATACCTCTTTCCAAAAAAAAACGACTCGTACCTTTGTACGAAATAATACAATTTTCTAAGAAAATTATGAACTTCTAAAGAATAGAACTGGACAATATTGTGATACTATTCTAATTTATTTCAAATTTACAACAAAAGTATATAGTCTACTATTGTCGAGTATTCTTGTCAGAAGCTTATAAGTAATTAAGCGCATAAGTGTACGTTTTCCAATTGAAATACAGCAGTTGAAGGGTTAAACAATGTAATACTCTTAGTTTCAATATTGGCCTACATCGCTTTCACTTTTTACGTATCCTTACTTTCTCATGGTCACGCCATGAAGATTATCCGAGTTCCATTGAACTGCCTCAGAGTACTTTTGCGAAAGAATTAGAAAACCGCGACATACGTTCGTTGTTGTGTTAATTATGTAAAAATGTGTAGCTTCGTCGTTCAAATTAAACGATAGGAATATACATATTAATGTTTTACGAATTCGATGAACGCATACTTCCCCCCTACGTCATTCTGAAAATCGTTTTACGATGAATGAGTTAATATGAATAGCAATTAGAAACCATTTGCATAAACTGCGTGTTGTTCTTTAACTTGAATTCGAAATGGTTTTTCCTGTATCATTAGAATTCTTGAGAAAAGTATTACACTCCGTGAAAAAGTAGCGCAAAGTTATCAGGAAGTGTGTTTACAGTATCATTCACATTTCTTTTCCAAGAAGCGTTAGTATTTCTCTTCTAAGAAACGTAAATGAAATATAAAAGGACAAAAGAAATTTGGCAAATGGAAAGCCATCGCAAGACTTGCTTTCGTTTGGTATAATAAAAATATAATTTTTGTAATATCTTTTTATACAATTTCACGTTACTTTTTATACAAATAGATAGTTCTCAAGAATATTTTACTTTATTTGATTACAACAAAATAATACGTGTTAATAATACGTGTCTTTCTATATAATGGAGTTAACATAAAACCCTCCCTTTTAAACAACTACAAACGGGTCGAGTTCCAACATTAATTATTGGAAATATTAAACTGAACGTTCGGAATTATTCTTGCCACTAATATCCAGCCATGGAATTCATTTTTCATATCGTATTTTTCAACCCTGAGTTAAGTATCGTCCCGGATTCATCAGCGTGCACCTGGATTCTTTAAATGTCCTTCAACTATATCGCTAACGAGCTGCTCGTTCGTACACGCGTATCGTGCATCCGCCACTCCGCCGGACTGCATTTGTAATGAAAAGAAATCGCTGGTCGTTTAACTACGTCTGGCGAAGTCACGGTGACTTCGTTCACTTCCCTCATGTTTTACATCTGCAGTGTTTCTGCGAGCAGAGCCTCGCGACATCTCCCGAGACGAATGTTTCGAGAAACGTGGATAAAGTTGCGCGGCTAAAGGAAGCGCCCTGTGTGATAAACGATCTCTCTTTTAAAATCTTAGTCCAAGTTTCGAGGTCTTGTAATTAGTTTGCAGAAAAATTGAAGTGATACTTACCCATCAACCTGGATTGAAAATATACAGAATTGTGTAGTTTTTATAATATTTGTAATATCATTTAACTAAACAAAGTGTGTTATTTGAACGGAAATTAGTTTATTAACTGTGTTTTAGCGGTTCGAATTAAAATAAATTATAAAAAAGTATTTAATAATTTGTTAAGTTAATGTTGGGCAGTAGTTGGGGCAGGTGTGAAAATATATATTACGAATACAAGTTTGTCACTTAATATCTAACAATAAATTGTAAATCAAAGTTTTTTTTAATGTGTGAACTTCGTTATTTTAATCTGGAGATGGTTCTGAAATGTTTATTTCGTTTTGGTTAGAAAATTTGTAAAGATTCTCCTTTTGGTCGTTGCGACATTCATTTTAATTGTCTACTAAGAAATTGGTTCTGGTTGTCATTTAAATTTGTCTTATCCTTATTTAATATTGTGCGAACGCAAGCGTGAACGAAGCTGGGAGGTCGGTGTAACATTACACGATACAATCGTGTGACCGAGAGAATCGTGAAAGTAAAATTGCAAACGTCGGAAGAAAATTGCAGGTGCTCCACTTTTACCGGTAATCATCTAATTGAAGATATTTTTTTTGCAGATTATATTGTACATTGAGTTATAGCGGCAATAAATCAAGATAAATTGCCGATGCTTTAAATTTATTAATAATTACTCCCTGTGGTGCAACTAACGATTCTGCCGCTCTTTTCCTTTTATGAGATTTACAATAAATGAAGTAATGAAATACTTTTTCATAACTGGCCGCGCATTAGGTGGATTGAAATAATATATGTTTTGTATGCAGAAGTAGTTTTTTCTCACCAAATTATAGGGTTCATATGTAGTTTATAATGATTCACATTGTACATATTAATGTCGGAAGTCCCATTAAAATTATTTGTTGTATTTCAACTAGAAATTTCCACACCTATAATTTTGTGCGCTTCAATTCTTTTATTTTCGAAAATTTTCGCAACGAATTAGTGCGCTGGGCAATTTTCAAGAACGAATATATCGAATCTCAGAAATGTCTGCACGTAACAAGTAATACTCTAAAGTTTCCATTCCTTAAAATTTCCTTATCAAAATTTCTACACCCGGAAATCACTTTCCTGGTCGTGGAATAATTTTAAACAGAGATCGAGCACTTTTGGAACACGGAAAAGTCGGGCGAATGTAAAAGTGTAGCTGTATCAGGTTTCGTTGGAATGCGCCGTTGTAAAACACGTGATTTTTCGCGTTATCTGTTTTTCCCGATGAGGTGAAATTAAATATCGAACGTGGAAAACCGCCGGTGAAAAGTGGGTGGTAATGAGCGGCGCGCACAGAAACGGCATGATAATTGCGCAGGTCGGCCTGTTAATGGAGGTAGAACAGATAGGTATAATTTAAAAGATCGGTACTTTTTCTTAATCCGCTAAGCAGCCAGGGTTCTTAGCGTCTAAACCTACCGGAATACTACTCGTAAGTAGCTTAGCTGAGGCAAGTATCCAATCCAAGTGTAAGCCATAATCATTTGAACCGTTCTTGATTCCAGTTCAAGTGGATCGTGATATTTGTGCGCGGCTCGTGCAATTTCATTGCATATAAAACGATTCGTGGTTTTAGTACGTAATAATTTACAGGTTTTTTTTTTTTTAGTCAACCTCCTATGACGCGACGTAATTGTAAACTTACGTAGCCTTATACGTATATTTTTTAAGTTTGATTTTCGCTTGTGCGCCGTTGTACGGAATTGCGATTTTAAAATTGCATAATTGGGGAACGTGGATAAATTGAATTTTAAACAGTAATTCGTATACCGTGTTCGATGTGGAAGTATATAAAATAAAAAATTGAATTGTCGGGGATTAATGTTATTTTCTCCTCATCCTTCTTCTTATTCATCGTGGTTTCTAGGTCAGGAGGCTTTTGTTTCAAGTTTTATTATACAGCGGTCTTCTTTTTATAATTGCGTGATGCCGGCTGAATCGCGGACGTGTCATTCGATATATTTATTATCGCCCACCTCGCTTCACCGAAATTGGTCATCCGGATACAATTATTCCGCGATGGAGGTAATGTATACAACGAGTGCGTGGGCTTCGTATAGCAATCTACTTTCACTGGTACAACAATACAATTGCTGGCGGTCTAGCACATTTGATTACGGGTGACCAGGAACTTTTAACTGCTAAATAGGTTTATTTACTTTTCCAACCGTAGCGAGTCAAACTACGTAAACGTATACTATACATGTCTGTGTGATTCTTGCGCGCTATACGATTTCTATTCGACCTAAAACAATGTGAACAGAAATGAAGCCTGTACTCGTAACGATCATCGACATAATCACTTGCATGAGAATACGATGCATCAAGACTGGAAGCTCCGCAACGGCTGTAATTCATTTGCAAATTAATACGAGTATTATCTCGAAAAGTCTGCGAGTACATATTTTGTTCTTGGTACAAAGTATAGCAATTATTTCAATTATTATACAGATAAAAAGATGATTAGAATAACACGTGACCGGGGGAGATGTATGAAAATAAATGAAATAAACGCGTGGCAGGCTCGATTTAAGTTAATTACAGAGTAGATATTCACGGGCTACCAGTATATTATTGTGTAGGTGTGGCACCTACGTCCCAGTGACTGCACCCAGCACCTTCGTGCTCCTCGATAATTAGAAGACGAGAAGTCGTGCCTAAAGTTTTCTTCTTCCACTGAACAAGCACAAAAGCAGCGCGCCAAAGTAATCAGAATCTGGACGCGGTTTAACTAGCGTTAACTACGACACGCCGGCAATTTCGTTTCTTACCGCGCGGTGGTAATTAACGAATTTGCAATTTCGTTTCGAAAACGCGCCGCGGAGCATCCGTTACGTAAATGGACTGCTGTCATAGGCGGGATGAATGCGAGCGGAAATGTTCCTCTCCGCGTGCAACGATCGAAACTCTGATTATTTCCCGTTAGCCATTCCTTCCGCACCGCGGAATTTAATTTATCGATTAATCGGATACCGTTCTGCTCCGGAAAGGAAGGAAACCACGGAGGTACGACGATAATTAGGTTTAATTGATGCGCCGTTTCTAAGAGAGCCAGATTGTACTGTTACCGCTGGCGTTATACAAGAGTTTTTTCTTCTTCTTCTGCTCTTTTTTTTTTCTTCTTTACCGGACTTTAGATATTTCTGTGAATCGCGTTAAATCGGATTCTTTGTTTCATTCGCTTCCTATGTAATTAAAAATTTTCCTGACGCTATGGCCGCGATAATTATCCCTTTTAAAGACTTTTAAAGTAATTCTACATCTTCTTTGAAATCGGAGTCCTAATTATGTTTCGTGTTTATGTATCTTTTAATCTCGGGATGTAGTTAACGGCTGAACGTAAAAACGACGAAATCGTGATGCCCTCCCCCACCCCCCTCTCCCCAACGTGTAATCAAGAAACGTTCAATTTCGTTCTCTTGGCGAGACGTGAAATTAAAGATACTCGAATTTCCATTAAATTTTGTTCGCTGTGCAGTACACACGAATATTCTCATTTTCAAATGTTTGCAATTAACTGTCCCTTAGAGTTGATTCTTCACCGTAAAAAGATACAATGTATTCGATAACGATCATTAATTAATACCAAAACGCCTATCATTGAAGAATGTTAAACCCCCCGAAAATTCAATCTTCTTCAAATATCCACCGATTACACTAATTCGCGCTGCTACACGACTGTGAAATCGTGAAAATTTCTCGCATCCTAAGTGTGTTAATCACCATAGAGTTGATACTTCACCGTAAAAAGATGCAATGTATTCGATAACGATCATTAGTTAATACCAAAACGTCTATCATTGAAGAATGTTAAACCCCCCGAAAATTCAATCTTCTTCCAATATCCACCGATTACACTAATTCGCGTTGCTACAGGACTGTGAAATCGTGAAAATTTCTCGTATCCTAAGTGTGTTAATCACCAACCCGTCTAGACTGAACGCAGAACGAAGATGTCACGTTCGCGTGAAATTAAAGAGAGAGAGAGAGAGAAAGAGAGAGAGAGAGAGAATTTGCAACGTCAGAAGATAGGACGAGCACTAAAGTTTGACTTAATATCATGTAAGAGGGTTGTGAATCGGGTTCATGGTTGACTAACGGGTCCATGGCCAGAACAGAGACAGGATCACAGACGAGATGACAGCTGGTCCTCGTATCGCCTTATATCGATGCAGCGATCGATAAATTCCATAACAGGACACGGTCGGGCGTATTATGTAAACCCTCTGGGACTGACCAATAGGGTCACCGAATGAACGAGATTCGAGATTTGCGATCATCGACTCGCTCACCTTCGCCCGTGTTGCTATCTTCATTTTTCAAGATGATTTTTGCCGCCGGATTTCGAAGCGGGATTGGAAATGTTAGCTATAGCCAGCTATCAGACAAATGCAACCAAATTCCGTTGTGTTTTGAAATTAACACACATTTTTACGATAATGTTGTAAAACAGAAGCTATTATGCAAATTAATGAAAAATTTGTCGAGGTACTTACTATTGAATATCTTGGAATAGATACTGCAAAATGTAAAAATACTGTGGAATATATTTTTGGAAGATTGATAGTTTCGTGAAAATATATTCCAATTCTAAAATTTGTACTTCTGTATTCATAACATGATACATAATGATACTATAAGAAAAATTTAGTTGAATTTGGAATTTATTTCTTTAGTACAGACACTATGGTTTGGTTTTTGTGAGTGAGACTCTTCTACGTCTGAGAATTCTTGTGAACCGTCGTCGGACGATTTTATCATTTAATTTTTTGAAACTTATTAAGCCGGGGCGTCACGCCACGCGACGAAGTGCCTCGTAAAACTGAAACCGAAAGTGAGAGAAGTGGTTCTACATAATTACTGGTTCGTCGCTTTCGTTCCAGCTTTCAAGAAATCTTCATCTAAACTTATCTTTTTTCGTCACCTTTTTAAACGTTCCCATGGAAGATCAATGGACTATGCGAGCGTGTAACAGAAAATCGATTAGAATGGAAAGTCGCCGGTAAGTCCTACTTCTCGCAGCATGGATATTGACCTTGTAGCCGTCGAATCTCACGTTTCTTTTGATTGTGATCGTCACGTTGTCTGCGATGTCGAAGCCATAATATTGGACGACCGTAAATATTGTTCATTATCAAAGTTTCGCAGGCTATCAACGTCTCGTCGCCTAAACCTCACGCGCATGCTATTAAGGCAATAAATTTTGAATTTTTTCGTTTGGTGTCAATTTATGTGGCGTATAAAATTATATGTTGATTCAGACGGTTGGACACTGAAAGTCATAAGTAATAAAACACTTTGTTTTTTCATTAATTTTTTTACTACGATCAATGGAATGTTAGGTAACGCGGAAATGTAATAAAACATGTTTCGCAAGTTGTGTGATTTTAAAAAATGTTTTTTACAATTTTAACAAAATGCGGGTATTTTCTTATTTTTTAAGTTAGTAGGCCTAAACGGACTTTCTTATTTTAACTTGTTAAAACTATAAAATGTGCATAAAACCATCGTAAAACTGTTATGATGTACTATAAGTCTTCTAACATACGTACATACATAATGTATCGTAACAAATCTATAAATAAATAAATGTATTATCTTACTGTTAGACAACTCAATATTTTATGAAATTCGACAAGGTACCCTTCAACGCGTGATTCTTGTAAATCAGTGTTTTTGTGATCTATAAAATTCAAATGTTGTTAACACGAAAACTAGTTATCGTGCAGGGTTCAAATTTGAATCTTTATCGGAGTTCAAATTTTGATAGAATTATGTAAACTGATATTAAAACTTGTTTACATTAATTAAATTTTTTTGCTAAAACGAAATGTTACTTATCTGTCTGTATAAAAACCACATTTCAAGCAGTACGTATATCCTTCTTTCCGACTTGTTTTTTTTTAATGACTTGAAAACAGGTATAGTAGTTTGAAGTGTGTAATATGATTAATATAGAAGTTAGCATTTTCAGTGCCGAATCCCCTTAAGCGGAGGTTCGGCTTTCCCATTGATGGGTACCACGAAAAAAAAACGACTATTGTAAGTGTTACATAAGAAATATTGGAGTCAGCGTGTCAGATAATATATTCCTCGGTTTAGATTACGTCATAGGTTTTTATGAAATTATCTCATTTCTGACAACACAAAGTCTAATTGTATCTGGACCCGCATATAATATCAAATTTAAGATTATGATTGTGTCAGTCTTCGTCTATGTATACGTGCTGCATGTGAATGAAGAGTGTCTTAGATTTCAAGAGTGATATTAATTAAACACTTTTTTTTAAACTTGCCACCAAATTAAACTCCATTCAACGTGGGAACGATACGGTTAATTAATTACAATTTCAATTCAATTCGTAGAAGCTGAAAGAATTAGCTTCTGATTCGAACAGGATTAGAAACTATATTGCGCGGAATAATCGCTTTAACTTTTTTTTTATAAAGTAATCGGGGATTTGTCACTTTAGGGAATTACTTAATCAGTTAATGAATTAGTATCAGCGAAAGTTTGTTTTTCACCTCGTGTCAGAAGGATGATTAATAGAGTATCGTATTTTTTTTAAGCTGCAGCTGTACTTCGACCTTACAAAGATCCGTTGTGTAGAACTCGTGTTTAATCTCTTCTACATACGTACCTACACATATTATACCGTTCAGCTTTTTCGTGCTATTATGTTCCTATAAGTTTCAGGATTTCGATCACGGAATTACATATGTTGCATGGTGGACAGCCATTGTTAGAATCATCATTCATTAGAAACGTGGTAAAAAATTAATCAACGACCATTTTGCCTAATAAAATTAGATTAATTAACACATTGCGTGTCAGCTCGTATCCGAGTAAGATAAAATCCCACGCACGTGTTGAATATGTACATTTTAATGAAATTCCTGAGCGGGGAAGTAAATCAATTCCTGGTAACGTCCGTAAGCGTGTAAACTTTAAAAATAATATTTCACATAAATTATATTTCCTTCTCAAAACTTGTACTATGCATTAAATTTGACACTTTGACTTTCAAGAGCTGTATCAAATATAAAATACATTTTATACATATATATTGGAGGTGTATAACAACAAATACATAGGAACGGAATTGTGGGAATCATTACGGGGTTAGAAAACTCTGTTCCTCGGTCGATCGAGAGTCCGTGTTTAACCGACGAGCCGATAAAACGCTTGAGAACTCGGGTCGTGAAAACGTGACGTATCTTTCGTGAAAAAATTTCGATTAAATGCCGTGTGAAGTCGAATGCCGCGGGTCAAGGTCTGCGCGTTTCAGGATCATCGTCCTCCCGCGGCAAGAGCATTCCATCGAATGTCGAAGGTCAAGAGCTTCAAGGCGAAATAACTTAATGATGGCATTTGTCTCGATCTGCTTGCGCTTATTATTCCGCAGTCGCGGCATAATTGGAAAATGGAGATACGCAGGTATCGACGTGACTTAGCGCACGTAGGTGTGATTAATGGGACGGTGTAATTAAGCGGCAACGGCCTACGCGAGCAGGTCGTTTCCCGTTGGAAAAAGCATTTCCACGTTGAGGAAAAGTCGTCCCGCGAACGGGTGAATAATGCAACTCCTCCGCGTTATGAAACGGCAAGATCAGACTGAATTATAGCGCGATTATGCGCCGCGATTATTTTTAGTGCGTTACACTAATTAGACCTGAGACTATACATGTCGAAATGATGATGGATAGAGGCCGGTCCTCCTAAATAGAATTGGGCTTATTAAGGGACACATAACTTTTTTAGGGAAATCACTGACTAATCGTGAACAACATTAGTACTAACGTGTGGATTGAGAAGTTAATTTGTTTTTTTTTATTAAAGTATTTTCTAATAGGAAGACTAAGATTTGATTTTATTATTTTCCCTCAGTTTAATCTTTAATTTCCAAGTTTGACATTATTGGGGTATTTGTTTCATATAAACATTTATATAAAAATATATAAGATGCCCACTGTATGAAACTATGAAACACATTTTACAGTAGCAAACAATCAGTACACTTCAAATTTGTAGTATCTCAAACCTCGTTTATAAACTCTTTCCGGATCATTTATCGACGTTCTCAATCTAGAATTATACTATTTAACTACTTGTATTAAAATAATGTGACTCTGTGAGAGGGTACATTTATAAAAAAAAATGAAAAAAGAACAGCATCTTCACATTCTTTTTTTTGTATTAACTTTTTATACCGCCATGCACCATGCTTAAAATTAATTGAGACTATTAAATTCGGAAATGTGACTTTCCTCTATTTAACTAAAATATTGGAAATCTTTGACGTTTAAATTTCTTCACTTGCCATCGTTTCATCGAGTTTACTTCTTCAACACTTGATCACATAATTATTCAAACCCACATCCTATCCTCCTAGACACAAAATTCCTCGAGTTATTCTGGAAACGTTGAAGCATTTATCTTCGTTCCTAGAGACAGATATACCGTATTCGTCCAACCGAGTGAACCCACTCTTTTGCGATCGTCTTTAAAAACCGTAGCCGAAGTGCGCGATTTATGCGACGAACGTGCTCGTGGGAATAACTCCCGTGGGAAAGTTTGGTGAAATTTTCGCGGGTCATACTTAGAAACCGTTTCCTAGATACCAACCACTTGGCGTATCAGAAACCCCATTACCCTCCCCGTCGGCTGCCTTGACCCCCATACATCGCGTCTCCTTTTGTGTTTCCGTTTCGTTTCGTCGGAAGCATCGATCGAATAGACGGTTCTCCGCCGTCTACGGTAACAGGATGAAAAGAATCCATGGGAGAAAGTAACCGATAAGAAGGTATCTATGCTAATTGCACCTTGGTCCGACTGATGTTTCGCATCAGTTTACGTTACGATACTTTCAACGGGCGGAATTACAGTAATTCAGCCGGATTAGAGATGCGCGTATTGCCCTGTATCTTAGTCGCTCCAGATTTTCTCAGTGTGTCCGTGCATGCTTTGAAGAGACTTTAACAAACGAAATTATAGTAATTCATATCGTTTTGGAGGGATTGCGCTACTTTATTCCGGCAAGTTTGTTTTCTACACGTGAATCGAAACGGGTCGACCATCGTTTAGCACGTAAATCGAAGCTAGAAAAGGAAATTACTTTTTAGGGGTCGAGGTTTTACAGACCCTGACCATTCTTTGTGGTTGTACTGTTCATCAATTTCTATAAATTCGTTCGCGGTTAATGCGTGGCGAATCGTCAGAGTGATAGTGTTTCCGGTTAAACGTTACTTGTTCAAACTAGGAAATTATGCGGGACTTCGCAGGCATTCAACCGTTAATTGTACGCCACTTTATCGTCTTTCACGGATTTAAATTGTACGGTAATTTCACTTTTATTATTCGTTCTATTATTCAATTTTATCCGTATCTTAAGTTATTTACCAATAAAAATATGTAAATACAATATGTTTAGAATAATTATTATCTCCAAGTATTTCTCGCTGTAATTGTTCGATTTGTTCAAAGAACAGGAAATAAGTACTAAATGATTTATGAAACAATAAAAAATGCATACCACGTCTAGCGTAGGCTATTGTGTAAGAAATATATTTTATGATACCTTGTAACAAGTTCATCAAGGTGATCCTTACGTGAACTTTAACACGGCCTTTCTCTTGCCTCACCATGCTGGCACCCACATATTGTTAGCCGTAGATGGTCTGGCTGATAATTGCTTCAGAGTACCGTGAACTTGAAGTACTAGCAGGGTGTGTTTGTGTGGAAAATTAATCTCGATATAATATTCGAATGCAAGAGTTCATAAAGTACAATTGGAGAGCATTGAACCGAATAATAGGTAATATTAAAGGGAATTGGGGTTCAATAGAATTTGTTTGCTTTGGTACGAATAAGGAATATAATTTACATATTAAATCTACGAATGTAGATAATATACGGGAAAGATAAATGGAAATTTTTACGACACTTTATCTGCATCGTAGATTTTAAAAGTCTGAAAATTGTACGGACCTGTTTCACTGGTTTCATTTAAAATTTTTGCGTCATAAATGTGTTTCTGTGTCTGAAAACACCTGCGTACCAGCAATGTCCCTTGAAATTTCAATCTGCTAAAGCCTCCGTATATTAAATTTCCTGAGCCTTGAAACTCGATTACTTCGAAGATCCTATATCTTAATATTTCTGTGTTTTGAAGTTTTTATACTTTAACACATTCACTGCCAAGCTTAAATTATATGAAGTTATTTTCATTGCCATTTATAATTTGAGTGGTATTGTTTACCACAGTTAACAAATAAATTTCATTTGTAGTATTTTTTTCAAGTTCTCTACATTTGTATAATTATGTTTGTGGTCACAAAAAATTTGCTAATTCAATACCCTATATGTGATAACGTATTCTTGAAAGTAGGACAAGTATACTCGTCTTGGCAGCGAATGGGTTAAGTTCCCTACGCTTTCAACAAATGTCTACGTTTTGAAGTTTAAAATTTGTTACGTGGTAAAATATCTGAACTTTATAGCCGTCAAATTTCTGCTTTTTGAAGTTTTCTACGTCTTAACACTAGACCGACGGAGGATTAATTGGATGAATTGAAAAAGACCGGATAAATATGTTTGAAACAAAGAAATAAAGGGGGATAGTAAACTAATCAGTTTAATTATTTACATATAGAAATATGGATATGAAGAATTTTGAAAATCGCAATATTTTAAATTTAAGCGGCTCTTAGAAGAATTTCGGAACCAGTCATTTTGACTGCCTCCGTCGTTCTAGTGTTAAAATTTCTGCAGGTGAAAAACTTTGAACTCCAAAAACATCCTACGCTTTCAAATCTCTTTGCAATTCGCTTGATCCGTCGCCAAAATTCAATGTTTCAAAACCCCTGCAACCTGAACCCTTTCCGCCAAATTCTCAGAAATAAAATCACGAGTCTCTTTATCATCAAGTCCAATCGAGATGCCCTTCTTTTACGGGCACCGGCCAATAAACAATCTAGAAGTACAGAAAACTCCGGCTCACACATACTCCGTCGCACGGCGGCACATTAAATCACCCACTCGGAGTAGCCCATATAACATTCAGCCACAAAGGGTTTCTGGCTACCGTTCGACGCGAAAGGGAGTTCTCAACGGAACCGGCCGCCGTAGGTATCGTACCTGTTCGCGTGTTTGGCACCGCGGCCGGTACACATTCGTACCGTGATGCGAACCTTGATGCATTAAGCGTCCTTGAGACTCGAGGCCGCCCTTTTTGCCGCGGGCGGATCGACGGGAGCCGCTCCTCGATTCATATCGTACGGCGGACCGATTTCGCGAGAACTCGCGAAAATTAAATGCATCTATGTCAGCGTAATTTCACTTTTTCGACGGGGAGGGGGAATTTCTAGGGAAATGCGGGCTCGGTCGATAGTAAGGGAAACGTAAACATGGTCTCAGGTTTGGAAAGGAAGTTTTAGGACTGTGTTAGAGTCTTTGGTACACTGTTGTTTTTGATATTTTGAATATTTTATAAGTGATTTTGAATCAGTAGAGATTTTCAAGATTTCAAGATTTTAGTGAGAAATTTAATTTGTGTGGTTGCGGAATATGCCTAAGATTTATATTTATTTTTTGTTAAACAGTTCTACATTTTTTTCTGACTGTAAATTTGTTAACACTAGAACTACCGAGGATTAATTCAGTATATCTAAAAGCATTGGATAAATTTGTTTGAAACAAAGAAATAAAGGAGGATAGTAAATTGATCGATTTAATTATTCGCATAGAGAAACATAGTTATCAAGGATTTTGGAAATTGCAATGTTGTAAACTTAAGCGATTCTTAGAAAAAATTCGGAACGAGTCATTTTGACTGCCTTGGTAGTTCTAGTGTTAAATATTTGATGAAATCTAGACATGTTCTTGGAATCGTTTAATTAAGGAAAATATTTTTGTATTGTTTAAGATCTCGGTTTATCTTGCCGTGAATAAATGAGAAGACATTAAGTAATTCGAATATCTTGTAGTACATACTTACTTCGGGAAACTTAAATATTTGCGCAGATTTTATGCTAAAGTACAACTATCTCAACGCGTCGCAAAGTGCTCAATTTTTTCGATGATTATAAAAGTTGTCAAAGCCGTATATTTTTATAACACAAACAGACATTGTTTTTATTCACGTAACACGAGCAAAGAGTGATAAATTTAATTATTCCAGTTTTTTTTTACTCGGATGACTTATATAATTCCTGATACGATTGCACTCTATCATTTTTAATTAAGTGCTGCTGTCGAAGTAAATATTGTTCGTGGATTATCCCACAATATAATTTTCGCAGACTACAATATACATAGAGCGTTTATTTCACGTAAGAACGATTTATCAGAGTAATGAATTTTCTTATGGATTAAAGATTATTTCTTCAAATCCACTTAATTGATATTCATGACAGCGTGAGTTAAAAATAATTAATAAAATTTACAAATTATTCTATGTCATTTATTTACTTCGTGGAATATCAACGATTTTAGAATTACGTAGATTTAATAGGGGACTAATGGATGACTACAATCTATTGCATGCGCGTTTCTAATATATAAGATATTAGTCACGTGTGTATATTTGTGTAATATATTACAACACATTTACGAAATCCTGACCGAATTGCCTGACCATTTTTGTATTCGACTTTGTTACGTATACTTTATGGGAGGCGTAATAAAAAAATCTCGTTCGGGTGTTCGATTCGTGGTAACGTAACAGAATGATCGAATCAGTGGCATAAACTCGAAAAAGAGTGAAACTAAATTTAACGAGGAAATTAAATATTTTGTTTTCTTATTCCCCACGTCTACCGTAATAAATTAAAGCGCGTTACGAAGACAGTTCGTGATCGATCAATCAGAGTTAATAACGGGTTTGAATCTCGCATCGGTTCGGCGAGCTATAATTTCTCGGAGAAATGTTACGGAAATATTCAGAAAATGATGAGCTGCACGAAATGAATGAATCTCGCCATACGACAGCAGTGGTTGCATTTCATCCCCGGGTCCTGCGAGGTTCTCGAGCAGATTCTTGACATAAATTATTATAATTTACACTACTAATTTATCATTCGTGTCCTATCGTCTCATCAGTTGTTGCCACAACGAGTATCTCTGGACGGGCGAAACATTAATTCTCGGAGCAATTTACTTTTACATCGCCCAGCAGTTTTTCTTCCATTCGTATCGCCGTGTTGTAAACGTTAAAGAGTTATTATTGAAACGGCGTGATAGCGTCAGTCATATGGACATTTTTATAATTTTTCATTTCTCGCGGTCACTTTCCGCCAGCTTGAGCCGCGCTTATAACACCCACGCCGATATCACGCCGAAGCACTGTGTTGCGAACGATAAAATCGCAAATTAACGTCTTTTCGTACGTTTCGTATCGGGCTAAGCTTGTACTTTATTCGAATCTCACGTGTAACAGCGAGTAATAATGTTGCTCTTTCATTTCCCGACCACACAACTTCGAGATTATACACTTTCTTTCTTTCGGAGTTTACATTCGCCACGGTGATTTAGCACGTTGCGTTATATCACGAAACGAAGAGGTCTGTGTGAAAAAAATCTTGTGGGAGTTGGTTTATCAAAATGCGAAGATAATCTTTCGTTGTATCGTATAAGTACTTGTTAAAAGGTACTCTCACTGTTCTGAACGACCGAAAATTTGATTTGATCTTTGATACGGATGTTCGAGATAAGCGATGCTACGAATGAGCTACTAGAAATTGTAAATTAGAGATGTATTATGTAGATGTAAGAAACTTGACCTACCTACACTGAAATGCCTATAGTTAGAAACCGTACCGTGTACTACCCGCATGATGCCGTGAATAATGGGAAGCCAGTCAATGCTTGCGGAGGAATTACCTTATCTTGTATTTAAAATAGCGGAGATCAAAGATTACCAGATACTGGTTTCTAGACCAATAAATTACAGGAAAATCTAATTCGTCAGTGAAAGTAGTTTTCTGCTTACGCCATTTACTTACGTTTCAATTGATTTCCTAAATTCGGAGAAGAATTAAATTAAATTAAACAATATATTATAAATTTCGAATTTAATTAGATCAATTTGCATTGTACGTTATTTTTAAAGTCCTATTGGCACGGATGTTAAAAACCTCGTCGGCTTCGTGATCAGTTGCACGACCGTGAACTGTAATTTAAAGATATCTTAAGAATTTCAAGGTGTGAGAACTGTAAAGCACGGAAATGTCACGTGGAAAGTTCGGGACCTTGAAATTTTCTAAACGGCGCAATAAAACGCGCAGAAATTTGCAATCGCGGAATTATATGACCATAGAAATTTCCAATCGCGGAAATATCTGACCATAAATGTTTCAAGGCGTCGAAATTTTAAAGCAGAAGCATCGGTAGGTAGAAGTTTCGAAACAAAGGAATTTAGTAAATACATAATAGTAAAATTTGTATATTTTTAATAAAAAAAGAAAAAAAAAAGAAAATAAACAATTTAAAGGCGTAAAAGTAAAATGATAATAAATGACAAACAAATAGCATTATGAAGCTAGTCCTTTACCACTTCCGTTAACTCCTATTAATATAATTAAATTCATAGTTTATCCTATACGTTTAAACAATAAAATACTATTTTGTAATTTATCCTTATTCTATTAATTAACAGAATATATTCATTTAAGGCTTATATTGTTCATACTAATTATACCATTGCACTATGCTCCGCATCCCAAAACATTAACTGTAAATTTTTCAAAAAGTGAACCCTACTAGCAAGAACGTGTTTCCTTATTTCGCTATCGAAATGTTAAAAGGTTACTCAAATCCTCGACCCGGTTGCTGCAGCACCTAAAGAGTTAGCGAACTTTAATGTACACACATACAATCACACACACACACACATACTCGTATACCTTATCAGAAACGCATTATCATCGTTTTCATGCACACAGACACACACAAACAAACCACTTCAAGACTTTTACCCCGAGCGTGCCGTGCTAGGTCCAAAGTGCACCAGGTAAACGACGAGTTCACGTGGAGGCGGACAGGATCCTCTCCTCTTCCTCCCTTTCTTTCTCACCTACACGCGGAATAAACACACGAGTCGATCGGGCAAGAAAGTGCGTAGGCAACTCGCTCCTTATAGGAGTGACACACGCGTGCGGGGATCGTGGCATTATTATGCGGTTGATTACCGTGCTTCGGGGCTGCGGTAGAATTGCCTCGCCTTGTCCGGGGCCTTATTTCCTGGGGTGAAAAGAAAAGCTGGGTGATAAGCATCGGCGCCTCGTGAATCACACGTGCCTTCGTTCTCGTCTTCTTCGTGCTTCCTCCTCGACGCGAGTAATCGACGTTCCTTTTACATTCGAATACCGCCGACCGAGATTCACGGGGCGCCTTCGGATTTGACAGTCACTGAAGGACGTTGAGTTTTTTAAATTGGTAAAATAATATAAATATTATATGCATAGATAAACCTGTGGGGCGAGTCATTGTACGTGTTTTTTTTGGGAATAATGGGATTAGATGTGATTTGTGTATTTGTTAAGTTGATGGTAAACGTTGATATATAGGGTGTAACATAACTAGTGGAACTTTTTTTCAGGACTGATAGAACGTACGGAAATAAGAAAAATAGTGATATAAGTTTTATCCGAAACCCACCCCCAATCGACATATAACCCCTTTTGTAAAAAATTAAAAAAAAGTCGTATCTCCGAAATGGTACGTCATAGAGCACCGATTTTCATTTTAATATTGCCATTTTAATTTGGGTGAGATCAAAGTTTATTAAAAAGTATATACATATACTTATATGTATAATTGCTGCGATAACAACTTCGATTACCTATATCATAGCAGAACTTTAACAATTTGGGAAAAATTAAGAGCATTTACCGAAACTTCCTTTCCATAGATAGTAATATTTTTTTTCGTAAAGTTTGACTTCTCCCGGTAATATTAACACTAAGCGTACCGACAGTTTATGCAAGTACTCTTATCGAAATCGTAAAATTGATAACTTTTACAATTGATTTCACACAATAGTTAATTTGGCATAAAGAACTGAGTGTTCCTTATGTTGATTAAAGAAATTAAGGTTGCAAGCTATAACGTTACATGCAGGCATTTTAATAAAATGTTTCAAACCTGTCATTTGTCCACCTCGGTAGCTTTAGTGTTAATAATATATGTATAAATAAGTCTATGGTGCGCGCCATTGCACGTATTTTTTGTAAAACATTGAGATTAGGTGTGATCAGTGTATTTTTTAAATTGATGTTCAACACCGGTATATCGTTGTAATTTCCAATCGCCAGAAGTTTCGAAGCCTACAATTATCGAAGCGGGAACTTCACAGCGTAGAAGTTTCGAGACGTCTGGGCGCCAGATACGCCTCGACGTTTCTACGCTTTGTTGAACCTTCCGACGTTATGAAGTTTCAAAGCGTCAAAACGCCTAGGCGTACGTATACCAAGACGAAAAAGGTACCTAAATCAGAAATGTGAAGGCGTAACATCTCCTCAGCCCTAACGGATTGAACGCGTTGAAATTTTCAATCGTTATGTAATTCAACGCATAAAAATACCAAAGTACAACATATTTATCGCGTTGCAATTTCAACGAGCAAAACTTTCTCGGGTACCAAAAATTTGAAGGGCCGGAAGTGTCAAAATACAGAAATGACAAAACGCGAAAATTCATTTCATGTTGTAATCGAACCACGATAGGTAGCAGGGTTATATGAATTCTAATTGCTTGATTAATCGGAGTGACAGGTAAACTGAATTTATACGTGCGCTATAACTCAGGGATTGACGTACAAGTGCTACTAAGACGTGCTAATTTTCCTGCTGGGCACTACTGCAGTATTTCATTTAACCAGATTCGTAGTTTGAACGTTATTATGTAATTTATGATCGAGTTTCTTTCTCGGGAAGAACCGTAGCTACGTTTTTACTTCCTCGTCGATATTTTGTTTTACGACGGTAATTGATGAGTTAGGTGAAAGAAAGGCGTCAGTGAAGAAAAAACTTGTTTTCTACTATTGGCTCCTACAGAAAATTCGGGGAAAAATGAAACGTAATATATCTCCATAAAAATATGAATAACTTATTCAGATTTGAAGTTATCACAACAATTTTTTTATGTCTTCTTCAATATTATTGAGTGGAAAAAACAGCTTGACTCACTTCCTTGTCTTTCGGGCTTGTCAACTGCAAAATATTTCTAGTTACCGCTTAATTATTCCACCAAATAAATTGAATGAATTCTGAATGATGTCGAAGAGTGATCATTTTCGCTCGAAATAACGAGCGTTCCACGAACGTGACTTTTTTCGGATTAATATCCGGATAAATATTTTCCGCAGCCGTGCTGCTCGTATAGATATACGGTGATATACGATTCGATACAGGCTGTCACCTTTTAAGCACCACGGGCAATAAGGTAGGGGATACCTCACCTTGTCCGAAGCCTTATTTCCTCCGGTGAAAAGAAAAGTAATCGCGATAAATATCGGCGCGTCGTGAATCACGCGAGAAGTGAATCTTCTAGCGAGCTTTAAAACTTCTCCCTCGGTCGTTTTATTGCGAGCATCGACATTACTAACGAGCATTCGTGCGGCAACATTAAAAAAAAAAAATGACCGAGATCGTAAACAGATAGTAAGGAGACATATACGCCTCGCGTTAAAGTATTCTTCAATTTACTATCCGTGATAGCGTAATGATTTTATGTGCCCATACATTTATTACGGCCCGCTATCTATGTTCTGAAACGAAATTTTTTTCACCTGCGCAGAATACACGGTATCCACGATAAGATTACAATTCAGCGCGTCTGGAGAAACTAAGCCGGTATCCCACCGATTGTGAACACCGTTGAAAATCTTTTAATCTACTCCGTTAAAACAAATT
Source organism: Mimumesa dahlbomi (assembly GCA_917499265.3). NCBI lineage: Eukaryota > Metazoa > Arthropoda > Insecta > Hymenoptera > Crabronidae > Mimumesa > Mimumesa dahlbomi. The sequence continues at coordinate 5,101,896 of OU824118.1, read as the reverse complement.
ACACTGTAACAAAATAATACGTTCGACCGTCACGCGATTTCTTTACAAACCCCCGGTTATTCAGCGGAAGATGCTAACCCGGGATATGAGACATACATACATACATACATACATACATACATACCACCAAGATATCTTCATTATTCCATTAAAATCGGCGGCCAGCACCTGAAACCGTCCGGTCTTGTTAGCATTCCCATCGCACACGGTCCCGAAGCGATCTTTCCCTTAAGTAGAACAATAGAATCCTTGCACCTGAGACCGGCGACTGAGCAAATCGGCGATAAACGGTAATGGCAAGTTTATCCAAAGATCGTCTGGCCGATCGTGGCGGCAGGCGTCTACGAGTCGCTCGTAAATCCTCGCAAATCGATCCGATATCTCGAATCGGCAATGGCTTCTCGCCCTTCGTCGACGCCGTTCGAGAGGTCACTTTTGTCCCTTTAAGCAGTTACATCGAGGTTACATCGAGGACCGAACTCGCATAAGGATTCGCTAGCGAGTAGTGTCCTCGGGGGCAGCGTCTAACGAAAGTCGTTTAAGGAGCGGCACCGTCGTTGCTTAAGGAGGAACAATGGCGAAAATGTGTGGGTGAATTTTATGGAAAACATAGATACCGGTCGCATCATCGTTCTTTCCTCTTCTTGATATTGTAGGCGGGAATCGACCTCCAGCGGAACACCTCGGGAATCGCGGGATCTGTGGCGAAACCCGAGGAATTCGGATTTCGTAGGTTTAAGGCGAAATGGGACGTTTGTTTGAGCAGTTTTGCGATTGTTTTCGTTTCAAATGTAATTGAGATTTTCAGGGGAGATGTGTAGCGATTGGAGAGGCCGAACGAATGTAAATAGAATTTGTGGTAACAGATGGATTGGAACGGAGCGGGGATACATTTTTGAAAGGCTTATTTCTCGAAAGGCCATAGAATGTTTGATATTGTTAAATTATACATATTTTGCTAATTAATAATACAGATATGAAGATTTAAAAATCTTTGGAGAAAGTGAACGCGTGGAACACATGAAACGTGTGGTGAAATTCTGATATTAAATTTTCAAAATAAGTCTAATTTTAATGACTAAGAAACAATTTCCTTCATTTTTTGTTTTTAACTATTTAGCCTGTTTTATATCCAGTCTTCCATTCATATCTCTTACCTTATTTAGACGGAAATAGTGGCTTTGCGATATCGCGTTCCAATTTCTTGTGTTACATTGTAAATTACCTTGGAAAATCATCACGATTTTAATGATGCAATATTTTTTGTTTCAGGTAAGGCGAAGAACTTCCTTTGGAGAAGTTTGTTGTAGAAATCCTCACGTTATTATTAAAAAAATCCATTCGTAAGTAGGCTAGTGTTCTATACACGAAACGTCTGGCCAAATATGTATATTCACATTTAGTTTAACGATAAAATTTCTTTTCACTAAAACAACTCGATCATTTCCCGCATTTGATAGGTACTTCAAAGCTATACTGCAAACTTTCTACACGTTAATTGCGTTTATACTGTTATATATTATTGGCTCGATAATGAACCGTTTATTAGTCCGTTTACTATTCTATGAACGTACTCATTATGGCTGTATAATTTACAATGAACTAAAAATATACTTCGCTATGTTTTTAATTCTGTTTATGTGATATTTTTTTTACATTTAACGACGGTAGCATCCGTGTAGCGAAATTTGTGATATTTTCGACGCGGAAAAATTAAAATAGTAGTCAGAATAAACATTAACACTGTTTCTAATAGATTTTTTAATAAATCAGTTTATATTTCCCGTTCGAACAAAAGATTTTTTTAAATGTATAGAATGTTTATTAGAATCATACATTATCTTACGAACAAAATATGTATAATTAATAACCATCTATTTAATCTTTTCACCTTTTATTCCAAGATATTCTAAAATGTGTCAAACTACAAATATGTGTTTCGTTCTTCGTAAATTTTACATTAAATAGCAAATGCAACTTTTCTTTCCTATCTAACGGCTATCCTCATCATTAAACAAATAAATGACATCTTATCATGCCAAGTATGCTCCATATAGATATAAAAAATCAAAAAGTCCATTAATTTCACCAACTCGGTAAAAATACATAAATTATCGGCAGATTTACTATAAAATTCCCTGCACGTGAAAATAAATGAGGGCTCGTTGTTATCTCAAAGTTGACCCAAGTTTTCCGAAAATTCTCAATTAAAATCTCGGGACGTAGAAAGCCGAACACAGCGCATCTTTCGTCGACTTTTCCTCTCCCCGCAAAGCAGCTGGCACTAGGGTGGGTAAAAAAAAATCGACTATTGACGACGAATATTTGATTTTAAGAGATATTCATCGTCAAATATCTCTTAAACGTTTAATTTTATCAACTAAGCATATTGGAACTTTTTTGTAGAGCACTAAATTTCCTACAAAATGACGTTTGCACGTTTCATAATTCATATTGGTTCGCGAGTTATTAAATTCATTAGCAAAAATCAAATTTGTCTAAAAATCATCAAACTTCAATCGTCAATATCATCTAAATGGTGAGATTCCTTTCTTGTACAGCGTCTTTTTTCTACAGCGTTCAATTTCCTACAAAATTATATATTTACTTTTGCAAATCGGTAAAGTTATGAGCAAAATATGATTTTTTTTATAAAGGACTGCGTAAAAAATATAAAACTATAATGCGGAGGACTTCCCATTAAAATTAAGAGCTCAGTTTTGCTGAGAGTTTTCTAGAGGTGTCTACGAACCAATTTTTCGGTGTAATTTAAAAAAAAAATAGTCGATTTTTTTTACCCACCCTAAGCTGGCACACATAACGAGTGAGATGTCAGAGTGAGATCGAACAATGCCGAAGGAAGCGACACCGTCTGCCATGGCGGCATGAATCATCGCTCACGGACAAAGGTGGGATCCGTTTCCTCAACTCGGACGCATTATGCTTCCAGTGAAGTTGCAACACGGCGCAGGCTAATGCCGCGGCCAGGTGACCGCACGAAGAAAAGTCAGACGTTGTGCAAACACTGAAATCGTGCTGGCCACTTGCCGGCAGGATTTTTCTCACGGATTTCACCCAGACTCCGAAACGTTCGCTCCCCCCGGTTTCGTCCCTCGTTAGGTCGCAAGGAACTTGCAGTGTACACATTGTTAAGGTAGACAACAAGATCTTTGGTACTGCAACGACTTCCTTGAATATTTTAAACTTGGGCTATTTATAGGAGGAATATAGTTTCACGAGCTTTAGTGGATTAAGGACGTGAATTTTGTTTGTTTTTTTCCCGTTGTTAAATTGGAAAGGTTTTGCAATTATGATTATACTATGATTTTTAAGATATGCACCGATTCAGACTGATAGGAACCGTTTTAAATTTTTGTTGTATCTTGTAAGGAGAAGGAAAAAAATGACAAAACGAATTTCCTGAACTGATAACTTTCCTTTCCTAGGATCGATGCTATAGTCGTTTTTCTTAGTGAATAGCAAATGTATTTTTCTTTTTTGTCGGAGTAATATACATACATATACAGGGTGTAACAAAAATACTGGGACAGTTTTTCAGTATCGATAGTACGCAGCGAAAGATGAAAAAAAAGTCTATAAAGTTTTGTTTAAATACCACCCCCTATCGAGATACAACCCCTTTTGTAAAAAATTTTTTAAAAATCATATCTCCGAAAAAATATAATTGCTGCGATTATTGCTGTTAAATAGCATTTATTCTTGTTTAATCCAAACAACGTCGATTACCAATATCGTAGCAGATTTGTAACAACTTGGGAAAAATTGAGGGCATTCACTAAATCTTCCTTTACGTAAATAGTGATATTTTTTTCGTAAACTTTAGTCTCTTCCGGTTATATTGCAATAAAAATCGGTCCTCTCCGACGTATCATTTCGGAGATATGATTTTTTTAAAATTTTTTATAAAAGGGGTTGTATCTCGATAGAGGATGAGTTGCGCCCACAACTTGTAAGACTTTTTTTCTTATTTTTATGCATTCTATCCATAAACCTAAAGTGTCCCAGAATTTTTGTTACACCCTGTATACATATATCGATAGCCGCAACGTTCACAAGAAAAGTCGGAATACAGGAATACTCTTTTCAGTTTTTACGAGCACTTCGTAAACTAGGGTGAAAGATTGAGAGACTTTACCAGACTGAATACATTTTCGTGCGCGGTATAAAGAATTTCTAAAATGTCTTGTAGATACGGTAAAAAAGTTGCGGGACGTACGGACGGGAACCTCAAAGAATATATATCTCGTATACATAGTCATGTGTATCATGACTTCCGTAGTTTGTTAGGCGCGCTATTTCTTCTTCGTGAAACGTGATTTGAATGCCGAGGGATCGAGAATTTATTCGGGATACCCTTCGTTGTGTGTGTGTGTGTGTGTGCGTGTGATATGCGTATCGATTTATTATGACACGTTGAAAATAACGTCGCTTAAATTACTTCGCTTTCTTAAACGGTATTATTCAGGTGCCAACGTGATTTCTTATTTGACGTTAAAAATCCACGAATATAATTTCGTGGTAAGATCTCCTTTTATCGGGGCACGATAATTACTAACGAAGCAAGTGCCGTTGAAGACCCGGTAATTGTACCACTATCGACTATCGGAATCGAAAATTACATGATTTATACGGCAATGGTAATGAAGAGGTTAAAATTCTACGTATAATTGATCATGCGATATTTATAGCATGAAATTTCAAGGTCTCGGGGGTGAAATAACATTTTTTGTTCGGTTAGTTATATGTAATTAGCGGTCGAATGCAAAGTACATTTTTTTTTAAATACGGGTTAGACAATTTGCACGAATAAAATGTTGGTTTTCGAATATCGACTTAATCTGCCATCAATAGAGGAACGTTCTGCATTTTCATTCGATTTTATAATTAGGATCATTTTACCTGCCATCGGTTCTGCTTTATTAAACTGTCATTATACGTAGATTTAACTACGTATGTCCATACGGGGAATAAATACACATATCTATCCTTTTCTACAGCTCGTAAGATAAAAACACTTTATGCTCTTCCGTCAAATATTATTATGATACATTTGTTCACGTCAACATTATTTGTAAAATTAAAGGCCGTAAAAAACGTGCAGAAACTAAATATTAAATTCGAAAAATCCAAAATTGAGTTCGTTGCGGTTTGTCCCCCCTCATTAGTTTTACGTGAATTGTATATTTTTAAAAATTGCATACCTTGTTTTGCAAGATTTTTCAACCGGAATCAAATGCTACGAAATTTGTTATATAGCACGACAATTGGAATTACATGTATTCGTATTTCACGCAAGCTGACAAAGGTTTCGGACTTTTTTTCGCGCGATTTGCGTACCATGGGCATTCGTTCCACATACAACCAGAAGGATCAGGAAATTTTCGACTTTGTTGGGCGTACTAAGCAGCTACTACGATTTCCAAGCGTGCGTGACGATGTGGGGTTAGACGGTTTCCGTCTCTCCGTTTTCCTTTTCCAACGATCTGACACTGAACTCGATCGTTGATCTCATTCAGGGTCGAGTGTTCCTCGAGTTACGGTCTTTGTCGTTAGCCATCGCTTACGCGGCCGTCTAGGAACCGATGAAATTATCTTTAAAGTAGTTCAATCAGTCTAGGATACCACAAAAGTACTTTGCAGTCGCAGGGCAAAGAGGGATATGCTACGTGTTAGCCGTAAATAAAAAATTCTTGTGTCCGTATTTCTAAAACGATTCATTTCAACTTGAAATCAGTGAATATTTCATTTTATATTATATTTATTTATTTAGAAGAAGCTAATAACGCATATTTTTCTATTTTTAGCTACGTTAGATACATCACGTATAAATTTTTCAGAAATTATATTTGTTAATATGTTCCGAATTGCTTTATTTCTTTTTTAACTATTTTTTACGTTATTTCTTTGGAAACATTATTTTGAAATATATCAAAATGATACAGAACAAAGGTTAGCTTTTACTTTAATCGTGCTGAAAGTTTAAGCTCGGTAAAATGTACCTAAATGAAAACAAAATGTAGTTGCGGTTATAACTATTTGAAAATAAAATGTTTCAACTATAGATTACAGCTATAGCGTTGTAATTTTTTAAACATCTGTGTCATTGCGTCCAGAAAACGATGCCGAAATTAAAACAATGAGTCAGAATCATGCATATAAATATGCAACATAGCTATATAAATCAAACATGACTGTGACAATTTCTTGCAACAGATAAATTTATAAGTTGTTCTTTTTCGACAAAGTCTTAAATATTGACTTATTTTAGATAAACTGTTACATGGAAAAATTAAATATTCCATTTCTCATTTGACACTTTTATCTCGGAAACAGTACGTTTCGAGTTTGGATAAGTCAAGCCTTTGAGAACTATGGGTTCTGTTACGATAATACTGGATAAGCGTGCCACAGCATGTTAGAATTACGTGCTTTTTACTTAATTCAGTTATTTAACATTCCACTACGTTTGTTGTGGATTATGTAACAGGGAGAGTATAACAACATTTAAGAGGATCTTCGCGCTATTATGAAATACCTACTTTTCATTTAAATTATACGTTTTCATTAAAATACACAGATTTCTATTTCACGTATTTGAACTTTGATAAATGTGGTATTTGGTTTTCTAATTTGTACATTTTGAGCATCTAATTATGCGTACAATACCGTCGATTTCATTCATCTAGATTACATATTCCCCCTGAATCTGTCCCCGTGCAATTTGGGGAGTACTGTAACGCGATGATTACCCAGAACTCAGTTATCCTAAGGGTGGGATAATGTAGTCTCAGATTGAACCTAATAAAATTAAATACTTAGCTACCAGCAGGGCTTGTAATCTCTCGTGTTAAACGTAACACTGCGAACAGCGAAATCTAGAAAAGACACGCGGATTTAGACTTAAGTACGTACATACGTACACAACACAAATAACACAATTACCTAAAATATTATCATTACAACATACAATGTCAACTTGGAATTTCGAAGTTTCTCGATTGAATTTTTTCAAATATTATATTTAAAATAAATAAAATTGAGAATATTGTTATGTGTAGAAATGAATTCTTTCCAATTAGTTTCAGTCGTTGGCTTTTTCTATTTTTTGCAAAATAACCTGTTGATTCGTATTTACCAAAAAAATGACAAAACATCATAAAAAACAACGAGAAATATTTTTGGAATTAAAATTGAATTCAAGAAATCTAATTGCGTAAGTTCTTGTACTCAAGAAAATTAACTGTAATTATGTAACCGTTCTAATATAATTATACTTACACAGTTACTAATAACCTAAGCTGTAGAAAAAACTCAAAATAAATATTTTTAAAAAAATTTCTAAAAAAAGAATTTCTATTTTGCCAATAAATTCGAAACAACTTAGAAAATAGAATACATAGAAACACTCGTTGTGGTCTCGATCCCACTTTACATTTATCTTAAGCGCGAATAAAGTTTCATTAAACAATGTACATTGTACTTATACATCCACGCATCCGTTTGATTCATTTTGCATTCAACTATCCATGAAAACGTTAAATTGTTTGCGAAGCTCCGTAAAGTGCGTATAGTCATGAATGAATACGAGGACGTTCACATCAAATCATTGATAATCGTTCGAGTAACATCTTACGCAGAGACACACCGGAAGTGTCATCAAAACGGAAGTTGCACATCACTTATCCACCATCAACATTGTCGTCATACTGCCTTCTCCGACCTTAAGAGATTCGCAGTATACGAGTCTCAATGCGAGCTGCAACTAGCTGTGATATTTGACCGTAGGCTGATAATAATTAGCGAGCTTCGGTTTAATTTAAACAAGAATTAACGTGTTCTCTACGTAGCACGGTTTGTTGATAGTGTTACGTAGCCGTTGAAACGATTTGCCCCAAAATACGAGGCAGCTGAAACGTTGGTATGAAATATGTTGAAACGCATAATTTCGTGAAACGGAGATAATCGAGGCAATTATTTAAATAAAGCGGGGAAATAATGTAGTGGATATGAAAAAAAACTGCTGCTGGTTATTTTGTTAAGTTTATTATACGTAATTTGTTGTTTTTTTTTCATTATTCATTTATATAACTCGGTGGAGAAATTAAACTATCTGCATCGCAATTCCTTTATGCTATACTTATTGTAATTATGTATTAAACGCTATTACAAACTATCATGTTAGGTTAAAATATGGTTTCACCGCAGTGAAAGTTGCGAGATGTTTTCTGCATGAAGTTAAAATTGTTTTTTCATGTAGCAGGTTGTTTAAAAATTATTACTCATATTTAACTACTTTAAAGGTATATCTATGTAATTATATATTGTGTACACTGTACATATTCGCGAGTTGGTATTATTTCAGAGAATAATAGGAAATAGAATATTGTACCTTAATTAATAACACACATATCTATATGTATCAAACAATTCGATAGAAAGGCGTAGATCGATCTCAACGTATTATTTCATTTTTTACTATTCCCTTTCTCGCGATATGACCGAGTAAAAACTCCATGAAATATTGAGCTACGATACAACCAATTTTCTCGTATTTCAGAGTAATGGAAGATCTACTTCACCTGTTCCTTATTTCTTCTAAATTATTTTCATTGCCCTCTTCTTTCAAAAATAAAAAGAAAAACATTCTGCGTGCCTTCGAGTAAGTCGTGCTCGCAGCACACGCGAATATACAGGGTGTAACAAAAATTCTGGGACACTTTTTCAGTATCGATAGTACGCAACAAAAGATGAAAAAAAGTCTAAAAAGTTTTGTCTAAAAACCACCCCCTATCGAGATACAACCATTTTTATAAAAAGTTTTTAAATAATCATATCTCCGAAATGGTACGTCGTAGAAGACCCGTTTTGATTGCAATATAACCGGAGAAGATCAAAGATAATAGACAAAAATATAATTGCTCCGATTATTATTGTTAAATAGCATTTATTCTTGTTTAATCCAAACAACGTCAATTACCTATATCGTAGCAGATTTGTAGCAACTTGGGAAAAATTAAGGGCACTCTCTAAATTTTCCTTTTCGTAGATTCTGATATTTTTTCCCCTAAACTTTAGTCTCTTCCGGTTATAATGCAATTAAAATCGGTCCTCTACGACGTACCATTTCGGGGAAATGATTTTTTTTTAATTTTTTACAAAAGTGGTTGTATCTCGATAGGGGGTGGTTTTTAGACAAAACTTTTTAGACTTTTTTTTCATCTTTTGGTGCGTACTATCGATACTGAAAAAGTGTCCCAGTATTTTTGTTACACCCTGTATACATGTATCCATTTTCATGAAAAATATGATGGATATAGCATCAGTATTCGTTATAACAACGAAATAAAGAGGAGATGCCCTCTTTTCGTGCCTCCGCAGTTCCTCTTCTCTTCTTCCGTTTGTTCCTCGCTCGTCAGAGGAATTATTACAAGAGACACTTTGACACAAAAGCCCCGTTTTCTCTTACTTTCCTGCTTTAACCGCTCGACTAGTCGTGCCACGCATTGCGACGGAAACGTTTGGCACGCACTTCGCTCTTTTAAACGATGGTCAGAGGACACGCAAGAAATTTGTTCCTACCCGCACGGAATCTCTACTTTCTGTAACGGAATCGCTGGAAATCGCTGCCAGAAGTTCAGGCAGCTTTTCGAACGAATTAAAGTTTAATCCTTCAGGAAATCTCGCGGGGCCCCCATCGTCACGCCAAGTTTCAAGACTCTTACGTAGTTGGAAAGGTTCGAGATATTTGATGCCTGAGCGTGCAATCGTTAAGGAAACGTACGATTATGAGTTCGGATAGACAGGCAGAATTCACATGATTCTGTTCGTGATTGAACGTATCTGACTTACTTCCTGATATATACAGGGTGTAACAAAAATTCTGGGACACTTTAGGTTTATAGATAGAACGCATAAAAATAAGAAAAAAAAGTCTTATAAGTTGTGGGCGCAACCCACCCCCTATCGAGATACAACCCCTTTTGTAAAAAATTTAAAAAAAATCATATCTTCGAAATGGTATGTCCTAGACGACCGATTTTTATTGCAAGTTTACGAAAAAAAATATCACTATCTACGCAAAGGAAGATTTAGTGAATGCCCTCAATTTTTCCCAAGTTGTTACACAAATCTGCTACGATATAGGTAATCGACATTGTTTGGATTAAACAAGAATAAATGTTATTTAACAGCAATAATCACAGCAATTATATTTTTTTCTATTATCTTTGATCTTCTCCGGTTATATTGACGTTATTTCTCCGGTTATTCTCCGGTTATTTCTCCGTAGACATACCATGTCGGAGATATGATTTTTTAAAAACTTTTTACAAAAGTGGTTGTATCTCGATAGGGAGTGGTTTTTAGACAAAACTTTATAGACTTTTTTTTCATCTTTTGATGCGTACTATCGATACTGAAAAAGTGTCCCAGAATTTTTGTTACATCCTGTATACTTGTAGCTTAATCGAATAAAATACTATTTACATATTCATTTTGTTGAAGTGTTCATTTACATACTGTGTATTGGAAACTTCGTACATACCTGCAAATAGAGCGTGCAAGCGATGAAATGTCTAAAAATGAAACAATCGAAAGCGTGTAACTTATTAAGGAAACACAAATTTGACATCAACCGATGCGAATGTAACTGAAAAACAAGATCAGTTTCATTAATAAAAAATAGAATTGGTTTCCACTTCAGAACACACAGGTTGTATTTGCCAACGGTCATGATTCTATCAGGATAAGAATGGAGGCTTATCACGTGAAATTCACCCGAGCAGATTGTCGATTCATATATTATCATTAACACGAACAAAACATGTCGGTACACTTTCAACAAATTCATCATACGAGATCTACGTATGTTCGGAAACGGTTCGTTTGCTTCACAGGAGAAACGGACGGATATTAGGCCCCAATAACCTGATTCTCGTCGCTTTATTCTCATCGCGCGTACTCGGACATGTTGTTTTTCAATGCTCACCGTCGCGGAAGCATACCAATTATTTATCCCGTATTACACCGCAGGAATACAGAGTCTGTGAAATGCAGCTGTTAGGTTTCTTTACGTTGCTATGATTAATTGGCCGCAGATGTTTCTCTTATTTCGACTTCCCTTTCACAGAAATTATAACTAATTAAATGGTATTTCGTGTCCCTATTGCGGTGTTACTCGCGATGCACAGATAAATGAGAGTCTGCCTTTAAAAAAAACTACTTTCTTCTCCTAGTAAGTAGGGTTTATTAAAACCTTTTTTTTTTGTACGCTTTATGTTACACTTTCGTGTGCGTGTACTACTTACTTTCTTTATGTGTCGTGAAACTGAAATTAGACCATTTATACGCTACCGGTTTAATTCCTTTTTTTTCCAAATATTTGAAACGAAAGTTCGCCGCTGTTTCATTAAGCCAATTATCAGAAAAATGCGGTAAATTGATCCTTATACACGAACGGTGTTATTCGCGGCTGATTACTTAGAGGTTGGAGTATTTTATATTCCATTAGACGCCGACTAATATAAAGAGTGCTCCGTGAAACCTCATAAACTCCTTAAACACTTTAACACGTTAACCGTCCATCGAATTTTCCGTCATATGCCGTCTACGCTGTAATAAAATGTCACCTTATATTATATGTCTAATATATTATAACTATCAAAATACAGAGTGTAACAAAAATTCTGGGACACTTTAGGTTTATGGATAGAACGTATAAACATAAGAAAAAAAAGTCTTATAAGTTGTGGACGCAACCCACTCCCTATCAAGATACAACCCCTTTTGTAAAAAATTAAAAAAAAATCATATCTCCGAAATGGTACGTCGTAGAAGACCCGTTTTGATTGCAATATAACCGGAGAAGATCAAAGATAATAGAAAAAAATATAATTGCTGCGATTATTGCTGCTAAATACCATTTATTCTTGTTTAATCCAAACAACGTCGATTACCTATATCGTAGCAGGTTTGTAACAACTTGGGAAAAATTGAGGGCATTCACTAAATCTTCCTTTGCGAAGACAGTGATATCTTTTTTCGTAAACTTTAGTCTCTTCCGGTTATATTGCAATACAAATCGGTCCTCTACGCCGTACCATTTCGGAGATATGATTTTTTAAAAATTTGTTACAAAAGGGGTTGTATCTCAATAGGGGATGGGTTGCGCCCACAACTTATAAGACTTTTTTTTCATATTTTTATGCGTCCTATCGACAAACCTAAAGTGTCCCAGAATTTTAGTTACGCCCTGTATATATTACCCAAAGTCTTAACATTTAATTGATCACCTATACGTTCGTAACGTTACACAATCGTCAGAATTCATTCGTAGCAAGCATTTTAAGTAAATTCCATTTATGCTTTCTAAATTCAACAACAGCGGTACACAGAATCCCCCATCGCGAATCAAGTACATATTTACCCAATGAAATACGAACGGACTCAGCCATGATCGAGAAACAATCGACTCGTACGCAACGAGGGATGCGACGCGGGAAAAAAAAAACCCCGAGGAAAAGACACTAACGGCAGAAAATGAGATATAAATTGCACTTTCGAACGCAATAAATTCGCCCGTTGTTGAAGTAATTTCGCGTGCAGTTCGTGCCGGGGAGTCCCGGCAGGAGTGTGTCGTCCGCACACATGTGCAGCTCTTGTTCGAAGTGACGGCCCGATGAAACTGACGGTGCATGAATACACGAAGAGGACGTGCCGCCCGCACACGCGACAACACCTGCCCTCGCGTTTTGCATTTTCCGCGTGCGTAGAGATTCACGAACACGCGTCTCCTCGAGCGCGGAATATGTTATTATTCTCGTCAAGAAAGTCGATGGTTTCACCTCTCCTGTCAGGGCCCGCGTCACTATGTTGCACCTTTCATTCACGCGGCGATTATCGGCCCATTATTGCCGAACAGGTGTTAGTGTGCCGCGTAATTACTGGCATTTAATATCACGGTCGTGATGGAAATTCGGTGCGTTTTCCTGTGAAATCGACGCGGAGACGACCGGGGTATCATTAGCAAAGCTACTAATTCAGGTTTCTACTCGATTCAGAGGTGAAACCGTAGTGCAACACGTGCGGTTGCTGAATAATCTATGTAGACTGATTTGAATTGCAAAATTTGTTCGATGAGCTTGTGTTTTTTACGTGCGGGGAAATTTATATCCATTCATCTTTTTTAGTTTGCTACTCGACGCGAGAGCACGCGGTATTAGAAAACGAGCGGTCTTTCATACCTAATTTATGCCGTTTTAACGATTTCCGAGAATTCGTGTGACATTTAAGTCACATTTACGAATGTCTGGGGGGAAATGCGAGGTGCAGTTTTTTCGTACATGTTTAAATATTATTTTTAAAGTGGAACATATCCATTCCCGGAATTTAACGATGGCGTTTAGAAAGATACGTCGAGTTTAGATAGTTTAGTGTTAAAACAGACAGAAGTTTAAAAGCTTTATCCGAGGAATGTCATTCTGAAACTACGTAGAATATAGAAAAGATTAGCAAACATAACTGTAGCAGATGCATTCATTCATATCCTTTATACCTCTGATAAAAAATAGATGTGCAGACAATTCCGTTACAAAGCAATCATAGGTATCCAACGTATACATACAGGGTGTAACAAAAATACTGGGACACTTTTTCAGTATCGATAGTACGCAGCAAAAGATGAACAAAAAGTCTATAAAGTTTTTAAAAATCATATCTCCGAAATGGTACGTCGTAAAAGACCGATTTTGATTGCAATATAACCGGGAGAGACTAAAGTTTACGAAAAAAAATATCACTATCTACGCAAAGGAACATTTAGTGAATGCCCTTAATTTTTCCCAAGTTGTCACAAACCTACTACGATATAGGTAATCGACGTTGTTTGAATTAAACAAAAATAAATGCTATTTAACAGCAATAATCACAGCAATTATATTTTTTTTCTATTATCTTTGATCTTCTCCGGTTATATTGCAATCAAAACGGGTCTTCTACGACGTACCACTTCAAAGATATGATTTTTTAAAAATTGTTTACAAAAGGGGTTGTATCTCGATAGGGGGTGATTTATAAACAAAACTTTATAGACTTTTATTTCATCTTTTGCTGCGTACTATCGATACTGAAAAAGTGTCCCAGTATTTTTGTTACACCCTGTATGTATATTCTGACGCATAACGATGTAGCTCACGTCTTCAGAAATTTCCCTGAATGTAAAATCGAGCAGCCAGCGAACCTTTGAAACCGAAGCAGGTGCAGTCTAACCGTAACTTTCATTTAATCGGTTCCAGCAGTGCGGTAGCGGTGGCGGCTCGACGGAAGGCGTCGTGGTGAGCGTCGGTGGCAGCGGCGGGGGTGGCAACAGCAGTAGCGGCGTAGTCAGTGGCATGGATTGCATGCCCCTGCGTCCAGGTCCCTTCCATTACCTGATAAGCGAGCAGGCGAAGTCGTTGGTGGCCCTGCAGGAGCTGCAGAATGAGGTCGGCGCCCTCCTCGAGTTCCGGGACCTCGTCATCGAGACGTTCCCAAACCTCCGGCACAAGATGGCCGCGACGACGTCGGCGGGGGCGTCCGTAATGTCGTCCTCCTGTGCCCAGAACTCCCACATTCCGTTGCCACTCTCGAGCCCGTCCTCGAGAAGGATCGGCGAATGGGAACCCGGGAAGCTGAGGAGACGCGTGCCACGGGACGGCGGCGAGTCTTCGTCATCCTCGTTACCCAGAAGCCGTAGCAACTCGCACAGCGGCGGCAACAAGAACTGCAGTGCCACGGTCCAGGACTCCGGTTTCAGCACGGAGACATCGTCGAAGGACAGCGCCTCCACGGCGCTGGCACCTAGACTGAGCAGTCCAAGGCCGGGTGTCTTGGACGAGGCCGAAGACGAGCTGTGGAATCTTCTCGATGTGATCCATCGCAAGGGTATCAGACTCCGGGAGGAGGTGGAGTGTCTTCAGGGTCGATTGGAGAGCGTGGCGACCGAGGACCTCGCGTCGACTGATATCTTGGATGCTGTGAGAAAGGTCACGTATTTGGATAGCGAGAGAACAACAACGGAAGAGGATAACGAGCTGGAGAAAGATCGGGATACTCAAGTATCGGCACTTAGAAGGGAGAAGGAACAGCTATTGGATAAAGTAGCCGAACTCGAGGCGGAAACGATATCCAGTCGGGCCAGGGCACAGGAGCTTCAAAGCGAATTGGCCGCGCTTTCAGCGTTGAAGACGGGGTTAGAGGACCGACTGAGGGCCGGACTGAACGATACTTCCTCGGACATCCTCGTGCCAGGTGCTCAGAGGCTTCAACCGATCGCCCCAGCGTCGCCTGTTGTCTCGTCACCGAAAAGTAACAATGTTAGTAATATTAAAAGCAAGTCCTCTGCCTTTGCAACGGTAGCGACGTCCGGGAAGGCTCACAAGAGTCGATTCCGAACGAGGACCATCGAGAAGAACGTTCTGTTGGACCTAACCACTCACAATGACGAGCTTCGCGACATCGACATCGAGGCGAGCGTGAACGAGAGGAGAGCCAGGTTGGGTGCGTTGGATTCGGTTCTCGTGACGCCGACGAGAGTCGCTCACGCGAAGGATGTGGATTCGAAGAAAATCGCGGCTATCCTCCGTGAACACTCTTCTCTCGAGCTGCAGCGGCATCTAATCACCACTACCGTCCATAATCAGGTAAATCAGTCTCAGTAAATTATTCCGCGTAATACATAGGCATTAAGAGCGATAATTACCTTAACTGTCTTCAACTGTGCGTTGCAGGTTCTACAGAAAAGGTTAGACGAGGTGGAAAAAAGCACGGAAACACTTTCCGAGCGGTTGGACAAAGCGCGTGAGGAAAACGATGACCTACGCTTCCAGGTATTGTTCATACATTAATCCTCGAACGACGAACCGTGTTGGCGTTAAACCGACTGACTCTGGATCCATTTTGAATCAAATCTACATTTCCTTAAGTCGTATTATAGAATAAGTTTTTTTTTATTAAAGTTCTGCGCGATGGTATTTGTAAATTTTTTGTTTATCATTGTCGTTCATTTTTTCAAGTTTAATTTCTATTATTTTAATACATGAGTAAAAATTGATCCAGAGTTCTTCAGGCGAGGATTAATACACGAAACAAATGTTCGTTTACAATTGTATTACCGACTCGCATTCGTTTCAGCTTGAAGAAAGAAATATCGAGCTCGAAGGCACAAGGGCGCGTGTCCGTGTGTTGGAGCGTCTTCAGCAGCGGCCTCCGACGGAAGCGGATCCAGAGGGGGACGCGGAGCACCCTAGATGCGAGCAAAGCGGTCTCGAGCCCGGGAGCAGCACGGAATCAGCTCGAGATCATCATCAAGCCGTCGAGGTGAAACCATCGCCCCGGCGGCGTCCTAGTCGTATACCTTTACCCGGTGCCACGGCGAAAGCCGCGGCACCCAGACCGCCCAGCCATGGAAGGAACGACAGCAAAGAGTCGTTGAAATCGTTGACGAGACCTCCCCGTGATTCTAGTCGCGACAGTCACGGCGGGAAGTCTCTCTCGAAGGCTCGTGACTCCAGTCGAGACTCCCTCGGCAGTAAAAGTCTCTCCAAGACCAACAATCACAACGGCGGGAGCAACGTTAACGCAAGCGGGAACAACAAGGAGACGAACAGGGAATCCCTGAACAGGTCCCTGCCGCGTAATAATTCCAGCCGAGACTCCTTAAATAAATCCTCCTTGCTGTCCCGCGCCCGTGACTCGCTGGAGTCAAACAACCTCGGCACGTCCTCATCCCCGGGGACAACTCCTCCTCGACGACCGCCCGCTCCTGCACGCCGTTCCCACAGCCTGGCCCGCGCGGCAACGTCCGTTGATACCGAGAACGGCAAGGTACGATCCCCAAAGCAATACTTTTGGAGCAACTGGCTGAAGTCATCGTTGTCCAACGGCCCGATCTAGTAGAGAGCCCATCGTATCCTCTCCTCCAGGACGGCCGATAGTCGCTCTTAGGGATATCTGCTGCTTCTAATCGCGCCCTGAGTCGAGTCCTATTCCCCCGTACCTCTCTTACGGACCTTCTCATTATTTTCTTCCGTCTCGACACGCCGACTTGTGCTCACCGATACCCGGGTTTTAACAGACAAACGTCGTTACGTGAATAATCATCGTTAATTATACTCGTACGAGGATGGCTTGCAAACATTGACACCCGGCACGGAATGTGTCTATTAAGAATTTCTCCCTTTCTTTATTTTCAACGTGATATCCCTTTGCATCTATGCGCTGATCCTGATCCTGGAAAGTTTCTTACCCTGCGCTACAAAATACTTCATTAATGCTGCTGCAACTTGTTCGGTCGATGATCGTTGTTCACGCAGGTGCTTGAGCTTCGGATGTGTTTTGAGTTCCCAGTGATGAATTTTCGTTGAAATTACGCTGTATTTGGACAAAGCTGTGACCAAGCATAACCGAAGCTCAAGTAGTACCTGCCAGGACAACGATTTTAATCGATCAGGGTGAGAAGTGAATGGGGATATAATGTTGAAAAAAAATGTATGAAATTCTTAATAAACTCCGGGCGTTAGATCGCGGGATTTTCAATCCATTCTCGTACATCTGTCATTGTCAATATTCTTTTCTATCGTTTACATTACAACTATCACTAGTACTAGTCGTACTATCGTTACTATTACCTTGCCGGCATTACCGTGGCCGTTGTAACTATTCGTGATCATCGCTAGTGAAAAGAAATCTAATCAGGATTCCGGATGTTGTCTGTCCTTCTATCGATACGACCGCGTCGATGATTTTGTGAAATAATCGTATCTCAATTTTCTACATTCATCTTCTGTCATTTCTCACGCGATTCCACGTCATCAAACAGTAAACTATTTCAACTTCTCAATAGATAGATTGTTTTCGATGCTATCTTCCTGTCGAAACGATCGCTCCTGATACGTACTCAAACTCTGACGCACACAGAGACTCTCGACCGACACTTGTCTTAAATACCACCAATTGCCCGACGATCCACTACCAAAAAGTCTGATCTGGAGCGCAGGCGAGCGTGCGTTCGAGCCCGTCCCCGGCGGTCCAATAAAGAAAATGGCCCCTTCTCGCGTGCCGCCGGTTTTTCTCGTAAGTTATGCTTCTTTTATTATCATTTGCTTCGATGCTTCTTCCTGGATGTGGTGAGCTGTAGCCTGTTTTTTTTTTCTGCCCCCCATTTATCCCCTGTTCTTTTGTCTCATCTGGTAGTATACACGACAGTTATCCCACTTCACCTGAATTTTCGCATGCGCACGCACCCGTAGTGAGCTTCCCCGGAGTTTTTGGCTAAACTGTGAGAAAATTAGTCCCGGAACCAGTAGCACCCCGTACTTGATTACCTTCCTAGTCATTATTATAAGGTATTCGAACGGCATCTATGGTACATCATTATCATAACGCATCCTATCATTTTAGAATTACTATCGTCATTTGCATTATCATATACAGGTGTTCATGTAGAAACATTAACGTAGTTAGATATTATCAGATATGTATATCCGTATCATAATTATTTGCTCGTTTTTTTTTTGCGGGAAAACTCTCTATGGGATATTGTTAGCGATTCTAGTCTCTTTATTTCTCATGTTCATATTTACGCGGTGCAATTTCATATTTCCAGTACAGGATGTGCATGTCTATTGGTCTGAAAGCTCTGTGCAGTCTTACAAATAATTCTGATAATCATCATCATACCCTAAACACATCACGGTTCTATCGTGATCGTATTAATTGTAACGCTGTACAGAGCTTTTATCTCGCATAAATATAGAAAACGTGTTCCATTATTTCATCCCGTATTTCGTTCATCTTCACGTCCATTTTCCATTCCCGTCGTCCCCTGGCCATATTTTTAAGTTAGTTACTTTCACGTGTTCGACAAAAAATATAAATATATATGAATGGCAATTTATTTAGCACGCACGTCCACCACGATATTACCGTAAATTTTCATACGTTGCTAGCGAAGCTCCCTTGTTACGAATGTCCATTAATCTTTGAGTTTGTTTGCTGTTTTATTTGCTGAAGTTTGATCTTATTTGCTAGCGTTGCTTGTATGCGGACATAGCCTCGAGAGCCATGACGTGGCTCGGAGTCGCACTTATAATGATTGATGTAAAGGAAAATGAATCGACCACACGCTTACCTGCTTGGCCTTGCGGTTCATTGTCCATCTCACATCCAGTGCTACGCGATACTGCGAACCAAATACTGATTTACGATGCTATTTTCGAACACACGTCCTTAAATCGTGGATTTCTCGGTATCACCAGTGGCGGCCATGAGTTTGCACAGGGTGTGTCGGAAATCGTAACAGAAGCGAATACGAGGCGATTAGTCATGCGAATGTAAGTCGAGAACGTAGAACGAAACTTTTCCATAGATGGGTTCGTTTTCGAGAAAATCGGCCATAGTGGTCTGTGGAAGGCAACAAATTACAATGCGACGTTATTCCAAGGCACAAAAAATTACAAAGCGTAGGAATTTCGATTTTCAAAATTAGAAAGGCGTGGAATTTTCAAAGAGTAGAAAACTGTAGGGCGTAGAAACGTCGATTCACCAAATTACACCTCGTGGAAATTTGAAGCCGTGGAAAATCACAGCTCGTAGGATTTTCGCCTCCCACAATTAAGATTCGTATAATTTTACGACACAGGCAATTATATACTAAAGAAATTTCAACGCACGTAAAGCGAAATGTACAGAAGTGTCTAGACAGAAAAAATTTTGTGCGCAACGCTTGTAGTTGTCTAAGAACGAATGTATATCCAACGTATCTGGCACATATAACTTGATATTGATCAAAGTACACTAATTCATAAATTTAATTTGTTAAACGACCGAATCGGATGTTAAATCGGTCGCTAGAGAAAAGAAGCTAGTCGCACACGTGGTCAGACTTCACTGCTCCCAATTTTTATTATGACTGTTAATTATGCTAATTGCTCGCGTTAAAAGTAATGAAATTTGTCTGCAATTAAAATGCAACAGCTTGTTGCATTATTTTCTACTATTAGCCATTTATGATATTGTTTATAAATTAGAACAGAACTAATTATAAGTTGGTAATGAAAACCTTTAAATTTGATTTTCTCGAAAATGAATTCTTTTATATAAATATATCGTTTGATGTTTTCGACTTACGATTACAAGAGGAATTTCCTCCTCTTCGTTTCTACTTCGATTTCCAATACACCCAATGTTCGTCTGTCGGCAGTATAATCGAAATTCATTGAATCATATATGCATCGTACAAATGGTTGAACAAGAAACGTGCCTACAGAGAGCATTCTTTTTTTTCTAATCGCACAATAATAATATAAAAAAAGAAAAATACTAATCTCGATAGTAAAGTGGCGGACCAGAGTTTTCGATAATTCAGGTTCGTAATAGCCTTCCTTTCTACCGTAAAATATTGTCAATTAGCTTTCCTAAAAGGTAAATGAACTTTTCTAAAATTCCGCGAAATTAAATACTCTGTTTTGTCTTTAGAATCTAACATTTCCGATTTGCGGCAACAATCATTCAGTTGACGCGTTAACAAAAAGTGTTTTGACACTAGGCAACGAGGGTGTCCGATTATGCGGACTGCAGAATGAGATATCGTAATACTGCTTACGCAGGCAGACTTAAAAACGCACGTACGCGATGTGTTAAGGTCAGATTACAAATAGCTCAGCTTACATACGAAACTCAGACACGGCTCGTTTGAAACTCGGTAATCGTGTCTGTAAAAAAAAAAAAAAAATCGCTGATATCACAATCCCTTGACCGCCGCTCTACGTGGAAAATGTCTATTCACATTCTGAATGCTCTTTGCAAGATTCACGTTTCTGTGCGTTGAACACGTAGTATCCATTAGTGTTGTGTAAAGTGCATACATAAGCCGTATACAGGATGTTTAAAAAAAAGGGTGCGAGACTTTTGAAATTGACGCTTCCTGCCTAGAGGAGTAACAAATAGTAAACAACATAGATCCTGGAATCAACTGCTTCGTTATCAAGTTACTTTTGTATTTGCCAGGGTCTGATATTGATTTTTAATTAATATGGGATTACATTTAAATCGGATACCCCATGAATCGTGGGATTGGAATGAGTAGAAGGACCGGAAGTCAAGGACAATGGCCTTTTGCATCACCTGTCGTGAATTCTTTGCATTTCTGTTTGTAGGGATTCTCAGAGACTTTGGTATGCTCATGAACGATATTTAACGTAGTCCACTTACACAAAAGCAAATAGATGATACCTGTAATAAAATACAAGACAAAAAATACTTGAAAAAGCACATCAGTCTAAGATGCATTGATGCCAATCTTGTATTGAAATTCTAACAAGATAGAATGTATCTCTTTATGAGCAAAATATTTGCACGATTGGTCTTAGGATCTATGTTGTTTAACACTATGTCTACCAAGAGGTGTCAAAAGACACCTTTCAAATTTTAACTTAGAATCATTCGTTAAGTTGAATCATTTCTCCACAATTAATTTGTTGACTTTTTATACAATAGTTGTTAAATTATCTACATTTAACTGGTAATTTGAAATCCCAACACTTTAGGCAAATATTTGCATTTAAACGAAAAGTTTTCAAAAGACACCTTTCGGTCGAAATAGGTATACACACAATCGTGGTAGAAATAGTGTTAAGTCTTTATTCAACTCCTCTCGAGGACTGTACACCCTCTACTTCACATCCTGTATGCGATCACCAATCATTACGGGGTTTTGTACTTGTCACGAAGGACATTTGCCGAAACGAAGTGCAAGCAGTGAAACATCGAAACCCCGAAAGACGCGGCAAAACCGGCGATCGGAATTACGAACTTCACGATGACTTAACCGATTATTGATACTTTTCAGAGCTGCACCGAGCCGCCGACATCCTGGTGCTCGACGAACAGCAGCTTTCGACACAGCGACTCGTCCCTCTACCCGGACTCCCTGAACCAGACCTCGTCGGTGACCGCCTCCACCAGGGTGGAGTTCATCATCGGCTCGCCGACCAGGCGGTTCCGGGCCAATCCCGCGTGGGCCCATCGCTATTTCGACAGCATAGACTCGACGGCCATGGTGCCGGAAAGTTTGCTAACCGACGAGTTCCCGTTGCGTCGCGGCGAGGCACTCGCCGAGTGCGATTCGCTCGAGTGCCATGCGATCTCGAACGAGAGCTGAATCGAGAAATCGAGCGTACCTGCGCGTTTGTTTCTAAATCATGGGACAGTCGGAAGCTCGGATGAAGGGAGACTAGAGTCTAGGGAATTATGATTGGATTGAAACTAATGTTTACTGGGGGAAACTTTTGGTGACAAAGATATTCGGAGCTTTGGACGTTCTGGCATCGGGCAATCTCTACGTGTTTAAATCCTGCAGATTTTATCTTCTGGCAGTGGAGAATGAAAATGACGGCTGAGTGTCCTACGCTATGGAACTTCTTGGAGGATCAATTCGAAAAATTGAACGACGTTCGGGAGAAATATGGTGTGAAATTGCTGTTTTATTTATGTAACGCTCAAGTGTGAGTTTTATTCTAATTCTAATATTCGTTTACTATACTCTATTAGTCCCATGGTTTGTGAACGACCGTGTATCTACGTGGGATACTTGGGGGATTTTGATACTTTGTTTGAAGTATGGATGTTGAAAAGTGGACAATTTCTGGAACAGTATCATGTTTATAAATGTTCTTTTTTTTTAAATTGTGAACGAACGATCGATCCCAGGGTGAGGAAACTTCTACGCAGCAATATCTGTTCGCTTGAAAGTTTCCATCCTTTAGAATTTATCAGACGTTTTTGAATTGAAACTCACGGCCGTGTAACTGCTGATGAAGCTGGGACAAGATTTTGATATCTCTCGATTTGTCTAATTATGCTGAATGTTTACGAATAATACTAGTTCTTTAATTCCATGATATCTACTTCTCATTTTTTTATAATTGTTTTAGACGATGTAAAACCTGTTGAATTAACAATATTTCTTACATAAGTATCTTTTGTTCATCTATTTTTACGTTAAAATAGATAAATATAAAGAGGTATGTTTCGCTAAGAGTATTGTTAATTTAATAAATAGACAGTATTAACATTTAATAATTCCGAACAAGTAAATCATCGTTGTGATTTAAAAGATCCGTGAGGTACGTGAGATATTGGGTTATTATATTTTGAAGTATCAAAATTCTTTTTGTATCGACGATCAAAGCGATAGTTGTTTTGCATCTGGCATGTAAATTGTATTTGCAGATCTACTACGCTTGGATCATTTATTATACTTTACTATGTTAGTAGCACGTGTCTGTCAATCTGCCGATCAGATTTGAATTCGTCACTCTCAGACTCTTTTAATCTAAAATTATCGAATTTTATAGCATTATGTATTTATGTGGTCAAAACCTGGAAAGCATTTATTCCTTCGAAATTACAACAAAACTCTGTGCCGTACGGTGCAGAAACTGACAATTTCAAACACCGTCGTGTGTTCATTTGCAATATCAGACGAAGCATATATTAATGTACAAAACTGTCAAGTAATATTGTCTTATTTTATAAATTATAACTTTGGAAATCTATAACGGAGGAATGCAAATCCTGCAGCAATTTGGTATAACAAATTATTGCTACAATTTTTATCTTTTCTTTTCTAGTTTTCTTTTTTTTTGTAATAGTTTTTTGCACCTCCAAAAACTGACCAATGGATACAAGGTAATTTGGAAAGACGTTTTCAATATTTTCGAATTTCCTGCGACTTCAAATTGTTCTTAAACAAAATAGCCAGAGACTAATGTACGAAATGCTAACCGCTCTTCATACTTCAAAAAAATCCTTTGTAATTTTACATACTGTTACATTCATAGCTGTAGCGTTCCTGAAAAAGCATGAAACCACTTTTTCGCGATCACCTTTCAGAATTGGACTGTATTTGCGTAACAATTACTACACGTTCGCTAACAAACAATCGTCTCAAACGTTTGCCCACTATTTTATCAGTTGAACGAACTTCTTGTCCAGCTCTGATGTTTTTTCCATAAAAACATTCGAAAGTTTTAAACGTTCAAGAAATACGCCGTTTCAAAACTGGACCACTGCATTACGCCTTACTTTTCATAGCTTTATAAAAGACATTTATCAGAAATCGTGTATTTTGGTTTGTACAACCAACGTCAAGAATGAGTTTGTTCAACAAACTTTCGATTACTTGGTACACGTTCGGTAAAGAAATTTATTTTCTTATTCCATACCGACTGTTCATGAATTTGATAGATCGTTTATTACAATACACTTTAGATTTACATCGCTAGATTAAATCTTCTTAAGATTGTGCCCATCTGCTGACGCGAGGTCGTTATTATTATCGTCAAATCTTATTTCCATGTAGAATTACAAATAACATAACAAATCATAGACACCGGTGAAATTAGATTGATTAACTCTTTCGCATGGAAACTTATTCGAGCAGCCAGTAAACTTTCTCGTTCGACAATTGTACTTTTTACATGCAATTTTAATTATTTTAAAGATTGACAATTATTACATTCTATAGTCTATAAAAGTTTCATATCACTATAAACACCGTGTAATTAAAGAAATAATATTCCCTTTGAATAGCATCGATTTCTTTGAAAAAATGTAAACAACCTGTTGTTGTATTGTAATATAAGAAAATTCTCGTACACTACGCAAATCCTTCGACTTGTCTCTAAGAATTCAATTATAATTTATTGTTCTGTCGATGTTTCTTAAGTCATTGTGAAAGGGTTAATGATCAATAGTGAAGCAGGTGGCACGATAACTAAGAGCACATTCCATGCTGCAAATTCGAAAGCTACAAACTTGTATTCCATTCAGCATTTTGTACCTTTCGTTCAAACTTGCGTTGTGATTAATATAATTTATTTATTGTGTGCGTGTAGAATGTGTTCCGATAGTGTAGATTTTTATTTAAACAACATTCTTTATCGTCCCGACGGTACATTTCACCTTCGTATTTAGTCGTAGTCAAGAGACAGAGAAAATTTTGTGAAAATCAACGATTCACGACAGAGGCGCCGATTAAATGTACGACAATGTCGTGTTTTTTCTTTCCGTTAGAATTACACATATCACACGGGCTGACAGAAACCTATCGATGAAGATACGCGTAGCTTTCGAGGTATAGACAAAAATCGTAGAGTTGGTTTTCCCGTCGAATCGACTAATAATAATCAACTCTAGAAACCCGATGAAACTATCTGAAAATTCATCGTTCGAAAGATTGTCGACACATTCGAAATATTTCTGCGGGAAATGATTTTTTCGCGAATCGAATCTCTGACTCGGAAAATATATCATAAAATATTTATTTCGTTTCTCAAAGTATTACGTAGACACGAGTTTTAAGTAGTCGATTTCGAAATTGTATGTTTAAAAATTGTACGGTCACATTTTTTAAATGTTAGTGGAAACTTTTCAAATCCTCGAATTTCTCGATCACTCGCGAACGACGAATCCTGCGGATTTGGACAGATAATGACGTAAGACACAGAGACACGTTGAGAAAATTACGACGTAACTTCGACGTGGAAAGATTCGTTGAAGAACGGGGGCAGTGTTCTTTCCCCGTATTATAATACAGATTCTTGTAAATCACCAGGTTGATGGGTTCACAAGATTTCATTAGTCCGACTGTATAGCTTAAGGGGCGGACTCAAAGAAACACTATGTACTACACAGTTCCTTGCTTCAACCAATTTCTTATTTATAAAAGAAAGAAAAAGACAAAAATAAATGGAATGGGGTGACGATTGCAACATCGAGTTATAATCACAGAACGAACCTGTGATCCTAGTTGATAAATAACTATGAAACATGTGATTAACCTAGCTGAACTCATAGGACTGACGGACTTTACTTATTATTTTAGTGCCTAATATTTTTATGCGATAGAAATCAAGGCCGTGCGCGCGCAGTCGTGCAATGGTTTTCGTTTTAGTCGCCGCGGGAATTTTTGGTCGCACGGCGAGCGGTCGTAACGCAAAGAGAATGCTCAGATATTATTATTCGTGACAGTCCGGCGAGCCGCGGCACGCCGACTGGAGGCTATTATTTTTATACCTTAATTAAACTAACTGTAATAACGAGGGAAAAGGTAAGCGCCAAACGTAGCGGCTTCCTTTGTCGATAGTTATTTACCGTCGTTGTATTATACTTTACCTAGCTTAGACGACCCGCACCGCGACGCGCGGGCCGATTAATTATTTGTTTTAATCGATACACCGACACCATTTGTACATATATTATACGGCATCGTGAATTATTTAAAATAGTTTAATGTACATACAAAAATCTGTGTAACGACATCTGCGATAATGTGATCCGATTAATAAAAACGATATTACGTATATGGTAGAATCTAGTTATTCCGTGATTATCGATTATTTCAGCTGCAACTGCTAAACAGACTTCCCGGACCTTCAGGTAATTAGTATTTCGGATTATATATTTAGTCGGTTCAGAATTTGGAGATTTGATTAGAATGAAACGACAAGTTTGCATAGTTTTCAACAGTTAAATATAGATTATTTTATTTCGATGTGGAAAGTCTGAAGACTGATTACGCAATGCCTTTTTTAATGGTAGTTAGACAAAAAGAAAGTTAAAGATAACGGTATTGCACTACTCCGTTCTTTTGTTTTGTTCGTTTTTGCGACTTTCTTCGCGTCGCCTAGTTTCTGACAACTTTTTACCAAGGATTTCAACTAAATAACGATTAAACGTAATAATGACAAACTACTCTAAATGAGTAGATATATAAAATTCGGTGTTAGCATATGGTATAGGGAATTTCCGTTAAAAACAAATAAACAAAGATAAATTGTTTTAAAACAATAAATTCTATTAAACTGTATTTTTAAAAGCATGTGGTCAAAATGTTTCCACCGGTTTGCATTTGTTAAATATATAGGATTTTATATTTCAATACCTTTTAACTTTCATTGGATATTATCGCAAAATGTGTTAATAGTAGCAAGTACAGCCAACTTTGTAAACCAGATCCATTTCTAAATAGATCTATTTCTAAAAACATGAACGCTAATTGTTATCCTGTGATGATGAAATTTGTCAAATGACATTCATATACGGTTCTTGCAGGAATATATTCTTTTTTAATCTGACCGATAATTTTGATAAAATATTTCATCAATTCCTATCACAGATTTTCGCAAGGAAACCTGGAATCGAACCAATTGAATATTTTCACAGAAATGAAATTACTTTTAAATCGCGTTAAATTATATTTACTTGAAAAGCTAATCCCCCGCAAGCGTGGGGGATTAGTTCATTTGTCAGCGAAATTCATTTCCTTCCTCATTTTTTGATAACAATTTCGAATTTTAAGCCAAATATCGATTGTTTATGTATCGTCAACCTTTCTGCCGAGTCATGTATATAATCTTTCAAGAAATTAACTATCTTAATCCGAAGTACGCCGTGATTAAAAATTTTCGAGTCGAAGTATTTAAGCAGATAAATGTAAATTCAAACTTTGAATACTTATTACATTCGTAAAAATTAATTTATTTCTTACATGTAATTAGGGATAGCATGGCATGCATACTTTAATTTTTTTTTTATTTTCTTTTGTCGTTTGTATCACATTTATTGTTCAACTTTTAACACGATTATCGTGTATATTTCACGAAAGGTGCTTGTTTCAAAATAATTCCGATGAAATCTATCAATTTCGCCGGATATCAATTGCCCGCTAGACATCTAATCAATACGAGAATTATTGTTATCAGACCCGGAATTAGAGCAAATAAATGTCAAGATTAAGCTGGACCTTTGCAATGACGACTGTAACTTTGCACGTGACGTGAGCGATGATAGAATATGATTAAAAGAAAAAAAGGAAAAATATCGCCAACTATTCTAAAAATCAACTAAAATGTGTACTGGGAGAACACGTGCTTTGTTATCGATAAACAGCATGTTTGTACATACATACACGTAATTTCAAATATTCTTGCATCTTGCTACTTGAGATTCGATATAAATCGGCGGAAATTGACTCGTGCTCAGCGTGACAACTAATTTTTTCAAGTAATTACATCTACTTTTAACTGATCTTAAGAGATCATTTCTATCTCGATCTCAAGTATACATGATTTTCGGTAAACGTTATTCATTTAATAAATTGCAACCCACGATGACAATCCAAAAGTTTCATACCGATTTTAGGTACAGTCAGTGTATGTTTGTTATTGTTTTTATTGATTGAATTTCTACACATATTTACACGAAAAATTATCGAGCCACGGAGAATCGGACGTGGGACTTATATAGATTATGTATGTATTATGTACGTGTGACCGAGAGTTATCCTTTTATCAACATCGATTTCACATGGTTTTATGATTAATTGATTTTCTTCATTAACATCGTGACATAAAGCCCGGATGTCCAGAAAGACGTTATTTCCTTGTTTACTGTTATTGTACGTTTCTTCGTTACATAATTTATTATTATCACTTCGTTGTATCATTCTCATACTTATCTAAACGATTGGTTAATAGTTTACCTTCACCAAATACCTTAATTATTTCTTAGCACGTTTTGCACGTTTCATGTTACGTATTTGTTCTCATTTTGCGTAATATCATAATAAGAATCGATAAGTGGATGATTTCTCGCACGTTTTTCTTTTCCGATTTTCCCCAAGGTAGTATATATTTAACGCCAGACAATTACGTGGAATGGTTTTTTCGTTTGAAATGTATACAATAATATAACGAAAAGATATAATGGCCTTTCCACTTTACTTTCTCAGAAATTTTAAATTTTTGAAATTATATTTCTTTGTATATTTTGACGAATTCTATTTCTCATAAGTTTGAGGCAACTTCTAAATTCTAACAAATATAAATAACTCATTCGTTAATAGTGGTTTTACGTTGAGTTTAAATGCATACAAACCTGTTATTCCTGTATGAAACAATTGTTAACTAACTAATTGTAAGTTCCCTGAGTCACTAAAATAATCGTTCAAGGATGTAGATAATGTTAAAAATTGAAAGAATGTCCGAATGAATGAAAGAATGTTGAAAAATCACCTTTCCGGCAAAAGGTTTAGAAATCAAATTGGATATTGACGTTATTTGTCGAAATTTTTATCAATTTATACTGCAACAAATCCCCTTGTAAGTTTACAATTTCGAGAAATTGTTCGAAACTTAAATAGAAGAATAAACTTAATTAGAAACTTCAAAAATTGCAAAATGAAATTAAAAAAACTTTTAGGTATTTGTCACGCGAATATGGATATATCAGTTAGTGTTTTTTATAGCGGCGTTTACAAAGGCGTGAAACTTATTCTTAAAGGAAAATAATTACAAAAGTTCGTACATTATAAAAAATACAGATGAATATTTCGAACAAAAATTAAATAGCATTTGAAAGTGAGCAGCACATGAACAAACTTCTAAACCGCTTTTTAAATAGTATACTACTATAAGAAATTCGATTTAAATAAAAAACATTAATAAATTAACATATACATATCTAACGACTTGTAGTATCGTTGTTATATCTGACCATCTTCAAGTGACGGAAGTGTAATCAACTAATTAATTAATTCGCTCGATTTGTAGCTGTCATGCTTAAGTATCCATTGAGGTTACGCGATAACGTTTCATTTACTTTTGTTTGGTAAACAGGGTCGTGAACTTTTTAAGGAAATTGCGCAAGAAATTTCAGAAATGTAAGTAAAACTTTAATTTTTAATAGGTATGAAATTTCAATGATTCTATTTCATAATTTTCTGTCTTTCCTTGTGAAAATGAATTGCGTATTATGATAATGATTGGGACATGAAATTACGCTTCTATTTGCAATTAATATAACGAGCAGCAACTTTTAGTTGGACATACAAACATCGAATGATTTTTGCTACTCGAAGTAATATGGATTTTGTCAATTCTTCGTTCTTTTCATTTTTCGTTTCATTTTAATAGACAGTCCCGTTACAGTTTTAGCATTAATTAACGCTGTCCTTAAGAGAGATCAATATACTTACACTTTCCATATTAATTTCAAAGACTTTAAATAGTTGAACACTGGGATTTGAAGCTTTTCTCCAACAAATACAAATGATTCTAATATTACCCTAAACTTAACCTTTGACACGATAGTTTCTTCTTAGCTCCACATTAAGTAGATTAATTTCACCTTACGAAAATATTTCGAACTTCATTGAACTCAACTGGCAACAAAGTAAATATATCATGTTAAATAATTTCTGATAAAAACAACGTAAATAAAATTAATTTGAAATCTATACTAACAACAGTTGTAAGTATCCAAATCCCTTTAACGAACTTACAGAAGTAAAGAGCTCCGCCTTGAAATTCCGAACGGTCCGCGTTTTGCCCACGTCACCTGTAAAAAAGTAATCACGTACGTACAAAGGTGATGTCGTAAAGCGCATAAGTAAACAAAACGTATGGTTTGACCTCATAAAAAAGCATACGAAGCTCGCTCGCTTTAAAAAGCCATGTTAACGGTATCGCATGCGACGAGGATGGGTTGCTCGTCTATTTAAATTCAGTCGCCTTCGCCTGTCGGACATCGTTGGAAGTCTAAGTAAGAACGAAACTTCCGGATATTTGATCGAAGGGAGGAGGGGAGGGACCTTGCCGGGTTCCAAGAAACTCGTGATATGGCCGACAGGTAAGTCGGCTCGAGGTCCGAGTCGTTGAAATGCATTTGCAGCGGTATTTGAAATTGCTTGGTGACTGGAAGGGGACATTTCTAAGTCTGGAAATTTCAAGGACCCACACGTTTTACGGCCTAGAAACGGTCAAAACCAATTAATGATAATAATGCGCGACATTTTAACGTGGTTTTTACATGCAGACATTTTTGGGAAATGAAACATTCGTCTACGAAATGTTCCAGGTGTGAAAAATTTCACGGTACCACACATTTTTCGAGTGGAAAACTGACAAACCTCAGAGACTTGTTTGCGCAGTGTTTTCACGATGTTTTCCAGCGCAGAAATTTCCGGGGAGAGAAACATGGAAGAATAGAAAATTCTAAACGTGAAAATTTCGCGATTAGAGCCACATTCAGGCCCAGAAATATTTCGAAGTACAATCTTGAAATGTGTTTTCAAAGTGAGGAATCACTGTGTGTGATGATTTCGCACCTAGAAATTTTCACGACGCAGACATTTTAACCGATCGATATAGATCGCGGAAACATCGATCGTAGAAATGTCCGGGGCGGAAAATCGATCAATAAAAAATTCCAAGCGTTGAAATCCCAAGGCGCCGGATCACCAAGTAATGTGAATCGGACTATTCTTTATTCCTGCATTCCGTTATGATGATAGGAAAAATGCGGAAGGTGGAAATCAGGATGGAAATGAGGAAGACTACGATCCTGCCGCTAATCGTCCTGGGGGGCCGCAGCTCTCGTATGAACTTTTCACTCAGTACTTTTATCACGGTTGCAAATTATTTTTCTCCTCAATGATAACGTGCAAACCTTCCTCAATAATAATTAATTACGTTCTGTATCTAGACAAATGTATCGCGTCAATTTCTCGCGGTATCTTTTTAGATCGGCATGTTGATCTCTAAACAAAGATATTATGTGTATATAAATTTGTTATCTTTATTTGAGTACGTGTCGACAACCAATTAACGTTGGTAATCGCAGTTGTTTTACAAGAGATTTGTTTTAACTTTTACATATTATTAGAATTTTTTGAAAAAAAGTTTATTAACACTATTTCTACCACGATTGTGTGTATACCTATTTCGACCAAAAGGTGTCTTTTGAAACCTTTTCGTTTGAATGCAAATATTTGCCAAATCTGTTGGGATTTCTAATTACCAGTTAAATGTAAATAATTTAACAACTATTATATAAAAAGTCAACAAATTAATTGTGGAGAAATGATTCAACTTAACGAATGATTTTCAGTTAAAATTTGAAAGGTGTCTTTTGACACCTCTTGGTAGAAATAGTGTTAAATCATGCTTATTAAATTATAATTCTGTTAGTGTATTCTGTTTAATAATATATGCATAACAGATATGAATGATATTCTTAATTCAATATTTTCACGCCTACTTATTAAAATTATTATTAAATGGAAACTGTAGCGCGATGTTGTACACATTCTGCGGATTGTTTTACAGAGATTTCGCCACTGTCATGCACATGTTGAAGTGCGCGATGGGCACCGGGATACTTTTCTTGCCGAATGCATTCAGAAGAACCGGCTACGTGATGTCCATTGTTTGTGGCATCTTAATGTGTGTGTTGTGCATACACACGGCTACAGTACTGGTAAGTTACGTAGAAAGTAACGGAAAGTAAACGGAAGGAAAGAAATGGGGACCACACATATTTCTCCCCCCCCCCCCCCCCATAGTTTGAAGAGTTTTGATTAGATTTTTTTTCGAAAATCCAGTTCACCCTGTAGAATCCAATTTTATTTTGTTTTTAGAAATCAATTTAGAAATTTGATAATAGCAAACGGTAATCGTGGAATATAAGTTACATTTACTAATAATTAGTTAACATGAATATACGTCTTATTATAAAAATAAGTACATACTAATAGCAATTGGACAATAATATCTACATTACTGAAACTTTTCCATAGCAAGTCTATTACGTGAACAATGTAATTTAAGACAGTTGCAAATTAACTGTCAGACCGTAAAAATATAAATGTTACATGTGAATAGTTCACGGACCAAAGCGATTAACTCCAATCGTAGAATTTTAATGCGAACACACTTTGTGTTACTTATTATATTTAAAATTAATTACCTTAATAATCAAACTTTGCACAACTAAACTCAATTGCAATTTAATCGCTTTTTTAAATTCAGATGATCAATATTATCAAGTAATGGTATATGTTAAGTAATGGATGACCAAAATATTATGGTGTATATTATCAAATTTCCCTTGCAGTTCATCGGTTTGGAAAACTAGCGATTCACATAGAGTATACATTTTTACAAATTACGTGGTGTTATACGTGGTCAATATTATTTTCCGAAATTAGAGTGAATTTCCAAAAACTTCTGCGCCTCAAACAGATTTGCAATGTCTATCTTTCCAAAAATCAAACCTACGGCAAAATTTCAAGCTACATTTTCGTTAGTGATTCACCTTTAATTTGGCTTGCACCGAAATTTTCCGTACACTCCGTAAATGGTCAGTACTTTCCACAGGAATCTTTTCTGTCTCACAATTCAACCGTGCAATATACACGTTCCACATGAATCCAGCGAATGAATATAAACGAGGCAGGTAGTGCTCGTACGAGCAGAAAAAAATGAAAGTAACATTGAGAGTGCAGTGGGGAAAGAAAGGTTGAATGAAACGATCAGTGATTTCGATGTTTACCTGGAAACGGGTTCTGCCGGCGCAGGTGAGGTGCTCGCAGACGCAATGTAGACGTAATCGCGTGCCTATGCTGAATTATGCCCAAACTGCGGAGATCTCTGTTCTCTCCGGTCCCATGGCTTTTCGAAAGTACGCGAAGAAGTTCGGCTTGTTCACAAACATTTTCATCTGTATCGTTCACCTCCAGACCGCCGTCATATACATACTGTACGTGGCCACCTCTTCTCAGCAAGTAAGACACTCGCACATTTTTGTGAATGTTGTTAATACTCGACGAGCGATAATCGGCTTTTAAAAAAAAAATTCGTTTCTTGAATCAAGATTTAACTAAAGAGGTGCATGTACATTAGGGTGGTCGTTAAAAATTAAATCTTTTGCGACGCCCACCAAAAAGCTTCCTTATGATGCAAAAACACTGGAAAAATTTAAATTCAGAATTTTTTTTTATCAATAATTGATTATAGAAGTAAAGGCATTAAGAATACGAAAGAAAGTTTACTTAAACCTTGGAGTGAAGAAATCTAGATATTAAAATTACGTTTGTACTAATTTAGTTTTAAAATAAAAATATCAATTTGAATATCTTTCATTTTTTTATTTAATAGATCAAATCAACTGGGAACAATTTTGAATTTAAATTTTTGTTTATTGTTATTTTAATTAACTAATGTTTTTTTATTGATTTGAGTTCTATAATTGTTTATATTTCGAATAAAATCGAATTCTCATAAAAATTCCCAAAAACATGATTATACCAAAAATTAACTTAAATCGTCTTGAGGCACGTGTTGTTTTTAATTAAAAAAAATCTCCCATTGTCTTTTCATCAAAAGAAAGCTTTTTAGGGGGCGTCGCATAAGATTTATTTTTTAACGACCACCCTAATGCGCACACATACATACATGTTTTATCTAGGAAATTAAAAGTCTAAAAATTTTCATTCGCGCAAGTATTCTTTTCGTGACTAAGTTTATTAACTGGTTTTCTTGCATTTTTTCCAATCACATAATCGATTTTTTGTAGTTGCGTTTGAGTTTCCGTCATCTATCTCTTAAACGTTTCTAACGTCATTTTATGTAGAATAATGATTCCAACTTTAGAATTTTAAGATAATTTGAAAGGTCAATTTATTTCTAAATTAAATATATTTTTTCTTCCAATCGCGTATTTGCAGTACATTTATGATGTTTTAAAGGTTCTAAATTTCATGATTCCACTTTTGTTGTTACTATGTTACAAATATATCCAATTGTACTGAAGCGTTCAAAGTTCTCTTTGATAAAGTTAAACCGAGACGAATTGTTCTTGTCAGGTTTTACTTTTATTTATAATAAGTTTTCTATTATACATATTCAATTCAATAAACAATAGTCTATTATTTGTTGGAAATATAGGTTCCTGCACTGCAGCGTTAATGTAAAATCTATCGTTTTTCTAATACTATTTTCTTGAAATCCAGGATACTCATTTCCTTTTTCAATATTTTTTATTCATCTACATTATTGCTAGAAAGTTTCCATGTATCTATAACGAGTAGTTAATTAAGAAATACTATGAATGCTTCAATAGTTTGATCGTAATATCGTTCCTACGTACTTTCTAGTGCCCAATAATTGCATTGTCTCGCCAGATATTAATCTAAGAATTTATCCGTAAAAATTTCCTTCGAAAGTTCTATTCCACCTTGATGGGAGAAATTACGGTTTATTGTTGTTAGGCATATTATTACGGGGGAGAGGTACTTTGACATCAAGCCTCGTTTGTTTATCCTATACAATACCGGAGGCGAAGGTGCAACCGCTCCTTTTTGCCCGCCCCCCCAGGTAGTAATTTATTATTATTTCGGCGGTGTCCGTGACTGTTTCTGCGTTGAAAGTCGCATCGTTTCCGCATTCACTTTGCAAGGCATTTTCGACGACCACAAAATATTATAATGCAGATAATATGATTCTTGAAATGATTCTCGGTACAATTATTGGAAAGTAAATCGTATGGTTATTTCAATCGAGTAATATTGAATCAACTTTTCGTGGACTTCGATGAAATGTATGTATGTATTGTACCTACATATGAATCGACTCTTGAATATGTGAGCTTGTAATTTAATTAGCAAGTAATAAACTACAAAATTAAAAGCCGAATATCGTTTGGTAATTGCAGGAATTTATATAAATGAAAATTCTCATTATCCCAATTATAATAGAAAGCAATTTTCCAATCGTTTTCTGAAGTTCGTATTTTGCCCATTTTATATGAATATTCTGTTTACCATGAATAAAATTAATTTGATCCATTTAAAAATTATCAGTCTTAATTATAGCTAAAACTATGTAATATCTTTAAATGAGCACTCGCCATAGATATCCTTAAAATTAGTATAACTTGTAATGTGAATACAGTGAAAGCTCGATATTTGTCCTAAACTCGAGTTCGGCGTGCAATTATCGAGCCCTGGTCTCGTTTATTTTCGTAACGTTCCCCATTTTATTCTTGCGATAAAGAACGAAAAACGTAAACACACGTGGCGAATACAGGAAAGAGGGACTGAACTTGAGGTGATGATAAAAATTAAATCCTTGCGTATCGTTGAGCCACTACACCAATGCAATGATGAAACTTTTTCATTTCTGGATTTTTTTATGAGAATTTTATCAACAAGTCAGTGAGATTTTCCTAATGAAAATTATAACAAAGGCGATGTAATTTGTAATATTTATAACTTATCAGGATTATTTGAAATATAAATGGATTATTAAACTGACTTTACTTTCAGTCATTCACGGGTGAAAGCTATAACGGTTATAACTCCATGTATATTTTTTAAGAAAAAAAACACTCTACTTTATTTGTGAAATTCTTGGACAGTAATATTTTTTTTCTTGGCAATCACTTAACTACCAATAAAACTAATAGAAATATTATTAATTCATAAATATGAGCATCGGTTTTGTAGCAAAGAAACATTAATTAAGTAAGTGTGTTGAAACGTGTTAGAAAAAAAGGATTCAATTTTAACCCTTTGCACTCCAAATACTGTTCCATTTTCGTTGTCAATAACTGCCTAGTTCTATAAGTGTTTGTTTGAAATTTCTTTGCTTATTATATTTAATATAGATCTTACATTTAGTTGTAGTTTATATTTGCAGAACTTGCAGACCCCGTTTTATTTTTCTTTTCCTTGCAATTTTTTAAAGGTTCGTATCGTTGAAAAAAATTTCTAATATGCAACTCTGGTTTTCTTCTGCACGTATCACAAAAAACATTTATTTCTCTTCTTTCTTTGGGTATTTTTCGGTGTGAAACCGAGCAAGCTTCATAACAGTTACAGTGCCTTCGAAGTCACTTTCCAACAGTGCGACCGATCCGCGAAGCCAGAATTTGCAAAAATTAATTTTAGTCTCGAGACAAAGTCAGCCACATAACAATATTGAACAACGATTCATTTTTATCCGTGATTATTGCATATTATGTTCCCTTAAAATTTCCGACAAATCCTCGCGTGTGATAGAAGGAAAAAAAATAAAATTCACATGGGTGCACCAAATTTCGCAGACATCACTTGTTACTTACAAGTGATGAATACTTTTGATGTATCCTATCGGCCCTAAACAAAAGGTGCCACTAGTTATGTTACACCCCGTATAAATTGGCAATTTAAATATATAGTGTGTGACTTCGTCATACCTGTTTATGTGATAAAAACTGATGTCTGGTCACACACGAAAAAGGAGTGCAAAGGGTTAAATACAGTATTACGATACTTTCCACGTCCTCTATCGCTTCCCCAAGTTATACTATCCCCAGGTGATCGAATTCTTCTCCGGCTACAAGATGGACATTCGCATCTACGTAATAATTTTTTTTCCCCTCACCTGCGCCGCGGGTATGATACCAACGCTTCGAAGCCTAACAGTCCTCTCCGTGTTGGGCTTCGTTTTCCTTACCGTTGGCATCTTAATCACGGTGTACTACCTGGTGGACGAGTTCCCGGACCCCGGACGGCTGAACGCCTTCACACATGTCCTGGCCGTGCCTATGTACTGCAGCATCTTCCTGTTCGCCCTGCACAATTTCACCTTGTACCTACCACTGGAAAACAAAATGAAGCATCCCGATCACCTACCTACTCTGATAACCGTCAGCATTATTGGCACCGCTGTTCCGTACCTCATGTTCGGATTTCTTGGATATAATAAGTATTTGACGGTGTGTGACACGGTGATAAAGAACCTGCCGCTCAACGAGACGTGAGTTTCTTGTGTTCTATACGGCGTGGTGGTAGGTTTCGCCACGGTTTAAAAGTGAACCTAAAGCTAATTGTTGGTCAAATGACCGTTTTCCAAGCTTTGGTTAAATATTCTTTCATTCGATGGTGTTTTCGTTAATTAATGCATTTGCTGCCAACAACGAGTTTACGTCACGACGTGTATACAGGGTGTAACAAAAATACTGGGACACTTTTTCAGTACCGATAGTACGCACCAAAAGATGAAAAAAAAGTCTATAAAGGTTTGTCTAAATACCACCCCCTATCGAGATACAACCCCTTTTGTAAAAAATTTAAAAAAAAATCATATCTCCGAAATGGTACGTCGTAGAAGACCCGTTTTGATTGTAATATAACCGGAAAAGATCAAAGATAATAGAAACAAATGTAATTGCTGCGATTATTGCTGTTAAATAGCGTTTATTCTTATTTAATCCAAACAACGTCGATTACCTATATCGTAGCAGGTTTGTAACGACTTGGGAAAAATTAAGGGCACTCACTAAATCTTCCTTTGCGTAGATAGTGATATTTTTTTCGTAAATTTTAGTCTCTTTCGGTTATATTGCAATCAAAATCGGTCTTTTACGACGTACCATTTCGGAGATATGATTTTTAAAAACTTTGTTACAAAAGGGGTTGTATCTCGATAGGGGGTGGTTTTTAGACAAAACTTTATAGACTTTTTTTTCTTATTCTTATGCGTTCCATCCATAAACTTAAAGTGTCCCAGAATTTTTGTTACACCCTGTATAAATAGCCAACGATTGGTGTATTCGCGTATGACTTTTTCATGTGCAGATAATTTTGTATGGCATAATGTATACATGTACTCGTAAAGAAATAACTGCACTTGCATACATACAGATACATGAAATATAAATAGCGATGTTTACTACCGGTTATAAATATCAGTTGGCAGCGAAGGTGTTAAAATTTAAAAAAAAAATGGTCTAAGTTAGAATATATAGATATTGAAATAATCGGGTAATAGTAAACGAAAGTAATTTTTAAATAGTAATACAAAAATGTGTTTCAAACAAATTTTTATTGAATTATTGTATTGTTGAAATGAAATGATGCTTAAAAATATATTTTTTCATATCTGAAAAATATTTTTTTTATAATTGCCTATAGAAAAATAATTGTTATTTATAGACTGATTCACTAACACATATGTATACATAGATAAATACATATACATATGTATACATGAGCCGTTCACAGGCCAAATCAATTGACTCCACTTTTTGAATTATTTTAAATTTATGTATGAAAGCACTTAATTGACTAATATCTTTTTATATTCAAAATTGTTTTTCTTAAATAATTAAGCTGAACAGCAATTACTTACGGAAACTGGTGATTGCTGAGTAACGAATAGTTTTCTTCAGAAACTAATGTAATGAATTTCCACCTTCTAAACTTTAGAATCTAAAGCGAGTGATCGATATAATGCAATTCAACCGTTTATAAGAATACAGCTAATTTATGTTTTTATACAACAATGTATATTAGACAATTCATAAATTCGTAGGCTTCACACGTACTCTACCAATTACCTACACTATCAATTTTATGGAGTTAATCGATTTGGCAAGTGAGTGGTGCATATGTATAACTTCTCAGAATGTTTAGTGTTAATTAAAAGTCTAAGCGGGCTAAAGCCTTTAAATTCTCATTGTAACAATCATTTTTATATTTAAAGAACAAGGAAATAGCAAAACATTACGCTGAAGTGTTTTTCACTCTAAATAACCAACGAGTAATAAACATATTCCTAGATTCCATACCAACTTGCACAGTTGAAAAATATTATTATTTTTCAGAAATCAATAAATCATTTCTCAGTTCGCAAGGTCTATAATTTAAACGTGTCAATACCTTGCGTCGCGACCTGTATTAGATTTTTAATTGGATGTGTATAATGTAACTTGACCTAAGTCTGTGTCCATTTAACAAGTTTTCCATCCTTGACACTTGTACGCGTTGAAAACGTTAGATCACGAAGTCTCTACGTGGCAAAATTATACGATGATAATTTTCCATCGGAATATTCCTTCCTCCTGAAGATCCCATGTTTCTAAACATCAATGTGGCGATCTGTTTATGAATATTTTTAAATATTACGAGACTCTAATTGTCAGTCCAATGGCAAATTGCATTTTTATCAAAACGGACACCACTTCTTCTTTCATGAAATATGTATCGTCCGTGTTTAACATTTTTCTAGTTAAATTGGGAAAAAAAATATTGCAAACCGCAAGGAAGATACTTTGAAAGAAGTTCAGACGACTCTTTTATCTCGTTTTAATTGCAATATGACAATGTTCTCTATTCTTGTCTAATATTAGAAAAATTCTCATGGCATTAAATGTTACCTCATGACAGTGACACGATCTTAGTTTCCGTCTAATGGTATAAATTTAAGTAATACTTACCAAACGTTCTAATTACGTGTTGGTAAACAAGACAAAAATGATTCACGTGACTAACGGTAATTTCGGTATCAGATAAAAAGATACGTTTATTAAATGAAACTAATACTTGGCAAATAATACTATCTAGACTCACTGCAACTGTGTTACACATATTATGCCAGCTCGTGTGAAACACTCGCCAAGGTAATATTCCGAGCAGTATCTAGCATTGCAAATAATGAAACAGGAAATACATCATACACAAATTGGAGAGTGCAAAGCGTTTGGAAGATAGCGCGTGATTTCTGTATTTATGTATATCGCGATCGACGGTAATTTTTCGCGTAAAACTAATAATATCTATACATTTTTATCAAACAAGTAATCGACATGTTTGTAATTAAAAATCGGAACATAGAAAATCAATTAAGTGATCGGTATACGTATATCTATGACTCGTGAATTACGGAAAGAGGAATCACTGTCGTGCTATCAGTTAGATAGCTAATGTGACTACCGTTTGATAATGGCACTGGTAATTCAAAGAAAGATTAGACATAGAAAAGAATTTATTCAATCTTGTATAACAGAATGATATCATCGGAGTAATCCATTATAGCATACGTCTTGATTAAACTGAGAAACGTGTGAATTCTTTTTGCGTGTTTAATCCTTATTAATTAATTTCAATAAGGATCTGTAACACATTTTGCTGAATTTTTACAAAAGGTTAATCACAATCTTATATTTATTACGGTGCATAATAAAAATTTGATTATTTCTAAGTTTTAACAGAATTAACAGGGCAAATATTCGTCATTAATAATTACATATTTATTAATACATTACATTCCAGCAAAAAATCACTATTATAACTTATACTGAAGTAAACTATGTCACGTGCAACAAATATATATGTCAACAAAAGAAAAATAGTTGCAGTATTAAAAAAATATGGAACAAATACGCCTTCGCTTGGAACACATATTCACAGTTTTTCTAATTGAAAGTTAATCAATTATTATCTCGTCTTTGTTCGCAACGAAAAAATTCTTACCTTTTTTCAAATAAATGTCTAATAAACTTACTTCGCCACAATATCAACAGTATTCCACAACGAAAAATAATAAACAAGTAATATCACGTTTTCGCGTAATGAGATTACCGCTGTGATAGCACGCATAATTTTTAAACATTTTCCAAGCATATACCAGTCAATTATAATTGCCGAGTATTAATTTAACGAAGAAGATTCTATCGGGACGGCATTTTTTCGTAATCGTCTTCTAGAAAGCTTGGGCAAAGCATAAAAAATGCCGTGTATCCGTTATTTAATCGTTGACGGGATTAAATGCTCGAGATCGATATCACTGAATTAAGAAACTTCACAGACTCACGGTTGGTGAAGTGTATATGTATTTTTCCAGGAAACGCTAGGATTATAAAGGCTTATGTTGTTAAACGCCTTGCATGCATTGATTGATTCGACGAGTTCCCATTCAGTAATTCTGTCTTTTTTTTTTAATGTACATGAGTATATTATTACGCCAACTCATACACAATGAAATGAGACTGTTTGTACACTGATTTTTAGAAATTGAAACGGATTTTAAATCAAATATATAGAATATTTAATTCACGTAGATGAGGTAGTATGTATTGGTGTGGACAGTTCCAAAGAACACGAAACGACACGTACTCCTTGCAATAACAAACTCCTTGGAATGTTCGTTAAAAATCCTCTCGCGCACTTTACACGATCTTCACTAATATTACTGTGATTGTAATGCAGGACGACGTAAGTCACGTGTTTCCACTTCGGAAATACTTCACGTCAAAGTTTGATAAGAATGGAATAAATTTTGAAATATTATCTTACTGTATTTTTTATTTAATAAGATAAATGTATATTTTTTCTTTAAAAAAACTCGTAAGTCAGGCACCTAGACTTTAATTCAGATAAATATTAAAATTTTTTAAAAATATGACTTATGCCGAAGAGTTATAAGTTGAACTTTTTAAAATATCAAAACTACCTTTATTTTAGTAAGTAATTTTTAATACAATTTTTCTTCTGTTTTACAAGCTCGGATATTCTCTCCGGTCCATTTCGACTCACTGACCGCAACTCTCAATTCTTCAAACGCTGTTCCTTAACTGCTCGCAATACGGGGTTTGTCATTCATTTCGTACAATCGATACGCTTACACATACACGGATGATTTCATCAATCGTCACGCCGACATTCGATGAAAGCTCATTCAATTCTGGACATTGTACAGTTTCTACGAGCCTATTTGTCCAAATCTATTGCCGCGAGTTCAGACATAAATGTCATATATACAGGGTGTAACAAAAATACTCGGACACTTTTTCAGCATCGATAGTACGCACCAAAAGATGAGACAAAAGTCTATAAAGTTTTGTCTAAAAACCACCCCCTATCGAGGTACAACCCCTTTTGTAAGAAAATTTTTTAAAAATCATATCTCCAAAATGGTACGTCGTAGAGGACCGATTTTGATTGCAATATAACTGGAGAAGAACAAAGATAATAGAAAAAATATAATTGCTGCGATTATTGCTGATAAATTGCATTTATTCTTATTTATTCCAAACAACGTCGATTACCTATATCGTAGCAGGTTTGTAACAACTTGGGACAAATTGAGGGCATTCACTAAATCTTCCTTTGCGTAGATAGTGATATTTTTTTTCGTAAACTTTAGTCTCTTCCGGTTATATTGCAATTAAAATCGGTTCTCTACGACGTACCATTTCGGAGATATAATTTTTTAAAAATTGTTTACAAAAGGGGTTGTATCTCGATAGGGGGTGGGTTGCACCCACAACTTATACAATTTTTTTCTTATTTTTATGCGTTCTATCCATAAACCTAAAGTGTCCCAGAATTTTTGTTACACCCTGTATATGCAAATATTACGCCGAGAAGCTTCTTCTTTGCCCGTATATCTTGTCATGTAGTTAAAACTCAATACCATCAGAACTCAACATTTTCGTGTCCGATTACCTTGTCCTACGTCATTTTAAACTCTTAAGTTGAGCGTTCGTTAAGTAGTATCATTTAAAAATCTGTTGCTATTAGCTTGAGTTATATGGTAGTTATACCATATGAACTCATTATGTGAAACTAATATGTAAAAATATTACTATGCAATAAATTTTATTTTATAGTGTAGGTGCTAATTTAGTGTCCAAACGCTATACGTATTTATAGAAAATTAACAGCTTTTCTAATTCAAATATTTCTAGTAACGTTTAGTTACAATTCAAACATTAATAGTTAATCATTCTATTTAAATTTCAGACTACAATTTATTCGAAGCGTGATATTATAAAGCATTTTTTTGTATTCCCATGCAGTTAAACAGAAGAATTTAAAAAGACTTTGAAAAATTGTACCAAATTGTATTGCCTCTATTCAGTACATTTGTTATGTAAATGTTGAAATGGGACCACATGATTTCTGCAAAGATGTGGACTATATGTATTTCTTGTTGGTATTTTCAGAACGTTGGGATTGGTTCAATACATCCCCTAATAGCAGTGACTGTCAAACAATACATCATTTCAGTTGTTCTTTTAGAAATTCACAAAATTTTATTTCGAGTAAAAAACTTTCACAGGAATAGGATTTTTTAA
The DNA here is from genome assembly GCA_917499265.3 of Mimumesa dahlbomi. Taxonomy (NCBI): domain Eukaryota; kingdom Metazoa; phylum Arthropoda; class Insecta; order Hymenoptera; family Crabronidae; genus Mimumesa; species Mimumesa dahlbomi. The sequence continues at coordinate 5,058,096 of OU824118.1, read as the reverse complement.
TTGTGGCTGCAATAGATAATTAATTCTGGTAACTAGTAATGGAAAATAAACTAGAAATTAGAGAAAGACTATTTTTTAAAAATATTCTACATCAATTTAATAGTTCTCTACTGGACTTTGTACTAATATTGAAATCATTTCATATTTGGCTACAGCAAGGTTAATAATCGCCATTGAAATACATTGACACCACACCTTTAATACTCATCTCACTCGTAACACAAATCAATTCATCTCTCACTTACATATTTGCAAGTGATCGATAATGTGTGAGTCATTCTCGAAGCTTTTCCTTGACATATAAAAGAATGCATCAGCGGCTAAGAAGTGTATGTATAGTTTACACAGACAGAATTTTATCTTTGTTTTTATAAAAAATTGCAATCGATAAGTAACAGAAACAATAAAAGCTAGGGAAAACACACCATTGACGAAGACGTATTTACAGCTCTATCCATAAGTCACGAAATCCTTGAATATTAAGACTAACAAACCGACTCCAATTTAGGAAGTAATTATGATTTGAGCAAAACTCGTTGTTTAATATATTATATTTGAATTTGAAATTTTAATAGCTTGAAACTTTTAGTCTTCAGAAATTTCGAAGCTCTGAAACGTATGTGGCCTCGTAATATTTGCGCTTTCAAACTTCTAACGATCGAGAATTATTATGTGTTGGAATTCTGCTCCTTGGAACTTCTGGTACTCGAAAATGTCTAGGCGTTCATTTTCTGATCAACTCTTGTAGTTTAATATTCAGGGGGGCAATGAATGAATAATCGTTTTCATTTCTAAATGAATAATTTTATAGAAATATAAAATAAATTTTTGTATAATAGAAGGATTGCTGATACGTGCTATTTCCATCGAATTTGTTCTATCATTTATATAACACAAAATATTTAAAACGTTTACAATATTGGTTACATTTATTATAAAAAATTAACATTATATGTTTATTTATTATAATAAACAAAAGTTTATTAACGATAAGAATCTGTTTTCTCCAATTTATACTTTTTAACATTTAAGGTCTTATTTATATCTCCTTTATAACCATTGTGAGGACATTGGCACATATATTTACGATTAGTTGTTTTTTAAATTAAAATTATTCCAAACGCAAAAACCGATTATTTCTCATTATCGAAACATTTTAAAAATCCACTATGTCACAAATTTTCAAATAACTAACTAAAAAGTCCTGAAAAAAGCGGTTCCACAGTTTTTCTATGTTTCCAAAAACAGGTAGCGAAAAATTGTCGTCCCTGAAGAGGTTCATCAACGTACTCGCGAATAAGTAGAATAAACTCCACTTCTACACGTGCATACAAAGTGGTTTCAAAGAACCCTCTACGAACACGTTCACCCGACCCATCGAAATCCGTGTACCGCAGATACCATAGTTTCAAAACACCTGCGATGATTTTGTAACAATTTATAATTTCAAGTACCCTTACTCTCGGGCGTTGTGACATTTCAAAAAAAAAAAATTATATCATCTCGCTCGTCATCGATCTACCACTTATCTGAAATGTAGGCCGTGTACATGTAGCCCTCGAGACTCCGCGTATCATTATTTACACGTGCCCGCTGGTATTCCTTATCACGCGAACTTCCTTATCTACCGTTACTTCACGGACCTTTCGTTATTTGTATACACGCACGTGTGCATGCGCCGCATTCCATTCAGCGCTTTCCACTTTCGATGGATCTGATTTGGACGCCACCGTTACGCCATTGTGTTATCTGCATTATCTGAATGTTTATTGTCACGGGTGGCAAGTTCCTGGAAATCGTGCCAGCCGTTTGTTGAAGCTAAGCGTCAGCCTTTAATCGTTTCCAGTATGCCGAATTCGTTTTTATGTTTGTCACGTTTTACAATCTAACGTAAGATGCAGCGTACCGGATGGCATTTTCAGACGCACGATTCGAGTAGTAGATAGAGAAGAAAAAAAAGTGGTCGAACTTACCGGGAGAAAGTCCATCTCTGACAATGTCGTGCTGCCGAGAGCGGTTCAATTCACTCTTGGAGGTTGGTGAATTTTCATGTCAAAGCCCTCGGTAAATGTTTATACAGGGTGTTGCAGAACTGCGGGGATTACTTTTCAGAATCGATAGAACTCAAGAGAATAAGAAAGAAACGTCTAAAGTGTTATCCAAAATCTACCCCCTACCGAGATACAACCGCTTTTGTAAAATTTGTTATTTTTTAAAAAAATTATATCTTCATAATGGTACGTTCAGTGGTGTGATGTTCACTTTATTAGTGGGAGAGATCAATGTTTTCGAAAGAAATGTCACAATTTTCGGAAAGGAAGTCTTGATGAATGACTTTAATTTGTTCCAAGTAGTTAAAGACTTGCTATATTTTTTATAATCTTTATTCTTTTACGGTTATATTGCAATCAAAATGACTCCTCTACAACTTACCATTTCGGCGATATAATTTTTAAAAAATTGTTTAGCAAACGGGTTGTATCTCGATGGGGGTTGAGCTTCCAGTAAAATTTTTAAGACCATTTTTCTTACTTTTGAGCGTTCTATCGATTCTGAGAAATAGTTCCCGAAGTTCTGTTACACTCTGTATATAAACTGCAATAAACGATCGAAGTTCCATGGGACTTGGAGAATATGTAAATGTATTCCTTTAGAAGTCAATGAGGTTAATTTCGTACTTTAAAGTAACCCTTTGAAATAATGAAATCCAAATGCTTACAAGAATTTTGGTAATTAATTTTTACATGCCACTGTATATACGAAAACATAAAATGATCCAGAAGGTCTTCCGGGCAATTTATCGATTTTATCTATTTTTTATTTTATGGAGTGAATCAATTTTGCAAATGAAAAGTCCAATCGAATACCTCGAAGTGGGATGGGTAATTATATGAAATCTTTAGAAAACTGAGCGTGTGGAGATTTAACTATTGAAAACTTTTCTACGTAATTACCATTAATTACAATTAACAGTTACTCTCATTTATAATTAAAATATACTGATACTACATTTTAGATTATTATGCAAGTATGCAAAGTACGCAAAGAGAACCTTATATGTTCAGGACTTTATAGTATGCAAATCTCAAAAACGCACGTGCATAGTGGATTCCAAATATCAAATTGAGACACATAGTGGTTCAAATATTTAATTCTGTATCTGACATGTTTAGTTCATTTTTATCAACTGCCTTGTGCGTGAATAATTCTGAAAATTATGAAAAGTATTCAAATCAATGTACAGACAACGTGTTTTAAGTCCATCCCCTTTGTTTAAGAATAGTTACTCCTGTTATGAATCATCGTGTTATAATTTTAAGGTAAAACTTTAACATTTTTAGTAAAACGATGCGTTTCTTTAGAATTAAAAATCATTTTAACGTTCTGCTGTAAAAATAAGTATATGACTTCTTTTCTGTTTCGGCAATTTAATAAGTAAATATTAGCCTCTTATTGTATATGTGTAGTGGTAAATGGAATTAACAACTTTTAAATTGCATTTTCTACTATTATTATTAATGTATATGTAATTAAAGATATGATATACGTTACATTATCTGACGCATGTGTACATATGTATGTTCTGTTTACTTCTATTTCATCTTTAATATAATATAAATACCATAGTTTATATCCCATTAAAATCTGATATATTGTAATTTCAGATTAGCACAGATGGTTAAAATAGGCGTTGTACTTTCGGTGGCATTTACATTCGGATTGGTTTACTATGTTCCCATTGATATACTATGGCCAATGATACAGGAGAAACAGAATTTCGCCGAACACTATAAATACGTTTTCTGTTTTTCACTGATATTCCTAACAAGTAAGCACATTTTGCAGAGAAATAAATTACGAATATTAATTTAAAGGTGTTCATGCTTGTAAACCACGAGCTGAGATTTCTTTGCAACTCTTTTGTAGTTACGCTGATGAGAAGAACAGACGTAATAATTGAAAAAAGACATCTTTTTCTTAAAATTCATGAACAAGTTGCAAAATTCCATTATCAAAGGATTAAAAGTGTGGGATATTTCGTGGTGGAAACAAGATGTTGTTTGTTTAATTGTGTAAAAAGTGTTTATTACTTAACAAATTAATATCTAACTCCCGATCGCACTCTCCTCGCAATAAAAACTCCTCACAATAAAAACTCCTCGCAATAAAATAACACTCCTCGCAACTCCTCGCAACCAATTCTCCTCGTCGACTCTCGCTTTCGTTCTCCTCTTCGACTCCCGATTTCGTTCTGCCGTCTCAGACACGCTCTTCGTTTAAGGAAAACTCTCTTTCACACACTTTCATCCCTCATTCATTTTCACACGCATACACACACTCTTGCCACGTGCCGACTTTTCGGTCACGGGTCACCATGCATTCTTCCTAGATCCACGCACAAAGAGTCACTCGATACATCCAACCGAAAAACTGTCACACGATATAAACACACTTTTCTCGCACCTCACGCAGTCACTCGATACAAACATTCCTCGCTCGCTCATGACAGTCGTCTAAACACTTTTTATTCACACTTCGCAATCACGCAATCCGACTTTCATATAATATTATTGATACATTCATACAAATACCACAAAAGTATATTATAGGCAGGCTGTACGTAATAAATGTGTAAAAAATTGTTTACATTAAAAAAAAATGAAATTACACAGAAATACAGATATACTGCTCTCATATTTTTAATTGGAAAACAAAAAACCGGGATAGTAATTACATCGGACGATGCTGAATTGATTCTATATCATTTCCCATTAACGCGTTGGATATCATGACGGTCATATATGTATGTATAATATGATTGTGTCCCTTGTGACGCGAAGGTCGTCATCGGTAATCGGAGTACTTCAATTTTTTAAAATTGCAAAAGTTGAATAACCATTGAGAGTTAATGCGCTTTAGACATCATTGCTAATTAGAGAATACTTTGAAATAAAATGTGCGCTACTCAACAATTAAACAATTGTTACTAGAAGAAAAATATATAATTCATTTTTATCATATCTTCTATCTACCGGTGTATTGCATTAAAGCATTTCAAACATAGATATATCTCGTCAATATCATTTGGAAACTATCTGGTAACCTGTTTGCCTCAAAATTTGCAACATATTTTTCTGACATACTTTTGCATATCATGCCGTAACTTTCTATGATACCATTTGAGGTATACATGTACCATATTGCATGAGCGTAAATAGCCATAACTTAAGTAAATATTCCAAACTATCATCATGGTGCCACGAAGGTCACCCGTGACCACCAGCAACATGAGCGCCCCATGGGTAACATTGTTGCCTTATATCACCAATTTATTATTACTTTACCATTATAGGCTTAAAATAATAAAAATAATAATAATACTTTTATGACGTCCCGCGCAAAACATGTCATTTCGGCCTAACAGTGAACATGTTAACGTAAGGTTAGGTATGGCCAGGTCTGGTTAGGCCTGATTAGGTTAGGTTAGTTTCGGCGCGACGGTATACGTGTTAACGTAAGGTTACATCATTATCGAAAACACTCTTGCTTATTATCACTAATTATGCATTCGCCGCTGACTGCAATTAGCCTTCAAAGAAATACGTTTCTAAAACAACAATAGTCTGCATTGAAATTACAATTTAACCGATAATTGCTGACTATTCCGAATGAATAAGTAGTTTTCAGTAGGAATGACGACAGGATGTTAAGAAACGTAGATATTGTAAATTAACTTTTCTAGACCGATCACATTTTCCCGCGTTTCTTTTGCTTTTCAGCTCTGTTGGCCATCGCGGTGCCGAAAATGGTTCCTTTGCTCGGATTAATCGCCGCGTGGAGCATGACCACCATTATGCTGCTAATCCCCATAGTAATGGAAACGGCGACGTATTGGGAAGAAGTTACGACATTGCTGATCGCAAAAAACATTTTCATTTTTTTTATTTGGGTTCTCGTCTGGGTAAGTACACACTTGAATCGACCACCCAAAACGTTATACATGTTTCGGGACTTTTCATAATTTTTAGATATTTTATGCAATCTATAATATTGTACACGATATAACTAAACACCGGGAATTGTTTACAGGATCGATAGTACACATCAAAAGGTTTTGAAAAATTGTTTGAATAATTAAATCGTGAAATTAATAGGTCGTAGAGAAGCGATTTTGATTTTAATATTACCGGGTGTGATCAAAGGTCAACAAAAATGCATAGTGCTGCGATTACTTCCGTTAAGTACAATTTATTGTGTTCATTCTAAAGAATAACAATTGCTGATATTAGAAGAAGTGTTTAACAACTTGAAAAAAATTAGGGAATAATATCAAAACAAAAGCCAAAAGTTCAAAACTGAAGTATATCTTGATAGGTGATAGTTGGCGGACCTAAGTTTATTGTTTTTTTTCATCTTGTGATGCATACTATCGCTCTAGTAGAAAATTCTCGATCTTTAGTTAAACTCTGCATAACATCGACACTTTACGAGAAAATTAACTACATCATAAAATAATATTTAGCATCCACTAAAAACATTCTTCCGCACACGCATGCCGCGCTGTAAGTTTCACTGCACTAGATATTGTATATTTTGCTAAAATATACTATGTGACTGCGCTTTATCACCTTGTACTTTATCATAATATCTTGTATAATATACATACGTACATTCATGTATTTGATAACATCGAGTTTTCGACTTGTAAATGGTTGTTGTTGAGATATATCTCGTCATTAACTTCATCGTAACTTGAGATTGGTGTAATAACACCTTGTTCTTAGTAAGAAAATATGATAATATAATCACTCTTTCTTCTACGCGTTACTAATCAAAATTACAAAAGATTATCATTCGTCATACTTTATTAGTTAAGCCTATTTATCTTTGTACATAAATTATCGCATGTAATCTACTTAACATTAAAGACTGAATTGATTTATCCAAGATATTTCTAAGAAAGATAACATTTCCATTCTTTATCGGAGCGATACATATTTCCACGATAAAAATTGATTGTGAACGTGTCGAACGTAAATGTAAATACTAAATGATTATAAATTTCTATCTCTCTCGTTGAGAAATACGAGAAAAGTTCACAATTGGAATTCTTGAAAACCAAATTCCATTGTTTGTTCTTTCTCAGATTTTCGGATCCATCGAAAGTATGCGGTCCATCATCAATGAGTTTTCCGAATGGAGTGAAGTAGATAGGGACGGATGCTAATTTCCGACGTATCGAAGAACACGATTGTTCGGATTAAAAATAAGTCACGTGTTTGTAACACGAATTTCATAGGACGTCTACGTGAAATATACTAACTGCTAATGCGAAATAAATGCACACCTTTGAAACTGCTGAACAGCAAGAAAATTTAAGTGGTCCCATAAGTGTAGCAAAATAAACATCAATCTATATAGAGAAAGTTTCCCGCGTAATGTCTTATTGTTTTTAAAGCGAATCTGACGTAACAAGAAAGTACAATTGCTACCCGAGAAGTGCGATAATGAAACACTGCTGCCTATCGCTAGTTCATTGTATCCTTCGTAGAGATTTCAGAAAAGAATTTAGAACTTACGATTCAACCACTCTCAAGAGAATTCTATGAAAATAAAAAGTAGCTCGCTCCGTTTTCATTGAACTGCGAGTGAAACGAAAGTTCGTAAAAACGGATCATTGAGTTCCCAACAAAAAAAAGGGGAAATTGTAATTTAATTACCGTTCAATTCAACGTCTTTTGTTTCTCAATTTATCTCTTTACTTTCAGCAAGAAATACTTCCCGCCGAAACACGTGTTCGCAGAATGTTCGCGAAGTCGCCGAGTGCGATCGTTAATTTTCCAAAACTCATCGCGAACAGCACTTGCACTTAGCTAACCGATAACAATGCAAAACGGTTAATCGTTATATCCGTCGATTTCCATAGATTGGCGTTCCTCGACAGCTCTTTACCTCGCTGTCACTATATCCGCGATGCAACTGTCATAAACGGTACACGTGGAAATTTCCCCTACTGAACCGATACCGGTACGCATCGGTACCGAGCGAGGCAGCCCGACGAATTCAACCTCACGTATCGTTGTCACCACCAAAAAAGGGAAAAACATGCTCGGCATCTGAAATTTCTCCAAAAAGTGTCATTCCGTGCGGTCGATTCCCATGGCATCACCGTTACATACTTTCGGGCCACGGGTCTCCTTGTTCCATTGTCCACCACGATATAATTCCACGATTGGTCGTAAAACCTCTCTAGGCGTTCGTCGTCGATCGTGCACCAATTACGTAACCGTGCGGCGCGGTCGGACGGACGGCGGCCAGAAAACGGTGGAAACAGCCGGAGAGCATCGTCAGGGAAAAAAGAGGCTCGATGACGGGAGGTCCGGAGGAGAGGGCAGACACAGCGGCAGGGAACCGACGTGGAAGGGAAAAAGAGAGGACATTAGGTTATTAGAGGGAGACGGGGAAAAGGTGAAAGGGAGCACCGCGAAATGCAGAGGTGCAAGATCGCTCGGTGTTAATCGCGGTCGTACTGGCCCTGTGTTCGTACGATCACCGTGGATCTCGGCAGTTAAGGACGACTCGTGACCGTTCTTCGAAACGCGCCGATAGAGCTTATTAGGAGGACGGCCTCTATCTCCCCACCCACGCGGAACGACGGTTGCAGCGCGTGTTACCTGCGTATCAGCCTATATATACCTGCCTAACGCCGAAAAAGCCTGGCCAGTCGTGCGACGTCTGTCACCACATCTCTCTAACTTCAATTTCCCCGACGGACCTCGCGACGGATCGTACCAACCACTCTCCTGTTTCCGGTTGATCACTAGTCTCACGTGAAACACCTGGCTTACAGAGATATTCTGGAGAACGAAAGAACAAGGGAACGAACGTTGGATCACGTTGACTGTGATCGATGACAAATTGATCAGAGAGAGGAATCGAGATAATTGATAATTATTATACCTGGACGGGTAACTCGAAACTTCGGTTTGTTACATTGATTTTTCTACTGGAATATCCGATCTACAAGAGATTCATTCGACAAAGACACTACTGTTTGAGGAGAAAGGTAGAAACCCCCTTTTATTCCGTTCGTCCGTTAAAAGTGAAAAGTACGCAAAGTTCCGTTTAATCGTTACACCTTTGTCGCTTGGTGAAACCATCACGGATCATCGACGATTAAAGAGAATCCCTGGGTCGAAGCGATTCGATCGGTGAACAGGAGTCGTTGCAGTAGTACCGTTGTGCAATTCGTCGGTGCGCGATCCACAGTGGGATTTCTCGAGTGTGTACCCGGCAATAAATCATGCGGCGCGACGCTACCGCGGACTACTCCGTAATCCGGCGATAAATCATTATCAGACGCATTATTAATGGACATAGAAAAGTAAAGCCGCGGAAAGGACGGCAGGTAGTCGGAGACCGATTGCGTTCCCAGTCAAGTGCAAACAAATAATCGGAACGAAAACCATCCGGACGGGGAAATAACAGGATCATTGGAAGATTGATCGAGGATGTAAAGTCGGACGATATCGGGGAAATCGCGTGTCTCTTTCAACAAAGAAAAACAGAGGATCGTCGACGTATATTCGTTTTGTTTTTTTTTTAGACCGCCGTTCCGGAGTACACGTGAGTATATTTACGTAAAATACAGGTAAAGACTACATTTATGTAAAATGTGCTCGGCGTGCGACGTAAACGAAGGTGTAACCGGTTGATGTTTCGGGTTACGTAACGTACCAGACTTTCGATGCAACGTGAAACCGACGATTATTTCGTGATAGACGTAATGTTTTTTGTTTTTTTTTTCTTTCTTTACCGTTATTATGGAACGACTTCGAGGACGAGTGTGTGCAGCTATAAAATGTCTTGGTTTCGAATATCTTAATTGTGCTATTAACTATGCACTCGTACAATGTTTTTTTTATTTATACCTATATGCACTGATTATTTGGGAATCAGAGGCGCGTAAACTGCAGTTACGAAAAATATTCGCTACGGAAGATATTTAACTACGAAATACCGTGTATGTTCTTCGATCGCATTATTGAATCGTGCTAATTCCGCGAGAAATTTTTTTTTTACATTGATATCTCTTCTCGGAGACGTATTTCGATTGGAATGAAATTATCTAGAAGTAAACGAATATGTTCTGTTTATATTATGATTAGGTGTGAAAGGAAACATTTAATTTGGCGACTGATTTTGAGACACTCCAAGTACTATCGATATCGATATGACTTTTAACTTACGTAAATTGATAACGGGAGTACAAATATTTTGAATTACCTAAAGAAGCATCACTAATAAACTAATATCCATTACCTCATTAGAGTATCATTGATTTTAATTCAATGCCGTTCTATTATCTATTAATAGTGTCGATGGTGACTGAAGTTAATTTGAAAAGTCTTATTCAAAATCGAGTTCCGTTTATATCTAGGATAATATATAAATATTTACCAAATAAATATATATAAATATTTACCAATTACTAGTCACATTGTCCGTTGTAATAGTTAAATATCACAAATGACTATATGAAGTAACGATTTGTCATGAAAGAAATCGATAATGACATGAAACGTCACACACACACAAACACTGTGTTGATTTTTTGTTCATTTTGCTCGTTGCCGGATATCAGTTGCGTATCAGCGAAGCGTGGCGGAAATTAACGTGATTGTGGTTCTCTAGAACGTTGTCTTAACCGAAAGTTTAATGCACATTTATCAAAGAATGCGGTTCATAGACGGTGTACGAGAAAATTATATGTAATTTAGACTACGTGCGACTACGTACGACATTTTGGCATTTCACCACCTCTTTTTATGACATGTCGATTGAAATCGTGCTGTAAAACTCGTGCAAACGTGATTCGTTTCGAAAGATAATTTTAAAAACTTCGAGTCGAAAAGTATTCCAGAACTAAATTCAAGTAAAACGCGTCAAATATTTTGTCATAACTTAATTTTGTTCGCAACTTCTTTGTGTACATAAAAATTACCTGAATACGCATGGATTGGTTAACCACTTATGTAATTCTTTGTTTGTTTGTTTATGATCATAAATAACAAAGCTTCGAAATCAAAAGTGAAATTTTACGTAACGTTCTGTAACGAAAAGCGTCATGTAACTTTCTGTCAGTCACGATCGCATAAATCTCGCCGGAATAATGATATTCCGGGGTATTGACATTTCGGATCTAACTCCGATCACCCGATTTATTCGCTATATTTATAGATCTTGATACGTATGTCCCGACCGGCGTGTTCCGCGCGATTTTTCCAATCTGTATTCGTGAATTCCCTCTGTTCCTTGCTTGCATCAGAATATTTATGAGGTACAGTACGAGTCCTTTCTCCTTCCTGACATTAGAAGGTCCTACGTGCATTGTATACCGTACGGTCCTGTAGAAATGTTCAAGGATAGATCCCGGTTACACCGTAATGGTACGTTTGCGGCTGCAACAGTTTTCTCGGTGGCTAATTTTTTATAGCCTTTTAATACGATGGCCATCGACCTAGTATGCGATTCCATGTTCTCACGAGATAAGTGATGAAAGGAAAAGTCAAGTCAATTATGGCTCTTTACGTTACGACGGGGGTTGAAGATTAACACATTTATGGTATTAAAAGGAATTACGTATGACGGTGTATTCAAAAGCTCTACAAATATCGATTTAGAATACAAAAATGAAAAATTTATAGTACAGAAATTCTATGGAAAGTATATAAATTTCATTTGAAGGAATAGACTTGCAATAAATATTCAGTAATTTATTTGTAACGTGTGTTCGCGCGCGAAGTGTTAAAATAGAAAGCTCCGGTAGTTTGAAATTATCTGATTTCAAAATCTACCTGATTGTTAGTCAAAATCGGTAAATAATATTAACGGAAGAATGACGGTAGAAACGGGGAATGTTACAATCAGTTTTTAATCTAGTGTCCCTGGTATTGTATTGTAATATTTAAGATAGACATCTTCTCCTTCGCGGATGGACTCTAATGAACGTTGATTTACGTTCTTCCTTTCACTACAATAGAATGTCACAATGAAAACATTAAAAACTACGGACTTCTTAGCGTGAAGTGAGAAAATCAATTTCCGGATGGAATAACACGATTCGACAACATCATTTCAATATCTTAATTTACAACTAGACCTAACCACGATTTGTTAGACGAACAACGTTATTTTACTCAATATCATTATTAATATTAAATGTACTACGACTAGTCAAATGACCATTTTAAATTTTTAATTAAAAATTCTGCATTCGATGTAACAGCTTTCAGTGTCATTTTTATTACTTAAAAGGAAGATGTCACATTTTTAATTACTTTCTGAAAGATACTTTATTTATTATTGCCTCTAATAAATTAAACGTAATCATCATTTAATTGTAACGAATATATTCTTTAATTAAAAAGCGAACACTTAATAAGTTAAGTGGAAATCTGTGTATACAAATTGTTGGTAGATTCAGTGTTAATAATGCGCCTCAAAGTCACGTTCGACTGCACATTTTTGAGAAGACCGATTAATCTTGCATGAATATCTTCCGGGAACGTTGCGATCCAGGAAGTTCATCGTATCCGAATAAAATTGCATTTTCTCATTTCTCCTTGCCATGTTTTCCTGACAATTGGCCACTGATATGTTCATTCCCCTAGCGATTGCGACTTCATTTGCAAACGGTAAGCAGACGAGTTATGATAATCCACGCCGATAAGCCTGAAAATACCGAATGTAGTCGCTGATAAAAAAGAAGAATGAAACACCGACTTTTCCTTTCGCAATCATTGTTGTGGGTCGCGCGCGAACGCCGGCAGTATTTACAGTGTTCCAGCGTAAAGAAACATTTTATTTTCAAACATCGCACTCAGCCGGATCAAATTTTTGATCGACGTCCCTCGATAAGTCACGGCTATCGGACTCGTGCGCGACAATCAGAATCGATAAAATGTCGTTACGAAACTGATCGGGAAACGCGATAATCGTCTCTTTCGATAATAATTTAATATTTGTGTAAAGTGGATCCGTTCCCAAGGGTTTCAGTGAATCGTGCATTCTATCGGTGGCGACGATTGATAAGACGCGTCAGTACGTAATCTCAGTGTTAATTGAAGTTCACTCGATTATCGGGCAATTCTAAGTACACGTTTCGCCATGCCGTCGAGACCGGGTGCCGCGACGTCTTAATAAGCGGCGCAGGTGTTTAAATCTTAGTGATACTTAATCGGGCATCGATGCCACATTCAAGAAATTATTCGGTGCCTTGTGAAAAGACATTGTGACGTGACGTTGGACACTCTGTGTGGTTTTGGGATACTAGGCAAAGGAAATTGTATACAGCATTGGTTAGATATTTCGGAATAATTTAATTGAAAGAAATAATAATAAACACGTGTTGACTATTTTGTTAAAAATAAACCATAATTTGAAATTTTAGTTCGTTTTACTTCTAAATGAAGTTGAATTTTATTTGTGTAATATGTATTTTTTGTCCTCGCCTGAATAACGATGAGTCTTTAAAGTAGTCTCAGTTTCTTGTAAACAAAATTCCTTTTGTTTAAATATATCGAGATATCGTTTGAATAAGTGAACAAGTTAAATAGCTCTTTATTTGTATACATATAATATACACCGAATATTTGATAGAATTTGCTCAATATTAGATTCTCTTCGGTCTTTTTTCTTTTTCCACCTGTGATTTATTCGTTAATATCTTTTCTACCGTCTTCGACCCCGGATCACTTTTGTATTACGTCGCACGACATTGATAATAGTTTTAATTATTTTTAAAAATAATCGAAACTTTTTCTTGTAACGCCAATAAAATAATTGTTTTCGTAATCTTTATTGCAGATTCATCATGGGGAAAAATACGAAGGATCAAGTCGCCACGGACAATCAGATGCAGGAATTCAGTAGCAGGTACGGTATTCTTATCACTCGTTGATAATCTGAATTTTTCTAAAAATTTGTACGTTGTAAAATAGATTCGTCATGCGGACAATGTTTAAGATTCCGATGTCTCAGATAATTCGTTAACTGATAATGCTAACAACATCGACGCGGCCTTCGGTGCAAAGTCGTGATGACAAGTACGCAGATAAGAACACTTGTATACGCAACGTCTGCAAAAGTAATTGACCATCATTGGTCAAAGCGCGGTCAGGAATTCGGGTTATCTTCGTTTCGGTGGATTTCACCGACGGATTTTCCCAAACTCGATAGATCCGCGTTAATCTGAAATTTTTGGCGAGTTTAATGGATAGATCGTGATAAGAGATGCCACGAAAAATGATACTTCGATGATTTCCAAAGATTTTGTCAGTTTTCTGCCATGGTATCGCGATTCTTCATATAGAATTAATTTATTCGACAAAGGAATATTTCGTTCCTTACGGAAACTTTTTATTGGATTGTTATTGTATTTTCTGAAAAATATCGGGAATCGGGAATGTAGTCATAGTAAAATAAACCAAATATCATTTTTCAATTTAAAGATGACTCTTGGCAATCTCTCTAACAAATAGTGCACTCGGAATATTCCATTTCTTGAAATCTACATCGGCCATAGTTATTTTTTAGAAAACTTGATTTACTTGTTAAACAGGACTTTATATTGTCTGTTTGTCTAATAGAGATAATGATGAAGTATGAGAAGAATATCAATATCCAGCAAGTAGTATTTGAATTTCAAAAGATAATAATCATATAGACAGTAACGTATGGCAATATATTTGTTTGTGTTATTAATTGTATTCGAAGAGGCATTCGCAGGATGAAAATATTATAGTTAGATCATGATATCAAAGAAAATACTGTAGCTCAGTTTAATCACACGATATTTTAATGACACGGTAAATTATATCGTGGAATTTAAAACGAAGAACGCATATACAACAAATTTTCAGATAATATATATAAACAAATAAAATATGCAATCCATCATTGTCGCCATAAATTTTCTCATCAATAATAAAAAACAGGTACCGGTATCGTCAGGTGCGAAAGTATTGATGTCCTGCACTGTTATCACATCTGTTTATGCCGCAAACAAGGGAACGACAAGAAACTATGTCAAATAAAAATGATACGCGTTGGAACAAAATATTGTTTTCCTTTATCTATTTTTATACAAATCTTCTTTGTTGGCACTATCAGATAACACAACTACTATGAAGAGTGTAGTTTTTTCCAAGTATGAAATGTTCGCTCTTTCGATGGAAACAAATATGTTATTTGATCAAATATTTTCCTAGAATAATAGTTGTTTTTTAATTGCGATTTTTGTTTCGAACGTATGTACATACATCCAGTATATACGATTATATAATCACGTAAATCATTCGATCGATAATTAAAACACTTATATAAAAGAATGAATACATTAAACAAATTAGAAAAATCTATAAACACCTTATGTAACGTACTGTTTTCATTGATTTACAATTAGCACGAAGATTGCGTCCGTCGTAATCGGCGACTACAACGAAAAGGATGACTTGTACGACCCTTTCGAGCACCGTGACAAAAGGAACTCCAACTCGTAAGTAAATCTTATTTCGTGCTAGCCACAAAAAATCATCGTTATCCATTTTCCGCTTCCAATATCTCTCATTTCTCTCCACGCGCCAAACATATCGTGTTTACGCTTTCAAATTTCTCACTTTAGCCAATTCACGTGGGTCGCACAAACAATTCGACGGTCCATAAGCCAATAATTACCAAGCCTCACGTTGCCCATCCCTGTTCTACCAAATAATCTTGAAAATTAACGTTAATCCTTTTCCAATATACAAACTGATATACAGAGTGTAACAAAAATACTGGGACACTTTAGGTTTATGGATAGCACGCATAAAAATAAGAAAAAAAAGTCTTATAAGTTGTGGGCGCAAACCATCCCCTATCGAGATTCAAACCCTTTTGTAAAAAATTTTTAAAAAATCATATCACCGAAATGGTACGTCGTAGAGGACCGATTTTGATTGCAATATAACCGAAATAGACTAAAGTTTGTGAAAAAGATATCACTATCTACGCAAAGGAAGATTTAGTTAATGCCCTCTATTTTTCTCAAGTTGTTACAAACCTGCTACGATATAGGTAATCGACGTTGTTTGGATTAAACAAGAATAAATGCTATTTAACAGCAATAATCGCAGAAATTATATTTTTTCTATTATCTTTGATCTTCTCTGGTTATATTGCAATCAAAACTGGTCTTCTAGGACGTACCATTTCGGAGATACGATTTTTTTTTAATTTTTTTCAAAAGGTGTATCTCGATAGAGGGTGGGTTGCGCCCACAACGTATAAGACTTTTTTTTCTTATTTTTATTCGTTCTATCCATAAACCTAAGGTGTCCCAGAATGTTTGTCACACCCTGTATACATTTTAACCGAACAATAAAACGACATTACAGAGACTTCGGGGCGCTGGCGCATCTGCTGAAGTCCTCCCTAGGCACCGGCATCCTGGCTATGCCGAACGCCATAAAAAATGGCGGAGTCCTCTTCGGTGGAATTGGCACAATCATCATCGGCATCATTTGCTCGCACTGCGTGCATATTCTGGTCCGGTCGTCCCACGTGCTGTGCAGGCGGACGAAAACGCCGAAAATGACGTACGCGGAGACCGCGGAGGCTGCGTTCCTGTACGGCCCAAAACCCATCAGGCCCTTCGCTAACGCCAGCCGAATATTCGTGAACACTGCGCTGTGCGCCACGTACGTGGGCGGCGCGTGCGTTTACGTCGTCTTCATATCAGAATCCATCAAGCAGGTATGTCGTGTACTTGTTCTTTTTTTTTTTTTTTTTTTTTATGGTATTCCGGTGCAACACGTGGGCCGAAGGCCCCGTTTCGGGAGTACGTCGAATGGTATTGTGCAATTGTGCGACTGGAGAGACACGCTTTTAAGAATTGAAAGGAGCGCTTAATTCGACGAACGAATTTATTTCGGGTCGTTGTGAAAAGGTTTTCTAGTGGGAAATTCAATTGAAAGTATACGTATGTGTTTCATTCGAAGGAATAGACTTGCAAAAAATATTGAGTAATTTATTTGTAACGAGTGTTCGAGAGCTAAGTGTTAAAATAGAAAGCTACGGTAGTTTGAAATTATCTGAGTTCTAAATCTACCTGATTGTTAGTGAAAATCGGTAAATAATATTAACGGAAGAATGACGGTAGAAACGAGGAATGTTACAATCAGTTTTTAATCTAATGTCCCCGGTATTGTATTGTAATATTTAAGATAGACATTTAAGACACGCTTCACAGAATTGAAAGGAGCGCTTAATTCGACGAACGAATTTATTTCGGGTCGTTTTGAAAAGGTTTTCTAGTGGAACGTTGTTAGAGAATTGTAGGAAGATTGAATTTTTCACTAGATTTACGTATTTATTTGTTGCGAAGAATTTTTAAACAATTTTCTATGAAGTTTTTTGCGTCGACGATGGAATTTGGTATAAATAGAATTATGAATTTGTATTGTATTGTCTATTATGTTGTAGAGTTGTGAATTAAGCTTATTTTATTGAGATACTGAGAAGAAAGAACATTATGAGTCGAAACGTTTGAGATTTATTTCATGTGTTGGTCGATGAGTTGAAAGACTATCTCTTACATGTGGATTTGGACTCGAAACTAGCGTTGATATTCTATTTAGTAAAGGAAAGTGTTTAAAGTGTGCCTATTGAATTAGCATCTGGTGTCTGATTCGGTATAACCACATCTACTGGATCTCGGCTGACTGTTTAGATAATACTACTTATTTTCAGTGGACCGACTAAGGTTGACTGAAACTACTGATTTTATTCGACTAACCAAGAACACTGCGTTTTAATAGTCTGCGTTATTTTAGTAGCAGTATCTATTCAACGATATTTAAATTCCAATAAATTTCTCACTATCCTGCGATGCAGATGCAAATTACATGCACATAATTTATATTCCTTACGTTTCTGCGGGAAAAAGCAAGTGTCCGTTGTTCATCGTTTCCTTTCTTTCGTCCTCATTCATTGTCGCACGTGCATCTCTCTCCCTCCTTTTTTTTTCTCGATCACGATTGAGAATCTGTGCCAAGGCACAGCCTCAAGACTTGTTTGGAATTGTCTGATGTTTCGAAGCAGGCCTGCCTGGTTATGTGTGAGCACGAAATACTTTGCCTCGCAATTGAATTTTCTTACAAGCCGCTAATATGTGCATCTCAGCGTTAATTAAAATCGCTGAATCACATAACGAGCGAATATTACGTCAGACTTGATACATAAAATTGTGGTGGAATTCTTGACCGTAACCTCGATAATTTGTTTTTGTACTACGAACGTAACGTCAGCTCTACGTGTTATTTATTTGGTCTAAACGATTGGAAAATAGTTTTAGTTGATGGTTTACGAAAATGATTAATTGTTGCGCTTGAATAGAGATTCGCGAGAACAAGGTGTTGTCTCTGCCAGTCTGCTTGCTATTTTATTATTCAAAAACTAGTTTTCCAATTTCAATCAATCTTTTTTTATATCATTCGACATCTTTCGGAAAAGGTTTATGGTTGTTAAATATTACGGTATGCTATCGAGAGACTGTAGAGTATTTAAAAGATAATTATTTTCACACTTGGGCCCAGAACTATGCTGAATTAGCAAGTACACATGGCATGACGTATAATATCACAGATTGGCTTTGACAGCGTTTATTTAATTATGATAACTATGCATGTCGACCATTTCTATTGAAATATCGACAATAAGAAATATGACCTTGTTAAAAAGTAAAATGACAATAGTATCACGGTTCATTTAACACCAAACATAAAATCGTTGTTTCCAAACAATAGAAGTTAACAAATTGTGAAACTTGTTCTCCCTTGACTTCATTAACATCAATAACTTCCCTTGACTTCAATCCCATTGTCAGCCAATTGCACATAATTCTATTTCGCGCAAGAAAACTTGTCGCAAGCTGCAACTTATCCGAAACTTCCGGCTAACTGTACTTATTTACACGACTCTTTAAGAGAACAAGTAGTTTTATACGAAACAGAAGTTTAAGAACTAATTTAACGCGCGTGTAATTTACATACAAAAAAAATGAAAAATCCAACTAAATCTTTAATTATAAAAAATAATAAAAAGGAATTTTATAAAAATTTCTATTTAATCCCAAAGTGTATATGAGTGTTAAAACCGATAATGTAAAAACTACTTGCTAATTTAACTGATCACCTTAACAACGAACCCCAATCTTTCAATTATGAGAAAAATAAAATAATTCTAACGCCTTCTTTCGCTTTTGTTTCCAGGTTGCTGATTATCACAGCGGCATGGCAATACCGATTCGCATGTACATACTTGCGTTGATCCCAGCGGTGGTGCTGCTGGGACAAGTGCGAAATCTAAAATACATGGTGCCGTTCTCCATGATTGCCAATGTCTGTATGATCATCGGTTTCGCAATAACCCTTTACTACATCTTCAGCGGCATCCAACCGGGAGCTAATGCGAAGCTGTTTTCGACGGTTGGCCAGCTGCCTACATTTTTCGCGACTGTGATATTCGCCATAGAAGGAATCGGTGTTGTAAGTATCGTTTCCTAGACGCTGTAATTATTGCTATTCTTTATTACAAACATTTAAATCGTCCGTTTAATCGCTAGCTGAATTTCAGACATTTACAAAAAATCGTATGCAACGATTTATTCTAACGTTTATAATCCTAATTTATATTTGTATCTAAAGTAAATTGCGTGACAGGTAAATCTGAAACGTTTATCAATCATTGAGTGCCCGTACATACATTTAATGATAAAGAAACACACGTTAAAGCATCGTGGGACAATTTTAAAGTGTTGTTCCTACTTTTGTCGTAAAAACAATGTGTGAAAGTATTGCTTAATTTCTTTCTGTCATTTACATAAGTTAAGCAATGTATTTTAATTTTACACGATAGTTTGTTGTATCAGTATAAGAATTGAGTTTTTGAGCTTGAATTTGATTTAATAATTAATTTTGTAATATTTTTCTGCGTAGGTGATGCCTGTAGAAAACAGCATGGCAAAACCAAGTCATTTTCTGGGATGCCCCGGCGTTCTTAACATTACCATGTCGATCGTAGTGGCCCTGTATACTATTTTGGGTGTGTTCGGTTACATGAGATACGGAGAAGCGGTCACGGCTAGCATCACATTTGCCATCGCCATAGAGGATACGTAAGTATTTCGTAAACAGAATTTAATAAATAAAATACAATCATATTTTCCAAACAAAAGAAATATATATTCAACAAAATCCATGTTAGATTAGAATTTGGATTTCTAAAGGAATAGTCGAAATAAAATTGATTTATAGGATTTCTGTCTAAATTTACACATAAATTAAATGAAAGACTGTTACGTTTACATGTTATGTTACAGATTGGGACAAGCTGTAAAACTGCTTATCGCACTTGCCGTTTTATTCACTTACGGTCTCCAATATTTCGTGCCATTGGATATTATCTGGAACGCCATCAAAGATAAATGCAGTCACAAGTACGCAACACTGTGTGAAACTGGAATGAGGATGTTCATGGTTTTACTTACAAGTAAGAAATTTCCTTCTAATTTTATTACGGGGAAAACATTTTGATCGACCGCACAGAGGAATGATTTTAGTTTAATTGTAAAGACACGCGATTTTAACAGTCACGGAACAAATTTGACATTGAAATTAGCGAGTAATTACAGTTTAACTAAAATTTCGGTTTACTCGAAACATCTAACAATTGAACGTTTCGAATCACGAGTTGTGAATTCAAATTTTCCACAAGAAAGCAACATGCTTCATAAATTGCAAACGCTTTTAATACTCAGAAATAAAGATAACCGATCACTTTATACGTCAAGAATCAGGTTCTCCGAGTGAAAATGAAGTTAGCTTCGTGACAAGTTTCTTTCAAATTATTCTATAAACCATTTGACATCGAAATATACGCGGAACTTATCGTTTACATTTTATTTAATCTTGTAGTAACACCAGTAGCTAGAAAATCAGTAGAATGTAATTAGAATTGAGATATTTCAAGTCTACGCCATTGTGAGCGCAGTAGACACGCGTGTTACTTTCTTGAGTGGGAAAGAAGGAAACAGGACTTGTAATGGGTAGATAGAAGGCAGACTGGGCCAGGGAAATACCCGTTGGTTCTGTAACCGCATGACTCACTGTCAGTCGTAAGCACCGTTCATCGAACGTGCTCCTTTAACTCCTTTGGCGGATCATTGAGTTTCGTTGCATCCGATTGTAACTATTTTTGAAAATTATCCTCTGTACACTGCCCAACCCTTTATACTTCAACTCTTGTTTTACAATTTTACTGTGTACAGATTTTAATTTTATTTTTTAAGAAAATGTATAAGATTTTACTATAAAAAAAAGTAATTATGGTTAAAATCAAAATTTTCGTAACACTGTTTATTGCGTGAAACTCTGATCATATACAGTGGCGTTCAAATGAAGTGAGACTTATGAAAGATAGATATATGAGTATGTAACTTCAAAGTTATATGGCGATACAGTGCAGTTTGCCAACGTTGATTTATTAGAATGTGTTCCGTGGTGTTATTTAATACATGGAAAAACTTTTAATGACTTCCTTTCATATCTTGCTACGCCAATATTTAAACAGGAAGTTTGAGAAATACGAAATCGATATAAAAAGATTATGAAAAATACCGGAAATATCAGAAATACAGAAATCGTTGTTTCATATGATGTAACTCTGAGAAAAAATGACCTTACCGATAATTCATTGGTACATTTTTTATCTAATTTGCTTCGAGTCAGTGATAGGTCCGCGGGTTTAATCCGGTTTAGTCCAATTACGATCGATTCTATCCAGTTTAGGTCAGTCGGAGTTCTATGAATTAAATTTGCTTCTTTAAATAATCAGTTCGATCAACGCATTATCATACGAGGAAATATTTAGTGATGCAATGAATGGTCGATATATTATCATACAGATAATACTTACTCCATGAAACATTGATTTTCACTATTTTCTTTTATAATGATTTAATCGCTCTAGAATTTTGAGATCAGACTGGAAAACTTGTAATGCTTCGTTTACATTTTACAAAAACACCTGTTGTGCAACACCGGAAAGCGACGAATTAGATATTAGTGAAACGTTATGAAGTTTCTCTGCTTTGAAACCTCGGGGCCCTGAAATTTCACGGTTTAGAATATCAAGTAAAAACATCAATGGGCGTAAATTTCTATGTACTGAAAGTTCTACATGGTGAAATCTCACAGATCTGTCATTTCTTGACTTTGAGAAATCACGAACCGTTGAAATTTCTACGCTTTGTCATCTCTTAGCCCAAGCATTTCTTCACTTTAAATTTCTTATACTTTCGAAGTAACAAACCGCCTAATGAATACTACTGTAAAGAAACGTAACACGGTGTGTTTCTGCGCCACGAAATACAAACTTTCATTACCCTTTACGTTTTACAAAAAAAAGCCTAGTACGTTTTCTAAAAAATATGCTTTCATAATAATCAAATTGGTCAGCGCTACAATCGTATTATTCTTTGTTTTTTGCAGTTGTGGTGGCACTGGTAGTTCCGGACTTGGATCCCTTTATCTCGCTGGTCGGTTCGATATTCTTCTCCGTCCTTGGAATCAGCATCCCGGCAATCGTGGAAACGGTTTCCTGTTGGGACGGTCACTTGGGTGCATTTAAGTGGAGACTGTGGAAGAACTTCATGCTCCTGGTGTTCTCAATGTTCGCTCTGATATTCGGCTCATGGATCTCCATAAAAGAGATCATCAAGCTCTACAGTAATTAGGCGGGACTCTTAAAACGTGCCCACTTCACCTGTACGGACACGGAAAACGAATCAACGTGAAACCGATGGATTCACTCGTGTGGCGGGAATCTGAGAGATAGAATTAAACGAGCAATTTTACGATACTCAATAATTGACGTGATAGGAACACGATTAGCGCAGTTTGTACGAAACTAGAGTATTTATTCGGAGGATGTTTTCTGTACATTGTGTATTTATTCCTACGTTGTACACTAGAAACATGTTCAAGAAACATTTCGTTCAAGATTTGTTATTGTCAGACAGAGAATTAAGAATTGTTCTAGGATAAGTTTTATTTATTGTAAATACTAAGAGTTAGGGAAACATTATCCAGGACATTCGACAAGTTCGGTGCGCCAAAAAATTACTAGAAAGCACAAATGTGTTCGGTAGTGTATATGTATATAATGTAATTATCGTTCTTAAGAGAAAGATAGCAAGTTTTAGTGCCGCTGAGACAATGTGGCAGGGAACTTAATAAGAACACCGTAGAATTAAGAAACTTCGTGAAGCAATTTACCCTTTTAAGTAAAATGATTCTAAAATTTGTATTAATTTCAATTATCGGGTCCAATTATTCGCGTAATATTGTACGATCTCGTTGGTAAAGAAATCATCGGATTAGTTTTAAATGTGATGTTTTTTCATTGTTTTTACTTGAAAGGGTTTCTTTGACAAAAACGTGATCTTGACACTATAAACATTATTCTGAATAGAATTCTTGCGTTACATTTTAATTAGTGATTACCAAGAGATAATTCTAATACAGATTATATTGCAAATAATAGAAAATGCGTAACGGGGACCGCTATTCCACTTACGTATTTCTGAGACTAACGTTTGCCGCGCAACTGGGCTGCAAAACTGTGGTTCTATATATTTATAAATACAAACTATGTTTAATACATCCGACTTAAGCGGAGCGTTTTTACTTGTATTCAGTATTTTATATGCCAAGCGCTCTGCGAAACTGAGGCGAGTAGGAAATCCGCGATTAGGGGAGAGAATTGAAGCGATTTTCACAAATAAGTAGATATTAATATTTCTTATTTTCAATGAAATTTATTAGACGTGATTATCGCGAAATATGTAATACACATTCTGACCATATGTAATAAGTCGGGAGACGCGAATTGCGAAAGAGTAACACAAATTAATATTTCCACTCGGCAAAAGTGTCACGCGGCAATTTCACTGGAAATTCCTTCAGGACTTTCGCAACGACCTGTGTGTAAGATTGTTTGTTCGTAAACGCGATGACTGTAAGACGGAATCTGTGAACGCGTTAACGGGTTGCACATGGCGTCGCGGACTTTCGCAGAAGATCAAAGACAGGATTAATATAGCAATTCCCATAATTAGCGGGACTAATTGCAGGAACCAGAGAAGTTGTTGGGTGCGCTGCACCTGATATGTAAAACGCAGTAGAGACAATTCCGGCGTGCTTCCCTGTAATATAATTTGTTACGATTTATTGTGTTAGATATATATATATGTATTTACGAGAGTTTTAAGTGCGTTTTAAACAATAATTTTGTATGACTTATTTTAAGTAATGAAGTATTACGTTTGTAAAGCTACAAATGTTAGATATTTATCAGCAGCGGAGACATAATACCGTTGATTGATCGATATGTTGTTAAACCAGAACAACGAAAAGAGAATAAATTCTCGTTAACGAAAAAACAAACAAACAATTCTACAGAGTAATGTTTCACTGTGCCTTTATTATTCGCGAAGTATTATGTATAGTATGTGGATGCCTTATCTCACAGTGTGATAATGACATTTGTTTCTTATCGAATAATTGATAACGAAATCAATGATTGAATATAGCAATTAAAAATGGTAGGAACTATCAATGAAAGCGATAAAAGATGTAAACATAAAAATATCTCCATTCCTAAGTCGTGATTCATACTTCAATAAATATAGAGAATAATATCAAAATAAAGGCACACGTAAGAAAAATTTCTTTGTCTTTAATATATTCCCCAAGAAGATTCCCATTCCAAAAATGATAGTTATTTATAGTCATATGAATTAGAAAAGTGTCACGAAAAGTAAACAAAAACGGTTTTTATTATTAATTAATTGAATTTTCAGATTTGTATAATTGAATTAACCGTCGAATCCATACAATAAGAATCCTTTCCTGTATCCTTGTGCTGATTTGTTAGCTTACAAATGCGTGATATTTCAATTACTTTAAAAATCAAAAGATACGATAACAATTACAACAAATTGAATTGATTGTAGATTAATCTGTAATAAACTGCAAGGAGAAATTTTTAAATTTGATCGTATAAACAATATATTATTCTCTTTTTGCATTACAGATACTATGCAAGTTTAAATTGATACTTATTATAAAACTCACCATACCGCACCACATTAGTGGAAAATAACCCTCACTGACATTGCTAAGTAAGTCCACCGGCTGTTTGGTCAATTTCATATTCATCTGCGACAATTTCTTACCAGAGAGCGGACTTCCGGTCAATGAATGGATAGTTATAAAGGTTTCATGGTGCTCCGGATTTGGTTTCAAACCCCGAGCGAATTCCAAAAGTTGTGGATCCCCGTGTAAAAAATGTGGTTCCGATAAGTATATCGGTACATCCTGTAACATTACGACTCTCTGGGTAAATATGTCGTTGTTGAAATAAATTTATTTATCTGTCATCTCTGCATACTCCGCGTAAAAATTATTGCTCCATCTTTGACGGTCAATAGCAGTAAGTATACTGTTAATGGAAATTAAAAATGATCAATGGTACAAAAAGATTTGAGATGCCAAAAACTATAAAAATATGCCATTAGTTCTGTTGTAACCCAATTATTAAACAAAGGACGTGTAAGAAATAGAGAAAAGGATATTTGCAAACGCAACGAAAGTATATGTAGATCTACTTTTATTTCTTTAAATGAAGAACACACTTTAATGCAGTTGGTATTAAAACGACAGTAGAATCATTAACACCTGCTATGTAGTGAAACATAAAAACTACTTTGTTAATTTAATTAACTGACAAAACATGTGCAGTGGCAAACTTTCGAGCTGTGATTATAAATATTTCTATAATATCTGCGTGAAATTTACAATTAATTACGCATATGCGGATTCCACGCACAGTAGTGCCTGCTATGATTTTTTATCAAACTGCATTGCATAAAATATACTGGTTAATAACAATATTTTATTTTTCAACATAAGGTCAGACAAGTTTGGTGTTCTAATTAAATCTATATGTTCATCATTACGAAAATACTTTGTCTACTTCACCAGTTTCGTTTTTAAACTCACATAATCACAGTTGCTTTCACTCATTTTCTAAAGTGTTTTACAATGCTCATTTCGTTCGATTTTCCATGACTTTAAAGTTAATATTCATTTTTATAGTTGAAATTTACCAATCGGAAAATGCGAAACTTCGAGTTGCAAGTGCGAATTGTTTTTTTATGTTTCTATCGTATTATTCGCATAAATCATTTTTCATACCTGACAATTGTACACGTCCAACAAGCCCTTCGGTAAACACTCCAATTTTTGCTTCACTTTTGGGCAGAAGCATTCCGAGGCGTTGTATGACCAGGTACTCTCAGGCAATACATATCGTAAACCTGTGAGACCATGTTGTATTTCGTCTGTCGCATACGTGAGATTAAAATACCTGAATATTAAAATGACGGTTATCAAAGGAACATACATATATGCGATGATGTAATATTCCCTAATATTAACATAATATTCCTGGTTAAAAATTCAAATTGAAAATTAATTACTTTTATTTGATTCAAAGAATCTAGGGAGAACTCTAAATGTGAAATCGCCACATATCAAAAATCGGCTGTCAATTTGTGAGATTACATGGTAGGAAGAATATAATTTGATTACTTTTATTTTAGTGCTTCCGCAACCGGTAGCGTTGCCTTACGATGTTTCAAATTTGCATTTGACCAACGATAAATAAATTAACCATTACATTTTTATTGTCTGAATAACAAGAATACATACTGCTGGATTAATTAATTCATCATTTTTTCAGGCTAGTACTCGTAATTAATTTTAAACTAATCGTTAGAACTATGATATGGTGATGCAATATTGTTTGTATTTAGACTCATCTAAATTGTAAAACCCCTATATGTAGTCCGCTCCAAATTTGTCATTTTAATACCACGGGTCACAAGTGTTGGTAATTTTACGAAAAAAATGTACCTGCATGCATCTGCAATGAATGTCCTAACACTCTGTGTTGGCTCCAATATGGGGGCCCACAAAACAGAATCGGTTCCTCTTACTCTATTGCACTCTTCCGCATTCCAAACCCTTTGAATTCGTTTGCCCTTATATGAAGTAATATCTCCAACTTTGCTAATATCTCTTGTTCCCCTATTTATAGTATATGGTCCACTTATGGTGTTATTCGTCTATAAAATGATAGACATTATAACGCGAAATAAGACAACGAAATAAAGAATAGGTTTTCTGAAAGTTGGTAATTACTGGCAAAGACCAATCGGAAAATATTCAATTTAAATATTGAAAAAAAAGAAAGTACCGTCAGCAAGCATCGAACGTTCCATTTTGTAATTATCTAGCATTGTTTTTATTCCGACACAGAAATATGTGCGTCAAATTTTTATTATAACTATATATTGCAAATGTACATACATGTATTGTATTTATTTCGCAAATTGTATCAAGAGCGCATGAACGCACTGACAGTGTCACTTCAATATTTCTGACAGCGTTTTCTTAAATTGTTTAGTTTCAAAATATCGAATGAACGAAAAGCACTAATTTTATTACCCTTTGGAAAAAACTCAGAAGATAGTTATCCTCTTTTTCCGTCGGTTTCAGAATAGGCGGTGCATTATTTTTTATTGTCTGACATATAAGGGCCAACTGAGGATACTTCTTTTCATTGCAAACAATTTTCACTCCGCTGAAAAGCAAGTCCTTCGGTTTTGCTTTCAGAAAAATAGATTTAGGATTCGGAAAAAGGTACGGCATATTATTGCCATATTGCTTCATAAAAGTAGGGGTTAACGATGATAACTGTCGGGAAATAATTTCTGTTACTTATTTGTACTTGATTTGTAGTATATGTATAGGGGACGCTAATACATTTGGATTACCGCGAATATAGAACCGATATATGCAGGATTCAGTATGGTGACTTGTTCCTTTCCAGTCATATTTATACTCTTCTTTGCATTGAATGAATATGTAGATCTCATTGTGAATGTGATCTCGTCGTTCTCTTCATCGACGCTTATAATCTGTTTCTCGTAGACTTGGCTAAAAGATATAGTTTATCAGAGAACGCTAAATAAATTCATTTCATTTTTAATTCCTTGAAATTTAAGTGAATTTCCATAAACAGTACATTTCAGTTGAGTGCGTCACGTTTTAAAATATACATATAAATGTATAAATGTTAACCGATTGTGGGCTGGAAATATCGTTCACATTGGTTCTTTAAATGTTGCTTACCTAATAATTACAGTAACTTACTCGTAACTAATAGGCCCATATTCCTGAAAATTCGGATTTTCTCCTTGCATTACTTCGTCGGGGTTTGTGACGTTAAATAAATGACAACTGAATGTTAACGTTATCGGTGATGTCCACATTCCATAATTTACTGATTTTCCGCTCAACACGATATTCTATTTTATGTAAACAATTTGTTTCGTTAATTATTTTTCAATTGACTGATTCTCAGTTAATTTTGAGCAAAAATTTGTAATAGCGTTTTATTATACGTATCAATATTCAATTACTATAATCAACAATTAGCATTTTCATGCTCGTTTCTTTTCTAGTCAATCTTACTCTGCCTCAGTAAGAATAACAACAAACAAATTATATTGAATACTAATTATGTGATGAATTACAATACCTGGATTAGGAGATGTTTCATCATACGAATGAGAGGTTGTTCGATTATCACTACTACGCCACCAGCGATTAAGATAATTCCTACAAAAGCGAGAATAAACGCTTTTTGCATTTCCCCGTGGATGCACATCTTATAAATGTTACGGTTTTAATTAGAAACCACTCCTAGAACACACTGTAATTTATTTTTACTAGTAAATTAGATGACGTGTAATATCAAAATATTCGCGTTTCAACCTGACATCGGAGTTTGAAACTTTTCACTGCAGACCGTCGCTATTAAATGAATAGTACATTCATGCAGTTACGTCGCATGACATCAAGTTACAGATACGAATGATTTCATAAATTATTCGCATCGGCTTGTCAGGTTAATAAATCTGAAGCAATATTAAATCTAGATTATGGCCGGTGCTGTTTTTAAGTCTGGATACACAAATGTCTCCACACAATTATAGAACAGTAGCGGAATTATAGAAAGTTGCAATGAACATTCGTTGAAACGTGAATTACTAACATTTTAGACTTTATAGAAACGTAATATTCATAATTCTGAATTAATTGTATTTAATGTGCATTAAAACTAGGACATGTTAGACAAAGTACCGTTGAATATTGCAGTAATATACATATATTTGGACAATTAATTATTTGTAACAATATAAAGTACACTGTACACTTAAAAATGGGTAAAACATATTGTATGTGGACTTTGGAAATGAGAACAGTATCATTATTTGAGCGATTGCTCTGCAAGAATCGCAGGGTTACTTTTTTCAAAACCGAGTATGTCAAAGCGCGATAAATATATGTATAGTTTTTATAGTAATTTTAAATTTTAAATAATATTTGATGATAGTTTTGAAAAGCATTGGCAATTCATTTTGATTACAATTAATTAAGTAATCCGAGAGTGAACGGAAGCACATTAAAACAAATAATCAATTCAATCTGGCAGTTTAGACAAGAATATTTGCATATTTTTTTCTCGCCATAAAGCGTATGTTTATTGATTATCATTTTTTATAGATCCTTTCGGGTTAGTCCTTCTTAATAATTTCCGAAAATTCAGGAATGGTAACTAGTATGTTTGAAATTAACTTGATGACTCGAGCTAGTTGGTAAGTTCACAATTCTCAAGCTTCAGTACTTCAAATGTTACCTAGCAAATAAAATCCGACACGAACACAATTTCGAAAGAAAAAAAAACATATGAATATACATATAGAAAATTTAAAAACGCCCGATTGGTAAGGAACATTCTTTAGGCGGTGAATACGTACTGTGTAACTACAGTCGTGAAACAACTTATTTGCACTAAAATAGAAAACTTTATATATTAAAATAGAAAAGTTTTAAAACTAAAACTAAAGAGAACAATCGAATCGACTTCCAAGAATTAAAAATAAAAGTTTACAAATATTACGTGAACGTAAGTATAACGAATTATTTAACACATGTGCATTAAATGAATCGTATACAAAACGTGTGTCCAAGTGTATCGTGTAAAAAATAGTAACGTGTAAAAAGAAGGGAACGGTTACTTGTTCCCTTTACAAATCTACATTATCCGTAAGGTACAACCCTTACTGCTTCGTTCTCCACCCGCCAGATGGTTAAACGTCGCGCAATGTGGACGGCATCGTGTGCGCTAGACAACAGCGAGACAGAGGAAGACAGAAATGGCGGAGTTAGTTTAGTTATGTTGGAAACTCGTATTTGCTAACGTCAAACCACGATCGCAACGATTTCCTCTCTACAGCACGACCGTACGATCTGCTGTTTTTTCGTTGCGACGGATCCAATTTTCCCCAGGTCGCAAATTATCGAGGAAACGAGGCTTGGGTTCAACATAACCTAACAATACGCCGAGCGTTTGTGTTTAGCACTTAGCGGCTCGAGGAGTATGGCAATGAGTGAGGATTTCAATTTCGCCGAACTCTGCAGGCTCTGCTCATTGAAGAGCAATCACCAGCTTCAAATTTTCGACAAGGAAGGAGAGCAACGTCAACTACTTTTTAAAATTCGTTCCTGCATTCCTGCTGTGGTAAGTGTAGTTATTTCCTTTGCTTGTCCTATCTGTTTCCTCTGGGAAATTATTCTGTGCTGTACAGTATTTATCGTTGATTGTTTTATGGTGGGAATTGTATGAAAATTTATATTTTAAAGTATATTTTCATTGATCAAACGTAACGATTTAAAGGGACTAAATCTGATGATCTATAATATCAATAAGTGCTGTGTTTGTTATGGTTTCTTAAATGTCAGGTATCATCTACATTGAATTAAAGTGAGTTGTATTTATTCTGTAATATAGATTATATTGACCTGCAATGAACATTGGAAAGAAGGAAGAGGAGCGCTTCCTTGACGTTTTTAGTATGGCCGAATATTTATTTTTTAAATAGAGATGTTTTAGTTTTCTTTTGAAATTGGCATTTGAAACCGTCATAATTTACAAAATTATGTATGTCCAATTGTATGAACTTATCGTTATATTGTTAGTCCTTAATTAATTGAGCATGCTTGATATATCCCTGCTACATACATTTTTTTCATTTTTCTTGAAAGAGAAATGAAAACATCTCATAAAATAAATCTGAAAATTTGATAGAAACATGTATAAAGCCATTTTTAACGAATGGTATAACAAAGCTACTGTACTCTTATGCGTACACATCTTTATGAAATGTATCATAACTAATTGTTTCGTACTTTCGTTTCTGATTCGTATCTTTGAGCAGTGTCTTCTATGCCAGACTATTGACTTAGTTAATTATTTTTATCCAAATTATTCTGGAATATGAATCCGTAATTTTTCAGTATGTTTTTATTGATTATTTAAGAAAACACATATATCATACATATGTCCTACAGTGACAGAGGGTTATTGTTGTTAGTCCAATAGTACTTTCTTGATCAGAGAATGTCAATCAATAAATCAATATTTCGGTTAGTTGTTATTTTCGTTGATACGAATCATACTAATATAACAAAGATTGTATTTACGAATTTATTAATCTATATTTAATTATTTAAATATTACGGAAAAAATATTATATAATCATGCTTGAATTAAAATTGTTTGGGTCAAGCAGAATATTTGTTAAATTTTTCCCTTATATTTCATTCCTATTAAATTTATCACAACATTAAAAACTGACTTAACATGACTTAATGTAGTTCGATTTATACTGCTGCACAGATTAAACGAAAATGTTTAATTTGTTACAGATAACTAAAGAGGATGCATTGCCGAAAAATATTTGTCAGAGATGCGTCTATAAATTGGATATGTTCTACGAATTTCGAGTGAGCTGTATGACAACGGATACCGTGTTAAAAAATTACGCGGATAGTTTGAAGCATCTTGCCGCATCAGTCAACAGTCAGGTATGTCAGATATTCTATTTTCACTGTAAATCAAGCACTTCTAATTGTGGCCAATCAATCGCTTTAAAATATCATACCAATACATCAAGCTTTATAATTTTACAAACACTAAAAATATGACGGTGATACTTATTCGATGTATTCTCCTTAGATATCGCATAATGTATTTTCGTAACAAATTCCAATGAAATTCCATGTTCCACTTACGTATTAATTGATCATTGTAATTATATTTGCGCACGTAAACGTTATAGCAATTAAAATGATTACGGTCAATATTATTATAAAGCCTACTATGACTCGGTATATAGGACATATTTGTACAAGTACGTTCTCATTTGCTCGTAAACAGTTTCGCAAAAAGTTACATACCCCTGAATTCTACGAGTACGCGCTTTACGACCGGGGGCAAGTATCATACGAATGGATGCAATAGTATACTTAATAAAGCGAGATTAAATGCCAGATATAAAGCGTGCGATATCACGACGCGGTGGCACTATTCTTTATTCTTTTCTTGTCCATTGGAAAATTTATCGTCATACAACGTGGACACGGGTAGCTGGTAGAACCAGGCTATCTAAGTTCCTCGGACGTATCCTAGGAAGTACCGAAGACTCTTTACAAGCTCATAAACTCGCGCCGCAATTTCCGACACGACGCGTTAAAGTGACTTTATGCGTCGAATGGGTGGCCGACACGAGTTCCACATTTCGAGCGGTGTAAAAAGCCCTTTACCCGACACGCGCTCACACCGATTTCTCCTTGTCTGCCTGCCTGTCTTTCCTCCTCTTTCATTCTGATCACGGTAGTAGTACTCGATAGCAGCGAAGACACAAGGCAAGCAAGACAGAGAGACAGTGGGTCCAAGTGTATAAAAAGGCGTATGTAACGGAGAAGGATCGAGCAAGGGGCGTCGCTGATCGGTAGCTCGAGGTCCTTGATTCTTTTTCCCTCTGCCCCTGATTGTCCAACGAACCATGATGCCAATAATTCCACCCTCCTAACAGAAACGTTTCATGAAAAGAGGAGAAGGGAACATTATACGAATAACCGGTACGGATACGCATATGGATAAGATAGAAGGAAATAGGCTCGCGAGGAGAGACGGAGATGGATAGAGAGTGCACGGGGTGTATGTATACATATATGTGTGGAACCGTCGCGGCGCTATTGATCGACGCTCCGCGGCTAGGCTGCGTCGCGCACGGAAAGCGAAAGTCAATTCTCCTTTTCTTCGACGTCTCGCCTAGTCCCCTCTTTCTCTTCCTTTCCTTCGAGCCCAACTCGCTCCCTTCCCGTCTTCTCCTTCGTCTTCCACCTTTCTGTCTTTCTTACTCCGTTTCTCTCTACGCGTCTGGTCGCTCCCCCAATCCGAGATCGTTCGATCCCCCTCCTCCCTATCCCTCCCTCCCCCCCCCCCCCCCCCCGCGTCGCCGTTTGGCCCGTTGGATCTCCTTGTCCCGGGCACAGGTGCAACGAGGAGCCAGGCCTGCACCTCTGAAAACCTGTTCCGAGGCATGGGATACCCCATCGTAAATGGTCGACGAAGTCTCGTTACCCCGGCTGATTCTTAATGCTCCCGACTAGAATCGAGAGACTAGAAAGAAGGTCGAGAGGAAGCGCGCGTGGTATTCGTGCCAACGGACTAGCAGGTCTCGCGTTTAGTTTCATCTAATCGCGCGTATACCGTCCAACGGTTTTCTTCTATCCCTCTTTCCA
Source organism: Mimumesa dahlbomi (assembly GCA_917499265.3). NCBI lineage: Eukaryota > Metazoa > Arthropoda > Insecta > Hymenoptera > Crabronidae > Mimumesa > Mimumesa dahlbomi. The sequence continues at coordinate 5,024,212 of OU824118.1, read as the reverse complement.
TCTCTATCTTTCTCGCTCGCTCACTCAATGTCAGTGTCAAGGTCAGCGGGCCGACGCACTGCAGAGCGCCGCCGCCGACGTCGCCGTCGACTGCTGCCACGGTGCTCTCTTCCGTCATTGTGTGTATCCGGCAGGCGAACCGCTCGGTAGTCTGTGTACAATCTACAAGGTATACAACGAAGGTCTCACCGCGCGCAGACTTGCCTCTCTAGGGCGTCCCTACCGTACGTCTCTTTCTCTCCCTCTTCTCTCTATCCCTCTCCCCCTCTCTCTGTCTCCGTTCCTCTCTTCCCTTCTATCTTTCTCTTTCTTTCTCGCTTTCCCTGTCGCGCTCACCGTCCTCGTCGTCGCGCCGACCACGATGCATTCCGCGGGGATCTCCACTCGATATCGTTGCACCGCGCCGTCTCGTCCGCGAATCGCTCCCGTTCTACCTTCTCCTCTTTTCCTAACCGCCTTCTAGTCCGTATCGTGCCCCGATGTGTGCCTGATCCCACCTACGCTCCTACGGTCTCCCGTACGACTCGTGGTTTCTCTGTGTGTCGAACGTAAGAGGTGTACACGAAGGTTGCGCACACCGGGCTGTCTAGCACGAACCCTACCCTCTTGTCTCGGTCTCTCTTTTTTTTTGTTATTTGCCTCGCGTACCTACCCGTTATCAATCTCTCTCTTTCTCGCTACGGTGCGTCGGCACGGTGCATTCCGCGGGGACCTCCACTCGATATCGTTACGCCGCGCTGCATCCGTGTGTCACCACGGCTCTCTTCTCTCTCTCTCTCCCGTTCCTTCTTTCTTACTCGCGTATCCCTCTTTCTTTCTCTTTCTTGCCCGGTGTCCGCGTCCCGTTCTATCGTCTGCTCGTTCCTCTGTCTCCCCGTTTACCCTCGGTCTTCTCCTTCCCTCTCCGTTACCGGTAAACCCATCTTGCTCTGTCTCACAGCTATCCCCTCTGCTTCCACGAGACGTTTTTTCGTCTCTTTGTCCTTGCATCCTCCCGCGCCGAGAATCGGCGGCTAGCTCCGCGGGACACACACTCTTGCCCTGTAAAACGCGAGATTCTTTCGTGGCGTCGCGAAAAGAACGCGCTTGTCCGATTTCCACCGGCATCCGGCCGCGCCGCGGTCAACGTTTAACGTCGCCCGGGTTCTATCCGTCGGTTATATTTTGCCGATCCTCGTGGGCAACGCGTTTAACCCAATTCCGATAACTGCCGCGGCATGAGAACGATACCGTGAACACGGGTTTGTGCTGTTATACATTGTGACATTGTTAGTGACACAGCGTTTACCGGACGATATACAACAGTGAATTTTTCTGGGAGTAACGACAACGTAGTAGTGCATTCCCTTGGTTTCGGATACGGCATAATAGGTATGTGAGGCGAAAGATCGAACGATAATGTTTGCCCGTCTTTTGTGGGAACGGTCGTGTCTGGCTGTACGCTAAGCTCTCTTCGTCTCTCTTTCTCTCTTTCCCCTGTTGTCCTCTCGTTCTCCCTTTCTTTCTCTGTCTCGCTCTTTTCGGTCATCGTTCTTTCCTGGAGGACCTTGACGAAGCAGCCTGCGTGGAGAGATCTTTTCGGCTCTTTCGAAAGTCCCCGTCTTTTACGTATCCGATGTCGTCTTCGGGGATGCGGGCTTCTGTGATACTCTTACCGATACGGGGGCTTTCGTTTATCGATACCTTGATTTTTTAATTGAACCGAAAATTCGTTAAGACGGGTCGTGAAATGTTATTGCTTTGTCGCGTTACAATTAAAGTATCGTAATTGTTTACTCATTTGGAATGTTGGTAAATCGTTAGAAACTGTTCAACGTGTAGTAAATTAACTATGCATGGTCTGTAACAGTGACGCAAAATCCTTTCTTCTATTGAATTGCAATCTTAAACACGTATAATCTACCTATTTGGTCCAAATTTATTTTTTTACGATCTCACTTTTTATTAGCTTATAGATACTAAATAAACATTCGCATTTTTTATTTATAAATGTGTATTTTGTAGAATATGAATGACTTGCTAGAAAAAGAGATAATTTTACTCTCGCACGCTTGTGACTACTATTACCGCTGTTAATAAAACAAAATAAATTTCTATTGGTTTATGGGACTTTAATACCATGTCGTCCTAAAATATTAGAGGGCAACTGTACCCCTTGCCATGGGAATTTGCGTCACTGGTCAGTAATCTTGTTTCGTTAAATGTTCTTTACAGACAATTCAAGGATTAAACGTTTAATTTCTTAAATAATCACGAAGCATTGTATTATTTGTATATCGGTGCGCCGATTACCATTTTTATTAAAACTTCAAACAGTTCGTTAAACGCCGCACGGTTATACAAATATTTGAAACTTACTTTCGGGTAAATATCGATTATCGTTAATAGGTATTTGGCACCGAGTGCGCCTCGCTGTGCACGCTCAGCTCGGTTCTGTTCTCGTGATTAATCGTTTTCCCATATTCGATTGGAAGCCATCGTGCTTCTATGCGTGAGTTGAGAGAAATATCGAGAAATAATACGTGTTTGGTACACACCACCGTTAATTCTACACCAACACGTACACAGTTTTGTTCACTCGTATATTTTGTAAACACGCACCCGATATCCGACTGCTGTTCTGCCACTATTACTTTTAATTTGTGTTAGATAAACTCATTAGAATCGATATTAAGTACGGCATTTTTTTAGAACAAGTAAAGCGAAATTCAATTTTACTATCGGTTGTGAATTATTTTGAAATTTGGATAGGTTGTATTTATTTTACGATTAAAGTTAAACAAGTGTATGCACTTTGGACATGCATTTCCTGTACAACTGTTTTGCATATATCGTCTTTTTATATTTATTTTTAGAGGATTGGCATAAAATGTAGATATTGCTTCAATATGTTTTTTTTTTATTATTCCGAGACGCGGTAGTATTGCTCAATTTCGAAGATAAGCCGTTACTGCTTCGACTTACCGTAATCTGAGTGCCAAATTACATTCTTGTAAAAAATTAATTACTCTTTACGATTGTTCATACGAACTTCAATAACAAGTTTTTTCTTATCTCGTTCATTCAGAAAAAATCTGCCTACACTGAAAAATACAGTTTGTACAGCTAAGCTCAAAGTACCCTCTAAGAGAAACGTCATTTAATTGTCAAAGCATTTTTACAATGTAATTATGATAAATATAACATAAAGGGAAGACTATTAAATTAACAGAGTACGGAGAAGGACAAGATGTCCAATGGTGGACAACAGCAACAGCAGCGATCAACTTATGTGGAGGCACACGCAGTGGCTCATGCTGCTGTGCAACAGCACATGGCACAGCAAGCCGCTCAGGCCAGACTCGCTGGACCTGGTCCACCTGCAGCACCCCAAACTCCAAATCCAACATTTACTTTACCGGATGATGGTCTGGGGTATGATGATGGTGTGCGAGTGCTTCGCTCCATTGGAACTTGGTAAGTAGCATTCTTTTGACGTTAAGTTACTTAAGCTGTAACACAAATATATACGTAAGGTCTATGTTGACAATTGAATGAAATGTAAACAGGTCTCCAGATTATTCAGCAGCAATGCGTCCTGGTGGGGTAATGCCTCCATTTCCAATGGATCAGCAGTTTGGTAGCAGAGCTCCAACGGTTAATCAACCTCTAAGAACGACAAACAATGTAACTTCTCGTCCCGGTTTTGCATCTAAAGCTACTAATACTGGCGAACCAGCAACAAAGGCGTTCGCTTGTACTGTGTGCGGAAAGGGTCTAGCACGTAAAGACAAGCTCGTTATTCATATGCGTATACATACGGGAGAAAAGCCTTATTCCTGCGAAGTCTGTGGTTCGTATATAATGGCATAAATAATAACGCTTTATTATTAGCTTTGATAAATCATATATTCATTTTGCCAAATATTATTTTCCAGGAAAAGCGTTTGCCCGTCGAGACAAACTAGTTATTCACATGAATAAGCTAAGACACAGACCAGGAGTAGCGCCACTTTCCACACCTACCGCTCCAACTACGGAGCAACAACAGCAACAACAGGCTCAACAACAACAGCAGCAGCAGCAACAACAGCAACAGCAGCAACAGTCGCGACAAGAGACTATACATAAATTAAAAGAAGAACCAGTTAGTTGGGCATGCGAATTATGTGGACGAGCATTAGCCACGAGAGAGGAATGGATGCAGCATGCTCGGTAATTTTTAATACATACACTAAAGAATTAAATAGCTAGTTGTAAAAATTATCGATATCTCCTCAATATTATGTTTATAATTTCGTTTATCAATTTCATATCTCATTGTCTGAAAATAGTTGGATGTCGGGTCCGATCATTTCAGTTCAGTGTTGTTAATATAGTATTACGTTTTACTATATTTGTTGGGACTCAAATACCTGAAAATTTCGATTATATGATTCCTGACAGGTTACTACAAAAAATAAGTACTGCGTGAAAATAAAATGAGAATAGCTTAATAGCTTTTGGAAGATGCACAATTAAATTACATTTATATTTTTTATTATTGCAGATCGCATTTAGAAGCATCGGCACCACCACAACACGCGGCGCCCTATTTCCCCGGATCTACGGCCCCACCGCAACCTTACGCGTCCGAAAGGCATTTTTGTCTGATGTGTCGCACAGATTTCACGGATAAGGCTGAATTTATGTTCCATGTGCGCTCTCATTTCGAACCTCACGCACAACAAACACCGACTCAGCATTCGAGTGGTAAACAAGGTAGTGATCCCGCGACGGCTGAGCTGATTGCCCGTGGACTTGTCGATCCATCAGGATTATGCAGCTAGAATTATCCTTCCTGTCATTATGTTCCATCGATTCGTGTCTTACCATAGTACAAGTTCTCTACTCCATTTTGACCAGGACTTTTTGCATAGAATGTCATGCATATTGTGATTGTAATAATATGTACTGATTTATTAATAAGAGGTACACAGTAGCATGTTCGTGTACAAATATTGATAGAAGTACGATATCGTTTGTTTATTGTTTACAAGAATCACGAAAGATTCATTGCCTGCTTTTCAAATATTATCGCTAAACAACTCTTATATTACATACATGAATTATCAAATTCCTCGATGGCTGTTAACGAATCAGTGAAAGATAAACGTAGCGTGTTTGAAAAGAGCAGAAAAATAATATTTTCGCACATATCACGGGAATAAATGATCTAAATGAATTTAAATATTTATAGAAATGCTACTGTGTATCTCATATATGAAAATAAGGCATACGTTATTCGTAAAATATTTAGATATTGACGCGATACTGATTTATGTAAGAGATTACACTATTGCGTCAGTATTTAAGTGTGATTACTTAATAGTATACGTTCCTACATAGCTAGCTTCCCGCCATCTTTAGCCACTAGCAGTATCCGCTGTCTGATGTACAGGTTTGTTCTCAATGCTATCATATTTTTTATACGTATGTTCCCATGCTGCGACATTTTTATAACTCAGAGATTTTACTATTTCGGAGCTATTTCTTTCCAAACTACTCCCCGATATTTCCTGACGTCGGACTGTATTTTAGGTGTGTCTCTTTCTGAACATTATGTTTTTTCTTAAATCATTTTTATTTGAGATAGTGTACGGATTTCTTTCCGTAACATAAATTTTTTTATCCGTTAATTATACTGACTGCATACGAGACGTAATAAATTTAAGAATACATTCGGATCGTGTGAATCTTTCTATCTTTTCTTTTCTTTTAAGTGAAATTTTATGATCTTCCAAAGGCAATGTATTATTAGCCGTTTTATCAATTTATAATACCAAACGTGTAGTTCTTACTGTGGTATAGCGTAAGTGTTGACAATATTACTGATGCAAGCATCTCAGATGTTTATATTCTTATTCAATACTAGGGCGAGAAGTCTTCTTTTTTATTATTGTTTTTTTTTCGTAGAGTGCGTTTGAAATCTTGTTTATTGTTACGATCATCCTTGGTACCTGAAATGCCAGCATGTATTGAACCAAGGACGAGTAAAACACGCAGTTTGCATTTCGTATACGATGAAAATACATCTTGTCGTAGATAATAGGAATACGAGTGCAAAGAAATGTTGTACTTACGGTGAAAGTACATAAAACAGTGTTACATAATAAGAAAGTGCAAGGATTTCTGTACTATGAACGCTTCGAACGAAGATAATAATTTTCAATTACATTGCGTCAAAATTATTAATAAATTTTTATTGTTTTGTACAGTTTTCTTTCTTTTGTCAGATGTTATTAGAAATTTAGAGGACAATAATCGCGCGAGATATGTTTTCTTCAAATTTGTTTTTAAAGGCGTAAGAGTTACTAACCGACAGCGCACCGCCTCCGGTGTTCTATGACAAATTTGCATTGTGAACAAACTATATCTTCCAGTAACTTCATAGAATTCGCTTTTACAGCGCTTACTTCCTTTCGTCTTTTAGAATAGAATTCTAGATAATCAGTAAAGTGCGTTCGTATTGTGAAACTGCCGTGCCTCCTGCCTCACGTACAATCTACTTTCGAGTTATTTTCGATCGAAATCATTTCCGGGACGACTGTGCCTAAAAAGGTATACTTCAAAATCTAAGCCTACCGTTAGGTATATATTTTGTATAATTCTAACTAGTGCAATATAGATTTAATCGAATCGACAATAGTTGCGATTGTTGAAATCGAAAGTGTCACATGTAATCTTGAAAGAAAAAGGAAAATAGAAGAACATTCGAATACACGCTCCGTGAAATAAGCGCACGCAGTACCATTTATAGTAATTCAATTAACGACAGATATTAAATACATGCCAGTCATTTTTACACACTTACACATTCATACATAGAATAATGATGCGACGAAACAGCAAGCGGAAAATACGCGTACAGTTTGAGGACTATACTAGGCAGTAAATGTCTATTTTCGACGCGACGATGGGACGAATACAAATTGTTTATTTTGTAACGTCCGTCTATCGTCTGTCACTATGTAATACTGGTAGCTAGTACAGCGGTGTAATCAAATTCGAATCGTTTATCGCTCTGACTGAACGCCAATTCTTTTTGCGAGAGCACTAGGGACTAGCACGTTAAAGTATAAAAATTATGCCTGCCACTTACACGCCGTCGAAATGCATTAAATTGGACTGTAGTAGTTCCCATGTATACATATACGCCTGCGATATGCAACTTTCTTTTTGTATTTTTTTTTTGGAAAAGAGAATTTTGTACGAAAAGGGATGACAAAGTTAAGTGTAACGGTTTGTATTGAGGTACTCGGCAAAGTCGAAAGTCGAGAACCATATTTAAATAGACGTATAGTGCCTTTTCTCTGGGACTTATCCAAACTTCGCTCTGAATAATTTAAAATTAACGTGTCAAGGAGGCACATTGGCATAAAATATTTAAATACGATAAGTTAAGGTAGGTAAGACGAGATTTTGTTTTCCCGATTTTCTTTTGTTTTGAGGAGTGATTATTCGATGCCACTGCCTCTAATAGCAGCTGTTTTAGACTACTTTTATACTGTTGATGTCACGCGCAGCTAATCAGAGTCAGTATATTACTGCCATAACCATGAAACAAAATGTATACCCAATATACCTTTATAAATAAAACGCGAACGAAAAGTATACTCCTTTCTCAGTGAACCCCACAATTTCTTTTAAACGAAACGGTAAATGAAGAATCAACAGAGGATGTAAAAGCAGATATACTTTCTGAATTTTTAAAATTATTCTCATACTACGTTAGAATTGGAGTTAAAGTTTTATTTCCAGAAATATATTATTTATATATTTTCTACGTAAAGATCTGACGCAGGAATCGGTATTGAAACACGTGATTGAATAAAAAATTTGTGACTAAACACTGATGCTTTCAAATATGTAAAACTACAAATACGATATACCTATTGTACAAAGCACTTTTATATTTTTTTATGTCGCGCGTTATTCCGGCGAACACGAACGTCTCAATTGTTTAATATATCCAAATATAAAAATAGAATTACAAAATACGTCATATTTCTATGTACTATATATCGTCGTCCACAAATTGTGTTTTAATTAGTAAAAGTAATATGTGGATATGCTATGGATAAAACTGCGAATTTCAATGCATGTTCTTCCTGTGAATAATGCAAATTAGATTTCACTGTGTATTGTCTCATTTGATTTTTACTATCATTCAGTATTTGAAATTATACAGCGTGAAAAGTTTCAAGGCATAAAAATCCCCATACGCAGACGTTTCATTGTAATTTGAACGCGAAATGTCAAAGCATAGAGATATTAAAATGCAGAAATTTCATGGGATAGAAAATCCAATTTAAAATTGATAGCCGTGAATACCAGTTTTATTGAAATCGTAATTACACGATCCTGAGTGCCTGTTAATGTGAGTACTATGCATCTATGCAGTAATGGTAAAACAGCCGTCGCAGAAAGGTAGCATTAAAATAATGTTTTCAATAATTCTTGGAAACCTTGCAGGGTGTCAGGTTATATAAGATACACGTGACCCTTGAACAAAGCTTTTTAGCTTTGAACCTAAAACTTTTTACAAAAAATCCCTTTAATAGCAATCTTGCAAAATACAGGGTGTAACAAAAATTCTGGGACACTTTAAGTTTATGGATAGAACGCATAAAAATAAGAAAAAAAGTCTTATAAGTTGTGGGCGCAACCCACCCCCTATCGAGATACAACCCCTTTTGTAAAAATTTAAAAAAAAATCATATCTCCGAAATGGTACGTCGTAGAGGACCGATTTTGATTGCACTGTAACCAGCAGAGACTAAAGTTTACGAAAAAATATCACTATCTACGCAAAGAAAGATTTAATGAATGTCCTCAATTTTTCCCAAGTTGTTACAATCTGCTACGATATAGCTAATCGACGTTGTTTGGATTAAACAAGAATACATGCTATTTAGCAGCAATAATCGCAGCAATTATATTTTTTCTATTATCTTTGATCTTCTTCGGTTATATTGCAATCAAAATAATATCATATGATTTTTTAAAAATTTTTTAAAAAAGGGGTTGTATCTCGATAGGGGGTGGGTTGCCCCCACAACTTATAAGACTTTTTATTTCTTATTTTTATGCGTTCTATCCATAAACCTAAAGTGTCCCAGAATTTTTGTTACACCCTGTACAACTGAACGAAATAATCATTACTTTCAAAATTCAGTGTAACAAAGTTACAGATACTGAAATTTACCATCGAGTTTTATTTTAAGAACCGCTACAAATTTTTTGCATAACCTGCTCTGTCTCTCAGGAATCTGTCACCCAGACGCAGCAGAACGTGAACCGGTAAACATTAGTGTAAAATGGACATTGGTGCACAGTGGCTCGACAAGTATGCAGCTACCTGCGTTCAGTACGACCTGCACTCGGTCGGTTATAAATTAAATCCGCGATCGGCTTTCTTAAGTGACACCGACGTGACGCGGAACGTTACGGTATGCATTTCTTTCTGCCCACCTAAGGTTATCGAGTTCCTGCTCCGATATGGGCGGTTTGCCTTGTCGGATTGCCGCTCCCGTATTACGGCCACCGGTAAATGTGTGCCCGGCTGCATTTTTCCTCCCCATCGTTCGGCCGAGCCAGCGTTATTTGCAAGTTTGGCTAATGAGATAATCGATCCTTTGTTTAGCGATTTTCCTCCCATTTTCGGCTGATCGACGCGAACAGAAGCCAAAGACTTGGTGTTACTCGGGCTTTTGTGTGGTTTCCGCTTTTGTAAATATGTAAACGTGATCGACACTTTTCGCTGCCAGGAATTTCAGCGCCTGACCTAAAGCTGGTAGCGGCATTTTGTTGTTTGATGTTGAAAGAAACGTATGCGTTACACGTCTACATTGAGAAAATATCGAATTGTAAGAATGGGAAGTAATAAGGATGAAAGAAAGATGAATTGAATACTTTTACAAGGAAATAATATCTAAGATTTCTTTTTTGTGTGATAATTTTTTAAACATTTGCCTCTATGTAAATAAATCCTCCAGGATTTATGAATAAAGCATGGTGGATATTAATTTTCTTGTCTTCTGTGCAAAGTTACATATGAATGCGTTTGAGTTTCATACATATTGAAACTGTTAATTTTTCTCCGTTCAAACGCTCGTTTTGTTTGATAATATCATTAAAACTTAATTTATGACATCTGCAACCCTACAAATATAAAGACACGTAATATTACGCTTGCGGTACCAACAAAAGCTTATAAAGAAACTAAATATTACGTCAGCGGCTGCCAATGTGTTAATTGATGGAGCACACCTTGACAAAGATGGGACGGGTTTATGTGAAACATGTTCGAGACAGTATAAGAAGAAAGATGTGTTGAACGTAAGCATGAGCGATTTAAAATGTTATAAAACAGTGATCTAGGTGCGGGCAAGAGTGGCATGGGAATAATGAAACCATTCGTTTCATCGTCGGACATTCTAACTCGGTGGGCAGAGGCAGTAGCGTAAGCCATAGGGAAACAAGAATTGCATAATTTCTTATTTCGCACGTGTACCATGCTATACACTTAAAACGCAGAAAATAATTAATTTTCGATACAATTAGTACAATTTATGAAAAACGTTTTACAAATTAGAGTACAATTTAAAAAATTCTTTTACAATTTAACAATGTTCTACCCATCTCGTTGGTGTCGGAATCATATTATATCGAATACCTTTTTAATTACCATGATCACATTATTACGCACAAACAAACAATACGTGAAATGTGCCAAATGTCTCAGTGAGCAAAGAAGAATTTTCTTGGAGCCAATAAAGGGTACGGCATCGGTAAAAATGCTTTCGTTTCCTCTGAGATCGTGAGAATCTCGGGATCCCATTGCAACACCATGGAGAACTCAAAGGTTACCAGATGAAAGTAACGTGACCCCGCGGAGCACGTGATTGTGCTCGCATTTGAAAAGGAAATTGCTATGCAAGTTGCAGGGCGTCGGCCGGACAAAGCGGTGAAGAAAATTCGATTCAGTAACATTTACAAAACGGATACTTTATTCATCAACGCTTGCGTGTCAAACGCAGAATACATTACACCTGTATATCTATGAGGCTGTAAATCAAACTCGTTATAAATAATTAGTGAAAGTTTAAGCCAACGATAGAATGTTGTTGCGCTGATAAAATCCACGGTTAATTAGCAAGTTAAACAGACAAATATGTTTCATCGCATATATTTTCCTGGACATCCTATTTGTATGTAATTTATGTTAAATTTTACAGGAAGTCTATCTCGTTTCATTTTCTAAACGCTACGGTAAGATCATGGACAAGGCTGTTGTACGCTTACTACTGTACAATCTCTTGCCTGATTATGAATGCATGATCGAATATTTAATTCAATGTCTGACGAATGTAATTTCCGCGGTGAAATGTATGTTGCTTTTCTTCTACATTTCCTAGGATTTCTGTTCGTAATTTTAAAGGCTACTGATCGAACTGCTTCCGGATTAAAATGAAGAATTCAAAGTATCGTTGAAATGTTTTTGCAATTATAATAATTGCGGATAACGATGCGGTACGTTGATAGCTTCAAAGTAGTAACTTTGTAATTCTGTCGTAACAAAATTTGAATCGGTTGTGATTTAGGAAAATTATCGTCGATGGTTAAATATATATGCAAAATGATGAAGTTAATTTAATTCCGTTGATATACTTGACAGAAATGAGAATACATATGCACTCGAGAGGTAGAATAGAAAGACGGAAAAATCATGTTTGATAATTATCTTTTGAATGTTTGAAAAGAATAATTATTTTATTACAGCTTTGTTGATGCAGTTGAAATATAGCAAAGAAAACTAAATATTGTGAATATTGTAAATGAAACACTAAAACAAGATTAGATACTTTCTAAATTTCCGAAAGAATTCAAATAAATTAGCAAATTAGCGAATACAATTTTTCAGTAAAACATTAAATAATACTTCACAATACCATATATTATTACCGCCTGATATCTTTTAAAATTAATGTATTGAATTATACATGGTATCACAAATTTCATGTGAGCCAGTTGATTGCACAGTATAATATTTTCCATTATCAATTATCAAAGTTATGCATCTCGTCTTTCTATAGTATAATATTACATACTTTCTCCCTACACTTTATAACTTATAAAATACTGTATTTTAAATCGTATTGCAGTTTCCCCTAATGAGTGGTATTATACCCTTTCTGCTACTGAAAGAAAATCATTTAACCCTTTACATTAGCAGGTAACACAAATCAATAAACCATCAATTTTCTTTACATTGTTTTGTATAAAAGCAATAAACTTGAAATAATATAACTACATCATAATTTTCGATTATACGATGATACACTCCATTAATCGATTTCAAAAGGGTTCCACTAGGCCTGACGTTCCTCGATCACCCAAAACCTTATAGCGTGTTTAAAATAACTTGGTGACTGGACAGGAAAATTTCATGGTATACAAATTTTATGCCGCACAAATTTCGCGATGCAGAAATAGAAATACCACGGTTTAAAAAATTGTAGACATTCAAATTGCGCGGTCCAGCAATTTATCCCATATAAAAACGTACTGCAATAATTTGAATTGGTAAAACTGCAGGATGCAGGCATATTGCCACGTATAATAGTGATTCCAAGGAGCACAAATATCAGCCCATAAAAAATTCCAGGCATGGAAGTACCGAGCTGCAAAAAATCTCATACCATGCAGATTTCAAAGTGCTAAAATTTCATATGGTACAAATTTCCGATCACATACATATCGCCGCGTATAAATTCCCAGCATCACAAAATCGATCTACAGAACAATTTCCAGTGGCTCCCGGTCACCAAGCGATTTCGCTCACAATCAGACTTTAGTTATCTAGCTCTTACTGAACGTATACGAGAATCCATCCGGGGTCCTGTTGAAGTTCAGCTTGCCCGGTGGATAAAACCTTCTCGGCGACGGTGTCGTTAGAGCGTTATACTGCGGGGGTGGTCTGGAGGCAGGCTGATACTGAGGTTGAGGGGCACTGTTGTACGAGGGTATAGCCTGAATCTCAGGTGGCGGTTGATATCGCGGATGTGGCCTGTACTGATACTGCGGTTGCGGCTGATACGCCGGCTGAGGTTGCGGCTGTACCTCGTACTCCGGTTGATACCGTTGGTGTTGCTGTTGCGGGGGTGGTGCGTAGGTGGGTGGTTGATAGTCGGGCGGATTGTACTGCGGCAGGGGTACATACTCCGGCTGGGGCGGAATTTGAGGGGGTGGGACGGGAATGCCGTCGCCGCTCGCCTGGAAGACGGAATGAAATCGAAATAGAGTGAGATTTGTTCGAGAGGCACAATTTTTGTGCGGTGTGTGAAACGCAATGTGTTCCGCGACAAATTTTGTCGGAATCTGGTGGAATGTTATTTTGACGGACAAGCAAACTTTCTGGAAATATACTGTCATACAGGGTGTAACAAAAATTCTGGGACACTTTAGGTTTATGGATAGAAAGCATAAAAATAAGAAAAAAAAGTCTTATAAGTTGTGGACGCAACCCACCCCCTATCGAGATACAACCTCTTTTGTAAAAAATTAAAAAAAAATCATATCTCCGAAATGGTACGTCGTAGAAGACCCGTGTTGATTGCAATATAATCGAAGAAGATCAAAGATAATAGGAAAAAATATAATTGCTGCGATTATTGCTGTTAAATAGCATTTATTCTTGTTTAATCCAAACAACGTCGATTACCTATATGGTAAGGTTTGTAACAACTTGGAAAAATTGAGGGCATTCACTAAATCTTCCTTTGCGTAGATAGTGATATTTTTTTTGTAAACTTTAGTCTCTTTCGGTTATATTGCAATCAAAGTCGGCCCTCTACGACGTACCATTTCGGAGATATGATATTTAAAAATTTTTTACAAAAGAGGTTTTATCTCGATAGGGGGTGGGTTGCGCCCACAACTTATAAGACTTTTTTTCTTATTTTTATGCGTTCTATTCATAAACTTAAAGTGTCCCAGAATTTTTGTTACACCCTGTATGTGTACGTAGGCTTTGGTGGGATTAAATAAACGGGGATATCGAAAATTACAAGAGAAAATAAAATTAATACTTGTTCCTTGCAGGTGAAACAATGTACGGTATATGTATTTACAATGTGCATATTCGCATGGAACCTTTATTTGTATGTGATTATAAAGTACTTTGAGATTACGTATTATAATGATAATAAGTGTTTTAGGGGCATATTGTAAGTGAAGAATTTTGCCTTCCTGGGTTTTTAAATATCCAGTTCATATAATGTATAAGCTCTGAGATTTCTATTTAGATAAAGAATTCTGTGATAATATGCTAAAAAAATGACAATGATAACAATATTTTATAATGTGGCTTTCTCCGTGATGAAACGTAAATGTTCGATTCACCACTAGCGTACTGTATATTGTAGACATGTCTCATATCCATAACACCTTGTATTCACATTTCATTGATCCCCTCCCCCTTAATTTCTCTCGTAGCAAATATGCTGCTCGACCGGTCGTTTACAAATCCGCAAATGGTTGTGACCACAGAAACAAGAAACTATCTGAACTGTAATACAGAGCTATGAAAAAATTCACGTTCTTATTTGAGAAATTTCTAATCATTTGAATTGTGTGATTTATTTCGGGTTCTAAACATAAGTAAACAAATGTTAGATTTGATGCAATATGGAAAAATGTACCCTTGGTATACAACAATTGTGTAGAGTCTCATAATGCAGAGTTTGATTGATCAGCGTGAATTGCAGATTAAAGTGTTTCACATTTTCCCCTGTGAGGTTATCTTAATCGACGGTTTTACGGCAATGCAGGAAATTGCTATCATAATTGAAGATTTAACTTCAATGTTTTTTCTTTTTTATGGAGATCTTTTATACATATATTAAATTTGCATAGTGTTATTAAATTTAGTTAAACGTTATATAGAATTTAATCTTAATTTTAAAAAATAATTTATTTTAATAATGTATTTAATTAACTTAATATTCAACTATTCTGCTAGTACGTGATAAATTTGTTAAAGTTTTATTTTTCACTACGAAAATAATAAATAATTTCATAATAAATAAGAGTATTTTTAAATATTTTAAGAAATAAAGTATTAATGAAAGGATTGTTCAATGTGACATATTTTTTATCATTTTGACTTAAATTAACAAAATTAAAATTAAAGAACCTCCAAACTTTCAATCAACAAATTCAAGGTTTTTTAGACTATTTTAGATGCTTTATGATAAAAAAATCAAAAAACGAATATAGATTCAGCGGGACCACAACGTGTTTTATTTTGCTTGCAACATGTATGTATTATCCATACGAATCTATTAGACTTTAGGCTGATTTTAATTTACGATCCACTATTTCTTCAAGCGAGTTAACTATTTCATCTATTATACATAAGTTGAACAAACTTAAAATTCTTTCAGATCCACACTCAACACACAAATCACACAGTAATTTAATTTCAATTGAAAGCAGAGAACATGTGTTCTCATAAAACTGAACATGTCTTTTCTCTTCCACGACAGCGTCGTTTATGAAATACTCAATATTGTTACTTTATTAATTTTAACCCATTCGCTGCCAAGACGAGTATACTCGCCCTACTTTCAATATGTTATGACATATAGGGTATTGAATTAGCAAATTTTTTGTGACCACAAACATAATTATACAAATGTAGAAAACTTGAAAAAAAATACTACAAATAAAATTGATTTGTTAACTTTGGTAAACAATACCACTCAAATTATAAATGGCAATGAAAATAACTTCATATAATTTAAACTTGGCAGTGAATGTGTTAACACTAGAACTACCAAGGGGGTCAAAATGACCGGTTCCGCATTTCTTCTAAGAATCGTTTAAGTTTATAACACTGCGATTTCCAAAATTCTTCATCACGATGTTTCTCTATGCAAATAATTAAATAGATCAATTTACTATCCCCCTTTATTTCTTTGTTTCAAACATATTTATCCAATGCTTCTAAATATACCGAATTAATCCTTGGTAGTTCTACTGTTAAAGTTCCAAAGGAAGGAAATGGGAGAGTAATTGTGCGCCACCCTGTATACATACAAGGTGTAACAAAAATACTGGGACACTTTTTCAGTATCGATAGTACGCACCAATAGATGAAAAAAAAGTTTATAAAGTTTTGTCTAAAAACCAACCCCTATCGAGATACAACCCCTTTTATAAAAAACTTTTAAAAAATCATATCTTCGAAATGATACGTCGTAGAGGTCCGATTTTGATTGCAATATAACCGGGAGACACTAAAGTTTACGGAAAAAAATATCACTATCTACGAAAAGGAAGATTTAGTGAGTGCCCTTAATTTTTCCCAAATTGTTACAAATCTGCTACGATAAAGGTAATCGACGTTGTTTGGATTAAACAAGAATAAATTCTATTTAACAGCAATAATCGCAGCAATTATTTTTTTTCTGTTATCTTTGATCTTCTCCGGTTAAATTGCAATCAAAACGGGTCTTCTCCGACGTACCATTTCGAAGATATGATTTTTTTTAAACTTTTTACAAAAGTGGTTGTATCTTGATAGGGGGTGGTTTTTAGACAAAACTTTATAGACTTTTTTTCATCTTTTGGTGCATACTATCCATACTGAAAAAGTGTCCCAGGATTTTTGTTACACCCTGTATAAATACATGTGTACCATATATGAAGGAGAGAAATATTCTCGTAACAATGTATACATACCTGGAAGCCATTTTTCCCAGCCGTATACGTGACGGTGCGTCGTTGACCCGTTGGATCGACGTAGGAGTAAGACCCACGGCGATTTCCATGTTCGTCGCTTTCCTCTTTGAACTCGACGCCGTCCTCTTGCGAGTACGCGGCGCCGAACGTCCCGTCGCCGGCGAGGTAGCGGGCGTCGCTTAAAATCGCTGCCTGATGGGGCGGTTGGTACTGATGCTGGCCAGAAATCAGCGCGATGCTGCAGAGCAGCACGGCCTGAAAGAATAAAAAAAATTGCAAATTTAAAAGTTGCCATGTGTATTGTGCCGTTTGATATTGACTTTACTCAGTCACTTGTAAATTCAAAATTTAGATGATTTGATTCAATACATGGTATATAGATTCAATAATTATATAATTAGATGATTACACAATCTCCGCACTGAGCAAATTAGATAATCTATTTATCGATGAGAAATAAATAAGATTCTTATGCTAAAACCGGGCTAAAAGTATACTGACAATTGAAACATTAACGATCATTTATAATTAAATATTCGTGTAAGGGTTAGGATTAGAGCACACGAAAAAAACAAATTTAAGTTATATTGCAGGTAAAAAAAAGACGTTTCTAATTTACTTATTTAAAAGAATCAAAGAACTTTTAAGCCAAGCACTGTATCATTTATTTCACTGTCCATTCTTATTAAAGTTAATATCACTTTTTAGATGATATGATTTCTAATTGTTTTCTGGTTTATTGAAAACCTGGCTACAGCGAATTGAGACGAAACATACAGGGCGGAGAAAATAATAATGTTTGCAGACCATAGAAATAAACAAATTCTATGTAAAAGAAAATTTTAAGTAGATTACACATTTCTTTCTAGTTCTAAGACTAATGATCCTTTACTAAAATATAGTTTGCACTAAAAATTTGATTACCCTTACTAAAATATAGTTTGCACTAAAAATGTTGGTACCGTTTAAATTACACATTTGTTATTTTTTCAAGCATGTAGTCAAACACTTTTTTTTATCCCCAATATAATACAATTTGTAATTCTTCTTTCTTTATATGCCAAGACTATCTTTTCTATGAATAATTACAAAATACCGATATTCACCGAGATATAAAAAAGAATCAGATTATTAAAAATATGCATTAATTAGGGTTCAAAGTAGAATTAGCAACTACTTACGAGTACGACACGCATAATAGAGAAATAACCGAACGTTAGGCAACGAGAGGTACAATAGTGCTCGAAGAATAGTCGAGAGGGGCGTTTTATACGGCAGATTGGTTCACGTCGACCTGAAGAGGCCTTGATGACCGCCCGCGCGCCCCGGTCGCCGGATTGCACCGATCTTCAACCACGCCTTTCAACAGGCTCCGTCGTAGCTTTCCCTGCCGTGTCCTGAACTGACATTTCTAGAGCCTACACCTCTATTCAGATTACACGGTTCGAAATTTTCTTATAATGTGATTGCGAAATTCTTGGCGTCGAGATTTTGGGTTGCGGCAATTTTGGGGATGGTGCGATTCGAAAATTTTAAAAGTAGAGATTTTGCAGTCGGAGAATATTAAGATCTGGGTACAAATTCTTATATTGCTAATAGATTGCTAAGATGATGTAATTTGAAAATTTTGAACGTACAGATTTTGCGGTAGGAAAATATTTAGATCTGGCAAAATGTTCTGATAGGCTGATTACGAATTTCTTGACGTGGAAATGTTAGGTTGCAGTAGTTTTAGGGATAGAAAATGGTGTGATTTGTAGATTTTCAGCGGTCAGATTTTGATATGTAAAAATATTAAAGTCTGAGAAAACTATGGCGCAGAAAATTTTCTGTTTCTGTATTTTGTGATTCAGAAGTTCCGTGGACGAAAATTTTGAGATTTAGAAATTTGGTTGAAAACAAATTTTGTGATACAGTCGTTTCGCACTGTACCAATTTTCTGATTTAGTAATTTTAATGTCTTGGATTTGATTGTTCCTTGATGAGAATTTCCTTACAAGGGGAGGCTACGACTCATCAACTCGCGATTTGGATGAAATTGGGTGGAAATGGTAGAGGGTGATGCGTATAAAGATCCTGTAAAGCAATACAAATATCTACCGATTCATTTTTATAAAAAATCGACTTAAAGTTGAAACTCCGATGTCGATGAATCGAGCTCAATTTTTTTCAGATGATTGGGTTGCATGTAAGGAACAAAAAATCCTTATGACATATTGCTCCTAAAGTAATAGTTTAACTAAAAAAAATTCTTTTTGTAATTTGGCCTGGCCGCCGCCTCGTCAGAGCTAAATATTGAAGGGATTCTCAACCACCACGGTAGCCATGTGCCGTTAAGCGAGTGTTCGAATGCTATAGTTCCGTGCGTCACGTGTTCAAGTCCATGCTGGAAAAATTTTGTATTTTTTTTTACATTTTTATTCAAATGTTGTGATTCAAGTTTCATGAAGAAAGAGCATAATCTCCTCTTCCGTCAAAACATGGCTCGTTTTCGTAGAAAATTGTTCTTCAATTATCTGTTTTAGTATTTCACACTAACTCTTGCTATGATTGTATCATGTTTCCTGTAACTTATATGCAGCTTTCCTGTATTTTGCACTTTATTATATTTTACATTTTAAGTATTTGATGCTGTTAAGGAATTTCTGGAACGTTAATAAGATATGATACCCTGCGAACATTAAAGATAAGAAATATTTCTGTGGAGCACATGAATTTTGTATATGGCTCATTCCATACGAAATCTATCACTTTTTGGACTAACATCTCGAAACATTTTCAGAGTCACTGACATTATAGCCCTTGGCATTCTAAATATGGAACTAACTCTGATTTTTCGAAATTTTGAATTTTCGAAAATTTCGCATTTCAGTAAGTAACTAGCGGCAATGCAGTGAGCGCGTGGTATAGTGTCCCGGTAACTGCACGGCGGAGCGCGTCAAACGGTTGCATGTTCAACTTTCGCGATTGTTTACAGACTCGCTATTAAATTGACAGTTTTCGTTTTGCGGTTACTTGAAGAGGAAGGTTCAAAGAATACGTTTGAATTTTTTCAGATTTTTAAAAATTTGTCCCATGAGTTATGCACAATTGTTTAACAAAAGTAATTGTAAAGTTTTTACAAGGGAGGAGATGGTCCTCTTTCTTCATGAAACTTGAATTACATTTGAATAAAAATGTAAAAAAAAAATACAAAATTTTTCCAGCATGGACTTGAACACGTGACGCACGGAACTATAGCATTCGAACACTCGCTTAACGGCACACGGCTACCGTGGTGGTTGAGAATCCCTTCAATATTTAGCTCTGACGAGGCGGCGGCCAGGCCAAATTACAAAAAGAATTTTTTTTAGTTAAACTATTACTTTAGGAGCAATATGTCATAAGGATTTTTTGTTCCTTACATGCAACCCAATCATCTGAAAAAAATTGAGCTCGATTCATCGACATCGGAGTTTCAACTTTAAGTCGATTTTTTATAAAAATGAATCGGTAGATATTTGTATTGCTTTACAGGATCTTTATACGCATCACCCTCTACCATTTCCACCCAATTTCATCCAAATCGCGAGTTGATGAGTCGTAGCCTCCCCTTGTTAGTATAAGTATTTCGGTGTTTAATAATTACAAAGAGTAGAAATAATACAATTCAAAAGTTTTAAGATTTAGAAATGTTAATACACGAGAAGTTTCAAAGTGCAATACAGTGGCTCAAATAAATAAAAGGGGTAACAACCAATTATTATTAACAATTGAACCTGATTGTAAGTAATGTTAGCTAGTTTTAATCGGTTGTCATGGATGATTTATTATTGTCATTTATAATGATAATATTTTATATGCTGAATTGTTAGCTTGTTTTCTATAATACAGATTTTATTTTTGCATTTGTATACAGTTATTTGGGTTTATTTTTGGATCTTTCCGATTGTTGATATTTCAGTAAAAACTTGTATTATATGTAAGCCTTAAACGAATATTTTGTCTAGTACCTTTTGAATTGTCAGACGAAAGTACATTTTATTATATTTTATTGGATTCGCTGTAAGTAGTATACATTACCCATTTAAAGAAAGTTTTCATAAATACGTCTTCATGTTACAAGATTTTATGTACATATACATGTATGTATATCCATTTGCGGTCAGAATGATTTGTCCTACTTTTCAACACTACTACAAAATTAAGATGCAAAACAATACTTGCCTTGAATGTCTCTTATTATTTCAATATATCAATAACTAAGACGTCGGTACAGTACTTTTAACGAGGACTAAAAATTGTAATACAAAGCCGCCATAAATTCAATCAAATGTAAAATTGATTATCCAAAACTGTGATTTTAAGTCAAATTCACAATAAAACTGCAAAAAAAATAATTTTCTGTTAACTAATTTGAGAACGTTAATTGGTATAGGTAAATTGATCTTCCTCCAATAATTTTGGTTATAAAAATCTGTGTAGGGTGTAAGTCTTGCCCTAATTGGAAATTAGGATATTTTATTCAAATGCTATATCAAGTACGTACATTTCGGAAAGTCAAATTCTGAAATTTCTTTGACTCTAAAACTTTTAATATTTAGCTCTAAATTTTAAGTTATATTTGTATATGCCCGGGATTATAAAACACATCTTGATGTTTAGGGACCAGTTGCAGACATTCATTTGCTCGACAAGATTATTATAAAGTCGTTTATTTTTAACTATAGTACTTAATTAACTTATCCTTAAATCTATTTATCTTCAGCCTTCATCTCTTCAAGAATATTACTATTTTCAGTTTTTAATTTTATAATATTGACACATTTGCCTATTCAGAGACTCAACAATAGGGCAAATGAGATGTGGTGCAATCAACGTCAAATCATGAAGGTTTTCGCAGTTTGTCACGGATTTAGAAAATATTTTATTATGTTGTAGGCAATGTTGTAAAAAAAAACATTTCAAGTAATATACCAAATATTCAATATCTTTTGAATTACAAAAACCCTGATCACATTAGCACAGACGAGAGATAGGATATCCTATATCTCGTTTATGATATTTCGATAGACTGACAACAGATGACGTAGAAGAGAGTCATCTCAACACGTACATAATCGATATTGGATATGTCGTCGGTGATGTAATAGCAATCCATGTTCGAAAACTGAATTACCGACGCTTTGAGGTTTCAGTAGCTTCAGAGCGCCCCCTTTACTAAATAACAATTTTTTAAACTAACAGAGTATGATTTGTTTAGACACAGCTGAGATATATTGCCCTATTTCTCGTCTATGCGTGTGTTCTAAAACTTGGTAATATCGAAAAGGATGGGAGCGATTGATATATACCTATACTTCGTTGTGACTACAGTCTTTGTAATTTCCGTCACAATGGACTACCTGCGCTTCTGGATAGTGTACCGGCTTTATCAGGTTCCTTATTTACCAACTTGCGAATTATTTTATGAATAACAATACACTCCGAAGCCATTGACTCCGAAAATGGACTACTCATAAGAGTAAAAGGTGCCCAGGATATGCTGAGCAAATTTTGCGTCAGAAAATGGAGTCCTAGAGTCATCTAACATTACCAGCTTTTGATCGAAATCAGTATTTAATAGCGTATACGTGGTATGCGTATATTCTGTGAATACTAATGATATACCATACCTATTGACGCTGGAAGAATTATACATATAAAAACTGTCTATCTTATATCTTCCTTGAGAATAAAATTCATAATATATAGTAAATAACATATATAACAAAACTTATAATACAATATACATAACATAAACGAAAGGCGTAATAATAGGTCAACATTTTCATTCCAAACATTTTAATTATACTGAGAATTGAAAATAAAATTACAGAAGAACGTGCAAATTAAATCTCATTGTTGTACCTTTCATAAAATTGATTTGAATAAAATAGAAAATATTCCAAAACCATTGGAACCGTTGCATGGCGGAGATCTCGTTATGTATTTCCAAAGTACAGCAAAGTATTAATTAAATCATCAGAAAACGGAACTCCGCATCCAGATTTTTTGCAGACATTAATCGCTAGGAACTTCTTTCCAGTTCTTCTGTTTCTTACCCGAGAACATTACGAAGCGTTCCTAGTACAATACCCGAAATCACCTACGTCACGTCAGCACTAGCAACTAGTATATTAAGAGCTCGCGGAAAATTTCAAGGCACTGTGGTTAAAATAAAACGAAAAGCCAGTTTGGTAAAAATAATAAGTTCAGTTCGATTATAACAAATCAAGTTCGACGGGAGAAGAAGCAAGTGGGCCTCAGTTAAATCAGTCAGACAGTCCGTCAGTCAGTCAGTCAGCCCACATCCAAGTTCTGTCTCCCGAATACATACGACTATTTATCAGAAGTAACCATCGCCTTACTTCTCACGACGTTATCCATTGTTCAACATATCGTGAAATCTCATTTAAACTCTCTGGCGACCAGGCCGATTAATCATATTGTACTATAAAATTACACTTAATAAAGTAAAGCAATTTATTAATCATTTGTTCAGCCATGCGAGTACATACACAATCGGTAGTTATTACTGTTATACATGTATTATATTTATTTTATTGTAATCCCATAGAATACAGGGTGTAACAAAAATTCTGGGACTCTTTAGGTTTATGGATAGAACGCATAAAAATTAGAAAAAAAGTCTTATAAGTTGTGGGCGCAATCCACCCCCTATCGAGATACAACCCCTTTTGTAAAAAATTTTTAAAAAATCGTATCTCCGAAATGGTATGACGTAGAGGACCGATTTTGATTGCAAGTTCAGTGTGAAAGATACATGTACTTTTATTATCCTGATGAAATAATTACATTCCTACAAAATACCATGTGGAGTTATTCATTTATCGCTCGAAAGGAAAAAATAGACCGAATACACATTTTATTTTTAACACGTTAACTTGCCAAATGGGTCAAATGTTGTAATCGAGTTTTAAATCACTTCTTATACTGTAATACTATCAGAATTATATTGTTTGATTACTTACTAAAGTATTCAAATAGAAAAACTAACAAAAAACTTTATAATCGATAAAGAATAGTAATGCTGGGAATTATATAGGTCATGACATACAAGCCTTGTATCTATTTTCTTACATAAGGTTTAATAGGGTATCATTTATTGGCTATAGAAAGGGGACAAACAATTCATTAATCTTAACAAAATTATTTCCCTTTTACAAAAGATCTTGATTAAAGGGGTAATTAAAATAGATTACAAGATATCTAAACACTTAAAAGGAGAAAATGGAATTCTAAACAAAAAACTGTTTAAAAACCGCGTTTACATTAAAATGCACCAAAAAAAAGAAAATAATTGTTTTCTTTGTTCTCTATAAAATACCAAATTCAGTAAAATGATGAATAATATTTATAATTGTTAATAAAATTGTACAGTGTTAAACTATATTGACGTAATCTTCGTAGACACTCCACGATTTTATTTATAGTCACTAGATTTTATTTAAATTTATATGCAGTTTTTTTTACTATTACGACACTAACAGAAGATATTTTGAACTCATTGCTTACAATTTTGAGGAAAAGTTTGATTAATCATTTACTTAACTGGATTTGGTAATTTATCAAAAACCAGGAAAAAAATTATTGTCTCTTTATTAACGCATCATAATATAAACCTAGTGTATAAAATGTTTTTTTTGTATTTTATTAAATATCAGTCCGACGATTTCTCGGCATTCTGCCGCAATTTCAAGCATATGATGCACGTGGTTTCCCTTTCATTAAACCTCGTAAAGCGTTATGCGGGTAAACGTTTGAAAATAATTGATTATAATACACGTGATTCCTTTGCAACAGGATACGCGGAAATAATTTACCGCACTTTCGTACGCAATTAGACTTAATAAGTAAGAATAGGAATATAGAAAGCATAAGGGAACACGTTACAGTAATTCTCGAATGCCGCGAGATACGAGTTACGAGCGAGCAACCTTCAGAACTAAAATCGTAATAAGCGTCTGATTTATCCTTTGCGTAATTAGAATCTATTTATCTTTCTACGTACGCCTCGGTTGATTCCACCCCGGTAAATGCTACAGATGGCGAAAGCGAAAACTGCTGCTTTTCTTCGTAACTATAAACGTTCTATCTATCGACGATCGACATTATTGGATTCTGTGCTGGATATTTACGACGAAATTTGAACATATTGTAACGTTCATTAAAATCGAACGAATATCCCGTTCTAAGAATCCGGATTCTATTTCAAATGCAGGTCTTGCGTATTATCGTTATCGGCGACTTAAAATACGTCGATTTTTTTCTTCGTCGAGCGAATAAAGTTTTATATTCGATTACGTTAATGTAAACATGTTTCCTGCGCGTAATTAAAACCGTTTGGTATAAAACCGAGATTTAATAACGAATTTCGTAGTTTCCTGTAGCGATTACTAATAGAAATTTGCAACATCGGGCGTCGTGACGTTTGGATTTTGGTATTACGTCAGTAATCGTGATTTTCATGCGAATACTGTTGTACACGTTTTATCGTCTTCCGTCGTGGAATAAAATAACATGTGCTGCTTGCACTGAGTGTAATAAGTTCGATGCTTTTAATAAGGAGTGTCAATGAATATCCAACGTAATTTCTACAGTTTTATTTCCGCAATTTTATGTCAGCTCAAATCTCGTTATCAGTTTCAGATTCTCAATTAAAGTTGTAGGAATTTAAGGAAATTTTCGTTTTGCAAAACGTACTTTGTAAATTTTAGAATAGTCATCATTTTATGATATTTGCTTATTTGAAATATTTTTGTGAAGTTTGGAAATACATAAGTATTACAATAAATTACGATTTTATAGGTGTTTCGTTGATATTTAAGCAGCTGATATAACACTCTATTTTTTCGTTACAATTTGGTAACAGGGGAATCATTTTTCCCATCAGAGTTTAATATCCATGAAGTATTTCGAGTATTGAAACACCGAAACGACATTTGTAACAAATTTCTGGCATATGTAAAATTATTTTTATTATTACATCGGTACATTGACGGAGTAAAATTATTGTGTAGAGTATACACGCAAATTAAAGTATTTCTTGTTCAATAATACAACTATCCGATATTTTCATTTTTCCGACAATTTGAATGACCCGTTTATTTTTATCTTATTCATCCAAAGATAAATATTTGAAAGGCTCGAAGATAACTGTCGTCGTCGATATTTCTGCACAAAAAACCGAAATAATGATCTGAAGTAAGGAATTTAAAAATCATTGAAAAAGCCGTAAAATTTAATAAATAACCGCCGCTATAAAATAATGAACTTTATTTTCCATTCTTTACAAATCCACACAGCTTCGTTGCAAGGATAAGTATGTAACGTAAATATAATTACGCCGATTGCGTACGAATTTAGATATCTCAATATTTCCCGTACATTGTGCTATAACATAATGTTATTCTTTCTTTCCTTCGACTTCCATACTCAAATTATGCATACGATTATACAGCTTCTTACTTTTACTTTTGTGCTGCCACCGATAATCCTTACACTATGATTTCATTGAGGCACCGTAAAATCGAATGCCTCTCGAATAAACTTTTCCATTTAATGGCACCTATCGCCGGTGGTTTCATTTAAGGAAAGAAAATACGTAACAGTTTCATCGCGGTAGGAGGAAAACCGCTCGCACCTTTATATCCGTGAGATAATGTGTAATGCTCTATTTTAAGCGTGCCAGGGAATCGGTGATTCCACAAAGATAGTCTTCCTTACAATCTCCGCGATTGACTTTCTCCGCCCGTTTCCGTACAACAAATCTTTTTTCTCATCGCACCTTTCGAATATCGGAAGAACTTTCCTCGTTAAAACTTGCTCGTTTATTTTTATGGAATTTTACATGAAACGGATATCGCCATGTCGGCGTTGCTGTGTATCACTACCTATTCTGTTTTTCAATTAAATAAATATTTACGACTGGTTCGACTTTTATAAATTTCATACCGTGTACGTATAAAACTGAAATTATTATACCTAATTGAAGTAATCAAGAGCCGTGCGCAACAATATGGATAATGAGAAAATTGTAGTACTTTGTATGTCGTGTAAAATATTATAAGAAGTTTTCAAAATATACAATATTTGTTTAGTTTCACAGTGACATGTAACAATTATATGTATAAAATATTCGTATTTTTTAAACTACGACAGATATCGTCGAGGTATTGTACCTACTGAATTAAAATAATTTTGTAAATATTAATAATACAGCATATTACCTCATCCGCCAAGGTATTAATTACGGCGATGATTGCGTCTTAATATCGCAAGATTGTTCGGAGTAGCTCTATTTATTCGTGGTGTAGATCACTCTCATTTTCCTAATGAGTCCCCTTAGAAACCTGTGTTGCAATATCGGTAACAAGGGTCTAGTAATTTTGAAAATTGCCCACGATTTTTCAGGTGCGATAAAAAATCTGAGGTTGCTTCTTAACGTTCTGGTTTATGAGGTTCTCATAGTTTCATTTGCGGCACGTTATTGCTCCCTTGTATTATGTCTACATAATATCCTCTAATTTCCTCCGTGCACCTCATTCGTTTTCCACCCGATCGACACAATAAACACTGCCGTAATGAGTTCCACGAACGATTATTTTGCAACGAAAATGAAATTTTCGAAACATCGCAACGATCCGCGATCGAAAGATTCTCTTCGTAAAACGCACCAGAAAAAAATAGAAATTCAACAACGCTGTAAACGGTTTCGCAATTTCTTGCTAGTCACCATTTTGCAAAAGACACGGCCGAGACAATTTTGATAATGTCCCGGAAATTTTGCAATGCAATATTCGACAAATTTTTATATGTGCCTATAATTATGAAAGTGGTCTCAACAAAATTAAAGTCTTAATAATTTGTTAATAAATGTTTCAAAACCTTTAAAAAACGTAATATCAAAAATTTTTGAAAAAATTGACTTTTAGACCACTTTCATAATTATGGGCACATATTTGGCTTAACAATTGTTATTCCCACGGTAACGAGGATATGCTAATATTATAATTCAGGGGTTTCTATGATTCTGTTTAAAATCTATCAGAAATCAGTGACACCAGGTACCTCCATTTTTTTCATTTAAAGTTTACTCCTCCTGAGTATGCAAACTGTGTTGAGTTTTTTTCTAAATGAAAACATGGTTCTATTTCTGAATACGGTCGCAAGGTTTCGAGAACGTAAATCTGCGAGATGCAAATTTGACACGGTATCGCAAATGCATTTCCATTGAATCACACGCTCGTACTTGAGAGAGCGAGGATGTATCGGAAGATAACCTTAGTTATTTACAGCCTGTCTCGTTGCATTTTTTACGCATGCGAAAGTTCAGGGACGTTCCATAGGTGCACGATTGTCTCGTTGTTCGAGAAAGTTTCACCGAACCTGAACGCCCG
This sequence comes from Mimumesa dahlbomi, assembly GCA_917499265.3. Taxonomy (NCBI): domain Eukaryota; kingdom Metazoa; phylum Arthropoda; class Insecta; order Hymenoptera; family Crabronidae; genus Mimumesa; species Mimumesa dahlbomi. Next base: position 4,996,004 of record OU824118.1, on the reverse strand, counting down.
TTTCACCGTTTCGTGTCTAGATTATCTTATTTTTTTCATACGACTCTCGAATTTCCGCGCAGTCGTTATTATTAGCCCGAGTTAACGTATGTACAGCGGTTGGCGGCAATTACCAGAAAATAAATCGTTCGCATGTTATAAAGTTAATCGCGTACGATCCGTATGCAAAGCAGCCGCTTACGCCACAGACGAGAGAATGGCTCCTGTCTTCCCTCTTCAATTATCGCATCTTGATTTATAGTCCCCGAGCCTTGGAGATACTTTAGAATTACGTGCAGTAAAACGGTTGCAGTTTTCCAGCTTTCTGTTGTTTAAACCTTTAACAAAGGTAATTATAAATCTCTAAAAAAAATGGTGACTTGTTAGTCATGACGAAGGTTTGCTCTTTTTTTGTGAGAAATTGCAATGGCGCGTAATTTGATAATTGTCTTAATGTTTTGTACAATATTAGTTAACTACATTCATATTTATTAGAGGTGATTTAAGACCATTTACAACCTATGTTTTATAGGTACAGGTAAATATTTGTTTACAGATAATTAATGCGAATTATCTAAAGTAAATTTGAATTATTTATATTAAATGCGTATTAAGATTTTAGATTAGTACTGTGTAACTCGCCCCCTTTTTATAACGTCTGCGAGATTCGGTGGAATTGGAAAAGGGGTGAATATTTGGTAACTTTTTAAGCTTTGGAAGTTAAAACTAAAGTGGGGTATTTCAGGGTTTTATTTATAATATACAGTGATAACCCAATGCAATACTTATAAATTTTATTTGTCAGTGGTGTAGACAGCGGGTTTAATACTTTTTCTTCTATTTTGGAATTATACGTCAATCGAGTATATCCATTACTGTATGAAAAAACATTACACGCACACATGCATGTATGGTTGTGAACAAATTTACAGATATATTCAAAATGATACATAAATTGGAACATAAAATAATAAAATTACATGTGAATAAATATTCTTCATTATCACATGAGAATGTAATCTATTTGACTTTGTGGCGACTATTTAATTGCAAACTTATGGTATGTAATTAACTTAGAAATATGTAACTCAAATAGTTTTAAAATCCTATTCAGCGAATTTCACGCACTGAGCAATCTCGATATTTCGATGAACTCAAATAATAAAAGAACAAAGGTTATTATATTAATATTTTTATACTTTCCCATAAAGTAATTATAACTATTTAAGTATTTAATTTATATAATGACATGTGTAACTTCTTAAGTACAGTGCACATCCGTTACCCCATGTATGTACAAAAGAAATCCGTTTGGTTTACTTTTCTGTGCCTTCGCAATACATAATGAAACATTAATGATTTCCAGAAAAAATGTGAATTGAAAAATTGCGAACACTTTTTTCCCTGGTATAAGAAGCTCAGAATTGGGAACTCAATTAGTCTCATTAGTGCTGTACTGAACCGCAAACATTCTGTAAAGGTTAACGGCAAGGATATCGGCGCATTGAAAACAAACATACAGTTTCTTATGGAAGCGGTAATGATGAACCTGATGTATCTCGCCTTACAACTTTTTCCACATTTGTAAAAACTTCTTCTGCTTCATTGGATTGCACCATAAACGTGATCCTGGATCCGAACTTCTGCATTTAATAGGGTAGTTATTTGCCGAGCACGTACACATGTGACGAATACTAATTGGAACACGTTAACGGACCGTAGATTTGTTAATAAACCAAAATGAAATGAATATAATCATTGCCGTGAAAGCGTGACGGATTCTAACACGGATAAATTATCTCGAATGGATGCATATAATGAAGAGCTAAAAGTTTTATTAAATAAAAAAAATCAAATTAATTGAAATGTTTTATTATGATACTCGTACTCATAGGAATATGAATGAAGCGCAAGCACTCTATATCAAATAATGGAATATCATATTTTTTCGTAACACAGTACATGGAATCATTTTCACATTGTACCTTTTACCTTTCGGGATCCCGGATACGGAAATCGATAAATATCTACATTTTTATGCTATACAATTTTGTATAATTACAGATCATTTCTGCACAGTTAGACGGCAATAAAAAAGATTATTGATACTTACGGATAAAATTGCGCTGTATTCTTTCGCCACTTTTGCTCAACAAGATTGCGGGCAGTTTAAACGAATGCAGACTGTAATGGTGTATATCAAGTATAAAGTACCGCTCCTAGGCTTCATGAATTTAAAACAAGAACGTTAAAAGTACATGTATCATTGGTTTTTCTTGATGCTTCGCATGAATTGTTAAGATGTTGAAATAATCGATTATACGTGAAAATTTTATTTTTGGTTTGGAGTTCAGTAAATTCTTGTTGTTCCATTTGTACACAGTTATTTGTATTTGGATGTCAATTTTCCAAACCGTGGGTATAGAAAATTTAGACCACGGTTCTATCAGGCATTTCTAAATAATTCTGAAATATTAAGATCCTGGATACACCAATTTTGTGGCTCATAAGAATTGTTTATAGATGGAAATTCTGTTTGATAATTATATTATATTATCTACTTTTACTATGAAATATTAATACTTATATCCCTTTTAAACACATATTTGTGGGGTCCATTTATTCAGGCCCCGTAAAACTAATAATTACAGTTTTCGTAAAATGTATAGACAAATATAAAGTTTTTCCTAATTAATTTGATACTCTAAATTAATTGCAGTGTTTAACGTTGCGGACACTGTAGCTTACAGACACTTGTGAGATTGCGCGTCCCACGATGTTGTAAGATATGGGATTTTCATTTAGTACTTCGTGCCACCTGCAAAATACGAAATCTTTTGGTAATAGTGTAGGGAAGTACGTCACGATTTGCGAATTTACAAGGGAGAAAGAAAATGATCGTTTCATTAATTATTAGCTAACAGAACAATCTCAAAATGTGAACTCGTCTTCTGTCGTTTTGTCATTTTAGAATTATCATAAATGTATTCGTATGTACGATTAAGTTACGGATTCGTATATCTGTATTCTTAAACCAGATTTCATTTTTATTTCGTAGAATCTACAGACAGTACAGTGTAGACCATTGTATCATTTTATGGCAATAATATCACTACCAAAAAGTTTGTTTATGACAGTAATTAGTTCCTGATTCTCACGCAGGAGAGATTGTTATTTAAAGATTATTAGAACTGGCTGATTGTATTTCGCGTGTGAATAGAACCGTTTCTTTTCTTATTTCAGCGGGGAAACAGAAAAAGTTATATAATAATAATAAGTGAATACAGTTTTTCTTATATCATCACATTTTAACCATCATTTTCTCAGTATTTTTATATAATACAGCTTTGTGATTCTCATGTCACATAGGAGTACAATGATAGACCATCGAGCGTTTTTCATGAAGCGCTTTTGATTTCCCTCCATAATTATTGTAGAGTAATGTACGCCTGAGACACGGAGTTTCCATTATTTTATGAGAAGAAGTGGCGAACCACAAAAATATCAAATCTTATTTCGTACAGATTAGTTGTAGAATCGTTTGATGAAAAAGTCTTATTTATGAAATATTATCGGAAAAATATTACTACAGTAAAATATTACTAAGATTACCTAAACAACTGTATCTCGAGAAACACTGTGGTAAAAAGTTGTTCCAGAAATAAAATGCTTCAAATTCAAAGTTTCACTTTAACTCCAAACACATTCTCTGTTACACATCTTTAAGTCTAATGACGATGGCTTATGCACACACCCACACAAATGTATTGCGCTTCGCTCACACATCGTCCTTTCAGTCATAAAACGTTAATTAATTGAAATATAAATAGTCAACGTTTCGCTATTAATTTTTTCCGTTTCCCACAATAAAAAGATAGGGATATAAAAGGTGAACCAAACGAAAATGCAAATAGTTTTGATAAATCGTCGTTTCCTTCGAATGCAAATGACTTAAGTAAATATATATCGTCCTATCCGAACAGTAAATCAGTAAATGTAATCAAATATCGAAAGATTTTATAATATTGTAGATCATGCATTTACTAGTGATTTTTATATATTTCAAAGAAGATATGATAGAGTATGACAAAGAGCATGTGATTGACTTCTATACCGGTTTTATATTTTTACGATATTTATTTATATAGTTATTAACATTTCTAGACAATCAATAGTACAGTATTTTTTTTACCATTGTAACATATCATCAATGATTTTTATTATAATTCTAAATTCGTCTGATTGCTCAACCCAATCTAATTACTTTCAGGGTAAAGGTTTGTGATTACAAGCCAACAAAATTTGGTTCCAATTCTGCCCGATCATAAGTATTTTTGTTATTTCAGTATTAAGCGTTTAGCAGGACTTCGCGCACCCTGTCTGGATGTATTTGTAAATGAATCTTAATTGTAAAAATAGAAAAATGTTTTTAAAATATATATTTACACAGTACAATGTTCCATTATCCACAAATGTTGAATAAAATAAAAATTTCCATATAATTTACATGTGCCACAATTTCATGGGTTCTCGGCAGTCCCAGAAAAAAAATGTTTCGAACAAAAGAGAATCAGTATTCAGACGTTTACAAACTGCAATACACAGGGTGTGACAAATATTCTGGAACACTTTAGATATATGGATAGAACGCACAAAAATAAGAAAAAAAGTCTTATAAGTTGTGGGCGCAACCCACCCCCTATCGTGATACAACCCCTTTTGTAAAAAATTAAAAAAAAATCATATCTCCGAAATGGTGCGTCGTAAAGGACCGATTTTGATTGCAATATAACCGGAAGAGACTAAAGTTTACGAAAAAAATATCACTATCTACGCAAAGGAAGATTTAGTGAATGCCCTCAATTTTTCCCAAGTTGTTACAAACCTTCTACGATATAGGTAATCGACGTTGTTTGGCTTAAACAAGAATAAATGCTATTTATCAGCAATAATCGCAGCAATTATATTTTTTTCTATTATCTTTGATCTTCTCCGGTTATATTGCAATCAAAACGGGTCTTCTACGACGTACCATTTCGCAGATATGATTTTTTAAAAATTTTTTACAAAAGGGGTTGTCTCTCGATAGGGGATGGTTTTTAGACAAAACTTTATACACTTTTTTTTCATCTTTTGGTGCGTACTATCGATACTGAAAAAGTGTCCCAGTATTTTTGTTACACCCTGTATAAAAGTTCGAAAAAAAGAATTGTATCTGCAAAAAACGACAGACACTTTACTTTTTAAAAGCTAACATGTATTTTTGATTTCATTATATTATAGCTGACGATAAGACGAGTTCAACAAACTATCATACTATAATCTTCAGCCTCCAAATAACGTGAAAATAATTTTTCTCGGCTTTTCCGGTTAAAACACCCCACCGCCGTCGAAACGGACACCTCGTCCACGGCGATTGTCCGAAATTCCGCAACAGGTCGATTACGCGATCCGTGTTCCATCAACAGTTGGCACCTGCCGTAAACTCGTAACCCCGGTGTTGCGGCGTGCAGCTTCCTAGAGCGACTTTGTAATCGCGTTGCGCCAGCGAGACGCATTCTTGCAACGCTCCGCGATAATATCCCGGGTGGCCGTTTGGCTCGTTACCGGAGGCAGAATTACTTTAAAAGTAGGTAGCCACCGGCCGTCTGCTCGCACGGCCAATTACATCGGGGCGACTCCGACTATATAGAAGAGCCACGCCGACTCCGTCGGCTGATTTCCTCCGGTAGAACCGTCACGAACATCCACGCGCATCGTCTCCTCTCCAACATGAGGCTGCCAGTGAGTGCTTTCGAATTTTCAAACACCGACTACCGTACGACTCGCACCCCGTACCTACTTTTAATCAGACAAATCCGTCCGACCTGGGATCGAATTTTTTATATATCGGATCGTTTGTGAGTGAAGGAGTTTAATTAAGCGCGGTGTGTATTTATAGGAAAGTGATCGCATTTATACGGGGTGCAACGAAATTCGTGGTACGAGAGAAAAGAACGTGATCCCCTCGGACACATGTAAGTCAGATATGGAGAATGAAATTTTTGAGTAGAATTCTTCCTCTTGGAGGAAGTTCACTATTAATGAGCTTATTCGTGAAGGTTAGTTCTGTGAATCTGATTGGTAGTTACTGAAGGCGCAACGGATCTTGAAAAACATAGTTGTTTCTATTCGCGTTTGTAAACAATATCACGGGTTCTTATGGGTGATTCTAATGTATGCAGTTTTTGGTAATGCTAAAAGTTGATAAGAATGTGAGACACAATTCTTGGATCACTAAACGGAGGAAGAGTAGTTGCGCCCTAAAGGTCTACAGACGTCATTCGCTGCAAACGATTTCTACTATCATGATCTCACGAAGAAATTGGACTACGCTAAAAATACAGAAGATCGTGTCCACTTAAAACTCCGAGAAATTGAGGGATCGATTTTGAATTTATTTTAATAATGATATTAATTACTCTACTTTCACCCGTAGCAAGACCCGATATTGTTGACAATATCAAATAAAAATAATTACGATTAATATAATCCGTTGGGTCAACTCGTTTAAGTAAGACCTTCAATGCCGATTTATCCGCGGATGAAATATTGAACGCAACAATTTCATTCCATATTTCTGACGTACATTTGTATAAATATTCGCCTAGTATTATCTGTACCACGATTATAGATACTTTCTTTATCAGGACGCGTTGGTGGCACCTTTCGAGTCGTTTGCTTCGAATGTTCCGGAAAATGTGAACGTCGGCTCGCTTGGACGATCTGGGTCGATTAAGATGTTGGCTTTTCATTGTTTTTATCGGGATATGAATTGAACGTGACAGGTCTATACGGCTTACTTTGACACAGGAAAATTGATAGATTCGTTATCGGTTACCGTTGCTTTGTACCGTACATAATGCCTCCTGACGTGTGTTGAAATAGTTCTGAGGGGGATGTGAATAATATACAGACGTCTCCGATTTACGCAAATTATCCGCTCCACGTATGATTTTTTACGCGGAAGAAAATACAATTAAAAGTATTCTAATATTATGACAAAAATAACTTTACATTATAACAAGAATAACTAAAAAAGAAAAAGAAATATACGTTCTTTTAACTTATATCGTCCTTTATCATTTTATATAAGTAAATACTAACGGAAAAATAGTTTCATTATTGCTTCTTGTAATCGCCAATCATAGGTGACAGAAAAAGGAACCATATAAAATGGTATTATGTAGGTTGAATTAGCGTATAAAAAATTGGCGTAAATCGGGAGATTATATTACGGATAAAAAGATACACGCATAAATCAAGGGATATATGAATACATATACACATATATTTCTGGTGTGTATTTCGAACTTTTTACTATTATTGAGAATTGAGAATTTCGTGTCTAGTGCAACCTACATTTCATTAATTGCAGTTACCTGTTGATCCATATTTAGATAGACCTGTTCAGATGTAAGAGATATTGTAACCGGTCCTTAATGTTGTTACATTCTCAAGTTTTCCTTTAAAGTTCTACTTGAAACGATTTGTTTTCACGTTTAACTGGTCAGTGCTGCATACAGTTAAAAAACAAAGTTGTAATAAAGATCTCCTAATGCATCAGTTGTAACAGTATTATAATGAAAATACTTTATGTAATATTAGTAGAAATTTGAACATAAACGTGATTTTAATATCTAAATATCAAGATATTCTGGAAACCAATTTTTTGTTATTCGGAAGAAGGAAAAAAATCAATTTATTAACAAAGATTTGCATTTCTTTGTTAAATTCAGATTCTCTCATTAGCCAGATAAAAGTGATCGATTTAAAATGTCGCGCGCACATGTGTGTAACCCGATTACAAAACAAATATTTGAATATTTGAAGTTACTTATATTAGAATTTTTTCAAATACTTTGATGTTCCACACTCAAACATATTTGTCTATCATTAAATTTGACTTCGAATGTGTAATCTATTTCAATCGAATAATATTTTAATATTCCTATATCTCACGTCCGAGCGAGTCTTATTTTTCATTAAAAACCATCGAAGTTGATGTAGTAATGTCTATCTCGTGATCAAACTGCAATCAAATAGGTCGAGTTATACAGAATTACTTCCCATTTCACGAGAGAGTATCGGATCACCGTAAGAAAGCGAAATTGCAGCAAACGTTCCAATAGGGTCGATCATTATTCGCAACGTAGTCCGGAAAACGACGGGATAAATGCGGAAACACGTTGCGGTAGTCGAACGTACGATGGAACAAAACGATCCGACGAATTCTCTTCCGCGTCTACATTCGCTGGTATTGGTTTCAAACGAGTCGCAGAAAAAGGGGAATATACAGGAAGACTTTACTTTCTAACGGATCCCATTACCGTTACAGCATCGGCGCGTTCGTCTTTTCGCGGGGTTCTCGTTCTCATGTCCGATGATTTATTCGCAATTGAATTCGTTTGCAGGTACTCCTTATCGCCTTGATATCGACGGCGTTCGCGAAAGAGGAACATGTACAACGTTCTGCTCGAGCACCCCAAGGTCAGATCAGATACGACGATCCTGATGGTGCGTATACTTCATGCGTGGAAACTACTTTCAATCGGACCGTGTTCAACAGAGCGGCGGGAGCCTGAAAAAAAAAACAAAAAAATTAAGATAGGCTTGTAATTGCATTTTGCACCTGATAAGGATCGAATTATGGGTATATGTATATGAAGTTTCTAATTTTTGTGACTGGCTTTTTCAGCACAACGCGAGTCAATTGTAAAACTTATAATTGGGAAAATTTGTCTGTCACTCATGACCTTTTATAACTTTATTTGTGTAAGAATATTGTTTTAACACAATAATACTGCTATTGAGAATGTCTGACAGTGATTAGTCCATATTTGTCGCTCTAGACTAGGGTCTGTTTTTTAGAATAAAACGTTTATCAACTGAAAATTAAGCAGTAATTTATATGTATACTACGTTCAATATTTGTCTTTTGACAATTATGTATTTTTTTCATAGTTAACAAAAATTTGGCTTACAGGGGATTAACTTATTTCCAGGAAGATATTTTGCTCCGGTTTCACTTTCCACATTCGCACTGAAATGTAACAGCGAAATTAATTAGAGGGCGTAGAAAGTAGTCGGTATACATATACAAATAGAAAAGACAATTTATTGAAATATATTTTCCTTTAATTCGTATCTGCTTTTGAAAGATTATTCAGAGCTCACGGGCGATAGCGTCCGTTACAATAATCCAATTAAAAAAAAAATTAGATCACATTTTAACTGTTAACATTCGTACATGCAAAATTTAGAAACGCATTTGTCGAAGAATTTTCCAGAGGAAAACGTCTCGCTTTCTTCACTAGACTCCAGTTTCTCGTTACGTAACCGCTGAAACCAGTTAGCCATAATGACATCATAGACATTTCTCTCGTTGCAGGCCTGAAGGTCAACTGGAAATTCTTCGCTCCCCAGAATCAATGGCGTTCTCATCTGGAAAATTCTCAGCGTTCGCAGCGCGCGGAACCTGACGTCGCTCAACCAGAACAACAGGCCCAACATCAACATCAACATCAACATCAACAGTCTCAGCTTGTACAAGCCCAACCCCAAGCTCTGGCCCAAGCTGAACCCAATCAACAATATTACAAACCGTACTCCGCTGTGCCGCCAGCGATTAAGCAACTGCTTCTGCAGTCCTACGAGCCGCAAAAGCCGTACGTGGACCAGTCGGCTTTCCTTTACACTTCAAACTTTGCCGCTCCCCAATACGATCAGCAGTCAGCCACTGCTGAACTGTCCCACTACGAGCAACCAGCTGGCCCGTATCAATCACAGGAACAAAAGTATCAAACCAGGCGAGACTATTCTGACAGAAGACTGAAGGGTAGGATCCAATACAAGGACGACTACGATCAACAAGAACAGCAACAAGAGCAACAGGAGCCGCAGGTTCAGCATGTTCCAGTGCCAATAGAAACGATGCCGCTCCCATCGCCACCGAAATTGGTGTTCGACAAGAGCATGCCGCAAGAGATACAGCAGCTGCTTCAATATCAATCTCAGATTCCGTACGATGTTATCGCTAACAGGATCACGTACAAGCCGAAGACACTGTTTATCCCGAAGCCCTTGCCGGATGACGTTAAAGGGCCGTATTATTACCGCAGCAAGGTGTATTACGTGAAGAACGACGAAGTCGAGCCGGACTACGAGACGGGCAAACCCGTCGACGAGGACCCACGTCATTGATTAGCGAGGAATTATGTAGGATTCGTTATATGATAGGCTAACATGTTGAAACTCATGTGAGTACACTGCCAGCGGAAGGTTTCCGACCAGTTCGATGATTTTTTATGGATTTGTAGAGTAACCCTTGCAGCGCTATGGATTCAAGTAGGTCCCCGAAACAGCGACATGAGGCAATTCACGTGAGGACTCCAATGGGGCAAACGCTTTTTGAATTGTACTGGCCCGGAATTGTTTAACACGTTTCCGCCAGCATGTACCACCAGTGGTATATAGAGGGTTGTCCCATGGGATGGCATGTACCACTGGTGGTACATACACAATGGTCCCATCGAGCGGCATGTACCACCAGTGGTACACAATGGTCCCATCGGGCGGTATGCACCACCAGTGGTACACAGAGGGTTGTCCCATGGAACGGCATGTACCACTGGTGGTACATACACAATGGTCCAACCGGGCGGCATGTACCACCAGTGGTACAAATAAAGCATTCAATTTTATGTGTCTTTTTCCGCGTCGCCCGGTGGGAGAAACATGAATTAGAGAGCCGTCCGATGCCGAGAACTACAAATAAGACCGCCGGCGGGAACGTGTTAAATAAATGATTATAAGTATCCTGAAAAATGTTAAGGGTACCGATCAGTTGAGATTGATAAAAATCATGTAAAGAATAGAGTTGCCAGCTCAATGCATTCATGTGAGTCCTAACCAGGAACATACCGGATAATTTACGATTAGACGCCAATGGAACAAACGCTTTTTTAATGATACCGAATCGAAATTTTATAAATGAAGGATTATAAGGATAAAATGTTAAGAATATGGAGTTGTTAGCGCTGGAAGGGTTAATTAGTCCGAACGGACAAGTTTGCATAGTTTTTAGCATTTAAACATAAGTCGATGTATTTAAATACGAAGAATTAGAAAACTTTTTATACGATGCCTTTACTAACGATAATTATACAAACATAAAGTTACGTAATTGTTTTGAAATACTCAGTTCATCCGTTTCGCCCATTTTGATATAACTTTCTTCGAACGAATCATACTGGAACGTTTTTCACAATTCTATCGATTTTTCATGCATTATTCGGTTTTTAGAATAGTTTTTTTGAAAAAATGTAGCTAATATTGATAAACAACGCTTACACTTAACCTTCGGACTGCGGAAAATCTTTTTCGTACGCACGCGAAACCACATATTTATTTTCCTATGTTATTGTATTGTTTAAAATTCTACGAAAACATTATTATTGCAATAAAAATGATATTTTTAATATAATTAAACATATGTTGTTAATTTTCTACACAACGAATACATAATCTTTCTTTCCTAATGACCGATCAGCGCTGATTCGGCATCCTCTATTTTTGACGATTAATAATAACTAATTAATAATAATTAATTATCGTATCCTATTAAGTACCGAAACGATATAAAAATCAAGCGGACAATGAACAAGTTGCCTCTCAGCGTACTGCTGTGTTAAATTGTATTTTTGAAATCACAGAAAGTGAATGTAAACACCGACAACGTATAATTTGATAGATTGCAGAAAAAATATCTCTGCCGTTGGTAAGCGAAAGGCACATAGGAAAAGCGCCTTGTTGTATTTTCCAACAAAATCGCGATATTGTTAATTTATTATTAGTTCGTACCAAGTAGGTCCCCGTTATCTGCTTACCTAGTTTAATTTACCACGAAGAAGGTACACGGAGAAAAATAATAAACATTACCATCGTACTTAGAGTCGAACGATTCACTTTCCTGTGCTAGAAAACTGAACCAAATGATTAGTTACACGAAATCGAAAATCAGTAGCTCACTAATTATTCTTAGCGATTCAGAAAATTGTCGATGCAGACATTTAGATCGATGAGGCAGATAGGTTGTCTGTACCGTTCGCTAGTTCGCTGATTGGTTAGCGTAAGAGAAACAGGAATATGGAATCGCGCGTGCGAAGGAGAGTAAAAGTGAAAGTCACAACGGGAGGCAATGAAACGGTAACAGTTGTTCTTTTGAATGAAGCAATTGCGATGTAATTAGATATCTCTGAAAAATCATTTAATAGTACCGGTCCCTGAATTGTTTGATCTAACTTTGAGATTTATGTTCGCTTTTCCGCGATTATGTGACATTTTAATCGCTCATCGTGATGTGAAAACCGCAGTTACCTCACTGTTACTCTAACTTATTCAATCCCTATTTAGAGTGAATATCACTCTGTAAAGTTATACGACAACGGAAGACATTTTACCGCTTCCTTATTATTACTTACTTCGTTCCGAAATACTGTTTCATCGAAGAAATAAATATTGCTCGTTCTCGATTAAGCTGCGATTAACGAACGGGAATAACTCTGAATTTTAGAAATCAGAGGAATTGACTTTATTAAAATTTAATTAAAAAAGAAATTTGAATGCGAAGAAACTTTGATAATTTTCTATTCCTTGCAGAATGTAATTTTCTATTTCGGAATATAAAATTTAAGTATGCGAATAGTATTTTGTCTTGCAGTCTTAAATGTATTAAAAGAAGTAACAATTTGGTGAGCTGTTGATTCTAATATTCTTTGAATGTTTTTGAGTAAAATGCCTATAGAATCTTCGCACGTAGTGACAAAACATAGTAAGGATTAAATAATACAGTTGGTGATTTTAGCGTTAATGTTACTCCTTACAATTTCTTTCACATGTGGATGGAACAATTATGCAGTAACTCTTCAATAGAATAATGCCATGATTATAATTATTGCATTTGTGTAAATGACAACAGAATAGCATAAAAATGTTTTGAATCAAACTGAATAAGCAATAAACATATTTTAATTAATTCCTGCGATGTAAAATATTTAAAGTTTCAAGGGATAAATTTTGAAACAGTGTGTTTACTTATTTCAAAGCATTTGTCGTCCGATTACAAAGAGACGATAAATTAAACATTTGATTTATAGTAGGAACGGCCAGCGAGTAATTAAATATTAATAAATTCATACATTCCAATCTGCGGAAGTCCAGGCAAAACATGTACGTTGCATCCTCCTTTGGAAAACGTGTCTTCATTAACATTGAATAAAACGTGAAACATGACTAATTAGTGGCTAACAATCTTACTCGAAGTGCACGCGACTTTAGAGAGACAAATTAAAGGAAATAATATTCTTCGACACTGAGAAGTCATTCTTCATGTGTTCGCCACGGGTGAGTAGAAGCAACATGAGCGGAACTTCCGGCGTAAAAGTAACCCAAGCTTGGTTACGAAATCATTATCGATCGATCGTTAATGAGCAGCCGTTCCCGCGAAAAATGTATTAATCTTACTTTTAAGGAAGGAACGCCAAACGAGTGGCGATTCGCGTGGCCGCAATGGTTAATAAATCTCTTCTTATTAAGTCCAGGTAGAAAGTTCGATGATTTCCACCTTTCTAATAAAGTAACATATTTAATCTATAATATTAGAAAGCAATTCACTGTCCAGTGAATAACATCGAAGGTCTATGACAGCTGGAAAGGAAATACGCTTATTTATTTGTTCGATCGAACGTCGCTGGATTATTCACATCCAGCTGTAAATCAGGGTCGATTTCCAGTACATACATTTTACAAACATTATTGGAATGCAATGGTACGTGACTTAGCAAAGTAAGAGAACTCGTTAATTGGGAAAAGTGAAAATGTATCCCGTCCCGTAGCTTCGTGGTCTTAACGATGACTTTTTATCGGCAGGAAATTCTAGGCCGTGGAAATAGTAACCATGTTAGCACTGTACCAAAGAATCGCGGTGGTATCTTGGACGGACACGGAAAAGTGTTCGGTAATCAAATTAATTGTTCCGTAGGCATATGAGAAGATTTGATAGGAACTTAATTACGAGCAATTAACTGGGCGACTTCCTTGACGCTTGTAATAAAAACTTTGTCGGATTGCTAATTAGGTTTCCGTTGGACGATGTAACGAGCGTGTGCGGAATAAAAACGACTGTAGAAAAGTAGATCGAATTGATTAGACAGTTAGATAAACGCAATGCCCATTGAGAATTTTACTTTCAATCCTTCAGCATTATTTCAAAGCGATGTGAAAGGTACTGCTTAGGAACAGGACTAGGAAGACCATGCGTTTTGATTAGAGAAATGTTCTACCTTGAGATTCCATACTTTATAATTTAAAATCAGACTAAACTGATCGACTAGTGGTAATTAATTTTTAGATTGAACTCAAATTGGGTAAATTCATGTTTTGAGAAAACCTCTTCGTATAGTGACACGAAAGTTTGTACAATTAAATTATTTCAAAGCATAGAAATTAAAATTGTGCTGTGTTAAATTTCAATGTGCATGTAAGATGAAAATTGCAAATTTCCATGGTTTACGAAATGTTAAGCGTTTCAATCTTATGTCTCAACGTGTCCGCATGTGTGTATTGAAATGTTCTTTCCTTAACCACCTGTAATTATACATACAGTAATACAAGATCAATCATGTCATCAAACAAATTACACGTGACTTTAGTTAGGTGATTGACTTTCGAGTCTGTATTGGTAGAACATTTCGATAATTACTACATTCTGGATTAAAGCAGTGTAATTTGCAAAATACATGTGTCAATAAATAAATGACCATACGACAAAAATAAAAAAAATATTTCAAACGTACTTGTAATTTGTGCTCCATTAAAAGAAAAACTTTCAACGATATAGAGGCCCCTCGCCACGTTTCTAATTTCTTTAATTAAAAATCAAAAAATTTGCGAACGTATTATTATTTTAATTTTATTTATATTATTCCCTTTTTTTTACCATACAATCATGGTGGGGCGAGCATTTCTCCGGATGAGGAAGACCTCGTAAAGCGATTTACTATCGTGGCCTTCACGCTTTTTGCGTTAACCAGCTTTGCGTTGCGATTATGCAGGACTTTCGTTTTTACATCGTGAATGAATAAATCACCGCGAAATGATCTGACGGAACACCTTGGAAATTGACGGAAATTGCTCGCGTCGGTTCTCGTTTATTTCTCATCTAGAACACTCTCCCGCGCCTTCGAAGACTGAATTATTTAACGGCGCAAAGATGGATACCTACGGTCCAGATGCGGTTACGTAACGACTAAACCGTTTCTTGAGAGCTTCGACTTTCTTCCTCGAATCGTTAAGATAATAGTACAAGCCGCTCATGGTTTTTACACTGAGTTTGATGGAAACGTAATATATGTATTATGCATAATTTATTTTCAAATTGTATGGTTTGTGGTGATTACGTTTGTCAATAATTAATAACATTATTTTTATGTATAAATAGTGCGCTAATTAAAATATGATACCTATCCACATTCTACTAAATTCAAATTACCAAGTAATTCAGTTATTAAATAATGTTTTAAATAAGTAAAATAATGTTTCGTCTATATAAACGCTATATAAATTATATTCATTTTGTTACTTATAATAATTGAAATTGTAATACGATAACGTATTGGTTACCTATGTTTTATTAACTGGAGATAATCGTAAAAACGTAATGTTTTATGGTTAACGTAGTACTTGTAGTAATTGATAGTGTAGATGTAACCTTTTCTATGTCAAATTATTGAAATTTCACTATAAATTCAATTGTATGAGAGAGAGAGTGTGTTGTTAATAAGCAAATCTTGAAATGTCAAGAAATGTCATAGGTTTCATTATGAGTAGGTCAGACAATCAAGGTGCATTGCTACTTCTGTTTTTCGTGCATATGCTACCATACTTTATACCACTTACAAGTGGTTACTGTACTTGCCAGTACAGGTGGTCTCAATATTGTATAAGAATTTTAATAACATTCCGTGAATTTTAGAACAATACAAAATTATAATTACTGGTTTATTTTTACGGAAAAAATAGTTAACACGAAATGGTCAAAACTTTATTTTACCAAACAGTTTAACAGTTTTAACATATGTTGGGTTTATGTAAATGTAGATTCCAAATCGATTACCAGAGGTGCATGGTGCATTTTTAATAATTGGAGCTGTATTGGTGTAGAGTGTACAAATTAACCAGCAATCATAGAATTAAGTCCTTCTTTAAAATTTCATTTAATTTCATTAAAATGCGCAGCTAATTCTGGGATACGCTGTATAATAATTGTGTTACTATTTTTAACAGAAATTCAGTACATTTCGAGTAGGTTAGTGGTAAAATAAGTAATAATGGTAATTATAGTATTAAAAATATAAGTAAATATATGTATACTATAGATCGATAGTTTTCGAATAACTTATCGATCACTATAATTATTACCTTAATTTACTCGGAACAAAATTCATTTTAGTTTCAACATCAAGAATTGACTTGTTGTCTAATACCAAAAACAGCTTGGTAATTTCTCATTTAGTGTTTACCTGCAGCGTAAGTACATTTGACGTTACTTAATTATCATTTAGTTCTTGTCGGCGTCACAATGTGTATAGCTGTAAAATAATTTTGAAAACACATATTAGACGAAATAAAAATATTTTTTAACAGCTTAAATCCACAGTTGCGTTGAATTTATAAACTTGTTCATGAAATTTCAAATTTTTTAGCCAAATGATATGTTGTTGATTTCTGTATCTGCTGTGCTTTGAGAATTTTAAAGTCCCAAAAACACGATGCAATAAACTTTAACTATACTTTATCTATAACTATACAAAAATGTTTAATTTTCGAAATATTTACAATTTTGGAAAATTCTTCCAATGAGATTGTTCGACATTACGTAACACATATTAGAATTTTATAAAAATTCGCAATATTGGGTAAAAAATCATGTTGACATGGGGATGGATTCCATGATTGAGTCATGTTAGAAGAATTTTCCAAAATTGTAAATATTTCGAAAATTTTAATGTACTTTACTGTATGTAGTACATACATATGTATACATACATACACAGGCAACCAGTAGCAGGTAGGTTTGATTCTTTAACAGTTCGTCAGTGCCTCCATCGTTTTATAAGAATCATCGACAATCCAAAGGATGAATAGCAGTAGTTTTTGTGTCGTAGGAGGCAGTGCTCATATTGTGCATTTCACGTAAAATAATCAGGGTTTTGCAGCCATGCTTCAGATTTTGATAAAGTTTTAATATGTTGTGGGTAGTGCCGAAAAAGAATCCATTCGAAAAAGTTTTCAAAATATTCAATACTTTTTAAGTCATAAGCAATCAAAGTTTAGTGCATGGTTTCTTGAAAATGTGTAACTCTCAAACAACAATAGGAGCTGAAATGAACAAAAAACCATTCGATTAAAACCTCAAAATTAGTAATAAAACTATAAATTTAATGCAACTTGTTTTTAGATTTCTGATCACTTGACGTAAAATGCACCACACTTGTTAAAATGTTTATAACTGCGAAGAAGTAACACGTGTCTACTACTCAAAGTGTAAAAGGATACTGTAAAATAAAGGTGTTATAATACAAACTCTTTTATCCCACATTTTCCGAATATACATATAAGTCTGCACAATTATTGAAGTAACCATGTTAAAAGTTCGCATAAAAATGACCAGCCAGCACTACCGTTTCTATTGATCTAGGCAAGGTGAATTTATAAATTTGAAAAGTGTGAAAACGGAATTGCAAATCCACTTGAAGTACTTATAAATTATGCACATGGAAATAACAGTAATCATGCAGGCTATAGATAATAATCGTCTGTGTTTTCCTCAACGAAGTATATTTATGAGTAATGCTATATCGATTAGGCTACCCTACACGATTAAATTACAGTATATATCCCTCTTTTTATAAAAATTGTTGCACTTTTACACCTCTTGGGAGAAAATTTCCCTGGGAACAAAATAGATTTTCTGCAGCATGTAGAAAAATACAATTGTATCGCGGTGAATATAGGTTCAGAACATTCTCGACCGTGGTCAGACATGGATCACAAACTGATGTGTTACTATAAGTTCACTATACTTTTCCTATCAGTGATTCATCTATGGCCCTATAAAACAACGAAACTTGTGAGGGCTCAAAGGATAATTATCATTATTATTCTCATATCTTCTGTGACATTTTCGGTACCACATTTTACTAGATCTATCGTTCGATGGGGTTTTTGCTAAAAGAACAGTAATGTAGAATATTTAACATTGTCTTTGGAATAGTTTAATATTTCACACCAATTTCAGCTCGTGAGCTTAATTAAAGTTGAATTTCCTGTGAACCTCTTCCTTAACAGTTTAGGGATAACTATTGTATTTTGTGGTGCTCTTTTGAAGTACTGTACATTTTATATTCATCTAAATGTCGTAAGTTGAAACATACACCAAATTTAAGGCCATTTGTTAATCAAGACAATGAAAATTAAGAATCCATATTTACAAAATTAGTTAAAAAACATTGTAGAATGGATTATTCAAGATTGGGAAACTGCGACAACTGAAGAATTACAAATCATTGAGAAATATGCATCTATAGGAAAATACCACACAAAAATACTAACGTTCGGTATGTAGGACAATGAATTAAATTTTCACAACAATCCATAATTCCGTCTTCGATCGAATTCGTGCAATGTGTTATAGTACTTGTCATTTCGGCTATAATTGCATTTGGGTTATCGCCATATTTGTCTGATATTCTCAACATCGCAATACCTCAAAATACATCTGGTTCACATCACATCGGGATCTCATTCGAGTACTTAGCGAATGAGGAGAAGTATTTTTTTTATATTTCATTCTACACGAGTGTTGTTAATATCTTAGTGATATTGACGTTTGTAGCTACAGAAACTTGGGGTGTCACATGCTTGCTACATGCATGTAGTTTATTTGAAATTACTAGGTGAGTACATTGAAATAAAATATAGAATATCATTTACTTTGATATACTAAACTTCTGTCGATCTGTTACTGTACTATAAACCAGTTATGAATGTTATTTTCGCGCATAAAATAAGCTATTAATGGTTTTATTAAAACTTATAGTTACCGCCTAGTAAAGGCTATTAATAATCCTTGGGAAATGTCCAATTGTGGAAAAACATATGCCACGAAACAGACTTTCACAGATATGGTGGAGATGCATTTAAAGGCTACAATGTCAGTACATATCCACGAAAGTCGATATTAATGCGTACATTAGTAAATGTTTAGTTTTTCAACATTTTATAATGACGGTAGTTTTCATGTGATATAAATCATTGGCCATAGAAATAAATGTAAACCAACTATTAAGTCGATCCTTGTCATAATTAATTAATTTCTCATGCTCTTAAAGGTTTTTCTCATATCTGAAACACAATACTGAATTATCATACTTGATTCTTCTCAGTCTCGGAGTGTCATCGCTGAGTATAGCTCTGTTTCGAGTAACTATACTAATTTTTCGTTACTCATGAATATCTCTTTCGTGACTAGAAAAAGGACATTACAATCGAACCATGTCTTCCTCAGCTTTCTCAAGCAGTCATGTTACGCCAATTAGATGAATTTCTGTTGTCCATATCTTTCGTTGTTGCCGAGTTCGTCTACATGTTTTATTTGAATTACATTATTCAACGAGTATTGGATTGCTCAAGTTTTATATATACAATAGCGTAGGTGGCATTAAAGTACAATATTATAATAATTGGCATAACCGAGAAAATACTAAATTATTTTCATTTATATATGTAAACAAATAACCAATGTGTGTCCACTCGTAACTTATAGGTACAATACGAAGTGGTATGAATTACCAATATCTATGCAAAAGCTACTATTGTTCTTCATGTTGAAGGGCACGCGTCCATGCGATTTCAATCTCTGTGGTTTATTCTACCCGTCCATTGAAGGATTTTCAGTCGTAACTATGTTCAAAGATATTGTACCGTATATGTAAGGAATGTTATTTACATACAATTTCATTACGTGCAATTTTTCTTTCAGCTTGCTAGGGTCACGGTTTCCTATTTTATGGCTATGCTTTCAATCCAGAAATAGTATGAATATAGATCTATGAAAAGCATTATAAATGCAAAGATATTAGCAAGTACAAGAGAGCACGTAAAATTCTTTGTACAGAATATTTAAATTCGAACATTTGTGGACAATTAGATCGTTAGTATCGACAATAGTATTGTTAAATAAACATTCACAATTAACAAACAAAAATTTGTCAAGTTATGAGTGTTTCGATACTACGGCGTCTCACATTCGACGCGTAACTTTTCTGCTATCGTGACAAAAAATAAGTCTGTTTTTAATTCAACACTGTATTCGCAAAAAGATACCATCCTTAATTTTCATTACTAATATGTTACGGAAGATAGATAATATCATAGTACTATATACCAGTAGTTTATTCTTTGACTGGCTTTCCGAACGATCTTATAAATAATTAATTTATAATTGAAATGATTACTTACACATCACTGGATCCACGATATTTGTAACTACTGCACTTTGTACTACTGGAAAAGTGAGACTAAATATGCAAAAACTTACCTAGTAATTCGTCGATTACTGGAAACGATGTGATAAATATTTATCACGTTGAGTGCGGCGCCGGTCCCTGGGGATAGTGGACATTACACTACGAGATTAGGTCCAGTTACTATTCGAGTTTTCTTTAACCTTCGGAAGATTAGTCTGTCCATTGGCATATTCAACTCTTGGTCGGAGTTCCCCCGTTCAACTCACGTTAGAGTCCCTCGCGAACTAGTTCGGAGTTATTTTGATTGTGAAGTCTCGTTAACCGTCACTGCCCAAGGGTAAACATTTAGAGCTTTTCAATTATTCTATTTACTTTTCATTTAAACTCATACACAAACACTAAACATAAATGTATATATATATTCGGTTGAAAGAATATACTTGTAATATTTTTACTAGAAACATACAATTCGAGTAAAGAATTATTTTCTAGAAATCAAAACCATTTCTCTCGAAACAGATCTAAAACATAATCGACTAACGTACCCACAAATTATTCACTCTAACCGCTCGGAGTGAAACAAATAAGTTACGAGAGTTTATTACTTTACGACTTTACCGTAGCAGGTTAAAACCACGAACAGCGGGTGTTGGACTGCGCGTACCATTCGGCTTGCTTTCCGTATTTATGCTACCATTTGTAGTCCTAGCAAGTGCGTCGTTATTAACCAGAGAGTAGCACCTTGCAGTTAGTGTGTAAGTACATCTACCTCGGGGCCTTACCTTGTCTAACACATTCAACCACACTAGAGACCAGCACTCTATAGCATCTACTATAGGCTCATCTGGCTCGCGTCACTTCTAAAATCCTCTCGCACCTGAATGAATTCCAGCACCCTACAGTCTATGCCACAGGGAAAGTCAGTAACCACTACGTGGCGCGTCCCCAGGTGGCGGATAGGGGAACGCCAGCTAGATATAGCAGGTAGGAGGAACTTTCATCCCGTGGACCGAACAGACTAGGGGATGGAACCCCGAATATCAAACCAAAAATGGAGAACACGATAGATGTGGTACCGGATACGGTGCAGGGGCTCGGATACCCAGTACCGGCGGCAGGGAGTAGGCAGGCGGGCTCCCTGTCGTCGTCATTCAATGACCGCAGGGCGACTATGGTGGTCAACTTGGCCACAGCCAGCATCGTCGCGACAAGGAAGAGGAAGCTCGAGGCATAAGAGTGTCTCGGTAGCACGCTGGAGAAGCTTGCTGAATATGTGGATGGCAAAATGAACGTCCACAAGGAGATCAAGCGGCTCATTGCTGTATGCCGAAATAGTTACAGAGTAATGGGAGCGCCGGAAAGTGTGCAGCAATAGGCAGTGGTGCCGCCGCCGGCCATTGTGCAGACGACGCAAACCACGCCAAGCCTGGAAGCGCAGAGTGGTAAGCGTCTCAGAGGGTCGTCCATCCCTCAGGACACCAAGCCGGCCGGCAAAAAGACCAAGCGCCGAGTACAAGCGGCGGTACTGAGCACCCCTGTGTCGCTAAGTACTCGACCACGTTCGGGGCCGGAAAAAGACGCAGCGTGGACAACTGTAGGGAAAAAGAAGAGGACCACACGCACGAGGCCTCCTCGACCGGATGCCCTGCTCATCAAGGCTGGCGAAGGCAAGTCGTATGCCGACATCCTGCGCCAAATGCGCACGGATGATACGGTAAAGGGCATTGATACTGATGTCGAGAAAATTCGGCGAACAGCTGGGGGAGACTTGATCTTGGTCCTGAGTCGCACCGCGGCAAAGCCGACGCACGAGCTTAGGGACTCGATGAAGGAGTACCTCGGGGACCGTGCGGAAGTCCGTGCGTGGACCCAAGAAATGCAGATAGAGATCAGAGATCTCGACGAAGTTGCGGACAAAGAGGAAGTCGCGAAAGCGCTGGCTGCGCAGCTGAATGCCAACAGCATCGCAGTCTGGGCAGTAAGATCGCTGTGGAGGGCATATGGTGGCACACAAATGGCCGTTGTGAGCTTTGCAACTAAGACCGCAAGAGCAGCTCTGGAACTAGGGAAGATGAAGATTGGCTGGAAGATCTGCCGCATCTGCGAGCGAGACAACAGCCACCTGCCTTTAAGGTGCTTCCGGTGCCACGACTTCGGCCACCGGGGGCAAAGCTGTCGAGGCACAGACCGATCTAAGCAGTGCCTACGCTGTGGAGAAGGCGGTCACGTTGCGAAAATGTGCGAAAGGAAGCCTATCTGCATGCTCTGCATAGAGAAAGGTGCAGAGGAAGTACATCACGGATCGGGAAGCAGCCGGTGCTCGGTCTACTTACTGGTCTTTGGGAAACACAAACAGAAAAAGAGGCAATGAGATTTTTTCAAATAAATCTCAACAACTGCAAATTAGCACAAGACCTTCTCACGCAGACAGTGCGGGAGGAGGACATTGATGTGGTGATAATCTCGGAACAATACCGAAATAGGTTAGACCCTTCCTGGAGGGTGGATACAACGGGCTCAGCTGCTATGTAGGCCTGCGGTAGCCGCCCTATCCAGGAAATCATGAAAACGCCTGCAGAATATTTCGTGCCCGCGAAAGTTAACGGTGTGCATATATACAACTGTTATATGCCGTCCCGACTGACGTAGCACGAGTATGAGGAGGCCTTGGACCGATTAGTCAACGATGCCAATAACCGACACCCAGTGGCCATCGCCGTGGACTTCAACGCCTGGGCCGTGGAGTGGGGCAGCAAAGGACAACAGAGCGAGGGCGAGCGCTTCTGGAGGCCTTCTCGGTACTGAAACTCGCGCTTCTCAACGATGGTGAAGCCCCAACGTTCACTAGAGGCGAGAGCAAGTCTATCATCGACCTCACGTTTGTCAGCCCAGGGCTCTCAAAGAGCAGCTGCTGGCAGGTAACGGAGACCTGCACACATAGCGACTGGCACTGGCTAAGTTATGGCACTGTGCCATAACATGGCTCATACAGCAGCCATCAAAGTGTGGAAACCGCATATCGTAGCAGGCCAAAACCAAGCGCTGGAAGGCGAATGCCCTCGATAAAGGCACCCTATGTGGATGCATCGAGGTGGCCAAGATCACTGCCAGGATAGCAGAAGAGAAGACCAAGCAGGTTATGGAGGGTATCGTGAGGGCATGTAACGCCGCCATGCTGCGAAGCGGCAATGGAAACCAGCACGCCTCGGCATACTGATGGAGCGACAAGATTGCCGGGCTCCGTGCCCAATGCAAGCATGCCAGGAGACTCGCCCAAAGAGCACGAAAACGGCCAACTTTCCCGCAACTGGAAATAGTAATAGCAAGAGAGAGGGATGGACCAGGCTTGTGGCGGAAGTTAACAACGACCCATTTGGGAGACCATACAGGGTTGTTATGTCAACGATCAAAACACAGTCCCAGCAGCAGCCCACTTGCCCCACACAACTGGGAGAAATCGTTGCGGTGTTATTTCCCAAGCAACCAGCGTACGACTATTCAGTGCCGCGGGACGAGAGTGACGAAGTCCCTCCGATTACTCAAGAGGAATTACTCCGGGCCACCAGAAGAGTGGGCAATACTAAGGCGCCAGGGTTTGACAACATCCCCGACACTGCGCGAAAGTAAACCATTGAAGCTGCCCTGGAACTATTCCTGAAGATGTACAATGCGTGCCTCTCAGAGGGAACATTTCCGGTACAGTGGAAGGGACAGCGACGATTCAACTCAGCCAGATGGGATAGTATATGCAAGGCACTAGACCAACTGGGACCGCCAGCTTACCTGAGAGCGATGATCAAGAGCTATTTTTGCGGTAGGCGCTTGATGTACGACACCGAGAATGGTCCTGAGCATTATGAAGTCTCTGGAGGAGTTCCCCAAGGCTCGGTCCTGGGACCACTGCTGTGGACCCTGATGCACGACGCTTTGCTGAAGACCCAGCTACTGCCGGGAGCAGAGATGGTGGCGTTTGCCGACGACGCAGGGCTTGTCATTAGGGCTAAGACCCTTGAAGAGGTTAACTGCACCTTCGGAGAGACATACGACACCGTAAGAGAGTGGACGCAGTCGGTCGGTCTGGAGCTAGCGCACCATAAAACTGAGGCCGTGCTCTTTACGAGCCGAAAGAAGGTCGAAACTATCACCCTGGATGTCGGCGACTGTGAAATAACGTCGCAACCCTATATCAGGTACCTCGGAGTGATGCTGGATGCAAGGCTCAGCTTCAAGCAACATATTGAGAGCGTGGCTACTAAGGGGGCAAAAGTCGGCGCGGCACTAGCCTGTCTTATGCCGAATATTGGAGGGCCCAAGCAGGCGAGAAGAACACTGCTCGCAACAGTTATAACATCGATACTGTTGTACGCTGCACCGATTTGGCACGAGGCACTCAAGGGTGCTTCATACCGAAAAGAAATGATGTCGGTTTAGAGTTACCGTCGGATACCGCACCATATCGTATGAGGCAGTATGTGTAGTGGCTGGGATGCCACCGCTGGAAATCCTTGCAGATGAGCGAAGCAGGATCTACACCCGTGGTCGGCGGAACCCACCTGACAAGGAGAACATTGCCAAGGAGGAGAAGTTCCTACTGGCACAGTACCCTACTGGTGCAGACCTGCTACTGTTGCGCCGCCGGACCCAACGAAGCTCTCTGATTGGCTATCGTTTTTCGTTAATAACTCGGTCACGAATTAAGATACGGCATTACGATTGTCACTTCCCTATATTGGAATTACGTCAGCTATCACCTGGTTCAGGGACCTGCACGTTAGCTGGGACACCCTGTATTGTTGGTTACTACAAGTGCAACTAGTAACTTTGTTACAATTGAGATATTATGCCAAAATCAGCGTATGAAGTTGACTGACTTCGTTGAATGTCGGAAATGATCTGATTTTTTCTTGCAAAAAGCCTCATTTACCACATAACTATTTTTTTTTGGGGGGGGGGGGCAAGTTTTTGAAGGAACATGTTACAGTAACAAAGACTACCAATTTGCTGGTTCTTTAAGTAAAACTGTGAATGTGGGAGCGACCATCGTACTGATTGACTTAAAGTCTTAAATAAAAGATACAAAAGGTGGGAAGAGTGGATGCTCCCCTGCGGCTTGGAGTCCAAGTGCGAAAAGGTAAAGTTTTTGAGAATATAATTACGTCTGATAGCTCTGCGAGATACCGAGGAGTCAGTCGAATAAACACCCGAAGAATCGCCAATACGTAAAAAACTTGATTTATCGATAAGTATAGAAGCATGATATTATATTTTTTTAAACGAAATACGAAAACTGTTTTATTAATTAAAAAAAAGAATTGTAATTCAAATTTTAAATCTAAACACTGATACTGCAGGTGTGCGTGTATTTGATTTAGACTTTTCCCTAACACACAGTTCCTGAAACCTGCCGAAGCAACCTCCTTAGAGGGTCAAATGACAATGACGAGCCAACTCTACCTTCGATATCGATCGCCGTACGGTCAGATTGTAAATTTAAAAAATATGGAAACGGACGGACAATTCTGTTTGAAGCACTTATAAATTATGCATAAGGATGTAAGAGTAATGCCACAGTCTATAGAAAATAATTGGTTACATTTTCCTCCTCGAAATGTAGTTTAAAGGAAAGGGGTATCGATTAGGCGTCCCCACACGCTTAAATTACAATAGCTGTCAATCACAGTGTGAGACATATTATCTATTTGCACTTGACTGAAGCGAATTTTTCTGGGAACGGAATAAATATTTTGCAATGAGTAGAAAAATACAATTGTCGCGCACTGACTTTGGATTTAGTACCACTTGTATCAGTGTCCAGGATGGATCACAAAGTGAAATATTACTATAAGTTAAATATACTCTTTCTATCCGCGATTTCCCTTTGGCCATATAGAACAACGAAATTGGTGAAGATTCAAAGAATACTTATTGTCTTCGGTTTCCAAGTTTCTATAATTCTTCTGGTAGAATATTTAACTGGACCTGTCATTAGATTATAATTAATAAAAATTCAACTACTAATATGTACGATTCCGCCATCAGTAACTTGAACATTATTACGTTAATTTCAGATAATTAGCTTGATTCAATATGACATATCAATGAAAATCCTGCTTAATAATTTAGGGATAGCTATTATAGTACTGGGTGCTTTTTCGAAGTATTGTACATTTTGTGTTCGTCTCACAATCGTAAGTTGAAATACCCTGTACATAAAGTATTATCTCTTTATCAAGGGAACGAAATAAATTATAAATTCTATATTGACACACGGAGCTGAAAGCAACACTACAGCGGATAATTCATGATTTCAAAACATCGGCGCCTGACGAACAGCACATTCTTGAAAGATTTGCAAGTAGAGGAAAATTTCACACAAAAGTACTTTCTTTCGGTATGTTGAACAACATGTGCTAACTTTTATCCACAATCTATGATGTCACGTGCTGGAGCCGTCATGACGTCATATCGAAAGGTAACATCGGTCACACAACTAACATAGGCGCTGATTGTTACAGTGATCTTCAGTGGAGCTACGATTATTTCGATACTATTTCCATTTTCGTCGGATATTCTCGATATTCTTGTACCTCAAAATTCGTCACGCAAACGTTCCTTCGTGATTTCATACGAATTTCTTATGAATGAAGAGACCTATTTTATTTATATTTTTTTCATCACGGCCATTTGGACTATAGTGATGGCAGTAACGTACATTAGTACTGAAACCATCGGTGTCATGTATTTACTACATGCACGGAGTCTATTTGAAATTACTTGGTAATCACATTAAAAACATGCCTTACTTTAGTACACTGAATGTAATATGGACTTTAGCAATATATTTCAAACAGTTCTGTGGCGTACTTTTTTTGTGAATGTGGTGTTACATACATAAAATACTTTGTTTATAATACTATAATAATTTGTAGCTACCGCATAGTAAAAGCTGTTAACACTGCATTGGGAGTATCCACTTTTGGCAAAGTATTAGGAATGAAAACAAGTTTTATAGCTGCGGTGGAAATGCACAAACGGGCGAGAGAGTCAGTATTCATTGGTCAATTTGCGGATTTATTAAAGTTCTAATAAACTTAATGTTCACTGTAATATAAATCGGTACTCTTAAAATTCCATATTAACGGACTAACTTCGCAATGTATGTCATTATTAATCAATTCCATACGGCATTAAAGATTCTTCATGATTCTGAAATTCAATTTTGCGTTCTCGTATTTGATTCTTCTCTTTTGCGGAGTATCATCGCTGAGTATATCTTTATTCCGCGTAAGTAACATTATCACATTTTAATTAACATCCTTCGAATGATTCGGTTTCAGTTATAACCAAGAAATTATGATAATTCATTCCACAGCTTTCTCAAGGAATATTATTTCATGAACTGGATGAAATTCTTTTATCCTTGCCTTTGGTTCTCGGTCAGTTCCTTTACATGTTTTATATGAACTACATGCTACAACAGGTGTTGGATTCGTCTCGTGCTGTTTTCAGAATAACGTGAGTGTGAATACAATCATATAATAGTAACGATAAACAAATCATTATAATTTGTTGTGCTATTCATCTACGTAAGCAGGGAAGAAACATCAATTTACAAATTGTAGGTATAACACGAAGTGGTACGAATTACCATTGTCTACGCAAAGGTTGCTTTTGTTCTTCACGTTAACGAGTATGAATGAATGTAAGTTCAATCTGTATGGTGTATTCGAACCATCCATTGAAGGATTTTCACTGGTAAAGCAGTTCAGTAATATTATACCGTAAACATAATTGATATTACCATTAGTTGGAAGCATTAAGGAGACTTTTATTACAGCTTGTTAGGGTCACTTTTTCCTATTTTATGGCAATGCTGTCGACACAGAAGTAGCACGAGTATGCGAAATAGTAGGGGGTGGCTGATTTATGCATATAAAAAAGAATATACATGCTGACGACGTTCGGATCAGATTAAAGCTATCTTGGATTTCGTGACGCGAACGAGTGAATTCACTAATATTTTATTTCGCGTCTGGTCGAAACTGCATCTGATCCACACTGCCCCTTACATCCGATGTTTCGCGTGAACAACCCATAGTCACCTTAAACTGTAGCAATGGAACGTTTAAATAAAAATAAGATTAAAATTAATGTGTCATGGCGTATTTTTGAATGTATGTGCTTCATTTGCACATACACTATTAAAGAAATTTAATGCTACGGATTTAAAGCATAATATAATATTTCGAAAAATACGTCACGGTGCGAAAGGACTATAATGTATAAATCATCTATAAAGTCATGCTTTCAGTGTGAATGTCTGTTGGGCATGTCTCTCACGGTTTGTGCGTTATTAACCTTTTGCGCTGGAAACTAATTAATAGGATCCCGTGGTGAACTCGTCCAAAACAAATCCCAACGTAAAAAAAAATTCATATACTTACTCCTACTATTTATACAGTAAATTCAGTAGACAGTTCTAATAACAAATTTTAAAAATCCAACTGATGATATTGCATAAATTATTCCTAAAGTCCTAGAGTCCTTAGAATTCTAGTACACAGCGCAACATTCCCATATCAGAAGCAAATAACGTACGTCGTGCATAATATACATGTACTTATACATACGTATATGTATGTGTTTCCAGCACAGGAGGTTAATAATGTTGAGTGGGGGTCAATATTAACCAATTTGCACCCGAGTGACCACGCTGCGGCATAATAATAAGAAAGAAAGAGGAAGTCTGTCAACTTTACCTGCAATTTTTGTTGCTCAAAATACTCTCAGATCATCGTATTTTTTGAGAAATTGCGGTTTTAACGCCGTTTGAATACCCCGTAAACCCTGATATCATGTTTCCAGAAAATATACAGGTTTACCAGTGTAAGATTCTTGTATGTACATGGACCGCGACAAGACCTTGTCTCTGGATTTCTCAAACCTATAGAAGTAACCTCCTTCAAAGTTCGGATAGCAATAACGAGCCGGCTCCGACTTCGATATCGATCATCATTCGGGCAGTTTGTAAACTTAAGAAATGTAAAAATTTTATTTGAATTCTGATTGACGTACCTATCATTTATGCACGAGGAAATTCGAGTAATCATACAGTCTATAGAAAATAATTGGTTAGATTTTCCACCTTGGAGTATATTTCCAAGCAATTTTATCGATTAGACCTCCCCATACGTTTAAATTATAGTATCTGTCATTCATTTCGAGAGAATTGTTGCAATTCTAAACCTCTCTGTAGCGAATTTTCCTCGGAGGGGAATAAAAATATTTTGAAGCCAGTAGAGAAATACAATTATAGCGGAGTGGCTTTCTGTTTAGTGTAGTTTAGTCCGTTATCCGGGATGGATCAGAGAATGGAGTATTACTATAAATTGAATAAACTTTTGCTATCAGTGATAAATCTTTGGCCCTATGAAACAACCAAATTTGTGAGGATTCAAAGAGTAATTATTGTCGTCGTTCTCCTAACGTCTATCAGTCTTTTGGTACAACGTTTGACTGGATCTGTCATTTGATTAAAATTTAGTATAAAATTACTAGACATTATTTTTCATTATCGCGTAAATAGCTTAAGAATTAATAAACTGATTTCAGCTGATAAATTTGATTCAAGCTGAGATTCCTTTAAACATTGTTTTGAATAACTTAGGGATCGCTATTGTACACATGGGAGCCCTATCGAAGTATGCTACCTTCTATATTGGTCTCAGAAGCGTAAGTTGAAAAATGTTCAAAGTTAATTGGCGTTTTGTTAACAAGACAATTAAAAGATTGATGGATTCCGTATTTACGGAGGTAGTTGAAAGAGAGTATACAACGGGTAGCGCATGATTGCAAAACAATGATATTTGAAGAACAGCAGATTATTGAGAGAAACATCAATAGAGGACAATTCCACACAAAAGTCTTGGCTCTTAGTATGTTGATCAATATGTACTAACATTTACCAGCAATCTATGGTTTATCGTGCTGCCATCGTCATGATAATATATCGACAGGAAACACCGTATGTGCAAACTCTTACGAGCGCTGTTTGTTACAGTGTTCGTTTGTCTAGCTACTACTGCATCTGCACTGTCGCCATTTTCGTCGGACATTCTTAATATTCTTGTACCCCAAAATATATCACGTAAACGGCACTTTGCGGTCACATTCGAATATCTTGTGAATGAAGAAGATTATCTGGTTCATATATTTATCTACATCACCCTTATAAGTATATTAGTAGCCATAACATTTGCGGCTACCGAAAGCGTTAGTATAATGTTTTTGTTACACGCATGTAGCCTATTTGAAATTACTGGGTAAGTACATTAAAATTACTCCTAATGTACAGTTGAATTGTTGATTATACATACATACATTACTGTGCGTCATTTCTTGTGAATATTGTTTACTGACATAAGTAATTTTTCAATGATACAATTATAATTTATAGATATCGCGTTATAGAAGCTGTTAACACTTCTTTCGGAATAACCAATTGTGTCAAAACGTCAGAAAGAAAAAGCGCGTTTCGAAATGCGATACAAATGCACAAAAGGGCTACCGAGTCAGTATACGTATATCGAATAATTTTGATATTAATACAGCGTTAATAAATTTAATTGTTTACCGTGCTATACATTGCCGGTCAAGAGTTTTTGAACACTATATACATTGTATATTTTTGAGTAAACACAGAAAATAACATTAGTCCATGTTAACAAACTGCTAAGTATTCCAAATTAAAATTTCGACCATTCAACCATCTAGAAGTAACCATACAGGCCATAACAGTGACCTATTTTTATCGTACTTGTTTGTTAGCGTTACATTATTGTCTGTGTTGTACAGTGACTGGGACACGGTTTGATAAAAATAATAAACACAAGCATTAAATGATAGATTTTTTAATGCAGTTTTCAAATATACATACTTTAATTAGGTTCGAAAATTAATGTCTTGGTGATGACGGCCTTCCTCTTGGAGAAGAAGTCGCATATCGACAAATCGGGTGAGCGAGTGGGCCAGTGAAGGAGGCCCTTCTTTTTAAGGGGATATTTAAAATCAAGAGTCTACATAAATAAGTCTCGCACAATCGATGACCTGAAGAATTCCATTCGTCAGGATATTGAAACCGTGCCGAATGAAATGTTGGAGATAGCCGTGCGTAACTTTCAGGGGAGGATCCAAATTTGTATCCAGCAAGAAGGACGTCATCTCCAAGACATTATTTTTCGAACCTAATTTAATTATGTATATTTCAAAACTGCATTAAAAAAATCTATCACTTAATCCTTGTTTTTATGATTTTTATCAAACCGTGTCCCAATCATTCACTACTTCATTTGAGATGTGTTCTAATTATCTTAGAAACGTAAAATTAACTGTAACGCGGCGAGAGACAATTATTTAATAACAACTGATTGATTCAAGGTATTAAGGCATATTTGTTGTATGTATTTCTATTTTGATGCATTTAATAAAAATAAGAGCCGACATCAATGCATACTGCAACAAAGGTAGCCAAGAAAGTCCAAACATAATTCTTTTGACCGACAATGACAATCGTTCTTTAGAATTAATATTAACTGATTAGCTCCCCGATGTATATCGTAATTGATTAATTCTCTACGGTGTTAAAGATTCATCATATTTTTGCAACGAAAATACGCACTATCATACTTGATGCTTCTTGTGTGCGGAATATCTTCACTGATTATTGCTTTGTACCGCGTAAGTAAGTTTTTTATTTCTCTATCAATGTTACTGCTATCATATCAATGATTCGTAGTGAGTGCTGGAAAGAAAGAATTGTAATAACGAATTTCACAGCTTTCTCAATCAATTTTATTACGTGAAATGGACGAATTTTTATTGTCCCTGGGTTTCGTCCTTTGTGAGTTCGTTTACATGTTTTATGTAAACTACATGATCCAACAGGTATTGGATTCGTCTAATGCAATTTCAAAAATATCGTAAGTTTTATCATAGTCATATATCAGTCAATGTAAATGAACTATTATAAATCGAGTGCTGTTCAACAAGTTGTCATATACCATTGCAGGTACAGCACTCAGTGGTATGAATTAACTCCATCTGCACAACGGTTACTGTTATTTTTCATGTTAAATAGCACGCGTAAGTGTAGTTTCAATCTGTACGGCTTATTCGAACCATCCATTGAAGGATTTTCACTGGTAAGACGTTTCAGATAAAATATATCGTAAAATAATGTATTCGATGATATCTCGAGGTGAAAGTATTACAGAACATTTTTATTGCAGCTTGCTAGACTCACATTTTCGTATTTTATGAGTATTTTTTCAACACAGAAATCGTAGAAACTGAAAAGCACACAATAAAATATAATATAAAAACTCTAAGGAGCACCTGGTTAATGGGACATAAAACAATGTATGTACTACACGTTTGGCTTTTTCGATCTAAAACATTCCACATTGGTCAGACCACAGTTCGGGTCAAATACAACCCGTTCCGGGCCTTATGACATGTGTGGAATAACGGAGCGTTCAAACTGCGTTTGCTCCAATATGTATAGTATACATATACGTATGTAGTGTAAATCGAGAAGACGGCTTGCCCCTGATGTTTTATGTGAGCAATTCAAACTCACTCAACTCTAACGATAAAGTGTTTAAATAAAACCATATAAAACAAAAAAGCTTTTCTACGTAATCAATGTGATGCGATTCCTTCTGAACGTACAAAATGCTTTAAAAAATTAAGTTACCAATGGAAAAAATTGTCATTGTCTATAACTATGTACATACTAACCTTTTGGCTCGAAAGGCGTAGAATCAGTTGGGTATCTGAGCGTGGTCTTACAATTAGTAAAACCTCGACATTTTTCTGTTCGTGAAGGGCTCGATAAATGCACGTCCTCATCCACACCACTGGGAGGGGGAGATTCCTCCTCAGAACCAATCAAGCGAATGTTACATAATTCTAACGCACGACAACACACCATTCTAACTCGCACTCTCTTATACGCTCTTTCTCTCTCTCTTACACTTCACTCTATCTCTCTCGCATTCTTCGCACTATCGCTCTCACTCATCCCTTATTTCCAGAAGGAGGTCTGCGGTCTGTCACAGATGAATCAACTGTGTTTTCCCACGGAAAACACCAATGTTATTCGGTCTTTAGCCGCTTTCGCGCAAGTGCCATAAATCTATCTTACTTGCTATTTTCTAAAATTCTAAAGATCGACAGTCACTCGTTGATTCATTCAAAATACTCGGATAAATATGACACTTCACTCCACTTATTCGACCGAATATTCGCGAGGCACTTTAAAATGAAAAAGTTTAAAATGAAATCAATCAAAATGACATTTACAAAACATCCGTTTTTTCAAATAATCTTGATTAATTATAAATAATTCAAATTATGTCGCATTTGATATCATTTTAATCAGAAAAACACCAACCAAAAATATGGTAAAAAAATTGTAAAATGAAAAAGCATTATCGTCGTTTAGTGTAGACTGGGATTACTGGGATACACTGGGATTTAATATTTATCATCGTCTCGAGTTCAGCCTCCCTTCGCTTTAATTGCCGTCCGTATTTACGTTCGTCGCTATTGCAAGAATGAAATGGCGAACGTTACGGGAAAGAAGTAGGACCAGGACTCGATAACTGCACGTCGCTGAACCCGATTTCAGGACCACACTTCTACCGTACCGCGTGGTACCTACCCCCCACGGCCCGGGAACCAAGGGCACGATTCCTTGGACTAAGAGTACAACGTCAAATTCATAACAAACAACTTCTATTTCTTTCGTATGCCACCCGTAGTGCTACGTAATTTAAATGCAACTGTCAAAGGCCCTCTGTGTGCCATATACAATACCAGTAGTAACTGTAGCGTTGCCGGGCCCAACGGAGCCCTCTGATTGGCTGTAGTTTTTGTTTAATAATTCCCCATGGCTTGAGATACAATACTAAGAATTTTACAATCCTATATAAGAAAAATTAAAGGCATTCGTCGAAACTTTGTATCCGAAGATATTTATACTGTTTTTCATAAATTTTGATCTCTTTCTGTAGCATTAACACTAATATCTATCCTTTACGATCTACTATATCGGCGATACAAATTGTGTTAATATTTTTAAGAAATGAAATGTTTCAAGATCATGAAAAAAATGTCCCTGATGTACGGTTGCAGCTGTACACTGAACCAAATAAAATTATGGATTGTTTCTATACTTAATTTTGTTTTTAATTTATCTACGTTTAGAAACATTTTTATTTGTATACAATAAATGAAATATGTTTTCTTTATCAGCGGTTAGTTTCTGCCGCTATAATACAACCAAATTTCTAGTACAACGAATGTTAATGAAAATGCATATTATTTAACACAAAATAAGTATTCAAAGCAGGTACCACATTCGCGAGTAAAGATATAACATACATATTCTTCAAATATCAGTAACGTCCGTAAGTATACATATAAATATGTATCTTCATTAGACTCTCTCCGATTTGCCAAATAATGCAAACACTTTCACCCTTCGATATACACTATAGAGTTTACACTGAAACCATAACCCTCGCCGGAGTCCCGACATTCACAACTATTGCATATAATTCTACTGAAAATGTGAGACTGAAGATACAAAAAATTGTATACAATAATTGGCCCATTACCGGAAACGATGAGAAAGATAGCGAAGTAATCCTTTTATTTCCGGGAGCGTATAATGTCTGTAATTTGCCGTACACATTGTAGCACCTACAGTGTGGGTGTTTCTTGTCGGCAAATTACGAATCGATCGATCACACTTCTTGGTCCGCGGTTAGGTATACATTCTCTGTAAATTATATCTCCCGTCAATCATTCTACGGCGGTGCAAAACGTCGCTTTAATATGCATGAACTATTACCGACTTAGGGTAAAAGGTGTAACATTAAGGGGTGGAAGAGACTCGTACGCACGGGTCTTGACATTAGATGAGTATCGAACACCGTGCAGAATGGACGAAGTAAATAAGTACTACCACAAACATCGTATCATGCTATCAATTATCGGCCTCTGGCCTTACAGTGCTGTAAAATATAGAAGGGCCCATAGCATCTTGTTTATACTTCTTCTTGTATCAAGTGTAGTTGTGCAGGTATCATTGCGTTACTTCGTCTGCTAATCATTTTTAAACTTTGTTATTTCAAAGCGTCACAAATTCAATATAAATTGCAATTACATCTCTACTTTTAAATGCCTTCATAGATGCACTAAATATTTTACACTGCAAATGCAAGAACACAATTATAAATCTTATTTCAGCCATCTTATCTCGCCATTTTCAGTTAACGACCTTCATAACTGTCGAATATAATGTGAACCTTTTTATAAACAATTTGTCTCCTATGATAATGGCATTATGTGTTGTCATCAAATATATTACTTTCTGGTATAAAGCTGAAATTGTAAGTTGAAAAATGAGTGAGTACAGATTAATTGAAGTAATTAGGTCCCATATACATACATATGTATACTAGTGTGGTCGTTAAAAATTAAATTTTTTGCGACGCCCCCTAAAAAGCTTCCTTTTGATGAAAATACACTGGGAAATTTTTTTTTAAATTAAAAACAACACGTGCTTCAAGACGATCTAACTTAATTTTTTGGTATAATCATCTTTTTTGGGACTTTTTATGAAAAATACAATTTTATTCGAAATATAAACAATTATCGAATCAAAATCAATAAAAAAACCCCAGTTAATCAAAATAACAATAAACAAAAATTTAAATTCAAAATTTAAAATTTAATATCAGATCGCCTTGAGGCACGTGTTGTTTTTAATTTAAAAAAATATTCCTAGTATTTTTTCATCAAAATAACGACCACCCTAATGTATACACATAAATTGCATATTTATGAAACACATAGGTAAAAGAATTCATGGAACAAGTGAGATATGACTGGGCCACGATAAGAGACGAACAAGAGTTGTGTATTATGAGGCGACGCGCTTCAATTGGCAATTTTTATTCTGCACTGTTCGCATGTGAGATTCAATTCAAATTTATGCAGTGTACATGTAATTCGTGTTTAGGCATAATGTAGCTTTATCAATTTCTTCTAGTATTTACTTTTCCAGGTGTACTCGCAGTAATAATGAGTAACTACATTTCCGATTTTCTGGACATTATTCTACCGCAGAATGAAACTCGTTCGCATGAAATTCCAGTAATGGTGGAATGTTTCGTCGATCAACAGAAATATTTTCACATAATTGCAATGTTATTAAATATGATTATCATTGTCTTATGTATTACATACGTATCGACGGAAACGGTATTTTGTATGTGGCTTGAACATATTTCTGGTTTATTAGAACTGGCCAGGTAACACGAAAATAAAAGATCACTACACATATTGGGTGCACAAATGTTCATTATGGATTCCTATGACGCATCGTACACGATTGTGGAATAACATGGTGCCCCATAAGAATTCATACTGATTATTGTTGATTGTTCCCATTTGGAACAAATTACTTTACCGATATTTTAATATCTCATTAATTACGTGTGCAGGTTTTGTAATGTTATCGTAACTATTTAACGTTACAATCATATTTCACAGTTATCGGTTTAAAGATGCACTTCCAAATTGTTCGACATTTTCGTTCGTTGCTGAATTCGGGTGTGGAAATAAAGAGTCTTTAGTGAGTTGTATTCATTTGCACAGAAAAGCTGAGAGGTCAGTATGTTATAATATTATACGGGAAATGGTTCTGTATAACGCATGACATTTTAAAGCCACAAGTCGATACTTCCGTACATAATGATTTATAATCATTGTTGAAGGTACATAAAATATTTGAAGAACCATTTCATGCTTTCCTATTCTATTTTACTCGCATTTGGAATGGTATCCCTAAGTATTAATTTATTTCGTGTGAGTAGTTTTCATTCGTATGCTTACTGATAGTTGTTATCACGCAGTTTCTAAACGAATTTACATTTACCAGATATCTCAAGCGGTTGTATTCGTAGTTGTTGATGATTTCTTAACTTCCGCACTATTTACTGTTTGTCAATTGGGAATCTTGTTCTTCTTAAACAACGCAATGCAAGAAATATTAGATTCCTCCAGGGACATCTTTAAAGCATTGTTAGTGTTTGAATTATTTTTACCATACTGGTGTTGATGTACATATTATGTAAGAAATACATACCATTTTGGTATCTTTCTTCTCTGTTTCAGTCTGACATATTATTTTAAATAAATGTACGCAGTTCGAGAATGGCACTATATGTATATGTATAATGGGCATAGTGTAATGATTGTTATTTTTTGGAAAAACTAATAAATTATCTACTTAATTATTCTGTTTACAGATATAATGCAAACTGGTATGAAGCATCGTTACCCATCCAGAAGAATATATTGTTTATTATGTTACAAGCTAAAGAAATTTGTGGCCTCAATTTGTTTGGTATATTTAACCCGTCAATGGAGGGATTTGCAACCGTAAGCAGTTTTATAATATAATTTAGAATAAATATAGTCTTCGTATGAAAATACCAGAGATTATGTTTTAGCTTCTTAAAATGGCAACGTCCTATTTTATGGTAATGTATTCCACACAAATTGAAACGAATGTAAGAGAATGAATTAAAAGTCATGGGTAACTGACAAAATAATCGGAACACATAAATTCTTTCGCACATCCTTCAAGGCTGTTGGATACAAACTAATGCTTCGGAATATAATAATAATAGCGACATACCGAATGTTGTGTTATAGAATTGTATGGGAAAAAATAAACCCAAAAGTTGATAACTGTTGAAGAATGTTTCCATCCCCAATATATCGTGATACATATTTTGTCTTAAGGGGTTATAGACAGTTATAATTTGCAAAAAATCGATTTCTTTTATTTCATTTTCGTAATGTACATACATTTAAATACACACACAGAAAATTTTAAGTCAATTCGGCGATTTTCGTCCAAGTTACACGCATATTTGTAAAGAAGTGTCAGAGCGTTTGAAAGTAGTTGGTCTACACCGAAAAAATTATTAGTTCCCCTTAATTAGTTCCGGCAACCAGATGCAGTTATTGATATTTGGATAACTGAAATTGGTGTTGGCTCAATTACATTCAAATTTAATTTTTCCGACTTTGGTTGTTGTTACTAAATAATTTGAAGTTGCCTTTACTACAGTTTCTATTACCGGCTTCTCAAACTTTGAATGCGTTTTTCTCCAAACTGTGTTTTCAAAGGCGGTGACCACGATTTCTCGAAAACGGCTGGACCGATCAGTCTCAAATTTTAACACAAGCTTGTTGACTATATTTTTTAGCAATTAATCGAAGGTTTCTTTTCACCGATTAATATTTTTTGTTTTATGAGCAATTTAAGGCAAAAAATTTTGTGACAAATCGATTTTTTTCTTTTAGAAGCTGCCATTTTGTCAAAAACTTTTATATTGTTTATTCCTTCGATTAATTACTAGATTATACGTTACTTTAACGAAATCGTGGTCACCGCAAAGCCCTTTTTTTTAGAGGAGCTCTTGGAGATCAGCTATAACAGCTCTCAAAATTATTGTGTTTACAAATAAAAAATGTTAAAATACAGTTAAAAGTTATCTCAACATGTGTTCAAATTTTTACATTAATCAATTTAACTGTCTTTTCAGGAAAAATTCTTGAAAAATCGCTTTTTTTGCGCCTCTTAACTGTATATGACCCCTTAATTTGTCTTACATAATAATATACTTAATTTCCATGCGCGATGACAAACACATTCTCATAATACCAAACATACAGGGTGTCCCAGTTAACGTGCAGGTCCCACAACCAGGTGATAGTTGAGGTAATTCTAATATAGGGAAGTGTCGTTCGTAATGTCGTATCTTAATTCGTGGCCGAGTTATTACCGAAAAACGACAACCAATCAGAGAGCTCCGTTTGGCCCAGCGGCGCAACAGTTCCTACTGGTACGGTACCCTACTGGTGCCGAACTTCTACTGTCGCGCCGCCGGGCCCAACGAAGCCCTCTGATTGCCTATCGTTTTTCATCAATAGCTCGGCCACGAATTAAGATACAACGTTACGAATGTCACTTCCCTATATTAAAATTACCTCAGCTATCACCTGGTTCAGCGACCTGCACGTTAGCTGGGACACCCTGTATACATATGTATACAATAGAATACAGTGATTTCATCATCTTACAAGGTGTTAGATGAACTGAATAAATTCTATGTAGGTTTAATAGTAATTCACTTGTTCGTAATAAAAAGAAATAAAAATCATTGATGATACTAAAATTCACTAACAACAAATAATGGATACTTTTACAAATAGTACATCGCATGAATACTGTTTTTTACCAACCTTCCTAGTTCCGCCTGTCTTCGGAATATTTCTCTATCCTCTGGCAAACATACCCACTTCAATTAATCAAATGTTGATGATCCTTGGAGCACTGCACTAATGGGATATGTATGTATGTACATACATTGTACATTCACCTACAGAATAGCAGTGCTAGGAGTGCGACTGAGTACGTAGTTACATACATGCATATCTACGAGTAGAAGGGGAACTGGTCGCCCGCAACTGCTGGCCGAACGCGTGAAAAGGTTGCACGGTTAAGGGTGTTGGGTACGATTCGTTCGAGACATGTGTGACTTCAGCGATGGGTGCGGAGAAAATACGAATCAGCAAAAAGCATCGAAAATGTAAAGGTATGGGCCAAGTACAAGAGGATGTGACTTTGGAATAGTTTTCTCGTTAACATAAACTTGATTATACGAAGTATTTGAAATCGAATAAATGCGAGCAAGTACAAATTATTGTACAGCATCGACACGATGCTATCGCTAATTAAATATATTAAATTAACTAAATTTCCCAAAAAATGATGTTTCCTCATTTAATTAATAAATCTGTTTAGTGCTCGACTAAATGTATTTGATGGCCCGCTTTTTACGTAGCTTGATGTCCAACATGTAACGTAACAGATATTTGAATTCATTTCTAAATTAACAATTCGGATGCATCTGAGTGGAAAAATTTAACAAGTTAACAATCTGGATGTGTCTGAAAGAAAATTACACATACATATTGCCATGTGTTTCAACGATTGATGATAACATAAATTAATAAGATATTTCATGAGATATCTAGAGGATTTTCATTCAGCACAATAAGAAGCCCGCTGTATACTGTGTTTTAACAACTCTCTTTTAATGTCGAACATCCCGAACTATTTAAACTTATTTTTCACCATCGAACCTTCGTAAGAAACGGGCCACCAAGTACATTTAGTCGAGCACTAAACAGATCTATTAAGTAAATGAGGAGACATAATTTTGGGGAAATTTAGTTAATTTAATATATTTACTTAGCGATAGCATCGTGTCGATGCTGTATAATAATTTGTACTTGCTCGTATTTGTTCGATTTCAAATACTTCGTATAATCAAGTTTATGTTAACGAGAAAGCTATTCCAAAGTCACATCCTCTTGTACTTGGCCTATACCTTTGCATTTTCGATGCTTTTTGCTGATACTGTTTTTCATAATCTTCGATCTTTTTCTGTAGCATTAACACCAATATCTATCCTTTACGATCTACCATTTCGGAGATACAAATTGTGTTAAGATTTTTAAGAAATGAGATGTTTCTAGATCATGAAAAAAATGTTCCTGATGTCCGGTTGCAGCTGTACACTGAACTAAATAAAATTATGGATTGTTTCTATACTTAATTTTGTTTTTAATTTATCTACGTTCAGAAACATTTTTATTTGTATACAATAAATGAAATATGCTTTCCTTATCAGTGGTTAGTTTCTGCCGCTATAATACAACCAAATTTCTAGTACAACGAATGTTAATGAAAATGCATATTATTTGACACAAAATAACTATTCAAAGCAAGTACCACATTCGCGAGTAAAGATATAACATACATATTCTTCAAATATCAGTAACGTCCGTAAGTATACATATAAATATGTATCTTCATTAGACTCTCTCCGATTTGCCAAATAATGCAAGCACTTTCACCCTTCGCTATACACTATAGAGTTTACACTGAAACCATAACCCTCGCCGGAGTCCCGACATTCACAACTATTGCATATAATTCTACTGAAAAAGTGAGACTGAAGATACAAAAAATTGTATACAATAATTGGCCCATTACCGGAAACGGTGAGAAAGATAGCGAAGTAATCCTTTTATTTCCGGGAGCGTATAATGTCTGTAATTTGCCGTACACATTGTAGCACCTACAGTGTGGGTGTTTCTTGTAGGCAAATTACGTATCGATCGATCACACTTCTTGGTCCGCGGTTAGGTATACATTCTCTGTAAATTATATCTTCCGTCAATCATTCTACGGCGGTGCAAAACGTCGCTTTAATATGCATGAACTATTACCGACTTAGGGTAAAAGGTGTAACATTAAGGGGTGGAAGAGACTCGTACGCATGGGTCTTGACATTAGATGAGTGTCGAACACCGTGCAGAATGGACGAAGTAAATAAGTACTACCACAAACATCGTATCATGCTATCAATTATCGGCCTCTGGCCTTACAGTGCTGTAAAATATAAAAGGGCCCATAGCATCTTGTTTATACTTCTTCTTGTATCAAGTGTAGTTGTGCAGGTATCATTGCGTTACTTCGTCTGCTAATCATTTTTAAACTTTGTTATTTCAAAGCGTCACAAATTCAATATAAATTGCAATTACATCTCTACTTTTAAATGCCTTCATAGATGCACTAAATATTTTCCACTGCAAATGCAAGAACACAATTATAAATCTTATTTCTGCCATCTTATCTCGCCATTTTCAGTTAACGACCTTCATAACTGTCGACTATAATGTGAACCTTTTTATAAACAATTTGTCTCCTATGATAATGGCATTCTGTGTTGTCATCAAATATATTACTTTCTGGTGTAAAGCTGAAATTGTAAGTTGAAAAATGAGTGAGTACAGATTAACTGAAGTAATTAGGTCCCATATACATACATATATGTATACTAGTGTGGTCGTTAAAAATTAAATTTTTTGCGACGCCCCCTAAAAAGCTTCCTTTCGATGAAAAAACACTGGGAAATTTTTTTTTAAATTAAAAACAACACGTGCTTCAAGACGATCTAACTTAATTTTTTGGTATAATCATCTTTTTTGGGACTTTTTATGAAAAATGCAATTTTATTCGAAATATAAACAATTATCGAATCAAAATCAATAAAAAAACCCCAGTTAATCAAAATAACAATAAACAAAAATTTAAATTCAAAATTTAAAATTTAATATCAGATCGCCTTGAGGCACGTGTTGTTTTTAATTTAAAAAAATATTCCTAGTATTTTTTCATCAAAATAACGACCACCCTAATGTATACACATAAATTGCATATTTATGAAACACATAGGTAAAAGAATTCATGGAACAAGTGAGATATGACTGGGCCACGATAAGAGACGAACAAGAGTTGTGTATTATGAGGCGACGCGCTTCAATTGGCAATTTTTATTCGGCACTGTTCGCATGTGAGATTCAATACAAATTTATGCAGTGTACATGTAATTCGTGTTTAGGCATAATGTAGCTTTATCAATTTCTTCTAGTATTTACTTTTCCAGGTGTACTCGCAGTAATAATGAGTAACTACATTTCCGATTTTCTGGACATTATTCTACCGCAGAATGAAACTCGTTCGCATGAAATTCCAGTAATGGTGGAATGTTTCGTCGATCAACAGAAATATTTTCACATAATTGCAATGTTATTAAATATGATTATCATTGTCTTATGTATTACATACGTATCGACGGAAACGGTATTTTGTATGTGGCTTGAACATATTTCTGGTTTATTAGAACTGGCCAGGTAACACGAAAATAAAAGATCACTACACATATTGGGTGCACAAATGTTCATTATGGATTCCTATGACGCATCGTACACGATTGTGGAATAACATGGTGCCCCATAAGAATTCATACTGATTATTTTTGATTGTTCCCATTTGGAACAAATTACTTTACCGATATTTTAATATCTCATTAATTACGTGTGCAGGTTTTGTAATGTTATCGTAACTATTTAACGTTACAATCATATTTCACAGTTAT
The DNA here is from genome assembly GCA_917499265.3 of Mimumesa dahlbomi. NCBI lineage: Eukaryota > Metazoa > Arthropoda > Insecta > Hymenoptera > Crabronidae > Mimumesa > Mimumesa dahlbomi. Next base: position 4,952,242 of record OU824118.1, on the reverse strand, counting down.
CGGTTTAAAGATTCACTTCCAAATTGTTCGACATTTTCGTTCGTTGCTGAATTGGGGTGTGGAAATAAAGAGTCTTTAGTGAGTTGTATTCATTTGCACAGAAAAGCTGAGAGGTCAGTATGTTATAATATTATACGGGAAATGGTTCTGTATAACGCATGACATTTTAAAGCCACAAGTCGACACTTCCGTACATAATGATTTATAATCATTGTTGAAGGTACATAAAATATTTGAAGAACCATTTCATGCTTTCCTATTCTATTTTACTCACATTTGGAATGGTATCCCTAAGTATTAATTTATTTCGTGTGAGTAGTTTTCATTCGTATGCTTACTGATAGTTGTTATCACGCAGTTTCTATACGAATTTACATTTACCAGATATCTCAAGCAGTTGTATTCGTAGTTGTTGATGATTTCTTAACTTCCGCACTATTTACTGTTGGTCAATTGGGAATCTTGTTCTTCTTAAACTACGCAATGCAAGAAATATTAGATTCCTCCAGGGACATCTTTAAAGCATTGTTAGTGTTTGAATTATTTTTACCATACTGGTGTTGATGTACATATTAAGTAAGAAATACATACCATTTTGGTATCTTTCTTCTCTGTTTCAGTCTGACATATTATTTTAAATAAGTGTACGCAGTTCGAGAATGGCACTATATGTATATGTATAATGGGCATAGTGTAATGATTGTTATTTTTTGGAAAAACTAATAAATTATCTACTTAATTATTCTGTTTACAGATATAATGCAAACTGGTATGAAGCATCGTTACCTATCCAGAAGAATATATTATTTATTATGTTACAAGCTAAAGAAATTTGTGGCCTCAATTTGTTTGGTATATTTAACCCGTCAATGGAGGGATTTGCAACCGTAAGCAGTTTTATAATTAATATTTAGAATGAATATAGTCTTCGTATGAAAATACCAGAGATTATGTTTTAGCTTCTTAAAATGGCAACGTCCTATTTTATGGTAATGTATTCCACACAAATTGAAACGAATGTAAGAGAATGAATTAAAAGTCATGGGTAACTGACAAAATAATCGGAACACATAAATTCTTTCGCACATCCTTCAACGCTGTTGGATACAAACTAATGCTTCGGAATATAATAATAATAACGATATACCGAATGTTGTGTTATTGAATTGTGTGGGAAAAAATAAACCCAAAAGTTGATAAATGTTGAAGAATACTTCCATGTCCAATATATCGTGAAACATATTTTGTCTTAATTTGTCTTATATAATAATATCCTTAATTTCCATGCGTGATGACCAACACATTCTCATAATACCAAACATACATATACATATGTATACAATATAATACAGTGATTTCAACATTTTACAAGGTGTTAGATGAACTGAATAAATTCTATGTAAGTTTAATAGTAATTCACTTGTTCGTAATAAAAAGAAATGAAAATCAATGATGATACTAAAATTCACTAACAACAAATAATGGATACTTTTACAAATAGTACATCGCATGAATACTGTTTTTTACCAACCTTCCGAGTTCCGCCTGTCTTCGGAATATTTCTCTATCCTCTGGCAAACATACCCACTGCAATTAATCAAATGTTGATGATCCTTGGAGCACTGCACTAATGGGATATGTATGTATGTACAATGTACATTCACCTACACAATAGCAGTGCTAGGAGTGCGACTGTGTACGTATTTACATACATGCATACTTACGAGTAGAAGGGGAACTGGCCGCTCGTAACTGCTGGCCGAACGCGTGAAAAGGTTGCACGGTTAACTATTTCGATTTTTGTCGGACGACGTATAAAAGTCTCATGTTGATTTAAACGGATTATTGAAGGAAAGGTTTAAAGAATGCGTATGAATATTTAAAGTTTTTCAATATTTAACTGCACAAATTATACCCCATTCTTTAACAATAATGATAGTCCACATCGTTAATTATGCAAATTGTATTTTTTGTTGAAAAATTTGATCTTTTCTGATGAAAATTCACAAGAAGGAAATTACTCTAGTTTTATCGTTACGTAAATATAATTTTTAAAAGTTCAGTTGTATTACAAAACTCAAAATTTTAATTGGCTGTAACATTGACAATTTTCAAAATTTCGATTACTCACGCCAAGCATTATAGCATATGTGAGTTTGAACAAAATCCGAGATGCTGCTCCAGAACGTGATCGATTTGATTCTGAATTAACCATATACGACCATCGAGAGAGTCCTAGACCTGTATCATCTATGTTCACAGGAATCAATAGTTGAAACACTAAAGGGTAAGAGTGTCGACCACTAAGTTCATTTATTCATCACAACAATCCACTTACGTTCGTATTCTTCGCACCATTTTTACAAAACAATAAAACCTATTTCATTATTGCATCAACAAATTGTGATTAAAATGTTTAATATAAACACTAGCATTGCAAATGTGTTGCGTGTTTGTTGTTCAATGTTTCCAAATACACTGCTCTTCAAAACTACCGAAGCAAGCTTCTCAAACGTTCGAATGACAATGACGAGCAAGCTCTACCTTCGATATCGATCGCCGTTCGGTCCGCTAGTATATTTGAACAATTTTTAAATTTCAGAATAATCCTGCTTCAAGTGACTATAACTTATGCATAAGAAAATAACTCTAATCATAGAAAATAGTTGGTCATATTTTCTCCGTCGAGTATACTTTTAAGTAAACTTGTATCGTGCTCGCAAACCCGCGCATTTAAATTACAGCGTCTGTCATTCATCCCGTGAGAACTGACATATTTTTGTAACTCCGCAGGTAAATTTCATTGAGAGCAGAATAAATATTCTGCAATGAATAGAGAAGTAAAATTTTAGCGCAGTGACTTTTAGTTTAGTCGTGCTTAGACCGTTGTCCGCGATGGATCACGCACTGGATTATTACTATAGGTTGAACATATTGTTTTTATCAGTAATTAGTATTGGACCCTATGCAACTACGATATTTGCAAGGATTTTACAAATAATTATTATCATTATTTTCGCATCTGCTATTGTTTTTCTGGTAAAAAATTTAATTAAACTTTGCGTTATATTAATATTAAAATAATCGTGAAAAATGCCTTTTTAAATATCTATCCAAGTTCTTACACCAATTTCAGCTGGTCGTCTTGATTAAAACTGAGTTAGCTACAAATCTCTTCCTTAACAATTTAGGAATGATTCTTGTATTAATGGGTGTATTTTTGAAGTATTGTACATTTTGTATTCGTCTGAGTATGGTACGTTGAAACATCCTCGTGGTTATTGATCATTTAGTAAAGAAGGCAAATAAACAATTATGACCATATTTACGAAAGTAGATCAAAGAAATCGTAGAATGGATATCACGTGATTGGGAAACAGCTACGCGTGAAGAACTAAATATTATTGAAAGACATGCCTGCAGAGGAAAATACCATACAAAATTATTGGGTTCTGGTAACGATATTAGAAATATTAATGCTCTGCGCTTGGTTGTTCCCTCTGAGGGGACAAAATAAGAGGCAGATAAGAAGTCCTGAATATAACGAGTTAAAATAATCTGTGGCTGTGCCTTGCCGATCATCCGACGTGAAACAGCCCTCGCATAAATATAACATACATGCAATTTGTTACAGTGTTTATTTCCACATCTATACTTTCCGTGATAATGACACCATTTATATCAGGTTTTCTCGATTCCGAAACTCCAGTTTCTCAAAATATATCTCGTAGTCGCCTGCCGATCGCAATAGATGGATTCATCAATGAAGAGAAGTACTTTATAGAGATTTTATTCTACTTTGGCCTTGTCAGTATGATAGGAACAATGACATTTGTGGCTACCGAAACCTTTTTTGTAATATGTCTACTACATGTTTGTAGTCTGTTCGAAATTACTAGGTGAGCACGTTAAAACCATATTCAACATATTTCTTACTCTCATCTTTTCAACGACGAATTTTTACTGTTTTTTTTTGGATAGATTTATTTGCATGCTTTCTTGCGAAGCTTTACACGGAGAAAATATATTTTTAATTGAAGAATTGTAATTTGTAGTTACCGCGTATTAACAGCTCTGAACAATCCTTTTTTGGAAATAAACAATTCTGACAAAATATCAGCAATTAAAAAGACATTAATAGATGCGGTCAGAATGCATAAAAGGGCCACGGAGTCAGTATTCTTCATTTAATTTCGACATAAATAGTCTAGTAGAAAATTCATTGTCTCAATAGTTTCGTATGCCTCACACTTATACTCTGTTAAAGATTCCTCACATTTCTGAAATACACTTTTGCATTATCATATCTGATTCTTCTGGGTTTCGGAATATCGTCGTTGAGTATCGCTTTGTTTCGCGTAAGTACGCTTTCAATCGTGATATTAACGTTTGTTATAATGCGTTATGATTGGAAAATACATTCCACAGCTTTCTCAAGCAGTATTATTCTACGATATTGATGAATTTTTGGCATCCGCGGGTTTCGTTATTGGTGAGTTTGTTTACATGTTTTATGTCAACTATATGATACAACTGGTATTGGATTCGTCGAGTATCATTTTTCAAATATCGTAAGTGTTAATGAAGTGATACATTGATAGACAGAAACAAATCATAATGAGTAGTGTTTATAGTTGATCATTTTGAGGGAAAAACATGAGTTCATAAACCGAGAAATTTTTTAGGTTTTGTTGAAATCCAAGGGAATAACTAATGTACTAACTAGTAATTTCTTTTTCAATTTTTAATGGGATGAGAAAAACACATGCCTTTTCCAAAACCAAATGAAAAAGAAACAGTTTCAATATAAGATTGATTGAAAACTTTAAAATTGTTTTTCTGTCAAAATTAAACCGGAAAGTGTGACTTTTCATGTTTTTCTTCTGTGGAGTTTGTACGAAAGGGAAACAATAATATGCGTTAATAATTTATAGATACAGCACGTTCTGGTATGAACTACCAACATATACACAAAAGCTGCTATTGTTCTTCATGTTAAATATTATGCGTGGAAGTGAATTTAATCTGTACGGTTTATTCAACCCATCTATCGAAGGTTTTTCAATGGTAAGAAATGTCGGAGAAAAATTGCACCTTAAATGTTATGTGAATCACGAACAATTTTTATTTCAGCTTATTAGAATCACATTTTCGTACTTTATGGCGTTACTGTCAACTCAAAAGTAGATCGAATAAAAATCGAGTAGAACAGAAAATAGTAAACCTGTAGCTACGAAAAGTTTCATTAAAAACATGTTTCTTATTTATTTTGCCATATATTACTTGCGCTTTGTAGAATATAATATATGACATTTAACACGTAGTTTCAGTGAATAACACCTTATTTACAGTGTACATTATTTATCATGAAATAAACATTCAAATTAAGTACCACATTCGTGAGCAAGCACATTGACTTATACATATCAGTAGAAACTGTCGCGCTGTCTGACCCAAAGATCCATCTGATTGACTTTCATCTTTTTTTAATAACTCGGCCGTATGTCAGGTTATTGTTCGCATTAATAAATATTTATTAAGTATGAAATTTAGTTTTATTTAGTGTACTACTTATTTAGTGTAATAAAAGTTTACTAAACAAGCAGATTTGGCTCCCAATTTTTTTTTAAATTGTTGTAATGCTCATATTTGGCTCTTTGGCTAATAAGTTTGCCGACCACTGGGTTAGGACATTGAAAATGTTACATCCCTGTATTAGCATTATCTCGGGAATCACCTGGTTTAAGGATCGAACGACGAGTTGGAACTCTCTGTTTGCTATAGTTCTGTCCGATTTACGTATTCGTTATGCATCGTTAAATTCAACGCACTATTATCAACGTCTACAGTAATCGTGGAAACTTTCTTATCACTGCCAAATCTTTTACCTTTTGATATACACAGTAGACTCTACATAAAAGAGTCAAGAGTCTAGAAAAAAGCTAGTCAACCTTTTATACGTACCGCCCACCGGTCCCAGAGTAATGATGATTTATAAAGTAGGGAAGTAACTTTGTCTTATAAAATTTATAAAGGATAGTTATAGCTAGTTACAGCATATAACAATTACTTACCAAATACATTATGTCGGAGTTTCGCTAAATTTGGCCGAATAAATCTTTATTACAACAACTTAATGTCGTTAAATTTGTCTTTTTATTTATACTTTACACACATAGAAGCATGAAATGTGACGAATTTATATTTTATTAATGAAATTAGTACTGAGATTGCTGTGGTTGATGTTGCGAAACTAAAATCCGGATATCTGGCTCAATTTTTGTAAGGAACAAACGAAAGTCTCCACTTACAAGCAATATTCAAACGGTTTCTTTCTTTGGCCATAATATGATTAACAACGCTAAAGCCTGATTCCGCAAGATATGAAATAGCGAAAAGTATCAATAAACCAAAAGTTATGTTCCATACTTGGATATAAGACAGGTATTTTTTTATTTTGCCATAATTTTTCATATATACCACCATTGAAGTTATTGGTTGTCCCGCTTTTATATTATTCGTCATGACGCAGTTTCATAGTGATGACGTATCTACCCCGAAACTGCAGACGAGTCACGCAGAGACACCTGGTTCGATCCCCGAGTATGGAAATTAGATTTTATTTTTTACTTTTTTGTTTATATCGCAACAAGACCTACCCAGAGTCCAGGCCCAATCAGACTTTATTTATTTATTTATTATTATTTACTTATTATAAATATTAAACTACGTCGAAGCACATTTGTGCCCATAATTATGGAAATGGCTAAGTCAATTTTTAAAAAATTTCGGATATTACGTTTTTTAATGGTTTTGAAACATTTCTTAACAAATTAACAAGACATTCATTTTTTTTAAATATTGACTTACAATTAGACCACTTTCATAATTATGGGCACATTTCTAGACCTAATCACACCGCAGTTTTAGACTTAATTGTATTTCCAGGCGTAACCAGAGTTTATTTATTTATTTATAAAAAGTCATAAAAGTAGACCTGGCCAGGCCAGATCGAACTAGCATTTCAGACGTAAGCGGATTTTCGAAAAAAACAAACATATCATAGGCTAGGAACAGCGTGGATCATCGGAAACAGTCACTGACGAGAAGGCACACAGAGAGACGCCATGGATCATCATGAATCAACCCAAATAACAAAACTCAACAGCAAACTAGTACACCTAATAACACTAATACGCCCTAAGTAAAAACATATAGATAATAAAGCAGGGACATGCAAACATTGACTTAACAACCACATAGTGAACAACAAACGCGAAAGAAAATAATACAGATAATAATAACAGAACACTGGGGCAAAAGTGTAAATATAGATAAACAGAAGCACACAATTAGAAAGCCTCAAGTCAAAGCACACATTTGTGTGTCCATAAAGCCAGCACATAGAGGGGAAAATTTACGAATATTTATGAGCACGGTATTTTTAATTTTGCTTTATAGCTTTTTACAATTTCAAAATTTCGTCTATCCGGGCGGGTACGATCTCATAACCGTGTCACATTTATTGCTGGACTCATTTCGATGGAGAACCCCCCAGTGGTGGGGATAATCCTCAATCCTTTAGCAAATCATCATAGCGAACCTCTACCAAACCAATACTGTAATATTTTTTGTATCAACTTTTGTCAGAGGACATCAATGGAGTAATGGCAGAATGAATAGGCTTCAGGGATCGGCGAACTGAGAAACACGCGACACACGAAGGCGCAAAAGTAGAGGCTGTCATCGGAGGACCTGAACGAGGCCAAAGGGTATTGGATATTCGATTACGGCTAAAAATTAAAAATAAAAATAAATGGCGTGCCATCACCTTTATGTAGAATAATATTTGCGATTGTGGTACTAAGACCACTCTTACAAATTTTACATAAAGTTTTTCAAGAAGGTATACTTCCACGTGGGGTCGTGTGCACACCAAAGTTTATCAACTTTTTTTTTCTTTTAATGCGTACTATCGATCCTGAAAAACGATCCCCAAAGTTTTGTTACGGACGGTATATGCTGCTGCCATGGAGCTAACCGTATGTTTTGATGCTACAAATATTATTCGCAATCATCGAATCAAATGTTGCACTGTACGTTATAAGGACGGGGCTGAGAATATATATAACGAAAGCCAAAAATATGAGTAATCACAAGCCTTAAAGTGAATAGTACAACCGCGTAATATGGAATCACTAAAATTCACCGATTTCAGTAAGACACCTCTCACAGAACCCTATACACTGTATCATAATATTAGGTAAACAAAATTATTTCAAACAATCGTAAAGCTGTACTATTGTTATACATATTTCCCGATAGTGTAATCTTCTGTCCCATCATAAACCAGACAATCTTTTCACACACTTTAAAAGGACGTTCCACTAACATACTTCCGTACTTACTACCCTTGCAAAAGCTCTATAGCGTACTGACTGTCTGTCGAGTCCGGGAAATTCAAATACACAAGGAAGAAAAAAAGATATTCTTCGTTGTAATACCGAATTACAAAATATTGAGAGCAATTTCTTCTTTTGTAAAGTACCACGTAATTTTCAAAATTACTAGTATATTCCAACATGCGTTGCCAGTACACCGATCGATTCCACTTATCTCGCGAATGGGTGTACATAGTTCATAAATTATAGATCCCGTCATTCACTTTCGCACGTTCTAAAGTGCAGATATTATTCGACGACAATTTGCGTTGAGGATATTCACTGTATAATTCAGCAAATCAAAAAGCATGTGAAGAGGGGGCAATCACGGAACCCTGGCTTGGTGTTCAGAAAAGGCTTAGCCTTTGTTGAGGATGGACGACTTAATCAATAAGTATTATGGTCCAAGTATCCATTTGTTAACGGCAATCGGACTTTGGCCACATGAACGCGTCAGACTCAGAAAGATTCAGAATATCGTTGTTACCCTCCTGCTCTTTACGGCTATTATTGTCCAGGTAATTATAATTAAATCAAGTCGTTACTTTCACTTGTATATTTGAATTTTTCATGCTATGCCACTGGTTTCTGTCTACTCTTTGCAATTTGTTTTACTAACGGAAAAATATTATTTTCTTACATCGTACTTAATATACTAATATTTTCAGTTAACAGCATTTATAACATTAGAGTATTCCACGAAACTTTTGTTAAAAAATCTGTCAAATATAATAATGTCTTTGGGTTCCATGCTCAAATATATAACATTTTTATATCGATTCAAAACTGTAAGTCGAGAACTATAGTTAAATCTAAGGAATAAGAAACACGATAAAATTAATATCTCATAGCGTTACATAGGTGAAGGAAATTATGTGTATAATAAGGAATGACTGGTCCGCGTTAAAAAACGAGGGTGAGTTAGAAATAATAAAAAAGCACGCACGTTTAGCTAACCGGAATTGGAAAATTTTTACACGTAAGAAATACATCCAATATAAGCGTACGAAAATCATTGTGGGTAAATTAAATTATAAAGAACTTTTTACAGTATTCACTTACCCAGGAGTGGTCTGCCTGATGTTGTGTCCATTCGCCAATGACATTTTAAACTTCTGCGCATCTTTCAATCTATCTCATTCGCATCAAATTCCGCTTTATATGGAATTCTTCGTTGATCAGGAAAAATATTTCAGTGTTCTTGTGTGTTACGCGGACCTTTTTGTTCTTATAGGCGGCACAACATTCGTGGCTACCGAATCTATGTGTATTATATGTTTGGAACATTTGTCTACCTTATTTAACATTGTTAGGTATTGTATGAATATGTCTGTGTGTATCTGAAATCCCGGATAAGTCGCGGCTTCAAAATTAATAAAATTTACACTAAATTTTGAGCTTATACAGGGTGTTCCAGCTAACGTGCACGTTCCTGGACCAGGTGATAGCTGAGGTAATTCTAATATAGGGAACTGAAATTCGTAATGTCGTATCTTAATTCGTGGCCGAGTTATTAACAAAAAACGATAGCGAATCGTAGGGCTCCGTTGGGCCCAACGGCGCGACTGTTCCTACTGGCACAGTACCCTACTGGTGCAGACCTTCTACTGTCGCGCCGCCGGACCCAACGAAGCCCTCTGATTGGCTATCGTTTTTCGTTAATCACTCGGTCACGAATTAAGATACGACATTACGAATGTCACTTCCCTATATTAGAATTACCTCAGTTATCACCTGGTTCAGGGACGTGCACGTTAGCTGGGACACCCTGTATAGAGGAAGGAGTAGGGACATTCATAATCAGCATCATCTTTTATGTAAAAAAAGCGACCATTTCAAATTTCCGATAGCTCGTGTCTTTTAAAATAATATTCTTTAAATTCTTCAATTTCGTAATTCCAATATGAAAATTAATTTACATTCTTTAAATTTACAAGAGTACATTTTATATTTGTGATTCATTATTTGGCAAACGATTGTTAGTTACTACATAATTTTGATTCTTAGTAATTCTATTTTCATAGCTATCGTATTAGACAGGCGTTCCACAATGACTTCGATGGAACCTGTACTTATGAGAAACGAGCTGTGAACTACGAGACTTTTGTGAGCGCAGTGAAAATACATTCACATGCTTTGCAGTTGGTATCAATTATGATATAAAATAATTCCATTATAATGAATTAAGAAATCGTATAACAAAAGTACTTTACACATATTGTTAAATTTATATAGGAATTATATACATATATACATATATAACAGAAATAAAGTAATTTTTATTAGACTTTTATAGAAATTAGAATTCTATTTTTATATTATTACGATTGCGTCATTAATACTAAACGTACCAAGCGGGATCAAATGAACCCTATCATAGTTTGCTTTAGAGTTGTACCTTCATTGTTATTTCTTTCACTCATTTGACTTTTTGTAAATTGTTATTACATCTAATTATTCAATTCCTAATTATTCAAATTATTTCTTTTAATAAATTAGAATTTTTTTCCTGAAAATTAACGTTTATTTCATAAGGAGACAAATGACCCCACATGGTAAGAATAGGTAGGCCTAAAATACCGGTACGTTTAGTGTTAATGATATTCATAATTCTTGTTTACTTTTCAAGACTTATCAACTATATAAAAGCTGCCTTTATACTTTCGTATGGCATACTACTCATCCTGGGAGTAGTATCTCTAAGCATTAATTTGTATCGTGTAAGTGATATTGTTGTCTAATCTTGGAAAATGGTCGAAGCCGACGAAACTAATATAAGGTCATAATTAATACTACTACACATTTCACTGCATTTGGTTTCCAGGTTTCACAAGCAATTCTTTTTGAGGACGATATAAGTGAGCTGTTCATTTCTACGTTATTTATTACTGCTGAGATTTCATACATGTTTTTCATTAATTATATATCGCAACGTATAATGGATTCTTACACGAATATCTCCAGACAATTGCAAGTACTTCCAATTTTCTATCATTAAGCTATTTTTTTTTTATTAACCCTTTTGCTTCGAGCACCGGATATATTCTGCATCCGCGCGACGATCTGTGGGTACTAGCGCCGGATATATCCTGCATCTATATGATGTAGTATACAATGTATAAGTACCATATTACAGCAGAAAGTGTTTCATTAAGGGGGGGGGGTAAGGTATTAAAATTATTTTTTTTTATTTTTTTTTACTGAATGCATAATATCTCAAGAATATTGTGTCAAAATTTTAACTCGATTGAAGCAAAATTGACGAAGTTATGAGTATTTCTTTATCTATCGGATTTTTTTACCTGCCCAACGACGATTTTTCAATAGTGAAAAAAGAATGTGTAGGACATGTTCAGAAAAGAATGAGCACTCGTCTACGTGAACTAGTCAAAAAGACTGTTGTAGATACTGAAACTAAGGCTGGAAAGAAGATCAAAAGAAAGTGCCTGTCTGGTAAAGTGAAGCTTACGGCCAAAATGATTGATAAACTGACGGTATACTACGGTTTGGCTATTAGACGTTACTCTGATTCCGTGGAAAATATGAAGAATGCTATCTGGGCAACATTCTTTCACTACAGTTCGACGGACGAGAATCCACAGCATAAAAAATGCCCGACCGGCACGGACTCCTGGTGCGAATGGCAAAAAGCTGCAGCTGCTAATGCATTGGATTCGTTCAAACACACGTACAGTGCTCTTCCCGAGGATGTTTTGGATGCCATCAAGCCTATCTATGAAGATCTGAGCAAAGATACCCTCCTGGAGCGATGTGTCGGAGGCTTCACGCAGAACAACAATGAGAGTTTGAACCAACTTATTTGGAAAATCTCACCAAAGCACTTGAGTGGAACCTCTGCCATCGTTGAAATTGCAGCTTATGTGGCAGCCAGTGTCTTCAATGAAGGTTCTTTTGCTTTATCAACCTTCATGCAAGACATGGGAATCAGTAGTGGATCAAGCGCTCATGACTGGGCGCGATCAACTGACTCCATACGTATAAGCCGAGCAGGGCAGGAAATTGAAAAAAATACTAAAGAAGGCAGGATTCGTCGTAGACAGGGGCAAAAAAGTGCTTTAGACATCTTTGATGATAGCAACATCCTTTATGGACCTGGCATTGACGATTTAGTGTGACGTAAGCCGATAAAATTTGCTTATGAACGTTTTATCCCAGATTTTTTAGTGTTCAAAACTTTAAAGCGTTTTCCTCACAACTCACGTTTTCAAAGTCGGTGCCCCACATAACTTGAAAACTACAGCACCGATCCCTTTGAAATTTTGAACACTAATTCTGTACATAATTTACGAGGTAACGCTGGAGAGTTTTTTTCAAATTTGTTAATAATTTTTATTTTACAATAAAAAATTAGTCGATTTTTTTCGTAAAAATCGCGTTTTTCCCTTCAAAGTGTTCCAAAAACGTGAAGAATTGAAATTTCGAAAACCCCCCCCAGCGTTACCTGGGGAAAACTATTATCTAACGAATGAACTTTCATTTTTTCATTTCAGATGATCCAGCACCAAGTTATGAGGGGCACCGCAATTCTACTTTTTTCCGAGACACGTCCGAATAATTGCTGCCGTTGCCGTATTTTTAATATTTCTTCGTGAAAATTTTATATAATATTCTTTGAATGCTATATTTTAATGTGCCATTAGTTTTAATACAGAGATTTTAACTGCGTCGTCACAAAAAAATCACAAAAACATGCCTTTTTTGTACGAATTAACCTTACCCCCCCCCCCCCCTTAAGTATAGTCATTATTTAAGACTTAGAAGAACGTATTCAGGGTGTCCCAGCAAACGTGCAGGTCCCTGAATCAGATGATAGCTGAGGTAATTCTAATATAGGAAAGTGACGTTCGTAATGTCGTATCTTAATTCGTGGCTGAGTTATTAACGACAAACGATAGCCAATCAGAGGGCTCCGTTGGCCTCAGCGCAGAACTTCAACTGTCGCGCGGCCGGGCACAACGAAGCCCTCTGATTGGCTATCGTTTTTCGTTAATAACTCAGCCACGAATTAAGATACGACATTACGAATGTCACTTCCCTATATTAGAATTATCTCAGCTATCACCTGGTTCAGGGACCTGCATGTTAGCTGGGACACCCTGTATACAAAAACCATGCACATTTTGCACATTTCTGGCGCGTGCTTCCGTTTTGTGTCGGCACATCGGCGGACTGGACTGCCGAGGCGAAAGGGTGAATAACCAGTTTCCTACGAAGTGTTCGAAATAATCATTACATTAAATAATTTCCATGCGAGAGTTCGAACTAAAAGTAATGCCAATATTATTTAGATACAATACAAACTGGCACGAAGCCCCGCTGTATGCTCAGAAGCAATTATTATTCGTCATGTTAAGAAACAGTAGACCCTACTCCTTAAATATATTTGGCTTGTTTCAACCGTCCATTCAAGGGTTTTCTATGGTATAGAATTCCTCTGTTGTTAAAACTGGCAGACACTATAACGATAGGAAAATAAGTGAAATTGACTGTTTCAGCTCGCCAGAATGTCGATGTCTTACTTTACGGTAATTCTTTCTATACAGGACAAAAACGTTGATCGTTAAACCATTAATTATGTGATAGTGAAGATTGCCAGTGTACTGCAGTTTGCGTTAGTTATAGTTGCGTGACAAATTAAACTGATTCCATGATGTGGATGAATATGAGTTTCATTTATTTATTGACACATCAAATGCTTTTTAGAAAGTATAATAGATTTAGAAAGTATAATACATGTGCCATAAATTGATACGTCTTAATATTTTTTATATTATTAGATTACAGGTCCGAAAGGGGAAAAGAGAGAAAATAACATTGTAGTATTAGTATTATGATTGAAGTTATACATACTGCGTCGGGATGTGCAGCGCCTCTCTGTTTTAAGAAAAGTGCAGTTAGGAGCGCGTTACTTCGCCAGGTGGGCCAGCATTACTAATTACGCTATACAAGACTATTTATTTCTTGCAATGTCTACTTGGTGACTCTAATAGGGTTTTTAATTCCAAACTCGTCTCTGGCAGTAGAAATGCTCTATTGTCCTCAGTTTTTGAGAAATTAGATGTTTTCAAAAAAACGGTCAATTTTGTCAAAAATAAAATGAAATTATATTACATGAAATCTTGAAATGCCAGGGGGTTTGATGTAATCGTAAAAGATAAAGGAGACATTCCCGGATACATTAGTCTATACTTTTAATAAATTACGTGGTTTTAAATGGTGCCCGCCATTGATGTCTCAGAGAATGTGAGCTAGAGATGGCGAAGTTCCTTAAATCTAGATGTGTACACTATACACATGCTATATGCGTATCTGCGTATGCATGTCTGTACAGTAACCGGCGCAAAAGTTGACCAATTATCCCACGGACCAAGGCAGCAAGGTCTTCCCACTCTCTACGGTCGGCGTTGCTAGTTACAAGCTGCGCAACGAAGATGCGTAGAAAATCATTCTGGCACAGATCGCTCGATACTGCGAATCGAATCGTTTAATACCTTTAACATATGAACTCTCCCGTCTGTCCCAAGACAATTAAATGAAATTTTGCAAACGTTGAAAGATGGAACAAAAAAGTACTTTATAAAAAATAAAAGCTAATTAATTTAAGAAACAATAATATGTATCGAGTTTTTATTTTTAATCAATGATGTAATTACCCTCATTATCAACAACCAATTGCTATCTAGTGTGCAGATTGTATACTAGTATTGTATATTAGTATCCAGTATCATCGAAAACATTCTCAATCATCAGTATTTAAATCCAAAAAGAGATTAACATTGCCAGAAGAGTATTTGTAAGCTGCGTTAAAAATTCATTCAACCGGGACACAACCAAAGCTTAATTATGTATATTAAAAGAAAACACCAACTGCATAAGTCGCACACTTCAGACTGATGAATATCTAATCTGTATTTCTGATAATATGTATATTGTCTTTCTTTATTTAGTTTAATTATTTTTGCTTATCTGGCTATAACGATCAATCTTGATCGTTATAGCCAGATTTAAACTTTTCTGATTATATGTATCATATATTCGATCGTTAAAATTAACATATTATTACAAATGACGATTATGTTATACAATTAGGACAAATCTTCCATCATATCTAACTTTTTATCGATTTGAGCTTATTTGTCCATAACAGTTTTTTCTAGTCCGTTAAATAGTTTGGAATTTACAATTTGTCCGACCTAGGTAAAAGTTTTGGAACCCCCCACATAGAGGAACGTTGAATAATATGCTGGACCCTGACTGGCCCTGGTGAATTCTTCTCGTACCGCTACACTCTAAGTTTGCTATACGTGTTTTACAATATGATATTTTATCTGCATTCCTCTAAAGTGTACAGTCAACACCGTCAGTTACAATTTACCGAGTTGAACAAGATAACTCTAACACAATCCCATGCACAGTATTAAAAAAGTAGGTAAAACAAAATTCAAACAACCATAGATCAGTGCTATCCTTTTAAATATTTACCGATAGTGAAATCTTCAATCCCATCATGAACTAAACACACTTTTCTCAGATTTTAAAGGAGGATTCCAAGAATATACTTCCGTGCGTACTTCCCTCACAATAGTTCTCTAACGTACTGAATTTCTGTCGATTCCGAGGAACAAAAATACACAAGGAAGAAAAAAAGGTATTTTTCATTGTAATACTGAATTTCAAAATATTAAGAGTAATTTCTTCTTCTGTAAAGTACCACGTAATTTTCGAAATTACTAGTATATACCTACACGTCTAGCCAGTGCACCGATCGATTCCACTTATCCCGCGAATGGGTATACATAGTTTACAAATTATAGATCCCGTCATTTACTTTTGTACGGTCTGATGTGTAGAGATTATTCCATGACACTTTGCGTTGAAGATATTCACTGTATAATGCAGCCAGCTAAAAAGCGTCTGTCGAGAATGGACGACGTAAACAATAAATATTACGCTCTAAGTATTCGTTTGTTAACTGCAATCGGACTTTGGCCACATAAACGTGTCACATTTAGAAAAATTCAGAATATCGTACTTATCATTCTCTTGATCTCGGGTGTTGTGTTCCAGGTATCGAAATTAAATCTAAATTCATAATGGTATTTTCACTTTTATATTCGAATTGATCATTCCATGCCACTGGGTACCAGCATATTTTCTGCAAAACGTTTTTCTAAAAAAGATACTCTTATTTTGCATCGAACTGAACATTCTACTGTTTTCAGCTGACGACATTCACAACATTAAAGTATACCACAAAACAGTTGTTAAAAACTCTCTCGACTGTAATAATTGATTTGGGTTCTGTCGTGAAATATATAACGTTTTTATATCAATGCAAAACTGTAAGTCGACGAACTAGATAAATGTGGAGTATATGAAATATTCTGAAACTAAAATCAGTACGCGTTACATAGGTTAACGATATTATGTGTATGATAAAGGACGACTGGTTGGCGGTAAGAAACAAAGACGAGTTAGATATAATAGAAAGCCACACACGTATATCTACCCGGAATTCGAAAATTTTCACACGTGAGAAAAACATATAATACAACCATTAGAAAATCGATGTGTTCAAAATAAATTATACACAACTTTTATACAGTATTCATTTACCCAGCTGTGGCTTGCCTGATGTTGTCACCATTCGTCACCGACATTTTTTACTTCGGCGCAACTTTCAACCAGTCTCATTCGCATCAATTTCCAGTTTCTAGGGAATTGTACGTTGATCAGGAAAAATATTGGAGTGCTGTTATGTGTTACCATGACCTTGTTGCCGTTACAGTTGGCACGACATTTGTAGCTACCGAATCAATGGCTATTATGTGTATGGAACATTTGTCTTCCTTATTTAACATTGTTAGGTATTGTATAAATACGTTTGTGTGTGTCTGAAATCCCGGATAAGTAGCGGCGTAAAAATTAATGAAGTTTACACTAAATTTTGACCTTATATAGTGGAAGTAGCATGGACATTTATGAGTTGGCATCGCCTTTTATGTCAAAATAGCGACCATTTCAAATTTTCGATAGCTCGGGTGTTTTATAATTATCTCACGTAGTTGTCAAAATAAACATTTCAGATTAATATCTGACCCAACATGTTACTAACATTTATTAAATTGCGAAATTAATTAACATTTTTATATTAGTGATTCATTATTTTAAAGACGATTGTTAGTTTCTACACAATATTGATTCTTTATAATTCAATTTTCACAGCTATCGCATTAGACAAGCATTTCTCGTTGATTTTGAAGGAACCCGTAGTTCTGAGGAACAAGCTATGAATTACCAAACTTTATTCAGCGCAGTGGAAATGCATTCACATGCCTTTCAGTCGGTATCTCTTATAATAAAGAACACTCATATCACGATCAATTACAGAATTATATGTGTACTTCATCAAAATTGAACTCCTGTTTAATCAAGTTTTTAAAAAATTATAAATTCTATAAATTAACTTATAGATTTACCGAATATTTCAATGCTGCCTTTATACTTTCATATGGCATACTGCTGATTCTGGGAGTATCGTCTCTAAGCATTAATTTGTTTCGCGTAAGTAGATTTGTTATCTAATCTTCGACAATGGTAAAGAATGAACATTGAAATATATTTAATACTAATACAAATTTCATTTCATTTTGTTCCCACAAGCAATTCTTTTTCTAGACGATATAAGCGAATTGTTCACTTCTACGTTTTTTATTGTCGCTGAGTTCGTATACATGTTTTTCATTAATTATGTATCACAACGCCTGATGGATTCTTACACGGATATCTCCACACAATTGTAAGTGCTACCAATTTATTTCAACAAAATGTTCTTTTAATTAATAACTACTTTCGTCTAAAGTATTCAAAATAGCTATTACTCTATACATATAATCTCAAAGTAAAAGTTCGAACTAATGATGATGTCAATATTTCTCAGATACAGTACAAACTGGCATGAAGCACCGCTGCGTGCACAGAAACAATTATTGTTCATGATGTTAAGAAACACTAGACCCTACTCCTTAAATGTGTTTGGCTTATTTCAACCGTCCATAGAAGGATTTTCTCTGGTATACAATTCCTCTATTCCTAAAACTGACATGTGCAATTACACTGTACAACAAATTGAGGCCTGCTTTAAGTTTTATAATATCCACTGAGTGATTCGTATATTTTTCCTCGTTCTAAAGACGAATCCGCAACAGAATTGCGCTATTCCCCTCTTATTTTGGGGGTAATGAATTTGACTAAAAACGGACGATTTTAGCAAAAATAAAGTATTACATGAAATCTTGAAATACTAGAAAGGTCAATGTAGTTTTTAAAGGTAGAGGAGTGTTTTCCGAATAATAAATGTTCAAGAAACGATCGATATTCTTATTTTCTACGGAATATTTTTGCATTTTTACGAAAAGTTTTTGTATAGTAGGAAATTGATACCCAGCCAATTTCCTACTAGATAATCAGCTTTTCGTAAAAATGCAAAAATGTTGCGTAAAACATACGCATATCGGTCGTACTGTCAATTTTTATGGCCATTTGCAACCATTTAACTCCACAGAATCTAATGAAAATATAAAGTAATATCATCGAGAAACTCTACTCTACCTTTTAAGGTTAAACTAATCTTCCCAGAATTTCTAGTTTTGCTGGTAATTCAGAATTTTTGCCAAAACTTCGGTTTTTCAAGACTCGAATTTGTCAAAAATTGATGGTGATAGAGCATTTCTGCTTTCTGATTTGCGTTTAGGATGTGGTAATCTAGAAGCGTCTTCTAGTCTCATATGCGAAAAAAATGGTGTTGTACAATGTTATGAGATGAATATGTAAATACAACTGACTGTTTCAGCTCGCCAGATGGTCATTGTCTTACTTTATGGTAATTCATTCTATGCAGAATAAAAACGTTGATCGTTAAAACATTAATGAAGAATGTGATAGTGGAGATTATCAATCTACTATAGTTTGTATTATTTAGTTTCGTGACAAATTAAACTGATCCCGTAATATAGACGAATCTGGTTTTCATTTATTTGCTAACACATGAAATTCTTCTTACAAACCCTTTTTTATTACGGTTATAACTTACAACGATCTACAAATATAGGGTGTCTCAGGAGTTTGGACGCACCCGGAACCAGGTGATAGCTGAGGTAATTCTAATATAGGGATGTAACATTCTCAATGTCCTATCTCAATCCGTGGCCGAGTTATTATCCGTGGATGCTGTTTGTAGTTGCCCAATTCGTAAATATGTTGTATTTCAACAATTTATGATCACAACTATTAGTTTCATGCAGTGACATATTTAGTACAGTGTTTAATAATTAAACAGCAGAGTGGAATATTCATATTTAATGACTTTGCTCTTCCCAGCCAGTTATATTTCTCACAGTTTACAGATACGATACAAAATTGTATAAAGTGTGTGTGTGAACACAAGAGAGTGTATTATTCATCATTCATCGTACTTAGACCGTCGATTGTAAGATTCGGTAAAGTATGTATTTCGTAGCTAACTTTCAGAATCAATATTATTTCAAACAGAAATTTCAGTATATGATCATTTTTGAAATTGACAAAGTATCAGTGTCTAATTTTACGGCAATGTATTCCAACCAAGATAAACGTTTATAAATCAGACCAAACGTTACTTACAATAAGTGGCACTGCATTATTTGACACAAAATTTAGTAACTATAACATTGTATTCGCATTCCTCTATACCGCAAGTTAAAATTTACCAACCACAATAAAATAATTCTAACAGAATCCTGCGCTCCCGGTCATAATATTAGGTGAAAAAAAGGATTTCAAACAACCGCAAAACAGTGCTATCTTTATAATTAACACACTGCCGTATGTACCTCCCTCACAAAAGTTCTCTAACGTACTGAATTTCTGTCGAGTCCGGGGAACAGAAATTCACGAGAAGGAAAAAAGGTATTTTTCGATGTAATTCCGAATTACAAAATATTGAAAGCAATTTCTTCTTTCGTAAAGTACCACGCAATTTTCGAAATTACTCATATACATATATAGCCACACGTGTTGCTAGTGCTCCGATCGATTCCACTTATCCAAGGGATGGGTATACATAGTTTATAAATTATAGAGCCTGTCATTCACTCCCGCACGGTCTAAAGCGTAGGGATTATTTCATGACACTTTTCGCTGAATATATACACTATAATGCAACGAGTCAAAAGCGCGAGAGGGGAGGGGGGCGATCAGGGTACACTGCCGTGGTGTTCAGAAAGGTCTCAGCCACTGTCGAGGATGGACGAAGTGATCAATAAGTATTACGGTCTAAGTATAAATTTCTTAACGGCAATTGGGCTTTGGCCACATAAACGTGTCACACTCAGAAGAATTCAGAATATCGTTCTTGTCGTTCTTTTGCTGTCGGCTGTTGTGTTTCAGGTATCGAAATTAAATCTAAATGCATACTGTTATTTTCACTCTTATATTCGAATTGATCATTCCATGCCACTGGGTATCAGCATATTTTCTGCAAAACGTTTTTCTAAAAAAGATGCTTTTATTTTGCATCGAACTGAACATTCTACTGTTTTCAGCTGACGACATTCACAACATTAAAGTATACCACGAAACACTTGTTAAAAAATCTCTCTACTATAATAATGGCTTTGGGTTCTGTCCTTAAATATATAACGTTTTTATATAATTTCAAAAGTGTAAGTCGACGAATTAAATAAATCTGTAGTCTATGATATGCTGAAACTAAAATAAATACGCGTTACATAGGTTAACGAGATTATGTGCATAATAAAGGATGACTGGTTGGCGGTAAGAAACAAGGACGAGTTAGATATAATAGAAAGGCATGCACGTATATCTTCCCGGAATTCGAAGATTTTCACACGTGAGAAATACATGAAATACTAGTATACGAATATCGTTTTGTTCAAAACAAGTTATACACAAATTTGTACAGTATTCATTTATCCGGCTGTGGCTTGCCTGATATTGTGTCCATTCGTCACCGATATTTTGCACTTCGGTGCACCAGTCAACCAATCTCATTCGCATGAATTTCCAGTTTCTATGGAATTCTACGTTGATCAGAAAAAATATTGCAGTGCTCTTTTGTGTTACCAGGAATTTACTACCCTTATAGTTGGCACGACATTTGTGGCTACCGAATCAATATCTATTATGTATTTGGAACATTCTTCTTCCTTATTTAATATCGTTAGGTATTGTATGTATACGTTCGTATGTGTCTGAAATCCCGGTTAAGTAACGGTGTCAAAATTAATGAAGTTTATACTAAATTTTGAGCTTATACAAAGTAGTACGAACATGAATTACTGATATTATCTTTTATGTCAAAAAACGACCATTTCAAATTAAACATTTCAGATTAATATCTGACCCAACATGTTACTAACATTTTTTAAATTATTCAATTTCGCAATTCCAATTCGAAAATTAATCACCACTTTTCAAATTTATGACAGTACACGTTATATTTCTGGTTCATTTTTTTGCATATGATTCTTAGTTTCCACATAATTTTGATTCCTTGCAAATCTATTTTCTCAGCTATCGCATAAGGCAAGCATTTCCCGTTGGCTTCGAAGGAACCAGTTCTGAGGGACATGCTATGAATTATCAGACTTTATTGAGCGCAGTAAAAATGCATTTGCATGCCTTTCAGTCAGTATCTATTACAATAAAGAATACTTATATTATGATCAATTACAGAATTGTATATGTATAGTTCATCAAAATTGAACTTAATTTTCATTAAGTTTTTGTAAAATTCAGAATGCGATTTATATATTGCCATTGCTGCATAATTATTATATAATCCTATTCGTTATTCCTGCTTATTTGTTAAGATTTACCGAACAATTCAAAGCTACCTTTATACTTTCATATGGCATACTGTTCATGCTGGGAGTATCGTCTCTAAGCATTAATTTGTTTCGCGTAAGTAGAATTGTTATCTAATCTTCGAAAATAGTAAAGAATGAATATTGAAGTATAATTAGTACTAACAAACATTTCATTGCATTTTGTTCCCAGGTTTCACAAGCAATCCTTTTTCTAGACGATATGAGCGAATTGTTTACTTCTACGCTTTTTATTGTCGCTGAGATTGTATACATGTTTTTCATTAATTATGTATCACAACGCCTGAGGGATTCTTACACGGATATCTCCAAACAAATGCAAGTGCTACCAATTTCAATTAAAAAAATGTTTTTTCATTAATAACCACTTTCGTTTAAAGTATTCGAAATAGTTATTACTCTATATAATTTCAAAGTGAAAGTTCGAACTAATAGTGATGTCAATGTTTCTTAGATACAATACAAACTGGCATGAAGCGCCGCTGCGTGCACAGAAACATTTATTGTTTATTATGTTAAGAAACACTAGACCCTGCTCTTTGAATATGTTTGGCTTGTTTGTACCGTCCATAGAAGGCTTTTGTCTGGTATATATTTTCTCTCTTGTTAAAACTGACAGGTACTTCTACACTGTACAACAAATTGAAACCGATTTTATGTTTCACAATATCTACTGGGTGATCATCATAGTCATACTCGTTTTAAACACGAATCCGGAACAGAATCGTGCTATTCCCCTCTTATTTTGGGGGTCACGAATTTTACTAATTTTAGCGAAAATGAACTATTACCAAAAACTTGAATTATTAGGAAGACCAATGTAGCTTTAAAAGGTAGAGTTATTTTCCAATAATAAAAGTTCACAAAACGGTCGAAATCCTTATTTTCTATGGAGTATTTCTGCATTGTTATTGAGAAAATTGTTGTATAGTAGGAAATTGAGCAGCCGCAGTTCACCTATTTGGATTCCGCGGTTCCGTAGCTATGCATAATCGACAACCACAGTATCTCATTAGACAGGGATCCACTTTGTATATATATAACGTTTAATTTGTTTGTAAACGAAGAACCTATTGACAGTATACAATAATATAATCGATAAACTTTCCTCTACCTTGTAAGGCTAAACTGATATTCCAAGAATTGTCAGTTTTGCCGGTAATTCCGAATTTTTGCGAAAAACGTCGGTTTTTTGAAAGACTCGAATTTGTCAAAGTTGAGGATCATAAGGTATTTCTGTTTCCGGATCGGGTTTCTGATTGAGGAAATCTAAAAGTGTAGCCCAGTGTCATATGCGAAAAAAATCGTGTTGTACAGTGTTACGGGACGAATATATAAATAAAACTCACTGTTTCAGCTCGCCAAAGCGTCGATGTCTTACTTTATGGTAATTCATTCCATGCAGAATAAAAACATTGATCATTAAAACAATAATGAAGTATGTAATAGTGAAGATTATCAGTATACTACTATTTGCGTTAGTTAGTTTCGTGACGAAATAAACTGATCTCGTTATGTAGACGAATCTGTCTTTCATTTATTTCTCAACACATGAAATTCATATAAGAAAGCCTTTTCTATGGTTATAACTTTCAACGATCTACAAATATATCAAAGTCTACAACTTGGTTGTATGGACCTTGGTCACATGGCAAGCTAAAATATCATTTAAATCAGCTTTCTGCGAAGCTTGATGTCAAAAACGTAACGTAACAAACATTTCTAATTTAATACGTTAACAATCTGGATATGTGTGAGAGGAAATTACATATACATATTGTAGTGTATTTCAACAATTGATGTTAAAATAAATTAAAAAGGAACGGCGTGAGATATTTAAAGGACTTTCATTCTAAACAGTAAGAAGCCCGCTTTATACTGTGTTTTAATGTCGCACATTCCCAACTATTTAAGCTTAGGGGAGTTGATAGTACAGGTATTTTTTACCATCGAACCTTCGTAAAAAGCGGGCCACCAAGTACAGTTAATAGAGCAGTAAACAGATTTACTCATTAAATGAGAAGACACCATATTTTGGGAAATTTAATTAATTGTATATATTTACTTAGCGATAGTATTGTGTTGTTGCTCTACAATAATTTGTACTTGCTCACATTTGATTGATTTCAAATCCCGAGTAAAATGCAGTTTATGCTAATGAGCAACCTATTCGAATGTAACATTCTCTTGTACTTGGCCCATAGCTTTGCATTTTCGATGCTTTTTTGTGGATTCGAATTTTTCTAGCATAAGGGCCTCTCTTTCTTTACTTCTGTCTGTCACGCTCGCACTCCGAACGCAGCCGTAGCGACAGCCGAGAGCAAGTATTTCGGTGCGTCTTCGCCAATCGTGGTCACTCATTCATTTTATTCTAAACATTTTTAATTATTTTAACGGGCATTTAAATATTTATTTTCAATATTTTTAAATTTATTTTGTATTTATTTGAAAAAAAATCGGCGTTTAATCTGTTTTAAGCGTATTGTTGCGATATATTGCTAAGCCCAAGTTTCAAAAATCAAACACATTTTTTCTACAAATTAAGAAATCATTATGTTAAATTTATAAATTATTAATAACCCTTGAAGATTTTCTGAACACCAATAAGCGACTCTTGTATTTGGTCCGAGACAAGACCTTGTCTCTGGATTCTTTCCGGCATATCTCAAACAGATTACATAGAAAAATCTACATTATAGGCAGAAAAATTATCGTTGCATGCTGTAAAAATATGTTAGGTAGGGTCTGACACTGGTGTACGGCTACGAGAGGCTGCGTGACACTGGAAAAGGAGAAGCAGACGACTTATTTCACAAAAAACTACTACCTTTGACACCAAATATCTCGTAAATGACTGGACCGATTTTTTTGTAATCAGTCTCATTCGTATATCATCGAATGAGACTGTACTTTTTGGGAAAAGTATATCATCGTACTTTTTGGGAAATTTGCCGCTTTAATGCCGTTTGAATACCCCGAAAACCTTGGTCTAATATTTCCGGAATAGAGTCAAGGTGTCTCCAGGCGGGGCCTCTTGTACTTGACCAGAGACAAGACCTTATCTCTTGATACTGATTATTTTTTAAGTTGTCAAACTGTGTGTGTCCAATGTAATGGCAGTGTATTCTAACCAAGCTGAACGCCGAGGAATCCGACCAAACGTTACTACCAATAAGTACTGCACTAATTTACTCAAAATTTATTAGCTATAACATTGTATTTGCATTCCACTACAGCGGAAATTAAAATTCACTGACTTCAAGAAGGTAACTATAACATTCCATACACTGGATCATAATATTAGGTAAAAAAATTATTTCAAACATCCGTAAAACAATGCTATCTTTATAAATCTATACCGATATTATAATCTTTAGTCACATGATGCACGAAGCACCCTTTTCCCACATTGTAAAAAGTGATTCCATGAACAGACTTCCGCACGCTCTTCCCTCACGAAAGACCTACAGCCTACTGAATTCTGTCGATTCCAGGGAACGAAAATACACAAGGGAGAAAAAAAGGCATTTTTCGTTGTAATATCGAATTACTTACAAAATATGGAGAAAAATTTCTTTCTTCGTAAAGTACCGTATAATTTTCGAAATTACTAGTATATACCTACAGGTGTAGCCAGTGCACCGATCGATTCCACTTATCCCGCAAATGGGTGTACATAGTTCATAAATTATAGATGCCGTCATTCACTTTCGCACGTTCTAAAGTGTACAGATTATTTCATGACACTTTTCGCTGAAGATATACACTATAATGCCGCGAGTCGAAAAGTGTGTGCGGGGGGGGGGGGCATTCACGGAACCATGGCTTGGTGTTCAGAAACGTCTCAGCCTCTATCGAGGATGGACGAATTAATCAATAAGTATTACGGCCCAAGAACAAATTTCTTAACGGCAATTGGGCTTTGGCCGCATAAACGTGTCACACTTAGAAGAGTTCAGAATATCGTTGTTATCATTCTTTTGCTCTCGGGTGTTGTGTTCCAGGTATCGAAATTAAATCTAAATTCATACTGGTATTTTAATTTTTATATTCGAATTTATCATTCCATGCCACAAGACATCTGCACACTTTCTGCAATAAGTTTTACTAAAAAAGGTACACTTATTTTGCATCGAATTAAACATTCTACTGTTTACAGCTGACGACATTCACAACATTAAATTATACCACGAAACAATTGTTAAACAATCTCTCGACTATAATAATGGCTTTGGGTTCTGTCCTGAAATATATAACGTTTTTATATCAATGCAAAACTGTAAGTCGACGAACTAGATAAATCTGGAGTATATGAAACATTCTGAAACTAAAATCACTACACGTTACATAGATTAACGATATTATGTGCATGATAAAGAATGACTGGATGGCGGTAAGAAACAAAGACGAGTTAGATATAATAGAAAGGCACACACGTATATCTACCCGGTATTCGAAAATTTTCACACGTGAGGAAAACATATAATGCAAGCATAAGAAAATCGATGTGCTTAAAATAAATTATACACAATTTTGTACAGTATTGATTTACCCAGCAGTGACATGCGTGATATTGCGTCCATTAGTCACCGAGATTTTAAACTTCGGCGCATCGGTCAACGAATCTCATTCGCATCAAATGCCAATTACTGTGGAAATCTATGTTGATCAGGAAAAATATTTCAGTGCTCTTGTGTGTTACATGGACCTTGTTGTCTTTATAGTTGGTTCGACATTCGTGGCTACCGAATCAATATCTATTATGTATTTGGAACATTTGTCTTCCTTATTTAACATTGTTAGGTATTGCATGAATACGTTTGTGTGTGTCTGAAATCTCGCATAAATCGCGGCGTCAAAATTAATGAAATTTACACTAAATTTTGAGCTTATATAGACGAATTTATAATCGGCATCATCTTTTATGTCAAAAAAGCGACCATTTCAAATTTTCGATAGCTCTATTATAATTATCCCATGAAAGTATCAAAATTCAACATTTCAGATTAATATCTGACCCAACATGTTACTAACATTTTCAAAATTATTCAGTTTCGTAGTACCCATACGAAAATTAAGAATCATTTTTCAAATTTATAACAGTACACATTATATTATATTTGTGGTTCACTTTTTTACATATGATTTTTAACTTCCACATAATTTTAATTCATTGTAAATCTATTTTCTCAGCTATCGCATAAGGCAAGCATTTCTCAATAACTTTGAAGGAACCTGTAGTTCTGAGGAACAAACTATGAATTACCAGACTTTATTCAGCGCAGTGGAAATGCATTCACATGCCTTTCAGTCGGTATCTCTTATAAGAAAAAACACTCATATTACGATCAATTACAGAATTATAATTATACTTCATCAAAATTGAACTTCTGTTTAATCAAGTTTTTGAAAAATTATTAATTTTATAAATTAACTTATAGATTTACCGAATATTTCAATGCTGCCTTTATACTTTCATATGGCATACTGCTGATTCTGGGAGTATCGTCTCTAAGCATTAATTTGTTTCGCGTAAGTAGATTTGTTATCTAATCTTCGACAATGGTAAAGAATGAACATTGAAATATATTTAATACTAATACAAATTTCATTTCATTTTGTTCCCAGGTTTCACAAGCAATTCTTTTTCTAGACGATATAAGCGAATTGTTCACTTCTATGTTCTATATTGTCGGTCAGTTTGTATACATGTTTTTCATTAACTACATATCCCAACGCCTGATGGATTCTTACACGGATATCTCCACACAATTGTAAGTGCTAACAATTTCTCTCAACAAACTGTTGTTTTCGTATATATATATAATTCGCAATTGATAGTTTGAACTAATAGTGATGTCAATATTATTTAGATACAGTACTAACTGGTTCGAAGCCCCGCTGCCTGCACAGAAGCAATTATTATTCATCATGTTAAGAAACAGTAGACCCTGCTCTTTAAATGTGTTTGGCTTGTTTGTACCGTCTATAGAAGGGTTTTCTCTGGTATACAACTTCTCTATTACTAAAACTGACAGATATTCTTACACTGTACAACACATTGAGACCGATTTTAAGGTTCACAACATCCACTGGGTGATCATTATAGTCCTATTCGTTCTAAACACCAATCCGCAACTGAATTGTGCTATTCCCCTCTTATTTTGGGGGTCATGAATTTTACTAAAAACGGACGATTTTACCGAAAATGAACTATTACCAAAAAACTGAAATAATAGGAAGATCAATGGAGCCTTAAAAGGTAGAGGAGTATTTTTCCGATAATAAAAGTTCAGGAAACGGCCGACATCCTTATTTTCTATGGAGTATTTCTGCATTGTTATGAGAACATTTTTTTATAATAGAAAATTGATACCCAGCAACGAATTTTGCGCACATTATTAAAGACGAATCCATTCAGCAAAAAATTGGAACATTTTCTAATTTGAACAGGTCGAGAAAATATCCACTAATGATCCCAGAATTTCCAGTTTTGCCGATAATTCCGAATTTTTGCGAAAAATGTCGGTTTTTTAAAAGACTTGAATTTATAAAAAATTGTGGATCATAGGGTATTTCTGCGTTCGGATCGGCTTTCGGATTGAGGAAATCTAAAAGTGTACCCCAGTGTCATATGTGACAAAATGGTGTTGTACAGTGTTACGGGACGAATATACAGGGTGTAACAAAAATACTGGGACACTTATATTGCAATGAAAACGGGTCTTCTACGACGTACCATTTCGGAGATATGATTTTTTTTAAATTTTTTACAAAAGGGGTTGTATCTCGATAGGGGGTGGTTTTTAGACAAAACTTTATAGACTTTTTGTTCATCTTTTGGTGCGTACTATCGATATTGAAAAAGTGTCCCAGAATTTTTGTTACACCCTGTATAAATAAAACTCACTGTTTCAGCTCGCCAGATGGTCGACGTCTTACTTTATGGTAATTCATTCCATGCAGAATAAAAACATTGTTCATTAGAACATTAATGAAGTATGTGATAGTGGAGATTGTCAGTCTACTACAATTTGCGTTAGGTACTTTCGGGACAAATTAAACTGATCTTGTGATGTAGACGAATATGGCTTTCATTTATTTCTTAACACATGAAATTCATCTTAGAACACCTTTTTTATTAAGGTTATAACTTACAACGATCTACAAATATCCCAAAGTCTACAGCTTGGTTGTTTGTGCCATAAGTTTATACGTCTTAATATTTATTATATTAGTACACGACGGGTCGGAAACGAAGAAAGAGAGAAAATAACATTGTAGGACTAGTATGTCAGGAACTTTCCGATGATAGGCTAAGTAGTAAGAAATCGGACGTTTCGAAAAAGACTCGAAGAATGGTTTGTCATTTTCACGAATAAAATTGAACTGCGTCAAACTGCGCAGCACTTCCCTCTTTTGACTCATTCCATACGAAATCGATTACTTTTGGTGTAATCTCTAGAAACAACTTCAAAATTACTGACGTTACAGTCCTTCGTGTACTAAATGCATAACTGACTTTGCTGCTGACACTTTTTCTACGCTTCGATTTTAGTGCTATTCGTATTCAGTCACTTATTTCGATTTGTAAGATTGAAATTCAGCAGTATACCCACAATGATCTTTTGCAATATTGTGAACGCAAGTTTAGTGGTGCGAGGAGTTTAGAAAGACATCACCATCAATCAACAGGCAGTAGCGCTGAAACATTTAGGGGCGAACAATAGCGAGTGTCAAATAATCAAACTACTTAAGAGCGTGACTAGGTGAAAAATGTTGTCCACCTCATATGTCACAATCCTACAAAAGCCAATCACCACTAGGGCTTTACCCAAGTCCAACCACAATGAAAACGGAGAAGAAGGTAGTGGAAAATCGCATGAATCCCGACGAAATCCGTAGTTTCTGTAAGTAGTGCTGAAGGATGGCGTATTTCCATCAATTAACGATCGACCTCCAAGTCAAAACAATCGAGAGAGAGTAACTAGGAATTGTAAGATTCTGGGTGAAATTGCACTACATTTGAAGTAGCCACGGACCGATAATGTTATTAATAATCAATGTCCTTCTACAGTTATCAAAAGACCAAACAATTGGGCGGGCTGGTGAGCCAAATGAACCGAAGGGGTTCGTGGAGGTCCCTCGCTGTTAGAGAACAAGAAGAAGAAGAAGAAGCAGCAACTGTTCAAGGACGCGTTCTACTCTTTTGAATCGGAATCGGAGACTCGCCGACCCTCAATTAGAAATACATTGAACGTGCATAAGAAAAATGTACGAAAGTTGGAAAAGTATAAGAAATTGGCGGCTTACATTCGCCGAGACTACGTCCCAGGGAGTATAAGGGAGGTCCCGCCCCCATGGAGGTTGAATAATCCAGCACTAACATACTGCCCCAATGGAAATAGTGGACATCGTAGATTCTCAAGAGAAAGTCTGCATTATTGAGATCTAGCTAGCAACGAATAACGTCTGGATCCCCAAAAATTAGGCCACCCTCCAAAGTATGAAACCAGGAGATACACTTTTATTTATAAACAAACAGGGGAATCCGGCCCACTTTGTTGTCCTTGCGAAGATTGTCGAAGAAAAATTCTGGTACCGTGTACACATAATAGGCTTGTAGAAATAAAAAGTGAAGTTATCCAAACAAGGAATCACACTTAAATTCACCAGATCTCATCCGATTTGTTACCCCCGAAAGTAGTAAGATGCAGCCTAGATCGAGAAGATTGGTCTTGGACCATTAGTTCAGCAGTGGGCATGATGCAGTTATTCGAGAAACAAACTAAAGGAGTATCTTTTCCGAAACCTCGGGACGTGTTGCGCAGTCAGGACGGAATATGTTGCGACGCATCATAAGCTCACAAAGCCAACAGATGTAGTTTATATCTTTAAAAACTTTCACTTTCGCAGGCCTCGAGTCTTTTCGTTTACAACCCGGTTCCGTTAGTCCGAATTTTTAATTTTGCTCGAATGTCTGGAAAATATATAGGCTTTATGACTTTATGGCGGTCAGCTGTGGCAGCCAGAGTTCGGCGGGCCATCAGCTGTTTCGGTTTTGGCGGCAAGTTGTCCACGCGGACGGTCACTCCATTCGTCTATTTTTACTTATCCTTTTTAACCAATCAATGCGGTGATCGTCCCCGGTTTACCAATCCGGAAAATTGAGGAATTTCCGCCAATCAGCTTTTTTTCTGACTGCAACATGCCCCTCCTAAGGCCTCCTCGTGGCCAATTTCGGTCTCACGCGGAAAAGCGCGGCGTGAGATCGCCAGACCAAACTTTACATCCGAAGTGTCTACTTCGGAATAATCAAATACTTATACTCGCAACTACGCGATATTTTATACTTTATACTTAGAGACTCGTGACACTCGTATTATACGATAAATTTTAATACACGACGTTTTCTGTATAACACAAGTTGCTGTCCGTCTTCAACCATTAGTTTTGTTTAACCAAGCGCGGTCAAAAAACAGTTTAGTTGTTTCAACAATTCTGTTCAACCGTATATATATATATATACACACGTTTGTGTATATATATTTTGAAAGAGCGTGTACCCGTCCGAGCATCGCAACGACAGACACGACACAACAGAATATTTATACTAGTTTCAGTTCACATGTAACGGGCCAAGTACAAAGTATCATATTCGCGAGGAAAGGCATTAATTGGGATCAGTAGAAACTGCTGGTTTGCCTTGTTTTAAATCCGGCTACAGATTGAAAATGTTTTATCCTTATATTGGAATTATCTTACCTATCGCCCGGTTCAGGGATGGAACGACGACCTAAAATATTATGTATATCGGAGTATTCTGCAGGTCGGAATATTGCGTATACAGCAAGGAATAATTATTTACCTGGCCTACAACTGACATTATGGAGATATCATAAACAGTCATAAATAGTAAGTTTATGAAGAAAGACAATGTGTCGTGGCCTTGTGTAAACTCTATGGCAATTCCTGGTACCGGGGTGATAACGGTACCATTAAAAAACGTAGCCTCGACTGAAGGGGGCAGTCGAGAGGAAGCGTTCCTGGCAGCAACACATTATTATTAAAACAGTTTATGAAATATAAGTATATGTATACTGAAGTTAACTTGCGGAACCAATATTATTTGAAATGGAAATCTATGATCAGTATATGATTATTTCTTAACTTGACACAGGGTCAGTGTCTTATTTTAAGACAAATTGATCCAACAAAGATGAACGCCGATACGTTAGACTAAATGTTACTTACAATACGTCGTTTTATATTAATTAATACAAAGTTATCTTACCTTCCCACGACAAACCGCCCTTTGTTAGATCGATTCCAGGACGGCGTACTTCTAAAAATCGTAAATTCATTTGAATAGTTACACAGTGCGATCGTCTTGATTGAGACTGGTGAGATTGTGACGATTGTAATCGCGTAACCTGTCGAAATTAGAAAGATAACAAACATTCAATCCTTCGATTACAATGAAGACCTTGTCCGCTCGGAGATGTAAATCTGGCACCAGACCCAGTCCTCTGCAAGGGATGCTCGAAAGGGATGAGATAAAAACCACTGAGAATTGTCAAGTTCCTTTCCGAGGCGCATAACTACTAAGGGTGTTTGGTAGAAAGATGACATCAAGCAATTGACAGTCCCAAAGAGCGTTGCAAACTGACGGAGTGGGAGAACTCAAAACCTTTAACCTTGGTGCCCTCTGCTGTACGGCTCATTCTCACTTCCGTATTCTTATTTCCGATACTGATTCTAATCCGTTATTCTTGTTGCGACGCAATTCAGATGCTTGATTCACCTGGTTCCCTCATTCTTTTGTTCGATTCGGAATCAATTTATTCTGTAATCTTAGTAATATTGCGAACGCGAGTTCAACAGTGCGACGAAGGCAAGGACGACACCAACACCAGTCAACACACAGAAGCACCAAGACGGAGAATAGTGAGTTTCAAATAATCAACCTATTAAAACCGTGAGCAGGCGAAAGATCTTTTCTAGCACATATCCCGTGAACCTCAAATCATCAATCACCACAAGTCTTTACCCAAGTTTACGAAAGCGGAACAAGAAAATAGTTGGAAATCGCATGACTGCTGAGAAAATCTGTTGTATCTGCGAGTAGTGCTGTGGACGGGCGTAATTCCATCAAATAACCGTCGACCTCCAAGGTGAAACAATTGGGGGAGAATAACTGAGAATTAAAAGGTTTGTTGTGAAATTTCTTTACGACTGAAGCCGCGCACTAATAATGTTAATAAAATAGTTCCTTTCCCCAATGGCCATGAGAATAAATATCACGTCTGGGTGACTAAACATCAGTCTGGCCCTCGTTATGACCCTGCCTGGCCCTGATGCATTCTCATCCTCCAGGTACTTTGTAAGTTTGCTGTTTTGTCTTACAGTATATTGTATTTGTATTCCTCTGCAGTGTAAAGTCTACACGGTAAGTAAAAATTCGCGGTTCTCAATAAGGTGACTCTAATTTGTATTAGATTCCGTACACTGTATCAAAAATTAGATGAAAAAAATATTTTCAAGTATCGGTGAAACAATGATTTCGCTACAAATATTTACCGATATTAAAATCTTCAGTCCAGTCCGAATGGGACATTCCTCTTTCACACTTTAAAAAGGGGATTCCAGGAACATACTTCCGTAAGTACTTTCTTCACGAAAGTTCTATAACGTACTGAATTTCTGTCGAGTTCGGGGAACAGAAATTCACGAAGAAGAAAAAAGGTATTTTTCAATGTAATTCCGAATTACAAAATATTGAAAGCAATTTCTTCTTTCGTAAAGTACACCGCAATTTTCGAAATTACTCATAAACATAGTCAAACGTGTTGCCAGTGGTTCGATCGATTCCACTTATCTAAGGGATGGGTATACATAGTTTATGAATTATAGATCCCGTCATTCTCTTTCGCATGGTTTTAGAGATTATTCCACGACACTTTGCGCTGAGGACATTTACTATAATGTAGCAGAGGAAAAATCATGTGAATGGGGAGGAAGAGGGTGGGGGGCAATCGCTGAACACTGGCTTGGTGTTCAAAAAGGTCTCAGCCTTTGTCGAAGATGGACGAATTAATCAATAAGTATTACGGTCCAACGATACATTTGTTAACGGCAATCGGACTTTGGCCACATAAACGAGTCACACTTAGAAAAATTCAGAATATCGTTGTTATCGTTCTTTTGCTCTCGGCTGTTGTGTTCCAGGTATCGAAATTAAACCTAGATTCATATCGGTAATCTCACTTTTATATTCGAATTTATCAATCCATGTCACTGGGTATCTGCATACTTTTTGCAATACGTTTTACTAACAAAAAAAAACTTTTATTTTGCATCGAGCTTAATATTCTAATATTTTCAGCTAACGACATTTATAACATTAAAGTATACCATGAAACTTTTGTTAAAAAATTTGTCAACGACAATATCGACTTTGTGTTCCGTTCTCAAATACATAACGTATTTATATCGACTGAATGATGTAAGTCGATGAACTAGTTAAATTCAGACTAAATGAAACACGATCAAACTAAAATAACTACGCGTTATATAGGTGAAGGAAATTATGTGCATAGTAAGGGATGACTGGTTCGCGGTAAAAAACGAGGGCGAGTTAGAAATAATGGAAAGGCACGCACGTATAGCTAACTGGACTGCGAAAATTTTCACACGTAAGAAATACATCTAATACAAGTGTACGAAAATCGTTGTGTTCAAAATAAGTTATACTGAACATTTTACAGTATCAATTTATCCAGCAGTGGTCTGCTTGATGTTGGGTCCGTTCGCCAGTGACATTTTAGTCTTCAGCGCACCTTTCAATCAATCTCAGTCGTATCAATTTCTGGTTCCTATCGAAGTCTTCGTTGACAAGGAAAAATATTTCAGCGCTCTTGTGTGTTACGTGGACTTTTTTGTCCTTATAGGTGGCACAACATTTGCGGCTACCGAATCTATATCTATTATTTATTTGGAACATTTGTCTTCGTTATTTAACATTGTTAGGTATTGTATGAACATGTTTGCGTGTGTCTGAAATTTCGGATAAGTCATGGCGTCAAAGCTAATGCAATTTGCATTAAAATTTCAGCTTATAGGGAGGAAGTAGCGCGGACATTTATGAGTTGGCATCGTCTTTTATGTCAAAATCGCGACAATTACAAATTTTTAATATCTCGGATCTTTTATAATTATTTCAAAATTAAATAATCAAAATTTCATATTTCAGATTAATATCTGATCCATCGAGATAATATCGTTTTTTAATTCTTCAGTTTCACAATTCCAAAATGGAATGTTGACCGAAATTTTTGAAATTTATAACAGTACATTTTATATTTCTTGTTCATTTTTTCGCATACGATTGTTAGCTTGCACATAATTATGATTTTTTGTATATCTATTTTCACAGCTATCGCATAAGACAAGCATTTCTCGTTGACTTCGATGGAACCTGTAGTTCTGAGGAACGTACTATGAATTACCGGACTTTATTCAGCGCAGTGGAAATGCATTCACATGCTTTACAGTTGGTATCTATTATTATAAAAAATAATCGTCTTGCGATGAATTTAAGGATTATATACTTTGAATGAAATAAAATTATGTTAATCAGATTAAGCTTTTATAAGCTTCACTTATTAATGATATTTAAAATTTTTATTTACATTCCAAGACTTACCAAATATATCAAATCTGCCTTTGCACTTTCGTATGGAATACTACTGATACTGGGAGTCCTAGCTCTAAGTATTAATTTGTTTTGCGTAAGTGGCATTGTTATTTAATCTTCGGAAATGTTAAAAACATATATGACAATATGATAATACTAATACGCAATTCATTTTATTTCGTTCCCAGCTTTCACAAGCAATTCTTTTTCGAGATGATATAAACGAATTGGTTATTACTATGTTCTTTATCATCGCTGAGTTTGAATACATGTTTTTCATTAATTACATGTCGCAACGCATAATTGGTTCATACACGGATATCTCCACACAATTGTAAGTGCTAACAATTTCTATCAAGAAACTGTTCTTTTCGTTAGTAACCACGTGCCTGTCGATTATGCGAAATTCTCATTAATGTACATAATTCGCAATTGATAGTTTGAACTAATAGTGATGTCAATATTACTTAGATACAGTACTAACTGGTACGAAGCCCCGCTGCCTGCACAGAAGCAATTATTGTTCATCATGTTAAGAAACAGTAGACCGTGCCCTTTAAATGTGTTTGGTTTGTTTGTACCATCCATAGAAGGGTTTTCTCTGGTATACATCTCCTCTATTGCTAAAACTGACAGATATTATTACGCTGTACAACACATTGAGACCTATTTTATGTTTCGCAATATCGTCTGGGTGATCTTTATGCAGGGTGTCCCAGCTAACGTGCAGGTCCCTGAACCAGGTGATAGTTGAGGTAATTCTAATATAGGAAAGTGACATTCGTAATGCCGTATCTTAATTTATGGCCGAGTTATTAACGAAAAACGATAGCCAATTGGAGGGCTTCGTTGGGTCTGGCGGCGCGACAGTAGAAGGTCTGCACCAGTAGGAAGTGTCGCGCCGCTGGGCCCAACGGAGCCCTATGAGTCGCTATCGTTTGTCGTTAATAACTCGGTCACGAATTAAGATACGACATTACGAATGTCAGTTCCCTATACTAGAATTACCTCAGCTATCACCTGGTTCAGGGACCTGCACGTTAGCTGGGACACCCTGTAGAAGGGTCTCCCAGTGTCATATGCAAAAAAATGGTGTTGTACAGTGTTTGAGACGTAAATCTAAACGAAACTGACTGTTTCAGCTTACCAGAATGTCATTGTCTTACTTTATGGTAATTCATTCTATACAGAACAAAAGCACTGATCGTTAAAACATTAATGATATAGTTGATAGTGAAGATTTCGGATGGATTGAGCCGTTTATAAAACATACCGCGCACTGAGGAGTGCCAATATGAGCCAGGGTGAGCTAATATTAATTAATTATTATTTGGGCGCACTACACATTATTGTATTCCATAAGTTAATTGTATTTCACGCCACTTACATGAGATCACGTTTCAATAACTTTGCTATTCACCACTGTGGCCACAAAAGGGACGTATTAAATATTTATGCGTTTACACCTGTGTTTTATCTTGAGTCATACTTAAATTCATATCTCATTACGGTTCCATACTAACCCACGGCACATATTTTAGAGAGGGTTGCAACTACACCCTTTGTCGCCCTGAATATATGTGTTTCAACAGGTTTATGAAAGCTGAGTCACTTGTTAAAAACCGCAGTGACTAATTACATTTTTTAAAATTGCTCAACTTTGCTCCGTGAGCCCCTAATACATGTTGAACTTTTCAAAAGCAAATAAACCGTGCTTGACGCCCATAGTGTTAACAAATTCATTCTACGACAACGTATGATATCCACTGTGTAACGACAATTCTGTGATAGCGCCATTGTTATACGCTATCGTAAGAAATCATTTTAACTTGCGAGAAATCATTTTAAATTCTCGTTTAGCGAAATGGTCACCTGTGGGTACTGTCATGTTCAACTGATCGCAAGGGAGTTACAATGACTCTCACGTCTTTGACTTTCCGGCATCTCACGCTTTCATGTTATCATATCCGTGTTTTTGCGCTCGAAACTTTTCGATGTAGCTTTTAACAATTTCATATTTCAACGTTATGTGCATTTCAGATGTATAACCTTTATTAGTTTATATTATATACACGCGTATGTATCTGCGCATTCATAAAGTCAACAGACGTAGGAGAAAGTTTTTCGTTGTAGCTTCTTATAATTTTATATTTTAACGTTGGATCTATTTCAGATGTACGCATTGGCTCGGTAAACGTCCGCTCGGCGACACTCCTTTAATGATCCTTTTAGCGAGACCTAGAAGCGGACTTCTAGACCCATAAATCTTGACTGACAACGGCAGTTTTGCATATTGGCGGCAGGATTTGATTTACTATAATACTTATTTATTTTGTCATGTTGCCACTTAAGGTGTATTTGTATTGATAAAATCAATTGAAGTGGGAGAAAATTTACGAAAACTTATAAACCTGGCGTTTTTAATTTTGCGCTGTACCTTTTTATAACTTTATGTTTCAATAGTGTGTCCACTTCAGACCTATAGACATGAAATTGTTCAGGACGTTCACCGTCCGGATGATATACGGGTAGACAAAAGAAAAGAATGAGATTAATATAAGCGAACAATTAATCAGATTTACGGCAACTGAATCGCGTGCCATACAAGCGCCAGTTGAAATATTTGAAGCTGGATTTGTTAGGTGTTCCAGATGTAATATTTACTTAACAAATAAGTGTTTCCATGGATATGTATTAGGCGTACCCGTGGATTGAGGTTATTCTTAATGGAATATTTTCCTTCAAACGGTTCGCAAACCTACTATTCGGAACCAGGGCTTGAAAATCGCACGCCAAACTGGGACCAGGGCTTTATAAATGCACGTTTCTCAATAGACTTGGAGTAGCGGTCATAGAAAGGTTGACGCGAGAAAAACAAAGTGGAACTGTAGAGTAGAGATAAGACCCGAGTATCGATGTGCTAGACACTAATGCAACGATGAAAATTTACAATTTTTTAATTTTTTAGGGAAAATTGTACTAGCATATTTATATAGCTGATCTGATTAAAATGATACCAAACAAAATTACATTTACATAACATAAATAGTTTTTTCAAATAATCCAACTTATTTCGTATTTGGTATCGTTTTAATTAGAATGTTAAAATTAAATTAATAAAATTTTCATGAAAAAAATTCACAAATGAAAAAGTTGCAATAGTGTAGTGGCTCATCGACACGCGAGGACTTAATTTTTATCATGTTCGTCGATCTCAGTTCCTCTTTACTTTTACTCGCTAATCGTGTTTACGTTCGTAATTTAAAAAATAATAAAATACATAATAAAATAAAATACAAAATAAAATACAAAATAAAAAATAAATTAAACAGCAGAGTAGTATATTCGTGTTTAATGTCTTTGGTTTTCCCAGTCAGTTATCTTTCTTCTTGTTTATAGATGTGGCACAAAATGCTATGAAGTGTGTGTACCAACACAACAAAATTTATTCATCATTACGGTAAGAAGTAAAACGAGTTAAAGTGTTGATTGTTATGATGTATTTATACTGTTGATTGAAGGATTCGCAAAAGTATGTATTTTTTAGTTAATGTTCACAGTAAATATGACTCTAAATGGAAAGATCAATCTACGATCATTTTTATCTTGTCAAATAAGATTAAATGTCGCATACAATAAGTAGTATAGTAAATAAAAGAAAATTTAGTAAATAGAATATTTTGCTTGAATTCCTTTACACTGTAACTTAAAATTTGCCTATCTGAATAAGACAACTCTAACAGAACCCCATAAACTCTATCGAAAAATTAGATGAAAAAGTATAATTTCAAGCATGCGTTAAATAGTACTTTCGTTGTACATACATACGTAATGTACTGATAATGGTAATAAAAATATTCTTCAGTCCCATCATGAACGAAACGTCCCTTTCTCGCACTTTAGAAGGGAACACCAAGAACATACTTCCGTACGTACTTCCCTCGAAAACTATACTGCATTTCTGTTGACTAAGGATAACAGAAATATGTTAGGAATAGAAAAAAAAAGTATTTTTCTTTGTATTACGGAATTACAAAATATTACGGACAATTTGTTTTTCGTAAAGTACCGTGTAATTTTCGAAATTACTAGTATATACCTACACGTGTTGCCAATGCTTCAATCGATTCCACTTATCTCACGAATGGGTATACATAATTCATAAATTATAGATCCTGTCATTCACTCCCGTATGGTGTAAAGCGTAGGGATTATTTCATGACACTTTTCGCTGAAAATATACACTATAATACAGCGAGTCGAGAAGTGTATTTTTTTTTTGGGGGGGGGAAGGCATTTACGGAACACTGGCTTGGAGTTCAAAAGGGTCTCAGCCTTTGTCGACGATGGACGAATTATTCTACAAGTATTACGGTCCGACGATACATTTGTTAACGGCAATTGGGCTTTGGCGACATAAACGTGTTACAATTAGAAGGATTCAGAATATCGTCCTTATCGTTCTTTTGCTCTCGGCTGTTGCATTCCAGGTATCGAAATTAAACCTAGATTCATATCGGTAATCTCACTTTTTTATTCGAATTTATCACTCCATGTCACTGGGTATCTGCATACTTTTTGCAATACGTTTTTCGAAATTAATATTCTAATTTTTTCAGCTAGCGACATTTGTAACATTAAAGTATACCACGAAGATTTTGTTAAAAAATCTGTCAATCGCAATAATGTGTTCGGGTTCTGTCGTCAAATATATGACATTTTTATATCGATTGAAAACTGTAAGTCCACGAACTAGATAAATTCAAACTATATGAAACACAATCAAACTAAATAACTACGCGTTATACAGGGTGTAACAAAAATGCGGGGACACGTTTTCAGTATCGATAGTACGCACCAAAAGATGAAAAAAAGTCTCTAAAGTTTTGACTCAAAACCACCCCCTATCGAGATACAACCCCTATTGTAAAAAATTTTTAAAAAATTACTATCTACGGAAAGGAAGTCTTAGTGAGTGCCCTTCATTTTTCCCAAGTTGTTACAAACCTGCTACGATTTAGGTAATCGAAGTTGTTTGGATTAAACAAGAATAAATGCTATTTAACCGCAATAATCGCAGCAATTATATTTTTTTATTATCTTTGATGTTCTCCGGATAAATTGCAATCAAAATCGGTCCTCTACGACGTACCATTTCGGAGATATGATTTTTTAAAAATTTTTTACAAAAGGGGTTGTATCTCGATAGGGGGTGGTTTTTAGACAAAACTTTAGAAGACGTTTTTTCATCTTTTGGTGCGTACAATCGATACTAAAAAAGTGTCCCAGCATTTCTGTTACACCCTGTATAGGTGAAGGAAATTATGTGCATGGTAAGGGATGACTGGTTCGCGGTAAAAAACGAGGGCGAGTTAGAAATTATGGAAAAGCATGCACGTGTATCTACCCAGACTTGGAAGATTTTCACACGTGAGAAATATATCAAATACGAGTGTACGAAAATCGTTGTGTTCAAAGTAAGTTATACAGAATTTTTTGCAGTATCGATTTATGCAGCAGCGGTCTCTTTAATGTTGTATCCGTTTGCGAACGACATTTTATACTTCGGCGCACCTGTCAATCAATCTAAATCGTATCAATCTCCGATTGCTATGGAAATCTACCTCGATCAGGAAAAATATTTCAGTGTTCTTGTGTGTTACGTGAACCTTTTTCTGCTTACAAGTGGCACGACATTCGTGGCTACTGAATCTATGTGTTTTATGTGTTTGGAACATTTGTCTTCCTTATTTAATATTGTTAGGTATTGTATGAACCTGTTTGTGTGTGTGTGTTATAAATAAGTCGGTGCATTGAAATTAATGAAACTTACTTTAAGTTTGAGCTTATAGAGAGGAAGTAGCGCGGACATTTATCATTCAACATCATCTTTTATTAGAATACAGTGACCATTTAAAGTTTTTGATTCCTCCTATTGGAGGTATCAAAGATATTTGCTCTTACCTCAAATTTTTGTTTCATTATAATTCAATTTTCGCAGCTATCGGATTACACATGCATTTATTGATGACTTTGAAGCTACGTGCAATTCTAAAAAACATACTACGTTCTACCAGAATTTAGTGAGCGCTGTGGAAATGCATTCACATGCTTTACAGTCGGTATCGATTATGATAAAAAATAATTACATATAAATATAGTAATAAATTATCAACTTTCACGCACTTAAATGAAGTTAATTTTCTGTAAACAAGATTTTATATGCTTCCATTATTAATAATATTCAAAATTTTTCTTTACTTGTCAAGATTTACGGAATACATAAAAGCTGCTTTTGTGCTTTCGTACGGAATACTACTCATACTGGGAGTTGTATCTCTAAGCATGAATTTGTTTTGCGTAAGTGGCATTGTTATCTAATTTTTGGAAATATTAAAAACAAATATGAGAATATGAATAATACTAATGTGCAATTAATTTTATTTGGTTCCCAGCTTTCGCAAGCAATTCTGTTTCTAGACGACATAAGTGAATTGGTCATTTCTATGTTCTTTATTATCGCTGAGTTTGTATACATGTTTGTCATTAATTACATGTTGCAAGGTATAATTGATGCTTACACGGATATCTCCACACAATTGTAAGTGCTATCAATTTCTCTCAAGAAACTGTTTTTTTCGTTAGTAACCACGTGCCTGTCGATTATGTGATAGTTTGAACTAATAGTGATGTCAATATTACTTAGATACGGTACAGACTGGCACGAAGCCCCGCTGCGTACTCAGAAACAATTATTGTTCATCATGTTAAGAAACAGTAGACCCTACTCTTTAAATGTGTTCGGCTTGTATGTACCGTCCATACAAGGATTTTCTCTGGTATACAATTACTCTGCTGTTAAAACTGGTAGATACTATAACGAAAGGAAAATAAGTAAAATTGACTGTTTCAGCTCGCCAGAATGTCGATGTCGTACTTTATGGTAATTCATTCTATGCAGAACAAAGACGTTGATCGTTAAACTATTAATAAATTATGTTGTAGTAATGATTGTCGGTCTACTTTAGTTCACGTTAATTATAGCTGCGTGACAAATTAAATTGTTTCCATGATGTGGATGATTCTGAGTTTCATTTATTTGTTGAGACATCAAATGCTTTTTAGAAAGTTTTATTACTATCATGACACATACAACGTGTTACAAATATATCTAACAATGTAGTTAGGTATATGTTGTAAGTCTATAACTTGGTTGTAAGGACCTTATTCACTTGGCGAGCTCACATACGATAATATAATAAAAATTTCTATATTTAAATAAAAAAAAATCAATTAATTTTAATTTAAATATATTTTTTATAATAATATTAATTAGAATATTTTGAATAATTTTTTTATCTCGTACATGCGCAGCCCTTCTCTGTTTTAAGAGAAGTGTACTTAGGAGCGCGTGAATTTGCCAGGTGGACCTGTATTACTAGTTACACTATACCAGTGATTCCCAAAGTGGTCGCACCGCTCGCTGGTGGGTGCTGTATCAATCCGGGGGGCGATGATTGGTGCATTTGAAGAAACAATACATACATGTATCTTTCTGTTTAATTGCTATTAAAATTTAAAACAAAATTATTCCCAAGGGGTGTTAAGTAATATTTTTTCTGGAAAGGGGCGGTAGGCCAAATAAGTTTGGGAACCACTGCACTATACAATACTATTTATTTCTCGCAATGTTCACTCACAATAAGTTAGGATTTTTCTTAAAAGGACGTGCGCTGCGCATTTCAGGACAGTTCATCCTGATTTTTTAAAGTGAATATGCCTTTCTTTTAAACCACCGCGTTTTCTTTGTATATAAGTAAGTTATAATTTCATATAATTTTCTCGTCCGTGCGATTGTTACACTACACTTTCTTCCCGTTTATAGATACGATACAAAATGGTATGCAGTGCGTATAGCGACAAAGAACAGTATATAACGTAAAAGTATGTGTATTTTGCTTAACATTCGGAATCATTATTTGTGCAATTTGAAATATCAGACAATGATTATTTTTTTGCTTGCCAAAGTGTCAGTGTCCTATTTTATGACAGTATGTTTTAACAAAAATGAATGCCGATAAATCAAACCAAATGTTACTTACAATAAGTCGTTTTGTATAATTAACACAATATTTTGTTACGTTCCCACAATTTACCGCCCTTTGTCAGTTTAATGCAAACACGGTGTACTTCTAACAAACGTAAATTCATTTGAAAACTAACACATTGCGATTATCTTGCTTGCGACTGGAGAACACCACTGATATAAACACATAAATTTAAATAAAATGGGAAATGTAAAGCCGGCACCAGACGCTGGCCTGTGCAAGGGACGCTCCGAAGAGATTTGGTAAATAAAACTACTAAATACGATGACTGAGAGACAGTGAGTGGACGAGAAGGAGAGGATTCCTCCAACATATACATAGATTGGATACAGTACCATCGAAAACTTGTTCAATTATCAGTATTCAAATCCAAATTGAGATTAACAATTCCAAATGAATATTTATAAGCTGCGTTAAAAATTCATTCAACCGAAATAAAACCAAAGCTTAATTATATTAAAAGAAAATAACAACTGTTGAATATATTATGAATATATTATGTGTTTCTATGAT
Organism: Mimumesa dahlbomi; assembly: GCA_917499265.3. Taxonomy (NCBI): domain Eukaryota; kingdom Metazoa; phylum Arthropoda; class Insecta; order Hymenoptera; family Crabronidae; genus Mimumesa; species Mimumesa dahlbomi. Next base: position 4,907,577 of record OU824118.1, on the reverse strand, counting down.
TTGAATGTATTTGTCTATAACAGTTTTTTGCTGGCTTGTTATAGGTTAGAATTTGAAATTTGTCCGACCTAGGTAAAAGTTTTGGAACTCCTCACATAGACCTTCGCTATGACTCTGACTGGCCCTGGTAATTTCTTCTCGTACCGCTACACTGTAAGTTTGCTGTACTTCTCTTATCAACATGATATTTTCTTTGCACTCTTCTAAAGTGTCCAGACAACACCGCCACTTATAATTTGCCGAGCCCAACAAGACAACTCTAACACAATCCCATACACAGTATTAACAAATTAGATGAAAAAAAAAACAATTTCAAACAACTGTAGAACATTGCTACAATTGTAAATATTTGCCGATAGTGAAATCAACAATCTCATCATGAACGAAACACCCTTTTCTCACACTTTAAAGAGGAATTCCAAGAACAAATATACTTCCCTGCGTACTTCCCTCACAAAAGTTCTATAACATACTGAATTTCTGTCGAGTCCGGGAAATTCAAATACACAAGGTAGAAAAAAAGGTAATTTTCGTTGTAATACCGAATTGCATAATATTGAGAGCAATTTCTTCTTTTGTAAAGTACCACGTAATTTTCGAAATTACTAGTATATACCTACAAGTGTTGCCAATGCCCCGATCGATTCCACTTATCCGAGGGATGGGTATACATAGTCAATAAATTATAGATCCCGTCACTCACTCTCGCACGTTCTAAAGTACAGAGATTATTCGACGACACTTTGCGTTGAGGATATTCACTGTATAACGCAGCGAGTTAAAAAACGTGTGAAGGGGGGGGGGGAGCAATCACGGAACCTTGGCTTGGTGTTCAAAACGGTCTCAGTCTTTGTCGAGAATGGACGACTCAATCAATAAGTATTACGCTCCAAGTATACGTTTGTTAACTGCAATCGGACTTTGGCCACATAAACGTGTGACACTTAGAAGAATTCAGAATATCGTTCTTGTCGTTCTTTTGCTGTCGGCTGTTGCATTCCAGGTATCGAAATTAAATGTAGATTCATATCGGTACTTCCACTTTTATAGATATTTGAATTTATCATATCACGTCACTGGGTTTCTACAAACTTTTGGCAATACGTTTTTCTAACAAAAAATACTCTTATCTTACATCGAACTTAATATTCTAATATTTTTAGCTAACCACATTCATAACGTTAAAGTATACCATGAAACTTCTGTTAAAAAATCTCTCGACCATAATAATGACTTTGGGTTCCGTTCTCAAATATGTAACGTATTTATATAATTTAAAAACTGTAAGTCGACGAACTAGATAACTCTAGCGTATATAAGGCATTCTTAAACTAAAATCACTGTGCGTTATCTGTATAGGTTAATGATATTATGTGCATAATAAAGAATGACTGGTTGACAGTAAGAAACAAAGACGAGTTAGATATAATAGAAAGGCACGCACGTATATCTACCCGGAATTCGAAAATTTTCACACGTGAGAAAGACATATAATACAAATATACGAAAATCGTTGTGTAGAAAACAAGTTATACACAAATTTGTACAGTATTTATTTACCCAGCAGTGGCTTGCGTGATGTTGTGTCCATTCGTCACCGATATTTTACACTTCGGCGCACCGGTCAACCAATCTCATTCGCATTACTTTCCGATTACTTTGGAATTCTTCGTTGACCAGGAAAAATATTTCAACGCTATTGTGTGTTACATAGAACTTCTTACCCTTACAGTTGGAACGACATTCGTGGCTACAGAATCTATATGTTTTATGTGTTTGGAACATTTGTCTTCCTTATTTAACATTGTTAGGTATTGTATGATCATGTTTGCATGTGTCTGAAATCCCGGATCAGTGGCCGTGTAAAATTTAATAAAATTTACACTAAATTTAGAGCTTATACAGAGAACGTACTGGGGTCATTCATAATCGGCATCATCTTTTATGTCAAAAAAGTGGCCGTTTCAAATTTTGGAAAGCTTTGAACTTTTAAAATAACATTTTTTTAATTTACAACAGTACATTCTATATTAGTGTTTCATTATTTTGGAAAGGATTGTTCGTTTCTACAAAATTTTGATTTTTTGTAATTTTATTCCCACAGTTATCGCATTAGACAAGCATTTCTCAATAACTTTGAAGGAACCTGTAATTCTGAGGAACACACTGGGAACTACCAGACTTTAATGAGCGCAGTGGAAATGCATTTACATACCTTACAGTCTGTATCTATTATTATAAAAAATACTTATATTACGATCAATTACAGAATTATGTGTATGTATACTACATCAAAAACGAATTTATTTTTAATCAAGTTTTTGTAAAATTTATAATTCGATTTTTATATTGCTATTACTGCATTATTATTATATGTATAATGATATTCATTATATTTATTTACTTGTCAAGACTTTCCGAACATATGAAAGCTGCGTTTACAGTTTCGTATGGCATGCTACTGATACTGGGCGTATCGTCTCTAAGCATTAATTTGTTTCGCGTAAGTAATGTTGCTGTCTTCTTCGAAAATGTTAAAAACCGACGAAACTAATATAAGTACATAATATATAATTAGTACTAATACACATTTTACTGCATATGCTTTCCAGGTTTCACAAGCAATTCTTTTTCTAGACGATATAAGCGAATTGTTCATTTCTTCGTTCTTTATTATCGCTGAGTTTGTGTACATGTTTTTCATTAATTACGTATCCCAATGCCTGGTGGATTCTTACTCGGATATCTCCGCACAATTGTAAGTACTAGCAATTTCTCTCAGCAAGCTGTTCTTTTCATACATAACAACTTTCCTATGAAGTTTTCGAAATAACGATTACTCGAAATAATTTCCAAGTATGATTTCGAACTATGAAAGATGCCAATATTATTTAGATACAGTACAAACTGGCATGAAGCGCCGCTGCCTGCACAGAAGCAATTATTGTTCATCATGTTACGAAACAGTGCACCCTACTCTTTGAACGTGTTTGGCTTGTTTGAACCGTCCATAGAAGGTTTTTGTCTGGTATATAATTTCAATGTTGTCAAAACTAACAGGTACTATTACACTGTACAACAAATTGAAACCTATTTTAAGTTACCACTGGGTGATCCACTTGGGTGATCACTATAGTCCTCCTCGTTCTAAACACGGATCCGCAATAGAATTGCTCTATCTCCCTCTTTTTTGGGCGGACATGAATTTTACGAAAACGGACGATTTCAGCGAAAACAGACTATTATCTAAAAACTTGAAACATTAGGAAGTTCAATATAGCCTGAAAAGGTAGGGGAGTATAATTTTTCCTATTTTCTTAGGAATATTTTTGCATTTTTATGTGAGAGTTCTTGTATAGTAGGAAATTGATACTAACAAATACTGCACATATTATGTTAAAGACGAATCCATTTAGAGAAAATTACAACGTTTTCTAATCTGAACAGGTTAAAAAAATATCCATCGACAAAATGCGCACGGTACTTTGCCGTCTTATAGCCACAGTTCGTTTATTTGTTTTCCCCGGTTTCGTAGCTATGCATAATGGATAACAACAGCACCTTCGTTACACTGGGATCCACTTATTGTTAGTATATGTATGTGTGTATATCGTTTATTTTTCTTGTTAGTCCAATATTGTGTAACTATTTACTAGATAATCAGTTTTTCTAAAAATGCAAAAATATTGCATGGAACATACGCATCTCGGTCGATTTATAATATAATCGAGAAATTCTACTCTACCTTTTAAGGCTAAACTGAACTTCATAGGATTTCCAGTTTTGCTGGTAATACCTAATTTTTACGGAAAACGTCGTTTTTTTGAAAGACTCGAATTTGTCAAATATTGGGGGTCATTGGGTATTTCTGCTTCCGGATTCGGGTTTGGTAATGAGCATATGTAAAAGTGTCCCCCAGCGTCATATGCGAAAAAATAGTGTTGTACAGTGTTACGAGCCAAATTTGTAAATAAAACTAACTGTTTCAGCTCGCCAGAATGTCGATGTCTTACTTTATGGTAATTCATTCTATGCAGACAAAGAACATTGATCGTTAAAACATTAATGAAGTTATGCGATTTTGGACATTATGAGTCTACTACAATTTGTGTTAGTTACTTTCCTGACAAATTAAACTAATCTCGTAATGTAGACGAGTCTGGTTTTCATTTATTTCTGAACGCATGTAATTCTTCTTTGAGCGAAGAAGGGAAAATATCATTGTAAAGTTGTACCGTGTTAGATTGCGCAGAACCTTCCGCTTCTGACTCATTCCATACGAAATTTATTCCATACGACTCATCCCATTCAATTTATATGACTATCGACGTTAACTAACATTTACATTTAGTTTTGTTAATCAAATGTGCATAATTCACGAGGCAATGATTTCTAATCATGTCAAAATTCAGACGTATTATTTGAACCTGGCTTTTAAAGAAACCGTAAAAAACAAGTGGTTAATACAGAAGCCTGGCTTGATATGGTGTTATTTGTCGTCTCTTTAGCAATGTTTTAGGATAAAGGATCGAATTAGTTGGCACTTTAATGCCAACAGGTTAGAAACTGTTTATTATATGACTACCCTTATAATGCTGACAAATATTAAAATACTCACACCTATTATTTTACTATAGTGATTCGCTTAATCTCTCTTTCTCTTAATACTTTTTCGCACAACAGCGATACGTGCCCACTCCGCTCATTGGTCAACCGCATTCTCTCACATACATTTTTCAAAACATTCACCGGAATTCTTTCTACAAAACTATTGCTCGATTCAAGCACTCTTCTTTCACGCCCTACATTCACACTCAGTCCAAATACTCTTATTGTTAGTACAAGCTATTTATTCACGAGGAAAGACATTAACTTGTACGAATAAAAAATGTCAAGCAGTTGGGTCCAATGAATCCGCCTGATCAGCGCTGTTTTTTTTCGCCGGCCTTTCTTGTTTTTAATCCAGCCACGAATTTGGGTAGGACATTGAACATATTGCATCCATCTATTAGAATTACCAGAGCTATCAACAGGTTCAGGGACGAAAGGTCGACCTGGTACACTATGTATGTATTTGCATACATAGATAAATACATGCTTTTATTAGATTCTCCCCCATGCTCACTCATATAGCATAATAAAATGCGACGCACTAATATCAATATCAACAACAATCACCAAAGTTTACATATCACGGCCAACTATCTTTTGTTGTACACTGTAGACTCTATACTCAAGAGTCATGGGTTTAAACGATCAACGTTATCTTCGCTGAATCTGCGACATTTGGAACTACTGAACTACGTTCGACTGAAAAGGTGAAACTTAACATAAAACGAACTGTACGTAATACCACCTCGAATAACAATTCATCGAATTGGCGGAAAAGATGTGAAAAGTAATAAAGTAACATCACTGTTTCCGAGAAGAAGAACGTACATTTTCCGTAATTGATTGTATAAATTGTATTGCCTACACTGTGGGTGTACTTTGTGTAAATATTATGCATAAGTCGATTTTCACGCTTTTGGAGCAGCTGGTAGGTACACATTCTATGTAAATTACATATTTCGTCATTCATTCTACTGCGGTGCAAAACATCGCTTTCATATGCATGCACTATCACCGACTAAGGGTAAAAGTAGTAACATAATGGGGAGGAAGCGACTCATATGCGCAGTATTTACCATTAGATGAGCGTCAGACAACATTCAGGGACGATTAAGGTAAACAAGTATTACTGTAGTGGTAAGTGTAGTTATAATAGTAGTAGTAGTAGGAGTCGTGAATAAGTTGGCCGGTTGAGAAAACGGTTTCCCTCACCGTAAATTGTCCCACGAAAAGGTTTGCTAACCTTAAAATGAGCTTTGAGACGTACAGTTGTTCCGCCTGGCACATAGCGCGAAGACTAACCACCTCGTTTACCTTCAGCCTGGGATCAACAATCTGAACAATCCGTCAAATGCCGTGCTCCCTAATTTGTTAGCTAGTAGCCGCAGGCTGTAGTTACGTCGGGGGAGTTCGGTGGTACGATGTTAACCGTTTGGCTGCTAACGAATTTTTTCGGACATATGCCAAAACTGGGGCACTAACTGCACGTTATTTAACAGAAAAGAAGAAAGTAGATTTGAAATATGTAATATTATTACAATTAAAAATCATATGCTCCGAAAACGCAACACGTCGCGCGCTGGCCGAAAGACTAGATATGGCATGGTTTCAACATGATTATTTTCCGCTAGACCCACAAATTCAAGAAGTTTTAAAGTCAGTGTATACGGATCTGAGACGACGAGAATTATTAGACAGGTGCAAAGCAAGCAACACCCAGAACAACGATGAAAGTTTTAATGGCTTACTTTGGCACTTCGCTCTAACGCACCTTCACAGCGGTGTGAAAACTATACAACTGTGAAATTTTTGTACAGTAAATATATTTAATGATAGTTTTAAAGCCGTCTTAAGAATCATGCAAGTTATGGGAGTAATCATTGGCTCTGCGGCTAAAGAATATGCCGAAAATCGCGATGAGAGCAGAATCCAGCAAGCTGAGAAACGCTATGAAGAGAGTTCAAAAGAGGCTCGAAAAGCTAGCTGCTACAGCGCAGCAGGCACTTTTCGAAGAAGAGGAAGGTTTCTTATACGGGTCTGAGATAGCAGATTAATAGTAAGTATGAAAATAGTTGCGTTATAAGAAAAAAATCTGTAGTTAAAACTTTAAACGTGTTTTTCTCGGAACGACATTTCTCAAATTTGCTGACACTCTAACTCGAATGCAAATCATAGAATCATCTTGAAATTTTTTGAGCATACTCAGTACATGTTTTCCTATACGATGACCGTCCAGTTTTTCATTTGAACAAAAATTGTCAATTTTCCATGCAAAAAACGGACAATTTTTCAGGCAAAATTCAACATTTTTTTTCAATACTTCGCCATTTTGTGAATTTTTAATATTTTTTCAAACCCGAGCCTCATCGTAGGGGAAATATCTTTTAGTTTAACAGGCATTTTGTATTTTTTGATTTCAGGCACTCTGAAGGCGCCAATCGTGTCAGCAGTTGAGCAACTTTTTTTTTGACCCTAGGCAGATTGCGCATAAGTCTGCCAAATGTAAATATGTTTACTTAAAAAAATTCATGTAATAAGTCAACATATACAAGAATATATCCTCCAAGTTTGAACAAATTTCATGCAATAGTTTTTATTTTATAAATTCCAGAATATCGCCTAATTTTTCGCATGTCACACTAGGATAGCCCCTTAATGCACAGAAAAGCGGTAGAGTAAAGAAGTTTATTATAGAATCTATAATATAATATAGATCATGTTTCGAAGTGCAACGAGTTACCGTTCTGACTGTATTGTGTATTTACACCGTTGCGTGAACGATTTGGAAAAGTATGTATTTTCTAGCTAACTTTCAAAATCAAAATTATTTCAATTAGAAATATGAGTTTATGATGATTTTTTAAATTGTCCAAGTGTGTATGTCCAATGTTGGGGAAGTGTATTCTAACCAAGCTGAACGCCGAGGAATCCGATCAAACGTTACTACCAATAAGTAGTTCTGCACTAATTTACACAAAATTTACTAGCTATAACATTGTATTCGCATTCCTCTACAGCGGAAATTAAAAATCACCGACTTCAATACGATTACTCTATAAGAGAATTACGTAAACTAGATCATAATATTAGGTGAACAAAATTATATCAAACATCCGTAAAACAATGCTATCTTTATAAATATTTGTGTAATCTTTAGTCACATAATGAACGAAACACCGTTTTCCCACATTTTACAAAGTGACTCCAAGAAAAGACTTCCGCACGTATGTACTTCCTTCACGAAAGATTTATGACAAACTGAATTTCTGTCGAGCCTGAGGAACAGAAATAGACAAGGAAGAAAAAAAGACATTTTTCGTTGTATACCGAATTACAAAATAGGGAGAAAAACTTCTTTCTCTGTAAAGAACCGCATAATTTTCAAAATTACTAGTATTTACCTACACGTGTTGCCAGTGCACCGATCGATTCCACTTATCCCGCAAATGGGTGTACATAGTTCATAAATTATAGATGCCGTCATTCACTTTCGCACGTTCTAAATTGTACAGATTATTTCATGACACTTTTCGCTGAAGATATACTCTATAATGCAGCAAGTCGATAAGTGCGTGAGGGGGGTGGGGGCATTCATGGAACCCCGGCTTGGAGTTCAAAAAGGTCTCAACCTTCGTCGAGGATGGACGAATTAATCAACAAGTATTACGATCCAAGTATACATTTATTAACAATAATCGGACTTTGGCCGCATAAACGTGTCACGCTTAGAAAGATTCAGAATATCGTTTTTATAATTATTTTTCTGTCGGCCATTGTATTCCAGGTACTGTATTTCATATCGGTACCACCACGTATATATTTGAATTTGTCATGCTATGGCACTGGTTTTCTACATACTTTTGCAATTTGTTTTTCTAACAAAAAAATATTTCAATTTATCTTCGAACTTAACATACTACCGTTTTCAGCTAACGATATTCACAACATCAAAGTTTACAACGAAACTTCTGTTAAAAAATCTCTCGACTATAATAATGGCTTTGGGTTCCGTCCTGAAATATGTAACGTTTTTATATCATTTCAAAACTGTAAGTTGACGAACTAGTTAAATCCAGAGTATATAAATTATTCTTAAACTAAAATCACTACGCGTTACATAGGTTAACGACATTATGTGCATAATAAAGGATGACTGGTTGGCGGTAAGAAACAAAGACGAGTTAGAAATAATAGAAAGACACGCACGTATAGCTACTCGGAATTCGAAAATTTTCACACGTGAGAAAAACATATAATACGAGCATTAGAAAATCGATGTGCTCAAAATTAATCATACACAATTTTGTACAGTATTCATTTACCTAGCAGTGGCATGCGTGATGTTGTGTCCATTCATCAATGACATTTCACACTTCGGCGCACCGGTCAACCAATCTCATTCGCATCAATTGCCAGTTTCTGCGGAATTCTACGTTGATCAGGAAAAATATTTCAGTGCTCTTGTGTGTTACGTAGACCTTGTTGCCCTTTTAGTTGGCACGACATTTGTGGCTACCGAATCTATAGCTATTATGTGTATGGAACATTTGTCTTCTTTATTTACCATTGTTAGGTATTGTATGAATACGTTTGTGTGTGTCTCAAATCCCGGATAAATCGCGGCGTCAAAGTTAATGAAATTTACACTAAATTTTGAGCGTTAGAGACGAAGTAGTACCGACATTCATAATCGGCATCATGTTTTATGTAAAATAAGCGACCATTTCAAATTTTTGATAGTTCGGGTGTTTTATAATTATCTCACGAAGTTGTCAAAATTAAAGTTTTCAGATTAATATCTCACCAACACACATTAGTAACATTTATTTTTAATAATTCAAGTTCGCTATTCCAATACGAAAATTAATTAATTAACATTTTTTCAATTCGTAACAGTACGTTTTATATTTGTGATTCATTGTTTTATAGACGATTGTTAGTTGCTACAAAATATTGATTCTTCATAATTCTATTTTCACAGCTATCGCATTAGGCAAGCGTTTCTCAATGACTTCGATCGAATCTGTACTTCTGTGAAACATACTGTGAACCACCAGACTTTACTGATTGTGAGCGCAGTAGAACTACATTCACATGCCTTTCAGTTGGTATCTATTATAATAAACAATTCTGATATTACGATCAATTTCAGAATTATATGTAAACGTCATTAAAAATGAACTCAATTTTAATCAAGTTTTTGTAGAAATAAGAATTTGATTTATATATATTGTTATTGCTCCATTCTTATTGCATAATGATGTTCGTCATTTCTAATTGTAAAGATTTACCGAATATATGAAAGCTGCATTTATACTTTCGTATGGCATACTACTCATACTGGGAGTATCGTCTCTAAGCATTAATTTATTTCGCGTAAGTAACATTCTTATTTAATCTTCGAAAATTGTAAGGAACGAATACTAAAATATAATTAATACTAATTCACATTTCACGTCGTTTTATCCTCAGGTTTCACAAGCAATTCTTTTTCTAGACGATATAAGTGAATTGTTGATTTCTACGTTCTTTATTGTGGCTGAGTTTGTATACATGTTTTTCTTTAATTACATATCACAACGTGTAATGGATTTTCACACGGATATCTCCACACAACTGTAAGTGCTACCCATATCTCTTAGCAAGATGTTCTTTTCATTAATTACCACTTTCGTCTAAATTATTCAAAATAGTTGTTACTCTATATAATTTCAAAGTGATTGTTCGAAATTATAGTGATGCCAATATTTCTTAGATACAGCATAAACTGGCATGAAGCGCCGCTGCGTGCACAGAAACAATTATTGTTCATCATGTTAAGAAACACTATACCCTGGTCTTTAAATGTGTTTGGCTTATTTATACCGTCCATAGAAGGTTTTTGTCTGGTAGGTATACATATATTTTCTCTGTTGTTAAAACTGACAGGGACTACTACACTGTACAACAAATTGAAACCTATTTTAAGTTTCACAATGTCCACTGGGTGATCATTATAGTCCTATTCGTTCTAAACACGAACCCGCAACAGAATTACGCTATTTCCCTCTTATTTTGGGGGTCATGACTTTTACTGAAAACGGACGATTTTAGTGAAAATGAAGTATTAAGTACATAAAATCATGAAATAAATACTAGAAAGTTCAATGTCGTTTTAAAAGATAGAGAAGTGTTTCTCGAATAATAAATGTTCAAGAAACGGTCGATATCCTTATTTTCTATGGAATATTTCTGCATTTTTACAACAAGATTTTGTTTAGTAGGAAATTTATACCCAGCAATGAATTTTACGCACATCATTAAAGACCAATCTCTTCAGCATAAGGGTGGAACGCTTTCTAATCTGGACAGTTCGAAGAAATATCCATCGGCCAAATGGGCAGGGTACTTTGCTGTCCTGCAGCCGCAGTTCGCTTATTTGCATTCCGCGGTTTGGTAGTCACGCATAATCGACAAAAATAGTATCTCATTACACAAGGATCCACTATCCATCGGGCATGGTATTTTGTCGTCATTGCAGACGCAGTTCGTTTATTTGGATTCCGCGGTTTCATAGCTACGCATAATCGACAACAACAGCATCTCATTACACAGGGATCCACTTTGTATATGTATAACGTTTAATTTCTTTGTAAACACAGAATCTACTGACAGTGTACAGTAGTATAATCGAGAAACTCTCCTCTACTTTTTAAGGCTAAACTGATGTTCCCAGAATTTCCAGTTTTGCCTTAATTCCGAATTTTTGCGAAAAACTTCGGTTTTTTGAAAGACTCGAAATTGTCAAAAATTGAGGGTCATAGGGTATTTCTGCTTCCGGGTCGGCTTTCGGATTGAGAAAATCTAAAAGATGGTGTTGTACAGTGTTACCGGACGAATATATAAATAACATTCACTTGTGTAACTATTTACTAGATAATCAGTTTTTGTAAAAATGCAAAAATATTGCATGGAACATACGCTTCTCGGTCGGTTTATAATATAATCGAGAAATTCTACTCTACCTTTTAAGGCTAAACTGAACTTCATAGGATTTCCAGTTTTACTGGTAATACCTAATTTTCACGGAAAACGTCGGTTTTTTGAAAGACTCGAATTTGTCAAATATTGGGGGTCATTGGGTTTTTCTGCTTCCGGATTCGGGGTTGGTAATGAGGATATCTAAAAGTGTCCCCCAGCGTCATATGCGAAAAAATAGTGTTGTACAGTGTTACGAGCCGAATTTGTAAATAAAACTCACTGTTTCAGCTCGCCAGAATGTCGATGTCTTACTTTATGGTAATTCATTCCATGCAGAATAAAAACGCTGATAATGAAGTATGTGATAGTGAAGATTATCAGTCGACTAGAATTTGCGTTAATTAGTTTCGTGACAAATTAAACAAATTTCGTGATGTAGACGAATCTGGCTTTCATTTATTTCATAACACAACAAATTCTACTTATAATGCCTTTTCTCTTATGGCAATATTAACATACAACATTCTACAAATATATCAAACTTTAGAATTTGGTCGTTTTGACCTTGGGCACTTGGCAACCTCAAATAATAAATGTGCCATAAATTATAGGTCTTAATATTTATAATATTAGTACCCGAGGGGTCGGAAAGAAAGGAAGAGAGAAAATAACATTGTAGGACCAATATGTCGGGCAGATTCCGATGATAGGCTAACTAGTAGGTAAGTATTTGGACGCTCGAGAAAAACTCGAAGAATGGTTTGACGTTTTTACAACTAAAGTTGTACCGCGCCAAATTGCGCGTCGTTCCTCTTTTGACTCGATCTAATCGAAATCGATTATTGTTGATGTAATATCTAGAAACATTTTCATAGTCACTGACGTTATAGTTCTTGCTGTACCCAATACGCAACCGACTTTGTTTTTGGGAAATATTGGAAGATGCCAAGGCACATCGGTTTTGTAAAAAGTCAACTTTTCACAATTTCGTATCTCGACAATTACACAGCGTAGCATTAAATTTTTTTCTCATTCAGATCGGAAAGCATCAAACGTTTCAATAAAATATATAAATTATCTGCCTATCGACGTTAACTAACATTTACATTTAGTTTTGTTAATCAAATGTACATAAATCATAAGGGAATGATTTGAAATCATATCAAAATTCAAACGAATTTTTTGAACCTTGCTTTTAAAGAAACCGTAAAAAACAGGTGGTTAATACAGACGCCTGGGTTGATATGGTGTTATTTGTTTACCGTTTAGCGGTGTTTTAGGATAAAGGATCGAACCAGTGGGCACTTTAATGTCAACAGATTAGAAACTGTTTATTATACGACTACGTATACATATAACGCCGACAGATATTAAAATACTCACACCTATTATTTTACTATCGTGATTCGCTTAGCTTCTCTCTGCCAGGCGGCTCCTAAAACTCGGTAGCCCTTTTACACTCTCATCCATACATTTTCGGACACCAGCGATACGTGCCCACTCCGCTCATGGGTCACCCGGATTCTCTCTCATACATTTTTAAAAAAATTCACTGGAATTCTTTTTACAAAACTAGTGCTCGATCCAAGCATTCTTCTTTCACACCCTACTAAAGACATTAACTTGTACCAATAGAAACTGTCGCGCTATTGGGTACATCGGATCCGTCTGATTAGCGCTGATTTTTTTCGCTGGCCTTTCTTGTTTTTAATTCGGCCACGAATTAGGGTAGGGCATTGAATATAATATTGTATCCATCTAGTAGAATTATCAGAGCTATCAACAAGTTCGGGGACGAATCGACGACCCGTGACACTCTGAATGTACATACTTACATACAGGGTGTCCCAGCTAACGTGCACGTCCCTGAACCAGGTTATAGCTGAGGTAATTCTAAAATAGGGAAGTGACATTCGTAATGTCGTATCTTAATTCGTGGCCGAGTTATTAACGAAAAACGATAGCGAATTATGATTCCTATGGGGCCCTATGGGGCTCCGTTGGGCCCAGCGGCGAGACAGTTCCTACTGGTGCAGACCTGCTACTGTCGCGCCCCCCCCCCCCCCATCCATACCACCGATCAGCAACATGACCTGCCGATTTCAAGAAGTCATTCTCTCCAAGGTGATGGAATGTGAACGATTACTGGCGCTGTCCCATATTATTGGTTTTTTAAGTTTTTCCTTATCTTTGATATATCCATTGCAGTCGGCAGTTATGAGTAAATGTAAACTTCCCTACCGATAATAGTTTTGGTAGTGAGTCAGTGGTTTTAGATTGAATTTGCTTACCCATCTGGGATTGGTGGGCTCGCGACCACGTAGGCGGCCACTTAGCGCCTATGATGATTCGAAGTGATGGGGAGGTGCTCCAGTCTTACTTCTTGCGCTGTTCCGCATCCACCCTTCTCCAACTAACGCCGCCTGACCAACTCAAGATCTGCGAGCGTTTCACCGATCCAGGTCTAATCCACGTGTATGCTATTTGAACCGTGCCCTGGTCACTACCTCAACGTATCGGGTTCGGCTTCACCCCACCTTAAGAAGGAATGGTGTCGAGCAGAAGTGTGGAAAGTTACTGTATTAGTAGAAGCTAGTATCTATCGCAAATTCTGATACGAACATCGTACGACATTTAACGCGTTGGCGAAATCTGTATTTGGGATACTGTTTCCGGGACCGTGGGATTAATTTATAAAATTACTGTTGTGCCTTGTTGTATTTATGTTTGTTTAAGATTCAAATATTTGTTGTACGTATCTGGTGACGTGTGGTATTGGTATTTGAATTTGAATTGATATGCGTTAGCAAATGCTTTTAATTCTGGCAAGGAACTTCCCATCATACATGGTCTGTCCGGAAAGTAATAGGACTGATTTTTTTCCGCCGCGACTGTACTTCGGAGCTCTCAGGTGCCGACTGGATTCGGTAGAGGAGGTCCTTAGCTAATGAACGAGGGATTGGTCAATTGTCTCCGAGAATCTGGAGAGTCAGGACAGCCTTTTTCCCGCGACGTGTTTTTGTCCGCGGTACAAGCAGAAAATTCAGTGTTCGTTAGAGCAGAGGTTGGCAATCGCTAAAATTTAATCAATTCTGTGTGAAACGCGGTAAATCTGCGAGAAAGACATTTGATATGATCAAGCAGGCTTATCCAGATAATACTTTAGTAAGAAGTAGTGTGTTTCGGTGGCACAAGGCCCTTTCGGAGGGCCGGGAAGAGGTCGCCGATGAAGACCGCGCTGGAAGACCTTCGACTTCGACAAACACCGACAATGTGACTCGTGTGCTCGAAGTTTTGAACTCTGACTGTCTACTGAGTACTCTTTTAATTGCCCAAATGTTAAATTTCCCAAAAACTGTGGTTCATAACATTGTGACGGAGCACCACGACAATGCAGCGGCTCACACCTCCTTTCTTGTGACCAGCTAAATGACCCAGGCAGGTATCCTAACGCTTCCCCAGCCATCCTACATCCCAGATTTGGCCTCCCCGGACTTCTTTTTGTTTCCTCGCCGGAAAATACCGATGAAAAAAAATCATTTTGAAACGAATCATTTTGAAAAGAGGGGATCCAAGCAGCTTGTACCGCGGCTCTAAAGGCCATTCCGGAGAATGCTTACCATGACGCCTTCAATGCTTGGAAATCGCCCTGGCAGCGCTGTATCGACGCAGGAAGAGCCTTTTTTGAAAGTTTTTCAAGAATTATAACGATTGGCTCAATAGTTTTTTTTTATCGACTCAGTCCTATTACTTTCCGGACAGACCATGTATGTGTTATATGTTAAACGGACGTGTGCATAACTTGATAATGATTCGCTGTTAGTTTTAGTGGATTTTGTCACGTAGCAATAATTTACATTATGGTATAATTTACAATACATATGGTGTTTACAGTGTGGTGTGTTTACTGTATTGAAGTCTTACTATAAAAATCGAAAAATGCTATCAACTATTAGCCTCTAGTTTTAAAACATGAAAAAAATGCAGATGTATTCAACATGTAGTGGTACAAACTATACTATTCACAACTTGTTTTACAGTAAAAATTGCTTAGCCGTTTTTTAAAATTTGTCAGGTAACCAGAATCGTAAACTACAGAATTCTTCAACGATTATCAATAACGTCGGATTATTTCCACATTTCGTATTATTTGTCTGTCTACTAAAACTTTAATTGCATAATAGTATGTAGGTAACCAATTCTTATAATGTTGAAATAAATATTTTAATATGAGACATATTATAGCTATAGGGTGTAATGAAACATCGAGACCTTTTTCAGCATCAATGATACGCATCAAAAGCAGACAATAAAGTAATTACACTTAGATCAGCAAACAAACCCGTGTCGAAATGCACCATCTTTAGGTGACCCATCTTAGATTTACTATTACCAGGTGAGATAAAAGTTTATAAAAAAATATAACTGCTGCGAGTATTCCGGATAAATAGCACGTATTATTACTTAAAAAGCAATTACTTGTCTAAACAACTTTGATTGCTTATATCATAGCTAGTGTTTATTAACCCGAGAAAAGTTGAGAGCATTCACAGTATCTTCCTTTCCGAAGATTGTTATGTCCTCAAAAAAGCATAAAAAATGCAAACGTATGGGCCAAGTACAATACACGGTATTGTTACTTTGCAATAGATTACTCATTAACATAAGCTTCATTTTACGAAGTATTTGAAATCAAAAAAATGTGGGCAAGTACAAATTATTACACAGCTACAACACATTGACATCGCTAAATAAATATATTCGGTTAACTAAATTTCCAAAAAAATGATTCCTCCCATTTAATTAATAAATCTGTTTACTGCTCTATTAAATGTACTTGGTGGCCCGCTTTTTATTTCTTCGTATTATTCGTATAATCGTATAATCAGTTACCATTCTCCCTGTTTACAGATACTACACAAAACGATATGAAGTGTGTGTACCAACGCAAAAGAAGTTATTATTCATTATGTTTCGAAGTGCAACGAGTTACCGTTGCGATTGTATTGTGTATTTACATGGTCAATTTAAGAATTTGGAAAAGTATGTATTTTCCAGCTAATTTTGAAAATCAATATTATTTGAAATAGAATTATCAGCATATAATTATTTTTTAAATTGTTAAAGTATCTGTATCCAATTTTACGGCGGTGTATTCTAACCAAGCTGAACGCCAAATAATTCGACCACATGTTACTTACAATTAATAGTTCTGTATTAATTTACACCAAATTCAGTGGCTATAACATTGTATTCGCATTTCTCTGCAGCGGAAATTAAAATTTACCGACTTCAATAACATAACTCTATAAGAGAATCCCATTCACTGGATGATAATATTAGGTAAAAAAAAATTATTTCAAACATCCGTAAAACAATGCTCTCTTTATAAATATTTACCGATAGTGTAATCATTAGCCCCATGATGAATGAATCACACTTTTCCCACATTTTAAAAAGTAATTCCAAGAATATACTTTCGTATACGTACTTCCCTCACGGAAGATCTATAGCGTACTGAAGTTCTAGCGATTCCGGAGAACAGAAATACGATGGAAGAAAAAAAAGGTGTTTTTACGTTATAATACCGAATTACAAAATATTGAGAAAAAGTTCTTCCTTTGTAAAGTATCGCATAATTTACAAAATTACTAATATATACCTACAAGTGTTGCTAGTGCTCCGATCGATTCCACTTATCTCACATATAGGTATACATAGTATGTAAATTATAGAGCCCGTCATTCACTCCCGCACAGTCTAAAGGGTAGAAATTATTTCATGACACTTTTCGTTGAAGATATACACTATAACGCAGCGAGTCGAAAAGCACATGAGGGGGGAGGCGGCAATTACGGAACCATGGTCTGGTGTTCAAAAAGGTCTCAGCCTCTGTCGAGGATGGACGAATTAATCAATATGTACTACGCTCCAAGGATATATTTGTTAACGGCAATCGGACTTTGGCCACATAAACATGACACACTTAGAAAGATTCAGAATATCGTTCTTATAATTATTTTTCTGTCGGCCATTGTGTTCCAGGTACCGTATTTCATATCGGTACCACCACGTATAATATATTTCAATTTATCATGCCATGGCACTGGTTTTCTACATACTTTTGCAATTTGTTTTGCTAACGAAAAATACTCCTATTTTGCTTCGAACTTAGCATACTACTGTTTTCAGCTAACGATATTCACAACATCGAAGTATACTACGAAACTTTTGTTAAAAAATATCTCGACTATAATAATGACTTTAGGTTCCGCCCTGAAATACGTAACGTTTTTATACGGATTGAAAGCTGTAAGTGAACGAACTAGTTAAATCCAGAGTATATGAAACATTCTTAAACTAAAATCACTACGCGTTACATAGGTTAACGACATTATGTGCATAATAAAGGATGACTGGTTGGCGGTAAAAAACAAAGACGAGTTAGATATAATAGAAAGGCACGCACGTATATCTACCCGGAATTCGAAAATTTTCACACGTGAGGAAAACATATAATGCAAGCATAAGAAAATCGATGTGTTTAAAACAAATTATACACAATTTTGTACAGTATTCATTTACCCAGCAGTGGTCTGCCTGATGTTATGTCCATTCGTCAGCGACTTTTTAGAGTTCGGCGCACCGGTCAACCAATCTCAATCGTTTCGATTTCCGGTTCCTATGGAATTCTTCGTTGACCAAGACAGATATTTCAGTATACTTGTATGTTACGTGGACTTTTTTGTCCTTACAGTTGGCACGACATTTGTGGCTACCGAATCAATATCTATTATGTATTTGGAACATTTGTCTTCCTTATTTAACATTGTTAGGTATGGTATCAACACGTTTGGGTTTGTCTGAAATCTCGGATAAGTCGTGGCGTGAAAATTAAGGAAATTTACACTAAATTTTGAGCTTATATGGAGGAAGTAGTAGAGACATTTTTAATCGGCATCATCTTTTATGTCAATAAAGTGACCTTTTCAAATTTTCGATAGTTCGGACGTTTTATAATTTTTTCACAAAGATGTCAAACTAAACATATCAGATTCATATCTGTCCCAACATGATACTAACTTTTTTAAAATTATTCAGTTTCGCAATTATAATACGAAAATTAAGTAATTAACGTTTTTGATATTTATAATAGATATTTATAATAGATATTTAGATACGCTTTACATTTGTGATTTATTGTTTTAACGACGATTGTTAGTTTCTATTTAATATTGATTCTTTGAAATTCTATTTTCACAGCTATCGCATTAGACAAGCATTTCGCAATGACTTCGATGCAACCTGTACTTTTGTGGACCATACTGTCAACTACCAGACTTTAGTGAGCGCAGTAGAACTACATTCACATGCCTTTCAGTTGGTATCTATTATAATAAAAAATACTTATATTACGATCAATTTCAGAATTATATGCATAAGTACTTCATAAAAAATAAACTTATTTTTAATCAAGTTTTTATAGAATTCAGAATTTGATTTTGATATTGTTACTGTTGCATTATTGTTACATAATAATGTTCGTCATTTCTAATGCTACTTGTCAAGATTTACCGAATATTTCAAAGCTGCATTTATACTTTCGTATGGCATACTACTCATACTAGGAGTATCGTCTCTAAGCATTAATTTATTTCGCGTAAGTAACATTGTTATCTGATCTTCGAAAATGGTAAAGAACGAATATTAAAATATAATTAATACTAATACACATTTCATTTTGTTTTATTCTCAGGTTTCACAAGCAGTTCTTCTTTTAGATGATGCAAGTGAATTTTTCATTTCTACGTTCTTTATTGTCGCTGAGTTCGTATACATGTTTTTCATTAATTATGTATCACAACGCCTGATGGATTCTTACACGGATATCTCCACACAATTGTAAGTGCTATTACTTTCTTTTAACAAGATGTTCGATTCATTAATAACCACTTTCGCCTATAGTATTCGAAACAGCTGTTACTCTAAATAATTCGAAGTGATAGTTTGAACTAATTGTGATTTTAATATATCTTAGATACAGTACAAACTGGCACGAAGCGCCGCTGCGTGCTCAGAAACACTTATTGTTCATCATGTTAAGAAACAGTAGACCCTATTCCTTAAATGTGTTTGGCTTGTTTGTACCGTCGATAGAAGGTTTCAGTCTGGTATATATTTTCTCTGTTGTTGAAACTGACAGGTAGTACTACACTGCACAACAAATTGAAACCTATTTTAAGTTTCACAATATCTACTGAATGATTATTATATGTGGTCTACCTCGTTCTAAACACAAATCTAGCAACAGAATTACTCGACTACCATCTTTTTTGGGTGGTCATGAATTTTAGTAGAAACAGTCGATTTTAGCGAAAATGAACTATTACGAAAAATCTTAAAATATCAGGAAGATCAATGTAGCCTTAAAAGGTGGAGGAGTGTCTTTCCAATACTAACAGTTCAAAAAACAGTCGACATCCTTATTTTCTACGTATTATTTTTGCATTATTATGAGGAAATTGTTGTATAGTAGCAAATTGTTACTCAGCAATGAATTTTGTGCACATTATTAAAGACGAATCAATTCATAAAAAAGTTGCAACGTTTTCTAATCTAAACCGGTCGAGAAAATATCCATCAGTTCAGTTATTTGGATTCCGCGATTCCGTAGCTACGCATAATCTATTGTACAACAACAGCATCTCGTTACATAGGGATCCACTTTATATATGTACATACCTATAACGTTTAATTTTTTTGTAAATTCGATGCTGTCTATATATTTCCTACTAGATAATCATCTTTTCATAAAAATGCACAAATATTGCGTAAAACATACGCACATCAGTTTTTTTGTCAACTATAATGGCTATTTGCAACCATTTAACCCCATTGAATCTAATGACAGTGTACAGTAATATAATCGAGAAACTCACCTCTACCTTTTAAGACTATACTGATTTTCCCAGAATTTTCAGGTCTGTCGGTAATTGTGAATTTTTACGAAAAACGTCGGTTTCTTGAAACACTCGAATTTGTCCAAAATTGAGGGTCATAGAGTACTTGTGCTTCAGGATTTGGGTTTTGGAATGAGGAAATCTAAAGGTGTCCGTCAGTGTCATGTGCAAAACTGGTGTTGTACAGTGTTACGAGACGAGTATATAAATAAAACTCACTGTTTCAGCTCGCCAGATTGTCGATGTCTTACTTTATGGTAATTCATTCCATGCAGAATAAAAACATTGATCGTTAAAACATTAATAAAGCATATGATTGTGGAGGTTCTCATTCTACTACAACTTGCGATAGTTGTAGCAGATAGTTGTAGTTAGCTTCGTGACAAATTAAACTGATCTCGTAATGTAGACGATTCTGGTTTTCATTTATTTCTTAACACATGAAATTCATCTGAGAAAGCCCTTTTTATTAAGGTTACAACTTACCACGATCTACAAATATATCAAAGTCTACAACTTGGTTCTATGAACCATGGTCGCTTGGCACGCTCTGTCCTTTCCGTTCGGCCGGCAGCGGACGAGCAATTGACCGCGGCGCGCTTGGGTGAAATTTGATACTGTAATAATGAATAGAGATTTGCTTTGTTTCAACTTTTTTTCCGTTGTTTACATATGCGCTCTAGTATTCATAAATTATATAAAAAGGAAGGAGTTGTTCACAAAGTCCGAAAAAATTGTTCTAGCTGTTATGACAAAAATTCAAGGCTATTAGGACGCAAGACGGCAAGAAATTTAACAAAAAAAGTCGTCACATTTTGTAACACATGCAGAAACCATCCGTACCTTTGTTTAAAGTGTTTTAATGAACTGCATTAAAATTATCCCATTTATTTTTTAATTTTTATCCTGTCGGTCCGAGGGACCGATAATGTCCAAACGGAAAGTTCATTGTCGGTCCGCAGGGACCGCCGTCGGGCTGAACGTGTTAAACAACGAACCCGAAAGAATACGAGTGAGCCGTTATCGAAGTCGGCGCGAGTCACGAGTGTGCGAATGCATGAATATATCTGTGAGAGAGTGGTCATGTGTACATAAATAAGTATGGAAAAGAGTGTCAGGATAACGCCGTGAGAGTCCGAATTAGAGAGTTTAGAATCTAAACTATCTAAACTTTAGATAGACAAGAGAGTCGCGGAAGAGTTCAGAGAGTGAGAGTTCAGAGTTAGCGTTAGGAGCTTACTTTAACAATAGTTATAATATTTAAAGGTATTTAGTTAATAAACTGTTTGATTAACAAGAACCAACTGAGTGCGATTAAACCTTCTGAAACACCACCAGAAGACAAACACCATCATAACATCAACAGACTTCTACATTATTTTCCTAATTGGATAGTTTTATTCGACACTGTTCGCAGGTGAGAACAAATTAAAACTTATACGGTGTAAATGTAATGTATTTTTGATGTTACAATAAATCAGAAAATTTGTAAGTGTTATCAATAATATATAAATTTAATACAATCGTCTCTTAAATTGTTGTAAAAATGTATTTAATGTCTAGAACTTGGATACATTCAAAGCGTCTTTTCAAATTGCTACAAAATTTGTTTAGTATTTGGTTAAAATATTCTATAAGCATGTCTTCGGAGACGGAGAAGATGAACAAAAGGACCGTGTCTTATAAAAAGATCATTACTTTTGAGATCAAATAACTCGTAATTGGCTGGACGGATTGTTTCGTAATTTGTCTCAACCTACCCGTCTCGGTTCCTGTCTCGGTACCGCCTTTACGGATATCATCGTACCCTTTGAAAAATTTGCGTTTTTAATACCGTTTGAATATTCCAAAAACTTAACCCGAGACAACACCTTGTCTCTTAATTGCCGTTATCATCAAGATATCTCGTGTGTTTTGACGCTACAAATACTATTCGCAGTTATCGAACCAAATATTGCACTGCTCGTTGTAAGAACGGGGCTGAGAATAATCTGACAGTCATGCAAAGAAATACGAAAATATGCTTAGTCACAAGTCTTAAAGTCTATACTGCAACCAGGTAATATGAGGTCACCTTGTCCACACAACATAGAGTGTCCAAGCTAACGTGCAGGTCCCTGAATCAGGTGATAGCTGAGGTAATTCTAATATAGGGAAGTGAAATTCGTAATGTTGTATCTTAATTTGTGGCCAAGTTATTAACGAAAGGCGATAGCGAATCAGAGGGCTTCGTTGGGCCCGGCTGCGCGACACTAGAAATTCTGCACCAGTAGGGTACTGCGCCAGTAGGAACTGTCGCGCCGCTGGGCCAAACGGAGCCCTATGATTCGCTATCGGTTTTGCCGACTTTGCGTATTCTCCTGCCTTAGCCCTATAGTATTCCTTATACTGACATATGTTACACATCTAGAGAAAACTTGAGACGTCAAAAGTTTTCGATCAATTTTCAGAAACGAAGTATAACGTTCTAATTGTGAAACAACGTAATTTTATTAATTGTAACAGATATGATACAAAATGGTATGAAGTCTATGTACCAACATGAAAATTACCCATCATGATTTCAAATGCGACGGATTACCGATGTGACTGTATAATGTATTTACATCGTCGATTGAAGGATTCGAAAAGTATGTACTTTCTAGTTGACTCTCAATATTAATATTTTTTCAAATAGAAATATCAGTAATTATATGATCATTTTTTACCTTGACAGAGTTTCTCTGTCTAATTTTATGGCAGTGTATTCCAACGAAGCTGAACGGCGATAAAACAAACCAATCGTTGCTTACAATAAATAGTTCCACTTGTAAATTACACAAAATTTAGTACTTGTAACATTGTATTCGCAATCCACTACACCCTAACATTCACAGATATCAAAAAGATAACTCTAACAGAATCCAATACACTGTATCATAATACATATTAGGTGAACAAAATTATTTCAAACAACCGTAAAACAGTGCTATTGTTATAAATATTTACCGACAGTATAATCTTTAGTCCCACCAAAAACGAAACAACCTTTTCCCACACTTTTAAGGGGAGCATTCGCTGAACATATTTCCGTATGTACTTCCCTCACAAAAGTTTCATAAAGTACTAAATTTCGGTCGAGTCGGGGGAACAGAAATTCACAAGGAAACAAAAGGTATTATTCATTGTAATACGGAATTACAAAATATAGAGAGCAATTTCTTCTTTCGTAAAGTACCATGCAATTTTCGAAATTACTCATATGTGTACAGCCACACGTGTTGCTAGTGCTCCGATCGATTCCACTTATCTCACATATAGGTATACATAGTATGTAAATTATAGAGCCCGTCATTCACTCCCGCACAGTCTAAAGGGTAGAAATTATTTCATGACACTTTTCGTTGGAGATATACACTATAATGCAGCGAGTCGAAAAGCGCATGAGGGGGGAGGCGGCAATTACGGAACCATGGTCTGGTGTTCAAAAAGGTCTCAGCCTCTGTCGAGGATGGACGAATTAATCAATAAGTATTACGCTCCAAGGATACATTTGTTAACGGCAATCGGACTTTGGCCACATAAACGTGTTATACTTAGAAGGATTCAGAATATCGTACTTATCGTTGTTTTCCTATCGGCTACAGTGTTTCAGGTACAGTAAATAAATCTAGGTTAATATCGATAGTTCCACTTTTATACTTTACCTTATCATTTCATGCCACAGGGTGTTCACATACTTTTTGCTACCAAAAAAATACTTTTTCTTGCATCGAACTTAGTCTTCTAATGTTTTCAGCTGACGACATTTATAACAATAAAGTATACCACGAAACTTTTGTTAAAAAATCTCGCGACTATAATAATGGCTTTGGGTTGCATTCTCAAATACATAACATTTTTATATCAATTGAAGAGTGTAAGTCGACGAACTAGATAAATCCAGACGATATCAAACCGTATAAAAGTAAAATCACTATGCATTACATAGGTGAGCGAAATTATGCGGATAGTAAAGGGTGATTGGTTAGCGGTGAATAACGAAGACGAATTAAATATAATAGAAAGGCATGCGCGTGTATCTACCCGGAGTTCGAAGATTTTCACACGTGAGAAATACATCCAATACAAGTGTACGAATATCGTTGTGTTCAAAATAAGTTATAAAGAATTTTGTACAGTATTCATTTACCCAGCAGTGGTCTGCCTGATGTTATGTCCATTCGTCAGCGACTTTTTAGAGTTCGGCGCACCGGTCAACCAATCTCAATCGTTTCGATTTCCGGTTCCTATGGAATTCTTCGTTGACCAGGACAGATATTTCAGTATACTTGTATGTTACGTGGACTTTTTTGTCCTTACAGTTGGCACGACATTTGTGGCTACCGAATCGATATCTATTATGTATTTGGAACATTTGTCTTCCTTATTTAACATTGTTAGGTATTGTATGAACATGTTTGCGTGTGTCTGAAATTCCGGATTTGTCACGGTGTCAGAACTAATGAAATTTGCATTAAAATTTGAGCTTATAGGGTGGAAGTAGCATGGACATTTATGAGTTGGCATCGCCTTTTATGTCAAAATAGCGACCATTTCAAATTTTCGATAGCTCGGGTGTTTTATAATTATCTCACGTAGTTGTCAAAATAAACATTTCAGATTAATATCTGATCCAACATGTTACTAACATTTTTTTAAATTATTCAGATTCGCAATGCTAATGCGAAAATTAATTAACATTTTTATATTAGTGATTCATTGTTTTGAAGACGGTTGTTAGTTTCTACACAGTATTGATTCTTTATAATTCAATTTTCACAGCTATCGCATTAGACAAGCATTTCTCGTTGATTTCGAAGGAACCCGTAGTTCTGAGGAACAAGCTATGAATTACCATACTTTATTGAGCGCAGTGAAAATGCACTCACATGCCTTTCAGTTGGTATCTATTATGATAAAAAATACTTACAATTAGACTATGTTCAATTTTTTTATTCAGTTTTTATAGAATTCATAATTGTTATTGCTGCATTATTACTCTACATATTACTATAATCATTATTTTGATTTACTTGTCAAGACTTATCGACCATTTGAAATCAACGTTTGTACTTTCATATGCTGTACTACTCATACTGGGCGTATCGTCTCTCAGCATTAATTTATTTCGCGTAAGTGACATTGTTATCTAATCTTTATTGGTTAAACAACACATGAGAATACGATGAATACTAATACCCACTTTATTTCATTTGATTCTCAGGTTTCTCAAGCAATTCTTTTTTTAGACGACATAAGCGAATTGTTCATTTCTACGTTCTTTATTATCGCTGAGTTTGTATACATGTTTTTCATTAATTACATGTCGCAACGTGCAGTGGATTCCTACACGAATATTTCCACACAATTGCAAGTGCTACCAATTTTTCTCAGCAAGACGTTCTTTTCATTAATAACCGCTATCGTCTAAAGTATTCGAAACTGTCATTATTCCATATAATTTCAAACTGAAAGTTCGAACTAACAGTGGTGTCAATATTACCTTCATTAGATACAGTACGAACTGGCACGAAGCTCCGCTGCCTGCACAGAAGCGATTATTGTTCATCATGTTAAGAAACAGTAGAGCTTATTCTTTAAATCTGTTTGGCTTGTTTGAACCCTCCATACAAGGATTTTCTCTGGTACGCAGTTTGTCTGTTGTTAAAATTGCCAGGTACTACTGTGAGAGGAAAATAACTGAAACTGACTGTTTCAGCTCGCCAGAGTATCAATGTCTTACTTTATGGTAATTCATTCTAAGCAGAACAAAGACGTTGATCGTTTAACCATTAATTAAGTATGTGATAGTGAAGATTATCAGTTTACTGCAGTTTGCGTTAGTTATAGCTACGTGGCAAATTAAACTGACTGCGTGATGTAGATGAATCTGATTTTCATTTATTTCTTGGCACGTCAAATGCTTTTTAGGAAGATTTATTACGGTTATGACGTACAACATCATACAAAAATACTAAATTCTACAACATGGTTGTATGGACTGTTGTTATTTGAGTATTACAAATAATACACGTGCCATACATTAATACGTTCTAATTGTTATATCAGAAATGGAGAAAAAGGGGGAAATAATATTGTAGGACTAGTATGTTAGGAAGTTTCAGACGATAGGCAAAGTAGTAAGAACTCGGACGTTTCGAGAAAAACTCGAAGAATGATTTGACGTTTTTACGAATGAAGTTTTACGAAAAGCTCCGTACACTAAGGTACGCGTGACTTGGCCAGGTGGGCCAATATTACTAATTACGCTATACAGGGTGTCCCAGCTAACGTGCAGGTCCCTGAACCAGGTGATAGCTGAGGTAATTCTAATATAGGGAAGTGACATTCGTAATGTCGTATCTTAATTTTTGGCCGAGTTATTAACGAAAAACGATAGCCAATCAGAGTGCTTCGTTGGGCCCGGCGGCGCGACAGTAGAACGACTGTGGTTCTGCACCAGTAGTATACTGTGCCAGTAGGAACTGTCGCGCCGCTGGACCCAACGGAGCCCTATGATTCGCTATCGTTTTTCGTTAATAACTCGGTCACGAATTAAGATACGACATTACGAATCTCACTTCCCTATATTAAAATTACCTCAGCTATCACCTGGTTCAGGGACCTGCACGTTAGCTGGGACACCCTGTATAACATAATTTTTTCGCAATTTACACTGGATAACTCTTACAGATTTTTTCACAAAAACTCAACTCCGGCGGAAGATATGCTCCAACAGCCTCAGTTTTTAAGAAATTGGAATTTGGAAAACTAGAATTGCCAGAGCGATCAATTTCATCGTAGAAGATACAGGAGGCATTCCGGAATATGGTACTGTATACCTTTCTTAGGCTCTGTGGTTTTAAATGTTTGTAAATAGCCGTCAACATTAAAAAATGGAAAATCTATTAATTTCATATGAAATTTCTATACAGCCTGGGATTATGTAGACATATCTGAAGAAAAAACAATCCAAACAATATCCGAATAGTTTCTGGTTCTGTCAAGTCAAGAAAATATCTGTTGACAACGTACGCACGGTATTTTGTCAGTGAAGAGCCACTTTACGCCTGTCTGCGACTCGCCAATGCCGTAACTACGCGTTGTTTATATCTAATACATGATGGTGTATTGTCCCCTACAGCCGCTGTAATTCATTTTTGTTCCGCTTCCCTCGCTGAAGTCGCACACGACGTCAGCTCAAGTTCTAGATGTGTAAACTGTACATTAGGGTGGTCGTTAAAAATTAAATCTTTTGCGAGGCCCCCCAAAAAGCTTCCTTATGATGCAAAAACACTGGGGATTTTTTTTTTTTTAATTAAAAACAACACGTGCCTCAAGAAGATTTAAGTTAATTTTTGGTATAATCATGTTTTTGGGAATTTTTATGAAAATACGATTTTATTCGAAATATAAACAATTATAGAACCCAACTCAATAAAAAAAAACATTAGTTAAACCTTGGAGTGAAGAAATCTACATATTAAAATTACGTTTGTACTAATTAAGTTTTAAAATAAAAATATCAATTTGAATATCTTTAATTTTTTTATTTAATAGATCAAATCAACTGGGAAAAATATTGAATTTAAATTTTTGTTTATTGTAATTAATTAACTAATGTTTTTTTAACCAGTAGAGGACAAAGTTCTCCGCAGATTGGGCTTTGGCCACCTAAACGTGTTACACTTACAGAAAAATTTAGAATATCGTTCGTATCGTTCTTTTAAACGACTGAGTCTTCTTTGTTGATCTATCCTAACACATCCTAACATTACTGGTTTAACAATTTGATACAATTTTTACTTCCTCCAACACCTATCCTTGTCTTTCTCTGGTTTCCAACTTATACTTTACACTTCCTACCCGTCTGAAGATATGACAAAAATGGTATGAAGTGTGTGCACCAACAAAAAATAGTTTATTAAATACATAAATGTATTTATACATGTACTTATACCGAAGCTAATTTTCGAAACCAATATTATTTCAAGTGGAAATATCAGTCTATGATTATTGCGTAACTTGTCAAAGCGTCAGGTCCTTATTTTAAGACAGTTTGATCCAACAAAGATGAATGCCAATACGTCAGACCAAATGTTACTTACAATAAGTTGTTTTGCAATAAAAAGTTGTTACGTTCCCACAGCATACCGCTCTTTGTTAGCTGGATGCTGGAACAGTGCACTTCTAAAAACCGTAAATTCATTTGAATAGTAACACAGTGCAATCGTCTTGATTGAGACTAGTGAACACGAACGAAATAAACAGATAAATCTAGCGAAGTTGTTACCACTCTAAACGCGTGATCTCTCGAAATTCGAAAGTTAGTAGACATTGAGTCCTGCGATTACAATGGAGACCTTGTTCGCACGGACATGTAAATCTGGCATCAGGCCCAATCCTGCGCAAGAAGTGCTCGAAAGGAATGAGATAAACATTACTAGGAATTGCCAGGTCCCATTCCGAGACGCATCACTACTATGGGTATTTAGTAGCAAGATGACATCAAGCAATTGAGAGTCCCAAAAAGCGTTACAAACCGACGAAGCGAGATGACTCAAAACCTTAATCCTTGGTACCCTCCGCCGCAGAGTTTATTCTCACTTCTGCATTCTTATTTCCGATACTGATTCTAATCCGTAACTCTTGTTACTACGCTATTCAGATGCCTCTGACTCACCTGGTTCCTCATTCTTTTGTTCCATTCGGAATCAATTTTGTGATCTTAGTAATAGTGCGAATGCGAGTTCGATGATGTGACAAAGTGAAGGGCGACACGAACACAAGTGAACACACAGAAGTACCGAGACAAACAATAGGGCCTTTCAAATAATCCACTTATTAAAAATCGTGATCAGGCGAAAGTTTGTATGCACCATATATCTCCCAAATCTCATACCACCAATCACCACAAGCCTTTAGCTAAGTCGAACCTTAACGAAAACGGAAGAAGAAAGTAATTGGAAATCCCCCAATTCCTGACGAAATCCGTAGTATTTGCCAGTAGTGCTGTGAGACAGTGTAATTCCATCAAATAACCGTCCACCTCCAAGGTAAAACAATTAGGCGAGAGTAGCTGAGAATTGTAAGGTTTGTTGTAAAATTTCTTTGCGATTGAATTCGTGGTCTGATAATGTTAATAAAATAGTTTGTTTCTCCAATGGCCACAGACTAATCAGGATTTGACCATCAGGACTGGGGGACCAAATATTAGTCTGGCCCTTGTTACGTCCCTGCCTGGTCATGATGCTTTCTCATCGTATGTTTGCTGTTTTGTCTTACAGTATAGTATTTTATTTGTATTCCTCTATAGTGTAGGGTCAACAGCGTAAGTAAAAATTCGCCGACCTCAATAAGGTGCGTCTAACACAATCCCATACATTGGATCAGAAAATTAGGTAAAAAAAATAATTTCAAACATCGGTGAAACTGTGATTTCGCTATAAATATTTACCGATATTCAAATCTTCAGTCCAGCGTGAACGGGAAATTCTTCTTTCACACTTTAAAAAGGGCATTCCAGAAACATACTTCCGTACGTACTGTCTTCACAAAAGTTCTATAACGTACTGAATTTCTGTCAAGTTCGGGGAACAGAAATTCACGAAGAAGAAAAAAGGTATTTTTTTATGTAATTCCGAATTACAAAATATTGGAAGCAATTTCTTCTTTCGCAAAGTACAACGCAATTTTCGAAATTACTCATATACATAGCCAAACGTGTTGCCAGTGGTTCGATCGATTCCACTTATCTAAGGGATGGGTATACATAGTTTATGAATTATAGATCACGTCACTCACTTTCGCACGGTTTAATGTGTAGAGATTATTCCATGACATTTCGCGCCGAGGATATTTACTATAATGTGGCAGAGGAAATATCATGCGAATTGGGAGGGTGAGGGAGGGGGGCAATCACTGAACACTGGCTTGGGGTCCAAAAAGGTCTCAGCCTTTGTCGAGGATGGACGAATTATTCTATAAGTATTACGGTCCAAGTATACATTTGTTAACTGCAATCGGGCTCTGGCCACATAAGCGTGTTACACTTAGAAGGATTCAGAATATCGTTGTTATTCTTCTTCTTCTGTCGGCAATTGTGTTTCAGGTACCGTAATTAAATTTAGATTAATATCGATTCCACTTTTACATTTGAATTTATCATGCCATGCGACTTGGGTTCTGCCTGCTCTTTGCAATACCACCATTTAACTTAATATTCTAATATTTTCAGCTATCGGCAATTATAATATTAAAGTGTACCATGAAACAGATGTTAAAAAATCTGTCAAACATAATAATGTCTTTGGGTTCTGTCCTCAAATATATAACGTTTTTATATCAATTGAAGACAGTAAGTCGATAAACTAGTTAATTCCAGGCTATACGGAACACGATAAAACTAAACTCATTATGCGTTACATAGGTGAGTGAAATTTTGTGCATAATGAAGAATGACTGGTCCGCCGTAAAAAACAAAGACGAGTTAGAAATCATAGAAAGGCATGCACGTTTAGCTAACTGGCATGCGAAGATTTTCACACGTGAGAATACATCTAATACAAGCATACGAAATTATTATGTGCCAAATAAGTTATACTGAATTGTTTACAGTATCAATTTACCCAGCAGTGCTCTGCTTGTTGTTGGCTCCGTTCGCAGGTGACATTTTAGTCTTCAGCCCATCTTTTAATCAATCTCAATCGCATCGATTTCCGGTTACTGTGGAATTCTTCGTTGACCAGGACAGATATTTCAGTATACTTATATGTTACGTGGACTTTTTTGTCCTTACAGGTGGCACGACATATGTGGCTACCGAGTCTATATCTATTATGTATTTGGAACATTTGTCTTCCTTGTTTAACATTGTTAGGTATTGTATGAACATGTTTGCGTGTGTCATAAATGAGTCCGAAATGAATTAAACTTGCACTAAAATTTGAGCTTACAGAGAGGAAGTAGCGTGCACATTAACCAGTCGGGATCATCTTTTGCTAAAATATAATGACAATTTCAAATTCTGTATAGTTCCACCATTGCTCTTACCTCAAAATGTTGTTTCTGTGTCATTCTTTTTTTACAGCTTTCGCGTTAGACAGGCGTTCCGCAATGACATCGAAGTAACCAACATTTCTGAGAAACATACTATGACCTACCAGAATTTAGTGAGCGCTGTGGTAATACATTCACATGCTTTACAGTTGGTATCTATTATTATAAAAAATCATTGTCTTGCGTTGAATTTAAGAATTATATACTTTAAATGAAATTAAGTTATTTCAACCGGATCAAGCTTTTATAAGTTTCACTTTTTACCGATATTCATAATTTTTATGTACATTTTAAGACATACCATATATATCAAAGCTGCCTTTTTCCCTTCGTATGGGATACTACTCATCCTGGGAGTAGTATCTCTTAGTATTAATTTGTTTTGGGTAAGTGGATTTGTTGTCTAATCATCGAATATGTTAAAAAAAATATGAGAATATGAATAATACTAATACGCAATTCATTTTATTTGGTTCCCAGCTTTCGCAAGCAATTCTTTTTCGAGAAGATATAAGCGAATTGGTCATTTCTCTGTTCTTTATTATTGCTGAGTTTGTATATATGTTTTTCGTTAATTACATGACACAACGTATAATTGATTCTTACACGGATATCTTCACCCAATTGTAAGTGCTAACAATTTCTCTCAATAAACTGTTCTTTTCGTTAGTAACCACGTGCCTGTCGATTATGCAAAATTCTCATTAATGTATATAATTCGCAATTGATAGTTTGAACTAATAGTGATGTCAATATTACTTAGATACAGTACAGACTGGCACGAAGCCCCGCTGCGTACTCAGAAACAATTATTGTTCATCATGTTAAGAAACAGTAGACCCTACTCCTTGAATGTGTTTGGCTTGTTTGAACCGTGCATAGAAGGGTTTTCTCTGGTATACAATTCCTCTATTGCTAAAACTGACAGATATTATTACACTGTACAACACATTGAGAACTATTTGAAATTTCGCAATATCCTCTGGTTGATTCTTATATTCCTCCTTATCCTAATGCTCTATCACTCCCAAATTCCGGGAAAGATGATTTCTTCCAAAGCAGAGGATTTTCTCAAAATCAAAATATTGCGTGAAATCTGAAAGTGCTATGAACTTCATTATAGCTTTACAAGGTAAATGAGTGTTTGCCGATTATATCAGTGTATACTTTATGAAATTCTATGGGTTTAAATGATTGTACGACACCTGTAGCGAAAAGGATGACCAGTGGTGTCAAGGTCGTTCACACTTCAGTCTAAAATCGAGGCGCTCGCCCATGGCCCTACTGTTTCCCAACCAAACTTTTTTTGATCAAAAGGTGATGAGAAAAAACAAAAAAGTCAGGTCCGAAAAACCATCCCTTATCGAGATACAACTCCTTGTGTAAAGAAATTTTAAAAGATTATATCTCCGTAATGGTGAGTTGTAAAGGACAGAATTTCATTTTAGTTTTACCAGTAGAGATCAAAGTTTGTGAAAAAAACTATCACTATCTACGGCTTAGGGCGAGATGGTCTATAAAGGAGCTCCTGTGTTATATGCGAAAATAATGGTGTTGTACAGTGTTTGAGACGAAAATCTAATTTAAAGTGACTGTTTCAGCTTGCCAGAATGTCGTTGTCTTACTTTACGGTAATTCATTCTATACAGAACAAGAACACTGATCATTAAAATATTAATGATGCAGTTGATAGTGAAGATTTAGAAAACGTCCTATGCATTGAGGAGTGCGCGGCTTCACCAGGGTGAGCTAATAATAATTAATTATTTTTCGGGTGCATTACGAATTAATGTATTCCATAAGTTAATTGTATTTCACGCCACTTACATGAGGTTATATTTCAATAATATTACTATCCACCACTGTACCCACAAAAGGGACGTATTTATACTCATATTTATGTGTTTACATGTGAATTTTATGTTGAATCATACAAGTTCTTTCATCCATACCCAACCACGGCACATATTTTAGAGCGGGTTGGAACTACACCCTTTGTCGCCCTAAATTTGTGTGTTTTCACAGGGTTATGAAAGCTAAGTCACTTGTTAAAAGCCGCAATGCCCAATCACATTTTTCAAAATTGCTAAACTTTGCTACTTGAGCCCGTAATACATCTGCATCTATTCAGAAAGCAAGTAAACTGTACCTTATGGTCATAGTGTTAACAAATATGTATAGTCTCATTTTGGGATAACGCACGATATCCACCGTGGAACAATTCGCTAATCGCGGCATTGTAACAGGCTTTCGTAAGAAATCATTTTAACCTGTGAGAAATCATTTTAAATTCTCGTTTAGCGAAACCGTCATAGGGTGGGTACTATCTTGCTCACTGTCAGCTGATCGCGAGACAGTTACGTTAACTCTCCCGCCTTTGACTTTTCCGCACCTCACGCTTCCATGTTATCATATCCGTGTTTGTGCGCTCAATATTTTACGTTTAGTTTTTTACAAATTTATATTTTAACGATTCGTTTCAGATTTCGAGCATTGGCTCGATAAATGTCCGCTCGGCGGCACTCCGAGATGATCCTTGTAGCGAGACCTAGAAGCGAAATTCTAGACCCACAAATCTTGACTGGCAACAATCGGCAGTTTTGCATATTGGCGGCAGGGTTTGATTTAGTTTAATACTTATTTATTTTGTCATGTTGCCACTTAAGGTATAGGTGTATTGATAAAACCAATAGAAGTGGGAGAAAAGTTACAAAAACTTATAAACCCGGTATTTTTAATTCTGCGCTATACCTTTTTATGTCTTTATGTTTCAACGTTGTGCCCATTTCAGACCTATAGACATGCAACTGTTCAGGACGGTCAGCGTCTGAATGATACGCGGGAAGGCAAAAGAAACAAAAATAGATTAATATTTTTGAACAATTAATCAGATTTATAGCAACTGAATCGCGTGCCATACAAGTACACGTGGAAAATTTGAAGCTCCAATTGTTAGGTGATACAGATGTAGAAGATGATGTTAGGATGGAATTGTTCTTCTAGTAGTGGTAATTTTCAACAAACATTGATTGTGTAGAATTGATTTCTTCTTTATTAACTAACTAGTTTTACTATACTAATCCTTAATAATAATTAGGATTAAAGCCGCTCACGCACGTGGACTTTAATCAAACACACAACTCAATTAAACTCAATATACTTCACTCAGAAGATCTTAACTGATTTCACTCAGAAATCTACAATACAACAATGAATCCAAAACTCTCGACAATCTCACAACGAATACTCTCTCTTAAAAATCACGGCGACGAATCCTCTCTCACAAATCTCACGACAATATTATTCAGACTCATTCATTACTTTTCCATTTTCTCACTGATGAACTCATGCATTCACACAGGCATAACACGCACCAGTCTAGGTCACGGGTCACACGCATTCTTTCATGTTCTCAGCCTAAACAGTCACTCTAAACATTCAACGGAAAATCTGCCGCACGATCCAAGCACTTCTCTTTCACACCTCGCGCGGTCCTCGATTCAAACAATCTTCGCTCGCTCTTGATACTCACAAGTCAGTACAAATATTATACTTTTCTTTCACACTTCTCGATCATGCAACTC
Organism: Mimumesa dahlbomi; assembly: GCA_917499265.3. Taxonomy (NCBI): domain Eukaryota; kingdom Metazoa; phylum Arthropoda; class Insecta; order Hymenoptera; family Crabronidae; genus Mimumesa; species Mimumesa dahlbomi. Next base: position 4,872,383 of record OU824118.1, on the reverse strand, counting down.
GTGATTTCATACCCCACACAGATGTAAATAATATTTACTTAACTAATAAGTGTTTCCATGGATATGTATTAGGCGTACCCGTGGATTGAGGTTATTCTTAATGGAATATTTTCCTTCAAACGGTTCGCAAACCTCCTATTCGGAACCAGGGCTTGAAAATCGCACGCTGAACTGGGGCCAGAGCTTTATAAATGTACGTTTTTCAACGAACTTGGAGTAGCGGTCATAGAAAGATCGACGGAAGAAAAACAAAACGGAACTGTAAAGTGCAGATAAGGCCTGTGAGTCGGTGTGCTACACATTAATGCAACGATGAACCTTCTTAATTTTTTAAGGAAAATAATTTTACTAACATATTCGTAAGGCTCTTCTGATTATGATAATACCAAACAAAATTACATTAATATACCATTAGAAGTATTTTCGAATAATCCAAATTGTCCAAATTGTTAAAATTAAATTAATAAAAGTTTTGTTAAAAAAATCTATGAATGAAAAAGTTTCAATATTGTAGTAGCTCACCGACACGCAAGGACTTAATTTTTAACATGATACTCGACCTCAGTTCCTCCTTACTTTTACTCGCTAATCGTGTTGACGTTCTTTATTATTACAAGAATAAAATACAGAACGTTCCGCAAAAAAAAGCAGCATTTGGGCTCGATGACTCCATGTTACCAGACATCCATAAAGACGTTTGGCCAAGTTAGGGTCATTCAAAATTTTCACGCTGCTAGGCCAAATAAGCGAAAGTCATTCTTGCTATAATCACAAATGATGTATAGGAGTGGATAGGGCATCTAATGGGGTTTGGTATGACCGGTACCCGAGACCAACGATTATGATACCCTCTCGGACTAGAGTGCGGTTAGTCTAAGAATTACTGTTAAAAACATTCGAAGTTAATATTGTCAGATGTTAGAGGTTGAGCAGCACTTGCGCGCTCGTGCTCATTCATTATTAATTTTAACTTTGCTACCCGAAAAAAAATTTTAGCTTTAGGCTAGGGGTACTTTTCCCTATATGTATGTTCGAAAATGCTAAGTAATGTAAACGTTTCCCACGTCTAATGTTGTTTTTTTCTGAACTTGGTATAGCTCGAGTGGTTCGAGGTTGCCTAATTTTACGAATTTTAATCAAAATCCGGTAACGTTGAACGTAACATGAAAATGGTAATAGAAACTGTAGGACTCCCTTTTCCTGACACAAAAATTTTGCCCACCAGTCCTGTCTACTCTTATGGGTGGTCTGTGATACGACTCTCGGCTGCGCAAGGTTCGAACTCCTCATCGCCTGCGGCACGCAAGAAGAAATAAACTAATGGAGAATTGGGCAAGTTGTTTAGTTGGAAAACAGATGGATAGATTCAAGATGTCACCAATTGATTCACCACTTCACTTGAACTCTCGTAATACATGAGAAACTTACATATCTGATTTGAAAGCAATCCGTGTAATGATCTGGAAAGGTCTATCTTGTTTTGGATGGAAACGTTTTATGGCTGTCGATAGAGGGTACAGCTGATTATAGTGGTGCATTAAAAGAATGGACATACGTAAAATTGCCGTGACTGCAAGAAAATAAATGTTACAATGAATAATAAACTAGCGATAATAGAGTTATATCTTGGAATAGCCAAAACGGACGCACACTATGGTAAAAGTGAGAAAAATATACATATGGTTTGAATTGTTTGAATAAATATACAGAATTTTAAGCAACCAAGAAATTGTATCATTTCTTCTACAGTTCCCGTTTTCATTTCTAGTTTCATATTTTATTAGGTTCAAAATGAATCGCACAATTACCTCGAGTAAGGAAGATACAGAAAAATTATTTAACGGGAACTTTTGAGTAATAGAAGGGGAAATACGGTAAGGACTGCAAATAAATGTTTTCTCAGTGTTTCAATTAATAGTTTTGGAATCTCTCTGTCAACTTATTTGTTCTAGATTGGATGATGTATGCAAGGATCGTCAGGATATAGAAAATCCAATCATATCTATAATCCATTGACAATCAATATTCGAAATTCGACGAAATTCGAAGATGTTTTCACTACGATGCAGATTCTGGTTGAGGAATTCATGTACATATACTATTTAAACAAGTCTTTGATTCATCGAATGGCATATTTAATACTTGTAAGTGGCCTCCACTGTTTTCGACAATAACTTCATTCTCCTAAGCATTCATGTTTAACGTAATTGGTGTTCCAAGTCAGTTATCTTTCATCCTGTTTATGGATGTAACACAAAATGGTATGAAGTGTGTATTACAAAATAACAAAATTTATTCATCATTACGTTAAGAAGTAAAATGAGTTAGAGTATTGATTGGTGTATTTACACTGCTGATTGAAGGATTAGCAAAATTATGTATTTTTTCTTAATATTCACAGTCAATATGAGTATACATGAAAAGATATGTCTACCTTAATCAGAAGAGTCTATCTCAATAAGACAACTCTAACAGAAGTCCACAAATTCTAATAAAAAAATTGGATGTAAAAAATAATTCCAAGCATGCGTTAAAATTATTACTATTTAATAGTACTTTCGTTCTACATACTGATAATGTATTCTTCAGTCCCATCATGAATAAAACGTCCCTTTCCCGCAGTTTAGAAGGGGATTCCAAGAGCATACTTCCGTACGTACTTCCCTCACAAAATATACTGCATTTCTGTTGATTACGAGTAACAGAAATATGGAAGGAAAACAAAGAGAAGGTGTTTTTTTTTACGGAATTACAAAGTATTAAGGACAATTTGTTTTTCGTAAAGTACCGTGTAATTTTCAAAATTACTAGTATATACCTACACGTATAGCCAGTGCACCGATCGATTCCACTTATCCCGCAAATGGTTGTACATAGTTCATAAATTATAGATCCCGTCATTCACTTTCGCACGTACTAAAGTGTACACATTATTTCATGACACTTTTCGCTCAAGATATGCACTATAATGTAGCGAGTTGAAAAGGGTGGAAGGGGAGGGGGGCATTGACGGAACACCTGGCTTTGTGTTCAAAAAGAGTTCAACCTTTGTGGAGGATGGACGAATTAATCAATAAGTATTACGGTCCAACGATACATTTGTTAACGGCAATCGGGCTTTGGCCACATAAACGTGTCGCACTTAGAAGAATTCAAAATATCGTTCTTATCGTTGTTTTGCTCTCTGCTGTTGTGTTTCAGGTATGGAAATTAAATTTAAATTCGTACTTGTATTTCCACTTTTATATTCAAATTTATCATTCCATGCCACTGGGTATCTGCATACTTTTTACAATACGTTTTACTAATGAAAAATACTCTTACCTTGCATCGAACTTAATATTCTAATACTTTCAGCTGGCGACATTTATAACATTAAAGTATACCATGAAACTTCTGTTAAAAAATCTGTCAATCACAATAATGTGTTTGGGTTCTATCGTCAAATACATAACGTTTTTATATCGATTGAACACTGTAAGTCCATGAACTAGTTAAATTCAGACTATAGGAAACATGATCAAACTGAAATAACCGCGTGTTACATAGGTAAACGAAATTATGTGCATAGTAAGGGATGACTGGTTTGCGGTAAAATACGAAGGCGAGTTAGAAATATTAGAAAGGCAGGCACGTATAGCTAACTGGAATGCGAAAATTTTCACACGTAAGATATACATCTAATAAAAGTGTACGAAAATCGTTTTGTGCAAAATAAATTATTCAGAATTTTTTGCAGTAGCGATTTATCCAGCAGTGATCGCTTTAATGTTGTTTCCGTTTGCCAACGATATTTTAAACTTCGACGCGCCTGTCAATCAATCTCAATCGAATCGATTTCCGATCGCTATGGAATTCTACATTGATCAGGAAAAATATTTCAGTGTTCTTGTGTGTTACGTGGACCTTTTTTTGCTTACAGTGGGCACGACATTCGTGGCTACCGAAACTATGACCTTTTTGTGTTTGGAACATTTGTGTTCCTTATTTAATATTGTTAGGTATTGTACGAACTTGTTTCTGTATGTGTGCTATAAATAAGTCGGTGCATCGAAATTAATGAGACTTGCTTTAGAATTTGGGCTTATAGAGAGAAAGTAGCGCGGACATTTATCAGTCGACATAATCTTTTATTAGAATACCCTGACCATTTAAAGTTTTTGATACCTCCAACTAGAATTATCAATGATATTTTCTCTTACCTCAAAATTTTGAATCATTGTAATTTTGCTTGCACAGCTATCGCATTAGACATGCATTTCTCGATGACTTCGAAGGAACCTGCATTTCTGAGAAACATACTATGACCTACCAGAATTTAGTTAGCGCTGTGGACATACATTCACATGCTTTACAGTTGGTATCAAGTATGATAAAAAATAATTACATACAAATGAAGAATCAAATTTTCAACTTTCACGTAAATGGAATTAATGTTATCAAATCATACTTTTATAAGCTTTCGTTATTAATGATATACAAAATTTCCATTTACTTGTCAAGACTTGCCGAATACGTAAAAACTGCCTTTGTGCTTTCGTATGGAATACTACTCGTACTGGGGGTTATATCGCTAAGTATTAACTTGTTTTGCGTAAGTAGCCTTGTTATCTAATCTTCGGAAATGTTAAAAACAAATATGATAATATGAATACTACTAACACGCAATTAATTTTATTTGATTCCCAGCTTTCTCAAGCAGTTCTTTTTCGAGACGATATAAGCGAATTGGTCATTTCTATGTTCTTTATTATCGCTGAGTTTGTATACATGTTTTTCATTAATTACGTGTTGCAACGTATAATTGATTCGTATACGAATATATCCACGCAATTGTAAGTCCTGCCAATTTCTTTCAACACGCTGTTCTTTTCGTTAATAACTGCTTGTCTGTCGAGTATGCGAAATATACAGTTCGCAATTTTTAATTTGAACTAATAGTGATGTCAATATTACTTAGATACAATACAAACTGGTATGAAGCCTCGCTGCCTCCGCAAAAGCAATTATTGTTCATCATGTTAAGAAACAGTAGACCCCACTCTTTGAATGTGTTTGGCTTGTTTGAACCGTCCATAGAAGGATTTTCTCTGGTATACAATTCCTCTATTGCTAAAACTGACTATTACACTGTGCTACAAATTCAGACCTATTTTAAGTTTCGCAATATCCATCTTGTGATACTCATAATCTTCCCTGTTCTAAGGACGAATCCGGCAGCAGAAATGCTCTATCACTCGCAGGTTTTGAAAAACGTGAGTTTTTCAAAAAACGGTCGATTCTCGCAAAAATAAAGTATTACATGAGAACTATAATTACCAGAGAATTCAAACTCAACGTAGAAGATATAGCAGACTTTTCCGAATGTACTAGGAATACTTTTATTGAACTCCGTGGTTTTAAATAGTTATAAACTGTTTGTATAATGCGGTATTGGTATTTTTGAGAAAGAATGGACATTATACGAATGGATATGCGAACGATTGTGCGGCAATGTATGTGTGGAAGACGAGCCGTTGGATAAAGTGAGAGTTCAATTAGGATGAATCGAAAGAACAAATTCGGCGAATGCGCGTGTGCCAGGTCGGCTGACCAGTGTCCGAGTGAATAAGTGAGCGCACCTACCGGTGAATGATAACGTATAAACGGGAGTGGATGACCCAGGAAGGATAAGATGAGTTCAGATGTAAGGTGTGAGATGTGAGGGAAAGTGCGGGCGGACGTATGAGACTGCGAGGAAAAGAACTGCAAGGGGACAGTACTGGGGAGTGGAAAGTTACAAATAATCACCTGAAACAGTATTGTATTTAACACAAAAACCACTTTGTTACCCAAAATAAGAATCGTACAATAGTAGTAAATTGATACCTCAATAGCGAAATTTGCACATACTACAGACAAATCAATTCAGAAAAATATGTATAAATATTTTTGCTGCCGGGTATTTATTTATTTATTTATTTATTTATTTGTCTTGCCCAACTACTTAATCCCATAGGAAGAAAGAAAAAAGTATATATTAATATAATCGAGAAATTCTCATCTTTTCCTTTCACTTTATTTTTAAATACCCTATTTTTTAATCCAACTTGAATTATTTTTTTTTATTTTTATTTGTTTTTTTCAAAAAACGTTGATTCTCTGGAAAACTGGAATTGGTAAAAAATGGTGAGTCACAGAGCAATTCTTATTCCGGATTCGGGCTTAGGGCGACGAGTTAGAATCATGTGCAAAAAGGCGCTGTTGTACAGTGTTATGAGACCAGAATATAAATGAAGCTGACTGTTTCAGCTTGCCAGAATGTCAATGTCTTACTTTATGGTAATTCATTCTATGCAGAACAAGAACGTTGATCGTTAAAATATTAATGAAGTATATGATCGTAGAGATTAACACTTTACTTCAATGTGCGTGAGTTAGCTTCGAAATAAATTAATCTGATCCTGTGATGAAGGTGACTCTAAATTACATTTATTCCTTGACACATCAAATGCTATTTGGAAATACTGCTTCATTTCGGTTATGACGTGCAAAATTCTACAAATTTCTCAAAGTCGAAGAGTTTGTTGTGTTACGTCTCCGCATCTTACCGTCCTTTGACAGTACGACACCAGGGCGATGCACTTTAAAATGTACATTCGTTCGAGAAATAATATACTATGATCGTTTTGGTTGAGACTGATGAATGGTATCGAGATAAACTCATATATTTAACCGAGCCGTCACTAATGTAAACGTGCAAACCCTTAAGATTAGAAACATCAGGATTCACTAAGCAGAATGGAGACCATGTTCATGAGGAAATACATATACAGGGTGTAACAAAAATTCTGGGACACTTTAGGTTTATGGATAGAACGCATAATAATAAGAAAAAAAGTCTAATAAGTTGTGGGCACAACCCACCTCCTATCGAGATACAACGCGTTTTGTAAAAAATTTAAAAAAAATCATATCACCGAAATGGTACGTCGTAGAAGACCCGTTTTGATTGCAATATAACCGAACATGATCAAAGACAATAGAAAAAAATATAATTGCTGCGATTATTGCTATTAAATAGCATTTATTCTTGTTTAATCCAAACAACGTCGATTACCTATATCGTAGAAGGTTTGTAACAACTTGGGAAAAATTGAGGGCATTCACTAAATCTTCCTTTGCGTAGATAGTGATATCTTTTTTCTTAAACTTCAGTCTCTTCTGGTTATATTACAATCAAAATCGGTCCTTGATGATAATTTGATGATAATTTTTATCATGACCCTCGACCTCAGTTCCTCCTTACTTTTACTCGCTAATCGTGTTGACGTTCTTTATTATTACAAGAATAAAATACAGAACGTTCCGCAACAATAAACAGCGCCTGGGCTCAATGACTCCATGTTACCAGACATCCATAAAGACGTTTGGCCTAGTCAGGGTCATTCAAAAATTTCACGCTGCTAGGCCAAAGGAGCGAAAGTCCTCCTTGCTATGATCACAGATGATGTATAGGAGTGAATAGAGCATCTAATGGGGTTGCGTATGTCCGGTACCCGAGACCAACTATTGTGATGTCCTCTGGGAGTAGAGTGCGATTAACTACAGTTAAAAACATTCGAAATTAATATTGTCAAATGTTAGATGTTAAGCAGCATTTCCGCGTAAGTGCTCATACATTATTGTCCTATTAACCCCGAGAATTTTAACTTTGCTGCCGGAAAAAAAATTTTAGCTTTACGCTAGGGGAACTTTTCCCTATATGTTCGAAAATGCTAAGTAATGTAGACGTTTCCCACGTCTCATGTTGTTTCTTTCTGAACTTGGCTCAGCTCGAGTGGTTCGAGGATGCCTAATTTTACGAATTTTAAAAGCGAAAACGAATTTTAATCAAAATCCGGTAACATTGAACCTTACACGAAAATGGTAATAGAAACTGTAGGACTCCCTTTCCCTGACACAAAAATTTTGCCCACCAGTCCTGTCTACTCTTATGGGTGGTCTGTGATATGACTCTCGGCTGCGCAAGATTCGAACTCCTCATCGCCTGCAGCACGCAAGAAGAAATAAACTAATGGAGAATTGGGCAAGTTGTTTAGTTCGAAAACAGATGGATAGATTCAAGATGTCACCAATTGATTCACCACTTCACTTGAACTCTCGTAATACATGAGAAACTTACATATCTGATTTGAAAGCAATCCGTGTAATGATCTGGAAAGGTCTATCTTGTTTTGGATGGAAACGTTTTATGGCTGTCGATAGAGGGTACAGCTGATTATAGTGGTGCATTAAAACAATGGACATACATAAAATTGCCGTGATTGCACGAAAATAAATGTTACAATGAATAATAAACTAGCGATAATAGAGTTATATCTTGGAATAGCCAAAACGGACGCACACTATGGTAAAAGTGAGAGAAATATACCTATGGTTTGAATTGTTTAAATAAATATACAGAATTTTAAGCAACCAAGAAATTGTATCATTTCTTCTACAGTTCCCGTTTACATTTTTAGTTTCATATTTTATTATGTTCAAAATGAATCGCACAATTACCTCGAGTAAGGAAGATGCAGAAAAATTATTTAACGGAAACTTTTGAGTAATAGTAGGGGAAATACGGTAAGGACAATAAATAAATGTTTTATCACTGTTTCAATTAATATTTTTGGAATCTCTCTGTCAACTTATTTGTTCTAGATTGGATGATGTATGCAAGGATCATCAGGATATAGAAAATCCAAGCATATCTATAATCCATTGACAATCAATATTCGAAATTCGACGAAATTCGAGGATGTTTTCACTACGATGCAGATTCTGGTTGAGAAAATTCATGTACTTATACTATTTAAACAAGTCTTTGATTAATCGAATGGCATATTTAGTACTTGTAAGTGGCCTTCACTGTTTTGGACAGTAACTTCATTCTCTTAAGCATTCATGTTTAACGTAATTGGTGTTCCAAGTCAGTAATCTTTCATCCTATTTATGGATGTAACACATAATGGTATGAAGTGTCTATTACATAATAACAAAATTTATTCATCATTACATTAAGAAGTAAAATGAGTTAGAGTGCTGATTGGTGTATTTACACTGCTGATTAACGGATTAGCAAAATTATGTATTTTTTCTTAATATTCACAGTCAATATGAGTATACATGAACAGATCAGTCTACATTAATCAGATCAGTCTATCTCAATAAGATAACTCTAACAGAATCCCACGAATTCTATCAAAAAATTGGATGAAAAAAAATAATTTCAAGCATGCGTTAAATAGTACTTTCGTTGTACATACTGATAATGTATTCTTCAGTCCCATCATGAACGAAACGTCCCTTTCCTGCAGATTAGAAGGGGATTCCAAGAGCTTACTTCCGTACGTATTTCCCTCACAAAATATACTGCATTTCTGTTGATTACGAGTAACAGAAATATGGAAGGAAAACAAAGAGAAGGTGTTTTTTTACGGAATTACAAAGTATTAAGGACAATTTGTTTTTCGTAAAGTACCGTGTAATTTTCAAAATTACTAGTATATACCTAAACGTGTAGCCAGTGCACCGATCGATTCCACTTATCCCGCAAATGGTTGTACATAGTTCATAAATTATAGATCCCGTCATTCACTTTCGCACGTTCTAAAGTGTACACATTATTTCATGACACTTCTCGCTCAAGATATGCACTATAATGTAGCGAGTTGAAAAGGGCGGAAGGGGAGGGGGGCATTCACGGAACACTGGCTTGGTGTTCAAAAAGAGTTCAACCTTTGTGGAGGATGGACGAATTAATCAATAAGTATTACGGTCCAACGATACATTTGTTAACGGCCATCGGGCTTTGGCACCATAAACGTGTCACACTTAGAAGAATTCAGAATATCGTTCTTACCGTTGTTTTGCTCTCTGCTGTTGTGTTCCAGGTATGGAAATTAAATTTAAATTCGTACTTGTATTTACACTTTTATATTCAAATTTATCATTCCATGCCACTGGGTATCTGCATACTTTTTACAATACGTTTTACTAATGAAAAATACTCTTACTTTGCATCGAACTTAATATTCTAATACTTTCAGCTGGCGACATTCATAACATTAAAGTATACCATGAAACTTCTGTTAAAAAATCTCTCGACCATAATAATGACTTTGGGTTCTATCGTCAAATACATAACGTTTTTATATCGATTGAAGGCTGTAAGTTCACGAACTAGTTGAATTCAGACTATAGGAAACATGATCAAACTAAAATAACCGCGCGTTACACAGGTAAACGAAATTATGTGCATAGTAAGGGATGACTGGTTTGCGGTAAAACACGAAGGCGAGTTAGAAATATTAGAAAGGCACGCCCGTATAGCTAACTGGAATGCGAAAATTTTCACACGTGAGATATACATCTAATAAAAGTGTACGAAAATCGTTATGTGCAAAATAAGTTATATAGAATTTTTTGCAGTAGCGATTTATCCAGCAGTGATCTCTTTGATGTTGTGTCCGGTTGCCAACGGAATTTTAAACTTTGGCGCACCTGTCAATCAATCTCAATCGTATCGATTTCCGATCGCTATGGAATTCTACATTGATCAGGAAAAATATTTCAGTGTTCTTGTGTGTTACGTGGACCTAGTTTTGCTTACAGTTGGCACGACGTTCGTGGCTACCGAATCTATGACTTTTTTGTGTTTGGAACATTTGTGTTCCTTATTTAATATTGTTAGGTATTGTACGAACCTGTTTCTGTATGTGTGATATAAATAAGTCGGTGCATCGAAATTAATGAGACTTGCTTTAGAATTTCGGCTTATAGAGACATTTATCAGTCGTCATAATCTTTTATTAGAATACCCTGACAATTTAAAGTTTTTGATACCTCCAATTGGAATTATCCATAATATTTTCTCTTACCTCAAAATTTTGATTCATTGTAATTTTACTATCACAGCTATCGTATTAGACATGCATTTCTCGATGACTTCGAAGGAACCTGCATTTTTGAGAAACATACTATGACCTACCAGAATTTAGTGAGCGCTGTGGAAATACATTCACATGCTTTACAGTTGGTATCAAGTATGATAAAAAATAATTACATATAAATGAAGAAACAAACTTTCAACTTTCACGTAAATGGAGTTATTGTTATCAAATCATACTTTTATAAGCTTTCGTTATTAATGATATACTAAATTTCTATTTACTTGTCAAGACTTACCGACTACATGAAAACTGCCTTTGTGCTATCGTATGGAATACTACTCGTATTGGGGGTCATATCGCTAAGTATTAACTTGTTTTGCGTAAGTGGCCTTGTTATCTAATCTTCGGAAATGTTAAAAACAAATATGACAGTATGAATACCACTAACACGTAATTAATTTTATTTGATCCCCAGCTTTCTCAAGCAGTACTTTTTCGGGACGATATAAGCGAATTGGTCATTTCTATGTTCTTTATTATCGCTGAGTTTGTATACATGTTTTTCATTAATTACGTATTGCAACGTATAATTGATTCGTATACGAATATATCCACGCAATTGTAAGTCTTGCCATTTTCTCTCAACACGCTGTTCTTTTCGTTTATAACTGCTTGTATGTCGAGTATGCGAAATATACAGTTCGCAATTGATCGTTTGAAGTAATAGTGATGTCAATATTACCTAGATACAATACAAGCTGGTATGAAGCCTCGCTACCTCCACAGAAGCAATTATTGTTCATCATGTTAAGAAACAGTAGACCCTACTCTTTGAACCTGTTCGGCTTGTTCGAAGCGTCCATACAAGGGTTTTCTCTGGTATAATATTTTTGTTTTGTCAAACTGACAGGTACTATTACACTGTGCAACAAATTCAGACCTATTTTAAGTTTCGCAATATCCATCTTGTGATACTCATAATCTTCCTTGTTCTAAGGACGAATCCGGCAGCAGAAATGCTCTGTCACTCGCAGGTTTTGAAAACCATGAGTTTTTCAAAAAACGGTCGATTCTCGCAAAAATAAAGTATTACATGAGAACTGTAATCGCCAGAGAATTCAATCTCAACGTAGAAGATACAGCAGACTTTCCCGAATGTACTAGCGAATACTTTTATTGAACTCTGTGGTTTTAAATAGTTATAAACTGTTTGTATAATGCGGTATTGGTATTTTTGAGAAACAATGGACATTATACGAATGGATATGCGAACGATTGTGCGGCAATGTATGTATGGAAGACGAGCGGTTGGATAAAGTGAGAGTTCAATTAGGATGAATCGAAAGAACAAATTCGGCGATTGCACGTGTGCCAGGTCGGCTGACCCGTGTCCGAAAATCTGCACGTGGCAAGATAGGGTAAATACGTGAGTGAATAAGTGAGCGCACCTACCGGCGAATGATAACGTATAAACGGGAGTGGATGACCCAGGAAGGATCAGATGAGATCAGATGTAAGATGTGAGATGAGAGGGAAAGTGCGGGCGGTCGTATGAGATTGCGAGGAAAAGAACTGCAAGGGGACTGCACTGGGGAGTGGAAAGTTACAAATAATCACCTCAAACAGTATTGTATTTAAAACAAAAACCACTTTGTTACCTAAAATAAGAATCTTACAATAGTAGTAAATTGATACCTCAATAGCGAAATTTGCACATACTACAGACAAATCAATTCAGAAAAATATGTATAAATATTTTTGCTGAAGGGTATTTATTTATTTGTCTTGCCCAACTACTTAATCCCATAGGAAGAAAGAAAAAAGTATATATTAGTATAATCGAGAAATTCTCATCTTTTCATTTCACTTTATTTTTAAATACCCTATTTTTTAATCCAACTTGAATTATTTTTTTAAAAATTTTTATTTGTTTTATCAAAAAACGTTGATTCTTTGGAAAACTGGAATTTGTCAAAAATGGAGAGTCACAGAGCAATTCTTACTCCGGATTCGGGCTTAGGGCGAGGAGTTAGAATCATGTGCAAAAAGGCGCTGTTGTACAGTGTTATGGGACCAGAATATAAATGAGCTGACTGTTTCAGCTTGCCAGAATGTCGCTGTCTTACTTTATGGTAATTCATTCTATGCAGAACAAGAACGTTGATCGTTAAAATATTAATGATGTATATGATCGTAGAGATTAACACCCTACTTGAATGTGCGTGAGTTAGCTTCGAAATAAATTTATCCGATCCTGTGATGAAGGTGACTCTAAATTACATTTATTCGTTGACACATCAAATGCTATTTGGAAATACTGCTTCATTTCGGTTATGACGTGCAAATTTCTACAAATTTCTCAAAGTCGAAAAGTTTGTTGTGTTACGAACCAGGGCGATGCACTTTAAAATGTCGTATGTACATTCGTTCGAGAAATAATATACTATGATCGATTTGGTTGAGACTGATGAATGGTATCGAAATATACTCATAAATTTAACCGAGCCGTCACTAAAGTAAACGTGCAAACCCTTAAGATTAGAAACATTAGGTTTCACTAAGCAGAATGGAGACCATGTTCACGAGGAAATACATATACATATATCTAGGACCAGATCCAGTCCTGTGGAAGAGATACGACTTCGTATCCTGTCGTTTTATTAAGGGTGTTCGGCTGTCAGATAAAGTCCCACCGCTATTTAGTCCCGAAAAACGTTACAAACTGATGAGAGTAGGAGGGCCCAGAACGGTGTATATGTATACACTGGTGTCCTCCGCCGTTCTAGCGAATGCAAATCCTGGACACCACGTGGCGCTTGAAGGAAACGGCAGTACGAGTTGGCTCGGCAGACGTTTAACGGGATCGCTATGGCACGGCGCTTGGGCACCTGGGCAGCTACCCTTGTCTGGATAAGTCAAGTCAAGCAGTATCTCTCCGTATGAGGAGGTGGGCCCCGTGACCGTTCAGTGCAGGCGCTGGGACAGTTATACGCTAGAGCCCAGTTCGAACGAGTGCTATGGCTAAAAAGCAGCCAGTGCCAAGGTTCGGCTGTGATGATGAAATTTTTATTATTGTATATGTATTTTTTACGGCACCTCGAAGGTGGCGAGTAGCGTGCAAAAGCTCTGAGAGCATTGATTGAGAAACAAAAAGACGTGTCGCAAAGAGCAGCACGAGTACTTGGTCCTGGATAAAATTCACCTCAAAAGGCCCGCACAGAAATACGACCGTTGCTTTTCTGTCAGACGTACCTAAACTGCTATACCCAAGGCAGGGTACAGGGATTTGGTACGCGGGGTTCGGGCAGTACCCGCCCCAGTGTTTGGAGAGCCCGAGTTGGGAAGAGGACTTGCAGGGCAGTCATGTTACTCCTAGGTGTAGCAGTGGTCTGAATGCGGCTTAGAGGAAGTATTAGGGGGACCGGAAAGTAATGTCGTTTTCCTACATTCGATTCGAACACATTCATTTTTAATGAGTTTTTATTTTTAATCAGTGATGTAATTACCGTCATTGTCAACAACCTTTTGCCATCTAGTGTGCAAATTTTCAATACCAGATCGGTACAAATCAATTGGTTTTTCAGCAAAATATCCAGAGATAGCATTTCGGAGACCATCCAAATTTGCAAATCTTTTGCCAATTAAAAAGTGTTTTTAGCGATCGGAATAAATGAAAATCCGATGGTGCAACATAGGGGGTGTATCGTGGGTGAGGCAGTACGGCCCACCCTAATTCATTTATTTTTTTAAGCGGTTTTCTTGCGGTCTTGCATTGTCGTGTTGCAGAATAACGCCCTGTCTGTTGACAATCGCTGGCCATTTTTGAATTAGAGATTGATTTACTCGATCCAATTTTTCATAGTAAAGGTCAGCATTCACGGTTTATCCAGATTTCAGCACTTCAAAATTAACAACACCGCGAATACTCCACCAAACACACAAAAGCGCCTTTTTGGGGTGTAAACCTGGTTTAGCACTACTTCGTGGTGATTCATATGGAGAACCACTGCCTTTTGCGTTTTGGATTATCATACACGACCCATTTTTCGTCTCCAGTGATCAAGCAATCAAAAAAGGGTTCTGCATTGTGCCGTTGAAGCAATGAGTTGCATGTGGTGCATTGGTTAGATTTGTTCTCTTCGGACAGATTACGCGGGACCCAAACATCTGCCCTGCTTACTTTCCCAATTTGCTGCAAATGTTCTTGGATGGTCGAACAAGGTTGTTTAAGGCTATTTAACAATTCCTCACTTATCTGACACTGATTTGCTTCCACTTCTACCCTTAGAAACGACATTACTTTCCGGTCCCCCTAATAGATAGACTGGTGTTCGCGGCTTGGGTGAGTTTTCGATGTTTAGCCGCCTTCAATGTCCTCGCGTTGCAGTGTGAGGAGCCTAACCGGGGACCGCCCGCGACGAGGTTTACGGAGTCACCATTGCGTGACCGCCCTCGTAGAGGCAAGGTCACGGTATCGATCACCCTACGGGTGTAAGGTCTAGCACTCTACACTAACTGATGCCCTCCGTCGCAGTCGTTATTTATAATTCCGTTTCTGATTGGGTCACAGTAATTGTCACTCTCAGTACAGATCCACATTCTGATTCATCACTTTGAACTTTGCAATATTGCGAACAAGAGTTAAATAGTGCGGCAAAGTCAAGGAAGGCAGTGTCAACAGTCGACACGCAAAACCACCGAGACAGTCGAAAGTGAGTTTCATTAAACAAATTTTTCACATCCAGTTACCCTGTATCTATTTGCAACTACTGTTCATTACCCAAGTCAAGATTCAACGAAAGCGCAGTAGCGAAATAAAAGTAAACCAAAATTAAAACTAAAAATTTGCATAATAGATCAGTAGTAATTCAGTAAATAATGACATACAAATTTAACAGGTATTTATTTATTGGCTATAAAAATAAGATAAAAAATTATCTAATCAATACATAATATTTTCCCTTCTACAAATGATGTTGGTTGAAGTGGTAATTAAAATTGATTATAAAATATGTGAGGATTAAAAAGTAAAAAATAAAATGCTAGTGCGCTCAGGATATGGCTGCCACTGTCCCGTTTGGTTCCTTTCGTCGAGACGCACTGGATAGCAAAAGCACCGATAGGACTTTTAAAAAAATAATATGAATGATTTCCAAAACTGTGAAGGAAATCTGGCCCGTTTGCCATTTCCGAACTCTAATTTTCACATTCCTCCTTACGAAATCACAGCGAAATTCCGGAGATATGTAAAAAATACCTTACTTGGCCTTTTGTTGCGATCTTCAAACTTCAAAAATGATATATGTATACAAAAATTAAAATCACTTACATGTTAAAATATAGTGTAAATTTGTATATATCACCATCCACAGGCGAGAACATTATTCTATCATATCGAAAATTACGTCCTACGTTTCGATCCTTGTTGGGATCATCCTCAGGGACAATATTCTAAAAGAAATTATGTTCTCTTTGTAAGGAGAACATAATTAAAAAAGAAGAAAGAAAAATCCATATTAAAATTCAAATAAACTATTTGTTCTGAATCATATTATAGAACCTTTTGATGTTTAAAACAAAATGAAAAACAAACTTAATAAACTTCAGTTAATATTTTTAATTTTATAAATTCAAAAGAACCATGTAGCACTTAGTTGAATATGTAACCATATTATTAAGTAATAAATATGTTAAACAAAAGTATGGTTTAACCCATTGATTGTGAGACTCACCAACTGTGGATGTAAATTAATTTAAAATTTTGAACGGAGACATAGGGTATGACACGTGTTACTCCTCGTACATGTTAAAGACTAATGACCCAATGGATAAACAAAAGGGGGCAATATTTCGTGACACTGAAATTTATCCGTATTTTTAAATTTATCCGTGATCGATAGATCGATACTATAAGAGTCATAAAGGGGGCGCCAAATTTCAATCCGTTGAAACGTGAAGTTCATCGCAGGTCGTGTATATTTTGTGGTATACTATATCCGGAGATATACCTGATTTTACCACGTACCGGATCTTTATCTATGGCTTGACGCACTAAATTTTTTTTAACACTTCAACTGAAGAGACGTGCAATATAAAAAATTTCTGTAAAAACGCACATCTTGTTATATTTACCGATTGCACATTCCTCAGTCTGAAACGAATTGTTTTCTTCCCACACTTTTGAAGGAAATCCTAACAACCCATATATGTTTGTAGTACCTTAACAAATGTTCGGTGTCGTACTGCATTTCTGCTCCTTACCAATGGCACAAATTTGTTAAAAGGAAATAATCGGTATTTCTGATTGTAATGTCGAGTTACAAAGTATTAAGAACAATTTCTTCTTTTGTCCATTGCAGTAGCCTCCCCTTGTTAGTGCCGTTCGATTATCAGTTGTCTTTCTCCGTGCAAAATTTGTTGGGTATAAAAAAAATGAAACGCTGAAGCAGATATCAGCCAAGTATACTACTTGAGTCGTTAGCCTCTAAAAACAAGGGAATCACGATGGCAACAGGTTTTAAGTAACGACGGAAATCATATTATGCAATAAATATTATTCAATGTATGAAAATGTATTATTTTCTTTCATTTGGCAAGCGCACAAAACTTTCCGATAGATAATATAACGTTATTAATGATATTCACTATCCTGTTTTACTTATCAAGATTTATCAAATTTGTGAGCTCTCCATTTATATTTTCGTATGGCCTACTACTCATACTTGGAGTAGCATCTCTAAACATTAATTTGTTTCGCGTAAGTGGCATTTTATCTAATCTTCGAATATGTTGAAGAACAAGTATGACAACGTAATTAATACTAATACGCAATTAATTTTATTTGGTTCCCAGATTTCTCAAGCACTCGTTCTGCTAGACGACATAAGCGAATTGTTTATTTCTACGTTCTTTATTATCGCTGAGTCTGTATACATGTTTTTCGATAATCACATGACCCAACGCCTGATTGATTCTTACAAAAAAATCTCCACACAGATGTGAGTGTCACCCATGTCCTCTTGACAAATAACTCGTTTCCGTGAACAGAACGTTCCTATAAAGTATTCGAAATATTCATTAGTGTAAATGATTAAAAACTGCCGTATCAGTGACTCTGTTGTTAATAATACTTAGATACAATACAAACTGGTACGAAGCCCCGCTGTCTACGCAACAGATATTATTGTTCATCGAGTTGAGGAACACTAAACCCTACAATCTAAATATATTTGGGTTATTCCAACCGTTCATGGAAGGAATTTTATTGGTATGAAATTATGTTATTGATGAAAATGTCACAGAAATGTAAGGAGAAAGTGTTTGTTGCAGCTCGCCAGAATGTCGTTATCTTATTTTATGGTAATACATTCTATGCAGGACAAAAATGTTAATTGTTAAAACACTACCGAGATATGTGATAATAAAGATTGTTAATCGACGTTAATTTTGGTTAATTACATCTGTGACAAATTAAAGTGATGCCACGAGGAAGATAAATCTGAATCTTATTTATTCCACGTTACAACAAACGTTTTTTTCAGCAATACGTTTGTACTACAAACAGAACGTATTGTACATACAACATGCTATAACTTTATCGAAATTCATAGTATATACTTACATACATACTAGTCAACTTGACGTGGACCTTTGCTAATACAAATAACATAAATTAATACGTTTTAATTTTGATTATACAAATATTGTTTATTTTGAATAATATTGAGAATTAGTTAAATTAAGGATAATCGTTTTATTTTGAATGTATGTCATACATAATAAGTTATACAATACAGTCACCTGGGACGATTTCTAAGAAAATATTTTCGACGGCCTTCCTAATTTCGAATCTAATTTTTTTACGCCTTTGTCCACTAACAAAACACGCATAGGTAAAATTTTTTCAATTCTTCAAATGAATGTGAGTTATCAAGGATTAAAAATTGCAGAAATATTATTTTAATTCTACCTCAATTCTGTTTAGTTCGCACACTTCGTTTCGTACGCATGTGAAGGCTCATAAGTACCCATTTCATTTTGTATTCTTTAATTTCAGTCGATAAGTGGAATGACATTTGTTTTGATAAGTTCTATAATCACAAAAATTTTTGCAACTTTTAAACCTCCATACGTTTTGAACTAACTATGGTCATGCTTGACTTCTCTAATATAAAACTGGTAAAAAAAGCTTCAAGGTAAAAAATATTAGAGCGTGTGAAAAAAAAATTGTTTTCTATACCAGTGACCGCTATGAGTGTGTAGTCATCAATGATCAAGATTTTTTTTCACAAATGTCACGAATTCTAAAATGTGGTATTTAAAGGACGTTTCAAAATGATCGATATTTGCATTATTCATTTTTTTATTTTACAGCAATGTAGTGTTTAAAAAATTCATATCTCTTAAACTACAACAGATACGGAAGTAAACAGAAAACTATTTGATTGAGAAAACATTGAAGTTTCATTAGAAATTTATAAATTACACACTGTTTTTAAATTATTGGAAGAATGTTTATAATTCGCGCAACTTCTTCGTAATTAATTAAGAACAACGTGGTAACATTCTCTGCACATGTTTTTTAGCTGGATACTACCGATGGAAATAGTTTTCAAGTTATGAATTTTCTTTATTTTTTATTGGGATAGATCCAAGTTTCTAATCGAAAAATTCAAAATAGAAAGTTGACCCGTTTCTTTGCACCACAGAATTCGTACAAAAGAGTTGTAAAAAAACGAGTATGGCGATTGAAAATGTTCTCTCTAAATCGTCCAGGTTTATAAGGAAAATAACCTTTCCCTATATCCCGAACAGCTGGTCGCTCGGTCGATCAATGTAAGCATGCATGTATGTGTCTATGTATGTATGTGTATGCACATGTAATGCAATATAAAAACCTGTAAGTGATGTAGAAGGCATATATAGATATAATATTATGCATTAGTGTATGCGGAAAAAGATATCAGTTCTTCCTTCTTATTTTATAAAGTTTTACAACTTTCAAAGTAAGGAACAATCATTTTTTTATTTTAAACAAATAATTTTCTTTGTGTACAAAATTTTTCTCGAGAAAACATTTTTGTATTTGACAATTTTATTTCAAAAAATATTTTTTAGAATTCTTTTAGAAATTCATTTTTATAAACAACATTAAGTGCATTAAACTTTGCAACTAGATTTAACGAAAACTTTGAAAAAGGATGAATTGAAAAGATTACAATTTTCCAGGCATAGCATTTTCAAGTTGTAAGATTGCAGGGTGGTTTCATCCCTTAATGTTTCTCAATCGATAACAAATATTCATATCTCTTATTTTCACCTGTTCAATAAGTCTACAAAATTTATTAAAAACCGAGACAAAATGTTCATTTAGAAATACATTCTATTAAAAAAAGACCAATATCCATTTTTGCAAAATAATCTCTTGGCGCGATAGTACTTGCTTATTATTATTGATATTGTTCTTAAGTTATTATTTTGTATTACATTTTATTATTGTTATTCAATCGCTATATACGCAGGTATTGATCGTGGGTGAAATACAGAGAAAGCGTTGCAGCAGCGAACACATCGTAGAGCGGTAATTGCATTGAGAAAACAATTGTAGTAATAATACAACGGCAGTTAAGAGGCAGTTACACTATTTTGTTATTCACTTTTATCCCAATAACGTAATAAAAAGCCATAAGTTCAAATTCCAAATGAGAGTTTTGCTTCTTTCCGTATGCCAGAATAAGCAGTGTTGCCTCTCTGTATCAAAGTATCACTTACCTGCGACTCTATTTTTTTATTTCACTTCGAATGCACATCGAGCATATAAACAAAAAAAAAATCATCACCCGCCACCACGAAAAATGACGCAAATAACGTCCTGTCGGAACAGGGACCCTTTCACTGCGTCACACTAACGTCGACCGTACGTTTGTTTACCACAGCGTGAATTAACACGCCATCATTGGTAACACTAGTTTTCAACGGAATTCAATGCAACGATATCACCCGTGATACCCATAAAAAAAGTATCGCGAATTAACCGTACTCTACCGTGATGTACATATAAGAAACACTTTTAACTTGACACCACCGATATTACAGAGAACCCGCGTATTATTCTCGTGCTTTCCACTGTCAAACACCATGCAAACCCACCACCGGCTAACCGTCGCTTCCGAAAGCAACCGGAGACAATATACCTCGAGCGTACCACGGAAACATAACACTGTTACCATGGCGTAGAGGAAGAATCGTTGTCGTCGGTAGTGGGGGGACCAACCCAACGTAACCGCAGCAAAAATGCGCAACTAGCGAGGAAAAAGCCGACGCAGGCGCCGCAGTGATGGGGGAGCCGATAAAACCCGGGGGTATGGAGGTGGCATGGAGGAGTCACATCCCCGTCGCTGAACGGCCTTCTACGTGGCCGACTATAAAGTTGTTCCGGTGACCGCGCGCCCGCCTCAGAAACGCTCCACCCTCGAAGCATCGAGCTACCCAGCCACCATGAATTTGCCGGTAAGTCTTTCACGATCGCTAACTTACCATCCTTTGTTCATCGATTTTCACGTTTTGGGCAATCGGGAGACTCGCGAGACTGATTCCCATTGGTGCGAGGAGTACGCGAACCGTCGCGTGGCGTTAATTGCGCATTCCAAATGCGACCTGTTGCACCGACGATTTCGCGGGTTGGGTTAATTAACACTAGAACTATCAAGGGGGTAAAAATGGACCGGTTCCGCTATTTCTTCTAACAATCGCTTAAGTTTATAACACTGCGATTTCCAAAATTCTTCATCACCATGTTTCTCTATGCAAATAATTAAATAGATCAATTTACTATCCCCCTTTATTTCTTTGTTTCAAACATATTTATCCAATGCTTTTAAATATACCGGATTAATTCTTGGTAGTTCTAGTGTTAACAATATTTGTACCAAGAGGTGTCAAAAGACACCTTTCAAATTTTAACTGAAAGTCATTCGTTAAGTTGAATCATTTCTCCACAATTAATTTGTTGACTTTTTATACAATAGTTGTTAAATTATGTACATTTAACTGGTAATTTATAATCCCAACAGTTTTGGCAAATATTTGCATTCAAACGAAGAGGTTTCAAAAGACACCTTTTGGTCGAAATAGGTATACACACGATCGTGGTAGAAATAGTGTTAATTAAGGAACTTATCGGGCCGACGATTGTTATATTCGTTAGTGAGGAGAAAGAGTGGACGAGTGGCGCGGCTTATCTGCTGGTAGATAGACCGTAGGATTGCGAGGTTTCGTAATGTAGATTGATTGGTAAATGTGACTTTTATGTACGCGTGTTTGTGTGGAACATTGTTTGAAGAATGTATTAACGGTAAATCTATCGGTAATTTGTGGATATCTAACTTCGGCGCAGCGAAATAAAAGTTATGTTTTTTACAATTAGATGTAGATGATAATCAATATGGTCCGGGAAACAATTAGAAAGATAGTACTTCAACGCGAAAATGTATATTTTTTATTCTCATTTACGAAAAAAACGTTAAAAGCTGTGACAGTGAAATCAGAAATATCAATTATATGTTTAAAAATCATCATTTGACCGGTTGTGTTAGTTTTATTTTTAACAATAAAATGCCGTGTAGGAAATTTTACGATGCGCAAAAGTTACTCGAATCTCAGTTTTATTTTCTTTTGACCGAATGGTCTAATGGTAAACCATCTGTCTGAAATATTTCATGGATTCAATGTGAGAAAAATACAATGAAACGGCAACTTTACACTCAATCAATCACAAAAAGAATGTTTTCAAATATATGTGAAATTTGATTGTTCATGGTTAATGCATGTATTATAGTTCAGTTGGAAATGTCACGCTTTCACACTTCATGGAAAAAGTTACCGTAGACTAATTTATAGTTTCTCTGGTTTCCTATTTGTGTCTTAAACCAAGGTGCTACGACCTTAAAGTTGCATTAAAATATTTAAAACTTATGTAACACCGATGATCATTTCTTCATTATTCCAATTAATATCGCATAATTTAATTCTATATGTATCGCGATTCATAGAATTTTAATTGCTGGCAGCGATCCATTGATATGTTAATTTAGATAAGAACGTTATTTTTCTTTGTTAAATTTCATCTTCAGGTATGTAGGTATCTATGTTGAAATTTTGTCTAATACAAAACATTTCCAATCTTTCGTCCATTCGATTTCATTTCTCAACATATACTTAAGCATTGTTTATACCTT
Source organism: Mimumesa dahlbomi (assembly GCA_917499265.3). Lineage (NCBI taxonomy): Eukaryota > Metazoa > Arthropoda > Insecta > Hymenoptera > Crabronidae > Mimumesa > Mimumesa dahlbomi. The sequence goes on along the minus strand of OU824118.1, from coordinate 4,849,228 downwards.
TCACATTGAACCATACACTTACCTCAATCTGTTTATTAGTTCCATTCTTCTTGCTACGATCTTACCTCTGACTTTACAAGAAACACTGCTCACGTATTAGGCAATATTTCAAGCCGACTATAAATTAGAAAATTAGAAAACGAGATTCAAACATTTTACTGCATTCTTGTCTATTACTATGTGAGTCTCGCCACATTTTCCTCGAGTAATAAAAGTCTTTATAAGCGACGTGAACGTTTTTTAATCCACATCCTTATTACCGTTCACCAAAGTAGCATTATATAAATTTTCCGGAAAAGTTATTCCACACAGGCATACGATATTTCCCAGAGTTGGCAAAACAATCGGAACATTTCATTTCCGGATTTTGATAATTCATATCGTTAATGCTTTTTTTTAACATCGATATCGGATACTCTTGCAGCTACTCTAGTACGGTAATGGCTATTCAGTTTTTTTTCCCTAACTAATATCGAGCCGGGCGTGTCTTGTCGGTTAATTTATATTTCACTTTCTACCGGTGAGCGTATAACTCCTGTAACCGTGCGCCGGATCGTTGCACCGCCACGGCTTACGAGTCCCGGTTTCCCGATAGGTCTCGTTCCTTTTTCTCTGCGGCCGGAATGTTAAGCGGAAAGGTTCTGCCACCGCGTCACCTTTTCCCGATTACGGAAACTGCTCGCCGCTCGAAGACGCGAAATTGCCGCTTTCCCTTCCAGAAAGCATTTCGCTCGCCGCGGATCCAATTAAAAATCACACCTGGATCTCATTCCATACGAAACCAATCAGTTTTCGACTCACGTTTAAAGTCAATGTAGAAAATTACGTACGACATTGGCTACCGTGTACCGTAAATGATATTAACTTTAATTTTCTGAAACTTTGGAAATCGTCAGTCGTTGCAATTATTACGAATTATTATGAATTAAAATCTATATTCTGTTGGAAATTAAAAAGATTTACAAAAACTTAAAGAAATTTGCCGAAACTTCGCGATATCAAAATTTTCTAAGTATTTTTTTAATAAAGATTTTCCCTGTGCAGCAGGGATATTTATTTAAATGCTAGAATTCCATGTATACGTTTCGCATAATCGCTGTCGTTCTGAGCAAGAGATGTTAGATAAATTACCAGATGACGTGCTGAGATTAGCCTCGTTTATATCAATTTAATTTAATTAGTGTAAACGATAAATTAATGTGAAGTAGCCATAGCATTAAACGTACTAAATTTATATTGTATGCATTTTACACTGGTCATAAATCACAAAAGTATATGTTATTATAACGTTAAAAAAAGAAAGCTTTCGATGTATGATTATTATGTTTGGTCAAAGTTTGCGGTAAACCGAACAATACTATTCAGTCGAAAATAAAAATGATTCAACTATAACATATCAGCTGTTAAAGATTTGTTATCATAAAATTAAAAAAAGAAAATACCTAATTTGAATTCGTCCAAAATTGTTTAAAACTTCAATACAAAGTGAAACTTCCATTGACTACCAACGACCGCATTTGATTAACTACTGTTGTTCGTCATAGTTTCATTAAACTTTATTCTCTCCCGTATTAATTGCTTTCTATCTGCAACAACACGTGTTCTCCTTTCTAAATAAGTAAACCGACGTTGGTCTGTAAAATTTCATATTTGTTTTCTAGTCTATTTTTCACCGACATTAAATGCTTTCTCTGTAAAATACGTTCTCACCTTTCCTCGATTACGACAAATCTCGTCGGTTCGAAGACTCGAATACACGACTTTCCCTTCCAGCTATGCCGCGCTATTCCCGAGATGCAATTCTATATAAATATGCATGATACAAACTCGTAGCTATCACCGAGTCGGGTTTCACGATGTTAGATAATACCATGGTTATGGCTATGTTACGCAATCGAATGCATTGAAATTGCCACGCGGATTATGCTACTCCTCAACAATCTCATTGATCAACCACGTGCAAAAATTTTTTTACCAAAATCTCGTAATGTCAAGGGTAATCACGCTTACGAATATCACTCGTGACAATGTCAACAGAAACTGACTAAAATGAACGCAATGAACTGCAACAAAGATGTGGTGTAAAATCGTTGCCTATTAAAATTATCAATACTATTTATTATAATATGTACGCCTGCATACAATTTACATTATTTTTGTGCGAGTACGTAATGCTAAATTTGAAAAGGAAATATCGATGCTCGTAAAGATATAAAGTAATGACTGTAGGAATAAGTAGGTACTATTTAATATCGCTACAAATTTAATACGCCTATCTACATCGATAATTATTAATTACAGTATAGAAGTAGCAAATAGTATCAGCGAATAAATCATGTGAATGACTGATTGCGGCTAACAAAATTGCAAAGTTAAAATTAGATCCAATCTGTAACTCGTTATCAACTACCAGTTTTTCTCTGTTCGTAGATTTTATTACTAGTGGCACTTCCTATGTGCTTGGCCCAATTCTCCATTCAAGGACCCAGTGACGGTAATCGACGGGCCCAGGGCTTAAGAGTCAGCGAGGAGAAAGGAATCGAGTACAGCGATCCAAACGGTAAAGGACTGACAGCCGATTAGTAATGTATCCCTAGCCAGAAAAATATCAAAAGCACAATTTATGTCTCCTAGTATCGACCAGTAGAATTTTACAATCGGATTCGTTTGATCACGCTTGCACGTTCTGACTCGTTTCAAACGTGTTCAGTGCTCATTCCAACTTTATTTTATGAAAACGTTCCGTATATTTTACATGAATTTACATTTAACAGCTTCCGCTTCATGCGTATCGTTATGCTTTTATTTGGCATGCGTATATATTTATTTTTAATTACCCGTTCTAATAATCTTCGTTGAAACATTAATGATATTCGTTAACTTTCCCGTTTGCTGCTGTAATTATAATTTTACACACGGAAGGAAATTTAAAGCAATTCATATTTTCGATAAGACAGCTGCATACATATTACATATTTTATTGGAAATGTTTTGTGGCTTTCACTTTATTCCCTTAACGTTTCGTGAATTTCTCACCCCCCATCCTATAAGTATTATTCGTAATGTCAATAAGTATTTCGTAATTCCAGTACGTCTTTGTATACATGTATTCTTACTTTAATTGACACTATTGCAATGATAAAATACATCGTTTTCCAGAATCTGAGGGTACAGGAGGTTTTAGCATTCAAGGTGCGTCTGATGGAAACAGTAACTTCAGAATTCAAGGTGCCACCGATGGAAATAGTGAGTTCAGAATTCAAGGGGCCACCGATGGACACTCAAACTTCCAAATTCAGGGACCCACCGACGGTGGTGCAGCGGCGTACAATATTCAACCAGCCTCTGTGGGTGGTGTGAACTATAATATTCAGGGGGCCACTGATAGTCACAGCCAATCAGTCATTCAGGGTCCGTATGACGCTAATCATGGCTCCGGAAAGTCACTTCAATACAATGATCCCAGTGGTAAGTAAATGACTTTGAAACTTAACATAGCTCACTTGTTATTATTTAATATACTTGTTCTTTGTTTTGTCTGTTGATAGTAAATTTAAGTTTAAGTATTTAAAATACTGCACGAAATATGTGTAATCATATGTATTTGGCAATTTATTGTGCCGATATAAATGTATTGTAATTAATTGGATGATAATGGATTTTTTTTTAATTATCCTTTTTCTAAATTATATTAAATATGCATTGTGTTATTTCCACTGCATTGAACATTGTCACTCGCAACATCGATTTAGTTTGATTAATTTCCTGAAAATGTATTGTTTGGTAGTCCTGCTGGACGTTTTCTAATCCCTCAAAAGGATTGGAATCGTAAAACTAATGAATCAACTTTCTGAAACTTTCGTAGAAAGATTCGAATAACTGCAGTTGAAGGACAACATTAAATTATCGATGCGGGCGGTCAAGTCGACAATTCGTGCCCCTATATAGTGACAACCAGTCATACAACAGTCACCCCTTTGTGAGAATAAAAGAGGTCGACCAGGGCGAAAGATTTTTATGCGGATTCATTTGGCCAATTTTACCAAATGCATTTTTCAAAATTAACGAATTATTGTTTACTGAAATTAGCAACATTAACTACAAATACCAAATATTTATGTATACTCATACTTGTTTCTATCAAAACGATTAAATGTTCTCTCTTGATAAAAATTGTAAATTATTAATCTGTCTTTATAATCCCTATAAAGACAGAGAAGATTGAAAGGTGTCGCATGCAATGGATTAATACGTACAATAATAAAGAAACAAAACAATTTCTACATAGTAGTACCGCAAATGAATTTCTTTCATTTTATGTATTGAAAATAATATTGAATGTTGAATTATTAATACCAAATTTAAAAACAAGCATTTAGTGCTTAATTGAACGCCGAATTAAATTATTAACGTCTTACAGTTAGTCCAATATGCCATACGTCACGTTTCATTACGACGAAGTTCTCATTTATAGTTTTTCTAACTATAAAACTTACTGTCACTCATCCGAAGGTCTCAGGGTGAACTGGAGGTCGTACGACCGTCAAGTGCGGCCACAGCAACAACCGCAACCGCAACAGCACTACCAGGAACCAGTTCCCAGAGCCGCGGCGCCGCGTCAGCGCGCACATCCCCGACCTCAGCAGCAACAGCAACAACCGCAACCGCGACAACAACCCAACTACAGAATCTACAACGAGGTGCCGCCACAGATCAAAGAAATTCTTCAGTTCCAAGCGCAGATTCCTTACGTAAACAGCATCCCTGAACCGTTTAGGTAAGCCTCATACCGCTGATTCTTTGTTTTATCAAGTTTTGTCGTATCCCAGATGGATTGATCTGTCATGGGAGTTCATTTTTTGATATAGATATAAGTATAGGTTGCTGTTGAATTATAAACAAATTTAGAGAGTAAAGTAAGTAGGAGGAATCGTTGATTTTGTAATATTTTACTAGTAGTTTTCTATTGTGTTAATGCAGAGGTAATTGGATCCAGATGTTACGCGTTACTTTTCCAGATATCAAGCAATTTCTGTGGATGAAAACGTAATACCGAGAGAAGCACTATAGATTCACTTATAAAACACATTTATATGTATAACATGCCACCTTCATTCATTATGATCTCTGTATTTTGTTTTCGAATTAACCATATCAGTAATTAACGAAGTATTTAGATGTGGACACCTTGATGTAGTGAAAGGATCATAGCATACCTTTTAACTTCGATTAAAATCGGAATAAAATAGAAGTGTACAATGAACCATCATAATCGAAATCTCCGCCTGATTAAATAACTGATCAGAAAAACAGAAATATTCTTTTTACGTTGACCTCATTTCATTTAGCCCCAAATAAACAACCAATTCGTTAAATTGCTAATGAACAATTGCAGGTACGAGTCACTCGCTGCGGCTCAGGCGCAAGAACAGAGGTACCAAAATCAGGCTTCAGAGCCAGCACCACCGCAACCGCAATATCGTGGGAAACCACGTAGTCAGTCACGTGGCCAACCACGTCACAGACGACAGGCTGAAAGGTCACCGCAGCATCGCAGACAGCAAGCACCCGCGGAGCCACAAATTAATTACTCTACCAACTTGCCATCCAGTATACAACAGGTGCTGAAGTACCAACAACAGACTCCCTACGTTAACGTCATTCCCGAGCAGTATAGGTAAGAATATCTCAGAGTGGGGTAGTCTGATATGTATTCCTGATGACCATAAGTCAGGCAAAAAATTATAACAATTAAATGTAAAATATTGGAATCTTGCAAATTGTGAACGTTGACATCTTTATGTATTAATTTTAATATGTTGCATTCTACGCTTTTCTTCTTTCCCTATTTTGGGCGAGAGAGGAGAGAATCTATTGTAGAGGGTTAAAATGTTTTTTCTTCATTGGAATGTAATTTAAATAACAGGGAATTGACAAACGCTGACCGTGAGGCATACAGTATTACGTACATACATTAGATATCATAATCATTTTACTATCAGAGAACCTACTTCTTTATTAATAATAGAAATGACTACTGAAAAGTTATCTTTTGGTTGGAATATTATTGTCTCAAATTCGAGTGGCACATATGGTTAAAGAAACACGTCTGTCTTAAAAAATGTAGATACTTGAATGTGTAACTTGAAAGTCCCATGCTATCGGATTGAACTAATAATTTTCGATCCAGAAATTTCAATGGATATTTCTACACTTTGAAGTTTCTACATGTTGAAATTCACACGCGTTGCAGTCTCCCTTCCTTTTAATTGTGACATCTGAAATTCCTGGCAATTCATCAAATTCAAACTTACGACCTCACATTCGACTTTAACGACGTAGGACAGGTTTTGAAGTTTTCAGAAAACAATTTTGTTCATCGAGGGTACACATTTAATCGATTATGAAGTGAACGGGAATTTGTAGAATTTAAGTACCTGTTTGAAACAAGAACTGGTTATTATGTAAACGGTGTAGTTTAGACCAGTTAACGTGTGAAACAGGATTCCGTTGGGTTACAAGCTCTTCCTGTCTTACATTTCATGTCCATGTTTAGATTCATTCACTTAGATTGAGAATAAGACACCGATAAATAAGGATTTAATTAGTTTAATCATGGAATTGTAACATTCCAAACATTGGCTTGTGTCCATTTATCATTGCAGTAAATGAATATATAACTGTTAGCCGTTTTGAAATCGAACATTAGTTTGTCTCAGTATATCAAAGCACTTATTAAATAAAAAAAGAAACTTTAAATAAATCTAGATAAGCTGTACTTTAAATTACAAACGTCATATGTTCTGGATAATTCAATTGGATGAATTAGTTTGCATAAATTTGCACCGTACCCTTTGCAGAAAATAATCTAATCTATTTCTAAAACTTTATTATTAATTCTTTCGACCATATACAAAATGGGTGCAGTATTTTTCCATTTATGTTTCATAGGAAACCAATGATTTATCAGAAAATTGCAGTTTGGCTTAAGCCTGGTTCACATACCCCTCCACCCTACCCATATTTAATTAGACATACACTCGTGAATTTTCTATTAAAATATTACTATAACACCTTCTTCTATAACATCCGTTTTACATTCGTTCTTCATCGATAAAACGTCTGACAAACAATTTTCAGGCACGACTTCACGCCAGCGCTGCAATCTCAAGCAGAGCAAGTCCGAGCCCACTATCAGAATCTGGCTCGGCAGCAGCCTGCACCTCCATCTGGATCCGCCCATCAACACTCCAGACAAAAAAGGGAAGCTCAACACCAGCAAGGAGATGCTGGACAGCAACAGTACCGCAGAATATCTCAACCTCCGGCGGAACCACAGCCCCAGTACTCCACCAACGTCCCAGGACACATTCAGCAGCTGCTGAAGTATCAGGCACAGACCCCGTACAACATTATAGCTAATCAGATCACGTACCGCCCTGATAAACCCTACGTGCCCAAACCCATTCAGCAATCCCAACCAACACAAGCACAGTACCAAGCCCAGGACATCTCTCAAGGTCAAAGTGCCTACCAGGGTCAAAGTGCGTATCAGGGTCAAAGTGTCTATCAGGATCAAAATCCCTATCAGGCTCAATCAGCCTATCAGGGCGCACAAGGCCAATCGTCGTATTTGGCCAATCAGGCACAGTACCCGCAGGCACAACAGCAGCCTCAGTACCCTCAAGCACAACCGCCTAGCATTCGCCCCGTCACTGAGAATCAGTACTAGAAGTCTCGCATTTCTCTCGTTTTTCTCTTAAAGATCTTTTTAAGTTAATTAGGCGTTCAACATTGTTATTGATTGATCGGCTAGAATGAGTGGAGGCTCCGTGATAGGTGATGTGATCTGTTGATGCACGGTGGACAGAATACCATTGGGATTTTCTTGTGGCAATGATTTGTTGAACATTGGAGTTTTTGTGCACGAGATTTTTATTGCTGCCGTGTACATGTTACAGTAGAGAACAGAACTTGGGCTAATAGGCTTTTTTTTAATGTTTTGGTTGATTACATTCGAAAATTGTTTTGTGTACATGTGTCAAATGAGTGCATCTCGATAGAGGGTGTTTTTTAGACCTAAATTTATCGTTTTTTTCATCTTTTGATGCGTACTATTGATGGTGCAGGAAGTTCTCGATGTTCAGTTACATTCTGTATACAAATCTGGGGATCATTTATAAAACTTGCTCAACGAATGAAAGAAATATCCAATTTCCATGGTTGCTTCGTTGAGAACGTTATGAGGTTTAGTTAAAATTGTATAATAGAAACTGCAATGGTATTCTTGCCAACGTATAGCATGTGCTGATTGATATGAACGAAGTTTGAGCAGAAATTGAAACTTTCGCTGTGGTTCGTTTTAGTAGCGTTTCCTCTGCATAGTGTCTTTAAAATTGTTTAAATTATAAAACCTGATTCAGGTTTTGAATAATTTAGATTTTAATTTACAAACCAGTTTGAATTAGCAACTGTTGATTTCAAGCAATACGCCTCACGATTCCTTGCTGCTTTATTCACCACTAGTTCTACATCTAATAATTTCGCTTCTCCCTCCGTTGCTATTATTCACCACTTGCATTTAGAAGATCTATTTAAACCCAACTGTACGTTTCACAGTTGTACTTTTCCAAATGTCAAGCTTTGTGTGCGGATGATATAATATTTATATAATACTTTACAAAGTATACTTAATGTACTTTAACCATAACATAACTCATTAACATAACTCGCCTTCGAAGCACTAAGGAATTGAAAAGAGTGAATTAAACGTCTCGTACATTCATCTATTCGGAAACTGCAGCGAAGGTATTAATTTAATGAACATCCAATTCGTTGCCTGCTTTCGAAAAGTAATCGAGTTCGCTCACTATTTATTGTACGGTATAATTAAATCTCCTTTTTGTTCACATTCTCTCGTAGGTCTTGAATGTTTCTCAAAAAAAAAAAGATTCGGGGAAAAATGCAGTCTACTGACACCATAGTTTCCGGCTGACCTAAATTTATTTGATTGATCTGTCCGCAGTCACTTTCATCTTTGACTTTCCCGAATGTTATTAATCGCTACACGCGAACAATTCAACGGAAACTGGACCGTTCTCTATTTTAATACGAGGAATCGAGAAAATGACCCGTTACAACGGTACCGGTTGTTCAGACGTTCGAACAGCACCGGAAGTTTCCACGTATCGAGGCCAAGATAGAATGCAAAAGTCGCTGGAGAATTTATTGGTGGATTTATTCTCGACTAACGAGAGGGAAAAATGTAAAATCGAAAGCAGTGCAACGTTTCGCTGACTTCGGTCGTGTTTGAATACCGAGGGAGAGTTTCAGTGATATTGTGAGCTTATTGAGACGAGAAATGTGTACCGATTTGACTAGTTCATAGAGGTGTTATCGTAAGTTTATCTGTTTTTATAGTTTTTATACTTCCACGTTTTCGAATAAAATTTGCGACTTTACGCCAATACACCGTCAGATTGTTCTTATCTCACGATAATGCAATCGTTTCATCTCCTCCGCCATTTTAACACTAGAACTACCGAGGATTAATTCGGTCTATCTGAAAAAATTAGATAAATATATTTGGGAAAAGGGAATGGGAGAAAATAGCAAATTGATCGATTTAATTCTTTACATAGAAGAATATAGTTGTGAAGATTTTCATAAATTGCACTGTTATAAATTCCAGTGAGTTTTCTAAGATATTAGAAACCAGTCATTTTGACTGACTTGGTAATTCTAGTGTTAAGTGGCGCGTTCTATGGAAACTACTAAAACACACTTCGTCAGATCGTGGTTCTTTCGTTGTATAGAATCGAGTCCACGAAACCGTACCCGACATTTAGAAACGTCGAGTGTAATCAAAACACAGATTCGCAACGGTCTATTAACGATTACCAATTATCACGGTGTGTTTAATTTACAACTACTTACAGCCGATTATTTTTTACGGTCTTTTCACGTTTCGGAAAGTAAGTGGAGAAATCAGCCGGTGAAAATGTCGCTAGAGTAAGGTCAGCCACGATCGAGCAGTTCGTTTCTACCGTGGAGATTATCTGCGCCGATTAAATCGGGCTTTTTATTGAATATCAAATGTCTACGTTAAAACGACATACTTTGTGCTGCATATTAATGCGACCGATTTACGAATACGGAAGTGACCGGTGCATGTGCTTCCTGCAACGGATAGCTTTACGGTTACGTGACTAGAAATACGTGTTTTGTGGTGTCGCGAATGGCCAATGACTTGCGATTTACATCGAAATCAATGACACCTTTAGTTATACTTTCCCCGCATATTCATTTCACTATCGTTGTTTCAAAGTTATGTATCAGTCTGTTTCGAAAGATACCAGATGGCGATTATTGAAGTAATCGATTGATTATCACAGTGTTTAAATGAATTGTTAGGCGTAATTTCTAAGGATGTTGGATACTTGTCATTGAATCCAATTGGTGTTGACGTTTTATTTACACGTTTTTGTGCAAGTGGAAAGAGAATCTGGTAAGTACTCTTTTGTATGCTTTCTAAATGGAACATTTAAATATTATTATAGAAATATTAAGTATAAAACAAGATCTTGTGTAGTTAGTGAAAAGCTAGAGAATTATAATCAAAACTAACATGACTATTTAGTGGTAGGAAAATTGTAAAAAAAAATATAGAAATTTGTGGATAAACTTGCAAGTAATAAGTTTAGTGCAAAAAGAAGATTCATACAATCTATGTTGTTATTAAAGTCCATATTCAAGTCTTAAAATTTTGAATTGATTTAACTGTTAACTTAAAATTTATGGCCTTGGAGTTATTACTTGACATATGGTTGTCATGTTCTTTGAGCATCAATATCAGAAGTTGCTTATGTTTAATTAGTATAATAAAATCTAAATAAATATTTCAATGTAGGTAAAGCTTATGCACATTATTATTATTGTATTTTAGTTAAACATTAATTTTCCAAGTGATTTGTCAACACACTGTATGTATAGTGAGTGAGAAAATATTATAATACATTATTGTAGACAAAAATAGGAGGAATATTATGGATAAATTGAAATTTATTTTGCGTTTTTGATTTTAATGAGTTGATATCTGCAATACACCTTCAAGCTCTGTCTGGAGAATAACATTTAAGAAGTGATATGTTACACACTTCTTGAACTGTACTTTTTAAAAAATGATGTTCATTTAATCTATTGTAAAATTCAAATGATGGACGGTAAATAATTATACATTGGATAATAAATTTTGAATTAAAAATTTATCCATAATTCATAATTTGCTACTTTCTTGATAATGATTTTGAAAAACGAAACTGAAAAAGCACAATTATAATACGTATATTAGTTACACCGTAAAAACATGAGAATCGATCAACTATAAATCAATTTATTTCAATCTATCATGACGCTCTCACTTTTAATTACTTCCTACCTCGCTCGATCGATGCACGAGTGTGCATCTTCATACATTGTTCTTTCTAAAAATCTAATTCATGATTTGCTAAAAGTGGCTCACATAGCAAAGGTAAGGGTCATGTATGCATGTATGCTTGTATTTACATACATATACATATGTTATATGTAGATGTGTTTGGAATGTCTAAAATCATTATTCAGCTTAGATTTTCCAAATCCATAGTATTTGGATAAATGAAACTTTATAAAAATCATTGATACATTTCCCTGAAAATTTGAAATTAAAAAGATACTTTCATTACCGAAAGCACAAATGAAACTCCTTTAATTTTTCTGAATTACCCAACCGGGGAATAAATGCCACTAACAATACATGCAGATTACGGAGGAATCATTAGAATGTAGCAGAAGGAAACCGGTTCCTGTGCAGCGGTAATCACTGAATTCCGAATCGATCAGTCAGGAAACCGCCAACGTTCCAGATCAAAGATTTTATCGACAGTTCTGTCGCATATGAGTTGTAATTCCTTGCATTGCATCCGTGTTCTTTGAATTGCTATTATTACGGTAACGGGCACTCTAATGTTACAATCACTTACAGAGAAATTAAATTGTGTGGGACTATAACGGAGAGAAATAAATGATGTATTAAACATTTTCTAGAAATTTTCTAGGGTAATAGAGAATGGACGAGTAGGAACATTTTATCGACCAAGTCGCCATTATTAGCCATTTTTTGACCCGAAAAGAATATTGTGTATTGGTGTTGATAAATGAGTTTGGCATGTTTATCAAAAATAATACTTTATTAATATTAAACGAATTCGAGTAGGAAATAAGAATATTCTATTGAATTCGGGTAAAGACAACACATAAGTAAATGTATAATGAAACCAAAGGTAAAATATATTTTTATTTCTGAGTTTTGCAAACATGAGTATTAGTATTTATGTTTGATAATTATTTAGTATAACTGTCGATGTTTCACTGTGTTTGTACAAGTCTTTTCATGGTAGTACAGAATTACAAAGCAATTAAAAATATAGACGATTGCCTTAGATTTCATCCGTTTCATGCTTCCTGAAAATTAAAGTATAATGTGTGATAGTAGTTTATGCTTTGTGTAGTAAAACTCGGTAATTTAAATTTGTAAATCTCAAAATTACATATACAAATCAATTTCAGCCTGTTCTTATTCGATTTTTATATTTTTGCAAATACTAATGTTCCAATGTTTCAGATATAAGATTCTCAGCCATTGACGGGAGAATTAAACTTATATGCAGTTTAAGTTAATAAATACATTTAATTTAACAATTGTCCATATCCGCTGTTAAATCGTTAATTATTGCCGATAAAATTCCCCGGCGTTCATTCGCAGTGAATTGCGTGTCGTTCACGAAGCCGAAGAAAAAAACCGACCAAGCGACTTTCACGTAATTCTAAAATAACCTCTGATATAATGCGATGCTATGGAAAAGCCGATCTGGTTTTCACGCACAGTAACAAGCACCTTACTGGGAAAGTTCATTAAAAGAGGTAGGAGTTAGGCTACAAGTAGCGTAACTTCATTTCAATTTTGTTGAACGATTTATTGGTGAAATGGTTTACTGTTGCATACCAGATTTTCCGGATAATCGTTTCACTATTTATTACAAAAATGAGATTTTAGATATACATCGCTGTATGTTTGAATTATCTAGTAAAGTGAAAGTAAATATTAACCAAGTTATTAATTAGTTGCAACACGGAATAAAAACATTACAATGAACCAAATATGAGAAAAAACTCGATTTTTATAGCAAAGAAATGTCCATTTAATATCATGTAGAATATAATTATAATGAATTAAATAAGCGGCAATATTTGAGAAAAGTTTCTTGTCCCAATATTAAATTAATATAATTATAGGTATGAAATAGACTTTCGTGTCACTGTTCCACTGAATTCGATCTACTTCGACTCTGTTTCATGTCTGATCAGGGACTGGAAATGTTACTTTAACTGGAATCTGGATCGTATTTCTCTTTGAATCTGCTGACAAGTATTGAAATAGCAAGGATAATTTGAATTACTTTTTACGAGTTAGCGATATAAACTAGTACTGGGAGAGTCCTGTTATTTTATTTGTAAGTAACACGTGCAGCAGATTACGCGCACTGAACATTATATTAAATAATTATTGCATCATAATGTAATTCTACATTTTTACTATAAAATAATCTGTAATGTTACTCCGTTACTTTATTACTTCTTACCTGAATATCTAGAATCTCAATTACCTTATCTTTACGCGAAACGTGTATCATCTAGTGATAATCGATAATTTGTAGAAATACTGGAAATGTTTGGATGACACGATTTCATGTAACTTGAAATAAGTGATTTCTAGGCGACATAAAATGAGTATCTAAATACATATTCTTCCAAGAATCGCAAAATATTATAGATATTAGAGTAAGGTATACTGAGAATACGCTTCTTAAAAAATACAACTACTATAAAATCTCCTGATTGAGGATGATGTAATTTAAACATTGTGGCTTGGCATTTCATTTAAAAGTGCTATGAAAATAGTAAAAAATATTATAAAATATTATGAAATAGACATATGGACATACATGGTCTGTCCGGAAAGTAATAGGACTGAGTCGATTAAAAAAAAACTATTGAGCCAATCGTTATAATTCTTGAAAAACTTTCAAAAAAGGCTCTTCCTGCGTCGATACAGCGCTGCCAGGGCGATTTCCAAGCATTGAAGGCGTCATGGTAAGCATTCTCCGGAATGGCGTTTAGAGCCGCGGTACAAGCTGCTTGGATCCCCACTTTTCAAAATGATTCGTTTCAAAATGATTTTTTTTCATCGGTATTTTCCGGCGAGAAAACAAAAAGAAGTCCGGGGGGGCCAAATCTGGGATGTAGGATGGCTGGGGAAGCGTTAGGATACCTGCCTGGGTCATTTAGCTGGTCACAAGAAAGGAGGTGTGAGCCGCTGCATTGTCGTGGTGCTCCGTCACAATGTTATGAACCACAGTTTTTGGGAAATTTAACATTTGGGCAATTAAACGAGTACTCAGTAGACAGTCAGAGTTCAAAACTTCGAGCACACGAGTCACATTGTCGGTGTTTGTCGAAGTCGAAGGTCTTCCAGCGCGGTATTCATTGGCGACCTCTTCCCGGCCCTCCGAAAGGGCCTTGTGCCACCGAAACACACTACTTCTTACTAAAGTATTATCTGGATAAGCCTGCTTCATCATATCAAATGTCTCTGTCGCAGATTTACCGCGTTTCACACAGAATTGATTAAATTTTAGCGATTGCCAACCTCTGCTCTAACGAACGCTGAATTTTCTGCTTGTACCGCGGACAAAAACACGTCGCGGGGAAAAGGCTGTCCTGACTCTCCAGATTCTCGGAGACAATTGACCAATCCCTCATTCATTAGCTAAGGACCTCCTCTACCGAATCCAGTCGGCACCTGAGAGCTCCGAAGTACAGTCGCGGCGGAAAAAAATCAGTCCTATTACTTTCCGGACAGACTATGTATTACGAAACCTTATCATACAAAATATTGTGAACTGATTAAACATCGTAATAAATTTAAAAATATGTCTAATAAAAAATACAATAATGTGGTTACGCTTTCATTCGTATGAATAATCGTGAAATATTAGCCAGGTTTTAAAATTATTTCTATTTCTTCGGTGCAGCCGATTCTTGTTACGTGTTACATAGTGCACCGTATATAGTGATGCAAAATGTGCTCGGTTGTTGTAGATAATTGCTACCTGTACGCAAGGAGTGTTATAATAAATTGTATAAGAGAAAACAACCTTTAGGTTGCAACTACTTTCTCAGAGGTTCGAGATATACTCAACGTCATGCCAAATGCCTTAGTTGAATTTCCAAATATAACTCCGGCGAAACAATGTCGTGTACTATGTCACATATTACGGCGGAGAAATTATACAATACATTAATAACAAATGCCTTGTATGTACGCTAATGGATTGGGGAAAATACTGTACACTTGTAGAAAACCGTAAAACTAATTTTTTAGATTCTTGATTATCCATAACGTGGTGTCATCATTATGCTGCATACCTGATTTCTGTCTGTAAAGTGGAAAGGTAAATGTTTCATTCAATTTAATTCCATTACAATCTTAGAATTTTCTAAGTATTTCGAATTCATTGTGGTCCATAGAAAATATACGAAAATGACAGGATTTGAGCATCAATTTTCAATCTCTTTTTCTCCTAAAATAACAAAACTCTTTCATTCGAAGGCAATGTGATCGGATTCATGAAATTACATATGTGAAAGATTAATATGATCATTTAGAATAGTCATTAATTGATATATGTATAAAGCGACACCTACATTAATAGTAGAATGAAGGCTTTCCTCAATTCTTCCCAAACGACATTTTTTCATTTCGACGACGATTATTAAAAATATAACGTTATTTTATAGTATTCTATTTGCAACGCGCTATTGAAAAACATTTTTTCTTAAGATGTATAATAAATAGACTGGTGATTAGAAAACATACAGTGTTGCTCAAGAAATAGTTTAAAAGCGTGCAAACTGTTCTCGTACTTATTGTATGTAGTATGATTTTTATTCGCTTACTATGCGGTTCAGAGAAATATATTGTATGCTGCCTAATATTCAAAATACATATATAACCATTTAACGTTAACATTTGTAAGCTTTGAAACACCCAGTACTTGAAGTTTCACCGCATTGAGATTTTAGCGTGCATAAATTACATCGTATAGAAACTTAAACGGTAGAAATTTTAGTATTCAAAAGTTTATATCTGTTGAAAGTTTCGCGAGGTCTTAACGCTCTAAATTTTCTTCGTCTTGAGAAACTCTTGAGCTTGGAAACTTTCATGCCTCGAAACTACTAGGCCGTGAAATCTACACAATTTGGCATTTTTTTTCTCTAGCATTGATAAAGATTTTTTTTTGGCTAAATTTTAATATTTTAAGTACCAATTGTGTTTATTAAATATTGTAACAACAGTCAAGTACATCGGTTTTAAATAATTAACTTTATTATTTTATTGAGTTTAAATTACTATGATTATTCACAGACGTAGAAAAACAAAAGAATTTATTTATATAGTTTCAGCATGAAAATCACAAAATGTTAAAATTAATTATTACTATTTTAATGTAAAATTGAGGACGTAATATTTCCACAAATGTATGGAACGATTTTTAAAAGCATTATTAGGTGTTATATTTTCCATGCCAACAGGTAAACCTTCTTCCATTACAAACGTAATATTTCAAACAAATTCTCCATTCATTTTCTCATTTTGATAACAAATCTGAACACTAACCAGGTATAATTTGAAATTTATTCTACCTAGCCGCCGGTTTTAGAAAATTGAATAAATTATTATATATGTTATTATATCATTATTATAAACGTGATAAAATATTTTCTTTCACATTGAAATTTAAGCTATCTTTTCGGCTACTGCTGTACATACATACGTACATACATACACTAATAGACCAAATGACAGGCTTTGCAGTGTAGCGGCAAATATCGAGTGCCCGCGACTCCGAAGTTTTCTGGTCCAACTGACCGGATCACTTCCTGGGTAGCTGTATTGCAACGCAACGTTACATGCCGTGCATATGGGGCGCGTTTGTTACGTGACGAACGAGCGGGGGACCCGGGCTGTGAAAAAATCAGTCGAAACCGACCAACCGTGAAAGCTGGTGGTTGGTCGAACCATTTACCCTGCAAACGCTCGCCCATATAGAAGTGCGTCGCGACGCGGCCGCCAGTTTCGTCCAGCTGCCTTCCCGAAATCGCATAAGTCTGCGCAATGAGATTCCTCGTGAGTATCGCTTTATTTGTTTTTACACTATCCGGTGAAATGAAAGAATTTTAGGGAAATGAAGAAAATTTAAAAGAAATTTTGAAGGTTACTAGTGCGACATCGATTAATTCGTTTTTTTGGAGAACTGTGGTAGCGTGTAAACTTATTACATGTATGTACTTTTTTATTGTTAGAACTATTTCAGATGTACTTTCAAACCTTCGGATTTTGAGAATTAAATTGTTTTAGTGAATTAGTGATTTGTAAAATAATAGTTTTAGTTTTTTCATGTCTAAAAGAATAATGAGACAATTGAATATTTGATGGATTAGTTGACTTATAATAATCAATGATATTTAAACCTTTTCGGATTTATACTGTCTTTTCCTTTCTGGACAGATAGTAATGAAAATTAATGTGGAATTCATTCAATAATTAAAATTTATGCTCTAAATTATTTAATAGTATTTTATTCTAATATTATTGACAATTTTTGGAAAGTTTATAATTACAAAACACATTTTTCCAAAATTTCTCTTTCAAGATTTAATTTCAATATTTCACTAACACATTGTTCATTTGAAACAACAATAGGTTTTTAATGATCATCCACAGAGACAATTTTTTGTCAAAATAATTGTACAAAACCATGAAGCTTCTATGTTTATATGATCTAGTTGCGAGAAAGTTATTAGACAGTGAATGAAGCAAAAGTAATAATTTCTCTCTTCAATTATAAGGAGCGGAAGTCTGCAACTTGTTCTGTAACTGTTTCCGTTTTCTACGTATCTAGATAGAATTTAAAATGTGATTGAATGTCCGGCAGTATTGCGTTCATCATTTAATGTCGTAGAACAAAATTCAATTACGACAGACATTAAACATTATTCTAACTTTCTTCAAATCGTTAAATGCACTTTTAGTACATAAATCTTATGGCAGAGAACGATATATAGGCAATACCTCATTAGAATATCGAACGATCACAGTAATTAAAACTATTTGGCATTGTGAGCTTTCATTTAGTTACTAATTAATTTCTGGCGTGTTTTTTAATAAGATGGTAATTAACGGTAAATGTAATACATGTATTTCAACAGACTAATTAACTGCTTACAGATTATTTTAATGGTCAGATACTACAGTGTTTTTTTTTCCTCAGAACAAGATAATGTAATTGATTATGTATGAGGTCGATTAAATTTATCGTGCATAGAGATAAAACTTTGTATAATACTTTAATTAAGGCAAATATCAAAATGTCACGTCAAATGTATTAGGAACGTAGAATTTAACAGAATTTAAGAGATTTATTTTTTAAGAAACATGGAAATACTTACTGCTGAACCTAACTCGCACGTTTTAACATTTAAATATGATAAATAGAAATATGTATAATAATCGTAGATCAAAGAATCGTAAAGGTTTCAAATTTTTCTTTATTTTACGCTTCGATTCTTCTTAATTTATATTTATTTGAATAATAACAATGCCAGAATTTTTAGAGTAATTTTATTTTTATATTATTATCTGTTTCTTAAAAACTCATTACATGTTAATTATTTTTATCATTAGAAATTTATGCATAAATCATGTGTGGATGTATTATAAAATAGTGCTTATTGAATTTTCAGATACACTATTACAAAATATGTATTAGCTTTGCATGTGCATACATGTATGTACATGTTTGTATATAGGTATATATTTACGTACAATTGAACATTTTATAACATAATTGGTTAAAAATTAATAATTTTTAAATGAAGTTCGTTCAGCATAGAGTAATGTGAAGTAAATGTAGACAGTATAATATGGAGTTGATCAAATTACTAACCTAACCTAACCGCAAATGTAATACATTCTTATCTAATCCGATCCTTTTTCACTTGCCCGTTTTAGTTTTCAACTTTGCCTATTAAAATAATGATACGAGTATATTTTCAAAATTTTATTCAGTTTAAGATAATAATTAAATCATCGGGAACATCATTGTTCCATTAAAACAAAAATAACACACCAATTCGCACAGTGATAAACAACACTTACATTAATTACCAAAATAATTTTATGTTCGAAAATGCTTTACCCCGAATCAAAAAAATGTATTAAAATAATTTTCTACTCCAATATTTTCTTAAATGTTTTTTTTTCTAACTAGATGTCACTACGGATAAGCAAATCGAAATGAAATTCCAAAGTTTAATAAAATTCCATAGTATAATCGTGCTAAATGTTAAATGCACCGACTGTAACATTTGAAAGTAGTATCAAGTACTTTCATCCTTTCCCTTCGTGAGAACCGGGTTAGATCGTATTGCATCGGTTATGTGTGTCGTGTGTGCAGTGACGTGTATCGTGAGAAATCGGTAAAGTGCATTAATCTCTCGATTATCCAGCTTTCTCAATCAAAACCATTATGTATTTTTATCAGCGAATGTGATTTTCACACGTCGGAACATTAGTGATATTTGCACGCTAACATTAATTTCTCAAGGCTTCATGAATAATTTATTGAGTTTGTACTGGAGCCTTATTCAAGTGGGTCAAGTTCTGTGTGCATGTATAGTCCTAACTAGTATTTGTTAATCAGGAAATTTAGAAACAATCTGAGGTATTTTAATTACATACCTTAGTGTGTAATTCAATGATTGATTAGAAACATCAAAGCGATGATTTCAATCGTATGATAAACTATGGTAAATAATCTAAGAACATATGTAGGTAATACATTATTACATGAAACTTGAAAGTATACAATGATTAAGGAATTAAATTTGGCGTTTGATTCACACTAATAAATCAGTATAAAATGATATTCTTACGACTAATTTTAATTGTAATTTTCAGGTTTTAATACTAGCTGTGGTGCTCATATATGCCACAGGTGATGTATTCGGTGACCTTTTGGGACAGAATGTGCAATATGTAACGATCGGTAAATATCAATTTATATCAGAATATTGTTATTGACTAGGTTATGTATCATTCAGAATAAAACATGTATTTCCTCCATACAGTTTCTATTATACTGTGTTTAGAAACTTTTCCGTCTATTTAACTTTGATTGTTCAGCAACCGCATAAATATTGTGTAGTTTGTAACAATAGAAATAGGCTTTTTACAGCGGAAATAACTGAAATAAGTCTCATAAATCATTAGGTATTAGCACACAAAGAATATAGTCTTTTAATGATAATAATTTATTGGATTACATCCAAACAGTAAAATCTTATTATAATACGTTATGGCTATTGCAATGTTCTTATTAGATTGAAATATAATGCGACGATTTCCGTGATACTCGTTCACAATGCGATATAGGCAAAGAAAATACAATGAGTCAAATAGAATCGATGATGATTGAAATCATTGCATTTATCTAATAAGAGTTAGTGGAGGAGAAACAGTAACATTTATGTGAGTAAATATTTGCTACTCTTTGCCTGAATTTTTATATAATTATTTTGATGCTTTTATTAGTTACCCCGTTCATTTTTATAGTGATTATTATATTCGTGCATTTAAATTATTCTACAATAGAAGTTCAATGCTCGATGGAAAAGATAAAACAATTGAAATTTTCAATTAGTAAGTAAATGATAATTATTATGAATAGTAATTTGCTAACAATTGGATATATTTATCTAATTTCACCTAAACAGTACAGTCAACTGAATCTGAACTTCCAAAGCCTACTTCAAAAAATTATATTGGTAGCTCAGGTACTACAAGGAGGAGAATATTGCTTTACGAATTTTATACCGGGATTTCTATGTAATCAGAGAATATGAGAATGTTCCTAACGCTAGTTGTTTATCGCAACCACTGCCAAGTAATTTATAAGAAATATGTAGTACATAGACGTAAACTGGACTACCGAAAATCGTTTACAATAAGTATGTTATATCTTAAACGCAGCCTTAGATGATCCACGTACTGATTATCAGTCTCAAAGTGTAGATAAATCGCAAGCTTTATAGTTATTACTAAACTTACCGACAATTTATATGTGTTTAATTCTTTCGAGCTAACAAATGGGTCGATTTTGAAATAAAAGTTCTATTTTCCACAATTTGTTCGAACGTAATAGTAAATGCAGTCCAGACAATAATTTAAATAAACGACTTCCAAATAGTAATAATAAAATATGTCTCTAATGTAGAATTCAATACCATTAATCAAAAAATTAAAAACAATCATTTAACCAGCCGTGGTAGGTTTAGTGAGAACATCCCTGTGATAATTAAACAACACTTTTATTTTATCCAATCACTTGGGGTCTCTAATTTAAGTTTTACCGAAGCTACGCGGAATCGGCCAATATTACAACGTCACCTGATCTTCCAGATCACACTCGAGAAAGGCGACAAACACACGGTCGAGGACAGGGTGCGAACTACCGTTCCTTGAACCAGGCCCCAGCCCAAATACAGCAGCTACTACAGGCCCAGCAGGCCCGCGAGCCACTCGTACACCTTCCACCCCAGCCACCCCCACGTCTAGGCCCCTCCCAGCCTATCAAGCCCCAATACCAGTCCCAGGCTCAGGCCGCAGGCTACAAGCCCCAGGTTCAGTACGCTAACGCACCCCAACAACCCACCTACAAGGACATCCCTGTTCCCCAGGCCCAATACAGACAGCCAGCAGCCCAACCCCAATACAGACCCGCCGCTCAGCCCCAGTTCCAAGGAAATTATCCGCAGGCCCAGAACCGCGGTCTTCCGTACAAACCGATCTCTGCCCCCCAGCAGGCCCAGCCGCAGTACTCCAACAGACTGCCCCCGCAGATTCAACAGCTGCTGCAGCTACAAGCCAACCTGCCCAACACGATTCCCACCGGAACCGCGGCACCGCGGAAGTATTGAGATTAGAATTTAGGCTGATTATAAGGGGAGGAAAAATGATTGGGATTTAATGCTAGATAGTTGTAGTCGATCTGCGGTTGTGAAGAGTGAGATTTCGAGAGATTTCTGACAGTGCTCCTGGTTTGGATAATGATATATACATGTATGTGCTTGTTAATTGAATTTATTTGATACCGAACGTGAGTTCGGAAGAGGAATGTAAAGGGGTTGCACGTTTTCTTATTAGGATGAATTTGGATGAATATATCTTGATATAATTACAGATGGGATAATTATTCGAATTGACAGATTGGTGAGATTTATTTGTATTTTGTTTAGAGAATGGTTTTTTTATTCGTATATGTAGTGCTTTTGGGTAGAGTTTCGGTATTTAATGAAATAACATTTGCACCCCTTTGTGTTTTATTACGGTAATAAAAAGTAGGACAGTAATGTCAACTCGTTATTAGTGTGAGAAACGTGTAACTCTTCGTATACGTTTATGTATTTTCACTATCATGAATGCAATAAAAGAAAAACGAAAATGGGCTTATAAAACCGAATATATCGGATGATTTAATTTGTAAGTTTTTTTTGTTAAATACCTGACTTCAAAATATATACATTTTTTCATTTCTTCGTTCAACGCATCAACTTCCGCAATTTCACAACTCTTGTGTAGTGTATAAATTTACAGTAACATTTGTATTGTGTAAGTTGCGTTTCATACTATTAAAACTATGTTTGCTTTTCATGAATGAAATTAATTAACATTGTCATCCCCATTAAAAAAAAATAAACAAGTGTTCTTTCTCCAAGCCAAGATTATTTACTGTATTATCTTATTTGAAGAGAAAATTCTATTTTATTTGATATATTAAAACGCAGTACATGTAGGTATGTAATTATAATATTGAATTTACAATTAAATGTAGTTGTAGTTATGTACTTATCTGTCAAGTTAGCTGTAATTTGAGTAATAAAAAAAAATATTTTCGGGGATGAAATTATGCTTACAGTATTTAATAACATTTTAATCGTAAGGGATTTTTATGTAATAACAAAAAAGTCTAAAACTATAGATAACGTAATTGAGCTCTGCGATTGTTTTAATGTTAAAATAATAATTTTCAATTGGGACTATCATCACATTTTGAAGTATATTGTACTATTTATTCAAAAAGAATAATTCTGCGGAATACGAATGTTTTACCTCAAAACAAAAACAGGCACGAAATAGTCATAATTTTACTGCAATGATAGATACTAACTTAAAAATAGAATTCAAACGTTAGATGAAACCTACAACCATTTTCATTTTCTCATTTACAACGATAATCACGATTTGCGGTTATCAGGTTACCTTCAATTTATTAATGCTGTTTCGCGTGAAAAATGATAAGCTAACTCTTCCTCGGGTTGCAAAACAATCTTTTCCCCATTTGGCCAGACATGAATTAGGGAAGGGAGGAAACCTCTAAGCTTATTTGTAGGTAATTAGATCTAACGATAGGCGAAGTGTTCAGGGAGGGAGAAATAGGGTTATTTAATTAGGGGATGTAGATTTAATTCGCTACGAATTGTAATTCTCATTGTAGTCAACACTACAGAACTCATACCTCCACACCTATTAATAACGAAATCTTCCATTTTACACAATGTTCAGAGCACGTGCTACCAACAGCGAACCCTACACGACTAAACGCAAAATCGTGATACATAATCATTGTTATGTATAATCGTAATACGAAAATGGATTTTCGGACATGTTATATTATATGGTATAATACATACTATACTGTATGTTTACAGTATTAACATATAATCTAATGTGTTATATCATACACAACACATATATAGGGGTAAACTTTACACTTCTAATGCGCTCTACGTCTTACAACACATTAAAATAACTTCTTGCTAAAATAACAATAACTCCAATTTTCCATAAAAATCCGCCAAGGAGCAAGGCGAGAATAAATATATGACTCACTTTTCACTCTCTCAATATCATCCCAACGAACCGTATCAACAACAACGAAATTACATTCCCGCAAACCGAGGCAGTCGCCCGTGATTTCCAACAACAAACTCAGTGCGCCAAACGTAAAGTAGAAGCGCAGATACATATTACGTCATTAAACTCGCCGACCCCGCATTAATCGCACTCGATTCGTCACTCGAGAAATCAAGGTATCATCGCGCCGATGAGTCCGCACAAGGGGCGTACCCGGCCGTTCAGGGCCGCGATGGGGTAGCCCGGTGTCACCCTCCACGGAAACGACCCACACGTCGCAATCTCCAGCCCCAAAAACTGCGCCCGTACCGCAGTCAGGCCGCCCCGATTTTTACCTCTGTTCATCCCCTGAATGCATCCCCGGGATGGCCTCACCGACAAACAGGGAAGAGGATTAGCGAGTCCATTAAAGTCGCGGACTCTATTATCCGGAGGGCACGACCACGGTGACATCAACCGCCCGACACTGGCGTAGGCACTGGATATTTTTTTCGAATCAATTGTGAGCTGAAAAAGTGTGTCTTTTTTGGGGGAAAACAGATTCTTTGGATTTGCCGGGTTCTTTGTTGGCTTGCGATTATTTTGTGTATTTATGAAGACACGGGGGTGAGAATGTGAAAATGTGAATTGATTTTTTTTTTTTAAATTTATAGAGGACATTGGAGGTGGTGTGAGAAATACTAGCTCGGGGTTTTCTATGTTCTTTCTAAGTTGTTGTGGCAGGAATATGGACCGACACGTTGGAAGAGTAATTTTACGTAATGTTTGACGTAACCAGAGAATATTGTATGTATATTTTCACTTGTCATATACAGATAACTTTACTGTTATTAAATAACGTTTTCTGGGATAGTTTATTTTTAATGCATGCAGTGGAAATTTAAGAAAAGAAAGATTTCTATCGTGTTATGTAAACTCGTTGAGACATTAACGACCACCAATGTAAATAGTTAACTATGGAGGATGGAAATCTCCAAATAATTACATACAGTCTGTTTCAGTTTAAACGTAAATTTTTATTTCCGCGTTTTGATCGTAGAAAGTAGTTGAACAATAATGTTCTGAATAGTATGAAGAATAATCACAATTAACCAATTCGCCTCAGTTACGCTGAAACAGAAATATAATTTATTTTCTGCTGGAAACACTTGGAATCATTGTGCGAACAGATTACGATCGTTTTAAAATAGATGTGTTGTTATAATAAAAACAATAAGCGGATATTGCACACGTAATGAGTGAAACCGATACGGCAATTAAATTAATAACTAGTTCAAGACATATGCTGCTTTTATGGTTAACTACATTTTAATGAAAGGAAACTACATTTTTATGCATGTTTATAAGAATATAGTCTATTTGTACTTCAAGAAATTGAAATCTTGTCATAATACACAGTTAAAAATTATATTTATGTCAAATTAAGAATAATATGAAATATTGTAATATATACAGTAAATTTTCAAATAAATACATCGTTACGTCATATAGAAACCAGGAAATACTGTTAAAATATTTGTAAGTCAATTCGTTTCCTAATGTATCTCTAGCCTTATGAAATATTGTTTGACCTTCTTTCAAGAATATCTAAATTTTTCGAAAGGTGTCGTAATTAGCGAGCAATTTTAGACAGAATTTTTCTTTTATCTGGCTATCCGTACAACGAATTTTTTATCAATTTCCCATTAATCCTGCACGCAGTTAATCTTAACGCCATTCACCTCGAAGTATCCGTGGAATTTTAGACTCAGAAATTCTGAGATTAAGATTGATATTAAAGTTTCACGAACTTGCCGAAGAAACGATGTTTTAATTGACACAGCAATCGTCAACAACAGCTTCAAAATTGCAATAAGGAACCATACCTATAGTAAAGCATACCAAGATTAAAGCAAAAATTACCTAAATAGAATTTCAAAACAACAAGACTACATTAAATACGACCTTAACATTCGCTGATAACCTCGATCAAGGTGTCTATGCTGTAAAATAAATAAGCTACAAAAATCGTGCCAGTTTATCACAAAACTCCTCCGATGAAACCGACATTCGCAAATAAACACCAAGCACCTTTCATCGTCGTCGTACCTCTGAATTGCCCGTTTGAATTTGTCCGACTGATTTTCGGGACAGATCGACAAAATCTTTCCGCGAGGCCTGATTTTTCGAAAAGCAGCCAGCATGGAATCGGCGCCATTGGGGCAGCGGGGTGAGGGGCAGGTAAGGGGTCACGGAGGCAAATTACAAAGGGAGGATTACCGGCAGCTGGGCTACCAGGCAACCATCTCTCTTCTGGCTCTCTCTCGCGAGCCATCCACGTCGCTCGAGAGCCCTTTGTCCTTCGACGCATTGGTAACATAATTATCGGAGTTATAGCAAGCCAAAACCCAAGCCGCATATGAAGGGGTCGCATGTGACGCCCAGTTACGATACACCGTGTGCGTGGCCGTGCGTGTGTTTGCAGGAGGTGTCCTGATTCCGCGTTTCCTGTGGTCAAGTCCACTTTGTAAACGGGTGGTAACTCGTCAAGGATTTTGTTCCGGGAGTTTCACGAACGAAAATTGTACGGGTTTAATAGATTTTAGTCAGCTTTTATACAATAAAAATAATTTAGTTTTCATGGGACAGTAAGGGTGTTCGAACTGTGTACAATAATGAATATTAAAATGATGATGAATCTATACAGGGTGTAACAAAAATACTGGGACACTTTTTTAGTATCGATAGTACGCACTAAAAGATGAAAAAAAAGTCTATAAAGTTTTATTGCTGTTAAATAGTATTTATTCTTGATTAATCCAAACAACGTCGATTACCTATATTGTAGCAGGTTTGTAACATCTTGGGAAAAATTAAGGGCACTCACTAGGACTTCTTTTCCGTAGATAGTGATATTTTTTTCGTAAACTTTAGTCTCTACCGGTGATATTAAAAGAAAGATCGGTCCTCAACAACGTACCATTTCGGAGATATGATTTTTTAAAATTTTGTTACAAAAGGGGTTGTATCTCGATAGGGGATGGTTTTCAGACAAAACTTTATAGACCTGTTTTTCATTTTTTGGTGCGTACTATCGATACTGAAATAGTGTCCCAGTATTTCTCTTACACCCTGTATGTACTTCGTAATTTAATGAAGATTTTCGGAAATTCCTCGACTTGCAACGTTGTAACGGAAAATGGAAAAGTCAAACACAGATTTGCAGAATATTTTCTATACGCGGTGCCATAGAAACGTCTAATTAGATATACTTTCTTTACACTTTCTTAAAATAGTGTTCCATTTTAACTGTCACAAGGCATGCATAGGTGTCGATCGGCAAGCAACTGTGACGAGAGGCGTTCCACCGCGCGTAATTTCGTAAAAAAAGAAAGAAGTTTCTTAGCGAGCGATTAATTCTCGTTTTTGACGTGCCCGTAACGTTTGACTCGTTAGATCTCGCCTAGAAAACGGCCAGACACCACGCTTGCATTTCGTACGCCTAATTACGTGGCTAATACGCCGCACACATTCGCGGCTCGTATACATATTGTAACTGCGTTTTGCATTCCACGGTTTCGCAACTCGTGCTACTCGCATGCGATCTCGGTATCACGTTTTTGCAGCCCAGGGAACGCAGGGACACACTTAGACAGATAAAGAGAGCGAACATTCATTGTTCATGCAATGACTGTCGACCCGAAGAAATGTGAAAGGAAATGGCGGTATCGATACAAATATGTTTCTGCATTAATCGAGATAAGACATTACGATAGGCTGCAAGAACTAAATATAATTATTCCTGAACAGTTATTACATGTTTCATAAGAGAGCTCTATTTATAAAAGGTGGAGTGGAAGTTTCAATCAGTCCAAAGACAGATATTAATAAATCGATAGGTAGTTGTGTAATCGTTGGAAACGTTCGATAGATAGACGAAGTAGTGGATGTATTGAAATTGTGTTTCTAAGTTAAGCGAGAAAGTGAGACATGAAATGAAATGATTAAACAGGATGTGAATGTTATACAAACCTCTGACTGCATTTTACTATGAACAATCAGGATATAAATAGTTCTTGTTTATAAAATAGTAATGTAAGTGAAAATCGTTCTTATTATTTAGATCTAACCATTGTTTCATAAAGTATTCCTCCCTAACTCCAATGCAGAATTTTCTATGAATATTTTAAATATGAAAAATCAAAACGATTTGAAAAGAAACTTATTTACGTACTTCCTAAGTAATCCTCATACTATGACAAATTAGACAATACTATAATATATAAATTTATCATGTACATAATATTTTTTTATCATAAGCGAACTCAATCATAAATATCTACCAGAACTGCATTCGAACTGAGACTCCGGCGATTGACACCCACATTAAGCCCACAAATCCAGAGGATTTAGCGAACTAATATTGTTGTTCGATTTTCCATTCGTAAGCGGAGTTAATAAGTTTCATAACAAGATATGGAAGGAGCGTGTGAAACGGGTTGCGGTCTGTCGGTGTGTTCCAATAATTGTGCTTAATCCTTAGGGTGGCGGCACGCGGCCGCAATCGCAGACGAATCCTCGTCAACCCTCTCTCGTTCCAGCTTTTTCCCACTCCACACTCGCTTCGAGTTTTACTCTCGACCGTTTAAAAATTCGACGGGGAACTTTAACCCTTCACTTTCAATGATCTTCCGTTCCTTTTAGGAAAACAGTGTTACACTTTCACAGTCGGTATTCTTTTCACTTTTGTAAAACGGGACACCGTGTACGTTGAACAGGACGAACCGTTTTTTTTTTTTTATTAAAATGAGAAACAGAAATCTGTAATTGTGTATCTCTTGAAATTGGAGAAATACGTATCGTCTTGGATCAATAAATCCAAGTAGAGATATTGTTAAATTACAAACATACGGACGATTGGAATTAACCCTCTATGGGCTGAATTTTTGTTTTATATTCAAAAAGATTGGGAGAACAAAAAATCAGTAATTATAAACCTATGTATGCATATGAAGAAAAAAATTTTCCGTTTAAACAATTTTATTGTAATATATTCACTATATGACTTTCAAGTAACAATGGCCTATAAATATATAAAAAAAACAGTAACAAATTGAAAATTGAAATGCAAACAAGTGGTTTGTTATTGGTTCAAGAGCCCAGAGCTATTAATTGCAGTATTTTTAGTTTGGTAATCACTGATACAAGCACGAATAATATCAAGTCGATCAAATGGTTTCGCTTATTTTTACTGCAGGACAGTTTGCACTGCATTTACTTTGTTATTTCAGGTTGATGAGCCTGGCAGCGGTCATAAATATTGATATTGGTTAATTTGCTAACGTTATAGAATTAAGATTTATGCGTAATCTCATGAAAAAAGCTATAATTATTTAGTAAAATGTTGATAAATTGAAATGTGACCTTAAAGTTACACGGGCCCATAGAGGGTTAAATTAACTTTAAAATTCATTGCGTACGTATTTGAAAAAATGAATTGCACACTTTTACATGACACTGGAATTGTTTTTTCTCGTTTGATTTGAGACTTACTTAATATATTTTAAAAACAATTGACAATGCAATCTAATTTGATTAATTTCCAGGAAAAAACTCATTTCCGTTAATTCAAACTAGAAATATTCAGAGACGCAGAAATTATTACATAACGGTAATGAATTATAGATTAGAAAAATGTATAGCAATAAATCAACGACAAACAGATTTTACAGTGTATAAAATGTACTATGATATCAGCGGTTGAAACTATGTTCAGTTAACTATTAAATGTTTCTTTTTCATAAAATAATGCTTTCTATACTGAGGCGCGTGTAAAAAATGAAAACGTCTTCAATTATTGCTGCAGGTTTCCAAAACCGTCTCCTCCACATCGCTTTTGCGTATACGATACGATCACTCCCAAATTCAAAGCGTGTCCACAAAAATATCAATCTCAATATTAGCAATTAAAATGTAAGTGACTTGCGTACCATAATATCATTCCAAAGTCTTTCAAAATAGAGCGCTATCTCGCATCGCAATCTTCATTTCGCGTTCTATACGTGCGTTCGCCATTCAACGTCGCCGCATTGTAATTGCACGTGGTGCAAAGGACTCGAAGACACGAACGGGAAGAAGAAGGTACACAAGGGGTGAGTTGGGCAAAACGATGCCGATTTCGATGAGTCTTCGACCCTTTTCCGTGATACACCATTGTGAGAAGAAGCTAGACCGGAAAAATCCAGTATGGCCGACGAAAGATGAGAGCCAATCGCGGCCTGTTCCGCGGCAGCTGCACGTCCCTCCGGGATCGAAACTCGACTGTCGTCCCTTTTTCGCTCCCGAGACGGCCCTAACTTTCTGATTTTTGCCTTACGAAGTCAGCCATTGTGATGGGACCCGGTTCCCTTGAATATCGGCTGCCGTGCGTGATCCTCCGTGCGGTCTTAAGCCAGAAAACCAGAAGACGAGATTGTCCGCGTTACACGCGCACGTTTTTGTCGTCTTAATCGTTCCTTTCGAACGGGGAGAATTCGTTTTCAAATCTTGCGACGCAGCAACTATAACGAGGAGGGGGGAGGGGGGGGAGGGTAACGGTGTAACAGGAACACCGACAAAATGAATCCGATGAACACATTGGGAAATGAGTTCCCCTTTTTTCGAATCTTTCTAGGATGATTGGAAGTGATTCTTGTGTAACGTGACAAATTGTTCGAATGCACGAGGGTCGATTAGTAATAATTATTGGACTGGGATTAGTTAAAGCGTTACTGGATTTTTTTTTAATTAATTGTATCTGCTTTAGTATAATTGGAAATAATATTTGTTTTATTCTACATATGTAAAGTCCAGAAAAAGATAAAAAAGCACAGCGTTATACGGAGTGCTAGGTGTAATTGGATAAATTACATTTAACTTTACTATAATAATTGTGTTATAAGCTGGGTTATTTAAAGTATTGCAATTTATTATAATTTTACGTGGTGTAGCATCAGCAGATAGACTACTACTTGGAAGCCGCAGAACTGTTAAATGTTTCATTATACCGTAATTTACTAATGCTTGCGTCTCTTTTCAAAAGAATTATTATGCAACTTAGAATAATATTCCGAAATAATAATTTACATTCAATTGTGCGAGCGTAATGTATTATACGGTATCAGCTGTATCCAATATTAAATATTACTTTTGATTCAAAAAGTAATTTAACTTAATTTTTAAAATGTATATTATTCTAAAAAATCCCTTTTTTATTCCGTTCGCTACTCAAAGATGTAATTCGTGCTACAGTATTCTTCTATTATTATCCGTAAAACTTCGTTCAGAAACGCTTCCGCGGTCTTATACTTTCCTCTACCCGAACAATCCGTAATACTGCGAGTACTGAATGCCAGAGAGAATAGAGAATCGTTACACCTGCCACGCCCGCTCAGCGGGCCTCCGGCCCACTTTGCCAATTTCCACAATTAAAGTCAGTAATATCGGGAAACAGATTATGAGTAGTTGGACGATGATCCTGGGCCCTTCGGGGAGGACGTAAGTCCTTACATCTTCATCCGTCGTATTCCACGCAGTCCGGATCCTCTTCGAGGACCACAAATACCGTAATGATCGACACCTGTGACCGAGTTTCCCGCTTAAGAATACCGAAATAATACGGAAGGGTGTTCTTAGCCGGGTTAAACGACGAGGCACGTCAGGTGGTTCGAGGCTGGACTCCCCGCGGCTCGCTTTAATGCACTTTCACGCAGTTAGCGTGCGTATAACTGCACCCGCGCACGCTTAGAATCGTTAACGTGAAACCTGTTAACCGATTAAAGTGCCTCGTTAAACGGGTTCGTTAAGTTGCCCGTGAATTTCGCCCTTGACACTGTCCGATGTCGTTATCGTAACTAGGACGGACTACGGAGGACTCGATGGGGGTCCGTTATTAAACGTGGTTAATTAGATGGATGTTGTGTAAGCTGTTGGTCAATTGTTAACGCTTAATTATTAACTTCGTATTTTTTGGTATGAGTTCCTTAAAATTAAACTAATAAATTTATCGATCGCTAAAAATTATAAATGTTGAACTTTTTACTTCGGCCAATAATGCGATCATAAAAACTCTATAAAATTCTAAACTTACTTACATTTGAAACCATTATTTCACCGTTATTTCAAATTAGTAAGTGTGTTCCTCACTGTGGATGGATGAGTCATTTAAAATATTATTTTTCATATGTAAGTAAGTTTAGAATTTTATAGAGTTTTTAGGATCGCATTATTGGCCGAAGTAAAAAGTTCCTTAAAATAGTTTTTTTATTTTAATCGGGGAATGGTTCGGGGAACGGTTCGCACTTAGGAACCAAGCAAAATGTACAATTTTTAAGAACTGATTATTGCTATCCGATGTCATTGCTGTTAAATTACTTTCTTTCTGTAACATAACTATTGAAAAAGGCAATGTAAAATAAGGTTTGAAATTAATCCTATTTAAATATATCAACCTATTTCGACCAGAAGATGTCTTTTGACACCTTTTCGTTTGAATGCAAATATTTGCCAAAACTGTTGGGATTACAAATTTAAATTTTAAATTTTAAAGATTACCAGTTAAATGTAGATAATTTAACAACTATTGTATAAAAAGTCAACAAATTAATTATGGAGAAATGATTCAACTTAAGGAATAATTTTAAGTTAAAATTTGAAAGGTGTCTTTTGACACCTCTTGGTAGAAATAGTGTTAATCACTAGAAACTCTATCGCGTCATTTTCTTAAACCCTCTAATCTACGGCAAATATAGAAACCGTCAGAAACTTTGCGTCAGCGCAAAAATCAGTACTTGCTGCGGCGAATGTACAATTCGTTCCTTTCTTTCTCGCGCGCAGAAACGGGGGTGCCAAGAACACGCCCCGCCAAATATTAACAACCAAATAGAACGTTCCGAGATCCCGAAAGGAAATTTCTTCTATAGCCTTACACTTGGAGGGAATCCCGCGCAAGCGAGCGGGGCACGTGACGGCGGGCATCGACGATCGCGAAAATAAAGGAATCAAATCACTCGACAACGGATACCCTATTTTTCGATCCGTGACATTTCACTCGGCGACCGGTAAGGGTAGTCGATCGGCGCCCGATATAATTTATTCGGACAATAAGCGTACGCCCGGTCCTTTTCACCCCCTCGTGGGCCTGCAGGCATCAGTGTCATGGCGGTGATGAGCCCCTCAATGACAGCGACCAACATAATCTGTTCCCATCAGCCAAGTAGACATAATGGGCGCGTCGACGGGGGACAACAATGGGGACGGCATTTTACAGGAGGGGAACTCGAAACCCCCTCCCCCCCCCCCCCCCCACGTGGAGCTACGAGGAAAAAGTGCGACCGAAAAGGGGAACGGATGCGTGAAGGCTATAGCGAGATCGATGGAAATTAACGGTAGGAAATCAATCCCGATTTTTGTCTAATTGTCCGCGATTATCGGTGAGAATAAATTCATGGTTGTTTCGTAGGGACTTGTGTGTGGGTACTTAAAAAATTTGAAAAAGTTATCAAACTTGATGCACGTTGAATTTGAAATTCGTGTGTTTCGATGTGACTATAATCGTGAAATTCAAGATTATTTATTGTACGATTTAAAATGTAATTTAAACCAAACTCACATTAACTCTATTAGTGTGAGAAAAACCTGAAAAATTAATAATTCCAAATTCTCTGTTCCCCCAATTTTCGTACAAGACTTGTATAGCAATTAAACATTATTTCCCCTTGTTCAAAATCCAAATTCTAACAATACACTGTATATTATTCTTCTCACTTTAAAATAAACGCAGTGCTATTTCCCAAGGGTTATGAAGACAAACATCCCCCGGGCGCAAGAGACAAGTATTTCGCAAGACTTAAGAAAAAATGCATTTCGCGAAAAAAATCAGCGACACCGAGGAGGGTGGGACGACCCTACCTGGCAGCCCTTAACGTGCCTCACTCGAAACGCGCGCAAACGTACGTACGGGCCTGGCTTCGGATTTACTTTATTAAATTCCTGACACGAAACGCTCCGGAGCACGTGCAAATATTCATTCACGGCAAAAAACTGGGGACGCTAAATTCAAGGCGTGCCGGCGCGTGTGATTCCGCATCGCCTCCAAGTCGGTCTTATTACGTGTCCAAAACTTCACTAAAAATTATTATTGCGTTCGTTGGAGAATTGGATATACTTCTATGAAAAACAAAAATAGGACTAATGAGATTTGCTAAAAAATGTGATTCCCGAAGTTACTTTTGAATTTAAACATTTGGAACGGAGAAACTGGCAAAAGAGTAAATATGGAGAATATTAACATTCCAAAAAAGTAGTTTTCATACATCTGCGTCTACTTAAATGACTCCAGCAGGATTTTTTAGTAAATGTCGTATCACTATACTTCCCGTTAACTTTGGATCAATTTATTGTTAGATAATCACTACAATCATACAGACGTAACGTTATTTTATCAACATTACTAATGCTATAAAAAAAGTGATTCGCCATCAGCGGACGCTAAAGTTCACACTTTTCTATCGAAACATGTATGGAACTTTGTATTTAATGAACAAAATTTATAATTTACAATAGTATTACTAAATTACTTTCTAAAACAAAAGATTTTGAAAACCCTCATCCTTCCTGTATTGCAATTCTCCTGTGTTGAAAACTCCAACAACGAATCCAAACAACTGATAACGCTTACCTGTAAATCTGAAAACTGATCAAAAACCAGCGGCATCCATTCACCCTTAAATACTCGCGATCGAGCGACAGGCGTACGATTGTCAATAAAGAAGTTACCAAAATCTAGATCCCTGAAGAGCGCACCAAGTGTGCAGGAGGCCCGATCCGCTAATTGACTACAATGCCGGCCGCGTATGGAGCGCATTTTCTGTTTTGTTACCTCAAAACAAAGCGGACAATGTCGGCTGATCGGCGAGAGAGGGCCCTCGACCACCCCGATTTTTCCCGTCGAGGCCTTCGACAGCACCCAGAGGACGACGAGTCGCTCGAGGATCGAGCGACGAAATCGAGATTGTAACATATAGTTGAGTGCCCTTTGTTACCTCACCGACGTAGAGCGCAATTACATCCTCGACCTATTGTGCCTCGACAGCTTTTTGTTACTGTTTCGTCCGGTTACCGTCCCGATAGAGACAGAAAGAGAGAGAGAGAGAGACGGAGAGAGGGTGAGCGAAACGAGAGAAAAAAAAAGGGGACGGGGTGCAGTGGACGATCGTACGTATTCACGTGGTATGTGGACTTTGCAACTTCACAAAGCAGTTCCTTAGTTTTCGGCCGGGTAATTGCGAGTTACGAGACGGGGCTCGGGGGTCATCTGGAAATTTGTCGGAGGTCACTCGAGGTTAGGTGACCCGACGAAGTTTTGGAGCGACTAGTAGTTCAATTTATTGCATTTGTATTATAAAGTGCGCGCGTAAAGAAATTAACCCCTTAGGTACGGATTTATTTGAGAAAATATTTGCGTGTGGAACGGATATAATTTTTGGTTGCTTGGAGTAGTATGTAAAAGCAGTACATTTTACGTAAGAATTTATTTATTTCTAAAATATTGGTGACATATGTAGTATTAAGATGTCTTCAAGTAATTAGAATTGCAACGTTTTAGACACGTCATCCGCTCCTAGGGAAAACAAGTGAATGACGTGTCTCAGACGTCAAATGTACCCAAGGGGTTAACTGTTTCGTTTTAAAGATTTTAGATAGAGACGATGTGGACTGTGATAATCGAAGGAAGTATCCTTCGGGAGCAGAGTTTTTTTTCAAGGGGTTTGTTTTTAGAGGATTAGGAATCGCAGAAATGGAATCTGTTGTTTAAAAAAGAAAATTAATATCTTCGCAATACAACAGAGTGTTTTTGCACGAAGCCGAGTTGTCCTACTGTACTTTTGTATAACAAATTATATTTTCACGGAGAGCAGAATAGTAAATAGAAGAAATATAGTATATCACAGTGAAAAATTACGTAAAATCGAAATGTTAACCAGTACATATTACATGACATTTATACTAGATATAAATTAAAAGATTTGGGGAGTTTATCCTATTTCTGCGTTGTATTATGGTTACCTATTTTAGATATACTTTTTCCAGAAATTGGATCTGTAGAAAACGCCTTTCTTGAACTGCAAGAAACCTAAACATTTCATATAAATTTATTTATTAAAAAAAAATGTAGCGTAGAAATCGTTGCAATTTTTAAGAAATTACAGTGTATAACGAATCTCCAAAACCCACTATACATATAATCGAACTTTTGCCTGCAATTATTAAAAAGCAAAGTCTACCGGAAGATTAAAATATTGTTGCACTTATGTCATAGATGGCTTGTCTCTTGCATAATCTTAAAAACAAAATTCCCAAAAATGACATTCCACAAGAAACAAAAACCCTACATCATCTCCACCGTCTGACCTGCGGTTTCTCGTAACTAAAAAATAAAATAATACTAACAATTTATTCAAATTCCAACAAAGTCTAAATAACTTTACTTGTTTTACATACCGTATTAATTATTCCATCAGAATTATCTCTATCCGAAAAACAAATGTTAATTCAAAACTCCGTAACAAAAGTATAAAATACTATAATAAACAATAAAGTGTAATAAACAGAAATAAATAGAAAAAGCTCGTAATTACGCGAGTGAGAGCAATAGTGAGAACGCGAGAACGAGAGGGACGAGGAAGGGAAAGAAGAAAGAGGAGATCGATATTATTGTTTCCTTCATTGTTTTCAGAAATGACCCGGCCCGTTACGCACCCCATTGGCCGTCTCTTCCGTGCGTGGCAAGGTGCTGATATACTCGACCGGTGGGAACCACTTGTCGACTCTGCGCGGGTACACACGGACACACGCAACAATCGCCTCCGTGTCCGTGGACCATGGCACAATGGTTTCTGGGAGGTCCCTATTATTTTAAGCGAAGGAATTCTGCTCGCGGACGTCCCAATCGTCGTCGACGATTCCCCATTGTTACCCCTGTTGTTTTCGTTGTTATTGCCACCGCAACTACCCCCGTCCGCGACTCGCATTCGTGCCCATTGCTAGTCTCACCATTCGAGATCGGGGATTATTATTCACTCGTCCGGAAACGTTACAGTATTACATGCCTGAAAAGCGCTGGGCTCCTTCAGCCAGGAGAGCACCACTCCTCGAACGGGCTGCAACAGGGGTGGTCGACGGGGACAGTGAATGCAGGAAATTGTAACATACGGTGCCTCGAGGGTTTTATTAAATCGAGATGTTAATTGCGAGCTACCGATGTGCTTTGATTCTTCCTGTTCCGATTTTTCACCGCTCTCGATCTCGTCCATTCAACGTGCAGGCCACGACGAGTCTCGGGATTCTGCAGCGAAATCAACGTGTTCTCGTTCGCTTGGTCGTTTGTTTTACCAGTTATTAGTTCAGTTTCTCGGGAATTCTGTTATTTCATCGTACAGATGGTATCCGAATAGCCAGATGTTAAGCAAATACAATCAATACTATTGCATAATGTGTTTTTTTAAAAAAATATGCACAGTCATATACTTTTGGTGATTATAATATTGAAATAAATTTCATTTATTCCTGAAATTGAACTCGCAGTAATATGTAACATAAACATCTGAAATTCGTGATAAAAAGTAATCCAGCAAGCCGTGTCACATGCAAATAGACGATCTCCTCTCTTAAATTGATACCGTTTGCTTTGTTTTCTCATCTTGTTTAAGAAAACCCGACGGAAAGGCGGTGTTTACACCTGCTCGTTCAGTTCTGCAGAAATTCTGCGAACTACCGAGATCGCAGGGGCCGTTAGCACGCGGTCGTCGTTCACCGATACTTTTGGGCGGACTGTTTACCTGAATAATTTGTCAGCGTACAATGTTCGAAGCCGGAATCCTCCGTTCAGAATAAACCTTGAGCCTGCGAGGCTTCCGAGCGGTCACCTTTTAATCCAAGCTTTACGGCCGTACAAATGGTTCCTCGTCCCGGATGTGCGATTTACTCGGCGAACTTTCAGATAACTTTATGTGGATTTGGACGTTGATTCCGATCTCTTAACCCACCGTTCTCTGACTCGACAGTTTTCCACATCTTTGTGGTTTCCGATAAGAATCTGGATGTGGTTAAAGAGTTGGAAAACGTTTTTGAATAATCTCTTTATTTCAATAGTTCTAGGAAGATGTGTCTCGTTGTTTATAAAATAGAATCATTGCTGTATGTTGTGGAATGCGTCTCTGAAAAATTTCTGGTGAAAAATATCAAGGAAAAGGTACCTAAGTTTTTTTTTCTAAAATTCCAGGTTTAGAATAGTTTTAATTTCACCTGTCATAACACTTGGTTATTGCTTAAATTTGTATGTTTTAAATAAATTTTCTTAATAATTAGGCATAACACTAAACTACAGAAATTGTATGGTAACTTAATGACAAATGCTTTTTTTACGAAGCTAATGAGATTAATTCTATACTTTAATGTAGGTCATTAAAATTATGCAATTCGAACATTTTTAAGAATTTATATTAGAAAACTGATAACTCTAAAAGGCATATCAGTTTTATAAATTACGACTATTGAAGAAATTAAAGAAAGTTTTCTTTATTGATTTTCTCTACTTTGTGTTTTTTGAGGCGAATAAAATTGATCTATGAACGGTTCGTTTTTATATGCGAATGTTGTGTCTAGTCTACGAAAATTGCTACTCTTTGACTATAAAAATTTTCGACTGTCGCATCGAAAATATGTGTTTTCCAAACGTGCTAACACACCTGTAAATATTCTTGTATATTTCAGTGAATTTAGACAATTTATTTGGGATGCTGCGATACGTTGCGAATGTTACATTTTCACCTTTCGCCTCTTCCCTCTCGAAATCGATTTCTCGATGTACGTTACACCATTGAAAGTTTCGAGTGTTTCAAGAATTAAGCTGGTACCTATCGAGATCCTGTGTATCGATGTAAACAGATTTATGAGCAAAGGAACACTGGCACCGGTAAGTGGCAACATTTCAAAGTTCAGTCATGTGAATCAAAAGTGTCACTCGAACACGGTTGGAGCTAGCGCCGTCGCATTTTGTGCCCCGCATAGCACTTTTATTTCTTCGTCGAGAAATTCGTGAGAATATTCTTCGAATTTTTAATCGAGGTCCTCTTTAAATATATCCGTGAATGACGTTTTCAAGCTCAGCATTTACTTCAGAAAGGGCGACGGTAAAAATCAATAAGTAGTATTCCCATTACGATTTATGTGCTGTATTTGTTATTAATAAATAATCGAAGAAGCAATAATTTGATTGCGGAAAACCAATTAATAATCGGGCTGCATTTCTTTGAATATACGATTTTATAAATATTTGTTCCGAGGGATGCAAATTGTGGCATGCAGAACTGACACGTTTAATCATTAATCAGTTTTTGTTGATATTAATTTAGAGATTATGTAATAGTTAATAGCTATCTAACGGGTTCAAACTGTCTTTCTTTGAATTGTTATACTACATTAAATTATACATAATTAAATATTAAATTCCCTTACAAAAAAGCGATAAAACCTGCTGCCACTTCTTTCTTACATTTCACACACTTCTTTACAATAATTTATTACAAGACACGATCCAGCATAAATTAACGTTTCAAATCGCATCTAAGATTCTATCTCTACCACCATATCGCCGCGTTTTTCTCAAAGTGTTGAGTGCGTCAAGAAAAATGTTCACAACACCCGTCTGTGTGTACGCGTAATTTTAATTTGAAATATTCGTTCCGAGTGGAACATTGATCCCGGATCATCGTTAAAAATAACAGAATATATTTTCCGGGGAGCGTGACATCCGTCGACAAAGACGTGGACGGAAACTTTGCGGCCGAGCTGCATGGCTGCTCTCCGAATGCTTTCTCACCGGCCGAAGACGATTATTTACCCGCCCCGGTGATTACACGTTGGTCTACCACTGTACGAAATACCTCTAAATGTACTGACAGCCCCGAACAACTCCGACGCGAACCACCTTTGTACTGCGATTACCACTCAAATCACCGGAAAATTCCCGTGAAATGCGTTTCATTGTGCTCCGAAATGCAGGTAAAATTCCGGCGTTCGCGTTTCCCCGAGATTCTCTTTTTTTTTTCATCCCTACAACGCGAGACTCGTTCGAGTTCTTGAACGAGATATTATTTTCACTTGAGAAGGATGGACCACAGAAATGTTGTGTTATATTCGCCGCTACTTTGCAGGGGCATCAAATTTGATATTTTATGATAATTATTTTATAGTCTTTTAATGAAGTAGTTTTGTTTTACTTTTCGAGTTCATTCGAAGGAACGTTTTTAATTGATTCTTCGGATACATTGAAAGAATCGTGAATTCGTTTTAAGATCTGTAACATTTTATTTACATACTTTTAAAGCGTTATTTACACAGTGATGCGCGCCGTTGGCACGATAATGTTATCTTCACATCATTAAGCTAACTATGGTTATCTAGCAGTATTTTAGATACACTATATTTTACATTTGTACACTCGTATATTAGATATTTTCTGCACAATCCTTATCTGTAGACGCAACTTCTTCAGCCGCCGTAAAGCACTACTTAAAATCTCTAATTATTCTTCTAATCTGTACGCTGAGATATTTATAACAAAAATTTTCAATTTTTCATATCTCGAGAAGTTTCATATTGCCACAAACGCGACCGAATAAAAGTGCTTTTTGCAGAATACGGATGATTACACTTATCTTAACGCTCCTTAATTAAAGTATGTCGTTAACCAGCCTACAAACCAACATTATGTTCTTCCGTGATTATTTCACTCCAATAAACAATAAATTCATTAAAGTACCTTATTAAAAGTTCTACAGGTAGCTGCTGGATTATTGCAAATATCGTACCTCGTACGAATCATTTAAATAAAATACAATAATACAAGTATAATCAATTATCTATTCACATTTCCATTGGCTTTTAATCGTGCGTTACTTCTCGTGATATGTTTCCATCACAGTTAATTCTCGTCTATATTCATCTTCACCCATGTTAGCTGTTACTTAAGTAGAAAGACATTTAAACATTCCAGGCCCTAACATTATTATTATATTAATTTATTTTGTTCTTATTCGGATATACTTGAATCGGGATGCAACATAGGTGTAAACATATCAGAACCACTTCAGGTATAGGAAGGGTTAAAACCGCACAATTTTTCAAACCAGCTAATATACCTCTGTTTTCAAATTCACAACGCGCTCTGACAACCCTGAATCTTAAAAGCTTTTAGCCATTTGTACTCAAGCCCTCATTCTCCATCACCTTCATCCACAAAAAACGGATTATCTAATAATATTTCATCCTAATCCCCTCCAACTATCAATCAACCACCCACCCTACAATCTCCTCAATTCTGCCAATAACGTTCCAATTAGGCCGTCTTGTACATATCGCAGATGATCCTCTCGATGGGAATAACTCCAATGGTCCTCCTGAAGAACAGTTCCTCGATCGCATGGGCGGAGACCGATCTCAGGGTCGGCAGAAGCAAAAGTAGCTTTCCGAACCTCAGTGCCCCGAAGGAGGCTCCACTGAGTCTCTGTCCAAGTGCCAATTGGGCGCCGTCCCTCAACCTGGCGACGGAAGCGGCGTCCCTGAGTCTGCTTCCGGCACTGGGTGACGCGGAACCGCTGCTGCTCCTGCTGCTGGGAATCAGTTCACTGTCCAGGCCGGCCTTGAACAGCACGATCGCCCGGATGCAGGCGAACTCGTGCTGGTCCAGGTTCATCGCGTGGAATCCCGCTAAGGTTTCGCGGAATCGGTTCACTTCCACGGCGAGGCCGAGACCCTGGGGTCCTGGGGGAAGCAGGGCAGCTGGGTCCAAAGTGGGCAGCATCTGGGCGGCGGCTAGGAGGAATAGTTCGCGCCAGGAGGATTCTAGTAGGGTCAGTTGGTCCTCCAGGGTAAGGTTCGTGCCTGCTGCTAAGTCTCGGGCCCAGTGGACGTTGAGAAAAAGAAGACGAGCCGCCTGCTCGCAGATGGATTCCGCGGTGATTGCTGGCATCAGCGGCACCGATGGCAAACTTGCCACGCT
This sequence comes from Mimumesa dahlbomi, assembly GCA_917499265.3. Taxonomy (NCBI): domain Eukaryota; kingdom Metazoa; phylum Arthropoda; class Insecta; order Hymenoptera; family Crabronidae; genus Mimumesa; species Mimumesa dahlbomi. Next base: position 4,807,016 of record OU824118.1, on the reverse strand, counting down.
TACGGGAATCTGAAAGATAGCGGAAAATATGGAACCGTTAGTGGTGATTTTATTTGTGTTTGGAGTCTCCTGAGATGCGGGAGAAATCATTTTAATCTGGAAATGTGTTCTAGGAGATGGTGCTAAACCCGCCCTTCTAGAATTACTAAATACTTGTTTGGGTTAAATAAATTATTCAAATTTCAGCAAACAGGGTCTAAACTAATTCAAAAAATCCAAAACGCAACGGAGATACAGTTTTTAAGATTCTACTATCAAACCCTAGCTTTATAAAACTAAATATATTCAATACTTGTCCAAATAACGGTTACTTTATTGCCAAACACGTATTATAATTTTAATAGCAAGTACGTAAAATCCTAACAATTCTTCCAATTTATATCCCAACGGAGTAGCATACTATTTTACTTAATCAAACCACTCTACATCGATATACGAGTGTCGTGCATGAAATTTCGCTCACCTTCGTCATGGCCATGGTGTTGCAGTAGATGGGGTGTGGAAGCGGGTGATGGGGGGTAGGCGCAGCGACGGAGACACGGGGTTCTGACGGTGGTTTCGGTAAAGCCAGGTCCAAAGCCGCCGCCGGTGGGGGCACCATGTTGGCCATCATTTCGGGCTCTTTAAAGTACAATGCCATCTGCCTACGTAGAGTCGAATTTCGCGGACCACGCTCGTGCTGAACAGCTGAAAACGCACAAATTTTCGTGTTAATCCCTCATTTCAGATGTATTAGCAAATGGAGTTCGGTCTTATTGTGTCAAATATAACGTAAGAAGTAAAAGAACCTTATCATTGCGATTTGAAAAATGTTTCTACTTATATCGAGCTGTATTTTTATTTGACAAATTTCAAAAGCTACTTGTTCAAAAAAATATCAATATTATTTCGTTTAAACTATTTAATACTGTTGCTATACACATGCTAAGCAAGTGTTCATGAAACTCACCATCTTTGTTCATGCCGGCCTGAATGCATTTGGCTAAACGGCACGCGCGACATTGATTCCGATGTGTTTTGTCCACCATACACCCTCCTTCGGATTTCGCCTTGCAAACGTACTGACGATTCCTTCGTATCGATCTTTTGAAGAAACCGGCACATCCGTCGCACGCAAATATTCCATAATGTTTCCCCGAAGAATGATCTCGGCAGACCTTGCATGGAATGTCGTACAGAATGCGGCCTGAAAAGCAACGAAAATTTTACGTCAGTCTTTATAGCACGCAGAAAGTATTAAATATATAATATTATACTCATTATAAATTAAAATATAGATGTACACAAACATTGATAACGCAGTTGATAATTAATTACTATGAAAATATTTTTAATCATGGTTTCTTCCTAAATTAGAAACTCTTTTTATCGCACGCATGTTCGTCATAAAGATATTTGATTATACTCTGTACATTAAATTCGATGTTTCTATCATCGCCTGAGCGCGATAAATTATAATTAAGGATTAGAAACTTTGTACCTAATTATATTTGTCATTAAAATAAATATCACTTATTTGCATAGAATTTCCTAAGTTTCTATGATAAACTGTTATTTCAGAAAGTACCATTACACGAATCACTTTAAAACCTTGACAGAAAATTTCACTCGCAGAGGGGTTAACTTCCCCGCGTCCAACAAAGGGCCGTTTAAGAAAGAGTCGTCCCGCGGATTGATCTGCGAATAAACGTGGCATTGTCGCGCTCCGTGCAAAGAAAGCCGGCATAATCTCGCGCGGCAAGAATGCCAGTATTTTGGTTGGAACCCGTTTACCAGCGAAAACACGGATCCCGTGAATGACGTGTCCGATGAATGGATCGATTTGTCGCCAACTTGGAAGGACCACCGCGTACTCCCGTATACCTGTCCCAGTACGTGGGACAGTGCGAGGGTGTGGGCCGTCTAGAATGGGGTACCAACTCGTTGTCACGGGCCCCGCCTACGCCATTGAGCCCGAGTAGATCTGAATGGAATTGAATGGACCGGATGTGGCTGCTGCATTCACCGACCCTGAAGTGAGCAGCCAGAAACACGACACTTCGTTTGTATCGCTCGATCTCGCTCGATCGGTTCCCCCCCGGCTCCTTTATCTTACCACCGTGGATCTTATTATAGGAGAAGGTTAAACGTTTCCTAAGTACTCGGGCCCGTTCCTTTTTTTTTCGCGCATAAAGGCAAGAGATAGAAGAAACACGGCGGGAGTTCGGTTGATCTTTCGGGGTTGAAACTGCTGGGGGCGCTCGATTATGGGATGTGGAAATGAGACTTTTTTCGGGGACTCAACGCCTGGTAAAGACTTTGGGTATAAGGGAAACTAGATTCTTTCTTTGTTAGTTCTGTGTTAACGAGGATTAACGAGATAATGTCGATTTTTTATCATTTTCGCTGCTGTCCATTTTTGCACGCGGTCCAAACGTGGTTTCTGTTCTGTTTTGTCATTAAAAGGGAAATGAAAATTATGCTATCAGCTTTGAAGCAGCATGTCTGCAATTAATTGTTACATGGAATGGAAGGGACTATACATATGCGTGACAAACCCATGAATTGGGAAAAGACTCAGTTTGATTAATTTCAAGTCGAATTATCATAAAAAACCTGTCAGAATTCTAGAAATGTATTTTTCTATCATATACATTTCTACAAATAAAGAAAATATAATGCTAAGTCAGCAGTTGTTTATGTCTAATTAGTAATACAGTTCATTGTGTCAAAATACCTATGTGAATAATGTTTAAATTTCCTTGCTAATAAATGACACAAATTTCTGAGTTATTCAATTAAATTCCACGCGAGTCAAAGGATAATATTAAATCTTTCATCCCGAACCGGGGGCAAGTAGCAACAACCTGTTGATCTCGCGAATATCGCTCGCCAAATACCTTTATCATTCGAGGCGTTTGTATTCTCGAAAAATTAAAATCCATCCGAGACTGGAACAAATGAGTCAATAATATTTTCGGCTAAATTATGGATGAGAGTAAGTTACGTGCGAAATGCATTACACATGTCCTATACATTACAGTTGACGGGTTGTACAGAAAGACAGGGGTGCACCCTTGCACGACAAAGAATGCCCTTTCCCTCGGCGAGGGAAAGTTCGATAGTAGATGTGGTAGTCCACATGTACTGGGGGTTTCACAAAACTGCGAAAAACCTTTTTTCTACGAAACAATTTCAAGAAGTAAAACGTTCTTTTTATGATAATCCTATAGGTTACGTAAAGAAAGAAATTTTCATGAGAAAGTTTGGAGTCACCTTGAAAATATACTGATGTAATTTTATAATAATGATTCTATGTGATACTTGGAGAATTGTAATATCTTAAAGCGAAATAGTTTAAAAAACGCAGCTTTTATATGTACTTCAACCGTTTTTTTGGAAAATATTGTTTTTCTTAGAGATACAAAATATATGCCACGCCTTTCAAGGTTTTCGGGTATTATGTTCAATAAATACAAACTATATTTTGTAAATTTTCTATGGTCACCGTTGATTACTTATTGTAGATTTAATTAATTTATAAATTCGAGACTTCTAAAGTTCACTTGTAAAAATTAATTACAACTGTCAATTTTTATCATATTGATGGTATCTAATGATACCCTTGGAATCTTGACTAATAATTTGAAAGTAATGTAACACCTATTTAAACGAACGATGCTTGGCACCCACAAATATTAACTTATAAAAATTCATGAGAGAACACAGTCCTATCCAGTTTTATTAACAAATATTATACCCATTTTATCTATTTCAAAGCCAGCTATGCATCCACTATAACGTCTAAATCTTCTTCGCGTAAAAAACTCGTCATAAACAAGCAAGGAAACCATCAGGAAACTTTCACTTTCAACATAATTTTAAAAATCATTAAATTCGAATTAAAACTATGCTTCCACTCGAATTCCAGGAATATTCTACTCTCTACTCTAAACTTTCGAAATTTCATCAATTATTTTTGCTTCCCTGGAAACTTACGTAGTTGGATACAGTGTATTTCGAAAAGAACCTTTTCACTTATCGTTCGGGCGGCAGAAAAGAACGCTTTTACCCGCCACACTTAATAACGTACTCGGCCGACTACCGTCAAGAAAAAAAGTACTTTCTCCTATCTCCATAATTTCGGAGAGAACGAAACACCCTCCGCACGTAAGCGCAGGAAGAGAGGGGCGGTGCACGAAGGAACGCACAGTTTTGCGTCGTTGGAATCACGCGATGCGCCTTACCGCGAGCCGATGTGTTCGCGGCTGCATGAAATTTGCATACAGCCGGCGTGGCTCGCGAGTCATTCGCGATTGAATTTTTCATCGCCGTCGAATCGAGGTCTGTGTTTTACTGGGCGCCGGTCATCTTGCTGCCGCTTCCCTTTGCCGACGGTTCGTCAATCATTCATGCGATTTTTACAATGATCACCCCCCTCGAACGGGAAGAGAAAGGGAGAGAGATACGAATGCGCAGAAGGGCACGCTTTCTCTCTATTAGCTACACGCAAATCGTGGAATGCGCCCTCGGAAAGGGGGACAATAAAATCAATTGCCTTTTACGTTTCATTCTTCTATTGTTTCATCTCTTGCGTTAGAGCGTGAACTTCTATGGAAAAGTTTAGAGGGATGGATTTATTAGAAACTGACTTTACGTATAACAATTATCGTTTTGAAGGGAAATTATTATTATTTCAAAATCGAATAATATAGTTATTGTCTATTCAGTTTTTACTTTTACGACACTTGTTCAAATCTGTTTAGAATCTCGATTCGAAGACTTTAGAATTTAGTCGAGACAGTTACAAGGTGAAGAAAATTATTCTCGAAAACAATTGGGAAACTGAGTTAAGTATTTATAAAGACCGTATGCTGACATTGTACTTTCTCTTTTATAATACTAAAACTACTGACGCTTTAACTTCGCCGCCCTACAAGCGTACATCGTCCGTTACAGGGGTTAATTCGGGGGTAGGTTCAACCGGATGTGATTCACTCGGGCTGAGGCGTTACTTTATTCGGGACTTTCCTTCGGTGAAAGCCCATTGGTCGAGCAATCGGGTTCGTGACGGTAAAATTGAGGGAAAAGTTCGCCGCGTACATCACCGACACAATTATGCGCAGCGAAAGGGTGAAAAGGGGTGAGAGCAGGACTCGCTTTGCGACGCCGAATGAAAAACTGAAAATAAGTTTAAGTCTCAAAAGTTTTCGCCCTAATCGCTGGGCAACTTTCATGCTGTACGAACATTTTTTTTTCAAGCTATCCGATTCAGCTGGTGTTTTACCTTCGTTTTCTGTGTATTTTTATTTTTTTTTTGCCAGAAAAAAGAAGTCGACGAAATGTCGCTTCGAAATTTATGGCAGTATTATACATTGTACTGTACAATATCGAGAATGCGACTAATCTAACAGAAGAAAAAATACTCTGATTGTAAAAAATGTAGTATGCAGGAATATTTATAATTATTAACAAATAATAATCAAACGAGTTTATACAATTCTCTACTGGAGCGATCATTTCTTTTTACAAAATTCCATTTGCAAGTTTTCTTACGTAAGACGTTTCATAGGTGGCGTTATGCAAAAAATAGTCCAAAATCCTACCTAAAAATCTCTTTTCTAAATCGTTCCACGATACCGGCTGACGGAGTAATAATTTCCAGCTTTGATCTATTATCGCGATTATTTTTATCGTGAATCGTACGCAGGTGACAGCTTCTTCGATCACCTAGATGACATCATCGCGGCGTGTCGCACGGGCCATCAGGTGTTACACGGATCGTTAGTGGAGCATGGGAATTCCGCGGCATGTGTCGGGAACATGCACGCGCGCACGTGATGACAGTGTGGGTATAAACGTGCGTTCATCCGTCATCTGCTCGTTTCGTCGGGGTTGCCACCCCGCGGCACGAGATGCGTTTTTCTCTATCTTTTTCCATGTCCCACCCCTTTTTACCTAACGTTTCGTTGTCATGATAAATCGATTAATAATACAGTACAGCCACGTGAATTGCCGGCGCATGTTTCATTATGTAACGTACTGTAATATTATAGTAAAATGTAAAATTTTTACAAAGTCGTCTACAATACTCCGAGTTCTCACGTATCGGGTGTGGTCAATATAGAATGTGATATTTCAGTTTCAAAGGACGGAAGTGAATCTACGGGTACATGTCGAACGGTTTAGTTGAAAATTTGTTTAGCAGACTTTTAAATAATTTTTAAATCGACCTACGCACTGATTCGCTACCAACTGACGCGCGATTCAACCACCTACGACAACCTGTTACTGCGGCACGGTGATTCGTCGTTACTACGTTATTTCGACCATCTGTCGTTACTTTCGCATGGATGAATGCCACCGGGGGTGAATCGTTTAAATGTACGACTGTCCATTTCGTTTAAATACCGCATATGCTATTTATTTCACACGAGATGAAAAGGTATACGCAGGAACAACCACCCCATGAGAATTTCTGTGCGCGTAATTAGTATCGTGACCGGCCAATCAATCATGTCGAAAATTGAAACATGCTTCGAAAATTGTTGGTGTTAGCTTCGGCTGTGGAAAAAACGCGAAACCAATGGCAAGTGAGAACTGAAAATGTCTAGACCGACGATACGACCGAAATAGCAGTCAAATTGAAATTATAAAATAAAATACGCGGAATTAATCGGAAAATATAATTATTTCTATGTTGAAAATTAATTACTTTCCTTTCAATTGCAACACCTCGGAGATACACGCGTAGTAAATTCAGAGCAAATTTGAACTGTCATTAAAATGTAAATAGAAAACAATTTTCCGTTGCTTTATTTCCCCCGATATAGGTAACTTCGCGTCGGAAAGAAACCCCCGGACCTCATGTGGGAAACATTTTGTCATTTCTATTCCATAATCTCTAATCGCCTATCCCTTGCGAGACCAAAACACAGGTACGCGTTAGAAAACGACCGGCTACTTCCCATAAGTACAGTAATCCAAACTCGTTCGATCGAAAAAACACTTCCCGAGCTAATTGCCATAAGTTCGCGCCATCCCATTGAAAATATAGTTCCAAAAATAACGGAAACGCTGATCAGTCTGACTTTTCCAATTGTACGAGTACAATTTCCCATGGTGCAATCACTCGGGGCTCGGAAAAATAATTTTTATAGACACCAGCACCTCGCGGATCGTTAACGCTCCGTCACCTGCGAATCTCTGCGCAGGGTAAAAGCATGGCTTTTCTTCAGGTACGACCCCCTCGCGGGCGAGTAATTACTGCCTTCTTTGATGGTGACACCAGGCTCGAAGGGTAGGAGACTGGAGGAGGTTTTACGACTGTGGTTTCGGAGCTAACGAGCATCGTAAACGCGGCTTTCGTTTTATTGGCGCCCACTCCATAAGTACGGCTACCGTTATGTGCGACAACGTACCGCGGATTTGGTTTTTTCGGTTGACCACTCTTCGGGCGACGGAAAAAGACGAGTCAAGTGTTGGTAACTTGATGAGCAAGGGGCTTGCTAATCCGGGGATTTCTAATCGCGATTAACAAAACGGCTGAGCGAAATCGTGATATTTTCTTGAACATGATAAGGTTTAAAAAATATGATTTGTTTTTGTTGTGACAAAGATATAACTGCGGCAGAGTGTTTTGATCGAGAATGTAATTTTTCTTATAGAGTGCTAATGTAGAAACATAGTGTGAAATTATTGTCAATTGTATGTTATTGAAATATGGCCATTATTTTCGACAAAAAAATGATAACCAGATGGGTAGATTCCTGAATTTGCTCCAGATCGTCAAAGTTTCCAAGAACGTGCAAAATTACATTAAATGTTCCATACAACTGAACCCGATATACATTCGCTTAAGACGATTTTGTAAACGGTACCGTGTACAGTGTGGAATGTTATTGAATGTTTTAAATGCAATTTATACAACTGTAACAACAATCTATACACGTGAAAACTCAATAAAACTGTTTCTATAAAAATTTAATGTGAATATAAATTTAAAAAAATGAATTGGCTACATTTCACCGTCATCTACATATGTTTATTCCACAGAACAAATAATAGATTCAAATTTTAATAATCTGGGAAATAATGAATAGAAAGGGACCATGACATTTAATCAATTCGGCCAATTAAAAACTAACTTCGTACTTTTCAACTTAACAAGAACTTCTTCCGTATGTTCCACATACTCGCAGACAGAGTTCTCAAAGAAACATTTGAATACGATCCTCTTCGATCAAAAATTTCATGAACACGCCCCCATATTCAATAGAAAAAACTGTTATACGATTCATGAATTAACGAACTCTATTTTTGATCTCTTCTAACATATTAACCGCTTGTACTTAAAACCATGAAACGTCTAGAAAGTTCATATTCGATTGAGGTGGTAATAAACAGAAAAGCCTCAGGTAGAGAGGACGTAAATTTTGTACAATAAAGTTACCGAGTAGCAAGTATCGTTTAACCAAATATTTTTGCAACGTATAAAATTATTAAAAACCCACAATCAAATAAAATGATGGCAAAATTTCCGCGAAGTTCAATTTAATTCGAAAGATGCTGTGTGATTTATGTGAGATTCAAGATCTGCAAGTGAATTTTCTTTAGCCCATATCTAAGGTGTACTTATGACGTCTAATATTAAAAGTTATTATTCAAAACACCATTTTATAAAAATTTTGTTGATGTTCCATGAAAAAAAGGGAACATTAAAATTCTGTCATAGATAGGTACAAAATTACATGTAGAATTCTAATTAACTATATTTACTCAAAATTTATCTCAAATCACATACTTCCAACACATAAAAGATTGAAAATGGATGAAAGCCTTTTCATAAAATACAAACCAAATGAAAACTTCCATAAAACACACAACCAATTCTTTATTCAATCCCGATAAAAATAGTCCCCGTCAGAAAAAGAAGATGAAACTTACTCGATGAGGCGGGCATCTTCGGCTGCGACACGGGCATGTGTCCTATCTGCGGCTCCTGATTCTGCATGTTCGAATACTCCAGCGTACACTTCACCACTGAATAACCGAACCGAGTCAACGCTACCGAATCAACAACAACAACAACAATAATAACAACAACAACAAAACAGTCTTCCTTATCACGAATCGCACGAACCAATCGCGCGGCCTGTCTGTCCACGACTGACTACTGTCATGTGACCAAAAGGGACTTCCGCGGCACCCAGAGGATCCTACTCGACGTTTACTTCCTGGCAAGGGATGCACTCTCGCCGGGGGGCAAACTCCACGATGAAACGTGACTGACAGTCATCGCGGCCGGGACTTCTTGATGGTACGCACGGTGCCTGACCGTTTTCAGACGGGCCAAGCAAACCGGGCGACTTCATTGGCCGACGGTTTCCCTACCCTCGAAAAAGGGCGGTCCTTTCGAGAGGAGCCGGTTCCACCCCGGGGGTTGAAACCCCCCGAGTCAGCCGCGGCAGGAAGGAGAGGTGGCGAACAACGTCAGATGTCCTCCTCACCCCTTTGTCAGCCACCATTCATCCATCGAGGCGAAAACGAAGCCACTTCCACCGTTCGAGTTGCCGGAGGATTTCAGAGGGCATCTGCGCACGCGCATTCGATTTGATCACCGAAAGCTGTGGAAGCTGGGAGTCTTGGATATAGAGATTTTTTAGGGGATTTAGGGAGACCGGTAGGAAGTATGTCGGTTGATGTCGTGAATTTTGATTTTTCAGTTTTTTTACGTGTGATTAAGAGGACAGGGAAGCTGAATATTTTATTGGTACGATATTGTGAGATATGGTAGGAAAATTGTAGGCTGGAGGTAGTTTCTTAGATGAAAGGAAATCAGGGTAATATGTTGTTGTAAAAAATAGATTTTCATTGGGATGAAATATGAAATAATCAATTTGATTTTGATTCTTATTTTAGAGTTGTCGAATGTACTATGTTGTGAGTGTTGATGATTTACCAAGTAGTAACGTCTGTAGCTGAAGAACGAAATGTACTTATTTTCTTATTCATATGATAATGTACATGAATGTGTGAGCGGCTATTCCATGCTGTATAATACAATTTTAACAAAAGCTTGGTTCATCCGCATAGTTTATATAAAACAATGATTGCATGCTTGAATAATAAATATTTGCGAAGCAAATCTTCTAGTTTATTTTTAAGCTGAGTCGAATGATATTGTATCGAGAAAAATATACATTGTCGTAGGTATGTGCATTAAAAAGTGTTTTAGAACAATGTGACATGTGTCAAAACAATAATATATCAAATAAAATTTCAAAGAATTTTGTGCATTACACATTTTTGCGAATCGCCTATTATAGTCCCTGTTCTTATCAAAAACGTTTAAGAAACCGTTACCTTTCCAAGAGAAAAAAAATGTGTAATACGGTAAAGCGGTTTGTACGAACGTTACAGAAAAAGTAACGGTTCGTACAAAGATTGTGCCATTTATAAAAAATTTAGAATAATTATAAAATTACTTAATGAAATGAAACCTAAACAGTTTCTAAGAAACAATTTTTTTAAGCATGCAAGTATCATAGACCGGCAAACAAAAAAGTAGTAATATCGACAATTTTCAAAATTCTTTTAGATAAAGTCGCTTTTATTTATGTTGTATCAACTACTCTAACATGTGTGTACAATATTAAGAACATATTTGATTCGATATGGGTCTCGTGTTACATTCACGTAAAGCGGTGGGGTGTCAAGTATGTTAACAACCATAATGTTAATATCTAGAATCGGGTGGTCTGCACGTGGTTTCTCGCATGTACGCGCACGCATGCGCGTGGGGTAGGTAGAAATCCCTCGAACTACAGTCGCACCCCTCCGCGTGGACATCTAGTCCCACTCGTCACCCCCTCCCCCTCTCCCATTCCAGGGGCTAATTTCACGCAGCGGCTCTGCACGGATTAAGGATAATCAACGGGCCCCTGGGCTCTCGCACTCGTCTTGGCCGATTTTTTGCAATAAGCGCTTGGAAAGTATCGGTTCAACCCTTTCTTGTCTGACCGTCTCGGAAAGTACCGATGGAGGCCGTAATAAATTTTTTTTTTGTAATAAAATCGAGCATTGTTGTGCGTGAATACTCAGACGGGAGTGCAGACTTTCTTCTTGGGGGTTGGATACATGTATAGGAAATACATGAATTAGCTTTTAGGTTGTCAATGTTACAGGGGTTTATCGATACATCGTTAAATGTAATAACGTTAAGTTTGTATTGGTATTGGATACTGTCACGTGTAGAGTTGATGTAATTGTGTAATAGGAAAGCAAGTGTGGTTTTTTATGGCAAATAATGCTGGACGATGGAATACTTTTTTATGTCACAAGATAATGTGTTTAAGCATATTTGCGTATCTGAATGCATTACGGAGAACTTTGTAAAATCAGATCAGTTGGAAAATTTACTTTTCGGAACTGCTTTCTTCTTGCTGTACCACGTCCCAATAATATGTATATTTTATTTAATTACTTGGATTGATACCTATAATAGTAGGATTCTGAATATTGAGTCGTAAATTTACTTCAGCGGTACGCTCTTCTCCTGAATTCTCTGATATCTTTTTACAAGTTTAAGACCGGTATTTTTCTCGAGCAATATTATTAGACAGTAATCATAACATCTCTATTTCACAAAAAAAAAATCAGAGATTATTATAACAACTGCAGTGAAAAATTACTTAACATAAACTCTTCACAACCTTCGCCTACGGTACGACACAAAGATTTTCAAATACCCCTGGACGCTACCCTCCAAAACGTACGTTCCATTTCCAATAAAGTGTGTCACTATCACGATCACAGACTGTTCACCATAATATAAGCATTTGACAATCGAGAAAACCACCGAGTTACGCTTGCCAAGAACGTTTTAACCAAACATCGCATTGAGTCAAAGCGAAACCACGTATCCGTCGCTCTTGAGATTCGTTGATGCGTGGACGAAAATATTCAGGTAAAATGAAAGAGAGAGAGAGAGAGAGAGATACAGGGAGAGGGGGGGGGGGTTAAACGAAACATCCCCGCGTTGAATGGAGATACGTGGAGGAGTCTAAACATAGCGTACACCATGGAATAATGCTTCTGCAGGCAGATGCGCCGGTTCCTGACTCCCTGACTCCATCTTGAATTATCTCATGTCGGATCCCTTCGTGGCGCACCCCTCGTGTAAAAACCCGATCTGGGGTGCCGGGTATTCGTGTACTCGGTAACAGAGTGTATGAATTACGCCAAGAATCCGTCATAACCGATGTAATATTGCGGAGATTGGATCTCTTCTCGTTGCTCTGCCCCCTTTCGGGTTTAAAGGACCTTCTAGCTCGATGCTATCAAACCGGGTGGAAGGGCTACACCTTTTACCGTGCGCGGAGATTGATATGATAGGAAGCATCGAAAGAATTGAAAGGGCGCTTAATACGACCATTAATTAATGCATCGATGACGTCGGGAGGATAATAAGAATAATTTGTTGACTGGGAGAATATATATTTGCAGTGTAACACAAATGGAACAGGTAACGTTAACGTAAGGTTCACTGTTTTTTCACCTGGTAATTTATGGAATTTTCCGTTGAATGTTATGATAATAATGTAAAATTATAATGAAAAATGGCTTCTCCCGAAAGTCTCATCGATACTCTGAACACGTTTAAAAATCAAACTTGAAAACAATATTAATATAATCATTATTATTTTTAAAGAGTAAAAGAGAAATTATGCCGACTGTTTTTTAATTAGGATTCTCTAAGATGGCGTAGCACTTTAACGGAAAATTTCTATTATCTACAAGTTTCTTTTCAAGGGCGCGAAATTGATTAACAATCGGACTACTATTTTTATTTATCAAACTTCCAGAATCAATTTAAACAATATTCAAACAATTCTCCGCAACTTTGATTATCTTAAAATGAATAATAATTAGATTTCATGTAGTACTTATTCTGTTCTATCCAATAAATGAAATCACGCACCTACGATTTTTTTATTTCCTTTGTATAAAAATATCTTTGATAGTAATAATGTGCTTTCCTTGGCAACGACTTTCTCAAGTACGTATGCGGCATATTTAAGATCTCTTTAATGATTCGGAGAGCAATAGAGACGCGAACAAAATTTCCCTGACCATCTCCAGTGTATTTACACCCTCGACTTGGTCGGCATTCAATGCCGAAAGCCCCAACTTTAGCGAATGCTCGGCGAGCCGTGGTACATTTTGGCTTTGGCGCAATATGTCGAGAGAGAAGATTATCCACGTAACTGTCCCGAAGAGGTTTCACAAAGGTGCGCTCCATTCTGCGCTGCATTCATGCACGCAAGAAGGGGGAAGGAGCCGAATAAGAGATTCGAGTCGCTTTGTCAAGAAGGCAAATGCAGCTAAACGGCCCGTAATAGGACCGGAATCAAAATACAATTGTTCACCGGGCGCTGGAAAGAACGGAGAGACATGTCTGTTAGATCTTTCCTTTTTTCTGCTGGGCTTAGAAAACGGGCGTGAAATTAGGATACGTTCTGATCTGCTCGATTGAATTGTCAACATTCCTCCGATTATAGAAATGTTCTTACTTTCTAGTAAAATGTAGCTACGAAAATTTAAAGAGCCATGAAATTGCTTCGGAAAAATAATTGGGAACATTATTTTGATATATTATTTCATTAAATTATTTCAAAGTTAGTGATTAACTACTTGCCAATTTTGTTTATTGATCGGTGTATAACTTTGACGTTAATAAATAATTCGATAGGAAAAATGTTATATGTACTCCCAATATGATGTGTTTCTTTTTCTGATGAAATAATATTGGGTATAGAGATCAAAGAGAAAATACATTCGAAGGTGAAAAGGTAAACGCGTATAAACAGCTGGTAATGGGGACGAAATCAAAATACAACTGCCTATCATCGTGTGGTGCGTTCGTGGAAACTGGTACAGAAATACACAGTGCTCTATTCTGAATTCTATGAATTGCACGAGGGGAACTTGCCGTTTTAGGGAGACAAATTGGTGATCCTAACTTACAACCGAGTACAATACCGCTATCCTTTTTAGAGGCAGCAAAAAAGACACGTAACGATTTTTCTAAAAAACATACTAGAAATACTTTTACATTTTTTGTTTATTCCAAAAAATGTACTAATTTAATTTTTCTTTTTTTAAACTCATATTAATATTTTTCCTTTCGTTTAAACACTTTTCCAGAGAAACCGAAGCATTACGGAAATTCTACATTCTAATGAAATCCAACGTATCTTTCCGGTCATTTTACTCAGCAGATTATTTCACTAAAATCCTTACAATATAAATTGATTCGTATTTACAATTACACGCAATAACAACAGTCAATACATTTTTATAAAAAATTCACACTTCGGTCTAAACAAAAAAATCATGTAAAACAAACGTGTCGGTGAACGCGCTAATAACGTACGTACAAATACCGTTGCGCCCTTCGAGAAGGGCTTTCCGCAGAATCCACCTCCTTTCTCTCCAGAAGAACGTTCTCTCACCCCTGTGTACCGAGAGGACTCCAGATAAATGCCGGGAGATAGGGCGCCGATAATAGGGTCAGTTCGTAAGTAGTACAAAGCCAGTTTAGTACAAGCTTCGACCTAATCGTGCCACCAATATTGTCGTTAATTCGTCCGACCATCGATCCGGACAAAGAGTTATATAAGTAACGGGTCAACGGGTGGTCCAGTTCGGCCATAGAATAGGAAAGGTAAAACCATCGCCGTAAGGAGGACGAGAAACGGGGAAATAGGGAAATAGGGAAACAGGAAGGAGGAGAGAGAGAGAGAGAGAACCAGCTGGATACGGCCTCGTGCTTAGACTCCAAATCCAAAACTTGCGAGTTCAGGTAAGATCCTGGCCTCGTCTTATGTCGCCGCTATCTCGTTCAACATCTACCGGGTGTACTTAATCCTCCGACGGGGCCATTCACTGTTTGCGCCTTGTTTTACTGGTATTGCATTTAACGAGGTTCCGAGAGGCTCGTCCTTTGCCAAAGCAGCTCGTAAGCCGCAAAAGGGAGAGGCCACCTTCCGAGGCGCTCCCGCTCGTTTTAGTGGATCCTGGCACCCTGGAAAACCACCCCCGACGGTCGTTAGACTGCGCCCCGAGGAGAAGGAAACCAGATATTTGCCTTTTGTCTCGCGCCTGCCGCGTCCGAGATTTCGCTACCGGCCACGCAGATGTTTTCCCTTTGCGGCGTTGACCGCCGAGTCTTTGCTACTCCTGATACTGTAAACATTGCCTCCTATCGGATGTTGTTGGCACAAATTAGGATGGAGAAGTTTTTAATACGGACTTAAGTACACAGGGCCGAGAGTTTCTTATGCGTTTGTGACGCATTGTCATTTTCAAATTACGTATGCGTAACATCTATTCCATATAAACCATATTTCCGATCGTATTATTTTTATTTCAGTAATGAAGAAAAAATTTTTTTACCTGGCTATGAAACGATCCAATTAAACAAACAAATTGTTAATAAGTACCAATTACCATGGTGTAAAAAATATAAATTAACCCAACGTTTCGGTCCTTGGTTTGGACCCTCTTCAGGGTGATTTTTATGTAATTACAACATAGAGAAACGGATAATTGTTTAAAACAGTTTAAACTGGTAGAGAAATCGAACGACTGTTAAAAGTGTGAAGAATGAAAGACGACTGAATTGTGTGCATGATTTAGCTGATACATAGGCCTCTAACAGAGACACCTATGTTTTTGTTATGAAACGGTCCTTGAATTCAGAACACAATAATATAATAATTTTAAGCCATAATTATAATATTCCATATAAACCATATTTCCGATCGTATTATTTTTATTTCAGTAATGAAGAAAAAATTTTTTTATAACATCGTAACAGCGTAACATCTATGTGTGTGTTGTATATAGTTTGGAAAATTTTTGGTTTATTTATTATTACGTACCATTGCGATTTTAAGACAATGATATTGTAAAAAGCGCTTCATTTTTTGGTTTAAATAAATTTCTTGAATAATTAGACTTAACAACACTGAACGACAGACATTTTTATGGTTGTTGAATAATAAAGGATTTTTCTCAGAAGATAATGAGATTAATTCCATGCACTAAACTGTGGAGATTAAAGTAAGACTTTGAAGTAATTCGATTCAAACGTTGATATTATTATATGAATCTTTCTACTTTCTGGTTTGATCTCATGTATCAGCTCCTGTTTCTTACGTCAAAACAAGTATTATTCAAAGACTATTAAAAATGGCCGATTGCGTTCTCTTCATCTGTAAATAGTGTTTTCCTTGTTCTCGTTTGCATAGCAAAATAAAAAATTTTGCAGTAACTAAAAAGAACTCAAGCAAGTTGAGAAATTCTGTACAGAGAATAATAATAAGTGGAAGTAATTAATTTTTCATATAGGTAATCGCAATAGTATTTATTTTTAATCCTATGCAGCTGTATAAAGATCTAAAGTTGCATTGTGTCTGAAGGGATTTTTAAAATATTTTGAGAATTTGGTTCACGTACGAAAGCGATGATCTTTCATTAATGTTCATTGCAAACGGACAAACGTAACAAGATGTGCAAATTGCGCCAGCAAAAGATCTACAAACATAACTTAATACAGAAATGAATAATAATTAAACTTGAGATACATCGAAATCTAAGAAATTCGTTCGTGACCTCTAACCAAATAAAGCGAAATATTACAAACTAAGCTTAATTTAACTAAGCTGAATCTCGCTAAATTGTCTTAACGAGATTATGAAATTATTACATCATTCGTCATGATTTATTCCTCCTAAAAGTTTCATATTTTCCCCTCAAAGCATTATTACAAAATACAAGAAACCACAGCAGAGCGTCAACAACTCATAAATCAAAATCACCGATCACCGTCAAAATTTTCTTACGTGAAATTGGATCTCGACCAGCGCACGTATTATGCCTCATATTACCAATGATCCCATTAAGCTGAGAAATTGAAACAACCATGTAATCTGCCAGCAAATAACGTCATAGCTCGTCTATCACGGATTAGTGAGCGATCTGTCCTTAAACCGGAATAGACGCGGATCATCTTCAGTTGTGTTCGGTGCCGGGGAAAGAGGTCTTGCAAAATTAGGTTGACATTTTCGTAGTCGAAGCGCCTCCTCGTCCGGGATCACTGGAGCAAGTGGTAATCCCATAGCTATCATACGGTCGACTTGGCAGGCATTATGGGCACCGTGGACCCCGTCAAAATTTCGAACGAGCATCATCGGGAATAAGGACGGAGGTAAAGCCGAGAGTACCGCGTTAATGGAGGATAAGCTCGAGCTTTCGGACTGACTCTGTTCCTGTTTCTCGGATATTCTCGGCGGAGCTGCCTTTTACAGGGTTCACCTGCCCGTTTATCGTCCCTTTAAACTTTTAAACCCTTGAATCTCAGTGCCGTCATCGGACAATGCTGCGTTGAATAATTGTTAAACTTCGGGCGACAGAGATTCATCCGCCTGCTCTTTATAATAATTAAAACATATTTCAATAGACCTTCAGAAACCATTGGAAATGGAACAGAGAATAATTTCCATCTGGAAATGATCCCGAACTTCGTGTAGATATCGTTGAAATGTGCAAATGATAATTTTAATCGAAAGTAACGAGGATCCTACCGGTTCGTTCAACAGAATGTCAGCGAAATACATAAGTACGTAAACCAATTTCCGCTCGGGGGAATAATAATTTCCCAATTAATCCCCATCACTCAGAATTGATGATAGATATATATCCCCCTGCTATCAGAACCTCCGACTACATAACTATAATCAAGAACTTACAATGATATTCGAACAGAAATACCTAACTGTTGCAGACTGTAATATAAATTCTATGTATATCCTACGACGCGATAATTCGCTGGAGATTACAGGCGACAATCCGTCGCGTGACGTACGAAATCATTTTCCCAACATCGGGCAGTCGATTAGAACAATGAGCCGGCAGAGCAACCTGTTGCTCTGCTATCTAAACACCACCGCGTTATGGGAAACACGTAACATATGGTCGGGTCGATATCGCAGAAACGCGATGCCCTCGTGTTTTACCTGAATCGAAAGGGCGAGGAGTGGGTGTCCTGTCCGATGAGACGCGGTGAAATCCGCCATATGCGAAGTTATGGGGCCCATGAGAACACTCGAGACCCTCCGGCTAAATGGGATTCGACATGGGAAGCACTCGTGTGCCGCGGAAACACTCGTTGTCGAGGGCTTTAAACATGTTTTCGGATTAAAGGAATCAGAGTGTTTGGTAATTTTAACGCGCATGATTTCAAACTACGGAAAGGGATACCTACGCTTGTATAGCTTCGTTGTAGTCCTTACGAATGGAGCAGATGTGTGTACAGACGTATTGGAGATGTACATAGATGTTTAGGTATAAGAAAAACTTTTATTCGAGCCGTTCGCAGATCAAAGCGAAAGACACTATTTTCAGAAGTTTTTTAAGTTTTAAAATTCATTTTCTTAATGATTAGGATTAACAGTAGTGAACGATGTGAATTTGGATGGTCGTTGAATATTAAAGGATTTAATTCAGAAGTCAATAAGATCGCTCTATATTCTAAAATAAATTGCTGTAAAAATACAATTGAAATGCTTATAAAAATTCAAGTAATTAATTGCTTCGTGATTAATCGATTTGATTAATACATTTCTACCGACAAAGCGAGCGTTTACTACTTTTATTTTATGAGCCTACATTTTAAAAGAAGGTGGTATCATATTTTGGTCATATCTTGAAATGTTACTTTTATAGTGATATTTATGTAATATTTGGGCAGATATGATAAAGGTATTATATTTCGTTCTAATTACCTTGCAAATTTTAACCAAATGAAATTCTCCAATTATCATAGCAGAATCGAGCAAATGATTGAAAGTATTCCAGATTCATTCAATGTCGACTGAAACGCCAGATTAACAGTGTACAATTTTGGAAAACTTTGACAGTAAATAATACTTACGAAATCAACGTGAAATTACTTATGACACTAGCGACTAATGAAATGCAATAATTATAACTGTTAATAACAAACTATTGAATGTAATACTGTGTCACCATGCCAAATGAAAACTTTAACAATTATTTCAAGAAATAATATTATAGTATCAGCCGAAGATTATGTGCAATCAATCGTACGGGAACAACATTTACCAAAAATTCATAAAAAAAAAACAGTATACATGAAACAATCCACGCGAAAAACATGAGAACTTCGAATCGAGCTTTCCCTGCAAGAAATCTCGAAATCCCGGTGCCCGTTGCAATGAAATTCTAATAACTCGTTCTCCAAAACGTCGCCAACATATTCTGCGGTAAACCGTCACGTTGCAGAGTCCTGTCTCATCGGATATTCGGTCGATTTTTAAACGTGGTCCGGAACGAGTCAAGAACCAAAAAGGGGGAAAAAAGATAACGAAAAAAAAAAAACGGTTCTGGCAGCGACGTTAACGTTCGTTAGTCGGCCGGATGTTCACTGTTATGAAAATCAGACGGTTGGGATCTCGGGAAACGTAACGAACTCCTCGCCGTTCGCCGTTTCATCGTAAGGAAAGTGGGCGTGCACCCGGGTGACAAGTAGCTGCACCGGCTAGTGGATCAGAAATCAGAGACGCTGCACCTTCGGAGGGTTGAAAAGGAGGCGAAGAAACTCCTTGAGCTACCTTGCAAGACGTAGATCCATCCTGGGCGGGAACATCCGGCCTCTGGTTACGCATTCACCTATCCAACAACTATGAGGCTTGTTCTTGTTATATCGCCAGACAGGGAAAAAGGAGGACGATCGGTGGGAATCTCTCTGCTGTCGAACTACCCGGTAGCGACGGGAAATTTTTACGAAGATGCGTGTCCGCCGCCTTTGTTGCAACCAGTAGTCTATCACCTCGCCGTTGAACTATCGTTCGGTTGAGCGGTTTACTTGTGTTGGAAAAGAATTTAGAGAATGGCTGTTGTAATTAGCATTAAATGGACCTCTCTTTGCCGCAACGGTCATAGGTTGTCTATTTTAGTTCGATTATAAAGACATGTCAATTTGTAACGAATTCGAACTGGAAAGGGTGAAAATGATAAATTTTTATGGCAGAAATATATTTAGCAGTAGTTCTACCGTGGGAGTAAAGTTATTAGGTTGCATTTTTGGTAAATAATTTTTCTGTAGCATGTTGTGAATTTTATTGAAATTGTATAAATGAGTCACTGTATAAAAAATTTGTTTGGTTTTTGTATTTTCTGACAATTTTAATATTGAAAATTACATAAGTTGAAGTTGAATAGATCATTGAATTTATATGAAACAAATCCTTACATCGATAAAATATAAACCATCGAATTTAACTCCATTTTGCTCAAAATATTTCCCACGATCTCTTTAAAGTCTCTATTAACACAAATTCAGCATTATGAAGCATCACGAAAATGAGGTAAAAGTTTGTATAAAATTGCAGAAGATTACTAACTCTCCAATCGTCCCGGTCACACCCAGAACATCTTTGGGGAACACCATGGGAATTACCCTAGAAACATAATCGCATAAGTTTATCTAAAAGCATCATCGAAAACCGATCTCGATTACTTTCGACAGCCCTGAATTCATCGCAGTGCCCATTGAAGGCATCAGAAAACATTTTCCAGCCGTGCTCGTATGCGCATTTATAATGGCGGACTACATCTTGGGCTCAACCACTCCCACCTCTTCCATGAAAGAGCAAAGATGTCTCCCTCCTTCTTGTCTTTCCGACGAAAGGATCCCCGCCGTTCTTGCCTTCGACTACTATGCTCGCCTACCCGCACTGACTGTGAGCAAACTTTTCAATGGCCGCCCTGAAAAAGCACAACAGCCTAGCCAGTGACGTAACTCGAGCCCGCTGTCAGTGCTGACAACGCTGACAGTCGATCCTTTGTCAGTCTGCTCCTTGGCCTCACCTACTTCAGCCTCCCTTTCTCTTTGCCTCCCTGTTTCCCTCTTTCTCTGCCTCCTTCGTTCACCGTTTACCGTCATCGTCCTGTTTTGCTTCTCCGCGTTCTATCTCGCTCTAACGATTGGTGCTGCGTTGCTACGCGTGGTGATGGGAACAGAACGATTCAAATTGTTTTGTGTCTACAATAGTCTTCTACCGGCGCGGCGGTACGCCTGTTCAAGACTTGGAGGATTCGTAGAAATGGGACCAAGTTGCTTTCGAGTGGATTTTTCGGGGGGACGGTTCGATACATAGTTATGCGGCTTGAATCGGGAAAGTTTGACAAATATTGCAAGTAGAGTGTACGTTCAGCGATGGGAGACAACTGAGATTCTTAAACTGATGTATTCTTTATTTTCCTTTCCACCCATTACGTTTAGTGTGACGTTAATGTATGTATGTTGGTATAGACAATTAAATATTTGCAATCCTGTAAAAATCTACAAACTTTCTTTGTCAAATACTTGCGAGATTTTATGAAGTTTCGAATCACACTAAATAAATGTTTAAGATTTTTTTCTTTTTAGATATTACACATTGGCGCATTTGGAGATAAATATTTGTAATTGCTAAATGCATGCATAATAATTACCTGATCTTTAATTAAAAATGATAATAATCTTCGCGAAAAATAGTCGGAATGATATTTTCCAGGTCAACGCATATTGTAGAACGATTGACGAAGGAAAACAACCTCAATATTGATTATACTTGATGGTGTATTATTTGATGTTCTGTTATACTCGATGAGACACAGAGACTAGAAAATGTTGCAAACCACCCTTCTTGCAGCAAAATGAGTGCTGTAAATAGGACTGTGGCAGAAAGTTGTGAGGAAATACTACAGTATTTATTAGATCGGTAATTATTAACCCTTTCAGCGCTGAGCGGTCCGCTGCTAAGCGTGTGCCGTGGATTGCACACTCCGTACGAAAACCACTGAATTTTCATTCCAAGTATATTTATTGTAACTGAAGTAAATTATGTGAGAACCCATATATGGTTCATAGGGCTGAAAGGGTTAACTGAGACTTAGGATGTCTATTCACGCATTAATCGATTATCTAAGTGATTAGTATTGAACAATTCTCAATAGGTTTACACTTCACACAATATTTTGTAAATTACCATAATTATATTTTAATTCTCGAATAATTATCATTTTTGCTGGAATTACGCGTACTTTATAACGGCCCGTGACTCTTGTCATATCAACATGATATGTTTAATTACACACGCTGTAACTTATTGTTGGTTTCAACTCAAACAAAATATATTTGCTTGGATCTATCAAAAGTTATGAAAAATTTTAAAAAATCGTATAAGCTTAAAAACGGAAAACTTTTTAACGTTCCGTTTGACAATTATAATACATTTGACATGTAACATTACACGGTTTAATAAAAAAACATAGATTGAATATAGAGCATGTAACTTCAAAGTTTGGTGGAGTTGATGAAAGCTGGAAATGAAAAGTACTTTCTATTTTCGATGTTCCCGGAGCGAGTAATAAAATATTCCCCCTCCCTTTCTTCGGTTCACTCCCTTTCCATCCTTGTTATTATTCTTTCTGTCCTCTTTTGTTAATAGAGGCCCGCACACTGCTCCCATTTTGGCTCCTCCGCATCTCGAATTTCGTCGACGGCGTTTCGCCGTTCGCCTCCTCTTTTCATTCGCGTCCCCGTCGGGCGATTCGCCTTTTGACGAAGTGCTTCTTTGGTTTGAAATACGCGTCATTCAATACCCGCCCGCGCCAAACAAAGCGTTTCCGGAAGCGCCATGAGATTTAACTACGTCGTCGCCGCGTCGCAGGTAGATCATGCCGACTGATTTCTCGAGTTAAAATCAGGTCTGCGCGCGGCAGGGCAATTTTTATGGGATCCATTTATGGTGCCGTTTTCTAGGGTAATAATATGAATAATCGGGATGTAGTACCGTAGTCGAGTACGGTATTTCGAGTAGTCCGGTGAGGATTAGAAGAAGGGATGTCAATCGGTTTTCAAACATCGGATTAATTTTGACGAATTTTTGAAAATTCGTATTCGTATTTCTGGGGATGGCACGTTAAAAAATTATATTATTTGCCATTGTGCAGATAATTTGTGCATTAATATTGATATTAATATGCATACATATTAAATAAAACAGTTTGTTATACGTAATACTTAATATGAAGTATTTAAACAAATTCAAAATAAAATAAATAGTATAAAAATCTACTAAAAATCGAATCCATTATCTATCCTTTATAACTCATACCTACATAAGCGACTTCATATAAAATACATATATTAATCAATTACATGTATAATTCTTCAAAGTTAACACTACAGTTCTTCCCCATTATTAATGCGAAACATATTATCCTTTAATTCTTCACGCTCGACAGAACGCCAGTTTCAGGTCGATCAAGGTAGCCTCAAAAAACGGGGTTTTCGACCGGTTCGAACCACCGTACAGTTTTCACCGATTATCGAACATCCCCTACGCTCACCGACTACCTTTACAACCGTCTTCGGTTCACGCTAATCGCTGGAAGCTCTTTCCCGTTATTGTTGTGGTTTTACGACGGTCATTCTGCGGGTACGATTTTTTTTCCCCCGAGGTGCAATTAGAAATCATCCGACAAGTCGTGGCAAGGTGTAGGCTGGTTTTTCCCGTTCCGAGACACCCTGCCGCACCATCTTCCGCCCTCCGCCACGGAGAGGGCCACTCGCTCGTTGCGTGGCCCTTTGCCGCTACCTTGTCCCGCTTTGACTCCCTTAATTTATAGACGGCGCATGGCTGACCCGAATTCTGCGAAATGTCCGCGAGCATAGCGGAGTGTCATATCTCATTCCTCGTTGTGTCTCGGCACGCGCCCACAAAATACTATCTATTGAAGCCATTCAGGGCGAAACCGCAACAATAATGTCCGCAATAGGCCGCTGTCCGGCCGAGATTTGTGAGATAGAAGCCTCCGTATCGAACAGATTTACGAATTTACAAGCTTTATGTAAATCACTGGCTAAGATTCTAAAGAAACGAGGTTTGCGAGGTGGGAATTTGATTCGAGTGCGAAACGAACGATTGACTGAGTATTTTATGGATTTATGTACTTATGCCTGGAAATAAGAGTGTGCAATTTGTCTCGCTTGTAAAGTATAGGTTGAGTTAGTGTGGATTGTTAAAAAATTTAGTATTCAGGGTGCATAATTATTTGGAATGGATAGAAACCTTGATTCGGTACTTTTTGCGTTTAGTCGACCGCTTTTTTCATTGGAACGATCTAAGTCCATACAAAATACACGGTGGTTTTTGGAAATACATAATAGGATGATTAATAATGTGTATCATAATTTACAATATATTGTAAATACATATGTATACCGGTAACTGTATTAGAATATATTTAAAACCACTGAGAATACACATTCAATCTCCACGAATTTTAAATCATTCTCCGAGACTCTCTCTAAAAACTCTTGCGTCCCTTAGTCGACCCTTGTACTAACACACACATCCTCGCCACGTGCCGGTGATCGGTCACGCTGCACCCAAACCTCCACGTGTATTCGTTTTCGACCATTCATCCCGTAAAACCTGCGTTTTTCAAACTTCACCAGCATAGTCACGAAAATATTCGTTTTGATGGTTCAATTAGCATTACTTCCGTGTTTAGAGAATTCCATATAATCTGTTGCTGATACAATTTAATTCTTACTTATGAATTTACGAACAACAGTTTTTTATGTAGAGGATTGAAAAAGAGTAGCGAAAACTAAGAAAAGAAAATCTACTTCATGAAACTTGTCATCTTGTAGGGCTTCATTAATGTATAGTTCCAAATCAAACGAGTACCTGGTGTAAACGTTTGATCGCGAATCCTTTCCGTTGTAACTTTTAGTGCCTGTTTTTTTTATTATACTGCTTCCTATTTTCTATCCGAATTTTAGAGAGGTTTATTAATGTATATAATCCTTTGTACTTTAACACCTGAACATTTCTTTAAAAAAAAAATTTGAATGCATCCTTTATGAATTTTTTTTTATTGGGAGATTATTCTCCCAATAACCTTTACGGTGCGAGCGACATATACACAATAAAAGTTAAAATTTCCGTATTACGTTATATTTCATAAATATCTTTAATGATACTGGGTACGAATCTTAAAGAATTGAGTTTTATACATACAGGTACAGCAGGATTCCGTATAATACGTTATTTTTATTATGTTTATATTATTATTTCAAAATTCAATAAAGTCAATATTATTTTCTTATATTAATATTAACTTGCTTATTTAATTCTAACTTCTCGAGTGCTTATTTTTGTATAATACAAAATTCGTATAACGCCGTAAAACGTAAACGTCGCATTACAAGGGTTTCTAATGTCCCTCGAAATTGTCTCCACCGTATTCGTACGTTAACATTCAAGTATGAAACACTGTTTCTCATTGTTCTGGCATTAAGAAATAGCTCCTCTCCTTATTAGTCGGGGCACATTAGCGCGGGCTATTTTTTTTCACGAAAATCCCCGTGCCGAGGAAGAATTCGAGTTTCCGTCGGTCACAGCGACTGAAATTCGGTGTTTCGAGCAGATTGCCGAGTTTCGGTTTAATTTACGTGTACGAAGGGCGCACCGTAAGACAATGCGGGATTACGTATTATTGGTATTGCCGTTCGTCTGTGGCTAGCAGCGGATTGCTGGCTTAAAGTAATAAAGGAAAAAAAAAAAAAATTTTCTGCGGAGGTATTAACGGTCGTCAGTCTGCACGCGGGATAGCTTACCTGACGGTCCCCCATAAAAATCGGCGCCGTGAAGGATCGAGATCCGGGGGAAGGCTTTTCTGTACGCCATAAAACACCGCAGGCGGAGGTGTCGCTGTTAACTGCTGAGAAAATTACAATGTCTTTTATTGTTGTTCACAGTGGCGAATCGGGGATAGTAATTTCGTACTCGGACACTGCCGCACACATACGTAATAATATGCGAATGACCGGATGAGACGGTATTAAGAATAAGATTAGAAGGACGACTGATTAGAATCGGGTTTTTCACTCGGCGGAAAAATTTAATTTAGTCGCTGACTGATGGGAGGTTGTCTAGTACTATGTATTGTACTTTGGAAGTTAACTCATTCGAGACGGATTGCACACCGTGTGTGCAATTAATTTCCGAGGCTATAAGATGGCCTGCACACCGTGTGTGCAATAATATAAAGAAAAAAAAAATTTCACTCTTGGGGACCGTGTTCGAAAAAAATCGTCCTCTCGAATGGGTTAATGAATCTTACTTTATTCGTTATCGAAACAATTATAAACATATTTTAATTATATTAGAAGGACGACTGCTTAGAATCGGGTTTCTCACTCGGCGAAAAAATTTAATTTAGTCGCTGACTGATGGGAGGTTGTCTAGTACTATGTACATTTGAAGATAATGAATTATACTTCATTCTTTATCGGAAAAATTATAAACATCTTTTAATTGTCTTAATAGCAGTCTTAAATACGATTATCTATTTTTTATATAATGTTTTTAACAAAAACTATAATAATAATGTGTGAATAATTCGTCACATATGTTCCTATAGTTTTGAAACTTCTCAGTGTTTCTAGCAATATTCAAACTTTATTATTAGATAAAGTTTAACGAATAAACTAATTATTTTAGTATCAAACACTTTTATAATGCATATATTTTGATAAATCAATTGAATTTACCGATTCAAAATTTTTGTGTAAGAACCAATTGAAAACGTTCTCGTCATTTATGGTAAAGGAGCTATATTCTATCAAATAAAACGTATTCATCTACATGCTATTAAACTTATTCAAGATAAAAAACATTATCAATATAATCCATGCAGGCATTTAAAACCAGATCACTTCTTACGAACTCGAATACCGTATCAGTCCGCTGCAATAATATCAACGTCCTTTTTGAAGAAAAAACACATTAAAAATGACATTAACCCGTCAAACGTTTTCCTCGAAGTAAGTAGTTTAAAACGTATAGGTAAGTATGCATAATATGCAAATGTAAGTATGTACGATGCAAACATTAGAAATTCGATAAACCTTGGTTGGTGCGGCGACTCTCCCTTAATGGAATCAGAGAACCGACAGATAACCCCGTATGAATGATCACCATCGGGGGACATCACGATTCGGATTCAGGTTCGGTCAACGACGTATTACGAGATAAACGCAGGTCGGGCGAGGGAGGATCCGCACGGTGGGATGTGATTCATGCGAACAACGTCCGACGTCTGACGCGATAGGAGAAAAAGATCGGGAGGGAACGACGGAGAAGGAGGGAAAATGGAGCACGTGTTTCTTCTATGGGAGAGTTCACACGGGGACCATTCTTCGTCAGCTAATCTAATCATTTGCTCGTAAGGTACGGCACGTATACAGGGTGTGCCCGGAATCGGTTACGAATTTTTACAATGAAATTGTTTGACCTTCTGTTTACATGCCCGGTTTGTCTAACGTAATTGTTTTGTTTTTGTTTTTGCTCTGCAGAATTTAACGAAATTCTAGACTTTAGAGATTATACATGTGATTGTATATGATGTATATTAGAGAAATTATTAAATTCAGGCAGAACACATATCCTGGCAAAGATCTAGGTAATTGTTCTGCTGATTGACTCAAAGGGATAGTTACGATCTGTAGTGGGCTGATCATAACACTCAAACAAAAGGAAATGACGAATATATATGTATAAACTCGTGTAATATTACCCACCCTTAGCTGATCGTTGTTTTACACAGTACTACGTGAAAGAAGTACAGAGATTATTTCAACATTAAATCTCTATATCGTAAAGTACAATAGATTTCATATAAACTTTCAGGTATTAACAAACAAACTTATCATGACGTGTTAAATGACAGTTTTGAAATTTTCGATTCAAAATTCTACATTCAACGTTATAGTTTTCAAAGTAAATTTCGTTAATCAAATTGAAAAAATTGATTTTTCGTTACCATCTGAAGACCATTCTGTTCATTATTGCTGGCTTGTATTGTCTGTCACGTGCATTCAATTCTACAAAGTACATACAACATTTATTTAAATATCGGTCAATTGGCCGGTTCATTAGAAATAAGTATACGCCAATTGTCTGTAGCTTTTGTGTTAATCTGCTCGTCAGACTTTGTGGTGACAATGTTCTACGTTGAATCGTTGACGAGTTGTTCATGAAAAACAACATTCAGTTCAAAAACTCTGTTGAACCTAACGGCGCAACAATGTCAAGTTACAAAAGAATCCATATCTGTATTTATTATTGATAATTGAGAGTTAAAAGGATTAAATGATGATATTTTCTTCTTTCTTCAACTATGTGATTTGTGATACTGTCATGAATTTCTGACAAGGAATTAGTAATAAACGCATGCCCCTCTTTAAATTGAAAATATGAAACTAATAATTTACTTTGTCCTATGTCTCATTATAATACCTAAAACGTTGCAATCACTCATTTTTCTATCCCAACTGAAAAATATTAAATAAATCTGCAGATTACATACATAACCGAGTAATAAATTTGTAATAAAGCAATACCAAAGACGAGCTCGGAGATACAAATCTATTTCTTTAGAAAACGTCACTCGAACGCAAAGGGGCAATAAAAAGAAGAATATCCAACACTGCTATAAAATTGGTTATACATAACAAACAAATACAATATCAAGTGACATTTCAATCAACAATGACTATCTAATTACTATTAATTTATCTTTTAATTCGAAATACTTGTTAGAAATGTTTTACGTACGATTGAATTAAATCAACAATCGGGGCGAATAATTATGGAAGAAATGAAATCGCGCAGGTCGGGCGATTCATGCTACACCCTGTATACATGTTTGTAGGTATACGTAGAAGGTTACCACCCTCTTGATACACCCCCGTTGGCATCGTCACGACGTCGATCTATTTACCCCTACGGCACGACACTTCGCAGCCGTGTCAATGCGACCCCCGTTGAGAATTCCATTATCGCGGCCACGATTTATACCCAACCCTCCTCGAGCAGAAATGGAGCCCTCCTCCCTTCCTTTTTATATAATATACACCGCCCGAGAACCGCGAAAACAGATTTTCGCTGATTCCTGTTCCCAGCGTCCCGTTTCCTGTAATAAATATCATTAAATGCTTAATGGATTAGAAGCGTACAGAGGAATTAATATGTTATGTCTGTTCCTTGAGAATAAAGAATCATACTTGTAAGTAGGTGTGATAGGTAACTAGTTTCTTTAGAGTCAGTTTAGATACAGTTTTGATATTGTTATCTGTTTAAATTTATTGGGATCAATGTTCGTTTTCGTTTTATTCACGCATGACGTGTTAATGTTGTTCACAATGTCAATAGGATCTCATTAATGTGCTTTAACTCATTCTTTAACAGTAGAAATAACACGAACAATTACTTTAATTCCGTATACAGGGTATAGTTAAACAGCGGTGACCCTTTCTTAGGACTGATAATACGCAACAAAATATAAAAAAGAATATCGATAAACTTAATTCCGCAAACCACTTTTCGTCGCGACATCCTCTTTTGGAAAAACTTTAAAACTAATTATATCTCTCAAGTGATGGCACGTAGAGGGCCAAATTTTGTTTTAATATTACTGGCGGGAACCAAGTTTACAAAAAAATGTGTATATCCACCACTTTCCGTCTGTGGAAAGGAAGTCTTGACAAATATTAAATTAATTTATCTCAAGACAATTAGCTATGATAATTATAAGCAATCGAAGTTTGTTTAAAATAAATAAAAGTGATTGAACTTTACTCCTGTAATCACAGCAATTACATTTTCTTTCGAAGTAATTTCAAAACGTCTCGATATATAGAATTTATATGAAAATAATTAATTAATATTATACAAAATAGGAAGTCATAATCAGAGCGTACGAGTAAAAAGCTTAATATACTACTGTATGTACACGGGCGTTAATTCTTCAGCGAGATTTCATATTCCGTTGTCCAGTTCATGGTACCTGAATGCTATTATTTAGCCAGATACTTTCTAAAGCTTGAGAAGATACTTCACAGAGTGCAACGTATGACAAAGAAAAATGACAAAATGATGGTGTACGAGAATGTATTATGTACCAACTGCTGACAGGACCATTACATTCTATGGGGTCGCACGCATCCAACTGATCACCACGCCTCCACGATACCCGCCTACGAAAACACTCGCATGCGTGGTACCTTCGATGCTTCGATCTTCTACTTCTGCATAAAATTGTCTTCTTACAATATGAATGTTTTCCTCAAACCGTTTCTTCATACTTGAATGTTTCTTGAATCTTTCTTTCGTTCCAAATGGATTAGCAATTCGTAAAAATACCGAATACTATATAAATAATAGGATGGTTCACTATAATGTAAATTACTTATCCCTATACATATACGTACATACATACATACAGGGTGGTTTCCATAAGCATATTAACCCTTTGGACTCGAGAGTTTTCATTTTTCTCTTATTTTGGTGCCGGAGAGGCACCGCTCGAGCGGAGAGGGTTAATTGCGCGCAACAATCACTAATGGTATCTTTGGAATGTTGACAACTTTTTTTGCATTGTCAAAAGCGATTGAGACATTGTAGCAATTATCAGAGTGAACACTTATTTAACCAGTTAAGTGTGTTTCACGACTATATTCGTCATACGAAAATTATGTTACCCTTGATATTGATATTTATATCGTAATATTGGTGAAAACCAAGATATATTCGAAAATTATTATGTATTTAGAAGGTTTAGAAGTCAATGTAAATAATTTAAGATGGGAGACACACAGCTGCATATTCTGCAAAATGGTCGCCACACTTAACTGGTTAAATAAAAGCTTTTAATAATTTTACACAAAGTGGATATTCCTAGACTAAAACAAATTGTGAGGACCCTCAAATCACTACAAATATTTATTTTTCAGATCCCTTTTTCCATCAACAAAAATACGCATTTTTGTACAATCTATTTCGCGAAATCAAACGAAATTCATTCACGTCTCGTTTATTATATATTTACGTATAGCCAGTGATAAACTCCAGACTAAAAGATTCGCCGAATTAAATGTTTCACAATATCGCAGAATGTAAATGCAAAATGTATAAATGAATGGTTGTCCAACTCCAAACAAGTGAGCAGTACGTACGTAACCTGTGGTTGTTACTGGTGGAACAAACACGAGACAGAATGGTATTGCACGGTGTAATCATGTACGCGAGGAGAACATGTTTATCCCCGCCACACACGTGGCGTACGAAAGTCCCATGGGAACCTATGGTGAACGCACCGTTGCCGTATTTAATCGTCAGATGGGCACCATTAGTCAACTAGTTGAAAATAACTTAATGACAACTTAATGACCTGGCAAACCGGGAATGTATAACAAAATAAACAATCGAATAATTTGTACACCTGTGGAACAAACTCAATGCATTTTCATTGGAATAAAACATCGATTACATTTTTTAATGAAAATCCTAATTATTTGATGTATGCACTTATATGAAATGATACAGCAAATTTCGTTTTTCTCAGTATAAATAAGTATGAAACATGTAACCAGATTCATATTGCTTGAATCCCTGATTTAAGGGGGGAGTTAAGGAGGGAGTTAGGGCTTCAGGCTAAAAAATAACACTTTCTTTGCGATTTTTTTTCGGACGTATGAATAAAGCAAATTTATTCGGACCTTTTGCACATTATATGTTAGTCTTTCAACAACATTATGTAATTTTTTGGTTGCATAATATCAACAAATACGCCGGTGACGGAGCTTTTCCGAGAGCGCGTTTCGAAAAACTCGTTTTCTGGTGACCACTGTATCTCAACAGAAAATTATCCGAAATCAAAATGACAAGAAAATTTAGTAGAAAAACATTAAATCCTACCCCCACTGTTCCCTAATTGTTATTTTGTTCGTTTTTAAACTTTTGGTGGTCGTTTGAAGCAACAATTGCGATATTTCACTAAAATTTCCGTCATTTTTTAGTTGGAAAAAACCCTTAATATAAGTCGAGACTTTTGGTCCGATTATCTTAAAATTTTGGGAGAATACTCTCGAAATATTTAACTATAAGAAAAAGCAAAAAAAATCGATTTTTCGATAATGCAAACCCTAAATCCCCCCTTAATACACTGTTTTCACACAATTAGTTTAATCCAGAGTTCATGTTACAATTAAAATACTATACAATCTTAAGGTTACAATGACATTATAATCTTAAAATTACAACTCGTATTGCACGTCAGCTGTTCCAACATCAAGGCATACAAAACTAAACAGCAATTTCAAAATTGTCGCACATATTCTACAGGTATGCGCAAGTCGTTTCCTTTCCTTCGATTCAACGCGCACTTATCTCATTCTGTTTCCAAGTCCCTTCCGTCAATTGCACACTCAAATCCGTGTATTATCGGTGAATGAGCCCGCGCACTTGGCCTGCATAGAAATTCCAACTAAAATTCCGGCCGACAAGAAGGTGCTCGATCTTTTCGACAGAAGCAAGAGTTGCCGTGAAATTTCACAATGGCGCAGCGGGTGTTCGCGATATAAATATTTGTCTCCGAGGAGGCAGCGGGACGCTGGGGTGTGAGCAAGTGTGCGGCATACGGGGACACGTAGACGGAGGGTTCAAAATAATGCCGAGGTGTTCGTTGAAGCGACGCGCGCCGTTTCGTGCGTGAATGCGTGAAGCTGCTGTGTATTTGCGTGGAGTTGGTTCTCGAGCCGAGAAAAGCCCTCCGGTACTCGAAAGACAAAAAAGTACCTCCGACGAGATTAGCCCGCATGTCTTTGCTTGTCAACAGTTTGTGGGAAAGTTTCCAGGGAATATGAAATATCAAACCACCACCGTGCCGATACACATGGTTTTGTTTACGTTTGTGTGCGGCGAACAGGGACGGATTTTTTTTTAAATATTTGCATAAATATGTGCACACTGTTTTTCACATACATTCTGGAGATGATTTGAATTGGCATGGATTAAAATAATTGTCGGTGGAGTCAAATGTGAGTGTCATTTTTAAAAGCATGTTTAATGAAGTATACTGATAAACTGTGCACTTCGTGAAACTTGAAATGACTGAAGCTAAGCAATTTTAAATATTTCTCTGCTTCTAATTATAAGTTTACTAAAAATTTCTCTGCTGCTAATTATAAGTTTACTAAAAATTTCTCGGCTGCTAATTATAAGTTTACTAAAAATTTCTCTGCTGCTAATTATAAGTTTACTAAAAATTCTCTGCTGCTAATTATAAGTTTACTAAAAATTTCTCTGCTGCTAATTATAAGTTTACTAAAAATTTCTCTGCTGCTAATTATAAGTTTACTAAAAATTTCTCTGCTGCTAATTATAAGTTTACTAAAAATTTCTCTGCTGCTAATTATAAGTTTACTAAAAATTCTCTGCTGCTAATTATAAGTTTACTAAAAATTTCTCTGCTGCTAATTATAAGTTTACTAAAAATTTCTCTGCTGCTAATTATAAGTTTACTAAAAATTTCTCTGCTGCTAATTATAAGTTTACTAAAAATTTCTCTGCTGCTAATTATAAGTTTACTAAAAATTTCTCTGCTGCTAATTATAAGTTTACTAAAAATTTCTCTGCTGCTAATTATAAGTTTACTAAAAATTTCTCTGCTGCTAATTATAAGTTTACTAAAAATTTCTCTGCTGCTAATTATAAGTTTACTAAATATTTCTCTGCTGCAAATTATAAGTTTACTAAAAATAAGATTGCTTGACGAAAGTGTAAAACAGCAAAAACGTCAAAGTTGACGTTTTCCAAACACTGACTGCTAAAAAATAGACATGCTCTTTACAAAGGCCAGGGCAAGACTAAAAGAATTTATATTGAAAATCTACCTATGTATATCTTCGAATTACGGTCACAGGATAATGCCCTGTGTCCAGTTTTCACATTATCTCTCTAGCGTATACAAAGTTCCAGCGCCAATCAGCGTAGAATATAACAAAAAGTTAAATCTATAAACAACGTTCCCAATTATTTTGCAGCGAAATTAAACCATCTATAACGAATTATAAATTTATTCTAAGTTAGAGATCTCTCTCGATGCCAGTAATAAGTTGTCATTGCAAACGTAGCGATATAACGTTGGCACTTTTTTCAAGTGTCGCGAACAACAATACATACAATCCGTTAGCACTAAGACGATTAATATACAGCAACCATATATTCAATTAAAATTTATTTTAACCGGTTCGCAGTCCTAGAAAATTTTAAAAAAACTTACCGGCTGCGAAAGTGTTGAGAAAATCCGTGCAAAGAATTCGCGAATGAAGATACGACGTTATTCCGCTGAAAAACGTAGGGGTGGCGGGATGATTGATTCGTTTCCTTGTTCGAGAACGCAGCGACGTCTCGTTTGACACTAATATCTCCGCGTTGGCTCTCCTTGACAGGACTAAAAGCCGCCCTCCCTGGGAATCGGACATCTACATTCGCTCAGCCAGGATAATGGTGGCTCCTACAGATGGCAAGGACAAATCACTTAACGCGATCTGGCTGCTCTCTCACCGCGCGGTGACAAATTATTTTCCATTATCGTCGCCGATGACGTGCACGATCGCCGATAAAATATGAGTACACTTGCCTCGAACCGGCGGGGCTTAATTAACGAACGAAACCTCGGAGAGATAGGACGCGGAATAATAACTCATTGGCAACGATCAGTTAACACGGATACGCTGTGACTCTAATTGACGTGCTTTCCAATTAGAACGAAATGATCGGGCATCGATAATTAGATCAAATAAGAGGACAAACGTTCGATATTTCGTTGTTCGGAACATTGGGTTTTTGTTGCGATTGTACTATTAGTAAAGAGATGTTTTGCTAATTATCGTTTTATAACTACGGAATTCATCCATTTTTAATATAACGTCCGTTGCAATTATGGGATAATTATAGAGTCTCGAATGAGTAATATTTTTTAAATCGTTCACTTTTTAGCCTATTAATTATCACATTATGGGATATAGCATTATAATTTGTTAACTGAAAATTACCTGATACGTAATTATGAATGTGTGCATATGAAAACTGATTATGTATAAGTAATCATTATAAGTACACACTGGAGTTATTTATTCGGCAATGACAAGTTTAAAAAAAATGGTTAATAACACAGGTTAATAATATACATTACAACGGAATGTTGATTCAAGTGATTTAATAGAATTTTTGAGATACCTTATTTATATCACAAGTAATTTAAGTTTATACATATAGTATTATTTCTTATCCCTAAATAGGGAACTAATTATAATATTAATAATACCTATATCATTTTTAAGTCCGGGTAAATTAAATATTTACAGCGAAGATCACTCTCAAGAAAAATATTACTTGGGGTATTGTTTGCGGTCGTCGGGTATGAAATCAAGGAGGTGAAGGATAATAGATAATCGGAAAGGACACAGGCATCCATTACGTACCATCAAATCTTGATTATACATAGTGTAAGAGTGTATTTTCGCAAATATTATCCCACTATGACAGGTACAATTTTCCAAACAATTCTAACGATTCCACGGATGGAGGGTAATAAACACATCTTTAATTTTAAACTTTGCAACGTTTTAATGTTGGAACTTCATGGGTTAAATTATAATTTTATTAAAATACAAAAATATTTGTTATCGGGAAATTTTGTATAGGCATCATAGTGATTGGGTTTGAATTTTTAATTTCTAACATTGGGAATGTTTCCACCCCTTAAACTTTTAGATCACTGAATAAAAAATACGATTCGCTTCTCTTCATACTATACCACTAATAATTAAGTTTACAAAAAGTCTCATTAAACTTGCAAGCTGATACATATGTCGGTATATTCCCTGTTAGATCAACCTGTAATATTCTTCAAAACAGTGATGAAAGAATATGCCTCACCCGAAAGTAGTTTAAGTAGAAAACACAAAAGAGAATATCCAAAGAATTTCTGAGGTGTATAAGTTAACACATTTGATTCTTTTCTATTTTAAACAACTTGCCCGAAGAGCCGAGAAATTTTTTCTAATGAAAACATTTTCTTTCGTATTAAATATAATAATTTGATTTACTCCCTTGGCTTATGATATACTTTCAAAAAAATGTGGAAATGCCACCTTACATTGTTTACATTGTAAAACGGTCTAACTTCCTATATTATATTTGGCGCAAAAAGGACACCTGTTTTAAGGGTTTTATTTATTATTAGTAAATATAATTTCATTTAAATATGTCGCGGGCATCCCTCGTCAAAGTCGAGCTTGGCACAGAGTTTGTACGTAGGGGGGGGGGGGGGACTCGTTATTTCCGCTTAACTCTTTGCAGCACAGAATGCCAGGTAATAAAATAGACCCATGTTGCACAGAAATTTTATCGTGTTTTAACCCATTCGCTGCCAAGACGAGTATACTCGTCCTACTTTCAATATGTTATTACATATAGGTTATTGAATTAGCAAATTTTTTGTGACCACAAACATAATTATACAAATGTAGAAAACTTGAAAAAAAATACTACAAATAAAATTTATTTGTTAACTTTGGTAAACAATGACACTCAAATTATAAATGGCAATGAAAATAACTTCATATAATTTAAGCTTGGCAGTGAATGTGTTAAATAAATCTTTCCACTTACAAGAACTGGTGAACCTGTATTGGCATGATGAATGTTGCCAACACAAGTAACTATATTTGTAACATTATTTTGTTGAATATATTACCAACTACTTTACGTAAATAAGACGAAATATATAAATCTATGCGCATGCAGCTATTACAATATTTCGAGGTGGGACTGAAAATGCCCCACAATGCATTACGGTGCATCAAAGTGGTAGGTCACTTTTAATCCCACCGTGCCCCAAAAGGTTAAAGGGTTCATCTATGATGTTAGCAGAGCGTGGTTTGTTAAGTGTAGGAGCCACGTTGTTCTACTGAATAAACACTTATTTATTATAACAATGTTAATACGTCTTTACAGTCTGAAGGTCTTATTACGTCTAGTTTACAACTATTCGACTAGGATGTGCGGCGCTCTAGTAGTCTATTAACTATGGGATAATTGTACAGATGTCGCAGTATGGATGTACAGGGTGTCCCAGCTAACGTCCACGTCCCTGAACCGGGTGATAGCTGAGGTAATTCTAATATAGGGAAGTGACATTCGTAATGTCGTATCTTAATTCGTGACCGAGTTATTAGCGAAAAACGATAGCGAATCATAGGGCTCCGTTGGGCCCAGCGGCGCGACAGTTCCTACTGGCGCAGTACTCTACTGGTGCAGACCTTCTACTGCCGCGCCGCCGGACCCAACGAAGCCCTCTGATTGGCTATCGTTTTTCGTTAATAACTCGGCTATAAATTAAGATACGGTATTACGAATGCCACTTCCCTATATTAGAATCACCTCACCTATCACCTGGTTCAGGGACCTGCACGTTAGCTGGGACACCCTGTATAGTAATCCAGTGACTGTCTTACACATATATCATAGATATAAGCTCAGTGTTACCTTTATCTAACATATGAACATTTAGGCACCTCCACTGAAACATTTTATCAAACGC
This sequence comes from Mimumesa dahlbomi, assembly GCA_917499265.3. Lineage (NCBI taxonomy): Eukaryota > Metazoa > Arthropoda > Insecta > Hymenoptera > Crabronidae > Mimumesa > Mimumesa dahlbomi. The sequence continues at coordinate 4,769,438 of OU824118.1, read as the reverse complement.
TCTACGATGACTGATTTAAAAACAACAACATCCACCGAATCTCTATCGTTCCAGAGAGTCCCACTTTCTCGAACAATAAACGAAAATCATGCAGGACTTCTGTCTCCCGTAAAACAGCCCTCGCTCGTTCCAGGTCGACTGAAAGGAACCGATAAAGAGATCTGTCATCGAAATTCACTGACAGCACTATACCTCGCTGGTATCGTGTGTGCCCGTACACCTCGGTCAGATCGAGATGAGACGTTTTCAGTGCGTTTTCTTGGGGCCCACGCAGTCGAAGGGCCCGCGAAAGAGAAGGGGGGGGGGGGCGATCCGACATGAATGGCCGGTGGCATTCAATGTTTTATCGGGGATCTATGTTCGGATGAATGCCGGCAAGGAGTACCTTTGTGCTGTTCGCGTTAGCGAGGCGAGTCCTTTTTGAAAAGTAAGGGCGTGGGAGGAGTGACGACGTGGAGAACGAAGGTTATACGGGGCACCGAGTGCCTCTTTCTCGTACGTCCCGTGAGGGGTGCGGCACAGGTGGCCTCTTCGTACCTTCACGCACCACTAATTTCTTCCTCATTATCCACCCTAGGCGGTCATTCGAGGTTCCGAGCTTCTTGTTCCGTATTTACCTACCTATTGTTGAGAAAGGGATCCCGCGGATCGCGCTTTCCCTCTCGAAAATCATCCTCGGCTTCCCTCGAGACCCGAATCGCCGTAAATGTTAATCGGGCAAGTGAATGGAAATCCGAAATGTTACACGATACGTTGGATGATTCGGGTTGTCCACGGTTACGATGAATTGGATATTTTAATTTGGTAATGATGAACGAAAGAATTTTATTTGGCGGTGTATTAAGCTGATTTTTTATTAATATAAGAGAGTAATTGTGGGTAAATTTCTGTGCCGGAAGCAATAAATTAATTGTAGAGACTAATTTACTAGAACTGTCCCTGTTATGGATCGAGTTTTTTTTTAAATTTCAGTAACTAATTGACGTTTGAAGTGCAAGACAGTAAGATATATAAACAGCAAATATTTATAAATATGTATTGGTCACTTCGTCGGTTTATAGAGTGCCTGTGAAATTTAATACGAACAATTACTGGACGCACACAAATATTAGCACATCATCTGATTCCTTATAAGTAGTGTAACTTGGGAAATGAGGCCCAAATTTTATACGAATGTTTATTTTGGAACGAAAATTTAATGGCAAATGAAATATTAATTCTATGCTAGCTTATATTTACAGGAATGTCATTTTTACGTATAAAATATGTTAAATCGTAACATTTAGTAAACACATTATTTCTGGACCTTCTCACTACACTTTTTGTGCAAAGATTAGAAACATGTGGGTGGTACGTAGATAGGTAAGATTTTTTATTACTTGCTAAAAAGCACATTTTAAATAGGTATCCTACATATCCCAATGAGCTTCATGTAAAATATAGTAGTTCAACCCCTTTGTTTACCTGGGCCGTGTACAAAGAATAAAAACGAAATATATTAAATGAATATAAGTAAAAAAACTTCGTTTCATTTGGAATATTTTTGATTACAATATAAAATCACAAAATAATTATAAAAATTTTCTAGAATAAAATATGTTAATTTAAAAACAGAATCAATAAGATATAAATATTACTTTTCGTTAATACTTTGTATGATTTGGTCTATACGATTATCGCATATACATATACATATATTTATATTACTAGTAAAACATTTATCTTTTTTTAAAACTCCGTGTTCGCAAAACAAAAAGGGGGCATGTCACATTTGATAAGTGTTATAAGAAAGTAAGTGAAATATTTCAAATAGTACTTGTAACAATAAGTTACGTAATTTTGGTTAACTGTGTGAAAAAAAATAATTCCTACGCCAAATATACATAAAGTAGAAGCAGCTCTAAAGCATGTAGAGGCTCTGTAAACTCTTCTAAAACTTTAAGCACGACTGCCATTTTTCGACCTCTCCTTTTTTCACCACGTCACCGACATTTTTACATTCTTCCATTTGTTATTTCGATTTTACCTCCGGCTCTTCCATGCCACATGCACGCGGAGTCACGTGCGCGGGTGCGTGTCCCGCGTTTACTTTCCGCTTTCGCACCCTCTTGAGCACGCATCCGCGAATGTCGGCTCGATTAAGGTGACTGTCGCTACTTGGGAAAAGGGGATTAACGTTTCAATTATTTGCACGAGCCGCTTCTTTCGTTCGTGTTTGTCATCGTTTCGTCTTTGTCCGGCGATTTGCTTTAATGTGGACATTCGATTCTCCCTCTCTGTCCGATGAGGATAATATCGAGTGGCCCGTGGCGCGTGGCGTTGTTTACACGGCCGCGATTGAAGCTCCTCAAAGGGAATCCCCTTGAACGGGCTACATCGGTAATCCGACCGTGATTCGGTAAGATATTGTTCTACCTTACCGACCTTTGCATGGGAGCAAGTCGGGTTGCGGACGCGATGGGCTCGGGGCGCTAGAAAAATATGTCACTTAACTGTTGCTCACGCTGTACATTAAAGGGATATCGCGGTTTTAAATTAGATGTATCATTATTCCAAATGTAAGTAAATCGTAATTGGTTGTGCTACTTTTAATAATAAAAAATGACAAGCGGCAAGCTTTCGTTTCAGAAATTGTCTATAGAATTCAAACATTCGTGGATAATATAGTACTGTAGGTGTGTAAGTTTACCGCAGTCGGGTAACTGTAACAATATTTTAGTAATTATGTACGAAAATATTGCAGTTTACAAAACGATACGTGGGAAAGTCTACGAAAATTATAGCAAAATCAATGATGCTAGTGATTTTCGAAATTACGCGACCGCGAAAGGAGGAAATAATTAAAATTGCATGCTCGCCAATTATTACATAATGTATAATGAACGTATCACAAATTATAATACAGATTACAAATTTAATTTTGTTACATATACAATACAGAATCCCTAAGAGATTATTTCGTAAAATAGCGTCGGCACCGCTATCTATAAAAATTGTAGCAATTATTTTTTTGCTCCAGCCGTCATTTATCTTAAAAGACAAATTATGTTTATATTTACATAAAATCAATTATCGCACATCAATCGAGTTAACGTCAAATTGTACTGTAATCGTATAAGATATTCAGTAACCGGTAGTTTTATTAGCATTATTTATGAGAAAGCTTTATTTTCGCCTCCAAATCGTGCCAGGAAGAGGTGGAAGTTGAATTCCAAAAATGGGCGGATGTTTCAGACATCGGAATGCCAGATGATAGATTTGTTCCTTCGCATTTGAACTTTGACGACAGCAGATCGTCATTGTATTCTAATATCTGTTATCTACATATGCGAACGACAAGTTGTTTTCCGATGTCATTTCGATCCCGTTATGTTTATCGTTTAATGATTTCATAGAGTGTTCGTTCAATTCAAAATTTTCCTAACGTTTTATGTACATTAGGGTGGTCGTTAAAAATTAAATCTTTTGCGACGCCCCCCAAAAAGCTTCCTTATGATGCAAAAACACTGGAGAAATATTTTTTTTCTTTAAATTAAAAACAACACGTGCCTCAAGACGATCTAAGTTAATACGAAAGAAAGATTACTTAAACCTTGGAGTGAAGAAATCTAGATATTAAAATTACGTTTTTACTAATTTAGTTTTAAAATAATCTTCCCCTATGAAATAAAATTCCCCATACAGTGATGATAAAAGTTAAGTATCTCCCAGCAAAAGATTCTAGAATTCCGTAAATATCCCCAATAACAACACCGCAAACTCCATTTCAAATCTGCCAACAACATTCTCGAATACCGGAGAAAAAAAACTATCAAAACACTGTCTCTCCCAATAAGCGTTACCACGCATAGCTTTAAATTCCAAATTCCGTTGAAACCTCGAAGACCGGGCGTGAAAATCGAACGACAATTTCACCGAAGAAGTGGGCGTTAAAATACTGAGGCAACGGTGGATATGCCCCGGGGGGAAAAAAATCGCAGAACCAAGGACGTTCACTGCCCCCGTGACTAAAACACACAGGTCCGCAATGAGTCCTGTCTGGCGCCAGGATAACGAACAGACTCGGCCCAGGTTTCCCCGTCCTACGGTGAACACAATCAATCTCTATCGCGGGAATATTTTAATTCGTATTCGGTTCCTATCGCCCCGGGGCAGCCGCGTTTAACGGGGCCCCACGGAATTAAGATCAGGTTAGAGCTTCGGGAAAAAATAAGCGTTACCGGCGTCGCCTTCTGACAACCGTGAAACGTATCGTTTCGAGGAGGCGAGGCAATAGGCAACGGCCACCGGTTCTTACGGCGCGGATGAGGCAAATGGATTAAAACGACCGGTGGAATCTGACGAATATGGCGTGCGTTCGTGGAGCTGTATCATCCCACGTTTTGACGGTGCCACGAGCGTTCGGTGTCGCGCGATTTCTCATACCTGTCATTCATTTGTACCTTGCATTTTTCACGGGCTGCCCGGCCGCTGCCTTCTTAACGGAAACCTGTCTGATTTAAAACGTTAACTGCCGTGTAATTTATGTGATGCGTTGGCAGCACCGATGCATCAATACGTACCTGCGTGGCCGGAGTGGATTTTTCATAGGGACCGTTATGATAAACGTTTGGATACGAAATTAAGTATGAGTAAATTCCGGTAGGAATATCTTCCTTGAACAAGGGATTCGATTGAAATCGTTGCAACGGTTCTACAGGGTGTAACAAAAATTCTGGGACACTTTAGGTTTATGGATAGAACGCATAAAAATAAGAAAAAAAAGTCTTATAAGTTGTGGGCGCAACCCACCCCCTATCGAGGTACAACCCCTTTTGTAAAAAATTTTAAAAAATTCATATCTCCGAAATGGTACGTCGTAGAAGACCCGTTTTGTTTACAATATAACCGGAAGAGACTAAAGTTTACGAAAAAAAATATCACTATCTACGCAATGGAAGATTTAGTGAATGCCCTCAATTTTTCCCAAGTTGTTACAAACCTGCTACGACGTAGGTAATCGACGTTGTTTTGATTAAACAAGAATAAATGCTATTTAACAGCAATATTCGCAGCCATTATATTTTTTTCTATTATCTTTGATTTTCTTCGGTTATATTACAATCAAAACGGGTCTTCTACGATATACCATTTCGGAGATATGATTGTTTAAAAATTTTTTACAAAAGGGGTTGTATCTCGATAGGGGGTGGGCTGCGCCCACAACTTATAAGACTTTTTTTTCTTATTTTTATGTGTTCTATCCATAAATCTAAAGTGTCCCAGAATTTTTGTTACACCCTGTATAATGCGTATTGGGACATCATGTTACTATTTTCGGATCGTTTGTAGATCCTGCAGGTATAACGTAAAAAAGACTCGTTCGTGTGTAGAAGGTTAATTCATTCGAATTTTTTATTACCCTACGGAGTGTAAAATATTTCATCTTAAATCATTCGAACTACACTGCTCAATTATCTTCAATTAATTCACCGCATCAATCAACAAAGTGAAATAATAACAAAGACTTCTGTACGTGATTCACGTTGATAGTGTAGAACATAAAAAATCCTTACCGATGTTCAATTTCATCAGAATCGTAACTCTTCCATTCATTCGTTTAATTAAACGATCACACGTTTTTTTTTTAAATGATTTCAGACGATCGTGAAAGAACTCGCCTTTATTATCCGTTGGCGGGTAAGCTCCTTAAATCAAAACCGATTGCTTTTGCGCTTTGCTCGAAACACTCGTCGTACAAAGACACTGAAATTACTTTGTGATTTACAACGAACGAGAAACGAGAATATTCCGACGGTGGTTAACGAACGTTCCCCACGTTTCGTCGATTTCCCGCGAGTACACGTTCACATATTTATTTGCCCGTTCAATTAAACGTTGCGCCCCCTTGAATATATTGTTGCCGGCTCCGGTCTCGATCCTTAAATCAATTTCTGTTCCGCCTGCGCCCCTAGTGTGTAATCAAGGTCTCGGGAATTGATCGAGAGCCGGCATTAATCTCCGTAAGTTCATGTAAATTGTCGTCGGACGATTTCTCAGGCCCGCGTATATGCATCGCGGACGAGTAACTCTTTATTTTCGAGAGTTGATCGCTTCATATCCACGAGCCACCATTATCGATTTACGTTCGTGCCGATAATGATCGCATAAATCGTTTCGCAGCCTCGCGGATTCTATTATTTACTTTTGTTGCATTTTCCCGCCGGGTTTTATCGCGGTTTCTGTTAAAGGTCTTCGGAGAATGAATATTATTTTAACTCGGACCGTAGAAGCGAAGATGTCTAGTGTAAAAATCAATTGTCAATTGTGTAGCAGGTATTTTTTTATCAGAACCAAGATTACTCAAAGACATCAGATATATTAAAAATTAAAAATTGTTATGTTTTCAAAAAATTGCTCCGACATAGTTTAACGAATCAGATTATCGCAATATTTATATTTCTCAAATTGCTTAAAAATGATCACAACAACAGTTTGAAGATATGAGAAGACCTGTCTTTATCCTTTATTATTTATATGACACAATCTCGTTACATCTACCTGTCTAATACAAATTACAAATTCACAAACGGATAATTTGCCTACCGTTTAACACTAGAACTACCAAGGCAGTCAAAAAGACTGGTTCCTAATTTTAAAAAAATTATTTAAATTTAGAAATGTGCGTTTTCTAAAGTTCTTCATATCTATGATTTTATTTGTAAATCATTAAATCGTTCAATTTACTATCCTCCTTTATTTCCCTTGTTTCAAACATATATATTTAATGTTTTTAGATATACCGAATTAATCCTCGATAGTTCTGGTGTTAATTGATCAAGGCTTCGAACGCATGGGGATGGACAGGGAAAAAAATCATAGTCTTGGCAATGGAGTTTATTACAAAGTTGCTTTCGAAAAATGACAATGGTTGCACAGCGCTATACATAATATTTTAGAGTAAATATTACCTACAATGCATGCCTAACGTAAGAGAGTCCTTATAGACATCACCTGTAACATATCGGAATACTTTAGTGTTTACGCGTAAGAAAGAGGCAATGAACGCGCGCATACATATTCTACGACGATGAGCAATATTCGAAAGGGTAATTAATTCGATGGAACCAGTGATGCGATCATCGGAATTAACGTCCTCGAGAAAGTTCCCTTCGGTCAGGAAAATCCGAGCGAATTTTTCTTCGTTTCTGCGAACGACACGTTAACCATATAGGTATGTATATAATTTAAGAATAAAAAGGAATGAGTACGCACGCGGCGTTATTAAATGGCAGGAGGAACTATCTCAAAGATTGAGGTAATGAGGAAGAATGAGCTATTTAACTCTAAAAAAAAAAAAAAAAAATAACATTATCATTTAAACCCTAGGGTAACCCACGACGCATGAGCTTTCTCGTTGAATGAGATACTTCCTTGACGCAAAACGTCTTAAAATCTAAAAGAACTTATCATTAAGATTCACGGAAACGCTGCCGTGACAAGTCAGTCAGTCCGTCGCAGCGGCGGAGCCTTTGTCCATACGTGTTATCAATAACGCTTAATTGATCGGATTCAATTAAATCGTCCTTGCTTCGACACGAGATAGAACAGAGGCCCGGGCTGCTGCGATTTCCTCGTATACTTCTTCATCACAGAAGCATCGCCGCAACGAAAGCACGCGACAGGGACGCTCAGTCGATTGTTTTTACGTTTAGTCAATTAATTTTTTTGGATTTTCCGCCATTTTCTACGTCGCAGAAATTCTTGATCGGCAATCCGACGATAGATAATCCTAAAATCGGTTTCGGTTTTTTTTCATGCATCCGGGCGCTTGTTCGCCCTGAACATTGTCTATTTTCTTAAACTCGGAAAAAGTAGGAGGAATTCGAAATTCGTGGAATTTTTCAATGTGCTTGGCAGATAGGGGTTGTCTTATTGACAATGTCGTCCAATCAATTTTCGGTCTGTAAGCAAGTACATTGTTCGTTGGTTACTAATCGACTCCGACAAGAATTGAAGTGATTGTACTTTCTTTGTACAAAATTCAACGTTGATTTAGCAAAGGAGCTTCTTAATCAGCTACGAGCGATTCAGTACGGAAAATCGACTGATTTATAATTGTTTTGCGTTTGCTCAACATCAGTCGTAAATCTCTCGCAAATTGGCTTTATTTTAATTAAATAATAGTACAATTACTTAACACGCCTCGACGCAGAACAAAATTCTGTTCGTCGAATGTACGCAATCACCGAAATCGAAATATGTTTAAACGTATTATAATGAGTTAAATTACAAGACGTTAATTTAAAAATAATCATAATAAACATTCAATGACCCACATCGGCCTCAGTTGTAGAAATGTTCAATACGACAGATTATTTCGAATGTTATTTTTACAAAAATAAATACACCGATAGAATTGAGCAATGTTCGTAGCAATTTGTTTGATATTGCAAATGCAGTCTTACTCTCATTTTAGTGATTCAAAATTATTTTACTATTGTCAGAATGTTTACTCGTACGTTTTGAATTTTTCATGTAATTTCGTTGTTACAATTCTCTGGAGACTTAATGTTTTGCACATTTTGTTGAAAGAAATCATTCAAGAATATGTAAACTTGTGGAAATTTGTTAAAACAACTTTGAACATTACCTAAAAAAAACTTTGCTCAATTCTAGATACGGCAGGATGCACGTTCAATGATCGTTTTCAAACAAAACAAAATCTGAAATGAATGATTGAAAAATGACGTGACAATAATCAATGCTACAATATAGACAACCGAACCACGACACAACTTGACATTAAATTATTCTCATAAAGACAGGAAGCAAATTTCGGCGAAGAAACTTTCAGGATAAACGATAAGCGATCACGCAGTGACGCAATTGATTTTCCCATTGTTCTCTCGAGCGCGATCGACTCCCTTTTAACGTGCATGCCGATTATTAGATAAACGAGGGAAAAAAAAAAAGAAATGCTCGGTCGAACGTTTCAATCGAGCATCACTAACACGACCGTCGAAGGCCATCGAGGAGCACGTCGTACACAAAAGTTCGTACTTTCGCCACCCAAAGAGTAACTTTCATTTGTCAGTTTCGCAATGGCCGAAGCATCGATTCGAGTTTCTTGCGTTTCGTGCGATCGAAACGTCCACCGACCTTTCCATCTTCGACCGATCGACAGAATGGACACGCATACGTCGGCGTCGGACACGCAAGCTCCCTTAAGATCCTAAAAAGGTCGTTCTTAAAATTAATCGTTGAGGCAGTTGCGTTGGCAAGAACGGAAGTATCAGTCGTTTGTCGTTCCACCGATACGATCGTTTTTTTACGACACGTAATCGGTATCATCGAGTATTTTCTTTCGAAAACAAATATTTGATGTTCTCGATGAGACGTATTTGTTCCGTCGCTTTTTAGATTAGTACAACCTTTTGAGATCGTCGTTGTTCTTGAAATTCAAATGTTCCGCTTCAAGAAAAGTTCCGAATGGTTAACGTTCAAACGTAGCTCTTTTTTTTTTTGTTGTGACTGCTGATAAATCATCGTTACCATCATAGTCTATATAATTTCAACGTTCGACGAAAGAGCTAACAGCTAAGCCTGGATGAATCCCTGTGACCTTTTCAGACCTTACAAACGATGGAGTGACGACGAACCGAAGATTACTATCGACATTAGCGAGAGAGCTCATCGAGCTGTTCTGTTCGTAAAATTTTAATTTTCCGTGTGTATCACGATCGAAGCGTTACTTCGATTCCAGTCCATTCGAATTTGCATTCGTTCACGAATCGTGCTTTCGTTTAAAAAACACACACACACAAACACATCTTCGTCGAACCGTGAAAGGAGCACAATGAATTATTCTTCTACATAGTTTTCCATCAGCCAGAAAACGAAAAGAAGTTAATATATCTCCGTTGATTAACCGTGCGCTATCGACCGCTCGATAATCGTCAGATGCGAGGTCCCTTAGATCCTAAAAGGTCGATCCTTAAAATTACTTGTTGAGGCAGTTGAGTTGGGAAGAGCGGAAGAATCAGTCGTGTTCGCTCGTCGACGCGTCAACTAATTTCCTAAGGAAAAGCCGATACGATTCGTCGACCCGATTGGTGATTCGTCGTTACGATTCTCTATCACTACCCTCGACCCTTGTCGATCCCTTTCAGAGAGCAAGGAACTTCATCAGTGCGTCATAGATCAGTCGAGGATTGATCGTGCCGTCAGCAGTGTACCTAACTCCTCTCAAGGAACCATCGTCGTGACTAACAACGCCGTACTCTCCGACGATGAACCCATCCGGAGTTCTCTCTTCCACCCTGTACTTCCTAAAGTTCCTACCCTCCACCACGTAGCCCACTTTGCGCCCGTCCTCGACCTCGGAGGCGTTCGGTGGCTCCGTGAGAATCAGCTGGGGCCCATGAACGTTACCGTTGCTCCCGACGCTGACGGACTCATCGACCTCGTAATTTTGCTCGTCAGGTTCCCCACCGTGTTCGTGATCCACGGGTTGACCTTCGGAATCGTAGACCTTGCTGGGTTCGCTGTACACCTTCGCTGGCTGCGAGTAAACCTTCGCTGGCTCGGAGTAAATCTTCGCGGGCTCCGAGTAGACCTTCGAAGGCTCCGAATAGACTTTTTCGGGTTCACTGTACACTTTCGCGGGCTCGCCGTAGACTTTCGAGGGTTCGCTGTATACTTTGGCCGGCTCGCTGTATACTTTTGCCGGTTCGCTGTACACCTTGGCGGGTTCCCCGTAGACTTTCTCTGGTTCACCGTATACCTTGGCAGGTTCGCTGTAGACTTTGGCAGGCTCACTGTAAGGTTTGTAGTTCTTCGATGGCTGTGGGTACACTTTTGATCCTGGTCTGTTGTAGTGAGACGCGTCGTAGTGTCTACCTGCTTTCCGACCTTGGGAGTGGAATCGTTCTGCTTGAATTTCCATTGGTTCCTCGTTGTATTCTCTGGGCTCGGAGTCTTCTTCTGGTAACTCGTAGTTCTCTTCCGTGGGCAACGTGATCATGTCCTCGGCGTTGTTGCGAGGGCTCCCGTTGCTCTGTGCATGTTCACTGAACGCAAGTGTGTTTTTCGTCGTGGATCTAGGTGTCACGGAGCTTTGACCCTGCCAGCTGGTGCTCGGCGAACCCTCGTCGACGGAGAACTCGCTTCTGTTGGACTCGGAGACAATGTTGCTGAGCTCTTCGGTAACGAAGCTCGACGGAACGGGTGTCATACCCGTCGTGGTAGTTGTCGTTGTCGTCGTCGTCGTCGTACTGGGAGTCGTCGCCTTTGTCGTTGTTACCCTACTCGTTGTTTTACTCGACTCCTTGACGGACTCTCTGGAGGAACTGCTACCGGAACTCGGCGGTCGAGTAACCACAGTGGCGTCGGCACTATCGTAATGCTCCACCCTGACTTTGTATGGCGTAGCCTCAACCGTCGACGTCACACTGACGCCGATCACCTTCTGACGACTGACACCTTTGCCCGTGTTGACGTTGGTGGTGTTCAACCTCAACGAGCTTCGAGGTGTAACGGTCGTCGTGGTTGAGCTCTGCGGCGACAGATGAGTCGACGTTATCTCACCAGTGGTGCTCAACTCGTCAATCAATGACGCCAGATTCTGTTGCCTATTTTCTAAGGTCTTCTGACTGATGGGGTAGAATCGAACGACCTCCTCGCGGCCGCCCATGTTCCTGGCCCTGGAGACGACCTGTTTGTTATTGGGATTTCTTGATATTCGATAGATCGACGCCTCGTGCTGATGTGACTCGGCTGTGGCGCTGTCGGCGACTGTCGCGTGTCCACCACGCCGGAATCCACGGCGTCGTTGGGGTGGGGTGGCCATGGCGCCGTTTATGAACACTGACAGGAACTCTGTGCCTGCGAGGATGTCGTTCTTCTTCGCCGGTGCACCTCGTACTTCGTCCCAAACCAGTGCCGCCTGTAGCAGTACCTGGAAGACGCACAATAAATTTAGTGAAATTAAGATGGGAGGCATAGCTCGTATGTTTTAGTGTTATTGATAGTATACAGAGTGTAACAAACATTCTGGGACACTTTAGGTTTATGGATAGAACGCATAAAAATAAGAAAAAAAAGTCTTATAAGTTGTGGGCGCAACCCACCCCCTATCGAGGTACAACCCCTTTTGTAAATAATTTTAAAAAAATCATATCTCCGAAATGGTACGTCGTAGAGGACCGATGTTGATTGCAATATAACCGGAAGAGACTAAAGTTTATCAAGAGTTAAGGTCTTGACTCGGGCCAAGTACAAGAGTTCCCGACTGGTAGACCTGAACTACTCTTTTCCGGAAGAATTAGATCGAGGTTTTCGGGGTATTCAAACGGCATTAAATCCGCATATTTCCCCCAAACTATGATGATATTCTTGTAGGGAACGTCCACCCGAGTAATTTAAGCCTAACTACGAGAAGATCCATCAAGCCAATCGCGAGATATTTTGATCTAAAAAGTCGACGTTTTTGTAAGAAACGTCGTCTTCTTCCTCTCCTCCTTCTCCATCTCCATCGTCATTTTCATCTCCAGCCTGTCACGCAGCCCGGTGTCAAACCCTAACATATGTTTCATACCATGCGAGATAATTTTTCTGCCGATAACGTAGATTTTTCTATGTAATCTGACAATGAGACATGCCGGAAAAAAATCAAGAAACAAGGTTTTGTCTCGGACCAAATACAAGAGTCGCTTATTGGTATTCAGAAAATCTTCAAGGGTTATCAATAATTTATAAATTTAACATAATGGTATCTTAAATTGTAAAAGAAATGTATTTGATTTTTGAAACAGGCTTAACAATATATCGCAACAATACGCTTAAAACAGATTAAACGCCGACTTTTTTTAAATGAATAACAAATAAATTTAAAAATATTGAAAACAAATATTACTTAAATGCCCGATAAAATAATTAGAAATGTTTAGAATAATATTAATGAGTGACCACGATTGACGAAGACGCACCGTTGCTCTCGGCTGTCGCTACGGCTGCGCTAGGAGTGCGAGCGTGACAGACAGAAGTAAAGAAAGAGAGGCCCTTATGCTAGAAAAATTCAAATCATGTTAAATTCCGCATTGCTTTGTCGTCAGCCGCGCTCTCACACATGCTTGCGTGGCCACGTAGCGTCGTTTGTTTGGCTAGTGCGAGCGCGACGGAGTGACGGAGTGACGGAAAGTTAGAGACAAAGAAGTCGGTGTCAGTTGTTTATATCCGGAGACATAGTACGCCACATCGAGAACGAATTATTACGAAAAAGAGGTAAAGGTAGACACCTTCGTGATGCACGCATTAGTACGCCATTCGGAAATTTTCAAAGTGTTATCAATAATTAATGTGTTTCATTGTTAGAACTTCGATACATGTCAAAGCATATCTTAAAATTTCTACAAGCTCTTCTTTAGTACATAATCAAATTGTTCTGTAAACAGGTCTTCCAAGAAAAAGAAGGCAAATTTTTTTTATCGGGTTATTCGGCACTGTTAAATAATTTTTGTTACGTGCTTCGTATCGACACTTTGCCATCTCGGCTATTGAATCTCCAAATTGTTTTTTATCTAGTTGTGACAGTGTTATGATATTACTTAAACACTATTTGTTCAAACCCGTCGTTGAAATATATGTAAGATTAATGGACATGATGACGTTGTTATACGTAAATCGAAAAATGTTTACAAGGATATACATTTGACCAAATTAAAGTTCTAATAGTTAGAAACATTTTTCAGCAATACACACTAACTATTATTTCAAATTTACCCCGTTCTCATAAAACCATTTTTGTCCACTTCTATGTTTATTATAATTTTTGAATTAAGAATTTAAAACCCAAACGTACAAATCCGTCACTGTCTTGCAATAGTTAAATGTTCATTATTTTGCTAATTCCTTAAAATGTGTTTTCTTTTTCAATATTACTGACAATATATGCAAGTCCTAGTACCTAGACTAAATGTTTACTGTCTCCGGAAGAGTCTCTGATTTTTTTATTCACGTCTTCAAAGAATTTTTAAAAATTTTTAAATACATAATTCTGGTTACTAAATTTTTTAAACATAAATAATATTTAAAGGATAATTTTTTACGTTTTGCCACATCATGATTGCAAAGTTATTATAATAATGAATTCTGTATATTTCTTTGTTTTCCTACATTTCCTGATTTCTTTATTTCCTTATTTCTTTGATAACAAGTATTTCAATAAAAAAACATACTGTACTTTACATAATTCTACGAATGGAGTGAAATCCACAAAAAGCATCGAAAATGCAAAGCTATGGGCCAAGTACAAGAGAATGTTACATTGGAATAGGTTGCTCATTAACATAAACTGCATTTTACACAGGATTTGAAATCAATCAAATGTGAGCAAGTACAAATTATTGTAGAGCAACGACACAATACTATCGCTAAGTAAATATATTCAATTAACTAAATTTCCCAAAATATGGTGTCTTCTCATTTAATGAATAAATCTGTTTACTGCTCTGTTAAATGTACTTGGTGGCCCGCTTTTTACGAAGGTTCGATGGTAAAAAATACCTGTCGTATCAACACCCCTAAGCTTAAATAGTTGGGGATGTGCGACATTAAAAAGGAGTTGCTAAAACACAGTATAAAGTGGGCTTCTTACTGCACAGAATGAAAGTCCTTTAAATATCTCGCGTCGTTCCTTTTTAATTTATTTTAACATCAATTGCTGAAATACACTACAATATGTATATGCAATTTCCTCTCACACACATCCAGATTGTCAACCTATTAAATTAGAAATGTTTGTTACGTTACGTTTGGACATCAAGCTTCGTAAAAAGCGGGCCACCAAGTACATTTAACAGAGCAGTAAACAGATTTATTCATTAAATGAGAAGACACCATATTTTGGGAAATTTAGTTAATTGAATATATTTACTTAGCGATAGTATTGTGTCGTTGCTCTACAATAATTTGTACTTGCTCACATTTGATTGATTTCAAATCCTGTGTAAAATGCAGTTTATGTTAATGAGCAACCTATTCCAATGTAACATTCTCTTGTACTTGGCCCATAGCTTTGCATTTTCGATGCTTTTTGTGGATCACTATCTACGCAAAGGAAGATTTAGTGAATGCTCTCAATTTTTCTCAAGTTGTTACAAACCTGCTACGATATAGGTAATCGACGTTGTTTGGATTAAACAAGAAGAAATGCTATTTAACAACAATAATCGCAGCAATTCTATTTTTTTCTATTATATTTGACATTCTCCGGTTATATTGCAATCAAAACGGGTCTTCTATAACGTACCATTTCGGAGATATGATTCTTTTAAAATTGTTTACAAAAAGGGTTGTATCTCGATAGGGGGTGGGTTGTGCCCACAACTTATAAGACTTTTTTTTCTTATTTTTATGCGTTCTATCCATAAACTTAAAGTGTCCCAGAATTTTTGTTACACCCTGTATAGGGTTATTGAGAGCAGAATGTTTTAGAGATGTTTCACAGATTATCCAGTTCACTCACGAAATGTTTAAGAAATTCGAAACCGATTATTATATTCTTTTAGGATAATAGAGAATTTCTGGAAGACTTAACTATAATAGGTTAGACGATCCATATACTTGACTTTAACAATGTCAATTATTTAAAAAATGATGGTTTCCGTTCTTAATAAAGCAAATCCGCGTTTCATATTTTGTTGTCCAAAAATAAGAAGTACTTAATAAGAAACGGGAAAAGTAATAAAGTTCTAATTCCAGTTCGTGACCATTGACACTGTCTAAGTTTTCATACACTGTGTTTACGATAGTATCTAACAACATTCACGATATTATAAACAATATATTTTCAAATGTCTAAAGGAAAAATGTAAAAATTTGTCAACTGCTACATTTCGTAGTTTTTGAGTCTATTACATATGTATGTTTGTTGTAAAAAATGTCGAAATATTAATATAACTCTTCGCAAATGGCATGAGCTCTTATTATTTATTCTAACTTAATTACCTAATCATTCCCTGTAAAAAGTATGTTTCTTTTGAAATGGCACGCAGCACCATAAATTATTATTTTGATGAATGGGAACGTTGTTGTACCGAACCGGTTGTTTCCGAAACTAATTGAACGACGCCGTGAAAAAAAAATTTATGAAGTGTCTAATTTACTCGTCACGGACAGCGAACATCTCCATAATAGCAATTGAAAAATATTGGAACTCAAGAACGATCGTAAGATTGAACACGTACATACGATTGGCGTATACGGTGTTCAATCATCGGTGCTCGAAGTATAAAAGTATAGTTTGCCTTCTTCAGCGGCGTCATTAAAGCCACGCGGAATCGAAGAACAAGTCCGTTAATACTTTATGATCCGAGGACGCACAAAACATGTCGGGCTGCATTCATTTTTCAATTCTCGAGCGAACGATAAACTTTAAACGTCTCATCGTGGCTGACACGTGAAGGCCGTGCCAGGTGCATCCGTACGATTTATAAATTACGTTATGGTCGCTATAAAGTCCCTAAAGACATGTATCTTATTACGCCCTGGAAGTATTAACTCGTATTTCAATGCTGTCTCGTTGCGATCTTCCCAGACATATCTTTCTTTACCGGAGTCTGAATGGAGATTTTTAACACTTTTCGATGAAATGACCATAAAACTCATAATAAAGACACGTACCGTATCTTAAGGTGGAGACCTGATATTATTTTATATCCGTATAAATTAAATCGATACTTCGCATTGCGTTTTTATTATCCAACTGAAGTTACGCGTTTGCACAAGAAATAAGCAATGTTAGATACAGAATTCGTAATACACTTTTATCGTTCCCATCGTTACATCTTTACAAATCAAATATTTTTAACAGTCTGAACCTGTCATTTGTCTACGTTGGTAAATTTCACTTCTATTTAACCCTTTCGTTCCTGAATATAAATATTTTGTTTTATATGCAAATTTAAACGTATTCATGTTAACTTAGTGTCATATAATTGAATTCTGCTATTAAAATTAAAAATATTTGTTTGGGGGTGGCTAGGGGGCCTGGTACATATGTGTACCAGCAGGGTTTTAGATTGGTACTCATATGTACCATCAGGTACGAAATAGTAAAAATATATAATAATAAAAAATAATAATCATTCCAATAACCTCAAAATGCGACATATGTATAAGCTAAGGCGCGCAACCGAATTCAATATTACGACATGGTACAATCCTCGTTTCTCTAACACGCATAATTTATTTTTAAGGCAGTTTAAAACTTCACTGGTACATATATGTACCAATCGGGACGAAAGGGTTAACATTCTGTACTTTAATTACCTCCACTATACCATGCAATTATTTTTCAGTTGCCCTACAAGGTTACCGTACGAGACAATGATTCTCCCGTATAAGCCTTTTATTACAATTCCATGTACTACGCGGGTGGAAAAAACGAGGAGAATGATTACGCGGAAACAGAAAGGACTCGACGTCACGAATCCAACTCGATAACGTATCAGGATCTTCGTTCAGAGTGACAATGCTAAATGCGATGCCCCAATATGGCGTTCCTCCCGGAACGGTTAATATAACAGGAACCATTACGCTTCCATTTTCAATTTGCAAACAATAGCTCGCCTCGTCTATCTTCCTGATACGCTAATCGAAAACGCGAGGAATCGTCGCCGAGGTATTCGTCGGTGAGAGGTGGCACATGAATTGAACATACCGACAAGTGTTCGGGCACTGCAATCGACATTCATGTATTCGTATGGCGTAATTATGGTAACCCGTCATTGACTTTGACCATGGGATTTTGAAGAACGTGCGTCATCGCACGTTTCCCGTGCTAACCGGCAGAAACGTATCGGAGATTACTTTCCTTGCACGCGTTTCGCAAGGAAAACAGTTCCTTTGTCCGACTTTCAACGTCCTGTTCGAAATTTATTTTACATTGCGAGAAAAATCTGAACGTTGTTAATCACACGTCATCTAGTGTTATTCAGTTGTACGAATTAAGGGGGGGGGGGGGGTAAGGGTTTGCGTAATCGAGAATTCGATTTTTTTTTCGCTTTTTCTTATAGTTCAATATTTCGAGAGTATTGTCCCAAAATTTTAAGATAATCGGAGAAAAACTGTCAAAGTTATTGACCAGTTAGTCGTTATATTTTCGGTCGGGCGTTTGCCGCTCACATCAGTGATTTTATAATAGTAATATGGGATACGAAAATCTGAAATACGGGATTGTAAAGTGTAAATGAAATGCGTTTAGACTGAGTGACGAAGCGACAAAAAAATTAAGGAAAAAACGGAGAATTAAAATACTCGGCGGAAAAGGAATATATCTTCACTTTTGTACAGTTAAATCATTAAACGCGGTTTTCTCGAAACCATGTTTTCAAAGTCCGTGATCACTGCCATTTAAAACATACTTCACCGATTCTTTTCAAACTTGGTACATACCTTCTATATATAAAATACCTCCTCCCAACGATTAGTATGATATTTTTTTTTTACATTAAGGGGTTTTTTCAGAATCAAAATGACGGAAATTTTAGTGAAAAATCGCAATTTTTGCTTCAAGCGACCACCAAAAGTTTTAAAATGAAAAAAATAACAATTAGCGATCGTTGGGGGGAGGATTTACTCATCTTCTAACTAAATTTTATTGTTATTTTGATTTCTGATACTTTTCTGCTGAGATACAGTGATCACCACAACACGTGTTTTTCGAAAGGCGCTCTCGGAAAAGCTCCGTCACCGGCTTATTTGTTGATATTTTGCATCCAAAAAATTACAAAATGTTGTTGAAATAACAATATATAATGTGCAAAAGGTTCGAACAAATTTGCTTTATTCGTTCGTCTGAAAAAAATCGCAAAGAAAGTGTTTTTTTTTTGCCCTGAAACCCTTACCCCCCCCTTAATTATCGTTTGATTTATCCCTGAAGAGGGCCTAAAAAATGGCCGAAACGTTGGAAATTAATTACGTAGAAGATTATTTACTTTATTGTGTGATGGTTTTGTAAGTAAAAATTTTATATTTTTGTTTTTATTTCAAATATTTTGTTAATTTTGTCAATTTATCAATATATAAATTCTTAGTTACATTGATCGGTTAAAGCCAGATAAAGGTTATTAATTTCTTAATTATCGTTCGTCAGTAAAACTCAAATTTAATCCCGATGTCTCGCAACTGAATTAATTGGCTTAGAGATGAGGAGGTGTTGTAATTTGTTCTTAATTTTGTTCAAAATCGAATTTAAAATTGTACAAGCAACTTATGTAAGAATAAAAAAACAAGTAACCATGATACCGCTTCGTTTATCAATCAGAAGTATCTATTTTGTTTTAAATACAATTCCAAGAACAGTTTACTAATAGCTGTTTCGTTGTCTCAGTTTATCATAAAAGAATGTATCATGAAAATCTGCCTTCAAAATTAGTAACAAAGTGTGAGAATTTTATGTTGTGCGTGCGTACAATATTTTATATCAATCGGTAAATTCTCGTGTACGCGCGGAATTTAATGTCATAATCAATATTCATGCAGCCATGCACCGTCAATATAATAGCGACCGTAAAAAGCAATATGATTTCCATCATGAGGTATCGAAGAATGTTATTGAAAGAAACATCATCGACAGTGTCGCTGGTGTTTAATTATTATGTGGTCCGACAGGCTCGCGGCGCCAGGTCCCCGATGAAATTGGAAAAAATAATCACCCGGTTCCCCGGTCTCGAGTATTTTTCTACCTTATTACGTAGATTTTTTTGAAAATATTTATACGTGTTCACATGAAATCGCTTTCACGTGCTCATCGTTAAAATCAGTTTACGCGCCTCGATCAAATACTTGGCGCAGAAATATGCAGCGGCTAGCGTTTAACGAGCTAATAAGTTTCCTTTATCCTGTCGAGCATGTGAGTCATTATGCCAATCGTGGAATCTTTATACGAATTGTTAGGAGGAAAAACTGAAGTTACGTATGGAAAACAAAGAAGTATCTGTAGTTTCAGTTTTTTCTTAGTGGAACGTTAGCGTCTCTTTACTTACTAATTAATGTTAATTTTATATAAATTTATTTCCACGTAATTATCCTGCGAAAGATAATTGATACATTTCTTAAATAAATTCAAAATCATCAATACGAATACATAATTTTAATTTCGTACGGAATATCACAACAGAACATTGAACTATTTACATAATCAACCAATAAAATACCAAATTTACCAAACGAGTAAGCAAAAGAAAAAGGAATATCACTAAAATCCGCGTCGTATTTCTCCTATCAGAAGAATGGGCGAAAAGACGGATATTTAATCGCTCCCCGATTATTTCGTCCGAGTTTACACCAAACTGCTTTTATGCCCCCATGGCGTGCCGTGGTGTAGCAGTAAAAGCTTGACAGTTTCGCAAAATTCGCGCCGGGCCGAATCCGTTCGTGCCGAACGCGCGCGCTTTCTACGAAACATAAACGTTTAATTTATGTTGTTATTACGTGATTCACGGCGAGCGCGTAGAAGAGAACGACGAAACGGGAGGGGCCCGATGAAAAAGCATTCCGAATGTTTATTCCGCCGTGCAAAAGCGTAAGATTCGTGCCGTTGATAATTTAAGGACCACTCGAGCCCGCTTTTATTGCTACTTTTTTTTTCAGTTCGCGGTTCGAATTTTTGCAACCCGCCGAAGGTGGAGGCAGTCCTTGCGTTTCGCAATTATTCCGACGTGTCCTTTCTTTAAAGTTTAAACGTTACTGCGTGCGATTCGTGATCATTTAAAAGTGTGCGAAATCGAACTTTTAAAAACGTGAGGGGTGTGAAGGGGGGGAGGTGGCACGAATGTCGTTCATATTTGGGCAGAAGCGACTGGGGATGGTAATAACGGTGGTTACGTAATAGTAAGGGTTATTATAACACGCTCAGCGAGAAAACTACTAAATTATACGTAACTTTGGATGGTATTCGAGGAATCGCAGAAGAAACGTTTCCATTTCCTTCCATAAATTGGAGGATTTTAAACGATTCATTGATGAGCAAAAAAATGGTTGAAATAAAAGCGTAAAACTAGTTTGATCGTAAAAGAGAAAATAATGAAAAATTAAAATAATGAAACGTTCGGCCTTGAAATATGAATTGACTGCGGTTTATTAAAATACGCAGCTTCATTTGTGAAGTCTATTTTCCTCGAAGGATAATCTTATTTATTACTCCTAATTTTTATGTTCCTGTAGTTAATTTGACTATAAAAAAATGCCCATAAGATAGCAGCTATCGACTGACCAGCCCTCACCTAGTAAATTTATTTTTAGTTGCCGCAAATAGTATGCTTCTTCCGAAATTAAAACTCGTAATCAAATAGTTAAAAAGGATCCCACTGACGTATAAATTTTGGGCACAACTGTTAGCTGCTTTTAGGAGTGCTTGTCTTGGGTTTAAATGGGCAATAAAACAGAAGGCGCCTAGAATTATAAAACCATTCTTAACACATTTTATCAATAAAAATACAGAGCTTTAGATAATAATTTTCTGAATCTCAGAATTCTGCACGGCTTCTGATAAAGGGGTTGTCAATCCCGAGAAAGATGCTGCATCACGTTACACTAAATATGGAGGGGGTGCCGAGAAATTTTCTCACATTATAAGAATTAAGGGTTGAAAGATTACAAGTTTCTGGATTTTCATACACTGCAATGGAACTTAGAATTTATGCACATGTCGATATATTTTAAGAATGATTTCGTTTATTCAGCACTGTATACCATTGTAATTCAGAAACATTTATCTCCTATTTCTCACTTCATAGTCAACGATGTCTTTAAACATTAAATTGTTTACGAATTTGTATGTAATGAATAACCGTGATCCCAAGCAAATATTGAATCAAAAGATTAAAATTACAGGGGGTTAAAACTATTTACGAAAACACAAACAGAAATCAGACTTGACTTCTGTTGATGATTTTACTTACCGAGATGTTAACCTCAAATCATTGCCAAGAAATTATTACCTTTTACCAAACATCAAAGTACTTGCTAATAACCCTACTGCAAATATTTAAAGAAAAAAAAAAACACGACAATTAATACTCAGCGAAAAAGAGAAATAATCGTCCTCAGCAATAATCTATATCGTAATTAATACGACGACAAATAATTTTATGTTATTTAAGAAAATTACGTATCTTTATCAATTTCAATAAACGAGATAGTTTCGCAGCTGCCACAGCATCTCCGCTAAGTATCTATCTATTGTACAATCAACGGAACAATTTTTACCAGTCTTGATTAGGTACACACAGAGTCTCGAGGACGTTAGTACAATAACGGAAATGCAAATTCGCTTCAGATCTCGGGAGACGAATCTGTACGTACGGCTGGCACGTTCCTGGAAAACAGGAGAAATGGATGCTGTACGGGAAGCAAAGGGTGGAGGTGAGAGCGAGGTGTGGGTGGATACGGCGACAGCTACTTTATGACGCGCGATGCGACGATGTATTATTCGCTGGCGAGTCCGTCGTCGACGTTGTTTATCCGCTAAAGAAATAACAGGGGAGAGGTGTCAAGTATTTTTCAGGCCGATCGAACCGGTCCACGCAGCATTACATTCTTTTCAATGCCCTCGCTTTAGTAGATATTAATTTTGCGCAATGCGCATCGGTAAATACGAGTTCCTGTACGGTGATTATTTTAAAAACACTGAGGAAGGCGGTTTGCAAATTTTTTTGGTGATTTTTATTTAATGCTTTCTCCTTATACTCGTGTAAATTTCGGACTTTCGTCGACAGATAGAATTCGTTTCGCTTGGAATTTTATATTACCATAACTTTGATCACTTGGAATGTATTCCCTTCCGATCTGTAAATACTACACCGTCGTTGCGGTTTCGTTTTCCGTTGAAAAGTCCCGGTGAAATAAACAACGAATATCTAAACGACATGCCAGTGGTATAGAATTTTTAAAAAATGCATTAATACTTATAATATAAATTAAGTATACTTGGCCTTTTTAAGCGGTCATAAACTACAAAAACTAAATTGTAATTAAAATAAATTTTAATTTTACTCACCATACACGAGGAGGAAAACAGTAATAAATCGAAAAATAATATTCTTACGTTTCGGTCCTAATTTTGGACACTCTTCAGAGACATTTCGCAAACCATGTTCCCTTTTTAAATAAAAATTGTTACATTAGTGTGATCGATAGGAAGTGCCGTCTATTTGGCTTCAATTTTTAATAAAACATCCACGATGAGTAAGTTTAATTATTCAACTTTATGTTCAGCAAACAATACACCAAGTGTTTTATAGTACTACAGTGATCCAATTTCGTATTTTTACATTAATCTCCATTATTTTCAAGTATAATATTTGATTTATTTTTTGTGGTATATATGTTCCTAATGTAACAATTTTTCGATTTATTACTGTTTTCCTCCTCGTGGATGGTGAGTAAAATTAAAATTTAGTTTAATTACAATTTAGTTTTTGCGGTTTTTGATCGCTTAAAAAGGCCAAGTATACTTAATTTATATTAATATATATTTTGCGATCGTTAAAATAAAACGGTTAACTTAATACTCATATAATTAAAAATATTCTACGTCCTGTGAGTAGGATAAAAAAAATACTTTATCGGAAACTAGAACTCGAGAACAAGTACGCTGAACGTTGAAAATCAATTTGAAGAACGGCGATCGTACAAGGCCAGGCAAATATAAAAAAAAAATCAACTTTCAATTTATCGTTGACATAAAGTGTATCATTAACGCGCGATTTCTTGCCGACGAAGTCCGGCAAAATGACCGTCGGTGCCGAATGGAATCAAGGAACTCATTTTTCACAACAGATTGATATCCTTTGTTCGATGGAAAAAGAAGCCGATTCCGGAGCCTGGCTCGGATTAATCATCGCGATTCCCATAAATCGTGCGCGTATGAAACGCATAACGTAGTTGCCCGATTTATAAAGTGGCTGACAACATTGAAGCCGGGACTGGTCTTAGAATGGTTTCCTGTTGAAAGGAGAACACGTACTGTCGTGTGGACACCTCAGGTGAGGTCATTCGGTAAACCCACTTATTCTCGTTGCTGATGGGCATATTTCTGCTCCGCGAGAAATTTCATTCGAAATTTCGTCAAATGCTGTAATATCAGGCAAACTGAACAATGAACACATTAGCGTCGTATTGTGTGTGTATATTTATGAACAGCGGCACTTATAAATTTGTGGACACCATGGCATTTTTAAAACCATTTTTTCATATCAATACCAATTACAAAGCGAACGAAATTCATTATTATTTAACGAATGACAGATGTGAATCCAATTGATCGAAATATTTGTTGACACTAGAATAAATACATGTATGAAACAAATAATTTAAAAAATTCCATGGTGTTCGAGTATTGAAAAGACTGACTATAATTCTTGCGTTTCATTCGAACGACTTCGAGTATAATAAGCTTGGTATTATGACTACCTCGTCGATCGAGTTACATCATAGTTAACACGCGTCAACATTTTTTTCTTATCATCACCGTTTTATGCAAATCCGTTTTTCTCTAAACATATACATACTCGAAACTCGCCCGGCTAGATTTTGCGATATTAAGCCATCGAACCTCGGAGTAGAACAGGGTAATATTTCTTCGGAGTGTATTGCACTTGGTAGACGTGTGATCGAGCCACCATATTATTTATTAGATCGCATATCGGCGATAACTCACGTAGCGTTCGGCTGAATCGTATCGGGCACAATTTACCTCTTGTCGTATCCAGGCACCTGACCATCGACAGATGAGGCGGTTCGTTTGTGCGCGGAGGAATTGTGTTTAGTGGTAGCCGTTATGTTGTCTCGTTATCTTGATTGCTCCGTACGTTTTTATCCGTCCCGGATGAAACGCGGTCTATTAACGCCTGATATTAGTTACGTATGAATAAATATCGCGGTACGACGAGATATCAGCCCGTTGATTTGCAAATATCAGAAAAATTACGAGGGCACAAAAAACATTTGCGCAACCGTAGAGTATTAATTAGCGTCATTAAATATTATCTCGACACCTTACCGTCGCCTGAAAATCATATTAGTATTCATAACGCTCTATTTTCGGCTTTATGAATCTTGTTTTAAAGTAATAAAATTATCATCCCAATGTTCATGACTTTCGCGTGCCAATAATGATCTGTTAATTGATGCACCGTGGTATATTTTAATTTTTATGTTTTTATTTTAACGGTTATCAATTCTGCCGTTCATTACTTACGCATAATATTTACCTTGGTAATTTTCCATGAATGCCGCAGGAACGATCGAGAACTAGTCAATGACCTGCTCTCGACAATTCCGTCGAGCTCGTTCAGACTAATTAAAATCAGTTCACTGACAGGTATCCAAGGGTGAATGTATTTTTGTCAAAGATTCGCGCTAATGAATCATGATCCATGGTCGAGATAACCGACAAATTTGGTTCGCCGGATCGATCAGCTGAATTCTTGATGATCGTCGGCAAAAACGGATGACGGACAAAAATTAATTTATGGTGTACTGTAACGTGGTGTGTGTAGTAATAAGCAATTCTAGGTGGTTCAACCGGAAATGTTCCTAAGTAATGAAAAAATAATGGAAACTTTTTAATTTTGTTTTTTTTTTTCTTTTTTTTGGAACTTTTGATGGGGAAAGCCTTTCGGAAAGATAATTGTATATTTTCGAAAATATTATTTGGTAGTCTGTTTGAGCGTTTGTTTCGTCAAAATTTAAAAACGAGTCAACAGATATCGATCAAATTTCCTATGCGTAGAGAAATGTTTCGAACTTAGAAAATTCGCTGAAAAATTAAATTTATTACTACTATACTACATCTTGATTTCTATTAAATTCTTAGATTTATTTTTGATTTACTACTATAGTCATTGCTTTACTAGAAGATAACACGTTTGGTTTAAATATGTTTTGCACTTTCTGTGCTAAGTGGTGACATTTAATTATGCGCAACATCAAACGGCTTATATGGAAAAAAGGTATTTCGCTAAAACATGAAACTATTGAAAGACTAATCCGGAAACTATCTCCTGGAGTATGTTCAGTGTAGGTCTGAAACTTTTGCAAAAGTATCTAAAATCAATACCTAATAATTTAGTTCCGTACGATATTCTTTAAAATACGCAGGAATGTGTAAAAGAATCCAACGATGTTCGCATGCCCACGCAGTTTCACTCAAAAACAGGCGAAATCGTTCAGTGTTGTTTTTACTACGTATACACCTCTTTTATTTAAATGGTATAAGTTCATTTTTTATTCTGACGTATTTAAGGTTTTACATTCAACGCTTTACATTTAAAGGAATTTCAAAATATTGTTAATACCAAGTCGTTTTTATATTATAAATATCTAAAACATACGTAATTTTATTAGATAACTACCCTATTGACGACAAATGAATTTATATCATTTTTATCATCAAATTTCGGATTGAATTAAAAATAACAATATGAAGGAAATATGGACTTTTTATTTTATCAAAATTATTATGCCCAAAATGAAAGAAATATGTTCGTAATTCCTCGCAATAGTTAAACTATTATTGATAAATTCATACGGATGGCTCATTCCATGTCAAATCGATCATGTTCTGGAGCAGCATCTGCGATTTTGTTCAAATTTACATATGTTATAGTGCTTGGCGTACCATAGACGGAACTGTATTTGTTTTTTCGAAATTTTGAAAATTGTCAAAGTTACAGCCGTTCAAAGTTCGGACTTTCGTAAAAACAGCCTAACTTTAAAAAATCATATCTCTGTAACCGTAAGTCGTACAGCAATATTCGTTCTGAGAATTTTCATCGGAAAGAATCAAATTTAAATAAAAAAAATACAGTTTGCATAATTAACATTGTAAAATACTATTAATATCGATAAATAAATAATATAAAGTGCTTTGCTATCCAATATTGAAATAACAATTCATACAAAATCACGCCATAAGTGATAACAGTTTTAACTCGGTATTTTTCCCAAAATTGGTCTTGCATCACTGTGAAAGCAGAACAACTCGTTTTGAAAAATAAAAACTACAAGTATCTATTTAAATATTCCCTACCCTCGGATCCGTTACCATTTCTTCAACGCGCTTCTGTCCGAGATTCGTGTTAATGGATCGCGATCTCGTGTCGCGATAAGAATCGATTCGGCCACGAATTTGGTCCGACGGGCCCCGTCGTCGATTACGGTCCACAAAAAACGACGGATAACGGCACAAGCGCGCGCGTTCGTAGCGTTTAAACACGATCGAAGGAATTCGCGTGGGTACAAAAGCGGACGAACATTGAAGTCGATCGGGCAGATATATCTGTGTATAATAAACAATATGCAGGTGCGGCCGTTTTAAAGACAGCCTCGTCACCGTGAAAGAATCGTGGTTTTTAGAAGGGCGCGAATCAGCGCGGCTAAGTAGGACGACAATGTTACGTGTACCCCGAGAAATTAGCGTCGTGATTACTGTTATCGAAGGCATTCGCCTCTATTCGGTATGCTGGACCGGTGAACACCCATTAGAGCAGTTGAACGAAAGGGTTCAAATAGGAGAATGAAGGCAGAATTTTGTGCGCTCGATTTTACGCTTAATTGTAGACGGAAATTTGTATGCGTGTCTGTAATTGAGGGGTGGGCATAACAAAGATAGTAATAGCCAATTACATGGGTTTTTGTTATTTTTTTTTAAAGAGGTTGGTTAGTATGGAAAGGTACAGTGTTTGAGGATAGTTTGTAAATCAACTGCAAAGAAATTGTGTTTATAGTAGGTTATAATATTTCTTATATCGAGTTTTGAAAATCAATATAATTTTAGGAAATAAACACTGTTTTCTACTACTTTTGCTTTTTAGCGTTTACTGCGTTCTTATGCTTGGTTTTGAATTCATTGAGTGGAAGATTTTATGATAAAATTGGTAAAAATACTGAAAATAATTTCTCAAAAACAGAGCAAGATTCGATTTTGTTCCAACCATATTGCTTTCTGAGTGCAAGAGTTTTAAATTTTATTTTTGGTTTCACTTGCAATAAATATAATCGAACGATTTATGAATGCTGTGTATAAACTTATCCATACATTCCCGACAATTCTCCTACAAGGTGTATGCGTAAGTTGCCTGTCACCGAAAGGATCATTTGAAATTAATTCTACAAGGATGTAATTAATACACAATGTGCGACAGATACTAAAAGTCTAACGGATAATTGTGAAAGAAGATACATTCGTGTCCCTGTATCTCGTCCATGTAAGTTACGGGTCAAGTTTCAATTCGAGGTGATTGATCCGCAGTGGCACGAACCATATTTCAATTCTTCGAGCATTGATTTCTCTGTCGGAAATATTGACTAATATGCATTACGTTCACGGATAGGAGTGATGACACTACGAGATTGATGACTTCACAATGAAAAATTAAGACTATCTATTAGAAAGTGGACGCGAAGAATGCGAGATTGTGAGCTCGCAATTAGTAACGTAATGACATGTCAAACAGATATACCTGGTGATGCGTAAGTTATCAATAATATGTAGGTGCGGCCGTTTCGTAGACAATCTCGTCACCATTGAACAATCGTAAAAAGCAACTTACGTAGGTACGCACGTGTATGTCATTCAAATTCAACGGTACAGGTATAATTATTCGCAGAACTGTAGCAACATGATTGCAAATCGAACAATTATTACTTGGCACATGAATGTAACAAAGTTTTGATTAAATTTACTAATACGGATATAATTGGAATTCAACAAATGTATTAAACAAATATCATGGTATATTATTATTGTTCAAAGAATTGCATCAATACAATTGAAAACTTAACAATTATTATACTAAATAATTGTGCACTTTTAATTTCGTTTTAATTAAGCTTTTTTTTAATTTTCTTTTTAAGTTAGCATGAATTACTGTTATTACCAATTTTTACAGTTCCTTTCGACAACTAATTCGACTTGATTTGTGATCGATGAATTATTTGACGAAACAATTAATCCCACCGTATATAACGGCGGCACATCGATTCAGATTGATATTCTGGAATGTGATAAGATGAAGATTCCAGAAGATACCAAGCGAGTCATATAAAAATTGCGAACGGCTCGCAGGTGCGGCCGTTTTAACGACAAAGTCATCGCGAAAGAATCGCGGATTTGAGATGGTGCAAGTGGGCGCAACTGAGTTAATGCTCTCGCCCCCGTTGCAATGTTTTTTAATGTCTCCCGATTGTTGCTGCCTGTCCTACTTACGAATAAGTAGCCTGAAAATGGAAAAGAGTTACCTAACGCTGAAATATTAATATAAGGCCCTTTGTTCCAGTTTGGCAACGAGAACCGTGACAAAGTGATTTATACGCGAGACATTCAAGGCGAAAAATAACCGCAACACATTTTTATATACTACACATATACATATACATCATGCACATGATCATATTGTTATATAAACATTAGGGTTGGTAGAAAAAATCGACTATATTTTTTTATAAATTACATAGAAAAATTGTTCGTAGACACCTTTAGAAAACTCTCAGCAAAGCTGAGCTCTAATTTTTTTGGGAAGGTCCTCCGCATTATAGTTTTATATTCTTACGCAGTCCATTAGAAATAAATTCATATCTTACTCATAACTTTATTGATTTGCAAAAGTAAATATATAATTTTGTAGGAAATTGAACGCACTACAAAAAAGGATTCTTATATTTGTACCGTCAATCTCACCATTTAGAAGATATTGACGATTGAAGTTTGATGATTTTTAGACAAATTTAATTTTTTGCTTATGAATTTTATAACTCGACAACCAATAGGAATTATGAAACGTGCAAACATCATTTTGTAGGAAATTTAATGCTCTACAAAAAAGTTCTCATATGCTTAGTTGATAAAGTTCAGCGTTTAAGAGATATTCGTCATCAAATTTTAATGATTACCAATCTTACAATTAGCAGTTTTTGATAGCCAAACATGCTTACGTCTGAAAATAAAACTTGAAATATCAGTTGAAGCATTTTTCTGTTGGTACAAACTTAAACTTCCTAAAATTTTTTCATAACTCATCAATTAAATTGATATTTTTCGAATTATTTATCAAAAAATATTTAATTACTTTAAAAATATTAAATTACTTATTAAAAAATATTCTAAAGGACTGCGTAAAAGATATAAAACTATAATGCGGAGGACCTTCCCATTAAAATTAAAAGCTCAGCTTTGCTGAGAGTTTTCTAGAGGTGTCTACGAACCAATTTTTCTGTGTAATTAAAAAATAAAATAGTCGATTTTTTTACCCACCCTAATAAACATATGTGTTTAAAGAATATTCGAGATTGAAGATAACGAGGAAATTAACCTATTCTTTAAAACGGATGACTATAAAATACAAAATGATTTTTTCCCCGTCGAAATACGAAATTTAAATATGAAATACAAAAAACACTGCGAGCTTATCTCTTGACCAAATATATCGAAACCAGTTTAAACTTCATTAATAAATCAGCTGTTACTGAATCTCATCGATCGTGGGTATTGCTTATCGACAGTCATCGACCGGACGGCTCAAAAAGAAGGTGTAACGTAACAAACTCAGCAAATGATTCCTAATAAGTCCGATTAACATATCCACCTACTAACTACTTCGCCAGAAGTTTCGTCCGCGCCCTTTGAACCGACGAATAGTAAATCACAGTCGATCTGACCGCGTTTAAACCGCTTATTATCCACATTACCGGGGAGTTAGTGGAAAAAATGCAAAGTACTCGGAAAGAATTTCGTTACAAGACGCCAACGCGATCGGGCCTGCGTCCCTCCGTGTTTTTCCTACGTCTCCAATCTTCGCGTCAACATATTTTGCGAAAGACGAAAATTAACCGTGCCGCCTTTTTCTCCGTTGGATATTTATTTCAGAGCTGACGTATCCGGTTCTCCGCATGGCAGACGTGTCGACGTAAAGCACGTGATCGGGGGAATCGTTGCAGCGGTATGCGAAGTAAATGACACGAACATATCAGGTTCTGAGGAATCTGCGAAAGAGGCCAATCAAGGTTGCGACTGGGCGTGGTACGGAATACGCGTACAGGTATACAGGTAGGTATACAACTTGATATTTCCCTATACGTAGCCCGTCCAACCCGTTTGCCCCAATGTAAGCGAGTCTTTTTTTTTTTTTTTTTTCTCGTCTCGGGCTAATTGTCTTGGTACTTTTTCGTCCCGAAAACCAGGAACTCTCCTCCCTGCGGTTCCGTAAATGTTAAATCTCCGGCTCGGATCAAGCTTGACATGTGAAACCATCGGTGATTAACATCTTCGCGTATCTCTGGTTTCTCGGTCCGGTTTTTCTTCACCCCTTGTTCACGTTCCAATTGTTGTTTATTTATACCTCTCGTACAACCGATAGCGTGGAAAATATGGATGATTTATAAAGACATTATTCGTCTGAAAGTATTCGCGTGATATTTTTTTTTTCTTCTATCGTTTATTTCATTTCGAAGGAACGAGGATACGTGTCATGTACTCTATCACTTTTAATATTAGATACAGTGTACCTATATGTGTAATATCCTTGGATGTAAAGGGGATCGATGGACGGAATTAGCGAAAGTAGATGCGCGTCGGCACATTTGCGTAAACTTCAGCGAGGCGTCAATTTGTCTGTAATTTGTGTAGCGCTTAATATAATTAAGATGTCAATAAATAGGCGGAGAAACCGCTGCCTTATTGCAACAATGCCGATTTCTTGTGTATGCATCTGGTGATCTTATGTGCATCCACTCGATTATTCCCACGCTTCTTTCAGAAAATTTTATAGGAACATGATCTACCGAGGCGAATTGCATTCTATTAAATGGGCGCGTAATATACATATATTTATTAGAACTGTACTTGTTTCAATATTACTGCAAATGATCACGTGGAAGCGGGTAAGATTGTTGTGCAATATTGTAACGGAGGAATAATAATAATATCGTAGGATGGATTGAAAATAATCTTGCCTCGAGAAATATGTGCGATACGAGAATACGGAACGTGGAATATCATTCGTGTTTGTGATATTTAATTGGATTGTCGAAGAACAGTCTTAATTGTATGCAAATTTAAAAATTAGTGAAAAAAAATACTCTGGATGACTTTCAGATAAAAGATGTACCATTTTTATTGCGGATGAGTTAGTATATTTAATTTTGATTATAGAATACTTGCTAATTATGCGTGAAACATGTTTAGTAGATTACGAAATTTAAGAAATACGTACATCGTTTAATTATCAGTTATTCTATACAGAAGTGGAAGCACGTTACTTTAAAAGTTAACCGACATTTTTTACGCATTATTCTTAATTCGTTTTTATCTACAATACCGAATTTTTTGTATGTGTGCATGAAAGACGTGTAATACTTTCCTGGTAAAATTCTTTCCTTTCTCTTTTGTTCCTCTACCAAAACGTCCGAGTGTTTTTGCAAAGTCGAGTATAATTACGGCTAATTTTGATGACCGTGATAAACAAGGTCGGTACTGTTATTAATTGGGTCGGTTAACGTGATTAAGTGCCTCATAAATGCAAACATCTGATTTAGTCCCAAGTCAGGATATACTTTATTCGGTTTTAAAGTGTGCGCATATTGGGCCACAAAAGGTTGCGTAAACTAGAATGAAATACGTTCGATTTATTTCCGAACAATAATTTTAATAAATTTTGAAATTTACTAAAATTCATTAATTATAATGTAGTTTAATTGCTACACGTTGAATTTTAATTCGTCAAGATTTGTATAAATTTGATTTATTTTAGAATTTCTACATCTAAGATTTGTGCACTCCGAAATTTGTTTACTTTTAAATTTCCACTAGTGCAATTTTTCTAAGCGGCGAAATTGTTATGCGATGATATTTCTAAGCTCTGAAATGTCTATGATTTAAGCATTTAAAATGTTTTTCTAAATTGCTGCTCAGCACACAATGGAACGTTTAATATCAACTATTTTTTTTAATTCACAATACGTACTTATTTTGATTACATTTTTGGTCCATAGTAAAAACGGAGAAATATTTCTATAAATATATATTTTTTATAAATTATAATATAATTATTAACAAGTAGTTTAATATATTCATAAAAATTGTTCATGATAATTGGTGGAGTATAATAAGTTTATTGTTCATGTAAATTCGAATGTTATGATTGATACTGACATAGACAAGGAATAGTTACATATTTAGAGAAAGAAGAAAAGAGATAATGGTTATATCAATATTACAATATACATATATTGAAAATAAATTATGGTGAACAATATACTTTGAATCAATTACACAGTAAATGCTTTCTAACATTCAAGATTGACTCTGATGATAAATTGGTAAGTATTTACGTATTCACTAAAAGAACACCACGAAAAGTGGGCTTGACGAATAAAAGAAAGTAAGGAACACGAAGCAATTGCGAAAAGTACAAACGAGAAATCTGACTGCGACTTGTACGTAAAATAAATTCATTGTTTTAGAAGCACGGAGAAAGTAATTTTCTAATCGGTCCAAACTTTACATAAATCTGCATAAAACGGAACTTCTAATTTCATCAATCTTTTACACAATTTTTATAAAGTTTTTATAAACTTTTTTAAAACTTTTATACACAATTTAATTATATTTTGAATACACCACATATACTTGCAAGTAAATGACTGTAGTCTATTGTACAATAACTGTTAACCATCCCCACGATCAGTATTTAAAGGAAACGTATCGAATTGAAAAAAAATTCGATGTAACTCATAATACACAGGCTCGCGTGAGCACGAATATATCTTGTCATCGATAAAAGTAAGGGTCAGTTTTCAATGTCTCTCCAGCGAAAGTTTAACTAGCATGCGTATGCCGGCAATGCTTACACAATGCACAGTGGCGTAATTTCGTACTCGGAGACACCGTAATAAATGTTTCAGTCCTCCCACACTCCAGTTCTACATAATTTACGTAGGGTATACGGGTATGCTGGATATAGGCAACCAGGAAAGCAACTTTTTTTAGCTTCGGTCTATTTATCTTTCGATTATGAGGTATTAAAAGGACATCAAATTATGGCCATAGCATTTTTAATTCCGCCTTTTTTCCAGCTTGAGTACATTCCCGAATACAAAATGCAATATTAGTTCTGTTTAATATATAGGCCAACGATTATTTTTAATTTTGAAGCGAATTATAAGAGTTTAACAAATCGAACAGCACCTTATCTTAAGATCGATAGTACGCGTTAAACGATGAAAAATGCAACAATACGCTTAGGTTAGCAACAACCCTCTTTGGAGGTACAACCCTTTTTGAACATTGAAAAAAAAAGAATTATATCTCTGGTCCTGTACAACCGATCTTGGGTTTAATATTACTGGCAAACATCAAAGCCTATACAAAGAATACAACTATCTTCGAAAAGAAAATTTGACGAATGTCCTTAATTTTTCTCTATTTTATATGCAATCATAGGTGCTTCGAATAAAGAAAAGTAATTGGTATTTAACGTCAGTAATCGCAGCAATTATATTTTTTTGTAAACTCCGATCTCTCATTTCAGAGACATAGATTTTTTTTAATTTTTCAAATTAGGGAGGGCCTTGATGGTTGGTGAGTTTGTGGACCTAAATTTACTGATCCATTTTCATCTTTTGATGAGTACTATCGATTTCAGTGATCACTATATGTATATGTTTTAACATAGTCTTTTATGAGTGCAGGTGGTATCCCAACCATTTACGGTACAACTGTCATTCATTCATTTGAATCGTTGCAAATTTGGATGAATGTATATGTATATATACATATATATCCATATCTGGATGTACATATGTATTACGTACAAAGGTTAAAGTAATATTACAGAATCGCGGGCAAATTCTATTACGTATTAACGAAGTACTCCTATGAGTTCAACCTGTGCAGACACAAATTACATCAACTATGTCTGTTTCCGTAAAAAAACACGAAACTGGATATAAAGTCAGCTTTTGTAACTTCTATAGAATCAAACGTGTTAACAATACGACATACCAATCGATTACTTTGACCCAGCCATTTTTTGTTTCCCGATGTAGAGAGAAAGTCGTTATAAAACTAACAATTTTTCGCAACTAAAAGATCGAATTTGCTAACGTCAAATCTCAAATAAATAGAGAAAATTGTCGTTTCGCGTGAAAACAGGGCTGCAGGTAAATCGTAACTGTTCCCAAATAAGGCACCCTCTCATAAATAATTCAAAGTACCCGTCTAGTAATTGATTATTATTGAAAATGACACTCGGCAGTGTCTTAAAGCTACTATTGCCATTATTTATGATATTAATGTCGAGATTCAGTGAATGTACCACATTCGTTACCAGTAACTTAAGGAAATTGGATGGTCATAAAATTTTGCCCTGTCTAACGTATTTTCTGTGATCATTGATAACAAATGTGTTATAACTCCTGTCATGCTTCGATTTTCGTAACGGATTATTGCTGTATTTCTGAAGTAAAATGATATTTTTTGCATTTTATTACACATACGTTTATACGCGGTGATTACTGTTGATTTCGTACCTTTAAAACAGTTTATGATACAGCGAATTACTTATTCTTTTTTTCTATTCGTAAACTTTACATATAGTAGAGTATAATTTCTAAAATAAATCGCTATTCCTGAAAAGCATAAATTCTTCATTGGTACATTTTTCTTTCTCAATTCCTTGACCAATTCAAATGAATCTTTTATGAGTGGTTCACTTGCTTAGGTACTATCATAATGTGAATGGGTTCTTTGAAAAATGAAAAGTTATCGAAATTACTTGATAATTTTCATGTAATTTCTAGGTACCGTTTTGCATTTTGAAAAACCAGTATTTAAATCTAAATATGTCTATCACAATAATTTCATACTTCTTAGATTTACGTAAAATAAGCTATCAAACTTGTAAGAAAAGTACCGAATTATCTGATCAGCACATCAACTGTCCAGTTTGCTTATTATATGTTGTACCAGTAATTATGAAACTTATCTTAAACAAAGATTTAAAAAATAGAACATACCGTTCCCTCTGTGTTACGTCAATCAATGCAATTTAATTTCATGCATTTTTCTGTTTCACATATAAACCGTTCTCCGCTAATGGCATTTTTCAAATTTTCATGCCAAAGCATTTGGTTAAAGTCCAATATTTTATATTTAAAATAAACTTCGTTAATAAATTACTCTTAACAGCCATCGAACGGCAGAAATGTTTATAGCCGTTGAATAACAAATGCCTTATCAGAAGCGAACGGGATTAATTTTTTACTCTAAAATAAATCATTGAAATAATGCAATTTTTACATTTATAAGGATAGATATAATAACTTTGTCTTGCAACGGTATATGTACTCGTATATTGGGAACTTAATTAATGAAATGGAGTACTCGCGCTTTATCAATATTCCCTACATTTTAGTTGATAGAGGTAATCGATTTGTTAAATGAGTGACTTGTAGACTTGTATAGAGACTTGTAGGCTTGTATAGAGACTTGTGTAGAGACTTGTGTAGAGACTTGTATAGAGACTTGTATAGAGACTTGTATAGAGACTTGTATAGAGACTTGTAGACTTGTATAGAGACTTGTATAGAGACTTGTATAGAGACTTGTATAGAGACTTGTATAGAGACTTGTAGACTTGTATAGAGACTTGTAGGCTTGTATAGAGACTTGTAGGCTTGTATAGAGACTTGTATAGAGACTTGTAGACTTGTATAGAGACTTGTAGACTTATATAGAGACTTGTATAGAGACTTGTATAGAGACTTGTATAGAGACTTGTATAGAGACTTGTATAGAGACTTGTAGACTTATATAGAGACTTGTATAGAGACTTGTATAGAGACTTGTATAGAGACTTGTATAGAGACTTGTAGACTTGTATAGAGGTAATCGGTCTATTTTTCTAGTCATCAGGTTATATGTATTTTGGAATCATGCAAT
Organism: Mimumesa dahlbomi; assembly: GCA_917499265.3. Lineage (NCBI taxonomy): Eukaryota > Metazoa > Arthropoda > Insecta > Hymenoptera > Crabronidae > Mimumesa > Mimumesa dahlbomi. Next base: position 4,732,456 of record OU824118.1, on the reverse strand, counting down.
CGAAAGGAATCGCGACGAAAGACAGTGATTCCGTGTCTATGCTCGTTACGAGAGCACCGAGCGTAGATACGATCTTCCGTTATAACGCATTAAGGACAGAGGTGAAAACGTTTACGTACATTCTTTCTCCGGTATTGGATAATCGCGAGGTCACGATACGAGCGGTCGAGGGAGACGCGTTCGTGTTCGTAAGAAAGTAACGGACGCCCGCACGAAAAGTATTCGGGTCATTGAGTCGCGGTGAGTCCGAGGCGCCTCGCATCGGATACATCATCTTAATGACTTCCTCGTGCGTGGGCGGCTGTTTGGATTCTCTCGCGACGCCGTTGTAACGACCGTCGCGACGCTCGTCTCCGTACCGACTTGTTAAGAATTGTTTTATTAATCGGAAATGTATCCCCTGTATTCCACTTATTGTATTTATATTGTGGTCAATGATTTTATAGCGCGACTGTTCCTTTTTTTTTAACAATAGGCATGAGTAATTAACAATAAATAGGTCTAGCCATGTAAGTATAATACTTTCTTATTTTGTATTTACATGCAGTTAAGTCTAACATGTCCGGAGATTATCATTATATAAATATAATTTTTCACAAATTTACTTTCTGCTGCACTTGAGAAAAGAACATTTCGAAAGGGGTGGGTTGTGCACCTATGTTTATGAACTTCTTTTAATGTTATGATATGAATACACATACATACAATCAATTTTGGAAAAAAATGTCTCCGAGGATTTACGTTCATCCTGAATAAATGACGAGTAATGGTGTCTGACTTTGAACCTGTTGCACTGAAATGATGTGCCCTGCATATCAATTGTCGGCTGTGTAAAATAAAAAGTAAACATGCGTAGCACGTCATCTGATCTCTTGCTACGGATTTTTTAAAATTCCTAACACAAGAGATCTAGGCTAATTACAACAAATCGCGGTAAATTCCTGTTAAATAGTGACAACGTGAAATAAGTAACATTCAGATAATTGCATTCTATTTCCCCGTGTATGGAAGTATATGCAAATACACGCATGTATAGTACGATTGAAAATAATCTCGACCAGTCGTAATTAATACATCGTGTTTAATATTCATGAGACAGATGCGACAAGCCGTAGATTCGAGAAACAAGCCCGCGACAACCTGCTTCCACGTTAATTCGTTTGTTATGTTCACTCGTATCAAACTAATGACTCGCTGGTGAGCGGAGAATATATTATTTGAATTCCACTGTAACAGAGCCGAACAAAAACGTTGCATCAACAAGAACTGAGCCAAAATCATGCGAATTCTCTAATGAAACATTAGAAAACTACAAACTAAACTTTCATCAAATTTAAAGAAATTATGCAATAACGAAAAGCTAATTAAAGAAAGAGTAGACTCTCTTAAGAATCGGAGTTACTAGATTTATCCATAATTTAAAAGAGCAAACACGTAACCGACAAACTATAATTATGTGTAGATAAAGGTTACTAATTATCTTGGAGTAGAAGTGACCTTAAAGAAACTCGAAATAAAAACAGGCGGTTGAAAGGCGTTGTTTTCAAAAAAATGCTATTAATATCATACAAAGAAAGTAATACAACAAATCTAACGTTTATAGGTTCGATGCCGTATAGCCTGAGAAGCTTTAAATATGTAATTACAATTAAGAAATTTTAAATAGTCGATAATTATCTAAACTATTTATGTATCTTAGAGTAAATAGAATAAATGTACATAATAGAACAAAAATAAACAGGATAGTACAAATCCTCGTACAGTTCACGTATAAATTTATAATCAACTTCACGGTAAAAATTAACGTGTTATTTATTTCCGAACTTGTCTACGAAGAATTTTATATGCTACTATAAATGTATGTGCTCATTGAAGTTTCATTCTGAAGAAACCGATCGAAAGTATTCGTTTCCCACGAATTTTTTTCTGACTACAAAAAGCAGTGAACAACATATTTTTTAATAGCATCAAACAATTCCAAGATATTGTGTGTAATCATGTACTTGCGCATTCGTAATTTGTTTGTGCAACTTTCTTTTCTCACCTAGTTGTTGCACTATAAACAATACATTCTCTTTTAGATGACCTAAAACTTGCAAAACGCTGCAGTGCTATTACGATGAATATTTAGAAGTTGTATCATTTCAAGCGAGTAATCTAAGACACATAACATCCAATTATCATCAAATTGAACAAAATTATCATCCACGAGAAAAAACTCATATTAAATCAAACAATACCTTTGACATTTTTAATATTTACAGCATTAACCATTACATAAATGTGGTCAAGTTAATATATAAAATACATTATAGGGTCACAAAGATAAATAAATTCTTGCGATACAAATTGGGAAAATAATCATTGAATCCTTCGACTGATAAATTTATCGCGTCTAGCCGTAACTTCGATCGGATCGTGGCAACGGAGAAGGAAGTCATTGTTGGAGAAAGTTTAGCAATCGGCTGCAAGAAGAGTACGTTTCTTGTCTACCACAAAAAGAGGATGCTATTGATCCAGATCGAGCGCGAAGGCGTACCTTGGATTTCATGCTAGATGCGCCCGAAAGGAAAATGATAAAAAATTGAAATATCACCGTTGAGTCCGGCCAAGCAATTAAATGCAAACCGCAGGAATGATACCTGTAACGTCGTAACCATAGTGTCGGTGACCTTTCGGGCACATGGTGCCATCAAAGTGTTATATAGAAACGAATAATTTCTGTCCGAGTACGTTGCAGCGAAAAGAAAACTGTCCCAATAACACAGATAGCGAAATAATGCGTTATTTGAAAATATCAGTCGTGCTCTGGTTACGGTGGAGTAATAAAACAAATTGGAACAAGCAAATTGCTTTCGGGAAAAGCAGAAAGTTGGCAGCCAGAGCGAACCGTCGCGGAATTTCTGTCAGCATCGATTTGGTCTCGAATATTTTAATAATTGAATAATTCGCGAATTAACGGTTGTTTTGGGTTAAAATTTGCATACTTGGAATGATTATAGTATTTATATTATTATTCGCCATTTGTTCAATAATTACAGTATTGTGTATCTATTGAATCATTTATAATAAATGTTCAAATTTCGAAGTCATTGTTCATCAAACATTTTTTTTGGCTTAAATAACTAATGGGATTTATCACTCTGTCAAAAGCTGCAGTATGTAACGATGTTTACAGTAACGTTGTAACGATGGAGAAGAAAGAACCACAATTAATACCTGATTCTATTTCCCCGTTTCACTGTGATTAATCAAACGGTAACAATAATGCGCGTGGGCATTGAATCGAACCGTTTTATATTGATAACTCGTATCGGTGTAACGATGAAAATATTCGCATTAATCATGCGTAATATCTCATTCCTGCTGAATGACTCGCAACAATTTCATCAAAAGAAATGTTACTAATGATACAGGTATGATTCTCAACTACTCAAGAATTGTTTCGAATATTCTCATTAATCGCACCGTACATTATCTATCAAACAATTATTTCCGACAAGTTAATCTCACAAATTTCTACATACCACAAAAATAAAACGGATCTCTGTAAACAAGGGAGAAAAGAAACGAAAGTTCAATAATGTTAATCGATTTCATAATAGAAAAATCTGTCACCTTTATTACACATACATACATACATACACATACCGTTTATGGGACCGCGTGACTGGTGCGAATGTATAACATGATTTATAGAATATAGGCATCGTTAACGTCACGAAAATAATTTTCAATTATGCGAAAGTCAAACATCAATCGTCCCAGAATAACGTTTCCATTAATTCGTCACAGAGCGTCTCGGCAAAGTTAATCGATTCGGGAATAAAGTGTTCCACTATTAATCTTGCCGGACATTTAAGGACATCGTTTCGTTCGCGTTGATTACTCGGCATTATAGGCTCATCAAGTAATTACTCGCGTTACGGTTTCGCGATACGCCGACAAAACGGAGATTAATAAATCGTCTGGTCTCTTATATGTACACGGTTGATCATAAAAGATGGGATATGTACTGATCCGATGGTCATCTGAAGGGAGTGATTTTTTTATGGTCAAAGTGACACTTAAGTCTCATCATTATTGAAGCTCATTGAATATTTAACAACTTCGATCACTTTAGTATCGAAGGAGCAAATATTTCTACACACTGAAACTTCCATAACGTAAAATACTACTTAATGCTTGCTAATTTCCGGCAGTAGAAATTTTTCGTTTCCAGAATTTCGAAACGTAGGAATTTCTGAATGATACATCTTTCACATGCGTACATATTTACAGGTGTTATAAATTTCAGAACGCAGAATTTCATCGCGTTCAAATTCTCGTGGGACAAAATTCCCAGCGCAGAAATTTCCATGTGCTAAAAGTTGCAAGTCTCAAAAATGTTCAGACACCACAAGTTTCGAGCTGTGAGAATTTAAAACCTTTCAATAAACAAGGGTATTATTCAAATGATAATTACTTGTCCAATTTGAGTCATCCTTATTCGGAATTTACAAGCGTTCCATGACTTATGGACGAACGTATACATAGACGGCTTGGTTGCACGAAATATAATCGCAACGGGGGAGACATTATTACCGGCAGTCCTTCTTTATAATCCATGGCGACAGCGAACAATAAACGATTACTTTTCGACCCGAACTACAACCTGTTGCGGATGTACCGCCAGTAACGCAGATGACCATAATTACCGATAATCACTGCCAATGGGGCTCATTAACATTCAGCCTGATAAATGAAAGAACCCGTCTTTATAATTGTCGTTGATTATCGTCTTTATTAAGAATTGCTTTCATCGACCGCGGGAAATTAGTATCCTGCGTATAAAAGATAAGAAATATATTTGCACATGATATCGATTTGTATTATTTTCATAATTTTCTTAATCCAATATAATTCTGGGCACGAAAATTGACTTGTAACTAATTTCAAGTGAAATGGATCACATTCTGGTGTAACATTTACAAATGTTATCAAAATTTCTGGTATTACTGCCGTTGAGATGTCAAACGGGAATCTAATTTTTCATTTTAGAAATTTTGAAAATTGTCAAAGTTACAGCTACTCAAAGCTTAAGAAATTGAAAAAAATACGCTTTTTATCAAAATTATACTTCGGAAACGGTAAATCGTAGCAACAATTTTTTAACACTTTTCCCAAAGGGGACAACACTTTTTATTAAACATACAATATGTACTGTTATCGAGATCAACTAACATTTACATATAGTGTTCCAATTGGAGAAAGAAACGTCACTTTTCTCGTGGCAATCTCATATATGAGACACACTTTTAAAATGACACTATTTCCAAATCTATCCAAATTGAGATTTATACAAATATGAACTCCGCGCCAACAAAAAAATATACATACATACTTATATGTATGTATACAATATATTTCAATACCTATCATTCTGAAGACAGTTTTTAAAAAACACATATGTAACATGGTGTGCATAGAGAATACTTATACTTAGTTCTTGGAAATCGATTATATCATAGAAAACGAACTCCGTAAAATTGGAGGAAGCCGCTCGAATCTGGAATATATTTACGTCATCTGTCTATTATACTCCGTGTCTAATTTGACCCAGAATGGAAAGTACCTCTTCCATTAGTAATTACTTGAACGAAAGTGGGGGCAGAATCTATCGACTAACGGGTAATAATCGTTTCCGAGAAACAAACTGTATTAAGAACGAGAAATTCCAAAGGAAAGTGTCACAAGTTCGATATAAACATAGCAACATTGAATACTGTTTAGAATCTACAGTAAAAAATGAAACGGTTACATTAAGAACAGTTTAGTTAAAAAATTATATGAGAGGATATAATTTTATTCCATTAGTTTCCCAATTCGAGATAATCGCGATAATTTTCCAATAAATGATTTCCGTAAAAATTTTTTTGTTACGATAATTGATATAATTGTTATAATTCTTACTCTCCTCGATCGCATAGGGTGTCGTTTACATTGACAACGGTGATTAATGAGGATCAATTTTATATGAATATAGTGCTCCGCGGATGGGTAATTTATATGCTAATAAAATGTACAATGTCAACCGGATGATTTTGCATAAAAAAAAACTGATGCTACAGTTCACGCCTATGACTACTCTACATAATCGAAGGAAGGCTACTTTCTTGAGGAAAGTATGTACATGTAAAAGATGTGGAATAATGAATGCGATTAACTGATTCTTAAACTCTTCTGACTCGTCGAACTTCTCTGCGGGAAGACAAATAAACAGAAAGCTTATTTATTTAAATTAAATCACTTTTTTCGAGATTTATGTCGCACACCAATTAATTATACACGACCAAGAATAATCTTTAACAATTCATATTATTTCTATTATATAATAACAACTTAATGTGTTCGATCGACTAATTACATATTCGTAATCAAAAGGGCGGATAAGTTTCTATCAAATTAAATCCTCGTCCAGCTCACCTGTTGCGGGTATAAATAGCAAATAACAATCGCCCGTCACAAATATAAATACAAGATAATCGTGAGGCGAATGATTGATGAGCCCGTTCTCCGTGGCGTTGAACGGGCTCGAAAAGTTGATACCGATAATAATTCGAGTAATCCTTTCCGCGTCGGGTGCCGACGGTACCAGCTGGCACGTGCAAAGTGGTCGTCATGTATCACCGAGGAATCAGTTATTCTAGGTGTTTTATCGGCGGGACAGGTCGCGCCGAGTCGTTTCTCGTCGCGGCCTTGCGATATTACGTCAGGAAAGCGGCACAGGAGAACCGTTTAACCATAGACACGACTCTATCCAGAACACCGAGACACGCTAGACTCGTGTGTGATCGTGAAAGGCTTATCGCGTGTGCCCACGTAGTAGAAGCCGTTAGACGGGAGAGAGGAAGTGCTGCGGTTTTTCGAGTCGGAGCTTACCAGTCTGAAAATTCTCGCGAGCGAGCGGTTTGGAAATTTAATACCGATTGGCCGCCCTGGCGGGAAAAGTAACGTCGTTTCGTTACGCTTACAAGGGGAGGCTACGAGTGCGATCAGCGCTTTTTGGATAAAATTGGTATCAAATGGTAGGGGGTGACGTGCATAAACACCCTGTAAAATATTACCGGTATATGGCCGGCCATTTTTATAAAAAACTGACTTAAAGTTGAAAACCTGATGTAAACGGATCGAGCTCAATTTTTTTCTGGCCATAGGGCTTGCTGTAAGGAAGAAAAAATTCTTATGAAATTTTGTTCCAACTGCAATAGTTTAGCTACAAATAATTTTGTTAGACGCGAGGCGACGCCACAGTGGTCTAGACCGTGATCGTAGCGTGAATTAATTCCAAATATCAACTTCCTTATTTTCATGTAATTACGAATTACATCTTGTAATTTAATATATATACATTTGTATAAAAGAAGCGAAAGTGGAGAAAAAATGATACCATGGTGACATGGTCAGAATTAAAATCTGTTTACGCGTGTAGCGTCTCTGCAAACTCACATTAGCTGCTGAAAAACGTTTGCCAAATACATATATTTCCGTTTATTTTGTCTGTTAATTTTGCATATTTATCATGACTGATGCTAACCAAGGTGAGATATATAATTTTTTTTATATTTTAGTATTTAATTTTGTGTCACGGGTTTAAATTCTACATTGCGAAAATTTTAACAATTTCTTAAAACATTTTAAAAGATTTAAAAAAGTGCAGGTAAGTGCAGGTCTCAAAATTTATTTTTTTCAGTAGCTATGAGTGTTAGCTTTAACGTAAGAGAAAAATTAAGTGCTCCGAAGTGCTCCTCTTAGTTTTATTTGATTCTTTTCAAACAATTTGAAGAATATGTAATTGTTGAATGTGTTTAATTTTGAAATATAATCACACAATATGGATGGATGTTGTAAATAAATGTTGAATGTGTTTAATTTTAAGATATAATTACAAAGTATGGATGGATGATGTAAATAATTATTGAATTTTATTTAGTTATTAGCAGAATTATTTGTTATTGTAATTTAAAAAGAATTATAACGGATTATTATAGTTTTTTTAATGTTTGGAATTAATTCACGCTACGATCGCGGTCTAGACCACTGTGCGACGTCTCGGGGACTGATTGGATACGATGAAGCCGCTATCCGTTTGCTGTAGTAGATTTTAATTAGTCTATTTTCTAGAGGTGTGCGGGTACCCGATATTTCGGGTTCGGGTCGGGTCGGGTATTTCGATCGGGATCGGGTTGGGATCCCGAAAGATTATAAACTTCGGGTACCCGAAAGTCTGTAATATTGTAAATAATATGAATAGATTAAAAATACATAAATAATAAAATAAAATACCTAGTATGAATAAATTAGGTGTAATGGTTTCTCATGGTTTAAATTACAACGCTTTGAATGTCATGTTTCTATTGCTCCCAGACACAATATTTGCCGATCACAAATTCCCCAAAAACAAAAGCGCTGCTGTATTATACAAAATATCGTGTTCTTCAATACCTTCAAATACGTTGTAGAGTGAAGACGTATATGTATAAAGTGTTCAAATTAAATTGTGTTATTACTTATTTAGTAAATAAATAAAATATATTTATTTAGTAGTAAATAATATTTACTTATTTACTTAATTATTGACTTACTCAAGTGTTGTACTTGTAGTAGAGTACTACTTATTCATTAAAATGTCTGTTGCCAGTGATGTTGATCAGATCGAAGTGTTAGAGCTAAGTGGTGATTTTACATTACCAAGATAAGAACGAAAGATTTTTATATTTGATTACATTACAAAATGCAAAAATACTTCTAAACCTAGAAAACACGATTAAAAAATCACGAGGAAGCTTTCATGGTTACAGACTTCCGGGATTCCGTCCTGCTCTGACCCCGAATTTCGGGTACCCGCACACCCCTAGTACTATTTTCATTTTTAATAGTTTTGGAGATTAATGTTATACCCTGATACGTGTATTAATTGGTGGAATTATTTTACTCGTGGCTTTCGTTTTTTACGTTTATAATATTACATTAAGAAAATGTTCGATCGCTGTATTTTGTTAATTATTCCCCTGTAATTGTTTTGAAGACACTCCGTTCAATTAGCAATTAGTCTAAATTAGTCTTAAAGGAAGTTGTACGACAAAGCTTTCACACAGCCTGAAAAGGTACATTTCACACAGTGAAACAGTACACACGATACATTTTATAAAAAAAATGAAACACAGATGCAAACGGTTGTTTGTTATTTTCAATCATGAAAATCAACAGTTTCCTCGTTTTTCGTATATTATATACTAGAACCGACTAATGTATTTTTACAAATAAACGATGCCGAAACAACTTGAAGAATCTCACCGTTCTCGCACAAAGCGTAGCAGAAATTCAGTTGCAAAAAAAGAGACGGCGTATTAAAATAAAAAGATCGGGTTGCCTTTATCTGCCCGGTTAACGAACTGCCGAGCAATCCGCGTGGTTTTTAAGCAGGTTTTAATTAAGACGTGAACACGCCGAACGGCCGACGCAAGGACGTCAACGGGTTCGCGATTCTTTTGACAACAAGCTGGAACCTCGTTGTTGCAAGCGGCACCCCACGTGCCCAAAAGTCTTGTTTCTCGTTTATTGTTCGCCCCGAGATGAAATTCCGTCTCGTTCGAGACGCGTGTCAGAACGGACGAAAGAATTTTGTCCGATGTCCTTTCGGGGCCCACTCCCGATAAGATGTTTTAATATTCCCGACATATTCGCAGCCGACGACGTCGGATTATCCTGACGCGTAAAGGAGGGAATTAATTAAAACCGCCAATTTGCGGCTCGATTATAATTACGAATGCCGCGGTGTTCACTTTTTCGCCGCGCACGATGCGACAGCTAATAGAATTTAAGATTATTAACGACCTTGCTAGGGGAATGTATAATTCTCGTGGATAGTCCGTCGTGTGAGTGTCCTAATTTGGAATCATGATCTTAGTAAGGAATCATTATGTGGATGTTACAACGAGAGCAGACCTGTTATTCGAAAGGAACGACTCAGGTGTCAAAGCTCATTAATCTCATGGCCATTTTCTTTATAATCAAATTTCATATTCTGTTTTTTTAAGGATCTTATGGTATTCAGAGCTTGGACCTCACTCAAACTCTTTAATAAAGTATTTCCGTTATAATTATAATAAATAAACTTATACTTAAATCATTTTACCGTGTAAATTTGTATTTAATGCTATTTTTCATTTTAATTACACCAATATACACATAATTTTAAATAATATCACGCGGTTCGTGATTATTAATTTCGATTTCCTGTCTCCCCCATTGATTTATTATTATTTATGTAATATACAACTACTGTACTCGTTGCGACTACAAGGAATTTCTTTCTATTCTTTCGTCGTCGGATATTGGAAACATCCATAGTCGTGACAAGAAAAGGATATGACATTCGTTGGTCACGATCGTATTTACAAGTCGGACTGTGCATTAGCCGCGGAGTCATGGAAAATGACGATCACGGCGATCAATGATTTATCCTCGAAAACGGGTCAACGTCAACGGCGCACACTGATCTTGGCATTTGAAACGCGCAGCGTATGTGTACAGCGAAAGAATTTCTTGACTATCAAGCGGGCCCTAATGCGTCCATAGAAATCGGGACCAATGCCAGTGTCAATTGCGATTTACACAACTACATGCAATTTTGTGTTGCGCTAGAGCAAAGCGACGCGGAATTTTTATTCGCACTGGTTGGATTAACAATCGTTTAATTACGTAACGATCGCGGTAACAATTACATCGAGGGATATTTACGTGATTTTGTGTTTTAATTAATTAAGAGTTCCAGGCATTTTTGTACCGTTTAATATCGGCACATATTGGTGTCAGATAACCGTGAATCTTCAAGATTTTCGTAATGGGACGATCATATTACAATTCGTCCATCAAAAGTATAGCCGTATTCAAATTATGTAATGTGGCTATAGCGTGAAATAATGTTAACGGAATTTATGGCATGGTAAAATGGTATATAAAATTTTACAAAATTTCACTGCGATATTTTTAACGGGTTTTCAGTTTTTACGCAATTGCGTTACGTTAAAGTAAAATTTCAAGTGTCCGTATTAATCGGAAGAATCATTTTTATCTTCGTAACGCATTTACGATACATCCTGGGTTTACATACGTAAATGTGTAGAATGTACACAAGGTGAGATAATTTTTCTTTCAGAAACTACATGTGCGATCAATCACAAGCAACGAGTTATCGTTGTCAGCAAATTGAATTTCATATTAACACGTCCGATACCGTGTAATTCGAAATTAAATTGATTTAAATGTTCGGGAACCCCCATTGGCAAGAAGTATAATTAAATTACTTCATTCCCAATTCTCGATAATTATTCTGGCAGGCACAACAAAGTTTCATCTCGACTCAGATGTTGAGTTCAAGGTAACGATTAAAAATAAATTTCTCTCGATAAGAGTGCATTAACAGTAAAGCCACGCTTGTATTTTTTTTGTTCACTGCAATCGTATTCCTAATTTGCACTATTAAGAAATCTACAAAGTAATTAGTAACCTTTGTCCAGTAATAAACGCCATGCGGTGGGAGATGAAATTAAAAAAGAAATTATAAATTCTGAGTCATTAATACAATTCATATTCATAAAATATTTTGGCGAAAGTGTTCCAAATTTTATATAATAATTATTAATCTTTCTATAACTTAAATTAGATGTATACTTAAATAATGTAAACTTGTCTATATGTTTTAAGCTTCCGAGTCGAATGTATTGGCATTTCTGTACATACTTAAAACAGTTTAGCTACGAAACCAGGCATACAACTTGTCGCAGAAGTTAAAATAGATCTTTACAAATTTGCCTTACATAATGAACAGGCTCACAATTTATGTTATTAATTACACTTCACTTGCTGATTAATCCGCTATAATGTCATGTAACATTGAAGTTACACTTTCGTGTATCTAAATATTTTAAGTCTGGTTTCGTTTTATAACCATTTTCTACGATTATGATTTTATGACAATATTATTGCAACCAATAAGTTTGGATATTATATTTATTAGTTTCTATTTCTGATGTCAGAATAAATATTGTTTTAAATTCAAAACTAAATGCTGATTGCGCTTATTTTGAGTGCAGATTGGGTGATTGCTATTTCTTGTTTCGGTAACAAACAAAAACCTGTACAATATTAATAAATGTATGTTAGTACATTCATCTGTTGAGGTATTATCTCATGTTTATCAGAATTTTATTTTTATTTGTGTACAATTGAAGAATATGACAATCATGTCACATTCGATTGCAACAATAAAACGTCAAAATCTTTTAATAATACGGTTGTATTTCCCTTGTATATCGTACAAAATATTTTGGCCAGAAATGTAGAATTACCGCTATTTTACGGGATGAATATTATTAGCTCAGGATCTGGTAATTCTTTCAGAAATTCCCATTCCGCTGAAGAACGATCGATTTTATCCATTCGACATCGTATAAATACTATTGAAAGTGATAGTGCTACTGACCCTGAGCCTGCTAACCAGTGAAAAAAGATACTACCTACATAAAAAACAGATTTTGTCGTAATAAAATGTATAAATAAAAGAAAATCATTCACAGCTATCTTAACGATCTAAAATCCTTAAAATACAGATTTTCCATCGTTAAGATCTTATTAACGGATTAATATGATAAAAAAACAAATTTTCGATAATCAAGATAACCGTAAAATATTCGCCATTAAAATTACGATCGATAGATCGTTACCACGCGTAAAATGATTACAAATTGAAATGTAAATAATCTATATGCCACTATCAACGTTTACCAGTTTCCAGTTATTTAACTTTTTTTTCAGGGGCAAATAAAAAAGTTGCGTCAAGAGGATTACATTTAGCCAGAGAAAGTGGACCCCGTACGCGTATCACGGGTGCATAAATCCTTCTCAATTAATGACTATTCGTATTATCTCTGCTGCAGTGTGCTCGATATACCGTTAAACTATCCGCCACACTGACGCGAGCCTTTTTTAACGCGCGATAGTTCAGCGTATTCCACAAGTGATCCGAAGTTGTCCTCGTATCTGATTAGTTTCTGCTATTCCCGTAAAGTTCGCATTATATAATATAAAATCAAGCTGTTCCCATTCACAGGCTGACCACGGCTACGGACGGACGTGTTCTGTAACTGTGATCTATCTTCTTTTACTATACGCGGCCAATTGCATAACCGATAAGCCAGGACTGAATTTCAATCGACATGATAACCCACTCCTCGCGATTTTTCAACTTCGCGAGCGACGTGTTATAATACTACCTGCTCGTGCACCGCCGGCCAGAAGTAGTATAACACGTACTTATCGCATAGTCATGTGAAAAGTGTAAGTTTTTTATCATAAAAATGACACTTGAACGTCATAAAAATCTTACTAAGACTTTCTAATCATGTTCGTGTTGATGTCATTTAATATTTGCAATTTTTAAACTAACGATTGAAACGGATAGAAATTTTCCGACAATAAACATTCTAATATTCTTCTAATTCTAATACTCTGAAATTTTCTATTTCTAAGACTCACAAAGCGCCAAAATTTCCCAACAGAATGTAGACATCGAAGATTCTCGCTGCAAAAATTTCAACGCGTTTAAATATTTGGCGCGAATATCCGTGGCGTAGAATTTTCGGGATGCCGTAAGTTTTACTCCACAGGAATTTCAAGTTTATATTTTACACAGTCGTTTAAATAAAATCATTCCTGCTCTCCTACATTTAAGTCTCGCTTAATCTGAATCCACAGGTGCTCCACGACTTGTGGACGAACGTGTATGTATGTATGTATGTATGTTCGTGCCGAACGCAACAGATACTCGAAGAAATACCAGCTCCGTCGTTGTATCTCCGTCTTTCGAGCATCTAACTAAGTTACGATTTAAATGTCAATGATTTCAAATTCATACTCTTGTTCTTCATATACTGGTGGTTATGAACCGTTGCCCTTTAAAAAATTGGATAGAATAATTTCCGTGTGGTAAAAACGCAAAAATTCATGCAATATTATTATTTTTATATTTCCAGCAATTTACATATAGCAACGGATAAAAGTCAAAAGTTAAAAGTAAAAAGAAAAACTACAAATTTTTGTAGAATTCTACAGTCGTTTGTATTGTTCTTTAAATTGAATCACATTTACAATACCTTAAGCATATATAATATTAAAGAATTTACCGAAACAAAAAAAAAAGTTGTTTTAATTCCTGGTCGGATTGTTTGTTTTCGAAATGGGGAATATAATAGTATGCGCTCCTATAAGAAGTTAGAAAGTGATCGATTCTAATTTTGAAAGGTTTTCACTGCGCCATGTATATTCGTGATATTTCACGATCTAAATTTGTCGCGATCAGAACTAACATTTTAATTGGGAAAGGAACATGACTCCATTTGTAGACACAAAATACACATTGAAGTCACCAGTCAACACGTTGAATGCAATGAGGAAATTCGATAAACCGTTTGCAGGGCCGCAGCTTTCCTATTCTAACTGGGTGTTAATGACTAATAGTACGAAGTTCTTTCATTTAAAACAGTTCTAATTTTGTACATAGCATCGTTCCAAAATATTTTTCCGCTAAAACATTGATCAGACTAAGTATATTAATAATTCAGATTATGCGAAATTTTGTCATCGCTGACTCTTTATTCTAAAGGTCACCTTGTCTACAGCTTCGTCGATAATCTCTAATACAAAAATAAGATTCCCGAATATATTTGTTGTCTTTGCTCCGTAGAATTTAACATCGTACACTTTGATCAAACTCTTACTTTACAAAAAACCCTTCAATTTATATTAATTTAATTATTTGTATATACGAGGTGCCTAGAACACAAGGGGTATTAGTGACATTCTCAAAAGAACTGAGAACTGTGCCATGAAACTCTGAATTTAGCATTCTATTTAGTGGTAAAGGGATCTAAGTGAAATGCCCACCCCGTACATGGTATACCCAACCTTGAAAAAAAAAATGTTGTACTAAATATATTGTGATTTATGAGCGTTTGCCAACTTTGAACTGAATTTTCTCAGGACTAAATAAAAGTCACTTATATCCCTTGTATTCTAGGCACTTCATATATTAAATGTATTAGCACAATGTCATCCACACTCTTATGATTCCAAATAATTAATAACTATTCCGCGAGTATAATAAACAAAACCTAGCGACATTCACAGAAGTATCAACCTAAAATGTACGTATCCCATCCACAATGACGTGGCTGTATTATTTTCTCGCACACGATTGTCAAACTCTTATTGACCCCGGTGGTTTCTATTGCATACCTTCCACTCGCGTGTTTCATGAATGACGCATTTTTCGACATATGACTTATCAGAAATCAACCTTCTTGCCCAACGCTATTGTACATACATACATACGTTCCGTCTTGATCAGCCTTTCAACCCAAAAAATCCACCTATCCACAGGCAACGACGTCCCCGTTCACGTATGCCGTAATTTCTCATTATTCTCTTTCATCCGATCCTCGGATTCACATTGACCCGATGATTTCCAATTCCCCCCGTGGGTTTCGTGAATGGCGCGTTTTTTTTTCGACGTAGCGTAACGTCGCGGGAAGAAGTTATTACTTATTGCTCGGCAGAGTAGATAGGATAGGTCTCATCTAGGAGGTGGAGCACGGAGAGCCGCGGCTGCGGCCTGGCATTTACTCACAGTTATGTGAAAGGCATATCGGCCGTACCAAGGTACTCCTACATAGTACGCACACTTGCACAATACTTTGTGCACCGCCGTTATTGAGTCCGACCGTCGGTGGGCTCAGCCACAGGACGGTAATAATCGTCCAGGGTAGAGAAACTACTATACAATTAACCAAAAGGTATCTCCAGCCGTTTCTCTTCGTCTCTCTAGTTATCCGCGGCTCTTTTGTTCCTTGTTCGCCGCGCGTGCACCCTTCCCTTCTTTGTCGCACGTGAATGTATACATATATGTATGAATGTATGTATGTATAGTTTGTATACAGGTTGTCCCAGCTAACGTGCTGGTTCCTGAACCAGGTGATAGCTGAGGTAATTCTAATATAGGGAAGTGACATTCGTAATGTCGTATTTTAATATATGGTCGAGTTATTAACGAAAAACGATAGCCAATCGGAGGGCTTCGTTGGGTCCGGTGGCGCGACAGTAGAAGGTCTGCTCCAATAGGGTACTGCGCCAGTAGGAACCGTCGTGCCGCTGGGCCCAACGGGGCCCTATGATTCGCTATCGTTTTTCGTTAATAACTCGGTCACGAATTACGATACGACATTACGAATGTCACTTCCCTATATTAGAATTACCTCAGCTATCACCTGGTTCAGGGAGCTGCACGTTAGCTGGAACACCCTGTATACACGTAGCCGATTGCAGGCGCGCGTGCGCACACGATTCGCGATTTGCATAAAGTAATCGCGGGCCCCGTGTTTTATTTGACAGCGTAACTCGCGCACGGTCGAGGGAAAACTTTCGATTGCCCCCCTCCTCTCTCTCTCTTTCTCTCTCTCTCTCTCGCTCTCTCGACCCCACCTCCTGCCGTGGTTCCTCAATCTCCCCCGCGAATTGTGTTGGTCTACCGCGTTTTTAATTTGTTCGGTAAGCAAGACGACACGTACGAAATTTAAATTATGCGCTGAAATGTTGGGCTACAGTTTTTTTTGCCTTGTTTCACGGCTGACCCCGAAGGTCGGTGGATCGAATCCGTTTCGAAGAGACTTAATTTCTTGTCAGCGGACATTGCGTATCGGCGGGAATAATTTTATGAGCGAAAAAAGCCCACCTTTTTTCATTACATACTGATCAACGACAACGTTCCGCTGGTAAACGTCGGTAATTTTAATTTACGACATTTACTCGTGTTCAATCCCTCCCACTTTTAAACAAGCTGCTAAGCGAAACCTGCATAATTTCACTTCTGTTACCCTACGCTCTTGTACAAAGTGCACAGGTACTAAGAATCGATCTCGCAGAATAATCTGGGCGTATCGTGAATTATGCAGAAAAAAAAATCTTGTCAATTTCTGTGTGAAAAAATTCTGTTAAAATATCTAATTCGACATGCGTGTATCGTATAACCATACCTTTGTCGGAATGCATAGAATACACCTTGCCCGTCTCGTGCCTGGACTTATTAAATTATGGATTACAATCGCGGAGAAGGGAACTAGTGTTATCGAGAATCTATTAATTGACGGTAACTCTCTGTCATGTACGACCAATGAAAAACGATGAAATTAACGCGGAGACCTTTGTGTCGCTGATCGAGCCGCGGTTTATACATGTATGTATGTATGTATGTATGAACATACGTACGTGTATGTGGATTTACCTCGAGCTTCTTTGCCCCGTGAAAGTAATGACGATAATCGATGGAAGTTCTCTCGTTAATTGTTCGTTATAACTCAATCGAGACTGAATGCCAAGCTTTATGAATTACAGATAGACCTGGAAATGGAATTACAGATCTCATTACGCGTGTTTGTTCTTTAACGAGAGAGAAAAAAATCCGTCGACAGGGCTGATTTATAATACACCACTGAGCGTAATGCGAAATTCCCCCGTAATTGCGCGTTTATTCGCTCGTCCGTTAATTAGTGACAACATTGTAGAAGGGCGTAGTCGCGAATTGGGAACCGTTATGATCTTATGCAGCCAAGTGGCCTTGGAATAATAATTATTCCTTGCAACTATTTACCTGCCGGTACCTGTTCGTACCCGATCGACGCTGTATCCACTGTATAAATATATAATAAGGTATTAAAACAACAGTTATTCTATTTCCAATGAGAAGCAGAATTCTACTTCTGATTTTATCGATATCCACTCGAAGTCTGTGCTGCAGAATTTTATCTCGATTACGGGTTACTCAATCCGCGTGATTTTCCGAGAGGTGTTAAATAATCACAGTAGGTGAACAAATGTATTTCCACACCTCGTGGCGTGAATAAAAACATTCCACACGACGAAAATACAAACTTGTTTAAATAATATCAAGATATAAATTTCAATAATCGGTACTCGCTATTTAAATCCATTTTCATCCATTTTTGATACCAGAAATACAATACGTACTCACGAAGCAGATTGCTCAAGTAATTGTTGAACCTACTGTAAAGATTTTCCACAGCTTAGCAACTCTAGAAAAAGTGTTTACAACCTGTTGTCGACATTCCCATGAATTATTAATTCAAACGCGTATCTTTCGAGACAAATTTAGAATTAACGAAAACAGGCGGACAGTGAACTTTCTCCATATTCTTTCTACACTGTGCTCACTCTGTACCTGGCTAAAAAGAAACTTCATTTCTTAACACGTTAATTGAATCGATTGCGTGCCACGCGTATCGTTTCGCCGCGACTTATCAACGGGTCACTGATTATGCCGTCATATTTATATCGCAATTGAAGACCGAGATCGAGCGTTGCAACAATTACAGGTAGTATCGTTAAGTGGGCTGGCTAGGTGGAATAACGGAGATCGAATGCACGAAGTTGCAACGGGTCGAGACCTTATCGGTACACCGGAGCGATGCATCGTGCATCTCCGTGCTATTCCCATTCCCCCGGCGAAGATGCAAAACCTGAAAACGTTTTCTTCGCGGAACGTCCTCTTTATGCGTGGGAACACTCGCCGGCGCGGCATTTAAGCTGGCCATTTTTCATCCCCCGCGTGAATTTCAATGTCACAACTATCGAGCACGCCGACGAACTGGTTGCACGAACCAGGATATCCGGTGATTCAATTTTATTCGGCTGATTGTGTGTACGTGTACCCTTGTTTACGACAGTTCAACTACATACGTGATTAGGTAATTGTGTCATTATTCGCTTGTTGAAATTATACGGGATTATATTTATGACTTGCGTAGCGTCGCCAGATATGATCTTTATGTAGATAGATAGATAGATAGAATAAGTGTATTCGTAGAAAACAAAGAAAATGAATATGGAAGTAACGCAGTGAAACCGATCGAGATTAATAATGATAATAATAATAGCTGAGAGCAGGTACGAAAATCCATGTGGAGTCGTGTAATAATAAAATAATAGAAATCAAGATTTTCCGGCGATTTATACATGATCATCACAACTCATTAACCTATTGTTTGTTTCTATTATGTGCCGTGTATCCCATCATAAATCATCGTGTCGTATTACGAATCGTTTCTGCCGTGACTCACTGTGACAAATTGTACGAGATGTGAATCGGTTAATATGCCATAACGAACGAAACGTGGCACGTGATACGATCCGCACAACGATGCTCGATCCCGCTGATCGATCGCAGATCTTTCCCAGCTGCCGAATTTTTCGATGACCACGCCAGATTCGAGCGAGTGACTGATGGAAGGTAATTCGGTATCTGGCATATAATGGATGCTGTTTTGTCTTTGGATGACCATGACACCTTCTCATATATGTATGTAGGTATGCATGCATTCACACTTAAGGGGGGGGGGTAAGGGTTTGCGTAATCGAGAAATCGATTTTTTTTTCGCTATTTCTTATAGTTCAATATTTCGAGAGTATTGTCCCAAAATTTTAAGATAATCGGAGAAAAACTCTCAAAGTTATTGACCAGTTAGTCGTTATATTTTCGGTCGGGCGTTTGCCGCTCACATCAGTGATTTTATAATAGTAATATGGGATACGAAAATCTGAAATACGGGATTGTAAAGTGTAAATGAAATGCGTTTAGACTGAGTGACGAAGCGACAAAAAAATTAAGGAAAAAACGGAGAAGAAAAATACTCAGCGGAAAAGGAATTTATCTTCACTTTTGTACAGTTAAATCTTTAAACGCGGTTTTCTCGAAACCATGTTTTCAAAGTCCGTGATCACTGCCATTTAAAACATACTTCACCGATTCTTTTCAAACTTGGTACATACCTTCTATATATAAAATACCTCCCCCCAACGATTAGTATGATATTTTTTTTGACATTAAGGGTTTTTTTCAGTAGCAAAATGACGGAAATTTTAGTGAAAAATCGCAATTTTTGCTTCAAACGACCACCAAAAGTTTTAAAATGAAAAAAATAACAATTAGCGATCGTTGGGGGGGGGGAGGATTTACTCATCTTCTAACTAAATTTTATTGTTATTTTGATTTCTGATACTTTTCTGCTGAGATACAGTGATCACCGCAACACGTGTTTTTCGAAAGGCGCTCTCGGAGAAGCTCCGTCACCGGCTTATTTGTTGATATTTTGCAACCAAAAAATTACAAAATGCTGTTGAAATAACAATATATAATGTGCAAAAGGTTCGAACAAATTTGCTTTATTCGTTCGTCTGACAAAAAATCGCAAATAAAGTGTTTTTTTTTGCCCTGAAACCCTTACCCCCCCCCCCCCCTTAAATCAGATTTGATTCGCAACGCTGCTTATGAAATATTCAAAACAATACGTTCACGTATTGATTTTGCTATTCGTTCAATAGTTATGTAGTGCACTACATTTTGAGCTTTGAAAATTCATTAGCTAAGCTTAACACTAGAACTACCGAGGATTAACTCGGTATATCTAAAAGCATTGGATAAATTTGTTTGAAACAAAGAAATAAAGGAGGATAGTAAATTGATCGATTTAATTATTCGCATAGAGAAACATAGTTATGAAGAATTTTGGAAATTGCAATGTTGTAAACTTAAGCGATTCTTAGAAGAAAGTCGGAATGAAAATAATTATAGAAATATAATGAATATAGTGAATATAATGAATAAAATAAGAAATATAATGAAAATAAAACACTAAAGGTTTGTGTATTCTAAGTTTGATTTTATAAGTGTGTATCAAATAAGTGGGGGATATTTAACAACGTAGAGCCTCGGTAAAAATTATTATTAACACGTTCCCTGCCGTGTGTACCATTTATGGTACACGTTAAACTTGACCATTAGGCCACGTGTATCATAAATGGTACACGCAGTCATATTCATTTAAAGCGCTGAAAACATACATTTTATGACAAATTTGATTCTATAAAATATTTTTCCATCAAAAAGATGAGGCATTGTTAGATATACAATATAGAACAAAGCACGTAAATTTGTTTAATCGTTATATACACAATAACTAATAATTACATACAATGTTTGACTTTTTCAAAGCAAGAGCTGCATAAAAACAGTTTGTTCAGGTAATCACTGCAGAACGTCACTACTCTTCTAGTTTTCTTCTTCTTCTTCTTTTTCTTTATAGTCGCATCAACGTCTAGGGTTATTAGCGACTGTGTTCGAATGTTAGATTTCACCTATTAATTTGATGCATGCTAGGAAATTTATTATATTCTTCAGTTTCTTAGGGTCGTTTAAGGCACTTTTTAGGTCACTTGGAATGTTATGATCAGATCTCGATCTATTGTACCTGCTGCAGTCTATAATTATATGTTCTATTGTTATCGGTACTTGACATGAAGGGCATATCCTTTGGTCTTGTTTATCTCGTTTTTTAATTCGTTTTAAACTAATTCGAATACAGTAGGTTCTTTTTACTATTCGAAAAGTTTCGATTTGACTGACTTTTACGGTCGAACTGACTCTAGCGCCACGTGTACAGATAAGTAAATAATGCGGTTTAAATGAACGACTTCCGATTATTACATTCCATACGTGCGAAATATTTGGGCGATGTTACGAATATTTCGTGATTGACTATACAATGATTGCTTACGCCATGTTTTATTTTTAAAGTTTTTGCATTGGTGTATAGTTATTAAAAGAAGAATATGTTCAACTTTCCGCGAAACTTGCAAACAAATTGTTTATTGACATCGTGAATGAATTGTCTGTAATAAATATAGCTATAATGGAAATAAAGTAACTTTTTAATCTATTCGCTGTTATTAATTATTTTGTTTTAAATCTACAATCGGCTACATAGAACGAGATTTACCATTCGTGCGTCTAATTTCGAAAATTTTCATCGCTTGATAGATTGGAATATTTAACACCTCATTTCTATTTAGAATCGTACGACCCAGTTTGACAAAGTCCTGCTTTTTACATTTCACGTGACGTTTTTACCCAGTTATAAAATTTTGTTTTTTTACAGATCACTATTATAGCGAGTCATAACAAGCTCGTGTATGAGTATTCATGTGTGTATAAATAATACACGTGGAAGCTGCAACAGGCAATGAAGAAAACATATGTGAAACGGGAACTAAGCCCCGCGAATCGTGCCGCCATAAATCACGGGAAATACGCGGCGACTTTAATGGCTAACTGTGATTTTTATTCTTTGTCGAAGCACTCTGCATCTTTACTGTCCTGCTGTCGAAAGAAAAAAGTACGTAATTCGCAGCTGCAAAGTGCTGAAAGCATTAACCACCAAAGGTGTTCCGGTCCTCTTCAGTCTAAAACGCTTGTAAATATTTAATAAAATCGATAATGTTGGAGATACTTAAATATTTTTTGTAACTTTGTTTGTCATTGTGAATCATCACACTTTGCCGTCACCCAAGCTGTCGTTAAACTCACACCTTTTCGATCGCCCAACGAAGTATATTAAAACTGTTCCTTTCGACCGAACACCATAGGAAAGTTAACGGTGGACAGGTACTCGACACAAAAATTTACGAGATTGTCGTGATTTATGCGGCTTGGGTTATCTGCCGAAAATCTTATTGCAAAATTAGCAAAAACATATTTTTTCGCCCGGGATACGCACACATACGTATACGTACACATTGAGACTCTTTCGCTAAAGACATTTATAGTTGTAATTTGATATAACAGTAGTATTTTACAGCTTAAGTACTTACACACTCACAACTTCATCAGCTACTTTAAGATACGAATATATTCCATTTTTTAAATGAACAATTACGTAATAACATGATTGATTGATACCATAAACTATTTATTCGATATTTGAATTATCAATGGTATTTTTTTAATATTCTCAAATATGAGACGGTACATAATTCCTTTAGCATACTTTTCTTTCCCATAAGGCAGTCTTGAAATAGTACAAATATTTTATTCGCAATTCTTTTAATTGACTAAAACATAGCAAACCACGAATACAGCGAAATCATATATTAATTATTTCACAATCATTTTATAAACCAAAACAAGTGCCACCTGCCACATTTTAGTCCTTCGGATAATATTTTTTATTGTAGTGTACAGACTATGCTTACCTCTCAGCATTAGTAATTTAAACGTAATAATCCACACATTATTTTAATAAATGTAAATTACTACTGGAAAAAGTATATTTTCCAATAATATATTCAGTCTGAACTAATTATAAGTTAGTAAAAAAAAATGTTCGGGAATTCCATGTTTCGCTCCTTTTATACATGCATACGTAACGTTCGTTTAAATTCCGCGATTTCGGGGGAACATTGCGTAACAAAGTGATGTCCCAGGGTAACTGGCGAATTCTTCGATCGTCATTTTTTTATGATAATTTTTAATATTCCGAGTCATATATATGTATTTGAAAATAACATGCACTTTAGCAAATTACAAGCCGTTAATGTGCATCTGCGAAGTAGAATGATATTCCCGCAGGATTCGGCGCATTTATGAGTAATTAAAAGCTTTAATGGTACATTAAATTTATTACGGAAGCGGTGGAAATTTATCGACCGGGAATTTTATGAAATGTAAAGGTCGCTTTTCGCGCGTGGAATTTTGGATTGACGCAAAACCGCAATACAATCTTTAAAAATAAGTCTATTTGAATATTCTATTTTTATAATTCTATTTCAAACTTGGATATAAACAGAGTTTAATAATAGATATTGAACAGTCGTATATTTTAACGAACTATATGGCTTATTAAAATCAGTTTATATCCTTCCATTTAATGAAAATTTGATTACACAAGTAACGGGCGTGCAATCTGCAAATAATAGTTTTACCCACTGTGTGTATTATCTTTCCTCAATATTGCAAGAATGTTGATTGAAATAAATTTGAGGCAAATTACAGAGAAGACTCGAGAGTGGCCAATTATCGGAGTTGTCTTTAATGACATCATAAATAATATCAAAATCATACTAATTTAATTGCTGCATTACAAGTATGGTCAATACGCACTGAACAAAGATCAATTGGCATTGGGCTAAAGTTGCAACGAATTATTGAGTCAAATATAATTTTGCTAATCATTTCGGTGAATTAATCAATATTTTATATTGTAGTTTAGCGAGAAAGTGAACACATTGTTATTTATGATCATCAATTCTGATCATCAATTATTTTTTAGTACATTTGAACGTATAGAACGAGTTAAATGGTTTATTTGAACAGGAATTGTGGCTTTACCGTCATACATAGGTACAACATAGAAATACTAACCTACCGACAATTTTTGTTTTTAGCGTTGAATATATCAAACAAAACAACTTTGAGCTGTGTTCCGAATTTGTAATTAAAACTTAAAAAACTGTCATTTGTTCAGCCGTGGTAGGTTAATATTAAAATACTAAACAATTATCATAATTTAAATTTGTTCATAAAGATTAATTACACGGAACATGTTCAATTTGTTTCGTTGCCACTTATAAAAGGTGAGTTAGTCTAAAAAAAATCTTAACAACCATATTTAGCTCGTTGACTTTTTCCTTTACCGAACGGAAACATTAACATGAATTTTGTATAAGTTTCATTAAATGTTGTTTCTTTGTATGACCATAGCGGTAGAAGGTCACTTCTTTGGTATTTATCGATACATGCTAAATAGAAAGTTCTTTTGTATCTGGCCGCGTTAATACGGCCTAACGCAGATTATACTTTGATTTAAACGTGCGCCACGTCTATTGGTTGCCGTGGCCAACAACGTTTGCATCGTGCGTACGTGTAAAAGTTAATTGGAGGCTTTGAATTACGAAGACCGGCCGTGCAACAAATTTCAGGCGCCGGTTAAAAGGATGCAATTTCGTCGGCGAGGAGTTAGGCATCATAAATTGTAACAGTAGTTGTGCTCCCGATGTTCCTACGCTAATAACATGTCGTGAAAACCGTCGACCAAGAATCGAATCCGGGTCAAAGAGTTTGCAAGCCCTGACTTAGACATACACAAAACCACTTGTTACAGAGTCAGTCATAAAAACGAAACATGCTGTAATGGAGTGTCCACATATCTCATTTGACACAGGAATCTCCATTTTGCAGAATATTGTTAACCTAACGTTCTATTATACTATTAGTAACTCTTTTCCAACAGTTTTTCACTTATTAAACAAATTGAATTTCACCGATCGCTTTAAATTATAATTAATAACTTAACTTTCTTAATACTTTTGATTGACACTTCAAAATTCACATTTCAGTAAACCTAGGGCACCCAGGTTCATTTGAGGGGATAGCTGGAATAAGGATGAAACCATTGGGAAAAAATGAAGTTAAATGATTCGATAACAAATTCTTTTTCCAAGAAATTAAGAGATTATCTCACTCCTATTATACGCAGGATAAAATACAAATGTCAAATGCGTTTTCCTCGAAAAAAACTATTTTACGTATCCTTTTCCAGTCGCCGTCTCACTTTTATCGAAGGGCTGAAGCAAGATCGTGCGTTCTATTAATAATTACTGCTTTATCGTTACGCGAAGGTGTCAGACGATCACCACCACCACCACCACCACTTTCCTCGAGTCGGGCGTCAAGGTCGCAGGGAAGTCACAGCACGTAGCACCTTACACTCGGTGAAGTGTGTACCGATAACTCTAATCTCTGTCCGGCGGTGGAAAAGGGAATCCTTTTTGCTTGTTTATCTGTCTGTTAATTAACGACACGCCACGGGACACGTGTTGTCGTGCTACATGCTTGTGACCGGCTAAGTGGATGCGTTCGATTCGGTTTACATCCACGTTTTACGAGATCCGACTTATCGGCCACACACTATGCCCGAGGAAAAAGTGTTGAAAATGCGATCATGTAATGTATGGTGGGTACAAGCTGAGTTGGGCAGATTTTTATCCGGATTACAGATAAGGAATGAAAGAGGCAGGGAAGCTTTAATTCGTAATGGGCGAATTAATTTTCAATCGAAGGATTATTTAGATAATAGAAGCGATACAACATACTTATTCTTGTAAATAATTAGTTTTTAAACAATCCAGCACTCGAGCGGTTCTGAGTGGAAGAATATTACATTTTATTTTTATAGTTATTAGAATAACAATTTATTTAGATAATGTTCAGCTACTACGCTATGTTATTTGTGGAAGTAATATATTTTATTAATATTTCAACGAACAATATTCATTTTGAACATGTGTTTATTTTTAAATCTTTTAACTGCTAGAAATTTGCTTTACTGCGAAACATATAGTCAGTACGTTTATTTTATTAACTGCAAATGAAATGTGAAAATTTAGAGAACCTTATTTATACCGAATGAATTCGTTAATTAGGTATAGTTACTTGAGGAACTAACGAGGAACTAACTTGAAAAAGCGTTTATATCTCATTTTGTAATGTCCATTATAATAAATTAAAAGTTACATATATCATTAATTGAATTATTTGATTACATATTAAAAATTACATGTAGAACATAAGTTTGATTTTAAAGTGCACAGTTTTTATTTTAAATCATTTAACTCTCAATTCCGTACTGTTCTATATGAACAATATATTAAATAACATTATGAATCAAAAGGATTTATGACCTATTTGAGATTCGATTCACTAGCTAAGTATATGAAAATTTGAAGTAAGTATTCTTATTACTTTCGAAAAACTGTTTTGTGTGTACCATAGCCAGTATTTTCACAGAAATAATTCTTTCAAGTTAGATAATCTAGCAAATCTCCTCCAAATACCCATTATATGAACAAACTCAGAAACCGGTTTCTACACAATTTTCCAAAATCCTGAAACCAATGTCACATCCAATTTCCTTCGAATATATTCAAACACGTTACAAATTTCCAAAATTAAATTTCAAATATTAAATCATTTTGATTCGCTCGACCCAAAAACGTGCTCTCAGACTTTAAACAATGACCATCACCATCGCCATTACCATCACCGTACTACACGCACAAACCTGATCCCTGTGTCGGCCGTAAAAGTCAAAGAAATACGATGAACATGTCCCACTTGCCCCTCCCCGCCCCTCCCCTCTCCCCTACACACACAAACTGCCGAGATAACGTTCTCATCTACAACAATTATTCGATCGTTTCCCACAATGCGGACCGTGCCCGATCATGGTGTATTTCCAGCGGCAATTAATTTCCGGGAAAACATCGTGCGCTAAAAGGCGGTCACGGTGTGCGGCGGATTGCGGATAGTATCCAGTTACCGTGGGCGAATACGCGTGCATGTGAGTGTAAAAATTATGCTCGGGTATGTTGCCGTCGTGGGTGCAGGGACCCCGATTCGTGAAGGTCGTTCAATGCCGTCGGTGCCGGGTGGCCCTATATAGGGTGCGTCGAAAATCGCTACACCGAAGGGGGTGGGGTGTGGGGGGGGGGGGGAGGTGACCCTCGTGGTTTTCGTGGGTGACGTTTTCAAAATGGTATTTCTTTGCCCTTTTTTTAAATTTATCGTGAGTACATGAAGTACTTGTAGGCTACGGCACTTGATTACAGGTGGCTTTAGTAAAGTAGAAAAATTTTGAATCATTCCAAACAGATTAATATATTTTGATAATTTATGATAATCGTATAGTGTTTAATAAATTATTTCACGTATGTTTTGATAATCAATGTTTAGCTTATCGAAGGCAGAGTTTGATGTTAAAAACATTCATTCTGTAATCAATTTCCATTAGCACGGTGTATCATTTTCGGGTGACACCACGATTTTCGGTGCACCCTGTATAATTTCTTCTGACCCCCCTCCCCCCCCGCCCCGCCTACGGGTGGTTCTAACGATTAACTTTCTACAGCGACGCAGGTAACACTCTCCCTTTATTGCATTCTTTGGAAACTGATGCAAATGTAGACGGAGAATTTTATGGGCACAGCTGATGGTAATTACGCGTTTTTCGTTTCGTTTTTTTCGCGTCACAGCGCTTGTGATTATCTTTTCGTCTTCGGCGAAGGATGGATTTTATTGCGACAATTTCGTATCGTTAAGGTTCGTTTCGTTTTTTCTGTTTGGAAGCACGGCTTGGTTTGCTTTCACAGTTAAATTTTAATGTGACGGTTTAAACTTGACAATAACTATATGTATATATTTATTTTTTTGTGATTTTATGAATCAATATAATTGCTATAACCACGTTTTATCGGAAAAATGGCTAGTTATTCAATAAATAATAATCGAGATTATTTCCCAAGTATTCTTTGAAACTTTTACTATTTACAAAAGTACCATAATGTTTAAAACAAAAACGCGACGAGTAGTTTTACATCGAACAAAGTCTCCTGGAAGCGATTAAATTATTACGAAAGATAACAATTCCTTCGCAACGCATGGTGATAATTGATAATAAAAACCGAAGCGGCTCTCATACCCTGTCGATGTCGAATGTACGACGTCACGTTAGACGTAACCGCCACATAATTAAGTTTTGTTAGGTTACACGCGTTCCCCGTAACGTTTCTTTCAATCCAAACGCGAAACGCATCGCGCGTATTGTCGGGAACACAGCTGTAAACGCAGATCCGGTATCGCAATCTTTTCGCAGCCTCACTACGCATCGAGAAATTCCTTGGCGGGAGATTTGCACGGATCCGCAAAGCGTCCTGTGGCAAAACGGGAGGAATAAAAATCGATCTGACGCACGCATGTTCTACCCGGCGGTATTCATTGCTGTATTTAGCCCGTGAAATTACACGGGAAATATGTCACATTGTGCGCTCATAAAGACCGCTTAATTGCTCGCAAGGCTCTCCTGTCGCGAACCTTCATGTACGGATTATCTATCCGGTTTAAATGAGACCCCGCAGGCTCACCTTGGAGATGGGATCAATTTAATTTTTTGCTATAATTCATTTTTTGACCGTCGACCTTTCGTTTCGTTATTATTATTTTTTTTTTGAACTCAACGTGTCTCGTCCAGAGTCTGACGAATAATTTCTTAAGGGACTCGAGTTGAATCGAGATTAATCACTATCGTTATTTTTCATCGGTCTATATAACTGTGATCGAGCGATCCATAATCAGACGTTGTCGGCGGACGAATATCTCTCATTCTTCTGGGTGCTCGAGTAACGGAATGAAAATTATGGGACGTAAATCTTTGTAAGTATTGCCCGCGTTAACTCGCTTGAAAGGTATTGTCAATGTTTCATTTTAAGTGAACTTTGTAAGAGAAAACGTGAAATGGAGATTGTGATCGTGATCGTCAGCTTCGTGCGAGATATTATTTTCATTCTCATAATGTTTACATAAATCTTATACGCATGCATTAAAACGCACCCGTTATTTTCTGTAGAAAATACATATTATATTCGTGATTGTTGTATGGTACGTAAAGAGAAAATTCCTTCCTCTCCCTTTAAAA
Organism: Mimumesa dahlbomi; assembly: GCA_917499265.3. Lineage (NCBI taxonomy): Eukaryota > Metazoa > Arthropoda > Insecta > Hymenoptera > Crabronidae > Mimumesa > Mimumesa dahlbomi. Next base: position 4,702,985 of record OU824118.1, on the reverse strand, counting down.
TAAATCAAACTTTCACGCTTCTTGTACACTTTACATAAAACTAATAATATAAGAAATTCATATTCTCTTGAAAATAGATTTGACAAACTTTATCTAATCCCAGCAAACTGGTGACCAAAAGTGATAATCGAGACGGTACAAACTATCACAACAATTCCAAATCTAACCTGTCCATACGATTATCATCCCGTTGATATATTAAATACATTTAATCGCATTCCAATACATATAGAAGGCGCCTAGAACACAAGAGGTATAAGTGACATTCTCAGAAGAACTGAAATCTGTGCCATGAAACTCTGAATTTAGCATTCTATTTAGTGGTAAAGGGATCTAAATGAAATGCCCACCCTGTATATGGTATACCCATTTTTAAAAAAAAATACACTATATTGTAATTTGTGAGGATTTGTGAACTTTGAACTTAATTTTCTCAGAACTAAATAAATGTCATTTATACCCCTTGTGTTTTAGACACCTCATATTATCTTTTTTCATTCAACCCTTACCACAGCCAACAAACTTATCAATTTATCAACCATCATAAAAAGACCGTCAGAAAAATACCGTAATCGATAAAATTCCCCAGCATCCCGAAAACAGTGTTCCCCCACCGGAGGTTATCGTCCGGCAGCGTGGTATCGGGCGAACGGGCGAGCCAGCGAGTAGCAAAAATTTCAATTGGCCAGGTAAACAGAAAACGAACAGCGGGTAGGGATTCCGGTGTGGCTGGTGCGCGTGGATATTTGTAAGGGAGGCGTCGCGTGCACAAAAGAAAAACGCCGGTGGCCGGGATGGAGCCAAGACACGTGGCTGTTTGCTCGGCAAGCCTACCTTCGTTCGTCCTTGCCGAGGTCCTCCAACCTGGCGAACGGGTGGCGTCAACGGCCCAAATATATGACGCAAGGAATAGGCACGGCGAGATAAGAATACCGAAGATCCTTTCCAAATTCCTGAAATCGGTCGGCGTACGGCGCGCCACGAATGGCGCTGTCGATATCTGTTGGAAAGGCCGCCCGCGGAAGGAGTAGAAAAACGAGGAAAACGACCAACCGTCGGATTAAGTTTACCGTGAAATTCCACAGGGCTGTAACTATCGAGAAATTTTATCCGTCGCGCCGTGGCGATCGTCTTATGTCCGCGTTTGTTTTCGCTCCCACCACGTTTCCCGATAATTCGTTGCGAATTTGAGCTGCGGTGTCGGATGATATTATGCGCGTGATGTATTTAATTTACGCGCTGGAATTTAATTTATGCGCTGGAATCGTGGGAAGGCGTGATTTTTTGCGGGATTTTTAGTTCCGGCGCGTATGCGGAATTTGCGGTTCTCGCGGCGATCAGGGGTGTCTTCTTTACGATAGTTCCTTTCGGTATGTATTAACACTAGAACTACCGAGGATTAATTCGGTATATTTAGAAGCATTGGATAAATATGTTTGAAACAAAGAAATAAAGGGGGATAGTAAATTGATCGATTTAATTATTTGCATAGAGAAACATGGTTATGAATAATTTTGGAAATCGCAGTGTTGTAAACTTAAGCGATTCTTAGAAGAAATTCGGGACAAGTCATTTTGACCCCTTTGGTAATTCTAGTGTTAATTAACCTTTTGAGTACTGAATTATTTGAAGATTTTTATGCCCATGGGACGGATTTAATTTGTCACTATATGGACTAATATGTTAAAGTAATACATTTTATTTAGAATATATTTATATTGGTCACTTATTTGCAACTGTAATATGTCATAAACAAATGTCAGGCAATTGTTTGCGATTAACGTCCACTGGTGGAAGTGCCGCAAACATTAACGCCTGCTTCTTAAATTCAGATGACGAGTCAGACTCGTCCACGGTAACTTCGCCCAAGTAAGCAGATGAAGAGTCTCACTCGTCAAATGTACTCAAAGGGTTAATTCTCTTTTTGTACTTTGTAAGGTATTATGTGCAACACAAATAATATGTTTTTCAATGACGCATCGAAACAAAAAGAGTTTCGTCCTATCGGTCATCCAAACAGTTCGCAGTGTATGTTAAATTAAACTAAATATTAAATTTGATTATCACATTACAATACTGTCACTCATTAAGGTATAATGATCATTTTGTTCGTTGGTGCTTTCGTAAGTAGACACTAATTAAATTTGTTGTAAAGCTACCAAAAAATATTCTTTATGCGCTAGAACAATTCCGTTCGAAAAAATAACTCGGCCTCCCGAGTGCGAAGGCTGTTTATCTCGCAAACGTTTTCCTATCCGATCAGAGTTTCCACGCTCGTATGTTTCCGCCGATATTAATTGCTGCACGCGAGTCCGCGTAAAAATCCGCCCCCCTCCCCCCCCGGAGCGCGAACGTTTCCACGATAGAGGAATACGATTTTCACGTGAAAAGTTGCCCGGTGCCGATTAAAGCCGGCGATTACCCCGCTCGGATGGAAGAAATTACATGAACGAAACCTTTCGATTAAAATAATTGGATTAAAAGTCGAAACGAGCGTAACATGCAACGCGAGTCAAACGAGAATGTGACACAATCTTTGATCTACTTTCGAGCGTGCAACGAGGATTTACGACGTGAACTCCTACGCGGCAGCCAACAGCGGCCAACAGCACGAAGGGGACTCTACTCGCTAGCCAGCCTGTTGTTTTTTGCGACCTTCCTACGGGAGGATAAATAATGGCGCGATGTCAATGAGTTTGGCGCCACCGTGTTCCACCCATGTGTCTACACGTGTAAATACAAGGTAGATCTACAGCCGGATCCAGCCGAGTCTTCGTTCCGCTACAAAACACTTTTAATCCTCTTCCCCGGCAGAATTTATATATGCCACGTATTATTCACTTTTAAATATGCCATTACATTTCTATGTAACGTTTGTAGAAATAAACGAAGGGATTTATGGACTTCTTCTTTCGCGAGTCTTTGTATTTTTGATCGTACGACAACGGCGCGCGGGAGTTGTTTTTAAATTGTCATTTTCGCGGCAAATGTCAGAGGATTGATAGATCGTATAGTTGGAGGATTGTGTGAAAAATATTTAAATGGCTGGAACGAAGATTATAAACGAGACGCGTTTTAACGAGAATGACGCTTTTATATGTTCCGGATGCGCTACTAAAGCCGGCAGAATTATCTTTGTAAGTGGAAAACGTTGCGAAGGCAATCGTGTAATTAAGTGCGTTGTAAAGGTTTTGTTTGAGGATGCGACAATAAAGAGTTTCCTCGTTAAAGGTGAAATATGGATATTGGTTTTTTGAATGCGGCCTGGGAATCATAAAACTTTGATAAACTTTTGAATGGAAACACTTGTATCGAACAAAATTAATAATTCACGTCACAGTGATATGGTATGCCAGTTGATTAAGCGATGTACAGTCATTAAAAGGTTTGAATAGATTCAACGTCAGAGTGGCTATAAGCGTAAACCGCAAAACGATTTGACGGGAATTTGAAAAATTGTTAAATGTCTTACTTTAACAATTATAGCTATAGAATATATAGAAATAGAATATATAGAAATAGAATATATAGAACTTATAGAAATAGAATATATAGAATATATAGAAATAGGATATATAGAATATACATATAGAATATATAGAAATTTAACAATTATAGCTTTTAGCGATCGATAAATTTATAAGTTTAATTTGAAAAAAATTTATCTTTTTCACTTGGAGAACTGGCGATCACCATTTGCGGTGTTTTGCAGATTCGCCCGACAGCGTTATCTTGTTTAATACATTTTGAAATATTTCAATAATTTTCCTACGTTATCGAGCACTTGTCGCAACGATTGTTAGCATAAATGAATTTTTCAGAAAACGTTCGACGCAGTGAAATTTTCATACGGAATTATGCGACACGTACTCGTAGAAATTATCTATAAGTGCTCGATGCACTTGCAGCAGAAAGACTCGCGTTTGGATCTGCTTATCTGAGTTTTTACCGCAAAGAGAAAGAAAAACTAAATTCTTCGATGCTACGATCAGACTTGCATCCGCCAGAACTATCGAGTGATTTGTTTACCGAGAGTAACAGAATGTTAAAGAATGTAAAAGAAGCAATAAGAACTACTTTAGTCTAAAACTTTATCATTAAAATCTAAGCTTTAATACTGTAGCTACTAAGCTTATATAATTCGTGAATATGTAGAACTCGAAATTCGGGGTATTTCAATTTGAATTTAGCTTTAAAAGAAGTGAAAAGTGAAACAAATTTTCTCGTATTACTCCAAAATACCTATAATTATCACAACTATTACGAATTCACTCCAGTTTCAGTATATGTTCATTATACCGATTTCAACTCCGCGGATAATACTTCAAATATTTTTTCAAAAACAAGAAATACAATCATTCCCAATACGTAGAAAAGCTTAGATGATATCCTTCCAATCGAAATGCAAGTTTTCCAAATTTACCGTGACTAATATGGTACAGGCGATCGATAAATATGTCGATTAATCGTATACCGAGAATTCTATAGCTATCGAACGAGATCGGCGCCAGACAAACGAATGATTAGCGAACATGACAGCAGACGGTTCCCTTTACTGGGACCACCCTGTATACTCATACCCTGAATACTCATCGGGCGATTGACGCACACCATTCCAGAAAACCGGTACAAATAATCTGCCCGCGCGACACCCTTCGCGAAACTCCACCCCACACTGGCATTCGTCTATATATAGAATCCAGAGAGATAACCTCAGTTCTATTAATAGTTTGGATGTTCTCGTCCCCCTCTGGTGCCACCCACGACATTTCTTCCCCGATGAAATGTTTCGCGTTTTGAAAGGTACCAACCCTGTCTCTCCCTTGCGGCGCCCATTCGTTCCCGAGGTCTGGGAAAGGTTTAACGATCGTATCTTCTGGCCAGCGTTATCTCGCAAAAAATCGCTGATCCACGATCTACACGGCGCCAGGATTCCCCGGTTCGCGGGCAACGGTTTAAATTTCCGGATTTTCGTTTGGACCGGATTCCCGATGTTCCGATGTAGTTGTAAGTACTTAACCGTGCTTTATGGCTGGTCTTCCGTAGGTGGAGAGTGTGACAGATAACGAGGTTCAATTTGAGAGGAAAGTAATAACACTTATCACAAAATACACGATTCTTTACTCCCCTTGGTGGAGATAATCGATCTCGTCGACGATAACGTTTTGGATTTTTTAAAAATAAATTATTCGGATCAATTTGATTGATCTTCACGATATTTTTTGTAGATGCATACCTAGTGTTTTTATGCTAGATTTCAATCAAACTGATATTTAGCACATTCTTCCCCGTTCCACGATATTTATAAATTTTTAAAGAATCAAAATGCTAATAGTTTGATTCATTAAAAATCATCGAAAGGATGTTTTGATTACAGCTCGATCGATATCGCACGATCTAATGAAACACCTACGATTTAGGAAACCCCAGATAATGTTATCAAACGACACAATAGAACATGACAATTAGCGCACCAGATTTCACAGTATTCGGAACGATCTACGATTAAGATCTATGACTCCGAGGTTTTATTATGCCCGCATACGCACGGAACAATGCCGCCTATCAATTTCGCTATGTCGTAATGATTTATTCGATAAATTGCTTAATGACACGCGCCCGGCTTTGGTCGCGGCTTGATAGATGCATTTGTACAAACAATGCGGGCAGTTATTACGATGTCGTGGACATAAAACGTTCTCCGGCCGACGTTCCTACAGGAGTCACGCAATAAGGACTCTTTGCCTCTGTTTTACGAGATGTTGAATCTGTCACGAAGTTATACGATATTGACTTATTTTATATTAAATCAACCACTTGTTGTAATAACATTAAAAATAAATGACGGGAATTATTTTGACTTGGCTAAATTTACTCATTGTTCTATGGAAATGGAATTGCACTACAGATGTTCGAAGGCAATGTCATAATTTTTTTTTCACCGTAGGGAAGGAGAAAAAGAAATCAAATTAATTAAAATGATTACGGCTAAATATCCTATTATTTATTTATTAATTTATTCAGACAGTTTTGGAGTGCCATAGGTGAAAACAACGCTGGTTTCGTGAAATGTTTGACACGAAAAGGCTGCGTGATATGATTCGCGTAATGAAATGCACGCGGTACGTAATTAGTAAGTACACATAGCGATGCCGCTGCACAGGACAGATTTATTGAACCTTGTCACACAGATGCAATTATGCATAGTTGACTTTTACGAATTCGATTGAATTATGTATTTGAAACGCCCGCTTTGTACAAACCGGGTTATTCAAACGGTCCAAAAATCACGACTCTTTTTTTCACATTTTAAAATAGCTTGCAATAATTAATTTTCAGGAAAAAGTTTGTTTCTGAGAAGTGATCATTTTTAAAAATGCAAGTTTTTACAAATTTTCATAAGAGATCATGAGAAATAGAACTTTGCCAATTTTCATAATCGCAAAAACAAGGATGGTTTCGTTTATGTCGTGTTAAAGACTATAAAATATTTGATTTTTAAGGCAATCCTACATGTTGTTCTAACACTAGGGGACTATATATGAAATGAACCTGTCGCTATGCAATGAATCTATTAATGATACTTGATTTTGTATATGATAATGTATGACAATATACCGTATGTATTTCTAGTTACACGTTTTCCTTAAAAACCAATCAACATTATTTTCAATATCCTATGTATATCTTTACAACAATATAAAAACAGCGATTAATTTAGTTCGATTCCTACAATAATCAAATCTATTTTTTCATAAATATTTTGAAAATATAGATCAACAATAATACACTGACAAACATCCACAGTCCAACAGAAATAGTAAACCGTCCAGAATAACATATAAAATTGATACACAAACCATAAAACCCAACGCAATTCCAAATCACAGAAAACCTGAAACAACCTTCCCATTTTCATTTAATGGTTCGCATAAAGCACAACGTAAACTGGATCGAATTATTAGTCGCGAACGACGCGACGTCTTAGTTAGAGGTAATAATAAAACAGCCCGTGAGTTACGGCGGCGATGCTACACGCGTGGGCCGGGTATTTTTTCTTTTTTCTTTTTTCTTTAACTGTAAGGTTTACGCTCGCGTGGCGGGGGTGGCTGCGTGACGATCCCGGAGCGACAGCGGAGATTTCGCAAGGTGGTTCGTTTCGTGGGGACAGTTATTCGCCTGGAATCCGGCCGCGAGTTGTTATCGTTCTGGTTTAAAAATACCTGGCGCCATCCGATTCAGCCGGCACGAGCGCGTCTGGCGGGCCGGCGCGCACGGCTTTGGGGCCCAGCCGTTTCCAGAATCGAGCTGGGACCCAAAAGGCGCTAAGTCACAGCGAGAACTTTTCCTCGAGACCTATCGCCATAGTGCCGTAGGAAAATTACTCGTCGTCGCGCTTCCCTGCCGCGATGTGAGAGTTTGTGGATAACGGACATGTTTCCGGAATATTAACCTGTTCCAGTATTTCAACGAGTCTGACTCGTGATGAGAATTTTCATCCAAACGTGAATATCCCGTGTCTGACTCGTTGTCAAAATTTTAAACTATATGTGTATTTAATTAGTTCGTTTAATGAGTTAATTAATTTTGGTTAAAATTCAAATGTCGGAAGTTGGGCCTTTGTCCCAATACAGGCCAGATGCCACTAAGAAAACTTTATCACGAAAGAGATAACAGTTAAAGTTTAAGCAAACTTGACCCTATATGCAGATATATCTAAATTCTTTTCCGACTGCTCGAACGTATCAGTTGGGACCGAATTCTTTCGAGTTAAATGGTAGTTGAAGCAGTTAATTTTTTAATCTGATACTTTGAACTTGACGTCTTCGGATTTGGATCGATGAAGTTGATGCTTTTTGAATAGAAGCGACTAGGACTTGATTACTTTTCTAAATATTATAATTACGGTAGACTAACGTTGGTGTTTTGGATAATAAATATTCAAAGGAAATACCGTGAAAATTATTATTCTTGTAGCTCTATACATTTCGAATGACAGCGTAACTGAATAACTTGGAATTGCACACGTGATTAATAGATATATTTTTAATAACAAAATCGAAATCCTTTCCTTATACTTTCGTGAATTTTGTTATACTCTTCGGGACTTAGTATAAATAAACATAAAAAACATAAATGCAAAATTTAACTGTACACTACTGGAAACTGTCTGCTTTTCGACTGTTCCACTGGGAAAAGTTTAGAGTATTGGAAAACCCGTTTCTCGATTTACAATCTAAAATTTAGTATGAATTTTAAATGCGCGTGTAAATCCATAACAGCTTTTTATAAAAATCAGAAAAAAAAGAATATACTTATTTACGTATCTTTGTTCTTCAATTATTGTGTAAATATTCACTTATCCACTGAATACAATAGATCATTCGAGATCACTCAACAAACACTTCGTGTTAATTAATATCCATAATTGAATAAGCGATAATCTTTCAATTAAAAACACAATAAGGGTATGTTGTTATTTTTCTTAATTTAAAAGATGACATATCAATCGTGATTCACGATAAAAATAAATAACTTTCACACATCTATACAAAATTTCTGACCTTGATTTTATAAACATAAAGTTGTCCGAAAAAAAAGTTATGAAATTTTGTACTACCTTACCCACCTTACTCTTACAAAAGTAAATTACATGAAACACGTAAAACACGTCGAATGATAATTTTTCTGCAGTCCCCCACCGTAACCAGTTATGAAAATGAATTTTTTTGTGCCCTCTGATATAACATTTCATAAGACTTTATTGAATTTTCGATTTGGTAACGCTGGCAAAAAACCGTCAAAAGCGGGTCTATTTCTCACTGACAACCAGGGTCTAGATACTGTTTACGAGTCATCGGGGAAGAGAGATAGAACAGAAACAACGAGGCGTCATTTCGCATCGGCCAGATTGGTTCAATTTATCGCGACGGCAAGTTAATCGCGCAACGGCAGGAACTCGACAACGCGTGAAGCGGAATGGCTAATAAAGAAAAGTGCTTTGTACTCGTCACGAAGTATCAACGGATGTGCCTCGTTGATGCCACAGGAAATTGGGTTAGGGATCACCGGCTACGATCTGCTCTCACATAACGACGCGATCGATCACGTACGCGCGATTCTGTCTCTAGAAACTTCGAAATACGGCTGGCAACTCTGGTACAACACAACAGGAAGTGTAAGGGATGTTTAATAATATGGATATTAGGGTGGGTCAAAAACATCGACTATTTTTTTTTAAATTACACCGAAAAATTGGTTCGTAGACACCTCTAAAAAACTCTCAGCAAAGCTGAGCTCTTAATTTTTATGGGAAGGTCCTCCGCATTATAGTTTTATATTTTTTACGCAGTCTTTTATAAAAAAATTCATATCTTGCTCATAACTTTACCGATTTGCAAAAGTAAATATATAATTTTGTAGGAAATTGAACGCTCTACGGAAAAAGATATTTGACGGTGAACATCTCTTAACATCAAATATTCGTCGTCAATATCTCTTATACGCTTAATTTTATCAATTAAGCATATGAAAACTTTTTTGTAGAGCATTAAATTTCCTACAAAATTATATATTTACTTTTGCAAATCGGTAAAGTTATGAGCAAGATATGAATTTTTTTATAAAGGACTGCGTAAAAAATATAAAACTATAATGCGGAGGACCTTCCCATTAAAATTAAGAGCTCAGCTTTGCTGAGAGTTTTCTAGAGGTGTCTACGAACCAATTTTTCGGTGTAATTTAAAAAAAAAATAGTCGATTTTTTTTACCCACCCTAATGGATATAGATGTTACAAAACATCGGTAGGTATAAAATCAAAAAAATATGTTATAAAAGTGACAATTGAAGAGAATGAGAATGAAAGCGATAGCGTGAGAACGTAACAAAATAAATTAGATTGTAATTACTTAATTTTTATTTCAATGTTATTGTTTATTAACATTGGAAAATGGAAAAATTTCCGAGAGGATATTAGCCGAATCTTAGTTTCTTGTTCGTATAATAGATCCTTTGAATATAAATAATCAAATTTTATAACTGCATTATTTTTCGTATCACAACATATGTAAAACATTATTTACAAGATTATTTACATACGATGTGCATGGCACAAAGCAGCTGCTCCAAAATAAAATAAAATTATATTCGACCACTTCGAAAGGCGATTTTACAGACTCCATTTTCCATTCTTGGATAAAGTCAATTTATAAAATGATTTTCGAAAATCAATCTTGATTCGAATAAAAATAGGCAATCGTGAAACATTGCATTCGATTTTTAATATAAGTTTTTCACAAAGCGGAAAACAGAGGGTTGCATTTTTCATTATTTATTCGTAGAGATCCCGTGTAATGCAATTACATTAATAATCTTACATCAGCCACCACACACTAGAAATGCATTGGCACAGGTGAATCTCAAATAGAAAAATGTAATAGGTAACTGTATATTGTACTGCTCCTCATTCGTATATTATTACCGCAGAAACATATTAATTCCGTACTTTAATAATGTTCCTCGCACGAAGATGGTAACACTCATTCATTATCTGTGATTATTCCTTCCGTAGCTAATAATTACATCACTGTCTAAACTGTTATTTACAAAGAAACGAATCCCGAATAGTAACTGTTTTCTCAGGTAAACGGAGCTTGCTGTAGTACTCGCTAACTGTTCTGTAATTGAACTTCATAATTATAAAATAGAGTACTATTGCTAGGTGATAGCACCTTGGATATAATTAAACTTAATTTCGCGGAACTTTTTATCGAGATACTAATCATTTTTTACACCAGCTTGTAAACCTCTGTGTCGAAAGGGAAATTTTAATTTATTAAAGTTATGACATACTATAAAAACGAATGTCATTTCTGATAATAAAATAGCGGTAAAGTGCAGGTATTCGGTATGCTACTTATACTCCTCTATGTCTATAGACAAAATTTATGTATGTTTCTTTCTAAAAAACTGGCACAATGAATATTTATCCTCTTTTTTTACAAAAGTCCCATTTTCACTTCGAAGCATTATTCATGGTCTATAAAATTCAAAAAAAAGATCGGTTAAAATGCTTAAAACAAATCGATCAAAATTATACGCATAGAGTCTACAAATAAAACTCGGTGAATCGTGAAACGCTCAATTTTGATTAATTTAATTCGCATCAAAGGTAAATCAAAGATCCGCGACGATAAGCACTATCGAGGAATTCATAAAATATCTATCTATCCTTGAAAATGTGACACGTCATTATTATACCAGCGTCCGACTGTAATTTACAGTCGACCAATGCACATACCTATGTAAACCACTTACGAGTAGCGGATCCACGGCCGGGCAGTTGTAATCTCGATTCTCACTTTTTGATGCTGCAATACCCGACGATGGAACGGGAGATTATTAATAACGATGGGATATATTTTCATTTCTCAAGTAAAGGGAATGCGGTAGTAACTTTATTTATCGGTCGGCACGTACCGAATATTAATTCGCCACTGTTATTTAATGTAAGACGATAAAATATTTAATTCGTTAAATCAATTAACCGTGCGTGCTGAGTAATTGTCGGATTTTTTTTCGTCGTATCGTCTTACCTCGCTTTCTTTCGCTATAAAATTAATCTTGTGACCGATATTAAAAGTGAGCTAAAAATTAAACGTTCGTGGTATAATCTAATCACTTGGTACAATTCTTCTCGCCGATTTACAACGATCTGAAATAATTAGACAGGCCTGGAACCAGTAAGTTTCAAATGCCCGCCCGTATGGAACTAACGAATGCGGCTGAAAAGGTTATCGGAATGCCGGTGGATTTCATATGAATTCCAATCGAAATGGAAGTCGAATCTATTCCAATTTAAATTGCTCCGTATCGAGCGTAAAGTCGTGCAGGCGCTATCATTTTTTTTTTCCTTTTTTATTCCGGATGGAGCAGCGGTACACGAGCAATGGCCATCGTTTTATCTGTTACGGTGTACCGTTACCAAACCACCATAGCTTTACACGTACGTTTGTTACAATGCAACGCGTGAATTCCGCACGTCCTAATGCCTGTTAACGGTATATCGAACCTACAGACCTATCTTTCCGTTCTATCCATTTTATTGTTAACGCAGACCGCTAACGGTTACTTACGACCACGATGGTTAATAAGGAAGACATGCGCATCGATTTATGCGTGACATTTATAGGAAGCATTAATAAAGTGTTCAATGATCGTTTACGAGAAATCCGCCGTACAATTTTACGGTTTAAGTGGGTAACGTGAATAAACGACTGGATGCTGTCATTGAAATTTTTCGCCGTGAAAAGGAGAATAAGTTTTAAGTTTTTAGACGGGATTACGTGTACAGGGTGTTCGTTTAATATCCCCCGTTTTAACAGCCCCTAATTTATTATGGAAAACAATTATATATATTTGTATTAAAAGATACTCAATTTGACTCCGGGTTTCGCATAAAAAACAGATACTTTCGCAATGTTTGTTTATGTTTATTATGCTGTATGTTAAACGGGTGTACAATCTTTCGGGTCGTTAAAGGTATCACCCTCTATGTGTGAGTAGCGTGTAACTGTGCTTTGCAGTAAAGACGCATCGCGAAGATCGATAATTTCTGAATCTTCTATCCATAACTGCTCTTCACTTTTTTACATATTACATTTATGCCTGTGAAATCACGTCGGTTTACTAGCATATCTCGATAAATTAAGTCGATTATAGAATTTTGCGGAAAACAAGGTAAGTGCTCGTATAGATTTATCGGTGATATTTGTCGACGATACACTAACAAGCTTCTATGAACACTGTTAGAATAACGGAAACCGTTGGACTCTCTTCCATCGGAGTCACAAAAATGCCATGTCCAGTTTTTACTTTTTTGGATTTGTTGATAAAATGCAGTACAGAAGATTCACGTACATGTGAATTAGAAATTAATCTTGTATGCATGGTAAATAAATAACAATATACCGATTTTACAGGAATAGTTGAAGTTGTTAAGTTACACTTTTGTAAAATTCATATAATTTAATCAATTGAATCAATCATTATCTCTTTAACAGTTTTACTTCATATTGAAAAAGGATAGTTGTGTGCTTAATGTTCTTCAAACTATTATGAATGTTTTCAATAAATACAGATGAAATTTGTGTGCAGTAAAATTGAAATAAATTATAATAAAATGACAAACCATTCTAGACACTTATTTTTAAAAACACATACCTTTTATTTCAAAATGTAAAATTACAAATATGCTCCTTGATTTATCTAAATTTCACCTTTTATAGCAAATACATTTTTTTTGCGTGAACATCGAACGGCTTAAACGAACAATTATTTTAAATACCATAATATTCATCCCCGTCGTGAGTTGATGTGCCTCCCTCCCCTCACTGATCTAATACACCTGTCACAATCTGTCCTATCCTTCACCCCTGTGCTTCTAATCTCACGTCTAATACGAAATATCGCGGTACGCGTGATTTTAGCCCCATAACGACAACCCGCAAGCAACGCGATCTCTCCGTAACGTAGCGACGCACAGTGGGGTATTTGGCCCGAAAAGCTGGAAAAAACTATTTTAGCGTTATTAATGGTCCCAAGGTCATAATATAATAGGTCGTTGGATTCGTCTTAACGTCAGCTATAATATTAAGAAATCAAAAATGCATTTTAGCTTTCAAAAAACCAAAGTGACATTCGTTTTTTATAAAAAAACAATTGTTTTTAAACTTTTATATATTGGATTTTGTAGACGTCTGAATACTGTTTCTTTTTTGTACGAAACATTTTTTCCTCAGATTATCGAGAACCCATGAAAAATCGCGTCAATAGTGGAAAAGTTGAACCGAAAAGCTAGAAAGAATTAGTTTTGCACGTAAATTATATTGACATGAAATATGATATTATTTTATTCAAAATAGGTGGATGACGGAACTTTTTAGTGCGTAGTATATATTTTAGGCAGATGTTTAATTTATTACCATTAATTTTAACTCAGAAAATACATAAAAACGCTTAATACAAAAATGGCTGAAAAACTTCAGATCGGACAGAATCGGAACCTAATTTTATTGGCTTATAATCACAGATCTTTACGGAATCTAATGGGACCAGAATGAGCACGGAATTCAACGGAATACTATAACAAAATCGTTCATGAAATCTTATACTGGTGAGAAAAATTACTGAACCATTGATCATCTAGAATTATTAATACTAAATAAATAAATGTGATAAAACTCTAAAAATTGTATGGAAAAGTAGCTCATGCTTTCTTAAAATGTATCCAGAATGCAAAAAGTTGCTTAACTTCTTTGAAATATATAAAATCCACTACTAAATGCACCATACTCGAACGGACAACACATGTCATACAATCTTTCGACTTTCGATTAAGATTACTACATAATTTATGAATGGACGAATGATTAAAATCAATTTAGTACATTGTTCTAGACATATTTAACAACCCCAGACAGTCAAAAGTTTGCGGATTACGTAAACTTTTAAAATTGACTTTTCTCCAGCTTTTCGGGTCGAATACCCCACTGTGCGACGTTTGTTCGGGCCTCTCTTGAAAATTATTGTTATCCCGATGTTCGCCGAAGTGAACGTTCATGGCTGACCTCAACCGCGAGCAGGCCATATGAGACACGTTTGCGAATCGTCTAAGATCACGGCGTGGAAGCTGGTAGCAGCACGTAGCTCTCGTAATCTGTTCTATTGTACCGTTGCAATGGTTCCACGATATCGACGACCGATGCCAAGGCAAGAACGATAAATTCTTCGGAATATCGGTGGACCGGTTTCGCCGACGGTTTTCTAGCAACAGTGAGCACGCGCAAGGCTGTTAAGTTTCGTGATGGAGGAAAAAAAAAGAGACACCTGCGTGAAATTGAAGTAACGTCGCCCCTTGGCGCGTTTTCGGCACCTTTTATCTTCCGTATGTCGGGCACACCGTTCGACGGCACTCCGCAGATCGAACTTGGTGTTTTCGACAGCGAAATATCGAGGACAACGAGCGAACGTGTCGTGGTCGCGTTGAATACGTTCTTCTGGGTGAAACGTGGTAATTGAATTTAAGAATGGGTAGAACGAATTAGAACTTCGATGGTATTGTCAGTTTTCATGCTTGTAATAGTAGGTTATTTCATAAGTCGTATTGTTTTTTTTTTATGCTTGCAGATTAGAGTTTCGATACAAATGGAACGAACCTTTTCGCATTTAGAGATTACAAAGCATTGTATATTTTTTTTAAATTTTTCTTATCTGTGTAGAATATTGTTTACTTTTTTAATGCTGTGGACGTCAGAATTGCTTTCACGAAATTTGTAACATCATGTTTGCTGCTGTACCAAGCTCACTAATAATGTGTGTATTTGTTCACAAGGTTAGGATCTATTTTTATAAAATATCTCACCATCCTGGTTGCAACAATCAAAATTCAGGTACATTTAAAACCATTAGTTTAATTAAAAGAAGGTTATTTCAAAGAAAAAGTCAACGTCAACGAGCCTAGTACAGTTCTAAAAATGCTGAAAACGACAGTGCTCTAATTTATAAATAACAACATTTCCAATATTATTAATTTTTATAATTTTACCGATCGTGTAATAATATGTAAGATAAATAATTTTTATCTGGCAATAAACGATCCAAGTATTACGCAGGCGGAAATCTAAATAGTGATTAGAGAAATTAAATTAAAAATTAAAATTTAATTATTACTTACGTAAACCATCCTAATAAGGCAAATCAACCTTTACAGTAATTAATTTCCAACGTTTCGGCCACATTTTGGCCCTCTTCAGGGATAAATTACAGTATAATTAACCTTATTTCGGATGGTTCGGATGGTGATGATTAATATCTTCGGGTTCCCTGAATAGGGAATTTTAGTTAAACCATCCGAAATAAGGTTAATTATACTGTAATTTATCCCTGAAGAGGGCCAAAATGTGGCCGAAACGTTGGAAATTAATTACTGTAAAGGTTGATTTGCCTTATTAGGATGGTTTACGTAAGTAATAATTAATTTTTAATTTTTAATTTAATTTCTCTAATCACTATTTAGATTTCCGCCTGCGTAATACTTGGATCGTTTATTGCCAGATAAAAATTATTTATCTTTCCAATATTATGTTATAAATTTTAATAAATTACGCTCGATAGAAGCCAAAAATAAAAAGTTGTACAGTTTTCAAACGTATTCCCGTCTTCTGCTACACCCTATACATACATACCACTCCGTAAAAAAAAAGCAATGCGGTTTATCGACTAACCACTACAATAAAACGTGTCTGGTATAAACGACGATTTTCCCGTTTCTTCGCTTCCCATAACTTAACGTAAGAGACTAACAAGCTTTCCTCTTGTATCCTTAAACGCGGCATAAATCAACAACGACGCGTACAAATTTCGAACAATAGCGCGAAAGAACGGCGCTTAATTGTCGTCCCGCCTGCGTTTAGCGTCAACGGTTTCGCGAAATAAAATCCACAAAAGTGCGGAACAGAAGTTCCGCGCGATCTTTTAATGCCGATCGTGCGCGTTCGTGTTTCACGTGCAGGTGCACCTTCGGATACCACACACGCGAGCCGGTGGGAAGCCTGATAAGGAGCGCGGTGATTTATGCGTGAATTCCTGGCAACCTCCGGAACGCACGCGCGTTACATCCTTACGTACGAGAACGCGCGAGCCTCGTGACAAGATCGTTGATACGGGGACCCGAAAAAATCAGGAAACTCGAAACCTACATTTTCTCTAGGAACACTCTATTTTCAATGTCGTTGCAATTTTCACCTGTGAAGGACTTTCGCTACCCGAGAAATTGCGAGAATTTTGCACCTACTACCGCACGTGGGTATTTTTTATCCGATTTTGATGAACTTGAAATTGTTTGAAAGATTAAGGATGAATGCACGAGTTTTTTTTTGATTTTTGGAAATCGGTTTATTTATCGGAGAAAATAAACGGTGATATTTTCTAATTTTCGAGGTATTTTTCTGTATAGATAGAAGCATTTTTTGAAAATCAAAATATATTATCTCGTGAATTCATCCTTTATCTTTCAAATAATCTCAAAAAAATCAAATTCAGGTGAAAAAGCGTCCATAAGAGAGTGGGAGCTAAACCAGGTAACGAGATCCGACAAAAGTAAAACAAATTACAGTTCTTTTGTTTGAAATGATGTACAGGTTAATGGCAGTTTGTAATTCTAAATATACTACAATCCGTAATCAGACAAATTAATCAAATGGTACAATTTATAAAAGAATGGGAATGGAAACTAAACAATGGTATTTTCGGTACCATTTGGAAGTGAAGATATCCCTATATTGGTAAAATGAATTCATTCACAGTAAGAAAGTATTTTAATATACACTGGCTAAACAGAATAATAATTAATTACTACTATATTCAATCACAACATTGACAATAGTCAATTAAAATATTCCGGGATTTGCAGCAGCAACAAAATATTTAAAGATTGAGCATGTTTCCCCAAAACACATATTGTTTGCAATATTACAAAATACGGTATAACACTTTAACTCATTATTTCAATAATTGTAGTATGAACTCATAAATGTTAATTATCACTAGAACGACCAAGGCAGTCAAAATGTCTGGTTCCCAAATTCTTATAAGAACCGCTTAAATTTCAAACATTGCGATTTCCAAACTTCTTCATAACCATATTTCTATATATAAATAATTATAAACTGATCAATTTACTATCCCTCTTTATTTCTTTGTTTCAAACATATTTATCTAATGTTTTTCTAATTATCCAATTAATCCTCGGTCGTTCTAGTGTTATACATGGGTGCAAAGGGCCTATCAGAATCAGTAAGTAGTATTTCGAAAAATTTAATCGAAAATACATGCTAAATTTTATAATATCATTTCAAAATGCTATAATAGTTCTGAAGATTGAACATTGAAAAACTCGGATTACTTTTGATACGACGAACCGTACGAAACGTGAAAAAGTTTTCATTGAATATGGCGAATATAATGATCCCTAAACAATACGGTTAATATGGCGATCCCTCAATCTCCAGTTGACCGTGAGAAGGGAATACACGCAACCATGGTCTAGGTCCAGTATGAGGACTCTCTTCCCCAGCAGCCCCTGTAGTTCGTATTTTTTCGTATTTTTTAAATTGCGTCAGAATATGTGAAACCGGTATGAGAGTATGTATACACGGTAGTGATTGGTTGTATGTATGTACCGCGGTTGAATACGGTGAATAATATTCGCGTCATATGGTAAGTTTGAATTTATTACTTCGCGTCTTGACTAATTATAGAGCGCGAGAATTCGTTAAGGAACTCTTCCTAGTTAGAAGCTATGAACCGCAATTTCCATGCCTGATTTCTTTCGTGTTTATGTATCTCACTACTAGGAATTATTTAGATGCAAAATTTAATCAAATCGATCAGATTAAGATAAAAAATATTCTACTAGAGACAAATTAAAAAGAAATTTTGTAAATAACAAATATTCGGAAGTTATTAAAAGAAGTATATTAAAGACTCGATCGTTAACCTCGTGAAAGCAGATCTTTGTCATTTAAAATGTATTTAATCGTTATTACTTTTAATACAATTATACTTGAATAAATTCAGAAAATTATTTATTATTCAATCGATTGGTGTCTCCTATTTTTTACCGTTTGAGTTTTGCTGCCTTCTCCCGAATGATTTTAGCTGTCTCTTTTGTGTCTGAACCTTGCTATAGTTTATTACCCACTTCTAACAACGACAATTACAAAACTCGGCGAAAAGAAACGGTATGGAATCATAATGCAACCTGTTGTAATAAAGTGCGTTCGCCAGCACGATTGAATTGTGTAAAAAGGGGATCATGCGTTCAATGTACCGCGAGTTCGGCGTACAATTATGTAATCAAGATTGTTTTATTATTTATCATAGGCATTACGACAACTTTTAAACGTTTGCATTGGAATTTGAATTATCTTCATGAGAGAATGTAATAATAGAGACTGTTGTTTCTCATACTCTTAAGAAACGCATTGTGTGATTACCAATGTCTGCGTTTTTCTGTTTTCCTTTTCTTTTTAATTCTAATACTTTGCACTATTGCACTGCATACATTTTCACCGCTAACGGATATATTCAAGGAAAGTGTAACAATATTTTTAAAAATTTCCATAATTTTGTATTATTTTTAAGAACGTGTCTGAAATTCTATTAAAATCAATAATCTTTGTTTCGCACGATCGTAAAAGTGAAGCTGATACAATCAGCGGGAACACTCTCCATAATTATGCCATGCATATTCCTGCAGGCATTAGCATCGATTATGTACTGTACGACTATGTGTGGTACATTCCAATCGACAGTTTGCGGATGCAGTAACTAATTTCACGAGTAGTCTCATTACCATTTAGCTTCAGGTAAATTAGTGAGATATTATATGAGTCAAACACCAGCGACGCGAATTAACCGATAAATAAGCCGATAATAACGCGTAGATAAATATTAATCATTCTCTATCACACTTATTTATTCCACGCGTCTTTACTAAAATTCTTTAAGAAAAATGTCGCGTCTATTAATTATCGTAAGCAGCCTATTTTGAATGTGTGTCAAGCACGTCCGTTAAACTCGGTATTTCTTCGTTTGAGAAATCGCTAGCAGAAACGAGAACATTCGTAAACCGCTTAAAGTTCCGTAAGTTCTCCGTGACTCTGGTAAAACCACCAATTTGTATCGGACCACCGGTGACACGGCGAGGGAGATATATCGTCGTAATCCAGACATTAATCACCGGGGACCAGCGGCATCGATAACAATCGTAATTAATAATAATCCAGAATAATCCACCTACCAAACAAGTCCGAGAAGAACATAAATTTCGCGAGACTTTACCGATCGGCGGGCAAGCCTAAGATCGTTCCCTTTGACCGTGACCTTCGGTCACAATAAACCGCGAACCGAAGGCCACGATCTGCAACACGCGGTGGAAAACGGTCGTCCGTTATGCGAAATCGTAAATTCTTCCCTCTATTAAACGGGTTTATGCGTACCCCCTGCCGGAAAACTTTTTCTCCGCCCGTAGAAATGCTCGGAGTGTGTCGTACAATTTTTCACCCGGCGTTCTTCTCTTCGGCATTTAAATTGCTACTTAAGCGACCGATTCGCTTTAATAGATAAGATCCTCTTTACGTCTGTCGGAGTTTAATTGTGATACGGTAGGAAAATGAAAACGTGAAGAGCACCGCAGAGAATTATTTATTTTAGGGATATTAGCGACATTTTTTTTATCGTAATAATTTTATGTAAAAGCTTGCATCAAGTGGCTGTAGTATAATTTTTATAATCAGTGTCTATGTACATTTTATTTGAATAAATGAATTCAAATGTATATTGGAAAGTGTTATTCAATCGAATATGAAAATATATATTCTAACTGTGAATAATTACTAATAATTCATTGAAATATTCATGAATATATTAATTCAAACTGTCTAAATCGATCAGGTGTATTACGAGGTTCAAATTTATTTTAATCCCTAATTAGATATTTACGTACCCGTTCACTTTATATTCGTAGCGGGGATTGGTCTCGAACAATATTACACCACAAATTATTACGAACATCAGACCGGAATTGCATAACAATATTTTGTCTCTTTACGATCAAATAAATTTCCAATACATCATAACGAGTTTTATGAAGCTTGCGTAAATTTCTCTAGCGACTTTTATACAGACTACCCCAAAATTATCTATGTATTTCAATGAAATTTTACGAATTTTTAACGCACAACGTTGCTTCAGTTTATTCTCATATTGAACAAATATTTAACCAGAAAATGTCGCACTTGTATTTATGAAACCTTTAACACATTGAACACGTTCCGGCAGCGTCCCTGCAGATTTCAAATCGCTCGTTTGTCCTGCGGAACACGTTTTGAATAATTTCAGGGGTGGCAGTACGGGACATTACCCCATGAAATTATTCGAAATGTGTCCGTCTACTCAAGTGATCGATTTGGAATCCGCAGGGACGTTGACGGAGCACATGTTCAACGTGTTAAACAGTTTTTACAGTTTCTCGTTACATTTCCATTAAAATCACAGTAATAGTATAACTAAGTTATTTTTTTAACCCTTCGCGATCGGCAGATTTCACTTTTGGGAGTACCAGCAGGTCGGAGCAAATCTAGCGTTTCGCAGTTACTTTTACTTCCAGTATTTAAGATCAATACATGGATATTAAAACATACAGAATTTGTTGAAATGGATTTTAAAGCACTAGGCATAGGCGACGATAGTGTTTTGTAATTTTTGCGATTTTTGAAGGTTCCCACTACGGGGCATCGACTTCTACGACGATTTAAAAATGTCCCCGTTAAGGGGACACCGACTTCTACAACGATTTAAAAATGTCCCTGCTACAGGGACACCGACCGCAAAAGGTTAAAAATTCATCATATTTCATTGATGTACACAAATCTTTTGATACACCCTATAACACTTCCTTCCTGTATCCTGGTTAACGGACGAAAAATCATACTCAAAGGGCGAACATGCGCCCTAACGACGAACGATACACCTTCGCTGGTAACTTTGTAACCAGGTTACGAAACTGCCGGCAATTTTTTTGCGTGCGGACCGTTATCTCCGGCGCTTTTTCACGGGCACGGTGGCACACATTATGCTTAACGATTTATCGTAAGCATTGATTGCGCGCCACTTTTTTTTTTCGCCACCGTACGGGACAACGGTCGTCGCTCGTTAGCGCAGCAGGGTGTATCAGCGGTTGGTATCAATTTTCGCCCAGGTTTCGGGATCGCGTTCCTTCCAGCCCGGATCGCCATTCAATTAAGGGGAGGTTCTCATCTGAGAGCCCCAAAAGAAGGTCATTTTCTCGAATTTTGTTCTCACTGAAGGAAATAAATGAAGAACTCTAACTTATCGTCACTTGTTTAATGAATCAAAAGGTGCAAAAAAAAATTTTTTTTATTGAAAAATAATGTGACAATGTTTGTTTACACGCCTTGTAATATGACGATCTCAAGAAAAGGTAGTCGGTTGTTGCCCACTCTAGCATCTACAAAAGTTATCAAAAATGACTAATGGAAGAATTTTTATGAAATATATGAGTGTAGTTAAAGCCCCTACTAGAATCATCAATGAAAGTCGAAAATTAAAAAAATGGCGGACATTTGAGTTTTCTTTTTCGTTTTTTCACCTTTTTTTCGCTCTTTAAAGTACTGTAAAAAACAAAATAATGCATATATCATCTTGATTCTAGTAGGGGCTCCAATAAATCAAATCTACTTCAAAACAAAATAAATAGAAAGGCGATCTATCAAGTAGTTTTTGATTAATCTTGGGAAACAGTTTGAAAAACACGATTTTTCAGGAGACACGATTAAAGATTCGATCGACGAAACTGTGTTAACGTCTAAATATTATCCCTTGTGGCTAATCACCGATTCCAAGGCCATACATTAGCCCCTCCTCAAGTTCATACTGTCCGTGCAGATTCATCCAAGAATAAGATATCCTCCGCTCAAACTACCACTCGATTTCAATTTTTCAGTCAAAAAGTAGTTCTCGTTTTTATTCCATAACTTTTTTAAAAAATTATATCCGACTTCTAAACATAATTTACTATAAAAAAATGAAAAAAAAAGAAATTTCGAATTTTTAGTCGGTCATAATGAGAACCTCCCCTTAACCGGGACAGCGTAGCGCGCCCTATATCGTTTGTCGTCACTTCCACGTCATTGGCAGTATTCCCCTGTGCCTTTTTAACGGAGTATCGTCTTTTAAACTGGCCATTATCCAATTATCTCGGCCGCCCCGCGCTTTTCACTGCTGCTACCCGCGCTAATTAAACCAGACTCGCCGGGGCCCGGGCATATCGCGACCACGGCCGAATTAAGAAACCACTCGGATGTGCCGAGGTGTCGGTCTTAATGTTTCGATCGTGTTACCGTTCGCTTTCGGCATATCTTAATTTATGGGGACACTTCCCGAAGGAGGATCCACCGTGCGGCGAGACACGCGAGCAAGTTCACCGGATAAATATTTCATTCATTGCGGTCATATAGCGGATTATTCTTCTTTTTTAAGCCGCGCTTCGATAAGAAGGTTAAGGTTCGTTGACCCTTTGCACTGCTATGTCGAGTCTCACGCGACAAAATACGAGGAGAACGACAACTCTGAAGCGCGAAGGGTTGAGAGCTCAGTTTAAATATGGGACTGTTTAAGGACAGTGACTGTTTAATGTGCTTCTTTAACTTTTAGACGCACAAGTTAAGAATACAAATTTAGAAATAAGATTAAAGCTTAATAAGCTAAAAATTATTAATTTCTGTACTTTAGTGGTATGCTTAAATATTTTAGTTTGTCAGTGAATAAACGTACATACATAGTGAAAGATTATTCGTATCACTTTGTGATTCAAATCAGTGGTACCTAGCAATAGTTAATTGCCTCTGATATAGTGTCACATCTTTGTAAATTTACGAATGTATAACAGAATAAATTGATTAAAAATTTATGTAAATGACAGTTTAAGTGAAATAACAGGAATTTCAATCTGTGAATAAAACGAATCCTTATTATTATAATTTATCATTTTTTATGGCCAGAGTTTCGACGCATAACATTCTGTCAGTTTCAAAAAATAAGTAATTATACAGACATGATGTTTTTTAAGTAAATTTCATCATTATCGTTCGTCTTTTAATTACAGGACCCTGCGGCAACCTGCTTTACGTTGTACCGTCTGCGAAAGTATTAACTGGGGGGTCTGGAGTATCACGCTGGAATTTTTAATTTTTTGGGAAAACGGATTCGAAAGTTTAAATGCACGCGCGAAATACTTGAACTCGATCTTTCCAAGAGTTATTGCCAGTTTCGCTTAGACGCGTTTCAATATACATACTGTTTTGCATCCAGTTTCATAACAGATGGTATGATAACTACAATTTTGCCCAAAATATATAAATCTCACTGCCCACTTAATTTCAGTTTACATTGTAAGTTGCGAATTAACTGAAATATAGATAATTTCGAAAGATAAGCACAACTGTCAGTATTTTTTAACGGAGGGAACATTCTTCGGCCATGTTTAATATTTATCTTGCGAGTTTGAAATTACAGGTAATTTTTTATAGAGCGAATAGGAGAAGGACTAAACTTTACGCGTTTTACTTTCTTCCGCCCACAGGACATAAGCGTAGAGTCTACGTTATGCATTCTATCCTCGAAGATGCATATTAAATTAAAAATTTTTTAAAACATTTAAATAAATAAGTAATTAAATTTTTTTTAAGATTCAACAAATTTTCAGAAAATCTGTATACAGCGTTCGTGAAAATATCGCTATACATTAATATATAATAGTGTCATAAAAAGTGATTCACAGACGATCATTCATCAATTATGCCAAGAAAGAATTCGTACTAAATAAATATCGCATGTGCATGCTATGTGGTTTCAGTTCGATAAAAAGCGTGAAATTTTATTACGATGTAATAATTTTACAATCTGGTACAAACTCTGTAATTTTTCCTACACTTCGTCATTCAGGAATTTAAGCCGTTGATAATTCATTCTGAACGGATAAAAGGAGGGATAGTAAATTTCAATCGACTACATGTTTACCCGAAGACACAACATATGATACGAGAAATTCAATTTCTAGAAAAAAACTACTGCGACGGAATACAAAAAACCATCGCCGTCAAAAATTTTTATTCACGATTAATAAGCATAGAAAGTACGTACTATTTCTATTACATGCATCATTTGCATCCGACCATACACAAATTTCCATGCAACTATATCGACACTTAATCGGTTTAAATTACACTTCCCCAGCCAGTTTCAGAAAAGAACACAAAAATCCGTTGAAAAAAAAAAACATGCCACCGTACGTCACACAGGAGCGAGCGGAAAAAAGCAATTAAAATTCCTTCCCCGGCCATAGACGTGTAAAAAGCAAAAAAATAAAAAGAAGTACCCGTAAAAAGAAAAGTGGTCCACTAATTTGCATCGCACGAGTAATCATAAAGTTCCATAAGCCATGGCGCATAGCGGGGTCGTGAATCGAAAAAGATTCCGTCGTATAATACGTTGGACGAAAATCACAAGCGGCAAGTCACGCGAGCCGAACCAGTTGTATCAGGCGGTCCGTAATTGTCGCGATTACCACTTACTACTCATTAATTAAATTACACCGGGATTCTTCCATGAGAGGCCGGAACATCGTGGCACGCGATTGCTCCTGCCATGGGAACCCGGCCCGGTGAGTAATGAACTCCCCTTAAAAGCTTTATGGAGTCCCCGTGATTTTTTTCATACTCCGACTAATTGCTGATCAAAAGCGGATTCGTTACGGTTTAAGAATACTCGAGATGTACTGCGTGCTTCGTGTGGGAACGGTGGTTTTCAACTGGATGTATATAATCTCTTACGAGCATCGCGATTAAGATCTCGTAATGTCAAAATACGATTGCTTATCGAATCGTGAAGATATGAATATGTGTGTAATTTAATATTAGCGATCGTATTCTATGTTTTAGCTTCGTTACTAAAAGCAAAAGAGATTGAAAGTTCAGTTATAAGGAGATATGTACATTCCTTCTCTTACTACCTCACCTATTCTTGTGTTAGAAAAAGAAGAATGTTCTACTGAATTCGAGGTGACTAACCTCGGATTAAACTGAATAATTGATTTCAACTAGGTACAAAAAAGAGGGCTGTAGATAAAAAAAAATGTTAATGCTTTAATGAACGTGTAAGCGATCCAGACCGGATCGATGGCACCAATCATCTCCGTCGATAACAGATGTGTAGTTTCCAAACCGAAAGAAAAACTCCCCACTCTCACGATCGGGATACATTATCGTTGCGTTACGATACACATCCGTGCCAACCGGCAATTTGTACTAATCGGAGCACACTGACCGGCCACTTCGT
This sequence comes from Mimumesa dahlbomi, assembly GCA_917499265.3. Taxonomy (NCBI): domain Eukaryota; kingdom Metazoa; phylum Arthropoda; class Insecta; order Hymenoptera; family Crabronidae; genus Mimumesa; species Mimumesa dahlbomi. The sequence continues at coordinate 4,677,007 of OU824118.1, read as the reverse complement.
AATTATCAGAAGCACCGCGTACATTATTAATCAAGATCCCCGTAGGGTATCTTTCCCCCGGCGAACTAAATCGCCGCCGATTAATCTCGTTTAATCGGTAATTAATGTACCGCGCCGAAATACTTTTTCGCGTTCGCCGCACGAGGTATATTACACCGGCGGCGTGTCCAGCCGCTAATTACACCCACTTCGCGCGGTTATGTAGAAAATGAGCCGCACGTTCGCGCGACTCACGACACGTGTACACATTTGTCTTGGTGCCCGCATACGGCTGATCCCACCAGATGCTATCCCGCCACGAATTCCGTCGATTATTCGCGGAACCGCGATACGGTATTCGCGACTTTCGATTGTTCTTATTTCATCGTGCAGACTCCGCGGGTACCGCGGTAGGAATTCCGAAACGCTGCAGGTATACGCGGGAGAATATACTGTGCGTCGATACCTAACGAAATTCAGTTACTCGCAATTTGTATATATATAATGTTGACAATATGTATGTATTTTCGGTATTCTGTTTGTTTAAAAATTACTTATCAAAAGGAAGATGTACATTAGGTGGTCGTTAAAAATTTAATCTTTTGCGACGACCCCTAAAAAGCTTCCTTTTGATGAAAAAACACTGGGATTTTGTTTTTTTAATTAAAAACAACACGTGCCTCAAGACGATCTAAGTTAATACGAAACAAAGTTTACTTAAACCTCAGAGTGAATTTGAATATCTTTCATTTTTTTATTTAATAGACCCAATCAACTGGGAAACATTTTGAATTTAAATTTTTGTTTATTGTTATTTTGATTAACTAGTGTTTTTTTCTTGATTTGGGTTCTATAATTGTTTATATTTCGAATAAAATTGTATTTTTCATAAAAAATTCCCTGAAAACATGATTATACCAAAAAATTAACTTAGATCGTCTTGAGGCACGTTTGTTTTTAGTTTAAAAAAAATCCAAGTGTTTTTTCATCAAAAGGAAGCTTTTTAGGGGGCGTCGCAAAAAAATTTAGTTTTTAACGACCACCCTAATGTACATACATTGACAGTTATTCAATTTCTGATTCACACCGACAACGATCGTAGATTATTTAATTAGAGGATTACTTATATGCTACAAAAAATAGACGAATAATTAAATGGTTTGATTTCACTCTATTAACCACTTAAGTGTGGCGATCTTTTTGCAAAATGTTCAGCTGTGTACCACGAGAGTCAAATGATAACGTTAGAAAATTATGGATACATGAATCCCATCTTAAATTATTTACATTGACCTCTAAACTTTCTAAACATATTAAAATTTACGAATATATCTTGGTTTTTACCGACATTACGATACAAATATTAAAGGGTAACATAATTTTCGTATGACGGATATAGTCGTCAAACACACTTAACTGGTTAAGGATTTCAAAATTTGTCGTCCGACCATCCAAACATTGAAACCGACTTCGTCCTCGGAGATCCTCGATTCGGTTTGGGGAATGCCAATTTGATCACAAACGCGACGAGTACCGGGGATCGCGAGTCTATTGCATAAGATAAAGCACCCAAGTATAATCCTCCGAAGGAACCGTGGTAACTTAACATTCCACGCTTGCATAACGAAAGTAGCACTCACCGGCGACGACATGCACAGGTATACACACTTGCATGGAAACTGTGCACACGTACACGTGTATACACAGGCAATCCGGTCAGCGTATATATCCCCGCGGTAAGTATAGCAATCACGGGCTAGATAACACCGGTATCCTTGACTCTAGCACACAAGTATCGATGCGTGTCCCGCGACACGTCGTCTGCGAATGCCATTCGGCGTGAGTGTACGCATCGATTTCGCGAGAACCGGAATTATCGATATTAAGAAAAATCGACCAACTCGCAGACACACCGAGACACCTTAAAGCGGGATACAATAGATTTCTACTAAACCGTGGAAATGTTTTTCAAATACGGGCTCGAAGTCTATTCCGCCGATTGCGAGTAGGATTGTTATCTCTGTGTAACATTTGAACGACGCACGATATATATTCGCGTATATGGATTATGGTAGCGTTTTGCATCTTTGATATTTGCATCGTTCGCGTCGCGTGTCGGTTGAAAATATTCAATTGCGTATGCAAATACGACATTGCTTTCCCGGATGTACATACATACGTTCGGAAGGATTTTAGATGCGAGAGTATTATAAGATTATGATAGATTCACTCGTAGCGATGATTCAGATCGAATCGAACGGAAATGTAAATAAATCGGAATTCAATTCGGATTTGGAAACGTAAGTTCCACGATAAAAGAATTTCGCGTAGAAAGTGAAAGTGACGCGTCCCACCGTGTAACATCTTATCGAGTCCGTTAAAACTCGAATGAAAATAACATTTCACGTGAAGAACTCACCAGTAGGAAAAGTACCGTGCTCGTGGCAGTCGCTTCGAACGATATTCCGCACGCCATTTCTCGCGATTGGACGACCAGGCTCCTCCTCTACCAGACCATCCTGAGTCTCGTCAGGGAAGCATGCGTCTCCGAAGGATCTTCTCCGAGTTTCTCGAATTAACCCCGGTATCACTGTTTCACCACAAAATCACTACGATACGAATTCTCGATGGGCCCCACTTCCAGGGGCTTTGTTAATCCTTCCGATTAAAACCGAATGTATCTACCTTTAAATCTCTCGTCTCCCTTTAGCGCAACGATACCGTTAAAAAAAAAAGAAATGAGAATAAAAACAAAAAATGAATCACGGCCGATCACTGTAAGGACTTCCAACTGCCGGTCCCTGTCAAAGTAACTTGATAATGCGCTGAACAGAAGTCCCCTTCTCCGCTCACTGTCCGATCACTGTCGCGTTCGATCAGCTTCTATCGACCGTGGATATCCTTAACAAACTGTTCCCTCCAATCCTTGCGAATCCTTTTTTTCTTCAGCTATACCGTGGAAACTCTGTAAACTGCTGGCTAACAGCAAGGACTAGACTCGACGGTTGATCCAAGGACCAAGGGCGGAGGGTTCTCTCCTCGTGATTAAAGGTGACGATTGTACGGTCCTAACCGTAGCACAGGGCTCGGGCAACTGACAGCGGGTCAGAGCCGCGGCACACGGCGCCACGCCGCTCTCACAGCTGATCCGAGAGAGCCGATCGCCTCTACCCGCCTCTCTACCCTCTCTCTAGCACGCGATTCTCAACCTCCGATTTACCTCCGACTAACCAACGTCCGTCCAGGACGAACGGAGCCTGTCTCTGTGCTACCTCCGCGGATGTCAGACACACGCGATACCAACGTCTCGGAGTCTCTTACGGTGTCTCGTTTCCCACCTGGTTTTTCTGCCCGTTGGGATAGCTCCGACCCGGGGAAACGAAGCCGCACCGAAAGGCAATGAGCAACCTCGCGGTCCTTGAATTTTACACTTGCATCGTTTTCACCAGTTTTCCCGATGGAGAATTGATCCGGTCGTTCTCAACGCGAACGGCTTACGGCTGAGAATAGGTCTGCTGTTGAATTTTTGAAGGCCGTGGAGAAAATCGCTGCTTGGACATTGGATTTTCAACGTTTCCACTAGGTCGTAAAGTAGGGAACTGGAAATTTGCATGAATTTTCTTTCAATTTTATATCATACGCTTGGCATTTTGTAAACATTAGTCGGGCATGGAATTTTTCGAGCGAAATTGCGGATTGGAAATTTAATTGTAATACTTAGGAAAGAATGAGATGTATTAAGGTAAAATTTATATTTAAGAACCCCGTGACGTGAATTTTAAAGTATTTTGTTTCATGACCATGTCGTACCTTGAACTCATATTAAGATCTCATTAGGCTAAGTATTGTATTTTAATCGTGCAATATAATAAATCCCTTAATAATTTAAAGATAACGAATAGAACATTTCGTGCGATTAATTAGTTTCTTCTATCGAAATATTATATTTTAAAATTTGGAGGGAAAAACAAAAATCTTCCGATAAACAAGTTGTTATTAATCAAGTGCAATATCAACAATCACAAAGTAAATGATAGAAATTATATTTCCTATTGGCATTAATATATCATATATTAATAACTTAAACTTTATGAAATATACAAATAAAACAATGTCAACAAAATAATTTGTTACTTTTAGAGATTGTCTATACAATTATTAATGCTCGCGTTTGTTATACGTCGTTAATGATGTAAAAATAAATAAAACTGATTTGCTTTATCGTATTAAACGGTGGAACTAGAATTTTACCAATTTTTAATACACATATATTCATACATAATGTAATAATATAATTACTCAATGCAAAGTACACGTTGTGTCTTTTGTTTCCAATGTATGCAGCCGCGGAATGCATTTTATCAACAGCGTTATGGTTGATGCGCTAATTGATACCTATCAGAGCGAATTTCTTTTCTCCATCTTTCACTTTCCGGTTGCTCCTTTAATGAGAAACGAAGCGTAGTAACAACCTGATCTCGGTCACGATGTTTTTTCCAGGGCACTAGCTCACCTCGTCTATGCGTTAAAGCCTATGACCGTGATATTCACGTCTGATTAAGTTTTTGTTCGCAAGCAACCGCGTAAGGGAAAGTATCGTGAAACATATGTTACGTATCGCACGCTATCGACTACAATTTCAGGTGACGATGTCAATTTATCCCATTCGAATTGCGACACCCATTATATCGAAATCCTTGTAATAATATTTTTCATCGTGTATGTATATCAAGAACGTTTAAATATTATATATGAATTTAGCAGTCTACATAAGATTTCTACACGAAATATTACAATTTGGATAGGTACCTTTTGAGAAGCATTTGTAGATAGACATATAGTGAAAGGGACAATATTTTTAATTACCGACTGATATTACCGATTACATTCCAACACATGTACACCAAGAATTCTAATTTAACAATGTTAATTGCTTCCCATTACCGATATTTCTTGATTAAATTCTTTTCTTGATACAAAAGAAAATTAGTTAATTAAGCAATTGGTTCCACATGCCACTTACGTCGAATAAAAATTCGATTTTTAATTTAATCATTTCTAGACACCATCACGAGCAATTAATACCTAATTACTCTTCACGCGTTAATATCGAAACACCATCTTAATTGCTGATATTACGATTCTGCCTCTACCATCGGCATTGAACTGATAAAAACGATTGTGTAACAATTGTAGTTTAACAAGGACTCGCGTGAAGCGGGATCTTCCGTCACGAGGTCGCGAACGTGAGGTGCAATAATTAATACCTAAGGTATTATTCATAAATATTAATGACAGCCGTGTCTACGGGTCGTCTTCGAGATTCGTATATCCCGCAACGGTTTTACGAGCTTGCAAAAAGTTCGGTGCCTTAAAGCACGTTAATTAGGTGCATAGCATTCGTTACCGTAGCCCGAAGGTCACGAGTAAACTGTCGCTGACGACAACGCTCTATAAAACGTTCTCCGCGTTCTGGGAATACCGCCCACGTGCCCTTAATGGCCGCCTTTTTCGAATAATTTTTCACGGTCCCTCAAATTTCAATGGATAATTGCGCACTAAAGAGTTAACGAAGTTTTCGGAAGCTTTCATCTGTTTTTACACGCAGCCTTTTTTATTCAGAGTTACAAAAGACATTTAATTACAGCGATCGTAATATCGGCTCGCATACTTTTATTACGTACACACAATAGGTAGTAATTATAATTCATACGGAGTTACGAGTCGAAGAGTTTTCGTGAACGACAAATAAGAATTCCATTTGATTCACAATTACATACGTCGATGACGTTTCTTAAAAACCCTCATTGATGTCTCATATTTATACCCGAGGATTAATCTAATATCCATATTTTCCCAAATACCGATGATTCTAACATTCACGCCCGCGTTAATACCGCTTCACAGGAATTGTATTTCCACAAATTCCAGTTTCCCCGTCGACAAAGCGGAAGGCTGAAAGCCGCATGGGGTCACGTTTCTCGAAAAGAAAAAGGAACTCACGCAGCGCGTATTACGCGCTCTTCACACGAATTCCTCGAACCGATCGCGGACGAATCGTTCTGGTATTTCTCGGGGCCGTCACGGCTAGACCATAGCCGATGACTATTCGGGAATACAAAGCGATTTAACGAGATCCTTGTGCAATAAGCGCGGATGAATAACCGACCTTGCGCACGAGCGGGACGACCTTCGTTAAGTTAAGAGCGCAGGATCCTGCCAGTTTTTCACGTCACCCGACTCGAATTCGCGAGCATCAAGATCCCGCTGGAAGACTTTTACGACAAACCGTCCGGAATTTACGCGTCGCTGTTTTATTTGTCAGGCTACCGTTCTACTCGAAGGAATAAAACATAGACTCCGGCGCAAAGGGTGATAATATGACCGCGATTACACTGGACTTGTATTTGAATTTGAAATGAAGGAAAGTATGTTTATCTTGTGAAAATTTCACGCGATCATCCGGCTTTAATTTAAAGTAAATTAAAGTAATAATTTTGTAAGACTTTTTTCACACTAGATTTACGGATGTTGATTATATACCTACTTTTACTGAAGTGTACTTTACTAATATACTAATATAATTTACTAAGTGTAAATTAAGATTTACATATGTTTCATTATTTAACTAAAAACCAACGTATGTATTTCGAAAATAATATTAAAGTTTTATATATATATATATTTTCATATATTTATTTTATATATATATTTATATATATATATTATATATATATATTTATATATTTATATATTTATATATTTATATATTTATATATTTATATATTTATATATATAATATTTATATATATTTATATATATTTTATATTACTATATATATATATGTATATAGTAATTAAATTTTGAATGAGTCCAATTGGCCCGGTCCGTAAGTTTAGTGTTAACCGAGGATAGTTATCTTATAAGTATGTTAAATAATTTTGAAAGACTAAAATGGCTCGTTTACATTATACTTTGTTTATAATTAGTGACTTGTAGTTTGTTTTTGTATTATTTTACATAGATATAGTCAAGGGAAAATTAGAAATGCCAGTAATTATAAGGTCATTTTAAGCAACATCAATTCAGACAGTTCTGTTAAATTCTTGTTTCCAATTTTTACACGCATTTCTCTAAGACATACAAAATAATTAATAACATGTAAAGTGTTATATAAAAGATTGTTTCAACACCTTTAAATGATATATCACACACGCGGGAAAAACAATTTTATCGAGTTAGAAATGTTGTGCAAATGTAATTAAATAAAAAAATATAATATCGAACCTTGCGCCTGTATTTTGTAATATCTCATACGTTTGAGTTCATTGTAACACCGGCTTAGTCAACGCGAAGTTATCAACATTTAGTGTTGTACCGTAACAATGACACGATTATTATTAGTATTGCTGTAGAAATTGACTGACGCAATAAACTAACTATTCGTTTTATGAGCGACTTTGAATAATCCTAATTGATATTAATGCTTTTAAAACGTGTTGTTTGCTGATTGCGAATCACGTGTTTGAGTGTGGATAACGTACCTTACAGGTAGTGATTTTTTGCATTGGAATTATGCTTGGACATATTTAAAAATGCGCTACAATAATGACATGCTAATAAGGTAGATCTTACGGGACGCGGGCAATTTACTATAAATACTTAATGACGTAGATAATATGATGTAACATAATGCACGAACACCACGTGAAAAAAATGAATGGTTTTTAGTGGAAACACGTACGCGTGTCTAATGCAAAACTGTCATAATTTGCGTCCGTGTTTTATTCGAGAAATTGAGAGTACATATACTTACCGCATGGCTGGTAGATCAAGTAGTTAGCTGAGATAATCAGATTATTCATCGCTAACACCCGGCTACGGCAATCAATTAAATTGTATCGATTCGTACGATCGAAACGCGACGCATGTAGAATACGTACGCGGTTACCGACTGAATTGTATTTAAGTATACTTTCTAATATAGTATTGTTCTGTTTAAACTGACAAAAAAGATTAGTCGTCAAAGAGACTTGTAGTACTGTTATTAAATGTTTTATGATTCAATTATTGGTAGAGTAACTTTTTTAAACTAAGCACTTACCATTTACGGTAGCGTGATTTGTATTTCCATTTTAATTTATTTATTTTGCGATGCGTACACTTTGCCCCAAGTTACAATCTACTGTTAATATTATAGATTTGTTACAACCTCTTTGTTATAATCTACGCAAGCAATTTGAAACTTTTAGAAACGACATTATCCTTTTTGCCACTTTGGAAACATTTAATATAAGTTTTCCGTGTACTGTGATACTAAATATTTCAATTATATTTATTGACACAGTTAAGTAGCAATAAAAATTGTACTCTTCAAGTATATCGATAGGAATACGATTAAGTGTATCGATAAGAATACGATCTGTATTCCGTTCTTGCTAAAGCAGGAATCATGTTGCCTTATCGGTCCACATAAATACTCATTGAAATATACCGAAATGAGCAAACGAAAAAACGTTGCATTTCGTGAAACGATAAAGTATGCATAGTACACGGTAAGGGGTTCTTTAAACGCGTACATTTAACCGAAAATTAATAACGTTGCATGCCGATTTATAAGTCGATACCTTCAGGCTTCGCGTATTAATGAAATTTTGCGAAAAATATCACGGTTCCTGGGAAATATAATATACAAATATATATCTGCTGAGAATAAGGGAAATTCTTAAAAAATATCGAATCATTAAACCTTTGAATATTATTGGACTTGTTGCTGCCCGGCGCTATCAAACTTTTTCAAAAAGATTACAATAAACCATAATAATAGAATGTAAATTTTAACGATCGTATATACGATACATAATCAGAGAAGCTTATCTGGCTATAACGATATTATGTTCTATAGCCACTAAGTATTTGATAAACCATGATTTTATATTGTAATTTGAGAACGAAAATTTGGGACCCAACGCTATAATCAACTTTACTTCTTTCAGAATAACCGTGTTCGATAAATTAACACACCATTCCTCTGTATCGATGAATTCAATGATACTCTCAACGCAATCATTATCTTTCTTAATATTAACGAATTAACTCAGAACAATAACTCTCGTGCTTACGAAAAAGTTTGTCGTATTTTAGTTTCTGGATATGGAAAAACGAACTGTAAATCTCAGGTAATAAGATACTAGTAATTTGAAATTGCAAGTTTTGTAGTGTATTTTTAAAATTATTTTCTTTGTAATGTATGTCTTTAATCTCTAAATTCAATCGTTATAGACCACAATAGGTGGAAAATTGAAAATAACTTTGAAAGTACAAATGCACTATAGGATGATACGAAATTTTTAACTGTTAATTAACAATGATGCATAATTAATTAACCTAACCGGACCTAACCTGCAAAAGGTACCAATTCATGCTACTCAAAATTAGTGGGTTATCTGTGTAGAATAACATGGACATAAATTTATAAAGTGTAGTCATGATGTGAATCACAATGGAAAAATTTAATCGATAATATCCATATACGTTGTTCCCTGAACGAGACAAATCCAAATATATGGGTATTGATTTTTACGGGAAACAGAAAGTGGATACTGTATAAAACTACAATAAACCGACCAGGTCTCGATAATATATTTCGGAGACTGTCTAAAGAAACTTTAAGTTTAAAGAAAGTGATGCTACGTGTTTGGCGGAACATGCTTGGAATAATTCATTTTTAAACACAACCAGACGATCGACGTCGACATATCGTGGAGAACTAAAGAAATTACAACAGATACTTCCATGTAACGTTATTCCGACGACAATTGATTTCTTATACCGCGACACCACAAAATTATAAATACAAAACAGTGACCGTGAAGGAACACTATTTTTACATGTGTAATAGGAAACTTTTTCTAGTGTATCAAACTATTTACATAAATTGGCCACATGGAAGAGTTACGGATTTCAAAACCGATGAAAAACAAATTTTTCTGAATTAAAATGACCGTCATAATTGTATTTGTACTACTTGTTTACAACGTAAACTAATTTTAAGTACCTGCCTTGTTTGTAATAATACAATATATAATATTGTTTATAATAACTCTATACTTTTGAGATGTCGAAGTTAAACTCTATATGCTGAATAAAAGAGAATAAATATAATGAATAAATAAAACTTAAAAAACAAATGAAAATTAAAAAATAAATTAAAATTTTATTTCAAATTATAGTTCTAGAAATTAAAAAAATTTCTCCTCGTATATTCATAGTTTTCACTTGTTTCTCCTTTATAAAATACGCAATATACAGGGTGTCCCAGCTAACGAGCAGGTCCCTGAACCAACTGATAGCATAGGTAATTCTAATATAGGGAAGTGACATTCCTAATGTCGTATCTTAATTTGTGGCCGAGTTATTAACGAAAAACGATAGCCAATCAGAGGGCTTCGTCGGGCCTGGCGGCGCTACAGTAGAAGGTCTGCACCAGTAGGGTACTGTGCGAGTAGGAACCGTCGCGCTGCTGGGCCCAACGAAGCCCTCTGATTGGCTATCGTTTTTCGTTAATATCTCGGCCACAAATTAAGATACGACATTACGAATGTCACCTCCCTCTATTAGAATTACTTCAGCTATCACCCGGTTCAGTTACGGTTCACGTTAGCTGGGACACCCTGTAGAGCTTGCATATTTTTTCAACAAAAATACTATTTTTTAAGTTACGCCACTTCTAATACTTTCGTTTAACACTACACTTATGTTAGAAATTCAACAAATTCCGTATGTCATTAGATTCTACAACTGATAGTTAACACTAGAACTACCGAGGATTAATTCAGTCTATCTAAAAACATTAGATAAATATATCCACAAAAAGCATCGAAAATGCAAAGCTATGTGCCAAGTACAAGAGAATGTTACATTGGAATAGGTTGCTCATTAACATAAACTGCATTTTACACAGGATTTGAAATCAATCAAATGTGAGCAAGTACAAATTATTGTAGAGCAACGACACAATACTATCGCTAAGTAAATATATACAATTAACTAAATTTCTCAAAATATGGTGTCTTCTCATTTAATGACTAAATCTGTTTACTGCTCTATTAAATGTACTTGGTGGCCCGCTTTTTACGAAGCTTGATGTCAAAAACGTAACGTAACAAACATTTCTAATTTAATATGTTAACAATCTGGATGTGTGTGAGAGGAAATTACATATACATATTGTAGTGTATTTCAACAATTGATGTTAAAATAAATTAAAAAGGAACGACGTGAGATATTTAAAGGACTTTCATTCTAAACAGTAAGAAGCCCACTTTATACTGTGTTTTAGCAACTCTCTGTTAATGTCGCACATTCCCAATTATTTATGCTTAGGGGAGTTTATACTACAGTTATTTTTTACCATCGAACCTTCGTAAAAAGCGGGCCACCAAGTACATTTAATAGAGCAGTAAACAGATTTAGTCATTAAATGAGAAGACACCATATTTTGAGAAATTTAGTTAATTGTATATATTTACTTAGCGATAGTATTGTGTCGTTGCTCTACAATAATTTGTACTTGCTCACATTTGATTGATTTCAAATCCTGTGTAAAATGCAGTTTATGTTAATGAGCAACCTATTCCAATGTAACATTCTCTTGTACTTGGCACATAGCTTTGCATTTTCGATGCTTTTTGTGGATTTCACTCCATTCGTAGAATTATGTAAAGTACAGTATGTTTTTTTATTGAAATACTTGTTATTAAAGAAATAAGGAAATAAAGAAATCAGGAAATGCAGGAAAACAAAGAAATATACAGAACTCATTATTATGATAACTTTGCAATCATGATGTGGCAAAATGTAAAAAATTATCCTTTAAATGTTATTTATGTTTAAAAAATATAGTAACCAGAATTATGTATTTAAAAATTTTTAAAAATTCTTTGAAGACGTGAATAAAAAAATCAGAGACTCTTCCGGAGACAGTAAACATTTAGTCTAGGTACTAGGACTTGCATATATTGTCAGTAATATTGAAAAAGAAAACACATTTTAAGGAATTAGCAAAATAATGAACATTTAACTATTGCAAGACAGTGACGGATTTGTACGTTTGGGTTTTAAATTCTTAATTCAAAAATTATAATAAACATAGAAGTGGACAAAAATTGTTTTATGAGAACGGGGTAAATTTAAAATAATAGTTAGTGTGTATTGCTGAAAAATGTTTCTAACTTTTAGAACTTTAATTTGGTCAAATGTATATCCTTGTAAACATTTTTCGATTTACGTATAACAACGTCATCATGTCCGTTAATCTTACATATATTTCAACGACGGGTTTGAACAAATAGTGTTTAAGTAATATCATAACACTGTCACAACTAGATAAAAAACAATTTGGAGATTCAATAGCCGAGATGGTAAAGTGTCGATACGAAGCACGTAACAAAAATTATTTAACAGTGCCGAATAACCCGATAAAAAGAATTTGCCTTCTTTTTCTTGGAAGACCTGTTTACAGAACAATTTGATTATGTACTAAAGAAGAGCTTGTAGAAATTTTAAGATATGCTTTGACATGTATCGAAGTTCTAACAATGAAACACATTAATTATTGATAACACTTTGAAAACTTCCGAATGACGTACTAATGCGTGCATCACGAAGGTATCTACCTTTCCCTCTTTTTCGTAATAATTCGTTCTCGATGTGGCGTACTATGTCTCCGGATATAAACAACTGACACCGACTTCTTTGTCTATAACTTTCCGTCACTCCGTCGCGCTCGCACTAGCCAAACAAACGACACGCCGCGACTTGGCCACGCAAGCATGTGTGAGAGCGCGGCTGACGACAAAGCAATGCGGAATTTAACATGATTCGAATTTTTCTAGCATAAGGGCCTCTCTTTCTTTACTTCTGTCTGTCACGCTCGCACTCCTAGCGCAGCCGTAGCGACAGCCGAGAGCAACGGTGCGTCTTCGTCAATCGTGGTCACTCATTAATTTTATTCTAAACATTTCTAATTACTTTATCGGGCATTTAAGTAATATTTATTTTCAATATTTTTTAATTTATTTTTTATTCATTTGAAAAAAAGTCGGCGTTTAATCTGTTCTAAGCGTAATGTTGCGATATATTGTTAAGCCTAAGTTTCAAAAATCAAATACATTTCTTCTACAATTTAAGAAACCATTATGTTAAATTTATAAATTATTGATAACCCTTGAAGATTTTCTGAATACCAATAAGCAACTCTTGTATTTGGTCCGAGACAAAACCTTGTCTCTTGATTTTTTTCCGGCATGTCTCAGATTACATAGAAAAATCTACGTTATCGGCAGAAAAATTATCTCGCATGGTATGAAACATATGTTAGGGTTTGACACCGGGCTGCGTGACAGGCTGGAGATGAAAATGACGATGGAGATGGAGAAGGAGGAGAGGAAGAAGACGACGTTTCTTACAAAAACGTCGACTTTTTAGATCAAAATATCTCGCAAATGGCTTGTTGGATCTTCTCGTAGTTAGGCTTAAATTACTCGGGTGGACGTCCCCTACAAGAATATCATCATAGTTTGGGGGAAATATGCGGATTTAATGCCGTTTGAATACCCCGAAAACCTCGATCTAATTCTTCCGGAAAAGAGTAGTTCAGGTCTACCAGTCGGGAACTCTTGTACTTGGCCCGAGTCAAGACCTTAACTCTTGATTTGGGGAAAGGGAATGGGTGAAGATAGTAAATTGATCGATTTAATTCTTAACGTAGACGAATATAGTTGTGCAGATTTTCAGAAAACCCACTGTTATAAATGCCAGTGAGTTTTATAAGAAATTAGGAACCAGTCATTTTGACTGCATTGGTAATTCTAGTGTTAAATCTCCCAAAAATCTTTCGTAAGCCCGTGAAATAAAACTGACAATAAATAAAAAGGAGATGAGTGACTAACGCTTTTCCCAACCATCTTCCTGACTTATTCAAGTCTACACATTACTGTACATACGTAAATTCAGTGTCACCCTGTCAGTCTGTCGTGTTCACACGCGACGTCTCCAAATCCAATAATCCCCGTATCATCGGCGTTTGTGGACGTACCTTTCGCGACAGTCTAATATAATTCCACTTGGCGCGCATACGTATACCTGTGCACGAGTAGCACTCCGTACGTACCCACGTAAATACATATACACACATAGATATAGGCGTCTCTGAGGGATCGTCGAGCACGCGGCGAGGCATCGAAGCTCCCCCGATACCGAAGCGCGGCGCTAAATTTTCCCTTTATCTGCATTACTCGGATGCTTGTCCCAGCTTCTCCTTCGGCCGGTGCATTTACTTGCAAACGTTCGCTGGAATTCAGCCGGCGAAGCCGCGACGAGCCGGCCGGCCGGCTTATATTGGAGGTCAGCCGCGACCTAGGCATATCTGGCTGCATTGTTCCGCCAGTCGCGGGGCATTGTTTCGTCGCCGGCGAAAGGTCAAGATACGGAGGACCGGACCTGGATTCGTATCTCCGCCGCGGGATTTCCAGATACGTCTGAAAAATCAGCCCTACGCGGATTAAGGATACCATCGTTCGCGGTCCCGCGTTTCTCACTCGGTTCCCCCCCCCCCCCTCCCACTCGCGGTGTGCACTTTGCGATATAATGAATGCATTATACGGGCTATCAGCCGGCAATAAATCGCTGTCGGCGCGCGGACGAAAGGACCGACACGGCGCCCGTCGCGAATATTACGGGTTAGGTACTACGTATCGGAGATAAAGCTTTGATTAAGAACGACCCGACGGTAGGGTGTATAATATACCGACCGGTACATCACATAGACGCGTTTTTAACATATAACGTATGTATTAAACGCGGCGTAAATTATCCGCGGATTCCTGCTTCCTCGCGCAGCAAATTAATTAGACGGCGCACGGAGTGTCGCAAATTAGCGGCCCGCTGACCTTAATTTAGGAGCCGAGTATCGAGGAATACACGGATCGTTTTTAAAGAAGTCGTTTCGAGATATAATGAACATTTTAGAGTTGTTCCGAGTGCTTTTAATGGGTTAATATCGTATCTTTCGCGAAACGTCACAAGGTCGTTTGTAATATTAATTATAAAAATGGAACTATCTCTGTACGCGGATTTTCTTTTATTGCTTTGTTAAGAAAGACGTTTTAATGTTGTCGGATAAGAAAACGATATAGCGCACGGAGAGGCGAAATTATATGACGTTAATGGACTAATTCCACGGTAAATTCTTGTAATCTATGGTGTTTATCGTAACGTTCGGTATGATACTTTAAGTAGCTTATGATAGTCTGTCAAGAAAGCAGTAAGGAAATATCATTAGTTTTCCGAGAAGCATCGCGACGATACAGGATGCATCTTTAAACCGCAACGTTCTCAATGAAAATCCCGGATGATTTTTATTCTGTCCTACCTGAAATCGAGTTGCTTCTTCGGGTACCGTCCCCGAAGACGAACTCGAAGATGAAACGTTCGATTAGCAGCGTTTCTGCGAGTCTCAATTATAACCCTATTAAACGCCTCGGAGACATACTTAAGCCTAAGAGCATATACGTATACCGATTAAAAATCACGAATCAGTGTAAAACTAGGTAATAAAGGGACGTGTAAAGACTAATGTGGTCGACCATGAGAATAATTGGTACTACCGAACAAGGTTGAAGTGACCGGTAACGCTGCAGGATACGGGTTCCGAGCGGTTCATTTGCGCTTTGAAAGTCTGTATCAGTTAACGAAAACCGTAATCATTTATACCGTGACCGTAATGAATAATTTAGATCATTGTATGTACGGTGCCCCCGCAATACGTTCGATTTAATATACAGCGCGAAACATCCAATTAAATAAACGGGCGAGTTCATAAATTGCACGGAACAAACGGCCGCGATAGGAAAACATTTCTGCGTGGCGTTAATCACGACGGGATCGTTAATAATCACGATTGAAAAATGTCCACGTACAAGAATGGACTACATGCGAGCGTGTTTCTCTTTCTCTCCCCGGCCGCCTTTCGGTAGCCCCAATAAAGTATCATTATGACGTGAAGTCTTTCGCGAGGTCCAGTTCCGAGTGGACAGAGTTCTCCCATGTGGTTCACGAGCGACGTCGTAAAAACTGGTATTTAATCTTGGCGCATTCCTGGTCGCCGTGCAGACGATGTAATTGCATTCCACCGTGGACACAATGTATTCATAATTCACGGGGTTCTCACTTGTCCAACGGGAAGCTTTGTCTCCGACGGTGGAGGTGCCGTCGGATTTATTTGATGCCGGAAAGTGTTGCGTCAATTATACGTTATTTAGTTAGAACTCGTTACGATAGTGATATCTTGTTCCGTGGCTGGCAGGTGCGTCGAAGTGCAGCAAGGGCCTGGTTCGAATATTTAATTACAAATTATTGCCTCGGTGTACTTTTTTGTATTATTTTCTCGCGGGAAGAATCATTTTTTTTTGTTAAAACTGATTTCTTTAAGATGGTGTGAGGAAGGAGATGTAAGTAGTAAAAGAATAAAATAGTTTTTATAAAATGAAAACATCGGAAAGTAAGATGTACTTTTCATGAATTTTGAAATAATATTTCTTTGAAATAAATTCACTTCTCTCAAAGCAACGGCATTAAAATAGTTTGATAAGAGCTTGAATTGCAGTCAAGAACTTATGATAAAATTGAGATTAATTAATCTAGGATACATTTTCCCATGAATTTTCTTTCTTTTATCACTTTGACGAATGCTGGGCCATAGAACACAACTAGTTTCCATTTGTTTGAGCATTGACAATAACAGAAGCAGAAAAGGATGACAAAACTATCAATTAATTATACGAGTGTATTTAACCAACGGTCATTACCACTCCATATAACTAATGACATAGTTGTCGATACGACATTAAACCTTTAATTAAAAAAAAATTTTTGCTAT
Organism: Mimumesa dahlbomi; assembly: GCA_917499265.3. Taxonomy (NCBI): domain Eukaryota; kingdom Metazoa; phylum Arthropoda; class Insecta; order Hymenoptera; family Crabronidae; genus Mimumesa; species Mimumesa dahlbomi. The sequence goes on along the minus strand of OU824118.1, from coordinate 4,660,089 downwards.
TAGGTATCTTTTCTCATAAACTGTTATTAACTTTTCTTCATCTTTTTTATTTTAAACTATATGTGTTTACTACAAAAAAATTATAATTATACCTATTTTTAGTTATTGGAAACTTCACGAAGTAAAGAATAACTTTAGTGTAATTACATTTTGCGCACCCCTTGAGTAAGAAAATAAAAAATTGCAAATTTTTTAAATAGGTGTCTCCATTTGTTCACATCTAATTTGTCGCGAAAATGAATTCTATTAATACGAGCGTTAAGTTTTTTTTTTAATAAAATCCATTTTTCAGAAATATTATCATATTTATATAGAGATCAAATAATGTCATTATACTTATTGATGTGGCAAATTATACGCGCAGCACGCTTTCACATAAAATATTTCCATTTGTTTCCTTTATCTATCATTTTCGTTTCATCTTGCATACCATACACTTTTAATAAAAATAGTTTCAGCTGTTCATCTTTCAAGTTGCCGACAAAAATTCCAGTATCCAACAAACCAATTACACAGTCTACCTATAAAACATTATTAATATCTTAATCATAATCCTTTTTCACTATCTACAAAATAGGATCGTTTGTCAGCTCTAAATTAGCTAATTCCCTTAGCCGTTATTAACCGACAAAGGTTACGTACATAAAAATAACATAATGACTGTCTCTCTGGAATATCTTAACATCGATGGAAACCAAATATGGGCGGTGAATCTGTAAGATACCAACTCCACAAAACAATGAGCCCGTAATTCTTGGTATCGAATCAAAATTTAAAATCTAAAAATATTTGTATAAACATTAATTCAGAATTGCTTAAATATAATAATATTTATTTAAGAGATGACACTAAAATAATGTTTATTAAATTCACAGATCAAAGCGGTGTTTTATTTCTAACATCTAATACAATCAAAGTGAGGGTAACTTTAAAAGGGATCAAATAAATATGAAAAATTCATTTACGATGAAACACGTGTATACACACATGTATACATACATATATCGTAACCCATCGTCGTTAACGTGATCGTAATAATACCATTCAGCCGAAAGCAGAAAAATCCGTCCCCAGAGAACATCAGATGCAAACGATCGTGACGAAATACAGTTCCCGAGAAATCGTTTCCTCTATACAACATACGCGTGTGTTTAACCTGGCTGTAAGATGTATAGGTCATCCCTGGAATCGCCATTTCGTTATATTTTCGACCGTAAAATGGCTCTTCTCGTCTCTGGAGTCCTACTAAGAGGTTCCATAAACGTCAGCGGATTTGATTTAGGTTAATGTAGTAAATGATTCTATCGTTTTTTTTTCTTTACGCGATTCTGCTACTGAACGCCACAGAGGAGCGAAGTTTTTACTTTTATTTTTTTTTTTTGCTTCTTCACTTGGCTAACTAACTAAACACGACAAGCATCCACGAAAACGCAAGCGATGAAAATAACGACAACCCGCCGGGAATTCTTCCAATATGTTAAACGATATTACCGAAGCTTCTGTCGTTATTTCGCACTGTTCTTTCTTCCATTCAGTGTTACAGAATGAAGAGACATTTTATTTTACCGTTCTCTATTAGTATGCTTGACGATAATGACCTTGTACCGCGAAGCCTAAATTTGTGCAAACTGCAGGTTAATAGTTTATCATTTGCTTCAAAGGCATTCGCAACGAAAATATTTTTAGTTTTTATTGTTATCCGTGAATCCTACTCTTTTATGATGGAAATCACTAGAGCTGCAGTTCAAATAATAAACATATCAATTTAAATTACTAAATTTATCGACCAACGTAACATGATCTTCCGAAAAAAGAAGCGAAGAAGACCCGGAGAACTCCAACGTTAAATTTACAATGCATTCCGGTATTAACAGTAGAACTACCAACAGGTTCTTCGTATATTAAAATGTACTATATACAGGTCACGGAAACTATAGCAGCACGTGGATCATAAATGTCATAAATAAATCCTTTTTCTGCCCGACAAAAGCAGCTTTATGATATCGCTAATCGTGGAACGGGAAAATCGAATTCTGTCAATCCGACCGGTTTGATAGTACTCGGGTTCAAAACTGTTTTTATTCTTACGACAGTCTTTCAAAATGGCACAAACGTAAAAGATCTATTATAATGACCAGGTGAATTAACCAGTTGCGCATCCCGAGTGCAAAGCAACCGCGAATAGAGCTGTGTTATCGCTAGATCTATGGTTTCTCCCGCCGTTCTATCACTCGGGATGATTAGAGACTTCACCGTTCAAAGGCGCAGTTTCCATCGCTTATTTTCCATATAACCTAGTGCGTGTGGGTTCGTGTATGTTGCATCGTGTATGTATGTATGTACCTAAGCGAGTAATGTATCATGTGAACAAGTGCTCGGCTTGTATTACGACTGAGGAGTTATCGTAAATCTATGACAAAAACAAAGGTGGCTGTGGCGGACAGTTCGGATGGTATTTTCCAAGATTCTTGAAAATATGTATTGTAAATACATACATACATAGATATTCGTATATCCGTAGATAAATATATTCATAGATCTATTGATCTCTCAGCGATTCCAGAATTAATTATCGTGACGTTTGTTTGGGGCAAATTTTGCAGTACGTTGTCGAATTACTCGGCACAATTTTTGTTATACACAAGTATCACTCTCTGTAACTTTAAAATAAAAACTATTAATTTTAAATGCAAATACAACATGAAATAATATCGTAATACAAATAGTATTATTTTTTTCTTTTTAAAACTATATTTATAAATCACTGTTAGCTCCAAAGTTGCAAGTAGTATTACTAATTCCAATAACAGTTTCGAAGGATTAATTTTAACATTTTCTCCACACGTATAATTACAATGACTAACAATGCTCGTATCTTCAGAGGTATTCTACTACAATAACGGTAAACGGTAACAACTATTTATAAATAAAATCAAAAAATATTAGTGACCATCAAAAAAAAGAACAAAATTATTATCTTCCCCATAATCTTCCCTAATAACCCCGTTCCTTCTATTCTTCGGCAACAAATCATCGGTCAACAATCCGTGCAAACGTCTTGACAATTCCGCGCTCGTGATTCAGAATCCAGCTATTCCCGCCTTTCGCGGCGATCGCGGCGTGAAAAAAAAAATAATGTCGGCGCTCTGTTATCTGGCGCGCGGCTTGCATCGAGCGCAACAGAACGGGTGCACTTGTGGGTAATGCATCATGGGAAGCAAGTGCCCGGGCAATAATACGGACGCGAATTCGTCGTAAATCTTGGCACGCTTGCCGGGCGAGTTTAAGGGGTTATATACAGTTAAGAGGCGCAAAAAAAGCGATTTTTCAAGAATTTTTCCTGAAAAGACAGTTAAATTGATTAATGTAAAAATTTGTACACATATTGAGATAACTTTTAACTGTATTTTAATATTTTTTATTTGTAAAAATAATAATTTTGCGAGCTGTTATAGCTGATCTCCAGGAGCTCTTCTAAAAAAAAGCACTTTGCGGTGACCACGATATCTCGGGACTGAATCTTTTAAAATGAAAAAACCGAACGGATTTCGTTAAAGTAACGTATAATCTAGTAATTAATCGAAGGAATAAACAAAATAAAAGTTTTTGACAAAATGGCAGCTTCTAAAAAAAAATCGATTTTTCACCAAAATTTTTGCCTTAAATTGTTCATAAAACAAAAAATATTAATCGGAGAAAAGAAACCTTCGTTTAATTACTAAAAAATATAGTCAACAAGCTTGTGTTAAAATTTGAGACTGATCGGTCCAGCCGTTTTCGAGAAATCGTGGTCACCGCCTTTGAAAACACAGTTTGGAGAAAAACGCATTCAAAGTTTGAGAAGCCGGTAATAAAAACTGTAGTAAAGGCAACTTCAAATTATTTAGTAACAACAACCAAAGTTGGAAAAATTAAATTTGAATGTAATTGAGCCAACACCAATTTCACTTATCCAAATATCAACAACTGTATCTAGTTGCCGGAATTAATTAAGGGGAACTAATAATTTTTTCGGTGTAGACCAACTACTTTCAAACGCTCTGACACGTCTTTACAAATATGCGTGTAACTTGGACAATAATCGCCGAATTGACTTGAAATTTGATGTGTGTATACTTAAATGTATGTACATTACGAAAATGAAATAAAAAAAATCGATTTTTTGGAAATTATAACTGTATATAACCCCTTAAATCGTTACTTTATCCTCGTGGATTTAGCTGGATTATTAAACAAGCACCCTTTGACGGGATCGCCTATTCAGCTGTATGAATAAGGTAATCGCGGGTAAAACAACAAACGTGGAGTGACTTTTGTCGGGCGGCGATGCAGGCGCCGCCTTGAAACCTTGAAGTGCACTGGTTAAGATTGCGATTAAAACTCCCGAGGCTGCTTTCATATCAAACACGCCCAACTCGTGCGGCGTTCCCGCGAAATGTATCGAACGTTTTGTACATGTACTGTCTTTCTTTAACTTTCTTTAATAATTTGACGTGGTACGTAAAAATTGTGCGGAAAATCGCAACTCGGAGGTTTACTGTTGAGGTTACTATACTAGGTGAATGAATTTTTTAGTTACTTGATTTTTGAAAATTTGAATATCAAGCAAGTGCTGTATTACTAAATTGAGAATCTTTGAGGAAGTGCAATTTCTGTTCTGGATTACAGTAATTGTGGCTAATGAAAGATTTGATTAAATAAAATTTGATATATTATGAAATGTGTTATAAATCCGGTTGCAGGTAAATTGCAATGATACTTTGACAAAACGGGAAATATCGTATACTCGTATACCAGTTTTATGTATTAAAAAAGACTAAATTTAGAATTTTCTAAAATAGGAATAAGGAAGTAAGAAAACAACTATTTATAGTGTTCTGAATATAATATCCAATTAAATTGTTATATTAATAATATGTCTAGAGCAAAATAAACATTTTCGTTCTTATCTTTCTCTCCCACTCATATTTGTTCAATTTCCACGAACCTCACCATTAACCGATAAAGCACTGAATTAAATAGGAAATACATTTAATGTACTTCGAACGTCCAATATCAAATAATTTTGTACCAAATGGTAATAAAATCGTTCAATCGATTCATCCTTCGTACAAAGGCTAATTCCATTTTAATCGCTTAAAAATGCAACACTAAAATATAGAAACACACTCTATCCACCGAATTATCACGTTTGACAATTGCATCGCTAAAACACATACACCTAGGGCACAAGGGCATTATCATCTCTCACAGTACTAAAAAATTACAAACAAAAGCTTAACCATCGGAATCATATTTTCCCAGAATCGTTCTGATCGATAACTAAAATATTCATAATATCGACCAAAAATCGTTTCGCAGTAAATTGCGCGAATTTCCATCGAATCCAGGCTGCCATAAAACAGGTTTCGTTTCTAGCATAACGTGCATATTTCTCGTTCGCAACGGCGATTTCGCCCACTGGCTGAATTTTTTGCCCGCGAACGCGTCGCGAGCACGGTAAATTGGCCAGAATGCGGTGTGGGCAATTCATTTCGCATCGTCGGCGAATCGAGGCGGTCGGATCGCGTCGCCCTGGAAAAATCCAACCGGTGGGCGAAATCGGCTACTGTGAATAACGTATCCATATTTCAGTGTCGCCGAAAAAGTATATATGCGTGTCAAGGTCCCGGCTCGCATTTGGTCGTATCAAGTCCGCAGAAATGTGTCGGAAGAGAGATGCGTTTTACTGGACCCGTTACCCAGAAGAGCGTCTCTCGTCCGTCGGTTTCAGCGGACTCATCCTCTGAATCACCGGGGCGACACTCTTGCACCGTGATTATCGGACCTTGGGACAGAAATCGTTTAATTTCGCTCGCGTCCGAGCGAAAGTGTCGTTGGAGGTCGATACACTCATAGACTCGCTTTAGCAATCACGATCATTCGGCTGATTTAATCCCTCGCGCGAAATCGCAACGGGGAATCCTGATTCGACTTTATCGAACCCTAATCCTGGAATTGATACACCGGCTCGCGGACGGGTTTCGGCAGAATTTCGCCCAAGGAATGTCAATCATAGTCAATCAAATTAATGAAATGGTGCACCAAAATCGTGTGCATAGTTTAAAGTTTTCGAAATTCGGTCGATTTCTCCGAATTTTACGTTAAAGTTACCGTAAAACTATGGAGTTTTTGAGCTGAAAATGAAATACGGACTGCAGATATTGACATATGTTTTAAATTGAAAGAAATCGGAAAAAAACTGCAATTTTTCAAGCGAGTTAAGAACCATTTGTTTTTTAAGCGTCATTCACAGGTACCCACGGAAGAGTGTTTTCTTTCTTTTTTATTCGCGAAAAAGGTAAACACTTTCTTAACACGTTTTGTATAAAAAATAGATATTTTTATCAACTTTTACGCTTTGCAGTTACATTCCTATAAAGAAACGATACATTTCTAATATCATTCTGGAATGTCGTATATTGCGTGAGTCACTGAGTTTTACCACCTGAAATATATCTCCGCTTTATGAAATAGTACAGAATATGGCATTCCCTATATTCTCTGGAAATGAGAAACTTATTTTGTAATTATACAAGAATTATTTTATTTATCAACGTTTGTTCAGTCATTAATAAAGATAAATGTATTTGAAAGATTTAGATTTGAAGACCGAAGTATTTGAAATTATTATTATTTAAAATAAAAATTAATAATAATTCCCATCATTATTTGAGACTTAAAAAATAACATTATTTTTTGCGTTTCAATGCATAGTTTTTAAAACGTATCTCTGCTCCTGGCAATTATTTTTTAGCTACAGAAAATATTGTGACACGGAGAGAACAAAAAATATCTCACATTTAAGTAATTCATTTCAATAGAGAAACGTTTCAGGTATTTTGGTAAGTACTTTAGAATGGAAATCAATTCCATTTGGTTGAATTGCGACAAGCGAGGTCATTAGAGATACGCGTAGAACCGGTGCAGCTATAATTACTTTATACCATTTCGAATCTATAATTATTCTCGACGCTGTGTGACCAATAAAGCGTGTGATGTCTGTGTCATTGAATTCAACAAAACTAAGATTAAACAAGGTGTTGAGAAATAACGATGCCGGAACTAAGGTATTTATTTGCATTGTTGTTTGCCGTTGTTAACTATCAGTTAACCACCAATTCCGGAGGCTAATAAAATTAGTGACCGGTAAAATAATAAAATTAGACTAATTGTGTTTCTTCGAAACTGGTGAAAGACAAAATTGTATCTCGTTCAGTTACAACGTTAATTTCCATACACCACCGATTTAATAACCATTTGACGTCATACATCGCAAAATAAAAGAATCGTTAACATGTAGATAATACAATTAACATATTTACGTAGGTCGCACAATTTAAATTATTGAATTTACGTCAGAGAATTGTCAAAGAATGTTGTCAATTCAGGAACATGTTTTTAAAACAATATTTGTAATTATGTGTTCGTCTCATTCCGATGAAACGACTCGGTGATTACATTCTTTTCTTAGAAGATTTCCTGAGGATTATGCTGCTGACCGACTCATAAAGGGTCTGAATGAAACGAGTCATATAATCATTTCTGGAAGGTAACGGGAAAGAACGAAAGTTTCCGACCTTCTGTTGAATCACAGACCTTGAAACGGTCGTGTTAATCCGTTCGAGTTCGTAGATCCAAACGATCATTAGAGGCTTTACCAATTCGTCAGAGGAAATGATCTCGGAATAAAAGTCCGGGAATTTAACTGACGATTACGACGATTGCGTTAAGGTTTCGTGGTCTGGTGTAACAAAATACGAATTCAGGTCACGAGTTTGACGTCACGAATGAAACGTACAGTGAAATATATGAAAATTGCACGATGAAAATTGCGTGATTATAAAACACAATTTCCGTTTCTACACAAACGTTACATCCGTATCCGTAGATACCTCGAGATATCGATATCCGTTAAAAATATTCTGCTGTAACCGTACTTTAGACGATGAAATATAATTCTAGTAACATGACTTATTAATACAGATGTCTGGTCACCGGAGTATGAAACGCAGCTTATCGATTTATAAAATGATTAATATACCTGAAACTCTTCGATACTCTAGCCGTAAAAATACTTAATCTAAACTAATTAATATAATCACCAAGTATGTTACGAATACAGGCTCCCAAAAAAAAAGGAAGAAAACCCGAGATAAAAAAATATGTATAAAACCTGGAAGCAGAATACCAAAGAGACCAGAACAGAGTCCGATTTTTCTAAATAAATTGCTCGAGATAACGAATAAGTCCGACAGTTCTACATTCACCACTCAACTGAATTTCTGATCGGTGTCAAGCTTATTCCACCTACGTGTTTCATACGATTTCCGGCTCGGTATCTGGCCGACAGGCATTCTCAGCGACGAAGTGCGGCGTATCCGTTCGAACACCTACGGGATCGTTGCAATTTTTCCGACGTCGGTTTCACGGCTGCAACGGTTTGAAACGCGGTGACGCATACGCGGCCAGGCGTTATCTACGATCGTTAAGTAGTAGACCGCCTCACTGGCCGTTACAAATGACAGGACATTCGCATAATTAATCGGGGTCCGAAACAAGCGAACGGGTACATCGTCAGATTTTTCATCGTGCGCCGCCGCACGTAAGCGCGGTGGCTCGCTTGGATCTCGAATAAATTATAATTAGACTGCGGATACTTATGCGGAATGCGTGTTTTTTATAGAGTGCAGATAAGCAAATGGGAACGGGGGACAAGTATATTCCGTGATTAGAAGATTCTTGAAATATGTCGCGAGAAAAGAATTCGGAATCAAACGCCGATTTGGATGATGTTCGTCATTTACCCGCGATTAAAAACATGTAGATAGAAAGAAATCTAAAAAGGATTCGGATATTACGGTGGACTCGTTTGCCAGAAGGGCGGATCTCAACGTTTCACTATTTTTCAATTAGAATTTCTAACGGAGCACTTGTTTAAATCATGTTTCTGAATCATTTTAATTGTAAATAAAATGATGTCGGCAGTCGAATGTGTTGTAAGAATAAAATTAGTTGTAATGATGATAATTTAGTATTGTTGCGGTTTGACCCGAGTGTTGTACAAATTTCTAATTCGAACGTAAATTTAGTACGCAATGAGACTGAAATTTAACGGGAACTTCGTCCGTACATCGGCCAATAGTATTTATAATGTAGTTTCTGCTTATCGGTTTTATCGAATGAAAATGTTGAACAATTTTTCAACTCAGAATGAAGCACTTTTTAAAGCACTATTACTTACATTATTTTCTAATTAACGTACGTCATTTTTACTGTGTTTCAATTTTCATATCTGCCGGATACGATAAAAGATCGATTCTCTATAATATTCTGCCACAGATATTTGTTATATCATTTTTAAAAACCTAATAATTTCAGAAATTGCCTCAGCATATCAGGTGAAATGGATAACTTACATAATATCGCGCGAATAAATTCGATAAAGAACACAGAAATACCATACTAGGTATTCGCAAACTTCATGTTCCTAATAAAGTGTGAATTGAATCATATACCACCGATTAATACTTATCATTTTTTATCTTTATTGTTGGATTCTCACTAATGTACTATTGTGAGCTGGTTGGTTTTCTTCAACTAGCTGGTATTAGCAAATTTTATAGTTCTGTTTCAACAAATCAAAATTTATAAATTCGTTTCACGTATCATTTATTTGCAATACATATATAGTTACGTTTATCTGTTACGTTTATTTATTATCTATTATCTAATTCAGCGTGGAAACGAATCTTAGTTTTCCGCCAATTTAACTGTAACATTTTCTGCTTACAATTAAAAAACTTCAAATTTCTGTTAATTCATTGTTTATTCTTTTTCCTTAGTATTTCATCCGATAAACACCTGTATGTTTGCACATTTTAATATGTGTATTCAAATTCATTTATTGCGACTCACGCGTGATTCAGCTCGTCATTCTAACAATACACTTATTCTGGTTACAATTAATGAGACGGACAAAGAAGACAACAAATTTGTGAAACAATAAACAATTGAGCCTCAGAAAAATTAAACGATCGAGAGCATAAGAAAAAATGTTAATGGCTTCATTTCTGGAAAATTTAACATTAATCAAGTGCTAAAAAAAGTGAAGTTGATCAATTTCGTTTCTATTTAACTTAACTATATCTAAAAAATAAAACATCTAAAATAATTAACTGTAAAATTGAAAATACAAAGTTTGATGCAGATAATTATAAGCAAACGTCGAGTTGAATACGAGATTTCCTGGATTAAACAAGAATCAAATTTTTTAATACTATAGCTACCGTTAGTCAACAAATTATAGATCGAACAACGAACGGGATAAAATATCGATAAACCTTTCTCATCTGCTCTGACCCTTTTAGCTGCGAACTATCCAATTCTCCAGTTGACTTCTTTCTCTTCATTCGCGTGTTGATTAGGTATTTATGGTCCGCAAAATCGACGATTTTATTATACGAGGCTTCTGCGACCAAAATAGAATTCCAAGAGAAATTCCGCGATTTCGATGCACATTCCTTTCTGCTGTCTGATTTTTTTTTATGTATATATTTTTAAGCCGCATCAACAACGTAGGTCATTAGCGACTATATAGAATTTGTTAACCCTCTATAACGCCATGTAACTTTGAAGTTACACATCGATACGTATGTTTATTTTTCAAGTCAGCTTGTTTACCACTGTATATCGTCGTAATTTTTTAGCAATAATACGGCTATTACAGATTTTGTTAGCAATAACAGTGTTGTTTGAAACAATTATTAGTTCTTATATTTGGCGTTAATTTGAGGGTTCATTCATGACCATCAAATATTTAAAAATCGTAATTAATATTATAATTTATATCTCACGACTAAGGTTTTCCATATACAGGGTGTAACAAAAATGTGGGGATACTTTATCAGTGGCAGGTTTGTAACAACTTGGGAAAAATTAAGGGCACGCACTAAGACTTCCTTTCCGTAGATAGTGATAGTTTTGTTCGGAAACTTTAGTCTCTTCCGGTAAATTTAAAATGAAAATTGGTCCTCTAGGACGTGCCATTTCGGAGATATGATTTTTTTTACATTTTTTACAAAACGGATCGCATTTCGATAGGGGGTAGTTTTTAGACAAAACTTTAGAGACTTTTTTTTCATCTTTTGGTGCGTACTATCGATACTAAAAAAAAATATCCTCGCATTTTTGTTACGCCCTGTATATCATTTTATAATTTCTTCGAACGTAATAAAAAAGATTACGTTGTAAATTGTTAACGGTGGTTGCATATTTCCAGTTGAACTAATTTTGTCTATGATTATTTGTAGTTCTGAGAATCAATTCATTCGTTGTAGGGGTCAATTAAACAATTTTACATTTCACACTTTGCTTATTGTACTTAATACAGTCCATAATTATATGTTCAATTGTTACCAATTATTCAATCGTTTATAGCTGTGCATCAATCTAGAATGCACTTTTCTTAACCGTGTATTTCCGTTTTTTTTTTTCAAAGCGGCATAACAATTTTTAAATCACATTCCAAAATTTGTTGTAATTTTGTAAATTAAAAACCTTTCAACGTTCACGAAACGAAACAAGAAGCATTTTAAGTAAAGTCACAAAAAAAATCATCCCCATCAGTACATTCCGTAAAAACCTATAAGAGTATTTCAAGTATCCAAATTTTTTTGAAAGTGATTTTATGCATATACATATGACATGTAATTTGGGAGCATCATTTATCCAATTACTTGACTTAATCTGTTCTTTGATGATGCACATCAATTTAATTAGTGTTTCTAATTATTTTTAAACCCATGGCTGTACTTGCAAAAAATATGAATTCAATTTTGAATCGAATAGGTTTTGGGTTTTCAAGGGTGCTGGGTTACCAGAATTTTTGGAGAACCCCTGTCCTCTGAAGTCATTCCAATACTTTTGTTTTCAGAATGAACTTTGTTATGCAATTCTGTGATTAACGATTTTTAGATGAGTCACAAATCTTGTGAGATAAAAACTGATCTGTGTATCGTGTAAACGGGATTCGCAAACTATCGAATCGATGAAAAACACAACCATTCTGTTCGACATTCAGGCGAACACTGCTTTCCGATTAGCATACTCGATCGCTTCTTATATTTTTAAGATTAATGACACTGGTCAATGGACTTGTATCATTTTTCGCACACATTCTGTTTGCGTCAAAATAAATATTAAGTGGGCAATATACTGGACTATTTTGAGTGTTACACATTTTTCTATAAAAATAATCAATTTCATTAGATTGCATGCTTTGGATTGATCAACTTAACTTACAATTTCTTCTGCGCAATACGAAAAATTCACTCGGATCTTTTTTGCAGATTAAACTGCGTTGGAATGTTATTGACGTCCAGTCTGTAGAGGGCAAATCTGCCAGTAATAATGAAAGTTGCTTGACAGTAGTAAGTAAAAAAATGAAATAATGGTAATTTATCACTTACTTTGTGTCACGTTTACAATGACTCGCATAAGTACTCGGAGGCTTGATATTTTGTTATAACTTTTAACAGTTCACTCGATCGTAGGTTTTTAAAACTCATCGCATTGACATACTTTGCAAATTTCATTGAATTTTAATTATCTTTTCAAAATCCCTGGGGAAAATCATTTATACGACTTTAGTAGCATTTTCGTAATTCAGAATATTATAGGCATTCAATGAAACACATAAAAAATTGAAATCTTTCAGGAGATATCACAAACACATATTCTAATCGTTGCACTCTGTAGAAACGGTAACAAAATTTTAAACGTTTAAGTAAACATGTATAGAACTCACTGTATAAAACGTTACAATATGTCATTTATCCGTCTTCCAACCAGAAGCACAAGTGTTCACTTTACTCGACATAATTTTTCCTGCGTTATTTACGCTTATTAAACTCCGCAGCATTCCCAAATATTTACGATGTAACGCTAATATCAATTTAAATTCCCATTCATTATAAATCAAGTGATCCATGAGTCACAATATTACACCTTCGTTAATTATTTCTGCATCAAATTATCATATTAATAAATTGTCAGGTAGAATCATGAAGCTAATTTCTCCGCCAGTTTTGACATCGATATCTCAAAATACTAAAAGTAACAGCTAAAATAAGAGAACTCACGAATTATCCAATTACACTTCTGTCGCTTTAAAGGTGCCATAATAAATATCTAGGAACCATTAAAATATACTTAACAAATCAATCGAAATAATCGCTATGTATCCTTTGTCAATACGCCCTTTCCGATTTATAAATAAAACAGAGTGCCCCGGAAGTTATTTTCCTGCCCCCCCCCCCATGAATTTGAACGTGCATTACAAAAAACGTAATAAAAAATCAGCGCAATCGGTGTAACTTTATTAAGTCGCGAGGCAGCGAACGGTTCCGTTGAAAAGTTGAATAAAGAAGCGAGCCTGGAATACTTCATTCATGCCTGCAGGGTGCCGAAAACCGGCCCCATTTCTCTCGAGTGGATCTTCTGTATCTGAATATGATCGACCGCGACACGATGTTTTCGCGTACGAACAATAAATCTCGATACGTCAGGCGGAGTAACGAATGCGGTCCGCGGTGGATTCCGGCAGGTCGATTAATTATCGATTTATCCGATCGTCAGCTCGTTACCTGTCGACGGTAGTCGATCAGCAGCCATGAATATCCGCGGTTGTACCGCTCCATCGGCCGTTCAATTGCGGTTTGGTTAAGGGAATATTAATCAGCGACAGGTCGGGTGCACCTCTGCCGACGTGTCAGGTGCGAAGAATGTTGTCTCGGATTTAATTGTTTCGATTCTGATGCTGATGCTGATGCTGATGTTCGCGCGAAGCGGACAAGGGCAACGATATTCAAGATGTAAAGTCGCACCCTATAAATGTCACGACGGTGCAATTACATGTCATCGTCAGTGAACTCCGATAGGCAAAATGATAATTACATTTTACCTTGTGGGTAGTTTATGGTCCACCGTACACCTGCGACTGTACGTCGGGGTTTAGTTGATCTTTCCACGAAAAATGTGGAATTTACGAAACTTATTTGTTGTACATTTATGGTATAGTGTGTAGACGTTAATACGAGCAGAAACTGTAGATCGTATGTATGTTAGCCTCTGAATATGCGATGAGGTATTTAATTTTTAATTTATAGTTTATGTTATTGGTTATATCGACGGGGGATAGGTATAGCAATTAACTATTCACAGATCAAAGACTTAAGTGACAAAGCTCGTGATTCATGCTAAACTTTTTATGGTTAATATAATTTTCTTTAACAGTACTTACACTTTAGCACTACTTAACATTGCTAAACAACAGAAATTTTAATGGTTGTTGAACAATAGGCGATTTTCTTTGCATGCCACTGAAATTAACTGCATAATATAATTTAATTCGTAGCATTAATGCACTCTCAAATATTTAGAAGATGTTTGGTAATTAACTTCTGCATACATTATTATGCATAAATTTATTCAAGAATTATTTTTATATTTTAAGAAATTTAACTTTTAACATTGACTTAACAACTGATTATCAATTTCTCTACTTTTGTAATACCTTAATTATCAATTTTCTTTATAATGTGATCAAATATGATTTCTATTTTAATTAAGCTTTTCGACCTGTGAGTAAGGTCATAGTTCGGATATATTGAGTTTAATTGCATAAGTAAAAATGATATCTGATGTACATCGAAATAACACAGAATGATATTCGTCTAATTTTTGGTGCACATACATATGTAGTTAATTTTAACACTATATTTTATTTTATACATACATAATTATTAGATTGATTATTTATCGAGAATACGATTACTATTAGTCAATCTAGTTCAACGAAAAAGATATTAGCCTTGAATAAAAATGAAATTTTAAGTTTCAATGACGATTATGTAGAACATGGTAGAGTTGGTAAAGATACTGTTAAAGACTTAGAATATGCGTTTTAAAATATCAGAAACTATAGGCATATTGGATTGATTTATGAGTGAGAAAAATATTGACCGATTATTGTGGATTTTAATAGTTTATTACGATAACGTTGAACAGGCATACTTTCATAAGCAACGTCCATCGAAAACTGATAGTGTAAACGGAAATCCAAATTTCATTTTATTACTTTAATTTCATTTTATATTCTTGACCATCTATAATTATGTACATTATTGCAAATACATTCTGAGTGTACTTATTAGGATTTTCTTATCCTACAGTGCGATAAAATTAGGAAATAATCATTTATTTAAGAACTATTCTTCATTATTTCTTCCAATTTAATGATTTGAAATTATTTTTTAAAAAATGTGTTTGAAAGAGAGTTTAATTGCTTCTAGTACACTAGTCGCATTTTCAGGTATTCGGAATGACCTTGCGGACAAGGTCAACCACCAGATTTATTATCAATCACTGATCCTTTCTCACGTCAGTCGTCCATCCAACACGAGATGCAATTCCGTGAAGGAATATCATTAATCCCCGAAGATTAAAATGTCTACACAACTCTTGTTGAGATTAAAGCACTTAAGGACAATAACACGCTTCTGAATCGTCCAACGTCCACTGATTCGTGGTCGCTTAAAGGACATTATTTATTCAAAGTAATTCCAGCTTATAAAATTCGAATATGAGAATAAATAAATCATGCATCACGTTTAGACTTTTGTTGTTAAAATAGTTAGATACCTCAAGTTGAAACGTGTCTAATCCTTTTCCCTAACTAGAAATAGTTTGTTGTAATATGTTTTCCTTATTTTCGAAAAAAAAGCTGAAAAGTATATCAGCAGATAAGTATATTGAAAATCAGTATTTATTTTTGGGTTAAGAATAATTCACCTATTGTTAATGCTCTGACAAAAATGTTTCGCCACCTTTTTCTGTCAGCAGATCTCCAATATACATGTATTACATGAACACAATTAACCAGTATGTATTTCAATGATGGAAAGATATGATGTGACGGTTTTTATTCGAAATGGGATAATTCCGTTTTTTTGCTCCAAACGGATTAATAATAATATATTTATATCTGTATAAATAATCTATAATATATGTAGGTATATTATATGTATTATTATATTTTAATTGTGTTTTTTCAAATGTTAATTCCGCTTGTTTCTGATTGTACGTTGTTATGTACTAATTTATTTAATATTTTTATGATCTTATGTACATGACTTTCGATTACATTCAACAATAATGAATTGTCTAAAGTAACATAAGTATATTGTTGAATATCACAATGTATTCAATTATTATGAATATTTAACGTAAACAAGTATAATAAACATTAAAAAAAGACAATTTAAATATAATAATACATATAATATATATTATAGATCATTTGTACATATATATATAATAATTAATAATAACGCATTTAAGGCCACAAAATACGTCGAAGCACCAATGGTACCTTAATTCTACAAACTAACATATCCACTCTCAAAAAAATTCTTCAAAATGTATACTGTATAAAGGAAAATGTAAAATTGATACCGGACTGCTTCCGGTTCCCCTTCTCACAAAAAAATAAACAATTAAATTTTTACTGAACCAACTTCTAGGAATGATACAATATTTAGACTTTTAACTAGCAAGAGAAAAGAGACCACCCTAATTCAAAACATCACCAACCAATTTTTTTTCCAAATTATATTTACAGCGTTAAACCACATGTCGCCAATAATATTCATCGGCAATCGTCCGTCTCATAAATCAATTAGCTAACGCACACAACATGCTGCATGATCGCTTCGCGTTCCCTTTTCGGTCGTTTTCTTTTCCTGGAAAAGCCAATTACGCGATACGTATAATTACGGCAAATAAACAGAGGGCCGATACATCGCCGCGTAAAGCGAGATATTTTTATGACAGGTAGGACAAAGTACACTTATCACGCGAAGATTAACGCGGCGAACGGCCGATCGAAGGATACTCGTGGACGGAACGATGACGATCCAGTTTCCGACGCCGATGCCCGGCATAATTTGAATCGTCCTTTATGGGCGGGAAGCGGCACTTTAAGATCTGCATTTTTTGCAAGGTCAACCGGTACTTACACACCGGCGACAAGAGAGGAGATACAGTCCTCGCGGGTCGAATTTCTCTATAGACACGGATGGTTTCTCAACGTCATGGAGGTTCGAACACGGCACGGTCGACCGTGCTCGATTTGCATAATGCGTTCGAGCAGTGTCCACTTTTCTTGCCACCGTTTTTTTTTCCCCCCCTTTCTCGCCTGAAATTACAATTCGAAACGAAATTCCCCGTAACGCGGAACTGGGAAAGGAATATTTTGTCTCGCACGTCTATCCGCGTGGCAAGTGAACTCGTATTCCTACGGGAACCTTCGGTCCGGAATCCATGGAGATAATGGAGAATCCCGTTTGATTCCTTTGGGAGTCATTTATACGTTGAGTGAAAAGTCAAGGAAACACATACGGAACGAATTTTATGATTTTGTTACCTCGGTTTATAAGTTGTGTATGTGACTTCTCGAGTGTCGGTTGTCGTTGCTTTAAAATTAATTCAAAAATTTCGTACGATTGTAAATATCACTTTTGAAAACAGATCCTTGAGGATTATTTAAAATTTTCTGAATATCACGTAGTTCCTGTTAGTACGACGAGGTAAAATTTCAAGCAAAGTTTAAAGTAGAACGTGAAGCAAAATTTCAAGTAAAATGAAGAGGAATCGTCTGAATTTGCAAAGCTAAACTAACGTAAGCACAGCGCTTGTCACAGTTATCGATCGGAAACGACATATTTCAAATTCCTGCATCAAAATGAATTTTTTACGAATGAGAAGAAACGGTACATTTTTTCTATCCGTTCTTCACATCAGTCACGGTGTGAAAGTGCTCGGCGTAACTTCTAATCGCGTTGGACGGACGTTTCAAAATTTCCTTGATTAATACCGATTCCGCTTTGTCAGTCGGCCTGCGCACGAGAAAGAGAAAATTACAGGGCAACAACTAACGACACTCGACCCACCGCGCCGGTTCGGCGACGAGACTTTTAGCTACCGTGTTAAGCGGCTGGCAAATAAAATACGAGATTCCAGAGGTCCGGTGTAAAAAAAAAAGTACAGTGGGGGAAAAAAATGTCTGCGTACGAACACGCGCAACTCCAAAAAGAACGCGTTCAAAAAATGAAAAGACAACGATTTGAAATGAAAAATATAAAAAGCAAGCCTATATTAAACTCAAACAATTTAAATTAATATTTACCACATTTATGGGGCTTAGTACGTAATAGGAAGAGAAATTCTCGTGTTATTAGTCTGTATAATATTATTGCTATTCTATATTTTAGTACCAGATTAATTTATTGTTTCTACACTGTTATTTCCAATGAACTGTAATATTGCATGAATGTTAAACGCCTACGTTACAGGAAGATTTTTTTAATGACTTTTTATGTTAATTAGGTATTTAGTTTTGTTGCATCTTGTGTGAACGTTAATTTAATTTGTTATACTAAAACATATAGCATTAAATATGTGTTTTATATTTCATTATAAAAAAAGAGTAGATTTTTAAATTCGTTAAATGCTTTTTCCGCTCTTTTTAAAATCTTACGTTTGTATACAAACTTAAGTTGTATGTCGAAACATCTGGATACAGGGTTCTCACTCAAGGTTGTCGAGAGGATTGCATCTTACACTATATTTATTAAAATGTCGCTAATTTGTTGGAATCGTTGATCTTTGATTCTGAAAAAATTCGAATCGCATTTATTTCAAATGTCTGTTTCTCTATTATTATGTTTTTTTAGGATAAAATTTTTATTGTAAAATTAATCAATTTTAACCAATTTTAATTATTTCCAAAATTTATTCGAATGTTTCGTACACTGTAACAATCAACGATAATCACGTATCACTGTTATCAAAATTCTGATCACATTCTTTCACGCTTTATGTTTATATGAAAATTTGTTATTCTTATTATGATATATTTGACAATTTACACGAGCAAGGTTGATTTCTTCATTCAATTTAAAATCTGAATATATAAAATGTGCGAATAAAATTTTTAGATCGCAATATTCCGACGATTTTCGTTGAACCGAGGAACGTCTTATTTGTCGGCTCGATTGTCGGTTGCCCTTCGCCCAAGGTATTACTTTAATACGGAACATCTACGGGCGAATATTCCCTGCTTTTCAACGAACGCAGATTATCGCGTAAATATTGTGCAAGCCGTAAAAGCGTGGTGAATTTTTGGCCCGACAACGTATCAGATTAAACCATATCATGGGCATCGAATGAAAATCAACAGCACGAGACGAAAGTAACAGGCACCCAAGAAAATCAACACGATTGTAAATATCAGACAGTTCCGAACTCGCATACTTTACGTCCCCGGCGTACAAATAGTTGACCGAGCTGTGTAGCAACTCGTTTTCACGAAGTCGTTAAACATGCTTCTTACAAATTCCTTTGTATTTATTTGATACGTAAATTTAATGTTGTTGCTCTACCAAATGTTTGTACAAATCTGATATATAAACAAATCCTGTCTATAAACACTCATTCGCGAGATCTTTTCTTAAAATCACAGATCAAGGAAGAAATCCTGGAACTTGACGATATGGCAACGAAGTACTTGATATTCGAATCGATCCATAAATGAAAAGACGTTTGTAATAACATGTAAGTACATTGGAATTCCTGTCAGTCGAATTAACTGATGGCAGAAGGATTGGATAACCCGATAGATATGAAAAAAAAAGTAACTATGTTACGTGAAAATTCAGTGCGTACGACCCGTTGAACGATAATTATTTGAGAAAGTTCAGCACGAAGCTTTCGGAAAGTCAGTGGCTCATGAATATACAACGAACCGAGTCTTTCTCGGTTCACGTTTCAGGTGCTGTACATACATACGTACAAATAGTCGATAAACCCATTCGACAACCTGTTTCCTTGTCGTCATTAAACCTTTCCGTTAGATCCATTTCCTGACATCTCTTTATGTTGTCCGTTCTACTTTCAGGATTATTCATCCCATAAGGTAAAGGCACCAATAGTTGACACTTTAAGGATTTTTTTTCCATTTATTCACATAGAATAGACTGAGTTCACTTTATATAAAAAACATAAATAATTATCATTGCACTTGACATTTTACTATCATAATATCACAAGAAATTCGTTCATATCATGCATGTAAAAAAAATATAGGAGTTTTATTTCCGTAAGGTCATTGGTTCAGTAGTTGACACCCAGCCAAATCGAGAAACTCTAAAAGATTATTGCATTCCATTTTTTACCAAAAAATACTATTATCATAATTTTTTAATATTTACCGTGTACCAATGCCCTTAACGAATACTCTAAGGAAATCTTGAAATTATCACGAAACACGTACAACGTCTTCATTATCTGAACTTCACGTCGTTATTGACGCACGCCCACCCGCAATTGTTTCAATATTGATAGTTGAATAGTACTGTGATACGTTCACGTAAATTTCAATTTGTTTTAGTGCACACTTTTCTAATTTTACGTCTTTTTATACCAAAGTGTCAACTACTGGTGCCTTTACCTTACTTGTATGTTTATACACAGACTTCTCGATCGTTTCCTTCAACTTTGGTTCCGTTAATGGAATATTAGCTAGATAATTTATTAACGTGACTTCGGTAAATTATTAAAACGTAATTTCGTTTTATTAATTTGTAGGTAAGTGTCGCTTTAAACGTTAGAGCGGATTAACACTAGAACTACCGAGGACTAATTCGGTATATTTAGAAGGATTGGATAAATATGTTTGAAACAAAGAAATAAAGGGGGATAGTAAATTGATCGATTTAATTATTTACATAGAGAGACAAGGTTATGAAGAATTTTGGAAATCGCAGTGTTATAAACTTAAGCGATTCTTAGAAGAAACGTGGATCCGGTCATTTTGACCCCCTTGGTAGTTCTAATGTTAATTTTTCTAATACTGATATTAGCGTTAACTGTTTTCTATTTTCTTTTAAATGTATAAATATTATGTTTTCCATATACAAACAAATTTTGACAAATGTATACATACATACATATAGTCTACAGATTTGAAAATTTTACCAACTATTCAATTTGTAAGAATCATTGTATCATTTTGTTTATTGTTAGATTTATATAATCTGTATCCTTTAGAAAGGATATTCATACGCTCCGGAAAAAAGTAAACAATTACGTGATAGGGAATCACGTAACACTTGGAATATTTCAGGCAAATTATCTAAATATAGTTTCTTTACTATTTTTTAACCATTTAAGTAGGTAAAATTTAACGAAACGAGTTATTTTCCCTTTATACATACATGTGTATGTATAATATTGTACAATAATGATGCATATCAGTATTTTATTTACCTTACCAAAGATTTCATACTGTATTAAAATATTCTATTACTTTATTACTTAATTGCAGCTTTTGCATTCTTTAACCTATTAGTCTTATTAAAAAAAAAATAAAAACAATTTGAAAGTATTTGCAAAATCTTTTGTTTTTTTTAAAATTAATGACACTCAAACCACAATAGATAGACAATAGGTAACAGAAAACAATTTCTTTCACAAAACCCCGAAATTTTTAAAAACTTTTATAATTTTATCTCTCCGTTTCATTGGAATCTGTTAACTCATTTTCCAACTCTCCATTAAACCCATTTATATTCCCCACAAATTCCCCATAAACTCAACAGCAAATTTATATGCAATAAATAAATCTAAACAGTCGTGTTATAAAGTTAACACGCAACTCATCGGCTAATCACGCGGTAAATGCGTGTTTCCATATAACGAAGTTTTATCCACCGTTTCTGTCCATAAAATCGCGTTTCGCAAACGTGGACATCGTCGCACGGCACGGAGTTAACTTCTGCGGGGACGACATATTAGGTCCTTGGGTGGTTTTGCGTACAATGTAAATAAAGGAGCCGGGAGAGGCTGGCCCGAACGGGCGGGAATAAATACAGGATTGTAAGAGGCTGATTCAAGCACAGAAGAATTCTGCGTCGGACTGAAAACTTTAAAAGCCTCCATAACTGCCGTCGGTGGTCCACGGGCGTAACGACTCACGTTTGCACCCTTTGGAAACTTTTACTTTCTCCTCGATCTGTAATGGCGGATAATTGTACCTGTAAAGTATGCTTTTCAGGAGAGTTCGACGCGTCCTGTTTCTTTATCGAGAAGTAGTAAGTACATATGGGTACACGTAGCTACGTAGTGGGTATATGTGTCAATTATAATACACTGATTTGCGGAATACAATGAGCAAGAAGTATCGTGTGGATATTAATGGATGTTCGAGGAACATCCGTAAACTGGGCCCAGACTGAATTTTTTCGGGCCCAAGCTTGCGACGTGCAATGTGTGTATATGTATGTTAGTGAGATGTTTCGTACAATCGTGTTGGTAAATTTCGAAGGTCGCCACGGTACAGAACCGTGTTGCTTCTGAGGTTGAAGGGGAGACAATACAGTGAGACGAAAAAATATAGATAAATGTGATTATGTGTTATTAAGACTAAATCTACCGACTATTTATGCGTACATTGTAATTTTCGGTCTAATAACTAATAAGTACTTCGTATGTATATCTATTTCAACAGTAAGAATTCGCATAAAACAAGATCATTTTTAAATAGTAAGAAAGACGAGGAATTTTTTTATTATAATTAAGAAAAAAACTTCGAGAGTGGCAACGTTGAATGCAGAGTTTTTAGTGTAATATCTGAAAATAGCCATTTAACCGGTAGTCATAGATTTAGTATTAATATCTCGTAAGTGTTGTAGAAATATACTAAACAATTTGATAACAGTATAATAATAGACGAAATATACTTGAACATATTCACTTAAAGTGTTCTAAAAGATATTTTCAAAAACGAAATAGTTCTCACTTTTTAAAGTTATATTTTTCCGGTACCGTTTCTGTTTAAATTTTAGTATATCCATTTCTATCTATCTATTTATATCCATTCAATTTACTCGTCACATAATTACATTTAATCCTCTTATCACGTAATTAATTTTTTAAATCGTAATTTATCCATACTTTATAATATCATGTAATTAAATTTTTAAGCCCCGATTTATCTCTACTTTTGAGATGTAACGTACACAACAACTCGATACCGTCAACAGACGGACACGAAATTAATTTGCACCGAGATCGACTTAATTTCTCATTTGGCTTTGTGAACACACGGCTGGTGCAAATGTAACCGGTGTCGTCGACTTTTTTCGACCTTCGTTACAAGCATGTCGTGGGTTTCGTTAACCATAATCGTAATCTTGATGCTTCATAGTTCCACAAATCCTTATCAACGTACTGGCACTGTCGACAGACACAATCAAATGCAGAAGATTACGAACCTAGTGATATTTTATGCCTTGACTGAATCTCGCGTCCTATTACTTTCTTGGGAAACGTTTTAATTATGCACCACACAGCATGTCCATTTACATGCAAATGCCATTTCGAAAATACCTTCCCTACATTTTGGTATTTTTCACGCGCATTGTATGCGGAACTTTTGCTGAAAATAATATAAGAAATTAAAAAAAAAGAATACTCGATTAAGGTATTCAAGAATGTGCATAGCATAATGGTAAATACATTAATATTATGCTTCTTATGCGGTAATCTCGTGTGCAATATAAGAATCAGTTCCCTCCGACGCTTGTCGATTTATTTAATTAAAATAGCACGGAAATACAGCGGTTCTCAGTTTGGGTGGCGTGACGAGATTTTTTACAAATCTGTATGTCAGTATTTTCTTTCCGCTCCATAAATTATTATCAATGCCTTGTATACCTTTCAATTTTAAATTGCAAATTGAATCGGAAAGAGAATAGCAGGACATAAATAATAACGTATGAAAGAAAATGTAACAGAACGAGTTCACGAATAAAGTTACGGGATACAATAAAATTCATGTTAATGTTACGTCGAAATGTTTCCTTATAAACGGACCGTGCGATTTAATTATAATACGAAAAAAATATGAAGTGAGACTTGGTTGCCATGATTGTAAAAATATTATTTAATTAAAACCGCGATTGCCTTAAATCTGCATTAATTTAATTAAACCTTGTATTTATTATTTAATTTCATACAGGAAGCCATACCCTGATACAACTTACGCTGCGCAGAACGAGAATACGGCATTACCAAAGACAGTGTTACTATAATCGTAATCTCGATGCTTCATAGGCGTATAAATTTCTATTAGCTCGATCAGGCTGTCAGCATACTTAATCGGATCTACGGAATTATCCTTGGAACGATACCTTAACATCCGGCGCGCCCTATTATAACCTACGGACTGCAGGTTAATTATACGCGATAAATAATTTTCATTTCCATACGGATACCGCATGAAAGCATTCCGCAAATACGCCGTTTCGTTTCCACCGTGTTTACGGTTTCTCTAATTGCGGCGAGTCAACAGCGGGAAAAATAGAAAGGACTCCCGAGTTAAATATCGCGCTACATAATCGTCGTTCTTCGTTTTCTCGTCGCGAATAAGCTTCTTCGTTGGAAATTGAGAAACTTCGCATTCGTAGTCGAAAAGTCGTCGGCCCCTTGCGAAATGGCGAATCCGAATTTTCTTAAGCGCAGAATTGCCTGCGAAAATACGCGACAAGAGAGCCAAACGGCAACCCACTTTTCATTTAATTGCAAATCACAAATGGTCGCAATGTTCACTAAAATTAGAACAACGGAAAGTTGATCGATTCTGTAACTCGACATACTCGGTTAAATTATAATTTATGGACATTAGGATTATTAAATTTGAAATTTTTTACGGGTGTTAAGATCTATTTAATCAAACTACATATATTTAATCAATTAGTTCACAGAAAAATGTACATTTACAGTACATTTTATGAAATCATTAGAACTTTGCACTATTAATTGTAAAACTCGTCGGATAGAATATGATTATAAAAACTCCAAAAGCAATTGCGATATTTTATAGTAGTTTTCATTAACACTATTTCTACCAGGAGGTGTCAAAAGACACCTTTTAAATTTTAACTTAAAATCATTCGTTAAGTTGAATCATTTCTCCACAATTAATTTGTTGACTTTTTATACAATAGTTGTTAAATTTAACTGGTAATTTGAAATCCCAACAGTTTTAGCAAATATTTGCATTCAAACGAAAAGGTTTCAAAAGACACCTTTTGGTCGAAATAGGTATACACACAATCGTGGTAGAAATAGTGTTAATATAGTATATTATGTATAATAATATTTGAATTGAATTACATTAGTTAACCAGTAGCGAAACGAAATAATAAATAAAATAAAACAAAGTTTAAAGGCTTTGATAGAGACTATAAATCTTTAACCAGTACAATTTGCTAAAATCAGGAATCAAGAGTGAAGGAATAATTGTAAGTATTTGAAGATATGGAAAGTGGCTTTTGTTAACCTGATTTTGTACATGCATACGTGGAGTAATTATAAAGTACATTTGTTGCCTCATTACGATCAAGAAGTTTTAATAAATTCCACTGCAAGTTTCTCCGTTTAACAATAAAAATCCCTTAATGACATAAATAAATAACAGAAACAAATGCTTTAAACACAAATCCCGGAGCACAAAATTAGCGACCCGTTTCGCGCGCACGATTCGAACGCTAATAATGACATTTTTTCGGCTACCTGAGAATTGCTAATTGCTACTTTTATACGCGATGGGGCTATTAAATAGATTTATGTTCAACACCAGTCGAACAAAGGATACTTTATTCACGTTCCAGTCCGGGGGAATTCAATTGCAGGTGCAACCTAATTGCAATTTGAATATTGGCCGTCGCCCGTACGAACAATAATTGCTATCGATTATGATATATGATACGAAATAATTTGAATAAAATTGAACCGGTTGTGGCTTGGTCCAATGTCATGATTCATCCTTGATTCGAGAGCTAACCACCCAATAATTGTACCCCCTGTTAGTATTATCATTCGTACGGGACCTTGAAGATAACGTGCCGGCAATCAGAGATTTTCATTATTTACGTCGCTGTCGGTATAAGTAATGTCGAAGATACTACGAATCCGCGACGAGGATTATTTCGACGATACACCAGTAAATGGCACCTGATTTATTATGCCAGAAATCATGCAACTGGTGCTGCTGCAAGTGTTAATCGTGTTTCCCATCGCGGGATCTTCGTGTTGGAATGAAGTGCGGCAGAAAACTCGCCACTTTGTAGTTTTGCGAATTTGTGAAGCCGACTGTTTCACGTTTCTGATTCATCGTTATTATCTGTATGCAACAAGTTAGGCTCTATTCTCTGAATAAATTTGCGTTAAAATCGTTGCGGCGATGAATTTTTTTTTTTAACGTGAAAACCTTTCAACAGATCGTAGTATAAATTTGACCCATTAGTGTTAATTATTCTACATCGTTATGTTTTCCAAGGAAATATATTTTCACAGTCTGTATCAAAGGGAACGCTACACCTTAAAAGAGATATGATATTTCTCTTCGGCTACATTGTTTAATTTAGAGGTCAACATACACTGATAGTCAACCGATCATAATTATCTATTGCAACAATTTTTCTCGCCTTAATCCATTCGTTTACGTTTCCATATTTTGTAGATTCAATATAGAAATCCATGTATGAACTAACCAGGTGGAACATCGTTAACAGAAACCCCAGACACCGGTATCACTGTAAACCCCGAAAAAAAACCTCCACGCAACAAATCAAGCGTAGGTATCAAAGGGGGTTAACTATTCGCAGAAAAAAGGACGTGAAACCTTCGTCCACGGTCGGCAGAAACCAGTCGAAAAGGGAGAAAAGGCGTAAAAACTCGCAGCGGACACACCGCGTCGACTTCCCTTTCTCACTTTGAACACCCACACCTTCGAACGGAACGTGCGTACCAAAATCTGTCCCGGGCCGCATACCACGGCTGCTTAACTTGTTAATATGACGACACTGTGACGGTTATTGCGATGGCGTCACAAATAACGGGCAATTCGTTTTGCCGGCGAATCGTCCGGCGGAATGCGCGATGATAAAATAACCAGAATGCGTGCGCGTACGATAATTGCCCTTTCATTATACGTCGCCTTAATCTGTTTTATGTGACATTTCAATTTCGTATATCATTCCTCTGGCCCGCAGGCACACCGGCCGCGTGAAGAATGTCCGGCAAGCCTGAATGCACGGCCAATCGGGGGATTCGTGATTAACACGAAAAATAAGTACGTTAACCTTCGGAACCCATGCGCACCATCCGCGTACCTTCTCGCGTGTTGCTTGATAAAGGAGGAGACGAGTCAATTAAAGTAATTGCATGAATATGCAATGCGATTTTATCGGTCTCGATTTGTTCTATCTTATCCGATGCCTTCCACTACCTGGGCCCTGTGATTGATGAACACTTGATTCTTTTCCCTGCGTTTTTAAGCCGGGAATAATGTGATCTAATTGAAACCGGATATCTGATTATGATAATATTTTATGAATTCCGACGATGGTTATTTTCGTTCGGACTCGAGTGGAAAGGAGTATTGTTTGCGGAGGAACGTTTTAACGTTGAGGGCCAGAGTCGGGCAAGGGAATATTTCAATGTGGGATTATATTGAGAACATTATACAAATCATGATTGAAGAAGAAAAGATCCCGTGGGGGATTTTTTAGGAAGCGGGGTGCCAGTATTCATTATTAAAAACGATATAGAAACAATGTATATACTTAGTACAATTTTTAAATTGACAACCATATTAAAATTATACCTTTTGTAATCTGAGGTTGTAATATCTCTTCAGTGTTAAAAAATTTAGATTTCGACAGCAGAAACTACTAATATTTTATTAGCGAATAGACTGAAACTTGCGAAAGTTGTTAATAATTTTTCTATTTTAACAGCAGATCGAGTAACAAAATTGTAGATTCATTGCGTAGTAATATTTTGACCAGTTAACAGTGAAGTGATGTATACTCTTCAATTATGCAGCGGAGTAGAATGGGTTATCAGTAATCAGGCGGAGAACAGAATCTTCTCTCGGTGAAGCAGAGTGCTGTCATCTTACGGTGTAACAATGAATTCGTTCACATTAACCTACCGAGTATATATAAATTTATTTACATACTGGTATACACTGTAATTGTAATTTCCAGGATTGAAATATAATTTTTCGCATTTTCGTTTTGGTTATAATATATTTTACATTCCTCGAAGTACATTTTTTAATGTACTATATAAATATTTAGAGATTATTACACGAGAAAAGTGGATATTTAAAAAAAAAATAAGGAAATACTAAAGGTGATCTTTGAAGTACAAATTTTAAGTTAAAAGTAATCTTTAATAAACCTTATCAACCATAAAACTACAATGATAATATTTATAATGTGATATTCGTTCGAAATATTAAGGTACTTCAAAAATTCTGCTTTACTTTTGCGTAACATTTCTGTTGTACACAGACTCACACGTTAGAAAGTAGAAAAGTGAAAAGCTTTAATCATCGTGATCGGATTGTGTAATGTTATGGCACCAATTATATCAATTGTTAGCCAAAGGAATTCGATATCGCCGATTTCGTTATGCACTTCATTTCCTAGATCGATTAAAGCCAGCAATCATAATTGATCGAATAGGTCGAACATGATAGCAATGTATCGTTTCTTTGATATTGTTTTTTAAAAAAAAATATACAAATAATGTTCTATTATCTTTGAAATTACTGCCGAATTGGTATGTTTACAAAGACACACTCGGAATGCCAGCTGAACGTTACGGCTCACAAAAATTTGCATATTTCATAAGTGAATATCGCAAGAATAAATCGACCTCTAAATAAGATCGTTTGCTTAAGGTTGGAGTCTCACGAAATGAACACATATTTCGTTAGTCTTTATTAGCCGTGGCAACGAAAGGGAACGTTTAAGTTTCAATAGCGTGAATGTCGGCATTAATATCGAATTATGCCACATGCGTTGCGTAAATATAACGAGCCTAATGTCCCTCGGATGGACGAGCATCGAACTCTCTCGTTATGGCTATCGCTCGATTGTAACGACACGTTTCGTTCGTTCCAATTGCCTTGTTTATCATTCCATGAATACAAATTCCGGAGCACTGTTCCTACGTACTTTCACTGCAACTGCACTACGAGATGTCTCCGTGACGAATGCATTTCGATCACGATCGCTTGCGAATCGTTTGATGACTTTAAATTTCACGGGAAACGACTACTCCGAAACTTCACACAACTGAGGATGACATTCGGAAGTCGATAAATTTAAATAATGTAGATGCAAGGTGAACGGATGTATTTTCAAAATTTATAAATTGCATTGTTTGTTTGGTTGCGATATAGAAAGGAGTTATAATACTTGAACGACGATTAACACTATTTCTACCATGATTATGTGTATACCTATTTCGACCAAAAGATCGAAAAAGTCTTTTGAATGCAAATATTTGCCAAAACTGTTGGGATTTCAAATTACCAGTTAAATGTAGATAATTTAACAACTATTGTATAAAAAATCAACAAATTAATTGTGGAGAAATGATTCTACTTAACGAATGATTTTAAGTTACAATTTGAAAGGTGTCTTTTGACACCTCTTGGTAGAAATAGTGTTAAAGTAAATCGGTATATTATTGTTTTACTTTTAGCATTTAATGGATAATAATGTAAAAATATTTGACGAAGTTATCATCCTATTTTTTAATTTTATTTCGTTTCTTTACAAATCTCGGCGCATTTTTCAAATAATTTATTTCAAACGTAATAATAAGATTTAATTTAAATCCCGCGTCAACGATCCAGTTTTATGCGTCTACGATATTGTATAATGTGCTGTTACATGCGTCACATTTAAACTTCATTTTTAAAACACTATATTTTCATAAGTGAAAGGTTGACCCAAAATAAATTATGTTAATGACTGAATTTATTTTCGCGTAGAATAGGCTTTTATACCGAACAGCTTAGGATTTAGATTACCTTGAAAACTATAAATCGAAATTGATTATTCGAACAGAGACAGTAATTGTCTTGTATACTCTACATGTAATTGACAGATAAATTTATCGCAGAACAAAAGAATATTACATAACCCACGAATAACACTTGAAAAGATACTCCCAAACGTGAAAGCTATTTCAGTAGAAATTGATTCTCACGAATCGGCTGCAAGATTGGTGAGGGAGTGTATACTTCACTGTGCCGAGTCCCGTTCGTCTAGCGCCCTTATTCCTACTAAGATAAATGTCAAGAAGTTCTCTTATATGATCGAGAAAGTCCTGGGTTAACAAGTGATCCATGGAATTACGCGAGATGCACTTTGTACTAATAATACTGTGGCAATTAGATCAAATGCACTACAAATTTACTGAAAATGGTTTTTGATCGCTTAAAAAGGCCAAGTATACCAATTTTGCTTTAATATATATTTTACGATCGTTAAAATTCAACGGTTAAATGTTTACTGAAAGTGTTGAATTCGATTGCGCAAACTTATGTACTTTGTTGCGGTAATGGAAATATTTATTTTCTATTATAATTTTCGTGCAAGTGTATCTCCGTAGCCAGGATAGAAAGTTACTTTCGCATTCGATGAGAACGAACCTTTTGTTTCGAGACGCAAAAAACTTAAAATAATCATTTTTTTCTGTGGAAATCTATCTTCGTGTCGGAATTTTTGTGCAGCAATCCGCAGAACGACCTTGATAAAATATATAACATAATAACCGGGAGATTGCCTTGCAGATTCATGTAGCTGAGAGAGAAAAACGTCGGGCATACGTACACATTTGGTCAAGGGCTACCCATAAATATTCCAATGCCATGGTAACGTCAAGTTACCAATCAGAAAAACGGTGCGGCAAGGTGAATTCGCTTATCTTCCTTTAATAAATCTGTTTCACGTCTATAGTTTCAAGACGTACGTTTACGTTTCACTTTAAAAACAATTTTACCCGTTCGACGTGCATGTTCATGCCTGAATGCACGAAAAAATTAATTTCGACAAAAGTAGCCGGTGAAAACACAGATTTGTTGACGTTACAAAAGTGCTGCACAAGAATTACGTGGATTATTTTCCACGTCGATTATTTATCGTCATGAACGACAGCTTTTTCCGGTTGCTGAATTTACGCAACGAGTTGGATACACAGAAATGGGAAATGTCGTGCTCGACTGTGGATGAAAATTCGTAATACTATTATAGAATAGACGACATTTCGAAAATTATCTCTTTTGTCGACGAATTTAATACCGGTAAATTAAATTAATTAAGACAAAATTTATTGTCTTAGAAAATGGTAATGAATCCTACAACTGCGAGCGATATAAAAAATTATCTTCTCGTGGAGATAAATGATTTCACCAGGTTTTCATCCTACATGAATTTCCAATTAAATTTCTACGTTCGGTAGGTTCTAAAATTTAATTTCTTTTTTGCATTGAAATATTTGCGCTGCGCTATCGCTCGGCGTTTATTAAATTCTGTCGAAATCTTTGAACTCACGGCCGCATTCAAGTTCAACTTCACACCCATGAAACTGGTCGCGAAACTGTCGAGCTACGACATTCCTGAATACCTAGCTATACTGGAATAACACAAACAATAAACCTACCTCAACTTCTCATTCCCCCGTTTGTCCCATCGCTTCATTCAAATTCCATTGCTAGGGACCGGGAACTCCCTATGTCGACCACGATAAATTTGTCCTTTTTCTGTAGACTTTTTTCCTAAATCAGTTGACCGTTTTAAATAACACTTTTTTTTCTTTACTATCCAATTCATTACGAACTATATTCACGAATGTGTTCTCCGAAACCTCGACTAATAACGAAACTATTCAAGAAATAGCATAAGACTTCTATAAAACATTTTATTCTCTGCTCGAAAAGAAGTCTGGAATTCAAAAATTATATCTATACCCTATTAATTCTATTATTCATAATTTTACTTAATTCCATTACTCTAATTCAATAATTCATAATTCTACTTAGAAATAAGTAAAAAATAGATTTATTACCCACTCGTTGCTGCGTGTGATATGCCTTTTCAGAGAAGTATTCTGGAAGACTACGAACTTACCCCGGTGAACGTAAGGACTTTCCGGGGTAACTTATTATATCTATACCCTATTAATTCTATAATTCATAATATTACTTAATTCCATTACTCTAATTCCATAATTCATAATTCTACTTAGAAATAAGTAAAAAATAGATTTATTATCCACTCGTTGCTGCGTGTGATATGCCTTTTCAGAGAAGTATTCTGGAAGACTACGAACTTACCCCGGTGAACGCAAGGACTTTCCGGGGTGACTTCCCAAAAACCTGTATTTCCTGCTTCAAGTTCTTTCCCTGAAACCTCATCGTTTTCTTGCTACAGAGATGTCACGCTCGACAGGGGCTGAAAATCGAAGTCGGAAATTTTCAAAGTGGTACGGTGAACTCACGTTCGCGGCGAGGCGGTCGGGCCCATGGGCGGGCCCCGCCGCTCCCGATGGGGCCTATATAAGTAGGCTCGCGGGCCGCGTAACGCGATCCTATACAATCGCTCCTCATCAGCATCGAGACATGCGTCCTCCCGTGAGTACTCTTGTCATTGGCGGCTGATTCGTTCTTATATCGATAAATTAGCGTGTTTTGAGACGGATGACAGATTTCAGAGTTTTTTTTCCTGGTATCATTATCGCGCCGTTGTATGTCCTTCCTTGGATGGACTAAATTTTTCATTCGGAAGATTGTTTTAAATGTTCATCACTTTCTGCACGGTTTCCTTCCGTGTATTAATTACTCAATTAATAACCACGTGATTAGCCGTTACGTCATAACAATTGTACGCGTTATATCGTTGTAATCCCCGGATTAACTGTACTCTTTTTTTTTTTTATTTTCGCAATCTCCACTCGATCGAGTTTTTTTGGTAAATTTGTCTACCTGGATTCGATTATTGTTTTAAGCTGTATGAGTGGAATATTGCAAAATTTGCTTCTACGATTTATATTGCAGTTTTTTGAAAATTTACGTACACTTAAAGACGAGAGTCGGACCTGTTATTCAATTTGCAATCGACATTAAAGTTTCGTTCGAGGCATCTCGGAGCCCTGAGAATTTCCAGTGATCGTTTGACTGCCGCGACCTTTCTTCCCGTGCGAAGCGACGCTCGTCATTACTCTCGCGTCGTTTTTTTTTTTCATTCGATAAGCGAGGCACATCAAAGAGAAAAGCGGGGATAACTCGATGGTGCATTCGAAACCGCGTGAACCCGACTCTCGCCTATTTTTCATTAAACGCAAGGCTGTTGGAAAGTTACTCAAGTGGCAACGACTTTATGCGAACTCGTGTCACCAGGTGCTGTGTCTTTTGTTTTGCGCTGGCCTTGCGCTCGCCCAGCACAATCGGTACGACGTGTCCACTCCGGTGCCCATACTGAAGCAAATAAACAAGTAAGTATTTCGCTGTATCGTTACGTCAATGAAACTAACCACTCTGCGTCAAACATAGGAAATACCTGTGCACGTATCTTATTTGTCAGGGGTGATATTCTGTTCGACGAAATAGTTGTTTTTATCTATGGTAATGCGGATATAATACTATCGTAATTGTTCGAAGTTGGCATTCAAAGATAATAAAACAAGTCCGTAAGTTGCAACATTTAACACTAGAACTACCGAGAATTAATTCGGTATATTTAGAAGCATTGGATAAATATGTTTGAAACAAAGAAATAAAGGGGGATAGTTAATTGATCGATTTAATTATTTGCATAGAGAAACATGGTTATGAGGAATTTTGGAAATAGCAGTGTTATAAACTTATGCGATTCTTAGAAGAAATGCGGAACCGGTCATTTTGACCCCCTTGGTAGTTTTAGTGTTAATAATACAGAAATTAGTTTGAAGTCTTTACATATCACGAAAAGAAAGTTAACCCTTTGTATTGAAATGGCGAGTGCAGCTCGTCTTTGACTGCTTGATTTAAAAAGCTCAAAAACATTATAAACAACTTTTTATAACACTAACTTGTTATACAATAAATAGAGCGTAACAAAACATGGATTTTCGTCTTTCAAGACCGATAGTATATGTCAAAAAATTAAAAAAAACAATAACCTTAGTTTCACAACATATTTTTTTTCATAAACTTTGATCTCTACAGTAAAATTTAAACTACGAGTATAATCGATCCTCTACGACTTACCATTTCGACGATATAAGTTTTCAAAAAATTTGTACAAAAGGGGGATGTAACTCGATAGGGTGAACGGAGTTCGCGAAACTAGGTTTATTGTTTTCTTCAACTTTTAACGAATACTATTTATCCTGAGAAAAGATCTCCGACGTTTTAGTACACCCTACTCATGTACATATAAATTCATAACAAACATTCATTTATGTAAATGTCTGAAACAAATATTGGTCTTTATTATTGCCTGAAAATAAATTGCTGTGCATGGACTGTAGTACTCTAATTCTATTTCTTACTAATGTTCTAATCTTTACTAATTAAAACACCGGGGTTTATGCGTAAAATAATATAATGTATAAGTGCAAGCAGAAAAGTATTGTTTCACTTTTGTGTATAGTATTCGAAGCAGGTAATTGGTTATCGATTACCGCGATAATGCGTCTAAACTATCGAGTAGGCATAGCGCCAATTAGTTTCACAAGAAGAGTCATTGATTCGCAAATGTTTAATTTATTCGACCTTACAATAGGATTATACAATTGTTACGACAGGATATTTCCACATAGAGATTTTCATTATCCCTTAAATTTCTGTGCGTGGGGATCAATCAGAAATTACACGCGATGGTTGCGAATGGTAAAAACAGCGAAGAATACTTGCTAAATTTGTCTAGAAACGGTTATGCCTATCTTTTGTGTAATTGACCGATTCATCGTATAAGCCATAAGTACGTACCATGCACGTAATTGATCACGTTAAAAGTTAAAAATAGTTTCGTAATAAAAATCGGAATGTTTCCGAAAAGGCGTGATAAAAAGCACTAATCCCCGATCATATAATTGTGTAGTTTACGAGCAAAGATAAGAATGCTGTCGAAAAAATGTTTGTTAAAAAAATACAACAAGAATATAAACCGTAGATGAAACACACGCACGCATGCAACACTTTCTGCTTCGGCGACTCACACCCCACGAATAGCAATCGTGCCTGGGAACACACTCACGAGCAATACTATCAATTTGTATCATTACCCATAGCAAAATTATCAAAAATTGTTAAATTAACCAAATTATTAAAAATGTTTAATTTAACCAAATTATCGAAAATTTTTAATTTAACCAAATTATCAAATACTTTTAAATTAACCAAAAAATAAAAAATGTTGAAATTAATTAAATTATCAAAAAATTTTAAATTAACCAAATTATCGCAAATTTTTTAATTAACCAAAATTATGAAAAAAATGTAAATCAGCTACACAATACATCCCTCCTATCAACTCCGATCACGCTCTAATTTTCATTTAAAATTTCTCAAATTCCAATTAATACAGACACAACGGAGACGGCAGCTACAGCTATGGCTACGAGAATGCCGACGGTTCCTACAAGATCGAGTCCAAGTATCCAACGGGCGAGGTGTACGGGAAGTATGGATTCGTCGACGATACTGGGAGTATCCGGGAGATCGAATACGGCGCCTCCAGGCGCGGCTTCGAGCCGGTCGGTCCTGGGATAAACGTGCCCCCGCCGACCCTGACCGGTAACAGTATCGCCAACACAAACGAACCCGAGGACGACGGGCAATACAGGGAGGATCCATCGGTTTACTACACGGATCCGCGATACACCAATGGGGAACGATACGAACCGATTCCGAGGCAGCCTTTGACTTACAGGCAACCTGCACAACAACCTGCCGCACAACCTGCTTATAGTCCACCTTCCGCACCAAGGTTTG
The DNA here is from genome assembly GCA_917499265.3 of Mimumesa dahlbomi. Taxonomy (NCBI): domain Eukaryota; kingdom Metazoa; phylum Arthropoda; class Insecta; order Hymenoptera; family Crabronidae; genus Mimumesa; species Mimumesa dahlbomi. Next base: position 4,624,088 of record OU824118.1, on the reverse strand, counting down.
TACCTAGTTACTTTTTTTAACGTTTCAATTGCGGCTAATAATATACCGAAATGGAAGTTAGGTACGGGTAGGAGGAAAATGAACTCTGTTAATTGGTTGAGAAACAGGATTTTAGTGAATAAATAGATCCAGGTGGAAACAATAGAAACTTTGTTGTGTTTTAAATTAACACGTTGCCGCAAATAACGGTTATAGCCGTCCTGTAGATTTTAATTAATAAAAAAAGGAGAATCATTAGGACGATGTGTACTAATGAATTTATTTGTTAATTATTTAGTAATACATCAGGTAAAAGATGGAACATTGCAGATAACATATCAATTGTTCTTTTGTGCGATTTTTCATGTTTTAATACTTCGGAATATTTTCGCATCCGGAGAAATGTGTTAGTTAGCACGATCGTCAAATTAAAAGTATGCGGCAACGTGTTGAACAAAATTTGCTTATTTTATTAACAAAGGTATCACGTAGTGTAAAAGAATAAAGAAATAATAATTCTATTCAATGTGTTGATATTGCATTTTACGTAACTAACAATAAGACTAAATATAAATCTGTGCTCATGTAGCTATTGTAATATTATGAGGTGGGTGTAAATATGTCCGACCGTGCATTATCCTACATCAAAAAGGTGGAACAGTTAACTGGACTCGAAAAAGTTAACTAGACCTCATAGTGAATACGAAAAGTCAAAATTTGCACTTTAGGCGGTTATCAAACAATGAAAATCTCAAAGTCTATGACGTCCCAAAAATGAAGAAATATTACGATTAAAAATTGATTCTATTCAACCGCTTGATAAAGTTTCAAGCATGGCATATCGCATAGTTGTACCTCATAGATGGTTGTAAACCAATAATGGAATTCTATGCGAAGTTTTTTTCGCTCAAGATAGTCCACGCTTGCGAGTTTTACTGCTCTTAGATAGACTATTCGTTATATAGGGTGTAACTAAACATTAGGGATCTTTATTCAGAATCCATAGTATGCATCGAAAGTTGGAGAAACGAAACCAATAAACTTAGGTCCACAAAATACCCTGTTTTTGAAAAACTTAAAAAAATATTATATCTTCCTAGGGATAGGTTGTAGAAAACCGATTTTTGTTTTAACATTACTGCGAGAGATCAATGTTTATTACCGTGATGGGTTTCGCATAGCCAATCGACGATCTGTTGAAACGAATTGCGATTATATGGTTAGTGTTTATCGATGTAAACAGGTGAAAGTGGAAAACCATCGAGAGATATCGTGCCAGCTCCAAGGAAAATCGAATAAAGTATCGAGTTTCGATTCGCGTGCCTCGACTACAATGTTCAAACAATTTTTTAATTGGAAAAATGATGTTTAATTTCTGCTAATTTCCGAACCAATAACAGATCGTAAACTCTTTAATTTTAACAATCGTTCTTAAATATAATTATTAATTAATTTACTCTGGCCTCTGTAACGAATCTAAAATCGTTTAGATTAAAGAGTAAATTAATTAATAACAATAACTGATCATTTGTTAACTAGAACTGTAGTTCATTTTATATTATAGTAAATTCAATTCATTAGATTTGTTAAACAAATTTTGTCATTTGAACAATTACGAACAGTGTTATGTGTAAATAAAACAAAACTACATATTCTGATGACAAGTTCCGATGAATGTTTCCATAATGTATAGTCTAAGAATATTTACGATTCGTTTAAATACAATCTATCATTGACCTCTTATGAGAAACAGATATTTGCATAAAATCCCAAATCTAGTAATGCAAACACGTCGAGACTGATTACGGTTCGTCATTAATTTAGTTCTCATCAAAAAAGTTTCACTAGATATAAAAAATCATTGTTCGAATTGTTAATAGTTCATCAGGAAATTCGTAAATGTCACAAACAATCCTGACACGAAGTTCAACTAATAAATGCACGCCTTCGTCACGATTAATGTGCTTTTTAACAAAGCAACATTAAATTTACATGACAGCAGACCATAAGAACTATCGAACACGATATTACTCGAAACCGAACATCGCGTAGTACTGGCTCAGCAGTCGATTACGATCTTCGAAGCTTAACATCCTCGGGACCAGCCCGCACGGGAAATTTCCTTAGTGCCGAGAGTGTGCAACTATAACGAATGAAGTAAATGTCAAGTGAATCTCACTTGAAAGTACGGAGAGCGTGACTTGCACAACGCGGTTACTCGTGCACGACTGTCTTCGTCATATAAAAAGCCAGGTTTTTATGGAACATTCTCTTAAAATCTGTGTGACCCGCAGATTGGATATTTTACAGTTTCCGTTACGCATATCATGACGAGGTAAATTTCAGGCGCAAGGATTTTAGTGGATTTTTCAATGGAATATGTTTTTGGTCGCACAAAGCTATGATACCGTGACTTATAAGCAATATCTGTATTTTATATTAATTAAAAACGCTGTTTAAAAAATCCATCGCGGAAAAATGACAATATTTTTTGACATTTACTTACTTTAAAAATTTTTATTAACACTGGAAAAATTGATCAAGTTTCTTATAACATGGTAAATCAATTCAGGAGTTGTAATTTATAGTATGTTATAATTGGTTACATTATTTTTATTTTAGTAAGGCGTAATGAGAACATGAAAATAAAAGCAACTAATTATAGTAAAACTTATGGAAGATGGGTTTCACAGTTCCAGTGAAACTTTAAATGTATTCCATTTGTTTGCAACTGAATAAATGTTAATCAGGTTTACAAGAATACGTATATTTCAACAATTTAAATAGCTTAGTGTCTCAGAACTGCAAGTCTCTTGTTCACCTTCATCTTGTAACTTTCATTTACTAATTACGGGTGTATTTGCATTTGCAGTTCTGCTTTTTCTCTGAGTCTTAACCGGCTTCACAATCTATCGTATCATTTAACCCTTGCATGAGTAATTAAAAAAACGAATATCGTTGACTGTCTCGGATTGCTTTCAGAATCCAAGGAAATTGATACAAAAATACACGTCGAATTTCGATAGTAAAGAGACCATACTTACTTTTAGAAACAACAAAATATTTTATATCATAAAAACAACCCAAACTTAACACGTTTTGCACAGCATTATTCTGTCTTAAATTAACAATGTTTAAAAACGTATCCATTCACCAGAATAGCAACATTTTTATCTGGTAGGTTCTTGAAGGATTGGCAGCATTCATTCAAGGATTAAACAAATCTTAGAACACTTTCCATTCATTTCAGCGTAAAGAGTTGAATTACTTGAATTTGATTCATACTCAAGTTCCCTGTTAAGGTTATTACAATGTATGTCTTTATTAGTTTATGTTATTTTAATGATTTTATTTGAACGGAGGAATAATAATAATATCAAACTGAATAAAATACTATTCATTTCGCTCGTTTTTTAAATACGATTATTTCTGTTATTTATGAATTTCGTACACTCTATTTTCAGATCTGTAACATTATAAATTTCCTTTGAATTTGAAATAGCAAATAATTAGTCAACGATATTTTAACATAAAGTGCATCATCTTCATACTGTATTTCAATAATAGAATCCTGCGGCAACCAACTCTAAGGCTCGCGTCAGAATTACTGGCTGCGAAAGTGCTAAATCCGTGGTTGCAAGATACATACAACGATGCAGTCACGTATTTTCACTTTCGAAACATCGTAGTTCAAAGTTCGTTACGCAGAGAAAAAATCTTAGAATTCCATCTTACCGAATTGTAATTTTCAAAAAAATATTACTTCCATGCATTTCCTTTTTTTTTAAACACGAAATCTATATTCTCGATCTCAATTAAACTTCAATTTTTTTGAAAAAGAAGCTTATAACGATTGTAACGTTATAATTACAAAAATAATATACACCTCGTTTTTTTATATGGTAATGCTGTAAAAAAACGGTCTAAAAAGTGTCGTTGATCAACTGATTTACATCACAGTATAAAGCTTTAGATAAACTATAGTTAGCAATAGAAAAAGCAATATAGAACTGCATTCAATAACAACATTATATTAAAAAACAACACGTGAAAGTATGTTTTAAATAATGTTTTAAAAAAAGTAAGAAAATATTTGTTTCAAGTGTATCATATGAAATAAACCGTGTATTAATTAAAAACACCTGGTTTATAGAAGTCTCCCAAAAGTAAATACACTGAACCCCGTAAAGTTCAGGGTTTTCCTGCAGTTAAGTTCTTGCGAGTGGATGGATTGAAATTGGTTCATTTTTTTCTGTTTTAACGACAAATATGTATGCGTTGAGCTGGACGTAGCAGAAGCTTCTTGTTATTCGTCACACGTAGGAAACTGGATATATTTTCACCTGATATCAATAATCTCAGTACCATTCATGTCCGTCACACAGAATTTCTTTAAAAAATTAACGATTTCAAAGCTAAATTCATAATTAACCCACCCTTAGTCCGTTATTTCTTCGAATTAACCTTAATACACCTTGTAGGACCTACAATACAGGTATTAAGTCATTAAGTATGATACGTCCGCTTGGAGACTGAAACTTTGGTTTATTATATCTCGGGCAAAAAGTAATATAATTAATCAAAATATGCGCCTAAACTATCAATACGACTTTGCCATTTTGGTGATAGCTTATTAATACTGCTAACGAAAAAATCTGGAGGGCAGCTGGTTATAAAATCGCGAAAGGCGTTTTCCACCGCGTGTTCGGAATTTAATATTTTTGGCGCTTCATGTTTGTCCAACCATTGTGCCGATCGCTTACGATTATCGAACAGTATCCACTTTTCGTCGCACGTAATTATTCGGTGCAAAAATGGATCGCTTTTTAATCGTGACACAAAAGAACAGGAAGCGGTTCTTTTGCAGACGCTCGCTTAACTCATGCGGAACCTACTTATCCAGCTTCTTTACTTTTCCAACTGTTTTTAAATGACTCAATATTGTCGGAATGGTAACTCCTAACTTTGCTGCTAATTCACGCGTCGTTTCAAATAGATTTGCTTCCACTACAGCTTTCATTTGATCGTCATCCACCTTGCTCTCAGGTCGCCCGCGTGGTTTATTTTGAAAATCAAAATCTCCAGATCGAAATTTTTCAAACCATCGACTCACTGTACGTTTATTAGCCACATCCTTGCCAAACACCTCATTAACATTTCGACTTATCTGCGCTGCATTAGTTGCACGACGGAACTCATATTCGAAAATAACGCGAATTTTTTATTTACCCACGGATTACAATATTTAACCTCCAAACGGCAATACGATAAATTACTGAAAACCAAAGAGTGTGACTGAAAGCAAGATGGTACCCCTTCTTTATGCAAAAAAAGAACAAAGCGCGATCGAAGTGAAATACCGGAGACATCGGGTATCAAACTTGATGCTTTAGGAATCGGACATTTCATACTTAAGGGGTTACACCAGTGTAAAATTTTCAAAAAATCGATTTTTTTTTTATTAGCTCACAAAGTACTTTAAACCTTCAAGAATATGAGGCAAAACGTTTTATACCTGAAAACAATTTTTTTGTATGAAATTTTGCGACGAACAGCGGTAAATGTAACTTTGAGTGAATTTCATCATAAATCGCCATTACCTGAAGAAGTGTACAAAGCTAACATACCAATTTATGATGAATTGAGTCGTAATGAGTTGTTAAATCGCGGCTTAGGAGGCTACACGCAGAATAGTAATGAAAGTTTCAATGCTACAGTTTGGAATTTAGCTCCTAAGTCTCGTTCAAGTGGTAAAAACGTCAATGATGGTCTAACTAGTATATTACGAGTTATGATGGTTTTAGAAATGAATATCGGCTTTCAATCTTATGATTTTTGCCTTGAAAGTGATGCTAAGCGAGTCAAGCAGGCCGAGTTGTCGTTGGCCGATGAGGCAAAAGCAGCGCGATCCAACATCAAATGTTTAAGAAAAGAGGATCAGGAGAAATTTTTGGACCAGGAAGGGCAGCTTTATGGTCCTGGGATTGCAGAATAATGTTAAAAAATTTTTTTCAGTCGATTTTTTAACTTTTTCACGTCTAAAACTCATTTTAAAACTTTAAATGCGTTTTTCTCGAAACACGATTTTTCAAATCGGCACGCAGCATAACTCCATCAATTTTGCATATTTTCATATAAAATTTTATACACATTTTTGCAACAACATTTTGAAGGGAAACACGTACGGAATTTTCGATATGTTAATTAGAAAAATTTTTATAACCAAATAACTGCTGTTTTTTTTGGCGAAAAAGTGAGTTTTAACTTCAAACAACTGCCAAATATCCAAAAATTCGTATTTTTTAAAAATCCGTACGTGTTTCTCTAGCTATACTCATGCAGATTAAGAAAAAAATTTTTTTTTTGTAATAGTTTCAAAATTGCACGTGCTCTAGTGCGTGCCGTGGAACGCGTTTTTGTCAAGATGTCTCAGGAAAATTATTGTAGAGCCGCCATTTTGAATTACTTTTTGGTGAAAAAAATTTTTTTTTGTACTTAAATGTACGCTTAACAACATACTGTAAGAGTTTTTTGTTAGCGCCTTTCCATATTTCCAAAAAAAATTCATGAAAATAGCGCTTTTTTTCGGCTGTTACACTGGTGTAACCCCTTAATGACCTAATAGTATAGTTTCAAACTACATGCATACATTCCGATATTTTCCATTACATGCATAAGTACAACGTGTATCTAATTTTTGCAGATATCCAGCGGCTCCACAGTATCAGCAACCGGCAGCGACCAGGCCGCAGTATCAACCAGAATATCGACCGCAGTATCGATCACAGTATCAACCGCAATATCAGGGCCAGCAGCAGCGATCCGCGTATCCCGCTTCTCCGATTCAGAGCGGACTTCAAGGTCGTCCGGCACCCAACATCGATCCCAATGCCGGTCTAGCCTCTTACACGGTTAATTTCAAGCGATAGAGATTCCGGGATCGCACCGTTACGTGTTCTTACGTGTCTACTGCGATATTTATACCGCGTCTGATTGCGAGACTCGTCGATTTTCCAGACGCGTTACGGATCATAAATGGAGCCATTTCTTCTCACTTGGTTTTCATTCTATTTGATTGTGCGATTAATTTCTTCTTTGAGACGATTTGTAGATTCCATACAGCTTCATTAAATTTGGAGTACTCGGTATATTACACTTGATTTAGAATGCAGGTACACGATATTGAAAACTAACAATAAGAAAAGTTTGGTTAACTTGGGAATTAAATATTTTTTTTCATTTTTAAATACGATGATACAGTGTCATGTATTCAGAAAGTAGAGTATGTATTGTTCTAACGGAAACAGACAAGTTTTCTTCCTATTTAACTAAATGTCCAATCAGACTGAAGGGTATAAAAAGAACCCGAAAAATTAAAATACGCGAATATTTTCTTAAACATTAAATTTTATTCAATATGAAAACAAAGTTTGAAGATGTGGCTCCGGTATATTCGAATTTGCACTGATTTGTTATAACTGAATTGTTTTCAGTGACACACTACCACGCTAAACTTTGCATGATATAATAGTTTTTTTTTAACATATCGTGATACTCCAAAGTGGCATGTATAACTTTATGATTTACATTCTCCCTCGTATATATCGTACTTCGCGGTAGTTCCTCTGTATAATTCTACCTCCACTTTTCTTACACCGTTTATTTATACCTTCTACCTCTATACACCCTTATAATTCACTCTTTCTTATCTCCTACTATTCACAGACAGCCTTTCTCAATCGTTACTTTTAACATAGTTCAGAACGTTAACACGTCCCGCGACTGTATTGAATTTTCACGTGAACCAGCGATAAGAAATATATACCTCCGCGTTTGAAAATAATGGCATTCCGCGATCGAAAAACAGCTTCGCATCGGTGTCCGATAATTAGAAAGCGATTCAGCGAACGTTTACGCATTCCCGCCTCGCGATCTTCCGCATCCTGTTCGCGAAGTGAGTAAGTTGAATAATCTCCGAGGCATGCGTGCGAGATAGAATCCCGTTTAATGTAAATCAACGTGTCGCGCGTAATTACGAATGCGATCGTAAATGAACTTGACTCGTCGATGAAAAATGCGGCGTTGGAATAACTTTCCGTGGCCTTGAGATGATAACGATCGGCTGATGCAAGTAAACGATCTACATATACGCAGTTCCATGTACGCGATTCACTGCACGGATCTATATAAATCATCCTCGGCGTTAACGGATACCATGTGAAACAACTAATCCGAGTTTCCGGCTTTTTCGTGTATAAATTCAAAGCGACCACTTTAAAGATAAAGGATGAATGCACGAGATGATAAAGCAGTTTTTGGAAAAACGGTTTCCTTATCAGTGAAAATGAACCGAGAAAATTACTGATTTTCGAAACTTTTTTTCGTATAGAAAGAAACCGAATTTCGAAAATCTGTTCTATCATCTCGTGCATTCATCCTTTATCTTTAAAATGGCTCTAAGTTTATTAAAATCGGATGAAAAATGCGGCACTCGTGCGGTTAATGTCAGCGATAAATGTGACGATAATATAATTACAACGATTCAGATGTCTTGTATATTTTTTAAGTTAATAGTTCACCGTCGTCATGACTATGTAAACGGATCAAAAGGTGTTTATTCAATTTTCTTTTATTACATTTAATAAGTGCAAGTAAATAATCGGGAATGCAGGAGCATGTTACGTAGCTATATATGCAGAATAGAACTCATGCTAATGATGTGCAATGTATTATGTGCGTTATTGCATTATGTGCTAATATGTCGCATAATAAAATATTTATGAATTATAATCGTTGACCGTTTAATGTAACATGGTTGAATCACCCGCCATTGTCTCTTACGGCATAATTTCCATAACTATCATACTTTCTCCATTTAACCCGACCATGTCATCGTTCTTGGCATTTAATTAAAATATTTCTGAAAACTACTGTTTTATACAATTCTTATTAATTACACATTCCACAGATATACCTACGCAGAATTTATTCTAATTCGAGTTCTCGACAATGCTACCTTGTTTTTTTTCCTCGAAAAAAAATCAACTCTACTTTCCACCGATTCTTCGTCAGTGGGTGGCACGAAATCGTTTTTCAGAAAACCGTCGGATAGTTTCCGAAACGAACGACCTTGTCTATCCGTGCAAGCCATTCAGACGTCACGGATATTAGCTGTACAGTAGCGAATGCCGTTGGGGATTTTTTGCAGTGACAAGGAAGGCCGTCGCCACACCTAGGAATTTCATCCATGCTTCTCGACCATCAAACCCATTGTGTAAATTATCTGGGACACCTGTAGGTGACCCCTTCTTACGGCACTTCCTGGCCAATTTTTCCACCGTCGCCATTAGGAAGACCATGCAACGAGAACAAATGATAGGTTCGTGGTTTGCATGCCTCGCGATAATGTCCGATTATTTTCCATCCATTTCTTCGATCGACCATTATAGGCGTAGCAATTTCACCGCCTGCGAAACTACGTTCCGCCGTTTATTCCGGCGAATCGTTTATTGCTGCTTTGAATCGGGATGTTACTGTTTACGGCTGTCGCAATGCGCTTCTGTAATGCAGACCGATCTACAATAACAGATTGCGGTTGTTACGCGAGAGTTATGAAATGATAAAGAGTAGTGTCCGAACGTGAAATTCGAAGCCGGATAACTTTCTTTCCGTTCCCGTGTTTCTTATTGACGGGGTGCTTATAAACTTTCTCCTGGATTTCAGTAATTATTTTCTAACAATAAAACTTTTACGCGTGCATATTCAAGCTTTGTGGAGCGCACTTAATGTCTCCGTAAAAAGGATCGTAATGGTGACTATGCGAATGAATGTCTTACTCGATGGAAAGATATTTTTTATTTTATATGAAACGTCACTCATAAAGTGCTAAATAAAAGACTTCGAACGCGATATTCGCGTAAAATCTGTGGTACCTTATACAGAAAGGGCTACTATCGCGTGGGAAGATTTTAATCAAAATATCTGTGTGTAATAATAATAAATTTTATTTTGATTGCCAGTTACATACGTATGTAAGTGTCCAAGCAAGTATATGTTACATTAAATATTTGACACCCCTTACCATCCTGTATTCAATTTAAATGTATTCAACGAGTTTAGTATGCATAAAATAAATACATACACTTACCGGACAAAATTTATATTTTTCCATAACAATCAATTTTATTTTCAATCTTAACTCCATTTGGAGTTACATTCTCAAATAACCGTACAAACATGGTTGTTCCTTGGATTATTTAACACCTCGTATAATTCTCCATGAAATTTTCATTCTATAAACCCACATCAACGATAGTAAAATTTGAAATACGCACGGAAGCTGTTAAATCCTTTTACTCTTGTGATCTATAACAATTATAATTTTTTTCGTACTATTTTAGTACGTTTCTAACCAAACCAATTTTACACATACGTATCATTTTTCCATTACTTAAAATTTACTATTCTTCTGCTACGTTAAAATCATTTTACAAAGAGACATATAAACTTTGAAAATGCAATTAATTTCTGATTATTTTCCTCATTGCGTCTGTTCCCGGATGCCTGTTTCCAACCGTGACGTATTAATAAGAAAAAATATCGATTAAACTTATCACCAAAACCCATTGCGGTCATTAATGTGTACAAAAGATGGGTTTTCGAAAATACAAGACAGAGCAAACATTAAGGACACATTACAATCTTTGGCGGATACGACTTTGCTTTTCCAACTTTATCCGAACATCCCGGTTTCCTTTGTTCGAAACGAAACCAGGATCTCACTAAACAACTGGCGTCGGGCAGGCACAATGAGAATATTCTTGACGTCATTATGTGGGTATAACAGGAACCGTTGGCTGGTGCCACCTTCCTGCTCCAACCTTTATTCTGATCCTGAACTGTCCGTACGGGTTTACACGTTACGCATACCTGATACGTAGAGACTGCCACGGACCACCGCCCATGCCCACCTTTCACAATATACACGTCGGTCCATAAGTCATGGAACACTTGCAAATTCACATTAAAAGTGACAGAAACTTGGCAAGAAATCATTATCAGAATATAACTGTTTGCTGTGTTTGATTTGAAATTAAAATCCGTTGGATTTGGAGCTCCGGGTGTCCGGAAAATGTTGAACTTTGAAAATTTTGGCGATTAGAAATTTTCGCGCGTTGGAAAATTTTTTTCGGACTTGTGACTTCTGGGGCCTAGAAATTTCTACGCCATGAAACTAGTGGCGCCTGATAAATTGCTATGCTTTGCAGACTTGCGCGGCTGGAAATTTTTACGCTCTTAAGTTTGTGACACCCGATAAATTATTGGGCCCCGGAAAGTTGTGACATTAAAAGTTTGTATTGTGGAATTTCTGCGCGCTAAAATTTTAAGCACTCTGAAATTTCTAAGACTTCAGAATTCTAGCGTATACAAATTTCTACCCTGAAATTCGTATCATCCGATAAAATGTTGCGCCTTGGAAATACTTGGCACTAAAAAATTTGAACTCGTGGAAGTTTTGCGCTCTGAAATGTTCCATACCCTGAAATATCTAAACAGCTTTAGCTCTGAAAAATTTATAATATTCTACAAATACATGGATGGACAATTAGGGCTTTACTTATACTTGTATCATTAACACTAGAACGACGGAGGCAGTCAAAATGACTGGTTCCGAAATTCTTTTATGAATCGCTTAAATTTAAAACATTGCGATTTTCAAAATTCTTCATATCCATATTTCTATATGTAAATAATTAAACTGATTAGTTTACTATCCCCCTTAATTTCTTTGTTTCAAACATATTTATCCGGTCTTGTTCAATTCATCCAATTAATCCTCCGTCGGTCTAGTGTTAAGGTGTTAATATGGTCATAGAAAAATCACTTTTCGCAGGAAAACACCGAATTTGCATGTGACCCACGACTTCTGGACGACGGTGTAGGTGTCCTCGCCCCGGGACTTCTCGATCTACGCGATCTACTTGGCGATCGGCGCTCTGCCAGTGGTACCACATCCAGATGCCCTTTACCGAAGCTAAAACTTGGACGATCGAAACCTTAGTCGTTCTCGCCAAAGATACCGTGATATGCTTTTAGATCCCCACATGTGTCGGGTCAGATTTCAGATATCCGCTAGTTTTTCTACCGCGTACTGTAATATGTGACATTCGTACTTCGTGAATATTCAAGTGGAGAATGTCGGTAGAGTTTCGAAATTATTCGAGACCCTAGGGAAAGGTTACATAACCGAGTAATCTAGGGCAAGATATATTACCGCACGGATAACTATTTATAATATTTCTTTCTCATTCTTTCCCGTTGGCGAGCAGCAGACCCATTACAATTCTTTTGACACAAACATTTTTTACTGACAGAAAATCTATCAGTCTTATGCCACGAATATGCGTCCACTGTTAAATAAGATAATGAAATAAATTAACAGACATTTTATCGGCATAACGCCCTTTATTATATAAGTCACGTCTCTAATCAAATGTTACATAAATATCACGTTCGACGAACTGAAAAGTGTTTTATACCGAACCGAAAATTTCCTCGTCGTTACGTAACGTAGGTTTATCGATATCCGTATTACGGTGACAATAAAACGAAAACATTTTTGAGAAACTCCGGCCGATTCGGTAAAAATAAAAATGGGGTTTGCCGTCGAATTTTATTTCACGGGCCCCGACGCGTGTTTTATCGGGGCCCGATATGCTCGTACGCAATTTCACGATTCCGCGTTCACTCTCGAGACATTCTGATGCAAGGCGTGGTGCGACGGTCTGTTGAGCCAGATGTCGGCAGAACTTGCTTTCCTTTACTCGCGTAATAGACACGTACAACTTTCATCTTTTTATTACGCCTACGTAATTAAAAGTGGAGCAGTTTTTTTTTCAACGTCTGAGGCCTCCCGTGCTTTTTATCTATCCGATGCATGTTTAACTTTACGTAACAATACACGAATGAGTTAACAGCGTTAATGAAAAGATCTGTAATCCGTTTTTTTTTTTTTTTTTAGAGATAATGTTGAGTTAATGTTAATTTGGAATACTCGGTGCTTTGTACGAGAATAAAGCGGTGCAATTTTGTAGGATTTTGCGTATCACGTAATAGACACGTATCACGTAAAATCGTAGTTGTATGCCAACATCTTGGTTTAATTACGTAAAGGTTTTTCGCATTGTTATGCCGCTCATCAAGATGTCCGTGAAGCTCGGGGCGTGGGAGACTGAAAAATAGAGAGAAGTGTACCATCCGTTTTGTCATAAAAGGATCGCCGGTGAATTATTCGCGTGATTGAGAATTCACGTACCGTGGCCTTGCATAAATTACTAGCGGTAATTGTTTCACTGTACAGACAGGACACTGCGTTCATGGGCGTTTCTCACGTCGTAGAAATGATCTATCCGGTTGGACAGCGCGGTTCACGTGAGAATAGTTTTATCACGATTCGTATTTGAGAGAAGATGTAGTGCCGTTAAAACCTAGCGGATTTTAATAAACGTAGACAAGTACACGTTACGCTATATTATTCTAGCGATGATTACCGTAACAATCAACCCGTCGATAATTGTCGCGCAAAACGAGAGCTGGAAAAAGAAATTTCTCAATCCACGATACCCGAGGATTTAATCACGTATCCGCAGTAATACTTCCAATTCTGGTATAACAGACGTGATCTCGTTGTTGTGACTTGGACCTATATGTAACTCTGCGTTTCGGCTTGTTACATAGAAATAGAAAGTGGAATAACGTCAATTAGAGAAGGCTGCTTACGAAAAAGAATGCCAGTGAGAACAAGATCGACGGAATCGGTATTCCTTTCGAACGTAATAAACACAATTTCAGATAATACATATACAACGTTCGAAATAGTTGACCAACCGAACCTTTTCATCCAAGCAGAAACAGCGTGGAAAAAAAAAGTCAATGAATTACTGCGACTAACAACATTCCGCGCGGACAAACGTGAATGTATCAAAGTTCATTAAAGAGTCGCATTAATAATGGGAATGCTTCGACTAATTATCTCGATAATACGCTGCTAACTCGGCTCCCATTACCACGTCCGCGAGGTAGATGATCAAGAAGTCAAGTTCCCGAATGCATAATTCTCAGCGTAAGTGAGTCATTAGTTGCGGCAACGTCGATGACATTTCCGAGCGTAAAATTATTTATGGAAATCCAGGCGGAAAAGTGTGCAATGGTGGCGCGAGGCTAAAACGTATACAGGGTGTAACAAAAATTCTGGGACACTTTAGGTTTATGGATAGAACGCATAAAAATAAGAAAAAAAAGTCTTATAAGTTGTGGGCGCAACTCACCCCCTATCGAGATACAACCCTTTTTGTAAAAAATTAAAAAAAAATCATATCTCCGAAATGGTAGGTCGTAGAGGACCGATTTTGATTGCAATATAACTGGGAGACACTAAAGTTTACGGAAAAAATATCACTATCTGCGAAAAGGAAGATTTAGTGAGTGCCCTTAATTTTTCCCAAGTTGTTACAAACCTGCTACGATATAGGTAATCGACGTTGTTTGGATTAAACAAGAATAAATGCTATTTAACAGCAATGATCGCAGCAATTATATTTTTTTCTATTATCTTTGATCTTGTCCGGTTATATTGCAATCAAAACAGGTCTTCTACGACGTACCATTTCGGAGATATGATTTTTTAAACATTTTTTACAAAAGGGGTTGTATCTCGAAAGGGGTTGGGTTGCGCCCACAACTTATAAGACTTTTTTTCTTATTTTTATGCGTTCTATCCATAAACCTAAGGTGTCCCAGAATTTTTGTTACACCCTGTATTATCAAGCAAACGATCTTGATTCGATTTGGGACGATTCACGTGAGCAAATGTCAATGCTGGCGTGGTTTTCTGCATTTCCAAAGAGAGTGACACGTGAAAGGCAAGACTCCGCAGTTCGATAGACCTTGCATACCTTCTGGTAAGTCATATCGTTCTACGCTTTGCATGCTAAGATCGCCTGATCCTTCTATCGGATTCTATCGGATTCTATCGAAAACTTTCCAGCACTCTCTACGTTTCTCCGTTCGCGGATCGCGACACGATTTTTTTCGTTATCCTGCGACGAACCGGTCGCACAGTGGTCTAGACCGCGATCGTAGCGTGAATTAATTCTAAACATTAAAAAAACTATAATAATCCGTTATAACTCTTTTTAAATTACAATAACAAATAATTCTGCTAATAACAAAATAAAATTCAATAATTATTTACATCATCCATCCATATTTTGTGATTATATCTCAAAATTAAACACATTGAACAATTACACATTCTTCAAATTGTTTAATTTTAACCATTCATTAAATAACTCCAACCGCACGATGGAAGATACGGGCCCTGAAAAGAATCAAATAAAATTAAGAGGAGCACTTCGGAGCACTTAATTTTTGTCTTACGTTAAAGCTAATACTCATAGCTACTGAAAAAAATAAGTTTTGAGACCTGCACTTACCTGCACTTTTTTAAATCTTTTAAAATGTTTTAAGAAATTGTTAAAATTTTCGCAATGTAGAATTTAAACCCGTGACACAAAATTAAATACTAAAATATAAAAAAAATTATATATCTCATCTTAGTTAGCATCAGTCATGATAAATATGCAAAATTAACAGACAAAATAAACGGAAATATATGTATTTGGCAAACGTTTTTCAGCAGCTAATGTGAGTTTGCAGAGACGCTACACGCGTAAACAGATTTTAATTGTGACCATGTCACCATGGTATCATTTTTTCTGCACTCTCGCTTCTTTTATACAAACGTATATATATTAAACTACAAGATGTAATCGTAATTACATGAAAATAAGGAAGTTGATATTTGGAATTAATTCACGCTACGATCGCGGTCTAGACAACTGTGGTCGCTAGAAAAAATCTTTGGACATTAGAGATGAGACATTGATGCATAACATACATTTAGATAGGGCTATACATAGTTTTTCAATTGCGTATACAAATATTAAATTTCATTATTATGGGCATTCAATTTTGTACCTTGAAACTGGTTACAGTGAATTGACAATGATTGATACGTTCAATGATGCGTCTTAACCTTACCAGCTGTATTATGCCAATAGCGATAAATCGTTTAGAGTAAAATCGACGTTAGATAATATCTGAAACAACCTATACAAAGCACCCGACACGTAACATCTACATTTTTTAATTGTAAAGTAGCCTAGTGATGTTTATGCAAATGTATATTTGTGTAACAGATGGGTTGAAAAAACGGGACCGAAAGTAGTTTTTATTATCGGAGGATAGGTAGTTAAAATTTGTTAGGAAAATCAATTAGCAAACGAATGGCCTATGGAGAGCACAGATCGTAAAGTTCCTTTTTATTTCTATTTGAAATATTCCTTTTATTTCTGTTTAAATTTCTATCTTTTCTTTTAATTATAATGTACGAGAAATTAAGAAACTTCCGAGAAAATTATCTTCAAATTCTTTTTAATTAGATATCAGTTCAATTCATTAATTGTAGGAAATAAGTTCTGAAATCATTTTATAATCTAATTGAGACCGACGTATCCCATTCGAATAATCTGGATTTAATATTCTGCACCAGTTTATATCGAGCCTGATAACGCGCCATGAAAATGCTGAGCTAATTCTAATCTACAGTTAGATAATCCTACAAGTTAGTGTCATGAAAGTCTTCTATTTAATGTATAAAGGAAATATAATTAGTGCGGCAAATTTTCTTGTAATATTGATAAAACTTTTATGAAACTAGATTATTGGCTACCATTAACCAGATTGCTGATTTCATGTACAAAACACATTTAGATAAGTATGTGGATGATTTGCTTTTCGCTAAACAGCTGCACTCTGCCTTTCTTTTCGCGCCGACACACAAGTAAATAGAATGGAAATTGTAAATAGAAAGCATGCATTCCACGTTTCGCACGAGCCTTACGCCATTGATGACAAATAATTTGTTAATCGATCATTAATTCGTGTCACCTTAAATTTTATTTACATAAAGGAAATTGACGCTTTTACGCAATAGAAAATTTTGTAATAAACTTGAATATTTTAAAGGAAACACCAAATGCAGTGGCGGATCTATAATTGTTCAAAGCAGTGTATTTTTTATCAAAGCCAATTAACAAATTGTTGACTGACAGTTTCACATAGAAACTGATTTCTGTCACTGACTGTGTTTCACATAAGTCAAGCCATATCCATCTGTAACTTTATTTCTAGAAAATTGATTGAAGAGTTCTTTCGACTCAAATATTCGGGTCGTTGTAGGGAATCCATAAAAAGTAACATTTCACATTTAAAAACAATTAAGGAATTCATTTGTAGAGGAAATTAGTGATAAACTCAAGAACATGTTCTGTAAGCAACACTTCATCAATTTTAAAACGAAATAACTGACTTTGTATAATGAAAAATGAATTTATAAGTCTTCGGACACCACGGTGTTAACCAACGGAGCAATAATTCAAATTTAACGAAGAAAGTTTGATTTTTCACATGAATATTCATCCTATGCATGTAACATAAATCATTGCGTACTAGACATCACTTTCTCCCGGATTGAAATATCATGTAAATAATTATGAATGTTCAATTAAACGGAAGCCACGTTTGCAAAGCAAACATATTTACTGCAGCTTTTCTATGTCTAAGTTGCGGCGATACATTTCAATAAAAAGTTACGAGGTATAAAAAATACAGAAATAACGAACCTTTATTTCACGTAATGAAACGAATGACAAAAACGAGCGTTTAGATAGACAGTTCTCTTACCTCGAGAAGGAAGACACAAGGATCGCGCAATTTGGTCATTTCGAAAAATACCCGAAGGGAGAACAGAAACCAATTTTTTGAGAACTGTGTAAAAGAAAGCTTTTGTATTTTAGAAATTGTTTTGAACAATATCATACCCTTTAAAATTGCAAAATGTACGAAAAATGTAAATAAACCGTGTTTCTATATGTATTTTGGTTTTCCCTTTAATTATTGAAATTAAGTCTGAAAGCTACAAGCATATTTAACACATTGAACGCTATGGGGGGCATCGGTGACGCGCTAATTTCTATTTTAATAAATGTCAATAATTATACATTTTTTCATACCAACATTTGTTACTATAATGGCGCGAAAAATTAATGTGTTATAAAACATCTAAAAATAGTTCTATTTATACATCAAATATACACCAACAATCTGTCTACACGTTGCGATATTGTAAATCTATATGTTAATATAATTAGTAACAGAAATCCTTCAGAACAAGCAGCGGTTAAGGAACTACCCTTTGAGATAAGTTTCAAATAAAACACTTAAAATACCAAGAAATTATTGTGAAAAAATTAAAATATAATTCGGAAAGCAAAAGATTAAGTTCCCAATATTTCCGTAAATAAAATTTAAATTATATCTTAATTCCCCTCTCGTTCATAAATTTAAATCAAAATGTGTAAGTATCTATTACCGCAACCGATTCCTCTTAATTATTTCATGAACACAGTGTCGTAAAACATTAGCTCCCGTACTCAAGAAAATCGCCCTCGACAATCCTCCCACGAAACAATATACACGACCCGTTCTCGGATCTGTATGAATTATAATAACGTTTAATCGTATCGCATAGCGACACGAACGCCGGAATAATTACAGAGCATCGAGAAGTTACAGGCTCCGTCTCCTCCCAACAAAATGTAATTGTGTCTTCAAGGTTCGTCGAAAGATTCCGTTGGGTGCAATCTAAACGACGACTTCCACGGGGCGTGCACCTCGTGATTAAGGATCGCGATAATTGCCCGACATCGACCCAGATTACGGCTTCGCGCAACTTCATTTCGTTGATAATCCCACTTTACGACGTGTTCTCAATGCCACGCGGTGAAAGGGAGAGCGCTCGGGTAATTTCGTGTGCCCATCGGCCGAAAAGTATGAACCCTTTGTACTCGCCTGCCAGACTATTATATTTTTGCAAATTTACCGTGACGCGGTATTGAGAAAACAATCACAACCGGGCAATAGAATCTGGGGGATACGACGTCCTTGAAATGCGACGACGAATGGGATTTCGATAGATCAGAATCTTTTGTGAATCGATCTCGAAGTTAGAAAAAGATAATTGAGATTTGGAGAAAGTGGTGGTGTGTGGGATGAAGGAACGCTATTGAACTTTGTTTTCTGGATTAAATGCTTTGATTATAAGCATATAGACATATGTATGTATGTATACAGGGTGTAACAAAAATTCTGGGACACTTTTTCAGTATCGATAGTACGCACCAAAAGATGAAAAAAAGGTCTATAAAGTTTTGACTAAAAACCATCCCCTATGGAGATACAACCCTTTTTGTAAAAAATTTTTAAAAAATCATATCTCCGAAATGGTAGGTCGTAGAAGACCCGTTTTGATTGCAATATAACCGGAGAAGATCAAAGATAATAGAAAAAAATATAATTGCTGCGTTATTGCTGTTAAATAGCATTTATTCATGTTTAATCCAAACGACGTCGATTACCTATATCGTAGCAGATTTGTAACAACTTGGAAAAAATGGAGGGCATTCACTAAATCTTCCTTTGCGTAGATAGTGATATGTTTTTTCGTAAATTTTGGTCTCTTCCGGTTATATTGCAATTAAAATCGGTCCTCTACGACCTACCATTTCGGAGATATGATTTTTTTAAAATTTTTTACAAAAGGGGTTGTATCTCGATAGGGGGTGGTTTTTAGACAAAACTTTATAGACTTTTTTTTCATCTTTTGGTGCGTACTATCGATACTGAAAAAGTGTCCCAGAATTTTTGTTACACCCTGTATAATTGTGTCATATATATAGAAAATGAACTGTCATATTTGGAATTTTTTAATTTTTATGGAAATCGACGCGCAACATTTGTGTATGGATTTAGTAAACATATTAGAATAATAGGAATATTTTATAATTCTGGATTATAATTGAGCATCAATTTGTAATATAAAATTTCCTTTATTTATAACTGTCCCTCATTCTTAACAAATTTAACACTAGAACTACCGAGGATTAATTCGGTATATTTAGAAGCATTGGATAAATATGTTTGAAATAAAGAAATAAAGGGGGATAGTAAATTGATCGATTTAATTATTTGCATAGAGAAACATGTTTATGAAGAATTTTGGAAATCGCAGTGTTATAAACTTAAACGATTCTTAGAAGAAATGCGGAACCGGTCATTTTGACCCCCTTGGTAGTTCTAATGTTAATACACCTTTATCAACTCGTTTAAACTACTCCTAACATTTTCCATATTATGCAATACGAAATCTGGTGCCAAATTACATCAAAATTCAGCCGAGGTATTGAAGGAAATAATATTGTAATACAATTTGAATACGTAATATAATAATCAGGGTAATAATTCATAGTATTTATTTCACTGTACAGAAATTTACAAAATCAGCTCATATGTCTTTATGCAAACAGGTTCTAGAACAACAATCGTATTTTTGCTTCCGACACACATTTGTCGGAGAATTAATTGTGAGAATCGGAACGTCGGCAATTTCTTGAATAGCATAACAACACGGACAGCAGAAACTACAAATTTTCTATGAGGCAACAATCACCTCTATTGACACTTATTTAACACTCTATCCCAGATCATTAATGTAAACTACGATTAAATCAAGTTCCTCTGCAACTATACAACGGTAAAAGTAATTCATTGTGATGAAATTGTAAACTGGAAAGGGAAAAGGACCTTCCCTCAAATACTATTTTTGTTTCAAATTTGTTTTAAACATATTAAACTTACTGAAATATTTGGAGTGTATAAATGTACTTCCATGGCTGAAATGCATAAATTAATCAAAAAACTCTGCACAGTATATTCGTGAAATTTCGGACGCGGATATTTCTTATTTTATATTAAAAAGATTTAATAATTTCCGATTTTTCAATTCTGGGGTTACACGGTTTTGAATATGTAATTTTAGCTGAATTAGAACATAAGGGACAATAGTTTTGCACTACTTTACAATGACAGTTTAATTTATGCGTCTTATTGCATTTTAGATTATTTGTTCCGATATATTATTGAACCACTACCAATGTAATCTTGTTTACAAAACGTTTTTTCAAGCTGTAACATATTACTCTTTCGTCTAGGTGGTCGGTTTTTCGATTCTTGGAAAGTAAATCAAACCTACGTATGCATTCATAAATAATTTGGTGTAATAATAAAAGTATTTTTTGTCTCTAAGAAATATGTTTCCTATTGCAATTACTTAAGCAATACGTTCCACTCTTCTAACCGTCCATTAAAAACTAACTAATAAAAAGTATCGAATCTTAAAAAACACCTGTAACTCCAATATCACATTCCAACGTAATACGATTTTCACAATACCCAGAACTATTTCTCTACCCTTCTATCTTACGTGTTAAATAATAATTTTACGAATACGTAACTTTAATTAATGACACTGTCAATGCCATAAGCAGGCATGGAAACAGCGCTAGTAGAATAATAACAGACCCGACCGACACGTACGAAGAAAGTCTGAAACGAAAGCAAGAGTTGCAGATACGAATATCTGTCGGCTACAAAACCACCAACTAATGTGCCAATAGAAAGTTACAAAATGTCGATCCCCGATTATTTAGCCGGAACCTACTCGTTCGCCTGACCGTTTCGCAAAAGTCCAGTGAAAACGTTTGGGTGTGCTCGCCGCCTTTTCAAACGCCGAAATTGAATGAATGCCGTGGCCCGACCTTGCCTCCTTTCGTTTCAAGGAGAACACCGGAGCCTCTATCGATGCTCTCTTTTCTCGCTCGTGGACCCGTCGATTTTCCTTCGAATTTCAAGGGAGTGTGAAACGTTTCACGCGAGTAGCAAGGCCTCTTAAAAGTTGGATGGGATAAAAGTAAATTTTAATAATTTTTTTTTATCATTAGGGTAAATAATGTTTTTCGAATTATTTACGTAATTTGAAATTAAATAAAAAATGTAGTAAGTTTCAATAATAGCGTGTTTAGTGTTTTCAGATCGTAAAATGAAATTGTTTGAAAGTTTAAACTGCTTCGGGAACGATGTAAATTTAAAAGATAACTGACAGTTTATAACAGTGTTAGGTAATTTTGTCGTAGCCAATTACGACATGCATCAATGACTACTGACTTTCGATAGCAGAAGGTATG
The DNA here is from genome assembly GCA_917499265.3 of Mimumesa dahlbomi. Classification (NCBI taxonomy): domain Eukaryota; kingdom Metazoa; phylum Arthropoda; class Insecta; order Hymenoptera; family Crabronidae; genus Mimumesa; species Mimumesa dahlbomi. Next base: position 4,601,907 of record OU824118.1, on the reverse strand, counting down.
TCTTTTATAGCATTTGCCGATTACAAAAATTTGTGTGGCTATTTAACGTTGATATTATAAATCATTTCTTGGAAAGTATTTAAAACAAACATATATGTTTGCAGTTATATCAGTAAAAAGCGAGGCAAATAAAAGAACGAACTTGTAAGTTCCGTAATTAAATTAATAGTTCTTATGTTTATAATTGTTCGTATAAAACTATGCATACACTGAACATACATAATTTTCTTATTCCTTATTACTCGCACCGACGTTTCTCCACCGTTTCTTTTATATTGGAGTTTTTATTAGCAAATTATTTTTCATATACGTCAATTAGATTGCAAAATATTACGAGATAAGTAAAAAATTATAAGTTTTATAATCTCTGCCTTACGTACAATATAAATAGCATGATCACATTACACGATTTGGATGACAATCCATAACTGAAAATGATAATATTTTTGAATTATTGATATCTCGATATATATATTTATGTATGTACAATAGGGTGGTCGTTAAAAATTAAATCTTTTGCAACGCCCCCCCCCCACAAAAAGGTTTCCTTATGATGCAAAAACACTAGGGATTTTTTTTTAAATTAAAAACAACACGTGCTTCAAGACGATTTAAGTTAATTTTCGGTATAATCATGTTTTTGGGAATTTTTATGAGAATACGATTTTATTCGAAATATACACAATTATAGAACCCAAATCAATAAAAAAAACATTAGTTAATTAACCCTCTTAGTGCCGTAGGCCGATATATCGGCCCGCGCCTTGTAGCGCTTTACTATTCACATTGCGGGAGAACTCTATCTCAAAATAAATTTGTAATACGTTATAAATGATCTAATTTCATTATAACATAATTTTGTTTCAGCAATGTTATATTACCTATAACAATTACATATTTCGGAAGAGATAATCCGCCCGGTGCTTACCATGTACCTTCGAGTTATCTTTTATTTTTGTTATGTAATATTGTTTATCTTGTTACAAAATACATTGGAAATGCAAAGTATATACTTCATAATAATTGGTCCATATAAAATTGTGACGAAAAGATGACTTTTTGTATGTGCAAATACGTTTTGTAAGAGAGAACTCAACTTTTCCTTTTTTTATTTGACATTTATACCTTTGTTATTTATATAATTTTATGAGTAGAGAAAAACTAGTTTCATTGTTTTGTTGTCTATTTCATCCTTAGTATACTGCTTTTTGAATCATATAAATATTGTTTCTCGTTTGGTTTTTATGAGCATTTTCCCAAACCCTAGTGAAACTGTGAAATTCGGCCGGTTATTCTCGCATATGCACCTGTTTTTCACCCGGCACTAAGAGGGTTAAAATAACAATAAACAAAAATTTAAATTCAAAATTTTTCCCAGTTGATTTGTTCTATTAAATAAAAATATTAGAGATATTCAAATTGATATTTTTATTTTAAAACAAAATTAGTACAAACGTAATTTTAATATCTAGATTTCTTCACTCCAAGGTTTAACTAATGTTTTTTTATTGATTTGGGTTCTATAATTGTTTATATTTTGTATACAATCATAGTCTCATAAAAATTCCGAAAAACATGATTATACCAAAAAATAACTTAAATTGTCTTGAGAGACATGTTACTTTTAATTTAAAAAAAAATCCCCAGTGTTTTTGCATCATAAGGAAGCTTATTGGGGGGCGTTGCAAAAGATTTAATTTTTAACGACCACCCTAATGTACAATGTACATACATACGTACCCAGATTTATCATATAAACTGTATCAATAAATTTGGATGCTTTTATTAATATTTTGCAAAAACGGCAGGCTATGCATAATTAATACTTTACACGATTCGTATTAAGTCTAACCGTTTAAGCCTAGTCCTATAAAAAATCTGGCGAATTTCACTTCGTAATTCTCCCTTGTTAGTTATCACATGTACGAAACTTTACATTGGCATTAATATAAATTAGGTAATTTGTAAATTTAGGTAATTTTTTAGGTAATTAACAGTAAAATAATAAATATATCAATTATCATCATATTAGTGTCACAAAAATAGATTATAACAATGCAAATGTATACAAAATAATTGAGTTTTATAAAACACTTACTCTCGTGATTTATTTTTTATTTTTAAAAGGAAAGATGTAACCAATTGGAAATACATGGTCTGTCCGGAAAGTAATAGGACTGATTTTTTCCCGCCGTGACTGTACTTCGGAGCTCTCGAGTGCTGACTGGATTCGGTAGAGGATGTCCTTAGCTAATGAATGAGGGGTTGGTCAATTGTCTCCGAGCATCTGGAGAGTCAGGACAGCCTTTTTCCCGCGACGTGTTTTTGTCCGCGGTACAAGCAGAAAATGCAGCGTTCGTTAGAGCAGAGGTTGGCAATCGCCAAAATTTAATCAATTCTGTGTGAAACGCGGTAAATCTGCGACAGAGACATTTGATATGATCAAGCAGGCTTATCCAGATAATACTTTAGTAAGAAGTAGTGTGTTTCGGTGGCACAAGGCCCTTTCGGAGGGCCGGGAAGAGGTCGCCGATGAAGACCGCGCTGGAAGACCTTCGACTTCGACAAACACCGACAATGTGACTCGTCTGCTCGAAGTTTTGAACTCTGACTGTCTACTGAGTACTCGTTTAATTGCCCAAATGTTAAATTTCCCAAAAACTGTGGTTCATGACATTGTGACGGGGCACCACGACAATGCAGCGGCTCACACCTCCTTTCTTGTGACCAGCTAAATGACCCAGGCAGGTATCCCAACGCTTCCCCAGCCACCCTACATCCCAGATTTGGCCCCCCCGGACTTCTTTTTGTTTCCTCGCCGGAAAATACCGATGAAAGGAAATCATTTTGAAACGAATCATTTTGAAAAGAGGGGATCCAAGCAGCTTGTACCGCGGCTCTAAACGCCGTTCCGGAGAATGCTTACCATGACGCCTTCAATGCTTGGAAATCGCCCTGGCAGCGCTGTATCGACGCAGGAAGAGCCTTTTTTGAAAGTTTTTCAAGAATTATAACGATTGGCTCAATAGTTTTTTTTTAATCGACTCAGTCCTATTACTTTCCGGACAGACCATGTATATCCTTTTTGCATATAACATGCATTGAATTTGGCACATACTTAAATGATTAGTCTACCTTCTAAAAGCATTATGAATTAATTAAGAGGTAATGTACAAGAAGGTGGAATCATCATTTACGTAAAATATTTTACACACAAAAAAGTTTGCAAGTATAATAATAAACTAGGTTACATATGCAGAAACGTAGAGCAAAAATAACTAAACAATTTTACCATGTTCATTAAATTAATTGTCACACTGGCACGTGTCCAGTTAATTAAGTGCGTAACTTTGAATAATTATAAAATAAATTACATAAACATTCCTTTATACGTGTGACTATTCTTACGTGATCGAAAGTAGACTAGTTCTAGACAGTAACCATGGTTAGAGAACAAGTGTATGTCTGGTTTGGTTTGTCTCATTCTACTTCACGGACATACCTCACTAAAACGACATATGATTAACATCACCCACCCATTTTTGGTAAAATTCACGCCAAACGTATATATTTGTTGTGCTCAATCTCAGTAAGATTGCCAGTAACTGTTATTGTGCTTTTAAATGTAAATTTAGAGAAAACTACATACATTTATTTTATCGACATTGTCTGTACAGAATGGCAAAATTGAATTTGTTTAGGTAAATTTGTTTTCATCAAAACAACGGTTTTAATTACGTAATTCCGGTAGTGAAATATGTAGCATAAGTTTTGTTTGAATTACATAACTCATAGCAGCAATAATTTCACTGTGTAAAGGACCATTGTCGGCGGAGTACAACACGATTGGAAGTAGAAAATACTATTTATAACGGAAGTAGAATACTGACCTTTAAACTCTGACATTTTTACAGCGATAGAAATACGAAGGACAGACAATTATTACATGTTGACACAAAATGAATAGAAGCTACATTTATAGATTTTCTTTTGAACATTATTCTGAACATCTACATTGTACATATTATTTACGTATCTGTTATACATTGAAATATGGATGCAGCTTTGAAGTAAGATATGAGTTTGGATCCTACCTCTTACTAATGTTCTGAAATTACATTATGACAGGGATGGCAATAATACTGTTGATACAAAATCAATATTAAATGATCTTAACAAATATAATAATGATGTATCTACGATAAGGAAATAAATATTTTCTTTAAAGTCCGACAGGTAAACAAAATTGATTTTTCACATGTGAATTAACGACCAGAAGATACGTATTACTTAAATTTAATCGATAAAATCCAGACCAAATTCACATAATATAAATACGAAATATTGTATAGTCAAAAATATTGCGCTCATTTTATATTTTACTTTATATCCATACTACATATCTAGTTACACTGCCTTCACAAAATTTATAGTATCTCTACTTCCTTTTTCGCGAAACAGTGCACACGTCAATTAAAAAACATGTGTTAATTCAACTAAAGTGCCAATATAATAGTGAAAAACTTCTTTCAAGAAGGTATTACGTAAAGTGAATATGCAAATACTCTATAAAAAATACTAAACACGGAGTAAATAAGCTTTCTAAATGATTATTCTTCAATTTTGCATTTGTAAGAGATTGCATGTTCACACGAAACGAATAGAAATTGCTTTAATATCTTTTCTTCGAAACGCTCTCCTAGACGTCCACAATGTACGTAAAAGATACAAATGAGAGGCAGTTGCACTTTTCTATTCATTTTTTACCTCTTTATACAATTAAAACTAATTTAAAGGCCCGATTAAAATTGGCAAGATAAAATGATACAGGGCATAACAGATAAATCTGTTGAAAAATATTAATTTTCTGTTATACATAGAAGTTATAATTTAACAATTAAAAAACTATAATAACCCGCTGTAATTCAGTTGCAAAATTAATGTACAATAATAGGAATTTTTGTTTGAAATGTATGACCCACAATTGCACGCTAGTGAGAAACGTACTCGGCAAATGTTTGGTTTCACGCCGTTCTACTTATTTTCGATCGTCAATTAACCGAACCCACGTGCCATAGGAGTTGTAAAACTCGTTAAGTTAGTGTGTCTAAATCGTATGAAATGATTTTCTAAAGTTAAACGGCCTAGACGTATCGTTGATACCATTTTTCATCGGCAGCCCGATAAACCGAAACCTGTAAAAACGTGATCGAATTTTCATTCCGGAGTTCGTGGTAAAGGCAAGTGCATTCGTTACATTATTTCATCGAACGTATATACTATACATATGTGTGCATGTACGTATATATAATTTCTCTACCTGACCCCAATATCTACATCGCTACTTTTACATAATAATTTCACCTTAGAAACCCAAACCGTAACGGTTTCGAAAGGCAGATTTAATTTTTCGTCAACCGGTATGCTTGCACATTCTCGCATTATCACTTATGCTAGTCGAAAAAATAAAAGTCTACGTCGTTTCAAGTCGCCAGAAAGCATGTGTAATGTAGAACGAATTCTTCGAGTAAGGAAATATTCGGAATTTTACGGTATTTTCTGCGTGATGGTTATCCACATGTTTCTTTCATTTATTTGATTATGCAAACATTTCAGTTGTCTGGATCTCACTGGCGCCTAATTAAGATGGCATTATCGGATGCATTACATTAGAATTATTATCTCCAACTAAATTGTCGTAATACTTGCCAATCGAATTTCTTTAATTAACAACTATGAAATTAACAGATTTCAAATTAGATAACGCTACAAATTCTGAATATAACCTAGTATTGTTGACAGATATGACTTTTTATTATTATAATAAAGTTTAAATATCGGCTTATAAAAATTCCCCAAATTATAAGAAAATATTGAAATATTAACATTTTCGATTATCGAAATTCCAAAAATTACTTTACTTCTTTTATTCAAGGCTCGCATAAATTCAATTAATTTGAGTCTACAGGCATAAGAAGTACTTGGACTTTCTTTGTAGCCTCATAGGAAAAGTAGAAATCATTTTCCAATATTCTAAGCATACAGAACATACTTGGCCAGGAAAATCGAAACCGTTTGAAGTCGCGTACGCGGTAATGAGACAGATATGTACGGTGACCGTACGTGCAAGAGTCAAGCATATAGTGAAAGGTTTTAAACAGACAATAAAAATTCATCAGTACCAGATCGGTAGTCCAATCGAGAACTTAAGAATGATTTTCAAGAGTCACGAGAAACCAGAACAACCTGCCGGGCAACGTTTGCTGTATACATACATGGTCTGTCCGGAAAGTAATAGGACTGATTTTTTTCCGCCGCGACTGTACTTCGGAGCTCTCAGGTGCCGACTGGATTCGGTAGAGGAGGTCCTTAGCTAATTAATGAGGGATTGGTCAATTGTCTCCGAGAATCTGGAGAGTCAGGACAGCCTTTTCCCCGCGACGTGTTTTTGTCCGCGGTACAAGCAGAAAATTCAGCGTTCGTTAGAGCAGAGGTTGGCAATCGCTAAAATTTAATCAATTCTGTGTGAAACGCGGTAAATCTGCGACAGAGACATTTGATATGATGAAGCAGGCTTATCCAGATAATACTTTAGTAAGAAGTAGTGTGTTTCGGTGGCACAAGGCCCTTTCGGAGGGCCGGGAAGAGGTCGCCAATGAATACCGCGCTGGAAGACCTTCGACTTCGACAAACACCGACAATGTGACTCGTGTGCTCGAAGTTTTGAACTCTGACTGTCTACTGAGTACTCGTTTAATTGCCCAAATGTTAAATTTCCCAAAAACTGTGGTTCATAACATTGTGACGGAGCACCACGACAATGCAGCGGCTCACACCTCCTTTCTTGTGACCAGCTAAATGACCCAGGCAGGTATCCTAACGCTTCCCCAGCCATCCTACATCCCAGATTTGGCCCCCCCGGACTTCTTTTTGTTTCCTCGCCGGAAAATACCGATGAAAAAAAAATCATTTTGAAACGTATCATTTTGAAAAGAGGGGATCCAAGCAGCTTGTACCGCGGCTCTAAACGCCATTCCGGAGAATGCTTACCATGACGCCTTCAATGCTTGGAAATCGCCCTGGCAGCGCTGTATCGACGCAGGAAGAGCCTTTTTTGAAAGTTTTTCAAGAATTATAACGATTGGCTGAATAGTTTTTTTTTAATCGACTCAGTCCTATTACTTTCCGAACAGACCATGTACGTGTTACTGCAACAGTAATATAAGAGGGCACGGAGACAAATTAGATCTCCAATCTTCTAAAACGACAGTATCTCTCTGTCTCAACGGTATCGTAAATCTGTCGATAAAATCTCATAATCTCAACTATGAAATAAATCATAAACTAGAGTTCCACAGAATTATTCAATAAATAAATATTCCACAATAGGGTATCATGTTCCAAAAGAAATAATCCAATGAATAGTGATCAACGATTTAAGTTAGAGAGAAAAATTACTCCCTATGTTCCTATTCCGAGAAATCCCAATTAATCGACACATAAAAAAAAGTCTCGTATTAATTTAATAACGATCGGCAACACCGTGAATCGAATTCGGAACGCGACGTATTCGAGAACGGAATGTTTACCTACATCAAAGTGGCGAATCGGTCCGGCGACCGAGATCGATTTTCCAGATTCCCGAGAAACCGGGGCAGCCTGGTGGGGAACATTTAGGGGATATAAGGTGCCGTAACGAGACAAGGCGGCCGTGTGTACGGGAGTCGAATAGATAGTGAAAGTCCCCCAGAGCTAACAGGAGTGTAGAGGGCAAGAGGGGGGTAGGAACGGGGGACCCCAGTAAGGTATATGAGGGCCTCAGTTCGAGCAACCGCTGGTACTCTAGCCTCGCTGCCTACTTACATTCACACACACTAACACAACCACCACCTGGAACACAATATGCGCACCTTCGCGACGGTACGTATTCGAGTGCGCCATCATCATCATCATCGTCATCGTCATCGTTTTAATCTTTCGAGCCCTTCGAAACTTTTTTGCCCGATCACCGTAAAATCAGCGGCGTCATTGTGATCGTTGTTATCGCTGTCGTTAACCGTTGATCAATCTGACAGACTTCGGTCGGTAACGCGTGTGATGTGATCGTTCTCTCGTCGTGATAGGACTGTGGCTGTGATTTGTGTATACGTGATACACTACGATTGGATCGTAAGACCTTGGCCGGAAAGGGGGTAGCCGCAGGGAATTTTCGGACGACTTGGGTGCGATAGTAATTCGAAAAGAAATGGGAAGATTTCGATCGATTGTTCTAAAAGGCAATATGTCAGATTTAACAAGTTCGTTGCAGACACTACGGTCGAGAAACGTGAAAACTTTCTCCTCTGATAAGTCAATGTTTCAATTATACGATATATACATTTCCACGATTGAATCCCCGGGACGAGTGGACGTACAGAAATATTTTCTTATAAAAAAAAAACGCTGTAGTTTGCATTCCAATTACGATTACGAAACGTGTACGTTAATACGATGCTCGACTCCCGCGCGTTCGGCTGTAATTCGCCGCGTTCTCCCCCACTGTTCGAATATTATCGAAAAATTATGAAAGTCGTTCTGGTTACACGGTGCACGGTAAACCGGCTGCCTTTTTCATCGCCTTCTCGGTCGAAGAAAGAGGATTATATAATGAGTTATGTCGAGCAGGAACACGTACAGGAATAATGTCGACTAGAATGCGAGTGACTATAAACCACTATCTCGTAATCGTTCGAGCGGAACTACAGGAAGTGTGTTATGTAGATCGACCATACTGTTAAAGCTCACTAATTTTAGAATGCGCATGATTAACGCGCTCGGATTCTGTATGCAGGTATTCATGCTGAACAGCCACGTTCCATAACGGAAAAAAAAAGAAGCCGGCCCCGTATCGCGCTATTTCCGAAGTATAATCTAACGGAAAGTTTTGCAATTCGCGACGAAGGAATCCGGTATCCTTCGAGCGCGGTTATATCTGCTCGGCGCGGTGTAATAAAGTCACGTCTGGCGGTTAAGGTTCTAGTAACTAGCCCCGGAGGGTCGTGCATCATTGCTCTTAGCCTTTTGTGCGCGAAATTACATTTCGCAATGCTTGTGGTTAATAAGTTTACGATATTTCGCGCGGTGTTACTCGTTCGAAAACTAATCATCTCGATATCAACGTCATCGTGGATGTTCGTCAATGTTCAATGATAAATTATGTACAAAAACAGGAAATATAACAATTGCGAGAAAGTTCGAATAGGACAGTTTCCTCTTGGTTTGTTTTATTGGAGGGGAAGATATTCGAATAATTCCATGGTTGTACGAAACGATTTCATCTCGCGGGAAAAGATTAGCGTAGGATTGACCAAGAACCAAGACAAACCTCACATGAAAGAACGCTTACATTGCTCGTAGCGCGGTTGACGTAACTGCAACAGGGTTTTCATATGTCATGGAAAGTTTTTAGTTACCGCTAGGAAGTCTACTTCCTGCAAAAAGAACAACGAGTTAGTCCGTTTGTATAATTGCGACGATTTTCATAAACCGTAGGCCTCGCCGCATAGAAACTCCGTATCGCGATTAAAAGTCGATTAAAACCGGCGGTAATTCACTTACATGTAATTAGAGGTGAAAGCATGTGCCGACAGGTGTTCTATACTTTACGCTAATGGTTTCCTCCTTATTTGCCCGCAGATAATAGCGGTGGGTGCCGCTATAATCGTGGTATCGGCACAACAGTATCAGCAACAGGGCGCCAACTACGTGGACGAGTATTCGCAATTCGATGCCCCCAGGCCGGCGCATCCGACGCCGAGAAGCTACGCGGCAGATGCGGCACCACCGCGACAGTCAGCTGCACCAGCTAGTCCGAAGCCAACCCCGGTGGCCATCCTGAAGCAGATAAACAAGCACAACGAGGACGGCTCGTACACGTACGGTTTCGAGGGTGCCGATGGCTCGTTCAAAATCGAAACGAAACTACCCACCGGAGAGGTGAAGGGTAAATACGGATTCGTCGACGACGGCGGGAAAGTACGTGTGGTCGAGTACGGTGCGAACCAATACGGCTTCCAACCCGCTGGAGAGGGTATCACCGTGGCGCCCCCGACCTTGGTAGACGAGACTACCGGCAAGGACGGTCTGCAATCTCAGGACTACGATTACCAGCAACCTGTTGCTAGGCCACAGAATAATCGCGCACCTCAGCGTCCCCAACCTCAATACGACCAATCGGCCTATCAGCAGCCCCAATCTCACACCCAAGCTGTCTACGCTCCCCAGCAGGCGGCACCCAGACCACAGAGCCTACCCAAACCCCCGATCTTCACCCCGGCAGGACCTCAACCTGGTCATGCGAGACAATCGCCCCTACTTCAACAGAACGACGAACCCGCACCCCCGTCGCAATTTTACAACCAAGGTCCCGCTCAGTTCAGCCCAGCACCTGTCCAGGAACATCGTTCTCAGCCTCAACCTCGCAGCCAGAGCGGCGGAATTCTCGATCAGCTGGCTAGGGATTACGCTCTGCCACAGGGCGGTTCTCCACCGTTGCACGACATCAGCTTCGGTTACTACTAGGTCCCTCTAGTCCCTCCTATGCCCGCCAGGGTGATCCCAGTGCATTTTGGTCTTTTCATTTCATCTGAAGACGCGATGCTTCGACGGCGCACTGTTTCTCGTTGTGATTACGGCGTGGTCCATCGACCGCGATGGACGGCACTGTGATTCCGTAGGTCACGTTGGTGACCGTCACCGGGGTGAAAAATCGACGACCTACAACTCGAATTATTTAACAGATTTAACGGGAAATTGTTATTTAAAAGGTCGACGAAGCACGGCGACATTCCGTGAGAGTAATTAATTACCTTGAGTTTTTTTTTATATCCTTGGCTTTGTACCGTTTTCTGATCGGTAAAAACAGATTAAGGTTAAGGTCCTCGATTTTTCTGCCGGTGATTAAGTATTCGCTGTCATGGCTGTCTACCGAAATATAGTACATTTCCTTTTATTTCTTTTACAAAGTCACGAACTCGGTCTTGCCATCGGAACCAAATATTACGTGTAAAATGTGAATGAAAATGATTTATCATTACGACATGCGAAACGGAATATTGTAAATAAAAATTTTATTATACACGCGGTAGGCAACCGTGCCGATTTCAATTGAACGAACGCAGCTTGTAATATTTTATTCCTCGCTTAGTCAAGCTGCGTCTTCGAGTTCGTGTCTTGCGAGAGTGCACAAAAATTCAGCACGCTTATTATTGTAATTAGACTATTGTAAAGTATTAGATTGGAATAAAGTGAGACCAATACATGATCTTATGTAACTGATATTCTATGTTTTTTTCCCCCAAAAAAAATCATGGACGTTCCCATTCGTTTCTATTCCCAAAATTCTAATGCAGTCATGTACGAGGGCGGTTTGATAAGCCTGGTAAAAATTGAACAATATCGCATCGCAAAAAAATTTGAAGTACATAAGCTCAAAGTGGCACTCATTTGGCTGGTAAATATTACGTTTTTCCCAAAAGCGACACTTTGTTTAGATTCGGTAGACGTTTGAAACGAGCGACTTAGTAGTTCCCAGGACAACGCACCAGTTCACACTTTCACAATCGCAATGTCAAAAATACACGAATTGAGCTTGGAATTGATTCCGCATCCACCCTATTCTCTTGATATGGCTCTCTGTGATTTTTTTATTTCCCAACTTGAAAACATGGCTCGGCGGGAAGAGATTCTCGTCAAATGAAGGAAATATCGATGCCGTGAATGCCTACTTGCAGACGTTGACAAATCATACTTCTTTGACGGGATGAAAAAATTAGAATCTCGCTGGGCTAAGTGTGTCGCCCTTGAAGGAAACTATGTTGAAAAATAAAGGTCAATTTAAAAAAAATGTTTACCTGCTTTTTTACCAAACTTATCAAACGACCCGTGTATCTGCAAATAAATCTGATATCAATAATCTGTTCACCTTTCTGACGACACATTGTTTTGCTATGTACTCTTTAATAAACTATCACGTTCATAATCAGTTTACTTTTGAAATTATGACAATAGCAGGATTTAAATGGATGTGTATATTAAGCAATACCGGAACCATATTCATTGGAATTTAGTTACGAACTTTCAACGTCGACCTTCACATTTTTATGAATCAAAAAAAGTATCATAATTGGTTCGTTTGAGCCATATACAAAATAAGGCTTACTCAACATTACATCACATTTCATAATTATTGATATATATATATATATATAATTTTGTTCTTTTTCTTTTACTATAGTACCTGTTTATGATACAAAGAGTGAAACAAGGTATGTATGTATGTGAATACACCGCCGTCCATAAATCATGACCCACGAATAGATTGAATGGCCATCGTAAAAGAGTAATTTGTATGATAAACATATCACTTGCATGTTATATTAATAAAACTTAAATTTCCATGCGTGTTTTGTCAAATGTCATTCTATGTTATAAATTTTCTAGCGCCACAGGTTCGAACGCGTGGAAATTGGTGGACACCACAAGGTCTAAGAAACAAAAAATTATGGGACACAAGTGTCAAAGAATCAAAAGTTTATATCTTTATTTATTTGATCAGTTTTAATTAAGCGATATCTGTGGCCGTCAAAAATTTATATGGGCAAAACATTTTTGGGTATTAAAACATCCAACACGCAGAAACTTCTGGAGGCCAAAAGATTCAAACTTCAACAATTTCAGGACAAATGAATGTAGTTGTAAACATATTAAAACTAAATTAAATGCAATAACCAACAATCTTATTCAAGACATAATTAATTGCTAAGTTAGAGTCGCTCTTAACCTGTATTTGCGGCTGCACCATTACTTATGGACGGACGTGTACATTTCACTTACGCCTCGGTAACAGCAACCTGCGTTACATTCGCGTAAACCGAGTCACGGAATAAATGAGCATCCCGTTGTGCGTTTCCAGCTCGACGCGATGTCGAAATTTTATATGAATGAACGAACAGAATTTGTTGCAGTCACGTTCTCACAGGACTATGCTCGGTGGTGTCGTGAATTTCAATTTTATCTCTCGTATCTTCGGCATCGAAATTCGTATGTTCTCACACGTCGCTTTGTTGCAACTTAACGGTCTTCTTTGTTAAAACGAAAACCATTTCCTCTATGGGATGTCGCCATACCGACCGTTTCGTGTAGACTTCGAGAAATATACATATACGGGAATCAGCGATGTTCCATTCAACAAAAGAATTCTGCTTCCATTCAAAGAGTTTCAAGGTAAACGTGTCTCCATTGTTTTTGGAAACACCGAGTGTTTATTTTCTATTTTATTGTGGGTCTCAGTGAAGAAAGGCCACTTCCCTGCGATAGTGGTATTGTAAAACTTGAAATATTTTACTACACAAACACAATTGTATCTAATCCTGACGAATAAGGTGCGCACGGGTTTTTTTATTAATATTAAAACATAAAGGTTTCTTATTCTTGATTACTATAGAATCTGAACAAATAATTGCCTTTTAATTAGTTACACGGGACAGCAATTATTTAGGAAGTTCAAAAATTGATGCAAGTAGATTAAACGTAGATACACATCACTTACTCGTATTACTTTTTATACAATTACCAAGAATATTTCAAAACTTGACTAAGGTGGAGTGGGGTAAATCCGTGCACGGGGTAAATCCGCACTAGACCGTTATTTATTCAAATATACGTTGGATTGTACTAACTGTAATGTAGAAATCTTTCTTTGGTTAGTATTCAATGATCAACATAGGTGGCGGCCATATATTTTGTGTTCCCCTCGTTTAATTCGTTCTAGAAAATTTGTTGTGTTTTCACGTGCGAAGCAAAGATTGAGGTAAGCATTATAAAACGATAACTTAAGCAATAATTTACAAATCTATGTGTTTATCTTTGTATAGGCACAAAGTATAGTAAAGAAAGTTTCTTTTATAGTAAAAAATATAACAGTTCTTCTATATTTACAGTTTTTTTTTTATTTTTACTTGTTAAACAGGTAGTTGCGGTTTTGCCCCAGTTCCGGGGCAAGTCCGTCCTAGCAGCAATGTTTTTAATTTATTAAGATATAATAAGTTTTAGATGATTTTTTTAATCCAAATTATTGCAACTTAAAGAATATACCATGCGCTAACTAACTAACACTAAAATTGTTAGGTTTTAGTGGAATAGATAAAAATACATTAGTTTGAAATAAACTTAACAATTTCTGGGTCGGTTTTACCCCACTCCACCTTATTGCAAATATGTACATAATACATAAAATTGTATTAGAAAAAAGTTCTTCCTTGTTTCATTCTTTCAAATAAGTAGTACATTTCAATTAACACACAACATATCTCATGATATTTGCAAATAAGAGGAACAAAAATGTGGTCACTATACAGATAAATAAATTCAATTAACTCAAGACAGTAATAGCTGACAATTTAACCTAAATAACACTAAATAAGGTTCTATACAAATTTGACACTTTTCTAACTACTTTTCATAATAAAAAATAGACAATTAAAATACTATAAAATACTCGAATACTATTACATCAATATGCAGTTATCTGTATTTTACGTATAAAACCTAAGAGACTAATTTTTTCATTAACTACACATTTTTCTCGATTCTTTTATTTCCTTATTACTATTTGGCCTTGTACTGTCAATTGTCGGTAGCGTAACCTTGCTTATACTACGTTAACCCTCTGATCACCGATTTGGGTCAGAAAGTATACTTTAAATTTGTTTTTCGAGCATGTAAACGTTCTTACGTATTGCAAATTTAATAAAAAATGTTTTCCAATAACAGTCAACTATATGTTAACATTTATATACAGTACACAGTATTCAATATACAGTAATTACTTTACTATCGCACACACTATACATTTAAAATAAATATTAGCTTTGGAGTCCCTAATGGGAGCCACTAGTCCCTACGTTAACCAAACTGAATATGAAATTTTCCCAGATTGTTTCATTCATTATGTATTATAATAGCATTAACTGTTTAAAAAACTTACAATTCACGTTTTAAGGGAGATATAATCGAATTATATTGATCCTAATAATATCACAATTCTCCACTCGACTATGATACTTTTTTTTCAATTAGCCATTCCAAGGTTAGGTTAACGTTGTCGCGATCACTTATGCAATCTGTATATTGTATACACACAACCAGAGCAGATTTGCATAGCAACTCGGACGCCAAACCAAAAAAAAGAACAGCCCTTAAATTAGTATGAACACGATGTTGATGATTGTAGGACAAACGGTGAGAAACATATTGGCACAGTACCAAACGATGGTTTCATAACGCAGTATTGTCGAAGGTGAGCATTACTCCATGTGCATTGACCTTCTTACATGCAACGGGGCTGCTGGCATCACGCTTGCGTACAGGTGTAACGTTACACGAAGATTCACCGCTTGCGCAATCGCATAATAATAACCACGCGCACTCGTCGACACCGACTCATTGTCGGTAGAAAGCGAAAATGTTTGTTAACAGTGTTTTAATCAGTTTCCGGATTCCTTCTGCTCGTTAAATTTTCTTCGTCCTTATCTACGAGACTTATCGGAATCTCCAGAAATAGTGGGATATTATTTTGATTACACGGTGAAGTATTCCACCTGCAATGGTATTATTAAAACTAAAATTTCAGAGCTGCGTAATACTAGGAATAGTTTCGATGATGTTTGTTATCACCTAAACGAGTCACGCAATACGCGCGAATTTCAACATTGTCGATGCCGAGGCGTGTGCCTACTTCGGCGGAATTTATGCTCATCGATGAAACTCCGTGAAATCATTTCAACCGGTTGATGCAAGTTTTCGTGACTTCGAAGTGAGATTAGGGCGGTCTTAGCAAAGCATTAACAGATTTATATAATAAAAACACGCGCGTACGGAGAATTCGTTGGATATCGCGTGTGTGTATAAATTGTATTCGAAAGGGGAAAGAGAAATTTTAACGCGAAGAAAAGTGAGTACATTCGGAATAAATCAGCATTACCGGTACGCGGTATTGGAGGCATTACGTTTTTTCTTCTGGCAATTATGAACGCCAATTCCACAACAATCTACATACAAAACGTGGAAAGTATATCTACCGGAAATTTTTATATAACACCAGAAGTAAAAAATCGTAGAATAATTACCGCAAGGTAACGAGACAAAGATATGTAACCGGATTATAGATCGACTGTTACAGTTGAGAGTGTGAAAATAGCTTGTGAAAATAACTTTCGCCTTCGAAAGTTCTAAGACTGCCACTTGAGTACCATGGAATCGGTTTACCGTCCGGGTAGAAAATACCGTGATATTGATGATGAACCGTCAAGATGACTGAACTTTTATCATATTTCAAATCAGATAATGGCCGCAGCTTTGATGTTGGACTTTATTTAATGTAAACTGTATTTGAGAAATCCATTATTATAAGTACTATTATTTTTATAAAAAACATTCTTCTATTGCATGTTATTTTATTAGTAAATATCGTATTATTTATTGTAAAAATATCAGTTTCTTCAATTCAGGCAGACACCTGTATTTTATTTTATATAACGGAGGATTCTCTTGTATTTAAATATTCTTTATAAAAAATGATACACTTCCCTCTAATTTCACAACAGTTTCCGTACTGATTTAATTTATAATAATCTTTGAACTAAATACTTTATTTTATACATATTGTTTAATAAACGCATATTATTTCCGACGTAATTTCACATAAAGTAAGTATTAATGAACTTGATTACGCCGTATTAAAACCATTTCGATAGATCCAAACCGTTATGAGAACAAGATATAGTACTTAATTAAATCAATGCATTTTCACTGATTATCTCAGCACCATAGAATTTGTTGACACACTGTTTGTTTGATGCAAAAATAATGAGAGTTTCTCTATAAATAAAACATTGAGTCAGGAACAATTACAATACATATTCAGAGATTGACATACATTTTCAGTTCTCGTAGACTCTTTCTCTAGTTTTATCAAATGTTTGAACAATAACCTACGATATAAAGGCCTAAGTTATTTTCATTATTAGTAACGAATAAAAAAATGTATTAATAAGAAATGTCAGAAATTTTTTAATAAAAAATTTTATTTTAAACAAATTTATTTCTTCGATAATGCAAGTATTTCCAAACAAATCTTCGCAGTAAAAAGACAGATTGAATCCAGATAAGTATGTTTTTAAAATACCTGTTACAGTATAACTACGTCAGAGGTATGCTATTGCGTGTCAAATCGTATATCAAAATCAATATTTTATACTTCCGTCTCAGGATGGAAAATATCTTATCGAGGTAAACAGACGATTGCAAAAAACTTTGTTGGTAAATAGTGTAAACTCCCTATCCCCGATTTCGGGTGGATAATCCTTAGTTCGCAAAAGGAGGTCACTTTTTCAAAAGGAACTTCAAATTTTTCCCATAGGAATTTTAAATTCCTGAGATAATAATCAATTACAATTAACAATAATTATGATTAACAATGTTTTGCCTCTTTCGATAAAGCGAATAATTCCAAACGAGAGTTCCCAGATACAAAATAATTTTACTAAAATACCTTTGTACTAATTTTCGAGTACTTTTAATGTTCACAGCACTTTCTTTTTGACCCATTTACAAAGGGTATTTTTATTTTACACCTATAACTGAACATTAAACTAATAAATTTATCGATCGCATCAAGTTCAACATTTATAACTGAACATTTTCAGGAAAAAGAAAACAAGATTTATGTCATTCACCGTACTTTCCATTATACCAAAGATTATATTTGCGATTTTTTAAACGATCTCAAATACTATTCCCAAAGATAATAAATATCATCCACAGTAACCCATGAGTACTCAAAAACGTAAGAAATTGAATACCACATAACATATTTAATCTAACATAACATCGTTGTAGAAGACACTTTATCCTCAAAATTTTATAGAAAACCGGCCTCTACCGTGGTATAAAGTAACGACAGTATTTTGTCCTAATGAGTATCCCGCTGCTAAAACGAGAAAGTAAAATAGTTTAAACCCTCCCTAGAGATGTGCTTTCTTCATAATACGGTAATAGACAGTCGTAAACTTTATTTTAAGTACATAAGGAAAGTAAAGATAAAAGGGAAAATAAAGACAAAAAGACGTAATAAAAAAAGAAGAGTAATCCGCTGGTTTGAACAAAGTCTGACTAAGCACGTGCCCTTACTACGTCGGGATGAATCGACACCTGACATTGACAGTCAGATAGCACCGCACAGCTACAAACGGTGTAAGTGAACTTTGCTCATCCATTCGCTCGGTCTTTCCATTGATGATACCGAGAGCGAACTCGATCGTTGCATCCTACCCGTGGTAATGAAAGTGGGCAAGTACATTTTCTTCCGAGAAACCGTCTGCGGCACGGCGAATAAATCAAAACCGATAAAACAGGCCGTTCCTACTATTAATTCCGTTTTATTTCCCGCCGCCAGCATATTTTACGTAGCTTAATTGAAGCATCGCGGAATGAAGACGCGAGCTTTACGGCTGTATCTTTTTATTATATGGAAATCATGTTTCTATGCGGTTTTACTATAGTTACGTGACTGTACAGGATATATCAAAGCTTCTGTAGGAATGTTTGCGTTATCATTCATTTAATCCGTTTAACGTGGACGTATATTTAAATCTATCTTCCTGCTTTAATTTACGGAGGTCGTAAAATACAAACAGGAGAACGATCGTATAACTAATTAACTCATATCTAAATTATATAATTTAACATTTTTTGATATCCCCGATAGGTTTGAAACTTTTAGGCAAACTATTTCCACGCACTGCTGCGTACGTGTGCTTATGTAACTATTACGCTATTAGTATTAATGTTGCTAAGGTGGTGTAATTATATTAGAATCACAGACGTAATATTGTAAATATGGAACTCACAAATCGGAAAGGTTAAGCGACGTATTTTTCATGAATGCTACAAACAGTATATTGTAATTGTCGATGTATTAGATACTATTTTTTATTGTACTATGAGCAATGTTAAACAAATGTTGTTTTCATTGAGTATGCATACTCGAAATTATCGTATTTCAGACACTTTTCCAGTTTTTACAGTAGAGGAGTTATATCTGTAAGCGTGATTTTTATTCCCAGTAATTGACCTATTGAAAAATAATCAGATTTAATTACAACTCTAAAATAGTTTGCTGTTCTTTTATTTATCTATGAAACCCTTCAATCTATCAAACCATTACACATTTATCTAGAGATAATACAAATTCTATAAAAATTTGTATAATAAATCAACCGATATAGAGCCAACTCCGATGAGGCTAATTACCTTTCTTCCATATACACTGCTTTTTTAACTGTTTAGAACAATTATAAATTTTACAAAAGTCAATTACAACAAAAATCAACTTGTGACAGAACATCCGTAGGGTACAGTATATATTGCTATAATAAAAACATAAACTGAACCAAAAATATCAAAACCTATAGTAGACTTTGACAGTGTATTTCTACATTCATGAATATAAACGAATTTATAAGACAAACGCGTTTATTAAATGCAATAAATTGACGTATGAAATATTCCCACATGGGTAAGGCGAAACGAGGGAAAGTATAAATTGATCTTGCAATGTTATAGATACCGCAAGTGTTTCAAATGGCATGCGAAGTAGGAACATCAATTACGACGACTCTCCCAAATTAAGATGCTGCGTTTCCAGACGTTTTAGATATCGCCGATGATCGTGCCGTACTTTCTTCTCCCGTATTCTGCGAGAGAACTTGTACATAGCATATTCGTCGTACTTAAAAATCAATTAATTAACACTTCGGAGCCGACGTCGAGAACACTACCGACATGCACGTTTTCTAGGAAAAGTTGCGATGTTAACATTACAAATGATACTTGTAATTGCGCGATTGATTACCGTTCAATTTCAATGTTGAAATTGTTGCTATGAGTAATAACGTAAATAATAATAGATATCCTTCGATACGTTATGAACTTGTATAACTTCTTGGGTAATAAATCATCGAAAGAATGAAATTGTAACGCTATCCGCTTCAATAAGGTGAATATAATAAATTAAAAAAAAATACGACATTGAATTAACTTTGAATATGCACCGATCTTTGGTTAACCATCTATAAGGCTATATAACTTTCAAGCTACTTATTCATTTGTCAATGTAAAGATTGTACACATTTCCGTCTTCCTTTGTTTATCTCTATGATATTCAAATTTGAAAGTAAGCCTTCTATCACATTATAAATATCATTCTCTCATACGAAAATGTTTTTAAATTGAAACCCAACAAATAACTTCGACGATCAACATGAAAACAAAACGTACAGGCCACGCAGCATTAGCAGAATTAAGGGGAGGTTCTCATCTGAGAGCCTCAAAAGAAGGTCATTTTCTCGAATTTTTTTCTCACTGAATGAAATAAATGAAGAACTCTAACTTATCGTCACTTGTTTAATGAATCAAAAAGTGCAAAAGAAAATTTTTTTTATTGAAAAATAATGTGACAATGTTTGTTTACACGCCTTGTAATATGACGATCTCAAGAAAAGGTAGTCGGTTGTTGCCCACTTTAGCAACTGCAAAAGTTATCAAAAATGACTAATGCAAGAATTTTTATAAAATATATGAGTGTAGTTGGAGCCCCTACTAGAATTATCAATGAAAGTCGAAAATTAAAAAAATGGCGGACATTTGAATGTTCTTTTTCGTTTTTTCACCTTCTTTTCGCTCTTTAACGTATTGTAACAAAAAAATATATCCTCTTGATTCTAGTAGGGGCTCCAATAAATCAAATCTACTTCAAAACAAAACAAACAAAAAGGCGATCTATCAAGTAGTTTTTGAGTAATCTTGGGCAACAGTTTGAAAAACACGATTTTTCAGGAGACACGATTAAAGATTCGATCCACGAATCTGTGTTAACGTCTAAATATTATCCCTTGTGGCTAATCAGCGATTCCAAGGCCATACATTAGCCCCTCCTCAAGTTCATACTGTTCGTGCAGATTCATCCAAGAATAAGATATCCTCCGCTCAAACTACCACTCGATTTCAATTTTTCAGTCAAAAAGTAGTTCTAGTTTTTATTCCATAACTTTTTTAAAAAATTATATCCGACCAAACGGTTTTGGGAATATATTCTAAACATAATTTACTATCAAAAAATGAAAAAAAAAATTCGAATTTTTGGTCGGTCGTAATGAGAACCTCCCCTTAATTGTAAAAAAAATCTTAATAATACCGATAACTAACTCGATTAACGAATATTGTCAGCACAACAAAAGAACCATGCCGACCCAAACGGACAGGGACAAAAACGCTATCGAAACGTTCTACGTGTTATGCAATCCTGCTCACATTTATCCTTCGATAAAGATCACCCGAAAGAATGACACGAACCGAATTGCTAGATCGGCTCGATCACGGGCACGAAATTTTTCTCGTGATCCAATTCCGGGCCCGACCCATATCCAGCCAGCCGGACGTGTTTCATACCAGTTCTGCCCGTACGTATACGCACATTCGCAATAATGCACGTTACGTTCACGCACTCCCCGGTACAATTTGGCAATGGCCAGGGCTCGTGTGGTCCGGTTTGGCAATGGTCATGCCGTAGTTCGGCCTCTGAGAATCTAATTTGCGGGTGTTACGGCGACGAACAGGACGGCGTTACTATCCATGGTGGGCCCCCACTATAGGCAAAAGCCTTCGTATAGGTTATAAAGGACCGAGCTCCGTACTATACCACTGCACTCTCTCAGTGAAACTCTTGGAGGATCGTTCCTCGCCAACTAGTACCCTCCTGTGAAGCGTGCACCATGAGGATTATATCAGTGGTACGTACAAACTTATACACTTTCGACCCGTTCGCCGTCTCCGTAGGCTCCGAGTCCTGGTGCATCCTTACCCGTGAGCTTGGTAGAGTTCAGTTACGAAGAATCTTGTGTAGTAGGGTCACCGTGAATTTGGGATGAATCTTTTTCACTTTCGTGCCTGACAAGAATATGTTGTTGTTATACTTCGTGATGTTAATACTCCAGACTTAGATCGTTAGGGTTATACTGTCTATGATGGTTTTATTATTTCGTTGACAGCTAAATATTTAAATTGTTGTAGAATTGCACCTGACGTGAATTGTCATTGGAATAATTAGTGATGTACCGAACAGTTTATAAAGGGCGATTGAGTGAACTGCTGTATAGTTAACCTTGACTCTCATGAATCTATTATACTTATCCACGAGAAAATCAATCGTCGAAATTTAATATTCCGTTAAACTATTTTATTCGAATTTATTATATTATTTGTTTTTATCATAAAGATGAAAGAATCTGCTTAGTTTTTCAACCATTAATATTTTTTCACAGATATTAGTACAGGAATCCACGTGTATTCTTTCATATAAAGTTTATTTAATTATTTTTTAATATTGAATATCGTTATATTTATATCAAATATCATTATTAAAAACGCACCGATTAGTAAACAAACATTACGATCACTATAGAATGAGTGAACTCAAGGTTTATTTCTATAATAATAATCGCGAATCTAACTCTACAATGCACGGAAATACTTGTGAATGAAAAACAGTATGCACTGTCCACAACCATTGAGAACTTCTGTATACCAGAGAACAATTTATGCTACAACCTATATTTTTAAAACAATAACGCATTAAATCCTCCGCACAAACACGCACACATTCTTCGCCGACTTGTATACGACACTGACTATTTATCCACAGTGTAAGCAATACCAGTAATTCACAATGACAGTCTATAACATCTTTCAATCATTGTGCATTATACAATTGAATATCATCGATCACATTCGATTTCAATTTAATTTCAATCATTTTCCCATCGTAATTACGTCGATATTTCAACGCAAGGAAATCTATCGCGTATCAAATCAATCGTGAGCCCCGGACAGGTAGAAATTAAATAATTTCTATTCGACGCGTAAGTGAAATTATTTATGAGCGGAAGGAAAGAATAATGTTCTTCGTGTATTTTTCTGCCTCGTGCACTTGCGCTTCGTTATGGATCAGGGAGTATATGGGCTAACGAAAGTGTTGCAACTTTGTCTCGTCGCTTGGTGTGCTGGTAGCGCCATTCATACGAAATTAATCAGCATAATTAACGAGAGCATTTTCCTGGCGAAGCCAACGTAGCCTTCCGTTTCTTAGTTTTCGTGGGAAATTTTAATCATCGTAGATTTCACTCGTGAACTTCCCTCGCCAGATTGAAGAACTTATCTATGGTGCGAAAACATTTAGAAAAAATTACACGCTACATTTCAGACTATGGTCTGAATATTGCTGGTTTCTTTTTCCGCGAGCATTATTGTCACAATTGGGAATTATATTAACGACCTAAAAGGTAATTTCTCACTTGACTCTTCTTTTGTCTTGATGATAGTACCGAAGAAAGTGATTGAACTTCCATATAGTAGATCTGTGGTCGTGTGAAAGGTTCCTCGACGCAATAATGCAACGTTTTATAATTATTTTTAAATAATTAATAGATAGTGTGATCTAGTTGAATTTGTTATACATTAGAAATAAATTAATTCAGATATCACATTAAAATAATAAAATAAAATTGAAGATATCGAATTAGAAAATATAGTTGATTTACGTTGCTGCAACGAGACGCATTAGCACCTGATTAGAACAAGTGATAATACATAATAAACACTTTGAACTATACTACAACGATCCAAGTCATAATTGTTTTTACCGCAATCTGCGCGAAGCTGTGCGTGCTCGGCGGAAACATCTAGTTTAGAAGAAATGGGAACAACTGATCAAAGATTAGCAGTGCAAGTGCGCTGAGTTCTATGATATTATTGCGACTTTCACCAATTTCATACGGAACCGGTTTTTTCGTTGACTTTGTTTTGCCCATAGTACACTGGTGTTTCATTTCATTGTCCTCTACTTAAATGCCACCGTCGAACTGTGATTTCGCATAATGATTCAATTAAAGGCCGGTATTACTTCCCCGGAAAATAAATTGTGAGTTTTGCATTAACGAAACTACGAATTCATCGTTATAATGTAATACTACGTTGAAATTGAAAATATAATAATATAATGATAGGCATTAAATAGTCGTCAGTGGTTATCAGTACATTGATTGATGAATTTTAACTGACTCAATTTCGAACCTCTTCATAAAGATTGCAATACGTTCTTTTCAGAAAAAAATTGAACACTCGGCGATAAACATTTCTAAATAGTTTGAGAATAGAATCACCATGGTAACAATTATGCTATTACATTAATTGATTCTATTCGTCGCATGTTCCATTTCTTCTTTCCGATTTGTTTTGCTTCACTAGATTATCGAATCGATTTCTACAGTGAAAATTGGGCGATATGCTTTTCACTTTCGTACTGCCCAACCTCGTTGATCATAAATAATGATAGACGTACGCAATCGACAGGCTTGCCGATTCGGTTCGTTATGAATATTTCATGTAATTTTTTTTCGACATTTCACTTGCCAAATTAGGAACAATATTCGCTGCATTATAATCTTTACGTTCACTTATTTTAAACACTATATTAAAAACGAAGTAATATCTATTATAAAAGGTTTAATGTGGCAGACACTTATGTAGTTGAATTTCATGGTGCATATTGAACGTGGAACACGTTACAAAAAAATTATAAGTAATTCGTAGACATTAAGTTGAACACAGTAATTCATTCTAACTAGGATAGCACATTTTTTTGTCCTGAGACTGTACACTTTTTTACTGAGTTTTCGTCATTCTGTTTCTCGGTCAAAGATAATAACAAAGCCGTATAACGATTTTAAGATGTTCATACAAAATGTACATAAAAAATGTTGTTCATACATAACAATTAGTGAAGGTTTAACGCTCCTTAATTGTTGTATTATGCTTCATAAATCATGATTTATATATAGTTAATCGTACAACCAATCATTTTCATGTGGCAATAACGATTATTTTAATACCATGACGCAAAAAGTATTATTAAAATAAAAATGATATGTGCAATTAGAAAAATAATTACTTTACTACTTAGAATCCTCTCCAACATACCAAAAGTTTTAAAAAAGACAGCCATAAACCCCGTTCCATTTATGTTTTTAATACCCCGCTTCAGATTTACAATTCAAAAATATTTGAGGGAACTAATTATTGTGATAAACACAAATTGTCCAATAGTATTATTCGTGTATCCAAAAATGTGTTAACAATCCCAATCGAGAATAGGACGGTCGGTGCAAGGAACGCGAAAAGAAAACAAACAAAAATTGAAAACAGACCGATTCGAACCTACCTCACGAACGATAAATTAAAATCAGTGCATTCGATCGGGCCATCAACGGGAAACGTGCGTATCGTAACAGGAATTCGTCGATTTCGAACACGTCGTCGCCGAGACCTAGATTCGGCTGTTAGAAACCAATGACGGTGAAACTGGCGAACGCTGAGTTGCGAAAGCGAGGCTAATACGTATAATAGGGGTAAATCTCGGTTGCTTTCTTCGGATATAAACAGTCGGCAGCATCGATATTTACTCTCCAGCAGCTGTCACGAAGTCATCGAGAAACGAAAAATCATTGCTCGCGTTTGGCCAGCAGCCGCGAATTAACCGTTGTTAAAACCGATTTACGATTTGCCGTCTACGGTTGCGCAACGCGAATAAAATTCTTGAAAGTATTCAAATGATTTTCATAATTAATTTGCCAACATGCGGAGTCTTACTTTAATTCTATGAAAAATATTTATTTAATTGTGAGATAAATACCAACGTGCTGGGCAAAACAATAAATAGGACAATGGTTGAAAGCGATTGCAACTATTGCGACGCGTAACTTATGCAAATATCGAATTAAATATTTACTGTTGTTACGTCGTGGTATAAATCATCGTGGTAATAATTCCATAGGATTTCTCTGGTTTCTCGTGTTACCACGGACTTTCCCGTTTGTACTCGACAACCCTGAAAAGCAGGCTCATTAGACGGCAGACCAGCAGGAAAAAAATAACGACGAAGATGTTTCGCTGCGGAAAGACTCGTATTTACAATGTAAAGCGTCGTCCCCGAGTCTCGCAGGAACTTTATTTGAATCATTATAATGAAACGTGTTCGTACGAAATTTATTATAATAACAAATCTTCCTAATTAACTTCCAACCGCACACTTTCTCGTTTTTGCGTCCCACCGTAATAGTGGTTTCGTAGCCTAATTAGACGGCTAAATGAAACACGTATAACCACATACTTTCTTAACCATCATTAATAAAAGTCCTCGGTCGTATTCAGATCAGAAACGAACTCGACCACTGAATTTTCCTTTCTCAATTTATGCAACCACAGCCAACGGCAGCGAGAAAAATCCGGAATTCCTCAGACAATCTAACGTGTAAAATGTGAGATAGCAATGCGGTTTGAAGTGTGGGAAACCACCAAAGAAACGGTCGCAGTGAAAACATATCAAAGCCAGGGGTTAAAGGTCGTCACGGTTCATTGATTCGTAACGCATTGGCACAATGTACTCGTAACACACGGTATCTAATTTTCCATCGTGTTCCCGATCATTGTTCCGTACGTACGTGCATAATTTTCCTAATTATCGGACGTCTGGAAAATTCTTACTAAACGCTTGGTGAAACATTGAGAAAGAACTCATGGATTTATTAAACATCGATATTAATCGAACATATGTATAATGTAACATGTTTACCAAGCGATATTAATTAACGACCATACGTTTCAACCACATTTCATATCAATTAGTAAACACTACCTCCTTTCCCTCGTTCGAGATCCGCGTGGGCTCGTTATGGCAGCGAACTACGGTTAACATTACAATAGTTGGTTTACCGCTTCCTATACTCGTAGAATTTACAATTCCGAGCAGCGTCGCTTAAGAATCCGACACGCTCCGCGTATTCCTCTGTATTTTTTTATTATATTCGAAGACACGTCTCAAGCAATGCCGCAACCGCAACGGTAATCATTAGTTGGAACTCATTGACGACAGTTCCGCGGGCGTGTGGCTTTCCAACGGCTAGACGCTAGAAAAAGTGAGAGCACAGGTAATTCCACGGACGAACACGCGGTTCATAAGACAAGGGCATGTCGGTTCCTGCATACCAATGCGTTCCCAACGCCCATACGAAATGAGTCACGTTCACTCTCACTGCTGTGCGAAACCGTGTACCGTATTTAGACTCTAAACGCTTTTGTTACCGGGAATGTTTAACACGTTACACTTTCAAATATTTCTGCGGACCCTATGGGAGAACAATCACCGTGAAATATATGTATGTTTATTAGGTTGGTCGTTAAAAATCAAATCTTTTGCGACGCCCTCCAAAAAGCTTCCTTTTGATGCAAAAACACTGGGAGAATTTTTTTTCATTAAAAACAACACGTGCCTCAAGACGATCAAAGTTAATTTTGTTTAAAAATACGATCTTATTCGAAATATAAACAATTATAGAACCCAAATCAATAAAAAAATATTAGTTAATTAAAATAACAAAACAAAAATTTAAATTCAAAATTTTTTCCTGTTGATTTGATCTATTAAATAAAAGAATGAAAGATATTCAAATTGATATTTTTATTTTAAAACTAAATTAGTACAAACGTAATTTTAATATCTAGATTTCTTCACTCGAAAGTTTAAGTAAACTTTCTTTCGTATTTTTATCGCCTTTACTTCTATAATTAATTATTGATAAAATAAAAATTTGAATTTAAATTTCTGTTTATTGTTATTTTAATTAAATAATGTTTTTTTATTGATTTGGGTTCTATAATTGATTATATTTCGAATAAAATCGTATTTTTCATAAAAATTCCCAAAAAACATTATACCAAAAAATTAACTTAGATCTTCTTGAGGTAAGGAAGCTTTTGGGGGTGTCGAATAAGATTTAATTTTTAACGACCACCCTAATATGTATATATGTATACCAAGCCACCGCGAAACCACATTTTTCGCGTAGTCTTTCACATCTCGCGCACTTCCGCCGGATATCTTTTTGCGCGGCGGGAAAGAAATAGAGGAACGACGCGTGTTCCAACGACTCGTGTGTCATCTCGTATCCTCTTTCATGTCGAAGACACGGTTACAAAGTGTCGGATCTTGGGAAATTCAGCTGACAATGAGCGCGCCGTCACTTTCTTCGCGTCACTTTATTCATACTGACAGCTCTTCGGATATCTGACGCTGCTCGCGCACTTTAAGGTCAGAGTTCGGTGTAGCGTGTATGGTCTTGGAAAATCATTGCTGAATTCTACAGCCAACGCTACGAGACTTATTAGAACACTCCGCGTCTCGAAACGCAACATTTAGAACTTGTTCGACGAACAATAGAACCAATTTGAATCGCTTATTATTATTTATTTATAGCATTCGTTATTACGTCGCTTATGTTGAAAGACTTGTAAACAATTTCCAAGAAGTGCTGTCATTTTCTCATTTGTATTAATGGGATACCAGAAGCAAGATAATGGTCCTCGCACTTTTCAATGTTGTGATTGCATACATTCGTACTCGCCGAAATAATGGGGTATATAATAACCACTTGGCAGGTTGTGTGGAAAGTAAATTCCTACGTGTGAAGCCTTGAAACACAACCCTTGACTGACGGGGGCCCCAGGCAGGACGTCAGGGTCATCGCAAATTACATCAGAATATTATTACATTATTTTGATTGGTTTTTATAGCCCCGTTGTTAGGTTATCTGATTGTTTTACACGTTATGCGCAAGTTACATCCTAGTAGATCGTACGGTGAGTCGCTGCTCGCTATTGGATACCGCAGATAGATCATCAGATATTTTATACATGCGAACGTAATGAGTCTTAATCAGTGAATCCGTGCTTTCTGATCGCGTGAAAAGAAACCTGATCTGCAAGGTCGCATTCAACGTACACGCCTGCACTTATTTCCTTTCGATAACCATCGAGAAATAAATCGTCTTTCGTATCCAGAATAGAATTATCCTTTTAAATTATTACGCTTATAATTGCAAGTTGTACATATAGCGATAGGCTGCGAGGAAAGTATTGCACTTTCGCAATGTCTCGAGCTCTAATAGAATTCTATATTCCACGTTTCTCGTTTCAATTATTGCCATTTTAAAGATCGATCGATTGTTAAAGGTCGTCTACATGTTCCGACACGCTACAATCATGTCTTTGTTCTTGAAATATTGCTCCAAATTGAAGCTTGAACTGACGTGGTTGAAAAAGTTAGTTTGAAAAAGTCAAAATCATTATGCATATACACTAAGTAGTTTTTAGATTGCGTAATATGATATGTCGGATTTTTAAAAAAAAAGGATAGATCGTTTATTTAATTTAAATAAACGTTTCATTGTGAAAGATATGTACCATTGTCTTTCACCGTAATATTAAATGAATACGGAAAATCTTATCATTTTTAAACACGTAACTACTTAATCGTTTGATCGATCAATTCGGGATAAGAAATTCAACATTTCGTATTACACGACCATATTAAATAATCAACTAAAAAATATGAAATAACAATATCCTGCAGGTGTATGCTACAAATCGGTCGCGATTAATGAACTTCATAATTCAATGACTTTCAATACTGTTTTTAACGCGCCACTTAACAGGACATGTAGTCCATCGAGTGCCTCCGTGACACAAAGACAAGCGTATCCATTATAGCGATTCGCTAATTAAAGCGTAGCGGCGGGCAAATTAATCCGAAACGAATCATCGATCGCGCACAGCTTCCGCTACGGAAATCCGAGCGAGGAAAGTCTGCTCGAGACATTTTAACTACTTCCTCCCGTGAAACGCGATATAATCAAACGCAACGCTCTCCCGGTTCTATCTAAATCAGATATGTTCACGTTACGTGTACACACAAACGTTCGCCGGCACAAGGTGGAATCGAGAATGCAATTCTGAAAATGTGACCAGTTACCGGTGCACTGAATTTTTTCTGAAAGCCACGGCTTACCTTCACCGTGAAAGTGATCGTTCTCATGCTCCGACTTTAAGGCTACCCGATATCTACGAACTCTGGCGTATAATTCATTCTGCGACTACTATCACCGCGATGAGACTAATGAAAGGAACTCACCTGCGAACGGAACTACAATCTTTGAAATTTGTTGCAGGGCAAAATTAAGTACCTATAGTAGGGCTATGATTATACGAGTACTTCTAAACGTACCCTACTTTTATTTTAAGGGATGGTTACAGGTTCCATTGTAGCAACTGACATGATACTGAAATTCAGCGCGTCAGAAGATTATTAAAATAATTGACCCCCGATTTATTTTTGTACCGGATGAAACAAATAATGGTAGTGCATATGATTGATTTTAAA
Source organism: Mimumesa dahlbomi (assembly GCA_917499265.3). Taxonomy (NCBI): domain Eukaryota; kingdom Metazoa; phylum Arthropoda; class Insecta; order Hymenoptera; family Crabronidae; genus Mimumesa; species Mimumesa dahlbomi. Next base: position 4,571,483 of record OU824118.1, on the reverse strand, counting down.
TCTGCAAAGACATTGTCGGAGCAAATGTTCAAAACGTTAAGTAATTTCGATGGATAAGCTTTTTACTTTTTTTCGTTGAACATCATTTCCATTTGGATCAAAATAAATGAATGGATATACATATAATTTAGTCATTTTCTAAATTTCACCCAATTTCATTGAAATAGACGTTTCATTTTGTAAATTTCTGTTGCAATTAAAGACACTTACAACTTGTTATTTACATTTACAAATGAGCGAATGTGTAAGCGAAATCCAAAAGGAAGTCAAACGATTAGCCACGTTACCTCTAACCATTGCCTGCTCTAAAGAGGGCAAACTGTTACTTCGAAGAAGTATTTCAAAACGGTCCGATCTACGCGGCACTGCCACAGTTCTCCCTTTCTCTGGAAATCTGGTGTAAAGGATCTAGCCACTTCTGGCCATATTAGGACACCCGTTTTTCTAAAATCCTCCACGGAAAAGTCCACGAAACGAATCACCGCCGTTTAACGTTTCTATTTCCAACATCAATTATAAAACATTTCATTCTTCATTGTTTACGGATATAATAACCCTTTTAATCAGTTTATCTAACAACATCTCGAACAATCGTTCCCACAGCGGTGCAGCAAAATTCTTTCGATCGAGTCTACGGTATTTAAGCAGAATTTCCGCCTCGACTACCGTCCCGAATATCTATCGGTAAAACAATTGCGTTATTATTCTGCCGTGTTGCTTCCACGGCAAGTCCGTCCACACAAAGCCCCGCGTGAACGTACAGATATCGGTACTTGGAGGTAAGCGATCGCTCGTACGTTTACTTTCGTAGGAGTATTTTAAAATAAGACAGATTTACGCGGTAGGACTGCGTTCTTCCTTTCTCTGGAAAGTTAGAGCTGGGGGCCTAGACAAGGCGTGGTAGACCGGGGCCGATTGCTTCCAACCAGATCGACCGAATGTGTCCGTGCCTCTCACTGTATGTGACTGGCATGCTCTAACGGTGATTATAGAGCCCTACCTCGGCGTCACGATTTTCCAGACCTGATGGAGAGTCATTAGCCTGTACAGGCTCTCAGTGGGCCAGGCCGTTGGGCCCCTCGCGGGTTCCGTTCTGGATAATAATGACGATAGTTGCCAGCTCACCCGATTTCGTATGATTTTAATCAAGTCTACGGGACGATTAGGCCGATAATCAACGTCACCGAGGAGTTCGTATGATTTTAATCAAACGTACAGGTCGGTTAGGTCGATAATCAACGTCACCGAGAAGTTCGTATCGTACGTGGTTGGTTGCTTAGCCTGTTTCACTTTTTCATTCTCGGCTGATCTCTTTTCGTTAATTTACAGAAAAGGAGTATCAGTGAAATCTACGCGAATTATAAACGATCGGTGAAATCTAAATGAATTAAATAACAACGTTTTCATACGGTCCTGTGTAACTCTAACGGAATACTTTCCATTCGTTCGGAATCACTGTCGCTGTAATTTGACGCTTTTAGCTTTCGACCTAACCCATCTCTCTGGTATTTTTTTTTTTTGCTTCTCGCAATTTACAGTCTCTATCGTGAGTTCTATATAACTGTAAATCCTTGCGATGGTAATTAACATATATAGTTAAAGTCATTGACGCGTCCCACGTAAGAATATACGATAAAGGGAAAAAAGCGGTAAGTTTCGGGAGGAGAAACCCTTTCACGCTAACGAGCAAAACATTGAGCACGAAACACGGTCATTTACAGTAAAAACACTCGATATCCTTCGTCTACGACCCATGTAAACGTACGTGGCCGAATGACTTTCAATCATCGTTGTATCTGCCTTCTATTTATCAGAGATCCGTGATATCCAGACAGTCCGTTTTAGATCGCTCGGAGATAACTTTCGAGTATCCCGACATTCTTACGAAACGCTCTCATTTACCGCGTATAAAAGCCGAACCCGATTCCGTGTGTATTTCATCAGCGGACACCGCGTGTCCGGATCTATCAGCGGGAGGAAAGGATAGCCGCATTTTATCACGGGTCGGTTGGAAATTAATCGGCGCACGCCCAGGAGGCCACGATGCATACCGTATCGTTCGAAAGTCTCATGACGACGTACCTCCCCGTCTCAAGGACGAATCGTGTGCCAACGGCGTCTCGAATATTCCTTCGACTCGGTATCCACCGATCGACACGTTCGCGTACGATGGATAAAAATAGTACTCGCGCTCCTCATTGTGGGAACGAAGAAAAAAATATAACGGTAAAATATGGAATTGTTTTAACGAGGGATAATTCATTGGGACAATTCTGACGATCGATGTTGTTAGTCGAGTTTGAATTATTATTAACGATTTAATTCAACATTTCATTATTCGCGAAGCTGGGTGTGTAAATATTTGAATAGTTGTCGCTTATGGATTGAAAACAGATTCTATTGCCGACACCCGCGATCCGATTTCCTTCAAACGTTCGACAAACGTTCGCGTACACGGTTCATCGACTTCACGGTGAAATTTGCGGAATATCCTTTTACCTGTCGCCGTTCGAGATGACTACATTCGACGTGCTACGTTTTACTCGGTTTTTAGAGAGGATGCTTGAATAAATTTCACGATATTATCGTGATTTCGCGGTTTGATCGACGAACGCGACGACACGTCAAATAGGTTGAAGAAAGTGAGAATAGCTGATGAAAAAGCTCGGATGGAACTATCAACCAAAGTAACGTGCTTTTCGAAACATTGAGATAGGAGTAACGAGCTAGTCGATTTCTTAACATTTGAGTCGTTTATTTTGAAAGTGGCCTAACTCCATTTATCTTCAAATCGAGATAATTAAGGATTTGCGTTTCAATGAATTTAAAAATATACGTATAGGATACTAATGAGTCATACTGCTTAAGTGTATCTAAGGGTGTTAAATTTATAGTTCCTATTAAAATAGTGGCAATTATTAAGTGAATAATATGCGTCTTCTTATCAAGAATGGAGTTAGGCCACTTTCAAACTACACCGTTCAACTATTGAACTAACTCTGAAAACTTATGTGTCAAGAATTATCGTATTTGCTTGGAATATAAGCAACCTGAAATGCGTTACTGATAAATAACATTAAGTCGTACATGTAACCATTGTTACTTGGAAAAACCTGAAAAATGGAGTTAGGCCAGTTTCAAAATAAACGGCTCATTTGTTAACATTTGATGGGTGTGATCGTTAGCTTTCAATTAACTACGTTAAGAAACGTGATATTCCACATGAATTTTAATAAGACACAATTATGCTTGAAAGGAAGTAACAGATAATAGAACGATAGAATAACAGAACAAGTATTTGGGAGCGGCTGGGAAACTCTGTTACTTCCTCGGCCTGTCATTTTCTAAATTTAACCTTCCCGGTATGCATAATTGTTGAAGGATGTAATTAAATCGCGTCTACTCTCTGTAGGCTGTCGGAAGGCATGTAGCGGTATTTAATGCAGGCATTTTCTCCTACGTTGAATTAACGCGGTCCACATAGCACCGCATACCAAAACAAGGTATCACGTAACGTTATAGCGGCAAAAGATTTGTACATACACACAGAGAAACTTAACAATGCCATATAAGCCACTGAAATCCCCGTCACGTATTCGGCACGGATCGATTACTTCACTGACCAAAACGTATTTGAAAATTCGTGTCATCTTCGGAGAACGGGAATGCGCGTACTTCGGTGGACACGATACCGCAAAAGAAGTTTATCATCTTCGTCCTGTGTGAAAATGAAAATACGTAGATCCGTAAAAACGTTGCAGACTCATAAATATATGTATTATTCATCCAGACGTAGAGTGGAAACGATAAAACTGTAAGAAAGTATGAAATTAAAAAACTTGAAAATCATGAGTGACTTCTACACTTTCTGCAGATAACTATCGCTTTTTACACGTTTGTACATACGTGTGTATGTACACTTCTGTCAATCCGGTTGAAGCCGTTCGAAAGTTGAACGGGGCACCATTTGCACCGTTGTTTGGCGATTGAGGAAAATACAACATTGGCGACACGTGTCAGCTGGCAAGGTGCGGATTGGAATAAAAAGAGGAGCTGAAGAAAAGATTGCATAGACGGGGATGCACGAGTATTATGTACAGGGTCTTTCATAAATATTCGGACATTTTAAATTTGCGAAAAATTTGTACAGAATGCACCAATGAGAATGAAGTTTTTTTTTAACGTTAATTGTAATAGATTGCTATCGATGGGTTTCATTGAGATATAAAATATTTCCAATTTTCGACATATTAACCAAATTCACAAATTTACCATCAATTAATTTATTTTGATAGTCTTAAAAAAATGAGAAGTTTTGGATGCAGGTTTAAATAAGCGTAACTTCTCGACGGATGGACTATATTCAACGAAATTTGGAGTAGGTATATGAACAATCCGGTAAATTCTGCAAGGCGTAGGTTTCTGATTTTTTTTTGCAAGACGACATAAAAAAGTTAGATATCATACACTTTGCAAATTTGGTTGTTGTTAAAAAATTCAAAGTATTTTAATTCGTTGAATGTCGTCAAAAAGAAGGGTGTTTTAGTTAAAACCAGAAAAAACTACTAATCGGCAGATTCTGTATAAATTATAACAAAATTTAAAATATTTACATTTTTACGGCCGATTTCAATGTATTGTTGAAGGAAATTAAGTAAACTGATTGCACAATGCGATGCGGGACGTCAAGATTTATAAGAATCTGTAATTCGTTTTATTGTAGCCCATTTATTTAAAAAAAGGCGAAAAAAAGCTTACAAAAAGGTATTTTCAGGTGACTAAAAAATATAGGTCCACTTTGAATATTGTTGATTTTTTAAAATAAAGCATGAACTATAATGCAATTGATGTTAACGCAACTGTAGAATCATTGGAAATGTGTATGCCATGTTGAAAAACATGAAAAATATTTTGTTAATTCAGTTAATTGACAAAACAAATGCCATGGTCCGCAACCGGGCTATATTCATTATTTACATTTAACAATCTCATAAAACTTGAAATAGTTTACGCTGATTGCACGACTTTGAGTCATTGAAAATATTTCGGTTTTCTACGAAAGATTGGTAAAATTTAGTGTTTCGCTGTGAATGTATAACGGGAATCACTATTATCGAAGCCACACTGCTCGAACAACCGCTGAAAGTTCTACTTGAAATAATAGTGCTTCCTGCTGCTCGTTAAATGTTCAATTTCAATTAAGTATTATGTTCGAAGAAATAGAAGTGCCTACGGATCACTTGAAACCGTGAAGTTCGAAACTACAGAGAAAGTGATTTGCTAAATGTCAATATATTTTTTTTACTGCAACATATAATAAAGGGCCATAAAGATAACATGATAAAATAATAATAGAATTTCATGCATGAATGAGTAGTCTGACATGTCAGTAAGTAATGCCAATTGGATATATTCAATAAAATGAATAAACAAGTATAGTAAGGACAGAGGTTTCAGTGAACACGATAATAATACTTTCATTGTCATAATCGTACAAATCTAGTATGTCGTAATAGAAGCAAAAGTGTAACAAACATCGCCATTCAGACTGATCTGAGTCAATTGTTCAAATGAAATGAAATCCCACGAGTAGTAAAAGTTCACGAAAGAAATAACCTAACCGCCTTCAACATTCCATACGAATCTCGAAGAAAAGTGTGAGTGATGTGCAACCAGCTCCGTGGAGTGTGAACAAACATTAACACACTGTTTGCAGGCGTTGTCACGCCTTTCAAAACACTGTTGCGATATCACTTGCTTGCTTGTTTATAAGAACATCGTCATATCGATAAAAAATAAATGTGAAAGAGGTCACAGCGATTTGTTACAATTAAATACTGTGAACTCTGTGTAATTCATGTTATCCTCGAACATTGATCGTGGAGATAAGAATAAAAAAAGTTTCATTTTTCTGAGCTTTTTATAAACAAAAGGAGAAATAGTAGTTAAAGTCTGAAACAAATTTTATCTATTTGTTTTTTTAAATAAATCTAGTTCTAATAAATAAGAATCTATTGTTTCGATCTTTACTTTCTTTACAGCTATTACCTAAATTTCGAGTTATAAACATTTTTAATAAAAGAAGAATAAGTACTTATTACACGTAATTAGTAGCGTAATTTCAGAATAGCGTACCGGTGGATAGGGTCATACTATTTTTGAACATACGGAACAAAAAATTAGATCGTCCCATTATTTTAGAGAACCCAAAAAAGAGATACTCATACGTGCTTCCACGATTATTTTTATCATCCTGTAAAACAACCAAACAACGCAATTAGAAACACTCTAGTCGTCAATTTCCAGTCCCGCTAGATCCATACCTACGTTGCGATCTCGTACATGTTAGGCGTATATTACCCACTTTTTAATAATCACTACGCGTGAAGCACAAAGTGAACTGCGCGTTACAAAGTGCACACAAAACAAAAAACTATAGAATATCAATCGACAGCAATAATCGTGCATGTAATAGGTTAATTATGCGTCAGCAAAAGCATTGTTAACACATCTTGTACCGGCACTTTGCCGTCAAAGTGTTACCGTGCAGCGGGCGATTTTTTACAGTTCGGGCGCAAAATTTCTTTTGCATAAAATAGCTGTAGTTTTTAAACATCAGGTTTTTTTAACAAAACTTTTAGTTTCTCCTTAAAAATCAATTTCTTTATTTTCTATCTTATCGTAAAAACATCACAAAAACCCATCGATAACAATAATCCATCAATAGTCGGTGAAAAACGACTTTAGTCGCTTCTCGCGCAAGATGTGTTAACACTTGGCAGTCGGGCAACGTATTTTTATGTTTTTCGCAGTCTGCCACCGGAGCGCGGGCCACGTAAAAATACATATTTAGTAGATTTGTGCTAGAGAGCGGGTATAGTATACAGGGTGTAACAAAAATTCTGGGGCACTTTTGGTTTATGGATAGAACGCATAAAAATAAGAAAAAAAGTCTTATAAGTTGTGGGCGCAACCCCTATGGAGATACAATCCCTTTTGTAAAAAATTTTTAAAAAATCATATCTCCGTAATGGTACGTCGTAGAGGACCGATTTTGATTGCAATATAACCAGAAGAGACCAAAGTTTACGAAAAAAATATCACTATCTACGCAAACGAAGATTTAGTGAATGCCCTCAATTTTTCCCAAGTTGTTACAAACCTGCTACGATATAGGTAATCGACGTGGTTTGGATTTAACAAGAATAAATGCTATTTAACAGCAATAATCGCAGCAATTATATTTTTTTCTATTATCTTTGAACTTCTCCGGTTATATTGCAATCAAAACGGATCTTCTATGACGTACCATTTCGGAGATATTTTAAAAAATTTTTTACAAAACGGGTTGTATCTCGATAGGGGGTGGGTTTCGCCCACAACTTATAAGACTTTTTTCTTATTTTCATGCGTTCTATCCATAAACCTAAAGTGTCCCAGAATTGTTGTTACACCCTGTATAAATACGACAGGCATCGAATGTATAGAGTTTATGCAAGTAGGCGACGCTTTGCATTATCTCATAGAGTCTACGAGGTATGATCAGAAAATAACGAGAATTTTTTAATTTCGCGGGTTTGGAGAGTCTGATTGTAAAATTTTTGTTTTTATTATGTTGGTATACCTGTCCCTGAAGTATGGTAAAATTTTCAGCGGTATACATTGTTTACTTTGTCTGTGACAGTCGTTAACATTAGACGTGTTTTTATGAGCTCTGCGATTTTCGTTTGGAGCCTTTGTTAACATTTCGCACACTTTGTTACATTTTATTTCATTTGTTCCGCAAAACTTGACACAAATTCTTTGCTCCAAACGAAAATCGCCGAGCTCACAAAAACACGTCTAACGTTAACGGCTGTCACAGACAAAGTAAACAATGTATACCGCTGAAAATTTTATCATACTTCAGGGACAGGTATACCAACATAATAAAAACAAAAATTTTACAATCAGACTCTCCAAACCCGCGGAAATTAAAAAATTCTCGTTACTTTCTGATCATATCTCCTACATTTAAGTGTAAAATAAAAAAAGTGTTGACCCCACGAAAACGCGGGTTTCGAGGTCTGTCGTTTCAGCGCTGGCTCTACGATAATACAATATTCTATTGTTGCAATATTGTTGCATTTCTTTCTTTTTTTCACCTATTCATTGGTCGTGAACAAGCGAATCATGTCGGCACCCATGCTTTAGACGGTCGAAACGGTGCCGGCGCTCAGACTTTAACCTTTTAGGTACGGCAGAACTTTACGCGTGGCTATTTCCCTGGACGGCAGAGTCTGACGTGAACAGTGTAAAAACGTTACAGCACTGCAAAGTGTAATGAGCAATGCCATTTTGTGCAAGAATATATTCAAATGAAGTATTTGATGATAGAATAATAATTTTAAAAAAATATATAGGCAATACGTATTCCATATTGCCACGTCAAGTAGATGGATAAAATTTCTTGTACCATTTATATTTGTAGACTTTTCTCACGGTTCTTGCTGTTTTTCCCGAGCTCGGGACAGTTCGAGTGGTTCAAGTGTTCAGAGCTGGAATTTGGGAAAGCGCGAGACAAATTAGACCACCCTGACAAAGTCACGCGCTTTTAAGCGAGGACCAGTGCATATAAGGAGATGCACTGTGTATCTCAGGACAGTACGCTTTGACTTTTGTTTTCGAATACATCTTTTCTACACTTTACTCGTCCGAGTCTTTTACTTCACTATCCTTGACTTTCCTGACATTATTTTTAATCATTTCCTTCTATTACCTTTTCCTTAATGATAATCTTTACTATCGCTTTCCTTACCCTTTCCTGTTTCTCCGATCTATGCCCTACAATTATATATAAATATTTATATTATATTTATATTTATATTATACCACTATAGTGGCTCCTCGTCCAGAGAGGTGACATACGAGGGTCGTTTGATAAGTTTGGTAAAAAAGTATGTAAACATTTTTTTTTTTTTTTAACAAACCTTTATTTGTCAACATAGTCTCCTTTAAGATCGACACACTTAACCCAGCGAGATTCTAATTTTTTTAACACGTCAAAAAAGTATGATTTGTCAAAGTCTGCAAGTACGCATTTACGACATCGATATTTCCTTCATTCGACGAGAATCTCTTCCCACCGAGCCATGTTTTCAAGTTGGGAAATAAAAAAATCACAGAGAGCCATATCAGGAGAGTAGGGTGTATGCGGAATCAATTCCAAGCCCAATTCGTGTATTTTTGACATTGTGATTGCGAAAGTGTGAAATGGTGCGTTGTCCTAAGACCTACTAAGTCGCTCGTTTCAAACGTCTACCAAATCTAAACGAAGTGTCGCTTTTGGGCAAAACGTGATATTTACCAGCCAAATGAATGCCACTTTGAGCTTATGTATTTCAAAATTTTTTGCGATGCGACATTGTTCAATTTTTACCAGACTTATCAAACCACCCTCGTACACGAAAGCCACTATAGTGGTGCGTCGTCCTGAAAGATGGTATCCGCCAAAGCCACTATAGTGGCGCGTAGTATCTAAAAGGTTAAGGGGGGGGTAAGGGTTTCAGGGCAAAAAAAAACACTTTCTTTGCGATTTTTTTTCAGACGAACGAATAAAGCAAATTTGTTCGAACCTTTTGCACATTATATATTGTTATTTCAACAACATTTTGTAATTTTTTGGTTGCAAAATATCAACAAATAAGCCGGTGACGGAGCTTTTCCGAGAGCGCCTTTCGAAAAACACGTTTTGCGGTGATCACTGTACCTCAGTCGAAAAGTATCAGAAATCAAAATAACAATAAAATTTAGTTAGAAGATGAGTAAATCCTCCCCCCAACGATCGCTAATTGTTATTTTTTTCATTTTAAAACTTTTGGTGGTCTTTTGAAGCAAAAATTGCGATTTTTCACTAAAATTTCCGTCATTTTGCTACTGAAAAAACCCCTTAATGTCAAAAGAAAATATCATACTAATCGTTGGGGGGAGGTATTTTATATATAGAAGGTATGTACCAAGTTTGAAAAGAATCGGTGAAGTATGTTTTAAATGGCAGTGATCACGGACTTTGAAAACATGGTTTCGAGAAAACCGCGTTTAAAGATTTAACTGTACAAAAGTGAAGATAAATTCCTTTTCCGCCGAGTATTTTACTTCTCCGTTTTTTCCTTAATTTTTTTGTCGCTTCGTCACTCAGTCTAAACACATTTCATTTACACATTACAATCCCGTATTTCAGATTTTCGTATCCCACATTACTATTATAAAATCACTGATGTGAGCGGCAAACGCCCGACCGAAAATATAACGACTAACTGGTCAATAACTTTGAGAGTTTTTCTCCGATTATCTTAAAATTTTGGGACAATACTCTCGAAATATTGAACTATAAGAAAAAGCAAAAAAAAAAATCGAATTCTCGATTACGCAAACCCTTACCCCCCCCCTTAAATGTCTCAGAAGCCACCGGCGTACAATGCGTTAAAAACCGCGCGGTGTTACGGCCGTCGAATGCGGCAGCCGCGGCGTTTCCTGTGGGTCGTCGCGAGGCGTGGTGCGGCCTGTCTTTTGTGCCCGAGCATTTGCTCTCGGTTCAAGGAGATCCAGAAGCGACGGCGCAGCGAAACAGCGCGGCGAGTTACGACGCTCTGAATCTGAATCTCTCACGGTGCGCCGCTGCCTCGCCCCGTATTCGGGTCAGCCGAGCAGCCTGCGGTTACGTAACGCACACATGCGCCGGGGCGGTTCCCACCGCAGTCGCTCTACCGGAAGTCGGGAACACGTCTTGTAAGGACACACGGTCAGCCTGACGCGCATGGGAAATCCTCGTCGCGAGGATACCGCTCAAGGATCGATCGACGACCGCGAGAAGTATTACAAGGAAAACGGAATCTGTCGGAAGATGACACGTTATGGAAATGCGAACGCGGACGCGCGAGGTGACATGACGCGGGGAAAAGCAAGGCCGTAGTGTTCTTCTTGGGAATGGATTTGATTTTATCGAATTATTTTTAATCCTGTTGAAGTATGCTTTGGAAGATGACGCACTCGCTGTCGCGTGGAGTAACCCGGAACTAGCCCACGAACTTCAAGGAACTTAAGGAATTCTGAGTTATATAATTTATTTTTAAGGCTGACTTCGTCCCATTAGTTAAATTTCTGTTGTAATTGAAAGACTCGAGTTTGAATACTTTCGTTAATTATCCCTGAAGTTTCATGGAAATTAGGCTACTATTGTGACACGTGGCAAAATTCTCGCCCTAGGCGTAACTCCGCTCTTAAAGCGAGAAAGTTAAATAGCTTGAAACCTTTCTTGCGAATTGTGCAATACGTGAAAACAAACCGCATTGAAATTGATCTATTAATTCCGGAGTTATGAGGTCCAGACAGACGGACACATGATTTCACACTTACACGGGGAGAAGGAATAGGAAATGAAAGAGATATGTTTCGGATGTGATTGGTCCGATTACAAAGACGTTCAATGATTTGCTTATTATTATTCGCACGATACTAAATTCTTTCTTTGATTAGTCAACGGATTTTCGCGTGTGAAAATTCCTTTGCAATCGAATTCAAGAAAAACATGGGAAACAGAACGTAGGGGTTATATTCTATAACACATCCTGTTATGTACTCGTACACGCATACATAGGCACGTAGTTATTACGTACGTTTTTATCTAAATAACACTTAGCAGTTGACATCAGGGGGCATAATTTAATTCTTTGAATTTCAGTATTGCAGTTACACAATATCAGCCAGGTATAAATTCGTACTTTCCACGGTTTACGACAACGTGATTCCGCACGAACGGAAATTCCAGCACTAGAATTTCCTTCATATTACCGATAAAGTAATACTGTCACGAACGTATTACCACACAGACTAATTTATATTCGCAAAAATGTAATATACATTTGGGAGAACGAGAATTTCTATGATACCATAGAAACACAGTCACGTAAATAGAACAAACGGTAAAAGATATATTCCACCAGAACAGAACCATTTGTGAATACGCGTACTAACATTGACACCCGGAATATCTTACTCAAACCGATCTCCGAGCGGTTCAACGTCCTCGTGTACCGTTGAAATCCAAAGGTGCAACTAATTCAACGCCATTACCGTTTCCAACGGTAACGAACAGTTGAACCGCAATGTGATCGTCGATGCTCCTGTTACGGTGCCATAACATTTCACTAGCGTTGCTATAACACTTTCCTTCGAACGCAGGCTGGCCAGCTTGCCGCGCACACCTTAACGATTGCCAACCAGACATAAGGCCTCGTTCGAAACGAGCGATAAGGAATTTTACCGCACATACCGTTCGCGCGTTCCCGGGTTCACCGATCCGCGAAACTCACTCTCTCCTCGCCATCTTCTGCTTCCTATTGACTATAACCGCGCCACCGATGCAGATCCGGTTTCGTGTCTCGAAACTAGAATAACGGGCTGGTCTGCCAACATTCTACCGCCAGTCCAGTAATTTCGATTACAACAAGCGTCACGCGATAAACGTACTTCCCTCTTCGAAGAACGCGAATATACCCCGCGGCGTGCGGCTCGCGGGTGTCTGACATATAACGACTATCTCCACTTGACGCAATGATTTTTCGTTATTACGGCTGCACGCGTAATTACACGCCGAAAAAACGGATCGTTCTCGTCGCATTCGTGAGGCGAATTATTTATGGCACGCGCGATGCAATCTGGCGGCGCACAGTGGTCTGGACCGCGATCGTAGCGTGAATTAATTCCAAACATTAAAAAAACTATAATAATCCGTTATAATTCTTTTTGAATTACGATAACAAATAATTCTGCTAATAACAAAATAAAATTCAATAATTATTTACATCACCCATCCATACTTTGTAATTATATCTCAAAATTAAACACATTGAACAATTACACATTCTTCAAATTGTTTAATTTTAACCATTCATTAAATAACTCCAACCGCACGATGGAAGATACGGGCCCTGAAAAGAATCAAATAAAACTAAGAGGAGCACTTCGGAGCACTTAATTTTTGTCTTACGTTAAAGCTAATACTCATAGCTACTGAAAAAAATAAGTTTTGAGACCTGCAATTACCTGCACATTTTTAAATCTTTTAAAATGTTTTAAGAAATTGATAAAATTTTGGCAATGTAGAATTTAAACCCGTGACACAAAATTCAATACTAAAATATAAACAAAATTATATATCTCACCTTGGTTAGCATCAGTCATGATAAATATGCAAAATTAACACACAAAATAAACGAAAATATATGTATTTGGCAAACGTTTTTCAGCAGTTAATGTGAGTTTGCAGAGACGCTACACGCGTAAACAGATTTTAATTCTGACCATGTCACCATGGTATCATTTTTTCTGCACTTTCGCTTCTTTTATACAAATGTATATATATTAAATTACAAGATGTAATCGTAATTACATGAAAATAAGGAAATTGATATTTGGAATTAATTCACGGTACGATCGCGGTCTAGACCACTGTGCGGCGTAACAGTTATTATAACGAGGAAATTATGTCGATTGTTTTGATGATAATGATTGTTTCAATAGCAGGTGTGTCCTGTACGTTTTTTAGTAGACTTGGGGATCGATAGTTGCTGGTGTTAAAAAATTTAAGCACGGTTCGACGGTTGTTTCTTTCTAATTTTCAAAGCTCAATCGCTTTGTTTCTGCTATTTTATTAATTGTAGTTTAATGGGATGAAGAATGAAACATTTAAATTTGACAGAGAAAGTTTTTCATTATACAATATTTATAGCTCTGTTTTCATTGATTTAGGAGGCAATGGAAAATTGTAGAAAGCTAATACTGAAGATTGATTGTAACTCTTCTAATAGTTGACTTTGTGTGTAATTACCCTCATATTCGTCACTTTCACTTTCAGTTTTTCCCCGCTAAATAATCGTGAGTCGCCATTCCTTTTACCATGTATCATCGTGTAGAATATTAAAATGTAATATACTTATAATTATTAAGTGACAAATTTTATTTACTCCACAAATGTTATTAGACTAATTGCAAAACAAAACATTCATCTTGTTCGTGGAGCTCATAATTTTACATATATAGAAAACATATGACTCATGATCATAACTAAAAACAACAAATATATAAAAATACAAAATACTTATAAGATAGTTGAAATTGCAAAATATGTAATTTAATGTTACTCAAATCGGTAGTATTTCGTCAGTACATAGAAAGTCGACAGTTAAATCCATTTTTTGAAAAAACTAAGATTATTTTCAAATATTAACAATGTTTCCTTAACTGGCTAAACAACGATCAATATAGAAAAAAGGGACTTATATGAATTAATAGAATTTTCCAGTACTTACTCGTCTTCCATAATAAGGCAATAATATTTTTATTGTAATACTTTCCAACGTTTCGGTCAATTGGTGACCCTCCTCAGGGAAAAATTAACTATTATTTACCTTATTATGGATGAAAAGAATTTTTATAATCCCTTGTAAGGGAACACTAGGCAACGACCGTTACATGTTTACTGATGATAAGTAAGTACTGGAAAATTCTATTAATTCATATTAGTCTCTTTTTTCTATATCGATCGTTCTTTAGCCAGTTAAGGTTCATAATTTATGATTATATTCACGATCGTTAACATTGATATTATTATATTAACAATGTTTCACCTGACGTGCTATTTCACACAGTTCTAATAAAATGATTTCTATCCGCAGGTGATTCCGGTATGTCTGCTATTATTAGCAGAGGCGAAGCGAGTACAAGTCAGGCCTCGCATAGCGGAGCCTCAAGTTTATTACGAGGAAGAGGACAATCAGGCCGCTGAAGACGATTACAACCCAGCAGTGTATCAACCGCGTACTCGTGCTCTTCCTTCGCCACGTTCGAAGGAAGGCCTGCAATCATCCAAACCGCCTCCAGTGCAGACAATCCGCAATTACAACAAGGTCAACGACGACGGATCCTTCACTTTCGGTTATGAAGCGGCTGACGGCTCTTTCAAGGAGGAAACGCGTGGAACTGACTGCGTGGTACGCGGAAAATATGGTTACATCGACCCTGACGGCAACAAAAGGGAATTTACGTACGTCTCCGGTAATCCCTGTGATCCGAACGCACCGAAGGACGACGACGACGATCTGCCGGAAAAACAAGAAGAGGACGACATCTCCGGACCAGCTAACTATCCATCTGTTAGACCAGTTCCGCGACCAGTTAGACCAACCTACCAACAATCCACCACGCGTGCACCAACCACGATATTCCAAACGCAGTATCAGCTGGATGACGATGCCAGTCAGGAGTTAGAGGAAGAGGAACGTCAGCCACAGCTGAGACCAACAGCTTTTAGAAGACCCCAGCCCAGCTACGTCGATGTAACCCCATCGCCTGCACTATACGATTCGTCACCCACTTCCAGCCCTTCTCTCTATAGATTAGCTTCCTCCACGGCCCAATATCAGACCACCGCCACGCCCCATCATCGTACCCAACCAACGGTCGCCTCCACGGCGTATCAGCACGTCGAGGCAACGACCCGTCGTCCCGTAACGCGTCACCCTAAACCTCAATCCGTTGCCATTACACCCAGGCCCCACGTTGCCCAAGTCGCAGCCCAGTACGTCTCCCCCAGTAGCACCGAACGACCAGCCTTAGCGTACAGCCGACCCTCCGCAGTCACGATATCGCCCAATCTACGCACTACAACGGTAGCTAGCACACCTCACCTTGACTTTGCCGCCGAGCTCGAGCGTTACGTGAACACTGTCGGCGTGCCCTCCAGTCCCAGGCCCGTCCAAGGCTCGCCCCAATCGTCGAGAGTTAAGTTAGGCGGTCACACCACTGTCACTGCCACCGCCTCCGAGCCCATCTACCAGTCGGAACTCGTATACGACCCCGCTACCGGTCAGTACAATACCCAACTATATCAGTCGCTACCCCAAACCGTGGGTGACTTTACCCTCAGTCACAAACTCCAACCGTTCGTAGCCCAGCCACAGTCCTACCTTGGACTGCAGCAGTTGCAGCAGCTCCAGCAGCTCCAGCCCCAGCAGCCCCAGCAGCCCCAACGTCAGTCCCAGATTTATAAGCAGGCACAGCCCTCACAATCCGCCCCGTCCCCCGCCGTGGCCCAACCCCAGGAGGTCCTCTACAGGAAACAGCAGGCCCAGTTGTTCCAACAGTCGCAAAACCTCTACGCGCAACAGCAACGACGCCAACAACAACAGCAACAACCGCAAAGGCTTCAGCTGTTGGAGTCCCAGCGACAACCCCAGTCCTACTACTACGTCGCGGCGCCGGCGAGGTCCGGGGATGCCGGCAGCGGACCCCTTTCCGTAGGTCAGATCGATCAATTCCTCCGAGTCAGTGCCGGCGGATACTGATCCGAGTTAGATCGTGAGTAAATCCTTGAGGTATGAAATTTATCGGAAAGTCCCACGAATCTTTTCGCGATTGATTATACTCGGTCTGGTTTCCCGTCTGCCGTGAAATTTTAACGGCGAGACGGGCTCGTCGGTAGCGAATCCTGATGCGTACGTGATCGGGATCATTAAATACGTGTGCGCCAGAAAACAAAAAAATGTCTCGTTGGACCTTGGTAATAGTAACGCGAAGACTCTAAGAGACTTTGAATAGTTGAATAATTTCGCATGTTCCATATATCGTTGCAGTAAACTTCCCGTCGTGGAATATTTTTTAACGAAGATTTAAGTAATCGATTCAACTGCTGCATGTCTTGTTAATGACTTTAACAGTTCATTGAGTTCAACGACATTTTTCGGCGTTATTGCATAATGATAATATACGTGTTATGTAATTATATGAACTTTGGAATATATGACTTATACGGTTGAGTGATCCGCACGAATGTTTTGATGTGTGCTATTAATGAAACGACTGAATAATATATTTGATATATTCTACGCTCGGAAAATTTTATTTATCTATGGAAAAAAAATGTTGTTATACGTATCACAATAAATATATACAGAAAATAGAAGTGAATCAAATTTGTTTGTATTTGAATAACACTGGGCAAAACATTTCTTCTGAGCATGTGTCATATAATTACATAATTCATATATATTCATGTATATATTGAAAATTCTGCATCAATCGTATAATATTACGCCCTATTCGTTCGCTACAATGAAACACGTTTTTGCTAAACGAGCTAATCAACGTGTATGATGCACGAGAAAATTGAAACATTATTTACCTTCAAATCAGCCATGAAATTATATCAAAATAACAATGTTAACAATGTCGACCAGACGATCAATGTCATAATTAACCTTCCAATGCTATCGAAATGGAGAAGTTGAATTTTGTAAAATTTCACGCAAAGTCCAGAAATAGGAAATTAACAACGTTTTATTCATCTATTGATATCACTGACTTATGTTACATCTAACTGACAGTACTGCCAATCTGACACTTTACGCAATTTAGTAATTTATTTGCATAACTTTCTTTTCATTCAAACGTAGTATTTAAAGTTTTTTAAAAATTCCAAAATTTATAACGGGTTTCATTACTCTGATTTCAAAACGATATCAATATCATTATATCATTTTTGCAAAAGACCATCAGTTATAAATATCGTCAATTTGGAGCATAATTTTCGCGACCACTTTTTTCTCTTTTAAATCTCGACACAATTATCGTTAGAGAGTGAAAGCCAATGACCTGACGCAACACTCACGCACATGGGATACTGCCATCGCAATTTCTCGCAGCACTGATTCGCACCACAACGTGCTACACCGCACAGATTCCAATCCATGAGCAGAATATTCATCGCATAGACACGAACGTTTCGAACACGATCCCGACCTACGTACTGACTGATTTGATTACAAAACACCGATCCGTAGGATTGTATCGGTTAAACGATCGCTGTCGTAATAATAGCGCTACACCTAATCACACGAAAGCTTGGCAATATTTCCCAGGAAAGTGATTTCACTTTCACCCTTCGGCCCGGAACCTTACTAAAGAAAATGAACCATAAAATATTAATTATAAAAATACTGATTACACGATTTCTTTTCTGAAATCTGAGAAACGGTTCAATTGACGTACCATTCTGTATTTCTTTTTCTGTTCTAAATTCTCTAAACAGTTTCGAGCTTTTATCACTCCGTTATTGTATCATCCAAGTGAAAAAAACTGTAATCCTAAATTTCTATAAGCTCAACCGGATTTTCGGCTTCGTAAGTGAGAACATTTACACAGACCATAAACGGTGACGTTTTGCAACGGTCAGGACGAATTTTGCAAGCTTGCTAGAGTGAGATTAGTCTGGAAACGTCTAGAGCGAACCGTAGAATACTTTCATTGGCGTGGTCTGGTTCATAGGGACAACATTCTACTCGCGGCGGAGCCCGAACAAACTTTCTATTTGCATTCCCTGTCACAAGTGTGAGAATCGATTCAAATCTAAGGCGTCCTACGACTGGATTACCTGGAACGTTGTATGTGTGTGCCCACAGAAGTCTGCGATGCGATGGTAGATCGTAAATCGAAAGGCGTGGACTCGTAATCGCGTAAACAGATTTCGCACGCAGCTGAAAGTTCATCGCGAAAGATACATTTGGAAAATGCGTGCCACAAAGAAACATCGATCGATCATTGTCGACATTGTTATAACGTATCTATGAAATCTACAATATAACTTGTTGAGTTATTGTAACAGAAATTTGGAAAAATGAAATTCAATGGCATGGTGATTACGATTATATCGCGTGCAGAATTTGCATAAAGATGTCGATGCGCACTCGTCTACTCATATTGTAAATATTATTTTTCTTAGTATTAATACTTAACGGCTATTTAGTGATTTATACGTTCAACATAATATCGGTAAGGAAAAGTCTTACGTTATAGAGTTGTTTTTATATTATTTGTAAACGTGATCGAAAAAAAATATTATAATGAAAATTAATGTGTCATTTTTTTTTATAACACCTGTCTAATAAATACGGATTGTTTTCGGCATTCTACAGCCACGAAACGGAGAAAAACAGGACTTGCAACTTAATGCGACTGTAAGTATAATCACCATGCAGTTTATAATTTCCGCATTCTTTCGGAAGTAAATGAATGTATTGTTTCATAAAATCTACAGCGTATCTAATTATATGCGCATTAATTGCTGTACATTCGTTCCACGATAAATAAACATTCCGCGACTTCCTGAAGAAAACGTTTCATTCCAGTCTTTACATTTTCACCATGCAGTGTGATTTTAAGAAAACGCGTAGAATTTTTTTTCGGCTACGCTAGTAACCGTGAATCGGAACGCAAATTATGTTTTCAAAAAATTCCGGAAAAAGTATCATTAGCCGTGTACTCGTCAGTAACGTTGATGACCATGTAATTGTTAAGAACGGATGTTACCGAACTCACTTTGAACGACACACTACATATTTTCTATTCGTGTTTTACAGCCGTTAAACACACGCGGAAGGCACCACTGTAGAAAAAAAAAATAGGAAAGTAAGAAAGCCACCGTCTCCGATGTGTAAACGTCATTACATCACGAGAGATACATACGTGTTATCCAGTCGCTGCCTTTTCACTGATCTCATAAATAGTAGACGTAATTTCTTTACGTAATTAAAAGCGCTGCTTAATTAAAAATACTGATCCGAATCGAAATTTTGAGAAACGAAACGTAATTCGGGAACTACTTCTGCATACTGATTATTAAAGAATCATTAGAAACTTGTTATATCTGCAGTTTTAATAAGTAAATAATTCTGCAAAACAGACGCTATTGATCAATTCCGAACCTGTTTTTATCGTCGAAACTAATGGAAAATGAGCTGCTATTGCTTTCATTCCAATACTGTACAAATTTTCAGTGAAAAAAAAGTGATTAGACTGAAAATAAATTGTAGCAGGTTGCGAATGCGTGGTTTCCTTGAAGGAGAAAACTTGGATAGAAAACTTATAGATGTTACAGAAACGAAACGGAAGCAATGATTCAATATTTGCGGATATATATTTCGTTGGAGATAAATTCGAATTTGCGGTAAAAGGAACGACTGTAAGTACTTCGGTGAAAGTGATTGAAAATGAAAGGATTAAACAAAGTCGTAAATCACACTACGCCAAGAAGTTCATATATGGCAAGTGTCTAAGTACACAATCTCGTTTTCAAACTGTACGAGGAAATAAAATCGCGAGAGCGGATTGGATGCATGATTTATATGCGAATGAAGATTTCACCTTCATCTCAATAGTAGCTATCAAGCATTTTTTTTGACATCACTTCTTATGATGATGTAAGAAGTGTTATGAGTGTAAATATCATTCTTAGTAAATTGATATCGACCTTTACGCTCTTCTACGTATTAAAATCAAATATTTTACAATCGATGCACAAATCAGTTTCCAATTCAAACATACTTAAATTGTTAAACATTCCAAAATCCGCAACAGATTTTATTACTGTAATATCAGAAGGATTTATACAACAATTACGTCAGGTTTGTGGGTCTTAATGTATTATGCGATTATTAAAAAAAGAATATCGAAGAAATAAACTTTATTAGCACTTCGGTCATGGTTTAACAGATATAATACGTGGGCAACCTTGAACTTCCCACTCGCGACCTCGAGAGGGTCAGGGTTTATTAATGGTTTTGCGGTTATTGTAGGCCACAGACTGTTAGCGAAAGTTGCACACCTGCTTTCTAAATAGACTCTGTGTTGCCGATGGAAGATGCTTCGAACAATCGCGGCGATGCCTCACTGCGAGCTATGTGTGCAGATGAAACTTGTCATCGGTATAAATTTGTTCGCTCTCACAACTGGATGCACGTGCTAGTTTTACCTACACCGATGCGATTTCACATGCGTACATAGCGATACGATACTTTTTAACTGAACTTCGACAATAAGATTAGAAAAAATTAGGTAATTGATGAGGAATCTGAGATTCATGGAAGAAACGTTCTTCATATTTAAGGTATTGTGCATTCTTAACATTACTTTATTAATCCGTTTTCTCAACAATTTTAGTAATTTGATGTATATTTATACAGTTTAAAAAAAAAGCAAAATAATCTGCTTGAATAAGTAATAAGTCTGTCAAACATGTGAGGTCAGTAAATTAGAAAATATTTGTGTTGAAAAGCATGGAAATGAAGTGTAAATATTGACAGGGGATGATAATTAAAAATTGCGAACAATTCGTAAGAGTCTAGTGTAGATTTGAGTAAAATACGAAAAATGCAAAGATTAATGAAATGAATGGTATCAATAGAAATATTCCCGTACTCAAAAGTTTTGAAAATTTCAGTTGGATTGAATATATCCACACGTATTTTTATAAAATCTCTTTAGAGAGACAAACATATGCGTACATTTTGATTTGTTCAATATTAAATTGTGCATTGATGAATTTAAAGTGGAACGGTAGTGAATGAATATTCACCATAACGTTCCCAGCAAAAACAAAACGATACGACGTTGAAATATGTAATTAATGGAAGTCACTTTAAATAACCTGAGCATAAAATATTTTTCGTAAAGTCGTCCCTGAAAAAGTTTAATGCTTCTTTGATTCTGCTAGTTACATCAACAATGTCAATCTCGCTTACGTAACATGTAACATGTAAATTTTAAATCTAACGTTTAGCTCACGACACAACTCCAACAACTCATGGATGTATCACATTATTTAATCAACGAGTTTGTCACATGACACTCATGTGATACAGGACTATGTTAAATCTTCACATTTTAAAAATGCATACTTTTCTTTCAATGCGAATGAAAACGATAACGTATTATTATCGCATTATATAACTAAACATTTCGTGTGCACGCAGACAGGCATTTCCTGAAATTCTAGATTTTCTGAACTGGTATCATGTCCACAGTACGCTCTTAGTATTAGAAAACAGTTGACAGTGTGGTTGAAAATATTTTTACATACCGATACGTGACATATTTGAAGTAGGCAGTTTCATAATATTTCGTATTAAACGGTTATCCTTATAGAATTTAAAGACCAGCGTCAAGTACACAACCGCATCTACATCTAAACATCGTTTTATACATGTGCGTACACTATTCTAACGCTTTTACAACAGCTAGGAAATTGGATTTTGAAATATTCATAAGAATTTAAACGGAATACGCCTGCTTTTCTTTTTTGTTAAACATCTCATACTTGGAAATATTGTTTATACACCCCCGTACAAAAGTATCCGGACACCTATGAAATTCATGTAAATACTGTATTTATGCTACAATAATGTACCCATTACTCAATGAAATTAGGTTTTATGAAGCATTTAGTTATAGTAGAGTATACAGAGAGCACAGTTCAAACAACTATTCTTACAAAATGACATAAAAATGACTAAATTTCCTTTTCATTCATATGTCCTCCCCGTTACGAAAACGCATACGAATTTATACAAGGTGTATACTAAACAGATAAATGCTAAAAAATATACCAAATAGAATTTGAGAAACGAACGGATTGGAGCTAAAATCGTCTAAAACTGTATTATCGACAGTATTAATTAATAAATATTGCTGGTCTTACCCAAGAACAACATTAAGATTAAAGGACAACATAAAGAATCGATAAAAGAAACTAAATTTAAGAAATATTTAGGCGAATTTGGCAAATGTGTAAGTGTCCGGATACTTTTGTACGGTGGTGTACATATTTTTGAATAGACGCAAACTGGTAAATTGTATTTGGAAATTGGTGACTGTATAATAGATAGTAAAAATTACGTGTTAGTGAATGTGTTAAAAATTTTCTTCCGCAATAATTCAAACAACTCGAATTATTTTTACTTCTTGATTCACGAAACGTATCATTAGATAGTTTTTATTTCATTAAAATTTTAAATTATTAGTTTGAAGTGAAATATTATTTGATTTTTATTATATCTAGTTTTTTTTTAGAAATGAATACAAAATCGAACACCTCGGAACATTTTCAAAATGATTGATGTTATACCCCTTGACGTATCAAATAGGGAACTATGGGATTATTGTTGTAGGTAAGGACATGATGATTCTTTAAATAATTCATAAGGTGTTTATTGCTAATCATTAACTCTCCCATACAGCCTCCTCGCAGTCCTTCACCTCGCTGCAACTTCTCTTCGCAACACGTCTCGCCAATACCTCACACGTTCATTCGTACTCTCGCTTTCATCTGATCTCTCATCTCACATCTGATTCTTTTTGTTCATCCACTCTCATTTATTTGCGCATACACTCGCTCATGGATTAACACACTCTTGCCACGTGCCGATTTTTAGTCACTGGTAAACCTCGCACGTGTGCATTCACCAAATTCACTCTCTCGCTATATTTTCGCACCTTTCTCGTAGTTTTACCATTCTCTTGCAAATATAACAATTCCACAGAATTAACTTTGTCTTTTGAAGTTTTGAAAGTTGTGAAATTTTCAGCTATTCAAACTTTGTCAATTTGTGAAAAGTGTGCATGTTAAAAATTTATATCTCCGCAACAGAAACGAGTAGTACAATTTTTGTTATATTTTTACCAGAAAGGATCAAGCTTTTTAATAAAAATGACAATTTCCGCAATTATTGATCTTATCTAATATTTACATTTAGCTTTATTAAACAATTGCGCATGGGGCAATATTTTAAAAAAACCCCCAAAAAATGGAGACATTAATTAATTACAAATTAATATTTGAGTACCTTATCTAAAAGAATGTGCCGTATAAAACTAGCACGCTCCGATTGTAAATCTACTTAATCTGTTATAGCATATTTATGTTAGAAATGTAGAAAAATAGAAATTGAATACTATATGGAACTGTTGAATAGTATTTGGTATAGGAACAATAACGGCCTTTATCATTGATTATTAATTACTCTTTCAGCATTGAATATTACCATCATTTGTAGTTTAAGTAATTGTAAGTAGACTAAGTCAGCACGGAAATGGAGTCATATAGCTGCAAGGGGTGGCAGTAAAGATTAACTAACAAACGGTCTATTAGCATCATTTTTATGTATGCGTATACAAGATTTGACAAAATGACGGAGACCTATTTTCAGAATCGATATTATGCAAAAAAACAATCCACTTAAGTCCGCAAACCACCCCCAATCGAGAACAACCTCCTTTCTGGAAAATTAAAAATAATATGTCTGCGAAATGATATTTTGTTCAAAAACTTTTATCTCTTCTGGTAATATTAAAATCAAAATCGGTTCTCTACGACCTAACATTTCGGGAATATAATTCTTTACAGAATTTTTCAAAAGTGGGGTGTATCTCGATAGGGAGTGGTTTACAAACATAAGCCAATTGTCTTTTTTTCACCTTTTACTGGATACCGTCGACCCTAAAATAAGGTCCAGACATTTTGTAACACCCTGTAGAACAGAAATTTATGTCCGCTTCCAGATGTAGTAATAAATTAAAATTTAGCGTAAGATTAGAAAATGTCATCCATATGATGATAAGATTTACTCGATCGTAAATCAGAAAACCCTTACATTAACCCCATAGCTTACAATGACGTCTCAGAGACGTAATAAGTCTATCGTGCCAAACATAAACAAGGCGCCTCAGATATGTTATGGGGGCGCCGTTTTTTTTTTAATTGAACTGAAATGAAAACCGAAACGAAAAAAATTACGGTTCGAAGCCCTGCAATTTCGAACACTCATACAACCGATCTTGGTATCGCTTTGGGCACGCACAGTTGAAAATTAAATCGTAAGGCAAAGGGTTAAAAGCGAGAAATCATGGATTTTATTTTTAATTACACTAGCTCATAGCTCTTAAAATACTCGCGTAATCGAATAATTCAATACGTATGTACAACACATAAAACTGATTTATGAAACTCCGTGCAAAATCGACTGCATGTCCTACTTAACTATAAATATCACATAATACATATACGTAGAACCAACTATCGTATGCATGTAATTCTAACAAGTTGTAAAAGAACATAATTATAATTCGAATTACAATTGTTTATTTATTTTGCTACTAATTGAACACTTTTATTTCAATGACACAAATGTATATAAATGTTCAGTGTCCTTTTAAGTGCCTGCATGTCTCGTGAACTGCATGCTGACGTCGACCACGATGTATTAACCAACTCCATCGCCACACAAACATATAAAAAGCACAGTTGTACGCAATATCCTCTATTTCATCTAAATGTCAGAAAGACGCTGCGTTCATTTCCTTCTTACCTCTCTTAAAGTTGCTATAAATACACGGATTGACATAATTCAGTGCCTCCGTGTTGTCTGTGTTAATATGTGTGTGTGTCGCTCAAATGCGGTACGTGCTCGACGCTGTCATAAGTAATGTTCTCCTCGAAGGAACCAGTACGCAAAGGTGACAATTGCGGTGCAATCTTCTGTAGTAATCTAATTACAATGACTTAGTGGAACAATCAGAACGCTTCATTTTCACTGCACGTGTCGGTAAATCTTGCAATAGCAAGACATGTAAAGGTTCATATGACAAATAGCGAATATTTCACGCTGAACCTACCAAAATATATTAAACGACCTTCTTTAATTATTTCATTACATTTTTAATCATTTCATTACAAATCCTGTATTAGTAGCTACGAAAGTAATATACGTTGATTATAACTTTTTAAAGTACACTTTCTTTATTATTATCTAAAAGTTATTTTAATTAATTATTGCTCAAACTAGAGTAACTATTAGGTACGTGCATCGAATTATAAATAATATTAATTTTATTTAAAGACCAGACAGTTAGATCGCAAGCAGTAAGTATACATACATAATATAAATTATCGTTATGTTCAACGTTAAATACATATAATTTCTTCATGCGAACGTGTATTCAATTTTATTACACATGGCAGGTAATTGTACAAAGTAGGAGTACACTACTCGTATTGCATACGAAATACTGACATTATTGCATTCTGGAAAATTTGCTAAAGAGTCGGATGAGAAAGTCAGCTATATTGTGACATGTGTGGTATCGATCATCGGCCTTCGCCAATTCCTTTGAAATTGCGTGAAATGAATAAACAGACAGGTGAATTAAAACTCAAAGCTGAATAAGGATAATGAACGAATAGATGGGGTACTTTAAGAAGTATTATGTAGTAGAATTTATATTTCCAAATGACTCCGAATTTATGATTAGCCAGATTAAGATGGAATACAGTAAAACTTCGATCATACGGGCAGCAATTTTCGGTCTCCAATTATACGATCATGTATTAAATATAACACGTGACATTTAATTCGCTGCTAATACTTTTCCAAACTGTTAACGCTATTATGATCATTTGGAAGAATTTTCTGGATAATCGAGAAAGCATACTATTGTTGATATAATGTGTCATAAGCAAATTTATAAGATCCTTAAATTGTGTACAACAGGAAAACCGGAAATCTCAATGAAATTTTCAAATTTAATATACCAATATATTCGGACAGCAAGAAGAAATTTTGTCGTTTTCAAACCGTTTTTATTTTTCACAATATTCTAAACATATGTATATCATGTATTTATTTTCCTGATTTATGACCAATGTTTTGGAAGTCAATGATTCTGCTTTAAAAATGCATTAGCGAAACACCTAATATTACCGACCTGAAAATTTTTGGACAACCTTAATGATTTAATTAATTTTTTCGCAACATCCCTTGCCTTTGGATCAATTTTAAGTTAAAATAATAGGCGTTAATGCCAGTTTCGTCTGCAATACTTTCTTTAATTAATGTTGGTTTAACACTTTTGAATCCCGGAATCATTTACTTTGAACACCATCTCTGTAAAGCACTAACAACTACTCAAGTATTCTTAAATTACAGCTCATACTGCAGACAAATTACACTTGCATGTTACGTATAGACATCATATTATACCAAACTCAGGGCTGCAAATAATTAATTAAAATTTCATTTCAGTTAGAGATCAATTAAGAATTAAACCTTAATTGCTAAATATACTTAAATCAAATGTAATGCTTAATTATAATGTGATTTATTTATACAATTCGGTGGCCTAACTAAACTGATATAGTAGTTACATTGATTACAAATTGGATAGCATATATTTTCCAAAATATGTTCCTTATTTTTTCACAATGTTTCGTGTATAACTGTCTACCGAATACAGCAGAATAATTTCCACAGTCCCGTTAGTCGGTAATATGTCTTGCAGCGACGTCGAGAAGGCGGTATATTTAAGGCGCCATTCGTCGTTTGTGAGTCATAAAACAGTTGATACTTATTACTAGTTCATTACGTATGTATCTAGGGTGAGAAACGTTTTATAGAGCACTAATGGCATTACATGTTCGATTAAATCGTATTAATGATTCGATTGCTAGGAATGTACTACCTAGAACGCATGGATAAAGATGATTACCCTGAAATACGTATTCGTACGATAAAATGAAATAACGGTTTGTTATTCATTTGTTATGAGGAGAATTGAGGGTTCCGTTTGCAATATTGTTTTTTTAATTTTGAAATAATGGAACATAAATCGATCACACGAATTCTATACTTTTCGACATGATTAATTGATCCTACTTATGTACCTTAATTTAAAATAATGTAATTTCTGTACCCTGCTTGAATAAAAACCTGAAATACAAATTTCAATGTAAATTCATGGTTAAATTCAATTTATATATTTTTCTGACCTGTGACTTAAGAAAACAATGGAATATTCTGAGAAAAAACAAATATGTTCCTGTATATTACTAGTTATACATTCCAATACCAATATCTAACAAGTACTTACAGGAAATGGAGACCAATTACTTTTGTGGGATTAGAAAGCGAGTATCTATTTTCTTAGTGTTTAGGATGTTCAATCTAACAAAATTTCGTTCATGTACTCAATTGATAGTTTTGTTGTATATGTATGACGTAGTTGTATTAAGTACATACATCTTAAACTTCATAAGAAAAAGAAATAATTGTTATGAAATGAGACGACATGATTTTTCTAATATAACAGTTAAAAAACTAGGAAACATATACAACATATACACTATTCTGTACGTAATAAAAAATATTACAATTAACAAATCTACATTATAACATTTTGAATAAACTTCCCGGAATACTTTTTGAAACGCATTATTTCAATATATTTAATTCCAAACGTGTAAGATGATTGTAATGAAACTTGACATTCAAAGTTTTCAGTGCAACACGTGGAATAAAATAGAAAATAATATGATTTTAAATCCTGCTTCGTATGGTAAAATATGTATGATATTTCCACACGGTACGAACATTTATTCTACGATAATTTTGCCCATATGTGTTATGAACGTCCTTAACAATATTCAAATAATCAGTAATAAAAACTAAATTCTGTTTTTTTGCCTGAATGACAAAGGGAAAAAACTGTCGTAAAAATAACATACACTTTGGAATTAAGCTTAAGCCATCGTTACCTTCGGCCTTTAGAAATCATCCAGACTTTTGAATTAAAAGAATCGTTGCCAATTAATTGCCTTTCGCAATTTTTTCAGTCGAAGCTGCCTGATGTGTTTTACGTGTAGCGTAACAAGATGCGAAAGAATTTAAAGTGCGTTTTCGGCGTTGCGGAACGCCAAAAACGGAACACAATTGTCTGGTTCTCAGGGGAAGAATGTTAGTAGTTTCGCACGTAATGATGTAGGTGTGCCAACTAAACATAGCCACAGTAATATGTGGTCTGCGGTTGCGTTACAATTAACACCGTACTAACTTCTTCCGGAAAGTCTGATCGTGTATCTTTAACTACACACATTTCACTTGGTTTCTACCACTCTCAATAACATCTGAAATAAGTGCACCGGAATAATCTTGGCCTGTTAGATTACGTAATAAAATTCGAAAGCATATACAAATTAAACATTTCTCATGCCATGTATGATACACACAGTACGAATTATACTAATTGTCCTATCGCTTTCTATTCAATTCCCCTTCGTACAGAATTTCGAAAAGTTTGAAATTAATTTCCGATACTTGTAGAAAACTGTACAACGAATTGTTTTCTACAATAATACAACGAAATATAACTTTCGTTGTAAGACTTTTAGATGTCACAAACGAGTTTCAAAACTCTATAACGTTTTAATTTTTATTTTAACTCTTCTTTTTCAAGATACAAAGTATAAAACACGCAATTTCGTAAACTTTGACTCCTTTTTCAAAGCATTTTATATCACCTCTTTCAGTAGTTGGAAATAACTTTCGAATTTCCGCACGAATACTAGGTTTTTAACTCGATTTGAATTGTGATAGGCTTGTTTAAGTAAACTTAATCTTTCCAGTAACCCTAAAGAGAGTAATCTGGTTTTGTCAAATGAGGAAGTTTTGAATGATTCTTGTCTACTAATCGACCATTTAACTGTCCACAATTGAATTCCCCGTCAATATTCTAATATCCTTTAAAAACAAATATAATGGAAAAAATGAATAAAAAATAACGAATTTCTCGACCTAGATCAGGAATTTTCATAAGAATTTCCCGACTTCTGTCACAACACGTATAAATATATGTATCTCTACCGAATGTAAGTATAAGTAACGATCCAACTAACGTGTACAGCTAAGAATCCCAACCAACAATGAGTGCAAATGAAAACGAGAAACACAACGACAATTCGCGAGAATAACACGAGACGATGAGAGATAGACAACCGATAGGCCCGAGACAAGGCATATCAAGGTGGCATCAAAAAACTGAATACGAAACTCCAAGGAAATTGCATGATGTAATAATTGTCCTGTGGGAGTGCCTAGAATAGAGCGAATACCACAATACGAGTGTTGCACACTATGGGAACTATTGTTACAGATTTTACAGTCTACTACTGTTCTTGCCTGGCTGTTAACTCCCACGTGGCTTTCACTTGTCCCCGCGAATCCGAATTTCTTCTTCTTCTTCTATTCAGTCCCAGCTATTTCCTTTTCATCTCCACTCGAACGCCGAACGAACGTACTTCCGCTCAATTTCGACGCTATCTCACATACACATACCTTCGAACCGATACATCGAACGATTTTAAGGTAGGTCGATTTTAATTCCGTCTCTACGAATGCGATGCACGAGGAAAGCCGAAATTAACGATAGATATCGAAAAACTTGGAAAAAGAAATTGTTAAAAATTGTGAAACTTGCGTAAATCCGGAAAGAATGTATGATTCATCGTCGGTGTGACATTTATTTCGTGCTGCTTTTACATTATGTAATTGTGGAATATGGTATTGTTATTTACATGAAAATTACATTGTTACACCGTTAATGAGGCATTGTATGTCCCTTTATATGAGGAGAAAATCACCGCAGGTATCCTACGGATGGAGAACATCATGCATGTAATTGTATGTCACCTGTAAAAAACTGTCTGTATTTAGAGCAGTTGTTGCTGCTACATACATGCGTATACATTCTATAGAAAATATCCTGGATGTTCCTTACATATAACAGAACAATTCCTATGAAAGTCATCGTTCGCTCTAAGCGAATCTTGCGATATAAAAATAAAAGTTTGTTTGATATTTCCGAATACGATACCGCGATGGGAAAAGTATGAAACACCAAATCAAACATTAATTGCATTTATACAATTAGAAGCACCCTGGAATTAAGTATTAAGCATGACCACTTACAATCGCACGTGACGCTAATATAGTTAGGGACATTTAGGGGTCAGCAAGGTTGAACGTATCGCTGGAACGGAGTGTGCCACGGTGGAAAGGGTGGTGGTTGTCTATTGTGTCACTCTATATATAACGGCACCCAGCACCCCACGCGGTATTAAGAACGTTCACCGCATCTGCGGTAACATGGTTTCCAGTTGCAAGGTACTAACTCTTCACCAGTATTATAGTTCTCTAAGTAGTGTAACTTGTGCTCGCTGTGTTAAGTAATCGGACGCTGGTAACTGGCATTTAAAGTCAACACGGATTTTCGAGACGATGCATTTAAAGATTTTCCTGGCTCGTTTTCAAAATATTGCCGACGGTTGTGATAAATACAGTGTACTCTCTCACAGTGCCGTGATTCGATTTGAGAATTTCAGTGTTAATTGAAATCTTTGACACATGACAGGTGGTTAATAGTGCCCCACCTGTTTATTACTTAAATATGTGTAGTGGGATATTTTTACACCTGTTGAAGAAATTTAAATTACTTGGCAGCGGTTCACATTGAACCCACGTATTGAATTTAGTAAAATATTATTTATATCTGTCCCCATATAATTAAATATTTAAATACCTTTCTTTTCATTTACTTTATAAAGAAAAAATATGAAATTTTTATAATTAAATAAAGATTCCATAATAATTAAAATAACCCCTATTTGTCAAGTTTTACAAAACAACATTTCTGTGCAACGTGGGCTGTTTTATTCTCTAAAATTCCATGGTTCAAAGAGTTAAGTTATTATACCACGTATCGCATTCGAGAAATTTCCATTTTCCTTCTGTTCCAAGTACAGTGAATAGTGACCTGAAATGTATTTGTTCACATATGATTGTTTTTTTTTAATAATTTTATGACAATAATATAATATGTAGTCTTTGTGGCAAATGTTCAAAATCCACATTTAAACGAGGAATTTGCAATGTTTCCAAATGTGACTACTTTCTTACTCTGACCTTCTGTTTTCTTCCTTCAGAGAAAACCGTGCTTTACTTTTAAGATGACGCCATGGCTGATGGCATTCTTCTGTCTGGCTACCGCTGGCTGCTCGAACGTTACGGACCAGCAAACATCGGAGACACATCACGATCAGCAAGTAGCAATCTTGAAACAGATCAGAAAAGTCAATGAAGACGGTTCATACACGTACGGCTACGAAGCAGGTGACGGATCGTTCAAGGTAAGATTAAATAGGTATTGCACGATTTAATGGGAAAGGCGTGTAGCAGGTACTGCATACATTTCCAGATACTCACACGCACTACTTTTATAGTACAGCTCACTACAGCTGTCATCTAGTCTTATTTCTATATGTACACGGAACACTGATGACATACCTGCTTGAAAGAATTGTGTCATTAATGTTTTAGGTCGAATATAAATCTGATTTGCTTGGTAATTATTCTGTGCACCTGTAGATCGGGTTGAAAGTAATAAAGGTAGTTCATTAAAAAATATGAAATTACGCGATTGAAAAGCAATTCGTCGACTATAGTTAGAAGTCATTTAATTGTTTAAATAATTTATGCAATGAATCATATATGTCTTGATGCTAAATGAAAAACTACGTAGAAAGTATTATCTCGAAGATTTCTCAACGGTTAAAAAAGTATCGCTAAGCGTTTGTTGATGCACTAAACATTTGTCGCGTTGGTTAAATTAGAAAAGATTGTTGTATGAACGTAAGAAATTATTGGTAGGTCGAGAGTCGCGACGTTCTAGGCAACATCAAGGGTACATTCGGTTTCGTCGACGCGGACGGCGAAATAAAGAGGGTGTCGTATTCGTCCTCTAACGGAACGGGGTTTAAAGCAACCACCGTGTCGCCATTACAGGAACAAATATCCGTCGTGCAGAGCATTCCACGACCTAACCGTACCTCCACCACGAAGAGGCCAAACATCGTTTACGCATCTTCTACGGAATCTTCCACAAAATCCTCGGTGGTCCAAACTATTCCTCGTACCAGAAAACCAACGGCGACTTCACCGACGACAACGAGTACAACGACAACCGTTGATCCATCAAAGACGATATTCAGTCATTATCTAAAGGGAGGAACAAAAAGCAGACCCCGTTTCGTCATCAACGGACAACAACGTCCTGTGATGATAGAAGAAGAGGGAACGGAGGACGAGGATTCGCAAATAAATCGGCCAACCACTGACGACAAAACCTCGGTGTACCGGAGAATCATCTTCGCTAAGCGACCGATCGATCAGAATCTTCGACCCATTTCGGAAGACTTCGTAGAAAAAGATGACGAGACCAAAGTCACGACTGGAAACACTTTACGAAGACAGCTACACGACGACACTACGAAATCTAATTCGGCGGTGGACAGTAGCAGCGATGATCACCCGGACGTTTATGGTGGATCTTTGTCAACGACCAGACCATTGTTTACAACTACAACGCCGTCGAGGGCGATTCAACGAGTATCTGGCACTCGTATAGAGAGACCAAAGATTTACGTTAACCGTGATAATCTTGGGCCAGCGAGATTCGATAATACGAAGTACGACAATTCGCGGGGTTACGAGGCTGAAACGAAAGCGACTCAGGAGGAACGAACTTCTGCTCAACCGATATTAATTCGCGGTCCACCAAGGGTAACTGACAATCGAGAATACGTGCGACCAAACGGGGAACCATTTTTGGTCAGACAACAGTCGGAGCAATTTTTACGCGAATTGCCATCGGGTAGAATTCTCGTACCGTCTCAACAAAACAACATCGAAGACGACGCCGCGTATCGATCAGTTCCACTCAACAGAATCTTACTCCGTCCACTTCCAAATCAACAACCACTGTATTCTACCACGACCGACGCGAACATTCATTACATCACGGAGAATCCTCTCCCAGAACAAGAAGAGGACCCCCGAATCGCAATGAATCCCGGTTACATGCGTCCGCGGCCATTTCCTAGACCCGTGATCTATCAGGACCCAGAATCCAGACCCAGGCCCATTCTACGACCCGTTCCAGCTCCAGTGTCTCATGCAGTAGACGAACGGGAGTATCAAACCACGTCAGAGTATCCTTACAGAAGCAGCACAATAGCGTTGCCCCCTGAACCCCCGAATCCAATTGCGCCACCCCTCAGTCGTCGGGACTTCCAAATGTTGTTGAGAAGGCTACTAGTGAGTCAATATGGTGTCCAGGCTCTCTCGTACCCCAAGACGTACCTGGAGGACGCTCTGTACGATCAGCAACCTTACCCCTCTTATCAGTCGGGTTATCAGGCACCCGCACCAAGACCAGAAATTGGATACGATCAGCAGTTGCCTGTTCAATATGGCGACCGTGTACCCCTGAGACGCCCTGTATACAGCAGGGCTTTGAATCCTCTTTATCAACAGCATCAATACGAGGACTACAATGACGGCAGGTACGCGAAGAGAGTTTACAGGCAAAAGTTCTACGCGCCGGAAGTCAACGACGACGGCGACGAGATTCTACCGGCCCCGATCAGAGAAGCTCTGTTACTGAGGATGCTGCAGCTGGCTATTAATTCCGAGAGACCGACTATGGTACCCAACTCGATCATCACCACGACCACACCTGGCTCCAGATACAGGAAAACGGGACCCGTCAGGAGCGTGCAGATCATTACAGATGACTCTGACGAGGAGAAGGGTATGATGAGAAAGAAAATGTAGTAAATAGGATTCTACGTTAGGTCTGATCTAATTTATGACTTTTTATGAATATGTCACAAATGTTGCGTGTCTCGAAATATTACTGTATCGGTAGATTTCATTTTATCGAAGATTAACACTATTTCTACCACGATTGTGTGTATACCTATTTCGACCAAAAGGTGTCTTTTGAAACCTTTTCGTTTGAATGCAAATATTTGCCAAAACTGTTGGGATTTCAAATTACCAGTTGAATGTAGATAATTTAACAACTATTGTATAAAAAGTCAACAAATGAATTGTAGAGAAATGATTCAACTTAACGAATGATTTTAAGTTAAAATTTGAAAGGTGTCTTTTGACACCTCTTGGTAGAAATAGTGTTAAGTGCAATGATAGGTGGAACGTTGCGAGATGAATGTTTGATAGTGCTCGTAGTTTATAGAATGTTCAGTTAGCACAACTGGATCGGTCATTCTACGTACCAAATATTCCGACAGCAGAAACAGAATATACTTAAATAACGTAAACGACGGTCTTTCTCCGTTTCTTCTAGAAAAGTCTGTACTAAAGTACTCGAAGAAGTTGGTAAACTAGGTAAACCTTCCGAAAGAAGAAATGCGATAGCCAAAATAGTTTCACATGTGGTAAAAGTAACAATGGCTCACTTCGTCAACCTGTTCTTTAGAGTTCGGCTTTTTGTAAGGGAGAATTCTGTTCGCGAGGCCGTGAGAAGGAAAAAAAAAAGGCAAAGTAGACAGACAATCAGAAGGATGTCGTTTACGCGATACGCAGGTGGATCGTTAGCGAAACGAATCGCCTTCTTCGAAAGGGAAACTTCCTGCGCGTACGTCGAACGATTTTCCGCACGACTACTTTCAGCCATCTCGCAACGAATGTCCTCACTTTCAAATCGGATCATCGCAACGGCTTGACTCGCCTGAACACGAAAACAATTAACTAAGCACACGATAAAGAGAGATCCAGCGTACCTAACATACGTCCGCGCACGCGACAATTACGTGACTTTGCATACAGTGGTAATTACACGCGGACCCGATTTCACCTGCGACAGTATCACGACAGTTTATAATAATATAGATCGTCCAAAGACAAAACCGGTAAGGTTACAAAGTAGATCGGTAAAAAGAAATCTCCTCTAGCTGTAAGACATCGTCCTTTTAGCCGTCGTTCGTTTAATTGTAAATATGACGTTATATAAACTAGTGTAATATACCGTATCGAAATAAAAAGTTAGATGGTAGATAGCGTGGTGTGAGAATTCATTTCATAAGCCCCTGAGAGCCAGCGTACCAGGAAAGAATAATAACGTGTCTACCGTCGGTAATTAGCATCGCCGGTTGCGACACTTTGCTGTCGGATATATACGCAAACTCGTATTTGTAGCCGCTCGTGCTGCCTATAAGACGAGGGCGGAGATCATGGGATCTCGCACGTGGTTTCCAAGTATTCAGACAGTTGGCAAATTCCCCCATGGAAGTACGGACTATTCGGGAAAGTTTCGGTGTCCGCGTATGCGAGAGATAATTGAATAGGAAACGACCGCGAATCTATGTTTTGCGCTTCCCGAAATGAAATAAAATGATTTTATTAATCAACGGAGGATTTATTTAGTCTATGCCAATGTACTTTTGAAGTAACGATTAAAGGTCTTTCATGAAAGATTAACTGACAACAAGAAACTACATTAGTGTTATATTTATTAGGAATATATTGATTTTCTATTACATAGAAAAAAACGCTTGGAAATACACATGTATTTCATTTTAATATAACATATCTGTATTTGCTACCAATTAAAAAATTACATAATTGACAAATCTATATATAAATCTTGCTATAAATCTTGTTGAAAGGATTAATTGATATCCAAATATCAATTACAGTTCGTATTGCAAACACCACGACGGAAAATAATACGTTGGAATCATTGAACAAAAACAATTTGGAAAGTAGAACTCCGGACGAAATGAAAATAATAAAAATCGATATCTCATATTTACTATAGCGTGACCGATAAAGTCACTTTCAACGTGCTGCATAGCGGAAGCGAGTATGCCAGTGGCATCGACAGAAAGAAATCTTTTTTTACGGAACTACAAACAACCTTTCGATTTTTCACCGTAAACCGGATGCATATATGAAAGGTTGTCATTAACGGATAGAGACATTCTCCGGATAGACTGTGATTTATACTTCGCAAGCTGGCACTTCCGGTATTATACGAACGTGTCAATGGCGTAGCCACGTTACAGCGTGGAGACTATAAGGATACACTGTCGTTAAAGCGTCTAATTAGAGCGGCCGTTGTCTTTACCGATTTTTCTCGCTGCTGATGGAAAGTCGTCGTAGAAGACAGCGGCTCATTGTTTCGCAACACATACACACGCGCGTAATTTACGAACAAGTACACGAAAAAAAAAAGGAAAGAGAGATCGGATGCAATCTTGGTAAAGTAGCGGTATCCCCCCAAGAATCGCGGAAAAGTATTGTTAGATTTTGCGAAACTTTGTAAAAGAGTACAATTGTTCACGCACTTCAGAAGCGTTTGATATCTTATTATATTTACAAGAAGCGGTATGCAAACATTCAAGTGTCTGGTTTTTATTTTAAAAAATCATTGAAACTTTGCGAGAAACCCTAAAAACTTCAATAATGTTTACCGAATAGTGTTTAAACGATTAGTAAGTCGGAAGATGTAGTTTCTTGGTTTGTCATTATTACTTTATATTAGCTGCGCATTAAAGTAACAATACATTAATCAACAAAATATATGTCTCGAATGTGTCCTACTTAAGCTTCAGAAATTTTTCAAACTTTTAACATGTGTGATGCTGGAACAGGAACTAAACTCGTAACTTATAGAAAAAGCTTTCTTTCTTTTTCAAAAAATAGAAAAAAATGAGGAAACATGAATATAATTAATTATAATAACACAGATACACATATGTGTAACAATGAAAAGTTCTTACTATCTATTAATTAATGAGGTTTGCAAAATGGAAAAATATACTACGTATCATTATTCACAAAATTGTATTTAGCATCGCATCCTTGTCTGTTCGAATGAGTTCAACGTAAGTACTCTTTCTAAACATATTTCATGATGTCTCATTGAACTCCGACATATAACAAAAAAAATCAAACGTGTTAGAAATATCGACTACCCATTGATTACTTTCATCTAGCCTTGAATATTCTGCACAAAGAGGAAGTCATTACTAAAATACATATTACTAAAAAATACATGGATTACAGTATTCGTGAACAGAACATCAAATTCACTAATGTAAAATAACATATAAATATCTCTTCTCCAATAAAATTGTATTACATTAATACCACACAAGGTCCGCCTATTAAATGATTATTAAAAGTGACTTTCAACAGTATATTGAATGTACTGCTGCCGTTATTTACCCGCTTTACAGCACTAATATTGTGATAAAGGGAATGAAACGTACTGGTTGTCGGACTACATTGCCTGCAGGTACACTCAACATCATATACATATAAAGATGTATGTGTAGAGACCGAGTAGCTACGATAGGATTCCATTTCCTACCTTTTGCAATGGTTGGCTTAACGCCTCAAGAAATCATGTTTTCCTGCTACAGCCACAACGAATTTACACCCACGCAAACCTTCTATCTCTTTTATCAGATCGGCATTTGTTATCAATATTACGTATTGTAAACGCGATAAAATAAAATTTCTATGTTACATGCCCTAATTAGCACGATTGTTTGAACCTTCTGCACTCGATTCCTTTTTAGGGAGTAAATTAAAAAAAATGAAATCTCGAGTGCTAAAGTCTTAATTTTTATTTAATTCCATTAGACGAGCTTATATGTATAAAAGTTTTCATGTTTAGGATAAAATTCTAATATTTTAAATTTCGAGAACGGTAAAACTAAGTCGTTTGAAAGTAAAATTTCGCGGTACAAAAAAAAATCAGGCTGGAAAATTTCGCTTATGGATACAAAGACAACGTAATTTCTTCAGATGTGGGCCAATCACCACATTGCAAAACTTAGTAGGTAAAATCCCACAGCAGATTCCCAGCTAAACATGGCTGTGGCTGAACCGTACTTGAAATTCTTGTAGAAGGACGTGGTACAAAAAAAGGATGACACCTAGTAAATTTACAAAACGTATAATCTCGTACTGTAATCATTATATACAAATCTCAGTGTAATCAAATATACTAACTGCATTTATCACGATCGACATTTTTCCTACCGTATCACCCAGGTATGTAATACATACACATTAGGGTGGTCGTTAACAATTAAATATTTTGCGACGCCCCCTAAAAAGCTTCCTTTTGATGAAAAAACACTGGGAATTTTTTTTTTTTTTTTTTTTAATTAAAATCAACACGTGCTTCAAGACGATCTAAATTCATACGAAAGAAAGTTTACTGAAACCTTCGAGTGAAGAAATCTAGATATTAAAATTACGTTTGTACTACTTTAGTTTTAAAATAAAAATATCAATTTGAATATCTTTCATTTTTTTATTCAATAGACCAAATCAACTGGGAAAAATTTTGAATTTAAATTTTTGTCTATTGTTATTTTGATTAACTAGTGTTATTTTATTCATTTGGGTTCTATAATTGTTTATATTTCGAATAAAACTGTATTTTTCATAAAAAATTCCCAAAAACATGATTATACCAAAAAATTAACTTAGATCCTCTTGAGAGTTGTTTTTAATTTTTAAAAAATTTGCCAGTGTTTTTTCATCAAAAAGAAGCTTTTTAGGACGCGTCACAAAAAATTTAATTTTTAACGACCACCCTAATACACATACATGCACTTATCCGCCACACATCGCTCCACTTTTTCGATCACGAAATGTTTCCAAATTCCGCCGAAGCCAAAACGCGAGAATTCAACTGGACATCACGGAGATCTTCGAGTGGATCGACGCCGACCGCGGTTCGTTCAGGCTCTCGACATCATCTTCTGCGCGAAAGGGACTGAAGGGCTCCGTCTGGACGGCGACGTCCTCGTAGTCGAGTTCCAAGGTATCCTGCTCGTAAATAGCATCGTGGCTTCGTGGCCGCGCTACGGATGGGATCCATGGCTGAGGGGCACCCTTGCCCAATGCCAGAAACACGGCAGCGGTTGCGAGAAGAACTACGGATGCGACGCCGAAAACCAGACGCCAGGAACCTGCGATCTGGAAACGAGAATGACAGGAATTCCGACGTAGTTTTGGCATTCGTAGGGAAAACGAAGGCGACAGTTTTTTGTTTGACGAAGTACAAAATGCTTTTATGAAGCATAAATGTAGCTTTTTTATGTGTATGTACACTGTAGGGTGGTCGTTAAAAATTAAATCGTTTGCGACACCCCCCAAAAAGTTTCCTTATGATGCAAAAAAAACTGGGGATATATTTTTTTTAAATTAAAAACAACACGTGCCTCAAGACGATTTTAGTTAATTTTTTATATAATCACGTTTTTGGGAATTTTTATGAGAATACGATTTTATTCGAAATATAAACAATTACAGAACCCAAATGAATAAAAAACATTAGTTAATTAAAATAACAACAAACAAAAATTTAAATTTATTGTTATTCTCATAAAGTCGTATTCTCATAAAAATTCCCAAAAACGTGATTATATAAAAAATTAACTAAAATCATCTCGAGGCACGTGTTGTTTTTAATTTAAAAAAAAAATTTCCCCAGTGTTTTTGCATCATAAGGAAACTTTTTGGGGGGCGTCGCAAACGATTTAATTTTTAACGGCCACCCTAATGTACAGTATGTAGCCTAAAATGAAGCATTTTAATGATTAACTGATTTTGCTTGCTTTCAATGAAAGCGTGCAATGCATACCGGACTGATTTACTGCGCCAAATTCATTTAAGTGCTCTGTATTGTCAATAAACCTTTATTGTATGCTGTTTGGACGATTTTGGTACACCAAACAATTTCAAACACAGTTAAAATCTCTAAAAATGCCAAAACTGATATAAAAGATCAATTTTCAGAAATTTTACATTATTCCGAATTTGAAAATGTACCGTTTGACTTTCCCATTAATTACAATAGTATTACAGGTTATATTGATTCCACCAAGATACGGCTGGTTTCTTTGGCTGATCCATGATTTATTCTAAACCTCCAGCGAAGTATTACAATAACTTAAATATTTCAGGTACGGGTAAATAGTCAACTAAAAATGAACGAAAAATCCATTCGAAAATGATTTGTTCATTCGAAATATAATAAAGTGTATCACAATCGATAGCGCCGTATCGTGTACAGAGGCCACAAGCTTTTCTCTAATTAACTTTAATGATCCAAACATCGATCACTCCAACACAGAGCAACCGAATAAATTTTTTTAATTCGCGTTGAACTTACGGAACCATGTAGAGCCTGGGTGACGAAGTAGTTCGCAGCAAGCAGACCAGCCGCACCTAACGTGGAGCACAGAGCACAGGCTGCAGCTGCACAGGCTGGCGATTCCACGGGTGCCAGGTCGGCAATGGCGGCTAGGGCACCTGCAGGTGCAGTACCCGACACTAGTAGAGCTGCTATACCTAACCACGCTGCATCTAGTGTCTGACAACCCGCGTACCCGGCGACGAAGAGAAGAGCCGCCGGAATGAAATGCGCTAAAAAAGAAAAATTCTCTCTCAATAAGTTCGATTCAAAAATACTACAGTAGGCTGTTCCCAACAATATCATGGAATGATCAACATCTTAACAGTAGTTGAATAGTTCCGATTCTCTATATGTTTGCACGAGATATCAGTAGAATTGATATTTACCACCATTTTGTTCATTGATAATAACTTGTAACTTATTTCTCTCGATTCCTTTCTGTTCTTTATACATGCGACGCGGTTGTCATAAGACTGAATAAATTAGAATAGCTTTTTCGACATAGGGCTATAATACGTTTAGGATGATATACCATATTGAGGTTCATTGTCACCGAAGAACCCTCAGTTCAACTGGTTTTAAAATATGGCGCCCTCTTTATTGACATAGGTTAGATCGATCTATCGATCACGGCTAGATTCAAATCTAGATAAATCTTCAGCACGATGTTTTTCATCCCTTGTTTTATCTTGGCTGTCATTACGCTTAAATATGTGTAACCGTTAGGACGCGTTTCGCTCTCTGTCTCCAATCTTAATTACATCCACAGTAGGTAAGTGAATTAATTAGTATGTTCTTTGTAAGTTCTTTATGAATTAGTTTCAATTAATTGTACAGTGATTCATGCAATATAAAACTTGTTTTTAGTAGTTACAGTGTGATAAAGATTAATAAAAATTTTGTTTGGTTTAGTTTTTCTTGGTACTATGTTCCTGATATAATAGTTTAATTTATTTGTTACTAAGGGGACATAGTTTATGAAATTTGTCCCTGATGAGGGTTCCAAAAAAGGACCGAAACGTAGGACGAGTATTTCAAGTTCAGTAAGTGTGTTCCTCACTGTGGATGGGTGAGTCCTTTAAATTACATTATTTTCCGTTGTAAGTAATTTCATATTTTTAGGGTTTTTTTATCGCAATATTGGCCGAAGTAAGAAATTTAACAATTATAGCTTTTAGCGATCGATAAATTTATAAGTTTAAAAGAGAAAAATCCTTGATAAGATTTGAGTACCCTACCAAAGTAATTAAAAAACTTCGGATTTTTGTAGAAATTAAGGGTTGCCGCGAAAAAGGGCAGTGTGTGAGAAAAAGTCATAATCGGAGTTTGTTACTTGCTGAGAATAGAAAATATTTCGTTTTTTCAAGACTCCTTATAGATATTTTGTTAGACACTTTTTGAAATTACTGTATCGAAATGATTTGCGCTTTAATCCATTGTGCTACAGCGTCTGGACATTGTGCTTGCGTTATCAAGACTTTGCACATGTTTATAACCATACTTTATCAAAAAATGGATTTATACATTATTTTAACAAGAAAATTACTAGTTTCATATTTTCTGAACTTGTTTCAATTTCGTTCTAGCTAAAAGGCATTTTAGAAATAAAAAAAGTCTGACAAAAAATATTGACGGAAAAGGCATTAACAACTTTTGCTGTGTTCGGTCCTGTGTTAATTCTCTATGACTCTTTGAGTTAGGAATCATTTCAAAGAATTGGCGATACTTGCCAAATCTTTTGGCTTATGGTACATCAACATTGGTAACGATGTATTCCTTTAGAATCAGAAATCGTGAATTTATTACAAAAAATTGTATCTACAAAACGAATTAAAGTAAAATAACTTCCAATTGGTATAGTCAGTTTGGTAATGTATACAGGTTGTAACAAAAATACTGGGACACTTTTTCAGTATTGATAGTACGCACCAAAAGATGGAAAAAAAGTCTGTAAAGTTTTGACTAAATCAAAGTCGGTCCTCTACGACGTAGCATTTCGGAGATATGATTTTTTAAAAATTGTTTACAAAAGGGGTTGTATCTCGATGGGGGGGTGGTTTTTAGACAAAACTTTATAGACTTTTTTTTCATCTTTTGGTGCGTACTATCGATACTGAAAAAGTGTACCAGTATTTTTGTTACACCCTGTATGTTGTGTAAATGTCCACATCACAAGAATAAAGACAGTAAAACTACCCAATTTCTATTTTGACCTCTTTTAAAATATAAACTTATCAAGTAAACATCAATCAAAAGTTATATTAATTAGGTTTCAAACTTGTATGAAAGAATGCACCTACATATTAAGTAATTTATAGATATTTAATAAATTGAATATTAATGGAGATAATAATAGTTTGCGTAAGAACGAAGAGCACGATAACTACGTCACACGTTTTGCGTGAACCTTATCTAACGCATCCAAAATTCTTGACTTCCTTTTAAACTGGATTGCTCATAAATCAGAAAGATAAGAGCGTAACAGCCCACCGAGGATATCTTTTCTTTAAATATTTCTTTTCCAGTGAAACAAGAAAACGTAACGAATGGAATGTTACCTTTATTTCTTAAAAAATCCACTTACCTGTGTAAACGACCAGCTTTCTCGCCGTGGTCGTAGAAACTATTTTAGATTCCCGAACATGATCCACGAGAAG
This sequence comes from Mimumesa dahlbomi, assembly GCA_917499265.3. Taxonomy (NCBI): domain Eukaryota; kingdom Metazoa; phylum Arthropoda; class Insecta; order Hymenoptera; family Crabronidae; genus Mimumesa; species Mimumesa dahlbomi. Next base: position 4,528,050 of record OU824118.1, on the reverse strand, counting down.
CCCACAGGTTAACGCTGCCATAAAGTGACCAATATGGGGTAACGTGGTCAAAACGGAATTCTAAAGAAAAATACGAAAGGAGTAGATTGATCCCATGCCATACTTGGTGATCCACCTATAATCTTTCTTTAAAATAGTGTTTTTTTACATTAAACATTATGGGGGATACCTATGTCTGTCTTTTAGCTGTCTCTAAAAGAAAAGTTGGAATTGCGTTACGAATACATAACCAAAATATTAAATTTAATTATTGGACCATCATTAAATTCATACAATATTTTATTTGTTTATTTGTCTAATTTTTCAAGTGATTGTAGGACAAGAACGAAGTGTCATTTTCAATTAAAGATGTAAATTATAGAAAAAACGCTGAGAGAGATCAATTGGTTGAAAAATCGATCGTAAAATAGGCCAAGTAAGCAAATTAATATTAATTTACCCTGTATGGTCGATTTTTCTCTTCGTACCTACAGTTTTATCTCACTATTTATTTATTTATCAGATCGTGTTTTTCAGTCATGAATTTACAGTCTGCATGGAAACAAGGGGTTCAGTGTCACTCGTATATTGACACACGGTTAAACAATCTTATTCACTTAGTACACAGAGAATTCATAATTTTCCATAAAGTGAAAGACTCACGTTCGCTGTAGAAAATCCGTATATGAGTTTTAGGTACTTCGTCATACCGAGAGCAAGCGTCGCGTCGCCCCATTGATTCCCCATGGTCGCCACGGCGGACGCCCAGACGGGAACCGATCTCAGCAATTTTCCCCATGGTATCACGGCTGCCTGTTATCATCACTACGCTGTACTTAAGTTTATTACTGTTTTCTATTCTACTTATTAATTCTATGAATATTTTCTATGAAACACGCTGCGATACACCATATCCGATGGTTACTTATCATTTAACGATCCAGTTAACCTTTTTAAAGACAATAATTAGAGTTCGATGAAGTAAAAGCGAAATGCTTTCTAGAAACATTTCTGACGAGAACAAAATAAAAGATTAAAAATCTTATGTTTTAAAACCGGTTATATTTTCTATACTTTTAGTTTCTATATTTTTTTTACCATTTTTATTTGTGTCATTTTCTATCAAAGAAAAAGTTAATAATAATATAAATACGTAAGAGTGTAACGGAATGAATTGAAGTCTCACCGCCATACTTTTTATTCGCTATTGCACGATACAGGATACCAGTTAATTTAATAATGAATGAGATTATTTAATATTTAGTGCGGAAACAATTATCTCGGTATGGCGTTCATCACTTTTGCTAAACAATGTAACTTCGTATAATTCGAAGGACGTCAGTTTTAATACACCTATGTAGTAACAGTGACCTAATTTAATTCGTATTAACAAAGAGGCAGAAATGATTACCTCTTGACCATGCTGCGGAACATATGGTAGTAACCAAATATATTTTTAAATCAAATTTCTAAAAGAACCCGACTACTTACTCGTTAATTGAAACAGTCGGAACAATCGAATAATATTCGGAAGCGAACGGAGAAACGATGAACAGACATGCGAAATAAAATTCGCAGAAAATAATAAAACGTACAGAGTGAACTAGAATGCCTTGTCAATTCGGAGGAAATGGAATAACGTTCCGGTCTGTTCGGTAAAAATGACCTCACACGCAACAACGTGGAACAGAGTGTAGTTAGCGATTCGAAATGGTAATTCGCATTAAGTGGTCTTGGGAAACACAGAAATTTCTCCGGGAGAATGAAATAAACAATTTTCTTACGTTTGTGTCGTGCTGGTAGGATTTCGGCGTATCCTTGACAAATCGGCCGAAAGCGAAGTACCAGCATAACGCGATCAAAACGAGACCATAGCAAAGCGAATCGCGGCCAAAGCTTCGCACCACTGCTGTACCAAGCCATCCGGTGACACCGTATCCAACACTCACGGCTATAATACATGATATTAATATTAAAGTAACCCCGCAAATATTAAATACAGTCTATTATATCATATTTTGAAAAAAGAACGGTTTTAAACAAAAATAAATCTATTTTCGATGGAAAATTCATTCATTCCGTTGAATTAGAATATTTTTATCCTTTCGCTGCGCAGAGATTGCGTAATTGAAATCATACATCACATAATACACTGATTACATATATTCTGTGATATGTGAAAAAACGTAGAAATAACGCGGGAAATTTGATTCTATATCTTCATGAGCCACGCTATGACATTCGTTTAAATCAGTTTACCGCGTGTCAGATATATTCGTCCGGCGCAGCGAAAGGGTTAATTAAATAATAGAATCAATGTGGAATATTTTATATGGTAATTAAATCGAATGAAATTTCTTTATCTCTCTTTAAGAAAAATAATTGAAACTTCGCAAAGTATAAACGTATATGTAACCACTTGAAAATTAAATACAACGCGATATTAAAACTGGTAACTCGTATCACCGGTTAAATTGGCAAGTTAATATTTACCAGCGTAACAGCTGAAATACCAGCTTCTGTGATTACTCTTAAACCAGGTCATAGCGAACATGTGCGCAGCGGGCATAGTTGCGCCCTACAAAAGAGGAATGGCGCAATAATTCTCTTGCGATTTAAGTAAGATTTAGTCGTGCGACTATCCTGCCGGGAGTTCTCGTGTGTACCTGCACATTCTCAGATTATGCGATTTGAAACAATCGATTAAGACATCGAGCAGTATATGGAAAATAGTGAGAAAGTAATTTGTCTATAAATCATGTTTTCAGATAATTTTCCCGATTGGCTGTTTACTTGCCAAATTAATTTTAATTATACTCGACCCATATTAATAAGTGATAGTAAAATATTAATTACATATTAATTACAGTAATGTGCATGTTAATCACACTGAAAACAGATTTGTAGTAATAAAGAACTGTGTTTGGTAATTAAAACAAAGTTAGTTGATGAAGCATTAAATAAAAATAATCGTCATATAAAAACCCTGTAAAAGGTATTACAGTTTCCAAAAAACAAACGAATAGAATGTGAATAAAATATTAATTTATAAAGGGGAAAATAATTTTGCTAATCACCAATATGTACAACAAGGCAAAGTGTTAAAGTTTGATATAAAGTTATAAATTGACACACACAGTCGCAAAGGGTTGTACTTTAGCGAAGGAGTTTACATTTAATTCTTACTGTACATAATCCTTGAAAAAGTCGAAGCGCAACATGCGATGGTCCCCTCCATGCTGCTGGTACTAATAAGGATGCCAGGCACGCACTAAGAACTGCTCGCGAAAATACCATAGATGGACCCGATCTTCCCCATACTAAGCATCCACCTAAAATTGGTCCAGCCACTTGACCCCATAAAAATGCTTCCCTCATAATGGACTCTGTTCGCTCTTCCGGTTGTAACTGTTAATATTTCCAATGTATTTTAAGCACGTCCAATGTGTTACGCGTATCATCTGAAGTTATGTAATACTAATTCCCTGTGATTACATATTAGCAAATATTGAGCGTAAAACTATTACAACAGAAATCATTCTGATCTGCGGCAATTACACGGTTAGCGAATTAAATATAATTTCCTGGCATGCAACTCGAAACGTCAGTTCACGGATTGGAATTTGTTAAACATTTATATCACAAAAACGTTGCGTGAAATAATTGTCGAATGAAACGCAGACATCAATTTCCACGAAGGATCGTACTTTCACGTTAAACTGGAGCGTGAAAACTTTCCGCGCGGAATTTTTATACGTTTGCGTTCTTCTGAAATTCAATGAATTCCGTTGCTATTGTCCCAAGATGTAGTAAACACGATATACAGGGTGTAACAAAAATTCTGAGACACTTTAGGTTGATGGATAGAACGCATAAAAATAAGAGAAAAAAGTCTTATAAGTTCTGGGCGCAACCTACCCCCTATCGAGATACAACCCCTTTTGTAAAAATTTGTTAAAAAATCATATCTCCGAAATGGTACATCGTGGAAGACCCGTTTTGATTGTAATATAACCGGAGAAGATCAAAGATAATAGAAAAAAATATAATTGCTGCGATTATTGCTGTTAAATAGCAAACAACGTCGATTACCTATATCGTAGCAGGTTTGGAACAACTTGGAAAAAATTGAGGGCATTCACTAAATCTTCCTTTGCATAGATAATGATATTTTTTTCGTAAACTTTAGTCTCTTCCGGTTATGTTGCAATAAAAATCGGTCCTCTACGACGTACTATTTCGGAAATATGATTTATTAAAAATTATTTACAAAAGGGGTTGTATCTCGATAGGGGGTGGGTTGCGCCCACAACTTATAAGACTTTTTTTCTTACTTTTATGCGTTCTATCCATAAACCTAAAGTGTCTCAGAATTTTTGTTACACCCTGTAAGTCTAGCAAGTCTATCTTCGGTTTCATACATTCGCATAATTAAATGCTTCTCATTTGTATTGCCAGTAGAGAAGTAAAAAGTACCGTAGATAAACAGCAAATAGATGAAACGGTGTGCGAGACAATTTTGCAACAGACAATGTCGTTTTTACTCGAAGATCGAATCGGCGAGAAAACGGTACCTCTAAACGTATGACTACGAAATCCTCGGTGCGATTGCGGCTGGCTATATTGACCAGCATGTCGCAATGCCACGATGTGTCGATGATTGCATGATTGTCCTGCTGATTGGCAAGCAATGCAACCGAGGAGCTGACTTCTACCGCGCCGCACAGGGCGAATCCCACTGCAACCAGCCCAGCGACGATATGTCGCGCTCGCACCGCGGCTGTCGAATTTAAACGTCTGTCAAATTAGGGTAAACGACACAATTATCGCTCATTTGTATAGTTACGTTGGCGGATATAAGAGCAACATTGTTATAAACGCGATAATAGATAGATGTAGGGAGAAAGATCAAAGATAAAGTGTGCACCATTGTTTGAAATATGTGGAACTGTTTTGAGTTAGCAATTGTTTCAGGAATAAGAAAGAAAAGATCAATCAATGATCAGTCTCGGCACAGTTGTTGGTGGTTGAAATATATAAATTTTATCGCTTTACTAAAGTAGATAAATAACTTAATGTTATAGATTGGAATAACAGAAAAACGTACCCTCGCTAATATAGAATAATTTAACTTGCAAATGTATATACTTAGTTGGCGTTAAAACATAATTTTTTATTCGGTGCGACGAGTAGGAATTATCGACATATCATTGACAATGTTTTCCTTATCACTCCTGCTTCTGTCCTGCTCCTTTCTCTTTCTTTTATGGTTTTAGTAACGAAATAAATTCATCAAAATATGTGTAGAGAGTAATTATAAAAATATTTTTCCGTTTATATTTGCTTATGTCAAGATCTGTATGCTTTTAATATATTCGGTAGAATAGAAGGTGTAGGAAAAAGTATGGAAAAAAGTGTGAAAAATTAAAAACATAAAACCATAATTATCAGCGAGATATTACGATGGACCAAACATTGCTCGCTCCTTTTTTTCAGAGCAAAAGTGTTCATCAAAATATACTAAAGCTATTTGGAAAAATAGTCAGCAACTGTATTCCTTGTTAACTGTAATCGTTGTTCATTTCAGGTTTATTGCAAAGAATAACCCTGACTAGAGAGGTAGTTTCGTAAGCACTAACCATTCGCGATTTTATAATCGGAGCAAACATTTTCATTCACTACTCATAACCGTCTGATCGTAAATCACACGAACGAGTCTTGCTAGTCGCTTTTTCACGCGTCATTTGTCCTTCTAAACCTTAAACATAGGTGTGTGAAATATAATTGACCGCAATTACACCTGTAATTACTGAAACATGTATCACCCTTAAACTACCTGAATCTATGTAAGTGAAAAATGTCAAATACCATTTATCTTGTTCTCGATATACTCAATTATAATAATTGATTCGACACGTTCATGGATGAGCATAAGCAAAAATTTTTTGGCGTGAGTGTTCATAATCCGAACAGGGTTATCAAATAACGTAATTAAATCAATAAGTTTTGATTCCGTCTTCATGAGCGGCCTGTGATTGGACCTGTTCTAATTCTGCGATAACGGAAAGCTATTATACTCTAGCCTTAGAGTCTAAGGAGACCACAAACTCTAGTTTTTCTTTTGATTCGTTGGTGATATTACATTATTCATATTGTACAATAACTGTATGTAAATTATGTGAAATTAGGTATGAAAAAAAATCAGCCATTGTATTCCTGTCCTGAGATTCGAACACGGATCTTTTGGTACTTCAACAAAACAACGATATTTCTTGTAAATAAAAACAAAACAGGGAAAAAACAGGCGACTTTCGAGCGTCTTGTTCAAATAGACCTAACACAAAAAAGTTTAATAAGTATGTTAGTTATTCATTATTTTTCACTATATTTAACTGATTTACAAAATTCGTTTAAATTGGATATAACAAAGCTTGACAACACTGCAAAATTCATGATCCGGGGCTCAAAACAAATCCAATTTTCAGAAAACACCTGTAAGGACATCAATTTTCGTCATTCTAGTATCCGGTGCACGAAGACAAGACTATTTACGGAATGCAGATCATGACATTCCTACATTTTTGTATCATCCAGGTGCAAATGTTTAAAGAGACACGTTGAAGAATTATGTTGAACGTAATTCTGTATAAACTACTTCTTTTTCGCGCAAAGTTATCAAATAATCTTTCTGTTTTTTGTAATTGAAATGTATTGCGACATTTTTCATTTAAACATCTGTACAAAAACAGTATATATATAGTAAAAATAATTTATCTTTATAAACACAAATGGCTTTCCTTTAGTTCCAATTAAAATTATTGTACAATTTCAATAGTTGTGAGCTGCACTATACGTAGAACATAAAAGTAGAACAAGTTTGTAAAAGAAAAAGAATGATTGTTAAACATAACTACTTAAATGTTCCACGCATCATCAATCCAAAAGATTGTACGATCGAAGTTGCACCTTGTATTTCTTTTCGAAGGTGCTAAATATGCATGAAATACATACTGTATTACGACATCCGATGCCATTTGTACCCACTTGAAAATATGTGAATTATATTTGTGATTATATTATTTAGCAAACACTAATTGTTGTATACATAATAAATGAACGTTTAGATCAAAGTGTAAGAACATCTAATTTCCAGTGACGGACATTTATATTAGCAGAAGTGTACTCGCGTCTTTTATTAAACGGTAAATTATTTTTAAGTTGATGCAGCAACACGAATATACGGTGATAGACATAACACTTTTCTGAAAGTTGCATACATACTACATCATTATCATTCTCAAACAATGCTCGCTACCAGAACCTGTTTGATTTTGATAACTCGCACATACGACATATGCGTTTCGTAGTTGTTACGAATAATTGCAACATTTGAATGCAATCCTAATAATCGAACCGCGAAGCATCAGATATATTATTTTGTATCATTGAATTTCACGTAAGAATGTTCTTTAGACATAAATAAAATACAATTTCAATAAGTTCAAGACCTTGACAAGTGTATCGTTAAAGTGCTTAGATAGAGGTTGTGTAAAAAAATAATAATTAATGCTGATTTCGATTATTGCAAACCGTTCGTTGCATTCCAAAATTATCTTTTTTTCGTCTCGTACGACACGTAAGCTCTGTATGACTTACAGCAAGAAAAGACAAGGTGTCATTTCAAAATATTGACACGCCACAAACGGTTCCCGAAATAACATTTTTCGCAATATGTACGTTGATATTATATATTGTTTAACGAACCTCGAACTTCTTTCGCAGCATGTTTTATTTGAACACTGCCACGTTTTACGAGATGCACGCTACCTCTCTTGACGAACTCTGCCATTTCACAAAACTAGAGTGCAATTAGATCGACGCAGGCATGCGTTTCTTATCAGACTTGTTGTTTGATTCTACGTCTATTATCTCTCGTCTACCCTGAATACTATATTAGAAGTGACCTCGACTTTGATTTTACAGTGAGGTAACGGAAATTATTATTTTTAATATAACTACTTGGCGGGTAGTCCGATACTTCTCAGAAAAAATTAGCGCATTATGCGGCCTATCCTTCCCAGGCCACATGTGTTGTATACAAGTACTTCAAAGGTACAGATAAAACAAACCGAATATAACTTGGTAGAAAAGTGGATCGGTTTTTTTCCCTCGATATGTGTTTCTTTTCGTCGAAGAGTGGCACTTAAGTAAAGATCGTATATCTCATTATTATGATGAATTGCGTGTAGGAGACATTATGTTTTTATTATACTGTTTTTGAATAAGGTCTTGGAGGTTTTAAATTACAGCAGCTAAATATAGTATTTATATGTATTGTGTATACGACCCATTATCATATACATACATATACGAATTCGTATACGAATATAGGTACGAATTTTAAGTAAAAAACGGAGATATTAACTTATTTTAATGATTACCATTCTTAGTCCGTTTTTTAGTAGTCAACAGTTTTTATTAAAATCTTTTTTCTTCGAGTCAGACATATCGGTAAAAATCTATACATTTACCCCTACTCCTGAAGCGCTTCGGCCGTCGATATACCATCGTAACTAATTATTACAAATAAGATTCTTAACAATTATACAATTACTAATGACTATGTTTCTAATTTCTCAATTCTTTACTCCCATAAATTAGAATTACAGATTGCTCTTAAATCATAATGTACATATATACCACAAATATCAACTATAAAAATGTACAAAATATGAAAAGAACTCGCAACAAATAATTCTACAATCACAAAGCGAAAGTGGACAACCACATTTTTTTAATAAGTCTGGGTAAACTTGTTAACCGACTAATCATACAAATCGCTATATTGAATCTCCAATCCTTAATTTCCTAATAAATACAAATTTCGCGTAGAAATTGATCTTTTTGTACACGGTAAGGCAATAGTATCAGTAAACACTTACAAGTACAATTCAAAACATTCGACTCGCTCTCCTCTAAGGTTCATCAAATGTGACATGTCCCCCTTTGCCCGGTGGCCACAGAATTTCTCTTACCTTTCATTTCCAGCGCCGCATGTCTCAATTGGACGCTCCCGCGTTTAAGACGAACGAGCGCTGCCATGTTTATCATATACAATACTGATGAAGGAATTGTATTTCCATTACGTAATATCGATACTTCAAGCACATTTCACGATAATCGCCGGCGATTTTTCACTGACACTTTTACACCGTCGTATGGGTCCAATACGACCGTGGAGAGTTTCACGAAGCATACTGGTCATCTGGTACTACGAGTGAATGAACATCTGTGTTAACGAGACTTGATACAATAAGTACCTATGCCAGGTCAGCCTTGAAGCACCGTTTGATGCCCGCCTCGTAATATTTGCTGGTCTCTGATACAAAACGACATCGCGCACGATAACAGTCCATTCGGAAATACACGATTTCTTTTCGTTATCGCTATCAGAGAAATTACTAATACGATAGCGATCTACGTATTTGGCTGTACCTTTTTTTTGGCCCGGCTAACTGCATGAATCAGTGGGAAACAAAGTGGCATCCATTAGCGCGGTCGTTGAGATGAAGCGTTGATTGTTAAACGAGTTTGATGAACGTGGTGAGAAAGTGTTAATATGTAAAATTATTCTATGTGATCCTCAAACGGGTTAACGAAAGTTCGAGTTGATTCGCTAGGGATGGATATATCTTTAAAGAAAATGTTTCAATAAGAAAATAAAGGGTCGCATTTAACATTCTTTTTTTGATAAGACCTTTTAAAATATCACGACCTAATACGAAACATTAAATTCGAAATATCACCGTATAATCACCGAAATAATTGTGTATTATGTATGTACATAAAATCATTTTTAATGTGTATCATAACTAACTGACCGAAATATTTAATATTTAATGCAATTTAATTGTACAGTCATTTATATCTTACAAAGCTACATTTTTAAAAATTTAAACCGTAACTTACTTATGTTACTATAAGAATAAAAATAACACGATTAAATTGTTCTCCCTGACCGCTGACTTCTGCCATCTTTTTGAACAAAATTTCAATTATTTCGTCTTGCTTTGACTTTATGATAGCCAGCAATTCGTTGTACACCTTAAATTTGTATACAAAATAATATCATAATAAATCATGATCAATCGATTAGGATTTTGAATCTTTTGGCGAGGAAATGTTTTGAATGCTTCAATAGCAGCAAGAACCTTCGGTGTATATCTCGAATGATTCCGTTTTACGGCTGCGTATGTATGCTAGTAAACGGGATGTAACTGGTTACCGTCGTCCGAACTCTGTAAAAGGACGGCTTCACAGCCTTCGACATTAGACATACATATATGTACATATGTACATGCTAGGGTGGGTCAAAAAAGTCGACTATTTTTTTTTTTAAATTACACCGAAAAATTGGTTCGTAGACACCTCTAGAAAACTCTCAGCAAAGCTGAGCTCTTAATTTTAATGGGAAGGTCCTCCGCATTATAGTTTTATATTTTGTACGCAGTCCTTTATAAAAAAATTCATATCTTGCTCATAACTTTACCGATTTGCAAAAGTAAATATATAATTTTGTAGGAAATTTAATGCTCTACAAAAAAGTTCTCATATACTTAGTTGATAAAATTAAGCGTTTAAGAGATATTGACGACGAATATTTGATTTTAAGAGATATGCATCGTCAAATATCTCTTAAACGCTTAATTTTATCAACTAAGCATATGAGAACTTTTTTGTAGAGCATTAAATTTTCTACAAAATGACGGTTGCACGTTTCATAATTCATATTGGTTCGCGAGTTATTAAATTCATATGCAAAAATCAAATTTGTCTAAAAATCATCAAACTTCAATCGTCAATATCATCTAAATGGTGAGATTGACGGTAAAAATATAAGAGTCCTTTTTTGTAGAGCGTTCAATTTTCTACAAAATTATATATTTACTTTTGCAAATCGGTAAAGTTATGAGCAAGATATGAATTTTTTTATAAAGGAATGCGTAAAAAATATAAAACTATAATGCGGAGGACCTTCCCATTAAAATTAAGAGCTCAGCTTTGCTGAGAGTTTTCTAGAGGTGCCTACGAAACAATTTTTCGTTGTAATTTAAAAAAAAAAATAGTCGATTTTTTTGACCCACCCTAATACATACATTTTTAATTCGTCGCTAACACTTGTTTTCATATTATGAACGCGTTTTCCTTTCCTTTTTCAAATTTAAGTTGACCGTTTTCTTGAAATACGTATGTTTTTGGCTTTGTTGTTATAGACACTACAATATAGAATACTGCGAGGTAAATTTTCAAGGAATACCCAATTTAGCCCAGTAAAACTTTGTCCTTCGTCATCTGCAATTCGGAACTGGGAATTTGAGTACAATCGTGGTTTTAATACTCCCTTCAATAATGAATTTGAGAAATTCTACACCGCTTTGCAGGAATCTACATTTTTAGGAATGAGTCACATGTATGTCTTCCAAAACGGACGCAGATTTTTTATTTCGATGTATCAATTTCCTAGAATCCAAATTCTTAAAATAAAAACTCCAATACTGTGCCAACAATTCGCCCTCGATAATATTTTAAATATGAAAAGATCGTGCAATTTATATAGCGAAATTGGTCTCGTAATCTTATAAACTTTTAAAATTAATTTTTTAATAAGCCAGGTTTTGTTAGAAGCATATTCCACCACGGGGGTTAATGAAAACAAGCTTGTTTAGCACATGGTGATATCTGTAGATATGTATCTCTGCTCCGATTGAATAAAATTATTAATATTTATTAATTAAAAGGAAAAGAGTTTTATATTATTTCGAAATTATGGAAATGGATATTAAAACATGTTTAATTTTAAAGGAAATAATTTAAAAGTTTCGAATGATTTCGTGTCAATCAATGCTGGGATTGAGCATGTACTACGAATTACTATCAAACTGTAAAAAGAGGTATTTACACCCTCAGCATTCTCGACTTGCCGCAAAAAGGGACAGGAAAAAAGAACCTTTGGTCACTCTAATGGCTAAACGTTTAATAAACGTCTGACGTCTAAACAGTCAAAATTAACGTGTTTTTATTTATAGGTTCCGCATCGTATGCGTGTGATAAAACGTTTTAATCGAAAAATTAAGTTCGTAATGTCTAACAAAGATTATATGGTGCGTGTCACGTCAAGCAATCAGGATTTTTCCGCCATGTCACTGATTTTGATAAAATTTTAATATGTCATAAGTAACGTCGAAAAAAATAAACCTGTTTGATGGAATTTTCAAAACAATAAATATTTTTTAAGTTACAGGTAGTTAAAGTTTTGTGTATGGGTTTCTTTTAAAATGTATAACTCTCAAACCAGAATAGATTTAGAAAACCTCAAAGTTGCGGAGAAAAATTATAATTTTAATGCCACTTGTTTTTAAATTATTGAAGAAATATTTTGAATTTTTTAGAGTTATATTTCTTCCTATCAGTATCTCCAAACATTTCTTAAATACTTTTTTTCATCATTGTCGAAATGTCCTCTAACAAAACTTGTACACTTGTAAGCAAAACTTCGAGTCGCATCTGGGATCGAAGAATACTTTTCGAGTTATGAATTTTTGTACACAACGGTGTCGGTACATAAGGCGCACGACGTATATTGCTGCCGTTCACAAGGGACTCGATAAAATAACGCACGTCTTTAGTCAACCAGTCAAGCGAGTGATACTCAACAACACTTTTTTTCACAATATCCACTGGATGTTCCTTATAGAATTTCTTGCCCTAATCACTAATGCGGCAGCAGAAATGTTCTGTAACCCTCAGTTTTTGAGAAATTTGCGTTTTTCCAAAATCGGTTTATTTTTGTATAACTGAAAAATTAGCTGAAAATTAGAAGGGCTAGGGAGTTTAATTTAGTGTTAAAAAGTAGAAGAGACTTTCCCAAATACGGTACTGTATACTTTTATTAACTTCTCTCATTTTTAATGTTTGTAAAGAGCCATCAAGTTTCAAAAAAGCGCCGATGTATGTAGATACTTTTACAAAGTTTATAAAAACCTGTTTATCTAGCAGAAACTTGCTACACAGCCTCCAATGCTGTAGACAATTCTGAGGTAAAATCCATTAAGAAATAATGTCGGGGCAGTTTCTAATTCAAACAGATCGACAAAAATCTGTCGGTAAAGTACGTGTGTGATTTTACCACCATTGTTCACCTGCCCCGACTCGGCAGTGCCGTAGCTACGCATTATCTACATCGATAATATCCCGTTCAATAGGCATCTACTTTTGGTACATTTAACCTTTTAGGTACGGCGGAACTTTACGCGGGGCTGTTTCTCTGTACGGTGAAGTTCAACGCGATTACGCTATCTTCGCCTTATATCGTTCTTTGAACATAAGATACAATTTTGTATAAAAAACAAAGACTGTATATTCTGTCTGTACATTGTTAACATTGTGATAAATCGAGGTGAACGCAAAAAAAAAGTGTGAAACAATGCATATGAAAACGATCATTTAACTCAAACGGTGAGCCACTAGAATGAGCCACTATAGTGGCCTGGCGTCTAGAAAGATGACATTCGCGAAAGCTACTATAGTGGCGCGTCGTGCCTAAAAGGTTAATGATTAATTTGTTACATTATAATGGAACGCGACGGAGTTAGCCTTTAATGAGTCCCGGAATACCTCAAAAATGAATAGCTACCTTCGCAGCGACATAAGAGAACTAAATCGATGGAACTTTTGTATTTTTAATTATTATGTTGCGAAAATTTGTTTAACATATCGGTGAGGCCATTTCCATTAGAATGATACCAAACACGATATAATCTGGATAATATTTACTTAACACGTTGAATACCACAGGGGTCACCGGTGATCAACACTCAACTAATTATAATTAATGTCAATATTTATATGAACATATTTCGATGACATCGACGTTACAACAACGGTGTAAAGAAACTAATAGGGTATAAAAAATTCTAAAAATAGTTCTATTTAAACATGAAATATACACTCAAGGTACACACATTCACATATTGCGATCTTGGAAATCTATGGTGGCGCCGTAGGAAATGGAAAATTCGAGTGACATTCATGAATATGTGAATGAGTTTATCCTTACAGAATACTTGTCTTTTAACAGATATAAATATTTTTATTGAATAGTCTAACGGTACGAGAGTATTTGGGACCAGGGCTGAATAATTACACGTCAAATCAGGGCCGAGGCTTTATAAATGCACACATAATCGGGACCAGGGCTTTATAAATGCACGTTTCTCGATGGACTTTGAATAGCGGTTATAGAAAGGTCGACACGAAAAAAATAAAGTAGTCCCGTGTACCGTTGTGTTACACACTAATGCGTCGATGAAACTTTTTCATTATTGCATTTTTTTAAGAACTTTACTAACATATTTGTAAGGCTTTTCTGATTAAAATGATACCAAACATAATGACATTTATATACGCTACCCATTTTTCAAATAATCCTGCTCTATTATAGATAATTCAAATAATGTCGTATTTGATATTACTTTAATCTGAAGAATCTCACTAACATGTTAATCAAATTTTGATAAAGAAAATCCAAAAATGAAAAAATTTAAATGTTGCATTAGTGTAATGGCTAATCGATATGCAAGAATTTTATTTTTATCATCGTCTTCGATCTCAGTCCCTCCTTCCTTCAACTCGACGACCACGTTTATGTTCATCGCTATCGTAAAAAAATGGCGAACGTCACCCAACAAAGTGGGACTCAATTTTTTGGTGATTTTTGCATGGCAATGTCATAATGTCCCCTAAACATGACTTTCAGAGCTATGTGGGAACTTAAATTAGTTTTCAAGCGATTCATTTCTATTTAGCGTGGCGTTCGATTTTTAGCCTGTGATTCTTATTACATATTATTGAGAAAAATACTTGTTTAATGCTCTATATAATTCTCACTTCACAGTATATCTGAAGAAAATACACCTTAATTATAAAGTAGATCGTTAAAATGTATATGTAAAATATATACAGTGTCATCATAATTAATGTATCTTTCGCTTTGTATACAGTTGATTCGAAGCATTTATTTATAAATAAGTAGTGTATCTGAACTCATTTGTGATGCGTGATCTAATTTACAAAATAATATAATCTACATAGCATGCTTGATAGGTTTGATACACGATAGTCTGTATGCCGTAGCTGGGTTCAGTGAGTTCACGCAGGTATAGATTAATGCTCTTTATTCGAAGAAGACTCCCTTTTTTCTGTTCGGCATGTCGTGTTACGCGTCCGACAAGTATTTCCTATCTCTCTAGGCCTAGAACCTATTTATGTTCCTACAACGGCATCAAATTGTATTCTGTTATGCCGGGAAACACGGCATATGACTGTATAGGTATAATACGGTGCTGCCTCTACAGCGTAAGAGGGAACTATAATTTTCTCAGGAATTTCTAGTGAGAGTGCATCAGGTTAGGGAGTGTAAAAGAGCGCGAACGGGCGCGAATTTGCGGGAAAGAAACCAGAAATCCAACCAAGTCCAACGGTTCTAATATGTTTTCTGCAGACACCCAGTTTTGTTCAGTTATATGGTTATGGTTATAATTCGAACAAGCTGCACATTTCTTCAGTCATTAAATAGAACAATATTATTCATTCAGTTCTATCGCATTTCGTCCGTTCTCAGCTAATATGTGCATGTGCTTTTAAACTTCTCTTGGAACACAGTTTACGATACTCCGAAAAATTGCAGTGGGTATAGGTAGTTATAAAAATATCTTTATACATTTACCAAAAAATTAGTGACTTATTTCTTGTTCTTTGTTGCTAATTTAATATATGTATATATGCATATTTAAATAATTTTAGAAAACGCACGATGTCTGTAATTATCAACGAAGAAGGCACATTGTATACTCCACGTCGTGCTCAGAAATGTTTATTTGGAATAAAAAATAGTTCAAGAAGAAAAACGATATGTAGAAATGAAAACGATGGAGAAAAAAATGATATTTCATCTGGAGACGAATCAGATTTGGGACCAATGTCACCCTTAGCATGTAACGATCGAAGCCCTGCTAGCTGTGATAGTTCTCCTGACAGCCAGTGCAGCTCTCCACTTACAACACCGAAAAGACTGACTAGAAACACAAATGCTTCAAATAATCAAACTCTCAGACGCTCATTTAGTGCTCTCAACAAAATAACTAGAACTGCAAGATATTCGCCACAGCAAGGAATAGCAACAAATACAAAAAGTTGTGTACAAACCAAACCGTTAATCAACTCTAATCCAGAAACACCAAAACATCTTTCAAAAACAGCTATAATACTTGAACAAGTAATTCCAGAAACGCCACATAGGCATTTTGGTAGAGAGTTACAAAATGATATTATAGAAACTCCTAATAAAAATAAAAGTCCAGAACATAAATTAATAACTCCATTAGGATCTGAGAGTAAAATGATTCCATTACCAAAATTAAACAGACGGAAGTCTTTTAGTGCATTGGATGGAAACATAGACTTTTCACCGAAAAGAAGATCAGCCGGTTTTAAAAGGCATGCATATGAACAGCTAGAAAATAGTACATCAAAGTTACTGAAACTTGATGAAAATTCTCCAGTACCCAAAGCTAGGGCAGCTTTATTTCAAGAAAAAAGCTCTGAGGAAAAAATAAAAAATTTTACCTTAAGTACTGCAAGGTTCTATAGTAGCTCTGAGAAAAAGAAAGAGCCTAAGGAGAACAATGAATTCATTGAACATGTAGAGAAGAAACGTAGTCCACCTGCACACAGTACCAATCATAGACGATCGTTTAAAAAGAACAAGATGGGAGAAATCAATGCTGGAGTGTCACACGGTATTAAAAAACCAAAAGTTAAACCTAATTCAGAGAGTTTGAAAAGAAATATATCTGATATCCAACAAAATGTGAATACAGATGAAATTGTGCCACTGGCAAAAAAAATAAAAAAGACAAGTGCCTTAACAGTACCTCCAGAAAAAACCTTATCACCAGAAATTGATCCCAATAAACGCTTTTTCAAAACTAAAAGATCGCTGGACAAGCATCATTCAACTAATCTTACAGCAATAAACAAAGTTAAGCCAAAAATTACAGCGCACAGGAAACTTACGTTAAATCATAATAAATTAGAGCAAAAGAATTTTCAATCATCGAAACAATCAAACACACAAAACAAAGCTGTAGAAATGGCCTTTGATACTACTGACTTAATAATGGATGAACCAGAATACGAAGTTTCTATTGAAGAGAGCAAAGTTGCAAACATTCTAAAAGTATTAGAAGATGACTGGGCTGATGATGATTACGACACAATGGAAATACTTACTGATCCAACATCTTTAAGTAAATCACCTATAAAGACATTGACAATTCTAAAAGATGTTACTATGTCCCCAGCAAGTGAACTTAGTAATATGACATCAACCATGAACATCAAAGATGTTTCTGTATCAACTGTAGAAAATGACTTGTTCAATGATACTGAGAATAATACTAAGCAGCTCGATTCCACACAAATGTACTACCCACTGTTTAATAAGGGATACAGTATGAACAAAACTTCTGAGTAAGTTCTGAGAAGATAATAGCATCTCCTCCTTTCCCCTGCATTTTTAATCCATTGTGTTATAATTTCCAATCATAAAAGATTTTATACTGCAATTCCTGTGAACTATTATTTATTATTTTTATAATATACTTATTGATTGAATTATTATTATGTTAGGAACGTAGACCGAAAGAAAACACCACATTCTATGAAAGAAAATAAGAATGTAAACTGGCAGTTGACTATGAAACGAGGTGGAGGAGAAAATCAGTATCAATTAGATGCAGGACAAAAGTACTTTGGAGCAACACAATGTGCAGAATGTGGTATTGTTTATCAATTAGGGGAACCTGAAGATGAAAATGCTCATTTAAATTACCATAACAGCAAACAAATTTTAAAGTTTCCGGTACATAGTAACTTTCTAATTAATAGAAAAATTAAAATGTGGAGTAAGATATAAGCACGAAATTGAAAGTCTTTTACGGTGTCTAATTTCTTTTTATAGGGTTGGAAAACAGAACGTGTCGTAATGGAAGATCCATATACAAAGAGTCGGGTAATCATGGTAGAGTCAGACGATTCAAAATTGTATTGGAATAAAGTATCGGATATTTTAGCAGTGGTAGACAGGGACTTAGGATTATCTGATAGCAAAATAACAAATTACCAACAAAAGAAGGTAACTACAAACAGAATGCAGCACTCGTCTTGTCTCACAAACCTTAGTTAAGTCAAGCTTCAATTTTATTTTTTGTCTTATTTGTGTTTCAGGTGTATTTGTACATTAGGGACAAAAGTGTTTTAGGCGTGTTAGTAGCAGAGTATATCAAAACTGCACATCGCATGATTCCTGAACTGTTAGAATTGGATTGTTGTTCTGCAGAGAGCACGCCTGCTAAATGTGGTATAAATGTTGTTTGGACTGCAATGAGCCATCGCAAACAGGGTATAGCTACGAAAATGGTTAATTTGTTGAGGTAAAATTTTTGTACATGAATTTAAAATTATTTATGTATGAGGAAAGATACAATTTTCTAAATATGCTACATGTTTACCTTGATCTTTTCAGGACTCAATTTTATTACGGTTACGTTATGTCATTGGATGACATTGCATTTTCGATTCCGACTCCCAGCGGAAAAATATTTGCAGAAAAATATACCAAGACGCGAAATTTCAAGGTTTATAGTTAAGACAAATTCAAAATATTACACTCATTTAACTTTATTAATGCTGTCTTTTGTAAGTAAACAAATTTAATATACTATTTTTTATATTGTCATATTTTACGTGGATAATTATACATAATTTATTCTCAAATTGTTTAACAACTCGGAACTTTTATAATTTTTTAATATCATTAGGTTAATGCTATGAGAAAAAATTATAACCACTTAGGATATGTTTCACTCACTTAATATAAACGTGTACAAAACTATACTACTTAAATTTTAGTACAAAATAACATAAAAGTACTTTCTCTGTACTTTTGTTGTGAGTTATATTTCTTATGAATAGATATAGCAAAATTATACATAACTACATTTACTATATTCGTAAATTGTTATATTTTTTAGCCCCATGACTATATATTTCTTTAGTAAGGAATAGCATGTACAGGTATGATATTTGTTTATCGAATTTGATCATTACAATGAACTCTCAATATGTGTATATAATACATTGATCCTTATTTTGTATAACTATTTCATTGTGTTCATTTGTATTTTGTCATAATTAGAAGCTAATATCACCACTTTTTTATATTTTTGTATGAGAAGATACACAACTGTATGCTTATTTGCATTTTTCTATTTCATGATGTCATTCTATATGAATGAAAATAGTTTTAGGCAAGTGATTATCACTTACACATCACATGTATCTAGTTTACAATAATAGGAAACTATTCAAGGTACGAATAATGTTATTATAACATTAATATTGCCGCTGTAAACATATCATTGATTTATGAAACATTACTTTATTCGGATATAAGTTCACTTCAATCGAAGTCAGTGTGTTTTTAAAGTAAGGTGTTTCGCTTCACTCGCAATCAGATAATTTAAACTGTTTTAATTTACTTAAACATATTTTAAAAGTCGACATACAAGTTTTGAAAACTGATAGAATTAGAGATACTGAAACTTTACTGCAAGATAGTTTGTAAACATAAAAGTATAGCTTGGTTAGCACTTTACAGTAACTTTTGATACTCTATAATTCCGTCAGTTTCCAAATTTTTTAAAATTCTTCGCTGTGTTTAAATCAATCTAGAGATTCTTAAATGCCTCGTTTTGAATGAAATTTATCATCTTTCCTGAAAGGAAGGGCCCTGTTATTGGACCTATGATCGTAAAGAACTTGTTTTTTTAGCGGTAGAGACGCCGCACCCCTTGTGATTCGCTTCGCTCCGAATTTATCAATACTACTTGTTCACGCAATCCTTAGACTTGTATCAGTGTCAATTTTTTTATACCACAACAGATATCAATTTGTAAATGTTTTCTTGCTTCTATCAGGAAACATAGCTTTTGGTGTAAATTTCGTCAAGATGAGTTCGACGATTTCGCCGAATTTGTAAAACTATATACATATACAATCACTTTTGCAATAGCGGTAGCATAAGTCACAAGGAGTGGTGGTGTTTAAAGCATTATTTTAAACGATTATTAATTCTATTGAACTGATATTAAGATGTTCTGAGCTTCTTATTTCGACTCAAGGCATCTACGCATACGAATTAATAAAAAGAATGTAAAATGTCCTTTGTTACGTTTATCAAGTATTATAATAAATTGAATTATTTTTAGTAACATTTTTTCCCTGGCCAGAACAATATTTTATCTCTTCTAATCATTGTAAGAACAAAAAAAAATTATTGAGTGAATAGATGAACTCGCAGGTTTAAACATCAGTGTTTTCCAGTAATTAACTTGCTGCGAATAAAAGGATTGCAATTGGTTTGTTCTTACTTCTTCTAGTGAAAAATATAAGATTTATGATAAATTAATGCACATTGTAACATTTATACTAAAATATATAATTCACTACAATGTTTTTAAGTGCGGCACGCCGTGGTCACGGGTAACATTCTATTAATGCGGGATTCATGTTGATGATTTCTCTACGCTTTGTTTCTGCTTTTTCGTTTCTCTTTCAAACTGTCAACAAAGATGCATTGACTACTGAACACATGTGTACCCGACCATGGTTTATGTGATCCGAAAAAGCACGAAATTAACGAGCGAAATAAAGAACGAGAGCTACTATCCACTGTTAGCTATTGATACAATGGATGAAATAACGATAGGTTCACCTCAATTTCGGAACATAAAAGTATGTTTTGCGCAGTATTTTTGTTTTTATTTATTATATTTATTCTTTCTTATATAATTAACAAAAAACACATTTACATTAATTTAATAGAATGTTTATTAGTGCTAATTACAAACTGTTATCACAAAAATTTGAGTTTTTGGTGCGAAATAAACATAGGTTCACACTATACTTTTTACATAAAAAATTTAAATAATGAAAACAATATAATAATTTAGTATTTAGTTTGTCCTCCTTTGTTCACAATTGTCTCAAATATTCTTTCTGGCATTGTTTCTATCAATTTTTGCAATGTCTCTGGTTCAATTTGAGACCATGCCTCTCTGATGCCATTTTTTAATTCCGAGACATTGCAATATTAATTGCCATTAGCGTAAACCATTCGTGCTAAAATCGGATTTAACTCGTGATTCCTTGATGGCCAAGGTAAAACCTCAACTTTTACCCTTTCAAACCACGTTTTAATTATTTTTGCCCGATGTATAGCAGCATTATCATGCTGAAATATGAAATTAGGCCCACCAATTTCGTCGCCATATTCATCCAGAACATATTCCAGCAATTCTTGGTATTTTTCCGCATTTGCCTTTGGCGGAAACCACACTATCAGCGTCTTACCGTTATAGCGAAATGCAGCCCAAACCATCACGCTGCCTCCCCCATGGACTCTTGTCATTTTTAATTGTTTTTGGTCACGCAAATCATGCCAATAGTACTGAAATTCGTCTGGACCGTCCAAATTAAACTTCTTCTCGTCGAAGAAGATCACAGATTTCCATTTTTTCGGTTCACAACATACGATTTTCAGCGAATGTTAATCGTTCCTCTTCGTAGAATTTGGTTAATGGAGGTTTTTCGCCCTTTTCGTGTACTTCACTGTTCCACTCGATCTTAAAACTTGTTCTACATGTCGAACACCAACTGATAAATCCAATTTCATCTTTATTTGAGACGCATTTAGTTTATTTATTCGTGCTTCTTGCAAAATTTTGTCTTTCTCTCTTTGACTCAATTTTTTTTGGACGGCCCGTAGGTGTTTTGATATGGTAATTATATCTTAATTTAAAAAATTATATACTACATTTAATGATCTTTCGATTTTTATTGCTATTTGCCTATTTGAAATACCTATATCGTGGTGAGCTATAATTTTGCCCTTTGCATTGTCACTTAGTGGTTTTCCACGTGCCATTATGCTTAAAAAGTAGTAAAAGACCATAAAATATTTTTTTAAATGTTTAAACAT
Source organism: Mimumesa dahlbomi (assembly GCA_917499265.3). Classification (NCBI taxonomy): domain Eukaryota; kingdom Metazoa; phylum Arthropoda; class Insecta; order Hymenoptera; family Crabronidae; genus Mimumesa; species Mimumesa dahlbomi. The sequence continues at coordinate 4,505,912 of OU824118.1, read as the reverse complement.
TATAAATCTCCTACTTACTGTACAAAATTGTCAACCAAATAGCGCTATCAAAGTTTTTTTTGTTAATATTTTATGGTGAACCTAATATTATTTCGTGTTTTATGCACGCCACTTTCCACAATGATCTCTATAAACGTCAGTATTAGCACTAACGCTTTTGATAGGTAGTAACTGCTTGCCCAATAGATGGGGCGCATTCTTGCGACAAAATAACAAATGCCAAACTACAGTTTCGACAACGTAAATAAAAATGAAGACAGTAAACCAGCCAACGCAGATAGTGAACCTATCATTATTTCGGCCACTGTACGTCGAAGCCCTTTTTCTAAGTAGTATATGTTCACATTTCAGAAAAAAATGAATTATTGGTCATTTTAGTAAGATATATGTAGATATCCCAGTTTTATATTTATAATCATACATTCAATAGAACACGATTTCTTGATAAAATAACCAAAAAGTTTTAGCCTTAAAATGTTATCGCAACAATTTTTTTTTTAATGAAAGGAGTACATTTCTAATAATTATAGTTAAAACAACTTTCTAATTGCAATTATTATAGATTATTATGACTTCATTTTTCTTATATTATGTTATTATTGAAAGTGGGATAAATTAATTTGGCGCTAAGAAATCGTGTATTTTCTTTAATAATTTTAACTACTAATATTACATAACAAAATTGTAAAGTGTTTAAAACATCACCCGAATTGATTAACGTTTGCCAATATGTTTAAATTAACGCAACACTTGAATATTTCGATGTCTGAAAAAATTGATTAATACTACTTTCAAAAATAACGGCTCATATGCGCGTGACGGAGGGAAGTAGGAGAAAATGAGGGCAGGAAAAACATCTAATACTATACCAGTACTAATATGTATATGTACTTACATGGATTTTTTCCTTCTTTTTGACAACACTTTTTTCCGAGTTTACTAAAGTCACGCTTCGAAACCATGAGCCACGTGTTAAAGTGTTGACACATCAAAAATGAAAAGGATCTTACACTGTTCAGTAGGGGTACAGTGTAGTACAGTTTCTCGTCTGCTTTAATTCTGCAGATATCTATTATGATATGTAATTTTAATAAGATTAAAGTACATTCTTGACAAATCTGACGGTAATGAATTAACATATTTCATTATTACACTGGGGCAGTGAAGATATTTTAAAGATAATGTAAGGCATAGATCGGAAAACAGAAGAGGGGCAGAATACTGAAAAGAAAAAATGTATAAATACCGTAGGAAGAGTAAGTTATAAGAAAATGAAGAAATAGAAAATGTTAGGAAGTTTAAGTTAAACAAACAAAAGAATTAGATTTCAGACGGTTTAAAAGAGCTCTCAACAGAATGTATTTGCTTTTATTTCACTATACGCTCAAATACATTAGGCTAAAGTTTGGTCTCTAAAAATCACGAACCACTCGACATGTGTCGAGTTGGAGAAAAATACGTATGATATCGTCTGCAATAACGATGTGAAATGAAACCAACACAACGCCAAATTAAAATTTAACAAGAATACACGAATGATTTTAAACAAGAAATAATTTGTTAAATTAAGCGCGGTATTCGTAGGTCTTCTTTGTGACACGCTTAGTCCAGGTAATAAATAAGCTTCAGACACTAAGTCAATTTAACTCGGTTGTCCTTTTCATACTAGATATTCAACTTGACTCAGTTCTGCGTTAAAATATTTGTGATATCCGAAACGCTTTGCTCTTTGTACTTTCGGTTCCGTTGACAATATATATATTTTTTAAACGCGCTATATTCTGTATTCGAAACTCATTTTTGGCAGAAATTGTGCATTCCTTTCCATAACAGCTCAGTGGATCTATCAATTTTAATTACAGTCGTCTCAATTCAAAAGTTAGGAACTTGAAATGAAAGAGCGCTTAAGAAATTTTACTAACTTGGGGGCAAGGACAATATACAGTGCCCTAAATGTTCAAAATCCATCTCCGTAAGATGCCTATATTCGCGGCAACTGACCTGTGCGACATCTGAGAACAGGATTTGCAATTAAAATTCTATGTATAACGTTTTATCTAGTCATAACCTAACTCCCCCGTTTGGTTTGAGGTTGAGGCCTTGGTCCCATTTGTTCCTATTTTATCCAATTTTACGAGTTCCTTGTATTCTTGTTGGTAAGAACTATAAAAACATTTTTTCAGAATTGTTCATCTTTTGTAACTGACACTTTATACTTAATTTGTTTTGTTGTTGAAATGTGTCAGAATGAAACAATAATATAATACTTATTATTATATTTACGTAATTTCGATATACAAAACTATAGACAGTAAGAAAAGCTTTTTCTGTAGTATTATTCGCCAATCTTGCAAGTAAGAAATTTCATATAATTACATATTCAGCTTCGATATTTAACACACATTTAACCATAGAATCCTGTCTGTCTTATCTCTAACCTGGCAAATATCTGGTATACAATAAAATAAGTTGAAGTTGAAACACGACAGATTGGAGAGATTGTTGAAAAGAATCAAATTGGTGGCTTAAAAAGGTTAAAAATGGGCTCTGGTCAAAGTGCTCGCAAAATAACAATTTATAATGAAGAAGCCGCAGACGTGATCAAGGTATCAAATGCAGTTGTCCAGCGGTTAACTCGGGGTGTCGAGGATACCGGTTCTGAAAGCATCAAGGAAGTAAGACCTACTACTTTGACTGAACCAACTGCTACTAAAGCCATACCGTCACAACCTCGTCAGAGTAGTGAACCACCTATAGGTTCTGGATATCCAATATATCATTATCCTGAATTGACATTAACTGCTCTCCAAATACAGCAACAAAAAGAACAAGAATTACTAGATTTGGATCAGTACTGGCAGAAGCGAGTACAGAGTTTAGAACAAAGTCATTCGACAATTAATCGTATCATGGAGGACGAGTATAAGAAAGCAGTGGAGGAATTATATTCAAGTAAAGCAGGTAAATTTTGTCAACGATTAGAATTCTTATTTATTCCCTGCTATTTGTTCTAATGTTTGCTTTGTACATATAATACTATCAACTTATGCAGTTTAATAAGTATGTTTAAATTGTGTTATAGTTTGAAATAGAAATAGTTTAATTAAAGGACGTCACAAATATTGAGAAATGTTGTATTGATTAACAATCTTTAAATTATTTTGAATATAATAATAAATTGTGTCATTTTACAGGGGAACGTGCTACTAATATTCAAGATACAGTTCAACCTTGCTTAGAAAGTACTGAAAAGGTTCTAAAGTGCTATCAAGAATATCCCAAAGAAATTCTGAAATGTTCTAGTTTAGTTCAAGAATTTTCCAACTGTGTCGATCAGCGACGTGCACGTGTAATTGCATCCCGTTGCTAATACTTTCTGATAGCAAACACTACTGTTAGTGTCTGAATGAAATATTGTTTCTCTATAGATAGTTTTTAGTCAATGATAATAAATACAAAGATAAAGTAATCAAACACCTTCTATACCAATGCCAATAGCAAGAAAAAATTATATTAAATGCATCAGCAATTGCATTATAATTTATATCACGGTTCAAAATACTCTTCATACATGTGATACATTTGGACTGGAATAAAAACCATGCTGTGATTATTTTTGGTAAATTACTGTCTCCTAGAAAATGTAATTTAACAATAATGTTTAATATGGTAGTTGCTGTTTTTATAATATTAATAATAAGTAAAACAACATGCTTCCATATAACTTGCATAAAATAGCAATTAGTGGATTTAATATAGATTCTAAAAGATTTTTTCTGATGAAATTGGTCAAATATGTCTGCATAAGCCGTGACGATACTTTTATGCAGAGACATTTTGAATAACCAATTTTATTTTGAAATGTCGTTACCAATCTATGTGTTACCTAAAATATATTCTCCATAAACATGTGACTTCTTGTAGCACACATATGTAAAATTCAATAATGAACTGAAGTAAATAATGTGAAAAATGTGACAATCATTTAATAATGGTGAATATACGCATATGTTGTATTAATTTATTATTACATACAAGCGTTCAACAACAAATATAAATGTGAAGAAATAATTACATAAAACTTATTTTTAACAGAATCCAGTAACATGAAATATTGAGCAGAATGAAAAACTAATGTAAGATTTATATGCAAAGTATTGTGATCGAAGGGAAGGAAGAAAACCAAAGATAATATTATAATCTAATCACTCTTCTTATCACCACTTGATTTTACAAGTTTGGCGTGTTCATCAGTTAAGCGATCATATTCTCTTGCAAGAGATTCAGCTTGTGATTTTATAGTATCTTTATCCTTCTTTTCTTTTTCCACCTGATTTGTTAACTCCTCGATTTTTGATTGAAATTCTTTAATTTGATTCTTTAATTCACAAACCGCTTTGTCATGTGCTTCATTAGAATCATTTTGAGCACATTCACCAGTTGCCCTTTGAGACAATAGACTTCTAGCTGTGGTTGTTGCAGACTGAGCTTGTCGCATTGCTGCTTCACTCTGTGCGTATAGCGTAGCTTGTGTAGAAATTAAGATCACAAGACGTCTTATAACCAGACTTAGGAATAATGCAAATCCAGATATGTAAAAATTTCTCTGTGCACGGAATAATCTCATATTACCTAGACAAAGTTAAACAAAATTAGATAAATGAATAAAATAACAATCCAATTTTAATAAATTGAGCAGCTATAATCTGAGAAACATTGTACCTTGCATTTCAGCGTCCAAATGAGTATGTTCTCCTGAGTGTTCGGTAACCATGGCGTATTTTCGCATTTCTCTGATAGCATCCAATAAAAACAAAATTAATATTGCAAGCAGAACTACGAAATAAATAGATGCTTGATTCCTTAAGCTCTGAAGAAATTGGGATTTGAAAAGCTTCTGCCACCTAGTTGGTGAAGCAACAGGCAACACCAATAATAATACTATTACGATTTCAGCATACAGAAACCCTGCAATTATTGTCCACTGCAGACTCATTTTGTTTTTTTGTCTTTTCACCTTATGAAGACGAATCTGTAACATAAATCCAAAATATTAAGAAACAAATATTGAATGGTATTTAGAGGGTAAATTTTAAAATATTTATTAATAATTTTAATTGCCAAATGTTTTTTAGGCCTAACATAAAACAAATAAAATGGAGTAGTAAAATTTAAAACATTTAATGTTTAATAAATTATTTATTTACTTTACTTAAATATTATCTTAATTTTGCATTATATTGCATTTGTGATGGAAGTTATTTCTCCCATATTTCTTAATTGCAAAATTAGTTTGTAATATGCAATGTCATTTGCATGAAATATGATGCAATTGTATCACCATTTGTCATTATTGACAACATCTCTAATATTATTTTTTTTCAACGCATTTTAGAATTGAAAATGATATAAACTAAAAGAAGAAGATGTTCCTTTTTTTCGCGATATAACGGCGAATGCAAAATGAATATAAAACGTCATTGTTATTTGAAAAAATAATTCATGCAGTTTTTCAAGTGCAATTTGATGATCTTGCAAATGAATAGCTCTATCAAGCAAGATGAATACTACACCACTTTACTAGTTTCCCGAAAATTCTTGCAAATTATATTGCGCTGCAAATATTTCTTACAAATAGTGAAATTTTAAGTTCACCTATCACGTATTTATCACTTTCCACTTAAATTTTCAGAATCCTATAGAAAGCTATCGACTTGTTTTATAAAGTACGAAAGATATCTCAAACATACCGGTAATTAGTAAGAGTTGCGAATAACGGGTAAGTTCAAAGTACGTGTAACGCAGAAAATTTTATAAATAAACCTTATTCAATGACGTCACTCTACTTTCATTGTAAAGGTGGAAGAATGTATTTTAACGCACACACATTCGCACGTATTACAAATAAAACACAAATTATTTGTATAACTGATATCTATTCGTCCCGTTTATAAAACATGAATTGGAAAACTTGCTCGGAAGTATCACTTTTGTGTAAAAAGTATGATAGTTCTGTTATGTCTGACTGTAAACTGCTGTAGATACGTAGATGGTTGACGTGTCTGTCGTACACTTACTATATTCTACTTTACCCATGGACCTGCTGATACGTATGTGATCATGTGTCAGACTTTTGCAGCCACATATCACCGGCATCGATGAATTAGATAATACCGATGACTAAACCGATTATCAGAATAGTTTAATAATTGATATACATTTTTTAATTATTTTTAGTGTTCAATTACGTATTAGTTGCTCAAATTCTTTCAGTTACACTTAAATGAAAATATATAAATTTGTTATTAAATACAAAACTGTAACGAAAAATGGGGAAACTGTGACATATGAAGTATACAAAGTATCGATGTAACAAACACTTTTCATATGTATTTACATGGTCCTGTAAAGGAGTGGATTTTCTTAGTCCATAAATTGACTATACCTGAACTATTGTCACTTCGTCCTGCAACAAATTCTGTCATTGGTTGTCCTGGGTTGTCCTGAACCTTACACAGCCTATGAAAGTTGATCCATACATTCTTGAATTTGCGAAGACAGGAAACTCCCTCGATCTTTTATAACAGTGGTCAAATTTTGCCGGGTCATATTAGGGTATGCTAATTCTGTCTGCATAGATTGTGAGTCCTTGTACCAGATTAACAAAAGAAGAATCAATTAAATTTTATGTGAAACAAGGAAAAATAGTTTTTGAATCGTACAAATTCTAACCCGTGGTTGGAATAAAGAAACAATAATATTTCGTTTATAAAATACTTTTTACACAATTGCGTAGGTCTTTATCTTTATAATTGTATTTTTCTAACTATTCAAGTAATTTGCCTATAAATGTTTTATAATGCATAATTATATAAAATTTACAGTATTTTGTAATAGATTTTAATAGTGAGAACAACAATAGAAATCATAGTGAGACGAAAAATACATATAAATTACATAGGCACTCTGCATTGCTATATATAGCTGTTTGAAATTTCGTTACAAACACTATTTAACCTGAAATGTCGGTGCAACCACTCCCAATTCTTAACTATTATTATCTATGTTACATACATATGTTCTACAAATAGTATCTATCTATAGTTTTCCGAAATTTTGTGAATAAATACACAGTATTTTACCCATGTTTTAAAACATTTTTGTATGTACGAAGAAGTGGGGGGAAATAGCAGAAAATAGCCAATGACCCTGGAGATATAAAGAAGAATATTGTTTGAATGTGTGTATACATATGCAGAGCGCGGAATCTACGTGATTGAAACGGCAAATGCACTTAAATGGAGCAAAAAATTCTGACGTCTTGATGTTCAATCCGTGTTAACCTAACTTTGCCGGTTATGAGAAATGTCTAACCTAGTGTAACGCTGTACCTGTATATTATTTCTTTTATCATTATTAGTACGCGTTCAAAAAGAACATAAAATAACTATAATACTTGGAAATATTCTAAACAGCATATTCTTGTAATTCCTTTTATTAGGTAAATTTTAAATATTATTTCAAAAATATATTTCAGATATTGCATTATATAAAACTTTTCAATGTTTATTTAAATTCTGCCAAACTATGTTTAAAGGTGTATAGTTGCCACTTCAATTTTTTTAATTGTAATTATAGAAAAAATTAAAACCCTACCATTTTTTTCAAATGCAATATAAAACACTGCATCGTGTTTAATTAAGTTACATGCATTGTTTTGTTTACTGTTGGAATATTTTCAAGTACAAATGGTTATAGAATATGTAAAAATAATTGTAAACATTGAGAAAAGTTTTCAGATGTTCCTACATTTATCGATACTTCGCCTAGCAAGTATATTTTAATAAATTGTACATACTTCCGAGATTTCTAGTTATGGCTGTATGTGAGGTTAATAAGACTGACATTTTGTATGAAATACAGTATGTATTTCCTATTTTGAATGGAAAGGTTTGAATAAACACTATAAATTATATTATTAAATTATTTATTAAGTAATATTTTGATCTGTTACAACAATGTAATATTTGAATATCTATATATATCTGTTACGTTTGATTTGATTTAATATTATTTTTGTGTTATTTCTTTTTAGATTCAGAATGAATGTACCGATGAGGAATTCACAAATATCATTAGGAAAATAAAGTCATTAAAACTTGCAGACTTTGTAGAAGATATAGTTATTTATCACATAGAGTTGTACGTACGACAACATGTGGCTCCAGAATTTTGGAAAAGTTTTACGAGTACTGCAATTGGGCAACAAGGTTTTGAGCACTTTAAAACTGCTGTAGATGGATTATACGCAAGTTTAATCGAATTTCTACCTCTTCTGAAGAAGTTGGAATATCTTGCGGAAGATGAGAATACTAGATATGGAATGAACTGTGGAAATAATCTCTTAGCTCAATTTAAACTTATTGTGCGGTCTACGTTATTGAGTCAACTGCCACTATGCCATGAACATATAATAGAACAATTTTACAAAATTGCATTTAATGTATTTTGTAGTGCAGACAATTCCACACAAGGTAATTATCTTCACAAAACTTATTCGTATGCATTATAAACTGTTTTATGGATATTTAATTTCATATCAGTTGCATTTCTAATCAAATTAGGGTCCTTTTCTATAAGAATTTCTGAAAACTTAAGATATATGCTAGAAAATATATAAGTGGATTCTAAATAAGAGTATTGTAGTTCATAACATTTTGAATAAGTATTGTTTAGACAAAATGTACAATTTCCATAAACAAGAACGTACATTTGCTATTTTAAATGCATTGTCATTTGTTACAAAATATGTTGGAGTATTACATTCTATATTAACCATTTGCAGTCCAATGAAGCAATACCAGTACCAATTTTTAAAATTTTACTCCCATAGGATTAGTAATAATGATAGTATCCAAAATAAGTTGTTGGCAATAAGACTATTCAGGTTTAAATAGACAACATTCACTATACTTTTATATACAAAATTTTATGTTTACCTGTAACATATAGGTAACAGTACTTGTATGTTTGAAATCACTTAGACTTTATGGCAGTGCAGTAGTGGAGAAACATCAAACTGCAAAAGGTTATATTAGTAAAAATAGTGAAAACAAAAATCAAGACAGAAATTGGAAAGGTACACTACTAGTTAATATTGTTCAACCAAACATTTCTGTTTCTTTACAGCAAATAGAATTTTCCAAATTGTACAATATTTTCAGTACCTCAAGCATTACTGTATCAAATTTATAATGTATATAAAAATTGTTAAGGATATCTACATAAACAATAAAACTGTGTTTGAATCTGTGTGACAACAGGTACATCTAGTAGCGATGCTCTTCAATGTGCAGGCTGTAATCAAGAAGTAGAAAAATGTCAGTGTCAAACAATAGTATGTATGTTTCATGAAACAAATAGAAAATTGATTGAGTTGGAATTATTAGAAAGATTGGTGGGCAATGTACTTACATCGTTGATACATATACGTATAAAAAATTATGTAAGTCAGTCTTGTGATAAAATATTTGATGTCTCGCAGTTAGCACCATTAGAAAACGTAAGTGTTGAATATATGTATACAATATATAATACTATATAATATATTTACTTTAGTGATCACACTGTAATTCACTTTTATTGATTTTACAGTGGCTTGAAACAGTTGTTATGAGTTGGTTAATAAGAATATATTCTGGTGGCTTTTCGAAAACTGTGTCTTTAAGCGAGCAAATTCGAAATGCCATAAATAAATTTAAACAAAAATTGTCACACTTCTTATATGAAACGTATACAAGAATTCGAATTGAGCAGTTATTTGACATTATAATAGGTAATTATATTGAACAGTTATATCTATGATGGATCTGTTTCTAAACGTTCAATTAAAAAAAAAATTATGTTTAGAGTATCCGGACTCTCAACCTGCTATAGATGATTTGCAAATTTGTTTAAATAGAACAGATTTACGGAAAGTTTTGATTGAAAGCTTACAAGATGCTTTAAAAACCAGATTGTTACATCCGGGCGTAAATACACCCGATATACTAACAGCTTACATTGCAGCTATCAAAGCTTTGAGACAGCTGGATCCAACAGGAGTTCTTCTTGAAACAGTAACAGAGCCTATTAAGTAATATTAATTCTTCTGTTATATTTTACACAGCAATTTATAAAAATCATTTATTTACGTATTTATTTATATATTCGTATATTTCATTTAGAGTTTATTTACGAAGTAGAGAAGATACAGTAAGATGTGTTGTGAGTGGTTTACTTGACGATTCGCCAAGTGATTTAGCAGACGAATTAGTTAAAGGTGAGTCCTTACAATTAGACGACGGTTCAACTCAGGAAGAAAATGAGAACTGGGAGAAATGGATGCCTGATCCTGTTGACGCTGATCCAGGTACGTTTGAATAATACCTAAGTTTGAACACTCTTTATAACGATTTACAATTGTAATTAAAATTCATGTATGTTATAGCAAAATCAACACAACGAAGAATGTCAGATATAATATCAATGTTAGTCAACGTATATGGAAGCCAAGATCTGTTTGTAAATGAATATCGTACGCTGTTGGCAGATCGATTGTTATCACAACTAAATTATCACACCGAAAGAGAGATTCGTCATTTAGAATTGTTAAAAAGGCGCTTCGGTGAAAACCAACTTCATTACTGTGAAGTTATGTTGAAGGATGTGTACGATTCTAAAAGGATAGATGGAAACATTCAGTCTGATACCAGTTACACGTTAGAAAAGGAACATTTTCCTACATCTGCTCTTATACTCTCAGCACAATTTTGGCCACCGTTTAAAGAAAACTGGAAACTTGAGTTACCTAGGATTGTTCAAGATCAACTAAATAAATATGTAAAAGCGTTTGAAACATTAAAGGGGAATAGGACACTTTGTTGGAAGCCTCACTTGGGAAACGTCAGTTTGGAGATTGAATTAAAAGATAGAAAATTGAATATAAACGTAACTCCGATACATGCAACGATCATATTACACTTCCAAGATAAAAGTAAGAAATTAATGTATACCGTATTTATTAGAATTCAAGATTTAAATCGGGCTTTCGAAATATTGGAGATAATTAAGCTTCAAGGGAATTCTAAATACAGCGGAATCTTTTTGCAGGAGAGTGGACATTAGCAGATCTCGCAGAGATAATGCATGCCCCTGCAACTGTGCTGCGACGAAAAATAACATTCTGGGTTTCGCAAGGTTTACTGAAAGAAGTATCCAATGACGTTTTTCTACTGCAAGAAGAAAATTCGCCAAGAAACCGTTCCTTAACTGACATAGTCGAGGAAGAGGAAGTAGAAAGCGTAATGGCATCGGCGAGTGACCAAAGAGAGGAGGAATTACAAGTGTTTTGGTCTTATATTGTTGGAATGTTAACTAACTTGGATTCTATGCCGTTAGAGAGAATTCATCAAATGTTAAAAATGTTTGCGTCACAAGGCCCAGGAACCGTAGAATGTGGCTTACCTGAATTGAGACAATTTCTTGATAGAAAGGTTCGAGAGCATCAACTATTGTTTTCGGGTGGTTTATATCGTTTACCGAAGTCATAATGATTTTATAATATATTCTATTCGTTGCATTTGTCACTGTAAATATGTAACATGTACCATACACCGAGTATCATATTTTTTTATGTTACTTAACATATTCACGTATATTTTTTTTTGTATTTTGTATTCATGATTCTGTACATAATGTTACAATAATATTGTTAATAAATATGGAAATATGATAATTGAATTAAGACAAAAGTTTGTTGTTTTGTTGTAAAATATCGAAGAAGACAACATGTTAACAGTTTTCTCTTATGTATTTTATTGCCACCAGTTAAATGATTTTCATTATAACATTTGTAATAAAAATAATTCTCTGCTGTACTTATGAACACATACTGCACCATTGTATGTTTGCTTTATAGAGTTTTATGAATTGATGTACCTAAAACGATATTTTTATATTTGTGAGCTGGTATGAGAAAATCTTTCGATTTATAGCTTACTGGAATATTACGGTATGATACGACTCAGCGTAATCGTGACTCAGCCTAATTATAGCAAAATACCATTTAGAGGAAGACGATATTTTCCTCGTTTATATGTGAATTATAAAATATTTAATTGATATTTGCAACATCCGTACACTTTGATAAACGTTAATGTTATTTTTTTTTGTACTTCATATGTCACAAAAACCAAGTGTCGAGAAAAATACTCCTATTGCTTGTATATAATAACGTTTATCATTTATAATTATTTTATTTGCAGTTTTTTGCAAATTATAAATTCTCCTAAGTAATATAAAGTACTGTGCTTTGTAGTCAGATCTTCTGAATAATTAAAAAAATTAGAATTACTTTGCATTGCTGCTTACATATTAATATTGCCACGTATCCTGCAAAAAGCTGACGTATGTGTCAACATTCAAATAAAATATACAACTAAACAATAAGTATAATAAATTTTGACGAAAAACTATGCAATCGTTATAGTAAACGTAACTACAAGTATTATATAATTTCTAACAAAATTACGTAGCTATATAGAATTTTGTCCATATATAGTATATGTGCGCGCAGCATATAAATAAATTCTGCCCAGTGTTTACCTCTTAATACGATAATTATCGTTTTCAAGACACGTTTTCTACGTAACGAAAGGTATGTATTCTATATTCATTAATAATATAACATTCAATATTTTTACTATGGCAACACGATTCTCATCATAACAACGTATTTAAACATCTGTTAATTGCGAGAAATAGTAACTTCTCTAATAATATTGCCGTTCGTTTCTTTCTTCTATGATTCCACACTTTATCATTAATATTCTAACACTTTTATAAGATTCTCAAAGAGTATTTACTGCAGAAGTAAACTAAGGCATCATTTATATATATATTATTTTAGATCTTCACCAGTGTACATATCTAACATATAACAGCACGTAATACATTAATTTAAAACAGCAATGAAGATTAAACATACGTAAGAGATAATACGACAATAAAACTATGTACGTCCTTGTCTTTACTATTTTCTAATTAATGAATTATGTTTGTTCCACATTGATAAAAGTTATTATGTATACGGATATTCAATTTAGTACTCTTTTAATTGATCATTAATATTATTTCCACTGACAATGTGAAATGAGTTTTGTGGTATGTCCCACATAAAATATTTCAATCAAATTCAGTCTCGCACTATTTTTCTCGATATTTCTCTCATTACCGTTTCACATTAATGTATCGAAATATATACTGTATGTGTACACTTAATGCAATATACGAAAGGTATACGTGTCCATGTATACATGTATATGGCGAAAGTATGAACGTGTATACATATAAAGCCGATCCCACACCGATATTCGCGAATATTTGTGAGTGATGTGAGTGAGGGGGAATTATACATCTGATCTATAAATCTATTATGCGATCAAACTGAGATTCCACGAATCGGCATTGTCGTCCCGTTTTCGCTATTCCCGAATATGCGCGAATATCGCTAATAATCGTAAATATTGGACGTCCGTACTGATTCACGATTAATGCGGGATCGACTTGATTCGCTTAACTAATCGAGGATCGGTTAAAAAATATAGATAACGTTGCAAATTTCTGAATCTATAAAAAGAATTCTAGAAAATCTATAAGAGAACGGAATACTTGTGGGTTTACTTTTTTGCAGAAGAAAATTGTTAGTGACAATCTGTTTTAAAAATTGAAGTTCAAATACGTGTTTTCGTAACAAATTTTACAATGCTGAGTTATATTCGCGTATATTTCATGTAACGAATATGATGCAATGCAAAATTTGTATTATGTCAAAAGTAAAAAGCCTTTTTTACACAGTTTTCGATAAATTCTCTCGTTAATACATTTAACATTTATCGAAAGATTCTACGAATAAAATTTTATATGAACATTTCTTAGATACCGCGTGTAAAGTGACACTAATCACGCGCTCATGATTTTAGACTAATACATTGTACTGCGCAAGCCTGCGTACTAAATGATTAAAAACTCGAAGAATTGCAACAAAATTAACTGGAATTTTTAACCGCCCTCGTATTTCTACGTTTCATTATGAAAAATGATATCTATGCTTTCTAACACAATCATATGAATCTACGTATGTATAATAATAAAATACAGTGTAGCTTATATTTCACGCTGTAAACTTAAGTAGATTTCAGATCACTTTTAGTGTAACTATACCGTAGTGTAATAACTATGTACAAAAACAGCAGTTACCTGTCTATAAAGGATCATTCCTTCCAAACGAAATAAAAGCGTCCAATGAAAGAATAGACATGTAGAGAATACACAAATGATTAACATAATATACTGAAATGAATCAGTTTTAAAACAGTTTGAAAATAGTTTTGCTGTTACATACACATATGGCAAATCTAAAGAATTAATAGAGGCTTATTAATACACAATATATGTAACGTTACGTGGGCTATTAAGTAAATCAATCTCTCACGCAATCGTTCTTTCGCATATGGACAAATTTGCATACTTACATACGTACATATATATATGTATATGTATATACAGGGTGTTTCATAACGTATATAAAACCGTTTAGCTCGAAATATGCCTAATTCTGTTAGGCGAAATTTACAGGATGACTATTAGATTTATTAATTATTATTTATGATCGAAGATTAATAAAAATGTTCAATGGAATTTTCATACGTTTACGGTGATCGAGCAATGATCTATTTTTTATGTAACTCGTGATACGTTGTCCCGGGCTACCTTTTGGCACTTTCCGCTGGTACTATACTTTATGAAACATCGTCTGTGTATATGTGATTTTTTTTTATATTATATACGGGGTATCGATAGTAATAACTTCAAAAAATAAAACGGAAGTGATTACAATCTATGTATGATTTCTATATAATCAACAATTTTATGCCGATTATGTGGCATTTTGTACCCCCTGTTTTGCAGGAAAAACATTTTCATTATAAGCTTTTATAGACTCAATGATTAATAGGAATCTCTTCGGTTTTCCATAAAATATATGTATAACGTACAATTTCTAGATATTCTATCATCTATAAAAACAGATAGTTTAATATTTACTCGTAAAAAATAATCGTATTCTTTATCGATTCAACAAGTTAACGTGTTGACAACCAATATATCCATCTTTATTCTACATCTTTCACTTGAATTACGGTAATTTTATTTCACCTCAGTAGTCTTCCAAATATCCTAATCTTTTTTTGGTTTAATAATCATCTGTTTTATGTGTTTGCAGACTGTACCGTAAGGTGGGCTACATTCGAGAAAGAAAAGGATTGATTTCACGGTGAATGTGGAACGTGCAATATTTCCAGCGTGTTCCGAAAATACAGGAAACATAGTTTCTATATATAAATTCGTTTGAAAGAATTCCGAAAATTTGCTACCGTTTCGCGTAGATATTTTTACACTCTTCCGACGGGACGAATTTTGAATACTCGAATGTTTCGTGAAGCTGATAATTAATAATACGATGAATAGAACAGAAGCAAGGTAGAACGGCGAAAGGGAAAATTACAAAAATATTTCAAAATATACAGAAGATGCGCAAGATATGTCTAATGAATACATGTTTCTATGCGTGTAAAAGTAAGTTGCCCAACAAATTTAATAAATTACAGTTACGTTTCTATAGATGATGACAATGACACGTAGAGTAGTGCCAGATGGGTCTAGAATAATATTCCGTGAATTTTAATTTCGATATTCTGCGTCGATCGAATGTAGCACACCTAACGGGAAGCGCTATATGAATGTAGTTATTAATTTCCTTTTTCTGGTATTTGACTCTTTATATGTATGATATATCGTGCGTTTTAAAACATTTTTAAATATGCTTTCTATGCAAGATGGGTATGTTATTTCACACTTTGCGTTTGAAAAAGTTAATAACCATCGTAATGCTGGATTATCTTTGCATAGTATATAAGTTTGTACTTAGAACTTCGTGTTTCTATAAATTATCATTAAATTAAACGTGTTTGGATTCGTATCTTTGCATCTTATTATATTGCAACATATATTAATATTGAAATCATTTATATAAATTAATTTTGCGATTATATGTATATCTATACTTTCTTAAATTGTTATTCGTGTTTCTCCTATTGAAGCATATTCGAAATGCCGTAAATATAAACTTTCCTTAAAGAAGTTAGATAAAGTTGAAATAAATTTTGATTTCATCCTACGTTAGTTGTGTGTATGTGTGCGTGTGCGTATGCATACATGTATGTATGTGTGACTGTGTGTTCTCCTATATACTTTCTACGCACGTTACACAATCTGTAAATGTGTAAGTGTGATCCACAGATAACATTATTTAAGTTGATATTAGATGCACTTTTTTTCTAAGCTACTTCTATCTCTATCTCTATCTCTATCTCTATCTCTATCTATCTCTCTTTCTCTTGCTCACTTTTTACTGCTGTCTTCTTTCCATCCCTCTATATTGTCCTATTAATATACATAATTATGTATGTATAAGTACTGAGAACCCGATGTCATTCTGGCGAGAGCAAAATTTCGATTGCGATACTGTATTAACGATTTAGTAATACATACGTAAATCCTCTCACTTCCGCAAATCCGACGAATATATCCTCTGAATTCTATAAATTAGCTTCGGGTAGTGAAATAACATAGGATCTTAACGAAAGAGACCCGCGTGATTATGAATTTCCAAGACAACGATGGATAGCAGGAAATTCGAAAAGATTCAAGCGTGACGAAGAATCACGGGATTCGTATTAACGCTCGAATACCAATATTATGCCGGGAGATTATTATTTAGAAATACTAGCAAAGTGAATTGTCTGTTTCAACGTTTAACATTACGGTACGGCAAAAATCTGACAATAAAGAAGGATTAATGGCGTCATACATATCGTAGAAATAATACATTTATTAATGATTCTTGTTATTATAATGAAATCTGAAAGAATATAATAAACTATACCAGTCTAAATAAAAAGATTCCGTTTCGGAACAAGATTTCGAAATTTAACGGAATTGCACACAATCTTTAATGCGATATTCCAACAATAATTTTTGACGAAGATACCCGCAACGTCTCGACGAAAGTATCTTAATCAAAATTTTGATTTGCATAAATATTCGACGCATTCAAGAACCCGTAAGCGCAACTGTTCACACGGACAGTTGCCGAGAACGAAATCAATCGTTCGTTCCATATTTATTATGTGTTAACGTGTTTTGTTTACTGTACTGCGTACTGGCGAGATTCTACCTCACGTTTCCGTAGAAATTTCCTTTAACTTAACAAACCGATCATCGCGCAAATGATCCGGCTTATTCGGCTGACATAGAATGCTAACGTAAACCAAGAAAGCAAGCCAATGGAAAGTACGAAATTGACGAAATTGGCGGCGATGTTGGCGAAATTTTCCAAAGATTAAAAAAAGATTAAGAGGATACAGGGTGAATAAAGTTGACGAACAGAGCTGATGACGCGAACGGCGAAGGTGGTCATCTGGTTGGTGAACCGATTGAACGCGGATGCTGTTCCAGAGTTCCAGCTGTTAGCACGGGGCGAGTGGATTCCATTGTTAGCACTCCAAGCCTACAGGCCATGGGCAACCAAGGTTAACAAGAAAGAAAAGAAAAACAGTTTGTTAGTATTTTGATTATCACTGATATGATTCACGTTAACATTACATTTCTAAATAGCTGGATAGCTCAGAGAATTGTCGGTAGAGTTGGAGAATCAGTGGGAAGCAATGTCTATTTTACGCGATATAATCTATCTTGTTAATCGTTTCATTCGAATCAGCAATCGTTCGATAGATGGACATATTTAATCACAGTTTTGCTTTTACTCGTTTGTTATTTAACATAGTCACTGCTTGCCACGTTTCTTTCAACATTATTAGTGTATAAGCGTTCATTTCATTACAAAATGTGGTATGAGAAAAAAATCATCAGACAACTCGTCAGTTCCCGAGAGATTAATTATCATTTCGTTATTTCAAACTCGTTACGTCCGAAAAAATTAACCCTCTCCTTACCGTAAAGCTCTAGTACACACGTGTCGTTAAAGATTTCACATCGATTTATAAGAACCATCTATGATTTAAATATTTAGTGTTTTCACGATAAAACAAACGTATGCACGTACAACAATATTTTCTACGAATAGATCAAACAACTGACAGTAACGTACAATTACGATAATCATAGCTAGGCAAGCACCGGCATAGCCTTCGTTCGTCGATCAGTGATTCCACCGGTAATTAGAGGGTTGCATTTACTCGGCTCTAAACTTTAAAGTTTCAACACATCGTGTACTCTCCCCGCGCATCAGGACGATTCCGAAAAGAAGACCATACGGATAAGTAAAGAGGCGTAGGTCTTTGAACAAAACAATATAATCCTGCTACATCGCTGACAAGAAGACTTTAGTTTTTCTTTCTTTTTTTTTTTCTTAACAAAATGTGAGTAGATTGTTATTTCACGAAAAAGTATGTCAGTCATAGAGGCAGCTAAGTGTGCACCTGCCACCACATAGCGCTATGTATTACATGTGTATATAAATTATAATAACTATGGATCGTATTAATTCTATTGATTAATATCCCATCAGCAAGCAGGTGTCAGACGCCAATGAGTTATGCACGTGCCATGTAAGACAGATGTATAGTACAAAATTTCAGGCATTTCAAGGAAAGCACATTATTGTAAAATATCACATTATTATAAAAAATATATATATATATTTAGATAAGATTTGTGTGTATATATATATTTATGTATACTTTTTTTGTTGATTATTATTTATATAAGTATATATATATATGTGTGTATGTGTATGTATAAGTTAGTGTCAACTTGGCCATGTGGAGCATTTTTGTTAGTTTCGTAAATATATGATGTAAAATTGTACGATCTATAATAATGGATGAAATTGCACGTATGTCGAGGATGTCGTAAATAAAAAATATGTAAAGTAATTTGTTAGTGGTAATAAGTAAAAGGGGATAGGACACCATCTCGAAGCAGCGTTTGTTGCTCTCTGCTTATCAAGTTCACGCTCGAAAAAACGTAAAAAGAAACGAAATTCATCGGTAATCAAGAGTTATTTCTTATACTGTAGATGGAAATGAAAGCTAGTTAAGTAAAATCTTAAGTAACTTATTCGATCGATATCTTTCTGGGATTTCAAAGCATGATCGGATATAATGATAGGAATAATGCAAATTTTAGACATACTTGAATAAGCCTAACATTATATGGGTGAAGCACAGTTACATAAATGTTACGGAGATATTAGATAGTAGAGAATACAATTGCAATATATTCTGTTAGGTGTCCGAACGATAAATATCCTGCCCTTTTACAATTTTGAACCTTCGCATCACATCGCATTATCATCCCTGTTATCTTCAATCAGAACAACTCAATTTCTTTTTCGTTTTTTTTTTTATATATAAATATTTATTTCATCATTATATCTGTATATATACATATATGTACATATGTATACATATATATATTTATGTGTGCGTTTAC
The DNA here is from genome assembly GCA_917499265.3 of Mimumesa dahlbomi. Lineage (NCBI taxonomy): Eukaryota > Metazoa > Arthropoda > Insecta > Hymenoptera > Crabronidae > Mimumesa > Mimumesa dahlbomi. The sequence goes on along the minus strand of OU824118.1, from coordinate 4,486,298 downwards.
ATTATATTTACCACTTTGTGTACAGATTAAATGAAAGGTCGTTAAGTGTTCCACAGGCACAAGTTGCCAAAAAAAGTGAACAAAATGAAATGCAAAATGTAATTTTTTTCCAAGAACGTTCACATATCGTTTAATGCGACAATAGAAATTATTTCACCGGAGTAACGGATCATATTCTCGAGATTGTATCTCGTTTTTACGCAAACACCACACTGCCCCTATCCTGCATACAATGTACATTTCCTTCTCTCTAATTCATTGATATTTCCTCCGATGTTTTACTTTTGCTAACGAAGTAGTAATCGTTGCTATTTTACCTGTTACTTTTGCTTTTTCTTTTTACCGAGGAGTATTACTCACTTTATGAAGTTGCGGACAAATTTCATTCGAATATTTCAAACCATAGCACCATGAGTACGTGTGCACCCATATTCTACGGTCGTTGAACGACGCGTACTTGTATGGCGAAAGAAGAAAAAAAAAGAAAAGAAAGTATCACATCACGATTTAAACACGATATCCGGTGCGTAGAAGTAAGCACGGGGAGTTACACAAAATCGGGGGAAATGTCTGCATTTTTGCTGCTTTATCGGCGCAAAAGTGATTTTGCATTGTAACCAAACTTGAAATCCTTCAGACTCGTACATAACGATATAGAGGTTCAGTCCCACGGTTTATTTTGACGAATTTCTCAGACACTTTTTTATGAAATTTCATCTTTGAATATCATTATACTTTTGTGTAATAAAATATGATCAAGTACACATTTGCCTGTCTTTTAACATAAGAATGGACGAGAAAAACATACACATTGGATGAAATTGAAATAGTATCATATTTCACGTACTGAGAACTAAGAAATATCAACACAGAAAACTGTTCGTAAAAGTTATTATATTTTTGTATGTAACCGCGATATCGTGACATTTGTCCGTCCATGTGATAGAAACGTTTTGAACACGGTTCTGTATGAATACTGTTGAGCGAAACAGTTAGTCTCAGCCAATAAAAATCGATAATTTTGCTTCTTGCAATAAATTTCCCAATTTCAAATTGATAGTATGAAATTAAAATGAATATAATAATTCTTTTATTAGATCAAAGAAATATAGGTTGGATAGTGACCGAAATCAAATAATAATAATAAAAAAATGAAACAATAATGGCAAAAACACTAATATTTTGAATCGTTACAATATCCGTTTAAAGGCGAACCTTAATATTACTCGTAATGCGAGTACAATGGACATCCAAATGCATCGTGTGCAGTATAAATATAAAAAGACGTATATAACGAAAGGAGACGATTCCGTTTCCATAAAAGCAAATTTCATATACACGGTGTCAGGTACAAAGAAAGAGTGTACATTATTCTAGATCCAACGAACTAGGACACACTTTTCAAAAAGGTATCGCTAATTTTCCTCGAACTTTAGGGCTAGCAAACGACTGATTTACAAGAAATCTGAGATTCTTTTCTGCTGGTATATATGTATACTTTTAGGAAGGAAATTTATATGTAGTAATTATCAACTTTCGATGTTGTATCTGAACTTTATATCCGTATCATAATAGAAAAACTAATTAAAAAATAAATACAATATATATAATATAATATAACATACTATCGTATAATATAACATAATATAATATAATATACCGTAGAGGTATAGTTATGTATATATATATATTTCGATATGGCTATGTACGTTTACAGGCCTGAAAATAGTAGAATCCGTTTCTTTTGTTAAATACATTATTCAACGAATGTGTGTTGCCGTGTGCCGCAGCTACGGAGAGAATATTCAAAACGAATCGTATGGATTTCAAAGTTCGAGAAGAATTAAAAAATGGTTCCTTCGAGGTAGAACTTTCCTTGAAATGAACGTAACGATAACGTGACGAGAATAATAATTAAAAAAAAAAATAGAATCATATCGGTAACGATATTCGATGTAGAGTATTACATATGTAGGTATATGTAGGTAGCTGTAGAATGAAATAAAAATACTTAATGAAACGTCTGTGCAAGACTAACCTTTCCGCGGAGACGCATACAGTACTCTCTTTACGCTCTCCGTATTCACGATAGAGCGCCAGCCCTTTGATAAGGGTGCTCGCGAATCTGACCCAGGTGCCTACGCTGTTTCGCAGCGGCTGCTGCACCTGTCCCCAACATACAAATATCTATAATCGACCTTCTTTTCGATTTCATATACATATCATCTATATCATCTGTATAGTCATCTTCCACGCTCCTCGGCGGGTAAAATTCAAACCACCGCCGCTATAAATAATAACAACTGACTTTTAGTCATTTCAGTATTTTCTCAAATTTCATTATCCTTACACGATCGAAGCAACGATCGAAGCGCCAACTTTTCCAACTTGTTTCTTGCCCCGTGTTCTCTATGATCCGTCTTATTCTCGTCTTTCATATATGTGTTCGTTAATTCGATCCGCGTTACGAATAGTTTGCGCTTCGTCGTGCTTCTTAGGCTTGTAGTGTAGAAGCGGTAAATGGTCTTATTTGCTTAGAATTGTATTCCATGTACCTTACTATCTGTGTTGATAAAATCGAATACTTACTGAAACTTTTTTTTCGCACGTACGGAACGCGTTAGCAGGTGAACTCCTGCTACGAGACCGTGAATAGTGCTGCACTATAATTCTTTGCGATAGTGGACATTTTTCAGGCGCACCACAGGTACATAGAATATCGAGACTTTAAAAGGCGAACAAGGATTAGAAAAAATGAAAAAAATCGCGAAACCCTATAAGAGAAATTTCGAACGATCGTATACATATACTCTTTTACTACTTCTACATTAATCAAGCCTTACATATATGTATAAGAGTATTTTCTTCTTTTTTTTTTTATATCTAATATCTAGAGGCATATTGACATTATGCGCATGTGTGTGTGTGTGTGTAATACACACATATGCATACATTCTTCCAAACCTTTAAAAAGGAGACTTCAATTTCGTCTCTTCTTTCACTTATTGCGTAAAATCAGGTAGATTCTTTTTATACGACTACAATGCATTCATTAAGTTTAATCATTCGAGATAATAATAAGTATTTATAATTACACGCGTTGCCCTTTTACATCATAAAATCATAATGGCTAAATCATTAGAAAAATAGAATTAAATAGATATACAAAATAATATCAGATATTGTACAATTATTATTTTTTTATTGCAGCGTACGTACGACGTCTCGAAGATTATGTGTTACGAGACATTCGATGAAATATTACGTACAAAGTGAATTTTCACCGGATGTCTCTGATTTTGTTTCACACTGCGATCTGTCGGTTGCGAACAACCCTGTAACGAACGTAATAATTCATAACACATAATCTTCAACTAGTATAAACAGTTACAAGTATACGTTAGAACCATCAGTCCTGAAAATATCTGGTCCCTAGGTATTCTCTCTACACCTATCGTCTGCCTAACAAGATCATTCGTAAAAACGCGTGTGTGTCTCCGTGTGTCACTGTCTACGCGTACAACTATTATTTCGGAGCTCATTCGTGTTTCGTTTAAATTTAATTCTCTACAACACGTCTCCTTTGATTCGATTAAATTAAGTATATTGTCATTTTTCACTTTTCACGTTTAGATTCACTTGAAACGATTATTTCGCAATTTACGACTCGATGATTTGTTACGTTAGTGCAATATTAGAAAGATTAGATACTGTCTAAAAGGTACGTAAGAGATGCGACTGCATATGGGCGTTGACGAATGTTGGATCTCGATGTTAATACATTATACTGCTAAGTATACGCATGAAGAAATACATGTGAAATTTGATGTCTAACACGTGAGTACGATTTTAAAATCATTTAGAAAATCTGTTTTCATTGATCTTTAAGAGAAGAAAAAACGGGAAGGCCATATTATTTTACTTCTTCCACGTAGAATGTAATTGTATTTTGATGCCGATTAAAATATTGTAATTCATGTATAGGAATAACAAGTGTTTTTTACAAATGTTTTCAAAAGCGTTCATAGTGGAACTGAAAATATCTACATGACGCAAGTCATATCAAATTCAAATATAAGTAAAAAAAATGTTTAAACAAGATGAAGAGAAAAACCAATTGAAAGAAGTGAATACAAATAAAAAAACAGACAATTAAGATTTCAACAGCGATAAAAAGTAGTAAATTGGTCTTTAAACAGACGATTATGACAATTCCTACAAACTGAAGTTTCCCGGCAAATATGATTTCTTCAGATTTTTTAAAGTGATGTTTAAAAGAACAGAGCTACACAATAATAAATTAAAATCGTTAAATTATAAGCTAAAATATTTTAAATATCGTAAAAAATGAGAGGAGAGTGGTCCAACGAAAAATTAGTTTTACTTCGTAACAAAACGTTTTACTGTTTTTAACCCTCCAGATATAAAATTTGACTAATTATGATCCACGCGTTAAACAACAGAATTTATTCGCGTAAGACGATCACGAAGCGTTTTACTTGTTGCTAGTCCAAACAGCAAAATCGACTCCGATCAAGCATCAATTTCACAAATAATTCTTCAGTCGTTTGCAGCATTTCAATTTCCAATGAAACTAGAAAGTTCTAGATCGAGTAAGCCCATGAAGAAGGCGAACTTATCAACCGTTGTTTTTTATTTCGTGTGTTAGATCAACCCTAGGGATTCGCGTGAGATTCTAGTGGTACTTCATACTGTTATTAATGCATAAAAAAAATTCTATTTAGTGCAAACGAAAAAAAAGAACAAAGAACAAGTAAAACAAAAAGAGAAGTACAAGAAATATCAAAGTTTGATTAATAAACCATCACCATATTATTATCGATAATACGAGCTTGAGAATTCTTAATACTTTAGCACGGATGAATCTGATTCAAGAATATAAAACGACACTAATTATGATTCACGACACACCAACGATACGCCACTACCTCTCTTTCTCTCCCTCTCTTTCTCTCTCTCTCTCATTTTCTCTCTCACACATACACGTTCTCGCTCTCGCTCTCGCGAAATGAAGTACAAATACACTACCTAAAAACGCTGTGCAGATGGTTATAGATATACATTGAACACTACTTTAATAAATATAGATATATATATATATATATTTCTGTGCATATATAAGGGCAGATTGAAAAATAATACTTCATTTGAGATTCATGAAACTTTGTGTGATGCATACTGAATGTCATTCCCGTTTCATAAGGTTCTCGGTGCATTGTAATATCCAAGAAACAAGAGGTTCTTCGATGAATCGTTCGCGTGTTAAAAAAACGAGTTTCAATGCGTGAAAAATAGTAAGACGTTTTTAGTGGCCATTTTCGGTATCTGTTTATAAATAACTCGTCAATTAGAAGGTTACGAAGATGTCCTTGAAATATAATAATTTATAGCGCGTTTAAAGCCATAAACGACATTTAGAAAACACCCTATACATGTACTGTATTTTGTCTGATTTACGTTATACTAAAAAGATGTAAATTATTATCACCGGTGATATCTGAAAGAGCGAGAAAAGCATCTCGACGTATATTAACATTCCGGAAACTGAAATATCAGAAGCAGTCAAGTAGAATAATATGATCGTGATTTACTCCTACATGAATTATAAGAATTTCTTATTTCTTGGACTTGAAACGAAACCTTGCAAAACCGCCCTATATTATTGCGATAATATTGTATAGTATCGTTTGCACGAACATTTAAACAGTGTTAAAAACAATCTACGTGGGATTATTGCTTTGAAAATTACAGCATTTTTTAGTTCGAGTGTTAAATTTATGAGATATAGGCTCTTACGATTTACTAATGGCACTAATTTCATGTCGGAAAATGGTAAACAGAAAGGTATTTGATATGTGAAATGACTAACATAGTTCGACGCGTGTACACAAAATTTAGATGATCTGCTCTATAGATTTTTCTATTGAAACCAAATGTTTCTTACTGTGGATGTATTCTTTCAATAAAATTTGAATTAGACTCTTACATTCTGTTTTAACGACACGCAAAATTTGTGAAATTCTGTATCACTTTGCGATTTGTCCTACCCGATATAAATTATTCTATTTTCTACACAAGCATTGAACTTGTTACTAATAAGAAAGAATTGTTACTAAGAAAGAATACGTGACCAAGGAATCTCTCATTTCTTGGATGCATTACACGAGATATTGTATATTTGATCCTGTTTCCAAGTATCATGGTTTCTATCTGTTACATAAGAAGGAAGCTATTGCCTCGTACTTCAAAATTCATCATAGAACGTGCAGTTTCGGATAGTAATCCCTTCATCTTTATCGATTTTATGGTAACAAAGCAACAATCAAATTTTCCCGTTCATCTTCTCTTACAAAATGTTCATAATTACCATTGCTTTCTACAACGTCGAATAGTTAATTAGAAACAAGCTACTTTTGGCAATTCTTGGTAAAATGTGTAATTTGTCATTTGTAATGTTCCCAATAAATATAAAGAACATTTTAAAATGAATTATTTCATTAAACTGATCATACATTTCTAAAATGACTTTTTATTCTAAATAAATGCATTTAATTTGGAGGATTTGATTACACGAATAATAAGCATACAATTTTGAAGTACGAAGACGAAGAATAACGTTTCCGATTGTGTATACACGCTCGACTAATGGCTACTTCTCGAGGAATAACAGCTCTCTTACGTTTGAGATTCTTGAAAATTTTATGTCTGATATCAAGGGGCTATATGATGAGCGAGAGACAATAAAACAGAAAATAATAATAATAATAATGAACATGACAGTCGTAAGACGTTTTAAAATAAGGGATACAGTTAACTGATTACTTTACAGCGAACGATCAAAACGACATCCCTCAGAGAAATGAAGCAATTTTTAGTATCTAATGGCATCTAAAATCCTTTGAAAGCAACCGTAAGAAAGTTATTTAAGTCGTATGAACAATATTTTCCCACTAAACAATATAATATTTGTTCACGTTCAAAACACTGGTTTAAGAATCCACCGTTTTTTAAATTCTCTTTCTCTAATATCTATCTATACAAAGAATCAATCAGTAAAATACCATTGTAATAATATAAATATGTTATTATCCTCTAATAGATTGAATATTGTGTAATTTAATGTTTTTCTCCTACTTGTTAATCAATTATGCAAAGAACGGCAGTTTTTCGTAAATCGTTATTTTGCGGTGAAATTTGTTGAAACAAACACGAAAAGTTTTTCCTCAAAACGAATCAGATTTGAATAGCATTTTAGTTTGAATTTATTTGCTTATCATCAGACTTTTGCGACAAAAGTGTTTTAAAATTTCGTACTGATTGAAATTGTTGTCCCATAAACAAAGTGCAGAGAAGATTTCGCGTATTTAAAACTCATCGGTTTCCTATTGAATACCGTGTTAACTTTTCGCCCGATCATTCCAAACAGATAATTGTAGCATAGTAAACAAAAACTGGCAATAAGAAAATGTTTGGAGGTTATTATTAATGGTAAGTAAAGAAGAAGCTGTACCTCATGCGTATTTTTGTGTACGTTTAAGTCGCTTAAAAAATGTTACCGGTTTAACAATTACAAATTTGCTATATAATATATGTCTAGCTTTACGACAATTTTTAAATATATATGAATAATATATAAACAGAAAAATAAAATAAAACGAAACTACACTCTTTCAAGCGTTGAATATACATATGTATATAATTATCAATGAAATACGTGGACTTTCGAACAGAAACTGAGACGATTCCCGGCAGAATAAACTGTTGCGTTCTTTCAGTATTTTTGACACTTTCTTTGCACGAATTTCTCATTCGTCGGAATTTAAACGACACTTTGTAAGATCGCATTATTGTTTTTTAAAGAACGACGTGTTCGAGATCACACAATCAGAATCCATTGGTATGCGTTTCACGCGTACTTAAGTGTGCACTAAATATAAACACTGGGACATGAATTATTGTCAATGCGAAGATTGCGAACAAAGAGACTAACATTAGAATTAGGTGCGCAAATGTGATATGCATTTACCGTATTTTTCCTATCTGAGGGGAATTTACAAACCCGACTATCGTAAGGACATCGCTTTGACATTCAAAAGACAAAAGAATCGAAACTCCATCCTTTTCAATTCATTTACAAAAATGAGACGCGCGCGAATTTCTAAAAAAAGGTGCAGTTTTAGAATAGATATGAACTGATTTGAAAAATACTATAGTATAATGAATAGTAACTAATTTGTCGTACAACAATATAAGTATAGCTATAACGAACCGAAATAAAATTTGAAAACATTTCGTGTTGACGTCCTGCTCATTCGGAAACCGTCTCAGTTTGTCTTTATACTGCTCCCTGATAATATTTATGCACGCTAATAAAAATAATAAAATCTCAGATATAAATTAATTAATACATTTAACTCAACACTGTTTCTTCTGTATACAATAAAATGCTAACTGCAGTTTGTGTAGTTGCAAGTGCATTCGAAAATAAGGCTTATTGATTTGATTATTTGCTACAAAAAAATATAAAAAATGTAAATATATGTATATAAGAATGATACATAAAATAAACAATTCACATATCTACTTTAGAATAATATAAATATTTCAAAAGAAGGTTAAATATCTTTTGAACTGAATACATACGTATGTATAGAAATGTACACGATATTAATTGAAGTGCTTAAAAAAAAAGTATACTCCAACGATAAGCTGTAAGCTTAATGGCAAATCTTTCACCTCAAACTATCATTGTTCTTTATCGTAACAATTTTTTGTAAATGTGTATAAGTTCTTGGACTAGTACAAATACATCCAAGCGATACAGTATCAAAGACTGATCGTCTGATCATTGATACCTTGAAACGCTTCGCATTTTTGCTGCTGTCGCTATATACGGAAATTATGTTGTCATTAGAGCTGACGCGACTAGTATATGACTGATTCGGTTCTATTACATAGAAATATCTAACACGATAGTAAACATATTAACAATTAATATCATAACTCTATACCGTAATACTACTAGCAATAATAAAAATGACAATCAGGCTGAGGCCGCTGCTGTTGCTGCTGCTGTTGTTGCTGCTGATAATGACGATGATCATGATGATGATGGTGAAGATGAAGGGTGATGATGATGATGATGATCATGATGATCATGACGATGAAGATGATGAGGATGATCGTGATGATAGTGATGATAGTGATAATAATAATTATTATTACAATTATAACAGTGAAAGTCTATGAGAGTAATCAATTTGTAACATTCGGCATTGTTACGATATATAAATCTGTAATCGTACCCGTTTTATCGTGGAGAACATTCTCTGGGTAAACGTGCATAAATGCTGCGATTTCATAGAGAGACAATTTCCAGATTAATCTTTCACCCGATTAATCTAGTAGTACGGACAGGTTACAATAAAACTATAATTCGTTAAATAAATAAAACGTTCCTCCCACAATATTCCCGTTGACTAACTTCCTACACTTTAATGGACATTGTTTTACGCGAATTTTGCAACAGATAGAAAGGCCGATGGTAAGCAAATCAATGTTTTCTTTTATACCATCGCGAGTAAGGCATTAAAAGTCCAATTTAACGTTGGCATAAATATCTGTCCTCATTGAAAACTATGTACTGTTGAAACGTAAGCAACCAGACATCGGTGTTCGAGCGTTCGCTTTCCATTTTCAACGAGATAGAGAAGGTTCTCCACAAAGCTAGATATACGTATAGCATCCACCAATAATGTCGCGGTACTCACGGACGGAAAGCGGGCTTGTATCTTTTTCTACTTCCGCCGCTCTCTTCCATCCCCCATCCCTTTACGTCACACATATCCCTCCACACACACACACACACTCTCTCTCTCTCTCTCTCCCTCTCTCCCTCTCTCGCTCCCTCCCTGATCGTCCCGTTTAGCTTGCTCCCTTGTTCCATTTGATTCGTTTCGATAGAGAGAAAAGTGGTAAAAAAGAACCTCGTAACTAATGTCAGCGAGCAAACAACCCACCAGAATGGTCAGCCGTGGCGTATTCGGTGAGAAGGGGCGAGGCGGCCAGAGCTGCGTAGTTGGCGTAATCAGCGTACGGTGTGTAGATAAGGCCGTGCGGGTCACCGGCGGACAGAAGGGACCCGGGTGGGCCCGAGCCGTTCAGAAGTGATGCCGCGGTCGTTGGGACGGATATCCGGGGAGAGAGGATCAACGGCGCTCCCAGCGGGGCACTCGGTGTCCTCATAGGCGTTGCCAAACCCGGGAGAAGCCGCTGCGTCTCGGCCGCGGCTGCTGCGACGCGTCTCCACTCCTCGTCGCAGGCTGCAATGTCAGATACTATACTAACTTCGACCTGCATTTCGACATGATCACCTTTTTCACCGACATTCCCTGCGCGACGCGCAGAGAAAGGGAAAAAGGGACACGGCGAGTGGTGCACGCGATCGCTCTTTTCAGACGCGCTTACGCGTAATTGTTCGCGGATTAATCAAAATCAGCCAGGGTGAAGTTAGGAGAAACACTGATCCTGAAGTGAGGATCGTTTCGAGTTCTGCTTGGTATCGTTTGCCGAGAATCTACGGAATCGAGTCCCCAGGGAACGAGGCTGGAACGGTGCTGCAGTAGAACCGTGTTAACGTACAGACCGTCCAGATAAAAGTGGACCATCTCAGGGGATACTGCGGCGAGGGGATTGACATTGCCTTTGTGCCGCGCCACGACGCCGCGAAACGACAAACGAATCGCGCGAGGCAAAATCAATCCCCCGCCGCACTATCCCCTGAGATGGTTCACTTTTATCTGGGCGGCCCGTACACATATGTGCCCATAATTATCAAAGTGGTTTAAGTCAATATTTCAAACAAAAATTAAAGTTTTGACAATTTGTTAATAAATGTTTCAAAACCTGTAAAAAATGTAAAATCCAAAATTTTTTAAAAAATTGACTTAGACCACTTTCATAATTACGGGCACATATGCACCCTGGTAAAGTGGGCATCGTTTAAACTCGACTATATAATAGCAGTGAAAAATAGAAAGGATCAAAAACTATTTACATATTGGTAAAGTTCCTCGTTAACAACGCATCGATCGAACTGACATTTTTATACCAGTTGGACAAATAATACGTGGTTTCGTATTGAACTTTTAGGGTGTTTAACACGTTGTTAACGCATTATCAGTTAATTAGAATTTTTTTCAGAAAAAATTAGCTCCGATTAACTCGGTTCTACTGAGTTTTAGTGCGTATGTAAATGGGTGTACCCTCTAAGCATTTGATTCCGAGTCATTAGTTCGCAGCATATTTCAAAGGAGCGAGTGGGGGACAGTGAACCCCCCTCTACAGGTTCTTACTGCGAGATCAAGGTGCGCAGAAAATCATTGCGATAACTTCGTGGCGCAGCGCAAACCAGCACTGAGAACTCTGTAGAGTGGGAAATCTTCTCCTCTCGCTCCTGGATTATACGCTTGTAGACTAACGAGTCGAAATCAATTGCCGAGAGTGTACTAGGCACAGTAAAGAATCTGAGTTTTGCTTCGTTCGTGTAATTATTGTGGTTATTCATTCTACATTAAAATTACAACAAATTTTTGTCACCAAACGTTCCGGAAGTTTGCAATAGTATATTCTATCGAACATAAAAACTGACGATATAAATTTCCTCCGAGTTATCTTTTGAATCAGTCAAACAATGTTTTACCTAATTATTTATAGGTTGTATTAAAAACATGCGACCCGAATATCGTTAAAAGTCACATTTTACTCAAAATTTGCACGACGCTCGATTTTCACTAGTTTTATTTTAAGGAATGTGATGAAGTGCACAGTATGCCGTTGCCAAACAGGTTGTAGAGAATTCAAAGAATGAAAACTGAACAAACGTTGGCTCGCGACAGACCGAGTGTAAGTATATCAAATATAAATAGTTTATTTTATTGTTATGGTAGCCACGTACTACGTCTTTAGAATAAGTACTACTAATGCTACTTTAACGCTTGAGTTGTGGATATTATTTATTATCCGTTGGTATCTAGATACACGTGAGAATTAGATCTTCGTAAATGACAAGTTTGCATAGCTTTTCCTATTTAAACATAGTATGACATCGAATAAGAAAAATTTTAGAAATTAACACAATAATCGTGTTGCAATACTCAGTTCTTCCGTTTTCCCCATTTTTCTACAACTTTCTTCGCACAAACCGTTCTCTGACAATTTTTCGTTCGATACCAAGGATTTTTTCACACATTACTCGGCTTTTACTAGATTTTCGAACAAAATTGTGGCCAATATTGACTAAACAACAACTACCCTTAATTACCTACCTGAGTAAGTACCGAAAGTTCGGTGCCAGCATTCGGTAGAGGGAACTATTATAAAAAACAAATGGATAATGAATAAGTTGCCGCTTTACAACGTCGTGCTGTATTAAGCTGTATTTTTGAAAACAGGAAAGGCGGTCGGAAACTTTCCGCCGGCATTGTATATCAGAAATGTAATAACGCATGAATTTAGAGACGACAATAGCCACGAAAAATGTATATGAAATGTACAGGAATCATGCACACAATATACATCACTGCCAATGTGGTTTGACAAGTTCACACACATCGGCTGCAAAATTTGAGAATCCACTGCTACGTAAAAAACGTTTCAATATTCAGAAAATGGGTACCACAGAAATTATCTCGAATTAATCTGCAACCACGCGGCAATATCTTTTCTTTTTCAGTATTACAGAAGATGAAGAATCGACGCGGTGGCGTAACATCGAACATTGCTAACAATGCCTTAGCTCCATAAGAAAGCCTACATATCGGTCAAAACAGAATTGTTCGTTCCGATAACCGTCAACACGCGGTTCGTTTAAAGCTTGTGTTAGTGGCAGAATGTTCAATTTTGAAATATGGGATTGTTCGATTTCATGATGACATTGGACGACCGTATATTGTAATATCAATGCTTGAGAAATTGCAACAGTTCATTTTGGAAAGAATGACTCGCCTATTATATTTACTGACTGTTCAGGAATCAAGTCATTGTCCGTTTTCGAGTACCAATAATCATTTGGCAATACCATATTGCAATACTATTGCGGCTTGATTCGTGATTCGAATGCCAGTGAATTGGAGTGAGAGTCTTAAGACACTCCGGGATTAAGAAAATCGCCATGAATACAGTTGGCTTAAACAAGTTATCCTGATGACGATGCAGTTCAAAATGTTTCCTAATTGCGAGACCCACGGGGCAAAGTGTAACGCAGCAACAAGCAAATTTTTTATTCCACCTTCTCCTATTCTTGATTTGGCACTGTTTTACAATTGCAAATTTAATTTGGGAACGCCCATTATAAAGGAGTCTTATCGCACAGGACGAAAAAAGAAGAAATATATTATTTATGTCAATTAAATTTCAATCGGGATTGAAATTACTTATGTATAAAAAAATGTAATGTTATATTGAATTCTCATTTTGTAATGGAAATAAAATACTATGTTAGTTTCACAGAAATGTGGTAAAAACGCTTATTATTTCATAGGTTCTTCCCTTTTTTATTCCAGAGTTAGAATGCACAGCACATTTCTAGAGTAATATCTTAGAGAATTGTAAATCCGATATTAATTTCCACTTCGAGATAAAATTTTTGTTGCCATTGCGTTACACAAATTGGTTTCTAATCAAGAAAATAATCGAGCTAGAGAGGACACAAGAAGTATTTTGTACTAATTACGTATATGCATACAAGAGATAGTAGTAAATGATGCGATCCTGTTTCGAAGATCACGGATAAAGTACTTTGCTTGCACAGATTGAGTATTGCCTCATGCCTTCATTGAATCAGCTAATGAACAGTATTATGGTAATCCGATATCACAGATGGAAAGGAAACTTAAGACGAGCTCGAAATTCTCTGAACATGTATGCTCCATTTTCACTTAAGTGTCCATTGCTGACGTTCTGATCTTAGCCCTTTGCACTCGAGTAATATTCCAACATTTCCATTTACCAACACGGTGGTTATAAATATAATTTATCGTGAAAAATTTTAAATATTTTATATCTTTTCTGCTGGGAAAACAGTACGAGAGGTTTTATCATTTTCACATCTATTTATTTGCAAAATTTATCAAATATTGAATTCTATAATATATTGCAAAATATATCTTTGAAACAATTGACTGTTAAATAAACAACCCGTTCGCAGGCCTGATTAACTCTACTTTTAGAATTTTTATAAATTCTAACTATTCATATTTTAATTGAATTTTCTCAAAAATTACTCCAAACTCAACTAAACGAAAAGGTCAATATGGCGAATAAATAATAAAGAATTTTCAAAAGAAGCCAATGAGATCATTTCGAACTTATAGCAAATCGTTGCAATAATGCAATTTAAACGATAAATAATATTAAACCATCGATGACTCCAATAGGCATCACGCGCACTCTATCAATTTTCTCTACTTTTCCTTTCGAAGAGTTAATCCATTTGCAAATTTCGGCTAAAATGCTAATCGTCCTCTTTCTTTCTCGATGCAGGTAGACTTTCCAATACATTGCAAAACCTTTGTTATTCCAGTAATTTAAAAAATGAAACATTTATTGATATCCAGGCATTCCGAGATACTAACAAGGATGTTTGTGTTAGCACAAGTTGTATTTCGAGTGCAAAGGGTCAACAGCTTGCCTGGACTTCCTATGATATCGGATGCATAAGATCCACTCATCAACTGGAAGTGCCTTTTTTTGCCCCAGCTAAACGTTACTTCGACGCGTCGCTTCGAGACAAATTTTTTTTTCTTGAAATCGAGTTAGCTTCAATTGATTTGCACACCACCGCACTTGTACGCAGCGAAACGACTGTTACATGAGATCTCGATCGAAAGTTATAGACTTCAACGGATCGTTTATTGATACGAGTTCAATGAAGAGTGCTGTTACGTGTCGTAAAAATAGTTGTAAATACAACTTGCAGCGATTAAGCTCGATGATTTTTCGAGATGGCGAAGTAAGTCAACGTGGTCCTGCCAATATTAACGTCAATGCATTCCTTGCTCTACGAAAGCGAATAATTTGAAATTATCTTGCTTTCGTTTGACTTTCCTCGGGATTATACGTTTTACTTGTAACGTACACGATAATACTTTTAAATTGCACTTTTAAGAAGAGTTTGCAAAAGAATTATGCGATGATCTAAATTATTCCTCCAGATGTCTGGCAATGATTACAGAGAAATCTTACTTTTGTAGATTTCTTTTTAAAATTAGAGAAACTTCGCCTTTATTAAAATTTAGTCGATTATAAATTCGACAAAGGACAAGAAAAATGAGGAAGTTATACAAATGTAGGGTTTGAAGTGATTCATTCCTTTCATGCTACGACAGAAACTTCTCGAGTGGTCCACTTAATGAAATACTGACAGTTAATTGCAATATGCATGTGCTTCTAAGAATAGGCTGCATTTTGAGAAAGTAGCAGATGATATTCAGTCAAACAAAATTAAAAGTTTTACATTAAAAGCGGAACTTTAATAATATTGTATTCAATCTTTAGCACATACTTCGACATATTTCACAATCGTGTAA
Source organism: Mimumesa dahlbomi (assembly GCA_917499265.3). NCBI lineage: Eukaryota > Metazoa > Arthropoda > Insecta > Hymenoptera > Crabronidae > Mimumesa > Mimumesa dahlbomi. The sequence continues at coordinate 4,470,690 of OU824118.1, read as the reverse complement.
TAAATACTGGAAAATAGCAACAAATAGCATCATGCAATGTAAATCGCATTCCTAAAATCTCGAAAAATTTACATCACGTGATTATGGTTATGGTGCGTTCAACGTCAAACTAGTTAATCATACTCGATGCACGCTGATCTTTGGTTTTCTTTTTAAATATTCACATGCTGTATATCCTAGCCCCGATTTTTCGAGGTACAGCCAGTCAAAGTTCTATACAAGTCCCATTTTTTAATACTCAAACCTTTGAAATTACTCGTCGAATCGAACACAGAACGATGAAATTAAAAAAATCTCTCAACTCCATATAAAACTTCTAAATGTCACTCAACCTTTTCATAAGTACCCAAAAAAAGCGACCAGTGTTTATGATTTCAATTTGTACACCCATCTACCTCCCACCTTCCACTATAGTATATCGTTACAGCGTTTAGCGGGGAAAAATCATAGATTGTCAAGTTCGCGTTTCCTGTTTCTTAGGAAAGGGCTGTCAAGCGGGGTGCCTTCCGGCAAACTCCTTCCTCTCTCCAAGGATGAGTCCTGCTAGCGAGGGGACGTTGCCACTCGCACCGGACGTAATTACTCTTGAGGAGAGGAAGAAGGTGGCCTGGGACCGTCCGAACATGGAGGGGCCTTCTGCCATCCTTCCGCATCCGCGGGGCCCTGGATGCCAGAAGGCGCTCCCTCGTTTCTCCTGTTTGGACGCTCCCAGGTCGCATCCCTTCCTCTCTTCAAGGATGACCCTTCTCTCTGGCCCTTTTTCGCGGAAAGAAGGTGGACAAAAATTCAAACGGTGTTCCCAGCATGGGGGTTCGAAAGGGACAAAACTGTTAAAAAAGCTGTTTTGGGTGCACCGAGCAACCTGTGCGACTGGAATGGGCCCGAGGGATTAGCTTATGGTCCTGACAGAGAAAATGGATGAGTGGGAGGCTGGGACAAGGGCGACCGCGTCCCCTTTTTGGGGTGCGAGCCCTTCTCCCTTCACGAATCCTGTTCTCGAAATCTCCGGTCTAAGGTGAGAAGTACGAGGGCGGTTTGTGTAGCATGGTGATGCTTGGACGATGACTCCTATTCCCGAGGGCTACCTGGGACAAAGGCTGCATGTGGTGAGGCCGATGAAACGTAGAAGAGGGTTTTTTTTTAGCCAGGGAGGGCATCAACCCGTCGAACAAGTGGGGGCTTGCAGGTGTAAATCAGATACGTTTTTCCGACTTATGAATTTTGTGTTGTTTGAATACGAACTACCAGGGCTACGCGATTGGAAGAATATTCGAGGAGGCGTGTCCTGGATTTTTGAAATTTAAAAAATAAAACTGCATTTTTAGGTATTTATGCAAAACGGTTGACTTAAGTTTAAATATCGAGGTTTTCTCATTTCATTTATTCTATGTGTAGTTCGAAGTGTATTAGGTATATTCTGAAAGTTGAGAACTGTGAAAAAAAGTAACTTGGATCGAACTTTGAAAGACTTTCATTAAAAAAGTCTTGACATAAAATACACTACAATCGTTGAACAATCCATCATTCAGCGCCAGTTTAAGGATGATAGCTTGACGTGGAACACACCGTGCATATATTGTATTATTATAACTATTGTATCAGTCTTCTCTACTGGAATGATAATTCGTTAGAAATAAGTATCAAGCTTGTCTATTACTAGTATTTCAGTATTTCTCTATTAAGCGATTGCTATTGAAATGCAGAGCTACGTAGATACTAAAAGACATTCGTAAAGTTACCTGCAGCGGCTGCAACTTTGGTGTTAGAATCCCGATAGGTGCCGTTAATGATGGCAAGTTCCATTAGCTGCCGTTTCTTTAGCTCGTCTTCGCCATCAGCCTGCTAACAATCGATATCATCGTCAGAAAACGTATTGGCCTAATCAATGGACTGTTTTTTTTACATGCCTTATTTTTCTTAAAACGCTGAGTCATATTTTTACATTTAAAATATTAGAACCCATTAGTGAATATTAGAACGCAACACATCATTAAGGACTTATATTAAATTAATATATATTTGTTAAATAGAAAATAGAATTTGTTAAACTATTGTTACGATTGATTTAGTTGTTAATTATTTCTAATCACGGTCACGAATCGATAGTACGGATAAAGATCTCTTCCTTTAATATTTCTCTTTTAACAAAGATTTTTGAAGCCTGTTTATTTTTATTCTAAGATAACGTTTCAATTTGAACGAAATTAAAGAGTACCTAAAATACTAATTCTATCAAACACGTTGATTTCTCATAAATAATGAAAATTGATCGTGTATACGATTTGATTGTACCGATTTCACCAGCTCGAACTATCAATTATATTAATAACGAACACAATGGGGGTGGAAAAAGGAGGTAGAAACGCGTGGAGAAAAAAATAATTGGAACTTTCTCACCACGGGAACAAGTAGTTTCTTGACTTCTTCCACGGCTCTGGCGAGTTTCAATGTGGCACGGTTTTCAGTGTCTTCGACTGTCAGCAGTACGTGCAGTTCATCTGTCAGGTGTTCCCAGTTTGGCTTACCTCGATTCAGTTCCTCCTAGTAAATCAATTAATAGACAAATTAATATACATATCACATATATTCTGATTATATGTACCATAAATACTTGTCAACATACATTACAATTTAAAAATATATATCTAATTAACGAAAAATAAAATCTTCATAACGATTCATCGGTTCGATGAAAATTAAATATTGTATTTGCTATCTATATGTTGCCTAAACATGTATTTCTACGGTAAAAGTAAAAATGAATTTCATCCCTATCAGCAGTGATTCAAGAATTATTTAATAAAGGTCCACTTTCAATAGAAATACAATTGTATCATTTGTAAAAATCATTACACAAATTACCACATACACGGACATGTAGATACAATATTTATCAGCCTACTACACACACATACTTACGATTGTACTTGCATTCGTAAACCACACGCAGCTTGAAAAAGAAATATTTCATTTGAAACGAAATTACAATTTTGTCTATTTTTTATTCGTATAAAAAAATCGAGGCGTGTATTTCATTTAACATCGACAGGTGGATATGCATTTTTAGAACAAAGTTTTTTTAGATTTGCCTACACTTTTCTAGAGAAAATGCAAATGAACAGAATCTTGCTCAAACATGTTGCAATTATGCGTTAAATAAGGTTATAGTTTCACCAACGCGATTGATACACATTTTTCCGAACCAATCAAACGGATATTCTAGATGAATTAATGTTCCCTGATTTAAAGTTTTCTCGACGCAGGATGATGCTTCCTCAAATTTTTATTTTAAAAAGAACATAGGATCGGTTTTTTGTGTGTACTATTTATTATATTTTGACACGGCGAGATTGAAAAGGTTTTCGCATCGAGATCCATTAAAGCATAACATTAGTTTTTTAGAAATTCCGAAGCATATGAAAAAGGATTAAGTTTTCGTTGGCATCCGACGAGGTACTAAATACTGAAATATTGGTAATCTTATTCGATGACCTTGTATTTAAGATGCAAATAACAATGATTTTGCTTTACAAGTACTTTTAGGCAGAATATTAGCAGAGAAAGTTGAAGTTACTCTGACCTCATTTTCTCAGATTAATAGAACCTACTGATATTTTCGGATCTCGGTCGGTATATGAACGCTTTACCGAAAGAAATACTCCCATTTCAACAAATGCATTCTACGAATCGTCTGGTGATTTTAACAATCGGTTAATTTAATAAGATGCTAAGATGGTTTAGATCCTCATTTATTAATTACTATTATCGAGATTAAATATGACACACACTACTGTATAAAAAGTAAGGGATCGTCCACAGAATTCTGAATAAAATGGTGTGGAACTCACTATCAGAAAAAATCTTTAAAAATCGTTTTCTGATCAAGTTACAACATAAAATTCGAATGGTAAACTTTACCTATCTAAATATAGTTGTAAAAGTATGACGTAATTTGTGGAGAGAATGAACGAAATATACAGATTATCTTTGGAAGACTTTCTTGATGATGACTGAAAACAATCTCGAGTATAATACAATCGAAAAGGGAGTGGCTCCCGATGATAATTTCGAAGACTAGTGGATGCGTACACTCATTGTCAGTGGCACTCGCACACTACCACACTTAGCACCGCTAATAGTCTCAAGGATCTGTGTAGCTCTCCACCAAATTAACGCTATCCTACAGTAATTGACCCGGGATTAAAACCATTTGAAAAAACTTCGGCCGGAAATTTCTACCCCTCGGTATTTCTGCGCTGTAAAGTTTTTTTTTGTCTCAATGATCCGGCACATTGGAATTCAACCGTCCGAAAATTTCTATGCCAGTTCTCAAGTTTCTTTCGAATCAAAACGAAGAACGTTAGGGTCGTTCGGATTATTTTACTATGTCGCGAATTTGATCGCAATACCATAAGTACGACGGGAAATACACAAGTCTCCTTAATTATCAGAAATTAAATTAGTGCAAGAATCAGAAAGTTGATTTTAGTCGATCTATGCTATGCTGCGTTGATTCAGAGCAATCATTAGTTATTTTTGTTCAAGTGAGATATTGCGACACACATGTGTCGAATCGAATGCGGATTAATAATATTATTTATTTCGTTTTCCGATGAAAAATCAGGTGGTCATTGCATAAGCAGAATTTTCACACAATTATTTATTTATATTCTGCCAAGTGTCTATCACTTTTTTAATATAAATACATAAGTCATTTTAGTTCTGATTATATAAATAAAAAAAAGGGAACTATTTTACCTTTTTTTTGTCTCTCATAGAGCCCTTTCCGCGAACCATTATTTTACATCCTGTCTCCTGTTCTAGTTGTTTAGCTGTCATTCCACGAGGACCCAAAATCCTCCCGACAAAGTTGAACTGTAACAAAAAATACATTGGAAAATTATAAACTAATAATTACTACACAAAGAACGTTTTCAAGTACATATCACGGATGTAGTCTATGCTTCGTGCGTTTCACATGCCATTAATTTCAACGTAACTTTCATAAAGAAACGTCATGACACCGTTAATTACTAACCAGACAATGAGAATGTGTAACAAAGTAAGAAAAACGTTGTGAACCCAACCAGATGATAGGGCAGTAATCGCATTCCGAATTTTCTAGTTCAACGACAAAATTTTTTTGCAAGATAGTGACTTTAAGTAACGATGATGTTATTTAATAATAGCCATTTAAAGATAACAAAAACAAAATGTTGTAATCGTTCTGTATCAGCTAAATCATTTAACATCAATGAATACAAGGAAGAGCATCGCACTCATTTTCTTATCAACTAAAAATGACTATCCGGACTTATCGGATATTGTACTCGATCTTGATCCATCTTATCTCTCGATGGGACAAGACAGCTTATAATACAATTTTCGATAAATTGTAAATAGCATGAAATACTAATCAATATTGACACTCTCGAGTTTTGATGCGACTAGATTTAACTCTTGGTACTTTATTTAAATGTGGAGGATATTTTATAATACATATATTGTATTAAGATTGTATAAGATTGCGTGAAAAAATTTTGTTTGGTCTTATTATTGATTTTTGGGTTCTAAATATGAAATTGGGAAGTTTTGAAACAAATATCGAAAACAATCCTTCAGATGGAAAGTCTCGATTCATCTTCTTACATTTAGAAGGAAAACAAGGATTAGTGCACAAACCGAAAAATACCCAGAGGAAGAAGAGAAACCAGTTCTTTTCGTGAAACGAGTGAAAGAAATCCATGTTTCGAACAATATCACACTCTGTATGAATGTAAGTATAATATAAGCGAATACGCATTTGATTTTATCTTTATTTATTGAAATTGTAAAACGTAGAAGTTTCACAAATATAAATTAAAGGTTCGAGGCCTATTTTTCAAACAACTAGTAAAAAAAATGTTTAAAATATATACCGTCAACGAACTGTCCTTTGATGTAAATTTCAAATAAAAGGCTTAAAATACTAGGTGGTTATTGGCAACAAAATTGAAAAATAAATCGGAATGTCAAGGCTTAAACTGTAGAGAGCGACATGAATGTAAACCGTGCAAAATATTAGCTGCCCGTAGCTAGACGTTTTTGCACAATATTGATTCAACTGACACAATATTCAACTACGATATGCCTGTGAAAAGACGGGAATCAATCTGTTGTTTAGAATCATTACAGTATGACAAATAACTAAAGAACAACTGAATTAATGAAACTTCAGAGTTAATAGTTTTCGCAGCGATTTTAATTGCGGGGCTTTTTCTCTGATCCACTTTCTGCCAAGTTATCAAACTTGAATCCTACATCAAATTATACATATAGTTTTTAATATAGGCAACACAGTTTTACAATGATCTATAATTTTATATGTATTTGACAGTTTCAGAACAATATCAACAAATTTAACCAATGTAAACTGATGGCTGTTAATAATACTCATGTTATCGACATTTGTATCCATTATTGCAAGATCAATATTTGTCGTTAAAAAGGAATAATTTTTTAAAAATGTTTTTCGAATCGTTACAAAAAGTGCATGCATTTGCTTATAATTCAAAAATAAATATATATGTATGTTCTTCTTAAATCCATTGAATTCCCTCAGTGAACAGAAAAAAATAGCTAAAGAATTATGATGTGTCTTTATCCAAAAAAAAGTTCGATTTGAAAGTAACTTTCAACATATTAATATCATAATCCGGATAAATTGCGCCCAGTATCGCATTCGATATATGTAACACTATTTGCCAAGAAAATTTTGAATATTACTTACAAAAAGTAATCTCATTGACGTGAAATTAAACAAAACGACAATAATTAAGGGAATGAAATAAGTGTGTAAATAGATGAATTCCTTTCTTTGTAACAATGAAGTCCACTTAATAATTACAACAGTTAAAAATCATTCAATTATCACATACAAATGACGCGCACGTTGGCAAGAGCGATCAGAGAAATCTGTTCTTTCACAGTAATTCTATTTTAAGTCGACCAGAAATAACGTCTGACTGTACACATTCGATGGTATATTTCCATCAGGAGTTTATGAAATCTTTGTAGGTAGATTCCTACTTCTTCCGCTTCGTTCCACCTATATAACGATTTATATAAATTGAGGACAGCCACTGCGTAGTAATAAAATTTATTTTATACTAGGAACGTATTTATCGTGAACAACATCTTGAACGATACATTGCTTCATCCTTTTGTTCAACAAAACGATCAACCGCCCATTCATATTGAATATTTAAAAAATTAACCCCAATTTTCCTTGATTCTTTTAACTAATACCACGGGTATACGACGCAGTCGTACTTGTGCATTAATAAAACAGTAAGTACAAATATGGATAAAAGCTGTATGAAATAGTATAAATTCTTTGAAATTATCATGATAGTTTTTTTGGTTTTTTCTATGTTCGTCTATTTGAGTACATTTAAATAAATATCTTCATACAATTCTACCCGCAAAATACGATACAAGAGTAACTGATTTATAATGAACAGAAAATTAAATGAAAAGATATTTATTAATTTGGTAAACATAAGGGACGTTGTAATTATTGAATGTGCTAATACGCTCATACTGAAAGACTTGTTATTTAATTTAATACTAAACGAGAAACGAGATCAATTCTCAATGTCTACCTTCAACTAAATATTCTTTGCATATAAAATTATACGTGTGTGTGTGTGTGTGTGTGTGTGTATGTATACGTGAATTCCATTCGTGTGCTTTTCATTTATAAAAGTGATTCGGACGATTTTCCATTTAATGTAGAATAACAATATATATATATATTATAATCCATTCGTTGTTGACAGTCAACTATGTATATTCGAACATACTCAACATTGTACAGTTAAAATTACAATTAATCCAGCTTAATATTTTCCAACGCCGGTAAAGAATCTCGTGAAGTTTGGGAAAAAGAAATGAAATATGAAAGAAAGCGAGATCAGCGATTGAGAAGAGATAATAATTTAAACAATATTGTATAAGTAAATCGAAAAAGTGTTGCGCAAGAACACGTTAACATTAATGACAAGAATCGGGACGAACTATACAGATTTGAAACAGGAAGAGAAATCGCGAATTAGAAAGGAAATAGGAAAAGGAAGGCTAAGCGAAAATTAGGGCACTTTACTGAAAAGTGGACAACGAATGAAACTCAAATAGGGGAAAGTTGCCAAATGTGTCGTGGTCACCTAAATCGTAAACAGTGAATTATATTGTTATTATGTATTTCTATATGCGCTATCTACCGATTAACAGTGTACATATACAATCCGCTTTCCGTATCATGCAACTGTCTTATCATAGCAACGCATCGTTTTATGTGCCTCGGATTAAATTTAAAAAATCAGGAAGGATGATGTAACATTTATGAGATTTATAGTAAGCTGTATCATTTTTTAAAACCAATTAAATCTCCAGTATTTAATGTTTTCTATCCATTTCTTGCATACTATATAAACCCTTTGACTACGAAATGTGTGTATACACGGTCTGTATTTAATTTTCTAATTTAAATTCAAAGCTTTTCCCAGTCGATTTGATCTGTTAAATAAAAAAAAATGAAAGATATTCAAATTGATATTTTTATTTTAAAACTAAATTAGCACAAACGTAATTTTAATATCTAGATTTCTTCACTCCAAGGTTTAAGTAATCTTTCTTTCGTATTTTTAATGCCTTTTACTTCTATAATAGATTATTCATAAAAAAAATTTGAATTTAAATTTTTGTTTATTGTTATTTTAATTAACTAATGTTTTTTATTGATTTGGGTTCTATAATTGTTTATATTTCGAATAAAATCGTATTCTCATAAAAATTCCCAAAAACATGATTATACCAAAAATTAACTTAAATCGTCTTGAGGCACGTGTTGTTTTTAATTTTAAAAAAAAATCCCCAGTGTTTTTGCATCATAAGGAAGCTTTTTGGGGGGCGTCGCAAAAGATTTAATTTTTAACGACCACCCTAATACATATACATATGTATACGCCGTCTAATGTATTGTTGATGCTACACACTATTGTATTCTACTAAACTGATTTAACATAGAATGTATTCTTTCAGTGTAACATAGTAATTGCATCTAGGTGAACATAATTGGCAACTGCCTTAATGAATGCATGGTTTTATTACTGTTCAGTCCCATATGGTCTTAATTTTGCGGTATTTATTAATGGTTTCGTGTAAGAGAGCATCGCAGTCAAAGGGTAAAATTAAACGTTTTAGAAAGTCCTGAAAATTTCCTATTTCGGTTTCATAAATCGTACCGGTACCAGCCACGTAAAATTAAATCTCAAAGTTATCCTAAATAATGCATCAACCAGTGTATCATCAGATATTAATGCTATTCGTAATTACAGAAGATTAATTGTGTTTCTCTGGCACGAAGCTCATCTCGAAAATATGATTTAATGCATCGTTTGTGAAATGTGGATACACGAAGTTTGTGAAGGTGTTCTAAAAGATAGTAAAACTTATTAACGCAATAAATGTGATATTTAGATTTATTCTCAGCTTTTGTGATTATCCACAAACCAAATTTTACTCCTTCAAAAGTCGGTACGATATTGGAGACCGATAGGGCATTACGAGTTATGGTACCTGTTGCCAAAATTGTACTTCTCTTTACACTTAAAATATGGGATATATTGCATACATATAGGTCTAATTAATAAGTCATTATAAACAGTATCTTTGATCATTAAAACAAGATGTCCTCTATCACGCAGACTAAACACTTGTGTAGAAAAGCATACTAAATTTTCCCTAGGACCCAAAGTTTCTGAAGTAGTACGATATTGATAACTTTCCCCTAAATACAGACTACGATAATGCATGTGTTGCGAATCGATTCGGGGGAAAAACTTGATATAAATGTGAAAAGTGTCGTGATTGTCTAGTGTGGAAGTTCGTGCCGTAATGAATAATGAACCATTTTCTAATAGTAAAGGAGCTAAGAAAAACCCCCACCGCTCTTTGATGTTGTCGGCTTCATCAAAGGTGTAAGATAAATAATAGCGTTGATTTGAAGATTTAATGGTGTTACTTGAAGCACAAAAAAAGATGACCTACAAGTAGTATTTTTCGAGGAATTTTGATCCGCGGAAAGGTGGTAAAGGTATAGCCAATAATTTCCTGAATACTATAAACACTGAACAAATGTATATTTTCTTGATACAATTCATAACTAATAAGAAAACAAATAAACGCCCAAAAAAAAACGTAAAACTGCTAAAAGCAGAAGTGCAAAAAGTAAAAAAATCTTCAGGCAGCTTGATCTAAATGTGTACAAAGCTTTGACTACATACAGTAGCGTAAATAAACATACAATTTTAACACTGATTCTAACAGAATAGAACGAGGCGTAGAATAGATAAAAAGAAAAATGTTGTAGGAAAATTTGTGTAAGAAAAATGTAAAATACATAGCAAGTAAAAGCTCTAGATAAAAAAAAGATTATCCTACTATTTTCTAAAATGCGATTCGATTGAAATATTTGTTAAAATTTGGTATAAAGATGGGATCAACTAAAGTAAGTATCTAAGCAAAATTTAGCTTATATACAAATACATTGATAGGTAAACCCGCTACCTTTCAATGCTACTTTGAATACGTATACAGTGTATATGTAGAGTGTTCCCAAATCGCTGAAGTATGTACGTATAATTCGCATATTCCTTGGACAAAAGCAAGAAATAGATGTGTACGGACATTTTTAAAATTAACACTCGTTATCGAAGCATTAAATTATGAAATTTCATAAAATACAATACACGTACGAACTAACACACATGGGAACTTAATGGTTGAGTATGCATGGCCGAAAGACCCAAAACTATCAATAATAATCGGTGACCTTCTTTCTTTGAGTTTTGTGCAATAAGATGAATTCAAATTCTAGAATGACAAGGTTTCTGTCGCAGGAGATCAAGTGAACATTAATTGTCAATGACAAATGGTCTATTTAAAATTCTTCTCCAAGATCGCGGAGACCATCTAATCACACCCTAAACCCATCTAATCAATGGTGTTTTGTTTTCAATAACTTGGCGACGACTACAATAAACAAATGATGTTGCTGTACATACATTTGTATCTCCTATGACCACGGAGAATTTGTAGATAACGCATATTTAACCCCGTAGATGACATACAATGGAAAAACTAAGTGATAAAGAAAACAGAAAAAAGTTTTTCAATTGGAGATTTGTATTTCATTAAAGAAAGGAAAGGGGAAGATAATTAAAACAAATAAAGCGGAAGGATCAATATTAAGGATGATAGATTATGGAGCGGTGAAGATAAAGTCAGGAGGAGGTGACTTGAACTTTTAATCGAATTGAATTTTTTGCTTCATGGTGCGAAAATATGATATCAAATGATACATGCAAGAAATTAAAGAAAGCACAGTTTCCTCCCTTCTTTCTTTTTTTCAGAAGAGATACTGACACAAAAAGAAGGGCATTGGGTGGTGCTTGCAAAAGTTAACAAAAGTTGAATTCAAAACACGAACATGGCTAAAGCGTTAAGAGAATAACCGGAGAGCAATGAAGTATTACGAGCAAATGGTGACAAGTTGTAAAAGAACAATCTTAACCTGTATAGAAAGGAGGAGAAAGAAGAACGAGGACGGAAAAGGAAACACGTAAACGGCAGGTGATACGAGAATGTTTTATGACATCGTTTCAAAATGTCTCGCGTGCAAAATTGATTTTTAATTATATACCCACGCGAAATAATCAAAATATTTCGCCCATATGATTTTTTTTTCATGCGGTTAAAAGAACATAAAATCGAAGGCAATTCGGCCATGAATAACTTCTGAAGGAGGTGTAGAGAAAATATTGTTTCATGTTGAAATCTGTGAATGGAAAAGATACTTACGTCAGGATGTTCTTTAACGGGCACATAGACTTTTTCTGTGAGTGTCGTAATGTCACCCTCAGGCTCTGGCAAAATCAGTGGCTCCTTTTTAACACCACTGATTTGAAATAAGCTTGCCCGTACTTTTGCAATTTCTGTAACAGAAAATAGAAATGGTCACCTTTCAATATGCATAAAGTCCAATATTACAACTATATACTAAAATATATATCTATCGGTTGATATTTCACGATGCAAAAAATTCACATAGAATTATTGCAAGAGAATTGAATTTTTTACTAAATTCGAAATAATAAAAATGTATAATTTCAAGGAACGCATACTTTGATATCCAAATATAAATTGTTAGTATTAAGCGAAATTGTCGTCTCACGTGAAGCATCATTGATTGGTTGCAAAATTCGATAAAATTGATATAAGAATACTTTTCCTTTATCAAAATAAAAATATTTGTAAATTGTTTGACCCGATAAATTGATACATTTTTTAGAATTCCTTTAATACCATAAATATTTATTTTCAATATAATTATTTCGATAAACGTGCAAAATAAATTGATATAAATCGCTCCGAAAATAATTTTCTCTTTCTGTGCTACTCCGTACAGCAGACAAAAGTGACGTAAAATAAGTATAGACTTAAAACTAGATATTAAGCATAAACAGCTACCAAAACTATCAAGATATATCAATAATTAACATATTAACCCTTTGCAACTTCATTTTTCCGCGCGATGCTCGATCAGCAGCTTGGAATCGTCTTTGTTCTATCCTGATCGTTAAATATAGGATTTTCAGATTTTCGGATATTGATAGATGTAAGAGAGGTAGTAATAAACATGTAAAGTGTTCGTAAAGGAACTAGTCTGAGACACTCTGATTAGGAGAATCACAGAATATCAAGTATTATTCAAATAAGAAACAGTCGAATATTTTCAGTATACATATATTATAATACAATTGTTCTACGATTTATGGGAAAAACATACTCATGCAGATTCTGATATTAGTATCATGGCAATACACAGGTTGCTGTAAGGTATGTGTATGTATAATAATTACTTGTCAACGATATACGTTAGAAGTAGGAAGTAAAAAATTGTAAAAGTCGAATATGAATAGCCAAAAGTAACAATATGTAGGAGTATTGAGAAGACAGCGATAATCAAATAAAAAAGACCCTTCTATTCGGATAAATTTTCCCTCTAAGTTCATAAAGAATTACGGGTATTTATACTTCGTTGAAGAAGAACACGCCAGCTCACCCGCAATAACCTTACGATACAATTAGAAACATTAATCAGACGGGGAACCACAAATACTTGTAACAGACGTACGGTTGCTTGATAAGTTTCATCAAGAACGATTCAAACTTAAATTGAATGACTACGTTTGGTTACAGAGGTAATTCGATTCCCGACTTTTATACGCGAAAAAAGTTTCTATGGAAAATACGAAATGTTAGACAAAATTCTGGAAAACCATTGGAAAATCAATTTACGGGCCTATAGTGTTAATGTATAAACTTGGTAGAATATAAATAAAATAAATATCTACTGAAAGTCGATTCTTTTTCATTTCTTTTCTATGGCCATTGAAACTCATGTTCATGTAGTTCATTTTAGTGTTAATAAATACACGGCAGTATTTAAAAAATATGTTTTAAAATGTACACTTCAATACCAATAATGATACGGCTGCTGGGGGCGATGGTTCAGATTATTCTACAAATAAAATTCACGTTTCTGTCAAAGCGTGTCTCTATACAAGCATAAATAAGTGAGACATATACAGAATTTTTATCATTCGAAAGATATAAAGTAGGAAAAACCTGTCAGACTGAAATTAAGTGGAATGTATTATCGTAATAACTAATAGCAGATGTTTGAAGTAGGAGATAAAAAGTAAAGCAATAACTTGTGAGAAATTATGTAGTACACCTGTACATCTTGATAAAGACACACTGTTGGTATATGTATACACATACATATATATATTGTAATTTTCACACATTATGATTTCTATCCTGATAAATCACAGTTTTTCCCGCGTAATTGTTTGTTTGATTTATAAGTACTGGAAACTAACATTTTTGTATATACTTGTGCATAATGTGATAAAGTAATCCTGTGAGTAATATTTAAAGTTAATTAAATTACACTGTGAAATACAGATTCAAATAAAGTAGGAACAACGCACGGCGGCTGTAAAACGACAAGTTAAGCTTCGAAAACGTGAAAGTAGCGGCATATTCTCATTTAGGAATAATAATTAATATCGATTGGAAATACATTCGTGCAATTTGTTAAACTGCCTTTATTCATTTTTAAAAGATGGTACGAGACATTGTGCTCAAACCAACCGTTGTATAATAACATAATAATGTGCACACGTTAGTTCTAGTACTTTGAAAAACCTCTTTATTCAAATTTGGATACTAGGCAATTATTTCAATTTAATATCTTTGAAAAAATTCTAACGGTATAAAGATTTTACAATAATCCGATATTCTTACTGATTTTTTATTTTTATACATATGTGTATATAGTTCAACACATGAACATTCGGAGAGCGTATATTTAGATCATAAACCACGGGAAATGAAATTGGCAAGAGTTAACAATCTTGAGGTGCTCGGGAAATTTTAATAGAAAGGGAGGTCGAGTTGTGTCCCATTTTATAACTATATTAAGGGGTAGGAAGTCAAGGGGAGGTTGGTAATTGTATAACACCGACGTAGATGACTGCTCCCAATTCAAAATAGTAACATAAAATGGTTTTAGATTTCTATTCATTTTTCCTCGTTATTACTAAAAGCCAATATGTCCAAACAATTTTTAAAGAAACCGTATTACGTTCTTCAACGTTTTTAACAAGACTTCCAACAAACCAAGTACGTGGCAATTCTTTTTCACAGATTTTTGGCTGCCATTTCACAAATGAGAACGTCCATAAGTGCCGGTACCGGTTTTCTGTCCCCTAATAAATCCCCCGTATGGGGTGCGGCTTCACCCCTCTCGGAATTAGGTACTTTTCGTTGTACTCCCTTAGTCCCCCATGGGGTGCAGATTTCATTCGTTTCGCTTTGTTCCATCTCAAAGGAACTGGTATTTCGCTGTTAAACGGCAGCATGTAATTGGATGCGGGGCGGGAACTCTGTGCCATTTTGTTCTGCGGATTACGCGTTCTAAGTGTGGCCAGTGTTTTTTTTTTTACCTCAAATGCTAACGCGATCCTCGATCGGGTTCACCGTAATCCTAATAAAGATCTATATTACGGAAGGACGGAAACCCTTGTGGGCGTTTCACACTTCCCGATATATGAAATACTTGATTACAGCCTTCCGAGACGATGGATGTAATCATTGATCGAACTAGTGAGGGACGGTTGGTGAAGTGATGTCAGTTAATTGGCTAATTGGTGTTGAGATCATCACGGTGGTGATCTATATGCGGCTCGTGATCATTGCCAGCGACGCAGAGGAAATCACCTCCTTCTCGTGTCCTGATTTTCTCGAATCTTTAGCATCTTATATCACACACGTATGAATACACCCGCACCCACGCGGGCACGGCGCACATTTATAACACACGCGTGCGTGAAGTTGTGAACTCTGTTTGCGAAGAGACAGGACAAGGCAACACTTTCAATTTAGTATCTTATAATAGCAGCCATACGCTCTTCCGTTCCTCTTGCCTCATATTTGTGTTACGTTTCAGAATGAATAGACTTTTAATAGTCGTCCTTAATTTGCGTACAAGTATCTCAGAAGTGTTTATGTTCGTTACTAGGCAAAAACGCTCATTGCGCTTCCCTTCTATTTCGGTATTTGGAATTTTGGCAGGAACCTCCTTTCGAACCTGCTGTTTTCCTGTTACGCGAATTTCATTCCATCTGCAAAAGGATAACAATCTCTCGCGATCCGCGAGTGATTCATTCGTGGTTTTCCTTACTATCGAACAGAAGCTAACACGTGTTTCCATTAAATTCTCCAAGAACTTGACAGTCATTTATTCCAACGAATTAGAAACATGGGACACGTTGAGAACAGTTTGTGCCAGTTTGAACCGAGCAGCATAGCTGAGCAACTTGCGCCACGGCAAGGTCGACGTATTTAGCTATTTAAATATTCCAAAAGCACACTAAGTAATTTTCGTACACCATACGAAAGGCATTTTTTCCTCTCCAAATACGTAGCTGCGTACTAATGAAATTTACTTCGCAAATTATTCTGATCGCGAGGAATTCAGCGTCAGTACCGCAGGGAAAATAGGATGAAGTGGTAGCGGAAATGGTGAGTCAGAAATGGTAATGGTTTAAAATAAAATGGCTTACGTTAGTATTGAAATACGTAGCGCTTTAATTGCCGTATGTACAGAAGTTATCTCACGAACGGAATTATCTTGAAAAGCGAAGATACCGCGTAAAAGAGCGTAAGTAACCATGTGTCGGTGAGAAGAGGCCGCTTGCAAAATAGAGAGAGTTAACGAGGCCAAAAATGGCCACCGGCTGGTGAAGAACATCGATGGACGACCTACGGAAACCGGAATCCATGTTGAGATACGCCGGATATTTTCTTGCAGCAAAAAAACTAACGCGAGACAAGTTTCAAGATTATTAAATTGTTATAAAGCGGATTTATTTCTTGCGCAAAGAAATTCCGCGAAACGTCACTGATACAAATTAAATCTAAGACTGGACAAATTCTAAACTCGTTTTGCTGAGAAAAAAGTACGTTGCAAGGTACTCGCACCCTTCAAATTTACTGTGACAATGGTCAGATATGTGGTCGACAATAATAGGTTGAGTTATTTGCATAGCAAATAGAAGGCATGGATCTAAGCGATTGTACCACGATAATCGACCAGATATGTTATAAAACCATTATTGCGAACTAACGAATTACTACGCAGGGAGTTGTCATGCAAATGAAATCAACATTTCAATCGATTACCGCTGGAATAATTGTGATTTATTCAGGTCAACAAAAACATGGTTTATGAGTTAAATACCATTTCTTGCGAAGTTAAGAAATAGTTTTGGGAAATAAACGAAGAAATTATGTGTTTGTTGTATTGTATACTTAAATATTAAGGTTTTGGCGAATAATTTAAAATGTACGATAAGCGAAACAAACGAATAGAGGATCTTTAAATTCACTTTCTTAGTTAATGTACTACGTTATTTTTTAATGTAGCATATCGAAAATTGCGAAGAAATTCTAAACGTTTACATCCAGCAAATTGCTTGATCACGAAGAACAATGTAATCGAAGCTTATAATTTTTTATTGTCTTTTATTCCTATAATGAATTAAATTGTCTGTTCGCATGTGACTCCGCTATCGGATTCTCATGACAAACGTATTCTTATAAAATTGACATTCATATTAGACAGGTAATTTTCATGTAGATAATACCATATAATCAAGTAATACTACCGACTAAAATAATACGCATGTATACACCCATACATACATATACATTACGTAATTTACTTTTTACATGTAGAACGTGTCCTTCTTTTTTTAATTTCAACCAATTCTTTAGGTGGACTGACTAATCAGAATATTACAACATATGTGATATACATAATATGTACATATGTAAAGTCTTGTAAAATTGTTGGTCTATATTTTTTATTTGTTTTAAGAACACAGCGAGTATACTTGTATCATTTCTAAGAACATAAGGAATCAAATGACGTTCGATTTTTTAATTATTCATAAGTAGGAAATAGCTACTTCAGGACTTCGATGGTAAATATTTGTCAAAAAGCTGATGCATATTTTACTTTTCGTTACAATGTTATAATACAAGGTTTCATTTACTTCCTTGCATTCTTTTATACCATCTGAAGTATGAAAAAAAACATACAGGCAATTTTACAGAACTTTAAACGTATTTTGTCATTTTTCAGTAGCGGATCCGCTCAATCCTAACAACCAAGGAATTCCGTCAAAAACTAAGATAAATGATAAACATATCACTCGACTCTGCAAACAAGTATTTAACAAAAAACTCGGACCAAGTTTTTCAAACCGTTGTATATTCATATGACATACCCGTTATAAATCCTTCCTTGAACACTATATGAGGTGCCTAGAATACAAGGGGTATAAGTGACTTTTATTTAGTTCTGAGAAAATTAAGTTCAAAGTTCACAAACGCTCACAAATCACAATATAATACATGTTTTTTTTTATTCAAGAATGGTAAACCATGTACAGGGTGGACATTTCACTTAGATCCCCTTACCACTAAATAGAATGGTAAATTCAGAGTTTCATGGCACAGATCTCAGTTCTTTTGAGAATATCACTTATACCCCTTGTATTCTAGGCACCTCATATGTACTCTGAACAACAAATTTCTTATAAATGAACTCCAAACTCTTGACTGACAATGTACCTATGTATGTACAGTCGTCCAATGATGTCATTCGATTCTTTGATAGACGTCTCATGCAATTGATATTTATTAATGATACGCCCTGAAATAGTATTCATTTTGGTCACTATCAACGTCTTCAATTCAAATTGATAATCTTCGATGGCCAGGAACATGATCGATAAAACAACGACACGTTTCACGGTACATCGGCAAAATGGGTCGTATCGAATAAAAATGCCAAATGAAACTATCTTATTCGAACCCAACGTTAAAGTTCGGGAACAACGTGGTGGTACTTCTTCGAACCGATGAAAATCATCTAACGTGTCAAAATATAGAACGGCATCCAAAGCACCACATACTATTTCTCACCGATGACCTTGTGGCCGGTGCAACATTAAACCCGAGGGGGAAAAAACCGAAATAAAAGTGCGGTATCGATAACAACTATTATAAAGTTCGATGCTTGAACGATTACGAAAAGACACCACGTTACGTAGGAAAATGTAACCGAGCATACGTAAAAAAAAACGATAAGTGTAAAATATCTATTACATGAAAGTAAAATGTCACGTGAACGATATATGTTTACAAGCACAGTTACCCAAGAGAATAATTGCTGCAGAAGATAAACATATACCGTTCTTTTGAAGGCCGTCGAATGTTCAAGGTCATCGAGATGCTTTTTAATCGAATACCAAATTCAACAACATGTTAACCGGAGCTCGACGACGAACTGTTGAGCATTATTTTTATGTGAAAATCACGTGACATTGCAGCCTGTACGAGTAAAATCTTTAATACTGTAGAATGTCAACGTTGTATTATTCACGTTGGAGTCATTGCTTCAGGCATCTCTGTAATTTAATTTATAACATGTCCAATTGTTTGAATGTATATCTTTACTTTCACATCGACGGCAAACGAGCAAACAAAAATGAGTCTCATCTCAAAGAAGCATTTAGAAGATTAGAAATTTTCTGCAGATTTTCTTTCAAGTGACATAACGAGAATAAAATTGTCATAGGGCACTTATCTTGCGGGAGCTAGAGTTTCAAGTGCAATATTACGACAACTTATTGTGTGGCAATATGCCATTATGTTGTGTAATTACGAAAAAATGTACGGCCAACTACTTTGCGCTGTACAACATAATTTCGTGAAAAGTATTGCGTACAGAATATTGCGCTCGACCGTAGCTGTGAATAATTGTAGAATTTAACGGAAGAATTGTTTATCACGGCATAAATAATAGTAAAATTCAAGAACAGTAGCTAGTAGCGAAAATACCGTGCCCTTGGTTAGTTCATTGTCAGAAACGCAGTGCCCAACAAAATGCCTGAAGAATTTGGCTACTAAACAAATGCACGTTCTTCAAATAATATCGAATAAATGTGAATAAATGTCACGTAGAACACTTCTTCGTTTTATTTCCGATAAAAACCGTAATAATAAGAGGGGAGCCCGAGGCAGATACACGGCATATTGAAAATATTTGTGTCAATAGCGAAGCGATTGTTCAATCGTTCCTGTTTTCATACAAAAATCTGCGACATTTTCTACTTGCCGCCAGTGTGTCTGATATTGCGACTTTCAATTAATCGAATTGCAAATCTCATCCCGTGTGAGAATATTTTCACGTGACATTGATCTTCATTAGTTTTCTGGCCTTAATACGTCGTTGTTAAACGAAGACGAATTAACTCGATAATAGAAGAATGAATCTGAGTGGCTCATTCGCTTCGAAGTCTTAAATCCAATGAATCGAAGAATTCAAGATCCGAGCCAACCGATAATTTATTTCGTCAAACACAAATATCGGTAAACAATTCGTCAATCCTAATAAAATCATTCGTAAGATGACACAAAAGATGTGCAAATTTCATTAAAGCCATGTATTTCGACTAAAATATGTTTGTAGTGGTAACGAGTCTCGATCACGAGTTTTTCAATTATACGATATTTGCCGGAGCGTTTTAGAAAAATTAAGACTTTCCGGTTATCATCTGTAACAAATGTTTCATTCTCACGACCCAACTTCGATCGCTGATGACGATGAATAAGATAATTCAAATGTCAGACACACTACGTAATACATATATGTATACATACATACATATAATGGTATATGTATAGTTGTAGGTGGCGTTACCACGTGCCAGAGCAGAAACATTCATGTCGCTTTCGTGTATCAGCATCGCAACACCGCCGCGCAGTGACACCAGCGAACCATCAATGAGATCATCAATGTCGTAATCGCAGAAACTACGATCCATGACACAGATTAAGTGGTCGAAGAAGGAGATCGTCTTACGAATAGACCAATTATTCTCGCGCGAAATTTATACATATATTTGTCTAAATAGACTATATAACGTATGTCGTACCATTTATCAATTTATCGTTCCAAACAATATCGACGATTTCCGGCATAAATGACGTAGAATTCCGGTTATGGCGATTAATTACAGATTCATGGGGCCTAGATTATCGAAAATCTTGATAATATAGTTGTATACCCATACAAAAATTTATGTAATTTTTTATACAAATTTTAGTATATAAATTGTAGATCATTAATATAACAGAAAAAACATTTTCTGCGTTACATTAAAATCACGCGACATAAATCATTGATAAATATTGTTAATATGGCTTTAGATTTTCAACATTTTCTTGATAACAATGTTTATAATTTTTATGAAAATTCATGTATAATAATTTTGAATTAAACATTACTACTCATTTTAAACAGCTGATTCTGAATCCATAATGAATTGTATTGTTTGAAAATTTAACAACCTTAATGGATTCGAATAATTAAGGTCAATTTATATAAATTTCAGGTCATTAAGATAATCGACAAAATTTGATCCATTACATAAAAATTATAATGCATAGATCATTGATACAATCCTATACAGAACGTCAGGCAACAAAAAATGATGTACCGAAAGCAAACGGTGACTATTGTAGACACAGTTATCGTGAACATTATTAGGGGAAATAGTTTAACAAGGTATAATAATAGGGAGTCCGGATAAAAAACAATCGAGATAATAGGAAATCTATTGAATTAGTACTAGCTATTACATATAGTAAAAATTGGTCAAGGGTTTATAAATGTATATATGAGAAACGGGCCGCTAATTGGTTTGAAAAATTGAAGAGAATTTGTATGTATTTTTATTAAATTCTTTTACAATTATGCATTAAAAAAACAGCGTAACATTACCTAATACTTTATACGAATGTATTCGAAGCATCTAAGAAATATACTAGGTAGACACTGATGTTTTTATGTTTAAACACATAGGTTGTTATTCATTGGACCAATCTTTATAGTAAAAGCAATTCAAATAAGGAAAGATGAGTGTTCCTGTATAGGTGTGTAAATACGAAACGAGGAATGTGAATTTTAATGCCTTATCTCTTCTAAGGGAAAAAGCAAATTTTCAAGTTATAATGTAGGCGCGAATTCCGAAATAATGTGATGCATCGAATTCATGGTTGAATGCAAGTAAGACTTCGCACTTTATACTTTGGCATCGTCTTCTTATCATCCCATGCAAAGCAGGTTTTAGTACAAGTATTTCTTTCAACAAAACCAACAAAATCTCGCGCTGCGGAACACTCCAAAGTTGACATGTGACGGCACGACAGTAATGTATATATATTTAACAAATACATGAATAGCCATTTACGAAAGGAAATATTTAAACGTAGACTGTACCGTACCATAATAATCTTTTAGTTTAATTTAATGTTGCTGTGTACCATTTAACCATTGGACAATATTTTCTTAATCTAGGTACATCAAATTCTCGCATCGTACAGAAAAACTATTAGAAAATATTTGCGAGACACATTCTTACGTTGATGTGTAAAATATATAAGTAGGAAGAAATTTTTTTAAATCTCTAAAGTTGCATTACGCTGCGCAATATTTTTGAAAAAAAAATAAATTCCTTAAACAGATTTTTCTCTAACTTCCAAAGTTGTCGATGTTTCCGTCGGTCACATTATATGTCTTACATTTATATGTCAAGTGATAAAAACGTATAACTTCGAGCTTCAGGGAATCTAAATTTTTGAATAAATTAAATTTGATTGTTTTTAAATAAATAAAATTTGCATAATTGACTTTCACTCTCATTATATATTTTGCTATTTATCATTTCAATAATGTATGCCTAATTGACAAGTGACAAAGCTATTATTTGAACAACGCGAAATGTGAATATTAATTCATGGCATCCGATTGTGAGATAGTTTCTTTTCTCGTTTGTCTGCGTATATATTCGTAAATATCCACGAACTTGACGTACTGAAAACGAATGTCATGAATGTAAACAAATAACACAACGGATGTCGTATAGGATAATTTGTCATTAAATCCTCCAATTTTCACTCAAATATCATCTAATATTCCAAAATGCTATTTCAACTCCAAAATAATTTTCTTCCGCAATAAAGATTATCATTTCCCCACCCAAGACAAAACAGGAACATACTCCAATAATATTTAAATTTCGGAATATGAAATAGCATTCGCTTCGTCAAAGTACTAAATATTTCGCTATGGATCTGTTTGTTCTCCTAGTAGAAATTTCATTTTTTTTATTGGTACATGCATATGTATATTTAAATCGCTTTGACTACGACTTCCGGTATTCTTTCCTACTTTGTATTGCTTCCACTGCAAGACATCGGAATATAAATAAAATATGTGCGGTCCGTAATTTGTTCCTTAAGACAATGAGTCTACTCGTGACGTAATGAAATAATTAATCCTTTCATTACCACAGAGTGTAAAGGAAAAGAGTTTCCGGCGTACTAGCATACCGATTGTATCAAATCGCGATTTAACAGTTCTATTGCGATTAATTCTATGCGACATTATGTATTTTATCCTAACCTGGATACTTCAGTCCTAAATAAATACATATACATCTATGTTTAATACTTACAAAATTCAACATGATTTAATTTGCCGTATTTACCGATCGCATTCAACGAAAATTTATCGAGATTAACGAAATTATAATTTTACCACTGAAATTTAATTAAAATGATTTAAATTTACCGTTTAGTAAAAGATTTGCAAGTAGAATTTGTCTCTTTGTAAAATACACTACATTTCTAGCCTAGAGACTGTTAAGAACGATAACACGAGTAAGGAACGTATGTATGTACTACATACATACAAATTGTGCAATTGATAAAATGAGAAAATGCAATAATTATTCAGATATGTTATCAATTTATTTACAATTCGATAGTCTTGTCGCGAGTCGATTGCGATCCCTTACTTAGAATCATTCTTAAAAATATTCACATGACATTATCCATATTCGCTGTGCTTCCGTTACATACATACACATATGCACTGGTGTAAGTACATGCTACTCATATTCAACTCGTATCTCCGTCGCAAACCTACTTAAGGAGCCCGTATCTTCCTTTCGTGTAGCGAGTTCGGAAGTTCTACTTATTGTTAGAACTCTATATTGTAATGCGATGCACGAAAAAGTACCGTAATTTCAAATAAATTATCTTTATTGCCCTAGGTATTTATTCTGAACGTTTTAATATTGAATATAAAAAGATATTTAAAAGAGTAGAAGAAAGTGGATATTTGTACCTATAATTTCAGATAATATAAACTCTGTGCTTGTAAAATAAAATCTTTGTAAACTAAATTTTCAGTTAAGAACCACTTTAAGAAGAACCTTCAACGTGTTCCCTTATTATTAATTGCAGTTTTTCCTTTTGCTTATAAATTACACGCCCTGTATTTCTAAAGCGTTTTCTTCCCACAATTTGCATATGTTATAAATTTGTGTATTATCGATGTAGTTAAGACGGTGCCGTGCAGAAATACAAAGTTGAAAAATACTATACGAGTTAAACTTAAAATTAACAAAGTTAGATATTAACGATTGTATTACATACACTTTAATATCTTCATTTAATTTAAATTAGTGCAGAAAAATCTTTTATTGTATTTTCGAATACAATTCTGTAAGAAGATTCGAAACTCAATTTTATTTAAGAAAGGGCTAACAAAATTGTTATAATAATAAAATATTAGAAGACATTTTAATAGCATTTATAGAAATACCAATTTTGAGACTGGATATATTATAGTATATTAAATACAAACTCCTTGATTGAATACTTGATTATTTAATTTTAAATTTGATGACTTAACATTTTGTATTTTACTAAACAAAAGAAAAATGAACATTCAAAACAAACGTCAGCTTAGGAGAGATCATGAGTTCCCTGATACTTTTTACTATTTTCACCAGAATCTTCAGTAATATAAAACATAAGCTATCATCTGCGAATGTAAAAAAGTTCCGCGAAAGACTACGCTAGATAAAGCTGCAAATTAAAAAATCCGGAAGGAACATCTGACGTAAACGATGAACAAGACAACTTTCAGCGTGCCGTTGAGCGAGATTATACGTTGGAACGAAAGCAGTGAGCAACATTTCAATTGCTCCAAACATTACCAGGCAGTCAGGTGAGACGATTCGAGAAGAACGCTAAAGACCAGAAAATTCGAGGGTGAAGAAGACGACAAAAAGTCAAGCCATATCCTTCGACTGTATTCCTAGTCGGCCGTATTCACCGGAGGAGTTCACTGTTACACACTTAAGTGGATTCCACTCACTTTTTTCATACACATACACGTACACACCGTTACACGTTACACGACGGATAACGTTTATAACGGGAAAACTGTTCGATGCCAGCACCTGTTAACAATACCAATATATCCGTGAAAGATACTCGATATTATATTAGATCTGTATAGAGGCACTAAGAGAAACGATATTGAATCATAAATATTTTAATTCGATCGTATCTGCTCCAAGGTTGCATGGGAATTCGACATAATACTTATTTCCCTCGAACGAAGTGTGAATATATTATTTACTTGTTCCATGACGCTACGTTTTACTGTGTGCGTTTCTCAATTGTCAATTGCCAGTGTGACTAATATCTGATGATTATTTTATCGATGAGCAGTTGATTCAATGAAATGCTGGTATTCGGTATTAAATATGCCGAGTTCTTTCTTTATCAGTATGCATGCGTCATCGAATTTCCAAGCATTTTAAGAAACGCTTTATAGGCGGTATTGCGTGCCATTAACGCGTTAATAGTATGTTTCTTATGCTCATTAGTTGATTGCTCTATTTATAGGTATAATACTTAACAGAACCCGCTGCGATCGCTAAATTGTGAAACAGAAATATCAACTATTATCGTATACGTAATTACTATTAGATGTATGTATGTATTTACGTGATACCGTCAATATCATAGTCAGATTTAGCGGCGCAGTGAAAATTTAAAAGGCATTAGTTTCCATTTACTCGCCCTAGGATTAGCTACGTGAAATATGATAACGGTACATTCGATTCGACACGTAAAATAAATTTTAGCCTCTTAAAGATACTCTAGGCACGCTACAGTTTTCGCTACCGGATTAACATATTTCAAAGAATATCGCGAATTTCGGCAACTATTTGACACGAAAGTATTGGAAACACGGAATATATTTTTTTCCTTAAACAGCAATTCCAAGACGATAGCTCATCGAAAGATTATTATTTACAGTTACCGCAAAAAGAATACTTCACGAGAAACTGTGAATGCAATAAATATGGTCAAAACGTTTTCAAAAGCGAATACTTGGATAATTAGCATATAGGACATGACGGCTAAGGTCTGCGATAAATACCATTTAATGGAAAATACATAAGTGACAGATCGTATCGTTAAATTCATATATTACGGTAGCTATTCGAGTTTTCTGTCATTGTTATAAATATAATACCTATTTATTGATTTGGTCATTGATAGACATATTCTGTCATACACGTATACATGCATACACAGTTTATTTGGAAATGGTCAGAATGTGTGCACAATTTATGGTAACTGACATTTAACGCACATGTACGTATAACTTGTGCCTATACACGTAAGAATACATTATACTCGTGTCCGTACGCATGAACAGAATGCCTAAAAATGAAATAAATGAGCTTGTATGTATTATCAGATTGCATTACATGACTTGTACTTTCAAAAAAGAAACTAAATAAAACGACAAATTTTTAATCTTCTCCTTCCCACATCGTCTTCTGCAACTATAATCGGTAAAAGCGAGTTTACGTAATACAGATAAATTTGTCACAAACATGACTAATAAAGCCTATAGGTTATAATTATGTATTATAATTAAGAAACTTTAGACAGATCAATTCTCGCTACGTAACGTTAATCCTAATATTTATCCGAATGTGTAAACTGGTTTATTTGGCGAAAAAACACTTCTTGTCCAGTATTTTCTTGAATTTATAGTGGCGAAGAACCGGTTTATTAAGAAAATGTATTACAATTTTAAAATGTAATACGCGTGTGGGAAAACGTGGGGCAAACAAGTCAATTTCCTGATTATTGTACATATGTACATACATATAATTTTAATACAATAGTAGTGGCGCAGTCTTTTGTACTTTCGCTGACAAATGAGATCTTTAATATATTTTGTAATAAGAAATTCAATTTACTCGTGCATTATCATTTGCAAAATTATTTTAATACAAAAATTCGAAATAATGAATCTTCGAAAATGTTGTAAAACCATGAACAATATGCAATTTCCAGGTAGTACTCGTTTACCGATTATACAGTGTGCCCTATAACCAATCAGGTTTTGAGCTAATGAGAAGGGTAAGAACAGTAACACATAGTATTCACGTAACGCCCCTTTTTTAAATTACTATTCATTAGCCATTAACGATATGATATTAAATTTCAATAAGAAATTCGTTTGTGCAAGACAATTTTATATTGGATAATTGTCGATTAAAATAGAATAAAATTGATCAGATTAAGATAGCTACTGAACAACTAAAAGAAAACGATGCAAGATATTATTTCGATTAGTCAAAATATTATACACATTGTCAGCTTAAACTGGAATCGAGCGCAGACTTCGATGACAGAATGATAGTTTAATTTACTGAGTTTTATGATGTGTATAAAACCAAAATATTTAACAATGATTACCCCAAATCGAATGATGTACGACGCAGTAAGAAGTGGATTAATAGTTTAAATGCGGTTCGCGTTCTTTTACGGATAGGTTACCCATTTTTTATGGAGATCAGATTTTCATTTTCACTCTGATTGCAATTTTTTATCATTGTATACAGCACCCTTGTATACCTCTTTTTCATTAAAAGTCGATAAAAAATAAACTCAACGGCTAATGATAAAAAAAAATCCATAGCTACACATTTGCCAGAAAGTAAACATGAGTAAACGAATGCGATCGCCTAACTTAATTACACCGATGAAAAACTCACTCGAAAAACGCATTTATTTTTTAATGTCCTTTCTCTGCATAAATGGGGTATAAAATAACAAACAAACATTTAAAAAATTAACCTCACTATCATTTTAGTAGAATATATTCCTTCCGTTGCCAAATTACAAACATTTCATAAATATCGTTCTCTACATGTATACAGTGGGCACAGCTAAACTATCCTTGTACACAGCAATATCAAAACAGCTTTTTCAAAAAATTCAGATTTCTTTACCTAACTAAAAAACGCGTAAAAATTCGTAGCTCAAGTTTCATATGCTCGTACTCGGCATTACTCTACCGTACTTCGCGACGTAGTGAAACGTACACACATTGTTCGGTCGAGTATCTGTGAGATTTAAGAATGAGGCTGCGGCTGCGACAGATCCGTCATTACACATGTTTTTCACTGAATGTAGACGTCAATTTGATACATCTGCGGGTACAGCCAGCATTTCCAGCAACGTTTCCCGTTCCAACAGTCGGTGTACCCTCTGAAAGCCCCACCCTACATTTACACGTGTATACATGTGATCCCAGCGCACATGCGGAGATATGCTACTTTTAGACGAATGCAGCACTTAAAGTAGAATTTTAGGCGGTGTAGAAAACTGCGGGAGGGATGGATACCAAAGGCAATCGCGTTCAATATGTATACCACATGGTCAGAATAGGTAACTGGAATACCATTTATTTTCTCGTTTCACTAAGACTTTTATTCCAAGATTCCTTCTTCTAATCGGCATTACACTTTTACTCGTTCATTCGCCACGTCATTGATATCGCAAATTCTGATGTTGGTTAAGTATAAATGAGATCAGAGGTTAAATTTGTATCTTTTATTGATAACGAAAACGATAATTAGGAAGTATATGGATAAAACTCTACATACGAAATCTAATTTCACCTTAAACTTGAAGGATATCGCATCGAGAAACGCGAATCGTTACGATTGCAAGTTTTAACCGTTAAAAAACAGTTTTAACGGTAATCGAACGGTGCACGGTATGTACCATAGTAACCTGTTCGGCACGAGTAGCTATGCAGCTATGTGGCGCGAATATGTCAACGAATGCATGCTTAACTTTCACCACTTTTTATTCGAGGATTAGAAAAATTCCCATCATCTCACGTCAAAGTCTTACAGAATAAGGTTCGACAAATATGCTCTCACTTTTTCCGAACGTGTACCAAAAATACGGCGGCAAAGTGTGCAATTGTTAATAGAATTTCGTTGAGAATTTCATAAATATCGACGTTCATTGGATTTACACGCTGTAAATTCAAGGAAACTGGAGTGTGTTTGGAACTGTAGGTCGGGCAATTCAAGAAATTGTAAAGTTTCTGCAGTCTCATCGATAAATCTCACGTCTGTAAGCACAATGTGAAGTTTCGCGGAAGTTACGAGTTAAAAGTTTAATACGAAACATTACTTTCGAACATTCTAGACCATGAAAATAATAATATAAAAGGATACAATCACGAAGTCACGTCTGAATACACTAACAGTCATGCCGACGTTCTTAGACGTTTAAATATTGTTGAAATAAAATGTCCTGTTTGTTCTTCCATTTAAAATTGTTCGACATCAATTTGTCACTCTCTATCAACAAATATTTATGAAATGATTTTTCGTCGAATAACGTAATTGTGAGAAGAAAAAATATATTATTCCTAAGAATTACAGTAAAATATTATATAAATTGCGTGCCTACGCGATTAATTGCTGGAACTTACAAGTCAGTTAGCTGGAAGTTAAGAGAAAGGACTATACAAACAACTACACACTCTAACAATATTATCGTGACGAACACAGACTTGAGAAATTATTTAACAATTTCGTAACTACGACTTTTTTTCGGCCACCGTTTCACTGTCAAACCACAAATGAGGTATCTGACTTCAAGACGCAGTCACTCATTACGAGGTCATTCAAAACAAGTAACAAGTGACGGTAAACAAACAAACTCCGCGTACAAACGCGCACAAAACCAAAATGTCAGTGAAAATGTTGAAATGATTCTAAAATAACTATTTATTTGTAATGTAACATAAAATACAAACTAAACTCTTTTCCATATGAAATTGCCACGGTTGAAATTAATATTTACATAATGTTGGGGCACTTAAAGTGGATAACTGTAAGAGAAATTTGCGCTTTATGTTTAATAATTATTTATCTAATTTCTAAGATCAGACTATTGTTTGTAACATTGAAGAAATATTTAGTTGCTTTCTCTCTCTTTCGTTATACGCAAACTCTTTTGGTGCGTCCCATAACTGTCGTACATCTCAATTAAATTTGTTTTAATATCACAAAGGCATAGAATTACGTTTGCATCCAACATTCCATTCAAAATACCGCTATTTCCCATTTATTAAACGTTTCTCGCGCTATCTCTAGAGGTGCCCGCGGTCCTACCCCAGACATTTTTTTAACCCGCTGTACGAATAGAATCAGAGCCGACGTTATGGTGGCAAAGTAACAAGTTTTGTCATTCGACGAACCTACTTCGTACTAACCCACACCGAACCTGACCGACTGAAGTGAAGCACGGTATAGGAAAATCACAAAGGCATAGAATTACGTTTGCATCCAACATTTCATTCAAAATGCCGCTATTTCCCATTTATTAAACGTTTCTCGCGCTATCTCTAAAGGTGCCCGCGTTCCTACCCCAGACATTTTTTTAACCCGCTGTACGAATAGAATCAGAGCCGACGTTATGGTGGCAAAGTAACAAGTTTTGTCATTCGACGAACCTACTTCGTACTAACCCACACCGAACCTGACCGACTGAAGTGAAGCACGGTATAGGAATGCGTATCCAAGTAAGTACGCGTGCGCGCGCGCGCGCTCACTGTCTCTTGTGCGCACACCCAAGTGGAAGCAGAAAGAATGACGAAGAGAAGAGCAAAAGGGCACTGCTTGGAAACAGAGACGGCAGAGAATTCCTTTCACCCTTCCCTCTCACTTGCAGCTCGAAACGAGAGACTCGCTCGCTCGCTAAGTCCAACCATCCGACGGAGAAACGCGTGAGGAGAGAGGAGAAGGGCGAGGAGGGGGGGACACGAGAAAGGTACCGAACGACTAGGAACGACTCGAAGGACGAAGAAGGAAAATTCAAAGATGAGAGCCAAGCGTACGGCCATAATCAGAGGGAAAAGGAACCCGGCGACGGCATAGCGAGGAAGAGAACGAAGATACAGGCCAATGCAAGCATAGGAGAGACATCCGTTTGCGGGGGACTCCGGGGAGGGGGTAGGGGAGGGGAGGGTAGATGCCGAGAGAGGGGGAAACGAAGCCGAAGTGGCACGAGCTTGGTTCGTGGACGCCACACGGGTTGGCATGTTGGCATGTTGGCATGAAGTGAGCTACGGGTCAAGCCGGTCATCGGCCCCTATGAGCCCTCAAGGGCCGCCATTCAAGCCCTTTTCTTACATATTTTCTGATCGAGTGATCTTCTCTTCGATTCGACGGTACCTTTTTTTTTTATCCATTTTATCCCTATAGCCTTTTTACGCGTCTCGAATATCAAGCCGAAATGATATCTTTGAAATATTTCTCGGGGTACATACCTTTACTTCTTTGTCATTTAATTATATTCGAGAATGAATCGTATTCATTCATCATTGCCGGCAAGGTAATAGCATTAGGATCCTTTTTTTTTCTAAAGTTGGGCATTTCATGTTTGAGGTATATTGACCTAGGTTCACACGAATCGCGGAAGTAGGTGGTGATGTTTCTTATCAATCGTGATCCTTCCAGACTAATTTAATGATTTCCGTAATTATAAAATGGGCTATACGACAGTCATTTATGTAAAATTGTTTCATGGAGTATTCGCGGAATAGGATTATAATTAAACGTACTTCGTTTCATGAGGACTATATAATATACGCTGTTATGTATTTCTAAATATTGGTATGAAAGAATTTCAGAAAATTACATATGTACAATTTTTGTATGTGGAACGGTATTCTTTGGTAGGGTCTGGTGCGTGGGCGCCATAAGTAGGACATCCGAAGGAATGTAACCCACGTGAAGAAATTGACTCCAAGTTTCTGATTCGAAAGATAATCGATGTTCAACATCAACTTGTGCTTTCCTAAATGAAAACTTTGCTTACAACTTAATCTTTGAGTAGAAATAATGAAAGTGAATGTATACAGAATAACTAATTCAGTTAATTGTGTGTTCAAAGGCTTTAAACCTGTCATAATACCCAATCATTCTCAATTTTAAAATGCATACAGCGTGACTCACACAAAATATCGTTAATATTGATTCTTCTCAAATTATTTTCTACAAAAGCTCATTTAAGTCTATGCATTTATCCAAAGCTATTGTTTAAAAAGAAAGTTTTTCATTTAAATTTTATCATATACACATCTGGAGAAAAGCTGGTTCAAATTTGTATCTCATTGTCAGTCACATGTTAATGATTCCCCTGACCCAGGAAATTAATAACAAACTTCATATTCCTGTATTTTCCTATCCCACGGAAAATTCGTGGCAACCCCATATTTGGAACGTCCTGTACATTGCAGAAACACGTTACTTAAATTTTATTTGCAATAGCTATATCTTGAATTGTACATACAAGAAGCAATGAACATTCTATTCTTTCTTTCGGCAAATCTTTCTACGGCAAATTACTTATTTTCACAGCGAGAAGGTCGTTTGCAAGGCTCATCGGAGACATTCCCGGGAATCTTCGATGAAAAAAATTACGAAGCCTCATCTTCTCAGATATTACACGAGAATATAGTTTTCCGTACGATGTATACGAAAAACTACAATTATAACAATGATTACGACCACCGCAAAAGTGAAGGTGCTCGGCGTTTTCCCACTTTGGAATTGGAGAAACCTTGTGGCAAGCGCAACAGAACCACAAGTGAAGAATCCGCGATGTCCGACGCGATAAAAAAACGTTTATTGCAGGTTACTAATCGAAATGTTTGAAAGGCAAGAAAGTAATGCTATTATTTTAATAACACGTGATCAACATATTGTAACGGCTCCGAGGTGTAAGCTAGTATTTCCGAACACGTAAATAGGCGTGGTAAATGATTTAGAGAACACTTAAATGGAACAATTGTTTCGTCAAAAATTATCAAAGAATCTAAATTAATAGGAAAGTAACCATCTGCTATTTCAATTTATAAAAAGATTAAAAAGGTGTGGATACTACGAATGAAATTTGTAAATTAAATTAATCCGTAATATCTTTTCGAAAGAGAAATTAATAGTGCAAAACATTCAAACTGACATTATACATTACGTATATATTAACGAATAGAATGTACGTCTTTAAAATACTTTGTAAAATAACAACTTCTTTGGAAACGACAATTCCTTCGTGCCAACCCAATACTTGAGAAAAGTTCGATTCGATAACATCGAGGGTAGGGTGTGGTCAAGTATCTCCTGGACCGCCCCAAACTAGTATGTATTCCGTACCTGGAGGACATGCATTCGAACAAGTATGGATGTATTCTAACGACCTGAGTCACATTTTCAAAAACTCTGGTTTTATGCATTACTTCAACCCTAAAGTTTTCAATCTATGTTTTGGTAGAGGGAGGTGAATGGAAATAAATAATTTCTGTTAAAAGGGCACTGCAATCTGATAAGAATACACTAGTATATTTCATGTATACTTGATACTAAGAAGTGAATTATTATAATTACGGTTAATTTTTTTAATTAATTAATAAAACCCATATACAAAATGATGTGAACCCACAAATATACATTTTCATCAAACAAGAAAGCAAGAAAACATTGACAACGAGAAGAATTTGCGTTCAAAACTTTAAACGGCAGTATCTCGAAAGTGAAAACGTGTGACTTATGTCGTTTTGCTATACAACCACAGAAGCATAACCGGATAGGTTTCGTCTATGGATCTCCGGCATTCACTAGAAACGTTCAGTAAGCGAACGTTGAAACAAGACATTCTCGTTATTCCCACTATTTTTCATTTCAAATACCAGTCGTTCAAAATATTCGGAAAGTAGACAGGCTAAAATTTTACCTATTACTGTGCAATAGTAACAAATATTATGCGTCATAGTATATTGATCCTAACAGTCATTACACGCTCTCGATGATTTCTCTTTTACAGGTTGTAAGGTAGCGATGAAAGTATATCTACGTCAACAATCCAGACGATTATCGTAGATTCATCTCACGGTATTTT
This sequence comes from Mimumesa dahlbomi, assembly GCA_917499265.3. Lineage (NCBI taxonomy): Eukaryota > Metazoa > Arthropoda > Insecta > Hymenoptera > Crabronidae > Mimumesa > Mimumesa dahlbomi. Next base: position 4,436,793 of record OU824118.1, on the reverse strand, counting down.
CGTTGCGATTTGAAAGCAGAAAAAAGTCAGAGGAAAAAAAGGCGTTAGAAAACACAAATTGTATGGCACGATGACCGCTTGGGTTTGACCCGCGACCACTGCTGCACCACTCACAAGTGGTCATAAAATACCTGATCCCCCGGGTCTAAGGATCGGCCGAGCGGACGAGACTTTCTACCTCTCTTCCTAATGGAAAAAATCTCAATGGAAAGAAACCGTAGTTTTCTTTTTTCTAGCAGAGCAGGAAGCCGTACAACGGCACAACAAGTATTTTGAACAGCTGACGCAAAATTCAAGAAAAAAGAAATGGAAGTAAAACAGAAGTGATGTAACGTCACAGAAATCCAAGGAAATTTCAATGGAATTACGGAAGAATTCACCACCGAGAGCAGAAGAAACGGAGTCACGAATGTAGCACTTAACGTTAAAAGTGGATTGCCCAACGGCTCATTCTCACTCTCCGTCACGACACGGTTTCGAATTTAAATTTGAATCTAAATACCGCTTGAAATGTTTTACTAGTTATTCCCATCTCTGTACATTTTATATTATGAACATACGTAATTTTATATGATAAATCATTTCGCTATTATTTTGTTTATTTCAGGAGTGCAATAGAAAAGAAAAGTTAAATCACGCTATTATAAGAACTTTACGATAACTCTAAAATTTGTAAATACAATTGAAAAAGTCCTATTTTATGGTAATGATAATGTGCAACACATTTTTTATCTGATATTGCAGTGAATGAAAGGACACGACGATGCATACCGAAAGATCTATAGGTATAAGCAAAGCTGTAATCGAAACCCACAGTTTTTTGCCAGGTGAAAAAATGTGTCTGTTGTGTTACAGAACGGTTTTGAGCACTAGACCGTATCGAAGTGTACTACAATTGTCCCTACGTAATCGCTGAATCTTTAAAAAAAACCTTATCTTTGATACTGTTCCAGACGCTGATTACGTAATTCATCTAAGTAATCATACATATTTCAGTGCGTGTCACATCCAAGGCATTGTTAATCTTTCACACTCGGTAAGGTTTTTTTGGAGCGAAGATACCGCCAACGAGAAACATTTTGTTTGAAAAATAGCCTTTTACATAACAACAAGGTGCTGTTTTGAAACCTTTCGAGTAAAAGGGACTAATTGATATTGGTTAATTTGTGGTTTATCACGCATTGTACTCCGATTTTCAACTGATTTTTATACATTCGATTTAACACGGACGACTCACTTTCAAGTATATAAATATGCTGTGTGTCATTTCATTCTACATAATGTGTTCATATAATTAAGAATATGTGTGTTATTGAGTGCGGTACATCTGACGATGTATGAATGTATGTACGTACATGTGTATCATAATTGTAAAGCAGGAAGTGGTTTCCTTTACAACTGACGAAAGTTCCTTCCCGGTAGAAATAAAACTTCTGGGAACGGAACGCAACATTTATAAACAAAAAATGTATAGTATCAATTAGATTGCTACTAAAATACTTCTCCCGTAATAGTAGGTATCACACAAAAATACAATTATATCCCTGCCATTTTTTTTACACGAAACAAGACTGAGGGGAAATAAGTCAAAAGGGTAACCATGAAAACATTAACTTCGTCGAATTCTGATAATGTGTTGATGAAGACACTTGTTTGTAATATTATCAACATGAAGTAAGTATATTTTCGTCGCGGGGCAGATAGAGAGTATTCTTCAATAAACAAATTAATTATTTATGGTAACTGGAAATGACTACTTAATACGGTATAAAGTTTTGTACTTAATCGGGTGCTAATTACTTCAGATATAAAACCACATATTCGAAAATACCTGTCGCCTGAACATATGTAATTTTCGAACGTATGTGCTGTAATAATTATAACCGCAATATAAATATGAAAATGTTATAACACACGTACAGCAAAATGCGCGTTACAACAAATGCAAAGCAATATTTCCTTATAGTAGTGTAATGACATATTAAGAACCGTATACACAATTATGTGCAATTGTCAATCAGCAACCTTTTAATGACAGTGCCGTATTGTATCTCTGCAAATACAATTTAAACTGATATAACTTCACTATGAATCTACCATTTATAATTCTTCTTCATTATAGAATTATATCACACTGATTGGTCATCGGTGAGTTTCTTTAAACATAATTAATCATTTTAATGACGCGCAAAGAATTTCTTTCATTCAAAAGAGAGCTTCATGAATCGCCTGAAGGATGATATGAATATTTCTATCAACTTTATGACCAATGGCCGCTTTAATACATTTGGTAATCTATTTGTTTACAAATACACTGATAAACACAAGTGAGATTAATCCTTGGTTGCGTTCTACAAAGTATTTGTAACCAAAATTGTTCGATTTGCAGGAGAAAACATGGCGAGGCAAAGCCATTTCCATGGTTATATTTTTTTAAAACATCTTAAAGATCATAGATGTATAAAAAACGATACCTATCATCTAATAACCATTTCCAGTCTCCAAGACAATTTTTAGGTGACGTTTTAATTGCACCCTAGTGAAATGTTTACAAGTACAGCTAGATTAGAAAAAAATAAACCAATTTTATTTTTTTTCACGAATGATCCGACAAATTAGAAAGTCAAACGAATCCCTTTCTAAAAAGAAACGATATTCCTCTCCAATGATTTACGTATTCTACCCTAAGTGATATCGAGATCTACTCTGCCTGCAATTTTTGCTAATAAAATCAATTATGGGTATAAAAACAGGCTCTGAATATTTTCATAACACTAAGATAAGAATGTTTCAGTCACATAGGTGCCAAAAAGTGATGCGTCCTTAGGCTAAAGTAGTTTGTTTTTATCAAAATAAAATAAGGAAATCTTCCATTCCTATTTTCTGAATAAACTTTAAACGCTCTGGGAAATACAAACGAAACATTTCTAAATGTAAAATCCAGGACATTATACTACAGGAATAAGAAAATGCAGATACGACAGGAAAGGGACTTGTCTTTTAGACTAATAAACATTAAAGCAATAGGATCCTTATTTGCCAACTATCGTTTAAAATGAAGAAAGAAGAAGCTTTCAAAATTAGCGGAATACCGCTGCACTATGATGTAAGACGTATATTGTAAGTGAAACTAGCACGAAACAGTTATTGTTCGCCATACTACAAACGCAATGCCATAACTATTCTACAATGTGCGGGGTATCGTAATAGCTAAGTAAATTAGCGTACGAGCTCCACACCTGTTATTAAGAAAATGAATTTTATTCTGCATTTTCGATTCTTTCCACCAGCGAGAATCAAACAGACTGTCGGTAACTAACGTTTATCCAATCAGGTTTGCTTTTTCAGTGTCAACTACGCATTCAAACAGTGGCACAAATCAATGGCATATATTTAGAATGTTTAACAGACGTTTCCTCGATTCACTAATTATATCTGGAAATATTATTAGAACTCACAATCACCGGTATAAATGGAGTTCGTTGCCTGATTCTCCAATTACTTTTGTCATTATACCTATAATTCTTGGCTAAAAAAAAGAGAAACAAACGCGGGTTCATTTTCAAAGTAATGATACCAGAAAAGAATACTTCGGAAAGAAGACCGCGAAAAAAACGTGACACTATGAAAGAATCGAGAACGAGTGTGAAAACTAATTACACTGCCTATTTCATTTTTTGCACCTGTATTACTTCTAACCCATACATATTTCGACCCCAATTCATACAACAAAAACAAAACAGAAAGTACATATCTAACAGAAATCCTGTACTTCTTCCTATTTCTCAGAATATTAATTCCTTAAAGATGTTTATTCTCGTTAAATAAATATTGTGATTTTTTATGGGGTACTTTAACCAATAAGGACGCTGTATCAAATAATGTATGTACAGCTTTTCTGTAGCTTAAGTGTGTACTTATTTATGTGCGTATTACGTGTTTATAATGTTCTGGAAATTCGCTGACGAATCACTTTATGTCGATTTAATCACTCGTTTGCATTCAGTGGACGCGCACTAAAAATACGTATTATTAATACCAGGCTGTAATGCGCGGAGTTTTCTCACCTGTTGCATATTTGCCAAAGGAGATTGAGTAGAAGCGGACAACGCGAGGAACCGACAAGGAAAGTTGCGATTTTTATTATCTACAAGACAGGCCTGAAATACGTTGACATTGTGCGTAGGTTGCAAAGTGTTTGCTGATGATGCTAAAACGAAAACTACCGTTTAGAAATACGTGAATCGATATAACATTGGGAGGGCAAGCCTGGAATTCGAGCGTAATGAACAAACTAATTAATTAAAGTGGCAAAAAAAAATGAATCAAACGATAGAAATACATTCTCGTGAGTGGAGATCGTATTGAAAAATAACGTGCAAATATGAATGTAATGTATGATATTTCGTATCCCAATTTTTATAAAGATGTTTCTTAGAATTATGTAATACGCTTAATAGAATAATTTTACTTTTGTACAAAATTGTACAGGAGACAAATAATAATACTTCGTGGCCATACGTATATGTCATACTATTACTTGATGCAATGACCTAATGACAATTTAGTGCGATCATTTAACAGGAAATACGTAAGCACCGACGATTTTGTTCCTCGATCATGTTTCACTTTCTTTTTATTATTTTAATCCTTTTTTCGTATAACGTTAAAATTGTTAAAAGACACGAATATTTTACATTGTAGATGTAATAATTTATGTTCTTCAACAACATCAATATTTCTGACCATGGTATTACCAACTACTTATTGAGTAATGATACAGTATTCAGAACATTTTATTAAGTGAATAATTTTCGCTGAACAATAGTAACGCAATGATGCTTAAATTGCATTAAAAACAAAAAATGAAACTATAGATAACATAAAATCATGTTATATATATTATGGTGCTACTGCGTTTATTGATAAAATGATTTCGCTGTATTAATCTGTTACACTGGAAGTTTGATTGTTTCTTAAGCACCAGACGTTCTCGTCCGAAGAGGCTTCGTTATCACGCGATCTTTATCTTAATAAGTATAATGTTTATACTAGGCACGTGGTAGGGCTGAGATACTTCATATCGTAAGATGACTATCGGATCTGATAATGTCGACTTCACTCTGAAAGTTCAATTACACTTCAAAATTTCGAGTAGCTCAGAGATCTCGTAATATTAATTGTCGTATTACATGTTTTATTTAATCGCTTTAATAAGGATTACTATGTGTAACGTAATCTTTTTTCTCCTGACGTGCGTGCAAGTAATAACTTTATCGTAATAAATTTATTCGACTCCAACGTGTAGATAAAAACAATAGTCCGATCGAAATGTAATGTTATTATAGACGAAATGGCTCGATATTTTAAAACGATATTCATATTTTGAAAATATATGCAAGTAGAGCGATGTTGGAGCACCATGAGAATAATCTCTCTGCTGTAGCCGCGTAATTAATGCTGTCTTCCAATTTAACTTCTAATTGGAAGAGAAATAATCTTGTGCGCGACAGTCACAACTGCGGTAGTTGTAATTCAATAGAATTGGATTATACGGTAAATTACGACAATTTAACTAATATGTGGAACTGGTATGCGTTAGTGAAAACATATGTGTATGTAACATACGTATTTCGTTTCAAGAATATCTACGCGATGGCTGTGAAATGTTTCTGACTAAACTACAAAAAAAATTAAACCGACACGTGATTGCAGGAAATATCGAATCCAACGACATCGTTATATCAAAACTGAGCAATTAGAGTGATCGACGACCTCGCTGGTTCGCTATTTCACAAATTGATGATTCTTTGATTTCCTTCAATTAACAGACACTGTGCGCGGAGCATTTCTCGACGATTCTGTAGCGATACGCGTGTGCGATATTCGAAGGCTGCGCGATGAAACTTGTTCAAACACCTCACCTCCGTGACCGTGTACTTGTGACGCCAATACAACCTACGTTATCAGAAACACTCCGTTTTCCCTATTACTCTATTCTATTGCTCTATTGTCGTCGCCCTATCTCGATGGAAGAAACGATCCATTCCACGGGGCGGGCTGCGGACACCATACATGAGTAGCGCTGTACGTCTAACCTCCTCACTGAAGCGGAGAGGAGACGAGAAGAGAGCGGTCAGAGAGAAGAGAAGAGAAGAGAAGAGAAGAGGAGAGGAAAGGAAAGGAAAGAAGGAATGCGGCCGCTGCCGCAGTTGCCATCGCCGCTGCCATTCTACGTAGACGGCGGAGAGAGAGGGTGAGAGAGGGTGAGAGAGGAGGGTGTGAGAGGGTGAGATGCCGAGAGGGTGAGAGAAGCAACATTTAGAAGAGGAAAGGAGAGAAGAGGGTCGAAGACCGACTCCCTTGCGTTAGCGATGGCTACGAATGCGAGCAGCCATCGAGGATACCAAGAATACCAAAACAAAACCGGAGAAGGTACACATGTGATCCCCTGCTGCTGAGGAAGTCACGTTTCGTCCTTGTCGAGCTGCCTGCGACACTAACAAAGACCCACTCGTTTCGCCCAAATATACCCTGTTTACTAGAATTATCTTCATTTAGGAAAACTTCCTCCTTTTGGGAACATTCAAAACATCCCGTTGGAAACTGGAAGGCGTTTTACTAATTTTCCAGCTGACTCGTTGATTGGAATAAATGTTTGCTACTTTGATTTTCCACGGGTATCTAGACGACCGATCAAGATCAGTATAACAAACCCGAGGCTAACGTTGCGTCGAATGTGTGTCGGTAATGGGTATTCGTTGGCAAATGCTAAGCGTTGAACTTGCGTGCTATGCGCTACGCACGAAATAAATGATCGTACCGTGCTAGTCGTATTACCCATTAAACTTTATCCAAGTGAATGATGTCAATTCTAATTCCGCCGGGAGAAAGAGAGGAAAAGGGGAGTGACAAATAGGCGAAGGAAGATTTTGTTACGATATCGCCAGATGCAGCCCGCCGGGCGGGTCGTTTCACGGTTTCTTCTCCAGAGGAATGCAAAATCTGCCGATTCGCGCGTGTCAGTTGTCGCGACGCGTTAATACCACCGACGATCACCTAATCTTTCAAACGAAGGCTAGGTCAAGCGCAAGAAATTAATAACATTCCTGCGGGACGGTTACCGCTCGAACGATACAACGACCGTGCGAACAGCGATAACACTCAGCTGTTTGCGTTCCAGAATATACGAGCCGCATGACTCCGTGTCGTCAGATTTCGAAGGAAACACGCCAAATTATGAAACAAACGTTTCACACCGAAACAGTTAGCAAAATGCTTCGCATTACTTCTAAAACGAAAAAACGAACCCACATTTCGTCGGTGGTTTTTTACCCGTGATTTCGTGGAAAACAATAACGATATCATTCGCGTTTCAATACAGGGTGTAACAAAAATTCTGGGACACTTTAGGTTTATGGATAGAACGCATAAAAATAAGAAAAAAAGTCTTATAAGTTGTGGGCGCAACCCACCCCCTTTCGAGATACTACTCCTTTTGTAACAAATTTAAAAAAAATCATATTTCCGAAATGGTACGTCGTAGAAGACCCCTTTTGATTGCAATATAACCGGAGAAGATCAAAGATAATAGAAAAAAATATAATTGCTGCGATTATTGCTGTTAAATAGCATTTATTCTTGTTTAATCCAAACAACGTCGATTACCTGTATCGTAGCAGGTTTGTAACAACTTGGGAAAAATTGAGGGCATTCACTAAATCTTCCTTTGCGTAGTGATATTTTTTTCGTAAACTTTAGTTTCTGGCGGTTATATTGCAATCAAAATCGGCCCTCTACGACGTACCATTACGGAGATATGATTTTTTTAAAATTATTTTACAAAAAGGGTTGTATCTCGATAGGGTGTGGTTTTTAGACGAAACTTTATAGACTTTTTTTTCATCTTTTGGTGCGTACTATCGATGCTGAAAAAGTGTCCCAGTATTTTTGTTACACCCTGTATATCATCGCAACTCGCATGGAATTTCTTGTTACGACAGTGGTTGTATATACATCGAGTTCTGTTTGTACATATGCGTGCATCGCCGGAAATTCGCGAAGATGTCTCTTCGTCCGAGTGTAAACAGATGGCACGAGATCCGTTCTAAAATTTCGTTGAAAATCCCGGTATCGCGGTAGCGTGTAATAATAAGGCGATGCGTCATCCCATACGTTTGAGATGCAGATGAATAAGCACGACGACCCACTAGCAGCGAAAAACTGGACCTCGAGTCTGTCCAAGTTTTCGCCAGACAGTTTCGAAAGGACGCGCTTGACGACGAGTTCTATTCGCGCCACTAGGTCACCGAGAAAACTTGCTACGCTATGTTCAAAATAGATCTCTCGGACGCGATCGCAATACCTTTTAGACCATCGTGAAACCCGGTGGACGAGGCGCGTATCAATGCCTATGACCTTTCCTACGCGTATCAGGGCTACGCAGTGACATCGCGTAAGATCGTTGATCGTGTTTCCAAAGACACCGCCTCGCCGGGAAACCTATAAATACGCGGGCGAACTCGACGTACTAGCTGACATTACTTAACGTTCCATATTTAATCGGGTCACATGAAATTCCGCGGTGTAAAATAGAAAATCGTTGTTTCGCTTAACACCGATGACACCGCAGCTGATTCCATTCACAGAGGGAACTCCGGCGATACTTTGATCCGGCGTGGATCGGCTTACAGATGCAACATACGCGCGTATTTTTCAAACTTATCGAACGCCGCGCGAAACAATAATCCAGCAACGCGACAACGGGAGACCGATAGCGGTTAGATCGATGAAGAGAAACGATAGAATGTAAAATGCTTCGAGTCAACACCGGCTACGTTTGCAGGAATGCTGAGGGGCCCCAAGAGCTTTCGTGAAACCGGTTCCCGTTGTCGTAAACGTCATTTGACACATTTCCTGCACGCCGGTGTAGACGACTCGAATGTACATACGTACAATATATATAAGTAATGTTGCTTTCGAACGAATAAAAAACCAACAAACGAGCTTTCACCCGACTTTCCAAAGTTAACGGTGTTCTTGTTTATCGGCACATCCGTTACCGTTGCAAATCTCGTTGCACCGACACGAATTAAGGAACTCCGCTAGAGCCCGCGACATCGAATTATCGAAAATAGCGCGCGATTGATATACGGACATCTATTTTCATCGAATATACCGAAACACTTATCGGCTGCGAAACACCACAGCCTCGTGAAAACAAGAGCAACGTTTATAGCTATGACTCAGCCGTATAAACTCGATTCGAAGAATCTTTTCTCTTATACTCGAGGCAAGTACGGCCGGTTGAAAGCAGCCAGTATTCCGCAAAGGCAACTGCCATTTTCAACGAATGACATAATCACCGTTTCGTGTAAATACGCGAGACTTATTATGGTAGCCGGGTAAACGTAGATCCGAACGATAAAAGAGAAAAAAAAAAATTGAAACAATGACAAGTCATCGTAGATTACTCGCTCCTTTATTCGGACGATGTCCCACCCTAAACGACGATTCTTTTTCTGCACCAATGCGCATAAATGGTATAATCTTAGTAGTGACTCATTGTCAGGATGGAAAAATCGTTTCAAGATTCCTTGCGTGTAGCTGTACATACATGTACGTACATAGATAGATACATTCTCGATATGTATTCCACGGAGATACCTAAAAGGCTTTAGCGATGCAACGTATCGACGAAAATAAATTAATATAACGTTCAATTTAAATCTTGTATTCTATCGAGATGTTTTCGTCATTGTATTCGTTGCTTGATATTTCTCGTTTCTTTACTATTTACTCGTTAGTTTCAGAATCTGCCACTACCCGGTGTATCGTTTAAATTTGTACAAGGTCGTCTTTGAACAATTTTTGAAACTACATTCGATTGCTTTAAAATGGAGCCATCAAATTCGAATTATATATTTCGCTTCATGGACACGTTATTTTAAAAGTACATTACGTATTATTATTTTGATTACTGAATCATGAAGTATTAGATTTCGTATTTACTTTTGTATCATGTAACCATATATTGAATTTATTGCATATATGATGTCACGTGCCACGCTCTTTCAAAGTATTCAAAAATCATTTTCGCCGAATTAAAATATTAAGAATTTTTTATCATATAAACAAATAAGACTTTTTATTAAAGATAATCGATGCCCGTAGTCAGTTCTGAATGCCATTCAAATTTAATGCGTATAGAAGCTATAGATATTTTTATAAACAGATATCTTGGAGCTCCATGGATTGTTTTTAATAAAGAATTTTAAACAGCGAATCGCTAAAAATTAACACGTAAGGCGATGGCCAGAAGTAGAAACGAAATCCTTTGAGAAAATCATCCCGCCGAAGGAAATATCTCTCGCTGTAAAATGTATACAATTTTGCTGTTAGAGAAACGTACCGAGAAGAAAGTAACCCACATTTGACAAGGTATATCCTCTGGGAGGCACTTCACTTACGGAAGAACAAAGAGAAAGAGAGAAAGATAGACAGTGATTCTACATACACACTATGAAAGTAACCGCGATGCTTATCGCAGGGAGGTTCGATGAAAATTCAAACGTCACCAAATAAGATACTCGGAGTTTCAAAGAAATCATCGACGGGAGCATCGTGAATTCGTGCCACTAATCAGAAGCTTCACTTTTCCGATTCACTGCGTGTAATCCCGTTTCCACACTTAGTTCACTTTAAACACACAGAGTTATTTCACTTAACAGAACCAGTACATATATCCTGGCCCGTCCCATCTTATGTTGTGTGTTGCTGATTGTCGGCCGACTCGATCCAACCAGAGTCTGACCGCGTCACAGTCGAGTACAACGATACGGATCGCAATTCACAAGTGTATCTATTTTCTCCTGGACTTACGTCAAATTCCGACTCTTTTTCTCTTCTTTTTCGTCCTTTATAGATCGTTTCTTTCATATTCTCCATCTTTTTTACTTTTTCTATACAGTCTCCACCCGATCGAGATAAAAGGAAGATCGAAGCCGCGATAAGGTTAAACCTTAAACCCCGGCAGACCGACACATTGCAATGCGCAACACGTGGCACGCCATCGAAACACGATGTTTGCGAACAGTCCCAGTATCGTATATTGACATCGCCGTAAACCGCGGGGAAATTGGGTACCCGTAAACCGTGTATCAACGGCTTGAATGAACCGTTGCCGACGTTACGTATATTTCTATCGTACCCGCGACTATCCTAGCGGACGAGACGTTAGATTTCGAGTGAAACAAACGATTATTAACAAAAAAAAAATAATAACACGGAGTAAGAATTTCACGGGTTTACATGAAGAGCGTTTTTAGAGCTCGACACGAGTATTCCGGTTGTATGGCGTTAAATCATGCAAATCAAAGACATTTTCGTGAGTGTTCCATGCATTACCGATGGCATGAAAGGTATTAGTGGATTATTAGATGCTTACCTTCGTCTAGTAGGCGCTCTACGTGTATAAAGACATTAGGGAAAGCAGCTAGCTGCTTTCTGTCTTTTAGTAACTGTGACAGGTAGTCCGCTATACTCTGCGTCGTCGTGTTAGTATTATCACACATCGCAATTACTTGATTACTCCAATGGCGGGCGCGCGAGAAACAGAAAGATCAAAGAGGGCACGGCAAAAAGAGGGAGACGGAGAGAAGAGGAAAAACGTGAACGAGAAAGAGACAGGCTACGGTACGATTAAATATTGGAAGGAAACAAGTAGTTTCGTTTTTCACGTTTCTTTTTTTTTTATCTTTCCGCACGGTCTGTCCGGTAGATTCCTCCGCTCTTCACTACTTTGTCACTCTGTTTATTCGTTTTCCTTTTTCTCCTTTTCTTAATGTATTCTCCTTCGGTACAGCGATCTTCTCGTCAAACAATACCGCCCGCTGTTCGTACGTCGCGCCTCGCACCTCGTTACTGGTCTACTAGTTTACTCGTGCCTCTTGCCTTCGCCTTTGCTTTCTCTCAGCCGAGTTCCTCGCACACGTCGCCACGATTGCGTTACGTTTTCAGAAATAGTGGACTCGGTAGAACATGTGTGAACAGGGAGGAGGGAAAGAGTAAAAAAAAAATAAAGAAACCAAAGGACAGAATGAGAAACAGTCGGAGGGAAACAGAAAAAAAGAGGAGGAAAGAAGGGAGGGGGAGACAGAGAGAGAGAGAAAGAGAGAGAAGAGGGAGAGAAATAGACAAACGGAAGAGAAAGAGAGAGAGATAGAGACAGTAGGAGGAGAGAGACGAAGAAAAAGAAAGACAGAAAGAGAAAAAGAGAGAGAGAGAGAAAGAGAGATAGGGAGGGAGAGAAGGACAGAGAGAGGGGGAGAGAGAGAGAGATAGAGAAAGAGGCAAAGAATTACACAACGATTGAGAGAGCGCACAGTCTCTCTCTCGCGCTCGACTCGGTTAAGGTTAAAAAGTCGGATTGCGGATTGCGGAATGAAAAGTAAGTACGCGCGCTACGGGATTCTCGGCTCTACTGGCTCTACTGCATCGGCCGTGCATGTGCCGCGGTGAACCGCCGAACCAGTCGTGCTTTCCTAACTTGGTGCGCATGCGCGACATCCGATGCGCGCATGCGCCCGCTCCGTCTGCGTTGGCTTGTTGCGTCTCTGTTGGCATGCTTCTACCGCCCACTACCATATACGGCCTCTGCATACGCGCGAGCACCGAGATACAAGCCATACCGTCCTCGCATACAACTTGAATAATTCAGGGACGCATTTATCAATCGATGTGCCCTGCATCTCAGGATACTCGTGATTCATCATTCATGGTTCCTTGATTCGTGCTTCGTGCTTCGTTAGGTCTTCCGTAAAACGTTCGTTTTATTAACGGAACATCGAGAAACACGTTTGCACGCATACCTCATCGACGGGAGGAAACCGCTCGTTTCAAGGACGCTGTTAAGAATCATCGGTTTCTTTCTACTTAAATCGATTGTGCATCGATCGTTACGCGGCGCTCTTGTTTTTCTCTTAATGCTTTTTTTTGTTTGTCGTTGTACTTTTCTTTCGTTCTTTGAATCGTACCTACACACCTCGCCAGGATCCGTTTATTACGTGTATTTCGGTAACAAGCGCAGGTAAAGGTATGTATACGTGTTACCTGCGTACTTTTTACGAAGCTCTTCGCGGCTTATTGAAATTGGCCCGCTGCGTGACGAACCACGCATGATGCTATTAATAAACATGGTGCGAAATTTAGATTTGAACGTTAATGCGATATTTTCGAATCGGATGAAATTTCTTTCGCACGTGAATGTTATAACGGAGGAGGCTGGGAATCACGTTATCTTCGCTAGGTTATTAGTATCCAAGCTTACAGCACACCGGAAGTATCACGCTTATTTATGTTTCTCCTCTAAATAACAGATTATTGTAATTTTTTATGAACTTTATCATCAAGTTGAAAAGTACATAATTTCTATCAGAATTTCAATTTTTACATTTTTTACTTATGCAGTGGAAATTTTGGATTACAACATTTCTATTTGAAATGAATTTTCCGATTTCGTACAATAGATTATAGTTTAATACAATACATTGACTACTGAATTTTTGGTCATTCCAATTTTTTTTCCTTTATTATACTCGATTCCGAGTATAATAAAAGATTTATGTATCATTAAATCGCCTTGGTATCGAATACATTTTATAATGTTTCAAAAGTTATACATAGGTACATTTTAATTAGAAAAAAAATCACGGTTGAATAATTATTTAATTATTACAACTATACACATACTCAGCCATCTGTGATATTTAACGCAAGTATAAAAGATATATTTCTCATTCTCAAGAACAGTTACGTATTAAAATGACACATGATGTTAACGGGATACACTCAAGATATATTATACATCGAACTCGACTCCATGTTTCAAAGTTTCAGCTTTTAATTATTTTACATGACACGTGCCAAACAAGTAGATTGTAGGTAGTTTGTAGTGAGCCCTTTTTGACCTCTGTTTTCCTGTTACATGTACAAGTTGTTTAACACACCTACCGACACACATATTGCCGGTAGGTATGAATGTGTGTCACACGCGCGAATTGCGGTTTTAGTACTTCTTACCAAAATTGGTCGTTATATACCCTTTCAAACAATTGAAAACAATGTTATTACACGGATGTAAAAACCGCTTTCAACTCGATACATTAAGTTCCTTCCACTATCGGCGACCCTGTGGCGTCTTCTTAACCAGAAGTCATTTCTAAACCCATTTGACCGTCGGCTATCAGGAGTTTGGCGAACGGATACTATAGACGGTATCCCAAATATATGCGAGGGTTTTAGCAGGCGATAACCGAAGTACATTTTAATATATGAATAAGTATACTTTTTTAGTGACTTATGTTTATCCACGGCTGAGATATTAACAAAAATGGCAGCCAATCAGAGGGTGGCGATGGACCGGCGGCGCAATAATTCATGGAATTACTCTCTGATTGGCTTTCCCCTTATAAAATGTATTATGTATAGCGTCTTCATTTTAATTAAGTTTAAAGCTTTATAATGTATGTATATTTTTAATACTTATTTACTATATTACACATTTTCTTCACTCATTAACTTCTTTTAAATTATATTATTGCTATGTTTCCTCAAATTTATTTTAAAGTATAAGATATTCAATTCGTTAGATACAATTTCAAAGTTTTCAGTGAACAAGGTATCCCATTAGTTCCAGCACATTAATTGTGGTAGAAATTTAGTTCAAAGGTAAGCAAATCTTTATTAAAAAATTGCCCTCATTTTTTAAAATACAAAATAATACGAGTCACAATGGCACTTTGATGCAATTTAGTTACAAGCAATGACTTTTCTCTATCAAAAAATCGGCTGCTGAAAAATATAACGATTTGAGGGGTCTGAAAATGAATGCAGTGTACCTATTTATACAGAATATATATGCATGTGGATATATGTACATATACGTGCGTCAGTAACAGAATAATACACAATTTGTGTATATTACACGTTATAAGATATTCTGTGAAAAGCGTATTTTCATTCAAGCAGATGTAAAGGTTCTCCAGAAAAAATCTAAGACAAACAAATTACTACAATAGGTGCAAGGAAATACTGCAGGCTTTTATTGAATAAAAGAAATAACAAATGTTTGATTCTGAAATAGAAATAAGTTGACATATATAATGTGTATCTATCGAATGCGTAGTGAGGCTGCACCACCAAGTCGGAGCATTACATCAACCATTTTACGTTGTAACGAACATACGACGGTATGCCTAGGAATGTATAATTAATATTTCTACCTACTTACTTTCGATCTACTCTATCACCACGTAGGTTCTCCCATCTGAAGCTAGAAATACGTGTGAGCCAATACCACGTGAAAAATTCCGTACCAACATGTAACACACTTTGCACAACGAACGAAACTTTCGGTTCATCTGGTCCATTATTGTATTTCAGCCAACTGAAGATCATTACTGCACTTAACCTCTACTTGAACTTAAAAGAATAATGTGATAATCGTTTTACAACGACGTGTTATTATTTTATCTCCCTTGCAATCATATAAATCAGCTCAGCGGTATCAACAAAAAAAGCGCTATTCATTTGCCTGATAGCGACGGAGCAATTTCAAATTGGGAATGATCATTCCGAAATGTTAAAAACCATTACTAATTTATGTTACTTTCTCTTTGGAGGAGGCGTTCACAGTTCCAGCTTGTTGTTTAACTGATTAAAAATAGCCGTCCAGGATTTGTAGATTCAGTTATTTCGAGGTTTACATTGGCTGGATGAGAGGCTTCGAGAAAGGGTGCGTTCGGTTTAAAAAACTTTAACGCGCAATAGAATAATGATTCGACGCACAGAGCTAGGTACTTTGAGTACGTAAATACGGAGAAAATTAAAGTATATTTAAAGATTATATAGAATGACGACGACTTACAGGAAGCATTACAGCCAGAGCCTGATTTGCTCGTAGAAGAGTAATATAAAAGAAAGAGGACGAGTCTTCACAAGTAGGCGAAATAGGAAGTTAACGGCACCGGAAATACGTGCAGAACTTACCGGGAGTCGTCGGACGCCAACGTCTCGCAAAATACGTACATAAATATATGTATGTATTAGGGTGGTCGTTAAAAATTAAATCTTTTGCGACGCCCCCCAAAAAGTTTCCTTATGATGCAAAAACACTGGGGAAATTTTTGTTTAAATTAAAAACAACACGTGCCTCAAGACGATTTAAGTTAATTTTTGGTATAATCATGTTTTTGGGAATTTTTATGAGGATACGATTTTATTCGAAATATAAACAATTATAGTACCCAAATCAATGAAAAAAACATTAGTTAATTAAAATAACAATAAACAAAAATTTTAATTCAAAATTTTTCCCAGTTGATTTGATCTATTAAATAAAAAAATGAAAGATATTCAAATTGATATTTTTATTATAAAACTAAATTAGTGCAAACGTAATTTTAATATCTAGATTTCTTCACTCCAAGGTTTAATTAATATTATGTTTAATTATATATAATATATTGTATCTATTATTATATATAATTAGTATCCTCATAGAAATACCGAAAAACATGATTATACCAAAAATTAACTTAAATCGTTTTGAGGCATGTGTTGTTTTTAATTAAAAAAAAATTTCCCCAGTGTTTTTGCATCATAAGGAAGTTTTTTGGGGGGCGTCCCAAAAGATTTAATTTTTAACGACCACCCTAATGTATATGTACTATGTAATTTTCAAAAATTAAACGAACACTACCTTGTTTTTCATTCTGCCATTCGAGGAGAAATCTGTTAGTGAACTAACAAAATAGAGCGATTGAAATAGAGTTAACTAAAAAATTATCACTCGAATATCGTGCAATTATAGGTATTAATAATGCTTGAGCAACTTTTTTAATTAAGACATTTATAAATCGCATGTTTCGAAAGTTACATGTACATTGAAAGCATATATATTGAGAATTATTAAATTTATTTATGTAAATAGGTTATTTACTTAAATAGATGCCGGAAAATTTAATAAGTTATTAATCGATCGTGTATGTACCGTATACTCTGACATGCATTGGAGTGAAATGCTATTAGTACTTCCCTGACCCAGAAGCGAAGAACCATGGAAAGGAATTCCAGGAGTTCTCGTTTTCGTAGAGGAAAATTCAGATATATAATGAAACCAAATATATACAAAAGATTCAGTGTCAGAAAAGTCGATCGCACGATAATTAAGTCTTGCCACACGAAAAGCATCGTAGCGCGATAAAAAGTTAAACATTTTGATCTTTGCCCCCGCTATCCTTTCTTCAAGAAGATTAACCAACGGTAAAAAAAATTACGATATGACACAGACATTGAATGTCGTTCCATTAAATAATACTTAAAAAAACAATGCTAACTGTAATGTATATCCTCGCTACAAACAGTAATTAACTCGTGAGATTTTATTGTTTACTATTATCGGTCGAGTCACGTGAAATCACGAATGTATTAATTATCAAATAGTTTTATAACTCCTTTACAGACGTTTCCCAAGAATCACAGTGAGCGACAAAGTTAAGTGTACTTAAAACGGTGAGATTAAATCCGAGAAACCGCACGCTCGTGCTGTGCTGCGTATAAAATGAGTGCAATCTTACCGTTGATTGCTACTTATAATACACGTTTATCCGGTCAACTGAAAAAGCATACGTACGTATATACGTGTGTCAAGAATGCACTGTTACAACACACCAATGAAATTTAAAAGGCTTTCACATGGTATTATATCTTTCAATCGGAGTACAATGCCATCGATTTTTGTTTTAATGTTGTTAAGAAAAATCTCGAACTTGTTCTTCTTAATTGGGGTGAATATACCTGGGAATATAATATGTATTATCTTAAAAGTCTTTCACGTGTTATTATATCTATAAATCACAATGCGGTCGGTTTTCATTGATGTCGTAGGAAGATTTCGAAATGGTTTTGCAAATTTATGCGAAGTAGTTACAGTGACGAGTGTGGAAACTAATAAAACTGAACGAACGAAGAAGATTGGATGAATTTGAATTGATAGAAAGATCGATTCAGAAAGGCGTCGCCTTATCGTTCTCCCACGGGCGTTACCAGACGTTACCTTCTCTACTGCGTTCAGCGCGCCTACACATGTATATTGGTTAATGTGAAGTAACATTGACGTCACACACTTCCATAGATGGCTTCAGTGTGGACCCATGTGGGTGTCACTCGTTATAAATTATTTCTCCGACCTTTTTTCACCGCTACGGAGATGCCGTTGAAGCAATCTTCTGTTTCTTTCCTCTCCTATCGTAGACTCTACCACTAGGTAAACTAATTTTTCAATCGATTAATTGGTCTTTTAGTAATCGAAAGTCTTGTTCGAGTCAGTATCTTTCAGACACGAAAATTCGTTCGACTGAAATATTTTATAAAAATTTTGGTCGTATTAATTTATCATGTTAGTACTCAATTGCTATGTTTTAAGTAAAGGACGAACATTTATCATGTTCAATTTGCGATTTCTGATTTTGGGACAGATTTACAAAAACGATCAAAACTTAAGTAAATGGAACGTCGAATTTCCAGCTCGAAAAATTAAATACAATTACTTAGAACGGAGTGTGATGTATGTGTATTTCAATTTTGATAATTTCGCCGTACGATTTCGAAAAGTGTCCTACAATTCGTTTTATCAAAATGTAGTGTGTAATAATTATCAACCGGAATTCTGAGTTCAGAGTCGGTTACTTTCCCAAAAATAGATGCGTATAAATTTGTATTTAATGCTGCGCCAAGATTACATAGATCTTCGGAATCGATGTTTTAATACGCGCAGATGGGTAATTGCTTAATTTTCTTTGATAGATACCTACATAAGTGACGTTAACTATGGAGATATTTTCATTCGTACCACAGAAATAGAACTCCGCTGGTCTCTAGACGCAGCGACATCGACTTTCACTGGAAAGAACTTGTTTTTGTCCTTCGAAATGAACAGACTCACCAAAATTGGTCTGCACTTGAAGCCCACATCGAAGTGACTAATCTCTGACGGTCGTACTGTAAAACCTTCTTCTTTTTTCAAATTCATTCTCGTAAATAACAATAACTCGGTAAGTTTTTTATTTGCAAATGAAAGAGGTCTATTAATCCAAACGTGTTTCGATACGATAAATTATTTTTAAACCTGCTTATTACCAGATTGAACTACGTATTTATATTATAAGTGCAAGACCAAAGTCGCAAAATAATGAAATGTAGATTGTAAGCTTGGCTAATTATTTTTCATGTAATTCTCCGAACTCGATTTTCACACGACACATACTCATACACATTTTTTTCACTAAATCTGGCTGTAAAATTCGTCTAAATATAAAGGTATAAAATCGATGATGTTATACTAACAAAACTGAACTTATTTTTTTCTAAGTAGCCAAAAATAATTTGCATCAATAAACGAGACTTGCTGAAATTAAAAATAAATAAAAATTAACTGAAGCAATGAGATGGCATAGACATAACACAATACGATATAAAATGAGAATATACATTGAATTTATTTAAAGTTGTTCTTTTTTCTCATAATTATATCATACATCAATAACGTTCAACAATGAATGAACATTGTTGGTAATGGATGTTTTTGAATGTTATGATAACTTCCAGAGAAAATTATCTGGCAAATTGTCGTTTATCCTTTCCATGTTTGTCCACGGGCCGGAAAGTCCTGCTGCGTTGCAACTGCTTCGAGGTACCCGGATTGTTCATGTTTTTCAGGTATCCATAACCGCCTCCGCCTAACCTCTTCCGTGGCCGTGAATTGTTACTTATTCCCACTTCTACCACGAAATCGGGTTAAGGAATCACAAAGATCTTCTACGAATAATACATGCAAAACTCAACTACTACGTGACGCTACAACTTGCACCTACAGCCAGTATAGCATATGCAAATAAATCCAGGCAATGATATTTGATAAAAAAGGTAGATAAGCTTAACAATTACAATTGCTAATAGAGTAGAATAATTATTTGTGTAAAGGGTAATTTCGTTTGTACTTTGCCCACTTCGTAAATTATTTCAGTGCATTAGAAACGACGTGTCTTGTGAAACAACGAAATTTACTAAGATTCGATATTTGTAATAATAGGAATAAATTGCTGAAATAATTAATAGTATAGTCTTGAAAAGGATACTCAAGTCGACAGCTGGTGGCACGGTGAATCCAAAGGACTTGGCAATTTTTGCTAAATCCAGAGTTTCGATATCGAATATCTGCTTCAGATGATGAGAATCGTACGCCCTTACGTACGCTTTGAAAGCTTCCTTCGCAGACATGTTTAGGAAGTAGTTTTTCGAAATCAACTTTTCGAGCTGAAAAAGACATTTTAATTGGGAATTTGTGTACATTAAACAGTAGATATATTAAACCTTTTTCACACAAACAGCGTGTATTTTTAATTGTTAAGCCATTTTTTGGATGAATAACTTTTATTTTTGGTCAAAACTTACGGTCGACACGACTCAACAATTGTTGTCGAATTAACGGTAAATATTAGACAAAAATAAAAATTATTCGTCTAGCGAATAATGACAATTAAATTTATTAGTTAACAATTTAACCATATGTTCCATTATAAGTATTCCAAATAAGAAAAATTTGCTAGGTAAATAAATGTAAAAGTAAAAAATCTTTAGAAACGTTACGTTTGTGGTTGTCTACATATTGTAGTATACATATGTATATTATATTGTATATGCATGTGTGCAAAAAAATATATTTTATTATATGTAAAAAAAAAGAAGGGAGTATTACATATCATGGTGGAAAATAACAATGGCTGTTCTA
Organism: Mimumesa dahlbomi; assembly: GCA_917499265.3. Taxonomy (NCBI): domain Eukaryota; kingdom Metazoa; phylum Arthropoda; class Insecta; order Hymenoptera; family Crabronidae; genus Mimumesa; species Mimumesa dahlbomi. Next base: position 4,415,945 of record OU824118.1, on the reverse strand, counting down.
CAATAAATCGTATTGAAGAGTTACGTGTACCGAAGCAGTTCGATTACAGCTAACAAATGAGAATTGCTACTCGAATTACATCAATGCGTTTAGTTATACCTTCTTTTTCTTTCAAATGTTTAATCTTTTGTTCCTCCATGATTGTGCCAATCAATATTGTATGGAGAATAGATAACGAATAAGTGCCAAATAAAATTTATTTTCTAATATCCACTTCATAATTTATATACACGAATGCACAAACGTCCTGCTATGAATTTATACAAAATTATTCGACCGTCATTCATACTATGGTTGTGAATTTTATTAGTAATATCGATTTTAAGTGTATTTTTATTAACTAATCCTTAGACTATTTTCAAGTAAATCGCCCCCGAGTTTGAAATTGAGACTGTATAAGTATTTAAAATATCGTTATAAAATGAATTACTTTATAAACATCCCTTATAGAAAAATAAAATGTACATTATTAGCTATTAAAAGATCTTCAATCACACATCTTTTCAAATTAAGCCATTTTTTTGGTCTTAATTAAAATTTATTTAAATTTATTCAACTTTTCATCTCTCGTTCTCCAACTATCACATATGGTTATAGGTCAAAGGGTTTTTAACCCGAATCTCAAATTTTCTCTTTGATTTATCGATTTGAAAAAGAAAATAAGTATTCGACGCCTGACCTCCCGCGTAGGACGAGTCCTTTAGAGTCAGTTTTTATTGGCTTACATATTTTAATTGAAAGCCCACTCTAACAAGCGTGTGTTACCGCGAACGGAGAGTTTCTAGGACTCCTTGCACGTGTTTCTCTGTTTTTGGTTGACCGACAGAAACGTAAATGGCAAGAGTATCGATGAACCATACCATAACAAGCTACGCGATGATTTTTTACATTTATTCTCCCACAGGGATCTATTTTTTCACTCAACCCGTTTACTGTCACAGTGCCACTAGAAGACACCATTCGAATTTTATATTATGATATAATAAAATGATAATATTTATCATCGATTTCTTGTCGACGAAAGGAATAAGGAAAACTCGCGGTTTATTTCACACTTAATTTCAGCATAACATAGCATAGTCAATAAATGTTGGCACGTTAAGAACATGTAAAAACACCAGAAATTTAGATAAAGTCAGCGGCTGCACGACAGAAAATAAGAAGAGATTTAAGAATTAAATAAAATGGGGAACCACAAAAAGTAAATAGAAATCGAGTTACAAACATTATTCAAGCTTATAACTGACGTAGTTTTGTTTTTTAAAGGCTTTTAACAATTATCAATTTCTTAAAAAATATTTGTAGTTTCTCTGCATAATTCAAATGAACGCCTGTAAAATTACATTAACAGATTTATTGGCCTTCTTTCCTGATTTTTTCCTCTTTCCCGATCACGTTTCTGAGGTCGTTGCGAAAGAGCTAATACCGATGACAACGATCATTATCAATTTTCAATCTCAGAAGTGACATTCTGCGGGATACACTTAAACGCAAAAAAATGTTTATTACAGATTCTGTAAGTGGGAGACTTTATTCTTCTTTGTTTATCCTATGTGTGACATATATATCGATGTTTGCGGAATGTATTTTATCGACCTTAGATTATGCAGCACACGTATGCGTTTATATGTATATGTATAATATACCTATGCGATGTATTAAAAGTTTCGAAGCGTAAATAATGACAGAAATACGCCTCGATCAAAAACATCGGCAATGGATGAAAATAATATGTCCGCACTTCATCACGTGTATAAACAAATATTAATTATAATGCGGGGAAAGCAAACTTGTTTTAGCGGGAAATTATTTCGCTGGGAGTTGAACACCCGATGTTGTTAAATAAAAATCTCTTTGGATTCGAACATTATACGCAACATTTGTGTATTTAGTAAGTAAGGTGTGTTAATACCTTGTTTTCCACAATGTACGTTATATAAACGTTAAAAAATCTATCTGCTAATCTAGCTGTAAGAATTTGCAATTGTGTAAGCGTGAAGATGAGATCTTCATCGTTCGTATATAGTTTGAAACGACGCATTTTAAAACGCATACTAAGAAATAGTATTCTGATAAAAAAAAAAAGAACAACTAAATTCTACTTGCATCCAGAAATATTGAAACTATCGTTAATGTTGTTACAGTTCTAGGTGATACAGATTTCTTTAAAAAGAAACAACCGGTTGCACAAATTAAGACAACAAACCATTATACGAGATTTTAATATTAATGAAATGGAGCAACTAACGCCCCGCTCTTCTTCGCAATCCGGTTTATCTGGTTAAGCTGTACGTGTGTTCGAGCACAACAGATTACTAGTAACTAGAAATTTGTGATTCGTCGTGATTATCCTTTTCCTTCGATGAATAAGGTAATACTGCGAGTGGATACTGCGTCGAAAAGAGAAACGAGATTTCTTGATTGGTTCGGCTATATGCACAAAAGGGAGTGGTGCGTGAATCACGCGTGTGGGCGCCACCACGCGTCTTTCTGTCCCTCTTATCCTCTCTTAGCCTCCCCACCCCTCCTTCCTCTTCTTTACGTCATTCCCTTACCTCCTCACTGTTCTTCCAATTTTTCTCGTGCCTCTTACTTTTTTGTCTACCTTTTTTTTACGTACAATCGAAGAACACGAAGAGACCAAAGGGAATAGATAAAGAAGCGGGACCGAGTCGTGTCAAATATCATGTCTATTATTACCCGGCCGATTTTTGCAAACTATTTTAAACGCTCATCAAAATATTTCTTGGGACTTGTATACACTGGCGAAAACAATCCGGCTAATTTTCTGTTTCTCTCGCCCGAAATGCATGTAGTTATGAATAAATATAGACATATATTAGCGAAAAAAAAAAAACTAAGACGCAACAACAGAGAATCGAAATTAATTTGTTTATATGAATTTATACGTCTTGGTAAATGTGCACTATAAAAACAAGTATTTATTGAGTGTCCTTTAAGCAGGCGAACGCTAATAAATCGCAGCTAGCAAAAATCGTTTAATAAATATTTCAAACATTATAGTAGCCCTTAGTTGTTACGACCCATGAGAGATATCGAATGGTCGAATCTCGATAATTTTGCATAACGTTCGAGAAGAGCTTTGTCGATTATTCAATCGCGTCCAAGTTGAACACGGTTGATTTGCCGGGTTTAACGTGTCTTATGAAATACTCTGTTCACGGAGGCTGATTACTCGAGGTGACGTGGGAAGTTCCTCGTTGTTCTTACATTCTATGTATTGCGAGAATCACACACGGCATCCGCGCTAGCTGCTGCTACCACACGTTAGTCAAATGTTCCGCCGAGGCTGTCTGCCTCGTAAACGGTAGTAGTCGGTGTGACTAACGAACGTTTAAGAAAATTCCAAGTAATACGATGGAAGCATCGCTCGCAATAAAGCGGGACACGATCTCTCGGTGAGAATATTTGATCCAATGGCGTCTCAAGTACTCGAGATCGATCCAGAAGGCATCAACTGTTCCACCAAGTTGAAGCAACGGAATTCAGTTGAAATTTAACCGCGATAATTGTTTCAAGACTGCGTAAATAACGCGTCATTATGCAGCTAGGCCAAGTATTTTTATTAATACTACTAAGCAATGGTAAAATAATAACCGCGGCTACGAATTGTTTGAACGTTATAAACAATTAGGCTGTACTGTAAAGTGCCAGTCATTTTGTTCATTAGATTTTTATTGGAAATAAACCCGAAAATGTCTGACGTACAGTGTAATTTAAGCGCAATCTTTAATTTATTGTAATTTAAATGATCCGACGCTATTGTTGTTTACTGAAATTTTCAAAGTCGACCGAGAAATTCGATACACGTGGTATTTGGAGTTGTCGAGCACAATATACGTTTCAATTACACGCTTTGCCTTCAAAATTGACGAACACGAAAAAAGAGAATTTCTGTACAAACTTCTGCTATTACGGAATTGTCAAAAATATTTCAATACAACATCATCGTGTAACACATTCTCGCTGAGCGATCGTGTTCTGCCCGTCCTGACGTAACAGTGGGAACAAACGGTACAGTGTGAATGGCCCTCGTTGTATGTACAGTGGGTAAGAAAAACGTTTAAAAAATAAAAAATGATAGGTTATTTATATTGAAATATCAATTGTACGCTTAACCGTATGCATCTATTAACTTACGACAAATTAAATTAATAATTATAAAAGGAATGGAACTTAACGCAAAATCATAACAGAAATTCACCCCGTATTATGATCTACGATATAATTATATTACTAGTTCCTGAAACCAGGCTAATGTATTGATTGTCTGTTTTTATTACTAGCGGACCATAACACTAAATAAAATCAACGCTTTTGGTATGCGTTCATCTCACGATTAGGTATCGAACCTCAAAGTATTCATAATTAATAACTTAATACATTGTAATCTATTGTAAAATTATGTATGTATTTATATTTCATTAGAGATAAACAGTCATGTACCATTTTTTTCACTATTTTGGAGGTAGCTCGTATTGGTGAGCAGACTTTTTTTACCCACTGTACACACGGTATCACACATGTAAACGGCGAAGAGATCATAGCATGCCTTGAGTCTTTTTCCCACTCTTTGACCGATTTCGCTTTGCGTTACCGCCAGTTACCTCCATCTTCCATCCATGTATCTGTCTATCCAACTAGCTATCTGTCTGTCTATTCGCCTACTTAGTTTAACGGAACACAAAAAATTGCTCGCATATTTGAGTAGACACGATTGCCCTGCGGAGAAATAGTCATGAGGATATATCGATTTCAAAAACATGGCGTAAAGCAAAATGTCTTTGTAATGCAGTACGTACTTAAAGTGATCCATACAATAGTGTTCAATACGAGACACATAAATTGCAAACAATATGCAAGTTTTCATTAAGCGTTGTTTCTAGCGCATAAAGCCGAAAATTTTTACGGTTCTGTTCTATCCCCCATGGTTTCTGAGAAATTTGATATTTATAATAATAAACTATTTCCGATAGTATATATAAATTTAATAGACGATAAACCTTAGCTGGCTATAGAACGAAATTTATAAACTGTATAATTCTAAATAAAAATTCTTTAAAAAACTTAGTTGTGGATGAAGCAAGTTTTTTAAAGAATTTTTATTTAGAATTATAGAGTTTATAAAGATCGTTCTATAGTCAGATAAGACTTAAGATTAAGTCTATGAAATCTGATATTTAATTGAAACCCATGAATTCGAGTAGAATGAATGTTTGCTGACATGGTTAAAAGAAGAGAAAGGTACAAATGACGTTAAAAAATCGCAGATTATTCTTACTATTGCAATACATATTTTTAATATATTTCCGGTGTTTGAATGATCTTTAAACCGGTTTTGCAAGTCTGTTAATCCTAGAATGTTGATTCTTAACGTATAGCTTTTAAATGATTTTCGTAAATGCTTCATTTAGCACATCGTGGAACACGGTTCAATTTACAAAATACTCCTATGAAATATAATTGAAACGTACCTAATGTATCTGTGCATTTGGAATGTGATGGTATTTTATGTTTTTCAGAGTTTATCGAAACCGAGACCATTGTGATATTGTGCTCCATTGTTTGAATGCCGAACAAAGTATTTTCCAAGAAAATACGAAAATCATGCGTAGAAAGTGAGTGTGGTGGCTCCGACGCTACTTCGCAGGCTATTTAAAGAAATTTCAATGCGCAAAATGCAGTAAAAAAACATATTTTAAGACTGTACACTGTGATCTTGCTTTCCCTATAGCATTTTGCTTACCTGTTGCGCAAATTTAGTAGTTGCGGTTACAGATGAAATTTCATAAATTGGCAACGAAGAGAATTTATTCATGTATGTGTATCTGCGCGTACGAAACGCTGCAAGTTATACAAAAAAGTGTACTTTAAACCTAACCTAGCCAGACCTAACCAGACCACAGTCGCTTTATTTGAAAATCCAATAATTCTGTATAAAATACGACTACACTGTCTTCCTTCAATGGAATACGATGACAAATATGTATTTAACAAACACAAATTTACATTTCACTTCATTAGATTGACCGAATAGCAAATTCTTAAAATTTGAAAGGACAAAATTTGCCAAGCATATGTACAAAATTGAAGGTATTCTATTGCTTTTCTAAGAAATCCAACATCCTTTCATTTTGTCAACTACAGCGAAATTCTTCATTTCTTATTATATTGCACAAAAATATACCTAAGTTTTAAATGCGAGGAAATTGTTAAAACATGTAAAACTCATAAATGTTTAACAAATTCTTAATACGGTAATAATTGCCTGTTTGATTGTCAAGATATCCAAGGTATCTTATCATTTTTAAATTATTTCAATCCCTTGTATATAATTGTTGCCTCTGAGATGCTATAGTAAGAAGGGAAAACTGAGAAATCTCAAATGCAATGGGTTACAACAGGAGCCATTTTGAAAGCAAAAGAAATGGTAACATATCAATTTCGCGACGCTTTCTTCGCAGGCGCATGAATTTTCGCACAGTTCACCATGATTGGTTCACCGCTTCATCCAAACTTTAGGGCACAGCCGCGCAAGCGTGGGAAAGTACAGTCAGGTGAAATAGTACTTTAGCCTTGTATCGATAGAAAATCAATTATTAATGATAGTCAACGTCGTTAGTTATGCAAATTGTATTTTTTTAAAAATTGGATCCTTTCTCCTAAAAATTTAAACAAAAAAAATTGCTTTATATTTTACCTTTACCGATACATGATGTTTTAAAGTTTTTGGTTGTTTTTACGAAGTTTAAAACTTTGAACAATTTCCATTGGCAATTTTCCAAGTTTTGAAAAAACAAGAACGCTTCCATGTATGGCGCGCCAGAGATTTTGCGAGATATGCAATTTTGATAAAAATCTCAGATGCTGCTACATAAATTGTATAATTTAATATGGAATGAGCCATCGGCATCACGAAAGTGCAAACGATTCAGTTATGGAGGGATAAATCTATAAAAACGTCAGGGCGTATAGTTGTTACAATGATAAAACATTGGAGGTTTATCGAATCCCACCGTAAGTTTTTCACGATCGACTGAATTTAAAAGAAACGTAACATATAGTAGTCATGTACTTATATCAATTGTAACAATTATGGAACAAACAATAATTAGATAACAGTTAGAAATTTAGAAATAACACCATGCAGAAATAAATAACGGTGCTATACAACGGCAATAAAAAATGTATTGGACGAACCGACGAAAGTTTCAATTAACAAATTAAACAAGGATACTTCAGCACTATTGTTATGTTCTATTTGTTAGTTCATTGATTGGACACTCAACAGTATAGCAATGCTATTGACACGGTCTATTAATTGCGAATAAAAGTAACTTACTACTCTCTATTCCAGTATGTAGACAATTATACGGGTGAGCGTAAATACGTATTAATCACTAATAGTAATTATACTATTAATTATTATTTGCTGACATCCAGCGACACTCTATAAAACATTTTGCATGCACGTGATGTGTAACATGTAAAGAGCACTATATCCATTTTGCTTTGCTCCAAACGACCCCATTAAAGAAAATTATATTTGAGTTGATCCAAATATTATAAATAAATATTGTATTCAAAAACAAACGGAAATTTATACATTAGAAACTAAAATTATGTTTTAGAATCAAACTTTTCAAATATACCTGCCATGTAAATCTCGCTTATTTAATTCTCGATTATTTAATAAAATATTACACTCACATTTTATTTTCTCGAAATGATATTCGGTCAAGAGAAATCTGAAACTAACTTCGACGTACAGTAAATTCGAAAAATATTACACTTCTGTAATTCTGTAAAGCATTGCAAAGCGTATCAACAGAATAAATTATAGCTTGTCATTAATGGCGAAATAAATTGAGTTGTATTTAAAATAGTTAATTTGACGGTAACTGCCTAGTAAAGTATGTTATATGTATAGAAAGTTCCTCCGAATTAATAGTATAAACAAATCGAAAAGAGATAAACCTACATAAAACGATCGAAAATGTATGGAAACCTTTTGTTCATACGAAACTAATTTTTGAATAAATTGATATTAAAGATTCAACGAGTACGTGTGCACTTGAGTACATTTTGACTTAAGGGGGGATTCTACTCGATTATTTTTCTTTCATAAACCATTAGAACGATATCTCGAAAATATACTTGAAACGTTGCAGGTCACAGCTCAAAATATTTTTGAAGTTATAATAAATTTTCTATTGGCTTTTCATAAACATGTGTGACTCTGCCTGGTGTGCTCCGATCGTTTTTTGCTCGACCGTTTTTTCCGTTCCTTCTTTACAAAGAGCAGCAGTAATAAAGGGCACCGAATTTCTACAGTCAACCCTCCTATAACATGATAATACGCACCGCCTTATACAGAAATATGTATAGAAATGTATAGAAACCGTGTTATAGGAGACTTCACTGTAAATCTTTAAACTTATTTTTCTCGAAAAGGGGTTTTCCGAAATTAGCGATCGACACACTTAAAAACTATTCATCCGATTTTCTTAAAATGTTGAGGTCTTTTAAAGGACTATGTTCACCTTTGTCGGCGATTTTTTTAAATGTCTCCGATTAAACCATTCCTTTCAGCGAAAGAACAGCAAACATGAATGCTAAAAAATTGACATTTGGATCCAACGCTGCCCTTTTTACAACTTTGAAATTTCATACGGTTTTTTAGGGTTCTTCATGGTAGTATGTTATCCATTAATAACGAAAATTGGATCCTGTATTTATGATTATTACATCTAGTGCAATCTTTATTGCTAATTTTAAACGTCAGGACCGACGTCCTATAATTACACTTTCCTATCGGCGAATATTTTGCATATTTTTTGGTTTAAAAAATCAAACTGAGACTCCAAATATGTATTCATATAACATAAAAGATTGGAATTAATATACTTGTTATCTACTTTTAAATTCATTTCTAAAAACCACTTAGAATTTCGTGTTATACAGCAGGATCCCCCCCCCCCTGCCCCGCGATCCACATTAACGGTTCCCACTATAGACGAATTTTCGCCTGTATGTGTGTATAAGAATTATCAGTGTTTGGCTGGTTATCATATCTGATTCAGATTCTCAGTCGCTGTTGCTCGGTCGATATAGTGACATGCAGTAATCGAGAGTGTACTAGAAAGCATTCCCAGAAGTGCGATAGGCAGGATCAAATTGAGGACTTCTTACGAAAAAGATTGATGGTGGCATTTCGGACCATATTTTGGTTTTTATTTAAATGGGATATTGTGCATATTTGAGATATTGAGAAAAAATGTGTAAAACCATTTCAAAGAAGTATGAACCAGGTACATAAATTCTTTTATCGAGTTTTGAAAATAAATTGAATTTCAGTGATTAAACAACTGTTTCCTTCAATTTGTAGTTCTTACAGTTAACAAGCTTTTTCTGTTCAGTCTTTCATTATGTTAGCACACAAACGGTGGTCGATTCCAATAATTTTGACATTAGAAGAACAAATTCTTTTGCAGAAAATACACTCTTTTCATTGTTTATCATTCAATATTTAATGCGATCGATCCAAGTAGGAATACACGTAGTTTGCAATGATATTCGTTAGACGTAGGCGTAAATTACCTCGTATACTCGATGAGTCTTACGTGTTGATGTATTCGGAAATGATGAGCCGTGCATAAAAATGCTACTGTACATATTTGAACTATTTTGTTATGTTACGTTGAGCACTTCACATATTATATAAACATGATTATACTTTAAATTTTTGTGAACAAGGGAATGTATCGCGATACATATCCACGACCGATTTTTTCAAAATTGAAATGCGACTTCAACAGGTGAAGCTACCTTCGAAAGTTGTAGCTAAAAAATGTTTTTATTAAAGTACAAATTTTAAAAGAACATTCAAATTTTTGCGTCAGTAGGTAAGTACCACACGATCGTCATTCAAATGCTTAAAAAAAATTAATTGATGAAATGATGATAAAATTCTATTTATGTATATGAAGTTACGTGAAGAAATGACAGTAACGTAATGCAATACGTATTTGCTCTTTCTATTTTTTAATTCTCTCTTCATGCTTGAGCATTACTTACGTATAGTTTTATTTGCAAAATAGCTGGACAAGTAGTAAAATCGCCGTAATAAATACGGCGTGAATTGGCTGATGAATGCGAAATTTTATTACAACGTGAACTTAAAAGGAACTGTATTTAGTAACTCAAATATAATTAGGGGACTTTGCTCCTATTCTTTCCCTGCCTTTATTCGCACAACCGTGCAAATAAGTTCCGTCGTTTCTGCAATAAGCTTAACCACGGCCCTCATGATTACTTCCCTCTTATCCGAAATAACAATAATTAAATACATCAACATCTCAAAGTAAAAAATATATTCATTCTTCTTAATATTAAAGATGACAAGAGTATAATTGATATTAAGTATTGTCAATTCTACTCAGAAGTTGTAAGAGGTATACATTTTGGACAAATTTAAATAATTGGCATTTTGAAATTATAAAAGCAAAATTTTTCCATGTTTTAGCAACCCTGTCTATAACAATCAACTGTAAATACTGAGTTGTTGATCTCTCGCGTGGAAATTCTAAGATATTGCAAATTTTTAAAAACACTGCCCGTCGTTTTAAATAAAACAAAAAAAACGGGATGACTTGTAAATGTTCGTATTATTTTTTCGCTAGAAGATTAATTTTTGATGTAATGTCATCAAAAATTTAGAACACATACACACATACACATGTGCGCGCAATTATTTAGATAACAAATGCCATTTCATAAGTTAGAAATATTCAGAAGAAAAAGAATGTTTAAACCACCGATGAAATGGAAATATTACCATTCGGTAAAATAATCACTGTCAAGCTTACCATTTAATAATTATTAGTATGAAATAATTGTTATCTATTCGATTAGAATAGCAGAACTATAAATGACTTACCTGTAGCTGTATGTCTGCAATTTTATTCCAGGAAAATTCAAATTCATTTACAGGTACCCGAGCTTGCTTCAGATACCGAAGAAAACCAAGTTCTTCGGGACGTAGAATTAGTAAAGCGTGTCCACTACTACCCTCCCCACGTGCTGTTCTTCCAACACGATGAATATATTCCTGTAAGTACATATTTCTTCCATGTCAAATTGATAATTACGCGACTCCCGTAAGATTCAGTTGTTATGTACTAATATATTACAGCTGTGTAAGGTGTTTTATGAAAAACAGTGTAACTATATCAATTGGTGAGTTATCTGTAGAAGTATTATTTCTATTGATGTCGATAACGTTGATTTAAATATAGTTAATAGTTAAAATTAGTAACGTAACTAACAAATTTGGGGACTATAAATTGATTGGTATAAGCAACATGGATACATTATAACTGGTAAAATCATTATCTCGAATGCACACATGGTCTTAAAATCAAATTATATTTGGTGGCTTCCACATCAAATGGTCAAGGCTTATGCAGCCGTGAGACGCAGTTTCATTAAATTTAAATACGTATAAGAAATATTGAAAACAAATTTTTTGATGAGTTTTCAAAATATTCAATATTTTTTAAGCTACAGGCAGCCAAAGTTTAATGCATCGTTTTGTTTTGAAATTGATAACTTTTAAACCACAATAGATACAGAAATTTAAAAAAAAAACATTTGATTCTCAAAACCTCTGTTTAATTAAAAAAAAATTAATGCGGCCCGGTTAGCGCGGCGCGATACACGTAAAATGACTGCATGGTTAACTTTGTCCATTTGTTATAGAATTAGTAGGGCTCCGCTCAAAGTCTTTCCGCACGGTTTCTTGAAGCGGGATGTTCAAAGAATACGTATGAATTTTGTCAATTCTGTTACTTTGTGCTCGGATGAGCAATATACAATTATTTAAGCAAATTAAATTCAAGTGCTAGTTATCATCAATAATCTTGTAAACTGTATTTTTTGGAAAGCTTTGTTATTTTTTATTAAAATTTAAAGAAAGATAAATGTTCTGCGATTCACCGTTTCTACGATGTCATTTTTAAAAATTTAGCTGTTTTCACAAATTCAAAACTTTGAACAGCAGTAACAATTTTGAAAAATTTTGAAAAAACAAGATTGGTTTTACATATCGGAGGCCAAAGACTACAATATATATGATTTTTTAATAAAATCAAAGATGCTGCTCTAAAAGTCGTTCGATTTAATATGGAATAAATTTAAAAACAAAACAATCTGTAATTTAAAAATCATTGAATACTTTGAAAATTTCTTCAAATAAATTTTTATCGATATTACCTACAACATATTGAAATTTTATCAAAATCCATGACAAAGCTAAAAAAAACCTTAATCATTTCATGTGGAACGCAATATTCATGTTGCATTCAATGTATAAAGGAGACAAAACGTTTGGAAGACTAACTAAACATAAAACGTTATTCGATAAGATACTGATAACAATTTTTACCTTCGGATCATCCGGTGGATCGTATTGTACGTTTCACCGTTTCTACGATGTCATTTTTAAAAATTTAGCTGTTTTCACAAATTCAAAACTTTGAACAGCAGTAACAATTTTGAAAAATTTTGAAAAAACAAGATTGGTTTTACATATCGGAGGCCAAAGACTACAATATATATGATTTTTTAATAAAATCAAAGATGCTGCTCTAAAAGTCGTTCGATTTAATATGGAATAAATTTAAAAACAAAACAATCTGTAATTTAAAAATCATTGAATACTTTGAAAATTTCTTCAAATAAATTTTTATCGATATTACCTACAACATATTGAAATTTTATCAAAATCCATGACAAAGCTAAAAAAAACCTTAATCATTTCATGTGGAACGCAATATTCATGTTGCATTCAATGTATAAAGGAGACAAAACGTTTGGAAGACTAACTAAACATAAAACGTTATTCGATAAGATACTGATAACAATTTTTACCTTCGGATCATCCGGTGGATCGTATTGTACTATCCAATCAACATCCGGAATATCAAGACCACGCGCTGCAACATCCGTACAAAGCAATATACCCGAAGATGCATTACAGAATTGAAAGAATGTTGTCGTTCTTTTCGTCTGCTTTTGTTTTCCCTATTAACGAAATGAGAAAAAAGCAATGTAAGAAAATAAGCCTAAATTTTAATACAGATTTATCAGGATTAGCTATATCTGGTATCCCAAAGATGTCTATAAGCGTTCTCCAGGGGAGAAGCGTTCACCTTCAGAAATTCTAATACAGGAAGGTATCTTTGGCAATATCATATGTTACTCCCCTAGCGAATTAATGAAAGAAAAACGACAGCCAATCAGAAGGCTTCGCTAGACACTGTGGCATGACAACTATCACAAGTTGATGTTTTGTATTGCGATACTGTTTATACTGCCGCCCTAATAGGGATAAGGAATAAGCACTAGCACAGATTCAACGAACAATGTATCAATGAATTTGTGTTGCTGGGTAACTGCACTTATCGGTGGCACCGAAGAAAGGATAATTTATAACAAAGCCTCTCTAGCGTAGAGTACGGAACAGCACTCCCCCCCCCCCCCCCCAAGGGAAACTAAAATTCAGTTTCGCGTTGTTCGAACATCTGGCGAACAAGCGTTCACCCACTGCTTCAAGGGTCCGCAATCGGTTCTTTCTAGTATTCTTCTATTGTAACCGCTTGTAACGGACATCCTTCCTTTACCATGTCTTGCTTTCCGGAAAGCGTGTTTTTTTAAGAACTCGAGAAGTGTGTATTTTTATGTCTAAACAGCCATACAGTGCAGTGCGCGTCAATTCGCAAGAGTATGGATGGTGTTGAATTGAAGTGACGATAGTGGCATAGTGTTCTTTAGTAATCGATTAATAATGACCAAACGTTCTCGCGAGCAAAAGATCTGTGCTTTTCAAAATCACTAACGAATTAACTGTTTGACCAACGGCTATAGCCACAGACACTTCGATGACATAGATAAGTGCAGTTGACGCAGCGTATAAACAGTACCTTTACTACAATCAATCAACGTTGGACATTGGAAAATGGTACCTTTCTACATTAGAATTACCCCAAGTATCACTCTATACCTCACTCATAAGCATCTTTCGGACCTCCATACGTATATTATATATTCTTACATGTATACTCAGCACTGGTAAATCGATGTAATTCAAAAGTTCATGGTGAAATTTGACAGACATACAAGAACTGAAGAAAACCATAACTTTTTTCTTTCTATTCTTCTTCAAGAATGTAAATAGAAGTAGAAATCTTTTTTCACTGGGACAAGCCACATAGCCTTGTTCTAACCCTTCTACCGTGGCCTTTTCCTTATCATCGTCCACTCCAACATAAACCGGTTCCTTCTTTAAAGCCAAAGTGGTCAACATTTCTGTTTTCTTTGTTTGAGTTGCACTGAACAACATTGTTTGTCTTCTTTCTATAAAAATTACAAAATATAACCTTCAATATAGTTTATCTTTCATCAATGTTTATTTGAAATCCAGAAAACGATTTTGAGCACTAACTTGGTAAGATATTAATAATTTGCTTCAGTTCTTCTTCGAAACCAATATCTAAAATACGATCAGCTTCGTCTATAATGAGGCACTGTAGGTTTTTATACAAGAAATCTGGTGTGTTTTGTAGATGATCTAACAATCGACCAGGTGTAGCCACTATAATATTAACTCCCTTTGCAAGTTTTTGAGCTTCAGTCTGTCTATTCGCACCACCCATTAGCAAACCATACGTGTGATAATGATATTTCATTAGTTCTTTTAAAACTCCAAATGTTTGCATAGATAACTCTCTTGTGGGTGATATGATAATACATCCAGTACCTATAAATTATAAATAGCACATTAAAATTTGAATTAATTTCAAAACATTTTATTTTATTCACTGACCATTACGAGGCATGAATTTTAGTTTATAAATAAGTTCAACGGCTGGTATTAAAAATGCTAAAGTTTTTCCAGATCCTGTTTTAGCAGCACCGACCAAATCCCTGCCTTCTAAAAGCGGTGGAACAGATTTTGCTTGTATTTCTGTCATATTTGTAAATCCCATATCTTCGATAGCTTTCAAAGTATTTTCACATACTGTATTTTCTAGTACTTTAAAACTTGTATCACTTGTTAATTCTAAGCCTACTGTTGTGCCAGGTACTATAAAATAATATAAATTGAATAATGTTACATTATAATATGTAATGTACTTTAATGGATATAGTATAGTTTGATTTAATACTTACAATTCGTACTTGTGTTGTCATTATTATGTCCCTCTGACATAACATTTTCATTGCTACCTGTGTCACTAACTTCACTGTCGTCATTGACTTCCTCCTCCTCTTTTTCAACTATTGCATCGTCGCATTTTCTTTTCTTTTTCTCTATATGATTGTAAAATCAATTTACTTTTATTAATTTGCCATACAACATGTAATATAAGAAAAGCATAAGATTATCAGAGCAAAAATGAAAATATTCAATTTTTGCAATAAATCAATACATATATCCTATGCTGAATATCATATTATTCCATATGTAAAAAAGACGCGTAACATACTTAATAAGTATAATTAATGCTTTGCCTTACTTTTTGCTGCGTTGTCTTCTGTACAATGACGCTTTAATATTTTTGGAACATCCACTTGATGATCTGTGTCATCCTGTATTAATTCTTCATCTTCGTCTTTCATTAATTCATTAAAGAAGATTCAAATGAATAAATAATATAACATTATCAATATAAAATTTAATAAATAGTATTAAATTATGTACATTCTATGTTTCAATCATTCAAATTGAAATTTTCAATAGAATTATAATATTTACACCTGTTTCAATTGAAAATATAACCTAAAATAATATATTTACCATTTTCATTCTGCGTTGCACGATCTTTGAGTATCTTTAGTTTGTTCTTTTCTCTTTTCTTAATTTTTCGCATTAAAATCTTGTCCGGCACAGACATTTTTCGTATTTAGAGATTTCTGAATAACTACAAAAGTCTTAAACGCATTGAGAGCTTGAACCATGCGGACACATGTGGACACCAAATAATCAAACGGCGTAAATCCGATAGACACCGATGCTATTCAATATAGCAATGTATCCCGTTCATATTGATGCATGAATTATCCGTGATATATCAAGTTAGGGAATGTTGCCTTGCGCTACCAACTTGAAATATGTCGATTCTTTGTTTAGTCAATTTGATGGCATTAAGCTATATTCAGTTGTTTCAATTGTATTGAAATTAAGATTCTTCCGTTACAAAGTCTGTTATCAATGCTTATAAATGAGTAACAGAAACACAATATTAATGAATAATTTTTAGCACCATCTAATGTACAATGTATTTAGGTTATTAAGAAGTTCGTGATTTCGTGTGTTATTGCGCAGTGTTCTTATTTGGACAAAATATGAAAGATAACACGATCGAAAATAGTTTCAACTATGATGTACTCTCGCAGTCCTATTGTGAGGGTATTAACAAGTAAGATAATAGTGTTTTCACGAATGAAATAGATCATATTGTTAACATCACAGTCAAAATGAAAGAGAATCTTAATACGATAACATTTATCTTATCACGTCTCTTTTATTGTGGAAATTTCAAGGTTGAAATTTGATTCGTAATGTACAATGTTCTATGTCGTTCGTTAATTATTATGCTATTATATTATATACGTAAATTTGTTTCAGGATTATAACAAATGGAAATGTTTGTACGAGTAGTTTTCAGTTGCCCAGCACAATACTGCAGAAGAGACACAAATTTTGGGACAGTTTTTTTGACAAGTATTTGGAAGAAGTATGAATAAAATACACTCATATAATATACTAATATGCTTTAATGTATCTTAATAGAAAAATCAGTTTCTAGCGATGTTACTAAGATATGTGACATATTCTAGTTGTCTGACGATATTGAATTGGGTATTGACACGTTGAAGCCAGAAAAGAAGATTGATGGAAATTTTCCTTTAATGCAACGCATGATTACACATAAATCAGCAGATGTAATACAAGATTGGATAAATACTGGCAGTATCAATTATCTAGGAAATAGGGACAACAACAAATCATCAGAAAGTGGGTCATCATTGAGCGAAGACGAAATGTTGAGTATACACTATAACCCTGCTATTGATACAGGTTTGGAGAAACGTACTGTTGCAGCAGATAATTCTTCTTGTAGTTCCGTTGATACTGCTATTTATATTTTGTCAAATGCAAATGTAACTAAGAAAGCAGAAACAATGGCTATTTTGGAAGGTGCTAAATCTTCTGATATTATGGATCCCCTGAACAAAACTTCTGAAAATCTATCGGTGGGAAATGGAAATCTATTGGACAATAACAGTAAAAAACATCACAACTCTCCTTTGACACCTCGCTCTGAAGCTGTATACAAAACACCGCAAAAGAATACTAACTCGTTTCTATCAAATTTGATATTTGATAAAAGTGCTGCACTTAGAACATTCATTGAAATGACTAGAAAGACAAATCGTTACTCGCAAACAATGAGCAATGATAGTATTCCTAAATGTAATGAATCTATTGACGAAGCATCAAAATCTTTGATCAGAAATACTGAAAACATCAATACCCCCGAAGATGATTCCTTGCAATTACAAGAAACAAGTTTGACGGCCAATTCAATGTCCCATCGTAAGAAATTATACACTGGTAGAGATTCCCCTGTTGACCTGGTACGAATGACCTGTCATAATGATAACAGGATTTCTAAATCCAGGCAAAGTTCACATCCTGCATTTGATCTTCCTTCACTGGGTAGGTTCAAGAAGCTTAAAAAGCGTGTCAGGTGTGGTAAAAGGAGAAAGAGTCATGCCTATGCACTTAAGAAAGGTTACAAATCTTCTACCACGGATAGTCTTTCAGGAGACAGTCAGAATGAAAATCTTGAAACTGACGATACTACTCGGACGTCTAGTACGAAAAATAGTCGAGGCAAAAGTACAACTCCATCTATATCTGCAAAGAGATCGAAATTTAGGAGAAAACGAAGAACTAAAAAGGCTAACTGTATCGATAGACGAGCTTTAATAGATATTACAAAATTTAAATCGGTAAATCTTGAACCAAAAGTTTGCTTGGAAAGATTGCCAGAGACTTTTATTCAAAGATATTCAAAACATAAAGCAGTCCCACTAAATATGAATCCAGTAGTTCGTTTGACACGAATCTCAGAATTAGAGATTCAAAAATACAATACTTCTGACAATATAAAAAAAGGGAATCAGTTGAATGCGTTACCATTACATAATGAGTCACGTACATATAAGAACTCAAGCCGTCGTAATAGTTCCAAGAATTCAAGGAATTTAGCATCTGAAACTGATATCATTGGTAATAAAAAAGATGTGCATGGTGATAGATGCAGCACTCTTATTAATGAATATGAAGACAGTGATACAATACTTAATTGTGCGTCGAGTAATTCTCCTGTGTGTACATTAGACACTCCTCAATATTTATTGCAACAGATAGACAGAAAGAATAATAAGCATGTGAAAATGTTGACTAAACGTCCATTGGACGCAGCTTTATCAGAGCAATTGCCTCAGCGATATTGTCGCAATTTTAAGAATAATCCGGAAATAAACAGTAAATGTACTATTATAAATAACAAAAGTTTGTATAAAAGACCAAATGTTAGTATTAATCTTTGCAAGGATGTAAATAATGCAGATTCAAGTCCTACTCCGAAATTAAGTATTAGATCTTCGAAAATTGAACCCCACATTTTGGATGATTCAGAGATAATCATTGAAAGAACACATAAAAGAACCAACTCAAATAATGAAACAACGAATCTGAAAAATATTAAACATAGATGTACGAAATCCTCTAGAATTCCAAATTCAATATCATCACGTTCTGAAAATAAAACTGAACCAGTCTCAGATGCAATAGAACAAGATTATAACAAAAATGATATCAATGTAACAAAGAGTGTTAATACACGTTCGAGAACTAGAAGTAACTTGAACAAAAAGATTCACCCGTATACCAAGAGGAGAAAACATAGCTTTAATAATTCTTCTGATAATTTAAATGAATATAACAGTATGAACTGTTCGAAAGAATTGAATCCATTACCATCAACAGATAGTTGTAATTCTAGATTATGGCAAAGTCCGAATGGAATGAGAAATCATATGAATGCAGCAACCAAGAAATACATTCCCGATACAAAATCTGGAAGGATTAGAAAACGGTTATTCTTCCAGACAAAAATATATGAGTCAGATACTGAATCAGCCTCAATATCTTCTACACCGTCGCTAAATTCCGATAGGGAATAATATTGTTTTAGTCATTTTTTATGACCATTGGAAGTATACAATATTTGTCACTATTAGGCTTTAAAGTTTAACCGAAGGAGAGAGCTCCACAGTCCTGCATTCATTTGAATGAACAGATATACAATTATTTTTTTAAGATTGTATTATGTATTTCTTAAATTTTATATCTAACTTTAAGATAACAAGAGTAAAAGAGGAAAGAGAAAAGAGAAAAAAGAGAAATTACTCTACAGTTTCATAGTTATAAACTACCATTGTTTGAAATAAAGAGATATTTTATGCAAAATTTTACTCTTACTTCATTTTACTATTACTTTGAACAGAAACAATAAGTTGCAACTTAAGCAATGTACAAAAAGATTTATTGACCTTTTAAAGTGAGAATATTTTTTCAGTAATTTATTCATATATATAACATTACAGAAAAAGGGACGTGAAGGAATATGTGAGCACAACTTTCATCCTTTAGAAAAATATCAGTACTTACATGCTATCCAATAACATTAATATTACTTTTGTTTTACAAAGCAATTCGTTTGCTCATTATTCCTTTGTTCACAATTGCATAAGTTTGCCCTGGAATAACTGTTACTTAGGCTGTTTTTATTCATCGAATGGCCATTCCAATTATATGTTGTTTGGATAATGTTAGGTGAAAAGGTTGAGAGACGTAACCTTCGAGAGTTAGGGGGGTCAACGTTACTTGTTTGAATCCAGCATTTTTAATATCTGTTGATGGATTAGCATCTAGATGACAACCCCCAAAGAAAGAAGGCCAAATTCCTGTCCGTGATAATGCTTTTTGCAAGCAATGCACAAAAGTACCCTCTTCAGCAGGTACATGCTCCATAAAAAAGTATCGACCACCCTGCAATGAATTTAAAACTAAGCAGAATCGCTGTCATCAATTACAAATGTAATATCCCACATCATTTCTGTTTAACTGGAAATTGGGACGAATGAACTGCTTCGCTCTACATGAAATTGAATGTCAGAAAAAATAATATTCTCATGACTTAATTATGGGAGTTCATTTAAATTCATATTATTATCACTGTTTTTCATAGACGCAATTAATTCTTTATGCAAATTACAAAGTAACTAGATGATTAATGTGATTACTTAAATGATATACTGAATATTTGTTCACAATGAAATTCTAATGCTTTAACATTGAACAAAAACATGCATTACTACTTTGACATGTTCCTACCAATTACGAGACTTATATTTATAATCTTTAAAGTTGCTAAACTCATTTTACCGGTGCTAGTACCCTTCGAATTTCTTGAAGCGTTAACTTTATTGATGTTACTGAGCAGAGTGATCTTGTTGTTACAACTACATCCACATATCCTGTTGGTACATCTTTCATGGATCCCCCATCTCCAATTATTAAACGTTCAACAATAATGTGTGAAAATTGCCAAGAACGGTTCCCTTTGATTAGATATTCACCTAATCTAAGATTCCAATCCACTGCAATCAGATGTGTACCATCTGGATAGAACTGTATATTTTCACCTATAACATTTATTCAGAATTTTATTAAATACCAACTGATGATTCACTTATTGCTAGACAAATAAATTTCATTTAATTTTTATACTAGAAACTTTAATTAAAAAAGTGATATTTAGAGCACAATTACAAAAATATCTTTTTGTAAAGGCCAATTATGTAAAGATATATGAATTGCTTCTATTTGTGTAAAAGGGGCATGTGAGAGGTATGTTCCATATATAAGTGAATAGTTTTTTAATTTTTGTCATTTTTCGAGAGAAATGTTCATAGATTGTAATAAAAGTTAATTCTTAATTATTTAATTCTTAATGATAAATATAAATCAGTTAAAGACTTTTTATATATTATATAACTATAATTCTAACAACTTAAAAAATGATTATGCAAAATCGTTAAAAAATAAGTATATTTTTCGTCTTCGAAATAAGTAACTTTAAGGAAAATTTGGGATACACAAATATTTCACGTTTGAATTACAGAAATGCTTCATCGAAGGGTAACGGTAAATTGAATTTGTGTATTTTCTTTACGTAATATATACTTATAATATCCTTTACAGATAATTATACAAAAAAAAAATGTAGATCGCGATAAAGCAAACTAGTAGGTAATTAGTTATTCCTAGAATTGCCAAAAAATATTAAAGAAACTATCTATTATAACAATATAACTGGTTATACATTATGTCATGTTATATTTACATAATATGTAATCTTACGTAACTAAATTTTACATACAGATGAAATTAAAAAAGTGGCAAACAAAGGAAAAAATGTAAATAGGAGAGAGAGCGCACACCAGTTTTTACACCAATTTCCAAGATACGAATGCAGTTCATAGATCGTAAAACCACATCGTTTGACACGATATGTTGCATTTGTTTGAATAAGTAACTCTTATACGGTGCTGCAAGTTCCGCACATTCCGCTTCAAAGCCTAACAAATGGGATTTGTAAATATTTTTCCTTTGACCTAATACTTTGTGCAATATCCAAAATAACATAGAAGCAATGGTGATTGTAAGTAATCCATAGCTTGTAATCACATCACGTATCCACAAATCGCTGTTACTCATTTTTCACTTGAACTTTTTGACGAAGATTTGCACGAATCCGTACATCAAACATTCGAATTGATATGGAATATGTTAAAAGATCCGTTGGCCAGTTACTTTTCCATTACATTTGTAATACACCTTATTGGGACGTATGCCATTCTAATATGATGTCAACAATACATATAACTACTGCTTCGTTTCAGATTTAAAATTTATCCGCACTAGATGCTACTTCGATGACCTTACGTCTCACGCTAATTGTACGTTGAATTCCCAGTATGGTTATTCAATGTAAGTAACGGTATATATCGATTGGTTGTTCAAAAGCGAATAGTATAAATACTGTTACGTAAAATCGTCCGTGATAAGATAAGATTTGTAATTACGTTTTGGGTATGTAGCACAATAAGTGTACATGAACACAATATATATATGTATACATGTATACCCTGCTTGACATTTATCGTATTTACACCGATATAAGTAATTCTTAAAAAAGCATAAAAAATGCAGACATGGGCCAAGTGCAAGGGGATGTGTCTTCGAAATCAGTTGCTCATTAACGTAAACTTCATTACACGAAGTATTTGAAGTCAAATAAATGTGATCAAGTACAAATTATTGTATGTACAGTTTCGACACTAAAGTGTTGCTAAGTAAATATATTCAATTAACTGAATTTCTCAAAAAATGATTTCTCCTTATTTAATTAATAAATCTACTTACTATTCTATTAAAAGTACTTGATAGACCGGTCTATACGAATTGTTCTTATTTATAATGTTATAAGGTAACAATTCGGGTGTATCTGACAAGTGTGACAGGAAATTACACATAGATATTGCAAAGTGTTTGAACCATCGATGTTAACGAAAATTAAATGGAAAAGACATTAGATATTTAGATGATTATCTTTTTGTACAGTAAGGAGTCCGCTTTATGCTTTGTGTTAATAACTCTTTTTAAATGTCGAAATATCCCGAACTATTTAACCTTCCTTGTTAGAGGAGGCATTTAATAGAGCAGTAAAGAGATTTCTTAATTAAATAAAGGGAAATCATTTTTGTGGAAATTTAGTTAATTGAATATATTTATTTAGCGACACTTTAGTGTCAAAGCTATACAATAATTTGTACTTGATCACACTTATGTTATTTCAAATACTTCGTGTAATGAACTCAGATCGAGGCACACGGATGACGGTCGAGAGTTGCAGTGTAAGTATGTCTTCGCGGACACTCATTCATTTTATTCTAAACGCTGGGTTTTAAATAAATGGAAATGGAATAATAATTAGATATTTCTTATTCATTCATTTCGAGCTATGTCCTCAAGATTCAATATTTTGCGAAATTTATTTGTTTCGGTGAGACAGTTACCATTTGAAAAAAGACGCCAGCGTTTAATCGGTTTTAAGCTTATTGTTACAATTTATTGTTAATTCTAAATTTTTAAAATTAATTATATTAACAGGGTTTAAAAGATGTGGATTTTTAAGCAATACTTTGCATTAAATTTTTTTTGTAACCGAAAACATCGATGTTATCGGCAGAAAAATGATCGTCGCATGGTGTGAAAATATGATAAACTTCACGTAGTTACCGCCAGATGGCTTCAAGGGGAGATGCAGGCGACGTTTATGACAAAAAAAAAACACTACTTTTGAGATCAAATATCTCGTAACTGGCTCGACTGAATTTTTCTTAATTAGTATCAAATTACATGTCTCGACGCCGGCTTTTCGAATATTATTGTACTTTTTAGAAAATTTATGGTTTTAATACCGTTTGGATATTCCGAAAACCCCGATCTAATCTTTCCTGTAAACTTTACAGTGTAAAGTGTCAAGGTGTCTACTAGGCGGGACCTCTTGTATGTACTTAGCCCGAAACATGACCTTGTCCCTTGATAAACAAATTTCGTATCATTTCGCATACAGTAACGTGCAACTTAACGTACAGAGGGTGAAAATTGTATAGTAGTCAACTGTTCCTCAGATCCGCTTCTTCTTACATACAGAGTATGGACATCTGCACAATATTTTTTTCTTTATTTTTCGAATTTTGAACTAGAAATCAATATTATTCCGTGTAATTAATGCGCACTATTTTTTTTAGTGTTGAAGCACTTTAATTATTAGATCATGGAATATGAAATTGACTGTATAGTACTGCTTTCTATCTTTGTTAAAGTTTCAAGAATTTGTTCGTTCCAACGAAAAGTCTTCATAATTGTTGAACAGTTGTTATTATTTTCTATAAAAATTTTTCGCAAATTACAATTTCTTTCGAAATTTTGTACAGTGGTTTCGACTAACAAAATTAGTCGTTTCTAACTATGCTAAAAAAATACAGTACTTACTTTACAGTTTTTGTACTTGTTTGCGTATGAGTTTAGCGAATTAATGAGAGTGCGAGGTAAAATTTGTCTATTTATAGTATAGCTTCTCGGATAATCGTGTCCATTCCGTATAAAAATATTTATAAATCATAACAATGGTAATGAGTATTTCCTATTGACAAATATGTCCCCTTTGGTTTCAATCAGTGTCTGAAAGCGTTTCACCGATACCACAAATGACGAGAACACAGTTCACATTAATTCGCACGCTATTGTACTAGTGACGATAGATTTGTACATGAAATTTCAAACATTGGTAGTGTTAAGTGATACGATATACGTATAATATGTAAAAAGGAATTTTATTATGTTATCATCTTTAAAGAAATTTTTCAACGATAGTTTCGTTTTTAACGGTAGACCAGTCATTTCAAAGAATTGGAGTTATTTTCATTTGAAATTTTAATTTTTAGAACTATTGATGATAATTACATTTAAGTAGTCAATGCGATTCCACAGAGAAGAACATATACAGGTTACTCTCCTATAACACGGTAGATAGGTTCCTAGAAAATACCGTGTTGTGTGAAACCGTGTTAGATGAGACTCATAACCAGTAAAAAATGGGGGTTTACTTTTTGAAAATTTATTAAAAACAAATATTTTCTAAAAATCTCGAATAAGTAACTTAATTTTGATAAAACATATACTTAAATGTATGTAAAATACACAACGTAAAAAAAAGAAAATAGTGTTATAACTGCGTAAATTATAATTTATTTATGTGTTTTCATGCAAAGGCAGTGTAGTTCATTATTCCTCCTGTCATTGTTTTAAGGTGATTTAGTTTTTAAATATATTAAACAAATGTCATGTTATCCTGCACTGCAGAAGTACAGTTGTATTTACAAGACAAACTGACTCTGTTGTAACAAAGGTTTCAGCAATTTGTTTGTTGTGTTAAAGTGAAACCGTGTCATTGAATGCCATATTTTAGATGGGCTATCTGTATTTGAAAAATACACAATAGCACTTTGGAAAAACCTTATAATTATGAAAAATATTGTATTTGACACAACATCATAAATGTTTTAAGTTCCTTTTTTAATTTCTTCACAGTGTCGCCGAGATTCGTGTTAAAATAGTCTGCGCGTGTTAATATGGCGGTATTAATAATTTTTTATACACAAATTCTTGTTTTTTATACGTCCGCAGAGTAGTATAAGTATTGCTGGTATAGCTAATAGAACAGTGAATCATACAATAATTCTATAATAAAAAACGATTGTTAGTTTATTCGGATATTTCTTGGTATTTCATAGAATAAGCGGGGAAAACCAATTGTTTTATTACCGAAGTGACCGAACTAAATATTCCAGTCAAGTTTTCAACCATGGTCTTTATTCGCGGTAATCGTTATTAAACAAAAATTTTCTAATTCCCATCGATTGTATATGAGGTGCCTAGAATACAAGGGGTATAAGTGACTTTTATTTAGTTCTGAGAAAATTAAGTTCAAAGTTCACAAATTCTCACAAATCACAATATAATACAACATTTCTTTTTATTCAAGAATGGGTAAACCATGTACAGGGTGGTTAGATTCCTTTACCACTAAATAGAATGGTAAATTCAGGGTTTCATGGCACAGATTTTAGTACTTTTGAGAATGTCACTTATACCCCTTGTATTCTAGGCACCTCATATGTGCTAATTCATCGAAACAACATTGAATACGGAATTATTAATAAAGAGATAAAAAAAAAACCGTTATGCGATCAGCTTTGGTAGCTTTATAATTAACACTATTTCTACCACAATTGTCTGTATATCTATTTCGACCAAAAGGTGTCTTTTGAAACCTTTTCGTTTGAATGCAAATATTTGCCAAAACTGTTGGGATTTCAAATTACCCAAATTATTGTCAACAAATTAATTGTCGAAAAATGATTCAACTTAACGTATGATTTTAAGTTAAAATATGAAAGGTGTCTTTTGACACCTCTTGGTAGAAATACTGTTAAAACCATTCGCCCTGGACTTAAAGACAAACTGACCCCTCCGTGTCATAAAAACTATAAAAATCCGAACTTTCCAACGAAACCCGACGCGCTACGGCTGTACCTACCTCTGTGTACGCGACTTCGCTGTGAGAGAAGAAGGATAAACGATTTCGCCGGTGGAAGCAGATTCGTATTTCGAATCGAGTGAATGGAGTCACGTATCCGAAACGCGAAAAGAAGTGCACGGCTCGAACAAAAGGGGAAGCAACCAGCGGGCAGAGCGAAAAATGCTCGAGGTGAATACTATATCGATGCAAGGGTCGCACGACTCTTTGTCGTTCGAGTTTTAAGAGTGACCACAAACAAAACAGGCCCGAGCAATTTACTCATTCGACCGAGAACGATTCGCTTCTTCGTTCTTGCGTATTCGCGCATATGTACCCGGTTACGTGTGTGGTGTGTCCGTGTACACCGTCGATCTACGCGCCAGCTCGCCTGATTCACGAGCATTTTGTTATCCATGGAGAGGCGTTTTATTTTCAACATTGGGGCGGAGAGAAGGCCGACCGTTTTCATGACAGCTCAGTCATTCCGGACAATCGACTGAAAAATCATTCGATCTCCCTTTTCTTCTTGTTTCAAACTCTACACAAAATCAATGCAGTTCTCTTTCCGCTTTGCCTTTCTTGGTTTCGTTAATGTTCCCCTGGCTAAGACAATAAGAAGAACAAAATTGAAGGTAACGAAGACCAAACGGCGGAGGAACATTGAAGTTTTATTTTAACAACTGATTTTGTGAAGTAGATATACAGCAGTGTGACTGCAAACAATATTTTTACCGTTGGAGTAGCTGTTTAATTGTTCCATACCGAATGCATTTGAACGATCGGTAAATACTTCGTTTTGAATTGTTTAACGATCGTTTGAAATCAATATTAGTGATTTTAGATGTTCCAATATTCGGTTAAAACATATTTTCGTATTTCAGTTCATGAAAAAGTGTTTTACGTTAAACATTTGCGAACTTATTCATGTTTCGTTAAATTTTTCGTAAAGGTACTAACAATTATATTAGTTATTAATAACACAATATATAAATAGTAACAATTACTGCAAGCTAGTCAATATTCAGAGCAGTAATGACTTATGTAAGTAAAATCGCATTGTGTATTACAAAGAATTTAATACCTTCTGAGGCTGACGAGCCGTTCTTTTCTGGTCGATTTTCTGCTATGTACTATGAGAAATTGAAAAATATGAATATACTTTGCATATTTTTTAAATAATACTGTATTTTGGTTGAGGCCAATGGAACAGAATCTATCAGCACCATCGTATACAACGGAAAAAATTGCATAACAATAAAACAAATGAAATTATTTATATGTTATGCTCGATAAATATTTAATGGATTTGCTAATTCGATGATATAAATTTGCAATTTCGAATTTTCATATGTAGGTATTACTTGAAAACATTTTTTAAACAATAGATTAGGTAACTTTCTATAGTGGGGGGAATAAAAATAAAATATATTGTAAAAATTATATAATATTTTTAAATATTTATTTCACAGTTGACACATTGACTATGTGACATCGATGAATTTATAGGGATTATAAAAATAGTTTTTTTACATTTCATAAGTTATAGAAGATATAACAATTATTTGGTATGATAAATAATAATTAAAATTACTATATAAAAGCAACGCAAAACTCGATAGACTTTCAGGAAAACTGGGACGTATGGTCCCCTGTATCTGTAAAAAACTTATTCAACACTTGCACATCGAATAGCTCTACACTTTTAAAATTCATTAAAATGGCAGCCAGCCAATTTCATCACCGTTTTCATAAAGGTGTGCTCAACCTAAAAAAAAGAGAAATCAACGATAGGGCAGTCTTTGGATTCTCGATCCTTGGTTTTCTATTTTCTATTAGGTGTCTAGCGATTTGCGCGAATATTTGGTTTCTTTTTGCACATTTCTTCCTGTTTCGCGCTCCGTTCGAATGCGGTGCAGAGAATCACGTCGTTTCTGACTCTTCATTCCTCCGTTCAGTCTCGAAAGGACGCCTCGAGGCGCGTCAGCAGATTTAACTTGGACACGTACACCCACGCAAAGCTTTCTTAGAGAATCTTCACAGCTTATTGCCGAGCACGGACTGAATCGCCCACCTATCTATTCGATCTTCACTTTTCAACACTGACAAATATTTAAATGTCGCAGTAGCCCCTTTACACTCCTGATATTACGCGTCTCCGCCTGTTTATTCGATCACCGTTACCTTCAAATAAAATATTTCATTTTTTAAACCGTTGCAAGTGCAAATATCGTAGTGTTTAGATACGACGTTCAAATAAATTCATCCACGCGATGTTAGCAAAGGTTTTATTAATAGAGTTGAAGGGTTTATAGATTCGCTGGGTTTCAAACGAGGAGGAAAAGGTTATGCACCGTATATCTAACAAACTTGTAAGTACGGAGCACGTATATCTGCGTCTTAAAGAAGAAGTACTTCGTAGTATGTGTATCGAACACAATGTTCGTATTGAGACATATTCTTTCTTCAATCTGTATAACACACTTTGCCGTTGACAAGCTTGACAATAAAAAATTCTATAGCAGCTCGCCAACTTCCTGTTCCGCTGAAATATGAATATAAAAATAATGCAAAGTATAGCGCGTATGTTGATTAAAGATTGTTAAATTGGTTAGTCCTGTATGTTTAATTTGAAAATATTACTAAATATCTGCTCTCAATAGCGAAGAAAGTGCAATTACAATTTTCAGGTTGGAAACAATTTTTGTGTATAATCCATCCGTTTAAGAGGCTATAAATTCATTTTTCATTTCCCGAGTTATTGAAAGGCTTCGATTTAATGCATTTTCAAATATTATAGTGTTATTATGCGACCATTTTAACGCGGCCTGTATAAGTGAAATAACGCATCCGTTTACCACTGATGAATTCTTACAGCATGAAAAAATATTTAGTTGTCGAAAACGTCGAATTTGTACGGAATTTATATGTAACTTCCCATTCGAAAAGAATAATCTTAAATATAAGGTAAAGTGTTGCTCCGATTATTGCTTAACGCCAGAATTTCTAGCGTTGATATTAAATCCTTAAATAAATGAATCCTTTTTTACGTAAATACAAGTCAATATAAATTTCAGGAAAGGCGTCGATATGATTTTCATAATTTAAACAAAAAGGCACAAAATTTGTCATTTATACGAATTTGCCAATGGTAGAACTCGCAGATAGCGACATGTGTGTCTTCCAATTCTTGACTTGAGATCAATAAATTTTGCAAATTGAGAAATAGTGCTACTTGTGGAAATATGCACTACTGTAAATGGATTCTTAATTAGGTGGAAGAGAATGGCACGATTGAAATAAATTGTTGCGAAGGAATTTATACCGATTTATACAAGAATTCTATGCTTATCAGATTAACACTTATTTCTTATTTTGTAGAAATGTCGAAGTGTTTTGACTTTAATATTTAAATAGCAAAAAGGAGACATCAGTTTCTAACTGAAAAAATTGTTAATTTATTTGTATTTAAATTGGATTTGTGAGAAGGGAATTTCCTTAAAGCGAATGGCATATTGCCTCTCTATTTGTGGAACGACTTGCATTTGCAAATGTATGACAATTTTTCGAATATTTATTAAAACCACCTATTTTTGAAAAGTACTGTTCGCCATATTCTATACGACACGTAATTTTACTGCACCATTTAAGAAACGGTACTTACATCGATATTTTCGATCGCGATTCAGGGTGTAAATTTCTACTAACAATAAGTACGTAATTGTTAATAATATCCTTTTTTAATATAGAATCTTACATTTTGAACAGCTGTGTACCGCAAACCTCTTCTCCGCACAAATGTAAATGATATCCAAGCAATTGTAAACAAAATTATGAATTCTGATCAAATTGTTGGAATCCGTTAGTTGCATTATACCTATATAGAATGTATTAAAAAAATCATCCCTTGCTCTAGAATTACATCGCAACATTCTTTTATCACTGCAAAAAAGCTTGTTGTTCTTCAAATAAAAACAGTTGACCACGATCGAAGGCAACCTGAATTCGTTCGTTTCGTGATAATTGTCACGATTCCTTGAAGAAAAGACGAAATTGAGTTTCAGAGAGTTGGGGCGCTTTTTGATAGTGGCTAGCGTTGCATTAGCTATTTTGAACTTGGTATTTCTGAATCTAAGCATATCGAGGCAGCAGTGACTCGACTTGAAGAACGATGGCGTGGGACATGCAAGACGTACTCGAGGAGCTCTTTTTTTCAAGTATCGCCACGGCAGCGAAGTCGACGGCATTGTCTCCATTGTTGGTGAATCGTAATCAATATTTTCACAATACAGCGCCATTGTCCGTAGCACGAGCGAAGTGTGAGGGTTCTTCATATGCTCGGGGTATCTTGCCATCCCTTAACCACACCAACCATTCAATTTTAAAAAGATGATACTGTTTCCCAACTTTTCAAACCTGCTCCGTTTTTCTTACACTCGATACGGTTCAAAGGGTTTCATTTATAACTATTCTTTTTTCCCCCTTTTTCACATTCTGGCCGAATACTTGATCGACATTGAATTGTTTCGATGAAGGTTATATTTTTGTTATGGATTATTAATAAATCTTGTTACACATTTATTTTTCAAGTTTTCAATTTGAAGATTTATTTGGACCGACGTTTATCTTATGATTGTCGTACAATTGATACGTCTAGTGATTGCTTAACAAAGTTAATTATACCAATTTTCAATTGGCAACACGCACGCTCAATGAATAATGTAATAAACTATCGATTTCTACTAATATACAATGCGTATCAATGTACGTACTAGGAAAATTGGGTGGTGATTAAAGTTTTCTATTTTTCACATATCTCGCCTCGAAATAAACACCAACAAAGGAATGTGTAATTTATATTGATCATTTATGCGACAGAAAAGCAACGTAGATGAAATCGTAAATAATGAAATTATTCTAACGAATAAATTGTTTCGAACGGAAAGTAAAGAAGTCATTGCAAATCTTCGAATTATTGGATAAAATAATACCACCGTGGAGTATCGGTTGATTTAGTGTAAGGACCAGTTTACGACCGTATAATTTCGCGTCAAGGTTTGAAATCCTTTTGGCATCTCGAATAGCGGGTCTTCGCTTTCGTAAAAGGAGATCGTCGCGTGGTGCTTTATTGGATCCATGCGCAGTACAAGGTACGAGCGAGGGACAGGCGTCTCGCCATAAACTAATAAACGCATTAACTGCCTTCGACAATACGCGTACCGTCAACAAGTCATAATCTATTACAATGCCAGACCGAGTCTCAAGATCAACTGGGAAAACGATCAATGCGAAAGTGTCGATCTGTGATTTACGACCAGTATCTCGTTGCTTTTCTCTTATTGTTTACTGTTATTGCTCGCACAGACTGCGACGTTTCCGAAAAATTCTCCGAGGAATTATTACCTCGCTTACTTTCAAGGCCACATGGAAGTGTTGGCACGCGATGACACGCTTCCTGCTAGCCGGTGTCACGTCTAGAGCGTGCCGAGTTTCGTTTATATTTCGATCAGAGGCCCGTTACCCGTTTCAATCGAAATAGGCCTTGTCGGATACGTCGAGAATGTATGCGGCAAAAATGCCGTAACTGTATATTAACAGATATATAGAATATTTGTAGATTTATAACATATGTCTGCGATATATATTTCGTCCCAAATACGTGAGAGCTTAGTTTTTTAAATTTACGATCGGAATTTCGAAATAATGGTAAGTGATATTATGTATAAAATTTTGTTCAGTTATAGATTATGTAATTTTCAAAGAAATGTATGAAGACAAATAAATAGGGACAAAATTAGAGAATGAGACTTCATGACTTTCTAATTAGGAATGCTCGATTGTTTTTGCAAGTTCTTTTAATCATATTCCACGGTTTCTATTTAATTTCTTTCTTTGTACAGAGTATTGGGTTTGATATACTGTAACTTGCAGCCGTTTAAAAATTGTTGTCGAATTTATTATTTTAATCATACGTTATTAATAAATTTTCTTTCAACTTACAATTAGAGCTACTTTTCATCTATGTACTTAAAGGCAGATTACATCTTGTTTAAAACTGATTCAATTTCAAAAAATGACGTAAATTTTTCTATCCCTAAACAATAAAAGAAAAGTTATATTTCTTTTACAATAATATCAAAATAATCTTAAATGGACATCTAGATATTAAGTCTCCGTTTGAGTTTATGCTTTTTCAACATAGAATGATATAATATAAGGTTTTCCCTTAATGTCATTTGTAAATCTTCATTGTATCGGCTGTTACCTTTTAAACGAGCATATGGTTGGTGGAAAATTTTGAAGAAATACACACGAGACACTAAAGAAAGTTAAAAGGTGTCCACGAGTGTCCCCGTTTCAAGTTCAAAGCTGAATGAGCTCAGTTTATGAGAGTCATAAAACAATTACGGACCATCAGAGGACTTTCAGTCGCCATTCAGGAATTCAAAACGCTTTTCGTTTCGTTCCATGGATGATTTATCGTTGCGCTAAAGTGAAGCTGTTTTGGTGCGACGAGACAGACTGCTGGTCGTGCAGATTTCCCCTTTTAGCATATGGAAAAACGGAGGAAAGTGATTTTCGCAGATTCGAAACGCGATCATTGTGTGAGCTTCTTCGAAATCTGTAACACTAATTTATTTGCACACCTGTTTATTAAAATTTGTTTTGTTTTATATATAAAAGTATTCAACGACGCATGAAATACGCATAAATATTAACAAAGGTCGTATGTATGTACGTATAATAATTAAAATATTGTACTTTAATGAATTAGATTTTATAATTGAAGGTACATTGTCTTCAGAAGGAAAAAAATTCGATAATTGTTGGCGATCTGAAAAATGTTCATTTACAGTATATTTTATGTTGAATTTAGAACACGACTCAACAAACTTTGAATCAAAATGTCATTTAAATTGTCCTATTTTGACAGAAACCGATTAGTTATTAAATTACTAATACACTTATTAGTAGATTGATAAACAAACTGAGAAATCAAGTGTCAATTAAGTGTAGTGACATGTAGATTCTCGGATAGGATGATAAAATCTATAGGAAGACAGTAAATCTTCCGTTTCATGAATTCAATTCAAACTGTTTTGGTAGGGCCAGTATACATGTAAACGAAGAAAAAATATTTTTGATCTGTTTTTAATATCATGATTTGACGAAATACAAAAAGGGTAATATCAAAATGGGATTCGAAAATATATTCTAATTAATTCGCAGCAGAATATTTTGTTCTAGTGAAGCGTCAAGGGTTATCATATTAGGTCAGTGCATTGATTAAAGTGCCCATTGTGTGATTATAGAAAAAAATATATTTAATAACTGAAAATGAAATTTTCAGCCGTCGAAATTACGAGCCGCCGAAGTATCGGAGAATAAGAAAATTTTAATCCAGAAATACCGACGCGTACAATCTTCCTTATCAAGAAATATCGATGCATGGAAAAACTTGGTTGCCAGACATATTGGTACGAAAACTTCATAGCGTAAAAAATTCTAGATGTAGAAATCAACGAGTCATTTTGATCGATCAATCTTTGCATCATTTGGTGTGATAGTAAAACATTACTAACCTAATACCTAACATACCAGACACTACCGGCCATAAGTATGGGAACACTCACCGTATTCATGAAATTGTTATATAAAATGTATAATTTGATTATTAGGCAGTATTTATTGCTAAATCCTATTGCCAACAGGTATGCAATGGATTCCAATAACATTTAATTAATAAATTAATTATTCGATTCTCTCAAATATTGTATACAAAAGTCCATTTAGTGATCGAAATACTGCGTCATCAAGTAACCGAAAAATTGAATGGAAATTCTGTAGTGCCCACAGTAAAGCATTAGGGGCGTTCTGTGATAATATGTGGATGTTTCGGGAATAATGTCACTAGTGAAATAGTGAAAATGAATGGCATTTAACAAAAAAAAATAATTGAACATTTTGAGAGCAGATACAATTCCGCCCGGACATCGTATATTTTGCAATAATTTTACAAGAATGCATGCAATGACCTGAAACACTTTTCGAAAATATGTAAAATGTACTTTATTGCTAGCATAAGATGAATATCTAATAAAAATCATGGAATGCACACTCCAATTAACCGACCAGAACGCCATAGAAAAATTATGGGATCAAGTAGATTAACAAGTTTGGAAACGATGTCCCTAATTAGAACAACATTTGTGGAAATTTTAGAATACCAGCAGAATCTTATTAATAATCAAATAATGGAAATGTTAATAATCTGGAAGGTATAATTACTAATTGACGCAGTCTTTAGAGAACGCGGTTGATATGTAGATGAAAATAAAATATAGAGATATTTAGTAAATTATTAATGTTCACAACACTGTTCAAACTGGAATACATACAATTTAATTAAATTTACCAAAGATTATATAACTTTTCCAGACAGTTATAAGAATTAGGGAAGTGTCCACACATCCTAATGAGCAATAGGGTACATGCATAACATGACAACTACAACATACACCCTCGTACAAAAGTATCCGAACACCTATGAAATTCGTGTAAATACTGTATTTATGTTACAATAATGTACCCATTTCTCAATGAAATTAAGTTTTATGAAGCATTTAGTTATAGTAGAGTATACAGAGAGCATAGTTTACACAATTCTTCTTACAAAATGTTATAAAAATGACTAAATTTCCTTTTCATTCATACGTCCCCCCCGTTACGAAAACGCATACAAATGTATACACGGAGTATACTAAATAGATAAATGCTAAAAATATACCAAATAGAATGTGAGAAAGGAACAGGTTGGATCTCAAATCGTCTAAAACTGTATAATCTCATATCGCTTCTATATGTATGTTCCGCTTACTTTGCTTTTTAATAACTTTATCGACAGTATTATTAATAAATATTGCTGGTCTTACCCAGGAACAACGTCAAGATTAAAGGACAACATAAAAAATCTATAAAAGAAACTAAATTTAAGAAATATTTAAATAGTTTTGTACAGGGGTGTATGTACCAGTCTGAAAGTTGTTTATTGTATTTTGCAAAATTGCTTAAATAAATATGACGGTGAAACATCCGTGTAAGCTGAGGAGTATAATGGATTTAGCAAAGAAGAAGAAGAAGAAGAAGAAGCAGCAGAAAAAGAAATAGGAGAAGGAAAAGGCACCAGATGCCAGTCACTAACCTGAAAAATGAACCATGACGGACTTGGACGGTACGGTACTGAATAGATTCGTCATTCGTCACTCACCACAGGGATGGCCATCGCCGATAATCTATTTATTGCGTGCATAATCGCCTCCTTACAATGGGCAATTCTCTCTTCAGTTATCATTTCTGAAGAAAGAAACTCTTTGATATATATAAGTATTATGGTGGACGGTCCTATAAGAGAATTTCGCGTTTACTTTCAAATGACCACGATTCCTCTTTTAATGCAACTTCAAAGTTCTTATGGCCTTGTATGCGTGTAGAATTGGATCAGTTGAAGCTTTCACTATTTATTTCAATTTATTGGATGTATCCATTTTTCTAAAGTAAACAAATTTGTATAGGGACTTGCAGTAGTATACATGTTGCATACACGGTATACTGTGCAGGGTGTAACTAAACATCGGACACCTTTTACAGGATTCATATACCCATAAAACAATGAAACAATACCAATAAACTTAGCTCCGTCAAACCATTCTCTGTCAACATACACCCCTTTTTCGCAAAACTAAAAACAAAATTATATCTCCAAAGTGGTAGGTCGTAAAGGACCGATTTTCGTTGTATTATTGCTGGGATAGATCAAAGTTTATAACAAAAAATATAACTGTTCCACCTATTGCCGTTAAGTAGCGTTTACTTTTGTTTATTTTATACAACTTCGATTACTTGTATCGGAGACGATGTTTAAACAATTTGGGAAGAATAGATTAGAGGCATTCGTCAAGACTTCTTTTCCGAGGGTTTATTTTTCATTTTACCCTAAATGAGTAACTTTTAACCCGGCACACAATTTGCTTTTAATGTCTCCAACTACCGTTATTTATTTATGCATGAAGTTATTTTTTATCCACACCTTGTCTTATCTTTTGGAGGAAGGCAAAACAATGCATTCAATTTTCTTCTAATACCAAATATACTTATCGGTTTAATATAATGAGAAATTCGAAAATGAATTTCCGAATAATTTTATATAATTAAGTAACGCATACTGTTATAAGTAGAGCAACGATTAAAAATATAACCTTTTTTATAACCTCTGATTAAACTATCTATGTTCGCTTTTCATTCCATCCCTTATTTTTTGCAGCAAAGTACACAATAATAAAAATTTCCTAGACGATTGGTAAAATACAAGAATTACTTCGTAATGTTTCGGAACCCAAATCCCGTGTCCAGAAATTTCTCAGAAATAAAGTAAACTACAAGAAGGCATACTAAAATGAAACAATCGGAATTGTTTTTCTTAAAAGATCCACTGATATAAGAATATAATACCATACTATGGACTATGATACCAAAAGTGAAACACTTATTACAAAATTACAAGAGATACTCAACAATACGCAGAATATGTAATTTAAGCAATAACTTCATACAAAAATCTTAATTATTCGGAAATAATGAATAAATAGCTGGACAACCAACCGACGCTAATAACCCTTATTGTACTTGCTGCAGCAGTAAAAAAATATTTGAAAGAAAACAATTTAACCCTCTATGGGCCGAATTTTCGTTTTATATCCAAAAAGATTGGGAGAACGAAAAATCAGTAATTATAAACCTATATATGCAAATGAAAAAAAATTTTCCGTTTAAAAAATTTTATTGAAATATATTCACTATATGACTTTCAAGTAGCGATGGCCTATAAACATAAAAAACAGTAACAAATTGAAAATTGAAATGCAAACAAGTAGTTTGTTACTGGAACAAGAGCCCAGAGCTATTAATTGCAGTATTTTTAGTTTGGTAAACACTGATACAAGCATAAATAATATCAAGTCGATCAAATGAGCCGTTTATTTTGAAAGTGGCCTAACTCCATTGATCTTCAAATCGAGATAATTAAGGGTTTGCGTTTCAATGAATTTAAAAATATACGTATAGGATACTAACGAGTCATACGGCTTAAGTGTATCTAAGGGTGTTAAATTTATAGTTCCTATTAAAATAGTGGCAATTATTAAGTGAATAATATGCGTTTTCTTATCAAGAATGGAGTTAGGCCACTTTCAAAATTAACAATCAGATTCATTATAAAATTTGAAGGTGCCCAAGTCCGTTCAACATAATTTAAGATGCTTCAAATTGAAAAAAACAATACTGAATTTATTTTACATATCTTTAAAACACTTCGGAAACAAAATTTATGCGATTCAAAACATTTGTTAACTACATAACGTACAAAATTACAAACATAAATTTATTACAAAACAATTTACTACAATTGTTACTTGGAAAAAATTGAAAAATGGAGTTAGGCCACTTTCAAAATAAACGGCTCAAATGGTTTCGCTTATTTTTTTCTGCAGGACAGTTTGCACTGCATTTACTTTGTTATTTCACGTTGATGAGCCTGGCAACGGTCATAAATATTGATATTGGTTATCTTGTTAACATTATGGAATTAAGATTTATGCGAAATCTCATTTAAAAAATCTATAATTATTTGGTAAAATGTTGATAAATTGAAATGTGACCTGAAAGTTACAAGGGCCCATAGAGGGTTACCAAACAATCACTCGAATAATGATTTCCAGAGATATACGTATAGAAAATAAGAAATAGGCTCGGCGTAAAATATCCTGGATGGATATATTCGGGGTGCAAATGAAGACGTGAAGCGGTCCACACCGTGACGAGGGTGGTCTCGGATTTTTCCGTGGTATTTTTCCTCCCCACGTCGCCGCTGGCACACCGTGACACACACCGTGAGGTGGGTTCTACCTGCGTACACGTATACCGCTAACGGCAGCTGTCCTCTAATTGAATTATCTAGTTTCCAATTCGATGCGGAGATTTCGGTCGAAAGGGCCGACGAAAAGTCATGATGGCTAAATATTGAAAAACATGCCAGAGTATTGTCGGCATTGGCCCCCAGCATCTTTCTTCTGGGGGCGGGGCCGCCGATTTGTGAGACCTTTTGTTTGTGGTGGCGGCTCTTTATGTTGAATCCAGATGCTTCTAGCAATGCTGCTGGCAATACTGGGGCTAGCGGTGCCGGCACCGATGATACCAACCATTTTCGGAACTTCCCGGTCGTACGAAAATGCGCCGTGGAGAACGCGATGAAAAATAGATGTCTGAATCTCTTATTCCTGCTATTTATTCGTTGAAGGGCTAGCTGAGCTTTTGTGGATCCGAACCCCGTCGGTGAACACGAACAAACGTATTAATGTGAAAAGTAATTTGGGATTGTTTAGTCGACTAATTCACGGACATAGATAAGCGATAGAGGCAGATTTTAATTTGTTTCATTATTAAAGTAAAGGGATGGATAGCCAAATTGTTGATTTGATTTTCATTTTTTTTTCTAATAATTTCATTATATTTCAAGCCTCGATTTTTATTTTTCATAATGTACGAATCATAAACCTTAAATTTGAAAATCTACGTTTTTACGATAGAACGAAAATTGTTGTTAAAATGTCTGGTTTACATTTCAATATTATTGTATACAATGTCTAAGAGTAATAGAAATGAATAAAATGTTTAAAATTTATGGAATTCCGTAAAAGTGCTGTACAATGGTAAAATATAAAAAAAAAAGGCTTAACGTATAACTTTTGTGCCTGAGTCTTTTGATTCTTTTACTGCGTCTTCGTGCTGATGTATCAGATAATAAAAGGATGAAATGGTAAATCCGTGAACGGCTGAGATAAAACCTAGCCCTTCGCTCATTAACCCTTACATCCTTAAGTAGTCGCATGGGAGTCAACGTTACCCGGGCGCAGGTAACGTTCACGTTTCTACAAAAACTATGTTTATGAGAATACGTGTAATCTCACGATTAGCCCGTTTCCCTAACCGGGCAGCTATTATAAATTTCAAATGTTCTCAGAAGCTGTAAGTTTGACGAGTTAATTACACCGAATTTTACGAATCTTTTAAAATGTTCCAAAATATTAAAAACACAGTGAGTGCAAATGAAATCAAACATGTGACAATATACGTTATAGAAAAGCGTGTCTGTTAACTATTTTCAGGGTTAATACTATATTATTTTAAATTCGTGAACTGCGAATTTGCTGGAGGTAATACCACAGTCTGAAAACCACGACAAAAGTCGTGATGGAATTAATTCATCTCACAAACGATAAATTAGTCCTATTATTAAATTGCTCAATCATTTCCATACGCTATACTATTTTAAAGCGAGTTCTCTTAATACCAACTATCTTCCACCTTACCAATTAACAATTTTGGGCGACAAAGAACTTGTCGGGGGGCCAATGAAAAATATGACATTTTTTGCAAAAACATTCGAAATACCATAGGTACGGCAGACGGTCGAGGAAATGGGAGGTTGAAAACCGAAGGGCTAGGTGGTAGAGGACCAGATGAACAGAGGAGTGAGGCGAAAACGGCGGGTGGTCGGGCTGGACGGGCCCCTCGGGGCCCGGAGTTGTAAATTAGTAATCTTCATTGCGTCAC
Organism: Mimumesa dahlbomi; assembly: GCA_917499265.3. Taxonomy (NCBI): domain Eukaryota; kingdom Metazoa; phylum Arthropoda; class Insecta; order Hymenoptera; family Crabronidae; genus Mimumesa; species Mimumesa dahlbomi. The sequence continues at coordinate 4,375,908 of OU824118.1, read as the reverse complement.
GGTTAGACGTTACAGGTCCCATGCTTCGTTTCGCAGAAGGAAGGTTATCGCACGGAGTGAATGCAGCAGCTTCCTGCTGATCTCCTTCGAACGTAGTGGAACAATGCGAGCAATGGTCCCGTAGACGACAAAGTCGCGTTTTCCTTTTGGAGAGGGACGTCGTCGCGTGTTGGGGCCGCTCCAAACAAAGCCCGATGGATTTTGACTGACACGCGTGACGCTGACAGATAATGTGGCCTCGTAAAACACTAATGCCCGATCATGAGGAGGAGCTCTCTTCTTTCCGTGAGTTTTCTTCGAAAGAATTCTTCATTGTCGACGCCATGTCACGGCAGTTGGACGGATGCAGTTGGATGCCGTGTCAAATTCGACGAGTCTTTCGTGTCCTGCGAACCTTTGCCAACCGTATCGAAATTTCACCCCTACGTGCTGTGCGTGAACAGCTACGAGGGACTCGGATGTCCTGGTGCTTCGTAATTCACTGATTACCTATTATCGAACGGTACCCGGACTTTGTTGGTATCGACCAGTTGAGTTAGGGTACGCGTAACCGATATGACGCACTTAAGGGAGCGCGATAAATAACACACATTTGTTATCACTACATGTATGTTTAGACTGCAGTACTGTCTTCTGCAAGTACTACAAAGTATTTTATAATTTTAGTCATTGTTCTTTGTTTTATTATGCTTGATATATTGTTGTGCTCATTTATTGCATAAATACCCGAAATTGTAGACAAAATAATTCTGTGTATTTTTAGAGTTTTTTTGGTACATTAGTCTGATCGTAATCTTGGAAAGGCGAAAAATTATCATCGTTTATTTGATCGATAAGGATCGATAAATAGTATTTTAGTTCTTTTATTAAACAATATTGCTTTGTATCACACTCTCTTTATTGGTTTGATATTTTCAAAACACCTGTATTTATAAGAAACAATGTGTTTGTCCATTTGTGAGTTTTATTTACAATAACGTGTAACATTTTAATTTCGAGAGACTTTATGCAGAAATTACTCTACCGAATCAAATGATTACAGGCTGTCCAACTCAGTCGGTACCATGATAATGCGAAAGGATGTTTCGTATAACCAAAAATTTTGCGTAACATTGCCCTGTCTACAATGAAAAATCAAAATATGTTGTTCCGAATAAAAGTAGCGTTGATTGTACTTACCACCACAACATTTACACTCTATTGGCTCTGTATATTTAGTATAATCATTTTCCTCATTGAAAAAAGAAATGTCTGGACAGTGGAAACAAATTTGATTTTCAAATAATCGAACGGATGTTCAAGAAACTCGCAACAGTAACCTCTGGTCTATAATATTCGTATTTACATCCCAAGCAACCATAGATACTGCCTGTATCTAATTTTTAACACATTTACAGTCTTCAAGCCGAGACGTTTTCTACGTCAATATCGAGTATAGTACGACCCGAATACGTATCATCGACTGAAAAATATGATACTGTAGGTTTTAAATAATAAGTTGACACTTTACTTGGTAAAGATATGTATATATTTAAATTATAACACACAATATGTTAATAAAAGATAATAATAATTTCGGAAACGGTTCGTTACAGCGATCGTAATCGTGCCGCGGTCAACGTTCAAATGTACACGTACTCGTTCTGTTCTCTTCTTCTTTTTTCAAACATGTAACGCACTCGCTAGCAACCGAAACAAACCGTACAATCATACAAATAAAATAGCACTTTTCAATCAGATTAATCAAATACCCACAATACGAAAAACCTCGATAGAAGCGATAGAAGTACAAGCGAAGTAGACGCGGCAAAGTTGAAAGGATTTTCCTAAGGAACGTTCCGGAAGGTGCCGGAAGTGGTGTGTGCATCGTGTCCGATTCTCTACGAGAGCGTCTAATCTTCTGAATGGATTCCATTTAGCCGAGGTGACGAAACGAGAAGGTAGGGAAGAACGAACCCTCGCGACGGTGCAAGGATTTCGTGCATTAACAGGATCGAGGAAAAAAAAGGGGGGGTGTCGCGCGTTTTTACAAGACCGAAACATGGCTGTTCAGCCATTGATTATTTACCGCCACGTAGCGGCACACATTGCCACGCACCGCCGTCCCGTCTCAACAATGCCGTCCGTTGACAATTCCTGCTTCATTCGCTTCACACACGACGCCGCGCACCGCGACGCTCCGCCCACGATCCAACTACAGAGGCCGCCGACTCCTCCTGACCCTCCACCCAAACTACAATTACCACAGCTACCCGACGTGTCCTTTTCCTTTCCCTCTGCCTCCTCTTCTTTTGGGCGCTCTTGGAAATTCGAGGAAAACATCTTGCTCGTCCCTCCTCCCGCGCCGCTACTGCTTTTAATAAGATTTTTCACTATCCAGACGGAGGAACGTTGTGAAACAATGGGATTAAGGTAAAGGCACCAATAGTTGACACTTTAAGGAAGTTTTTTTTCCATTTATTCACATAGAATAGACTGAGTTCACTTTATATAAAAAACATAAATAATTATCATTGCACTTGACTTTTTACTACCATAATATCACAAGAAATTCGTTCATAACATGCTTGTAAAAAAAATATAGGAGTTTTATTTCGGTAAGGTCATTGGTTGAGTAGTTGACACCCAGCCAAATCGAGAAACTCTAAAAGATTATTGCATTCCATTTTTTACCAAAAAATACTATTATCATAACTTTTTAATATTTACCGTGTACCAATGCCCTTAACGAATACTCTAAGGAAATCTTGAAATTATCACGAAACACGTACAACGTCTTCATTATCTGAACTTCACGTCGTTATTGACGCACGCCCACCCGCAATTGTTTCAATATTGATAGTTGAATAGTACTGTGATACGTTCACGTAAATTTCAATTTGTTTTAGTGCACACTTTTCTAATTTTACGTCTTTTTATACCAAAGTGTCAACTACTGGTGCAGTGTCAACTACTGGTGCCTTTACCTTAATTGTCTCGGTAAATATTCGTAGAGACTTGGACAGATGCGAGGAGTAGTTTTGTTAGTGTTCCCTATAGTCTGTTGGTTAGAATTTGGGTGGCAGTAAACTAAATAATAATCGTGAGACGTTGGTCAGAGAATATGTGTGTTACAATTTTACGTGGTTTGTTATACCGTTCAATCTGTATTTATATAAATTTATATGTTTGTTAAATTGTGCTAGTAATAATTATGGTCTTAAGCGTTTCATCCCCTGTACACTTGTTTTTTTAACCCATTCGCTGCCAAGCCTAAATTATATGAAGTCATTCCCATTGCTATTTATATTTTAAGTGTTATTATTTACCAAAGCTCTGTTATTACTTGATGCTATTCCTCCTACACCACAAAAGAAAAACCCAACTCGCAAATGTAGAGTTTGTGCAACGAAAAACATTCGAAAGGAGACTCGATATTACTGTCCGAGCTGTTCTGATAAACCTCCATTATGTATGGGACTCTGTTACAAACCCTATCATGAAGATAAAGTGTTATACTTAATTGATTTTGTTGCTATAAAATTTTATTATAAATACACGATGAAGTTGATTTTTGCTTAATTCAAATTTGTAAAAGATCATTCTCTATAAGAAGTAAAGTATAATTTTTGTAAAAAAAATTTATTTGTAGTATTTTTTCAAGTTTTTTACATTTCTATATTTATGTTTGTGGCCACAAAAAATTTGCTAATTCAAAAGCCTGCATGTTATAACATATTTAAAGTAGGACGAGTATATTCGTCCTTGGCAATGCATGACACCCTGCCAAAGACGAGTATACTCGTCGTTGGCAGCGAATGGGTTAAACTGATACAGAATGTTTCTAGATTTATATTCGAACTCGTAGCGTCAAACCATTAAATTCCTTTGATGTTGTAATTGGATTAGAAAGACGTTAAGATACATAATTTAATAGTCATCTCAACGGAGCAACATTTTGTTGCAGTATTTACATTACGGCTTCCACATACGTAACTCGACATCCGCTAGACGTATTTTAATCTTCACGTTATCATATCCACGTCAATCAAGCTACTTTGTCCATCGTCAACCGCATCATCCTAATCAGCTGACATTTTCAATATTCTAAATAAACTAACTTAGAGACACGTTATGAAATATTCTCTATCTAATCAGATACTTTACAAAAACATAAACGTGCCAGGTCTGTGAAGTTTCAGAGAACGAAGCATAGCCATCTTTCTATGGTTTATCAGTTTCTCACGACTGTCCCGTACAAGTTGGACGGTCCACTCGAAAGGAAGAACTGAAAGTGACTCCGGCACCAGGAAGCTTATTTCCCTCTTTTACTACTTACCGACTTTTTGAGAGAACAGCAGAAGCTACTCCTATTATCGACTTGTTAGCCCGAGAGTTATCGGAGATTGTTTACTTTAGTGGCACGTTTCGAGCAGACACGTCCGTATTTAGTAGGCAGTGAAATTCACGGAGGGTGGCCCAACAAGGACGATGCTTTCATCTTTTTCGGCATCCTTTGCTGCGTGCCGACTGTCCCACGTTTTTCGTCTTTATTAACGACTCTTTGGATTTCCTCGCTCTTTGATTCTATGTACACGTATTATATGCAATGCGACATGTGTATATCGATCACGTAAGTAATTTGTGTGATGAATCGCATAAAAGCATGTTTTCACATCCAATTTTAATGCACCCGTAAAAATAATTACGTATGTGAGTTTTTAAATACTGTAAACAAGTACATTTGTGACAGATACATAATACAACAGAAATATTTCCTAGCAAATTTTTAACGTAGTTTAAGGGCACAGATAATTTTTAAAAAATAGTTACCAATGATTTTTAAATTAGCACTTCTAGTGAAAACGAACTTTAACCGACATAAACGAATTATAATTTATTAATATGTATTTATATTTTATTTTATTTTATTCAGCGTCAAGAGTAGTCTAAAACGAACTGTTTATTGCTGTAACGGTTGACAATAAAATTTAGAACTTGTGAGAAAATCCTTCAATGAAATAAGTACACATTTTAACTAAATATTCAAAAGAAAAAACTTTTATTATTTTAATTAAATATGTAAACATAATTCAATAATTCAAAAACAATTATTACGTCTACGTTTTCGAATGACAAATACATTTTAATCAAACTGAATATTTCTGTGACATTTATAAAGTATAATTATTTTTACATTATAATGTCATATAACGATGCAAATTAGTTACCTCACCAAATTTCTTCCACTACATTTTCGTTTACACGGCTGGATTTGAAACTTTGCCCCTGAATTATAACAAATACTAATTAAAACGATGAAAATAAAATTTACTCGGGCACTCCGATAGAAAGAGTCGACGTCGAAAGATCCTTCCGCTTGTTATTAGCGGAACGTCGAGAGGTCACGACTCTGCCACAGGGAAATATGCACGAATAGATTGACAATAGAATTTGCACGGTATAGCGAAGCAGCCGCGATTCCTGGAGGAGAAATAATTTGGATTTATCGAACGATACCAGAACAGGCTGGTAGGAAGAAAAAAAAAGTTGCCAGGTGTGAAACCGACAAGCCCCGAACTAATGGAGCTACAAATCAATGCTACGATGAGCCACCATTACTTTCGTTAATGCAACATGTTTACCACACAGAAACCGACGTACGAATCTTTTCTACCACCACCAGAAGGGAGACACCGATCCACCTTTCATCCTTTACGCTCGATCGCTCGCATTCTATTGGCTCGCAAACCGCATCCATGGAACGAAAATCATTTGGTGCTTTTCTGTTTGCTCTTCCATGCTAATCGAACCAGACGAGAACTGACACTTTAGCAGACATGTGCATATCTCTGTATGTATGCTCACGCTTATGCTCGACGGCGAAAAGAACATTTAACTTGTTCGAGATGATCGCTGATGCTTTCTGACACATTTTCTAGGAACGAACCTACGTTCGTATGGATCTGAAAAATTTTTCGTGAAAATCTGCCGGAGCGTGTATGCGGTTAAAAAATGATGACTTTACAAAACCAAATAATTTCTGGCCCGGGACATACATATCATTATGTAACAACAAAAGTGCGTGCGATGTAAAATAAATAAATTAAGAGAAACAGAATATGACAAACATTAAACGTATAAACGTATCATTATAAAAAATGATAAACAATTGATAACAAATCATGTCACGCTTAATAAAGTACACGTACATAGACGGGTATGTATGTATGTAAGTTAAAAATTATACGGCGTTATTTCGTTGGTCAATATTCTTTTTGTACGATATTTCAATGTTAAAAGCAAACAATTAGAATGAATTTAATTATGGTAAATTAATTACTAAAACTATTGCGTACATGTTTTCTATTTTCTACACTTTGTACACAAACCGTACAAACAGTTTCTGTAATCAAAGTTAATAGAATTTGCAAATTTAGCACAATCATTGTTCTCGGCAATGATCCATATTGACTCGTTTAACCCTCAGATCGAGAATATGCGGCTAGTAGTTCACAACCAACACTTATTTAGACGTCACGTCGTCGCGCAAGAAAGTTACAACGAAAAAGAGACGACTAGAAGAAGTCGGTTCGTCAAACGTATTCTGTGATCTTGAACCGATGAGCTTCCCGAACCTTTTTTTCGGCCCGTGTGTTCGATTCCGCGCTCCTAGGTGTATACACAACCGTTGTGCTTCACCCACAACGTGTCGTGAGGTTTACAACACGAGGTCCAACATTATTACTATTAGCTGGGCCCGCTTACGGTTACGGCTCTATTATTGTCCTCCATAGAGGAACTGGTCTTTTGCACGCCGCGAGCGTGCTACGATCTCTTTCTATCTTTTATTTCTACCCTCCTTTATCCCTGACGTGACCGAGAATCCCATGGGGTACCCAGCCGCGTGATTAATGACTCGCCCATGGATCATGGTTCGCCACGAGCATCGTCGCCGAATACCATTCGAAACCGAACAAATTTTTCCCCGCATTTCGTGCGAACACTTTCCTACGATCTGAGCCTGTTGCCGTCCAATTTCCGCTAATTACCGAACACGGAATTATTCTCGATGCGAATATTATAGAATATTATGTTACTTTTGTCATAAGTTATTTTATATTGTCAACAGGTGTGGCCTGATTGTTTTACGTGAATTTCAACTATAAATGGTAGACTATAAAATTAATTCATAATTATATAATGATGTACTGTGTAATGGAAGTGAGAATCTCGATCGGTAGGTAAAATTTTGAAAATTGAATTTTTTATAAAAATATACAAATTGCCCGTCACTGCCATAACTCAGAATTAATTTATGAATAATTTTAATGTTTTTATTTTTAAATAAATTTTCATCTATATCATTGTCTTAAATAATGTTTTAAATTTCTCTTTAGAATTTTACATTTAGCGATTTAAAAACGTCATTTCCGTGAAATCATTAAACATGTTAGTTACAAAATCTGTTACTACGTTTCTCTTAATATCGAACAAAAGCAACAAGTTCGTGGTAATAAAGTTGTCTAAAATTCTAGAAGAAAAAAAAAAACAAAATCAAAATATTATTGAAATATGAATGTCTTATAGAATACACGATATTTTTATTATTTTAACCATTTCAAATGAACCTACGAACGGAAAACCGCAGATTTTCTTCGACTAATTAGTACGGGGTCTAAATTTGCGGTATGCAAATTGCCTATTGAAATGCGAAGACTAGTTCGAAATAGTATTGATTCGCAGAATTGTTCGCTCGATTCCGTCGGCCGTTCGGAACGGCTTTGCTTCGCCTCGCTTTGGCTCGTTCCGACACTTTGTCGACATGTTGTCACCAATTGTTGTACGCTGCGCCCCAGGAGTTTACACACAACAGGCTGACGTGCAGTTTATGTGATTCTATTGTCAGCGGTGCTGCTTTCTTCTCGCCGTGTGGCTGGATTGATGTGCAGTTTGCCCCACGGACGACACTATCATGTCTTTTGCACGGTTACGTTTTAATTCTTGCTTGTTCATCTAGTACGGGATGTGTATGCAGAGGAGATGTGGGCTAATTTTTTGTTTACTTGTGTTTAACACTAGGTTTACGGGACGCGTCTAATTTGACGCATTTCGAACTTCTTTAGGAAAATTACAAAAGCCATTGGCATTTTTATTTTATTTCTTGTATTGACTTTTATCCGTTGATCGAGATGAATATATATTGACGTATATTTTCTTAAAAAGTTGTCAAATATTGAAATTCTCTATGTGGTATAAGTACCTATCTCTACGGCGTGCGTCAATTTGACGCAGCCGTAATTTTTGGGTAAATTACAATAAATATTACAATAATTTTTTAGTAAATTACAATAAATACAACAAATAAATATGAATGCACCGACTATACCTCGACCCCGTTATCTCAAATGTAACAAACCCGATAAACAACAGTAAAAGGAACAAAACGCAGAATGTGAATTGCATCAGACTGCGAAAACATTTTGAAAGGTGTGATTGCTATTAGTTCGAGTATTGAAAAATAAAATAATATTTTTGAACTAGTAATATTATTGTGAAACTCAATTTTACACTATTTTCACAAAAAGACCTTCTGTAATTATGGGATACAACAACTTGCAGGAAACGAAAAGAAAGAGTACAAAAACATAGATTATAATAAACCGTCACCTAGTACTTTGCATGAACACAAGATTTGCCAAATTGGATTTTGTAAAACAAACAGGATATTATAAAAAATGTGAAAAGATTGTTTGCGGAAAGTGTACAAAGAAAAATGAGTATTTGTGTGAAAGACGCGCGGAACGAATGTAGAATATTGAAGTAATTTACTAAAATATTATTGAATAATACAAACTTTCTATAAATATATATCTCATATTTTCATTTTTTTTGCTTGTAGTGTTTAATTATATTGCTTTCTAAGTGGTTATTTTTCTTTAAATATATGCATTTGTTCATGCGTCAAATTGACGCGTGCCGTAGAGATAGGTATGTAAGAAATGTCCGTAAACCTAGTGTTAACACTATTTCTACCACGATTGTGTGTATACCTATTTCGACCAAAAGGTGTCTTTTGAAACCTTTTCGTTTGAATGCAAATATTTGCCAAAACTTGGAATTTCAAATTACCAGTTAAATGTAGATAATTTAACAACTATTGTATAAAAAGTCAACAAATTAATTGTGGAGAAATGATTCAACTTAACGAATGATTTTAAGTTAAAATTTGAAAGGTGTCTTTTGACACCTCTTGGTAGAAATAGTGTTAAAGAGTTTGACGACGCATCTATTGCAAATGATATAATACATCGTTATCAGCGGCGACACTTTGGGATAAAAAAATGTCCTTTTGAAGAATTCAATTTTGTTACGAGAGTCCCTTAAAGAGGAGAATTCGTTCGATATTTATTTTTTTGATTGCAGATTTTTTTCTCTGATTTTGCAAGGTGCAGCATTTGGTGATTTGGATTTGAAAATGTACCGTTTCTTGATTAAATTTTGAACATTTGTGGAAGAGTAAATTGTGGGGGATGCGACCTCCTTTCATTCCACGTAAGTAGATTTTTTAATAAAAAGGAAAATCACGTTGGGAAATGTAGACACTACAGGAATAAGGGATTCAAAATAAATTTGTGAAATTCAAATGGAGATTTACATTTTAAATAAATGAATTCTCTTGAAAGGGGGGATCCACAGGAACAAAATACTAACAGAGTTCTGTTAAATAAGTATTAATTAAAAAAATGTGATATTCAATATTTATATTCAGTGTTGACAAATATGTGTACGCAAATGTCACCTTACATCAGATGTTTATTAGGCAAATTAAAATTGTAGTATATTGTCACGTGCCGCGTAGATTCAAGGTTTCAGCAATAGCTGTTACATTTTAGTAAGTAACTGTAATTTCCATAATTGTACTAATAATTAATCACAAATATACGTACGTACGTGTACTAAAAGATGTTTTTCCACGTAAAACATAAAATCTACCTAGTCTTAAATTGTACAAAAATAAATACTTGTTCAATTCTAATTTGGAAATAAATAAATTTAATATTTCTTTCATCTTTTTATACAACTTCACCTTATTGTTTATACAATAAATTATTTCAAAAACTATGTTCACATTTTATTAAACATTAAATAATATATCTTACTCACTAAAATTAACGAATGTTTAGCATTCAAGGGTTAACCCCTCGTATTGTTACTCGACAACTGGGGAATATTTGTAAAAATGTGGGGAATATTTGTAGTGCTCTTCTAAAACGGTCGCACCGCACATACATACATACACACATGCGTACACACACGTATAAGAGCGACCCGATTTCTATAGGCGCGCTATTCGCGAGAGGTTGGTTCGAGGATCATTCGATCTCTTCGCAAGCCGCAAACAAGCAAACAAAGAAACGCAGCTCGATTGTCACGTCACTATGCCGGTACAATACGGGTAACAATTGTATCCATCAACGAGGCTATCCTACACTAGCACCCTGTAAATTAGTCGTACAGGATTCTGGGACGAATCCTGTGGGACGTACTCGCATGTCGTTCCTAGTTATGAGCACAATAGCGTTAGAACATCGTCATATGAAACCGGGCGAATCCCCTGATCGATTTTACTCTCAGACCTTCGCTACCACCATTCATCGGTGAGATGCTTTTTCAACGAACCTCAAAGGAATTATGCTTTTATGAGTTTTCATCATTCACGCCGTTTAAACTAATCCTGACGCCACCGTCGAGTGCCCGATATATATTAAATATATCCTTTTTATATTTCTTAATGCCAACAAATTGCGAACGCGAGGGTTTCGATCGCGAGTTGAGAATGAATATTTTTTGCAGACGCTTGGGAGTTGGCTAGAATTCTGGCTGGGTGAATATTACAAAATTATTTAGCGAGATTTATTATTGATACATTTTTCATTTTTTTTATAGGCAAGTATGCGTGTGTAATATTTTTTATTTAATGTAAAATTATGTATAGTTTTGCGGAGAGACAATTTATTGTTAGGTACAAAATATTGTGATATCTTTATTGTTGAATTAATAATAAGCATCCGATTCAAAATTAAAATTAAATTGTGTAAAAGTGTACAGCTCCCTTGTAACAGAGAAATAATATTCATTCCGAGTTTACATCGATAGCGAGTAGCTTTTCCATATAAAAGCTTTGATTCTTGTTAACAGATTCGACGCCGAAAAAGCTTTTTCCGGTAGATGTGCCTCGTTAGATAAAAGTTGCTTTGGTTCCTCGTAACTTGATCCTAGGATTGCAAGAGGGGTGCAGACGAAGGAAAAAACGTAGACCTGAACTATCGGAGGGGTGCCACCGTTGTATTTGCTCAATTTACAGTTACGTAATTCCATAATGAAGGTTCGACGTTTTCTCCTCTCTCCATTCTTCTATCATCGATTCGTTCCTACCTAAAAATGTAACAATGGATAACATGATCCTTTGGCATTTTGCATAAAGGGCGAATTTTCGCAAGCTAGAAGTATAAAAGTGTCACGTTTCTTTTAAGTCAAGAATACATGTGTTTCTATACGAAACAAACGGATTATCCCGTTGCCTTTTGAATAAGATTGTTTCTATTTACATAATAACATTTACAATTTTATGGATTTTAATCAATTCCTCAATTTCACTAATGTCTTTTCGTTCAATTTAGCCTGAAACATTTGATATTGATTTCTTTTTGTTAAACTATATTATTGGCATACAATATAAATCGTGAAAGCTATCTCACTTTACGAATAATACACGTACCACTTTTGGTGATTATGAATGCTGCTTCTAAGCACGTATATTTACTTGTCCCTTTTACCAACAAATTTTACGGAATTTATTTAAACGACCTTATAAAGTACCGCATCATTGTTACTATGCAGGATCCCCTACAGAATATAAAGATCACTGTTGTATTCTCGTTTTCAAGATCAAGGGTAAGTTTGGAGGGGGAAGGGATTGTTTTGTATCCAGTATAAAACAGCCCCTGTATTTGACTACACTTACGTTCGGTTCACCTAGCTGCAGTACTTTTTACCGAGACCTAAAATAACATACAGTTTATCGGTAGAGTTCCTTCCGTGTAAAGTTTCAAAGTTCTCGGAACAATTAGACTTTTGTGTTTGCGTGTGTAAAAGAGAGCTGTAATAGATAGATTTGCAGGTCTCCAGCTAAATGTTTTGTTAACGCTGGGTATATCTTACAATCAGTGACGAGCTATTTTTTTAAGCTCTTAGGGTGTACAGGCTGTTCCAAGTTGCAAACCTCTCGGTGCTATTAAGAACAACCTATTTTTCAAGATAATTATTAAAGATTTACTTACCTAATCGATTGACTTGCTTTCCTTCTTTTGTGAAAATAACGAGTGACAATTTAAATTTTAACAAATTGAGATTTGTCACAACTTCTGACCATAAAGTAGTACTTACATAATATCGCAACTCAAATTACATTGATATTAAGATTAAATGAACCACTTACAAGCTAAATTGACGCTTTACACAAATTTTTCAATTTAATTATTTGAGTACATCAATCATACCGAACTGTTGAAATATCAATCTATTAACACTATTTCTACCAAGAGGTGTCAAAAGACACCTTTCAAATTTTAACTTAAAATCATTCGTTAAGTTGAATCATTTCTCCTCAATGAATTTGTTGACTTTTTATACAATAGTTGTTAAATTATCTACATTTAACTGGTAATTTGAAATCCCAACAGTTTTGGCAAATATTTGCATTCAAACGAAAAGGTTTCAAAAGACACCTTTTGGTCGAAATAGGTATACACACAATCGTGGTAGAAATAGTGTTAAAGAATTTTTCTTTATGGCGTTGATCCGTTTGGCTTCCGGAATGCTCGATAATGTGGTTTTATTCGATAATGACAACACTTTCGTTGGAATATAATTGAAGAGTAGCTAATTTCTAAATATCGCGACGAGATATATCGTTGAGTTTTAATAAACGGTAAAATTATCCAAATTAATTAGCCATCGGTTTCCCTTTCTTTCTCTTGATCGGTGCTAATAAGGGGGACCGTTCTCCGTGAGCGGAACGGAGAAAAATGTGCACGGTGTTTGCATAGTTGGCGCGCAGCCCGAGGTGCATCGTTTCACAATGCGCTGCTCTACTCGGTGTTATCGTTTTGGATTATCCGCCAAGGGTTTTATATCCAGAAAGTACAACAACGTATTAGCTTCTGCCTCACGGATAACAGGAGCTTTATTTGAATAGCGGTGAACGCTAGTCGAACGTGCAAATAACGAGAGATGGTACGTTGCTACTTGTTACACTACGTTCTATTAACCGTGTAATTTATGAAGTAATCGATCAAGATATCAGATACTACGTAAGTTATATCTCGGTACTAGTGTTATCGAGTCGACGAATATAGTGACGACTCTATGTCTTCGAAACACTGTCGAATATTCCTAAACACATGATACTAAACTTATAAATTTATCGATCGCTAAAATCTATAATTGTTAAATTTCTTAAATTGTTAAATTTCTTAAATTATACTAACAAATTTCTTAAATTTAACAATTATAACATACGATACTGTTTAGAAAAAAATCTGCTGAATATATTCTTTATTTTTACTCTCAATAAAGCCATTACGTATTTAGACTAAAATTATGAAATTTCAGAATCGTACCGATACGAAAGTTACGAATATTCCCAAAGATCAAGTAGATTACGTCGACTGTAAGTGTTTTTTGTATTCTACGAGATTAAGGCGGCGCAATTTTAATATGAGCAATAAATAACATAAATTAATCCTAAAATTGATTATAAAATTAGTGAAAACATACATCGAGAGTACGCGGACGTCGATCGGAATTTGCAAGGTTTCCGAAAGGGTTTCGGTGGCGCAGATGCCAGATATTGTTTCGGCACGTGAACAAATAGACTCGCGGCACGTATTCCGTCGACTTCGTCATCTGCCGCGGTCCGTTGACGGGCGAACGCTCGTTCCGGTCGCCACCAGAAACAAGAAGAATCGAAGCTTTCGGGAAAACGATAGGACGACTGCCGAAAGCCAAAGCAAAACCAAAGAGTCGTTCACGGTTCGGCAGGTTTCTTCTTTCTTCGTTTCCCTCTTTCGTCCGTCGAGAGGAGAGAAAGTAAAGACGAAGAAACGTTGCAAGGAATTTCCGAGAGCGAACCATGACCGGGAATGAAGATACAGCAGCCTGCAAGATTCTTTTCAAACCTCTCCAGACCCTTGAAAAGGCAGTAACGGCTGCATTTGTCATGATTAGCCCTTTTAGTCACGGTGACCCGCCATTATGCATGTCCTAAGACGTAGTGTGATGTTGCTGCGCGCTTCAACAACACCTTCATCATCATTATTAACGCAACCAATACAATCTCTCAAATATGTCTATACGTATTATACGTACACGCTTGCCGCGATTTACGCGGCACGTTTTTAACAGCGGTTTTCCTTTTACGCGGTAAATAATCCCGCCGTTTCACGCGGTGCTTTTCGTACGCGACGACAGTTTCTGAGCGATCTAATATTCCGCGGACAGAATCTACGTGACTTTTTATTGCGCGTCTATTGAAATTCTATATCAGAGAAGTGAAATTTCTTACGTTGTCGTCCTATTTATCATCTTCCTCTTTTTGGTTTCAATTAATATATGAAGTAATTTTTTACATTTAATTTCGACTTAAAAATCAAATTTATTTTCTAATAAACTGTAATGACTTCATGTTACTGTAATTCCTGAAGAAATTAAATATTACTCAGATTTGTCTGTGTTTGGAAAGTAATTATTTTACACGCACACGTGTTTACACGCTCATGCATGCGTGTGCACGCAACACAGAGGGGTTTTTGGTCACGGATTCCGTTTTTGAACCGGTAGGTTGTAATTACGTGATTCTCAAATGCGTAGGAAAATCTTATTTGGAATATTTCATCGTTTCGAGACAATCTTAGAAAGTATTAGTAACAATAAATTTCCGAAAATACTGATTATTAATCGACGATTCGGAGTCATGTATTTCTCATGTATGGTATCGTCCGATAGAAATATTTCTAGAGGTTTTTGTAAAATTTATATATATGTGTAACTACGTTACTGAACTATCATTAAAAAAAAACCATAATGCCTAACTGTCACGTTTGTGTACCGTAATTACACGTGTAATCTTTCTGTATCTCTTTGAAAGCGAACGACTGCTGAATAAGTCAAGTATTCTTTCATTTAGTAACATGACTCACGTATTATAATTCCAAGATATCTTACTGGTGTATTTATGAAGTGGATTAAATAAAACTATGGCCAGCATTATCCTGCAAAAAAGTGTCCAAGTTGTTGCGTGTACTGTCAAGCTTGACCATCAATAATCGAGAAACGTATAAATCGTTGACCGTGTTTCTTTTATGAAAATCATTCTACACGTATCCTCGGGTCCGAGTGTTTGCTTTGCAGATGCAAATTTGCTTTGACGACAAATAAAGCGAACCGTGAATATGTTTTTTTTTTACCGATCACGCTTTGATCGTCGTGGCAAGCACGGCCGGGCAAAAAGCAATTTATCAATTAGCTGGTCGGCCCGTCGGCTGTCAGAACGTACGTCTTAACGATTCGGTAATTACAGATTTCACGCGAGAGGGCCACAGCTGGTGCATGGTATGGCTGACAAGCTCGTTTGGAAATCTCTTTGTCAAACTGCTGCTTCTGTTCCCCGCTTTTACCGATAGTTACCGTGCATTTTTAAATGCTGTCGAGAATTTCACGCTGTAGAGATTCGGCGAACTTGTTTTGCACGTAGTCGAAACAGCTTTATTTGTTAGTAATATCCCTGACAGAATTATATCCGAACAAATAGTATTAATACGAGAACTACCGAGGATTAAGTCGGTATATCTAAAAATATTAAATAAATATCTTTGAAACCAGGGAAATGAAGGAAGACAGTAAATCGATCGATTTAATGACTTAAATGTAGAAACATAGTTATGAAGAATTTTAGAAAACGCACCTTTCTAAATTTAAGCGATTTTTACAAGAAATTAGGAACCAGTCATTTTAACTGCCTTGGTAGTTAGTATTCTTTTTTGAGAATGAAAAATAATATTTTTTAAATGATCACCGTTTTCAGCTTCACAAACTTGCACTAGTTTACAGTATTTTTAATCACCATGTTATAGTATCTCCGGTTAACGCTTGAGTTTTAGTGCGATTTTTTTTAGACTTATAATTGCATTGGCCCTGTTGACGTAAAGTTGATTTTAAATAATCCCGAAGAAAATAATCTAAGGTATGATCCCGATTTGACCAATTACCGACCATACTCGATTTTGTTAGAACTCGAAGAATTGCTAAATTTGTGATTGTTAGATCGATTGCTGATTTTCAAAGTAAAATTCAGGCAACTTGGTACATATTTTGCTTGGGTAAATTATAGATAATAAAATTTCCCACGAGTTCCCTATTTTCCATAAAGAAATAAGTCGCTTTCGGGACTTCTGTATCACTCTGTATCGTGTATACAGTAACAAGTAATGCTATTAAAAGAATGTTAAAACTTTCATAAAAATGTCGCGTTCCATACTCTTATTTTTGATAACTTTGCATAACTCTTGTAAAGTGTTCTGTTGAAGAATATTTTCAATTAATATTTATTACGATATTTTAAACCGATTATCCAATGTTTTTACGGGAAACCTGTCTTCTTTTCATACAGTTCAAACAATTTAGACAAATCTTTTTTAGTATGCCGTTGCCATGAAAATCTCTAATTTCTTAGTTCGCTCTAAACTTTTCCATTCGATATGCGATAAGAAAAATGTCCTATAGAGATTGGATTACGAAGATAAATATGTTCTTCACTTACAGGTTCATAATTTGTATTTCTTAAAGAAAACTCTAAGATTTTTTACAAGTGGTTGCGAATAGTTTCTCCCATCACTTTATAATCAAATACATGAAACACTATAGGACAAACTTATTAGAAATGCGCGGTATCGATGAAAACCGGCTAAACCAGACACTGTAACTTTTTTTAATAACGAAAAATCTATCTGAAAATTATACTGATTAACATTCAAGCTTTATTTTCAAAATTTGTTTGTCCAACAAGCACAATGGGCAAACTCTTTTTTCACAACTATACGTTATCGTTTCCCCATGCACCTTGTTCGAAAATCGTAAATTTCTCTCTTGAAATTACGTGTCGACCGAACGTTATTATCGTTAGGAAGGCACACCTTCTCGGCTTGCTTGACGAATCGTTCCTCTAATTCGAACAGGAGGAATTACTCGCGAGAAGCCGCTTTTTTTCCATCCCACGGGGGCTTCGGGCCGTGTAATTCTATAACCCTGCATATCTACACATTTGTATCAAGTCGCAGGGTTTCGGGTCATGGCCCCCTTTGTTGGCCAATGATGTTGTTTCGCTTCGTTATTGGTCGCAAGGTTGCGAGTTATATTGTATACACACGCTTCGGTGTATCAGGATAGCTGTTACGGGGTAGTTTCTGACGGCATATGGCCGAGTATCGTATTACGAGACGTTTGTCATCATCAGGCCGACCATTGTTCTTGAAAATCTAAGGGTGCTACTGGGTATGGTGAAATCTTGAAATGTCAGTCAGTTTTATTCATTCCCCTGCGTTCGTTTTTTTTTTATCGAATTATTTGTTAAAGTAGTTTACTTTGTTTTATACAATTATTTTTAGTGTATTTACATATAACGAAAATACAGTAATATACATTAATGCATGTATAGACGATCTATTACCAAAGATTTACATCGAATTTCCTAAGTTTCCCAATTTCTGATGTGTGAAATTGTTTGTTTATACATAGAATTTTTATTTTTAAATAGGTATGAAATAATACTGTATTGATCAAATTGTGAGAAAGTATAAAAACACCATTTTAGGTTCTTAAGAGATAATGGAAAATTTAAAAATTCCTAATTTATAGTGTAATATTGTTCCCAAATTTTTTTTCCAGCAAATATTGTTGTTCGAGGGTATCCGATCCCCTAAATTTTGATCGATGACATATAGCACCTATTACTCAGACCAAATTATTTTCAATTTTTCATGCCATTGACATAAATATCTGAAATCTAATTAAGTTTGCGCAGACTTATTCAAAGTTTTAATTTTCTAAATTATAATTTCTCCCTTAAATACCACTAGTCTTGCAACGAATAAATAATAGTAATCACATGAAAAAATTAAGACATATTATACATATGTATAGGAAATGGTCGATTATAGTTCAACTTTACAGAATTATATCGCACGATTTTAATTATAATATCCTCGATATATTTTAGTTTACTATCGCAACCGTAGTTCGTTCACGTTTCTCACGAAAAAAAAGTTTTTTTTTCACCCTGTTCGCAGGTATTTTTCCCGGCGAACCTGCCCGGTATTGGAAACTCTAACTACCTGGTTGATGTAACGCGATATACGGTTATTCTCGAATCAAATATCAATCATTACGCGTAATCAAGCGACCAAGCGATTTCGGGGACCTTTTTCAAAAAATATACTTCTAGCCGTACGGACGGCAATTCAGGTGCACAACACAGCCTATCGATACATCTGCTCCGCAGAATTTTTTCAGGGCAAATTACGCGTTTTCCCGGGAAAACCGGAGCCACATTTAACCCCAATTTTGTAACCCATTGATGTCGGAGGTCGAACCGTTTTTCGGTAATAAATCCTAGAATGGAACCCCGCAGTTTTCATCTACCTGACTTTCCGTCCGTCAAAATGCGTTTTTTTAACCGATTTTCAAGCAACGTATGGGAATTTCATTCGGGAGAAATATTATTTTCCTTTGCCAGCTGTCGCGCACGATATATTTATTACATTATTAGAAGCCCTTGGTGCCTTGGGGGGATCTTATTAAATAGCTCAATTAAAATGTTATATCGAAATTAAAAGTATTTTTATGAAACTAAAAATCTGCACTAACATATATGTATATAAAATGTCTATAAGAAAAAATATCACGAAAACCATAGGGCCTTGAAAGCTGAATTTTATAGGCAATCAATTTTTATCCCAAAAGGGCGCATCTGTACCTTAGCGACTGGATAATCCCTTCGGAGGGTTTGCTTGCGATATTTCGTCCGTTGATTTTTCATAGGGTTACAAGCTAGTAGATATTAACCACTCTCATCGAAATGGTTTACTTCAAAAAATTATTAAAAATGCATACCAAATAAGTGGCCGCGAATTTCCGATGCTATTAAAATCTTAATTATTAAAATCTAAAACCTGATAAAATATGTTCGCGTATAATTAAAAAAAAATTTCAAATTTCAACATAGATCGTAACCGCGCAGCGTTTGAAAAGCATTTGTATAAACGAGGCTCAATTCTATTGCCGTTCAATTGAAAGAAGTCACGTTTGAGGCATTGAAATTTCACTTCTCGATCGATGCATCCCATGAGAGTCGCTGGGTGCAACAAGCTGGATCGTAGGATTCGAGTGCAGCCAAGATTTGGGAGGAGACGCAAGCCGTTCGTGAAAATTTCCGGAGGATTTTCCAGTTTTTCCCCGAGCCGGCGGAATTGTCGCGCGCGAGCGCGTGGCACCGACGACAATCGATACATCACTTTCGATCATTCTCGGGATCTATCTATTGAAACGTTCGCGGCGTTTTTACGGCCTGATTCCCTAACAATGCTGAACTGTGAGCGGCGCACGATTTTGGAGGCTGGCCTCTTCCGAATTTCGCCCCGTCTATCCACAGTCTTCGAGAATACGCATCCCGAGGGGAGTTCGTCTGCGAATACGCCGACAATCAACTCTCCGGAGATTTTCCACCTAAACCATCGCCTCAGGGAGAGAAATTCTTTTTTAACGACCGGCTTAGGGGCCCGCATAGAAATTTACGCAGACAGTCTGTTTTTATCGATACCTTGGATTGGTGGTAAATTTGTCGTTCAGTGTTTTAGCATTTTTTGATTGTAAGTGTGTATAGTAAACAATAGTACTTCATAGGGATGTGGATATGAAATTATTTATTGATGTCACTTAGGAAGAATCTGAACTCTCTGGAAGTGAGAGTTGTTATCAATGTCGAGTCAAAATAATGTCCCTTTTTCTTATACACATTTTTAATATGTCTTATAGAATTTTTTAAAGGTCTTAACTGTGTAAGATATTTTCAAGGATTCATGAGAAGTGATAAAAAAAGGTTTTATTTAAAGGTGTCCATTTAAATACGTTGATCTACCTAAAAATGTAGTGCCATACAAGAATTATGCGTGTCACAAACTTTGAGTATTACTAATTATGTTACAGCATTCCCTTAAATTTTGATTAATTCAATCTAGCACTTATATGTCTTAGGCATTTTCAGCATAACAAATACCAAATTCAATACCGTTTTGTTTCTAAAAAATTGTGAAACATTATTAAACATTGATCCTAAGTAATGGTTGCTTACATTCCGATTTATAAGCAATATATTTTAAGAAACATCTTCGTAACAGTACGAAAGATATTATTAGCAGATATAAACAAACGTTCTCGTAATAATATTGTTAAATTTAATAAAGAATTACATTTAAACAAATATATGAACCAACCTGCAAAGTTCCCCGCCGTCTTTGACGATTAGACGTTCGCGTTCCACAAAGGAAAGGTACCAAAAATCGCATAATTTCCTGAAAAAGACAACTTGTCCACCGCTCAAATCTCGGATCTACTAATTGTAACAAATATCCGTTAAAAGAAATTTGTGCGCCAGTCAAGTTTGACCGATCCGGCAATCGAGTTCTCGAAAATCCGGACAAAGTGTTCCTAGTTCCTCCTTTTTTCCCGTGGATCGAAAAAACCTGTAGCTGTCAGAGGAGCACGTCGGATGAAGGCGTCGAGATGAAACGCATCGATCATCGTCAAATGTAACCGATCGGATGAATAGCCCGAGTAGGTGTAACACTGGCGAGCGGGTTGTTTTGGCAGTGACACCGTAGGCGGTGGCCAATGGTTTCCGGAAGTGAATGGATACCCGCGAATCGGAGGTGTAACCAGCTCTGTCTTCGCACGGGGTCCCGTGGGATCCGGCATTATGCTCGGTAAGTATCTCTACGCCCATCGCACACCTCCACGACAGATCCACGACAGACACTTTGATGGATCAGTGATCTCGATCTGCTACTTCCACCGGCTGTGGTCGCCGATGCGTCCGATCCACCTCCAAATATACCCGGGGGAGTTCGTTCCCGGAGTTCGGTAGAATAACCTTTTGCCGAACCCTTAAGCTGGTGGGCCCGTTCACGCGACACGGTGCTCGCCACCTTCTTTCTAATCGCGTTTTTATTCACCTTCTTAGTTGTCTAATCCTAACTCAGTTTCGCGGAGATGCGGAATTGTTGGTATTTCACGCTGCAGCTTGTTTCTGTGAGCTTGGAAGACTCAAATAAAGAATATCGTTGCGGATGGCTGATAGAATTATTTGTGCCCATAATTATGAAAGTGGTCTAAGTCAATATTTAAAAAAAAATGAAAGTCTTGATAATTTATTAATAAATGTTTCAAAACCTTTAAAAAACAAAAGATACCAAATTTTTTAAAAATTGACTTAGACCACTTTCATAATTATGGACATATTTATGCCTTTTTTTTTTATTCTGAATAGTATGTTAGCATTTGGTGCGCGGGTTACTTCGCCGTGGATTTACGCGTGCAGCGGGTGTTTTTTGGTGAATCTCGGGAGAGTTTGGTCATTCAGTAAAATCGCAATATGTAAATCGAAAACTTCTTTTTACAATTAAATGTATACTCTATGAGACAATGCAAACCATTGCCTAGCAACATAAATTCCATATATAGAATGCCTATCGTATTATACGATACCTGTTCGCTAGCCCAAATCTGCTAAATATGTATTTTTACGTGACCCGCGCTCCAGTGACAGGCTGCAAAAAACGTAAAAGTACATTGCCTGCAAGCCAAGTGTTAGAAAGAAATGCTCCGCTTCTTTCACTTGTGTATTGGCAAGTATAGAAGTTAGGATGAAATTTCCTACGAAGTCGCGCAGAGAAACCACCATTTTTTATTCCAACTTATTCTAGCATATTTAATGAGTACTACGTATGGAATTGAAATTGCTCGTTAGTAACCGCGGATTAAGTAACACACTTTGTAAGCATTAAAAACTTTTCCGCCTTGCTATCCCCCTTTAAAGGTTTACAAAGCTGGATCACTTTTACTAAACACGTTTAAACAGCCCATAAAAATGAAAAACACTGAACAAACTACTAAATCACTGTATTACCTTCCATCCGGTATGTAACTGGTGCTACACTCAACATAAAACACTAAAAACACTACATATACACTGCATAAAGCCATTAGTATCGTGTTACCCACTTTACATTCTGGTTTGAAACTATAGTCCCTAATCGTTCCACTTACACTTGTTAGTGAATTCGCGGGTTATAAGTAGGTATTTATCAGGCACTTTCAGATAGCCTAAAAAATAGATAGTGATGGTAATCAGTACAGGTTTCCATCAGTGGCGTCAAAAGTGCATATTTATATGTAGGATTGTATTCTATACAACGTACTTTGATATTTGCATTGCAATTTTAAGGATCTTTATACGAATCAGTCACTTACCAAATTAACTCTGTAAAACAAAAAATAATCACTTAAAATTGTACAAAGGTTTGAAGGACCATTATTTCAATAGTTTACTTTAGAGTGTAGACTTAATCTAATTAGCTTCTAATCAATGTCCATACAAATTGTTGACATTCGGTACTGTTAAATCTAATCACTGAAGAAATTTATTTTAAATATAAAAAGATAATTATCTATCGCTGAAATTTTAAAAAATTCCAAAAGCAAAGTCAATTGCTTTGGCCTGTAAACGACTCATATGTGCACTATATTATTCGTACAACTACAATAGCCTTTATCTAACAAATCTTACTAGACTTAACTTCACTTCAAGTATTTATCGTTGATTGTGAATGATTACTAATATAAAGTCACGCGATGGGATATCTCAACATCGAAAAAAATATTCATGTTTAATCAGAAGCGGAAAATATTCGACGAGTGTTTCTATTACTTTCAAAGGGGTAGTAATTTGGATAAAAAAATTTTAAGCAAATGGTTTGATTCCTCTTGAAAATGTCGACAAGTATTTTGACACGCATACGCGGGCCCCTTATGTAGATTGGAGAATTATGCATCCTTAAAATATATTAAATACGAATCCTCTTTCTCCCTCGAGCAGAAAAGAAGGATAGCGTGTTGTGAATAAACCTGCTTCGGTTTGCCGTAAGATTGATTCGGAAAGGGGGGGAGGGGGGCGAGATGAATAAAGGAAACGAACGGAATGAATTTTGGTCGAGCTGAGTCAAGCTATGATTAAGTTCTAGTTAGGTAGCAGGTAAGTACCGTGAGGCGTTAGACAGGTGCTGGTTGCACAATGATCGGCACCTTTTCGGATCAAAACAATTACCGACTTCGGTAGTCTCGGGATGACGTGATGGCTCTCCATCTCTCGATCACTTTCTATTCCTTCTGATCGCTTATTAATTGTCATCAATATTAATATCCGCTGGCATTCGTGTATCGCATGTTTTGTGGCTTAATTGTTTTCTGAGCGGCACACGTTTCAAATGATAATTACGAGATTAGAAATATGGGAAAGTATACTGCTGAAAGTAAAACACGAATTTGGGAATTATGCGGATCAGAAATCTCGGTATTGTTGCATTGTTGGTGTACACGTCGAAGGTTCTGCTTTTTTAATTAAAATACATTAAATTTACTCGTATTGTAAGCAATAGTTCTCTATACTATTTTGCGTCTGCTATAAAAGAATGTTTTATTGCTTATGCTGACTAAATACGAACCGATCGGTATTGGTATAGATAACCTGATTACCTGCAAATAAATGATAAAATTGATCTATTTTTTCCAAACCACAACAGAATTCTAGGGCCAGTTTTATGCAGAACGAATCGTTATCTAACAAAGCTACGAATCCACAAAAAAAAGAGTTATTTCCAGTGAGAATAGGCAGTAATATTTAACAGACACGGAAACTAG
The DNA here is from genome assembly GCA_917499265.3 of Mimumesa dahlbomi. Lineage (NCBI taxonomy): Eukaryota > Metazoa > Arthropoda > Insecta > Hymenoptera > Crabronidae > Mimumesa > Mimumesa dahlbomi. The sequence continues at coordinate 4,351,839 of OU824118.1, read as the reverse complement.
ATGGGACCTGACGAAGTATTTCGCGTACCTGGAAGAATAAATGATTCGCCCGAAACAGAGTATTATTCGACATGTCGCCGAGAACCAATTACGAGGAGTGACTACCGTTACAAGGTTTACAACGAAACTAGGATTCGACGAAACTTTCATTTATGTTTGACAAGAAGCGGGATATTATCCGCGGGTATAATCCTGCAGGATGACAATATTTTTAATTCCAGGCAGGATGTAACAGGATCAGCGAGACCCAGGGTAATGTTATACCGAACTTACCGCTAATCTACTTTGAGTTTCTCGGCGATGGGAAACGGGACAGGGTTAACTTTTAATCTCCTTAAGTTTTAGGCTCGAGAAGACGAACCATTTTGTCTTCTCCTCGAATCTACGGGTAATACGTAATCCTCTTAGAGACGTCAGGTATCAAGAATTATACTTACGACCGGGCAGAAACGTGCGAGTCGTTTCCCGAATTATCGACAACACCGATTCACGTTTCTTCACCTTTTTTTTCAAGTACTCGTTCGATATACTATACCTGCTCGCTGTTGGCGATATTCTAGCAACATTGACGTTACTCGGAAACTTCGAAGCGCTGCAAATTTAATATGTGGACATTCGAGGCTCGGTAATATCGATGCGTATAAATCCTCAGGGATAGAAATATGGGTGTGTAGAAAATGTCTAGCTCGGAAATTTTAACGCCACTGGTCGAGAAATGTTTATTAGGCTGTCGATATCCATGATGTTTATCGATATGCATACGTATACATGTATGTTCTTGTTTCTCTTTACTGTGTGCTGAGTGTATTTCGAATTTTGTTCAGCTTTTGTAATACGTTTTACTTATTTTCCTTGTCGATAAATACAGATTTTTGTATACATATTGGTATATTTAGTTTTATTTTGTATCTTGACTACAATACATACTTAAAAAATAGTTTCATTGACAAACGTTAGCAGATGTTTTGCCCGCAACTTTTATAGAACTGATATTCAGTAAACCAGAGCGTTTTCCAACTTGAGGTTTAAGCCCCATATAGGAGCAATTTTGAATATTTTGGGCGTACTTACAACTATTTGTCCTATTTGTTCTATTCGTTTTTCAGAATTCGGTTCATCATTATTGTAGGGGAAAAATCAGAATCCTTGAGGCATTGAATTATCAAAAAAAGATCAAGAAAAGCTGCCGTGAACCGTGTTAATTTCTCTACACGGTTACTTTCTGTTCCCATCCAAAAGAAAAATTAAATTGCTACCCGTTTCATCGATCTTATAATATGTATTAAACGTGATTCGCATGTCTGTAACCCGACATTGCGCTACCCCTTCGTAGAAATTTACGTAATACACTTCCTGCCTAAGTGGAATATGAGTTTTCACAAGCGCGACGCGAAAACCGATATTTCTTTCGTGATGACTTGATTATTCACAGTTTCGAGTTCGCAAACTTGTTGATCGCGTGGTATAAATTTCTCGGGGCGACGTAGTTCGATCGTACGTTCTACCGAGAATTATGAGTGGCCGGTTCGTTCCTCGTCTTTTTTCCTTACAAGCTGACTCTGTGTGAAACTCGTCGGACCGATCCGTTTCATACCGGATTAGGTGAAAGATGAGAACGTTTAGTCCGAACAGTTAATACGCGGCCAGGCAAATAGGCGCGATTGCGGCGCGTCGGGAAGGAAAAAAAGAAACGAACAGCGAACATGGTAGCTCCGCTATACACCATAATCGATCGCCATTAGTACCCCACGACAAGTTCGTAGATTGTATAGGGTCGCGACAGGTTTACCGTGTCGACCAATTCAAATCTCGGCTTGAAAGAACTCGGCTCGACGTTGGCTTTCCCGTGTCAAGGAAACATTAATATCGAACGGACCGCTGACAAAATGGAAGGGTGGGATCGACTCGACCACCCACAACCATAACAAACGTACAGATTAATCACGGGAACTCCGTGAAAGTGACGGACACCTCGATGGGATGGTTCTTTCATTATCTTACAACGATTTCGGTCGGCTTTTACGAGGGTAACGTCAATTGTATTTTAATATCGCCATTTGTTATATCAACGCCGGTGTTACAGGTATTTTTTTTAGGTTGTTCCATCGCGGAGTTCTTTTCGGTACCTACGAGATCGATTAATTATTTTTTTGTTATTATTTGGCTGTATAAAAATAAAAAATAGCGATATAAAAGACTCGAGAATTATACGTTCTAGTGTAACGACATACATATTTAATAATTTAAAGAAATTCTGAACGAGTAAAATAAATAATCAGGATTACGATTTATTTTTATTGCAAAAACTCGGAGGAAATTCGTTTGACGTACTTCGATGTTCGCCGATCGTTACACTGAAAATTACCGTGTTACACTTGAAACACGCGTTACTCGCCGTGTTCGTATTTTCTACGGTCGTTCGTTGAATATTTGCCACAAATGCTGTGAAACTACGTTGAAATAATTGCTCGCTCGTTTGCGTTTCAAAATTACACGGTGTTTTATCGTGAATAGGCATTTCCTATCCGGCAAGAACAGCCCGCGTGTCATAAATGTAATACAGGAAATAAAAAGTGAAACGAAGGGCGGATACGCGTGTCACGTTAGTGACACTAGCCCATTTCGTGGTGGTTTGCATGGAAGAACGCGTGTCGGTGTATCAACTAATATGGCCGTGTTTCCTGAACGATTCTATTGAAATTCTAAGTACAAAATGGTGCCCGTCCGAGCTAAATGTGTAATCATTAGGGGCAGGAACGTGTTAATTCTAGGTTGTCTTTCAGCCCGACAGCGGCAGAAAAAGGGTAACGAAGGTAACGGTTCCCTTTTCTTCCCGCGGCCGACGTATTGTACTTTCGTTCGCTAAAACAAACAGAGAAACGTCCCCGATATTCCGACTACTCATCACCGAAATGGCGCGGCAGTGGGTAAATCCGATGAACGTTGTTGCTTTCAAATTAATTGCAACTCTTACGGACGTTTCAATTTCTTTTCGAACGTCGAACCAATTACTCGGGCATTTCTAACCGTGTTTAGGAGAACAATTGCAGCTTCTGCGCACAGGTCGTAGATCGAATAAATGTCCGCTAAATCTATTCTCTTTCGCATTACTCCAGGGAATGTGTATTTTAGATAATATTGAAAACATAATAACGAAAGTATTAAGTCGTTTGGTACTCTGTAAATATTTGTGTAATATTTTAGTAATTGTGCAAATATTTTAATCTGTTTCAATCCTATTTGACTGGTATCGAGTTTTATCATGTGTCGCATTATGAATACGTGTCGATGAAATCGTAGCGTCACACCGCGATCCGATTAGTGCTGCCGTTGCAACGGTTAAAATACAGTTTTATTTCGCTAAATCCACGATTCCATGGATTATTATCGACAAAGACTATTTTATATTCTGTCCAACGGTAAATAAATTACGTCACTCGTTACAGTTATCTCCACTGTAAAATCCCAGTCCCGATAGTTACAAACTACCAAAAAGTACAGTGAAAACGAACTGCTGTAAGTTTGTTCGATCGGTACACAATACCGAACACACATACACGTTCGATCGGAACGTATCCCGGTATTTGACAGCCGTTTACGATTTTCTCACCGTTCAATTTGCCGTGCGTGGCAAGGTGAGTCGTATATATCAGGGAGCCGGCGATGCTCCAGCGGGAATAGCGAAAACAAAGCGTGTTGTTTGCAGTGTCGCGCCACCTCGTAAAGTATCCCATCTTCAATAGAGAGAGAGAAAGAGAGAGAGAGAGTCCCTCTCTCCTCGAAGGTAACGACAACGCGGAGAAATGTGTTCCCGAGTGTATTTTCGATCGTTGGGTAACAGATTTTACGGGCCCAAGTCAGAACGAAACGGAGACATCTTTACGAGCGATAACGGCGACGTGGAAGGAACGTCGCATTATCCAGCACGTTGCTCGCATTGTCGTCCCTTTGCTTTACGAGACAGTTTTCAGCGTACGAGACCTATGCCTGGATTACTTCCGGCTGCCTGGACACGATTCACCTTTCTTTCAGTCCGCGGTCTGACCTTGTCTGGCTTCTAAACAACCATCCCTCTGCGAAGGACGAGTCAAAGGGTGTCGATCTACGTAATCATGCGAAAAGAACCCGCAATACATTTTTTAATGTCGTACAACAAAGTTTTGGGTTTGTTTGTTTTAAACGATATAATTTTTGAATTGCGGAACGAAGAGGTATTTCGTGTTTGACGAGCTTTTTGGAGTGCTTATTTCGATTATAGTTGCTAATTATTCTTTAGTTGGCTAAAAAAATTGTAACTTGAAAATGGAACAATCTGAAAACGACTCATTTAGAAGCTGTGGCAGCCAAAATTATTTTGTGTTTTCATCTTCAACATGTATACAGGGTATAACAAGAATTCTGGGACACTTTTTCAGTATCGATAGTACGCACCAAAAGCTGAAAAAATGTCTATAAAGTTTTGTTTAAAAACCACCCCCTATCGAGATACAACCCCTTTTGTAAAAATTTTAAAAAAATCATCTCCGAAATGGTACGTCGGAGAGGACCGATTTTGATTGCAATATAACCGGAAGAGACTAAAGTTTGCGAAAAAAAATATCACTATCTACGCAAAGGAAGATTTAGTGAATGCCTTTAATTTTTCCCAAGTTGTTACAAACCTGCTACGATATAGGTAATCGACGTTGTTTGGATTAAACAAGGATAAATGCTATTTAACAGTAATAATCGCAGCAATTATATTTTTTTCTATTATCCTTGATCTTCTCCGGTTATATTGCAATCAATACGGGTCTTCTACGACGTACCATTACGGAGATATGATTTTTTTTTAATTTTTTACAAAAGGGGTTGTATCTCGATAGGGGGTGGTTTTTAGACAAAACTTTATAGACTTTTTTTCATCTTTTGGTGCGTACTATCGATACTGAAAAAGTGTCCCAGAATTTTTGTTACACCCCGTATAGCAATAATGTTGTTGAGGAACCTATGAATCTACAAAATCAGATAAAATGCCCAAAAGGATACTGCGATTTGAAGTACCGTTGAGTTCACAATGGTGAACGTTAGCCTTTTAGCATTAGCCACATTCAGCATTTGACGAAGTATCAACCTTTGTCAGAACATAAATATGCGGCAAACTGCCCTTTGTCTGCTCACCCTAGTTACTGCTTTGTGCTATCAAATATCTGACCACATTTTTATCATACAGCCATAAGTCCAAGCAAATGTTACTATATTTCCAAACATTATAATATATTTTTTGGATGAACAATCAGGGCTAAACGCAAATGTGATCAACGTATGGGGTTAATTACGTAACTCTTTATTTTCAATTCTCAAAGGCTATGATTATCTCGCAAAATGATTCCTTTTTTGGATCTCGAGATATAATTCATTTGTAATTATATTTCATACTACTATTTTTTCTAAACTATATAATTTAACAAAAAAAGTCGTACCTACTCGTTTCTGTATTGAACAAATTTTCATTTTCAATAAACTATTTATGAAACTGACTGGCAAGAAAGTGTTATACTGAAAGTCTTTATACACAACAATTTTTATATTCCAACATTACTTTCGTATTGTAATATTTTTAATGAAATTTCCCTGGTCACATCTGACTGTTAAAAGAGACGTACTTATATGTACGTTGGAATTGTTAATTACATAAAAAAGATTACATTCATATGTTCCCATAATTATGAAAGTGGTCTGTCAATTTTTTAAAAAAATTTTGGATATTACGTTTTTTAAAGGTTTTGAAACATTTTTTAACAAATTATCAAGACTTTAATTTTTTTGAAATATTGACTTGTTAGCCAAACTTGTATATAGCCAAACTTGAAATTTTTAGAATCATACTATAAAACGTACAGGAAAAAATTTATTTGCCGAAAAAACAGGATAACGTACAGCGAGGACGTTCACCAAGGAACAGTTGTTAGTTTTGCTCCGTTATCCATAAGTACGGCGGAAAGTTCGCAAAACATTGATGCTCGCTGATACGTTCGGAAGAAAAAGCCATGTGCGGCTCGTAGTAATACTCAACTTCGGGATGCGGTTGCACGTGCGACAGAATGAAACCGAAAACGATGGGTGTGCTCTATCTGTGTATTATCTTCACGGTTTGAAAGGTTAAGCACATAGGGGATTACTTAACGTTTTCATCACGTTACCATGATGTACCGACGGCATTGAATCACCGCCGACGTGGTATAAGCTAGATCTAACAACCAATCAAACGTTTGTTCCACGGTAAAAGGGCTCCGGGTGGCCTTCAGTGTTTTCCTCGTAGAATCACAGTCAACGGTACCCCATGAAATTTTATATTTTTATCAAAATTGTATGGCTCTTCTTTGCAAAAAGGGTATATCGTGATATTTTATTATCTTTGAACGTTTTGTAAATTGTAATGGACATAATATGTATATGTATATCGAAATCACCCTTTTCGTGTGGAAATGGCGGCATATTTAAGTCAGAGTTTACCCTGATTCCTCTTCTTTAGTTGTTTGCTTTTTATTAATTTCATTTTCGCCCTAGGTGATGTATGAAATTCATTGAGTTACAGGTGAACGGTCAAATACTTGAGGTAAAATGATTGTAATATTTACAAACTGATTTCGTTGATGCGATCTAATAGTTTAAAAAAGGGAGAAAAAGAAACGTTAAGAAAATACGCGTAAGAGTTTTAAATCAGGTAATTCAGGGTTTAGGTTTATTGAGGGTATCCTTCAATACACTTTAAAGTACAAATTTTTCAATATTACAATATTAGTAATAAATCAAAGTAATACAATTAAAGCAATTTGAGGATTAATCCGGTATTATGCAACTAAGAACATTCGTTTCGCCTCTAAATATTACTTATAATTAATAGCTAGTTAATTATACCGTAGTTTATCCCTGAAGAGGGCCAAAAATGTGGCCGAAACGCCGGAAATTAATTACAGTTAAGGTTAATTCACCTTATTTGGATGGTTTACGTAAGTAATTTTGAATTTTCTTTATCACTATTTAGAGTTCCGCCTTTGTGGTTATATTGATCGTTTTTGCCAGATAAACATTAATTGTGTTAGCTAGTTAATATCTTCGTAGATATAACGTTTAAATATTCTAATATTTCCAACGGAACACTTTTTATAACTGACAATCGATATGTAACAACGACAATTTAGAAATGAAGTTTCTAAACTCACTAGGCGCGTAAAATACAACGAGCCTTTGAATGCCTTATTTTGACAGATTTTCCAAATTATCGTTTCAGATGCCGCGTCTAGTAGAATTAGCAATATTACGTATTGTATGTTATCGTGGACCAATATCGCTTTGGGCACTCGAGTGCCCGAAGAAAGCTTAAACTTAGGAGGATTACGGAAACATTTAATTTGCTCTCGGGGGGTATTTAAGATGCAGATAAATGGCTTTCGCTTATGTAACGTTAAAGCATTCGCAGGCCGGCGCATCCCACAGAACTTGAATTTCAAGGAGCGGTGATCGGATCTTTAGATAAGGGTTGAAAATTGCAGGTATAATTCAGGGCATAATGTAATGGCAACATAATGGTAACATTAGCCGACGGAGGCCGCGGGTCCCGCTTTTCTCTGAATACTGCTCCAATATTGCTCTTTTCATGCCGTACTTTTATTCTCGATCCCCACTCCTTCCTCCCGTTTTCTTTTTCTCCTTTTTATCGATATCCAGATTACTATCTTCTCTATTATCGTGCGAGTTTATGCCATGCGAATACACACACCATAACACCGTAATACAAACGCGTCACGTTCCGCTCAACAATCAGGGCTCGTTGTATGCACGTAGTCTCTGTGTCCAGGTAGAATACTGAAATAGTAGTTGGGCTTAACAGATGTTGCCGTTAATATTTGCGCAAATCGTGCGGAAACAATCGCGCGTTTCGTAATACACGCATACATATTCGGCGAGAATGTGCAAACATAGACGGGCGGAAAGTGTAAATATTTCACGCGTGCGATTTATTTCTCGAACGAATCGCGTCTCGATTTAATCTCTGGCCGAACTTCGATCACGCGCGTACATTAATTTCAATTCCACGCGGATACAAAAAAAAAACACCCGTCTATTCGACGTGTTCGATTATCCGGCCTCTGAATGGCTAAACATTATCGCGCCATAATTATAATGCCAGTTACAGCGGAGTTAAGTCGTTATCGTGCCGTGCGCGAATAAAACTCGGTGATTTCACGCGATTACCTTAATACCGCAATTATTTGCCGGCCGATGGCACTTGATACTCGACAGACCGATCCCGTTGGTAGATCGAATTAAACGCAACCGGTTAAACCGAAGCGTAACAGGAAAGAGAAAAGTAGGGGGGGGGGAGAGAACGGCGAAAGGGGTAAACGGGGAAAGGAAAGGGTGCCGTGGATGGTGGGGAGGGGAAGGGGGGACAGGGAAAGGGAGAGGGAGGTGGTCCAACAACAAAAAGAAGGGCGTCGAGTAATAATATATTGTCATTGGGTAACGTCTTGATGCCGCCTCGCAGCGTAATATATTAATACGTTCATGGGACGTATGCGTGTAGCTATAGGTGCGTCTACTTATGTGTATACATTTTCTCGCTGCACAGCCTCTCACCCCTCCCGCTCCGCCAACCCTCTCTTTCTCTCTTTGCCTCGCAAAGCTCTCTCCTACGGACGATAATGCCTCTCATAAGTCATAATGATGTATACTCGTTCGCGCACCTATAAGGACCTTTTATGGATCCAAGTCCGCGTCACACCTGCAAATGCTCTCCCTTCCCCTCCCCCCCTTCCTCTCTATCGTGTCCCTCGTCTCTCGTGTGCATGCTCCGATGCTTATGCCGCTTGTATAACTCAGATTCTTGTAGTTTTCCTGCTCGCGATTGCGGATACTGTTTCGCACAAGATTTTAAAGATTAAAGGACAATGCTCGCGATATAAAATTATATCGATAAACAGTGATATTGGGATCGATCGATTTCTACGATGAAATCCACGAATTAAAGATGCGTGTCTGACCCCTGAAATATTTACATTCATTAGATACTTGATCCTAATTAATTAATCCATCCAGATTTGAGAAGTTATTGTTTCGGTGCCTGCGAAAGAATATTCGGTTGATGCGGTAACGTTCCCGGGTCCGAGAACAGAAATCCACGATCGAAACGGGCGATCCGACGAATCGAGAAGCGCTACCTTTCGAACTTTCTTAAAGGGAAGAGGACGTCGACTTTTAATAAGCGGCAAGCATGTGTGCATAAGCATCGACATAAGGGCAGTTGACAATGGACACATAACTAGATCTGGAGCAGAAAAGGGTTGACGCGGTTGGTGGGTTATGGGTTTGGCAAGGGTTGGGAGAGCCGGGCCGGGAACTAGTGCCTCGTAAATCATCGGTTAACGCACTGTTTAGGCGGGGCGGTTTCACGGTGGGTACAGTCCATGTACGACGGCTTTCCAACACTAAATAATTCCACCATTTGCAATAGGGTACGCGAAGGAACTAGCGGGCTTTCGGCGCCCCTCTTGCCCGCGACCCAACAAATTGATGTCTCTATTTAGCATTCGACGTTTTCGTTTCGGTCTTACGTTTCCGACTGAATCAGGCTTCTTTGTGTTTACTAGTGCACTCCGTTCTCTAGGGTTTAGAGGGGCGACACGGTGGTGTATACAGACGTCATGCCGCATCGAGTATAATTTCGAACTAGCTTAAACCCGACGCTGACGGGGCTCGGTGGGTTTCGAACTACAACAATTGCGAAAATTTGAAAATAGCACGGTATTATCGCTGAAGTTAAGTAACAACGATAATTAATGTACGGACTCAAAAGTACGTGAAATTAAATTATACAGGGTGTAACAAAAATACTGGGACACTTTTTCAGTATCGATAGTAGGCACCAAAAGATGAAAAAAAAGAAAAAATCTTTTGTAAAATGTTTTTAAAAAATCATATCTCCGTAATGGTACGTCGTAGAAGACCTGTTTTGATTGTAATATAAGCGGAGAAGATCAAATATAATAGAAAAAATATAATTGCTGCGATTATTGCTGTTAAATAACATTTATTCTTGTTTAATCCAAACAACGTCGATTACCTATATCGGAGCTGATTTGTAACAACTTGGGAATAATTAAGGGCACTCACTAAATCTTCTTTTGCGCAGATAGTGATATTTTTCATAAACTTTAGTCTCTCCCGGTTGTATTGCAATCAAAATCGGTCCTCTACGACGTACCATTTCGGAGATATGATTTTAAAAAATTTTTTTTACAAAAGAGGTTGTATCTCGATAGGGGATGGTTTTTAGACAAAACGTTATAGACTTTTTTTCATTTTTTAGTGCGTACTATCGATATTGAAAAAGTGTCCCAGTATTTTTGTTACACCCTGTATAATAGAATGAAATCAGGTGGAGTAGTCAGGTTTCACTGTAGCCAACATTTTCCGCATTACTAAATTGATTGATCAATGCCCGCAAAGTACTATAGATGGAAAACAAAAATAGTCGATGTAGGGGAAAGTAGCCTAATTTGGACCGTAGCCTTATTTGGACCGCTATGATATACAAAGACTGATGATATCTGCGAGATTTGAAATAGGTATTTTGTTATACGTAGATGTAGAAGAGGTTAATGCAATTGTTTTTGTAAAGAAACGCCTCGTGGTTACATTGAGAGTAGTGTTATCAGTCTTTGTATAACATAGCGGTCCAAATAAGGCTACTTTCCCCTATATATGTAGCGTTAATAAAAGTATAAATTTGTGTTTGTACATTTAAATAGTTATTAGCGGCTGTTATTCAGTGTACCGATAATTAAGAGGAATTTTGATGCATCTATGGGAAACGTTCGCGTCGAATGGGTTTGAATAATGAGATACGGAGGCTGTTATACGTGTTTTGGAGGAGGGGCGCGAGAGAGAGCAATATCGTTAATACTTAGCTGGTTTGATCAACACGGCATTCGTGGTGGTTTTCGAGTGGCTGCGGTTGTGGCGGCGGCAACGGGTCGCGCGATCGCTCTCATAATCCAGCGGTCGCGTTTCAAACGAGCAACGCGCGGTGGTGACATATTTATGGCTTGTTTTTAAATATTAAATGATACAAAGGTACCGCTGTGCCAGAAAGCCAGTATCGGGCTTCCACCTCTCGCCGATGGAGATGTTATTAACTCTGAAAAGCCGTACACCTTTCCTGGACCGTGCCGAATTGGAAATTTCGATTTATAGAGCACCGGAAAAGAATGGACTTTGTCGCTCCTCCTCGGCCATTCGTTCCCAATTGATGTCTCTATTCGCGGACACGAAAAACGAACGGAAGGATCGAGGAATATGCGCGATTCAATTTATAGAGTCAGGTTATGCCTGAAAAATAAATCTAACGGTTTAACCACTCGATATTACGAAATTTTGCAGAAACATTTCTTCTATGGGACTTTAGCGAATATACTTCGGATTCATAATGTAAATTATGGATTCCAAATCAATCACTCCGTTCTGTGGCAAGTGAATTCGTATTCCATAAAAAATGATCAAAATTAATCACAGCTTGCAATTGTTTTATATTGCTCACTCTGCGTTATGTGTGTATTAATCAAATTTCTCGTTTAGTTTATAATTATTTATATTTACCTATCTTACAAAGTAATCAAGATATTCCGTGAAAATTGTAGTATTTCTCAAATATACCGCCATAGAAAATGTTTAAGAACCGCGGTATATTTTTCTAAAACATCGTGCTATTGTACGCAGAAAATATCCTAATTTTCTTTCAATTATGCATAGACATGCGCAAACATTATTTACAAGAAAACTGCTACCTAGGTATTTATCTTACTAATTGAAAAGATCAATTCCAACGTCGCGACGCTCCGCCCGATTAGTTTCCTAATCTTCGATTGTTTTCCGTGTTACGAGTGAAAAGGCCAACAGTGTTTATAAATATTCAGCGACCAGCAGCGGTGCCGTTTCGTGAAAACGGAAGGCGTGACGGGATGCGGTTGACTCATTAACGTATTAAATATTTACATCTTTCCGTGTATACTTCGAGGAGTAATAACGTAGCGACATTGTCCAGCCGTACGAACGTGGGCTGAAACGAATGTGGGCTGTGTTTAAAGATGAGTCGTCATTACGCGAACGATGCATAGCCAAAGGTAAAGACAAAAGGGAAAGCAGGTGAGCCCGCTCCCACAGCCAGGTCGGCAAGGATCACCGCCTCTACGTGGCACGAACCTGATAGATACACTATTACCGGTTGCTATCTAATAACAGACCGGAAACAGACTCGCGAACCTACGAGTCTACACGTATTATTCTTCCTCTCACCTCCGATTGCTTTCGTATACTTTTTTTTTGCGTTCGACGGACGATCCCCCCAATAAAACTTGCCCTGATGTTCGACGAACCCGTTTGAAAAGTAATAATTCAAGTACATGAGGTGTAACAGATCCTTTTCAGGAAAACTGCAATTACGATCAGGGCTGGGGATTATTTCATTTTTTAAATGGTAATAGTATCAGAAAATTACCAACCACTTTGATGGGAAAGAAACTATGTAATTGTTTTTAGACCATTAAGGATAAAATATGAGGGACTCACACAAAGTCGCATAATAAATAAGTGATGTTAACAAATGTGTTCCCTGTGTCTATTATTAATGATACTCGATCACGTAATCATAGACTGTTATAAATGCAATAAACAAAGAAGTGAACCCAAGAGTTTAGTACGTCTTAGAAATGAATTAAATTAAGTAATTACAGTAATCTATGATGCTAAAGATTGATGATATAGAAACACAAGTGTAGATAGCTGTAAGTATGCAACTATCACAATGTAATTTTATGTATTGTTATTAATAACGTCTGCTATTGATGCGACACAAAATAATATAAAAAATGGGGTTACTTTAATATTTGAAAATTCCTGAATCGTACCAAATTATTTGAAAAAATCTCATATACATAAATATAACGCCATACAAGAAGAACAATTGTACACACATATTGTACGTAATCCGCATAACAAATTTGGTGCAGTTACTAATAAGCTGGTGTCATCATTTGGAGTAAATAAATAATTTATCACGTCACATAAGAGAAATAAAACTTTCAGGTAATAAGTACAATAATTTTGATTATGTCAGTAATAATTGAAGAATATTTTGTGACGTATATGCTGAAAATTATTTTGCTTTATTTATATTAGTTTATAAAATAATTAAATATCAAGACACTTATAGTTCAGAGGCGACTATGAAAACGTCTTTGATTTTTCATTGACAAAGATTTTGTATTAGAACCCAAATTTGTACTGTGATTGACCACAACTTCTTAGAAGTTCAAATAATTATTAGTAATATGTAGTTGATTAATCATCAAGTACCTAATTTAGATTTTTTATAGAAATTTTTGTTTTCCAATAAATGTATTAATTTCGAATATCATCAACGGGTTAGGTTATTAGCGACTGTACTATACAATTACATTATAGTGGGTACATATTTACAGTTTTTTGTTCGGTACGAGAATTTATACATCTTAGATTTCTTCAATTAAATGAATATTTCTTAGGTATTGGAGAACAATTTTGAAGTCCTTTTCATCAATTAAGTAATGGCCCTGTAAGGTCTGTCGGTATGTTATTGTTACATCAATTCATATGAAATCCCACAATAGCGAACTGTTCGTTCTTTATATGTATAAAATTAATTCATTTTCAAATCTGATTTATTAAAGATATTAATCTTACAATCCGATGAATATTTTTTAAATTGTTACTCAAACATACGCTACGGTCACCAGTGATGACGTTAATAGTAAAAGACTTAAATCTACAGTACACTCGATATCATTTGATCTATACCTGTGATAAAAGTGACACATTTCTTTGCTGTCAATCGATTCCAGCTGATGGAAAACAGTCGTCAAACGGAATTATTCGTGAGCTTATGTTGAGCTCTTCTGCGAATGTTTCGCGTAAGCAAAAGCTTTTGCATGTGGAAATGAAAATCTGCTTTACACTTTATGTAGTACCGTTTAATCGATACATCTTGAATAAAAAGTTCACGGGCGGTATAAGAATAGGATGCATATAGCACCTAAAGTAGTATGCACACTTGTCACCTGAAAAAGAAACTGAGAAGTAGATGCACGTTGAACCGCACAAAAGGTGTCATTGTTTAACCGATTTGAGAGGGTTAAATGAAATTGACAAATATAAACTCGTTCCCCAGAACAGCGGATACAAATAGTATCTTCATTGCTTCGGTATATAAGTCAAGAAGTTTTAAGTGGAAAGCCCAGAATAAGTTTATTCGAGTAAGTATCGTTCACTAAAATTTTCATTGTCAAGGTTAATTACGAAAACCTATTTGAAAATTTTATACGTGACAAATCTTTAGTTGTGATACAGATTGTGCTAATTACTTTTTTCGATGCTCACTGTCGTTTTGTGTATTTTGAATCCTTGCGATATAGTAATTATTATTAATCTAACTAACCAATATATTATTCACTTCCATATATGTTATGTTAGTAGTGAGAAAAGTCTTTACATGTAAGTGCTATCACAATGCATTTTATGCATTTATAGAGTAATATCGTAGAGACAAAAAACTGTTTTATTAGAAATTTTGTTATAAATATTCGAATATCCGTTTCTTCTCCACTTACCGTGAATACTTAGAATAACGACATAATTATTTTGATAGGATAGTTAAATAATACGTGATAGTTTTCTTTTGTGTCGCGGATCAGTTACGCCAAGCGAAAAAACAATATTGCTTCTAACTTGAAAGCAACTATAGTTTCACGCTGAATGTGCAAAGTTCTATGCATCATTTACAGTAGGTACGTCTTGTTGATATCAACAAGATTTCTCAGGCAGATATCCGAATTCCAATACGATATATGTATATTGAAAACGCACAAACATTTTCTAAAACAGACTGTACGTGCTAAATTTGTTTCGAATTTGCGTAGTAAAACAGAGATAGAATATGCTACCAAAATTAAAACTCTTATTTTATTTACTCCAGGTAATGATAAGATGAAGATATCTAATATTCAAGAAACTGTATAATTTTCAAATCCAAAATATCGTATTATTGTATATACAAATATAAGATCAGTTTTACTTTTCATCGACAGAAACTCGTCTAATAGTAACTGGAATATTGGTAAACCCTCGGTGTAGAATGGAACGATATTGATCACATCACGGCCCATAACCCTACTCCATGTTTTATCTATGAGAAGTTAAAGACGACGACAATCGGATTTCCAACTACAATTCACCGTATTTTCTTTGCACACAACAAACGTGTCTGGAAACCATTCCGAGTGCCATTAAAAAAATTATTAAATGAATCTTGTCAAAAAAGTGTCTAATATAAGTAACATTTTTGAGTCATTATCGTTAATATCAACTTATAGGGTAATTAAAAAACAACTCCTAAAATACAGGCAATTGTGCTATATTAAGGAACAGGTATATAGACTAACCGTTTTTGTGTTTAATAACTTAATAATAACTATTTTATGGAGACTCAAACAATTTTGATCACTTGGTCACAATTGGTGACCTGAAAATGAAGATTGGTTTTGAAATAAAAAAAAATTGTCTCTTAAGCATCTGAGCAGAGAGGGTGCCAAATTTATAAACTTGGAAACATTTAAAAACGCGAGAATCATTTTCTTTTCTATTCAGATCTAAATATTATGTTGGCTCTGCTCCAACGTGCATGTCGAGATATTGCAAATCAATTTATTGTTCGTTGCTAGATTCATGAAAACGTAAATTTATGTCATCTGCATCTCTACGGAATGATAAAACATAATATGTATGTATGTCGGTACCAGTCAGCTATAGTTTATAAAAACGTATCGATATTGTAGCGACTGCCAATGTATTAATAATAACAGTAACATAGTATAATAGAAACTAAACTATAATATAGGTCATTTTTCCACAGATTCCCCTCATCTAACATTCGCACGCAGACCGGCTTTAACGTGTGAACTGGCCTTATGGATCAAACTTGCATCGATTACTGTATTTATAAACATATGAACGCTATTTAATACATACGTACGTACTGCTGTTCACAGTTAACCAGTTTCAAGCGAATAGTATGTTTTCTACTTTCTCGATTCTTTTCACAAGGGCTGAAACGGTGAGCGGAAACGTAAAACAGTCCACAATGGGGTTCGTTGCGATATGTTTGTGTTAATTTTTGTAAATTCTGGATTTATCGAAATTTAAATAGTATGTCTTTCTAAGTTTTGAACGATGGGCTTTAAACGTCAAGAATTCTATAAACAGGTTAATTATACAGCGTGTGATATAACTAGTGGGAACTTTCTTCAGGGCCATAGTACGCACCAAAAGACGAAAAAAAACAAAGGTGTTATGTCCGAAAACTATCCTCTATCGAGATGCAATCCCTTTTGTTAACAAATTTTTAAAAAATTATATCTCTGAGTTGATAAGTCGTAGACGACAGATTTTGATTGCAATATAACCGGAAAAAATCAGAGTTTACGAGAAAAAATATCACGACCTATGGAAAGGAAGATTCACCTTGGTGAATACGTTTAATTTTTCCCAAATCGTTAAAGACCTGCTATGATATAGGTAATCGCAGTTGTTTGGAATAAACCATAAATGCTGCTACACGGCAATAATCGCAGCAGATATATTTTTTTATAAACTTTGATGCTTATTGATTATATAGTAATCAAAATCCGTTGTTTACGATTTACCATTTCGGATATACGACTTTTTAAAAATTTTTGCAAAAGGATTTGTATCTCGATAGGCGGTGGTTTTTGGACCAATCTTTTTTGTTTTCTTTTGTTTTTTTTTTTATCTTTTGGTGCGTACTATCGGCTCTGAAAAACAGTTTCACTAGTTATGCTACACCCTGTTTAGGTCGAAAATTAGAGACACACCAGCATTTTCTACATTTCATTAAATTTTAAAGGGACGTGACAAACGACTAAATTGGCTACCTTAAACAATAATATTCTCAGTCTCCTACGAAAGTTTTAATCCAACAATTACACCGACACGTACCTACACCTATCGAACGGAAGCGTTTTGTCGTGGCCGACAAGATCGGTCATTCAGAAGCTAATTTTCTGAATGCACACGATGTTATTGTAAGTAAGCCGTTATTTGGGAACTTTTGACTTTGCGGATACCATCTGTCTCCGTTTACCTATCCCCGTTCGTACATAGATTATCCTGGGAGCGCGTACGCACACAGAAACGCATGTACCGAATTTCACCTATCGGCATCGAACATTCGAAAGTGTGCTCGTATATGATTTAATGTTCCACGCCGCGCCCTTCAGTCATTCATACAGCCGAGGTTAGCGCTTGTTTCCCCTTGTTCCCTCTTGCTCCCCCTTATTCCCGCTGGGGACAACTCGGGATGGGCTGGCTGCCTTCCAAGAGGGGGCGATGCCCATTGTGTTACAGTTACATATTTATCCTGTAACAAATAGGCGTTCGGTATTATGATACCGCGGAACTACACCACTGACTGGTTCGCACTATTCGCTGCCATCTTCATGGCTAACCGAAGGGACAGCTGTCGTTGCTTTCTTTTCCATTTCTCTCTTCTGTTCTTTCTATCCTTCGTCGTCAGGGAGATGCCTCTAGTTACGAGGCCTATTGTTATTACACTTGCATTGGATTACGCTGCAATTTATCTTATCTATGCTACTCATGGATCTCACACGTTGTTAATTGAGTTTATGGATGCGGAGGAATCTGTTGCATTCGGAATGACACTTGCGTTGAGACGTTTATATCATATTTGTTTGTTATTAGACAACAATAAACATCGCGAGGAGTTCATCAAAAGAGTCCATGCTATATTCGTAATTGTTTAAAATGTTAGCATTTATTTTAAAACACTGTCATTTGATAAATTTTCAACAAAGATTAATTTATATTTGATCATATTTAGTGTTTCGTTTTCGCGGCAAAAGGGGAATCGCAAAATCTCTATGGTTATTTATATCTGCATAACTATCAGGTGGTAAGAAAAAATATTGAAATATTACTCGAGTATAAAATCTAAATAATATTAAAATAACAAAGTCCCGATTTTATAAATTCTCTATCCACTTCAATCTCCAACGTGGAACGTTAGTGTATCAATGTTTATAACTTTGTGAGTTCAGCATAACGATATCCAATGAACTTCCTTGTGTAGTTACAAAATCATACAAAATTGTGTTACCAATCTACGTATGTATATTTGAATTTGGTAAATATTTTTCCGAATATTTTCACGATTTCCTGTCGCACGAGTACGACGGGGATGAGTGGAGAGAGAACAAACCGCTTTGCAGCATCAATAGGATTGGACTTGTTCGAACCTTTGTCGGCATCGAGAATCGAGAATCGAAAATCGGGAATCGACAGGGATTATGCCCTAGGCGAGAGAAAATATTTGCTATTGTCAGGCCGCAATGCGACCACTTGTATGGGAAGCGGTTCTGCTAACCGAAAAGCATATCCCTCCATTTATATGGATCAACTTCCCCGCTTCTCCGTCACTGAATCGAACGTTCGGCCCTGATTTGTAATTACCTCGGGATCGTGCTCGATTAAATCATAATGCAATTTTCCACCGAAGTGTTCTCTATTTGATTGTCAGCACTTGTGGTTTCTACGAATGATTCGGCGATGATCGAGTTTCATATATACCTGCTTCGTGAATAACTATTTTTTATACTGCATTTAAAAATGATAGATGAAAGGACATTTTGAAAAATAATACTGAATTATTGA
The DNA here is from genome assembly GCA_917499265.3 of Mimumesa dahlbomi. NCBI lineage: Eukaryota > Metazoa > Arthropoda > Insecta > Hymenoptera > Crabronidae > Mimumesa > Mimumesa dahlbomi. Next base: position 4,333,020 of record OU824118.1, on the reverse strand, counting down.
AAAATAATACTGAAATTTTGAAATTTATATTAAAATTTTGAAAAATAATAGTTTTCAAAATTTCAGTATTATTTGTATGCATTGATGATAAATATATGTTTTCATTTCTTTTATATATTTTGAAATCTTTAGTAAACTGTATCTTGTGAAACACGTTATGTCCTGGAGTAATATATCTTGTTTGATATTTGTGGGATTAAAAGTGTTGGTGTTACAATAATATTTGAATGTATGTGTGTACATATATAAAAGTATTCGTGTGTGAAAGATCCATTGCCACGAGTGTACAAAAGATCTCTCACTGTAATGGTGTGAGAATTCTCTTAAATTCCTTTCCATAATTGATCTCGTACGGCGTTCCAACATTCATCCGTAATTATACAGTCAAATTTAAATTTAAGGCAATAAATATAGCAGACACTGACAAGCACAGTAAAAGGGAAAAAAATTTGGTGTGAATACTCTGTATTCATACGTGTAGTCACAACTCAACGTACACTTCCAAAATAATATTTCGTCAGACATTCCATAGGTGGGATAAAAATGGTGTACAATCAGATTAGACAGGTGGGAATCGTGGAAGAGGTGCAGACGTATACGTCCTTTACTGCATTCTGAAACCGTGTAGGTGCATAAAAAATGTTTTATTTCGTTGGTGAATGGCATTGCGGTTTACCTTCTTTATCCATTTTTCCTTCTATGATCTGTAACTTTTTATTCGATTCCGTGTTAAAACTGTCCGAAGAGATCACATGGGTAATGCGAAGGGATTTAGTCAGTAGTATCTGACCTCAGCGATTCAGCTCTAAAGAACGTAAAATCTTTGAATGGGGGTGAAAATCCTACTGGTTTCTTTTGAAACTTACGAAAAAGGAGTGAACCGCGAATTCATCTTCCTGTCCGTTTTAAAGGAACTTTTCTTCTACCAATTCGTCACAGATCTATTAGATAAATACAAAATTGACACTAATTTATTTATAACTGGCAATTTTCCAACGTGGCGGTAATATGTTCACCAGAGTTCTAGATTTGTACAATAGAAATATTATAGTTCAAATTATCCATTCTACAAAATTCGAACGAGGTGCATGCGAAGAAAAGATAAATAAATTTTATTTCAGTTTATTTATTTAATATTTATTTAAATATATTGTCAATAGAAACTTCCAAGAAATCATTGCGTGAACCGATAAAAAACCCTAAATTACTATAATAACTTGCAGTCACACACACGATAAAAACAAACTATCTATCTTCCACGCATATCGACTATCTATTATAAATATTTTTAAAAGCCGTGATTCATCATACAACCTTCGATTTCAATTTGTCTCCTTCACACTATTGGGAATAATAATAATTCCGTGACGGTCGACGTAAAACCGTGTGACACATCTCAACGGTAATGCCGCGGCGAATTACATAATCAAAATTTAATCGACGGATCTCGAGCGCGACTGCGAAGTACATGTTCAATCGCGCATTACCTTCAGTAATTCTTAACAATGATTTGAAATGAAGTTGGAGAGGAGCTCTCCATCAATTACTTTCGCATTGGTACCTTAACGGTCTGGATAGGTTTGAAGGTGTCTCCAGACGAGGAGTTACCTGGACGATTCTTTCCAGGTCTTGGCTTTTCAAGTGGCGAAATCGTGGGATTTCATGGGCTCAACCCCCCCCCCCTTTATCTTTCTCTCTTTCTCTCTTTCTCTCTCGGCTCGGTACACCCTAGGGACGTACGCCCTCTTGGCTGCTTAAGATGCCCCTAATACAATTACGCGCAGCATTTCGTCCCTATTACCAATTACACCGTAATCTCTGTGGAAAACAATTTTCAGAGGAGCTCCACACTTGTGGAATTCCGAGGCGAAATTCTTTTCACTGTTTATTGTAAAGCGATTTGTTAGAAATATTGTAAAGTAGGATTTATTCGTTTAGATTGCGATAATATTCTATATTTGTTTCGGTTGGCAGTGAAAAAGTTTTTGTATGAACGCTTCGTCTGAGAATTTACGTTTATTGTAATTTATTTGTGTTTTTGTACATAATAGATATACGACGATGACTCGCAATCAGTCTTATATTACATTATTATATTGTTTTATTAAGAAGAATATTTAAGAACTTGAAATTTGTAAAGAATATTTATTGTACTTGATCGTGGTTAAAAGAACGGTAAACACTCAACAATAGGTACGATATTAAACGACAATGCTGTAGTGTACGAATATGAAATGAGCGAAAAGATGGAGTAAAATAGAGGGGTGAAAACGAGACGAGAATATGACAGTTTGATTTCTGGTTTAAAAAACTCATCCTATCGTTTCTCGAGATTGACAACTAAACAACCATGAATATGACATCTTTTCTTCCGAGAAGGGTCGGAATAGAAATCTGAGGGAGCTGAACTTTAATGGGACCCAAATGTTCACATCTATAGATTGTAGTATAATCATTATACTATTACGTATACCACTTGTGAAAAAATGTAGGATTTGGAATAGAAAATATATCGGGTTCAGTTAATTGTATTGATTTCCAGTTAAAGGTAAGTGTTCAAATATCGTTTTAATGTTTGCACAATTGATTGTTGTATTGATTGTTATATCTACTATTATCTAACCTTTGAATTTCGAGTATATTTGAAACGCTATTTTCAATAACATTTATACTTTACAGATAAACACCTAACGACCATTATTGAATGGACATTGTATGGAATAAATAATTTGAAAGTTTTGTTTATTTAGGCATGGACAGAATTATCTTTATTTTTCTGTATCGCATATATATTATTAAAACATTAAGTAACGTTTTATTGATATTTCATCTCGGTAATTTTGAAGTAAGTTAACGTTCTGAAAAGTAAGACAAAATTTTAATTTTGATGTATTCGCTGTAGTTTACGTAAAAAGGGTGTAATTTTCATTGAACTTTCGTTTTCCTTTTAAAAAATTACCCTAGAAATTTCAAACGATTAGAACAAATAGGTAGTGTACTTAACATCCTTTCAAGGAAGCAGAAAGTAAATACCAAGCATGCAACAGTTTTTATCAAATGTTGAAAACAAATGTGATTTTTGTAAAGAAGCACTGTTTTCTTCGATATCTACTTTTTCCATTTGTAGCATTATTCGATTATATGTATATATATAATTAGTGTTATGCATTTTAACCCAATACGTTACACGGAAAGTTAACTCATCATGCCGTAAAACGGAAAAAACATCGACGAAAATCATCCTTCCCTTTGACCAATGGGCGTCGAGCACGGTAGCTTACCATTACAATTTTAACGGAAGTTTCGACAAGAAAATTCTCCGAGAAAACCGCACTCGTAATTTACAACGTGGAATTATGTGCCGCTTTGAGAATGCACGGTCAGTAAGACAGCGAGATAGAGGGAGAGAGAAAGAGAGAAAGAGAGAGGGAGACGTATTTATACCAACGTACCAGCGATCGGGAAGGATACGGTAGATTTGTGAATTAGACGGATTATGAGAAGTCTAGTTGGTACAATGCCGTGGATACAAACTTTTCATCGTTCCAGCAAACAAGTGTGACGTACCTAACCGCAGAAAGATTTATTACCGCTGTCGTTTTGATTTTTCCAGTAACGGTAACGGTCTCGTTTATTCCGAACACTTGGCTAAGGGAGTACGACAGAAATTTCAATCTTCCGATTGCCAAAGCTGAACGTGTTACTATCGCTATTTGTGTTACACGATACCAAAGAAAAATTCTTGATTGTCTTAAGTTAATTGACAAATAACACGAATTAGGATTTGTAAATTTTGTAGAATCTTCGTTCAATGTCTGCGCGTTAGGTTGACATCGTTTTTTCGTCCGATCGTTTGGGTCGAGTTAAAATCCGAAGCTGTCGGTCGACAGCTAATTTTCATCGAACACAGAGTTCTAATCTGTGTAAATATTACACAAACCGCTTAACGAATTTACGACCACGTCTCGTACGGTTGGTCGTTGTTTCCCGTGAAAAATTGTGGAATAAAATCGAACCACTTGCGGGGTTGCTACGTAAACAAAGGGTGGCAAAGGGACGATGCGGCGAGACATAATGCGCTTTCGCAGGAACGTGGTTGCAGAAAGGAAAGATGGAACATTGACGATTAACCGATGGAAGAGGCAACGGAAGATCGTTTATTTAAGATCCGCACGATCATCGAAGTAACGAAGCCGTCCGGTTACGGTGGTCGAAAGAGATTTCCGTTTGGCAGAGGGTGGCAGGAATAGGCGTGGCGCGGGCGTTCGAGTCTATGGGGTTTTAGCGAGAAAACGGGCAATAAATCCGCTAATGAGTGTTGTGCGCGCAGGCGCTAATCTATGCAACCACAACGGTGCTCCGCCCTGAAAAGTCTCCCGTAAAGCAGCCCTCTTCCTCCGTCATTCGACTCTGTTCCACTCTGTCATGCCCTTCGAACGGAATATAAGCGGCATGATTCCTCATTAAGAGGATTACCGATGTAAACACCGTAAATCAAGCCGAGACTTTTGCTTCGGAAGCTTTCATCCTGTTCACCACAAAATTCATTCTGTTAATGCTGCTCTGTGTAAAAGACGCGCCCGATGCGTTATATTTTCATGTTAATTGCTATTTATTTTATAACCGGTCGTCTGTGGAGATTATGGAAGTAATTGTTCAATATTTACATTGTTGTGAAAAAAGAATCGTCTAATAGCTTCGTAATTATGTAGGAACTTCGGATAGAGTTTCTCGGTTTGCGAGAAAATTACTTCTAATCAATGTGTTGTTACTCGTTTGCCATACTATAATACATAGTTGGGATTTCAATACACGGTAGTAGCTGCTGTTTATCACTTTAGTATTTTACAGAGTTTGATACTTAACCCTCTATGGGCCCGTGTAACTTTCAGGTCACATTTCAATTTATCAACATTTTACCAAATAATTATAGCTTTTTTCATGAGATTTCGCATAAATCTTAATTCTATAACGTTAGCAAGGCAACCAATATCAATATTTATGACCGCTGCCAGGCTCATCAACCTGAAATAACAAAGTAAATGCAGTGCAAACTGTCCTGCAGTAAAAATAAGCGAAACCATTTGATCGACTTGATATTACTTGTGCTTGTGTCAGTGATTACCAAACTAAAAATACTGCAATTAATAGCTCTGGGTTCTTGGACCAATAACAAACTACTTGTTTGCATTTCAATTTTCAATTTGTTACTGTTTTTTATGTTTATAGGCCATCGTTACTTGAAAGTCATATAGTGAATATATTGCAATAAAATTGTTTAAACGGAATTTTTTTTTTCATTTGCATATATAGGTTTATAATTACTGATTTTTCGTTCTCCCAATCTTTTTGGATAAAAAACAAAAATTCGGCCCATAGAGGGTTAAGTTATATTAATTGCTGGACTTTCAGTTTTAACGAATCTGAAATTTAAAAGGACAAACAAGTTGCAGAAGATGAAACTCGTTGACATAATTGCCTGATATTCCAATTTAAGAAAGGTCGATACAAAATAGATGCTATAAAATAAATTTCACGTGTATGTATGGGAAGGGGAGGGGCACTCGGAGATGTCGGTGATGGTTCAAACAAATACGTCGCGGGGATATGATTCGATCATTGAAGTACGATGAAAAAATAAATGTCGAAAGAATAATGAAAAAATCTACCAGAATCTTGGCGAATGGTCATAAATCAGGAAGGATATTATGTATGTATAAAATCATTTTAGAAAAGAAATATGTATTGCTTGGGAAATGGCAATACATTCTTGCCAAACCAATACAATAATATCTTGAGGTTCGAGGAAGAAGATAAATTCATATTTCATTAAAACTCCTTGGTCATTGCAAACAAAACTGTGTGCTTCGCATTTTTATTTTATATTCATAAAAATTCGATTTTTAATGTACCAATGATGAAATATTATTTAGAAATTTAATCGAGTGTACAAACGACCTATATGTGTAATATGACGAAACAATTAACTAAAAATTGAAGTAAATGCTCTAAGCTTAGAATTAAAAAATACACAATTTTCTCAATACCTGTAATTAATAAAAATAGAACGATTTGATATCATTGTAATACGTAACATTATACATAACTATTATGTATACTTTACATATATCATAGGTTATGTTAATAAGCAGGATTAAAATGGAATTGTACTTTCTTCATGGACGATACTCCAATTCGTAGCTGGAAATTCGAAAACATGAATGTAATTTGCGTAATAACCCTGACAGCTTAGCTGTACGCGACAAAAAAAAACTCGCCACGCGTCGCTTAAAGCGGAGCTGAGATTACAAAAACACGTTCCTTTTCATTACGAACAAGAGTTACCAACTCCGGGAAACTGTAGTTCATAATTATTTACCGATACACACCATTAAAAAAGTTACAAAATACTTTGCCAAACAGTTCAAACCCGAACCGCGTACATTATACATACGAGCAGACGACAAGTCGTGAATGCTTCAAATAAATATTATGCTCCGAACTTTTCTCTCACGTTTGCAGCCTCGAGTGTACGCGTGTTGTGTATAACCCAAAGTAAAGGGGAAACCGAGTACATACATACATACATACATACATACATAGATACGTATAACCGCGGTGGAAATGAATCGGCGTGTAAAACGGTCGAGGAGAAAAGTGTCGGTACATGTGCCTACGATTGTATCAGCTATACGTATACGTGTCAGAAAGAAGAAGTAGAAGAAGAAGAGGATGAGGGTGAAACAGGAGCCCAACCCATACCGGATATGGATACCTGTCTGCACCGCCTCCGCCAATCCTGAGCAACGAATCAGACGCGTATCCCCCTGTAGAGCCACACGAATCGGGCGGGACCGCTATTTCTCTCTCTCTCTCTCTCTCTCCCCCCGTCTCTCTCGCGATTACTCTCACCTCCTCTCCTCTCCCTATCACCGCGAGCTTCTTTGTCCGGCTCTCCTTTCGACGGATTTTCCCACTCTGTTCGATCTTCCGCTGGTATAATAATGGTTAACCGAGGCCCTCGCTCCACCCAGCCGTACGTGGCGATTTCACGTCTGCCTGTGTGAGAGAGCTTGTAAATATCCTGTTAAAACAATATCAATCACCGCTGCGCGATCGTTACGGGGATTCCTCGGCGATGTTTTGACATAGGATTCCATGGGCACGAGGGATACGGAAATACATGGTCGGGATTTCAGGTTTTTGGGATATCTGGTCGGACGGTTAATTAACACTAGAACTACCGAGGAGTAATTTGGTATATTTAGAAGGATTGGATAAATATGTTTGAAACAAGGAAATAAAGGGGGATATTAATTGATCGATTTAATTATTTGCATAGAGAAACATAGTTGTGAAGAATTTTGGAAATCGCAGTGTTATAAACTTAACCGATTCTTAGAAGAAATGCGAAACCGGTCATTTTGACCCCCTTGGTAGTTCTAGTGTTAATTCGTTCAACGGCCAACTACGAGACAAGTCGTAGTTTAAACTATAGGATTGAGGGGAATATGTACTACTTTTCTTGGAGTAAGGATACGGGACTATGAGTTAGGAACGATGATCGAGGATTGACGATAATTTTAAGAAAAACAGTTTGTGGTTGAAGGTCTTGTCTGTAAATCAACTTTTTTTTACGTTTTTCTGGCATTGAATCGGCTAACTATGAATGTTGGTAATTTATCGAATAATATGTTTCTTATCCGTACGATTATTATGTGAAAGCTGACACCAGACAATTATTAATTGTTAACCCTTGGGATTGCAAATGCTGGCATAAATAATATAATTGTCGACAACTTGGAATGTCTACGTAACCGCAATTCATTTCTCAACATTATTTGAGAACCGTAACGATACTGTGGTGTGTTCGGAGCTCAATTATTTGTCTGACACGTCCGACAGAAAGTTGGGAATTCGTTAAAAGATATCACCTTTCAAAAAATAGAAAATGTAAAACTTGATGAATTTTCGATAAAATACACAAAATGAAAATCATCAAATTTAATGTTTCGTTTCCATAGAAAAAACGGAATCGCACGTTTTTGATAACATATTGCGTGTATGTATAACTATCGAGTTGATGGAATACATAAAATTGAATATTTCTCTTTCATATAAACAGGAATTAGTTAGCAATTTAAAACATGAGTTCTTCATTCGTTAAACTTCATACTCTGGGACAAGTTCCCTTTCGCCCTCTCACTATGAAATTCAAGTTTGGGCCCAATATACCTGCACACAGGTATATCCGAGGTAATATTTGCAAACAGTGAAGTTGACCCTACACTTTCCGATCGAAATTTAAAAGATCTTATAAACAACACGATGCGTGAAGTATCGTTACTACGTTTAGTGCAAGTTCATCGTGATGCGCTAATGAGGCACAATTTAGGTACGGTACTCACGCTGCTTGTACTAATTATGGTTTATACCCTCGAGAGTCATGAATTCAAACAACGCGAGTATAAAATGTACGAGTGATGTAACGTTGATTGTGAAAGACCACAAATGATTCACTTAGACCGTCTTATAATTAGTTTTGTTTTGATACTGTACACCGTACAGCTAAAGAATTACTATATTATTTTTCAAGTGTTTGAATGTTATCATTTTTTCCGTCTATATTTTTTTGTACGCTTGATTTTGTTATACAGCGATCGTTACGACATTTATTAAGTTGTATTTTTAGTCGTGTAAAATGATTTTTGATAGCTTACTTTTGAGTATACGAGGTGGGTTTCCAGGCTAGATTGGTAACCGTTGAAAACGGGAGCTGTAAATGTTTCGTTTCCATTCTTTTATAATAGATCTCGATCAAAAATAGTAGTGACAATTGTAAAAACTGATCTCTATTAATATAATTAAATGCCGAAAATGTTATTTACAACGAAACTGTTGGGATCGACAGCGAAATTACACCAATATACACGTTGCATACTAAAAAAAAATAAGATAAAATTGCAATTCGCGTTCGTTCCAAATCGGTATTCCATTTATTTAAAAAGAAACTTATTTTCACCGAAGCGTCAAAGAGCTCCCTAAAAAGTTCGGAAAATAATACGACCCGTTCGAAAGAAATCCCTCCTCAATTACCTACTTCACATGCATTTCCAAACCAACACTTAATCCCACCACGGTACAATAATAACAGCAATAGACCCCTTCGGAGAGTCGGTATTTTCCTTCTCAGTCCCCTTATTAAATGTTCGAAACTAGGGGAACGTACCTGACTCGTAAGCCGAGCAAACTTGTTTCGTGTTTTCGCGTGTTGAACATTTAGATACCCGACACATAGCGTGTAGCCGTCACGCGGGGATAGATTGCGGCGGCTGAATGAAGTTTAAACGTGGCTTAGGTCCGATCACGGTGCCCCCTACGGGACATTCACGCCGTTGATGCACGTGCACCTCCCCCGCACCCGGTACCGAAAACGTGCTCTGTTATAACGCGGGATGACCTAACACTCGGATATCACGCGCTTAAGGGGTTATATACAGTTAAGAGGCGCAAAAAAAGCGATTTTTCAAGAATTTTTCCTGAAAAGACAGTTAAATTGATTAATGCAAAAATTTGTACAAATATTGAGATAACTTTTAACTGTATATTAACATTGTTTATTTGTAAAAATAATAATTTTGGGAGCTGTTATAGCTGATCTCCAGGAGCTCCTCTAAAAAAAGCGCGTTGCGGTGACCACGATATCTCGGGACTGAATCTTTTAAAATGAAAAAACCGAACGGATTTCGTTAAAGTAACGTATAATCTAGTAATTAATCGAAGGAATAAAGAAAATAAAAGTTTTTGACAAAATGGCAGCTTCTAAAAGAAAAAAATCGATTTTTCACAAAAATTTTTGCCTTAAATTGTTCATAAAATAAAAAATATTAATCGGTGAAAAGAAACCTTCGATTAAGTACTAAAAAATATAGTCAACAAGCTTGTGTTAAAATTTGAGACTGATCGGTCCAGCCGTTTTCGAGAAATCGTGGTCATCGCCTTTGAAAACATAATTTGGAGAAAAACGCATTCAAAGTTTGAGAAGCCGGTAATAGAAACTGTAGTAAAGGCAACTTCAAATTATTTAGTAACAACAACCAAAGTCGGAAAAATTAAATTTGAATGTAATTGAGCCAACACCAATTTCAGTTATCCAAATATCAACAACTGTATCTAGTTGCCGGAACTAATTAAGGGGAACTAATAATTTTTTCAGTGTAGACCAATTACTTTCAAACGCTCTGACACGTCTTTACAAATATGCGTGTAACTTGGACAATGATCGCCGAATTGACTTGAAATTTTCTGTGTGTATACTTAAATGTATGTACATTACGAAAATGAAATTAAAAAAATCGATTTTTTGAAAATTATAACTGCATATAACCCCTTAACACTCCCTTTACGTCCTCCCTTTGGCAGATTTCACTTTTCGGAGTACATACCAGCAGGTCGGAGCAAATCTAGTGTTTCGCAGTTACTTTTGCTTACAGTATTTAAAATTACTATATGGACTTCTACGACGATTTAAAAGTGTCCCCGCTAAGGGGACACCGACTTGTACAACGATTTAAAAATGTCCCAGGTACAGGGACACCAATCGCAAAGGGCTATTTCTACCACTATTGTGTGTATACCTATTTCGACCAAAAGGTGTGTTTTGAAACCTTTTCGTTCGAATGCAAATATTTGCCAAAACTGTTGGGATTTCAAATTACCAGTTAAATGTAGATAATTTTAACAACTATTGTATAAAAAGTCAACAAATTAATTGTGGAGAAATGATTCAACTTAACGAATGATTTTCAGTTAAAATTTGAATGGTGTCTTTTGACACCTCTTGGTATAAATAATGTTAAAATCCCGCGGTCGCGGTTCAGAATAGTTTTGCCGTTTACCACCGGGAACGCTTTTGTTACACGTGCTTCCGACGGGCCTGGCGTTAAATCGATACGTGGGCCGGGATGCGATTGCAGAGAATTTACACGGCACTGCGGATAGGTAGAAAAAACAAAGATGGAAGGGTATAGGAGTATCGATAATACGGGGTCGGTAGAAAAACGAGGAGGGGTGGGGGGAATAACGAAACTTAGATGGAAACAGTTTGCTAACAACAAAATAAGCTCGTTGCTGTCAAAATTGTTCGCTTAACACTTTGACTGCCATGGCGAAATCACTTGTCTCGCTCAGAACGCCATGGGAGTATTTTTATTATTTAATGCAAATAATGGCAACATAATAATTATTTGGTGATATAAGACAACATTCTTACACAATGGAACGTTTATTTGATTGGTGGTCACGGGTGACCATCGTGGCGCCTTGGTAACAGTTGACAGAGAAATTCAGTTTGAAGTAATAAAATTAGAATTATTATTGAGTACATTAATTTCAAATGAGATGGTATAAAATGTACCTTACACTGTGCCATTCATTAGAGCCGTGAAATGCACTTTTACGATAAAAATTGCGGAACAAAATGCAGAAGAAAGGAGGGTCAGCGCACCTTATACAAAAATGTTGCCGAGGATATGATCAAATATATATTGAATTATTATTATTAAAAATTACTGAGAACCAAATTTATACTTAAAATGTTTTAACATAGTGCACCGTTATACGCAAGATTTGTTCTACTATTTTTTTATTGATGTTCTAATAAAAATATTTAATTGTTCAATGGGGCACTTTTTATATCAAACTATATTCTAATTAGCGTCTATATTCAAAATTCGCTAACTGTCAATTTTCATTCGATTTTTGCGATTCTAAAAACTTCAAGCGCTCCGGTCATCAATGACCACTGTTGCTTCAATTGGTTATTGTAGAGTTAGCTTTTTAAATCTGTGTAATTGACGGAGAAAAAATGTTGGACGTTTCCGTCTTGGAAAGTGGAATCCAGGTATTGGCGTAATATAGAAAATGCATGTGGGATGCTGAAACCTGAAACATCTATTATCTGCTAGTTCAAATCGGTATTTAATTATCGTGTTAATTGATGATACGAGTAAACCGGTAACAGATCAAAACTCTAGTTAGGCTTGAAGTTTCATAGAAATTAAGACAGGCAGTGTATTTTATGAGTCATAAACGAAATGGATACTTGCCCGTTAATTACCGTGAAACGGTAATATACAAATTGTACGTTATGTATAATATATATGGAATGTTGTCCCTCGCTAATACGCGTTATTATTTATAACCATGGTTCAAATATTCCTTAACGGAACATAATCTATCATGGGCTTTACATTACAGTTAAATGTTCCTATTTAAATCCGTGCTTCTTTAACTCCTTAATTCCTCCAAGGACACTCCCTCTAATTATTCGAATTATTAACTAAGTAATGAAGTAATCCTCGTGCAACACTGATAACGAGTTCCACGGTTGCAAATTCGAATACAAAATACGCACGTTTTTTTCGACGATAACCCTTTAACCACGCGGCACTGTTGTATCGGAAATCAGCATCGAATGACAGAGAACTGAAAGTTGCCCCACTAAGTGACTCCTTTCGTTCCGCTTAACCGACTTGGTCACTCGTTTAACCGACTTAACCCAATTTATCGAGGAATTCAGTAGCGAGCACGATAAGAATTCGACGCGCGCGCGCGATGTAGGTGTGCGTCGTGTAGGTCGTTCTAGGACACGTATCTGTCGTGCAGCAGCGAACTTTCTGAAGCGACGCAAACAAGAGGAAGAGGAGAAGAAGAAAAAAAAAGAAAAACGAGGAGGAGATGCTGCGACGAGGGTGAGGTTCGATGAAGAGAGAAAATAAAGTGGACGAGGAGAGAGGCGGTCTTATTTGACCCCAGGCCCATTGCGCGAGTTAGCGGACCGTCGCGATCAGTCGAGGTCACGCAAGTCGCCACCCCAATTCACCTAATGGGGACAAATATCATAATTGCTGCTTCTTCTTCGCTAAGCATCCAAATAGATTGATGCTCTCTTGCTTGTCTTCCTCGTAATGCAACGGGGCTCTACGTGTCGGCGATACCCGGCCGTTCGTTATCGCTTATCGTTTATTTCTCGCGGGCCTATTAACTTCCACAGGGGACGGAGAGACAGGGAAATTAATTACCGATATCGTATTATTGAGTCTCGACTCGAACTTGGACACAATTTTGTAACGTTGATCGTGAGAGCTTTTAATATAACCATGATGTAAGTACTCAAAGTTTTCTATTGCAACGGTAAAAAGCGGCTGATGTTTCGAAGGGACACAACACTCGCAGGATCGTTTGATCGACGAAAAATACTGGGTGACTCGCGAATCGGGCAAACCTGACGTGGGCGAACACCGCGCAGATATCCACTTGACCCGCGCCTCGACGGTATATTTATCCAGCTAACTAAGGTCTGCGGTGTCAACACGAGTCAACAGTGGTCAATAAGCGATCAACTGACCTCGCGGCCTACGCCAATCGTCACAGTTTTACGACATTACTTCCCTTCGTTCAATTATCAAATTATAGAATCCTATGCTTGAGAAACCGCCTGATATCGATATCTCCGAGCGTTCACGTTTCTCAAACGCGATTAGCCGATGGAACGCGGTCCACCCGGTGAACGAATCGAGATGGAATCGGTCGGAGGTAAAAACGGGACTGGCAGGGGAACTGAAAGAGGCAAATCCGTTTGGACGACCCGTAGGATTTGAACCGGACGACTTAACCTCGCGGCACGGTGTCAGCGGTTCACATTAATTCAGACGAATTAATCGTAAGCGTCGTCGCGAGGCGCAACCCTGCTCCGCGGCACGGATTTATTGAATCAACCGGTCGAATGGTTCATCGGTTATGTCAGCCACTAATTTTGTGTCGTTGACTTTCTTCCACACCTTCTTGGTGGCTGTTAATAACGCGTCTCTAGTTTGCTGCACCGTGTACATACATTACACACTTGTTCAAAAGTCGCGGCACATCTACTAGGGACCAACAACTTGAAATTTGTAAGGTGGAGTGGGGTAAGTGCATAAACGGGCTCTTATTAACACTAGAACTACCGAGGATTAATTCGGTATATTTAGAAGCATTGGATAAATATGTTTGAAACAAAGAAATAAAGGGGGATAGTAAATTGATCTATTTAATTATTTGCATAGAGAAACATGGTGATGAAGAATTTTGGAAATCACAGTGTTATAAACTTAAGCGATTGTTAGAAGAAATGCGGAACCGGTCATTTTGACCCCCTTGGTAGTTCTAGTGTTAAACTAATATGAGAGAAATTGCGATATCTAATATACAGGATGTAACAAAAATTCTGGGACACTTTAGGTTTATGCATTGAACGCATAAAAATAAGAAAAAAAGTCTTATAAGTTGTGAGTGCAACCCACCCCCTATCGAGATACAACCCATTTTGTAAAAAATTTTTAAAAAATCATATCCCCGAAATGATACGTCGTAGAAAACCTGTTTTGATTGCAATATAACCGGAGAAGATCAAAGTTAATGAAAAAATATAATTGCTGCGATTATTGCTGTTAAATCGCATTTATTCTTGTTTAATCCAAACGACGTCGATTACCTATATCGTAGCAGGTTTGTAACAACTTGGGAAAAATTGAGGGCATTCACTAAATCTTCCTTTGCGTAGATAGTGATATCTTTTTTCGTAAACTTTAGTCTCTTCCGGTTATATTGCAATCAAAATCGGTCCTCCACGACGTACCATTTCGGAGATATGATTTTTTAAAATTTTTTTACAAAAAGGGTTGTATCTCGATAGGGGGTGGGTTGCGCCCACAACTTATAAGACTTTTTTCCCTTATTTTTATGCGTTCTATCCACAAACCTCAAGTGTCCCAGAATTTTTGTTACACCCTGTATAGTAAACTACTGAAAGTTGATACCATCCTATCCACGTAGATGTTGCCCAATTAATGAGGGAATTCTCCGATTTATGCTGACTAGTTCGAAAGCACCACATGCATACATGTAGAGCGCGTCTACTTTACTCCAAAACGAAACAAATATTTGAATGCGGTAAAAAGCATTTTAAAGCAAACTTATCAATAGATATGCTCTTGCCTCGTATCATATGATACAAGGTTTCAAATTGGTTTTAATAGTCAGTTATGCACTTGTCCCATTTTCGGGGAAAGTGCCTAGTTGCTGGATGTTTTGCAATTTTATTAAAAAATTAAAATATACAAGTGAAATTGGCGTTTTTGTCAATGTTAATTAAAGCGTATTAACTCAAATATTCGTTGATTTAAATATAGGTTAAAGTATTATAAAACAAATTAAAGATATTTGGGTTGAAACCAAACTTACTAAAAACTGGGGTGCACTTACCCCACTCCACCTTACATGATCTATTTTCATGATTCGTTGCGAACAGAAAATTTTTGGCTTTATTTCGTGTTGCTAAGAACACCTCGGAATTCAACTTCCAACGTGGCCTAAGATTTTTCAGCTGGAATGTATACAGAAGTGAAGATTCTTGTCGCACTAGAAAACTTAATTAAACTTTTCACTGTGAACACAAATCGTTTGAAAACAACAAGATTAATGTTAACGCGACATTTGTGGACGTCGTGGATGTAAGTCGCATTTCACTGTGTGTGTTGCCCTTACTATCCGCGAAGTTGGAACTAAGAAACCGATAACTTATTCATTCCTTAGCCATTTTACTGTCATAGTTGACATTCTAAGTTACTACATAGGAACTACAGAGAGATACGCTTTGTTAAAAGTTTAGCTACTTTGTGAGAACTCAAAACTTTGAATAGCTCTAACGTTGACAATATTTCAAATCTTCGAAAAAACAAGATTGGTTCCATATGTATATGGTACGCCAAGAGCTATAAGGTATGTGATATTCAACGGAATCTCATATACGCTACTCGAGAAATCGATCGATTTCATATAGAACGAGTCTATACGATTGATGTTTAATGATTTCCGTATTTCGTACCTACTTTGAAAGAAGATAAGAATGTATCATCGCTAGCGGTGAATCGCTCGCAATTTGCATAAAAAGTGAGGTGAACTATATCACCGATATTTTGCTTATCAAAATTTCTACTATTGAATTAACGGAATTTGATTTTCTGACTACTTGTTTGCGTTACGCGCAGATTCGTCTTTACATCGAAGCACCTTGTTCCCCGATCAATTTGAAATTTATTGCTCTTCGTTCCATAGTTTGTTTTCCACGCGATCAATACCTGCATCGCCGCTATTTCACCCGTGATATACCCGAGACGAGTATCTAATTAATCTTGACCGAGGGATCGCAATGTACAGAAAAATATCGATACCAACTGTTTCTTCGTATTAACCACATAATTCGTCGATAGAAATGAATCATTCGCCGGTCCTGTAGCGATAGAAATTCTTGTGCCTCTTTACACACGAGCGAAAGGGGTAAATCCTCTGGTATCACGGTGCCCCGGCCATTAATTAGACTTTCATGATAGTAATTTCAAGTCGTTCGTATCGTCGCACATGATCGATGAACCCGACGAAACGGCGTCTAAGTAGTTCGAGTACGTAGTATTTAAACGGTTTCTCAATATTCACCGTGTAAACAGAACGGTAAAGGGTACCGGCGGTGGGCTGTAATTGATGGTGTTTTCTATAGATAAGCAGGTGGAGGGGACAGAGAGATATGCGTGACAGAGAAGATATGTGTGATGTGGGTGACGGTAGGGGGAAAAGGTGAAGGAGCACCTTGCAAAAGAAGAGTCTCCGATCGCAGCTGGGAGCTCCCACGACCCCATCGACAATTCATCAATGATTCATCCGGAGAAGAACGACCGATGTCGTCGTTGCGAATCGTCACGAAACCATAACCACCAGACCACGACAGTGACAGTTTTTCTCGGAGGTTTGTGCCGTCAAAGGGAAAGGAACTTGCAACGGTACCACGATCATCGGCTAGTACTAGCATTTGATACTTTCTTTAATAATAAGACCAACTCTTTTCGCGTAGACATATTGTACGTGTCACGGCCACTTATTATCTTATGTTACGGAAATAGTCATTCAATCGGTCTCAGTGTCTGTATACGTATTGCCCAAGACTAAATAACATGAATTACTGCGATCGATCGCGGAGAAAAAGAAAAGAAAAAGACGGTTATACGTCGCGGCGAATTTTTTTTCGCTGAGCCCGCTTCTGTTTTCATTTTCTCGACTTATTTAAAACCGCTCCTACGTGCAGAGTCATTTATCATTTTAATCGGTTCTCGTCTCTCTCTCTCTCCGTTTCATTTATCCGCGGCACGTTGTTTCCACCGCGTTCTATAAACATATCGTTCCCTATCAATTATGTATTCCAATCTGTCGATAAGCAGCTTAATAATCAATTAATTCTCACAGGAGAAGAAGTCGGAACAAATCAGATCGACGGAGATGCGACGCGCGGCCTGGCATTCTTGATTGGTGGCGAGGCTTAAATTAAATAGATTAATTCGGTCGATATCATCGCGGCCAGTAATCTCCCCGAATGGCTCGAAAATCAACGTGTCAGGTAGAAACGATCTAGTGACATCCCGAGAGAAAGAGACGGTACGGGGATACTAAGCCCTCCGTAGTTCTATTTAAGGTTAAGAAGTTAATCTCTTTCCTCGCTTCCTTTCGTTCTCGCGTGGAATGCGCGCATACGAATCGTTTCGCAGGACTTCGACGAGATTCTCACGTGATAGACCGGCTCCGGCCCCGGACCGGATTTCTCTTCCCTTCTCGCGTCCAGGACTCGTTCTTTGCCTCGATCCATCGTTAGAGGAGAATCTAGGACTTTCAGAAGAATTTCGCACCCTCGAATCTTCCCGAAGAAACGAGCAAATCGCAATTCTGTTAAAAACAATTGCATATTGTTAAAATTCCAGCTGTCCATAGTTTCCTGTTATGCATCGTTGTATGTCTGTATATATGTATGCATACTGTGTATACACGCATACGAACGATAGAGAGTTGTGTAGAGGGTCGCGAGTAAGTAGATCATCATGCCGTTGACTAAGTTCAAAGGTTCAAACTTACTTGCAAGTTTCAGAACGTGGAATCTACTTTGATCCCTTTGATCGAAGCTGTCGATGATTTTTTAATCAAGTTCTTCCGCGTGGACGATGTTTAAGAGGAATATGCGATAGTGTGTAAGTTTATTTGCGAAGTATCGGTAAAGTTTAAGAAAGTTTTGTTTTCGATCATAAATTCTAGCAAAGTGTTAATATGGGATGTGAAAAATTGGCGAAACAGAACGAAATAGGTAAGCAATACTTTGGCATTCAGGTGGTTGTATTAAATAATGAAAATTGAACGTACATATAATTCTTGATACAAAAATGGGAGCGTAATGGTTGATTTAGGAAAAGCTACGGAGATAGTAATTAGAATTATATACATACGAAATTAAGCTATCCGGAACAGGTTGTCAAACTGGATAAAATTTTGCAACATTATGTAAAAAATTCCTCTGTATTTTATGTAATAAGATAATCAGATTAACCCGCGACTCGTTACATTACTTTTTTGACATGCTTGGTAACGTGAGATCACAGATTCCAGTTTAAGAAACAACAAAATAGTAATACTTTCCTTTAGAATTAAAAATATTTGTGTTCTTTTCGTTACGTTTCGATATCTCCGTGTCGAACCGAGGTGATGAATAATTTTTAAGTCGCTTAAAAACCTGCGATTTATCGATACGAAATGTTACCAGGATGAAAACAAATCTGGCAGACGTGTCACCAGTCGAGGATTAAAGACACGATATGCATCTATGTGAATTTATTATTAAGAATCTTACGATATCAACAATCATTCATTGCTGTATAACTACATCCATTTAAACTATGCCATATAACCGGTATACCTATTTTTTGTATACAGGGTGTAACAAAAATTCTGGGACACTTTAGGTTTATGAATAGAACGTATAAAAATAAGAAAAAAAAGTCTTATAAGTTGTGGGCGCAACCGACCCCCTATCGAGACACAACCCCTTTTGTGAAAAATTAAAAAACAATCATATCTCTGTAATGATACGTCGTAGAAGACCCCTTTTGATTTCAATATAAGCGGAGAAGATCAAAGATAATAGAAAAAAATATAATTGTTGCGATTATTGCTGTTACATAGCATTTATTCTTGTTTAATCCAAACAATGTCGATACATATATCGTAGCAGGTTTGTAACAACTTGGGAAAAATTGAGGGCATTCACTAAATGTTCCACACAGACCATTTCGGAGATATGATTTTTTAAAAAATTTTTTACAAAAGGGGTTGTATCTCGATAGGGGGTGGCTTTCGCCCACAACTTATAAGACTTTTTTTTCTTATTTTTATGCGTTCTATCCATAAACCTAAAGTGTCCCAGAATTGTTGTTACACCCTGTATAAAACCCAATGTTTGCAACTATATGTATAGTGTGCCTGTATGTTCCCTATATCCTTCTAAACCCTTTGAAGGATCCGAAGGAAATTTTGCCGGATTACTCTCTTAGAGATCTTATAAAAGACAAATTTTCACCATGAATCTCATAACTCCGGAATAAGCTTGGTAGGTCCCTATCGTAACGTAATTAGCGCAACGCCAAGTGGTTTCATCTAGTTTTTTCCACAAAGCGCGTCGGTCTACTTGCCGCATAACCGAACAAAGGGAAACGGTGTTATGACAAAGGGTTGAAATCCGTACGTAAACCGGAAAGAATTCCAGTTCGGAATTGAATGCCGAATTACATCTGCCTCCGTGGTAGCTGGCTAATATAGAGGCATATTCCCGTATTAACAGATCGTCGATATCTCGAAAGGAGCTTATCTTCGGTAGTTTGCGATTCGCATAAACCTATCTCGACATCTTAATACCGGAATTCTCCGGTGCACGCTGAATGGTTCCGGCGAGCGAAACGCAGTGTAAACACGCGCGCACAGCCCGGTTCCGTCCCTCGCCCTTTCCCTTTTACCTCGTCGTTTCCCTAGCTTTGCCTACACGCCACTCGATGTATCAATGCCATCGATGCGACAATCCAAATATTTGCTAGTAAGATTACCCACCCTCCGCGACCTATGCGGCTTCCTGTTACTATTTTTCCCCGTTCTCCTCTCTCTCTCTCTCTCTCTCTCTCTTACTCTCTCCCTAACTCTCTCTACCTTCGCACGAAAGCACGTCTGCGATCCCGGCATCTGTCCCAGGGTCTAGCCACCGTCGCGTATCCCGGTGTCCCGTCCTTTCTTACCCTTCGTTTATTCAATATTATTTCTGTACCGTCGATTACTTCGTTCTGGTGAAATTGTTATTTTTTTTTACGACAGATTCCATGAAAAGCCAATCGTCCTGGACACCACGAACGGAATATTGGTATATTACACTCGAAAGTCAGGGATCGATTGATAATGTTGATTGTTAACGTGATTTCATTTTATTATGCTGGATCGTTCTTATTAGTTAAACGTTCAACGCGGTAGACAGAAATGTTTTAGGTATTATTCGCGCTAGGCTTCCATGTCGTAATAAAATGGTATTTTGCCCGACATTATTTTGTCGTTATCTATTTAAATATGCAGTTCCGGTGTATGGATATATACCTACTTGTATTATGGATGTAGAGGCCCGCAGCCGGTTCTCCTGGTCGATGTCGAACTCTTTTCCGATTAGCGAGATAATGGTCGGTTTAATCTCGAAGGGTGATCTTATTGCGCGTTAGAGCCGAACACCGACCACCTGGTTGCTTGATAGATCTTCAAAGGAGATCTCGGGAGGTAGCTTGGCCGATCTTCAACGATCATCGGCTAAAACGATTTACGCGAAAAAGCGAACGAGTCAAAAGCCCGTAAAATGCGCTCTTTCGTCGTTTTTCATCGCGACGGATCAAAAGGATTGCTACGCAGCCTCAAAGATCCTCTGCTAACTCTTTTTTTTCTGGCTTGTGAAAAAAACTTGCTAAGAGACCGCAAAGATATTTCGTTCCTTTTCTCGCAGGTTACCGATCATCACCGCGTGATCTACGTGCCAGGAGCAACAAAGATAACGTCTGCGACACTATTTTCTGAACTAATTCGTTTTTTTTACTACTGTGAACTGTTCCTGTGACGTATACCTGCATAGGCGTAGAAAATTACTGGGTCCTGTTAATTGATATTTTGCTCGTTAAATAACAATCTACAGGGTGTAACAAAAATTCTGGGACATCTTTTCAGTATCGATAGTACGCACCAACAGATGAAAAAAAAGTCGATAAAGTTTTGTCTAAAAACCACCCCCTATGGAGATACAATCCCTTTTGTAAAAAATTAAAAAAAAATCATATCTCCGAAATGATACGTTGTAGAAGACCCGTTTTGATTGCAATATAACCGGAGAAGATCAAAGATAATAGAACAAAATATAATTGCTGCGATTATTACTGTTAAGTAGCATTTATTCTTGTTTAATCCAAACAACGTCGATTACCTATATCGTAGCAGATTTGTAACAACTTGGGAAAAATTAAGGACAAACACTAACTCTTCCTTTGCGTAGATAGTGATATTTTTGTTCGTAAACTTTAGTCTCTCCCGGTTATATTGCAATCAAAATCGGTCCTCTACGACGTACCATTTCGGAGATATGATTTTTTAAAAACTTTTTACAAAAGGGGTTGTATCTCGATAGAGGCTGGTTTTTAGACAAAACTTTATAGACTTTTTTTTCATCTTTTGGTGCATACTATCTATACTGAAAAAGTGTCCCAGAATTTTTGTTACACCCTGTATAATTCTGACACTTCGAGATATCCACACAAGAAATTATGTTTATAGTGTACCCACTTTAAGTGCACGTCATTTAAATAACGATGGTTACACAGGTTTTACGTTTATCGTGTTATACCTAAGCACTATACATGTATTTATTCTAAAATCCTAAATACCACATAAATTGTTCATCATTATTCAATGCCAAACGAGAGGAAATCGTATGATAATAGATTTTCGAATCTTACTACCCAATGAAAAAAATCTGCTTCAAAGAATAATCACGAAAATTGAATGCAGGAGAGTCTTCTACACACATCCGTACAAACGTACATTTTGTATCTAATTTGTAAGGCGATTCACCGATATTTTGCATTTCGAAATCACGACAGATACCTTAAGCTTAATCCCATTACTTGGAAAATATCGTTCACGTGATGCAAGCCTCTCTAGGAATTTCAATCAGGCAAAAGCTGGAACGCATTGAAATTCCTTCGACCGTTCGAGGAATTGTCGGGGACTATTTAATTCGCCTGGTCGATGGACACGATAGACGCAGGATGTTGTACGCCGAAAAACCGAAAGCGGATACACGTAATCGTTTCTTCGTCGACGTTAGCAGCTGTCACTATTTGTTGGTTTGCGCGGGGGATTACTCGAAAATAGATCGTGGGGAGAGCACGGTGTAACGCAACACCGAACGTAATCCGTATTAATGATTACGCCTAGGTACGTCGTAGGTATGCGTGTTAGTAGGGATTAAAAATACTGCGTGTTTACTGGATCCGTCTAATGTTTTCGATATATCGTAAATAGGATCTAAGAAGAAATATCGGTTCGTTTTACGCCGGCAGTTTCTGTGCGTGATACATCATTCTTAAGGCAGTTTCTTTGAAACGTTTTCCACCGAACTGACGTGATCTATTTGTTAGGCGTGGAAATAAGCCCTTTTCGATGCCCTTGGCAAAATAAACATCTTACTTAAAAAGCTATATAAAAACGTTAACCGTTGAAATATTCGACGACTTTCCGCCACTATTCCCGTAAATTACGAATCAGTAAATTGTTGATAGACAATCAAAGAGATCAAACGAACCTAGCGAACGACTGAAATTTTTCTGTGCACTCTTATATCTACACCTTACATCTAAATTTATAGAAACAAATTCTTGTATAATGGCCCAAGAATATTAACACTAGAACTACCAAGGGGGTCAAAATGACCGGTTCCGCATTTCTTCTAAGAATCGCTTAAGTTTATAACACTGCGATTTCCAAAATTCTTCTTCCCTTTATTTCTTTGTTTCAAACATATTTATCCAATGCTTCTAAATATACCAAATTAATCCTCGGTAGTTCCAATGTTAAAAACTTTTTAAACTCGATGTGTAGACTTTTTTGCACAGTAAAAGCAACATCTTTTTTTATGGGGGAACATACAGGCGAAATAGTGTTAGTCGAAGGTGAGGATGTACCCGACGCGTGGTGATCGAATTTCAAATCGGGTCTATCTTTGTCTCCAGACTTGTTCATCTCTCGTATCATTCTCGAAGGGTTAAGTACTCGGGTCCTTTGGTCTTCCCTTGGTTCCTCGATACGCAGGAGGGCCGGCTTCCGTTTCCGGATTGGCGCGTGAGCCAGGAGGACCTTGAAGAGGGTATACGTTGTCGTGCTACCACTTAGGCACGTGGTGTCCTATGAAAGACCTACGGGGATTTGTTACTCCTCCGCCGGAACACGGGAATACCCTCTTATCCTGGAATCTATTTTTCGACAATATTCTTCGACCCTTCGTATCGATTCTTATGCATGCAGAAAGATGATAAGCCGAGATACATTTTTTTTTACACGGACATCTAAAGAATCTATCGAACATGAGAAAGACAATATTCTTCCGTTGATGGAGACTAAAATTTCACATTTGGAATAACGGTAGATTCAAAACATTTCCAATTATAATTGTAGAATCAGCAAATTGCAAGATTATCGGCACACTCGGTCGTAGGATAGCAATTCTCCGGTGGCACACGATCGCGACAGGGTCAAGTGTTTTTTTTACACACGTGCCAGAGGATCCGGCATACCGTGACGCGACGATTCCTGAAAAAATAATGGCAGGGCTTATTATGCAAATCCTCTCGTTATTTTGTAGCGTGAGAGAACGATTATGCGGCTGACCAAAGAGTTGTCTGTCTTATCAAAATAAGAGGAAGAGAAAACACCGACAGCACGTACCATATGTTATTCTACTAAATCTCCTTCGGGCCACACCGCGACAGCTTGTTTGAAGAACCATGTCCCGCTAATATCGCTCAATGAGCGCCTGGCTTTATATTAGGAAGAATTCAAGTGCTTTGTCAAGTTTCAATATCGAAACACCGAGATCGTTCGATAGCCACGGTTCAATTCGGTGTTCCCATTTTGAAGGTGGAAATTAAGACGGAAGAGAAAGTGTCCCAGGTATGTTATGATTGCTACACGAGGCAAAATGACAAAATCAAAATACGAAAGTGTCAATTATTTCGATTCGAATTGAAAACTGATCGATCGTACGTCGTACAATAAAACTAAAATAAATGTCAAGGAGAATGACCTTTAAATCTAACATCTGTTAAACATCATTGACAGACGTTTCTCTTTTTTCAATAATTTCTGTTTCAAATAATATTTTCTCGACACGATACAATTGTGGAGTTCTATTTATTAGTCGGTTTATCAACATTCTCGTTGTTCTAAAAATTCTCAATAATGCATGTGATTGTTTAATAAGGATGATGGATGGTATTGAGATTACGACGAGATTTTCCAACAAATTATTACGAGCTTGAATATATCACTTGTGTAAAAACATCTTTAGTAGCAAAAAATCACTTTACTCTTTCGCAAATACCTCTTGATTTCAAATATCTTGGTCACGCATGATTCTGCAATGACGATAATATCAAAGACAGGATAAGATTTCCAAACTAATGTCGTTAATGTTATCTGATTATTTGTGACTAAGTAGGGCAAATTATTTTTCGAGCATCATTTTATCTCGCGATTGTTTTCCGATAGCAGAAAATGTTTTTTGAATGAAAATGGAGCAGAAGCTCCAAATAAACGATATTACCAGCCAATACATAACATTAACTACTTAACTAGATATTGACAACAATTTTATGGCTATCAAAGCGATCATTGACTACTTAATATTGGTTTGTAGTAGAATATTTAATTTCCAAGGAATCACGGGGTGAAAAGTTGCAAAATTTGTCGCGCGAAAAGAAAATGTTTGTGACCATATTTCTTAGATATTTCGAAGCAGAAGCAGTTTTTCATTGGTCGTTGAAGTGGTAATAATATTAATCGATAGCTATTATTTCAAGATAAAAAATTAATTTATTTGTTGTTTCCTTCGCTCACACAATTTTAAATAAAATTCTAATTGAAGAATTTAACGTCTCTAGCTCTAAAGAGTTTGTTAAAATTAAACGTAAAGTCGACCAAATAAGTGCCTTTTCATGTGTTGCAATTATGAGACTCGATAACATATTCTTGCATAATATATTTAAGCATAGGCTTTTTCCAAAACAGAATCTGAAAGAGGGCTCCTTTTTTATCAATTTATAGAAAGAAAATTATAATGTCAATAAACAACATAATTCTACTTTTTACTGAAAAGTATCGCGATTTCCGATGAAAATGGATAACATCCTATTATGCATCCATTTTAACAAACTGTCAACCGAGATACCTTGAAGATGGGTATCTCCAATAATTTTGTTTCGAGCCGCACATTTGGCAGATCAAAAGAAAAAGTTTAGGAAGTATGATACGCTCGTGTCGTCGTTTGGAGTTATGAAGAATGAAAAAATTAATTATCTAAATTCTTACCATTATTTCAATTACATTTTTTCCATAATTCACTTAGACCATACGTTAATATAGTTAATCTCATTGCCCTCTCTACTCGTTTTGCATATTCAGCGTCTTTTAGTTTAACTAACAAAAAAATCTATTTAAAATATAAAACGTTAAGCAACACTATAATTCCAAAAAGTTCCTAAGGTGAAATTAACCGCTTTCGCCATGCGAACACCAGACTTACCTACACACGTGACACTGATAAAAAGTCCAAGTTGCGAAACTGCAATAAATGATCGAGCTGATATTCAACAAATTCGAGGATCGCGAATTAAACGTTTTAAATACACACGCATTACTCTCCCGCGGTTAGGACGGCGATAAGATTCGTGTTTTGGTTCCAAATGGAGTAGAAGGACTAGAGTGGAAGGTTAAGAGGAAGAAGGGAACCCCCGGCGAGTAAAAACCGACAGCTGGCTGTGAGTGGTAAACGCACACGAGACGCCGCAGGACACGAATGTGTTAGGCACACACGGGAGCCAGAGCTTGAGCGCGTAATGACCTCTCCGTCGCCATAAAATCACTTCTTTCGACGTCTCGAAATTAGACGACTCAAAAGTCTCGGGAGGGAGCAATTAAGGAGCGCTGTCGAAATCGAACGATATCCCGCCGGGGTTTTCGCACCTTTTTTTTTCACGCATCTATGTATACGCTAAAGATAGCGCCTCTAGATACGTGTATGTATGTATGTATGTATGTACATACAAAATACATCACGCACGCTCGTGAGCTTGTGAAATTATGGTACCTGGTCTCGGGGACTAACGCACTAGTGCCCGTGATTTTATTAAGTGTCTTATTAAACTTCAGTCCTTACCTGCACCGTTTATCACTATCGCATGCAGATAAATACCTGGGGCTCGGATTACCGCACCGTGCTGCACGGAATATTTCGTCACCATCGTTTTCATTCATTTTCTTCAACTTTTCTGTCTTTTGGTACCAAATTTTGTTAACACTGTATAGATATTTTCATTTTTTTAAATTAAGGGTTTAATAACGCATCGTCAATTGAGTCATTAGGGAGGTGGAAGGGCCATACACGTCAGTTAAACATAATTTTACAATAATTGTTTACATTGGCTTTGTTGGTTGGTGAGCAGACCGCCAAAAATGGATAATATAATCATGGTAAATAGAATATTAATAGGTCACAGGCGAATCACGCATGAACTACTGCAGAAAACCCTTAAAGCCTAATCTAACATATGCAAATAACCCTTAGCCATTGAACACATTACTTTGTATTGTACAGGAGAGAAACGATTCAGAAACCAGATTAAGCTCTCCGATTGAATGAAAGAATCATTCGGGAGTGTTTAAAATGTTAAGTAAATTCCAAACATAATTTGCGCGATTGGATTTTTAATGAATTAATTTCGCAGCGAGGTCATTAGATACATGAAAGAACAACTAACGGTAATTAAACAAACTAGCACAACAACTTGATGCTTTTGATTAGACTCAGAATTTTCTTGTTTCGTATATTGCAGCACCTTTTTGTATTTAATTCTAGCACGTGGCGTAAATCACTTTCCTACGCGGTTTTTAGGAAACTTAACCGAGTAGAGGAAATATCACCTTTTTAAAAATATCTGATTATTGAAATTTCAGAAACATGTAAACGAATTCGTTTAATTTTCACGCGACACTCGTTTCAACTAACAAGATTTGAAGCTATATAGTCTAGGATATTATATCCCGAAGGCTCGAAGCTTAAATAAAAAAAAAAAAACTAACAAGTTAAACTGAATTTATAGGTCGATAGCTACCAGAATCATAAACATGTGATTTTATGGCATCTGCAACCCTACAAATACAAAGGCACTACGTCAAGCTAATGTCACGTCAGCGGAAATTCGCTAGAGTTTAGGAAAAGACGTGATACACTACGACAGCCACCACGGATATGTTAACTACACACACCTGTATATCTGACAATTTTTTGTTGTTTTCCTCCATGTCTTTATTCTACAAAATATTCCACAAATTTTTTATAAAATTCTTTGACCGGAATCGTTTGACATTTTACGAGAATTGCACACTCATCAACCTCTATAATTTTGTATCTGTTTTATCTTCGACAATTACACATACTGTAACATTTACCGTGAAAAAATTAATTACCTACATTTTTATAAGCGCTTGAATCATATCGTTGCAAAGATAATTATATGTACTTTAAAACATGGAGTTAACCTCATTTCCTTCGGCAGAAAATCGTCGATTATTTACCGCTCATAAACATGTTTGTCATTTAACAGTATTACACTTGCTTAATTAATAAGGACATTTATTTCAAAAACCGATTACCTATAAATCTAGTGCTTGGTATTAAAATTTAAAAATATTCTAAAATTAGAATTATTTGCTGTGGCATGTGAACGAGTCATGAATAGATTTAATACAATGTTTATAATAAGAATACCTTCTTATAATATTTTTATATAAAATGTTCTTCAATACTTTGGCGAGATATCGTGCATATAAGACCGATATCTACGAACTATAAACAGCCTTATCAAATTTATTTTATTGCTTTCTGTGTCTTTTCAGCTCTATAAGAATTAAAAACAAACACACATGTAGGACGTAACATGTTGCACAGAAATTACTCGCTTCGAGTAGACGTGTACTATCCCCTAACAAGATCTTCGTATCGGTTCTCATACATAAAGTGTATTAGAATATTATCGTCGGTATTTCATTATCAATTAATGTATAATATAGAACACATTTATAACAAACAAGGTTGCAAATGAAATTGATTACACGTACTTAAAACAAGTTATGCATATCGTATCGGAAAATATATTTACAGAAATTGCAGAGACAGGCTTCGATACGTTACATCTTTTTTGTAGTAATGTCCATTAATATTTAATATCTTCGACAGAAATTGTTACAAAATATTATATTGCAAACTCCACAAATTGTAAGGCAACATGCGTATAATTCGATGCAAAAACGTAATACATATTGTATATAAAATTTCTACGTTGCATTTATCAATTTTATTACGTACCTTTTTCATTAACTTTAAAGTATAACGTTGCAAATAGAATTTCTACCTTCCTCTCATTAATTCCCGTATTTCTTGCCACGGGAATTTACAATAAATTGAAAAACCTTGCGTTAACCCAAGCTACCCCAAAATCTGTCCCACTCCACAGTACCTAAACAAATCTACAATAGCTCTTTAAATTTCTTGTATTACATTTTTCACTCGTAAATATCGCTGTTTAGTATAGTGCCATAAAACCAGTAAATCACACGCGAATATGTATCGAATTACAAAAATCTGAAAAGCACGCGACTAGAAGCGTAGCGAGATATTTCTATCCGCATCGTTGGGAAGGGGATTAGCCGAGGAGGGAACGCGTAATAGCTTGTAGCCGCAGTATTTCTAGTTCGGTGGCGAACAGCATTTGTAATACGGTTGGTCATTAATCGTCCGGCCTGGATCCGGCATAATTGCATTCTCGCTGGAATGGAGTCGCGGTCTCGAGTCGTGCGAGTTACAATTAATTGCAGCACGTGAAGAGAGAAAAAAAAAATAACGGTGGACGCGGGATCCAGCGGATGTTGGTTCCGTTGGCGAGAAAAAATGCGGTGACCGCAGGAGCCACGGGGAGGGCTCCGATCGAGATCCGCTAGTCATGCGTTCTAATTAAGATCTCACGGATCAACGACACGCGATCGTGATCCAGCTTTCCTATACCGTGTAATCCGTGCCCCTTCACGATTTTCACATTAAACTCATTATCACCGGCGAGCGAGCGATCAGATTTACGAGGAGCTACTTGCAGGTATTCCTTATTTATAGGATTTTACGGATAAGTGGAAATCATATCTACTCAAAAGAAATCCTATTGCACACGGTCGTTCGTTTATCCGTTCTTTGTGCGTTACGTTTTGTCGAGCTCCTACGGGGTATTATTGGAAATATTGAAAAAGGATGGACGAATTTACGTACAGGGGTCGTTTGATAAGTTTGGTAACAAAGCAGGTAAACATTTTTTTTTTAATTAATCTTTATTTTTCAATATAGTCTCCTTCAAGGGCGACACACTTAGCCCAGCGAGATTCTAATTTGTTCATCTCGTGAAGAAAGTATGATTTGTCAAAGTCTGCAAGTAGGCATTCACGGCATCGATATTTCCTTCATTTGACGAGAATCTCTTCCCGCCGAGCCATGTTTTCAAGTTGGGAAATAAAAAATCACAGAGAGCCATATCAAGAGAATAGGGTGGATGCGGAATCAATTCCAAGCTCAATTCGTGTATTTTTGACATTGCGATTGCGAAAGTGTGAACTAGTACGTTGTCCTGGGAACTACTAAGTCGCTCGTTTCAAACGTCTACCAAATCTAAACAAAAGTGTCGTTTTTGGGAAAAACGTGATATTTATCAGCCAAATGAATGCCACTTTGAGCTTATGTACTTCAAAATTTTTTGCGATGCGATATTGTTCAATTTTTACCAGACTTAACAAACCGCCCTTGTATAAGTACATATACACGTAGGTACAGACTCCTGGGTGACATTCGATACAACGTTATATTAATGTATTTCTTGCTGAGAGGCGATCGAGGCACAAAAAGAAAAAACGAGTGACGGTAAGTAGGTAAGAAACGATCCTAAGTACGATACGGTTGCAAATAGCATTCCGCTCGATTCGCACCATGCTACCCGCGCGATTTAGTAATCCGTAAGAGGGAGGCTGTGAAATAATTATAATTAAGTATTCGGTATCGCTAGCGCGGAATATCACTTTGCCACGCAGTTTCGAATTAAGAATGGACAAGAGGAAACGACGACAGAAAGAGAAACTGCTGGATAAGAGAGGAAGAAAAAGAAAGCAACGTGCGCAAGGGGGAGTGGAGTAGCAAGACGAAAAGGCCATTTCTGCGAGAGCCAATTACGATCCGACTTGGCGTGTAGAGGGCAATCCTATTTGCATAACGCGTCGCGCGAGTTACCGCCACGAGACCACGATATCTCCATTACACGTGTACTCTTCTTTCTCCTTTTTCTCCCTTTCCCCCCCCCTCCTGTCCCCTCTCCCCGTCTCTCTCTCTCTTTCTCTCTCTTACGTTCCTCAGGTGCTGTAGATCAGGCCCCGCTGAGCTTTTCGGCTCACCGGATATTTATTAAGACCCGCTGGACCTGCAGACCTGAAAAGACCCGGGATAGGAGCCACTAGGAGGAATAGAGGACTTTCTTTCGAAAATTTTCTGTCTGTCTGTTTGCAAACCCGATAGAACGATCCAACATATATCAACAATGAAACATCTTTATTATCGTTTAAACTTCGCTCCGAACCGTGCGAATTTTTTTCGATCCGACTACATATGCGAACGAGTCTCGTATTTCTCGCGATGGGAATTCAGGTGAAATTGAAATACTGCATGAAGTGGATTTTTTTAATTTAATTAAAAATCCTTCTTTCGCTCGTCCGTGGATACAAAACTACTGCGACATCTATCAAATATTGCGGACGAATGAAAAGAACGACACGTTCGAATTAATGAGTAACCGCGCGTAACGAACAAAATAATTAATGTATCGCTTTGCGTAGATTCTCAGCGAAAGAGAGTAAAAAAATAAAAGTGGTGGTAACTCATTTGTGAATTTCCAACGTGCTAGTACGTGCCTGTCTTCGAAAAACGGCGTGTATTTCTGTTTACAGACGAAGGTACGGCACTCGTACGCCGCGCCGACCTCTTTTCCTCTTTCTTCTTTCTTCTTTGGGCCTTTCGTCCGTTCGTCTTTCTCTCGCTCTTTCTCGCGATTCGCGGGCCCGTTCCTCGCGACGGGCGGTCATCAAGGAGCCCATTCCTTATGACGTCATTTATTCTCGATTCTCGGCCCGTACGAACGTGCGTGTAGATCCCTGCTAATTGCAAACAGATTTATTGGCCCAGGGATTTTCTTGGAATTTAATATAAACCTATGTGCTCGACAGCGAACGATTAGCGGCGGTTTCAGCGAACTGCTTGTTACGGGGAGATTACTTCCGTTGCGACTATCTTTAACGGCCTGCCCGCGCCACGTTGACTGCAACCGGACAATAGTGGAGATTTTCTATTTTCATATCTTCACGATTTTTTACGCGTGATCGTGCTGGCACCTTACGAACCGTGTTTGCTTAGTCGAAATGGAATTAGTTGATTTAACATGTGTCCACTCTATTGTTAGGAAATATTAGATCGAAAGTACAGGGTAATTAACTAACATTTTATCGATCGTGTAATTAATATAGGAAATAATAATCTTTATCTGGAAAACAACGATCAGTATTCATCTTATTAAGGATGATTTGTAAGTTGAAAATTTAATTCTCATTATTTAGTTTGCTTATTGATCTTGGTTTAATAACATGGATAATGTTTAAAAATTTTCGTTGTACAGGGTAATTTTGAATTTTTATTTCACTGTGTCCTATGAATATTCCGTAATTTTTATGCGAGTGAAATTATAATTTTTAATGATGAGTACAAAAGCATGGTAAATCTATTGATCAAGTCAGATGCACAAATCAGCAGTTATTTGTGCATTTACGATACGATTTATAGAATTTTGATATTAATTGGGAGGATAATTGTTTGTACCCACAGTGCAACGTAGATTTGAGTTATTAGTCAATATACCTTAGGTAGTTAAAATCCATACACTTTTGATAATGCGCCGTGTACCTAGTAATCAACAAAACAAATGAAGATTGAACATCGGAGGGCTTTAAGCGTCAAAAAGCAAAAAATTCTAGGAAACAGTTTTTGAAATATTGAAACTAATTGTATTTCCAAAACACAATAAAAACATTTCATTATATGCTTCGTACTTTTTCCAAGTGGTTTTATTCATTTATTTTTAAAATATCGAATTACTTACAAACCCTAAAAAAATGAAAAACGATAAATGGACAGAAATGGTTTAACTTACAGGTTTCAACATTATATTCGTGAATTAAAATTAAGACAACATTTCTTGTTGTTATTACCTTTATTAAATAGACTACCACCTGTATTCAGTCGTACAAAAATAACTTTCATTTAAAAACTTGTTTGATAGCATTAATTATGTACAAATTATCGATGGATTTAGCGTTAAACTGTGCCGTCGGTTAACGATTCGACGTTCAAAGTATATTTAAAATCCACTACAAAGATTCAGAAGCATGTTCGAAGGTACACATGTATTTATGTCGGTTACATGGTGTATTTCTCTGTCGTAATCAGATACATTCACATCTGTGCGTCGCTTACAAGTAATGGGACACGTAGGCATTTAATAGTCACCACAAACAGGGCGTTTTAAATGGAAACAATAACACTTAAATAGTATGTAAACAAAGATCAAGTTAGATGCCTGTATGTAACTATATTAATTCGTTTTTTTATATCATTTAACACGTTGAATGCGCCGTCGTAGATTCGCAATATCGCAATATGTATACATACTTTGTTTGTATATTTAAAATTCAATCATTTCTTTACAGGATTGTAGTAACGATGGAGGTATTGAAAAATGTATAGGTATTGACATTTATAATAATTATGATTTTCTACTGATCAGTAGAGATTAACACACCGGACACCGGTGGCCCCCGCGGCACTACCACCAAGTTGCGTGGCGGTCACCGATGCCCCCCATGACATTCAACGTGTTAATATCTGAATTTTCTAATTGCCGGAAGTTTCGTAAACGAAGCTCTAAGAAAACAAAAATTGTAACATTTCAAATGTCGAAGCGGTAAATGTTTCAAAATCCCCAATTTTTAAAGCTTAACATTTCTATGTGATAGTAATTGCCCATCGGCAAATGTTTCACCGCATACAAATTCCGAGGCGTATAATTTCCAAACTCCAATAATTTTGACGAACCGAAGTGTCAAAATGAAGTCCAAAATGCAAAGATGTCGTCAAATCGTCAAAGACAAATTCGCGAATGCAGCAATTTCCAATCAATATTGACAACCGTAGATAACTACTTCATGCCAATCAGTCGTTTAATCTAAATCTACACGTGTCACTTAACTCGCGTACGGACGTGTACCTCATAATCGACTGTTCGCACAGGTTTAAATTTTGCCGATCGACGAAGAGGGGAGAGAGAGCACGCGAGAGAATTTCTGGTGGGGATATTAAATGGATCTCGGAGGACCGTGGTCCAACTCTGGCAAGGGAGAAAGGTGGAAAGGTGGAAAGGTAGAAAGGGAGAAAGGGAGGAGGCGCGAGGTGAAAAGAGAGACAAAAGCGGTGGGGAAACGAGGAAAGAGAGATGAGCATTAGCGTCTTTGATGTGCCGCGGGCCTTCGTGGTCTTCGAGTCGAAGATGGGCCTTCTCATGCCCCGAAGGCTCATAGCTTGTCACTCAGCCTCAGCCTCTCTATGGACGAGCCATCGAACTGTGCACCGACCTCTTGTTTTTTCTTTACAACTCTTGCATACTTGTACGCTTCCCGCCGGAACGATCCCGTGAATATACCGTGCTCTTTTATTTACACGTTTTTTCCCGTTTCTACAGATATGATTTATCGATTGTGTACGTCGACCGCCAGACATCTATGGATTTCATGATTCACCGTTTCCACGGGATCGTTCGAAGACCGAGTCCGCTATTCCGCAACGCGGAATTCTGTATGCACAGGGCAAACAGCGATTAAAAACAGATAAATGTTTCAGGTTATGCATAATGTACATTAGGGTGGTCGTTAAAAATTAAATCTTTTGCGACGCCCCCTAAAAAGCTTCCTTTTGATGAAAGAACACTGGGGAGAATTTTTTTTAAATTAAAAACAACACGTGCCTCAAGACGATCTAAGTTAATACGGAAGAAAGTTTACTTGAACCTTGGAGTGAAGAAATCTAGATATTAAAATTACGTTTGTACCAATATAATTTTAAAATGAAAGTATTAATTTGAATATCTTTCATTTTTTTATTTAATAGACCAAATCAACTGGGAAAAATTTTGAATTAAATTTTTTTTATTGTTATTTTGATTAACTGGGGTTTTTTTATTGATTTGGGTTCGATAATTGTTTATATTTCGAATAAAATTGCATTTTTCATAAAAATTCCCAAAAACATGATTATACCAAAAAATTAAATTAGATCGTCTTGAGGCACGTGTTGTTTTTAATTAAAAAAAAATTTCCCCAGTGTTTTTGCATCATAAGGAAGCTTTTGGGGGCCGTCGCAAAAGATTTAATTTTTAACGACCACCCTAGTGTACATACGTCGGACAATTATTGTCCAACTTTGGCTAGAACGACTATTTTGTACTTCAAACATGTATATCTGTTTCGTTTTGTCTTATGCTCGGATAACGAGTGGACGCGACCCTTTCTACCCTCCGACCACATAAATTGCAGGTTTAGAAGAAACGTCGATAGAGCATGAGAGACTAAAAGAGAGCTGAAGAACGAGAAATCAAATGTGAAACTATAAGTAAAGCGGGAAATTACGTCGCTTAATTTCGCACGTGGAATATTTCGAATGAAATTTTCTAACAAATCTGTTAACGTTGCTCTAATTAGAAATATAATGAAGCTTACTTTTGCAGATCATAAAGTGTAAAGACTCTTTATCGTCAGACTTTTTTCCGGACGTAAGTAATATTTTTATTAAAATTAAAATTATAAAAACATATTTCACATCGTGCGCGCTAAACACTTTTAAACGTTCTATTTATTAATTTACGTTTAACGCAGAAAGCGACAGATCCCCAAATTTTAAAGAGAAACATATTACAAGGGTCATATAATAATTTCACTAGAGAAAAAAAGATTTGTCTTATCACAGCTCTTTTCGACAACCCTTCGTCGAATGTTAACACTAGAACTACCGAGGATTAATTCGGTATATTTAGAAGCATTCGATAAATATGTTTGTAACAAAGAAATAAAGGGGGTTAGTAAATTGATCGATTTAATTATTTGCATGGAGAAACATGGATATGAAGAATTTTGGAAATCGCAATGTTATAAACTTAAGCGATTCTTAGAAGAAATAGGGAACCGGTCATTTTGACCCCTTTGGTAGTTCTAGTGTTAATCTCGACAATAAATTTCTCACGTTACGTATAATCGTCTTCGAGAAATGTATCCGGCAAAACGGAAGCCAGAAATACGAGAGAAAGTGGAGTAAAATGCATTCGCGGACACACAAGGGGGGGGCCCGTTCGGTTTCCCAATTAAAGGAACCGTTTTTTCGAACCCGGTACCTTTCCCCGAATGCGCGTGTTCCCCATTGAAGGTTGAAAGGGCGAGAGGCCGCGGGCTCTAAAACACAAACGTGGTAACAGGAAACAGGGGGTTAGGCACGGAGAGCGCACAGGTAACGCGCTGATAATTGGGCCGTAATAAATTAATTCGCTGACAAAGCCGGACCAAAACAACGAGCAGCGCGATAATAACAGGGACACGAATCTTCAATAGAGTCTGCCAACATAAAACTTAGGCTTGTGCTCTTCTGGGGGGAACGCCGGGGACATCGGATGCGACGAGCGGAACGGAGATGGAGAGATCGAGAATCTGGACCAGAGACGAGGATGGAGATAAAGCAAGCGAGAGCAACGTAGACAGAGCGAGAGAGAGAAAGAGTGAGAAAAAGAGCGTGGGGAGGGGGGGATAGAGAAGCGGGTGGAGAGGTTGTGTGTGGAGGAGGCAAAGAACTTCGTGGGCTCCATCTTGTTGAAGAAGCTTGTTGGTTAGACTGAAGGCTGAAAGCTGAAAAGACGTCGGGCGCGGCACGGGTCTCCTTCGACAGGGATATAAGGTTACTTGTGGGAAAGACGCCTACGTCTTATTATGGCTTGTTTTGAGCTCTACCAACTCTTTGGTATTATAATTACGCGGTTATTGATAAGTCGATCAGGTTACCGTCGTGCGAACCTCTTTTCTAACGCGTACAATGTTCCCTCTAAGCGCTCCTTGGTCCTTTGCCGGAGCAGCCGAGGAGAGGACAATGAGACGCAGGACGACGTCCTCCGAAATATCCTACGCCCGGATATGCGAGTCGCCGGATACCTCTCTTTTTCTTTCCCTTTCTCTTGCTCTTTCTCCTTATCTTTCTCTTTCTCCTTTGCGCGCCTCTTTCTTGTCCCTCTTCTCTTTTCACTCCGTGTCTTCTTTTTCTACTTTTCGACTGAGAGACCCATGCTTCGCAGCAGTTTCATTCCCAAGGACTTTCTTCGCGAGATGTTTCGCTTTTAATCGCACATTGTCGTTCCTCGAGGGAAACCGATCCGCCGGGGAACAACGTTCCTGTTTGATAAACTGTCACGCCGCGTCTACTCCGCGCGTCTTTATTCGAACTTTGACAGGTAATCTTATTTCGCGGCACGTTTGAACACACGCGAGCGTAAAAGAGAACGAAAATAAGAAGCGGAGAATGAGAGAAGTCAAAGGAACTGGCGAGAGATGAATAAAAATCACTTTTTTCCGCGTTATGCCGGTTCAAAGGAGGATTATACCTGCAGAAAGCCGGTGCCCCATTGTTTCTGTCGACTGAAATATCTGTCGATCACGATAGATCGATACCGCTATTAACAAATTGAATTGTATAATGGATCCCAACAAAGATCCGGAGTGCCGTATCCTGGGAGCATTATCATGCATATACATACACATAAGGATGCTATCGCTCTCGTTCATCTACGCGAGGTAGCTAAAACGGCCACTCATCCTTCTCGTTCTACCGTACAGCCAAATACTCGACCGTAAACGGTTATAATGCTTCTCCAAAGTAGACTTAATACGGAATGAAGACCTTCCAAATACCTTGCGTCGTTTATTTTTTAATTTATGTTAATGTCAATGACGCAAACGTATCGCAGTGTTTATATGCAATTTCCTCTCAGAGAGGTAGAACCGTTATCTTATCTGTAAAATTCGAAATTGGTAACAGTATTTCTAACGTTACATATTGACAGCAAGTTTCACAAAAAGCGGGCCATTAAGTACATTTAATAGAGTAGCAAGCGCATTCATTAATAATTGCTAAGCGAAGAGAAACCATTTTC
Source organism: Mimumesa dahlbomi (assembly GCA_917499265.3). Lineage (NCBI taxonomy): Eukaryota > Metazoa > Arthropoda > Insecta > Hymenoptera > Crabronidae > Mimumesa > Mimumesa dahlbomi. The sequence continues at coordinate 4,295,398 of OU824118.1, read as the reverse complement.
GTGGAAATTTAGTTAATTGAATACGTTTATTTTGCGATACAATTGCGTTGAAGCTGTACAACAATAATTTTGTACTCGCTCGCATTTGTTCGATTTCGAATGTCTCATATAAAGAACTTTAAATTAGTGTGAAATTAGTTGCACGAAACTAGGACCACGGCCCCTTGTATTATATGTATGTACGTTGTTCATATCATGGTAATTTTAGTGCTTTTTTTACAGACAATACTTCTCCAAAGCAGTTTAAAGAGATTTTAGACCCAACACCAAACTAAACGAAATTTATAAATATATATTTTGCGTTATAATAATATATTCATATTCGATGGTTATTCCAATATGTTATTAAAGGAAATCGAAAGAATCAATTATACCACGCGATTTGGCTATCAAAAACTACAAGACTCTGTAATGAATATTGTGAAAACTCATGTTCTACTTATTTTGACCTGCCTTTAAATAAAAATTCGGATGTTTACAATCGGATAAAGGACGTGGACAATTTATAGCGGACAATGCAGGCAATAGTAATAAGAATTACCAGTAATAATAGTTATAATAATTTATAGAACAAATAAAAGATTGAATTTTTTCTATTTTAATTGACGATAATAACGTTGAATACAATATTTTTTATCTTAGGTTTGACCTATCCGTGATAGGTCTGTTGTTGAATAATACAAAGTCGAGGCAAACCATTATATTCGACACTCTGTCAATGATTAGTACTAATAATTAGACTCTTTTAAAAACATATTTGTAATACACATTGGAAGTCGTAGAGAAGTGGAAGGAGAAATCAATTTTAAGTATAAATATTTATTACTGGAGATTGTTGCTATTCAATCTTTCTATACAAAGTCGTATTTGTGAAATACGGTGTACAAATGTTTTCTAAAATTGCAGATCACATTCCACATTGGATAAATTAATCGTTTTATTTGTCGTCCCCATTGGAGCAATTTTTGTGAAATTATCAGAAGAAATTTTTAATTTCGATATTCTCATATTTATTTTATTCTTCCGAGCAATACTGAATTCTGAGTCGGTTTCCCGTAAAATATTCATCATAGGCAATGAAATACAGCGACCGTTTCTCTAATTGTCGAGAATCGTAGACGGTCCAGTTGTAGATGATTTCCCGTTAAAGACATTCGTGGTATGCGAAGTAGCATACTTGGTTCTAACGGAATTAGAACGGCTTACGAATACGCGAAGTGAAGGATGTTCTACCGAAATGATGGATGTCCTAGCTGTTTCTTGTCACGAACACGACACATAGAGACATATTTCGGCTTCTATTCTAATCTGATCGGCAACTATGCAGTAACCTCGAAATCTCTAGTCTGTGATCGCGGTGAAATTTCAGAAACGTCAACGCAATACGATCGCTCGACATGTTTTTGTAGCGTGAAACATACATATAAATATATTACAAACAAACAAAATCACACTTATCATCGTTACAACTTATCCCCTGTTTCGAAAAAATAAAGTTTGGTCATTCGCCATTGAGACCTGGATTTACATGATCAGTTTGTCAAATAAATCAGGTATTTTATTCTTCGGTACACGCGTGTACGATGGTGCACAAACCGATATACAGAACTTGCAGATTTATTGATATTTTTTGTCCGATCGCTAATTATTTCGATAACATTTATGAAAATGTATCCGTAACGATAATGAATAACACTTTCACACGGAAAGGACGTAAATAAAAAAATTGCGAATTTATGGTGATAGCTGATTAAAAGAGGATAATAATTAACGAGCAGCCGAAGATAGCCACCTGTAGCGAGGGATCATTGTTTCTCGAGAGCAGGTAGCAAATCCTTCCTAAGATCTTCTGGCATATCCTTGTTTCTCATTAATCAACGTCCATTCGTGAAATTAATTGAGCAGGATCAATGTTTTGGCAGTCGGCTCCGCTTACGAATCGCGGCGATGACGCAACAAATGCCCGTCGTCGGCTGCAACTAAAAAAAGATCTGTAAACAGGTTCTATGAAAGAAGTTATTCGGAAGAATCACCGAATAATCGTTCCCCGATTATCGCGGCAATTAATAAGCGACCCGTTGTCCCATCGGTACCCTGTCGAAATATCTAAATTTATACGAATCTTTCTCTATGAATATTAATTCCTTTCTTCCGAATGGATGTAATATTAGCTAGGCCGCTGTGCTTTAACAGTCTTTGAGGAAAGAACGTTTTGTGGGTAAATAAGTACAAACAGGAAGTTGCAAATCCCAGTTTAAACGTGGTATATTTACGTTAAGCTTTGCGAAAAACCACGTTTTTCGTATCTTCTGCCTGCGAGACGAAACATCTGCTTTTTTCGAGACGTTTACGCTGAACGGTTGCAGGGCACGATTATAAAGTGTTTCAGGAAAAGCTTTGTTAAACATTGGCGAAGAATTAAGAAAAATTTAATTTCTCGTAGGAGAAAAATAATTTATTCCTTCGTAACACACAATTCCAAATTTATCGAGTTATCTTTATAAATGTTTTCCTTATATTTTCTTTAACACTGAACAGACCGATAATTTATCCACGTATATCTACCTATATTTAAGTAAAAGCTATATTATTTTTAAATGAACGTAGGTAATATTCAACGTTATGCAAGACAGAATAAACAAAGTAACTTTTGAATAGTAGAAGAAAAATAATGTTTTTCACTCTAATTAATAAACATGGCGTTGAATAACATCTACGTTACGATTCGAAAGGATCGACGATTTAGGAGACGCGTTTATTGAAAAAAGAACTATTGTACTCCGCAGAATGTGAAACTGGTTAAAAACCTGTGCCGGAACACGAAACGAGAAGTCGGTCGTTGACAATGTTAAGACGTCCTTACACTTCCCGACACCAACTTATTTCTAACAGTGAGATCGACAAAACGGTTTCGAACGGAGAGAATCATCAGTCACTTCGTGACCGATCTTGCTCCCGATAAATTTACAAAATCATGCCGGCTACACGGCGACAAGAAGATCGAAACCCGGTGACGCCACCCGCTGTCTATGATCTACGATCTACGATCTACGATTTACGACGTACGAACACGATCTGTAACATCTACATAAGCCGCAAGATCCTGAGCGGAGAAAGTATCGTAACACTTGCTACTCTTTTAACCTGCCCGATTCCAGTTTGGGATTAGAAAAACGTAAGTACTCCTCGCTTGCTCGAATTCTATTATACAAGCGAACGTAACGAAAGGTAAACTAAACTGCAGTTAGAAGAAATAACATTTTTGGTGACTTGATTTTTTAACTTGCAATGCTACGAGAAATAAGTTTTCAATTAGATCGTTTGTCTTTTACGTATGACATAGTTGAACCACGTAATATTTGAGGTAGCTGGTTCTTTGACACAACTTACTCCGGTTGAGATGGTCTTCGAGACGATATATTTTTTCAGAAGCATTCTATCTAGGGCTTTCAGTCTCCTAAGACGTGAATTTCGTTTGAAAAAGGCCGGTACTTTTGACACCTAACCTCATAGAAATTCGTTCGAGCGAGATCTTAATTCTAGACCACTTTTCACACACTTTTCTATTGGTTTTCTGTGGCCCAATTTTTTTCACAGAGTTTTCAAATCTTTGAATCGCGAGGCTTAAAATAAAGTAATGTACATTTTGGTAAAATATTGCTATCGAGACATTAATTGATTAAAATATCATGGATAAATATGTATATCCGTAATTGAATCGATGAAAATTAAAATCTTCCATATTTTCAAATTTCTCGTCGATACGGCAAAGTATCTAATTTTTATTTGTTAATCGCGTCCATCTATTAACCCAATTTCGTAAATTCAGAACAGTAGATTCCTATATTTACATATCACCCAAACCGTTAATCTCAATAAACAATAGGTGATTATTTTCAGTAAAATTCAATATTAAGCTAGATCCTGTGCCAGGGACTCTATTCGCAATTCGATCCACTCGAAATCAGAAATATCGTGATGGTGCAGGTGTAAAACTTGTCAAGATACTTTTCATGTTGACTGTATGGGAGAGGGAATGATCGGTTGACTGGCGAGGCGGGGGTGTCGCATCGCATAATGTGCGCGAGAGGGCGTCCAAGGTGTCCAAAGGGGGTTGGAAAAGATGAAAGATGCCGACGGAAAGATCCCACGGCAGCGCTCGCTTCGGCACACAATAGATGCTCGTCATTTCAAATCCTTCGCCGCCAGCATCGCCACCGTCGCCACCGCCGGAAACTCGGCTATTCGATGCCTAGCTTTCGATGTGACTTCATTTGCCAAACTTTTCTCGCTTCGTTTCCTTTTCCATTCCGTTCGCATGCCTGCCGTTCGCTCTCAATATCGCGTTCGACGAACCGGATAATCTCTATGTCGACTATGATAATTGTTGCGTGTCGATACATTTTTTTTTGTAAATGTTCGTCTACTTGTTACAATCAGGTTCTAGTAGGATATTCTGAATCTACTTGTGATTAGGAGAACTATAAAGTTATTTGGGTCAATGTATTCTGATTTTTATACTTACTTTGCAAACTATACCGTAGTAGTTGCGAATTGAAAAAGTATTCTCATTATTGGAGTACTTAATGAGTTTAACAAGCTGGGAAAATTTCATTCGAATCGGTCAAGGACTACAGAAAATTTATACCGAAAGAGTAATGTTTTAGTGCCAAAGAACGTGAAGTAATTGTGAAAAAAAACTTATTCTCAAGCAACACCTTCACCGTTTTGTTGTTTACGTTAGAAAAAACAATGCAATGATGATCAAGCTCCATAAAATATTAGCACGCAAATTGGAAAGCTTGCCATGCAAACACTTGCTTCAACAAACTTGCTTTCACCACATTTTGCTAGCAGCTACCCTTTGCATTCTATTAAATTTCCCACGATTTCTGCAGGTATTGAAATTTTTACGAATCAGCGATTTCCCGGAGACATTTCACGTAGCTATAGCTGCCTAAGTGGGTTACCTATTCATGCACCGATCGATCCTATTTTTATAAGGACTTTTCGAATGATCGGAGTTGCGACGACAGACTGCGCTACGGTTCTCGACGAAAATAAGCACCAGAATAAATATTCGGTATTCTTATGCTCTTCCGGTTTCCCCGAAATGTCACGAACTTTCGTACAGAGAAAACATCCCGGGTAAACCTGGTAGCTGGTTAGCTTCTTATTGGCCAATGACGGGTTCAATAGCCGCCCCGTTAATTCTTTGTCCAATGATTTCTACTATACTTCTCGAACTACCGGAACGGAAATCGACCGGAAGCGTTGACACGCTACCGTAGCTTTATTCGGTCTAACAAGTGGATGAAGCAACGTTACGCAAGTGTCCAATAGTTATAACACTTATAACACACCGACCGGAAATTCGCGGTCTGTGTAGAACAATTTTAGTATTAATTAACACGTTGGCTGCCATGGGGGTCACCGGTGACCGCAGTCCATTTGGCGGTAGCGCAGTGGGCGCCACCGACAACTGACGCGTCAAGATAAGTAGAAATTCAGAATTATAATAAATGTCAATACATAGTTATCATTTTATCAATACTACGATCGTTACTACGATGCTGTGAAGAAACGAATGCATTATAAAACATATAAAAGTTGTTTTATTTGCATATAAAACATGCGCCTATTGTGCGAGGACATTGCGATGTGTCGTATTAAAATACTTCAAAGAAAGGAAAGATAAACCAGTTCTGCCTTTACAATATGTCATGATTTTAGGGATTTATATTAATTTTAAGAACTAACGGGAAAATTAAATTGAAGATATGAACCGCACAAATTTATGTAGCGGGTGAAAATGTAATAGAAGTATTTTCCTCCTTGTTGGACGCACCTAATAAGAAAAAACAATCGAAATAGATACCTAGCAACTTGAATAAACAATCTAAGTTAACTGTTAATTGCAAAAAACATAAGTTAATCGCGCAAAGTCGCAGAAATGTATTGAAGCGCGACGGGGGTCACCGGTGACCTTCATTAAGATAAATTCATTAAACATGGTTACACATTAGGGTGGTCGTTAAAAATTAAATCTTTTGCGACGCCCCCCAAAAAGCTTTCTTTTGATGCAAAAACACTGGGACATTTTTTTTTAATTAAAAACAACACGTGCCTCAAGACGATCTAAGTTAATTTTTTGGTATAATTATGTTTTTTGGGAATTCTTATGGAAAATACGATTTTATTCGAAATATAAACAATTATAGAACCCAAATCAACAAAAAAAATATTAGTTAATTAAAATAACAATAAACAAAAATTTAAATTCAAAAATGTTCCCAGTTAATTTGATCTATCAAATAAAACAATGAAAGATATTCAAATTGATATTTTTATTTTAAAACTAAATTAGTACAAACGTAATTTTAATATCTTGATTTCTTCACTCCAAGGTTTAAGTAAACTTTCTTTCGTATTAACTTAGATCGTCTTGAGGCATGTGTTGTTTTTAATTAAAAAAAAAAATTCTCCCAGGGTTTTTCGTCAAAAGGAAGCTTTTTAGGGGGCGTCGCAAAAAAATTAATTTCTAACGACCACCCTATTATACATCGTAACTAATCAGTTGTATATATTTTTGTAACTTAATACGTATTGTGTAAAACAAGCGTGATAGCCAACAAGTTAATTGAATTAATTGCAAATGTACTTTGTAAATGTATCGTCCACAAAGCAATGATCGCGATTTTTATCGATAGAATGCGTATTCATTATCGAGAACAGAACCTACGCTGAAGAGAAACGAAGTGCAGCCTGTGAACTAGCAAATTTTTAATCGATCAATCTGTTTTATAAGGGTCTGGTTGAGAGCCATGGTTACCCGCACGGATTCTTCTTTGCTACGCATCAAAAAAGTGTCTCGCTCATTGTACATAATACACATCACATTGTATTCACGTTCCAACTTGTGATCGAAATAAATCAAATGTAAAATTAACGTCACGTTTCTATTAGGTTGGGGAATAAGTTCATAGCGTTTTTATAATTTCTTTTATTTTACAACGATTTGTTTGCTGTTTGGCAACGGGTAAGTATTCATTCGATAGAACTCTTTCTGCTCTACAAAACTATGTTAAGGTGGAGTGGGGTAAGTGCATCCACGGGCTCTTATTAAACTAATATGAGAGAAATTTGCAATATCTAATATAATCTTTGATTTCTAATATCAACTTTGAGTAGATTACTATATATTAGATATCGCAATTTCTCTCATATTAGTTTAATAAGAGCCCGTTTATGCACTTACCCTGTGGATGCACTTACCCCACTCCACTTTAATTGTATTTTTGAGTTATTTAATTTTTTATTAGTTTTGAGGCTTAGAAATAGAATACCCAGGAGGCAAAAATCAACATTTTCGTCACCTGCTCTTCTTTGCTTTTCATCGAGGTCAAAAAGCTGCCGAAGCAGCCCGGAACATTTGCGACGTGTATGGAAAAGGTGTCATAGGCGAGTCTACAGCATGGAAATGGTTTACAAAGTTCAAAAATGGCGACTTTAACGTCGATGACACGTCTCGCAACGGAAGGCCTTCTGAATTCGATGAAGAACGTCTGAAATCACTTTTGAAGGAGAACGGTCGCCAAACCAGTCGTGAATTGGCGGAAAAATGAACTGCGATCATAAAACGATTCTCAATCACCTTCATTCAATGGGATTTATCGAATAATTGGTAAAAACGCTACGAACTTATTCCCCAACCCAATAGGATAACATTAAGGGGGGAGTCTACTTTTTTCGACCTGTTTTTCAAGATTTTTTTTCTTGTTCTTAAAATAATTTTTATTCGTAGATCTTGTAGTGCATGAGAATGTATGTACATCTTAAAATATATAAAAAATTTTGTTTCGTTTGTTTTTCATGAAATCTAGCGGAGATACGACAGCCAGAAGAGAACCCCGTAAAATACTGGCGACAATCATATCTCCAGTTAGGAACGTCTGAAGAAGAAAAATCAAATAGTTTCTTAATATATAGAAGTGTCGCTATAGTCGGTACCAAAATTTTTCGTTTTTAATGAAGAATAACAAAATGGCGGACTTTAGATCTTTCCGACCATTATTTTCCAACATTAATTGTTTAAAAATATCGTTAAATAATTATGGATTATAATAATTTTGGTTGGGACGATAAACATGCATCTCGTAAACATCCTCTCAAAAATTGAGCCTGATCGGTCCAGTAGTTTTTTTTAAATCGTTGTCGCCAGGTCGAAAAACGTGGTTTCGAGAAAAACGCGTTCAAAGTTTGTTTCCCAAAGATCACACAAAAGATCATTAAAAAAAGTATCTCACCCTCAATCAGCAATACCAACTCCATACTCTAAACAATTACACACGTACTACTGCTCTAAAACAAAGGCTAAGATGTATAAAACAAAAGATATCTGAATCAAGCAACTATGTAAGGATTTGAACCGCGAGATACAAAAACCGCGCGTTTGGGAACCTTCCATTGTATCTCATTTTTCAACCTCTTCCCGACCGCTTTAACAATAATAACGATTTCCACCACATTTCTACGGCCATATAGCATGCAAAACTGATGAAAACCAAAAATCGACTTTTTAATAAAAAAAAAGTAGACTCCCCCCTTAAAATCTAGCCTATCCAACGCGTGACGTAGGAACTTAGTTCCATCGGCGGACAGTCGGACAATGTCAAAGACTTCCGTCAACCGGTATTTCATTTTATCTGACGCGACCTTCGTTGTACGTCTCTCGTTAACCAACTCCGACAAAAAAAACTAAACCTCGAATAATGTAATATTAAAGCAACATAATTTAATTGCAATGATCACAGTTAAATTCTCCCGAAGTGTCCAAGTAAACGTTAAATCGACGCAACCTCCGGACACACAGGGACATTTATCTGTTTTATCAACAGCGTGGCTTTTGAACTACAAGCGACGCGTACGGTGAGGCAACGATATGAAAAGCGGCGGGCCACGGATCTATGGGATCCACTGGAAGGAGTACAATAGCTCGAATGACTTGCGATAGCTGTGCCAGCCAGCCTACGGTCCAGCATGGTCCACTACGATTTACTGCCAGCATCGGGCTGACCATATCGATTCGAGTGTCTGATCGGATTCACCTTGAATTCACTGTCCGATCCGCGTACGATCCAGGCATGCACTCTTCCTCCTATCGAAGATCTTTCGGATAAACTCTCGATCCTGCGTGAACAGTCAATGACGCGCGATTATGTCGGTACTGATATTTGTGGCCTCGAAAATAGCTCTACGTACGGAACTTTTCGATATTTATACCGTTGATTATTTAAAAATAAGTAATATTTTAGGATATTACAAACAGAAAAATAGAAACCGGTTGTCAAGAATTGTCGATAGATTTGTCGCAAGCAATTGGTATGAAAATATAAATTTCACGTGGAAACTCGTCCAGAGGTAAGTTATCATCGGGAACGTTTGAAATCATGTATTTTAGATAAACAGAAAGGAATCGGACGGAATGAAAACGGTTCGTTACGAGGCGGAGATGAAAATATGTAATGCATACCAACGGGGCATGCATTAACTCCGAGCATTGTGCGTTCCGAACAGGTTTCGGCTGACAGTTTTATTGGAGCGTGAGCGAGTGTCACGCATGTAATGGAGGCATTGTAACGGCCTGTGAAAGAATAATGCTCCTCAAAGTCTACGTGACGCAACGTCCCCTTTGAGGATTCCTCTCGTTTCATTTCGTTTCGTTCCGTTTCGTTTCGTTCGTTTCGTTTCGTTTCGTTTCGTTTCGTTTTCACTCGGTCCGGTCAGCACGTTGATCGGCATCCTCCACGTGCGACCGGCCACGAACGATGATGCGGGTGTCTGTTTCGCCTGATAATTCCATTAGCCTGATGTCGCTGACGCTGCCAGAGCAGATCGATTCGATATCGAGTTGATATCTTCCGCCGCGAAACGAGCCTCACGCGCCCGATACAAAGACACGACAGATAAAGACAGATATATGTATGTACACCGTTGTCCAGGAGTCACGGGACGCGGACGAGTTCGACGATCACCTGTTTCGATGGAAATTAAACAGTCTAGTAGCACTGAAATATTATTTCCCGGTTTCTTTTATGGGAGAAATAACGCTCGAGTGTTGTAGAGATAAACGTGCGATTTGAAAGCCACGTTTGTTATCACCGTTATCCGAGGTTCTAACGCGTGGACATTTCTGGATATCGATATTCTAGAGGCCCAGAATTTCAACGGGTAATAATTTGCGATCTCTAGAAGATCGATCTGCGCGACAGAAATTTCAAAGCGCAGGAATTTCACGTCTCCTAAATAATGTGTGTCATACTCGATTAAAGTTCGAAAGCCTTTCATCATTACGAACTCGTTTGAAAGTAACTTTCCCGATCCTTCAGAATCTAACGATCAACAGAGTGTCTCGCAGAAACTAACGATTAGCGAAATTTCCCTCTTTCCTTAACATTGCATCCACCCGACAGATTCCCATGTCCATCGAATTCCCAAAAGACAAAAAACACTCTCAAGCTTTTGACGTTGTATCACCTGAATCCAGTCAGTTATCACCGAATTAGAGGGACATCCCCTACGACGGACGAGAGGAGGGCCGACGATAGGCGAATACCGTTCGCAAACTTGCCAAGTAGAATATTTTGTCGCGTAGGAGCGGCGTTTAACGTGTTTGTCAGCACGGAAAGGTAAATGTGTTTTTGTTGCCAGGGGTGGGGAGACGAGTGGAAAGTTTAGTCCATAAAGAATGTGTACGGCCGCGAGTTGGCATGAAAGGATAATCCGTCAGCGGGTCTCGGCGGAGGAACTAAACGCGAGCACATAGGAGGCGATGCTCCCTCCGCCTCCATCTTAATCCTCCGTGTGATTGCATGCCCGATACCAGCTGAAACGCTCACGTGGAAGGACGAGCGGCGCGTATGCGAGCCTGACGGACCGTAAACCCTTTACCAGCTGCGGGGGGTTCTCCTCCTTCTCCTCCTTCTCCTCCTTCTTGTCCTCCACCCCTCCACCGACCATCTTTTTACTCCTCTTTATCCTCCTCCTTCTCCTTCTCCCTCGTATCTTTATCTCGATTCGACTTTTCTTTATTCTAAACTCACTCTCCTTCGTTTTCCTTTTAGGAGGCGCATCGGCGGATGCTTAACACTATTTCTACCACGATTGTGTGTATATTATGTAATTTCGACCAAAAGATGTCTTTTAATACCTTTTCTTTTGAATGCAAATATTTGCCAAAACTGTTGGGATTTCGAATTACCCGTTAAATGTAGATAATTTAACAACTATTATATAAAAATAGGAAATAATAATCTTTATCTGGTAAACAACGATCAGTATAACCAAAATTTTTAAATATTAAATATGTTATTAAATCAAGATCAATAAGCAAACTAAATAACGTTTAGTTATATTGTTTAGTTATACTGATCGTTGTTTGCCAGATGAAGATTATTATTTCCTATATTAATTACGCGATCGATAAAATTTTAGTTAATGTTAGCGGAGCGTGGTTTGTTAAATGTAGGAGACACGTTGTTCTACTGAATAACCACTTATTTATTATAAGAATCTTAATACGTCTTTACAGTCTGAAGGTCTGATCACGTCTAACTTACAACTATTTGACTAGGATGTGCGGCGCTCTAGTATCCTATTAACTATAGGATAATTGTACAGATGTCGCAGTATGGATGTATAGTAATCCAGTGACTGTCTTACACATATATCATAGATATAAGCTCAGTGTTACCTTTATCTAACAGTTAATTATTGTATAAAAAGTCAATAAATTAATTGTGGAGAAATGATTCAACTTAACGAATGATTTTCAGTTAAAATTTCAAAGGTGTCCTTTGACACCTCTTGGTAGAAATAGTGTTAAAAAACCAACCAACTTCATCGGCAGCTTTTGCTCCCCGAGAATCCCCAGGCTTCTCGCTGATTCGTCGGACACGGAAGCTCTGAGGGAAATTTCCCTCGAGAAGCTACGAAGCGTCGGAAGCGAACACGTGAACCATCAGGTTTTCGATGTCGAGGAACAACGGTAAATACACCTCGCGTTCGAGCATTCGAATTATACAGGGTGTCCCAAATAACGTGCAGGTCCCTGAACCAACTGATAGCATAGGTAATTCTAATATAGGGAAGTGACATTCGCAATGTCGTATCTTAATTTGTGGCCGCGTTATTAACGAAAAACGATAGCCAATCGGAGGGCTTCGTTGGGCCCGCCGGCGCGACAGTAGAAGGTCTGCCCCAGTAGGGTACTGTGCCAGTAGGAACTGTCGTGCCGCTGGGCCCAACGGAGCCCTATGATTCGCTATTGTTTTTCGTTAATAACTCGGTCACGAATTAAGATCCGACATTACGAATGTCACTTCCCTATATTAGAATTATGTCAGCTGTCACCTGGTTCAGGGACCTGCACGTTAGCTGGGACACCCTGTATGTATAGAGGGGGATTTTGTTTGGTCAAGTGAAATGTGAAGTAAAGAGGGGGGGGGCACAGGAGGAGAGGGTGAAAGGCGATCATTAGCCGGTCGCGAGGAGACTTACTAATAGGCAACGGACAAGTGAAGATGTCGAGACCCCCTTGGACCCGGTTCGATGATACCCTTCGACTCGGTTCCTAGGCGGCTCCTTTGAGGGCCCTGATATGCCTCTTCGTTCGCTTCACGGACCCGAAAGCCGACATTACGACAGACACACCTAACATCTCGACGACTTATTACTTACACCAACTCTCGAATATTTATAATTCATCGGGGAACTCTGTCTCCTCGCTCACGCGACTCACGAGACGGCTTGTGACGTGGTACAAACATTCCGTATTATCGGCTTAAGAACGCAAAAAAGAAATCGACATCCGATTCTACGGTTTTTTCCAACAAATTATTAAGCGCCGACAACTTTTTATACCCCGCCGACTTTCATCTCGATCGGTTACAGTTGGATGGATCAAAACAAATTCTGACGAGTAGTCGAAGTTTGACAAACGTTATAATTAGTTTAGTTTGCAATCGAAATGTTCGTTAATCTTGCGCAAGGAGCAATTAGTATTTCTCATAAACGTTGAATTTAACGCCGAATTTCAGTAGTAGTTCGCAGGACTATTTCCACGGGCACGTTTCAGCGAGCCTGTGGCAAGCCTCGGACCAAAGTTGGTCCGGAATATAACGATTAGCGAATAAAAACAGTACGACTCGAGTTGTTAGATAATATAAATTAGAAGAACTAAATTAGAAGACAAAACCAGTTCCTTCTCTTTCTATTTTTTACTTTCGCCAAACGGTTTCGCAGATCTATTTCTTCGTTTCTATACCGAAAATCGTCGAGGCCGAAGTTATGGAACACTATCCTCGAATCCCTAGGAAAGACAATTCGGAAACTTATCTCGTGCCGCCCGGTGAAAAGAGATAAGCATAGTTTCAAAAATGCTGATGTTTAGTCGATAGGTATCACAACTCGGAACACCGACGCCCGGGAATATTAGTTTTCGGGTTCGTTTTTATCGTTTTCTGATCTGCGTAACAAGGATAGGTGTTTAGAAAATCCATCAAGAATCAAACGTATCGATGACAAAAGCTAAACACACGCGTCAAAAATTCCTACGGGCAACTGTCCCGCTTTTGACAGGCCTTCGCTCTTAGGACGATCGCGAGATATCCCAGGGACCTCAAGCTTCTCCTCGAGCATCCCGCGGGAAAAGGCGGAGAACGAGCCGCGGCTACCCGAAAATGACAAATGAACTGTTTACTCGAAAGCTTGGCGAAGGTATCCATTACAGTCTTCTTCACGAACAGTCATCCGCTCGGGTTGTCTTCCATTAGAACTTTTTACCATTCGACATCGCCGCGGCTTCTTTATCTGCACCGGCTGATCTCCCGTGTCATCGAAAGATCTCCTTTCGATCTCTTTCGACGGGTACCCACCTTCCTCCGTATACCTGAAACAGAAATTGCGTAGTGTCGGGGCCAGCGGAACGAAACGTAACGTTGCGCTTTTATCGTTTACCGTATAGAAGGAAACTATTTCTTTTTCGTTTGAATATGATTATTATTCGCGACGATGCTATGGAGCGAAAGCAATGCCCTTTGAAACATTTCAATTTGTCGTAGGGCATAGAGTCTTCTGACATTAAGCCTATCGATCTGTTCCTACCTAAACGTGTCAGGTGTTTACAATTTAATACGGACACTAATAACCGAAACAAGTTCTTAAATAGTAATCAAAGAAATTAGATAGTGTTGCTCATTTTAATTCATATAAGTAACATTGAACGGGAAATTCGTAGTTTAAAGTTTGAAAATGGTAATTTCATCGGTCGTGATAGGTTTAGTGTTAACAAGGAAAATACGATTGGTATTTGTTGGTGATCCGAGAGAATTGAGTACCGAGAACGAGATTCATTGTATTTACCTCGTATTATTACTATAATTCAAGTGGAACATCAATCTACGTTGTTATTAAGCCTGATGAACGGGGATTGTTCATTGCAGAAATGAGGTGATCCAACGTTAGATCTTATCATTTGAAACTCTTTTTGCTTTTCAAATATTTATTATACGTACAGTAAGAATATCTGTTAAAACCTTTTGAAAGGAAAACTACGAGCATAATATTGGCAAATCTACTAATTGCGTTTATATTGCGATAGTATTTTTTCTACCTTTATAGTTCAAGTTAATTCCAATCCCAGTGTTTTAACAAAAAAAAATACGAATATTTATGGTGTAATGTAGAATTATAAAAAATCGTCAGAATTGTAGTAAGTAAAGTTTCGAGCTCTAATTATAACAAGTTTAATCGACTTAATATATCTACCACACGTACAAATTAATAACGAAGTTAAATTGAACTATTATTGTAAAATTCTCTCCCATGTAATATTTTTCTCGCAACATGGTGGTTAATTGGGAGAGTATCATGAATTTTGCCAATAATCGTGCTTTGTGTTTGTAAAATATCGTATTGTATAATTAGGATTCAAAATAGAGATCGAAACGGTGTTTTCGTCGCATCTGTGGTTAAACATATCTAGCCAAAAATAACAGAGGTTTTTATAGATGCTCTGCAATATGGAAACCTGGAACATTAATTTAATCTTGGTATTAATCTATACGAACCTTGTGTTAAGTCGGTTAAGTGTAATTACAGTTTGAAATGTACGTAGCGATATCTATGACTAAATTTCCGCAATATGTAATAAACGCGAAATTATAATAGAATCATGTCATTCGCATTGTCGGAATATTAACGACCTTTTTTTCCACGCTCTACACAGGAAAATAAAAAAACTACCCGCTTATTCACTTATCATCGTATAATCAGCGGTACACTTCCGCAATAGTAAACTAATTACATACGGTAAGAATGTTGGCCACGCGAGTACTAATAACCTATCGAAAACATTGCGTGTAAAGTAATCAGCTTTCCGAAATGCAATCCTATTACCGAAGTAAAAAAAGTGTACAGGAACGATCGATCGGTCGGTCAAAGAAAAAGATTTACTCTCATTGTCGGAGTCTTAAATCGTATTAGTTCAGCCGACAAGTTCTTACCAAATACAGAAACGGTAGCCCCGCTACTCGAACGAAATCCGCAAGAATCGTTTCGAAAACTCCGGCATGATCCGTCGTACTGTTTTCGAAAATATAGGGAAAAATATTTATGGGATTTGGATGGTAGAACGAGCTCTGTACGATCATTAGGACCGATTAGACTGTCAGAGAGATATTGTCCCGCGGATATATTTGCATTATCCGATTTCCTTGGAAGTACGTTCGTACTCGTTCAGCCCGTACGTCGGTCTTCGTTCCTCTTTCTTCGTCTCGATTGTTCTCTTTTAGCCTGTTAGTTCGCGTGGCTGGCCACTGGAAGAAGGGTTGTCGGCCGGCTGGCCAAATATTTGTCGTAATTACCTCGGAGAAGGGGTTTTTCCTCCCTGGAGTCCGTACGATCGCGTACGAATATCCGCTGGTCTACTGGTGTACAAGCGGATTTTCCTCTTTCAACCACCAAATGGCATTATGCGAACTCTTTCGTCCTCGTGAAACCGGAAACAGCTTGCCGCCGCCGCAACTGCTTTGACTGTTCGTAAGCTACTGATTTGCCAGATACGCGGCACCGTACTCGACCACTTGGAATAATAACGTTATATGTATATTCTACCCTTCGCTTCTTTTCAATACCTGCGCGGGGACAGTTTTTCGAGGCTACCTAATTCCGAGCGATTCGAGCATTCGGGGATCGAACTTTCTTACCGTCGCTTTTCAAAGCAACGGTAACGGAAACGTAATTAGACGAATTACTGGTAGTCACGGGGGCAAGCAGCGAGTGGAAATGTGTGACGGATACTTTGGGGTACGACGTTGTTTAAAAGTTTAATGAGATCTGAAGTTTCGATCAATTGTAGGAACAGAATTATTACGCGTTTGGATGGGGATGGCAGCCCGCATTATAAAGTTGACGAGTATTCAAGTAGATTACATAGGTGGAAGGTCTATGATATTACTTCAGGTAAAAAGTATTATAAAAATATCGTACGATGTTACACTTTCAAAACCTGCAATTCGCTCTACAAAACTATTTTTCCACTCTCGTCATCTCTGACTAACTACAATAGATTTTTTATCGAAAAGTGTGTCAATATTTCTATTGTTTGTTTATCGAAATTTTCATTACACCATAAAAAATCAAAATAGTTACTCGTCCAATTGACTTTGCTTTGATTGCGGACTTTTAACGGGGTTTAGAAAAAATGAAGTATCGCACGGAAATACGTCGAATTGAAGTTACGGAAATTTACGAAATTCCGTACGAAAGATACAAAATAAGGTAAAGGCGCCAATAGTTGACACCTTAAGGATTTTTTTACATACATGTAAAAAAAATTGGAGTTTTATTTCGGTAAGGTTAGGTTAGGTTCAGTAGTTGACACTCTTTTGCTCCAATAGTTGACATTTACTTTTATTGGGAGAAAAAGTTAGTATTTGGGCCCTTAGTTGAGATTAATTAAATATTCATTTTATATCGTAGAAAATTGTATTTATTGTAAAACATTAAAAATTCAACCCCATACAAATTCCAACTCTGGTACTGAAAAAACATTCCTAGTTGAACTAATTCTCACTGGTTCGTTGATTTGACATAGGACGTCATTCCACTCGTAGTCCAATACATCAATTTTTTCTGGCCGTTTCCAGAATTTCCCCGATTTTTGCATCGCAGAAATACTGCAGATGTTTGCGAAATCTTGATTATTTTGCCGTCAATTATTCAATATTAATTCAATATTAACGTATTCCAAGTTCCAATAGTTGACACGGACGCCCAGACGGCCATTTTGTAATGTTTTTATTATTTTTTTTAATAAATCTACACATTAAAAGTTCCTAAAAGATTATTGCATTCCTTTTTTTACCAAAAAATAGTATTATCATAACTTTTTAATACTCACCGGGTACCAATGTCTTTAACGAACAGTGTAAGGAAATTTGAAATTATCACGAAACACGTACAACGTTTTCATTATCTGAACTTCACGTCGTTATTGACGCACGCCCATCCGCAATTGTTTCAATATTGATAGTTGAATAGTACTGTGATAAGTTCATATAAACTTCAATTTGTTTTAGTGCACACTTTTCTTATTTTACGTTTTTTTATACCAATGTGTCAACTACTGGTGCAGTGTCAACTATTGGTGTCTTTACCTTACTTCGCGTTAAGGGGGGGGGTAAGGGTTTCAGGGCAAAAAAAACACTTTCTTTGCGATTTTTTTTCAGTCGTATGAATAAAGCAGATTTGTTCGATCCTTTTGCACATTATATACTGTTATTTCAACAACATTTTGTAATTTTTTGATTGCAAAATATCAACAAATAAGCCGGTGATGGAGCTTTTCCGAGAACGCCTTTGGAAAAAGGTTTATTTTTCAAATAGCAGTGATCACCGACTTGGAAAACATGGTTTCGAGAAAACCGCGTTTAAAGATTTAACTCTACAAAGGTGAAGATAAATTCCTCTTCCGCCGAGTACTTTACTTCTCCGTTTTTTCCTTAATTTTTTTGTCGCTTCGACACTCAGTCTAAACGCTTTTCATTTACACTTTACAATCCCGTATTTCAGATTTTCGTATCCCACACTGCTATTATAAAATCACTGATGTGAGCGGCAAACGCCCGACCGAAAATATAACGATTAACTGGTCAATGAATTCGTGAGTTTTTCTCCGATTATCTTCAAATTTTGGGACAATACTCTCGAAATATTTAACTATAAGAAAAAGCAAAGAAAAACAAATCGATTTCTTGATAATGCAAACCCTTATCCACCCCTTAATGACAGGATGTTAAAAATTATGATAAGAACGATTAAGTGCCGTACGTTGTAAATGGCGCGACCGAATTAGTAGTTCCTCTTTGACGCGGAAGAATTTCGGAAATTCGTCGGTCAAAACACCCAGCGCGATAATCAACGTAAAACACGATCACGGTGGAAATACTTGGACGATCACGCACAGCTTGCTGCGAGATATAATTAAACGAGCGATGAACACGCAATTACCTGAGCGCATCTGGTGATAAGGTCGATAAAAGGGAATGCCGTGTGGCTCGGGCATGTAATACGTAACGATACAAAAATTCTAACGCCCCTCCGTATCCGACGCTAATTACGCCACGGCGTCGTAGGGACCCACGTGCCGACCTTTCTGCACGCTCGTCATTTTCGAACCATTCGCACACCTGCCATCGAACTCTTGCGAATCGAGCGGCGAAATTGTAACAGAAAAAGTAACGCATCGTTCGACGGTTTAATCAGTTCTAGAAAAATGAGAATATATTACAAACACGTGCCGCTCGCTGTAATTCGAGCATGTTACACCGGGGAATCTTCTCGGATGTTTCGTTAGCGGATTGAAAGTAAGTATTACAAGTTGAAATGTTTTAAAGTCAACGTAACTCGTTCGGGCTTCATTATTTTAATACTCACAGTTTACTAGCGGATTTACGTTACAGTGATATTTAATTTTTTATTCCACTTTTTTTACTTCGACGTATTACTATCTTTTCTTAACAGGACAGAGTAGTGCTCCCATATTTCTTTCACCACTAACGAAACGATACGGTCTATATTTAATACGCGTCGCTATCCATTCACGGGATTGACAAAAAAAAAGCTGCTCGCTCGCGTGCTAATAGAAGGCTGCTCTATCGAACAGGTTTTGCGAAAACGTATATTTCATTGATACGATGCGTTGATGATTTAATGACGATAATTTCGCGATAAAGTCCGTGAGGCGAGGTATGTGAAAAGGTAGTGATAGGACGCGCGGGGAAAAGTCGGTGGGTAGACTAGGCGGATAGAATGTTAGGCTGGCAGCGGAGTTAAGCAGAAGGCAAGGAAAGAAAAGAGAAGGGTGGAAAAGGAAAGGAACGAAAAGAAAAGGACAGTGTCGAACGAAGTGGAAAGTTGGTGATCAAAGGATGATCGAGGAGGACAGGTCTAACGGACGGTGGCATTGCAGTGATCGGCTGCAATCCCACGGCAACGATTCAGCTCCGTTGCCAGAGGCAAGGGTTGCCAGTTATGATGGATCACCGCGCGGCACGCCGTGTCGTCAAAGCGCCAATACGAACTTTGCCGCCGACCAATAACTCTCGATACATCCATTATTGGGATTTTATTCTGCCTCTCGAACAATCACCTCCTTTCATCCTATCCGCTATTTCGATCGAACCTCCGACTTCGAATTACGATGCTCCTTATCATTCCCCGTGCCGCGAGTCGTCTCGCTGGGAAGATTCTACGTTTTGGCAGAAATCGTCTCGGTATCTCGACGTCTGAATAAAATTTTTACTTTCTCACCGATGCCGCTATGTTTTATCGATAGGTTTAAAAATCCAATCGGTGTGTTGAACAGTTTGCGTCCGGGAGGACGGTATTGAAATCAAATGGATGCAACTTATTGCAGTTATGGTGAGTTAACAATGTTGATTATTCGTTCTATATTTTTTTCATATAGTTACGAAATTGCACAAAGATGAAATTACGTTTTAATATGCTGTACAAAACAGGAAAATATGTATATTTAGTAAATTGCATCGAAAGATGGTCATGGCAAAGCGCTGTATTTGTCATTGTTACCTAAATAAAGTTTGACTGATCGTTTCAAAGCATTCGTTTGAAATGAATAAAAAAGTATACGATTCTCTAAATATTCACTTTTTTGTATTTTATGATTTTTAACGTTAATTAAATTTTACCGTGCATGCAATTCACAACGTAACTCCTCAAACACAGCTATGGAATTTCAATACACGTGTAACCCGAAATATAATAACAATTTGAATTATTATTCTCAAAACAATAATGTTCGCGTAACAGGAAGCATTAATAACAGTTCCACGTACGAGCGTATAAGAATAAAATATTCATCCATTCATCCGGCAATTAGTCGGGCGAAAGCAAATGTGGCTTGTAAGCGTAACAGAGGGATAATTGTTCTAACGGAAGGTAGTCATCGATATAGCAGATAAGGATAGCTAAATAGTAATTGGTATAATGAGCGTTTCACACCCGAATCGCTTTATCCACCTGGTCATCTAGACTGTATCGTGTTCGTTCTATGTATTGGTAACGTTTGATATCGACATCGCGTGGGTCTAATATCACTGAAATCCCCTGGCGACCCTCTATTCTCTCTCGCCCCTCGAACCGTCACCGGTTACCAAATTAGATCGTCATCTGTTGTCACCTCGTAATGCTTCTCGATCGGTTTAATTGAGCCTTTCGCGTGCTAAAATGCAAATATGCGGCAATGGTCGCAGAAACGTTATACAATTATACGTATACCTTTAATAAAAACGGCATACATATAATTATGAAATTAATTTTAATTGAATTAAATTTTTATTAATTTTTATTCCTGTAATTTATAATGTTTGATAATGTTTATGTTTATCTCGGGAGAGGCAGGTGTCGACGATAAGACACAATGGAGTTTCTGTAATTAAAGGTCATATTTCGTCATATTTACAGTCACATTCGCTTATTACCCGAAAACTCATACTTACCTGTAATTAAAGAAACGACATTTGATGTCCTTAATCGGTGCCTAACTAATCTTGTAACCTACTGTTTATTTCTATCTTCTATTCTAATCTATAGTTTATTTTTATATCCTTTATTCTTATCTATTGTTTATTTCTATATCTTCTATTTTAATCTATGCTCGCCAGAGTGCGGCCCTGTTCCCTAAATTACATTAACTTTACGCATATTTTTACACAACCGAAGGTTACATTACAATTCTGTATTTACAAAAACTCATCTTTTAATTGTGATATTTTTTCTCTTTCACATTGTGTACGTAGCTACTTTATTACATTGAAACATATTTAGAACGTGTTAACGCCGACAGCTTTTTTTTCCTTTATCATTTTCGCTAATATAGGTAGTGTCATAGAATATCATGGGATCACTTTTTATTGGTATTGATACTGATTGTGCTGCCGATAATATTTGCCTTCGCAAATAATAACGTGTGTTTCCTGAAAATGAAACGGATAAAGAATATCAACAAATATTTCAACTCCGTACGGTATGTTGGCTGAAATTCACGATCCGAAGGTTAGTTGGTCGAATAAAATTTCAAAATCCTCGCCGTATTTCCCATATGAAACAATGTATGAACGATGCGTGAAAGATTATTTCTAGTGATCGGTCACTGAGAGCGTACTTTCGCTTGCAAAGTGGAAATGAAAGTGAGTTCGAAAAGTCGGGACATCGATATACCCTCTCCTCGATCGATTCTACGGGGTCATTGATACCCAATCATCCGTGCATGATCGTCTCATTGTCGGAAAACAGTCGACGCTGATTTTCTCACAGTTGTTACCAAGATCTTGAAAATCCCTTCAGCTGTGAAAGTTTAATGACTTAGCTTCATAAATATTTCATGAAATGCCTGTGAAAACAGTCGAATCGTTGTACAAACGATCGCTATGAAACGAAAATATTGAAACTGTCGATCAGAAGATAATATTCCGAAAGTTTATGAAGTAACTGAAATATTTATTGATATCGCTTATATATTATATATTTTTTTATAACAAATGATTGCTCGTAGATTATTCTTTGTTATTCATCGACGTAAGGGTTTTTTACTGAAAGATAACCGACGGGAAGAAGGGATTGTCTTGGACCTTGATCGATTAATAGAGACACTATTAATTAGGATTGCAGTTTAGTCGGATCACATGACATCAAGTTTGTCTAATCGAGCATTATGTGGCGGTCAACCAGAAAAATACCGTGTGATATCTTCACCGAACCAATTAAACGCCGCAGTCATTATTGGTTCACCTAAATTGAATTAAATCAAGCTAATAAGTGTCAGTAGACGCCGCTTCTTTGATCCTACGATGTTGCTTTTCCTCACGGTAATTTACGCCTCTTAAGCGGGCACCCTTTTTTTCTAGCAAATTCCATTTGAAGGAAAACTCATCTTTCCCCCGATACCAATTTCTTTCGCCTTCCTTTGTCCTCGAAGAATAAAATGTTGAAAAACGCAAGCTTAGCGGAAAAAGAAATTGAATTTAATTCAATTTCGTGTTAAAAATACGGGCGAAACCGTATGAAAATTTATCATCGCTTTCCTGGACACTCAAAATGTATGGTAGGATAAAACGAAGTCGTTCAGAATAATTTGTCTTCAAAATTTGTTCTTCAAAAAATACAAGTCGAAAACCGACGTTTGAAATACAAGAAAGGAAATAACGCGACAACCTCATTGTTCTTATCGGAAACTTAATTGTGCTCATAATTATGAAAGTGGTCTAAGCCAATATTTAAAAAAAATTACAGTCTTGATAATTTGTTAAATATAAATGTTTCAAAATCTTTAAAAAACGTAATATCCAAAATTTGTTGAAAAATTGACTTAGACCACTTTCATAATTATGGGCACAATTTCAGTCATTGTCAACTGTTTCCTTAATCACCGTAGCTTACGATACTCCTTACGTTCTCCGATACGTTCAACGTGGAAATACAGTGGAAATGGGAAAAATCGATAAACGCATTCTGAAACGGCGAAGCCGCATTGTGAAATCGAATCCGCAGTCGTTCACATGGTTCCACCGGTTCTCGAATTTGAAGAAAACGCGAGCGGAAATTGAGATTTCGGCGTGGTCCATTCGGCCACGAATGGCCGTGGAATCGATTAGGCAAGGAATAAAGGTAGGAATAAAGGGACGATTAGGCGGTCCCTGGTTCGGGGAGAAGGAGTCGGTTTTAGAGGGCATTCGGAATCGTTGGTGCAAGCGAGTCCCGTGTCCTGTGTCCCGTGTCCCGTCGAGTGTAATCAGCAGGAATCCAGTGCCGTGCAACAAGTGGCCCCCGGGGCCAAGGGTCCCTTTCACTTCGAACAAATCGTTCGTCTTGAAATTCTCTCGAGAAGATTGCCCGCCACGTTTACGCAACCTTCCAGGGTGTAACACGGATCGGTGGGTCCACGGGGATGCGAACTGCCGCGAAATCAAAAAATTCTGACCTTCTTGACATTTCCTTTGAGATCGATTAAACCATCCTGGTCTTTTTACCGCGTGGAAAAAAAAACGTGTTGCTCGATGTTCATATGACAATAATTATGTCGCGAGTGTTTATTACCGATTCACATGACAAAGGATTAAATGGGTAATTAGGCTTGTTAGCTAAATATTATCGGACGCGCAGGGTGTAGGACATGATCGATGAGAATCAGTGACAAATTATAATGTAATAGCGACGATGGACTCGTTGGTTATTCAATGAATCGAGATAACGATGGTCAGAGGGCGATTAATAAGAGAAGAAATGAGTTTCTTGGCCCGAAGTGAACCGACCCGACCCCGCGATGGAAAGCCAAGCGGGATGAGATCTGACCCCGTTGCTCATTCACGTAATGGGAACCAACCTCCATTCATGATTCTCAAGCCAGCCCGAAACACCCTTCGTTTTGTCTTCATTAATTTTCGGGGAAAGATGTACCGAGATTAATTTACAGCGGCCTCCCTAATCACATCATCGGGGAATCACGAAGATAAGATTTCGCCGCGTCTCTTCTCGAAACGGAGCAACAAAATTCCTTTCCTATTGCGATTCCATTTGACAATATTTTTTTGTATCGCTGTCAACGTGATGTACATACGTCGAATTCTTTGTAAAGGTAACGGTAATTTCAATCGCAATTATGATACGAGACAATAGTAATGGCTAATGGAATTTCTACAAATATCGAAGTATGTAAAAAAGGTTGTCGAAAATTATTGTTAGAATTTATGTGTATAATAATAAATATAAATTGCATTATATTTTAATGATTGACTATTACATGTTTATATTGATGCAATTTTATAGTGTACAACATGTTCTTGCTAATTATTTAAATTATTCATTATTCATCTGCATTTTTTAAGTAACCAAACGACGCGATATATTTAATATCCGAATAATATAAATCAACATTGTTAAAATAACGCGATAAAAAGTATGAAACTAAAACAAATGTATTTCACCGTATATCTGTCATCCGAGGAAATGAATAATTGTAAAAAAAGTTGCGTGTCAGGTTCGAAAATGATTTAGATTTCTTTCGACCATTTAAAATTCCAGCGCTGTCGTCTAATAGTTTTTATTTCGAGGACCGAGCGGTCGGTTTGCTGGATCGGTCAAAAACAAAAGTGCGGTGAAAAGAGAAGTTCCGGGGGAAAATATGAAAGAAATAGCTGGCCGAGACGCAGACTAAAAGGCAAGCGGAACGATTAGTTACGGACGACGTTCAATTTTCCTGTCTTTATGCGACGACACATTCGTATGCAAATCCCGCCTGGAGTCGGTCATCTCTTTCCTGGTGTATCAAAGAATGACAATCGTCTGACAGCCTCCGCGAAGAATGGCAGAGATTCGTCTCAAAATCCTTGTGTTTTCTCGAGTCACTGTGTTGCCAAAGTCTGTTATGATTCTCTACGTCGTACCACGGGAAAACATACAGCTATTGTATCGATAAGTCTTCGTATCGCTAGATCTGCTTCGAAGTACTCGAAACAATTCGATATATAATCATAGTACGTAAGTAATATGATTACACGATAATATTATAGGCGTGGATCGAAATATCTTTCCTAATAACAGTCGGGGTAAATATTAAACAAATTAGGCACGGCATCCCGGTAAAGGCAAAAAAGAAAAAGTCTACCGTAGTCTGTTGCTAATCGTTTCGTTCAGCTTTCGACGCTGGACGTTCAATGAATTATTTCCTTCTGAAAGGATTCTTCTAGCGTAGAATGAAAACGACTTCGCTGACAGTACGACCGCCACAGGATGAACCTCTCATCGAGTGTCTATACCTCGTCGTGTCTATTAAATCTATTTATCGCGGCGTAGAATAGACGTCGATCAATTTAATTAGCATGAATGGTCGAGTGATTTTTATCCATTAACGCGACAGCAATTCTCGTAACCCATGGGACGGTGTCTATTAATTTCACGCTTGGGGTCGCGTGAAATTTTTTCTATTTTAAAACGTAGATAACATTTCGACGAAACGTGAAAACAGAGACTGCGACGAGACGAGATTAGCAAACAGGAAGGGACAAATTACGAAGTAATTCTTATATACGTCATTCGACGATAAAAGAATGAAATCTAGAAATTCAGAACGACAGAAATTACGCTGCTCTCCCTTCGGCAGGACTCAGGTTTGCGTGAATTCCTCGCTCATTCGAGATATCACGTTTTACGAGCAAGACTGAGAAAGAGCAGGACAAATTAATATATCCGCTTTTTAATCCCAATGTAGAGGTTAATTCCAGCGAAGGGAGACGAGAAAACGAGATAACGTGGGGGCCACGCGACAGGAAGACGGTCTTCTGCTCGCGCCCGCCGAAAAACTCTCCTGCCCCCGTTTCCCCCTTTCCCTGCCTTGTCCTCATCCTCTTCGAGACTTCGCCTCTTGGAGGAGCAACGATAATCACATAATAACGCGAGCGATTAATCAATTAAAAACGACAAAAGTCACGACCCCTCCTGAATTCCGTGCGCATTACCACCAACTAAGCTTCTAACGCGTATTTCATGCCACACGTATGAATTCACATCAAGATTTTCACTTTCTAGTTTTTCATTAGTGCGACTAATTTGTTCCTTACGAAACGCTGAACATTGGTTCGAACGTAGAGCTGACGGTTTGTCGTGGTAAACGTGAAGAACTGTTTGAATTTCCGGTTAAATAGGGGGTTGGAAACTCAAGGGTATGAAATAAGACTATGGAGTAAATAACACTTATCATTTTTATGTTGTTTATTAGTTGGACTTAAGCCCTTGTATTGTACATCCATCAGGAACGATATATTTTTCAGGATTTTGTTTCTGGGACTTTACACATCTCTAAACGTCAAATAATTTTTTTTTTAGAATTTCTCAGTGGTTTTACTAGTTTTCGTGTTATATGCGAGAATATGGTGTCATACATTTTTCTAAAAGTAAATAGATTAGATATTAAACATATATGAGACACGATTTTTTATGTCGTATACCGTATCAAAAATCCAAAAATCCGTATTATGTTATCATCGAAATCTATCAGTTTGGGTATTTCTTGATGGCACGAAATTTTAACCAGGTTTTTTAATTCTTTCCACGTAGGTATTTGACGTCGAGTTGAGTATAGACAAATTCTAATGATCTGAAACTAAATCTTTATGCACCTCATTTTTCGAGATGTTTCGATGTTACGCCCGTTGAATCTCATTTTCTTAAATATTATACTAATTACTTAAGAACTCGCAAGAATGTCACAATTAAAAGTAAATTTCAGATTTCATCGAATCCACAATTAATAATAAACAAAGAACTTCGCATTAGAATTTGTATATCTCTCAGGGAATCGAACTTGTACGATAAAATATAAACGGTAATTGAAGACTCGTTACACTCTGACTACTACGTATACATACTTAATACCCTGAAATTAAGTAAAACGTTTATGTTAAATTTACACTTAAACTTTTAGTATATGTACTACCATAAGTACTACAAGTTATGCATACTTTATATTAAAGTTTATATCGTATTGCGTTACATTTTCGATTTACTTTGGAACACACTTAACTGGACCTAACTAGATCCAAATTATTAAATTTGTGTCGTGGCGCTGTGCTGTGTGTCTCTTACTAGAAAAACTAAAACACTTCAAATTGCGATATATTTATTTACAAACATGTAAATTCTGTTTTATGCTTGATAATGTGATCTTTGTACTTAATAATGTAATCGATAGAAATGGAATATACCCTCGACAAATGGCAATTAAATAAAAAAAACAAAAGCATCTTTCCGAACATAGATAAATAAGTATTATGTAATTAGTAGAATAACCTATGTACAATAACCCACTCACGACGCTGTAGTAACCTATTATCGAAACTATAATGTTCCAATGTTATTTCGTCGTCACTGCCAAGAACGATGTGACCTTACATAAACATACAAATGGTGATGGTTTCGTTATCGTAAAAGGTGACAGTAGACTAGTAGACGTCACTTATAGATAAAGTTAATTACAAGCAAAATGAACGCGAGACCACTCATGGAAAGACGGTCTAATTGATTAAATTTGCGTGTAGGTATTTATTTCACTTCTCTCTATATTCCAACTCTTAATAATTATCTGCTTGGTTATTTCATTCTCAACCGCTTGCCCTCGGGAGACGTCAATTAGAGTTTTCTAATCTCTAATATTTTCTAATTAATACATCGTGAAACCAGGGACTTTTACCGAAACGTAAAATATCGGTATAATATCGTTAATTTTCGGTTGTGCCTTCGTAATCGTTATAGAAACCGAAATAAGAAAATACCGGTATATTTATCGGTATTTATCGGTTATTTATTCGGTTTCCCTGTTTCATTATAATTTCCAAAATACATATTTTTAAGCGAAGATCTAAAATTATGAATTTACATCGGTATTATTCTACCACTATTACGCCAACACAGCTACATCGAAACTGATATGCAGTACCGCAATCACTGATACCGAAACCAGAGTAATTATTAGCATATTTGGGATAATATATTTATACAGGATGTCCCAGCTAACTTGACCAGAGAAGACAATATTAACCTTAGATGGCTTAGATAGTTGTTGACAATATTAACACATTGTTGACCGGCAATTTTACTGAAAATTTATCTCATGTCACCAGCTATTATTTCGTGATTGGATATGGAAGTAAAACAATATAAATAAACTTTAATAAATTCTATTTATTATTCAACTTGGCGCGTTTTATAACTTAGAGACACAGTTTGAGAAACGCTGACAAACAATTGCACTGTATGATCGCCAACAGACAAAACAACGGAGATGTGAAAAAAAAAGCGAATCACAATGCGACCGGTCAACAGCGCGTTCCTTAGATAGTAAGTTAAATAGAAGCCTTCGCCTTGTAAAAAAAACCGAAAAAATACCGGTATATATTTCGGTTTCGGTTGTACATCGATTTCGGTATTCATCCATTTCGGTACTATAATGATTTCGGTATTTTTCTATCTCGGTACTATATCGGTTTCGGTACAGTTTTGGTTACGTACTACCGGTATCAAAATTATACCGGTTTTAAGTCTCTGCGTGAAACATCCAAACAAATACCGATTAACATCGGTGGTTTCCGTCAGTCCAGAATTACCGATTGACTCCTGCGTCTTGTTAAGCACTCGAATCTCCGCACTTTTAAGTCTTCTTTTCAACGAAAAATTAGCACTTCGACCTCGAGAGAAATTTCCGCGACAAGCTGCGACACGATTAGCCAAAATTTCAATCGTCGGATCGATTAACTCAAAACATGCTTTAATTAGATTGCCTTCACGTCGATTTCGAAAGCCTGTCCAAGTGTTTGCCATGCGAGTAATTTGTAAACCATAGAAATAATTAGGCGCCGGCGTTAACGAACGTCGAAGCGTTATCGTGACCGTGTCCGTAGAAATTTTTTGCAAGTTTCGAGAGAATCAGCGAAGGTTGCCGCGTCGGTCGATGACTAATTGCGAGACGCGTTCTGGCAGGCGCGAAACAAGCGTAGAAAAAGCAGATCTTTCGTGGACGTTGAAGCACGCGCGACCGACCGACCGAGCGAGCGAGCGAAACATTATAATCTAAGGTCATAAGAGTGGAGACGTGTCGGAGGGTAGGAGAGGAGAGGATTTATTTTATGGCGTGTAATCCCCCGTGTCGAGGTGCGAAAGGCCTGTAACTCTTTTGTTGGCACCATGGGGTGTCCACACTTCCAAAGCAACCGCTAACTAATTCCTCCCATGAATACTCGGCCCTCCACCTTTAAACCTCGTTCGCTACGTGCTGCTCCCCACCGAACCCGCTTGAACCTCGGTGTCTATTTCCTCGCTGCTACATCTTTCCGGATGATGCATAGTTTCGCTCGGCTAACTCTATTTCCAGATAAATCGCCACGGAAACCAGCATCGCGCGTTAATCATTCTACTCTTTGTCTCCGCGGGCCTGTTTTCAAGCCGAAATACGTTCTAGTGTCGACGATCTCGTTTCGCCGTTTCGTTTCAAGGATTTCGTGTCGGTCGTTCGCTGATATAAACGTCGGTAGCGGGGTCTCTACGCGAGTCACGTAGGTAATGGAGTAAAGTTGACGGATGTCGGGGGAAAAAGGGACGCAGAAATTTTGGTCGGCGCGTCGTCGACCGGGAATTAAAGCCAAGAGCGGGAGAGCATTTACACGGTGGCTCCGTGTGGCTTTGTTTGGACGCAGAAAGTGCTCGAGGGGCGCCCACTCGCGCGACGCAGGAAACGCAGATACCAAGAGGACGCACGCGACGTCACTGGTAGCGATAACGCACCGCCACGAATGGCGTATACGCACACGTATAACCGGGCCCCAGAGACCGACCACGCATCGGTCCACGTGCGCAACGAACGGGGAATCAGACAACACCAAGTGGACCGCTTAATGCGCTCAACTACAAATACGCCCAACACAGACGTCACCGCGTTACGTCGTCCACCGACACGCGCGTCTTTTACAACCTTACAAGCATAAACGCTAAATGTGACCATAATTACGAAAGCGGTCTAAGTCAATTTTTTAAAGTGTTTTGGATAAGGTGGAGTGGGGTAGGTGCACCCCAGTTTTTAGTAAGTTTGGTTACAACCTATATATGTATCTTTAATTTGTTTTTTAATACTTTAACCTATATTTAAATCAACGAATATTTGAGTTAATACGCTTTAATTAACAGTGACAATAAACGCCAATTTCACTTGTATATTTTAATTTTTTAATAAAATTGCAAAACATCCAACAACTATGCACTTTCCCCGAAAATGGGGCTAGTGCATAGCTGACTATTAAAACCGATTTGAAACCTTGTATTATATGATACGAGGCAAGAGCATAACTATTGATATGTTTGCTTTAAAATTCTTTTTACCGCATTCAAATATTTTGTTTCTTTAATTGGGCAACATCTACGTGGATAGGATGGTATCAACTTGGAGTAGATTACTATATATTAGATATCGCAATTTCTCTCATATTAGTTTAATAAGAGTCCGTTTATGCACTTACCCCACTCCACCTTATTACGTTTTTTAAAGGTTTTGTAACATTTATTAACAAATTATCAAGACTTTAATTTTTTTTAAATATTGACTTAGACCACTTTCATAATTATTGGCACAAATATGGATGTTACCGCACCCCGACATCCTTTACTATTCGCCCGGATCACCTCCGGACCCCCACACGTCGAATCCAATATTATTTTTCTCGCGCAAAAAAACTGATTTTGAGAATAAAATAGAAATATACATGTGTGCACGTATTTTCCATAGGGTTATAATATGGGATTTGTTTTATTGTAACGTAGTTCTGGAACTTGCAAGATTTTTAGGTATCAAATTATAACTGGGGCATCTTTCAGACCTACGTAGAATGAGAATTAGTACCATCAAAACAGATTTACAACGATTGAAACCAATCGTAGCCCAAGGTTATGAAATCAGGTGGATATGGTTAATGGATGTAAACATCGAAATTCATGTTCTTCTATTTTTGCCGAGTCTTAAAAGATCAATATGGCTGCGCGTTTTATAATTTAGGATTCTTGCTGTTTCGTTAGTTAATTTTAACCTCTTTTCTTGGATATTTTCTTTCACTACGTCCATCCGTAACAAATAATTACCCAGATTAATTAAGTTTAAAATATTAGTTCGCCGCGACAAGATGAAAATCAGCACGATATTTTTTTGTAATTTTGATGTATCCGAACGCATCTGCTTTTAAGATAATGAAAATTTCGCATCACAACGTGTGGACATATCAGTTTTCAGGTTGTTTGATTGAACTCGGTATTAACCTCTGAAATCCGTCTTTGGCCACTTATTTGACAAAATATTTTGCTTTGTCATTGCACCATCGATGGGTCGAGTCCAGACATTTGAAAGAGAAAAAATTAAATTAAAAGTGAGTAAATTCTAATGTGTAAACAGTTTATTCGTTTTCATAAAATTTTTTAATTAAATCGCCCACTCTCTCTCGTTCTCCCATAACACTATCTTCCATTCTGTATATACTCGTCAGCCGATGTATCCCGCATATTCTTCTAAAATCATCTGATCTAACGTTAACAATCCTTTGCGGAGTTTGGCACGCACGTCCTAAACAAACGCTTACAGTACTCCCACGCGTATTTTGGTAAAATTTTTTATGTACAATATTTATACACCAAAATCTATTTCCACCAATGCTGTGCACTCAAATTTTCTTTACTTGCAAAACAGGGTGTGCCAACATATTTTTTACTCACTTAATAGTTTCTTTTAATTGTACGGGTCGGAAAACACTTTGAAAATATTATGCTTTCTACAATCGAAAAGTAGCTACAGGACAAAATAACAGATAATTGTCTATCATCGCGAAGTTTACGAATACTCAACGCCAGCTAGCGTTTCAAAGTTAACTTCACATTCAATGTTTTAAGCAACAACTTCGGTTGGCTAAATCTGAATTTACTTAGTATTTACGTAAAATAGATTTAGCGTAACAAACAAATTTGTATCTTCTTCTCTATAAAGTACTTTCATTCATATCTCACGTTTGAAGACACATACGGGTCTCAACGTCTCGAATAACTTTCTCATTGCACCCGTTGTCTCCTCGCCCAATATCTATCTCCTACAATTACCTACTTGATGAGCTATCACATGTTTGTCGAATCTACTAACAACCGTTCTTGCTAACGACCAAAAATGTTCTTTCGCTCGTTAAGACTAATGGTTGTAAAGCGTGGTTGGTCCGCGATGATGGAAGCAGCAGCAGCGGTACTCGATGCACGAATACATATTTATCGTGGTGGTCGAAAAACGCGTCATAAGCAATTTCGTCGTTATGCGAGTAATTTGGAGCCATTATGGCTCGTGATCCGTGCAGACGCGGGGTCATCAAGAGTCGGGAGGCCGCAACATGCGGGGGCGCATCGTGTCGCTCGACCGTACAAAGTAATGCCGAAAGTAATCCGTTGAGACGAAACGTAAAGTCACCCTTCCACAAACCGGGCACCGTGACTAATCGATCGTCACGCAGCCCGGTCTCTCCCATCGAACGAGTCGCAAGCTTATTCGCGTTACTTCGAACAACGGGGGCCCCCCGACATCGTGTGCCCACACGATTACGAAACTTTAACACTTACGCGCCCGCCGAGTCGGGCAAACGCTCGAAACCTGGTTACCGCACGGTTTCCCCGATGAATGGAGAACGAACACGAGAAAATTTCTTAGACGAAACGTGAATCGAGTGATTTTTATTGGTATTTGAGATTTAGAGAAACGCGCGTAGTTTAGAAATCTGGACGGGCGAAATGTGGAATTTTGCAAATGTAGAAATTTCGCAAACACGCGGAATCTCAAATCTAAATTGGCATGTTCTTATTTATTGTGATATATACATATATTTATTTCAACGCTCGCTTTTGTGTACTTCAAATCGTTTTGATGTTATGCGACCCGGGAGAACCTATACGGAATTTTGAATAATCTGCATCCCTGCGAGTATAACAAAATATGGGATACCTAATTTCTACGATAACAATTACCTGTTATTAGCAAGCGCAAAGTGTTTACCAAATTAGCTTTGCGCTTTTATTCAAAAATTACTAAAACTCATTAAAATTATGCGTGAGAATAAACCCGAGGTACATATTCGTATGGAATATCGAAAACCGTTTTTTCATATCTTCTGCGAATGGATCTTGCCTTGGAATTGCGTGTATCACCACTACAGCCCAATTGATTGGTATATACATAGTATTAAATAAGAAACCCTGTTTGTTGATAAAATCTAATTACACAAAGCTCCTGCCTCGAATTATTTCAAAGATATTAGCGTTCTTTTAACGTTGCACCCTGCCTTATAGAAATACCAACATTCCTCGTGTAATATTACAAATAATAATCAATAAAAAAATATACGAGTCGATAGAAGCGTCAATTCGCAAACAACTATACGTGCGCGGCACTATTTATAGTTGAACGAGTACTGCGAGGGTAGAATTTCCGATCTGCAGCCGCAATACGGCTAAACTGTTTATGGGTCACGTGTTAGCAGGATACGTGTACACGCATCAAGGATCTGGGGAATAATGAAGAGCCCCGGAAGAGAGAATGGCTCGAGGTGCAGTGAAGCAGAAGAGGTTAGGGGTTTCCCATGACGACTTTGATTTCAGCTTTTGTTCCCCTCCCGGTATTGACCATTTGTTACCCGACTTTATTTACCACAAATGACTGGTGCTCGTGGAAAACTTAGTCTCTGCGATCCGCGCAAAATTTCAATTTACAAAATCTCGCGAAATATTATTGCGAAACGCGTTAATCGAACGGTATCGGCCGCACTATGCAGTATCTAGCATCGCGAGTTATAGCAACCTATCCTATACCTCGTCCATGCTGGTATCGATCATTTCCCGGCGACGGAAAGGAAATATCGATGACCCTCGTCAATTATTTATTTATTTAATCGCCGAGCAAAAAGTGCCGCATCCAACGTAGACAGACTCTAGGCTTTCGTGAAAATGTACGGATCGTGGCAAACGCGATCGCGGATAGATCATTGATACGTGGAAAAAGGGGGTGGGGAGGTAAAGCTTATTAAAAAACCGTCCGGTCGTAAATTTTCGCAAGTCAAAGCGTGGTCGGTTCCAATTGAATCGGTCAATTCTGGGGAGAAAAACGGTGGCATCCGGCGCGCGCTGTGGGGTCAAGTAGACGACCCCGTATCCTGGGTCTTGGTTAGACCCTTGGCTCGTTCACGGGTCAAACTCCTTGACTCGCGACCGCTACCAGCTGCCCCCTAGACAACTCCACAATTATTCTTATCGCTTGTATACGTACGAGCATGCGAGCCCGGCCTAAGTAGTACGCATACGCGTATGCGCGGCACCGCTAGCTTCATTCATAAATTCCACGTTTCCAAGAATGAACCACGCTAGAGCTTGACGAACCTTTAATGAATGGCACACTCTGCGCACGCCGCGCTCTCTTAAGCGTTCCAATTACGGAAACCAGGAGAATTCACCTCGACCGCATGCTTTGATCGTTAAGACCACTGTCCACAGAGGAAAAGCGGAACTCGCGACGGTTTCTAGAAGAATGCGCTCGTTGCCGGGACCTGTCCGTGTATTCGTTAGAACTGGGAATTTATTACTTTGAAACGTGGCTTAATTGTTCTTCAAAATGCTTCGAACTCGTCAATTAAGGCGTTAAAGGAATTTCGATCAAATGTTTTCACTTCGATACCTGGTTATTTATTATCTACGTTGACGTTCCGTAGTATGAAATTATTTAGTTGTATTTTCACCTGTCACGCATGGCACGACCACCAAATTCTATTTCAACGGGAAGAATTAATTATTTATTATTGATGCGTCTAAATAAACTGTAAATGGAGCTAAAAACATTGCGACATTATTTATTTCTATTAGTCTATTGAAAGAGGTACATTAACACTAAAGCTACTGAGACCGGTAAAATGACCGATTTCAAACTTTTTATTCAGATGCCTGCATGCAACGTTATAGCTTTCGACCTTAGTTTCTTTAATCAACGTAAGGAAAATACAGTTCTTTATGCCAAATTAACTATTACGTGAAATTAATTGTAAAAGTTATCATTTTTACGGATCCGATAAGAATATGTACATAAACTGTCGGTACGTTTAGTGTTAATAAAATCGGAGACGAACAAAGTACTTAACGCGTGAGTCACGCGGAAGGTGCGGAGAATGTAAAATAAAAAAGTTGTATTAACGATAGACGTAGACGTCGCGTGAATCTGCAGCGATTCGTTGAGGGGTAGAAAATTTATTCTTGCGTGTATTAACGGGTGATTTGGTGGAGGGCCGGGTTCGCGAGGGGTTTGAAGCGTTCATGAAAACGTGCCTACATGCTCGATGTGTAAACCCGTTGCCCATTTGAACAGCTCTCGTGACCCTTTAAAACAAACAGCATGTCGCCCAGGGAACAAAGATTCGAGAATGAGTAGCGGAGAAATGAAAACGAAGAGAAAAAGACGGAGCAGGAGGGCGAACGGAGGAGATTTATCGGGTTTAACCCTCTGATCCTCGATTTCGTAAGTGGCACGTACAAGTGGCACAGCTGTGGAACAAAATGACCGCTATTATTCTCGGGATTTGCACGATTCTCAACACGAATTCGTGAATGTGCAATGGATTTCATTGTTGAACAACAATTAAGTATCGATGTACACTCTGTGTGCCAACGATGTAAATGTATCCTTCAAATACGTTTGTTATTTGTTATTGCAGAAATATAATCGTTTGGTATTATTAATTATGGATCTCTCGCTCCGAGCGAAAATGATCGTACCGTATGATAGATGTGTGGGTAAGACGATTCAATATTATCGACACAAACCACAATAATGTTAAAACTTCCTCTGCTTACGGGTAAAGTGCGAAACCAGTTTAAAAAATTAAAAAAAATTCTCTAAACTGCAAAAGTCCGAAAGAAATAATAATTTTTCAATTTTATTTATAATTTACAATTATAATGCAATGAAGTAACCATAGTTCATTGGCACTAAATTATAAAAAGAATTTAATGGTTTCTTTGTGTAATACTCTCAAAAGAATTCACGAATGTGTGATGGAGTCTTAGAAGGTTAGAACATATGTGCATAATGAACAAATAGTTAAAAAAACAGTACATAAAATAAACAAAGACATAAGAAAACTGAATGTGAGAATCTCCCTTTATTTTACAGGAATTTAATTGAATTCACTCTTACTATTTAAAATTGCTATTGTAATATTTTCAAACGATTTTTATTTGTCATTGAAACGTTGAAGAAATTCTCAGACTCTATACAGTTTACAGTGCAATCCTAATTATACACAAGAAAATTGGCTCCGTTATATTAGAAATATAAACTTTCACGTACATATCGCACAAATATGTGCATTTTTTGTGCATCAACAACATGGCGAATATGAATAGTGGAATATGAATTGTTACTTTATTACTAATTCTTTAGTTAGGTTTTAGTTAATACATTGTATTACAAGAACACGTGCGATTCGGCGTAATAAGTGTTATTGTAAATAAACCTTCTAGTATCGATATCATTTCCTTAAACTCATTCCATTCGTACACAAACAAAAACAGACGTAATCAGTATCGATACGTGAGCGTATATTATGTAACTCTAGAGAGTTCAGCTGCATTACATGCACAAGTATATGCCGAGAAACCGTAATATGTATATTAGATATTAGTTTGTCGAAAGCAGTTGAAATGATGTACAGGAAACTTGGCAGAGTAAACAACACCGTTGTGGCACATTTCACACAAAGGCATGCCGAGTGTATGTATTTGTTTTTTGTATCAGAAACATAAATCTGTACTTACAATTATTTTTATCAATACATCACAATATGATAACTCTCTACTCATAGAGAATAATGGAATCTCGATAAAAGATCGTACAACTGCTTTTCATGACCGAAATATCTGTAGTGATTGTTATTGATGTGAGCACGTATGTATGTATGCATACATGTGTGTGCTGTGTGGATGTATGTAAATACATACATATATGCATCCATGCTATTCATACCGATATCCGAATATATGTACCTTTGATATCGATATTTTTCAAATCCATGGCAATCTCTGAACGAAAGGTACGTAAAATATGTGATACAGAAATCCTACACTTTGAACAATAAAGAGTAATTAATTCTAGTGAATGAACAAGTGCTTTTAAGGTCGTGTACTCATACTC
The DNA here is from genome assembly GCA_917499265.3 of Mimumesa dahlbomi. Lineage (NCBI taxonomy): Eukaryota > Metazoa > Arthropoda > Insecta > Hymenoptera > Crabronidae > Mimumesa > Mimumesa dahlbomi. The sequence goes on along the minus strand of OU824118.1, from coordinate 4,258,032 downwards.
GTGTAGAATTCTGCATACATACGTTCGTAGTTAATCATCGTGGCAGTGATTAAATAACAGCATCATCGGTATTTGTGTTACTCATCAATTTATTAATTTAGTCCAAGCGCAGACGGAATGGATTACAAACGTTCCTTTAACGTGTGTCAATATTTCTCTTACGTTCTTTTTATTTTGTAGACTGCGTGAAAAATTTCTTTAAACATTTTTTATTACGTGATAATATAATTAGTGAATAATTCGACATTAATGTAAGAATAATTATTCGTATTAATCCTTGCATGTTTTATGTAGAAGTAACGTACATATAAACTTGTGTAGAAAAAATTATATTTTAAAAAATCCTGTTTCACAACTATTTGAAAGGGGTATGCCATTACTTTCAATTCAAATTTCCACAATTGAGAAATTTCTAACACAAAGACATCTGAAAGATGACAAATAGACAATATGTATAACGACGAACAATATGTATCTCTAGAAACAGATCGATTTTTATAGGTCACATGATTTACAATATATACATATTTCATTAATGATATTTAATAAAATGCTAAAGCATCTATGTGCATCCGTGATTAAATATTAAAAATTAATATATAGAACAAATCACAGCTACAACTATCGACTGAAATGAAAAATATTCAGAAAGAATGTACATATTTTCTTAATGCGTTGTTCAATTTATGAAATATATAGTATTTATAACTTTCGAATAATAATATTTCTGCAACATCTTATTTTTCGCGAATTAAAGTAAATGACAAACAGGTTTCACGTTAAACGAATATAACAGAATTTTTATATTCTTTTCCTCCAAGCACACATTTGTCAACAAAAATTGCATGTTTCCAGAAGCAGTTCCTATATTTGTTGATGTTAATGAATTTATTATACACCTACTTTCTTCTAACAATAAGAGTATGAGATCATATGTACCGCAGATTTGTTCCATTGTTTAATCTTGTTATTTTTTACTAGACGTGTCATAAAATGTATAATACATACTTAATGGATATTAAATTCTGTAATAAAGATCTTTAATATGACTAATAATTCTACGTAATGCTTACACTTATCCATATCGATAATAATCATGACGAATAAAAGGCGAAAGAGAGTAATTCAGATACGTATTTAGTAGTTAAAAAGAATTCTTTTAAATGTGTAATGTTAAATGCAATATCGCTGTTAATTATGTAAATAACAATTGAAGAGTTAAATTAAACAAAGCTCTAGATAAATTCCCCACTTTAAAAAAAGGTCACTACAATATAACAAACATTACTTAGTAATTAAAAATCTATAATTCACTGATTATTAGTGTAACTACACCAGAGTTGACTTCCACACAAAGCCTTACATATCGTATAGAACTAATCTAAACTCACTAACACAAGGTTAAGTCTATAATGAAACATGGTAACGTACAGAATACAATGACATAACATTTCCCGCGTATAAACACCATAACCCGGATTCTCATGCTGAAATGAAAGCAAAATCCACGCCATTATTCATAGGAGAAAATAGGCTTTACTACAACTACGGAGGGTAAATATGTGACTAACCCCTCTACCAGAACATAAAGATACATCTACAATTGTTATTGAACGTTTCATCAAAATTGATTCAGTGTTCGGAACCTCCTTTTTTGAAGTTGGCTATAAAACGAATATTACCGTTATGATAACGCAAGTTTACATGTAGTACATTCATAAATTTTCTAAGTCCAACTTCGTTTGTTTGCCATTGTGTATAATGAAAATATTCATGAAATTGATTCATGACAGTCAACTATTTGTTACTCGTGCGCTTACAAGCCACTGCGGTAGTTGAGAATCAGTCAAAAATCTAGGGTCTTGATCCCTTTTCCAACGTAGTTAAAATAAAAAAATTATTTAAAAATGAACTATTGCAGTTGGAACAAAATTTCATAAGAACTTTTTCTTCCTTACAGCAAGCCCTATGGCCAGAAAAAAATTGGGCTCGATTGGTTTACATCAGGTTTTCAACTTTAAGTCAATTTTTTATAAAAATGGCTGGCCATATACCGGTAATATTTTACAGGGTCTTTATACTCGTCACTCCCTACCATTCGATACCAGTTTTATCCAAAAAGCGCTGATCGCACTCGTAGCGTCCCCTTGTTAGTCAAAATGAATATTTCATCTAAAACTGATCGTGTTCTCCCTGTACAGTTGTTTCCATTGTTGCAAAAGTTCTTCGTCGTTTAAAACGCAGTTACCAAAAGCAACGAAAACTATTGCCACTAAGGTAAACGCACCAGTAGTTGACACTTTGGTATAAAAAAAACGTAAAATAAGAAAAGTGTACACTAAAACAAATTGAAATTTACGTGAACGTATCACAGTACTATTCAACTATCAATATTGAAACAATTGCGGATGGGCGTGCGTCAATAACGACGTGAAGTTCAGATAATGAAGACGTTGTACGTGTGTCGTGATAATTTCAAGATTTCCTTAGACTATTCGTTAAGGGCATTGGTACACGGTAAGTATTAAAAAATTATGATAATACTATTTTTTGGTAAAAAATTGAATGCAATGATCTTTTAGGATCTTTCAATGTGTAGATTTATTTAAAAAAAAATAAAAACATTACAAAATGGCCGTTTGGGGGCCCGTGTCAACTATTGGAACTTGGAATTCGTTAATATTGAGTAGTTGACATAGGGTGTCAACTTTTGGGTAAAAGTAAAATAAGTTTTGTATTCAATAGTTGACACCCCATGTCAACTATTAGAATTAAAAATGTCAACTATTGATAAATTTGCCTAACATGTGGAATATGAAAATATGAATTGCGGGAAGATGATATGAATAATAACAGCGTCAATGAAAATGTACGCAAAAATAATCTGGAAAGGTCAGTTGAGGGAAAGGTGGGCGAATATGTGGTATTCTCATAAGAGGAGGAGTTATTTCCCGGCAAAATAATTAAGATTTCGAAAAAATCTGCAGTCATTTCTGCGATGCAGAAATCGGGGAAATTCTGGAAATGGTCGGAGAAAATTGATATATTGGACTACAAGTGGAATGACGTCCTATGTCAAATCAACGAACCAGTGCGAATTAGTTCAACTAGGGATGTTTTTTCAGTACCAGAGTTGGAATTTATATGGGGTTGCATTTTTAATATTTTACAATAAATACAATTTTCTACAGTATAAAATGAAAATTTAATTAATCTCACCTAAGGGCCCAAATACTAATTTTTCTCCCAGTAAAAGTAAATGTCAACTATTGGATCAAAAGAGTGTCAACTACTACAGTTTCTCGATTTGGCTAGGTGTAAACTACTGAACCAATGACCTTACCGAAATAAAACTCCTATATTTTTTTACATGCATGATATGAACGAATTTCTTGTGATATTATGATAGTAAAATGTCAAGTGCAATGATAATTATTAATGTTTTTTATATAAAGTGAACCAAGTCTATGCTATGTGAATAAATGGGAAAAAATCCTTAAGGTGTCAACTATTGGTGCCTTTACCTTACCAATCATGCGTACTCCGCACGAGGGCAGGCAGTTTCGTCAGCGGTGAATCCGAATGCGGGCACCGTGACCACGACATCGCGTAGATCTACATTGTAAATTTAAAGGACCTGTAAAGGAGGGAATGCAGAAGAGGGAGTCGGAAAATACGGTCGGTACGGAGAGTGCGGTGGGTGGCACGCGCCCGATGCCGTAACTTTAATATATAAACGCTTAACAGGCTCGGTGTAACACGAGACACACCGGAAGGGACGTCAGCCGAGTGTCACTCAGTCATTCAGTCAGCTCCACTCGTTTCGTGCTGGCTCCTCTCTCGATAAGTGTACGTACTACTGTGTAAGCACGCACGCACGCACTCACTCACGCACTCACTCACGCACTCACGCACGCGTACTCGCACTCCCATTCCGAGGGATGAGACGAGCACCGAGCCGCGATAACGGCCAAGGGGGAGCAAGAACACGAGCCTTATCTCCGTGTTAATTCATTCTATCCCTCTTCCCCCATCGTGCTTTCGCGCCTCGATCTATCCCCCTCTCCCGTTCCTTAATGTACTTGCTAGTCCGTACGTTCGTTTTCATCCGCGTTATTTACTGGCGACGAACGAACCCGCAATATAGACGATCGGCGAGAAAAATACGGGGGCAAGAATCGATCGTTTAGCCCTACGTTAACGCACGATGTAATGGGAGCACGTTCGAACGGATTTATTTGGGAAAAGAAATCCAGCTGGAGACCGATGGTGACAGCTAGTTGCTACAAGATTTAAATAGCTGGCTCACTGGTTTAAATGGTCATTTGTTAGGGACACGGGAGACAGAAAGGGAGGAAGAGACGATACAAAGACACGAGCCTTGATTACACTTTAATTCACCTTCTCTTTCTCTCGTTCCCGATGCTCTATTCCATTCTTGTCCACGAACGAGTCAGACGTTTAAGTAGGAAGTGCACCCCGAGGGAGACGACTTGGTCTTTTATTGTCCAGAAAAATTTTTATCCACGCCGACCGGTCAGATATAACAAACTGAATACATTTCATTCGTTGAATAACGTTATTTTCTTTACGTTCGACGGCCGAGCGTTGTCCAGGGATCAGAGATGATTCGACGTTTGTTAAATTTTTTTTTCACTATTCTATGGAAAGTTACACCATCGCGATTTGAAGAATCGGTGTCATGTTTTTTCTGCATTTTGCCGTTAAATTGCAGGTTCCGTAACACTTGAATGTACGTTTATAATACGTGTATGTATACACCATTCACAGAAGGGGAGAAATATCACCGTTTACGAGTAAAGTTTGAATTTAAGTTTTAGTTATTGAAAATTAATTTTATTCGTTTGGATAGAATTTGTTTTAACATTCTTTTTTAACAATTATTTGTATTCTAGAAAACACGGTTCACACGGCACATATATTGTCCACATTTTGTCTCATTGACAGAGTTAAATGTAAAGGCGAGTACCACTTTTTCAATTAACCCGTTATTGAAGGAAATAAAACAAAATTATCTGGGAAAGACAACATATCGTTACCCTTGAATACTCGTTTTCCTTTATAAATATGTAAATTAAATTATTTGTTTATGGAACTTCAACCAATCGTCTCGATACCTATTGCGACTTAAACTTTTACAAGTCAAAATACAATATCTTATTTTAACCCATTCGCTACCAAGACGAGTATACTCGTCCTACTTTCAATATGTTATGACATACAAGGTTTAGAATTGGCAAATTTTTTGTGACCACAAACATAATTATACAAATGTAGAAAACTTGAAAAAAACACTACAAATAAAATTTATTTCTTATTTTTGGTAAACAATACCACTCAAATTATAAATGGCAATGAAAATAACTTCATATAATTTAAGCTTGGCAGTGAATGTGTTAATCAAAACTCAATTCTGGTTCCGAAATGCCTATGTTTCGTCTTTAATTTAAAAATGCCTGTTCTTTCGTAAGTAATTAGGTAACGCCGAGAGCTTCGTTCAATCCATGTTTGCAACGACACTTTACAATACTGAAAAGTACGGTGGAGAACGGAAACCTCTCGTTGGGCAAACAGTTCTTTGCTGATCTATTGCGCCAACCAATTAACCTCTCCCGCTTGTCGGTATCCTTCTAAGGTTTCCCAACTTACCAAATGTTTGAATCAAAATATTTCTGAACCTCTATCCGAGAGGAAACAGGACGCTCTCAATAATAGCAAATGAACATATAAATTAATGTTTAAGGCGGTGTAAGGTTTTTCAGAATAAAAAGTCTCGGTTCATTTGAAGATCCGCGAACAAGACGTAGGTCGAAAACAGGACGCCAATTGAAGCAGGAAGATACTTATTGTGGCAATTAGTTATGTTTTCTTTATATTACTTTGTATTCGAAATATAGTACTTTGTTGCGGCGCAATATTTTCACAAATAACATTGGGTTAAAATTAAATGATTACATACCTAGACGCGACACTTAAACTTCTTCTCTGTAGAAGCAATTTTTAAGTTTATAATTGACACTTTTGAAATGTATTTCACATGAAATAGAATTTGAGAATTCGTTATCGCAATAATTTATCTGTTTAAAGAAAAATGGAATTCATAAAAGATATTAGAAAAATACATTAGTCTCTTCGAAAGACAAATCAGATCTTACACTTACTTTCCTAAAATTCACGGGTATTTAGATATTAAATCGACTCCGTACAATAAAATTATAGTTCATTTTCCAAAAACTCCAACATTTATAAAAAAAAATACTCGTCATCAAAATTAAACAATTAAAAAAGAGTAGAATTCATCGTATTGGCTTCGGAGAAACTGAAAAGCATATTTATTCAACCCCGGAAAGTGTTGAGGTAAAAGAAATTTTCTAATAATACACCTTAGAATAACACGATCCGTTCTCCCTCTCCGTCCCCCTCTGAATTGCAACTCCGAAGCGCGTTGTCGGTAGAAGGAGTTTTCTGCGGGAATTCTGAAGAAACAATTACCCGTCTAAACGAAGCTAATTGAAGCCATTCAAGATCATGGCGAGCGAGTCGGTGTCGGCTGGTGCTGGTGTCGACGTAAAAGAAGACCAGACCGTACGTAAACTGTGTTCCAGCGAGTTTACTCGGTGTGTAAACGAGCAAGTGTGGCGCATGGCGGTCCATCCCGCTCCGCGTCTAATAAACTTGAATGAATCGCATACGAGCGTCTTTCTCGTGTCTTCTTGCTCTCTTCGCGACACGATACACTTCCGCTCGTTGCTCGGCCCGCTACAAATATTTTTCCCTTTCATTTTAATCCGCCTTTTCCCTTTCCCATCTAACAACCTCCTACAGGTTCTTCAATCTCCTTGATAAAGGAGAAACGCGAAGCTTACAATCCTGACTAACTGTATCGTGGATATGTTTAATTGACTGGAATACAAAAATCCGATTGTTTTTTTGACTCGTTCGTACTTTTTAAATGGATTTATTTTACGACGTAGATTAGAGTGTAATGTTTAAAAAAGCTTTCTTTCGGTTTACAAAGTTTTGACACCGTCACAAGTATTCGAGGCATACGTTTATTGTATTTTATTGTGTGTATAATATTATATCGGAGAATAAATATTTAGGTCCTAATTACACTTTGGTAGGTGTACTGTAATTATGTATTAATTATTTTGGTGCTGTTGTGCAATATCTTTTTTGTTATGGATAAATAATAGCAAAAGTCTACATAGACGCTATAAATTTTGAATATTATGTCGAAGACGGTAGCACAATTAGATTTATTCTCTAAACTGATTAACAAAAATTTGGGTACAGAGTTCACGCTGTTTTTCAAAATGTCAAACGAAAAATTGAAAGAAACGGTCTCTACTAATTTTCTAGTATTTCGCTTTCAATTTGTAAGGGCAGCTCCGAAATTCCGAGTAGATTTTCGCTACAGATTTCTAGTTCGAGTACTTACAATTGTTAGGTGTAATTTACGATTTGTATTTATGTTATTTCTTTTACCGGATAATTATATATTCGACGCAATCGATCCCAAATTGGTTATTACTTATGTACGACGGTAGCAAGTTTGTAATTATATGGTAACCGTTTTACGTTACTATAAAATTAACTGTTTTTTCAGAAAGTAGCCTGACATTACTGTTTTTTCCTGTTTACTTCCTGTATTCTGATAGAGCAATCGTATAATGAAAAATAAACGAGGAAAGTGTGGGTTGATCAATAAATGAAATAAATGTATGGCGTATATTTTAATAACGTGTATTTGTTCAGCTTTCATGAAAACGAATGTTCAGATAGTTATTGCGCATAAATACATTATTACAAAACAATTATACATTTTTACAACAGCGTAACACGATAATAGATGCCATTATCACTAAATCGTAATAAACCAGGGAACCCTATTTTGTGGTCGGAAGAGTTCAAAACCTACTAAAAGATCATAATACTTAAGATGAAACAAACGGTCCGAACTGTAAGAATGTTAAAATAATTAATTTGGCATGTATTAATAAATCTGGAAACAAAAAAATAACACTTACATGATATTTTCCTTACTTTTAGAGTTAAAGTAAACCTTATCATATTTTTATTAATTTTTACCTATTTCCAGTACATGTGTCCCTTATCAACGTACAAACGGAATTGATTTCAACGAGATTTACTTCTAGAATCGTACAGAATACAGCTACAGCTAATCCATCGTATTTCCGGGAAACGATCACTTTACAAAAGAATCTATATCAGACACGTAGGAACGTCACACGGAAATATCACAGTGTGCTCCGTTTACGAGCGTCGGACACGCCGAGAGAAATAATTTCTCTCAATTTAACGTATAATAGAAAAATCCATTCGAAACTGTCAGCTAATAGCTGTTAGCTGCTACTGTCTTGAATGGCCCAGCATTATCGGTGTCCTTCTTCCGCAATGAAATTCCTTGCTCCATCGTTGGTTCTTTATCGAAGCGAGACGAAGGGAGCAGAGCCGCCACCATTCGGCTTTCCCCACCATTTATCCTCTTCATCTTCCAACGTTCAACCCTCCTTTTCTATTACCTCCGTCCGTACTTTCCTCCTCTCCGTGGCTCACACACGCACGCACACACGGTCGCACACTCATTGTCGGTTTGCCGTCAGTGTTGGAAGAGACACACGAGCAGAGCCGTTCATTCATTCGAGCATTCGGCGAGCGTTCATTCATTCATCCATTCGTTTAACACTTTTGTGCCACACGAAGATACGGGCCTTCTGTCGCGGCGGTACGCGCCTGGGAACCTCTTAACTGTTTTGTATAACGTGATTAGTCCAATCCCGGACGGCTCGCCGCCACTCTATCTCTTCCACTCGCCGGAATCCGCATCAATTTCTTTTTTATTCAGATTTATGGATCCGCCGACGATACATCCCGGAATTTCACTTTCGGCTTCGAGAATTGATTTAGGCGACTGGCATTCATTCCTCCGCGAGCAGCGGACTCGCGACAGAGTCGGTCGACTTTTGGACCCAGCTGAGAGACTATTGTGATTGTTTTTTACTTATTTATTTGGAATTGATTTTTTATGGCCGTATTGTTACATGTAATGCAACGTTCCTTTTGGAAAAAGTTTGATTGAAAAAACAAAGTCAATTGCAAAACAGAGGTATCGAGAGAGAAATTAGTATTATTTGAAAGTAATTATTTTAGTTATAATTATTACCTATATCCAAATAATTAAAAATATACTAAAGAAATTTTAACCGCAATAAAATATATAAAACTTCGTTAATAGTTATTAGTGAATCTTATTCGACAGGAAGTCTTGTATTAAATATTAAAGATACCACGTGGAGAAACCGCTTTTCTTGGTAAGAAAAAGTTTAATTGTTGTAAGAAAAACCGTGTCTTTGACTGATCCGCTTTCCCCAAGAACCGGGAAATCTCGAATTGTGTTTCTCCAAAACTATACATTTCTTACCGATACTACTCAATAAGACGTCAGCTGTTAACTCATTCTTTTAATTATAGTATGTAAATGACCCCCCATTTGGTACGTATGAAAAGATAAATGCATAAATTACAACAAAGTTCGTACGTGTACATATGTGCATCGTCATCTAGAAATCGCGAAACATTGATCCTCTATACATAATGATTTCTTTTCTAATAAAATTAGAAATCGACGAGTATTACATGAATGAAACTGTAAATTTCCATCTATGTTGTTTTTATCATTACGCACCATTTGAAAGTTTCAAGCGTAAAGGGTTCGGCGGCATAGAAATATCTGTCCTTCAAAAATATCTTGATAAAATTTTATATATCAACGCACACAAATTCCCGGGCACCGAATGTTTCCAAACGCGAAATTCAGACACGTAAATTGTAAATCAAAGTAACTCCCACAATCTACGGGAAATTTTTTGAACGCTCGAGGTGTCCAGCAGGAAGAATGTCATCCGGATCGAATAAATTAAACGGCACTTTTCCCCATAAATCACGATTACTTTCGGTAAATGAGTCACCGTTAATCTGAATTTGCGACTGTCCAGTAACCTACGGATGGACCGGTCCCGCGGATTTCTACCGAAATAATCAACATTTAAATGACAGGCTGATTTTCAGCTAAACGAAAGAAGAACAAATAGACGTACATATTACGCGTCGGCGATTGCATCGCGATTTCCAATTATACTGGTAAAGTGACCGTTTCCGCGAGCAAAGGGTTTGTGGCCGAAAGGCCGCAAACTGGTTAACAACTCTGGTCGAGACGAGTAATCGCTCGCTCTAATAATAATTAGCGGCAAGTATGCGGAGGTGGCGAGGAATATGGCACTGTTGGCAGCCGACCCCGTCTCCTCGCTTAAATAAATTAAGCGAGTCATCGTCGTCGACATCGTCATCGTGATCATCATCACCATCATCACCATCATCATCATCATCATCATCATCATCATCGTGCGACAGTATGTACGGCTACTTACATAGGTACGTAACCTTACGTCATACGCGCGTGGCTGACCAAGAGGGTACTCGACTCTATCCTTGAATCTTATTCGAAATTGACCGCAATCAAAGTGCCACGTCAACATCCCCTTGCCGACTCTCGCTGCCACCTTTTACGTCGCGAAACGCAAACTGCCCCGAGCACTTCCGTTACGGACTCGTAGACGATCCGCGATCGATACGTCGATCGATGGAGCGAGAATTATGGCGGTCTACAATAGCGTCTTGTCACGCGTCGGATAGCGGCAACATCACAAGCCCGACTAATTAGAAATGGACTCTAATACGGGTCTTACTAGGAAAGAGAGCAATACGCGCAACTTGGAGCGGAGATTTGTCTTCACGTCGCGTCGATATCTTTTTTTTTTTTGTGGGTATCTTATATCCGGTTTCATTGTATTTTCAGATCGTAATATTTTTATACGTCTTTCGAGTAGAAAAAGGAAATTTGTTTTGTGCCGGTTACTATTGACTTATTGTTAAGATAAGATACAACGAATAAATATCGACATTTCCATATTGCGAAGATAATCTGCAAACAAGCGTGAAACTGTTGTGCAACCAAATATTAATTAATTTGTTTTTACTGTGGTACACACGTGTTATCGCACAAAAGAACATTTTTACACGGGATTTTTTTGGAACGTAACTTCGGCACGATTACGTATTCTGTTACGTTGTAAATATACAGTCAATTTGTCATAATTTCATATAAAAACCGCCATTTATCATTTTTCAACAGTTTTTTTGTGCTTTTTTCGTTATACCTACTGTCACAAAAAAAGGATCAAAATTAACCGATCGTTCAGCCAAAAAATAATTAACATAAGAGCACAGTTTCTTCTACAATGCGTCGATTATCACAAATTCCCAAGGGTGACAATAATTGTTACTACAAGTCGCATTCAAATTTCAATCCCGAACCATTTAATACCACGTACCTACCCACGATGCAATCAAAAATCTAAAATGACAAACCAACACGAGGAACACTGAAAACCGAGATCAAGCTTTCCCTCGGGACACACAATACGTTTAAACTGTTAGGTCACTTTTCCCAAAACTACCAAAATTGCCGTCACAATACCGTTATCGAATCAACCGGCGTGCACGTAGATACGTGTCAACGATTCAGAAATTTCAAGTAATTTTCGATAAAACGGAAGTAACCGGCACTTGATAACCGAACGCTCGTTTCAAAGCAAAGGACGGGCGACGGAACTCGAACGAAACGTCAGCGTATATCCCGAGTATAAACCGCAATTGCACCACCATCGCGTTTCGAAGTACATCCCTAGGCTAGAAACGCCGCTCGTCTCGCCCTCCAGGTTTACCCCTGCGGGAAAGGAAACCCCTCCGCCCGAAACGAAACCAGTCCACTCCCTTCCTTCCCTTCCCTTCCCCTCCCCGCCCCTCCATTTCCCTTCCCCCTCACGTCCATGTGTGCGGAGATCCCAAACTGCATCCAGCATCCAACGATCACGCACACGTATTGGCCCAGCGTATTCCGTGTGTGTCTGGCGAAGTAATGTAACACGCTGCCATTGAAATCTATCGACATGTCACCATAAGGGGATCACACACGCATACATACATAGAAATACTATTTACGAATTTGCACGCGCAAACATTTATGCAGTTAGCCACACGGGGTATAGATTTTTATCGGTTCACGTTGCGAGAGGTGATTTGTACACGTGTACGAAATGGCGATGTTGAAATAACGGTGGGTAAGTGGAAGATAATAATCACTCTGCCGCGTTATCGATTGTGTTTTGCGCGGATTTAAAAATCAGATTCCTTGGTGTAACGTACTTTTCGAACGAATTTTTAACGTACTTGTCGGAAGAATTAATTGAATCGCGAATGATTATTCGAGCCGTACGCCGGCCAAATCGATTAAATCCGGAAAAACAAAAAATAGACAATGACGATAAAGTGCGCGTGACGCTTTTTCAGTTGTCAATTGTGCAATACGTATATTTACCGTTGCATGGAAATATGAATTACCTAAATTCCCATAAACGTTTGAATTGCATGAGTACAACGCTCTGTTTTGGCGTATCGAGTCTAATTATTATACTAAAGCAACTTGTTTTACATATAAAAAGTAAAGCGTCGATCAAATGCTTAGCTTTGCGGTTAAAACTTCCCAAATTTCTAATCGTGGGGTTAATCGAGTTGTTTATAACAAAAAGACATATTAATCTTGTCACAGTAATTAAAAGCATCGCTCGTTGCGAGTGGCACGATGCCTCTCGTTTGTCAGATAGCGGTGGAAAAATCAAATGATAATATTGATATAGCGCTATGAGGGCTCTGAGAGACCTAACGCCAGCCCTAGTCAGCGACTCTGCGAATAACGCTGACGACATCGACAATAATGTAATAGCGCAAAGTAATTCAGCGAGTTACCGACTACTTACTAAAATGCCACGAACACTTACGATCTTTACGCGTTTTGCACGTGTAACTCCCCGTCGCAGGAGATATCGAGCTGACCAGCGCGCTGGAACAACGGAATGAAATTGTAAACATTCGCGAAAGTAACGTAAGTTGGGTGGGAATTATCAAATTCGCGAGACGAAGAAACTTGCTGCGATTTTGACGGCAAAACGCATTCCGATAGATGAAATAAGAAGAGAGATAAATTTCAGAACATGCGGTTGATCTATGATCGTTCGTGTAATATTCATTTCCAAAAATGAATTCGTCATTTAAGTAATCAACAATATGTTGTTATTGTGCTATAAATAGATTACTGTAAATATTTAATAGCTATCAGATTATTGTTCCACTATAAATATCCTATAATAAATTGTATTTATAGTAAAATCCTCAATCTAACTGATGTAAGAAAAATTTTAATACGGTGTCAATGTGTACGACGTACATGTTTCTGTATGATACGTGTTTTACAGATATCATAGAAAAGATAGACACATCTGTGCGAAATAAAAGTGGTAAAAATTGAAGTATAATATTTCCGCAACTCTATCAACGACCGCAACTTGGATGACGAGTCGTTTGAACGGTGAGAAATTAATCGGCTGATAATACACGGTTTTATGCGTGATATGCGTACATAACAATACCTATAGCAATAGCATACGTAGAGAAATAACATGCGCATAGACCACTTGCCACTTGGAGCAATTGACCACGCAAGTGTTTACCGTCCCCTTCGAGCTACGTGATGCTATGCAACATTCGTTTAGTCCTGCTTTATACGTCGCTGTCAATTCTTATTGGCTAGCCCGTACCTTCGGAACTTCTGACGTGCACCGATGTAATTACAATGGTGATCCGTCAACCATCCGTCCACGAATCAAGTTTCCATCGATATTTTCTTTTATCGAAATTGATTCTCTACGGTTCAACGTGAGAACTGCCGATACGATACAAATCGCTGCTGAATACAAAACTATCGCGACCATGAAAAAATATATTCCCCTTTTATCACCCCCGAATGCGACGAAAAAATGCTTGGGATTAAAATCCTAATTATCAAGACTGACCTGATTTACCTAACGTACGAAATATATCTATAAAACGAGATATTCGTTTTATAAAGTTGAACCAGGCGAAAAATTCGATAACGATACATTATCCAGCTTTCCATCGTAGAAAGTATGTAATATCAATCGAACACGAATGAAACGAAACATATTGTTTAAACCATTCACAATACCTATACACTTATATTCGAACGATATTTTACCGTTATATGTAGAACGGAGTAAAGAACTCTGCGATTAAAGTAGTGGAAATGGCCAAAGTCTGTCGAAGGCTAACAAGACGAAGTCTCGATCCGATGGAAAAAACACGTTGATGAGATTCACGCGACTAGATGATTGTGCGATCAGCGTAGGTATAAGAATGGCAAACACGTCTGTCAGTGGGTAGACCGCGCGGGTCACAATCCCATCTGCCGATCCTAATCGGTTGCCCCTCTCTCCCTCCCTCTCACCCTCGCTACTCCCCTCTCTCTCTCTCTCTCTTTTGTTTCTCGGCCCTTCAAACGGTTAAACTCCTGCTGGATGTACGCGAGCGTACGCTTTAACCCATTATCTTATTTACGCCTCATTGTCTCAATGTATCATACCAATATCGCGGACGCTCGCACCGAGCAACAACACGCTTCTGGATCGTGTGCACGTGAATCTATTCTGGTTGGAATGCCTGACACGTATCCATCACTGATCCATGGGCCGATCGATGCCGTTTCAGATCCGTCCCTTTAGAAATCTTCCGCGGTCCGAGCTTTATACATACGGGGTAAGGTGGAGTGGGGTAAAACCGACCCAGAAATTGTTAAGTTTATTTCAAACTAATGTATTTTTATCTATTCCACTAAAACCTAACAATTTTAGTGTTAGTTAGTTAGCGCATGGTATATTCTTTAAGTTGCAATAATTTGGATTAAAAAAATCATCTAAAACTTATTATATCTTAATAAATTAAAAACATTGCTGCTAGGACGGACTTGCCCCGGAACTGGGGCAAAACCGTACTACCTGTTTAACAAGTATTAAATCTTATTTCTTTAATTCTGGGGCAAAAGCGGAATTATTATTGGCAATAAAATAACATAAAATAAAAACTCAAATTTTTATTCAATTTTCATCAAAACATCTTTCGCATTCATATTGTCTTTTTCTTGATCCTTGATTACAGTTGCCACAAACCCAGTTCATGCAACTAACGCACTGGATCCATGCTTCGCACGTGAAAACACAACAAATTTTCTAGAACGAATTAAACGGGGGGAACACAAAATATATGGCCGCCACCTATGTTGATCATTGAATACTAACCAAAGAAAGATTTCTACATTACAGTTAGTACAATCCAAAGTATATTTGAATAAATAACGGTCTAGTGCGGATTTACCCCGTGCACGGATTTACCCCAATCCACCTTATAACAAAAATTCTGGGACACTTTAGGTTTATGGATAGAACGCATAAAAGTAAGAAAAAAAAGTCTTTTAACCCTTTGCACTACGCTGAGAAAAGGAGACGAAGCGGCACAGATATCTGTATATAGTATCTACGTTTGTTTATATTGTAGCCGTTATCTCTAAACCCATGATATTTTTCTTATAGGAACAAAGGTCCCACTCGAGACATTTAAACTTGGCTTAAGAGTAATCAAATCATTAAATTAATTGTTTGAATTCTTGTTTGGTTCGAAATTTCGATCACGAGTCAGACTCGTCAAAGTAGCGCAAGGGGTTAAGTTGTGGGCGCAATCCACCCCCTATCGAGATACAACCCTTTTTGTAAAAAATTAAAAAAAAATCATATCTCCGAAACGGTACGTCGTAGAGGACCGATTTTGATTGTAAAATAACCGGAAGAGACTGAAGTTTACGGGAAAAAATACATCACACGTCACACGTTTAACACTATTTCTATCACGATTGTGTGTATACCTATTTCGACCAGAAGGTGTCTTTTGAAACCTTTTCGTTTGAATGCAAATATTTGCCAAAACTGTTTTGATTTCAAATTACCAGTTAAATGTAGATAGTTTAACAACTATTGTATAAAACGTTAACAAATTAATTGTGGAGAAATGATTCCACTTAACGAATGATTTTAAGTTAAAATTTGAAAGGTCTCTCGTGACACCTCTTGGTAGAAATAGTGTTAAAAAGGGGTTAATCTTTTGATGATTTAATATTGTTTAAGCGGCGATTAATTTAGTCGAACGGAGCGAGGAGTTAATAGGGAGACGGAATGAAATTTAACCGTTGAACTTCGTTAAGGGATCGATGCCGATCCCTGACCGTTTAACGTTTTTCCGTTTCGTAAGTACCTAATTTGGTGTTTGCTTTTTTATACTTCGTACAGAAATTTAGTGAATAATTAGACCGTTCAAACATTTGATTAGTTAATTGTAAATTTGAGAATAACAGTTTCATCCACGTATAACAAGAATTTAGTAACATTTATTATAGACCCAGGCGAAAAATTTGAAAATCCACTAAACTTTAAATAATATCATTCGGAGTGATTTCCGCGGGTCCGCGCTAATAAAAAAAATGCGATTGATCCCCGTCCCTGCATCCGTAAACGAAGTAGGAGATTTCGAGTGGAAAGACACGTCGAGGATACCGACCCGTCGGTCTTCCCGATGCGATAAACGGAGCCCGCTACGAAACCGAAGAGCGAGGTACTCTCGAAGGCCGACGAAATATGGTTTATGGTTATATTGGAGCACTAAAGCCATTCCCCATTTTGTAGCGGCGACCTCGCGCGTCCTCGTCTCTTCGTTCTGCCATTATCCGTTGACTTTGCCCGGCGAAACTTTTATTTCATGTTGTGTTTTGACAGCCGGCGTGTTCTGCCTGTTACTTTTACGATCGCCATAGACACGCCGTTTCTACGGGTTTCGTGAAATTTATATGTCAGCCGGTATTAGGCCGTCCGTCCGTGAGAGTAAATTCGAAGGCTCGAAACAGACCCAAACAGATTTTCGGCAAAACATTACGCAATTAATTACGATATCTGACCGCGATACGATGAAAATATTGGTAGAATTGGATTTTACTAGGATTAAACCCGTCACGATATGTGTGACTCCGAATTTAAGTACTTAATTGCAAGATATATTGAAATGTTTATATAAGCTAATTTGTTAGCGTGTTAAAAATGAATTATTAACGAGGATTGACGAAACAACGCGATACTGTAAACGAAGAAGGTATCGTAGAACAATACCGCGAGAATTTTGATTTTCATTTTGCAGGATGAGGGGATTTAGGTGAATTGGTTGAGAACGATTAACGCAAGATTTTTAGAAAAGTTTTTAACATTTATTTTCGACGATCATACACATGTTTTGCACGCGTGTTGCAACGTTCACTGCTGTTCGATCGCTATATACATATACAATATCTATATTTTTCAATATCTTTAGCAATAACAATCTCTGTCTATGTATGTACACGTACATACACGTATAATATGTATAACAGGGTCGACGAGTCGCGAGTACCTCGTAATGAATTTTACTCCGATTAAAAGTTCTCGCCTTTCGTAATCGGTTTTGACTATTCGTTAGAAAAAATTACGGATCGATCGAGGCGTCAACGTTCAACGACCGACGACGAGAGATCATGAGACTTACGCTTTATCTAAATAGAATCTATGTACACATCGTTATATTACTCTCCTACATCTCAAAGATCACACCGCGACGGGGATTCCACCCCGATAATTAAATTCGATAAATCGTTTTGGTATTAACTCCGACCCCGATCGTTCAAAACGTCGGGGAGCGTTCCTTAAAAAATAGCTATATTTACAAATCGATACGAGGAAATATCGTACGTAGGTGCATTGTATTCACCGTACGTAGAGAACTGGGACCGAGTGAAAGAAAACATTTTCAGCTATCCTCTTTTCGCGAGTAGCCCGCAAACCGAATAAAATTTCGAGTCTATCGCGCAAATCGTATCGATCGATTTCCTCCAACGTTCTCGAAATCGACAAATACACGTTGTTCTAAGCGTACTTTCCGCAAAAGTTTCGTCGCCTCCGAAACAAAGTCGGGCTGTTTTTTTGTTTTTCGATACGATCGCGAATACGATAACCGGACACGCCACGCGCCCGCGCCATCCCTTTAAACCAGCGTTCAGCTCTGTCTGCCGGTAAGAACGGTGATCGGTTTGAGCAAAAGCTGCGGCGGACTGTGCGGCAGCGGTCTCGGTTGTTGAACGACGGAATTGCAAATCGAGACCGGCGGCGAGTGCGGCGACATCGGTTCCGGGCTGCTGCCGGGCGACGCGGTCGTCGAGGTCGGTTGGCTCAACACCGTCGGCTGATTAATGTGATGATACCTCGGTTGCTGATTGTGGCTGAACACCGCCGCGGCCTGGTGCTGTTGATGAACGGCCAACGATCGGAGGGTGGTGTAGAAGTCGTAGGGATTCCCTGGTGCCGGGATCGCGGGTGCCCCGATGCCCGTTGGGTATCCGGTGGGAGCCTGGAGGAGTCTTTCCATGGAGAAGGGTCCGTGGCCGTGAGCCGGGGACGCGGCCGTCGCTGGAAGCGGTTGAGGCTTGCAGGGCATGCTCGTCGTCGACGTGGTGGCGGCTCCGGGGAGAAGACTCGCTGGATAACCGGCCGGGGTGGAGTAAGCGGCTGGCGTGCTCGGATATCCGGCACGATGAAGATACGGCAGGGTGTAGAGAGAGGCCGGCCACCCGGGTGGTGGATACGGCGTCGGGTAGAGGCCTCCAAGGACTACGCTTCGCTTAAAAGCGGCCAGCCGCGATCTGGAAGCTGCGGTGGTTCTTCTGCGGAGCTTGCCGGTCGTACCGCCGATGAACACGTCTTCGGAGCTAGCGTCCAGCATCCAGTAATTGCCTTTGCCCGGGTCGTCGTAGTGACGGGGCACTTTGACGAAACACTTGTTCAGCGAGAGATTGTGTCGGATGGAGTTCTGCCAACCTTGCTTGTTGTTCTCGTAGTAGGGGAAGTGTCGCATGATGTACTCGTAGATACCGTTCAGAGTGAGCCGTTTCTCGGGACTCTGACGGATCGCCATCATGATGAGCGCGTTGTAACTGTAAGGCGGCTTCTCGGACTTCTTTTTGTCCTCGCTCTGTTGATCTTTCACGTCTTTCTGTTCGCCGGAGACTACCGACGCCGAGTTTCTGGAGCAATCCAACGGCGGGGTCTCGGCACCGTCACCGGTCACGTCGAGATCGCTGGAATCTTCGCTGTCGTCGATGTGACTAACGTCGGGAGACATGGACTGGCTGACGGACGGTGCCGGGGTGACGGCGCAAGCTTCCGGAAGAATGCTGCGGATACTGAAGTTGCTCTTGAGAGCAGCCCTCGGCGGCGGCGGCGAGGCTGTCACCGTGTGCTGCTCGCCCGAACCTTCCATGTTCACCATGCTTCGCGAGTATCTCCAATAATCTCCAATAGTCTCGTTCTACACACTTTTTCGAGTTCCTCGGTGTCCCGCCAAGTATAACGAGAGAACCTTTCGGCGGACACGACAACTCCGTACTCACAATGTCCAATTTCGTTGATCGTGTCAACGACAGGCACAAACACACTAACAGTTTACCGAAATGTTTCGAGTGACTTGTACACGATGGCAAAGGTATACACACACACGGTTACTCCGAGAGACAATACTTTTGTAAACTAGAGGTCGAGAAGAGCGAGTATCGATGTGCCCCGATGGAGCGTTACCGCGTATTTGCCGGCATCCCCGCCACGCACCCTATTTATACCATACC
Organism: Mimumesa dahlbomi; assembly: GCA_917499265.3. Classification (NCBI taxonomy): domain Eukaryota; kingdom Metazoa; phylum Arthropoda; class Insecta; order Hymenoptera; family Crabronidae; genus Mimumesa; species Mimumesa dahlbomi. Next base: position 4,238,273 of record OU824118.1, on the reverse strand, counting down.
GGTAGCCACGCCCAGCGGCTCCTCGGCAAAGCCTCGCGACGGGAGCCCCGACCAATCATAGCCGCCCTTGCCTACCTTGCACCACCAACATCCTATCGCCCCACCACGCTGTTTTGCGGCCAATGTTTGACAGCAAACAATGCAAACAGCGCGGAGCTACGATGGGGGCAGGCTTTCGAAGGTGGTCGCTATACTCCGTCCTCTCTCCCCCGTCCTTGTTTATCGTTCGTATGGTTGCGTTCGGTAGTGGGGAGCGCAGCCGCAACTAAACGCCGCGTACCCTCGCGTATACAAACAAACTCAAACGCGAATATCGCGTTTGCGTTTCTACGCCCTCTTACGGGGTTGCATCGCTCGCTCCGTGCAAACGACGCAAACGACGCGACCGACGCTGCTCGCCAACCGATCAACGGGACTCTCGCCGACCAATCAAAAAGGGTAAATGACCCCTATTCTTCGTCGTATCCTGTTGCCCGATCGAATCGTTACGAACGTTCGATAAACTCGCACCCGTTCTTCCTAATTTTTTCGTCGATACGCACGGTCAAACGTGTACTTAACACATCCACTGCCAAGCTTAACATTAGAACTACCGAGGATTAATTCGGTATATTTAGAAGCATTGGATAAATATGTTTGAAACAAAGAAATAAAGGGGGATAGTAAATTGATCGATTTAATTATTTGTATAGAGAAACATGGTTATGAAGAATTTTAGAAATCGCAGTGTTATAAACTTAAGCGATTCTTAGAAGAAATGCGGAACCGGTCATTTTTACCCCCTTGGTAGTTCTAGTGTTATATTTATGTAATGTTATTTTCATTACCATTTATAATTTCAGTGGTATTGTTAACCAAAGTTGACAAATAAATTTTATTTGTAGTATTTTTTTCAAGTTTTCTACATTTGTACAATTATGTTTGTGGTCACAAAAAATTTGCTAATTCAAAACCCTATATGTCATAACATATTGAAAGTAGGACGAGTATACTGGTCTTGGCAGCGAATGGGTTAAACGTCTTTCGAGTATATTTTTTCGGAAATTCGAAAACGTCGTAGGCATGCGTTTTCCGCGTTTATTTCTGTCCGATACTTGCTTTCTCGAGTTGTCGATATAATTAGAAACGTACTCTCAATTATCGAGTGTTTGAAAAAGTACCGATTCGGAGAGGTTTTTTAGTTTCGCGCGGACCTGGGGAGATTTCTTTCGAATCTCTTACGTAAATATTTTCAATAACACGCAAGTTGTTTAGACATAATTACCCTTTCGATGCGCCTTTTATCGTTGCTATTGTTTGTGGTATTTACGACACGAAACATGTCACTGAAATCTTTATTATCTTAGAAGACATTTTTATTGTCTATGTAACGTATTATATTAAATACAGGATGAAGTAATACATTTTATAGATCTTATTTTATCAATATTACGTTGCACTTAAACAACGATAAAACATTTTCAGAACATTAATGAATAACATAAAAATAACCGAAGGATTCGGGTTCCACGCCCGATCCAATACCCCGTGTGTCTGTCTTTTTCCCATGCCCTTTGATTTATTACAGTGGATAGGCGTAACACCATCCTGTTAATTAACCGCATACAACCATACAAACATCATAACATGCATTGTATCGAATTTCGATCGGAAGGTCATTTGAGAAATATTAATATTTGTTTCCCTCCGAATCAATGAACAATATACGCATAACGCAGGTTTCCGTTGTTTAAAACAAAGCGGAATTCAAATACCATTAATCCGAAGGTTATTGTAAACAGTGATAAACAAACAATTGTACAAACAATTGTCTAAAGCGATAACCTTTCGGACAAACGATCTCGATAGAACATTTCAAGTGGGCATCTAATTTCCATAGTTCGCACGATAATTACCGTTTGTGTAAGTTCTTCATAATCGATGTTATGCAGAAAGTAGGAAAAGGATAATTTGAGGTCTTCAAGTGTAACGCAAAAACAGATACATTCATTCTGAGTAGTCCTAATGACTTTCCCACTATCCCCGTGTAAATTACGGATTCAAGGGGGAGAAGACAGGGAGGGTGGGTTAGTCCTGCCGAGGCAAATCGGATAAACTTTGCCCACGGGTATTGTTTCGGGCCCATTGTCGACTAACAGGATTAAGTCATCGGCATAGAAGCGACGTTTGTCGTTCGACGATCGACGTTTTCGACGACGGTCGCCACCTGCCAGGACGATTGTGCCCTTTTCACCCGCGACTCCATTATTGTCCGGATTTAAGGTCAATCTTGTGTACAAACGGCCTTACGGAATAGAACAAAGCGCGGGGAATATCCGAGATTTGCGGTACGGAATCTTGGCTCCGTTTTAACAATCTTAAACCGAAACCTGATTAATCCTTCACCGGTAAACGTGGGATCACCGTGAACCCAGAAATTTTCTTTAAGCACATTTTGCCACGTGAGAAGAATAATTTTGAAAAAATGTTTTATTCAATAATATATAAGTAAGTCCCACGATAGGGAAACGTGACGATAGAAATGTGCAAGTTATTTTTTACCGTGTTTGGAAGAAATCATCGGACTCGGGGTTAATAGAGGTTCATAGAAGGGGTGGGAGGGGGAGAGGGGGGATAGGGAGGGGGGTCGCGTTGACCGCTCTTAGCGATTAACTCGCAGCGGATTTGTTCCCGTTCAATTATCGCTCGATCCAGTTAAATGGAGAACGAGAAAATTTCGACGAAAACGAAACTCGCTTTAAATGAAATTCTAAATTGTCCCATACGTTGACCGTAGTAAATTCAATTATCGTTCGTTTACCGTCTCATCAAGTGGACGAGCCGAAATTAACATCGCGTTTAAAGCATTGATGCGGAGAATCGTTTACGTGGCTCGATTGAATCGTCTGAATGAGATAATGGCCACCTGTGGGTCTAATGCCCAGAGATACGTGGTGGTAGCTAAGCATGGTGGTCGGCGCGTTTGAAGTGTATGCCATTTTACGGACGTAACGGCACGTATGTTTTGGGACAGGCTCGTTAATCTCGGGGAAAGATACCGATGTCTCCTCGGGATCGTGCTTTGTACGTTTCGTGCCAAAGAGGACTTTTGATGAATACGTCGACAAAGGACGAACCTGCGGGACGTGGTATTTTTCGAAACGATACAAATCGCCGCGGACCAAAATTATCATCGCATAATAGAGTTTAAATCGAAATTCGTCATAGACGTATGCCTATTATAAAATCCTTTCGAGTCACAATAAAGTGACATTTGTTATCGCATGCTGGAACATAGTGTCTTGGATTGTAATTGAAAAAAAGATCGATGAAAGGGATGGAGGAAATTTATGGTAACTTGTACGATAATCGCCTGTTTTATTTGATTTGAATTTTACAGAATGATGAAACATTTTATCACTTTATTTTTTTTTTGTTAAAAATTCAATATCCGCATTTTGGGAAATTATATGTATGTATTATGCAAGATGTTTGTTGTACGAAATTAGGAGAAATGAAGTAGAGTTTTGCAGGAATACGATTGAATATTTTCTTCTTTCGACAGATCTCCTAAATCGTGTTCTATCTCTCGAGTTCCCCCAGCATCGGGTCTTCAATACATACATGCTACACTGGGTCGGTGTATCTTATTAAAAGTTTAATAAAAAGACCGACTACCTTTCTGTCTAGTAATCGCTTTTGCGTTGTAAAAAGAAAAAAAAAACTTTAATAAGCGAATTCGGTTGTCGAGAAAAGACGGTTTCACAGTGACGAGGCGCGGAAAGGAGGGGGGAAGGGAAAAGGGCACGTGACAAACGTGAAAAGGGAACGGCAGGGAGGAGAGGGACGGGTGGCGTAGATTTCGGAAAAAAGACATAGCTTTCGGTATTCGGCAAAGGACGCCGTTCGGGTCGGTGGTATGACATCTTTATAAGGACTGCTGGGCCCCCCATCGCGAAAACGTCGTCACCCCGTACCGCTCCGTAGATTTAGCATCCCTGCGACTTGCTGGCACTCACCTTCGCTGCATTTTCCTACTCTCCGCCTCTACTGACGGCTACGATTACCTCGCGACACGAACAAGACAAATCAATACCAGTTTTTCCATAATAAAGCACCGTTAACGATGGACGGAAAATTAAAAAAGCATGAAAATTTATAGTTGTCATAAAATTTTACGTAGGGGATAATTCAGTTATCGCTGTGTTCTGAGAAAAATTTATTATTCTTGTAAATAAATAGTAAATAATTGGATACACGCTTTTCTTAAATTTCATGATCTGTCGGAAAGCAGTTACGTTTGCTTTACAAATTATAATTGGTGTTTACGTATACGAAAGAGGTTTCCGTTGAACGACTTGTTTGAGAGAGAAGTCGAGGGTTCGTTTACAGTCATCGCTAGGAAAGAAAAATGGTGCATCTTGGGCAGGCGCATCAAATCGTAACCCAGACCGTTCATTACTTCATTATCGTAAGAGATCTCTGTATTTCTCACGATTCAAAAGATCGGTAGTCTTTGTTGCCTTTTTCTGTAAACCCGACTTCACCGCGAAATTTTTCATCTGGGTTCAGATGTTAGCCAGGAATAGTGACGTTAAAGAAGTGTCTCAATTTATACGATGTCAGACCATATCTGAGATGAGATATAATAGATGCATGAAAATTTTGCAAATTTATTTTGGGAATAATTAAATCATTTCACGCGAAGTTTTTGATATTTCTTTTCACCGATCAGCAATGCGTGATGACGTGCGTCTCGGAGATTTCACTTGAAGACGACGAATGGAAATTTTCATGCGTTGTTAATTGTAAACGTTACGAATACCGGGACATAAGGATTTGCAAACGTTTCGTTAAATTCCATACCTATAGACGTTACTGCTAAAGTTAACATGTACCCTTCCCGCGTAACATTTCTTTCTGCTCGCATCTAAGCAAATAAACCTGCAACTGTTTCGCTTAAAAAAATTTCCTGATAAACGGATCATTATCACAGGATCTAGAAAATCTGCCGAGTACTCTTAACAAAAGTAACAGGATCCCTCCAGCAAAAATCAATGTAAAAATGTATCTGACAGAAGAAATAACAACAAAGATAGGAAATAACGTTGGGATCGTCGGAGGGTCCGTACGTTTTGCAGTTTCTTCGCAATGTTGGGACGGAGCATGTCGAATCGTGGGTACCCGGGCCACTCATTACGTCATTATCGTGAGAGTGGTGCCGAAGCTCCGGGACGTCGACTTCCAGCAGCGCGTTCCTCGTGCTGCTCGATACTCGGCTCGTCTTTCTCCATTCGCAGAGGAAATCGGTTTTCCGAAGCGAACGACGTCCGCGTTTCCCATTATTTCATTCGGCCGTCACGCAGCCGCCCCTGCCCCGCCGTTGCTCCGCTTACAAGGCAGAGCGACGCGCAGGTACCGGGACAGACTGCTCCAGTGGACCAACAAACGAGCCTATTTGCTCAACAAAGCTGCCTGCCGTCCTGCTACTTCCCGACTACTGGCTTCGATATCTTTGTAGGCGTCGGCCGTTCTTCGCTACGTGTGATCTTCATCTGGAACAATGGAAAAGTCCGAGTTCGACCCTCCTTGGACGATTGAAGCTTTAACTCTTGCTTCGATCATCTCGATATAAGGTAAAGGCACCAGTAGTTTGGTATAAACTTTTTTTTTATACCACACTTTGGTATAAAAAAAAGGTAAAATAAGAAAAGTGTGCAGTAAAACAAATTGAAATTTACGTGAACGTATCACAGTACTATTCGACTATCGATATTGAAACAATTGCGCGTGGCCGTGCGTCAATAACGATGTTAAGTTCAGATAATGAGGACGTTGTACGTGTGTCGAGATAATTTCAAGATTTCTTTAGACTATTCGTTAAGGGCATTGGTACACGGTAAGTATTAAAAAATTATGATAATACTATTTTTTGGTAAAAAATTGAATGCAATGATCTTTTAGGATCTTTCAATGTGTAGATTTATTTAAAAAAAAAATAAAAACATTACAAAATGGCCGTTTGGGGGCCCGTGTCAACTATTGGAACTTGGAATTCGTTAATATTGAGTAGTTGACATAGGGTGTCAACTTTTGGGTAAAAGTAAAATAAGTTTTGTATTCAATAGTTGACACCCCATGTCAACTATTAGAATTAAAAATGTCAACTATTGATAAATTTGCCTAACATGTGGAATATGAAAATATGAATTGCGTGAAGATGATATGAATAACAGCGTCAATAAAAATGTACGCGAAAATAATCTGGAAAGGTCAGTTGAGGGAAAGGTGGGCGAATACGTGGTATTCTCATATGAGGAGGAGTTATTTCCCGGCAAAATAATTAAGATTTCGAAAAATCTGCAGTCATTTCTGCGATGCAAAAATCGGAGAAATTCTGGAGATGGCCGGAGAAAATTGATATATTGGACTACAAGTGGAATGACGTCCTATGTCAAATCAACGAACCAGTGCGAATTAGTTCAACTAGGGATGTTTTTTCAGTACCAGAGTTGGAATTTATATGGGGTTGAATTTTTAATATTTTACAATAAATACAATTTTCTACAGTATAAAATGAATATTTAATTAATCTCACCTAAGGGCCCAAATACTAATTTTTTCTCCCAGTAAAAGTAAGTGTCAGCTATTGGATCAAAAGAGTGTCAACTACTAGAGTTTCTCGATTTGGCAGGGTGTCAACTACTGAACCAATGACCTTACCGAAATAAAACTCCTATATTTTTTTTACATGCATGATATGAACGAATTTCTTGTGATATTATGATAGTAAAATGTCAAGCGCAATGATAATTATTAATGTTTTTTATATAAAGTGAACCAAGTCTATGCTATGTGAATAAATGGAAAAAAAATCCTTAAAGTCGTATTTCGAAAATCCAACCTGAGAATACGGTGACCGAAAAAACACCCGAAAGTTAATACAAATAAAATATGTATATAAAAAGAAACCCTTTTCAAAAACGACGCTTATATTGAAGTGCTCTAAGGAGGAGAAAACTATTTTTTCCTTACATAAATACCTGATACTATTAAACGATTAATAATAATTTTGTCTTCAACAATTTACGCAATTAGATAGAAATGTCATAAAATTAGTGTCGGAACGGATACACAAATTTAATATAAATTTAAATAAAATCATGACATTAGTGACTATAAATAAAAGCGTGGAGTTCTATATTGTATTGACGTTAGTAATCTTCGTGGGCGCTAACTAGTATTAGATAGCGTCTTCTTCTCCGAAAGTTGGTCTGTTGGATGCAAACTCTAAGTGTAGTCGAATTTTAATGGAAATTCACCTACGTATTAGAAATTTATGTAGACATCTTCATCCGAAATTTTACCTCTATGGTTAAACAGACATCTCCTGGATTCTGTTCGTAAGTACACGGTAAACAAAAGTGAGTATTTTTGCAGCTTACTCGCATAGTTCTCCATCCTTCCGTTATCGAGTCAAGCGGATAATCTCGTAGAAGTCGAAACTTACCTTCGGAAGTCTTAAAGTCACGAGGTACACTGCCCGGTCCACGAGCTTACGGTTTCCGATCTCCCGCCTGCACACGGAATACTGTTTTTACAGTTTTTAGACGTTCCAGTCAGCAAGTCAGCCGGATGATCCGGATCCTATCCGAGAGACGTGTAGCTAAAACTCAAGCTGCGAGGCGACGCTGCCCGAGGCACCTTCTGACACCTTCCGAAAATCCACGGATATTCGAGCTTAACCCTTCCGCATCGCCGCAAGTCCCCGTCTCGAAGGGACGAGAAACAAGAACAAGATCAGGCGGCTAATCTTCGTCCATTCGAGAAGTCGATTTTACACGGGGATCATCCCCGCGCGGTGAATAGCTTGAAATCGCGATAGGCGAGGGGGAAAAAAAAAGACGTGGCGCGGAATCGAGAAAAATCGGTCGAAAAAGTCAAGCGGAATATCAGCCCCCCACGAAAGTAAGAACGTATACCCTTAATGCGATTTGTTCAACTTAAAAAGTTAAGCGGAGCTGACCTGTCGGAATCGACGGGTTAATCTGCCAAAATCTGACCGCTTGCGAGTTTACACCGAACGGTGCTGCATGTTTAAAGGGATTTATGGGGGTGCACTAAGAACGGAAATATTTCCAAATTTTCCGTTAGCATTATTTAACTTTTGCTCGTAAGAGATATACGAGAGATAGATAGACGCTTCGGTAAAATTTGTTAAAATATTCACGACTTTTGTCAAATAAAAAATAATTTCGGTTAGTTTTACTTAGCAATTTATGTTTTCCATTTTTCAAGCGTAAAGTAACAGTCGTACTCCTTCAATAACTTTAACAACAATATTTTACCACATTTTATAAATTTACAAATATTATTGTAACTTCATCAAATTATAAATCACCAATACCTACTTACACTCTTCCCTTCTTTACCTAAATAACCAAGACTACAATTTCCCGGGTGTTTGAAAATCACATGTAAAAAAACCATAAGAGAGTTCACACATGTTAAAAAAATTTAAAGAATTCTATTCGTAGTAAAATAGTCTCGAGAGTGATATACATACGCAGCGATTCGGGTGGCAGGTCTGTCAAGCACGGTCCCGTTTTTGAAAAGTTCCAGCGCAACAATGCTTCGAGAAATTCCTGAATTCACGGATTAACCTCCCTTCGTGCTACCTCTAATCGGGATTACTTGGTCTGGAAGACAGCCGCAGTACGGTCCAAGTGGTTTATAAAAATAATACCGGCGGCGACCAAGTACGAAGGAGGGGTGGGGTGAGGGGGAGGGGGGTGAATGGCACGGGGGTGGTCTGTTGTCCAGCTACTCCAGCTTGTCTCCCAAACACGGGGCGGCGTACACTTTTGTGGGAATTAGAGAACTTTTATTCGTTTTCAACACGAGATCGTCAGGGCTGCGCGCAGACGAAACCCTTTCCGATTTACAGAGAAAATCTATAACCCTTCTTCGAGAGAGGATTAAGTTGGTTATACCTTAAGTCGGGATTTTTCGTTTCATCTGGTCATTCTTCCTTTGCTAGCCGGTCGATCAAGAAATCGAGTCAACCAATTCGTACTTTCTTTTATTCGTAGGTCAACGGCGATTAGAAAATATGACGGTAAGCGATACTATTTGATGATTAAATTTTTGGGGACACGTTACTTTCGTGTCGCTCATAGTTTTAGATGAAATAAAATTGCATACGATTTTCTTCTATTTATTGTGAGGAAATTTTTTTTTAATACAAAAATGACCATTGTAATTTGCAGTCTGTATTGTAGATTTTTTATATTTTAACTTGAATTCAATGAAAATAAAATTTGAAAATCAGAGGCATTTATTTAAGCATTTGCAGCATAGAATACAAGAGAAGAAAAAAATAATTTGTCGCTTCTTTTTCAAGTGTCTGAAGTGGTAAAAAGTTGCCATAATCAGAAAAATTAATAAATCATACTTACTATTTTGGAAAAGTTTTTGCTAAATTGTAATATTTGTATACATGAATGGGGAATGTCAAACGATTTTTCCACTTTAACGATCCATATGTTTATAACTTGAAATTTCATATTCCTATTTGAACAATTTAATACGAAAATACCCTTCTTTTCCAAACTATAAGACACAATCATAATATCTGAAAGCAAATATGTTCCTTTTAGTTAATTATTAAAAAATTACCAGCGGCGAGAGTGTTAGGAGTGATACAATAATGAAACTTTAAGATATGATACCCTGAATATCTAAAAGAATGACAATAAGCCTGAGAATAACCGAAATGTCACTAATCGCATTTTAACGATAGCAATCGTATTAAAATAAGTATTTACACGTAAAGCTCTAAGATGTTTCATCGAAGTGTCACGATCGTATCACTGCCATGTCAAACATGACAGCCATTGTTTCATTGTACCCCACGTCAAACTACCATCAAAATTTCCCTACCGTTATTTTCATCGGACCAACAATATTATTTCAGTGCAAACGCGGATTTTCATAGAACAAATTTCCATTTCGCGGAAGATGTGCGTCAAACCTTTTGTACAATTTATAAAAATACTACGTTTTTTAAAATCGTTTATGATTTCGATCGGAGCAGAAGATAGAAACGAAGCTGTAACGCTTTAATCAGTTCTCAACGAATGTACATTTATGGTAGTTTAATATTCAAAAATACGAATTCACTATGGATATTTGTTAAAAGAATGTTAAATTCTTATTTTTCAAAAGTGTACTTATAATATGATCTACTACAAAATTGTTTGTACGGCAATATTTTTCAAAATGTCTAAACGAAACTGATAGTAAGGTCGTATTCGAGTTTATATCGCGAATCATTTGCGCATAAAAGACAGTTCAATAATGAAAAATAAAAAATCAGGGACATATCATGAAATTGCATAAAATACTGACAAAAATTCGCTCGAACTCAGTGTCGCCCAGACCAGCTGTCACGCACCAAACAATATTGGACCGTATTTCAAAATGATCCGTGGTTATTACGGATTCTGTATGAACGATATTTTTCACGAATCGTAATTTTCGCGAAATCTTTGAATTGGCAAAAATTTCCCAAGAACATCTACACTTGTGACGCGTTCTCAGACGCCTTTTATTGTGTTTTTCGCTCACCACTTATTTAATAATCTGGATGTAACAAAACAAATGGCAGATTATCTTATAGTTTTCAATGTGCGGCATCGAATGGTATCATTGGTTCTTTCATTCTCATTTAACAACGTACTGAAATCGCCCGTCAAACAGGAACAAATAGTGTGACACCAAATGTATACAAGAACATTATAGAAGGAACGTAATGGACAATTTTGCCCATAATTATGCAAGTGGTCTAAGTCAACTTTTAAAAAATTTTTGGATATTACGTTTTTTAAAGGTTTTGAAACATTTATTAACAAATTATCAAGACTTTAATTTTTTTGAAATATTGACTTACAAGTTGTTAGACCAGTTTTAATTTGAATTTAAACTTTCAAGTCCATTTTTCCTAAACCCACCAAATTGCCTTTACTTCCACACCCCCTCCCTCTCCAATTTATTCGCAAACAATTCCAAACTGAGATATTAGCGAGACTTCGCGTTTGCGGTGATCGGAACGAGCTTAGGTTTATTTTGCAGGCCGGGACGGCGCGATCCCCGTGTTCACTGTCGTTTCTTGTTTATCGAGGGCTGATTATTATTAGTATAAACAACAGCGTAATCTTTCATTCGTCCCGGTCGATCCCGAGTTCGTTCTGTGGGCCACACTAGATGCTTAGCCTTGATGAAGTCTATTGCCAGACAAAGCACTCAAAACGAGTCTCGTTGAGGCTATAAAACGATTGATTCTAATGCAGCCAACCGTCTTCGTGAAAGAAAGCCAATATTTGCACGCACAAAAGATGGATCATAGAATGTCGTCCGACTAAATGATTCAATTCGCTCAACGTCCGGCAACTTCTTCCTATTGGAGAACGTCCACTTGTCTGTCTCTTGTACATATTTCTTTGGCTTCAACGATTCTATGAAGACGGATCTATGTACCACCGTCCACCGCTCCTTCATTCATACGTAAAACCTTATGGTTGCGTATGTAACCATTAAAAATCTCCGAAAATATTTATCGTTTCGTATACAATTTCGAGAAATGTGGGATTTTCGTTAACGGTGCAATTAGAAGGAAAAAAGTTTGTTGTCGATAAAGCAATTTTATCTCGGTTTGAACAAAAATCGCCCTTGGAAGCAACCAGTTTCTATGCGGCGTTACGTTTTTACGCCGAAAGTATCATTCAGTCATAAAGTAATATACCGCCGAGATCACGATATTTTTTTTCGCGTAGACGGAAGGAGTTCGGCTATTACAGAAATAGAGGTTTTGGAAAATTTTGCGGCCACAGCTATTACAGGGAAGCCTAAGATTTAAAGGTTTTTTCTTTCCGAAGGTAAAGCGAAACGAGGGATCGCGAGGAAGGGTCCCGCACCAACATCGATTGGGGTCGGCTTATAAATTTTTTCCACTCATAAACCGAAAAATGCTGTCGTAAAATTTGGTTCAGCGTCGTAGGTTGCAAAGGTCATATTGATGGCGGCCGCACGAAAACCACAGAGAATCCACCATAGATATATGACCGATGACCGCAATAGAAGTAACAGTTTTACGAAGTTACCTGAAAAGCAACCAGCACCGAAAACGTTCTCGCAACCCTCTATAAAGTGACGCAACAGAAAATAAGACATTACTTGCGTTTCAGTCGTACAAGTTTTTAAGCCTGCAAATAGAATACAGCTACCTACCTAGCTGAGCCTTCAAATAAAATATTCACAATTTACTTACGTCATATTATTACCATCGTTGCGATTGAATTATCTCTGCGTTATACGTAAATATTCCAAAAGAATTGTCAAAACTCATTAAGAGCAGTGAATACATTACACGTTTCAACTCAACAGAAATCGATAATTTCGTTAATCGTAGCTCGTGGCGTAACTAGAATAAATAATTATAAAAAAGTGTATAACCATTCTTTTTCTTTTGATGAACATTTCGAGCTTTACGAGTGACTCATTGAAATAATGGTATAATAATTAAAAGAATATAAAGTATAATATAATATCATACATGTAAGGTAACGAGCTGGATAAAATAAAAATCGGTACGAAACGGCCGCGATGATATAAAAATATTGCGACTATCTTGTATTTCCCGTGCTTACGAAGCAAATATGAATCCGGATCACGGAGCTTCCTATAAGGTTTCGCCTTTCGCTACTCGGAGGCGTCGATAATTGGCGTTCGGTTACATCGATAAAAGGATAGTGTGACAAGTTTTTTTCCGAATTTATGCCTGTATATATCGACGTTCTTGCCACCGGTATCAATATTTATAGCGCACCATTAATTCCTGGATAGATCAGCTTCGTCTCGATATCCGAGACATTTCTCAAATAAATATGTACTTAGGAAAACTTAACAGAATAACGAACACGGAAGCTTGATACGGGAAAATTTTAACTGGCCACGTGTGCTTTCCTCGATACGGGTTTACCGAATATGAATTCGACTGGAATTATGACTAACATTTCTAAGACATTGCTTTTAATAAGGTATTTAAATGTTCGTTAGGATTGAGTTTTAAATAACCAGGTGATCATTCAGAATTAATACTTTATTTTCAACGATGTTGTCGGGGTGGAATGAATGAAGCAGACATTTAATTAAGTAACGGCAGGTCGAGTACTTTATTATTCTACTAAAGCCAGTGGCACACAAGTTTTTGCTGAGTAGATATCTACATGTATATTTATCCGTGGAATTATTTTTGACGTACACTTATTAGTGGCACTTGTATGTTTAGGATCAAAATGTCAGTTTAATTCTATTAGTAGAATCTTATTAAATAAGGCAGACCGTACAGCCATGTACGGTTTTGTGTTATTCGTTTCCGTTGTCGCACATGAAATTCCATAACACTCATCTTATAATTTTTTAATGAATTTTTTACTTTCATTTTCTAAATTTCTAATTCTTTCCGAAAATTAATGGCTACCAGTAGGCTACCAAAGATTTGACTAACACAGGCCTGGAGGATTAGCAAGAGAAATCTTTAATTCGAAAAAATAATAAAGCTACGTAGGTATGGTTGTTATTGTCAAAACGCGTATCTATTAAAATTATATTTTTGTTCTAATTTGGCTGTGTTTAATAATCCCTTTCCTTTAGATTTAGTGCAATAAGAATAAGAAATTAAAGCACGAACAGTTTTTAAGATTAAAGAGTTAATATTTGTTATATTCCTCGTTTCTGCAGAAGATGCCAGTGAAACTGAATAAACGTCACCAAACCTAAAACCTCCATGCGAAAATGACATTCTTGGCAGCCCTACAATTAACAAGTGTCACATATTATCTCAAATATTTTGCTCTCACAATAAATAAGGTGACGGAAACAATTTAATAAATAATGTGAAATTGATACGCTCCAAATTAATATACGTAAATATAATTTTCAATTGCATTTGCAAGGTGATTTGAGAATCTCTGGGAAGGGGAGACAAGAAACTGTTACGATTAGGGAGGATGCAGTATGTTTTTGTAGCTACCGTACGGCTCCAGACAGTCTGGTAATTCGATATACGTGTACACGGTAGATGATATCTCACAAGATACTAGATAGGCTCTGCTTTTCTTTATCTGCCAAGTACAATGGACCTTTGTCTGGAATCCGATCGTTTCCTTACACACGAATTCGGCTACCAAGATGCACTCGAGGAAAAACCATCCGCCGTATGGCAACGTTTTATTTTCTTTCTCCGAATAAGTATCACTCGTACAATGCCCTGTACACATTTTCGGAGTTGGCAGTTTTAAAGTACCGCGAGTTTTCGTGCGATAGCGGCGATAGTGGGAAATACGACCTACTTTTCCGCATTTTCTCAAAACCGCAATTTGATTCCGTTGACGTAGCAGAGTCATTTGCTTTACTTTCCAAGTTGAGTATAATATAAACGAGTATTAATCTGTAAATTCTACCCGAAATACTACAGTTTTGATGCAGATTATCACAAGATTACGAATATACAGATTTTTCGGGCGATATAGATCGGTATTAACTAGAAAAGATGTAGAAATGAGATTGGGAAATTTACTGATATACTTTTCATTTGTAAGTCTGGCCAAAATCCTTTACGTAGAGCTAAATATTTTCAAAACAGTGTTACAAAAGTCATTAAATTAATTTTGTTCATTCGAAGAATTACGTAAGCGGTTTAGAATAATTTCCAAGGCAATCATAAGAAAATTTCAAGGAAAATGTTCAATTTTCTATCGATTTTAATATCAGAACTCTACGCTAACCTGGCATACATTTAAATTCCCTGCACCCTGCCTAAGTATTAAAATTATAATAACCCAACAATTTATCCCACTCGTATCATAAAAATCCATTTCTTCATTACGCCAGGGCTGTCTCTACCTTCAAAAGGCACCAGGAAATAATTGCCACCGCGAAACCTCTTCGCATAATGTCCGGTGGGATCCAAGTGAGCAGCTGTGAGATTTGTAAATTAGGAGGTCCCTCGGGTATGTTGTGCCAGGTTCAGGTACAGTTTCATCGCACGCCCGGATATCCATTACCATTTACCATGGGTGAGTTGATGGATTCGAAAAGTCGGAAAGGAGGCGCGTCTCTGGAAGAACGTGCTGCGCAGAGGCGTGAATGGCGAGATGATTGGATAAAGAGGAAGCCTCCGGTGAGGTTTTGTCGGATTCCCGGCTTCTGAAGTCGCCGGACAGCCCGCCACAATGACCCACTCTACCCGTGTACACGTCCTCCTGCGGATCTTACGAATAGGGAACGTGGTCGCACGTCTTTTTCACCCGGCGAACTAGAACGGCCGACTCGACTCAATAGAGAACGAATAACGAACGCCGAGAGCCGACAACGGAAGATGAAGTTGTTAAAACCTCGTGCAAGCCCACGTACACGCTCCATACAGACTCCGGACCGCCTGCCCGTACAAGGAAATCCGTTTTGCACCACTTCTCCTCCTCATTGTCGGGACTTTTGTTCGCGCGGCTATGCGGCGATATTCGCAAATTCCCGATACCTCCTGGCCGCGTGACTCGCGGAAATTGACCGTTCTATCGTGCCACCTTGTTTTCAAACACGTTGCAGAGTGTTAGATAAAGGTAACACTGAGCTTATATCTATAGTATATGTGTAAGACAGTCACTGGATTACTGTACATCCATACAGCGACATCTGTACAATTATCATAGAGGGTGTAACAAAAATTCTGGGACACTTTAGGTTTGTAGATAGAACGCATAAAAATAAGAAAAAAAAGTCTTATAAGGTATGGGCGCAACCCACCCCCCTATCGAGATACAACCCCTTTTGTAAAAAAGTTTTAAAAAATCATATAGCTGTAAGTTAGACGTAATCAGACCTTCAGACTGTAAAGACGTATTAAGATCGTTATAATAAATAAGTGTTATATTCGAACGCAAACGTGTCTTCTACACCTAACAAACTTGCAATTGTTTGCGAAACTGGATATAATTAATTTTCTTACAGTTTTATGTAAAATCTGTCACTGTTTTATTCCTGTAGAAAATAAGGAATGAAAATAGTATCGATAAATACTATGAGATGTGTAATACTTATATCGTTAAAAGAGGCGTTATCAGATACAATCAACTGTTCCTATGTTGTTCTTCGTTTGACAACGCACCTAGGCAATGGAATAATAAATGAAGGAATCAAGTAATCGTTTGCTAAACGTATTGCTCGACGCATGACTCCGGTCCTAATCTTGTTAAGTAAGATTCACCAGTAACTCGGTAGTTCCACGAAATCTGACTCGAGTAGCGATCGGCGACGAACGTTTTACCGCCTATAATATACAGGAACGACGTATAAATAAACTACAAACACGGATCTACCGAGGAACATGCTTAGGGCTACTTTACGGACTCCTCATCTCCGTCTTATGAATGAATTTCACTGGGAACGTTAGAACTGTCTGAGAACAGTATTCCCATTTTTAATGGGTAGCCGAAATTCAAATTTGCGTAAAATTGATTTTCTAAATATTTCCTACAGTGTCCTTTTATCTTCAATGCCTTGTACAATTGCTATACTTCCAACAAATAATGAATATGCGTATTTGTATTTTAAATTAAAAATAATGAAAGTGCAAAAGTTTTAGAATTTTTAAAATTTTTCGAATTCTCAGCGTTTAAATTAAATTACATTAATTTTTATAATCTCTCTATTTAGATTTTAACACAAAAAATTCTATTGATTTTAAATAACAAATATTTGCTTGAACGATATTCTTTAGGGATACTTATAATTCTCAGCCACTCTAATTATTTTCTAAGATGTATGTACCTTAAAATTACATTTTATTTGTCCACGTTTGAACCAAACGCTAAACATCTAACATTTGTTTCCTAGATTTTATCGGGTCAGCTTCTCGGTGGCTCATTTGTCACATTTATCAAATTATCGATGAGATTTGCCCTCTAGCTTGTAGCATTCTGTTTTTCTCTCTCTCTCCCTCTCTCTCTCTGTGTCTACAAACCTTGACAGGTTCCTCTTGAAACACGTATGCGCAGTGATTCACAAGCAACGCCGCACACATACACGTCCAGGCAGGCAGGACCGTGTGCGAGAGATGAAAAAAATATTCTCGGAGAGGCGCGAAGAGGAGAGGCGAAGGTTTACATTGGTGGCTCGCGGTTGGTCGCGGTACCTCAAAGTAATCGGGTGTTTGGCTAACATCTCCGAAAACAAAGTGTAAACTAACTAGACGTCCAGTCGATGTTTACTCAGCACCGAGAAGCCCGCCGCGGGAGAGCCGAGAGTCTCTCCCGATGCAATAATAATAACATTCATGCATCTTTTTATCGCCGGTTTTTACGTTTCCACGCCACCGTGTCCCCCGATTTTCTTAATCCGTCGCGTAACACGATCCGATACGTCCCTGGAGAATTTTCTTTTCGACGCGTAACAGTCGCGTCGGTACGCAAAAAAAAACGTGAACCACCTTTTGCGTGAACGTAATTTTAAAGATACCACGTAGACGAATCCTTCATTTGTTTCGAAAGTGTTTTTGTCAAATGCTGTTAGATCGAACAAACGACTTTGGATTAGGATTTAAAGATAGAGCTGTGAAATCTATTTTTCGACAGCATGTTTCGTTGTATACGTTTCAATCATTTTTAACACTAAATTAAAGTATTTAAATTAAATTACAATTGCACATAGACGGTAATCAATTTATTACGGTCGGTAATACACAAAATAACCTTTAGATTCTAATAAAAAAAAAGTGTTTAATTTTCATTTTAACATTGAATACAGAATATTTAATAACAATTTCTCTAATGCTGTGACAGTGCAGTCTGACAAAAGTGATCCCAAGCACACGGGTCTTCCTTGCGTGTTTTAATATCGCTGCGTAATATGTTTACGCCGTGCGTGAATGTTACACAGCGGCCGAGTTTTCCGAAAAGAAAGTAAGTGGAATTCCGGTTGGAAAACAAATGACAAGGTTCCGTCAGACGAGGAGGACTGGTGGCTGTCAGTTGGTGAACCGATCGGAGAGGCGAGAAGTTTCCGAGAAGTAAGACGACCGGCGCTATTGAATCGGACGGATTCTCGGTGAGAAAAAGAAAACGATCGGGCAGAGCCAGCTACCGCCATGCCGACGATAAACAAACTACTTTGGGGGGCAGCTTTCGGATCTTTGAAGCTCCGTCGTTGATTAATTCCAGTAGACGAAACCAGCCAGTCGGGTATTAGTCGATTCTCCGCTCGCGCAATCAGGATGTGCCTCGTTTCTCCAAATCGACACCGAACTCTCTTCAATTCCTCGTAAAAGCATGTGTATACACTTTGTACATTCTTACAACATTACGGACGTATTTATTAAACACGTGTGCACCTTATTTTGCGTTCGTATGGATGAATGAAATTATTTGTGTAAAATTATTTTTACGTTTAACGCTAAACCTACCAAATGACCGTTTTCAAACTTGGGACTAAAATTAAACGTTCAACGTTAAATCTGTACAAATTGTTATACTTATATACTTTTTTTCTATTACAGCCTGTACCAAATTTGCTATTACCTGGATTTAATTGTAAGGATTGATTTTGTGTTAATGAAATGCCAAGTAGATTTGAATGACAGTTTACGTAAGTGTCAATTTCCTAGAGTATTAGAAACGACCATAAATAGCTATTAAATTCTACCAATCATTGGATCAAGGTGAGAGCCAAGTAAAACGCAATATTAAATCTTTTAATAAAATACTTTTGCATAAAGCAATCACAATAGCGAATCACATGCGGTACAATCTGTTCTATGCCGAAGATAGAATGATCATTTGCAATTATTTTCGGACGCAGAGATGGTTCTGGTTTGAAACGGATACTTTTAGAAATTCTGTTAAAACGTTTCCGTCGAGCGTTCCTTCCGGAACAAATTTCGGGGCAACGTGATTGTTCCGTGCAGAAGAAGCCCCACGCTGGGAGAATCGTGAGGCTCTCTCGAGCGGGCTTTAGAAGACACGCGCTCCTAGCAGGAGAATTTGCAACACCGACCGTGTCCATTTTGGCCAGATAATCAGTCCCCTCTTGGCTTTCTGGCCTTCTGGCCATTTGGCCCTGACGAATCGACCTGACTGATCCTGGCTCGCGTCCGAATCACGCAGCACGAGCAGGAGGTCCCTGTCCGTTTCCTTTTTCCTTCTTCCTTCTTCCTTTTTCCTTCCCTACCCTTCTCGTACCTTCCTTTCGCCCTAACAAGAAACGAGAGTGTCGCAAAACTGACAACATATGTATGTATCTATGAAACTGTATGAGAATTATACATTATTTAATTATGCAAGAAATTCTCAGCACACGATACCACAGCTACGCTTGTCGATAATTTCCCCCTGATTGTCAAAACGAGATTCTAACGAGATTGTAAGATCGGAAATCCTAAAGAAATTTGCATACAGCAAACCACTGGCGCGCCGGAACATTTTTACGAATCGCTCGTATCACTCGGACTCGAATCGAGGGAAGAAAAAAACGAGCCAGGCGGGGAAAAAGCTTGATCAGTTATTTATTGGCTGTAAAGTTCGAGGTAAGAATCGTGGTGTTCGGTGGTTCGAGGAGGAGCGGGCGGGTCGTCCGTTTCCGGCGTGGCTCGCAGCGGGAAGCGCGGACAGGACACAGTCGATCCCGAGGCGTTTAAAAGGTCTCATTGTGTCCTGGCGTGAGACGTTCATGTAGCCCGAAATTGCGCGTTAACGCGTCGCACGGATGCCTGGCTGGCTGTCTGGCTGGCTGCCTGGTTTGCTACATTTACGGCAGCCTTTCGGGCCTCGGCATGTTGGCGCAGCAGGATCGCGCAGAATGGACGCCGACCCCGAACCCAAAGCCGAATCCGAGGTAGAAACGCCTATTTCTGCCGACAGCTCGATTATCGTACTTGACACGCGCTTTGCACACTTTCGGCCCCCGTTTATTCCGATGCCGTCGTGTCGCCTGCAACGTGACCCGCTGCAAACAATCTCGCCTGATAACTTTAACACTAGAACTACCGAGGATTAATTCGGTATATTTAGAAGCATTGGTTAAATATTGTGTAAAAAATAACTTTTTTTTACACAAAATTTATATAACGATCGATAAAAATCATTTAGTTTAATTGGTTAAATATGTTTGAAACAAGGAAATAAAGGGGGATAGTAAATTGAACGATTTATTTATTTGCATAGAGAAACATGGTTATGAAGAATTTTGGAAATCGCAGTGTTATAAATTTAAGCGATTCTTGGATAAAATGCGGAACCGGTCATTTTGACCCCCTTGGTAGTTCTAGTGTTAACACATTCACTGCCAAGCTTAAATTATATGAAGTTATTTTCATTACCATTTATAATTTGAGTGGTATTGTATACAAAAGTTAACAAACAAATTTTATTTGTAGTATTTTTTCAAGTTTTCTACATTTGTATAATTATGTTTATGGTCACAAAAAATTTGCTGATTCAAAACCCTATATGTCATAACATATTGAAAGTAGGACGAGTATACTCGTCTTGGCAGCGAATGGGTTAACCTATGTATGTATACTAGAGTGGTCGTTAAAAATTAAATCTTATGTGACGCCCTCTAAAAAGCTTCTTTTTGATGAAAAAAACACTGGGAAAATATTTTTTTAATTAAAAACAACACGTGCCTCAAGACAATCTAATTTTTTGGTGTAATGTTTTTTGGGAATTTTTATGAAAAATACGATTTTATTCGAAATACAAACAATTACAGAACCCAAATCAATAAAAAAAATATTAGTTAATTAAAATAACAATAAACAAAAATGTAAATTCCAATTTTTTTTATCAATAATTGACTATAGAAGTAAAGGCATTAAAAATAGGAAAGAAAGTTTACTTAAACCTTGAAGTAAAGAAATCTAGATATTAAAATAAAATAAAAATATCAATTTGAATATCTTTATTTTTTTTTATTATACGTATGGTACATACGTGAAAATAGGTATGTATGCGTTAAAGTGATGACAAAATATTGCACAGATCGGACGCCTTGATACTTCGTCAGGATCTTTCTGTGCGGGGCGAACAGGTCTACCTTTTAAATTTTCCGAGTTTGAAAATTTCTATCGTTGGAGGTTTCTGGATTTTTCGATATTCACGATTGGAAATGTACAGTAGGAATCTGAACATCTTTGGAGCGAAATCGTTTTCACCATACTGTCAAATACACGAAAACGATACACATAAATGTTTGAAGCTTTGAACCAATAACGTGTGTTCTATCGAAGAATTGAATAAGCACAAGAGGAACGGGAG
This sequence comes from Mimumesa dahlbomi, assembly GCA_917499265.3. Taxonomy (NCBI): domain Eukaryota; kingdom Metazoa; phylum Arthropoda; class Insecta; order Hymenoptera; family Crabronidae; genus Mimumesa; species Mimumesa dahlbomi. The sequence goes on along the minus strand of OU824118.1, from coordinate 4,216,926 downwards.
CGTTCCAAATGTTTGCAAAGAAAGAGATTGGACTACCTTCGGGATAAAAGATAAAAGATTTATATGATGTACTTTTTGAAAACGTTACCACTTGTGAGAGCTTTTTCCCAGGAAAGAAAGATTCTTCGATTCAAAGGCAATCAGATCGTATTCAGCTCGGACTCGCATGCAAATCGTGGCTACAATACCCTCTTCTCTCGTCAGATCCCTTCCATGGATCGTTCGATGATCCATCACAACCGTGACCACAAAATTTCGAAATGATTCTTTTCAATTTCGAACCCTGGACGAATTTACTTGACAAAATTAAATTCTGTATACACCTCCTTCAATTTTTCTCCCACAATGAGTATCACGAATGTCTCTGTACCTAGTTTGTCGTTATACATATCAGACAGATGTAGAGAGTAGAGTAACGATATCTAAAATATTTTGTTTAGTTTTTGACAAATATTTCTCTCTCTGTCATATCAATATCTTCGACAAAACACTTCATAACTCATTTTTTATGTCTTCGGGGATTTCAAGTTTAACATAAACTGCACGATTTTCAAGATTTAACGTAACTTCAAGGATGTTTGAGAACCTCAAATTACACTTTCGGTAGAAACACAGTTACGATTTATGATGTTTTCCACACACGGGTCGTTTGTCACATATGTTCACAATCTTGTTTTGTCTGACTTTTTATTCCCGTCCTATCAATTTACTCTCAAGAACATGGGCCACATATTATTAATTAAATTAATTCGGATGATTATATTTACTTACATGCAGCAAACATCTATTGCCAATAACTGAAGTCTTTGAAATTATAAACGCACGCTTTTAACACTCTGTTTTGTTTACTTTTAATTTCAAGTTTACTTTTAATTACTTTTTATTTTAAGGAATCGATAGAATTCGGCAAATAAACACAGAATTTGACTATTTATGCTAAATTTGTCAAATATGAAAGAATTATCTACTTTTTCGTTTTAGGAGTCAGTAATTTCATAGGCTCAAACTAATGACCGTCCAATAGATGAACCATCTAATTATAGACGTCACAGCTTTATCGTCGCGTCGAACTACTAAAAATAGACAGATGCCACTTAACGCGTTGATACATTAAAAATAGATACTTTAAGGAAATTAATAAGTATCGATTTTATTTTTCTCCGCTATTGCAATATCCGTTAAAACAATATGATCGAATTTCTAAATAAAAAATAATAATAATAGAACAATGGCTTATGTTTAACAAATTCAATAAAACTTGTGAAATCAAAAATGATATTTTCACAATAAAATGCATACGATTGTCAAATAATTACGGAATCCAAGCTTGGGTGCCGTACAAATCTCGCAATGAATAAAATCTATTTTACTGACAGAAATCTAATCCATTGTTTACCTAGATCATACCCATATTACTATTCATAATGAAACATACATGATATTATGACAGATAGAAGGAAAAATTGTCTCAAAATTTGCGAACTATAATTCTTAAGTTTCAAGTCGAACAGATTACTTTTGTATGTCATTTTTCTGCATTTCCTTCGATCTCTCGTGAATAGTGTTGAAAACGCCCCCGACTTATTCTGTAATTTTCTGTAATCGTTCGATTTAGCTGTATTCGTGGTTTTTCATAGTATGCTGTACAACTTTAATCAACTTGTAATAAAAGTAATATTTTTTTATGTCTAATACGCACAGATTATACATTCGGCTTCGGTTAGATCGCATTCTTTTTCTGCACAGAAAGAAGTTGACTTTACGCATTTTCCCCTTACGTTGTATCGCAATTTCGTGTAAATGTGTCTTACATCGATTTGCAGGATAACTACAGAATTTGACTACACGCTGAAATAAATAAATCGGTAGTACAAGATTGGTAGAAAGTAACCCGATAGTGAACGCGTTACCCTTAAGTTTCACTTCCTACGGGAATCCTTACTAAATCACTTCGAAACTCATTCACTCGAGAACAAGGCCGACTTACAAATCGGTATGCAACACGTGCGCCTCGAATGCGTTTAACATCCTTTTGACGCGGCAAATGCCGAAAGCTGCTTAATTACGAAAACGTTTACGAGCCAAGCATACCCAATTAACACGTTGTATCGGAATTTCCACACCGATGGGATAATTCTTCTAATAGTCTCCGCTATACTGTCACAATATCATGTTCAATTGACAGCTACCGCGAACAGTCGACCGGATTAACGCAAGCACAAGCGTACGAGATTATGTGACCGTCATTATTCGGATTAAAGTACCCCGTGCCTCGATGTCCACGTGTATGTGTGTTAATGCGAACGCTATTTTTGCACGTTGCGATATTGAATACGAAAGCAAACAAAGATCGGTTAGACAGATGAATAAGGAATATTTTTAATAATCTTGATTATTCAATGTAACGGGCGATTCACTGTTTTTCTGTAAAACGACGTTTCTACGGATATTTCTACGAGTGGCCCGATTTATTGTTCGAAGTAAAGGAAACCGGAACTGATATATAACACAAGCCATCTGAAATGTGTTTTACATTTCGTCGGCGACTCGACAAATCTCTTAGATCTACGACCGGAGTCGTAAGCGGGACGACACACTCCACCTTGCTCGGAAAACGAACCGTCTGTTCCGATGGAACTCCTCACCGATACGGCTGCCCGCGCTCCGTTACACATATATCAGGAAGGATTATCCTTCCGAGTACTAAGACTACCAGTGTTTTATCGTCTTTCAACATTTCCCCAACTCTTTTAACCCCTCAAATAACCCCTTCTCTACTATTATTGGAAGCCGCGTATCTGTTCTTAAGTCACAAATATTTACGATCAAATGTATGTACAACGAATAAAGGATTTATTTATTTGAATTTTTATTATACTTCGCTGGTTGCTGTACAGTTGCTCTGATTATTGTTTACGAAATATTTAGACAATTAGCGTAGGTAATGTAAGAATCGACTATTGCAGCTAGGATGTACACGTTATTATACGTATGAATTTATCTCTCTGTTATTCGCGTAATCGATACATTATACTTCGATCAAACGATCGATGCATCGTTGAAAGGAATTATTTTTTGCGCTCCAATTTCACAAGCACGAGCTTCCATTCCCTATAGTTCTTGTGCTCTAAAATTTGCCGTCAAAAAAAAGGCGGGCTTGACTCTTCGAGTAAACACGTTTTGATATAAATATACCGGTTCGTAGTATCACCGCTAATTAGTTTGCACAAGTCAAATTCGAACGCCGAGAATATATCATATGACACACCGTTTATACTTTTCACACTTATTTTTTTACGATTAACTACCGTATGGATGTACTCATGAAAACTGTGAAAAAACGTTGTAATTAGTGTGTATCGAGAATCTGACTGTATGTTATTATTTTAAATACTAGGGCGATGGAACCGAATTAATGGTAGCAAAAAAGCACTTTTTCTGGAAAACTTGGTGAATTTAATTACTAATAGAATGTATCTATTTTGAAATATTTGTAATGTCACTTCAAGTTTAGTGACACACGCTCATTAAATCACGGATTATTCTAAAATTATCAAACCATTTTACCTTTTAAACTACTACAGGTATCAAATGAGCGGGGGTCTATTTTACTCCGAAAGTATTGAATTTTTTAAAAAATTTTCTATCGATTTTCAGTACACCCTTTCAAAAGGCCAGCGCACATTGACAATCAAAAAGATGCAAGTTTTTGTAAAAACAAGTGAAATGGTGAACCGCAACAATGCTCTTCTTTACTCAAAACTCATATTCATTTCCTCGCGGTGTGCCAGGAACTGCCGAAAGCGCGAACAGTAACGGAAATATGTGAGAAGTATGTTCTCATTCAAAATCAAAGATTTTTATTTCGCTTCAAAAATATTAATAATAATAATAATAATAATAATATTTATTATACGGGATTCATCCCTTTGGTGAACAAGTTTACAAAAACGATACACAGTTAAGAACAGAGAAGAAAAGAAAAAACAAAAAATCCTAGTAGTAATAATGGTAATAATAAAAGTAATAGTAATAGTAATAATAATAATAATATTAATAATAAAATAAAACAAAATAAAATAAAATATAGGGAGGACAGATAGGTAACGTCAGAGAAGGATGCGATTCACAGAGTTTCTGAATCTCGCAAACGACGGGTCAAAAAAATCGATACAACTATCGTATTTGTTAGCTAGTAAGCAAATTCTATTAAAGGAGTTGTATTTTCCATAGTTGGTCGAGTGTTGTTCTGTCTCTAGAAAGTAGTTACGTCGTAGATTGATTGAAGGCACATGTATTTTACATTCTGCCAGCAAATCCGAGCAGCTAATATTACCATTTAGTATCTTAAACATAAATATCAAGTCCGCACTAATTCTTCTACTTTCAATATTAGTGTTTTTCGAAAGAAGGTGTATAAAAACCAGTTGAAAGAGTTAACGATCTGGTCGTACAGGACGCCCGTTCATAGTTCTCAGTGACGACGTGGCCACACGCTGAACTTACACCCTCGCATAATACAAGAATCGGTCTCGTTAAGGGGATCAGCTGCGACGTATTGTCGACGCTAACAAGCGCTAAATAGAGTACCGAGTGAAATCGTGCGGACCCACCAAATCTCCACACAGGCATACCTATGCAACCCGTCATGCCCACGGAAATAACATAAACAATCTATTAAAAATCCTTTCAATCATCTATCAATTCTAATTTCATTAATTTTACCATTGAATAGAAATTTTGAAATTTATATTTTAAAATTTCAGTATTATTTTTCAAGATTTAATAAATTGTGCATACAAGCATTGAATCTATTTATCCATCGATCGGCAGATAATTACTTCTATTTCTACGATATAGCCGAAAGGGATAATCGCCATAGATGTCGCATATTCCACGCTAAACAAATAATTTTTATCTGTATACACGTGTTGATTTTAAGCCTGGAAAGCAAGACTATCATTTTGAGTCGTGTAGAGTGATAATGGAAATAAACGATCGAATTACTGCAACTGATCGAGCTATAGTTAATCTCCCGGGTAATACATCTGAAACTTCTAATTAATAAACGTGTTCATAAAAGTCCAAGAAGTTATTGTTTAAACAATGCTGCATACTAAACTGACAGTTTCGGACACTGCCTGTAAATAAATAAAAATTATCGTTTCATTATGCGGCAAGCACGTGTATAGGGTCTAATTGTCGTGTGCGTGCATGACTCGTTACGCGCATATTATGCCGACGTAGTAGCCCCTATTTGTCGGCGAAAAAAGAGAAATAGAAAGAAAAAATTAGAAGAAAAAGCCGCGGGGTGTCTCAGACGTGTATCACCCTGCAGTGCTACAGTGTAGAAAGGGGGTGGAAAGAGCCGGCAGGGGGAGGGTGGTCGTTAAGTTGTCCGACAGATGCCTCGCCACATGAATCCACCGTCTAAATACCGTCCCCCCCCCTCACTCCCCTTTTCTCGTCGCTCTTCTATTTTCACTTCTCCAAATCCAATTTCACCTTCGTGCAAATTTTACCCTCCACGTGAGGAACGTGAAGCGTCCGTACAATTCTGGGATAATGATCAGACGAACAAATAGAGAGAATCCTTTCAAATCGTAATTGATCCGCAAAACATTGTTTGAATTTTTCATATCATCTCGTCGCTTCGGTTAAATAAGCCGAATTCGACGGTTTGTCGAGTTTATACGATGGCAATATTGGTCTTAAATTCTTTTTGGTGATTTATGAACGCCGCACCGACGGTGTAAGTAGTGGTCGTTTTGTTTCAGCTGAAATCCGGATACAATCAACCGAAACATAGATGTATTTGTCGCAAAGTTCTCTTATTAAAGAAAGAAGAAAACATGGAAAAATCGCCTAAATATTATATTTGTAATGATTTATTGTTTTAAGTTGAAAGAAATGTAATTGTTGCAAATCCGGATACAGATAATGTCGAATGATAAAACACGGAAAAGGTGAAATTAGAAAAACTTTTAAAATTCATTAGATACATTTTTGAAAAAATAAATTGAACGCGCGAACGAAAAGTAAAATTTAATATTGCTTTTCTGTACGATAATTTTTTCCACTTGAGACACTTTGGAAACAAGCGACAATTTATTTTAATTTTTTCGTATTCCGCGCTGAAAATACGTAAACAACTTCGTTTGATTTTCAAGCTAAAACTCATTACGATTAATCTCAACCTAAAACATAAAATGACATACTATTGCATCACCAGTTGCGAATGTATGCAGATAATATTGATATTTATTGTACAATAAATTTAATGTTATCTAGCGGCGCACATTTCAAATATTAAATACAATGTTATGTATACATGTATGTATGTACACTAGGGTGGTCGTTAAAAATTAAATCTTTTGCGATGCCCCCCAAAAAGCTTCCTTATGATGAAAAAACACTGGGAGAATTTTTTTTTAAATTAAAAACAACACGTGCCTCAAGACGATCTAAGTTAATTTTTTGATATAATGTTTTTTGGGAATTTTTATGAAAAATACGATTTTATTCGAAATATAAACAATTATAGAACCCAAATCAATAAAAAGCATTAGTTAATTAAAATAACAATAAACAAAAATTGAAATTCAAATTTTTGTTATCAATAATTGATTATAGAAGTAAAGGCATTAAAAATAGGAAAGAAAGTTTACTTAAACCTTGGAGTGAAGAAATCTAGATATTAAAATTACGTTTGTACTAATTTTGTTTTAAAATAAAAATATCAATTTGAATATCTTTATTTTTTTTATTTAATAGATCAAATCAACTGGAAAAAATTTTGATTTTAAATTTTTGTTTATTGTTATTTTAATTAACTAATGTTTTTTTTTATTGATTTGGGTTCTATAATTGGTAGATTTCCGAAATTATCTTAGAAAACGACTATTTGATAATTTAAGTTGTTTAGCAATTTCGAATCATTTTCCAGCAATTTCGAAAAGACGACGCACGCACGATCGTTTATAAAAAATTAAAATAACTTCCCTCTTTGTATCTTCGTCTCTACAATATCGACGGAAAAATAAACTGGTTGAAACTCAGAGATTTCGAACGACGACAAATTAACTCGATGCGCATGTAAAGAATTAATTATAAGAAGTCTGATCGTGATCCTCGCTTTTTTGACAATTACAGAGGAAATATGTGTATGGAACTCGAGCTTCACGTGTATAAATAATAAAATGAATGAACGATAAAATATTTACAACTCTTACTTATACGTAATATCGACGCAGATTGACCAATACAATAATAATTGATCAATATCATTTTATATATAAAATTAAGAAAAATGTGTCCCAGATACAGATTATCGTAAGTCCTTATTTTAATGAGTTCTTTACGGGTTTTGTATTAAAATGACATTTCTTTTCTGAGGCAAACTATCCTATGTCCGAGATGCACAGTTTCAAACATAAACGAAGAAATGTGTTATAAACCAGCCCTCTAGATCCATATAAAAAAATAATAATAATCTCGGTCTCCCTGTTTGCAGTACACAGTAAGCATGAAATACCTCGAAGGTGTACAAAAGCAAACTCGAAACGAAACGGGCTGAGGTTGTACCAATTGTAAGACAGAATTGGTCCAAAGAGGTGGGAAAAGTGTATCACCTGGTGTCGCTTAATTTAGTCGTCTTTTAAAAAGAGACTTTAACGACTTCCTGGTGATCCTTTGCGTTCTCCTTTTCACCTTCTCGGCACGCTTCGCCGGAGATACGAGAGAGACAGAAAGGATAAAGGAGGGCTGCGGGAGGCGAAAGAAGAGAAGAGAAGAGGAGAGGAGAGGAGAGGAGAGCGGAGGGGAAGAGAAGAGACGAAATTGGAAGAGGCCAAAGAATGGACACGCGCACGCCCCATTATATAACGCAAATCTGTTCGGGCTTTCAGCGATCTATGGCAAACGGATTTTTACATCGGTCGGCTACAAGTTTTTCACCTGCCTATCCGGCCGGACAACAATCCTCGTCGGCAAACCTGTCTCTAACAAGCTTTTCAACCGACCGTCTTTCCACGTTACTACTGCTGATTGTGAGGAGTGAATGTGATTTTCGGTGAAACGATCGTACGTGACTTTGCAGATTAGAAGGATCTGCTCAGCCTTTTTCAGTAGCCGGCGACATTGTCCCGATTTTTCCTTAGTACCTTTCGCTTTAAACATAATATGTTCTTGTTACTTTCTTTTTTTTCTTGTTTTTTTCGTTTAAATGAGTGTTCGTACCGTTAACACTATTTCTACCAAGAGGTGTCAAAAGACACCTTTCAAATTTTAACTTAAAATCATTCGTTAAGTTGAATCATTTCTCCACAATTTAACTGGTAATTTGAAATCCCAACAGTTTTGGCAAATATTTGCAATCAAACGAAAATGTTTCAAAAGACACCTTTTCGTCGATATAGGTATACACACAATCGTAGTAGAAATAGTGTTAATAAACGCAAAATTTGTTGTACCACCAATTTGGTAAATAAATTTTCATCGCGGATGCGAAATCTTCCTTTTCGCAGACGAATACAAAAATTATTATCTTTCTCACCCGCGAAAAGGAAATCTGATTGAGCTCGATGAATTTATTTTGGTGCAGATTTACAGGTGTTGGAAGATTACCATGATTACAGCGGGTAACACAGGAGTTGGTATAGAAGAGGAGAAAGGTGTTTCGAAATTACGAACGGAACTGAATATCATTTGACCCAAGCTGTTAGAATAATTGGAACTGTGTACCGCGCTGAAATTAATGAAGAATACACGAGACTAGGAAAAATGTTGGTTTTAGTATTCGTATAAAGGTGTTCACATTGTAAGTCCGTGGTTCTATTGGTGTGAAAATAAATACAAGAGTTTGTATAAAGCGACAATAAAAATTTCGTGACTCGGATTTTTCTTTGTACGTTTTCGTGAACATGCCCGTCATTTTCCAGTTGCGGATCAAATTTTACGATCGATTTCCTGCTACGTTAGAAACTCAACCGACGTTGATTTATTGAATCCGGAGAAACGTTTAAAATGCCTCGTAAACTACGAAGAAACTCATAGAAAACAAGTCGTAAAACCTGGAAGATTAACACATTGTATCGCGGTGATAATTGAATTAATTATTGCCGGATTTGTAGAGAAAAGCTGTATTGAAAATATTTACGACGGATTTGATGCGATTGGAAATATGCGGAAAGAAGATATATAATGGAACTATTTTTAAAAAAATTGTTCAGCAAGAATTTTTTGAACGTTGAACTTTGCATAGTGAATCAATAATATCTATGTGATCCATTAAATTACATAATTACAAACATTGAAAAAAAGTGAAAACAAAATTTAATAACATCTCTTGTTATCAGTAATATCTCATTTGTGTTTTTCAATGTAAAACATATTTCTTTGAACTCATTTTATCTGAGTAATAAAATTGTTTCAATTCTACATTTGTATAAAAGGAATGAATTCATAAATCTCGTTTTTGAATGGCAATAAAAATGCCTATTCCAGGGAGTATCGACAAGGAAAATAAAAGCTCGTTTCACGCTCATTTTACCTTCAGAATGTTGCTGGAAATGGTCTTTAAAATTCCATAAAGATATTTCGAATTCTAGGCTGGGAGGGATTGCTAGTAAAACTGACCCTAGAGCTCTATCATCGTTATTAATGTTCCATGGTGTCGGTAATATAATTCGTGCGAGTTTTTCTGATTAATTTCCAGAACACGTATAAAAAAAGTTTGAATGCAGGTATGTCACAAATGTGAAAGAAAAAATATCGTGGAGAAGGAAATCGTGACACTTCACCTATAACGCATGACAGCTTGCAAATAACGCATAAATGTTAACATTGTTTTTCAAAAAATAAAATGCTGAACAGAAAGTGTTACATATGAAACAGATTTTAATGCTGAAAAATTGCATTGCCTAGATTATTATTATTGAACGGTTGACCAACCAGTTGACATTCTATACATTGTAATCTGGAGTACTATTTTTAATATGCTTAAACTGTCAGATACCCTAATTTGAAAAATGTCGTTTCGACAACAATGAATTTCAAATAGAAAATCAATTTCATGCGAATTTCCTTAGAATCAATATAGTTTTCTAATATTCTTCAGAAAACGAACTATAAAAATGTGTTAAAAATCGTTTTTCCAAAGTATTCTAAATCCTCACAGCAGATGCCAACGACAAGTTAGCCTAAATGTTTTCAAAATAGTCAAACGCTGTGTAATAAATACCAAATATTTCATCCAAGTGTGACCGAAAAAAATTTGAATAATACGTTGTTTTTCTTCTTAGTCACTCATCTTGTCATCCCCTGTTTCGAGGACAATTAACGTGATTACCGGTCGTTCGGCGAGGCATGAACAAAGAAAAAAAAATGCGTAAGCCAGGTGGGAGTGAATTTAATGCAATAATAAGAGGGAACTCGTGGATGCTAACGACTTGGGCAAGTACGCATCATTGGCTCGTATCCTCTACTCGTGTCACTTACCTATTGGTCCGTGTACCTATTTTAACTGGCGTAAGAGCCGCGTGACCCTCGCTCATCTTTTTACTCTTTTAGCCGCGGGGTACAAGAACACCGATATTGTACACTCGCTACCGGTCACGTGTCCCTTTCCCTACGTTTTACAATACGTTGCCGCCGCGGCAAACAATTCCGCACGGTTTGTATTACATACAATAACAACTCTCCTCCGACGAAAACAAATTCGCAAACTTTTCATTTCATTTCGACTTACGTATACAGCGGTTATTGCAAGTACGTATCAAGAGTAGAGTTTGTTCGACCTAAATGTAACGATTGAATGTATTCAATTAAATATGATCGCGAAGAATGAATTCGAGTCTGTCGCTTTGTCAAAAATTGTCGGTAAATCAGTAAATTCGATTTTGACGGTTCCTTAAAAATATTGCGTTACCGAAACTTCAAAGAGAAGGGACCAAATAAAAAAATAATAATAGGGAAAAATAGTGCAAACTCCAGAACGCAGAGATTAGAATGCAAAATAGGTGCAAAAGATCAAATTTTAAACATCAGAGACCAGAAATATTCTGCAGATGGAAAATCGGAAATCAGAATAAAATTATAGTGAGGTGAAAACAGTGGCACGGATATTTCAAAGCACAGATTTGTTACGAAGTAGAACATTTACTAGCAGATAACCAATAAATGTTAGTAATTAAAGTAGTTCGTAGTAAACTACTGTTAAAGAGACCCGCTGTATCTAAATCAGGATTTTAAGAATCTTTAATACTTTTTTCGACCAATCATTATATTACCGACGTAATCCTATAAACTGATATCCTAAAGTTTAAAACTTACATTACATAAATTATATTTACATTTATAACATAAGTGCTCAATTGGCACTTATTTCTTTACAAAAGAAATTGCATTAAAAATTTACCGAATAAAAAATAACTAATCTATTGTTTGGTACATCCTGTGTTTTCCACAAGAAGTCTTTAATTACTCGAATTGGATAGAGCGATAGACATGTGACCTTTGTAATATAATTTGTCTAGCCAGTTGAGTAACCAAGACGGTCATCGAATATAGTGAATTTCATTTTGTACGATACGTCAACGAATGCAAAACGAAATTGTCCAACCCCACGGTTATCCATCGTAGTGCTGTTTTAGCTGCGGGATACCGACAAGCACGTGCCCCATGTATGTACCGCTGGGATATAACTCTTACACTTTTGTTCAACAAAAATATCATTACGTCTACCATGGGTTTTCCTCGTCCCAAGTCCCGATTGTGAGAACAATTCGATACACGTTTAATTTAGTATATGAATCGTATATATTTATTTCACAACGTTGCGACTGCAAAAAGAGTTCAAATCAAATGTATTTCAATTCAACTTATATTTAGTAAAATTGCATTATGGTTGTTTAAATAAATCATCGAAAAATCGTAATTTCTCCCTTTTACAAATCAAGATAAACAATATACGTTTGACACATTTTATTCACTACTACCTTTTTACAAAACTCGCATCAATTTGATTTTAAACTCGCTTTTCAGTTGAAAATCGTACCAAATAAACGGACAATTTGACACTCGTCGGTATCAGCTGTTTGTTACAATAAGTTCCTGTCAATTCTCGGATTATGAAATCTGAAGGAAGAGACGAAAAGATGGTTATAAAGAAAGGACGGCGCATTTTGTCCGGATAAAGTGGTGAAGAAACCGGGGGGTGAATTTAGTAGATCGGCAAACGCAGATACATCAAAATAGAGGAGGAAGGGGAGGCACCCCGACATCCACGTGTCCGACGTGGACGTCGACGATGTCATTAAACTGCTCGTTACGGGAAGCCGAACCCAACCAACTGGTACCGGGCACGGTCGAGCTATCCGAGGGTATCCGGGGATATCCGACCCAACACCGACGGTACCAACCTTTCAACCAGACATAGTCGCTCCCGTGATTGGTTACATTACTGATACGCGCGTAGAAGCATCTCGCTCCTCGCGTCACGACGATGCTGTTACAGCAATCGCGGTGAAACCCTCTGCCCTGTCCCCTTGTCGACGAAAACAACACCATGGAAATCGCCCACAAGAATATATTTCACAAGCTACACTTAGCACTCTGGGATACACTGTATACGTTTACGTAGGCATCTCACTTACTTTTCGTCGTTGCTCATCCTTCTTTCGTTTTCCTTACGTGACACCGGTATGTAGTTCTGGTATGTATTAGACTTATGTATAATGTATGTACATACAATAGGGTGGTCTTTTGCGACGCCCCCTAAAAAGCTTTCTTTTGATGCAAAAACACTGGGAGATTTTTTTTTATTTAATAACAACATGTGCCTCAAGAAGATCTAAGTCATTTTTTTGGTATAATCATGTTTTTTGGGAATTTTTATGGAAAGTACGATTTTATTCGAAATATATACAATTATAGAACCCAAATCAATAAACAAACATTAGATAATTAAAATAACAATAAACAAAAATTTTAATTCAAAATGTTTCCCAGTTGATTTGATCTATTAAATAAAAAAATTAGAGATATTCAAATTGATATTTTTATTTTAAAACTAAATTAGTACAAACGTAATTTTAATATCTAGATTTCTTCATTTCAAGGTTTAAGTAATATTTCTTTCGTATTTTTAATGTCTCTACTTCTATAATCAATTATTGCTAACAAAAAATTTGAATTTAAATTTTTGTTTATTGTTATTTTAATTAACTAATGTTTTTTATTGATGTGGGTTATTTGTTTATATTTCGAATAAAATTGTATTTTTCATAAAAATTCCCAAAAAACTTTATACCAAAAAATTAACTTAGATCGTCTTGAGGCACGTGTTGTTTTTAATTTAAAAAAAAATTCTCCCAGTGTTTTTTCATCATAAGGAAGCTTTTCATGGGGCGTCGCAAAAGATTTAATTTTTAACGACCACCCTAATGTACAACCTTGCAAAAGACCTGCAACGAGTTCTCGGTTTTCAGAAAAATATATTTGCCAATTATTCACGTGTTATTGATTCAAAAAATAAATAAGTACGAATGAAAACGTATAACAGATAGAGGGACGAACGAACGCGTAACAAGTAAGTACATGCGACTTCGAGTCGAGATTCGTGTAAACCGAATACATACATATATTTCCCTTTTGTAGGTACTAGGCTAGGACACGTCGTCTCGGTGGGGGGTAGTGGGGGAGTGGGTTACGCGACGCTGTTGGAAAGCTTGGGAATTGACCGGTCCGGATGTCACATTTTGTCCGTGCGGCATGTTCTCACCCTTGTTGTTGGGGTTTCGTGCCCCGTTTGCACTCGATACACGCGTAACACACGCACACGTGCGTCAACGTACGCAATTCTCCTCCGCTACCCGTTCTCCTTCTCCCCCTTTTACCCATCCTTAACAACCCCAGCTTCTTTTCCCCCCTACCACGCTTTGCTCTCTTTCATCGAATGATTTGTCTCTTTGCGGCTTCCGAACCAACTTCGTCGACGACTTCATCCGTGTACGATTGCTATTCGTCATCCGTATCTATTATCCGTTCGGTAGAAAAAGAGAAGGGGGGGTACCGGGGACACTGGTTCCCGCGTGTCTTCATTATCGGAGGTGTCAAAAGATTAGATGGATGGCAAGTTTCTTTATTTCTGTTTACGGACGTTTTAAAAAGTGCTCGTGGTATGTATTGAACATATACATATATGTATATTTCCGTTTCTGGCACTGATAGTTTGACCTCTGTCAAATCTAGAAACTTATAGAAATGAAAAACACTAAAGAATGATTAAACAGGTGGGATTACATCGTCGTTCGCGGAGGCGAGAATTTTTATTTCGTGGTAGAAGTGCCAATTTGAGCATTTGTAATACAGCGACACTTATAAATATTAGCCAGTTTCTTTCCATTCGTTACAAACCACAAACATTTTTTCGATAGAACCCAAGATTGTTTCAATTTCATGATATGAGATGGCCAGGTTTAAGAACTCTGTGAATAACGTCTAATGCCTTCCGAGATCCCGTAATTACGTGTGTTGATTCCTCTTTTCACTCACAATCCATTCTTTATATTATATTGAATCATTTTATTTCATTTACTTTAAGATGCACCGTGCTCCGTGTTTGAGATCATTACTTACAATTAGCGACTGCAAAGTTTGTAAATTTGTACCCGCTTTGATACGCCCACATTATTTCCATAATATATTTAGAGAATCCGCAACTTTTATCCCGATACAGTTTCTTATTTTACTATTATTCCGCAGTTGGAACGAAAGACCTCTAAAAGCAGAAAGAAAATTCTTTCGCAATATTATGCATCTATCATCGTACGTTCGTGCGGGTGGATCTAAAAATACTGCTAATACTATTTATCTTTTAATTCTTACTGTCGCAAACTCGTGCAACTTTCCGGCGGCAACCAAAACAAAACTCTGAGAATTTCTCTTCACACGGAGCACGATGCAAGTTCGTCTGGTTTGCTCGTGCGAAGCTTTTGTGAAACAGCTGTTTGTACGGTTGTCGTGGCTCGTTACGGACCTTTTTTTCTCCGGGCTGAAACAAGAAGCTGGCATCAGGACGTCGTTATAACGCGTAGCGTCCACTTTTCCACCATCCTGCTTGCACCCCCACCCCCCGCGGCCCCTTTTCGCCACCCAATACTCGGCGTCTGTTCTCTTCCTCGGTTGTTCGTGGCCCTTGTGTGCTGCAAATAAAGCTCTCCTGGAAACAAACAGGGTCGAGCTGGACCTCGACTGGACAAATTGACACCTCTGAGAGACACGTACGAGGACACTGTACACTCTACGTTCCCCTGTTTTCACCATTCGAGCATGTTGATCCACTTTTCTCGCTAGTTTAAGGACTGAATAGTACGTGCTACAAGTACAATACATCGGTATATGTATTGCAGTCCGGCTGGCTTTCCATAATAACGACGCCACGGACGTGCATGCCTGGTGTGATGAGGATGTATGTACGTACGTTACGTTCATAGATATTCAAAAAAATTTATTCGGTGTAATAGAAATTTTACTTGACTGCAATCAAAGGGTAGTTCCAAATTAGTCGTGGTCGTTTGGATCTTCGTAGTCATATCGGATATTTTTTCTTCGTCGTTTTATATTAATTAACAATCAACCAAATATGCACGAATGAAGCGTGATACGATGCGTTATCGTAGAGTAAAATGAGTCTATTTTTCCATTTTCGCGGCCTTCTTTGCGATATGTTATTTCATGGGCTGTCTAAGAGCTTTGTAATATTCTTTCATTCAATGTAAAAAAAATATATCCATAAAATGTACACAAAAATCGTAGCTGCATAAGTACTGCATTTATTTCCAGTCACTGCAACAAATTTAGCTGCATCCCTTTGATTATTATAAAAACGGTAGACAAGTTGCTTACAAAACACTCGCCCACGATTCACTTTGAAACCGAAACATGTTAAAAGTTAAAAGTATTGTAGGGCGTGAAATTTCTTTGCTCGTGTAGTGACTGTGTGTTCAGTGCGTGAGAATGTCGTATGCATAGTATGGGTTATGAATGTATGTGTTTCTGTGTGTATGAGAGTATCGAACTCCGACGATAGATTTAGTTTTGTTTTGTAAACGCAGCCGAATCGAGATTCGCGACGCTCGAAGTGCGAGTCAGTCGCTGTAAAGACGTGCAACGATTCACACGAGAATCAATGCCAAGTACGATTTTTTAATCATAGTTTTGCTAATAAAGTTTATGTACCTCAACCGAATCCCTCTTACTCGAATTCCCATATCAGAGAAGTGAACAACAATTTATTCTCTATAGTATTACGCTACTGAAGAGACACATCGTAGCTCGTGTACACGCTGTACTTTTTAATCACACCCCATGTGTATGTGGGATGCACATCTATGTATATATTCATACAAATGAAAAAAACGTGTCAGGACGTCCGAGTATTGAAATATTTCAATGATACGTTAGAAACGAATTCGAACGTCAATGTCTGACGGTATCGGTAACCGACAATAAGAATAGCATGGTATAATATACAATATATTTATGAAGTGACAGTCACGTGGCAGTCAGTGATATGATATCAGTGTGTATCCGAACACGATTCGCCACGTGTCGCTCGACGTGAGTACTATAACAGCACTCTCGTTTTATTACGATATACAACACCCCTGTCTCTGTCCCTAGCGATCATAATCGCATTTGGCTTCTGCCATTCACTGAGAAATCACGTCCGAATACAAATCACGTTACGTGCTTGGCTTTCTATGGTAAAACAGTATAACGTGCCTCGTCAACGATTACGAACGAAATATATCATGCTTTCAACGTTATTCCATCAACCTTTCGTTATCCATTCGGGCATAAAAATACAGCGGCAATCGGTTTTTTACACTGTAGTGAATTCAATTTTCATCAAAATTTGGCTTATTTAGTTATTTTTTTAGTTAATTGTTTTGTAGACAAATAAAACGGTACAAGGTATTTTAAAGGTTGAGGTAAAGTCTACTGCCTCGCATGAAGGATGGATATAGTTTTAATTAAAAATTGATATTTGTCTTGAAAGGAAAGTTTCACCTAGGTTTCACGGAAAAATCGACATGTTCTTCAATAATAAATTGCAGCAAACGACTAAGTATTCTTTCTTTCGGAGACTGAACAAATGTATAATTATTATATGATAAATTGAAATACAATAAATAAATAACTTTGAATACGAAAAATAAACCGATTATAAGTTGCCAGCAGTACTTACATATGGATAAGCAAAAAAATGGTGAAAGCTATGTATATTCGTACGTAATGTCGGTATAGACGTGTTCTAAAGTGCTTTCAAATTTTTCCCTTTCGAAATTTCAAAAAATATGTGTACAAGTTTCATGGTTTTCAAGTAAATCTGATAAAATTTAATGTTTGTAATGACATGATTTCATTAAAGGTAACATCATTCCTATTTTTCTTTATAATTGATATTATTAAAATCAAAATGATTAATTCATATATTCTGAACTGGATGAACCAGTTACAGCGATCACAGAGCCACGATCTGCCGAAAAAATCAAGCTTTGCACAGTGGTTGATGGCAAAACTCCGCAATTTTGATTTGCCACTGTGAACGACATCAAAATTATTTTCATTAACAATTTATTTCAGTAAATATTATTAAGTAAACGGTAAACATTATATTGAATAAAAATTCAGTAAGATTTAGATGATCTTGTATAGATCATCTAATCATCAAAAACAATAAGTTTTTCTTTTATTGATGCTTTATGTGCTGACCGAATTCTCAAGTTCTCACTTCTATATTTTTTACTTCATTTTTTGGAATCAAAGCTGCAGTGTTTCAGTTATGACAGGATTTTCGAATATTTGTGCATCGTAGGCGGTGTTAGATCATAATTTGTCGGGGTGGAATTAACCCAACCTTCAAAAATATACTTTTTCCGGGACCTAGAAATTGCAGTAAAGAAGGGGTCTGGTCAGAAATAAGCAAATATGTACTCCGAAAATGTTGGAGGTAAATTTAACTCATTAAAACTACTTATTGCATTATACTCTCACTGAATGAGGAAAGGAATAAGACTACCGCCAGGGGCCTGAGCTGGTTTAATCCGCACCTATCCATTCATAATTTTAACCACAATTTCGAAATAAAAACTTATATAAAAGGAATGATGTTTGGCATGGTTTTATTTGTCTTTATACCTTTTACAATGCTAGACAACAGCCAGTAACGTTGCGTTTTTTCATAACAAGATAATCTATAAATTTGTATGACTGCAAATTGTTATTGATAAAGACCGGGTGATTTTCTACGCAAATTAAGTATATTCTAATTAGATCATTGAATCGCAGCAAAGATATTACCAAATATTAGAAAAGAAAATTATGAAAGATGAGTTAAAAACCATTGATAGAAAGGTATTTCTACGTCTTTCACATGGTACCATATATTTATTTATAAATTCCAACGACTCACAGTTGGACAAAATCAGTCCTGTATTATCAAACCATCTGACGAATAAAAAGAGTAGTACCTATAATTCAAGCTATGTTCGTATTCAGTGTTTATATGGCAAGATTGCCGTCATATTTTTCGGGAAAATGTGTTGTGAGAAAGGAAAGAGAAGGGAATTGCTGGTGCAAGTATAGAATAGTACAAAGTTTTTGAAAGTGAGGTGAAGGTGAAAGAGGAGTAGGAAGAGGAACAGGACGGAGAAAGCGCGGAGCATCCCGGCCGTACCTGCGAGCCGCACAGCTCGAAATTGACCCATAAATCCGTGCTTCGTGATTTATTATCCTCAGACGGACCAGCAGACGGACGACAGGCATATTCGACGCGAATACTCGGTCGACTCTCAATACGAATGCGGCCGCAACTTCCCAAAACATCGTAGAACCACTACGGTATTGCCGAATATTTGCAGCGGCCCCATGGTCGATTCTTATGGTCATTTGCAATAGCCCCCATAAATATTTCGAAATTTAACCGATTGCCGTCGAAGTCCTTGACGAGCTGGCTGATTAATTTACGCAACATGCTACGAGTTTCCATCCAAACGTCTGATTTATTGTCTCATCACGTTATAAAACAATTAGTTTATATGAAAATCTATTACCGCCAATCGCGATTGTCTGCATTGTATGATACGTAACTCGCCGTGTTATTGTCATTTCGATGAATGATATTAATAAATGGGACAAGGCCGGCGAATGTACTTTAATTGCTGAAAGGAAATATGCCAATTATGATTTAAGATGCCAAGTTCTGAAACTTGGTTTGTCTACCTCTTTTTTTCTAAAAAGACGGAAAATCTGTGGGTGAGGTGTAATTATGATTTAGGGTTCAGGTAAACGTACAATATTTACAGTATTACACAATGTGCGTAAAGAGGATTTTCTATAGAAAATGAAATCAATAGATAAAATAATGGACAAATTAATTGGACGATGCAGGCTTCGGAACAGTTAAACACATGAGAAAGCAATGATAATAATATCCTAGATAGGCTATCCGTGTTTAAAGATGACAAAATGAATGGTGAAAATGCAAATAAGGATGATAATGAACGGACAAATATATGCGACAATAATAATAGGAAGATTTATTACGAACATATTAATAATGGCAATCACAGTTTTTGGAAATATGAATTTACTTTGGCATTCGTAACACTGGAATTGAATTTCAAAATCGTTAAATCGTTTTTCGTCATCCTCACGACGAATAATACATACATTTTTAGGGGCAGACATACTGGTTTTGAAATAGTTCGTGTATTTTATATAAATGTGCGAAACAAACGGTTTATTTGCATTTTCAGTATTTCACATGTTGCAGGAGTTTACCATCGATACCATGTTCGTTCTGGAGCCATTTTTTCTGGAGTGGTAAAACGAGCATATCCATTTTCAAAAATTGTTTGATTATTTAGTTAACTGATTCATTAAACAGCTAGGGATGCAAACTACCTACACATGTCGAGCAGAAATCAATTCGTTTTCGTCGAAGTGAGACAAGGGTTTACTGATACACAGGTGTAACTTGAAACATGAGTCTCGATGGCCTGTGAAATTAGTAACATATGACGCGTTTTCTTATGCGTTTTCAGTCGAAAAATATGCAATAACTGAAAATGTTTAGAAAACGAATGCGATTAATCTTGGAATACAACTTACACTCTGTTTTTCTATTTTCCCGATTTCGTACAGTAAAATTACATGTTACATGTACTTAATTTAAGTTTCAGTTAAGGTGTAATAAAAGTATTCCTTCTCAAGGATTTGATACAATTTTGCACAAATCTCAAAAACAATTGTATATACAACTATTCTTTGCAATCCAAGTCCTCAGGGTTTTGTCGCCAGGTTTGTGTTAAAATTTAAATTGTTGAAAAAGGCATATAAACATTTCCGGTGCAAATGTTGAAACGTTACTACATAATATTAACTACGATAATGAACGTTTGATTTTCATGATTTTTACGTGAAATTATCGGAATGAATCGGTCCGATGTCCAGTTGGGAGATTCAGTTCCACGTGGTAATAGTTTGAAAGGGTCGAAGGGAAGATCCCACGACCACCCGAACGAAGCCCGCATCTTGACATCCGCCGGTACACCATTTAGCAATAATTTACTCCGCATCGCCACGGAATACCATCGAAAAATTCAGAAAGGCATGGTCGTTGACACCAGGATCAGACTCTGCATCCCGGGATCCCACGGGTATATTGTTGTCCAATGACACGTACGTATTTACACGTCGTATGCCGATATCGCGCGCCTCGTTCCTGTAAATATGCCCGTATGACCATCGAAACCAGGGTATAATACTGATAAGTGCTTTTATTTTTCTTCTTTTAACACCAAACGCTTTTCTTCGTTCATGCCCCCCCGAATACGTATCGTTTAAGGAGATTTCGTTTCATCTAATTTAGAACGCGGTTCCGAATAGATTTAACAATTCATTTTCAGAGAAGCAATTGTCGTTTCATGATATATGAATGTCAGACTGCATGATATGTTTCGCTTGTATTGTATCGTGAATAGAATAATATTATATCACAGCCAATACTGCCCATACACGCTAAAGGAATTTGATTCGACGTCTCGATGTTTCCGAACTTGAAAAATTTGTAAATTATAAAATTTAGTAGGTTTAAAAGGTATTTTCACACGCTTTTTTTGTGTTCTTAATGTTAAATGAGATGAAAAACTAATGAGAAACAACCACTTAATATACGAGAGCACAATAGTAGGGTCAAATAGTTTGTTCGTTACAGATTACATTCGCAGATGTATTGAAAGAATATTATTTCACGCCAAGTTTTCCTGAGAATTGAGTTCTTTCATTCGTTGTAGTATTCTTACATGAAATATAATGAAATTTATAGGAAAGCAGTGGTCAACATGTAAGTAAAAGTATTTATAAGAATCGTTAAAGAAAAAGTTTCGTTTAATTAACTCGTTGAGGCCTCCCAACGTAATTGCACGGATTTCTACAAGCATTTGTTGATTTATTTATTCAAGATAAAGTAAATTTGAATATGTGTTTTTTGACTTCCAATATTCTCTATGATTATGAATGGGACTTTTCCCTGTTTGCATTTGTAACGTATGTATACATGTATGTGTCTATCTTCTTTCATTAAAAAAACGTTGAAGCATTCAGCTTTAGGTCGCACATTTGATTCGATGGATGCGAAAGTGTTAATATGATATCAACAATGCAAGCTTCCTGCATAGAAATTAGTCCCAGATAACATTACCATATTGCAAATAAATGAACATAATATGTATCTGTACGTCATGTATCCCTTATGCAACGTAAAATTATTGAAACGATTGAAATCGAGCGTAACCGGGGCAACAACGGGAAGATATAATGCGTAAAGTATGTCATTTTCGTTATTGGTCTATAGAGTATTAACAAAAATAATGATAAGTATTCTCGTAAAGACGGAAAGAATAACCAATATGTAAATGTCAAGGTACGAAGTTAGTTCCATCAGGATTTTTAGTATCTTCAAAGAAATATTTGTTCAGATTTTCTGTGTACTTTTCAATCTGTTGCGAGGGTTAAGATTTTCTATCCGGTAAAGAAACGCATTTATCTCCTCATACAATTCGTGCGTGAAAAAATCCTAGAGCTCGGAATTGATCAATCGCACCTGACGAGTCTGAAAAGTCGTTTTCTCAGGGTACGCGGTGCATTCTTCCAGGAGTGGGGTAAGAAAAAGATGTTATTCAGTGGAGGAGACATTGACGAATATGTCCGCCAACGTATATTAAAACGGGGCACCTGAAAAATTGTAGGATTAGTTGCTAACCCCCTCTAGAATTTGAAATTTGAAACGGTCTTTTCTGTCTGTTGTCGCCAACTTCCTTTATTCGTGCCGCACATTTCCCATCCGAAATCGTCCGGCTAAAAAGTATCTGTAAAATTCGTCCGACACCATTAAACAAAAATTGTGAAACGAGTCTTGGATTTAATTAAAATCTGCATAGAGTTGCGTTGTACTTTGAGAATAATCAAAACCCAGATGTCAAACAAATGATGAGTCCTATAAATGGTTTTAGACGGTAAATCAAGGTAAATAAACTAAAAATGAGAACCTTTTCAAGACATTTCTTGGTGTCAGGTTTAATCCATCCGTCAAACTCGAAGTGAAAGATAAATAATTCGTAGAAGCAACTTAGAGGTCGCGTATGAATTGATTGAAAAAAATGAAAAATGATAAATCTCTTTTCAGGAAAAGACCGCGTGATGCCAGGGGCAATAAGGTCTCCGGAAACAAATGCCCCTGTTATCAGATCAAGCAAATAGGAAAAAGAGTGCAAAAGGTAGGAAAAGTGAAAGGAGTCCCATTTCTTGGTAAATTTCTTTCCGGCACTGATTCGTGACTAATCGCGGACTGCTACCGGAATTTTCTGGCGTTGACGACCGAGTAACCCCGATTCTTGACGGGTGTCCAGTTTCTCTATTATCCTTCCGGCCCTTATCCCTTATGTCTTTCTCTCTCCTCTCTTCTCTCAAGGCTCTCTCGAGGCTCGTGCGGAGAACCGAAAATCGGCTACCGGATTTTTCGAATTCGCCTTTCTAACATGATTTACGGGTCCCTCGGTTGCTCCCGTCTTTCAGCATTTACGTTCAAAGGAGAGAGCGAGAGCAAGAGCGAGAGAGAGGGAGAGAAGGAGAGAGCAACAGCGTCAAGGGGAGTGGGGGTGGTTGTAACTACCTTGAAGCGAAGGAAAATCGAGGTCTTCGGTTGATGAGTGCTGTTCCTTCGCGTTTCTCTTTACCCAGTGACAGATATTCTCGTCGAGGCAAAAGCCACCCCATCGAGGCTTGCCACAACAATTTCTCTGTTCACGATGTAGGTTACCGAGGCGATGCTTTCAGGGTTCTTTTAGCCTAGTGCTTTACTGCCCTACAATAAATCAATTGCTACCGGCTGACCGCCAAGCCCGCACGTTCTCAAGGTCTTCCCTTACCTTCGATAACTTTTCGAAAGTTCCGAATGCTACAGCCTCTGTGATTCTAAACAGCCTCCCTTGGATTACTCGCAGCGCCTTGCCGAAACGATTTGCTAAAATTGTGTTTACCTTTCGCCATACCCATGTTCTACGGAAGCGAATAGCGCCTGGCAGTTATATCAGGACTATAATAAAGTTCCCGCGAGCACGTTTAGATGAAATATTTCGCATTGGAATTATTGTACTGTCTCTGTTATAGTAATAAATATACTTTGCAAAAAAACGCGGCAACTTATTTGTACTCCTGCTATTCAGAGCTTCCGTTATAATAATATTATATTGTAGATGTAATCACGCTTCTCATCTTTAAAATATTTGTACATTTATGTTTATTACAAACGACGAAGTTTTATACAGTTCAAGTATTAATCGCACGAGCGATATAAAATTTCTCTGCTCTAGTGTTTTAGTATTAATCGAAAAATATCGAGGGTACAATATATTTCTGCGAGATGCGTTTAGTTAGAGCCGTTTCATACGGACTAGTGAAAGAAAATTTCTTAATTTTTCTTGTATCTTAATTTTAGTCCAAGTAGCCTCTCTCATCCATTATTGGGATCATCTTACACACGGCCCTTACTGCACGTGGATTTTTGAAAACATCCATTCTTGTTTCACCGCCGAGCTTAATGAGTACTTCGTTAAAGTCCTCCGTGTCTTCTTTATTCGCGATCATTCGTAAATATAGGAAAACGCCTGCGAATACAGCGTATATCCTCCTTTTGTGTAACGCTGCCATTAACTGCTCCATCGAAGGTGGTTTCGTTTTACAACCAATTTTCAGCATAGTGGTCGTCAGCGTGTTCAGGTAGACAGCCAAAAAGAACTGATCTTTGTCGTATTTTATAGAATTCTCGGGGCAAGTGTTCAAGAAATACATCAAGTCAATGACGGGTGACGTGTAAACGGCCATTTGATAATCGATCTAAACAGAAACACGTATAAAGATTAATCTTATAACCTACCGATGATTGGTTGGAAAACCGTTTTTGAATTTTTTATTGCAAATCCTGCATTAAACGTAGTAGATTTGAACGTTTTTTTCGTTAACTAAAATGAAATCAAAATAATTTCTTTTATTACGAAGCGAAAGTCATACAATTAACTGGTGCTCGTGCTACAAAATATAACTTTTGTTTAAACACCGACCGTTTGATCGATTCGGTAGAAATTGGTGCATTAATTAGAGGTAATTTTTGTGTTAAACAGATTTGTAATATAAACTTGTATTACTTCGCAACGTACATAGTTGTTTCTTTTTGTCACAGAATTAATTAGCCATGTCCGTCAAGTGCGCTTCAAAGTAGGAATATCGCATGATAGGTGCTGGAGTTGTTGAAACGTGTTGGTATTTTAATACGTATATCACAGGCAATCAATGAAATAATTATTGGTAAAAGTTCTACGACTTAGATCATGAATTTATGCCAAATGACTTGCTGACCAAACAAAGTTAGTGACATTTTACAAAATATAAGCGTTTGCTTATTTTTAACGGCATTAAGTGCATTTTCCTTCTTTCGAGAATAGACATGTTTCATCTTTCAAGGTATTTAAAGGTATACATATTTTCTATGTATTTGTTTAACGTGCAATCTACTTGGAGGCAATTAGCGATAATTTTCTGCAGTTACATTTTTTCATTCTCTACTGTACGAAACATGAACTTCTTAACAAATTCTCTTGATTTCTTTTCGATTGATTCATTATTATTTAATATTTTATTGTTGTTCGACTGACAATTAGTTTGTTGTTTTGTATCGCGATATCTTCGAACAATTCGGGTAAGGAATCAAATTTGGCGAATTCGTATTCTTTGTATTATAGTTGTATCTTATTCGATTTGAATTTATTTTGTTACGTAAATAATCTATTAAAAAATAATTGCTTCATTCCGACAATTGTTTTCAACTAAACGCCTCAATACTTGGCAACTACTTGTTTTATGTTGAAATGTGAAATATAAAACACCAAGAATTATAATACGAAGATATACATTACCAGAATAAGATCCTGGGGGCAGCCTTGATCATTTTCTTGGAACATCATATTGTTGATCCAACAATCCCCGTGATTAAGCACGCAAAACTCATCAGGGTCGTAATTGTATGCATCGGCGCAGCTCGCCACACACGTTTCAGCCAATTTACGTAATTTCTCCGCGGCACGTACGTACTTTTCATCGGACCACATTTTTAATGATTCACTTATCCGCAAAAGACACACTTCCGTTAAGCGTTTGAATGCCTCTGGACATTTCGACGACATGATCCCACCACTGAACGAAGCAATGAGTTCTGGATACTTCGATATTCAATCAGATTAGAAAATGTATATTTTCGTCGCGGAACGCGGCACGTGCAAGTTAAGATACACAGAGAGAATGTGACATGGCGATTTCTAGATAAATATGTCATTCTCCGTGGTTATATGGCAAACATATGTCACTCCTGGTTGAATAAATAAGAAAGATAAAAAAATTATAGAAAAGATCAATGTCCATAAGGAAGAAGAAGAATCGTCATTTTTTTAAGGTAAAATTATATAAAGTGGCCATATTAAATTTATTAAAATTCTATTAAAAATGACCATGGCCGATTTTACAAGTTATTAGCTATATGTATTGTTTTCCCATTGGCAAATGTATACACATATCCGGCGTTAATTATAATTGTGCTAAACAAAGTAGGCTGCTGGTTCGACTGTGTTCTAGAAATGCATAAATCTAGTGTTGATAGAGTAAAATTTGCTATATTCACCTTCTCATAAAGTGCCACGGATCCCGCGTGAAATTTGGCCAATTGTTTGATAACTAACTGCGAATGTTCAAAAGATATTCCTTCCTGGCGGTCCTTCATGATGAATCCTCTCCTAGTTAAGTCCTCCATAATGAGAACTGTGGGATACTGGCACGCGTACAATAATCGCGGCCCTATCTGATGGCTCACCAATTCTTTAACCCTTGGTAAAACGTCGCGCAACACTCTGATCTCGGTTAGAAAAATGTCTTGCCTGTGAGCGATATCCAGGGCGGCTTCGTCCGTGGGTTCAATTTTTATAATGACGTCCAACGAACGCATCCCTTTGATATTCTTGCTGGTGCAATTTGTGATATACGTGACGCAAACTTTAAACACGTCGCTCAGAAAGTTCAAACCTTTTAGATTCATGGAATTGTTTCGAACGTCAACAATTTCAAACGACTCGTGCGGAAGTCGTGTGCGCAGGGCTTTCTCAAACACCTCCTCTCCGAGCTTGAAATTACGCAAATCCATATCGTGGAACTGCAAGACTTTGTTCCACGAGTACCGATCGAACTAATCCGTGACTTCCTGTTTACGGACCGATGCGATTGTCTAAATAAAAACAAAATCTGTAGAATTTAAAGTTTGTACAAATGTACATACATTAAATGAAACGAAGTCAGATATTAGTTACAAGAATTTGCACGGATTAACGAGTTAATAGCGAAGTTATATTCATCTTACGACGAAATAATCCACCGAATTCCAAAGGCAGGATTGCAAACAATAAAGTCAGTATGTAATACAAAATGGATAATCAGGCATGACTTGGGGTTACAGCAGAGTCAGGCAAACGATTGAGATGATTACATAAAAGCAAGCTACGATAGTATCGAACAAAATTGTAATACCATAGCAACGATATTATGGTTAATAATAACATTGAGTATATTCGGCGAAACCGAAAAACTGACAAAAGTTATATAATTGGTGGCGATAGACAATGAGATATCGCTATAACACATTAAAAACAATACGGACTGGGACGCTTTATTACACAGCGACGTTCGTGTTAAATGCAATACCTCGATAACTATAACTCGCGTACTGGTTAACGCGTTAAAAATAACTAGCAGCGGTCGTGCGTAATAAGAACATCGTGCGATTTAAGTGTAACATTATAAACAACAAATCGTAAGGAAGGCTTTATATCATTTATTCGTAATCATCGGCGAGTATCTTATGGAGGGAAAGAAAAGTATTTCTGCGGTATCTCCTCGATTGCTACGGATAGCGATTGGTGTCGTTTATAATTAATAAATACGATTAAGTCATCTCAATGGTAATACGATGAGCACACAGCTCATTTTATCTTGACGTACGATATATATATTTCCTCTACATGTATTCTCGTAAATTTCATTGCTTTAGACACGTGAACTTAATTACCACGGTCAAGAAAATCTCGATTGCTTTAATCCATTGATTCCGTCCATACCTAGTAGATCATTTTATGGAGTAACATGAGGAATTTTGTTAAAACTGACATATAATATAGTGATTGGCGTTAAATGAATGATTCTCATTTTTCTTTTTAATTTGGGTGATTATAAAAAGCGTTCAAGTTGAAAGTTTTATAAAACTGAGAAATCTTTTAAAATTCATATGCTACTACCCACTAGTTCATAAAAAAACTTCTACTTATTCTCCAAAAGGTCAGCGTTCATCACTAAAAGATGCAAGACCCGAAGTTATTGGGAATTGTTAATATCCATTCACATGTAACAAGTTATTGATCCTTTTTCGGAAGTCGAGCGTTCCCCTTGCAAAATCCGTTTTGATGAAGCGAATACTTTTATGGAGAATTAATAAAAAATCGAGAAAATGACTCATAATACAGTTGTTGCAATGCACAGTAACTCCATTCCAATTACGTCCACTATATTATGGTAACTACGACAGTAATACTACGTAGTAACAGCAATAGAGTAGAAGTATATGTATATATATTCCAATGACAGACAAGGTGTACTTGTGAAATCACATAAAACAAAGTTCCGATGCTGAAAAGTCGAGGAAAATTGAAGCACTTATTTCCAACCACCTCGTTTGGCGACCAGTGTCCAAAAAACACGTCCATTATTATTAATTAGCGAGTGAAAATCCTGTTCGATCCCGAGGAGGTGCTTTTTTTTTAACGTAATCAACTTTTACAAAACTTGAAACATTAGGAAGCATGGAGATTCACTTCCTACGGAACACTATATTTTTATCTAAATCCCAGACACCAGTCCACAAAGTGTTCGACTTGACAATACAACGAGCAAAATACACGCGCCTGTATGTATGTACATGTACACCCTTAAAATTATGAAACGTTCTACTTACTTGCATAGGCCACCCGAATCATACGTGACCGTCTGAATCAAAATCGTGCGGAAAGCGGCGAACCTTTTTCAATTGGCATGAGCAAACTTTAACGTCTGTTTTCTTGTCACGTTTGCAAGCGAATGCAGTTTGCTACACACTTAAACACAATTGCTAACGTAGGCACATGACGTCCCCTTCTTGTCTCCCCACCAGTAACACAGTCATATGTTCTTCCCTGTTTACTAATGGAAACAATTCATTCGCACTGATATTCGCGCCAAATTCACTCCACACATACGTCCAACGTATGTACATACGTATTGGGTCGTCAAGGAAGAAACTTGTAATGTACAATTTTGTCAACTTTGACAGCTTGTTATTTGACAATGACTTAATATTTTACTGTTCTGTTTTTTGTTTTTTTTTGTTAAGAAGTTACACATATTCCTGTAGAAGTAAATTATTCCAAGCTCTAAAAAGTATTAACCTTTTTTAAAAACCGATTTTTTTTTGATAATGGATCGGTCGGAAATTCGTACTGTCATAAAGTATGAGGAACTACGGTATCATAAGAATTTCATGAAACCGTGCTCATCGATCAGAGCAAATATGTACTAGACAAAATGATGCTAAAACTTACAGAAAAACAGCCCAGATTGGTCAACATATCGACTCCTATCTTATTGCAATATACCGCCAAACCACAAACTGTGCAAATGACCGTGGCAAAACTATAGAAATTGGAATTGGAACTGCTTTATCATTCTCCATACTCACCAGATCGAATTCCCACTGACCACCACTTCTTTCGCAATTTGGGCAACTTCTTGATAGGAAAAAAATTCAATTCCGATAATGCAGTAAAACTGGCCTTTCAGGAATTCATAGACTCTCGTCCGCCAGGGTTTTACACCACCGGCCTGAACAACCTGCCGCTTAAATAGCGAAAGAGTGTAGACAATATGGGCGCAAACTTTGATGAATAAAATAATTTCTTATTTTTATAAATTAGCATCAAACTTTGCCTTTTTTTTACAGATTTCGTACTTGACGACCTGGTACATAGGTATATGCTACGGGGAACAAATTGTTGCCCGGTTGACCTAGGGCCAACTGCACAGCCTATAGACACGAGGATCCACCCGTTCTTTGTAATTCTTGCTGCGTGGCAAAAATGAAATCATTGCGCTATCTTCGTCACGCAACGGAAGACGAGCGGCAAGAAACAAGAAAAAGTGGGAGATCTTTCGCCTTTATTACCTATGTGCTATATGCTGTGTGTTAACAAGCCATCATCATTTCAGTCCCCCACAGTAGGTATGTATATGTATGTATACACATACAATACATACGTTCATACTTGATAACCTACGAATGTAAAGTGATCTTCCCGGAAAACTGCGCGTTCAAAAGTGATTTGCATTTAAAACACGTTCATAAAGCTAGTCGTTTCTAATAGCAAGTCTGACACGATGTATCAACTCGTTTCAAGTAGGATGGAAATATTAGAAATTGTTCACCTTATTTTCGCGCGCAGTCTATACATATGTATGTATATGCTTGCAGATCGTGTTAATTTCGTTTCTTTAGAAAATGGTGAAAAAAAAAGTAAAATCGCTACCGTGGCTAGTTGGTTTCTCAAAGGAGAAACCGTAGTCAAGTTTGATCAGAGGAGTATCATAAATCATCGGAGGATAGGAATTTTTCCAAGTACTGTGGCAGTTTCGGACCCATCGTATAACTTTTATAGGGGGCCACAAAGCGGCTACCGTATCTCTCTTCTCGCCTTTGCTTCTATTTTCCCTCCTCTCTTTTCTCTTCTTCCGTTCCAACTTCCTCCAAATTTTCAGAAACCTGAGGACTTTTACGGCCGCGCATGCGGTAAGCCAAGAATCGTTTCGGTAGTCACCGCAGCTCCTTCCACGGGGGGACGAAAGTTTTTCGGAACAGTTCGACAACTCGAAAAACGTTTTCGAGCCTAATAAATCATCTTTCCTTTTTTTTCTCGAACTCTGTTTCTACGTTTATAGTGGTTTCGGCTTTGTTTAAACGACCGCCGTTCGGTTGCAGTTTTAAATTCAAACCCAAACTCCACTTTCATATTTTTTTTCGAACGTCTCATTCGGAATGTAAACATTCATATATTGCGTACATTTTCTAAACGTAGATCGATGTATCCGAAGATGATTGGCACAATTAATGAATGTAACGAGAGTTCCGGGATGGAAATTTTTGGCCGTCGAACGACATAAACTTCCTAATAGTACTATCCATCGACTTTACTCTTAATTTTTGTGATTTTTCAATTATACTAGTAAGTGAAAGCAGTAAGCAAAAAAGCTCGTGAGTGATACTATCCGTAACGATTATTTATCAGTGTTGAATGTTTATTAAATTTTGAAAAATACATGATTATTCGATGTTGATGATCGAGGTGGATAAAGTACAATAAAAATGGAAACATCTTCGATATTACTTTTATACGTCATAATACGAACGATAAGTTTCTCTTCTTTCTAACGCTGCACTATGTTTCGTAACGCGAAAGGTGCCGAGTAAATATCTTGATAATTCCCTTAAACGGTATTTTCTTCTCGATATCACGGATAACATATTATCAGTTTATCAAATCCGCGAACACATTACGACAAAATTACAATTAGATACGTGATAAAATGCCACGTTGAATATGAATCAAACCCTCTATGACAACATTTTTTATAAGACATATATATTGTACGGAAAATTTATAACTAACGTCAACGTGATTAGCTATAAAACGTGAACACTGTGACATTCTAATGCAAGCAGATTTCAAAGAGGAAGAATACAGATGTGCAGAAATTTCCAAGAAAAAGAATACCCGAAGAGCAAAAATTTATAAAGGCGAAATTTTATCAATACATAATTCTAATCAGACCCTCTCTGTTCCAATTATTTATTATTACAAATACTCGCATGCTACTGCTGCGTTATTACTTTCACAACAGTTGGAATTTTCATATTATTTTGAGTTTTTTCGCTCAGATTATTCGACTTTTTCTTCAATCTATTATATTATCGTGTCACTAATTTAATGTGTTGTGGGTGAACATTAATGCCATTACATATTGCATCATGATACCGAGCCGAGTATTGCCGCAGAAAGAAATTAATGAGACTGAGGAGGAATCAACCGTGAAATCTCACAATCCTACGTACTCGGTGCGTGGAACAATGCTTCGAAAGGGAAACCAAAGAGTGATTCCTCTACCATAACATACTAATAATAGAAATACGATTTATTTTCGAGACTTGCTGACGGCCAGCAACAGATTATTGCGTAGAACGCGACTTATTGTTAGACTTATAATTAAAAGTGTAATTCTAATATTTTGATCAATGAGGTTTTTTATCGTAAAACGTTTACTATGCAGCCCGAAAAATTATACGGTAAACATTATGATGGACGAATATTCAATTACAAAACAAAACATTTGTCTAGATTAACCACAATTGCTCCAATCATATACAAAACTGTTGGCAATGAGAGATACGTTAAATCATTTGTAGTGTATGTAGAAGTGTCAATTTTATTATACACATGTTAGATATCATGTATATGAATGCAATAAAGTGTCTGATCACTTATCAGTTCCGTACTAATTATCTCATTTACTGCAATGTTACATTCTCCACATCATCTGGCATTATTGCCTTGACGGAATGCAGAATGTGATAAAATTCATCTGGAAGTGATAAGAAATCCACGAGCAGTTTGCCGTATGCAATGTTACGTCGGTGTAAACACACACCACTTCCAGCACTCGTCAGGTATAAGCGTTGCCACTATGGATTATAAGAAAAAATTAAGTGGGGGTTATCGAGTAGTCATGCTCCGATTTGGTCGATTTCAAATATATTGTACAAAGAACTTGGCATTAGTGAGCTACAAATACATAAAAAAGACACCTTCTCTCGTACCCTGCCCATGTCTTTGCATGTTTAACGTCCTATGGTGGATTATGATTTAACAATTATTGTTTAACTCTTTCTCGTTACCATCAGATAATCATTTCCTTGAGGTCGTCGACATATTAAAATTAAATGAGCCGAGCTTGAAATCTCCGAAGATCTATCAGTCACATAAAGATTATTACTAGCGTGCTATCCCTGACCCTCTCGATACCGAACAATTTTTGCGAATGAAATGCGTTCAGTCTCCAAAAAATAACAGAGATAAATAAGATGATAAACGATATTTCCTCAACCTGTGTAAATGTCTATTTGTAATTCATTTATTTCAGATACATCCATTTACAAACATCGGCAGGAATAATAAAAGGACCGAATACATAGGTAAAATAAAATAAAATAAGCATAAACGAATATCGTACCGAATACCGATTGGTTTTCAATTTGTAATTCTCACCCGCAAAGACGATCATTCGTAATAAGTCAAGTCATTTCCACATCTTCGCTTATCTGCATGACCTTTCTGTAGCGGCCTTGTAAGTTTTGACATGATTCACCCAGCTAAATGTGATCTACGAGCACATGTTTCGCGCAATTACCATTGACAATGGAAAGCAGTGACGCCGATGCTAGACTCGAGATTGGAACATTTTACAGACAGCGATTACTCGACACGAATATTGGACATACGGCTACGACTCTGAAAGAAAAATGAAAGAACCGTTAACAAGGCTACGAAACGATAAACAAGGAACAGTCTGCAGAAATCGACAAACTGATTCATTTTGCAGCACGTTACTGCATGGGTCTCACAGTCCACTACTTATCCGTCAGTGTTTGACTGTTAGAAAAGTACCCGTTCGCCCGTACCGACCATACGCGGCCGACCTTGCACCCTGCAATTTCCATCAGCATCTACGATTAACTCTTTGGAGCACGGTGGGATTAAAAGTGTCCCACCTTTGTGATGTATTTCACGGCATGGTGGGACATTTTTAGTCCCATCTCGAAATCTTGTAGTAGCGGCATGTGCATAGGTTTATATTTCGTCTTATATACGTAAACGATGTGCACTTTGTAGTACAAAAAAAGGAAGTTCGAACGCTCAGGTATTATACTGTGTGCAAAGTGCCCCTGTACTTAGGAAAAAATATGTGTTTTAACAAGTACCATTCCTAAACCTATGTGGCACGGTGGGACTATATGAGTCGCGCCCAATAATAACAAATTTAATTAACTATTGTTATTTTGTTATGTTTTTACATTATGTTATACGTTTATTAATAAAAATATACCAATTTTGTTTAATTTAAAACCCGATAAAATTCCTGTGCAACATGGGTCTATTTTTCATCTGAAATCCTGTGCCTCAAAGAGTTAACCCATTCGCTGCCAAGACGAGTATACTCGTCTTTCGCAGGGTGTCATGCATTGCCAAGACGAGTATACTCGTCCTACTTTAAATATGCTAAAACGTACGCAAATACGAAAAAGGATGTCGAGTCCTGTTGCCTTCCCACTGCCAACGACGAGTATACTCGTCTTTGGTTTTATGCTTGTAAACGATTATGTATGATAATATATGTGCTCTTACCAAGAAATAACAGAGCTTTAGTAAACAATAACACTCAAAATATAAATGGCAATGGGAATGACTTCATATTACGTTGTCCCATAAGTTCCTTCCGCGCTACACTATGTATGCACTCGAGCCGGCTATATGTGTGAACATGCAGTGTGCTACGAGCTCCTTCCATAAGGTGAAACGATCAATTCTGCAAAATATTGCAATCAATTCGATAAATTGAAAGCAGCTATAGTCGAAAAACGGACAGACTTGGCGACCGACGAGGCGTTGTTTTTCAGCACGACAACGCAAGACAGGCTCTTTTACAGTTTGATTGGGATATTTACCTCATCCTCCGTACTCCTCAGACCTTACCCTATTCGATTATTACTTGTTTCTATCGTTAAAAAATTCTCTCTGTAATAAATGTTACAAATACGAAAGTGAAAAAAAAACGCATCTCGATGAATATTTTTGGAAAGAGGGCATAATGAGACTTTCTGAAAGATGGAAGAAGATAATAAAGCAGAACTGTTCAATATAACACAATAAACCAACCTTAAACAACAACTATCATCTAGTGATTGCGCATAAAAAAAAGGAAGGAACTTATGGGACAACCTAATATAATTTAGGCTTGGCAGCGAATGGTTTAAACTGCGGACGAAAGGAACCCGTTTCAGCGTTATTTTCAATCGTTTCAGAAACATCGAAGACAGGACAAAACTTCGCCGTACGATCAGAGACGTTTTCGGATCCACGCAGTTCGGCTCGAGTCGCGTGCTACGAGCCTGGCTCGTTATTCCGGCTAAACGGGTGAAGGGTTAACGTTGACACCACAGTCGCTCGTTTGGCAGTCGGCACAGATTTCGGACGAAAGTCGCAAACTTTCTCCGGTGAAGAAAGACGCGAGAAGGGGTAGAGTATCCACGAAACTGTCGGGGGATGTCGGGGGATGTCGGGGGATGTCGCGGCGTGCTCGGCACGGGCGATCGGCGCGTAGACCCCTGCGGATCGAGACCCCTTTGTCCCTTTCGCTGCGAGTTTACGGCCCCGCTGAGCTCGGAAATTTACGGCGACCTCTCAAAACCGATCCAAACACGTACCGGTCCATTCGAGACGTGCTGCGTGCTGCGTGCTCCTCGAGCATGCCGCGCCACGCGCACCACGTCGAACGCTCGCTCCACCCCTGAATGCTACAAGCTGCGTTTACTGTTATGTTCTGTTAGGTGTCATGTCGTCTGGATCGTTGGTTCATACGATACTATTCATTGATCGTTATGCTATGCGATATTTCTAGTTTCCACCCTTGCGCTCTATCGATTGATTTTGGAAACTTTAGATAGCAACGCTTGAACGTGGCAAAGTGATGGATACCATGTTCTTTGTCGCTGGATCTCCGAAGACATAGAGTCGATTTTCTAGAGACGGAATAATTATTTATTTATGTAATACTTTTTCTATCCGCTACTCTAATTCCGTTGACACGTAATATAGGGGATGTAAATATGGAAAACACATAATTGTTTATTAGTTGATTGTTTAAAAAGCTTTAGATGGTTTAACCGTAGTAAAATGTTGTACGTAATAATAACACGTCCACATTTTAAAACGTATAAAGTACTTTCAAAATATTAAGTATAAAATATGAGATTTGATGCAAATGTGGGTGGATTAATTACGTTTCAAATTACTAAACCACTATGTTATCAATGTAGCGGTACAGAGGATTTCATTCATCTGTATCAGCTATCTTAATTGTAATGTTACTTGTAACAGTATTTGATTCAAATATTCCGTTTTATTTTGTGACAGGGCTTGATTATTGCGTGCAATAATTACAACATTCAATTCGATACCGTAATAGATGGGTGTACATTAGGGTGGTCGTTAAAAATTAAATCTTTTGCGACGCCCCCTAAAAAGCTTCCTTTTGATGAAAAAACACTGGGAAAATTTTTATTTTTTTTTAATTAAAAACAACACGTGCCTCAAGTCGATCTAAGTTAATTTTTTGATATAATCATGTTGTTTGGGAATTTTTACGAAGAATACAATGTTATTCGAAATATAAACAATTATCGAACCCAAATCAATAAAAAAAAACAGTTAATCAAAACAACAATACAAAAATTTTAAATTCAAAATTTTTCTCAGTTGATTTGGTCTATTAAATAAAAAAATGAAAGATTCAAATTGATATTGTTATTTTAAAACTAAATTAGAACTAACGTAATTTTAATATCTAGATTTCTTCACTCCAAGGTTTAAGTAAACTTTCTTTCGTATTAACTTAGATCGTCTTGAGGCACGTGTTGTTTTTAATTTCAAAAAAAAATTCCCAATGTTGTTTCATCAAAAGGAAGCTTTTTAGGGGGCGTCGCAAAAAAATTAATTTTTAACGACCACCCTAGTGTACATGTTGTTATACATTCCCAGCTAGAATTTTTCTCTACGAAATAACGTTTCGTTGACTCGATCATCTTCTGTAGCTTCAAATGTACCGTTGCTTAAAACAAAACCTATTCAAAACGTTGAATGGCCATAACTTAACAGGTCTTGAAAATTTCACCAACGATACGTGTTTCAAACATGCGAAACACCCGACTAACTTACAATTAGTCTAACTCAAAGCTTGATAGTTTCACGTAGAATGCAGGTATACCGCGATCACAAGGGAGTAAGTTTTCGGTCGAAATTGAAGTAAAACAGATATGAGACTTGTAGATAGTATAATACGAGTTGTATACTTCAAGGTCCCAAAAGACGTGGTATTATCTAATGATCAACGGCAGGAGACCTCTGAGGTGCAGGCTCCTTGTGGGTAATCAAGTTAAGAATTTATATAAAACACTGGCGGATGATCGTAGATGATGGCAGAGCAGGGTGACATAAACTCGGTTACATAAAACAGATGCACGAATACGCGAGAGGGAAGCCCCAGTGTTTCTCTGTAGTAGAACCGCTATGGGAGAAGCCCTTTCGAGAAATCTTTACATATGCATGGACCACCAGCGATACCATACAACATCGTCATCTACTTTTACCCGCTCGACGTCATAACACGCTGAAGATTGCAAGAACACGGTTCAACACCACCAGCGTACCCTTGTTAATGTTCAAACTGACCGATTTATCAATTAGATTTCTCTTTTCTATACGCTTTTCTATACAGGGTGTAACAAAAATTCTGGGACACTTTAAGTTTATGAATAGAATGCATAAAAATAAGAAAAAAAAGTCGTATAAGTTGTGGGCGCAACCCACCCCCTATCGAGATAGAACCCCTTTTGTAACAAATTTTTAAAAAATCATATCTTCGAAATGGTACGTCGTAGAAGAACCGTTTTGATTGCAATATAACCGGAGTAGATCAAAGATAATAGAAAAAAATATAATTGCTGTGATTATTGCTGTTAAATAGCATTTATTCTTGTTTAATCCATACAACGTCGATTACCTATATCGTAGCAGGTTTGTAACAACTTGGGAAAAATTGAGGGCAATCACTAAATCTTCCTGTGCGTAGATAGTGATATTTTTTTCGTTAACTTTAGTCTCTTCCGGTTGTAAGAGAAATATAATTTCAATTTAAATGCATAGGGTTATACTAGACACGAATAGTAATGCTCCGTTGTTCACGAGCAGTCTGCATCGAACATTGTCGTACAAAAATACTGCTCCGCCGAAAGTGTAGCCGTAGCTGCAAGGTTAAGGGTAGAAATAAAGGTATACAGTTAGATTATGGCAAAGACGTTAAGACGCATAACTCTACAAACGTGTGGTTGTATGTACCGCCAACAAACTTTATGCGTATACGGCGTGTATATGAAACGTCGAAATTTTGGTAAATTTTGAGGGTGTGAATGTGAATCATTCTTAAACGCGGCGAAACGGTTCTCACGGAGAATAAATTTCATGAAAAAGTCGTACAGATTATTCGCCAAAACCTAAACTACGAAATACAAACCAAAATATGTATGTTAATTCAAGCAAGATAAAATGCGGAACAATGCCCATCTATTGTAAATGATGCACTAAAAATTTGATGAGTTTGATGAAAAGTTATTTCGATCACGCCTAATGTGTATGCAGAAACGTTACACACTGTACTTGCAGAATTCACAAGATTCTAATTTGTTTTCATCTTTCTTATACTTTATTTTCTATCTCATTGCAATATGAATTGATACCCTGCGCAGAATTATACGCGATACGATTGTTGGCCCCCGCAATCTGTACAAAACATATGCCGCCGTAAATTTTTTTTAATTATTATCTCTCGATACTTGCTAATTAATAGACAAAATCCGTTAGTTGGAAACCACGTTTTATTCCGACTTACTTGACTGTTATCCACAATATAATAATCTTTCTAATTTCTAAACCAGATTGATTTATTGTTTGCATTTTTTTTATAACAGACAATACCCCGAATTAAACGTGAGTTACGTTACGTAGTATGTAAACCATTTTGGCGTAAATTCTTGTCCATATTGTAAAGATAATAAATCTCACAACTTCGTAAATATAAAACTTACTTCGTTATAATTCATTACAGACATAAGATGTTGTTTGTATTCTACATATAATTATAAAGAATGCACCATTATTAATTTTTAATCTTTACGGTCTTTTTGGAGTACCGCTAGTACCTACGCAAAATTTTGTTACCCACTGTACTGTACATAAATACTTGTACATATATAAGTACATACAAACGCTTCAGGACCATCCGTTGCTGATATCATTTTTTGAACACTTCTGGGAAAGTATTTATCAGAAGTGGCAGATAGGGTTTCAGGATTAAGAAAAAATCCGTAGCATCCGGCGGTGACGAGCGATCCCGTGAAATAATCGTTCCCGCGAAACTCGGTAGCCTACTACGAAAACGTTGACCCAGTGACCAACGCAGTGGTAAGATCCGCACCGGGTGCAAGACACTTTACGAAAGAGAAATACGACCGTCAACAATAAATTCGAAAGCGGAGGAGGACTTTCACCCTAAAACCATCGACTCCGGAAAACCTAAACGACCCCGATGGCCTGGGAGCAGACCGAATCGTCGGAGGATTTATTGAACGTGAGTTTCCAGAGGTAATTGTGGTCGTCGTTCAGCTATCCATAATCGTAAAACGAAATCGGGAATTCGTGGTGGACGTGGTGGACGGTCATTGTTCGGTTAATTTCGTTTACGGACAATTGTTATTTCTTGCGGAAGACCTTGAAGATATTCGGAATATCGTGACTGGGTCACGATCATGAGTGGCTAAGCCAGCAGAGGCCGCCGAAGATCATTGGATTTATATTGCTCGGAAACAAGTCGGCCTTCTACTAATCGTAACCCAGTCACGATCGTAACTTAGACGGCAGTAAACGATTATTACACGTTCACGTATCCCGAGTTACGCACCTAACGATTTATTTTAAAGGATACGTTAATCGTCAGGTGCGCACCACGAGAGCATTAAATTCCTATTTAGTAATTTCTTATTTATAACGTGCGATTGTTTATTCCTCGTGTCGATGGCACGTGGGTATTTAGCGGTTTGGAATTCTGACTTGTTTAATATGGATGCTATGGCGGTTGCATAATTAATGCTAAGCGGTCTGGGATTATTCATTAAAAGTACATCTCGTTTCGAATTTTAAACAATACACTGTTTAGACTTACACAACTTCTTTTACATTGTTGATTTTATTCTTTCCATTCTTTAAAACTTGATTGCAAGCTTCTGGTATGCAGTTGTATAATATTAATTATCGAAAATATAATAGTGATGAAGCACAATAAACGAGTATTGCTATTTTATAACAGTGATGATATAGATAAAATACATTGAAGGTTTGAAAACCAATAAACATGATCGTAAAAAATGTAATTGGAAGAAGACGTTTTTACTGTAAGTTTTAAGGGACCCCCATAAACCGCAGAGTGTAACGAGTACAACCAGTTGTAAAATTATATTACGTTTCACAAGTTATGTCGAACGAAGTACAATACTTTTAGAATATCCCCCAAATACTGTTTTAAGAAAAACGAATTGATTTTTCTCGGATTGGAAAATTAATCGTAGTGCCGAAAATGCAGAGTGTAAGTGTCGACGACTTTTTTCAGGATCACAAGTATACATTAAAAGATGAAACAAAATAATAAACATAGACCTGCAGACGAACCCCGAGGTACTTACACCCCCTTTTTGAGAAATTTGTGTAAAAAATTATATCTATGAAATGTAGGTTCTAAGAACCTATATGTATATTCATTTTAATATTACAGGGAGAGATCAAAGTTTATGAAAAAAAGCTACCTTCGGAAACGAAGATTAACGATCGTTCTTAAAAACCTGCAATATACATATAAGTAATCGAAGTTGTTTGAAATAAACAAAATTAAATATTATTTCAAGCCGGTAATCGAAGTAATTATAATATATTGTTTTATAAACTCCCGGTAATATTGAAACCAAAATCGATCCTCTACGACCTACCATTCCGGCGGCCCTTAGTTTATTGTTTTTTTTTATAATCGATGCGTACTATCAATCCTAAAAAAGACCCGCAAACTTTAGCTACACCGTGTATAAAACGAGTGATTTTCAGCGCATTACAATACGTACAAACGAACGAAAGGTAGACAAGGTTTAATAAAAGCATCGTACATACAATATTCTCAGCAGGACTCTCCCAATCGGTTCGATACTCTCTCTCTCTCTTTCGATACATGGGGTTAAGTACACGCATTGCATAATAAACACGAGCCAGCGAGTGACAATGATCTGCAGAATTGTATGGCACAGCGGGCACGCGGCGTTCTTTAATAGGCACTTGTATTTGTACTCAACGACATTCAACATCAAATAAATACAAAACTGTGTTTATAATGTACCGCATCCCGGTCAGACATCGCGCGGGCAACTTGTAAGTTCTACTTTAATCGTGAATTAATCAGCCAACAAGATATTTTAATATTCTAGTAATCAGAGGTATCGTCGTCGATAGAAAATTGTATTTGATTGTAAGACAATTTTACCAAAATTTGTATACAGATTTTTGTATGACTATGATCCACCTGTTAGATTAAACTGAATGGGTAAGATTTGTTTCGAAAATGACTTCTTCAATTTTGTTAATTTTCCAGTTTGTAGGAGTTACTAAGGAATCAAACTGCCCGAGTGTATCAAACATCTGCTTTCTTTACTATTACTTACATAGCATTTTTTACTGATTCGTATGATACAATTGTATTATACATTTTGGACGTTAGATATTTTAAATAAATTAAATATAATTTTCCAAGAAGAGGATGTGGAACATTTTTCACATTGTGGTGGGTTGTAACACTGTTTGAAATAAAGCAAAGCGGATAACATATTTTTTGGAACAGAACCCTTGTGGAACGCTAATCTAACTTAATCCAGCCCTTACAAAAAGCAGGATTATAGCATAGTTTTCCACAAACAGTAGGGCATTACAGTGCAACGTACGATGCAGCCTATTGAAATCGTATTGAATGCACATAGCATTTTTTAAAATCAAACATTTTATAGATGCATATAGGAAAATGTTTAACCCTAAATAACTAAACTTAAATCATTCGACTCATAGACTACGAATTCAAAACAAGTAACTACATTTTTATATTTCCATTATTTATTTCAAACAAATTAGCGTAACTTAAAAAAAATATATTACAATATTTCTACTAAAAAATAGAAAGGTGGTAAAAATGATCGTTTTCACTCTTGGGAGATTTTAAAAGTGTGCTCTCCACAAATAGCCTTGTTGCAGTAGTTGCATATACATGTACGTATTTTGTCATTCTGCATTTCGTAGAGGGACGGAGAGTACAAATTCTGCGTTTGTTCGCAGCACTTTTAGTCGTGTCTTCTGTGGGCTTTTCAATATTCAAAATATCTTCAATATTTATTTTGATGGACTACGTCCATTTGAATATTCACTAAACATTCGACTATCAGGCGACGATTACAGCAAATTTCTAAAAATAATAAGTCTACAGCCAAGCTTATGACTTTCGGGTAACTTTTTTCCTATTTATGAAGGTGAATATCTCGAATTCGCAAAACTGGCAAGGGTCGATAGTCTATTGGACCAATGTTTAGTTATCTACAGTTAATGAAACTCTATTTACTGCATAACTTGTTATCGATTTAGTTTTTGTAGAGGAAATAGAGATCAGATTTCATTACAATTGTTTTAGTAATATTTTTAGCAAAGTAGTTTGTCCGTTAATTGTTCAATTCTTTCCTTTATCGTTGTTATCGATTTAGTTTTTTTAGGGGAATTAGAGATCAGATATCATTACAATTGTTTTAGTAATATTTTTAGCAAAGTAGTTTGTCCGTTAATTGTTCAATTCTTTCCTTTATCGTTGTTATCGATTTAGTTTTTTTAGAGGAATTAGAGATCAGATATCATTACAATTGTTTTAGTAATATTTTTAACTAAGTAATTTGTCCGTTAATTGTTCAATTCTTTCCTTTACACTTTCCCATATTTTATTTTGCGCTTACGAGAGCAAATCCATCGGCATGTCGGGACGCTGCTGCACGATGCGAGACTGTCAATTAGGAATCCGTCGGTCGCTTTCAATATCTGCTGAATCGACCTTTCCGCAATCGTTTCTAGAATATCATAGCTAATTTACACAAAATTTGCTTAGAGTGCCTGTATTCGACTTACGTCGATTCACAATCAAACTAGACAGAATTTTTACTAATAAACAGCTTCCATAAAAAAAAGTTACCCCTCTTTGTTTTCCCCTGTGTCTAGTTTTTATAAAAATTTCGGAAAACTGTAAATCTTTTTATATGATACATACATAATCTCTGTTCACTAATTCAATTGAAACAGATATACGAATCAAATTAACAAAAATTTTATTAAAAATCAACTTAATTGAAAAAGAGTGATATTCGAATATGTACTTCTTTTTTTACCCACTGTATCGTAGTATTTCTAATCAATATACACGAATAAACATATCCTTCGATGGATTCGAGCAAGACCGTTAAAACCTGCAAATAATGCAACATCGCGGAACTAATAACGATAATAATATCAGGTATACTTTTTCTTTTTCTTAGAAAAAGAAACGGACGAAAAATTACGAACATATAGGAGCTTCGTTAAAGTCCATATAATATTGGTTTGAAGCTTCTGATTTAGACCGCGGATGTTTATCCAAATATATATTTGTCCTGGAAACCCATGATAAAACACTAAACTAAACCAACCACCTGTTTCCTAACTGATAACTAGACATAAAAAATATAGTGTAACTGCCAAAAAGTACAAATTGAACAAAGCAGCTGTTTAGTGATTAAGATTATAATTATGTTCGACATTGAATAATAAGATTCCTTTATATCTACCTCTTTGAATTGCTTCTAGAAATTTAGACTAAACATTTTATGTATTCTTAGTATTCTACTACTTCAATGAAAAACCAAATACCGATGGAAACGGCGCTTAATTATGCTATTTTTTCCATGCGCTGTTTACAATTGTGTTCTTGAAACTCATTTTAATAATACTTTGCTCTTTTCTGTATCTTTCCAAGCATGTATTTGCATAAACGTCGACGATAATGAATTGCTAATGTTGAAGGCAAATCTTAATCGGAAGCAATAGAATCTACATTGCAGATTCTACAATGTTTACTCAACTCCCAATTTGCATATGGTCAACAATATTTACTGTTCTTCGAAATCTTCGTCGTTCTTACCATTTACAATTTACAAGTGCCCATTACTCGATACTTGAAGTGATTCGAAACTATCAAGCTCTTTTAATAGTGAAACAGAACATTAGAAATTTACATTCTTCAATACCGGTCGTTGCGTAAGCCACCGCTAGAGCATCTTCAGACAATGAACAGTAAATAAGTACATCCGATGCGATCGATTCACGGAGTCTAAAAAATTGAAAAAAAAGTAATCGTTCTACAACCAATCAGAGCGAAGTTCCCATTGAAAGGTCCATAGTGTTTTCGGGGTTTAATGGCGTTTCCGCCTACACGCGATACCTACCGTTAGTGGTATCCTCGGGTAGACGCGCGTGTGTAGATGAAACTGGAGGGGCTTTCGCAAGGCTTTATCTGGATAGCGATGATATTATTTATCAAACAAGCCGGATGGGAGGCTTACCAGAGTACTGTTACCGCCAATCCTTGCAACGACTTTAGCACTCTTACATGCGAGCCTATTCCTCGGTAATTAAGAGATTAAACCCTATTGCCTGACACCGTCTCGACCGTACCCTTTTCCTCTTCTGCTTCTCCCTTCCGTCTTCTACCTTTTGCCTTCTACCTTCTCTGCGATTAGTCCTCGAATCGAAAACGTCAGGGTTCGCGCCTCGTTGTCTCGATCGCGTTACCAGTTCAACTGGAAACGACTTGCGTAACGGGACGCGTTGATTGTCATATGATATACATACTTACTTAATCGATGAGCGAACAACATTTTAACTTACATGTACGCACCAATTATGAAACGCTCGACTTGTGTATTACGCCACGGACATGCTCGAAGAAATAATGTTAGCCA
The DNA here is from genome assembly GCA_917499265.3 of Mimumesa dahlbomi. Taxonomy (NCBI): domain Eukaryota; kingdom Metazoa; phylum Arthropoda; class Insecta; order Hymenoptera; family Crabronidae; genus Mimumesa; species Mimumesa dahlbomi. Next base: position 4,172,186 of record OU824118.1, on the reverse strand, counting down.
ATACGCTTATCGCGTGTATGTATGTATGTATGTATTTATGTACGCGACGTGAATTTTCTTTTCCCAGTATTATTTCCAGTTAAAATAACGACAAGACAAATTATTTCTCATGAACGTATAAAAATACATGTTTACAATAGAACGAAGAGTCCTTAGTATGGTTGCGCGATACGTTAACCGTCAAATATTCGTAGACGTCCTATTCAGCTGTAGAATGTCCAAAGTTTTCGTGCAACGCTTGTCTAGTCGGTTTTACCGAATAAAGTGTAAAACTTGGCGTATCAACGGATTGCCAAAGAGTGTAATATTTTCCTTGTAAAGTAAAGAAGAAAGCGATCGTTCGGCGTCCAGCAATTCCGAAGGCGGACTATCACGTCGACATTTCGATTGGTACGGACGTACGAGCACGCACGTATACGTGGTACAGGACTGAAAGGACACGTCTCGAATATTTTACCCTGGGAGTTTTTCCTCTTTAATTGATTCAATCGGCGAAAAACACGACGGGGCCGGCTTCACCCTCCGGGCTTTTCACCCACTGCCTCACCCACCTCCACCTCCACCACCCCGTCATCCACGCTTTCACCAACCAACCGCTGTAACGAGACGCCAGACCCAACCTCCCAACCCCCAACCCCCTTCGAGATGAAAACGCCAACCCCTCTTCGTGGTTACCAGTTTACTCTCTTTCTCTTTTTCCTTTCTCTTCTATTTTACTCTTCCCCCCCCCCCCCACCCTTCCCACACTTTTACTCTTACTCTTCGTTATTATTTCGTCTGGTTCAAGTCCTTCTTTCTTCTCATGCTTACGTTCTATTATCGGCCATTTGTTCCTCATACCCCGATTACTCAGTTACGCTTTCATTTCTTTTATTTCCGTCTCATTCGTATCTTTTCGCCCATTTCCTAATTTCCTTACCACGCTCTCCGCCCCTCTTTTTATCCGTGTTTCTCCCATCCGCACGATTGTTACGCTTTTGTCTGTTCTCTTTATCCGCGCTGTCATCTAGTCGGCATTTCGTTGCTTCGGATTTTCTGCCAAATTACTTCACCACCCCCCCCCCCGTTTGCCCTCCCCCTCTCTCCCGCTCTTAACAAGCGCATAGAAGTCGCTCGTAGCGGAACGACTCGTCCGGCTTCCACGATATAATATGGAAACATTTATACACAGAACGGCGTGGTGAAATATTGTTGCCGTTTCTGCGGGCTGGTAGCACTGCTCTGGAAGAGGATGGAGGGTGTACGATTATGAGCGTATCCTGGAAGGGGAAGTTTCCATAAACGATGGAAACTGTCGCAGATTTTCCGGTTGTTATTTTAATTAGAGCCTTCGGGCCACTCTTAACGAGAATCTGGCTGTCTGCGTTTGCTGTGTATCTTTCTGGAACGACAACTGGAATATAATGTTAGCTGCTTCGGTATCGTATTACTCGTCCTCGTCCAATCGTTTCAACGATGCCTTTCGTTTATTTACCCATCGTTTGCGCGACATTATCCGTTGTTACATTCTCCAAGTATATTCATAGAAAGCGTTAGGTACTTTATAATTGAGAAAACATAATTTTTTAATGATTCTAGCTCGGTAAATATCCAACTTGATTGTAGCGTTTTAAGATACAGGATAGAATGCAATAGTTCTTAAATGGATCTTTAATTTGCTACTAATTATCGGTACGTATGTTGTTTATCGTAAATTTTAATCCAAGATAACAATTTTATAAAATGACGAACGTAGTTAGCACAGGTTTTTCTAGTGGACTAAACAATTTTAAAAATGTACCTTCGTTCTTTTTATTCTGATTTTAATGACATCTTTTTTTTATATCAATTTTTATGTGAATGTTTTCTTCGTAAGTACGTACAACAATGTGTTAACAACGACATTTTTTACGCGTTTTTATCCTCTGCACCCTTTCGTCGTCGACTGTAACTATAATTCCTTTCTAACAGTCTTTTAAAACACGGTCGATAGAAGTTTCATTGCAGTCGAATGCAATTGTATTAGCAAAGTACACGGGTTTAATGTATTGACCACAGATTTTAATCCTAAAAATAAACGACCTCAATCGGACCTATCATTTTCAGGATTTCATATAATCATTAACATGTTTAACGCATTAGATTGCCGTATGTTTTTGCAGGCTTCGTCCCATTCGTATCATAGTAATGCTACGACTTCAAGCTTCCCAAACGGTACAGACATAAAAGAAAAAAATCTCGCTGCGATTTTTCCGCCGGTGTTTTACGGTCCTACCGTAAAGTTTTTTCGCTCGGTCGAAAAAGTCCAGTTTTTTCCGTTACTGCGAGAAAAATGGTCGAGCTGTTTTTTTGCCGTTAGAAAACACCGTTAAAAAACACTGTCTACATATAATTTATGACGTTAATGTTTTTCACTCGGTCACTAAAAGAGTAGGGCCGGAACCTTTTACGGAATATTTGTACCCGTTAGTTAAAAAAAATCGCGACCGAGGTGGACATCTTCAACTTCGAATACAGTGTTTGTACGAAAACAGACGGCTATGCTGTAAACCGGTAAAAATCCGTTACTCAAAAAGGTGACTTTTAGCTTCTTTTCGCCCTGGTTTTTTCTAGGACTACCATTTTTTGCATCATGAACGCGTACATTTTTACCGTACAAGGCAGATGTTTTACGATTCTGTTTGATTTATAAATTCGGAAGACTTTTTGCTACGAGTACTGTTAAAAAGATTTAAAATGTGTCCACCGTCTTTCACCTAGCGAACCATGTCCGCTAGGTAAAGAAAAAGGTAAGACAGATCAAACGAAAAAATTGTATGTTCGTCCGGTGCCTTAAAAATTTTAAAACGTTTTGTATATAACATATATATTAAAATTAATCGTAAATTGATTCAATAATTATCTAATTTTATGTATTTTAAAGTTGAAATTTGTTATTTTTAATACTTAAAAATATTTTTCAAACAGGAAAAGCAAAAAAGTGTTTAAAAAAGAAATTAGTTAACTGAAGTTAAAAATATTTACAAGCTGTTACAAATATTAGGTTTTATACGAACAAAATTTCCAGTTAATCGTCGAGTATTTATTCACTAATATGAAAAGGACGATAATATTATTTTCTAATAATTTTAAATAAACAACATTATTCCATAACGCAATTTATTATCCTCCTTATTTTCATAAACCTAACAACATAAATCTCCTTCTATATCGCACTTTATTTTTTCACCTTGTTAAATTATAATATTGTTACAGTACTATTAAATGGTACATACATAAAGAATATTCTTGGCATGCATATAATACGTAGATTCTTAAAAATATAAAATAATTCATCCTATTCCCACTCTCCATTAAAACTCTTCACATAAGCGGCGTTGTAGACAGTAATTGAACATTTGTTAAAGGGTTCTGTAAAAAGCAGGAACGCAAGGCTTGTAAAAAGCGGAGCCAATATTGATAAAATACAGTGCGGAATATTTTGAAATCGGATATTTTAATTTGTAAATAGAGCATATTATTCCCATTAGAGTGTATTGTGCGGACGGTGTTCGAAGGGTTCAGAGGAACCGCTTTTAATGACCCGGATGCGGATGGTTCCACCTAGCAGTGTCGTATTCGATTCCAACCTTAGTACCTTAGTGCTCTCCGTAATCTCAAGGTAATTCTCCTCCCGATTCTTCTCCCTTCCATCTACCAAGTCCGTATTATATTACCGATCCTTTAAACTCGCGCCGATTTCAACGACTCATTTTTATCGAACTGTCAGCAAACCGAGACGAATCATTGAAGATTCGTCAAATTCGAGAAGGATTTTTTTTGTAAACGCGATCATGTTTGTTAATACGTATTTGGATCTATTTAATCGTTGTCGTGTTCCCCTCATTTTGTATTAAGGAAACCACGCCTATTCCAGTCATATTAATTTTACGCATTTTAGGTACACTTTCCTCAGAAATTATTGGTAATTACGTCGAAAGTCAAGAGCACGTTTTTCGTACATTTTTTCTTTACATTTTTCCATATATCGGATCAGATTATTTTCAATAATCAATAAGACTCGTGGGAATGATTCTTTTCCGGATTTTGAATAGAATTTTGCAGGATTAGTTTATTTATTATGAAAACTGTGCTTGAATTTGTAAAATAATGATTCGAAGCTCATTAAAAAATTTAATGTATTCCTGTAACCGGGAAAGGAAACAATACATTTTAATTTATGGAGCAATTATACATGTAATTACATATACGCGTTACTTGAAAGCTCGAACTTCGACAAAGTTTTGAATTTATATTTATATCAATTGTATATATCAATTTGAAAAGGAAATTCCAGAAAATAATAACGTATATAAAACGAAAATCAACATGTTTTCCATCATTTCACTTGTCTCTCTTTAGTATGTTACCATTAATCAAAAAAACATTTAAAGGTTACCTGATTGTTGTTTTCCTGCAAAAGAAGGTAGGGCATACTGCGCTGGAGATGATTACAAGATGAATTGTTCTATAGATAGTATCGTATTGCGAGTGTCCTATTACGAGCACTATTTCAAGCTATCCTTTATTTAATAAAGTTAGCATACGGTCTACGGTAATTATGTGATACACGATAGGTGAATATACACTGTATTTAGAAAAGTTGGAACGTTGGAGGGTATTTGCCATTGCGAAATCTTGTCATAATTCTACCGTTACACTAAAATACCTACATACATACGTACTTCCAGTAGAAATTAGTCTCGCTAAACCTGATGTGTTTATTGTTATGTTTTTCAAGTTTGCAGTACTTAGTTTAGTTCACGACCAATAAATGGCAAATCTAAATTTTCCGTGTATAAACATACTGGTATGAAAAAAATTGCTGTTATACATATAGGTAAAATTTGCCACACTTGGCATACTTTCTTAAAAAAAATTATCAAATGAAGCATGACCCCTTTTGAAATATAAGACATGTCATATAACTATTTTATTAACAAATTTAGTGATTGAACATCGAACACCTCTCGCTGATATATCGATATCAGTCTGCGAAAAGTGTTACAAATGTTAATTAAATTGACTGCAAACAGACTTGTTGCCAGAATTGTTTGCATAAACAATCCTAAAGATGTCGGATATAAATTGTAATATTTAATAGGTCAAAACAGAGAAAATTATGATTTCACTACACTTTAATTGCGCAAATAATCCTAAAAGTTATAATGGCGTTTTTGAGATTCAACTGCACACAACATGAAAAACGTACGCTTAAAACTTCAGTTTCATCTCCTGTACTGGCTTCGTATTATAATTAAACAGAATTAGTCTTAATTATTTAATTACGATACAGTGTTAATTTCCTTTTTTGCATCCGACGCAACGTTAGGGATTTAGTTTTTCAAATGTTATCAATTATATGTGATACTGTAGCGAGATAGACAACTTATACAAAGGGTTACAAATCAATTTTTGCAGACTAGCATTTAATCAACGTTCCTAATATGTTATCAAATGAAATACAGGCGGCGAATGACTCGCAAGTTTGAACGATATCACAAATTCACATAACAAGGTGAAATTGTATCAACGTTCTTAATTTTGTTCCTAATTATATGTATCTTCACAAGCATTAGATATTTCAACACATACCTCATGTTTTGTATTGCTATCCATACACTTTACAATGACTACATACCTCAATAACCAAATTCGATAGCGCAAAGTTTCTATAAGTACACAGAATGTACTATTAATAACGTATTTTTGTATGTCTATGATAATTTCATTAAATTTTCACCTTCGAGCGTGCGTAACTTATTACCCATAGTAATAATGCAATCGAAATACCACAATTTTCATTTTAATCGACTAAATATACAGATAAACCTATTAACAAATCACACTTCTGTTAGAAGGAAAGTAACATAATTGTAATTAATCAGTTAGCTGTTGCGACCTCTTCGGAAGAATGTACCTGAAACGTGTCGCAAAAAAGCAAGCAATAACGATATTTTCATAACAATTATTTATATTATTGCATTTGTTCGTTCTATTTTGTCTTCGCCTCCGAATATTGAAAACATAAAGCCATAACACAAAATATTGGCACTCTATCTTGGCAAGTATACTCGTCAAGAGCAGCCCACTGATTAAAAAATAATTGATTGATAAAATATGCCAGAGATTTTCAATCATAGAACAATTTCCAATTCGAATTTACTACAAAACGCGAGAAAAAAATGATGGTATATCTTTACGACATACTTTACACCAGGAATTCCCAAAGCTTTACCTAGATGTGCAAAATGATAAGTTTCATAGTATTGAACGGTCCAAAAAAATTGGTATGATCAAATATATTGAAATCTATAAAAGTTAGACACAAGGGAAGAATTTTACTAATTTCATAACATAATCGTTCTTTATATGACAGTAACTACTTTTTAATTTCAATCTGATTATTAACACATTTCAAAATTAATTAAAGGGGAATAATTAAATAAATTTAAAATATAAAATGAAATAAATAATAAATTCTTTAATCTGAAATATGTGATTTGCAGTTGTTCTTTTCTCTCAATAATATCATTGAACCTTGGTTCTAAGTCGGTTGAATCTACAGTAGCGTCTCGATAAACGTTTTCTCGTCAGGGCTACTTTGGCTCCTTTACAGAGTACTGCAAGCGAAATTGAAGACCCAAACATCTTGACCGAGTTCAGTCGCCAAACTTTGTATTTTGTCGACCATTTTTAGTTTGGTTTTCGCAGCTCGATGACACAACAGTGTCATATCAATCGTTTGAGAAATCCTTTACTGAGACAATACTGTATTCTTAACATCGCATTCAAATGTTCATCAGTAATTTTGATCTCAATTTGCAATTATTAACACTCACGAGTGAAAAAGTTTACGGTAGCACTGCATACACAATTTATTTAACTGAATTTTTTTAACTCAACAATTTTTAATTATATTTTGATTAAATTGATTTAATTGTTCGTAAAAATGTAAATTATTTCTATAACTCCAAGGTCGCGAATGATGTGACATCGCGGCTGCATTTCGGAGGCTTGGAAACCGCAATAGGACCCCGGGCCTCACTTTAGAATCCCCTACTGTACACCATCACTAATCATAAAATAAAGATTCAAGAAAACAAGTACTAACTTTTCATTAATGTCTGTTGAAAAATGGTTAAAGATGATTGAGGATACGCACGGGAGTTCAATAGATATAGACTAAAACGATTCTGTGTGCGCAATCAGAATGTCAATGACATTCGTTACATTTAAATTTCAAATAAACGCCCTCAATAAACAAGCGATGCAATTTATCATATTAACGAGCACTCAATCGCACTTAATACATAATACAATTAGCTTTAATTGAGAAGACTGCAGAATTTTTATTCTGTAAACGTCTTGATAATGTATGAAACACAATGTGGAATAACATCTACATAACATACAACATTAAAAAAAGTACGTGCAACAAAAATTGTAACTATATAGCAACCACATTGCTATACCAGTAAATTAAACTTACGTACTTAGATTATTAATATGTTTAAGTTTTCTGCAAAAACCTATTGTATTTTAAATTCACCTCGTCCTTTACCGCATTTTATTTCATTTATATAATACACTAAATTAAATAGAATATAGAAAGAGTTGCTGTACTAGATGATGTAAGAGTAGTTAACATAATTTTCAATAAGAATACATAATTTGAATCCGATATTTAAAATCATACATCCAACATGTAACTGCCATCTTTACACAGGTGCCACAACTCGTTTCATATATCGCAGAGGGTAGTTGACGTAATTTCACTGCCTGTATAGTAACGAATCGTTTGCGTTTGAAATTGATAAACTAAATACTAACTAATTGATTCATCTTTAACGATATCGTACAAAAAGTGCTTAAATAAAAATCCAAATTTATGCATGTGTTCTATAATCACAAATTTCTTGGTAAAAAGAAATTGCTCCACGTTAAATTGTTGCTTTTGCCTCGTACTTATTGAAACAAGTACAAAACTAATGTTACTACAGTGTAATGTTAAAAAGAACACCGTTCTTACGTTTTTCAATAAATCCATACATAAAAATAAAGGCGACAATTAAGCATAGTCTGCATTTGCCAATTTGGTGTAATCATAATACAATGAAAATCTGCTTAGTTTTGAAGATTTTTCGAATTAAACTTTTTCATATTTCGAATTAATAAGTTTTCGTAATTTTAGATACAAGCACAGACGAGGTATTGGATACCTCGTCTGTGATACAAGTGTAGTTGCTTCATCGAAAGATATGATATACTGGATTACCAGAATTTACCGATCGAGGAGCCCCGTTATTACCTCCACAGACGAGAAATAGGATGCTGTGCACATATTATACCAACATCAATTTCATTACATTTTCTCAACAAGAACCAAACAAAAACAATAAGAATTCCACGCATTTTTTAACAAATTGACAACAATTTTTTGGCCGAAAAATATATTATAATAAAAGATATGTTTGATTTTGGTAAAAGCTCAAAATTAAAATTTGTTTAGACATTATTCCAAAATTGTTTGTACATACACTTTTTATAGAGGTGGAATAAATTTGGATTCGTATAGAGTTTAGACGGAGCAATTTTTTGGGATAAAACTAATCTATAATTTTTTGTGGCTATTTCATCATAAAGATGTATTAGCACTTGTTTACATACAGCGATTAAAAATATATATACATATACTACAGATAAATAGGACCTGAACTTTACAATAAAATAAAACAATGCTAACTGTTATCATTCCCGATAAATATAATTCACAAACCGTTCGCAAGATGGCACTGATTTACGGTTGATAAACTAACGACTATTTGGAATAATGGAATAATGCGATGTCAGTCAATCGAAAAACTGTTCTGCCACTATCAGCTGTAGTTTCCCACGATGAAAACATGAAAAAATTATGAATGTAAATCACGGACGATTGATACATCGCCTAAAGTTTTTATGAATTCGTACTACGCAAATGAAACGAGCGACAAACAAGAAAATTCAAATGGGAGTGTGATTCGCTTTTATGTAATACGCGACAGGGGTTACGCAACTCCGTGTGTTTATATCGCCGGTTCATCTTCGGGCCTGTGTTAACTATTCCCCAACATTTCTTTACACGCGAAAAAAAGACGAAAACAATTGGTTGCTTGAATCACGATCGTTCTATAGCATTTCATAATAATACAGATGAGTCAGCTCATATCACGCGTAATTTCCATAGGCGAACGATCGTCATTTGAGTCTCTTATAAGAAGATTTCACGTATCGTCGCAAAACATGGTTATCTCTGTAAGTCGCAAAAGTACAATATTTTTTAAATGAAGCGATTTATTTTGGGATTATGATACAACACAATATAGAAATGATTGCATACATTTTGTTAGATTTTCGATGTTATTAAATCCGACAATTTTTCATTGATTAAATCGTGTCTTGTCATAAATAATTTTAGGTAGGGGACAAATTACCTTCGGTTGACCTTTTCGAGGATTCACCGTCGAATAAAGTGAATCTTGCAAAAATTTCATCAGGAAAGAAAATTATAATTTTTGCAGTACCTGGAGCGTTCACACCGGGATGTTCGAAGGTACGTCAAGTCATATTTCAAGTTTTATATGGTGGTGAAAAATCTGATTTGAAGTGGAAACAGAATGTACAGCAACTGCTTGTTTTTTTTTGTACATATTTGTGATGTCCACAATGTTTGTCATTAATAGAATTTTCAGTGTTTTCACTTCAGTTTATCAATCAATTTTGACAATGAATATAATTTGTATAATTGATCTGTGCTGAATGTATTTCTGGTAGTTGTTTATGTAAAGCATTCAGAATTTATGAATGTTATTCTTGGTTAAGTAAAATGTTTAATACTAGATGTTATTAAATGAATAAATTTATAAAAATAGTTATATTTTTTGTAATGAAGTTAAACAGTACTATGGGAGACTGCATTTATTTGTAGACTCATCTACCTGGATTTATACAAAAAGCTGGAGACTTAAAGTCCAAGGGAATTGCAGAAATTTTTTGTGTTGCAATAAATGATCCATTTGTTATGGCAGCCTGGGGTAAAGACCAAGGTGCAGAAGGAAAGGTAGTATTTTTATTTTTATATCCTTGGATGTCCTACAAGGGTTAAAATTACTTTGATCAGCCATCCAAATGTGCAAAAATAATACTACATATATTGTTCTGCATGTAGGTTCGCATGCTCGCAGACACTACAGGCCAATTCACAGATGCTCTAGAGCTAGCTATAGACTTACCTATTTTGGGAGGGAAAAGAAGTAAACGTTACTCTATGGTTCTCGAAGATGGGGTTGTCAAAGAGCTAAACATTGAACCAGATAATACAGGGCTTTCCTGCTCTTTGGCAGATAATATCGTAGTCTAAAGTTTAAGATTTATGATTGGAAATGTCAGTAAGTTCACACGTAAAATGGTAGAATGCATCTATATTTGTGATAAACTCAACTATTCCTAATTAAGAAATATCTATGCGGCACAGAGGTGCGAGTCTTTTATCCAAAACTGTTTATTGCGTGTGTTATAAAGATTCATGTATTTAGAGTTCTTTTTAAATAAAGCATTTATTCCGAAAAAATGATATCACTTCTCAAAACCTCGAATGTAAAAATCTTTGATTATATATGTAATATATAGCAGATTAGTGTTTTATGTCTATTCTGTTTGGAAAAATCAAGGCTGACAACAAAATTGTAATCACAAATTCAATAAATACAGGTTGCTTTAATCTTTTTAAAACTGTTCAGGATAGTCAACTTATAAATATTACTTATGTGTTGGATAATTACTTCTGCAGTAAACAGAGTAGAATATAAATTTATATATTTTATTCATACTTTTTTCAAACTTTACAGAAATATTCTTTGATACGTTTTATATTAAGAGCATGACTCTTAAAATAAGTTATGCATAATTCTGATCATGTCAAAGGACAAATTCAGCTCATTCACTATATCACAGGTCACAAACTAGTCAACAACAAATATTTTGTATATTTTTCTTCCATTAAATTTCGTATGCAAAATGACATTTACTTTTAGAAGATAAAATCTTAAAGGTGTATCCTCCAAAGATTACATCTAATTCAAAATTTTAGAATGCATTTTTATACATATTATATTTTGAATCGCCGCGAACCTAAATATACCTAAATTACATAATAAATGCCACCCATGTACAGTCTCATAACTTCCTTGAACAACAAATTTGTTATACCGTGGTTATTATATTAACCTGACCAAACATAGTAAGAAAATGGGAAACAATGTAAGCACAGTAAGGAACAAATGAAGTTCGATAATGAAAAGACTAATTGAAAGAAATGCATGCGTGGCGGATATACGGTCTCACGTCGTAGTTATTAACACAAGATTTAAATGGATATGCCAATATGTGACCAAAATCCATTCGATGAACATTTAATAGGTAATAAATGCATAATGTCAGTCCATTTTGTTTATGTAAACGGAATATTGGAACGTAGTTTACATGAAATGCACCAATTTACTCTGCAAAAGAGTTATACGCATCAACGGCGGTATGAAAAAGTAGTGCGCTCTAAGCTTTAAAATCATTCACAATACGGTAGACAAACGCGTAATCGCACTCAATTCCATTGCTTGTTACAGAGGAAAAAGATGAGAATAAGTTTTCACCCCAAGCAATCACCACGAATAGTTCTCTTCACCGCCACAAAGATTTAAATGTTCAGAGTAAAACACGGCGCTTGTGTGAATCAAAATATCCCTGCCCACAATCAGTGTGTTTCCGTCAGTTTCCGTCGACGTAATGATGGCACCTGAACCTAACATTTTGTCAACTTTAAGTGTTTATCTCTCGGAAAGTATAACCGAGTCCCGATTTTTATTTACGGATTCGTGTTCAGAAGCACAAAACACATATATGCACACAAATTTGTGGCAAAAATCGAAGATGTGTTTAAACTGAATATATGGCATCTGAACAAAAATTAAACACCAAAAGTGTTGTTCGTTTTCATTCGTTTTCGACTGTTTTCGACCAAAATCAACCAAAACGAAACTGAATTCCCCTGCAACTCATACTACACACGATGTAGTTGGTAGCCCTGTCCAGGTACTTAAGGCAATTTCAAACAATTTCAGAGTACAGCGCTAAACCAGTTGTTGATATATAGATGTTTATTTGTGTTAAAAACTTTGTGGCGCCAATTATGCCACTCTACCATTGTGCGTGATATTTTTCGATAATTTTGAAAATGCCGGCGTTTTTGAAGCATATCGAAGTGGAGAATTTCAAATCGTACAAAGGAAAGCTTATTATAGGTCCGTTAAAATCATTTACCGCCGTTGTCGGACCAAATGGATCTGGTAGGTTATAGCTCTGCATATCGTCAATAATCACCAATTGATAAAATATTTCCAACTTCCAATAAATTGTTCAATACGGTGTCCTTATGCAGGAAAGTCAAATTTTATGGACGCGATCAGCTTCGTTATGGGAGAGAAAACAAGCAGTTTGCGAGTGAAGCGTTTCAGTGAATTGATTCACGGAGCGTCCATAGGAATGCCAGTCGCTCGAAGGTATATCTTTTGTTTTGCTCATTTCCTCCTGTACGAATAATACCGATTTTTATTTGTTTATATACTTCTTTCTGCTTCAATTGCTTCTGATATTTCTATGGCAAATGTTGCGCTTATCTTTTCTGCAGAATTCTAATTACTGTGTTACCTTTGATAGAACTATTTGATTACAATTACTGATTACATCTATGATATGATTCATTTTCCATAAAATAAGCACAACTGATTTTGTATGTAGGCTGCCATTCTGCAAAGATCAAGTATTGTTTAATGCCAGCGTTCTTAATAGACACTTGTCGACGAATCAATATGAGCTGCCTAAATCATAGCATGAAGCCGTAATATCAGTTAAGGCATAATATAGTAGAGTATAATATAATATTTATTACATGATTAAGTATCTAAAGGACCATAAATAAGACAAAAAGTTCTGTGTAACACTTAATAAAGAATGGTGGCCTAGATATAATAATAATTGTACTTATTTATGAAAAAGTAGCTATCCTTACCTTAAATTACCTGGAAGTCCTTAATTTACTTTTACACAGTAGATTCTTGGAGCTCTAATGGATATCATACATTATAATTTCGTTTATCTTTAATACAATTCTAAAACTTTTTGATTGTTCAATATGTTTCAGTCTTCAGTCAATATTGTTATTATAAGCTTCAATTTCTTAAACCTCTGAATTCCTATGTATTTGAATTAAATATAATATATTTCTTACAAATGTAACAGAGTAAGTATAAGTTTAGTTTATGCTATAATGAACCATGTTAACATTTATTATTGCTTAATATTACAAAGTCCTTAAATGCTTACAAATTTGCATAAAGCTTATATAAGCAATATATCATACAAGTAAATTACATTTATTGGAACTGTTCCCAAAAATGATATTATTAATTCAATTACTTTGGTTAATGAACACTGTTTATGCATAAGAAACTATTCTTAAAATTATTTTCTATGATTAATATCTATGACACTCTAAATATGTGATTTAAGGATTTCACTATATGGACACACACAGGTTTACTTAACAGTTTGACTACTAAGGAGCGCTATCGTGCTCCTCTTACATTGTGCCAAATATGTGCAGAGTGCGATAGTACTCCTGTTGTTTTATGCCAGGACTGTGTAGATCATAATAACGCTGCTCTAAATCACTAAAATTTGTGTGTCCAGTGAAGCGCGTTGGGTATGCGAAGCATATGATTTTTAATTGTAATAATATTACATATTTCAAATCTACTTTCTTCTTTTTTGTTAAATAATGCGTAGCCAGTGCCCGAGTTTTGGCATATGTCTGAAAAAATACGTTAGCAGCCAAACGGTTAAGTGAAAGCCAAATGTATTAATATATTTTTAGTAACTCTCGTCAATAATTGCAATACAATTGGAGGATGAGATCCCCAGGTTTCATAGTGACCTATAATTTCCACAGCTTGCTACAGAGTTACTATGCAAAATTTGGTTCAATTCGATTAAAGAATTTAAGCTTATATAAAGATTTTAATTTATAGAGAGCATATAAAGGGATGTTCTGTTACATACATTTTTCATACTATAGATACAATGTATTTACTTTTTGATTCCAGTGCATCAGTAACAGCTGTGTTCGAATTAGAAGATGGTACAGAAAAGAGCTTTATGCGTTCTGTACAGGGGTCTTCTTCAGAACATAGGATAAATAACACTGTAAGCTTTAGTTTGAAGAAGGTTTAGTTACTTACTTATGTGAAAGACGATTTCTTAAAATAATTATTATTTATATTATACAGGTTGTCACAAGTCAAGTGTACCTTAACGAATTAGAACACATTGGAATTAATGTCAAAGCAAAAAATTTTTTAGTCTTTCAAGGAGCAGTCGAATCCATAGCTATGAAAAACCCGAAAGAACGTACTGCACTTTTTGAAGAAATTAGTAACTCTGGTGCACTAAAAGCAGAGTATGAAAGGTAATGTACAGGGTGTAACATATTATCGGGGACCTTTTTTCAGAATCGATAGTACGCACCAAAAGGTGAAAAAAGGACCTAGGAAGTTAGGTCCGAAAATCACCCCCTAACGAGTTACAACCCCATTTGTAAAAAATTTAAAAAAAATCATATCTCCGAAATGGTACGTCGTAGAAGACCCGTTTTGATTGCAATATAACCGGAGAAGATCAAAGATAACAGAAAAATTATAATTGCTGCGGTTATTGCTGTTAAATAGCATTTATTCTTGTTTAATCCAAACAACGTCGATTACCTATATTGTAGCAGGTTTATAACAACTTGGGAAACATTAAGGGCATTCACTAAATCTTCCTTTGCGTAGATAGTGATATTTTTTTCGTAAACTTTGGTGTCTTCAAAAAAAAATCGGTTCTCCCCGACGTACCATTTCGGAGATATGATTTTTTTTAAATTTTTTACAAATGGGGTTGTAACTCGTTAGGGGGTGATTTTCGGACCTAACTTCCTTGGTCCTTTTTTCACCTTTTGGTGTGTACTATCGATTCTGAACAAAGGTCCCCGATGATATGTTACACCCTGTATACAATAACAGACTACTTTGATACGTTAAGTACAACCATATTTTTATACATCTGTTTAGAAGATAACGAAAAATAATATTGTATATTGTAGGTTAAGAACCGAGATGTTAAAGGCAGAGGAGGAAACTCAATTTTCATATCAGAAAAAGAAGGGTATTGCTGCTGAAAGGAAAGAAGCAAAGTTAGAAAAAGAAGAAGCTGAAAAATATCAGCGTCTCAAGGAAGAATATGTACAGTGCTAATCTATCTATTCATTATAGCTTGTTTATATTAGTCTCTATATTTCACTTGGAAAATGTCTGTAAATGATACTCCCTCTGTCCCATAATACTTGATAGCTTTCTCCTTTTTTCTTGTCCCATATTAGTGAACATATTTCATCAAAATTAATTTTTTGACAAAAACGTTCGTATGTTTTTATTTAAGAGTAGTTCATTTTTCAAAAATATTAAACTCATAAGAAAAAGAAATATTCAAATTGAGCCATATATTTTGATAAGTGGCGGTCACGAAACGAAAACTATCAAGTATTATGGGACAGAGGGAGTATTTAATTAACGCGTTATCTGTCATACTGGACTTTATAGACTGGTTGTGGAATTTTCCTTTATACTATATTGTCACGCCAATTCGTGCATACTAATTGCGAGATTTTGTTTAGATGGCGTAGCTTTTTGCTCAACTAAAACTCTAGTGAAGGAATATAACATTTTAACGAAAATTATTGAATTTTATTGAAATATTGTAAACCAAGGTGTGCACGTTGCCAACTTCAAAAATCGGGATAGATAACGTGTTAACAATAATTAAAAACTAAAAACAATATTTTTCAATAACTATGTCATCTACCTAATTTTAGGTGGAAAAGCAAGTCGAACTCCAGTTGTTTCGTTTATTCCACAATGAAAAGAGTATAGAGAATTTAGAGGTATCTCAAAAGAAGAAACAGCATGAAATAGAGAAAATTGAAAAGAAGAAGGAGAAAGCAGAAGAATTATTAAAAGAGAGGAAGAAAGAAGCTGGAAAATTAGGCAGGGATCTTGCTAAAATAGAACAAGATATTAGGGAAGTGGAAGTTGAAATCACCAAGAAAAGGCCAACATTTATAAAGGCTAAAGAGCGTGTTGCACATATGCAGAAAAAAGTGGAATCTGCAAGGAAATCACTAGCACAAGCACGTACCGCAGACGAAGCTCATAAAAAAGATATAAACGAGCTTCAGGAAGAATTGCGTCAGGTGGAAGAAGCCAAAGCTGCTTACGAAGCAAGTATTGCAGGTCAATCGCAATTACAAGGAAGAGATGTGCAGCTTGAAGACGAACAGGTAAAAATTTAATAGATAATAATATTTTCCTTTTTCCACGCCCATATTATTTCCGCTTATATCCAAAGTAAATTTAATACATTGGCTACCATGGTACTCACTAGAGTCCGTCAATGTATGTTCTTTTTATATTGTGTATCTTGGTGGTATACACAATGTATTAATTAACTAACACAAATAATTGAAGGTTCGAGAGTACAATCGTTTGAAAGAAGAAGCTGGCAAGCAATCGGCACGATACCTTCAACTTCTTGATTCTATTAATCGTGAACAAAAATCAGATCAGGATAGGCTGGATAATGAAGGTAGAAAGAAAACTGAAATTGAAAATAAGCACAAACAGAAAGGTCATATGCGCGACGAAGCTCAAAAAAGGGTAGAGAAATTAGAAGAACATATAAAAACGTCCGAAGCGGCTTTAGAAGACCAGAAGAAATTGCGCGCTGATTTACAATCAGACGTAGGTACGTCGAAAGATAAAATTCAAAATCTGCAACGAGAATTGGAAAGTATTTCAGAACAACTTGGTGATGCAAAAGTCGATAAACACGAAGTATCAAGAACAAAAAAGAAAACCGAAATTGTAGAAAACTTCAAGCGTCTTTTTCCTGGAGTGGTAAGCATTATTGTTTATCTAATGATATTATCATATCCTTTTTTATTTCAGTCTCTTTACGAAATTCATTAAAAATACATTTGTTACAATTTTTTAGTATGATCGTATGTACAATATGTGTGAACCCATTCACAAGAGATATAACGTTGCAATTACAAAAGTACTTGGAAAATACATGGAAGCTATTGTTGTTGATACAGAGAAAACAGCTAGACAGTGTATTCAATACCTGAAAGAACAATACCTTGAACCAGAAACATTTCTCCCACTTGATTACATTCAAGCTAAACCATTGAAGGAAAGACTTAGGTAGGAAACAAACATAATACAAACGAATCATAGATATCCACGTTTGTTTATAACACAATGCATAAACTGTATACATTAAATATATATTTCAGAAACATACAGGAACCCAAAAATGTAAAACTTTTATACGATGTGTTACATTTTTCCCCGAAAGATATTGACAGAGCGGTATTATTTGCTACAAACAATGCACTCGTATGCGAAACCCCGGAGGATGCAAATAAAGTTGCGTACGAAATGGATAAAAAAGCAAGATATGATGTACGTAGGAAGATCAGTTTTGAGATACAATTTTGTATAAGTATATAGCACTTACATTTATATGTTACAGTGTGTTGCGTTAGATGGAACATTTTATCAAAAAGCTGGCATCATTTCTGGTGGTAGCTTGGATCTGGCGAAAAAAGCAAAGAGGTGGGATGAAAAGCAAATGTCCCAATTAAAATCGCAAAAGGTAAAATATGTTATTTTAACAAGAAACAACATTTTCTTCGAATAACATCATTTTGCACACTTATATCTAAATGTTTTAAAGGAAAAACTGACGGAAGAGTTACGGGAATCCTTGAAAAAGTCACGAAAAGAATCTGAATTAAATACAGTGGAATCTCAAATACGTGGATTAGAGACTCGCTTAAAATACAATAAGAGTGATTTAGCTGCAACAGTGAGTAATTAATAAATATGCTATGGCGAAACTATACGTATATGTGCAAAAATTCTAACATTACATACTATTTCTCATAGCAAAAACAAATTACTGAACTTGAAAACGAATTAGATGGTCTTCAAAATGAACTGAATATGTTTGGTGTAAGTACAACTATACTTTTCATTTTCTCACATTGTTCAATTTCCGTGTGTCTATTAGAAAACGTTTCGGTAGAACAATTAACTATTCCCCATGTTTCTAATCAAATTTTGTGTTCACTTGTACAGCCAGCAATAGCAGCAATTGAAAAAACTATGGCCGAAAGAGATCAAGAAATTCAAAATATAAAAGAGAAAATGAATAATGTTGAAGACGATGTATTTGCTAGTTTTTGTGAACAAATAGGTGTCTCTAACATTCGTCAGTATGAAGAAAGAGAGTTGCGGTATGTAGTTTTAGTATTTTTAAAGGAACTTTACACTACATATATGGTACAATGTTTTAGGAGATATACATACAATGTAACAATTCCTGATAAAAAGTTGATTATCCCAATCATTTTACAGATCCCAGCAGGAAAGGGCGAAGAAAAGAATGGAATTTGAAAATCAGTGTAATCGTATTTACAATCAATTGGATTTTGAAAAACAGCGGGATACAGAAAGTAGGAAACATATTTATTATATTCCGTTAATACAAATAGCAGTAATTTCTATCACTACCGCAACAGGAAAATTAATACTGTACTTATAAATCCATGTAACTATAGGCAATGTTCTACGGTGGGAGCGCGCTGTTCAAGATGCGGAAGACAAACTCGAGTCTGCAAGGCAGACAGAATCGAATCAAAAAGCAGAAATAGATCATGATGAAACTCAAATGGAACAATTGAAATCGGCCAGAAATGCTAAAAAAATGGAAGTTGACCAAAAAGAGGACGAGATAGGTAAAGCCAGGCGGGAAGTAGGAGCTATTGCGAAGGATATACAAGCAGCCCAAAAGCAGTTAAATGGTATCGAATCGAAAATTGATCAAAAGAAAGCCGAACGTCATGCTATTTTAATGCAGTGCAAGGTATATAACTCCACAAATTTAATAAACTTTTGCGTAATAAGCTTTGCCACAGTTATTCATTGTATAATCTTTATTACATTACAATTTCAAATTTATGAATGATAAAGTATTGATGTTACCTGCATGTATTTGTGAATGAATTAAATGATTCACTTTAGATGGAAGATATTGCTATTCCAATGCTTCACGGGAACATGGAAGATATTGCTGGGGAAACTAGTACGGCGAACAGCTCTGAAACAAATATTGATTCCTCGTTAAGTACACAACAACAGTACGAACGAGAAAGACGAATCACTATCGATTATGCTCTTCTACCAGAAAATTTAAAGGATGTCGAAGAAGAAGATATTAAAAAGACGACTGATAAGTTAACGAAAACAATCAATGATTTACAGGGTACAATACAACGTATTCAGGCGCCTAATATGAAGGTATACAGTGATTACTGATTTTACGATAAGTTAGATTAACGAATGTACACCTATATGCCTATAGTAAATAATCGTATATAGATTAAAGTTGGAGATTTCGACAATATATGTATGTATTTTATGTGGAGCCCATGCGACGTCCAACAAATACTCTATACAAATGTGTACATTACTCATGAAAGGTTATTATATTGGGCTTAAATTTTATGATTTTCCTTAGGCAATACAAAAACTGTACCTTGCAAAGGAAAAGTTGCAAGAAACTAACGAAGAATTTGAACAATCTCGTAAAAAAGCAAAGAAAGCGAAAACACAATTCGAAAAAGTAAAGAAAGAGCGGCACGACAGATTTATGGCATGTTTTGAACATGTAGCTAATGAAATTGACCCTATTTATAAAGTCAGTATACAATTGTGTTCAACATTTTTACACCTTGTTCTCAATCGTACACATGAAGATAATTTAAATAATGTATATCGTTTTAGAGTTTGGCAAAAAATCAGTCGGCTCAAGCATTCCTGGGCCCAGAAAATCCAGAAGAACCTTATTTAGATGGTATTAATTATAATTGTGTTGCGCCAGGAAAACGATTCCAACCCATGTCGAATCTCTCTGGTGGTGAAAAAACTGTTGCGGCGTTAGCTTTGTTGTTTGCAATACACAGGTAAATATTATGATGTTAATTATTTAATCCAATTATAAAAATTTTAGAATTATATAAGATGTTACTAATATTTCCACGCGAATGAATTTATTATTTAGTAGCATAAATAAATTTTATGATAGTTTGAGTTTCTCATGTTTTTGGTATATTGAAATAATATTCATTTTTAGCTTTCAACCGGCGCCTTTTTTTGTGTTGGACGAAATTGATGCTGCCTTAGACAATACAAACATAGGAAAAGTTGCGAGTTATATTCGTGACAAAACAAGCTCTTTACAGACTATAGTTATATCCTTGAAGGAAGAATTTTATTCGCACGCAGATGCTCTGATTGGTATCTGCCCTGACGTAAGTAAACCGTAACTTTGCTTTTAAAGTTCATAAATATCCCTAACTACATAGATGATAGTTTTGTTCGTTACATTACAGGTTGGTGAATGTTTGGAAAGCAAAGTTTTGACTCTCGATTTAACAACATATCCGATGCACATTAATTAATTCGTAAAATTTATTTATACATTTCAATTATGATACTTCTATTTTTAATTCTGCGATTTTCATTTACAATTAAACCCATTAGGTATTATAGGTAATGTTAAAAAGTGGATCGTGCCGAAACTTGTGAAACAAATTTTGTAAACTTTATGACTACAGGTTAATAATCAATGGGACAAATATTAATAAATCTTTCGTATCTTTTCTATGCCTACAAGCAAATTAGGTAGGATTGCAGATATTGAGATAGCTCGATGCAACGAATACAAGTTTAAACATATTAATGTAAGATGGAGTGGGGTAAGTGCATAAACGGGCTCTTATTAAACTAATATGAGAGAAATTGCGATATCTAATATATAGTAATCTACTCAAAGTTGATATTAGAAAACAAAGATTATATTAGATATCGCAATTTCTCTCATATTAGTTTAATAAGAGCCCGTGGATGCACTTACCCCACTCCACCTTATTTAGTTTCCAAATTTGGGGGAATTTTCCATTGTTTCATTACCTTTCTCGTTTGATAAAAATATGCTTATATTTGAATTGCGCCGTTTGAACAACTAGATGCTCTACCCCCTTACTCTTCATTTTAGTTTACGTCTCTGTTATGTTCATACTAGTCAGTTGCAAATATTACCTTAAAGTGTCCGAAAACCCGAATGCTTTTGGAAGAAACTGGGAATTTCCTCTAGCTTGAAGGTAGTGAAATTTAATTTGGAACCCATTTATCAATATACTACGATAATTGTCGGCCATGTTCGCACTTAAATGTATAAATGACAATTTCGTAAAAGGTGGGACATTGCTGAATGGAAATAATATTTGTGGGTCGATTTTTCTCCTTTTTGGTATCGCATTAAATATTTCTTCAAATTACAGTAATTTTGATCTAGCATCTAGTTGTTAGTACTTGGGCTTTGTTAATCTCGTGGTGTGATTCCGGTCCATTTTTTGGGTCTAGTTATAAATTTAATTATATATTTATTGTTATTTATATAATAGTTTATTCAAGAGATATCCATCTCATGGTAATTACTTTACTGCACAAGTGGTTTGTAAAGTTTATTCTTTAACACAGATCATGGAGATTGGCTTATTCTTGCATGTCTTCTTTTTATGTCGAATCCTGTTGCAAGCATAATATATTTTGACCGGTTTACACATGTATGTCCTAAATTTTAGGTTCTAAAACATATCGTAGGGTTACATCATCTTGGGAAATTCTGTACTTGTATAAACAATAAGAACCGTTTTGCTTGGCGGCAGATTGCTCATTAATTTCGGCAGGTTGATCTGTAGAATGGACAGTAGTGTCACTACTTTGAACTGATTGTCAGTGAAGAATCTTTCCAAATTTGTCCGAACAAATATTGTATACTGATATCACAGACATCAAATATTTGTACATATTGTACGATAATTTCAATTAGATCTGAAGTTTGAATGAGTCTTTTTATACATTGGTCAATTATTCGAGCTTGGGATTCGTGTCCTCGTCTATAAATTGTAAAATTGTCATTCTTGTTTGTTACCATATTGAACCTCGAGTTTGTTTTAGAACGAACTGGAACGTGATCGAACATCTGTTTGTTGTAACAAAGGTACGCGTACCTATAATTTGTATCGATTAGTTAGAGATTTCATTTCACTTTTGACTTCAAACTCTTCGTATATAATCCGTCTTTTCTGCAGACTGCTTCGAAAACAATGTCTTTCGATATCTCGTTGAATGTACTCTTGCTATTTGGAGTTAATCGAATTTTCGAAATATTGTCTTACTCGATAATTTCCTGAGGACCCTTATTTTACATTTATATTTCATTCGACATATAAAGTGGTTTGCAGGGGTGTCAAATCGCGTAATTAATAAATAATATAAGTACATGTAATGTGATATATTGAATAAAATTAAATTTTGCTTAAGTACATGTCAGTACATAACGAAACCAATGAGCGGAAAAGTTTTAGTTAAAGTTAAATTATTGAGGAAAAACGTTATAAATCAACAAAACTTTTACTATATTATCACCACTAATACATTTTACAAGCGAAAACAGCATACACCATGATGTATTTAAAAAATTTAAATTTAGCAAAACCCGCCAATATTCAAAACTACCAATATATTCCCTATTAGTGATATATTAAAATGCATAACTTTCAATTAAATAACAGTACAGTGAATTAAAATTTCCGTGTTCGAATACTGATAATGAAATTAACAAGCATGCTCCAATTTTAACAAAATCTAAACATTGACATTTCTATAACATAAAATTTCATTCCTAATTGGCAACCTTGCATTATTCGGAAAAGCGAAAGCACGTCGCAAAGTGTAACGGCTTTACTGCATCAATTACAGTGAATTAAGTTTAATTAAAACTCAGAATGTCGATCTCCTTGGATGGTATCATACTTTTTAACTTCAAATCATTCAGGGGCGAAGTAATTATTAGGCCTATAAGTCCGTTTGTGGCAATTATAGGTAGAAATGGGTCAGGTATGTTGTATTTTTTTCAGTTCCTTTCCCATAGAATAGTTTTTAAACATTTGCCGGGACAAATTTTATTACAGCTTCGTAATTATATCCATTTAAAACAAACAAATCTCCGAGAAATTTACTATAATTCCGAAAATTCTAAAAAATACAGTATTTTTTAGCATTTTTTAGTGTTCTTTTTTATACTTTTAAGTGTAGTGGAAATAATTCACGGTTATACAATAATTATTGAATCGTATCATGGATAAGGTATTGAACATTAATCTGTCAACAGCTATTTATTCGTACTTGTTTATTTAATGATGGTGATACGTTGGTAAGATACAGTATTAGATGATTTCAGGAGATACTTCTGTAGAATCTCGATAACAGGATTGACATTTCAAAAAATCTATTCCATAAAACTGATATTTTTGTATTTAGCGTAACATCGTATAAAATAAAGTGAACAAATGAACACTCTATTTTAGGAAAGTCAAACATTATGGATGCCATTAGTTTTGCGATGGGAGAAAAAGTTCGTAATTTGCGTGTCAAACAATTAAAAGAATTGATTTACGGAGCATCCGTCGGGAACCCGATAGCGCACAGGTGTTGCCCTTTCTAATTTCTTTCAAGTATTCGTTCAACTAAACGTATTGTTGTGAAATCGAATGTTTTATTATTGCGTTAAGAGCACTATTTTGTTTCGAATTAAATTTATTCACACAGATCTAATACATTGTTTGTAACACAGTGCCTACGTGACAGCAGTATTAATATCAAAGGATGAGAGAAAAAGTTTTACTAGAATTATTTGTAATTCCTCGTGTGAATATAAAATTAATAACCAGGTAATTTCAACTACATTATTACACAGTTTGAAAACAAATTTGACATGTAGTTCTTTATGAAAATCAATTATATATATGATTTTTTAAAACTAAAGTATGTGTTTGTACTGAATAAAATATGGTGCAGCATTATTAAACCTCTTATTATAATACTATATTTAATTCAATTTGAAAGCAATTGACAGTACTATAAAAATTCGTTAGTTTATCGTTTTTCATTTTTGTTATCATGTCATCTTGTTATAATTAATACCATTTGCATACACATATATATTGGTAAAGTATTTTTCTTAATTCTACATTTTATATCTCATTTTATGAAAACTTCAAGTTCAGGTGAGTAAAATGAGAATAGGATGTACCGACAAATTTTATGTTCTTTTATATAAAAATTATTGAGCAGAAGCATTCATTGTCACATGTATAATTAATTACAAATGTTATTAGCGTAGTCCATTTGTGTTTCCATTATATTAACATTTTATAAGATTTATTTAATTATGCGAGCAATATGGACGTTATTTAAGTTTGTTACAAAGATGAATAAGAAAAATGAACTTTTTATTTAACAATATTAAGGAGGTAACAGCTCGAGATTACCTAATCGAATTAGAACGACTTGGTCTTAATGTGAAGGCTAAGAACTTTTTAATACGTCAAGGGGATGTAGAATCTCTGGTAATGCAAACACCAAGAGAAAGAACTCAAACGTTAGAAGAAATAAGTAACTCGATTGAATTCAAAGCAGAATATGAAAGGTAGCTTTTATTTCTTTTACGTATTTCATTCATATTCATTTGCATGTATATATATATGATGTCTATTTATAGATTGAAACATGAATTATCTGAACAAAGATCTGCAGTTAAATATACGTATCAAAAGAAAAGAAGCTTACTTGCAAAACGTAAGCAAGCTTTACAGGAAATACTTGAAGCGGACGCATATGAAAAATTACAGAAAGAATGTGTATGTTTTGTTATGTATATTCGCTGTCACAGATGTTTTTATGTTTTAATGTACTACGTTTGAAATAGAAAATGTAGTATTGTATTAGATTTACAAAATAACATATTTCTTTTGAGCGTCATGGGTAACATGGCTAACATGGAGAAAAGTATTTCTTTTAAAATAACACAAAACAAAAAAATCAATATCAATAACCACATATTTTTGATAAAGAATACAGCAAACTCTTCTAAAAAGAATGAAGCATTGCATTGAAGTTTTGAAATTAATTAAATAATATATGTTTTATACAGGGAAAAATATCTCCATGTCTATCTTTTTAAATTTATTTCTATTTTCTTATACAATAGTGACATTCTTTAATTATTATTATTTGATAATAACGGTTCTTTAACAATTTCTTTAAATTCTAAAGGGTATATTGTGTACTTTTTAATCATTCTTAATGGATAGTGTACTCATAAATTACTTAATCCATAATATAATACAATATTAATTTCAAAAAGGCATTTTGTAAGATTAACTTTCTAACATTTTAGCTGACAGTGAAATCAAAGTTGCAACTCTTTGAATTATTTCATATTAAAATGGACACTAATGAATTACAAGACGTTTTAATTGCTACCCAATTAAAAGTAAAAGATCTTGAAAGGGATAAAGAAGCTGCAATTCAACTGTTGAAAATGAAAAAAGAACAAATGGACATATTGTTGAATAATTTGGTAGATAGTGAAAAAGATGTTGTAAAAGCAGGGTCCATATTACAGGATAAGGAAGTTGAAGTAGCAAGAATTGAAACACAAGTTTCTATTTTACAAAAGAAAATTGACTCTTTGAACTTTTCATTGAATGAAGCTCGTATTTCTCATATGGTCCATACAAACACGCTGAAAGAATTGAACGATAAGTTATCAGAAGTGGAAGAAATGAAAAATGCATTGGAACGAGTAATGGAAACTCAAGTAGTTACTCGAACCAGCAGTCCAGTGTCTAGCAGTTCTCAGGTATTATTAGATCATCGATTTTCCACCTAGTAGTTTAGAACTATTTTATTGTACGATTGTTCATAGATTATTATATATATTTTTCTATCTTAAGAAAAGCCTCCCCTTTTTTAAGGACGAGGTTGGACTAAATTTCCATACTTGGAATAAGTACTTGAAGAATATGATAGAATAAGTTTTTTCCCAATAACCAGATTAAAGTCATTAATGACTTAATTGAGTTAAACTATTTGAAAAATTGAAACATTTATTTTAAGGTCGAGGAGTATTTTCGATTAAAACAAATAGTGGGTGTACAAACTGCAGCAGAAGAGCAGCAGCTTGATGCATTAAAACATGCCCAAAGTATGGATCAAAACAAGTTAGATAATGAAAACAGGCAAAAGGCAGAGTTGGAAAATAAGTTGGAGCGGAGAATAATTCTAAAGAATGAAACAGAAAAACGATTAAGAAAATTGAAACATTCTATAGAAGAAAGTGAGCACATATTAAGGAATAAAAGAAATATTAAATACGATTTAGAAAGCATGATTACTGAATGTAAAGATAAATCGGCATTCATAGAGAAGGAGCTTGAGAAAGTGTCTATATTACTTGGAAATATTAGTGCAAATAATTATTTGAGTTCAAAATACAACGATGATTTAGATATAGTGAAAGCATTGCAACAATTAAATACAGATGTGGTACGTTCACTGATATCTTCTTAGTTATTCTATTGAATAACTATTATCAATAACATTTAATGCTATTTTATGTATATGTTTTAGTATGGATACATACGTGATATTTGTAAACCAATACATTCGCGGTACGAAATTGCTGTAACTAAAGTATTTGGAATGCATATGAATTCCATAGTTGTACGTACTGTCGAAACAGCGAAATCTTGTATTACTTATTTAAAGGAAGAACGCTTACATGGCAAAACCTTTTTACCTCTTGATAATTTGAAAGTTAAACCTCTAAATAGAGCGCTCCGGTATGAATGATGGACTTTTTCAACATTCCATAAAATACCAACATGCTCCCTAGGAGATTATATATTTGTATTTAATGGTTTGATGCATGAAAATTTGTGCATTGTCATAAATATAATTTCAGTTTATTTTTCTATTATTGAATTTAATGTATTGTTGTAGTTAATATAAGAACATGTTAGATTTCCAGATTACATATATTAATTTTCTTTATTATAATAAGATTAAAAACCTTTTTTAGTGACATAAAAACACCAAGAAACGTGAAACTCTTATGTGACGTTATACAGTTCCCCCCTGAGATCGAAAACGCTATTTTATTCGTGACTAATAATTCACTTGTGAGTGAAACATCAGAAGACGCATATCTGGTTGCATACAACATGTGTAACGATGTAAACATTTATGTAATTGTAATATGATTTCAAGTGTATGCGTTTGCTGTGCTTTTCATACTATTTACAATGTTATAGTGCGTTGCATTAGATGGAACTATGCACAAGAAATCTGGCATAATCTCTGGAGGACAGACAGAATTATTAAAAAGAACTGAAGTATGGAAATATAAAGAGTTACATGAATTAGAATCTAAAAAGGTTTTATATATTTTATCAAATATTCTTTACCTTTCAATATCGGAAATTGCATACCAATTGTATATACTTTTCCATCCTACAACAGAGTTTCAGAATTTAATATACATTTTTTTAGACAATCTTACGAGAACAATTAAGACAAATGTCTGGAACATTACGAAGAGAATCTGAATTGAACATGTTGGATGTAGAAATTAACGGTCTTCTAAACCGACTAAAATATCAGAAACATGATTTAAATGATGTGGTAAGTGTCTGTACGTAGTAAGGTATATAAAATAGAAAGGTATAAGGCTATAATATATTATTTAAATAAATATCTTCTAGGAGGCACAAGTCACTGCTTTTGAAGATGAGTCAAAAATAATCCAGGACAAGTTGAAAGTCGTATATGTATGTAGAATACGAAATATATATATGATGTCTCCCAGATCAAGTGCTCAGCCTTTTATGCAGCCATATTACAAATTTTAATAAACTTGATACATGGGAATTACTAAAATTTCCAATATTTTTTTTGTCATAAGTAGTCAACATTTAGTACAAAGAGTTCCATTCAAAATTTCCGTTTGGGAATTATTAAAACAGGATACATTTATGAAAATCTTAAAAAAGTAAAAAAGTAAAAAATTGAACATAACTCTTTTGTATATTGTAGCAAAATTGTTTTAAATATTGCAACTTCTATATCTTTAAGATTGTATCTTCAAATTACATCTGAGTTTACTCACAATACTGTTATAATGCCCTACCAACATAACAACTTACAAATAGTATTCTGAAGTTTTAAAAATTCAGAAAAATTTTGCAACAATTTATGAAACAATTGAATTTCTTAACTTTCCAGTAAAGTTTTAAGCATTTCCGAGGATTAACCATTTTTCTCCACTTCCATATCTATGGTACTTTCAGTGTTACAAATTTTTTAACAAAATGTTGAAACTAAACTTTACATACTTGTAACTAAAAAAGGACTGAGTATTTAGAAAATTTCATCAAATGGCATTTTGTTCTTGTGATAATTCATAACTTGATATGTCAGTATAAACATTGATCACTTACATAGAACGCACCATATGTGATTTCTGTATTATGTTCAATGTGTTGCAACTTTATAGCTTTTTTACTATGTGAAATTTTAATGTAATTATAGAGTAACATAGCAGCGATCGAAAATATAATGGAACAAAGAAATGGAGTAATTGAAGGTATAAGAAACCAAATTCATGATATAGAAAATAATATTTTTGAAGATTTCTGTAGTCTGGTTGGTGTTATTAATATACACCACTATGAAAAAGGAGAGTTAAGGTTTGTGCTATGCAACTTTCAAAGTTTTACCGATTTTACTAGAAACATTGATAACTATTTAACTAGTTTCATAAACATAAAATTTGTAACAGCATTTATCGAGAACAGGCAAATAGAAAACAAGAATTGGACGACCAATACTATCGTATTTTAGCTTTTCGTGATTTCGAACTTAGCCACAATACAGAAAGTAAGTACTGTATGTCAATGTAAAACGCATTAACTTGGGCCTACTATACTTAATCATACGAGTAGAGAAAATTGGTCCGCAAAAAGCAAGACAGACGAGGAGATTAATAAGAGAGAATAATGTTTTGGATAGTTCTGGAGGAATAGTTTCTACGTTTTCTAAAATATACTGCCATATATATCCTATAAGAAATTTCTCAATCAAAAATACTTAAAAGAATAATACATCAATTTAATCTTATTAATAAACTTCCGATAAGTCATATTTTTAATTGATGTACATGGAATGTACGATATTGTATTGTAAAAAATTAGATGAATTTTGAAATACTTTTTTGACAGGTTTAATTCAGGAGATTGAAATTAATTTAGAATCCCTTAAAGACAAATTAATAGCAGCACATGAACAAAAACGTTTAGCTGAAACTGATGTTCAGAGAGAACGTATTAATGTGAGAAAGGTACAAGATAAATTTGAAGGGATTAAAGCTGAAGTAAAAGGCATAGAAAAAGATGTTGCTGAATGTAGACAGCACCTTGGAGTTATTTCAAAATTATTAAGAAGCGCTGAAATAGAATATGGGACAGTCTTAACAAAGCTACGCAGGAGGAAAACAGAGTGGCGTGGTGTTCTTCAAAATAGCAAGGTTTTACAAATATTATATGAACTTATTAATGCATTTTTAAAAAAAACCCTTTTACATATGTGTAAATTGGATACGACTTTTTTCTATACATACACTCGACACTTTTCTAAGTACCGCAGGCACCTGCTAATAATTATCTGAAACATCGAATAAAAAGGAATGCATTTGTGAAACATGCATTCATTTCATTATAGTAGAAATTGTGAATCAAAACATCTGTATATAAATACGTAAATATCGTGAATACTGTAGATTACTAGAATAATGCATCATTACATATAAGATATTAATCCATATTCGTTTCACCTATTGCAATGCTTACAGATACAAAGTATTATTATTCCGGTTCTGTCTCGTGATGCCAGAAACGATACTGACGAAGTACAAAATATTACTATAGCAGAGTCCGATGAAGCGGATTTAGAGACAATAGATTTTTCAGGTCTCTCTGAAAGCTTGAAAAGTAGGATAGAGATTGATATCACAACCTCAAGAAATCGTTTGACGAATAGAATTGCAGAAATCCAAAGTAGAATCGACTCTATGGACAATCTAAATTTCAAGGTTCGCAGAAGTTCCTGGAATTATCATTACTTAAACAAGAAAATAATGTTTTATACATTCATTCAGGCTCCAGAAAAATTGCGTTTAACAGAGGAGGAATTAAAAAACATAAATGCCACTTATGAAAAAACTCGAATTATGGCTAATATTACTAGCGAGCAATTTGAAAAGGTGAAGCTACAGCGATCCAACAGATTTTCAGATTGTTTTGAGTCTATTGGTACGGCATTGGATCGGATTTACAAAGTAAATATTTTACGTATATGAGATCTATCATCATACAAGGTGTACCGTTTAAATCGATCCATTGAATTGTAACCAAAGTAAGCATTGACCTAACAAAATGTTTCGGATGGACGTTAAAGAATTTGGAGAGAAAGACCATACAAGAAATGTGTCCTTTTTGTGGATAAATGTGTTTGGTCATACGTTTCAAAGTCATAAGAGATGTTTTAAATTAAATTATATATTTTCGTTTTACACAGCGCAACTGTGCAAAGTACAAAATTTCATAAAAGCAATAGAAGTGTCCTTGAAATCTCCGAAACATCTACGCCTTAATCTATATTTATTTACAGTGCGGTGTATCTTTCGAAATCAGACAACTTTTACCTGAAACTTTATGTTACATCACTAATTATTCCGACAATATTCCAGTGGATCCCTGAAAGACTCCTGCATACATATACTTGATATTCCATTAAGATTTTCTTATAACTCTATATGTATATGTATAATATTATAATATATACATGTAACGTGTATACAGAATTTAGTTCGAGATGACTCCGTTCAAGCAATGTTCATACCAGATAACCCTGAGGAACCATATCTGGGAGGTATAATTTACAGTTGTATAGCATCCGGCAAACGGTTTCAACCATTGGCCACACTCTCGGGTGGTGAAAAGACGATGGCAGCGTTGGCTGTAATATTTGCTGTGCATAGGTACTCTTGTTTTCAAATACGTAATACAAGAACGTATTGATGAATCTAATAGGTGTTAATGCTGAGTATGATGTTTACAACGAAACCATAACTAGAGATTGCGAAAACAACGGTTTTCAACACGGTATCCGAATTCACAGATTAAAAATATACACAACTTTAGTTTTAGGCAAACGCCATTTTTTGTATTTGATGAAGTTGATGCAGCTCTGGATAACGTGAATATAAGACACTTAAAACACTTCATCAAGTCTAAATCGGAAGATACTCAATTTATCGTAATATCTTTGAACAGGAAGTTATATTCAGACGCCGATGCGCTTGTTGGAATTTGTTCCCAAGTAATTATTAATCTGATTATTAACGTTACTTTCACTGACTACAATAATCGCTAGAGTTTTTATATCTTACGTAATTTTTATTTGAATATTATATTCTCTTTATTTGAGTATTTAAAGTTAGTTTAACATACCTTTTTGAAATGGATCTCTCTTTTTTTTAGCGAAATGACGGATGTCCTGAAAGTTTGGCATTTACACTTTCGTTGTCGCAATACGGTTCGCGACAGTAAAAATAACCATTTTATATTAAACGATAGAAATTCTATTGTTAATTCTGTAGGAGATAGATAAAACTGCTAAGCTTTAATAATTTATAATATTTAAATAGTTTCCTTTTGTCTTAGATTAATAACTATAATTTTGTTTGCGAAACTAATTACTACGAGTTACATTCGTGTGTATGGATATCCTCGTATTGTTTTACTGTAATTAATACAAATATTAATCCGTTTACATACGAATACGTGTTTGGAAACATATCGATTAACTGATGAGCCAGAATCAGTCTGCTGCAGTCAATATTGTAAGGCCTGCAGTTTCCATTAGCGCACATCTGATGCATTCATCTCACTTATGTGATCATAGTCAAATAGGAAAATGACTCATCGCAAAGAACAGTGCAGTAAAGACTGTTATCAATGTCTTAAAATAATCTTGTTCCTTTCTATGTTAATTTATCATTCATTTAAAACATGTTATTAGATAACGAAAAATATAATTGAAGAATTATTACAATTAACAGAATAGAAATAAGTTTAAGTTTTCTTTAACTTACGCTTTAATATGCAACGCTTTCGTGTAAAGTACATCGTTTTAAATATATTTCGATCCCACCTAAATGTAGATAATGTCGTATTGTCGTAACTCTTCTAAATATAGAAAATATCGATATCCTCTTAACTCGGTATAATAAAATTTGACGAGAAATCAGTGCGTTGTTTGAGCAATTTTTCCATGTTTTTCGAATTTGTGCCAATTGAATTGTTGTATTTAAGACCGCTAAATTAAGGGAATTCGATGCTGGTCCTCAACTAGACGCCAAGATAATCGTTGGTTACGTCAGGAATCATCATTGCGAGGAAAATAAGCTTTTTAAAGTGTGGCAAACAAACTCTGGCTAAACAAAAAAGATTTCGCTATGCGCTGGGTACCAAACGATAACTCAAATCTCAGTGCCAGACGCACCGGTCTCCATTTGAGACAGCAATAATGTGTAATATCACAATTCCGTTGCAAACCGGACAGTGTTATTTCACGATCGCAATGACATTCCAAGATGGCTGCTCGTCACACAATCACAATATCTCGATTTTGACTGTCTGTCCGTTTTAAATTGGTTCAGTTATTTATATTTAATGTTAAATGGCCTCTGTATTTAACCGAGACTGAGCTTGGGTTTTACGAAAGCGCGTTTAATCCTAATTTCGACAATTACGAAACTACAAAAAAGAACACAATACTTTGAAATAAAAAGGTGATTGTTATTGAATGTGTATCAAGATCGAATGAA
Source organism: Mimumesa dahlbomi (assembly GCA_917499265.3). NCBI lineage: Eukaryota > Metazoa > Arthropoda > Insecta > Hymenoptera > Crabronidae > Mimumesa > Mimumesa dahlbomi. The sequence continues at coordinate 4,139,057 of OU824118.1, read as the reverse complement.
AAGAATAGCAATCGTATCAGTTTTGTCACGTAGAATTCTGCAGGCACGAAGAATAACATATGCAGTAAAATATTTGCTCTTTGATATTTTTTCATTGAAGTTCACTGCGCCTTTGAATTTCCGGGTCTGCTGCATATATCTATGTGTTGAAACTTCTGTGCGTGGAGATGTTCCTTACCTGAATTTGTATGTTCTGTGTGTGCTTCTATGTACATATATGTATGTATTTAAAAATTTTTTTAGAAATCTTTAACGTCCGACGCTAGCGAATTTTCATGAATTTGGTGCTTTTTCTGTAATTTCCGCATATGTATATTTATTGGGAGTCCCCTAGAGTTTAGGGGGCTCATACCAACCGAACCTAACCAGACCTAACCTTTTGGCCCTAAACTTTAGGCCTAAAGCTAGAGTTCAACCTTTTTCTTTTTCGTCGGGGGAGTAGACGAGTAGTGTCGGATTTGTACCGACTAAAACCCCGACGGTAGAAACTACCCACAGAGAAAAACAAAGGATCCAGGATCTCATGATGTTGAACACAACCAGATCCATTGCCTATAGAAAACTGGGAAACTGTCACAGCTCAGGAGCATGCGAGTGACCACAACTCACAACTGCCAACCGTCGATGTCACAGTGCGAAGACGGCTAGGGCCCCCGCTCTAGGCCGCCGTGTGGCATAGAAGAATGTTTAAACATTGGAAAGTAATGTTTAGAAGAAAACAACAAAAATCACTCGCCATGTAAAAAAAACAATGGGGAGTGGTACTCTAAATGCCTATTGAGGCGGAGGAAGGTCAAGCAGGGGGAATCTCCTACCTCGGCGACTTCTTCGATCCCCAAGCTAGATTTCAACCTAACCAGACCTAACCAGGCCCTAAAGTTTAGGGCTTTAGGGTTTAGGGCCTAAACTTTAGCTTTCATTCAACCAAGTGGCTAAATACAGATGGCGTAGTACTACCTCTTGGAAATCGCGTCAAAATGATCGAATTTCGACCTCTTACCACGACCATACACGCACAGGAATGGGTCGGTGTGCGTTTTGCTTTCTGGAAGTATGTACCCTTCTAATTCTGATCGTAAGGGAACGCATCGTTCTTCGCTTAAAACAAAAAAATCGTGGAAAGGGACATCGACTCTTATAATGAAATGCACACAGATCAGAAAGTAAAAATATTTGTCACGGCCTATTCGGTCTTAAACGTATTTTTGGTTGCACTGCCAATGGATGGAGCATACATATAAGTTTTGTATTAACATGTATATAAGTTTTTAAGAGATTTTTTTTTCTTTTTGCAAAATATCCGATAATTATGAAGTTATAACAATTTCAAAATGCAATCTGGAGTCATCTTATTTGAACGTTCCGGAAACGCCCGAACTCGCCCGAAGTCGACGTGACGTCATAGGGTTACTCCCGAAGCATATAGTAGGCGAAATACGTGCTGAAAGCTTGATTTTTACATAATTTTGGCTCGTTCACCGATTAAGCTCAAAACTCCGAGTGTCTCAAACACATAGGATACAGCTAACGTTCCTGGAAATAATACACAATCGAGCGAAGGTTTTTTGTCATCTTCGAAATATATTTTCAAAAATTGAAAAGAAACGTATGCAATGTAATGCACTTAAAATCACGAGCTATTTCATCAGTAGTAATACCAAAAGCCACCTTGGCATTCAAAGGGAATGGTATTGGATAACAGATATTTTAAATTCACAAACTGATATTCCAGTAGATCACATTAAATTAACGTTAATGAAAAGAAAAGTTGATGACACGTTTCAAAGAGTTTGTGAACAATTCGGAGGATCATGCACCCAGGCGAGAATATTTAGCTGCACTGTACCGCGCTTAGCTCATATGTTAAAAACATTGATTTATTTTCCAGACCCAATATGTGTGAGAAAAAGCTTACCAACCCCATTTCGAGCTAATTATAGTCATGTGCGATCATCGATTATTTCGAAATTGAAATCCAAAAACCGACTGATTCGGTACACCAAGCTTTTACTCGGTGAAAATATAAAAAAAAGAACGCCATTAAATATCTGATATCTTCGTCCCCCGCTTATTATCGAACAATCGGGATTTGTAGATGTGTTACCGGAAGGATGCGGTGTTATAGCTGACCGGGGATTTAAACAAATTCAGACTCTTCTCAATAAGAAAAAATGTACACTTATTCGTCCACCTACTGTCGTATCTGGTGTAAAGACTTCTAAAGCTGAAATTTGAGAAACTAAACGAATTGCGAGTCTGCGTATACACATTGAGAGAGTTATTCGATGTTTGAGAGAACATTCCAACATGCTTGCTGCATGTGAAGACAATATATCAAACGCTTCTCTTTATAACTTTGAAGGCAAATACTTCGCATAGCTCTTCTTCTCAGCTTTATACTGGCAAAGATACAAAGCGCGCGAAAGAGACCAATAGCGTTGCGTTTTCGTCAGTTTGAATGTCTGGCAATATTCAAACTTTATTATTAGATAAAGTTTAACGAATAAACTAATTATTTTAGTATCAAACACCTTTATAATGCATATATTTTGATAAATCAATTGAATTTACCGATTCAAAATTTTTGTGTAAGACCCAATTATAAATGTATTGTAGATATTGCGTAAAAACTGTAAAAGATAATAATATTAAAAAACTTTAAACGTACTTCCTTTCCAGGACATTCACTTTTACTGTGAATTTCAAATCAGTTTGGCTGTTTTACCGGAATGGAAAACACGCACCATGCACACGTATACGTATGCAATACATACATGTATTGTACAATCATTATCCACAATGGTGATCGCGCACGTCATCCACGACGGTCGTGCCTCAAACGTAAGGCAAACATTGATTGTAGCATCACGATGATGATAGGCAACACGATCCAATCTACGTACTATCAATTTGATACCCACAATCCCTTTATCTTACTTGAAGTGTCATAATACGAGATTATCGAAAGGGATGCTCATTAAACTCCACCGATCACTGTGGTAGTGTTGCAAAATCACCGACATACGGTGCTATAATGTCCTGGTTTCGGTATTAAAACCAGTGAGAACTCTGATTTATGGGCGTTACAGTGAGCGGCAAGATACGGGAAGGCGCAGGTCAATGTAGCCTATTACGGTTAACGCCTTGTAAAGTAACACACGCTCCGGGAATGCGGCCAATATAATGATTGTCGTTTAATAAACTTATTAAGTGGAAATTGGACGCGTCTCTATATCGAGAGTGGTAGTAGTGGATCTAACTGATAAAAATAGGGAACAACTACGAACTGGGTCGTAATTGTCGGACAGTTTGCATTTGTGCTTCGATGCACATTTCGAACAGGGATGTATGTACTTACACTACAAATTTCAGAAAAACGCTATTTTGCATTCGAGAAATTGTATTATGGAGATTAGACGGTTGTTGTCGACAGAAGTTGTACCGTCAACATTGGGATAAAGAAATTTCTAAAGATGAAGAATTCGCTTTGACATGTAAAAGATGAATCCTACAAATTTTCGGACGGGAAAAACATTAACGCGTAGCAAATTCTAACGGTGGAAATTTTAAATTCTAAAAACTTCGAAGGGCTGAAATTTGAACATGTAGAGATTTCGAAGCGTAGAAATATCTGTGCGTACACAAAATTCAGACGTAGGATATTCTGACTAGAAGCAAAACAAACACACGATCTCCAAGTAATTTTAATCAGTGTTTCTTGAACAATTGCCATTAGCTTCATATTATAGACATTTTCATTGCAAAAATTTAGCGTAATATCGTTATATTGTATTAAATGACAAATCTCCGAGAATTTTATTTTAATCCTGTAATGATGTGTCATCGAATCATAGGCCAAATGATGGAGACAATTTATAGTTCAACCAAGAATTTTAAACTGAGAAGATTGTATATCTCGAAAAGTTGTTTAAAGTTCAATAACATGTATGTATGTACATTAGGGTGGCCGTTAAAAATTAAATCTTTTGCGACGACCCTTAAAAAGCTTACTTTTGATGAAAAAACACTGGGAGAATATTTTTAAAATTAAAAACAACATAATGTTTTTTGGGAATTTTTATGAAAAATACGATTTTATTCAAAATATAAACAATTATAGAACCCAAATCAATAAAAAAACATATATATAATTAATAAATTCATCAATATACAAAAATGTATAAAAATAATCATACGACATCAACAAAATGTCAATATCATAGTTAATTAAAATAACAATAAACAAAAATTAAAATTTTTTTTATCAATAATTGATTATAGAAGTAAAGGCATTAAAAATACGAAAGAAAGTTTACTTAAACCTTGGAGTGAAGAAATCTAGATATTAAAATTACATTTGTACAATACTAATTTAGTTTTAAAATAAAAATATCAATTTGAATATCTTTCATTTTTTTATTTAATAGATCAAATCAACTGGGAAAAATTTTGAATTTAAATATTTGTTTATTGTCATTTTAATTAACTAATGTTTTTTCTTGATTTGGGTTCTATAATTGTTTATATTTTGAATAAAATCGTATTTTTCATAAAAATACCCAAAAAACATGATTATACCAAAAAATTAACTTAGGTCGTCTTGAGGCACGTGTTGTTTTTAATTTAAAACAAAATTCTCCCAGTGTTTTTACATCAAAAGGGCGCTTTTTGAGGGGTGTCGCAAAAGATTTAATTTTTAACGACCACCCTAATGTACATACATACTACATAATATTACATATAAAGACTGGAAGTCAAATAATGTATTATTCTCTTGTGTTTCAAAAGTTAGTCAGGTGTCAATGTGTAAATATTTGTTGCATAAAATATACTTATTATTCAAGATATGCTTTCTAATATTCGTTTAAATATTAAATTATGATGCAGTTTGTATTTTATGTGTTCACTTGATTATAATTTTCGAAGCTACTAACTATGTATTGGATATTACAGAGTTCAGTTTTAGCGAATATCATTTTGCATAATATATGATATCTATATTCATACGTTCAAAATTGTCATTCAATATTAGGTTTTACTAATAATATTTTCGTATCATTAATGCTAATAACATATTTTCGTATTATTAATGGAAAATTATTAAAATTAAAAATATGTCTGTTCGGGAGAGATATAAACTACGAATTTCTAGACGACCATGACATTCATTATTGCGAAAAGTGCCCGCTAAAACAAGCGACATTTTCCGAAAGTAAATTGTTGAACATTGCATGGTTACTAAATATTATGATTAGATCCATAGAAAAGGGTTAGAAGGAATGAGAAACGTGAGACGGATCATTAAGATAGTTAAAGAAAAGTGAAAAGAAACTGTTTCATTCTACGGAGCAAATCTTGAGTAAAGTAGAACTCAGCATTAAAGTAGCACGTATGTGCAATTTCACGTATCATCTTTCATCTGTTATGATGGCTCTAACAAGCTAGGAGTAGGGGGTTTCTAGGATCAAAATAAGATCAATTAATTACGCTTTCATGAAATCGTTCATTGTAACAAATGTTGGAATTAGAATGAAAATCTTGGTGTGCATTTTACACAGGACACGTTGACTTTATCTAATGTGATGAAATTTTATTATCGAAACATTTATTTAAGTCAATTACGTAGATACGTATAGCGATAATTTCGTTTATTGACCTTACCCATCATGAAACTAATCGATTAATGCCATTATTTAGTCAGCACGAACTTTGCGAATGATTCAACACCTTGAATGTTCTATGTTTTTAAGTGTGACACATTGTATACAATTAGAAATAATTAAGTTTTATACTCTATTTTCATAAATGCAACAATGAATCGCAATTTCCACTACGAACGTGTTAATTTGTGTGTGATATGAATATTCTTTTGTTGTAGATTTTACTAACTAATAAATCCGTTTCTTAAAAAATGACAATCGATCGTATCTTAGAATTGAAGTATGATCATATTTATTTATAAACCTTTTTTTGTTTATAATTCATTACTATACTTTGATAAAAAACAATAAGTGCAAAGTGCAGTTCCAGATATTGATTCTGAGCACAAAGTAATTTTCCAACCGTACAAAGAGAAAATAAAAAGAAAAGTGGAAACTTAATCTCGAATAAATGCTGTTATTACATCTGTGTACATTCATTTTAAGCTTACAATACAGTATTATATTATAATATACGTACATATTGAATATTTTAAATAATTTTTATTAACATTACCTAGAAACTAAATCAGGGTTATCTTCTTCTTTTACCCTGGAATATCGTAGAAATCAGCACGAGGCTTGAAAGATTGAAGAATACTCGATATCATTTCAGTTTTCATGAAAAGAAGGATTAAATTTAGTAATTGTGTTTTGTAGAAAAGGGAACGTGATAGGGATATATGAAAAAACATTACTCTTTCTATCAAACAATCCCAACAATATTACACGGAATTTTCGTCAAACTTTTATGACAATTAAATTCGTTAGTTTTGTTCATACAATTGTTGTATATTTCTGAACGTAAGAAAATTATTAATGTTAAATGGATATGATAAACGACAGAAACACGAAAATTCTACAAAGATAAAGGTTCATTTGAAGATGACATCACAGTTTGGAACTTTGTTGTAATTTCTCTAAGTAAAATAATTGCTAAATAATTGTGAATTCATAATGGAAAGTATAATATCTATAGAATACCAATACATTCACATGGCCGGCATGATCTTGTCCGGAGCCAGATTGCACATTCACATCCTATACTTAATTTTTATTATAATTATAATTTTTATTATAATTATTTATTATAAGCAATCATCAAAATTGATTGAGTTTTCTACTTCGCTTTCTAGTGAATGAATAGCTAGAAATGTAAATCGATCTTCACTTATTGGTAATCGAAGATAATTATTCATTTCAGTTGAACTGAACCCACGGTTAATGGCATGGTTAACATTATTTGGAATGCAATTAATAAATTTTAATGCAAGGGCGCGAGAGAAAATCGTGTACCCACGTCAGTGTGCAGCAAGTTGTCATCGATTAGTGGATTACACGTTTGCGTTTTCTACACACACGAAAATTCAAACTACTACACAGGGGGTCCTGCAAAATGTCCGATAAATTTTCATAGACTGCAGGGCCTTTCAAAACGGGGGGCTTCGTTCCGGCGAACGCACTGAACCTGTCTCGCGCCGCCCCTGTACATTCAATAACTTTGAATTTAATAAACTATTCTCCATAAGTTATAGATACAAATGAAAAGATTTTCATTTCTTATTCACACGAATATTTATTTATGACGAACCTGCAAAGGAATGTTATTGATTCTGTTACATTATCCTAATAGATTTAGGAATAGTGGAATTTCACAACTAAACATCATTTTCATATGTTTAATATAGTATACACAGTCTTGTTACATTTATTCATAGCACACCCGAATTAGGATGAAATATTTTTAATATCAACTGCAAAATTTTGTTTTTTATGCCTTTTAGCAAGTATTTGAAGTAGGATATAATTATAGAAATTACAATCGCATTTGTAATATGTGCCATTTTCGGAATTTGTATAGCATCGTGAATCTAAAATCTGTAATAAACGTGTTATAAAGCTCGTCGCGTAGTACGTGATCCGCAAATTTCATTGGTTTTGGTTGATCCGCCAAGGTACTATACCTTCTTAAACATACAATCTCATATTCGGTAATTGCATTGTTGCCAAAATTGCTGCAATTGTCGGTATTTTAAGCGTTTGAGAATTAAAAAATCCATCACGGATTAAGTAGTCCCAGTGTGAGTAGTAGGATAAACTGGATCGAGGGATTTGCAAATCGTACAGTTTGCCAATGTGGTACAAATTTCGCAAACTCAACATATTGAGTGTTTTCAGATATTATACCACGAAATTTGATTGTGGTTGAAATAGTCTATAAAGCGTCATATAAAAACTGACAGTACCTATGTAACTACAAAGTGCACCACTAACACGAACAATACTGATAACGAACAGTCAAAAAATTAGAATCATAATATAATATTAGTCACTACAGATTAAAAATTTGAATGAATAACATCGTCGATCAGGGAAATCCATAAAAGTCTTCCGAATTTCCCAAGAAATTTTCTTGACTGATTGTCGTAAAATTAACTGGCAAGCGTAAGGGATAACTATAAACAGGGTCGCAATTATTGGGCAGTTTGTCTGATTGGACAAATCAGTTTTTGCTAGTTCAAATCCAAGAACGAATTTTACAATTAAAACAGACATTCAGCATGGCAGTAAAAAACTGCTGCAATTGTACAGTAAATACCAGAATACTGAAATTTCTCGGCTTAATAATTTTGCAGGACAGAAATTCGACAGACCGACCGGAACACGCATGAAAAGTTTCACACGTAGAAAAAATAAACGCCTAGAAACGTCGAGAGGTTAAAATTTGAACCTGCACAGATTTTGAATCGCGGATATTTGGACGCGTGAACAATTTACTGTTACACTTGTGAATCTCTGATCCTTTAAGGGGTTATATACAGTTATAATTTTCAAAAAATCGATTTTTTTTATTTCATTTTCGTAATGTACATACATTTAAGTACACACATAGAAAATTTCAAGTCAATTCGGCGATTTTTGTCCAAGTTACACGCATATTTGTAAAGACGTGTCAGAGCGTTTGAAAGTAGTTGGTCTACACTGAAAAAATGATTAGTTCCCCTTAATTAGTTCCGGCAACTAGATACAGTTGTTGATATTTGGATAACTGAAATTGGTGTTGGCTCAATTACATTCAAATTTAATTTTTCCGACTTTGGTTGTTGTTACTAAATAATTTGAAGTTGCCTTTACTACAGTTTCTATTACCGGCTTCTCAAACTTTGAATGCGTTTTTCTCCAAACTATGTTTTCAAAGGCGGTGACCACGATTTCTCGAAAACGGCTTGACCGATCAGTCTCAAATTTTAACACAAGCTTGTTGACTATATTTTTTTGTAATTAATCGAAGGTTTCTTTTCACCGATTAATATTTTTTGTTTTATGAACAATTTAAGGCAAAAATTTTTGTGAAAAATCGATTTTTTTCTTTTAGAAGCTGCCATTTTGTCAAAAACTTTTATTTTGTTTATTCCTTCGATTAATTACTAGATTATACGTTACTTTAACGAAATCAGTTCGGTTTTTTCATTTTAAAAGATTCAGTCCCGAGATATCGTGGTCACCGCAAAGCGCTTTTTTTTAGAGGAGCTCCTGGAGATCAGCTATGATAGCTCTCAACATTATTGTTTTTACAAATAAAAAATGCTAAAATACAGTTAAAAGTTATCTCAATATGTGTACAAATTTTTACATTAATCAATTTAACTGTCTTTTCAGGAAAAATTCTTGAAAAATCGCTTTTTTTTCGCCTCTTAACTGTATATAACTCCTTAAGATATACGAATATTCGAAACGTTTTAATGAAAAGGACAGGTAGGAGACTTCTCTTCTTCCCTTCGGCTAGATCGAAGGAGATGGTAGAAGCGCGTACATCCATCCGATGGATGGTGAAACGAAATGAGACAGAGGATGATGACCTCCCCTGGTTGTCGAGCATCTGGTAAATAGATGACACGCCGGTTGTCAAGACACTAGTTGCCCTCAGCCTCGGCCGGAGGCGAGTTGGCTCTAGGCTTTTCCTAGGCAACTTCTTCACCGTCAGTCACCCTCGACGCTTAGTGAAGTTCAACGGAAGACATCCGCGATCCATGAGGCGGCAGGCTATCGAGCTGGCCACGGCTCTCCTCGTGGTGCAGCTCCTGTTCGTCGACGCCGTCAGGACGAAGCTGAGAAAGAGGTCGAAACCCGCAGCCCTGCAGGCGCAACAACCTGCGAATGATTACGATTACGACTACTACGAGAACTACGATGAGTACGAGGATAAAAACGGTGAGTGATCTTCCCAGCCGAACGGGCTTGGAATTGCGATCAAATGAGTATCTTTGAAACTTCTCAACGTTAGCCCACGGATTATTTGAAACTTTTAGTGGTGAGCTGGTGATGTGTTGTAGAAAAATTATCGTGAATATTGAGAGGGGCGAGGGGGGAGGGGGTTGGTAGCTCCTACGATTTCTCGCGTTACTTTCAGATTTCAATGATCCCTTTTGTCTATACGTATCGTAGATATGAGAGAGTCACTCGTGTATGATGTTTATGTAGGCTTGCTGAGTTTTATGTATTAATTCTGTATCAATTGAAGGTATTCCTATATTCTGCTGAGACTACATACATGACATTCGAACAATGATCTGCGTATGTAAATAAAGTTGATGATACTAAAATTACTGGAAAATTTGGACGTATAACGGTTACTTTCTTGACTTTTGAGAAATTAAATATCAACCCGATTAAAGTGTTCAGTTTTAGTTGACACAAATAAACTACATTCCATTGGTAACCACATAGTTTACGAACAGAGAAACATTGAAATTAATGTGAGAAAGTGTAAAACTTCCAAAACCGCTCAAGATATTTTTGATTGAAAAATGTGCAGATATCAATTATACATATAAACTATCTCTAACATTAAATTGAATATTTTCTAACACTTCGTTATTTGTTTCTGCGTTTGATATTCAAAAAGAAGACACCGTGTATTACGTCATGTTTTCTGCGAGTGGTTGCGCCCGAGCCTTAAAACTTTATGGAAAACATGTTTGTAAATGTCTTGATTAAAATTCTTCATTTATTATTATTGGCATGTTTTTACAGTAAGACAAGCTTATGATAACGAGATAGTTTATTTACTGTGCTGTAATAATCTCTTGATTCTTTCACTAATTTATATCGACTAATGCCTACAATGTCTAAAATATCAAATTTACAATGTTTCGCGTGTTAACTACGTGGCTGACTATTTTGTTAATATTTCAAGCATATAACTCGAGCGTTACGGGTTTTCCAAAACATTCTTTGTCCTCAGGCTTGTTAATACTGATCCATTACATTAGTTGAAGGGAATAGTAAAGCTTGAGGCGTTAAATTACGTATCGGTATTGAGAATTACGTATTCTTTTTATTAGCACACGATAATCATGCATTACAGTCTTGTAATGGTATTTCGAAAATATTATGTCGTGTTTCGATGGATTTGTGCCGAACAGCTGTTTGTTAATCACTTTTTAATACAATATCGATGTTTCACATTAAATTTCATCGATTCGCAGATAAATGCCATCATTTATAATTTAATGTTGGTACATTTTTTTATCGTAATTGTACTGAACGGAACACACTTTTAATAACTCATTCGTACGTACGTTTGCAATTAGAGACATGTTCTGGTTGATTTTACGAGATACATCTGCAGCTGTAGACATAACACTTCTATCGATAAGGAACGTCTGCATTTACAAGCGGCTGACTACTTGGTCATTAAAAACATCCGCGAACACGTTAAGGAGCCATATTATTGTAACGATACCTTGTATGTACAATTTTTTGTTCCTCTTATATTATTTTGTATTCTCAATCTTGATTATATTCAATCAATTTTCGTTCAAAATATGACTCCATATTTTCGATTGGTTTTGGAGTTACGGCTTAAATTTACATTTAGCAAGATGTCTGTAAGATCGGATGATACGGTGAATAGCGAAAATGGAAAACTTGAATCAAGTGGCATATGTATATGGAAAAGTCAATGTTTCTATCCGTTTAATAGCTGAGTGCGATACTACAAAATGAAACGCAAAAGAATATTCTAAAACTATCGAGTAATTACGAGAAAAAGTGAAGCAGAATTGATTTAGTAAATCACTTTCTTCGTTTCATTTCGATTTGAATTTTTCAGTGAATTTTTCGGTGTTTACCTTGTGCTGCGAGTACAAAGTCGTTTCTTTAATCTACCTAAAAAAGTATTCTTTTATAAAAACTTTTGATTGTAAAACTTCTTAATTCCAATATAAAACGTCTCGGCTGTTTCGCAAAATATTTTGAAGGATATTAGTTTCATCTCTTTGACTCGATCGATACAAAATGACGAACTAAAATGTCATTGAAGGAATGTTAATTTTGCTGATTTGTATCGAAAATTAAAAAGTAAGGATTATAAAAAGCAGCATCTGCTTTTAAAAAAACGACGATTAAAGTGACAAATTAAACTTCGATAATGTCAAGTTGCCATCGCATTAGTAACTCGCGTATTGTAATGTCATTAAACTTTAGCAAACATAATTTACGGAACAAGTTTCTGCAACACAGTCAGCATGAATATTAGTTACTTACTTCTCTAGAAAAGATCCGTACATATTCCTAAAGAAACTTTAGCAATGACAATTAATACACTTATAAAAACACGCGTTCAACGCTGTCATGCCAATACTTTTAACAAAAAACTGTTTTACGTAAAATTTCATTATAAAAGTATCATTTTCGAATGTATATACAAAAGAATACGGCTCAAATAGGTATTAATTTCAGAAATATGTGAATATTCTAAAGGTATCAGCTAGAACAAAATTGCCTTTGGTATTTTATATACATATGTATACTACGTCTATCCTCCAAATGATTTTAACTGAATGAATGACAAAACAACTTCTTGCTAAGAATCGTGCGTCTAATAGGATAACGAAGTATTTCAACGTGTAAGTTAAACTAAATCTCCCCGTGATCGTTCGCCAAGGAAAGAGCTATCAATTTAATTTTAACCCTCCCTTGAACTGTAGGACGAATTACGGCGTTTTATTTTCAAAACTCTCTGAAAATTGAAATCCATCGTAGATCACAGTGCGTTATATGTATGTATACACGTATGTTATTTTATAGAGTTACCTTAAGTTTTGCCTAACCAGATTCACTTATCTTAAGTTTACTAATCTTAAAGACAGTCAGGTTTAAAAAATGGCTCTACAATTGTAAAATTATTATTTATTTATCATGTCTCCAAACGTAATGCATCGCTACCTATTACATTGAATGAAAAGCAATTAAGGAAAGTATTAATACACTGCGTAACTATTGCCGGAAGTTCTAAATCGGATGTTCCTCTCGTTAACGCCGCATATACAACAATTAATCAATCATGTTAATTGATAAAACGCAATTACTGTTTTTACTAGCATATTAGCAAATTAGCGCGTAAGCCGTTTAATGGTATTCTCAGACATCGTTTATTTCCGGTTATATTAATTATCTTAGCTCCAACTTGGCATTCGGTGTGTACGCGTATAGTATCACTTTAAATTTCGGTGGACATACTATGAGAAAGAAGAAGTATATCCCACAAAGAAAAATTGTTGGGGATGCTTCGAGAACACAATTGGAAATGTGAAACAACAATTTAGTGTGCAAGGTTTCTTTGAAGCACAAGGTTTGTCACAAATGTAACCAAATTTTTGGAAAATAACACTGTACATCACCCTTTTTTTCGCAATATCCATTGCGTGATCCTTACAGATATTTTCGCCCTAAAAACGAATCCGGCAACAGAAATGTTCTGTAACTCTCAATTTTTGAGAAATTTGAGTTTTTAAAAAATCGGCTCATTTTCGCAAAAATGAAGTATTACGTGAAATTTCGGAGATATGATTTTTTAAAAATTTTTTACAAAAGGGGTTGTACCTCGATAGGGGGTGGTTTTCAGACAAAACTTTATAGACTTTTTTTTTCATCTCTTGGTGCGTACTATCGATACTGAAAAAGTGTCCCAGTATTTTTGTTACATCCTGTATATGTATTGGATTTTAAAATTATTGTTATAAAAAAACATATTGCGTTGGGTGATTAAATTATTGCAAAACACGGAACTATCATACTTTCTACCGGAGGTCTAGTAAACTGTTTGAGCTTACTTACAGCTTGTTAGTGTTTCCTTATTTTTATTCTGTATATTGCAATGTATTCGGTAGTTCTTTTGCATTGGAATGTGATTTTTAGTACAATATATGTATATTACAAGAATGATTATTTTTCAGAAACAACAACAAGTGCAACAACATCATCGCTACCTGTGGTTACTGGAGGCATAGGTAAGTGACTATTTAATGTTTCATTGTTGTATTCAGTGATATACATGTATGTATATTATTTTCAAATTCGGTGGTATTCTGAAATCCGACAAAATGTTTATAGCAAAAACATTTCGAATTTCAAATTCGTAGATATGGATTATAGTATTCTTGTACGTAATTGTTAATGACGTCCAATGTGTTTAACATTATATGTATATTTTTGCCAAAATTCAGTATCATTATTAAATTGACAATCGAATGTATCTGTTTATTTGCATCAAGTAAAACAATTGCATTATTATGTTTATGAATAGGGAGAGGAAGATTGCCAATAGAAGCAACGCAATCCTCTTACAAACCGGAATTACCCACAGATTTACCTGCACAAACGACCACTCTATTTTCTGAACTAGGTAAGCAATATATTTCTCAATGATCAGTAATGTAGAAAAAAGCTGATATTTTCAAGAGTAATATTAAATAATACTTTTTGACTAGAACGGTTTAAGTACTATGTAATATTCTCATCGAATATTGTCTGTTATATGTACAGATCTGCATCTCAATTCATTTCAACTGATTAAATTGTAACACCCTGTGTAAAGTATATCCACAAAAAGCATCGAAAATGCAAAGCTATGGGCCAAGTACAAGAGAATGTTACATTGGAATAGGTTGCTCATTAACATAATTTTTACACGGGATTTGAAATCAATCAAATGTGAGCAAGTACAAATTATTGTAGAGCAACGACACAATACTATCGCTAAGTAAATATATACAATTAACTAAATTTCCCAAAATATGGTGTCTTCTCATTTAATGACTAAATCTGTTTACTGCTCTATTAAATGTACTTGGTGGCCCGCTTTTTACGAAGCTTGATGTCAAAAACGTAACGTAACAAACATTTCTAATTTAATATGTTAACAATCTGGATGTGTGTGAGAGGAAATTACATATACATATTGTAGTGTATTTCAACAATTGATGTTAAAATAAATTAAAAAGGAACGACGTGAGATATTTAAAGGACTTTCATTCTAAACAGTAAGAAGCCCGTTTTATACTGTGGTTCAGCAACTCTCTTTTAATGTCACACATTCCCAAATATTTAAGCTTAGGGGAGTTGATACTACAGGTATTTTTTACCATCGAACCTTCGTAAAAAGCGGGCCACCAAGTACATTTAATAGAGCAGTAAACAGATTTAGTCATTAAATGAGAAGACACCATATTTTGGGAAATTTAGTTAATTGTATATATTTACTTAGCGATAGTATTGTGTCGTTGCTCTACAATAATTTGTACTTGCTCACATTTGATTGATTTCAAATCCCGTGTAAAAATTATGTTAATGAGCAACCTATTCCAATGTAACATTCTCTTGTACTTGGCCCATAGCTTTGCATTTTCGATGCTTTTTGTGGATTTCACTCGATTCGTAGAATTATGTAAAGTACAGTATGTTTTTTTATTGAAATACTTGTTATTAAAGAAATAAGGAAATAAAGAAATCAGGGAATGCAGGAAAATAAAGGAATATACAGATCTCATTATTATAATAATTTTGCAATCATGATGTGGCAAAATGTAAAAAATTATCCTTTAAATGTTATTTATGTTTAAAAAATATAGTAACCAGAACTATGTGTTTTCAAATTTAAAAAAATTCTTTGAAGACGTGAATAAAAAAATCAGAGACTCTTCCCGAGACAGTAAACATTTAGTCTAGGTACTAGGACTTGCATATATTGTCAGTAATATTGAAAAAGAAAACACATTTTAAGGAATTAACAAAATAATAAACATTTAATTATTGCAAGACAGTGACGATTTTGTACCTTTGGTTTTTAAATTCTTAATTCGAAAATTATAATAAACATAGAAGTGGCCAAAATGGTTTTATGAAAACGGGGTAAATTTAAAATAATGGTTAGTGTGAATTGCTGAAAAATGTTTTTAACTTTAGAACTTTAATATGGTCAAATATATATCCTTGTAAACATTTTTCGATTTACGTATAACAACGTCATCATGTCCGTTAATCTTACGTATATTTCAACAACGGGTTTGAACAAAAAATAGTTTTTAACTATATATCATAACATTGTTACAAATAGATAAAGCACAATTTGGAGATTCAATAGCCGAGATGGTAAAGTGTCGATACGAAGCATGTAACAAAGATTATTTAACAGTGCTGGATAACCCGATAAAAATAATTTGCCTACTTTTTCTTGGAAGACCTGTTTATAGAACAATTTGATTATGTACTAAAGAAGAGCTTGTAGAAATTTGAAGATACGCTTCGACATGTATCGAAGTTTTAAAAATGAAACACATTAATTATTGATAACACTTTGAAAATTTCCGAATGACGTACTAATGCGTGCATCATGAAGGTGTCTACCTTTCCCTCTTTTTCGTAATAATTCCTTCTCGATGTGGCGTACTATGTCTCCGGATATAAACAAATGACACCGACTTCTTTGTCTCTATCTTTCCGTCACTCTGTCGCGCTCGCACTAGCCAAACAAACGACGCGGCGCGACTTGGCCACGCAAGCATGTGTGAGAGCGCGGCTGACGACAAAGCAATGCGGAATTTAACATGATTCGAATTTTTCTAGCATAAGGGCCTCTCTTTCTTTACTTCTGTCTGTCACGCTTGCACTCCTAGCGCAGCCGTAGCGACAGCCCTGAGCAACGGTGCGTCTTCGTCAATCGTGGTCACTCATTAATTTTATTTTAAACATTTCTAATTACTTTATCGGGCATTTAAGTAATATTTATTTTCAATATTTCTTAATTTATTTCTTATTCATTTGAAAAAAAGTCGGCGTTTAATCTGTTTTGAGCGTATTGTTGCGATATATTGTTAAGCTTAAGTTTCAAAATCAAATACATTTCTTTTACAATTTAAGAAACCATTATGTTAAATTTATAAATTATTGATAACCCTTGAAGATTTTCTGAATACCAATAAGCGACTCTTGTATTTGGTCCGAGACAAAACCTTGTCTCTTGATTTTTTTCCGGCATGTCTCAGATTACATAGAAAAATCTACGTTATCGACAGAAAAATTATCTCGCATGGTATGAAACATATGTTAGGGTTTGACACCGGACTGCGTGACAGGCTGAACATGGAGATGGAGAAGGAGGAGAGGAAGAAGACGACGTTTCTTACAAAAACCTCGACTTTTTAGATCAAAATATCTCGCGATTGGCTTGATGGATCTTCTCGTAGTTAGGCTTAAATTACTCGGGTGGACGTCCCATACAAGAATATCACCATAGTTTGGGAGAAATATGCGTATTTAATGCGTTTGAATACCCCGAAAACCTCGATCTAATTCTTCCGGAAAAGAGTAGTTCAGGTCTACCAGTCGGGAACTCTTGTACTTGGCCCGAGTCAAGACCTTAACTCTTGATTATTCATTTGATGACTATTTATACAAATATAAAATATTATTTCGCAGAATTGTAATTAAACCCGTAAGTGACAAAATTGAATCTTTTAGTTTAAAAACATAACTTATTCAAAATATCGAATCCTTAAGGTATTTTTTATTCTATTCAATAATATATGTATAGAAGGTGCCAAACCAATCATTTCATTCGCCGGATTTATGAATAGAATAAATACCAAACAATAATTAAAATATCGTAAATCCATAAATGAATTCGATGTTTGAAAAACAAATAGGTATTTCGGATTCAAATATGCAGACGATTGCTTCACTGTACATGAATAGTTAATATAATTAATTTACATTTCTGTTATTTACAGTTTCTTACTTCATTAAAACTCCCCGTTGATAACATTCATTGCATTATAGTAAATGTTCTTCATTGTTATGTATACTGATCGAAAGCAAGGCATTCAAATTCAATATGATACACTTTAATTGAAATCGTATATTTGAAATATCTTAATATACTCTGTCGTCACGGTAATACGCGTGATATGCGCGTTTATTACAAAGTAAGTAATGAATGATAAACCAAGGGCTGAGTAATTTCAAACTCTTTTTGTTAAAAATACTTTATTAAAATTTGGTGGAATCATCTGTTATTATGAAAATTCAGAAATTTCTTGTACAGTTATTAATGTAATTAAATGTTGTGTTCTCTTTTAAGAACTATCAGGAGAAACAAGTGCTACTTCGGAACGAGAGAATCCAGTAAGTGTTAAATAAATTTTATTTGACGCGGGAAATATGTATTTCGTTTGACATGGATTGTCATAGGTTTTTTTTCATATTTTTTTTTCAGTTACCAACAGAAATTCTACCCGGTGAAAGCAATGTTATAAGCTCTGTTGCGGTACCCGGACCTAGAGTAAGTTTTGCCAGAAATACATATTAATATTCTTAAATATGACATTACTAAAAAACAAGCAAATGGTATGCGCCGCACAAACATATCGTAGATTTTGATAAAATTCTATTTGTAGAAATTTTCGGTTATTCAATATACATATTTGAGTTATAGGTAGATTAGATTTAGAGCAACATTTTGTCTTAAAATGCATAGCTCTTAAATTGCGATAGATCTGGAAGTGAACGAAAAAAATAGTTAATTCAGGAAAATTTGGTTATAGTTAAAACTGATTGATTTAACACAACCTTTGGGAATTGTTGAAAAATTGTTTAAATAAATGTACTGAATTGTAATTAAAGTTATTTAAATTTACGTAACGAGATGAAAACGATGCCATTGAGTTATAATACTTATTTTTATGTGTTTGTACCTTAGCTTCTTAGTAATATTACAGTTAGTGTTTTGAATATAATACAACTCAGGCTCACCATGTCTTATAAAATTGACGCTTACATGTATTATATTAATACATTACCTATTACATAACTATTGCCGGTGATCGACAAAGGATTGGATTATGATATTTTTCTAATGTTTAGGGTGATCCCGGACGGCCTGGCGATATTGGGCGGCCAGGCGATGCTGGATTTCCTGGACAACCAGGTACCCCTGGAATTCCAGGTCCACCGGGTCCTCCTGGTCCGGTACCTGACGTAAGTATTCCGATAACGAAATTGTAGGTTATTCGGAAAAGTTAGTCGAACGTGACGAATTTTACAAGGAAACGTTATTCAAAGTTTTCTATATTCAGGGCCAAACATTTCACAAATGAGAATTTTGAGATTGTCACTACAAATGAATAAATAGGAAACATCTAATTATCATTCTATTTCCATTTATTTAAAATTCATCGACACTTGCGGGATTAAAAATTGAAAAGAAATGTTAAGTGCCCGATAAAATAATTAGAAATATTTAGAATAAACTAAATGAGTGACTATGATATTTCAGAAAACTTCAGTTTAAAAAAAAAATTTATACATTTCAATCGTCGAAAAAGCATAAATAATACAAAGATATAGGCCAAGTACAAGGGGATGTGACTTTGGATTCGGTTCACCATTAATATTCCGAAACAAAGAAATGTGAGCAAGTACAAATTATTGTACAGTTTCGACACAGTAGTATCGCTAAATAAATATATTCAGTCAACTAAGTTTCCCAATAAATGATTTCACCTCTATTAATTAATAAATCTGTCTACTGTTCTATTATAATAAATGTATTTGGTGGGTCGCTTTTTACTATGGCAAATACCTGTAATATCATCTCTGAATTCTCCTCACTTTCGATATTCGGAATTTTTCTATTTACCTACATTATTATGTCAAAGTACAACAATTTGTACGTACTCACATTTCTTTAATTTCAAATATTTCGTATAATGAAGTTTATACTTCACCCATATTTTTGCATTTATTATACATTTTTCACGATATTATATCGATAATAAGTAAAATAATTGTTACTATAATTTTTATAATAATTTTTTACTTGTCCCCAATGAAAATCTCTCAAACATCTCATTAAAAAGAATAATGTTACGACAATACCCGGCTGGAAAACCAATATTATCACTGAATGATTGTTTACAAATAATTTTGCTTATTGATACTAATAGGTATCTATGTACTACCAACAACTGGCTTTATCTCAAGCAAATCAAGACAAGGGGCCAACAGGGGCAGCCGCACCACTCTACGGTCCAGATACACTCTCTTACATACAAGCGCAAGTGGGTCCTATTGGACCTCGCGGCCCTCCAGGTAAGTACCAAGTTAGTTATTCTTTCATTCGAGTTTTTCATACACTTACCAGCGAATCGATTATAAATAGAAATTGCAAGATGTATTAATCCTTGACAATTTATACGTGAAAGTAACGAAGCCCCTGAATTGCTCAAATGTTTGATTACTAATATCAAATCTGTACATACGATACATACATCCGTCTTTATACTGTTAGGGCATACTATTTTACCCATTTCGTTAAAAAAGAAGATTTCACATTCTGCATGGCTTTTGGTGTTTGTCACGTGTTACGTGACGCAGATGGCATGAGGTTCATTCCCTATATTATAGGGCCTATAATATAGGGAATTATTGTAATGGTTTTCTGCGCAACCTCTTCGCGCAGTGCGACACAAGCGCCGAGAAGTTAGCGAAGTGGGAGACTTTTTCCTCTGGCGCTTTGTTTGAATGCCGTGGGGTAATGGGTCAGAATCAAATATTGATGTATTATTTTTCAAAATTCAATAAATAGCATTAATTTATTTGTTGATTTGAAAAAAGATATTGATTTATACATGATTCCGATTATTCACAAGCAAATTCCACCGTTTGTTCCGCGTTTTTTCATGTATGGACTTTAGCACGATTCAAGCGTTTTCTATTTAGTGAAATCACGTGTAATATTATAGGTTCGCCCGGACCCCCCGGACCTCAGGGTTTTCAAGGTACACGGGGTGAACCAGGGGAACCCGGATCTCCGGGTCCTCCAGGCGCGCCAGGTCCAAGAGGATTGTCCGGTCTGCCCGGGAAAGATGTATGTTAAACAATACCATTGCATAGAACAGTAAAAATTCAATGATTCGGCATTGTGGAGACTTGACTTAATAAAACGAATTTAACAAATATAGGTTTAACCTTTTAGATACTAAGCGCCACTATAGTGGCTTTCGCGGATACCATCTTTCAGGACGACGCACCACTATAGTGGCTTTCGTGTATGTCACCTCTCTGGACGAGTAGCCACTATAGTGGCTTTCGCGGATGTCATATTTGAACACTTTGTCAACTTTGAAATGGTATAAGAAATTTTATCCATCTACTTGACGTGGCAATATGGAATACGTATTGCCTATATATTTTTTTAAAATTATTATTTTATCATCAAATACTTCATTTGAATATATTCTTGCACAAAATGGCATTGCTCATTACACTTTGCAGTACTGTAACGTTTTTACACTGTTCACGTCAGACTCTGCCGTCCAGGGAAATAGCCACGCGTAAAGTTCTGCCGTACCTAAAAGGTTAAACGTTTCTAAATATATACAGGCTTCCAAATGCGCTAATACTCGGGAAAAGCATACAGAACTAAATTAATTCTTCGCAATCAGTATAAATAAATGACCTGATACGTTATTCAGAGAAATGCATAGCACCTCGTTGCAATTATTGAAAGATGAAAATATAAAAACAGTAATAAAAATGTACTACAATTTATATCATTGAACATGACTGTCTAACATGTTGGTCCACTGAATGTCGCGTTATTGAACTTCTATTCCATTCAGAAAAACGTGCTAGCAGAAAATAACACAACAATTCACGAATTTCAAGAGTACGCTAATCATTGAAAGTACACATTATCTTATAGTAAATAGCAATAAGTCTTTAAAACAATCGCCACCCCTCCTTTTCCCCGTTTTTCAGAATGTTCATTTGAATTTTAAAAAGTTATCATGGTTCACCATGAGTGTTTTACTATAGACATATAAATTCGACGTGGCATTGCACTTAGTATACCGATTCATTTTTATTTACGTTGCTCGAACATATACATATCCGGTCATGAATAACACATAACTAAAAGAAATGGTCTGGCATATTTTTCATTTAAGACCTTCAATTTCGGATTCGTAAACCAAACTGATTATATCATTCTGTCCTTTTACTGTAAGTGACTTAAAAAAATATGCATCTATAATAGCAAAATTTAATACGCTTCGTACCACCTCGACATAATATTAGGGTAACACCGGTGAGGACGGCGAAGCAGGACCCCAAGGTTCACAGGGTCCGATCGGTCCCCGAGGTCTTCCTGGAATGCCTGGACTTCCAGGTGTCAAAGGACATCGAGGTTTTCCAGGTGTAGACGGAGCGAAAGGAGAGCAAGGAATAACCGGCGAAAAAGGATCGTCTGGTGCTCCTGGACCAGTTGGACACATGGGTCCCATAGTAAATATCAGATGAAAATATTATATACATATAAATGAATATTATACGGAATAATTTACTTAGTATTATTAACGGTGAAAGTGAAACAGTTGGGAAATTGAGATAAGAATGAGATACCTTCAAATCAATAATTTATTAAAGCTTCGTCACGCCAATTAATACTTTTTTAAATTCAATGTTACACGTGCATGTATCGTAAAGCGGAACTTTTTCGATTTTCGGAATATCGTTTAACCACAAGAAGGTGCCACTGTTCCAGACACATACTGCAAATTTAGGCATTTAAAACGTTCTTGCAATACACCAAAGTGACAATTAATTGTATAACTCGACCACTTTCGAGAAAGAAAATCCGCCTTTGCCTTTCAATAGTTCATGACATCTGCCTTCTCTCTTTCGACATCTTCTATTTTAATCAGTTGTGGCATCCTTGGTTTTTACAACAACGACCTCATCTGCGTAACCAGCGCGAAATCTTTCATAGTACATGCTCCTATTAATAGGTTTTAACGATCCCATGATTACTCGTAGTATTATCTACTACTTGATTATAATCTCCAATTATAGTGATAGAAATCACGTACACATCTACTGACGGGTTTATATTCGCTCAAGCCTGCACCTACCCAGCTCATTTTTTTTACTGCCTCATTTTTATCTCAACAGTTTGTCAAAAATGTGACACATACTTTCTTAAATAATTGCAGATTAAAATAGATAATAAAATGATTAGAAAATATGTATGGAAACGCATCAGTTTGTATACATTTGAGTTCTCTCGTAATTTGAGGAAAAAGTTATAGCGAATGCTATGAAATGTATCTCACTTTTACATTTATTGACGGTATAAGTACGACTTGTTTTATTTAGGGACCTGCGGGACCTCGAGGTGAAAGGGGTAGAGAAGGACCGTCAGGACCACCAGGAATGAGAGGAGTCGATGGAGTTTCTGGACCACCTGGCCAACCTGTTAGTGTAACAGTAACGAGTATTTTACTAATTGTAAAACGATTCTGGTAATGTTCGTAATGATTGTTTGACCTTCTCTGGCCACCATATAAATCTATGATTGAATACGTTGGCAGTCATTGACGTAATATTCCGTCTTTTTATAGGGTTGGATAACATAAAATTTTGTTTTTACGATCCTAACGGCTATATTAATATGATAATCGAATTCAAGTTTATTAAAATGCGTGTTACAAAGGAGTAAAAATTATAGTTACAATCTGAAAAGCAGAAATACCTTCATAATACTGACATTTTCTTTGTTTAAAGTTCTAGCGCATAAACTTCTTTCAGTTTTATATTACAAGTGACTTTCATAATCGCCATGCTTTCTTAGATGACAAAACCTAGCAAGAATTAACCCGCACGCTAGATTTACCGTCTGTGAAAGTAACAAAAAAAATTGTCTATTTTTTTTCATCGCTGTCGAAATGTTTTCTAAATAGAACTTCTAACCACGACTTGGAAGAAAGTACAGTTTTTGAGTTATGCATTTTTACGCATCGTATCTTTTTCTGCAGGTATATGTACTGGGAAATAAGGATTAGATACACTCTATCAGATAGAGCATTAACAAATGGGTTTTCCCAATAATAGTAGGAATAGGTGTTACGATATGGCCGGAATCGCGGGTGTAAAACCGAACGCCACGGTACATAAAAATTCGAGGGTTATAAATTTTCAAAAAACCCATGTACAAAACTTTGAGTGCCTGTAACTTAAAAAATATTTAATATTTTGAAAATTCCTTCAAATGGGTTTTTTCGACGTTACTTACAACATATTAAAACTTTATCAAAATCCGTGACATGGCGAAAAAAATCCTGATCACTTGACGTGCAACGCACCATATGTATGCACATACATACATATGCAGATTACTGTATGTCCATTGTATATTACTATTACTACAGGGTGCAGTAGGCAAGCCAGGGGCTCCAGGTTTTCCAGGTAATCCTGGTGCCAAAGGAGATCAAGGTGCTCAAGGCCCAAAAGGAAATCAGGGTTTACAAGGACCCAGGGGTATGTCTACTTTAATATAATTAATGCTCGTAGATAGATGATGGTATGAAACAGTATACTACACATGTTTAAAATTAAGCACAATAAAATACGTTTTGAAAAACAGAAAATTCCAAGTTACCACGTAAATGTAACCAGGCATTGGTAGTACTCTATTGTATTTACTTTATACGTTACTTATCCAGTTTTTAACAAAATCAGAGCTTACTGTTATTAAAATGGACGTAATCGTCTTATGACACATACAGTAATATTTAATAAAAAGAAACTTTAGTTTATGATACAGTCAATTTTAAGATATGTCTAATAAAAACTATTGTTCGTATGAAGTAAAATACACCTGCACATTCATTTAATTACTTTCCTTGGTGTGAAGGTGAAACGGGACGACCCGGCCAACCTGGTGAATCCGGACCACAAGGGCCACAAGGAAAAGATGGAATACCGGGAGACAAAGGAAGTACGGGAGCGCCTGGTCTAGTTGGCACACCTGGTTTCCCTGGTGCACGGGGACAGCCTGGAACACCTGGAAATCCTGGCGTTCCAGGAGCGAAAGGAATGCCCGTAAATATTTTGTTCTCTAATTATTTTTTATAGCGTTATTTAACTATTTCTAATATTTATTTGTTAATTTAGAATCTTACACAATGTCTATTCTGACGATCTCTTTAAAAGTACGAATCTACAGATGTTAACAAATTGATTAAGCGATCTACTCCATTTTCCGTGTTGTCCAAACTTTTCTTTTTCACGTCAAGCGATATGTTATACACATGATACAGTATGAGCATGCCATTCTGAATCCAGAGTCCATAGAATATATCTAAAGAGCAAGCGGAGATGGCTGTATCCTACTCTGCATGCTACGTACTGCTTGTCTTGTGCTGCTCGACAATGTTGCATAACAATTTTCTGCTCATCACTATCGCGCTGCACGAAACAAGTATGCGTAGAACAACGTCGAGAAATGACCAGAGTTCGAAAATAACATTCACCTCTCGCCCTTTGGCTACACGCTGCGGGTTACTGACTCAGAATCAAATGCCTATATGTATACAAAAGCACAGAGTATCTACGTGTCAGAAGTATTAGTTTACTTTTTATGGCCGATTTTCGAATATCAATAAAGGAAGTTGAAAGAATAATACCATGGAATGCGGAATGTTAAAATCTTTAAGAATTCACAGTTACGTATATTTTTACTTAATTATTAAAGAACTGACGACCGAAAAACTGGAACACGGTTACGTGCAAATCAGTCGAAAGTATGGGTCCACTTTGGAAATTCTTGTTTATGTCTTTAAACAAAGCACTTACTTTAATGCAAGTAACATTACAGTAATCGTTGAATTATTGATAAGTCGCGTACTGCATGAAAAAAATTCAAATTCCTTTTTAATTAAGATGACTAACAAAACGAATCCAGTGACACACGTACGAATTATTTTATTAATATGTCTTTAACACGTTAGCTGCCCAAGCGGTCCCTAGGGACCGGAGCTAGACTTTCCGTTCAGGCCCGGCCGGACCGCAGGGACCGGGCGCCGACTTTAGGTTCATATTACAATGTTGCATATATATACATATATGTCATTATATGTGAATACAAGACGAATTTATAAGTGAAGAGGAAGGCCCTCGGTAGAAAACTCCGGTCTTCAAGCCGATATTTCGGTGGGTTAACCGCGATTTCTAACACTTCTTTTTCTACAGCCGAGTTTGGGCCTGAACGGAACGGCAAGCAAATCGGGCTGGGCACTCAACGTGTTAAGAAGCGCATGAAACTTACAATTAAACTGCTATGATAATTCATGAAATCGCGGGTAGAAAACATTGGTATTGTTAAAACTTGTTTATGTTTCTACCCAAGGTCGGTGAAATTCAATGGAATCATGGAATTTATTTGTTCTTCTCGTACACAAAAGGATTCATGAAAAATATCATAGATATATAATCTGCATATACCATCACTCAATATTGTTAGGTGGCTTATACTGTCTCTAAAGATGAATGGATTTGCGCGAAATTTTGTTTTCCAAGATGACTTCGCAGTGACGCTTGTGTGTTGCCCGGTAATGCGGAACCGCAACGAAATGCCTGTTTAACGTGAAAGTCACTGGCAAACTTTGTTAATTAACTTAATTAAAAAAGTATTTATCGTCTTTTTTGTGCGTTGCAGACGAGGTGCTAATGATTCTAACGATTATTTTAATGCTACTTGCATTGAAGTTTGTGCTATATTTAAAGAAATAAGCAAGAAATTCCTAAGTGACCCTATGCGTTTCACACGATTGCTCGTACTTTTTTTTATTGTAAGGCTTTCAATCTCTCGTATGCCATAAGTTCATAGTTTTTCAGTTACCTTTAACAACATACTGAAATCGCCAACAAAAAATATACCTACACTTCTAGCATGCAATGTATAATATGATTAATACAGTTACAACTTTTTAGTTTAAAACAATGTATTTTGTTCTATTAATTTGAAACACGTCATACGTATTTAGTAAATTATTCGTGAATTCTCTTCTTTCGTAGTAAAAAGAATGATTAACATAAATCTTCTCAAGAATTTCTGCAGACTATTGATACACAACTACTAGTATGTCAAGCCTGATTAACGTATAATTACAAATATGCACAACGCATTGAATAAAGCATAATATCTTGCGTAAGAAGAAACTTTGGAAAAGTAAATTTACAAAATCTCGACAACTTTTTGATGGCATATTATGATATATGGTCAGTGCCAAATTTAACACTCGAACTTCCATGTGTACCAAGGATGAGTGTGGCATAGGTTTCTCCAGGGAACCTGTGTATCTCTTGAAACACATGAACTAGTTCAAGTTAACATGAAAAATGAGTCTTGCAACTGAGCTGTGTTAGTAGAGGTTTTTAACTGACAATAAGCTGTGCTAGTAACATAGCTGTGAATCAGGGTGTTAACTAAAATTTTTTGGTGTCCAGGGAATTCCTGGTGAACGAGGATTTAAAGGTGATATTGGCGGTAAGGGAAGCACAGGAAGTCCAGGACCACGTGGATTGCCAGGCCCTCCTGGAAATGAAGGAAAACGAGGGAAAAGAGGAATGCGGGGTCCTATAGGTGCGCCGGGATCTTCCGGAGAACGCGGATTGCCCGGTACTCGAGGCCTCCCTGGGCCAGACGGACCCACTGGACCTAAAGGTATAGATCTTTCACCATCTATGGGCTCTATCGCGAGATAAAAATTACTTGATTGCTGGGTCAAATTTCAAAGTACAAAAATTTGAATGCCCATAAATATCGGTGCTTAGAAAGTTGCATGCATAGAAATATCAAGACTCTCGTTTACTAAATAAAAATAATTATGCAGAAATAATGTAATTGTTTCAAATAAAAAAAAAGGAAATAGTAAATTCATCAACGGTAATACGCCGCCTGTGCTAAAAAAGTTGAAGAATACTATGATAATATTCTTATCAAACAGAACGCGTACGGTTGCACGAATTTAAATTATTTTTATCAGTATTTGTGCAGTTATTGTATTCTTTTAATAATATCAGTCAGTCTTAAGTCTAAAACGGTTGAATCTATTCTTACGACTGCTTACAAATGTTCATCAGGTAATTGTGATCTTTCTTTACTACTCATGACTGTTACGGTATACATACATCTTATACAATACCAAGGTGATGTAATATCGCGGATGATGTGACGTCGCTGGTCACATTTTTAGGGTTTCCGAGCCACACTTTGGAAACCCTTGAGATCCTATGGCATCATTATAATACGAGTACATAAATTGAAACGCTATTGCGCATGATACATATAACTTTCAGTATTTTTTCTTTAATGCATATTGTCACAGATGTATAAACACATATGTTAAGGTGCAATTGTGTACATTCATGTATATTATACAAAGTAAGATACGCACATGTGTCATTTCACAACAAATACAATTAAGGAAGAAAATTTTCGTTGATATCTTGGGATACTTCACAAATGTAGATATGTATGTCTATAGATGCGATTTGACCTTGGCATTCCGCACATTTATTTTATATAAGTACATATTTATTATAAATGCACGTATAATTTAAAATACTTTTAAATAGAAATTTTACATCATGCCTATCTATAAATTGTGCCGAGCATTTTACAAATACTGTATACACTATGTACATATAATAATACACTCTTTTTAAAGGAATCTAACAAAATCAATTATACTGCGCGATAGGAAACGTCAAACTTTATAAGAATCTGCATGTAAGTGGTTTTGTTCCAGCTAAATTATAAAACAAACAAATAGCGAAAAACTCAAAAATGGGTATTTGCAAGTGCATAAAAGGTATAGATCACTTCGGACATTTTTGTTTACTTCTTGAAATAAAGCGCCCACTGTCATGGAATTGGCATTAAAGCAATCATTGAATCATTGGTAATACGCCGCCTGTGCTAAAAAAGTTGAAGAATACTATGATAATATTCTTATCAAACAGAACGCGTACGGTTGCACGAATTTAAATTATTTTTATCAGTATTTCTTTAAGATCCGTATAGAACCTATAATTATTTGTACAGATTCGATGCCCATCAATGTTTGCTATGACTTTACATCAAACTGCAGTGTACGTAACACCCTGTCTCTTAAAAGTTTAAATTCTGTTTCTCGGCAATTTGGGTGCAACAGGAGCTTTGCTTAAAGAAATGAATACAAATTTGCAAAGTGGACCTACATTTTTCACGCATTTGTATAAGCCTATTTTTGTAAATAATTGTGATTAAATAATACCAATAGCACACTCAAAATTTTTAACGTCTTGAATCGTGTGGCCGTTAAAAATGGACCTATAATTATACAGCCCATTGTAATAGTGCAAAACGAATCTACCTTACAAGATTCTATTTTTATATTTAATTACATACATTATCCGTACATTGTTATATATTTTTAAGTAACATCAATATTAACATAAGTGAACTATAATTAATAGTGTAGTCTTTGCACCGATTTAGAACATTAATCTCACTAAAAGTAACAAAAACAACTGAATTATTGTATACTTGACCCACCATTTGATAAAAAGCTAAAGAAAGTTAATACTGTCATAAAATTATATTTCATTTAGAGCGACGGTTTCCACTTATGCTAATATTTACATGCTTATTGAAACATTTCTTAATAATACACTATTAAATGTTTTGCCATTTACGTATAATATCTGTAGGTCAACCGGGTGATCATGGACCTGTTGGACCAGTTGGACCAAAAGGTGCGACAGGAGATTTCGGTCGACCGGGACCACCAGGCCTACAGGTTCTTACATTAAATCTCTACTTTCTACGAGTATTATACTTTACATATAATTCTAATTTATTATTTATATGCAACAGGCATTTATAGAAATTTTGTCAAATTAAACCATAACTTAATAGACTTAAAAAATGATGAAAAAATGAAATAACACCTTTTGCTTACTAAATGAATTGAACATTCATAAATATATGAGGTTTGCGTTACAAAGTGAAGTAAATTTATGATTAATATTTCGAATCGTTTTATATCTGTTATGTAAGCACAAAAATTCACTTGAAAATTAAGTAAAATTATTAATAAATACGAGGAATTATTGTGGGTTAACAATAATTTAACGTTATATTCATAATATTATAGGGATCCCGAGGTGTAATGGGTCGACCGGGAGCTCCTGGTAAACCCGGAAATCCTGGAGAACGCGGAATTCAAGGCGCCGATGGAAAACCTGGTGAACAAGGACCTGTTGGACCCCAAGGTTTACCTGGTCCGCTGGGTCGTCCCGGAGATAAAGGATATCCTGTACTTACATTATACAAATATTTTCTGCTGAATTTTAAACATGAGCCACATGCGCTTTAACTTTACGCAACATAATTATGTATGGATTACATGTGAATACAGGATGTAACTAAACATCGGGAACCTTTTTTTAGGATCGATGCTATCCATGAAAAGACGAAAAAATCCAATAGACTGAGATCCTCAAACGAACCTCTTTTCGAGATACACCCTCTTTGAAAATTTAAAAAATGAATTATCTTCCCGAAATGGTAAACTGTACAGGACCAATTTTAATTTTACTATTACTGGGAGAGATCAGAGTTTATGAAAAAGATATAACTATCTTCAGAAAGGATGTCATGACGAATGCCTTTAATTTGATCTTAAGTTGTGAAAAACCAGCAATAATTTAACCAATCAGTGTTGTTTGAAATAAAGAAAAGTAAAGGCTCCTTAGCGGAAGTAATCGCTGCAGTTATATTTTTATTCATTAACTTTGATCTCTCCCAATAATAATATCAAACCCAAATTCGGTTCTTTAACACCAACCATTTCGAAGATGCAATGTTTTTTTAATGTTTCAAAAGTATGGTGTACTTTGATAGGGGATGGTTTACGGTCCTAAGTGCATTGGTTTTTCTTTCATCGTTTGATACGTACTATCGATCCTCGAAAAAGCCTTTGGATGTTTAGTTACACTCTGTTCATCTATTCGCAAACAATATCTTAATCCATTTTAAGATTGTTCTTTCTTCAGAGTTTATATGAAAACTCCGACATAATATTGAAGCGTATCTCTGAACCACATTGCGCATTGTAATTGCACACAAGGTGAATGCTTCAAAACACCTTTACTTTCATTGTCATGTGTTCGATACTAAGGGGGAATCTGGTAAAGCTGGCGAACCAGGAAATCCCGGTTCACCTGGTCCCAGAGGTGATACAGGAAAAGAAGGAGCGCCAGGTGCACAAGGTCCACCGGGACCATCCGGGGCAGATGGCGAAAGGGGTCCACCAGGTTCTGCTGGTCCGAGAGGTTTTCAGGTAAGGTTAAACAATTAAAACAGTAAAAAATTTGATTTAAATCTAATATAAATATGAATTAATTTAATCATTTCATGCGTTTAGGGTTTTCCTGGTGCAAGTGGTAATCCGGGCGTTCCGGGAAAAGATGGTGAACCAGGCGTACAAGGACCACCTGGTCCACCGGGTGTCACTGGAAATAGAGGAGAACGTGGATTTCCTGGTGAGAGAGGTACAGCAGGTACACCGGGATCGATAGGACCAAGAGGTGAACCAGGAACCCAAGGATCAGATGGCACACCCGTAATTAATGTTTCTTTTATACTCTTCTGAATCTATGTAAATCACTTGATTATCAAATATGCGGAAGAGGAACACATTCGTACCTACTTACTATCTGTCAAGATATTCTTCATTATAGTAGTTTTCATTGTATTTGTTAAAGCTTGTTGTTCATAGTTTGAGATTGAATAAAAACGGACCTAGATATATTATAATATGTAATATACCTTTACTCATAATACTCAATGCTTTGTGGTCCAGGGATTACCGGGGCCAAAAGGGGAAAGAGGTAGTTCAGGTCCATCTGGGTTATTAGGCTTACCAGGTTTAAGAGGTATTCCGGGAGAACCGGGACCAAAGGGTGAAAGAGGAAGTACTGGGCCAATTGGACCTGAAGGTCCGCCAGGTAGGCTATACTCACTAAAATCGCAAATTAACCCATAAAATAATGGAAAAGATCACACGGATCAGATTGAAAACTAATAAACTATTTAAATTCTTTAGGCCGTCTTGGAGAACGTGGGCTACAAGGGCAAATCGGCCCTCCTGGTCCACCCGGCGAACCAGCAGAACGAGGTGATTCTGGTCCACCAGGTCCTCCAGGAGAAACAGGTGCTCCCGGAAATCCAGGAGAAAGAGGGCCCCAAGGAATACAAGGATTGCAAGGTTTTCCAGGGCTTCAAGGGCTCGTCGGACTTCCAGGTTTAAAAGGCGACCGCGGTTATCCTGGTTCAAAAGGAGATCAAGGAAATTCCGGACCCCCTGGTAAAAACTTGAGTACAAGTGTACACATATATAGGTAAATAAGATATTACGAATAACATGTATATTATATATATAGGTAGTCCAGGTGAAACAGGACCACAAGGTTTGATTGGACTAACTGGAGCTAAAGGAATAAGAGGTGAACCAGGGCTTAGAGGAGAAACGGGTATTATGGGGCCACCTGGAGTACCTGGTTTAATTGGACCGGCTGTAAGATTCCATTTTACATCAATTTTGAATAAAGAGTTTATATAGCATTGAAAGTAATCACAAAAGATTCATGACATATAGGGTCCACCTGGTGCAACTGGCCCACCAGGACCATCAGGTTTACCAGGTATTAAAGGTAATGTTGGAGATGCAGGAAGACCTGGAAATCCGGGATCAGCTGGAAATCCAGGTCCACCTGGTGCTGATGGACATAAGGGTGAAAGTGGTACCGAAGGTCCTCCAGGTCTAGCTGGACCTCAAGGCCCGCAAGGTTCACCTGGAGAGAGAGGCTTACCAGGTTTACCAGGTCCTTCTGGTTCAATAGGAGCCAGAGGATTACGAGGTGCACCCGTGAGTATAATTTATTTTACTTTCCTTATCGGAATCCGTTAAGTTTTTCAGCAATATTACATAAAATGTAATAGGGCGAAACTGGGGCAAGTGGGAAACCAGGACCAGAAGGTCCAGCTGGTCCCCCTGGACTTATCGGACCAATGGGACCTCCTGGAGCTCCAGGAGAAGTTGGGTTAGAAGGTCCTGCTGGTAAACAGGGACCTCCAGGTATAAGTGGCCGACCTGGAGATAAAGGACCTCCAGGAATAGTTGGCCCCGTAGGCTCACCTGGATCGCCAGGTTTACCTGTGAGTCTTGAATTTACGTGTTACGTATGTCCTCACACAATGAATATTATGCTTTATAATTTTTTTCGTATATGTTAAACTAGGGGCCACCTGGTCAATCTGGTCCTCTAGGACCTCCTGGGGAAAGGGGACCAAAGGGAGAAACAGGACCTCAAGGTGTGGAAGGACAACAAGTTAGTTCAACCATATAATGAAGTAAAATAAATTTCCTAATTTAGCTTTAGCATTTAATAAATAAATATTTTAGGGGCCTAGAGGAAAACCAGGGCCTATAGGACTAGAAGGACCGAAGGGTGTACGTGGAGAAGAAGGTCAAAAGGGTTCAAAAGGACACCGTGGTTTCACTGGACTGCAAGGACTACCTGGGCAAATTGGGCTATCTGGCGAGAAAGGTATGATTGGACCACCTGGACCACCAGGCAAAGATGGAGAACCAGGTAACAGAGGCAGTCCTGGAAGAGACGGAAGTCCAGGACCAATCGGCCTGACTGGAAATCCAGGACCTCGAGGTCCAGCTGGTGAAGAAGGACGACATGGACCACCTGGCCCTGCTGGACCACCAGGACCACCAGGACCACCTGGTGAACTGGGTTTGGGATACGACGCTGCGTCTTTAGCTGCTCTGTTAGGTGCGTGTCTATGTTCATTTCTTGTTTTAGTAACCGAGATAGTTTTCTGCAGTTTTACCAATTCAAATTTCCAAAACTAAATATGGTACATATTGTAAAAAGGATGGTTGGAATAACTATAATTGAGTACAGACAAGAATACCACATAAGACGTCTTCTATAATAGAATCAATTTTACCCAGAAAACTTTCTCCACCATTGATAACTGTATAACAAATTGAACCTATTACAAACTTCGCAATACCTACTGGGTAATACTTATCGACCTTCTTGCCTTAAATACAAATCCAGTTGCGGAAATACGGTATCAACCTCAGTTTTTACGAAAATGAGGTACTCAAAAGCGGCCGATTTTCGCAAAAATAAAATATTACGTCAAAACTAGAAATGCTAGGGAGTTCGATTTATTCCCTTATTAGACCTAAAAGATTGCAGTGAGTTTACCAAATATATTAGCGCATACTTTAATTAAATTCTATGGTTATATATAAATAACCATTAAAGTTAAAAAAGAATTGTTTGTCTAATTTTTGCATTTTTACAAAAAACATTAAAAATCATTCCAAAACATTAAAAAAAAGCAAATGCTACGCATAATCGAGAGTAATAGCACCTACATACATACAGGGTGTAACAAAAATGCGGGGACCCTTTTTTAGAATCGATAGTACGCACCAAAAGATGAAAAGAAGTCCCCAAAGTTTTGTCTAAAAACCACCCCCTATCGAGATACAACCCCTTTTGTAGAAAATTTGTAAAATGTCGTATTTCTGAAATGGTAAGACGTAGACGGCCGATTTTTATTACAATATAACCGAAAACGATCACAGTTTATAAAAAAGTTTAGCACTATTTCTACCAAGAGGTGTCAAAAGACACCTTTCAAATTTTAACTTAAAATCATTCGTTAAGTTGAATCATTTCTCCACAATTAATTTGTTGACTTTTTATACAATAATTGTTAAATTATCTACATTTCACTGGTAATTTGAAATCCCAACAGTTTTGGCAAATACTTGCATTCAAACGAAAAGGTGTCAAAAGACAGCTTTTGGTCTAAATAGGTATACACACAATCGTGGCATTCACCAAGACTTCCTTTCCGTAGATAGTGATATTTTTTTTTGTAAACTTTGATCCATCCCGGTAATATTCAAATGAAAATCGGTCCTGTACGACTTACCATTTCCCAGACATAATTTTTTCTAATTTTGTTACAAAACAGACTGTATCTCGATAGGATGTGGTTTTCAGACCTAAGTTGTTTGTTTTTCTTTCAATTGTTTGTGCGTACTATCGGCCTTGAAAAGCAGACCTACTAGTTATGTTACACCTTATACATATAGTACGTTCTATGTCAAGTGATCAGGATTTTTGCGCACATATCACGCATTTTGATGAAATTTAAATATCTTGTAGGCACATCGAAAAAAAACTATTTGAAGGAAGTTTCTAAATATTCAATATTTTTAAATTACAAGCAGTTAAAGTTTTGTGTATAGTTTGTTTTAAAAATTTATAACTCTCCAACCACAATTGATACCGAAATTAGCAAAATATTAGTTGATTCAAGAAACCTCAAAGTTATATAAAAAATTATAAAATTAATACAACTTCGTTTTTAAATTATTTAAAAAAAAATTTTTTGAATTTCGTCCAACGCAGAATGTATGAAATACATCAACTAAAGTATTATGTGCAGCGTCGCTTGCATACCAAAACATTAATTTTATTAGTATCCACAAGTCACATGTACTAATGCATTAAACATTGTCAGCGTTCTAAACTGAGATTGCTCGGGAAATATTCTTTGCAATTTCGTGGTTACTATGTAAGAATGTATAAAATATTGGTGTCGATTATACGTAGCTACGGCATTGGGGAGGCTAGATAAGCAAACCATGACTGCACAGTGGCGAAATACTGTGCGCATCTTGACCTGTCCGAATTAGAAATCGTTCCGACACTTTTTTTAAATAGGCTCTTCTTTAGAAATCACTGCATATTCCATTGTCGTTTTGAAAATTCCTGTCAGGTAAACAATTTTTCATAAAAGTACTAAAATATTGCGTAGAAAATACGCTAATCGGAACTTTCTTGTACTTTGGCCATTTACGACATTTAAAACCATAGAATTTAATAACACTACATACTAACATATTCGGTAAAATCTCCAAGTTTTAAGACTAACTAGAATTTCCAGTTATCACATAACACTTCATTTTTACGAAAGTCGTTTGTTTTTTGATAAACTCAAAAATTGGGGGTGGCTGATCCTCTTGCCTAATTCTTGTTTAGGACGAGAGAGCCTATAAAGATTACCCAGTGTTGAGCATTTAATTTGTAACAATTTGAAAAACTTGCAGTTTATAGTTTGTGAGTTTTAGAAGCATATTGTTAAAAATATGTAACTACATAATGTTAAGGGGATATTACGTACACAGGACAAGGACAAACGAAAGGACCAGATCCTCTAATTGGCGATGAACCACCTAGAATGTTTAGCAAGGATATTACAGAGGAAGAACGACGGAAACTAATTTCAACAGCTTATGAACAGTTGAAATCATCGTTCCAAAAATTAATTAAACCAGATGGTGGAAAGAATTCCCCGGCTAAAACATGTAGAGACCTATATGCTGCTTATCCTGAGAAACCTTCCGGTCAGTTTATACATTATTTTACTTCAATATGGGAAAAGTAGTGATAATTTATATTGTGTGTATAAAATTAATACTGTGCTTCCAGGACAATATTGGGTTGATCCTAACGAAGGAGATACACGAGATTCGATTCTGGTGTACTGTGATGTTTCAAAACGTTCAACTTGTCTACTTCCAAGTCCAAAACATTTGCCAGAAATAAATTATATCACTGAACAACAAGAAATATGGTTAAGTGAAATAAATGAATATCCAAAGGTAATATTTAATAAATTTTTCAAAGTGTGCTACACAAATCATGTAATATAATACACCTAATATTATTATTTTTATTATTCATGTGATTACATTAATCATATTTAAAATTCTCAATTTTATGCAGATTACATACAAAGCAGACAGTAACCAAATTAGTTTCCTCCAATTGCTTTCAAAGCATGCCCAACAAAATATAACATATCATTGCAAAAACAGTGTAGCATACTTTGATTCCGAACGAAAGACATATAGAAGGGGTATGAAACTCCTAACTTGGAATGATGCTGAATTAACACCACGTGGAAATCAACGTCTTAGATATGAGATGATAATGGATGAATGCAGGGTATGTTATGAATAGTAAAAACAAAGTTATGATAATGATATACAGTCTATAATTTCCATAAAAGTATTTATATTATTTGTGTCTCTTTCAGATACATGAAGGAAAATGGGGTAAAACAGTAGTCTCATATGAAACTGACAAACCTATAAGATTGCCTATAATAGATATTGCATTGCGAGATGTAGGAAAACCTGACCAAAGTTTTTCTGTAGAAATTGGTTCAGTTTGCTATGATTAATGTACAGTGCAATCTGTTATGAGGATGCCTGTATGATATCATTAATGATTCAAAATGCTACAAATTCAAAACAAGTCTTCCACCAATGAAATGTATTTTAATTGACATGTGTCTTGAATACTTAAAACATATCTTTAGTATACATTTCATACGAAGTCCTACTCCACAGTGGCCTTTTCATCTGAAGATATTGTTCTTAGTATTAGATAAAAAGTCATATAGAATAGATTAAGATATTTACAAATTCTCAACACTGCCAAAATTAAATATAAGTTAGTTATATCGCCTCTCTTATATTTTAAGACTGTTCTGTATTCCTTTTACATGCTGATTAGAGAACAATATACCAAAGCAGCTTAATTTTGTTACAATAATAATTGGAGGAAAATCACCAACTGTGTTGTACTACGCATTTTCATTGGACTAAAGTCAGTACTAGTATAGTTTTGTCCAATAGCACTGCAATATTGATTTGTATATAATAACAAGTTTTATTGACTATAGATTTATTTATAACATTTATACGGCAAAAATAAAAACATGTTGACATGATGAATGATTCTTGTAATATATTCTAGCTATGCGATATTTCGAATTTCTACTTATATTTTTCCCGGTGCTTCCAGAGGACTTATTCCATACGAAATCGATCACTTTGTAGAAACATTTTGGAAAATTTTCTAAATCACTGATGTAATAGGCGTTGATGTAGGAAACATGGAACTAACTTTGTTTTTCCTAAATTTTTAAAATTCATAAAGTTACAGCTATTTAAAATTGAGCAATCTGTGAAAAATGTAATTTCAAAAATTTATATCGCGGTAACAGTAAAGTGTAGCAACAAATTTTTGTTTCGTTTTCACCGAAACAAATGTAGTTGTACAATAGAAAATACAATTTGCAAGTACTTGTAAAAAACTATTGGCAAATTTAATAGCGAGTCCGTAAAAAACCAATTAAGTAAAACATGTAGCTGTTTTATCACAGACGACATAAAGGATATAGGATACTGGACATCTAATGGGGTTTTGTTTGTCCGTTACCTGATCCAAAATGGGATTTGTTGTGGTCCCTTCTGGATCTAGAGAGCGATCAGTCTAAAAACTACAATGAAAGACATTCGAAGTTAAAGTTACCAAATGTTAAAGACAATACAGCGTTGTTTGAGTGTGCTCATACATTAGTGCCCGAGCATATTCTTATTTTTACATCGCTGTCGTGTTAACCAAAAGAATTTTAGCTTCGCTGCTCCAAGCAGATTTTAGCTTTATGCTAGGAGGGCAATTCACAGACCAAACAACGCCTATGCTTGAAAACCTGCGGCTGCTTCATCGATGAAACATGTTAGAAAATAGTAAGGACAAAAATTAACTCTAATTTTACTTTATTTTTATTCATTTTCTAAAAAGGCAAAATACTTTTAAACTATTGTATTATAGCACCGATGAGAAAAAGTCTTCGAAAAACAAGCTTCCCCAAGCACTATTTAGGCACGAGTGCCGTCATGCGAATCTTCGATTCTGGTCGATTTTAATTTGTTTTGTATCTAAAACATACCTAATGTTTATTCAGCAAATACAAAGCAGTTTTGGTTACAGAAACTTTGAGGATATAAAACATCAAGAAAACGTTCTTATAACATAGGGAGATATGTACATCAAATCGCTCACATGTTTGTGAATTTGTGAGATAAACAGGAACTTATAGCTAGCGTTTACATTACTAAACAGGGTCGGCGCAAGGCGGGTTCTGCGCGTTCGCCGAAACCCGGCCCCGCGTTCTAGGAAAACTAATCAGACAATTTGCAAGGCCCCCTGTATAGTGGATTGAATATTCGGGCGTGTGTGCAAAAAGCAAACGCGTAATCCACTAATCGATAACGACTTCCTGTACACTGACATGAGTACAAGATTTATTAATTGCGTTACAAATAATTTTAACTACGCCAGTGACTGTCGCTTCAGCTGGACGTAGCTTTTCGCGGTTGAAACTAATACAAAATTATCTTCGATCATCAGTAAGCCAAGACCGATTTACTTCTCTCAACATTCTTTAAATAGAAAGCAAAGTAGCAAACTCAATCAGTTTTTATGACATAAGTAATTAAATATTTTGCGGCGAAAAAAGAGAGAAATATTATCTAATATTCATATGAGAAAAAATATATGTAACGTCCCTTTATAATTCCTTATTATGTAATGTAAGTATAGGATGTGAATGTGTATTCCGGCCTCGCAAAAATTTTGAACCAAGCTTCGCAAAAGGTCACGCCGACCCTGTTACTAAAAATACATACAGTAAATTCTTGATATTTGTTCGTCCGTGAAGATCGCGATAAATGCACGTCTTCATCCCCACCCCTGGGGGGGGGGTCCCCCCGGAACCAGACAAGCGAGTAATGTAACATGACAGAGGCATCCTTTGACGAGCCGCGAGATCCCCCCAAACAAATAATAGCTTCGCGAGATAAGCGCAATCCAGTAATGAAACTTTTGCACTTTTAATTATTATGTCGCGAAAACGTTATTAACATATTCGTGAGGCTCTTCTGATTAAAATGGTAACGAACACAATAACATTTACATAACATTACCCATTTTTTAAAATAATCCTGATAAATTGTAAAGAATCCAAACTGTGTCGTATTTGGTATCATTTTCATGAGAAGAAGCTCACCGACACGTTAACAAAATTTTCATTGAAAAAAAATCCATAAATGAAAAAGTTTCATCGGAGCATTAGTATAGTGACTCACCGATACGCAGAGATTTAACTTTTATCATCCACCTCGAACTGAGTCCCCCCCTTACTGTTGCTTGCCGACCGTGTTTACATTTGTCGCTATCTCAGTATAACATAACGAACGTCACGCAAAAAAATCGGTATTCACAACTTGCAAGTTGCACGCTGTTGGACCCGAGTTTGGGACAAATATCAAAAATTTATTGTATACATATGGGACCATATGGGACTTAAACTATGGACAATAAATGTTAATAAAATTTACTTTGTCTGGATAGAAACCAGGTGACTGGCTGTTAATGAGGTGTGTAGGCGGGTCGCTACCGATTCCAGAATACTTCGGCTTATAAAGAAGCGCTCGGAACTCGGTCATATGAGTGCTCTTTGGAGAGAGCCACGAGTATTAGTTTCAATAATCTACATTACATGTATCTTTATTTCTTGATTGATCATGTGAAATCATTGTTACATACGTTTATAAGGTTTGCCTTTATTCTTTGCAAAAAGTGTGTTACCTATAGTCACAGGCAAGACGTACCTACATATGTTCGTCCCTTTCCAAGGCATAATAGTGTGTCTTGTCATAAATTAGAAAATATTTTACATTCTAGAAAATCTAGGAACTAGTTTTGTATTAAATTCATGATAATGGTCGAACATACTCTGATGTACTTTTCAAACAACTAAGTTAAATTTCGCAATTCAAAGAGTAATTAGAATTTTTGGAAAAAATAATGACCTACTATTAAGCCATTTATTTCTATTCAGTATACCATATTACATATTTTATTTTATACTTTTCATGTGTTTCATTGTACTTACAGTTTTTTTTTAAACGACTTTTACTGTCAAGGAAGATCTTTAATTTAACTTTCAAAGAATAAGAGTATTTCAAAATTTTTAATGTAAATTCATGTGCGAATATAATTTTTCTGCCACTAAAAATCAATCTTATGGTCAAACCGGGGGTCATACTCAAGAGTAGACAGGACGCGCTGCGCACATTTTTGTGTCACGAAAACACGATGCTAGGACTGGTAGGACCCCCTTACCACTCCCACTTGGTTGGCACCTTATCGTGGTGTGGGAGCTTAAGTATCTGTGATGAGGTCTGAGGCCGTGCCAGCTGGAGTTCGCCTATTTGCGGCTCCTGGTAGGAGAAGTGAAAACTAAGTTCAGTCGTCCTCAGGGACCGTAGTGTGGCCATGTCTACTACGGTATGGGAATTTGCGCTTCCGAGGTACCCTAGCTGTAAACCGTAGCCTGTTGTCATGTCTTGCAGAGCGGGGGTCTTGCCTTTATCAGCTGGATTGCGCGGAGATAAATCTCTATAAAAAATCCCTAGCCTTAATCTGTGGTTCGCGGAGACGGGGCACGGTCTTGGCTTAGCTCAAGGCACGTGGTGGGTGGCTGCATCCATTTTTAGTGACCAACCTCCAGGGATCGGGGGCACCCTGGTGGATGGAAGTCCCCTTACCCAGGTAAGGCACCTCTGCCTGGGCGGACCGTTTTGGTGACCAACTCGTGGTAAGTAAAAATGGAATTTCTCTTAAACAACAATTTTTATGATATAAGTGGTGATACGATGAAAGAGGTAACTTCTGCAAAGAAAACTGGGTCGTCTCCTCTGGAGGAACGCGGGTGGCCTGCGCTCCCCTCAAAGGTGGTATCTCTCTTAAAAGTAGATGAACCTGACATAGGGAACAAGTATAAACGCACGGCCGTGACGGATAACTCTCGTAAGGGTTATGATACTGGAGACTCGGACGCTTCATGCGCCATGATCTCTTCTGAGTCCTCGTGCACAATAGAAACGAGAAGATCTAAAAAATCTTCTGGCAAAGGCCGGAAGAGAAAATTTACAAAAGCGTCGGGGGAGTCTTCAGGCTCTGCTACCCCACAAGTGACCGTGAGTCACCGATTAGTCTGCGGTGGAGGTCCACCTCCTCACGCCCAAAAGCGGCCACGCTTCCCACTGAGGAAGATTTAGTGGCTAAATTCCGATCAAAATCCTCAAGCGAGCTGGGTGCAGAGGTCTTGGAGCAAGTCGACTTAGTGCAGAAGCTGACGGATTCCTCTTCCAACCTAAAGGGGACATATGTTCGTGGTTTTAAAGCCATGGCTAGAATAGTTAAGATCGCGGAATTAGAACTCCGCAAACGCTCCACGTACACCGGGAATTTCAAAGCTATTGAGGAAAATGTGAGGCTGGTTGCTCAGGAGCATATTTTGAACGAAAAGGTGGCCTCATTTGAAAAGGCTCTGTTGAAGACAAATGCTTCTTCAGAGACGGCACTCTCACAATCACAAAAAAAGGCAGTCTCAAAACCTCAGGTTGCTTCGGTCCAGGTCGTATCCCCTCGCCAGGAAAATGATAAGCTAATTAATCAGATTGGTCAGCTTATCGATCACAAGCTCGCCGCTTTTCGGGACGAACTTATCCAATCAGGATACAATAGATTGGCCACTCATTCCCCTTTAGAAACTGCCGGTAATAACCATCTGGGAAAGAAAAAGAAAAAGGCTGTCATGTCTACGTCTTCTCCTTCTTCTGCTTCAGCATCGCTGGAAGAATCCACGCCTTTAAATCCACCTATCTTCTCCTCCTCCGTAGTGGATCCCACGGGTTCTTCTGGCTTAGGGTGCCCTGATGCTCCCTCTCCTAGTGCCGCTGCTTCCCACACTGCTCCACTCTGGACCACGGTTGTTGGCCGAAGAGAAAAGAGGGCAACTAAGGTCCTCGCATCCTCCAAGGCTGGGAACGCAAAACAACCCTCCAACTCGGGTGCACAAAAAGCTGGGAAACAGCAAGAAAAGAAGCCTAAGAAGTCGATCCTGGGTCGACCTTCCAAATCGGCAGCAGTAACCATCACGATATCGGAGTGATCTAAGATTACGTATGCTGAAGCGATGGCATTTGCCCGTAAGGATATTAATCTAAATACACTAGGCATTACGGACATCCGTCTTAAATGAGCGGCCACTGGCGGCCTAATTTTAGAAATTCCGGGTGTTGACGGGGATAGCAAGGCCTCTGCTCTAGCTTCTCAAATGGCTACTCTCTTCGAAGGTTCCGGGGTGAGAGTAGCGTCGCCTATTAAACGGGCGGAAATTAGAATTAGGGACTTAGATGATTCCATCACTACTGCTCATGTTATCTCTAGTGTCGCGGAGTCTGCTGGGTGTCTACAGACATATATACAGACTGGAGAAGTCCGGAGGCCTCCTTCAGGCCTTGGAACGATATGGGTCAGATGCCCCCCAATCGCAGCCAGAAAACTGGTTGTTGCTGGAAGGGTCAGAGTAGGGTTAGGTTAGGCCCTCCCCGCTAGACCAATGCAATGTTTTCGATGCTTGGAGTGGGGTCACTCGCTGTTTCAGTGCAAGAGTGGTGTGGACAGGTCGGGGCGTTGCTATGCTTGTAGTGTGGAAGGACATAAAGCAAAGGAATGTAAAGCGGAGGGGTTACTTGGCCTCCTTGTCAATCATCGCTTGGGTACGAAGAACTGCAATCCCCCCCCCCCCAAAAAAAAGCAGTAAGAAGTCCCCGCCTGCTAAATGGGAAAACATGGTTGAAGCTGGTTCGGTTGTCACCCCTTCCGCTGCCGCTATCGTGGTTGACAAGAAGGAGGTCATGGAGATTCTTCCATAATGCCTCGAATTTTACAAACAAATTTGAATCACGCTGCTAGAGCGCAAGACCTGCTCGTTCAGTCCATGATAGAGTTGAGGATCGGATTAGCAGTCGTTGCGGAACCGCAAGCGGTTCCTCCAGATCATCCGAACTGGATTAGGGATGAGTGTGGTTCTATAATGATTGTGAACGAGGGTCTTCCCGATTCACCGCTTTTCGTTCCCCTTGATAGGGGACATGGTATCGGTGTTGCTGGTTGGGGCGACATAATAATTATAGGGTGCTACTACGCCCCGTGCAGGGGACGAATTGGGTATAGTGGCTTCCTATTTGATCTCGGTAGCATCGTGGAAAAATATTCTCCTCGCCCGATTCTGGTTCTGGGAAATTTTAATGCCCACTCTTCTGTTTGGGGGGACACCCGCAACGACCCTCGTGGCAGGGCTTTCCTCGACTGGGTGGCTCAATGCAGTCTGCACATTTTAAATCGTGGCTGTGTGTCCACCTTCATTGGTAGAGGTTATCAATCGGTCATCGACCTATCGCTAGCCTCCGCCTCTGCTGTCGGCCGAGTTCGGGATTGGAAAGTGCGGAGTGAGACAGAGACTCTCTCGGATCACCTTTATATCACCATGTACATAAGTATCTTTCTCCTCAACTCGTCACGATCGTCAGTGCCACCGTCATCCGGCCAGACATGCGAGGGGAGCCACCAAACGCCTTGACAAGACACTCTCCGAGCCTCAGCGGAAGTCGTTGCCTAGTCTTCCCCATCTGCCCCTAAGGATACTGAGGAGGGAGCTCGCTGGTTTGGCTCCGAACTTAGGGCCCTGTGTGACGCTTCAATGCCCCGGTCCCGTCCACCTAGCAAAGGTGGTCGCGTGATATAGCGGAACTGCGTCTAGCATGCAACATTGCGCGACGCCGCTATACGCGCGCCCTTAGAAGGAGTAATTGTTCTCCAAACGATCTCCATACTTTGTACATACAATACCGACAGAAAACGAAAAATCTCCAAAGGGCCATTAAGGACAGCAAACGATCCGCATAGCAAGATCTGCTGGCCACTCTGGACGCTGACCATTGGGGGCGACCCTATAAGTTGGTGCGTGGCCGTCTTCGGCCTTGGGTTCCTCCCGTGACCACCAGACTGGATCCCTTGACTCTGGAACGGATAGTGGATGGTCTATTCCCTTCG
This sequence comes from Mimumesa dahlbomi, assembly GCA_917499265.3. Classification (NCBI taxonomy): domain Eukaryota; kingdom Metazoa; phylum Arthropoda; class Insecta; order Hymenoptera; family Crabronidae; genus Mimumesa; species Mimumesa dahlbomi. Next base: position 4,094,265 of record OU824118.1, on the reverse strand, counting down.
GGAGTAAGAGGCCCTGCTCCTAGACGTCCTCCTCCTGTTGAGTGGGATCCTCACATGGAAATATCCGATGATGAGGTAAGGAACGCCATCAACACGGCACCCAGCCCTGATAGCGTTCCCGGGAAAATCCTGCTAAAAACCCTATCGGCCCTAGGGCCTCTGATAAGGCAGATATTTAACAACTGCCTGAAACAAAGCATCTTTCCTTCGGACTGGAAGCGGGCCCACGTAACTCTCCTCAGAAAAGAAGGACGCCCCGCGGATACCCCGTCGGCATACAGGCCCATTTATCTACTAGACGTAGTTGGCAAGGCCCTAGAAAAGATAATTGCTAGCCGGCCTGTTGACCATCTTGAGTTGGTTGGACCCAACCTTGACACGCGCCAATTCGGATTCCGTCGTGGACGCTCCACGGTGGACGCGATCAAATTGGTAAAGGGTCTAGCAGAGTCGCCTGTGGCTAGGGGAAAAGTTGCGCTGGCAATATCGCTGGATATCGCTAACGCCTTTAACTCTCTGCCTTGGTGGGCAATTCGTTCGTCACTAGCCTACCACGAGTTTCCTCCGGTTCTTCGGTCTTTAATATTTAATTACCTGACCGACAGATTTATCACGATCCAGGGACGAGACGGTCCTTTAGAGAAGAAGGTCGTATGCGGGGTTCCCCAGGGGTCCGTCTTAGGACCTCTGCTGTGGAGCCTCGCATACGACTACGTTTTGCGTGCTCCCCTCCCCACTGAAGGTCTGTCGTCCTAGAAAACCTAGGGAACCTAGGGGGACCTCGTTAAGAGATCCGAAGGTTATATTCTGGGGTGATCGGCTCCATGATCCTATACGGTGCCCCGATCTGGGCTGAAGCCATTGAACGACTACAGAGCATTGGGATTCTTCTCCGCCGTCTTCAGCGCAGGCTGGCCTTTAGGGTGATTCGTGGTTACCGAACCATAGCTCTCGGTGCGGCCACCCTCTTGGCCAGAACCCCCGCCCGTATGAGCTCTTGGCGACGGCCTCTCGGCTAATGTATGAGGGTCAACATCCTGTGAACGGAGAACCTCCATTCCGGGACGAGACGGCTAGTGGTGGGGAAGTGGAAGGAAATGCTGTCGGATCTGGCCCACTTTTTTCACCGCCCTATTGAGGGCATTCTCCCTAATTTATCTCAGTGACCGAGTAAAGGTACCGATTAACGCAAGTTTTGACCGGCCACGGTTGTTTTGGTGAATATCTCAACCGAATCGGGAAGGAGCCTTCGACGGCGTGTCACCACTGTGAGTCTGACTATGATAGCTCCCAGCACACCTTACAGTGGTGTCCGGTGTGGCATAACGAGCGGTCGGTGCTCTGCGCTGTTGTCGGTAGGGATCTCAATCTCCCAGCCCTAATGAGGGAAATGATAAAACGTCCGGAGGCATGGGCGGCAGTCTCGCAATTCTGCGAGATTGTTATGTCTTCCAAGGAGGCTGCTGAGCGGGCCCGCGAAACACCTGGAACGGCTCGTGCGGAACAAAGTAGCCGCCGAGGTAGGAGATTCCCCCGGCTTAACCTTCCTCCGCCTCAATAGGCATTTAGGGTACCACTGCCATTTATATATGGTGAGCGATCCTTGTTTTTCTTATCGCTTTTCGAGCGTTATTCCCCTATGTTACAAGACGGCCTAGAGCGGGGGCTCTAGCCGTCAGTGAATTGTGACATCGGTGTTTGCAGCTGTGAGTTGTGGCCACTCACACTGTTTTTTGAGCTGTGACAGTGTTGTCTGTTTTTTATAGGCAATGGATCCAGTCGCGATCACCACCATAAGATCCTGCATCCATTATCTTCTCTATAAGTAGCTGGGTCACCGTAGGGGTTTTAGTCGGTACAAATCCGACACTACTCGTCTACTCCCCCGAGTAAATGGGTGTCTTTTTGAAGATTTCCCCCGCGTAAAAAAAAAAAAAGCAGAACGTGCGTTTATGTTCACGGTACGCTCCTGAGCCAGAAAAAAATGAGCCAAAGTAAATCCGTGGTTGAGTGGCCGGTCGGACGTGCGTATGCTGTTGAAACACTAGCGGTCGGTAAACTGTTAATAAAACTTTCGTGAATAAAAATACAGAAATGTAATATTTTCAGAAATGCATTAGTGTCTAAACTTTAGACTTTAAAGCACCGATATACAGCCCTTAATCCAATTCTCATTGTCTATTAAATAGAAGTTCTTTATTATCCCTTATAAATCAGCCGGTTCTTGGTTATACCGGCGACATCGTTTCAAAGACCCACACTTACGATATACATTACCTCAATTTGGTCGCCAAAGAATGTAAGTCGCGTCCACGCCGTGGTCATTACAATCATATTTTTTTCACTACAGAAAATCTATGTCTATCCTAAAATTTCTCTCTAAGCTTCTGTTATCCGTAACAAACAAAATATTTAATATTTCGAGAATTCCTTCAAGTATTCCAATTGACAACCTACTATAATTTCATTATTTGTTTTTTGAAAAGTGAGTCAGACTTATGGGCTCTCGTTCATCGTGCGATACTCGACATTCATTTTCGACCCCGAGGACGGAATCTAGAATTCGAACCGATGTTGCCAATGCGAAGACCCTTTAAAATTGGCAACATCGACAATGGGGAAGGTGTGTATTGTCTACTTCTGATTCTTCTTAGTTCCAAAAATATGGCATCTTTTTCTTCAAGGAGGCGCTGTAAATCACCTGGAATTCATTGAAATTTCAACGCGTCGGTAATTCAGTTTCGTGGCACGGATCTCCATCTGGTACAAGGTCTATCCAATATCTCGTCTGTGGTTAAAGTTGCCAGATACTACCAGTACTATACACTCTACACTGTAGAGTCTACACTGTAGACTCTACAGCAAGGCTGGCAAGGTCGCGCATTTTTCGGCCGAATTTCGAGGTGCTCGCCCGCTGCCCCACCACTTTCAAGGAAGGGCCAGTGAGCGAGCGGCTAGGCGTTTCGGGGCCGCTTCGGCTCAGGAGCGTACCGTGAACATAAACGCACGTTCTGTACCCTACCCAGGTACAACCTTTTTAAAATTTTACGTACCACTTCACTTTACAGCGTTGCCGGATCCTGCTCATACATTGTCGTCATGTTAACCAAGAAAATTTTAGACTCGAACAAAATTTGTATCTGAAAAACTGTTTACCTCTTGCCTAACGTATGTATATCCTGCACTAATTTTAATATGGCTACTTTATCGAAAAAATATATGTTAGGAAATGCTAAGCCCAAAAATTTACTGGAATTTTTTACGTAATTTCGAAGTATATACATTAAAAATTTTAAGCAGGCAGTTTTCACCTAGGCAGCATGTATTTGGAATACGAGTTGCTGTTTTGGGAATCTTCGACAATCGACGATAAACCACTAGAGTTACTAAAATTCGTTTAAAATTTTGCTTACTTCAATATGCACAGAAGAGAAAAATTAATTTTATTTCGACAAAACTATATGCTTGTCAGATGATTCACATTCAATCTTTTTAGTTGTTTTAAAATACGGGAAGAAAGTTTGGGCGCGATTCAGTGATCCAAAAATTGGAATGCTTAAACTAATTTTCTGTCAAAATGACTGGATATAGGCACCTAGTATTTTACACAACTTACATACCCATTATCCCCTATCGGTTTTGCCTAGTCACAACAATTTCCACAAATTTCACTTTACAACCTCCCCTTGTGACTCATTATATAATTTTAATAATCCACCTTAAATGTATATTTATTTATGCGTTAAGCACGTGAATTCATTATTTCATGCGTTTACATGGTTTGCTTGTGTTCTTTGACCAAAGTGTATTGCCTGTAGTCACAGGTAGCACCAGTGGCGTACCTAGAACTTTTCCCCCTAGGGCGGTCTCTAATTTGCCGCCTTTTCTATGTCAATCAAATGGTCGTTTTTATAAATTAATAAACATAAATAAATATTCCAATTGCGACAAAATACAGGTGGGAAATTTGTTTACTATTGGATGCCATATTTAAAATAGGCAGTAATAATGAAGGCCGCATAAGTTGATATACCTATAAATGCAACTTTTATAAAAATACAAGATAGTTTTTTAAAGAACACAAGAAACTTACGGAGGTCTTGTTAGTCGTAGAAATCCAATAGTAAACTTATAAAATGAATAAGTTGTTTTTTACAACTATTGTCAAACCGCCCCCCCCCCCCCCTAGGTACGCCACCGGGGTTGCACGTACCTATGCTGCCCGTTTCCAAGGCACAACAGTGTGCCATGTTATAGATTAGAAAATTCTACAAGAAACAATGCACATTAACGAGGCACATTACAATTAAATTGGGATATGGAATACTAGTTTTGTATTAAAGACATCATAACAGTTGAACATAGTAAAACCAGTGAATTAATTAATGTTCTGTTATACTTTGCACATAAACGATTAGAATGATTTTGGGATTTTCCGTATTTTATTCAAATCAAATTGTTTGAAGGGTACGACAACGTGATTTCTCTTGCAAAACACTTTTCTCAAACAAGACAGAGAAACCATTATGAAGGCATGAAACAATGAATTCAATTGATCAATGAATAAATAACTATACATACAGGGTGTCCCAGGAAGTTGAACGCACCCGGAACCAGGTGATAGCTGAGGTAATTCTAGTATAGGAATGTAGCATTCTCAATGTCCTATCTCAATCCGTGGCCGAGTTATTAAAGAAAAACGTCAACCACTCAGAGGGCTCCGTCAGGCCCGGCCGCGCGACAGTAGAAATTCTGCACCAGTAGGGTACCGTACCAATAGGAACTGTCGCGCGGCCGGACCTAACGGAGCCCTCTGAGTGGCTGTCGTTTTTCTTTAATAACTCGGCCACGGATTGAGATAGGACATTGAGAATGTTACATCCCTATATTAGAATTACCTCAGCTATCACCTGGTTCCGGGTGCGTCCAACTTATTGGGACACCCTGTATAATGCGGAATATTGAAATTCAAGAATGAATCAGAAGGTGAGTTCGCGAATTGAATTTCGTGGAATTTGATAGGACTAACCAAAACAGTAGGGGATGTTGAGTACGTCAACTATGTAAAATATTAGCTACCCATAGCCAGCCATTTTTGCAGATTAGTTTAAACATTTCAATATTTGAATCGCCGAATCGGGCCCAAACTTCTTTCATGTATAGTGCATCCTAAAATGAGTAAAAAGATCAAATGCGAAAAATCTGATAAACATATAATTTTGTCAAAACAAAATTAATTTGTCACTCTTGTGCAAACTGAAACACGCAGAATTTTAAACAGGTTTCAATAACTCTAGTGGTTCATTGGCGATCGTCGAGATTACCGCAATCGCAACTTAATATTTCTACTTTGCCTTTCAAAGATATATTTTTTCGATGAAATAGTTGTTCTAAAATTAATGTAGAAACTATAGTTACGCATGCATAAACAGTTTTTCACGTGTATACTTCGTTTGTGTCTGTGTATAGCCCCTCTGGCATGAAGCTAAATTCTTCTTTCGAGCACCGAAGTTAAAATTCTTTTGATTAACGCGGCAACAATGTGTGCGTACGACCGGGCAATAATGTATGAGCACGATTGGGCATGTTACATACAGTCTCTATCATCTAACAATTTTGATTTCGAATATTTTCACTGTAGTTCTTAGAATAGCCGCTCTCTAGTCCCAGAGGGTGGCACAATAACCCCCAATTTTGGCTACAGATATGTGAAACACGAAACTCCATTAGATGTCCCGTCTACTCTTGTACGTCGTCTGTGATTTCAGGCAAAAGCCAGTAGCGTTGAGCGTGACACAAATAGGTACAGACATTGTATGTAGAAACAACTTTTCCTGACGCAAAAATTTGCTCAGGATGTCCTGTCTACAGTTATGGGTCGTCTATGGTTTAACTTTATCGATTTTTTACTCACAGGCTCGTTAATAAATTGACTACCGTTTTTTTTATGGTTTCTTGAAGACGAAGGTTCAAAGAAAACGACTGAATTTTCTTAGTTTAACAAGACTAACTGTATGTACATGTTAGGTAACATCGATAGTAATGCAAATTGTATTTCCCTTTATAACGTTTTATTCTTTTCGGTAATAATGAAAAAAAAAGTTGCTACGCTTTACTGTTCCCAAGATATAAACTTTTCAAAAGGGAAATTTTTCAGAAATTGCCTTACTTTCAACAGTTGTAACTTTAGCAATATTTTATATTTCGAAAAAACAAAGCCGGTTCTATATTGGCGCTTTATGCGCCAAAGGCTATAATGTTAGTGATACTGAAAATGTTCCGAGATATTACGTCAAAAAGTGATCGATTTCGTATGGAATGTGCCCGAGATTAATAAACACAATGCAAATTCTTTCCCTAGTACTAATTACTAATTACTACCATAAATGTAGTAAAAGAATATAAGAATACAATATAATAATTACTATCAGGACAAAGAAAATAGAATATCATTTTTTATTTAATTAGTAAGCCAGGGATGGACACTGAGGTCCAGGAACGGATCACTAGATTGATCATTAAATCTTCCACTATGGGCCACTAACGCTCTTTCAGTGGAATTGCGGGAGTTGTCTAAAGCAAAGACACCTGCAGCAAATAAGACAACATATAAATAGAGATGGTTACTTTTTTTCTTCATTCAAAGCGATGCCAATTGCTGGTAGAAAAGTTATACTTTAAAGTTTATAATTACTGAATTGAATGCAGTGAATTCACTGATAAAAAGTGATAAAACCTGTAAAATACGGCAAAAGTTATACCAATTAGAAGATGTTTGAATTTGTTATTCTATTTTATACCAAACTTGGGTCATAAACATTAATCTATAGATCTATTTGACAGATCTGGACTTAATTTTACATACTTGTAATTTTGAAGCGTATGTGGCCACATATGTGGAACTATCAATTATAAAACCAGGAAACTGCACTTCCTCTTCAACGACTGTATCCCTTTGTGACTCTGTGATACCTTAAGTCTAACACTTTTGAATACTCAATGCCAAACTGTGGTTAATGACTCTCAACGATATTGAAAAGAATGTATGCTTCGATAATACATATATGTCTCTGACAGAATTGATAATCATAAACAGCCTGGAAAGTACTGAGTAGATTAAGCTTGATATACTATAACCTGTTACAAAGAAACCTTTTTCAGCATGCTTTTAACCAACTGTATGTTGATTGAATCTTCAATTTTGGTTATATCATATCCAACTAAAGCTAGTTAATTCTCACAGTGAAAGCTGCTTGGAAAAACATGAACGAACTCTACATACTTTTAACCAATCTGGAACATGTATTTGTAACTCACGTCAAAACATATTTATTCAAACATTTAACTCCAAACCTTCTGTAATTTAATTTAGTATACCTCCATGTCTCAGTAGTTAATTCAATCATTTTGATTGATCCAGTTGATTTGGCATTACGAGCTGACAAAATACCGCGTGGCTCCCAGCACGTACTTACCGTTAAATTTCTTCCGGGAGGACCAAGCCTGTGGCTTATGCAATTTCAACGTTGGGTTTCATTACTGTTAATTTCAAACAGTTTCAGAATTCCAAATACAATAATCAGTACTCCCTTCATATTCAAAATCGGCCAATCAGATCGTGGAAAATCTGTGAAATCTCGAACAGCTATGGAGCAATATAATGTCAGGGAAAATATAAATTTGAAATTGTATTTAGTAATACAACTTATTGTTAGCTGTATTTACAAGCTGTTATATACGTACCGAAGATCTTTGTAGGAAAATAATTGTTAAGTTTCTAACCAAATATATATTTAAACAACTGCATTTGAGAATAGAATCCTCAATAGTGACTGATTAAAATGAATAATTTCAGAAATATATATGTGAATGTTAATTTAATTAAACGTTAACTTATTAATCAATTTTAAATACATATATTATGTTTCAGTGGTACGACGCTACGTACATGTATATATATGTATACTCAACAGGTGATAGTAGTAGGGGAAAGAGGCGGGAGTCAAAGAGGCTAAAAAAAGATGAAGTCAGCGGCATTCAGTAACTGAATTTCAGTCGCGTTTGTGTCATGAGTATGAGTGTTCGTTCGTTTTGTGCATGATGACCGTATACCTTATACGTGATAAAACAACTGACTTAAATAGCAATTACCGTTATATCTGATCACCTAATATTGCAAGATATATTTAAGCAAATGATTCCGGAAGTGCCAATTAAATCTCACGTGTTGTTTCCATAAAATCATCCTTTTGGAGGACGACACATCCTTCGAAATATTGATCGACAAGCTAGTTTGGCGGGCAATTCTGTAAGCCTTCGATAAAGAAATCTACGACGCGTATTTGAAAGAGGTTAGTCTCATTCAGGATCATAAATCCTGGTGTGAATTCTTCGAGTAGAAGTTCTGATGCAAATATTGACCATTTTGTAATTATCACTAGCAATTATGAATTTTAGAAAATAGTGCCCTATAACAAACAGTTAGTAATCGCCAATAATGAAGAAGTGAAAATGTAAATCGTAAAATCGTGACGTGAATGGAATACAATTACGTGCAGAAAGCTAGTAGTCATAATACTAGCCTGATAAAATTTGAACGAACTGGAAATAGTTGCACTTTCTAAATACATGTTTTCAATTTGTTTCAATATTATTGACTGACAAAACTGACAAAAGAGATATCGACGTGAAAAGTTTTAGCAAATAAATATTGCGAAAAAAGTATTGTAATAACGTGTTAATTAATTTTGTTTTAAAGCAACTGTTTTCGCTACATTCTTGTTTTTATTACTTAATTAATCAGAACTACAGGGAATATAGAAATAATATTAAGTATCTTAAATATTACAAAATGATTTTTACGAAAAATATCAGTAATGTTCACATGTACGTATAACGCACATACAATACATACAGTACAGTAAGCATATATTGACAAGACGATAGTGGATTTTGCTTGAGTGTTCGTATCTTTCTGGCATACATTTTTTACTTCGCAAGAATTCAGTTACATTTTTATGGAGAGCGGAGTTACTAAATATTTACGACGTTTAAGTATGTACTTAGATACTAAGTATTCGCTTAGCAGTATGCCGTATATAGCGGCCATAAATTACCAAGTTTGTACACTTTAATGTACATATATTATTTGCTAAATAAAGTAGACCATGTATCATCTTAAAAGAGTAAATAGGTGTGGTTTGATTAGATTTATTTTTTCGAGAACAAAAATATATCGCAACTGTTACGTCAACAAAGTATCTGAAATGATTTGACAAAACAGCATCTCAGAGTTCGATTCTTTTACATGAAATTTCGACACGCTATTTCACATCAAAGTAAATATTTATTTCGTAAACTGTATAAGAAATTATGCAGTAGCATGAAAGATTTGGGTATTATTTTTTACAATTAATAATTGTTAGTGCAGGCGTTCGTAAGTAGTTCCAACTTAGTATCTGCATATCTATATCAACTTTTTTATCTTGTTACTTAAGAAGCTTGGAATCAACAGAATTTTAACAGTCCATTAACCTTATTTGACCTAAGACGAAGATAACATTAAGGCGAAGGACGATTTTGATCAAATGTACTTCGTTTTAGCTTGATAGTACTCTTGTAAATTAAAAGTCCATTTGTATACCGTTACATGATTACAAACAATTATAATATACGAACACTTCGATATATTTTTTTCTTATAGATGTATTTATTTTGAGCCGCATCAACAGCTTACGTTATTTGGCACGGTATAAAATTTTATTATAATGTACCTACATCTTCATGCGGGCTTTTGTTGCAATGTAAACAACTGCATTTTAATATCGCAAATTTTATGGTGCGAACATCTTGTTTTTGATTATCGTCATTTATTTTCTCTGTATATATAATATATAGTGTGTGGGTGATTAGGTTGAAGTAGTAATAATATCACATTCAATTATAAATCCATCGTTTAGGACTTCTACTCGTATATTTTATACCAAACACGCTACATTTATATTTTTCTTTTACTTCATATTGTATATCAAATTTTATTGTGTATGTTTCCGAATGCTTTTCTAAATATTGAAATGCCTGATATTATTTTAACCGGCTGAAATGAATGTCTGGTCATACATACAAAACAATATATTACGTAGCATTTATTTAACATAAGTATACGGTGACTAAGTGAATGATTACAAGAATCTTATTAATGTCACGAGAATGATAATGAAACGCCCAGATCTAACGAACACGAATTGAAAAGTTACTGCACGTATAAGAAGATCCTTGTATTATCAGATGTGGAAGCTGTATAACCTTATGTAATCGACGGCGATGCTAATGTTGCGCTAAATTAAATATAGAATTCGAACGAAAAAACGATCCCGCGTCTTTTTCTACGATTTTACAAAGGTATGGTGACGTCGACATCACTCGTCGCATGAAAGATAAAATAGCATAGCTAGTGGTAGTATCGGCGCTTTGCAAAAGTATGACGTAATAACAGAATAAGAACTGATAGCTGTTCCCCGAACGTAGCTTGATACATGGGTTGAATACTATAGAGTGGAAACTCGGCGGACTAACCTCCTTCAAACGTGAAACTCTTGTTCGCGACATCACGATTGCTGATGATTGGCGACGATTGACGGCGGTCAATTTCAAATGCAACTTTAAGTTCAAAGGACTAATTCATCGCTCTCACGCTGTTATAGTTGTGTGACCAATTGGACGGATTGAAAGACGCAATGGCCCTCTTCCGGAAGTTCAATGGTAAGTGTCTATCAATTAGTAAACATCCGATTGCACAACAGTCAGCTTCCATTTTTTGTCAAATTTTATTTTAATTCTATTGAGTTTTTATTAGATCAATCGATCAGTAAACTATTTATAGTATAAAAGACAGACTATTTCGACTAGGAGGTAATATGCAAGAGTAATAATTAGAAATCGAAGAAAGTTAAATTTGAGAGATAAGAATAACAAATACTGAAATTAAAAAAGGTTCACAATCGTATTAAGCTTTTTCCCCATATTATTTTCCCTGTGATGGTTATAATATATTACGTAATCATCTATGTTTTAAAATTTTCCTATTTTTTATATTCACGGAAAAAATTGAACACTAGTATTGCAACACCCTTTCATGACCAAGACTAATAAATGTCCGTTTATTGAAGTGCATAATTATAGTGATTTCGAAAAGTTCAGGATTAACAAGATCGTTTATCACTGAATGGAACAATTGCATACAACTTTTCAAGGCATCATGTTCTATCTGACACGACTGATTATAATTTTACCTAAAAATGTTATAATTATGAAAATAATTTGCCTATAATGTTATGGATTTATGTAAAATAGTATGAATATTCAAATTTCTTTAAATTACAGATAGTGTTTTTTTCAACATTTTATTTACTATTACTATAAAATTACTATACAATTGATACTCTTAAGCAACAATTCAGGTGGAACTAGAGAAAGAAGGATTCAATTCATATGATCCTAAAGATTTACTAAAAATTAAAATATACGAACCTTTGGAGAAATTGTTTTTCATACTTGTAAAAATTTAACATCTTCCAAAGCGTATCTTCCAATTTTTTCTTGATTTTTTCACGACAACATTATGACACTCTCATGAGTATGGACTACATGCAGCAAAAATATGTAGCGGGTAATGGTAATACAATTTTCATGTCTTTTATTTATCGCGGCGTACGAAATGCGGCGCATGATCGGAATTGGACTATCAGTATCCCGAAATGTCTTTACTCACGTTGTACTGAAATTTCAAGACCTTGATAACTCTAGGTTTGACCTTGATTTGTTTATAATAACATTATGCATATCTGTAAATACGTTAGCAAGAACAAATCTGCTCCGTTACTGGAAATTTAAGAAATACATTACCAAACAATTGCCAGAAACAGAACTTTCCGTGCGAATATGTAAAGACAACATCATTACGCTGTTATATAACACACTCAAGAATAAATTCAGGGACACACTTTTCAAGATATTGAAGATTAAACATGTGCATAGTATGGAATAATATTATAAACGTAATAAATCAAGACAAAATTTGACTATAAACATTGCACGATGATGACGGATGTTTCAGAAATTGAAAATAATTTCTTAACGATTCACAACACAGTTTTGTTAAATTTATAAGATTCAATTTTTCCTGCATTTTATCTTACATGTTATGAATTTAAAAATTGCACTGCATTTCGACTGTCTGGAGTTCAAAAATGTTAAATTCTTTTAAAATTTCTTTAAATCATTTTTTTGACGGATCTACAACATATTGCAAATCCGTGACATGGGTGTAAAAACCTTGGATACTTTATTTGGCGCGCACCACAAGCTATAAAGTATACTATCTAGTACCCACTACAAACAAATTGCTGGAATTACAAATGCTATCTATACGTATATATACGTTTGTCCTGTGCTCGTTGACTCGACAAATAGTTAATAATTGTTGATAATAATTAGTTGATAGCAGAAAGATTACGACATGCTGTTTACGTAATATTTTGTCTTTCTTTCACATAGCGTTAATTTATACACAAAAAATCTTGCATATGTTGATTGTTGATTCTTATAGGTATAACTTATATCGAATATTTTACCTTTATAATGTCCATGTTACATGTGAATTAAATTTACATACGCGTAAATTACTTGCGTATTCCTATTTATCTTCTCGGAGCTCTCTCGCAAGATCATCGCAGAAATAGATTATAAAGAACGCGTGCGAGTTACGACTAGAGATTCATGGTCATCTAATATTGGCGTTTTTTTTACTTGGAATACAAAAAAAGATTGGTAACAATAGTACGTGGGTAGACTTCGAGAAGTTACGGAACAAAAATTCCAATAGGCGCTGATGTAACACTAGTTTCCAACACCACCGTCATGCTATAATTATATAATATTTGCATTTCCCGAAGATCAAAACGAAAATACGTATCTACTGTTTATCAGAATTATCAGTATTGCTCTTTGACCTTCAGTAACATAATTGGCATAATCATCATTGTACTAAGTAATCGTTTATACAATACTTTCTTTCTGAGTATTTCACCATTTGGTCGTAAGCTGTATCAAGTATTTAGTAATAATTATATGTCCACATTGTGTATGAGTTTTATTTCATTGTATACGAAACACTTTACGTCAAACAATAATTTATTCGGGTATGGAGAATAACAATTGTACAAATTTATTCGTAAAGTGAGTCAGAATCGTCAATGACATTCGCATTTTCAAGGAAAGAAATGTTTACGTGATAAAGTTGTACATTTCTCTTTGTAAATTTTCAATTAATTCTTGAAAGTAGCATATGACTGTCCAAACACTTATACAATAACATTCTATAAGATTTCCCACAAGTATACTCACACTTAACGAAATCCGATGTATAAAAATATTGCATTTCATCAATTAAAGAAAGCTAATCAGGCCTGACAGATAGAGTGATAAATGCTAGATAGCACTTTCAAAAACAATCAAAAATAAACAATGACAAATAACAACAAAAGTGCATGCATACTCATCTTTATACATTTTAAAATATTGTTACATATGTACAGTGTACACACATACCTATACACGTATACATACCTCTTTAATTAGTTCCTCCATATGTTATGCTACAGATCATTGGAATGTATTAAAATAATATTTTTATATATAAAATTCGTGGTAAAATCTATATATAGGAATTGTTGATCACCTTAAATCGTTATTATTAAGACATATAAGCTGTTTTCAGAATCGAAGAAATCACACGGTATTGTTAGTATTTATGATGGTGTTAGTCAATCGCACTATTATAAGTTTACACAAACATTACGTGTTTCGTGACCTTACTTAGATTTCTAAGACCGAACCGGTACGGACAACAATTTGCCTTGAACGTGTTTACTCGCAAAACGGTCACGGACATCGTTCAATTTTATATTTAAAACTTAGACGTAGTAATACTATCCCAAAAGTAATATTGTAACATATTTCAGAATGAAAACAGTCTCTGATACATGATGTTTAATTTGTTCTACATAGATTTTCTATATAAATATAATGCACGTAATAAGATATTATTGTTGTATCCATTACTTGATATTTAATTGGAATTACTTCTACATCAGACATTATATATTAAATCAACAATTCGATATAATAATTCATGCCTACTTTCATTGTTTCTTATAATGTATTTAAAATTACTAAACAAATTTCTATTGATATTCAATACATAGAGAGACGGATGTAAACTATGTATCGGAATTGTAATGTTTGCAATAGTTTTCGAATGAAATTTCATTTTTTATAAAATTCATCGGTATCTAAATATAAGCTTAAATTCGAAGTATATTGAAATTCAATCTGAACTGTTTGTTTGTAGAATAAAAATTGTGTGAATTACATTCCTGTATTATACAGTTTGAGTATATACGACACATTATGAGTATAAACATAATAGCCTAAAATATGCACTAATGTATAGTCCTAACATAGTATGTATAAGTTACTTTTGAATTGCAGATAAATGAAAGAAAATCTATTCTTTATCTATTACTAAACAAACATATAAATTCAAATGAGGATCGCACCTAATCCTTAAATATATGGGTAATTTCAAACATGTAAATCGATACTACAAATATTTATATACCTTTCTTTACGTTCTTTTGCATTCCAAATTCATATGAAATTATTAAATTACTTCCGGCATACAAAAAGTGCAACTATTACCATACCTTTACGTATGTAGTTACAGGAAATACCAAATTGCTCGGTAAGATAGAAGCGTCGAATTATTATAAAAATTGCGATTTGTTTTTACACGTATGTAAGTATGTACAACACGCATACCCCGTCCTTATGGTGCTCCAAATAATACACTTTGATAAACAAAAATTGAAAAAGTCGTGCTTCAAATTGAACTTCATCTTTAATAAGGTAATTGTAAGCGCAGTCCAAAAGCTGTTATACTGTTTTTAACAAAAACATATATTACTTAAAAAAGAATAATATATTATGCATTTTAAACGAAATGTGTTCTGTATTTTGTAAAAGAATATTAATCCCATAAAAATTGATATTGCAAATACAGTTTTATTCGAAAAAATTGTTCTACTCAAATAATTTAAATTGATTTAAATCGTAAGACGTATGTACTACATACCAATTATATTGGGAAATCGGAGGGAAATTGTACTATCTAATTAAAAAGACGACAATCACTCAATTGTACTACAAATTGTTCTTTTAAACTGTTATCACATAAAATGAAGAAGATCATCGCATTTTCACATATATTTTACTATGTTCTTCAAGTCATACTCAATTTATGCATCTTAGGTCGGCTCGATCATTAGCTATCGTAAATAATTTGCATACAATGGACGGGATCACTGTATCTGGAACAGATACATCTATACGTCGTTCGTTGCTGATTTAAATTTATTGAAAGTTAAACATGGACTCAAAGGTCGGCTGCACGATTTAATAGTATCGTCTGATAGTTATACGTTTCTTATTGGGAATTATAAGCATGCTGATTCACATTGACTTTGGCGTTTATAAATTTCTGTAGTAGCAATGATTTATCGATCGTATTAATTCGTTGAATTTCCTGGCACTCGTTACATATGTATTTAATCATATACTGCATCGTGTATGATTTTTTTCTGGTTTTAAAGATATTCCTTCTTTATTAGCACTATGCTAGCTTCTAGTATGCTGTGGGAATATTAATGTAAATAAGTGCCGGAATCTTACTGAACTAGTTGCATAAAAATGTTATAATGTTATATCCATATAACACAGATACTGTATAAATGACATTAACAGTTTTGTTTACTAATTTTATTCATCCTTATACAGGGTGGAGCAGAGAAAACGCATGTTTTTCACTATTGAATGACTGGGACACGGTGTGATAAAAATAATAAAAACAAGCATTAACTGATAGATTTTTTAATGCAGTTTTGAAATATACATACATTAATAAGGTTCGAAAAATAATGTTTTGGAGATGACGTCGTTCTTGCTGGATACAAATTTAGATCCTCTCCTGACAGTTACGCACGGCTCTCTCCAACATTTAATTCGGCATGGCTTCAATTTCCTGACGAATGGAATTCTTCAGGTTATCGATTGTGCGAGGTTTGTTCATGTAGACTTTTGATTTTAAATATCTCCACAAAAAGAAGGGCCTCCTTCACTGGCACCCTCGCTCACCCGATTTGTCGATATGCGACTTCTTCTCCAAGAGGAAGGACGTCATCTCCAAGACATTATTTTTCGAACCTAATTAAAGTATGTATATTTCAAAACTGCATTAAAAAATCTATCACTTAATGCTTGTTTTTATTATTTTTAGCAAGCCGTGTCCCAGTCATTCAATAGTGAAAAACATGCGTTTCCTCTGCTCCACCTTGTACTTTATACGATTTTACCTTAATATGATAAATACAACGTTATTGTTATAATAATTATTAAATTTGATATGCACTTTATATAATTTTATTTGTTATCAAGTATTGATTATTCTCTAAGAAATGTTGCGTATGTGTTAGGTATGAAAAATTGAAATAGATTTTACTCCTCAGGCATAATAGGACAATATCTTGATGCCTGTAAAAACTTTTCATAAAAATATTTAATTAATATATTCAAGTTACATCAATATGTGTGAAGTATGATTAATTCAATGTTGGGCTGTGTGTATATTTTAGAGAGAATACCTCGACGAGGAATTTTGGGGGCAATGATGTTCTTGGCATGTATGTTTTCGTACATGACCCGCACTAATTTATCAATTACCATTGTTGCTATGGTAAATACTACTAGTAAAGGAGGTGGAACTGGTCCTGCGTGCAGTGTTGCATCTCTTAATGGCAGCAATATTAATAAGACGTATGAGATCAAAGATGTAAGTTTTGAAAATAAATATTTTTTATTAAAGGCTATTTAAAAAATTTAGATAATGATTTTCATTAAAAAATGATATTGATTACTAAGTTTTATTATAAACTATATTATACCTCTGTATTACAGTATGGCGAACGCTATGAATGGAATCAACATATTCAAGGCTTGCTCCTTTCCGGATACTTTTACGGGGTACTTCCAGCGAGCGTACCTGCTGGACTATTAGCTGAGAAATATGGAGGTTCCAGAGTGGTGGCGTGAGTAATACAATATAGTGTACTATCATATAATTTTATAGAATGTGATATATTATTTAGACTGTACTTTACATTCATAATGTAGATTTGCGACATTGATACCTGCACTACTAAATCTTTTGATGCCTTGGGCATCTGGGCTTCACTATGGTGTCGTGTTTGTACTTCGTTTCATGATGGGATTTTTTGGAGTAAGTTATTTTTCATAATAACGTTATATACTATCATTAGACTTTAGATATTTATGTAAATATATATTTTTCTGGAAGAATAATAGAATGATGAACCAGAAGCACAAGTATATAGTTTTGATCGTAATGAATTTCTAAAATGTGTTGACCGAGGAAATGAATGTGTGGTCTAGATGTTGTTTATCATTGCCCTTCTATGGAAAACACGTGTTTACATGGCAGACTAATTACACTGTACAACAATTTGAGACCTATTTCGATTTTCACAATATTCATTCAATGATCCTTCTAGACTATCTCACCCTAAACACGAATACAGCAGCAGAAATACTCTATCACCCTCAGTTTTTGCAAAATTCGCCGGATTTTTAAAACCTTAAATTTCTCAAAAACTGAAGTTGATAGAGTGTTTGTGCTCCTGGAATGTGTTTATGGCGTGGAAGTCCATAAGAGTTTCATAGTGGATTTTGTGAAAAGGAAGAGTGTTGTATAGTTTAATTAAACGGATGTACTATGTATGTGTGTTATAGAATTTGTATATGCATAAGAATTATAAATTCTGAATGTATGGTTGCTGTAATGTCATAAACGTTCAAGTATGTTTGCTATTCTTAAGAATATCAATATACATTTTATATAACAATTATTTCATTTATACAAAAATATGTGATATTTTCATTTCTCTTATTAAAATACTCCATCAGTATAAATTTGTTAGTGTTTGACAAACATATTTTATCTATAGGTTAGTAATTTTTAATACTTAATATTATTCTACTAACTCAACTTTCTACTAACTGAAGCATTTAAAAATAATATGTAATGATGGATTATTAATTGATATACTAATGTTCCACCTATAATATTCAAAGTTCAAATTGTGAATACAGCAAACCTTTATAACAACTAAAATTACTATTTCTATTCATCACACTTACTACAATTATCTTAAATTCGTACGGAAAAAATTAACAATTGTTTAGTGCCAGAAAACTTTATATGCATGTATAGCGCAATTATTACTTGTATAATTTATTGATTTCCTTTAGTTACTGGATTAACTTTACATAAAAAATTATTTTTACAAGATTCAAATTCTCCAAACTTTGATTATTTACATATATTTCATGATTTAGCAATAATAATTATTATAATACATTACAAGTTTATTGTGTTAGCATCTTGATTGCTGAGTTATTCAAATGTTTCACTTATGTGTTCATTTTTATGCAAATTAGAGCATTGATAATTTTACGTTTATGGAAATAATGTATTGCAGTTACATTCTCGATTTTATAATGAACTGAATATGTACTATTTAACTCGCTTGATGTTATATATCTCAATAAGTTTCTAATTATTGGATTTATAACTTATGTATAATAAAATTGATGTTGGTGTCGGACAATTAATATAATCATAAGTATTGATTTCATAAAACATAATGGTATATTATACATATGTCACTATGTATCAAAATATTTCTTTGCAGTTTTCAAAGAAAAACAAAAGTAAATATGTCAGACAAATCACAATTTTGTATTTCTACATGTAATGTATTTAATTATCAGAACGATATTGATTTTTAGGGAGCTGTCTATCCTGCTCTTCATGCAATGATAGCGAGATGGGTTCCTCCAAGTGAAAAGGGCATGTTCGTATGGACAATGCAAGGTATTACACTTCCTGGCATAGAATATTGGGAGAACTTTGTACAACCATAATTTTGTTTTCTAGGTGGTCCATTTGGAACAGTAGTAACGTTTGCTTTATGTGGTCAAATAATTAGTGCTTTTGGCTGGAAAGCTGCTTATTATGTTACAAGTGGGCTGATACTGGTGTTTTATGCATTGTGGGTTTTCCTAATATACGATACACCTGATATTCATCCAGCAATTACAGAAAAAGAAAAAGCATATATAAAGGAACAGATAGGTACAAGTGTCTCTAAACAACAAGTAAGTGAATAAATTACAGATATGTAGTATATCGGAAAAAGCAAGTAATTTTCCTGATATTCTTATAGCATACCGGAATCTAGTATAATATGAGAAATATGATGATACAATGTATTAAAACAAAATTTTAGATGAAACTTCCAGTGAGGAATGTTATCACTTCTGTACCATTCCTTGTTTTATTATGGGCACACTTTGCCAATATGTGGGGAATCTACTTCATAGCTACTAATGGACCAAAATACACTTTAGAAGTTCTTGGATTTAACATGAAATCGGTATTAATTTGTTTACGTATTTTTTAGTTTATGTAGTTTATGTATTGTATATTCATATATGTTTTGAAAATTGTTGTTTAGGGTGGACCAATTACAGGATTACCTTACATAGCTAGGCTTGGTGCGGGTGTATTATTTGCAGCAGCAGGTGACTATGTGAGAAGGAAGAACTTTTTGTCTTTAGGATGGATTCGAAAAATATTTATGCTTTTCTGTAAGTACACTGTCACTATCGATTGTCAGATAAACGGCAATTGCATTCTTATATAATATAATAATGCCTAATATATTCTTCTTGTTTATGAGCAAATAGTAAATGCAGTAGTAAAATTAAGTGTGTCAATTTGCTTATTACAACAGCGCACATGGGACCAGCAGTTTGCCTACTTGTAATGACATATGTTGGTTGTGATGCAATAAGTGCCATTGTTATGTTAGTATTGGCACTCACCTTTAATGGAGCTGCATGTCAGACCAGTTTGCAAAACCATCAGGATCTTGCTCCAAATTATGCTGGTTCTTTATATGGAATTATGAATACTTTTGGCAGTTTTCCTGGATTTATTATCCCACCAATTATTGGTGCTTTGACAAATGAAAGAGTACGTGTAATACTTGTAGTATACGTGGTATGTGTACAAAGGATAAATATTTATTGTGATTCGTTTTAGAATGGCGTGGAAGAATGGCGTATTATGTTCTGGATATCAACAGCAGTATTCACATCTGCCACAATACTATTTTGGCTGTTTGGTTCAGCGGAGATTCAACCGTGGAACGATTTAAGTCAGAACAAAGTGACAACTTTGTCTGAAGAAGAAAAGCAGATGACCGATACACCTGTTAAAGAACTACAAACTGAAGACGAAGAAGAAGAGAACGAACGTCTCTAGTACCTTAGTTACACTATAAATTATGATTTACATAATGTAGAAATCATGGGTTTAATATTGAAAAGAATGCATTTTAAAGGTAAACAAATTTATTCCTGTTTTACTGGCTTATATTTTTGTTGTAATATCTTACCCATTATTTGTACAAGTTAGTGTTTTTTATGTTCTCTATGAAATTGTGTATGAGGTTTTATTTTGATATACAGAACTTATTTGAGTTACATTTCTACATATGTTTAAATTCCAGTGTCATGGTTGATTCGCACAAATTATTACAAAGTACTCTCATTAATGCTAAGCAGTATTTTTTAAGAGTTTACAACACAGGTACAAACTATGTAAATATTTTTACGCATACACATTTTTTACTTTTCATGTTCATGTGCGGTGATTGCGACCAAATTGCCTACGAGGAAATGAAACACTTAGATGACTTTTAATGTGCTCATACGACTGTACTATAATTTACAGTAATTTATAAGTATTTATATTTCGATACTTTTGACAACTACCAATTTAGTTAAGTTTATGGAAATGTTTCAGAAAGCAGATTAATAGATCTAGTATTTGAACAGAGCAATATATGAAAACAACACAAATACTCTGAATCGCATTTCTTAATTTTGTTCCAAGGTATGGATCGCATATTTAGTGACACGCGGTTGAGATTATCATTCGTTTCATACCTTAATATTGATAACACTTTGATATTATGAACGGCAATAATGTAGCATACTCTATTGTAATGATAATATTACTATAGTTATGTATGTGTGATTTGAAGAATTGTAAGAAGCTTTATTTAAATATGTGTACTGTATAGTGTATCTTGTGTGTTAATAATATTTGATTTGAAGTAGTATTTAGGAGACGCATAAACTTGAAAAAGCTTCTGTTTTATGTGTTATGGACAATTTAGTGTGATGTTTACTTTCCTACTGATATAAACAATGCTTATGGAATTTACATATGAATTTTTCGCGAATAGTTTTGGTCACAACAATAATCATTTGGTAGAGTATTTCATGTATAAAACATATTATATCTTATTTATCATGACGCCAAACGACTGAATTCTTAAATTCATAAACGTATCACACATGCGTTACTTTTAAATTACATAAAATATAAGATATACATCTCATTTGCGCAATTGCTGTGGCTCACTCGTACCATTCAAGGCATTGTTTAATGTATCGCATTATATTTAAATTGTGATATGATGTGTTCGATAAATATATGTACAAGAAAAATACATATGCATTTGTTCCTACAACTTGCCGAATAATATATTCTTTAAATCATATCTGGTTACCTTTCAGAACTTCGCGAATCAGAATTATACAAGAGACATAGAGGGATAACTTTGAAACCATCATTGCGAGATTTAGTTTCAGATATTTTGTTCTTATTGTACTGATTTCGTCGATTTTTTAGTGGACACAGTTTCGAATATGCTTCACAAGTCTTTGGCGTGCAGAAAACGCGATCATTATTTTTCAATGAACAGGCAGTGCAATTTGAATCGATACATATATGTTCATCTTCGCCAGAAAAGCAATTATCTTCCAGACCTCTTAAAGAATTCGCGGTACATGTTTCTTGAGTACAGAATGTATTTTTTAATATTTGTAATGCTTCCGTAGCCGGAGAAGCCAAACCACTATGAGATTTCGATGTTCTTTTACTGCAGATACATTTTAGACTACATTTCCTCGAGGATTCTGGACTTGTTACACTTGAGCTGCGTAAAGATTCTGAAAACGTGAAAATAACATGCAGCGTAAAACGTAGAAATAAGTAATAATCATATACCAAATTTAGAACAGTTCCGAAAATTGTAAGGTTGCATTTTTATACGAAGATCAGACTTAAATCTGAACTGCATACCAGACAAAGTACTAAACCTTATAGGCTCTATAATATAGAGCAATAAATATTTCTGAAGTGTTTTTAAAAAATTGTATTTAAACTCGGAGTATTTTATATGTAAGACATATTTAATGTTTGATTTTGTTCGTGAATCATATTTATCATTGAAATCTGGAAAAGTGTATAGTTACAAATAAAATTTCGAATGGTAGATGGTATTCATACCTTTGGCTGACCATGTTTTTATCAAAGCTGCGTCAATGATGTAAGACCAGCCACTCAAAGAATCTGAAAGTCATAAAAAGACAAAACAAAATAGAATTGTATATTACTTTATATTTTAAACACAGTATGTAATTAGTACCAGATATCTAATACCCCGGTATAAAAGGAAATTTTGTTGTTACATTTACCTCGTTTTTTAATTTTCTTTTCAGGTTTCAACAACACATTTACAGTTTCACTTGATTGTGGGCTAAGTTTTGGAGTGAAGATAGTTTGTGGTTTTGAAAATTGGGGCGCACTTGTTGCCGTTGGACAAGGAGGCTGTAAAATTGAATTTTTCTGCGTCTCCGTAGTCCTTGTCACGATGTAGCACGGTTTATATGCTAGCAATATGTCTCGCGTGCCGAGTATTTTATTTTCTTGCTGCGGAAGCTCTTCTTTACTATCTATGCCCGCTAAACACCATTGACATGCTGAGCGCTCTCTGCAAATGGAGCACACAGTGTCTTTGGGCTCTTTGTACTTCATCACCTCAGGAACTCCGGCAAGACCTGTCTGGGTTCCGACCGACTCTGTTTTTTTCTTCGACATCGATTGAAGAATCTTCTTCCGTCGTCGTTCCAATATTTTGTCCAATGGTTCAGCTGAGATGCAGGTAAATATGTGAGTAGATTTGTACACTAACTTATTTGTTAATATTTGATATCGGTTATTTTTTTATCTTTCAATATGTATTCTTATGTTCCTATATCAATCCAAATACCCTTATCTCCAAAAGTGAAAATATAATTTTTCCATTCAGATGTTACTGAAGTAAATACACATTTGTTTCCTTCATGATTCATTAGGCTATACGGGGTGTATTGTAATTATGGGGATCGTCTTTCAGGAATAATAATACGCATCAAAAGATGAAGAAAACATCAAAAACGTTAGGTCCACAATCCACTCTCTATCGTCATACAACCCTTTTTGTAAAAAGGATTTAAAAAAATTACATCTCTGAAATGATAAGTCTTAGAGAATTGATTTTCATTTTAATATCACAGGAAGAGATCAAAGTTCATGAGATCAACGAAAAAATATGCCTTCTACAGAAAAGAAATCTTGGAGAAAGCCATTATTTTTTCCGAAGTTGATAAAGACCTGCTATGATGTAGGTAATCGAATTTGTTTGAATTAAACAAAAATAAATCCTACTAACGGCAATAATCGTAACAATTATGTTTATTTTATAATCTTTGATCTTTCCTGGTAACATTGTAATGAAAATCGGTCCTCTATGTCTTACATTTCGGAGATATGTTTTTTAAAATTTTGTATAAAAATGGTTGTACTTCGATAGAGGGTGGGTTTCGGACATAACTTTTTTGATTTTTCTTCATCTTTTGGTGCATAGTACCGATCCTCAAAAAAAGTTCCCGTAATTACGATACACGCTGTATATACCGTGGTGACTTTTAAAAAAAATTTAACAATTATCTTCATGATTTAGAGTAATTGCATTCGCATATTATAAACGCTCATTAATTGAACAGCAATATTTTTTAGGTTAAAGCAGCGCCCTCTAAAATTTCTGTAAGTGGAGTTAAGGTCTATTGAATTGTGAGGGCCAAATCAATCTTAGAATTAGTATTTAATTGAAGAATATACGTGCAATTGCATGTTTATGATACTAACGAATTGTTTCTTTTCGAAGCTCGTTGAGTCTACTAATAATAAGCATTGTTCGACGAAGAATCGTATCTAAAATATGCTTCACTACGCAGTGCGCATCTTTAGATACAACATCGCAAACTAATGTTAGCAAATCATCAACAAGAGGTACAACAACGATCGATGCCTCCAGAGGATCAATGATTAGTTCGAGTTTCAATGACCTCAACACATTTTCTTCCCTTTCTTCGTGTAGCAAGTAACTAGCTATAGTTTGCGCAATTTGATCGTTCATAGGTAATCTAATTCTGTCGGCGCATTGATTGATAATCTCATCGACGATGTCATTTGCGACGATTCTAGGCTCGACGATGCTGGTAAGACACTGTTCTAGACAAGTTTCAATCAGATTTTTAGTTTCCTGGTAATCCGATATAAGGTTTGTATTCGATTTCTTCGGTTCACAAGTTAATACGGTTTGTGTTTCAATATCCGCAACCATTGCGTTCGTTCGAAAGTTGAATCTGATTGAAGTTTGCGTTTCTTTGTGATCTATTTCTGCTTCAGTTTGACTACTTGGGTCTAATATCCAAAATGCACGCCCCAGAAGAAAGTGAAGAACGTCTACAGCTTCCATAGTCGCCTCTTCTTCCGGACTAATTCTTGGTACAAAGTCTGCAAGTTCTTTATCCGAAATATTTAAGCTGAAGTATTCCGCTTCTTCCTGTGGCGAAATATTTGGGTGTATATTGATAACAGTTTCTGCTATATTCGTTGTCTTCAATTCAGGCATCGGCACGTCGTTCATAGAGGCTGGAGACAAATTACATACATCCTGTATAATATACAATACATCTCAAATCATATTGGGTCTTTTAAATCTACGAGGGTGAAGTGAATAATTATTCACATTTATACTACAGTTTTTTTTTTAAGTTGACCGCATCATTTTCTGTCTATGAATGTCGAGATATGGGATCCTTGCCTTTACACTATTTGTTTCCCATGCAGTTTTTGTACAATAAACATGGTTGTGATAATCTCTGTTTACCGTAAAGAAGGACCACGAACGGTGATCTGTTTTTGTCGATGTAACACATAATAGGGGTCAACACCTAAAGAAAGCTTTCAGCACTCTATAGAAACATTCTTTTATTGTGGTAGAATATGTGCAAGTGGATTACCTATGTCGTCATGTTTTCTAAATACAAAAAACGGGTTACCGTACACAGTTCTTCTGTAAAAATATCAATAGGCGTGATAATGTCTATTATGTAAAAACAGTAAAGGAGACAGTGTGAAAAATTCCATCCAAAACGGCGAAGCAAGGATACTTTCTTTCGGCATGTGTGCGCAGAAACCGGCACAGCCAACTTAAAAATGCGCTGTGTCTAAAGAAACTTAATGATCACACAAAATATTATTTCTTATTCGAGTTTCAGATCTCATGCCGTCTACATACATATATCTGAAATACACGATGCATTTTTTTATACATTTCTTCCCTAGTACTCGCATTTATAACGTTCCCACACATTCACATGTTCAGACCTTGCGGACACAGCCTTAGAAATGTTTTTTTTTTAATTATGTGTAATAGTTATAAATTTAGAACAAAAGACTAAAAATAATATTTATGCGCCGCATTATAAACGTTACGCGATCGCCCAATACGTGAGAATATTCAACGTATGAATGTCAACTCATACATACTATAAGGTGAAGCATATTACGTACTCATGATGTCTTTAAAATATTTCAGCGGTGGACAAGGTTTGCTCATATACATCGTTTGCGAAGCTACATCTCTGTATTCAGTTGATACGTCCACATCTGGTACACCCTGTAGATATGTTTGGTTCTCCGCATCTCTTCTGGATTCTTCTACGTACATGGGATCTATAAAGTCCGATGATGCATAGTAACCGAGGGACTGTCTGAATACGATATCCTCGGTCTCGACATCCAAAAGTGTGTCTTGTCCTGCGGACAATATAGTACTTGAAGTAATTTCCCTGAGCGTGGCATTCTCTTCCGGCGTTATTGTGATTTGAGTTTGAGACCATTCTTCATCCTCTGATGACATCTAGAAGAAACACAGATGTGCGAAATAAAAGAAAGGAACATCGAAAACCGATCATTCTTGGAGATACGTGAAGATTAAACGAAACCTTTCTCTCAAATTGTTAAGCAAGCACTGACGGAAGATATAGAGTGGCTCAGTTTAATCTGTTCTATCGATTGGCTAGGAAATTTTTGTTAATAAAAAAATATGTTGCATACGAAAATGGAAAAGTATCGAAGGGAATGTGCTGTTGTCAGGTGGCGTAAAAAATATATCTAGAATAATCGACTGGAAATTTAAAAATGGAGGACCCTGAACATACACTCGCCGCGGAAAGTATGCTGATATGTTTTAAAATGATCTGTTTTTGGCTTTTCTCGCGTAGTTTGTCAATAAAAAGCTACTTTCATTTTCAAAATATAATAGTTTGTTCACATTTCGCGTAATGATACATTCAGTTAAAGTTAATCGGTAACAGAAGTTAGTCGTATTTGTAGAGAAAATGTTGCTAAGCGCTCTGCGGAACGTAAGTTGGCAGATATTACTTTATCCTAATTTATTCAGATTTTAACTTTTAAGTCACATTTTCCGTATTTTATGGCATCAATTGAATTGTTTTACAATTTCACTTACATTTTAAGAACACGGTATTGTTTATTTTAGAATGCCTAAAAATGATATTTAATAGGCAAATAAAAGGAGAACCCTTAGAAAGGTCG
Organism: Mimumesa dahlbomi; assembly: GCA_917499265.3. NCBI lineage: Eukaryota > Metazoa > Arthropoda > Insecta > Hymenoptera > Crabronidae > Mimumesa > Mimumesa dahlbomi. Next base: position 4,067,207 of record OU824118.1, on the reverse strand, counting down.
CGTGAGATTCTAATATTTCTGCAGAAGAGGTTGGACAAACAGTAAATCAGGACGGCAATACGCCAGGATCGTATAATGATACGAGACGTGCTTAAAAATCGGTTTCATTCCGCAAAACAGTTAAAATCTGAACTACGGCTTCCAATACAAAAGACACAAATTCGTATGAGAATAAAAGGAGCAGGATATCCTGTCCGAGTATCAAGTAAACGGCCATTAATTAGCAAACGTTATGCTCAAAGGCGTTTAGCGGCTTGTTAAACAATATATAAATAAAATAATGGCTTTTTGGGATGATGTTATATTCAGTGATCAAAGAAAATTTGAATTACCTTGACATAAAAGAAGAAGTTTGTATGGAAAAAAGTAGGAGATACTAAACCCTCTATAAGTACTCCCACAGTTGAACGTGAAGGTGGTTCATTGTTAATATGGGGCTGTTTTTCACTGGCTGGTGTAGGCAATTTACAATTTATAGAAGGCACACTGACAGGAGGAGGATATGTATGCGAATATTTTGCAGCAAAATGTAGAAGAATCTGCTGAAAAATGAACATCAGAAACTCTTTTATTTTGAAACAGGATAACGATCTTAAACACACCAGCAAAGTTACAAGAAAATATTATAACGATAATAATATTAACTTGTTACAGTCACAAGCTCAAAGCACCGATCTTAATCCAATCGAACATTTATGAGATCACTTGGATCGAAACGTACCGGAGCACTGTAGAACTAACAACATTGCACTCCAAAGAGCATTATCCAAAGCATGGTCTAAATTAAACCAAAATACCATAATTAAATTAATAGAATCTATGCTGAAAGGACTTCAAGAAGTTATAAAAAATCGGGGATAATATATTTCATACCTAACCTATACTTTTTGTTATGTTCTAAAATTTAAAATTTTGTTTCTTTACTAAATTTATTTTTGTCAACATACTTTCCGCATACAATGTATCAATATAATATGACATATTCTTTTATTAGTAAATATTATGTATTGTTTATCATACACTAAATGTCTGTTACATATTGTTGAAGTGAAACTTATTTGCGCGCGTTGAGGGTAAAATTTCAAGGTCGCGTCACAATAATCATAATATGAGCGTCGCGATAATAATAATATGAGCGTCAGAATAAAAGACGGATAGATGTAAACGCTGCCTAACGGATTCTGAACCATCTCGGCGGGAAGTCTTTGCGCCGCGCCGCAACAGACAAATCGCGCGAGGTAAAATCAATCCCCTCGCCACACTACCCCCCTGAGATGGTCCAGGTATGTTTTGGCACACATAATATTTAAATAAATAAATAAATTATTAAATAAATAAATAAATTATTTCAATATTATTTTCAACAAAAATTTAGTACATAGCCCGAGAGAAAAAGAGAAAGATATAAAAAGGATACTATACTTTTACACTATAGAAATGTTATTTTCTCCTCTTTGTGGTATATTCGTTCTTGAGGACGTGTGGGCATGCGTTGTATTTTAGAAAGTAGGCATACCGCTCTGGAATATTATTCTATAACCTCGTGTTGAGTCACATGTTCTTATATTGTTTTGATAACGTTTTTTATTCAAATATTTTTATAGTGACTAGTGATATATATTTATTATATGAGAAATTTAATCTGCAATTAAATAATAATCCCAACATGTCGTCAACTAAATCTGGAACCACAATAGATGCAATTTTTACACGACATTTGGAAAATATTGAAACAAGAACTTATGTTTCATATTTTAGTTGCCATAAGGCTTTAGTGACAATCATACCACTACAAACACCATCAAATAATGTTGTTAATATCGAAGAAATAAATCAAAAGAATTGGTGACTTAAAATTTGTGTAAATTTTTCTCATTTAAATCCTTTCAATACTATGCCTAAATCCTTTATGTACCGTAAATATTTCACTTTTTATCGCCTCTTTAGTCTCTGACATCTATGAACTATTAATTAATAAATTTTAAATTGAGTTTGCCAAAGAAGTTTCACTTCTGACATGTGTACTCCGTACACGCGCTATATTTTTAAGCAATGTATATCAATTATTAACTCCATGTAACACAAATTTTCGAATTTAATGGTGGAAAACTACATTTTTTGAACATGTCAACATACTTCCCGCGGCGAGTGTAAGTGACTAGCCATTCCTATTTTTAATTTAAATAGTAGGTAATAGTACTATTCGCTAGGTCATATTAATAAAAACTGGTCACATAAGTACTTTAAATAATTGCTCTTTACTAAAGAATTGCTTACCTACTTTATGCTTTTTTTCTTCACGTCTTTATATTTAAGCATACGGTTTATCTTAATTTATTCAGCTCATTTGTGACAAATGTCTATTATTGTTTCGTAGCAATTGGTAGAGACAGTTTTCATAAAGCCGTACTCTATAATATTCCTAATTTACAGATAGTATTTTTTCCTTATGTGTATAATGAAAAACGTGATGTGAAATTAGGAAAAGAATTATTGAAATTGTATAATATTTACTTTGACTAATGGTCAGTCGTATCTTATGGTATACTATTCTGTTCTGAATAAGTCTTCGTGTCGAAAAAGTAATAGACTCACCGTTTCAATATGACATCGAAAATTTTTTACTGCCCGATTTCCTCAGTATTTGAACAACATAATACGGAAATATTTTACGCACAAGATTTTACATATTCACAGGTTAAGAAATCTATGAAATGTCAAAAGGATTGACGTTCGCTGTACAGTGTGTCTCACATAAGACTTGATTTGGGTTTTGATGATTTTTAAAGTATTTACTTGTGATAATTTGATTTTTCAAGTACATGCGATAATCTTTAAGTACTGTCAAAAAATATTTTAAATAAAAGTTGATTAGTTTTCGATTGGCTATACATCACAATAAAAAAGGTTTGATTTTTTTTAGTATTGGCAAGGTCAGTTTTATTTTTTTCACAGCACTTTTATTTTTGATTTAATAGTGTTATAGCTTGTATCAAGGCGAAATCAACGCCATAATATACCATGGCCTTCGGATAATCATGTAGACAAAGAAAGGCTAGTTTTAGCAAACAAGTATTTACAAACTGCTTGAATGGGTAATGTTGAATTCCTAACCTATCCCTGATAAACAGATGACTAATTATTTTCAAGGCTGTAACTAGTTAAGACTAATCACCCTGTTCTCTGAGCGATGGCTCAACAACCCTTAAGATGCTACAGACCAAAGTCCGTTGTCCAGGTCTCCCGGCACTTTCTGGTGCATCCCGAATCAATATACATATTTCACGAAAACGGCAAAAATCTACAAAAGACACAGTTTACGCCCTATGTTTTCCATACTGCAACTCTAGACCGATTTTAAGGTCTGGAGGTTATTGTAAAGATAATGGGTCAAAACACAAGCGTAGATTTCCATATTTCTAAAAAAACAACTTTTTCCTTTAAAAAATCGTATCTAGAAATAGGCAATCTTTCAAAGCCATATTCCAAGTAAACAAAAACTTTTTTCAAAAATCTGAAAATCAACACTTGTGTCTTCAATTTTTGTCGTTAAAATGAGACCTAAATCATACAAATCGATCAACAATTATGATTAGCACAGCGAATAGCGTTAATCCTTGTGAAACGCTTGGGTAACCATCGCCCAGAAATTCCATTCGTTCCGAAGTTTCCCTACATTAGATGCTTCATGGTACCGACTTCCAAAATCGTGTGATATTTTGTAAGGGGGCAATACAATAAATCCGAATGGATGAGAATATTTTTCGAACGTGCTTTTTACAGTTAAATCAAGATTTACCAACCATGGACAATCGAATAAGTATAATCAGCAAAAAGCATCGAGAATGCAAAGGTATAGGCCAAGTACAAGAGGATGTGACTTTGGAATAGCTTTCTCGTTAACATAAACTTCATTATACGAAGTATTCGAAATCGAACAAATGCCGGCAAGTACAAATAATTGTACAGCATCGACACGATGTTATCGCTAAGTAAATATATTAAATTAACTAAATTTCCCAAAAAATGATTTCTCCTCATTTAATTAATAAATCCGTTTATTGCTCGACTAAATGTACTCGGTGGCCCGCTTTTTATATATGTACATACATATATACTTATTAAGTCTGAACAACCTCGAGCAACTCTCCGACGGAAATAGAAAATTCCAACACAACAAGCAAAACACCCATACCCACACAGACACAGTTAACACCCACAGTAAATAAAAATCGATTGAATCTGATATTCTCGACAAACATGCGTAAATAGGGCCCATGCACTTATAAGACCCTATGCACCTCGTCACCCACGAACCTGCGTGAGGTACACCGACCATACTGACCAGGGAACTACCCCTACCCCTGTGAGGCCCAACTACCCCATCATGACGAGCAGGCCCAACTCACCAAGATATATAAAGGGATCAAAAATCACACCAAGCACTCTAAATCCAACCAGCCTACACCAACCTCGCTACAATCAACACGTCGACAATATCAGTATTGAAAGAAAGACCGCAAACAATAACTCGCCAACGAGATCCAGCTCCATGGACGAGGAAGGGTTTAAGATCCTGTTCCAGGATCTTTCTGAGCTCCACTACGACCCAGTGGCCCAGAGCAGCCCAGTTTCCGTGCTCTCAGAAGGTGAGGTCTGCCTAGCATGGAGCGCCAAGGATTGGGTGCAAGAGCAGCCAGAACCAAAGCAACGCAACCAGCCAAGGACGACTAAAGAACCGGTGACCAAAGGCAGCCTCCCCGGGAAGAGAAGAGGAACCGACGGATTTTCCAGGTTCCAAAAAAGAAGTGGATCTTACAGATAGTACACCGGGCCAACCTAAAGATGAACCATCTCAGGGGAGGAGTGCGGCGAGGGGATTGATTTTGCCTTTGTGCCGCGCCAAGACGCCGCCGTTTGTTCTCCCTCTGTTTCACGCTTCAGGCCATTATGCCTATGCCAAAAGTGCACAAATTTATTTGCAGTGTTACGTCAAGACTATGCGTCATGCCTCGAGGTTACGGAAACGGTGCGCCTTCATTTTGTTTCGACAAAGTCTGAGTTTTGCTTCCTTTCGAGTCAAGGGTCAGACCAAGTTACTCGGTACGAGGCTGAGTCGTAGTATAGTCGAAAGGTGATGATGAAGGTGTGAGGCCTTGGTGATGATGAGGTCGGGCTAATTGATGGTTGGCACCGGTGATATATGCTTCATTAACTTTATATTTAATATCACTGCCACAGACATGTTTTCACAGATTCTATTTATATTTACACACCTTGTTTTTTTTTATTTTACAACTGGACCAGGTGTTTAGTCTTTAGGCATTATGAAGGAAGGTGGGTGTTATAACTTTTATCGGTCCGCAGCGGGTATCATCGTTCCAGAGTCTTTCTCCGAAAATCTAAGCGAGTTTCAGTTACTCCTGTCCCGATGATCACGCTTTGGAGATCGACCGTTGTGGGTAGAAAAGACGCCGTCCTTCGGTGCGTGTCATAGACACAAAAACTACGTTGACAATCCGCAATTTCCAACGGCGGTTTGTTCTATTCCCGCTGAAGAATGACTTAGGTATTAGGTAGTGATGGTAGCGGATTTCATGAAGGGTAACAGGATATGTGATGGAACAAGACTTTTCATCTGTTCATGGATTCAAATAATTTGAACAGTATCGCAATTAAAAACAACTGACGCTAAACTTCACTACTTGACTTGACTGTACTCTCCCCTAAACTTCCAAATAACTGACTGAACCAAGACTAACTAACTCTCATACATAACTCTTCACTGACTGACTACAAGATTCACTTTCCTAACTACTAACTGAACTTCGCAGCGGAGGGCACCAATATAGATACATATACAGGACTTTGCGCACTCCGACTACGTCGGTTTGTAACGGTTTTTGGAAAAGACAATGATGGCCCTTATCTTGCATCCAAACACCCTATCGAGAATGCACTTGAAAAAGGATCAGACAGACTTTCCCTGTCATGTGTCTCTTGAACTGTACGTTGTCTGGTGCCAAGTTTACATTTCCCCGTGGACAAGGTCTTCATTGTATTTGATGCTATCTGATATTTAGAACTTTCTAATCTAAAGAGTTTCGAAGTTTACATATTCAACAGCTCGATAGGATTTATATATGTATTTATTTCGATGCCATTTGCCAGTCTCGGCCAAGACGATCACAATGTGTTTTCTTGAAGGAATTTACAAGTTTTTAAGTGCGTCGTCCTGGCGTCGAAATAACAAAGGGCGCTTGGACGCGGGGACGTAACAGCAGGATATCACGTCTTTAGAGCAGGAAAATGTTAGATCAGGAAAATACAGATTTGACTTGAGAATACAGACCATGGCGATTGATTGTTTCTTCCATTGGAGGACCCATTTATAAACTATCTAAATTTATCAGTGGTATATTGAATAAAGTAACGGGACATTGTACAAAGTTTACTAAAGATAGCTGGTCCTTTGTTGAATTTATTAAAAAATTCAAAATTCCTAACGGTCACATGTTGCTGTCTCTTGACGTCTCCTCACTTTTTACTAACATTCTTTTAGAACTGGTAATTATGTCTATTAATAAAAGATGGTCACAAATTAATAAATTCACGAAAATTCCCAAACACAATTTATCATGGTTATTAAGTTTTTAATGTCGTCTACCATATTCAAATTCAACGATGTGCCTTACAAACAAACTTTTGGCACCCCGATGGGTTCACCCATCTCGCCTGTACTTGCTGAATTTGTTATGGAGGTCTTACAGTCTACATGTATAAATAAACTAACTTTTAACATTCCGTTGTTTAAGAGATATGTTGATGACATAATAACATGTGTACCGATTACAAATGTCACTGACCTACTTGATGTATTCAATCATTATCACAATCGTCTACAATTTATTCACAAAATGGAGGAAAATGGTACTATTAGTTTTCTCGATGTTAGACTGATACGTAATGCAATGAGTCCTGGAACCATAATGACGAACTGGTACAGAAAACCTACTTGGTCCGGTAGATATCTTAATTTTCACTCTGCTCATCCTATCTCACATAAGATTGGCTTAATTAAACTCCGAACAAAACAGGCTCTCGCGACAAAAAAAAATTCCCTTTTGAAAAAAAAGTAAAATTAAAATTTATTTTACGTGTTTACATTAATATAAAACACTACTTAAAAGTACACATTATTTGATACAGATATGCTTTGTATCCATATTATAACCCTGCCAACTGATTGTCCCTTGCGATTCTGGGTGTGTAATGTTTTTGAATGAAGTATCGGTATTTTTAAATATGTAAATCAAATGAAATTTATTGCTATATAATTGATAAAACTATATTTATTTCTGTCGCGGATGCAAAAGTGATTAGTTACGCAAATTATTGAAGTTCAATTTCATCTCGGCAAGTAAGTACAACAGCCAGATACAACACGATGCGACATGTGTGTAATACATGTATATATTTATTGAATAATATAAATTAGAGAAAATTAAATAAATAATGCATCTGATAAATTCTACAATACCAGCGTACACCGATTTGTCAAATAACAGACCGATCGTAGTAAGAGCAAATAAGTTGTTTATCAGCAGGAATCTGGTAACGAAGATCTTCGTATCCTAAAAAAGCAAGTTATGAAACTTCGTCAAATTATGTTATTACAATAAAACTAATGTAGAATGTAATGAAAGAAAGAAAAAAGAAAGTAAAAGAGTGCATACACTATTGACATTTGGATAAAAAAAATAGGAATAAAACTTCAATTTCATTTTCATACGCAACGATTAAAATATATAATATTATTGTAAGTTTTTACCTGCTTGTCGTCACATAAATGAAGATGATTATAAAAAACAAAACAAAAGTGTATAATAATATATACGCTTTGCCAGCTAGGTATATGCGTCTCGTATTTAGTTCTCGATGTTACCTAAAAAAAGCATTAACTATTGCATACGTATGTGTAATCAAATACTTATTTGATGTCTGATTATATAAACGTGTATGGTATTCTTGAGGTCCCTTTAGAAAATCAAACCGGTTTATTTGCTGCAGTTTCAAACTACTATTTAAATCCGCATCGCAGTTAACAGATATGAATTATAGAAATTCAGCAGGATTTTGAGAGTGAGATTGATAGAAGTTAAATTACATTTGGCGGAAATACATTAGTAGCCAATAATTTAGATTTTAAAGAGTTCACAATATTTTTCAGAATTAGTCAATAATAACAGTGGACATCTTAACACGTTAATAATTCTTTTTTAGTACAAACGAAAGTTGCAAGTAAAATATTTATACTTATTTCACGAAAACAAGTTTACAGGTATCACACATACGTTTATTTTATATTTGTCCAGTCCTAAGCGTGGACCACCTGGAATCCAACTAGGTCCTTTCCAGAGAACAGCCAACTTGTCACTCAAAGTTTTCATTCTTCTGCTTTTTTTCATTAATTCTATAATATTAAACGTCTGTAACATTTTGTAATAAAACCTTTTATTAACTGTGCATTAGTGAATGAATTTATGAATGTGTTGGCGGCACATGAATTTATTGATTTCGCATCCGCATAACCAATCGTCATTTTATGTAATGCAGTGATGATGCACATCAGCAGCAACTGTAAATGAATATCGTCCGATGATATCGAACAAATAGCTTTACCTGTAAGTATAGTGGATTAAATGATTGAGGACTAACGACCAGGCCATAAATTATATCATCTCTTTTTTGCTCTTTCATGAACGTTCCAAATAATCTGTCCCATATTATAAGAACACCGCCGTAATTTTTGTCTAGGCAGTATAGATTGCACCCTATGGACAATATTAATATTTGTAAATTTTTTTCTATTCAGTTAGTGTGATTGAATGTACCTAATATAACAATTTCATACGTCTCACGATCAAAGTGAAACAGTTGCAATATTTTCCCGGTTAAGATGATTTGAAAAATAAGCTACATATAAGCGAAAAATTGTCAATTTCTAGCCGACAGCACATGATAATGATATTACAATTTGTTTATCTTCCTATCAGCTTACTAATTATCTATAAAAATTACAGGGTTTTCAAAACATATCCATTATTGTATTGATATATGTTCAAATTACAATACTTTTTCGCAAACTCGAATCGTGAAAACTGATATCACATGCGGTTACTAATGGTACCTTCCTCTGTCTCACGCAACTACAAAACAAGAGTAAGTAATGTGGTTTCATTAAAAAAAAAAACTATTCTTGTTTTATAATGAACACGTTGCAATACAATCGAAAGTTAATACATGCATATCTTTATTATCTTATGTGTTAACAATAAACTTATGTGATCCTGTATAACGGTATAGAGTGTAGTAAAATTAACTATTAACACCAGTCAATGAATTTGAATGAATTAAGAAAACATGTAAAAATGTAAACGTAAATATATGTTTTTAAAAGTGTTTTTCCTTTCTTTATAATTTATATTTATTTTCATGACGAATACGCAAAAGCAAATTAGGTTTGTAACATTCCTAAACAAAGGAGTGAAATGTAGCGTAATTCATTATGCCTTATAGTTTCCGAAAACGAAAATAAGTTTAGATCATAAACAAACAATTTATAATGAAACATATGTATATGTATTTAAGTAAAATTTTAAAAATTCATCTCGTATCATTTAGACGCGACGCCACTTTTGTCTCATCGTATACATATATTAAGTGTAACAAAGATAAATATGCCAAATGCTTACCATGATGTACACGATGATGTTTCGGTGTATTAAATATATATTCCAACGGTCCGAGATCATCAATGACTGTCGTGTGAATCCACAATTGATAAATTAGGTTGAACTGATTATGTGCGATGAAGTGTGACGGTGGTATAAATAAGGCAAGTGGGAAATAGAACATCTGGAAACAAACGTTATACTTTTCCAGTCGTTTTATAATAAAAAATGGCGTTCAGTATAAGACTCCTGGCGTTTATAAAATATTATATCGGCATATCTTAGCGTAATGTAATCGATCAATAAAGAACTAGAAGTGCGAATAAAAATAATCCAACGAAAATGCTCCTGATGTATGTACGTACATACGTATACATATAGTACATTCAAATACATTCACTTTGCATCAAGTGCAAAAAGGATAATTTATCAAGATACAGCATTACCAAGAATAAATGATACCAGTTGTCGTATTTGAAATATGACGAACATAAATTATTCAAACTCGTTAATTTATATTGTTAAGTCGCAAACTCTCAACTCGCTATCTAGATCTAACGTAAGGCATTTTAACGTATGCTTATTGATCGATTTCTATTATATAATACAACCGGTAGCGCGAAGAGCATCGATTGCAGACGTTGCAGCTGCTCTTCCACTCGCGGATCTCAGCAGTATGAAACCTTCCCGTGCATGTAACACGAGACAATACTTACGAAGTTACACCAGTGTTGCAAAATAGATTGCCGCAGACCAACCGCTAGATTGAACTCCTCACTGCTATGATGTACTTGGTGGTGAGCCCATAAAAAGTGCACCTCTGTAAACGGGCGAGAAACACTATGAATTCGTCAAGTAGGGAGACGAGAACGACACACATGGTTGGATAGGAATTTAACCGTGGTTACTGCGGTGAACCCAATAGTAACAAAAGTCCACCCCGAGAGCACTGAGATACCAAGTCCATGCTGAGTTCCAGGCCAGGTTCCACCAGTGATACTTCTCGTAAATCGCAATGTACGCGTAATACTCGGCGCCGCGCAGCACTATACTGAAACGTTCCATTACCTATGTTATCAAATGGTACCTATTTAAATACATTATTCTTAGATTTACATTCACGATTAATTCGATTCAAATGATTTGACGCAGCAATATGTAATCAAACAAAAGATGCCATACAAATTAGGAATTCTTTAGATAAATGCTTGTTTATGTTATGCGACACGCGAGAACAACAGATATTCCACTATCGCATTTCAATTTGTTTGCGAATTACAACGATGAAAAAGCCAGCTGGGAGAAATTATTGTTTGTATTCATTTTATTCTTGATATACCAGACTATACACACGCACCAAATTGATAAGATTTCTCATTATGTATGAGAAATATTATCTAGTATGGGAAAACTTAATAATAGTGTGAATTCGACGGGTTTTTATTTGAACTGAGAAAATCTGTACTACTTTCAAAGTAAGTGTTACCTTCGTAAATATGCTCAGGTATATTTATGCACATGAGCTAACTATTTAAATATGGATAAGGCTCAACTTTAATTGTAGTCGGTTAAATAGAGAAACAGGATAAATAATTATGATATGAAACGGCTATACGTTGCTGTAATTCTCGGTTACGGAGTTTACATTTTCCGAATATGTATGTACAATCTCACGATCTGATTAAGTAGCAGAATTACACAAACGGTTTACAAAATATAGTTTTTTCTAGGACGATAAAGACAAAAGATAAAAATTAGTAACCTTTTTCTACAATGTCTTCCGTTCTTTCTTTTCAATCAAAGGTCAATACTTATAATTATCAAATTTCCATATGATTTAGTTTTACTGTTATGGAAAGTACTAATTTATCGTTCAAGGACAGCAGATATAGTTCCATCTTCCCCAAAACATAGGGCCATTTTTGGTATATTTTCAACAACCCTGAAGCACAATATACTCTACAATTTTGTTTAAATCCAAAGGTAATGCAAGGAATAGTAAAAAACTTAAGAAATGATTTAAGTAGTATTTAACAATATAATTCATTCAGTTTTGTACAGTTTGTACTTGATGTATTATTAATACACGTGGCCAAATTTAAAATATGTACCTCAAATACTTTTCGAAAAAAGCTGTATGTAAACTAGCAAATTTTTGAAATTGTATCGCACAAAAAATTCTTACACTTTTATTTGTAGGCAATAGAACTAAGTACTGTGAGAATTCGAGATATTGAGTTCCTAAATAGGTAGTAAGTACATGTCAGGGAATTTTTGCACAAAAGCACAGTTCATTCTATTCCAAATTACTTAATTTTATAAAATTTCAAGAAAGAAGCGAAATTCTTCATTCACGTGATGACCAATCTTTTGCATACCATACGGCAAGAGTGGTAATTTTAATGTCCTCAGACGAGTACCTTGTTACGTTTACGATTGGGGATAGAAAATACGGATAGGGGTGGAATCTGCTTCTCATAGGGGGTTAGGGGGAGGAAAAAATTGATGAGTAAAAACAATGCATGAATTGAACTGACAATGAGAGAACTCAGGTGTTAAAAATATGAAGGTGGATTCAGTTACTGCTTTTACTCGAATTGTAATTATTCATGCACCGCGGTTTGGTCATCCCTGGTCTACGCTAACAAATTGTTATCTTTATTTACAACACTGTCCTTCAATCATTAAAATGTAAAATCTGATTCCCCTTGTCAAAAAAGAGATTTGTATTCAGGATGATGTAAGTATATCTCATTTTTTATTGCTCTTCTATGAAATTCAGAAAGAGTCGTATAACATACATATTAACTTTTTCGTTAGTTTTGCCGATGTTTTAATTACCCACTATAAATGTGTCTGTTCCGAAGAATACATTTGAATATTTTTTAATGGTTTAAACGGCACACTTGATTAACAAAACGAAGTGTAAATATTACTAAATATTGATATATGTATAGTAGGGTAGGCAAAACAAATCGACTTTTTTTTTACAAATCACATAAAAATTGGTTCGTAAACACCTCTAGAAAACTCTCAGCGAAGCTGAGCCCTTAATTTTAATGGGGAAGTCCACCGGATTATAGTCATATATTTTACGCAGTCCATTAGAAAAAAATTCATATCTTGCTCATAACTTTATCAATTTGCAAAAGTGTATATATAATTTTGCAGGAAATTGAACGCTCTACAAAAAAGGTCTTATATGCTTAGCCGATAAAATTAAGCGTTTAAGAGATATTCGTCGTCAAATTTTAATGATTACCAATCTTAGCAGTTTTTGACAAGTAATTCGAAAAATTTCAATTTAATTCATGAGTTAGGGAAAAAATTTAGGAAGTTTAAGTTTTTACCAACAGAAAAATGCTTCCACTGATATTTCAAGTTTTATTTTCAGACGTAAATATGTTCGGCTATCAAAAGCTGCTAGATTGGTAATCATTAAAATTTAATGACGAATATCTCTTAAACGCTTAATTTTATCGACTAAGCATATGAGAACTTTTTTGTAGAGCATTAAATTTCCTATAAAATGGTGTTTGCACGTTTCATAATTGATATTGGTTCGCGAGTTAAAAAATTCATAAGCAAAAAACAAATTTGTCTAAAACTCATCAAACTTCAATCGTCAATATCTTCTAAATGGTGAGATTGACGATAAAAATATAAGAGACCGTATTTATAGAGCGTTCAATTTCCTACAAAATTATATATACGCTTTTGCAAATTGATAAAGTTATGAGCAAGATATGAATTTTTCTAATGGATTGCGTAAAATATATAAAACTATAATGCGGTGGACCTCCCCATTAAAATTAAGAGTTCAGCTTTGCTAAGAGTTTTCTGGAGGTGTCTACGAACCAATTTTTCTGTGTAATTTGTAATAAAAAAAAGCCGATTTTTTTTACCCACGCTAATGTATAGGTATATTAAACATTCAAAAAAATAAAAAAAATTTAGTGCTACTCTACTCTTTCCAATTCCGAGGAATAATTTTGTTGAAAACAGCATTTTACACGATTTAACAATTTTGTGACATCTGTAGCTTTGAGCCTTTTTAAAATTTCGAAAAACGGAAAGTTTCGTTTCATCTGGGGCACACCAAAGACTATAACATATTTTTAAAACGGTACCAAATGTTACTTCACAAAATGACTTATTTGACATAGATTGGTCCACATATCATCGTGATGAAATCTCGATTGTGATACATGCGTATCCAATTTTATCGATTACGTGAAACAATTTCAGAATTCAAAATTCAATGTGTAACATACAAAAGAGAATTTTTATTTTGTGTTCTTCGCCTTATCAACAGTGAATGTAAACAATTTGTCCAATAAAATTAAAATAAAGTATAAAAAAAACGAAAGCACTGTGATCTCTCAAGTTGTGTCCGCATATGAATTTGTGATATTTAATAAATATTGGGCAATAAAAACATGCTGCAATTCAGCCTCTTTCAACCCTGTCCGTAATCACACATCAACGGTATAGCAAGACATTATAACATCAGAAACTCAAAGTGTTACCCATGCTTACCGGCCAGTCTCTTGAAACATCCAATGGGATAACGATGTCACTTGATCATTCAGACGGAAGTTCTGCTTCCTTGAGGATAGTATAATTTGCTCTAATATGATAAGGATGAAGAACGGCAGCCATACCTACATGCAAATTTACGATATCTTAATGACCGGGTTTATCTCTTATCTACACATATTCTCATTATTGACATTTGACATGAAATTTGTTATTTCATATAATCATTAAGACATTTGTTATTTCATATAATCGAATACAAAACAATCTATTTTTGTAAAACGCAGCCTGCACACGGCAAATTATTTGTTTTACTCTTTAGTGAAGACTCAATTTTACAATTTTTTAGAAACATTTAATATTTTCAAACGCATTTCCCTTGTTCCATTTTTATTGAAAATTTATAAACAACTAAAGCAAATAGCTGTCACTCAGACCTAAACCGAATATTAATTAATTAATTCGATTGATAAATATTAGTGAAAACAATATAACGCATTTTTCGAGTTGCAAATGCCCGGTAATATTTTTGGAATTTATGCAAGATTTCGAACTTACAATTTGAAAGATCGAATAATGAACCGAATACGATGTACGCACATGTCTAATATAGCTCTGTAAACTTAATCGTGCGCAAAGGGTTGTTGAACGTGCGTTCTAAATATATTTCGCGGGTTGTATCACAGCACTTAAGGAAGAAAATTTTAGATGAAAATGATACGGCTGTATATGTGTGATTCTCACGAGTAATTAAAAACCAGAATGACACTGAAAATTAATTAAAACACGTCGAAAATGAGAATGTACGTCATCTCATTAATCACTATCTTTTGATGTGTACTTTTTCTGCAATTCAGAAATGTGCTACATCACTGTTGTACATTGCAGTTGTTTTTCATTTCATTCTAGAGAAATTCCTGCAAAGTGACATTCGATAATTTGATTAATCGAAAGTTTTTTCTATCGCAATCGTTGAAATTTTAATTTCACTTTTCTTGATGTTTATATCTCACATCCTCACTGCTAAACTATCATCTAATTCAATGTGTGCATCAAAACAGCAATACACACATTGATGACATTAAGATAATCCTAGTTTTTGTAAAGCATGCCAAGGATAATATGTATTTACAAGTGAAAAGTACGTTATATTTATTCGTGGGTGTTCTAACGACGGATGAATATTTCTAATGGAAAGTTGTGTGAATATCAGTTACCTGCTGCTGATAATCCGGCACTTGGTGCGGAAATTCGAAAACCGTTTCGTAGGGGTTAATAAGATACCAAAGCTTCCCCGCATGCTTCAACTGCTGAATGTAATCGATGTGAGACGTACCGTTCATACTGTTTCACCTGCGGATATTTGCTTGTTAAATCAATTAATGGCTATGTTTTCCAAGAGAAAACGAGCGCACGCGAAGCGTTCGGATACAACTTGACCATCTGGCTCTGTTTTAGTCGTCGGACTGCCCGCACGCATCGTTTATATAAGTTCGAGCTAACCGAGGACACGTGAGTACGTACGTACGCACATATGACGCTTGTTGCACGGCCGTATGTGGTGAAGGCGCGAAAATAATGCTATGATAACCTCCGTTCAAAAGGAAGGTGAAACAATGCTGGATATCTCGATCTTTAAAAAATATATCGTTCCTTGATATGCCGGCTGGAGATTACAACTTTTGCAGATTCGACTCAAACGTATTCGTGGCCATTTATACGTATACATCGAATGTTATCACACTGTTATCGTACGCTAAAGATGGATGTATGTACGTTTTATAGCATTCGTAAATATGTCAAGCCGTTGAAATTGTTTGTAAAGCCTTAGGTACACAATGTCGATGATGCGTGAGACACGAATGCCTTTATTCGTCAGTACTTTTCATGCATTGATACATCGATAAGAAATTTTACTTTCATAACGTACTGCGATGTCGAACAGAACTTTTCTCACGATAAATCAAGAACAATTTTTCCGACTACAAAGACTTGTATTGCACATGGGTAGTGTGAGTTAAACATGCATCAGATGTATATTTATGTAATATTTATGAAGAAAGTAAAACAGGCAATTTATCATCGGTCTACGCGATCTGAGTTTCAAATAACGGCAAGTAAATTGCACGGTGGTATAAAAGAAGTATTTTAAATGTGTCTATAAATTAAAAACGAGCGTAGATTTCTACCAATACAAGTTCTAATTTTTAATATTTACTTTTAATATTGCGATATTTCACAAATACGAGTTTTATGTAACTACGTGGCAAAAATATGCATTTAAATCGTATAAGGGACACACAGCCATCAGTATAACGTGAGCGAACGATCGTTTTGATAAAATATTTTTCTCGGTTGTTGCCCAAAACTTCCTAGAGAACAATGGAAACAATTCAAAAGACAGTTTTTCCAAACATTTTACTTTTCGAAAAATTAATTTGCTTGCGAAAATATACAATGAGGAAGGTACATGTAAATTGCAGGTTTCACGAACCATATAGTTCGTGAAACGCATAAGCATGGTAAACAACGTGGTACATCACTGCATGGAAGCCTTCAGTATGTCAGACACTGTGGATGGCATCAGACGGGGTGTTTCATAACACGCATTAATTATTCGTGCAAGAGCAAATAAATGATGCCATTGCTATACATGACGATCGCTTTTACATTTCATCAATTTCTTAAACATTAATGCATTTATATACATATTCTTTAGTATTATTAACGAAAATTTTTACGCGTTGTTGGGCAAGTAACCTATCAAGGGAATTTTCCAAAGAGAATTGATAAACAGCCGGAATGATAGACAAAGTAATTGTTTTTAAACGATTATATTTAATCTATTTCAGAATAGGGTCATTTTTGTCTATGTTCGGCGTAATAATTGTCCTCAAAAAAGCATGAAAAATGCAAAAATATTGGCCCACTACAAGAGTATGTGGCTTTGGATTCTGTTCCTCATTAACATAAACTTCACTGTACAAAGTATTTGAAATCAAACAAATGTTAGCAAGTACAAATTATTGTACAGCTAAAAAATAATAGTATCGCTAAATAAATATATTCTTGCTCTATTAAACGTATTTGATGGCCCGCTTTTCACGTAGCTTGATGCTCAAAATGTAACGTAACAAATATTTCTACTTCTTTCTAATTTAGCAAATTAACAAATGCGAATGTATCTCAGAGGAAATTCGATATACATATTGTGGATGTATTTGAACGATTGATGTTAACGTCAATTAAAAAGAAACGGCATTAAACATTTAAAAGATCTTCATTGCGTACAATACGAAGCCTACTTTACGTACTCTGTTTAACAACTCTGTTTTAAAGCGCATATCCAAAACTATTTAAACTTTAGCCAGTTCAGAGTCGAAACTATACAGGTATTTTTCACCATCGAACTAACGCAAAAACCAAGCCACCAAGTACATTTAATAGAGTAGTAAACAAATTTTATTAATTAAACGGGGAGAAACCATTTTTTCGGAAATTTAGTTATTTGACTACATTCTATTAGCGATATTATTGTATTCAAGTTGTACAATAATTTGTACTTGCTAACATTTGTTTGAATTCAAATAAGTACTTCATGTAATAAAGTTTGTCTTGGTCCATATCTTTGCTACGTACTATTTATGGTTCTTTAGGATTTCAGTTCATTCGTAGATCTATATGTATAATATAATTGCAAAGTACAGTAACACAATAAGGAAATCAGAGAATAAAGGAATAACGGAATGGCGGATTAAGGGAATAATGCAATTAAGAATTGCAGGAATAAAGGAATTAAGAAATATAGAAAAGTAAAGGATGAAACGAATCTCACTAATATGTTAATATTGCAATGATATAAGAAATTTTCGTTTAAAACAATTCTTTATTTAAAAAAAAAATGTAATAATAAGAATTATGTATTTAGAAAATTTCAAAAATCTCCTTGAAGAAATGAATAAAAAAATCAGAGCATCTGTCGGAGATAGTGAAATATAGGTGCATTTCAGGTCCAGTGATCAAAGTTCTCCCAGTATAGCAGACATTGTTTAAATACTTACAAAAATTGTGAGTAATGTTGAAAAAAAAAACAAATTTCAAGGAAATACCAAAATATTAAACATGTAATTATTGCAAGGAAATAAAGGTTCTGTTTACGCCTGGTTCTTAAATTCTTAATTTAAAAATTATAATAAAAATAGAAGTGGACAAAATCGGTTTAATTAAACAAAATGTGTTATTAAAAATGCATAAAATTAACATAGGTAATTGTTTGTATGAATCGTATAAAAATATTTTTAATTTTTTCAACTTCAATAAGATTCTATGCATATCCATGGAAAAATCTTTTTTTTACATAGAAGGTCACCATGTCCCCTACACAAATATTTTAAGGATATATTTGAACAAGGAATAATTTTGAAGTTATGAATTTTTATTTATCGCGGTATCTCCTGATCTAATTTTAGAGTCTACCCACAGAAAATACATATGCCATCCTCAATTTTTCTTTATTAATATGCTTATAGATCATCGTAGCACTATTATAAACAGATAAAGTACAACTCAGAGATTTGATATCCGAGATAGTATAATTTTAATATATGTAAAACATGTAACAAACATTTTTTAACAGTAGCCATAACAACGAAAAGACGCTTTCACCTGTATTGTAGTTTTAAAAATTGAATACCTTTCTATAAAGATTTAAGAAACCATTATATTAAATTTATATATTATCGATAACTCTTGAAGGTTGTCTGAATGTAGTCTATCGTAGTTGAAAAGATATGAATTTTTTAAATAAAACCTTGCATTAAACTTCACCTGTTACTCAACAAAATATCGACTATTTAATAAATTCCTTCAAATTGTTTTCTTTTCCGACATTACCATCAACAGATTACATATTCTCGCTTTGTCAGTCGGCTGGTTAGACATGATAGTTTCTGTTAATCTTCGTTAGACGCGAAGGCATTTTCCTTTATGCCTGCCACTAGCTATCTTATTAAATCTACATATGCCTATATACGTATACGCATATGTACACATACATACAGGGTGTCCCAGCTAATGTGCACGTCCCTGAACCAGGTAATAGCTGAGGTAATTCCAATATAGGGAAGTGACATTCGTAATGCCGTATCTTAATTTATGGCCGAGTTATTAACGAAAAACGATAGCCAATTGGAGGGCTTCGTTGGGTCCGGCGGCGCGAGAGTAGAAGGTCTGCACCAGTAGGGTACTGCGCTAGTAGGAACTGTCGCGCCGCTGGGCCCAACGGAGCCCTATGATTCGCTATCGTTTTTCGTTAATAACTCGGTCACGAATTAAGATACGACATTACGAATGTCACCTCCCTATATTAGAATTACCTCAGCTATCACCTGGTTCAGGGACGTGCACGTTAGCTGGGACACCCTGTATATGCGCGATTCGTCTGTCGCCGTGCAAAGGCAAAGTCAATCCCCTCGCCGCACTTCCCGCCGAGATGGTTCAGGATCCGTTAGGCGGGGTTTACTTATACAGGGTGTAACATATCATCGGGGAAGTTTTTTCAGAATCGGTAGTACACACCAAAAGGTGAAAAATGGACCAAGGAAGTTAGGTCCGAAAATCACCCCTTATCGAGATACAATCCCATTTGTAACAAATTTTTAAAAAATCATATCTCCGAAATGGTAAGTCGGAGAGCAGCGGCTTTAATTGCAAGATAACCGGAAAAGATCAAAGTTTATAAATAAAAATATAATTGCTTCGATTATTACCGTTACGTACCATTTTTATTTGTTTATAAAAAAAAAACCTTGATTTTTTCTATGATAGCGGTTGATTAACAACTTGAGAAAATTACGGACAATGCGTCAAGACTCCCTTTTCGAAGACAGCCTAAAAAAAGTTTAATATTATTGTACGGATTTTGGCGTAAAAAATTGTTACACACCGTTACATTGCCGTGCTACCGACGAACCTAATGCTACTGACGACAGCTGATCCACATCTTTCATATGTTTGAGCCGTCGTGCGACACACACTATTGTACAATACAATGTATAATAGCATGCGTGAGAGATTTTTTAGTGTAGTCACTTGGCCAATCGATAATCTTTCACGCATACTGTTATAATAGATGTGGATCAGCTGTCGTCAGTAGTATTAGGTCGGTCGGTAGCACGGCGACTTAACGGCATTTAACAATTTTTAACGTCGAAACCGTGCAATAATGTTAAACTTTTTTTAGGCTGTCTTCGAAAAGGGAGTCTTGACGTATTGTACTTATTTTTCTCAAGTTGTTGATCAACCGCTATCATAGAAAAAAACAAAGTTTTTTTTATAAACCAATAAAAATGCTACGTAACGGTAATAATCGAAGCAGTTATATTTTTATTTATAAACTTTGATCTTTTCCGGTTATATTGCAATTAAAACCACTGCTCTCCGACTTACCATTTCGGAGATATAATTTTTAAAAAATTTTTTACAAATGGAGTTGTATCTCGATAGGGGGTGATTTTCGGACCTAACTTTATTGGTTGTTTTTTCACCTTTTGGTGCGTACTATCGATTCTGAAAAAAGGTCCCCGATGATATGTTACACCCTGTATGCGCGAGTATAACGCGCGTGTGTTATACCACTATCGTTATAGTACTGAACAAAAAACGGTTTAATTTAGAAAACCTCAAAATTCTATTAAAATGTACACATTTCTTCTATTATATTTTGTATGAAATGTGAGAAACTGCGTTCAATTTTTAAAACTTCAATTTTTCAACAATTTAAAGCAGCTTTGTATTTAATTTATAAATTATTAATAAGAGTTTGCAGATTTCTAAAGTATCTATCAATGCCTGCTGCACGTAGGTGTCTTTCTTTCCCTCTCTTTCGTATAATTCGTTGTCTCTCTAACGCATATATCTCGGAATATCATCGAATCACTACGGCGACTTTGTCCCTATCTTTCCGTCGCTTCGTCGGGCTCGCACTACCCAGGCACACGGACGTGGGCTAGGCAAGCATGTGTAAGAGCGCGTTTGACGATCGAGGAAGACATCAAATGCTGAGTTTGACACGGCTGAATTTTTCTCGCATAAGAGACTCTCTTTTCTTTCTCCTGCCTGAAAACAGTGTAGTTCCATGCGTCTTTGCCGGCCGTGGTCACTCATTCAGATTATTTTAAATTTTAGAATCTAAACATTACTCATTATTTTATCGGGCATTTAACATTTACTTTCAAATTTTAATCCCGCAGTGTCACTGAATTTGAAATAATTGGAAATAGAATGATAATTAGATGCTTCTTTTTTATTCACTTCGACTTATGTACTTATGTAAATACGTACATACGTATATCTTCAAGATTCAATGTTCCGCGAAATTTCTTTGTTATTTATTTATTTATCACGGTGAATCGTTTGAAAAAAGAGCCTTAAAATAAGTTTTAAGCCTATTGTTACAATTTGTTGTTAAGCCTAAGTTTTAAAAATTAAATGCAATTTTTCATTGTTTAGAAGATTTGAATTTTTAATAAAACCTTGTATTAAACTCTAACTGTTAGAAAAAAATATCGAATTTTCAAAAAATTTCTCCAAATTGAATTTTTTCCAGAATTGCTTTCGACGGGCACACTACATATAGAATCACTATTATCGGTAGAAAAATCATCGTCGCATGGTGTAAAAATGTAATGTATGTAAGTTAAAGCAGTCAGACGTGAAGTCGTTACGACGGGCTGCGTGACAAAAATTGCGGTGACGGAGAAGATGTAAAAGAAGACAAGGTTTCTTATAAAAATCCGCTACTTACGAGATCAAATATCTTGTAACTGGCTGAAACAACTTTTTTGTAATTACTCTCAAATTACTCGTCACGACACCGCTTTCCGAACAACATCACTCTTTTTGTGAACTTTGCGGCTTTAATGCCGTTTGAATATCCCGAAAACTCCGATCTAATCTTTCTCGTAAAGAGTCAAGGTGTCTCTTAGGCGGGACCTTTTGTATTTGGCCCGACAAAAGATCTTGTCTCTCGATATAGTTACCAATTGTATTTATTTTAATGTATATAAGGCTACACAGTTTTGAAAGCCAATAATAAAAATTTTCTAATTTCGAAAAGAGTATACATATATTCTGTATAATAATTAAAACAAAAGTAATCAGGAAGTAGGTAATTACTAATTAATAGAAACATTAAAACTCCCTAAATATCTGAGGAAATAAGAGAATATCAAAACCTGTTATGTCTAAATCACTTATCTATTTCACTATCCTAAACATCAATATTGCTCTAATCTTTCTGGAGATTTCTGAATTCGTTAGTACTTGTTTCTGGATCTCGATATCAATCGTTGGTATTTCCGCGATTATAACAAAAAACATATTCAATATTAAACTAATCCCATTCGAGTTTCAAAATTGCAATACTTTTAAACATTTTGTTCGTATTTTCATACCCGAATCCTCCTAAACGCAAGAAAATAGGCCACACCGCGTAAAAACACGCAATCTATTAGGGTACGATATTTCTACGGCGTCTGTCTAATGGTAAAAGAAATCATTATATCACCCAAGAGACTGAATAAATTAGCTTTGTATGCGTACAAAACTTGAAATTCAATATTTAGTCTCATTGTAACAATAGGTACATACCGTCTGAGTCCTTTTATATGCATTAAATCGTTGTCAAGTCTTCGTATAGTTTACTTAAGGGGACTGTTTGTTCAATTTGTAATACAAATGGCTTCGGATAAATCGGAATGATATTTTGAAAGTTCCATTGCACTGGTTGTAATGTTGACGGATGTTTCACTTGCGACAACGATGTTTTCGCGATAGAGAAAATTATGCGATGATTTGAAAACTAATCTGACTCACTAATCGGGTGCACAAACATAAGTGTGTATCGCTCCCCCGCGATCGGTCGCACGCCTCCACTGCCACTGCCACTGGCTAGATAAGACAACTGGTAGACACATCCCACCACCGTCTCAGTCACCGTTCAAGGGATCTTCCTCCTCAATCAACGATTTGTAAAATGCCTTCTCATTTTCTTTATTACCACCGTGCAGCGAAATTTCAGTGGTTTCAGAGTGTTTTATTGGCTGCAGATAATAGCCAGAAAGTCTGGCAACACCGCGGTAAACTGGACTTGTAAACAGATTACAATTCTATAGTATGGTAGACTTGTATTATCACTGACAGAATTATATCGATTATGCTGCAATCTTCTAATTAGCGAATTCGGGCCGGCAGTTTCTTCACTGCAAGCGATTTACGGGCATTCATTTATAGGTCTGTTTTTCTTCAGCAGTTTCGTTGATATGTCCGCAACTGGAAACGTGCTGCACGTTTTCGAAAGATACTGTTTTATCCGTGAGTTAAATCACAGATCATCCATAAGAGCAGACAGGACATTCTGGGCAAATTTTTGTGTAACGAAAAGGGGGTCCTGGAACCCCCCTGACCATTTTCGTGTCACGCTCAACGTTACCGGCTTTTGACTGAAATCCGTATTTAGCACGTATACGGTATGCGTATATTCTGTGAGTACTAATGATATTCTATATCTTTTGGCGGGACAAAAATTACATACAAACATAAATTTAAAGTACTCCTATTTCTCGAATGAATTAAAGATCTTCCTTTATAGTAAAATTCATGAGAAAACTGGAATTACAATGAAACATATGTAAAGTAAAAAACGAAACTTGTGATGCGGTATACTTAATATAAACAAATGGCTTAATAAGGGACCAATATTTTTTTACAAAAATTTGAATTACTTTGTCAATTGAAAATTCAAATTTCATTGGAACGTGCAAAAGAAATCTCGTTATTATACCTTTCAAACAATTTGATTTAAATAAAATATGGAAAATCACAAAATTATTCGAGCCGACGCATGCCACGGTCCCATTGTTTGCAAAGTACAGAGTATTAACTAAATCCCTGGATTTTCTACGTTCAAAAATTATAATGGAATTAATATAAAACTAGGATTCGATATCTCAGTTTAATTGTAATGTGTCTTAAGTTGTTTCTTTTAGGATATTTTCTAATTTACTTGGCATACTGTTGTACCTTGGAAAGGAGCGGGCATATACATATCGATGTACACCCCCGTACAAAAGTATCCGGACACCTATGGAATTCATGCAAATACTGTATTTATGCTACAATAATGTACCCGTTACTCAATGAAATTAATTTTTATGAAGCATTTAGTTATAGTAGAGTATACAGAGAGCATAGTTTACAGTATAAAAAAACAAATCTTTTCCCTGAGGGCACCATACTGTCTTTCGGAATATTCAAATATTGTTCTTTTCGCAATTATTCCATCCATTTGCAATATATCGCCCACATAATTAGCCCCGAAACAACCCCAAATCATCCCTGCATCACCACCATGTTTAATTGTAGGTGCAGCACTGCCTGGAAGATATTTTTCATTGACTTTTCGACGAGCGAAAGTGCGCCGCTCGTTACCAAATATTTCAAATTAAGATTCGTCTGACCAAAGAACTTTTTCCCGTTTGAAAATGGTCCAGTTCGAATGTTTTTTGGTTCATTCCAGCCTTCTTTCTGATTTTGTAGCTTTAAAAGAGTTTTTTTTATAGCGACACATATTCATAAGCCTGCTTTTAATAATCGCCCCTTTACCGTGGTACCTGCAATACGGTCTACTCAACTGTCTTTAACTTTTGCTGTAATTTCTTCAGCAGTCATTTCTTTATTTCGCTTGCTCAAGACTTCGATGTATCCATCTTCTGCTTCGGTGGTCTCTCGAAGCCTGTCTGATCTTTTTTTTGAAGATAAATCCTCCGTATCATGATACTTCGCTACAGTTTCGCGGACCGCAGGCTTCGAAATCTTCGTTTTTGCAGCTATTTTTCTAATAGAATAGCCTTCATTAGATAGAAATATAATAGCGGCCTATGACTAGAAGTGATAGAAGATGATTGGAACTCTCAAACTTAAACTAAAGTATTCCGAAGGCCTGCGTGGCGCTGCTCTCGTGTTTTTCAATCTCAATTGGCCAATATCCACTGTATGGTATGAAAACGCATACGAATTTATACAAGGAGTATACTAAATAGATAAATGCTAAAAAATATACCAAACAGAACGTGAGAAAGCAACGGATTGGAGCTAAAATCGTCTAAAACTGTATAACCTCATATCGCTTCTATATGTATGTTCCGCTTGCTTTGCTTTATAATAACTTTATCGACAGTATTAATTAATAAATATTGCTGGTCTTACCCAAGAACAACATCAAGATTAAAGGACAACGTAACAAATCTGTAAAAGGAACTAAATTTAAGAAATATTTAAGCGAATTTGTTAAATGCGTAAGTGTCCGGTTACTTTTGTACGGAGGTGTACATGCTACCTCTGACTACAGGTTACACACATTTCTGAAAAACACAGGTAAACCATATAAACTAGGGGTGTGCGGGTACCCGATACTCGGGACGAGTCGGGATCCCGAAAGTTTGTAATGTTCGGGTACCCGCGGTTTCGGGTACCCGAAACTGAATTCGGGTCAGACCAGGACGGGATCCCGGGAGTCTGTAACCATGAAAGATTCCTCGTGATTTTTTAATCGTGTTTTGTTGGTTTAGAAGAATTTTTGCATTTTGTAGTGTAATCAAATATAAAAATCTTTCGTTGTTATCTTGGTAATGTAAAATCACCACTTAGCTCTAACACTTCGATCTGATCAACATCACTGGCAATAGACATTTTAATGAATAAGTAGTACTCTACTACAAGTACAACACTCGAGTAAGTCAATAATTAAGTAAATAAGTAAATATTATTTACTACTAAATAATTATATTTTATTTATTTACTAAATAAGTAATAACACTATTTAATTTGAACACTTTATACATACGTATACGTCTTCACTCTACAACGTATTTGAAAGTATTGAAAAACACGATATTTTGTATAACACAGCAGCGCTTTTGTTTTTAGGGAATTTGTGATCGGCAAATATTGTGTCTGGGAGCAATTTTGTATAACACAGCAGGGCTTTTGTTTTTGGGGAATTTGTGATCGGCAAATATTGTGTCTGGGAGCAATAGAAACATGACACTCAAAGCGTTGTAATTCAAACCATGAAAAACCATTATACCTAATTTATTTATACCATTTTATTTTATTATTTATGTATTTTTAATCTATTCATATTATTTACAATATTACAAACTTTCGGGATCCCGACCCGATCCCGAACGAAATACCCGACCCGACCCGAACCTAAAATATCGGGTACCCGCACACCTCTAATATAAACGTATGGAGCAATAAATTCACGTGATCACTGATTAAATAAATGTACACTTAATGCGGATTATTTAAACTAAAAAATGAGTTGCAAAGGAAGGTTGCGAATTAAAATTCACGGAATTTGATAGGCCTATGCGAAGCGATAGGAAATGATGAATACGTAAACCGTATGAAATATTAGCTGTCTATAGTTAGCCATTTTTACAGAAAATTAGTTTAAACGTTCCAATGTTAGGGTCGCTGAATCGCATCGAAATTATTTCCGCATCCTAAAACGAGTGAAAAATACGTACGTGCAACATCTGGTAAATATAGTTTTATCAAAACAAAAATTAATTTGTCTCTCCCGTGCATCTTGACCTGTGTAAAATTTTAAACAGATTTCCATATCCCTAGTGGTTCATCAGCTAGCGTCAGAGATTCCTGACGGAAACACGTATTCAAATACTGCCTTGCGAAAGCCTGTTTTTCGAAGGCTCTTTTCATCGCTTTTGTAATACAATACTTTTTATGTATTTGCCCTTTTAAAAATTGAGCTTGAAATTAATAGTTTTCGAAGTTGCACTTAATCTTTGTACTCAGTATTTTCTACCATATATTTTTTCGATTAGGCAACTGTATTATAATTAGTGCAGGATTACATTGGCAAGAGACAAACAGTTTTTCAGGCATAGGCTTTGTTTATGTCTGTCTGTAGTCTCCCTAGCCTGACACTAAAATCTTCTTTTGATTAGCGAAGCTAAAATTCTCTTCGTTAATACAGCAACAATCTATGAGCACAATTGGGCAATGCTATATGTATATCCACTAACATCTAGCAACTTTAACTTAGAATATTTTTCACTGTAGTTTTTAGACGTCTAGTCCTAGGGGGTGCCACAATAACCCCCTATTTTGGCCTCAGACCCCATTGGATTTGCTATCTACTCATATATGTTGTATGTGGTGTTACAATACGCATGAAATTTGTTATTAAAATATATTATTTTTATAATTATTTTTTAGGAAAGAGATAAAGGTTCTGCTTGTTTAATGTAAATATTACTACAATGATATTTACAGTAGTAATAATAACTTTTCTAAAAATTTTATTATAAGACTTAAATTCTACATAAATCTTAATCCCAAATAATTCAGTAATTCCACGAATTGAATCAAAGCCAAGACTCTGTTCCCCCCATCTCCCTCAGGACCCCCGCATGGGACAGAAAGTGGACGAGTAGCGAATAAATAAAAGATGAACAACATGCCACATATAGAATAATTCAGAATATTTCAGATAATGCTATTAACATAAAGGAGTTGCGATAACGTAGTATACGCATCTAAACACAATAAATTGAGTATGATGAGTATTCGTAACTGAACCTTGCAGCTGGTACATCAATCATATAGTGCATGGAATCATGGAGTTACAATAAAACTTAACAAATACGAACAACAAAGTTTCACTCGTCTTGAGGCATATAAGACCCCAGTCTATGAATATATAATAAATATAGATGGAACAAATCTACAATAATAAATAGTAACCAGTAACGTTGCACCCAGTAGCTTACATAGCTCTATCTGGGATACGATCCAGGTAAGACCAAGATCTTCAGGAGTACATTCTTCGCCACAAAGCCAATATAAATACACATGCATATGCTGATACGACCCACACGGTTCTCATATCCAATTAATAGTATCAAAGATGGATAGCCCACGCACATCAATTCCTAACAAAGATAATGTTAGCACGATCATAGGGATCTAGTAATACCAGCCAAATCATGCTACAATTATATTAACAACTAATTTGTTGATTATCTATTCTAACCCTTAGAGCTTCAGAGTTCTCGTTTTTCACCTATTTTGTTATCTGAGAGGCGACATAGGAGTGCAAAGGGTTAACACAGAATCTTGGCCCTACCTTATGTTCTGCATTGTCCACAGCAACTGCCATCAATCTATAAACATCAAATATTACGTCATTAATAATAATAGTGGAATTATTACAGCAACCACTTATGCTTAGTAAATTGATTCAGTAATACTCCCCCCGGATCACAGATTCACCATGCTCGAAGACATCGGCCCAATTAACCTGAAAAATTCAGGTCGAAATCGCAAATTCACACACTCCCTAACGTAGTCAGAACCAGGAATACTTGCCATAAAGATCTAAAATCAAGAAATGAATCAAATAAATAACCAGCAGTACTACGGATCGTTAAGTAATGTCAATACTAAGCCATAACCAGCCATAACACAAGGAACCAAAGACCACGCGCAACATGTCGCTATTTCACGCTGCGTAAATACCCTTAACTCGTGCCGATCCACCCGTAATTCCATCTGTAGTCCGGAGAACAACCGACCCACACACGTTACCACTAGGACAAATCTACGTTCACCAACGCAAAGCGATCAACCACGAATAAAAATGTACATACAAGTCAATTCGCGATTCCCGCGCAATTCATGGAAGAGACAATCATATTCTGTCATCGCAGGTATGTGCCAAAATGCACCATCCCCAGCAACATTACTATAGGCGTACAATCAACCGCGAAAATGGTTTCACGGTGGGGTACGGGGTGCAGGCGGGTACGCACAACTACTAATGCTTGCTTCACGTAGGTGATATTCGTCCCCTCTCTTTCTAATAATTCGTTTCTCTCTCTGACGTGTGTCTCGGGATAGTAACAAGTGACAAGGACTACTTCGTCTCTTTCTTTTCGTCGCTCCGTCGCACTCATTCTATCGAGGCACACGGCTTCGGCCGGACAGGCATGTATGAGAGCGCGATCGTCAATTGTGACAGCCATCAAATGCGACTT
This sequence comes from Mimumesa dahlbomi, assembly GCA_917499265.3. Lineage (NCBI taxonomy): Eukaryota > Metazoa > Arthropoda > Insecta > Hymenoptera > Crabronidae > Mimumesa > Mimumesa dahlbomi. The sequence continues at coordinate 4,037,809 of OU824118.1, read as the reverse complement.
TCGGCACCGTCCGAATTTTTCTCGCATAAGAGCCTCTCTTTTCTTCCTTCTGTCTGTCTCGTTCGCACTCCGATCGCGGCTCAGAGACGATGGCCGAGCTCAGATGTGTTGGTGCGCCTTCGTCGAGCACGGTGGTTCATTCGTGTTTATCGAGACATTTCGAATTAGTTTATCGGATATTGATTATTTATTTGCAATTCTAGATCTATGGAGTCTCGCTGAGTATTAAATGATTGCAATAGAATGATACCGCGGAGAGCGGCGGTATCGCTTGCTGCGCACGGTATCACCCTTATGTACCCTTATGTGAATAGATCATACTATAACAGTAGTTAGCGAAGTGGTAAAGCGTTTGTTTCCGAACGTGAGGGTCCCGGTTTGGAGTCCCTGTTTTAACTTAATTTTTTTACTTTTTATTTTACTTTCCAATTATTAGACCTTTGCTTTCCGCACTTCTAGTTTTCCTCTTATTATGGTGAAGTGAAATACTACGAATTTTTTAAATATTTTTCCCGTGATCAGCAAACGCGAAAACATAATACCAAAATTCCATCCTGTAATATGAAATTTCAAAGTTGAACAAAATTTGAATGGACTAACGGAATCTTTGCTAATTGAAACAAAATTTTATGTCGCTATGAAATAACGTCAAACACATTTTTGAGGCATAAAATTATATATTAAATTATATAATATATTTATATAAAAATATCGATGTAAATATACAATAATAAAAATATTTAACATGTATAAAAATATAAAAATGTATAAAAATGTATAAAAGTGTATAAAAGTGTATAAAAATATATAAAAATTGTAAGCATTTCAGTAAATATATGTATTAATGTGTGTGTGGGGGGGGGAGGTTCTGCAATAAAAGTTTTTGGGTGTGATTGGCGAAATGGGGAACGACGTCGTCGGGTCTTCTGCGAGGACAGGTGACAGGGGACGGGATGGTTGCAGAGGAAGGACCCCGAGCACTCAATGACTTCCTCCAGAAGAATCATTGGAGGCTCAAGAAAACGGCCCAATCCATGAAGGAAGACCCGCTCCTCCAAGCCCCGGTAGCTGCGAATGCGCTGGTATTGCGTGATTCCGACGATCCCTGCAGAAAAAATTCCCTTCGCCGAGCACACCCAAAAGCCGCTCGTCTTCTTCGCGGTGCTGAAGTCGTCCCAACCCAGGGAGGAATGGACGGCCACCATTGGACGTCAACTGCTCCGGCGAAATTGGCTGCTGAAAATGTGTCGGCAGCGAGGCACCGACGATGACACCTAGGACGAGAACAGGCTGCGCGAATCGAGCAGGCCCACACAGTCGGAAAAATACCTTTATGAGGGAATGTACCCTTTTCTCAGAATCTGGAATTCGATTCCACTTCGCTTGGAATAAGTGATTGACAGGTAGGGGTAAGGAGGCCGATGGGTACGGAGGGGCAGTGATGTTTACACTGCCGTTCACTTGATGCTCAGGTTACCTGTAAACACAATTACAAAAACTAAATTAATTACCGATTCTGGTATTATACGGTGTATTAGTATATTGCTAAACATTCTGAACTAATTATAATACTCACATTATACGGAACTGAATCCGACTTGTTGTATCTCTATCAGATACCCAATTTTCTGCATTAAAAAAGAATGGAGCAGGGGCTGGTGCGCATAAAAAAAGCTGAATGGCTCCAATTTACCTCCGATACCTGTAAATTAAATTAATGTATGAATATTACAACATATAATGTCTAACATTACAATCCTATAATTTTTGAAATATTCTACATACCTGAACATCAAAAGTGGCCCCACTTCTTTCCGCCAAGCCTCGGCTTCAGTAGTCCGTCCAATACCCCTGCCGGTCAATCACTTGTTCGAAGCGACGGACGATCGAATTCTCCAAATTCTGAAAAAAAGATACACTCCCTCTTAGTTCTTCCCAAACCGTATGGGCATGCTCGACGAGCGCAGCCCTCGTGCGTTCTCGTCCGGGGGGCCATCGTCGGCCCATCTCTGCCCACACATTTTCAATCAGGTTTAGGTCTGGAGATCTTGGCGGCCAATCCACGATACGCCATTCCGGACGATCCGCGAACCACCGTCGCACAGCACGCGATGTGTGGACTGGATGGTTGTCCTGAACTAGTCGAATCACCGGCACGTCTTCTACGGGATATACAGCCCGTACACTGGGAACAAGAACGTTCTCCAGCAGGGCTATATATTCCGCAGAATCCAAGCGCGGTGAAACTTCGACTAGTTCACCGGGACCAGCAACACTCATCCAGCCCCACATCGCGCACGTGACACGGCCGCTGCGGTTCACCGGAACAACGTATTGCGGATCTAGCCGCTCTCCCTCCGGACGCCAAACCCGATGTCGCCAATCTTCGCCGGAGCAGAATGATTTCTCGTCGATCCAAACGGTGGTCGTCCATTCTTCCCTGGGCGTTGCGAGCTCCTGCACCGCGAAGTCGACTCGTTGCTCAAGGTGGAGGCCCGCTTCATTCAGCCTCCGCCGCACCGTGTCGTCTGAAATCCGCAACCCCAACGCATTTGCAGCTTCCTGGGCACTGTGGAACGGATGTTCCCTCATGTATTGGGCGATCGCTCGGTCGTCGTCTCTTGATATCTTCCTGTCTGAATTTTTAAAACTGAAGGATACGATTTGTAAGTTGCTACGTTGGTACGGCATTACAACAGTATTGTGAGTAAACTCAGATGTAGTTTGAAGATACAATCTTAAAGATATAGAAGTTGCAAGAATTTAAAACAATTTTGCAACAATATACAAAAGAGTTGTGTTCAATTTTTTACTTTTTAACTTTTTGAAGATTTTCATAAATGTATCCTGTTTTAATAATTCCCAAACGGAAATTTTAAATGGAACTCTTTGTACCAAGTCTTGACTACTTGCGACAAAAAAATATTGGAAATTTTAGTAATTCCCATGCATCAAGTTTATTAAACTTTGTGATATGGCTGCATAAACCTTGAGCACTTGATCTGAGAGACATCATGTATGCATATTTCGTATTCTGCATACATATACGACTTTCAACTTGTCCTGGATTATTTTTAACTCATCTTCAAAAGCAGTGACTTGTGCCTCTTAGAAGATATTCATTTAAATAATATATTATAGCCTTATACCTCTCTATTTTATATACATTACTACAATGTAATATATCATACATAACAACTTGTCGTACAGCACTTATGACATCATTGAATTCATGTTTCTGATATTTTAGTCGGTTTAGAAGACCGTTAATTTCTACATCCAACACGCTTAGGTCAGATTCTCTTCGTAATATTCCAGACATTTGTCTCAATTGTTCTCGTAAGATTGTCTGAAAAAATTCATATTAAATTCTGAATCTCTGGTGTAGGATGGAAAAATATATACAATTGGTATTCAATTTCGGATATTGAAAAGTAAAGAATATTTGATAAAATATATAAAACCTTTTTAGATTTTAACTCATGTAACTCTTTATATTTCCATACTTCAGCTCTTTTTAATAATTCTGTCTGTCCTCCGGAGATTATGCCAGACTTCTTGTGCATAGTTCCATCTAATGCGACGCACTATAACATTGTAAATAGTATGAAAAGCACAGCAAACACATACACTTGAAATCATATTACAATTACATAAATTTTTACATCGTTACACATACTGCATGCAACCAGTGATGCGTCTTCTGATGTTTCACTCACAAGTGAATTATTAGTCACAAATAAAATAGCGTTTTCGATGTCAGGGGGGAACTGTATAACGTCATATAAGAGTTTCATATTTCTTGGTGTTTTTATTTCACTAAAAAAGGTTTTTAATCTTATTATAATAAAGAAAATTAATATATGTAAACTGGAAGTCTAACATGTTGTTATATTAACTACAACGATACATTAAATTTAATAATAGAGAAACAAACTGACACTATACTTATGACAATGCACAAATTTTTATGCGTCAAACCATTAAATACAAATATATAATCTCCTAGGGAGCATGTTGGTATTTTATGGAATGTTGAAAAAGTCCATCATTCATACCGGAGCACTCTATTTAGAGGTTTAACTTTCAAATTATCAAGAGGTAAAAAGGTTTTGCCATGTAAGCGTTCTTCCTTTAAATAAGTAATACCAGATTTCGCTGTTTCGACAGTACGTACAACTATGGAATTCATATGCATTCCAAATACTTTAGTTACAGCAATTTCGTACCGCGAATGTATTGGTTTACAAATATCACGTATGTATCCATACTAAAACATATACATAAAATAGCATTAAATGTTATTGATAATAGTTATTCAATAGAATAACTAAGAAGATATCAGTGAACGTACCACATCTGGATTTAATTGTTGCAATGCTTTCACTATATCTAAATCATCGTTGTATTTTGAACTCAAATAATTATTTGCACTAATATTTCCAAGTAATATAGACACTTTCTCAAGCTCCTTCTCTATGAATGCTGATTTATCTTTACATTCAGTAATCATGCCTTCTAAATCGTGTTTAATATTTCTTTTATTCCTTAATATGTGCTCACTTTCTTCTATAGAATGTTTCAATTTTCTTAATCGTTTTTCTGTTTCATTCTTTAGAATTATTCTCCGCTCCAACTTATTTTCCAACTCTGCCTTTTGCCTGTTTTCATTATCTAACATATTTTGATCCATACTTTGGGCATGTTTTAATGCACCAAGCTGCTGCTCTTCTGCTGCAGTTTGTACACCCACTATTTGTTTTAATCGAAAATACTCCTCGACCTTAAAATAAATGTTTCAATTTTTCAGATCGTTTAACTCAATTAAGTCATTAATGACTTTAATCCGGTTATTGGGAAAAAACTTATTCTATCATATTCTTCAAGTACTTATTCCAAGTATGGAAATTTAGTCCAACCTCGTCCTTAAAAAAGGGGAGGCTTTTCTTAAGATAGAAAAATATATATAATAATCTATGAACAATCGTACAATAAAATAGTTCTAAACTACTAGGTGGAAAATCGATGATCTAATAATACTTGAGAACTGTTAGACACTGAACTGCTGGTTCGAGTAACTACTTGAGTTTCCATTACTCGTTCCAATGCATTTTTCATTTCTTCCACTTCTGATAACTTATCGTTCAATTCTTTCAGCGTGTTTGTATGGACCATATGAGAAATACGAGCTTCATTCAATGAAAAGTTCAAAGAGTAAATTTTCTTTTGTAAAATAGAAACTTGTGTTTCAATTCTTGCTACTTCAACTTCCTTATCCTGTAATATGGACACTGCTTTTACAACATCTGTGTCGCTATCTACCAAATTATTCAACTATATGTCTATTTGTTCTTTTTTCATTTTCAACAGTTGAATCGCAGCTTCCTTATCCCTTTCAAGATCTTTTACTTTTAATTGTGTGGCAATTAAAACGTCTTGTAATTCATTAGTGTCCATTTTAATATGAAATAATTCAAAGAGTTGCAACTTTGATTTCACTGTCAGCTAAAATGTTAGAAAGTTAATCTTACAAAATGCCTTTTTGAAATTAATATCGTTGTATTATATTATGGATTAAGTAATTTATGAGTACACTATCCATTAAGAATGATTAAAATGTACACAATATACCCTTTAGCATTTAAAGAGATTGTTAAAGAACCGTTATTATCAAATATTAATAAATAAAGAATGCCACTATTGTATAAGAAAATAGAAATAAACTTAAAAAGATAGACATGGAGATATTTTTCCCTGTATAAAACATATATTATTTAATTAATTTCAAAACTTCAATGCAATGCTTCATTCTTTTTAGAAGAGTTTGCTGTATTCTTTAGCAAAAATATGTGGTTTTTGATATTGTTTTTTATAGTTTTGAGTTATTTTGAAAGAAATACTTTTCTCCATGCTAGCCTTGTTACCCGTGACGCTCGAAAGAAATATGTTATTTTGTAAATCTAATAGAATGCTACATTTTCTATTTCAAACGTAGTGCATTAAAACTTAAGAAACATCTGTGACAGCGAATATACATAACAAAACATACACATTCTTTCTGTACTTTCATATGCGTCCGCTTCAAGCATTTCCTGTAAAGCTTGCTTACGTTTTGCAAGTAAGCTTCTTTTCTTTTGATACGTATATTTAACTGCAGATCTTTGTTCAGATAGTTCATGTTTCAATCTATAAATACAGACATCATATATATATACATGCAAATGAATACGAATGAATTACGTAACAGAGATAAAAGCTACCTTTCATATTCTGCTTTGAATTCAATCGAGTTACTTATTTCTTCCAACGTTCGAGTTCTTTCTCTTGGTGTTTGCATTACCAGAGATTCTATATCCCCTTGTGGTATTAAAAAGTTCTTAGCTTTCACATTAAGACCAAGTTGTTCTAATTCGAGTAGGTAATCTCGAGCTGTTACCTCCTTAACATTGTTAAATAAAAAGTTCATTTTTCTTATTCATCTTCGTAACAAACTTAAATAATGTCTAGATTGCTTGCATAATGAAATAAATCTTATAAAATGTTAATATAACGGAAACAAAAATGGACTACGCTAATAACATTTGTAATGAATTATACATGTGACAATGAATGCTTCTGCTCAATAATTTTTATATAAAAGAACATAAAATTTGTCGGTACATCCTATTCTTACTTTACTCGCCTGAATGTGAAGTTTTCATGAAATGAGGTATAAAATGTAGAATTGAGAAAAAATACTTTACTAACATATATGTGTATGCAAATGGCATTAATTATAACAAAATGACATGATAACGAAAATGAAAAACGATAAAATAACGAATTTTTATAGTACTGTCGATTGCTTTCAAATTGAATTACGTATAGTATTATAATAAGAGGTTTAATAATGCTGCACCATATTTTATCCGGTACAAACACATGCTTTAGTTTTAAAAAATCATATATATATACAAAATTGATTTTCATAAAGAACTACATCTCAAAATTGTTTTCAAACTGTGTAATAATGTAGTTGAAATTACCTGGTAATTAATTTCATATTCACACAAGGAATTACAAATAATTCGAGTAAAACTTTTTCTCTCGTCCTTTGATAGTAATACCGCTGTCACGTAGGCACTGTGTTACAAACAATGTATTAGATCTGTGCGAATAAATTTCGTTCGAAACAAAATAGTGCTCTTAACGCAATAATAAAACATTCGATTTCACAACAATACTTTTAGTTGAACGAATACTTGAAAGAAATTAGAAAGGGCAACACCTGTGCGCTATTGGCTTCCCGACGGATGCTCCGTAAATCAATTCATTTAATTGTTTGACACGCAAATTACGAACTTTTTCTCCCATCACAAAACTAATGGCATCCATAATGTTTGACTTTCCTAAAATAGAGTGTTCATTTGTTCACTTTATTTTATACGATGTTATGCTAACAAGTACAAAAATATCAGTTTTATGGAATAGATTTTTTGAAATGTCAATCCTGTTATCGAGATTCTTCAGAAGTATCTCCTGAAATCATCTAATACTGTATCTTACCAACGTATCACCATCATTAAAATAATAAACAAGTACGAATAAATACCTGCTGACAGATTAATGTTCGATACCTTATCCATGATACGATTCAACAATTATTGTATAACCGTGAATTATTTCCACTGTACTTAAAAGTATAAAAAAGAACACTAAAAAAGAATGCTACAAAATATTGTATTTTTTAGAATTTTCGAAATTCTAGTAAATATCTCGGAGATTTGTTTGTTTTGAATGGATATAATTACGAAGCTGTAACAAAACTTGTCCCGGCAAATGTTTAAAAGCTATTCTATGGGAAAGGGGCTGAAAAAATACAACATACCTGACCCATTTCTACCTATAATTGCCACAAACGGACTTATAGGCCTGATAATTACTTCGCCCCTAAATGATTTGAAGTTAAAAAGTATGATACCATCCAAGGAGATCGACATTTTGAGTTTTAATTAAATTTAATTCACTGTAACTGATGCAGTAAAGCCGTTACACTTTGCGATGTGCTTTCGCTTTTGCGAATAATGCAAGGTTGCCAATTAGGAATGAAATTTTATGTTATAGAGATATCGATATTTAGATTTTGTTAAAATTTGAGCATGCTTGTTAATTTTATTATCAGTATTCGAACACGGAAATTTTATTTCACTGTACTGTTATTTAATTGAATGTTATGCATTTTAATATATCACTAATAGGGGATATATTGGTAGTTTTGAATATTGGCGGGTTTTGCCAAATTTAAATTTTTGAAATACATCATGGTGTATGCTGTTTTCGTTGGAAAAATGTAGCAGTGGTGATAATATAATAAAAGTTTTGTTGATTTATAACGTTTTTCCTCGATAATTTAACTTTAACTGAAACTTTTCCACTCATTGGTTTCGTTATGTACTGACATGTACTTATATTATTTATTAATTACGCGATTTGACTCCCCTGCAAACCACTTTATATGTCGAATGAAATATAAATGTAAAATAAGGGTCCTCAGGAAATTATCGAGTAAGACAATATTTCGAAAATTCGATTAACTCCAAATAGCAAGAATACATTCAACGAAATATCCAAAGACATTGCTTTCGAAGCAGTCTCCAGAAAAGACGGATTATATACGAAGAGTTTGAAGTCAAAAGTGAAATGTAATCCCTAACTATTCGATACAAATTATAGGTACGCGTACCTTTGTTACAACAAACAGATGTTCAAGCTCGAATAACTGACCAATGTACAAAAAGACTCATTCAAACTTCTGATCTAATTGAAATTATCGTATAATATGTGCATTATATTTGATTTTTGTGATATCAGTATACAATATTTGTTCGGACAAATTTGGAAAGTTTCTTCAATGACAGTCAGTTCAAAGTAGCGACACTACTGTCCATTCTACAGATCAATCTGCCGAAATCAATGACCAATCTGCCGCCAAGCAAAACGGTTCTTAGTGTTTGTACATGTACAGAATTTCCCAAGATGATGTAACCCTACGATACGTTTTACAAGCGAAAATTTCGGACATATATTATGCTTGCAACAGGATTCGACATAAAAAGAAGGCATGCAGGAATAAGCGAATCTCCATGATCTGTGTTAAAGAACAAACTCTACAAATCGCTTGTGCGGTAAAGCAATTGCCACGAGATGGATATCTCTTGAATAAACTATTATATAAATAACAATAAATATATAATTAAATTTATAACTAGACCCAAAAAATGCACCGGAATCACACCGCGAGATTAACAAAGCCCAAGTACTAACAACCAGATGCTAGATCAAAATTACTGTAATTTGAAGAAATATTTAATGAGATACCAAAAAGGAGAAAAATCGACCCACAAATATCATTGCCATTCAGCAATGTCCCACCTTTTGTGAAATTGTCATTTATACATTTAAGTGCGAACACGGCCGACAATTATCATAGTATGTTGGATAAATGGGTTCCAAATTTAATCTCACTACCTTCAAGCTAGAGTACATTCCCAGTTTCTTCCAAAAGTATTCGGGTTTTCGGACACTTTAAGGCAGTGATGTCAAGGTCGTGCACTTTTCGGCCGATTTTCGAGGTGCTCGCCCACTGCCCCACCACTTTCAAGGAAGGGTGAGTGAGCGAGCGGCTAGACGTTTCGGGGGCGCTTCGGGTCAGAAGCGTTACCTTAAAGCAGTGATGTCAAGGTCGTGCACTTTTCGGCCGATTTTCGAGGCGCTCGCCCACTGCCCCACCACTTCCAAGGAAGGGCCACTGAGCGAGCGGCTAGACGTTTCGTGGGGGCTTCGGCTCAGGAGCGTACCGTGAACATAAACGCACGCTCTACCCTACCCAGGTACAACCTTTTTAAAATTTTACGTACCTATTCACGTTACGCTCCTGAGCCGAAGCCCCCACGAAACGTCTAGCCGCTCGCTCAGTGGCCCTTCCTTGGAAGTGGTGGGGCAGTGGGCGAGCGCCTCGAAAATCGGCCGAAAAGTGCACGATCTTGACATCACTGCCTTAAAGTTTAAGGTAATATTTGCAACTGACTAGTATGAACGTAACAGAGACATAAACTAAGAGGATGAGTAAGGGAGTGGTGCGTCTAGTTGTTCGAACGGCGCAATTCAAATATAAGCATATTTTTATCAAACGAGAAAGGTAATTGAACAATGGAAAATTCCCCGAAATTTGGCAACTACAATAAATACATTAATATGCTTAAACTTGCATTTGTTGGATCGAGCAATCTCAATATCTGCAATCCACGCTTTCTTAAAGGACATTTGAAGAAAAATAATTAGAAAAAAATTCTGAAGATACATATTGAACGCAATTTACTTAAATTTTGAAAATAAAAAACATTTTTTCAACAATTTAAAAACAAGCTGCATTAAATTTATATATTTTTTCTAAAACTTTGAGGCTTTTCGAATAATCTGGTATTTTGCTAATTTCTGTATGTTTGAGCGTTATAAATTTAAAAAAAAACCAACGCAGAAAACTGACTGCAAATAACTTAAAAAATATTTATTGTTTTGAAAATTCCTTCAAATGGTTTTTTTTCTCGAAGTTACGTATAATATATTAAAATTTTATCAAAATCCGTGACATGGTTGAAAAGAGCCTGATCACTTGACGTGGAACGCATCAAATACAATAATTAGCACAGACGAATACCTCATCTGTGTATTTAGTAAGAACTATGGGTAAGAAAGGAACCTACTAAAGCTACGTTAGTGTTTACGCACGTGGGATTTTCTGAGAAGTATATAAGTGTTATTCAAAAAGTACGCGTATTTTGTTGTTATTGAATAATTTAAAAAAACGTACGGAAACGTAAGTTTTTTACTTATCTGTATCCTTTCGTCGTAAATACGTGTGAATGCACAAAATCATAGAATACGTTGCCTTTCAATTTTTGTAGGTTAATCGTGTCCGTATTAGTTGCTTTAGTGAATTTTATATCACAAAAATAATGAAGCTAAAAAATGCAAAGAATGTGACGAAAAAGTCTAAAATATCTGTCGCAAGCAATAAGAAGTGTCTGAGTAAAGTGACCACAGATGAATTCTTCGAACAGGATTTTGAAGACTATACAAACAGTGAGGAACATAATGAAGAAGAGAAGAATATGCGCACGTTAAGCAGAAGTATGTAGAAAATATTTAAATATCTATTAATAATGTCTCGCAAGCACTTGTACATTTTTTATGTATAATGTACTAATTTCAGTTCAGTTATTATTGTCGAGGGCAACTATGCACAAATTTGTTCAAAACGTTCAGAAGGCGGTAAAGTGCATGCAGAGTATAATCTCATGTTTTAATAGAGTGATATATATTAACAAGTCTTTTGTTTATGTAGTAATAAATTTATTATAACAACAGCTGAAAACACAATAAACAATATATGGCAATAAATTTAATTCTGTTTCAAGATGAAATACAACATTAAGACTTACGTCATATAAGTTATGACCGTAATTACATGTCAAATAATATGTATATATTCCTAATCCTTCATTAAAACTTTTTATTTTAAAGTTTTATAATATAGCCATAAATCATATTTTATCAACATTGATAACTTAAAGTGCAATTAGTCCTTTCAATTTATGAATCTTATCATTTTATTTCTCCAGCATTCTGTGTATATCTTCTAATTTGTAATTCTTATTATTAGGTAATAAAACCGAAGATGACGTTAGCGATAGTGAGGAAAGTAATCTGGATCCAAAAGAACATAAAAAGGCTTTAATGAAATTAAAGGACACAGATCCTGACTTTTATTCCTATTTAAAAGAAAACGATAAAAATCTGTTGGACTTCAATATATCGGATGTTGATGATAATGATGATGATGATGATACGTCTGTATTAGATGAATCTGATACAAGACATGTACCCAGCGATAAGTTAGAGGTAGAATAAGAAATATAAAATTATAAACAGGGGGCACGTTTGTATTTTTTTATGATTCAATAGGTTGCTAGTGATGAGAGTGATTATGAACCTGATGAAGACACCAATACAACAAGGGATAAAAGCAAAATAACATTACAACTATTGAAAATTTGGCAAGAGGAAATTCAGAAAGACAAGTAATATTTTCTGATATACTTTTAATATTAGACTCTTGTATGAAAGTATAAGACTTTGAGAGCATTTGAATGTAACTGTCATATTTGATTAGGCTTTCTAAGTATTATTTATTTATAATTAATGCTATATTTACAGATCATTGAAAACTATTAAATGTGCTGTAGAGGCATTTCATGCTGCATTGCAAACAGTAGCAGAAGCCAGTAAACCAGAGGTTGTGCGATTCAAAGTAGAAGGAAGTGTAGGTCAGTTTTTTCACCTATTCATCAACCAGGGTTATAAGTAATTTAGTAAGCTAATGTTAATATTTAACCACCTCCCTGTAGTGTTTAATGGAGTTGTGCAATTGTGTGTAATGCATTTGCCTGATGCATTCAAACGATTTTTAAAATTGGGCCCGGAAAATCTGTTTGAAGCCCATAAAACGAAAAGGTTCGGCAAAGTAAAAAGTATTTTAAAGACATACCTATCTGATTTAATTAAAGTATGTATCATTTATTATAACACGATTTATTTAAATATTTTAATATTCATCGCGTTATAGTTAATAACTTCATTATAGATCCTGCAAAATGTCACCTCATCGAATATTCTTTCGGTGCTTTTAAAGCATTTACATCAAATGTTGCCTTACACGCAATCATTTTCCACGCTCACTAAACCATTGCTACGAATTCTATTAAAATTGTGGTCAACTGGAGAAGAAACTGTTCGAGTTGTTGCGTTTTTATGTATATTACGCATCGCAACAAACCATCGAGAATCAGCGTTAGAAACATTATTCAAGGTGAACTTGAAGTTTTTATTATATACATATATATTAATACTATCATATTACTGAATTCGGAATGTCTTTAGCATTGTTATGTTTTAGGCAATGTACGTCAAATATGTCGAAAATTCTAAATTTGTCTCCCCTACAACATTACCTGCAGTAAACTTTATGAGACATTCTTTGATTGAAATTTATCTACTGGATAACAATCTTTCCTATAGTCACGCCTTTTTATATATAAGGCAATTAGCTATACATCTAAGAAATGCTATGACCTTGAAAAAGAAGGTACTAGTATGCGCTTGTTATGCATGATTTATTAAATTTCAATTACTTCAATAGACTGCAATTTTTGTAGGAAAATTTTCAAGCAGTGTATAACTGGCAGTATATAAATTCATTGCGCTTTTGGTCAGAACTGATAAGTTCCAGCAGAACTGATTCAATGCTACGGTCGCTGTTGTATCCACTTGTACAGGTACAGTGCATTTTTACGTTAATGTATGATTGATTATGAAAGTTTACTAAAATTGATTTCTTTCCAGATTATCATAGGAACGATAAAGGTCATACCAACTCCACAATATTATCCTTTACGATTTCATTGCGTAGAAATGTTGATAAATCTATCGAAGAAAACAGAAATATTCATACCTATCTTACCATTTCTGCTAGAGGTACAATTTTTTAAATAAGTTTTTTATAACTGTTACTTTGTCTAAAGCTTTACTAATATTTGAATTTGTTTTTTGATGCTCCATAGATATTAAATTCGTATGATTTTAACAAAAGGCACAAAGCAGTATCGATGAAACCTGTGCCATTCATTTGCATATTGAGAATGTCAAAGTCGCAACTACAGGAAAATGGTTTCAAAGATAATATCATTGATTCTGTATACAAATTGATTTTAGAAAATGCGGCGAAGGAAAGCCATACGGTATACTTTCCAGATTTGTACGTTCCTTGCATCGTACAGGTAAATTCTTTGAATTCTATCAATATCATTTGTTACGTATGTTAGTAATGATTTGTATTTATGATGTATAAATTTATTTTCACAGTTAAAATCGTTTTTAAAGAAATGTCATGTTGCGAATTACTGTAGAAAAATGAAACAATTACTAGAGAAAATTGAAGAGAATAGGAAATACATAGAAACTGAGCGAAGTAAGACTATTATTGACTTAAAGGATATGTCAGTAATAAAGAATTGGGAAAATAAGATAAAAATGCAAGGAACATCGTTGGCCAAGTTTTACGACTCTTGGATTAAAATCCATCAATCTCAAAAGCTTAAGCTTCTCACGAAAAACGATGACATCGCTGAATATCATATACCCACTTTAAGGAAAACAAAGAAGGGGAAATCTACTGAAGAGAGCGCTGAAGATAGCGACAGTGAAAATGACTTTGATCTACGTTTGAAAACAGGTGAAAGTAAAATTAGTAGCCCTAAATCTACTAAGCCTAAAAAGAAGAAGCTTAAAGTGACGAATATCACCGATGACGATGAAATCCCCACAGAAAATACTGATATCGTACAGGACATAAAAAGTGATGATTGGGACTAATGTAATTGAATTTTTTATAATGTACTAAAAACGGAAAAGATTATTAATGAATATGAAATTGATGTTGTATAGTATTTTTTGGCACCTGCTAACATTTGTAACGTATAGGCATTGACAATTGTAGAGAAATTTAAATTCATATACAGGATGTCTCTGAATAACTGTTTGAAAATTTATGGTCACATCCTATTCATTTAAACTAATAAAAAATGTTTAATAAACAGTTTCCGAATATAATCCATTCTTCAGATACAATAATTTTTATTTATACGTAACTTGGCGCCTGGCGACCGTCTGCAGTTTCTGTAATATGTCAGATTGGGAATATTTTGAGCTAATTGCGATATGTGATATATGTATACGTTTTCGAATTTTTCCTTTTTTGCTGTCGTTTTCGAGAGTTTCTATTCACATGTGCGCGGCGGACTGCCCACCGCCAGATGACAATATAAGAGGAAATTAAAATTATATCTTGAGAATGGATTAACTGCGGAAATTGTTTGTGAAGCATTTTTTATTAGTTTCAATGAGTAGAATAAAAACCTTGTATTTTCTGATAGTTTTTCTGAGACATTCTGTATGAATACTTGACTTGTTCATGTGAACATTAAAAATAGATTACTCTGTTTATCATGTATATTTATATCTTATAGGATTAATAAATATTTACGGTACAAGTTAATACTCGGAAAATCATCGAGAACCTAGATTAAACAGCACCGTTTTATGCTTGTTTATCAAGTGTCAAGTTGGAAAATATTTTAGAAGTTAAACGAATTTCCACTACCGAAACGAATACAAATTTACGTTTCTTAACCCTTAATGGATCGATGTTCTGACCGGATTAAAGAGTGGTTACTTTCAGGAAATTGAGTTTTTACTTGTATATCAATGTTATAAAAAGAGAGAACATTTACACTCCTCGATCTACCGAAGTTCGACAAAATTATTGTCAATTGACAGATAAAACAACATCTGGCATTTTAATGCAGAGACGTTTACCATATCAAATTTTTCAGGACTGAAAGCAAAGCTGCCTCATAAAAGTCGTATCTATCGTCTGCATTAAATTTTGTTCAAAGTAATGAACCTGTTTCTCCTTGTATCGTGATTTTCAGTGAATCCTGCATTCACGCTAATCCCTTGTCCGTCAAGTCGCATCAAGTGATTCATAATGTTTATGTTCCCATTCTATACGAGTTTCGGGGATGATTCTTTAGGATGGAGTGTAAGCAGTTATTCATCGGTGAAGAACATAGATGAATAAGTACGGTGACTTAAAGTCACGTAACGGGTAGAGCAGGGGCCGGCGATGCCTGAGGTGTCGCTTTCTGATAGTCTATTTTTACCGAAGACGACCCAAGGCAGTCGGGAAGTTGGTATAGCGACGGTTGGGCGCTATTATAAAGCATCGCGTGCCGGCCGTGTTGTACTTCACCTGATGTGAGTGAACGTCCGAGATGAGAAGCGGGATCTCGACATAAAGGGACTCGAACGGTGTTACTATACTGTTGATCTACCGTGATACGGTGTAACAGGGGTAGAAGGGAGCAACGTTGGTGAGGCGAGGGAGGCTTGAATACGTGAAAAGCTCGACTTTCGTGTGACAGGGATATTTTCGACGAGCCACTCGACTTCAGGACTTCATTCACGTATGTAGGTGAAACGGAATAGCGAATGGAGTCGAATGTTTGTCACGATAGAGTATGGTAGAGCTGGAAGTGAAACATCGGTATATCGTTTCGGGCCGAGATGAAATTCACGGCAGACTGCTCGATGTAAAAATAAATCCTCTCTCTTTCTCTGTCTCTGTATGCGTCTGGTATATCAATGAGTCGGTAGCACAGCCGGTGCTGGTGGCTGGTAGCTACTAACCAAGTGCCGCGGTGACGGAGTCGTCGGCACCTCGCGGTTTCTGTATACGTGTATACTCCTCTTGCGACTAGCTGGCCACGGCCGTGCGTGCCAGGAAACATTTTGTAAGATGCGATTTTACCACTCGCGACGAGGCAGCCCTCGTCCTGATATTCCCACGTTCTGGGTACGAAGCATTTCGCGCGGTGTATAAACGCGGTCCGCGAGTTACGTAAAGTAGAACTTGAAATATTTGGGAAAACGAATTAAAACAAAAATTCCACTGACACGAATAAGTAAACAAGATAGAAAGGGAGAACGAACGAACGAACGAATCGTGCGTGGACGTCGAAAATGAGGAGAGCATCGTTCGATAAGTAAACTTCGTTCCCATCAGATTTCAGAGAAAATCAGAGAGAAAGAAAGAAAATAAGTGAAGAAGAAAACTTTGGTGAAGTGAATACCTCTGAAACACTGTTCTTAGTTTGTAACGTGATGAATAATTCTTCGAGTTAAAGTATAAGCTGTTTTTAACTGTGCACTGCTTCAGTGACCGATACAGTGAGTGCGACGTTAAATACAGTTTATTATTTAACTCCCGGTTTTACAGAAGAAGACGTACAAATCAATTTACTAATCTGCGATGGTAGCTACATTTAACATTATTTTATTAATGACGTATTCTTTTGGTCTATGGATACTTTTTACAGCAAAACGTAGTGACCAAAAGAAGAAGGAAGATTGCCATAGTAAAGACTATAAATTATACATATAATTTAACACGCGCAATAAATTATGGTTACACAGCAAACTTCCTTCGCAAACTGCAATAAAATAATTTTCGATCGTCTTAAACGATCTGCTCAAGTTTGCTACCTAATAATCTATTTAAAGCACGGTATCGAACAAATAGCGTAGCTACAATAGTACCCGGCGATGTTTACCTAAAAGTCGTATTACGATTTCGGAAATTGGTAAATTAATGTACATTCTCATAAAGAGATAATAATAACCGTAACATGTCATAACAATAGAATAATCATGCCGTTCCATAGAATTTGTTTTACAAAGGTTCAAATAAAATACTCGAGCAAACAATTGGAACGATTACTAAGATTTCATAATTTTTTCTAACTAATGAAAATCTCTTCATCAGATCAACTAAATCAACTCATAATTGGATTCGAACTAAGTAATAACATGATATATTCGATAATTTTACTTGCAGAATAGTTTTCCTTCGAGCTAATATGTTTTCCCACATTCACCCTGTACTTCAGGTGTTTTGATTTTATACGGGATAAAATTCTGTTATTTTATTTTGGATTATACCTTCCCCCTGTACCGATATTCGTCATTGATCCAACAATCTCGTCCCTAAGAAATACAGCCCTGGTAGTACACTCTGAACGCAACCGCTCTGGCTGTTACTGCGTATTACGTTACAACAGATAAATTTAGCATTTCTTTTGCACAGAACCTCGTTGTACCGCTGCCAATACCGCAACGCGGAATTAATTGGCCGCTTGGAAGGGAACCAATTCTCTTCGGTGGAGAAGCCCGATCGATATATCGCCCCGTGTCCATAAGTTTGCTTGAAATCACTCACTCCTCACGTCTTTCCTGACTAATAATTAACAATTAACATAGAGGATAGTATAGCACTTCGATTACATTGCCATTTTCCTTGGAAAAATAATAAATAAACATGAAAAAAGTAAAACATTATTCACAGCTATTTTATGCTAACATGTGCAAGATATAATGCCCATTATGATTTAACGTTCTTTCATTAATCACTTTAATTGAACATCATTATTATAGCCGGGGTAACAAACACGAATATTAATTGCAGTGTAGTTTCTGTAATATTGTTGTAGAGATAGCTATTAGCTTATTAGTTTTTGTCTTTCCTTATTGATACCAGTATCGAAACCGTATATCCCAGTGCAATATGGAACTTAGATATACGCCAAAGTTTTTATTTCTCACTTTCTTTCTTTCTCTTGAATGTTTCCCTCGTTCTCAGTTTTTCTAACTAAAATTGTATCCTACCAATGTGCATAAGAGACATGCAAAACCTGTTTTCAGTAGCATATTTTTGTTGAAATTGCACGCGATAGAACTTGAAATGTGCAGTGTGCGTTCGTGGATTTTAAATTACGTCCCAAACATAAATATTACATCGCATATGACAATTATACAATTTAAACTCTGAAATTTAGGATAAATGCCTGTCGATACAGTTTGTTCTTCATACCAGATGCAGGACGACATCCAACGTAATTTGTACTAAGGAGCTAATATAGTTCGAGATAAGATAATTTCATAGAACTTCTAACCATATTGATGTCGATTATTTCCTTTTTGTTGAAAATCGAAAATTTGACTTAAATCACGACCATTCTTATTCATTACGAGAGAAGAAAGAATATCAAAAGAAAATGATCTATTATCTTTTGGAAGCTGGGCGCGCATTAAACGATCTGAATTTCGACAGACATAATAATGCTAAGCGGAATATTCTGAGCAACCCTTCGTATGGATTTGCATCCGGAAATATAAAGGATGCCGAGTACAAGTACAGCGTAAATTACAGCAGCGTACAAGAGAAGAGTCATTTGCAACGTAGCATTTCCGCGGACAATGTTGTAATACGTTCACGTGGTTTCAAACCATCTGACAGGCACGATCCAGTCAAGAGAAACTTCCTTGAAACTTTGACGTCGAAAATTTTACATTTCGACATGGTAACTATCGGGAAACGTCTGATAGTTTTGTGTGTAATTTATTCGTTCGTACACTAACATCCATGTATGTAACTTAAACCCTTCTAAAATATAACATTTGACCTCCACTCATTGCGAATCGAACACATATTTTCAATATTGCCTGCATTTTAACAAATTTCTTAATACTTAAGCACGACAGTAATAATATCGATATGATAATGCTGTAATAAGAGTACGGAAAGAGTAATAATATAGTACGATAAAGTGCGTAAATAATACATAATAAATTAGTTTACTTTATCTTTTCTTTTTATTTCTTAATTTATCAGCTTTGCTAATAAACTAATTGAAAAATGACGAGTAAATGTTTATTTGCCCCATTTCTTGATATCGTGTTCTTGCAGGAGAGCGGTGAAACTACTCCCATCAACTTGCAAAAGTTACTGACTCCCGCGTCAGATTCGCACGAGTTTGTGCAATCCAAAAACAGTAAGTTGTCTGAAATTGTAAACAGTGTAACGTAAATCCGTAAATTGTAACCAGCACACTGCAGTGGGTGGGCTTTCAACACGTTTCGGGACATTTGTTTGCGAAATAACATATGCATACAGAGTGTGACACAACACACTTGTAAAACAAGCGTCATACTTTTCAGAGTTATGTATGTCAAGGAATGCTTAGGCATTCGTAGTTACGATAAATTTGCTGAAATATTGTTGACAGTAAGTAGGACGAGATTTATATAGCAAAAAACTTTTTTTAGGAAAAATGTTTGCGTCCTCGTACTTTTATGCACCGACTCATCCAACTGTCGAGGATCAAGTTGAACTCGCTCGTCGAATTTCGCATTCGTTAAGCGACGTTAAAAATATGAAGAGTAAAGGGCAATCTATGTATGTGAACAGGAAGAAACGATCTGTTAAATGGATTCACGATGGCAACGGTATGTTTATGGTGTGGTTATCATTTCCACTTGTTACTATGACCGAAAAGTTCTCTCATACCCCCCACCTTCAGGAGTGTCTACACTCCGTTATTTCCGCTTTTTGTAAACTTTACATTAACAAATTTTATTGCGACAAAATGTTTGTGCTACAATGTTAATGGGCATTTTTATGTTGCAATTCTTGAGCTATGTAATATCCGCAAAGCAAAATGTTATACGTCAAAAATGCTGCGCGTGAAAGATCCTACGACTGGAAATTTCGTAACGTTAAATAGTCTACCTTCGATGCTTCCGTATCTTAAAATTTCTCTCCTATGTACCAAGTAATCTTGAGTAATCTTGATTTTTATTCATTTTCAATTTACCTGTCTATTTAATCCACCGTTAATTTTTGTAGTTGCATATATGCAGTTCATAATCGCTAGTACTTACGGATTTCAGGTGTTGAAGATGAAGAGGAGCCATCGACTCCAGGCTACAGAGTAAGTTGATTCAGATTTATTTTAACTTTTCAATCAAATTCTTCGACAGCCTAACAATTTTTATTGTGAACGTTACGTTCAAAGCAAAAATCTTATTTTTTACTTTCTGTCCAAAGTGCAATTCAATTGTCGTACATGCGTGAAACCACGAAATATGCTTTTTACATTTTTCGTTTTTTTTTTGTTCACGTATTCAGTTATACCATATGCAAGACATAGAAATGAGAGTAAGTAGTAGGCAGGAAAGAAATAACTTAAATAAATCATTTTTCTGTCCCAAAAAAGGTGAACATACATTTTGTCAAAAGCGTCTTCATAATTTCAGCAGTTGTGACATAAGAAATCTGAAAACTGACAGTTTGACTGATTCGATAGTTTTAATGTTAAACCATATTTGTTAAAATTATAATTCTGAAATTTACCTGCACGTACTTTGTAACCGTGATGTGATCAATTGATTCCCTTTTTAGGAAAAGGTGCCATTGAAATGCATGATGAATCCAAATGGAAAAGTATTGGATATACATGGCATTCAAGCGTTGGGTGAAGAAGTGAATATCCAACCGATGCCAAAGAATCCTGAAAAACTGTTTGACATTGTTCGTGACTTAAACAATCAAAGAGGACGAGGTAAGAACTTTTTCATTTTACAACAATTTTAAAAGCAGGGTTCAATTACTAGAGGTTCTTGGCCAACTGAATTATTATTATATAAAGTTTTGCTCAATCTGTCATTTTGTACTTAATCGAAACTAAACAGAATTATTTCGTATAAAAATTTATCAATGCAAGTCGAGTAATACATTTTTGATTTTACGGTATAACTCAGGAACATTATTGTGTTTTTATTGTAAATTTATTGACGAATAAATTCGATGGAATAGGTGCCGAAATATTTGCCAAACGTAGAAAAAGATCTGAAAAATGGGTGGTGGATCAAGATCAGTCACAAACCCCTAACACACCCGGTATGCCGAAAACACCAACATACCCGGGAAAGTTGGTGCGTATAATTTTGCAAAACAGGTACCAATGTCGAGCAATAATGCAGGACAAACGTGCAAAACTGTGGCTATTTTCAGGAAATGAATGGCAATTCCAAGTACTCGAGCTTGCCGCCGCTTACAACTTTTGTACCCGACTCCACCGTTGAGAAACAGTTTTACAATCCGTTTACCGTGGATCTATCGTTAGACAGCACAAATCCACCAACAACAGGTGGGTAAAATATAAATATAAATACATCTTATAAATGTCATATTCTATGCTGAACGTGATCTCATTTGGCACCTTTCGCTGGCAATGCTCTTCAATGTATTTTCGTGTATGAGAATCGGCTTAGGACGATCAGTAAGTAACAATGTCACAAAAAACTTTTTCTGTTTCGTTAGGTCTGGATTTTATATTATACTTTTTGTATACTATTTATATTTTGTATATTTATTTATCTCCAACGTGCGACTTGGATCATTGAACGTTGCGATGTGAATAACCGAAAAAGAATGTTCTAGAATTCCAATGGCTGTTGACACCTTCTCTACTTACAATTAGAGATCGATGTTAAACTTGTCGGTAAGAGTTCAATGATCCACGGGGCTCCAATTGGCAACCGCTATCGATGTTATTCAATCAACGCGAGACGCACGCCCGATTTTTTCGTCTATATCTAAAATAAACAATGATTCGTACTTCCTTGCCAATCAGTATTTTTATACCGATTAATCTCAGTTAATTAAGACCATGCTGCCACCGACATTTTTTTAGAAACTAACACGCTTTCAACGTCGAAACCTATTCTAATCGTACGCGATTGATTTCGGCAACGGTGAAGTTGATTTTACGGTGCATGAAATAAGAAAAAGGTATATCACTTTTACCATGTAGTTTGCATATTCGATTTGAAGTATTTAGAGCAGAACGCTCTAGTACCTTCCTACTTTTTAACTGGCCGGAAAATGTTTATAGTCAAAATTACTTGTTCACAGAAACATATGACGAAAATTTTATTTTTGTAGGAAATGCCAAATTTTGTCTTTCCTTTAACATCTTCCTTCCATGCGTCAACATTCAAATGTAAGCCGAAATAACTTCGCCGAGTGTTTTATTACTAAGTGTCGCGTATAAAAAACGTGTTTTCTGTACGTACCAGATTAAAAGCGACGGAAAATGTTTGTGGTTAGTGTGTGTCGATTATCGTAGATTAACTGTAAAAACGTTCTTTACGCTGATCGAAAGTACAGAAACTATTTAATTATTCCCGGAAAATCGCGTTAATAAGAATTTTAAACTGATCGAGTGCCGTAATAACACCAATTAATTTCTTTGACAGTAACTCGCAAAGCCGCGACAATTTATTTATCCGATACGAATACGTGTTAGGACTATAAATACATAAAAACTTCAATATACCATTTTGTAGCTGTTGGGGCGTTATCTACTTAAACGCGTCAATTGTTACCGTATGTTTGAAGCAGAGATATACATACAGGGTGTAACATATCATCGGGGACCTTTTTTACGATCGATAGTACGCACCAAAAGGTGAAAAACGGAACAAGGAAGTTAGGTCCGAAAATCACCCCCTATCGAGATACAACCCCATTTGTAAAAAATTTAAAAAAAATTATATCTCCGAAATAGTAAGTCGGAGAGGAGCGGTTTTAATTGCAAAATAAGCGGAAAAGATTAAAGTTTACTAAAAAAATATATCCACATCTATTATAACAGTATGCGTGAAAGATTATCGGTTGCCCAAGTGACTACACTGAAAAATCTCTCACGCATGTTATTATACATTGTATTGTACATTAGTGTGTGTTGCACGGCGGCTCGAAAACATATGATAGATGTGGATCAGCTGTCGTCAGTAGCATTAGGTTCGTCGGTAGCACGGCAATGTAACGGTGTTTAACAATTTTTTACGCCGAAACCGTGCAATAATGTTAAACTTTTTTTAGGCTGTCTTCGAAAAGGGAGCCTTGACGCATTATCCTTATTTTTCTCAAGTTGTTAATCAACCGCTATCATAGAAAAATTCAAAGTTTTTTTTATAAACAAATAAAAATGCTACGTAATGGTAATGATCGAAGCAGTTATATTTTTTTTAGTAAACTTTGATCTTTTCCGCTTATTTTGCAATTAAAACCGCTCCTCTCCGACTTACCATTTCGGAGATATAATTTTTTTTAATTTTTTACAAATGGGGTTGTATCTCGATAGGGGGTGATTTTCGGACCTAACTTCCTTGGTCCGTTTTTCACCTTTTCGTGCGTACTTTCGATCCTGAAAAAGGGTCCCCGATGATATGTTACACCCTGTATATGTATATTACTGATATATGTACGTATAGATTCATCGTCTTGTTAGTGTGACCGTACGTATGCTCCACTTATGTTGAAGTACGCACCGATGTGCAGAGCCTGATCGTGAGTTTGAAAGCCTTTTCCTTTTCGCGGAGTGATTCTCAAGCCTGATAATTACGAGATGCGGACATGTTACGGCGCGGGGATGCATTTAAAGCGCGGAAATTCGAATGCGTTGAAGTTTCAGCGAGTAGATATTGCAAGATTTAAGAACTATAGGGTACGGAAATGGTTCAAACGGGTTGCTGTATTAAGGCGTAGAAATTTCAGTATTTACAGCTGTCAATATGTAGAAATTTTAATGGTCACGAACTTTAAGGAGTTACTACTGTCATTCTGGTTCAATAGTCGTTTGATCGGAATACACTTGTCCATTGCCTTTTGTTTAACTGTACTTTTATTTATAGGGATAGCAACATTGGTACACTAGAATGTAAATTTTCGACTATGATATTCAAAAGTTTTCTATGTGTCACATTGGCATCTACTTAAAACTTATAAACGTACAAATTAGTATTCTCATACAGGGTGTAACATAAATGCGGCAACCTTTTTCAGAATCGATAGTACTCACCAAAAGATGAAAAAAGGTCTCTAAAGTTTTGCCTAAGAACCACCCCCTATCGAAATATAACCCCATTTGTAAAAAAAATTTTAAATATCTACATCACAAATTATCAGTCACTATCTACGGAAAGGAAGTCTTAGTCAGTGCCCTTAATTTTTGCCAAGTTGTTAAACACCTAATATGATATGGGTAATCGAAGTTGTTTGGATTAAACAAGAATACATGCTGCTTAACTGCAATAATTGCAGAGATTATATTTTTTATTAACTTTACATTTTGGAGATAATTAAAAAAAAATCATTTTATGATTTATGAATAAAAAAATCATATTATGATTTATGAATAAAAAAATCATATTATGATTTTTTTTTAAATTTTTACAATAGGGTTATATATTGATAGGAGGTGGTTTTTAGACAAAACTTTACAGGCTTTTTTTCATCTTTTGGTGTATTATTGATTCTGAAATGGGTCCCCGAATTTATGTTACACCCTGTATAATGCATTTGCCTCTTTGAGTAGAATAATACAAATTGTAACCATATTCCTATATGTGTTTAAGTATTCATTAAAAAAAATCACTGAAGTGCACAGGTATACATACATATACTTTCAATATTACAACATATGCTTATTCTCTATACACTCTTTTCTATATCTATACATTTACATCACAAAAATATGTTTTATCGCCTGTGATAGAAATGATGCCAACATTTGATTTATTCTCTTAAATTTTATATGTAGATCTTATTTTGAAACGGGCTACTAAAATCGAATGAAACTAAATATTGTCACAGAAATTTATCTGATATGCAAGTTAAAAGGTTTTGTAAAAGATTCTAGTGGGCGTGTTCTTTCCAATTATGGTTCAAAATAATTTATTAGTAATATTATTTGTGTTCTTCAAAACAGAACATGTACATACTTTTTGCATTGTTCTCGCCTTTCTTTAAAATAACTCTAACAATACTACATAATTTGAGTATATAATTTCATTTAAAGAATGTCTAGGATCTTAAAATGAACGTCACGTCATTAACTATGAAATTAATATGTCCACTATATTTATGGCGTTACCCTTCAAGTGACCCAATTTCTATACGGAATACACTTTTCGCATCACTGCTCATTCGGCATTTCACTGATTTGATTAAACTGGTGTATCTTCTATGTTCGAAATAGAAATAGGAAAAGTAGGTTTTTTTTATTTCTGTCGTTCTGCTTAGTCCTCAATTTTCGCCTAAACCGTTTCAGGTAGAAGCAACAATTCTCGTTGCAACAATAAAAAGTGCAATCATACGACCGAGGTAAAAAAAATTTATCTAAGAGAAGTGGCTGTCGGTACAGATACCGACTTTCCTCGCGATAGATCTCAATCATCGATTGTGGAAAAGTCAGGGCGAATTACTTTTGATTCTGAGAACGATCGACGTAATGGCTACTATACAAGGAATAATAGTAATGGAAATTCGGCAATAAAAGCGGCTAACAACGGCAGACGTAATAACGGCTATAACAAAGCTTCGCTGAGTAAACCTAACTTTTCTAACGCACAGAACGCTACTAACAAAGAGGAGAAAAATCACGTTCGAGAACGGTTCGTTAAGGAATATTTGCAAAATACAAGTAACGATAAGGAGAAGTTTGTGAATAATCAACGAGAAGCAGAAGGGCTACGCGCAAACAGCGAAGAAAGCGAATACACTCCGGTACCGGTGAGACAATTGATACAGGAATTTGAAAAAACCTGTAGACCCGTTCTGCAATACAAACAGATCAGTCCAAAGGTCATTCCGATTGTACAACAATGTCCTCTTGATAATGATATAGCGCGATTCTTTGAAACGCGAAATCCTGTCAAGTGCAACACTGAAGAGCAATATAGCAGGTGAGGCACAATGAAATTGACGATCTTTCAAAATATTTGGTGATTTTCTTCTACGGGAATTTTATGATTTGCTCGACTTTCCTGTCTGATGTTTCCGACCACACATCTTTTTCATGAAATCGATTTACGTTATAATTTCAAGCTTTAGACATTTAGAAGAATAACTGTTTATAAAAGTACGTGTGCGGAGATGGTAATCTCTAAAATGGTACTTCTTAAGCTTAACTTCTTGTTAGACACTAATAATTATGTTTCGGTGATGGTTAGGACGAAAAACAATGTCCGAGATTTTCCGATTTACAATTTTTGAGTCCTTTTTTTCTTATTTTAAAATGTAAAAAATACAATAAAAAATAGGTCCGCAAATCATACCCTTTCGAAGGAAAGCCCGTTCAAGCCGATATGGAGGCAACTTTTTTAATAATTGTATTTCCGACGTAGAAGGTTCTGAGAGTCTGACTTTTTTAAAAATGTTACGGGAAAAAATCAAAATTTATTAAAGAAAGTGCGAATGCTGTGATTACAACTGCTAACTAGTATTTATTTTTATTTACTGTACATAGCTTTGTTCGTTGTATTGTAGCAGGTGTTCAACAATCTGAGAAAAATTAAACATCCTTAAGTAAGGACCTACTTAACAATTGCAATCACAGTATTCATGTTTTTATTTATCAAATATTTTCAATTATATGTATTACAATAAAAAGAATCTGGCGTTGACGACTCACCCTTCGGGAGGTATAATTTTTCAAGAAGTTACGTCCATTTCAACTTAAGCGGGATTTATCTCGAAAGAGTTTTGTTGCGTTTTGCATAATATTTCAATATGGCATATGAAGTAAAGTAAACATATATTACTGAGCCGCTCACAGATGAGTATAATTCGTTGAAATGTCTATTTCATTCCTGTTTTCTTGGTCCTACGTAAAATGGATTTTATTTTTCATAATGTGATTATTTTTAAGTATAAACAGTATTCACCAAAAGCAGACCCTTTTAATCCGTTTATAGTCAACAGTGCATATAAGCAACATTTAAACGAGACAAATATCAAACGTAGTATTTGTGCAATTTTGATAAAAAACGGGTAGGTAATTTCTATTAGAGTCAAACGTTGATTTCTATTTTAGCTTGAGACAATAATGATAATATTTCAGCCGAATGACACTAATAAGACTGTGCTTGCTTTATGCTTATAATCGAATCAAATATTATTCTTTATACGTTTGCTTTTCTTTTTAATTATCGATAACTAACGAAAACAAACCTAGCCGTGAATCACAAAAAATCGAAGAGTAAAAAAAGATAAAGAACGGGGAACGCAAAATGTATAGATTTAGGTTCCAAGATCGTAATTTCATTTTGAGCAACTATGCAGAGTAACGGAGCAGGAAGAGTACGAGGAGCCCATTCAGCTAGATGATCATTGTAACAACGGTTACGTGTCCACCGACGAGACAGAGTACACAACCGACGAGAGCGACTCCCAATTAAATGATTACGGTAGCGAGGAAATGATCTATCGCGAGAAATCAGAGTCATCGGCGATGACGAACTGCGAGCGAGAATACTCTTCGTTATTTCAAGAAGAATACTCGAGACGTCGACGATCGACGACCTCTGAGGAGTTAGAGAATTTGTATAAAGACGAAGACACGAAATTCTTGAACTCGGACGCGATGATGCCAGCGGAAGCAAAGTCGTTGTTACTTTCCATGGTGGCTTCTCAGGAAGATATTCTGGAGACTATTAAACATTTACGCAATACACCAGTTTTGGACAACCTCTTACACGCTGCTTCGCCAGACTGCAAGTTTTCGGATGTCTATCCTGACGTAGGCAAGTTAACCTGCATGCGCTTTTGTAGATGTCTCTAAATCTAATACCTAGATGTGTAGTGTAAATTGCTTGCGAATCTAGAAAGACCATGGAAATTCCCAAGCGCACAGGTTGCAATGCTTAGAACGTGCACTCCGTGGAAATTTTAATGAATTTAAGTTTCATCGCGTAGAAATATCAACGCCTAGAAGCATGATAGGGCAGAGATTTCCACGCGTAGAAATATTGGAAATTATAAAATTTCAGGAAGGGAATTTCTCATGGCAGCGAATCACCCTGTAATTCTAATAAGCTTTTAGCACAAGGATTCTCTCCAGCTTCTTTGTTTTGTTTCATGTGATTGCATAGATTCCTAAGACTTTGAGAATGAACGTTAAGCACAATTTTCGGTTCGATATATGTTTATTTTGTCTTGGAACCCAAATACCCTTGATCCTCTGAACTGAAGAGAAAATATTCGGTTCGAGATGATCTGACGTAAAAAAGTTCTGTATGTCATAGAATTATTCTTTTAATAAAATAATAATAAAGCAATTAAGTATTTGTCCCATTAAACAGTATATTATTCGAGCCATTATATTTTGCAATTAATATTATTCTTAAGATAAGTTTGTTTGATAAAAGAACGTATTATATGACATACTTACGGTGCGTTCCACGTTAAGTGATCAGGGTTTTTGCAGTCATGTCACAGATTTTGATAAAATTTTAATATGTTGTAGGTAACGCTGAGAAAAAAAAACCCATTTGAAGGAATTTTCAAAACAATAAATATTTTTTAAGTTACTAGCAGTCACTGTTTTGTGCATGGGTTTTTAAAAAAATGTATAACTCTCAAACCAAAATAGATACAGAAATTAGCGAAATACCAAATTATTCGGAAATCCTCAATGTTTTAGAAAAAAATATAAATTTCGTGTAACTTGTTTTTAAATTGTTGAAAAAATGTTTTTAATTTTTGAATCTTAAATTTCGTCCAATATGTACCTTCAGACATTTTTTGAACTTTTTTTTTCATCATTGTCGAAATGTCCTCTAACCATAACTTCCAGCCGAATTTTGGGCCAAAGAATACTTTTCGAGCTATGAATTTTTATGTACCACGGTGCCGGTATTGGCGCGCGGCTTCACCCTTTGCGCGACGCACATAGCTGCTGGTAGTGAGACCAAAGCGTTGATCAATGTCCTGCATTTGCGCTTCAATATCTTCAAAAGTATACCTCGCAATTTTTTGGTGATTTTTTTTATAGCAACATCATAATGTCCTCTACAGACATCTTTCAGCGGTATGTTGGAACAATGAATAGCTTTCAAGTTAGGAATTTCTATGTACCGTGGCGTTCGGTTTTTCGCCCGCGATCCCGACCGAACCGTAACACGTATACCTGCCGTTATTGGAAAAAAACCCTTGCTCGGTGCTCTCTCTGATTCTCATTTCACAGTATACCTGCAGAAAAAGATACCACAGTAAACTTTTGCCATGCATTGTATTAATATTGACCATTTGGTTTGTCTTTCATGAGTACCGGAAAATGGTTTTGTTGTACTGTACCGACTACTAAGTAGAATTTCATGATCGATGTACTCTTCATTTGAACAATATATTGATATTAATAATATATTTTATTATCATTGATCATGAAATTCTACTTACAAGACAACGGTACAGTAAAGGTACAGTACAACAAAACCAATTCCCGGTACTCATAAATCGCATGCAGTAATACTTCTCAACGAAAATGAAGTTGCAATAAAACCATATTCTTTTTTAAATACAAACGAAGCCAGTATTATTTGAATTCGACGTTAATGATCTTAGAACACGAATTTTATATTTATATTTACATATACACATATATTGTAGATAACTTGTAAGATAGCAGGAAAACTTGTAAATTACGTGGACTTAGAATGCACAAGCGTTTTTAATGTGAACGTTGCCGGTCTCAAGCCCGGAAAACACAGAGGGGAAACGATGTTCATTATAGCATATAACAATTGAAATATTGTTTCTTGAAAGACAAACCAAATGGTCAATATTAACACAATGCATGGCAAAAGTTTATTGGGCTATCTTTTTCTGCAGCTATACTGTGAAATCAAAATCAGAGAGAGCACTGAGCAAGGGTTTTTTCCAATAACGGCAGGTATACGTGTTACGATTCGGCCGGGATCGCGGGCGAAAAACCGAACGCCACGGTACATAGAAATTCCTAACTTGAAAGCTATTCATTGTTCCAACATACCGCTGGAAGATGTCTGTAGAGGGCATTATGATGTTGCTATAAAAAAATCACCAAACAATTGTGAGGTATACTTTTGAAGATATTGAAGCGCAAATGCAGGACCATTGATCAACGCTTTGGTCTCACTACAGTGCGTCACGCTAAGGGCGAAGCCGCGCGCCAAATACCGGCACCGCGGTGCATAAAAATTCATAGCTCGAAAAGTCTTCTTTGGCCCAAAATTCGGCTGGAAGTTATGGTTAGAGGACATTTCGACAATGATGAAAAAAAATGTTCAAAAAATGTTTGAAGATACATATTGGACGAAATTTAAGATTTAAAAATTAAAAACATTTTTTCAACAATTTAAAAACAAGTTACATTAAATTTATATATTTTTTTCTAAAACTTTGAGGCTTTCCGAATAATCTGGTATTTCGCTAATTTCTGTATCTATTTTGGTTTGAGAGTTATACATTTGTTAAAAAACCCATGCACAAAACTTTGACTGCTCGTAACTTAAAAAATATTTATTGTTTTGAAAATTCCTTCAAATGGGTTTTTTTTTCTCAACGTTACCTACAACATATTAAAATTTTATCAAAATCTGTGACATGACTGCAAAAACCCTGATCACTTGACGTGGGACGCACAATGTATGTATGTATGTACATATATTAATTCTTTTATTTGATTTTGATTTATTTTAGAAATTTGTTTTATAATTTATTTAACAATATTGTGTACATATCTATGTATATACATACGTAAATAGGAGTCGGAAGAAAATATGTGTCCAAGCCTAGGATTATTTTAGCACACGCGATTTGTATACATGTACGTGATGTTTCCTATGTTATAGGTGGAAATAAGGATAACAATGTTATATCAACGTTGCTGATTTGTGGAAATGTTTTATTAACAATTAACTTATCACAAAATATAAAACCTGAATTTCGAAACAAAATCACTATTAAATTTGTAGGATTTAATATCAAGTTGATACCAGATTTGTATGAAAATTATTGTTTCTTTCAAGCTTTACATTGTTGTCGTACATTTTTAACAAATCATATCAACATCATTTGTATATCTCAACTAAATCCATTTGATCGAATGTGCCCCCACTATATGACGGAAAAAGTTGGAACTCCCTGATATAATGAATGTACATACGAGTATGTACTACGTATGTACGGAAATGAAAAATGTAATGTTTTGAGTAAAGCTTCGTTTTTAAGAAAATTAATTTTGAAAATGTGCTGGTAGGTATATGTTCACTTAACTTCTTATTACATAATGACTTGATAAATTTCTTAGCAGATCTCTTCTCGATAGAATCTACAATCTTATCAATGTCATACGAGAAACATATTTCATAAGACAAAATGTTTTTATTCAAAAGGTTTTAGTTTTTACAATTACAGTATAGTATAAAAGACCCATATGCGACGACATGGACAACATTTCGAGTAACTTTTGGGATAATAAAGTAAAACCTTTGGAAAGCAAATATTTTGTCATATGTAATATCTTATTTGTTTTACCTTATATTGATAAGACATCAGATTCCATCGAAATTGCCAGATGTACGACACCAAGGTTCGTTGAGTCATACTGAAATTAAGTGAACGTAAGATTGGTATTTTTGAATCGATTCTCTCGGGAACAAAGCCGCATATTATATACCAAGCAATTACATCAAATTTCAGTATTAAAATATTCTTAAAGCGCATGTTAACAACACATGAAAATTGCACTCTCATTTCTTTTATGAGCATTGAGCAAAAGCAACATAGAAGTCTTTAAAATAAAAAGGAGAAAATTGAAACGGGAGATATCAAACCTTGTTTAAATTGTATCGCGATAGATGTATACACAGTGTTGTAATGTTTTCTGGTGTTTCAGGTAATAAACTTTACGAAAACAATACCTACAACGGGCCAACGCTTGCCAGTGTCCACAATTTGAAGAATTACAATACCGCACCTCGCGGGTGGGATCAGTCTTTAACTTTCTATCGGCCGATAAAGTTCGAGAAGCCACAGGAAATCGTTTATTCTGATTTTTAAGCGTAGCACAGAGACGTGATAGTTGCAACTATGACGCCCTCTAATTCGGTATGTTCCAAATATTTGTTAATTTCTATTCTGTCTCCAGATTACTGTATAATTATGCTGCGCGGTCCCGACAGTAATACTTGATAAATTTAAAACGTCTATATCAAAATTGTGTCTGGTTGGACCTTATTAAATGTAATGATTCGCCTGGCATTGCGTTCTTAAAAATTGTTCATCCTTGAAAGAAAATATCTGAAGTTTGGTGCACTGCAAAGACACGAATAAAAAATTTTAATGTTAATAATGGCTGCGTATTTCTTAACATATTTCTTTAAAGTGTTTACCCAAGAAAATATAATTATGAGATCCAAGTAGTTCGTTTGTAACATAAAACAGAACAATGCGTCTGCGTACTCGCCATTTTCCAGCGCGTTTAATGATCAAAATTCTATTGGAGGGTTTCAAAAGCTGTGAAAATAACTTCTAATCAAAAGAAGCTATAATCCGTGATGAAGATGCCATCTTTTTTTGAAGTCTATCAAGAACCTGTTCCGAAGCATATGTCAAGCCGATGTCGGGATCGCGGCGGTTATACAGTATTAGAATTACTGCTATTCAATGATAACAATTATGAGACTAAAGAATGCATCACGTCACATCTTTTTTAGACACAGAAGACGCTATTGTGACTCTATTCCGTGAATACATCAGCGAAAATTACTTCGAGTTTTACCGTTATTAATGGTGCATTCACTATAATTATGACCTATTCAAGCTTTAAATTTGTAAGATGAAACAAATTTGTTGAAACTGGAAACCATGCTACAATATGCATTACACATTTTGAAGCTTCGTGTTGCTTGATGATATATGTATCTACCTCTCCCTTAACGTCTTGTTAAGATGTTGGTCTTTATTTATGCTTTTGATCGTGTTATGTTATTGCATTTTACTTTATAATATTAGGTGAATAAATGTTGTTTTCATAATGTCTGGTGTATTATTCAGTACCTCCTTTCTACTTGGGACGGTGAGTATGAAATTTAACAGGGAGTAAGTTCTTACATTCAGCAGGGTTCACAAAGTTTGATTAAAATTACTCGGCGATCTCGCGACGATACGTCCACCCTACTTAATGATTCATTTTGTAAAATAAGGAGAACAAATCGAGTCACATTTAATGAATTTTTTTAAGCGTGATATCGCGATCAAAATAGAAGAATATCAATATATCCTATTTTTTTTTACTAAACAAATAATAATTACTTGTTGGGCAAATAAAATTATGCCAAATTGTGTGTCCCTTTTCTCGACAAAGACATACTTTTGTACTTCAATTTTTGTGACACATTAGAAAAAAAGAACCACACATAGGTACCGGTGCTAACATTTTGCAAAAATCATCTGCCTACGTTTTTGTATGTAGCATACCGAAATCTAGCTAACCGTTCTTTACGGTCGTGTACGACATATTCGAACTTTACAAAAATCCGAGAAAATTGTGTACTTTCTGGTCGATTTCTCATGGACTAATCCAAATTAGATTTTTTAGTTGAAAAAATGGCACGTTTTGTATATTCAACGTGAAACTGATCCGATTAGAATAAGCTCTAGAACAACCAATACACATTTGGTGAGTATAAAACTTTGAAAAATAGAAAAATGTATAATTCTTAAGTAATTATTATTTACTCCCTTTAACTACCTAATATTATTTATTTAATTTAAGTAACACAGGTACTGGATTGTTCAATTAATGACACTAATCGGTTCAATTTGATTTATTGATTTTTAATTTAATCACACATCACGAATATAATCACGGTTGATGTTAACTGGCACTAAATTGGAAAAATGTGTTTAGCAATGAATAATAGTATGATTTATGAAATTGGTACCTGAATTACATTAATTATGTAATAATAATAATTATACATGAATTATATTAATTATAATTACAAATAATTATTTCCATTCGATCGTAAAGATACATAAAAACGTTCTTCTTTTTTAATTGTGGTAATTCGAGAGTTTTAGGGAAAATTTCATTTTTAACAAATTATACCATCTAAAAAGAAACGCTGTTAACCCATTTATAGTCAACGTTGCTACTATGAAATATTTTATATTTCGTTTTACAAAAGTACTATAAGTTTTGAATGTACTTGTTTATGTACAGTAACAAATGAATATGTTTCATTTATGCAACATTGACCATCAATGGTTTAATACGTATATTATCAACAATAGTATTGTATTTTTTAGTATATGTATACCGAAGTATATAGTAAAATAGATTTTGCCTCCAGTTACAATAGAATTATATGTCATTTAAGTAGTGAAAGTAATTACCGAAACAAAATGGAACAAGTTCAAAGTGTAACAATTGAGAATGTGTGTTTGTATGTAGGTAAATTGGACCAAACGGTTTCTGTACTCTATTATTCTGTATTTCTGTACCCTCGCGCGATTCGTCTGTCGCGGCGCGGTGCAAAGGCAAAGTCAATCCCCTCGCCGCACTTCCCGCCGAGATGGTTCAGAATCCGTTTGGCGGGGTTACATATACATAGTTTGTACAGATACTTACGTGTTACAAAGTTCCCACGCTAATATTGTTCACTTTTTGATTGTATCAAATCTCACAGATCAGCCTTTTTAGTAATATTTGCATTACAAAGGTCTTAATGCTTATCGTTAGGTCTTTGAACATCTATTGATTTCACTCTTCTCCAGAGTATGATATAAAAGTTCCATTACATACAGATAAACTGTGTTTACTGTGAGAAAGACAGATAAGCACTGTCCATATTTGCATTTACATAAAGATAGATCATCTCCGATTTCGAATAATACGTTATAAACATGCTAGATATGATCGCATTAGCGTACAGTTACAGATAATGCTTAAGGTATCACTTTCTAATCAGATTTAATTTGAAATGTTTTCGTTCCAATTATAGGACATATAATTTGATTTTAACACAGATTAGTATAAGGTCGTATAAGGATTTATAGAAAATCAGTTTTAATAAAGATACGATATTCAAAAAACACTAACGAGAGTAATTATTGCAACACGATAACGTCTTGTAGCCTTAAAAACTGCAAACCAGATTTATTATTGTAGCCTATTCTACGATAATTAAAGTAGAACACTTGTTCATTCTTATGAGATTTATACAATTTTAAGAATATGTAAATACACATTTTTTTATTAATTAGTCAGTAATAAAAGCTTGATAATTCGAAGCGATATACTGAACATAAAATTCCCGTTGACAATATCGCTAAGTGTATCGAAACTGATGATACAACATTCAATCTCTGATACGATGAAAAATTTATAAATAATGCCTAGACATTATCAACGCAAATTAAATTAAACTGGATGTAAGATGACTTTAACACCGATTAATACTGATAACATATCTTTCAGTTTTTGTTTACATATACATATATGCATATTACAAATTTGTATGCCTGATGTTCCAACACACACGTTAAAATTAAAATCTGTATGACTGTCAATATAACAAATTGTAGCAAAAAGAACAACCCAAACGGAATAATTAAAAAAAGCTATTTTTTTCACTCAAAATAGGATTTCAAGTTGAAGATGCTATGAAATTTGTTCTTTCGACACCACCCTGCGCCATGTCACAACATGGAATTAAAAATGGATTGAGTTTTGATAGGCGAACAACTGAATGAACAGTTTTAATAAAATTGTGATTCCGTTAAATTTATAAATACATATTCAACAGAATGCCCTGAAGATTAAACGTAACGCAAAAAATGCATAGAAACAATACTGCAACGAATCAGTGAACAGTTGTTAGTTCTAAATCAACTTTTATGGCTTGATAATAAAGTATAACAATAGTCTACTCACTTGATTTAAAACTTATAATTGATGACTCGCCCAATACACAACATTCATTTTGTTTTCATTCCCTAACAATTAACGCGCCC
This sequence comes from Mimumesa dahlbomi, assembly GCA_917499265.3. Classification (NCBI taxonomy): domain Eukaryota; kingdom Metazoa; phylum Arthropoda; class Insecta; order Hymenoptera; family Crabronidae; genus Mimumesa; species Mimumesa dahlbomi. The sequence goes on along the minus strand of OU824118.1, from coordinate 4,001,409 downwards.
TAAAGCGCATCTACACTTGAGCCGTAGTGTGACTGCACCCAGTAGTTTTTCTATTGTTCTATGCCGATTTCGGCACTTTTAGGCATGTATTTTTAGAAAAAGAAAGCTTCAACGATTTATTCAGGCCGATTCGGAAGCGTAATAGTAGTTTTGTTTCAAGTCTGCAACCGACAAGTTTTGACTATCATCGTATTGTAAGGAGCCAACTGGATGAGTTAATGCGACACGAATTTGTCAATTCTATACGAATACCACCGAAGGTACAAAATTATTTTCGAAGCACACTAGTCTGACGCAGTTCAACGAACCATGGCAAAGCTGATGTGCAATCGAGACGGAGTTTAGTTCACATGGGAACACATCCTAAGAGAGAGTTCGTTTCTTCTAGTCAATTTGTTTTTGTATGTCTGGTGGCCTAACTGTTGTTTAATAGATCTGATGGATTTTATACGCCACGTATCCAACTATTTTGGCACGTCTTTAATTCCGATTTGAAGGACGTCGGAGACTACGATGGGTGCTTAATCAACTGCTAGTCTCGTTACCCTGATATCTCTACGTATAGGTAACTCCGTGGTGCACACCATGTACAATATTAAACCAAGCATGCTAGACGTAATGAGATAGTATTCTAGTAGGTCATGTCAGATTTTCTATGAAGCTTGTTATATACATAGTAAGCCTGCTGAACAGTTCTACTTTTCCTCTAGTTTATTTGGGATTACATAGCGGGCTCTATTAACTCGCTCGACTATTGTGTGATTATTTCGGAAATCGAACTGATGATCTGGAACAAATTTTACTTTGCTTACTAGAATATTCCACGTTTTTAAAAGAACTTTTTCAAATTGCTTGGACATAATGGGCATATTATAAAATGGCTTGTGAGCTGATATGATATCAGTTCAATCGGTAACTATCTTGGTCTAGAAATCGTAATGCTTAATGCAACCTTCCATTGATCAGAATATGCATTGTCAGTTAATAAATTATAACCAGAAGACTTCCCGTGGTTAAGTTTTCTATTAATTGTATTTTTCACATCGTTTGGAAAGATATATTTTACAAGCAAGGTCATAGAGAGAGTGCATTCTAAGTAATTCCGGATTTTTTTGTTGTTTTGGTGAGTAGCGCTTAAACCCTTCAGTCAGATGTGCCACAAATAACTCTCCCTTTTCTGCGTCAGGCTCAGCGCACTCATCGTGTGCTTTCGTAATTGAAAGATTTGGTTTACATGGTTGTTTTGATTAAAAATCATATTTTTTACTTCACAGTGTGTCTTATAGAATTTTGACTTATCGGTGGGATTTGTACTTATTTGTCATATTCATCTTGATTTCCATTTCTCAGCTATTTTTACTTTTCCTTCTGCGATTTCCTCAGAGTAGTTAAGAGTTATTTTCTTGTCACCAGTTTCAGGAATTGCCATTCAAGCTGCCATTTGCATTAGTTTCGAAGTATGTTCAATACCGCCTACAATTTCTTCTTTATTTTCCAATGATATCTTCAAACGAATATCTCCATCGATTGTTTTCCAAAGACTGATAATGCCAGCTTAGTGTTGGTATTAGTACAGTGTGATAGCTTTGAAACAGATGCAAGATTTGCGTAAATCTATGTTATACCATCAGTTACAAAAAAATCTAGCATGACCAAATTTTTTTTCTTATTTATAGACCAATAAATAGGTTGCCCTGCTAAACACTAGCCGTAATTACTTACAGCCACAGCTTTTTGGATTTCTGTACTCCTTACGGTGGTTAGCTTCAATCCTCAGTGCAAATGCTTCATGTTATACAATTATTTTAAAAAATCTAAAGTGAAAATTATTGGGCAGTCTTCATAATGTAATTGATTCTCGAAATACGATCTGTAATGAAATCGCTGCTAAGACAATATGCAAATGAAGATTATAGTATTAGTTGAACGGGACACATCAACCATAAACGTCAATACACGTAATTGCTGTGTTCCACGACAATGATTAGTATTTTCGCAGCTAGATTACGAATTTTGATAAAACTTAAATATGTGGTAGCTGCTGCCAAAAAATATCTTTTGATGAAGTTTAAAATATATTCAATATGTTTTGAGTTGCAGGTAGTCCAAGACTAGTGCATATGCTTTTGTAAAATGATAACTCTCAAACCAAAATGAATACAGTCGTAAATAACAACCATTTATTTCTGAAAACCTCAAAGTTTTATATGAACATTATAAATCTAATGCAACTTGTTTTTAATTATTTAAACTTAAGTTTCGTGCAATGTGACGCCTGATTTTTTTTTCATCAACCTTGAACTGTCCTGTAAACTGTCCTGTGAAGAAAAATTCATAACTTGTAAATATGTCGCTGGAAGACATATTTACAGGGCATTTAAACGTTGATGAAAAAATAATTAAAAAGCCAGAAAGGTATACATGAGACAGAATTTAAGTTTAAACAATTAAAAACATTTTTTCGACAATTTAAAATCAAGTTACATTAAATATATAATTTTTTTTACTCAATTTTGAGGTTTTCTGAAATAAATGATTTTGTTATAAATGAGTTATAAATTTAAAAAAAAATAGGCTAAACTTGTATCTTGGAAGTATTAAGTACTTTAAAAATTTCTTAAAATGGGTTTTTTGGCATTACCTGCAACATATTAAAATATATTAAAATCCATGAAACGGCTACAAACAACCCTGATCACTTGACATGGTACGCACAAATTATTCCGTGAAAACTTTCTGTGTCTTACAAATGTCTATTAGCTACCGGCTCTTGAAGATTCTCATTAACGTCTAATTAAAAATTGCAGATATCCATGAATGCCTATCTCCAGAATATTATCAAACTCCTACTCAATTCAATACCATTGAACTTTGATCGGCAGCGTTAACTATCTGAAAGGAATCAAGTATATTATGTTAAACTGTATTTGTACACCAATATAAATTAGAGTAATCTAGTCTGGATGATCGTATGTATGTACTTGATATATTTTGCAGTACCTCGATGTTTAGCCCGTTGCATATGAAGAATGATAGTCACTCAAGTCTCTTTCTTGCAAATTTAGGGGGGATTTCATTGGTAGACTCTATGGTATACAAATTTGATTTATTTGAAATATTATTTCGGGAACTCTTGCAAAGTTTGATATATTCAAAAATTTTATTTATGTAAATGTTAAACAATGGAAGCTATTATCTTATGTATGGTTCGAAAGAAGAAAATTTAGACGTGTACTGGAGTAAACATTAAATAAATAACGCGTGATTACCAAATATTCAGGAAGTGTTACATCGTCAATTGTAGCTGGGTAAAAGAATTTTCATGTGATATTTCGTAAAAGTTTTAAAGCTAGCAAGGATATGCAAAAGTATTTGAATTAACATCATTGTTGCCTTAGCGAGCTAACATCTGTTATTACAGTAGATATTATTTAATACTTTTACCATTTCCATGTCAAAATGTCAAGAGCTTCGCCAGAAATTCAAAATTCATATTCTTTTTAGTGTCTCCTTTCAATATACAATACATCTTTACAATAAAATATCACCATCAGATTCTCGTTCGAAATCTTGTTCTATTAGAGAACAATGCTAAACATTTAATTCTGATTTAACAATAATAATTCTGTCTTATACTTAGTGCCGTATTTAACAATATCCACAAGATTTCACGTAATCAAAATAATAGAAATCTCGTGAGACACGGTGAATTTCAATTGATACAATTTTTATCTGTCAACAGCATAAAACTATCCGTCGTCGAATTTCAATTAATATTCGAGATTCTCTTATAATAATACGTAGGTAATTAAGAACGATCGCTACATCGTGAACAGTAACGGCCGGCGGACTATCTTGCATCTCGCATCGTGGACGCAATCGCGTAGCTGGTAAAGCAGTATAAGTAGTGGAAACCAGCTGATTGCTTCATTGGTCGTGTGGTCGTGACCGAGAGGACTTCGCCATGACACGAACCGGCATTTTATTGCCGTTACTTACGCTAGCGTTCGTTTGCCTGTTTGCAGTCGGACAAGGAGCTAGCTTGCCAAGTTATCGAAGATTTTCTGGCAATACCTGCGGCTACGAGGTATGTCAGTTTGTTGCAATTCTTTTCGAATCTCAATTTTCAACGTATTTTTGGACTATGTTTATTCCGCACTTTTTTGTACTTCAAAGTGTGATTTCTTCTCTTGCGTAATTGAGGAAATTTGTGAAGGAAGAATGTTTCCTTATAAAAATATGACATGCTATGTGTGACAAAATATTATGATAGCAAGCAGGACATGGCTAGACGAAATACTGCATATAAGGAAATTAGAGACTTTACACAGTAGCGTGTAATTATTGCACTTATTATTACTTGAAATTTATTCATATTGGAACTTTCATAACTATCAATTTACTTAATTTATACATTCATCTTAAAAACTAGTTCTTTGTTTTAACTAGAGTTCCCAACATTGTTTTGTATTTAAATTTTAAGCATAAAGAAAATGGCTGTATGTTAAGAAGTTATACATATGTATACATATATATACATGTATTGTAATATAAATATCCTAAAAATCGTATAAAAATGCAAAGACATGGGCCAAATACATAGAAGGAAATGCGACTTTGCAATTGGTTGTTCATTAATATAAGCTTCATTATATGAACTATTTGAAATCAATCAAATTTGAGCAAGTATAAATAATTGCACAAGTTCGCTACAATAGTACAGCTAACTAAATATATTCAATTATCAAAATTTACCAACAAATTATTTCTTCTCATTTAATTAATAAATCTGTTTACTACTTTGTCGAATTGTACACACGCACATACTTCACATAGATGCCTTTCTGTGCTTGTCCTTCTTATAATACGTTTCTCTCTCTGACCTACGTTCCGGGATATCAACAACTGACAACGAGTACTTTGTTTGTATCTTTTCGTCGCTTTGTCGCACTCGCACTAACCAGACTCACACATGTGAGCCGGGCAAATGATACCGCGTTTGACGATCAAGGAAGTTATGAAATGCGGAATTTGGCATAATTCGAATTTTTCTCGCATAACAGCCTCTCTTCCCTTCCTTCTGGCTGTTGTGATGGCACTCTGACTGCGGCACGCGTACCACGGCCTAGAGTTAGTGTGTCGGCTTGTCTTCGTCGGCTACGGTCATTCATTTTTTTTGTTCTGACATTTTTAATTATTTTATCGGGCGTTTAACATTTATTTTCAATTCTTAATCCCATAGTTTCAGTGAATTTTCAATAAATTGAAATCGAATGATACTTAGATATGATTTAATTATTCGTTTCACGTAATATTTTCGAGATCCATTATTTCGCACGATTTATGTTTTATTTATTTATTTATTTCGGTAAAATCGTTAAGATTAAGCCTAAGGTATTAAGCCTATTCTTACAGGTTACTGCTGAGTTTAAACAATTAAGTACAATTTTTGATTATTTTAAGAAATTATGTTACATTTATAAATTACTGATAATACTGGCAAGTTTTCTGAATTATTTTTTGTTCACTTTTACGTCTATTGTAGTTAGAAGATTGTAGTTAGAATTATTTGCATTAAACGCTACCTGTTACCATAGACGACGTATAGGAGTAGATAGAACATCCAATGGCGGTTCATGTGTTAGGAATCTGAAGCCAAAATTGGGGATTTTGTCACACCCTCTGGCACTAGAAAGCGGCTAGTCTAAGAACCACAGTGAAAAATATTCGAAATTAAATCAGCAAAAAGCATCGAAAATGCAAAGGTATAGGCCAAGTACAAGAGGATGTGACTTTGGAATAGCTTTCTCGGTAAAATAAACTTCGTTATACGAAATATTTGAAATCGAACAAATGCGAGCAAGTGCAAATTATTGTACAGCATCGACACGATGCTATCGCTAAGTAAATATATTAAACTAACTAAATTTCCCAAAAAATGATTTCTCCTAATTTAATTAATAAATCTGTTTATTGCTCGACTAAATGTACTTGGTGGCCCGCTTTTTACGAAGCTTGATGTCCAAAATATAACGTTACAGATATTTGTACTCATTTCTAAATTAACAATCCGGATACATCTGAGTGGAAAAATTTAACAAGTTAACAATCTGAATGAATAACGTAAATTAAAAGGAAACGTCATGAGATATTTAGAGGATTTTCATTCAACACAATAAGAAGGCCGCTTTATACTGTGTTTTAACAACTCTTTTTTAATGTCGAACATCCCGAACTATTTAGGCTTATTTTTCACCATCGAACCTTCGTAAAAAAGCGGGCCACCAAGTAGGGGAAAGTAGCCTAATTTGGACCATAGCCTTATTTGGACCGCTATGATATACAAAGACTGATAACACTTCTGTCAATGTAACCACGAGGCGTTTCTTTACAGAAACAATTGCGTTAACTTCTTCTACATCTACGTATAACAAAATGCCTATCTGAAATCTCGCAGATATCATCAGTCTTTGTATATCATAACGGTCCAAATAAGGCTACGGTCCAAATTAGGCTACTTTCCCCTACATTTAATCGAGCAATAAAAAGATTTATCAATTAAATGAGGAGAAATTATTTTTTGGGAAATTTAGTTAGTTTAATATGTTTACTTAGCGATAGCATCTTGTCGATGCTGTACAATAATTTGTACTTGCTCGCATTTGTTCGATTTCAAATACTTCGTATAATGAAGTTTATTTTACCGAGAAAGCTATTCCAAAGTCACATCCTCTTGTACTTGGCCTATATCTTTGCATTTTCGATGCTTTTTGCTGATTTCAATTCATTCGTAGAATATTGTTAAGTGTAGTATTGCTTTTATTAAAATACTTGTTTTTAATGAAATAAGGGAATAAAGAAATCAGGGGAATAAATAAGGGAATACAGGAATGAAGGAATAAAAGAATGTCGGAAAATAATGAAACAAACGGATCTGATTAATATGGTGATTATGATGATGATATACGACGATATGAAGGAATATACCAAACTTTCCTTTAAACGTTATTTCCTTTTAAGAAATATAGTAATAAGAATTGTGTATTTATAAAATTTCAAAATGTTTTTTGAAGAAGTGATACAAAAAAATCGGAGACTCTTCCTGAGCCAGGAAAATTTCAATGTATAGGTGCGTTTCAGATAAAGTGTACAAGGTTCTCGCAACATGTTAGACATTGTTTAATAACTTGCATATATTATGGGTGATATGGAAAAAGGAAATACATTTGAAGGAATTACCAAAATATTAAACATTTAACTATTGCAAGATAGTGCAGGATTTGTATACGTTTGGTTTTTAAATTCTTAATTAAAAAATTATAATAAACATAGAAGTGCACAAAAACGGTTTAATTACACAAAAACCATCTTATTAAAAATATCTAAATTTTAAATAAATGTTTGCGTGAATTGTTGAAGAATGCTTTTGATTTCTAGATCTTTTAGAACTTCAATATGGTCCTACATATGTAGATCCTTGAAAATGTTTGTCAATTTACGTACAACATCGTCATCGTGTCTTCTAAACGTACCTATACTTCAACAATCGATTTGCAGAAAAAATAGTTTTTTTGAAATGATGAATTTTTTTATTACCGTGGCATCTTCTGATCTAATTTTACAGTATACCTGTAGAAAAATATTCTAATTTCATTGTTAAAATGTGTAGGTAATATCATAACACTGTTATAAACGGATACAGAACAATTTAGAGATTCGATATCCGAGATAGTAAAGTTTCAATGCAAAACATGTAACAAAGATTTGTTAACAGTACCGATAACTACACGTTTCAGAGAGACCCAAAAATTTGCTTACTTTATCGTGGGAGACCTGTTTACAGAACAATTTGATTATGTACTAAAAAAAAGTTTGTAGAAATTTGAAGAGACGCTTTGACATGTATCGAAGTTCTAGAAACTAAATACTTTTTTACAACAATGTATGCAACCATGATATTAAATTTATAAATTATTGATAACTGTTTGATATTTTCTGAACTACGTACTAATGCGTGCATCAGGAAGGTGTCTTTCTTTCCCTCTCTTTCGTATAATTCGTTCTCTTTGTGGCGTACTATGGCTCGGGATATCAACAACACTGCATTCGACTGCAATTGTAACTGAGATTTCAAAAAAAATTAATTTTTAATCTAATTTTTAAAAGGGCAGAATGCTTTAAAACTATTATAGAAGTAATAAACAAAGAGCCTTTGCATAACAAACTCCACCCAGGTAGTATTTGAACACGATATGCCGACGTGATTGCAACGCTATGACTTATCAAATGTTTCACATGTATGTATACGGCACTTTTTACACCTTTTAGGATGCACTATCCGGGAAAAAAGTTTAGGCACGATTCAGCGATCCAAAAATTGTCGATCGTCATCCCCAATCGTTTCCCCTAGTCGCATCTAATTCCGCGAAATTCACTTTGCGATCTCTCCTTGTAACACATTCTTTAGTTTCAATAACGCACATTAAGTGTATATTTATTTATTCGTTGCTCACGTGAATTTATTGTTTCATGCATTCATATGGTTTGTCTGTGCTTGAGAAAAGTGTACTACCTGCAGTCATTGTTAGCACGTACCTATGCCCAACCATTTCGAAGGGACAATAGTGTGACTTGTCATAGATAAGAAAATATTCTACAAAAAACAACTTAAGGTATATTACAGTTAAATTCGAATATCGAATACCATTTTTGCATTAAATACATCGTAATGGTTGAACATAGTAAATCTAGGGATTTATTTAAAACTCTGCTGTACTTTGCGAACAATGCGACCGCCATACTCCGGTCCCAATAATTTTGGAATTTTCCATATTTTATTCAAATTAAACTTAAACCTTTGTTTTAAAGGTACATACAACAATGATATTTCTTTTGCATGTTCTAATGTAATTTGAATTTTCAATTGACAAAGTAACTAAAATTTTTGGGAAAAGAATATGTTAGACAGGAATTATAAAACAGTTTTTCATGTATAGGCTCTGCTTGTGTCTGTGGGTAGCGCCACTAGTTGCATCTAAAATCTTCTTTCGAGCAGTGAAGCTAAAATTCGCTTGGTTAACACAGCATAAATGTTTGAGCATGATAGGGCAACTCTGTAGAGCCTTTAACATCTGACAACGTTAATTTCAAATATTTTTCACTGTAGTTCTTAGACTAGCTGTTTTCTAGTACCAGAGGGTGTGACAAAAACCCCCAATTTTGGCTACAGATATGTGGCAGACGAAACACCATTGGATGTCCTGTTTACTTCTATACGTCGTCCATGATTTCAGTTAAAAGCAGTTAATGTTGAGCCTGACACGAAAATGATAGGGGGTCTTAGGACTCCCTTTTCTTGACACTAAAATTTGCCCAGAACAAGCTGTGTATGTTTATCAGTGGTCTGCACTGTTACTCGAAAAATATCTTCAATTGAATACATATAAAAATCAATGTTACTGGAAGAAAAATGATTGCCACATACGGTGAAAATATAAGATAATTTAACGCATGCAGTGTCAGGCGTGGGCGGCTACGTTGGGCTGCATTACTAATAATAAGCAAAGTTGACAAGAAGGAGAAGATGGAGAACACGTTTCTTAAAATAAAAAAAAGGGTCTCTTGTAGTACGTGGCCTGAGACAAGACGTTATCACTCGATACTGTTCTCTTTATTCAATTGATTATAATAAACTTACTTCTTTTTATCCTTATATTGTTGTCGTTCTTAAACGCAATTTTACATTCCACTTTTTTTCAAATTTTCGTGAGAAACATAATTTTGCCTAAGTTTATTTAAAAGTGAAAGTGTAAACAACTTGATTAATAGATAGAGATAAGTATTTGTCCACATCTTGCTGACTTTACATCTCCTTCATATGTTGCAGTCATGTACTAAGTCTGATCCAAAGAAATTAAACGTACATTTAATTCCACACACCCATGATGATGTCGGCTGGTTGAAAACTGTCGACCAATATTTTTTCGGAAGTGAGTATCTTGGCAGATGTCACCTTGTAAATGAATCAGTGTTTAAGTATTGAAACAATAAAATATTTTGTTTTCTTTTCCATAAGGTAAAACTAACATTCAAAGAGCTGGTGTACAATACATTCTGGACACCGTTATCCAATCGCTACTAGCCAATCCTGAAAGAAAGTAATTATACCTTAAATGCTATTATCAGTCTTGCCTGTTTGTTTTGTAGGATATATTGTAGAATTATTTTGGCAAAAATAATATTAATTTGATGTATAATATAATGAATTTCTTTTGCTTTTTCCTTAGGTTTATTTACGTAGAAACTGCATTCCTGTGGAAATGGTGGCTACGGCAGAACGACCAAGTAAAGGAGCAGGTGAGAGGTTTAATCAATGAAGGCAGATTGGAGATCATCGGTGGGGGATGGAGCATGAATGACGAGGCTGTCACACATTACCATTCTCTCATTGACCAATACACATGGGGTTTCAGGTATTCAAAAAAATAATATTAATCAATTAAATTTGAAATTCTTTATAATTATAATGTAAAATCATATTAAAATTAAATTTTTAAATGAGTTATTTGCATAATAGCATATTATTCCAGTCATTATTAATGATTAACGAAATAACATTTTTATTTCTTTAAAAAAAATGGAGACAAATTATAAAACTGTATACATATAACATTATACTATATATACTATTTTGCTTATCGAAAACTCTTGAATTTGAATACAAATTTGGTATTATCTTATATTTAAAAGACCTATAAAATGGATTTGTGTATTAAAACATTGAGAACGCTTTCCTGAATATGAAAATGTATATTATTAATACATTTGGACTACATAAATGTCCGTAAACCGCACTTCGGAACAGTAATCTTGGAATTTAACGGGTGATTTTATCTGGTGGCCAAAAATAAGTAAACACGTGCCTGAGACTTCTTGTCAATGCACCATAGTTTTTGAGAAATCAAAAGCCAAAGTGTTGAAGTAGATGTACAGTAGATCAGTATGTTTGATGCGCATGGTACCAGCCTGAAGTGAATATGTTGTGGGTGGGTGAATATGTCTTTGTTGCAGCATAAATTGATTTAATAATTATTTTTTTCCTTACTTGCCAACTGTCAGTATAGCTCTATGTAATCCAATAGTTTATTTCATTTAAAAATTAGAATCTAAGCCACAAAATATTAAATTTTACTGTTAAACGTCGCTATTAAATTGTGTTAGTATTTACTTTAATGTATTATTCCTTTTTGATCAATCTTCAATGCAACGTAATAAATTGAAATGTGTGTCTCTGAATAAATGTCAAGACATATTCACTTAAGGCTGGCACCATATGCATCAAATATACTGATCTACTGTACACCCACTTCAAAACTTTGACGTTCGATTTCACAAAAACTACCGTGGATTGCCAAGAAAACTCAGATACGTGTATACTTATTTTGTTCATTATTGTAGCCTCTCTTTGTAAACTACGTTTAAATACCAGGTTTTGCTAAAATTGTCGCATTTAAAAAACAACAAAACCTTTCGAAGAACTAAGAGTGACAGAGCAATTCAGTTTGCAGATTGGGGTTCAGGAGACAACACTGTACCATGTCCATCCAATTTTTAATTCAGAAAATAAGAAAATAGGTTAAATATGTTGTACAGTGTAGTTATGCGTAAGGATCGCCTACAACTTCATTTCTATATCACCAACAGCAGGAACAAAAGCAGTTAAATCAATTTTCGACTGAAATCATATATTTTTGTTGTATAGTGCTTCATAATTTTAGGTAGATGTAATTGTAAAAATGAATGAATTCCATTTCAATACAATCTGTATTTTATTTCAACTGATCTCAACCAGTTAACTTGATTTGAAGCATGTTACTCTAAAAATAAGCTAGTACTTCTACATCTCTAAAAATTTATAAGTTTCAACTGGATTGTTATTTCTTTAGTAATGATATATAAATAAAAAAAATTGCATGTAAACATCGATTATTACAGGCGACTGAATGACACCTTTGGAAGCTGTGCGAGACCACATATAGGATGGCAAATAGATCCTTTTGGCCACTCAAGAGAACAAGCCTCCATGTTCGCACAAATGGGATTTGACGGCGTATTTGTTGGTCGCATTGATTATCAGGACAGGAACAAAAGGAAAGCAGATAAAACTATGGAATACCTCTGGAAAGGAAGCCCCAATTTAGGTAAGGATACCTTTGCACTACAATAAACCAAGATCTCTGTTCTGTAGATAAATGGCAAAAGCAGATTTTGTACCTTGTTACTTTAAATTGGATGCATAAATACATGAAATTATTAATTATTTGTCTAGTTGTAGACATAAAAAAGCCTTACAAATTAAAAGATATCTGCTATATACAATAGACTGCGCTTTTGCACAGTTTGTGATGCGTTCGTAGAATACTTTGAAGTATATGAAATCAAACTAATAAGTGTCAATACGAATTATTAAATAGGTGCAACACGATAGAACTGTTAAATTAATATATGTATTTAATTAAATTAATCTTCCAAAAACATGGATCCGCTGCATCTAATTAATAAGTCTACTTACTACTAAAATTAAAATAAATAAATTAATTAGGTGAATTTGTTTGCATTTTTGCAATATTGTTTACATATGTGATATTCAATTGGTTCTTTTCCTACAATACAACAAGACTTTTTTGTGTGACATTGTCATCTGACATATTCTGACAGCCACTCGAATAGGAACCAGATTGAAGTAGAAATTCGTCAATCATTCCTGCAACCGGAGTTCGAAGAGTTAATAATCACTAAAGTATTTTTCGCACCCGTAGTATATAAACATAAATTTTATTACAGGTAGCCGAGCAGACTTGTTCACGGTTACTTTATACAGCCATTATAGCCCACCGCCGGGTTTCTGTTTCGATGTTTTGTGCTCTGATGATCCTATTATTGATGATCCAAGCAGTCCCGATTACAATGTCAAAGACAGAGTATGTACTGTTTACAATTAATTAATTATTTATATTCTTTGCAAATTAATCATGAATAGATTGAAATGAGTTTAGAACACAATGAAATTTCTCTTTATTATATGTTTGAATTCAGAATGTTAGAATATTAAGTTTCTTCCAAAATTCTGTTAACGGGGAAGTGTTGAGTCATGACAATTTATTGTACTATCACTTCTTTATTTGCAATATTAAAATCAGATTTTTGAATTCTATATATTGGATAAATGAATTTTAGGTTGTTATAATGATAATTTATTTCTTCCGTGTAGTAGGTGTGTGAAATTAATTTGCAAAGAAAAATGATGAATTTAATTAATATACTGACCTACATTCCTTCCTTCTTTTCTAACTGGCCCATTTAAAGACTTAACAACTAATTTATTACTAACGATTCTAATAATGTCTCTCAAGGTATGAAAAGAGTCAATAACCTTTAATCTTATCACTTTGTGCTGTCTATAGACTAAACCTATATTTAAAGAAATATATAAAATCCGTATACCTACTGTTCGTTATTTTGCTCAAACCTGGGCGGTAAAATAGTAATTAATTGTAGTCCGTAACAATTTAACAATTAATTAGGCTTCTAAAATCATTTGTTGCTTCCCTGTAGTATCTAGCGTTATCGAAAATAGTATTCGGTACATTTTTTATTTATAAGGATGTGTATTATCCTACAGGTGAATGAGTTTGTAAAATACGTAACTGAGCAAGCCACGGCTTTCCGTACAAATAATGTTTTAATAACGATGGGAGGAGATTTCACTTATCAAGATGCAGAAATGTACTACGCCAACATGGATAGATTAATAAGGTACAGACAAGGTCTTTACTTGACTATAAATTCACAAACGGATTTTTTCGATCCAACTTTATTGAAGTTGAAAGCGATGGCCATTAGAAAAGTTAGGAAAGAGGAAATGAAAAGGTCGTAGGGGTCTAAAATATTTATTTATATGCTCGTGGTAAGTAAAACGTATTTCACCATCGACAGATTCAAGGTTTCGTATCGTACGTGCGAGATCAGGCGAAGTCGTACAAGACTAACAATATTTTCCTCACTATGGGCGACGATTTTCATTTCCAAAACGCGGATATGTGGTTTAATAACCTCGACAAACTAATAAGGTAAAAAATAATCGGTAATTTCGGATAATTTGATGCAGTATGAGAACAATGTGTAACGCATTTTGAAAAGCAATTTTATGCGATTATTTTGTAAAAAGTGGGAGAGATAATTTATCGATACTCAATAAAAAAATACCAGAATCGTCGATTAACTTAAATTCTCTATTGCTCGATTTTTATTTACGAACAAAAATTGTAACAATTTTGTAGATTATGTAGTTTTCGCATAAACCTTGTGAAGTGTATATTACTTGCAGGTATGAATGGGATTTGAACAAAGTAACCGAAAGTCTAGTTTGAAATGAGTTATCACATTTTTTCTTTTGTTCCTTTAAAATCCTACAGAGTGACAAAAAGTTAATAATTTGAGTTTTGTGACTTTTAAAACAATACATACACAGACACAAGAAATTTAAGAAATTTTAAAACTTGACATAACATAATTTATCTGAAATCTTAATAAGTTTGATAAATTTCATGAGATCATCAAATAAAGAATAGTCGTGTTTCTAAGTTTCTAGGTAATAATATTTACAAAATTCTACGTGACCAACAACTTCAAAAAATATATTGCTTAACAGATATAACGTTTCGCACAACATTTATTTGTATGTAATTATTTCTATTTTTACTTTTCATAAATTATGTTTTACGACATAGATATGTAACGGAGTTCGAAGGATCTTCTATTAAAATATTTTATTCAACACCATCTTGCTACTTGAAATCGCTGCATGATTTGAATCTCGAATGGTCGACAAAAACCGATGATCTCTTCCCGTATGCAAATGATCCGCATGCTTACTGGACTGGCTACTATTCGTCGAGGCCAACCATCAAATTCTATGAAAGATTGGGAAACAATCTTTTGCAAGTAAGAAAAACTTCACTTATGTATGGGCATTAGCAATCTTCACCCCTAACACTGTCCTAGTACACTGACCTAGGTTGAATTTGTATGAAAACAAGACAATTACAGTTTCCGTCTAGAGTCAATTTCCTACGGATACACGCTTTTAAGTTCAGAGTAAATAATATCAAACATACGTAAAGAATGATTTTAAAGGTAAACTGTTCAAATCCACCTCAAAATTACTTTTGCAAAGAAAAGTTAAGTATGCACAGTAGGAATTAGAAAGTTCAGTAGAAAATTGATATCGCATAGTTTATTCGTAATGCGTTAATGAAAGCAAAACACATCTTTGTGTTACATACACAAAACATACTAGAATGTATGATTTCCAACTTGCATTATAAGTACACATACATTCATAATTTCACAATAGCGATAGAATTTAATGCGCCTAATAGTTTTCTTGTGCTGAATTTCATTTCCGATGCAGATTTGAAAACCACAGAGGTTATACATATGTTTAGAGTATGCAATATTTATAAAACGTATTTAACACATAAATATAAAACTACTGATGCTGCGAATAAAGCGAAAAACATTTAGAACCGTTACAAGTGCGTACAATTGCGTTAAATGTAACATAATGTTGTCGCACTTCCGAGTGACAAGTATTCGATATGCGTAGCAATATATTTATATATTTTCAGATAAGCAAACAACTATCCGCATTGACTGATCTCGAGAACTATGACGAACAATTAGAATTTTTCCGAGAGGCGATGGGTGTAATGCAGCATCACGATGCAATCACTGGAACTGAAAAACAAGCGGTGGCATTCGATTATGCGCGTCTGCTTTACGACAACGTTCACTACGGAGAAGAAATTACTGTAGCAGCTTTAAGGTGAAATATTATTCTGTGTATATTATATGACAAACTGCACTTTCAAGGTAATAAATTAATTAACTGTTAGATGAACTTTACAAATGTCCATAGTTGGTAAGAGAAACTAATTAAATAATACTATACACATTACATCTGTAATTACAAAATAATTTTCTAACGGTAATAATTTAATACAGCTTATGTTCATTTACTTTTTTCTCTACTCATTAGAATTGCATTTTCTCTCAATAAATGTAAATAAACTACGGTACCGGTTGCTGATAATATAAGGTGACATTATTCTTAAAAAATAAAACAAACAAGAAATACGATATTTTTAAATGCACTAAATATTTCCAGGACACTAGGTAATTTTTCTTTAGTAGTTTATTAACATATTAAATAAATTTTTGAAATATTTGTGTTTCTTTGATTAGAAAGAACCAGTTTAGATAGATAAATAATAATTTAAGAATCTAGGTCTAATTTAAGAATCTTATATTACAAGTGTCATTTGTTAACAGTAAATGGAGCACGAAAGGAAGCAAAGAAACAATCCCGAAAATGCATTCTTGCTCTCAACTAAACATCAGCTCGTGCGCTTACACAGAAGACAATAAGAGTTTTGTTCTGTCTCTCTACAATCCAATCGGTCAGCCTGCAAGTACTTTCGTGCGCGTTCCGGTACAAGGGCCCGCGTACACTGTCACTGATTTAGCAGGTGAATATTGCCCTCCCCAATTACAATTTTATTATTCTTTGTTCATGGTCTACCATCTTGTATGATTTCGAAACACATATTTGTGATTTTTTTTTTTACACTATTTATGTTTACCTAGAAGTAATAATGAAGGATGTATGAAATCTACTTTCCGGATAAAAGAATAACAGTAATATTTCTTTTGAAAATTTCATGAAGTACATTGTTTTCATGGTGATAGTAAACTTTTAGCGATGTCCGGTAAATAGTCTTTTATTCAAATTTTTAATTTCCGAAGAAATGTAATTGTTTGAACTGTACACTTCTTCATAAAGTAAATTTCATGACGTATACTATAATATTTATACAAGTTTGATACAGGCAGAATAAATAAGTTAATTTCATTATCTATATTTTTATAAGCGAATTCTAGGAAGTACGTATGTTACATATTGATAGTTTATAATAGCTACATAAAGTAATTTACGAAATACTATATTGCCCTAACAAAATTAATGCAATATATCGAATAATAGAAGAAAATCTGCAGACATTAATACTGCATCTTCTTATACCGTGCTTTTCTTAATGTTTTTTACAGAGAACAAAGAAATTCTCTCGCAATTAGTACCCATTCCCGAGGACGTTAAGAAAATCCCAGGAAGAGTAAGCAAAGCCACACACGAACTTGTTTTCCGTGCTACAATACCTCCATTAGGCTACAAAGCGTATGCAGTTGTAGAAAAAGAAGCAGAAAGAAATATTGAAGCAGAAGTAGCCACGTCGATCAGCAATGAGGTAAGTTAAGAGTATCGTCTGTTTACGATGCATTGTTATTCAAAGTACTCGTTAGTTACCGAGTATAAGTTTCGTCTTGAAATTTGAATTGTTTAACACTCCTTCAAAATATCGTTTCAGTTGTTCGACGTTTCTGTAATTAACGATGGCCGAATTTCGGTCGAATGGATTAAGCAGCAAAACATGAACTTGGTTCAGTCGTTCCACTATTACGAAGGTATGGATGGTGACAACAGGGCGGCCGAGCGTCGGGCTTCTGGTGCATACATCTTCAGGCCCAGGGACGTATCCACCAAGAATTTTGCCTCCACTACAGTTCATAAGATATATAAAGGTGAACATCTCGTTTAAAACTGGGGCGTCACAAGATATGTTCACGACGACAAATTTCAATGAATGGTGTTAATTCTTGATGTACGTGTAGGTCCAGTTGTAGAGGAAATTCACCAGACTATCAACGAGTGGGTCAGCCAGGTAATTCGAGTTTACAAAGGAGAGGAGCACATTGAGTTCGATTGGCTTGTTGGACCAATTCCCGTCGAGTGCGTATAAATAGCATCATTGCTGGCTATCTGTTAAGTCTGAATCTATAATGAGTAATTCTCTTTCAGGGATAGTATCGGCAAGGAAATCGTGACGCAATATTCCAGCAATCTTCAATCAAAACATGAATTCTATACCGATAGCAACGGCCGCGAAATGTTGAAACGGACAAAGGATTATCGCCCAACATGGAATTTGGATTTAAAGGAACCTGTTGCTGGAAATTATTATCCAATCACATCTAAGATTTCCCTAAAAGACGAGGAGAAGTCACTGAAACTCAGTGTGCTGGTTGACCGGGCTCAAGGTGGAACCAGTATGAAAGACGGAGAACTCGAATTGATGGTAAAACAATAGTAATAAGCATATACACTGTTGGAAATATTATTTGATTTGATAACAAAAATGTAAATGTTCTGAAAATCCTTGAAATTTAAATAACTCGTCAAGTTAAATTGAAATTTACCGTTAAACGAATTTGTAATAAGATCTAAATGATTTTGAGCACCGAATTAATTAATTGAAATTATACAAATTTATTTATATGCAATTACATATACTTAAACTTAACAGCATTACAAGTGTAATATTCTAAAGATAGTATTAAAGTACGCGTATAATACTACGTGAAGGAACAGTAGATAAACGAAATCTAAAATAGAAAGATTTGTACATAGCGAACTGAACTATGTTAGTTGAAATAATTTCCACGAAACAGTACTTAGTTTGATTTAATATATATGATTGCAGCTTCACAGAAGACTTCTGAAGGACGATGCATTCGGTGTCGGCGAAGCTCTTAATGAATCTGCATTCGGTCAAGGATTAGTGGTCCGAGGTACTCACTACGTATTTGGAGGTAGTACAAAGGATGTCGATGCATTTGCTCACAAAGAGAAACAATTGACCCTGCAAATGTCGCTACGTCCATGGACTCTCGTTGCACCTGTAACAGGGAACGCCCTCGATGAATGGCGTAATGCTCATAACGTACAGGTATGTATGAATTATATATATCTACTACAAAGGAAAATACACGGTGAACATTTATTTGGTTTCTAATATCTGATGGGTTTATATTTCTCACGAAATGTAATAATTTTATAATGATGCGTAAATGATAGAGGAAGGATACAAAACAGGTGCATGATGGTGTGCAAACGACGCGTTAGGATAAATATTCAAAATATCTTCCATTGTAAACATCAATTTTATTTCACGTTCATATGCTAGAAGATCGCTTCTTCGCGAATGTTAGGATTGCTTTGACAAGAGTAGAGGACACTTTGAACACTCAATATAGCGCGTTGCTTGTAGGGATTTTTTTGACGATGGAGGACAAGATGTGTTTATTAATAATCCTTGACTCCCGTGCAATACTTCACATGTCCGTTCGCTCATACACTTACTGTTACCTATACTATACTTTATCATTCGCCCATACATTCACTCACGTATTTTAAAGACAAATAGAAGAAAGTAAATATTTTGGTAATATTTTTAAGGGCATAAAATGTGCAGATTACTTGTATGTACTTTTTGTAAAACTTAGATGTATGATGTATATAATTGTATGTAAGACATTAGCAGAATTGTTGCATTGAAGGAAGAATTTCTATAAATTAACATTCTCGCCAAGTGATCTATTAATTATTTCTAGCCAAGATGTTTACTTTCTACGCTCAATAATAATTATATTTTAGCTCAATTTTGTGTTTCATTCTTTCATTTTCAGACATCCGGTCTTGCGAAACCATTGCCAGCAAATATCAACATTTTAACTTTGGAACCATGGAAAGATGGAACAGTTTTGCTTAGGTTGGAACATTTATACGAACTCGGTGAAGCTATTCAGCTATCTCAGCCCGTGGAAATTAACATTCAGGTTCGTTTTATTCCGAATACATCCTATGCAGTTTCCCTAACATTCAAGTGAAATACAATATGGATCTAAATATTCATCTTATCGTTTACATTTAATTTTTCTTCTTTTTCTATAGGATCTGTTTTCTACTTTCACGATTCTGTCCGTCCAAGAAACTACGTTGGGTGGTAATCAATGGTTAAAAGACATGAACCGACTGAAGTGGCAAGAGAGTTCGAACAATATTTTGGAAGAAAGCGCAGAAAATATCCGTCCAGCAGAAATGCAAGAAAACGTTATCAATGTTCTTTTGAAGCCGATGGAAATTCGAACATTCATCGTTAGAGTTTCGCCACGAAAACTTTGATTTGTTCGATTGCCTATAACAATGCCAATTTGTTGAGTTTAAATTGACAATAATTTTTCTAAGTTTTTATATAACATTGCACATTGTAGAAAACGTTGTAGAAAATAGGTATTGTAATAAAGAATTCGTACAATGTTCGCGCATTGAAATTATTCTTCGAGATACGATTTCACACGATGCGTATCTTAGTTATGGTTATTAAAAACAGACTATTAAGAATAGAAGAGTACTTTCAACATATTCATGGGTTATCGCTATGCCAACATCCAACTGTGTAAGCAAACCCATAAGGTGCGTTCCACATCAAATGGTCAGGGTTTTCGCAGCCATGTCACGGATTTCGATTAAATTATCATATATTGTAGGTGTTATGTTTACGTCAGATTGGTTCCGCAAAATCTCTGTTATGTATCCTTATGAGTCAATGGTCAGACCAAGTTATTCGGGATAGGGCTGTGAGTAATACTACTGTGGAAGGTACTGATGAAGGGTGACATCGGATTAATTTGATAGCGTACAATGAACCCCTCTTTCTTCAGATTTTACACTTAAACTTCGAAATACGGTCACGTTGCGTGGGTTTGTTTCACTGGTTACAGATTACTGGTTTTCTTCGATTTTAACTTCCAACCACACTGAGAAGGGGAGGCTACAACAGGGGACTCCGGTATTTCAATGAGCTTTTAAGTGGTGATTCTATGGCCAAAATAAGTAAACACGTGTCGGAGCGTTCTTGCCAATGCGTCCTGATTTTTGAGAAATCAAGCGTCAAAGTTTTGGAGTAGAAGGTATACTTAACACATCGCTCAATAAGTCTCCGGTCTAACTAAGAAAAACAATTTTTTTTTTTTAGAAATTCCATTTTATTCATCAACATACTCTCCTTCAAGAGTGATGCATTCATTCCAACGCTTCTAACTTTGCGATGCCCTTTATGTAAAACGATTTGTCTTTGCTCTCAAAATAAGCCTCAGTTTCGACAATCACTTCTTCATTTGAGCCAAATTTCTTTCCCTGGAGCATCTTTTTCTCGGAGCATGAAATTTGGAGAGTACGGTGGGTGGGGAAGCAATTCAAATCGTAATTCATCCAATTTTACCATTGTTTTCATCGACCTTCCAAACAGCGCTCTGAATCGTCGACGCGGTGTTGTTTCTGGTCCAGTGTGCAAACGCGGCACGCATTTCAAAAGCAACTTGTGCATGCCCAAATTTTCATTTAAAATTGTAAAGACACTATCGTCTGATATCTTCAAGGTGTCAGCTATCTCACGCAACTTCATTTTGCGGTCTTTTAAAACTATTTCGTGGACATTTTTTATGTTTTCCGGAACAACTGCCGATTTTGGGCGACCAGAGCGTTCAGTATCATCGGTGCTTGTACGACCGTGTTTAAATTCAGCATACCAGTCAATAATAGTTGATTTCCCTTGTGCAGAGTCCCCATAATGCTTATCAAGCCACTGTTTGGCTTCAACAGTATTTTTCCCCATCAAAAAACAGTGTTTCATCAACGCACGAAATGCCTTTCTATCTATTGTCTTGAAAATTACAAAACTGGGGTCATTAAAACGACTGTAACTTCTAAACTAACGGTCAGAATGCTATGAAATTTTGACACATACTGTATGAAAGTTAGTACTATGCGGACATCACGTGGGTCTATCAACAATATTGCCATATATATGTCGGACCGGAGACTTATTGAGTGACGTGTTAGTAGGACTAGTTTATTTGACGCGTACGGTATCGGTCTTAGGTAAATAGGGCAGACCATAACAGCAGTTAGCGTAGTGGGAAAGCGTTCGTTTCGTAACGTAGGGGTCCTGGTTTCGGGTTCCCGTTTTAACGTAATTTTGTTAACTTTTCATTTTTATTTTACCTTCCAATTATTAGTATAAATCAACAAAATTAAATAACATATTGCTTTAAAAAATTAGAATTTAAACATCAAAATTGTTAATCGTGAATATAAATTATGTATTATTTGTTTACGGTGAACCTCTAATGGAACGTAATGAATTGAAATTTGTTTCATTTAATAAGTTAGCTATAGGCCTTTGGTATATGTCAATGGATATCGCATAACAATATTTTAGACTTTTATATTTCGAAGAGAACTGCTTTACAATTTTATTACCTACGTACATACGTGCATTAGATCTCTACATCATAAACAAGTAATGCATAATTTATATTTCACGAATAACAACACTTGAATGAATAGGTCATATACCTTGGAAAGGCATCAATATCACAACGGAAGGATGTAGTAAATGTTTAAAAATGAAATTTTTTATTTTGATGTTTAAACTCTAATTTTTAAAAGATATATGTTGTTTAATTTCGTTCATTTATACTAATAATTAGATAGTAAAATAAAAATGAAAAGTTAAAACATTACGTTAAAACGGGGACTCGAAACAATAAACCCCACGTTACGAAACGAACGCTCTACCATTTTGCTTTTTTTCAAAAATAAGCTTTTATTCATAATCATACAATGTAGGCAACAATAAGTTTATGTCAGGTACAAAAGCTTATCAACGACTTTAACTCTTTAGTTTGTACTAATGTACTAGGTGAAGGTTGGCTTTCGCATAGGCACTCGCTTTCTGTCAGTGTATACAGGTATAAATTTATATGTATACAGGTTTCTTATTTTTAACATCGAACAATTAGCCTCTACTAGGTTGATATATCTGTACGGTGTAGTATACTTAAGGCACCAGACCACGGCGCGCGCGCGGTAAAAGGGTGTATTTTTTATAATTTTTTTCGGGCAAACGATGAATGATTTTCTTTTTATTCATACGAATATTCAATATATACATTAGAAGACACTATACAATTTTTGGTATTGGAATATTAAAAATAGTTTGCGGTGTACGCCGCTTCCAAAAGGACTCTCCGACGAAGTTGCTGCTTGACGGTTGACAGCAATTAGGTCATAGGGTTCATCGAAAAAATACAAAAAAAATATATTCATAAACTAGACATAGAGGTCTATAGCCCTACGTAGGGGAATTTCGATATCTAAAAAAAGAAAAAAATGGCGGACCAGCGAATTTTATTTTCCGTTTTCGCGAGAATTTTCATCGTTTATGGAATAACAAAAATAGAAGGAGGCCTTTTATAAAAAACCCCTACGTGGTGCCATAGAGACTGGAATTTCGAACATTTTAAGACTTAGTAAATGCAAATCGGATGAATAGTTTTTTAAGTTTGCTGTCAACCGTGTTGAAAAACGTAGTTCCGAGAAAAACGCGTTTAAAGTTTTGCTGAAGGATAATTCGACATACGAACTAAATTTTATATATGTATTTTTTGTTTTCTTTCTCACCATTAATCAGCTATTCCTGGACCATAGAACAGCTCCTCAGCATCTAGAGACAGATCATTTTCTCCGTGTTTTGAACGCGGATAACACTCATGCGTGTTGTGTTCGGCTTCGTGCTCGGCGTCGCATATCCGTTTCTCATCAATATTTAGACAATATTGGTAGAGTGCTTCACCAAGTTTTATTTCCAATATTTCCAATACATTCATGAGACCAATATGACCATTGTTGAAAAGCATTAAAGCAATATTAGCGGCAGTTTTAACTGTGGGTCTGCCGCTCGGCGATGTCTTTGGCGCAATTTTCCATATAACAGAGTTCAAACACTCGTTATTCTGGTGAAACGCGCCTAGACATTGTTCAGGAAGCTCGTCTTTACCCAGTCTGTACCCGACACTTGGATCCACCGCAACAGAATCTAGTTGGCCACTGCTTAACTTTTTCGCAGAGCTGCTGCTAGCTCTCCGCTCTTCTCTCTCCACTTTATATCTATTAGGTGGACCCGATTTCGACCGTTTCCTATCACTCCTTCTTGTTGGGCCTCCTTGTTTTTTTGTTTTTTTGATTTTTTATTCATCACGATACACAGAATACACAATACAAATCGAATGATAGATACGAATCGCCTGACTGCCGAAAAACAACTCACTCTTTCGTGTCGGAATCTTCTACGCTTGGTTACCGGGTTTCTATTCAATTCAGTAACGGGAATTTCCCATCTTTTTCCTCCTAGCGAATACAATACATTAACCGAAATATATTAAACTTTAATAATTAAAGGGAGGTTAAAGGTTCATAGGGATCAACAAAGGATGGCCACGTAACAAACCCGTGTAACAACCGCACGTCTGCCGCTCGGTCGGTCGTGCGCTGGGAACGGTTTCACATAAAATGCTGTATCTCCATCAATTTCACGAATTTCTTCACAAAATTTGGCGAGAGCATTCTTAACAAATGCATCTTTCAGAAAATGAAAGAAAAAAAAATGAGAAAAAAATTTATTTTACCGTGGTCTGGTGCCTTAAATTAAATTTATAAATTATTGATAACAGTTTGATATTTTCTGAATTACGTACTAATGCGTGCATCACGAAGGTGTCTTTCTTTCCCTCTCTTTCGTATAATTCGTTCTATATGTGGCGTACTATGGCTCGGGATATCAACAACACTGTATTCAACTGCATACTTTGTCTCTATCTTTCCGTCGCTCCGTCGCGTTCGCAACTAACCAAACACACGAACGTGGGCCGACCAAGCATGTGTGATAGCACCATCGAATATTTGATGACAGAATTCATCATCGTCCGAATTTGTCTAGCATAAGAGCTCATCTTTTCTTTGTTCTGTCCGTCGCGTTCGCGGTGCTCGCACTACGAGCGCCGAGAGTAAGTGCGACGGTGTGTCTTTGCCGGCCGCGGCGACTCTTTCATTTTATTCGATACATTTTTCTAATCATTTTATCGGGCATTTAACACTTATATCCTATATTTGATCCCATAGTGTCGCTGAATTTTAATTAAATATAAATGGAATAATAATTAGATGTTTTTTATTCATTCATTTCGTGTTATGTATATCCCCGTGATTCAATATTCCGCAAAATTTATTCCTTATTTACTATATCAATTTATTGAAAATCTATGATGTGATCAAAAATTAGCAAGAAATATTCAATGTAACACAAAATAATTCGAAATGTCCCGAAGAATATGAATGAACGATCGCGATCGACGAAGGCGCACCAACGCACCTGTGCTCGGCCATCGTTTGTGAGCCGCGATCGAAGTGCGAGCACGACAGACAGAAGGAAGGAAAGAGAGGCTCTTATGCGAGAAAAATTCGAACCATGGCGAAAACCGCGTTTGATGCTTTGCTCGATCGACGATCGCGCTCTCACACGTGCCTGTCCGGCCTAAGTCCGTGAGCCTCGATAGAATGAGTGCGACGGAGCGACGAAAAGAAAGAGATGAAGTAGTTGTTATCACTTGTTACTGTGCTGCGACACACGTAAGAGAGAGAAACGAATTATTAAAAAGAGATGGCACGAAGATCACCTAGGTGAAACAAGCATTAACAGTTGTGGATACCCGCGCGCACCCCGTACCCTGCAGTGAAACCATTTATGCTGTTGATTGTACTTGGCCAGAGACAAGACCTTGTCTTTTGACTTTTCCCGCATGTCTCCAACGGATTACATATAAAAATCTACATTACCGACAGAAAAATTATCGTCGCATGGTATGAAAATCTGTTAGTTCGGTTTGACACCGATAGAACTCGCATAGTCGAAAGTGTGACACTGGAAAACACGAAGCAGACGACTTATGGCATAAAAAAGACGTACTTTTGATATCAAATATCTCGTTACTGGGTGGACCAATGTTTTGTAATTATTCTCAATCGACTGGTCTCGACGCCGCCTCTAAGAATATCATCGCACTTTTTGGGAAATTTGTCGCTTTGATGCCGTTTGAATACCCCGAAAACCCCAATCTAATATTTCCGGAATAGAGTACTTGGCACGAGACAAGACCTTGTCTCTTGATACGCAATGTGGGAACGTATGTTATAAAGAATACAAGTCCTGTTACGTTATGGAAGGTCGCTTTATTCGATGTGTTTGCAGGCGCGACAGGGACGAGACTGTTGTCCCGAAGACGATTCTTTACTCTCGTCCGGGCTAGACGTACTTGAAAACAAAGAATTTTCTAGCCCAGTGCTGTCAAGGTCGCGCACATTTCAGTCGATTTTCGAGGTGCTCGCCCACTACCCCACCACTTTTAAATAAGGACCAGTGAGCGAGCGGCTAGACGCTTCGGGGCCGTTTCGGCTCAGGAGCGTAACGTGAAAAGGTACGTACAATTTTAAAATGGTTGTACCTGGGTAGGACAGAACGTGCGTTTATATTCACGTTACGCTCCTGAGCCGTAACGGCCCCGAAACGTCGAGCCGCTCGCTCAGTGGCCCTTATTTAAAACTGGTTGGGCAGTGGGCGAGCACCTCGAAAATTGTCTGACAAGTGCGCGACCCCGACAGCACTGCTCTAGCCTAAACAACTCCTTGCCCGGCGACGCATCGGCTGCATTCCTCAGAGCACTTGAAATATACATCGGGCCTTTATCTCCCGAGTTCAACGGTCTTCGCACCCGATGAGACAAAGACCCGCTGTGAAAGATTGTGCGCACGGCACGTAACATTACGTGTGCCGCCACACGCAAGTTATAAATATTGGCATTTTCCACTATTTTTTTTTATTTCTTACAAACAATTGTATTTTCTTAAAAACCATTATCGTTCTATTTGGTATCAATAATTAAAATCTTTTCCGATAATGTGAAAAATAATAAAGTCTATGTTAACAATTAACATGTTGGTAAGCTGCTTCTTATTAATATGGTATCAGATGCGACATAATGTTATAGTGGTTGGTATCATTTTAACCAGAAGTCATGAATATTTTAATAAAACTTTCGTGAATAAAAATACAGAAATGTAATACTATCATGGGTGCATTAGTGTCCAACGCACCGATATACGGGCCTTAACCTAATTCCCATTGTCTATTAAATAGAAGTTCTTTATTACCCCTTGTAACACACCTGTTGCTCGGTTATATCTACGACACCCCTTTAAAGACCCACATTTAGGATATACATTTCCTCTATTTCGTCGCCAAAGAATGAAAGTCGCATCCACATCAAGGGCCATAGTCGTTAGAATCATATTTTTTCGCAACAGAAAATTTATCTCTATTACAAAATTTTGCTCTAACTTTCGGTTGTCTGTATCAAAAATAATATTGAATGTTTCGAGAGTTTTTTCAAATGTTTCAATTGATAACCTACTATAAATTTATAATTTATCTTTTGAAAAGTATGCGAAACTTACTCGTCGATAATTAATAATTTTTTTCAATTTTTAAAATAATTCATAAAGTGTTCGATTCGTTTTATCCCGCCTTACGCAAGGAAACATATATAATACACATTTTTGGACAAATTATTTTGCATTATTTCGGATGTTGTGCAAATCAGATTCACCAGCCACCTTGATGTTGATCGTTTTATATGTATATGCATGAATGTATATTTAGGTTTGTTATGTATGGCTGTGTGACAGTGCTTATGGGCTCCTGTTCATCGCACGATACTTGAAATTCATTTTCGACCCCGAGGATAGAATCTAAAATTCGAACCAATATTGCCAAGTGCGAAAACCCTTTAGACTTGACAACATCGTTAACATGTGGGCTTTTAAACTAACTTTAAGAATGGGGGAGGGGTGTATTGCCTCCTTCTGCATTTTCGATACACTCTTAATCCCAAAAATTTTCATTTTTTTTTCAAGGAGACGACATAAATCCACTAAAATTTCAACGCGTGGGTATTTCAGTTTCGTGGCACGAACCCCCATAAGGTGCAAGGTCTATCCCATCTCTTGTCTGTGCTACAATGTTAAGGTCGCCCTAAAACTTAAAATATGGGCGACACCGAAAAGCATAGAGACGTAAGATCCATCCTATATCTTGTCTGTGGTAAAACATTGCCAATGTTTTTATATACGGTTTCTTCAAGAGGAAGGTTCAAAGAATACATTTGAATTTGCGGAAATCTTTCAAAACATGCGTGCGTGAACAATATAAAAGTGTTTAATAAAATTGTATGTAAATGAACTGTATTTTTTATTCAAAAATATGATCCTTTCCGAACAAATTGAAAAAAAACAAGTGTTCTGCCATATACCAATACGGAGAAACGACTTTTTAAAATGTAGCAGATTTTAAAAAACGTCAAACATTGAAGTACTGCAACTTTGGCAGTTATTAACATTTAAAAAAAAGCGACATTGTTTCGATTCTTTAACAAAATTTCGAATTTGTACAAATCCCAAATGCTGCACCAGAAGTTGCTTGGTTTGTTATGGAATGAGTTATACGTCGTTTGTAACAATATACAATTAAAAACAACCAGTACATCGCAAGTAGTAACGTCTGACGGCAGCACTATCTTGTATTTCGTATCATGAAAGCAACTACGTAATGGGTACAGCGGTATTGCTGTGCAAACCATTGATTACTTCATTGGCCGTGTATTCGTGACCGAGAGGACTTCGTCATGTCAGAAACGGGCATTTTACTGCAGTTATTATCGTTAGTGTTTATCAGCCTTTTTGTTGTCGGACATGCAGTTAACTTACCACGTCAACGAAACATTTTTGCCACTACCTGCGGTTACGACGTATGTCAGTTCGTTTGTATTCTTTTGGGTCTCCATTTAAAACGTATTTTTAGACTATATTTATCGCGGAGATATCGGTATTTCAAAGTACGATTTATTTTCTCACGCACTTGAGTGAATTAGTGTATGTGTGTATGTGGGGGGGGGGGATTGCTTCCTAATAAAAATGTGACGTGGTACGCCTGACAAAATATAATGATTAAAATCAGTGTGTGACTACACGAAATGCTACATGCAAGAATAGAGATCTAGCGTAGTAATGTGAAATTATTTCACATATTATTGTTTGACATTTATTCATACTGCAAGTTTCGAAACTATCTGTTTACTTAATTTATCTGTTTATCTTGAAAAGAAGTTCTTTTGTTTATCTGGAGTTCCTAAATATAGCTTTGTATACTTCGTAAATTTGTTTTAATTTCAACGGAAGTAACTCTATGCTAAGAAATTACGAACATATGTATGTATTTACGTACGATTGTACATTCAGTAAATACATGTAACTTTAATATAGCTGTAAATCGAAAATGTTTGTATGATTTCGAAATTTACAAATACTTATAATGAATGATATCACACAAACTAACAAGATACTAACAATCTGATACAGGTTTATTTGAATAAAAGTAGAAAAGAAACATTAAATTTGGTAAATAATTTATTTTAATTCTATGTTTTTTCAAATAGGTCTCAAACATATGTATAACATGTATGTACAATTATTATCTGAAGTACGTTATATTTATATGTCGTTTTGAATTAAGCAAATGTTTAAAAAGTTAAAATAAGAAGAATAAATATTTTGTGTTTAGTTAGTTAGCTGCCAGCCGTTCTTGTAAATTCTATTGCGCAGTGTTCTATATTCCCATTTAATTAATATACTTTATACTAATTCTTATGTGGAAACAGGAAGGCATAATTGATAATGTCTCTTATGTCTCTTTACATGTACTATGCTGTTTACTTAATTATTTATGCTAGACGTAATTAATTATGTTTCTTTTTGTCCCTAAATTCTTTTGTTCTTGAACTTTATGAATACGTTACCGTGCGATTTTTTAAATTTTCGTACAAAATATATTTCGCTTAAACTTATTTAAAATTGGAAGTGCAAACATCTCGATTAATAGATTGAGTTAAATATTTTTTTTATTTTTCGCTGGCTTTAAATTCTTCATATGTTGCAGTCATGTACTAAGTCGGATCCAAACAAATTAAACGTACATTTAATTCCACATACCCACGATGATGTCGGGTGGTTGAAAACTGTTGATCAATACTTTTTCGGAAGTAAGTATCTTGGCAAGTATCACCTTGTAAATGAATCCCAATCCAGTATTCAAGTAATGAAATAGTCAAATATTTTGCTTTCCTTTCAATAAGGTAAAACCAACATTCAAAAAGCTGGCGTACAATACATTCTGGATAACGTTATTCAATCGCTACTATCCAATCCTGAAAGAAAGTAATTATACGTTAAATGCTATTATCTTTATTGTGGAATTATTGTTGCACAAGTAATATTGATCTCAAGAATAATATAATGAACATTTTTTGTAATTTTGTTAGGTTTATTTACGTAGAAACCGCATTCCTGTGGAAGTGGTGGTTACGTCAGAACGATCAGAGGAAAGAGCAGGTGAGAGGTTTAATCAATGAAGGGAGATTGGAGATCATCGGCGGAGGATGGAGCATGAATGATGAGGCTGTCACCCACTATCAGTCTCTCCTTGACCAGTTGACATGGGGTTTCAGGTATTCAAACGAATTAATATTTACACAATTTGTTGCGCCATCGGCCGCTATCTGAAGAGCCTGGCTCCTATAGTTAATCGCCTTTAACTTTTCTTTCAATTATCTCGATGTAATCATTTGGAATAACAAGATCGACATTATTTTAAACTTTAACTTAACTAAAATTAACGCTACTGTTGATTACAGTTTGAAAGCACGCATAGGTATAGTGAATCAGAATGTCCACCAATTCTGCGATGCTTATGTAGTTTTTATACTTTTAGTAGCTTATGTGGCTTTTAGACATTTTTATCAGTAAATGGTTTATTAATAAGAATATGCCCAAAAGTACACTCCTAACTCTCGACTACCATTTCTATACGCTACGTTACGACACTTCTCCCCTGCGCCGTGATTGCTCTATTTTCTCCCGATCACTTTTATTCTCTTGTCGCGGGATCATCATCTCGTATCTAAACGTACACATCACGCTCATGTGATTCAGACACCTCATATGCATCCATACCCTCGTAGCATGTGCCGCTCTTCGATCACGGGTCTTCTTGCCCTTAGGCTTTACATGCATTCGTCGAAACCCTTAATTCTTTATCCAGAGTCTAGACCAGTGCTGTCACGGACGTGCACATTTCAGTCGATTTTCGAGGTGCTCGTCCACTGCTCCACCACTTTTAAATAAGGGCCAGTGAGCGAGCAGCTAGACGTTTCGGGGGCGCTTCGGCTCAGGAGCGTACTGTGAACATAAACGCACAGCCTGACCTACCCAGGTACAACCTTTTTACAATTTTACGTACCTGTTCACGTTACGCTCCTGAGCGGAAACGGCCCCGAAACGTCTAGCTGCTCGCTCACTGGCCCTTGTTTAAAAGTGGTGGGGCAGTGGGCGAGCACCTCGAAAATCGACTGAAAAGTGCGCGACCTTGACAGCACTGCTGTACATAATAAGAGTTCGGGGCAGGTGGGTAAAGAATCGGGAAAGTGTTCGCACTTCACACTCTCGATTTACTACGAGGTCTCTTAATTTCTATATGTACATGACCTTATCAAGAGACAAGGTCTTGTCTCGGGCCAAGTACAAGACTCCTCGACAGGTAAGTGCATGAGCTTTTGGCCGACAGATCTGTATCTTATCCGGAAAGATTAGATCGGGGTTTTCGGGGTATTCAAATGGCATTAAAACAGCAAATTTCCCATAAAATATGATATGATTCGGAAAGGTGGCGTCGGTACGAGTAATTTAAGACTAACTACGAAAAAATCCGCCAAGCCAATTACGAGATATTGTTACCTCAAAAGTCGTGATTTTTGTAAGAAACGTCGTCTTCTCCTCCTCCGTCGCCCGTGTCCACAGACCCTTCTTTTTTTCCGTCGCCCGTGTCATCGCAGCGTGAAGTTAGTAATATTTTTCATAATTCCGCCATCCGTGTCTCGCAGCGTGAAGTTAGTCATATTTCATACATGAATATATTGTATTTCATACGATAATTTTTCAAGTTACAGGGAGAGTTTAATGGAGGCTTTATTAAAAAAGTCATATCATCTAAACTACGATAAGGTCGATCAGGAAGGTACCAACTTTAAGATTTCAGAGAGCGTTTCATTGCAATTGGACGAAAATGATAATTTTGAAATATTGACGTAGATCAAGTACAGTATTTTTTAGGGTTAAAATGGTTCATGTAAGACTCAAAGATATGTATTATAATTAGTTGCTTGTTATGGATGATAAGTAAGTACTTTCAATTGTAGAAATTTTAATTTTTGTTTTTATGTTGATCGTTTGATGCCAGATATAGTTATCGCATTATAGATTAATCATCACGATCGTTAAAGTTTGAATTCTATATAAAACAATTATAATCGGTAGGATCTCTAGATCCACAAAAACTGCCTAACAAGCAAGTAAACTTCACTGTAAGCCAGTGGTAATATAACACGACGATACGTCGTTAACTATAACCTCTCTCTAGACATGGAGAAAAACCAAGACCGACTGTCACGGAGTTTGCTTAATCACCGATCGGCCCCGTGACTTGTCACCTCTCTAGGTAGTCACTTCTGTTTGTCACCACCCCTCACAATCTCAATGAAAAAAAAAATAAAGGGGGAGGACGTGACCAATGTTAACAACACAACATGAATCTCCCGCGTTAGAAGTTCGAACACGCAACATTCGAATCTAAGAGGTAGAGCTACACTTAAAGTGGTGCTAGGGTTGGGTGATGTGCTCGCTTCTCAACGAACAATCTCCTAACAGAACAAACAGGATCGTAGTGACTCCAAAAGAGCTCCCCGTCGGAAACGGCTACCTGAATAACCACAACACCAAGCCGCCCGACATAAACCACGGCCTTCGGCTATCAGCTAACAAAGTAGGGAGTGTTTGAGAATAGATGGAGCAGGGCTGGTCAGCTGGGAGCAGCTTAAGCGAGGAGAGAGGGTGTATGCTTTCAACGCCCCACAATTCCCCAACAGGGAGCATGGCAGCTAGGAGGTTATTTAGAGTCTTGTCCCTGTCGGAAGGTGAAACACGGAGGTTCGAACTCGCGCTATGTGCCTCCTGGAGTAACTGGATGTCATAGAGCCAAACATAAGGTCAGCAAAGCCTCTCGTAGGTGTGAACTCACCCAAGGTATTGGTGAGGGGTACCGTCCCCCCACCCGGCGGTCTCAACCACTTACTGCTACTACTACTACTCTGGAGACCAGCACCCTATAGCTCTGTTTATAGGCTCATCTGGCTTCAGATTCCTTTAATTCCTACACGGGGCCAGCACCCTATGGCTCTGTTCATAGGCTCATCTGACTTGAGTTAAATATAATTTCCGAGATCATACATCAATTTGTAGCTCCCACTACTTTTGACGTATGATACCCCCTGCTATAGTTAAGTCAAGGAAGAGACGAAAACACGTCTCCTTACAATTATTCCATAACGCTCGCCGGCCACGTTCTGGAAACCCGCCCGGCTCGTAACACATCCGTTGACTCACACATACATGCTCATCTCAATCACCCATACTCGCTCTTGTAGAGGTATGCAACCTGCTCCGGGTTTGTCAGTGTGAGGGCTACTGTCTCATGATCCAGGCAGACAGTTTATTACAAACAGAATATGCAAACATGGATAATTTATGTCTCGTCTTACAATCCGTTTTCATTCATATATTAGCAGCTTTCAAAACACGATACTATCAGTTCATTTTTAGCCTGGCACATTCGCGTGCTCATCGACTTTTCAGTTGTCGCAAAACGAAAGAAAGACAAGAGTTAAACAAAACAAATAAACGCAACAGTGAAACATACGCAAGAGTAAAATTAGGAGCGACGGTCGAATAATTATCCTCAAAAAGATCGTAGGTGACGCAGGAACCCCAGCGACCATCAGCGTTACTAACAAGAAG
The DNA here is from genome assembly GCA_917499265.3 of Mimumesa dahlbomi. Lineage (NCBI taxonomy): Eukaryota > Metazoa > Arthropoda > Insecta > Hymenoptera > Crabronidae > Mimumesa > Mimumesa dahlbomi. The sequence continues at coordinate 3,967,538 of OU824118.1, read as the reverse complement.
AAAATTTGTTGAGGCCGACACGGAGCAGAAGATGACGTTTATTAGTAAAAACTATTGCTATTGAGGTCAAATATTTCCTAATCAGCGAGTCTGATTTTCTTATAATTGGATTCCAATAATTTTTCGATATCGTTATTTCCGAACGCAACTGTATTTTTTGGAAAAATCTGGTTCTAATGACCTTTAAATACCTGAAAACCCTGATGTAATCTTTCTTGTAAAGAGTCAAGGTCTATACAAGTCAGTAAGGTATTCTTATACTCACAATCAGTCCTAGAACAGATCTTGCTTATTGATGAATTGGTTTATCATTTCATCGTAGCGATTTATGTATATGTATATGTAAGAAAATTCAATATGCTATCTTTAAATTGAGTGTTGCAGGCGGCTGAACGACACCTTTGGTAGCTGTGCGAGACCACATATAGGATGGCAGATAGATCCTTTCGGTCACTCAAGACAACAGGCGTCCATGTTCGCACAGATGGGATTCGACGGTATATTTCTTGGACGCATTGATTATCAAGACAAAAAGAAGAGGGTGGTAGATAAAACGATGGAATACCTTTGGAAAGGAAGCCCCAACATAGGTAAGGATACGATCACATCTTCGTACCTCAGCAATTTGGATTTTAATTGTATAGGTAAATTGTAAGAGAGGACTTTATAATGTCTGCGTTCCAGTACCCACCGCTTACTGGTTAGTGATGATTAACAATTTCATTCGAGAGTGTAACGGTATGTCTATGTTTGACTGCTGTCCCTATACTGTCGGAGGACGGACCTCACTTATGGTTAGGTTCGACGCAGACCGATAATGAATTCGGAAACATTTTACCACTTACCATTTACGTTAATTTAAACTACTCTTACTAGCTGTTTGTACATTTCTTTATTTTACCTAATCAAAAGACAAGGTCTTGTCTCAGGCCAAGTACGAGAGAAGACCTTGACCCTATTCCGGAAATATTAGATCGGGGTTTTCGGGGTATTCAAACGGCATGAAAGCGGCAAATTTCCCAAAAAGTGCGATGAAATTCTTAGAGGCGACGTCGAGACGAGTCGATTGAGACTAAATACAAAACCATTGGTCCACCCAGTAACGAGATATTTGATGTCACAAGTACGTCTTTTTTATGTAATAAGTCGTCTGCTTCGTCTTTTCCAGTGTCACACTTTCGACTATGCGAGTTCTGTCGGTGTCAAACCGAACTAACAGATTTTCATACCATGCGACGATAATTTTTCTGTCGGTAATGTAGATTTTTATATTTAATCTGTTGGAGACATGCGGGAAAAGTCAAGAGACAAGGTCTTGTCTCTGGCCAAGTACAATCAACAACATAAATGCGGTTTCACTGCGAGGTACACGGGTATCCACAACACGAATGCCTGCTTCACCTAGGTGATTTTCGTGCCCTCTCTTTCTAATAATTCGTTTCTCTCTCTGACGTGTGTCGCAGCATAGTAACAAGTGAAAACAACTACTTCATCTCTTTCTTTTCGTCGTTCCGCCGCACTCATTCTATCGAGGCACACGGACTTAGGCCGGACAGGCATGCGTGAGAGCGCGATCGTCGATCGAGGAAAGCATCAAACGTGGTTTTCGCCATGGTTCAAATTTTTCTCGCATAAGAGCCTCTCTTTCCTTCCTTTTGTCTGTCGCGCTCGCACTCCGGTCGCGGCTCAGGTGTGTCGGTGCGCCTTGGTCGTACTCGATCGTTCATTCGCATTCTTTGGGACATTTTCGAATTATTTTAGCGGACATATAATATTTCTAATGCGACAAGAATGAATAAGAAACATCTAATTATTATTCCATTTATATTTAATTAAAATTCAGCGACACTATGGGATCAAATATTGGACATAAATGTTAAATGCTCGATAAAACGATTAGAAAAATGTTTCGAATAAAATAAAAAAGTCGCCGCGGCCGGCAAAGACACACCGTCGCAATTACTCTCGGCGCTCGTAGTGCGAGCACCGCGAGCGCGACGGGCAGAACGAAGAAAAGATGGGCTCTTATGCAAGAAAAATTCGGACGATGATGAATTCCGCATTGATACCTTTCTCGATCATTAAACGTGCTATCACACATGCTTGGTCGGCCCACGTTCGTGTGTTTGGCTAGCGCGAGCGCGACGGACCGACAGAAAGATAGAGACAAAGTATGCAGTCGAATGTAATGTTGTTTATATCCCGAGCCATAGTACGCCGCAAAGAGAACGAATTATACGAAAGAGAGGGAAAGAAAGACACCTTCCTGATGCACGCATTAGTACATATGTAATTCAGAAAGTATCAAACTGTTATCAATAATTTATAAATTTAATATCATGGTTGCATACATTGTTGTAAAAAAGTATTTAGTTTCTAGAACTTCGATACATGTCAAAGCGTCTCTTCAAATTTCTACAAACTTTTTTTTAGTACATAATCAAATTGTTCTGTAAACAGGTCTTCCACGATAAAGTAAGCAAATTTTTGGGTCTCTCTGAAACGTGTAGTTATCGGTACTGTTAACAAATCTTTGTTACATGTTTTGCATTGAAACTTTACTATCTCGGATATCGAATCTCTAAATTGTTCTGTATCTGTTTATAACAGTGTTATGATATTACCTACACATTTTAACAATGAAATTAGAATATTTTTCTACAGGTATACTGTAAAATTAGATCAGAAGATGCCACGGTAATAAAAAAATTCATGATTTCAAAAAAACTATTTTTTCTGCAAATCGATTGTTGAAGTATAGGTACGTTTAGAAGACACGATGACGATGTTGTACGTAAATTGACAAACATTTTCAAGGATCTACATATGTAGGACCATATTGAAGTTCTAAAAGTTCTAGAAATCAAAAGCATTCTTCAACAATTCATGCAAACAATTATTTAAAATTTAGATATTTTTAATAAGATGGTTTTTGTGTAATTAAACCGTTTTTGTACACTTCTATGTTTATTATAATTTTTTAATTAAGCATTTAAAAACCAAACGTATACAAATCCTGCACTATCTTGCTATGGTTAAATGTTTAATATTTTGATAATTCCTTCAAATGTATTTCCTTTTTCAATATTACCCACGATATATGTAAGTTATTAAACAATGACCATGATGCTGCGAGAACCTTGTGTACTTGATCTGAAACGCAACTATTGATTGAAATTTTCCTGGCTCCGGAAGAGTCTCTGATTTTTTTGTATCACTTCTTCAAAAAACATTTTGAAATTTTATAAATACACAATGCTTATTACTATATTTCTTAAAAGGAATATTTTGTACATTCCTTCACATCATCGTATATCATCATCATATCACCATATTAATCAGATCCGTTTATTCCATTATTTTCCGACATTCTTTTATTCCTTCATTCCTGTATTCCCTTATTTATTCCTTGGTACCTGCATTCCCTGATTTCTTTATTCCCTTATTTCTTTAAAAACAAGTATTTTAATAAAAGCAATAATAGACTTAACAATATTCTACGACTGAAGTGAAATCCTCAAAAAAGGGCCACCAAGTACATTTAATCGAGCAATAAACAGATTTATTAATTAAATGAGGAGAAATCATTTTTTGGGAAATTTAGTTAGTTTAATACATTTACTTAGCGGTAGCATCGTGTCGATGCTGTACAATAATTTGTACTTGCTCGCATTTGTTCGATTTCAAATACTTCGTATAATGAAGTTTATGTTAACGAGAAAGCTATTCCAAAGTCACATCCTCTTGTACTTGGCCCATAGCTTTGCATTTTCGATGCTTTTTTGAGGATTAACTTACTTTATCGGCCTTTTTCAGGGCCACACATCCATTCAACGTAGGCTGATATTGTGGCCGTCATCTTCTGTGGACATCCGTGTACTTACTGTTTGTATTCTATTGGTAACAGAAGTCTCTCCTTCGCCACATCTTTTTTTCGAAAAACGTATTTGTGTAGTGGAACGTAGAGGAATGTAGTGGAGAAGATCACCACGGAGTCGAGTTCGCCTAATTTCGAGTGTACTGGTAATCGATGAATAAACAAACTTTCTCGTGCATGAAGAATTCATCCCTTTCGCTAAACAGATAGAAAACTGTATGGAAAATTGCATACACTGATTGTATTAATTTTAACAAATCTAAAGTGAAAATTATTGGGCAGTGATCATACTTTTCGATGTGAATTTATTATGCGGTGTTCTGTAAGGTTGGCAGCGTAAACCGATGGCGTGCGAACGGTGCTATTCTGTAGGTTAAGAACAAGAAGTAAGGTCATAAATTAGACCTTTTTCCGGAGACAGCGAGATATACAGTAACCTAGTGAAATATACAGGGTGTCGCAGTAAGTCTGTACTACCCGGAACCAGGTGATAATGGAGGTAATTCTAATGTAGAGATGTAACATTCTCAACGTCCTATTTAAATCTGTGGCCGAGTTATTAAAGAAAAACGACAGCCAATTAGGGAGTTCCGTTGGGCACAGCGGCGCGACAGTTACTACTGGTACGGTACCCTACTGGTGCAGAACATCTACTGTCGCGCGGCCGAGCCTAACGGAGCCCTCTGAGTGGCTGTCGTTTCTCTTAAATAACTCGGCTACGAATTCAGATAGGACATTGAGAATGTTACATCTCTATATTAGAATTATCTCAGCTAACACCTTGTTCCGGGTGCGTTCAACTTCCTGGGACACCCTGTATGATCAATTCATATGATGCCGGGAGTGTTCTTCGGTGTACTAGATGTGGACGACAGGTGTAGTGCTATTAAATTGTTCGAGAATAAACGGAAGAAGACCGGTGGTACCTTTGATGTAAAGTTCACATGTGTCCGATGCGCAACACGTGGGCATCTTGTGGAGACGGCCGCACCGCGTTTCTACCCTTGAAATGATCCGTAGATTATATTACATCTGTAGAGATAAGTGCGTCTACATCGATAGGAGTAGTCATAAGTGTATATAAAAGCGTTTTTGTATGTAAGTGTGTGTACGACGCGACGAGTTGCGACGAAGTATTATGCGGATCGAGAATGAGAGTGACAAGTACGGACGAATGCGTGATAGCATAGGTAGAATAAGGACATGTACATATAGAATATAAGAAAATCGTAATAAATTGGAGGTGTGAAGTGCGCATAACTTTCCCTGTTCATTACCTTTGTGCTGCAAAGTCATGCAAAGTAAAGGCCTGTTCCTGAACGGCATAAAGAAAGGACCTACGAAAGAGACGTACGGTTACAAGTATTCGAGTGCTAACGTAATATCGGTAACTCCTACAGTTTTCATTTACTTGGGTTTGGAGAGAAGAAAATTCTTGGACGTCAGTATATATTGTTATGCATTACAAGGCACATAAAATAATCATAAACGCCGTTCCATTATACACGTTAATTGAAAAATAAATGTTTTTTGAGTAAACCATATTTTTTATATGAACTTTGATCTTTTCCGGTTGTATTGCAGTCAAAATCGGTCCTCAATGATTTACCATTTCAGAAATATAATTTTTTAAAACAATTTTGTAAAAGGGTTGTATGTACCTCTATAGGGTGTGGGTTTTGAATATAACTTTTAAAACTTTTTTTTATACTTTAAAGCGTACTATCGAATCTTCTAAAGTGTCCGAGGAATTCATTTGTACTCTGTATATATAAATTTAAATGTTTTTACAGGCACCCGAGCAGACTTGTTTGCAGTTACTTTATACAACAATTATGCTCCTCCACCAGGCTTCTGTTTCGATGTTTTGTGTTCCGATGATCCCATCATTGATGATATCCGCAGTCCTGATTATAACGTCAAGGAACGAGTATGTACATTTTACAATTAATTATTTACCTACATTATTTGCGAATTAATCATTAAGTTTAATAACATTGTAAGGGATACAATGAAAGTTCCCTTTATCATTTATTTGTATTCAGGCTTTTAAGTTAATTATATTTTTTAGAAAAAATATTAGAAGCAGAAAAGTAACAAGTGATAACAATTTATAGTAATATAACTCACTTATGCGTACTTTTTATAATCGTGTTTTGAATTGAATTTACATATAGTATTAGATAAATGAATTTTAAGTAATTATAACCGTAGAATTGCAATACACAAGGTCTTGGTTCGGGCGAAGTACAAAAATTTCCAACTGGTATACACCACATTACTTTCCCGTAAACCAGGGCTGTTAAGGTCGCGCACTTTTCGACCGATTTTCGAGGTACTCGCCCATTGCCCCACCACTTTCAAGGAAGGGCCAGTGAGCGAGCGGCTAGACGTTTCGGGGTCGCGGCCGCTTCGGCTCAGGAGCGTAACGTGAACAGGTACGTAAAATTTAAAAGAGGTTGTACCTGGGTAGGACAGAACTGTAGTTTATGTTCATGGTACGCTCCTGAGCCGAAGCGCCCCCGTAACGTCAAGCCGCTCGCTCATAAAAACTTATATATACAGGGTGTCCCAGCTAGCGTGCACGTCCCTGAACCGGGTGAAAGCTGAGGTAATTCTAATATAGGGAAGTGACATTCGTAATGTTGTATCTTATTTCGTGACCGAGTTATTAACGAAAAACGATAGCGAATCATAGGCTCCGTTGGGCCCAGCGGCGCGACAGTTCCTACTAGCACAGTACCCTACTGGTGCAGACCTTCTACTGTTGCGCCGCCGGACCCAACAAAGCCCTCCGATTGGATACCGGAAATGAAGGAGGGGGGAGGCAACTACAATGACTGATAGACGCATTTATATGTTGTACAAAAAGTCACCAAATTATAAGAAGCTGTGTCATTATATACATAATTGTTTTTCTAATTGAAATTCAAAAGCAGTCAAATTGACTTCCTTAGGCAATCTAGTGTTAATGAAAAAAAATATTGTTAGTTTCGTACCTGGCAGACATTTCTGAAGGTAACAAAACCATTAGTTTTCCAAATATCGAAAATTTTATTTTTTGACCCGATGTCCCTGTTTTCGCCGTTTGGGCCCACTGTGTGGCGGCGCGACAGTAGAAGTTCTGCACCAGTAGGGTACTGTACCACTAGGAACTGTCGCGCCGCTGTAGCGTCGTATCTCGGGCCTGAATCTCCAAAAATCTGAAAGCCAATAATTTAACCTACAACCCGTACCTAAATGCTGAGTCAACGATAAATCTGATCAAGCCAGTAGTTGGACACGAGTTAGCGCAAAACCAAACCAGTTGAATCAGAGAGTAAACTGAGATTCGCTGCATTCTTTCTATCATTAATTCGGATTGGAACGAAAATCTCCTATAGGAAGTAATAAAGGATGAGTTTGCGCTTAGTAAATCTTGTATGGTCTTTAAGTAGTAATGATGTGGTGAAATTTATCGATCATTTCCCATCTCTAGTGGGTAAGAGTACGCGCAGGTCTTCCAGCTGGAAAACTAAGTGGGAAGAGGCGGTGAAAGCTGATCCCTTACCTTTATGTATACCCTTCCGGTAAATAAACAGGAAAAGCAGCGGGCATTCCAGAACTCGCTTCTAAAACCAGTGGCATAACTGGCAACCATTTCGGCGGAACTCGTAGAAAAACCCAAGTTCCATAAGATGGAGGCTAGGAAGGAACTTGAACGAATAAAAAAAGTGGCTGCAACGATTCCTAAAAATGACTCAAGAGGTAAAATCCTGAAAGAGCATCCAACTGGGGAGGTATCACTCCCCAACATACCTCCACCCCCTGCTGTCGTTGCGACTGAAGAAATCCGAGGTCAAGGCCACCTTGGACAGAATAATGCCTAGAAATTGTCCTTTTAATTGCGCCTGATGGCACATCGGCACCGATGTTCATACCCGCTACAATTTTAAAGGACAAGTTTAGCAAACGTGTGCATATCACAGAGATAAAGTAGTTAATCTCTCTTTTTTTCTAGTTTTTTTTTAAATACTAATATTACGAAATATTACAAAATATTACTACAATATTACTACAATATTACGAAAAATTCAATTTAATCCTTTCGCTACGGACGGGTTCTCCGCCGCGGTGCTCCCACTGAACGCAGCGCTCCGACGCTGCGCGATGCCGAAAAATGCAAAATACGATTGATAGTACGATATTAATGTCCAGAATGAGATACTAATGGTGTGCGGATAGTCTCCCGTAGTATCTTACAATCGGTGGCATCTTATGAAGGGCGACTATTGTCGCCCGTAGTACCTCAGTGGCATCTTATGGAGGGCTACTGTAGTCGCCCGTAGTAGCGAAAGGGTCAAATCCCGAGTAAAATGGATTGGCCGTTGTCTCACAAGGGGGAAAAACTGAGTTAACGTAACGAATTGAAGGCGTATCCGAAACCTCAAGGCGTAGAGCTTAGTCAGGGCATCACACTGTATAATTCTTTATTAACCTGCACCTTTAAATCGTAGTTTAATTGTTTTGTAAATTTGTTAATAAAAATGTGTTGCTATAACAGCAGGATTTTAGTGGATATGGGTCATGGATGAGGTCGCTCTCCACGTGCTCGATGAAATCTTCTTTTAATAGAATTCCTTGTAGGCGTTTATTTAGATTCAATCAAATGTATATAATTGCGTCAACAATAATGATAGAAAATATTACATTTAAAGAGTAATCCAAAAACGTAAGAACATAAAGAAAAAGGCGCCTTTTGCTTTATGCATTAAAATCGACTTTATATTTTATTTAATACTGTTCATCTTCACTTCCATTTTCGTCTTTCGCCATTACGCAGCAAATGTGTGCGGTCGGTCTAACATTTTGCACGATGGCTGGCTAACAAGAAAGGAAGTGGCGCATTTATGCTAAGCTTCCGCTCAGTGCGTGTAACTTATTTCATATTTTATTATAAACTTGGCAATACTGCGCTGCGCGCGTAATTCAAATAATTACTTCTTTTAACAAAATGTGACATAAAACTGTCTGTGTTAGTCAAAAACATATCGAATAATTACAGTATTTCTTCAAATTGTATTCTTTCTAGCACTACTTTCAACAGATTACATATACAAATTAGTGCTATGATCGTCGTCGTATACCATTAGGTTAATACTCGCAACGCCAGGTGGATAGGTTGAGCTAAATTTCAACCAAAATTTATGGAAATGATGGAAGAGGCGACGAAGGAGAAGACGACGTTTCGTTAAAAAAAGGCTTTCTTTCATATCAAATATCTCGTAACTGACAAAACCGATGATTTCGTAATTAGTGTCAAATTAATCGTGTCGTTTCTGCTTTTCTGAATATCGTCATATTTTTTGGGCAAATTCTAGTTTTAATGCCGTTTAAATACCGCGAAAAGTGCAATCTAATCTTTCCTGCAAACTTTATTGTATAAAGTGTCAAGATGATATTCCGAGTTGCGTGATCGAGAGGTGTGAAACAAAAGTATTTGGACTGAGTGTCAAGAGCGAGCGAAAAGTGTTTGGATCGAGTGACTGCGTAAGGTGCGAAAGAAAAGTACATACAGGGTGTAACAGAAATTCTGGGACACTTGGGCTTTATGGATAGAACGCATAAAAATAAGAAAAAAAAGTCTTATAAGTCGAGGGCGCAGCTCACCCCCTACGGAGATACAACCCCTTTTGTAAAAAATGTTTAAAAAATTATATCTCCGAAACGGTAAGTCGTAGAAAAGTGTTTTTGATTGCGATATAACCGGAAAAGATCAAAGTTTAATAAAAAAAATGTAGCCGCTGCGATTACTACCGTTAAGTTGCATTTATTCTTGTTAATAAAAAACAAATGTAATTATTTCTATGTTAGCGGCTGTTTATCACCTCGAGAAAAATGTGGATAATGCATCGGGACTTGCTTTGCGAAGACAGCCAAAAAAAAATTAATATTATTATAAATTATAGGTGCTAAAATTAGTAGTTTAACGCCCGCCGCGAAGACGCCTGCCGATATGCAGCCTCCGACACGTCAGATTGGTGATGTCTAGTTCTACTGACTACGTTTGACCTACTTTTTACATGTGGTACGGACTCGCCCTGTGCCTACGGCTGACCTACATCTTACATGTGGCACCGACATGTCCTGTGATTTACACTAAAAAATGTATTACGTATTCTATTACAGTATACATCTTACCTTTAAACGAATTGTTTAAAATTGGTGTCCGTTCACCTCGATAAATTTCCGCAATGGTTTCTTCATTGAACGCCGTACATTCGCATAAACTTCCTCTGGGTTATTATTAATTTTCGCACATCCATTTACAATGTGTTGCCGCAGCACATTCTCGTCAGGCACTGGCGATGAGTAAACAATATCGTTTTTAAATATCCCTACACAAAACAGTCCAAGATAGTTTTTGCGGGTTAAACACGCTGGTACAGAACACGGCCCCACCAAAAGATTGTTCACCATACCGCACCACATATTTACGCTAAATTGTCGTTGCATATTAACAAATAGTATTTGTTACAGCGCGCAAGGAGACACAGTTCTTTATTCTTAATCTTTTAAACGATATACAACATTCTCTCCGACTCGTTCTTACGACACTCACTGCAAAACGATCCTCTTTGTACTGAATTCGACAGTAACTGCACCAAAATCTCATCCGCTCCTTTACATTCATTCTCTCATTTGCACTTCGTTGTATCTCGCTCGCACTCATCCCTTACGAGTTGGTGGAGGCCTGTGAAGCGTCGAAGTCGACCAGGTTTCCCACGGAAAACACCCATGGCGGTCGGTTTCGCTTGCCTGCCAGAAATGAGTGAGCAAGTGTTCGCCAAATGTTAATTGTAGGGACAGAGCAGGTAAGGCAGGTTTATGGCAGGCGAGCGAAAGCGACCGAAGAGCGTCCACCACGGGGGTCTTCCGGTCGAATTTTCGGTAACGCTTCGCAGGCCTTCACCAACTCGTAAGGGATGAGTGCGAGCGAGATACAACGAAGTGCAAGTGAGAGAATGAATGTAAAGGAGCGAGTGAGATTTTGGTGCAGTTACTGTCGAATTCAGTACAAAGAGGATCGTTTTGCAGTGAGTGTCGTAAGAACGAGTCGGAGAGAATGTTGTATATCGTTTAAAAGATTAAGAATAAAGAACTGTGTCTCCTTGCGCGCTGTAACAAATACTATTTGTTAATATGCAACGACAATTTAGCGTAAATATGTGGTGCGGTATGGTGAACAATCTTTTGGTGGGGCCGTGTTCTGTACCAGCGTGTTTAACCCGCAAAAACTATCTTGGACTGTTTTGTGTAGGGATATTTAAAAACGATATTGTTTACTCATCGCCAGTGCCTGACGAGAATGTGCTGCGGCAACACATTGTAAATGGATGTGCGAAAATTAATAATAACCCAGAGGAAGTTTATGCGAATGTACGGCGTTCAATGAAGAAACCATTGCGGAAATTTATCGAGGTGAACGGACACCAATTTTAAACAATTCGTTTAAAAGTAAGATGTATACTGTAATAGAATACGTAATACATTTTTTAGTGTAAATCACAGGACATGTCGGTGCCACATGTAAGATGTAGGTCAGCCGTAGGCACAGGGCGAGTCCGTACCACATGTAAAAAGTAGGTCAAACGTAGTCAGTAGAACTAGACATCACCAATCTGACGTGTCGGAGGCTGCATATCGGCAGGCGTCTTCGCGGCGGGCGTTAAACTACTAATTTTAGCACCTATAATTTATAATAATATTAATTTTTTTTTGGCTGTCTTCGCAAAGCAAGTCCCGATGCATTATCCACATTTTTCTCGAGGTGATAAACAGCCGCTAACATAGAAATAATTACATTTGTTTTTTATTAACAAGAATAAATGCAACTTAACGGTAGTAATCGCAGCGGCTACATTTTTTTTATTAAACTTTGATCTTTTCCGGTTATATCGCAATCAAAAACACTTTTCTACGACTTACCGTTTCGGAGATATAATTTTTTAAACATTTTTTACAAAAGGGGTTGTATCTCCGTAGGGGGTGAGCTGCGCCCTCGACTTATAAGACTTTTTTTTCTTATTTTTATGCGTTCTATCCATAAAGCCCAAGTGTCCCAGAATTTCTGTTACACCCTGTATTTGGGTCGTGTGACAGTTAATTAGAATGATTTCCGTTGAATGTTTAAAATGACTCTTTACACTGAGAACGTGAAAGAATGCGTGTGACTTGTGACCGAGGCGGATGCGTGTCACGAGTTTGTGAATGCGTGAGTTCATCAGTAAGAAAATGGAAAAGTGGGAATGAGTATGAATAAGGGCGTCAGGGCGACGCCGCGAGGATTCGTGGTCAGATTGTTGTTGTGGATTCGTTGCGAGAGTTTAAAGAGGATTCATGGTTGATGATTTATTGTGAGAGCGTAGTAAGAATTCGTGGTGTAGATTTTCTGAGTGAGGAGTCGTAAAAGAGAATTTTCTGATTGTGAGTGAGAATTCATTGTTGAGGATATTCTGAGTGAAGATTCGTAGAGTATAGAGTTGAGTCGCGAGTGTTAATGTAAAGTCCACGTGAGTGAGCGAATTTAACACTAAATATTATTAAGGATTAGTTTAGTAAAATCATATTTAATAAAGAATCAACCCAGTGCAATTAATGTTTCTGAAGTACCACTAAGTAGAAATTAAATACCATCAAACCAACTAGGTACATATTCTACATATATTTAACTTATACATGTAGAATTTAGTATTTATCGGACTATTAATAATTTGTATTGTTCGTGAATACCTTTGAGTGTCCGATATTTTCCTTGAGCATTTGCTGCAAATTATTCATTAATTAAAAATCCTACGAATTTATTACTGAGTGGATTAATAATATGGTTTGTTACTTCGCTGTACTATACGGGAACATCGGCATATGTTGTTCTCGGTCTTTATTGATTCATTGAAATGTGTATTATTCGACAGGTGGATGACTTTATAAAATACGCAAGTGAACAAGCCACCGCTTTCCGCACAAATAATGTTATATTAACAATGGGAGAAGATTTCACTTATCAAGATGCAGAAATGTTCTACACCAATATGGATAAATTAATAAGGTACAGATATTCCTTATTTCACTTGGATTTCACAAATAAACTTTTTCTAGCATTTTACTTGAAGTTGAAGGTTGTGAAAAAAGATAGGTAGAAGAGAATGTTACTACACATGATTTGACACAGTATGAGAATAATATTTAAAATATTATGAAAACAGAATCGGTTATTTCACCTGATTTAAGGCACTATTAGAACAAGGCGTAACATATTTTGTAGAATAATGCTATTTTATTCGCTAATTTTGTAAAAATTAGCAAAACATAACTTAAAAGAACTGAATAAATAAAAAAGATGAAAACGATCAAATAACTAGAAGTTACTATTCCTCAATTTTTATTTACATGTTACATATGATGCGTTCCACGTGAAGTGATCAGGGTTTTTGCAGTCATGTCACAGATTTTGATAAAATTTTAATATGTTGTAGATAACGTTGAGAAAAAAAAACCATTTGAAGGAATTTTCACAACAATAAATATTTTTTAAGTTACGAGCAGTCAAAGTTTTGTGCATGGGTTTTTTTTAAATTTATAACTCTCAAACCAAAATAGATACAGAAATTAGCGAAATACCAGATTATTCGGAAAGCCTCAAAGTTTTAGAAAAAAAATATAAATTTAATGTAACTTGTTTTTAAATTGTTGAAAAAATGTTTTTAATTTTTTCACCTTAAATTTCGTCCAATATGTATCTTCAAACATTTTTTGAACATTTTTTTTCAGCATTGTCGAAATGTCCTCTAAACATAACTTCCAGCCGAATTTTGGGCCAAAGAATAATTTTCAAGCTAAATTTTTATTTACCGCGGTGTCGGTATTTGGCGCGCGGCTTCGCCCTTAGCGCGACGCACATAGCTGTCGGTAGTAAGACCAAAGCGTTGATCAATATCCTGCATTTGCGCTTCAATATCTTCAAAAGTATACCCCGCAATTTTTTGTTGATTTTTTTATAGCAACATCATAATATTCTCTACGGACACCTTCCAGCGGTATGTTGGAACAATGAATAGCTTTCAAGTTAGGAATTTCTATGTACCGTGGCGTTGAGTTTTTCGCCTGCGATCCCGGCCGAATCGTATACACGCATTTTTCTCATTTACTCTTCATTCGCTTTCACTTGCACTTTATTCCGTCTCACTCGCTTTCCTCACTTTTTCACTCACTCATCCCTTATACCTAGGACAAGGGCCTGCGGACCGCCGCCGAAGAGTCGACCGGGTTTTTCCAGGGAAACGCACATGGTGGTCGCTCTTCAACCGCTGCCCTTCTCCACCATAAACTTGCATACTTTGTCTTTCGTAAAAACATTTGCCAGACACACGCTCATGCACTCGAAAACACTCGGATTCTTACGATACTCATTCCGCTTGTTTTCTAAAAGCCCACACATATTTTCATATATCAATGAAGGATAATAAAAAACCTATGGTTTATTCACACTCTTACTCACTAAATATACATAACTTCACTCTACCTACTCTATCACTCAGTCCTCCACACATTTCGCGCTATATTAATACTCGTCTATCGCCTTAAATCTAATTTCCTATTCTAACGCGGTATGTATTTACAAAAATTGCCCAAATCTATCTCTTTAAGCTATACATGGACACTCTCGCTCACGTACACTCTCTTGCACAGTTGATCGTTCGTCTTGTTGACACTCGGTCTCTCTCACACCCGTCATTCCCGTCGTCTCACTCACACTCGTCTTTATCCTATTTATGGCTTTAAATACCTCGCTCTTATTTCTATATTTCCCGATACATGCATTATTGAGCGCAGATAGGATAACGGAATCAAGGAAGAGGTCAGGGTCTAACCGCAATGGCCAGCCGCTACCCTTTGTAGGATAGGTTCGTTAGGCCGGATCAAGTAGACTAGTGCGGGGGCGCAATGCCCCCCGTCGCGTCGTCTCGTGTATCGCTCTCTCTCTCTCTGACCTACCGGGGTCCTTTAAGGTGTGTTTTAAGGTGCAGGATGCCCTAAAGGAGATAGTCCACGGGCGCAATGCCATGGGGTTACTCCTGTCGGAGAGAAATGCCCTCTCAGAGATAGTCCCGGTGCGCAATGACCGGAGGTTACTCCTTAAGAAACGAAGGATGACACTCGAGATAGTCCACGGGCGCAATGCCGTGGGGTTACTTCCGTGTCTTTGGGAAAATTGGAAAATATGCCTAGGTTATTTAGGGTGTTTTTGCAAGGTGGAGGATGCCTCAAAGGAGATAGTCCACGGGCGCAATGCCGTGGGGTTACTCCTGTTGAGGAGGACTGCCCTTTTAGAGATAGTCCCGGTGCGCAATGACCGGGGGTTACCCCTTAAGGAACGAAGGATGACACTCGAGATAGTCCACGGGCGCAATTCCGTGGGGTTATTTCCGTGCCTTTGGGAAAGTTGGAAAATATAGATTCTAGGGAAAAGGAATCACTCTTACATATCCTAGTTATATACATACACCCGTATATGGAACATAGTCATTGGCAATTGGCAGATACTAGTCTTTTTTGAAGCTTAACTTTTAGGAGACAAGATTGTAAGTGAGTCCCTCGGTTTGTGTTGCGCCTTTTATACCGTTCAGGCTCACGCCTTTCGCCATTCAATTCCTTTGAATTTGATTTTTGGCGAATCACGCCTCTTAACGTTTTTCACCCGGCCATTGGTGTTTATCCGGGCACACACGCAGATATAGGGGTCACTCACTGACGAATTCAGCCGTGTCGCGCAACCAGTGCAGTGGTTCTCATTTGGTGGGCTACCGTCTTAAATCAACATAGTTATCGCCCAATTTACCGCATCGATTCGAGTGGTGTCCGAGAGGCACCGGTCGAGCGCAAAGGGTTAATAGTTTAAGAGATATTTACTAATAATTATCTACTCCCTAGTACAGCCTCTTCGTAACACTTGTCGTCGCAGCACTTCTCCTCGCTATTCTTCTTCCGGTCAATACATCAAGCGTCTGTCCTCCCGTACTCTTGCTTTCTATCCGACGCCTTCTCATATCATCTGCTCTCATTGATACCTTGTCATTCACCTATTGATTTGCTCACGTATTCAGACACAATTGCGACTTGCTGATTTTCGGTCACGGATCACTCAAACTCGCATATGTGCACACCTCGAGTTCACACATTTGTCACATTCCAATTAGCCTCTCACTCGATCCAATCGCTCGTCTTACGGACATACATTGTCGCACAATTGTTTGCACTAGTCTTTCCTAAACATGTCAATACTGCAAGTATATAAAACATTTCTAAAGCATAATATTTCTAATTTTATAATATAATATTAACATTATTAATTTTCGTTTTACATTGTTGCATTTGCCACAGATATGTAACGCAGCTCCAAGGTTCCTCTGTCAAAATATTTTATTCAACACCGTCTTGTTACTTACAATCGTTGCACGAATTGAACCTTGAATGGCCTACAAAAACTGATGATCTCTTCCCGTACGCAAGTGATCCTCATGCTTATTGGACTGGCTACTTCTCCTCCAGACCAGCGATAAAGTTCTACGAAAGAATGGGAAATAATCTTTTGCAAGTAAGAAAAACTTGACGTACATACCTATTTGTAACCATCAACAATTTTCTACCTCAGGGTACATAGTCCTAGGATCAATTTTTGTAAAATGGAAGTTATTACAGTTTCAGTCTACATCCTATTGTTTCTGGACAAACTGTTTTAAGTCCAGTGCATAATAACTGTTAGCAGAGTTGGTTATAAGAGTAATGATTGGGCTCCGGTATTACTGATATTACATGTAACGGTACGTCCCCTCTTAACCACCCCCTCTATTAAATCCGATGACGGACCTTACGAGGTATGATCAGAAAATAACGAGAATTTTTTAATTTCGCGGGTTTGGAGAGTCTGATTGTAAAATTTTTGTTTTTATTATGTTGGTATACCTGTCCCTGAAGTATGATAAAATTTTCAGCGGTATATATTGTTTACTTTGTCTGTGACAGCCGTTAACGTTAGACGTGTTTTTATGAGCTCGGCGATTTTCGTTTGGAGAAAAGAAATGGAGCGAAGAGTTTGTATCAAGTTTTGCGTAAAAAATGAAATAAAATGTAACAAAGTGTGTGAAATGTTGACAAAGGCCTATGGTGAGTCTGCTATGAGTAAAGCAAGAGTTTACGAGGGGAATAAGCGTTTCCAAGGTGGCCGTGAAGACGTTGATGATAACGAACGCCCTGGCCGCCCCAGCACATGAATAACCGATGAAAACGTGCAAAAAGTGGAAGATAATTGTTACTAATCATTATCAGTCAATGGTTGCTAACCATTTCTTCCACTTTTTGCACGTTTTCATCGGTTGTTGATGTGCTGGGGCGGCCAGGGCGTTCGTTATCATCAACGGCCACCTTCACGGCCACCTTGGAAACGCTTATTCCCCTCGTAAACTCTTGCTTTACTCATAGCAGATTCACCATAGGCCTTTGTCAACATTTCACACACTTTGTTACATTTTATTTCATTTTTTACGCAAAACTTGATACAAACTCTTCGCTCCATTTCTTTTCTCCAAACGAAAATCGCCGAGCTCATAAAAACACGTCTAACGTTAACGGCTGTCACAGACAAAGTAAACAATATATACCGCTGAAAATTTTATCATACTTCAGGGACAGGTATACCAACATAATAAAAACAAAAGTTTTAGAATCAGACTCTCCAAACCCGCGAAATTAAAAAATTCTCGTTATTTTCTTATCATACCTCGTATTTAAAAATAGGTTCGGGGCAGAACGATAAAGAATTTGAAAACTTAAATGCACGAAAATGTGGATTTATTTACTAATCTTACATGCTATATCCAGGATGTCCCAGGAAGTCGCTTACACCCGAAACCAGGTGATAGTTGAGGTGATAGTTGAGGTAATTCTAATATAGGGATGTAACATTCTCCCTATCTCAATCCGTGGCTGAGTTACTAAAGAAAAACGACAGCTAATCACAGAGCTCCGTTGGGCGCGGCAGCGCGACAGTTCCTACTTGTTCCCGCGACTGCTCGCGCCAGCTTGCGGCAGCAAGCAGCCGCTCGCGCGAACCCTCTGGATAGCGAGTGCGCGTCGGCGCTAGGAGATAGCGCAGCGTTAGACGTGACGTCACTCCGTCCAGAGGTCGCCCCCGCCTCCCGTGCGGGCGGAAATCATATGGTAATTCCGTTGACACTCTCGTCACGGATCGTTACCTGTCAACACTGCGTCTTACGTCACGGCCCTCGCCAACACGTGCTTTCTTTTCGCGCCTTCGCGACCTACTTCACTGTACTCTTCGTTTCGGCTCTCGCCAACTAGTATATTTGTAATTAAATAAACGGACTGGGCTTATCCCTTTTTTAGTGTTAAGTTCTAGAGTTTATTTAATGTTTAAGTGCCTATTTATCGTGTAAAATACATTGTTTGTGCGGTACAATAGTTTCTTTCTGCACCCCGACGAATCGCATCTGAACCTTCCCTCATAATCGGTACTAAACAGTGCGCAATTATTCGCTACTGGTACAAGTTAATGTCCTGTAAATGGTAGCGGGAGCGTTTATGCCGCTGCGTCAACGGAGCCGTTGAAAAGAATAATACACTACAGAAACAGGACTAATACATTACCACGAAAAATGTATCGATGAGTCTATGTCACTGGGTCACTGTATTTGCCGGCGTCACCGTCTCCAACGCATCCGCCTCGTCTTAATTCTAGTATTTCGCCTTTAATTTTAAATACCTATTCAAATGCAAATACATAGTGTCCCAGGAAGACGCGCGCATCCGGAACCAGGTAATACAATGCCCTACCTTCATCCGTGGCCGAGGTATTAAAGAAAAATGACGGCCACTCAGAGGTCTCCGTTAGGCCCGGCCGCGCAGTAAAAAGTAGAAAGGGAATTGAAAATGTTAAATCCTATATCAAGAGACAACGTCTTGTTTCGGGCCAAGTACGAGAGAACACCTTGTCTCTATTCCGGAAATATTAGATCGGGGTTTTCGGGGTATTCAAACGGCATGAAAGCGGCAAATTTCCTAAATAGTGCGATGATATTCTTAGAGGGGGCGTCGAGACGAGTCGATTGAGACTAATTACAAGAACATTGGTCCACCCAGTAACGAGATATTTGATGTCAAATGTACGTCTTTTTTATGTAATAAGTCGTCTGCCTCGTCTTTTCCTGTGGCACACTTTCGACTATGCGAGTTCTGTCAGTGTCAAACCGAACTAACAGTTTTTCATACCATGCGACGATAATTTCTCTGTCGGTAATTCAGATTTTTATATGCAATCTGTTGGAGACATGCGGGAAAAATCAAGAAACAACGTCTTGTCTCTAGCCAAGTACAATCAACAGCAAAAATGGTTTCACTGCGGGGTCCGGGGTGCGCGCGGGTATTCACAACTGTTAATGCTTGTTTCACCTAGGTGATTTTCGTGCCCTCTCTCTCTGATAATTCGTTTCTCTCTCTGACGTGTGTCGCAACATAGTAACAAGTGATAACAACTACATCATCTCTGTCTTTTCATCGCTCCGCCGCACTCATTATACCAAGGCACACGGCCTTAGGCCGCACAGGCACGTGTGAGAGCGCGATCGTCGATCGAGGAAGGCATCAAACACGGTTTTCGCTATTGTTCCAATTTTCTCGCATAAGAGCGTCTCTTAACCAATTATGAAACCCCACACAATTCAAGGAAAGCATATACACCTACAAGTATCATAACTCAATCCACCATACAAAGAACGCCTATGATTTCATGACCTCCAACAACGTTAACTTACCTGTAGCATGTAAACACACGAACATATCGCCAACTCTAATCACATCCCAAAGCTCCCTAGTAACTTATCACGGTCGGATCTCCCCTTCGGCCACAGATCACGTACTAAAATCATAAGGATCATGTCCGCAGCCTTCTCCTAGAAAACAAAACCATAATTAAAATCAAGCCAGCCACACGAGATTACATCAAAGCATCTACAAACACTTACGCATATCTTCTTTTACACTAGAAGCCTAAGACAGCTATAGTGATCTCCTTCTAACAAAATATAGAATTTTCTTAAATCACAGTTTAACTTTCCTAACGAAGACAAAATTCAGCAAACTAATGCTTACCTGTAGCCTACACCCTGCATTTCTCAGGACATCCAATAAAGGAGAAGCTCCCCGAGCTGACACTTTATCGCCCCTCGAATAATCACCGGGTTTGTGGATGCCGGCACGTTTTAACCTCAAAGCGAGGCCCGCACTCACGCTTACTCCCGACGGCCCGTCAACTCTCGTTCTGACACGCAATCAAGCGCGTAACACCTGCAACATACGCACAATTAATTTATACAGAAAGTTCCCCTCACCTCGCCAAGCGATACACGTAACATAATAAACAAACACTACATGAAATCACCGACCGCGACCGCCGAACACGCGTCATCGTACTCGCCATGAAACGCCGCGAAAATTCATATCCAAACCTATGAACCACCCACCTCACATGGAATCCCGGGAAAAACCTCAACCAAATCACCCACACGCGATTAAATGCCTCACCGACGCTATAACGTACGTCCACGTCGAAAGTAGGTCAACACGTGACTCCCGCGTAAATGATCGAACGAGCCAATCGAGACGCGGACTACAGATTCACATAGAAACACGACACCACGAGAACTGGAAAAACGAAACCATCAACGTTCACGATTATTAACAAACAATTGTAATCGTCGAGCGCATACCACACGTAAACCACTAAAAAGATAATCCGCAACTCTCGCGGCATGCACGCCCGCACGCATTCGCCAAAATTCACATCACACATGAAATCCCATGCCCTTCACGAGAAATGCACCGTTTCTTATCGACACAAATTAACAGACTGTACTAAAACTAACGCAGTTTAATTTACCAAATACCCGAAAAAGATCCAAGACAAAAATTAAAAAAAAAAAAACACAAAAATTAAATTCGGGCGATCAATTAACCTACGTAAAGGATCGTAAACATAAAATCGCGAATAGATCCACACCGCTCAACGACTCATACAAGGCATGACAGCAGCTATCCGACGGCTCGCGTGATCCAACATCAAATCAAGTAAAATCGATAAATTAAACCACGACCGGCCGTACACGCGCCCCCTCGCGACGCGGCAAGGGCCACAGATTGTATACGTAACACCGGAAGGACAGCGTTAATTAATTAATGAACAATATATACATAATATGCCAACAGACACCGCAATCTATGTATTTCACAGGACGCGAACAATACAAACGCGACTCGACCGACGATAATATTGAAATTAAACATAACGCGACCTAAATGCTACCCGCGAACGAACAGAAAGAAGCGCCTGCAACCGCGAAAAGAGCCGCGCTAAAGCGACAACGTCGAATCAAACTGCACCGAATTATGCTTGTTATAATATTAAAATGTAAAATAAATCGAGGTCGGCCGTGCACGCGCACGCCTTCCTCCCACGGCCAAGTGCTCGCCGCAAGGTTGCAAGCACAGCCATAGGGCCCACCCTCGTTTCAGAAAATAAAATCTGATAACGAAGGTGGTGATAGGGTAAAGCGACTCCCACCCTCCCGCCGCCAAACCCCCTGACCGATAAACTCGCGGTCCGCTATACTTATATGACCTCTGCGAACATTTTGGCTGCGTTTTTGCGCCTCCCGTAATCGGACGAAGGCCGTCTATCGCTTATCTCAACAACTATAAAATCACGATTCAACGTCCCGTGGTAAAAAAGGGCTGTCAAATAGAATAGTCCAAATATCATCTCGGTAGTTAAAGGAAATCCCTGACATAAAAAAATTTAAAAAAAAAAAAAATATCACACCTATACCCACATAAGCTTAACTAACATTCAAAGACACTTCAGTATACAAAATAAAATATAATATAATATAAATATAATAACACAGCACCAAACCACAAATCACAATCACAATCGCCAGACTCTATCATCCGGACTGTATATCTACTAATAAGTCATAGCTGATCGGGAGATTGATACATCCCTACACCCACGAACCTGCTAGAGGGTCCTTGAACCGACTGACCACCAAGCTACCCCTACCCCCAAAGAACAGACTACCCCACTACGACAAGTAGGCCCAGCTCCTCAAGATATATAAAGGGGCACAAACACCACCTTAAACAGTCCAAGGTCAGCTAATACAGCAGCAGCAAGCAACCTTGAGAAATTTGCATCAAGTTCCGGTCAAAATCGCTCGTGAAAATATGGACGGAAAGAAAAACGTGAACTCTCCAATGAGGTCCAGCCGAATGGAGGACGAGGACTTAAGAATGCTGTTTCAAGATCTGGAGGAACCATCCACCTCCAAAAAAGGGAATGGAGCAGCCCTAGAAAGTCCGAACTCCGCAATAAACGAAGGTGGGAACAGCCCGGATTGGAGCTTAAAGGAGTGGTTGCGGGATACATCAGACTCCGACGCATCAGATCGGAAACACGCAGGAGGACATAGGAAGAAATCACGAGAAGACAACCTTCCATGGAGAAGAAGTGGAGATGTGCATACCTACAAACAGGGTAAAAATAGGTATAACAATAGTAGTAGACCTAGAGACACAGAGCCAAGCAACATATCTAAATCAAATAGAAGGGCGTTCAGCCCAAAGAGAACTCCGCTCACGGAGAGAGCGGTAGTAGTAATTAAAAAAGACCACCCCCAAACTATCATATCGGAAGAAAGGAAAGAAGAGCTACTAGACTTGATAGCCGAGAAAATTTTGGAAGCCGCAGGGACAGGCATAAGGGACCTGGAGATTGAGAGGTCCTACATCAAAAATGGAGGATTAATTATCGTAGGAAGGAACGCCAAAACGATAAAGTGGCTAAACTATAATATTGATAGTGTTATTGAATCAACAGGACAAAAGGACCTAGTAAGAGGTGGACTGAAACACCTCAGATTCAAAATCCCATGTTCAGTCAGATCCTTCGAGGCAAAGACAAATTTCACGACAATTAAGAAGTGGTGCAGTTTAATGTACCCCGAACTATTGGCGGAAGAGTGGGAGCTGTTGGAGGAGACGGAGGAAGCTAGAAAAAGAGGATTTAGGATGAAAATCCTAATTCCCAGGGAGGATCACCGTTTTATCAAGAGGAAAGACTACAAACTCTCCTGTAGGACATCGTCCATAAAATTTAGTTTTAAGATGTAATTTGTATCATAATAATTCATAATCTTTTTCTTTTTTTTTTTTTTATTGTTCATTTTTTTATTTTTTATTTTGCTTACTTTTTCTTTTTGTAAAACGTACAATTTAATCACAAATGTATTCACATAATAAATCGCACCTGTAAATAGAACATACAAAAACGAGTAAATACCCCAAATATAAACATTATATGTAAAGAGAAAAAAAAAAAAAAAAAAAATTCCAATAAGTACACTACTAAATATATAAACATTGGAAGTTTAACTACTCCCAACCATACCATCACATCATTCAAATAACATTAAATTCAAACAATTATAATACTACAGTACACCCACAGTAATCCGTAAAGTAGTACTCATGAACACATAACTTAAGAATATAATACAGGACAACTACAACATAATATAACATGCTCTAAGAAAACATACATCAACAAATAATAAGGCATCTCTAATGGGTAGCCCTACGAATATTAACATAGGATAGGACTGAATCATTCATTTATATATACCATTTAACTAATTCAAAACACCAACAACTAACCCGACCAATGATTTAGTCATCTCATGACCTATCAAGATCTGTTGAATTACATATAACAGTAACTGCAACAACCAACACAACATATCAGCCGATCTCTGCAACCTGACACACAATAGCACTCTCTAGTAACACTATCAGTCATCAGGGATCTGACAACTACAAGAATACAACAAATCTCCAATACAACCGCAATATTCCAGCTATATTAATAGAACTGGATAAGACGTTACATTAACAGTACTACTATCTGCACATAGGAACCTTGGGCATCAAGCAAAATAACTTGAATAAAAACAACTGATACAACCATGGTCATAATCTCACAAAGCAGAAAGCAGATAACAAATATATATATAGATAAGAACACTCATATACCCATAACAAACTCTTAACCACAACACAATCAAACATCTATTTACACATAAAATCTCACACACCCTAAACAAAGAAATAACATAACAAAACATAACATACTAAATACAATACAATAAGATGTTCAAGCAGATATATCCACAACATACTTCAGACATAATGATACAAGAAAGAAAAGAAATTATATAAATTATAAAGGAGTAAAGTACTACAACACAACTGAGCAAATACTCATAACACCACCCAAATAATTATAAAATCACTATTTTATACGATACTCTACAATACACTACATTACACCACATCACATCACATTACAGAAACAACAAAACACTATGGACCTGAAGTGCATGCAGATCAATCTCCATCACAGCCCTGCAGCAACGGCAGTGGCAGTAGAATTCGCCAAAAGAATGGGCATTGACATTATGCTGATCCAAGAACCGTGGATCTCACATAACAGGATTGCAGGCCTGGGGACAGCAGGAACAGTAATCTGCTCCAATAAACCAGGAAGAAAGAGAGCATGTATCGTGGCATGTAAGTCAAACACGCTAACACTTCTACCAAATCTATCAAGTAACGATTTAACAGTCACCAACATAGAAATAAGGAAACCAGGTAACAATAACAATACCAGTAACACTAACAACAGTAACAACACAAACAAAATGACATTAATATTAGCATCAGGCTACTGCGATAGCACAGTTAAAGCAGCCAACTTCCCGGATGACAACTTGTCAACATTAGTAGATTGGTGTGATGACAAAAATCATCAATTAATTTTGGGTCTCGACCCCAATGCAAGGAACACCAGCTGGGGAAGCACCGACACTAACAGCAGAGGTACTAGCTTGAAAGACTTTATAGATATAACTGATCTAACAATCCTAAATAAGGGCAATAGACCCACCTTCATTACCACAGTACGTAGCGAAGTACTGGACATCACACTGTGCACACCAGACATAGGTGCACACATAAGAAACTGGAGAGTCTCACCTGCAAACTCCATGTCAGACCACAGATTTATCTTGTTTAATATTTCAGGAGCCATTAATAATAACCTTACACAAAAACAGAACACCAAAAAGGCAGACTGGGAGGTCTACAAAGAAACACTGAAAAAAGAGATGAAAAAATTCCCCACCAAATATGGGAACCAGATTGAGATTGACGAAGCATTAAAATTCACAAACAAAGCAATAAAAACAGCACTAGACAGTAGCTGTGAAGCAAGACAGCCAGGTAAGGAACAACGAGCTCCATGGTGGAGCAAAGAACTGACTGTACACCTAACAAACAATGAAAAATTAAGGCGTAAAGCTAAATACACAGGCAGAATAACAGATGTAGAAAACTTCAGGAAAGATAAGAATCTATTAAGAAATAAGATAATCAAAGCAAAAAGAGAATCCTGGAAAAAATACTGCAAAGAAATATCGACTATCCCAGAAACAGTCAGATTAAATAAAATACTGGCAAAAAATGCAAATGAACAACTCGGAGCCTTGAAAAACAATCAAGGCATCTATACAACTAGCAATGAACAGATACTGGAATTGCTAACTAAAGAACACTTCCCAGGCTTCTGTAAAGATACAGACAGCCATACCATCTCAACTACACCAAATGGAATCAAAGATGATATTGCAGCTCCAGTAACGGGGGACAAATGGCAACCCGACTGGAAGCTAGCAAGTAAAATGATAACCATAGAAAGGATAGAATGGGCCATAAAATCATTTAGCCCACATAAGGCTGCAGGACCGGATGATATAACGCCGATCCTCCTCCAAAAAGGAGTTGATACTCTTAAAGGTCCATTGACCAAAATATTTCGCGCCTGCGTAGCGCTGAACATCTTCCCGTCCGACTGGGCGGAGACTAAAGTAATATTCCTTCCTAAACCAGGGAAGGGCAATTACGAAACTCCGAAATCCTTCAGACCAATCAGCCTCACATCATTTATGCTAAAAACCATGGAGAGGCTGATTGATAGAAGGATTAAAGAGGAATATCTAAGAATTAAACCACTCCATAAGGCCCAATATGCCTTCAGAGCCGGCTACTCCGTAGAAGCAGCCCTACATAATCTCACAAGTAAAATTGAAAAGGCTGTTCTTAATAAAAAATACGCCGTAGGCTGTTTTTTAGACATTGAAGGTGCGTTTAACACGACACCTATCGACATTATCATCCAAGGCATGAAAGATTTTGAAATCCCGGCCACAATATGCAGGTGGATATATAAAATGTTGAGCAACCGGCTAATCAAAACAACAAGGGGCAACACATCAATCGGAGGTGTGGCTCCCAAAGGCTGCCCACAGGGGGCAATACTCTCACCATTGCTATGGTATTTCGCTGTTGATTCCCTAATACAAAATTTAGAGGATTGTGAAGTTGACACACAAGTCTATGCGGACGACATATCAATAATAGCTTGTGGTGGCTCTTTAAAGGCACAAAGAAACAAAATTCAAGTAGCTATCGACATAATACAAGACTGGTGCGAAAACACCAGACTCTCGGTCAACCCAGGAAAACCGAGGCGATGATCTTCACTCGCAAAAGGAACCAAGAGAGAGTGAATAAATTACAAATGTATAACCATAAAATAGATTTCAAAGAGGAAATTAGATATCTAGGCCTTCAATTCACGCCTAATCTACGATAGGGTAAACATATCCGTAAACAAACATCTAAGGCAAACAATTACCTAGTTTCCCTTTGCAGAGCGGTACGACCAACCTGGGGCCTGGAACCCAATATAGTAAAATGGATGTATGACGCTGTTGTACGACCCCGCATTCTGTATGGAGCAGTCATATGGTGGGGTACAGCTAATCAAGTCACGGTCGCCAAGAAGCTGAGATCCATACAGAACAAGGCCCTACGAAAAATTCTGGGAGCCATAAAAAGAATGCCCACTAAAAGCATGGAAATTCTTTTAAATGAAGTACCCCTAAATATCAAAGCCACAGAGGTGGCCATCAGGACGGCGCATAGAATCAACACCTGGGGCTTGTTGACGGAGTCAAAAGACACTCGCTCGCATGCCAACATCCTGGAAACAGCAGGACCCATACTGGAAGGTACACAATATCTACCATCCGACAGTATGACAGCGAAATACGAATTTGGCATAAAATTCGGCCGAATTCATACCACCAGGAAGGACTGGGAGGAAAATAACATGCCACCGAGGGAACACGATCAGGTATGGTATACTGATGGCTCGGTTACAGATACAGTAGTAGGAGCATCTTGGAATACGGAAGATGGCAGATTTTCCGATTTCGTCACTCTATGGGGAGGATCCACAATCTTCCAAGCTGAAACCTCAGCCATCACTGGATGTGTGACAGACCTTTTAAACCGTAACACCTGTAATCAGAGAATACTGATATGCTCCGATAGTCAATCAGTCCTCACTGCTATTGAAGGACCAGTATTCACATCAAAACTAACTCATAATTATTATATGAAATTGAATACTCTAGCTTCCAGAGGCAACAAGGTTAACCTGGCCTGGGTACCAGGCCACAGGGGAATAAAAGGGAATGAAAAGGCAGACGAGTTGGCAAAACAAGGGGCCAGTAATACATACATTGGGCCACAAGCAACCACCGGCCTTGCACTAGCCATGTTCAAAAGACTTCTCAGAAAAAGAAGTGCAACTGTAATGGAGGAAGCATGGGATAAGACAACTGACTGTAAACAGGCCAAAATCCTTTTAGGAAAGAAAACCAACCCATCCAGAACCAGAGATCTACTAAAACATGACAAAAGTCAAGTTAAAAAACTGGCAACAATACTGACAGGACACGGACGCCTGGGCAATATGCTTTACCATCTAGGCAGAATAGACTCCCCATATTGCACCCACTGCAACCGAGCGGACGCAAAAGAAACTGCAACTCACATCATTAGTAACTGTGAAGCATTCTTAAACATAAAAAACCAAACACTAGGCACCTTCATTGTACCGGAGGACGAGATCCAAGACCTGGAACTAAGTGCGATATGGAACTTTCTTCGGAAAGTTAATCCATTTCGCGAACCTTAAAAGGTAACAAAAACCTGCTCTGCCGCCTAAATAAGGAGAAAGAGACAAATTTATCCATCAAACATCTGATGCAGTAACCACTGACCTAATCAGTTGGAAGAAATCACAATGGATACCACAAACCACCTACACATGGTAATTTCCCCGGAAACTAAACTTTCCGTGTCCAGCAACAAAAATCAACATTAATACCAGATAAACTGTAGCACAAAGCTCGGCCACTAACTGTCCCAGGAACAGCTAACCTACTCATAAACTACCAATACAACAATTAGTATTGGTGGATCTTTAGATCCACAAAAACTGCCTAACAAGCAAGTAAACTTCACTGTAAGCCAGTGACAACTTAACACGACGACAAGTCGCCAACTATAACCTCTCTCTAAATATAGAGAAAACCAAGACTGACAGTCACGGAGTCTGCTGAATCACCGATCGGCCCCGTGACTTGTCACTTCTCAAGGTAGTCACTCCTGTCTGTCACCAGCCCTCACAATCTCTCTCAAAAAAAAAGTAGGGGGGAACATAACCAATATCAACAATACAACACGTAACTCTTGCGTTAGAAGCCAGGACATGTAACATTCAAATCTAAAAGATAGAGTTATACTCCAAGAGGTGCTAGGGTTAGGGGATGTGTTGGCTTCTCAACGAACAATCTCCTAACAGAACAAACAGGATCATAGTGACTCCTAAAGAGCTCCCTGTCAGTAATGACTACCTGAATAACCACAAACACCAAGCTGCCCGACGTAAACCACGGCCTTCGGCCACTAGCTAACAAAGTAGGGAGCATGGCAGCTAGGAGGTTATTTAGAGTCTTGTCCCTGTCGGAAGGTGAAACGCGGAGGTTCGAATTCGCGCTATGTGCCTCCTGGAGTAACTGGATGTCATAGAGCCAAACATAAGGTCAGCAAAGCCTCTAGTCGGTGTGAACTCACCCAAGGTATTGGTGAGGGGTACCGGCCCCCCACCCGGCCTTCCCAACCACTTACTACTACTACTACTACTACAAGAGCGTTTCTTTCCTTCCTTCCGTCTGGCGCGCTCGCACTCCGATCGCGGCTCACAGACGATGGCCGAGCACAGGTGTGTTGGTGCGCCTTCGTCGATCGCGATCGTTCATTCATATTCTTCGGGACATTTCGAATTACTTTATGGGACATTTTATATTTCTTGCTCATTTTTGATCCCATCATAGATTTTCAATAAATTGATATAATAAATAAGGAATAAATTTTGCGAAATATTGAATCACGGGGATATACATAAAACGAAATGAATGAATAAGAAACGTCTAATTATTATTCCAATTATATTTAATTAAAATTCAGCTACACTATGGGATCAAATATTGGACATAAATGTTAAGGGGCTTCACCACCAGCGGCATTGCAAGGGTTTAGCTCATATATTGTAGCGTTCGCATTTTTCATCCGATTTTAATAAACTTGGGATCATTTTAAAGATAAAGGATGAATGCACGAGATGATAGAACAGATTTTCGAAATTCGGGTTTTTTCTATACGAACATGAACCGAGAAAATTATTGATTTTCAAAACGTTTTTTCGTATAGAAAAAACCGAATTCCGAAAAACTGTTCTATCATCTCGTGCAATCATCCTTTATCTTTAAAATGATCCAAAGTTTAGTAAAATCGGATGAAAAATACTTATTATCCGACTAATTAGCCCGACTGCAGGTTACCAGTCGCATGGAAAATGCCTTACTTTTTCAACCCGGAACATTGCATGGCTTCAGCTCATATATCATATCTTACGCATTTTTCATCCGATTTTACTAAACTTTGGATCATTTTAAAGATAAAGGATGAATACACGAGATGATAGAACAGTTTTTCGGAATTCGGTTTTTTTCTATACGAAAAAACGTTTTGAAAATCAATAATTTTCTCGGTTCATTTTCACTGATAAGGAAACCGAATTTCAAAAATCTGTTCTGTCCTCTCGTGCATCCATCCTTTATCTTTAAAATAGCCTCAATTTTATTAAAATCGGATGAAAAATGCGTAAGATATGATGCATGAACTAAACCCTTGCAATGTTTCGGGTGGAGAAAGTAAGGTAGAAATTCGACAAATTCAACCAGGGGTGACCGAATGCCGTGAAAGGGTTTGCAATGTATTCTTCGCAGGAAATAGGTTCCCCGTAATAAAATCATAACAAGAGTCGGTGTTCCTTTTCAAGATTATCACTTGCAAGGCTTACAATGTAAGTCAAGAACGAAGGGTTCCCTTACGGTCAGAATTGGTCAGGTACTTCCAGAAAGGAAAACGCATACCGACTCATTCCTGTGTCTGCGAGACGAAAATGAACCGAGAAAATTATTGATTTTCAAAACATTTTTTCGTATAGAAAGAAACCGAATTTCGAAAAACTGTTCTATCATCTCGTGTATTCATCCTTTATCTTTAAAATGATCCCAAGTTAATTAAAATCGGAGGATAAATGCGTAAGATATCATATATGAGCTGAACCCTTGCAATGTTTCGGATTGAGAAAGTAAGGCATTTTCCATGCGATGCGTGACGCATCGAATCTTCAAAGTTGTCATAACTTTCTCAGTTATGAAATATTGTTGTTCAACCTCGTACTCCTAGAATTATATAAAAAACTGATTAAAAATTATTTCAGTGCTACTTTCGGTATAGTGTGAATAGTATGTTTAAAATTGGTTATTAAGCTAATGTATCTATGTTTATAATATTTTATAAATCTAATGTATGTTTGTATATAATATTTTATTAATTGTGTTTAGTGCCAACTGAGACCCAATAAGAAAAATTGTTCGGTGTTATAAATAAATATAATATAAATGTAAAATCCAATCAGGGTTTCAGATGCCGTAAAAGGGTTTGCAGTGTATTCTTTACGAATAGTTAATTTCGAGCAGTCTAATTCGTACATGCATTTCAATGAAGAAGCGTTTATGACGAGTGCAGTAAATAGGTTACGGGTACTAATTGGCGTATCATAAACTACCTTGACCGCACCGATCTAGTCATCGGTAACCGGTATCCGCCGTTGACGTATACGGTCCGGGAAAAACCCCGCGAGCGACTTCGCCCGAAAATGTAACGAGATTCCATTTCGCCAATTTGCCATAGTAATATGAGGGCGCTAATTAGGAAAATAGTGTAGGGTGGGGATGACCACCCCCAAAGTATTCTCGGAGTTGATGAACTCATTACGGAGAAGTCGATCACCAAGGTCGTTCGAAGTAGTAATTCGGTAAAGTGCGGATTTTTTGGAGTGTTCGGCATAAGTGCCTATTTATATAAAATGCCATCGGCCAAAGGACAGCTCCATATTCAAAGAAAAAAGAGAAGAACACCGGTGCAGCTTATAACTTGTTGCAAGAAAAAAAGAAGACGGGTGAGTATAGACGATTCTCCTGCAAACGCAGGCGAACAAATTTTATCAAATGGTGGTGGTGAATATGTAGAAGATGCGGATCCCTCCCTTCCTCCAATGCACATAGAGCGCGAAAGTAGCAT
Source organism: Mimumesa dahlbomi (assembly GCA_917499265.3). NCBI lineage: Eukaryota > Metazoa > Arthropoda > Insecta > Hymenoptera > Crabronidae > Mimumesa > Mimumesa dahlbomi. The sequence continues at coordinate 3,935,875 of OU824118.1, read as the reverse complement.
AAAAAACGACGTGCCTTTTGTATTGTCGGGTCGACGCGTCGTAAACCTACCGTTTTTTCTTGCACGTATACAAGCTATTAGTGTACATCAGTGGTGTCAAGGTCGTTCACAGTTCAGTCGATTTTCGAGGCGCTCGGCTGCTGCCAAACCACTGAAAAATTAGGGCCAGTGAGCGAGCCGCTAGACGTTTAGGGGCCGCGTCGGCTCAGGAGCGTACCATAAACATAAACGCATGTTCGGCCCTACCCAGGTATAACCTTTTTAAAATTTTGCGTATCCGTTCAGGATACGCTCCTGAGCCGGCGCGGCCCTTAAAGGACTAGCGGCTCGCTCACTGGTCCTAATTTTTGAGTGGTGGGGTAGCAGCCGAGCGCCTCGAAAATCGGCCCAACTGTGAACGACCTTGACACCACGGGTGTATCGTGATATGTATCCGATAACCGAAAATTGGCACGGTTTTGTATCCACAATAAAATTGAAGTGCGGAATATGTGGAATAATAGCTTCGGTGGAAACTGATGACATTTCATCTGAAACTGCAAATGTCAACACCTGTTTCGTATCAGGAATGGTAGCAACAGGAGGTGGACATTCGCAGTTACGTGAAATTTGTGCCGCGATTGATATGCCTTGCATGGCAAATAAATCATGGACAAGATACCATGAAATTGTTTCAGACAAGTTTCGTGATATTGCATGGAAGCTTATGTCTGAAGCAGCAGAGGAGGAAGCGGAAATCGCTCGCCTAACGGGAGAAGTAGACGAAAATGGTATTCCCTGCATTACTGTCGTCGCCAATGGATCGTGGGCCAAACGATCCTATAAAACAAAATATGATTCGCTTTCGGGAGTAGCTGTAATAGTCGGTTTTGCGACCAAAAAAATTCTATTCATCGGAATACGAAATAAATATTGCTCCTATTGCGAGCGTTCAATCGCGTTAAATTTGCCGAAAAAATCCCATTTTTGTTTTAAAAATTTTGAGGGATCCAGCACGCGGATGGAGGCTGACGCAATAGTAGAGGGTTTCGCCAAAAGTCTTGAAATGCATAATATGAAATATACGAAATTAATCGGGGATGGGGACAGCAGTGTGCATCGGAAGCTCATCGATGCATTGCCGTACGGGCCGCATACATTGGTCCAAAAAATTGAATGTAGGAATCACATTTTGCGTAATTACGGCAGCCGATTACAAGCTATTTGCTTAAATCGAAAGATCGGGACGGTTATCGATAGAAATGTAATTCGAAAGAATTTACAACGGTTACGAAATGCAGTTACTTCGGCCATAAAATTCAGAAAAAATGACCAAAATTTAACGCAAGCTCGCCGGGTTGAGGAGCTGCGTAAAGATATCCTAAATGGGCCTAACCATATATGTATTTGGAAATCATTCAAAATGCTTAGAACGCGGATACTTTTGTGACGGCAAATTAAAAGTAGGCGAAACAAATATTGTACCACATTTACGAGAAGTGGGGATTTTTTCAGATGTAGAATCTGCAATGCATCGCGTTGCAGCGAATGCTTCGAGTTTGGTGTGGAACGTTGATAACAACGTCGCTGAATTGTATAATTCTCAGGTAGCAAATTTTATAGGGGGCAAAAGAATCAACTTTGCCCTCCGCGGCTCATAACAGACTCGTTGCCTCGCTGCAGTCGTCAGCATGAATTCGGGTGGCGCACTGCATCGCGAGTTTCATAGAGTATTATTTCAAAAATCTCCGGGAAAATTCACAACAATGTTCGTAAAAAACATGATGTCAACTCGGGGACAAAAGAAAAATAACCAGAAGCGCCGTGGAAAACCAAATCGTTTGGCGATACAATCCGTTGACGGCGATTACGGACCAAACGCGGCTTGCCCTATTGCGTCCGACGTATGCGAAGAGACCTATCTTCGTGCACGCGAGACATTCTTAGATACGTTGCATAAACAAGACCCTTCCGATATTGAGGTGAATACTCGTGGACAAGTGTCATCGGTTGAATGGAATGAGCAACGTCGGAAACGTCTCACTGCCTCCATTTTCGGATTAGTGTGCAAGAGAAGACCTCGGACTTCTTGCGCAAAATTGGTAGAGAATATTCGGTATCCGCGCTTTTTAGGCACTAATAGCACGAAATGGGGAATTGAGAAGGAACCATTGGCTATTAATCAATTCTCCCGCGAGTACAACCTCAATGTCATAGGAAGCGGTCTGGTTGTAGATAAATTTTTGCCGTATTTGGCAGCTTCTCCCGATGGGTTGATTGGTAAAAATGCTATCATCGAAGTCAAATGCCCGGCTTTGCTGAAGTGTTTGACGCCAATCGAAGGCATTGAACAAGGAAAACTTGCGTTCATGCAATTGGAAAATGGGGTGCCTAAATTAAAAATTGATAACAATTATATGTACCAGGTACAGGGCCTTTTGCATGTGACCCGTCGGCAATGGTGTTATTTTGTTGTTTGGTCGCCTAAGGGCATGATTGTTGATCAAATTGAACGTGACGACTATTTTTGGTCCGACAAAATGGAAGAAAAGCTAACGATATTTTATCATGAGTGTCTTCTACCTGAAATCATTGATTCTCGTAAAGCTCGAAATCTTCCGATTCGCGATTCACCGCGTATTTTAGAAAAAAGCCGTATTTTGTTAGTAGAAAAAAGGCTACCAAACAATAACACAGTTCCACCTATGCCTATTGTTGGCGACATGCAACTAAAACGCCGCTGGAGAATACTGGGGAGTATCACGTGTAAAGAGAAAAGTGAAGACACAACGCACCAAATTCACACTCGAACAGAGTTTATTATATAGAACAAAAATCACTTATAAAATTAATCGTCGTTAACTTAATTACTCACTACGCTGAGAACGTAAGGAAGGAAGGAAGGAGGAGGGCCGAGGCGGGTGCCTCGGTGAGCCTCGGAAAGAAGGAACACGACACAAAATCCACGTCGTATACTGGATTTAGGTGTGGAAGCGAGGTCCTCCAAAGGTGCACGCGGGGATACACCACCAAGGACCTAGGAAGGAACGGAAATTTCTTCCCCGAACAAGGATGCCGACGGCAATCCTTATGGAAGAAAAGTTACAGGAAACACGCCATGGCGTGTGGAAGGCGAAAACACGCGGAGAAGCACGTGAACACGTACGCACGAGAGCAGCGCAGGAAGACGACTCAGACCCCCCACGGCTTCGCGAAACAAGGGCCTGAACATAGGCGCGTCAGCTCGATACGCAATAGCTATTGGCGAATTGACGCCTTCTAATACAGCGTCGCGCGAGCCAATAAACAGGCAGGTGTGACGGCAAGGATCCGCGAACAGCGACAAATGTAATAATTTCAGCCATACCGCTCGGTAAGGTAGTCCACTACCCAACACCTATGTATATATCTGTATTATATGTGTATATGTATATATGTATATATGTAAATATGTATATATGTATATAGCTTATCAATGCTTAAAAATCTGTGGATTTTACATTTATATTATATTTATTTATAACACCGAACAATTTTTCTTATTGAGTCTCAGTTGGCACTAAACACGATTTCGATTTTATTTCTAGAATAATTGTAAGCATGTTTCAGTACAAGTAGTCTATTATTTCAATTATTTATTTTATGAGACAGTAATTAGTGCCAGCTCTGACTCTGGACCTCAAAAGTAGCTACCTCCACGTGGTGAGATCTGGGAAGTTTTTGGCAAATAATGTCAATAGCTTGCAAATTGCTGCTATCTACTACTGTTTCTGAATACTTGTTGATGCTGAAAAATATAATATACATACATACATACATTAGCTTAATAATCAATTTTGAACATACTATACCGAAAGTAGCACTGAAATAATTTCTAATCAGTTTTTTATATAATGCTAGAAGTACGAGGTTGAACAACAATATTTATGTTCACAACTTTTATATAATTATTTTATTTGTTTCATTGGTATGATGTTTTAAATTTTGATATTTCATAAATTTCAGTGTGTGACACCATAACTGAAAAAATTATGACAACTTTGAAGATTCGATGCGACGCATGTTTGGCGCGCCGCAGCGAACATTGAATCCCCCGATTTGCTTTAGACACGACGAACCGTACGATCGTGAAAAAGGTTACATCTCGATCCCTCAAGTCCCGACTGACCGTGAGAGGGGAATAGCTCGACTACACGGATACACACAACTTTGTCTAGGTACGGGGTGGGGACTGTCTTCCCCTACAGCCGCTGTAGTTCATATTTTTTCCATTCCCGTTGCTGAAGTCACACACGACTCGAGCTCGAGGTGGTGAGGCCCCTTAAATGCCCGATAAAATGATTTGAAAAATGTTTGGAATAAAATGAAAGAGTCGCCGCGGCCGGCAAAGACACACCGTCGCACTTACTCTCGGCGCTCGTAGTGCGAGCACTGCGAGCGTGACGGACAGAACGAAGAAAAGATGGGCTCTTATGCAAGAAAAATTCGGACGATGATGAATTCCGCATTGATACCTTTCTCGATCGTCAAACGTGCTATCACACATGCTTGCTCGGCCCACGTTCGTGTGTTTGGTTAGTGCGAACGCGACGGAGCAACGGAAAGATAGAGGCAAAGTATGCAATTGAATACAGTGTTGTTGATAACCCGAGCCATAGTACGCCACAAAGAGAACGAATTATACGAAAGAGAGGGAAAGGGGGACACCTTCCTGATGCACGCATTAGTACATAATTCAGAAAGTATCAAACTGTTATCAATAATTTATAAATTTAATATAATGGTTGCATAAATTGTTATAAAAAGGTATTTAATTTCTAGAACTTCGATACATGTCAACGCGTCTCTTCAAATTTCTACAAGCTTTTTTTCAGTACATAATCAAATTGTTCTGTAACTAGGTCTTCCATGATAAAGTAACCAAATTTTTGTTACATGTTTTGCATTGAAACTTTACTATCTCGGATATCGAATCTCTAAATTGTTCCGTATCTGTTTATAACAGTGTTATGATATTACCTACACATTTGAACAATGAAATTAGAATATTTTTCTGCAGGTATGCTATAAAATTAGAACAGAAGATGCCACGGTAAAAAAAAATTCATGATTTCAAAAAAACTATTTTTTCTTCAAATAGATTATTGAAGTATAGGTACGTTTAGAAGACACGATGACGATGTTGTCCGTAAATTGAAAAACATTTTCAAGGATATACATAGGACCATATTGAAGTTCTAAAAGCTCTAGAAATCAAAAGCATTCTTCAACAATTCATGCAAACAATTATTTAAAATTTAGATATTTTTAATAAGATGGTTTTTGTGTAATTGAACCGTTTTTGCTATAGTTATAGCTATCTATATATAGTTTTTGCTATCTTGCTATAGTTAAATCTTTAATATTTTGGTAATTCCTTCAAATGTATTTCCTTTTTCAATATTACTCACAATATATGAAAGTTATTAAACAATGTCTAACATTCTACGAGAATCTTGTATGTACATACACTTGATCTGAAGCGCACCTATAGATTGAAATTTTCCTGGCTCCGGAAGAGTCTCTGATTTTTTTGTATCACTTCTTCAAAAAACATTTTGAAATTTTATAAATACGCAATTCTTATTACTATATTTCTTAAAAGGAAATAACGCTTAAAGGATAATATGGTATATTCTTTCACATCATCGTATATCATCATCATATCACCATATCAATCAGATCCGTTTATTCCAGTATTCTCCGTCATTCTTTTATTCCTTGGTACCTGCATTCCCTGATTTCTTTATTCCCTTATTTCTTTAAAAACAAGTATTTTAATAAAAGCAATACTAGACTTAACAATATTCTACGACTGAAGTGAAATCCTCAAAAAAGCATCGAAAATGCAAAGCTATGGGCCAAGTACAAGAGGATGTGACTTTGGAATAGCTTTCTCGTTAACATTAACTTCATTATACGAAGTATTTGAAATCGAACAAATGCGAGCAAGTACAAAATAACCTGGGACACACTGTATATACAAAAATGCCCTAAGCTATGTCTTAAATGCATCCGCGCATATCCACACTCGCCCACACTGTCGCTAGCTGCTCGACAGCACTGTTTTCGCTCTATCTCACTCTCACACACCAATTTGTTGTCTCACTCACTCTTGACTTAATCTATTTATGGCTTTAAATGCCTAAGTTCCAAATATCGTTTCACTTTCATGTTATACACTTGCACGCTAGACATTTATGTGCGGCGGGAGACGAGATAGGGGTGTGGTTCTGATTGTCCAGCCACTACTACTTTTTGGATCCGTTGAATGAAGAGAACGAAGTTCAATCGAGATTCTACACGCTCCAAATTGTCGTGGGGTTACTCCTGTTAAACGTGGGTTTCTCATTGAGATGGCCACAACCTAGGCGGTTGTGGGTTACTCCTCTGAGTTTTTTTAGAAAGCATGACCTTTGAGATAGTCACAGTCTATATGACTGCGGGTTACTCCTCAGGTCCCGAGAATTAGGTCTTAATCTTTGAATAACACTATTAATGTTTACAAAACCAGAATATCTATCAGCAGAACAACCTGGAATGCTACTACTATTGACAGTTACTATTTAGCCATCGTACAATTGATGGCTACCAAAATTCAGAACGCTTGTATTATGTACCTACTCACAGCTTTGAAGCAACTACAGTTTAGTGCCCTAAAAGATTCTGCCAACAGATACTCCGTGTTTACAAACATGAATGTCAGTAGTAGTATTACTCGATATCGTTCTGCTAACAGATATTCTGTGTTCGTGAACATTAATATCAATAGTATTAATATCCAAGGACGTCCTCATATATTTGGAAGATCAGAAACATCTTCTCAATGTGTAATGTAAGAAAATTTCAAGTAATTGAAAATGACTTTGAAAGACATTTCAAAATTAACATAATGCGCTTCCACCTAGGAAAAACAGTGTCGACCATTCAATGTTCCCCTTTAAGTAGAGTATCTTTTGCTTAAACATTTTTTCGAGTAATAAGTATTTTTCGAGATAATCGCGTAGAAAGATTATAATGGGACACCCTGTATACAGGAAACTACACATGTACATTAGGATGGTCCTTAAAAATTCGTCGCAAAAGATTTAATTTTTAACGACCACCCTAATGTACATATTGCCATGTGTTTCAACGGTTGATGTCTATATTACGTCCTGACTGTGGGTCGCGCATCAAAGTTACGAGAATGGTGCAGTTTTGATTTGCTTCGCAAAGTCAGTGCTTTGCCTCCTTTAGAGTCATTGGTCGAACCAATTTACTCGGGACGGGCCGAGCAGTACTATTGTCTGCCTCAAATTCTATGTTAACCAAGGCTTATTTAATTTCGGAAATTTGGACTCTGTGCCTAAATTTGTCTTTTAATAATGTTGCGGGCACGAGAATTAGTGCCCCACTGTCATCAGGGTTGATGAAATGGACTGTGTCCGCCGGGGATAATTAAAGAAACTGTGATTTGGACAGTCTTGCTCTCTTCATCCGAATCAATTATGTCTATCACATCGGGTGGTGGAGGCAGATTCGACAGGATGGGATCTGGGCTTGGTTGTACCTCCAATATATAAGGTGTAACAAAAATGCGGGGACCGTTTTTCAGAATCGATAGTTCGCACTAAAAGATGAAAAAAAACGTGTCTAAAGTTTTGTCTAAAAACCACACCCAACCACACCACAACCATATCGAGATATAACCATTTTTGTAGAAAATTTAAAAAAATCATATCTTTAAAATGGTACGTCGTAACCATTCGTTCCTTTATTCAAACACTCAGATTCACGTGACACTCTGCTTATTTTCTAGACCCCACAGAGATATAATTTTTTAAAACTTTTTTACAAAGGCTGTTGTATTTCGATAGGGTGTGGGCTTTGCACAAAGCTTTAAAGGCTTTTTTTCTTTTTTTGGTGCGTTTTATCGATTCCCAAAAATAGTCCCCGAACTTTTGTTACACACTGTATTGCTGTATATCGGTCTTCAAATTTTCCCAGTAGTACTGTTGGTTGATTCTATTATAAGTCTTCGTTACTCCTCGGTGTTCTCCGATGGGTGTGTTATGCATTTCGTATACGATATAAACGTTTTCCCATGGTAAGCTGTCTGGAACGGTTCCTTGAGATATACTTATGCTGGTCAATTGCTGCTTTTTCACAAAGGCTTACAGGATAATCAAGATTCTTTCATGTTGTTTAATAGCATCGAGGGTCCTTCCTCCTGGTTATGGCTTATTCAGAGAATTAAATGGTACTTTTTATTTTCCTTTACTACTTTAAGCTAATTCAACCCCAGGTCATGTAGTGGAGGTATTTTATGTCATTGGAATAGCTTGATAAAACCTGAGTCTATGGGTCTTCCATCCGTGGTGACAAAACACACCAGATTATCCTTCCAGGTAAAGAATAAATACCGAGTTTCCAAAACATTGCTTTTATTACATTGTTCTTGGGCGCGAACCCCCGCTTTCCATTATTGTGTAATTAACGGTAATGCGACGCGCTTTGTCTTGCTATCACCGAGTGCTCTAACGTCAATGGCCGTGCCGAATTAACTTCACTTTCTCGCGCCTTCGCGACCTTTACTGTCTACCTTCTCGCTCGATTCTTGTCGACGAGTTGACTGTGTTATTTAAGACTGGGTTTATTCCTTCATATTTTTTGTACATTTATTAATGTTAATTTGTGATAAATACATTGTCCATAGTCCATAATTTAAGTCAATGGTGTCATTGTTCTTTCCTGCCTTTGTTGACGAGATTTGTTCAGATCTTTTTGCCGTAATCGGAGCGAACCTTGTTCGCGATTAAACAGTAGGTTTTATTTGCTTGAGTTCCTTACCCTCGGAATCGCTGGGTATAGCATTTAGATTTTTTTTTCGCGGGTACAATTTCACCATTGGAAATTTCATTCTGCGCATGCACTATGGTTTGAGTGGTAATTTTTTGTGAAGTAATTCCTCAGAGTCATCTATACACTCGTGATCTGACTCGTCAGTATTATGCAACATAAATGAATCCTCATCATGCTCGAATTCTTGCTCTGCACATCAGAGAGAGTACATGACCAGGAAAGGTCTCATGCAGTAATTGAATTGTTTCACTGGCTGTATGGCATGTGGTACCGTCTTGTTGAAACCATACATTGGCCACATCAATAGCATCCAATTTCGGCAGAAAGAACTGTGTTATCATGCGATATCGAGTACCAGTAACAGTTACAGCTTGACCAGCCTCATTTTCACAAAAGTATGGTCCAATGATGCCTCCAGCCCAAAATCCGCACCAAACAGTGACACGTTATGAGTGCATTTGTTGTTCGATAATCAGATGTGAGTTCTCCGAACCCCAAACACGGCAATGTTAGCGATTAACGAAGCCATCAAGGTGAAAATGTGCTTCATCGTTTACGATAAAACTTTCATTATTTTTTAAATATTGTTCAATAATGAAACCAGGTTGTTGTATCGTATAACGTTCCACATTTTTACTAACGCAAAACTCTCAGCTGTCAAATTATTCTTTATTCAGGGTTGTCAAGAATTTACTGTAAAAATAGCGGCTAATTCAAATCTTGCGTGCGTTTTGGGACACCCTTTATGTTAGCTAAGGCTTCCATATCGTATGTATAGTATTTAACTTAGCTTTATTCTTGTTTATGATGCCTTGTGAACGTATTCCACCAATCGCGTAATCGAAAGCATCGGTAGTGTGTATGGAGGGTTAATTGAAATCTGGATATTGCAACACGGGTTCCTCACACAGTTTTAGTTTCAACATCTGGAAAGATTCCTCCAGCTTCTCTTCTCAGATGAATGGTTGATCATATTTCAATAACAATGACAATGCTTTGACTAGTTTTGAAAATCCCAATACAAATCGCTGTTCGAGATTGGCGCGCGCTAGGGCTGAGCGAACCAGCGATGAAGGAGCGCTCGCGCCAATCAAGCGCATTCCCGCCAAATAAGCGATGCGAACTCAGCGAGACACCAACCACTCCGCGATTTCCGGAAATGACGTGGGTGGCGAGGTCTTTCACCATTACTCGGAATTCTTCTCAATTGCTCTCGATCCTTCTGGAATGCTCTCGAATCCGACAGTGGCATAGAGCGAAACGTCCAGAAGGATTGTGCCAATAAAAGAGAGGATGCCGCCAGCGCTCGCTCTCTATTATCAAAACACGTGTGTTCAAGCGATTAGCTGTGCGAAAGAAATCACCTGCAAACCCTGTTATAAAATCACTGTTCAACGTACTTATAATTTAATAATTCAGTTTAGTTTTTATAATACATTCATTTTATTAGCAAATAATCCGGTTATTTCATTTTAATTGCCTTTCACTCCAACCTAACTTTAACTGTTCAAGGTTTCCTTGAACCGTTAGTTTAATTTCAAACAGTTTATGATGCGGACGTGACCAACAGCTATTTTTGAGGATCACCGATTTATTTTGTGTCATTTAACATATGTAGTAAAGTAGTAATTTCAAGGAGAGCTAAGAATTTGCAAATTTATTCATTTATATTTACTACACGGGGTAGTACTCTTTCCATCATTACAAATTCTTACTCTCCAACTTCAATAGCAATTGACGTATCATAAACTCCACCGTACCGAGGGCTAACGTGACTTTCCGAAAAACATTCGGATTAACTGTCCCGTTAGCCGCGGTCCACACGCCACCGTTGACCATACCTGGGACTTTGGGACCTGTGGGCCATACCTTAGTACGTAGGTTACGCTCTTAATTTCAAGTATTTTTCAATTGCCTACATTTTTTAATCTTCCCCGGAAAGCAAGTCCTCTCAAGGTGACGTTGGAGGGAAATGCAATGCCCCAACGTGATCTTGGAGGGAAACCGAGGATTTAAAAACTACGCCACTTCACAAATTCAAGAGATACAAAAAATCAGTTAAACAGTTCGAATTCAAATTAGTCACCTGACCATCGAGATGGTCGAATCAAGTTGTTAGATATACTACCATCGAGACGGTCTTAGCATTGTATGATCTAAGTGTCTTAAATACAGTAAACAAGCAAAAAAAACCAAAGGGAAAGAGTGTGGACCACAATCATTTCACCACCAAAATACAGTCCACTAATTCTCCATACTCTCCATCCCTTTCTTCATGGTCCTTCGAACCGGATACCTGAGTGATAGTGACAGTGAATCAAATTGAAGAATACTTCACTCAAGTTGGAAATTGTGAATTTCGTGAACTGTGCCACCTGTGACAGTTCACATACGTTGATCATCACACGTCAATCATACGTGAAACTACGGACTTCTCCACGCAAGGAGAAAACATCTTCCAAGGACTACAGCATCCTGGTCTTGGAACGAGAAGCAGAGCGCTGGAGCGATCATCAAGCATCGATCTGCATCTTCATCTTCATCATCTGAACGCAAGCAGAGCGCTGGAGCGATCATCAGGCGTCGATCTCCATCTCTAAATTCATCATTCGTGAGTCCTTTCCATATTATACATTTTTTCACCTGTGCTAGACATCGATTAGTATAATGGAGGCAGCGTTACAGAAATTGACAGCCGACCGTGGCTTAGTTAAGGCGGCTTTGACGCGGTTTGGTAATTATTTTGAAACACGTGATCCGTCGGAATCCGTGAATGAATTACAAGAAAGACTCGTGCGTTTTTTAACGTTAGCGGATAAATTTGAGGCGATACAAAATCAAATTGCTCTATAGGTAGAGGGAACAGGGGCAGTTACCGCACAGGGCAACGAACGCGAGTCCTTTGAACGGACATATTACAGATTATCTGCGGCCGCGAAACATATAATAGAACAATCACGTCCGCGGACAGAAAATGTACCACGCATGTTGACTCCGAACACGTAGACTCCTTCAATTTCGGATTCCAGATCAGGATTACAACTTCCTGTAATCAAACTTCCTACTTTTGACGGTGCATATGATACGTGGATTCGATTTAGAGACAGCTTCCAATCTATGATAGATAATAACGACACACTGACGAACATACAGAAATACCACTATTTAAATTCAGCATTGAAGGGTGAAGATGCGCGAGTCATAAATTTATTAGGAGTATCCGACGATAACTACATTCAGGCATGGGCAAATTTAAAGAAACGGTACGAAGATCCACAAACATTGATTAGGCATCACACAAAGGCATTGTTTGAATTACCAAATATTACAAAGGTTTCATGCACGACATTATGACAACTAATTGACGATACAAACAACCACTTATCATCGCTAAAATCACTTGACCAACCGACTAGATACTGGGATACATTGATAGTACATTTAATTACGGCGAAACTAGACAATACAACTAGACGAGAGTGGGACAAACGACTAATCTCACGAACAGACAATCCAACGTTGGACGATTTCATGACTTTTTTAGATCAACAGTGTAAATTTTTATCGTGCTCACAGTCAGACAGACCGATCGGACGACAAAATGACACAATTCATGTAATCGACAACAAACCACGCACGGTATCATATGTCGCTAACACAAATTCGTCATGTCGGATTTGTAATGGTCAACATGCGTTGTACCATTGTGAAAAATTTAGGAAATTGACTCCTCACGAACGACTCGTTCAAGTTAAGACGCTTCACGTCTGTTTTAATTGCCTTATTGCTGGACACGGAAATAAGGACTGCACACGGAGTGATTGCAGACGGTGCAATAAGAAGCATCATACGCTATTACACAAAGAATCAGACACAAGTAACGCACAGTGTACAAGTACGATTGAGACGCAGGAACCAGGAAATTCTGTAACTTTGACGCAAACCCATAGATCTGAAAATTCTCATGTTTTTTTAGCCACTGCTCTGGTACATATTTTAGATAATTCTGGCAAAAAACATAAATGTAGAGCTTTACTGGATGCGGGATCTCAATCGCACTTCCTTACAAAAGAGTTTTGTGATAAATTAAAATTAAAATGCACTTGAACTACGCGAACTATTTCTGGAATAGGGCATGTGACAAACAATGTAACACAGGAAATACGTACTACGCTCTACTCAAGACACAATGATTTTAATGCAAACATCTGCTGCTTGGTCATTCGAAAAATAACAGATCGATTACCAACCGAACGCATCTCGAGTACACCGTTTCACATACCGTCAAACATTAAACTTGCGGATCCTGACATTAACACAACAGGAAAAATTGATATGCTCATCGGCGGAGAGCTGTTCTGGAACCTATTGTGCGTAGGACAATACAAATTAGGACCGGGTTGCCCGTTACTCCAGAAGACTCAACTCGACTGGGTAATCGCAGGTCAAATGACCATACCTAAATCGTTACGGAACTCGAACTCCACGTGTCATCTCGTAACTAATGATGAACTACACAATGACCTGCAAAAATTCTGGGAAATCGAAAATGTCATAAAAGAAGAAGATATCATTTCATTAGACAATCACAATCCGTGCGAAAAACACTTTATAGAGACTACTACTCGCGACGCAAGCGGTAGATATATAGTCAAAATTCCGTTTAAAACAAATATCAAAGAATTAGGCGACTCTTTACAATTCGCGAAAAAGAGATTCGCATCCGTCGAGAAAAGGTTAAATCTAAATCCTTCTTTAAAAAATCAGTATATCGCGTTTATGCAGGAATATGAAGATCTCGGGCACATGACAAAGGTTTCAAATTATATTACACCGGACACTAAGACCTTTTATCTCCCACATCATGCCGTTATCAAAGAAGGAAGCACAACCACAAAATTGCGTGTAGTCTTCGACGGTTCCGCCAAAACCACAACAGGAGTATCACTTAACGATGTGCAGTCAATCGGGCCAGTAGTTCAAGATGACTTATTCTCCATTGTACTCCGATTTCGGAAACACGCATACGTCTTGTCGGCAGACATCGCGAAAATGTACCGTCAAATTCTGATTTCTCCTGAAGAACGTGGATATCAACGAATTTTATGGCGACCGGACTCATCACTACCACTGTCAGTATGAATTGAATACTATTACCTATGGCACAGCTTCCGCTCCTTTTCTTACGACGCGCACATTACGCCAGATAGGAGAAGAATGGGCAGAGGAATTTCCCCGCGCCAGCGAGGCAATAATTACGGACTTCTACGTGGACGGCCTATTGACTGGAGGGGATACACTAGAAGAGACGATTAAATTGAAACAGCAAATCACACAAATACTAGACAACGCCGGTATGGAATTACGGAAGTGGGCTTCCAATGATACCCGCGTCATAAATCAGCATAGTGGACAGCAGGTAGAAATCACCGCCGAAAAGGACCCGAAAACCTTGGGAATAGCATGGATCTCCAACAAGGACATGATTCGGATCACTGTCAAACCGGCAATTCACCGACGCGTGACTAAGCGTATTTTATTGTCAGAAATTGCACAAATATTCGACCCATTGGGTCTTGTAGGACCAGCAACAATCGTTGCAAAAATTATGATGCAACAATTATGGCAGATGAAGACAACGTGGGACGAATCACTACCTCAGGAAATGCATTGCAAATGGGAACAATTTCGTGTGCAGCTCAATGACCTAAATCGACTCAACATCCCAAGACACGCAGTTTGCCAGGACCTGGTGGCAATCGAAATGCATGGTTTCTGTGACGCATCGGAGAAAGCGTATGGAGCATGCATCTACCTAAGATCCACAAACACGGACGGAAGACATACAGTCCTTTAGCTCCACTAAAGAAGATCACGCTACCGCGACTAGAACTCTGCGGAGCGCTATTACTAGCGCAACTTGCAAAAAAGGTGAGAGTGGCCCTTCAGAGTCCTCTCACTAATGAATAGTATTGGTGTGATTCAACAATAACACTAGCTTGGATTAAATCACCTAGCAGCAGATGGAAAACTTTTGTTGCCCACCGAACCGCCGAAATTCAAACTAACACCAACGACAATTGGAACCACGTGTGTTCCGAAGAGAATCCAGCAGACGTAATATCCAGGGGAATATCACCAACGACATTAATCGACCTTAACATTTGGTGGACGGGACCGTCCTGGTTATCGGAGGACTCCGAAAACTGGCCGAAAACAGAAACACATCTCGATAACGTGCCAGAAACAAAAATCATTACGAATACGTTCATAATGGCAACACAGGATCAGTTCCATATTTTCAATAGATATTCGTCATATCTAAAATTGCTTAGGGTCACAGCTTACTGTATGCGCTTCATCGTTAAAATAAGGCATCGTAAAATTCATCAAAAATCACACCTTTCACATAATAATGATACGCATTCCAACGTTTTATCGGTCGAGGAAATTGAACAAGCCCGTATTGCACTATTACGACTAGCACAACGCGAAGCCTTTATAGAAGAATATAAACACTTAGAAAATAAGCAGTCCATTTTAAAAACAAGTAAAATAATATCGTTAACACCATTCATTGATAACAAGGGAATTCTCAGGGTGGGCGGCAGATTGTCAAACGCCTCCATCCCATACGAACAACAACATCCAGCGATATTAACGGCGAAACATCCATTCACGACATTAATAATAAGAAATGAACACATCCGTCTGTTACACGCAGGAAATCAAGCTGTCCTCGCATCGTTACGAACATGATGCTGGTCCTTAGCAGCCAAAAATGTGGTTAAGGGAATATTACGACAATGCATTACATGCTTCCGTTTGAGACCAGGTAGTCACGAGTATGCAATGGGTGATCTACCTGCGTCTAGAGTCACTCCGCGCCGTCCATTTCATACCTGCGGTGTAGACTATGCCAGGCCCTTCCTCATAAAGGAGAGGGCACGTGCCCGAACAACAATAAAGGCATATGTGTGTATCTTTGTGTGTTTTGCAACAAAGGCCACACATATTGAATTAGCAGTCGATCTATCCACTAACGCGTTCTTAAACTGTTTCCGACGATTCATATCACGACGTGGCAGATGCCACAGTATATATTCCGATAATGGTACGAATTTGTAGGCGCTCGTAATGAGCTAAAAGAATTAGGACTACTATTACAGACCGCAGAACACAATACAAAACTGTCTCAATTTCTCAGCACTGAACAGATTCAATGGCATTTTATTCCACCACATGCTCCACACTTCGGTAGGCTGTGGGAAAGTTCGGTAAAATCCGCTAAACACCATCTAAAACGAGTCGTAGGCGAAACCCGATTGTGATTTGAAGAATTATACACACTTCTAGCACAGGTGAAAGCATGTATGAATTCCCGTCCCATATGTCCTTTGTCTGACGACCCTACTGACCTCACACCTTTAACTCCTGGCCACTTCCTCATTGGAGAGTCAATGACCGCCTTACCACATCCTGATCTCCGGGATGTCAAGGTCAATCGAGTCAATCGCTTTGAACATATTTCGAAGATGTTACAGCATTTTTGGGAACGATGGCACTCAGAGTACCTGCATCAACTTCAACAGAGGCACAAGTGGAAAAGAGCCGTTCCATCGAAATTTGGTGTTGGCACATTAGTCCTCATAAAGGAAGATAACATTCCACCCTTGAGATGGAGGACCGGCAGGATAGAGGAGCTACATCCAGGCAAGGACAACGTCAGCCGAGTGGTATCCATCAGGATGTCTGATGGTATTATCAAAGGCCAGTGGCGAAAATCTGCATATTACCCATTGCAGATGACGAAGACATTAATTATAATAATGTCAAAACATAATTTAAGAATTGACATGTCCTATGGATTGCATTATTTATTCTAGCCTCTAGTCTCATGTACATATTGTATTTAATCATTCAGATATTTATTGATAGAGAATCATCCTTAACATCACACTAGTTGTAGATAGATATCATCATTTATGCGTAATCTCCACTGTATCATATTCCATGTAATTTATTGAAAGGAAGTCTTTCAAGGTGGGCGGTATGTTCAAGGCTTCCTTGAACCGTTAGTTTAATTTCAAACAGTTTATGATGCGGACGTGGCCAACAGCTATTTTTGAAAATCACCGATTTATTTTGTGTCATTTAACATATGTAGTAAAGTAGTAATTTCAAGGAGAGCTAAGAATTTGCAAGTTTATTCATTTATGGTTGCTACACGGGGTAGTACTCTTTCCATCATTACAAGTTCTTACTCTCCAACTTCAATAGCAATTGACGTATCATAAACTCCACCGTACCGAGAGCTAACGTGAGTTTCCGAAAAACATTCGGATTAACCGACCCGTTAGCCGCGGTCCACACGCCACCGTTGACCATACCTGGGATTTTGGGACCTGTGGGCCATACCTTAGGACGTAGGTTACTCCCTTAATTTTAAGTGTTTTTCAATTGGTTACATTTTTGAATGTTCCCTGGAAAGCAAGTCCTCTCAAGGTGACGTTGGAGGGAAATGCAACGCCTCAACGTGATCTTGGAGGGAAACCGAGGATTTAAAAACAATGCCACTTCACAAATTCAGTTAGATACAAAAAATCAGTTAAACAAGTTTAAATCAATCAACTGACCATCTAGACGGTCGAAACAAGAGCTTAGATGTACTACCATCGAGACGGTCTTAGCATTGTATGATCTAAGTTTCCTAAATACAGTAAACAAGCAAAAAAACCAAAGGGAAAGAGTGTGGACCAAAAGCATTTCATCACCACCAAAATACAGTCCACTAATCTCCATACTCTCCATCCCTTTCTTCAGTTGCTGCTGCTCAGTTTGCCACTGTTTCTACAGGGTGCGCCATATTTTATGAAGGTATTTAAACATTGAATAACCTTGACATCTATGAACCGATTGTTTAGAGTAGACATGTTTTTGAAACGTCAATTCAGTACAATTTGAACCATGAATCGCTTTACACCGAAACAACGCGCTGAAATAGTGGCACTGTACATTGAAAATAGTCGTTCAGTTATGTTAACTTCACGTGCGTATTGTCGGAATTATCATGGCCAACAAGCAACTGTCTGACAACAGTATTCGTCGTTTGGTGTCGAATTTTGTTGAGCATGAGACACTGCGAGATCGTCCACATGCCGTTCATAAACACTCAAGATGTTCCAATGACCTAGTTGAATCGGTAAGAGAGAGTGTTGCCGAGAATCCACATGTGTCGTATTGTCTCCGCGCTCAGCATGTTGGCTGATTATGTCTGCTCACAAATACGTGCAAAAGGTCTGGACAGTTACTGTTTTTAACAAGACGGTACGCCATGCGACAGTCTAATTCAAGCAATACAGTTTCTGCAACGAAAATTCCCTGGACGTGTGATATCAGAAAATAGCGTCATTGACTGGCCACCCCGTCACAGGCCACACCCCGATCTTCAGATTTGACCCCTCTGGACTTCTTTTTGTGGGGTTATTTTAAAAGCAAAGTGTACACCAGCAACCATTGATGACCATTGACGAGCTCAAGGCATACATTCGTACCGAAATCGTCGCTATATCGCCCGAGATGCTCGAAAAACTGATGGAAAACGCAGCAAACAGGGCACATTTTTCTTTGGCCATTCAAAGCAGCCACTTGATTGATGCTGCGTTCAAAAACTAGTCCCAACAAATTGTAAAGAACGAAATTAAATAAAAAAACCTCGTATATGGAAATCGGCTATTTTTAAAAAAAGTTATTCAATATTCACATACCGATATAAAATATGGCGCAGTATAGCACGAATCGCGTTTGTTGGATACGTCGGATACTCTCGCAACGAATATTGGTAACGAAGTGAAATTTGCGTCGGAGGGCACCAGTATGTATACAAGATTTTGGTTCCTTCCGCTACATCCATTTCTAACGTTTTACGGACAAGACAGTGAAGCTTCATCTGGTAACTCGACACCACGAGCAAGGGAGTACTTTAAAGAAAATATTAGACTCTGCGTTAGGGCTTGCTATTTGTCATCCCTTTCGAGTGTCCCTTAACCAGTAGGGGGTCTCGTACCAGATTTTCATTTGTGCGAGCACAAGGCTTTCACTGTATTTGAAGAAATACAATGTCTAAAACTTTCTATTTCGAGGGTTCTCGTGTTTATAATTCTAACGGCTTCAGCTATTTTATGTGTTTTTCCTGATGCCATCCGCTAGTCTCAACAGGGGCAATCGAAATTTGTTATTTTACGAGAAATTGACGAACTTTCTAAGGCAATCGTCCGGGTGTTGAACTGACAGAGGCGCCGGGGCGTGGGGACGAAAGCCGCAAAACGGGCAAATGTACCGTTACAACCTCGAACATATTAAAATTTAATTATAATTCATGAGAGGGCTGCGAAAACCCTAACCACTCGAAGTGGGACGCATAAATAGAGAATTCTTATTTAAGTGCATGTAATAGTTTTCTCGTTATCGATATTCAATCCCGCGCAAATTATAATATAATGGGTACTGTGCTAAAAATCATTTACAGTATACAGGGTGTCCCAGCTAACGTGCAGGTCCCTGAACCAGGTGATAGCTGAGGTAATTCTAATATAGGGAAGTGACATTCGTAACGTCGTATCTTAATTCGTGACCAAGTTATTAACGAAAAACGATAGCGAATCATAGGGTTCCATTGGGCCCAGCGGCGCGACAGTTCCGACGGGCACAGTACCCTTCTGGTGCAGACCTTCTACTGTCGCGCCGCGGGAGCCAACGAAGCCCTCTGATTGGGTATCGTTTTTCGTTAATAACTCGGCCATAAATTAAGATACGGCATTACGAATGTCACATCCCTATATTAGAATTACCTCAGCTATCATCTGGTTCAGGGATCTGCATGTTAGCTGGGACACCCTGTATAATGCTCATAACATTTGAATAATACTTTCAAAACATCATTGATGCTAAGAAATTATCGAAAACTTGTTTATTTTAAGTGAAGTGATATTTGGAATCGATACAAGTGCTTGAAGAAGAATAACGATAAATGTTAAAAAACGTTCTCGTCCTTTTCGAGCACTCGATAAATTTTTGAAATTCTTAACGAGGTGTTCATATAATTTCAGATAAGCAAACAACTTTCCGTGTTGACTGATCTTCAAAACTATGACGAACAATTAGAATTTTTCCGAGAGGCGATGGGTGTAATGCAGCATCACGATGCAATTACTGGCACCGAAAAACAAGCTGTGGCATTTGATTATGCACGTTTACTTTACAAAAACATGCACAACGGAGAAGAAATTACTGCAACAGCATTAAAGTAAAACAATATTCTTCGTATCAATATTCTACGTATCGACTAAACGTCATTAACTTAATTTCCGTTTATTTACCCTTTCCTCTATTGGTTGGAATTCTATTTTCTCTTGAAATTATTCTTAATGTCGTGAAACAAACAATAAACAAGATATTTTCTAGTGTTCCAAATATTTTCATGGTTAAAATTTTTCTTCGTTACTTTATAAACATATGAAATAAATTTTTAAAATATTTATTTCCTTTTAATTAGAAACAAAAAGTTTATCCAGGTGAATAAAATATAATTTAAGAATTGTATGTTACAAGTGTCATTTGTTAACAGTAAGTGGAGCATGAAAGGAAGCCAAGGAACAGTCTCGAAAATGCATTCTTGCTCTCATCTAAACATCAGCTCATGCTCGTACACAGAAGACAATACGAGTTTTGTTCTGTTTCTCTATAATCCAATCGGTCAAACTGCAACCACGTTCGTCCGCGTCCCGGTACAGGGAACCGCGTACGCAGTCACAGATTTAGCAGGTTAATATCCCGCCCCAATTACAATTATATTTTTCTTCGTTAATGTTCTACCACCTTACGTGATTTCGAAGCAACAAGAGGAAGAATCCACGAAATTCCACGTATTTGTTTATAACTTTTCTATTATCTATTTATGTTTACCTAGAAGGAAGCACGGAGTATGCATAAATTCTGTCTGCAAGATGAAAGAATAAGAATAATATTTGTTTTCAAAATGTCATGAAATCTATTGTTTTCATAGCGATAGTAAACTTTTAGCGAACCGGTTAGTGGACTTTTATTAATATTTTTAGTTTCGGAAGAAGATTAATTCTTTCAACTGCACACAACACGGCTTCTTCACAATTGCAAATTATGTCGCATAGTAGAAATAATAGAAGAAAAGCCGCAGACATTATCACCGCATCTTATTATGACCGTGCTTTTATAAATATTTTTACAGAGAGGAAAGAAATCGTCTCGCAATTAGTACCCATTCCCGAGGACGTTAAGAAAATCCCAGGAAGAGTAAGCAAAGCCACATACGAACTCGTTTTCCGTGCTACAATACCTCCATTAGGGTACAAAGTGTATGCAGTTGTTGAAAAAGATCCAGAAAGAAATAGTCAAGTAGAAGGAGCCACATCGATCAGTAATGAGGTAAGTTAAGAGCATCGTCCGTTTACGATACATTACTATTCAATGTACTCGTTAGTTAGCGAGTACACGTTTCGTTTTGACATAAAAATTGTTTTACATTCCTGCAAAATGTCGCTTAAATCGTTTCAGTTGTTCGACGTTTCTGTAAATAACGATGGCCGAATTTCGGTCGAATGGATTAAGCAGCAAAACATAAACTTGGTTCAGTCGTTCCACTATTACGAAGGTATGGATGGTGACAACAGGGCGGCCGAGCGTCGGGCTTCTGGTGCATATATCTTCAGGCCCAGGAACGTATCCACCAAGAAATTTGCCTCTACTACAGCTCATAAAATATATAAAGGTGAACATATCGTTTAAAAATGTGGCGTCACAAGATATGTTCACGACGACAAATTTCAATGAATGGTGTTAATTCTTGATGTACGTGTAGGTCCAGTTGTAGAGGAAATTCACCAGACAATCAACGAGTGGGTCAGCCAGGTAATTCGAGTTTACAAAGGAGAGGAGCACATTGAGTTCGATTGGCTTGTTGGACCAATTCCCGTCGAGTGCGTATAAGTAGCATCATTGCTGGCTATCTGTTAAGTCTGAATCTATAATGAGTAATTCTATTTCAGGGATAGTATCGGCAAGGAAATCGTGACGCAATATTCCAGCAATCTTCAATCAAAACATGAATTCTATACCGATAGCAACGGCCGCGAAATGTTGAAACGGACAAAGGATTATCGCCCAACATGGAATTTGGATTTAAAGGAACCTGTTGCTGGAAATTATTATCCAATCACATCTAAGATTTCCCTAAAAGACGAGGAGAAGTCACTGAAACTCAGTGTGCTGGTTGATCGGGCTCAGGGTGGAACCAGTATGAAAGACGGAGAACTCGAATTGATGGTAAAATAATAGTAATAAGCATATACACTGTTGGAAATATTATTTAATTTGATAACAAAAATGTAAATGTTCTGAAAATCCTTGAAAATTAAATAACTCGTCAAGTTACATTGAAATTTACCGTTAAACGAATTTGTAATAAGATCTAAGTGATTTTGAGCACCGAATTAATTAATTGAAATTATACAAATTTATTTATATGCAATTACATATGCTTAAACTTAACAGCATTACAAGTGTAATATTTTAAAGATAGTATTAAAGTACGCGTATAATACTACGTGAAGGAACAGTAGATAAACGAAATCTAAAATAGAAAGATTTGTACATAGCGAACTGAACTATGTTAGTTGAAATAATTTCCACGAATCAGTACTTAGTTTGATTTAATATATATGATTGCAGCTTCACAGAAGACTTCTGAAGGACGATGCATTCGGTGTCGGCGAAGCTCTTAACGAATCTGCATTCGGTCAAGGATTAGTGGTCCGAGGTACTCACTACGTATTTGGAGGTAGTACAAAGGATGTCGATGCATTTGCTCACAAAGAGAAACAATTGACACTGCAAATGTCGCTACGTCCATGGACTCTCGTTGCACCTGTAACAGGGAACGCCCTCGATGAATGGCGTAATGCTCATAACGTACAGGTATGTATGAATTATATATATCTACTACAAAGGAAAATACACGGTGAACATTTATTTGGTTTCTAATATCTGATGGGTTTATATTTCTCACGTAAATGTAATAATTTTATAATGATGCGTAAATGATAGAGGAAGGATACAAAACAGCTGCATGATGGTGTGCAAACGACGCGTTAGGATAAATATTCAAAATATCTTCCATTGTAAACATCAATTTTATTTAAGAACGTTTATGTAATGAAACGTACCGTTTCATTAGACACGTTCATATGCTAGAAGATGGCTTCTTCGCGAATGTTAGGATTGCTTTGACAAGAGTAGAGGACACTTTGTAGGGATTTTTTTGACGGTGGAGGACAAGATGTGTTTATTAATAATCCTTGACTCCCGTGCAATACTTCACATGTCCGTTCGCTCATACACTTACTGTTATCTATACTATACTTTATCATTCGCCCATACATTCACTCACGTACTTTAAAGACGAATAGAAGAAAGTAAATATTTTGGTAATATTCTTTAGGGCATAAAATGTGCAGATTACTTGTATGTACTTTTTGTAAAACTTAGATGTATGATGTATATAATTGTATGTAAGACATTAGCAGAATTGTTGCATTGAAGGAAGAATTTCTATAAATTAACATTCTCGTCAAGTGATCTATTAATTATTTCTAGCCAAGAGGTTTACTTTCTACGCTCAATAATAATTATATTTTAGCTGAATTTTGTGTATCATTCTTTCATTTTCAGACATCCGGTCTTGCGAAACCATTGCCAGCAAATATCAACATTTTAACTTTGGAACCATGGAAAGATGGAACAGTTTTGCTTAGGTTGGAACATTTATACGAACTCGGTGAAGCTATTCAGCTATCTCAGCCCGTGGAAATTAACATTCAGGTTCGTTTTATTCCGAATATATCCTATGCAGTTTCCCTAACATTCAAGTGAAATACAATATGGATCTAAATATTCATCTTATCGTTTACATTTAATTTTTCTTCTTTTTCTATAGGATCTGTTTTCTACTTTCACGATTCTGTCCGTCCAAGAAACTACGTTGGGTGGTAATCAATGGTTAAAAGACATGAACCGACTGAAGTGGCAAGAGAGTTCGAACAATATTTTGGAAGAAAGCGCAGAAAATATCCGTCCAGCAGAAATGCAAGAAAACGTTATCAATGTTCTTTTGAAGCCGATGGAAATTCGAACATTCATCGTTAGAGTTTCTCCACGAACACTTTGATTTGTTCAATGTCTTGAAGCAATGTCAATTTGCTGAGTTTTAATTGACAATAATTTTTTAAAGTTTTTATATAACATTGCGCATTGTAGAAAACGTTGTACAAAATAGTTATCGTAATAAAGAATCCGTACAATGTGCGCGCATTGAAATTATTCTTCGACATCCGATTTCACACGATGCGTATCTTAGTTAAGGTTATTAAAGTAGATTATTAAGAATAGAAGAGTACTTTCAAGATAATTATGGGTGAACGCTGTGCCAACATCTGACTGTGTAAGCAAACCCAAAAGGTGCGTTCCACATCAAATGGTCAGGGTTTTCGCAGCCATGTCACGGATTTCGATTAAATTATCATATGTTGTAGGTGTTATGTTTACATCCGGTTGGTTTCGCAAAGTATCTGTTATGTATCTTTATAAGTCACTGGTCAGACCGATTTATTCGGGATACGATTGTGAGTCATACTACTGTTGAATATAGTGATGAAGAGTGACATCGGCTTAATTTGATAGCGTAGACTGAACACCTCATTCTTCAGAGTTTACATTTAAACTCCGGAACGCGGACACGCTGCGTGAGGTCGTTTCGCTAGTTACAAGTTTACTGTTTCTCTTTCACTTTAACTTCCAATCAGATTGACAAGGGGAAGCTACAGCAGTGAACTTCAGGATTTCAATCAGCCTTTAACTGGTGATTCCGTGGTCAAAATAAGTAAACACGTATACGAGCCTTCTTGCTGATGTTTAAACTCTAATTTTTAAAAGATATATGTTATTTAATGTCGTTGATTTATACTAATAATTGGAAAAAAGTTAACAAAATTACGTTACAACGGGGATGCGAAACCAGGACCCCTACGTTAAGAAACGAACGCTTTACCACTTTGCTAACTGCTGTTATGGTCTGATCTATTCACCTAAGGATGATTACCGTGTGCGTCAAATAAACTAGTCCACTGTATAACTCACTCCAAAACTTTGGCGCTCGATTTCTCAAAAACCAGGCGCATTGGCACGAACGCTCGGACACGCGTTTACTTATTTTGGCCACAGAATGACCAATTAAAAGCTCATTGAAATCCCGGAGTCCATTACTGCAGCGTCCCCTTGTGAGTGTTTAGTCTCTAGGATGTAGAGGGACGGTGAATGTTGGCACAGATCCTATAGTACTTCAATCTGAACAAGTTTTTGTCGAGTGTGCACTCTCATTCGATTACACTCTTTGAATTGATTCAATTCAAATCAAATTATTAGCGGACAGGATCTGATTGATCCCAAGTTGTGTTTGATTTTTAGGGTTGGATATTTAGAGTTTGAGACTCCATGCTGAGCCTTTGATTTAATGGTTGAAATATTTGAAGTGTAATACTCACTTTTAATAGTTTGGGCATTGTATTCTATCAGTTGTCAATTGCTGGTTGAAGACTTCTTCCTTGTGTCTGGTCCACATTGTACTCACTCAAAATATTTTGTATGTCGTAATGGATTGTAATCGGAATACAAGGACTGAGGAGTTGCGTAAAAAAACTGTGGCAAAGGGCAAAAGTACATATGGAGTAAAAGCTCGATATTGGTCCGTTCGTGAATAACGCAATAAATGCACGTCTTTATCCCGACCATTGGGGGGGGGGGGTCCCCCTAGAACTAGTCAGGCGAGTAATGTAACACGACAGCGGCATCCTTTCACGAGCCGCGAGAACCCCCCAAAAAATAATAGTTTGCTTTGCGGCGAAGTAAAAGTAATCGAGCAATGAAACTTTTGCACTTTTAATTATTACGTCGCAAAAATTTTATTAATATATCAATGAGATCGTTTCGATTAGAACTATACCAAACACGATATAATTACGATAATATTTACGTAACTAATAAGTGTTTCTATGGGTATGTATTACGAGTAAACCCGTGGATTGGGCTCCTCCTTAAGGGGGGACTTAGGGTTTGCATTATCGAAAGATCGATTTTTTTTCTTTGTCTTTCCTTATAGTTAAATATTTCGAGAGTATTCTCCCAAAATTTGAAGATAATCGGACCAAAACTCTCGAAGTTATTGACCAGTTAGTCGTTATATTTTCGGTCGCGCGTTTGCCGCTCAGTGATTTTATAACAGTAGTGTGGGATAGGGAAATCTGAATTGCGCGATTAAAAAGTGTAAATGATAAGTGTTTAGACTGTGTGTCGAGGTGACACAAAATTCCAGGGAAAAAACGGAGAAACAAATTACTCAGCGGCAAAAGGAAACGCACCGGAAAAGTGATCGATAATTTGAGTCGATACTACGGAACACGTTTACGACTTTCACGTTTTCAAAGTCTGTGGCCACTGCCATTTGAAAAATACTTCACCGATTCTTTTCAAACTTGGTACATTCCTTCTATATATAAAATACCTCCCCCCAACGTTGAGTTTTTTAATTTTTTTACATTAAGGGGTTTTTCCAACTAAAAAATGGCGGAAATTTTAGTGAAAAATCGCAATTTTTGCTTCAAACGACTACCAAAAGTTTTAAAACGAAAAAATAACAATTAGGGAACGTTGGGGGTAGGATTTAATGTCTTTCTAACTAAATTTTCTTGTTATTTTGATTTTGGATAATTTTCTGTTGAGATACAGTGGTCACCACAAAACGTGTTTTTCGAAACGCGCTCTCGGAAAAGCTCCGTCAAAGGCGTATTTGTTGATATTTTGCAACCCAAAAATTACATAATGTTGTTGAAAGACTAATACGTTCCTTCACGACTTTGAGTGGCGGTCGTCGGAAGATCGGCGCGAGAAACACAAGACGGGACTGTGAGATCGCAGATAAGGTCTGAGTATCGGTGTGCTACACACTAATGCATCGATGAAACTTTTTCATTTTTCGATTTTTTTTTCTGAAAATTTTACCAATATATTCGTGAGTCTTTTCTGATTAAAATGATACCAAACACAATAAAATTTAGAAAACATTATCCATTTTTTTAAATAATCCGTATCAATTATAAATAATCCAAACTATGCCGTATTTAGCAGCATTTTCATCAGAAGACGTTCACCAACACGTTAATAAAATTTTCATAAAAAGTATCCAAAAATGAAAAAGTTTCATCATTGCATTAGTATAGTGACTCACCGATACGCAGGGATTTAACTTTTATCATTTCCCTCGGTCTCAGTCTGTCCTTGCTGTTGCTCGCCGACCGTGTTTATGTTCGCCGCTATCTCAGGATAACGTTGCGAACGTCACGCAAAAAATAGCGATACCCAGAGCTTGATAATTTCACGCTGCCGGACCCAAGTTTCGGACAAGTATCGAGCTTCACTGCACAAGGTTTTGGGTTGTCCCACACTATCAGTTGTAACGTTTTTCGCGATGAAACTATAATGAAGCTTAATCTGACATCAACACATCCTTAACGAGGATACACTTCACCAAAAGAATTGGTAAATCGCTGTGATATTGTCCGTTGTATCTCTTCCCTCTCAAATGCGTTTTGCACAGGATGGGCTCTGATACCACATATACATTTTTCTCGTGGATAAGATCCCCATTATGCTTGCCGAAATTTCGTGTTTAGAACTTTCTAATCTTAAGGATTTGCGCGTTTATGTTCGTAACGGCTTACGTAAATATATTCAATTAACTAAATTTCCCAAAATATGGTGTCTTCTCATTTAATGAATAAATCTGTTTACTGCTCTATTAAATGTACTTGATGGCCCGCTTTTTACGAAGGTTCGATGGTAAAAAATACCTATAGTATCAACTCCCCTAAGCTTAAATAGTTGGGAATGTGCGACATTAAAAGAGAGTTGCTAAAACACAGTATAAAGTCGGCTTCTTACTGTACAGACTGAAAGTCCTTTAAATATCTCATGTCGTTCCTTTTTAATTTATTTTAACATCAATTGTGGAAATACACTATAATATGTGTATGTAATTTCCTCTCACGAACATCCGGATTGTTAAAATATTAAATTAGAAATGTTTGTTACGTTACGTTTTGGACATCAAGCTTCTAACGAAACCGGGCGGAGCTGCCTCCTCGTGGCGTTAGAAGGGCAACGGCTGCCGGGTACGCTCGGCAGACGGCTAAAGGCTCCGTCTGTGTGCGGCTCTGGGCGCCAGGTTGCCACCCCAACTCTGATTAGGCAAACCGAGCACTGTCCTCTTCGGGGGGTAGGGTCGCATCAAACAGTGCAGGTGCTGGGACGAGTGCATGCATGCCCAGTTTGAACGCTTGCTTATTTGGCTAGAACGCAGCCGGCATCAAGGCCCGGTTGCAGTGACGAATTTTTATTTTGTATCATGGCAGTATCCCGAAGGTGGCGGGTAGTGCACAAAATTCTCTGAAGTATTGTGTATGAGAAACCGCCGGAGCAAAGCTCTTTAACTCTCGTTTGGCAAACGAGAGCGGCGAAAAGACGTGTCGACTAACGGAGCGACTCGGGTGCTTGGTGTCGGTAGAAACCACCTCAAAAGACACGCAAGAGAGATACGCTGCCGCGTTTCTGCCTTATAAGTGACATTGCTGACCAAGGCAATGATCAAAATAAGTTGGTACATGGGGCCTGGGCCTCCAAGCACCCCTGGCGGAAAGCCGGGGTGCCTGGAATTGGTGTAGGAATCTGTGTGGCAGAGGTTTGCCTAGGTGCCAGCGGGGGTCTGCACGCGGCCTAGACCTAGAAATATAGTAGAACGCTAACACCATCTTGCGAGCAAAGAGCCGGTATACGGGAAACCGTCAGGTACGGCGCGCCCCACGGGGCCATAATGCTAACAGTAATGTAATGTTCGCTCGTTCGGCCGCGACTGAAAAATATTACTAAGTCCAAGAAATACTTTCAATGGAACCGAAAAAAAAGTATTTTGGGGATAGCGTATTTTTGCATTATCGACGATTCTCTATCGATTGAATGATACCAAATGTTGTCAAAAAAAAAAAATATTTACATTGTGAACGATTTTTCATCGTTACAAAATGTTCGCAAAAGTACTCTTTTTTTTTAAATATTAATTGAATTCGATAGTTAACAATGATGCGAGTTTGTTCATTTTTCATTTTTCCAAGACTGATGCAATAGGTCATAAACTTTTCATTTAATTATCGACTTTGAATCTGTTCCAATATTTCAAAATTGAGATCGACGCCATTCTATCAATGAGCAAAATTTTGTATAAATAAATCATCAATTATAAATGATAATGTATCGTAAAATTCATTGCACTACATTAAAAAAACTTTAATTCAACATTTACTTTATAACAATTAAAAAATTTATAACTAATTTATAGATTATACTAACAAGGGAATATATCCAAGTTTCCGAAGCCGATTTTAATGAAGCTTTACGTTTGTTAAACACGTGAAAATAATTGTTACGTCCCCACGTTCTGATGTCCTTTGGCAGTTCGAAACCAGGGAAATACACTTCGAAAAATCGTAAATCATTTCTTAAAACAAACACATTTCGATTGCCCTGGTCAAGACTGGCAGATGGCATCAGTAAAACACTATGAAACAACAAAACTCTTAGCGCAATAAACACGACGTCTCTCGAAGAGAAAGTTTCCAGATGACAAACTCTTTAGAAGACAATGCAGACCTTGTGCCGCGAAAATGTAAATTCGGCACCAGACCATGTGCTGGCTTGGGGACACTTGAGGGGATGTTGAACAGCAGGCCCTAAAGCGAGTCTAACGCTATTCCAAACATTTTCCCTTGGTGATGGTATCGAGTTGCACGAAAAGGACTGCATTGCCTAAATCCGAAAAACGTTAGAAACTGAAGTAGTGGGAGAGCACGAATTTTGTATATAACCGTGGTGCCCTTCGACATGACACCATTCTTGTGACTGAATCGCGACCAGAGACGTCTCCATGAACTTTAAGTATTTCTTTTAACCAAGTGAAAATCAGTGCGAACGAGGAAGATCCTAGACAAAACATCGAACTTGGAGCAGATCTTATAATCAAAAAGTGAGTTACATTTTTAATCCGTGGTGAAGGGTTTAGTTGCTCAAATACTTATCCCAAAACCATTGACTCCTCCAGTAATACTGGACTACGGCGTCAATCCTTGCAAAATAACGACTGTCCTACAAAGCGAAATACCGGGATCGAGTTGCCGGGAATCATACGATTCCAGGGGAACCATCTTAAACGGTCAGGAGTAGCTGCGATGCGAATGCGTTATTAATCCTATCTAAATCCAATAAATCTTGTAAATCTATTCAATAATTCTGGATACCCGAAAAACCTTAATTAATAACTGTCCTACAAAGCGAAATACCGGGATCGAGTTGCCGGGAATCATACGATTCCAGGTGAACCATCTTAAACGGTCAGGAGTAGCTGCGAGGCGAATAAGTTAAATCCTTAATAAAACCTTCATATCTCCAGTGGTAAGGAAACCCAATGCACGATCGGGTTGGCGGAGCAAGTGGGCACAGGCTGTTAAAGAAGACCCCTCTTTAAAAATCAACTGGAGGGAGAAGCAAAAGATTTTCCGGGAGAAGCTGCGAGAGGAAGCACCAGCTGAACGAAATATCCAGTCCACGAATATCCCGAAATTACATAAGACGAAAGCCAGAAGAATACAAAAATATATAAAGAAATTAGCCGCGTCTATTCCGGAAAACTATTCACGGGAGAAGATCGAAGAGGTCAAACCAACAGGAGAGGTATCATTACCTGATATACCTCCACCTCCAGATGTCATTGACATAATAGATTCAGAAGAAGAGGGGCGACTGGTAAAAATCCCCATAAATTCCACTTACTTCAGAGAAAATGATCTGCAGAATACCCTGGATCAGCTGAAACCTACAGATCTCGTCTTATTGGTTAATCCTGATGGGTCGGAGGCCCCGGTTCATGTTCAAGCTACTGTTTTAAAAGATAAGTTCCGTCGTAGAGTACGAATTACAGAAATTTAAAACAATAAAAGAAATTAGTAAGATACAATCATTAGAATTCCACCTTTATGCGACGAATCCCGTAATACAATTTAGCCCCATCCCGAGTAAATTGGTCTGACCATTGACTCACAAGGGGGCAACACTCAGACTTTGTCGAAACGAATCGAAGCCGCACCGTTTCCGTAAGCTCGAGGAGTGACGCTTAGTCCTGACGTAACATAATCGACACGTATTTTTTTTATATCGGCCCAATCGCACATTTAAGGGGTGAGAACGCCCTTAAATTTATCCCAGACATATGCTAACTCGTAAACTATCATAGTTAGCATCAAGTTTTATAAGGAAAAGTTTCATGGTTTTTTACACACCAACAGAATATATTTACAAATTGTTTACAAAATATTATAACAAACAATTAATAATAATTAATAATTAGACGCTAATCTAGTGTTACAGGTTATACATTTTGTACATCGCGCTTAGACCTATTGCCCGAAAAAATTTTAATAGCTCTTGTTTAGTTGCACCGTTTGAATAAATTCTCAAACGCCAACTTGTGTATCGCACAAAATGTTGTGCCTATATCAAGTGATACTCGAAGGACCACCCTTTTTACTGATCGTGAAAAGGGACACGAAATGTAGAAATTCTGGTTCAATAATCAAAACAAGAAGATGTATTTACAAAAAAACTTACAACTAAAACTTTAACAAGTTGTACAAGGTATACGATGTGTTTTTATGTATTTTTTCACTACGGACTCTAAATTCTGTGTGTTTGCTCACTACTCTTTCTGAATTGTATCTGAAGTTAATTTGTCCTGCAAACTCCTCCGAAACTGAGGAGCTCCCCTCCCTTGGTGGTTTTTTCGGAAAATCCAGTTTTCTGTAGACAGGGAAGGAGACTTTGGAATATTCAACTATTGGTTAATGAAAATGTCTCCACCCCGCCTACAGACCAAGAGAGGGAGTGATTTTCTGTGACCTGGTGATCGGCAGATGTATGTTGTCGCCGGTCGACAATTTTACTAATTTTCGTTAGGGTCTCTGGCAGGCACGTTTTATGGCATAATCCCTTCGCGGGTATGCGAAAACGCTGAATTTATGCCTGACCAGAGCCCTAACGGTAGATGGTACGAATTTCCTGAACATCTGCTTTCCACCAGGTCTTTCGCTTTTTAAATGTATTGATTGTCTTAACATGCCGCCCGCCTTGAACGATCTGCGTTCAAGACCTAATGCGTGGTAATTTGTATGACCGTATGTTATTAGAGTGTACAGAATGAAAAATAATTTACAAGGTTATTCTATACTTGATATTCTTGATTGTGATATCACTTAACTATAAATTACTTTGATATGATGTTATATCTAATTAGTTTAATTAATGGTATGCCTAAAAAACAGAGCAGAGGAATTATGTTTCTGTGATGTTTTTGTTTGTGCCTGCGAGCACATCCTCATCGTCCAGGGGCAATAAACAGATCTTGGTGACTGGACGCTTCATAATTCCATCTGTTGTCTTTATAGAAATCACTCTAGTGACCCCATCGGTCCCAGTGTGAAGTTGCGTAATTCGTCCTAAGCGCCATTTTAGCGGTGGAAGATTGTCTTCTTTGACAATAGCCAGTGCTCCGATCCTTAGTTGTGATGGCTGTGCTGTTTTCCATTTATTTCTTTGTTGAAGGTTGTGCAAATACTCCTTCTGCCAACGCTGCCAAAAATGCTGGAAAAGCTGTTGGGTTAGTTGGAATCTATTTAGCCGATTCTCCTTGACCTCGCGCAAATCTTCTTGCGGCAAAGTAGTCATTGCATCTCCGATCAGGAAGTGTCCAGGTGTAAGAGGATTGAGGTCATTGGGATCGTTTGATAGTGGATATAGTGGTCGGGAATTCAAACAAGATTCTATCTGCGTTAAGAGGGTGTATAGTTCTTCATAAGTTAATCTTTGTTCACCTATGACTCGTTTCAGGTGGTGCTTGGTCGGTTTTGCGGCACTTTCCCATAATCCTCCGAAATGAGGAGAATGTGGCGGGATAAGATGCCACTCAATTTCTTCGTGATTTAATAAATTTTGAACACGCCTTTGGTGATTTTTTGTGTTAAGTAGCAGCCCTAATTCGTTTAATTCATTTCGGGAACCAATGAAGTTCGTGCCATTGTCCGAATGGATAGAACGACATTTTCCCCTGCGTGCTATAAATCTACGTAGGCAGTTGAGGAATGCATCGGAGCTTAAATCGGTAGCCAGTTCAATGTGAATGGCCTTTGTTGCAAAACATACGAAAATGCAAATATAGGTTTTAATTGTAGTCCGGTTTCGGCCCCTTTCCTTTATGATTAAAGGACCAGCGTAATCTACTCCGCAGGTATGAAAAGGACATGTTGGTGTTACTCGAGACGCAGGTAGCGTGCCCATGACGTACCTTGTGGTGACGGGTTTTGCCTTAAAACAATTTATACACCTACGAATCACCCATTTTACGGTGTCTTTACATGACAATGGCCAATACCGTGAACGAATGGATGCCATGGTTGCTTGACAACCTGCATGCAAGAGTCTTTTGTGTTCATATTCTGTTATCAATTCAGTTAGCCGGTGCTTCGCAGGAATTACAACCGGGTGTTTTTGGTCAAACGGAATGGGAGCATTAGTAAGTCTTCCCCCCACCCTAATTAATCCTTTATCGTCAATGAATGGTTTCAATGATATGAGAGTGCTTGAGTTATGTACCATCCCCGTCTGTGTTAGTGCTTTCATATCAGTTGTGAAGTCGCGTTGAGCAAGTCTTAGTAGAGTGCACCGTGCGTGATCTAATTCTGTCGTGGTTAATGTCGAATCTATCTTTTTCGAAGAATAGTGTTCATGTTTAGTGTTTCCTATGTTGGTATGCTTAGCTGCTGAACGTGTGTTTTTAATAAACCGGAGACAGTAAGCTGTGATTCTAATAAGTTTCATGAAGTCTGAATAGCGTGAAAAAATATCAAAATTGGATACGGTGATTGTAGCTAAAGTAATCTGGGATTGGCGTGCTTCAGGAGCCTCTGACACTCCTGTGGTAATCGATGGCCAGTTCACTGATTCTTCAGTTAACCAGGCAGGGCCATACCACCATAAATTGCTATCTTGTAAAACGGTCGGAGTAGTTCCGCGTGAGATCAGGTCAGCTGGATTGTGTTGAGAGGCAACGTGGTTCCATTGACTCTCCATTGTTAGTCGCCTAATTTCTAAAGTTCGATTCGCGACAAAAGTTTTCCACCGGTTTGGGGAGGATTTTATCCAGGCTAGCGTTATCGTGGAGTCCGTCCAATAGTATTCTTTGTCTATATTTATGTCTAATGCGGATTTTACCTTGTGCGCGATCTGTGCTACTAAAAGTGCGCCGCATAATTCTAACCGAGGAAGTGTTACGGATTTAAGGGGCGCAACGCGTGATTTTGAATATAAGAGTCTGACAGACCAGAGTCCGGTTTTATCTTGTGATCGTATGAAAATACACGCACCATATGCCTTTTCCGAGGCATCAGAAAAACCATGTAGTTCGATTTGTTTCGGGTTATTGCAGATAACACGACGCGGAATGGCTATGTTTATGATGTTTTCTACTTCCTTACAGAAAATTGTCCATTGTGTGTGTATGTCTTGGGACACGGATTCGTCCCAACCTATCTTTAGCTGCCAAAGTTGTTGCATTATTATTTTTGCCTGTGTTATGATAGGTCCTATGACCCCAAGAGGATCGAAGATTTTCGCAATTTGTGACAATATTGTGCGCTTTGTCACCCGCGAGTGATTTGTTGGATTAAATGAAAAATGTAATTCATCTTTGGATGTACTCCATGATAACCCTAATGTTTTCGGATCTTTATCGGCTTTGATTTCTACTTTGTTTTCTATTATGTGTGATTCTTCTAGTATTCTATGGTCGTTAGTTGCCCATTTCCGCAACTCGAAACCTGCTGCTAACAATGTTTTTTCAATCCCGTGTTTTAATTGTTTCGCGTCTTCTAACGAATCTGTTCCCGTGAGCAGATCGTCAACATAAAAATCATTTTTTATGGCGTGGCTAATCTGTGGGAATTCCTTGGCGCATTCGAGGCCTACCTGATGTAAAACCGGAGTGGCTAAGTAAGGGGCTGATGCGGTGCCGTAGGTAACTGTATTTAATTCATAGGTTTGTAACGGTAATGTAGAGTCGGTACGCCATAAAATTCTTTGAAATTTTCTATGTTCTTTGTTTATGAGTATTTGCCTGTACATTTTTGCAATATCGGCTGATAAAACGTACTTGTGTTTTCTAAAGCTGATGAGGATACTGATCAAGTCTCTTTGTACAGTTGGACCTACATGTTGGATCTCATTTATAGAGATTCCAGTCGAAGTTTTTGCAGAACCATCAAAAACAACGCGAGTTTTAGTGGTCGTGCTTGATTCTTTGCGCACCGCGTGGTGCGGAAGGTAGTATGCGGGATTTTCGTCATCTTCATTGGGAATCTCCGACATATGACCGAGTGACTCGTATTCTTGCATGAACGCGACGTATTCTTTCTTTAATTCCGGATCACGAGATAATTTGCGTTCTACTGAAAAGAATCGTTTCTTGGCCTGTTCTAATGAATTTCCTAATTCTTGTGTGGTCTCCTTGAATGGAATTTTAACTATGAATCTTCCGTTTATATCTCGTGTAGTGGTTTCAACAAAGTGTTTTTCACAGTTATCCGAACTGTCTAAAATTGAATTGTTTTCCTGTTTCGTGTTTTCCTCTATGTCCCAAAATTTTGCTAATTGTTGTGATAATTCCGCGTTTGTGATCGTGTGGCAATTTGCATGCTGTTGTTTGTTACTTTTTGGCCATGTAAGAGAACCGCCTAAAACCCAACCGAGGTGTGTTTTTTGCCACGTTAAATTACCTAAACCTGTGTGATGTTGACCTACGCATAATAAATTCCAGAATAAACCTGCACCGATTAACATATCGATCCTTCCGGGTTTATCAAACGAGGGGTCCGCGATTGAAATATGTGACGGAATTGGAATCCCAACTCTATCAAGAGGATAGTTTGGTACCTTCTCCGTAATTTATTTGATCGCGAAGCAGGATATGGTGTTTTGGTATGCATTGCATCTTGAAAATATCCTCACTTCTGATCTTTTAGCAATGTGATTTTTGTTACCACCTAGTACGTGGATCGCTGCAGTCGTGTTCTTGCATGCGAGTCCTGCACGTTTACAGAATTCTTCGGTAACAAGGTGGACTTGTGACCCGGCATCTAACAACGC
This sequence comes from Mimumesa dahlbomi, assembly GCA_917499265.3. Classification (NCBI taxonomy): domain Eukaryota; kingdom Metazoa; phylum Arthropoda; class Insecta; order Hymenoptera; family Crabronidae; genus Mimumesa; species Mimumesa dahlbomi. The sequence goes on along the minus strand of OU824118.1, from coordinate 3,899,575 downwards.
GCGACACTCGAATGTCTTTCCATGTTTTCCCTGTACGAGGATTAGTGCAGTTGACAATACACTACTACTAACTGCACTACTAGCTATATTTGAATGAAACGTTTCTGTATGATTTTTGGGAGCGTCTACTGTGTCTGAACGAGTTGTGTGTGCTGTGGAGCTCATTTGAGTCTCGTCTTTGTGAATGAGTGTGTGATGTTTCTTGCCGCATTTTCTACATGTGTCCCGAGTGCAATCCTTTACCCCATAACCCTGTCGTAAACAGTTTAAGCAACTGCGAAGCTTTATCGCGGTAGTGTACCTCTCCTGAACGGACATATTTTTAAATTGATCGCAAAAATATAGCGCGTGATTCTTTTTGCATAATGGGCAGTGTGCCGACGTACTTGCTACATGTGTCGTAAACCGTTCTATAGGACGCGATGATTTATGTGGTTTTGGGTCAGGCTTGCTCGCGGTCGGTTGTCTACCTGTTGACGTTCTAGCGAAAGCACTTTCGAGGCCTCCACGTGGCGCTAGAAGGGCAATGTCTTCCGGGCTTGCTCGGAAGGCGGCTAACATCGAAAGTGTGGCACACGTCTGGGCGCCTGGGTAGCCACCCCTACCTGGGTTAGTCAAGCCGAGCACTGTCTCTCCGGAGCAGGCGTTGTGACCCGTAACAGTGCAGGCGCTGGGACAGTTGTACGCTAGAGCCCAGTTCGAACGAGTACAAGTGGCTAAAAAGCAGACGGTGCCAAGGCCCGGTTGCAAGGATTTTTATTTTTATATTTTTACGGGACCCCGAAGGTGGCGGGTAGCGTACAAAAGCTCTGAGAGCATTGATGAGAGAAAAGACGTGCAATAATCAGCAGCCCGGGTTCTTGGTGTCGGTTAAAAACCCACCTCAAAGCACGCAAAGAAAAGACCGTCGCTTTTCTGCCATTTGTACCCATGCTGCTATACCCAAGGCAGGATAAAGGAATTTGGTACGCGGGGCTCGGGCTCAAGCCCGCCTCTGTAATGGAGGAGCCCGTAACGGGATGGTCTCTGCGGGGCGGTCATGTTACTCCTAGGTGCAGCAGGGGTCAGAATGCGGCCTAGAGAGAGTAGATAGACTGGCGTTCGCGGCTTGCGTGAGTTCTCGGTGCTTGGCCGCCTGCAATGTGTCCCCGCGTTGCAGCGTGTGTAGCCTAAGCCGAGAACCGCCCGCGACAACGTAACCGAGGCTTGCGGAGTCACTTCGAGTGACCGCCCTCGGCACGTTGAGTCGGTGCTTCAGAGCGGAGGCTAGTCGCTCCGTTCGTTTATGCCTTAAAGGCGAGGTAACGGTGCCGATCACCTTACGGGTGTGAGGCGTACACTAACTGTCTACCTGTTGACGTTCTAGCGAAAGCACTTTCGAGGCCTCCACGTGGCGCTAGAAGGGCAATGTCTTCCGGGCTTGCTCGGAAGGCGGCTAACATCGAAAGTGTGGCACACGTCTGGGCGCCTGGGTAGCCACCCCTACCTGGGTTAGTCAAGTCGAGCACTGTCTCTCCGGAGCAGGCGTTGTGACCCGTAACAGTGCAGGCGCTGGGACAGTTGTACGCTAGAGCCCAGTTCGAACGAATACAGATGGCTAAAAAGCAGCCGGTGCCAAGGCCCGGTTGCAAGGATTTTTATTTTTATATTTTTACGGGACCCCGAAGGTGGCGGGTAGCGTATAAAAGCTCTGAGAGCATTGATGAGAGAAAAGACGTGCCATAATGAGCAGCACGGGTTCTTGGTGTCGGTTAAAAACCCACCTCAAAAAGCACGCAAAGAAAAGACCGTCGCTTTTCTGCCATTTGTATCCATGCTGCTATACCCAAGGCAGGATAAAGGAATTTGGTACGCGGGGCTCGGGCCCAAGCCCGCCTCTGTAATGGAGGAGCCCGTAACGGGAAGGTCTCTGCGGGGTAGTCATGTTACTCCTAGGTGCAGCAGGGGTCAGAATGCGGTCTAGAGAGAGTAGATAGACTGGCGTTCGCGGCTTGCGTGAGTTCTCGGTGCTTGGCCGCCTGCAATGTGTCCCCGCGTTGCAGCGTGTGTAGCCTAAGCCGAGAACCGCCCGCGACAACGTAACCGAGGCTTGCGGAGTCACTTCGAGTGACCGCCCTCGGCACGTTGAGCCGGTGCTCCAGAGCGGAGGCTAGTCGCTCCGTTCGTTTATGCCTTAAAGGCGAGGTAACGGTGCCGATCACCTTACGGGTGTGAGGCGTACACTAACTGTCTACCTGTTGACGACCGTTCGAGATATTTTGACTGCGACTCAAGGAAGGCTAGAAAATTTTCTAAACTTTGTTTTTCCATAACTAAAGCAACTTGTTTTTCCCATTCTCTTCTAGTCGCGATGTCTAATTTTCTAGTAAGGATTGGAACCATTAAAGTATCCCAGTGTTTGATCGGCTCGCCTAATGCTCCCAGAGCGAATATGTGATTTTTCGCGTCGTCGATAAATTCTCTGATCGCGATATACGATTCTTTAGTGATCGGTGATAAGTCAAGTAATGCATTTATGTGGTGGTCGATTAAGATGCGCGGATCTTCAAATCTTTCTTTAAGCATTCGCCATGCAATGTTATAATTTGCATCTGAAACACCAAGTGAATGAATGACGCGTGCAGCGCTTCCCTTTAATGCCGAACTGAGATAATGGAACTTTCTTATGTTCGTCAGGCGATCGTTACTGTCCACTAATGATTCGAACGTTTCCCGGAATTTGACCCAATCGTTATAATTCCCGTCGAAGACCGGCAACGTTATACTAGGAAGCTGATAGTCTCTATAATCAGAAAAGCTCGGAGATGCATTTTGTGCCGTGGGAGATGCATTGCTCGCGCTAGGCCGTGACTGAGAACGTTCGATGTATTCCTCAACCAGCGCTATTAAATCAAAGTACGTGGTTTCGAAACTCTCGCGAGATGTTGCATGTGCTTGCGCTAATTCGGTATTCGCGACTAATATCTCCATTTTTGACTGCACCTCGTCAAATCGTTGAATGAGTTTTACATTTTCATCTAACCGTTTCTGTAATGCTCTAATACTGGTCTGCTGACCCGATGATTCAAAAAAGTTCTTGAAACGAGTCAAGGCTGCCTTGAGTTGTCCGCGTTTCGCGACTAAAGATTTTACTGAATCTTCCATACTTGGCTAAAATGTGTTTAACGCAGAAAGAGAGAAATTGTCTGAATGGACTTACGGGAAGGAGATCAACGATGCTGGCTGGATCCGTCTGCTGCAGCTTCGAAGCACTCTTCTTGTGATGATATCTGCGATGAAATCGTCCGTCGTGATTCTTCAGTAGTGGTCCGTGCGTGAGCAAGAGGTTTCGCGGGAGCTCGTCCTAGTGGGCCTTGATTCTCCTCGTTGGAGAAGTCTTGGTCCGGTGTGGTATTCCTGGTCCAGGCACGATGCTGATGATCCAGGGAACTCCTCGATTCCAATTGATCTCGATCACGGTTGTGGTTGTAGTGGTATTGTATAACTCGTGGACAGAGACACGTGTCCACGGTTTGTTCCGTTGTAGTCTTTTCTCGTTGTAGTATTTTCTTCTTGTTTCACTTCGATGTGGTTGTAATTAGCCACTGATGTCTCCGGCTCGAAGGACCAATGTTTAGTTGCACCGTTTGAATAAATTCTCAAACGCCAACTTGTGTATCGCACAAAATGTTGTGCCTATATCAAGTGATACTCGAAGGACCACCCTTTTTAATGATCGTGAAAAGGGACACGAAATGTAGAAAATCTGGTTCAATAATCAAATCAAGAAGATGTATTTACAAAAAAACTTACAACTAAAACTTTAACAAGTTGTACAAGGTATACGATGTGTTTTTATGTATTTTTTCACTACGGACTCTAAATTCTGTGTGTTTGCTCACTACTCTTTCTGAATTGTATCTGAAGTTAATTTGTCCTGCAAACTCCTCCGAAACTGAGGAGCTCCCCTCCCTTGGTGGTTTTTTCGGAAAATCCAGTTTTCTGTAGACAGGGAAGGAGACTTTGGAATATTCAACTATTGGTTAATGAAAATGTCTCCACCCCGCCTACAGACCAAGAGAGGGAGTGATTTTCTGTGACCTGGTGGTCGGCAGATGTATGTTGTCGCCGGTCGACAATTTTACTAATTTTCGTTAGGGTCTCTGGCAGACACGTTTTATGGCATAATCCCTTCGCGGGTATTCGAAAACGCTGAATTTATGCCTGACCAGAGCCCTAACGGTAGATGGTACGAATTTCCTGAACATCTGCTTTCCACCAGGTCTTTCGCTTTTTAAATGTATTGATTGTCTTAACAGCTGTAAAAACCTATCTCTATTTCGTCTTCATCCACATCGCTTAATCGCACAGTATCTATTTCTTCCCCATATTCGTAAGTAAACATCCGCAATATACATTTTCTCTGTGTTCTAAATAATATTGTTTGGTAAATTGCGTCTTGCTCAGTGAATCACGATTACAGTGTGTGGTGCATACGAGTGAATTATTGTGAAGCTCTGTGAATTTTAAGGTAAGTTTCGTAATTACTAATACAATTGTGCCCATCATTATGATCTAAGTCGTATACTTTCTGTTTCGAGATATTTAATTGTTTATATTTGAATAAGTTAGAAAAAATGTTTATGTTATCCAACATTTTAATTTTGAATCGGACATGACGTGGAACGCTCGTCGTCATGCAATTGTTACAGAAACAGAAACGACGTGCGTGGCACAGTTCTAGGTTAACAATAAATTTAAAAATATAAATCTTTTTCCGATATCTCTGAGGCATCGAAAACTACGTGACGCCTCCCAGCGAGATACACTGGACCGTTCGGGTACGTGCGTCAGTGAATTTCTTGTCAGCGCAAGTGGTTAATGACACTTTTTTATGAATGTATTTACAGTCGCAGATATGCGTTTTGTGCGAGGAACCACTGGAAAATGAAATGGATCCAGTTCACATTGTACGAAAAAAAGGCCTCAACAGTTTAACTCGAAAAAGTCAAGTGAATGATGATAACAAATGGAAGTGTTGGCTTGGTAAAGACTGTCAACTCTTTCATTATGGTTGCTATACGAGGTATAAATGCTGGAAAGGACCAATGGGACCCCTCCCGAAGCGTTCTCGAATTGAGTCTGCTCAATTTTCATCTGCTGGTCCTTCTCAACCTTCGCGGCTTTTATCTTTTGAGCCTCCATGTTCAGATCCGTCGCCCTCTGAGCCTTCTCATCAACGAGTATTCGACTTCGACAAATTGTGTTTTTTTTTGCACCAAGACGTTGAAATGTTGCAACGTAAGTAATGTCGCGCAGTCTGATACGAAAGACCGACTCGTTCATGCTGCTCGCCAGAGAGGAGACGAGTTCGGAGAATCTGTTTTAAGTAGACTTAAAAACGTGCCGTGCTTGCTACAAATTAGAGCGCGATACCATATTAGTTGCTATAGACGTTTCGTGCGTCTCCCTACTAATAACGAGGACACACCCGAATCATCCAGTATATTGACATTAGCAAAGGTATTTAGTTACATTGAAAATAGTGAATGCGTGAGTTTTCCATTGTCAGAAATTCTTAAAGTCATGGGAGGAGAAATTATGGATACACGAATACTAATAAATCATTTAAAAAAGAAATACGGTGATATTTTAATAGAGCAACATCGCGGTAGGGAAACAGTAATTCATTACAAGAAATTTAATGTTCCGCAATTCTGTGGCGATTGGGCAAGAGACAGAAATTCTATCAGTTATGAGGCTAAGAAATTGATTGTGACGACCGCCGCTCAGATACTCAGAGCAGACATTTTATGCCAATCCTACGAAACAGATAGTTATCCACCTCCTGATAAGTTTCTTAATAACGTAAATTCTGACATTCCACCGCTTTTATCTGTCTTTTTTTCGGTAGCATGAAACGATGATAACAAAAACGTTGAAAGTAATGATATTAAGAAAATTGCCTTATGTCATTCCTTTATTTCCATTCTCCGCCCTAGAAGTTTCATTAGTTCTTTGAATTTAGCATTGGGTACTTATATCCACAGAAAAACAGGTTCTCGGTTAATAATCGATACTCTATCGAGTTTGGGAAGATGCGCTTCATATTATGATATTCAGTTGTATGAAGCTTCCGTAATAGTCGATCCTCCTCAATTACATTACGACAATACTTTTTTTCAATTTGTCTATGACAATACAGATCATAATGTACAAACATTAAACGGCAAAAACACATTCCATAATTTAGGAGGTATAGTTATCCATACTCCGGAATTTGGAGTCAATATGAGCGGTGGAAGTAAAAAATGTATAATAATGCCGTCCGCCACCGATATAGGTTGTCAAAACAGAATACCAGTAATTCCGTATAAAGAACCGACAACTTCTAGTTTAAATAAAATAGGCTTTGTATCAACCAAATCATTACGTATTAGAAATACATCGGTAATTTCACCTGCGTACGTAGCTTATTTATGGGCCATATGTGCGAAATTATCAAATATACCGTCCTGGCGAGGTTTCATGGAGGTTATATCTCGCGACGAAACATTTCATACATCTAGAGTAACTTGTTTGCCATTTATACATGGACCTCCATCTAGTAACACAACTTTGCACACTCTCTTATTAAATGCAGCTAGCGAATGTTCAAAAATGAAACAGCACACAGTATTTGTTACATTTGACCAACCTCTTTATTTGAAAGCTCGATCGATTGTGGCTGACTTAGAAGACGGCACATTAAAAAATGTTGTCATAAGATTAGGCGGGTTTCACTTACTCATGTCGTATCTAGGAGCAATTGGATATATCATGAGTGGAAGTGGAAACGAAGATTTGTGGTCTGTGGCATACGCAGCGGAGTCCGTTAAAAAAATAATTTCTGGACATTCCTTTGCAAGGTCTGTAAGGGCCCATATTTTAACATTTACCGCGTTAGGTACCATCATTTGCAATGGTTTAGAAAATAGAAACGATTCTAATAACTTCATCACTGCATTTCTGGAAGAGTGGAATGAGAATCCTCCGCTTTTGGGGGATTGCAATACAGACTCTTTGAAAAACATGGTCGAGGAATTTGCTATAGAACTGGATCGCCTCGAAAACATTAGCCTGACTGCAAAGTTATGGATTCGCTATATCAAAGCCGTAATCATATTTCTGCAATTTATAGAAGCCGAGAGATTAGGCAATTGGCATCTGCATTTTGAAGCTGTGGAAAAAATGCTCCCTCTATTTCATGCTTCAGGCCATTACGCTTATGCTAAAAGTGCGCAAATTTATTTGCAGGATATGGCGTCTTTAGATGAAAGAATGTTAGATAACGAATATACCGATTTCACAAGAAATGGTTTTTTTACAATCCGACGTAATGACAAAGCTTGGTTCGGTGTTTGGAGCGATATGGTAATCGAACAAACTTTAAATAGATTTTTCGGTACAGATTTGAAACACGGTACAGGTGTCACACCTAGTGTTGTTTCACGATACTTCTTAGCAATGCCGTCAGCTTATTGCGTAATGGAATCTGTAGAAAATGTTTGTGGAGTAAAAACCGAATACAGCGAGCAGCATATCGAGCTTTCTGAGAGTCATCAAAGTAAAGATCTTACCGATGTAGACAATTTTATTTTTTGGTTAGAGAGGCGTGATCTGTTTGCCGATCGGAATGATCTCATTTCATTTTCGAACGGAATAATTGGAGGTCCGAACATTAACTGCCATTTGGCATTTGAGAAAGGGATGTCGGGAATGGAAACAATGGTGGGAAAAAACGCCGGAAATGGAATATTGTCTTCACTTAATAAAATTAAAAATTTAGCTGCGGCGAAGGATGGCATACAAATCAGGGACAACGAGATTGTTTCAGTAGATTCTTATCTATTATTTCAAAGAATTTCTGCTACTTTTAACGGCAACGCGGAATTAACGAAACGTGCTCTAGAGTACGAACTTGCGCCTTATCCCTTAAGCTTATTTGATGAGGCAGGTTACATGCGCAAATCAAAAAAATCAGAGCTATATAAATGTTTTGAAACATTCACTACTCCTCTAGAACGTCTGTCTGGTTGCATGTACGTAATCGATGGGGGGTGGATGTTACACCAAATTTCTTGGCCTCATAGCAAAACATACCAAGACATTTTAGAAATGTACAGCAATTATATTCTTAAAAACTTTGGTAGTGAAGCAGCGATAGTTTTCGATGGTTACGCAAACGAAAATGTAGCAACAAAATCGTATGAGAGGATGCGCAGATGCGAGAAAAATGTTGCTGTGGATGTAAATGTTTCCCTAGAAATTCTCGTACCTTTGAACCAGACGAAATTTTTATCTAACGTTGCAAATAAACTAAAATTTGTCAATCTGCTAGTGCAATATTTATCTAATCTGAATATTAAAGCCCGTATTGCAAGAGAAGATGCAGATCGAGAAATGGTATCAGTTGCTATTTCTTTGCAACAAGAAGCAGACGGTCAAGTTGCAGTAGTTGTAAACGATGTTGATTTATATATTCTTATAGTTGCGCTCAATGATGCTAATCGTGAAATATTGTTTTATAAAATAACAAGCGCAGGAAAATGCAGGTACCAATTGTACACAATAAAAGGAACAAAAAAGTACAAGCCTTTTATTTTATTTGCGCACGCTTGGGGTAGCTGCGATACTGTTAGTTCTTTCGCGGGAAAAGGAAAAAAAATTTATTAAAGCTTCTTGATAAAGACAAGACTCTTCAACTCCTAGCTGCCATTTTTTACAATTCTAATAGCAAAGTAGAGGAAGTGTGCGAAGCTGCGAAGATAATTACATTAGCTGTGTACAATGCAAAGGACCACAAGGTCAGTTCATTAGCAGAATTGAGGTACAAACTTTTTAAAACATGTATAGCCACGGCGACAAGAGCTTTTCCTTTGAGTAATCTTCCACCTACGATTGCCGCCTTGAATGAACACGCAAAACGTGCATTTTATCAAGTCCAATGTTGGTTGAAAGACAATTGTGATCTGAATCCTTGCGATTGGTGTTGGAAAAAGACTAAATCGACATTGTTGCTTCCAATTACCAAGACAGTCGATCCAGCACCACCGGAATTGTTAAAGAATGTGTTTTGCGGTTGTACAGGGAAATGCGATTCCAATAGGTGCAGTTGTCAAAAAGCTGGTTCGGCCTGTAATTCTCTTTGCAAGCATTGTAATGGCGAAATCTGTGAAAATAGATCTTTGAATCTAACGACGCAGTGTACAAACGAATATTCAGATATAGACCGCGAATATGCGGAAGAAATAGATACTGTGCGATTAATCGATGTGGATGAAGACGAAATAGAGATAGGTTTTTACAGCTATTAAAATTTTTGCAATAAAATATGTTTCCAAGTCGAGTCATCTGTTCAGCACATTCGGTCGTTAAGAATTTGGAAGTCCTTTCGTTTATGGTGGAGAAGGACTCCACATCTCATCTGCAATCTCTTCGGACTTATTACTTTCGAATGCTCAATAGCAATAGACGTATCATAAACTCCAACTCGCAATCAGGTAAAACATGCTGGAAGACCGATGGCACGGATCACGGAAAAATGCCGGCCTTCGGTCAATGAGAATAACGGTACCACATGACATACCTGCATGCCACTTGCAGTAGGTACTTGTGGGTCGTTCCCAAAAATTCCGAAACACCCCCGTTCTTCTCTGAGTGGCTATTGCAAAAATGCTATCAAGGCCCAAGGTCCGCCCTGTGCAACTTGGAGGAGGAAATGATAGCCACGAGGAACGGTGGTATCAGAGGAAAATTCAGAAATTCAAAGACACTTGAACTATTCACACAAATACACGCGACACGTCAGTGACAACACTTTAACACTTTTTCAAATCCAGTATTCTTATATTATTTTGCTTTTATTTTATATCATATCTTTTGTTATTTTTTAAATAAGTTTGTTATTGTTACTTATTTTTAAAAAATAAAGACTGTGACTATACATCAGTCAAGTGTGTGTTAGACGTGAAAATTGTGTGTGAAAGTTGAGCTGAAAAATGTCAGAGTATCCGAAAGGTAATCGTGAGATCAACGAACGACGTAGTAAACCACGTAAGAGATCCTTCCATGGAAATCAATACACTCCAAGCACATCAAGTTTTAGTGGAGATGAAAGTACCAGTGCCAAAAAAACTTTCAAATCCTTCCAGTGCGAATGTCATTGTAAATCCTCTGCATTGCTATAGGTTTATAGAATTTTTCACCGTATTCACAGCTTTGTCGAATATTCTTATTTGTGGAAATTGCAAGCAGAATGTGAAATTTCAAGAAAGTGGAAAACGTGGTCTGGGTTTCAAGCTAGTTATCGAATGCAAATGTGGATCGAGACAAATCAATTCAGGTCCTTTAATCAATACTGGATTTGAGATAAATCGCAGAATTGTATTTGTCATGCGGCTCTTAGGTGTTGGCAGACAAGGACTCAATATATTTTGCAATTATATGGACATTGGCAATATAACTGAAGATCCTTACAATGGAATTTGCAGTCACATCCACGCCGCTGCGAAGGAAGTATACCAATTCTGTTGTAAGAAAGCTGTAGAAGAAGAAAAGAAAAAGAACGAGAAAGGCGAGAGACCTATTATGAATTTGAAGGTATCTGGTGATGGAAGCTGGAAAAAACGAGGTTTCAAATCACTATATGGTGTAACAACGCTTATAGGATATTACTCCGGAAAAGTAATCGATCTGATTGTACGAAGTAGTTATTGCCAGTCATGTGTATTTTGGAATAACAAAGCAAAAGATTCAGCGGAATATTTAGCATGGGAAGAGGATCATGACGAAGAAAGTTGTACGAAAATACACAAAGGTTCCGCAGGAAGCATGGAAGTGGAATCGGTGAAAATGATGTTCTTGAGATCGGAGGAGCTACATGGTGTGAAATATGGCAACTATATCGGTGATGGAGATTCAAAAACGTTTGCAGCTATCATCAATTTAAATCCGTACGGGGATGAATTCCCAGTTACAAAGAACGAATGCATATTGCATTGGCCATGTGCAGAAAAGAATGGGATCTCGGCTCCGGAAGATCAGAAAAGATAAAAAATTGGGCGAAAAAGGGAAATTAACAGAGGCTTTGATAGAAAACTATGCACATATTTCGGATTAGCGATACGAAGAACTATAAATAGTATGGAAGATATGAAGAAGGCAATAATGGCAACATTTTACCATATGACCTCCACAGACGACAATCCACAGCACGAAAACTGTCCAGAGGGAGATGACAGCTGGTGCAACTGGCAGCAAGCTAAAGCACGTGGAACAGAGCCTAAAGTGCACCCTGCTCCATTACACCCCGACGTACAGAACAGAATTCTGCCGATTTACAAAGAATTATCAAAAGATGATTTGCTGACGAGATGTTTAGGCGGTCATACACAAAATGCGAATGAAAGTTTTAATTCGACGGTTTGGCGATTGGCTCCGAGGCACTTACATTCCGGCCTAAAAATAGTCGAGGTGGCAGCATTTTTGGCTACCGCATTGTTCAATGAAGGAAATTCAGGCCTTCTAATGGCGATGAATGAACTCAAACTAATAGTTGGCACGCAGAGCTTCAATTTTGCCGAGCAAATGGATGAGCAGCGCGTGAGAAGGCAAAATAAACGCAGCGCGTTGGAGACTAAAGAAGCTCGGCGAGCTCGTCAAGAGGAGATGCAAGCCCTAAACGATGCATCTGAAGAAGTAGAAGGATTGCTATATGGTGCTGGAATAGCTGATTAACCAGTGAGCAGTTTATATCATTTATTACTACCCTGAATTTCTCGTTTTCGGTACATTTTATTTCAAATGAGTTTTTCTCGAAATGACTTTTTTTTCAACTGGTGGGAATTGTAGGTTGAAAAGTTATTGTTCAATCGTTCTGAAAATTTGTGTGGATATTCTTTATTCAATTACAGTCTATATGACCCAAACTCCGGGATGATATTATTATCTAAAATATGTTTTTAAATGTAAAAAAGGTGAAAAACATGACATTTTCTTCAAACACCTCGTAAACATGCAATTTTCAATTTTTTTGTTAGGAGTTTGGTTCATATTCTCAGAAAATGTTACTAACGTGAAAAAAATCTGATGATTTCAGATAAAAATGGCGGCTTCCAGATGTCTCACCAGCAGACAACTCAGATGTTGACCGTCCATGAACTGTAGTTTGTAACTCCATTATTTACAAAGGAAACGAGTTCAAAAAATTACTACACGTACCTAAAAACATTAATAAAATAACCTCTAAGTTTAAACAAATTCTGATTATTCCTTCCCTGTTAAAAAAATTCACATAAAACACTAAAATATCGGCATCCTAAACCAGTTTCCCCCCTTAAGCGTCTTGGGTTGAAAAAGGATTATAACTTTATCAAGGAATGGAATGGGAATGTATCAAGAGTTAAGGTCTTGACTCGGGCCAAGTACAAGAGTTCCCGACTGGTAGACCTGAACTACTCTTTTCCGGAAGAATTAGATCGAGGTTTTCAGGGTATTCAAACGGCATTAAATCCGCATATTTCCCCCAAACTATGATGATATTCTTGTAGGGGACGTCCACCCGAGTAATTTAAGCCTAACTACGAGAAGATCCATCAAACCAATCGCGAGATATTTTGATCTAAAAAGTCGAGGTTTTTGTAAGAAACGTCGTCTTCTTCCTCTCCTCCATCTCCATGTTCAGCCTGTCACGCAGCCCGGTGTCAAACCCTAACATTTGTTTCATACCATGTGTTACGTCCACGTGTTCGGATGCCCTTTGTCAGTTCGAGGCCAGGGACATACCCTTGGAAAAAAATCATGAATCGTCCTTCAGGAAAAACATTTTAATTGCCCTGGTCGAGACTGGCAGATGGGATCGGGACACATATAAACTAGCTAAAACGCTTAGAATTATAAACACAACGAAAGAGAAAGTTTTCCAGACGTCGAAGATCCCCGGAGACAATGTAGACTTTGTGTCCGCGAAAATGTAAATCTGGCACCAGACCACGTGTTGACTTGGGGACACTTACAGGGATAATAAACAGCGGGCCCTGAAGTGGAGACGAATATTTTTCTAAACACTCTCTCTTGCTGGTGGTGTCAGGTTGCCAAAAGAAGGACTGCATTGTCTCATTCGGAAAAAACGTTGGAAACTGATGTAGTGGGAGGGCCCAAACTCTCTATTTAAGCGTGGTGCCCTTCGACGAAAAGGCATTCTTGAACTGCAATCCTAACGTGCGACATCAGAGTATCAAAGTTATCCAGTGCTGTAGTAGTGAAGTGAACATACAAGTTCGAACGCCGAAACAGCAGAAGTCCAGTCATCAGAACCAGAACCAGCCACTAATCAATTTAAACCAATACAAATGAGTTGAATCGAGCTTTTAAAATTCAAAAATCCAAAAAGAAGGTCTAATTTGGTATCTTTGCCATATTCACCGAAAATCTGTACCTAAAATTCAATCCATTATACCTGTTCGGGTAATTAAGAACGAACATTGGATTTAGAGCACTGATGTGCAGTCACAGTCTTTATTTAAACAAATAACAAGTAACGGTTAACTTATGTGAAAAATAACAAAATATAATATGAAATAAAACAGAATACGAAAAAAGAAAAACGGATTAAGTGATGTGTGAATGTTGTCACTGATGAGACGTGTCGCGTGTGATAGTGATGTGAGGCGTTCAGTTGTCTTTGAATTTCTGCTAGTTCCTTGACACCTTCCGTTCCTCGTGGCTATCCTTTCCTCCTCCAAGTTGCCCAGGGCGGCCCTTGGGCCTTGGTAGAATTTTGCGACAGCCACTCAGAGGGAAACGGGGGTGTTTTCGGAATTTTGGGAACGGCCCACAAGTACCTACTGCAGTGATGTCAAGGTCGTGCACTTTTCGGCCGATTTCCGAGGCGCTCGCCCACTGCCCCACCACTTCCAAGGAAGGGCCACTGAGCGAGTGGCTAGACGTTTCGTGGGGGCTTCGGCTCAGGAGCGTACCGTGCACATAAACGCACGTTGCGCCCTACCCAGATACAACCTTCTGAAAACTGCATAATAATTAATAAATTTTTACAGATGATAGTTTCCACATCACCCATGAGGTACTATCCATGATGCGTTTTTTAAAGTTGTTTCCCCAGGAGGCCTAATCCACCTGAAAGGCTAATTTGATTGGTTTTATTAAACATAATTAAATATAATTCGTTAAGCAGAATTGTTCGCTGTGTCAGACAGATGGGTCGTGGTATAAAGAAGCGAATACGAACATAAAATGAATACGAATGCAGCTGGTGTGCAAATAATAGGACCTAAGATTATACCTAGGATAATCTCTTTCGAAATTCTGTATGTTGTGAAATTAATTAAGCTGCTTTGGGCCGTAAATGAAGGTGTATAGTAATAAATTCTACTTACTTTAGCTTTTACTTTTAATATTCGGTTCCAGTAATATCCACGAGTAAAAGGATTTGCAAGGGTTATATTGAGTCACCCTAATTATCGTTCAGCCTGGAAAACAGTAATAGCCGCGTCATAAAACAAACTTACACTTGAAGGTCGCGACCATAAAAAGGGCCGGAAAAATGGTTCAACGCTCGCCCGAGGGGACCGTCATCCTACCTGCTGACCTAGTTAAAAATTTTGCTTTAACCAATTTTATTAGATTCTTGTTTCTTGGGAAAACCCAAGTATTCCGCAGAATACATATAATGAGAAAACCGAGCCAGCGATTTTTCATAATTACTTACGTAGTCTCGAAGTGACGTTGTCTTAGCATCTACGCTAATATAAAATATCTACGCTATTTCGTTTAGTAATCAGTGTTTTGGAAAAATGGATCAGCCAAGCGTGCGTTTCGAACAGGTATGGGAGACTTTATTTTTTGTGTTAGTTAGTAATGCAGTTGCCTGCGTATTGTGTGGTTTCCGTACCAAAAATAGTAGAAACTCCACAGTGCGCAGGCACTACGAGAAAAAACATGCAACTGATTACAATCAGTACGTGGGTGAGGAAAGGCGAAATTTGTTAGAGGGGTTGAAATTAGTATACGGCTGCCATTCGGAATGTAGCAGCGATGAATCGTCAAAAGCTTTCGCCGCGTCGTGCGCGATTTCAAAGTTAATAGCAGAGAATGATAGGCCGTTTGCAGATGGCCAGTTTATTAAGAAATGGTTCATCGAAAGTGCTAAAGCTTTCGGTGGCTCGATTTCCTTAGCTCAAATAGAAAGCATTCCTCTATCGTGAAATAGAGTCGCCTCCCGCATCGCGAGCATTTCAGAATGCTTTGTCGAAAATTTAAAAAATTTATTATCCACCTGTTGTTACTTTTCGCTCTGTTTGGATGAGTCCACCGACATTCGACACGTGAGCCAATTGAGCATTTTTGTTCGAATCGTGCAAAACGATTTCTCATGTGTCGAGGAATTATTGGATTTTATCTCAATGCATGGCAGTACGACAGGTGCTAATATTTATAGAGCCGTCGCGGATTGCTTATCAAAGTTTGGAGCAGATCTTTCAAAGTGTTCCGCGATCGTCACGAATGGCGCGAAATGTATGACCGGGCGCAATGTAGGTTTCCTCGGCCAATTAAGGCAACGTAATTTCACATTTCCAGTGATACATTGTATTTTACATCGGGAGGCATTATGCGGCAGAGTTGTTAAAATCAGTAGGGCTATGAAAGTTGTGACTAAAATTATTAACGCTATAAAGGGAGGCCAAAAATTTCTTTCCCATCGAAAATTTCAAAGTTTTCTGCAGGAGCATAATGCCGCGTATAAAGACGTGCCTCTGCACTGCGAAGTCAGATGGCTCAGTGCGGCGAAAGTTCTTCGCACTTTTTTTACCATCCGAAAAGAGATTGTCCTTTTTCTTCAAGAAAACAAAATCTTATCCGCGGACAGAGATGTCCAATTATTATCCACCGACACAGGTTTCCTGTGCGAATTGGCCTTTATTACAGATATTTCAAATCATTTGAACATTCTAAATTTAAAATTACAGAAAAGGGCCCAATCAATCTCCGAGTTGGTTTCACATATTAATTCATTTAAAATTAACTTATCTTTATTTAAAACCCAAGTAGAAAATAAAATTCTAAATTTTTTCCCCTGCTGCCAAATCCTCCACGCAGAGTTCGGTCCCGCCTGCAATTTTGACCAGCAGGTTCATTTTATTGATTCGCTGATTTCAGAATTTAATTCTAGATTTTGCGACTTCGATCGTCTTCAATCGGAGTTATCTCTTTTCGAAAACCCGCGAACGCTTCCCATTGACAAGCAAAATTTCCTTTATCAAGAGGAATTACGCGATTTGCAAACAGATGTTTCAATTTAAACGCGCCCGGAAACAGGATCTGATTTTTTTTAAACTTTAGACCCAAACAAATATCCCAAATTGAGGGACTTCGGGCTTAGGATTCTCTCAATGTTCGGCTCGGTTTACTTATGCGAATGTTCCTTCTCTAAAATGAAGCGCATAAAAACCGACAGACGTAACTTGCTAGGCGACACATCACTCTCTTCATTAATGCGAACTAGTTCGTCTTCGGTCCTCACAGATTCGGATTCCTTTTCACAAGTCTGCAAACGGCCTAGGTGTTCCGAGTAGATTTTTAATTAATAGTTCTTTTTAAATTTTATTATTGCATATTTAATACAACCCATCAAATTAGCCTTTCCGGTGGATTAGGCCTCCTGGGGAAACCACTAAAAAAACGCATCATGGATAGTACCTCATGGGTGATGTGGAAACTATCATCTGTAAAAATTTATTAATTATTATGCAGTTTTCAGAAGGTTGTATCTGGATAGGGCGCAACGTGCGTTTATGTGCACGGTACGCTCCTGAGCCGAAGCCCCCACGAAACGTCTAGCCGTTCGCTCAGTGGCCCTTCCTTGGAAGTGGTGGGGCAGTGGGCGAGCGCCTCGGAAATCGGCCGAAAAGTGCACGACCTTGACATCACTGACCTACTGCAAGGGGCATGCAGGTACAACATGTGGGACCGTTACTTGTACTGACTGACGGTTGGTATTTTCCCGTGACCCGTGTCATCGGTCTTCCAGCACGTTTTGCCTGATTGTGAATTTGACTTTACGATGCATCTATTGCTATTGAGCATTCGTAAGTAAGAGTTTGGAAGGTATTGCAGATGGGGCGCGGAGGCTTTCTCCGCCATAAACGAAATGACTTCCAAAATCTTAACGATCGAATGTGCTAAACAGATGACTCGACTTGGAAACATTCTTTATGACACGGAAAATTCCACTTCTCAAAAATAGCGTTTTAGTCACGTCCGAATCGTAAAGTCCCTTATGCGTTGTCCTCGACATACCGCCCGCCTTGAACGATCCGCGTTCAATGAATTGATAACCGTAAGTGTAGCAGTTGTTGAGTATATGTAGATGGTAGTGTATATGTGGAACTTAAGCATAGGGTGAATATGAATGTGCTAAAATGTAATGAAGTGTGTGTGATCTAATTTGTGTAATACAATTGTTTGGATGAGTATGATTTTGTGGTTCAAAATGACTTATTACTAATGAATGTGTTTGTGGTGAATGATGTTCATGTGTGCTATGGATCACTGAGTGTTGGTGCTGACGTAGTTGTATCCGCTACGACCTCATCCTCGATAGGCAAGATACAGATTTTTGCCACAGGTCGCTTGATAATGCCATCAGATGCCTTGACTGACACCACTCGTATGATTCCATCTGAACCTGGGTGGATGTCTACTATCCGTCCTAGTCGCCATCTCAGTGGGGGTAGGTTGTCCTCCTTCAGGACCACTAGTGTTCCTACTCCGAATTTGGATGAAATAGATACTCGCCATTTATTTCGCTGCTGTAGTTGGTGCAAGTATTCTTTCTGCCATCTGTTCCAAAAATGCTGTAACATATACTGGACATGCTGGTATCGGGGTAAACGGTTTTCCTTGACATCGCGAAGATCCACCTCAGGTACTGCTGTAAGTGAGTCGCCGATAAGGAAATGCCCCGGAGTTAGAGGAACGAGGTCGTTTGGGTCGTCAGAAATAGGAAGAAGTGGACGGGAATTTAAACATGCCTCAACCTGCGCTAGTAAAGTGTACAACTTCTCGTATGTCAATTTAGTCTCGCCTATTATCCGTTTTAAGTGATATTTCGTCGACTTTACTGCCCCTTCCCAAAGTCCTCCAAAGTGAGGTGCGTGCGATGGTATCATATGCCATTGAATTTGGTTTGATGCTAGTTCGTCTGATATGCGGTTATTATGTCTCTTGTCGGTAAGTAAAGATCTCAATGCTACTAAGTCGTTACGTGCGCTTATAAAGTTTGTCCCGTTGTCTGAGAAAATCTTGCTGCAAACCCCCCGTCGTGCGATGAATCGTCGTAGACAATTTAAAAATGCCTCTGTTGTCAGATCGATGGCCAGTTCCAGGTGTACCGCTTTTGTTGCAAAGCACACAAATACGCATAAATATGCCTTGGATGCGGTTTTACTGCGTGTCCGATCCTTGACGAAGAACGGGCCAGCGTAGTCGACGCCGCAGGTATAAAAGGGACGAGCTGGAGTGACACGCGTCGCAGGTAGATCTCCCATCATCGGGTTCAAGCCCATGGGTCTTGCTCTAAAACACCTGACGCACTTGCGAATTACGCCCTTTACTGTTCTTGTGCATGACAGTGGCCAATATTCTGTACGAATTGATGCGATCACTGCCTGACACCCTGCGTGCAGAAGTCGTTGATGTTCATGTCGTATCAATAATGTGGTCAATTTATGTTTTGGTGGTAAAACTATGGGATGTTTGTGATTGTAGGGAATTGGAGCATTTTTTAACTTGCCGCCCATCCTGATGAGTCCGGTTTCGTCTACAAACGGATTGAGGGATTGTAGCTTGCTTGACCTAGTGATCGGTTTCCTTGCCTTCAGTGTATCGACTTCCTGATTGAATATTTCTTCCTGTGCGATCCTTGCTAGTCGATTTATTGCATTCTTAATTTCTACAGCCGATAAGCTTCCGGTTGTCTTGATGCCGGTCTTTGTGCGCGTATTCTGAATGAATCGGAATATGTAACTGGTTACACGGAGCAATTTTGTGTATGCCGAAAATCTGTCAAATAAGTTGAAGTCTTTGATTGTTGTTGTAAATACATTAGAGAGATGGGAACGTTCTTCAGACAGATTTTGTGGAAGTTGTTCTTTCGTTGATGGCCATTTATCTGTATTTTCGGTCAGCCATGATGGACCGTTGCACCACAGCGGACACGTCAACAATGTGCTAGGACTTACACCTCTTGAAATTATGTCGGCATGATTTTCTTGTGAAGCGACATAATTCCAATTTTCGCTCGTATGTTGCTGGATCTCGGATGTTCGATTGGCTAAGAATGTTTTCCACCTGTTGGGTGGTGCCTTGATCCATGCGAGTGTGATCATGGAATCACACCAATAATACTCCTGGCATGATGTCATTTTTAACGCCTTCCTGATCTTTGTAATTACTTGTGCAAGTAATAATGCTCCGCACAATTCCAAGCGAGGCAGACTTATTGTCTTTAATGGCGCTACCCGTGATTTTGCGCACAATAACTGGCTTATGCACTTGCCGTCCTTACCCACTGACCGCAGGTAGACACAGGTGCCGTACGCCTTTTCGGAAGCGTCGCAGAACCCACGCAGTTCGACGATTCGAGGCCCTTCTTGCAGCGTATACCTGGGTATTCTGATAGAGTTTATATAATCCAGTTCCCTGCGAAGTGACCTATCTCGAGTGTCCATCCTTCGTGCCTTCGGAAGTAACACCCGGTCATTGCGACCGGACCTATCTCGAGAAGGACAATCCACCCTGGAGGGAGTAACACCCGGACATTGCGACCGAACCTATCTCCAAAAGGGCTTCCTACCTCACCAAAGTACCAAATCTGTACCTTTTTACCTAAGTAGTAGCGGCTGTCCATTGCGGTCAGACCCCGATCTCATCCATCGATCCATAATCCATACCCCCTCCCTGAATGCCTGAGAAGGGCATTTCAAGCCAAAAATAGAATAAGTCGAGTGCGAGTGAGACGACGAACGACGTGAGAGAGAGAGAGCGAGCGAAAACAGCGCCGAACAGCTGATTGCGTACGTGTGCAGGTATGTGTGTGCGGGCAGTAATATAGGAAATAGCGCAGGGACTTTTGTAAATACCAACATTAAAGCGGGGAATTTAATTTAAAGGAACTAGAATTATGAAGGCGCGTGTGTGACGAATGAATGATAGAGCAGGAAAGAAAGGATTGTACAGTAAAGATTAAGTAAATTGAATAAATCAGGAAGTTAATGCTAAAAATTTTGACATTCCTTTATCGGCCTGTCCCGAACCTATTCATAAAGTAAGGTGCGGTCTTGTGGTAGTCAACGCTACAGGGACGTACCGTTACAGACTGCTGTGAGCTTCTTGGATTAATTCTTGTCTTTCCTGTTTAGATGGTTCTTTTGTAGCTCCCTCGCATAAAATTATATTGATATTAGAATCTGAAAAAATGGATTCTAGGAGGGTTCTGAAAGTTCTGAATGGAATGTGATCATGGTTATCGTTTGCCGCTGATATTCTGATAGCTTTCACTTTGGTTTTTAAGAGTGCTGTTTTTAAATCGGTCAGTCCCTGGGCTAATTCTTGTATAGTCATTTTCTCGTGATTGAAGTCTGTTGTAAAAATGCTGAAAATCTTGAATTGTCCTCTTGATGAAATGATTACTTTGCTTTCTTTGGTTTTCCAGCGGATAAAATTCTTTTTGAAATTAAGCCAGTGTCGCAGAGTAATTTTGTAACCGGGCTATGCATGGTACAATCTGCAGGTATAAAATGTGCAACGTGTCCCTTTTCGGATACGACAGTGTTCGGCGAGACAATGATGTCTCCAATTAGAGGCTGTTGAATTTCGGATTCTTCGTTCCTATTGCAAGGAATGTCGTAAATTTCAAAATCGGAATCGTGGTCTGGTGATTCGTACGTGAGGTCCATGAGCGTGACTTTACTTTCCACGCTGGATTCAAGTGGTCCTATTGGAGTGCTTTTCATGACTTCCTTCGATGATATAGGTTTGAGGCATGGTATTGGTAAAGATGGCAATGGTCGGGATAAAATATTGTTTGTGACTGCCGTTGAACTTGGAACATCTTGAAATAACTCTACGTCAGATGAACTTTCGGCAGGCTGGGGTGGCAATTCGACAATTGCTGGAGTGTCCTTTGCTTTAACTGTATTCTCAAGGATAGTGTCTTCCGAAATATCATTAAAATTTAATATATCTTGATGGTCAGTTGCCGTGTTATTGGGTGAATGGGTTGGAGTTACTCTTTTTACAATGGGTGTTTCCAGCTGAGTTGAATGTCCAATGGGTATGGGATTCAGGCTTGAAGTATGTTCGTCTCCAAGAGTTTTTTCAACCTCTAAACTTGGAAGAGATCTTCGTAAGACGGTCCTTGGTTTAAATATAGCGTTTGAATTATTTGCGGCAGGAGTTTCTTCTTCCGAGGTTGAGGTATCTTCATTGTAGTAAGGTTGATATTTGGTTCTTCTTCTACTTTCAGTGACTCGCTTTACTATTGTGCTGGTTTGATCGGTCGGTTTTCGTGAATACTGTTTGTAAATTGGATCATCTTCATAGCGCGGTATTAATGTTAAACAGACGATTGGAGGATTTCTTGATAATGCATCTGCATTTTTATTTGTTATACCGGACTTGTGACCTACCTCATACTCATGTCCTAAGAGCTGGCGTTTCCATTTCAGCAGGCGGGAGGTCGGATGTTTTACTGAATGGAGCCATACCAAGGGTCGATAGTTAGTGACGAGAGTGAATTTCCTACCATAAATATACGGTCTGAAGTAATTTACGGTGTATACCATGGCAAGACACTCTTTTTCGGTGGCGGAATAATTTCTTTCCGCAGAGTTCAAAACTTTTGACGCATACGCCACTGGAAGATCTTTTCCAATTTCTCCTTGACTGAGTACGGCACCAATTGCGAATTCTGAAGCGTCGGTTGTTACTATGAATGGTTGATTGAAATTCGGGAATTGTAAAATTGGCTGTTGGCATAATTCGTCTCGTAATTGTTCGAAGCTTTGCTGTTCGTCCATTGTCCAATTGAAGCGGATTCCTTTTCCCAAAACATTTGCTAATGGTTTTGTTTTCTTTGAAAAATCTTGAATAAAACGGCGATAGTATCCGGGAAGTCCCAAAAATTGCTGGATAGTTCTTTGTGATTTAGGTATTGGAAATTTTTTTACTGCATGCAATTTCTTCGGGTCGGGTTCTACTCCTTCCGAGGAAATTATATGTCCGACATATCCCACTTCCTTGCGTAGGAATTCGCATTTGTTTGTTTGGAGTGATAAGCCATGTTCCTTTAGCCGGTTCAATAATTTTCTGACTTTTACTGCGTGTTCTTGAAGTGATGATGAATATACAACAATGTCATCCAGGTAAACGAACAATTCCTTACCCTGCAATCCAGTTAGGACTTGATCCATGAGGCGTTGGAATGTGGGTGGTGCGTTCTTTAATCCAAATGGCATTCTTGAGAATTCATAATGTCCGAATGGTGTGGTGAAGGCGGTCTTTTCTCGATCTTTCGGATTCACTGGAATTTGATAGAAACCATTTCCCAAATCGAAAATTGAGAAATATTTTGCTCCACCTAAGGGGTCTAAAATTTCTGTGATTTATGGAAGAGGGTACCAGTCTCCTATTGTTTTGTCGCTGAGAGCTCTGAAATCAATTACCATGCGCCAGCGTTTGTTACCGTCTGCATCTGGTTTTTTCGGTACAATCCACAGGGGTGAATTGTACGGTGACTTGGAAAGTGTTATAATACCCTCCGAAAGCATTGCACTGACTTGTTTTTGAATTTTAGCTTGATGGATGGTCGGATAACGGTATTGCCTGGTATTGATAGGAATATTATCAGTGGTGTGAATCGAGTGTTTAAAGTCTGAGACCTTCCCTAGTTTATTTCCAGGTAAAAAGAAACTATCAGGAAAATCTAATCTATCTAATCAAATCTAACACGTGGTTTACTTCTTCAGAGTTTAAATGATCCATGCGCAAAATTTTCTGAATTTGATTAATTCTTTCTCGTTTATTGACTACCGGTGGATCGTTTTGCAGGTACTATTCCCCGTCCGATGAGCTGACGAGATCATAAGCCATTAAATGTTGAGGTTCCAGGTCGAATTCTACGTCTTCTGTATCGGTGTTATAAGCAAGGACTACACATTCACCTTGTCTATTCGTTACGGCTGCGTTGCCAATGTACAATTTCTTCGGAGTCTTGATTCGTGGTAAGAAACCTTTTCTCTAATATTGGTATTTGCAACTCGGACGGCGATTTGTTGCATCGTTCTTCCTGGAATGCAGTGTTTTGTTTTCGAGGTAGTCTTCTGGATTTTGTCATATTCATCGAAATTCGTGAATTTCAATGGTCTGGTAGGTTTGTCCCGAAGTAGAACGGTGCGGTGAAAATATGATATTTCGGCCTCCTCTTGTAATAAGAATGGGCTGCCGATGAGACCGTCGACGGGTATCGGTAAATGTTTTACGACGTGAAACAGTGCCTGCGTCCCGTCGAGCTGCAGGATCGTTGTAGCAAGAGTTAGAATCGGTGTAGGAGAAAGTCCAGTGATCTCGATTTCATCACGTGAGTCAAGGTTTTTAAAAGGATTACGTTGACTGAGACTCCTCTGTCAATTATAAATTCTCCCGTTCCCGTTTCCAATTCCGGGACTTTGATTCGTATTCGCGGGCTGGATACTTCCTTGACGAGCTGCCTTTCTGCTCGTTTCTCGCGAACGTTACTGTTTTTGGACGAGTTGGTTGTTGTTTGCTCACCGCCTCGTCGGTACAATGAGCGTCGTGGAAGTTTAAAAGCTTTCATTGATTTTACTGTATCATCGTGATAAGTTACAGCCTTCATTGGTTTTGGTGTATCGTCGTGACAGGTTAAAGCTTTCATTGATTTTGATATTTCAAAATGGGGTAATTTTGATCTCTCCCTACAGTATTTTCCATCGTGCCGTTTAACTCCACATCTATAGCAAATGAGCCTGGCAGGATTACGGAATCTACTATTACGTTCCCCGCTGTGTTCTCTGGTACATTCTTCGTGTGAAGATGGTGGAGACGGCATACGTGCCCTCACGGGTTCCCTCCTGTGAGTGCCGTATTTGCCTATAGAAAGTGACTTTGTGCTTACGAGTGTAACGGGAGTGTTCATCCAGACGTCGTCTACCCGGGTGAGTGTTATCTCCAGCAGGAGCTTCGCTTCGATTTTTCTTCGGGGACGACCCTGCTCGCAGGACCGTTTCCTATTCTCGGAATGTCGCTTCCAGCGGCTACCAACATCAACATCAACGATCGCAATTCTTTGCAAGCTGAGAGTGCTTCTTCTGGCAGCACTGCTCTCGACTACATTCAGATAACTGACATAATTAATGTAAACACAGCTGTTTCTACACATCAATCCTCTCAGAATAACAACACACAACACAACCACAATAGAAAATCATATGCTTCAATGGCAGCCACAGAAGTTACTTACACGGAAGATATGGCGGTAGTCCTAGATGCAATTGACGGAGTTCCATACTCGCAATTTGTACGAGAAACCGTAAAACACATTGACCCAAAAAAAATAAAATTTGCTTCACGGATATCCAACCAACGTATTTGCATCTACCTGGACAGCATAGTTTCGGCCGAATTTCTTTGCACCCAAATAGGGAAAATCAAAGTCAGAGGTTTGGACTTAGCCTTTCACCCTCTCAGATCTAAAAATAAGAGAGTCATCATCTCCAATGCCACTCCAGTCATCTCCAATGAGTCATTAATAAAAGAGCCGAACAAAATGGGCATCAGCCCTGTATCTCACGTGAACTGGTTAAAAATGAGCGGTGACTCTTCCAACCTTGAACACGTCGGTAGCTTCAGACGCCAAGTCTACATTAAGGAGGAAGATGAAGCTAAACTGACCCCATCAGTTGCCATCCAAAGCGCATACTCAAACATAACATATCATGTTTATTTCTCCACGAATAAACCCACCTGCTTTTTGGGCAAGGAGGAAGGCCACCTAGCAAGGAATTGTGTGAATCAACTTCAGGTAATTCAAAACGACCTATCAATGGGATCAAAACC
Organism: Mimumesa dahlbomi; assembly: GCA_917499265.3. Lineage (NCBI taxonomy): Eukaryota > Metazoa > Arthropoda > Insecta > Hymenoptera > Crabronidae > Mimumesa > Mimumesa dahlbomi. The sequence continues at coordinate 3,874,405 of OU824118.1, read as the reverse complement.
TCCCTCCAACGTTCAAACTGAAGGTGCAACAACTGTCACCCGCACTAAGCCAATTGACAATGCTTTTAGCCAACCTTGCCATGAAGCAGACCATTCCGCTAAAGAAATGCGTCCTCAAACTACCCTACCCATTGTGAAGAGAAAAAGGCACGTAGATACCAGTAGTTGCTCCAGCTCTCAGGCCACATCCGAGCGTAATGAAAAAGCCTATAACACTAGGGCCAAACCCACCACCAAAAAAAACTAAAGCCACTCAAGAACTCTCACCGGCTGAAAATAGGGAGAGAAAAAAGGAAGTGCAAGAAGAAATCAATAGTCAAATTGATTCAACCAACAATCAATAGTCAAATTGATTTCTTAGTCAATAGTCAATAGATTTTTTGAAAATTATAACTGTATATAACCCCTTAAGAAATAAAATTAATTTTTCTAGCTCTGCCTTATCAGTCTCAGGTAGCATGAGTGACGAGTCCGGCTCTGAAGAAGACACATCTGACTCTTAAACTCCTTACCAAATTAAATCTATCTATCCATCCGCTATAATGAATCAATTAAAACATAAAATTCATAGCGATCTTAAAATTTTCTTTTGGAGCATCAGAAGTTTTAACACTAAAAAATGCGGGGTTGAATCTTTTGTGAAAGACTATGACATTCTAGTATTTGTTGAATCGTGGCTGACTGATAAGGATCTCATTAAAATTCCTGGATTCATCTGCTATAGAAAGGACCGACTCCACCAGCGAGGTGGAGGCATAATGATTTTAGTCCGCAAAAACATTCAGTTTTGTGAAATTAAAAACATAAACATTCCGGATGTTTCTGTCGAACTTTGCGGTCTCAGATTCTCTGGAATAGTTCCTTAGTTTGATCTTTTTGCTATTTACCGGACCCCAGGTCTCACCCTCACTCAAAATCAGTGGGACGCCGTTATTTCGAATGTTAACTGTAATAATAATACACTCTTTGTTGGTGACTTCAATTCTCATAATGCTGACTGGAATGGTAATTACTCGGACATGAATGGCATCTTCTTGTCAAATTCCATAGAAACATCTAACTTAATCGTCCACAACAACAACACTTTAACTCACATAAATGTTGCCACCAATGCAAAATCTAATATTGACCTTGTACTATCTTCCATCTCCATAGCTGATGCCGTTAATGTCAAGGTGAGTGATGAGACCCTGGGTTCGGATCACTACCCAATTCTCATAAAAGTATTCGTTGAAAAAAGCTATTATGCCAAAAAATCATTCAGAATCAAGTCCAGGCAAACTAACTGGAGCAAATTTTCAACTCGACTTGATTCACCCTATGACGAATTTTGTGCTAGTCATTATGATGATTTAACACCATCTGGCAAATATCAGTTTTTTGCTAACCGGATCAAAGACTCTTTGATAGAGGCCACACCTTCAAAGAATAAATCAAGCAAACCCTTTAAAAAATGCAATCTAGTGGCTTGGTGGGACAGTGATTGTGCTAAAGTAATCAGACAAAGGAGAGCAGTATACAAAAAATGGCAGTTTACAGGTAACCTAAACGACTTAATACTGTATAAGAAATATTGTGCCTTAGTTACCAAAACACTGAAAACAAAGAAAAAAGAAAGCTTTAAAAGGTCTGCAGAAACTACCAATTACAGGACTAATCTGTCATACGTCTGGAATAAATGCAAAATTCTGAAAAATAAATGGACTGGAATTTCATCCACAAATTGCACAGTAAATGCCTCACACAGGTCAAATGTTATTGCAGCCCTTAACAGCTTGGCCCTAAACAACGGAAGTGACCCTCCACTTATCTGCACGCCTAGCTGCCAAAATAATCAATTCCTTTCACCCCCTTTGCCTTCACTGAATTTCATGTTGCTCTAGAGACGAAAAATAACAGTTCAGGCCCGGGTATGAACGGAATCGATTTCGAAGCGTTAAACAACTTACCTATTAAATTTAAACTGCTTCTTCTTGATATCTTTAATGAAATGTTTTCTAGTGAGTGCTATCCTGATTCTTGGAAGCAATCATACTTCAGTGGTGGTTGGGGTACAACGAGATGCTCCCCCCTAGTCAACACGGTTTTCGTAAAGGGAAATCCTGCATTGACAATGTAGCTCAACTTACTTTGAAGGTTGATGAAGCATTTTCGGAGAAAAAGCAAGTTCTGTGCGCCTTCATCGACGTAAAGGCTGCATTTGATAATATCTCCGCCGACGCTCTAATCCACAAACTCGCTGATCTAGGTTGCCCATCCAGTGTAGTCTCTTTTGCTCAATTCCTCGCTCAAGATAGGGCTATTTACACTGAAGTAAATCCCTCAGAACCCAGACGCGTCTTCAAGGGAGTCCCTAAGGGAGGAGTTTTAAGCCCGCTCCTTTACACTAACGCAGTAATGAACATCACCAACAGTCTACCTAAAAATGTTCTTGTTTCGCAGTTTGCTGACGACATAGCAATCTATGTCAAATTTCGGACTCTCAAACGGGTTACCAAAACCATTGAAAATTCTATTAAAAAACATTAAGTCGGAGCTTGACAAGGTGGGCCTAAATCTTTCCCCTCAAAAAACTATTCTTGTACATTGTAACATGAGACGGTAGCCCCACGCTGACAACCCCTGCCGAGATTGCGTACCTCTATTAGAGCGAGTATGGGTGAGTGATTGAGCTATGTATGCGTGAATCATCCGATGCGTTACGTAATAACGATACGAATGAAAAACCCCAAAAGACGGGATTCGTCGTATTCGAAATGAGAACTGAATGATTGGATCAGGCGATCGAACGATCGGGTATTTAAGAAGCGGCGCAACGGAGCGCAGATCACTTATGAATAGAATTTGCGGATTGTCTTGTCACTTACGTATCAAGTGTCACTTCGTATAAAACTTCCTAACGAATCGCTCTTGTATTATCACAGACTAAATAGCACTTATGCATGAATTCTCTGATGCACAGAATGCAATACTTGTGATCGCTTGCTGATGTATGATATTTCCTATTTTACGTCGAGAGCATCTCAAGTTACACGAATATTATTCAACATATGCCGATGTGTAGAATCTATTACTTTATTGAAGCACGTGTAAATAGCTGTATATAATAGCATATAAGATAGCATAGGAGGAGTGGAGGATAGAGAGGGAGAGAGTGAATGCTGGTATACCAAAACCTTACCTAAAATCTTACCTATACCTTGAAAACACGAGGAGTACCCCACGGTCATTTAGGCCGTGCCTATCTCAAGTGTATTCCTACCGACACTCCGAGGAGTACCCCTCAGTCATTTAGGCTGAGCCTATCTCAAGGAGAATACCTTCCTCTCGACAGGCGTAACCCCACGTCATTTAGGTATGGACTATCGATTTCGAGAGCTCCTTGCACCCGAAAACCATACCTTCCTAGAAAAAGGAGTAGCGGCTGGACGACTTGAGCCAGACCCCGATCTCGTCTCCCGTTTATTCGGCATTTCGCAGAATCCTCTCCACACAAAGCCAGAACAATTGACAAGAGGCTAAGCCAATTTGACAACAATCGGAATTATTATAAGAAGGTGTGAAATTCTAACATCTGTTCATAGACACGGGTAATGTAGGACCCTAGCTGTAAGTGTGTGCATAGGCGTGAGCAGTAAGTGTGTATAAAGGCGTGTGAGTGTGTGAGCATCGAGCGTGACGGATTACCGACGGCGGGTCGAGTGTAAGAGTGAAAAGAACGGATGGATGTGTGATAGCCTAGGTAGGATAAGAACGTGTATATATAGACTTTAAGACGACTCGAAATAAACCGAAAGTGTGTGTGTGCAAAATCTTTCCCAATTCTTAAAACCACCTGCTCCGAACTCTTAAAAAGTAAAGGCTCGTTCCTTTAAAAACGCTGCGGGTCGGTCAGCCAAGGGACGTACCGTTACAAACAGGAAAAATATTAAACCAGGGGTAGCCGAAATAAAAATCGATGACTACACAATCAGATCTAGTCCGACTGCAAGATTTCTGGGAATACTCTTGGACCATAAGCTAACCTTTCGTTCACACGTAGACACAGTTAAAACAAAATGCTCAAGAGCCTTAAACATCATCAAGTTTCTGTGTGGAGTTTGGCGGGGTGCCGACCCAGATACCTTGTTGCTTCTATATCAAAGCTATATACGCTCTATTATCGATTATGGCAGCTGTATCTACATATCAGATAATATAAGCAATACTGGAAAAATTGAAAGGATCCATTTCCAAGCCATAAGAGCTGCTTTAGGGTTCCGTAGAAGCACTCCTACCATCAAAGACCGAGCACTCAGCCTCGGCCTCAGATTCGTCGCTAAATTTTCGCGAACCTTAGCTCAATGACCCTTGCATCTATTAAAAGCTTCACCAACATCACCAGTAAAGCAACTCTTAAGCCTAATCGAGTCATACACAATTGCATTCAACACATTACCAATATATCCCCGGAAATTCATAAGTACCATAACTTCAATATTTACCGTCGCGATTATGCAACCAACATCACAACAATTCAAATAGATTCCAAACTGGGAAACGAAATTAGGTGTGAAACGAAATTACTCCCTAATGCGGGAGTAGGTTCCGCCATTTCACCAGATGTTGAATCACACATTACACGCAAAATCAACTCCACGGCCTTTGTTTTCACAGCAGAGAGCATTGCTCTTAATGACGCTCTCGATGTCGCACTTCAGCACAGAGGCCAGCCGACTTTTATTTTTACGGTTCCTTAAGCGTCCTCCCGGCCCTTAATTCCACCAAATTGCGTGTAAAAACCAACCCCTACATCCTGGACAGCAAGAACAAGTTGAACTTGTTTCGCGAGAATGATGCCCCTAGAATCTACTGGGTTCCCTCACACTGTGGTATCACGGGAAATGAGTCGGCTGACCGCGCTGCTAAAAGTGCGACCCTTCAAGAAGATACAAATATCAAACTTGTCCCGTACACTGACTGGTTCGAAACCTTTAAACTGGTGGCTAAAAATCGCACCAAGCAGACTATAATCAAGGTTCCTGGGATAGATAAATCTACTTTAAAACTTATTACAAAGATAGAATCAAGCCCTTGTTGTACAATCAAAGATATAAAAGAGACTTCGTTGTGACCATCAATCGACTTAGATTTGACCACTACAGTCTTGCAGCGTCTCTCAAAAAAATTAACGTAGTATCGAACCCCAACTGCCAATGTGGAGCGGAGCTGGAGGACATAAATCATGTTTTCTGGCAATGCCCCCGGTATTCGAATGCTCGTTGCAGACTCATCGATAGTTTGAGCAAACTCGGACTACGACCACCACGGAACATCGAATCCCTAATTGCTCTCCCGCACAGTAATGCCTGTAGGACTGTACTCTCGTTTCTTTCAGGTTGCGATATTAGAGCATAATAAATCGCGATACATGTAACGTACGTAACGGAGCACCTGTAATACTCAAAGTTCGAAAAGCAATGTACAAAGTCGACGCCTAATAAGCCCGCAGGGTCTTGAAGGCCCAATTAAAAAAAAAATTTAAAAAAAAACATTCTTCGTGTACAGATGCGTCCGAGTGGGGCCACGGGGTTCGTGGTGTTGACTTCCGTCGGACCGGAAATGTAGAAGTCCTGGGCCTTCGTTCTTCTATTTCTTGATCCAAGCCAGAATGACTTCTTTCTCGGTGTCGATATCGATCGACTGGGCTTAGAGATTGAGGGTAAGACACGTACCGATGTTCGTAATGTGGGGGAGAATCATTTTCACGCCTATAAGCTGATCTTGGCCTTCTGACCGAAGATTCTTCCATGCTCAAATTTCTTAGAGTTCGTTCGATCTCCATTACTGCATCGAAAGTGTCCTCCAGTGTCTTTAAATTCACATTAAATATGGTTAACCTCCATGCAACTTTCTCCGGAAGTCCATCAATGCAACTGCGTATTGTGTCTTGTTCTAGTTCCTCAAGAATTTCTCCCAGGTCGATATATTTTCGCACACTCTCGTCTTTTCGAATCTTCAATCTGCCAATTTCCGATTGAAATGAGCAAAACTTCTCCCCGGTACGAAACGTTTCTTTAAAAGTTTAAGCAATCCATCGATGTTTGTGAATTACGCGCCCTGGGCACAGATTCTCGCGGAACCTTTGAGTTTTGTTAGAACAATCGCGAGAGAATGGGATTCCGTATTTGGGGGAATTAAATCTAACCCGTTTTTAACTTCCTGCGCGAATGTTGACAAAGAGGGGTATTCCCCGTCAAATGAGGAGATTCCTTGTGTCGCGTGTTGTATGCAACTTTGTATAGCGATCCAATTCATGGAACGAGACATAGACAAATTTTCGGCATTAGAATTACTCATATTACTGATACTATTTGAATCATCGGTGATGATTCCCCTTTTAAGGTGTTGGGTATCATCTGGGATCCATGTCGAGACGTCTTTTCGTTTCGTGTTAATTTACCCTACGTAAAAATGACAAAGAGGTCTTTCCTTTCATTAATTTCGCGGGTTTATGATCCTTTGGGTTGGCTTGCTCCATTCCTTGTTGGGAGAAAAATTCTAATGCAGAAACTTTGGCTCCGGAAAGTCGATTGGGACGAGTCACTCCCTTGTGATTTGGGTGATGCTTGCTCCGCGCTTCAAATTCAGATGACCTCGTTACATAAGGTCGTGATTCCCCGTTGGACTTATCAATCTGAATCTGCTTCATGTGTGGAGCTTCACGGTTTCGCGGACGCGTCTAACGTCGCGTATTCTGCCGTAGTGTACCTTCGCGTCGAGACCGACTCCGCACATAGTCAAGTCTCGTTGTTATACGCAAAAACCAAGGTTGCACCAATAAAGCTATTAAGTGTGCCTCGCCTAGAATTATGTGGTGCTGTTTTGTTAGTGAGGGCGATCGAGTTTGTGCAACGCTCCACGAGGTTAGCTTCAGTCTCTGTCTTTTGTTGGACCGATTCGACGGCCGTCTTGTCGTGGTTACAGTCCCCGGCCGCGCGGTGGAAAGTTATCGTCGCGCATCGCGTTTCTAAAATCCAACATTCCCTTCCGTCAGCATCATGGAAACACGTTCCTACGAAGGATAACCCGGCTGACTGTGCGTCGCGGGGTATCTCAGCTGAAGCTCTTCTTTCACACCCTCTATGGTGGAATGGTCCACCGTGGTTGAGCCAAGCTATGACATTTTGGCCCCAAAATAGTGGGGAGAATAGCTCCAACGCCTCTCTGGAAAGTCGCGAGGGCGTTAGCGCCCACCTCTCCGTTGCTAACGATGCTGACCCTGAAATTTCTGTTCGGTTTTCCTCGTGGCCGCGACTGTTACGCGTTACTTGTTATCTTTTCCGATTTATTAATAGAATAAGGCATAAAATTAAGTATTTGGATAGTCCTCTCTCTTCGGAGGAGGTTGAGCAGGCCCGAGTGCATTGGTGTAGACGTGTTCAAACTCTTCAGTTCGGGACGGTAGCACTCGTGAAGAGGAGCACAACGGCTTCGGTGAGTCTCCGAAAATATGCCGCACTGTCTCCATTCATTGACCAGTCCGGTATTGTACGTGTGGGTGGACGTTTAGCGAACGCAGATCTTCAGTTTTCTGTTAAGCATCCCATCCTAATCCCTCCGGGACACGTTTCTGAGTTGCTCGCGCGACACGCGCACTTATGCACTATGCACGGAGGACTACGTGCGTCCTTACATTTTTTGCGCCAAAATTATTGGCTCATAAATGGCCGCTCTGTTGTAAAGCAATGTATTTTTCGTTGCGTTGTTTGTACGCGCATGCGTGCACAATGTTCAGTTCAGCTACTAGGCGAGCTGCCGAAAGTGAGAGTCACACCGTCACGTCCCTTTTCGCATACCGGAGTGGACTATGCGGGCCCATTCTTGATTCGCTCTTCGAAAGGTAGGGGCATTAAATCACACAAGGCTTATTTAGTTCTTTTTGTATGTCTGTCTGTTCGTGCGTTCACTTAGAAGTAGCCGACGATTACACCACCGCCGGATTTTTGGCGGCTTTCGATAGTGTTCGCGCGACTGCTCGCGCCAGCTTGCGGCAGCAAGCAGCCGCTCGCGCGAACCCTCTGGATAGCGAGTGCGCGTCCGCGCTAGGAGATAGCGCAGCGCTAGACCTGACGTCACTCCGTCCAGAGGTCGCCCCCGCCTCCCGCCCGGCGGAAATCATATGTGAATTGCGTCACTCTCGTCACGGATCGTTTCACGTAAACACCTGATCTTACGTCACGGCCCTCGCCAACACGTGGTTTTTTCTCTCGCGCCTTCGCGACCTACCTTACGGTTTTCCTCGTTCGGCCCTCGCCAACGAGTCGATTTAAGTTAAATAAACGGACTGGGCTTATCCCTTTTTTAGTGTTAAGTTTAGTGTTTATTTAGTGCGTAAGGCTTTATTTATAGTTCTGGCAAATACATTGCTCTGTGGCATACAGTGTTCATTTCTGCACCCCGACGAAGTAAATCCGAATTTTCACACTTAATCGGAACCGTTCAGTTCGCGATTAAACAGATAGATTTACCGCGCGCCGCGGCCTCCCTTCGGATGTATATAGTGACCATGGTTTAAATTTTGTGGGTGCTGACCGCGAGTTGTCTCGTGCCCTATCCTCCATTACAAAGGATCGTGATTTACAATCACGCTTTGCAAGTGACGGAATACGTTGGCATTTCATTCCCCCCTCCGCCCCACACTTCGGTGGCTTGTGGGAGGCGGGCGTGAAGAGTGCTAAATACCACATCAAAAGAGTGATGGGATCGTTTACTCCAACTTATGAGGAGTTCGCTACTCTTCTTTGTCAAATCGAGAGTATTCTCAATTCTCGTCCCATAGGGCCCCTCCATGACGACGTAGACAGTCTGGAAGTACTGAGGCCAGGTCATTTTTTGGTCGGAGCATATCTTCGTACTGTTCCAAGGCCCTCTTTGCTTGACTTAAATGAAAATCGGCTCACGCGCTGGCAGTTCATTGACCGTGTCACCCAGACATTTTGGAAGTGTTCGTCAGCCGACCTTTTAAATACAATGGTGCAAAGGGCAAAGTGGCGTTCGCTACAACCGAACCTAGCGACCGGGGATTTAGTTCTTCTCAAGAGCAATCATCTCCCTCCGGCGAAATGGGAGCTTGGACGAATTACGGAGTGCTTTCCCGGGAAGGACGGTTTGGTGCGAGTCATTCGGTTGCGTACAGCTACCTCCGAATTTAAAAGACCGGTAACATGTGTTTGTAAGTTGCCAGTGTCTGCCGACGCCTAAGGGCATATCGTTTACGCAGTATTTAGCGTCTTTTTGTATCTAGTATTTAGAGCATTGTAAATAAGTTTAATTATCGTTACTCTAGTTTAACACATTGCGTACGGGAGACGAGAATTCTCGTCTTTAGCAAACCGAACGTTGAGGCCGGGAGACGAGAATCTCGTCTTCAGTTTTTTCGACTCAATCGACGATTTAAGGAACTAAAAATAGACTTTCTTGTTACGTTACCAGGGTAACGAAGTCTTGCGTATCCCCTTAACAAATGATGAGCAAAAAAAATGAATGTCAACTTTCTGAGAGCGTCAAAATTATAACGATTACATATAGGACTAAAAATGCGCGGGCCCTGGGAGCGCGTCGCGCGAACAGAGCGCCGTACCCAATGTGTTAAGTAAGACACCTTTGTATTCACGAGCGCCCTGCGATGTTTGCAGGTATGTTTTTGTTCTTCGTTCAACACTACTGTTGAAGGCGGGCGGTGTGTTGGGTAGTGGACTACCTTACCGAGCGGTATGGTTGAAATTTTTACATTTGTCGCTGTTCGCGGATCCTTGCCGTCACACCTGCCTGTTTATTGGCTCGCGCGACGCTGCATTAGAAGGCGTCAATTCGCCAATAGCTATTGCGTACCAAGCTGACGCGCCTATGTTCAGGCCCTTGTTTCACGAAGCCGTGGGGGGTCGGAGTCGTCTTCCTGCGCTGCTCTCGTGCGTACGTGTTCACGTGCTTCTGCGCGTGCTTTCGCCTTCCACACGCCATGGCGTGTTTCCTGTAACTTTTCTTCCTTAAGGATTGCCGTCGGCATCCTTGTTCGGGGAAGAAATTTCCGTTTCTTCCTAGGTCCTTGGTGGCGTATCCCCGCGTGCACCTTGTGAAGGACCTCGCTTCCACACCTAAATCCTGTGTGCGACGTGGATTTTGTGTCGTGTTCCTTCTTTCCGAGGCTCACCGAGGCATCCGCCTCGGCCCTCCTCCTTCCTTCCTTCCTTACGTTCTCGGCGTAGTGAGTAATTAAGTTAACGACGATTAATTTTATAAGTGATTTCTGTTCTATATAATAAACTCTGTTCGAGTGTGAATTTGGTGCGTTGTGTCTTCTCTTTTCTCTTTACACGTGATACTCCCCAGTATTCTCCAGCGGCGTTCTAGTTGCATGTCGCCAACATAATGGTCCTTCGAGCCGGATACGCGTGTTAAGGGGGAATTGTGGTCAGTTTTGTACTAGATTCAGTGTTCGGGCAGTGCTTCCGCGAGTTTGCAGGGCCACGAGATATCGTGGTCGCCACGTGCTGAACGAGAAGTCATCGTCTGCCGTATGCCGCCATCTTGAACTGCCTTCCGTTCGATGTTACAAAGGTGTGTAAAAAAAGTGTCCGCGGCTATTGAAAAAATGTGCCCCTTAGTAAAGAAGGGTGAACTTCTCTGCGGCGTTTGTCGAGTGAGATGTTACCGGCAAAAAATAACAGTCATTCATGAAATTTCACCAGAACCATCAACATCTGGACTGCAAAGCAGGTATGTACAGAATAGTCCCGAAATAGTAGATTCCGATGCTGATGTAGAATTATATCAGAATGTGATAATTCCCACATTAAATGAAACCCTCCCTTTAATAAACGTGTCCCCGATTACATCAATACATTTAAGCTCGCAACATAGTATATCTCAAAAATTAATAGACATTCATCGCGGACTCAAACGTAAATTATTAAAGAACGTGTCAGATAAGGGCGACGGTTTTGACAGGGCCTTTTTCGTAGAGTTACGCGATAAATACAAATCTCTCTCAACGTACCGCGAAAGACTGCACCTATTAACTGTCTTGCCAATGTCTTGGAGCATTAGGCGTGCGGTAGATGCAATTGGTTGCACGTACCACATGGCAACTGCTGCAAGGCAATTGCATATTAACAAAGGAATCCTTTCCTATCCTAACCCGAAACCCGGACATGCCTTATCAGAAGACACTTTGTCTGCTGTTCACAATTTTATTGTAGCGACGACGTTAGCAGGATAATGCCGAGGAAAAATGATTTCATTTCGGTTAACCGAGACGGTTTCAGAATGCACGTTCAAAAACGGTTAATTCTAAACAACTTGAAAGAGTTGTATAAATTTTTCAAAGAGTTACGTCCCTCACTAAACATTGGTTTTAGCAAATTCGCGGAATTAAGACCAGCCGAATGTGTGTTGCCGGGCGCATCTGGCACACATTCCGTTTGCGTTTGTCCATTTCACCAGAATGTAAAATTAATGCTAGCTGGGGCAAAACTATATAAATTTCAAACCGATTATTCAGACATTCCCACCACGTATGCAGATTTTCTCAAACAGATGATGTGTGAAACTCCCACATCCAATGGTCAGCTACTGTGGAAAATCGCGGCTTAGAATCACCGCTGAACGGGAAAAAAGGGATTAGGTGGAAATTAAGTAAAGGAAAGAAATGTATTGAAAAGGATTAACGTGAAAGGATTTATATTTATGAGGATAATCAATTGGACAATTGCCAGAATATTTTATGATAAACTAAATGTATTACAAATGATAATATTGAATTAACAGAGGAATAAATAGTTTGAACAGAAATTGAATTACAGAGATTATTTGGAGGTTGGCTTATCGCACAGCTGATCACTTTGACGCGCGTGGTAAAGAAAGAGAGGGATCGCTGGCGGAATACTCTCCTTTTATTGACTCAATCCTTCTGGAACTTTCGCCCCATGCTGGTGTTGGTTTCGAAGCGTTCCAGAAGGATCGAGAAGATACGAGAGGAATTCCGGCCAATTATGCGAGACCCCGCCACCTACGTCATTTCCGAACGTTGCGGAGTGGTCGGTATCTCGCCGCGTGCGCATCGCTTAACTAGCGGGAATGCTTTTGATTGGCGCGAGCGCTCAATCGTCGCTAGTTCGCTCGGCGCTAGCGCGCCAATCTCGAACACCTACAAGAGTGTCATGAATGTCCAAAGTTTGATCCTATTGGCAAAAAATTAAAAGCAGTTTTTAAACAAAATTCAATTATTTCAATTGAATGTAAAGAATGGACGTTTGCAGATAGATGTAATTTAGAAACAGTAAATTATAGTCCAACTGAATTTGTGCAGAAATTGCATGAACGAATGCTAAAATTACAAGCCCATGATTTTACAGCAAAATCTCAAAGCAAATTCTTTAAAAATAGTATTGAAAATTTAAAGCCTTATGAATTCGTAGTCGTCGGCGACTATGCGGAAAATTATGCCTTTGTAGTTCAAGACGAAGTTTCTAGTTTTCATTGGAATAATAATGAAGCTACAATTCATACATTTATTGCATACCACAAGGAGAATGATGAGGTAATTCATGACAATTTTGTTGTAATCTCGGATTGCTTGGAACACAATACCGTCGGCGTTCATTTGTTTTAAACGCGATTAATAGAATTTTTAAAAAAGAAATATATTAATAACATTACCAAAATCACATACTTCTCGGATGGAGCTGTATCCCAGTATAAAAATAAATCGAATTTTATTAATCTTGTGCATCATGCAGATGACTTCAATATCTCAGCCGAATGGCATTTCTTTGCAACTTCGCACGGTAAAGGTGCTTGTGACGGTATTGGGGGTACATTGAACGTCTCGCAGCTCGTACAAGTTTGCAAAGACCTATTGATAACCAAATAACGACCCCACGGCAATTATTTGACTGGGCCCAAGATCATATCAAAAATATTAATTTTCAATATACCACACGCGCAGATCACGAGACCCATAAATTATCTCTGCGTGATCGTTTTTCTAAAGCCGTAGTACTTAAGAGCACTCGCGATTACCACGGCTTTATACCAATCGGTTCTAAAACCCACATTAGGGTTAAAACTTCCTCCCTTTTAGAGTCAACGAAAAATGCTCGAATCGCGTAATTTTGTGTGTCGTTTTTATTTATTATATTCTCTGCCGCATGTTCGGTCCTTCAAGTGTCCTACCCCATCTTATCCTTTCCTGATGGAAGTTGCTCACCACCTTCACGTGGTTTTCATCGAGCAATAACATTTTACAAAGAATAACATCATATTGATATGTAATATATTCAAATGTAAATAGTTATTGGCAAAGAGTGAGCTAAATCCAAAAGTAAACTTACTTGCAACGAATTCTTACGTATTGTTACTTGATAGTTAGACGACTTGCACTGTATCGCATGGTCAACTTCAATGAATTATTACTCGATTATTAGACGAGTGACACTCTTTTTCGAGGTGTCTACTGAAAGGCAATATATATTAAGCTACGATGATGCTATAAAAAGAAAGGCGGGTACCGCGGCTAGAAACCGTCGGACGAGCGGTACTCAGTTTACGACATCCAACCACTCCTGGGCCAGATGACCGTCCGCGACCCCGGTGGCGGACAGAAGTTTACTATCTTCGCACAAAAAGGGGAAGGTATTAGATACTCAGCCCTATCTTTGTAATAAACAGCGAGTCATCGAGTAACTCCCGGTTTAGTATTAGTCACTTGGGATGGTGCATCCTAGGTCCAGTACTTCTTCGAGGAGTATCATTTTCATGAACTATATGTTGCATAGAAACTGTAATAGTGCACATAGTTTCTGTTTCTTACGGTTCAGAATATACATAAATCACTTATTATGTGTACGTTCGTATCACTTCACAGACGATTGGAAAACGAAAAAATACCTGACAGTACATTAGCACTGTACACAGATATGTTTCTTGTGTACGTACATTAATTATTTATTTTTAAGCTGTTTGTGATGTAATTAATTAATTTGTATTTTTCTAAAACAGTATGATAATGGCGATAACTCTGCTACTCGTCACGCGCCGCACCACGCTGCTTCACTGATTTGCGCAGTTGGCGCATGTATTATACAGATATACGCCGAATTCTGATAGGGAACTTTTGTATATTATACATCGTTGAATTGAGTAATAAATTCCTGTTCTTTACTTGTTTGAGAATTAACCTTAAGGCCACATGGGGTTGGTCCCTGTTGTATTTCTTCGTGTAGAGAGATTAAAGCATACCATAGAAACTAATGTACTTTATTAATACTGAACACAAAACGATTCAATGTTGTTCGTTCGGAGGTTGGTGCTCGAGAGAGCGCCTTTTCTCTCGATCTCCGGTCGGAAACCCCGTATCATGACTGCCGCGACCTCATTATTTTTGGCGGTATCACGTATTCGTTTAAACTGCTTAAGATTAACTTAGCCTAATCCATCAGTCCCATAGAAGACCGCAACGGGGCAGCACCTTACGGGCACGCATGCTTTCACCGCACGATCGAGTCATCGATCTATAATCAATATCTTAGGCGGTTCTAACGGTCGGCCAGAAACGGGCCTACTCGTTTGGGCTTTACCACGTGTAACTTCTCTTAGTCTCTGCATAGTGCGACGCGTAATTCGTGATGTGATATCAGCAGTGAGTTTAACAAACTGTAGTATTTAACTCAAGCGGAAAACTCTTCTACCGATTGGTGCGTTCGGCACCAATCTGCAGAACGGTGCAACTCAGCTTTAACAAAATCTCCACGTGGCATGCTTGCCACGTATGAAGGCTATACCGCCACAGTACCACTCATCGACATACTCACCGCGTGGGTATTAATAGAATTTCAAGCGGCATTATGAATCGAATTGTAAGTAGAGAACACTCACACTTAAGTTTGTTGTGCAATCGGGAGAAAGAGACTGCTTTTCATCACCACGCCGTGTCCGCCATTTTGTGTTACCACCTTTCTACAACTCCGCAGAGAACCGGCGCATTCATCTAGCCGATTCTTAACCGTTTGAGTGCGGCGAAGCGCTATCGCGCTTCGCTTGTTATATGCTAAAAATGCGGAGGAGCGCGATCGCGCTTCTCTTGTCCAGCCAAGAATGCGGAGACGCGTGACCACACCGCTGTTTGTAAAAAAGGAATTCATGGCGTTTGTGCAGCAAAACACTCATGTAATAAGTGAGAATAAAAAACATTTTTGTTAGTAAAAATTACTTGTTTTATAATAATTAAAACTATTTTTATTATTTTCCAAAAAAAATAATTACGCATTTCATTCCGCACTTTTAGCATATACGTAAAAAAATTCTTCCGCACTCAAACGGTTAAACATTACTGTATTTATAAAAATGTTGTGTTGGCGACATGCAACTAGAACGCCGCTGGAGAATACTGGGGAGTATCACGTGTAAAGAGAAAAGAGAAGACACAACGCACCAAATTCACACTCGAACAGAGTTTATTATATAGAACAGAAATCACTTATAAAATTAATCGTCGTTAACTTAATTACTCACTACGTCGAGAACGTAAGGAAGGAAGGAAGGAGGAGGGCCGAGGCGGATGCCTCGGTGAGCCTCGGAAAGAAGAAACACCACACAAAATCCACGTCGTACACTGGATTTAGGTGTGGAAGCGAGGTCCTTCACAAGGTGCACGCGGGGATACGCCACCAAGGACCTAGGAAGGAACGGAAATTTCTTCCCCGAACAAGGATGCCGACGGCAATCCTTAAGGGAGAAAAATTATAGGAAACACGCCATGGCGTGTGGAAGGCGAAAGCACGCGGAGAAGCACGTGGACACGTACGCACGAGAGCAGCGCAGGAAGACGACTCCGACCCCCCACGGCTTCGCGAAACAAGGGCCTGAACATAGGCGCGTCAGCTTGGTACGCAATAGCTATTGGCGAATTGACGCCTTCTAATGCAGCGTCGCGCGAGCCAATAAACAGACAGGTGCGACGGCAAGGATCCGCGAACAGCGACAAATGTAATAATTTCAGCCATACCGCTCGGTAAGGTAGTCCACTACCCAACAGTTGAAATCGCGTAAAAATAAGTTTTGAATTAATTTTTTGTTATAAATAAATTATTTTTTAAACAATTTGTAAATATATTCTCTTTATATGTAAAAACCCAGGAAACTTCCTTATAAAATTTGTTTCTATCTATGATAGTTTACGAGTTAGCATATTTCTGGGGTAACGTTGAAGGGTGTTTTCACCCCTTAAACGTACGGTTGGGCTGATATAAAAAAATACGTATTGATTTTCACGTACATAACAAACGTATGATGATTCATTACAATCGACTTCAGACACTTGGGTATGTTCCCTTGTACGAAATGCGCATCGTGTGAAATCGGATTTCGAAGAATGATTCGAATGCGCGAACATTATATGGATTCTTTATTACGATACCTTGTTTCAACAACGTTCTCTACAATGTGCATTGTTACATAAAAACTTAAAAAAAATATTGCCAATTAAAATTCAACAAACTGACTTTGTTTTAAGCTATCGAACAAATCAAAGTTTTCGCGGCGAAACTCAATGATGAATGTTCGAAATTCCATCCACTTCAAAAGAACATAGATAACGTTTTCTTGCATTTCTACTCGACGGATATTTTCGGTGCTTTCTTCCAAAATATTGTTCGAATTCTCTTGCCACTTCAGTCGACTCATGTCGTTTAATCATTGATTACCACTCAACGTAGTTTCTTGGACAGACAAAATCGTGAAAGTAGAGGACGGATCCTATAGTAAAACAAGAACATTTTCTGTGATAATCGATAAGAATATAATCGAATTTATAAGAAAGTGCACAGAAACAGAGGCATTTATAGTGTTGGGATATAAATGGGAACTGTCTACTGCAAAGTTATATGCATTTTTTGCAATTCTGTATGCACGCGGCGCAGACCGGTCATTTGACCGGCCGCGGTAGGAATAGGTATACGTGAAGTGTCGGTAGGAATAGTGTTAATCTGTTTTAAGTGTATTGTTGCGAATTATTGTTAAGCCTAAGTTTCAAAAATCAAATACATCTTTTCTATAATTTAAGAAACCATTATATTAAATTTATAAATTATTGATAACCCTTCAAGATTTTCTGAATACCAATAAGGGACTCTTGTATTTGGTCCGAGATGAGACCTTGACTCTTGATTTTTTCCGTCATGTCTCCAAAAGATTACATATAAAAATCTACGTTACCGGCAGAAAAATTATCGCCACATTAGTTAGGGCCTGGCACCGGCGTGTGGCTACGAGGGGCTGCGTGACAGGCTGGAAATGGAGAAGGAGCAGAGGAAGAAGACGACGTTTCATACAAAAAACTCGACTTTTTAGATGAAAATATCTCGTAATTGGGTTGATAGATCTTCTTGTAGTTAGGCTTAAACTATCCGGGTGGTAGCTGCCTACACGAATATTATCATACTTTGGGGGAAATATGCGGATTTAGTGCCGTTTGAATACCCTGAAAACCTCAATCTAATCTCTCTGGAAAAGAGTAGTTCAGGTCTACCAGTCCGGAACTCTTGTACTTGGCTCGAGTCCAGACCTTAACTCTTGATCTATTATTCCAAAGAATTTCTGCTACTTTCAGCGGCAACACGGAATTAACAAAACGTGCTCTAGAGTACGAGCCTTATCTCTTAAGTTTATTTTATGAGTCAGGATACATGCGTAAATCAACAAAATTAGAGTTGTATAAATATTTTCAAACATACAGTACTATAAAACTTTTTTCTGGGTGCATCTATGTTATCGATGGGGGGTGGTTGTTAGACCAAATTTCTTGGCCTCACAGTAAAACATATCAAGACATTTTAGAAATGTACAGTAGTTTTATAATCAAAAACTTTGGTACTGAATCAACGATAGCTTGCGATGGTTACGCAAACGAAAATGTTGGAACAAAATCATACGGCTCATTCCATACGAAATCGAACACTTTTCGGAGCGACATTTCGGAACATTTTCAAAATCACTGATGTTATAGCCCTTGGCGTACCAAATATGGAGCTAACTTGGTTTTTTCGAAATTTTGAAAATTGCCAAAGTTACAGCTGTTCAAAGTTTGGAATTTCTTGAAAACTCTACTTTTACAAAAATTTATATCTCGGCAACGGTAAAGCGTAGCAACAAATTTTTTTTCATTTCCACAGCAAAGGGCCAAATTTTTCAATAAAAAATACAATTTGCATGACTATCGATGTTAACTAATATTTCCAATCAGTTTTTTTAAACAATTGTGCATAACTTTTGAGATTACAGTGTTAAAAATCTGAAAAAATTCAGGCATACATATACCTTGAACTATCCTCTTCAAGTAACCGCAAAAAAATTACGGACACTTTAATATCGACTTTGTAAACAATCGCGAAAGTTGAACATGCAGCCGTTTGCTGCTGCTACTTACTTACTGTGCGCCGCTCAGCAACACAATCAACACAAAGAAAAGTTGTGTGCCAGTTAGTTAAAAAATCTGAAAAAAATTAAATAAGTAGTTTAGACTGTCCCCTTTCAGAATCTGCTACGAAAAAGACGGACAGTAATATTTGGTTAAGGATATCCTTGCATACAACTGTGTGGAAATACCTATTAGGTATGCACCTGGTACTACCAAGAATTTGGAACTACCTGCGGTCATTAATTAAGAAAGGTTGGTAGTGTTCGACAGCAGGTAGTAATAAAATATGCGACCCACTCTTTGCCAATCACAATTTACATGTACAGGCACAGTTTTACCTGCTACACCTTGTGCGCGAATTTTTATTGCCCTATGTTCATTGGTTGAAATATTGTCGTAAGTATTTTGTCAGTACCTCTCACAGGTATTTAAGGAGCTAGAAATTTATTCTAACGTTTAGTGTATCCAAGTAGAGCTGCGCGTGTACATTTAAATTAAAATGGTTGGAAAAAATCTGAAGTGTTGTGTAAATCCGTTTGAACGCCGGGGGCACAGTATATGTTATAGGGGAATTCGTAGGGTAACAAGAGTATTAGCTAACAGTTCATCTCTAGTTAAGGAAGGGCAACTTGTTTGCAGTAGTTGTCGTCATAAATTAATTCACTCTCGCCAAAATGTTAACGTAGATTCAGTGCCATCAGAGACCTCAGAAGAGGACATCGACGTAGCATCATCAGGACCCTCGACTTCGGACGCTAGGTATGTACAATCAGAAATATCAGTGGAACAGTCGGGCAATTGCCAAATTATCATTCCCATAGTAAATACGGCTCTTAATACATTAGTACAGTCTCCAATAAGGTCATACTACCTTGGAAGTAGATCCATTGTGAGTAACCAGTTACAAAAGCTTCACACAAATTTAAAACGTAAATTAATACCTGACTACACAGACGATGACGAAGATAATTTCCCACAGATATTTATAACCGAATTAAAAAAGAAATATAAAAATTTAACAGAGTACAAAGATCGGGTGCATTTATTAACAATATTACCAAAAACTTGGAGCCTGCGACAAATGATGAGGACAATTGATTGTACTTATCATATGGCAGCAGCAGCCAAACAATTGCATGAGGAGAAAGGAATGCTTTCCTACCCCGCCCAAAAATCGGGAACTGCTATTCCGGAATCTACCGCGACAGTAATCCAATCATTTTATTACACCGACGAAGTAAGCAGAGTAATGCCAGGAAAAAATGATTTCGTATCACTAAAAAGAAACGGAATAAGGATGCATGTTCAGAAGCGGTTGGTCCTTCATAATTTAAAGGAATTATGTACATTTTTTAAAGAACAAAATCCTACTATCAAAGTCGGTTTTAGTAAATTTGCAGAACTGCGACCTGCAGAATGTGTATTAGCTGGTGCTAGCGGAACACATTCTGTTTGCGTTTGTGTTTTGCATCAAAATGTAAAATTAATGCTAGATAAAATTAATCACATCATCAGTTCATACGGCATTCCATCATATTACGAGCTAATGCTTTTGCAGATGATGTGCGAAAATAAAAATTCGAATTGCCATTTAAGAAAATGTAGTAACTTCCCAGGTTTTAATAATATTGCTGCTAATATTGAACAAATTTTGTCGGAGAATACAGTCCAGTCCATTCAATACAAGGAATGGACACAAACGGACAGATGTTCTTTGGAGTTCGTTAATTATAGTGTCTCTCAGTTTGTAAATACATTAAAGGACAGAATAATTAAATTACAAATTCATGATTTTATTGCAAAAACGCAAATAGAGTATTTCAATTCCGCGAAATTAAATTTAAAAAAAAGGAATTTGTGGTAGTAGGAGATTTTGCGGAAAATTATGCATTCCTTATTCAAGACGAAGTCCAGAATTATCACTGGTCTCAAAAACAAGTAACAATTCACACGTTCATTGCATATTGTAGAGAAAATAATGAACTCAAGCATGATAATGACTTAATATTTTCAGAATGCTTGCAGTATACTACAGTCTCAGTTTATTTATTTAAAAAAAAACTCATTAATTTTCTTAAAATGAAGTACGGAGAAAATGTCCAAAAAATTATTTATTTTTCTGATGGCGCGTTATCACATCATAAAAATAAATCAAATTTTATTAATCTTTCACAACGTTTCGAAGATTATAGTATTCAATCTTGTTACGTCCTCACACGCTGATGGCCTTTGTCAGTTCAAAACCAGGAAGAGACACTTAGAAAAAATCATAAATTGTTCCACAAGGAAAACACATTTCAATTGCCTTGGCCGAGGCTGGCAGATGTCATTAGTAAAACGTTATTTCAAAATAACTAAAACGCTTAGGGTTGTAAATACGACGAAAGAGAAAGTTTCCAGACATGGAAGATCTTCGAAGACAATGTAAACCCTGTGCACGTGAAAATGTAAACCTGGGATCGGACCACGTGTTGATTTGGGGACACTTGAAGGAATAATATACAACCGTCCCTAAAGTGGAGACGAATGTTTTCCTGAACACTCTCGCTTGCTGGTGGTGTCAGGTTGCGAAAAGAAGGACTACATTTTCTTGTCTGGAAAATGCATTGGAAACTGACGTAGAGGGAGGTCCTGAAAAATCGTATATATACTGGGCCCTTCGACGAGGCCAGCGCATTCTTGAACTGCAATCCTAACGTGCGACATCGGAGTTTTCTAAGTCATCCAGTGCACAAGTAGAGTGAAGTGAACATCCTAGTTCAAACCATCGTTCGAGCAAACACCAACCGCCAGAACCAGAATCAATCGCTGATCAATCCGAAACAATACAAGTGAATTAAATTGAGGTTTTAAATTCAAAATTCAAGAGAAGGTCTAAATTAGTAACTTTGCTATACCTACCAAACCCTTGAACTTAAATTTTGATACACCATACCTTTTCGCTGGATCAAAGCCAAATCTGGTCAAGTGAGTAGTTTTGGACGCGGGTAAGCGTACAAAACAAAATCAGTTGCACCGGATAGTAAGCCGAGATCCGCGAGACTCCTTTCTCATCCAAATCCCTGGACAAGAACGAAAGAATTCATATGAGAGTAACCGCGCGGGTAAGCGTTAGTGAACCCTGCATGAATTCAAGTAGTAATTGTGCGGAGAGACACACTAAAAATCACCTTCTATATACCAGTGGCAAAGCTAACACAACGACCTTCAGCATGGAAGCGAAAGTGGGAAGAAGCGGTAAGGGGGGACCCGTCTTTACTTATCAATAAGAAAGAAAAGCAACGGGCTTTCCGCAAAGCATTCGGGCCACCTGCACAACCTCAACAACCCGCGAGTTCGGGGAAATGTAAAGGACCCAAAATCCACAAAAAGAAAGCGAGGAAGGAGAAAGAACGAATACAAAAGTTGGCGGCCTCCTTAAAAAGCAACTATTCACCGAATAAAATCCAGGAGGTGCATCCCACTGCAGAGGTTATTCTTCCTAATATACCGCCCCCTCCAGATGTTATAGATATAATTGACTCTGACGACGAGAGGGAATTAATAGAAATTCGTTTGGGGTCATTTAAACTCAAAGAATCAGAAGTTTGTTCTACCTTAGACGGAATAAGTGCAGGATCGTTTATTCAATTTATTGGACCTGACGGGACTCCGGCCCCCATGGCCATTCCCGCCAACATTGTTAAGGAGAAACTCCGTCGTAGAGTAGTGATACAAGAATTGCTCAATTAAAATATAATTGTTTGTGAAAGTTAACCAAAAAGGAACCGTAGCATTTCATTTACATCACCTACGTCATCACCTATCAACCATAGTACGACTCAGCCTCGTCGCGAGTAAATTGGTCCGACCGATGACTCAAAAGGAGGCAAAAGTCAGACTTACGTGAAACAATTCGAAGCTGCACCGTAACCGTAAGCTCGGGGCGTGACACATAGTCCTGACGTAACAAGCCGAATGGCATTTTTTTTGCAACATTGCACGGCAAGGGTGCGTGCGATGGTATTGGAGGTACCATCAAACGTCTCGCAACCTTTCTTAATCAATTACCGCAGGTAGTTCCAAATTCTCGGTAGTACCAAGTGCATACCTGATAGGTATTTCCACACAGTTGTATGCAAGGATACCCTTAACGAAACATTACTGTCCGTCCTTTTCGAAGCACACTCCAAAAGGGAACAGTTTAAACTCCTTATCTAATTTTTTTTCAGATTTTTTAACTAACTGGCACACAACTTTTCTTTGTGTTGATTGTGTTGCTGAGCGGCGCACAGTAAGTAAATAGCAGCAGCAAACGGCTGCATGTTCAACTTTTGCGATTGTTTACAAAGTCGATATTAAAGTGTCCGTAATTTTTTGCGGTTACTTGAAGAGGATGGTTCAAGGTATATGCCTGAATTTTTTCAGATTTTTAACACTGTAATCTCAAAAGTTATGCACAATTGTTTAAAAAAACTGATTGGAAATATTAGTTAACATCGATAGTCATGCAAATTGTATTTTTATTGAAAAATTTGGTCCATTCCGGTAAAAATGAAAACAAAATTTTGTTGCTACGCTTTACCGTTGCCGAGATATAAATTTTTGAAAAAGTAGAGTTTTCAAGAAATTCCAAACTTTGAACAGCTGTAACTTTGGCAATTTTCAAAATTTCGAAAAAACCAAGTTGGCTCCATATTTGGTACGCCAAGGGCTATAACATCAGTGATTTTGAAAATGTTCCGAGATGTCGCTCCGAAAAGTGATCGATTTCGTATAGAATGTGCCATACGAGAGATTGCGCAGATGCGAGAAAAACGTTGCTGTGGGTGTACTTAAATGTTTCCCCAGAAATTGTCGTACCTCTGAACCAGACGAAATTTTTATCTAATGTTGCAAATAATCTGAAATTTGTCAATCTGCTGGTTAAATATTTTTCCAATCTGCATATTAAAGCCCGCATTGCGAAGGAAGATGCAGACCGAGAAATAGTGTCAGTTACAATTTCTTTGCAACAAAATACAGACTCTCAAGTTGCAAGTGTGGGAAACGATGGCGACCTATTCATTCTTATACGGGTGGAGCAGAGGAAACGCATGTTTTTCACTATTGAATGACTGGGACACGGTTTGATAAAAATAATAAAAACAAGCATTAAGTGATAGATTTTTTAATGCAGTTTTGACATATACATACTTTAATTAGGTTCGAAAAATAATGTCTTGGAGATGAAGTCCTTCCTCTTGGAGAAGAAGTCGCATATCGACAAATCGGGTGAGCGAGGGGGCCAGTGAAGGAGGCCCTTCTTTTTGTGGGGATATTTAAAATCAAGAGTCTACATGAACAAGCCTCGCACAATCGTTGGCCTGCAGAATTTCATTCGTCAGGAAATTGATGCCGTGCCGAATGAAATGTTGGAAAGAGCCGTGCGTAACTGTCAGGAGAGGATCCAAATTTGTATTCAGCATGAATGACGTCATCTCCAAGACATTATTTTTCGAACCTAATTAAAGTACGTATACATGTATTTCAAACTGCATTAAAAAATCTATTACTTCATGCTTGTTTTTATTATTTTTATCAAACCGTGTCCCAGTCATTTAATAGTGAAAAACATGCGTTTCCTCTACTCCACCCTGTAGTTGCACTCAATGATGCTGTTTAGGAAATGGCTAGATTGAGGCACCGGTTTTGTGTGGAGTCGTGGAAAGGTGTTATTACAAATTGATGGACACGGCGTGGTTATGTTAGGTTAGGAAATCTGACTATTTTCTCCCGATTGCACAATAAACTTGTTGCAAATGAGTGTTCGGTACTTACGAGTTAACTCCTACTGCCGCGTGGGATTATATTAATACCCACACGGTGAGTCTGGTCGCTGAGTGGCCCTGTGGCGGTGTGCCGTTCACACGTGGTCGGCACGCACGCGGAGATTTTTCAATGCTGAGTTGCACGACCTTATGCAGATCGATGCCCATGCGCACCGATCGCTAAAGAGTGTTCTCTTGAGTGAACCGACTTTTAGATCTAAACCTTTTTCACCTAACTACACTTCCTCACGTACGCAATACTTCACTCACGCACTGGATCTTTCTTCAAGAAACGACAGAACAAGAATGGCCGTTTCCGGCCGACCGTTAGAGCCGCCTAAGATATTGATTGTAGATCGATAACTCGATCGTGCGGCGAAATCATGCGTGCCCGTGAGGTGCTGCCCCGTAGCGGGCTTTCATGGGACCAGCCCCATGTAGCCTTAAGGCTAATTCTCAAACATTCCTCCCGCCATCAGCGAGTGATTGTTGATGATTCAAGATTTGAGGATTAGTCCTTGTCCGCTCCACTGGGTAAAGGAGCCAGCTTGATGATGGGTCGAGTGAGTGTCGTGGTGGCTGTCTTCACTGTTACCACCCTGGTGAGTCCGTCCTTGCATGGGTGGAGAGCACCGACCCTTGCCAAAGGCCATTTGCTCCGCGGAAATCGCTCATCTGTGATGAGCACGAGTGATCCCTCGTTGATGGTATTTGAGGGATGATGTGTCCAAAAGCACTGCAGTTTCTGTTGGATGAGTTGCCACCTTGAAAGGTCACTCACCTTCAAGTTCGTCAAGGAAGGTTCTGGCACCGTTGATAGTGCGCTGCCAGTAATAAAGTGCCCTGGTGTGAGTG
Source organism: Mimumesa dahlbomi (assembly GCA_917499265.3). Classification (NCBI taxonomy): domain Eukaryota; kingdom Metazoa; phylum Arthropoda; class Insecta; order Hymenoptera; family Crabronidae; genus Mimumesa; species Mimumesa dahlbomi. The sequence goes on along the minus strand of OU824118.1, from coordinate 3,849,307 downwards.
CTGACACGTCGTCGGTATCGTCACTGATTGGTTCAAGTGGCCTTGAATTCAGAGTTGCCTCGATTTGAGTGAGCAATGTAGAGAGTTCCTCATACGTAAGTAAGGTTTCTCCCATTTTGCGTCGAAGATGGTACTTCATTGATTTGACCACCGCTTCCCATTTTCCGCCCATGTGCGGGGCTGCAGGTGGGTTGAAATTCCATTGAGTACTGTCGCCTGACAAAAATGATGCAACCGAATGATGTTCGCGCGTACTCTCGAGTGAACATTCGACGCAGCATGACATCTGCACCAACGAAGTTGGTTCCACGATCTGTGTGGAGTGTATGAGGAATCCCACGCCTTGCGGTGAATCGGCGGTAACAGTCAATGAATGCTTCTGTTGAGTAATCCGTGTTGTGTCCGTAGTGAATTCTAGAGATTCTTCTCATACACTATCGGACCTCCACAATCGTAATTACACGTGTGTGGAGTAGTTAAATGGAAGCGGGTTGATTGCTTGATATGTCGAAGTCTGTCGATGTAGGTAGATAACTCCTATTTATTAACACTATTTACAACTTCGAATTTAACTATGTGACATAGATCTAAGTATCTGGTATTGTCTATTACAGAGTTATTGAATCTTGTTTGATTATTCGTACGATGTACTCTACACGATTGATTGGTTGCTTATGTCTATTCACACGAGTGACTTGATTGAATCTGACTTCTTCGGAAAAACTCAAAGTCTTTCTCGTTCCTCCGTCCCCTCTCCTGGTGTCCATGAAAATCAACGTTGCTAATGGGGGTGGAGATAGATACTGTTGATTGGCAGATAATTCGTGTCTCCACCCCTGTTAGTGATCAGGAGAGGGAGGTATGGTGTGGTTCCGGCCGCGAAGACGTCGCGACGGCGATCCGGGAAATTTTGGGTGACTCACCAGTGCAGGTAATTCCAGGAACGGACCGTGCCGGGTACTTCTTGGGAGCGGTCGCGGCCAGTCTTGGTTGCCACATGGTGAAGTCACCCTTGCTTGATCCTTGCATTTGCTGGCAAGCATGAGTTTTATTACTGCTTTGTTGCAGAGTAAAGCATCTGCATGCCTACCAGCGTCGAAACCTGAGTTTTCTATGTATTTATGGTTCCCTTTTTAATTAAATTTCCCTTTTTGGAATTCGGCGACTAACCGAGGGTTGATGGTGATTGTTACCTTTAAGAAGGTAACACGAGGTGGCAACAATCCGTTACCGCTTCCAGTTGCACAGCCGATGTTGTAAAACACACGAAGACGCATATCCAACCCTTGGATATTTTTGCACCACGAGCTTTCCATGTTTTAATGGTGAGTGGTCCCGCGTAATCTAGGCCAGTAGTTGTAAATGGCCGAGAGGGTGTAACACGTGACAGAGGTAGTTGGCCCATCAGCTTTTGAGCACGGATCCCCCTCTGCCGTGCACACATCACACATTTGAGTATGTGGCTCTTGACCGGAGCTCTTCCTCCAATGGTCCAATATAATTGTCGCGTGGTTGCAAGGGGGAGCTGTGTTCCTCCGTGGAGAGGTTTACGATGCGCACTGTCGATAATGAGAGAGGACAGGCATGAGTGTCGAGGCAAAACGGCAGGATGTTTGCCTTCATGAGTGAGTGCTGACAGGTTGAGACGTCCAACTCGAATGATTCCTTCGTGATCAAGGAAGGCAGTCAGCCGAGAGAAGACGTGGTTTTTCGGCAATGGTGAGTTCGACTGGAGTGATTTGATTTCTGGAGAAAAGTATGCCGCTTGAGTAGCTTTGACCCAAAAGAGTTTGGCGCCCTCCATGTCAGTCGATGAGATAATCGTGATTGGTGACGTATCAGATTTCCCTTTGAGTTTTGTAACAACCCTGATTCAAATTGGTGTCATCCTCAGCAGCTTATGCAATGAAGAGTATCTATCAATGAGATCCCAGTGATCTCCGATCCTGGGTGCCGCCGCGATGAGTCCGATTCCTGGACGAGCTTCCTGTACAGCGAAGTCGTCGTGTGGCTCAGGTTGGTTTGGCCACGAGTACCGTGATTTCAAGAGCCATGGTGGTCCCGTCCACCACAAGGAGTGGTCCTTGAGTTGCTGGGTTGTTACGCCCCTTGATGGGCTGTCGGCTGGATTTGACGTGCCAGGAACGTTTCTCCATTGAGCTTGACATGTTAGTTCTTGAATCTGTGTGACACGGTTCCGAACATAGTCTTTCCACCTTGAAGCGGGTGCCTTGATCCACGTGAGTGTGCCCTGAGACTTCGTCCACAAATAAATAGATTCAACTTGTATCTTGAGTGATACATGATCATGTTTCATCAATCGAGACAAGAGCAGCGCTGCACTGAGTTCCAACCTCGGGATTGTAAGTTGTTTGAGTGGTGCGACTTTCATTTTTGCACAAACGAGCGTCGATTTGGCGCCTGTGGACGGCGAGTTTACGACAATGTATCAGAGAATCAGAGAAACCATGAAGTTCCACTCTTGAGTTCTCCCAGGTGTTAAACCATCTGGGAATTGAAATCGTGGCCAGACCAATGAGATCTTCTCTGATGGTGAACAATTTCGATACTATATGTGAAGGGAGTGGTTCGTCCCAACTTATCTTATGTAATCAGAGTTCTTGTATTAACATTTTGGCTCTGATTACCACCGGTGAGATGAAATCAAGTGGATCGAATATCTGTGCTATTTCAGATAAGATGAGCCGTTTCGTGATTGGTTTAGAGTATTCTGTGAACTTGGATGCGTAGGTGAACTTGTCGGCTTGAGCAAGCCATTTGAGGCCGAGAATTTTGGTGGTGCAATTGTCAAATGAAATGGACGAGTGATACTCCTCTTCGGATGAAATAGCTCTTAGCAGATCCAGATCTGTTGCTTGCCACTTTGCAAGTGGAAAACCTCCCGCGTCGCACAAGCCTCGGAGCTCATGTGCGATTTTAATGAGTTGCTCAATTGAGTTGGCCCCGCCAAATGTCATCGACATATCTAGTATACCGTAGTGACGGCACAGCCAATGGAAAACGATGACCTTCATCCTACACCAACAGTAACAGTGTTCTAACTACGAGAAAAGGTGCTGCTTTCGTACCATATGTCACTGTGTTGAGATGGTATGGAATCTCGTTGAGTTCTTCATCAACCCACAGGATTTTCTGGAGGTCCCAGTCATCCTGGTGTACTTTAATTTGCCTATACATCTTTGTGATGTCGGTGGCGAAGATGTTACGATGATGACGAATCCATATGAGTACGTCCGAGATATCCAATAACAGATTCGGTCCGGTATGCGTGAGGCTATTGAGTGAGTGTCCCGTGGTAGTTGGGCATGAGCCGTTGAAGACTACACGTAACTTGGTGGTCGTACTATCAGGACTGAGTACACCATTATGTGGTAGGTAGTACACCGCTGAAGTATCGGTCTGAGCTGATGAGCTGCCAAGTGAGACCCTCCATCCTCCGGATGTTTTTGAGGCATCCGTGGCTAAGGTCCTCCCACCGACCGCCACACCAACCTTCGGCTTAACTCCATGGGTTTCTGCAAATTGTCCTGAGATATGTTTCATGTGACCAAGTTCTTCATAGGTTTTCATGAAATCCGTATAGAGTATCTCGAGTGCGCTGTCACGCTGCAGTCTCCTGAGCGTGCGTTGAAGACAATGATGGGCAGAGGTGTAAGAGCTTCCCAACTACCCGAGTGGCCCCTTGAGTGGTATTCTTACAATGTACCGCCCTGTAGAATCACGTGTGTGAGTGGAACGGAAGTGATTCTCACATTCTTGTTCTTCAGGTGTGAGTGGGTTGACCGTATCAGCTGGTAGTTCATCCTGAACCCAGAATTTTGTCAGTAATTCCTGAACGTTGATTTCTTCCCTTTGAGATCTCACGTGGTAAGCTGTACAGAATGAGGAATGTGATGAATGTACTGGACCGAGAACAAGCCAGCCAAAAATAGATAATTGAGCTATTGGCATAGATGGTGATCTGCTAACTATGTTGGGTTTTATGATCTGCCCATAGAAGTCGGCACCGATAATAATATAATTTGGCACGTGGCCTGAGAAACTCCGGATCAGCCAACTTTAAGTTAGAGATATGTGGCCACACTTGCTTGGGTGAGTGGAAGGATGGGAGGACGGATGACACAGTTTTCAAAATATGAGCAAATATAGTTACCGTTTTGTTCGTATAGTTTGAACCCAATGTGAGTGATACCATATCCCGTGTCTGAGTGGTCTGCTGTCCTCCAATGCCAATGATATTGATTGAAGAGTGCTGGCGTTGGAGCTTGAGTAGGGAGGAGAGTCGTTCTGAGATAAAGGTGAGTTCAGAACCAGGATCTATGAGTAGTCGAGCAGGATGAGTTATTTTGGAGTGGTATGAGGAGTGGATTTGAAAAATAGCCGTTGCGAGGAGTGCGAATGCTGAGTGCGCCATGAAGTTGTGACGATTGCACCAGACCTTCAACGCCGTGCCGTTGAGGTTGAGGTTGTAGATGATGATGTCGTTCCTGATGAGTGCGATGTCGCCGCTCGTTAAGTGGGCCCATGGCGACTTGAGTCGTGCAGCATGGTGTGGTGCTTTGCCGCACAGTATTTGCAGCCTTTCCCAGAGCGGCATCAGTGCACACTATGTCGTCCTAAACAATTGAAGCACAAACGCTTATTGACGACATTGGTTCTTCGCGTCGCCACGTCCAATGCTCTAAACGTGGGGCACACCACCATAAAGTGGCTGCCATTGCAGCAGTCGCAATGGAAGCTGGTTGAGTCGTCCGAATGAGGTGCCTCCTCTTGAGTGGTCACTGGCCGAGTTGCCCCTTGTTGAGTTGTGACTGTATGGGCTGTCATCTTCCTGGGTTGAGTTGCTTGTGAATAGCTTGGTGGTTCGGCCCTGGATGGACTTGACTCGATGTGCTCGAGTGCCCGTTCTCGAGCGAGTAGAAAGGCCTCCAGGTGAGTGAAAGTGGGATACTCAGTTGAGGCGCCCAGTGAGGTTTCCCAAGCCTCCCTTGTTACATGGTCCAGCTGTCTCGCCACCTGGTGCACCAACAGACAGTCTCCTAGTTTATGGGTGACACCCAAGGTCTCCAGGGCTTTCCTCCAGTGCTGACCGTTGGGTAAGTGGCTGACCCTCGTTGAAGTGCTCCAATTGCGCCTAAATGAGTAACCTCTTGTTTTCGTATCGAGAGGCCAGCACTTCCCAGGATGGTTTCAGTGACACACCAGCCAGAGGAAAGTTGGAGATGAGTTTGAAGAGAGCGCCCTCCACACAGCTCCTCAAATATTGCAGACGCCCGACCTCAGATAATCACTGGTTCTCTAGGACAGTATATGAGAAAAGCTCCTTAAGGCCCGGCCATGAGGCGTAGTCTCCAGAGAATTTAGGCAATGAGATGTCCGGTAATTTAGATTCGCCCCTTGAGTGTACCGGTTTTCCTGGGGTGGCCTCCACATCCCCTATGAGTGCTCGCTTCTCTTTAGTAAGGGTGAGTCTCGCCTTGCGGTACAGAGTGGTCTCCTGATGGAATAGATCATCCTTGAAATAAGGATGATCGAGACAAGGTGCTGGCCAGTGGCACTCAAAGTATTCGTGCTGTGCACGGAACTCCTTGTGAGTTTCTCCAATGCTCTCGAGGTCGACCTCCACATCCTCAATAGATCGTACCTCGGATGGGGTGATTGCTCCCTCGTACACCTCCTGGATACTCCTCAACTTACTCAGTTGAGTTTTGTATTTAATAGCTAGCTCGGTGGGCAGCTGGCTGGGTGATGTGCTCCTGGTTTGCCTCTAAGTAGGTGAGCTCTTGTCCACATGGAGGGTGAGTATTTCCTGACCCTCCAAAGCTTTTGAGTGGGCTCCTGTCGTCCTTCAGGTGGCCCCAGTGGACTTTGATTGGGCCTCCGTGGTCTTTGAGTGGGCCTCCGTGGCCTTTGATTGGGCCTCCGTGGCCTTTGATTGGGCCTCCGTAGCCTTGCTCTGGATGCCTTCGCTGACATCCTGTGTGGCCCGATGAGTGTGTCCAAGGTGATACTGACCCCTCACAACACCACCCTCGTTCCTAATTTTCCACGATCCGGCTCGAAGGACCAAAATGTTTAGGAAACGGCTAGATTAAGGCACCGGTTCTGTGTGGAGTCGTGAAAAGGTGTTATTACAAATTGATGGATACGGCGTGGTTATGTTAGGTTAGGAAATCTGACTCTTTTCTCCCGATTGCACAATAAACGTGTTGAAAATGAGTGCTCGGTACTTTACATTCCGTAACCGCTCCTTTACATTCATTCTCATACTCGCACTTCGCTGTATCTCGCTCGCACTCATCCCTTACGATTTGGTGGAGGCCTGCGAAGCGTCACCGAAAATTCGACCGGAAGATCCCCGTGGTGGGTGCTCTTCGGTCGCTTTCGCTCGCCTGCCATAAACCTGCCTTAACTGCTCTATCCCTACAATTAACATTTGGCGAACACTTGCTCACTCATTTATGGCAGGCAAGCGAAACCGACCGCCATGGGTGTTTTCCATGGGAAAACTCGGTCGACTTCGACGCTTCACAGGCCTCCACCGAGTCGTAAGGGATGAGTGCGAGTGAGAGAATGAATGTAAAGGAGCGATTGAGATTTTGTAGCAGTTACTGTCGAATTCAGTACAAAGAGGATCGTTTTGCAACGAGTGTCGTCAGAAGGAGTCAGTGAAAGTGTTGTATATCGTTTAAAAGATTAAGAGTAAAGTACTGTTTCTCCCTGTGCGCTGTAACAAATAGCATTTGATAATATGCGATGACTCGCAGAAACTAATCTTACGCACTCAAAGACAATTTAGCGTAAATATGTGGTGCGGTATGGTGAACAATCTTTTGGTGGGGTCGTGTTCTGTACCAGCGTGTTTAACCGGCAAAAACTATCTTGAACTCTTTTGTGTAGGGATATTTAAAAACCACATTGTTTACTCAAATGGATGTACGAAAATTAATAATAACCCGGAGGAAGTTTATGCCAATGTACGGCGTTCAATGAAGAAACCACTGCGGAAATTTATCGAGGAGAACGGACACCAATTTTAAACAACTCGTTTAAAGGTAAGATGTATACTGTAATAGAATGCGTAATACATTTTTTAGTGTAAATCACAGGACATGTCGGTGCCATCTGTAAGATATAGGTCAGCCGTAGGCACAGGGCAAGTCCGTACCATATGTAAAAAGTAGGTCAAACGTAGTCAGTAGAACTAGACATCACCAATTCGTGGTGACTTTTTCGTCGTTGCACTTCCAACCCTTTCCATTTTCCACACAAATACGTTTTCCGAAGAATAGATGTAGCGAAGGAGAGACGTCTGTTACCGAAAGAATAGTAACAGTACACAGATGTCCACAGGAGAAAGCCGCCACAATGTCAATCTACGTTGAAAGTACGAGTAGTTCTGAAAAGAGCCGATGATTTAATCTATCTGTTCGATGTCTCCACGTTGAGGGCACGCGTGACCCTGAAAAAAACGTATTCGGTAAGTTAATAATATTGATAGTTAATAGAATCCTGCAGAAAACATATTGCTGCCTTGACCGTACGTTTTCTGTTATAAAAATGTCGAGGAAACGGTCTGGTATCGCTCCAACACATTTCTGTAAGAGGCTGCTGAAACCCGAAACGTAACAATGAAAATGCTGTTAAGAAATCAAGTGACGAGCTCTGGTCTTCTCGACAACACATGCAGCGGTTCAGCATGGAATTTTCCAGGTCATTTGACCGTTGCCCGATATTTTTTTTAGATTTGTAAAAATCATTGCAAAAATCGATCGAATCGATTTCTTCGATGTGGCAGCAGCGTGGCTTTTTTCCAGAGGAGGTGGAAATCTTCGAAAGACTACCGGCTTGATGGTGTTGCCGGGTAGTGTGGGATTTTTACCCACTAAAACCACCTCCCCTCATCACCAAAGGCTCGGTCCCTGGACCACTCTACACGAGTATTACGCATGGGATCCAGGCCGGTGGTATGACTACATAGCAGCGTGGCCCTGAGAAGTGCCGATTATTCCATCGATCGAATCGATTTGTCTACGTTTTATGTATTTCGGGCCCTGAAAAGGGTCCTGAAAAGAATTATCTCTTCTTTGTCTAGCAGAACTTCCTTTTTTTCTTTTTCCCTCCACTTAGCCCTTTGATGCACCAAGGGTAGTGGAAGGTACTGAGTGAGTGGGAGTTCAAAAAATTTCCACCAACGTTGCATCTGGCGTGCAGATTTTCCCTGTCAATCCGCTATGTAAGAAATTGAGAATATCGGCAATCCTCGCTCCGAGCTTTACGACGTTTTTAATGGTACGTCTGCATTTGAGATATACCAGGCCCCTTTTATGGCAGGGAACATGCTGTGCTGACAGCAATACGCTTAGTGTAGGATTTTGTAAACTATTGATGTCTGTAATACATTTAAATAACTATTTCTTTTAATTTTTATGCAACGCGGCGTTCGATTGTTCGCTCGCGAATGCGCAATTTTTGATACGGCTGGAAGTTGCAGATATGTCGTAACACCAATGAGCCTAGTTTTATAGTGTTGTTAGGGTGATGCCACTTTGAGATGGCTTGCAACCTTTCGAGGTGGTGAGATGACCACTGAGCCCAGAACTGATGAACACGTTGCTGGACGAATTGCCATCGAGAAAGTCTGGAGGTTGAGATGTCTAGCAAGGATGGTTCTGGAACGGCATTTAAAGCAGTGCCAATAAGAAAGTGTCCTGGAGTCAGCGCTGAGAGGTCCTGAGAGTCATCACTGTGAGGTTCTAAGGGTCTTGAATTGAAAACAGCTTCAATCTGGCTCAACAGAGTCATCAACTCCTCATAAGTCAGAAGCGTCTCTGCTACTGTGCGTCTAATGTGGTATTTGATGGATTTTACCACAGCCTCCCATTTTCCACCCATGTGGGGCGCGGCAGGAGGATTGAAGTGCCAGGTTGAGCGGTCTTCCATGATCAGTGCAATAAGCCTTTTGTGTTCCTGTGTACCCTGTGTAAAAAACTTGCGAAGAGATGTATCTGCTCCGACAAAGTTTGTTCCACAATCAGAGTACAAGGAAGTAGGAATACCTCTTCGTGAAGTAAACCTTCTATAGGTAGCTATGAATCCCTCAGTTGAGTAGTCTGAGACGACTTCAAGATGAACAGCTGATGTAGTTAGGCATACAAACACACATATCCAACCCTTGTGAGTCTTGGCGCCTCGCCCTTTCCAAGTTTTCAAGGTGAACGGTCCGGCATAATCTATGCATGTGTGAGCAAATGCCCGGGATGGCTGCACTCGAACCAGAGGTAGTTGGCCCATCATTTGATGGGCACGGATCCCCCTTTGTCGAGCGCAGACCACACACCGAAGCACATGGGCTTTAACTGGGGCTCTTCATCCGAGAATCCAATAGCATTGTCTAATATGAGCGAGCGTCACTTGGGTTCCTCCATGCAATGTGTGCTTGTGTGAAAAATCGATGATGAGCTCAGACAATCTCGACCTACGTGGCAAAATTGCTGGATGCTTCGTCTCCTATGCAAGGTCTGAATTGTTAAGCCGTCCACCCACTCTGATGATGCCTTGATGATCTATGAAGGCCGTCAATCGGCTCAATGGGTGGCTTGAAGGTAACTGAGATTGTTTCTTGAGAACCTTCAATTCCTCTGAGAAATATGCGGCTTGTGTAGCCATGATCCAGAACTGTCTGGACCATTCAGTGTCAGACAGAATGAGCGGACTCGGTTGTTTTGTGATCGATGCCCTTGCATTTAAGCTAAATCTGTGAATCAAGGCCGTGATTCGAAGCAGCTTCATGAACGACGAGTATCTATAGATAAGGTCCCAATCATAGTTCTTAACTTGTTGAGTTGTCACAAGTGCCACACCAGGACGAGCTTCTAGGGCACTTGACTCGTCTGGTGTCAATGTTTGCGGTGGCCAGTGTTCAGGTTTAGTGAGCCAAGGTGGTCCCGTCCACCAGAGCTCATGATCTTTGAGCTGGTCTGTAGGAACGCCGCGAGATGCACAGTCAGCTGGATTGGCTGTGCCTGGAGTATGCCTCCAATGAGCGTTCTTAGTAAGGTCCTGTATTTGTGCAACTCTATTGCTAACAAAGTCTTTCCAGCGAGACGGATGAGACTTGATCCATGTGAGAACTACTTGAGAATCCGTCCACAAAAATGTATTTGAAATGTCCCTTTTTAAAGTAGCTTGGACATGAGACATGAGCTTGGCTAATAGCAGCGCTGCGGAGAGCTCTAACCTCGGGATGGTTAGTCTTTTCAATAGTGCAACCTTTGTTTTTGAGCAGACTAGTGACGTCACGATGCTTGTGGACGGTGTGTGAACGGTAATGTAAATTACCGCTGCCATGGGTAACTTAGAGGCATCAGAGAACCCATGTAATTCAACCCGTGAGTTGGAATACGTGTTGAACCACCGTGGAATGGTAAGCCTGGCCAGGCATATAAGATCTTCTCTGATGCCTTTCCACTTTGAGACGACATGAGCTGACAATGGTTCAACCCAATTTACTTTGACTAACCATAATTCCTGTAGAAATATCTTTGCCTTGATTACTACAGGTGAGGCAAAGCCTAGAGGATCAAAAATGGTCGCTACTTGTGAGAGGATCTGGCGTTTCGTAATTAGGGCATGATGTGGTTCTGACATAGACGAGAACTGAAACACGTCTTATTGAGGTGACCATGATAGTCCGAGAATTTTGGTATCGCAATCCGCGAAGGCTATTTCGGAGTTGGCTTGCTCCTGTGATGAGACTATTTCTAGCAGCTTAGGGTAAGTAGAGTGCCACTTTGCCAGAGGAAAGCCTGCTGACTGTGTTACGTATGAATCGTATGATTCCTACAAAAAATTCTCATCGTTGAATTTTCTCTTGGCGACACCCACACGCCTAGTCCCCCTTTTCAAACGTAAACAGGATACGATATACATACAGCCCTTGCCCTCTGGCCTAGGACCTGCGGATAGCTACACTCTCGACCCCATGTAATAAGAAAAACTCGAAAGCGAGGGTCTTGCTTGCCACGTAATTCCAGCCGTTTCCAACTGTCTTTTCATACAGCATTTTTACTCCACCATAGGATAGATTTTCTAGACTTTTCAATTCCCCCTTCTTTTTCGACCTATATAAGGGCCACGAAAATGCATATCTTCGGGTTACTCACAGTACGACGCTTGAGCATTACACTACCAGATTAGGCCCAGTTCCTTTTCGAGTTTTCTTTTAACCTTCGGAAGATTAGTCTGTCCATTGGCAATTCAACTGTTGGTCAGAGTTCCCCCGTTCAACTCACGTTAGAGTCACTCGCGAACTAGTTCGGAGTGATCTTATTGTGAAGTCTCGTCAACCGTCACTGCGCAAGGGTAAACACTTAGAGCTTTTCAATCATTATACTACTTTCTTAAATTCATACACAAAACACGTAACATACATGTATATATATTCGATTGAAAGAATATACTTGTAACATTTTACTAGAAACATAAAATTCGAGTAAAGAATTATTTCTAGAAATTAAAACCTTTCCTCTCGAAAAAAATTTAAAACATAATCGAGTAACGTACCCACAAATTATTTCACTCTAACCGCTCGGAGTAAAACAAAAGTTACGAGAGTTTATTATTTTACGACCTCACCGTAGCAGGTCAAAACCACGAACAACGGGTGTCGGACTGTGTGTGCCTACCGGCTTACTTTCCGCACCCGTGCGACCATTTGTAGTCTTAACAAGTGCGTCGTTATTAACCAGAGAGTAGCACCTTGCAGTTCACCTGTAAGTACATCTACCTCGGGGTATCACCTTACCTTAAAATCTAATTAACCACTCTAGAGGCCAGCGCCCTACGGTTTATGCCGTAGGCTCATCTGGGTCCAGATTCCTTTTAACCGATACAAGACCAGCGCCCTACGGTTTATGCCGTAGGCTCATCTGGCTCGTGTCACTCCTGAAATCCTTTCGCACCTGACTGAATGCCAGCGCCCTACAATTCATGCTGTAGGCTCATCTGGATTCATTCATCCTCAATTCTAACCGCTCTGGAGGCCAGCGCCCTACGGTTTATGCCGTAGGTTCATCTGGGTCTCGATTTCACTCATTCCAATACAAGGCCAGCGCCCTACGGTTTATGCCGTAGGATCATCTGGGTTGTATCTCTCCTTACCTCAATTAAAGGCCAGCGCCCTACGGTTTATGCCGCAGGCTCATCTGGGTTGAATTAAATATCATTTCCTAGATCATACGTCGATTTGTAGCTCCCACTACTGTTGACGTACGATACCCCCTGCTACAGTTAGGTCAAGATAGTGACGAAACCGACGTCTCGTCACGCTTATTCCACGAAGCTCGCCAGCCACGTTCCAGAAACCCGTCCGGCTCGTAACATTGCTGTGGCCTCCCGGTCCGGCTTTTCCGCCTTGACCTTGGGGGTTACGACGGCTACTGATGTTCCTTCTTCGCCTACGGCTCCTATTGAGCAGGCACTGTCTCAGGTTGCCTCATAGCCTCTTGTATCTTTGGCTGCTGGAAATACGCCGGACTGCGGCTCCATTTCTTCGACTCTGGCGTCCCTCTGTGAAAAAATGAAGGTCAATTCCAGCAAGCTGGAGGCTTTGTCGGCCCTTTTCTCTCTTTCCTGGCTTCCTGGGATTGTTGCGGATGTGGCTTCCCGGATGGATGCATGTGCAACTAAGGTGGAGGAGTGCTCGAGGACGATTGCGGACCTCGCCTCATCCTAGGCTTCGTTTGTTGCGCGCCTTGATAACCTAAGTGGATTGATTGGGATCTGGATGTGGGGCTAGCTTGGCCAGTGCCTGGACTCCCTGAATGAGTTCTTCCTAGCTGCTCTGGATCGGATATGCCCGGTCCGTGTCGTTCCTACTAGGAGGCCGGCTGCACCCTGAGTCACCCCGGAGATCCTGGCGCTAATCAGGGAGAGGGAATTCTGTAGGAGGGCCTACATTCGCTGTGGCGTTCCTGAGGATCACGCTCGCTACAAGAGTCTCCGCAACAGGGTGATTGCCCTCATTCGTCGCAACCGGGGAGATTTCATTAGGGAATCTCTGGGAGCTACCTCGACTGCTGACACCTGGCGTCGGTTGAAGGCACTCCGTGTTGTTCCTCCCCCCCCCCCCTCCCTTGGTGCTTCCTCCCTCCATCTGACCTCAACGACTATTTCGCATCTGTTCTTATTCAATCGACTTGGCCTACCTCTCCTCTCTCTCCTCTTTTCGCTCCCGCTCTGTTCTTCAGCTTGGATAATAAATTCTTCTTTAGCCATATCACTCCTGAGGCCCTTTTTGAATCTTATTTTTTCTCTTCCTTCTCTTCTTCCCCGCCTGGCCGTCTTCCGCCGTGCTTTCTCTCGTCTTGTGCTCCTTTTCTTTTTCCTTTTCTTCTTGACCTGTTTAACTCGTCCCTTTCCTCGGCTGTTTTCCCGTCTGCGTGGAAATCAGCGCATATCCTACCAATCTCTAAGGTCTCGTCTCCCGTTCTTCCGTCTGACTTCCGTCCCATCTCTCTACTCCTAGAAATGTCTAAACTCCTTGAACGTTTCGTCCGTAAGCAAATACTTAAATTCATCTGTACTAGGAAGCTGCTAGATCCGTGGCAATATGGCTTTGTTGAGGGACGCTCCACCCAGGATGCCCTGCTCAGGATCCTTGAGAATGTTCGTGAGGCTGTTGACCGACGTATGATCACGGTGTTGGTCTGTATTGACCTCTCTAAGGCATTCGACACCGTTGATCATGCGATACTTTTGACTAGGCTGGCTGGACTGGGCTTCTCCTCTTCTGTCCTTGCCTGGTTTACTTCTTACCTCACGGGCCGAAGGCAGGCCGTCTTTTCTGGGGGCGTAAGTTCAACGTGGGCTGAAGTCACTTCGGGTGTTCCTCAGGGCTCAGTGTTGGGCCCATTCCTGTTCTCACTTTACTTGGCTGATTTGAATACTGTGCTGCCAGGTGTCAGGGTGGTTAAGTATGCTGACGACATCCAAATCTGTGCGCATTGCTCGCCTGTCGAGCTGCCTTCGACGGTTGCGCTGCTTAACTGCACTGTTGAGCGTCTCGCGGGCTAGTGTGCGAGGAATGCGCTTACGCTTAATTCTGGTGAGACCCAGGCCATCCTTCTCGGTTCCTCCCACTATATTAACTCTATCTTTTCTGCGTCTCCTCCTCCTATTGTTGATAGTGGTGTTATGGTCCCCTATCTGTGTTCGGTGAAGTCCCTTGTTCCCCAGTAGCACAAAATATTAAATACATATGTATTGACGTCTGTATTTAATACACATGTATTTAATATTAAAAAGACATTGAATCTCTGTTTAATATTTAAATATATATTAAATGTTTATTTTATATTTTGCAAAAAATATTTTTTTTAAATGTTCATAAAATATTTATTTTAGGTCTAGAAAGAAATATTTTTGTTCAAATATCGATCTCATATTTATTCCATATTACGAAGAAATATTTTTTATAAGATATGAAATGCATGTTAATTTAATATAATATGTCATCAATTCAATGCTCACGAATTTATATTTTATAAATAAGCACGGACATTTATTGCCACAATAAGTATAGGTAGTTATACATATAGATATAGTTTAATAATTAAATAAATAATAATATTAAGTTGCTTTCATCCTTGAAGGTGCAGTAGCTAGAAATAATGAAATGATTTGTTTTATTTCGACGTCAGTTATGGACGCTTGCCTTTTTCTTGCTGCCACTGTAATATAACAATAAAATCAGTTAGATATTTTATATATGTTTTAAAACAGAACGAAACCTCATGATTTTTGTTACTTACCAGTTACAGCATCATATAATTTTAACTTTATAAAAGATAATTTTTGTTTTCGCCCTTGCCCTGAATAAAATTGCGCTACGTCATTGGTAATTAATTTATGTAATATATTATATATTATTTTTTTGTTTGTATCTCCGCCAACTAAGTATAGTAATTGTACCTGGAAAAAAGTATATATGCCATTATTTGATCAAATTTGAGAAAAGGTATATTGTCCTTACTCGTAAAAATACAGTACTATGTTATTTTATCTTTTTCAAATTATATGACTACAAACCAGTGAATTAAATTTTTCCGAACTTTCTGAGATTTCAGTATCGAAAGTATCTATCTCGGAGATAGATTTCAATGGCAATTGATCTAGAAAACATCTTTCGCCATTATTCCACATATTGCCACTCCCCGTACCTGATGCTATATAATTGTTTAATAATCTTTCTATAGACTCTAATTTATTAAAAACTTGTTTTATGTCATATTTTAACTCCGCATATTGTCGGTTTAAAGTATTATAATCATTCCTTAAACCGTCGTCGTTTAATGAATTAACTGGTGTATCTGTATAATGACATAAAGTATATCAATTGTATTGTTACATTACTATTCCATTTATAATGTACTAATATGTGCTGTCATATATTTATTACTTATTGTCTTATTACTTCTATAGTAAGATTTAACGTAAACATCAGTTATTATTTATACTTACGTATTGCTGCAGTTTGGGCTTGTAGAATTTCGCCGCTTTCGGAATCAGAGTCTGACACCATTGTGCATCGCCCTTTTATAATTTTAGATTTTCGATAAGACATACTTTAGGTATTTTCAGTCCTGCTCCACTAATATTTTTATTGAAGAAAATAAAAGTGTATATATATACAGCTAAATAAAAAAAAAAAAGAATTTGTGAAATATACATATATGCACAATACCTAATACATTAATGACTAATTAAGTGCATAAATGAAGCAAATCACATGCTACAAAGTGCGAGTCGCACTTATATACAAATGCTTTGCGCGTAATTTCATTTGAATCATACGAAACCGTGTAATCGGAAAAGTTATCGAATTTAAAAATTCCTATTAATTTGGAATCAATAGGATTTTTGTAAAAACTTCCCAATTTTGTGGATAATCTACCAACTATTCTATTGTGTAATATATCAAAGATCTGCAGGACATAATTATTCCTTATAAACACGTAACAGTCTCGTTGCCCATAAGCTTTTAAATTAAAACCCGGAAGTTGTATTGTTTTTTTATTCTTTTCTCCGTTAATAATTATTTCCTTACTAATATTTTCTTTGACCGCAGGTGTTCCCTTTTCTGATAACCTTTTTGTTATTTGTGTTAATGGTTTATTCCACCTGCGAAGCATACTTATTAACTTGCCTAAATAGTTTTCAAACGCAAAACAACTTAATTCTTCCAAAGAAGTTTTAAAATTTTGAACATCATCTGTAATGTGTATTAGATTATGAACATTATATACGCAAAATTCCCTACCATATAAATTAGAAGATTGCTGTACAAAAAAATAATAACATTTCTCGGGCTTTGTTTAGCCATTCTACATTTAAACGTATTAGTTTATCGTTTAACAAAATTCTAATATCTGCATGAAATAACAAGAAATGCTCATAACAATTATTTGGAAGAATTTCTTTCAATAGAATAGGTTCCAGATATAAAAGAAACAATCGAAACTCGGTAGCTTTATATCTACTCAGGTGTGATATAGGTCGCGATTTACGATTAAATTCGTTAGGCAAATATTTTGCAGCTAAAATCATTTTTTGTGATAATTTGTTTCTCTGTCGTAATCCTAACTCTATCTTACACAAATGGTGAAGTAACTTTTTCATGACTCCTAAACAGCATAAATTCATGTAGTCCAGAACAAAATCTTGTATTATATTTATTTTATTTATATTTAGGACAGGTGTTCTTTCATCACTCTGATGGTGATTCATTTCGCGAAAATTTTCAAAATCAAAATGTGTTCTAGCACTCGCGTTATTGTTTTGATATATGATTCGGCGGTTATAATATATACCCCGTTCTGTACACCTTTCGCAACCGTAACGGCTTGTATGCCCTTTAATATTTTTTATAAATGCTCTCGCCGGTGCATCACAAGTGAAGCATATAAGGTTAACCTCGAACTTGATATTATTATGATATAATCCAAATTTTATAAGATAATCTAATTCTAAAACGAAATCATTTAATAATCAAATAAAGAATTTGGTTTTGCATCACCATAATAAATTGCTATCGAAAAAGGAGATACGTTATACTTTTTCAACACTATTTTGCATAAAATCGGCCGAAACTGATTGTTTGAACTTTTTGAAACGGGAATACCGTCAATATTAAAAATTAATCGAATGCAGCCAGTTTCTTTAAGTTCAAGAATCACACCTCTTTCAGCTCGTAACAATTTCAATATATTTTCTTTTATTCCAAAATATTTGAATTGAGCTGTATTTTGTTTTTTGCTTAAAACGGATACAATATTTGCAGAGCGTCCAGTTTTTAATAGAGTGCGAGCATCACGAGGAATTTTATATTTTGGTTAAATATCCTGCAAACCTTTTAATAACTTATTCAATTGCGTATGATTAATATTATTCTCTAAGGACCATACTTTTAAAAAGGTAAGCAATTTTAAATTTGCAAAAGCTGCATCTTTGTTATTTTCAATACTTATTGTTTCTGCACTATCTATTTGTTTCTCTCTACTTATACTTTCAGAATTAAATGAATAATTAATGTTAATATCGGGAACAGGAGTGAAATTTGATTTAAGAATAATTGGCGTTCTTTCGGGTTCTTCAACAATTATGTTGCTACATTGATTCCGAATAGACGACGAAGCCATCAGTTGCTTTATATACTTATACTTTTTATAACAGTTCTCGGACATTTTTCGGTCTATAATGTACATAACACAATGTATTGTTGGACAATATTACAATATGGAAATATTATATTATTACATAAAGATATACTTACTGTAGAAGATCAGTGAAGCCGCTCACACACGTGGGCTTTCAATTAAAACTCAACTTAATATCTGTTACATCAGGACTAAGTGTCACGCCTCGAGCTTTGGTTACGGTCCAGCTTCGAATTGTTTCACAAAGTCTGAAATTTGCCCCCTTTTGAGTCAATGGTAACACCAATTTACTCGGGACGGGGCTGAATCGTATTATGATCGAAAGGAGATGGTAATGAAATATAATTATGACCAATTTACTTCTGCTATGTATATATATATATTTAATTAAATAATTCTTCAATGGTTACACGTCGCCGGAATTTTTCTTTGATTATTGTGGCTGGAATGGCCATAGGAGCTAGCGTTCCGTCGGGGAAAATAATTTGTATAAATGATCCTGAACTAATTTTCTCCAATATATCATTTAGTACAGATTCTTTTAATTTCCAAGAGTCTAAATGCACTTCCACCAGTGCACCCTCATCATCGGAGTCAATAATGTCGATGACATCTGGTGGAGGTGGTATATCCGGCAAAGTTACTTCCCCGGTAGGAAATACTTCCTGAATTTTATCCGGAGAATAATTATTTTTTAGGGATGACGCTAATCTTTGGATGCGCTCCTTCTCTTTCCTAGCCTTCTTCTTGTGGACCTTGGGTCCTTTAGGTTGTCTTGCGTTCGCGGGTTGTTGGGTTTCAAGCGGTGGCCCGAATGCCTCTCGGAAAGCTCGCTGTTTCTCTTTCTTATTAATGAGCAGCGACGGGTCCTGCTTCACCGCTTCTTCCCACTTGTGCTTCCAGGCCGAAGGTCGCCGTGTTCGCTTTGCCACTATTATTGAAGGTGATTTTTAGTATGATTCTCTGCACAATCATTACTTGAATTCATACAGATTTCACACACGCTTACCCGCGCGGTTACTCACATATGAAAACTTTCAATCTTGTCCAGGGGACTTGGATGTAGAAAGGAGTCTCACGGATCTCAGCTTACTTTCTGGTACAACTGATTTTGTTTTACACGCTTACCCGCGTCCAAAACTACTCACTTGACCAGATTTGGCTTTGATCCAGCGAAAAGGTTATGGTGTACAAGATTTGGTTTTAAAGGTTTGGTTGGTATAGCAAAGCTACTAATTTTGACCTTCTTTTGGATTTTAAATTTTAAAACTTCAATGTGACTCACTTGTAGTGTTCCTGGTTGATCAGCGGTTGATTCAGGTTCTTGTGGTTGATGTTCTGTTCAACGATGGTTGGAAACTTGCGTTTTCACTACACTTATACTTCTTGCTCAGGATAACTTTTAGAAAAAACTCCGATGTCGCGCGTCAAGGTTACAGTTCAAGAATGGTGACATGTCGAAGGGCACCACGGTTATATACAAAATTCGTGGTCTCCCACTACCTCGGTTTCTAACGTTTTTCGGTTCAGACAATGCAGTCCTCTTCGTGCAACTCGACACCATCATCAAGGGAAAAATGTTTGAAATCGCGTTAGACTCGCTTTAGGGCCTGCTGTTAATCATCCCTTCAAGTGTCCCCAAGCCAGCACATGGTCTGGTGCCGAATTTACATTTTCGCGGCACAAGGTCTGCATTGTCCATGAAGGAGTTTGTCATCTGGAAACTTTCTTTTCGAGAGACGTCGTGTTTATTGCGCTAGGAGTTTGTTGTTTCATCGTATTTTGCTGATGCCATCTGCCAGTCTCGACCAAGGCAATCGAAACGTGTTTTCTTTAAAAGGCGATTTACGATTTTTAGAAGTGTATTTCCTTGGTCTTGAACTGACAAAAGACATCAGAACGTGGGGACGTAACATATCCTTCACTTAGAAGATCACACAACAATACTCTAGAACAGTGATGTCAAGGTCGTGCACTTTTCGGCCGATTTCCGAGGCGCTCGCCCACTGCCCCACCACTTCCAAGGAAGGGCCACTGAGCGAGCGGCTAGACGTTTCATGGGGGCTTCGGCTCAGGAGCGTACCGTGCACATAAACGCACGTTGCGCCCTACCCAGATACAACCTTCTGAAAATTGCATAACAATTAATAAATTTTTACAGATGATAGTTTCCACATCACCCATGAGGTACTATCCATGATGCGTTTTTTAAAGTTGTTTCCCCAGGAGGCCTAATCCACCGGAAAGGCTAATTTGATGGGTTGTATTAAATATGCAATAATAAAATTTAAAAAGAACTATTAATTAAAAATCTACTCGGAACGCCTAGGCCGTTTGCAGACTTATGAAAAGGAATCCGAATCTGTGAGGAGCGAAGACGAACTAGTTCGCATTAATGAAGAGAGTGATGTGTCGCCTAGCAAGTTACGTCTGTCGGTTTTTATGCGCTTCATTTTAGAGAAGGAACATTCGCATAAGTAAACCGAGCCGAACATTGAGAGAATCCTAAGCCCGAAGTCCCTCAATTTGGGATATTTGTTTGGGTCTAAAGTTTAAAAAAAATCGGATCCTGTTTCCGGGCGCGTTTATATTGAAACATCTGTTTGCAAATCGCGGAATTCCTCTTGATAAAGGAAATTTTGCTTGTCAATGGGAACCGTTTGCGGGTTTTCGAAAAAGAGATAACTCCGATTGAAGACGATCGAAGTCGCAAAATCTAGAATTAAATTCTGAAATCAGCGAATGAATAAAATGAACCTGCTGGTCAAAATTGCAGGCGGGACCGAACTCTGCGTGGAGGATTTGGCAGCAGGGGAAAAAATTTAGAATTTTATTTTCTACTTGGGTTTTAAATAAAGATAAGTTAATTTTAAATGAATTAATATGTGAAACCAACTCGGAGATTGATTGGGCCCTTTTCTGTAATTTTAAATTTAGAATGTTCAAATGATTTGAAATATCTGTAATAAAGGCCAATTCGCACAGGAAACCTGTGTCGGTGGATAGTAATTGGACATCTCTGTCCGCGGATAAGATTTTGTTTTCTTGAAGAAAAAGGACAATCTCTTTTCGGATGGTAAAAAAAGCGTGAAGAACTTTCGCGACACTGAGCCATCTGACTTCGCAGTGCAGAGGCACGTCTTTATACGCGGCATTATGCTCCTGCAGAAAACTTTGAAATTTTCGATGGGAAAGAAATTTTTGGCCTCCCTTTATAGCGTTAATAATTTTAGTCACAACTTTCATAGCCCTACTGATTTTAACAACTCTGCCGCATAATGCCTCCCGATGTAAAATACAATGTATCACTGGAAATGTGAAATTACGTTGCCTTAATTGGCCGAGGAAACCTATATTGCGCCCGGTCATACATTTCGCGCCGTCCTTGACGATCGCGGAACACTTTGAAAGATCTGCTCCAAACTTTGATAAGCAATCCGCGACGGCTCTATAAATATTAGCACCTGTCGTACTGCCATGCATTGGGATAAAATCCAATAATTCCTCGACACATGAGAAATCGTTTTGCACGATTCGAACAAAAATGCTCAATTGGCTCACGTGTCGAATGTCGGTGGACTCATCCAAACAGAGCGAAAAGTAACAACAGGTGGATAATAAATTTTTTAAATTTTCGACAATGCATTCCGAAATGCTCGCGATGCGGGAGGCGACTCTATTTCGCGATAGAGGAATGCTTTCTATTTGAGCTAAGGAAATCGAGCCACCGAAAGCTTTAGCACTTTCGATGAGGCATTTCTTAATAAACTGGCCATCTGCAAACGGCCTATCATTCTCTGCTATTAACTTTGAAATCGCGCACGACGCGGCGGAAGCTTTTGACGATTCATCGCTGCTACATTCCGAATGGCAGCCGTATACTAATTTCAACCCCTCTAACAAATTTCGCCTTTCCTCACCCACGTACTGATCGTAATCAGTTGCATGTTTTTTCTCGTAGTGCCTGCGCACTGTGGAGTTTCTACTATTTTTGGTACGGAAACCACACAATACGCAGACAATTGCGTTTCTAACTAACACAAAAAATAAAGTCTCCCATACCTGTTCGAAACGCACGCTTGGCTGATCCATTTTTCCAAAACACTGATTACTAAACGAAATAGCGTAGATATTTTATATTAGCGTAGATGCTAAGACAACGTCACTTCGAGACTACGTAAGTAATTATGAAAAATCGCCGGCTCGGTTTTCTCATTATATGTATTCTGCGGAATACTTGGGTTTTCCCAAGAAACAAGAATCTAATAAAATTGGTTAAAGCAAAATTTTTAACTAGGTCAGCAACGGAACCATTTTTCCGGCCCTTTTTATGGTCGCGACCTTTGAGTGTAAGTTTGTTTTATGACGCGGCTATTACTGTTTTCCAGGCTGAACGATAATTCGGGTGACTTAATATAACCCTTGCAAATCCTTTTACTCGTGGATATTACTGGTACCGAATATTAAAAGTATAAGCTAAAGTAATTAGAATTTATTACTATACACCTTCATTTACGGCCCAAAGCAGCTTAATTAATTTCACAACATACAGAATTTCTAGAATCTAGAACAATGACTACAGCTCTGTCTCTATAAAACCACGCGACAAATCTTTACGCACGAAACTCTCAACGACGAATCCTCACAAACAAAACTCTGAACAGCGAATCCTCGCGGCGCCGCTCTTGCGCCCTTATTTATTCTCATTCACACCTTATCATGATTCTCACATGTATGCACACACGCTTGTCACGTGCCGACTTTCGGTCACAGGGTCACCATGCATTCTTTCTCTACGCATGCATTCCTAAAAACGAGTCATTCTTATCGTTCACGGAACTCATTCACGCGCAACTGTCACTCGGTCCAAACACTTGTCTTTCACACCACACGCAGTCACTCGATCTAAACATCCTTTTCTTCTACGCTTTGTCATGCTGCAATCTTTCATA
The DNA here is from genome assembly GCA_917499265.3 of Mimumesa dahlbomi. Lineage (NCBI taxonomy): Eukaryota > Metazoa > Arthropoda > Insecta > Hymenoptera > Crabronidae > Mimumesa > Mimumesa dahlbomi. The sequence continues at coordinate 3,826,617 of OU824118.1, read as the reverse complement.
CCCTACATTACTTTTGAGTTGTCAGGTGTATATGTAAAGTGTCAGGAATTTCGGTTGTGAGGATTATTATAGACGATAATCTGATAGTTACACTTATATATATGTACGTGATAAACAGAACAGAACAGAACAGAACAGCGACTGCACGTGTGCAAACACGAGGCAACACACAATGAACAGCGAAGCACGAAAGAAACATAATCGCGAAAAACAGTTGAAGTAATTACTGCAGTATGGGCAGATTAATCGGCGTCGCCGATACGTACCGAACGCGGGCCAGTTTGTATGACGCTTCGTGAGCATTGAATCGATGACATATTATATTAAATTAACATGCATTTTATATCTTATAACAGATATTTCTCCGTAATATGGAATAAATATTTTAAGGACATTTGAAAAAAAATATTTCTTTCTAGACCTAAAATAAATATTTTATGAACATTTGAAAAAAAATATTTTTTGCAAAATCTAAAATAAACATTTAATATATATTCAAATATTAACACTTTCACAATCGTATGTTTGCGCAGTGAAACGTCGCCAGGGGCCGGCAATATTTTTGAAGAAACACTTTCGCTTGAAAAAAACTTTACGTAAATTCATGAAATAATTGAACATTATTATACAACAATATTTATTCCTTTGTCGTCGGCCAATAACGACTGGCTTACCAATAACACCACTTAAGTGTCACCGGTAAACAACGTCTGGCCCGCCGATGGTATCACGTTGGTGTTACCGGTTGTGAAAGTGTTAAAAAGAGATTCAATGTCTTATTAATATTAAATACATACGAGGTATGATCAAAAAGTAACGAGAATTTTTTAATTTCGCGGGTTTGGAGAGTCTGATTGTCAATCTTTTTATTTTATTATGTTGGTATACCTGTCCCTGAAGTATGATAAAATTTTCAGCGGTATACATTGTTTACTTTGTCTGTGACAGCCGTTAACGTTAGACGTGTTTTTGTGAGCTCGGCGATTTTCGTTTGTTCAAAGAAATGGAACAAAGAGTTTGTATCAAGTTCTGCGTAAAAAATGAAATAAAATGTAACAAAGTGTGTGAAATGTTAGAAAAGGCCTATGGTGAGTCTGCTATGAGTAAACCAAGAGTTTACGAGTGGTACAAACGTTGCCAAGGTGGCCGTGAAGACGTTGATGATAACGAACGCCCTGGCCGCCCCAGCACATCAACAACCGATGAAAACGTGAAAAAAGTGCAAGAAATTATTATGAATGATCGCCGAATCACAATCAGGGAAGTCGCTGATGATGTTAATATATCATTTGGCTCATGCCATGAGATATTTTCGAATGTTTTGGGTATGAAACGCGTTGCAGCAAAATTTGTTCCAAAATTGTTAAATTTTGAACAAAAACGGCGGCGAATGGAAGTTGCTCAGGAGTTACTAAATGAAGTCAACGACGATGCAGAATTACTGAAACGTGTTATAACAGGTGACGAAACATGGGTTTACTGTTGCATTTTACTCCTCACTATCTCGAACTTTTTACTGCTGCTTACTGCCCTCGGGTCTATTTCTGCTGTTTCAGACTGCTTGGCTTATTGCCTCTTTACGCCTGCTTTTCTTTGGTGTTTCTTCTTATACTCACAGTGCACCATTTGGTTACTTCGGTAATTCATCTGGAGCCTAACCTCACTTTTGGTGATTCTTGGCGGCTGCACCTGTCTACCTTCCTGTGCTAATTAGGTGCCACCTACCGTGTGCTTAATTGCCTTCATTGCTGATGTCGCCATCTTCAACACTTTCTCTTCGCGCTACCTCTTTCTGCACTGTGGGGGCCCTGCTGTGTTTGTTTTGGAGCTGTCACTGGTCGCCATGATGAGGTGTTGCGGGTGCAAGAAGGACATGAAGGAAGTACAGTGGTGGAAATTGATATAAAGGCACGTAGTTTTTTGCACAAATAACAAGTTTATTTATCTCAAACAACGTTTATGTCATATATTCAACAATTTGCAATTGTTTTCAAGTAAAAAATATAATTAAGTGATATTCTTTTATGTTATTTTGAGAATATCACAAAAAAAACAGAAATGCTTGTATTTTGGGTGGAAATTGGTATAAAGGCATCCGATTTTTTACCAAATTAACAACAAATAAAAATAATATATAGTTTTATTAATGTTTCTAATACTTTGTTGGACCTCCATTATTCTTAATTACCTCAAAAATTCTCGTAGGCATGGTGTTAATAATGGTTTTTGTCTCTTGAACGGAAACTCTCGTCCAGTCTTCTCGAATCGCATTTTTAAACTCAGTAACTGTTTGCAACTGTCGTCCATTTCGGTAAACACGCCTTGCACGTACTCCCCAGAGGTTTTCAATTGTTTTTCCTTTGTCTTGCTTTTGTTTCTATTCCGTTCTGCCAAGCACATCCATTTTCACGATCAGGGCTACGCACAAGGCACGCTCCCGATTGTTATATTGTTATATTCTTACATACTTTTTGTGACCTTTTACAATAAAATCTCAGTGTTGAACCGTAGAAACGCTTTTGTGAAAAGTAATAATCAGTTATTGCAAAGATGCCGCGGGGTAAGCAATTATCGAGTGAAGAAAAGGCAAAAATTAGTGCTTGCAACGAAATGGCATTATCTAATCGGCAAATTGCGAAGAAATTGAACCGTTCGAGTTGTGTGACTGATAATTTTATGAGATTAGGCTCACGATATGAAAAAAGTGGAAAATACGGTCGAACAAAAAAATTGTGTAAGACGGCTGAACGATTAATTTTGCGCAAAGCAAAAGCTGAGAATGTGTTTTCTTCACAAATTGTGGCTGAATTAAACTTACCTGTTACTGCCAGAAGGGTCAGACAGATTTTATCAAAAGATAAAATCTTGGTTTTCAAGAAACGCTGCAGTAAACCGCCTTTAACAGATGGTCATAAGAAAGCCAGAATAGAGTTCGCTCAAAAGTACATGTCCTGGACATCAGAATGGAACCAAGTGATTTTTAGCAATGAGAAAAAATTCAATTTGGATGGGCCAGATGGATTCCAGTATTATTGGCACGATCTTAGAAAGGAGAAGCAGGTCAGCATTAGCAGAAATTTTGGTGGAGGAAGTGTCATGATCTGGGCGGCATTTCGGGCCAGTAATAAATCAAATATTGCGTGGTGTCCCACTAGGATGAATTCAGACATGTACATAGAAATATTAGAGACTGAATTAGTTCGTATGTATGAAGAATTTAATGACGAAAATCTGACTTTTCAACAAGACAATGCTCCCATTCATGCGTCTAAGAAAACGAAAGATTGGTTTAAACATAAAAATATCGAAGTCCTGAGCTGGCCAGCAAGAAGCCCGGATTTAAATCCCATTGAAAACCTCTAGGGAATTCTTGCAAGACGTGTCTACCGAAATGGACGACAGTTTCAAACCGTTACTGAGCTTAAAAACGCGATTAGAGAAGAATGGACGAGAATTTCCGTTCAAGAGACAAAAACGCTAATTAACAGCATGCCCAAGAGAATTTTTGAGGTGATTAAGAATAATGGAGGTCCAACAAAGTATTAGAAACATTAATAAAACTATATATTATTTTTATTTGTTGTTAATTTGGTAAAAAATCGGATGCCTTTATACCAATTTCCACCCAAAATACAAGCATATCTGTTTTTTTGTGATATTCTCAAAATAACATAAAAGAATATCACTTAATTATATTTTTTACTTGAAAACAATTGAAAGTTGTTGAATATATGACATAAACGTTGTTTGAGATAAATAAACTTGTTATTTGTGCAAAAAACTACGTGCCTTTATATCAATTTTCACCACTGTAGTATCCTGCGATGCATGTGCCAGTGCATTCCATCCGTCGTGTGTGCGTTTCACGACAGTTGTAACGGCTAATAAGGACCCTATATTTATGTGCAAAACCTGTGTCCCGCCTCAAAACCAAGGTCCTGTTTCCGCGCCATCGAGTGGCTTTGCCGCTGCGGTCAGTGCCCTGTCTTTTGGTTCTAATCGGGCATCTGCATTTAGTCCAGTATCTGGTCCGCCCTCTCCGCCTGCTGTTGATTGGCGTGCTGTCTCCTCCGTCCTTGCGGAGCTTTGCGCGAAGCTGGTTGCCAACTCTCAAAAGTTGGACTCACTATCGTCCCTCTCTTCCCTTCCTACAGTGGTGGCTAACGTCTCGAAGCATGTAGAAGCCTGTACCACTAGTGTTGCGGAGTGCTCGAGGGATATTGCGGAGCTTTCTTCCTCCCAGGCAACCCTTGTGGCCCGCATCGATGGGCTTGCAGCGGGGAGGCTATGCTTGACAAGCGGTGCGACGCTTTGTGCGTAGATATTGAAACCTTGAAGGAGGATATAGTGGTTGTGTGCAACAAGCTGTCGGACCTTACTGCGCGTCTTGTTGCAACCGAAACTGAATGGGCGAGCATCCGTAGCGATTTATCGGCTGTTCAGTCCTCGCTTGCGTCTCCTATCAATGACCCCTCCACTTCTTCGGGGATCCCAGTGCGAGGCTTTTACTCTGACATTTTGTCGAGCCAGCTGTCCAGCCGTCTTTCTCGGCTTAAGTAGGCTGCCTATGACTCGTGGGCGATATCTCTGGCTTGGATCACAAACCCAATGAGAAGCTCCACGATTTGCTGGGAAGCCTTTTGAAGACTTTTAGTGTTGATCTCGCTGAGAGGGATATTGTCAAAGCCTTTAGGGTCAGGAGCACCAAGCAGACCAATAAACCTAGGTCTAACCACCTTCAGTTTCGTTCTTCTGAGATCTGTGAGAAGCTCGTCACAGCCAAGCGATCCAGAAGAACACTTCTTGCGTCTGCGGTGGACTCCACGTTCAGCGGGTGTCAAGTTTATATTAACCGCTTCTAACCGCCGCCTGTCTTAGCTTTGCTAACAAAGGTAAGATGTGTGGCCAAGGTCGCGGCTACTTCCGTGCCTGGGCTGCTGCTAATGTGATCCTGGTTAAGAAGGATCAATCTTCGCCTATTATTCGTGTTACGTCCCCACGCCCTGATGTCCTTTGTCAGTTCGAAACCAGGGAAATACACTTGGAAAAAATCGTAAATCGTACCTCAAGAAAAACACATTTCGATTGCCTTGGTCAAGACTGGCAGATGGGATCAGTAAAACACCATAGGAAATAACAAAACTTTTATGGTGATAAACACGATGTCTCTCGAAGAGAAAGTTACCAGATGTCAAATTCCTTCGAAGACAATGCAGACCTTCTGCCCGCGAAAATGTAAATTCGGCACCAGACCACGTGCAGGCTTGGGGACACTTGAAGGGATGATTAACAGCAGGCCTTAAAGTGAGACTAACGTGATTCTAAACATTTTCCCTTGGTGATGGTGTCGAGTTGCACGAAGAGGACTGCATTGTCTAATTCGAAAAACGTTAGAAACCGAAGTAGTGGAAGGGCACAAATTTTGTATATAAGCGTGGTGCCCTTCGACAAAAAGGTCATTCTTGAACTGCAATCCTAACGTGCGACATCGGAGTTTTCAAAGTCATCCAGTGCAAAGTAAAGTGAAGTGAACATCCTAGTTCAAACCATCGTTCGAGCAAACGACAACCGCCAGAACCGGAATCAATCGGCGATCAATTTGAAATAATGCAAGTGAGTTGAATTGACGTTTTAAATTCAAAAGTCAAAAGAAGGTATAGTTTAGTAACTTTGCTATACATGAGTGTTGCGTGCTATATGTCGCAGGAGCGACGCGCCGTACCTTCGGGTTTCCCCTATACCGGCTTACGCGAGCAAGATGGAATGAGCGAAAATTTGTACTTTCTAGCGATCACTACCGAGGGAGACGTCTAGCGTAGATGTTTTGCTAGAGGACTTGGAAAAACCCTGCCCTCATCCTTTCAGAGTCATCGGACAAGTTGGATCTACCCTCGAAGGGAAGCGGCGCGTTTAGTCCAGCGGGGACCACGAGGAGGTAGAGCCGCCGGCTTTCATGCCCGATCCCAAGCAGGTTGGCGCGGAAGATTCCTTGCCGTTTTGGCAGTGCCGTGAGGCGACACCGCCAGACCGCAGATATAACCATACGTAGGATGGCCTGCAGAAATATCTCACCGTCTCTTTGTACGAATAAAGGAGAGAGTAGAAAGAAAGAAGGAGTAATTAGGGAAATTTCTGGGCTGCTAAGACGACACGGCTGGAGTTGGATTGTGACGTACGTTTCTCCAGAGCTTCTCCTTCTTCAGGAGAATTTTCTTAGCAAAATTAGAAAAGTGCACGAAGAGAATCTCAGACACGAGATCGTGTTCACTGGGAGGCCAGCAGAAGCCAAGGGACGAGACTTGGGCGCGGAAATCAAGTCGTTCGACATCATGGAGTGGACAGTCAAAGAGGACGTGGGAATGTGTCTCGATAGCTCCGCAGGAACAACGGTTACTTGTGACGAGGTCTTGCGAGAAGAGTTTCGCGGCGAAGTCTCCGTGCCCCGTGAGGAATTGCACGACATGGTGGTTTAGGGAGATCCATTTCATTTCCAGACGTCTCTCAATGTCCGGAAAGAATTTGAATGTGGTTCGGCCATGCTCTGATTCGGACCATGTTTCTTGCCATTCGGATATTAAGGCCTCGTTTAAGGCACGGAGGACTGAAACGTCATCACCCGGCTGAGAAGGAACGACGCCAGGAATGTCATAGGAGATTCCTTTACGTATTTTGTATCTCGTAGCTATTTCTTGAATTTTAAGATCTATCGGTAGCACACCCGCGAGAGTGATTAATGCATAGGTACTGGTTCTACGGTACGCCCGAGTTACATGTAAGAGAGCTTGTCGTTGTGCTCGTAATAGAATTTCTTTGAGCGAACGGCACAGGCCATCACTCCAAGCTGCTGCCGCGTATGTCACGATCGGTACGAAGACTTCGGTGTAAAGAATGTGGAGGCATCGGTGTCTTAGACCCCAGTTCGAGCAGGCTAGTCTAGCGAACGCGTGAAATTTCGTAACGGATCTGGCTCGGATTTCTCTGACATGTGACCAGAAACTGAGTCCCTTATCTATAGTTACGCCGAGGTATTTTACAGATCTCTTCATTTTAATTTGTAAGCCTTGAATTTTGATAGTGGGTGGTCTGTAACGGTTGAGAGTGCCTTTGAGCAAAATTAATTCAGACTTGAAGACAGAAAGCTCGAGTTTCCCCTCGGTGCACCAGTGTGTGATAAGGTTTGCAGCAGCTTGGCCTCTGACTTCAAGCTGCTTTCTACTCTGGCCAGGGATTATTACGACGAGATCGTCAGCGTAGGCAATTGCCTCAAAGCCTTCATTCTTAAGGGAGAGGAGTAGATCGTCGAAGACCAGATTCCAGAGGCTGGGACCCAGAATCGAACCTTGAGGACAGCCCTTCGTCACTTTTTTGCTTAATTCCGCGTGATTTGCTACGATTTTTACCGATCGGTTCTCGAGATAACTGGATATGAGGCGGAAGAGGTTTCTGGGACAATTTCTTTGTCTGAGATGGTATAGGATGTTAGGCCACCAGACATTATCAAAGGCACCTTTGATATCGAAGAGCATGGCAAGTGCGTACTTCGAGGAGCATTGACCTACGATGTGGCGGAGTTCAAGAATGGCATCAACTGTGGATTTTCCACGTTTGAAGCCATACTGTCGGCTAGATGCAAAGGGCTCAAGCGCCAATGTGGAATCAAGACGTCTCAAGATTAACTTTTCGAGAGCTTTACCAATGACAGGAAGAAGACAAATCGGACGATATGAAGAAGATAACGATTCGTCCTTCTGCGCGTTTTTGAGTAGGGTTCGGATTGAGCCGGTTTTCCAGATGAGGGGGAATACACCAAATTCGAGACAATAGTTGAAGAGTTTAGATAACTCACCATTGAGAATTCCATAGGCAGATTTGAGAATCTCGGCTTCAATAAGATCTGGACCAGGTGCTTTTCGATTTCGGAGACGCGAAATTGCATGGGAGACTTCACTGTCAGAGAACGGCGGGGTGTCGTCGGATGCTGGTGCGGTGTTGGAGAGGAGACGTTTCGTACGTTGATTGTTCGTCGTGTCAGGTCCGTCATCAGGAACAAGAGAATTGAGAAGGTTAGTGGCGGCCTCGTGCCATGTGGTAGGAGCTCGTTGGTCATCTTGCGGAGTGGCAAGTGCCCTTTCTGCAGAGATTTTCTGGGTGGAAATTTTGCAAACTAGTCCCCAGGGATCGGCGTTGCCCACGCTTTCAACAAAGGATATCCAACTTGTTTTCTTAGCCAGCTCGACCTTAAGCGAATATGCTCTTCTTTGTACGTGGTATGTCTTCATTTTCAGTGGCCTGAGTGTTGGATTTCTTTCTTCTTGAAATGCTCTCCTGGCCTTGTAAGTAAGAGTTTTGAGTTTACTCAACTCAGGAGTCCACCAGGGGCAAGAGGAAGGGAAGATCTTTTTCCTTTTTAATGTCCGATCGCACGCAGTTAAAATGGAAGACTGGATTTGACAGGCTAAAAACTCAGTGGATTCCTTGTCGTGGGCTTTAAAGTTAGACAGGTTTCTCGATCGTCTTTCCGAGAGCAGGGCTTGTTGGAAGTTGGGCCAGTTTGCACTCCGCACTTGAAATCTCCTGTTCGGAGGGTGGTATGTACTGTAACTTTGCTATACATACCGAACCCCTGAACTTAAATTTCAATACACCATACCTTTTCGCTGGATTAAAGCCAAATCTGGTTGTTCGCGCGACTGCTCTCGCCAGCTTGCGGCAGCAAGCAGCCGCTCGCGCGAACCCTCTGGATAGCGAGTGCGCGTCAGCGCTAGAAGATAGCGCAGCGCTAGACCAGACGTCACTCCGTCCAGAGGTCGCCCCCGCCTCTCGTGCAGGCGGAAATCACCTGTAAATTGCGTCATTTTCGTCACTCTTGTCACGGATCGTTGAACGTCAACATCGCGATACGTCACGGCCCTTGCCAGACACGTGTATCTTTTCCGCGCCTTCGCAACTTACATTTTGCCTCCTCGTTCGGCCCTCGCCAGCGAGTCGATATTAAGAATAAACGGACTGGGCTTATCCCTTTTTTTAGAGTTAAGTTCTAGTGTTTATTTAGTATTTAAGTACTTATTTATAGTTCTGGAAAATACATTGTTTGTGCGGTACAAAAGTTTATTTCTGCACCCCGACGAGATACATCCGAACCTTCCCGCATAATCGGTACTAAACTGTGCGCGATTAAACACTGGTCAAGTGAGTAGTTTTGGACGCGGGTAAGCGTTCAAAACAAAGTCAGTTGCACCGGAAAGTAAGCCGAGATCTGCGAGACTCCTTTCTAATCCAAATCCCTGGACAAGAACGAAAGAATCCATATGAGAGTAACCGCGCGGGTAAGCGTTGGTTAACCCTGTATGGAGTCAAGTCGTAATTGTGCGGAGAGACACACTAAAAATCACCTTCCATATACCAGTGGCAAAGCGAACGCGACGATCTTCAGCTTGGAAGCGAAAGTGGGAAAAAGCGGTAAAGAGGGACCCGTCATTGCTTATCAATAAAAAGGAAAAGCAACGGGCTTTCCGCGAAGCATTCGGGCCACCTCCACAACCCCAACAACCCGCGAGTTCGGGGAAACCTAAGGGACCCAAAATACACAAGAAGAAAGCCAGGAAGGAGAAGGAACGAACTCAATAATTGGCGGCCTCCTTAAAAAGTGATTACACGCCGAATAAAATCCAGGAGGTGCATCCCACTGGAGAGGTTTCTCTTCCCGACATACCGCCCCCTCCAGATGTCATCGACATCATTGACTCCGATGACCAGGGGGCATTGGTAGACATCTATTTGGGCTCACTTAATTATAAGGAATCAGAAATAAGTGCTTCATTAGAAAACATAAGTGCGGGATCCTTTATTCAATTTTTTGATCCCAGTGGAACTCCGGCCCCTATGGCCATTCCTGCGACAATAGTAAAGGAAAAATTTCGGCGACGAGTAAGAATAGAAGAAATATTTAATTAAATATATATATATATATACTTATATAGAAGTAAATCAAAATCTTAGCATCACATTTACATTACCTTCGTCATCACCTATCAATCGTAATACGACTCAGCCCCATCCCGAGCAAATTGGTGCAACCATTGACTCACAAGGGGGCAAAAGTCAGACTAAGTGAAACAATTCGAAGCTGCACCATTTCCGAAAGCTAGAGGCGTCACACATAGTCCTGACGTAACAATTCGTATCGGCCTGAATGATGACCCCTCAGCTCTCCTGCCTTGACTTTCGTCGCCTACTTCTCGTGCTACCATGGTTGATCCTTCTCCCCCTCACTCGAGTAATAACGATGACAGAACAATTAAAATTTATCATGTCAATGCACAGTCCATGCCTGCTCATTTTGATGAACTCATTCTCTTCCTCTCATCTCAGCCGTTTGATATTATCGCAGTGTCTGAGTCGTGGTCGAAACCCCATATGGATGATTCCATTTTTCTCGTCCATGGGTTCAACCTCTTTAGGGCTGATCGTGTGCATCTATGTTAGGGATGTCTTAGCGTTTAAGATGTTGGAGTCCTCTTCTACTTGTCCAGCTGGTCAGATAGACTACCTCGTGGGGATTTTATCCTGCCCTACTACTTCTAGGTCGATTTATATTAGTGTGGTATATGGTATCGTCCGCCTCACATTGCTCTATTTGATTTAGACATTATTATAGACAGGGCCACTTCGCGGTCTGGGGATGTGATTGTACTTGGGGATGTCAATGCTGACCTCCTATCTTCCTCTCAAGATTCTGCCTTTCTGCGTCGGTCTGTTGACACCTTTGAACTATCCCTTGTTTCCTTTTCTCCTACTCATCACACATCTCACTCTCATTCCTGGATCGATGTTTGTGCTGTCTCCTTCCTCGATCGTGTTACAAATTCTGGTCAGATCTCTGTTCCTTTCCTCTACTCACACGATCTCATCTTCCTCGACTACTCCTTCACCCTTATCCGCACACACACCGGCTTTATCTCTCGCCGGCTCTATTCAGGTATCCACCCTGATTCTCTCGCCTCTCTTTTTCCTAATCCCTCGTTCTCAGCTTCCACTTTCTCCCCATCCTCCTCTTCCTCTACTCCTTTGTTTTCTTTGTCATCCCTTATGTAAGGCTCGGTTGACCAACGGCTTGCGGCTCTAAACAACTACTTGGTCGGTACCCTTGACCGGACCTTACGTTTCCTGTTAGGCGGCCCCTGCTCCTTAGCTAACGCAGGAGCTTCGTTCCCTTATGAGGGAGTGTGACTTCTGTAGACGTGCCTTTATCCGTACAGGTGATGCCCTGGTACAGGCTCGCTACAAGTATCTTAGGGGCAGGGTGTGTTCGCTTGTTAGGTCTAGCAGGGGGGCGTATATCTCCGCGACTCTGAGTGGTGCCACCTCGACCTCGGACGCCTGGCGAAGGCTCAAAATTCTCCGTGTCGTACGGTCCTCCGATCATTCTCATCCCCACCCCCCCCCCCCTCCACCTCCCTTTCCCAGCTCAACGCCTACGTCTCCACATTTCAGTTATCGTCGTCTACTTTCTACCCATTGCACTACTCCCTTTCCTCCGAATTAACGGTCTTCTCCGATACTCGCTTCTATTTTTCTTACATTACTCCGGATTCTCTCTTGGCCTCCTACTCTTTCTCGTCCTTCTCTCGGCATTGTTCTCCTTTCCTCTTTCCCTACCTCCTGGAGTTGTTCAATCTTTCCTTATCTTCTTCCACTTTCCCTTCCATCTGGAAATCGGCCCACATTCTTCCTATTCCCAAAGTCTCCTCCCCCACCTCTGCAGCTGATTTCTGCCCCATCCCCATCCTGCCTGAGTTTTCCAAAATCCTCGAAAGGATTGTCCTCAGGCAGCTCCTTCCCTACGTTTCCTCTCATAATCTCCTACATCCCACTCAGTATAGCTTTTTTGCTAGTCGCTCCACTCAGAGTGCGCTTCTCAGGATTGTCGAGGATGTCCGCGGTGCCATTGATATTCGCATGGTCACGGTTTTGGTATACTTGGACTTTTCCAAGCCCTTTGACACCGTTGACCATGCGATCCTCATGACCAGGCTGGCATCCCTCGGACTGTCGTCCTCTGTTCTCGCGTGGTTCTTCTCTTATCTCTCAGGCCGTAAGCAAGCTCTGTTTTCCGGCGGCGCTCTTTCCTCGTGATCCCCTGTCACGTCTTGTGTTCCACAAGGCTTTGTCCGTGGCCCACTTCTCTTTTCCCTCTAACTTGCGGACATCAACTCCGTCCTCTCTGAGGTTAATATGGTTAAGTATGCAGATGACGTACAGATCTACGCTCGCTGTGTCCCTGCTGACCTTTCGACGACCATCTCGCTTCTTACCCTCAAGTGTGCCCGCAATTGCCTCACCCTTAATCCCTCCAAAACTCAATCTATAATCCTCGGTTCCTCTCGTTACGTTAACTCTGTCTACTCTTCTCCCCCTCCTCCTATTGTGGTTGATCATGTGTCCACTCCTCTCTCCAATTCTATCAAATCACTAGCAGTGGTTCTCAGTTCGACGCTGGACTGGCGCGGAAATACCATTACCATCTGTGGCAGGATACGGCGCACGCTTTACCTCCTTCGTCGTAATGTTTCGCCCTTCCGGTTCGCACCAAGACGGAACTAGTACGTTCTCTTGGTCCTCCCCACCTTGACTACTCCTCCCCCCGTGGTCTACTACTTTGTCGTGAGGGGGGGGGGGGGGGGCTTGCGTGCCCTGATCATCCTACGGGCTATGCCGGCGGGTTCGTTGAACCCGGTAGCGACTCGCATGCCGGATTGGTCGAAGGTGAAGGGCCTGATTAAGCGTAGACCAGCACACTCACAATTACACTGACACACACACACACACACATACTCTCACAACGCGGTCCGTTCCCACATACGCCCATACTGTGTATGGGTGTAGCCACGTCATACCGCAAGCGCCAAGGCGTTTGCAACGACCCACCTCGCTGTCCAGGTGGTACACGGCGTCTTGGAGAACGGAGGTCTTGGCTCAATCGCCCGGACCGCGAGGATGATAACCTCTGTAAAAAATCCCCAATCCCAAGTTATGGTGCGCGACGATGGGATGCGTGGCTGGTGGGTAGACCAGTTTCTAGCAACCAACCTGTGGGATCAGCTGCCCCTGCAGCGTATATAGGCTTGCCCGAGTATGGAGGCTCTACTCGGGTCGACTTTTCTTTCCTGCCATTCTCGTGGGATCACACATGAATCCTAATAAATCCCTAAAAGATAAAGATGTAGTGGTGGTGGTGGAGAGGATGGATCACGAAGTGGAGAGCCTATTAGATGGTACTGTAACTCCAGTCAGATCGCGTACTGGCTCTATTGGCTCCAATGCTAGTGTAGCAAGTCGAGTGACGAAAAGGAGCAGAACAGATATAGGAGTAGAAGTTCGCGCGGTTGATATGCATAGAGATGCTGATGTGAATGATCTCTAAAAATTAAGAACAGACTTAGAAACATATTTATTCCAGGACTCCAATAAAATTAATAAGGGCGCCATAAAGTATATTATGACGAAGTGGTCCGAACTGGAGGCAAAGTTTTATAAATCAGAGTTAGAAAACCAAAGATTAAAGGGCATTTTGGATGAAAAGGAAAAATCAAATATGACCAGTGGAAGAACTGCGGAGTTAAATTCTGATCTATACCCAAGTTATGCAAACGTTGTTACAAAGCGAATGTTGCCAGGTGTTCCAACAATTTGACCTAAACCACAAGCACCAACTACAGTTCTGTTGGTTAAACCTAACAAAGAGAACGACTGCAGAACCAATGACAAAAGTTAGGAAAATACATATATGCAATGCTTTAAAAACTTGTAAAAATAAAATAAAGATCAAGAATATAAGAAAAATGAAAAATAAAGCAGTAGTTACAGAGTTAGACTCTGAAGAAGACATGCGCATGGTAAAAGTAGAATTAACAAAAATTGGACTGCAAGCAGATATCCCAAGAAATCGTGGAACAACGATTAGTGTCTATGATGTGGATAAATCCTTGTTAAAAGAGCAAATTGTGGAGCAGATTTGGTTGAAAAATCTGAGTGATGTAACATTGGATGAGAGTAAAAAAAGGAGGCCATTATACCCAGATTTAGTATGAAGATGAAGTGTGCGGAAAAAGTGAATTGTGTGATTGAAATTTCTGGCTTAATATATAAGCTTCTAGTAGCACAGGGTAGAATTTATATCGACTTCACTTCTTGCAGATTGAAGCCTTTTCTAAATATAACGCGGTGTTTTAAGTGCTACGGCTATGGGCACCCAGCGAAATGGTGCACCACAAAAGAGCAGACGTGTGAGAAGTGTGGGGAACGTGGGCACCTAAGTGCGGATTGTCCTAGAAAAGAGTCTCCGGTATGTATCTACTGTAAGCGCGCTAGAAGAAAAGACATTTCCCATTCGGTGAAGGATATAAAATGCCCGGAGTAAACCGGGTGTCCCAAAATTATGCAGCAAGCGGGAACAAGCACATTGTTTATAACAAAAGAAATCGAAAATTCCTTTACCTTTTTTTGATTTGAAGCACCGTTTTGGAGATACAAGCTTCCAAAATATCGTGGTCTGACTTGCGGCCCGCGCGGTTCGAACATCAGCTGGAGGCATATACGCGAGAAAAGTATAGACCAGCGGTCAGCGGGGAGAGGGGCACAGCTGTTGTTCGGCGAAATCTCAGCTGAGCGTCGATGGATACCCCTCTCCCCTCTGACCGCTCGCCTATATTTTTCTCGAGTATGTCTCCAACTGAGGTTCGAACCGTGCGCGCCGAATGTCAGACCATGATATTTTGGAAGCTTGTATCTCCAAAACGGGGCTTCAAATCAAAAAAAAGGTAACGGAATTTTCGATTTCTTTTGTTATAAACAATCTGCTTGTTCCCGCTTGCTGCATAATTTTGGGACACCCGGTATAAATCAAATACAACTTTATAATAAAAAACTGAAATGGGATTAAACGTTTTGCAGATCAACGCGCAGAGATCGAAAACTGTTGCTGCTGACATAAGTAGCTTAATAGCCAAAAGTCAAGTTAAAATGACGACAAGTGGGAAAACTCGATGTACCTTCAGCAGATTTTCACGAAGATTGTAGGAAAAGGTATCCAAATTTGGCAATAAGACGAAAAGTAGATTCGACTGACAACACAGAAGCAAGTTGTAGTGTTGAAAAAAAATGCAAATTTGATTTTTCTGCGTTATGTATGTGTGTGATACACGTTGAAAGAATAGTAGGAGACAAGTGCGGAGTCTCACGCAGTCCAACACACTATACCGACTTCTTGAATTAGCCACTCGGGACGAAGACTCCAATAATGAATTAATAAAAAGATTGCTCAGTTTGCAAGACGAAAACAAAGGTAAGGGTTTCTAGCATCACACATGCTACTGCACACTCACGATTTCATATACACCAAAAAATGCCGAGACAAATGCACAGTTGGAAGAAAATTTTGAAAATATTTGTATATTTATCGAGAAAAGTGGTCGTTACAAATTTACTACATCAGATTTTCAAGGATTGACGACAAATGATATAAGCAGACATATTTTATTTAATAAATTAAAATCAAAATATGGTAGCGACATATTCATAAAACAGCAGCAAGGCAAACGGACGATAATATACTATAAGACATTAGAGCTGAGTAAAATATGTTCTGATTGGTTTTGCAATGAAGAATCTTTACATGAATTCCAAAAAAAATACGCTCGTATATATAGCTGCTAAAATTTTACGGAATGAAATTAAAAACTTCTCATACGCTGTGCAAAACTACGCTCCCTCAAGCACTTTCTTGGATAATATTTCTACAGAAGTTTTAAACAAATTTTTAGCTGATCTTTTATTTAACAGAAATCTCAAACAAGATAACTATGTGAAAAGAGATAATATTGCGCATAGTATTGTATCAATCATATGTCTAAATATATTTACATCTCATTTGCAACTGGCTGTTGGCACTTACGTCCATGGGAAAACAGGTTCCAAACTTATGGTTGATCTACTTAATAAATTGGGAGTCAGTGCGTCTTATTACAATTTACAAATGTACGAAGCCCCTACTTCCATGCATCCTCCTTGAACAATTTTTGATGATACTTTTGTGCAGTATGTAGATGACAATACTGATCATAATGTTTCTACGATCGATGGATACAACACGTTTCATTGTCTTGGAGGAATAGCCGTGTACACGCCAGCCTATTCTGTAAACCACGAGGGAGGCACTCCAAAACTTAAAAAATTACCAACATCTCAGGCTCTGTCAACGAAAAATCAAATTCCGACGTATCCGTTAAATCAAAACTCGGAAAATCATTTTCAAAAAACAAATTTTGTTGACACAAATACACTGCAGCTAAGAAAGCTACCATTTTTGTCTCCGGCATACGTAGGATATTTATTCGGGAAATAAATTACATCGCGTTACATCGCGCGAGGTGTCTTATGAGACTTCTCATATAATATGTTTGTCGTTCATAAACGAGCCTCCATCTAGATTGACAACCATTAATACTTTTTTGCAGTTCACAAAAGAAGATACTGCAAAAATTGATCAAAGTGTGTCAATTTTAACATTCGACCAGCCTCTATACTGGAAAGCACGCTCTCTTATTACAGAACAAGATAAAGTCCTAGTTAGATTAGGAGGACTTCATCTTCTAATGTCGTATCTTGGAGCCATTGGTTTTGTAATGAGTGGAAGTGGTTTGGAAGATTTGTGGGCAACTATATATGCTCCTGAATCCGTCAAGAAGATGCTGGGAGGCCATGCTTTTTCAAGAGCATTACGCGCTCATATATTAAGCTTTACAGCGTTAGGCATGACAATAATTGAAAAGGAGCAACGTACCGAAGAAAATAAAATTTTTATACACAGTTTTTTTTAATGTTGGTCCACAAACCCAACACACATTTGTTTAATCGCGTACGGTTTTGTATCGATTAGCGGGAAAGGTTCGGAACGATAATCTCGTCTATATCTTAGAGTAAATGAAACGGCACTCGTATAACAACACAGTGTATTTTAACAATAAAACGTATCACTATTTAATATAAAAATAAGGGGTAAACCCAGTCTCTAAATTAATAAACTCGACTCGTCGGCAAGGGCCGTACGAGAATGCAGAAATAATACTTCGCGAAGGCGCGGGAAAAATAACGGTATATCGGCACGGCCGGCTATAAGTTTGCACTCAGTGATGGCGAAACAAAGAGTGATTAAACACCGTTAATTTCGAATTAATGTGAGGCGGGGGCGACCTCTGGACGGAGTGACGTCACGGCTAGCGCTGCGCTATCTCCTAGCGCGGCCGCGCACTCGCTACCCAGAGGGTTCGCGCGTTTGGCTGCTTGCTGACGCAGGATGGCGCGAGCAGTCGCGCGAACATACCGCCCGCCTCGTTGCGAAGTGACGAGAAGTCTGCCTTTGATCGACGGGGCTCGAGTAGAGCCGCCCGCCGTAATCCATGCTGTGACGAGTGCCACCATGTTGGGCAAAGGGGCGCTGGCAGCGCCGCCCACCGTGATCCTCGGTAATCAGCCGTTGAGAGCAACCAATGATCGAGGGGTTGGATCGATCATGCGCTCAATACGTTCGAACGACGACCCCGGTTGGCTGTCGCGTCGGTCTTATCCGATCAGCCAATCCAAGCCGCCGCTCCTGGCTCGCTACCAAGGAGTGCGCAGTCGCAATGACGTCACTCGTCTTGGGGGGCCATGGGCAGCAAACAGAGCTGCGAGATGGGCCTTGTGAATGAACCATTCGCAGTCCTCACATTCACTACCCGAACGCAGCCATCTTGTCCAGGAAAACACTCTAGTACGAGTTCCAACGGCCATTGAGAAGGAGGTGATGACGGGGTACGTAAGAGCACCAGGTCGCCCACCGAGAAATTGCGTCGCTCACGCTGCCACTTGACTCGCCGCTGTAATTCCTGCAGATATTCGAGGTGCCAGCGCTTCCAGAAACTCTCCTGCAGGCGACGCACCAAATGCCAACGGGAGAGCATCGTCTCTGCGGCGCCCGGAGACGTGAGCTCGGGAGTGCCTAGGAGAGGGCCGCCGACCAGAAAGTACCCCGGAGTGAGGCAATCGAAGTCCTCTGGCAGCGAGGAGGCAGCGTCGTTTTACGGCTTTACGAAAATTGATTTTTATCATAGCAGATGCTAAACAAAACAATAGCGATGTCAAATTCCGCACAAAAACACGTACGTTCAAGGAACTATTCCTCTGGAAGCCAGAGACGAAATCGGGACGCTACTAGGATGGCCGATTTCATTGGTAATAAAGAATTTTACCGCCCAGGAGGATGGGCTGACAATGAAGAAGAAAAATACCTTCAAACACATACGAGCTCTTCTGCGACCAGGATGAACCGGAACCAGAAAAGAGCACAGACATGGAGAAGCGCGCCAAGGGCGCAGAAAATTGATGATGCCACCAATTCAGGTGAGCCATTAAAGACTAAACAGATGGTGGATACGGATAAATACCAATCTACCACGACAACAGCGCCAAAGGATGACCCACTCTACAACTTCACCCAGGGGTCAAGACAACTTATTAAAAGAAGGTGCCAGAATATAGAACACTCAAGCTTTCCAGGGTTGTGCGACGTAGTATACCGCCAGCTCAGAGAGTATGCACCACGATTAGCACGCGAGATGCCATATTCCGCGTTCTTACACGCAATGAACTCCACACTACAAGCATTCATGATTGACACCGCACGGAATGTCAATCAAGAGGCACGATGGCAGTCTGAGGACCAGCCACTTTCCTGCATTCCACGGGAAATGGTTCTACCAGGTCCAATTGCCGAGTACCTTTCACTGATAAACACTAACATTACGCCCGCGGGCGACACTGTTAGAATTAATGTTCCAGATGCAATAATACCTGGAATAGCCAGAACCCCGGCTAATGCAGTTCTAGAGCCGGCGGGTACATTTGGGCCCGTTACCTCAAATAACCATAACGCATATGAAGTTAACGTTGCCCTGTTTATAACTAGACGAAACGTAGAATCCCAAGCGAGGGGCGAGCCTCTTCCGCCACTTCCTGAAGGATACGTTCCCGAGGGTTCCATACCAGCTAGGAACCTGTTGGGCTATTTACCTTACGTCCAGGCTAGTCCTGATGCCAGGAACTTATTATCGGAGTACCGGTTTCCTGATGGTGCTGGAGTTGCCGCACGACTACAACTTTGTCCTGCCTTGATGGTGGATGTTTCCAGTACATTACACCGCTTATCTGACAAGTATAAGATGGTAAAAATGGCTGATGTTGTTCGAAAGCCCAGTCTAGCGTGTACCGTTTACAACACGTATACACACGTTAGGGATGGGACTCCCAATACTGCTGTTCTTGCTGAACAGACGCCAGTCATATCTGGCTTGTTTTCATTTGGCGCAACAACTGCATCTCAAGCTACGATTTTTGGCTTTAAGAAAGAGAGAACGGATGCCGCTCGAGGCTTCTGCTTCGTTATGGCGAATGGGAATGCACTAGCTGGCTGGAACGCAACGCGTAACAGCTACTTCAACATGGCGGATCCATTTAGTCCAGTGATTGATAGGGATTACGCCGCCCTCAGCGAGGAGGCAGCGGACAGCGGACGGGAATTGAGGCATGTTTCCACCATGCATAGGAGAGTCGTCAATTCCTCGAAGGTAAGCATGTGCGACCCTGTAACACGCCGTAAATGGTGTTTAACCGACCTTACCCCGGCCTCCCAGAGGCTCCCAAAATGTGGTGCGCCGGGTGGGATGAAGTGCCACGCAATTTCCCGGTCTGCCAAGTGTCGCTGGAAGTCCGGGTCGCTCGTCGCCCGCGCGTACTCTCGGCGAAGTTCCCGTTCGGCACCCACGAAATTGGTGCAGTTGTCGCTGTACAGGGCAGCGGGTCGGCCTCGGCGCGAGACCAAGCGCTGGAAGGCAGCCAGGAATCCAGAAGTCGAGTAATCGGACACCAGCTCCAGGTGGATTGCCCGAGTTGCCAGGCAGACGAATAAGACTATGTATGCCTTTTGTGATTTGTAGCCCCTACCCTTTGAAAGCCGTACTGGAATGGGTCCAACATAGTCCACTCCTGAGTTGGTGAATGGACGAGCAGGAGACACCCGACCCGTAGGCAAATCACCCATGATTTGCTGCGGCGTTGCAGCACGATGACGGGTGCAGGTCACACACTGTCTGTGGATCTTCCGAATCAGGTTCCGGGCCTCTAACACCCAGAATGACTGCCGCATCACGCACAAAGTTAACTGAGGATCTCCATGAAGGGACTGCTCGTGAAACTGCCTGGCAATTAGTTCTGACACGTAGTGGCGTGGCAGAATGACCGGATGCTTGGACTGGAAAGGCAGGCGCGAATGGGTGAGACGACCTCCTGCTCTCAACACCCCCGCGTCGTCTAGAAACGGGCTAAGGGCCCGCAGTTTACTGGAGCTGCAGATGGGCCGATGGTCCCGCAGTGCCGTGAGTTCAGCGCCAAAGTGAATGCACTGAAGATAGCGCATCCACGCAATACGAGCCCGTGTGATGTAATTTGCTTCGCTGCCCCTGCTCGACGCTCCCTGACGCCTTGCCATGTCGCAAAACCGCAGTAGTACGGCCGTGGTCCTCAGTAACCTGGGCCAGGAGGAGAACCTGGAGAAAACCCGCTCCAATGGCTCCAGCGTGGACGACTCCAGGAGATGTGACACATGCACTCGTGCCTCTGGTGCCTGGAGGTTATGTGCCGAGTCTGACATGGCAGGCCACGACGCTTGAGCCTAGGAAAGCCAAGAGGGACCCTTCCACCACAGGGTCGATTCCAGCAGATCTTTTGGTGTCACGCCTCTTGATGCGGCATCTGCTGGGTTGTCACCTGTCGGTACGTGGTGCCATGTAGTATTCGGCAGGGTGTCTAAGATGTAAGACACCCGATTGGCTACAAAACACAGCCATGAGGAGGGGTGTCGGCTCAACCATTCTAACACCACTGTAGAATCCGACCACGTGTGTATCCTCCGTGGCTCCAGGTCTGCCTCATTGATTACCTTTTTCAGAAGGCGGACGAGCAGCACTGCACCGCAGAGCTCCAGGCGAGGGACGCTGATGGATTTGACAGGTGCCACCTTCGTCTTGGCCACCAAGAGGGACGTGGTGATCTCCCCCGTGGGCGCGGTTACCCGTGCATACACGACAGCGGAGTAGGCGCGTGTGGACGCGTCAGAGAACCCGTGGAGCTCTAGTGCATGGTTCGAAGACGAGGCTAACCACCTGGCTACTCGGATGTCGCGTAAACCCGGAAACGAGGTTATGAACCCCTGCCACCGACGAGCGATCTCAGCTGGGAGTGGGTCGTCCCATTCTACGTGTGCGAGCCACAACTCCTGAATCATTATCTTGGCGCCAATCAAGACAGGTGAGAGCCATCCCAGGAGGTCATACAGTCTCGAGATGGTGGATAAAATGACCCGTTTGGTATGCTGAGCAGGTCGCAGGTGGCACCGAAATAGAAACTCGTCCGTCGTAGTGCTCTACGAGATTCCTAGGACGGCCAGGGAGTCGTCGGCATCCTGAGATGGCAGGTCGACTGCTGCTGACGGCGTGTAACCGGCCTCCGGAAGCAGTTCCGGGCAATTCGCAGCCCATTTCCCCAATGGAAAGCCAGCGCCCTGCAACAACCGTGTTACCTGATCCTTGCAACGTATGGCGTCATCCAGCTAATCTGCGCTGAAAAGAGCGTCGTCGACGTAGAAATGTCGGTCCAAAATTGGACGGCCAAGCGGGAAGGAAGCTCCGTCATCGATCGCAAGCTGCCTCAGGACACGGTTGGCTAGGAACGGGGCCGAAGCTGTGCCGTAGATGACAGTCAGCAGCTGGAATGGCGTAAGTGTTCCCGTGGGCGTTCTCCTCCAGAGTACGCTGGTCTCTCCTCCACGCTGGTGGTCGACGTCTCGCGAATCTATCCGAATTTGCCGGAACATCTTAACTATGTCGGCCTTGTAGGCAAAACGATATTTTCGTCAGCGTAAAATTATTGACACCAGGTCCTGTTGTAATTTAGGTCCCACCAAGAGCTGGTCGTTCAGCGAGGAGCCGTTTGAGGTAGCGCTTGACGCGTTAAATACTACTCGCAGTTTCGGACCATGCTCAGCTGCCTTCAATACTGGGTGATGCGGCAGGTACACCCTGACCTCTGTCGTCGGGAGGGGAACTGTCACCTAGCGCATATGCCCCAGGGTCTCGTATTCCTGGAGGAATGCGGAGTATGCCTCAGCCAGAGGGGGGCTCTTCAGGAGGCGACCCTCAACTTTCCCCAGGAAGCAGGCGGCTCGTTTAAAGGATTCTCCTATAGGGATGGGAGACTCACCCTTGAATGGCAGCCGCACAACGTAGCGCCCATCCGGCAGGCAACTGTGTGTCTCGATTTCTAGCCAAAGAATTTTTGAGGCCTCCTCGTGGCGCTAGAAGGGCAACGGCTGTCGGGTTCGCTCGGCAGACGGCTAACGTCAAAAATGTGGCACACGTCTGGGCGCCTGGGCAGCCACCCCTGCCTGGGTTAGTCAAGTTGCGCACTGTCTCTCCGGAGTAGGCGTTGTGACCCGTAACAGTGCAGGCGCTGGGACAGTTGTACGCTAGAGCCCAGTTCGAACGAATACAGATGGCTAAAAAGCAGCCGGTGCCAAGGCCCGGTTGCAAGGATTTTTATTTTTATATTTTTACGGTACCTCGAAGGTGGCGAGTAGCGTACAAAAGCTCTGAGAGCATTCATGAGAAAGAAAGACGTGCCATAATGAGCAGCACGGGCTCTTGGTGCCGGTTAAAAACCCACCTCAAAAGGCACGCAAAGAAAAGACCGTCGCTTTTCTGCCATTTGTATCTATGCTGCTATACCCAAGGCAGGATAAAGTAATTTGGTACGCGGGGCTCGGGCTCAAGCCCGCCTCTGTAATGGAGGAGGCCCTAACGGGAAGGTCTCTGCGGGGCAGTCATGTTACTCCTAGGTGCAGCAGGGGTCAGAATGCGGCCTAGAGGAAGTAGATAGACTGGCGCTCGCGGCTTGCGTGAGTTCTCGGTGCTTGGCCGCCTGCAATGTGTCCCCGCGTTGCAGCGTGTGTAGCCTAAGCCGAGAACCGCCCGCGACAACGTAACCGAGGCTTGCGGAGTCACCTCGAGTGACCGCCCTCGGCACGTTGAGTCGGTGCTCCAGAGCGGAGGCTAGTCGCTCCGTTCGTTTATGCCTTAAAGGCGAGGTAACGGTGCCGATCATCTTACGGGTGTGAGGCGTACACTAACTGTGGTGGTGGTGTCCCCCACTGCTGCCGTCCACGGGACCGCTGAGCACCCAGCCAAATATGGTGTTCTGCGCAACTGGTGATCGTGCCCCCGCTTGTCGGAGTCCAGGGCGCAACAGCGCTCCATATATGTCGGATCCAAGAATTAGGTCGATCGCCCTTGGTTTATGCGGAACCGGGTCCGCCAACTTCAACCCCCGGAGATGAGGCCACCGATTCTCCCCTGTCAGACGCCTAATGTTGAAGGCTGATAATCTGGGCAGAACCAATGCGCTCACAGGAATCGTGTCTGCCGATCCGGTACAGGCGGCGATGTCTAGGCTAACTCGAGAGTGTGCGTACCCGACCTCGGTCTCCCCCACGCCTGTTACACGTATCATGGCCCGAGAACGAGGCGCTCGTAATATTTGAGCCAGCGACTCGCTGATAAAGGTGGCCTCGGAGCCTTGGTCGAGAAGTGCCCGGGCAACGGTGGTCCGGCCGTTGTTGGACCGTACACGCACTAGTGCCGTGGCCAAGATGATTGCTGGTTGCCGGTCCGTCTCCGCCTGTGAGCAAAATAAAGAACTCTCCGAGTCTGTTGCCGCTTCTGCTCCGGAGGTGCTCTCAGTCCCTGTTCCAGGAGAGGACGGATTCGGGCGCGACTGTTCTGGATGGAGCAGCGAGTGATGTTTCTTGCCGCACCGAGCACACGTGAAGCTCGAAGGACACGCCGAAACACTGTGATCCGACCGTAGACAGTTCACGCACCGATGATTCTCCCGCACTATGGTTTGACGCTGTGTCACGGTCGCGGCTTTGAAACGGCTACAGCGAAACAGTGGATGTTTCTCCCGACAAACGACACAAGGCGTTTCCCCAGGTCGTGCAGTGATGGCACGCAGGGACGAGAACCGTTGAGGCCTGGTGGTACCCTGGTGAGAGGACGCCGACAGCGCGTCTCGGCTCTGCTGTACGGCAGTCATGGACTCAATCCGGGTTTCTAGGAAGCTCTCTAGCTGCTGGAAGTTAGGTACCTCTTTGCTGGTCCCCAAGAAGTTCTCCCATTTCTCCCTGGTTTTAACATCAAATTTTTGCACTAAAATATGCACCAACAGGTCGTCCCAGGTTAAATTTGTTAGGAGAGCGAGACTCTGTTTGGTGGTGTCCCGGAGGTTTGAGAGGTCCGATGGAACATCCCTGCCGACTGGAGGTAGCAGAAGAAAACGGTTAAGGAGATGGGCCAGAACCACTCGTTTATTTTCGAACCGGGCTCGCAAAGCCTCCCAGGCAGCCTGAAAATTCGCCCTCGTGCTGGGAATTTGGCTGACTAGCTGGACTGTACTTTCCTCCAAGCAGCCCTTGAAGTAATACAACCGCTGTGAATCGGTGAGGCCGGGGCGGTTGATTACAAGATCTTCAAATAGGTCGCAAAATCCTGGCCAATCCAAGTACGACCCGGCGAAGCGAGGCAGCGGAATGGAGGGGAGCTGCGGCATGGAGGCGCTCTCCTGAGGAGGGTTCGCTGCGGGATCGTTCGCACGCTCTTCTTGGCGGGAAGCTCGGAGCTGCTCGAGAAGTTTTGCAAAATAGCTTCTCGCCCCAAAGAAGGCGTCCTCGGCTGCGGTAAACTGGTCCTCCGTAAAATAGGGTCGACTTTTCTTATCGGAGGGGGTCGCTTTCATACAGATTTCCATGCTGTGTGTCGAATTACCGACCATCGTTGATCGAGGAGAGTGCGTCGATCTTCTACGGCTGCTACGGTAAAATTATCTTTCCCCACTTTTTTGAAGTTTCCCACTATACGCGTTACTGCCCTATAGGTACGTAAAGTTTTAAAAAGGTTGTACCTGGGTAGGGTAGAACGTGCGTTTATGTTCACGGTACGCTCCTGACCCCAAGCGCCCGCAAAACGTCTAGACGCTCGCTCACTGGCCCTTCCTTGAAAGTGGTGGGGCAGTCGGCGAGCACCTCGAAAATCGGCTGAAAAGTGCGCGACCTTGACATCACTGCTTTACGGTGTAAAGTTTACGCCATACATTTTCCTGACCGCAATTCTTGTCCGATTTTGTCGAACAAAGTGTCATTTGAAAGAGAAAGGTTCAAGGCACGAGCGTGTATTTTCAAATTTTCAAATAATTACGTTTTCGCTGAAAAAATCGTCTAAAACAACATTAATTATTGATCCACGCTATACATATTAATAAAAACTTGTTTTGAAAATCTGAAAATATACGCTCGTGTCTTGAACCTTTATCTTTCAAATGACACCTTGTTCGATAAAATCGACCAACAATTACGACCAGGAAATAGTATGGCGTAACTCCTTGCAAATGCATTGAGCGGTGATCGGCACATGTAGACCGCGCCGTGTATTACAAAGATATGCGCCAAAAAAATTTCTCATCCGTAATTCTTGACCAATACGGACGAATATGACATTAATTTAAAGAAAGAGTATGGTGTATCTATGCAATATTTCGAAATGTGGCAGCTACATTGTATAGGAAGTCCACAAAACAGAGATGCCTTGAATTAAATATCAGTAAAAAGCATCGAAAATGCAAAGGTATAGGCCAAGTACAAGAGGATGTGACTTTGGAATAGCTTTCTCGTTAACATAAACTTGATTGTACGATGTATTTGAAATCGAACAAATGCGAGCAAGTACAAATCATTTGTACAGCATCCACATCGATGCTATCGCTAAGTAAATATATTAAATTAACTAAATTTCCCAAAAATGATGTCTCCTCATTTAATTAATAAATCTGTTTAGTGCTCGACTAAATGTACTTGCCATAAAAACTTCACCCATCATCAAGTTCTGAATAACTTTTGCCTAAGATGTAAGTGTTAAAAATTTTATTTTATGTTCTTGATTAATGTAATATAGTAAAGAAATCTGTAGTACGTAGGGTGACTAACGGTTTCGTAAAACACCCTTTTTTCAAATTATTATTTAACTATGAACCCATTACCGTCTCACTTTGAAACTTTGAGAATCACTTACCAAAAGTATAAACTATTTATAGGAATTTTTAAAAAATTTTGAGAGTGGCACTTTTTGAGAAAATCAAAATCAAAATATTGAATTTGATGTCACAAACAAACTTTTTATAACAAAGTATGTTGTGTTGTACATCAAAAAAGGGGGCATTTAAAACCGAGTAAAATGACACCAGTCCCAACTCTCTAGCTCAATTAGGAGAAAAGATATGGTGATTTGAACACATGTCGGTTATGCTTTTTTGGCGGATTTTACCAAACTTTCCATAGCCGTAATTTTGAAACCGTTTGAGATATTTGAAAAAAATTTGGCATTTTTCTTAATCTCTATAAGGCCAGCCTTCGTACCAAATTTCATCAAATTCTGAGATGGTCATGTCAAATTTTTCAATAAAGTGTATTGATTTCACATGGAATGACCTAAACGGATCTGATTAATATGGTGATATGATGATGATATACGATGATGTGAAGGAATATACCAAATTTTCCGTTAAACGTTATTTCCTTTTAAGAAATATAGTAATAAGAATTATGTATTTATAAAATTTCAAAAAGTTTTTTAAAGAAGTAATACAAAAAAGTCAGAGAGACTTCCGGAGCCAGGAAAAGTTCAATCTATAGGTGCGTTTCAGGTCAAGTATACAAGGTTCTCGCAGCATGTTAGACATTGTTTAAAAACTTGCATAATGATTTTCTTAAAATTTGTTGAATCTTAAAAAAAATTTAATTATTTATTTAAAAATTTTTATTGTGGGTAATATTGAAAACGAAAATACATTTGAGGAATTACCAAAATATTAAACATTTAATTATTGCAAGATAGTGCAGGATTTGTATACGTTTGGTTTTTCAATTCTTAATTGGAAAATTATAATAAACATAGAAGTGTACAATAACGGTTTAATTACACAAAACCATCTTATTAAAAAGGTCTAAATTTCAAATAATTGTTTGTATGAATTGTTGAAGAACGCTTTTGATTTCTAGAACTTTTAGAACTTCAATATGGCCCTATGTATATCCCTGAAAATGTTTTTCAATTTACGTACAATAACGTCATCGTGTCTTCTAAACGTACCTATACTTCAACAATCTATTTGAAGAAAAAATAGTTTTTTTGAAATCATGAATTTTTTTATTATCGTGACATCTTCTGATCTAATTTTACAGTATACCTGCAGAAACATATACTAATTTCATTGTTAAGATGTGTAGGTAATATCATAACACTCTTACAAACAGATACGGAACAATTTAGAGATTCGATATCCAAGATAGTAAAGCTTCAATGCAAAACATGTAACAAAAATTTGTTAACAGTACCGATAACTACACGTTTCGGACAGACTCAAAAATTTGCTGACTTTATCATGGAAGCCCGGTTTACAGAACAATTTGATTATGAATTAAAAAAAAGTTTGTAGAAATATGAAGAGACGCTTTGACATGTATCGAACTTCTAGAAACGAAATACCTTTTTATAACAATTTAAACAACCATTATATTAAATGTATAAATTATTGATAACAGTTTCATATTTTCTGAATTACGTACTAATGCGTGCATCACGAAGGTGTCTTTCTTTCCCGCTCTTTCGTATAATTCGTTCTCATTGTGGCGTACTATGGCTCGGGATATCAACAACAATACATTTGACTGCATACTTTGTTTCTATCTATCCGTCGCTCCGTCGCGTTCGCACTAGCCAAACACACGAACGTGGGCCGAGCAAGCATGTGTGATAGCACGTTTGACGACGAGGAAGGCATCAATGCGGAATTCATCATCGTCCGAATTTGTCTTGCATAAGAGCCCTTCTTTTTTTTGTTCAGTCTGTCGCGCTCGCGGTGCTCGCACTACGATCGCCGAGAGTAAGTGCGACGGTGTGTCTTTGCCGGCCGCGGCGACTCTTTCATTTTATTCGAAACATTTTTCTAATCATTTTACCGGGCATTTAACACTTATGTCCAATATTTGATCCCACAGCGTCGCTGAATTTTAATTAAATAGAAATGGTATAATAATTAGATGTTTCTTATTCATTCATTTCGCATTATATTAATCTCCTGAATTCAATATTTCGCGAAATTTATTCCTTATTTACCGAGACAATATTGTAACTTCTAATAGATAATTGATAAACATATTATAATTGTCATACTAAATCAATTTATTGAAAATTGTTAGATAAAGGTAACACTGAGCTTATATCTAACATATATGTATGTGTAAGACAATCACTGGATACTATACATCCATACTGCGACATCTGTACAATTATCCTATAGTTAACAGAATATTAGAGCGCCGCACATCCTAGTCATATAGCTGTAAGTTAGACGTAATTATTATTTATTATTTGTTTCTTTAATATACATTCAACGGCTAATTCTTAAAATTACTTTCTTTTGTTATTATTATTGTTATTTAACCGTTTTATTTTAATGATCGCAGATTATATTAATATAAATTAAGTATACTTGGCCTTTTTAAGCGATCAAAAACCACTTTTTTAAAAAAAGTCTTTGATACTTCATCTTCTGATATTTGAAAAATTCATTATATAATATTTCCGGAATCTGGCATTTAATTTGAAATTCTAAATTTTGTAACTCTGTTTTAAATTTGTTTTCTTTGCTATGTAAATCACGTATTTCTATTTTTAGGAGGTTTTCCTTAAAAAAAAACATATAGGAGTTAAGTTTGTTAATTAAAGAATTGTTGAATAAACAAATGTTAATTTTGATATTATTAATATGCGATGGAAATATCTTGGTTGGTGGTTTTTGATCGCTTAAAAAGGCCAAGTATACTTAATTTATATTATTGTTATTGTTCTTTATTTTCCTTTTAATTTTAATTTTTATGATACTCACGCCACAAATGAACCGAAATAATGCATAATGTATTATTTTTACTTATAATTTTACAAAGGTATTTCCACAGGTACTGTAAATAAAGCGTACACGAGGAATTCGTACATAAAATTAGATGTTTTTATTATTGTACAGGTGAATCGCATGTGCAGGGGTTATTCATCGTAAAAACAAGGGAAGCAGTAATTGTATCGGCACCTTGCACACCTTACAAACGCCGCATTTCTACAGCTACATGGTTTTTTAAAGTATCCATAGAAAAATAAGCTTGATTTACATTCATAAAAGTTTCTCTTTTGTCGCAGGGTTTGGCAGCGAACCACGCTTAACGCAACATGTCGCGGAATATTGGCGAGGATAGCTGGTGATGCACGATGGAATGTATTTTGATGCAGTCTTCTCGGGATGTGATTTCTCTTTCTCTCTCGATGAGATAATAGCAGTTTTGAGTCTTTCTGATAAAATTCTTACCTGACGATAAAAATGCATATCGCAGGGTTGCACTAGAGGAGTGCATTTGGGAGGAATCACTTTAATACTGCACGTTGGCAATCCATTTTCATCTTGGAAAATGTCGTCGTATAATTGTGGATTTGGTTGTCCTCCCCACGAGTCAATCAACAAAAGAAATTTGTTTATCTGCACGTAGGGCTTCATTACATCAATTAAACAATTTATGTACAGGGCTGTTGAAAGTTTACCGGATTTTGAACAAGTAGTGACAATATTACTATATTTTTCCGCGTACTCATCCACCGATTTTTTAACCCTCGGTCCAAAATATCCAGTGCTCTCTTTCAGGCATACGAATACTGTTGGCAGAAGATTTCCAGAAAGGGCCATCGAATATTGCGCTGTATACGAATGGATTACTTTGTTCATATCCTTTCGTTTCACGAGAACTAGTTTTGATTGTGAGCCTTTTTGATCCAGGGTTAGGTTGTAAATGGACTGGCACTGACAACCTTGACAGAGAATGTACGAATGTGAAATCAAATTTTATTATATGTGGCGTTAAAAAGAGTGTTTCGATTGACGTAGACGAATAGTAACTTACCCGTTTGATCTGTATTGATAACAAAATCCTTATCGTAATTTAGGATGAGAGCCCGAGCCTGGACTCGAAAGTTCTCTGCCGCAGAAAGGGTTTCCTCGATAGTGGTAGTCTCTCGTTCCGATACAAAGTTTGTGACTTTCCTCTGACGAATCCTATGCTTTTGTTTGAAGTCTTTATCCCATTTCTCCGAGGCTTTGAACTCGAAATCTGCAAATTGATTGGCAGCAGTAAGTGCCCATTGTTGCAGTTTTCTCGTGCTGACTTGTTGGCAATTATTCCGCGCTTCTACGAAGCGATCATGTGTCCAGGTATCAATGGTGTTGCACTTATCCATCTTGGTTCCACCGCTTGCAATGTGTTCTTCCCAGATTTTCAAATCTCGCATATACTTCAAGCGATGTGCTCCTTTCGTTTGCAGACTCTTTAAATTCCACTTTGGATGTGTTTTTGCAAGATTAACCACCATTATTTTGTAATCGAGCGGAACGTAATATGGATCATCTTTAAATTTGTTTCCATCCGGTTCGTCGTCAGACTCTGCTTCTGAAAAAATGACATCCTCGACTTCTTTATATTCACCTCCTTGATCGTAGTCTTCGAAAGAAATGAACTCATCGACGCACACAAACGAATTCTCTGACAAATCGTCCACTATTTTCTCTGCAATTTGAATGAGTTGTTCGGTTATTACCGTGGCACTCTCTGATGCGATCAGATTGTCTTCGGCCAAAAGATGTAACAAATAATCCAGCCCCGAGTTCAACAGTTGTTTCGACGTTTCGCTGTGGAGACTATCAGCACACATCACATCTTCTTCTTGTTCTACCGATGTTCCAGGTACATCAATATTTTCGCTATCAGTATTCGACATTTTCGAATAACTGGATTTTTTTCACAATATTCACGTTACTCGGTCGAGAGCTAGCGAACGACTGATGCTGACAGTTGCATAACGACAGCTGGCCACTTTTCCCCTCTACCTTTCATTGTCAGATTTCTCTTCTACCTGCCCCCAAAATTCTTTGGTCACGTGCACCTGCCGAGGACCATTAAAAGAAAGTCGTTATGCCTTATACCTTTGTAAAATTATAAGTAAAAATAATACATTGTGCATTATTTCGGTTCATTTGTGGCGTGAGTATTGTAAAAATTATAATTAAAAAGGAAAATAAAGAACAATAACAATAATAATAACAAAAGAAAGTAATTTTAAGAATTAACCGTTGAATTTATATTAAAGAATCAAATAATAAATAATAATACTAATAAAATAATCAAATTTTACAAATTAATAATTAAAATTAAAAAGATAAACAATAATAAATAATAATAAAAGATAGTCATTTTAAAAATAGTAAATGAAAAAAAGCTTCCCCACGGGGACTATAACCAGCGACTCTCGGACTACGAACCCGAGCTCTTACCGCTACGCCAAGCAGCCAATGAAAATTATGCTAGCATAGCAGGCTCGTGACTTACCGGTCCGCGCAAAAAACGTGTTATCTCATTAACGCTTGGCCATCTAGCCCTCCCACTTGCGTCACTTTCATTTCTAGTTAAGCCCTACATAATATACTATACATTTCGGCGAAATCGGTGATGACGAGTTCGCACCCTCCCCTTGTGTTGGCATAAAGGAGCATTCCCATTGCGTGGGGATACACGCCTTAAGGGGGGCGCCTTGTGTAACGGGTCAAAAAAATATATTTTTTTTTTATTTATTGATTCTATAATACTATATTTAAAGAATACAATCCTAAAGTTTCGTAACGAAATTCGAAGTATTTATGGAATTACAGAGGATTTTGATTTGCGCGACCTAACGGTGCGCCGGGCTTTGTGGTGCGTTAAATTATATCGGTGGTGGAGACACAAAAACGTTCAAAGCTATCATTGATTTATATCCTTATGGTGATGATTTTAAAGTTGTCAAAAGTGAGTGCATAGGACATGTGAAGAAGAGAATGGGTAGTTGCCTAAGGAATGTAAAGAAGAACGAGAAACTTGGAGGGAAAGGCAAATTGACAGATAGTCTTATAAAAAAATTAATAACATATTACGGCTTTGCTATTCGAAGGAATATCGATAGCGTGGATAACATGGTAAAATCTGTGATTGCAACCTATTACCATATATGCTCCACAATTGAGTAACCCAACCATGAAAATTGTCCAGCGGGAGCAGACAGCTGGTGCAAGTGGCGCATTGCTGAGGCTACTGGAAAATTAAGTGAATTTGACCATTGCAGCCTGACGTGCAAAAACATTTATTACCAATTTATATAGATTTATCCAAACGAGATTCGCTCGAAAGGTGTCTAGGAGGACACACACAAAATCAAAACGAAAGTTTTAACTGGACTGTCTGGCGTTTATCGCCAAAACACTTACACTCAGGCATCAAAATAATTAAAGTCGCTGCACATACAGCTGCAGGGATATTTAATGAAGGATATTCTGCAGTACTCAAGATAATGGACAAACTAGGAATCAGAATTGGTCAACAAAGCAAATTTTTCGCCGATGTGTGCGATAGAGAGCGACTGAGCAGGCAGGGGCGTCGAAGCTTGAGCAGTAGCAAAGAGGCTCGAACAGCTCGTAGGATGACGTTACTCGCAGAAAATGAATTCTTTGAACAATCGGAGGGTCAACTGTATCGACCAGGAATAGATGATTAGCATCAAAGAGCGGTAAGCATCGAGAAACTTGTCTTTTTTTGTACCGAAAACTTTAAACGCGTTTTCCTCGAAACTACATTTTTCAAGTTGGCGTGCAGCATAACTAAAAAAATATTTGTTCGATCATGTTTCCACTTTACGTATATGTAGATAACTGAATTCACCTCTAGTTATACCTACTTGTTTGATGATTCAGTTATTTAAATAATGGTTATTGCATACTAAAAGCTTAAATGTTCCGTGAAATACGCAACTTATTCATTAGAACCGCATAAAACGATTAATTTTTGCACTTTTGTTTATCGATTTTAGGTATATCCATAGCGTAATTTTATTAAGAAAACAAATTTTCTTATTTTTTTGTTCCAGGATAAAAACCAGAGGGCCTACACTGCACGCCGTTAACGCATGTCATCGCCGACGCTACCGGAGGACAATCGTCATTACATTTAAATTAACTTATAGTTCTAAATAAAAAATTTTTTTTTTAACTCTCGAAACATTGTACATAATATACAAAAAAAATAGAAGGGTCTGTTCAGCCATTTCTTTAGAAAAAATTCCGGAAAATTGTCTTATTTTCAGAGGTTTACACAAGGCGCCCCCCTTAACCTTATCTATCAGATATGTCGCCACCTTCCCGCCTGCAGGGTGAAACCATCCTTTTGTTTTGTGTTTACGCGTTGTTAACTGCTCACGTCTTTAACTGTATTCACGTCGTATAAAGTTAATAAATCAGTTTCATTTTGTTGTCGTGCCACAAATATCTATCCGCGTACATTATTTATTATTCACCGCATCTTCCAAGTCACGGATCCTCTCCCACAGGTTACTCTCCCACAGGTTATCCAGTGACATTGGCTCATCGATACATTTTTCGTGGTAGTGTGTTAGTGTTCGCTCTGTATCCCTTTCAAGAGGCCCGTTACGAGGCGGCATAAACACTCCCGCTACTACAAGACATTAAGGGCGTTGGGTACGATTCGTTCGAGACATGTGTGACCTCAGCGACGGGTGCGGAGAAAATACGAATTACAGGGGCAGTAGGACACTCACTGTCCACACCATCTATCCCGTCTATCGGTGTGTCTATGTGTCTGTAGCTCGGCTATTCCCCTCTCACGATCATTGCGGGGATCGGGCGACTGAGCGGGGAAAAGCGTTTCTGAAGCATGAAAACTTTTTAGTACGGCCAACCGAAGACCAATACAACATTTTATTAACAAAATTCATATCTCTTAATTGAAGGGTAAACAAAAGAATTTTAGTGTGTAAAATTAAATAAAAAAATAAATAAATAAATAAAAGAATCTTTTAATAAATATAAAAGTTTGTATAGAAAAAACAATTATTGCAACGTTTTCACAAGTGCATAAAATGCAAAAAATTAGATCATCCTTCAAAGGCATTCAATTGTTAAAAATAAAATGTGTTGCGTTTATAAAATTGTTGCAATAGATTAATAATTGTTTTATAATACTTATATGTTTTCTCAGTAAAAAGCTTTTTCTTTTACTTAAATAATTTTTGGAATTTACAAACTTGTACCAAACTTTGACTGACTGCAACACAAAAAGGTTAGGAAATTTGTTTAAACTCTTCAAATAATATTTAATAACTGTAAAAGTATTACAAATTTTTAAACTTTTATATTTTGGCATTAAAGTTCTTTTGTTTACACCTCGACATCTATTAAACTTTATGAGTTATTTTTTAATAAATGTTGCATTGGTCTTTGGTTGCCTGTACCTCCAAAATTTTTAAAGATTCAGAAAAATTGTGTAAATGGTGTTTTCTTTTCGCGATTGTACTACTACATACAAAGTAATGTGTGATCTGAGAAGTAGTAGGTCAATTGCACCTACTAAGTTTATGCTATATGATTTTCTATCAGATGCAGGCGTGATTCAACATCATTATAATACTTTAATTAATGTAACGCTTTTCGATAACAATATATGATTATATATACCTATATTGTATAATACAGTAAATTACTTAACCAATCTACCATCTTCAAATCAAAGCTATCTGATTCAATTTCAGGTAAAATTCTTTTATTGTAGTATGTAATATATTAGATATTTAATTCAAGGCATCTCTGTTTTGTGGATTTCATATACAATCTAGCTGCCACATTTCGAAATATTGCATAGATACACCATACTCTTTCTTTAAATTAATGTCATATTCGTCCGTATTGATCGAAAATTACGGATGAGAAATTTTTTTGGCGCATATCCTTGTAATACACGGCGCGGTCTACATGTGCCGATCACCGCTCAATGCATTTGCAAGGAGTTACGCCATACTATTTCCTGGTCGATTCTATCGAACAAGGTGTCATTTGAAAGATAAAGGTTCAAGACACGAGCGTATATTTTCAGATTTTCAAAACAAGTTTTTATTAATATGTATAGTGTGGATCAATAATTAATGTGGTTTTAGACGATTTTTTCAGCGAAACCGTAATTATTTGAAAATTTGAAAATACACGCTCGTGCCTTGAACCTTTCTCTTTCAAATGACACTTTGTTCGACAAAATCGGACAAGAATTGCGGTCAGGAAAA
Organism: Mimumesa dahlbomi; assembly: GCA_917499265.3. Taxonomy (NCBI): domain Eukaryota; kingdom Metazoa; phylum Arthropoda; class Insecta; order Hymenoptera; family Crabronidae; genus Mimumesa; species Mimumesa dahlbomi. The sequence continues at coordinate 3,791,170 of OU824118.1, read as the reverse complement.
TGTATGGCGTAAACTTTACGCAAGGCTTTACGCCGTAAATTGATTTTTAAAAAAACAACATTTTCATTTACAAAATCGTATCTTAAAAAAGGTTATTTTTCAAAGCCGTATTCTGAATAAACAAAAACTTTTTTCAAAAGTCCGAAAATCTACGCTCGTGTCTTGAACCTTTATCTTTAAAATAAGACCGCATTTGTTAAAATCGGTCTAGAATTGCGGCCTAAAAACGACATGGCGTAAACCCTTGCAAAACGCTGGGGTACCCAACGCCCTTAACTTGTACCAGTAGGAACTGTCGCGCTGCCGCGCCCAACGGAGCCCTCTGATTGGCTGTCGTTTTTCCTTAATAACTCCTAATGTTACATCCCTATATTAGAATTACCTGAGCTATCGACTGGTTCCGGGCGCATCCAAGGGAATGGGACACCCTGTATACATATAGAAAGAATCTGGGGAATGTTAGCCCGTGCTGTGCATAGAGACGAGAAACAGTTTATATCGATGGAAAAGTTGAAAGCTCGTATTGAAGAAGAATGGGCCAAATTAAATCATGATCAGATAAAAAAAAATGAATCGATACCACAGCGATTAATTGAAACTATAAAAATAAAGGTGACACAACACGTTACTAATAAATAGAAAAAAATGTTTTTCATGAACTTCCACCCACTTTTTCTTGCTTAAAATATACACTGTTTTATAGTTTTGTCGCACCTTATTTTATAAAAAATTAGAAATTTTAACGAAACTTTTTTCAATTTAATTAAACAACATTGCCGCTATGGAAATATATGTATTTTGTTTGATTCTTTGAATTAATAACGAAAACTTTTACGAAAAAATTATCATTAATAAAATATTAGCACAAGTCGTAGGTGTTTTATAGTTTTGTCGCGGAGTGTATTACGTAAATGCCGCCTAACGGATCCTGAACCATCTCCGCGGGCAGTGCGGCGAGGGGATTGATTTTGCCTCGCGAGATTCGTCTGTCGCGGCGCGACAGTCAGTCCCCTCGCCGCACTACCCCCTGAGATGGTCGAGGTATGTTTTGGCCCACAGAACATACATACACCCCCGTACAAAAGTATCCGAACACTTACGCATTTGCCAAATTCTCCTAAATATATTTTAAATTTACTTTCTTTTATAGATTTTTGATGTTGTCCTTTAATCTTGATGTTGTTCTTGGGTAAGACCAGCAATAGTTATAAATTAATACTGTTGATAAAGTTATTATAAAGCAAAGTAAGCGGAACATACATACATATAGAAGCGATATGACGTTATACAGTTTTAGACGATTTTAGCTCCAATCCATTCGTTTCTCACATTCTATTTGGTATATTTTTTAGCATTTATCTATTTAATATACTCCTTGTATAAATTCGTATGGGTTTTCATACCATACAGTGGATATTGGCCAATTGAGATTGAAAAACACGAGAGCAGCGCCACACAGACGTTCGGAATACTTTAGTTTAAGTTTGAGAGTTCCAATGATCTTCTATCACTTCTAGTGATAGGCCGCTATTATATTTTTAACTAATTAAGGCTATTCTATTAGAAAAATAGCTGCAAAAACGAAGATTTCGAAGTCTGCGGTCTGCGATACTGTAGCGAAGTATCGTATACGGAGGCTTTGTCTTCAAAAAAAAAGATCAGACTGGCTTCGAAAGACCACCAAAGCAGAAGATGGATACATCGAAGTCTTGAGCAAGCGAAATAGACAAATGTCTGCCGAAGAAATTACGGCAAAGGTTAATGAAAGTAGAGTAGACCGTATTGCAGGTATCATGGTAAAGGGGCGATTATTAAAAGCAGGTTTATGAAGAAGTGTCGCATTAAGAAAACCTCTTTTAAAGCTACAAAATCAGAAAAAAGGCTGGAATGAACCAAAAAACATTCGAACTGAACCATTTTCAAACGGGAAAAAGTTCATTGGAGAGACAAATCTTAATTTGAAATATTTGGTAACAAGCGGCGCACTTTCGCTGGTCGAAAAGGCAATGAAAAATATCTTCCAGGCAGTGTTGCACCTACAGTTAAACATGGTGGTGGTGCAGGAATGATTTGGGGTTGTTTTGGGGCTAATAATGTAGGCGATATAGTGCAAATGGATGGAATAATTGCGAAAAGAACAATATTTGAATATTCTGAAAGACTGTACGGTGCCCTTAGGGAAAACATTTCTGGGTAACAATTTTGTGTTTATGCAGGATAATGATCCAAAACACTGTGCAAAAGTATGTAAAAACTATTTAAAAGATCTCGAAGAAAGGTTTGAAGTAAAAATTATGCAGCGGCCCCCACAGCCGCCGGACCTTAATCGTATCGAGAAGTGATGGGACAAATTACATAGAAAAGTGAGAGAGAAGTGCCCAAAAAGTAAAAAACAGTTATGGACAATGTTAAAATCAATTTAGAGAGAAATTAAAAAGGATACACTACAAAAATTAGTCGCAAACCTACCGCGAGTCGTACGAGCGGTTACTTCGTAACGGGGAGGACATATGAATGAAAAGGAAATTTAGTCATTTTTATGTCATTTTGTAAGAAGAATTGTGTAAACTATGCTCTCTGTATACTCTACTATAACTAAATGCTTCATAAAAATTAATTTCATTGAGAAATGGGTACATTATTGTAGCATAAGTAAAGTATTTACATGAATTTCATAGGTGTCCGGATACTTTTGTACGGGGGAGTACATATTACCCAATGCAACATACGTTACTAATTCACTGGATTCCAACTATTGATCATTCAAACTTTACGACAATAACAAATGTATCAATGTTTAGTATCAAGAATATATTACCTAATCGTCCTAATGAAAGTTTCTCATAAACGTACAATTAATAAATTACGCCAGTTTATATAATAACATGTTCTGTATTCTAATCATAACTTGTTTCTACAAAGTATCGAAGCTAATGTTGTTAATGTACAGTAATTGCGGTAATATTACAATAATTGCTGTTAAAAGATACCAGAATAATTGGGTAAGAAATTCTACCCAACATTGTAAGAAAATATATTTCAAAAGCGATTTCAAATGATAGTTGATGAAATGAAAATTTAAGTATACAGAATATTGAACTATTCAAACATATTTATTATGTATTCGAAATAGGTGAAATTCCATTCTCTTAGTGAATTCAGATTATAAATATGCAAGTAATTCTGTAAAGGAGCATATCAGGTGTTTAAATAAATGTCATTATATTCAACATGGTTTTATGTACTTTATATTTTCCTCAATGTGAAATTTCAAAAATAAAACAAGAAAACATCATTAAAATATCAATAACAAAAACGAATATAAATAATAATATACACCGAGGTTACTATCGGTAGAAAAACTGAAAACAAACAGTTGTGCTTACCTTAATTATTTGTATACACATTAGAAAAGACTACAATGTTTGCATGTACACAGATTATGTCAAATAAAGATTTACTTTGTTGTCAGCTTTCGTCTAATGTCTTAAATATTACATTTTGCATATAAAATTTTCTATTTAATTATTATGTAATTGTTCGTTTGTGAACACTTGCTATCCATGTTACCGAGTGTATAGACTCGCAAATGTATGTAGAAATCATTGAAGTATCGAAAACGTACCGATAACATGTATCGAAAAAAACGCATAGTTACAAAGACAACACCTTAAAATCGAAACGTTTATAAAACATGTCATTTTAATATAGTGCTGTTATGAGATACAAGTAGATTAGTTTATACATTGCATTTTAAAATCTCATTTTATAATACTAAAATATCATTTTATAAATGCAATGTAACTGTTGTAAAGAGTCGAAAAGGGCCAAGCAAAAATTCGCATTTATCTAAACAAGTACACCAAGAATGATTGCAAATATTTCGCTTCAGTTTTAACGTTAAACAAGCAAGCCTCTTCCACACTCCTTTCTCATTTGCACAACAACGTTATATTCTGAATATTATAACTATCTTACTTAAGCATAATAATATAAATGTTCTCAGAAGACGCTGTATGAAACAAAGATAGATGCAGTAATATCTTGTATATCCACAACGCACAAGTTCTTTAGTACATTATTTGTTATTATCGTGTTGTACATGTAAAGCTTCTTGAGTCATGTGGTAATATGTGTACGATACGGTCTCGGCCAAAATTCCACGCAATGTGACCTTCATGGTTTATTATCTATAAGAAAAAGTAAACAGAGAATATTATTAATATTCGTATCCCCCTTACAAAATACTCTGTTTGCATGAAAAATTGCGTAAAGTCGATATAAGGTATCTATATTTCAACAGAAAAATATTTAAAACGTATTATAACAACTGAAGTTTGATTTAAAATACAAATGTTGAAGACGAAGCCATTACTTAGGGATACCGAAAACACCTGAAAGTGGGATTTTTTTATTACTTATTTTAGGAATCCATATGTAATACAATATTTCACAAGCCGTTTTTTCCAACACCCCGAAATGTATCATAATCAACTTCATTTTACATTAAATGAGACAAGAGAGATAATCGTTTAGTGTGTGTACAGGATTTCAGTGGATACTCTTTATAGATGGAGTGAGATATAAATTTGTTTTATATGCGTAGCTCTAAATAACCATTATCTTTTGTCTTAACTAATCCTGCACAGAGAAATCTAAATAACGTCAATATATCTCAGAATACACGTCTTTGGACGCAGAAAATAAACCGATTTTTATCTCTGCATCATTACTCTTTTACTATGCAAAATAAAAAAAGAATGTTTAGTCAATGCTATGAAGTTAAATTACTATTCGAATAAAGAAAAGTTCTCTTGGATGGAACTAAAAAGATAAACGAGGCTACCTTTGTTCTCCTCAGAGGCACAAGAAATATATTTTGCACGTCAAATGAATATGTCTCATGTCGTATACAATGAAAAAGAACTGGAAGATGATATCTCTTAGGGTTTCAGAGAAAGCAGTCGGTAGAACTTATATGGCTCAAGTAGAATACATATGTTTATCAATACAATTGTTAACTCTTGAATATTTTAGCGGATAACGCCTTAGATTAGAATACATCTAAATCGCAATAATGTATTTTAAACGTACCTATTAGAACGATCCTATGTAGTAGTACTTGGGATGGTTTTTGTTTTGCCGTTTCTGACATTCGTTTCCGTCGATGAAGTTTGTTCTAAAGCTATATCCGATAGCGGCCTTTCCGAATGATGGTTACTACTTTCACTATCCTTCTCATGCGCCTCGACGTCCTGTTGCTCAAGTAACGGCATATCGAGAGAATCCGAAGAAATTCGTCTGACATTGCTGACTTGTTCAACCTGGATCTCTTTCGCGTCGCGTACATTATTTAACGAATCCGAACTCAATGAAGGGAAATCTAAAGTCGTTTTCATCTCTAAAGAATCCGAGCTTCGACATAACGGATGTTTTTTGTCAGCATTATCTTCTAGTTCGAGGGAGTCCGTACTAGTTTCCATAATATTAGTCTCTTTTTGTGGTTGAACGTCGTCGAGTTCCTCTTGCTTTGTGACCGTCTGCATGGTCGCTTGTCCTCCAATTTTTTCAGCATCTGTGATATCAATCTGCGAAATGTCTTCTGTGGTATCGTCTTGTCGATCAAATTTTTCCACATTCGATTGAGCTATACGTATAATTTCATCAATTTCTTTAATCCTCTTTTCGTAGTCGTCAGACCCGGAAGTACTAGGATTAAACGAACCTGCCGCACTTGTTTCAGTTCTTGTCCGCGCAAGAGTCTCCAATTTGTATTTATTCTCAGGACTCTCGTGTTCCAATAAATCTTCTTCCTCTCTGGCGCGTAACTCAATTAGATGAGCTTCTCTACAAGCTCTTTCTAGCCCTTCGAAATCTTTCAACGATGACAACGAAACATCATCTCCATGACCCGATCGACTAGCCACGTACCTCTTTGTAAAACTACCATTATTAATTGAGTCTTGTGAACCACATTGCACTTTCTTAGAATTTTCAGCAGCTACTGTGCTCTCTAGATGCTCAAATTCTTGCAATGAACTCAGTGATACGTTATCGTGATCAGTCGGCTTTGTAAAGTACTTTTTACCAGTTAATACGTCGTAATCGGGAGTGCTTCCGAAGCTACCACGCATGCTACCCACGCTTCCTATTGATTCTTTGTGACTTCCTAAACTTCCAAACCTGCTGCTCCCGGCTTCAAAGTCCGTGATCTCTTCTTCCTTTATGTCTTCCAAAGGTCCCCGATCGTATTCGATATCGTAGACTCGGGCCTCAGCCTGAAATTGCATTTCTATCCATTTCTTTCCACCCTCGTATTGCTCCTCGTCTGAGTAAGATTGCGAGTACTGGTCGTCATTGGAAGCTTGTGGTGGACTCTCCTCGGATTCAAAATCGAACAATTCATTATTTCTCGAGGCTTGACTCGTCGACACTTGAGCATCATCTTTGTTCTCGGTGATCAGATTCTCGAGATCGCGGTCGTAATTTTTGCTAGTCACATGAGGTATCGTGCTTATACGTATACTTTTACCTTCCGAATCGTATTCTTCCGCCTCACGGCCAACCTCTTCGATGACTACAAAATCGTCAATGATATCCGGTTTATCGATTAATTCGAACGAGTCACTGTCTGGCGAATGACGGTCAGATTTTTCTTTCTCGATCACCGTATCGATCGACACTCCTGACGTCGAAGACGTTGACATACTTGCCTGTTGCATCATTGATAATGCCGAAGTGCGCACGGTTGGTTCAGGACTTTCACTAGCGACACCACTCATACTGGAACCCGGTTCCAGGGAATCGGGTTCCATCGTTTGATCATCCATTCCTGTTTCTGTAAGTTTATCCATTGTTTCAGAATCAAGAGCAGTAGTTTCACTCTGTTCGATAGATGACTCGGATTCCATTGGAGGTCTGGCTTGCGTCGAAATTACCTGGGTGCAAACACTCTGTACTCCGTCATCGGACACTCGAGATGTCATTATATCAACTGACTCCACAACTCCAGCTGTCATCGTAAAGGCAGATGTAGCAGAATCTATCCCCCTGGAACCTTCTGTGGTCACTTCCATAGGTTCGGCTTCAGCGGTAGCGTTATCGTCGATAATTTGCGGGAAAATCATTTCGGAGGATCGTTTCATACGACACGGTGTATCGCTATCGAGTTTATCCATGGATTCGTCGATAGGTATATCGCTTCCCGAAGAATCGGATTGTTCGGCAGGTTCCTCTTCTAGAGCGCACTCGATATTTGCTTCTATTTCATCTTTATCTACATCTGCCTCGGAAGGTACCAAAGTTTCTGAAAATTCGCTAGTGCTGTCGATACTTCCAAGGTGTCCTGAACTTAAAGAGTTTAAAGATTTCATTGACTCGCGCGAGCTCAGAGTAGTAGCAGCGGTGTGGTACTCCTGAGAAGTTGGTCTCGATGGTGAGGAATGTTCGATCGACATCATCGCTGTTTCATACTCGGAAACTGTTGCCGATGGCGCACCACACGATTGCAAAGCTTCCACATCTGAAGAACTGGGTCTGCTACTAGGTCCACTACCAATTTCGTAATCGCATGATTGATAATTGCTGCTATCTCCTGAACTAGAGCCAACGTCTGCCTCGCTTTCAGAGGTGACTCTTTTGTCTCTTTTAGAAGTCCTAGTGGGTTTCTGTCGTCTTCTTGCTACTGGATGAGGCGGAGCCAAAGAAGAACTTTCGTCTTTATTGTCTACATCTGAGCCCGACCTACTGGCAGGTAGAGGGCTAGGACGTCCTTCGTCGTCATCTTTTGTATCTTCATGGACGGCTATTATAGTTTCTATTTCAGATTTTCCAGCCTCGATCGCAGGTGTTTCTTCTTTTCGCACCTTTACTGGTTCTTCGATGCTACTTGAAGTAGATTCTTCTACGTCTGTTCTATTTTTCAAAGAATACTCTGTCTCCTCTTTTGGTGTTTCATCTTGGCTTGGTTTCATGTCAGCTGGTTCGGGTTTTAACCCTTCTGTATCACGTTGGTGAACCTTTTCAGGAGATGGTGGTCTATATAAAAACGGTAAATCGTTTGGAATGGATTCGGGTTGTAATTTAAATTGAAATTCGGAAGGGGAGTCTTTAATCTGAATCACAGTCTCACTGTTTTCACTTAATTCTTCTATAAGATCTTGTTTCGCCGCTTCCAAAGATTCTTTAACTTCGGCAATTTCTTTATTAACTACCTGATCTAAAACAGTTATAGCATAGCGTGCGCTTAAATCGACGTTAGAAAGATCATCTTTTTTTATTTTAAAGGCACAAGTATCGGAAGGAACTGCTGTGGATTTTCCTGGCTTGTCATGTTTGTCCGTAGATTTCTCCATGTGCCTCTTATACTCTTCACTCGATGGCTTCATTTTCGCTAGGTACGCATCAGTCCATTCTTTTAACACATACCTATCATCCGGCATCGACGATTTAGTTGTTTTCTCAAGCTTAAGTACAACATCCGGTTTCAAAGTGTCTTCAACTACGTTGCGCTTTTCTTCGTCTCCTTTAAATTCTTCAGTAATATCTACAGTCACTGGAGGGGTAACAGTTTCATTGCTTAATGAAACACTGAATTCTTCAGACACCTTCTGAGTATCTGAATCTATATGTTGAATATTGCTTATATCAGTGTCTTCGACAGGAATTTCTTGGCTTACCATTTTTAACATCCCATTATCTGTCTCATTGTCTTCCATTGTTGCTATATCGACGGAAAGAGGTTCCTTTAATCCGACGTCATCTTCTGTAGTTTTAGTGTGCTGCTCACCCTTTAGTGTGTCAACTAATTGGTGGCAACTGATATCTAACGCATTTTCAACAAGTTCGCTCTCAAGGTCTTGCTCACTAACGGGAATTACTGTGAACTTACTTTTAGTGCTTGGTGTAGTCAGTTGAACGGCTTCAGTAAATGTCTCCTTGACGGATTCTACTACACTGGCATCATCCGAAGATTTCACGCCGGACTCCTGTTCATGATCTGTAGACCCATCTTGTGAAGGTATTCGGGCTTGCTGCCGCATCGATGACTCGTATGCTTCTAATTCCTGGTTGAATACCTGAGATGGCTGCAGAGTCTCCGATATCTCTATCTTCACGTCACCAATCATCCAGTTAACCGGTTTGATTTCAAGTCCGGGTACCTTTGTCCTTGGCGAACTCATCGGAGGACTTTCAATTTCGAAGCTATCAGCTCGTTTCATTCCAATATCGTGTTCCTGTGGCATTGAGATTGGAGGCGGCTGTTCGTGTACCAGAGAATAGTCAATGTTAGTATCCTCTGATACGGTACTTGGACTGATAGTTATATCACATTCTTGCGGCATCCTTTCCAATGAGCCGCCTGTACTTTCTTGCAAAGACGGAATCCCCTTGCTAGTTGGCTCAGATACTTTGTGTTCATCCATTTCTAAAGAAGGCACGTCCATAGAATTTTGTCTAGATTGGCTGTCGACACCGGGTTCAAGGATTTCAAGTACCCTTGCCCCTGAAATTTCATACACGATTTTATCTTGAGGAAAAGTTTCGTCGCTATAAACATCTTTTTGGATCGGTTCAATTTGACTACTCGACCTATCGGACTGATGCTTCTCAGATTGAAGACTTAATGTTGGCTTAGATATATCCTCCAATTCATTCGTATCAACATCTATAGTTTCTTCGAAATCTATTTGTTCAGATATGCTACTAGGACTTAGAGTAATATCTCTGTCCTGCGGTCTGACTTGCGAATATGATATAGGAAAACTTTCTTCTTTATCACGCGGAGATGATTCTTCATCTTTTGTTATATCTTCGCTAATACTCATGCTATCTCTGGTAGATCCTTTTTCACCTAAATCTTCGTCGACCGAAGATCGTATTTTTGATTTAGCTGCCTGCTCGTTCATTGATTTCTTCATTATACTTTCGAACTTCCGTGTCAAATCATCGGCTAGTTTATCATGATCCGTATCCGGACTTTGTGTCAAAATTTGATCAAGGTATTCTTTTCCGCGTTGTTCTGATTTTAACTCTGATGTCGATCTTTTCTCAATCTCGCTTTCAATTGATCGGATCAGACTCTCCGCTATAGTGCGCGCTTCAATTTCCTTAAAAGTCTGTTTCTGCTTTTCTTCCAGACTTTCTATCGTTTCTTTGGCCCTTTTAGATTCAACGTTTTCATTAGTCTTTTCAACTGTTCCTTCTGCTGGTGTCTCGCAAGGCACAAATTCTGTGACATTAAAACTTTCTTTAATTTCTTTGTGTGATTCTCCTTGGGCTATCATTTCAACTTTATCGGCGTCTACGATAGCTTTTGACACTCTCTTGCCGATGTCACTGAGGGGCTTTGTATCATCGTGATCATCAGATTCTCCGGAAATATCTTTCTTTATTCGAATCGCTACGTCCGCCTCAGTTTCACGAAGTCTAGTGCTACCGCTCTCATGAGTTATAATTCCTTCTTTGTCTTCTAATGTTTTCTGTAACTGCTCCTTTTTATTTTCAGCTCTTGATTCGGACGCGCAAGCGTCTATTACTTCTAGTCCGTCCGACAGATTCATCGACATCTTTTGTACAGCAGTTCTATCGATCTCTTCAAACTTACTCTTCTTTTCCTCCAAGATTTCAGAAGGTGACTCTTTCTTTAATTTTGATTCTGAGGTTTTCTTTTTTTCTACGTGTTTTTTTTCTTCGTGGGTAATAACTTTATCAGTACCAGTTGTAATTTCGGAAGATATGACTTCTTTCTTCTCCAACATAGAGGATGTTTTGTGATCCACTTTAGAGGTAACAGTTGCGAAATCTTTCTTCGTAGAATCCATATCTTCGAACATTTTAAAGGCTTCCTGAGGATCGGTAAATGTTTTCGAAAATGTTTGGGTTTCGCTTTTCGTTGTCAAATGTTCTTCGTGTTTTGAAGTCACTTCTTCGCTCGATTTCTTCTCCGTTATTGTATACGTTTCACTTCCTTTTCTTATATGCGTATCTTTCTTTGCAGTTTTCTCTGTTGGCTTGGCATCTACAATACGTTTTGGAATACGAGATTCATATTCTTTCTTTTTGCTCGTTGGTGATGTAACATCTGATGGCTCTCTACTGGAATCTTTACTAGTTTCTGATTTCTCTGGTTTCGCTTCTGGAGAAGTTTTAGGTTTTGTTTCTTTCTGAGCTTTTTCTTTCTCTGCTTTGGCCGTGGAGATAGGAATACGCGATTCGAATTCTTTCTTCATTTGTTTTACTTCAGCTTCCATTATTGGTGTTTCAGTACTCATCACTACTTCAGTTTCTGCCTTTTCGCCTTCTACTTCCACTTCTTTCGTTATCGTTTCCTCTTTCTTTTCAGGCAATTCACAAATTTCTTCAAATAGAGTTTGTTTTTTAACTTCGGAAATGGTATTTTCTTCAGTCTTTGTTTCTTTTTGCTCAGGTAGGGACGTGCTAACCTTGCTATCTTCTTCCTGAGCTTTCCTTCCTGCCTCCAGGAACTGTTGTATTTCTGCTTTAACGTTTGCTAAAGGCATTGTTGCAGTCTTTGTATCTCGAATAGATTGTGGTTCGTACATAATTTCTGGTAAACCTTTTTCAAATATTTTAGTTTCTATGCTAACTTCAGGAACTTGCGTAATTGGTACACCATTTGCTCCTTCTATTTGAACAGACTTTAATACTTGTTCTTGTAGTAATGTACCATCTTTCTGCACTTTATAAATAATAGTTGTTTCTTCCGTAATAATTCGTCGCCCACTCGATGTCTCTTTAATGATATCTTCTGTTTTGCTTTCTGAAGTTTCTGATTTCTGTTCTATACTAGTCTCTTGGGCATGTTCTTTTTCTGGTTCCTCAGTGTCCTCTCTGGGCTTATCAGTAATAGTTACAGTGTCTATGTATGCTCCACCAGTAAACTTGTTTGGTTCTATGTGTTTTTCTTCAACAGACTGTTCCATCTCAGTCTTCTTTTCTATAGTTTGTTGAACAGTTTTCTGTAATTCTTCCGTCTCCTCTTTTGTAGCTGCAATAACATCAGCTGTTTCCACTTCAGTCTTTGTTACTGATTCAAAGATTTTTGCTTGTATCTCTTTAGCAGGTCTCTTTATCACCTCCTTATCTTCTACTATTTCTTCTATTGGTTTCTTAGACTTTTCTGCTTGCTCTTTCTGTTCTGTTATCATTTCTTTCGAAATTTCTGTAGTTTTCATATGCACTGATGCTTTATCTGGCATGTCAACTTGAGTGGTAGGCACTTTAACTTCTCCTGGTAAGAACATTGTTTCTCTTGTTAGGACCTCTTTACCATACTTTTGCACTTTTCCAGAAAGGTCTTTTCTTTCTTTTATAATATCATCCAACATTTGCGTGTCCATTTTCCTATCATCTGAAAGTCCTTCAACCATATTCTCTAATTCAATTTCTTGACTATGTTCCTTCAAATTTTCTGGTTCAGCTCCTCCCTCTACTTTTGTTGTTGACTCTTTAATATTTGTGTACATTTTCTCAGCTACTTCCCTTTCCTTATCCAACATTTCTCTGGTAATATTCACTACAGATTCAGTGGTTATCTCATGCTTACTCTCATCTTGTTCTTTCTCCTCTTCACTGGCCAGCCTTTCTACTAGTTTTCTATCATCCACTTTCTTCTCTTCTGTCTCTAGAACCACTTCATCTTGTTGGTCCAACATTTCTGCCAGTTTCTCCACTTCTCTTGATTCTGTTACATGTTTCTCTTCGGTCTCTATCTTCTCCCTGTCGATTGGTATCGTTTTAATCGATTTTTCCTTCTCAGATTTGATGGAATCTTGCTTCGGAATTTTTGTCAATTCCTTTTGTATCTGCTCCTCAAAGTAATGGGCCTTTTCCGCCACCGAACATTCAGATATATCTGGCACGTTTAGATCCTCAATCGTCTCCGATTTGCCAATTTCCGAGACGATGTTCGTCTCCATTATATCTGTAGTGTCGTCTGTCGAAGCAACGTTCTGCATGTATTCGCTGTCACTTTCGTTAATGGTCAGTTGCGACGTCCTCGAGATCTCGGACTCGGAGCGTTGGTAGCTCTCGCGTTTCCTCGATATGTCCTCCCAGAACTTTCGCTTCTCTGAGTACGTCTGCTTCTCGGCGTTCAGCGATATATCCAGCTCCTGCCCGACTACTTTATTGGGATAACTAGCATCTACGGATTCTAGGGGACAAGCCGCTTTTTGTGCAAGGGATTCGTGGATAGTAACGGCATCTAGAACAACCAAGAATTATGCTTACATTATTTTTTATTAGGTACGTAGGTACACATAATGCATAGAATACATTTGCTGTACGTTTACAATCAAATTTTGATAAACTGAGTATGGACCATACAAGCAAACTTTCTTCAAAGAACATGGGTGAACGCAATATACTTTATCTTCTGCTCCTTATTGTTATAATATTTGATTTTTAAAATATTATCAACATGCAACTGTTATATAGTCTGTTACTGTACACACAACGATTTCTTCCAACAAGAATACAATTACGAATAAAGAGTTAAAGTTACTAAAATATTCTAAAGATTGTTTCTCTAGGTATGTATATGTTAGTATATGCATGTGTGAAAACGTATAGATGTATATACTTACATTAGGGTGGTCGTTAAAAATTAAATCTTTTGCGACGCCCCCCAAAAAGCTTCCTTATTATGCAAAAACACTGGGGAAATTTTTTTTTAATTAAAAACAACACGTGCCTCAAGACGATTTAAGTTAATTTTTGGTATAATCATGTTTTTGGGAATTTTTATGAGAATACGATTTTATTCGAAATATAAACAATTATAGAACCCAAATCAATAAAAATCATTAGTTAATTAAAATAACAATAAACAAAAATTTAAATTCAAAATTTTCCCAGTTGATTTGATCTATTAAATAAAAAAATTAAAGATATTCAAATTGATATTTTTATTTCAAAACTAAATTAGTACAAACGTAATTTTAGTATCTAGATTTCTTCACTCCAAGGTTTAAGTAAACTTTCTTTCGTATTCTTTATGCCTTTACTTCTATAATCAATTATTGATAAAAAAAAGTTTTTGAATTTAAATTTTTGTTTATTGTTATTTTAATTAACTAATGTTTTTTATTGATTTGGGTTCTATAATTGTTTATATTTCGAATAAAATCGTATTCTCATAAAAATTCCCAAAAACATGATTATACCAAAAATTATCATAAATCGTCTTGAGGCACGTGTTGTTTTTAATTTAAAAAAAAATTCCCCAATGTTTTTGCATCATAAGGAAGCTTTTTGGGAGGCGTCGCAAAAGATTTAATTTTTAACGACCACCCTAATATACATATACCTATATAGGGTGAGGCACGTAAGGCGGGACACCTAAGTAACTCAGGCGATGAAAGAAAAAATAAAGTAAAATACATTAAATAAAAGTAAATTTGTTTCTATCACAATTGACCTTTAACAACGATGAACGACTTTAAACTGTAGGTCATTGAACGCGCAAAACAGCATACCATTCTATTTAAATTTTAAAGAAATGAAGTTGACCTTTCTATGTCCTCTACACGTCGACCTGCAAATGAACTACGAACATCAGATTATGGTCCCTTAAAACTAAGTAAGTTACGCCTGAATCATTTTTCCCTATCAGCAATAGCAGCCGTGTTATCCAAATAGTGTTAGGTGCTTTATACAAGGTGTGCATATATACAATATACCCTGCATATATACAAGGTGTCCCAGAATTGTGAAATAAACGAAAAAAGCAATTATTTGTAACAAAAACAAATGGAAAGTCCTTTACCATTTTTTGATCCGACGCCCCATTTTTCAGAAACGAGCTTCCAAAATATCGTAGTCGGACCTTCGGTCCACACAGTTTAAGCATAAGGAGGCATATACTTGCGGTCTGTAGGGAGAGGGGTAGCGATCGGCACTTGGCCACTTATAGAAAGGAGACCGATCACCGCTGATATGTAAGAGTGCGATAGCAAAAGATAGAGTCCCTCGATCTGTAAAACGGTGACTACTGCCGGAAGTAAAATTCACGTGTGAGATTCTTTTATTTGCTATCACACTCGTTTATGGAAGCAATGCCGATCGTTCACCTTTCCACAGCCAGCAGTTAGCAGTCAACAGCGAGCATTGCTCACAAGGGAACATATCCAAGTGTCCGGAGCTGATTTTAATGAAACTTCGTACGTTTGTTAAGCACGCGAAAATAATCGATACGTATTTTTTTATTCGTGCCGAATCGCACGTTTAAGGGGTGAAAACAACCTTCAAAGTTACCCCAGAAATGTGCTAACTCGTAAACAAATAATTTTTTAAACAGTTTGTAAACATATTCCTTGTGTATGCCAAAAACTATGAAACTTTTCCCTATACATTTTTTTTCTATCTACGATAGTTTACGAGTTAGCACATTTCTGGGGTAATTTGAAGGTTGTTTTCACCCCTTAAACGTGCGATTCGGCACGAATAAAAAAATACGTATCGATTATTTTCGCGTGCTTAACAAACGTACGAAGTTTCATTAAAATCAGCTCCGGACACTTGGATATGTTCCCTTGACAGCTAATTTGCGATCGCTATCCGTCTTCTCGCACACTGCGCGTCTACATTTTTCCGAAAGTCAGATCACGATTAGGTATACTATAGCTACGCGTCAAAAGTATAGGTCCACCTGTATGACTCGATTTTCAGTATATTGTTAAAAGAAATTGAACATCCCAATGAAACCATGGGATGCGGGGCGTTAAAAGCTAAACGAATCTGTAATTAGTTTTGTTGTATCTCAATTACTACAGAAATGGCGAGCGAAAATCCTAAAAATTGCTGCACCAAAGAAATGGGTCCATTTTGGAAATTGTTACTTATTTCTTTAAACAAAGCACAACTGTTAATGCATTTGGCATTAAAATATTCAATAAATTATTGGCAAGACGCCTACATCGAAGAAGACGAAAAACTGTAATGGCACCCATTTCAGCTATTTTTATAAATACTTCATTATGAAAAGCATGAAACCATTAAATTTTCTATACGGATTCGTTTCACAGCACTGTCTGCAATGATTTTCCATCAATTTGCAATATGTACAACGTCCTGCTTCTTAACAATGTTTAATTTTTCTAAGTCAAGTCGGTATAATTTGCTGTTCCAATACGTATTTTAGTTTTTTCTTCTGTTACACACAAGAATTCGTTGAGAGTGTCCAGAAGAAACAATCAGCAATGTTCATGGATCAACAGAAACCAACATTAAATAGAGTCAGGTGATTGATCATGTTTCCGTAGTGGAAGGCGCCCATGTAGACACGGTGACTCTCGCGGTAAAAAGGTTGTACGAACATTTGGCCCCGCATTGCATTGTAATTGACTTAATTAACAAAGTAGTTTTCATGGGTTTTTGCGTACTAGTCGGGTTTCCAATGATTCAACGTTTCTTTTAATACCAAATGTATCAAATGCTTCTGGTTTGTTTAAAAAAATATACAACAATTTCCAAAGTGGATTTATACTTATGACATAGCATCCTTAAGTTTTTCGCTTGCCATTTGTAACACACTATGTAACAAAACTAGTTGCAGATACTTTACTTATTAACGTCTCGTATCCCATGGAATCATAGGCTTGTTCGATTTCCGTTAACAACATACTACAAATCGGGAATTACAAGTGGATCTATACTTTTGGCGCGTAATGTGTCTGTATATACCGGGTGTCCCAAAATTATGCAGCAAGCGGGAACAAGCAGATTGTTTATAACAAAAGAAATCGAAAATTCCTTTACCTTTTTCTGATTTGAAGCCCCGTTTTGGAAATACAAGCTTCCAGAATATCGTGGTCTGACATTCGGCGCGCGCGGTTCGAACCTCAGTTGGATACATATACGCGAGAAAATTATAGGCGAGCGGTCAGCGGGGAGAGGGGTATCCATCGACGCTCATTGTCAGCTGAGATTTCGCCGAACGACAGCTGTGCCCCTCTCCCCGCTGACCGCTCGTCTATACTTTTCTCGCGTATATGCCTCCAGGTGATGTTCGAACCGCGCGGCCGGAAGTCAGACCACGATATTTTTTGAAGCTTGTTTCTCCAAAACGGGGCTTCAAATCAAAAAAAGGTAAAGGAATTTTCGATTTCTTTTGTTATAAACAATCTGCTTGTTCCCGCTTGCTGCATAATTTTGGGACATCCGGTATATGCATATTATATGTCTGTATGTATTGTATATGTATGTATATGTTTGTATGTATACATATATGTATATTTATAGAGATAGAGATAAAAAGAAAACGTTTTATGGATATTGCCTTTACATATGTTCGTTATACGCAAGATGTTATATATTTTAAACTTTAATAAGACATGTTCTTTTTTCATTAATATCCCATACGGTTGTCAATGATAATGCTGAGGATGGCAGTTCTGTCTGCAAGTATAAGTACACAAACTTTATGTTAATATCAAATTACAACATAGGGAGGGCCATTCATTATTTAGCCTTCGTTTCAATGTACATACTATTGAACGCCAATTATTAAATATTCTCACATAAGCTTAAATACCTTACAAAAATTAACTTCATGTAAGTAAACCTATTTTTCAAAGTTTAAATAATTTTGAATTATTATCAACTGTATTGTGCTCTATCACATAGTGTACATTCTTTAAACATTATGTGCAATAACCACAATCACTAACATATAATAGTAGGATAGTTTCACTTATACAATCCTGCATTTTTCTGTTTAGGCTTTTAAGCTTTTTATTTATCCAATTTAAAAAAACTAGAAAAAAGATCTTCATTTCTGGGCACAATGCAAAAAGAAAATTAATAATTTACAGAAAACCGAATTATACACTCACGATAAAAGAAGGGAAGTAGAATGAAAAACTGGCATGCAAATTCTTGTTCTTGCTAGAATATAAATATAAATTCATATGGCTTATTCCATACGAAATCGATCACTTTTTGGAATAATATCTCGGAACATATTCAAACTCACTTACGTGATAGCCCTTGACATACTACATACGGAACCAATTATGTTTCCTTAGGATTTTGAAAATTACCAAAGTTGCAGCTGTTCAAAGTTTTCCAACACGAGACATGTAGTTTTTCCAAAATTTATATTTTGGTAACGTAATATAAAGCACAGCAAGGTTTTGTTTTCATTTTCATCGACGAAGATCAAAGTTTTCAACAACAAATGCAATTTAAATGATTATCGATGTTAACTAACATTTTCATTTAGTTTTATTAAATAGTTGTGCATTACACGTGGGGCAATCATTTTAAAAATCTAAAAGAATTTAGACATATTCCTTGAAGCTTGTAAAGGTTGCGAAAGTTAAACATACAACCGTTTAACATATTCCAACGAGCAGTTACGAGGACACAAAACTCTCTACTTGCCGAACTGCTCCCACCAACTTACTGACAACTCAGTCACACAATTAACACAAAGAAAAGTTATGTCCTCTTCCAGAATATGTGTCCATAAAGATGGTCAATCGTAAGCAATAGTAATTGATTCTAAATAATAATACAACAAATTTCTTAATTAAGAAAAAGGGGTATAAAATGCCGTAAAGTTCAAAGAACACGTGTACAATTGTTTAGATTTTTAAAAACATTGCTGCAGAAGTTATGCACAACCGTTTAGTGAAATTAAATGTAAACATTAATTAACGTGGATAAGCATTCACATTGTATTTTTTCTTGAAAAGCTTGATACTTTTCGGCGAAAATAAAAAATACGTATCTTTCCTTATTTTACCCTTTTCGAGATATAAATTTTGTAAAAAATCCATTTCTGACAAGTTGCAAAACTTTGACCAGCTGTAATTTGACAATTTTTTAAATTTCAATAAAACAAAGTAGGTTTTGCGTTTGGCACTTAAAGAGTTATAACATCAATGATTTTGAAAATGTCGACAGATGTTATTTCTAAAAGTAATAGATTTCCCATGGAATGAGTTCTTTGTATATATTTTAATATTTGAAAATATCGAATTTCTATGACACAATATAATCTTCCTTAACCTAACACACATCCTCCATAATGGAATTGCAATTTTTAGTATTTTCTCCATTTTTAATTATATTCTAGATATGTTAAAGTTTCGTCCGAAATGTCTTCGTTCAACGGATGCCCTCCATCTAGACGTCTCTGATTATAGGTATACCTTATTTTTGTAAGTTACTATTCAACACTGTTCATAATACTTAAGAAATGCGAACAGGTATAACATCATAGATAGTTGATCATTTCTGATGAATTCTTGTATTTATTGGTTTAACCAGAATGATTCCAAAACAACAAAATTTATGAGTCTCAAGTAAACTCTTCATTCTGTATATCGATTATACGTTTTATAGCTTTTCCGAGCTTTTCATCCACGCCTAACAGTTACTCAACTTCCTCGACATCAGTACAACAATCGCTAATTACATCGTCACTTGCATCTTTCACGTTTAACAGATTCTCCATCTTATTGATATTTTTCACAACAATTTGAGATGCTGCAAGAACATCCAGGTCCTCCAATAACACCTTTTGACTACAACAAGCTTCCTCGAGGTCTTCCTCACTAGAGACATCCATATCCTCTTCGTCCGTGGTAGTCAGAATTATGATATCCGGTGTGTCGTTTGAGGTCATCTGCTTCTTAAACTTGAACTCTTCCTCATAGTACATTTTGTTTCGTATCTCAACGGAGAATGGTCCGTCACCTTCTTTTGTCGTTATCGTCTCACCATCACCTTCGCAAAATATGTCGCCTCTTGGTTGTACGTAGATCGTCGGCTGAACTTCGTCCTCACCCTCGAAATCCTCGAGATCCGTCTCGCCGTGAGAAGGACTTTCAAGAACCGTAAGGCGCTTTCGATCACCCTTCTGCTCACCCTCCGGTTCACTTGCATAAATTTCGTCTACGTCCGTGAGACTGTCCATGTAACTACAGCTTGGAGATATCCCTTTATCCTCGGGCGACAGACAATTTAGACTTTCATTAGGCCCATTTTGAAGGTCACTTTCGTCTAGCATTATAGAGATAACTGGTGCTTGCTGGATATCTAATGATCGAGTTTCATTGGGACTCAAAGACCGAGAATGGATTGTTGTTAATTCTCCTTCGGAATCCGTATCAGAAAAGTGTAACGACGTATTATTAACCATTGCGTTAAGTCGTCTACGAGTTGATCTAGATTTACGCTTCGCTCTCGTTCCTGTGTAGGCTTCCCTTGATTTTAATAACATCAAGTGCTTGTTTTCCACGGCAGTCGGACTTTCTTCATCCAAATTTGCATTCGTTTTTATTTCATTAGTGATCTGCCTCGACGAATCTACGCCTAGTTTATCGATTCGTATTGAATCATCATGTTCCGATTTTAAAACATTACACTCCATTTCCTCTTTTTCCTTTGGTTGATCACTCAATTTTTCCATTACGAGAAAAAATTTTCAGAGAATATCTGCTGGTTTTTAATGTTTAACGTGCAGATCTTAAGTGCAAACTACTAATGAACTTAAAAAAACCTGAAACTGAAAATCGTAAGAAAAAGAAAATTAACGGTTAAAATGAATAAAAGATAGCGAGAATGTCAAGTCCATGTGGAAACAAAATAAAAAATAATAAAACGATTGTGACTCGATTTAAGCAAAAAAAACTCACGTTTGCGAAGTTCTGGGTAGGTGACATTCGAAAGAATGATAATTTTTATTCAAGGTGTAGTGTTCCCAGCGCCAGTCCAGATCAGACTAAATAAGTTTTCCACAGTACTTGGGAATATTTGTTGATGCTGTTACGCGTAATTAAATTACAGAAGCCTTATGGTATACTTTGGTCGTAAGCGGATTGACTTTCTTCTCTTAAACGAAAATAGAATCACAATCGAATTTTATTACCGCGTCTTAAACAATCTCTTGATTTTATTGCAAATTTCTTATTGAGAATGCATAGTAGACGTTTCACATAATGTTTGCTTTTCATCTAATCGAAAACACCCTAGTAAAGTTAAAATAATTGGCGTTCGATAACTATGTATGCTGCCCCTGTGTGTAAGCTTCGTTTTTCACGTTTCACACTTCTTGTATAGTTTAAAGAACATTTTTCAAGATATAAAAGATGTATTGAAATTACAGTTCTAGACTAGTCCACATAGTTCTATGTAAGCACGTCCTCAAATTGTAATATTTTCCCTTCATTCTAATCTTATCACTTATTTCATCAAATAAATGCAATCATTAATCTAATAAATAAGAATTATCGTACCTGTCTGTTCTTTCTGTAAAGTGTCAGCGATGAATTTTTTTTCTGAAGATATTTCCTTCGATACATCGCATTTTTCGTTTTCTTCCATCTTATATTCCGAATTGTACGTGTCCATTTTTTGATTTATAATATTTGAATCTTCGTAATCTGTGACAATGAATTCTAATATAATTTCGTACTAACGTATACACATTTTGCATTAAAACAACTAGATATAAATTTGCTGAAAGTTTTACCTTTTAATTGTTTCTGAATTTCAACCTTAGTTGTAATCTCTGGAAGAACAATGTTTAATACACAAAGCGGTTGTTGTGGTGCTTCTCCTTTTGCAACTTTAGGATCTCGCATAAACAGCATTCTAGCCACTGGATCTAATAATGGATCTTTTACTTTTACATGGAAAGACAATCGGTTCTGGCGGAAAGCTTTAAATGTAAATTTCAGCTGTACCCCCGACTTTGTGACAGGTATTAAGTTTCCACTGAACTCAATATACAGATCTTTTCCATCAAGAGCCTATAAAAAAAGTAAAAATAGAACCCTGATGATTAAATACAATCATTTTAATGTGACATGTCATATTGATTACATGTACATAGTGATAATATAATATTCATAATTAACATTGTCAGGTTTCTGAAAAGTGTAACTTATATTACATACATTCGTTTACTTTCTTTCAGAAAGGCAGCATATACAAATGTACCAACAACTGCTGAATATATAAAGAAACTCAATTTAGATATTGATAATCACTAAGTTTGTACAGTTTATTATATTGCTGTTAAAAAAATGTCTTACATGTATATCTTATATTACATGATTTTTTGAAATCAAAAAATTAAAAGTTTTCCCTAGAAATTGTACGGATTTATAAAAAATTAATTTGACAATGTTTTGTAAGTGGAATGTAGTCTGCATATCAAATTGAAAATTTCGATACCGCTGTAAAAAGTTTATATTACTTACTTCAACGTCACGACTTTTCACAATTTCAACAAATTCCTCTTGCCTTTCTAATGTATGCAGCCCTTCCTTACCATCTGTCATGCACAATATTCTTAATGTTGCTTCTAGAATATCCATTCTCTTGGAATAAATCACGAAACTGTATAAAAGAAACAGCAGTTCATTTGATTTTGAACTTGGAGCACTGTATCAATACAGTCAATGCAATAATCACTTATAAGATACTTACTTTGTAACATACGGTACAAACAATGATTCTTCGTATAATTCTGTAGCCATTTTTGGTACTGCCCCAATATTCCTACAGTCCATTAACCAAAATCTTGCTGAAACTGTAGTGGTAAAGGATACTCTATCATTCATAAATGTTAGGGGTGTTGAACCAGTTACATCTTCCCATTGTGATTCACAGGTACCACCTATGCTCAAGAAGTTTTAAATATTAAATGTCACAGATATATATACCATCGTACATTCACTTAACTTAATAAGTGTGCAACAAAAAAAATATGCGTTAAGAATATTAAAAAGATACTAATAAACCCTCTTTCCTTATTCTTTCTCCATAATAAAATTTTATAACATGAAAGATCTACTCTGAGTTTTAAACTCACCAGCAATACTACATAAAAGACGTAACGTAGGCGTCTCGCCTCCATATTGATTAATCATTCCTTTATTTGCAGCTTGAGGCACTGGTATTGTAAGAGTAATCGGTTTATGAAATTTTCGTCTTCTTGGTTCAATTGTTATCACGGGAGAAACGGCAACGCAATTGCCAAGCAATTTCGCTGTTAGATCAGCAGGAATTACATGTGCCTAGAAAGTATACCCAAAGTATAATATTTCATTTATGAAGATAATTATTAATTTTATAGAATAACTTTAATGACTGACTTGTAATCCCACTTTAATTTTTTTAGTTAATGCTCCCGGTGGAAAAACGGCTTGTACATGATTAGCCACACTCGATATTAGGATACCACCCTCCGCACCAATTACATGAACCTCCTGCTTGATTCTTGTCACAATAGCAAAATACTGGGGAAAGTCTGTTGTTAGTATGCGAGTAATTCTGCCTGAGTGAGAAGCGCTCATCTGTGGATCTGCAAAGAAAGGTAGTTTGTAACATATAATATTCCTTTATTATTTGTTCGATAGTTATCACATAGAAATATTACAAGATATTTTATTTCATCATCCTTACATTACAATTGACATAGAAAAAATGTAATTGCAACAAAAGTATATGTAGGAAATAGTTTACATGGAAAGTTATTGGAAATATTAATTGTTGTTCTGTGCAAATATATTTATTTGCCATAAAACATGCACTAGGACCAATGCTAACTAGATCTACGACAATTATGAAAAAGATTATGTGAAATAATATTTAAATACCGTATGGTGTGTTTAGTAATGTGTCATCATTATCTGATGAATTATCATGCTCCTTCCAAGTTTCTCCATTTTCACTTCTAAGTATAATAATCTCCCTCTCTTTTCCTCGAATAGATGCAAAGTGCGGTATATCAATTAGAACAGGCCTGTAATGTTATATACTTTATGAAGGACTTTTTCAAATATATTATTGTGTTCAATAATTAATTCCTGTTCTGTGTGTGTGGAAGAAGAGAAATATCCCACTAACATTAACTCGTAAGTTAATATAAGTATGACACCAAATAAATGAATCTCATAATTGATCATTAAAGATAACAATATGAAACTTTAACTACCGTATTTACTGGTTGTAATAATAGTTTTAAGTTTTCAAGAAATATTTTACTCTAAACTATTGCAACAATTACTGATGTTGCTCTACTGTAAAAAATGGATATTTATACTAAAAAACAGTTTTCCCGTTCCCCTTCAAATATTATGCTTTATGAATTGTTTATGTTCTTCTTCTGACTGATACTATTATAAAACAATAGTGAATAATTTGTGCAATAGTACAGAATAGTTTTTGAGGACATAAACTTACCCTAAAAACGTTGCTCCCACTGGTCCCATTTCTATAATACGAGTTGCCAAAGCCTCTCCTTCCATCAAAGGGGGTGGATTTGCCACTTTAGTCGGTTTAACTAATCTGCAGGTAACTCGAATTGGCATTGTGGCTCTTCGTGGTGGAACAATAATACGAACACCACTGTGCCTACAACCTTTCATGGCACCACCACGAGCGTCCACTAAGAAACTTACTAGAAATCTAGAAATTCACAATTTTACACTTTCTTCACACTCTGTAGCAAGCAGTCAACATTTGTGAAACAAATTGATTACGTTAATTATTGAAGAAGCTCAGACTACGATAGCCGTTAATAGGAGGCTTACTACTAAATAAAAATATAGAATTAAATAATTTAGTTTTCAGCCTTAAAAGTAAATGACTAAATTAAAATAACTGACAAGTACAGTAATAAGTAACAATTACAATATTAATTCGATGGTAATATGTACTTACGACCGAAAGTGTAGCCGTCTAAAACCAAATAATTGATTTCAAATAATTTCACTTGCATATAGATACATAAGTATCATTGTATATGATGGACTCAGTCCAAACATAGTTATACGTATATAAATTTGTAATAAAGTTTTAATATTTTTGTGGAAGAGAATTGTTACATACCCCAAATTTAGTCCATCAGTACTATCAAAGTTTTCTGCTAAACAATAATTATTACTCTGTGTAAATTCTTGTTTCTCTTCCTTCGTAACTAAACCAGAAGTAATTTATAACATAAACTTTAGGTGATAGTAATATTCCCATACATTATGGTTACGTAAATCATACCTGGTCTGTGAATTGGATCATCTCTGGTAACATCGATCGGCAAAGAATCATCCCTTAAACTTTTCATTAAATCTGCCGTAAGATATCGATATGGTTGTTCATTAATCAGTGTGTCAGACCCTACACATCAAATATTTGGATTTACTCTTTTTTGTAAAAATGCTATAGAAATATTCCATTCATTTGCAAAGATCAAAAAGTATACAGAAATAAATATGGCTATTATTTTTTAGTGTCAATAAATCTAAGTTATCACAACATCTGTCTTATAGAGTGATTAGCCTTTATTTTAAAAAATGGTTCATTCTGTAAGAATAAGATTGCTTTTTCATTTGAAATATCTACCTCCTTCGTCGTCAGAATCTGACATGAAACTAGTTTCTTGCAAACTTTCGGGTGCAATAACCTTATATTTCTCTTCCCAGTTTTTGTTGTCAGGTGTCAAAGAGTCATAAGACAATCCTTTGAGTACTTCCATAACTGATATATATCCTAATTTTTGAGCTATATTTAATGGAGTTAACCCATCCTAAAACATTGGATTTATATAATTTCAATTAAATGCAATTACAACGATCATTGCTATGTACCATAAGTACTGTACGTGTATTAAGCATGAAAAAAGGACTGAAATTTTTATGTAATAATACTCACATTGGTTCGTGCTTTGTGCGAAGCATTTGCTTCTAACAAAGCAGTGACAATGTGGGCATGACCTTGCTGAGCAGCTTGATGAAGCGGAGTATAATTCTGATTAGTTCTTACATCAATATCCGCATTATGCTTTAAAAGAAATCGAATCATAGATAGATTTCCAAAATGAGCAGCTACATGTATAGGGCGATAGCCAGTTTCAGTTTGACTTTCAAGATCTGTACCACTTTTCACAAGAATAGAAGCCACCCTGATAAAATCTTCTTGCGCACATAGATGTAATGCACTAAGTCCATTCTGAAGAGAGAAAGAAATAAATATACTGTAGACGCATATGTTAAGTTTAAAAAAATGAATTTATAAATGTATGCATTATTTTATATCTATCATTTTCGAAACATGTGTAGAAGAATATTTATATTAGACTGATATAGAAAATAGAGTAATTAAAACAAATAAAACTGCATTACAAACTCTAATTCGCATAATTCATATACGTATATAAATTATAAACTATTTGGAAGAACTAAAAATTAAAATCACAATATTTTACCTTTGCTTTATGATTTGGATCAGCTCCATGTTCGATTAATATATTGGTCATATCAAAATGCCCCTTCTGTGCACTTAGATGCAATGGTGTAAATCCTGCTTTTGATTCGGCATTTGCATTCGCTCCGCTTTCTAACAGAGTAGAAGCAATGTCCATCTAACCGATATAAAGTTAATTAATTATGTTGCACGCATCCACAAATTTATTTATGAGTAGGGTGCAGCCGAATCATACGTACATACATACAAGCGGGCACGAGGTGATTCCTTATGACGAAATTACAAGAACAAATAAAATAAAATTTTTTCATTAAATGCTCAGCTTTCGAGAAAATCGTGTTTCAAAATCGGATGCGTAGGTATACTGTTACAGCTATGGTTCATCGACAACGTATCATGCGTATCGTGCTTGTTAGTCGTAACGACATATGTATGTACGTATCGGATTTTCAACCTCGTTTTTTTTCTTTTTTTTTAAACTAAAGCTTAAATGAAATAATTGTATTAAAAATTTTCGCCTAATTTTGTTATAAGAATCTACATCGTGCCCGCTTGTAACATAGCGTATTAATATTTTCATAAAAATACTGGGGTATACATATTATTATAAGATAACAGTTTAATGTCAGTAATATGTGGTACGTTCCACGTCAAAGAATCAGGAGTTTTTCCGCCATGTCACGGATTTTGATAAAATTTTAGTTGTTGTAGGTAACGTCGAAACCACAAACCCATTAGAAGAAATTTTCAAAATAATGAATATTTTTTAAGTTACAGGCAGTCACAGTTTTGTGGGTGGGTCTTTTGAAAATTTATAACTCTCAAACCAAAACAGATACAGAAATTAGCAAAATACCAGATTATTTGAAAAGCCTCAAAGTTTTAGAAAAAAATTATGAATTTAATGTAACTTGTTTTTAAATTGTTGACAAAATGTTTTTAATTTTTGAATCTTAAATTTCGTCCAATATGTATCTTCAAACATTTTTTGAACATTTTTTTTCATCATTGTCGAAATGTCCTCTAACCATAACTTCCAGCTGCATTTTGGGCCAAAGAATACTTTTCGAGCTATAAATTTTTATGTACCGCGGTGCCGGTATTTGTCGCGCGGCTTCGCCCTTAGCGCGACGCACATAGCTGCCGGTAGTGAGACCAAAGCGTTGATCGAAAACTATTCATTGCTACAACATGCCACTGGAAGTTATGTTTAGAGGACATTTCGATAATGATGAAAAGAAATGTTTAAAAAAATTAAAGGTACACTTTGGACGAAATTTAAGTTTAAATAATTATAAACATTTTTTTAAAAATTTAGAAATAAGTTTCATTAAATTTATTTTTTTTTAACTTTGAGGCTTTCTGAATCAACTGGTATTTTTAAAATTGCTGTATCTATTATGGTTCGAGAGTTATAAATTTTCAAAAAACCCATGCATAAAACTTTAACTGTTTGTAACTTAAAAAATATTTAATATTTTGAAAATTCCTTCAATTGGGTTTGTGGTTTCGACGTTACCTACAACATATTAAAATCTGATTAAAATGCGTAACTTGGCGGAAAGTACCCTGATCACATGAAGTGGAGCGCACCATATACATATTATGTATTTACAACAGATACAAAAAAGATAAAGATACAAAAATTTTTCATAGGAAAGTAGCATCAAATTTACCTGATTCTTACGAGCAGCAATATGTAGTGGAGTATGCCCATTTTGCGATACAAGATGAGGTG
Source organism: Mimumesa dahlbomi (assembly GCA_917499265.3). Classification (NCBI taxonomy): domain Eukaryota; kingdom Metazoa; phylum Arthropoda; class Insecta; order Hymenoptera; family Crabronidae; genus Mimumesa; species Mimumesa dahlbomi. The sequence continues at coordinate 3,763,188 of OU824118.1, read as the reverse complement.
ATGCCCCCTTCTCTAATAGGAGATTTGCAACATTTGGATGATCATAGTGACATGCCAAATGTAAAGGAGAAATATCATTCTGAAATAATATCAACACATTTTTATTAATGTATCATTTTAATAAACTATATTGAGTTATAGCAGATTAAAATAATTAATATTTTGCAGTAAATTATTCGTCCTCAAGGGACAAAGCAGAAAATACAAAAGAAATGCAATGTTTCAATGCAAACAGGTAAAATACACCAACTAATATCAAATACGAAAATAATATTCTTTTCATCTACTTCCTGATTTAGTGTAACATTATGAATTAGTTCTCAGAGTCAATATAGGTTACTTTAAAATGGTTTTCTATGTATTAAATATCATGATACAGCTTTAATATAGAACCACACAAACCTTTCCTTGAGCATCTAGTTTACTGTCCTTCTGTAAAAGTATTTTTGCAACGTTCATGTTGCCGTATTTTGCTGCAACATGCAAAGGCGTGTAACCATTTTTCGTTGTAGCCTTCAGGGAAGCATTATTTTCCACAAGTATAGTCGCCACCTAATTGTTAAAAAATGTTTTGCATGAGGCAGTTGTCCCTTGTATTCAAAAATATCATCTTTGTAGGATTCATATATTTTATGACATTAGTGGAAAAAATGTTACACATTCAGACATCTATAATAGTTTAAATAAAAAATTGGCACTCTGAAACATATGCATTATTACATGAGTAAATGGATAGTAATCATATTCTTGAAATCTTTATCCTAATTAGTGAATGAATAAATTTCTGTATACTGATGTATTTTTACAACTTATGTTGTATAAACAAAATATTCATAAACATGATCGTAATACAAAACAATATATACTGCTTACCTTTAATATGTCAGTTACATCTAATGATGTTTATGAAAAGTATTGTTGCAATTAACGATCAACACCAATCACACAATCATATGATAAATATTCAAAAGTTGATGGAAACAAAATCACTTTTAACAAAAATGATTTCAGTAATGTAGGATAAAAATCAGTATACATTACAGGAGTTAAAAAGGAATTAAATAGGGGGATCTAAAGATTTCTTTAACATTATTATCAGTGCACGAGTTTCAAAATGTGTTACGTAAATTAATAATAATAAGTTGTCAAATTGATAAACTGTTTCGGTCATAGTACAGTATAAAAAAATTGAAACATAAGGAAACATTAGTTTCAAAAGATACTTGATAATAAGGGTACATAATACTTAACATGCAAAGTAATACAGTGAAATGAGGTAACATAAAAATAACGAATGTAACGAAAAATTTTATTAAAATACGATACATATAAAATAACGTAACGTAAAATATAACGAACGTAAACAAAACTTCAAATAACAAGATATAAAATGGGATGTAAATGATAAAAGAAAATATACGTGTAACCAAAAAGTAATGAATTTTGATTTTCATTATCATCTCGACTCTGATATTTGGCGATGTGGCCTACATGAGATATTCGCGGTGTCGAGTCCAAAACAAATATATCCTATTTTGTGTGTCGACATAATCCGCTATCTTTGCAAGTTCTTTGTACGTTACCTCCTCTTGACCTTCCTTCGCTGCAATATGTAATGCTGTGTACATATCTTTCGTTGTAGTGTCAACAGCTGCACCGTGTTGCAGCAGTAGCATAACAATATCAATGTTTCCTAATCGTGATGCAATATGCAGTGGCGTCTGTTGCTCCTAAAAATGGACATTAAACACTGCACACGATATAACAAAATGTTTCAGTAGATGTATAGCACAAATTGTGACTTCACATTAGGTAATATGAATGACAGAGTCCCATTGAGAATAATAAATGAGACTGGTTAATGGATCATTTTAAAGATTTCAATAATAATGAGCATACAGATGATCATTTGTATGTATATGACTTTGTATTGTGATATAACAATGGGAAACATCTTTATAGTTAATTCACATTATAATATAGTTGGAGGAATGGAGCATCAACTTTTGAACATAAGTATCAGCAAAAAGCATTTGTTCATTTTGTAAAAGATTTTGTCTACTTACCCTTGCACGAGCATCAACTTTGGCTCCATTTCTTAACAAAATTCGAATAATGTCTGTTTGGTTAGCTCTGGCTGCCAGGTGCAGGGGTGTTTCACCCCGAACAGTTGGCACATCAGGATTGGCATCATGCTGCAGTAGGAATATCACGATATTCATACATCCCATAAAACTGGCCACGTGTAATGGAGTCAGTCCGGACTGCAAAATATATGTATCTTTTGTTAATAATTCCAGTTTACAACTCCAAATCTTTGTTTTGAAGTTTATCTGCCTAAACGGAAAAAATATTTATTAGTAGCAAATACATAAAAATGATCATATTCATAATTTTTTATTTGGAGCCATATTTTAAAGATCGAACCGTTAACCAGTCTTTCCATAATCTCAAAGTTTTTTAAAATCTTTCGAGTTTAAAAGAAAGAAATAAATGTGCAAGAAACTTGTACTTATTTAACTATCTATAACCTGACTTTTCTTTCTCCCCAAAAAGGAAAAATAATAACTCAGATATGGTGAACATTGATCATCAAATATAAATTATAAATTAATCTTAGGTAATAAACATTTACGTAGAAGAATCGGCAGACCCTCTTGCCAGACCTGACCATACCATAAAAAATCGATTTTGTAGTAGCAACATTATTGTCCTAAAATCATAATGGTACAGAATAACAAACAAACAGAGCTGCACTTAAAAAATAAATATACTTATAGGTATGTCAGTTTAGAGATACATGGTGATATAGAAGGTTGAAGCATAAGTCTGTGAATGTTTGCAGAAGTCTTAAACTGTATACAGTAATTGAAAATATGAATAGCTTCATTATATGGACAAAATTTTCTATACATTTTTAAGCAAATTATTATTGCCATTATTAAAATTAATTTCTTCATAAGATAGGATATTTTCATTATCTGATACTATTCACATACATTAAACTTAAGGTATTGTTTTAGTAATTAACATTATACAACAACCTACCTTTTATTTCTGTATAAAACTTCTATGCTTTACAAGCATACACTAATAAGTAATAGTAGAAAAGTCTATTGTACAGAAACAGTACTACTATTGATTAATAAAAGAAAAAATACAGAATAAGAAGAGCGAAATAAATATTACTGCAAAGAAAAAAATAAATATGATATTGGTAATTTACAATTTCACGCTAGTCAATAACTCATACAATATCTAATACTATCTACCTTTGATTAATTGGAATAAAATCAAAAGTATTCATCAGCTGAAATTTTCAAGCATTTATAAGGATAAACAGGCGTTGAAGCGACTTGAAATAAACTAAATAAATAAAAAAAAAATTGAGATTATATGTATGTAAGGCAAAATTAAATATACATACAAAATAATGTCAAAATTGAATGTTTGATTACCTCGGTAGTAGACTCAATAGAGGCACCATGCTTCAATAAAAGTTCGACAACTTTGATGCGATTCTTCTTGCAGGCAATATGAAGTGGCGTGAAACCATTTAACGCCCGTGCATTCGGATCAGCTTTTCGGTCGAGAAGTAGCTTTGCAACCCTTACGTGGCCACAATGTGCAGCAACATGAAGAGACGTTAAGTAATCGATTGTAACTTCGTCAACGGGTGCTCGATGATAGAGTAATACTCTCGCTGCGTCCACATGATCTCCTTGAGATGCCATATGCAATGGTGCAAGTCCATTCTACAAAATACGTCTCTTATTGTTACTCTGATTAGACAAACATTAGCTTATATTTTACCGTAGAGTTCACTTACTACAAAACATAGAATTCAATACAATACCTACCTTTGTTCGTGCACTAATTGGTGCAGAGTTCTCAAGAAGTGTAGTAACGACTTGCTCGTGTCCTGATCTTGCCGCACAATGAAGCGGTGTTAAACCGTCCCTAGTTTTAGCATCGATTTGCGCAGAATTGTCTAATAATACTTTAACCATGTTGTTTTTGCCCCACTTCGCTGCTACGTGTAAAGGGCTTATGTTGTGCTAAAAAGAATACAAGGTAGGTATTGGTGCATAATTGAAAAAGTTTATTCAAAAACTTATTCCATACCTTAGCTAAATAATTTACATCTGCACCGCGCTTAATTAATAAACGTGCTATCTCTTCATTTCCATAATGCGCGGCGATGTGCAAAGGTGTGAAGCCGCTTTTCGATGTGACATCGGGTTTATGGTCATTCTAAAAAAATCAACAAATTTCTATGTATTTAAGGGAGATGAAAATCTATATGAACTTCAATTTTATTATAAAAGTCAATAATTTGTTGAAATAGCTCAATATTACAAACGGCGGAGCAATAGTTTCATCAATTTTGTTAATGTTAACCTGTAATAGTAAATCTGCGGCTTTACAATCATCTTTCTTAGCAGCAATGTGAAGTGCTGGAAGCCTAACTTTCCCTTTTGAATCGTTTTCTAAAAGTACGCTGACGACTTTATCGTGCCCTTGCTGCATGGCCACAGCAAGAGGGGTAAAGCCATCCTGGAAAATCATTAAATACTTTATTACAACTATTTTGAATATATGTAAAAAATATTACCCAACATAAATAAGTAAATGAAACGTTTTAAATGCATATAAAAAGCACTTTAGAGCTTCAAAAATGTACCTCTGTTGCAAGACTCTGATTAGCTCCATTACTGAGTAATAATTTGACGACTTGATCATGATTTTCTTGGGCTGCCATGTAGAGAGGTGTAAAACCATTTTGTGATTGGATATTAACTGCAGCCCCATATTGAATGAGAATATTAACAATCTCCACTTGACCAGCTAAAAAATTTCCTTTTACAGTAGATTTGTTACAATCATAATCATTATTTAACAAAAATGTTCTTTACCTAATGATGCAATATGCAAGGCAGTGTTGCCTTTTTTTGTTGCTGCATCGACTTTAGCACCTCTTTTTAATAACTCTGTTACTATCTCTACATGACCATCTTTGGATGCTAAATGCAGAGCATTTAAACCATTCTGAAATGTTGTAAAATATATGAGTTCTGCATATTTAAATTTTAAAAAGAAGGTTTCTTTTCAAATTATTTTTTGAAGAAATTAGACATTTTACAATACTTTAATACTTACTGAATTGGCTGTATTAATATCTAAATCAATATCGAGGAACTCGATCACTTTCTCAAGGTTTCCAGACCGAGCAGCGCGAAGAAATGCTGTCGTGTCATCAGCCTAATTATAAAAGTAAACTTAGTATTTGCTCTGTTAATCTTTAAATGCTTCAATACAAATTTCATTGATCAATATTTTGTGTTCCATAACTATACATGGGATATAAAAAATATTAGTAAATTTTGGAATTTCATAATTCGTACAAAACTTCAATACATATTTATGAAAACTCTCACATCTTGTTGCATGGTAAAGTAACTTTGCATTTTGAATAGATAATTTTTCATACTATAAAGAACGATATACTGAAATGATTATTAAAATTTTCCTTTGTGTCATGGATTTATCAATATTATTTATTTTGGATATTGCAAGACATTTGTATTACAGGTTCAAAATTATTATGTATTCATAATATATTGCTAGTACCCAAGATATAATCATTTCTTTTATAGAGCTCTATAACGGATAACCTTTTATTATTTGTATACTACAAAATCAGAAAATATTGAAAATCATTGTGTATACACGCTTACTTTTAAATTTCCATAATGTAATAAATACTGAATGATTTCTGTAATGCTCATATAGAGTAAGTAGTAATTTACATAATAACCTAACATGTAATTGTAGAGAGATATAGATGAATATAAGGTACCTATACATATAAGCCAAGAAAAAAGAAGGTTATAAAACTATTAACTTTATAAAAAGAATTAAGTAAATTATTAAATATAATAAATTTTAAATTAAATGTTACAAATTATTACTAAATATTATAAATTATTCTTAAATATAATAAATATCGGAAGCTGCCAAAGCGTATGATAATTTGAATAAATTAACTTATTTATGTGTTGATAATCAAAGCATGAAAAAGTTAATGAAAATCTTGAAAAGGAAAAATTATTGCATCCCACAAATTTGCATAGTGTATACAATTTATATGGTAATGTGATTGCTGAAATAATTTACACAAAGGTTTTATGCAAAGCAGTTCACCAATGATATTACTGATTAGGTTCTGCATGCTACATGAATTTGGAAGTAACGTTACCAATATTTCCAGTACACTTATAACACTTTGCAAATTGTTGTTAGATGTTAATTTATAAATTAAGACCAATAACATTATATAGTGTTTAACAAATATCATAAGCCTATAGATCTATTTAGATACATACTACAGATAACTATTTTATTAAATTTGAAATGAATGTATTAAGCTACTTTTAACAATTAAATGATGAAGCAACAGTATATTAATAGTTATTTTGACAGTTACGGATCCCTGAAATCTTTATAAAAAAGTAGGTTTAGAGAAATTTATCATATGTACTTTAGAACTTATATGCATACAGTTTTACAAAAAATTGATTGTGTTACATCAAAATATATTCAATATAAATATCCCATTATTAATATGTTTTACAATATGCATATAACCAAAAAAAACTATAAATTTTATATGATAAATTCTTCCAACGATTTTGCAACTGTATTTTATCAAGAAATTCATGCAAAGAAAAAATTAGGCCCACTGCAAAAAAAATAAGATTGTGTGTTAATACTGTCTTAGCAGCCAATGCCGTATATATGCGAAAAAGAAAAGTACTGGAAGATAATAAAGAATGAAAACAGAATTAATGAAAATGGTTATAATAATGTACTAAAAGTGAATTAAGTTCAGTATATGTATACACTTAAATATTTTGAATCATGCATATTATTATATAAGTTAGATTTTTCTATATCTGATGCAAACAAATATACTTCAGGCTTCACTTGTATGGAATATGGCTGGTCAAGAGATATTGTATATGATCGTTAACAGATTTTCGTCGTAGCAAATTGCCACTACGTCAAGGTATATCATGTGCACATACATCGTCTGCTTCAAACTTGTCGATATGTAATCCGACACCGTCACGTGCGTCAAAAACTAAGATTTAAACTTTGTATAGATGTACATACATACATACAGCAATGCAGCAGTGGTGTGTCGTATGGTAATAAATTTTGCTAGTCTCATGTTAACTGGCTATTTTAGTTGTACGCAAATCGCTGTAAATTATGAGAAGAAAGGTCTAGGAGCTAGAGAAGGCAGTGTAATTAGCCTGGGTGCTATATATATCAGTTATCTGAATTTCTGTTGAGCCGTTCATTATAGTTTATAGAATTTTCAAAATGATGTTCATCCTTTCATATTACCGGTCGCTGCTTTGAGATCTATCGTAATTTCAACGTCAGTATAGCATATACACACGCATGCACGCACACATCATAAAAGCCGGTACAAGAAACGTCGTATATTTCTTTCCCAAATTATATTTAACTTTACTTGTTGTCACACCCTCTCATGGCATCTCTCCATCTTTCTTCGTTCAATGAAAACCTCGTTAATAATAACAAAAAAAAAATCAATTGAAAAAGCCTATAATCTAACAATACTCTTGGATAGCAGATAGCGTATTTATGATAGAGGTAGAATAGTAGGTAAGACTTCAATATACTATCGTGTTGCAAGAAAATGATTTTCTCATATTCGTTAGAGTTCACACCCTTCGATTCGTCGGCAAGGGGTAAAGAGTACCGGCTGCGTTCCGGTACCCTTTCCCGTGTAGAGTTACGTGGGAATAAACTATACCTGGCTAGTGTTATCCGTAACCATCGTGTTTTATAGGGGACCAGCCCGCTATTCGGTGTATTCCTTTCACTTGTCCAGCGACCACCGGACGCGAAAGTTAGTTTTCTCAGCACTCGTTAAATCAGCATTCGCACACCCGCGGAGATAACGCCAGAACGAACAGGAGTATAGGAGCCGCCCCGTACACGAACTAAAGCGCAGAATCGACCGGCAACGATCACGGAAAAACAGGGGTTGCATCGTCATTTTCTCATCCCCATCTACCTGTGTCCGTCCTTCTTTTGCCCTCACCCCCTCTCACTCATGCAGCTTCGGTGCTTGCGTGCGTTTCACGCGTTGTGCGCATCCAGCGCATGCTCCCTGGTGCTAACGAAAAACAACACCCGTGCTCTCTCTCTCTCACCCTTTATCGCCGCAGGTGAGATTTAGCTATGCATGGATTACTGTTCTGATCGGGAACTTTTGCATGTATCATACTATACACCTTGAAAGTACTCGGAACTCTGTCTCCCTAAGTATTACGAACAAGTACGTACACTTGCTGCCGTGCTTCCGGCTTATCCGGAAGTGAAATAGTTCTCTTTTCTTGCACGTCCGGATATAAGGAGATGTTTCTTCCGACCGCGTACAAATACAACATGTGTGTAAACAAATATTTTCATAACTTGAAGAATATAAACAATACCGCAAAGATAAAAGATTACTTTCTAGAGTTGATAAAATTACTGTAATAATATAGTAATTTATGAGAGCGTCGTTTCAAGTGATTAACTTTTATTGAAACAGTTTTTTTTATAAATAATAAAATATTTTATAAAATAGACTTGTATCAGATGAAGAAAATTTTAAACAAATGCCTCCTTATGTATCGTATCGTATATGTTACCGTGAAAATCCGGAATTGAAGAATATCAACATTCTCCGGTGAATGTCGACATTTGCCTGATGTCGGTCTTTCTTACAATTGTTAGTAACATAAGTACATCTTCGATGAAATGTGCAAGTATTCTCTTCAGATTACATATTAACTAAATTTTTTGAACAAAAGGAAACATAAAACATAAAGAGTGTGCTGTGGAATCTTAGGTGTTTTTTTTAAAATATTGTAGACAATAATGGCGTACGATACTGTATTCAAAATATCATTGGTACGGACTGTCGCAATTGCGTCGACGTTGTAAATTACAGCTAAAACGGAGTAAATTGGCCGTCGTGATACTTGACGATCAATAAAACCTTTGTAGCTGCGGTCGGCACGTACGAAGAGTAAATGTCATGCATATACGTACACACATGATAGTTGACGCGACCTTGTGTTGCGTGACTTTCTTCAAGGACGCAATTCTCCAATGTGGATGAACGTTTCAAACCTGGCTCACACTAGCAGCACATGTGTATGGTACCACCCCTAATGCAATTGCGTGTATCGAGCTGCGACTTATTGTTAGCAACTTATCGATACAGTGATACAGCTTTAAATCTTTCGCTGTGAATTAACTACTTGTGATCGTATGGTGCTGCCACGCTTTACTAAATAACCTAATTCAATTTTATCCAGCAGATAAAATATAAATTGTTTTATGTACGTTGTTGACAATAATTTTTATGTCGTGATAAAATAGATAAGATAGAATGAATAAGATTATTCCAGGAAAACAGACAATGAATAACTGCGAATGAACGATGATTTTGGATACCACAATTATCACACATATCTTCGAAAACCTCATTGTAAATATGTCGGTTCGGATTTGGTTTTCTATGCAAACCTTTCTCCTTACCATAATTTGAACTTCATTTGATTAATAATACAACCTGTGCATGTAAAGTATTTATTAGGTCAATTCGTGATAAAAATATTATTTCACATCATTATATATTTTTAATAATTTATTTTTAAAACACTCTCTGTGGGTGCATGCCCAAGTATAACGAAAATAAAAAATAGTAATAGTAAAGTAAAGTATTATGATTTGAATTAAAGTAGAGAATCGAAAATTTAATTAGTCTTCTAGATTTGATATGCTTTTTTTTATTTGAGAAAAATCGTGTGAAATAAAGTACAATGTTACAATACAAAGATCAAACCAACCAATGCCAAAGCATATTCATAGTTTTCTTCCAGGAATTATAACAATTTTGACTATTTATCTTTATATTACGAACAATATTACAGGTAAGTTACCAAAAAGCAGCGAAATATTTAGTCGCTAACGGTCACAAATAAAACGATGTATTTCACTTCTACAATAAAATGTATAATAAAAGTACGTATAAAATTTGACACAGTAAGAATTAAAATTGAACAAGGAAGAAAATCTGTATTGTATCTACATATTTATAACAAATGCGAATCTCATTGCCTGTATATTGAAAATTCTAAAAACCCCAGAAATAATTAAATGTTTTTACATATTTTGACATATCTAAATTAATTATGAAGCATTTAACGTAATACTACATGAAATTCATAACTGTGAAATATCAAAATAGCGAAGTTAAATTGACATTTATCCTGGTTAGAAACGATATCGAAATCATAAGCGTCAAAAATAGTTTCACTTGGTACTCGTCTCTTTACCATTATTAAATAGCTTTATTTATTCATTTATTTTATAACAATATCATGAAAATATAATGAATTTAATAATTAGTGTGCACAAATGTTAATATATTACGTTTAATTAAAAAATCTTTAATTTTTATTTATATTAATACGATCGTTGTATATTTTATGTATTTACTGAAAGAACCATTTGCGTGAATAAATCTTATCTGATTAACATATTATCATTAGTGTGTAAACTTTTTCAAAACTGTGTTTACTTTTACATTTATTTATGGTATTTCGTTAACTATTAGAATTAGCGAAATGTCTGAAATATGGTGGATTTATCTAAAAATAATTATGAGGCTATCGAGAACTGGAGTATGGCCAAAAATCGCAGTATAGTTGCTAACATGAATAACGATATGCGAAAATATTACCTAATATTGTTTAGCTATTCACGCTTGAAGAAATAGCATTACAATTTTTTGCATTTATGTGAATCGTAAATCGTTGTCATTCAATTTGGATTTTAAGTTTATAAGCAATTGATGCATTATAATTATGAGATGTATGTACATTTGGTTAGACTTGCAAATTTCATAGTGCACTTTTATGCGCTCTTCTGGTTCCTACCAGAAGATTCCAAACGTTTAGTTTATCGTGCTACAAAATTCATTAAAGCTGCGACGTATTTCAAAAAATTTCTGTCACTCAAAGTCAAGCCCAAGAATGTATTGCGTGTCGTTGTGAATGTTATTTACACACATTTTTACCTGGAGTCTAATGATCGGTGGAAATGCGTCCTCTGTCGTCATTTCGAAATAATAAACTGTGTATTTCGTTTGACAGGCTTTGTGTATATGTATATTTAGTACGGCCCAAACTAAAGACGTAGGTCAAAGGATATTTATAGAATTCTGTTTTGTTCTCATTAGCTTCTCAATGTTGACTCTGTTTTAGTTATTTACTAGTATTTTCTTCATCTTTATACAAACATTTCGTAGAAGATACATGAAGCACCACTTTAGTTTTTACTTAAAACGAAAATGCGAAATGTTCTCGTTGAGAGGAAATGCTTACAAAACCATGCTTCGAACGGACATGAATGGGACGCGCGAATATCAAACGTAGATTTAATTCTACTAGTGCACAATACACTGCAATCTTAAGAAATGTACAAACATTTATGCACGTAATGTAATTTATATGTATTACATTTGCATTGAATGAATATTTTTAACATATAACTTACAGTAAGATATCACAATCTGTATGAAATGTTTTATTTAATTAAAGGTATTGTCAAACTGACATGGAATTTTATCAGGAACTACTTAAATGTTTTATATTACTTTTTACTTTTCCCTAGTTTTTTTGCACGTTTTATTGGCATTTAATAAACGTCTAAACATAAATCAGTTTTCTTAATATAATATTCTCCACAATTTCTACGTAAAAGATTATTTTATATATAAAGCGTGTTTCCCAATTATATTAATAAGCTTATATTAATACAAAATTACAAAAATAACTATTTAGTTACAAATGCATGCTATCAAACATACGCAAATAGAACGGTGCACGGAAGAAGTAATACATTATAACAATTTATACTAACAATGACATTATTCACACACTTAAAATTGTGGTTGGGGAATGCAATTCGGGCGTGTAAATAATTGACGTTTAAACTTGAAATAATTCACATTTTTATATTTTTTACAAATACAATAAATTTTAACAACTCATAATATTTTAAATATGATCAATTGAATAAAGTTATTTTTTTAAACCCAAATATACTAATTTATGGATTATGATATAGTTTAGTCTTGAAGTCAATTTTGCGCGGTATTACAGTCTATAGTACATTATAAGCTAATCAGGTATCAGAATTTGTTCATATAAGATTTGAAACCAAAACTCATTAGTATTGAATTTTTATACAAATACTCAATAAAATTGTGCAATTCAATATTTAACGTAGTTTGCACTAATTTCTGCGAATAGTTGTGCATAGAGTTATACGCGGAAAATGAAGACACTTTAAGCCCAGACAGCGTAACGTACAAATATTATACGCCTGTGCTTTAAGAAGTGCACATTATTACTACATCATAAAATCTTCCACTTGTACCTTCCTTTCAATTTCATAACGCTTCTCCCTTCTACATCATTCGGTTCGATTGAAAATGTATGTATTACAAAATTATCAGATATGAATACATTTTCTGGCTTATTTTTAATGGTAGAAAAAAATGTTATAGATCAAAATTCTTTAATGTTGGAGGACAAATTCTGCCCCAAAAATGTGTTGAAGTTTATGCACATCATTTCAAACATAAATTGAAATAAATGTTCGCTGTTAAACCATTTAATATAATCAGTTCATCACTTTAGATTTCCAATTATCTTTGGAATTTCGATGCTGAAGCTCACGCAAACGTCATTGGTGCGTTCCACGTCAAGTGATCAGGGTTTTTGCAGTCATGTCACATTGCGGCAAAAAAATCACCAAACAATTGAGGGATACACTTTTCAAGATATTGATGCGCAAATGTAGAACATTGATCAACGGTTTGTTTCAATAGCGGCTGCTATCTGCGTCGCGGTATGGGCGAAGTCGCGCGCCAAATATGGACATCTCGGTACATAAAAATTCATAACTCGAAAAGTTTTCCGAAGCCAGAGATGCGGCTGGAAATTATGTTTAGAGGACATTTCGACAATGATGAAAAAAAATGTTTAAAAAATGTTTGAGGATACATATTGGACGAAATTTAAGTTTAAATAATTAAAAACATTTTTTCAACAATTTAGAAACGAATTGCATTAAATTCATAATTTTTTTCTAAAACTTTGGAGCTTTCCGAACAATCTGGCATTTTGCTAATTTCTGTATCTATTTTGGTTTGAGAGCTATAAATTTTCAAAAAAACCCATGCACAAAACTTTGACTGTCTGTAACTTAAAAAATATTAATTTTTTTGAAAATTCCTTCTACCTACTGGATTTTTTTTAGCATTACCTACAACATATGAAATTTTATCAAAATCCGTGACATGACTGCAAAAACCCTGATCACTTGACGTGGAACGCACCCATTGTGTAATGATTGTTGGAAAGGGCTTCAGCTCCATTATCACTTTATGGTAAAAAAAATATCTATCCTCATTTAAAAATATCTTGTTAATCTTAAAATCTCAATAAATATGATCTTAAAAAAAATGGTGTATGTCACAGAATTTTTCCCCAGATATGAAACAAATTATCTATAATACTTTCTCTATCACTCAAAATAAGCCAGATGTTCAAGGTGGACAAGTTAGGTGGGACACCCCGTATTATATATTTCTCACTACAACTTCCATTTTTGTTAAAAAAAACTTTGGAATTTTCATTACAACTTTTAAATGTGTAATTTTAAGTACGACATATCTTTTATTACAAATATTACGACGCAATATTCGAGAAAATTATACATCCACTAAAAATATATTTTACGCTTAGAGATTTTAATTTTATTAGTAGTAAAGTCATAAAAAAAACGTGGTAAAAAGGTAAAAAATATAAGGAAATTGATACTCTATACTGTATAACACAACAATGCCATTACATTTTGTAATACTTTATGAAAAAAAATGTAAATTTACTGTGTGATAGACAAATTAATACAAAGACATCACAAGATATATTGTAACATCATACGTTTTAATACAAAAGTTAATTACATAATAATACAACTGTATCTATTTCAGTAAATTTGTTGAGTACATAGCGGATGTATTATTATAAACATCGTGATATCGTTGTTGCCGAAATTGTACACAAAAATTCGGCAAGAAACCAAATAAATTGATAACGTACAGAAACGTAGTTTGGTTTTCAGACAATCTTTGTTTAAGAATACAAACATATACACGATAAATGTATTGGGTCAATGTGCGTCGTAACCTGTGTGGCCGTATTCATATTTTTTTTAAACATTTCGACGATTTCAGTTTCGTTTGTTTTTATTTTTTTTACCATGTAAATACATTACAATCCATGAGTACAAAAAAAAATATATGTAACTCATTGTGTAATTTACAGTTGTGTTGTATGCAAATAAAAAGGTTTACTATAGGAAATTCAGAACAAACTAATTTCTTTTATAACAGGAATAAAATATTCATCATCTATGGAACACCGTCGTTCATTCGTCATGTTTTATTATATAAAAAAGACGGTCAAAGTTAATCCGTTATTCTATGTAGATGCTATTAATAACAAACCAACTAATCACTATTGTTTCATTGAAAATTTATATTTATTTATTTAGCCTTAATAATATAACCTATTATGTTCAAAGTACATACATTATTTTTAAGATTGTTATATTCAGACTAAGTTAACAGACATCTAATTTAGGTAATTGTTATGAATACTAAAAGAAAATATACAATTGTTTGTATAAAATAATGTAATGAAAAAATATTTTTATATTTTCTCAAATACTGAATATTCTCTTACATTGAAGAACATGCTAGTAATTATGAAAGCATGATTTTAGCTTACAATTACAATTAATGCTAGCATACTAATGCTATGTACTTCTACGTTTTGGGAGTGTCATATTAACATAGCATAACACTAACGTTTTATATTACTGGCATAATTTGCAACGTTATGCTAGCATTCTATTATACATGAGATTTATTTATTTTCTTTAAGGACAAATACTAAAAACTTTATAACCACATTACTTCGGAATTACACCTTTTAAGAAATTATTTTATTTCAAATTAGCTTTTTGTAGCATTCACTAATGATCAAGTTCTAATATAAATTGCTAATTCCAACAATTCCATTATTTTCAGCACCCCATACTTGATTTAAGTGTCAATTGTATAATATAAATTTACTTACTACTCACCGATGAACTTACTCACAGTTATTTACAGTTACTAAACCAACTCCATATAACATTTGCATATAACAATTTGAAATGAAATTTGTTTCACGTAATTTCGATAGACAGCAAACTAAATACCTCATTGATGGTCACCAAACTATCGAACAGTTGAAAAATATTATACATATATATAATTCATTTTAACAATAAATTTATGAACTCCAATAGTGAATATAGAAATATTTATAAAAATATAATTCGAGTATATAAAATGTCATATTCGCAGTTGAAATATTTCTGGTTTTTGTAATAAAGAAGAAGACATAGAAGGTGAATAAACATCTAAAAAAAAATCATATTTCAGTAATTTTAATATGAACACTAAACCAAATTATATCAATTTCATGTTTATATTCCCGTCTCTATTATTTTTGCGCAATATTTCTTCTACATCGTTTTGTTATTCTTTTTCCAGTAAATACACCGGACTAATATCACATTTTCGATAAAATACGCCTTATTATATTTTAACTAATTTATGACTAATTATCAACTTCAATTGATTCCGTGTCGATAACATTAGAGCGGATCCGAGTTCAACGCAAATGTTTAATTAGTTGTTCCATAAGAGAAGGACTGACTGATTAACGATTTTTTCACATTAATCACCAACAAACAACAACGTGTCAATCAATTAGAATTTAACATGAGAACATCTTACATAACTTTACACCAAATTCTGTTTTTAAAATTCTTCATAAAGAAATAACTGACAAACAGGGGGAAAAATGAGAAAATAATTTTCTTAGACCAAATAGCACATACTTCTCGGAAATATTTGCCCCTCCAACATGTTGGCAACATTTTTCAATTAGACTTTAGTGACTTTAGTTTCATACTCTAGTCACTAGAGTCTAGTAGTGAGTCTAGTAGAGTCTAGTGACTACATTATACAATTCGTCAAAATATGATAATAACTGGGGATAAACTTGATCAGGATTGATCAGGATAAATATGAAAAAGTTGACTGAGTATTGATTGGTATTGATCGATGGTTTGTGATCACATTGTGGTGGTTGGTGGTGGTCGAATGATAGTGACGATAGTCGAAACTGTTCATTAAGTAGGGGAAGGCCTTCTTGAATTGCACAAAGCTGACAAAGGTATTGTAATAATTTTACGTGACAGAATGTAACTTATTTTGTAATTACTATTACTTTATAAGTAATTCATTATAGTGTAACTTCTTAACTATTTGAAGACGTATAATAAGTGTATTTATCGTGATACGAAAATATTTATGCAACGAATTTTATAACTGTATTATTCACTCCTGTGTCTGAAATAAAAAATACCTTTACGATTTAGTTAACTGAATACTTTTGAAGTACTAATAGTTGTCTGGGATATTATCTTCAATTTTTAATGACAAGTTTTTTAACCTTTGTAAGTTTTCGAATATTTGAAGTTAAAATTGCATCAGATTTGAAAGTATTAAATACTTGTAAGCAAATTTATTTTTACTTAAAAATGTAATTAGTAATATTACATTATTTTATCATATCAGTAATGATATTAATTCGTCAGTTTAACAATTATCTAATACATATGTTGATACAATATAATGTAAACAATAATCACATGACTTTCATGACATCAATGACTGAGGAATGGATTCAAAAAACATTGAATTTTTCACAGAGGCAAAACAACATTCGACTAAAAACCTTTTTAATTAACGTTATATATTAACAAAGTGGGTATATGAATATTTGCAGGACTATGAATATTTAAAGTAAATACAGCTGTGTAAAATTACTAAACTTTAACAATATAAACTACACCTATACTAGTACACTGGATATTCCAAAACCTTGTTTCCAAAGTCTTTGTTATCTTATTCAATTATTATACATGCTCAATCATCAACCTGTTTATACTAGTTTTTTCAATACATTTCCTATCAAATCATTACTTTTCTATATTTGTATTTATCACAGTAACTTGACCTGTCTACTACAGTCCATATCCTTTCTTTAACACATTCGCAATGGGGCCTGAATTTTGCCTCCATGTAGCACCAGTGGCTCGGCCCGTCACAAACATGTTAAACACTTCGTTTGAACTTCTACATTTCTGTTAGTTCTCAAAAACTAAACTGTAATTACGTTGAATATATACTTCCAAGATTTTTTCTTCATTCGACATAGTCATTTTATATGTTCATTTGCATTGGATAACTCAAAGCATCTGCCAATACAAAAGAGGAAAAGATACCCTGACATACAGTGAGTGAATGTGAAAACGGATTGTTTAGAATCATTAATACATGCAGACCTAAATTTTCTGCAATTGTGGGTTATGATATGAAAATAAATAAATGTACACATACATTTTCTACATTTTTCTACATTTACTATAAAATCTTTTTATGTACAAAATTCAATATAGACTAATGAGGCACTTATTTTTATTTATATTACTCTTCATAAGTGTTTTATACATATGTCATACATGTTAATATATATAGTAAATTTGTCTTTTGTACATGTAAATTTGAATAACATGTGTTTCTCTTTATTTAGTCTCTTTCTTTTCTCTACTAATTATAATTTTTGTTTGTTCATATTTTGAAGGAGATTAATTCTATAAGATTTGAAATGCAAGACGAAACCAGTCTATACATTCCAAATGCAGAAAGGAGGGGAGAATCTGCTATGAAAGAAGCTATACTTATGGTTTGTAAAAATATTTATAAGATATAGGGAAATAGATTTACAAGAATTCCCATAATTAAAGTTTCGTATGAAATTGTTCAGCTGTGTTTGATGCTGTTATGTACGTTACAATAACAGTTATTTTTTGTTAATTATTCAGATCTTACAAGAAGCATATAACATGTTTCTGTTAAAAAAATATAACATGGCAGCAGAAAAATATCAAACCGTGCATAATTTAATTTCAAAATCAGGGTGTAAGGCAAGTTATTATTAATTCTATTTTTTTGTAAGTCTCTAATATATTTACCTATATAATTATTCAAGACACCAATTCGGCTGACTTTATATATTTATGTTTCAGGATGAGTATATTAATGTAGATATAATACAATACATGATGTGTAAAAGCTTAATCGAAAGTAATAATAGAAAAGATTTAGAGGATGCTTTAGAGTTGCTCCTGGATTTAGAACAGAATAAAGAGTCTGTTCTTCCAATGGTTTATTACGCTTTAGCGAAGATACACATAAAGTTCTTTCGGTAATTATGTACTTTCTTCCTTTATATGAAGCATTATCAATAAATGTTATGTCATTACAGGTTTAATTCAGCAGTAATAACAGTTAACAAAGGATTAGCAGTTCTAAAAACTGATACAAAGTTTCAACTTTATTACATACCTGGAACAAATGAACTTATTCATGAATCTACACAAAAAAACTTTTTGGTAATTTACTACTTTTTAATTTAATAACAGGTATCACACGGTACAGTAAATGATTTGTACATTGCTACTCTAGAGATTGAAGCATTTTAGGGATTCAAATCAAATAACGACCTCTCCTTGTAAATAAAAATGTTATTTATAATGTTATACCTTTGAAGTACATACAATGTTGGTTAAGTATATATAAAAATGAAAGTTAACATTGTATTATCCTTATTTATCAGAAAACCTATACTATTTCGCAATAGGAAATTAATTTTCATCGAACCTAAGTAACTGAATAGCTAACCATGGAAATGCAATTGCAAGATCAAATCGTGAAACATAATATTATCCTCTATTTACAAAGAAACAAATCTTTTAGAGTAGCCCTTTATTTTAAGAGTACAAGATGATGTACTTCTAAGTTGAACTACAAAACAATTCAATACAATGCAATATTAAAATATAAGTGCAATATTTTTAAAAAAGCATACGCATATTCAATAAGTAGATAATGCTTCAAACTTTTCATTGGCGTGTAGGTTTGAGTACAAAATTGTTAACAATACAAATGAAATAACTTTTTAAATTAAGTGTTTACACATTGTATTCTTAAATTATTTAACAATGAAAGTATGAACTGTATAATGTTTAATAGATAGTTGAATAAACTATTAAATTAATACAGAAACGTACTACTGTTAAAGTTAGCTTTCAGATTTGAAGCCTATCAGAAGTTTAATACAATAATTAACCTAACAAACAATTATTCTATCACACCATAAGATAACAAATAGACTTTTAAACATATAATATTGAATTAACTAAACTAAACTATAACTAGAATTAGAATAACATTACAAGTTTGCTGTTTAGTTTAGTCCAGCAATAAAGGATACTATTAATTACGTAGTTAACTAAATAATTAACGTTATTGTAATTAATAGACAGCACTAATGAAATTGAAAGAGGAATGCACAAGTTGGCACCGTCCAGATGCTACATGTACCATGATAAACTGCCAAAATTACACAGAATATTATCCTCCATGTAGAACGATATTCTTCAGGTAAACATAAGAAAATAATCTTAAAATTTTATGCAATACAATATTTTCCAACGCAAATTTCTAAACTGGTGCACATTGTTACTATTTCTTTAAGTTTATAGATATTTTGTATCAAGCCAATAAAACAATATGGACATTGTAAGATGACTGTGTAATTGAGACACATATAACTATATGTTAGAAAGTTAAAATATTTCTGCTGAAAGGATATGTCAGTTTCGGAATTTGTTCTGATATATATTATATATGTACATTAGGGTTGTCGTTAAAAATTAAATCTTTTGCGACGCCCCCCAAAAAGCTTTCTTATGATGCAAAAACACTGGAGAAATGTTTTTTTTTTTAAATTAAAAACAACACGTGCCTCAAGACGATCTAAGTTAATTTTTTGGTATAATTATGTTTTTGCGAATTTTTATGAAAAATGCAATTTTATTCGAAATATAAACAATTATAGAACCCAAATCAATACAAAACAATTAATTAATTAAAATAACAATAAACAAAAATTTAAATTCAAAATTTTTCCCAGTTGATTTGATCTATTAAATAAAAAAATGAAAAATATTCAAATCGATTATAATCATTGATTATAGAAGTAAAGGTATTAAAAATACGAAAGAAAGTTTACTTAAACCTTGGAGTGAAGAAATCTAAATATTAAAATTACGTTTGTACTAATTTAGCTGTAAAATAAAAATATCAATTTGAATATCTTTAATTTTTTTATTTAATAGATCAAATCAATTGGGAAAAATTTTAAATTTAAATTTTTGTTTATGGTTATTTTAGTTAACTAATGTTTTTTTTATTGATTTGGATTCTATAATTGTTTATATTTTGAATAAAATTGCATTTTTCATAAAAATTCCCAAAAACATGATTATACCAAAAAATTAACTTAGATTGTCTTAAGGCACGTGCTGTTTTTAATTTAAAAAAAAAAATCCCCAGTGTTTTTGCATCATAAGGAAGCTTTTTGGGGGGCGTCGCAAAAGATTTAATTTTTAACGACCACCCTAATGTACATAGGCATTATTTATATATATTTTTAGTGATCCAGCGTTTACTGGTATGGTCACAGTTATGTGCAACAATGTACCACGTCCTTGTAAGGTAAAATTCCATCAATCTTGTTGGAAATTTCAAAAAGAGCAAATGTCGTTATTGGAGAAATTAACTGATGAGGTAATGCTTTAAAATGATGAACAATACGTAGCTTTCTTATAATGTGGATTTATTTAAGATACCAAAACACTAACTTTAATAATAATATTTAAACATTTAGACTATAATAGGTCTTAAGTGTCTTACTCCTAATTGTCAAACCATCAGAGTACCTAATAAAATAACAAAGATCGAATATTATAATAAAGATGGAAATATCGAATATGTGATTGAAACACCTATAACATGTACAAGGTCTCCACAAAAAGCTTCACTTAAAGGTGCAATTAAAAAAAAAGTTAGTAACTATATTATTCACATATACATACATACATACGTATACATATATGTGTATGCATGCTTGCATACTTTTTAACAAGTTATAATTACATTTCTGCATTTAGAGTAAAGAATCACAAGATACTATACAATTATATAAGAATGAAAAAATGTATGTGACGGAAGAAGAAATCGTTTGGAGAACAAGGAAATTAAACATGCTGCGTAAGGAGAATTTTGGTATTGTCATTGAAGAAAATGTAAGTGTTCTTTAAATGCTAGAAAATGATGCAAAGAAAGATAGCGGTAGTGGTACACATTTGGATAAAATGTGATATGAGCCATATCAAACTACCAATATAAATTGAAAAAATACGTCTTTGAATGTTAGGAATATGTAGATATAAATTGTAAAACGAGAAATAGAAGTGCGCATCTTAATGTCTCTCTTTCAGTATTTTCATAGATAGATCAAATAGAGATCTATAAAGAATATCAGTTCACTTTTAATTTGCAGCCGATGATTTACTTTACCACACCAACATTTTTGTTTATGTTTTATAAATTGCACTTTGAATTATAGTTGTTATAACTCATATATATCACCTACTTCTCACACCATACTACAACCTACATAAGAATATGCGACATGATAATTGCTTTTTTCTAATTTAGATTAGATTCTGTTAATAGTAGCAAAACTGCAATAATGCAGTAAAAAGCAGTTAATATACCATGAGGATCCATTCAGTTATAGTCCATGTAATATGAGATTATTTTTTTATCAGATTATGTAATAAAACTAATAGTCTCGAAAAATCTTTCTTCGAATTTAGCTATTCAAATCTTTGTCTATAAGTATTTTCATTTAGAAAGAAGGCTTCATATTATTTTAAACTGTTTTGTTACCTCAATTGATTTAATATAAAATTTGCGATTATCTATAACAATTGAAATACAATTTGAGACACACATTTTTGTATTCATTCGAAAATTTAACAAGTTATAAGTTGGACGTAAAACAGTACTGAATTTCTGAAAATTGAACCTGTTCCATTGTTAAAATTAATTGACCATCCTTTTTTTAAAAACATCCTGTATATAGAATATCTTTTTATACTTCATATCGTTATAGTGGCAACCTGACAAGCAATTCTATGGCAATGAAACTGTAATGACGATGCTGGATTTTGAGTTAAATATTAACATCTCTGGCGAAGATGATAAAATTGTTAATATTAAAACTTTTGTATTTGAGTACGCATAAATATTTTATCATTATTTAAACAAGTATCTAAACAATCTTTTAATATTTTTTTCATTATTAGGCTCTTTTATGAATATATAAAACTGACGGGACCACTTTCTACAGACGACGTGTTGACAAAATGGGGTGAAACAAAAGAACTTATTGATAATTATGATTTTGTTTTCGATGAATATTTAGGTAACTTTCCCTTCTTTTATCGTGATATCATTTTAGACTGAAGCTTACTTTACTATCACTTCAATGGTATAATTCTAAATTGCATAAAGTAATTATACAAATTAAAGTAAATATTTATTTTTCAGGTGTTGTTGAATTTCTGCTACAATCTCCAAAAATAGCAAAGATTGGACATTATATGTGTATAACGCACGTTCTTCCTGAAACGTATGCTTTATTAAAATCAAATACTCTGGCAGAATTTAAAAATATAGTTAATGACAAAGTAGAAACAAATACTTCTAGAAATGACATAAAGGGTGTGTAATAATTGAAATAATTCATATTTCTATGATTTACATTGTGTCTACTAATTTTCTATGTCTACATTCTTAAAGACTACATGAACCATGGCAATCCTACTGTGACAAGTGATTCGACAACATGCAAATCATTTCAAGTAAGATGTTTAGTGTTTTTTTATCTTTTACTAATAATTTCGTAAATATTATTTATTATTATAGCCATTGCAGAGTTCTATGATTATTGACAAACAGGAAAATGGTACAAAGTATGCAACAGAGAACGGCAGAAATAGATCTGGTAATGGATTCAATGCTAAGTGCGTTGAAGTAAAGGATACATATAGACATAATAATAAGCAAAGGACAAATATGCAAATGCTACAAGGTATGACCCAAAAGTCTACTCTATTGCCTCTTATGACTTCTGCTAAAAATGGCTGAAACCGTTTGCATGACGTTGAATATGGATATAATAATGCATGGCGATGGAATTATTAAATTATCTGCTTATCCAACATTTAACGATTTTTCAACAGATTTTATCAAAAACAAATCAAAACCAGTGTCCCAAGAGGTGCTTAATTTTGAAACTGTTGATGCGGAGAACTTTCAGACTCCTGTGAAATGGCAATATCAAATTGAACACTCTACTCCAAGCAATAAAATGACTCCCTTTCTTCAATATAATAACGTACAGGACAAGAAGAAGCATGTTCAGAACGAATCTGAGTCTGTCAATAGTACAAATAATAACGTTAGTGACTATATTAATGAAGTTGAACATGTTTCATCAATGGATGATGCATTAAAGAAACTATTTAATGAATTTGCTGCATTAATCCAGTCTAATAACTCTAGCGACGATTATTTAAGAAACTGGGTTAGTATTGTAAGAATTACTGAAAAGTAGTTACACTATTTATTTAGAAAGTATACATATATGTTTAATTGAGCGTAAAAATATATGTATACCTTAGGCTATGATGGTCATTGCTTGCTGTGCTGATTCTATCATAAGTAGGTTGCGAATATTTATATAAATGCATGTTTTTCTACAAGACAAGGAAAAAGAACGAGTGAGAGATGGAAAAATATTTTTCATCAGTGGAAAGATTTTACAATGTTTTAAAAGAAAAGACGAAATCAAAAAATTGTTGGCCTAGATCAGTGTGTCCCAACGTAGGATGTTTGTCCCACAGGGGGACAATTTTCAATATTTTGGGAGCGTGATGTGCCACAAAAGAGAGACGGGTTAGAGTTTAGTGTTTATTAAATCTAATCAGAGAAGAGTGCGCAGGAATATTTGTTGATAACTAGTAACGAAGTGACATTTTGTCTGGGCCAAAGAAGACAGTCTGGATCCTGTCAAGTGGAAGGTCCCACAATTAAGACTGGGGTACCCAGAATGCTGACTCTGAGCATTCTGTAAGATTTAAAAGGCGTGAAAAAGTTATCACAGGAGCAATAGGAAAATTATGTTGCAATAGATTTTTTTTTTAATTACCTATTTATATTATACTTTTCCAGAATTTCTTTAACCATTATGCTAAAGAGGCGATCAAAATCTTTGAAACGCAAAAATGATGCATAATAAACATAAGGTTGGGAAATACAGACCTAGATGCTAGTTCTAGAAACATATGTTCGCATGAATATTTGCAGCCTATTATGATATATTTTGAAAGAAGAGAAAGTGGGCATATCCATTTTCGCAATAAACAAGACATATTTTCATATATATAAGGTTTAAAAATTGATGTATAAAATTGAGACATTCATCATAGTTGTATATCATGCGTTAAAATTTCGACTGAAGTCGCCTTATTTGTTAACATCGTCACAGTTTGCTTTCATATTCGCTTTTAAAAATATTATAAGCCAGTAAGCATTTGCGAAAAGCATGATAAATGTAGTGATACAATCAATTTCGATAACCGGCTAATTTTAAAAAATGTTAATTTTATAAGCCTTTACTTTCGGTACACAGCTATATATTTTTTTCACGTTGACAACATATCTACTATCGGTTTTCAATTGTTTTTGGCATTTGATAATTTCATTAACATCACGTACACATACACATGCTCTGTTCTTTACTAAATATCTGACATAAAATTAGATTAAACACATTTTATTTTGATAGAATGCAGATACTACAGACAATGGGAATCTTGTCACAGAAGATTTACAGCAAGAACTTTTCAATTGCGACTTTATGCACGCAGACGTATCCACGAATGTATCAATGCATAATTATAGAGTGCCAGATGTGTCTAGTAAATTAGAATTATTAAATCAAGAAAAAGACTTTTTAGTAGAGCAAAATCAAGCATTGCGTAAAAGACTAGAGAAATTCCAGTCTTTTGCTAAAACTGTCTTAAGTGAATACAAAGCACTAAAAAATGATGAATCAATACTTAAAAGGAAAGTAAGTCATTTATTGCAAGAAAAACAGGAGACAGAACACAATATGACATTGTTACTATTAGAAAAAAATAAAATAATGAATGCATATGAAGAAAATTCCAAAACATTATATAGTAAATGGGAATTAAAGGAAGAGCAATTGAACCAAAAAGCTAAACAGCTAGAGTAAGTATATTCTATTGCCATCAAATTTTAAATAACATATATTAAAAAGTCAATTAAATTACATTTAGAACTGTAATGCATAACAATAATAGTAATAATCTGTGTGGTAATTAATTTTGTAGTATGTTAAAGTTGGAGTCTTTTGACATGAAAAAGATTATGCTACATAAGTACTTAGACATCCAGTATTCCACGAACAAGGATGCCGTTATAAGGTATTTTTCTAAAGTACACTGGTATTCTTCTACATATACAGAGTGGGGAAATTATTTTGATTATCTTACTTACCTTGGTAATCAGAATCATTGAAACAGTATTGAAGAGGCCATAACATATCGATAATCATTTTTTGTTTACTTACGACACGATTTGTTTTCTTACGACAAAATCTGAAGAAAAGTATAGTTCTTAATAAAAATATATTAACAATCATTGGGCCAAAATTGTACCGTCATTGGTAAGAGCAAATTGGAAACGAAACAGAAGGCTAGACTAGAGTACTTCTAACTCTCTTAGTCTTACAGATAACCGTAGCACAATATCTCGTTGATTACTAAATTTATATCGTTTTTAAGAATAAAATTTTCATCTGTAAAAATATCGAAGACAATTAAATTGATTACAGCTATGGCCCACCCTGTATATATACAACGAGCACACTCTCGCGAAATTAAAATTGATGCGAATAAGTACATTTCTAATTCTAGGAACATACAACTTTGTAACATGGCTTTAGAAACTATCAACAAGATAAACTTCATATTTGAAAGAAACTTTGGCTTCTGCGCATTATCGGACAACATAGAATGGTTACGAATCTTAAATGGTTTCCATGAAGTACAGGCTAATCATGAGGTAAAGTTATGATTTGTATTATAAAGACCAAACTTGCTCATTTACAGTAACACTTAGATGTAACGTAGATTACATTTTCTTTTTTCACTATTTTTAGTATGCTACACGAATATATGTATAAGTGTCTACTTTTCTTGCAGCTTTTAAGATTCTACATTCTTATGTTGATGAATGTGATTCTAATAATAATTATCAATAGAAATATGCAGCATTTACGATATCATGACTAATATTAACGTTTTATCTAAATTTATCTAAATTAAATTTTATCTAAATGAATAATTCTTATTTTAGAAGGAGTACTGGAGACTAAAATCTTTGTTAGAGTCGAACGAACACATACTTCAAATGAATGATGTCGCATTACGAATAATTAGTATGCCACCACTTCCAAGTAGACCTTTAAGTGAAGCTGTGATTGATGCTTTTAATAAGTATAGCGTGCTTTTAATGAGAACATTACGTCCATATCCAGTTCCTCCTGCAGTTCCAATACTTGGAACGAAACATGTAAATGTACCAAACATATACATATCAGAATTACCTACATATGTTCATTCGAGTTCTACACCTCTGCAGCATGCAAGCTATTTGAATAATGTAGAAAAGAATAAAAATACAACAATGAAAGAAGGAAATGCATTTGGTAAGAATATTATATATCTTTAAAACTCTTATATTTATGGAATTACACTACAATGCATTATTTTGTTTTTCGAATTAGCTCACTTTTGTATCACAGATACTAATAATAATGATAACAATAGAAAAGACATTGATAATAGTAAAACTGATAATGCGAAACAGATACAGAATCACAGTGAAGATGTGAACAAGGTTAATGAAAGTACAATAGAATATAAAAATCATTGTACAGAAGATATAAAAAAGTTTTCCAATAATACAACTAGACAAGAAGACGTTTGTGAATTAATAAATCGGGAAACTAGAAACATGTATGACATAGAGGAAAACAATATTGTAAAAGGAAATGTAAGTTTCTCAGGATCTGGTAAAACTTTAGAAGAAATAAAGAATGATGCATTAAGAGACGACGTATCAGAAACACATCAGAACAATGTAATTTCTATCACGCAGAACCTGTACGCATTGCTTTTCTATTCGTTTCAACCATTTAATATTTATCCATCTAAACTTTTGTAATACATAAATATGCTGTTATTATAGGCTGTGTGAAAAAGAAACAAAACAAGAAATTGAACATAATCAAAACAGTTTGATTCATATAAATGAAACATCAGGGAAATGTTGCAACAATCTCGACAGGGTAATGCTGAAGTTACGAATGAAATACTCAGGAATAATGGAGTATGTATTGAAAATTACATAGGGATAATTATAATATGTAAATTTTCTATGATCGAATTGAAACATTTCGTCAATTTATTTATAGTATAGTTTATATTAAAATAGTTTAACTGGATATTTGAACTTTTTATTTCATGATAAACACAAATGTTTGAAAATACGTCAATTAATTTATACATAAATGCCAAGTAAAAATTAATACTGTTAAATGGAATAACATTAGACAAGCTTCTGGCGAACTGTTGTTGATTGTTGGTGTTAATAAGAAACTAAATTTTCAAATTTGTATGTTTAATATGAATAATAGTAATAAATGAATGCAAGATAATTGTATTACACTTAACACAGAGTACAACAGAATGAATAGTTGTTTATTATATTTTGCTTTATTTAGATTAGATTTACTGGAAAGTCTAATGTCCGTTAGAAGAGAACACCGTGATTCACTGTCCGGACTACCTGTACAAAAAATTTTACAGCAAGCTGGTGAATATATCTTGAAATGTCAAGAAAAATGTAACTATATTCTTTCAATAAAAGGAAGATGATATGTTAACTATTGTACAATTTGTTTATGATAGTACTAATTAATATAGTACTAATACTAATTATAGATTTATGCTGTTCTGTACTGTCAGAAGAAAATCTGCCGATGAAAAATAAAACATTTTCGACGAACAAGATACGCAAACAGGATATTAAGTCACAAGGTTTTATCGCATTTGAACCAAGTATATTTTGGTTTATAAGGTATTTAAAATAAAGAACCATATACATATAATGCTTTTCAATTTTAGGTAAAAAGAAAGCTTCCAAATCTGTCCCGTCAAAACAGATTTTGACGAAATTGACTTTAAATACGAATGTAATACTTAAACAACAGACTCTTCATCACCAGAATATAAAATTAAATTCAGCATCTTCAGACTCCACAGGTAAGATATGAATATAGTGTAAATTTGTGTGAAGGTAATAGAAGTGAATTATAACTGTTGTAACAATGCTTGTAGTTACACATGTATGTTTAATATGTTATGCGTTGAAAATATTTTACATACTTATCAGTTCTGAGTTTGAAAACTTCAGATTTTGGTAACAAGATTAATCCTCAGAATAAATGCCTAAATATTACTTATAAAGTAAATCAGAGTATATGCCAAAATATTATTTATAAAGTGAACTAAACCTTTTGTACTTCCAAGGCGCCTAATACTTTCATAATAATTAAATAATCTGTTTCTTTTTATTTATTTTTGTTAATACGTATGTCACAATTAATACGTATAAAACATTCAACTGTTTACTAATTAGACGGTTTTCTTAATGTTTATTAAATATAAATTTATAAGTACCTTTCTGATAATTTACACTTTTCATCGATTATTTATCTGTTTACAACAATATATGTATATTCTGTTAGTAAAATCCTAATACATGTGTAACATACTACTAGATATTATATCAAGATATTTTCGTTTAATAAATTATGGTATAACATCAAGATTCATTTCATTATGAAAATGTTGCGTTAATATTTCGTAGGACCTATTGCAAATAATAGTACAACAACCAACAAATGTGCTTGGAATCCAATACCTCAATCTGTTACTATTTGGAAAAAGGAAGACCAGGAAACCGAATGTATAATATGTATGGAGAACATAAAGCACAGATCAGGAAACGTGTACACTTTGACGTGTCAGCACACTTTCCACAAAACGGTACGTAATACACATTGAAAATCCTCATACATTTTGTAATATTTTAGACGTACTATAAACATTCTAATTTTGTTAATAGTAAAATGAAAAACGGCATGAATAACGTTGCTTTAATATTATGTTACACAAATAATTATAAAAAGGTTTACGTACGTCAATCAAGTAAAATTTTGTTTTAGTGCATAAAAAGTTGGTTTCAACAAAATCAGTCATGTCCAACATGCCGTGTACACTGTACGATGGATGACGACTTTCCACCCTTACCTTCTTAAAGGTTAATTAGATTGTTTATCTTCACAAGTTTCAAATGTATAGCAATTACGCAGATATTACAGTTACAGTAGTCTTATGAAAATATTGCTTAATATGACAAATACGAATTTATAGCGGTAAAGTGATTAGTGACAAAGATGTTTAACCTTCATCATCAGCATGCTCTTTATTGTATCAAGTAACAAGAACAAAAAACATCATACTTATACACAATAAAAATTGAGTGGCAACATAATCGTTTCTTATTATAAATCAAATCATTCTTTTTAAACAACATCAGTTCCACCAAAAGCTAACTGAGAAACTTGGAGTCAGCGCAGCTACATGGTGCCACCAGTTTGGAGGTATATATAACATTTCCCCTGGTTTTAAGTAACACATTATACCTTTAGCTTTAGCAAAATTCGGCCATCGTTTATAATCTGGATTTACAGGATCTACTTGTGCAGTATTATTAAGTAATTTTGTATTATAGGGATACAAATTTAATGATTCATTTGGGTGATATAAAATTACTCTTTTGTAACCAAATACCTACAAATATAACAAAACGAACATGAATGAAATTCGATTCCAAAATTGGAATACTATATTGATACTATTATATGAAACTCTGTTGTTCTGTTCTTACTTGAGATAAAAGATTACTTTTTGGATCAAAATGTAACGGTGAAACTGTTCCAGCAGGACCAAACCAAGCATTTATGTCTGGTTGCTCAATGTCCTCATTGTTTGTAAAGTTACAGTATTCTGGTATTGTAAAATCGTTTCTTAACTCAGGTATCTAAAGTTATTGTTATAAATTTAATCATCAATTGTTAGGAATATTGCTATGAATGTAACAAATTGTAACATAGAAACACCTGATCAAATAGTTGATGTTGAGCTAAATAACCAACTTTTTTATTTTCATTTGATATATGTTTTTGTATAAAATCTGAAAAACTGATAAGATGTTGTGTCCAATCTTCTTCTGTATAACGAGATCCAATTTCAATAGGAACTATTCTGTTTCCAGCTACTTTATTTAGATAATTTAAATTTTTCCATTGGTTTAAAGCTCTCCAGTGTTTAATACAACCTATAGCAAAGAACCAGACTTACTTCAAATATAATATATGATTAAAAAAAATTTCAAATATCTTATAGCATTTTATAGTTGAAACAATTTCTAATTTTTATTAAAATATTAATGTTTCTCTTTATAAATACTTAATGGTGGTCAATGGGGTAATGAACGAATTACCTCTCAATACCGCTGGTTTAGTTGCCAAAAATATCTCTCTATAGAATGTTTCCATGGACGGTTGTTCATAGCAAGTGATTTCAAAAAACCCAGGCAATACTGTGCCACAAATACTTTCAGATTTAATGACCAATTCTTTGGACATTAATTTTTTTAATGGTTGTACTGAATAAATTAAATCAATGTAGTGACATACAATTCTCAATACACTGCTTTTAGCAACACTTTAATTATTTTCAGTTTATCATATGATGCTTACTGTTACAAGAATCATTTAACTTTGATGCAATATTTGTTAACAAAGACGGCATACTTGGAAGAGGTGCTCCTAATAAAATACCTTTATCTATTTCCTTAATCATGTTTGTCAATGTAGTCATTCTTTCATTTTCTAGATCTTCAGTATTAATGTTGCACATAAGTTCTAATAATAATGCCTAAAGAGGAAATGAAGTAAATAATATATTTAGAAGATAGAGGAAATACGAATCAGGTTTTAACGTTTTCAAGTTAATATATTTACACATGTATTTTTGTAATATACCTTTAGAATAGTGCATAAAGAGAAACTGTATCTACATTCTATTGGAACATCTTTCCAGTAACCTGAATTTAGCATTTCCCATGTTTTATCTGAACAAGCTTCTATTAACAGGAGCGAGTTTTGTATCCATGTCCTTGACGGAGTTCTTTCATAAAAGAAATTTGAAACACGTGAAACATTTACTTAAAAAAGTACTTATGTCAATTAAAAGTTACAATTTAAATTTATAATTTCGAATAATCCAAAGTGAACAACTTTTATTTTCAGCAGTAACAACTTGAAAAGTAAATGAACCTCCTATGTAGTAAATGTATATACATTTGCTAAACATATTTAACAAAAAATGTATATTTACAATTCGTTTTCAATAAATGATTGTAATATTATGACCATTGATTTCAAATGTATCTTAATTTCGTTAAGTATGTGGCATTCTAAATCTCTCTGCAATAATTCCCAGTTAACTAGTCCAAGAATAATGGTATCCTGGAGCATGCTCTGTAAATAACATTGGCATAATAATTATAAATTACATGCTTAAAACAAAACAAATTTTTCTCATAAAAAAATAGTTCTATTATACATTGGTTTACTTAGAAAAGGCCACTGTACAATTATATAATCAGCAATGTAATATAAAATTTTTCCTGTTAACGACAATGTTTTTACTCTGCAATAGCTTTCAATAAATACTATAGTAGTTTGCATGAAATAAAACACTTTGAAAAGAAATGTTATAATACAAAGCGGAACACAAGTGCCTGGCCCATTACACAAAATTAAATCGGGCCGTTCTTTCCACAGTAGAGGAATAGAATCCAATATTGCACGGATTGTAGTATATATAGATGTAAAATATGACTGTTGAACTTCTCTACTTCTATAAACTTTAATTAATTTGTAATCAATATTATTCCCTTCTATGTTCTTGACTTTTTCCACACTTATCGAATCTGTATGAGCATAAATGTATATTCTTGGTGAGTAATTTTTAATGTTTAAATATCTTAAGATTCTCAGCATTTCTGCAGTATGTCCTCCAGAACCCAATATTATCATTGTAGTAGCAGGATTCTTTCGAACTTGCTTTTTCTGTTTATCGTTAATCTTGGAAAACATTATAAAACATATCCTTGTAATTACTGCAAGGCAAAAAATGACGGAAATATAAATAGAATACATTATGTACATTTTCTTGATTTTATCTGGAACATACAGAAAATGAATTTTAAGAAAATTCATCCATACAGTCTTATTTGAATATTATTAAGACGCACAAATTACTGATAATTTATGTTAAAGCAGTTGTAATCAAGTTTACTTAAAATCCTTCTTTTAAATAAATATATCAAAGTAAAACAATGTTCTAGTCATACGCAATACTTTTATTTAAAGTTCCCTTTCATACATCCAAAAATTATTGCCCACCTTCTCATAAAAGTGAAATAAATGGTAAACAGTCATCATACATACTGTAACTTAGTACAATTATTTTAATTATACAACGCTAACGCATATAAAGAAAAAGAATGTAATATATAAATTACAAAATCGTAAAATACTAACAGTACATCGATAAATACATATAAAGAAATTGAAGCAGGTTATGTTTTGATCTATTTTCTCATTATGCATGAAAACTATACTATATTAAGTAGCGCAAAAATGTAGAAATCTAAGGGGCTATTCAGTAGATTACGTATTACTTACCGATTTTTCCGAAATTACGTTATAACAAATGATCTCATGAACCGAGATGAATTTCGTACGATGTACAAAATTAATAAGCATAAATTCACTTTACGTATATGTTCGTGTTTTTTCACTTTTTTGTAGAATTATGTATTTTGTGTTGCTAAATATAAATCTGCACACAAAAATCGGTGCTCGATTATAGTCTTCGAATTACAAGGACTTAAAGTCGGCAAAATAAGACGTTGGCGGAACCATGTTGCGCACGCGGAATTGTATTGTTACGGCACTGAGCATCACTGAGCATTAATGTTTTGATGTGTGCATGTATGCAAGTGTTATATCAATAGCATTTCGCGGGCGCGACGTAGTGGCACCTTAACCTTAACCTACCGATTTGTCAACTTTAAGTGACGAAAATGCCAAAAAATGCACCCAGCCGCTGATTTTTACTTGACTACACCTATTCAATCGTAGAATACTCTCATTCTCAAAATAAATGTGCAAAAATTGGATAAGTTCTCAATTAATAGAATTCAGGTTGGTGGTACTGGAAACTTATTTCTACAAAAGATGGAATTCCCAATTGTACTACATGATGCGTCTGGTCAAATTTAGGTGCATTCATCGTTTATCTTTTAAATAAGCTCAAGTTCATCAAAATCGGATGAAAAATGTGCACACGAGTAAAATTTGAATCTTATCAAATATTATTTATTTCTCTTTAGAAGCATTACATCTATAAATATTGAAGATTTACAAGTTGCATACGTGATTATTTCCTATACAAGGCTCTTTAGTGCCCTAATTGCTTTGTCCTCTAAAAGACATCTTAAAATACAAATACGAAATATTAAAATACTATACGTACTGTATATTAAATATGATGTACTGATGAACTTTTGTTTCTTATTTTAATATACAGAATCCACCGCTGAACTTAGTGCCACATCGTGTGAAACAACTTGTAGATAGCTTTACATTTTAGATATTATTTATAATGCGCTAAACATGCAATTAACATTTCAGCCTTTTATTTTGAAAGTGGGCAGCAACTTTTTTATTTTTTGTTATTGCAAGTTATTTATAGGTTTTCATTTTGTTAAATTTAAGAATATTGGCAAACACTAATTGACAACTTTTTTGTATAGTGCAACGTTAAATAATGTAAGTTTTTTAACCAATAGTGTTTATAATGCTGGTTAAAAAATTAAGACTTGCCCCACTTACAATATCAATGACTTATTTGCACTTGAGCTTATTTAAAAGGTGAAGGACGAATGTATGCGATAACTGAATTTGATGAGACGCACCAAATAGTACTGGAAAGTACGTCTTTTGTACAAATAAGTTTTCAGGAGCACCAACTTGCCTAACTTTATCCATTAATTAAACAAATAATATTTCAGTTGTATCATACTTTTTTTAACAATAAAAACAAAATAGTTTGGTATTACATTGCATGTATATGGTGCATTTCTTGTAAACCTGATGACAGACGATGTACAAAATTAAACGGACATCCAATGGACTTTCCTGCATCAGCTAACTGATGCCAAAATGGGGGGTTGATGTGGTATCCTCTAGGACTTGAGAGTGGCCAGATTAAGAACTACAGTGAAAAACATTCGAAGTTAAATTTGCCAGATATTAGAGACTGTACATACAGCAACATACAGGCCATACAGCATTGTCGTTGTTCTGTTGATACATTGATGTTGTACTAACCAGTTGGTGCTCCTGAAAACGTGTTTAAGAGAATTTTAGCCAATTTTAGCTTCGCCGCTCGACAGAAGGTTTTAGTCAGTTTTAATTTCAGCCTAGGGAGACTATGTACAAAACCAAACAAAGCCTATAACTGAAAAACTGTTTACTTCTAAGTATACAGGGTGTCCCAGCTAACGTGCAGGTCCTGAACCAGGTGAGAGCTGAGGTAATTCTAATATAGGGAAGTGACATACGTAATGCCGTATCTTAATTTATGGCCGTGTTATTAACGAAAAACGATAGCCAATCAGAGGGCTTCGTTGAGTCCGGCGGCGCAACAGTAGAAGGTCTGCACCAGTAGGGTACTGCGCTAGTAGGAACTGTCGCGCCGCTGGGCCCAACGGAGCCCTATGATTCTCTATCGTTTTTCGTTAATAACTCGGTCACGAATTAAGATACGACATTACGAATGTTACTTCCCTATATTAGAATTACCACAGCTATCACCCGGTTCAGGGGCGTGCACGTTAGCTGGGACACCCTGTATATTTTGCACTAATTTAAATACGTCTACTTCGTCAAAAAATATATATGTTAAAAAATGTTAAGTACAAAATTAACTGTATTTTTGAAAAATATTAATTTTTAATTCAATTTTTGAAGAGGTAAATACTTTAAAAACTATTATCTTTGTCCATAAATTTTTACATAAACGTTCTCACGTAACTTATATTTTTTAATAATAAGTTTCGTTACTTTAAGATAAATTTTAATCTTGTTATTATACAAAATTAATTTGATGTTCCGTTGATAATCAGAATAGGCGTTTCATATGAGTTGAACATTCCGACGTATGTGCGTATACACAAAAGCTTTGCATTTAGTAACAATATGCTTCCTAGTGATATTTGTAAATCAGCTTTAATACCAATGTTATTATTTATAGAATTGGTTTGAATTTATTGGAGCACGTAAGACAGGAAAATATCGGAGCAATAGACGAAAGCGGTACGGAACGAAGATAGCCTAAAAAAAGGGAGCAGTCGCTACCACAAACCGTTAATTTGACTGTGGGTCGAATATCTTAAATGCCTCTGAGTGTTTCATGTTCCGTATGCTGACGCCATTTTTATTTATATGTGGTGGGGGGCCACAAAGTGTGCAACATTGCTCGAGAAATTTAGAATGATCAAAGCAAATGCTTGTGTTTGCAATGTAGTTGTAATGTGAATTGTAGTTACTTGTTAGGTATATAATTTTGACGTAGGGTCAGCGCAGACTTATTAATGCAATCGCTGCACTCTAGTGTTTCCAGTGAAAACTGCAAGTTTTTCCACAATTGTAACACAAATAAAATGGATTATCGTCAGAAGGTGAGCCTAAGAGTGATATATTTATTGAAACAAATTGTTCTAATTTAGACCCTGATCAAAACCATCGTTATCGAGGTGTGTACTATTATTTTGTACTCTTTATGGACTCTTACATATATAGTCAATCAAAATCTATTATAAGTTTGTATGACTTATCTGAAAATTTGCTATAATTGATTTGTTCCTGTTGCTTTCGTAACAATTTTGAGCTATATTTCATTTATTTATTTCAGACAGAATATATATTTTTGTAGAACTGCACTAAAATTGTATAGTAATGGTTGGATTTTATTTGTATACATTTCTGTTGAATGACAGGTTATAAATGGATGTCACGTTGTCTATTTCAATATATTTTCATCAATGAAATTGATTCTGTTGTAACTAGTGACAAATTTATACATCGATTTTATATCTTGTTCAGTTGTTTACATACATTTTGACTAATTTTGTTATGGTGACCTTTAGATGGTAGTTCCACCACAACAAAGTTTAAAAAACGATGATGAGGATGATGAAGACTTGGAGGCTTTGCGGTTGGCAGCTCTCCAGTCTTTAAGAACGAAAGACAGCGTACATAATAGAAGGCAGCCCCCATCACAAGTACAGAAAGTAGTTGCGCAAGTTACCCAAACATCTCGTTCATTATACAAAGGTCAGAGACCTCCGAGAAGAGGATATTTTCATAACAGATTACAACAACGACAGAATGGTGTAAGTTTTCATTTATTATTATTATAATTGGATTTCATTGTTGTTATCCTCTCAATATGGTAAATATTATGATAAGAAAATGTAAGGAATATTGTGTAACAACTCATTACTTTATGCCAAACGCACAACCATTCACATCTTTAAATTATTGTTAAATGTTGTGTCATTTTGAAGTTCATTATCTTTTCACTGAATGAAAGTTCTTGTGAATACCTGTAATAGTTTAAAATTGTAAATTTTATAAACAATACGTATTATGTGATCTGATTACGTTTTGTTTGCCAATATAGAGTAATAGTCATGTATATCTTCTTTTTGAAATATGTAATGCTTAACGTAAGCATTAAACGGTGATCAATATTTATGAATATTCATATTATAAAATTAGAAAAGGCAATTAGGATAAAAGTTACTTAACTTGGCATTTTTTACATGTATTATTAAATATGCAAGATATAGAATATTGATGTACTCCATATTACATGATTAAGGATATAAAAATGTCTTGTACAGAAATTACTTTTACTATTAAGCAGGTATAATTTTTGAATATTAATAGTAGTGGGGCATTGTTTAATATAAGATAGTAAAATTGTTATCTATTATGATTGACTCATTATTTTTATTTGTGTTAACTTCTTGGTATTACAACACTGTATCATAGTTATTCTTAAAGGAATTGACGAATATTATCAAATATAAATCTATTAGATTATAAACATTAGTTACATACAAGTAATATTTACATTCAGATAAAATTAATTCGTTCGTACTTTAACGTAATATGTTTCAGATTTTGATAAAATTTTAATATGTTGAAAGTTATGTCGAAAAGAAATCACTGCACAGATAGAGAAATGAACAAAAAACAGTTTCATTCTGAAAACTTCATAGTTTTATGAGAATAGTATAAACGTAAAGGAACTTGTTTTTAAATTCTTGAAAAACCGTTTTTAATTTTGAAATCTAAAATTTCGACCCATGTATACTTTCAAAATGTTTGTTTCCATTTTTTTTTTCCATTAATTTGAAAATGTTCTCTAAATATAACTTTCAGCGGCATGTTAGAACATAGAATAATTTACAAGTTATAATATCGTTTTACATTCCGCAGCGTTCGACATCCGTCTTTGACCAGTTACATATTTCGCCCGCACCGTCACACGTACAGCTGTCGTTTTTGAGAAAAATCCTTGTTTAACACTAGATATACCACACCAGTCATTTTGACTGGTCCGGCAATTTCAGTTCAAAATTCCTACGGCATGTAACATTTGTTTTCCGAAATGATATCATGACTTTTGTAGGTATAACTAAAGAATAAGTTTTATGAACTTTATATTATTTTGTATATATTCGTAACAAATATATTTTTGGTTTTGGACACTTATACCAGTACCAGTCAAAATGACTGGTGCATGTTTCTATGTGATGAAATGGCATTGGGGCAGCTAAAACAATTGATAAATACTGCGGCATTGTTTGTGGACAAAATTTATGATTATAAAACACTTTGAGATTCGAATATTTATGAAATAAGAACAGGGGAGCAAAATTTGTTCCCACAACTTCGAGTAGGCGCGATTGTACCGAGATTCGACGTTACATTCGTTTCGACAAAATGATCAGAGGAATCTACGTTTACAAAGAGACAAATTCGCTTTAGTTTCTGCAGTTTGCCATAAATTTATTGAATGTAGCCGAAATTGCTTTACAATAATAGTCAGACCACAACCTTTTACAATATATGTATGCAAAAAAAAGTATGCGGAAAGTGTACACAGAGCAAATTCTACATATACAGGGTGTAACATATCATCGGGGACCTTTTTTCAGAATCGATAGTACGCACCAAAAGATGAAAAAAAGTCTATAAAGTTTTGTCTAAAAACCACCTCCTATCGAGATACAACCCCTTTTGTAAAAATTTTTTAAAAAATCATATCTCCGAAATGGTACGTCGTAGAGGACCGATTTTGATTGCAATATAACCGGAAGAGATCAAAGTTTACGGGAAAAAATATCGCTATCTACGCAAAGGAAGATTTAGTGAATGCCCTTA
The DNA here is from genome assembly GCA_917499265.3 of Mimumesa dahlbomi. Classification (NCBI taxonomy): domain Eukaryota; kingdom Metazoa; phylum Arthropoda; class Insecta; order Hymenoptera; family Crabronidae; genus Mimumesa; species Mimumesa dahlbomi. The sequence continues at coordinate 3,724,111 of OU824118.1, read as the reverse complement.
ATGTTTCCCAAGTTGTTACAAACCTGCTACGATATAGGTAATCGACGTTGTTTGGATTAAACAAAAATAAATACTATTTAACAGCAATAATCGCAGCAATTATATTTTTTTCTATTATCTTTGATCTTCTCCGGTTATATTGCAATCAAAACGGGTCTTCTACGACGTACCATTTCGGGGATATGATATTTTAAAAATTTTTTACAAATGGGGTTGTAACTCGTTAGGGGATGATTTTTGGACCTAACTTTCTCGGTTCTTTTTACACCTTTTGGTGCGTACTATCGGTTCTGAAAAAAGGTACCCGGTGATATGTTACACGCTGTATATGTAAAAATTGTGACCGATGAACTACAAACAATTAAGCGTTTGTTTAATTGATGATGTCTAAAAATCTATTTATGCATTACAATTAATTTATTCAACTTCTTATTCTTCATTTTTTTTAAAGTAAATAAAGACTGGAAACCCTGTTATGTACTTTTTCTAAAGACCAGTCATTCTGACTGGTTTTGGTAGAAATAGGTATATCGAAATTGCTGGTATATCTAGTCTTAGTGCTCTACTATTTGATTCAAATTACACAGTACAACTGCAATGAGACATGTCTCATTTTCTATGCATTGTGATAGTTCTGCTTTAAATGTAATTCACTTGTTGGAATTCCTTTACAAGGAGAGAGTACCACTCGTCACAGCATTTTTTGTATACAACTGGATGCAAATGGTAGAGGATGATGAGCATAAAAACCCTGCAATATTTTATAAATATCTACCGATTCATTTTTATAAAAAATCGACTTAATATTGAAACTTCGACGTCAATGCATCCCAACTTTTTGCAGGTCGTAGCGTTTGATATAAAAAACGAAAAACTCTAATTATTAATTACAGCAGTAATTAAAAAATGATATTTGTAATTTGGCTTGGTCGTCGGCCCGTAAAGATTAAATAATGAAGGGATTCTCAACCACTACGGTAACCGTGCGACAACATCTGTTTGAAACCTGGAAAAAACGTGTATTTTTGGGATTTTTTTTTTGACTGAAGACTCTAGATTCTAGAGGAATGCAAAAAATTGTTTCATTATCTATATGAGTTTTGCTAGTGAAGTACACACGATTATTAAAAAATATTGATTTTTGACCATTTGACACTGTTGTGAAGAAAAAGTTGGGTTTTTGGCCAAAAAATCGACACTAATTTGTTTATAAAAATCGTAATTGTTAATCAATCATGAAAATCGTGTGTACTTCATTAGATAATTCATCTAAGAAGGTATTGTTAAAATTTCAAGTCAATTGGTTGAAAATTGTTTGAGATCTACTGCCAGCCGATTGTGAAAACATGGTTTCGAGATAATCGCGTTTAAAGTTTCAAAACTACTTATCAACATGAAATTTCTAAAATAATAGCTTGCTGATTTTTGTTACTTTTACTCAGCGATACCAAGACCATATACTGGCCCTTCCAAATTCAAAGGTCTTCCATTTATTTTCTTGACGATTTTAAGTTAGAACGAGCGGCTTTGGCGGCATCGGACATTGAGCGCTCTGCAGACGTGGCACGAATAGCATCGGCTTCCATGGCAAAATCGTAAAAATTTCGGCCCACAACTTGTCCAAGATAATCCAACACGTGCATGATACTTGATAAACCATCGTTGAAAGTTATAAGAGCAATTTCAACAATAGTTTTGCCACTATGAAAGCACTTTGGCGCCATTGTCCAGACAGCTTTATTATTAAATGATTCATTTGAATTTTGTGTAAAGCCTTCAAGACAGCGAGAAAGTAAATCGTCAGTGCTAAGTTCTTCGTATATAGGCTTAATTGCATTATAAACCTCAATATGCATTGCAAAGACACTCTATATAACAAAGTCCGAAATACAAGAAAGCTGCATGTAAATTAGAGGCAAAAAGATAGAATCATAGTAAAAGTTAGAGTAAAATAATATAACAGGTAATTGAAGAAGAAAATGAATCGGTAGATATTTGTAATATATTACAGGGTTTTTATGCTTGTTACCTTCTACTGTTTGCATCCAGTTTTATCCAAAAAGCGCTGTGATGATTTATGGCCTCCCCTTGTGAGGGAAATCCAGAAAATGAATTACATTTAATTGCATAATTATGATAAGGCATAGCAAATGAGGCATGTTTCCATGCAGTTGTACTATGTAATATGAATCAGATAGAGCATTGAATAAGGGTTTTTCACACAACGGCAGCCATACATGCGACGAGACAGGCGGAATTGCGCGCCAAAACCAAACGCCGCGTTAACCCTTTGCACTCGTTGTCCCCTGTGAAAGAACAAAATAAGAGGAAAATTAGAAGTGCGAAGTGCAAAGGGTTATATGTAAAGTCACAACTTGAAAACTATTCTTCATTCAAATATACCGCTGGAAGTCATCCTTAGCTACTTCAGCTGAAGTCGCCGCTCGATTATGTGCGTTCATTTCTGGTTGTCGGTTAAAGTTTACACTCGTACCGAAGTGGTTAAAGTACGTTGCAACGTTATTATGAAAAAGGCACAAAAAATTAAGGGATACACTTTTGTAAATATTAAAGCGCAAATGTGGAAGAAATTTAGAAATGTATCAATTAAAAAAAAACATGCAATAAACTTTGACTGCCTGTAATTTAAAAAATATTGAATATTTTGTAAATTCCTTTGAATGGTTTTTTCGACATTACGTACATATTGAAATATTTTTAAAATCTATCACATGACTGCAAAAATCCTTACCACTTGATGTGGAACGTACAATATATGTATGTGTTTTATATGTACACTATGTAACATGTGAGGATATAACAAACTGTTAAATGATAAAAGTAAATTTGTATTGAAAACTTTGTTTGAAATTTTTGTTCACATAGTCTTTTGTAAATTAACCATGAACCATTACATCAGGGGCTAAGACATCAATTCATGTTGTGGTTTATAATTTTATTAAATGGAAAGATATAAAACTGTATCATTATAAAAGTATTTATGTATAAAATTCATTGATGTATTCTGGATAATGTAAAACTTCTTAACGTCACATGTATACAAGGTTTGATTTCTTACTTTTCAGAACTTGTATTACACAAGTCCACGTAATCCAAACTTGATATCAATAGTTCCTGTGGAAGAACACTCTGTGCTCCAACAAAGTGATTTAACATGCTCTGTCAAGATAGAAAAGACTGATCCATCTGTTCAATCATATAAAGCAGGTATGTATCTATGACGCATATCAATAATAGATGAAAATCATGTGTAGTCTTATTTTTCTATTTTAAATAGTGTAATAAAAATGAATTTTCAGAGGTTTCAAAATTTCATCGATTCAAAGATAATGGAAGTGGTTCAGAGGATGAAGACAACAAAGATAATAAGAATACAATTACAATCGTGAAAATAGAATCTACCGAGAAAAATAACTCAAAACGTAAGGATTCTTTGATTGAAACAGAAAGTGAAGTAGAAACTCCTGAAAGTCTGCAAAAAAATGAAGAGAATCAAAACGATGTTAATGATGACGATGATGACATACTACTGATGGCTGATCTCGAAGAGGAGAACAGCTTAGAACGGTTGATGGATGAGATGGAAAGAGAAATGAACGTTGGTAAACCATTAGGAAGAAAAGAAAAGAAGTCCAGCAAAAGAGAAAGCAAAGAATTGACAAAGGAAGGCGACGTGATTAAAAGTGCAGATCAGAAGTGTAAAACTGAAGACATTAACAGGAGGAAAGAAAACTATAGTCCAGCTGTAATATCCACAATTGTTTCAAGAAACGAAAGAAGATCAGTATCTCCACATACAACAAACCGAGTTGCACAGAAACGCAGGTCTTTGTCTCCCAGATCACGATTGAGAAAAAAGTCACCTAGAAGATCACCTCGACGATCACCGATTAGACAGTCAAAGAAGTCTCAAAGGGAGGCACCAAGATATAGATCACCCCGGAAATCGCCGCCACGATACTCGCCGCGATCGCGGTCGCCAAAATTGTCACCCCGATCTAGGTCTCCGAGAGTATCTCCTCGGAGATCTCTGAATAGATCACCGATGAGAAGGTCGCCTCTCAGAAAATTATCCCCAAGAAGTAGATCTCCAAAAGTCTCTCCGCATTCTAGATCTCCCAGGGCAATACGTTCGCCCAAAGTTTCGCTAACTAGGTCTCCTAGACCTGCGCGATCAAGATCTCCCAGATTCTCGCCTCTTCGATCATCGCCTCAGCTTAGGTCACCGAGAAGATCGAAGTCGCCTAGAGGATCTCCTCCCAGACGAATGTCACCGTCCCGCAGATTATCGCCCAAATCCAGGTCACCTCCGGTGTCTCCTCGAAGAGTAGATCGAGGAGATCGAGGTGATCGAGGTGATCGAGGTGATCGTGGTGATCGCGGTGATCGCGGTGATCGCGGTGATCGCGGTGATCGCGGTGATCGCGGTGATCGCGGTGATCGCGGTGATCGCGGTGATCGAGATCGAGGATCTTCGCGCTTGAGGTCACCAAAAGCATCACCGCGTCAAAGATCACCACGACTGTCCCCACGTTCCCCACGTTCTCCGCGTTCTCCACGCAGATCGCCATGGTCATCGCCAAGAAATTCGCCGCGACTTTCTCCGCGGAGAAGAAGGTCTCCAAAAGAGTTCTCACGAAAACACGGCGTCGATTCACGCGCAATTAGTCCACATGAAACAACTAGTCCTTTGTACACGAGAGAAGTTTCACCGATGCTGAAAAGTAGATTGTCTCCGGAAATGACTCGCCTAAAAACGAAGCCAAGAGAAGAGGAGAAAAATTCGGAAAAAACCAGCAGCACTGATAAGGAGTACGTTGATACTATTAGTGACCCGGTATTGGAAGCAAGACGAAGGAAATTTGAATCTACGAGGCCTATCGATCCTATTAATGCTAACAAAAAAATTAAATTAACTAAAAAGGAGAGTACAAATAAGAAAGCGGAATCAATAGAAATGAATGAGGTTCCCATGGGAAACGCGAGGAAGCTGAATAAAACTACGGAAGATTATGACGATCAGGAAACGGATTTGTGTCTGGATGCCCCGTATGACTTCGAAGAATTCGAAGAGACAATGGAAAATACTACCCCAATTGTTATTACAAGTACCGTGAATTCATGCACAGAGGTAGAAACGCAGAAGCCGGATAAAGAAAAATCTTCCAAAAAGAAGAAAAAGCGTGATAAGGAACTGTATCAAGTTGGTAAATTGAAAAACGAGTTGCCCCTTTCCGAGCGCATTGGAAAGGATAAAAAGTGTAAGAAACGTAGTAAAGACATACCGGATGGCCCGAGCGAAGATGTCGAAGCTATTTTCGAGGATATGACAGCAGACGAGGAAGGCGATTTGCGAACTGAGCTAAGCAGGAGACGAGCAGAAAGGCTAAACAGGACGGTACCTATACAGTCTGCGAGATTAGTACAGTCTGCGTTCAAAGGTGTCGTCAATGAGTAAGTCTCATAAATATATACCGCAGAGTTGCAATTTTGGCCGCTAAAATTTAGCGTTAATATTTAATGATTGTTAAAAATTACCATTTTGCTGCATTTTAAACACCTGAGATAGATTCTGAATTTTTTGGTCGAGCTGAAACATATTTTATCAAACATTCAGTTAAAAATATTAGACATTCAAAGACAGTGCTTCAATAATAATTCGTGGAAGTAATGTTTTTCAAACATTTTAGAGTTGTGAAGAATAATGCAAAAGCAAACCAGAGACACGTGATTAAAGCCGATGAAAAATGTGAGTAAATATATGATAATTTCTTTATTAATTATATTTGTTGCTAGCAATTATACATCTTTAAATAGGCCGATATATTATATTATTTTACATCTTTATGTTCCTTTTACAGCTAACCAAAAAGAAGTCAGACGAGTTACTGTCCTTCATCGACCAGTATCTGATTTACATGATTCTGAAGGTAAGTAAAGATATGATATATGTATTATTATCTCATAAGATAATTGCCATTTTATAATAAATGCTATAACCACAAGTTCATAACATATCGATTGATAAGTATTTATCAAATGTTTCAATACACTTCTAAATCTTGTTTTCAGTAAAAGCTTTCGCCCTCTTTGTTTCTTTGACGAGAAACAAATTTTATAACATATTGAAATATTGTTTGTTCTGTAGTAGTTATTTGGTTTTGGTTTACAATTTTGTTAAATAAAACTGTTAAAAGTAATTCATTTGCATTCAATAACAGAATAATTATAAATTAAAAAAAAAAACCCAATTTAACACAATTTTAAAGAATAGATAAGTCCGAATTTTTTAATGTCAACGCTTTATAAGTCTCTGCATATACACATATTGATTAACATAAAAACTAAGTTAATATTCATAGAACACAAATACCTATCTTCTAAAATCTTAAAATGTATCATCAAAATTTGCCAGAATTTTTCTTAGTAAATTGAACCTAAGATGTGGATACTGGTACACTTGTGACGAATTGTTGTTTGTCCATAGATGAAGGCATTCTCGATTCGAAGGTGCCCGTGCGTTTTAGACTAGGTCTAAACAAGCAAATGCAAGACACTAGAGAATCCAAGGTTTCACGAAAGGCATCTAAAAGACAGGGTCGCAAGGTAAAACACAAAAATAATTTAACTCTAACAGATACCGAGCATATTTTATAGTATAAAAATAATATCTTATCGATTGTATATAATTTACATATTTAGGTATTTTAGAACAACCAAAATTTCCATATAACTTTGGTATACATAGCATTTCAACTGCCTATAAATAATTGTAACTTATCGATATTTTCTGACGCTGTTTAGCCAAATGCATTTAAGGATTTAAGTACCATAAGCAAATACTGGTGCCTCTGAAAATCAAAAACATAAGGAACATTGAATTGAAGAAACATATACATATATACATGTACATAGCTTTTAACATAGTATATTCATATAGCAACTTTCTGTTGATTTATTGCATATACGAAGGTGATGTTATTTGATTAACTAAAGTAACTATAATATATAATAATGTGTGAAACTTCTTTATTGTAAAAAAACGTCAATTGTTTCTCACATGTTTAAGTAGTTTTTATGGTTTGTCAATCAAAATGTGGTATCGTAATTGTATACAACGTGAAACTAGCAACATGTTAATTCACGTGTCATAAATTGTCACCAACTGAACTGAATATCTTAAAATTTTTAACTCAACTGAATTAATAAACATTGGCATGGTCAAAATGTGTGTACATATAATAATGCTTGCAACAAATATCTAATGTCAAAACTATGAAAATGTCATGTTTAAATAATATTTAATTGATTTGTTTAGGTAGAAAATTAATACCATTGAAAGCTAGGTTGAAACCTTTAGAAATTCGGACGATTAAAATGCACTGCAACAAATTTAAATATAGTTTTCATGTATGTATGTATGTATGTATGTATGTATGTATGTACATAGCGTTCTTATAATATCAATGATAATACAATACTTCATATGATATAGGATTTATTTATAGTACGCAAAAATTAATACTTTGTGCTCTCTGGAAAGTAGCTATCATTACTGTGTACACCTGTTCTTTGTAGAACTTAACATCATTGAGATTTATGGTGAAAAATATATCAAACATATTATATATATATTTACATTTACCAATATAATTTCCCCTTTTTTTATACTGTTTCTGGGAATATTAAACGTTTCTACTATTTCCGTGAGAAAATTCGTAACCTCCGAAACGAAGTTCTAATATTGATATACTTGACGTGTATTATTCAAACGTTTATATGTTCAAAACATTTAAAAAATATACAGCATGTAACCCGTATTAAAAGTCTTTAATAGTAATATATGTGGAAATATGATTCTTTCAAAAGGAAAGATAAACGACGTACTTGATTAAAAACCTTTAATATAAACATTTAGCAAATATCTCAAACTGAATGAAAGTAACCAGAGTTCTTTTCTGATACATTCTATAAGTAATTTGAAGTGTGAAAATAGCAATGTCCCAATTTGGTAAAAGCTCAAGTAAAGTATGTAGTTAAAAGTGTTACATGAAGATGTACTTATTCAGTATAAAATTCTTAAACCGAGCATTATTGTTGGTAGATGTGAATAAACGTGATTTGTTTTTTTTTTGTTTAGGAATAGAATAAATGCGTGTACCCCTGATTGCATATAGATATGAAGGGCCCATAGCTGTTCATCTTACCTGTATACCTGATTTTGTTGTCAGCATAGGAAGATCAGATCCGTTAAGAGTCGCATTATATCAAAGATTGCACTCCTCTAATACACCAAGTATTTTTCTTCATTTCAAGCATAAATGATAAATCATCAATTCACATGAAAAGAGGAAAAGTAAAAAATTTAGAAGACAATATCGAAATTTTTCAATACTTTACATATAACTGTACCTAATTATTTATTGTTAAGTGTTGCATAGACATTTGCATACGTGTGATTATATTAAACCATCTGGTGTTTTGAAGTATTTGTAAATAATTTACGGTAATCGCTCATTTAATAAACAAGAATCATTAATAATCCCAAAGCCACCTTTTGTACACCTAAGCATAGTTAATATTTTAAACAACAATGTATAAATATATCAATTGTAAATAAGAATTAACGGTCAAGCAATGCACTTATGGACAGTAAGGATCATGTAGGAATATGTATATCATGTAAATTGAGTTAATTGCTGTTATGACGCCGAATATGCTGTACAAAATGGTCTCTAATAACAACAAGAAAAAGTGATTTTGTTAAAATGTATTTTTCACATAGTATACTTAGTAAGGGGTGCGACGTTTTTACAGTGAGGGATACTTTATACTATATATATATATATATGTATATGTATATGTACATGTACATGTACATGTAAATGTATGCATATATATACACGCGTCCGCGCCCACACACACACACACACACACACACACAGTCTGTCTCTCACTCACTCACTCACTCACTCACTCACTCACTCACTCACTCACAAATGACTGTTGCATATTTGTGCGTAATCATTAAAAACTCTTAGCGCAATGTAACAATACATTTAAGAATCAATATCATGAATCTGTGCTTATATTTAATTAAGGTTGTATTGGATAATTACATACTGCTATGATATTTAATTATACTTAATTTTCCAGTAAATAAGCATATAAAATGCATAATAAAGGTAGATCTTAAATACGCGTTACTAGTGTGCGGATCTACTAGCCAGCCAATACAAGTAATTTAGTGTACACATAAAATTTAGCTTATTTCGAAAGAATGTTTCATATAATAGTTTACTTACTTCATAGTATCTATGAAGGAGGTGTAAGTGTTACTCTTAATTCAATAAAACAAACAGATTACATTTATACGAACTTTCTTTGACAGAGGTTTGATATCACAATTATTACTAGAGTTTTAAGAAAGTTCAAAATACAAATTTTCAACTAGTGAATGAAGAAAATACGATATTTTTTTTATTATTACATGCGTGTCTTGATTTACATTTACTTCGTAACAATTAATATTGATACTGTTTCAGAAGTTTGTCAAGGAAACAGTTGCACAAAGTTTTACATCGGGTTAAAGGATTTTCACCTTACCTTTTTATGTCTCCACGCGTGTATTTTAAACATCAACTCCGAGAGTTGCATAATAGATATATTATTGTTATATATATATATATATAGCGTATATATGTGTATATATATAAATATATATATAGAATAGCTCAAAAGACTTAAACTTGTTGACTTTATCAATTATATAAAATGTGATATTTCAAGCGACTTTTACAGTCCTGAACTGAGCGGTTTTATTATTATAGAATAACACAGATAGTTATGAACTGTGTTACTGCATAATATCAGTCATATGTGTATGGGAAATCAAATAATTATAAGGTTTCTATAGATAGCTAAAATAAAGGACATACTGGAAACATTGTTTTCATCGATTTATAAAAGTTTTAATAAATATTTTATTGCATTTTCCTTATAAACATCTATATGAGTAAATTATAATCATTCTTAGGTTAATGTTAATCCTTTAATTGAATTCTATATTATGTATTAGTTCTTGATTCAGAAATTTATGTTTCTGTGTTATTCTACAATAAAGGGCGACTAACCCGTCATTTCGATTATTACGATAACAATATTTAATTTATTTGCTTGATTTTTGTCATTGTTGTAAATGCAGATGGAAATTTGTAATACGAGCGACAACAATGTAGATAGAAGACTTAAGAAAAAATTTAATTATTCCTAATACATTAAATATCGATCACATTGGATAATCGATATTATTGTGGTATCTCGTTTATGTCCTTTGTGATTTGTGATATTATTAAATATAATCCAATATTAAAATCTTTGACCATCTGCCATTTACTGCGGAAATTATTATTCTATTGTGTATGACTGTACTATTTATATGATGTGTATTTGTACTTACACTTTGTTGCAAAATAATGCAAGCAGACTTCCTGTTTAGACGTAGCAAAATACAAAACTTAAGTATTAATGCGAAGTTAGCACTACACTGCTTACTTCGCACGTAATTTTGAAATTAATCAAATCTCTTATTTCAGAATAAACCGAATAAATATTTTTGTCCTATATATTTGCAGTATTTTCATTATCACCTTAAAATATACATGTAAACATAACAATATAAAATATACGTATTTACACGGAAGAGTTTAATCCCTTACAACTATTTCTTAAATATAATAAATAAGAGATATAATGTGTATACTTTAATTTTCGCTTTCATTGGTAAAAAATAACAAAAACAAATTTTATAATGTTGTACTTCTACGCATTAGTATGCATTAAAATGTTAATGTTATTTTTCATGTTACAATACTTTTTTAATAATAGTGACAACTGTTACTCCGTTGCAGTTTATGTTATGTTTTCATGTAGTGATAATATATTACATATTCTTTTATAAATATTCTGTGTTCATATCACCATCGAATAAAATTTGGTTGCAAGGTTGGTATTCTTCAAAAACAAAGCCGAGATATAAACGCTTTAATCAAATTTATCGAACATTTTAGATATACAGGCTGTAACATAACGAGTGCGACCTTTTTTCAGGGCCAATAGTGAGCATCAAGAGAAAAAAAAATAAAAAACTTAGGTACAAAATCGCCCCCTGTCGATATACAATTCCTTTTGTAAACAAATTTTTAAAAAGTTATATATTCGAAATGGTAAGTCGTAGAGGACCGATTTTCATGTTAATATTACAGGGAGAATGGGGCTGTAACTCGATAGGGGGTGGTTTTCGGACCAAACTGTGTTGTTTCTTTTCACCTTTTCGTGCGTACTATTGGCACTGAAAGAAGATCCCACTAGTTGTGTTACACTCTGCATACCTATACACATACATACACTACACGGTTACACAAATACATAAAAAATATGTATTTATAATATGACAAAAATTCGTAAAATTTGGTTAATGTGTAGGCAATCAATGTTATTTATAATAGCCATTGGAACACACTGCCAAATTCAAGATTTGTTCATTTACATTATTACTTATTTTTCACTCATATTTGTTTCTACAAGTACATTATTTTCTTAACATATAATAAATTTTATAATTACATAAAACAAGTAGTCGGTCAGATAACGTACATGATATAATATATTTAATGCAGGATACTATTTACCATCGTTTTTATTATTTACATGACACTACCTCAAAAGATATATGTATAGTAGGAAACAGCTGATTAATGTCCTATTAATATGCTGCAATATATAATAAGGTAATATTAATTTCTGTATTCCTTGAAAGTATTTCGGACAGGAATTACAAAGAAACACTAATCTGATAAATCGAAATTAGCAAAGGAAACATGGAATTGAATGTAATTGAATGCAAGGTCAGATCGTAAAATAAACTGTGTTAAGAATTGTGAATTGAAACAGAAGTGGATCAGGAACAAGGGAGAAAAGTAAAAAGACGTTGAGCGCAGACGCAAGTAGAAACCGAACGAGTACTAGTGGAATAGCGTAAAGGCCGTTAGGCACCTCTAAGGCCGTTGGTGATCAATGGTATAACAGATTCAACAGACTACTTCAAATTGTTCGAAGACGATTCGTGTGAATCCGAGTTTACCTCAGTTCATTCGCGTTACATTTATACGATTCGCGCGTAAAAGTTACTCGCCACTGTTAACTTGGTACTTAACTGCCATATCGTAAATCGTTGTATTTTTCGCAGCATGTATTCCCAAATGCCTGTCTGTATTTACCGGTACACAGTTGTTTGTCAAACATGACAATTCCTCTGGCAGTAATTAGGGTAACAGTGTGACGTAGTAGCACATGAACTAAATATCGCGTTATTAGATTCGGTTAATAGGGCAGCCATAAAACGTATCAGTCGAGTGTTGGTAAAAGAACAAACCGATGGAACGGCAAATATTGAAACATGTTGTTAACATAATTTTGTTAGAATCATAGTGACAGTGCACGCTAGTGAACAAACTGTTCAATGATTCACCAATGATGGATGCGATAAATTTCGAGCGTGTTGTAACGTTTGCTGAGAGATGTAAAGAAGGTATGTAAAATATTGACACGATTGAAGAATTTCCGACTGGAAATGTTCGTATTTGCTGGTTCGTTCGATTGCTTGGCTCGTTTGCACTGCATAGTTTTATTTATATGTGTACAGTCGAATTATTAGATAATTTGATATTTATTCGTGTCTATGACTTATACAGGGTGCGGCTGAATAACATGTACAACTGGGTACGAGGTGGTTTTTTATGAAAAAATTGTAAAAATGTATGAATCAAAATTTGTTCACTTAAAGCATAGTTTACAAGAAAATCGAGTTTGAAAATCCGATGTGTACATATGCTATTACAATTAATTGCTTTGCATACGACAGGGAGGCTATCAGTTTCAGGAATTCTGTAATTGATAAAATACAATGTTGTTTCCTAAAAGGCTTGTTTGTATTTTTTTGGACACGGTAACTTTTAAATGCTATGTATACATTGTTTACAAATGCGATTCGCGTTATACGCTGCTCGACGAATCGTGTTTTACAACTTGTTAATCGTAATGGCATACGTACGCTTCGGATTTTTAAACTCGATTTTCTCAAAAACTAAAACGCAAATGGAGAAATGTTATTGTAAAGTTTCTTCTAATTTCTTCGCAAACAATCGCTTTGTATCGGCTTGTAATCGATGTTACTTGGCGGCATTCTGTGTGTGCATACGATGTTATGCTCGGCAATTGTAATACGTTGTTTCTTAGACTGCCATTCATTATAATAGCTTTGAAACTGTATGTTTTCCTTTCTACACATGTGTATCATTTTCGTGTATGTCAAAACGTAAGCACATCTTTTTAGTGAAATTATAAAGAGGATTATTGAACCTGTCGCAATATAAGTTAATAGTTTATGTATGTACGTCCACATTTTCAAAAACAAAGGACACTTCTATGCATACAGATTAAATGATTTATCGTTAATAAATTTCCAATATTAGGCAACATTATTTTTAAATAAAAAACGTTGTATTTAAATAAATATTTGACAACTATTCCTCGAAATTGCAACGATTTCTAACTGCTTTTATTATCGCGTAATAATAAAATATTTTGAGAGAAATTATGGAAAGTTTAAATGATCGATTCCTTTTTTATTAATTGTAGACAAATATTGTAAAATTCGTGATTAAAAAAATAATTTGATATAATTGATAATAGAATGACTAATACAGTTAGTTGGGGATTCTAGATTTTACTCGATCTATATTGACATGAAAAGGAGAAAACAAAGTGATAATTAAGAATGAATATGCATGCACACAGGCCTTAATATACGTATACATAGAGGTATAAATAAATATAGGTTTGTCACGCTCAAAACTTGACATACAACAGGACAGCCGCACGTATACATATATGTATGTCATGAAAAGTAAGCTGGAAAATATTTACAAATAATAGCGCGAATATAAAAACAGTGTAATTTTACAACAATATCGTTGTGGTAATTACTCGGAGGCCTTTTTGTGATTTGCACTATAATATTATTATACATGTACGTTCAAGCTATATGTCACATATACTGGCAAAGTAGAGATATTGCAAATTGAAAAGAATCAGAAGTTTGCTTGCCCGTATTTGTTTAGTAGAACATAAGGATACAAGACAGGTTTGAAATAACTGTCTTTATGAAGTTGGTGGCAATTGTAGATATGTATTTGTACACAAATGACATTTAGTTTCTAGGCATCGATAAGTGCGTTAGATGTAGGATGTGCCGGAATATTTAATGGATAATTTAAAAGTTAAACATTTAAAAAGTAACAGAATGGAAAGTAAACGTATCCGCCATTTTTTACATTTTCGAGATGTAATTTCGGAAATTGTAATGTATGTACATCGAAACCAACTGGAGAGGGGATTATCATGGCATACACTACATAAGGTAAAATTACATTGTTTTAAAATGAACCGAAATTCTTCTTGCTTTGATTAATCGGATGAAGTATATGTAATGGACAGCTTCTACAGATCTTAAAGCGGGTTACGTATAATGAGGCTGGTTTTACCTGAATTTGGATATATAATTTTCGAAAAGCGAAGGTTAGCAAGTATGTCATTATTGTTTACTTTTGTTCCAATTGTAGAAGCTGTGCTTATAGTTTCTTAGGTATAGCTTTATTGCGTGTAGATACAATCGATTTTTTTGTAATAATTTGAAAAATGTGTATGTATATGTCAGTACAATAAAGCAACTTTGCAAAATCTAATTCATTTATAGCACATACATAATATATGACATGTTAAAATACAGGCAATTAAAATTAAATGCTAGTTAACAGAAATATTACAATTATAACTAAAGTGTTAAAGTGCTAGAACATTAACAGTTTTGTAACACATATTTTGCTGTTTGCTTATTTACATGCGTTCAATATCTTTTTAAATCAATTATGCTGATGGTTACATAACATTTACTTCAAATTCTATGGGAACACAATTTGTAAAGTATTTAAATTTAGCGCAGAGCTGGTTTGATATTTTAGTAATTCTGTTGTCTATAGTTTCATATTATCTTAGCAAAAAAGATGCTAATTTAAAATTCCACTCTGTGATGGTGTAACACCACCAAACTGATTTAGAGCATTATGACAGTGTTCTAATGCAATATTATATATTATGCAATGTATGCATAAAATGTTTGCGAAGACTATGTAAGATCAGATTTCTTTCATGCAAATATTTTTAAACCACAATGAACCTATATTATTCATTATTTCATTGAATTATACTGATACGTTTTGTTTTTCATTTTTTATTTTTTTGAAAAAGTAAATATACATACACCAGAACTCATACTAAACCAATTATAGAAAAACAATTGAATATAATACTTAGTTAGGCATGTCGGAGAACTTTTTCAATATTTTCATTTATATATTGTATATCACTAAGTTCCGTAAGGTGTGATTCTCCTCTGCTGTATTGAGAGTAAATCATTATGTGTGTCTCCATTGCTTTTTTGCTCATTTTATAGGGTTACATGATCATTTTGATCCCTTTATGTCTCATCACACAAGGTTTATATAACAAACGAGGCTCTCTTAATTTGATGTGTAGCAGCATATTTGCAAACTTGAACAAGTTCTAGTGGATGGACATGTTGTGTGTTGTAATAGTGCATAAGCAGCATTATTTGTCACATCATGTTACAAATATAAATATTGTAAATTTGAGGTTTAGTATCCAATACATAAGCTATATGCCAATAAGTGTATAGCGCAGTAAGATTCTGAAAATGCATCAGTACAAACTTTAACATTATTATTAGTTCAAAAATTTCTTGTTGTTATTTGGAAATCTATGTGCAAATGTACATAGATATATACTTAAAGTAAGTTTATAAGATTGTACAAAGTCTTTTACTCTTTACATAATTTATTCTAATCATACTAATAGCTAAATAATGTAACTTTTCAGTTAATAAAATTTGTATTATGAATACTAAGAAATTATTATTTAATCATTATATTCTAAATAAAAGTAAACATAATTTGTCGACTATACAAAAGGTCAATTTTGAGATATGAAGAAAGGTATGAAGAAAGTAGAAAGAGAGAACGTGAAGGAAAAAAGGATGGTGGAACTCGTTCCACGGACTCTGTTCCTTACACTCCTCGGAGTCCAGGAAAGAAGACAAAGGCAAGGAGGAGGTATGGAAAGTCGAGAGAGAGCAAGGAGAAAAAGCATAGAGAAATAAGGAGGATGTGCAATGAAAAATATGAGGAGGGGAAAAGAATAGAAGCTGACAATGAGAGGTTCTTGGAAGAAGCGGAAACAACAAGGACGAAGACATACTGTGAAACATAGTGTACAGGGGAAGGAAGAGGAGGCAAATGGTAAAACAGGGGACCAAGATAGAAGAATAGGGATCATATTTTATGGATATTTGGGGGAAGGAAGTAAAAGGGGAAGGAGAAGAACGAGGGTACAGAGTGGAGCCGGAGGGGGTTGTATAGGAAGGCAAGAGGTGGATGAAAACCAAACGCTGCGGTAAATGAAAACTCATAATTTGTCAATTATTCTTTGTTCAAACATACCACTGAACGCTATATTTAGGGGTAAAACCCACTTCCGGGTTTTATAAATTAACTGGTACTTTGCTAATTTCTGTATATACTGTGACTTGAGAGTTAGAAATTGTCAAAGTACCATACACAAAACTTTGATTGCTTGTAATTTAAAAAATATTTAATAATTTGAAAACTCCTTCAAATCGTTTTTGTCGATATTACCTTCAACATATTAACATTTTATTTAAATCCGTGACATGGCTTGCAACATCCGTAGCATTCTAGAATTAAGAGAGCCTGGTGCCGAAGAATATGAGGGATGAATGGGGTCTTAAACGTATTTTTGGTTGAACTGCCAATGGATAAAGCATATACAAGTTTTTAAGAGATTTTTTTTCTTTTTGCAAAATATCCAATATTTATGAAGTTATAACGATTTAAAAATGCGATCTGGAGACTACTCATTTGAACGCTCCGGAAACGCCCGAGCTCGCCCGAAGTCCACGTGACGTCATAGGGTTAGTCCCGAAGCCTCGTAGTAGGCGAAAACATGTGGAACGCTTGACTTTTACATACAAAACACTGTAAAGGCCTACAACTTTTTCCAAGAAAAGTCTGACAGTCACTATTAGCCACCTTTAGCATTTGGACGTAACGGTACTGCATAATTTCATGTCGCATTCAAATATACACGTAGAAATTATCTCTCAATGCTGTACTTATAAAGCTGACCATTTTAAGGCGTTTTATATTTTAATTACCAAGCATGTACAAGTAAATTCATTTTCATACCAGTACCTTTCAAAATCTTAGCTTTCTAAATTCTTATTACCATCATAAAAATCAAAGTTGATGACACATTTCAAAGAATTGGCGAACAATTCGGAATATCATGCACCCAGCCGAGCAAAATATTTAGCCACACTGTACCGCGATTAGCTCATATGTTATAAACATTAATTTATTTTCCGGATCCAATAAGTGTGAGAAAAAACTTACCAATTCCATTTCGAGCTAATTATAGTCATGTGCAATCGATCATCGATTGTTTCGAAATTGAAATTGAAAAACCGACTGATTTGGTACACCAAACTCTTACTTGGTCGGAATGTAAAGAAACGAACACCATGAAATATCTGATATCATCGTCTCCAGATGGTTTCATTAATTTTATATCAAAAGGCTACGGGGGTAGGATAAGCGATACACTTATTACCGAACAATCCGGATTTGTAGATGTGTTACTGGAAGGATGCGGTGTTATGGCCGATCGGGGATTCAAACAAATTCAGACTCTTCTCAATAAGAAAAAATGTACACATATAAACTTAACTTTCACGATAAAATCATCGCCGAGCGCATCGGGCGATGCTCACAAAACGCGCTGAACGCGCCTTGCGTCGGCTCTGCTGGGATAAGAATAGAATTTACTTTGTTCATGCTGGTAATAAAGAAATAAACTCCTTCAAACTGTTAACTTTCCACGAAAAGGACTAATGAGTACTGTACATATGCTGTTTTAATTGTGGAAATGAAAATGAAGTGAACTGTTACGTCAGCATGGTCAGATTATCGGTCGCAAACTGAATTTGTTTATATTCCTATTGAGAGAATAATGCAGACTTTTGGCATTCTAACACGCTTGCTGCATGTGAGGACAATATTTTAAACGTTTCTCTTTATAAAATTCAAGGCAAATACTTCGCACCGTTCTTTTTCCCAGCGTTATACTGGCAAAGATACAAAGCGCGCGTACGAGATATAACCCTATGACGTCACATTCGACGCGACCAATACCGTTGCGTTTTCGTCAGTTTGAATTTCTGGCAATATTCAAACCTTATTATTAGACAAAGTTGAACGAATAAATTAATTATTTTAGTATCAATCACTTTTATAAGGCATATATTTTGATAAATCAATTGAATTTACCGATTCAAAATTTTTGTGTAAGACCCTATTCTGTCGATTTTCGAGGCCCTCGCCCAGTACCCCACCACTTTTAAATAAAGACCAATGAGCGAGCAGCTAGACGTTTCGGGGCCTTATTAGCTCAGGAGCATAACGTGAACATAAACACACGTGGTGCCCTACCCAGATACAACCTTCTTAAAATTGTGCATGCCTTTTATATGTATATATATTATATTATTATATTTATCTTTTATACAGTTTGATCTTTTTCGGTTATATTGCAATTAAAATCGGTCCTCTACGACGTACTGTTTTGAAGATATAATTTTTAAAAAATGTTTACAAACGAAGTTGATAGGAGGTGGGTTTCGGGCATAACTTTATCAGCTGTTTGTTTACCGTTTGGTGCGTACTATCGATCATGAAAAAGGATGTCAAGATTTATGGTATACTCTGTATAGACATTATAATTTCTATACATAGAATAGGTAGGCGTTTCACCGAAATGCGCTTAAACATCGACCGGG
Source organism: Mimumesa dahlbomi (assembly GCA_917499265.3). Lineage (NCBI taxonomy): Eukaryota > Metazoa > Arthropoda > Insecta > Hymenoptera > Crabronidae > Mimumesa > Mimumesa dahlbomi. The sequence continues at coordinate 3,705,042 of OU824118.1, read as the reverse complement.
CCAACAACGATCCCCCATCGATTGTCTGCTTTCCTAATTCCCTATCAGTCCTTCGGTTCCCGCAATGACTGTTGGAGGAGTAAAGGGATCAACAGACGTGTGGATAGTTTATAGCACTTTATGGTCTCCTCACGTATTAATACGTGCTCATGTAGTCCCCGGGTTTTTACAGCAAGAAAAAGAGAAGTGAAACCCGCTTTATTCGTGGATTTTGTTGTGTTCCACTCTATAGTGGGACGTGTTTTAAATAATACCACACCCTAATTGAATACTCTAGTATAGGGCACCAGTACACAAAGTGTTACGGTATTCGCCATCCACGACCTATCTATCCACCCTATTGAAAAAGCTACAAAGGGAGTCGCCGGCCAGGGAAAACCCAGTAATGCTCGCAGGGTGTGCGCGTGATTGGTTTACCCATGACATGGTTACGACGTAGAACTCAATCGCGCTACGGCGTTCTCACGCCACATCTACGGTGAACTTTGGAGAGGCTCGCTCATGATTCTCTGATCTCGAAGACCCGCTCTATGGAAAACGTGGAGATAGACATGTATAGAAAAGAGCGACAGGTTAGAGAAATGAACTGTGACGAAAAGAAAAAGAGGGGAGGGAGAGAGGTTCGTCCCTGTAGAATAAACGCTACGGACAGAGGCCTACTATTTTCCTTATACTTCCAGTTTCGCCCACAGCCGTAAATCCAGTTATACATGCTTCAAGCGACAAGTAGTGAACGGTCTTAAACCTTTCGGCTTGACAGCCGTCTCTTAATCGCTGAAATGCAGAACAACGATAACTCCTGAGTACAAAGCGTTAATACATTATTTTGGTGCACATGTTTCGCAACTTTAAATTAAAAGGAGTCATTCATGTTTTTTGTTGCAGAAGAAATAAATTGTTCTGGTTAAATTCATATTTTCTTGATTGGTTGTTGGAAAAACATGTTTTATTTTAGTTTGTTAAAGGCACAAAAAAATGTATCAGTAAAGGCACCTGAATTAATAACGATGACGCATTAAGAACTTATGTATTAAAACGCAATGAGCCAGGACGTGTCGTGATCTAGGTTAATCGAAACTGAACTTATAATACCTTTTCTTGATCCAGACGGACCACTTATTTATAAAGAAAATATTCTTCTTCTCTTTCTACAATTCTTATAAACAGTCTTCAAAAAGAAACACGATGCTATAAGCACATTTTTAAGCCGGCACGTTCGTGTGCTCGTCGACTTCTACGCAGTCTTCGCAATATAATACAAAGGAACAAGAGCTCAAACAAAAGAAACGCAAGACTAAAATTAGGAGGTGAAGTTTGAATAATTAACCTTAACATAAATATTGCGTTTTATTAATGAGTGCGACACTCCCTAAGAAAGTTATACAATGAATAAAGATGTACTGCTAAAAACGTACTTCTAGTTTATGGGATAAAGCAGCATATACGTCTAACAAAGTATCTGCTTTTTTCAATGAAATCATTAACAATTCCCTATTAGTAAAAATATTAGTAAAATTTTGAGCTTTCCTAAAAAATGGGCTACTACATTATATACAATTTTTAATGATTGACTTTCGTTTGACGTTATTTTCGGAAAATACCCTAACCTCATTATCGGGCCAAGTACATAAAATTTCCAGCACATAAAAATACAAGAGAAGACCTTGACTCTATTCCGGAAATATTAGATCGGAGTTTTCGGGGTATTCAAACGGAATGAAAGCGGCAAATTTCCCAAAAAGTGCGATGATATTCTTAGAGGCGTCGTCGAGACGAGTCGATTGAGACTAATTACAAAAACATCGGTCCACCCAGTAACGAGATATTTGATGTCAAAAGTAGGTCTTTTTTATGTAATAAGTCGTCTGCTTCGTCTTTTCCAGTGTCACACTTTCGACTATGCGAGTTCTGTCGGTGTCAAATCGAACTAACAGATTTTCATTCCATGCGACGATAATTTTTCTGTCGGTAATGTAGATTTTTATATGTAATCTGTTGGAGACATGCGGGAAAAATCAAGAGACAAGGTCTTGTCTCCGGCCAAGTACAATCAACAGCATAAATGCGGTTTCACTGCGGGGTGCGTGCGGGTATTCACAACTACTAATGCTTGTTTCACATAAGTGATTTTCGTGCCCTCTCTTTCTAATAATTCGTTTCTCTCTCTGATGTATGTCACAGCATAGTAACCAGTGATAATGACTACTTCATTTCTTTCTTTTCGTCGCTCCGTCGCACTCATTCTATCGAGGCATACGGACTTAGGCCGGACAGGCATGTGTGAGAGCGCGATCGTCAATCGAGGAAGGCATCAAACGCGGTTTTCGCCATGGTCCGAATATTTCTCGTATAAGAGCCTCTCTTTCCTTCCTTCCGTCTGTCGCGCTCGCACTCCGATCGCGGCTAACAGACGATGGCCGAGCTCAGGTGTGTCGGTGCGCCTTGGTCGTAGGCGATCGTTCATTCGCATTCTTCGGGACATTTCGAATTATTTTATCGGACATTTAATATTTCTTGCTAATTTTTGATCCCATCATTGATGTTCAATAAATTGATATATAATAGTAAATAAGGAATAAATTTCGCGAAATATTGAATCACGGGGATATACATAACACGAAATGAATAAATAAGAAACATCTAATTATTATTCCATTTATATTTAATTAAAATTCAGCGACACTATGGCATCAAATATTGGACATAAGTGTTAAATGCCCGATACAATGATTAGAAAAATGTTTCGAATAAAATGAAAGAGTCGCCGCGGCCGGCAAAGACACACCGTCGCACTTATTCTCGGCGCTCGTAGTGCTGGCACCGCGAGCGCGACGGCCAGAACGAAGAAAAGATGGGCTCTTATGCAAGACAAATTCGGACAATGATGAATTGCGCATTGATACCTTTCTCGATCGTCAAACGTGCTATCACTCATGCTTGCTCGGCCCACGTTCGTGTGTTTGGCAAGTGCGATCGCGACGGAGCGACGGTAAGATAGAGACAAAGTATGCAGTCGAATGCAGCGTTGTTGATATCCCGAGCCATAGTAGTTGACACACCACAGGGAGAACGATAATTATACGAAAGAAAGGGAAAGAAAGACACATCCCTGATGCACGCATTAGTACGTAATTCAGAAAAAATCAAACTGTTATCAATAATTTATAAATATAATATAATGGTTGCAAAAATTGTTGTAAAAAGGTATATAGTTTATATAACTTCGATACATATCAAAGCGTTTCTTCAAATTTCTACAAACTTTTTTTTAGTTCATAATCAAATTGTTCTGTAAACCGGTCTTCCATGATAAAGTCAGCAAATTTTTGAGTCTGTCCGAAACGTGTAGTTATCGGTACTGTTAACAAATTTTTGTTACATGTTGTGCATTGAAACTTTACTATCTTGGATATCAAATCTCTAAATTGTTCCGTATCTGTTTGTAACAGTGTTATGATATTACCTACACATCTTAACAATGAAATTAGTATATGTTTCTGCAGGTATACTGTAAAATTAGATCAGAAAATGCCACGATAATAAAAGAATTCATGTTTTCAAAAAAACTATTTTTTCTTCAAATAGATTGTTGAAGTATAGGTACGTTTAGAAGACACGATGACGTTATTGTACGTAAATTGAAAAACATTTTCAGGGATATACATAGGACCATATTGAAGTTCTAAAAGTTCTAGAAATCAAAAGCATTCTTCAACAATTCATGCAAACAATTATTAAAAATTTAGATATTTTTAATAAGATGTTTCTTTTTGTAATTAAACCGTTTTTGTACACTTCTATGTTTATTATAATTTTTTAATTAAGAATTTAAAAACCCAACGTATACAAATTCTACACTATCTGGCAATAGTTAAATGTTTGATATTTTGGTAATTCCTTCAAATTTATTTCCATTTTCAATATTACCCACAATATATGCAAGTTATTAAAGAATGTCTAACATGCTGCGAGAACCTTGTACACTTGATCTGAAACGCACCTATAGATTGAAATTTTCCTGGCTCCGGAAGAGTCTCTGATTTTTTTGTGCCACTTCTTCAAAAAACATTTTGAAATTTTATAAATACACAATTCTTATTACTATATTCCTTAAAAGGAAATACCTAACGTTTAAAGGAAAATTTTGTATTTTACTTCACATCATCGTATATCATCATCATATCACCATATCAATCAGATCCGTTTACTCCATTATTTTTCGACATTCTTTTATTCCTTCATTCCTGTATTCCCTTATTTATTCCTTGGTACCTGCATTCCTGATCTCTTTATTCCCTTATTTCTTTAAAAACAAGTATTTTAATAAAAGCAATACTACACTTAACAATATTCTACGAATGAAGTGAAATTAGCAAAAAGCATCGAAAATGCAAAGGTATAGGCCAAGTACAAGAGGATGTGACTTTGGAATAGCTTTCTCGTTAACATAAACTTCATTATACGAAGTATTTGAAATCGAACAAATGCGAGCAAGTACAAATTATTGTACAGCATCGACACGATGCTATCGCTAAGTAAATATATTAAATTAACTAAATTTCCCAAAAAATGATGTCTCCTCATTTAATTAATAAATCTGTTTAGTGCTCGACTAAATGTACTTGGTGGCCCGCTTTTTACGAAGCTTGATGTCCAAAATGTAACGTTGCAGATATTTGTACTCATTTCTAAATTAACAATCTGGATGTGTCTGAGAGAAAATTATACATGCATATTGCCGTGTGTTTCAACGATTGATGATAACATAAAAGGAAACGTAATGAGATATTTAGAGGATTTTCATTCAACACAATAAGAAGGCCGCTTTATACTGTGTTTTAACAACTCTCTTTTAATGTCGAACATCACGAACTATTTAAGCTTATTTTTCACCATCGAACCTTCGTAAAAAGCGGGCCACCAAGTACATTTAGTCGAGCACTAAACAGATTTATTAATTAAATGAGGAGACATCATTTTTTGGGAAATTTAGTTAATTTAATATATTTACTTAGCGATAGCATCGTGTGGATGCTGTACAGTGATTTGTACTTGCTCGCATTTGTTCGCTTTCAAATACATCGTATAATAAAGTTTATGTTAACGAGAAAGCTATTCCAAAGTCACATCCTCTTGTACTTGGCCTATACCTTTGGATTTTCTATGCTTTTTACTGATTTCACTTCATTCATAGAATATTGTTAAGTATAGTAATGGTTTTATTAAAATACTTGTTTTTAAAGAAATAATGTTTTTAAAGAATAAGGGAATGCAGGTATCAAGGAATAAAAGAATGTAGGAAAATCAAGGAATAAACGGATCTGATTAATATGATGATATGATGATGCTATACGATGATGTGAAGGAATATACTAAATTTTCCTTTAAACGTTATTTCCTTTTAAAAAATATAGTAACAAGAATTGTGTATTTATAAAATTTCAAAATGTTTTTTGAAGAAGTGATACAAAAAAATCAGAAACTCTTCCGAAGCCAGGAAAATTTTACTCTATAGGTGGGTTTCAGATTAATTGTACTACAAGGATGTAGTAGCATGTTAGACATTGTTTAAAAACGTGCATATATTGTGGGTAATATTGAAAAATTAAATAGATTTGAAGGAATTACCAAAATATTAAACATTTAATTATTGCAAGATAGTGCAGGATTTGTATACGTTTGGTTTTTAAATTCTTAATTCAAAAATTATAATAAACATAGAAGTGTACAAAAACGGTTTAATTACACAAAAACCATCTTATTAAAAATGTCTAAATTTTAAATAATTGATTGCATGAATTGTTGAAGAATGCTTTTAATTTCTAGAACTTTTAGAACTTCAATATGGTCCTATGTATATCTTTGAAAATGTTTTTCAATTTACGTACAACAGCGTTATCGTGTCTTCTAAATGTACCCATACTTCACCAATCTATTTGAAGAAAAAATAGTTTTTTTTGAAATCATGAATTTTTTATTACCGTGGCATCTTCTGATCTAATTTTACAGTATACCTGCAGAAAAATATTCTAATTTCATTGTTAAAATGTGTAGGTAATATCATAACACTGTTACAAACAGATACGGAACAATTTAGAGATTCGATATCCAAGATAGTAAAGTTTCAATGCAAAACATGTAACAAAGATTTGTTAACAGTACCAATAACTACACGTTTCGCACGGACCCAACAATTTGCTTACTTTATCGCGGAAGACCTGTTTACAGAACAATTTGATTATTTACTAAAAAAAAGTTTGTAGAAATTTGAAGATACGCTTTGACATATATCGAAGTTCTAGAAACAAAATACCTTTTTATAACAATTTAAGCAACCATTATTACATAAAAAAGACGTACTTTTGACATCAAATATCTCGTTACTGGGTGGACCAATGTTTTTGTAATTAGTCTCAATCGACTCGTCTCGACGCTGCCTCTAAGAATATCATCGCACTTTTGGGGAAATTTACCGCTTTCATGTCGTTTGAATACCCCGAAAACCCCGATCTAATCTTTCCGGAATAGAGTCAAGAGTCTTCTCTCGTACTTGGCCCGAGACAAGACCTTGTCTCTTGATCGATTAATAATCAAACTTTTTCGTTGATGAAGAATCTATTCCTTTCGCCGAACAAATGGAACAAGTGTGCGAATGCATACAGTCTTTATAATAATTTAATCAAATCTAAGGTGAAAATTATCGGGCAACGGCCATTCTTTTCAATGTGAATTTATTGCGCGGTGTTCTGCAAAGTTTACGGCGTAAAGTTTACGCCGTAAACCGATGGTGTGCGAGCGGTGCTATTCCGTAGGTTACGCGCAAAAGGTAATGTCATAAATCAGACCTTTTTTCGGTGACGAAGGCAAGTACAGTGACCCAGTGACACACTCATCGATACATTTTTCGTGGTAGTGTGTTAGTGCTCGGTCTGTATCCCTTTCAAGGGCTCCGTTGATGCGGCGGCATAAACACTCCCGCTACTACAAGACATTAACTTGTACCAGTAGGAATTGTCGCGCTGCCGCGCCCAACGGAGCCCTCTGATTGGCTGTCGTTTTTCGTTAATAACTCGGCCACGGATTAAGGTACGACATTACGAATGTCACTTCCCTATATTAGAATTGCCTCAGCTATCACCTGGTGCAGTGACGTGTAAATCAGCTGGGACACCCTGTATACAGGATTTTGCGTCTTTTCGCTACATCGGATTCTAACGTTTTTTGAACAAGACAATGAAGCCTTCATCTGGCAACTCGACTCCACTAGCAAGGAAGTACTTTAGAAAAATATCGGACTAGACTCTGCATTAGGGCTTGCTGTTTGTCATCCCTTTCAAGTGTCCCTTAGCCAGTACGGGGTCTGGTGCCAGACTTACATTTCTGCGACCACTAGGCCTTCACTGTACTTGAAGAAATACAACGTCTAAAACTTTCTAAACTTAAGGGTTCAAGCATTTACATTAGGAACGGTTTGACTGAATTTATGCGTTGATTTCTTTACCATTTGCCAGTCTTACAGAGGCCCTTAAGGCTCGGGGACGTAACACGCTTATGATCGTACTTTTTGGGAAATTTGCGCCTTTAATGCCGTTTGAATACCTCGCAAAGTTCTATCTAACCTTTCAAATAAAAAGCCAATCAAGGTGTCTGCAAGGCGTGACCTTTTGTACTTAGCCCGGGATAAGACCTTAACACTTCATGATTCTGCGTAAAAAAATAATTTTTTATTTAGACAATTTAGTACGCATAAAGACGGGCAAATGTCACTATTCAGCTGGTGCCACAGAGGGTACATTGTTGTAAATTAAATTTATTTTTTTTAGTGAGAAATCATCGATCTGATAGTTATTATCAAACGAAGGGATTTATGTTCTGGAATTGAACAAAATAATTTTTACTAATCTAATGCAAAAGTGAAAGATCTGACTTACGACAGTTTACTTTGTTCGTTTATTTCTGCCTCTCGAATTAAGCAAATCGACTTCATTTTATTTTCGTATCATAGTACCCCTTTACGTGTATCACACATTGTTTGAAAGATTGCATGTGATTGAAATTTTCATTTATAAGTGTGGTATTTAGGATAGTATAAAGTTCATTTAATTGTTTTATCGCACGTTGTATGAGATTGATTTTTCGTATTAATATTACGTTAATATTATGCCAATGTGGATGTGTTCATATCTTCCGAATGAAATTTGTCTTATATTTTATACAGAGTATCCCATTTTAATCGATCCATTGAACTGTAGGGGAAGATTGTCAGTGATACGAAAAATATTTCACGAATGTCTGTCACATGAATCTTTAAGGATTGCGATACCATAAACAACCTTCGCAGTAATAGATGAATACGTTCGCTACCAGTGTCACGTACACTATGTGACACTTGTGTTAAAGTAGGACACCCTGTATATTGTAATCATTTGTAGTGGTTGTTTGCAAGACATTATTATATTTGACATATTATATTTGAAATAGCTACTTCGCAGTTATGCGGGTTTTTTGAATCGAACTTTTCTGTGATTTTTCAAAGAACAAAGTTAAATATGGGTAGCCGAGGAGGAGAGATTTCGACAATATTTCATCCTCAACGTTCTCATGCCCCGACTATTGTTATTGGTGACATTCAACAGAACCATGGTCCTTTTGCCAGTTCTCCTCAAGTTACTCGAGACAATTTAGGTAAGATCGTACTTCATACAGATTCATATCTTATGTGTGTGCAATGTTATATTCCAGAGATAAGATTTCGTTATAAAATTGCAAGTGATTTTCGAAGTTAATATTAGTGAGCCAGAGAACCGAGTATGCAAATATGGCATAGGTACTAGGTGAAGCATAAAACCTGACAAATTTGGATTACTCAGTAATTTGCAAGCTGATCGAAAATTTTGTTTATTGAGCGATTTATATCGCGGTTCAATGAGATCATCTAGATGATTTTTTTCTCTCTGTTTTAAGCATTTTCAAGGTAATCTTTAATATTTTATAAATAAACATAAAAGTTATTTAGACCTACGTTTTGGTGGATATTAAAACGTGTTCGGTAAATATCATAATAATTTTTTTTTTATTTTAAGCGAGAAAATATCATTAAAAATATCATTTTACGTCTTGACTATGCGTCGCGCCTCGAGAAACGGAAACGGTGCGCCTTCGAATTGTTTCGCAAAGTCAGTCTTTTGCTCCCTTTTGAGTCAATGGTCAGACCAATTTACTCGGGACGAGGCTGATTGTGAGTCATACTACAGTCGAAAGCTGATGATGAAGGTGTGAGGTCGCGGTAATGATGAAGTCAGACAATTAATAGTTGACACTGGTTATATATTCTTCTTTAACTTTATATTTAACATCACTGACACATATTTTTACTTTTCAACCGGATCAGGTGTTTAGTCTTTGGGTATTACGAAGGAAGGTTGGTTTTATAACTTTTATCGGTCCGCAGCGGGTACGCTGTATCTACGCGATTTTCAGTTACTCTTGTCCCGACTGCCATGCTTTGGAGGTCGACAGTTATGGTAAAGGAAGTACGCCGTCCTTCAATGCGTTTCGTAGACACAACAACTACGTCGAAAATCTACGATTTCCAACAACAGTTTGTTCTATTTCCGCTGAACAATGACTTAGGTATTGGGCAGTGGTAATGAATTGATAAAGGGTAACAGAATGTGTGATGGAACAAAACGTTTTACCTGTTCATGGATTCAAATAATTTGAACAGTGTCAGAATGAAAAACAACTGACTGACGACCGACACATTAAAACTGACTCTAAACTTTACTCTCAAACTGCGCTGTCAACTGCACTAACTAACTGACTGACTAACTGTACTTTTCTGCACTGAAAAACTAACTGTGAACCGTCCACTCAGACTGACTAATTGAATTTCGCAGCGAAGGAGATCAGTATACAGGGTGTCCCAGCTAACGTGCAGGTCCCTGAACCAGGTGATAGCTGAGGTAATTCTAATATAGGGAAGTGACATTCGTAATGTCGTATCTTAATTCGTGACCGAGTTATTAACGAAAAACGATAGCCACTCAGAGGGCCCCGTTAGGCCCGGCCGCGCGACAGTAGATGTTCTGCACCAATAGGGTACCGTACCAATAGTAACTGTCGCGCCGCCGGGCCCAACGGAGCCCTAAGATTCGCTATCGTTTTTCGTTAATAACTCAGCCACGAATTAAGATACGACATTACGAACGTCACTTCACTATATTAGAATTACCACAGCTATCACCTGGTTCAGGGACCTGCACGTTAGCTGGGACACCCTGTATACACAGGATTTTGGGCCCTCCCACTACGTCGGTTTGTTACGTTTTTCGGAAAAGACAATGAAGGCCCTCATCTTGCATCTAAACACCCTTATCGAAAGTGCACTTGGAAAAGAATCTGACAAAGTTTCCCTGTCAAGTATTTCTTGAACTGGACGGGGTCTGGTGCTAAGTTTATATTTTCTCGTAGACAAGGTCTTTATTGTATTTGATGAAACCTGATGTGTAGAGCTTTCTAATCTTAAGAGTTTCGGTGTTTAGATTTTCAACCGCTCGATTGGATTTATATGTTTACTTCGATACCATTTGCCAGTCTCGACCAAAACGATTGTAGTGTTATTTCTTGAAAGAATTTATGAGTTTTGAATGTGCGTTGTCCTGGCATCGAACTGACAAAGGGCGCTAAGACGTAGAGACGTAACAATTAGTTACATTAATTTACGCGGTCTTTCAAATGGTGTCTCTCAACTGCAATATACTCGTACAGACAATAGTAAACGACTGTCTAGTCATTTTTATGACATCTGCACTGTTAGTTGATTACTCGTTTACAACATAATGTGGTATGTTTTCGAACGTTATTGGATTATTGGCATAAACTTTTTCTTTCAATCTATCCAATAAAATGAAATCTAACAGAGGAACATCGGGAAAAGGAGTTGGCCAATTTAATACGTTTTCACGTCTGATCCAACATCCGAGAAGTTTTTTATCAAGTACTTCATAAGTTGCCATAGTATAATGTGCAAGGTAAACATTATATTGATACCATGTCTGATTACGATATATTGTCAGTGTATAAAATTAAAAAATTTGGCGCGCTTGTGGCGTGAAGTGTAGCGCGAGTGTGGCGCGCGTAGCGCGGGAGCTCTCACGGCTATTTGAAATCCTTAACAGTCAGCCTTTCAGAAAAAATAGCAATTCGTTTTCAAGAAATGCAAGATTGAGATAAAAGAAATATTTCTTATGATTTAGAATTCCTTATATCTACGGCAAGATAAACTTATAAAAATTGGATGTTTATTCAAAGAATAAACTGCCTTGAAATTTCCTGAAAAAGCATTGAACAAACTATATTATAATGATTTAAACATTTCTCTGAATCGCGGTATGCTTGATAAAAAAATGGTCGATCGACCTGGTAATAACAAAACAATCCAAACTGATCACGTTTCATGATTCACTCCGTGGGTCAGTGTATTGTGCTTTTCACGTCAAATGATGCCGGTTTTTGCACCCATGTCACGGATTTTGATAAAGTTTCAATATGTTGTAGGTAGTATCGAATAAACCTTTTATGGGACTTTTGAAAATATTAAATGTTTTTAAGTTACACGCATTCCAAATGTGTGCATTTTCATTTTTTAAATGTATAATTCGCAAATCACAGTAGATACAGAAATTAGGGGGGGAGTTAGGGTTTCAGGCCTAAAAATAACGCTTTCTTTGCGATTTTTTTTCGGACGTATGAATAAAGCAAATTTATTCCGACCTTTTGCACATTATACAACATTATGTAATTTTTTGGTTGTAAAATATCAACAAATATGCCGCTGACGGAGCTTTTCCGAGAGCGCGTTTCGAAAAACTCGTTTTGCGGTGACCACTGTATCTCAACAGAAAGTTATCCGAAATCAAAATAACAAGAAAATTTAGTTAGAAAAACATTAATTCCTACCCCCAACGTTCTCTAATTGTTATGTTTTCGTTTTTAAACTTTTGGTGGTCGTTTGAAGCAAAAATTGCGATTTTTCACTAAAATTTCCAGCATTTTTTAGTTGGAAAAACCCCTTAATGTAAAAAAATAAAAAACTCAACATTGGGGGGAGGTATTTTATACATAGAAGGTATGTACCAAGTTTGAAAAGAATCGGTGAAATATTTTTCAAATGGCAGTGGTCACCGATTTTGAAAACGTGAAAGTCGTAAACGTGGCTCATTCCATACGAAATCGATCACTTTTCGGAGCGACATCTCAGAACATTTTCAAAATCACTGATGTTATAGCCCTTGGCGTACCAAATACGGACCTGTCTTTGTTTCTTCGAAATTTTGAAAATTGCCAAAGTTACAGCTGTTCAAAGTTTGGCATTTCTTGAAAAATCTAGAAAACTCTATTTTTTAAAAAATTTATATCTCGGCAACGGTAAAGCGTAGCAACAAAATTTTTGTTTCATTTTCACCGGAAAGGACCAAATTTTTCAATAAAAAATACAATTTGCATGACTATCGATGTTAACTAATATTTCCAATCAGTTTTTTTAAACAATTGCGCATAACTTTTGGCGTTCGAGTGTTAAAAATCTGAAAAAATTCCTTGAACCTTCCTCTTCAAGTAACCGCAAAAAAATTACGGACACTTTAATAACGAACAGGGAGGGCAAGCTCCCATGGAAAAATTAGACTCAAGTTACGCCGACTTAATATCCAAGCGGCAGGACCGTCGCATCGATCGAGGCGACATAGTGGCCGAACTAGGTACTATATTATTCAAATTTAGTATTGCCCGCTTCTGTACAGTATACTGTACAGTATATATATACTAATCTATAATCTATAATAGTATAATATAATCTAATCTATAATAAAATTAAAATGGGGTACAAAATTAGTCAAAGTTTATTAAAATGTATATCCATTTATTGAAAAATCCTTAAATAACTAAAATACAGCTGGGTCGAGTTTTCCTGAAAGAAAGACATATAATATGTTCCAAATATATAAATCTGTCATTGTGGCCTGGGATACGTGCACAAAAACAACACAGATAAAAATAACAAACTCAGCACACAGTAAAAAATAATATAATTATGCATATGCAAAACGTGCAATTAACAGAAATTAAAATGTTATTATTCATGCTTATGTTACATATCAGGAGTTAAGGTCTTGACTCGGGCCAAGTACAAGAGTTCCCGACTGGTTAGGTTTAGTATATATACATTTACATTTATATTTATATTTACATATCATAGAATTTTATCCTGTACAAATAATATACATATTTTCAAATAAATTTTATTTATGAAATGAATGTTTCTTATTATACGCAATTGCGGATAGAAGCAATTTATCATTTGTCTGTAGAGATGTATTTGCACCAACCAAAGACTTTCGAATTAATTTAGTGTAACGCACAATTACATAACGAATACTTTCAATAATAATTAAGTCTGAAAGGCTATCCGCATGCTCGCAAGTAAATGAAAAAACTATGTAATTTTTACAGATTGCACTTAAAAACTCCGACACGCGAGGAAAATGAAGGCACTGCGGAAAATAGAATTCGCAAATATTTTTGACTCTAAGTATAGCATGATCAACATTTGATACATATGCTTTTTGGCAAACATCGCAAACAATTTTTCTTTTTAAAGCTAATTCGATGATATAATTTTGAAAATTCTGCAACACAGTATTTGGTAATACTGCATCCAGATTAAAAGTCTCTGGTAATGCAGGTACATCACATACGCTGTACATGGATTGGAAGGTTTCACAATCTGTATTACAATAAAGTAAACCATCCAAATCCATAAAACGGTTAGAGGATTCATCATTCTGGCAATTCCCTCCAACGCACGGTGAACTATAACTTCTAATTAAGAGGGATTTATAATTAGCAGAAAATGAAATGCAATTGGGCCTTACGTGTCTAACGCCATGCTGACGGACTTGCCGGAAAAAATTTTCTAACGCGTCCTGATTAAAAACGCGTGGCGTAAACTGGGATACGCCGAGATCTCGCAACTTCGATTTTAATAATATGAATCCGCGAAGAGTATGTACCCAGTTACTTAATACTTCCGGATATTCCCGGTCCCCTGGCCTTTTCTTGACAAACCGCATTTTTGTTAATACAGGAATTGCTTCTTTCCACAATTTTTCATGTTTACAATCATCGTCACTAGTACTTACGGCAGTACGAAAATCATTTAATTTGGAAGAACGTTCATTTCTCCCGTTAACGCTATCAAAAAGGTTGTTAAAAAAATATAGTAAACAAGCTGTGTCTACAGCCTCCGGTGGCACGTTATTTGAATTAGAGATGCTAGTGCCTCCCTTACTCAAAACACCAATTGCTGACGCTACAGTGCGACTGAACACTTGCGTGCAATAAGAAACTTTCATCTTTTTTATTTTGGAAGGAATCACGTGACATTCATTTAATTTATTCATTGAACTGAACATGCCAAGCCTTTTGTCAACAGGAAATGCAGTTTCGATGTGCGACCAGTCTGCGGTACATAGTTTATCGTCTTCGTTAGTGAAAATTAAATTTTTCGTTAGTAAATTATGTTACGTCAGGACTATGTGTCACGCCTCGAGCTTTCGGTTACGGTGCGGCTTCGAATTGTTTCACGATAGTCGAGACTTTTGCCTCCTTTTGAGTCATTGGTTGGACCAATTTACTCGGGACGAGGCTGAGTCGTAATACGATCGAAAGGTGATGATGAAAAGATGATGAAGGTTGTGGTAGAGATGAGGTCTGGCTAATTAATAGTTGACACTGATTAAAATCTTCTTCAATCTTGTATTTAAGTTCACTGACACTTACATTGCACAATTTTGTTACACTGTATCTCGGGTTTTGGAAGTAACACTCGGAACACATTTAACATTTCAACTGGAAGGCCTGTGAGTTCTTTTAGTCTCTGCATTTAAGGAAAATATCATAAGTCTCGCCGCATCTTCCCTACTTGAGTCCACACAAGATTCACCAAGCGCTATCTCGCCCCTTGATTACTCTCTATATGGACTTTTTTGTCCCGATCCGGATTAGACGTTGAAGGGATTCCCGTGAATCTTAGTTACTCTCTGATGCAACTGTTGTTGTTCAACGCTCACCCGCGTTCGAACTACTCACTTGATCAGATTTTACTTTGACTCAACGTAGGGTTCAAGTTGTAGGTTATTTGGAATTGTTCTGGATCAGGATTTTGGAATAATGACTTTGAAGTAACTAACATAGGCACTTCGCTGACTGACTAACTTTTTCTAACTGCACACTTCTTGTCCAGATTTCTAACTGACTCCTGACTGACTCTTGATTCTAACTCTCACTCTTAACTAACTCAAAACTGACTGAGCTTCATGGCGGAGGGCACCAGTATATATACAGGATTTTGGGCCCTCCCACTACGTCGGTTTGTAACGGTTTTCGGAAAAACAATGAAGGCCTGGTCCAGCATCCAAACACCCTTATCAAGAATGCACTCGAAAAGTGATCTGTCTAACTTTTCCTTTCAAGTGTCTCTTGAACAGGACGGGGTCTGGTGCCAGATGTATATTTTCTTGTGAACAAGGTCTTCATTGTATCTGATGCAATCTGTTGTTTAGATCTGTCTAATTTTAAGAGGTTTAGAGTTTATATTCACATCGCTCGACTAGATTTATATATTTGCTTCAACGCCATTTACCAGTCTCGACCAAGACGATCACAGTGTTCGTTCTTGAAGGAATTTACAAGTTTGAAGTGCGTCGTCCTGGCGTCGAATTGACAAAGGGCGTATAGAGACGCAGGGACGTAACAATTATTACGGACGCATTTTAAAAGATGGGGTGGATCATACAAATGTATGATCTCTGCCCCATCAACTCTGATTACCGCGTCGCGGGACTCTATATTTTGTATTAAACACTCACGTCTGGCAGAAGCAATTAAACTCTTAATTGCTTTGACATTCGTGGTTCCCTGGTCACATATCGAAGCAACGATTCTCAAGCCACTATTATGGGCTTTACGAACAATCGTTTTATACATTTCGGCGATTCCTTCCCATTTTGTCTTTGCGTGACAAAATGTGAACGCAATCGGTTGCTTCCAGGAAGGATATGGATGGATGCCTTTCAGCATCCATACAGCAACACTGTCGGCGAAATTCAAATTGCGCTCACATCCGTCATCGCAAAAACCCTCCACCATATCCGACGATGAGTTGTACATTAAAGACGGAGACAATGCCATTTCATCGAAAATTAAAATACAATTAGCACTTTTACCGTCCATGTTAGAGACTTTGGTTTTTAGTGCAGCAAATAAATTGTCACAAACACCGGGCTTAATAGCCATATCGCGTACCAATGTACGTAAAGTTTCGGTGTTCGGAAGGACGAACATTTCCGATAAAAATTTATAAGCTACTTTACTTTTTTTAAGAAGTGCCAGAGCAAAAATTTTATCTTCTTTCGTATAAACTCTACTAAACTTGTTTCGTCCTAAATTTCTAATTTGTAAAGCAAAAAATTGTTTAGCGCTTTCTGGCAAAGCCTCAAATATGGTTAGTGCTCCGTCTTTTAACGCTTGACTCGCACATTCCAATCGCGCAGACACCGATTTCTTCCTTGAACCACGAACCTTTTTCATTAGTGCTGCTAACTTATTATACACCTTCAAATCATCACACGACAAATAACGCTTGCGTGTTAGGTTAAGCACCTGTAACGCAGAGGCTGTGCAGGACAGTGCAATTTAGTGCCAACACCAAATAAAAAAGATGCATAAAAACAAGCATGTCACACAAACAAAGAAAACAATGTATAAAATGACTTACGTTTTCGTGACTTTCGCACAGCAGGTACTGTTTGGCAGGTTGTGTGCCCGTGGACCGCCAATTCAAGTGGAGTAGTGGTGTCCCCAGCTTCGTCCCCACACTGAATACCAGCTGCTAAATTTAAATAAAACACTAATTAACAATTACATAAAATTAAAATAAATATTAGATAGCTACCATATGTAGACGTAGAACATCCCCCATCATTATTGCCGCCATGGCTGATGTCCTCTACAGTAGGTTCTAAAATTAAGTAAAACAATAATTAATAATTTCATACAATTAAAATAAATATTAGATAGTTACCACATGTAGATTTAGAACATCCCCCATCATTATTGACGCCATGGTTGATGTCCTCTACAGTAGGTTCTAGAATTAAATAAAACAATAATTAATAATTGCAAAAGAATAAAATAATTTTTGATACTTACCACCTGTTGCTGTCTCTTGTGGTTGCTCCACGTTGTTGACTGCACCACAGTAGACAATGGGCTGCCTGTGTTCTATAATGTACAATGCGAATAAAATAAGATACAATGTAAATGAAACATGCTAAGCTACGTAATGTAAAAGAATCATTCCATATTAAATTGACCATCAAATTTCATTTAAATTTTTGGTGCAAAATTTACCTGACAAAAATTGTGTCGGCACAGCACTGCATGTCAACTTAGTATTTAGAATATATTTGCGCTCAAAGTGACACTGGCAAATATATTTGTGAGTAAATTTGTGGGGTGGAAGATATGTTAAGTCGGAATTTTGCGCGGCTTCAAACCATTTTAAAAATCGCGATTGATCCTTAAAATAGTTTGGGAAACGATGGACTTTTCCACCCTTATTCATACAGACGGATACAACGCACTTTTTGTGAGACATATATCGCGAAAAAGGGATACCTAAATTAATTATTGCCGTTTCTCTTTAGAGTGCAATTATTTGTCTAAATCTACGTGGTTCCTGTCCTGATTTCTCGTTGATCCTTGTTGGTCCTCGTTGGTCCCCGTCAATCCTTGTCCCACGATGGTCCCACGATGTTCCCACGCTGTCCGTCCTGGTCTGGCCTCGTCTGAATAGGATCACCTTCCCGCGCGGGAAAAATGCCGTCAAATCCAAAATAATATGCGAGGCAGCCGTAAGAGGCGCTACTATCGACTGCGACGGTCCTGCCGCCTGGATATTAAGTCGGCGTAACTTGAGTTTAATTTTTCCATAAGAGCTTGCCCTCCCTGATAACGACTCTGTAAACAATCGCGAAAGTTGAAAATCCAGCCGTTGGACGCGTTCCGTCGTGCAGTTGCCGGGACGCCATACCCCCACTCTTACCGCACTGCTGCTACGTACTTACTGAGCGCCGCTCAGCAACGCAATCAACACAAAGAAAAGTTGCGTGCCGGTTAGTTAAAAAATCTGAAAAAAATTAAATGAGCAGCTTGGACTGTCCCCTTTCAGAATGTGCTACGAAAAAGAGGGACAGTCTAATAGTTGACGAATAATAATTAGTCAAAGTGAACCGGAGTAGGCGGCACACGGTACATCGCTTACCAGTGCTACATTTATTATTGGCCTTAGTTTATCTATGGTACCTCTCGTTTAAAACTCTGGAACAAATTAAGTGGTCAGTAATAATTGGTTTCGGGTATCCTTGCATAATAGGGTATCTTTGCACTTCGGATTTTTTCCAACCATTTCTCGAAACCAAATATTAATGGCCATCTTTTTCGTAGCCTCTGCTGAAAGGGGACAGTCTAAGCTGCTTATTTATTTTTTTCCAGATTTTTAAGAAAGAACCCTGTGATCGTCTTGGTCGAGACTGATAAATAGTATAGAAATAAACACATAAATCTAGTCGAGCCGTGTGAATGTAAACTCGAAAATTTCTAAGATTAGACCAGTGATGTGAAGGTCGTGCACTTTTCGGCCGATTTTCGAGGCGCTCGCCCACTGCCCCACCACTTTCAAGGAAGGGCCAGTGAGCGAGCGGCTTGACGTTTCGGGGGCGCTTCGGGTCAGGAGCGTACCGTGAACATAAACGCACGTTCTACCCTACCCAGGTACAACCTTTTTAAAATTTTACGTACCTGTTCACGTTACGCTCCTGAGCCCCATTTCGCCGTCCAACCAGACTGGTTATTTCGTCTCTTCGACACTAAAGGGAGAATAAATGTTAACGTCACTGTTTCTTTTTTACTGTAGGGCATAGATCGGAGAAACAGGAAAGGGTAAGGAAAGCGATAGTAAAGATTATCATTAAGGAAAAGGTAATAGAAGGAAATGATTAAAAGTAATGTCAGGAAAGTCAAGGATAGTGAAGTAAAAGACTCGGACGAGTAAAGTATAGAAAAGATGTATTCGAAACAAAAGGTCAAAGTGTACTGTGTCCTGAGATACGCAGTGCATCTCCTTATATGCACTGGTCCTCGCTTGAAAGCGCGTGACTTTGTCAGGGTGGTCTAATTTGTCACGCGCTTTCCCAAATTCCAGCTCTGAACACTTGAACCACTCGAACTGTCCCGAGCTCGGGAAAAACAGCAAAAGCTGTGAGAAAAGTCTACATTACTTGAGTCCGAACAAGTTTTAATCGAGTGTGTACCCGCTCTCGATTACTCGCTAGGGACTGTTTACGGACTCAGTACCTGGGATTCTCAATTACTCTCGTGATCCGGTTTTACATCGGTTATACGTACGGTGTAAGGTTTGATGGTTGTTTGGTATTTTTCTGGTAGTGGGATTTGTGAAGAGACTAATTTTTATATCTGAGTGGAAGTGAAACTCACTGTTTTAAAGATGAAGATTGCTGGATACGTTGGCCTGGATCACGGTGTTTCACTGATGCACTTTTTAGAATTCACGAGGAAAACTCGAACTGTTGACTTGCAGTGATTCGATACTGAACGTTTAAGGACGAAAACTAGAGTGACCTCGGAGCGAAGGACACCAAGTATACATACAGAGTTTTTGGGCCCTCCCACTCCTCTGATTTGTACATTTTTAGGGCCTGACAATAGGAACCTCATCTGCCAGCCAAACACTCTTAGCAAGGACGTACTCCAAGGAAACGTCTGGCAAATCTCTGCGTTATTGCCCGTTGTTAGTCATCTCTTTCGAGTGTTTTTTGGCCAAGACAGAGTGTGGAGTCAGATTTAGATTTTCCCATGGACAAGGTCTCCATTGTAATCGGAGAATTCGCTGTTTAAAACTGTCTACTCCTAAGGGTACATGTGCTTACATTGGAAACAGTTTTACTAACTTTGTGAGTTTATTTCTCTAGTATTGCCAGTCCTAGCCAAGACGACCGCAGCATGTTATATCTTGAAGAACTTACGAGTTTTTCAAGTGCGTCGTCCTGGCATCCAATTTGACAAAAGACGCGTAAAATGTAGGGACGTAACAGATCTATTCCACTAACTCTTTGGTATCTCACTCGAACAGGTAATGTAGTTGTGTCGAGTTTCTTTTGGACTGTTCGGTGAGTACTTTACAAAAAGACTCAGAGAACATTTTAGACAGTGAACTGTCCATATACCTAATGTGCTTTGAAAAACTTTGCGAAGTTTTGAATATACCTATAATGTTTAAAATCGTACTCAGTGACAACAATAGAAAAATAAGGCTTCCTTGATTCCTTAACCATTCGTCTACATTTGACGTATCAGTACGTCATGCATTTGTTTGGGCAAAGACGCACGTGACGTTCTGACACGTCATTGAAACTAAGACGAGCTTTAACTAGTTCATTCTACTACTTATTATAACCAGAGTTTCTTTGTTTTAATAGTATTTTGTAATATTAGCTGCCTAAAGTTATTTCAATATTATGTAGGAGTATACATAATGAATAATACAAAATATATTAATTCATCCAAAATCAACTGCTCTTATTTGCCCACAAAATTAAATATGCTCCAAGCGCAAACAAATTTTCAAATAAATGTGTACAAAAGGGTAGAACCTCAGTCATTTAACGGTTAAATTATTTTGATAATTTCTACGTCTTAGACATGACCCATAACAACTTTGAATATATTACTAATTTCGTTAATTTTAATGGATCGGACTGTGCAGGATGTGAAGAGCAGCAGGGGTGCAGCGTGACGGGCAGCTGCGGTGATACTGCTCCGACATGTCGATCACTAGAAACTGGCGGAAATGGCAGCGGCAATAGTGGTGGTGGTATCGACTGTTCAGGGCAAGGGCATGGACAAGGACAAAGTCATGGACAAAGTCAGGGACACAGACACGGACATGTAGCCCAATCGCAGGGGTCACATATGGTTCCTGCTACTCCCGCGGTTACTTACCAGCAGCGGCCCAGTTCGTTATCCGCATGCTATGCATCGTGTTGTGCGGAGTCAGCAAAGAAAGTATGTTATCATGTACATTATGCATACTCCACGATAGAGTTTGTCGCACTTTAAGCGATTCACTGATGTGGAAAAAGATGATCGATTGACTTGGGACGACACATGGGCTACCACTCATAAGTTTCGGGCGAATTTGAATTAGAAAATTATTAGAATTGATCACGCCGCAGTATGGTTGGAAAGTTGTCCTCCTTTTAGATAATTGTAATATAGCCCTTTTTACGCATTCGGTTGGACATTAACATAAACTGTATTATACGAAGTATTTGAAATAAAACAAACGTCAGTAAGTACAAATTATTCTACAGATTTGAAACAATCATATCGCTTAATAAATATACAATATTTTATTAACTATTGCCAAAAAATGATTTTTTCTGATTTAATTAATAAATCTGCTTACTACTCTCTTAAATGTACTTGTTGACCGGCTTTTTACGAAGCTTGATGTACAATACGCAACGTTACAAATATTTGTAATTACTTCTAATTTAACGAGTGAACAATCTGGATGTATCTGAGTGGAACAATTTAACAAGTTAGCAATCTGGATGTGCCTGAAAGAAAATTACATATACATACATATTACGACGCATTTGAAAGATTAACATCACCGTAAATTAAAAAGAAACTACATTAGATATTTAGAAGATTTTCATTCTGTGCAGTAAGAAGCTTACTTTATACTCTGTTTTAACAACTCTCTTTAATAATGGACATGTCGCATTTATTTAAAATCAAAGGCAGGGCTAGCAGGACATTCTATTGAAAGAATGGCGAGAGATATAAGTTGGTCTTGGCTTATTAATGATTGAAAATAATCTTTTATTAGTTTCAATCGCAATAAACTACGTTCAGCTAAAGACAGGGTTACTGGTGTAGTTAATATTATTTGTGACGCAATTAATAAATCTTTGCAGTGTGCAGCAACTTGTTATCGATTAGTGGTTTACGCGTTTGTTTTTTGCATACACGTCCGAATATTCAATCTACTATACAGGGAGTCTTGCAAATTGTCTGATGAGCTTTCCTAGAACGCGGCATGTTTTAAAACGCGGGACTGGGTTCCGACGAACGCACAGAACCTGCGTCGTACCGACCCTACTTACAATTAGAGGAATTCTGACCTGACACTACAGGTATTTTTCACCATCGTATCTTCGTAAAAAGCGAGCTACTAAGTACATTTAATGATGCAGTAAATAGATATATATTCTCCTTATTCATTAAATAAGGAGAAATCATTGTTTGTAAAATTTAGTTAATTGAATATATTTATTTAGCGATAGTATTGCATTGATGCTGTACAGTAATTTGTACAAGTCACATTTGTACTCACATTTGTTTGATTTGAAATACTTTGTATAATGAAGTGTATGTTAATGAACAACCAATTCCAAAGTCACATTCTCTTGGACTAAGCTCACATCTTTGCATTTTTTATGATTTTTTGAGGATTTCACTTCATTCGTAAAATTATTTAAAGGATAGTATTTTTTTTATTGACACTTTACCGACCGGCGACTAAAATTTGTTCCGACTATCACACACATGTTGTGTGATGCGGCCTGTAAAGTGTTAAAATACTTGCTGTTAGAAAAATAAGGGATTAAAGAAATCAAGGAGTGAGCGAATAAAGGAATGCAGGTAGGAAGGAATAAAACAATGTAGGAAAATAAAGAAATAAATGAATCTTATTAATAAGGTGATGTTGCAATGATGATGTGGAACAAATCAGTAGTAGTAATAAGAATTGTGTAATTTCAAAATTTTTAAAAATTCTTTGAGGAGATGTATATAGATAATCAGAAACTCTTCCTGAGGCAGTGAAATTTCAATGTAGGTGCATTTTACATCAAATGATCCAGATTCTTGCTGTACGTCAGAGATAGTTTAAAAACTTGCATTTATTGTGGCTAATGCTGAAAAGGAAACACTTTTAAAGGAATTACCAAAATATTAAACGTTTACATATTGTAACGCAGTGAAGCTTTTATGTACATTCAGTTTTGTTACGTCCTGACTATACGTTACGCCTCGAAGTTACGGTAACCGGGCACTTTCGATTTTATTTCGTAAAGCCACTGTTTTGCCCCTTTATGACTCAATGGTCAGACCAATTTACTCGGGACGGGGCTGAGTTGTACTACTGTCAAAATGGTGATACGAGAGTGAAAGTAACTAATCTGAAAAGTGTCAAACTTTTCTCACCGCTCGCTCCCAGTTCGCCTTCCAACTGGATTCGTTGTTACGTCTCTTAAGCACTGAGGGTAGAAAAGTGTTAATATCACTGGTTCTTCTGTACTCGAGTCCGAACAAGTTTTAATCGAGTTTGTCGCCGCACTCGATTACTTGCTATGAACTGTTTCGATCCGAACCAACTGTTAACTGACAGGAACCCGTTTAATGTTGGTTACTCACGGATGCAATGCATTTAATTAAGTACCTCAGGTTCTCAATTACACTCGTCATCCGGTTTTACCTCGGTTATGTAAGATGAAGGCTGTGGAGTTTATATGGTATTTTTTTATAGGGGTTTTCTGGTAGAGACATTCACTTAATACTAGATTGCCTAAGGAAGTCATTTTGACTGCTTTTCAATTTCAATTAGAAAAACAATTATGTATATAATGGCACAGCTTCTTATAATTTTGTGACTTTTTGTGCAACATATTAATGCGTTTATTAATCATTGTAGTTGCGTCCCCCCTCCTTCATTTCCGGTATACAGGGTGTAACAAAAATTCTGGGACAGTTTAGGTTTATGGATAGAACGCATAAAAATAAGAAAAAAAAGTCTTATAAGTTGTTGGCGCAACCCACCCCCTATCGAGATACAACCCCTTTTGTAAAAAATTTTTAAAAAATCATATCTCCGAAATGGTACGTCGTAGAGGACCGATTTTGATTGCAATATAACCGGAAGAGACCAAAGTTTACGAAAAAATATCACTATCTACGCAAAGGAAGATTTAGTGAATGCCTTCAATTTTTCCCAAGTTGTTACAAACCTGCTACGATATAGGTAATCGACGTTGTTTAGATTAAACAAGAATAAATGCTATTTAACAGCAATAATCGCAGCAATTATATTTTTTTCTATTATCTTTGATCTTCTCCTCTCTCTCTCTCTCTCTCTCTCTATATATATATATATATATATATATATATATATATATCTCAGAGTCCTGGCTCAAACCTCATATGGATGAATGTGCGTTCCACATCGAGGGTTACAACCTCATCAGATCGGACCGGCTAACCAGGGGTGGAGGAGGTGTCTGTGTCTACGCCCGGGACTCTCTTGCAGTTTCTTTAAAAAACTTGAAGACTCAGAACACTCTGCCCTTTTCCCGGCTGGGGATATCGATTATCTAATATGTGTCTTCTCGCATCCCTCTCAGTCTATCTCGTTGACACTTTGTGTGGTCTACCGCGCTCCTCACTTAGCCCTGTCACACCTAAACGCCATACTTGACATGGCTACGTCGCATGCGGGTGATGTGGTTTTCCTGGGGGATATCAATGCTGACCTCTTATCTACCTCGCATGACGCTCACTTCCTGCACCGTGCTGTGGACACTTCGGTCTCTCCCTCCTCCCCTTCTCTCCTACTCATCACACCTCGCACTCCCACTCCTGGATCGACATCTGTGCTGTCTCCTTCTGTGATCGGATCACAAATTGGGGCCAGATCTCCGTTCCTTTCCTCTCCTCTCATGATCTCATCTTCCTTCACTACCTCTTCCCCTTCATTCGTACTCGCTCTGACTGTCTTCCCCGCCGCCTCTACTCACACATTCATCCGGACTCACTTGCCTCGCTGTTTTCCAGTCCATTGATCTTATCACCTACCTTCTCCCCATCTTCATCTTCTTCTTCCTCTACTACTCCTCTGTTTTCTGCGTCGCCCCCAATTTCGTTCCCAACCTCGGTTGATCAGCGGCTTGCGGCCTTAACCTCCCACTTAGTCGGTGCCCTCGACCGCGTCTGCTCGGTTACCACGTGTCCTCTGAAGCGACCCCCTGCTCCTTGGCTGACGCGGGAGATTCGTTCTCTTATGAGGGAGCGCGACTCCTGCAGGCGGGCCTTCATCCGTTCGAGTGACTCTCGGATTCAGACCCGTTACAAGCATCTTAGGGGCAGGGTGTGCTCGCTTGTTAGGGCTAGCAGAGGAGCTTACATCCCTTCTACTCTGAGTGGGGCCTCCTCGTCTGCGGATGCCTGCCGTAAGCTCAAGGCACTACGTGTCGTACGCTCCTCTAGCCATTTCCATCTCCCCTCTACCATCTCCCTTTCTCAACTCAACTCCCACTTTTCCTCCTCCTTTCGGACAACCCTGTCTCCTTCGCGCTTCTTCCTCTCTGCTGAACTATCTATCTTCTCTGACTCCCGATTTTACTTCTCTCATATCACCCCTGATTCGCTCCTGGCCTCCTGCTCTTTCTCTTCCTCCTCTATCCTTCCCTCTGACTCACTCCCTCCGCGCTTTCTTAGGCTCTGCTCTCCTTTCCTCTTTAGCTACCTCTTGGACCTATTTAATCTCTCTCTGTCCTCATCCACCTTTCCTACCAGTTGGAAATCGGCCCACATACTCCCTATTCCTAAAGTCGCCTCCCCCACCTCTGTGGCTGATTTCTGCCCCATCTCCATCCTGCCTGAGTTCTCCAAAATCCTTGAAAGGATCGTTCTCAGGCAGCTCCACTCCTACCTTTCCTCCTGTAATCTCCTTGATCCCACCCAGTACGGCTTCGTAGCTGGTCGCTCCACTCAGAGCGCGCTCCTCAGAATAGTCGAGGATGTCCGTGGTGCCATTGATGCTCGCATGGTCACGGTCTTGGTTTGCCTGGACTTCTCCAAGGCCTTTGACTCGGTTGACCATGCGATCCTCATGACCAAGCTGGCATCCCTTGACCTATCCGCCTCTGTATTGACCTGGTTCGCATTATATCTCACAGGCCGCAAGCAAGCTGTGTCTGCTGGCGGCGCTCTTTCCTCCTGGTCCCCTGTCACGTCTGGTGTCCCACAAGGCTCTGTCCTTGGCCCGCTTCTTTTTTCCCTCTACCTCGCGGACATCAACTCCGCCCTCACTGAGGTTAAGATGGTTAAGTATGCAGATGACGTGCAGCTCTATGCTCACTGTCTCCCTACTGACCTTTCGACTACCATCTCGCATCTTAATCTCAACTTTGAGCGTGTGGTTAGTTGGTGTACCCGCAATTTCCTCACCCTCAATCCCTCCAAGACTCAAACTCTAAACCTTGGTTCCTCGCGCTACGTCAACGTTATTTACTCGTCTCCTCCTCCCCCTATTTTAGTTGAACAAGTACCCATCCCCCTCTCCAACTCTGTCAAAACCCTGGGAGTGCTTCTCGTCTCGACGCTGGATTGGGGTGGTCACTCAATATCCATTTGTGGTAAAATACGCCGCACACTATACCTCCTTCGTCGCAATGGTTTCGCCCTTCCGGTTCGCACCAAGGCGGAACTAGTGCGCTCTCTTGTCCTCCCCCACCTTGACTATTGCGCGCTGGTCTACTGTGACCTGGGGGTGGTAGAGGATATCCGCCTCACGCGTGCCTTCAACGCGGCATTGAGGTTCATCTTTGCTGTCCCCCTGGATGCCCATGTCTCCCCCCTATATTCTCGCCTCGGTTGGCTTCGGCCGGCTGCTAGGCGCGACTTCTTCCTGGGCGTTTTTGTCTTTGATAGACTCCACCCCACCTATTCTGGGAGTTATGACCCTTTTTCGCATCTCTATCTCTCCACGGGAGATAGCGGGGTTAGATCCTCCAACCGCACCACTGCTCGCCCCCTCACTATTCCGAGGCATCGCACGGTCGCCATGAGCCAGTCACTGGCTGTCGCAGGGGCCCGGTTATGGATCGGCCTTCCCTTGGAAATACGTTCAGCCTCCTCGCGCGATGCGTTTAAGAGAGGCCTTTACCGGCACCTCTTATCTCTTTCCGCTTAGTTGCTGTACCTGCGCCTTCTCTACTTTACTTTTCTTTCTCTTGTTCTTTCTATTCTTTCTTCTTCGCTGTCAACATGCTTTATTTTTACTGTTACTTTATATTATATTATGTATGCTCTTTTGTATTGTATTGTACATATTATGCTCTTTACTCTCATTATTATTTTGCTGTACTTCTGATTTCTTGTTTTGCGTTCTTTTTGCTACTTTTATTATCATTGTTGTTATTATTATTATTGTTATTGTATTGTTGCTATTTTGTATATTTTTTAGTCATACTTGTTTATACTGCATTAGCAGGACTTTGTACGCATCTTCTCATGTCCTTAGAGGGGATATCCCCTAGGATTGAAATATATATAATTCTAATTCTAATTCTAACTCTCTCTCTCATGCAGACACTCCTACTATTCTATTTTATTATAATTATAGAGACATTCAAATACTTCGTTCAAGATTCTGTAGTTCTTTAAGTTAAATCGAAGATTGTTCGGTTTGCAAGGAGCCTTTCTTGCTAATACGTGTTATTATTCTCTTAAGTGATCTTGTTTATTCAAGTGAAGGATAATAAGTGAGTCTAGGCTCGTTCCTCGCCGCCTTTTATCCTGTTTACCGACGCACGCGGTAGCCAATCGTTGGTCGCGACTCTATTCCGAGGCAACGAACTCTATAGTTTTTTATATTTCGTCTATACTTGTCGACTCATCGCCACCATCAGCGGTTCGCAAATCGTACAGTGGTGGTCATCTGAGGGCTACCGTCTCAATGATTGCCTTGAGACATTTGAAAATCCGCAGTTTCAGACATTACGGTGGTTTGGACTTAGGCTACTTTCAAAGTAAGCGTATTGGTTATTGAAATAACTGCGAAAACTTATGTGTTCAAAATTATCATTTGTACTTTGAATGTGCTCGATGCAAATGTTGTTTATGACAGTTAGTGTGAAGTTGCACATGTTACAGTGGGCAACGAGAAAATATTGAGAAATGGACTTAGGCCACTTTCAAAATAAACGGTTCATATAAGAAATATAAAAAAACACGTAATTTATTATTTAAAATAATATGGGAAATTGAGAACTTTTAAAGTTTCTTCGAGTCAGAGCTTGGAAGTGTCCTCACACATCTTTATGATAATCTGTCCGGTTTTCATCATAAGCACGAATTC
This sequence comes from Mimumesa dahlbomi, assembly GCA_917499265.3. NCBI lineage: Eukaryota > Metazoa > Arthropoda > Insecta > Hymenoptera > Crabronidae > Mimumesa > Mimumesa dahlbomi. The sequence goes on along the minus strand of OU824118.1, from coordinate 3,676,697 downwards.
TTTGGTGATTGTTTCCCTTTTGAATATTAGTGCATGGAGTTGGCGCTTTCGAAACATTCCTGGTAAATTTGGAATTAGTATACAGATTAAATTTATAAATAAAAAAAAGGAAGAAATTTGAGATATCAAACGAACCCTTAAAATCAACTATATCCGTCCTACCGACATTTTTTAATATTAGTGACATGGAGACTCCACTTTGAAAATTTAAAAATACATTATAAAATACTTCGATGTGAATAAACCTGTTGACTCACATTTCTGCCCCATATTAGTTATGAATAACGTACGTCAAAATCAATTAATTTATTCATTCGAATTTTCTTTGCCTTAACACTTTACAGGCCGCTCACACAACATGTGTGTGATAGCTGGAACAACTGTTATTGTCCGCTCACACAACATGTGTGTGATACTGCCACCGAAGATTATTGGTCAGTACCATATTTAACTCATTTCGTACATATATTGTTATTGTTATTGTTTTACGTGTATGTTCGCACATATTGTATTATTTCGTGAATCGTAATGAAGTTTTTTTAAATTAATTCATAAAAAATATTACCGGCCCCTGGCAACGTTTGTCTGTATAGACGTGCGGCCATTAAAGTGTTAATAAGACATTATAAATAATCCGTCTATGTAAAGACGGCCACCCATTTTACTACATTTGGTTGCCCATAGATTCGATATGCTTTGATGCCCTATGTCCTGATGATTCTTGCATACAACATCCAATTTAGAACAAATAAGTTGACAGAGATCCAAAAATATTAATTACAGCACTGATAAAATATTTGTGCACAATCCCTACATCTTCTTTCCCCTGATATTGTATAAAAGTTTCCAGTAAATAATTTCGCCATATCTTTATTACTCGAGGTAACTGTGCGATGCATGTTGAACCTAATAGAATGTCAAATTAAAACTAAACGAAACCACTGTATGAAAAATGAATATTATATTACGTTTTGTATATGTAGTATTAAAATATAAACGTCCTTCATTCTTATTATTCTGTATATTAACTAAGCAATTCAAATCTAGAAAGAAATAATAGTAAGAAGTAAGAAATAATTACCTCACCTATCCATTAGTGCAAGTTTATTGTTCATTGTAACATTTATTTCTATACAGGGTGTCCTAGCTAACGAACCGGACCCGGAACCAGGTGATAGCTGAGGTAATTCTAATATAGTGTTACGTCCCCGCGTCTAAATGCCTTTTGTCAGGTCGACGCCAGGACGACGCACTTGAGAAACTAATAAATTCCTTTAAGAAAGAACACTGTGATCGTCTTGGTCGAGACTGGCAAATGGTATTGAAGTAAATATATAAATCTAGTCGAGCGATGTGAATATAAACTCCAAACCTCTTAAGATTAGACAGTTCTAAACAACAGATTGCATCAGATACAATGGAGACCTTGTCCACAAGAAAATATACATCTGGCACCAGACCCCATCTTTTTCGGGAGACACTTGAAAGGGAAACATAGATATATCCTTTTTCGAGTGCATTCTCGATAAGCGTGTTTGGATGCTGGATCAGGTCTTCATTGTTTTTCCGAAAACCGTTACAAACCGACGTAGTGGGACGGCCCAAAATCCTGTATATTAGGGTGGTCGTTAAAAATTAAATCTTTTGCGACGCCCCCCAAAAACCTTCCTTATGATGCAAAAACACTGTTCTTTTTCTTTTATATTAACAACAACACGTGCCTCAAGACGATTTAAGTTAATTTTTGGTATAATCAAACAAAATGTGAAACAAAAACTTTAATACTTGTGACTTAGATGGCAGTTGATATCCGGAAATTTCATGCTGTGTCTCTCCGATCAAAAATATATTTTCTTTCTTATCTTCCATTCACCGTTTTAATTCCACGCAGCGCGATCGCGCTGTTCGCGTACTGTGGCGAAATGTGTCGCAATGTTTGGTAATAATTGTCAATTCCGATTCCAAATGTAGTTTGTCAGGAATAATATCAGACTTTCCGCAAGTAAAAACTATTTCGTTTTTCAAATAATCGTAAACCACTCGCATCATTGTAACTGTTTTACTTAATTCACAGTTACAATGATGCGCGAGCACCAGTGCTATCGCGCTGCGTAATACTATTTGACACGCATATTTAAAAACCCCTGACACTAAAACGGTTAAAATTCCTCACTAAAAATAATAATACTGAAGATATTTCATTGTTAATAATTTTTAAATCTCAAAAGAATTATTATTCCGTATTTAATCAGATATTTTCAGAAAAGACATGATTATACCAAAAATTAACTTAAATCGTCTCGAGGCACGTGTTGTTGTTAATTTAAAAAAAAATCCCCAGTGTTTTTGCATCATAAGGAAGCTTTTTGGGGGGCGTCGCAAAAGATTAGTTAATTAAAATAAGAATAAATTAAAATTTTTGCTTATTGTTATTTTAATTAATTAATGTTTTTTTATTGATTTGTGTTCTATAATTGTTTATATTTCAATTAAAATCGTATTCTCATAAAAATTCCCAAAAACATGATTTTACCAAAAATTAACTTAGATGGTCTTGAGGCACGTGTTGTTGTTAATTTTAAAAAAAGAAAAAAAAACAGTGTTTTTGCATCATAAGGAAGCTTTTTGGGGGCGTCGCAAAAGATTTAATTTTTAACGACCACCCTAGTATATACAGGGTGTCCCAGCTAACGTGCACGTTCCTGAACCAGGTGATAGCTGAGGATATTCTAATATAGGGAAGTGACATTCGTAATGCTGTATCTTAATTTATGTCCAAGTTATTAACGAAAAACGATAGCCAATCGGAGGGCTTCGTTGGGTCTGGCGGTGCGACAATAGAAGGTCTGCACCAGTAGGGTACTGCGCTAGTAGGAACTGTCGCGCCGGTGGGCCCAACGGAGCCCTATGATTCGCTATCGTTTTTCGTTAATAATTCGGTCACGAATTAAGATACGACATTACGAATGTCACTTCTATATTAGAATTACCTCAGCTATCACCCGGTTCAGGGACGTGCACGTTAGCTCGGACACCCTGTATACTGGTGCCCTCCGCCACGAATCTCAGTGAAGAACAGTTAGTAAGATATCCAGACAATAAGAGACAGTTAAGAAAGTCAATCAGAAAAGTCAGCGCAGTCAGTTAGTTCAGTTAGAAAAAGTCAGCGCAGAGCCGATGTTATTAGTTCAAAGTCTTTATTCCAAAATCCTAATCCAGAAAATTCCAAATAACCTACAACCTGAACCTTACGTGGAGTCGAAGTAAAATCTGGTCAAGTGAGTAGTTCGAACGCGGGTGAGGGTTGAACAACAACAGTTGCATCAGAGAGTAACTAAGATGCGCGGGCATCCCTTCAACTTCTAATCCGGATCGGAACGAAAAAGTCCATATAGAGAGTAATCAAGTGTGGACTCAAGTAGAGAAGATGCGGGGAAATTTATCATATTTTCCTTAACTCCAGTGACTTAAAGAACTTACAGGTCTTCCAGTTGAAATGTTAAATGTGTTCCGAAATTAACTTCTAAAACCGAAGAAACAGTGTAACAAAATTGTGCAACATGTCGGTGTCAGTGAACTTAAATACAAAATTGAAGAAGATTTTAATCAGTGTCAACTATGTATTAATTAGCCAGACCTTATTACTACCACAACCACATTCTACATCTCTTCGTCATCACCTTTCGATCGTAGTACGACTCAGCCCCATCCCGAGTAAATTGGTCCGACCGATGACTCAAAAGGAGGCAAAACTCAGACTTTGTGAAACAATTCGAAGCCGCACCGTTTCCGTAAGCTCGAGGCGCGACACTTAGTTCTGACGTAACATTGCAATAAAACTATATTCTTTTTTAAATACAAACAAAGCCACTATTATTTGAATTCGACGTTAATGATCTTATAACACGAATTTTATATTTATATTTACATATACACATATATTGCAGATAACTTGTAAGATAGCAGGAAAACTTTAAATTACGTGGACTTAGAATGCACAAACGTTTTTAATGTGGCCGTTGCCGGTCTCAAGCCCGGAAAACACAGAGCGGAAACGATGTTCAGTGTATCATGTAACAATTAAAATATCGTTTCTTGAAAGACAAACCAAATGGCCAATGTTAACACAATGCATGGCAAAAGTTTACTGAGGTATCTTCTTCTGCAGGTATACTGTGAAATGAGAATCAGAGAGCACTGAACAAGGGTTTTTCCAATAACGGCAGGTATACGTGTTACGGTTCGGCCGGGATAGCGAGCGAAAAATTGAACGCTACGGTACATAGAAATTCCTAACTTGAAAGCTATTCATTGTTCCAACATACCGCTCGAAGATGTCTGTAGAGGACATTATGATGTTGCTATAAGAAAATCACCAAAAAATTGCGAAGTATACTTTTGAAGATATTGAAGCGCAAATGCAGGACATTGATCAACGCTTTGATCTCACTACCGGCAGCTATTTGCGTCGCGCTAAGGGAGAATCCGCGCGCCAAATACCTGCATCGCGGTACATAAAAATTCATAGCTCGAAAAGTATTCTTTGGCCCAAAATGCGGCTGGAAGTTATGGTTAGAGGACATTTCGACAATGATGAAAAAAAATGTTCAAAAAATGTTTGAAGATACATATTGGACGAAATTTAAGTTTCAAAAATTAATAACATTTTTTCAACAATTTAATAACAAGTTACATGAAATTTATATTTTTTTTCTAAAACTTTGAGGCTTTCCGAATAATCTGATATTTCGCTAATTTCTGTATCTATTTTGGTTTGAGTTATAAATTTTTAAAAAATCCATGCACAAAACTTACACTGCTCCTAACTTAAAAAATATTTATTGTTTTGAAAATTCCTTCAAATGGGTTTTTTTTTCTCAACGTTACCTACAACATATTAAAATTTTATCAAAATCTGTAACATGACTGCAAAAACCCTGATCACTTGACGTGGAACGCACCATATGTGTTTTTTATACTCCTAAAATGGAATATCCTCAAATATAATCATAAATATAGAAAAATGATGAGATATCATCAAAAAACTAGGTGGCTTTATGGAAATTTCGGGCACTGTAGTAACAGTACACAGATGTCCACAGAAGAAGACTGCCACAATGTCAATCTACATTGAAAGTATGAGTAATCCTGAAAGGTGCCGATAATTTAATCGATCTATTTGATGTCCCCACGTTGAATGTACGCGTGGCCCTAAAAAAAGCGTATTCGGTAAGTTAATAATATCGATAGTTAATAATATCCCGCAGAAAACATACTGCTGCCGCGACTGTACGTTTCCTATTATAAAAATGTCCAGGAAACGGTCTGGTATCGCTTCAACACATTTCTGTAATAGGCTGCTGAAACCCGAAACGTAACAATGAAAGGGCGTTTAAGAATTCAAGTGACGAGCTCTGGTCTTCTTGACAACACATGCAGCGGTTCGACATGGAAAACCTGGACGCCAAATGTAGCGTGTGGAAATGTTTTAAATATCCATTCTGTCAGTAGCTCTCACCATCCTTAGTACGCCAAAGGGCTAAATGAAAGCAAAAAGGGGAACGGGACGTTCCGATACACGCAGACGACCCCGAGAAATACAGAATCATTTTTTCTGCCGAACTGAACAGTTCTACGAGTCACTAACAAAGAAGAAATCTATCATTACGAAGAAAACGTATTTGTGTAGAAAATCAAAAAGGTTGGAAGTGCAAAGACGAAAAAGTCACCCCGGAGTGAAGTTCGCGTAATTTCGGATGTATTGGTAATCGATTAATAATCAAACTTTCTCGTGGGTGAAGAATCTATTCCTTTCGCTGGACAAATGGAACAAGTGTACGAGGGCATACATTCTTTATAATAAGTAATTCAAATCTAAGGTGAACATTATCGGGCAACGGTCTTTTTTTTCAACGTGAATTTATTGTGCGGTGTTCTATAAAGTTTGCAGCGTAAACCGATGGTGTGCGAGCGGGTGCTATTCCGTAGGTTACGTGCAAGAGGTAATGTCATAAATTGGACCTTTTTTTGGTGACGCCGGCAAATATGTATGTACATACGCCAAGCACTACAGCGTATGTGATTTTGAACAAAATTGAAGATGCTGCTCCAGAAGCCATATCCATTGTTCGAAGATCTCTACGTTATCACCCATACCTCCATCCGCCTCACATGCATACGCATCGTCTTAATTCTATTACTTCATCTTTAATCCTAACTACCTATTTTAACGAACATCTACCTATATACAGAAGGCCCCAATCTATCTCTTAAATAAATTTGCGTACACGTGCACTCACACACTCTCACTAGCTGATCGCCTGCACTGTTTTCGTTCCGTCTCATTCTCACACATACGTTCCCCTCCTCATTCACTCCCAATTTAATTGATTTATGGCTTTAAATATCCACTCGCCAAACAATTTCTATCATTCTGCTTTCATACAGTGTAGTTTTATGAAGGGAGGCAAGATCGTGGTCCGACTCTGAATGTCCAACCGCTACTCTTTGTGTATTAGGAGTCGAGATCGTGGTCTGGCCCTTTTCATGACTACTAATCCGTAGACTATGTGCAAGAGGTAAGGTCATATATTGGATCTTTTTTCGGTGACATCGGAGATTACAGTGACCCAGTGATATAGACTGATCGATACATTTTGCGTGGTTGTGTGTTAGTGCTCGTTCTGTATCCCTTTCAAGAACCTCGTTGATGCGGCGGTGTAAACAATTCCACTTCTACAAGACATTAACTTCTACCAGTAGGAACTACCGCACTGCGCGCCCAATGGAGCCAGTTCTGATCGGCTGTTGTTTTTCTTTAACAACTCGGCCACGGATAAAGATAGGACATTGAAAATGTTATAGCCCTATATCAAGAGACAAGGTCTTGTCTCGGGCCAAGTACAAGAGTCCTCGACTGGCAAGTGCATGAGCCTTCGGCCGATAGACCTGTATCTTATCCGGAAAGATTACATCAGGGTTTTCGGAGTATTCAAACGGCATTAAAACAGCAATTTTCCCATAAAATATGATATGATTCGGAAAGGTGGCGTCGATACGAGTAATTTAAGACTAATTACGAAAAATTCGTCAAGCCAGTTACGAGATATTGTGACCTAAAAAGTCGTGATTTTTGTAATTTTTTTCTCCTCCGTCGCCTGTCCACATCACCTTCTTTTTTTTTCCGTCTCCTGTCCACATCGTGAAGTTAGTCATATGTTTCATAATTCCGTCATCCGTGTCTCGCAGCGTGAAGTTAGTCATATTACATACATGCGACGATAATTTTTCTACCGGCTACATAGATTTTTATTATATGTTATCTGTTGGAGATAATTTGTCAAGTTACAGGGAGAGTTTAATGAAGGCTTTATTAAAAAAGTCATATCATCTAAATTACGATAAGATCGATCGGGAAGGTACCAACTTTAACGTTTCAGAGAGCGTTTCATTGCAATTAGACGAAAATGATAATTTTGAAATATTGACGTAGATCGAGTACAATATTTTTTAGGGTTAAAATGGTTCATGTAAGACTCAAAGAAATTTCGATTTACTGGGTCTTTATGTCTTAAAAGAGGAAAGTTTCCCAAATATTGGGTTGTTCAGAAAGTACTTAATTTCGTTTTTTCCAACATAAGACTCAATGTATTTTTTCACAGCTAACTTCACACTTAAGCCGCATTGTTATTATATATTTTTTATAGCTAATGTAACAAGGATTGTTCGTGAAAAAGTTTGTTTGGTTCTGCCTAATAGTTTTTATTTGCTGCCCTATCAAATATGGAAATTCGAAAGCAGCATTTTTGACATATTTTACTTTTTTACTATGAAAAAGGTAAAAATACTGTTTAAGCGAGAAAAAAATACTCTATGTGTATGGAGAAGATGTATTGATAGATTGCTAGGGGCAAAACTGATTTGCAAAATTTCGTTCCGGCAATTTTGATGTTGAAGAGTCACCACGTTCTGGAAGACCAATTCAAACTGATGAAAACAAAATAAAGGCATTGATTAATGCAAACCGCCGAATAACAACTCCTGAGATCGCTGAGAGATTAAATTTATCGAATTCGGCCCTTCATGATCATCTGAAATTTCATGGTTTAATTTCAAAACTCGATATATGGGTTGCGCAAGATCCTACAGAAAGAAGCTTGCTCCGTCGCATTGAAGTCTGTGATTTGCTTTTCAAACATCAGGAAAATGAAGCATTTTTAAAGCGAATTATCACTGGGGATAAGAAATGGGTTGTCAACAACAGTATTAAACGCAAGAAATCATGGGTTTAAAAAAGTAAATCGGCTGAAAACAATTCGAAAGCCGATATTCACTAAAAAATGGTGGTGCTGTCTATTTGGTAGGATTTTAGAAGAATCGTTCTTTTTGAGCTTCTACCGGATAATTGTAGGTAAAAGTCCACAATTGATCAATAGAAAAGGTATAGTGTTGCACGAAGATAATGCGCGACCTCATACAAGTTTGTGAATTTTCCACAAGCTTTTACAGCTTGGATGGGATGTAATACTACATCCATCATATTCTCCAGATCTTGCACCTTCGGATTATTATTTTTTCCGGTTTCTAAAAAATTTTTTAGACAGCAAGACCTTCAAATAAGGACGACAAAAATAATTTGGATCAGTATATTGCCAAAAAAGGTCAAAAATTTTATGTGCTTGAAATCATGCTTCTACCAAAAAGATGGCAAAAGGTATTGGGCCAAAATGGAGAATATATTATAATTCTAAAAAATATTTAAACACTTTAAGAATACGTCTTCCATTTTCACCAAAAATAAAACGAAATTTCTTTCCGAACAACCCAATATATTTGTGAATAGTTTTTCCGCAAAAAGCATAAAAGATGCAAAAATATGAGCCAAGTACTAGGTGATTTCACTTTTGAATCGGTTGCTCATTAACAAAATGTCTTTAAGAACGAGTATCTTAAGGAAACAATACTGCAGTTTGCAAGTATACATAATTCTACGAATGAAGTGAAATCCACAAAAATGCATAAAAAATGCAAAGATATAGGCCAAGTACAAGAGGACGTGACTTTGGAATCGATTGCTCATTAACATAAATTTCATTACACGAAGTATTTGAAATGAAATAAATGTGAGCAAGTACAAATTATTGTACAGCATCGACACAATAGTGTCGCTAAATAAATATATTCAATTACCTAAATTTTCCAAAAAATGATTTCTCCTCATTTAATTAAAAAATCTATTTACTGCTCTATTACTGTACTTGGTGGCCCGCTTTTTAAGAAGGTTCGATGGTGAAAAACACCTGTAGTATCAACTCCCCGAAGCTTAAATAGTTCGGGATGTTCGACATTAAAAGAGAGTTGTTAAAACATAGTATGAAGTGGGCTTCTTACTGTACAGAATGAAAATCCTCTAAATATCTCATGTCGTTTCTTTTTAATTTATGTTATCATCAATCGTTCAAACACATCGCAATATGTATGTGTAATTTCCTCTCAGGCACATCCAGATTGTTAACTTGTTAAATTTTTCCACTCAGATGCATCCGTGTTCTTAATTTGTTAATTTAGAAATGAGTACAAATATCTGTTACGTTACATTTTGGACATCAAGCTTCTTAAAAAGCGGGCCACCAAGTACAGTAATCGAGCAGTAAATAGATTTTTTAATTAAATAAGGAGAAATAATTTTTTGGAAAATTTAGGTAACTGAATATATTTATTTAGCGATAGTATTGTGTCGATGCTGTACAATAATTTGTACTTGCTCACATTTATTTCATTTCAAATACTTCGTGTAATGAAATTTATGTTAATGAGCAATCGATTCCAAAGTCACGTCCTCTTGTACTTGGCCTATATCTTTGCATTTTTTATGCATTTTTGTGGATTAGATTTACCTCAACTATCCCTTGGTTAAAGGCACTGGATGTTAGCTGGGACACTCTGTATAGAATGAGTTGAGTAATTATTTTGTCTTGTGTGAGAATATTATGTTGCATATACAGGGTGTAACAAAAATTCTGGGACAGTTTAGGTTTATGGATAGAACGCATAAAAATAAGAAAAACAAGTCTTATAAGTTGTGGGCGCAACCCACCCCCTATCGAGATACAACCCCTTTTGTAAAAAATTTTTAAAAAATCATATCTCCGAAATGGTACGTCGTATAAGTATCAACCAGTTTTGTTATTGAATGATACCGAAGAACATATATTCAATCTTCATTATCAATGCAATAAATGGGAATATAGCATGTAAACTTAAATCATGTTACCTTGTATAATCTTTCTATTTGCAGATCTATTTTGGAGTGTGCGTCACAATATGCGTTACAGCTAGTTGGGTTGGAGCAACACATTGCATTAAATATTTATATTTTCATAAATTAGAAACTCTTAATTATTCATCATCTTCTAATTCGTCCGTGACAGGATCACGCCATCAACAGGTAACTAAACTCAGTATTTACTATATATATTTTTCCAAATATCTAATTTCATGAAAACTTTGAAATAATAAAACAATATATACCTTTCAAAAATGTAGTGGCACTATATTATTAACAAAGAAAAGAATTAATTTTATCGTCTAGCTTGCGCTCAGATTGTCAAAAAAAATCGTATTATTTTCCTGAGAGTGCCCTGATTGCAAACATACTTATTTCTGATCGGACCCACTTCCAATCAGTCGTGTTAATGTAAATATGGAGAGTACATTAGAAGAAGTCTGAGATAAAAAGCAATATATCATTGTCAGTGACATACTTGCACTTTGCGTATTTTATGGTTGTAATTTCTGTATTGAAGTATTTAAATTTCGATCAGTTAATAATATTGTAAGACCTCCTGCTAATACTGGTAAAACACTTTAATTAATTTTACTGAATTATCGATTGAAATGTCACGTATGACAAATTAACGTGCTCCCTACATTAGTATGTAAATAGATATTTTTGTACACGAAAAATAAGAATTTTTACTTCAACAACATGAATTACGGAAGATTAGCGTTCTCAGTTATTTCGTTCAGTAATTAACGTAGATTGCATGATACATTACGTATTTAAAGAAAAAACACAGATTAAAAGGTATGTAAATAATGTTAAATACATTTATTATCTGTTTCAGACGCTACCATATAACGCCCCTTTTTTTACAACTTGGTTCTGTACGAACTGGGAAGTTCTCTATTTTCCGGTTTATTTCATTTGTCAGACAGCTAGGACGAAATGTAACACTCCATCGGAAATAATCGCAGAGAGTTTACGGGGTTTTCGTGATAAAGGCTTCACTGGCGGTCGATTTTTAATCAGATGCAGTCTTTTTTGTAGTCTATGGGTGGTCACGAATTATATGTACATTTATTCGCTCCGAATATTGTTAGCCACAGACGTAATGGCACTATTTGCGACAAATGTCTCTTGCGTTTACTTGCTCTCGTGGGTTATTCTTCACGAACAATTTGTCGGCGTAAGGGTTAGTAATATTTTTATACGACAATTATTTATGATACTGATTGTAAGCTTAATTTCTATTATACAGGATGTCCCAGCTAACGTGCACGTCCCTGAACCAAGTGATAGCTGAGGTAATTCTAATATAGGGAAGTGACATTCGTAATGCCGTATCTTAATTTATGGCCGAGTTATTAAGGAAAAACGATAGCGGAGGGCTTCGTTGGGTCCGGCGGCGCGACAGTAGAAATTCTGCACCAGTAGGGTACTGTGCCAGTAGAAACTGTCGCGCCGCTGGGCCCAACGGAGCCCTATGATTCGCTATCGTTTTTCGTTAATAACTCGGCCATAAATTAAGATACAACATTACGAATGTCATTTCCCTATATTAGAATTACCTCCGCTATCACCTGGTTCAGGGACGTGCACGTTAGCTGGGACACCCTGTATATAGAAATAACATAGAAATAGTAAAAAGTAGTTAGTCCATGTGTTTAACATTGTCAGTTAAACGTTCAATCTTACATTAGTTAATACTCTATAAATATTTTGCAGATAGTAGCAGTGATCTTATGCAATACTGGAATTGCACTTTTAGCATACATGGATGGTATAACTGGGAGTCCAACATTAGGAGGTGTCGTTTTAGCAACATCCGCAGCAGCTGGTTCTGCTGTTTACAAGGTACACGCTATCATATCACCTAGCTTTATTTACACATCAGTCGAATAATAAATGCAAATATAATCTAATTAGCTTCTCTTTTATTGTCATATTAATTTATATTTCGATTTTATCATGCATTTGCATTTATATGATGGTTAAAATTTTTATTAACATTTCAAAAATATAGTACAGTTTTGTACTGGTTAATTGGAAGCAGAATATGTATACACTACGCAATATATAATGAAAGAAGTGTATATAATGTTAACGTAGGTACTGTTTAAGAAAGTGATAGGAGAGACAACCTTTGGGCAGATGTCTCTATTCTTTTCTCTCATCGGATTGTGCAATGCGGCATTATTATGGCCGATCTGTTTGGCTCTTTATTTTTCTGGGGCAGAGAGTATGCAATGGGCACGGTTACCATGGGCAGCATTGCTCTCAGCAAGTGCTCTTCATCTAGGTCAGCCTTTTTTTACAATTTATTCGCATTAAATTTCGCAAATGTTGACACATTTCTCTTTATGATTCATAAACAACTCTATCGAATTGTTATTTCATAGTTGCAAACATGCTTGGCAACTTTAGCATCGCGTTGACGTACGATCTATTCATTACACTTGGACTAATTACGGCTGTACCTGTGTCCGCTGGTATGATTCATTTTTCACTAATATTTTATACGTCTGATTAAACAATTGAATTTATAATATGAATCGAGTTAATACTGGATGTATTAAATTTGCAGCTTTGGATGTTGTTTTATACGGAGCTCATTTTGTGGGAATGAAATTAGCAGGAATGATCTTCATAGCGGTTGGCTTCTTTCTCGTGATGTTCCCGGATAATTGGCCGGATTACATTACAAGGCTACTCCGGTATGCATTATAGATACATCATTATGTATGCAGCTCTGTGGTATGCACAGTAATTCTAAATTATATTTTTTTCTTGCTTTTAGTTTTGAGCAATTTTTCTCCATGTCTTATATTTCTCTCTCTCTCTCTCTCTCTATTATATGTATGTATATGTATATACGTATATTTATATGTATGTATATACATATATACATATATATACATACATATACACATAAACATATTTTTCTCCTTCCATTCTTGCAAGAATATTGAAATTTAACTTGTTTTGCACTAAACTAGAGGCAGCGTGTAGAGTCACTGAAGTAGGCCATGCTTGGTTCATAAGACCGCCTATACATATGTTATGTACCACATACATACCTTTGCATTCTTTACTCTCTTCGAATCACTTAAAAGCATATAAAGGGTACATTTTACAAACATTTTTTATAATGTAAAAAATGCATAAGCAACTTTACTATTTCCTAAACATTTAATCGTACAGGGTGTAACAAAAATTCTGGGACACTTTAGGTTTGTGGATAGAACGCATAAAAATAAGAAAAAACGTCTTATAAGTTGTGGGCGCAACCCACCCCCTATCGAGATACAACTATATCACTATCTACACAAAGGAAAATTTAGTGAATGCCCTCAATTTTTCCCAAGTTGTTACAAACCTGCTACGATATAGGTAATCGACGTTGTTTGGATTAAACAAGAATAATTGCTATTTCACGACAATAATCGCAGCAATTATATGTTTTTTTATTATCTTTGATTTTCCTCGGTGATATTGCAATCAAAACGGGTCTTCTACGACGTACCATTTCGGAGATATGATTTCTTAAAAATTTTTTACAAAAGGGGTTGTATCTCGATAGGGGGTGTGTTGCGCCCACAACTTATAAGACTTGTTTTTCTTATTTTTATGCGTTCTATCCACAAACCTAAAGTGTCCCAGAATTTTTGTTACACCCTGTATATTTGTGCACATAATGTGCAAAAGACCTATATGCACTTGTAATGCTTCCAAGCATCACAGCTACTGTTTGCAACAAATGAAGAAGAAAGAAACAAGAAGTATGGAATTTCATAAATACGAAGAAGTATTCAGGAATATTAAGAAATGTGTTTTGAAGCTCCTTAACAACATTGGTGGATAGATCAAAGTTTCATTGAAATACTTTCCATTTAGTTATGTCTAAGTTACGAATTTTCATTGGTTTCTCATTATTTTTACATCATGTTATGTTTATCCATATTATATACAAATGTACATATGTGTGTGCGTGAAATTTGGAATAGAAACAGTAATGGATTAATTTAAAAATTTTACCGGATTGTTTTGTGGTCTAGCGCAATTATTATATTAATCTATGACGATTGAATTAATTTTCGTATACTTTCGCTGCATAGAGAATATTAAAAGCAAATCGTAGAATTTTTCTTTCGCATTTAGAGGCAACACGCGTACGTTTTACGTTTTAATACAATTAAAAATGGCACTGATATTGTTTTACAGGATGCCTGGAATATGCAACAGGTTTAAAGTATAACTAAATGAGTAGTTTTGTAGGTATGAAAGATAAGATTATTCAAGTAAAAAGCTCGATTGCCTGAGAATTTTCTTCTAAACATTAGGCATTTCGTACGATTAAAATTACAAAATTAATTCAATGTACGCTGACTGTCGATTATATCTCGTACCATAATTTTTAAGAATTTCATTGCTTTACGAGCAGTGACACTAGCCTGTTATTTGGGATATATTGTGCTTATGCAGCTTTTAGTCGAACCAAATGATTGAACATTTATTATATACTACATGAATATATAATTCGTGTGTAATATTTCTTTCCCATCTAAATTAATATCGACGGTACTACGACTAATACATCTTTCAGTGCGAAATTATGTATGTATTTTCATTTCATCTCAATTACATTATTATATATCTGGTTATGAGAAATTTACAACTGTTCTATGATGTTTTTATAAAAGTACGCGGATAAATTGTTTTTATTCTGATTTTAACGTTTTTACTTTTTATTTTAAAACCCCGACAGACTAGTGTTAAATCTGATAGAAAGTTTGTAACTTGAGTTTAAAAGAAATTTCTAATTTGATTGGGATCATGATTTACAAAAAGTACAACAAAATTGCTTGGGCTGCTTGTTGTGTCGTGTGTGAATTGACGTCAACACCATCACTCGCTTCCCAACAATCAGGATCCATTATATGCTGTTACAGAAACATAGTCCTCATGAGTCACAGCACAAGGTAAGAAAAGACATCGCCTTCATTTTGTTTGCTATTTATTTACATTGAAAATTCATCCACTTTTCTACTCAATTACAATTTGATCAATTTACATGTAAATAATTTCAGAAAAAAATCGTATGGTACATGGTTTAGAAAATCAATTAGGAATATTTATGTTTGCGTAAATACTTGAAACTACATCAAATTTGTTTATAAAAGTGCTCGCCGAGTATTTACAATCATCGATTTTAAAGTATTTTGAAAGACTGAAAATATTTTTGGATGAATTTTCTGTAAATAGCGAACCCAAAAAATATAAGTGGGCGCATGTTCTCTGTACTTTGTCTTAGGAATCCATTACCTCTGTGGAACGATTCTATAACATGGGACATATTGCTATATTTGCAAAATCAACAACAGATGTATACGTCTACTTCACACTATTTTCCATATTTTTATTCTAATTCTTAGCAGAACCGTGTGCAAATTATGGCCAAATAAGAAATTTACTTAGTAATATGACTAATAATTAAAGTTGATATATTATCACGATATACAGTAAACCCCCGCTTAACGCGGTAGGTCCGTTCCGCGTTATAGGAAAACGCGTTGTATGAGTATTCTCGTATAACGCGCTTTATGACCCCGTATAACGCGTTATGTACAAATGATTCAAGTAAATCGAATATTAAGGAAAAACTAAATATGGGCATTTTATTAAAATCAAACTAAGAATATTTTAAATAAAAAACTCATACATATGTAACTAAAAACAGTTAATTTCAAAAAAATTACATAATTCCAAAAATAGTTATGTTACATGTTTATTCGCTGAAAATTTAACATTATTTAACTGTTTTGTAATTTTTAATTTCTTAAAAATCTGCATTGTCACAAATTTTATAAGAACGCCATTGACACAATGTGCAAACGTACGCGAAATTGATTATAAATTTCACAGTACAGAAATATAACCTAACCTAATCCCCGCGTTATATGGGGGAAAACACGTGTTATACGAGGGACATGAAATCGCGTTATATGAAAACGCGTTGTAACAGTACCGCGTTAAGCGGGGGTTTACTGTATTTATAAAATAATATAGCCTAGTGGAATTAGTCTAAATTTATAAAATTTAGAGGCTTCGAGATGCAGCTCAAAACAGAAAATATACATCAAATCTTAGAAACTTGGAATCAAAAAGTTAAAAGCCTTTCATATTCAAAAACTTATTAAAATTCGAAGTAATGAATTGGGAAGACTGGCACAAAAAATGATTCCCAAAAATAAAATGTTATAACTCTGATATTAATAATATAAAAAGGAAATTGAACCTGCGGTTTAATTAAAAAACATCACTGAAAAAGCCTAGACCTAATACTTCAGAGAAAAAAAGAATGTTATATATCACAATTTTAAATATGCAGTACAACCTTGCACTCGCGTCCATTGCACGAGTGTCTCGTGCCGATGCCAAGTTCTTATTTAAGCCGCAGACAATGAAGTTGACCGATTATTTCTCAGTATACAGGATGCCCCAGGAACGACAGTTCCTACTGGTACAAGTTGATGTTATAGTAGCGGGATTGTTTTACAACCGCGTCAACGGAGCCCTTGAATGGGAAACAGAACGAACACTAACAGACAACCACGAAAAATGTTCGTTCTTAGCGCTGGTTCTGCACCCCTTACAAGAGCTCCGTTGGCATGGCGGTATGAATTATCCTGCTATTACAACACATTAACTTCTACCAGTAAAAACTGTCGTGCTGCCATGATCATTGGCTGTCGTATTTTTTTAATAACTCTACCACGAATTAAGGTTGGACATCGAGAATATTACACACCATATAACAATTACCTCGCCATCATCTGGTTAAGGGACCTAGACGTTGGCTGGCACACCCTGTGTATACGACCTCCCAGACAACAGAGGAGAAGGTCTTCCCACTCTGCACACTTTGTGTTCCTAGTTTCAGGCTGCGCGATGAATATGCAAAGAAAATCATTCTAACAAAGATCGCTTGATACAGCGGGTCGAAGCGCCTAATACCTTTAACATGTGGAGTGTAGCGCCGGTCCCTAGGTACTAGTTCTAGATTTTATGTGACACAGAGTACGCCGCGCCGAATCTTGCAAACTGATTGTAAGATTAAACATTTCGTTTAGGTGTCATTACTTAGACTACATCATGTGATAATCGAATAGTCGGCCACCTTTAATGTCGGGGCCTCTGCAATAGGAGACAAAATACTCGTCGGTTAATTAACAGCATATAGAGCCTCGGCAGGAGAAGGGTGCTTTACAAAGACTGCAAAAAAGCCGAGAAATGTGCAGTGCAGAACCCCTTCTCCTTCTTGGGTTATATGCTGTGAATGAACCAGTCAATTATTCTATTCCACGTTGTATATACAGGGTGTTTCAGCTAATGTGCAGGTCCTTGAACCAGGTGATAGCTGAGGTAATTCTAATATAGAGAAGTGACATTCGTAATGTCGTATCTTAATTTGTGGCCGAGTTATTAACGAAAAACGATAGCCAATCAGAGGGCTTCTTTGGGCTCGGCGGCGCGACAGTAGAAGGTTTGCACCAGTAGGGTACTGCGCCAGTAGGAACTGCCGCACCGCTGGGCCCAACGGAGCCCTCTGATTGGCTATCGTTTTTCGTTAATAACTCGGCCACGAATTAAGCAAGTTAGCTGGGACACCCTGTAGACTATACGTAGTGCTAAACGCGCAATGATCATTGGCTGTCCTTGCCCCTTTCTCTTTCCACGAATTGCTGCAGTTGCATACCTCTGCAGTCCTTAGTCAACAATCAAGGTTGTATTTAGTCACTTCGTATTAACGATGTTGCTTTATAGTCTCGGTAATACCGGGTATCATATCCGACGCTGTCTCCTATCATTGAAGGCAACGTAATACATCCAATTCTTCAAATGCTCAACCAATGCAATTTTCAAGGGCCCACCTACAACTCAAAGCAAGTTATGCACAGCACTCAATATTTTTCTCCCATTTCTTTGGTTTGAATGTAAACATAGTTTTCGGCTATAGGTATAACCGATCAGCATAAAACTAAAAACAAACTAATTGATTAATATATAATTATAACCTGTTATATCCATGGTAAAGAAGAAGTTTAACTTAGAGGAGCTTTCAAATGTTTTGGTCCTGTATGGGCCCTAATTAGGACAAATGATTAAACTTAATTTTACAATTTAAACAATTGTAAGAAAGATGAACAGCGAAATGGACAAAACAAACAATGTACTTGTACATTGTGAATGTAACGGTTTGTGGTCGGATGGTACGATATTGGTTAAATGCTTCCTGAATGCTCTCCAAAGACACAGAGATATTCTCGTGTGCTTAAAGAAACAACGACTGATACATAGGACGACAAAAGGAACAAGATGTTTGTTTTACATATGTATCCTCAAAAAAGTAGAAGAAATGCAAAGTTGTGGGCCAAGTGCAAGGACGGGCTTTAGAATCCGTTGCTGATGAATATAAACTTCATTATATGAAGTATTAGAAATGCAACAACTGTGAGTGTTAAGTCCAGACTGTGCGTTGCGCCTCGAGGGTACGGAAAAGGTGCGTCATCGATTAGTTTCGCAAAGTCAGAGTTTTGCCTCCTTTTGGGTCAATGGTCAGACCAATTTACTCGGGACGAGGCTGAGTCGTACTACAGTCGAAAGGTGATAATGAAGGTGTAAGGTCGTGGTAATGATTATGTCAGAATAATTGATTCTTAACATTGAATATATTCTTCTTTAACTTTGTATTTTCGCTTCGGAGGTACGGACACTTTCACAACTTTGTTTTACTGATACAGATTAGTAGTTCTTTTCATTTTACTATGCAACCCGATCAGGTGTTCGATCTTAGGCATTTTGGGGTTGGAAAAGGATTATAACTTTGTGAGGGAATGGAAATGGAATATACAGGGTGTAACAAAAATTCTGGGATACTTTAGGTTTGTGGATGGAACGCCTAAAAATAAGAAAAAAAATCTTATAAGTTGAGGGCGCAACCCACCCCATATCGAGATACAACCCCTTTTGTAAAAAATGTTTAAAAAATCATATCTCCGAAATGGTACGTCGTAGAGGACCGATTTTTATTGCAATATAACGGGAAGAGACTAAAGTTTACGAAAAAATATCACTATCTACGCAAAGAAAGATTTAGTGAATGCCCTCAATTTTTCCCAAATTGTTACAAACCTGCTACGATATAGGTAATCGACGTTGTTTGGATTAAACAAGAATAAATGTTATTTAACAGCAATAATCGCAGCAATTATATTATTTTCTACTATTTTTGATCTTCTCCGGTTATATTGGAATCAAAACGGGTCTTCTAGGACGTACCATTTAGGAGATATGATTTTTTTAAAATTTTTTACAAAAGGGGTTGTATCTCGATAGGGGGTGGGTTGCGGCCACAACTTATAAGACTTTTTTTTCTTATTTTTGTGCGTTCTATCCATAAACCTAAAGTGTCCCAGAATTTTTGTTACACCCTGTATGTATAGCGTATTCGCCTCGCAACTATTTTCGTAACCGTTGAAGATCGCTCAGCTCGAATCAGATGATTCCCGACAACTCGATCCCGGTCGTTTCGATTTGTAGAACGCTGGTTATTAGAAAGAATTGATAAAAGGTAGCAGGATGTGAGAAAGAACAAACTTCTTTACCTGATCATGTATTCTAGTACTTTGATCAGTATTGGAATAAAAGTAAAATCACTGACTAAAAACTACTACTGTCTCGACTTGAGTTCACTACTGGACTTGACTTCAATAACTTGTCTGATCTCAACTCAACTGCCCTGGACCTCTAAAACTGCACTCTGAACTGACTGCGCTAACTCAACTAACTGTACTAACTCAACTAACTGAGTTTCGCGGCAGAGGGCACCAGTATATGTACATATACACGGTGTCCCAGTTCCTTGGACGCACCCGGAACCAGGTGATAGCTGAGGTAATTCTAATATAGGGATGTAACATTCTCAATGTCCTATCTCAATTCGTAGCCGAGTTATTAAAGAAAAACGATAGCCACTCAGAGGGCTCCGTTAGGTCCGGCCGCGCGACAGTAGAAGTTCTGCACCAGTAGGGTACCGTACCATTGGGAACTGTCGTGCGGCTGGGCCTAACGGAGCCCTCTGATTGGCTGTCGTTTTTCGTTAATAACTCGGCCACGGATTGGAATGGGACGCTGAGAATGTTACATCCCTATATTAGAATGACCTCAGCTATCACCTGGTTCCGGGTGCGTCCAAGAAAATGGGACACCCTGTATACAGGATTTTGGGCCCTCCCGCTACGTCTGTTTGTAACGGTTTTCGGAAAAGACAATGAAGGCCCTCATCTTGCATCCATACACCTTTATTGAGAATGCAATTGGAAAAGGAACTGACAAACTTTTCCTGTCAAGTGTCTCTTGAACAGGACGGGATCTGGTGCCAGATTTACATTTTCTCGTGGACAAGGGCTCCATTGTATCTGATGCAATCTGATGTTTAGAACTCTTTAATCTTAAGAGTTTCGGAGTTTACATTTTCAACGGCTCGATTAGATTTATATATTTATTTTGATACCATTTGCCAGTCTCGGCCAAGACGAACGCAGTGTTCTTCCTTGAAGAAATTTACAAGTTTTTGAAGTGCGTCGTCCTGGCGTCCAACTGACAAAGTGCGCTTAGACGCGGGGACGTAACAACACAATCGTATTAAAATTAGTGCAGGATATATTCTTAAACAAGAATTAAATAGTTTTTCAGATATAGACTTTATTTGTGTTCGCGGGTATCTTCCTAGAATGAAGCTAATATCTTCTATCGAGCAGTGAAGCTAACATTCTCTTGGTTAACACGACAACAATGTATAAACACCATCTGGCAACGCTGTACAGTCGTTAATATCTGGCCACTTTGCCTTGGAAAATTGTTCACTGTAACTTCTTAGACTACCTGCTTTTTAGACGCAGAGGTAGTGTCAATAACCCCGAATTTTGGTCTCAAATACCTGACACGCGAAACCCCATTGGATGTCCTGCCTACTGCTACACGTTTTCTGAGTTGATCTAGCTTGTGAGGTCAAATATATCGTAAAAGACGAAACCGATTTTTTTTATAATTAATATCAAAGTTTCCGAATATCACCGTACTTTTAGCGAAATTTAAGGTTTTAATACCGTTTGATACCCCGAAATCCCCGATTCAATCTTTATGGTAAAGAGTCTACATCTATACCAGTGGGAACTCTTGTACTTGGCCCGAGATAAAACCTTGTCTCTTGATGCTCTGTAATTCCAATAATAGAATGAAACACAATAAAGTATACTAATCCTCAAACTAAAAAATTAAAAAAGGAAAGAACATGAAAGAATATTGCAACTGATCCACATTGCGAGATGCGAGGCAAAAGACCTCTACAAAAGACCTATGTTAATGATGACACAGAAGTAATTGCAACGAAACGTTTATACAGCTAAACTAATAACAATCATGTTAAGAGGATTGTCGACTCGATTGATATTGATAAACAGTTTGTTAATCTCTCTTCGATGCCAGTTATAGCAAAGGAAGTAGAATTCGCAATATTGTTCAGTTTAAGTTTTCGTTTTCCTAATTATAATATTAAAGCATAGATAATAAAATCTTTCTAGAAACAGAAAATAATATTAACCCTTAGCACTCCGCAACTTCTAGTTTTCCTCTTATTTTGGCTCCGCACAGGAGCCAACGGAGTGCCACGGGTTAATAAAGTCAGTAGCATAGACCACAAAACATAGCTAGATTTCAAATTTTCAATCAAATTTATAATTTCATTAAATGTAACCAATATCATACCACCCCACTCCAAATTGTTACATCCACAAAGAGTGAGTATGATATCATACCTCTAGTATGCATATCAGTATCGCAACCATAGTTTGTTAATGAATGAATGAAAATGACAGGTATATGTGAATGCAATTAAATAAAAAAATTCATCGGTTTTGACCAGGTCTTTCTACGTTTACCTTCAATTCTGTCATCCAATCATATTATTTGCTGAATAGAACATAAGTCCTGCAGATTGTCCGCCTAATTCATTAATGGGTAGTTGGTACATTTATGTTGGGACACATTGAGTGGTATACATATCTGGATTTCAAATCCACTCAAGTAATGCAGAACTTCGAAATACTTTAATAGGACAGACGTGCGTGACCGCGGAGGTAGCGGATTCCTAAATTAACATTGTCAATAAGTTTCTGTCTATAAGTGTGCAATATGCGTTGCTTTATCTTTCAGTGCACGAGCTTACTCACATAATTAAAAAGCATGATTCTTGTTAGAAGGCCAAACAACTAGATATCTATCACACGTTTGATTTCCTTAAGTCAAGTGATTTACATCTTGGAAATGAACTACATTTACTCATTTACTATATTGCTCCATACTTGTATCGTGTCGTACTTATACGATACACAATGCAAGAATTTGTTTTACTATACCCGCGAGTCCTCAGAAATCGCTTGCCTGCCATCAACGTATTTATGAAATATTCAGCGACGTATTTCCTTGATGTTTAACTGATGTTTAGAAGTTGATTTTTGCGTGCGCGTTTTTGTTTACCCCTTTGTCGAATCCATTTTAACACCAATAATTGTTAAGTCGACGCAGAAATTCAACAGATGTGAGTAGTATGAATTTTCTTTTTGAGAAAATACAATCATTGTGCAAAATTTTGTTTTCTACTATTATGCGGATTGTAAAACGCACAGTTCCTTTAAACGTAAAAAAATCTCACTCAATAATATAAAGTAAAGTATTCTCAATTTCAATTACTAATATTCTGTACCTTAATGCATATATTCTTCCATAGAACTTCACATTACACGAAAGATGTATGTATATACATACATACAAGAGAAATAATCTTATAGAAAGACTGAAAGATTAAAAATGTAACAGCGAATTCGGAAAAAAAAATGTATATTTGTATGAACTTTTGCGACGACTTGCATGATCCTTATGTATACCCCCTGAGAACGGCAACTCCGTGAAGACAGAGAGGAGTCGAGTAAAACCGCACAACTGCACAACCGCACAACCGTCGTGCATAAATGTCCATTAATAGCGCGTAAAAGTCCACTAGAAAATTTGATATAAAATCTAAATTCGATGAAACCACACGCACCCGCCGAACCCGTCGAAAGAAGCCAAACGGACAAGCAGGCCCCTGTCATGGCCCTAGCTGAAAAATCAGATTTAAACTGATGCAAGCCTGGGATTGATATACGCAGTACCACAGGTGGTGGACATCAACGGAGGACCGTCCCCTATAGAAGTCGCGGATCCACCCAGCAACAGCGTCAATACAGACTGCGGAGCTACGGTGTGTCATCGGTACACGGTGACGGTCAGATGCTTTTACCGATGAACAGCAACAACCCGTCGACCAGCGAGCCAGCCGCGAATCTGACACATCGACACGTTAACTCGTCTCAACCTCAACAGAACAACGCGACATCCGAACCCCACCCTCGCCGCATCCTTACATCTACTCCGATCTCCAACTCTACCGCTACCTCTATCTCGAACCCGAATTCAATAACAACCTCGACCACGACGAATGGTCAGCGACGTTCCCACGTTCCTGGCCTTCAAAGCCAGCACCAAGGTATGACTGAAAGGACAGGCTCGGATCAAGAGACCTTTTCACGGTTTTATTTTGCTCGTATGACTTAAGTCCAATATATCGAGTTACGCTTATATGTGAAAGGTACGAGAGCAAGTTTTACAAGCAAACAAAACTTTTATCGATGTTTCAGTTCAAATTCTACTCCAAGGTAACCAAGTATATGGCAATAGTTAACTCCTATTTTTATAATCTTGCTGTTAACTTTCTCCCACTTATAAACATTCTTTGATCACGGGAAATATGTAAATACGGGTCAGAAACCTTTTTACTACGAAAAATCAACTTATAGTCAAGAAAATCCAAAATTAAATATTTTTTAAAACTAGGGTTCCCGTACTAACAAGTAAAAATGGCATTATATTTTTTAACTTTTCTTTCATTCAAAAAATATAATTATATGTGCTGTTTCTTCCGAGACCATTTATTGAACAATCTCAAACATCTTTTCCTCCAAAACACTGTAATGTAAATGCCAAAAGTCATTAATCTTTTGATAATTAAGACGAGATTAACAAAGATTGTTTTGTGACAATTGAATAACGACGATAACTAGGTAATTTGATATTCGATAGACCTATATGGTAGAACAAATTTGCACAAATTTTAAACGCCTTATACATATAATAAAAGCCCGTTTATCCGATTGTATAGTTGTTTATCAAATAACATAACGATAACGTCTAAAATAGAACTAAATTATTTATGCAAATCACCGGGAATTATACAGAAAAAGAAAATTCTACAGCCTATAAAGATTGTGCATGATGAAATAAAACAAAAACATACAAATGACTTTTCTATCATGCAACTTTATGTACCAAAAAATCAACTCGGTACTGATCATTTCTGTATCGGTATTATACGATCAAGTTATCCGTGCATCTATCAGACGTTTTAAATTCACTTCAATTCGTCTTGAATCGGGTAGACCATATGTTGTATAAGTTATATTTATACCAATTCTGAACACCTTCAACGAGCATTTCACTTATAGTAACAAACTTTTAGCATGCTGTTCTTCACTTATTTTTATCTAATGCAGTAAATTCATTATGATCTCCACATAAATATATTTTAATTTTGATAGTTTTTTGTTCGGAAAGGAAAATATTACAGAACATTCACATGTAAACTTTTGAAGACCGTATTAATTAAACATTTTTCAGAAAATAAATTTGTGTTATTATAATATAATACTTAATCAGTTGTATAACTTGTAAAAGTTTTATGCGAGACGCTCAAATAGTTGAGGAATTAAATATACTGGAATATGAAGAATCATAACTTATCAGGACACGGGATTTATTAAGAACTTTGGATCATTCCATATGAAATCAACACACTAAATTGAAAAATTTAACTTGACCATCTCAGAATTTGATTAAATTTGGTACGACGGTTGTCCTTATAGAGATTAAGATAAATGCCATTTTTACAAATATCTCAAACGGTTTCAAAATTACGGCTATGTAAAGTTTCCTAAAATCCGCCAAAAAAGCATAACCGACATGTGTTAAAATCACCATAGCTTTTCTCTTAATTGAGCTAGAGAGATGTGAGTAGTGTCATTTTACTCGGTTTTAAATGCCCCTTCTTTTGATGTACAACACAACATACTTTGTTATAAAAAGTTTTTTTGTGACATGAAATTCAATATTTTGAAGTTTGTATGGCTTCTTCAGATATTATTACATAAATCCTTCCTGTAGGAGTGGGTGTCTGTTTATCGTTGCAGTCTCGAAACTTTACAGAAATCTAATAAGGATTTTATAAATATTTTCTGTGACAAACTGACGATTTTAAAAAAAGCATGCTTTATTGCAAAGCAACAGTCATTATTCATTCATGACAAAAAAGAACATATTAAAGAGTCTGAGTTTATAGTAAACCTAGATTTCTCTGAAAAGTATAATATTGTCGTTCAGGACCAAGTTCAAAGTTTCCACTGGGCAAGTGATCATGTGACAATACACCCATTTGTGATTTATTACAGGGAGAATAATAAACTTAAGCATTCAAGTTTTGTTGTAATTTCACCATGTTTGGAGCATAATACTGTTTCTTTGTATACATACCAGAAAAATCTTATCGAATTCATGACAACAAAGTTTCAATCAGTGCTATAAAAGATTTTTTAATACTCAGATGGATGTGCTGCACAAAATAAAAATAAGAAAAACTTTATCAAATTATGTTATCATAAGCAAGACTTTGGTGTAAAGGCAGAATGGCATTTTTCCGCTACTGTCCATGGAAAAGGACCATGTGATGGAGTTGGGGGCTCAGTGAAGAGACTTGCTGCAAGAGCAAGCCTACAACGTCCATATAATGACCAAATTTTAACACCTATCCAACTATATGAATGGGCAGTTGAGTATGTTGAGCCTGAGAAATTTCTGAATAACCGGTTCAACCAAGCAATAACTATTAAAGGAACACAGGACTATCATGCGTATATGCCTGTAAATTCAAACGTATCAAAGATATGTGTAAAACTATTCTCTAAAGATACAACAGAGAACACAGTGACCATCCAAAAATGCCCAGAAAAACTACAAATGACAGAAATTAGTGGATATATAACCGCTGTATATGAGCAAAAGTGGTGGCTGGCATATGTGTTGGAGAAGTATGAAGAAGAAGATGAAGTAAAAGTGACATTTCTGCATCCTGCTGGTCCTTCAACATCATTTTCATATCCAAGAAAACCAGACATATTATGGATACCACTGGCAGATGTACTTTGTAAAATTAATCCCACCACTCCTACAAGAAGGAGTTATGCAATAATATCTGAAGAAGCCATGAAAACTTCACAACTTATTAAGTTTTGAATAACTTTTGCCTAAGATGTAACTGTTAAAAATTTTATTTTAAGTTCATGATTAAAGTAATATAGTAAAGAAACCTGTAGTAGATAGGGTGACTAACGGTTTCGTAAAACACCCTTTTTTATAATTATTATTTAACTATGAACCCATTAGCCTCCCACATTGAAATTTTGAAAATCACTTACCAAAAGTATAAACTATTTATAGGAATTTTTTTTAAATTTTCAAAATGGCACATTTTGAGAAAAGCAAAATCAAAATATTGATTTTGATGTCACAAAAAAACTTTTTATAACAAAGTATGTTGTGTTGTACATCAAAAGAAGGGACATTTCAAACCGAGTAAAATGAGACCACTCCTATCTCTCTAGCTCAATTAGGAGAAAAGCTATGGTGATTTTAACATATGCCGGTTACGTTTTTTTGGCGGATTTTAGGAAACTTTACATAGCCGTAATTTTGAAACCGTTTGAGATATTTGCAACAATGGCATTTTTCTTAATCTCTATAAGGACAACCTTCGTAACAAATTTCATCAAATTCTGAGGTGGTCAGGTTTATACCCTGTGTTGATTTCATATGGAATAACCCCTTTGAGTACGCAAGCACTTTACAAGGGTTTACACCATACATTGCTGGTCATAATTGTTGATGGATTTGTACGATTCAGGTCTCATTTTAACGATAAAAGGTCAAAACATGAGCGTGTATTTTCGGATTTTTTATAAAAATTTGTTTATTTGGAATATGACTTTGAAACATTAGCTATTTTTTGTACGATTTTTTTAAACCGAAATGTAATTTTTTTTAAAAGTCCGAAAATATACGGTCGTGTCTTGAATCTTTATCTTTAAACTAAGATCTCATTTGTTAAAATAGGTCTAGAATTGCAGCCTGAAAAACGTATGGGGTAATACATTTGGTGGTGATTGTTGCATACATGCATACCGCAAAGTGCGCGGTTGAAGCTTAAAAACTTCTTAAAGTACAATCAACTGAAGACCAATGTAGCGCTTATTTAAAAACGTCTATATCTTTTAACCTTTAGTAAATACCAATGTGTAAACCGGTGAACTTTAATGCAAAAATATAAAAGTTTATACAAAAAAATTAAATTATTGCAATGTTTTAGTAAATACATAAAATGCAAGAAATTAGATCACCCCTTAAGGGCATTCAATTGTAAAAAATAAAATGAGTTACGTTTACAAAAATGTTACAGTAGACTAACAATTTTTCTATAAAACTTATATATTTCCTTAGTATAATGCTTTTTCTTACTTACAAGGGAACATACCCAAGTGTCGGCAGCCGATTTTAATGAAATTTCGAACATTTGTTAAACACGTGAAAATAATCGATACGTATTTTTTTATATCGGCCCAATCGCACATTTAAAAAATAAAAGCACCGTTTGAAGCTAAATCATGAATATTATAACTCGTAAACTATCGTAGGTAGAAAAAATGTGATAACGTAAAGTTTCATGTTCTATCACATACAAAAGGAATATATTTGTGTCAATAGAAACATCCATATCGCTTCACTAATTGTGTCCCACTGTTAGGTTTTAGTTCTTCCATAGCTTTTCTATTCTTTTTTCTCCCAATCGGAGTAAGCAAACACAATTTTATAAATAGAAATTCTATACCTCAGTATCAGACCAGAATAAATCTAATCTTTCTCTTCTACTACAGTGTAGGATGACAATTTTGAATCACGACGTTTGGTAATTGTTATTCATTCTTAAACCAAAAGTTTCTCATGTATGTTCTCTGTTAAAGGAATAACATAATTTTTAAATCCAAAATTGACCATTCTTAAGACTAAACAAACAACTACACTTACAACGTTACTTTACGTATAAAATACGTTGTATTCTTTTTTTATACTTAATATCGTTAGAAACTTGAAATAATTCATATTTAAAAAGTTGTCTCCGCTTCGATATAAAAACTATACAAATCTCATCTTGGATAGAATTTGATATGCGATAGTGTACCTTTGGGATATTGAGTTCAGAACAGTTGTTTTGTATTTATTTGTGTACTAATATCGCTCCAACGAAACCCGTCCAACATTTGTCTAGCTCATTTACAATAAGAAATTTCTGACTGCATATTGTACTGTACATTAAACCTAGCACAATCGGTCGAATAAATGGTTTTAAACTTTCAACTCAAAATTCTTTGTTCCACGTTAGAGTCTCAACGGCATTTTCATTAATCCAAATGAAGAAAACACAATTCTTTCATACTATCTAAAAATTATTTTATTTGTTATTGCCTGCACAAAATTGGAAATTACCTGAACCCAGTCGTAAACAATATAAGTTTTATATTGTTTCAATGCCGGTCATTTGACTGGTTCGACAGAAATAGGGACACATAAATTGTCAATAGGTATAGTGTTAAATGCTGCGAAACTCCCGCATACATATAGAAAACAAATTTTCTATATCAAGGCCAAAGGCATAATAGAGCATTAGAACTTGCACTAGCGTATAGTATAATAACGAATGCGTTTTGCTTACGTTAACAAAGGCAGGCTACAGTAATGGACGTAAACATTCCAAGGAACTTTCAACTGACAATTCTGTGGACAAAATAAGTAAACACGTGATCGAGGGTTCTTGCCAGTACAATATAGCTTTTCAGAAATCAAAATATATATTATTTCTTTGCGGTTAACCTTTAATGGAACGAAATGAATTGAAATTTGTTTCTTTGAATAAATTACAAATAAATCTTTCGTATATGTAAGTGGATATAATATTTTAATACTTTTGGACTTTCATATTTCGACGAAAACAGATCTATAACTCTATTACCAGTGTACAAAGGTACAGGTAATGAAATGATCGTATGAAGCAGGCCCAATAACAACAGAAGTGCTAGGCGGCTTTCTGAAAAGTCTAGACAAGGGGCACTAACGACGACCGGAAAATTCTAGAATCTTAGTGAACGTCATAGTAGCTTTATTTATTAAGATAATAAATAACATAGTAGCTTTATTAATATTATTCATTAAGTTACGTTACAAGATTCGCTATCAAGAAATGACACATAATTTAATTTCCCGATTAATAACATTTAAATGAATAGACAAATACCTTGGAAAGTAATCATGAATTTCACAACCGAAATATGTAGTAAATGTTCAATAGTGTAATTTTATATTTCGAGGCATGAATTTTAATTTTTAAAGTAAACAAACCATTTAAATACGTTGATTTATACAGATAGTTTGAAAAGTAAAAGAAAAATATAAGTAGTAAAAACACTACGCTAAAAGAGGGCCAAAACCAGAACCCTCACATTACGATGTGAACTCTTTACCACTTCGTCAACTGCTTTACATCGAAACGTATTCACCTACGGCTGATACCTGGCGCATCAAATACACTAATGTACTGTACCCCCTGACCCCAAAACTGTGACGTTCGATATCTCCAAAGTTATGGCATATCGGCAAGAATGCTTGCACGCGTATTTAATTAGTTTAGTTACAAAATGTCCAGTTCTAAGTTCATTGAAGTCCCCAAATCCATTGTTGCAGCCTTCCCTTGTAAATCAATGGTGTTTCAGTTCCGCACTTATCGATTTTCTTGTGCATCATAGCAATGAGACAGTATACTAAACAAGGAATTAGAACAAGAACGATCCGCCCTCCCCTCCCACATATCAATTAGTTAATGGAAACAATCGTTTTATATTAGTAATCAAAAATAGAATATGATTGACTTAGGAAGTGGTTAATATAAAAGTGCGTGTTAAATATACTTATTTTATAATCATAATTTGGAGAAACCATTTCGAAAAGCGAGTTGGCACTAATGTGTATGTATTATATGTATGTACACTAACAATAAGCGGCAAAAAAGATGACCGCTTAACCCAGAGCATATAGGGCCAAGGAGCAGAGAAGAAGGTCCTCCCACTCTACGCGCTAATGATTGACAATGATGGGCAGCAAATCATTCTAACACAGATTGTTCGATACAGAGGATCGAAGCCTTTTAGTACGGTGCGTTCCACGTCAAATGATCAGGGTCTATTCATTGTGCGAAGTTGCAGCTAGAAGTTATTTTTAGAGGACATTATAACATTGCTAAAAAAAAATCACCAAAAAATTGAGGGGTACACTTTTGAAGATATTGAAGCCCAAATGCAGAACATTGATCAACGCTTTGTTGCAATAGCGGCAGCTATGTGCGTCGCGATATGAGCGAAGTCGCACGCCAAATACCAGCACCGCGGTGCATAAAAATTCATAACTCAAAAACTATTCCTTGGGCGATAATGTGCCTGGAAGTTATGTTTAGCGAACATTTCGTCAATGATGACAAAAAATGTTTAAAACAAGTTTAACACACACTTTGAACAAAATTTAAGTTTAAACATTTAAAAACATTTTTTCAACAATTTAAAAATAAGTTGCATTTAATTTATATTTTTTTTCTAAAACTTTGAGGCTTTTTGAATCAACTGGTATTTTTGAAATTTCTGTATCAATTATGGTTTGAGAGTTATAAATTTTCAAAAAACCCATGCACAAAACTTTGAGTACCTGTAACTTAAAAAATATTTAATATTTTCAAAATTCCTTCAAATGGATTTCTGATTTCGACTTTACCTATAACATATTAAAATTTTATCAAAATCCGTGTCACGGCGGAAAAAAACCCTGATCATTCGACGTTGAACTTATTGTTAGAGTATTAAAAGTATCAGACGGTTCGATCCGTTGCAGCAAGCTGTATTGAACGATCTGTGTTAAAATGATTTGCTGCCCATCATTGTCGCACAGCCCGAAACTAACAGTGAGAAGCGTGTAGAGTAGGAGGAGCTTCTCCTCTGATGTCTGGGATATACATATGCTATGGGTTAACCGGTCATCTTTTTTGCCGCTTAGTGTACTTGACCCATATCACTTGTATGTAACATACATAAATACGTCATTCATAAAGTAAGATTATTTAGTAGATAATTTTATGTTTAACCATTCTTTAATAAATTATATTCTATTATTTATTATTGCCAAAACTATTATATAAAAAAATGAATGTCTAAATGTAGTTGAGTGTAGCTACATGATATGTGACGGACGGTGGCCGGGTGGTGAGATATGTACATACGTGCGAAAAGAGTGGGAGTATGGTCGTCCGCCATGGGCAGGGTGTGGAAAATGCAAAGTCTTCATAGCTCTGTACATACAGTAGATACAGTGTACTGTCCTAATTTCCAAGTATCCCATTTAAAAAGCGAAGCTAAGTATCTTTTCCCCATTCGTTTTATTATGATAATAAATTAGCCCTATGAAAAATTCCATTCAAACTTATCATTTATGTTTCCACTGAACATGAAAAGTAGATGATATATTATTATTTCAATATAGGCATGAGCGAATATAAAATAATTCTAAACTTTTTTAAAAGTCAGACATTTACAATAAGTCTACACTTTTATAAAAAGTTACAATTTCGAGAACACCTCGTGTTTTCTCTGCAGTCCAATTCATGTACACTTCACAATATTAATAGATCAATTGCTTTCTATTATGATAACAGCTTTTCGTCAAGGTGAATATACATTGAAATTGAGGATTCCATTAGTTCCGGAAAATGGCAAAAGTGCAAAATGCACAAGTTCTTCATTGTTATTGATCGGTTTAGCGTAATACGCAGGAAAGTAGGCAAAATTAGAAGAGGGTTTACTATTCAAGGATCGTTTAAAAGGGCTTATATTATATTTAAAATTAATAATTTGTCCGTCCAGTTAAAAATTAACAAAATCAGTTGAAAATTGCGTCGAAGTTCGATCTTATATGTTATATGTATACATATATATGCATATATAAATGTCTATTCTGTGTAATAAGTCTACCAATATATTATGTACATATGTACAGGGTGTAACATATCATCGGGGACCCTTTTTCAGGATCGATAGTACGCACCAAAAGGTGAAAAACGGACCAAGGAAGTTAGGTCCGAAAATCACTCCCTATCGAGATACAACCCCATTTGTAAAAAATTTTTTAAGAATCACATCTCCGAAATGGTAAGTCGGAGAAGAGCGGTTTTAATTGCAAAATAAGCGGAAAAGATCAAAGTTTACTAAAAAAAATATAACTGCTTCGAATATTACCGTTACGTAGCATTTTTATTTGTTTATAAAAAAAAACTTTGAATATTTCTATGATAGCGGTTGATTAAGAACTTGAGAAAAATAAGGGCAATGCGTCAAGACTCCCTTTACGAAGACAACCTAAAAAAAGTTCAACATTATTGTACGGTTTCGGCGTAAAAAATTGTTAAACACCGTTAAGTCGCCGGACTACCGACCGACCTAATGCTACTGACGACAGCTGATCCACATCTATCATATGTTTTCGAGCCGCCGCGCGACACACACTAATGTACAATAGAATGCGTGAGAGACCTATCAGTGTGAGTCACATGGCGAATCAGTAATCTTTCACGCATTCCCGTATAGTATAAATTTTTTTTTTTATTTTTTTACGTGGGGGAAATCTTCATAAACACCCGCCTACTTGGTGTGAGAAGACGGGTAGTGCCGGATTCTTACCGGCTAAAACCCCCACGGTGCTCATACTTACCTTATGCTCGAGATGTGTTGCTCAAAATGACCCCCGTCCATCTGGATACACGTCTGCAGTCTCTTCTTCATAGATCCTCGCACACTCACAAACACTCCCGGGCAATTTCGAATTTGTTCACACCCGACGAGAATTTGTTCTCTGAGCACTTCGACGTTCGGCACAGGCGACAAATACACTATTCCTTTTAAATGTCCCCACAAAAAATAATCGTCGCGATGGCACCGATGGAATGTTCCTCTCGATCGCAGTCGCTCGTAGAGTCTCTGAAAGGTTTTAGCGTTTGGTACGCGCCGACCAGGGAACCTTTCCGCGTATAATCGGCGGGCTCGATACCGATTTCCTTCAGCTCGGCCGTATATCAGTACCATATCCGCCATTTCAGTATATGAATAATCCATTTTTAACGCACTAATAACTCGCAAATATCACAAGATTTAGTTAATCGCACTACAATCGGTAAACGATTGTCGTCGACTGGTTTCGCGGCACATCGATGCTGCTTTGTTTTAGTTTTTAATTGCCGTCCGGCGACACCACCGTGGTTACCACCGTGGTAACCAAATTGTTAAGACAAAGCAGCATCGATGTGCCGCGAAACCAGTCGACGACAATCGTTTACCGATTGTAGTGCGATTAACTAAAACCTTGTGATATTTGCGAGTTATTAGTGCATTAAAAATGGATTATTCATATACTGAAATGGCGGATATGGTACTGATATACGGCCGAGCTGAAGGAAATCGGTATCGAGCCCGCCGATTATACGCGGAAAGGTTCCCTGGTCGGCGCGTACCAAACGCAAAAACCTTTCAGAGACTCTACGAGCGACTGCGATGGAGAGGAACATTCCATCGGTGCCATCGCGACGATGGCAGATCGCGATCGATGCAAAGTTTAACCACGGAAGAGGAGATACTAGAACGCGTAGCGGAGAATCCAGGAGTAAGTACGCGGAGACTGGGACTGCAGACCAACACGTCGCACATGAGTGCTTGGCGCAGGTTATTAGAAAATAATTTGTACCCGTACCATTTGCAACGGGTGCACACGTTGCAAAATGAAGACTACATTCCACGGAGGAATTTTTGTGCGTGGATGACGGGCATGAGTGCTGGGGACAGAAATTTTTTGCGGAACATTTTATTTAGTGATGAGGCCGGATTTACGCGGGACGGTGTAATAAACTTGCATAATTCGCACGTGTGGAGCAAGGAGAATCCGCATGCGATCGTGGAAAGTCGCAGCCAAAGACAATTTAGTGTAAACGTGTGGTGCGGGATAGTGGACAATATTCTAGTGGGGCCGTGTTTTTTGCCCGCCCGACTAGACGGTGTTAAGTATTTGAACTTTTTAAAAGTCAATTTGCCGTGTTTAATCGAAGACGTACAAGCCGCCCAGTTAAAGATGAACCATCTCAGGGGATAGTGCGGCGAGGGGATTGATTTTGCCTCGCGCGATTCGTTTGTCGTGACACGGCGTCGTGGCGCGGCACAAAGGCAAAGTCAATCCCCTCGCCGCACTATTCCCTGAGATGGTTCATCTTTAACTGGGCGAATCGTACCACTAGACTGCCGCCGGAACATGTGGTACATGCACGACGGAGCACCTGCTCATTACAGTGCCGCGGTACGCGAATATTTGAATATTATTTTTCCCGAAAAATGGATCGGTCGTGGAGGTCCAATCGCGTGGCCGGCTCGCTCGCCGGATTTACATCCGTTGGATTATTTTTTGTGGGGACATTAAAGGGAATAGTGTATTCGTCGCCTGTGCCGAACGTCGAAGTGCTCAGAGAACGAATTCTCGTCGGGTGTGAACAAATTCGAAATTGCCCGGGAGTGTTTGTGAGTGTGCGAGGATCTATGAAGAAGAGACTGCAGACGTGTATCCAGATGGGCGGGGGTCATTTTGAGCAACACATCTCGAGCATAAGGTAAGTATGAGCACCGTGGGGGTTTTAGCCAGTAAGAATCCGACACTACCCGTCTTCTCACACCAAGAAGGCGGGTGTCTATGAAGATTTCCCCCACGTAAAAAAATTAAAAAAAAATGTATACTATACGGGAATGCGTGAAAGATTACTGATTCGCCATGTGACTCACACTGATAGGTCTCTCACGCATTCTATTGTACATTAGCGTGTGTCGCACGGCGGCTCGAAAACATATACAGGGTGGCGCAAAATGAATCTTCCGATGTTGATTGGCTGCCATTTTTTTTTAAATGAAAAACTTGGAATGTTTTTTTTTATTATGTTTATTTAGTCCATTAGAATTTATTCTGTCAATTCGAGAAAATGATATCGGTCAAATGGGCGCCACCAGAATTAATGGCGCTGCGGGCTTGTTTTATGGCATTTTTCATCACTTCGGCGAGAATCTCGGGCGACAGATTTTCGCAATCGTGTCGAATATTGTCCCTGAGGGCTTCCAGGGTCTGAGGCTTGTTTACGTAAACTCGAGACTTCAAGAAACCCCATAAAAAGAAGTCTGGAGCGGTCAAATCGGGTGATCTGGCCGGCCAGTTTAAATCGCCAAAACGAGAGATGAGGCGACCCGGGAACGCTGCCTTCAGAATGTCGGTTGTGGCTTGTGCAGTATGCGTCGTTGCACCGTCCTGTTGGAATCACATGTCCTCCAGTCCCAATTCATCCAATTGCGGCAGAAAAAAGTCGGTCAACATAGCCCTGTAGCGCACACCGTCCACAGTTGTTGTTTGGCCCGCGGCATTCTCGAAAAAAATGGCCCGATGAGGCCTCCAGCGTGAATAGCGCACTCGATTTGACCGCTCCAGACTTCTTTTTATGGGGTTTCTTGAAGTCTCGAGTTTACATAAATAAGCCTCAGACCCTGGAAACCCTCAAGCGAAAATCTGCGATAATCTGTCGCCCGAGATTCTCGCCGAATAGTGATGAAAAATGCCATAAAACGAGCCCGCAGCGCCATTAATTCTGGTGGCGCCCATTTGACCGATATCATTTTCTCGAATTGACAGAATAAATTCTAATGGACTAAATAAACATAATAAAAAAAAAACGTTCCAAGTTTTTCATTTAAAAAAAAATTGCAGCCAATCAACATCGGATGATTCATTTTGCGCCACCCTGTATGATAGATGTGGATCAGCTATCGTCAGTAGCATTAGGTCGGTCGGTAGTCCGGCGACTTACCGGTGTTTAACAATTTTTTACGCCGAAACCGTACAATAATGTTGAACTTTTTTTAGGCTGTCTTCGTAAAGGGAGTCTTGACGCATTGCCCTTATTTTTCTCAAGTTGTTAATCAACCGCTATCATAGAAATATTCAAAGTTTTTTTTATAAACAAATAAAAATGCTACGTAACGGTAATAATCGAAGCAGTTATATTTTTTTTAGTAAACTTTGATCTTTTCCGCTTATTTTGCAATTAAAACCGCTCCTCTCCGACTTACCATTTCGGAGATATGATTCTTAAAAAATTTTTTACAAATGGGGTTGTATCTCGATAGGGAGTGATTTTCGGACCTAACTTCCTTGGTCCGTTTTTCACCTTTTGGTGCGTACTATCGATCCTGAAAAAGGGTCCCCGATGATATGTTACTATATGTTAGTAGAGTTGTTATCATTCTTCACGAATCACCAGAGTTCAACCATTCTTAATCCGAGCCTGTATACTATAATAATACTTCATAAATTGAAAAATCGTACCCAAGCGTTGATTCTAAGAGTTTAAATTCTTACTTCCTAATGTTAAACACAAATTATTATTCCAAATATTTCTCAATTTACATTACAAGCAAGAGTGAAAGTATTTTAAGTTCAGAACATGGTGTTGATGTTGCAAAACAGTAACAACTTCTAATGAAAAGTTCACATATTTTATTATTTGCAGTAAGTAAAATGTGTATACTTCAATTGAAATCAATGATTTTTCACAAGAAATAAATAAATATAAATAACTGTTATAGATCTTGACAGGACTTACCACGAATATCGTCTTTACAAATTTTTACGTCATGGCATTTTCTTCTTTTGTAAAATGATCGTGACTACCACGGTGAGCACGTGAAGGTTTTATTCTCTCAATTATTTTCTAAAACAGCAAAAAACGTAGAAGGTGGTTGCGAAACAAGTACATAAACTAAAGGGGAAAATTGCGAACATTGCACCACTTAAGAAGTTTTCATGCCTCAAGCAATTTTGTAGGCTTATATATAAAAGTATTACGTCAGGTGATAGGGTAACATCTTGTTTTAGTCATCCAAGAAATGAATTTATTATATCTACAGTGACATTACTTTTATAATATACAGGGTGTCCCAGCTAACGTGCACGTCCCTGAACCAGGTGATAGCTGAGGTAATCCTAATATAGGGAGGTGACATTCGTAATGTCGTATCTTAATTTATGGCCGAGTTATTAACGAAAAACGATAGCGGAGGGCTTCGTTGGGTCCGGCGGCGCGACAGTAGAAGGTCTGCACCAGTAGGGTACTGCGCCAGTAGGAACTGCCGCGCCGCTGGGCCCAACGGAGCCCTATGATTCGCTATCGTTTTTCGTTAATAACTCGGTCACGAATTAAGATACGACATTACGAATGTCACTTCCCTATATTAGAATTACCTCAGCTATCACCTGGTTCAGGGACCTGCACGTTGGCTGGGACACCCTGTATACATATATCGTAATTTCTGTATATGTATACAGGGTATAACAAAAATTCTGGAACACTTTTTCAGTATCGATAGTACGCACCAAAAGATGAAAAAAAAAAGCTATAAAGTTTTGTCTAAAAACCACCCCCTATCGAGATACAACCTCTTTTGTAAACATTTTTTAAAAAATCATATCTCCGAAGTGGTACGTCGTAGACGACCGATTTTGATCGCAATATAACCGGGAGAGACTAAAGCTTACGAAAAAATATCACTATCTACGCAAGGGAAGATTTAGTGAGTGCCTTTAATTTTTCCCAAGTTGTTACAAATCTGCTACGATATAGGTAATCGACGTTGTTTGGATTAAAGAAGAATAAATGCTATTTAAGAGCAATAATCGCAGCAATTCTATTTTTTCTACTATTTTTGATATTCTCCGGTTATATTGCAATCAAAACGGGTCTTCTAGGACGTACCATTTCGGAGATATGATTTTTTAAAAACTTTTTACAAAAGGGGTTGTGTCTCGATAGGGGGTGGTTTTTAGACAAAACTTTATAGACTTTTTTTCATCTTTTGGTGCGTATTATCGATACTGATAAAGTGTCCCGGTATTTTTGTTACACCCTGTATATTAGATATTTTGAAAGTGTTCAGAAATTATGATTTTGGCATTCAATATTATAAATTGTACTGTTTTGTCAACAAAGTTGTACCTTCTCCTGAAATAGTAAAGTTTAGTTTGCAGATAGTAACAAGACAGCTAAGAATAAGATATTATAAAAGGAATTAATTGAACATCACATTTTGGATAGGGATATATTTCGTCATTTTTCTCACCCTAGTACACTTATATGATCCTCGCGTACCCACATTTCACAAACAATACATTTTACGCCTTATAAAACGTTTAATTTTGCATGAAAATGAACATTACTAACAGTCGAATGTAAAATATGGGAGATTTGATTTATATGTAAGAATTATACCTGATTTTTTGGCACGAAACAACACACTCTTGTGAAAAAAATGATTGTTCAATACACACATCAGACTATACATTTATCGTAAAATATCGTATATGGTAAATAAGAATAAAGTAATTTACGCAGTACAATTTTGGTGAGCGATACGCATTTGGCAACTTACCCTTACTAAATACGATATTGCGCGTCGTCCTTGAGCAAAAGCCGTGCAACTTTATTTCCGCATCACTGCAGTTGTCGTGGTAAATACATACCGAATCATTCGGAGAGTACTTTCGTTGCCAATTATTTGCAAGTCATTGCTCCAGCATTTCAGATTGGTGGCGTTCATACTATGACATTACTAAATAATCGCAATTTCAACATCCGAGTGCTATTTTCGGTTGGTATCGTATTTACTACATGAATATCACATAACATTTACGAGCAACGATTAGTTTGAAACGGTGTTGACGGACGTTGCATATTAAACCTTGGACTTTATGATTTCTATGCGTCTCCTTCAATTATATTTTGTTGTTTTGAAATTTTACATGCGGATTATGCAGTTACAATAAAAAAACGCAGACAAGGTGATCACAATTCTCGCGCAAGGATAACAGGCAACATCAAGAAATCGGCACATTTCGCATATGCACCTGCATCGGTAGTAGTTTGTGAGTTTTTTTACTATTTGACGCCTAATAACCGTTCAAGGTGGGCGTAATATTCAGGGTAATTTTGGGGCTAACATTTTAATTATGTACCCTTCTAACAATAACATTTTTACCGTCAGATTTTCATGAGTGTGCTCGATGAGTTTGTTACCAATGTGTATAATTTACTAAACATCTAATTCAGAGTAAATGCGATACCTGCTGAAAATTTCCTTATTTTGACGACATCAGTATACAAAGAATAGGTATGGATCGGACAAATTTTTAATCGGACCGGAGCCATTATCCAAATTGGAGACATTTTAAGCTGGACACATTCCGGATAAATCTGGAAAATACGACGCAATACTTCGACGTATAGTTTCATAAAAATATCTTGACCGTAACATCATAAAATAATGATGTCCACGTTTTTTCCAGTAACATGTGCCCTACCAAATTCATTTACGCGGGAACTCGTATTTTACTACATAAAACTCTAACACAATATCTATACATATAGTAATCCTAATCTGATCGCTGATGAAGTTTGTGTCCGATTTGGAAAACTGTTTGTGTCCAATTAAATATGTATACAATTCGAATACTCCCATGTACAAAGAAACGATAAAAATACATTGCATTTTGTTTGGATTCACATATTAATATTACCGAATTGCTTCTATCACCGAGCAAATCCGGGAGTCGTAATTGTCTAATCGACAAAATAAATCATTTATCTTTTTTTTGTTAATCTTTATTAATTTGATTAAATAAGAAATAATTTGTATAGTTGTTGAAAAGTAGGAAAATAGTTTATATCCTGTACGTGTTATTATTAAATAGTATACTTGTCAAAATCTTTCCATAAAGTAAAATGTGTATTTCACCGCACGGCTAAAAAATAGATTTACTGACCATGTCTTTGTTGTGATTTTCCATCTCATGAACCATTTTTAAATGAAATTTAAAAGAAACGATCGGTCCTTATTTAAAAAGCTACATGTGAAAACTCTAACAATAATGATAATTCGATCAAAAAATTATATGCTTCCAATAGTAGTTGACAATGAGTAGGAAATGCTTAGTTAATGAACGTTCATGCATTTTCACTTTAATTTTATGAGACTGCTTGTAATTAATGAAGATTTTAGTAAATGTATGCATATTCTGTTAACCTTTATAGAAATATCGTAAGTTTTCTTGGAAACTTATATCTCTAGACAAATCTTTTTCGCAGTTAACAACGATTACTTTTATAATAAATTGTGTATTGATTGATACGAATCCGAAATTGTAGAGGTAAGATTATCCAGATGAAAACGAGAAATGAAAAACAATAATTAACCTTTAACTACTACCGCGACACTTCCGCTATATAAATATTAATTGTGGTATCAGGGAGCACCGTTACCAAAGTGGGGAAAGCAAACTTATCCTTTTTTGGTTACAATACATACCTTTATTCTACATTCTTCAAAGCAGAAGAGTGCTTACGTTCATAAAATCAAAAAGCGAAGAAATGCTTCAACGAAGTGACGCTGTGTAATCATTAGTTATTTTCAAATTCCATTTAATTATTACCCGTTTAATTATTACTTTTAATAATTTAATTAATACTTTTAATAAATTAATTAATTCTTTAATTATTAATTATTACTCGTTTCTCGCACTCGTCTATGCACACGTATAAAATCTGTACCAATATTCATAAAGTTATGTATGTAACTTTGAAGGGCCCTGTTCCAGCCTCCGCCTCCCCATTGCTTTGGATTGTAAATTGCAGCCACAGAATATTTTATCTCGATAAGGGCAGAGGATTCTGGTAGATATTTCATTACTATTTTCCTCTTATTATAATTGCAGCTGTAGAATCACACCTAAACCATTTCCATTGGATCCTAGTACGCCACTAACAGGTACAATTCTAAAACTTTTTTTTGCTGATAGTCTCGTTTTTGTTTTTATAATATAGAAACATCACGTTTAAAAGTGCAACTGTTAGGAACACGGTTATAAAATTGAACCAGCATGATATTTAAGAAAGAAAGAATTGCTTTACTTTTGTCGACTATGGTATTCGAGTGAAAGCGTTAGTCTTTCGGACACTTGCTGTCGAACGTCCTGTATACGAGGTTGTTTTGCTTAACTTCACCACTTGGAACATGTTCAATGCTTTTCATGGTACAAGGAGGCTATGCAAAAAAGTAATTACCAACGAAAATTGTTTATAGATTAAAGGTATCGTCAGTGACAAAATAGATGACCGATTAACGGACAGAATATGTGTTGTTAAATCTATTGAAATGAGGAAGTGAGATGTAGGAAATAAGAAGAGCTCCCCCCTCTGAGTACTTCTTACCACCCGTCTCGTGTTGCGTGACGAAGATGGGATAATAATTGTACCTTCGTCACGCAGCAACAAGGGTGAACAATGGGCGGACCTTCTCCAGTTCTGCCTGTGCTGTTTAGTGTGCGTTAGTCGGATTATTTTGCCTTCAACTGTACATTATTTAGACATTCTATATTTAGGAAACAGACGTAACATTTAAATAAAGATACCGACGACCCTGAAATCTTGAAAAAAAATCACCTTGACGAAAACGTTTGCTATCATAATATTTGCAACTACCTTCAAATAAATCATATTGTCAATTGACATTTTATAGGGAAATCAGAACTACTTAACGGAAACAATTTAGACGTTCGGGTTAAGTAAAACACCCTATGCAATGAATTTAAATGAAGGAAGTGTTGAATCAAACATATTAGGTCTACCCGAAAGTTCTGTTTGTTTCTATGACAACAAACTTCGACATGTAAGCACATGTTTATTTCGCGCATGTTCGGCTCTGTATTTTTATCGCTTAATACAGGGTGTAACAAAAATACTGGGACACTTTTACAGTATCGATAGTACGCACCAAAAGATGAAACCCCCTATCGAGATACAACCCCTTTTGTAAAAAATTGGTAAAAAATCGTATCTCCGAAATGGTACGTCGTAGAAAATGAACGAAGGTATAATTTGGTGAAGGTATAGTTTCTGATAGGACAAGCAGAAGATGGTTCGAAAAGTTTAAAACAGGTGATATCGACCTTTTCAACTAAACATTGGTTCAATTTTCCGCATCAAAAGATGAATTTTTTTCAAAAATGGGATATACAAATTGCCCTCACGCTGGCAAGAAGTCATTCATAACAATGGCAGTTATATAATTTAATAAAGTTTATTGACAATACGAAAAATTTGTATTTCGTTTTATACCAAAAACGGACAGAACTTTCGGGAAGCCCCAATATTTAGAACTATTCGTGAATATATCTGAACATTAGTCAAATTTTACGACAACTCGAGTCATAAACAGTGAGAAAAATTGTTTTCAAACAAACTTTGCAATCTTTATAAGGATTATCCGAATGAAACTTTATTTGTTAGTTATCAGTTTTGTTTATTTATCTGTAAATGAGGATGATTTCCCATGCGAAAATTATATCTCTACCACGCAACCCCATTGTTTCGTAAAATTAAAATACAAAATGCATGACAACAATTGTATTGCATAGTGAGCAACAGTTTGTAACAATTTATAAGGACTACCCTTTGCTAACAATTTGCATTTCCATATCCAAGATAATATGTATGTTACTTGTATGTATACATGTTACATACATACGCCCGCGCACAAGTTATTTAAATGTCTGCACAACCATACAGTTTTTTAAACTAATTATAGATATATTTGAAATTATTTCCCCAAGACAAATATTATACCGTCGGACGCATTTTTTCGTAATTTCATCAAAGCTTTGAATTCCGTCTTATGCCGAACGTTACCATACACTGAAACCTAAAGTGAATGCAATTACCATACTTCTATATCTTACCAAGAAATGCATCATTTCAGATCCACAACTTTCTAATTTAAATGGTACAGTTCGATCCCCTTTAATCATCTGCGTTTGGTTTCATTGCTAGTACCCTTGGTCTCTAACTGTTATAGGAGAAGATATAAATTGATTAAATGAAAATAGGGATTAGATAAATATGATTTTTTAAACACTTAAAGTTAATGCGCACTACTTCTATTATGAATTTACTAACTTTCCATTGTTAATTAATTCATAGGTTTCGTTCAGGACTGTTACATAGTCTTAATACATATACAATATGAGCAC
The DNA here is from genome assembly GCA_917499265.3 of Mimumesa dahlbomi. Lineage (NCBI taxonomy): Eukaryota > Metazoa > Arthropoda > Insecta > Hymenoptera > Crabronidae > Mimumesa > Mimumesa dahlbomi. The sequence continues at coordinate 3,632,857 of OU824118.1, read as the reverse complement.
ATTGTGGAATGAAATTGAAATAATAACTTTTCTTAGCATTCGTTTGAGCGTAGTTTATGGTAGATCACTTTATTAGTTGCCTTTTCTTGGTATGTTTGAATGAGCCAAGTCATTATTTACTTTCTGTACAATATAAATCTTATGAAATGAAAGCATCGTGACTAATGTCATGCTACCGGATATGTCACCTGACAATTTGATGTTTTCGATTTGATATCTTCCTTGTCCTTGTTCCTACAATTTACGGGCTACCTCGTATCGACGGACAATACACTTGTTTACGTACGCACAGAAACTGCAACTAAATAAGAAGAATAGAATGCAAGCATTTATTTTTTACTCCATATTAATTCAAAGTAAAAGTAGAAATTCCGAACTCTATAGAGTCAAGGGTAGAGTACTACATAAATTCCAACAAGTACCGAGAAGTCCGCAAATTAGCAAAATATGAAGAATGTCTAAAACAAAGTTGATAGAAGTTTGCCATAATGTTGTTCATTCGACACTATAGGACGTACGTACATACATATGAATGTATACCAACGTACTGCATAACGCTGCTTCTATATCAAATTGGTCCACTACTGGAGCAGCATTTAAGATTTAACTAAAAATCACATACGTTATACTCCTTGGTATACAATGTGTGGAACCGATCTAGTTTTTTTCGAAATTTTGAAAATTGTCAAAGTAACAGCTGTTTAAAGTTTGGGGTTTTGTAAGAACAGCTAAACTTTAAAAAAAACATATTTAAGTAACGTAAATCCTAGAGCAATTTTCTTTCTTGCAAATTTTCATCGGAAATAATGCAATTTTTCAATGAAACATATAATTTACTGAATTAACAATGTTGACTACCATAAATTTCTAATTTTGTTAACCAATTGAAAATAGCCTTTGCAGTAGTTTTAAAAAATTTGAAAAAATTAAAAAACCCATACTTTCAACCTTTTGCTTCAATAAATCATTTTTAAAACAGCGGTCACTGTTATACGTGAACGTATCAAAATCGGGAATGTTAACCATATAACCCTTTCACGCGTTCCGATAAACAGTTGCCGGTCCCCAGTTTTCGCCGCCGCTCCAACGTTCTTAGCATTGTTCGGTAATTCAATCAACAAAAAAAAGTAACACTACCAATTGTTTAAAAATCTGAGAAAATTTAAACAGCTAATCTAGACTATCCCCTTTTAGCATATGTGTCGAAAAATATAGATACTCATTTAATTACCGAGTAACAATCAGTTGCAATTAACCACACGATACGATGCACGTCGCACTCGTAGCACTGCTGCGTTTCTAATCAGAGATAGTTTATCTACTAATTGTTTAAAAATCTTTAACAATTCAAACGACTACAATTACGGAAATTGATTGAATCTAACGGTCCAACGCGGCCTCGCTATATGCTTTTGTTAACCTATTTAATCTTGTTCAGATTTTTAAATAACAATCAGCATAAATAAATTAAGTGTGATATGAAATGTAGCAGTGCTAATACTAAGACTAGCATCGTATCGTATCTTTAATTTCAACTAATTATTATTCTACAACTACAAATGTGCCTATCTTTTTGGAAACATATGTATACTAAAAGAGGGTAGTTTAACATATCTGTCCAAATATTTTCAGATTCTTAAACAATTGACAGTACAACTTTTCTTTATACTGATTCAGTTATTAAGCAACGCTTGCAATTAGTTAGTACGTAAGAGCTGAGGGCGGGGAATGACGGCGTGGTAACTGCTTGTAGAAACACGTTACACGCTAACATGCCTACATCGTTCGAAATTTCTTAGTTGACGTATAAAATTGTCGCCTCTTTTAGAAACAGCTTTTTGATGAGAACGATTCAAAGGATACGTTTGATTTTTTTCAAATGTATAATAACGTACCTGCAGAAGGTATATTCAATTGGTTAACAAAATTAGATATTAATGGTGGCCAACATTGTTAATTCAGCAAATGATATTTTTCATTAAAAAATTGTATACTTCGTGATGAAAATTTTGTTAGAAAGAAAATAGCGCTACGATTTTCCGTTATCGAAATATGGCTTTTTAAAGTTTCACTCTTCTTACTAAACTACAAACTTTGAACATCTGTAACTTGGCAAATTTGCAAAAATTCGAAGCAATAAGATTTGTTCGATATATGTATTGTTACCCAAGGAGTATCACAATTTGTGATTCTTAACAAAATTACAGATTTTACTCCAGAAGTTGATTAATTTTATGTGCAATGGGATGTACGTATAAAGATAGAAACGTGCTTCGATGCAATCCGGCGGAATATTTCTAACGACCTCGCTAAAGAGACGTGAAAGCGGAAAACAAGATTTGCATGTACATGGAATTGTGTAAGGATGGCGGATGCACGAGGAACGTTTCGGACGTATGGATGTAAGACAAGTTGTAATTGCAGATGGAGCAGGAGACACGGTCACGGGGTATCAGGAAACACGGCACGCGACGTGATTGATTATCGCACCGGCTACATAAAGTCCCATCTGCGCTCACCGTCAGGAAGAGTTCGGTGACTAGACATATCGTCGAAGGTAAAACGTTCGTTTGCTCGGCAAGTAATAGGAACGCGCGAACACTGTACGCGTTACAGCCAAACTAATCTCACCATACTTATTAAATACACAAACAATTCATGTATGATATGTCCCTTTAAACGTTGTGGATTATTCTGGTACTCGGGATGACCGAAACTTTTTCAAATTCTTCACTGCGATACACTCTTAGATTTAGTATCTGACTAAAGTGGGAGTCTTCTCTTCTTTCTTAGATTTCTTTATGGAACTTGCAAGCGAGAGGTATTTAAGTAAACGCTAAATAAGTTTACTAGAGTTTTATGTGTCGACAGGTAGTCTCTGGATATTTTTAATTTCAGAAAGTGATAAGTGACTTACAGATCTCCAAACAAAAGTATATCATAACTTAAAAAAACATAAAATATGCAAAGATATGAGCCAAGTAGAAGAGGATGGAATTTTAAAATATAGCTTTCTCGTTAACATAAACTTCATTATACGAAATATTTGGATTTAAACAAATGTGACTACACGTTACTTATTACCTTTTATTTATGTAACTTTAACACAATAGTATCGCTAAACATAAATATATTCAAGTAACGTCAACTAAATTTCTGCGCAAATGATTTCCCCCATGTACTTAATAAAGCTGCTTACTACTTTATTAAACGCACTTGGTGGCACGCTTGATGTCCAAAATGTAGCATCACAAATACCTCAATCTATTTGTAATTGAACATGATAACAATCCGTATCTATCTAAAAGGAAATTAGATATGGCAATCTGTTTAAACGGTTGCTGTTCATAAGTTAAAAAGAAACGACATCAGATATTAGAACATCTGCACTCTGTACAGTAAGAAGCTCCCTTTAGACTGAGTTTTAACAACTGTTTTTTAATGTCCAACATCCCAAACTGTTTAGACTTACAAAGTTGTTAGGGGAGATCAGAGTTGACACTGCATTTCTCATCACCGAACCTTAGATAAGAAGCAGGTCATTAAGTACATTTAATAGAGTAGAAAGCAGATTTATTTTAAATGAGATCAAATCATTTTCCGGGAAATTTAGTTAAAGTTAATTGAATATATTTATATTTAGCGATGCTATTGTGTCGAAGCTATACAACAATTTGTACTTACCTAGTTTATATGTATAAAATATAAGCAACCTTTCCCAAGATGCATCCTCTTGTACTTGGCCCATATCTTTGAAGTTTTGTTAGCTTTTTTGAGGATATCACTTCATTCGTAGAATTATGCAACTTAGAAGTGTTGACACTTTACGAAGTTTTCCCGTGGTACCTTCATAAAACGCGGCCGCCATGAACATTTAATATAGGAGAGTAAGTAAATTTCAGTTAATTGAATATATTTATTTTACAATATATTTTATTGGGGCGATATCTCGTGCACTTCTAGTGCTTTCTTATGGATTTTAATTCATTCGTCGAAACATTGAGAAGCGTAAAGTATATTGTTGTTTTTCTACTGCGATGACGATGTGCAAAAATATAAAAGTTTGCCTTCAAACGTTTTTTCTTGTTTAAAAATGTTGTAATAAGAATTACGTATGTGTTTAGAAAATTTCAAGGTTTCCCAGTACGTCAGAGATTGTTAAAAAATTTTCATATATTGTGGGTAATATTGAAAATGGAAACACAATTGAAGGAATTACTTACCGAAATGATATATATTTTTTTAGTGAAATACAGTGCAGGTTTTGTGTAACGTTTTGTTTTGAAGTTTATAATTCGAAAAAGTAAACATAGAAATGAACAAATCGGATTAATTAAAAAAAAGACGAGGCTTATTATAAAACTGTATAAATTTAACATAATTTTTTGTATGAATTGTTGAAAAATGTGTTTAATTTTTAGAACATCAATACGGTTCAATGTATATCTTTGAAAACATTAATTTTTATTTACACACAGCATCGAAATCATGTCCTCTAAACATGTATCTCAGCGACTTGTTTGAACAAAGGATAACTTTCAAGTTATGAATACTTCGTTATCGCAGCATCTCCTGATCTAATTTTGTAGTACACTTTCTATACAAAGCATGTAACAAAGATTTCTTGACTATACGGACAACAACGCGTGTTGCCACAAACCCAATTACTCGCCAAACATCGGGCACAAGAATAAAGAAAAATTTGCTTATTCTTTGCTGGAAGATAGGTTTACAGAATATACGGACTATGTCCTAATAAATCTTGTAGAAATTCGAAAATACACTTTGGCATGTATCAGAAAATTTTTAATTAAATATATTTTGCCAGCAATTTGAGAACCCGATACTTTAAATTTACAAATGACGGATATCACTCGAAGATTTTCCTAATTATTTTTTGTTAACCTCCACGTCTATCGTAGTTTAAAATGTTGTACATGTTTAATAGCACGATGCATCAAATTTTGGCTATTACTCAAAAAATATCGAATTGTTACAAAATTCCTTCAAATTGTATTTTTTTCGGCATTACCTTCAACAAATTACATATCAAAATCAGTGTTTTGAATACGAAAATCGTCGACACATACCGTTAAGTTAACGCTGACACCGCCTGGCGGTGTATCCGTCACCGTTACAATGAAAATTGGCGGCGACGACGGTAGAGACGTTTTCCGGTTTGTTAAAAAAAACACTACATTTGAGATCATCTAGTCTATAATTAGTCTTAAAATTCCCGTCTGGACACCGCCTTTCCAAATATCATCGTACTTATAGAAAAAAGTCCGATGTTAATGGCGTTTACATAGCCCGAAAACGACGATCGAATTTTTCCTGTAAAGAGAGTTAATCAAGGTGTGTATCTGTCGGAACTCTTGTACATTGTTTCGTGGTATTATACGTTTATTCATTACACTAGATTTTCATCGTAAAGGCTCAAGTTTTGGTTGGATAATTTCGATTGTCGATTAAATAGAATTTCATAAATGAATATACGGTAGGTATATATTGGATGATAAAATTTTGTACAATTTTTACAAGATATATGATAATGTGACGAGAAAATCCGTCTCATAATCTCAATGTTACTCACAAATAGCATTCTTTTTAGAAAAGAAAGAAATCATGAACGACATAAATGATTTTCAATGCTACCGCAAATGAAACTATTATTTTGTGCAAATAAGTCATATCATAGTTCGATTCTTGTTCTTCTTGCTTTTTTGCGCTTTTAAATGAACAGTATCCCCCAAAATCGTATTTTATTGCTCAAACAGATTCTTATAATTAATTGTGATCTTATCGTTTAAGGCATTGGTTTTCTATGCATTACAAATTAAATATTCTTAAATCTTTCATATTCACGTGGTAAATTTTATTCAGTATTAGTATAGCTAAAGTTAGATTACAAATACGTACGTTATAACACATCCAGACAATCAGTAAGAATGAATTAGAGTAAACCGACACGTAGGTAATATTTCCCTCGTCTATAGGATAGACTCTATACAAACAGGGTATCCTAGAATTAATTATGGGACAAACGGAGATGCATCGATTATTAATAACAAAAGAAATGGAACAGTCCTTTACCATTTCGTGATCTGAGGCCGTATTCTTGAGATACGAGCTTTCAATGTATCGTGGTCTGACTTCCTGAAAAGTATTGCCGCACTATTTGCTGATCGCTGTTGGTTGCTGGTTATGGAAAAAAAACGATCACCACAGTTTGATTGAACGAGTGCGATAGCAAATACAAGAGTATCTCGATCTGTGAAGCGTCAGTCTTCACCTTTCAAGTCAATTTTATTTCCAGCAGAAATCACCACTTTACAGATTAAGAGATCCTTGCAATTGCTATCGAACACTTATATATCAGCGGTGATCGGTCTCCTTTCCACAAGTGGCCAAGTGCTTTTCTGACAAGTAAGTTTGTGAGTGTATATGCCTCCAGTTGATATTCAAACTGCGCTGATCGAAAGTCAGATAACTATATTTTAGACGCTGATATCTAAAAAATGGAACCTCAGATCAACAAATGATATGGAACTATTCAATGTTGTTTGTCCCATAATTCTGGGACATCCGGTACAGATACATGTATAGAATTTCTATATTTAGGAAAAGTAGCATATTTTCATTACATCGTTTCTAAAAATTCTATTTCTATTTATTTCTCCATAATTTTATCTTACAAATTTATTGCGATTTATTAAAATTAAGAGTTTACCTGCTTGTTCAATAACAGTATTGACGTCGTTTACTATAATATCTGTGGACAAATAATATCGCCAACCATAATCAGTTTACGTCACATAGACAAAAAATAGAAGATAGTATATTAATATTGGAATATATCAAGTTCGCTCAATTATTAGAATTACCACGTACAGCCTCCAACATACTACACGCTAAAGTTAAGGAAATATATTCGTAATACATGTTTCCACTGATCCTTGAAAATCAATTAATCCACTGATAATTAGCAATTTTTATAACAGATTATTAATATGAACATGGGTAGAACAAATTGATCTGTAATCAAATCTCTACATAAAACAAATCTTATAAGATACATGTAGTTAAATTAGCCATTGTATAACACTTTACTGATGTACGGATATCCCAATTTTTATGTTCAATTTAATATTTTTTAATCACGTATATTGACTGAAAAACTTACATCATACATATACATGTATAGTCAATTACATACATATACAAATAATTACCTTCAACGTTGTATTCAAAAAGAATTATAATTATTGTGTTAGCATATGTGTATCATAGTTTTTCTTAGCGAAAATTAATACACCCGGGATTAAGGATGCTTGCAAAACAAATGTGATGTGTTAATAATAAATCTAATTTATTAATAAGATCACGATTGTCATTTATTTTGCGACACATTACAGCGATGCGAAAGTGATTCTCATTTATCTGGGATTCTTACGAATTGGGTGAATAGGATGATCCATATGGGATAAATCTGGTGGATTTTTTTCAAAGTGGGCAATTTCTTGCATTCCTTCAGCAGCGATTTCCCAGAGCTCTGGGTGTTTACTCTTAAAATTGTTATACCATTTCTTTACAGAAGGCCATGAATCTAACTCGAAATTTATAGCTTCCAAACACATAGTTGCAGTAATTAATGGAAAATCGGCGATGGTCAGAGTATCTGTGAAATAAAAGATGACGTCAATTACGTATAATTAAAGTTACCTACGATTTTTCAATAAACACTTTAAATAATTTATTTTCCACATTGTCATTTTAAATTAAGATACACAGATATTTTTCGTAACAATTAAATTATTTTTCAAGAATAAAGGTCTTTAAATACCTAACAAACATACCGAGTTTAACTAAACATCGAGGACCTTTATCAGGATTGATAGTAAGCGCCAAAAAAGAAAAAAAAAGAGAATAAACATAAGACCGCAAACCACCCCTTGTCGAGGTACACCCCCTTTTTAAAAAACGTAAAAAAATGATTTCTTGTAGGTTCGCAATCAACGTGTTAATGATAGTTAGTATAGTTAATTAGGCAAATGGCATTTTTCATTGAAAAATTTTGATCGTTTCTGATAAAAATATGAGTCTAAATTGCACTGCAATATGTTGTTACTGAGATATGATTGTTTTAGGTCTAGTTATTTTGGCAAAACTTTTAAAATTTCGGAGAAACAAAGTTAGTTTTGTGTTTCGTACGATAAGGAGTATATCGTCAGTGTTGTCGAAAATATTTCCAGATGTAATTCCGAAAAGTGATCGATTTCATGTGGTATGAGCATCCTGTATAATCTACAGACCTAACCAGACCATATACAGTATATGTATATGTACATACATGTGCTGATGTACCTGCTCTCAAAGAACGAAACTTCTACATGTGTTATATGTCTAAAATTTCTATGCATTATATTTTCTGTGCTTTGAAATTTTTCGACTTTAAAATGCCTGTACCTCGATAATTAAAAGCTTTTTTATGAATATGTTAAACACTGTACATAATTGTGTATGTATACTGTATAAACAATGGGAAAAATAAAATTTAATATCTACTGGGTGCAAAATACTTAGGTAAGTTGTGTGTGTGTATGCATTTCTTAATTGTAACCAGTCTAATATTTCATTACTTACTTCTAAGATTGTTAATGATACTATAGAAATTACTTTTTACTAATAATTGCGTTGTAATACCTAATAAATATGGACCCATGCTATTTTGTTTCAATTGATTAAAAAGGTAAACAACTGTACTTTTAAATAAAGGTAAGCTACTTACTACCCGCAGCATACTCCGAATTTTCACGTCGTAAGTATGTTTCGAATGAATCCAAAGACATCTTCACCTTTTTTAATCCCAAAGAAGATCGTTCGTAATCGAAAAATATAGGTGCCATCTGTAGAAAAAGTGGAATCATTTTAGTTATTTAATCACTGTACTTTCCATGTATGAGTAAATAAATAAGATGAATAAATAAAAATATATTTTATGTTGTTTACAATTTACATAACGACTCATAATTCTTTGATTTCGAGAGAAGAAAGTCGAATAAATGGCAAAATTAAATTGTCTTGAAAAATGTTAGAGTAAAAAACGGACGTAATGAAATTAATTTTGCACAAAGTACGCTTACCACATATTCAGAGATATTGCGGTAGTACATTGCCAAGTTAAAACAGAGGCGATGATTAACAATGGCGCGAGCTTCTGGATCCTTTGGATATAGTTTCCCAGCTTTATCGTACTTATCACCAAGGTATTGCAGGATGGCATTGCTGTAATATACATAGGTTGAATGATAGATATACGTATATGTATGTACACATATGCATGAAATACAATCAAAATAATTCTATCAGTAAATGGAAAATATTACGTAATGTAAGAAATAAACATTTGTGAGCCCTGCTTTTATGCCACAACCACCAGCAGTCGTCGTTCCCTTTGGTTGCCAGAGGTTGTGACAAGGAGATGCACGAGTTTTTGACGAATTGTCAAATGATCAAAATCTCTCTGCTCTTGGTTTGAGGTCCTGTACTATAAATATCCTCCAAGTAAAGTTACTGCATATACAATTCAGCAACTTCGTTCGTATGTGTGTCGCAATATTATTAATTTACTAAAATTTCACGTATTTATGTACGTTAGTTTGTGATTACCATAATAAAAATTAACTAATTGTCGAAACACGTATTCGCAGTTTTTTCCTCAACGGTTATTTTTTATGTGTGTTAAATTTCAATTTCTATAATATCCTATAGTATACGTTTCCGATTTAACCTGTTCAATCTATAAGGTCCATGTATTAAATAGAAAACCTTACCTTTCTCCCATAATAAGATCGCCATCAACCAAAACCGGTATTTCTTTCTGTGGGTTCAACTGCAAAGTACATTTTTAATAATTCCATAAATTGTTAACATAATCGATGAAATGTATAAGCAAGTTAAAAGAAATACCTGTGCATACTCTTGAGTCATGTGCTCACCCTTCCCGAAATCCACATCAATTAGCTCATATTCGATGTTCAGGCCCTTTAACGCCTGACGACACGCAAGGGATGGTGGTCCGTCGGAAACGGAATAGAGTTTCATAATTTCGCTGAAAAAATATTTGCGATTTTCATTTATCAAAATTATGAGTGTTATAGAATTCTTAAAATAATATATAGATACACTGAAAAGTTGTCTAATATACATATAGAGGACAAATAAAAATTAATTTGTATATTAATACACCATCAGAACGACATCTATTCGTAAAAAGTTAAACATCCATAGTATTTTAATATAACATGCAACATTAATTGATCTCTAGATGTATGGAAATTTGCAAACCCAATATCTATTTAATAGTGTTGCATGATTGCCACCGAAATTTACGCCTTTTGTATACATAACACGTATAATCTAAACTAATAGAACAGTATTTTAAATATAAATGACATATGTGTATACGCAGCAAAACGTTTTATATTTAATTGAAATTTACTAAAAATGATGAAGATAGATTGAAAGAAAACAATGTATTCCTAAACTAGCAGACTTACTTCTAGAATGTAGGAAATTCCTGTATTTTATTATTTGGCGTGTTTTAAGAAGAATCGCGTTTTAGAAAAACAGCAGTAGCAATATTTTTGGCCTGTTATAGAAACTCCTCACATATAAAAATTTTCTGTATAAATGAACATTTAGTTTCTTACGTAACTGAGCGTTACAACATACGTTACGATATTTGAATAACATTGCAATGGCTTTCACGACTTGCACAAATTATTTCTGGAAGTATTGCCCAAGATTTTATTATATGGTATTCGAAATTATAATTTAATTTTTTCTAAAAAAAATATTTACATGGTTAAAATGTAACTATTAAATAGTGTAACCATTATCACAGCTACAATCTAGCTGAAACGTTTATCAATGGATGTATTTTCGTATAGCTATGTATTGTATGTTTTGTAAATAATTGTAGTTTAAAAAAATTCTAACTCTCAATAAAAGTTACGTTGCTCATCTGTGACACCACACCTTACATGTTACGTGGAAGAATATTTTATCCGAACGTTGATAATGGCTAATAAACTACACAGACTTTTAGTCCCCGATTGTAAACAAAGAAATTGCTATAACTGTCAGATGTATTACATGAAATGGTACTTACGCGTGCTATCAGGATAATGAAACACAAAGTATATGAAAAGAAAACTCGTGGAACCTTTGTAATGAACCTGAAGGCATGAAGACAACTAATGAGATACGTTCGCTCAGTACCTTTCACTCCGTTAATCTTCTCAAGGTCCCAGTAGTATCTGGCCTAGATTACAATTCGGTTTGGATATCTACCCACACGTTTATATGGCTAATTACGATCACCTGTCAAGTAAAATCATACAAAAAATAAATGTGGTTAATCGTGTTATTCCCGAAATCTGATTAAAATTATGTTCTTGGCATTCAAGTGATTGATATTTTATACTTGTAATTTTATAACTGTTGATGTTCCTACTCTCATAAAGTTCTACATGCCGGTATTTATGCATTTTAAAAGTTCTATACATTGTATTTCCCGCGCTATGAAATTTCTGAACCTTAACATTTCTACAACTGAAAATTTTCGACATTAGGAAACAATGTGTATGTAGTATACTATGCTATGCTAAACTAAACTATGCTATGCCATGTTACGCTGTACCATACTGTATATTGTATACATCGGCGAGCATCACTAATCAGTGATTGATGTGAGACTAGTACTATTAATGTTTATTTTAGTACAATAGTTCATGACAGCGGTCAGAGAAGGTACGTACATATCGTTTACCTCAGGGCTCCTAAAGTGCGGCCTCCGACAGATCATCTACGATCTCGAATTTATAGGAACAATTTACAATTTTACAAAAAAATAAATAAATTTTGTCATATTACTTATAGTTAAAAATTGTCCAGTTAAAAAAAATTGACATGTAACATTGTATTGTCTTAACGACTGTCCGCATTAGGTCATGCACGCTAAAAGTGGGATCCTCAAAAAAGTATAATAAAATATGGGCCAAGTAGAAGAGAATATAATTTTGAAATCGATTGTTCATTAACATAAACTTCAACGCAATAGTAGCGCTAAACGTAAATATATTCAATTAAAATTAATTAAATTTCTACGAAAATGATTTTTTCTTATGTACTTGTACTGCTACTATAATACTACTCTACTAAATGAACTTTGTGGTCCACTTTTTACGAAACCTGATGTTCGAAATGTAGTGTCACAAATACCTCGACCTATTTCTAATGAAACGTAATAACAATCTGTATCTATCTGAAAAGAAATTGCATATTGCGATGTGTATGAACGGTTGGTGCTAACATAAGTTAAGGAAAAACGATTTTAGATATTTAAAACATCTTCACCCTGTACGGTATTAAGCCGAGTTTATACATTGTTTTAACAACTCGTCTTTAATGTCGGCCATCGTGAACTATTTAGACTTATACAGGGCGTCCCAAAATTATGCAACAATCGGGAACATGGAGATTGTTTATAACAAAAGCAATTGACAATTTCTTTACCCTTTTGTGATCCAAAGCCTCATTTTTTAGTTACGAACTTCCAAAATATCGTGGTATGACCGCCAGCCCGCGCGGTTGGAACATCAGTTGGAGACATACATACATATGTATACATATGTAGTACGCGAGAAAAGTATAGACGAGCGGTCAGCGGGTTAAGATCCGAAAAGGACGATAGAATTAAAAAATATTCCAAGGGCTAAGTCACGTCGTCAATCTCTTAGACTCAGTCTTCAAGCTGTGAATTCTACCTAAACAAACTCATAGAAAGATTTTAGAAATTAAAAGTCTTTTACTCATCGCCCTACTCAGAATCCAACAAACGGTAAACGAAAGTTTCACGATTTTATATTTTGTATAGAACAATGAATCAAGTTTTTTGTATTAATGTCAACAAAATATTTAATATTTGTTTATTTTGAAGTCCGTCAGTACTTAAAGATCGATATTTACAAATTTATTTACACAAAATCAATATGCCGTTTAAAATTTTTTAATAACTGTGGAACTCTTGGGAGCTGTAGAGTCCCTTTCCCGTTTCAACGTCAGTCCCAACGTTACCATTTAGAGTTCGAATGTAGGATAACTGTGGGTTAATAGTAAAAATATGATATGCAAGTTATAATTTGTGCGTACTAATAATGTTAGCTTTGTCATGGGAAAGAAGGATAGACCGGTACAAAACTATATGTGGCAGCAGAAAAATATTCTTTTACAGACAGGAATATTCAGTTTTTCGGATTATATATGAAAATTATAAATATCGACTTCTTCCAATATTTGTCTATATTATAAAAAAATGCACTTTCTTAAAATTCATTAGCGTTCTATTTAGCATCAATAATTTTGATATTTTCCGATAATGTGAAATATAATGAACTCTACGTCAGCAGAAAATTAATGTAAAAATAAAATAATTTCGTACAGTATTGAGCTGATGCATCTCTAATGTTACATTCTTTTAGTTTTCACAATAAAACTATTCGTACATTACATATACCTCAATCTAATACTCTAAAATTCAATTAAAAATCAAGAATAACTAATAATCATGCATGAACTACGGTAAGTATTCGATATTTATCCGAAACTCGGGTTCGGCCAGGCGTAATTATCCCGTCCCAGGTCTACCTAACCATGAATTTCTTTCTTAACACACTGTATTCTGTCTAGGATAGTTTACGAGTTAGAATATTCATGGTGCAACTTCAAGGTGTTGTCACTTTTTAAATGTCCGATTAAGACAACATAAAAGCAAATTTATGAAGTTTTATTAAAATCGGTCCCGTACAATTCTGTATGCAGTATGTCTTGTCAATCACGACGTTCGGTTTTTGGCTCGAGATTTCGCGTAAACCATGACACGTATGACTCACTTTATTCAGAAATGCTTTATCTAATTCTAATTTCACAGTGTACATGCACATACAAATACTTGACGCTATGATAAATAAAAATGTATAATTTGAAAGGTATTCTTTGTCCTAACACCGCACTGAGGGTTATGTTGTGAGGACATTTTGACGTTGATGAAAAGAAAAGTGAGAAAAAGTTTTCAATATTCAAATTGCAGGCAATTTAAGCTTAAAAGATTAAAAACATTTTAACAACAATTTTAAAAAAAGTTGAATTAAATTTGTAATCTCTTTATAAATCTTCGAGGTTCTGAACTTGAGCTGAAAAAAATAGTTCTTCATTTCTGTATCTATTATGGTTTGAAAGTTATACATATTGAAAAAAAAGAATGCAAAGCATTTGGTAAATTCCTTCAAACAGATTTTTTCAATATTGCCTATTAACATGGCTGCATAAAGCCTGATCACTTGACACAAAACGCACCATTTACATATAACTAACAGAAGTTATACACAAATTGTTCTGCGAATGTTTTCTTTTCAAATCGTATCTAATGTTACTTCTTATAATTTTTTTTGTTGTATTTATATCATTGGATGTGTATTAACAAAGTAACTTTTTATGAATTTTCAAAAATTACATTTAAACGTGTGTATGTATAAATTCTAAAGTCATAGAACAAAGGGAATCATTTCTATATCTTCCCAGATTTTACTATTATTTTTAACCTGTTAATTAATTAAAGTATCTATGTATCATGAAATAGAAAATACCTACATACAATTTCCAATAGATATGAGTTGATCTAAACGTGGTCAGGCAACGATTCCTTATGGGAATACTTCAACCATTTGACTTGCCCTTCTGTAGAAATCGTTAACTATGATGTGTTTCGTTTGCCTCATGATTAAAGAAGTTATACTTATGGTCCCCATAATACACTACAAAATTTTCAATGTACTGTGTATATGCATAGTAGTATCTTAAAACGATTACATGTTTAGATACAGATATCAACAATTTCTCAAATTCAAAGTTTATTTATGAAAACATTATTAAACAACAAACTTATTATAGCAAAAATAATAGTTGTTTGTATACTTTTCTTTAATTTGGGCAATTTTACATTGTACCTGCATCATTCAAGAATGTCCAAAGATATTATTACTCCAAATTATACATCCACAAAATGAGAACAAGGGTATAAACTATGTTTAACATTGCTGTTATGAACGTGTATATGTATATCTATGTATGTATATATAAAAGTGGAGGAATTGTTTGGTCTAACATGTATGAACGTATGTATGTGACATACGCTAAAGTTAATTAGTGCTGTCCATCAATCTTTCCTGCCATCTCTGTCTTGCTCTTTTTTTCCTCTTCAGGAATCTGTCTTGGTATGTAAATAAAACACGTAGGAAAGAGGCACATCAAAATACCCAAATACACAGTATTAAAGTATCCTTTTGAATACATTTATTAATAGACTTATCATTAAAAACTGCATTTCTGAAAAGTGGACCAGCTGCTTTCGATATATGTAACCACGCTGCTGCTCCAAACCATTAATATGAAAATAATATCTACACATCAAAATAAAGTTTTATATGATTTATTTTCCTGCTATGCCAGTAATTAAGTTTCCATCTAAAAACTATGTTCATAAATAAAATGTCGGTAGATTCAGTATTCAAAGTTTCACTACTTTAGTGTAAGGATAACATAGCTCAAACATACATTCAGACACTATTGTATAAAAATAAAAAGAAATTAAATTAATTAATTTTACTTTGAACAATTATAACGTTTTGATATGATTAAACAGTTTAAAGATCCATTCCTGAATATAATTTAAACTCCATTTTGATACATTTACCATTTTTGTACCAATATAACATTATCACTTGTTACACTCTCCCCTAATACAATCGTATTAGTTACAAATGCTTAATTGTAAAGATTCAATTACATTTTTACATTTATGCCTTGTTACATTTCATTACACCACTTCCAGTCTTCTCTAATTTGTAACACTGCAGATTAAGAACTGATATATATTTAGTGCTAAATTCTTCTTTTCATTTTTATTACAGTTATTCCAGGTACCAACAAAAAACGGAAACATGAAATGAACTGCCCATGTTTGTGGAATGACAGATTGTACACTCATTGAGGAATAATAGCACCACTATTTGCACTTTGTCACACAAACAAATAGAAAGAATGATACTTGATTATGTAACATATGTCGAATAAACTAAAATGTTGTATGTAGCGATCAAAAACATTGCAATATACAATATATGATATATGTAAAGAATTTCGCTAATTAGCTGGCGATATAACAATGTGCAGTTTGAGCATATCTTTGTTTGGTCCTACTAAGAAAGGAGAGACCGTAGTCTCTGGAATAGAACCCTGTTGTGGATTGAGCTCCTCAAATGGGAGCAAATGATCTAAGTTAAGAACACGTTCTTGTTTACTAAATCTATGGATAATTTCGGTGACCCTTGCAATATGCTCAACACCGTCTTGTAAGCCGTAAATTAATACTCCTATTTTAACACGCATGTCAGTATCGCCATTTACAGGTGGTTCTTTACACGTAAGCGATAATCTAACCGACCGTTTTACATATTCTGGCATCTCTACGGTACCCTGCCAAACTATAAGGAAATATTTCTTAAACCAAACGCCTTTCGGGTAGATATCCACTACCCATTCGCATGCTCGATCACCAGCATACTCTGCCAGGCAAGAATGACTCGAAAATACCAGAGTTCTCATGTGATATGAAGGTAAACCATGAAAATTTTCTATCGTTAACAGAGAGCTACATGTATCTACGGTATATAATCTTGGTTCAAAAAGTAACGCGCCGTCCTCTTCATTTAAACTTACTTCCATAACTCTGTCGACTTGACCAGAGTGAAAGGACATTCCTATAGACATACGCTCCACGAAAAATTCTTTATACTTCTTTGTTAAAGGAGATAAAAGCAATTCCGCCAACTGTCTAGGAGACATCATTGGGAATCTAACAGGAGACATTACTGCTATCACTAATTGTGTCAGAGTAGCCTCGAGCTCGTCATTTGACAATTGAGTTCTCAGACAATTTGCCTGATGATCCAACCAAGATTCCAGACACTTGTACAGAGTCATTTCGTCCTTTATCACTAAACTACTTTGGTGCAATAAAGATACTAAAATATCTAAATCAAAATTCCCAAAATCTGCGGTCTTGGCCACCAATTCTAAATTCCATTTAATAAAGTTTTGGCATGCTTCAGTAATGTTATGATGACCACAATTTGAAGTATACTGTAACCATGAGACTAAAGTGCCATGTATGGCAGCTAATGCAATGTGGTTTTGCATATAATCAAGGCACAGAGATATTAAATCTTTGACATTGTATTTATCCGCTAAGGATAATATTGGCAAGACAACTCCATAATTGATTCTTATTTGGCCAGTGTAGAAATACCGCAAAAATTCACTAAATATAGGTGCACATTGTGGAGTTTCTTGAAGAGTAACTTTACTTTCCTGGGATTCACTCCATTGTGGACTCATCAACATGACCTACAATAAAATACCTATATAAGACAACCATGATTTTTATCATATTTTAGTATATAACTATACAATCGTAATTTCTTCTCTCTTCTATTTTCTACTACCCAACACTGTTTACGATTACAATAATCTAATAATTCTTTGTACTAAAACATTGCTGTAGAAGTAACAAGGAATAATTCACAAATATCCTATATAATATTTACAGATACTGTGGTATGTATAGTGTAAGAACAGTTTTTAAATAATAAGTATTCCTTGAATGCATATCAATAGTAAAACGATTATTGTAATTTGAAATGCGGAGTGTCTTTGGACAAATACGCACATTGATATCTTTTTACAGGGACCGTAGTTATTTTTTTTAAATAGTTCTGCTCGTATCCGAACCATTTAGACATTTATAAATGTTAGAAAGACATCATAGATCTTCTATCATTTCTTTTAACATTCAAATTCATTAGAAGTTGTATTAACATCACTACAAATACATTCCAAACTGGACACTAGTTGTGTGACATTGTACACACTATTTCTATAACAGTCATCTATGCAGTATAAGGTCGTTTTAATTAAAAATTATTACAATATTGGAAAATAACGAAATTTGTATAAATCATTTTAATAATTTTTATACTGTACAAATTATATATGCAACATAAAGCAAACATTGTGATTGCTTTTCATTGTCCAATACAGTATACAACATTTTCCCAGTTTTAATAATATGGAATTTACTTACTTGGAAAACATCGCTAGAAGCGCAAAGTATGAGGCGATGTGCTGGGTATTCTATCCCATCAACAATAAGACAAATATCATTCATAAGACGTTCAGCATACAGTGTTGCTATCTTTAATAAAACTGTCCGAGAATTATCCACCTAGGTAGGTAAAATAATAAATATAAACATTAAGAAAGAAATTAAAATTTTATGTGAGCCAAAATTTGATAAGAACCTCTATGGAATCCGAACTTTCAGATTCTCCAACCGTAGTTGGGACATTATTCGTTCCTTCTGTCTTTGTGCTGGTATCCATCCCTGCAGAACCTGTCATCCACCTAATGGTACTTCGTAACATCTGCACATGTTTTCTTGGCGTACTTCAATTACTGTTTCCCATTTTACATTACAGCATATAATACTCTTGATAAGAAGAAGTTAATAGATTCTGCGACAGTATCATTATTTGCAAGTTACAGCGCTGTTAAAAATTGAGTAACTGTAAATAAAAATACATTGTCAATTACTAATCGTTTGAACGTCTTTTTAAAAAATCATTCGATTAATTCTAAAGATGACCAATAATTAATCACTTTAGATGTCATTGCTGCACTATAAAACAATAAAATACTTTTTTTAATACAAAGAAAAGAAGTAATCTCTGTTTTTGAACGTATTCTTAAATTGGATAATTATTTATTTCTTGTTATGAGTAACATTCAAACAAACTTTTGCAAACAACCATTTCGTTTCTACTACTATACTTTTGAACTAACATTGTTTAGCACCATATTAATCAAGAAAATAAACGTCAATGCAATTAGTATTTTACTAGAAAACTTTAGTAGTACAGTCAAAATGAACAACTCGCTGAAAGAAGTTTTCCTATACCAAATTTCGTTTCGTGTGTAGAGTATCTTCACTTAAAACTCCGAAAAGTTTTGGTCTTATTCCTTTTCTTCAATGCTGATCATTTATTATCGCACTTGAATTGGTGTTAATTCGTCTTTCTGTGGCTCAAATTTCACACTGCTGGTACGCACAAGTAAGTACATACTTGCATTGGCATTCGCATGACAGAAAATATACCGACCTGAATAGTGTTACAAACGAGTTGACCAATCCCAAATCATATTTCAAAACTTGTTAAGTTGACGTCGCTCATGTGTATCGCGTACAATTACACAGCAAATCTATGTAATTTAGCATTTCAAAACGTCAGATTTGTTAAACACATTGTCAAAATTTTGCCCCACTGTTAGAACGTTGCGAATACCGTTATTTCAATATTCGCTCGACTACAGTCGACGTAAAAAGTATCCGTATACGTAAAATTTAGTTATAACTTGTTAATTCCTTGTGATATCATGTATAAAACATTATTTAATGCGTTCAGCGAATTGTGAAATATTTTAAATTTTCGAAATTTCAATCAAATTTGCAATGTGTTAGTTGATTTTATGCCACTTTTAAATAAAATTCTGGATTGTACGTTCTGTAAAGCTCGTCAAGTTGTCATGTACTACAAAGTTCATTAAATTTCGTTCATTCGCTGGTAATTTGCGTTTTCAAAGACACAAATTTTCGCCCCACTTACAGTTTTGGCAAGAATCACTCATTCCTTACATGGCTCCATTCGGACCTACAATTTCGAAATTGACTTTTCAAGTACTGCGCGAATGGCGTCATCGCAATTAAATGTGGTTTTTGTAGGCTGCAAACATAGTCGTAGCCGTAAAATATCAATATATTTGTATTTTCATTATATCCAGTCCATTCCAAGAGAGGTATGCATACATACGCGTGCATGCGTAGTAGTGATACGTAGCGGCATAGAATATGTTGAAAACGCAGGACTCTTTCTATACAAATTTTAAAATTTTTATAAAAATAATGTGATTTTTAAATAATTTTTTTCCATACATAGAATCCATCAACTTCTGGAGAAGCATCTAAAGTTTTGTTAAAAATCCCATGTATAATAGTCTTCTACGTACGGTAACAATTTTGTTTTCGCGAAATTTTGAAAATTTGCGAACTATTTCATACTGATAAACAATACGTTTGTTTATGTACACGCATCTATAGATGAAATGTAGGACAGACTTTGCAGCCCCATGTTTTTCGGTGTTGCCGATTTTGGAGTCTAGAGTCTCTAGACTAGAGTCTACAGCCCCGTTATAACATTTAGAGTCCGAATGTATTGTAGAATGACCGTGCGTTAATAATAAAAAAGTGATCTACAAGGTATAATTTATGCGTATTAACACGTTCGCGACCGGTAAGGATTTTGTCCGTTTCTAATTCTGCTTACCGGCAAAAATCATGAGATTTTGAAGCTGGGTGCAGCACACTTGTATCGTTAAAGCCAGGATAGAAATAATAAAATTTGTTTTGATATATCAATGTTGGAATTTTGTGTTATTTAAAATAAAACGATTTTTATCATTTGCATACTTACTTTATATGCCTCGTATTATCAAAATTACTTGAATTCACGTCAACGGTCGCGAATACGTTAATAATATTACCCTTGTCATCGGAAAGAAAGATAGACAGATATGAAACTATAAATCGCAGCAGAAGAATATTCAGTTTGTCGGAATATATATAAAAATTATAAATATCGACATTTTGCAGTATTTTTCTTTATTTATTATAAAAAACTGAATTTTCTTAAAATTCATTAGCACGCTATTTAGTATCAATAATTTAGATAGATCTTTTCCGATAATGTGAAACATAATGAAGTCACGTCAGCTGAAAACTGATATGAAAATAAAATAATTTCGTATGGGAATCAGGAAACTGGACACTAATTCAGGAAATAGTATGGCGTAAACATTTGTAACTTACTATGGTGTGAACCTGTGACGATGACCGTACAATGTATTTGCAAGGAGTTATGCCATACTATTTCCTGATGGTATTTTTCGACCGATTTTATCGAGCAAGGTGTCATTTTGAAGATAAAGGTTCAAAGCACGAGCTAATATTTTCAGATTTTCAAATAATCACGTTTCTGTTAAAAAAAGTCGTCTAAAACAATATTAATTATTGATCCGCAGTATATATATCAACAAAAACTTTTTTTGAAAATCCGAAAATGTACGCTCGTGCCTTGAACCCTTCTCTTTCAAATGATACTTTGTTCGACAAAATCGGACAATAATTGCGGCCAGGAAAATATATGGCGTAAAGTTTACGCCGTAAACCCTTGCGACTCCACGGGGTGGAGCACGTGTTTAAAGTCTCGCTGTGCGGTAACAGCAGTTTCTTGCGTTTTAAATGAATCGGGATTTCGGCTAGAATCCTGAGCGAGCGTAGCTTACGCTTCTAGGAATCGAGACACACACCAACCCATGCGTGTAAGTGAGACCTTGTGGTGGTGGTGTATGGTGGTGGTGGTGGTGGTGGGGGGGGACTTCGCCTCTTCCGCTACGACGTTCGAGGGGCGCCTTTGTGCCACAATTATATTTCACAAAATCGGCAAGAATCAGTCAAAAACACGGTTTTTTAAAGCTAAAGGTTCAAGACACGAGCGTAGATTTTCGGATTTTTAAAAAAACAATATTTTCATTTACAAAATCGTATCTAAAAAAAGGTCATTTTTCAAAGCCGTATTCTGAATAAACAAAAACTTTTTTCAAAAATCCGAAAATCTACGCTCGTGTCTTGAACCTTTATCTTTAAAATAAGACCGCATTTGTTAAAATCGGTCTAGAATTGCGGCCTAAAAACGACATGGCATAAACCCTTGCAAAACGCTGGGGTACCCAACGCCCTTAATGACTTCTACTGTATAACTCTTTTTTGCCTTAGAGGTTTAGCTTTGTACTGTAAATGAACAGTCATTACATGTTGCTGTAGGTAAGAAAGAGAAGATATATAAAAATTACACAGCGTACTTTTGAAAAGTAATTTCTCATTTTTTAGATAATTTATCTCATCTATTAACTGTGGTACAGATTAATAATCTATTTGCATCACAGACATATTGCAAAGACATTTTGGATTGTATTTTCTCCAAATGCATATTCATTTTGATTGGTATCTTCAAATTTCTTTTCTACTACACCCACTTTAAATGTATTCATATTTTGCTTAAGAAAGTATTTCAGTCCAGTCTCCAATAGCTGCATGGTGGAGTATTTACGTACATCTTGTAGAATTTTGATGACTTGAATATGTTTGTTTTCTTTAGATATTGATTTCAAGTTTGTCAAAACATTAGTTTCTTCCATATTCCTCTGACTTATCTACAGCATGTTCATTACTGTTAACACATTGATTTTCCTTTTTGGAGCTACGTTGTGCATAAGTGTTATCCATTAATCCTTCTACTCCAATAGGCATCACAAAATTGTTACTTTATTTAAATGTTGCTTTTAAAACTCAGACTTTATTTAACATTTTCAATATTATTTATCATTTCTTTATTTATCATTACCAGCTTCCATCTTTATACATTCACACTGTTTATATGTACTAGCATTTTCTGGCAAGTTAACATTTTGCGTCTCATAATAGGAAAAGTTATTTTTTTAATTTCTACTTTTTGTTCTACCTTTATTGCTCTATTCTCTATACATATAGTTTTGCGTGACTATTAAATGCAATAACTCTGACAAAGGAAAATCTTCTATTTTAATGAATGGCACAGTCAACCTTATTACGTTTATAAATCATTCCTTCCGTCTGAGCCTTTAGTTGTACCAGAAAGTCTTCTTTCTCTCCTTGATTAGTCTCATTTGATTCTTTTGTCACATATTCTAAAACACAACTTTTTCTATTTAGTTTATTTTACATTTTCCTACTACATTTCTTTGTTAACATTCCATCATAGTCTTTCTTACATCTTACAATACTTTGAGTTACACTCAATATCCTTGTTTGTATCTAATAGAATTGAGGGGCTGACTTTATCTTTAGTCTCTTTTATTTGAATTTTTTTTATCAGTCTCGACTTACTAGATCTGTTTGATACCTGGACACACATGGTATTTTCATGTATGCAACCACCATCTTTTCTAGAAGCTGACGTAATGTCTGTATTACTTTTATCTACTATACTATTTATAATTTGCATAATATTTTATTTTCTCAGATTGGCTGTTTTCTTATTCGATCTTCAGTTTTGGTTTTTGTTGTGAACGTTTCTGCACTGGGTTTCCTCCCAATCATTTTTGTGATATTACAGATGCTATAGTTTGATTATCTTTTACATAGCATTTTATGTTATTACTACTATAGAAACGTATTGTGTGTACAAATAATTATTGACTACTTACACTAGTAGTAACTGCATACCTTGGCCTTATGTGATTTTTCTTGATTCATACATATTTTTTAAAAAATCTACAATACATATATCTTTTTTTCATCTGTTCTATATTGGAGATGGTATTGGTTCACAATTTTCTATTACACTCTATAAACCTTCTTGTTTTAACATTATGCATGGTTTATTAAGATTTTGCAATAAAGAGGTCTCAGTTTGAATTAAAAATTATATCAATATCTAGATTATATTTAGACACATTAATTTGCTTTTGTACAAGTTTTCTATCCTGTTATACTTCTTTTAAAATAATTCAAATGTACTATTTTTAGATGAATTGGTCACAGTACATTTTTGAATGTAAGTCCAGTTTCTTCCAAATTACTAACACCTCAGTTTTATTAACATAAGCATAGTTTATATGGCTTTTGGGTAACTATATTTTAATTTGATTAAATTCAATTTTTGCAGGCCTTAAAAATCTTCCGTCTAATTCCATTTGTAAATAACATACAATTTTAAACTATGAAACCATGTTGCACTGTTTACATTGACTTAAATTATATCCATAAGGCATGAAATTTATGTATAAATGCAAAACATTATTTTATATACACAGGGACGAATTTTTGCCAACCACTACATTGAGTTTTTCTTTCCCTTTGAGATTTTTTTGCTTAAAATTTGTAAAATGTTGGAAAAGTATAATCCTAGATCATAACTATCTCTCCGAAAATTATTTTCAACATGTGCAATACAATTATGTCTACACGATCAAGATTTACACACGCATTTTAGAAATGTTAACAACAAAGAGCAAAAATGTATTAACCTTAAATACTCCATTTGTGGTGTGAAGTGCAGAATTCTTAGTGGCAAAGCGTTTATGCTTTTGAATTTTTATATGGCACAGTATTTCGATTCGATTTGTCGTTTTTCTGACAATTTGAACTGTTTCTGCAGGTGTAGATATGGCAGGAAATCAAAATGTGTGTTCAATTCAAACATGAATTATACATAATTATACGCACCCCATATGTGTCTATTTAAACATTCAAAAAATGAGAATTATTAGTGTATGCTTTCCAATAAAGGAACAAAAGACACAGAAATTTCGTTAAGGATATTTTCTAAGAGAAGTCGATAGTGTGTGATCACATATTTATCAAGCCAATGTGAAGACCAGTGAAGACGATTCAAGACAATAGTGATCACACTACTGTTCTCTGAAGCAGGACGGCCAATCAGAAAAATTATATTTATACTACGATACATTGATTTCCAATCAATTAGTATCCATGTAATATAAACTCTTTTTAAAAACTGTGGCATTAGTTGCTGATAACTGGACGCAATTGGATGTAATAAGTTTTGTCAATTCAAATGAAATGTATATATATGCATACATGCATACATGTAACTCGTTCACATTATACAAAATGTTTCAAAGTGATAAATCTGTCAACGGAATATGTCTAGTTTAAGCACGTATTCGATTTTCGTCATAAATTTGTATATAGTGTTTTGTGTTGCTGAATGCGAACCCGTAAACAAGAAATGGATGTTTGGATAGAACCAAATAAAATCAAATGATAGAGGGTGATGTAGCAAAGTTTCTGTACGATACATACGTACATTTATTCAGTATGGGTTCAACCATTTTTATAAAAAATCGGCGTAAACGTGAAATTTATATGGCAATGAATCAAGTGCAACTTTGTCCTATACAGCTTGATGTTAGAAAGTCAAAATTCTGGTGATCTATTGTTTCTAAAACAGTAGTTTAGTTAAAGCATGATATTTTTAGTTTCACCCTGTTTTAGAAGAGGCCGCAGCGGTTGAACACTCGCCTAGCGAAACGCAGCTTTTGTTGCAGTTAAGTATAGTTTCAGCATTTCAATACTTTTAAGATCCAGTCGAACTAGAAATATTATTTTTTTAGCTAACTGTTGGTCTGCCAACAAAATTTGACGAGCTGTATGACCTGAGCGCCAGTTTTGGTTAGTAGATTCGCATTCAGGAACACGAAAAACACATTTCAAAAAAATTCACAAAATGAGATATGTGTGCAAAAAGTAAATTTGATCTGATTCCTAGTATTTTATGATCTAGATGCATTTGCATATCAGTGATGTATTTTAATAGTAAAACAAATTGAAATTTTATTACGATTCAATACAATCATCGAGTAATAAATAAATATTTCCCGCCCGTAAAATAAACGAAACAGATTAAATTTCTCTATACCGATACTTGTATGAAAAGCACCTACCGACGGAAAACTAATGTTATCTTTATTTTCAATGTGTTAATAAAATTTGAAATGATAAATTAAGAAATTAAACCATTTCTAACTTGGTTATTGATTAGTTAGATTTTACTTATTATAATACTTTTTATAGTAAGTAAATACCTACAGGAGTATGGCCGCAGTTTCGTTAAACTTTCCGTTTCCGAGAAAAATATTTGGACGAAGGTGCTTAGAAATAAAAAGGAGATACAATCGAAATGTAAGCTGGTAGAAATATTTTGTAACACTTACTTTTTCCCATTATTTAAAATGGTTATTCAAAAACTTGCACATGTGCATATAGTAAACGTGTGCTAGATCTTCACTTACATGCATTTATTATCTTTAGTTATGCTGCTTCTGGAATATACGATTCAAAGTAAACAATTATACGTCGCTATAATAATAAAGGTTGTAAATTAGGATAAATCAGGATTCAGATTATCCAGAGTTACTCTTCTCATTCGTTTCATATGTTCGAAAACCTATTGTATTCTATATCAGTTTAGTAATGTGTTATTACATGTGTATGATATACGTTATCTGTGACCTTCGTTGCACATACTTTGATAGAGAAATATAATACATAACGCGTAGTGGGGAAATCATCAGCCGATTACTCGATGCGTAGGTCACGGGCAGATAAGAAAGTTGCATCAAATTCTTAAAAATAAATCACGCCACTATCTATCATCATCTACTTTGCGTCGCTACTTGCCGTAATGGTTGTCGATCAAGTAATTTGTTATATCAAAATTATGTGACGAATGCAAATTTAACTACAGACAGATAATAGAAAATATCAATAATCGTACTTTTTAGCCGTAGTGTTTAATGCAGAAACACGCATAACTAGTTAAAAGTGCATAAAAATGTAAAATAACGTTATCGTATGGTATATTTTCGTACGGTCAGCATTTGGAATCAAGATGTCTAATTGTAAGTGACAGAAAAATGTGTATACAAAACATATAAAAATACCACGCATCATTTACTCATTCAGAAAAAAGAAGTAACTTATCGATTTTTTATCATGTGTCGTAGGATATTGTTATTGTAATGATATCCAGTAGATATATTTATGGTCGATGTGACAAAATGTTGAATTTCCTGTTTTGAAACTTGACATCGATGAACAGATGATCTAATATTTCTACAAGAATATCAATCATTATTTTATATCAAGCATTAAAATTATGATGACGTTAAAATTCAATATAAACAATTTTCATGTAAAATGTTGGTATTCTTTATAATATAAAGTTTACAGGATGTAAAAACATGTATTATATTCATACAACTTGATTATAGTATTTGTAGATACAAAATATGTAATAATCGACATAGTTATCATAATAGGCATTATATAATAAAATGCAGTAATTCAAACTATCGTTCGTAATGAATCCGTATGTAAGCAACAAAATGATAGCGAAAAACGGATGGAATTTGAAAATGAAAAGGAAGTGTAACTATCGATTGTGTGATTTCAGGTGTGTAGAGGGAGCCGTGTCGTTTGCACCACACGAATAAGGGGCAGAGGGGAGTGGTGTGGAGGCAGTCAGGGAGTGGTGACCTTCCGTGTCCTCAAAACGTCAGTCTACTACAGTCTGCCACACTAGCAGCCAAGCATCGCTCAGCCGTTGACGTTCTTTTCTTCACCTCTCCTGTTTACGATCTATCGACTGCTCTTTCCTTCGATTCCTGCACATTATTATCCATCTCGACAAGGTAATTGTAACTGATTACTTAACTCTGCGTACCTTGTGATATTGTAGACCTTTTGAGGTTGTTTCATCGACCATAACCTAAAAGAGACGCGAATTTTAAGACTACTGTTGTTCAACATACATCCGAGTCGAAGGACTTTGATTGTTAGGTGTGTTACTAAACCGGGGATTATTCTTACTTTGTGCCTATTATGCTGGGTATGTATCGTTTACGTGATAATATTCTGGTACGAGATCATCGATAAAGCAGTCGACACATGCGTAAATGGTAAATCCTATGGCACATGCTCATGACCTTGAAGCAGTATCTCAGTGCCTTGGCGACCGTTACAGATTCAATGTGTCCCTACCTATAGGTCCCAGGTTTTTCAAATTTTTTCTCTCTGTTTCGTTCTCTACCTCGATGTTTTGTTGTGACAATACAGATTCATTGTTATACTTGAAATTCAACGAAAATGCATTTTGTAGGCGCGATAAAATATATCGTTGGACATGCCTCCGTTTACTCGGTTACGATTTATATAATAACTGGGTATTTTATACTAAAGGGGATACATATACCTAACCGTAATTGTGCAATGTGAACGAAATTCTAAATTCACGCATCGACTTCCTTGTGATTAAAATTTATAATCGTGCAGTTTATTAAACATGTTCGTACGTATTCGTTTATCCATTCAGTTAACGATACATGGATTTCTAATTTTCCTTTTAAACTAGATTCGCATAATTCAGGTAATTTTGTATAAAATTTCCAATAGGATTATCGTATACTTTTAAATATGTTTAAAATTTCTGACATCTAAACACATAAGAAAATATTGTTTCATGGAATGGATTAGTCTGTAGTTTTACACTGCACTTCAGCGAACTTCTAAACATAGCATACTTTTATTGAGTGTATGTATTAAGTCGCTGGTATTTTTCATTTTTTGTTTAACATAAATATAATAAAACCTACTTCCATTCTTCGAAGTTATTCTACGAATTATACTTGACACATTGCAATGAAAATAGCACACCCAATAATACGTATGTATATGTTAGTTCTGATAAACTTTATTGAAAAGATATGTATTTTGGGAACAAATACAGCACTAAATATTTTAGGCTGCATTCAAACCAAGTAGTTAATACATTCCTCAGACTATAACAACTCTACCGCGTTACGTGCTATCCTATTGGATGAAATGACTCAGTATTTGAATCTGTATAAACATAAGATTATGAATTGGCCATTGGACGTATGTATCCTTGAACACCGCTAATATGTATTTCAACACAAGTACACGTAGAATTGTTTCGTTGCGCGCAACGACACTTAACGTTACTTTGACACTACTCTATTACAAAGCCGTTTGCATTGCCGCTCTTTTATTTTGTTCTGTTTGTTTTATAAAATAAATAATTACGAAGTGACCGACAAAAGTTTTAGTAGACTTAGCGCCGTTAGTAAAGCAGATAATAATATTAGCAGTGGATATGTATCAATGGTCTGAGTAATTGTACGCGTGGGGCACGCGATCATCACGCATCCGCTCTAGTAAGATTATTTTTATGACGTTATGATCAATAAGTGGTTACACACGCGGTTGATGACATGTAATCGCATTTGATTTCCCTTATCGATGCTAATTAATTAGGGCGATCGTTAATAAAGAATTATACAAGCTTTTGTTGAATTTTAATAAACATTATTATTTATTAAACATTATTAATATTAAATAAAATGCTTCAAACTTTAAATTTGTATCTCATTGCCGTTTACAATTTTATTAGTAATTTTAATTCAGGGCGATCATTAAGTAATAATTGTGAAAAAGAGAAGTTCGAAATGTTTGTCAGTCGATGTTCAGCAACTAATACATATGCGGATGAAACAAGGAAACATAAGCATGTGTAATGTCACTTTATGTCGCAGTACATCAGATATCTATATTTTAATGTAGAGAATAGAAGTGAATTAAGAATTAGGCGTTACCAAGATAGCGAAGTATATTCAGGCGATGGTGGCAATTAGTGCATACGAAGTCATTTATATACCATCTCTATTTTGAATGGTATCTTACATTCTTGTGGTTCTTATTATTGTAGGTTATCATTTTCATATTCTACCCATTCTTAATGTTCGTGAATCGCAATACATGGTTAATAATTTTCCAACTTATATAATACCACATCATTTTTCCTTTCAGTATTTGTAAAGTTTGAAAACTTCTGTAGTCGATATGTGTCATGCCCACGTAGTAAATTTCAAATATATAATGTATTTCAATTTACTAGCAACAGTAATTTGTATTCAATTCATAAGAAAAGATTAATTAAAAATTTGAAAAAGAATCATTCAATGCTTTTTTCATTTGTTTTAATACCATAAAAATGTTTCCTACATTAATAAATGCGTTACCTAGATTTCAAAGGTACTTTCAAATTTAGATAAACATCTTTAATACTTTGTTTATTATATCGCAAAGGGCAAATTGTGTATTCAATAATTCAATCTACTTAGTTCTAAATTATTTATGATTAAAAGAAATCAGGGTATATGGTACCCAATTCTGTGGTGCTAACATTATTCATTCATACAATATGTACTCGTATTTAAAATATGATTCACCGTTCATCCGAATTATTTAAACATCTAATCAAAATTTACATTACAACCACTGTAGCACAGAATTTCAATCCAAAAACAAATCGGACTTATAATTGGGAAAGTTTGCGATATTTCAATACTTTGTCAAGGTGTTTTAATATTTATGCAAATGTATATAGAGGATTTGGAAATGAATTTTGCAATATTTTCTCCTATTTACAAGAAAACTGGTTTATGCATAATATACCATTGTCAGAGACATTCAATTCTAATTTGTACTATTTTCTAATTCATTTAAAATACTGTTCCCTATATGTATAGACTTATTTCTTTACATTTTCATATTTTTTTCTGCAATTTCGATTTAGAATATTTTGTTCAAACACAGTAAAGTGCATTACAAGAAAAAAACCTTGGAATTATATAAAGATTAAAATGTTTATGTATTTATTTTTTTCTACAAATCGCTATGAAAACCTTGTTCAGTACTTGTTCAAAGGAATGATGCTACAACAAAAGATTTTGATAAAATTGTCTTTGAGTTACGAAAATCCTTTTTTCCATAGAAACGGATGTAGAAGACATGTTAATTGTAAGTTATTCATGTACTTAGTTCACTCAATTTTCTCCAAATGTGATTTTACTTTTTTCGATAGATGAACCCGAAAGATTGACAACGTTTATGCGAAATTCAAAAGGTTCTATAGCGAGGCGCACTTCTACATTTATAGCATTTTTACGTTGCGAATAATGTTTAACGTTCTTTCAAACTTCCTTCCGTGATAAGTAAGTTTCAATTTCGTAACATTTATTTGCCCAAGTTAATAATGAACTTTAATTCCGTATTAATTGGGCCACTATGTGGTATCACTTGTTTGTAAACTAGTATCGGGATTTAGATACACATTTTGGCCGAAAATCTAGGGGTACGCCTCCTGCCCCACGTCTTCTGAAAAATAACGTATCAGCGAGTTAGTCCTAGGTGTGAAACGATCGCTTCGTCTCAGGAACGGAACGTTTATGCGCACGTTGTGCGACATCTACCTCCCATAAAAAATTTACATTAATTGATCAATTAATTAATTAATTCATTAATTCATTCATTCATGCATTCTCAAACCATTTGCATCACATGGAAAAGCAGAAAATTCGTTCTTATCATCAAAAATTGTTTTGATTGAATTTTTATTTTATTATGGATTAATAATTATAGATGATATGGAATCTAATTATTTTGTACAACATGGTAATACTTGAAATAGAAAATGTATAATGCCACATGGCAATTATCACATTGATAAAATGTATATTTTCTTTTTTTTCTGATGCACAAACTACACAACGTTTGCGAGCTTTCTTCAATGACAGTAGCCAGGCAAAAAGCGCGCGCACATGTGCGCTCTGGTGATAGTGGCCTGACAAAATGCGCGCACATATGCGCTTATGATGCAAATGGGTTAATTAAGACAATCGTTTCCATATCACCCATGGGGTAGATATACATTTAAGCAGAGATAGGAATATCGATAAAACAATAGAATACATATTGAGGAGAGATGTGTTTAAAAAAGGTATTTCGTAGTACTTAGGAGTCAAGTAAAATCTGCGGCAGAAATACGCATCTGAATTTTCACTTTGGTGTAAAATTTAAACTGTGAATTAAACTATAAGAATACTACCATTTTCTTAGAAATATTGAATTTGCTATACAAAAATAACGATTTCTGAAGAGAAGCAATAATAATAATTTTTATTTACTCGATAGAGTTGCATTCATTGCTACAAAAGTAATTTTTACCGTCGATAAATAAATACGTTAATAACAGATATACTGAAGCACTTGAAGAGATTCATAAAAAGGAGTAATTAGTAGATCTAACACAGTTAAATGCATTTACACAACGAGCATCACCATTGCCATTGCTGGAACGTTTAATAATAATTTACTGACGTACTAAAGGAATTGTTTGAGCCAGTAAAGAAGTGAAGTAGTCGAAATAGGATACAGATGTGATGTATATCGGGAACAAATCCAGAGCAAGCCGCATTGGTACAGAATGTATGCACTGTGACACCACCATCGCTTGAACACGTTTGACTGTGTGAACATCCGATGTCTCCAGTCTGCGTTCTTGGTTCCTCTCTGTGGTTCCGTTTCGCACGAAACTTCCGCTGGTCTTCCGATAAGCGGCGTGTACCACTTGCACCGGTTGCACCGTCGCTAAATGCGTCGATACGGTTCAGACGTAACCGCGGTGCAGTCGAAACCGTACTAATCCCTGTCTCCCGTTTGTTTGCGCAGCCTGCCAAAATGGTCTGGATTACCACCGACGATAAGGTATTACTTCTCGTCAGAGTTTGTCACGAGAATTGCTCTCTTCTTGCAGTGACTCGCTATATGGAATTTATTTTATTCTTTCTGTTTGTGGTGTATGTTTGTGATGTCTTTATTGCGTTTCTAATATGTTCTTTTCACGACTATTATGTTTTCATCTTTTACGGTACTCACGTAGAACTTTGTTCGAAATTCTAAATGTTTTGGTCTGTTTTCTAATTATATTACCGGGGCATCTATGCTGTATTAAGTTCAAGTATCAATGATACGTTATTTTGTAGTGCGTATACTATTCATTGTAGGGCTATACAATGTCTTACTTCGATTTGTATTATATTTACGTTTGATTATGGCGTTTTCTTGTTATTTGTTTTGCGCCTTTTAAACGCTACATATTTCAGTCTGAGTTATTAAACGTAACATTCTTGCGTTTTTCTTTTTGAAGATGATGGAATGCTTTCATATACAACTCACAATTGCTGATTACTATCAGTGGTGTAATTTATGCCAATAAGCATACAAATTTTTAGACTCCCACACGCACACGTAGAAATACAACATACGATTCAACGCTCGCAATACACTCATTGTCACCCTGATTAAATAAGAGGGAATCTGTCTGTCTTCTTTTTTCTGTTCTGACAGCTAAACATGAGATCGATGATAATAGAATGCATTCAAACAATAATTATACGTATATTGTATTGTAAGATATTTTGTTTAACGCTGTTTTTTCACATAAAGAACACATTAATGAACGAACGTCAACTATATGTCATTTTTAAAGAAAATGTAAGTTATTCTTGAAATATTTCTTTGTTTTAGGTTCTTATTTTTAAATAAGCAATACCTCGGCACAGAAACTTTTATAATTATGTTTGACCAAAATATATTCGAATGAATTTCTGTTATTACCAATAGACACAGAGGTATGGTAACTTGAAAGTACAAGTGATTTTTGTCACATTGCTTGCAAAGTACCCTACGTCTACGACTATTTTCGGTAGTTGTATGTCCGTATATTCTTAGATAGGAGCTGCATTTGAAATGAATAGTAACAGTGAGCGTGTACGTTAAGCTATTGCTGACGTGATAGCATTTATGCATTGCAAAAACTTCTACAAAAGATGCGAAGGTCAAAAAAGGTCTGATGTAGTGACCGGAAGTATCAAAAATTCATTGTAATAGATTACGTATATACGATGCTATTTTAAGATTACCAAGCAAAACAATTCAAACCAGGCAGATTTATCATTTTCATCGGTGGAAATTTTACTGTGATACATATGTACATTGTACATATACATATATCATACATATATCATATATCATGTATATGTATACATATACATAGTATAACTAGGGCTATGCTAATCTTTTCATATTACACGTTACAGACGTAAAATTTTGCATGCATTATTGAAAAATTCAAGATAGCACACCTGGGCTATTTTTTGACGATGAGTTTACATATTCATAAATGTACAAAGATACATGTACATTTATGTTTGGGGACATTTATCAGTCCTGAACAAAATATTTTCTCTTGCACAAAATTTTTTTAAATTTTTGAAATCAGTGTCACACGAGTTTATATTTAATCCATAAATAACAAGTTTATCACGATAAAATCAAATTGCAAAGACACTTACCCGGTGTTTCTGTCCGTCCTTCTAGTATCGTTTGATTTCACAAAATATGGTTTATATGGAATTATCATTTCACCTTTTACGTTCTGAGTGCATTACCATAAGTGTATAATACAATCTGTAGATATAGAAGTTTTTAAAAAACTGTATTACAAATTTGAGTGTTTGCAGTTTTAGTACTCAAGCTTTTTATCTAACACGTTTAGTCTAACTATTAATATATCAACTTTTGACTTCGTTTATGCGAAATTATAATAAGTGAATTATATTGAGATACAACAAGTACGGGAATGTAAATTGGTTACATGAATGTAATACGATTATGTTGATATTTCGATATGGGACTGAATGTGTTAAAATACTGCATGAGCATCGAAACGTGGGATCGAGTGCGATTTCCTAGCATCAGATTTCCTCTGATTAATTGTAGACTTATATTTTCACGTTATTATCTATGTGTAATATTATATGCAGTAGTTGTACGTAGTTGTAGTTTAGCGTTGATTAGTTGTCCAGGAAATAATATTGTTGGCTTTAACCCTTTGCACTCGAGGGTTTGGATTTTTCTCTTATTTCGGCGTCTGAGCGGCGTCGGTCGAGTGGAAAGGGTTAACAGTTTTTAGGAAAAAACGGAATTATTTTTTTAATATCTCAAATGTAAAACAACTTTTCCATCCACAAGTTGCGGCGAAATAATGAAATTATATAGTAGCATTTTATTTGTGCACATGAACTATACATATTGATGGTACGTCTTGTGTTAATTTAACGCGTCGTTAAACAATATTAACTAAACGGAAAATAAATATGTACGTTCATATAATTAAAAATTTAGATCTTGCCACCAACAAAGGTATAATTCTTAAAATTAATATTATTTTTATTACTTTAGAATAAGTGCAACTTATTCGAACATAAACGGAAGGTTCACTAAAAATTGCGTAAACAGTGTGTAAAAATAGAGTATGCATTACTTATGTATACATATGTATGTAACCTATACATATGTATACTGGTATAACTTAGGTCCGAAAACCAACACTTATCGAGATACAATCCATTTTACACAAAAATTACAAAAAATATGGTTCTAAAATGGTAAGTTAGAGGACCGATTTTCATTACCGAGAAAGATCAACCGTGTCTCCGGGGCCCAGAAAGATTTATAGCCTTTACATCGGTGAGGTTACACTAACTCAACGATAAAACTTTTTAAATTCTGAATATTTTTTCACGAAACTTGTATTAAGTTATTGGTAAGACTTTGTTGATTAACCAGTTAATCGCGTTCGACGTATATACACGTCAAACCGAATCTCTATTGCAGTGCGGTCGACGTGTATACACGTCGTGTAAAACTACCATTGACTATAAAAACTCGAAAATTTTATAAAATGTGATAAGTATATTACTTGGTGGTATGTGTCCTTTATATTACCAATACAACAGCTATGTGTTGTAGGGATAGAGGCAATAAGGGAAGGATATTTCTTATTTTTTTCTTTTTTCTGAAATTGGTCGACCATCGAGGCGCACAACACCTACACGGCTCATTGGGAAACATTTCCCAAATTGATACCTTGCTTCGAAAAATATCACACTAAATAAATTGAAATTTTTTAAATTATTTTGTTTCTTTAATTTTATCTCATTCTTTTATATATTAGTTTATTTTTTGACGACTTGCAAGCTTTCAGTAAGAATAATATATTCAGAAACGCATTGTTAATTTTGTTTTCAAATAAAAATATAATCATTACTCATTTTTTGTAAAAATTTATAGTAGGACCACTTACTTTGCATTTGACGTGTATACACGTCATTTCTGAATTTTAACTCCGCGCCCTGTGGAGGTCTTTTGAAACTAAATTCCGCGGTTAACAGGTTAAAATGATACTAAACACGATATGTGTACCGTAGGCCAAACGGTATCTGAACCACCTCAGCGAGGAAGTGCGGCAAGGGGACTGACTCTGCCCTACGCGCTTCGTGTCGCGCGTGGTCCTCCAGTTGCGCCGCGCGGCGAGGATGCAGAGAAATTCGGTATATCGTACATATTACAGATCGCTCGAAGTAAGGGATCGGATCGTCCGCAACTTTACAGGGATGATACGCGGCAGTCGTTTTGGTATCTAATGTAAAAATAATATGCAGGACATTAATGACGTTTGAATATCGATACCAAAACGACTGCCGCGTGTCATCCCTGAACAGTTGCAGACGATCCGATCCATTACTGCGAGCGATCTGTAAAATATTGAATTGCTGAGCATCGTCGACGCGTTGCGCGACACAAGGACCACGAAGCGCGCGGGAGCAAAGTCGGTTGCCCCGCCGCACTTCCCAACCGATGAGGTTCAGTTTCCCATGGGCAAGGTGTACATCTATACATATACATACATGTACATTAGGGTGGGTCAAAAAATATTGACGACGAATATTTGATTTTAAGAGATATTCATCCTCAAATATCTCTTAACACGTTCGCGGACGTGAATGCTATAGCATTCATTTTGATTGCTATGCGGAATGACGTGAATGCTATAGCATTCAAATTTTATAGCCAATTATTTTGAACTTAATTTGACATAACTTTAAGTTTTTATATTGTAATTATTATACCTGTCAAGGTAATGACTAACTGATTCTTTAGGTTTTTTTGTAATATCTCATTTTTTCTCTGTGTATTTTCAAATTTGCTTAGAGAAGCAATTTCGGATATCACAACCAATGTAACAATAAAATCACTGTCAAGTTTTGAACCTCGCTGAAACTTTTACTGTCCGCGAACGTGTTAAACGCTTAATTTTATCAACTAAGCATATGAGAACTTTTTTGTAGAGCGTTCAATTTCCTACAAAATTATATATTTACTTTTGCAAATCGGTAAAGTTAGGAGCAAGATATGAATTTTTTTATAAAGGACTGCGTAAAAAATATAAAACTATAATGCGGAGGACCTTCCCATTAAAATTAAGAGCTCAGCTTTGCTGAGAGTTTTCTAGAGGTGTCTACGAACCAATTTTTCGGTGTAATTTAAAAAAAAAAATAGTCGATTTTTTTTACCCACTCTAATGTACATATAATTTTCATTTGTCTGGATGACTTAAAAAATTGAGCTTCAAACCTTCCATTTGCAATTTAGAGCGATTCAGGTGTCCTATGTCTCATTAATTGTTCAAAAATATTAATATCACGTTTTCTTTTATCGTACCGTGGATCACGCAGACGCTGATCTTCTTGAACGGTTTTATGTGAACTCGTAAAATCTATAGGTCTGAAATGGACACGACATTGAAACATACAATTATGAAAAGCTTAACAAAACAGTTTCTCCTACATCTATTGATTTTATGAATACTCAAGTACATAATCTAGGTGGCAACGAGACATAATGTAAATCTCAACTGAACACTTTCGGAAAAATACAAAGTCTAGTGGCTTGAGCTCAGTCAAGATGGTTTCTCGAATTTCGCTTCTGGATCTCCATAAAAGGTCCAAAGCAAAGCCGACAAGCGGGCCTTTTCTGAGCCAATACCGTAACATGTTTTTTATATGCATTGATTTTATTTATAAGTATTTATTCTTTCTTACATAATTGCCAAAATACTGAATGCTTATTGGTGCTAATTATCAATTTTGACCACAAAATTTGAATTTTAGGTCCGAAATAAACATAGGTTCATAATATATTTTTACATAAAAATTTGAATTAACGAAAAAAAAAATTTAGTACTTAGATTTTCCTTTGTTCTTAATTCCTTTAAATATTCTTTTTGGCATTGTTTCAATGAGTGTTTGTAATGTCTCTGATTTAATTTGAGACCATGTCCCTCTGATGCCATTTTTCAATTAGGAGACATAGCAAAACTGCTTGCGATTAGCGTACACCTTT
Organism: Mimumesa dahlbomi; assembly: GCA_917499265.3. Classification (NCBI taxonomy): domain Eukaryota; kingdom Metazoa; phylum Arthropoda; class Insecta; order Hymenoptera; family Crabronidae; genus Mimumesa; species Mimumesa dahlbomi. Next base: position 3,594,837 of record OU824118.1, on the reverse strand, counting down.
CGTGCTAAAATTGTCCAAAGGTTTTCAATAGGATTTACGTCTGGACTTGTTGATGACCAAGGTAAAACTTTAACTTTTACCCTCTCAAACTAGGATTGAATTAACTTTGTCCGATGATTCGAAGTTAAGCTCACCAATTTCGTCGTCCTGTTCATCGAGAACATATTCCAGCTATTCCTCCTATTTTTCGGCATTTGTTTTTGATGGAAACCGCACTAGCGGGGTATTATCGTTGTATCCGAATGCAGCCCAAATCATTACGCTACCTCGTCCATGGACTCTTGTCATTTTAATTTGTTTTTAGTCACACAAATCGTGCCAGTAGTATTGAAACCCGTCTGGGCCGTCCAAATTAACTTTCTTCTAGCGTGAAAAGATCACAATACGATTATTCAATTGACAGAGCACAATCATTAATGATAATATATTATATCGTTGTGTTAAAATAATCTCGCCGATAAGAAGGCTATTAATCTTTTTTTGAGTGCCGATGGCTCGTTAAAGGGAGCCGTGGTCATGTCGCGTTATCGCTTGACCAATTCCACGGGGAGAAACATTTTGGGCAAGGGAGTTGTTGAAAAATTTGGGCGAGCTTGTTGTACTACTTTACGGCCGCACAGGCAGTAAGTCATTCCATGCCAACAGCTGCCCTATCGTGCGAATATACTGTCGTGTGGATTTCCCACATATTTAACATAGGACAGTTTGTTATTTCAAAAAAAGAAATAAATGTATCGACTGTAGAAAGCTTGCATAAGTACCATTTACCGTATGTATGTACATTACGGCACAAAACGATATAAATGAGTAAATACAATATACATTCAAATTTCATTTAAATTACTTCCTTAATAAAGAAAGCTACGTAGCCGTTATGCGTTTACTTCCTGCACGTTTGACTTCCCGCATTGTAGTCATGAAATGAATTTTCAGTAGTTTAGCATAATTTTATATTCGTTCAAAACCATACTATATTTGGGTTAATATTCAAACGTATTTATACGACTTCGTAGGTAAATGGCATACGTGTTACTTTATATTGTACACGAAAGATTCACTTGTTTGTGCAAATATAGTCAAAAGCACAATACAACGTGAAGAGGACGAGGAAAAGTATGTACACATGCGAATAATTAGATTTTTACATAAAAACAGTAAGTTTCTTCAACTCTGTTTATAAACTGTGGAGTTGAACTTGTTAGAAAATAGAGGATTTTTTAAGGTTTTACTGCCTTTACGTAATCAACATGTATATTGGTTATTATAATCTTGTGCAAGCTACCAGATGCTTATTAATTTGTAATTGCTTGAGAGTTGTGAAATAGTTTCGATACTACTACTACCCTGAAACGATTTGAATATTGGTGAATTTTCGTAGATGGCTGGAAAACCCAATACTCAGGCTCTGTACGCCCAGAGTCAATTGGACCATATGTGCGCTCTAGACATCGAAAGCCGTGCCTCGTTTGTTCGTCTGTCTGGAATTATTTGCACTATTGGACCGGCCTCTCGCTCTGTTGAAACTCTGGAGAAGATGATCGAAACTGGGATGAATATCGCCCGAATGAACTTCTCTCACGGATCGCACGAATATCACGCGGAGACTGTCGCCAACGTACGACAGGCGCAGAAAAATCTTTCCGCACGCACTGGCTTCAACGTTCCCGTAGCAATCGCTTTGGACACTAAAGGTCCGGAAATTCGTACTGGTCTGTTGGAAGGTGTAAGTCACTTTTTCTTTTGACATCTGATAATTTATCTTAAAGAAATAAATTTCAATGTTTACCACCAAGTTAATATTAGAGAAATAAAATAGACGGGAGTAGGTTGAAATTGGATAGCTACTGGAATATCATACTATATTGTCTACTGTGATATTTATTTTGCTTTTGCATTCAAAACATTCACCAATACATATCAAAATAAACAACATTGACTGGAAACTAGAGAAAGTCTGGATGCTCGATGAACATAAGATATCTATTATAGTTATAACAGTTTTAAAATAATATCGTCAAATCAATTTACACCATTGACTTTTCCCTACGATAATAAAACTTATTTGACTCTTTTCGTTCATAAACTATTTAAAACTTATAAAAATTCGGAAAAGACCTACGGATACTTTCTTTTCGACATGAAGAACAAACTATGTTAAATGTTGATTCAAACTTGTGACGACATTAAATGAAGCAAGATGTGTGTAACATTCGTATAGAGTCAATGTGTATCACTCATACATTCTGCATATACATATATTTAAAGTCTTACACTATGCTTGAGAGTCGAGTAAAACTAAATAAATGAAAATGAAGCCAATAAAATATACTTCGAAAATAGAATGGAGCGCATAAACGGTATGTGTGTGTGTATGTATGTACATTGTACATACATTTGTTTAAATAGTAATAACTACAAAGCTAGCACGTCTATCCCAGTTTACTTCGTTTAAAGAAAATTGCATTCATTGAACTTTGCAATAATGTTGTGCTTGTTATGGTAGCTTTGCCAACGTTTTTAATAGTTCTCGAAACAATAGCTATGCATGGAATTAAAGGAATTGAAAACCATTTTCCATGCTGCCAAATATATTTTTATAAAAAATTAGAATGGACTTGAATGGAGAAGCAAATATTTTGCGTAGAGCTCATACTGACATGTGAAATAAGATGTTTAAATTATGATATACAGTTTACTACATCTTTATACCGATTGGATTAAATTAATATGGTTTTTTTGTAATAGGGTGGTTCGGCCGAGGTCGAATTAGTTAAAGGTCAAAATTTTAAATTATCTACCGACAAGGCTTATATGGAAAAAGGTAATGCGACTACGGTTTATGTGGACTATGACAATATTGCGAAAGTACTTAAGGCCGGCAACAGAGTGTATGTCGACGATGGCTTGATTTCTCTCATCGTCACTGCAGTCAGTATGTATATATTTATATCTCTATCGTATTCTTTTCCAAATTATAATAAAATTCAACTACTAAAATAACTAAATATATATACATATTAATTAAATATTTTCAAAGATAATTCATATATGCTAAATGCGAATGTTATATTTACATGCTGCTGTGCATTTCAGCACCTGAGGTGATCACCACTACAGTCGAGAATGGTGGTATGTTAGGATCACGTAAAGGAGTGAATTTACCGGGTGTACCAGTCGATTTGCCAGCCGTATCTGAGAAGGATAAATCAGATTTACAATTCGGTGTCGAACAAGAAGTCGATATGATCTTCGCTTCGTTTATTAGGAATGCCGCAGCTCTGGCAGAGATCCGCTCGATTCTTGGCGAAAAGGGCAAGAATATTAAGATTATTTCGAAAATTGAAAATCAACAAGGCATGACGAATCTTGACGAGATTATTGAAGCTTCCGATGGTATCATGGTGGCTCGCGGTGATCTTGGTATTGAAATTCCACCGGAGAAAGTGTTCCTGGCACAGAAGTGTATGATTAGTAGGTGCAACAAAGTCGGAAAGCCAGTAATCTGTGCTACACAGATGCTTGAGTCTATGGTGAAGAAACCACGTGCAACTAGAGCTGAAACGTCAGATGTAGCGAATGCTATCCTCGATGGTGCAGATTGTGTTATGTTGTCAGGTAATTAGAAAAAACATTACGTTTGTGCATAGAACATTTACTTTGTGAGTAGTTAATTGCTAAGGTGATGTGTCTAAAATGTAAATGTCTACATTAGGAATATCAATGTCTTGCATGTTCTGGAATATCTAGATCTCGGTCCATAGGAGTAAAAAATTATAAAAATTTTAAAGGTGAGACTGCCAAAGGAGACTATCCGCTGGAGTGCGTGCGTACAATGGCGAATATTTGTAAGGAAGCAGAAGCTGCTATTTGGCAGACGCAAATCTTTCATGATCTGTCGAGTAAAGCGCTGCCACCAATTGATGCTACTCACGCGGTCGCTATTGCTTCCGTCGAAGCATCTGTGAAATGCTTGGCTAGCGCTATCATAGTGATTACGACGTCTGGGCGATCGGCACATTTGATCGCAAAATATAGACCTCATTGCCCCATTATTGCGGTCACTAGGTTCCACCAAGTTGCGAGACAAGCACATCTTTATCGTGGTATCTTACCACTTTATTATGAAGGTAATATATTCATACTTTTCCATTTTCTGTGTTACACAAAATAAATAAATTTTGTATGCGTTATCAGATACTTTCATTTCCATCCGCAGAGTAATGCTTGTACAAATAACAGATACGGTGTATTATTTTTATTTCTGTGTAAATGTTCCGAATATAAACTGTAGTTATTAATTAATATTCATTTCATTTGTAACATGTTAATATATTATAGGATTGGGCCTGGTTTGTTTGACGTTGAGTACAAGATAAATTGTAGCGCGCCTTCTAATACAAATTCAGTTTTCCACCAAACTATCAATTAGAATTCGTTGAATAGAGTAGAGTAGGCAAAATTACAATGCAGATGATTCAGAATGGCTTCAGCCGAACTGATTAAATAGCTCTGCTAACACTACAAACTATTGTTAACAAATTTTTCTCGTTTTGATATTAGACGCACCACTTGCTGATTGGGTGAAGGACGTCGACGTTCGCGTACAATTTGGGTTGAACTTCGGAAAGAGCCGCGGATTTATGAAAACTGGCGATTCTGTGATAGTCGTAACTGGATGGAGACAAGGCTCAGGATTTACAAACACACTTCGTATTGTGTACGTAGAACTGGATCTTCCTGTGGAAGATGTCTGTACCATTCACAGCGATTCAGATTCCTATGACGATATTTTATGATGCATGCATGTTTCATTACTCTTAATTAATCAATGTCCATTACTTTCACGTTACACACGTAAGGTTCATGTTTAATAAATGTTTACTATTCGATTAGTTTTGTTCATCCAACAAATTAGTTTTCTCTAGAAACATATTGATTTGCGTTGTATTCAACGGTTCCTTTTTACTATTTAATGGTAATTTAAATATGTCTGTGCTGAATATTACTACAATATTCCATGTAATAAATTGGTTTCCTGATTTATTTGAATTACAAAACATCGACTATTTCGTTTCTTCGAAAGCAATGTTTTTTAGTACAAAATTTGATCTTAATATTATCGATATTAATCGAATAATGGTAACGAATTTTCCATTGCTGCAAATATGGTTAGATGTTCTACAAGCCATTTTACAATGCATTATTCTAATATCGATTGTCTGCAGATTTGCAAGATAGGAAGAATTTGATGAAGAAACAAACTTGTGCGGTTTTGTACATTTTCGTAGTAAATTTTTGCTTCTGTATTAACCATATGTATGTATACATGGAAGTTTCAGTTCGTGAAGAGTTCAATGAGCACGACTTCCAAATCAGCCTCGGTGTAAATTAATTAGTAATTCACAAGTAAACATTTAACATTTATTTTACTGCTATTCTGTGAAATTATAATTATGATTTATTACTTTTCAGCTGATTTCCAAGTATGATTCGGTTTTAGAACTTCGAATAGTCCAAGTACAGTTATTTACTTGGAAATATAATTTCCACCAATCAACAATAGATCTTTTACTTTTATGTATTAATGTTATGATAGCAAATAAGAGTTTTTAGAGTCCTCTCTCATGTTGAGTTTTTGTAAATTTGCAATATAATAGTTTTCTATGTGTCGTTTTCGTTCTGTGCACTTTAATCAGTTTCTTGTATACATAAAAATGTGTACATATGGTGCGTTACACGTCTACTGATTATGGTTTGTGCAGTCATATCACGGATTTTGATACAATTTTATGATAAGGATGAAGTTGGAATAAATCCCAATGAAGGGATTTTCCAAATGTTCAATATCTTTTGAGTTACAGGTAGTGAGAGTTAGTGTATCACTTTTGTTTTAAAATTTATCACTTAAACCACAATAGATACATAAATGTGCAGAAAGCGATTTGATTGAGAACCTCTCGAAGTTTTAGAAAAAAAAAATGTATAAATTCAACGCAATTTCTTTTTAAAGTGTTGAACAAATATTTTCAATTTATTAAATTACAATTTTGTTCTATATGTATCCTTAACATTTTTCTTCAGACTTTTTCAACAGGGTCAAAATGTTCTGTAATGATGACTTTGAACAGTATGCTTGGACAAAAAATAATTTTCTGCACGTGTACTTGGAAAATAGATTCAGTTAGAGCATTGGTTTTTCTCAATAACGGCAGGTATACGTGTGACGATAGAGCGGAACTGCACACCAACTTTGGGAGAAAGAAAATGTTCTTTGTTCACAAATGTCAGAGGAAATCATGGTTATAGGACACTTTTATGTTGTTGAAAGAAAATGAGGAACAACATTTTGAAAATACACATTGAACGGAATTTAACTTTAATAAATTAAAAATATGTTTTTAACGGTATAAAGATGCGCGGCGCCAAATTTGTACATTATTAATAAGACTGCAAGGGATATTGAATCAAATCGTTTTTTTTTTTGTTCATTTCGGTATCTATTGCGACTTGAGAGTTAAATTTTTAAAGAAAAAGCACTAAACTCCGACTGTCTGTCACTGGAAAAGTAGTAAATACTTGGAAAATTCCTTCCACTAGTTTTTCTTCGACATTACTTGCAACATATTACAATTTTATCAAGAACAGTGACTTGCTTACGAAAACGACAATGCCTGGATGAGGAACACACAATATATTGAATAAGCTGTTTCTAAATAGAAAGTTTCTTGTTTTCTTCAAAAGAAAGCTATAGTAACTGCTCGACATTTGTTCGAAAGTGTGTCGTTCGTGTGCTATTATTCTACCCTTGGTTTATTTTTTGTATCCGAACAATTTTGGGCTGATGTTTGACGTTCACCATTTTATTCATCAGATAGTGATGATTATAAACGGGGATAGCTATTAAAATTACTAGTGAGCCAATACACTAATGCAAAGATGACACTTGTTCTTTTTTGTATTTTTTATACAAATTTTATTAACATGCTGGTGAGGTTCTTTTAATGAAAATTATATCAAATATGACATAATGTGGATTATTTATAATTTATCAGAAGTATTTAAAAAAAATGGGAATTGTTATGCAAAAGTGATTGCATCTGGCATTATTTTAATTTGAGAAACCTCATGAATATGTTAATAAAATTTTCATAAAGAAAAATGCAGAAATCAAAAAGCTTTATCGGTCTAATAGTGTCTGCACTCTGATACACGGGCCTTATCTCAAGTCGTATGACGATGTTAGTTAGGAAATTATATCGTCGTCTGTATCATTATGATGAAAAAGACTGCATCGATACGGTAATAGAATGTCCGCTATAATAATAAATAAACATGCAAAAGTTTAATCATTCGTTTACTTTTATGTTGCTGACAATTGTGAGAAGAAAACTACTAAGTTTCGCGGCTCATCAAAGAATGTATTTATCGTACCCCTCACAGACGAACAAATATCGAGTTTCTTATGTATTAGTATCTCGTTGTAAAGGTTTTGTTATGGTTATAAATAATTCGTTTTAAGTAGTGTTTATAAAAGGGTGAATGGAATATGAAATACATATTAATCTGCTTTTTCTGTTCATTCAGGACCGTGGACTGAATCTACACTAGCTGGCCTGGTGTGGAATTGAAGAATGGCTGTAGATGTAATATTGATCCACCTCACAAATGACGTTATTAGTGTGTGTATATAATTGTACACGATCCGTATGAAAAGCTTAGTAAGTTCATTGAGTTAATAATCCGGCGTTGTCGATAGCTGCAGTATTATGTTATTAATACGAAGTATACAAATACAGAACCCCAACGGCTCATGTATGTATATGTTTGTACATACGTACCTATGTATACACGTTATTGTTATATGTGATGCGAAAAATGAGCATGGACCTCTTGTCAGAAATATTGTCAGATTTGTATGTCAAATTTTTACCAAATTATAGGCGATTATATGTTGTACGCGGAAATGGAGTATTTTTCATTGTCGTCGTAATATAATTGTAACTACCTAAAAAATAAAAAATGCATAAAAATAAACTTTGAAATGTACACTTTTTTCTGTAACATTTAACGTTTTTTGAAGGAGTAAAAGTTTCTAAAACAGAGCGTTTGTACCTGTGTTGCCAGTTTTACTTTGCCGACAAGAGGCTTCTGTTTATTTTCCGTCTCACAAATGTTACATATACATGTGGCTTAATTATGTGACAAAGCAAGGCGTGTCATGGAAAACGAATAAGTTATTGAATTCAGTCATTAATTAATTACCTTTAGAAACAAGATACGTTTGATTCCTATATAAATGTAGAGATAAATAAAGAAATTTATTTTACATTGCTGTTTTATTATCTGCATGTGCTTACACTAGATAAGTACATTATTGTTACTAACTCCTATAAACTACGTAAATTAAAACGTCAAGAGGTAAGGTCTTGTCTCGAACCAAGCGCAAAATTACCCGAGACCGTGTCTTTACAGGAGTCTTTACAGAAAAGATTAGAAATGCATAAAAAATGCAAAGATATAGGCCAAGTACAAGAGGACGTGACTTTGGAATCGATTGCTCATTAACATAAATTTGATTACACGAAGTATTTGAAATGAAATAAATGTGAGCAAGTACAAATTATTGTACAGTATCGACACAATAGTGTCGCTAAATAAATATATTCAATTACCTAAATTTTCCAAAAAATTATTTCTCCTTATTTAATTAAAAAATCTATTTACTGCTCGATTACTGTACTTGGTGGCCTGCTTTTTAAGAAGCTTGATGTCCAAAATGTAACGTAACAGATATTTGTACTCATTTCTAAATTAACAAATTAAGAACCCGGATGCATCTGAGTGGACAAATTTAACAAGTTAACATTCTGGATGTGCCTGAGAGGAAATTACACATACATATTGCGATGTGTTTGAACGATTGATGATAACATAAATTAAAAAGAAACGACATGAAATTTTTAGAGGATTTTCATTCTGTACAGTAAGAAGCCCACTTCATACTATGTTTTAACAATTCTCTTTTAATGTCGAACATCCCGAACTATTTAAGCTTCGGGGAGTTGATACTACAGGTATTTTTCACCACCGAACCTTCTTAAAAAGCGGGCCCCAAGTACAGTAATCGAGCAGTAAATAGATTTTTTAATTACGTGAGGAGAAATAATTTTTTGGAAAATTTAGGTAATTGAATATATTTATTTAGCGACACTATTGTGTCGATGCTGTACAATAATTTGTACTTGGTCACATTTATTTCATTTTAAATACTTCGTGTAATGAAATTTATGTTAATGAGCAATCGATTCCAAAGTCACGTCCTCTTGTATTTGGCCTATATCTTTGCATTTTTTATGCCTTTTTGTGGATTTCACTTCATTCCTAGAATTATGTATACGGTGCGTTCCACATCAAGTGATCAGGGTTTTTGCAGTCATGTCAAGGATTTTGATACAATTTTAATATGTTGTAGGTAACGTGGAGAAAAAAAATCCATTTGCAGGAATTTTCAAAACAATAAATATTTTTTAAGTTACAGACAGTCAAAGTTTTGCGCATGGGTTTTTTCGAAAATTTATAACTCTCAAACCAAAATAGATGCAGAAATTAGCGGAATACTAGATTATTCGGAAAGGCACAAAGTTTTAGAAAAAAATATAAATTCAATGCAACTTGTTTTTAAATTGCTGAAAAAATGTTTTTAATTTTTTAAACTTAAATTTTGTCGAATATGTATCTTCAAACATTTTTCAATCATTTTTTTTCATTATTGTCGAAATGTCCTCTAAACATAACTTCCAGTCGCATCTCTGGTTTCGGAATAGTTTTCGAGTTATGAATTTTTATGCACCGCGGTGTCTGTATTTGGCGGGCTACTTCGCCCATACCGCGACGTAGATAGCAGCCGCTATTGAAACAAAGCGTTAATCAACGTTCTTCATTTGCGCTTCAATATCTTCAAAAGTGTGCCCCTCAATTTTTTGGCGATTTTTTTATGGCAATATCATAATATTCTCTAAATATAACTTCTAGCCGCATCTCTGGATAAAGAATAGTTTTCGAGTTACGAATTTTTATTTACGGCGGCGTTCGGTTTTTAGCCTGTGATTCCGGCCTACCGTAATATCTATGGCTGCCGATGTTGCAAGAAAACCTTGATTAATGCTCTATTTCATTCTCATTTCACAGCATACCTGCAGAAAAATATATTGGGTTGATACATTGTATGTACATTAGTGTGTGTCGCACGGCGGCTCGAAATATATGACAGATGCGGATCAGCTGACGTCAGTAGTATTAGGTTCGTCGGTAGCACGGCAATGTAACGGTGTTTACCAATTTTTTACGTCGAAACCGTGCAATAATGTTAAACTTTTTTTAGGCTGTCTACGAAAAGCAAGTCTTTACGCATTGTCCGAATTTTTCTCAAGTTGTTAATCAACCGCTATCATAGAAAAAATCAAAGTTTTTTTTTATAAACAAATAAAAATGCTACGTGACGATAATAATCTAAGCAGTTATATTTTTTTTAGTAAATTTTGATCTTTTCCGCTTAGTTTGTAATTAAAACCGCTCCTCTCCGACTTAGCATTTCGGAGATATAATTTTTTAAAAATTTTTTACAAATGGGGTTGTATCTCGATAGGGGGTGATTTTCGGACCTAACTTTATTGGTTCTTTTTCACCTTTTGATGTGTACTATCGATTCTGAAAAAAGGTCCCCGATGATATGTTACACCCTGTATACAGGGTGTAACAAAAATTCTGGGACACTTTAGGTTTATGGATAGAACGCATAAAAATAAGAAAACAGGATCTTAAAAGTTTTGTGCGAAACCCACCCCCTTATGGAGATATAACCCCTTTTGTAAAAAAAGTTTACAAAATTATATCTCCGAAACGGTAAGTCGTAGAAAACCGATTTTGATTGCGATATAACCGGAAAAGATCAAAGTTTAATAAACAAAATATATCTGCTGCGATTAGTACCATTAAGGTGTATTTGTTGTTGTTAATAAAAACAAATGTGATTATTTCTATGTTAGAGGCTATTTATCAAGTTGAGAAAAATGTGGATAATGCATTGAGACTTGCTTTGCGAAGACAGCCAAAAAATTAATATTATTATAAAGTTTAGGTGCTATAATTAGTAGTTAAACGGCCGCCGTGAAGACGCCAGCCTCAAGGACGAAGGGGAAGGACAAAGAGGAGGTCGAATGAGAGGGAAGTAAATGTGGAAGGAAGGATGTTGATGAAATAGTTCGGGGAACAAGGGTGGAAAATTTAGAATGGTGGAACAGAGGAGGGCTGATAGGGGGAACTCACATACACAGGGGCAAGGGGGAGCTCGTAATAGATTACGTAACAGGAGTACAGGGATTCGATGGAAAGAATAGAGGTAGGAGAGGGCGTGAAGTCGAACCATTGCCTTCTGGTGGTAACGATTTCGGGGGAAAGGAGTGCAAGAGGGGGAGGAAGGTCGTGAGTCAAGGGGAAATAAGTCAAGTAGGCTAAGACTATGTAGTTTTAAATAGATAATAAGCAGAAATAAGTAGAGAATAGGTTGATTAAGTAGAGATAAGATTTACGTCCGAGGAAGTGAGCGAGAACAGATTCGAGCAGATAGGAACTAATTTGTATAAATAAATCTTTACTCAATTATTCGATTTTTAAGTAAATTTACAAGTATGACATTTCAATCGAATATATGTATGCAGGGTATAATAAAAATTCGGGTGAATAAAGAATGTCACCATGCATTCGGACGACTCAAAAACATAACACTAGCGAAAACCTTATCGAATTCAAAAGACTCAGAGCAAAGACCAGTAGAATTATCCAAAACAGTAAAAAAGAATCGTGGTTACAGTTCGTGTCTACGTTAACAAGCCAGACACCGTCTAAAGTAATATGGGACAAAATAAGAAAATTCGAAGGCCAAAGAAGGCAAATAGAAATACCTAATCTTATAACTAACCATGGTACGATATTAACTAATAAGGAAGACATAGCGAATGCCCTAGCCAATACAATAGCCAAAAATTCTAGTACCGAAAATTACGACTTAATTTTCCGAAATCGCATAGAGCATGAAGGAGAACTTCAAACAAATCCGGAAAACCCATCAAATTCCTATGACGACCCTGTGAATGCTCCAATATCAATGCAGGAGTTAACCGACTTCCTGTCCAGTACTAAAAATACGGTCCCTGGCCCTGATCAAATACCAAACGCTTTTCTTAAAAACTTGCCTGAGCCAGGAAAATAATATCTATTGGAAGTATTTAACACTGTCTGGCTTAAAAATACTTTCCCTGATCAGTGGAGAAATGCGATAGTCGTCCCGATACTAAAAGCAGGGAAATGCAAATGTTACGTCCACGTGTTCCGGTGCCCTTTGTCAGTTCGTGCCCAGGGTTATACCCTTGAGGAAAACATAAATCGTCCTTCAAGAAAAACATTTCGATTACCCTGGACGAGACTGGCAGATGGGATCAGGAAACATACAAAATAGCTAAAACGCTTAGAATCATAAACACGACGAAAGAGAGAGTTTCCAGACGTCGAAGATCCCCGGAGACAATGTAGACCTTGTGTCCGCGAAAATGTAAATCTAACCTAACCAGACCACGTGTTGACTTGGGGACACTTACAGGGATAATCAACAACGGGCCCTGAAGTGGAGACGAATATTTTCCTAAACACTCTCCCTTGCTGGTGGTGTCAGGTTGCCAAAAGAAGGACTGCATTGTCTCATTCGGAAAAAATACATTGGAAACTGATGTAGTGGGAGAGCCCAAACTCTCTATTTAAGCGTGGTGCCCTTCGACGAAAAATGTATTCTTGAACTGCAATCCTGACGCGCGACATCGGAGTTTTTCTAAGTCATCCAGTGTAAAAGAAAAGTATAAGTGAAGTGAACATCCAAGTTCAAACCATCGTTGAGCAAACATCAACCACCAGAACCTGAATCAATCGCCGATCAACTTGAAACAATACAAGTGAGTCATATTGAGGTTTTAAATTCAAAATTCAAGAGAAGGTCCAAATTAGTAACTTTGCTATACCTACCAAACCTTTGAACTTAAATCTTGATACACCATACCTTTTCGCTGGATCAAAGCCAAATCTGGTCAAATGAGTAGTTTTGGACGCGGGTAAGCGTGTAAAACAAAATCAGTTGTACCGGAAAGTAAGCCGAGATCCGTGAGACTCCTTTCTAATCCAAATCCCTGGACAAGAACGAAAGAATTCATATGAGAGTAACCGCGCGGGTAAGCGTTGGTGAACCCTGTATGAATTCAAGTAGTAATTGTGCGGAGAGGCACACTAAAAATTACCTACTATATACCTGTGGCAAAGCGAACACGACGACCTTCGGGTTGGAAACGAAAGTTCGAAGAAGCGGTAAAGGAGGACCCGTCGCTGCTCATTAATAAAAAAGAAAAACAACGAGCTTTCCGCGAAGCATTCGGGCCACCTCCACAATTTCAACAACCCGCGAGTACGGGGAAACCGAAGGGACCTAAGGTTCATAAAAAGAAAGCCAGGAAGGAGAAGTAGCGAATACAGAATTTGGCGGCCTCCCTCAAAAGTGACTACACTCCTGATAAAATTCAGGAGGTGCAACCCACAGGAGAAGTTACTCTACCTGACATACCACCCCCTCCAGATGTCATCGACATCATTGACTCTGATGACGAGGGGGCATTGGTCGAGATTCATTTAGGTTCTTTTAATTTAAAGGAATCAGAGATTAGCGCTTCACTGGATAAGATAAGTGCGGGATCTTATATTCAATTCATTGATCCCAATGGAACTCCGGCCCCTATGGCCATTCCAGCAACTATTGTTAAGGAAAAACTTCGGCGACGAGTGATAATTGAAGAATTGTTCAATTAAATATATATATATATATAGAAGTAAACCAAACCATTTAACATCTCATTTACATCACCTACCGATCGTATTACGACTCAGCCTCGTCCCGAGTAAATTGGTCCGACCAATAACTCAAAAGGAGGCAAAAGTCAGACTATCGGGAAACAAATCGAAGCCGCACCGTAACCGAAAGCTCGAGGCGTGACACATAGTCCTGACGTAACACAAAAGTAAACCCGAAAGCTACCGACGCATTTTGCTAACATGCACTATGTGCAAATTACTAGAAAAAATTATAAACAAAAGGTTAAGATGGTTATTAGAAACCCAAAATGTGCTAAATTCACACCAAAGCGGATTTCGAAGATTCGACTCTACTCTCGACCATCTGGTCAATCTTGAAGCAACCATATGTGATGCATTCATTAACAGAAAGCACGCGATACAGTGTGCGTTGATATAGAAAAGGCATACGATATGGTCTATCGAACTAAAGTCATAGAATCAGTAAATCAAGTAACTAACGGAAATATGCTTGCATTTGTTAAAAATTTCCTTTACAAAAGATTCATACAAGTACGTTCAAATGGAGCACTATCCCAAAAAATTGAAATAGAAAATAGAATCCCTCAACGTTCAGTCCTAAGTGTTACCCTTTTTTTATTGGCAATTAACAATATTAACAAAAATAAACCAAAACCAGTTAAAAGCTACCTATTTGCTGACGATCTGACCCTTGTATGCACTGGTACAAATGCACAATCAACAACGGAGCTACTCAAAGAAGCATTTAATTCTCCCCATAACGGGTCTAACAATAACGGACTGAAATTCTCAAATTCAAAAACTGAATGTATCTTATTCTCAAAGAAAACCATTGTGGAAACCCCAGTACTCAGAATTGGTCACCGAACCTCAAATTCGTTGATTGCGTTAAAATTCTTGGGTTTCATCTAGACTGTAAGTTCACGTGGGAAAAACAATTAACAACACTCAAAGATAACTACAATAAAAGAATGAACATCCTTAAAACGATATCATATAGGAATTGGGGTGCACACCAAACGGTATTAAAAAATACATACCAAGCGATAATTCGTGCAAAACTTGATTATGGATCTATTATTTATTGTTCTGCAAAACCAAATGCACTCAAGAAAATTGACACGATCCAATACACAGCATTAAGAATCACATGTGGTGCCTTTAGAACAAGCCCCGTTAACAGTATACTGTACGAAACAATTGAAATGTCCTTAGAATTTAGAAGGAAAATGCTTACTCTGAGATACGTTTTCTCCATAATGTCTTCCCCGGAAAACCCTGCATATCGTAGTGTTGTAAACAACAAAGCTGAAAATAAATACAACAGTCACCCTAGTTTCCCAACACCAATCCATATAAGAAGGAAAGCATTGTGACAATAACTAGACATCTGTTTACCACCTATTGCACGTAGGAAATATTCTAACACCCCTCCATGGACATTGACAACTCCAGAAATAAATAAAGACCTAACCAAAACAAAAAAAATGAAACAAATTCAATAATGTTTAGAGCTAAATTTTCTGAAATAAAAGACAAACTCTAGCACTACACGCATATACAGGGTGTAACATATCATCGGGGACCTTTTTTCAGAATCGATAGTACACACCAAAAGGTGGAAAAGGACCAAGGAAGTTAGGTCCAAAAATCACCCCCTGTCGAGATACAACCCCATTTGTAAACAATTTTAAAAAAATTATATCTCCGAAATGGTAAGTCGAAGAACAGCGGTTTTAATTGCAATATAAATTGAAAAGATCAAAGCTTATAAATAAAAATATAACTGCTTCGATTATAACCGTTACGTAGCATTTTTATTTGTTTATAAAAAAAAAACTGATTTTTCGATGATAGCGGTTGATTAACACTATTTCTACCACGATTGTGTGTATACCTATTTCGACCAAAAGGTGTCCTTTGAATCCTTTTCGTTTGAATGCAAATATTTGCCAAAACTGTTGGGATTTCAAATTACCAGTTAAATGTAGATAATTTAACAACTATTGTATAAAAAGTCAACAAATTAATTGTGGAGAAATGATTCAACTTAACGAATGATTTTAAGTTAAAATTTGAAAGGTGTCTTTTGACACCTCTTGGTAGAAATAGTGTTAACAACTTGAGAAAAATTTGGGCAATGCGTCAAACTTGCTTTTCGAAGACAGCCTAAAAAAAGTTTAACATTATTGTACGGTTTCGGCGTAAAAAATTGTTAAACACCGTTACATTGCCGTGCTACCGACGAACCTAATGCTACTGACGACAGCTGATCCACATCTTTCATATCTTTTCGAACCGCCGTGCAGAACACACTAACGTACAATACAATGTATGACAGTATGCGTGAGAGATTTTTCAGTGTATCACTTGGCCAATCGATAATCTTTCACGCATACTGTTATAATAGATGTGGATCAGTTGTCATCAGTAGTATTAGGTCGGTCGATAGCACGGCGACTTAACGGTATTTAACAATTTTTAACACCGAAACCGTGCAATAATGTTAGACTTTTTTTAGGCTGTCTTCGAAAAGGGAGTCTTGACGCATTGCCCTTATTTTTCTCAAGTTGTTAATCAACCATTATCATAGAAAAAATCAATGTTTTTTTTAACAAATAAAAATACTACAAATATAGTATTACTAGCGGACCCGACAGACGTTGTTCTGTACACATGTACGTCTTAAAATTGAAAGTTTTTAACTTTTTTGAATAAGCTGTAACAGTTTGGACCGTTTTGATGAAAATGTTTCTTAAAAAGTTATTACAATATCTAACGTCATTAAATGTGCAGTTACGACAATTCGATCAATCGATAGTGTGTGAGTATGTGTCTACTATGAGGTAAGTTACTGCTGCTGTCTGGTGATTTCCGACAGACATTGCCCGTCATTCCACGTGCTACATATGCGGACGAAATAAACGCATGTTTGAAAGCATCATATCTATGGCGTAGTGTCATTAAATTATGCCTTACCACAAATATGCGTGTTCAACTTCAAAATGATCCATTAGCATCGGGATTTTCTGAACAATTGCTAGACATTGGCAATGGTAAAATTCAATTGCATGAAAATACACAATATATTCGACTCCCAGACAATTTTTGCAACATAGTAACCACCAAAGATGAGTTAATAAAAAGTATCTTTCCAGATTTACGACATAATTATGCATGGCAACGTGAGCGAGCTATTTTAGCTGCAAAAAAATGTAGATGTTGACGCCATCAATTTCAAAATGCAATAGTCATTGCCAGGTAATGAAATTACATTCAAATCGATTGACACTGTTATTGATCCTCATGAAGTTGTGAACTATCCTGTAGAGTTTTTAAATTCACTGAATTTACCTGGAATGTCACCACATAACTTGCGATTGAAGATTGGCTCACCTATAATTTTGCTTCGAAATTTGAATGCACCAAAATTGTGTAATGGCACGCGATTGGTGATAAAAAAATCATGGGCAACATGCTTGAAGCCACTATTTTGAATGGCAAATTTCAAGGTGAAGTTGTACTTCTACCACGGTTCCCAATGATTCCTTCAGATTCATTTATCCCATTCAAACGTTTCCAATTTCCAATTCGCTTGACATTTGCTATGACTATTCATAAGTCACAAGGTCAAACAATGACCATTTGTAGCTTAGATTTAGAAAATCCGGTCTTTTCTCACGGCCAATTATATGTTGCGTGTTTCGGACAGTAATAATAATAATACAGTTGCGTGAATATGAGAATTTGGAATTCAATTTTTTGGTTTTAAAGGCCCTTGTGCTTTAACGATGTTGCTGTACTTGGAAATTTCTACGGTTTGGTGATTGATAGCCATGAAATTTCGATGCGCCGGTTTTTGAGCATTATTAAGTTTGCAGGTGTTGTTATTGCGGCGCCTTAAAGTTTGTAGGTTTTGCAATTTCTAGTTTGCAATATTCCTGAACCTCAATATATCGGACACGTGTGTACAGAACAACGTCTGTCGGGTCCGCAATAAAATATTTTTGAATATTCGACACTGCGTTAGCGTACGAAAAATGTGTTACGAAATCAATGAACTACAAAAATAAATATCTAGGTTAGAATGTTTGTTAATCAACGTGCGAGT
The DNA here is from genome assembly GCA_917499265.3 of Mimumesa dahlbomi. Taxonomy (NCBI): domain Eukaryota; kingdom Metazoa; phylum Arthropoda; class Insecta; order Hymenoptera; family Crabronidae; genus Mimumesa; species Mimumesa dahlbomi. Next base: position 3,576,800 of record OU824118.1, on the reverse strand, counting down.
AAATTTTGATAGAAAATCATTTAAAATACTCACTTCAATACCACACTATGTTTGCAAAATGTACAATTTTTTACATATACTTCAAAAACTTTTACACACTAATTACATCTACTAATCTTAATATGTAATATTTCAATTAGCACTAAATATTTCAATTCTGATTTATTTTGACACAATAATAAAACAAATTTTTCCTGAATCTGTCAACACTGCAATTGCAGCGCCGTCTGTCGGATCCAATGTAAAAGATTCCAAGATCAACAAGAATTTATAAATAAAAAATTAATTAAATAAACATTTTCCAGTGGACTGAATTGTGAATCTAAACCATTCTCGAATCCATTGGAATACACACAAAAAATTTCATCAAAATCGGTTCAGCCGTTTAGGAGGAGTTCAGTCACATACACACGGACAGAAGAATTATATATATTAAGAGAAGAGATAAGAGATAAGATAGAATCAATAAATAAAAAAAAATATTTTTTGACCCGTTACACAAGGCGCCCCCCTTAAAGTTTTAACTACAGATTTTTTTCTTATAACGCAACTATTTTCATACTTACAATTAATCTGCTATCCCAGGCCCGTATAAGGAACCTTCCTCTTCTTCGAAAAGTGCCTGCTGGGCTGTAGCAGCTATCCTCCTAGCTGTCCGAGCCTCTTTTCAACTGTCTTCATAGCGTTTCTCGGCTAGCCGGATTCTGCTCTCATCGCAATTTTCGGCATATTCTTTGGCCGTAGAGCCAATGATTACTCCCATAACTTGCATGATTCTTAAGATGGCTTTAAAACCATCATTAAATACATTTATTGCAAAAAATGTTCACAGTTGTATAGTTTTCACACCACTGTGAAGGTGCGTTGGAGCGAAGTGCCAAAGCAAGCTTCATTGTTGTTCTGGGTGTTGCTTCCTTTGCACCTGTCCGATAATTCTCGTCATCTCAGATCCGTATACACTGGCTTTAAAACTTCTTGAATTTGTCAATCTAGCGGAAAATAATCATGTTGAAACCTTGCCATATCTAGTCCTTCGGCCAGCGCGCTACGGTATTTACACCAGCCCTCCGCGCCAGCCGGTCAGTTGTTGTGCATTGGATTTTTGTCTGTTGGACTCAAGTGAAAATATGTAGCCCAAATTGCGTTGTACATAGCATCTAGAACATCTTGATACCTGGTGATAGCCAGACCGAGCATTTCTGAAGCTTATTGATGATGGCAATGATCAATTTCACCGTATCTTTACTTTTTCCGCCTGAGCTCTGGTTTTTCCGCCTAAGGTTGGTTACAGTCAATGCCTAGACTAAACATGCCTCTCCCAATCATCGATGAGCGTGAGAAACTTTTTCTTTTTGAGAATGCGTCGCTACAGAATTTTTGTCCTCCGAACAACGGCGCTTCGAGAGCTGTCATTTCAAAACTATTTTAGATACAACTTTAAAACTTTAGGATGTCATTCTAGACATAATGAACTATCGAAAAATGAAAGAAAAAAAAAATCGATTAAAAAAAATTTTCACACTAGGATAGCCCCTTAACCCAAAGCATATAGGACCAAGGGAGCAGAAGAGAAGGTACATACTCCTACTTTACACGTTACTCGCTGCTAGTTTCGGGCTGCGCGGCAATGATGCGCAGCAAATCATTCTACTACAGATCGTTTGATACAGCGGATCGAAGCGTCTGATACTTTTAATACGGTACGTTCCACGTCAAATGATCAGGGCCTTTTCCGCCATGGCACGGATTTTGATAAAATTTTATTATGTTATAGGTAACGTCGAAATCAGAAATCCATTTGAAGGAATTTTCAAAACATTAAATATTGTTTAAGTTGCAGGCAGTCAAAATTTTGTGCATGGGTTTTTTTTGAAAATTTAACACTCTTAAACAATAATTGATACAGAAATTACAAAAACACCAGTTGATTCAAAAAGCCTGAAAGTTTTAGAAAAAAATATAAATTAAATGCAACTTGTTTCTAAATTGTTGAAAAAATGTGATTAATTGTTTAAACTTAAATTTTGTTCAAAGTGTGTCTTTAACATGTTTTAAACATCTTTTTTCATCATTGTTGAAATGTTCTCTAAACATAACTACCAGCCCAAAGAATAGTTTTCGAGTTATGAATTTTTATGCACCGTGGCGCTGGTATTTGGCGTGCGACTTCGCTCGTATCGCGACGCACGTAGCTTCCGTTATTACAACAAGACGTTGATGAATGTTCTACATTTGGGCTTCAATATCTTCAAAACTGTACCACTGAATTTTTTGGTGATTTTTTTTATAACAATGTTACAATGTCCTCCAAAAATAACTTCTAGCCGGCGTTCGGTTTTTTGCCCGCGCTTCAGGCCGTACCGTAAGACCTATACCAGTCATTATTGAGAAAAACCCTTGTTCAATGCTAACTCTGATTCTCAGTTCACAGTATAACTACAGTAAAAAATACCTACACATTCGCATGAAAACAATTAAGAAATAAATTTAAGGGGTTACACCAGTGTAAAATTTTCAAAAAATTGATTTTTTCTTTATTAGCTTAAAAGGTACTTTGAACCTTCAAGAATATGAGGCAAAATGTTTTATACCTGAAAACAATTTTTTTGTATGAAATTTTGCGCTTTTCCTCAAGCGCCTCGAACGCCTTTTATGCGACGAACAGCGGTAAATGTAACTTTGAGTGAATTTCATCATAAATCGCCATTACCTGAAGAAGTGTACAAAGCTAACATACCAATTTATGATGAATTGAGTCGTAATGAGTTGTTAAATCGCGGCTTAGGAGGCTACACGCAGAATAGTAATGAAAGTTTCAATGCTACAGTTTGGAATTTAGCTCCTAAGTCTCGTTCAAGTGGTAAAAACGTCAATGATGGTCTAACTAGTATATTACGAGTTATGATGGTTTTAGAAATGAATATCGGCTATCAATCTTATGATTTTTGCCTTGAAAGTGATGCTAAGCGAGTCAAGCAGGCCGAGTAGTCGTTGGCCGTTGAGGCAAAAGCAGCGCGATCCAACATCAAATGTTTAAGAAAAGAGGATCAGGAGAAATTTTTGGACCAGGAAGGGCAGCTTTATGGTCCTAGGATTGCAGAATAATGTTAAAAAATTTTTTTCAGTCGATTTTTTAACTTTTTCACGTGTAAAACTCATTTTAAAACTTTAAATGCGTTTTTCTCGAAAACGATTTTTCAAATCGGCACGCAGCATAACTCCATCAATTTTGCATATTTTCATATAAAATTTTATACACATCTTTGCAACAACATTTTGAAGGGAAACACGTACGGAATTTTCGATATGTTAATTAGAAAATTTTTTATAACCAAATAACTGCTGTTTTTTTTGGCGAAAAAGTGAGTTTTAACTTCAAACAACTGCCAAATATCCAAAAATTCGTATTTTTTAAAATCCGTACGTGTTTCTCTAGCTATACTCATGCAGATTAAGAAAAAAATTTTTTTTTTGTAATAGTTTCAAAATTGCACGTGCTCTAGTGCGTGCCGTGGAACGCGTTTTTGTCAAGATGTCTCAAGAAAATTATTGTAGAGCCGCCATTTTGAATTACTTTTTGGTGAAAAAAATTTTTTTTTGTACTTAAATGTATGCTTAGCAACATACTGTAAGAGTTTTTTGTTAGCGCCTTTCCATATATCCAAAAAAAATTCATGTAAATAGCGCTTTTTTTCGGCTGTTACACTGGTGTAACCCCTTAAACCCAAAGACGAAATAGAGATTTAATTTTACCCAAAGAGTTGAAAGGGAAAAAGAAATAATGAATTCAGTTAATCTAAGAGAATTAGGACTTCTGTGAGTGCAAGGAGAGAAATATGGAAGAATCGTTAAATTAACCCCTTAGCTTACAATGACGCCTCAGAGGCGTCGCAAGGTTATCGGACCAAACACGAATAATCTTTTTTTGTTTAATAATCAACCGTAATTATTTATCAAACATCTTGCAAGTTAATTGTACCGTACACGTGTATACACAATTGTATACACAAATCATAGGAAGTTTGCGATTTATACAGTTTCGAACGCTGAGCCAAGCTGTTTATGTCCCTGCGCGCGACCGACCTTGGTGTCGCTTTTGGCCCGCACAGTTGGAAATTAGATCATAAGGGAAGAGGTTAATCGTATTAAATGTACTAGACGCTTTGAACCGCTGTATGGAACGATCTGTCTTAGAATGATTTATGATAATGAAGGAATGAATGATTTATGATAACCGGTTATCTTTTTTGCCGCTTAGTATACAACTCAGTCCAGTCCCGAATGGAGTGGTCTCTGTGCTGACTCCAAATTGACAGTGACTCGCGAATCACACCGTAGGAACACCATATCCGAAACCTTGGGACGAAAGCGGTGTCAGGACGTAAATCCGTATATGTATTTACTCAAATGTATTTCTAAACTTGTTTGTTAGCGAAAATCGTTTTTTTATTTGTAATCCATTTTTATTTTCAAATGTGCTACAATTAACTCATTCTCAGCGATTAAAGGTAAAGCATTTTTATAACTTTATACTGTTTACTTTCTTTAAAATGATATGTTTATACATCCAATATTCATCTTTCGTAAAAATAACATTTTTAAATTCTTCGCAAATCGATGTTGAATATCGACTCGATATTTATTTCAGTTGATTTTTTAGTACACCTTTTTGAGGTTCAATTACATATTTGACAATGACAATTATTTTCGTTACAACAATGCGATATAATAATCTAATTTCAACTATGGGTAGATTTAAAAGATATCTAATTATATTAAGTTAGTAATAATTACCATAAAAGTTTAACTGAATCTGTGTCTGACAGATTCGATTCGCTTCGATTTGAATGTTAGAAGTTACAAATGTAAACCCTTGAAACTCGTTTGATAAACACAAGAGAGAGAGTGAGTTGTTTGAGTGCTGAAAAATATTTGGCGTAGTACAAAAGTAACACGATCGCGTCCCCATGCATGCAAGTGGTTAATTAGCGTTTCGACAATCATTTTAAAACTTTTCCTGTTTATTTCAGATTATTTTTGATAATTTTAAATTCTGTCTATTGAAGTGTTATGTTCTGGAAGCTAATTCAATAGACAAAGCGAAACATTAATTGGCCATCGAATAATAAAATCCACTGCATTAAGCTTATTTTGCATGTAACAGGATAAATAACTCTCTACTATTAGATACAATTTGAAAAAATTTTGAATAAATTTGAACCGAAACTGAATAAGGGCTACGTCGATGCTTCGAGGGTTCGATGGAAGTTGAGGTTGCGTTTGAGTTGCGGTTGCGGTTGCGGTTGTGGTTTAGCGTCTTCCGAATCGTAGAAAAACATGGTCTACATCCTGGCGTTTCACACCGCTGTCCAATAATGGAATGCTATCGTGAAATCCTGTAAATCACGATAAAAACACAATTTGTTATTAAATTGGAGAAGCATGGAATTGCCTTGCAGGAGTCTTTAGACTAGGCTCCGGTCGCTGATTTGTAGGAACGGTGGAAACAGTAGTTATAAAGATACAAATACATTTTTGTAATTCTTTTTCATAAACTGCTCAGTGAATAATAGTTCATAAAAATAAACAGAAATTTGTTATAGGTCTTTGTTATACAAAATAAGCCTTATATGTCACGTATACATTTAAATGTAATCACATCCCATTGAAGAGTTCTTGCCATTGGCGTTCTAATTTAAAGACTCCTGACCTGTGCTATGTACGTGCATAGCGTAGCTGTAAAATTGCAGCATTAAATCAATGATGCCATTTAGCTGTACTTTTCGCGCAATTTTAATGATCGGCGTTTACAATCTCCCTCCTTTTATAAGTAGCCTAGAAACGCAGCGTAGAATGCTTCTAAACATGTCGCATAATGCTTTAATTTAGGAGATTTCTATATTATACTTTTCGGCGAAGTAAATCTTTTGCGAGACAACTAAGAAATCAGTAAGTCACAAGCCTCATGTAGAAGAAAGGAGTGGGCCAGTGGCCATCAACGTCAAAATCGACCAGAGAAATCCAATTACATTGCACCACTTCAGTAGACTGCACGATAAGACGATAAATGTTACAAAAGATGTAGTCCCGAAGAAGGTGCCGCACAGACAAGTTATAAAGTGTCTACTGTAGTACTATCTAAAATTACTCACAAGCACAATTATTTGCTATCGTACCTCTTCTATCACTTTGCTGGGACCAATGGTCTATTCAAATTAGGGGCTCTGGTAAAGTGATGAAGTGGCATTAGAGAAAATAACGATGTTAGAGACCAATCTTTAAGTCTACTAACTATTTTTAAATTTGGGCCCATAAAGTATTTATTTTGGTGGAAATATTTTTCTAAACTAACGCACACTTAATCCAGCACGTTTCCACAGTAAGTGATACAGCCTTATACATGTGCAGTCAACAATGTCCGTGCAGACTAGCTACCCATTCTATAGTAAAACCTTCAGGTTTCACAATGTATTAGACAAAGATTCACGTTTATATACGTGTGCAACGAGTACCGACTGCTGCCGCTGCAAATACAAACGCGTGTAAGCGCTATTTATACGCATGCGTGCGTGTTGTTCTCAGCTGCATAAGACTCGGCGCGTGGCTTGCGTGGTTTATAAAACACTTTTTATATTCCTCTTATCAACAATAATCCTACAATTAATTCAATGAGAAGCAAAGTGTGCTGGTACAGATTGAATCTCATCAACGCAATAGGTATAATTGTAAATTTTCTGATAGCTTCCATAACGCAAAGCCAAATATGTAAAATATAAGAATTGTTGTATCACATACCTTGTCCATATTTAAAATGTAAGTATCAAATTTAGACGAACGTTATTTGAAAGTTACTTGAGTTTTTAATTTTTGTACTAACCAGCTATCACTTCGAAAATATTGAAGGTAGAATTTGTGAAAATTGTGTTAGAACCTCGTTTTTCATCTTATCTCATAGAAAAGCGTATGTGCTTAAGAGGTGTTGTATACATTAACTCTGTTTCTCATAACTTAACTCACCTACATGGGATAGTTGTATATTTCGCCAAACTAAGTAAAATATTATTAAAGAGAGTCACCCACTCCAACTTGATTAAAAATTTAAAAAAAAATTGATGTTATACTGTACATACATGTACTTTACTGTTACTTCACGAGGAATATGTTATTTAAATTATTGGTTTTATCTATGCTCTTTAGTATGGCTTCAAAATGTTGACATTACGTAGTAAATTCTGAAAACTGGATAAGTATTACCCGCAATATGGGTGCCCTTCTCGTCAATGTATCCTTCCATGTCCGAGCCAAGCTCGTATATCCTAGAAAGGGCCCTGCAGACCTTCCTGATTCGGGGCGGTAACTCCTCCACAAATCCTGGATTACATTGCGACGGCATGGCAACCACGTTCAGGAAAAGTAACATTGCTGTCAGGGACACCAGGAGAACCGTGCAAGATGACATTCTGGAAGGTTATTTTATTATTTACCTATTATCTAGCATTCTATAACATTTCGGCAACTGAAATGGAAACTTTTTTTTTTATCGCAATATTGGCCGAAGTAAGAAATTCAACAATTATATCTTTTAGCGATCGATAAATTTATAAGTTTAATTTGAAATGGAAACTCATATAAATAGTTTATCAAATCAGACAAGATATCATTGTTTACAGATGTGCCAATCTAATGGTAACTGTAGTTACGTTATTTCATTTGTAGAAGAGCGAAACACTGAAAGTAAAAGTGTTTTCACCGCAGATTTTATTTTTCATCCACCAAACTTAAATTTTTTTGGCAAAAAATGCAGTAAAATTTGAGGTTAATCAGATTGTTATGTTTCAATGATTTTTCACCACCGATGGATTGATAACAGGAGAGCGAATGAATAAACTCCTCGAACACGATTTAAAGAAATAACATATTGAACGTGTCCTGCATTAACGTAGACGATCCCTCAAAATAATTATAGAATAAATCAAATGAAACCGTCACTATTGTAAATATTCCGCCACTTGAAAATTCGAAAGTTATCAAGTGTCAAAATATACAGTACAATAGAGGACTCGGTTCGTAGCAAAATATATTGAGTAAAAAGCAATCCACCAAGTATATTTAATAAAGTAGTAAGTAGATTTACTGATTAAATGAGAAAGAATCATCTTCTTAGAATTTTAATTTAAAGTGATATTAATAAATTTACTTAAAGTATTAATTATTTTGTGTACGATAAGGTGTACTTGTTCATATGTGTTCGATATCACATACTTCGTATAATGAAGTTTATTTTAATGTGCAACAGATTCTAAAGGTACATTCTCTTGTAGTTGGCTCACAACTATGAATTTTTTGTAGTTTTTCGAGAATTTCAGTTCTTCCGTAGAATTATGTAACTAAAAAGAATTGGCATTTCACGAATTTTTCATCGTGGATTTTTCATAATACGCGGTTACCACGAAGTCGGGCTGTGTCTCCTCATATAGGGAGGTGTGCGCAGGAGACCCGTTTAGTGCAGGCGCTGGGATAGTTGTAGGTTAGAGCCCAGTTCGAACGAATGCTATACCTAAAAAGCAGCCGGTGCTAAGGTACGGCTGTGATTGGGAGGATATAGTCGTGGTGGGCTGCTATTACAGCCCACGGCATCTCCTCCCATCCTTCGAGGCGTTCCTGAGCGATGTGGGTGGCTGCGTGCATAGAAGCCACCCTTCCCCGGTGCTCGTCCTTGGAGATTTCAACGCCCACGCCGTTGCGCGGGGAAGTCCCAAGGACGATACGAGGGGGAAAGTCCTGCTGGACTGGGCTGCTCAAATGGGGCTGGTGCACCTAAATAGAGGGGCTGTGAGCACGTTCGTGCGGTGGCAAGGGGAGTCTATTGTAGACATCTCTTTTGGGTCCCCTGCTGCCGCGCGCCGTGTTACGGATTGGCGGGTGCTTGATGAGCTGGAGTCGCTGTCAGACCACAGGTACATCCTGATTGGCCTCTCGGGTTTGTCGGGCACCCAGGCACGCCCGCGCCAGTCCCTTTAGTCCATCCGGGCGTCATCACCCGGATGGTCGATCAGGTGCTTCGATGAGGATATGCTGCAAGCCGCCGCTGAGACAGTTGTCTGGCCAGGCATCCCACAGCTTGACGATGCGTCGGAGGGGGCCGCATGGCTCCGCGGAGTGCTGAAGTCGCTTTGTGACACAGCCATGCCGCGGACCGGGCTCCCTAGCCGTGGCGCTGTGTACTGGTGGGCACGAGAGATAACAGACCTTCGAAATGCCTGCACAGTCGCGCGTCGCCGGTACACACGCCCCCGGCGGAGAAGGACCCTTCCGTACGACCAGGACGAACTATACGGGGCATACAGCGAAGTGAAGAGGGCCCTCCAGCTCGTCATTAACAGCAGCAAAGCTGCAGCATGGCAAGAGCTGGTGGGCACCCTCGACGCAGACCCCTGGGGACGTCCCTACAGACTCGTCCTGGGTCGACTACGTCCGTGAGCGCCGCCAGTTACCGTCACCTTGGACCCTCCATTGGTGGGACAGATTGTGGATATCCTGTTCCCGCTTGATGCGGGGGGCTCCACATCCGCTCCGGCGCCCACAGTAGTGTAGGCGCCTCGAATGGAGATTACGGGGGACGAACTGGCGGTGGCGGTAAAACGCCTTGGTGCCAGGAACACTTCTCCGGGCCCGGACGGTGTTGCTGGGCGCATCATCGCCAAGGTGTTCCCCACTCTGGGTCCCCTAATCAGGCAGCTGTTTAATAGCTGCCTGATGACGGGGGAGTTCCCCTCAGAGTGGAAACGGGCGCGGCTGACGCTGCTACGGATGGGTGGGCGACCGCTGGACTCGCCGTCCGGATACCGGCCCATCTGTTTGCTGGACGAGGTTGGCAAGCTCTTTGAAAGAGTTATTGCCAACCGCCTCGTCCGGCACCTGGATCGGGCCGGACCTTACCTTACCGAGTCCCAATACGGGTTGACGGTTGATATCATTAGATATCGCCAATGCATTTAACACCCTGCCCTGGAGGGCTGTTATGGATGGTCTTGCCTTCCATGAGGTCCCCCCCGAGTTGGTTGCCATTGTGGCCGATTATCTGCATGATACGTAGATAGTCTATCCCGGTCGCGATGGTCCGCAAATACGGGAGGTCGTGCGCGGTGTTCCGCAGGGGTCGGTACTCGGTCCCTTTCTGTGGAACATCGCGTACGACTACGCTCTGCGAGCGCCACTGCCCTCTGGCGTGTCGTTGGTGTGCTATGCTGACGGCACGCTTATTGTGGTGGAGGAGTACACATGCACTTCCCAGCTTAGGGAAGCACCCTAAGCCTCGGAGAGCTAGGGGTGTCCTGCGTGGTTGCGCATATACGCCGCCTTGGACTGAGTGTGGCTCCGGCCAAGACCGAGGCCTTGTGGTTTCACAATGGCCGTCGAGGTCTGGGGCCACCTCAATCCGTGCTGGTTGTGGGGACACGCCCGTCCAGGCTTCTGAGACACTTAAACATCTTGGTCTCACCCTGGACGGCCAGTGGCACTTTGACAAACACTTCGAGTGCCTTATCCCCCGCGTCGAGAAGGCGGCGGCCGCACTAGGACGCCTCCTCCCTAATTGGGGGGGACCTCGAGAAGAAGTCCGGCGATTATACGCCGGCGTCTTGCGGTCCATGGCGCTCTACGGGGCGCCAATATGGTTCGCCGACGTGGGTGGGAGCCGGCGCAGCAGGATTGCGCTGCGCCGGCTACAGCGTAGGTTGGCCACCAGGGTTGTCCGCTCATACCGCATCGTTTCGTATGCGGCGGCAACCTTGATGGCCAGGCTCCCGCCCTTCGACATGCTGGCGGAAGCCGAATCGTTGCTGTATGACCGGCTCCGCCAGTCGGAGGGCGGACGGCCGCAGGGGAAGCTCGCGGCGCTCCGGGGCTGTGCCAAACGGCACACGGTGGGGCGGTGGCGTGAAAGGCTACCCTTACCGGATAGCACACGCCACCGCCCAGTTTCGGCAATCCTGCCGTGCCTTAACGCCTGGCTAAGTAGACGGCACGGCAGGTTGACATACCGCGTGTCACAGGTGCTCACCGGGCATGGATGCTTCGGTGAGTACTTGCACCGGATCGGGAAGGAGCCGACGGCAGGATGTCACCACTGTCCGGCGGCTCTCGACACAGCCCAGCACACGCTGGAGTGGTGCCAGCGTGGGCAGAAGAGCGCCGCAAGCTCACTGATGTTGTTGGTCCAGACCTCTCGCTCCCGGCTCTCATGGCTGAGATGCTGGAGAGCGAGATGTCGTGGTGCTCCGTGGTGCTCCGCGGTCTCCTTCTGCGAACAGATCATGTCGCGGAAGGAGGCTGCAGAAATAATACGGCAGACGGCGGATCCAGTCCGCCGGGCTCTTAGAGACCGGCGGCAAAGGAATCCGCCGGCGGGTGGCCTCATGCCACTCGTATAGGGGCTGCCTGGGTAACGGCAGCCAGATACAGGCGTCACGTGGCCGGCAGGATGGTGGCCCTGTCCGTCAGTGCACCGCGACAGCCGGTAAGGGCAGCGGGCGGAATGGCCCCGTCCGCTGCCGATATAGTGAAGATCCATAGGGCACGCGAGGGCAGCTGCGGTAGTGTTCGCAAGAGTTCCCGGGGCCGCCCAAAACCGCAGAGGCTGGGTCATCGTGGGGGTTTTAGCCGGTAAAAGTCCGACACTACCCTGTTCCCCCCACCAGAGGGGCGGGGCGTCCACGAGGATTTCCCCCACGTTATAAAAAAAAAAGGTACGGCAGTGATGATGAAATTTTTATTTTTTATATGTTTTATACTATCTTTAAGGTGGCGAGTAGCGTACAAAAGCTTTGAGAGTATTGATGAGAAAGAAAGACGCACCGCAAAGAGCGGGACGGGTACTTGGTGGCGGATTAAATCCACCTCAAAAAGCACGCATAAAAATTCGACCGTAGCTTTTCTGCCATACGTACCTAAGCTGCTACACCCAAGACAGGGTAAAGGAATTTGGTATGCGGGGTTCGGACTGTGCTCGCTCCGATGTTCGGAGAGCCCGAGTTGGGAGGGACTCTGCGGGGTAGTCATGTTACTCCTAGGTGCAGCAAGGGTCTAAATGCGGCCTAGAGGAAGTAGATAGACTAGCGTTCGCGTCTTGCGTGAATTTTCGGTGTTTGGGCGCCTGCAATGTCCCCGCGTTGCAGTGTGAGAAACCTAGCTGTGAGCTGCCCGCGTCGACGCAACCGAGGCTTGCGAAGTCATGTTTGCGTGACCGCCTTCGATACGTCGAGCCGGTGCTCCTGCACGGAGGCTAGTCGCTCCGTGCGTGTATGCCCATAGTGACAAGGTCACGGTACCGATTATCCTACGGGTGTATTGTCTACACTAACTGTTTACTGTTCCTGACGCGTTTTGTCATGCTGGTTGGGCTCAGGGTGAGTGTGAAGACTAAATTCAGGCGTTTTCAGGGACTGTAGTTTGGCCACGTCGCCTATGCTAATGCGTAATAAAAACACCAAATCCACGTAGACATTTGTGGCTTCAAAATAAAAGTAATTACCACCATAAAATGAAAAATTACTAGAACACAAAATTACTAAATTTAAAAACTGGCAAACACACCTACCTAATTATTAGTATTTTTCCAATTCCCAAAATACTGTTCAAAAAAGCAATTGATGTCATTATGAGTTCTACTATATTCAAATTCAATGATGTGATTTATAAACAGTCATTTGGTAAACCCATAAGTTCTCCCATATCACCTGTGTTAGCTGAGCTTGTAATGGAATCCTTAAAAACTATTAGTTTGAATAAATTGTCTTTTCACATCCCATTTTTCAAACGATACGTTGATGACATCTGAACATGCGCACCTTGTAACAGAATTAACGAACACCTTGATGTGTTCAATAGCTACCAGGATAGACTCAAATTTACTCATTGATTGGAGATGGTATGATCAGCTTTCTGGATGTGTTACTGATTAGAGATCCCGAGAATGCCCGGAAGGTTGTCACTGACTGGTATAGAAAACCCAGTTGGTCCGGGGGATTCTCTAACTTTTATTCATCACGTATAAAATAGGCTTAATTAAAGGAGTGACAGACAAAGGTATTAAAATAGCAAATAATAGATTTCGCGAAAAGAACATTACAATCATTAAAGAGAGTCTTAATAATTAATAATTGCTACCCACCGCAATTCATAGATTAACACATTTCCAAAAGAATAAACGAACTATACAACTTCGGGACAACCAGCGATAGCAACAATTTTGCAAGTACCGATGTATCTGTAATGAGAGGTGTAATATCATTTGTTAAGGCTCTTAGTGAGGGGATATTAGATGAGTTAAGGAAATCAGGAATAAGTACTTGCTATTCTATGACTGATGCCAGTCACAAGTTGTTTTTCAAAAATTCAAAAGACACAATTGTAAAGAAAAAAAGACCTAACATCATTTACAATATACTTTGTAAGGATTGCAATCTGTCATACATTGGACAAACAAAGCAGTACCTGAAAACAGAATCAATGGACATAAATTATCAATAAGAAATATTAATCTTGTTCCTACAGATTTAGTGAATCATTTTGAGGAGTTTGGACACACTTTTAATTTGGATGATACCACCATTATAGGCTTTGAATGTAATTTGAAGAAACGTTTACCTTTTGAAACTTTTTCCATCATGACGAATAATACAGTTAACATGAGGACTGAGAATGAAGAGGTACATGATTATTATGCATGTGTTACGTCCCCGCGTCTAAGTGCCCTTGTTAGTTCGACGCCAGGGCGACGCACTTAAAAACTTGCAAATTCCTTCAAGAAATAATACTGCGATTGTGTTTGCGGAGACTGGCAAATGGTATCGAAATAAATATATAAATCTAATCGAGCCGTTGAGAATGTAAACTCCGAAACTCTTAAGATCAGAAAGTTCTAAATATCAGATTTTATCAAATACAATGGAGACCGTGTCCACGAGGCAAAAAAAATAAAAAATAAAAAATAACAATTAGAGAACGCCGGGGGAGGTTTTAGTCATTTTCTAACTAAATTTTATTGTGATTTTGATTTCTGATCATTCTCGGCCGAGATACAGTGGTCACCGTAAAACGCTCTTTTCCAAAGGTGTTCTCGGAATAGCTCCGTCACCGGCTTATTTGTTGATATTTTGCAATCAAAAATTACAAAGTTGTTGTTGAATTAATAGTATGTAATGTTCAAAAGGTTCGAATAAATTTGCTTTATTTATACGCCTGAAAAAAATCGCAAAGATAGGCTTCTTTTTTACCCTGAAACCCTTACCCCCTCCCCCCCTTAACGATAAACGACAGTCACTCAGAGAGTTCCGTTCGGCCCGACGACGTGAAAGTATAAGCTCTGCACTAGCAGAGTACTGTACCAGTAGAAACTGTTGCGCTGCCAGGTTCAACAGTGCCCTCTCATTGGCTGTCGTTTATCTTTAATAACTCGGCCACGGATGAAGGTACGACGTTGAAAATGTTACATCACTATATCAAGAGACAAGGTCTTGTCTCGGGTCAAGTACGAGAGAAGACCTTGACTCTATTCCGGAAATATTAGATCGGGGTTTTCGGGGTATTCAAACGGCATGAAAGCGGAAAATTTCCCGAAAAGTGCGATGATATTCTTTAAGGCGGCGTCGAGACGAGTCAATTGAGACTAATTACAAAAACATTGGTCCACCCAGTAACAAGATATTTGATGTCAAAAGTACGTCTTTTTTATGTAATAAGTCGTCTGCTTCGTCTTTTGCAGTGTCACACATCGGATCATGCGAGTTCTATCGGTGTCAAACCGAACTAACAGATTTTCATACTATGCGACAATAATTTTTCTGTCGTGGGCGAAATCCCGAACGCCGTAGTAAATAAAAATTTCTAACTTGAAAACTATTCATTGGACGATGTTGCGGCTAGAAGTTATATTTAAAGAACATTTCGACAATGATAAAAGAAAATGTTTAAAAAAAGTTTAAAATGCACTTTGAACGAAATTTAAGTTCAAATAATTAAAAACATTTTTTCAACTATTTAAAAACAAGTTGCATTTAAATTATATTTTTTTTCTAAAACTTTGAAGCTTCTTGAATCAATTGGTATTTTTGTCATTTCTGTATCAATTATGGTTTGAGAGTTACAAATTTTCAAAGAAAACCCATGCACAAAACTTGGACTGCCTGTAGCTTAAAAAATATTTTATATTTTGAAAATTTCTTCAAATGGATTTCTGATTTCGACGTTACATACGACATATTAAAATTTTATCAAAATCCGTACCATGGCGGAAAACACCCGAAACATTTGACTTGGGCCGCACCGTATTAAATGTATCAGGCGCTTCGATCCGCTCTATCGAGCGATCTGTGTTAGAATGATTTGCCGCGCATCATTGTCGCGCAGCCCGAAACTGGCAGCGGGACGCGCGTAGAGTAGGAGAACCTTCTCCTCCGCTGCCTTCGTCCTATATGCTCTGGGTTAACCGGTCAGAATCCGCGCCGGTCCGTGTACAATCAACAGCATAAATGGTTTGACTGCGGGGTACATGGTGCGCACGGGTATCCGCAACTACTAATGCTTGCTTTACCTAGGTGATTTTCGTGCCCTCTCTTTCTATTAATTCGTTTCTCTCTCTGACGTGTGTTGCAACATAGTAACATGTGATAACGCCTACTTCATCTCTTTCTTTTCGTCGCTCCGTCGCACTCATTCTATCGAGGCACACGGACTTAGGCCGGACAGGCATGTGTGAGAGCGCGATCGTCGATCGAGGAAGGCATCAAACGCAGTTTTCGCTGTGGTCCGAATTTTTCTCGCATAAGAGCCTCTTCTTTCTTCCTTCTGTCTGTCGCGCTCCCACTCCGATCGCGGCTTACAGACGATGGCCGAGCTCAGGTGTGTCAGTGCGCCTTTGTCGATCGCGATCGTTCATTCGTATCCTTCGGGACATTTCGAATTATTTTATCGGACATTTAATATTTCTTGCTAATTTTTTATCCCATCACAGATTTTCAATAAATTGATACAGTATGACAATTATAATATGTTTATCAATTATTTATTAGAAGTTACAATATTGTCTCGGTAAATAAGGAATAAATTTCGCGAAATATTGAATCATGGGGATTAATATAATGCGAACTGAATGAATAAGAAACATCTAATTATTATTCCATTTCTATTTAATTAAAATTCAGCGACACTGTGGGATCAAATATTGGACATAAGTGTTAAATGCCCGATAAAATGATTAGAAAAATGTTTCGAATAAAATGAAAGAGTCGCCGCGGCCGGTAAAGACACACCGTCGCACTTAGTTTCGGCGATCGTAGTGTGAGCACTGCGAGCGCGACAGACAGAACGAAGAAAAGATGGGCTGTTATGCAAGAAAAATTCGGACGATGATGAATTCCGCATTGGTACCTTCCTTCTCGTCAAACGTACGATCACACATGCTTGCTCGGCCCACGTTCGTGTGTTTGGCTAGTGCGAACGCGACGGAGCGACGGAAAGATAGAGACAAAGTATGGAGTCGAATGTATTGTTGTTGATATCCCGAGCCATAGTACGCCACAATGAGAACGAATTATACGAAAGAGAGGGAAAGAAAGACACGTTCCTGATGCACGCATTAGTACGTAATTCAGAAAATATCGAACTGTAATCAATAATTTATACCTACATTTAATATAATGGTTGCTTAAATTGTTATAAAAAGGTATTTAGTTTCTAGAACTTCGATACATGTCAAAGCGTCTCTTCAAATTTCTACAAACTTTTTTTTAGTACATAATCAAATTGTTCTGTAAACCGGTCTTCCATGATAAAGTCAGCAAATTTTTGAGTCTGTCAGAAACGTGTAATTATCGGTACTGTTAACAAATCTTTGTTACATGTTTTGCATTGAAACTTTACTATCTTGGATATGCAATCTCTAAATTGTTCTGTATCTGTTTGTAACAGTGTTATGATATTACCTACACTTCTTAACAATGAAATTAGTATATTTTTCTGGAGGTATACTGTAAAATTAGATCAAAAGATGCCGAGGTAATAAAAATATTCATGATTTCAAAGAAACAATTTTTTTTTAAATAGATTGTTGAAGTATAGGTACGTTTAGAAGGCACAATGACGTTATTGTACGTAAATTGAAAAAATTTTTCAAGGATATACATAGGACCATATTGAAGTTCTAAAAGTTCTAGAAATCAAAAGCGTTCTTCAACAATTCATACAAACAATTATTTGAAATTTAGACATTTTTAATAAGATGGTTTTGTGTAATTAAACCGTTTATGTACACTTCTATGTTTGATATAATTTTCCAATTAAGAATTTAAAAACCAAACCTATACAAATCCTGCACTATCTTGCAATACTTAAATGTTTAATATTTTGGTAATTCCTTCAAATGTATTTCCTTTTTCAATATTACCCAGAATATACAAAGGTATAGGCCAAGTACAAGAGGTTGTGACTTTGGAATAGCTTTCTCGTTAACATAAACTTCATTATACGAAGTATTTGAAATCGAACAAATGCGAGCAAGTACAAATTATTGTACAGCATCGACACGATGCTATCGCTAAGTAAATATATTAAATTAACTAAATTTCCCAAAAATTAATTTCTCCATTTAATTAATAAATCTGTTTATTGCTCGATTAAATGTACTTGGTGGCCCGCTTTTTACGTAGATTCGATGGTAAAAAATAAGCTTAAATAGTTCGGGATGTTCGACGTTAAAAAAGAGTTGTTAAAACACTGTATAAAGCGGGCTTCTTATTGTGCTGAATGAAAATCCTCTAAATATCTCATGACGTTTCTTTTTAATTTATGTTATTATCATTCGTTGAAACACATGGCAATATAAATGTGCAATTTTCTCTCAGGCACATCCAGATTGTTAACTTGTTAAATTTTTCCACTCAGATGCATCCGGATTGTTAATTTAGAAATGAGTACAAATATTTGTTACGTTACATTTTGGACATCAAGCTTCGTAAAAAGCGGGCCACCAAGTACATTTAATCGAGCAATAAACAGATTTATTAATTAAATGAGGAGAAATCATTTATTGGGAAATTTAGTTAATTTAATATATTTACTTAGCGATAGCATCCTGTCGATGCTGTACAATAATTTGTACTTGCTCGCATTTATTCGATTTCAAATACTTCGTATAATGAAGTTTATGTTAACGAGAAAGCTATTCCAAAGTCACATCCTCTTGTACTTGGCCTATAACTTTGCATTTTCGATGCTTTTTACTCATTAGAATTACCTCAGCTATCACCTGGTTCTTGGATCCTCGCGACTTCCTGGGATACCCTGTATACATCCACAATGAGTAAGTCATAGTTTAATAATTTATGTTGGTTACTATAGGGTGCGCCATATTTTACGTCGGTATTCAAACATTGAATAACTTTGACATCTATGAACCGATTCTTTTGAGTAGACATGTTTTTGAAACGGCAATTCAGTACAACTTGAACCATGAATCGCTTTACACCGAAAGAACGCGCTGAAACAGTAGCACTGTACATTGAAAATAGTCGTATTAACTCCACGTGCGTATCGTCGGAAATATCGTGGCCAACAAGCATCGTCTAACAACACTATTAGTCGTTTGGTGTCGAATTTTGTTGAGCATGTACAATTTTAATTTTGATTTAATTTGACTCAATATTTTTTTGTTTTTCAATTATGTTTTTATTGGTCCCTGATTAATACATTTCTTAATTATGAAGGGAGCTCTGTTTGAAACTTATACCCTGAAGAGGGTCCCATACCGGCCTGAATCGTCGGATATTAGTTTTTCAATTTACAATGACGGCTCCTCATTGTGGATGAGTGAGTGTTTTGTATCTTAATCTCCGCGGTGGCAGTATTTGGCGCGCGACTTTGCCTATATCGCGTCGCAGATTGCTGCCGCTAGTCAAACCAAATCGTTGATCAATGATCTACATTTGGGCTTCAATATCTTCGAAAGTGTACCCTTCAAATTTTTGGTGATTTTCTTATAGCAATGCTATAATGCCCTCCAAATATAACTTCCAGCGGCATGTTGCAGCAATGAATACCTTTCAAGTTAGGAATTATTATGTACCACGGCGTTCGGTTTTTCGCCCGTGATTCCAGCCGTACCCTAATACCTATATCTGCCCTTATTGGGAAAAACCCTTGTTCAGTGCTCTCTCTGATGCTTATTTCACAGTATACCTGCAGAAAACGATACCTCAATAAATATTTGTCATGCATTGTGATAGTTATGCTTTATATGTGACTCATTTTCTGGAATTTTCTCAGTGTGTTTTCAGCTTTACGTGGGTAAAGTGAAGAATTGTAGAAGTATACGTCTGTAATTTTTGAGTATGTTATAAGTGTTCCGCTGGTTTAATTAAAGACAATATGCCATTCAAATGTTGTTGCAATCCTTTGAAGCTGTTAGGGCACAAATAATGTGACAAGAATATCTGCCGCGTTTCCAATCTCTTGCGGGATTCAAATCCAGATTTAGAATTGGGGGAATTTATATGTAAACTTTGCGACACTAGAATAAGGATTGAATTTAAATTTTTGTTTATTGTTATTTTAATTAACTAATTTTTTTTTTATTGATTTGGGTTCTATAATTGTTTATATTTCGAATAAAATCGTATTCTCATAAAAATTCCCAAAAACATGATTATACCAAAAATTAACTTAAATCGTCTTGAGGCACGTGTTGTTCTTAATTTAAAAAAAAATTACCCAGTGTTTTTGCAGCATAAGGAAGCTTTTTGGGGGGGGCGTTGCAAAAGATTTAATTTTTAACGACCACCCTAAAGGTATAGACAATGATTTTTCAACGACTCAAATAAAGAAGTGATAGCCCGGACATAAACTATGAACTAAGCACTAATTTACAAGTTCTGGAACGGTAAGTCGAGTCGTTCGGATATGGATCAGAAGGATTGACTTACAAAAGACACCGACGGCAAATAAAAGCCGCCGAACCAATTGCGATGTTTGCAAGCGTTCAGTGAGATCAAAGCAAATCACGTTACAGGTGTACGTGCATAGACTTCCAACACGTCCACGTGAAACTGAGAAAAACAAGAAAGTTTAGTCCTCTGAAGAAAGGAATTTCATCAAGGAGTTGAGAAACTGACCAGCGATAAAACGTTTATCTCTTTCGCGACGAAACGAAAAACGATTGTAGGAACTAAATCAATTTATCTTATAAAAATTAAAGCCAACCCGCGTTTTACGCTGCGTGAAGTGTCGAGAAGACTAGAGGTTCAGACTGGGACCTTTAACGACACATTCATTGTTGCGTTTCCGTTTTTAGCAACCTCTTACAGAACTGTATTGCAGCGACATCCAATCGTTCCCCCGATATCTTTATGGCAGGAAAGGTACAGTCGCAACAGCAATATGTTTAATGTAGGTGATAGGTCTTGTCTACACGACACGCCCCGCGGTGGATACTATTAACTATCGAAATTATTAAGTTACTGAATGGGTGCATTTCACAGACACACATACATGTGTAACGTAGGTTGACATTGTGGTAGGATTCTTCTGTATAGATCTATGTGTTGTCACTATTCAACCGGTAACAGACGTGTTTCCTTTTTTACATCTTCTTTTCAGTAAAGCGTATTTGTGTAGAATCCAAAAAAGATGGCAGTGGGGGAAGAATCTACCCTTTCGCTGAATAGATGAAACAAACGAGTGCACAAATTCTTTTTCATTATTTTTAGAAATCTAAAGTGAAAATTATCGGGCAGTGGTAATACTTTTCAGTGCAAATTTATTGTGCGATATTCTGTAAAGTAATGGTATCTGAGCGGAGTTACCTCGTACACTACGTGCAAGAGGTCAGAACATAAATTAAACTTTTCTTAGATGACACCGAAAAGTACAGTGATCCATGGCTTATCGATACATTTCTCGTAGTTTTGTGTTTGTGCTCGTTCTGTATCCCTTTCAAGCGCTCCCTTGACGCGGCGGTATAAATAATCCTGCTACTACAAGACATTAACTTGTACCACTAAGAACTGTCGTGCTGCTGCACCCAACGAAGCCCCCTGATTGGCTGCCGTTTTACTTTAATAACTCGGCCTCGGATTGAGATAGTACATTGAGAATATTAAATCCCTATATTAGAATTACTTTAGTCATCATTCGGTTCTGGGACGGAACGAGTAGTTGGGACACCCTGTATAGTGCTTCTGTTTGCTTAGTTTTTAGCCGTTATCTCTACCACGATGATATTTTCTTTGTAGCACATGGCTTACATTGGGATAAAGGCCCCACTCGAAACATTTAAATTCGGCGGAAGATTAAATAAATCATTAAATTAAGTGATTGAATACATGTTTGGTTCGAAATCTTGATCACGAGCCCGACTCGTGATACTCAAGTTCGGTCGAAAATTTTCATAATGAGTGAAACTCCTCAAATTAGTGCAAGGCGTTAAATGAGTTATAATGACTGATATATTCTTATCTATAATCACTATTTACACAACTATTGTGTCGTTGCATTTTGTTAGCGTCCTTTGTCAGTTCCACACCAGGGCGATGCACTTTCAAAAGTTATAAATTCTTTCCCGAAGTAACACATTGCCATCGTTTTGGTCAAGAGGGGAAAATTATTTATTAGACTGTCCGACATTCTGCTCTATAAGTCTTATGCAAGGTTAGCCCGTGCGTGCGTTTAATTAATTTTTATTGTTTCGTCCGATACCTTAATTTCTATTGAGTGGCTATTGCGGTGAATTTTTAAAAAAAAATTACATGCATTAATTGCGAATAAATGAGAAAATAATTGTTTTTATTTTTCTCAAGAAAAGTACTCTAAAATTTTTACTGGAGTAATTTCTGCGAATAGTAACTTGCAAGTGTAGTACACGTTTGGATTACAGACGTTTTGGCATATGTCATAATATGTTTCAACCCCTTCCCGTGCAATTTAGTTTGAGGATATCCGGGCCCATTCGGTAGGCATCAACGCGCGTTAAAGAGATCAGACTAGTGCTCGAAAACAGTCGCATGATTGGGCCGACTTTCTATTCACATATCAAAAAATAAGGTCTTGTCTCGGGCCAAGTACAAGAGTCCCCGACTGATATTTGCAATTTACAAGAATCTTTTAAATATTCGGCATTTTTTGAGTAATAGGAGGAGTTTAATGCAAGTTTTATTAAAAAATTCATATCTTCTAAACGACAATGGATATGGAAGTTAGCAAAATATAATCCAGAAAACGGTCAAGAAATATGAATCATTTATAACTTTAAAGCCATGGTTACTTAAATTGTTGTAAAATATATTTTATTTTTAAAACTTAGACTTAACAAAAAATTGCAACAATAGGTACTGCTATTTCCTGCTCAATTAAATGTAGTTGGTGTCCGATTTTTTTAAAATACCTGTAGCGTCAACTCAAAACTGTTCTTAGTTTAAATAGTTCGAGATGTTCGACATTAAAGCAGAGTTGTTAAAACAGAGTACAAAGACGTCTTCTTAGTCTACGGAATAAAGATCTTCTAAATGTTTAATGTCATTTCTTTTTAATTTACATTAATATAAATTGTTCAAACACATCGCAATAGGTGTATGTAATTTCCTCTCAGATGCGCCCTCATTGTTAACTTGTTACATTAGAAATCAGTTCAAATATTTGAACATAAAGCTTCGTAAAAAGTGGACCGTTAAGTATGTACATTTAATAGAGCAGCGAACAGATTTATTAATGGAATGAGGAGAAACAATTTTTCGGAAAATTTAGGTAATTAAATATATTTATTTAGCGATACTATTGTGTCGGTGCTGTACAATATTTTGTACTTGCTCACATTTATTTCATTTGTAATATTTTGTGTAATGAAATTTATGTTAATGAGCAATCGATTCCAATGTAAGATCCCCTTATACTTGTCCTATATCTTTGCATTTTTTTATGCTTTTTTTCTGGATTTTACTTCATTCGTAGTATTATGTATACTTGCAAACTGCAGTATTATTTCCATTAAGACAGTGGCGTACCTCGAACTTTTGCCGCCCGGGACGGTCGCAATTTGCCGCCCTTTTATAAACACAAGATATTTTTATAAAGGACACAAGAAACTTACGGACGTCCGGTTAGTCGTAGAAATCAAATAGTAAACTTATGAAGTGAGTAAGTTGTTTTTTACAATTAAAACTATTTAAATATAATAAATGCCGCCCGGTGCGGACCGCCCCCCCCCCTCCAGCCCCTAAGCACGCTACTGCATTGATACCCGTTATTAAAGACATCATGTTAATGAGCAACCGATTCAAAAGTAAAATCACCTGGTACTTGGCTCATATCTTTGCATTTTTATGCTTTTTGCGGAAAAAGTACACACAAATATTAGGTCATTACGTATGAAACGTCCGCTTGGAGACTGAAACTTTGGTTTATTATATCTCGGGCAAAAAGTAATATAATTAATCAAAATATGCGCCTAAACTATCAATACAACTTTGCCATTTTGACGATAACTTATTAATACCGCTAACAAAAAAATCTGGAGGGCAGCTGGTGATAAAATCGCGAAAGGCGTTTTCCACCGCATGTTGGGAATTTAATATTTTTGGCGCTTCATGTTTGTCCAACCATTGTGCCGAATGCTTACGATTATCGAACAGTATCCACTTTACATCGCACGTAATTATTCGGTGCAAAAAAGGATCGCTTTTTAATCGTGACACAAAAGAACAGGAAGCCTCGAAGCGGTTCCTTTGCTGACGCTCGCTTAACTCATGCGCAACCCACTTATCCGGCTTCTTTACTTTTCCAATTGTTTTCAAATCAGTCAATATTGTTGGAATGGTGACTCCTAACTTTGCTGCTAATTTCCACGTCGTTTCAGATGGATTTGCTTCCACTACAGCTTTCATTTGATCGTCATCCACCTTGCTCTCAGGTCGCCCGCGTGCTTCATTTTGAGATCGGAATTTTTCAAACCATCGATTCACTGTACGTTTATTAGCCACATCCTTGCTAAACACCTCGTTAACATTTCGACTTGTCTGCGCTGCATTAGTTCCACGACGGAACTCATATGCGAAAATAATGCGAAGTTTTGACTTATCCACGGCTTGCAATATTGAACCTCCAAACGACAATACGATAGATAATTGATACCCAAAGAGTGCGACTGAAAGCAAGATGGTACCCATTCTTTATGCAAAAAAAACAAAGGGCGATCTAAGTGAAATATCGAAGACATCGGGTATCAAACTTGATGCTTTAGGTAATCATACATTTCATATTTAATGACCTAATATATTTAGGAAAATTTCCTCTTTTAAGACTAAATTGTAGTTCTTAGCGTTTTTAATTTTGTCGTAATTTTCTTCATTTTTGCGAAAGTCATTCGATTTTCTTTCATGTAGTAGGGCTAATAGGAAAAATGACAAAATGGGGAATCGAAATAAATCAGAGGAATTCGACGATCTTTTTAATAAACGCGCGCGACCCTGGACGCCTAGCAACCGATCTAACAACACCTCCAACGGTCTTCGATGAAAGCCCGTCGCATTTTATTGTAATATATAACGGTTAAATTACATTATGCTTACAATGTCATATTTTTCATAATCTTTATTTGGAATTGTAGCTTGTTTCAGTAACAAAATAATATAAAATTTTGACTATATTTCGCTTTACTAATTGTAAATTAATGTTATGAATAGTATAGAAGACGAAATTACGAATGCAACGAGCACCTTTTGGCAAATATGCCGTTTTTTGAACGCAATTCAACTGAAACGCTAGGAGATTATCATTGACATAAAGATCCAGTAAATCGAAATTTCTTTGGGTCTTGCATGAAGCATTATAACATTAAAAAATATTGTACTCGATCTACGTCAGTATTTCAACATTATTATTTTTGTCCAATTGCAATGAAAAAGCTCTCTGAAACATTAAAGTTCAATAATGATAATAAAGCCTTCATTAAATTCTCCCTGTTATTCGAAAAATTATCTCCAACAGATAACATATAATAAAAATCTATGTTACCGGTAGAAAAATTGTCGTCGCATGGTAAGAAATATGACTAAGTTTACGCTGTGATCCGATGTATGGCTACGAGGGGCTGCGTGACATCGGGTGACGGAGGAGAAGACGACGTTCCTTACAAAAATTTCGACTTTTGAGGTCAAAATATCTCGTAATTGGCTTGATGGATTTTTTCGTAGTTAGTCTCAAATTACTCGTGTTGACGCCACCTATGCGAATCATGTCTTACTTTATGGGAAATCTGCTGTTTTAATGCCGTTTGAATACCCCGAAAATATCCGATCTAATCTTTCCGAATAAGATACAGGTCTGTCAGCCGAGGGCTCATGCACTTGACATTGACTGTTAGCATTATGGCCCCGTGGGGCGCGCCATACCTGACGGTTTCCCGTATACCGGCTCTTTGCTCGCAAGATGGTGTTAGCGATCTACTGTAATTCTAGGTCTAGGCCGCGTTCAGACCCCCGCTGGCACCTAGGCAAACCTCTGCCACACAGATTCCTACACCAATTCCAGGCACCACGGCTTTCCGCCAGGGGGGCTTGGAGGCCCAGGCCCCATGTACCAACTTATTTTGATCATTGCTTTGGTCTGCAATGTCACTTATAAGGCAGAAACGCGGCAGCGTATCTCTCTTGCGTGTCTTTTGAGGTGGTTTCCACCGACACCAAACACCCGAGTCGCTCCGTTAGTCGACACGTCTTTTCGCCGCCCTCGTTTGCCAGACGAGAGTTAAAGAGCATTGCTCCGGCGGTTTCTCATCCACAGTACTTCAGAGAATTATGTGCACTACCCGCCACCTTCGGGATACTGCCATGATACAAAATAAAAATTCGTCACTGCAACCGGGCCTTGATGCCGGCTGCGTTCTAGCCAAATAAGCAAGCGTTCAAACTGGGCATGCATGCACTCGTCCCAGCGCCTGCACTGTTTGATGCGACCCTACCCCCCGAAGAGGACAGTGCTCGGTTTGACTAACCAGAGTTGGGGTGGCAACCTGGCGCCCAGAGCCGCATACGGGTCGGAGCCTCTAGCCGTCTGCCGAGAGTACCCGGCAGCCGTTGCCCTTCTAGCGCCACGAGGAGGCAGCTCCGCCCGGTTTCGCTAGAATCATGCACTTGACAGCTGAGAACTCTTGTACTTGGCCCGATACAAGACCTTGTATCTTGATATGTAATTCGAATCCAAATCCTTATATTATGTATTTTCGCTATATTATGTATTATATTATTATTTTGGCTTGGCGTACCATACCGCAAGGCGGTGAGATGAGTGTACGTATGTCTAGTTCGAACGCTTGCTTGTATAACTAACACGTAGCCAGCGCTAAGGCCCGATTTCGGTCACGATTTTTTTGTATGTATCATGGCAGTATCCCATAGGTTGCGGGTAGTGCATATAAAGAACTGACGCAACAAGCCTGCCTCGTCACTCCTGAAGACGTATCGACTTACGGAGCAACTCGTGTGCTTAGTGTCGCGGAAAACCACCTCAAAAGACACACATGGAGAGCAGCTGCCGCGTTTCTGCTGTACAGGTGCCTCTGCCCCACCAAGATAGAGGCGAAAATAATTTGGTACGCAGGATTAAACTCCGGCAGTATACGGAGTACCCAGAAAAGGACTCTGGGTTGGACTCTGGGAGGTACTGGTTTGCCAAGATGCAGCGGGAGTCTGAACGCGGCCTTCTAGATAAGTAGATATGTACATACATGTGTTACTGCTCACACCATCTTTGAAGCGATAAGCCGGTATAGTGGAAACCCACAGGTACGGCCCGTCTCACGGGCCCAGATAAGCTAACATTCAATGCCCATGGTTGGTAAAACTTGATTTGTCTGTGCAAAGCATGTTGGAAAAAAATTGTTATCGCATCCGATTTGTTCCCCTACTCACAAAACATTGCACGATATTAGAAGTCAAAAGCCGGAAGCTTCTGATGTAGGGAAACATGGAGCGGATGAAATTTGTGACAATAAGTATCCGGTGCATACTTGATTTGGAAATGCCATGATAATGTTTGATTTTGCAACAACTTGTGTAGGGATAATTTCTTATTGCAGCCAACGCAGAAATTTCTGTTGCTTCTCCAGTGATACTTTTCGATTGTTTCTTTTTAAGTAATTTAACATTGCCAGTGTCACGAAATAAATTAACTGAACGTTCGGAACTTCTTTGAGAAGGATTATTGCTTTCTGGGTATCTCTCTGCATACGACAGGATGCTCCCGCAGAGTTTCTTCCAGCTTCGCCTTAAGTTTGAATCATATCAATTTTTTATACTACATTTAAAAATGTTTTAACAAAAATAACAAAGACTTTTACAATTATTAAGGAAAATTTCTGACACGGTATTGAACACAACGAATTCTCTCCTTTCTGCATTGTACTTCATTAAGGGGGGGGGGGTAAGGGTTTGCGTAATCGAGAAATCGATTTTTTTCTTGCTTTTTCTTATAGTTCAATATTTCGAGAGTATTGTCCCAAAATTTTAAGATAATCGGAGAAATACTCTCAAAGTTATTGACCAGTTAGTCGTTATATTTTCGGTCGGGCGTTTGCCGCTCACATCAGTGGTTTTATAATAGTAATGTGGGATACGAAAATCTGAAATACGGGATTGTAAAGTGTAAATGAAAAACGTTTAGACTGAGTGGCGAAGCAACAAAAAAATTAAGGAAAAACGGAGAAGTAAAATACTCGGCGGAAAAGGAATTTATCTTCACTTTTGTACAGTTAAATCTTTAAACGCCGTTTTCTCGAAACCATGTTTTCAAAGTCCGTGATCACTGCCATTTAAAACATACTTCACCGATTCATTTCAAACTTGGTACATACCTTCTATATATAAAATACCTCCCCCAAACGATTAGTATGATATTTTTTTTTGACATTAAGGGGTTTTTCCAGTAGCAAAATGACGGAAATTTTAGTGAAAAATCGCATTTTTTGCTTCAAACGACCACCAAAAGTTTAAAAATGAAAAAAATAACAATTAGCGATCGTTGGGGGGAGGATTTACTCATCTTCTAACTAAATTTTACTGTTATTTTGATCTCTGATACTTTTCTGCTGAGATACAGTGATCACCGCAACACGTGTTTTTCGAAAGGCGCTCTCGGAAAAGCTCTGTCATCGGCTTATTTGTTGATATTTTGCAACCAAAAAATTACAAAATGTTATTGAAATAACAATATATAATGTGCAAAAGGTTCGAACAAATTTGCTTTATTCGTTCGTCTGAAAAAAAATCGCAAAGAAAGTGTTTTTTTGCCCTGAAACCCTTTCCCCCCCCCCCTTAAACCATTTTGCATAATCAATTCATCCCTTATTCCATTTCTAATTGTGTTTTGATTGTCTATGTCGAAGATCGCGTCGATGTTATTGTGTAATACGTAATTGGAAAGGGTTTTACCTCCACTATCACTTTATAGGAAACAAATATCTAGTTCCACTTAAAAATATATCAATATTCTTAAAACGTAAAAAAATATGACCTTGAAAACAATTATTGTACGGGACCGAATTTTCCTCCCGAAAAACAATTTTTATTTACAACATTTTTTCTTATCATTAAGAATAAGCAATATATTCAAGGTAAACTAGCTGAGATACCCTGTATAACAGATAAAATGAACTCTGTTCGTTGCTGCAGAAAAATGTTGCTTATCAAGTTAGTTCTCGCGATTAAGGGATAAGTTTAAATTTTAAGTGGAACATGTTATATGACAGTAATAATTCTGTGTTTAGTTCAAATTTTGTGCTTACGAAAAGAAGATACTTGTAAATCTTTCTACATCCCAGTTCTGTGCAAAATTACCTACGATGTTGAGTTCATAATAATTTTGTAGATAGCAGGATTTCTTTTGCGCAATCGAATTAAACACAATTAACATCCGGTAATTTTTATCTAAAAGTTCGTCTCATTCCACGTAACATATGCAACTAATTTTTAAAAAATGTAAAATTCTCAATGCTAAGGAAGTAAAAATTAAAGAACATTTTTTAACGTTCTGTTTATAACAGATCATTATAAGTCGAACCAGGAATCGTAGTACTATTACTAAAATACAAGTACAGAACGAGCCTAATAATTCGTTTTTACAAGCAATTCTTCAAACATTCGCTAATATGCAGGGGAATTTTGTAAGTTTTGCACACATTGTACAGGGTGTAATAAAAATTCTGGGACACTTTAGATTTATGAATAGAACGCATAAAAATAAGAAAAAAAGTCTTATAAGTTGTGGGCGCAACCCACCCCTATCGAGATACAACCCCTTTTGTAAAAAATTTTTAAAAAATCATATTTCCGAAATGGTACGTCGTAGAGGACCAATTTTGATTGCAATATAACCGGAAGAGACTAAAGTTTACGAAAAAATATCACTATCTACGCAAAGGAAGATTTAGTGAATGCCCTCAATTTTTCCCAAGTTGTTACAAACCTGCTACGATATAGGTAATCGACGTTGTTTGGATTAAACAAGAATAAATGCTATTTAACAGCAATAATCGCAGCAATTATATTTTTTCTATTATCTTTGATATTCCCCGGTTATATTGTAATCAAAACGGGTCATCTACAACGTACCATTACGGAGATATGATTTTTTTTAATTTTTTTACAAAAGTGTTTGTATCTCGATAGGGGGTGGTCTTTAGACAAAACTTTACAAACTTTCTTTCATCTTTTGGTGCGTACTTTCGATAGTGAAAAAGTGTCTCAGCAGTTTTGTTACACACTGTATATCATCTTCAGAATGTGTATGGTGCGTTCCACGTCAAGTGATCAGGGTTTTTGCAGTCATGTCACGGATTTTGACCAAATATTAATATGTTGTAGGTAACGTGGAAAAAAATCCATTTGAAGGAATTTTCAAAACAATAATTATTTTTTTAAGTTACAGACAGTCAAAGTTTTGTGCATGGGTTTTTTTGAAAATTTATAACTCTCAAACCAAAATAGATACAGACATTAGCAAAATACCAGATTATTCGGAAAGCCTCAAGGTTTTAGAGAAAAATTATGAATTTAATACAACTTGTTTCTAAATTGTTGACAAAATGTTTTTAATTATTTAAACTTAAATTTCGTCGAATATGTATCTTCAAACATTTTTTAAACATTTTTTTTCATTAGTGTCGAAATGTCCTCTAAACATAACTTCCAGTCGCATCTCTGGTTTCGGAATAGTTTTCGAGTTATGAATTTTTATGCACCGCGGTGTCTGTAATTGACGGGCTACTTCGCCCATACCGCGACGCAGATAGCAGCCGCTATTGAAACAAAGCGTTGATCAACGTTCTTCATTTGCGCTTCAATATCTTCAAAAGTGTGCCCCTCAATTTTTTGGTGATTTTTTTATGACAATATCATAATATCCTCTAAATATAACTTCTAGCCGCATCTCTGGATAAAGAATAGCTTTCGAGTTACGAATTTTTATTTACCGCGGCGTTCGGTCTTTAGCCTGTGATTCCGGCGTACCGTAATATCTATGGCTGCCGCTGTTGGAAGAAAACCTTGATTAATGCTCTATTTCATTCTCATTTCACAGCATACCTGCAGAAAACGATAGCTCAATAAACATTTGCCATGCATTGTGATAGTTATGCTTTAAATGTGACTGATTTTCTGAAATTCTCTGAATATGTTTTCGGCCTTACACGGGTAAAGTGTAGAAGTGTAGAAATATACGTATGTCATTTTTGAGTATTTTATACAGATCCGCTAACTTAATTGAATACAATATGTTTTCCAATATCGTTGCAATCCCTTAAAGCTGTCAAATCACAAGTGGTGTAAAAATCATATCCGTCACATTTCTAATCATGTGCGGGATGAAAATTTAGAATTAGAATTCGGGGAATTTGCAATATTTGCGATATCGAAATAAGGAGACGTAATGTAGTAAGTACGATTAATATTACTCGTGGAAAAGAAGCAGTTCCAAGTATTTAGAACAAGCATTTGAATCGGACGTTAAAAAAAAGCAGCCTCCACTTCTAAAATCATTAGTTTTCCTGAAGTAGATAGAACTCCGACTACACATATATGTATGTTTTATATGAAGTCTTTCCAAAATTGTGAGAATCTTTCACACAAGTTTCTAAATTAAAAACACTTGATCACATGAAAGAAAACATTAGGAAACTACAAGTTTCCATAAAAAGGAAAATAATTGCTACAGATTCAAGTAATAATGAGGACTCTGTCGTTCTTCAATTAAAAGAAAAGTTTCGAAAGTCAATAGATACAGCCACAAAAATACAGATTTTATCAGTGCTTCCTATTAGTTGGTCATTAACGATGTTCATTATATTCTATATGAAGTGAAACATTATTTCTTGAAAGACAAAGCAAATTGCAAATTGTAACACAATGAATGGCAAATGTTTATTGAGCTATCGTTTTCTGCAGGTATGCTGTGAAATGAGAATGAAATAGAGCATTAATCAAGGTTTTCTTGCAACAGCGGCAGCCATAGATATTACTGTAGGCCGGAATCACAGGCTAAAAACCGACCGCCGCCGTAAATACAAATTCGAAACTCGAAAACTATGCTTTATCCAGAGATGCGGCTAGAAGTTATATTTAGAGGATATTAGGATATTGCCATAAAAAAATCACCGAAAAATTGAGGGGCACACTTTTGAAGATATTGAAGCGCAAATGAAGAACGTTGATCAACGCTTTGTTTCAATAGCGGCTGCTATCTGCGTCGCGTATGGGCGAAGTAGCCCGTCAATTACAGACACCGCGGTGCATAAAAATTCATAACTCCTAAACTATTCCGAAACCAGAGATGCGACTGGAAGTTATGTTTAGAGGACATTTCGACAATAATGAAAAAAAAAAATGTTTAAAAAATGTTTGAAGATACATATTCGACGAAATTTAAGTTTAAATAATTAAAAACATTTTTTCAACAATTTAGAAACAAGTTGTATTAAATTCATAATTTTTTTCTAAAACCTTGAGGCTTTCCGAATAATCTGGTATTTTGCTAATGTCTGTATCTATTTTGGTTTGAGAGTTATAAATTTTCAAAAAGACCCATGCACAAAACTTTGACTGTCTGTAACTTAAAAAATATTTATTGTTTTGAAAATTCGTTCAAACGGATTTTTTTTCCACGTTACCTACAACATATTAAAATTTTGTCAAAATCCGTGACATGACTGCAAAAACCCTGATCACTTGACGTGAAACGCACCTTATGTATCTCGCGGTAGCTACCAGGCCGGACATAGCGCATGCTGTAAGCGTACTGAGTCAATTCTGCAATTATTACGGGAAGGCGCATTGGATTTGTGCGAAACGTATTCTGTGGTATTTAAAGGGTACATCAAACCTCGGTCTCACGTATGAGGCGAACAAGCTGTGGACAGAAGGTTACACCGACGCCGATTGGGGAAATTGCCCTGAAGACGGGAACTCTTTCACAGAGTACTGTTTTTGTTTTGCAAGTGCCGCAGTTTCTTGGGGATCAAAGAAACGAAAAACCGTCGCACTTTCTTCCATCGAAGCAGAATACATGAGTTTGAGCGAAGTCAGGAAAGAGGCCGTATACTTGCGGCCTTTTTCTCTTACAGACAGGTTTCGAGGTATTGTCGAGCATTAAGATATATTGTGATAATCAGGGCGCGATTAAACTCGCGGGAAACCCAGTGTTTCACAATCGTACGAAACACATAGACGTAAGACATCACTTCGTCCGCGACGTCTTAAATTCAATTAAATATTTTTATAAAAGAACTGCAAACTTTGTTGACATTGTCTCTTACAACTCCGGCTACATGTTTGTTTGTTATGAATTCAAGATTCTTTATACTTAAGCTGGAGATGGTATACACAATATAGGATGTATAAAATGTACATTATTTCTTTCAAATATATGATGTATAGAAATATCCAAAGTGTCTTATATTATTGTCCGACATTATACGCCGATTATCGATAGACGGTAAATACAAAACACATTTGAAAATGTACGAAACAAGATACACAATCTCAGTCTGAAACACGTTTTTCACTATAAATTAATATGTACGTTCGACGTAATGAATTTCACGGGAAACGTTATGTAGTAGAAAATTTGAATAAACAAATAGTGTATTCTTACCTCTCAAATTTGAAATTAAGAATTGTGCATTAAACTTTTATATGAGACTCTAAATCCTGACCAGACCGACTAATACAAAAGAAACTTCGAATGAATTTGCACGTCAGCTGTAGTGAGTTGGTCATTGATTTAAAAAAATAATTTCAGCGTGTACTCAATTGCTTCAAGAAAATAAGGAAGACATAACACTGCCTTCTAATATTACGAAGAGAGATGAGTCTCAAGATATCTAACATAATAAAACGATGAAATATTAGTCAGCTAATTAATTGCCTCGAATGAATTGTCATATATATAATTCATAATTTGTCTCCCACAGCGACACAAGGATGTTCTTTTCCTGTGTTAATCAAGCCGTAAATTTCATTGAGGGACCACGAAAATAATACTTCCGCCATTATTTTGCAATATTGTGTTATTTTTCATGTGTAACAAAAGAGTTATATTATGCATTAAGTTGTAACGGTAAAATTAATCAAAACAAATCTTAACATCAGCAATAAAAAAGTAACAATACGTTTTCATTATATCTGAGAAAATATAACACCTAAAAACATTAGAAACATTATTATGCTTGAAGACTAAACGAATACGAGGTATCAGTAGCGCAGCGCTCTTATACAATAATCATACTTCAGTAGTACTTTAAATCAAGCATAGAGACTAGAATATTATTAGAAATCAACTATATGCATGTTGTGAGAAATTAGCACCGTAAAGTATTATCATAGGAATATGAATGAATAAACAAGATTATGTAAAATGTAACCTAAATAACTACGTATCGTTAGCATTTGAGACTGAGAGTTATGTATGTGGCAGGTCATTGACTATTTTCATATAGTAGAATTTTCCGGAGATTTTTAAAATGAATGAAATGGATTATTTTTAATTTTTTAACAGGGTGGACATTATTTTTTATTTGTATAGACCTCAGAAAAATTAATAGATTTACATAATATGTTTCGTTTTTAAAGACATACCCTGTTCCATTTAATAAAATTTGGGACGCCCTGTTTTGCTGCATACGAACACCGTAGAAAAATCTGTTTACACACCACCACATTGCTTGTTCCTTGTCACAATTAATGCAAACAGATTCAAATCACCATCTGCAACGGTTTTGGAGACCACAAATTGAAATGCTGTATTGCGTCCGCCTTGTACAATGTTATAAGGAGCAAGACACAAAAGAAGTAACAGCCAATTTTTTAAAACTACACGTATTTGGAAAATGAAGTCTAATTAATGTAAACGAAAATATGTGTGATATTATTATGAACCTTAGAGCCGAGTAGCTGGATAAAAATTAGATTTAATTTACAACATATATCGAAATGTTTGACTTGCCATTGCGAGACACTTGTTAATATGGAATGGAAACTTGGGATCGATAAACGTGAGAAGCTACAAGAAGAGTGAAATCGTAGGAAATGAACGTCAGTTAATCGCGTTTGTTTCCGTTTGTTTCAATTGGATCGATAAATTACTTTAAAATTAATAAAACTTTTTAAGAGAAAGTTAGTCGATTCGTTCAAGTAAAATTCTTTTTACACATGACAAATCATGTATGTGTCCGTGGGATTTGTTAAACTGTATGTATACGATTAAACGGAGCAAATAATTATCTTTGTTACCTGGTCTTGTCGAGTTTTCGTATGAAAAAATGTGCTCAGGATGAGACATTTTCAAATGCATTAAAAAATATCGAGAAAAAATATCTTAATGACCAATATTGCACAGAAAAACATACTATGATAATAGACGAATTTGCGAATACATAACGCTTCCTGTGTTATGTGTTACTTTTACTATATTTTACACTTTCTACTGCTTCATGTAACTATACTATTGTACCTATTGCCCGTATGCGTATATAAGATGCATTCCCAGCAAAACTTGGATGGAAAATTCCACTACATGTTGGCGAATGTTTAATGAATACCATACGAAATTAAAACAAACTCTATTGAACTCTTTATATTGGTAGCTTAGGGATGATATACTATGATTAGTTCTTTGACTGTACATTATAAACGTGGTATTAATAAATATACTTTCGTTTTGAATTTTGTAGGTTAGAATGATTTTTAAATGTTGTAGCTAGTTTGCAATTTTATCCAGTTCCGGAAGAAGTTCTTGTTCTTTTAAATTTAAAGATTTTTCACTTAGGAGTTGACTTTCCTTACGTTTTCGATTATTCTCACGGAAGTCTCTGTACGAAAAATTCCGCGCGTTGCGAACCGACCAAAAGAAAGGATTCGCACCATCTACAACCATACTATGAATGAAACCTTCGCATGCATGCAAAATAAAAGCGTTTATTCCAGTTCGCAAGCAGAGATGTTACTAAATTTGCATGACAATCGAAAAGCAACTCCTACATAAAACTGAATAAATGTGTTTCTATTACTAAACCCGTTTAACACACATGGACCGATATCCCCGATTAAATAAAAAATAATATTTTTGAACTAAGATTTATGAAAAAAAGTTATGTACGGTCTGCTCTACGAAATTTATGGGCAATCACTATCCGTTGACACTGACGATTTTATTTTTTTTTAAACTTTTCTTACTTCACGTTTCATCTTGGACCAACAACAGGTATCCATAGCTTTTATAAGACAAATGCTTTTATTCTATTTACAGTTTATGTATATATTTCAAACCCTTTACGTCATATTAGTAACATGTAATGTATCAATCAGAAAGCACAAAGAAATATTTAGATATTTTAGGTATCACTAAAGATCGAATAAATTTTATATTACTGTACAGAAGTATTTAAATTGTTCAAGTATTTTTATGTACTACTATCAATTTTAGATACTTATTAAAAATTATTAATTCTTTATATACGATTTACTGTAAGAATATAAAATAATATCTTGATCGTATAAGTAGTTCATCTGTGGAATTGCATAAAAATCGTCTTTCACTGCAAATAACTTTACAGTTAAAAGCTAACTTTTAGTATTACACGCCCCTTATTTTTATATTAGATCTCATGCACGAATAAAGGAACCGTGTATGTAATATTCCACCTTAAATTTTAATAAAAACGGAGACCACTTTTTCCTTTGAATAGCAACATTGAAAGTAGTGAAAATGACATTAAAAAAGATTTGATGCATTTCCGGTGTATATTTTTGAGCAATTTGTCAGTTTTAAAAAAAGATACCTTGTTTACAAAATTGTTCATTTCACCATTTCACGCGTACTACGTTGCAGACGTTTTTAATTATGCCCGACACGAATAATGGCAATAAAAGTTCTACTCATATAAGAATTTTTCGCAAACCGAAAAATGCGATAATATTGTGTTACTTTTTGTTATACGTTTTGAAACCAAGTGAAACAAAGATAATGGTTCTACGCATTTCTACGTAATCAGGTATAACGGTTAGTAAAAACAATTAAGAAATTAAGCTTTAGAATAAAAAATTCGGCATTTAGATATTTTCGCGCATTGATATTTGAATATCTAGAAATTTGAAAATCTAAGAGTTCCGAGATAATAAAGTTTCAAAGTGCTTTCGGTTACTGTGTTTTTCTATTCCTGCCCCTTAATTCCGTACTTTGGAATATCCAGTTCTTCGAATTAAAATGCCCTATAGGTATTTGAGAGTTCCATTGTTCAGATATTTTAGAATTGCCAAATTTCTAAACTTTTAAACTTCAGTGCAAGCTAAATAACACTTTTCCTATAATTTTCGTTTTAGTTCTCGAACAATTTAGTTTCTACGTTTCTAGTTGTATATTTTAGTTTTCTATAATTTAATTTCACCATTTCTTCAATGTACCCCGAAATTTCTGTGCGTATAAATTCTCTTCTAGTGATATTTAGACGCGATGAAATTTCTAACCGTCGAAATTTGGTTATAAAATTTCTATACTTCCAAATTTAAATACCTTGAAATTTCTATGCTTTTCTAATTCTGCCTCCTGATTTTCCATATTTCGTAATTTCTACATTTCCACACGGTCAATTCCTTAAACATCTGTCTTTCGATATTTCCGTGCTGTATAACAGAGGAGAAAGTTAGTACCAACCTGTTGCTGGATGTTCCGAACGCCGTCAGGGTACGATATCTTCAAGAGGTATACAATATAATTCGACCGCGTGATAAGTGATGATCGAAGGACACCGGTGCTAGTGGCCGGAGACGGCAGGCGTCGTCCCTTAAATACAGTGTCACGACGCCCATGCGCATCGAAAGCATAGAAGAAGGATAAAATGAAGGCATTTTTATAACTAACGTTCTATTCTCTCTTACCTAAACAAAGTATTCTGCCATATCAGACGTTTCTAAAACACGACTCTCCTGGAAACAGCAAACATGCACAATGAACAAACGGCAAATTCCGGAAAACTTAAATCCGAACATTTTACAAAAATATACGCAATGGAAAAACGACAAGAATTGATCATCGGATATACAGTGTTGCTTAAACTACCATTCATAAATATTCTGTTACGAACGAAATGACAACTTATCGTCGAAAATAGAAAGTAATATATGTTATGAACAAGCATTTTGCAAGCATTGGTTGCATTAGAAATAACGTCATGTGATTTTTATAATACGTATATGCAACTAATTTAACAGTTTT
The DNA here is from genome assembly GCA_917499265.3 of Mimumesa dahlbomi. Taxonomy (NCBI): domain Eukaryota; kingdom Metazoa; phylum Arthropoda; class Insecta; order Hymenoptera; family Crabronidae; genus Mimumesa; species Mimumesa dahlbomi. Next base: position 3,539,000 of record OU824118.1, on the reverse strand, counting down.
TGTCGACAATATTTTTCAGTGAATCAACACATATAGTATCAAAATGCATTTTTATGTTTGTACATCTCCGTTTAATAACTATACAATGTAGACTAATTCGTAGGGATGTTAAAATGTTTGGAGTCAAATATTTAAATAGCAAAAGGGATATACATACATGAATTTGTAACCGGAGACAGCTTAAACTAATTTTTATGTTTTTACAATTGAACTAACACCATTAAAATTAGTTGTCTGAATTACAATAGCGTGCACATTAATCGAAACGCAGAAAGCTTTTTCCTCTGATGTACGGTAAGCTTTACTGATTTTTCATTTCTTTTCACATTCAGAAGTTGTTATTTTCATTATTTTTCTATTCAGTTTTTAGGTGATTTATACATTTATAGATTTATACATTTAAAGGATTTACATATACGATTTATATTTTATGCTATTATTCATCTTCAATGAAATGTATTACTATACTATTCTGGATGATCTCGTTGCATACAATATTTTGTTAATCGTGTTCTTAACCAAGATACATTAGAGAAACAAGATTATTCAGAAAACATAAAATGCTGTATATGTAGATTGATGCACATGGGCGTAATCCAGTCGGTACGGTAACATTACAGTTAAGGTTTTTTAAATGAGTTCGGTTTTACTTTCATGAATACTCATGATTATGAGATGAAATTTCTAATAAAATTTATGAAAATTGATATTATTAGTGTTATGGTCTATTTTTATGTTATTATTAATTTTAAATATTCAATATGATACTGTAGGTATTACATAGATTCGTTCACATAAAAGTGTCTCTTTTCTTCTATACAACTGTTACGACTCAACGATTTGCGGTTCATAACAGCTTGATGGCAGGAGAAGGAAAAAATAAACGCCTTGACGTTGTTCTGGAAAATAACATTAAACATGTCCTGCGTAACCTTTAGCCTAATCATAAAATATCTTAAATTCAACCAACTGTGTTATATATCTATATTTCCGGTACTCGAGATTAGAGAGTTCTTCGACACCAAACTACTATACAAGAGAAAACCTTGCCTGCTCTAAAACAAACTTGGTGCCAGACCTCGATTACTGTCAGAGGCATTTCAAAGGGATGAACTATGGAATTGGATGTAACAACATATCCCTGAGATATGACCAACCCTTTCCGTGGGGATATCCGTGGTCCATGCATTTATTAACCAGGTGTTCTTGAACAAGTTACATTTCTGCGTCTTAACAAACCCTTGCTCTGGAAGGATCTGAACACGTATGTGTATTTCAGTGATCCTTGATTGACCGTTCGGACAGAAAGTCCGAATGTATCGCTCATGTTCAACTGTACAAACACGAAAAGTGCGCGGATAAAAGTTCCGAGTTATCACAAAACACTGACGTAAACAGAGAAGAACATTGAACATGTAAGAAGAAGGATCTCCATTCTTCTGGACATTCCCATGTAGCTAATCAAGGCTAACTGTACAAACAGGACCTCAGTTGCGACTCTGCAACTATAAGGACGAATTTAGCGAAAATTGAGTCCTCCTGCTCTCTTATTGATCATAGGTGCCATTCGATGGTTTTATATCGACATGCCACCTCTATCCATATACCCACGGTCAAGTCCAAGCCAAGACAGACCGTGAGAGAAGTTGGAAATGGTAGAAACTATAACAAAATTCGTTGTATTTGTTAATAGCTTCAAAACCGCAGAATCGTGTCGAAAAAATTACCTCCAAAGCAAAACGGTTAAGTGAAAGTAGTAAGAGGTTGATTAATCTCTAATCAAATCAAAAAACGATTTGAAGTAGCAATAAACCAGTGATCTTATATCACTCCTTTCTTCCTCACTTAAACACTCCCAGTAACACTGTACAACACCATTTTTTTCACGATATCCACTGGGTGCCTCTTATAGATTTTGTCGCCCTAAATACTATTTACAATAGGTCTTAATTTGTTGTATAGTGTAATTGATGTAAAGGTAAATACAAGCAAGCTTTTCACGATGAGATAGTGCTTATCCCAATTAAAATACATGTTACAAAGGATAAATTTATGTATTGCACACCTATTACCGAAATTTAAAACCAGTGTGAGGTATTTAAAACCCCCGAGTATCCTCATCGACGGTAGCACGAGTAAGCTCAGTTACGAGTACAGTGATCTAATCGCTGATATACACGATGTAACATAAATGCTAGATGAAAAAAGGTCTGTAAAGTTTAGTCTAAAAACCACCCCCTTCGAGATACAACCCCTTTTGTAAAAAATTGTAAAAAAATCATATCTCCGAAATGATACGTCGTGGAGGACCAACTTTGATTGCAATATAACCGGAGAAGATATGTATATAATGGCTGCGATTATTGACGTTAAATAGCATTTGTTCTTATTTAATCCAAACAACTTCGATTACCCATATCATATTAAGTGTTTAACATCTTGGGAAAAATTGAGGCCACTCACTAAGACTTCCTTTCCGTAGATAGTGATATTTTTTTCGTAAACTTTAGTCTCTCGCGGTAATAATAAAATAAAAATACCATTTCGGAGATATGATTTTTTAAAATTTTTTGATAAAAGGGGTTATATCTTGATAGGGAGTGGTTTTTAGACAAAACTTCAGAGACTTTTTTTTTATCTTTTGGTGCGTAACTATCGATTCTGACAAAGGGACCCCGCATTTATGTTACACCCTGTATACGGTGGGCAACACTAGGAGATCCGCAATTCTAACCGTGGGCGTACCGTATTCAAACCGATGGGAGGAATTTAGCAATCTGTATGTAACGCAAAATTGGACTAGTTATTGTTAATCCGGATCTACGTAAGTAATTGATATATTTTACTTTAATACAATTACTCGATTTATTAATAATAATGAAAGTGACAATGCATTGTTCTGTAGGTATGCGTTCTTCTATTTACTGATTATCACCATTGATGTGTTCCATATCAAGTGATCAAAGTTTTTGCTGATGTCATGGATTTTGACAAATTTTTGATGTTGTAGATAATTTTTAGAAGGACTCGTTTGAAGGAATTTTCAAAATACTCAGTATTTATTGAGTTTCGAGTAGTTAGTTTATGTATACTATATACCATATGTATAATTAAGTTTATGTAGAGTGTGGGTAATGATTTTTCTTAATAACGGCAGGTATATGTATGTGTCACGTCTTGGAAGAAGTCACGCTCGAAATACTGGACTATGTGCTTAAGAAAAAATGCATAATTTGAAAATTATCCTGTATTCGAATATGCTACTACAAAACTGTTACTGAACATTATAACGTTATTGGAGATAAATTTTTAAAAAAGTTTTTTGAAGACACACATTCGACGAAATTTAAGTTTTTAATATTGCTAAACATTTGTTTTAACAATTTCAAAACAAGTTGCACAAACATTATAAATTTCTTATTAAACGTGTAAATTTTTGGAATTAAATCGTTTTCTGTTCATTTCTGTATTTATTGTGATTCGAGAGTAATAAACTTATTGTACATATTATCTGCCCTGTTCAGATTGTGACGTAGCTGATGTACATATTTCAAGTATAAAATTCACACAACTCAAAAATATAATTGAAGTGTTTGTATTTTCCCTTTTTAGATATTATATTAACAGTGTCCTAAACTGAAAAAGGGTAGTTTTCTTTAGAATCAGCAAACTTGTTCAAAGTCACGGAGTTCAGATTTCTAAGCGAAAGTATGAATTAGTACGAATACTTTAAAGAACTGAGATCTAGATTGTTTTATTATTTCATTTGGTATGCAACAATAGACAGGTTTTAATGTTAATTTGTTTCAGATTCGATTGTACAGGAGAAGATAATTGTTCATGTAATTTAAAACTATAGCAATGCAAACAACATAAAAATCATTTTATTATATTTCTCTAAAGGCTTACAACAGTTTAGGTTTTAAATGCTTATAAACTTTTCATTAAAGATTTACAGAATGTCCACATTACATTGCCAATTGACCTACGGATACAAAAACCAATATGTCCGAATTAATCTGCACGCTAGTGTATGTAGAGAATGACCAAGCAGTGCAAAGAAACAGCTGGTATATTCGTAGTAAACGAAGGAAGTTTCGGTCCCCATTGGCCAATGAAAGTGCCGCAAATGAGATGTTAACGACGCAAACTTTTCGATGAATTTATCAATTTTTTACGGGGTCAATCTGAATTCTTGTCTGCCGATCTGAATTTTTATCTTTACTGACATGTAGGTGGCGCTATTTATGTAACTAATTTATTTTTTTCACGCTGTTTAACAAGACCGATTTATCAATTTAAAGCGATATCCAGACAAAAGTACCGTTGTCAGTAACGTTTCTAGACATTTTTATATACGAAATTAATTAGAAATGAGATGCCCAAGAATAACAATCTTATGTGCTTTGTTAGTGGCTACACATACTTTTGTGTCCCATACGCAGCTCATAAGTTTCTGTTAGGATACACTATCTAATTTTTCGAAACTCTAAATATGTTGGAATACATCGCACAAGAGACATATATGTAACTTAAGAGACCACGCCTAGTCAGGAAACGAAAAAAAACGTAATACTTCGAATTTTTTGTATCAAAACCATAAGTTATTTATTATTCATATTTGGTACACATATAGGTGTATATCTGATGAAGTAATATAGAAAATTGTATTAAAAAATATTCACAATTGTAGTATAGATGCGATGTATATATATTAAGCCCACAGTTCATTCCCATGACTTGACGAATTCCCAATACTTTTTCTGTACTCGCATTAACTACAGCGGCAGAAATGTGTGCAATCAGTTCCACAATTTTTAAACTGCTATACATTATTTTTGTGCTAAAGTTTCGGTATTTCAGAATCGCTCTGCCAGAAGTACCACAATTCTTCGCTAGTAGGGCATTTGCAGTGCTGATAACTATGTAGAATGACAAAATGTAATTTATATATCATTTTTCATAGTTTCGACACTATAACACCCTCGTATCGCTAAACAGTAAATACACTGCAAATTTATCTATGAGTTTCACTGTAAGTTTTGCTCTGCCTCTCAGTCCCTTTAATTTATTTTCACATGCGCGTTATCGAGTACCTATTCTTTTTTGCACGTGACCTATACACTCCATTTTCTCAACAGCTGTTGTACCACCATAAGAGAAAGCATTTACAATACCGGTAAAAATTTTTGATCGACGTACAATATTTAACGTTATATGCCAAACGTACTGGAACAGAATGTGTTATAACTCCGTGCAAGAAACTATAACAAAAAATAGAATTTTAACGAAATTAGGTGTGATCAAACCCTACTTATTGATATTCTTATAGTATTAAGTTTTGAAAATATTCTCTGAAAATTTGAAGTAAATCTGGCAAAAACTTGTGGAGTTATAATACATTTTCCCCCGTAAGTCCAGCATATAACGTTAAAATAAAATGGTACGTTTTCCGCCATGTCACTGATTTTGATAAAATTTTAATATGTTGTAGGTAACGTTGAAACCAGAACCTCATTTGAAGGAATTTTCAAAATATTCAATATTTTTTGAGTTAAGTACAGGCAGTTTTAGGCAGTCAAAGTTTTGTGCATGGGTTTTTTTGAAAATTTATAACTCTCAAACCAAAATAGATACAGAAATTTAAAAAATATCAGTTCATTCAGAAAGCGTCAAAGTTTAAAGAAAAAATATAAATTTAATGAATCTTGTTTTTAAATTATTGAACAAATGTTTTTAATTGTTGAAACTTAAATTTCGTTCAAAGTGTATCTTAAACTTTTTTTTAACAATTTTTTTACATCATTGTCGAAATGTCTTTTAAATATAACTTCTAGTCGCAACTTCGCACAATGAATAGTTTTCAAGTTAGGAATTTTTATTTACCGCGGCGCGGCGTTGGGTTTATTGTCCGCAACTCTGGCCGTACGGTAACACATATGTTACGTGTACCTGTCGTTATTAGGAAAAACCCTTGTTCAATGCTCTCTCCGATTCTCATTTCACGATATACCTGCAGAAAAAGATACCTCAATAAACATTTGGCATGTATCGTGATAGTCATGCTTTAAATATGACTCATTTTCTAAAATTCTCTCACAAGAATTGTCGTTGTTTTCGCCATTATGCAGGTAAAGTGAAAAAAAGTTTAAATATACTTCTGTCATTTTTGAGTATTTTATACAGTTGCGCTATCTTAATTGAAGATAATACACGATTCCAATATTGTTGCAATCCCTTGATGCTGCCAAATCACAAGTAAAACATATATCTGTTGCGTCTTTTTTACGGGTTTCAAATTTAGATTTAGAATTGGGGGAATTTAAATGTAAATTTTGCGACACTAGAATAAGGTAACGAAATGTGATAAGTACTTAGAAGAAGTATTAGAATCGGACTTAAAAGTAATCAAACAGCCTCCCACTTCTAGTATCATTAGTTTTCCTGAAGCAGATAGAACTTCCACTATGGATGTTTTAAATGAAGTCTTTCCAAAATTTGGAGAATCTCCCATACAAGTTGCTAAATTATACACCATCCATGGCAAATGTTTAGTGAAGTATCTTTTTCTGCTGGTATTGTATGTGTTACCGTACAGCCAGAGTCGCGGGCGATAAACCGACCGCCGCGATAAATACAATTCATAACTCAAAAACTATTTTTTGGACAATAATGCGGCTGGAAGTTATGTTTAGAGGATATTTCAACAATGACGAAAAATAATGTTTAAAAAAAGTTTAAGACACACTTTGGACGAAATTTAAGTTTAAACAATTAAAAACATTTCTTCAATAATTTAAAAACAAGTTTCATTAAATTTATATATTTTTTTACCACTTTGAGGCTTTCTGAATCAACTTTTATTTTTGAAATTTCTGTATTTATTGTGATTTGAGAGTTATACATTTAAAAAAAAACATGCACAAAACTTTTACTGCCTGTAACTGAACAAATATTTACTATTTTGAAAATTCCTTCAAATGGGTTTCTGTTTTCGACGTTACCTATAACATGGCGGAAAAACCCTGATCACTTGACGTAAAACGCGCCATATTGATACATCTGTTTCTTTGAGAGGCAATCTCATAAATTAAGTATTTGTCGTGCACCGTAACATATCGATGAATTATATGTTCAATGATTTTTTATAATTATATGAAGTATACTTTATCGTATAATGTGTAGCAACTGTTATTTTAAGATTAGTCATAGTTGTTAAGGGATAGCTGTTTTTGAGAAAAGGAAACGCCTGTTGCATGAAATGGCAAGGTCATTTAACTCACAGTGTAAAAATGCATAATTTTTATTTATAAGTGATTTTTATTTGTAAGTGATCTATAAAGGGAATTTGTTGCAAATCAGATGGCCAATATCATTTTTAATCAATTCACTCCTCGTTTTGTCAATCAGCCTGATTTGTCCAAAAGTACACATCGGCAGTAAAATACAGGTTGTCATGTAACCACATAGATTATGAAAAATTTAAATAGACATACATATAGAATGTAAAGATCGAAATAAAAAATTATTTAAATCATTCGTCGTTACATGGTAATGTGTACGAAAGTAATAATTTAGTAATCTGTGTTTCTATTTTAATGTAATTACATACTGGAAAGCATCGCAAAATACAAATCGCAATACTAAACTCTTTACGCGCAACTCGCATCGTGCATTACTCGAAACTTTCTGTACTTGTATATCCACTTTTTATAATAAACTTTTCAAATGATTACGCTATAACGTGGTACAGAATAGGTCATGCTTCCACAGCGGCCCATTAAATTATCAGCACCGATAATTGTAGAGTTGTAGCTCCAATAGGATTTTACCGACTTTCACCTAGGTATGTCGAATTTTTCTTGCCCATAAAAAATAACCTGTCAACAACAGCAATTGCTTACAACAGTAGATTCATAATATCCGTCGTTGCGTTATTGATAAATTTTTATTTAAACCATCAGCGTAGAAACACATTGTCTGGCTAAACATGGGAAAAATACAGATTTGATAAAATTTTTATATTCTGTGTGAGAAACGACGGAGTAGAAAATAAAACAACAGTTTAAGAAATAATTGAACAGGACGGGGTCTGGTGCCAAGTTTACATTTTCTCGCGGACAAGGTCTCCATTGTATCTGATGCAATCTGATGTTTAGAAATTTCTAATTTTGAGAGTTTCGGAGTTTACATTTACAACGGCTCGATTGGATTTATGTGTATATTTCGATACCATTTTCCAGTCTGGACCAGGACGATCGCAGTGTTCTTTCTTGAAGGAATTTACAAGGTTTTCAAGTGCGTCGTCCTGACAAAGGGCGCTTAGACGCGGGGATGTAACACTTTTAACGACAGAAAAAACAAAAATTCTTTTTCATGGTAGTATTTTTTGAGATTTCAAGGTCAGCGATATATTTTTAAATAGGATTTAAATACTTTTTTTTAGTATAAAGTGATAGTGGAGGTAAATCCCTTTCCGACGACCTATTACACAATGATCTTCGCGTGACCTTGAGCATGGAAACCAAAAATAATTCGAAATGTAATAAATGATGAATTGATTACACTAAAATTGTTTAACAGGGAAAATTTATTTCAATTTATATTATAAATGATCTTCAAATGATTCTCTCGCCGTCCTTATACATACTTTCCTGTCTAATATTAGAACATGCAATTCGAATATGTATTCTCATATTTTCGTTGTTAGAACATATTGATAAACGATATCTTTAACACATTAAACGCCACACCGTCGGCGCTTCCTACGGACCGGCAGACTTTCCGTTCTTTTTATTGCTGCGCGTACGTCGATCCTTGCGTGCTTGTAAGACATAACATTTAATTTAGACGACATCGGTTTTGTTTTAGTCAATGCTTTAATGGGTTAGGCCACTCTAGAATTTTCGAAAAATCTTTTTTTTCTTTTTAATTGTCCGTTAAGGGGGGGGGGGGGGTAAGGGTTTGCGTAATCGAGAATTCGATTTTTTTTTTTTTGCTTTTTCTTATAGTTCAATATTTCGAGAGTATTGTCCCAAAATTTTAGGATAATCGGAGAAAAACTCTCAAAGTTATTGACCAGTTAGTCGTTATATTTTCGGTCGGGCGTTTGCCGCTCACATCAGTGATTTTATAATAGTAATGTGGGATACGAAAATCTGAAATACGGGATTGTAAAGTGTAAATGAAAAACGTTTAGACTGAGTGGCGAAGCAACAAAAAAATTAAGGAAAAACGGAGAAGTAAAATACTCGGCGGAAAAGGAATTTATCTTCACTTTTGTACAGTTAAATCTTTAAACGCGGTTTTCTCGAAACCATGTTTTCAAAGTCCGTGATCACTGCCATTTAAAACATACTTCACCGATTCTTTTCAAACTTGGTACATACCTTCTATATATAAAATACCTCCCCCCAACGATTCGTATGATATTTTTTTTTGACATTAAGGGGTTTTTTCAGTAGCAAAATGACGGAAATTTTAGTGAAAAATCGCAATTTTTGCTTCAAACGACCACCAAAAGTTTTAAAATGAAAAAAATAACAATTAGCGATCGTTGGGGGGAGGATTTACTCGTCTTCTAACTAAATTTTATTGTTATTTTGATTTCTGATACTTTTCGACTGAGATACAGTGATCACCGCAAAACGTGTTTTTCGAAAGGCGCTCTCGGAAAAGCTCCGTCACCGGCTTATTTGTTGATATTTTGCAACCAAAAAATTACAAAATGTTGTTGAAATAACAATATATAATGTGCAAAAGGTTCGAACAAATTTGCTTTATTCGTTCGTCTGAAAAAAAATCGCAAAGAAAGTGTTTTGTTTGCCCTGAAACCCTTACCCCCCCCCCCCTTAAGACCTCAAAAATGATGTCCCAAAAGGTTATGGTCGGGAAAATTTTCTAAATACTCGGTTTGGAATTTTAGTACGAGGCCGCCTGGACTCCTTTTGTGAGCGCTCGAGGGAAAGTACGTTAGGGTATCGGACCCGGTACATGTTATTGAAATCATTTGTCGTTTGGACTAGTCTAGTCAAGTTTAGACTTGTCGAACATCTCTTTCAGTCATTTAGGCTCAGCCAAGCACTCGAGAAGGAGGTTAGTCGACAAACGCTCATTTTTATCGATGCACAATCTTCGTGCGATTGTCTCGTAGCGATCATAGGGGCAAACTAATTTGCAAGTGCTATGTATTTATTACGGATTAGCAATTCGTAGAAACAGTGATTCAGTTGAGAACATGAGAAGCAGTATATGGGCTACACTGGATCATAAATTATCGACTGATGACAAACCGCAGCACGACAAATGTCCTATTGGACAGGATTCATAGTGCTCCTTGCAACGATACAAGCCAGCTCTTCCAATTGAAGTCTCTGAAGCTAACAAACCAGTCTATGAAGAACTGACCAGTGAAAATCTTCTAACTCGATGGATCGGCAGTTACACACAAAATAGTAACGAAAGCTTCAACTCGACTGTGTGGGCATTGGCTCCGAAATCCACTTCAAGTGGTAAAACAGTCTTGGATGTGGCTACGGATATTGTAGTTTGTGTATACAATGACGGGTTTTCTTCAATGTTGCACATAATGGAGGCAATGGACTCGGAAATCGGCCCGAACAACTACGAAATGTGTCTGGAAATCGAAAAACAGCGCATAAAGCTTGCAGAGAGATCGCTGTCTGAACGGGTAAAAGAGGCAAGAATCGCTTCAAGATCGAGAGGAAAAGAAAAGCAAGAGCAGGACGATAATCTGGAAGGCCAATTGTATGGTGCAGGCATCGCAGATTAAAGGTATTGCAAAATTATTCATGATTTTCTACTACTGAAAACTTCAAATGCGTGTATCTCAAAACCACATTTTTTAAGTTTACCAGAAACACAACTCAGACAATTTTCAACCGATTCACTTGAAATTTTGAACATATCTCGAAAAATACATTGTCCACACAAGCACATAGGATTTTTTTGATACATAGTTCATTTGTTATTAGCAATTATGTGATGATTTTTTAGGCCAATTTTTCATTTTCCACTCTAGAAGTGCGCCATTTGGCCAAAAATTAATATATCGAAAAAACCTGCGTACTTGTATAGCAGTTATCATATAGAATAACAAAACAAAATTGGTTTTTTATAATTCAAAAATTACAGAAGCTGATTTGTCCGTTCGTGGGCTCTGAAACAACGGAGACGTCATTGCAAAACTGCTGGTACAGCCGCCATTTTGAAATTAATCGCCTTAAAAAAATTACTGTATATAGTCACAGATATGTATAATAAATACTCTTTATTGGAATCCCGATTTATTTTGTAGTACTTCTGAAAAAAAATCCTAAAAATGGCTATTTTTTCGGTCTCTAGAGTGGCCTAACCCCTTAGGGTAAGGGTTTCAGGGCAAAAAAAAATACTTTCTTTGCGATTTTTTTTCAGACGAACGAATAAAGCAAATTTGTTCGAACCTTTTGCACATTATATATTGTTATTTCAACAACATTTTGTAATTTTTTGGTTGCAAAATATCAACAAATAAGCCGGTGACGGAGCTTTTCCGAGAGCGCCTTTCGAAAAACCCGTGTTGCGGTGATCACTGTATCTCAGCAGAAAAGTATCAGAAATCAAAATAACAATAAAATTTAGTTAGAAGATGAGTAAATCCTCCACCCAACGATCGCTAATTGTTATTTTTTTCATTTTAAAACTTTTGGTGGTCGTTTGAAGCAAAAATTGCGATTTTTCACTAAAATTTCCGTCATTTTGCTACTGAAAAACCCCTTAATGTCAAAAAAAAATATCATACTAATCGTTGGGGGGAGGTATTTTATATACAGGGTGACCCAGCTAACGTGCACGTCCCTGAACCGGGTGATAGCTGAGGTAATTCTAATATCGGGAAGTGACATTCGTAATGTCGTATCTTAATTCGTCACCGAGTTATTAACGAAAAACGATAGCGAATCATAAGGCTCCGTTGGGCCCAGCGGCGCGACAGTTCCTACTAGCGCAGTACCCTACTGGTGCAGACCTTCTACTGTCGCGCAGCCGCACCCAACAAAGCCCTCCGATTGGCTATCGTTTTTCGTTAATAACTCGGTCATAAATTAAGATACGGCATTACGAATGTCACTTCCCTACATTAGAATTACCTCAGCTATCACCTGGTTCAGGGACGTGCACGTTAGCTGGGACACCCTGTATAGAAGGTATGTACCAAGTTTGAAAAGAATCGGTGAAGTATGTTTTAAATGGCAGTGATCACGGACTTTGAAAACATGGTTTCGAGAAAACCGCGTTTAAAGATTTAACTGTACAAGAGTGAAGATAAATTCCTTTTCCGCCGAGTATTTTCCTTCTCCGTTTTTTCCTTAATTTTTTTGTCGCTTCGCCACTCAGTCTAAACGCTTTTCATTTACACTTTAGAATCCCGTATTTCAGATTTTCGTATCCCACATTACTATTATAAAATCACTGATGTGAGCGGCAAACGCCCGACCGAAAATATAACGACTAACTGGTCAATAACTTTGAGAGTTTTTCTCCGATTATCTTAAAATTTTGGGACAATACTCTCGAAATATTGAACTATAAGAAAAAGGAAAAAAAAATCGATTTCTCGATTACGCAAACCCTTACCCCCCCCCCCTTAAGGAAAACAATATAATAATTATAACAATGATGTAATTTATTAAAACAAGGTAAAGAAAGGTGAGGTTTGTTTGTACATTCATTACAGAAGGTTGTAACGTTTTGCGTTACATTTTTTACTGTCTTTGACCCTAACATTCGTGACTTTTTATCATAATACTCGGTACAGTATCTTCGAGATTTACATACGAAGACAAGTCTTAGTCCTCAATATCAGCGAGCGGCACGGAATGGCCCGTTTGACGGCTAACTGTGTCGTGGAAGGCATGTAAAATCGTCGTGGCGTTTAATGTGTTAAGTGCCCCCCCCCCCCTAAAAATCTAAGCAGTAGTGCGTATTTCCATTCGAATTTGTTGTACTGGCCACTCACAAAGCATTGCGCGATTTTGGACGTCGGTACTTACTAAGTAGTTTTTGATTTAGGGAATCATGGAACTGATAGAAGTTGTGACGCTAGGTATGCGATGTACAGTTAATTTGGAAATTCCATGATAATGTTCGATTTTCCGACATCTTGTATGGGGATCATTTCGTATTACAGCCAAAACAGCAATATCTGTTGCTTCTGCAGTGATAGTTTTCATTCGGATTTTTAAATCAACTAACATTACCAGTGACACGAAATAATTTAACTGTATGATCGAAACTGTTTCGAGAAAGATAATTGCTTTTGGCGTATCTCTTCGCGTATAAATGAGATACTTCTGCAGAGTGTCCTCCAGCCTTGTCAAAAATTAACACATTGCGTACGGGAGACGAGAATTCTCGTCTTTAGCAAACCGAACGTTGAGGCCGGGAGACGAGAATCTCGTCTTCAGTTTTTTCGACTCAATCGACGATTTAAGGAACTAAAAATAGACTTTCTTGTTACGTTACCAGGGTAACGAAGTCTTGCGTATCCCCTTAACAAATGATGAGCAAAAAAAATGAATGTCAACTTTCTGAGAGCGTCAAAATTATAACCATTACATATAGGACTAAAAATGCACGGGCCCTGGGAGCGCGTCGCGCGAACAGAGCGCCGTACGCAATGTGTTAAAATCATGTCACTGTTTTCTGCTACACTTAGAAATGCAATGCTTTCACTAAAATAATAAATACTGTAGGATATATTATTTTGAATTTGAGGGGAAATAATAGTGAAGAGTAATAAGTAAATAACTAATTATGTTTAAATGTACTCTTAATCTCCTCACAAAAAGGACACTCAGTCCTGTACTCGCAAAATACTCTCACAAAATACTCTCACGACGCCACTCTATACCTCCACGCGTTCGACTCTCATTCTGTTCACTCAACCGCCATTCGCTTCTTTATACACACATTTTCTCACTCACACTTTAATCGCTCTCACTCGCACTTCATTCTAGCACTTTATACCTACGACAAGGACATGGACAAAACGCACATGGTGGTCGCTCTTTAACCACTTCCCCTGTCTACCATAAACCTGCACACTTTCTCTTTCCTTAAAACAAACATTTGGCAGACACACCTTCATTCATTCAAAACAGTCGAATTCACGCGACACTTAATCCGCTTATTTTCTAAAACCCCACAATGCTGTTACAATTATTAAGGAAAATTGCTGACAATGAACTTCTCCATTGAATTGACAGTAGTAAATAAAATTGGAACCATACTACTAGCGTTTGCAAATTGAGACTAACATTGAAGATATAAGTAACTTATTTACTTACATTAGCTAAGGCTAACCATTTATGCATTGAATGTTCAATGAAAATAAATGTTATCATGAAGTCCCGAAAACAAGGTTAAATCGAATACTGCACCGTCTTAAACACCACGAGTTCCCTCCATTCCATATTGTTCTTCATTAAACCATTTACCATAATTAATTCATCACTTATTACATTTCCAATTACTTTCGCATTTTTCGCGCTAAAGGTAACGTGAAGGTGATTCTGTAATAGGTCGTTGGATACGGTTTCACATGCACTATAAGTTTATGGTAACAAAATATTTTATTCATATAATATTAAATTTATCTGACTATAGAACGAGCCTTTATAAAATTATATTATTCTAACATGATAATTAGGAAAAAATATAAAAAACTTACTTTTTTTTCATCCACAATAAACAAGTGAATTTTAATTAGAAGATTATATCCAACGTTTCTGTCCTGTTTTTGGACCCTCTTCAGGGGACTTATTTCATTTTCAATTACCTTATTGTGGATAAAATTTCATATTTCCCATAAGGTAAACAACGCATGACAAAATTACATGTTTACTCGATGTTACACTGATACGTACACTTAGTGCAAAATATCTTAATTAACAAAAATTCAAACTCATCGTATTATCCCACTCCAAGCAGAACATGAAGCATCACCAGTGGCGCCTCGGGTCAGCGCAACATCCGGCGAATGTTCAAGAGTGTTCTCCAAACTTTTGTAATGTTCTCGCATATTCCTTCTCTGCTGCACGAGGCGTTTAAAAGTAGCACGTATCAACCTCTCTTTGCTATCGACCACCACTTCATTAATATAATCAACTCCCTGGAATCGGACCAGAAAAATTTCATGGCCTAATATAATAGGACATTGCCCTCATCACAATAATATTCCCAGAAACCTCGTTGAACACATCACTACGTGGCTGCCACCACCTCGAGCTCATGTGTTGCGCGTGCAACACGTGCACACTGTTGCACAACGTTTTATCATTTCTTTTACCACTTCACACGTTAAGAAAGGCCCACAAAGTATTTTACTCACTACCCATACCGTTGCAGTATACCATCTTGTGCAGACTGTTCACTTTCAGTTGAGTGCAACAGAAATTCTATGTGTTTGGTGTGAAAATAAAATCATGTCACATGTTATACAGGGTGCGCCATAATTTACGTCGGTATGTGAATATTGAATAACTTTTAAAAAACAGCCGATTTCCATATATGGGGTATTTTTGTTTAATTTGGTTCTTTGCAATTTATTGGAACTAGTTTTTGAATGCAGCATCAATCAAGTGGCCGCCTTTATTGGCCAAAGTAAAATGTGCCCATTTTGCTGCATTTTTCATCAGTTTTTTAAGCATCTCGGGCGATAGAGTGACGATTTCGGTTCGAATGTTAGCCTTGAGCTCGCCAATGGTCTGAGACTGGCTGGCGTACACTTTGCTTTTTAAATAACCCCACAAAAAGAAGTCCGGAGGGATCAAATCTGTTGATCGAGGTGGCCAGTCAATGTCGCTATTTTCTGATATCACGTCCAGGGAATTTTTGTTGCAGAAACTGCATTGTTTGAATTGCAGTGTGGCATGGCGTAGCGTCTTCTTAAAACCAGTAACTATACGCATTTGTGGGCCGACATAATCACCCAACATGTTGAGCGCGGTGACGATAGGACACATGTGAATTCTCGATAACACTCTCTCTTACCGCTTCAACCAGTTCATTTGAATGTCTTGAGTGTTGATGAACGGCATGTGGACGATCTCCCAGTGTCCCATGCTCAACAGAATTCAAGACCAAACGACGAATAGTGTTGTTAGACGGTGCTTGTTGGCCATGATATTTCCGACGATGCGCATGTGGAGTTAACACGACTATTTTCAATGTACAGTGCGACTGTTTCAGCGCGTTCTTTCGGTGTAAAGCGATTTATGGTTCAAATTGTACTGAATTGACGTTTCAAAAACATGTCTACTGAAAAGAATCGGTTCATAGATGTGAAAGTTATTCAATGTTTAAATACCGACGTAAATTATGGCGCACCCTGTACATTTATTAGTCCTTCGAGCACGATTTGTGCACTTAGAACTTTGTTAGTGAAATCTACTGTGGGCCAGATTATATAACCTAAAAGCGAGGACCACATAAACTCCATTGAAGCGAGCCAGATACACTCAATAGCACAATGTCAGAGAAAGTCACAGAAGAATACAACTCACTCGCCAGCAAAAAATACAAGGTCCAAGAAGTCAGCGTCATCATCGGGCGACATATCATTAAAGATCTCCACACAGCTAGATTGACTTGATTTTTTTGACGGCATCAAGCTCAAGGTCACCTATCGTTACTCTTGAGGAATTAGAAGTGATGCAAACGATAGTGAACGACGCACACGCCAACTTCGTATCAGAGTACGCCTATCTAGAGGCTCATTGTCCACCGAACCTGTTAGACACGAGCTATTTCTCAAATAACACATATCAAATTGAAATGGAGTTACATTTGTCGATGAAGATGGCACTGGTGAGAGTGAAGAAAGGCCTGGCGAAATACACCTCAACCACCACATCCACATGAGCATCACTTCAACACTTGCTGAGTTTAAAATTGTCGACATTTTCTGGGCAGTATTCGCAGTGGCCAGAGTTTAAAAGTCTATTTTCCTCCATAGTGGTGAACAATAGCGAGCTGTAAACTATATCAAAACTCTATTATTTACAAATATCTTTGACTGGAGCCGCTGGACACGCTATTGCGAGTCTGCTTATGACAGAGGCCACATTCACCTCTGCGTGGGAGAAACGAAAATCAAAATAGGAAAATAAGCGATAGTTAGTTGAAGTACAAATCTCACTCATTTTACAAGAGTCCATTTCTCCCAGGCTCACCATGGCAGACCACCTCACATCGATTGTGACATGTGTGGATAATACGCATAGTGCGACACAACTTTTGAAAACATCAAGGAAACACCAAGGAGAAATGGTAATCGATGTTGGGGGAGAATTGTACTATGCCGACACATCAACCTCTGAAAAACTTTATTACCGGCGGGATCAGAACTCTAGAGAACCTTTAACCTGCCCATATGGCTCGCTGATTACTTCAAATCTCCACGTCATGGGAAGTGCTACCACACACCTCCACTTCAAGATCACCAGTGGCCAACGTCACCACATCATCGTCCAAGTATATTTGTGATTCCTGTGATGGGTCCCATTATTATGGGTTCTATTATCCGCCAGATCTTCCATTTATGGCGGACAAGCAATTGTGTTACAATTTAATAATAACTCTGGAGCAGGTGGCCCACCACACGAAAGAGCCACAATCGGTGAGTGATTCGAACATGTATGTATGAGCCAAGGAACGTGTTATGTAATAGCGATACGAATGAAAAATCCCAAAAGAAGGGAATCGTCGCGATCTAAATCACAGACGAATAATTGATTTAGATGGCAGGCAGATTGGGCATGTAAGACAGGGCTCATTGGATCGCCGATTAGTTATCGACTATTAGTCACTACGATATCACTACTATTCTGTTATTTCACTACTCATTCACTACGGTCGCATCACTATTTCATGAGATCACTATTATAACAACTGTTACGTCCCCATGCCCCATTGCCTTTGTCAGTTCGAGGCCAGGAAGATGGACTTCAAAACCATAAATTCTTCTTTCAAAAAACACACTTCGATTGCCCTGGTCGAGACTGGCAGATGGCATCAGGAAAACACATAAAACAGCTAAAGCCTTTAGAGCTATAA
Source organism: Mimumesa dahlbomi (assembly GCA_917499265.3). Classification (NCBI taxonomy): domain Eukaryota; kingdom Metazoa; phylum Arthropoda; class Insecta; order Hymenoptera; family Crabronidae; genus Mimumesa; species Mimumesa dahlbomi. The sequence continues at coordinate 3,520,886 of OU824118.1, read as the reverse complement.
ACACGACTTCTCTCGAAACAGAAAGTTTCCAAACAATGAATTCCTTCAAGTACAATGCAGGCCTTGTACTCGCGAAAATGTAAATTTGGCACCAGACCCCGTGCTAGCCAAGGAACACTTGAAGGGACGATAATCAGTACGCCCCAAAGTAGGGAATAATATTTTTCTAAACACTATCCGTTGCTGGTGGTGTCGGGTTGCCAGAAGAGGGCTGCATTGTCTTGTCCGAAAAATGTTAGAAACTGACTTAGATAGATAGATAGATATTTTATTTCGTCCTATAAAAATAATAATAATAAAGATATAAAGGAATAAACACAGAATAGACGAAATGAGGAAGAACTATAATACAAAAGAAAGAGAAGGAAAAGAGCTTACAGAGGATGGAAACGGTCCCAAATGGTCAATATGGAATGTATCTAATGGAACTTCGCCCTTGCCTATGGAGTGCAAAAACCCTTCCGATTTCCCTTGTTTCCTCTCCGCAAGAATGCAATTAACGCAATTACGCAACACTTTTTCTATCTTAGGCCGCATGCCTTGAAACCTGTTTGAGATTGGCGAGTGCTAGCACTCCATGCCGGCAGCGACACCAATGCGCTCGCGCCAATCACGGGCATTCGCGCCAAACGGCAGCGGTATCTCATCGAGACACCGACCACTCCGCAATGTCCGGAAATGACGCAGGTGGTCGGTGGCCTCGTAATTGGCTAATTGCACCTCTCGATCCTTCTGGAATAATCGCGAGTTTTCAGCGAACGTTGCCGAACTTTCCAGAAGGATCAAGCCAATAAAAGAGAGCTAGCGCGCTTCTCTCTCTCTGTCTGTCAGAATCTACACGTGCGAGCAATCAGCTGACTTCAAACGTATACCTTCTCTTGCGATATTTGATCACTATTTGTTTTATTGTTACATTGTGCTTACAATATACAGTTTTATATAAATCCCGGCTAAATCACATCTTTTTCCAGTTACAAAATTCAATTCTAACCCTCTAACCGTTTCCGCCGCTTTCCTTTCATTTTTATCTGACTCCGTTCAAGCCTACGTCCATCAATTCCCTTCGTTTGAAATTTCCATCGCGAATTCTCAATATTCGCTGCAAGTTTCCACAAAACCAATAGTCTTTTTGTCATAAAGTCGCTGTCTTATTTATAGAAAAGTGACCATTTTCATGCGCTCGCCTAATCGTTTGTGCCTGCATGCTTTTTGGCACCACCAACCGAAAATCATCATTAATTACTTTAAACAAAAGATCCGCCATTACTACATAATCATCGATCTGCTTTTTTCCCACCAAGTCTATTATTTTAACTAAATCTTGATCTGCACGCTGCGCTCTTTTTAATCTAATCGTTAATCCTTCTTCACCTTCGACCACAAGCATACATGTCGGTAACGGATTACGACTCAAAGCATCCACATGTAACATATTCTTACCCGGACGATGCTCAACCATGTATTGAAACTCTTCAAGTAACAAAGCCCATCGCACAACCCGGACGCATAAATCCTTCTTCTGCTTCGTTAAAGCAAACGCACGACAGTCTGTTACGATTTTAAAAGGAATCGCCAAAAGGTAAACACGGATCTTCCTTAGAGAGTACACAATCGCTAGTACCTCTAATTCATAGCTTGTGTATTTTTCCTCCGCTGGCGTTGTCTTTCCGCTCGCATAATACACGGGGTGAAAAAGACGATCTTCGTTATCACGCTGCAATAACATTGCGCCAAATCCATATTTCGACGCGTCCGTATGGAGTTCGGTCTCGGCGCCTACACGATATAATTTCAATACGGGTTTGTTCGCCAACACGATCTTTAATTGTTCGAACGCCGCTTTTTCCTCTGAGCCGAATTTAAAAAGAACATCCTTCCGTAGCAAATTTGACAACGGTCGCGCTATTACCGAGTAATGTGGTATAAACTTTCGAACGTATCCTGCAAGACCTAAAAAACTCTGTACCTGTTTAAAATTTTCTGGTTCCGGAAACTTCATTATTGCTTCTGTTTTACGCTCCGATGGACGAATCGTACCGTCCTGTATCAAGTGCCCCAAGAATTCTACTTCTGTTTGCAAAAATTTACATTTTTCCCAGTTAATGCTTAAACCCGACTCACTCGCGGTACGTAATACAATTTCCAAATTTCTTAAACCATGATCAAAATCAACCGACGGCACAATTAAATCATCCATATATACTAGTACTATTTTTGTTTTTATTAAATCTCTGAAAATTGCATTAATAAATTTCTGAAAGACTGCAGGCGAATTACACAATCCAAACGGTACCCGTAGAAATTCGTATTGTTCATCGGGGACAATAAATGCGGTATATTTCCTGCTATTTTTACTGATCGCTACGTGGAAGAATCCATTCTTCAAATCTGATGTTCTGAAAACTTTCGCGTTCTGTAGCGAGTCTAATTGATCTTCAATCAATGGAAGAGGATACCGATCCTTAACTATTTTTTTATTCAATTCTCTGTAATCGATACAAAGTCTAGACGTTCCGTTTTTCTTTTTAGTTAACACTACCGGACTTGTATATTCCGAAAGAGATGGTTGGATTATACCTTCGTGCAACCATTCCTCAATTTGTGAATTTACTTCGTCCCGTTCCGGCGGCGATAATCGTCGCGCACGCTGATATACGGACTCCTCGTCTTTTAACACTAGAACCATCTCCGTCTCTACGTAGCGTATTCTATTCGGTTTATAATTTTGAATCATTGTCGTCAGAGCACTTCTATGATGGGGTTTTGGAACATACGACACATCTATTTTCTTTACCTCGCATACTTCGCCGACTCTTAAAATTTCTAATCCTTTATCCGGTGTTATTCTGCGAATTTCAACATCCCCCTGCTTGATTACCAATTCAACCGCATCCAAGAAATCCGTACCAATTAAAAGACCATGGGACAATAACGTATTCGATACTACGCGAATCGTGATCGGATATTCTTCGCCCTCTATTGTTAATCGCGTCGAAAACTCGCCAATCGCTTTATTAGAGCCCGATCCCACGCCATGGAAACAGATATCATTGTCGCGCAATGGAGGACCCCTAATTTTTAAATAAACATCGCTACGCATTAAACTGATGTCGCTACCGGTATCGATCAACGCAGTTACCTCATGCTCGCAAATTAAGACTTTCGTAAAATATTTCTCACGTTGTTGTTGAACCACCGCCAGGCTGGCGCTCGTCACTGGTGTAATCTTCTTCGGGCAGCGCGAAGGAATCTGTCCGAACTCTTGACACTCGAAGCATTTCGCACCTTTCTCTTTGAAAGCACAATCGAAGCTCAGGTGATTATGTCCTCCGCAATTGAAACACCGTGCCGCTCTTTCTCTCTACTCCCGCCGCTGGACTTCTCCGCCGTATCCCCGTCGCAATTCGTTGTCCACTCGTCGCGGAACACCGCCGCTTCGCTGAATCGCCCCGTCACCTCGCTGCGTCGCGCTTCCTCGTTGTATCGCACCGTCGCTTCGCAGCATCGCGCTTCCTCGCTGCATATCATCTCGCCGACGTTCGTTCATGTCCATCTCGAATCTCGGATTTCTGTAAGTGTTAGGCTGCAGCACAACGCCATTAAACGCTTTCAAAAGCGAAGCCTTTGATTTAAATTTTTAAATCCTTGCATTGTTCCGCAAGGAATGATCCGGAATTCCCTCGATCAAATATTCTATGATTTCACAGTCATCGATGGGAACACGATTCCCTAGAATCACCTTCCGGTGGAAATATTCGGCGAAGGTCTCTTCCTTTCTCCAGACGCGCCTCTCGAAATCTCTCCGCGCCGCAATTCTGCTCGGACGATCGCTGAAGATCTCGTCCAATTCCTTCAATAAATCATCGACGGTCATCTCGATGAAATCTGGCCGCGAGTGAAACCAGTCGAAAGCACGACCCTTGAGCCTCGACACTAGCATGAGTTTCGTCGCACCGTCGTCCAGTTGATACGTCGTCTGTAATAATCTTAGCTGTCTTTCCCACGTATAATAATTCTTCCTGCTTCCATCAAGATAGCTCAGCATTGCTATTATCGATGGGTCTACTCTGAAGGTTACGACACGTGCTGGTGCCATAGTTGCTGGTGGTCGCGCAATGTTCAGCTGTTGTATCCCTCGCATCAGCGTCACCTCTTGCTGCAGCCGCTGCATTTCTCTTAGAAGAGTGTCAATTCTCTCCTGCTGAATTTGCAAGAGAGGTGTTGTCGTTACGCTCGAGTCATCGCTTGCAGCAGCCGTACCGTCATTGCATCCCGCGGCCTCGTTGTCGAGCATCCACTCGCCAGTCGGGTCAGCCATCATTAATCGGCTAATTAATTCTGCCTTCGGCCCCGTAGATTTTAGTCCTAAACTTTTCAATTTTTCCCTCAACTCTATATATTTGAAATCACTCGGTTGTTTGCACGCACTACTCATCATACGGCATAGCCCTGTTGTAACGCTTCACGTATGATCACACAAAATGTACCTGTCTATGCACACTATTTCTCACAATGCTCACAATATTTCTTTTTCGTCACAAAAATAGTCTTCGTCATAATTAATTCGCGCACTGCTCGTTCACTTCAATCCCGGCTGAGCCCCCAAGTTTGTAGGAATTTATTGAGACTGAGGGAAATATTTATATGAAAGGGTTGATTTAAATGGAACTCACAAGACCCGATATTTTACTAATTACTTATATTTAAATGTTCACTTAAACTATTTGTAAAAGCACTCGCAAAATGGACACTCTGTCCTTTACTCGCAAAACTACTCGCTACACTCTCGATATAATTCTCACAAAAACCCTCGCAACGTCGTACTCGTCTTCCTCGCGTTCAACTATCATTCTGTTCAGTCAACTGTCATTCGCTTCTTTATACACGCATTTTCCTCACTCACTCTTCATTCGCTTTCACTCACACTTCTTTCTACTTCACTCTCTCACTCACACCCATCCCTTATGCCTACGACAAAGGCCTACAGACCGTCGCCGAAGAGTCGGCCGGGTCCCCCCATGGAGACACCCATGGTGGTCGCTCTTGAACCGTTTTCCTCGCCCGCTACAATCTTGTATACTTTCTATCCCTTAAAACCAGTGATGTCAAGGTCGTGCACTTTTCGGCCGATTTTCGAGGCGCTCGCCCACTGCCCCACCACTTTCAAGGAAGGGCCAGTGAGCGAGCGGCTAGACGTTTCGGGGCCGCTGCGGCTCAGGAGCGTAACGTGAATAGGTACGTAAAATTTTAAAAAGGTTGTACCTGGGTAGGGTAGAGCGTGCGTTTATGTTCACGGTACGCTCCTGAGCCGCAGCCCCCACGAAACGTCTAGCCACTCGCTCAGTGGCCCTTCCTTGGAAGTGATGGGGCAGTGGGCGAGCGCCTCGAAAATCGGCCGAAAAGTGCACGACCTTGACATCACTGCCTTAAAACTAACATACGCTAAACACACGCTCGTGCACTCGGAACAATGAGATTCACACGACATTCATTCTGCTTATTTCTAAAACCCCACACTAGTAAGAATTCTAACCAAGTGTAGTGCAGTGAAATAGTGAATTAGCGTGATCCAGCAGGACTCCGACCAAGTGACCTCATCTGCAGCTAACCTTCGAATGTAAAGAGTGGACCACGAAACAACCGGGGTCGAGTTGCTGGGAATCATCTGATTCCAGGTCAGTGATCTTTAACGGTCAAAAGTAGTTGCGAGGCGAATTCGTTAATTAATATTATCCGTTCCCATTCCTAGCGGCAAGAAAACCCAACAACCGATCTGGGTGGAGAGGTAAATGGGCTCAGGCGGTACGAGAAGATTACTCATTTAAAATTAACTGGCGTGAAAAACAAAAGTTGTTCCGCGAAAAATTATCCAAAGAGTCGACAACAATTGAGAATCCTCAACCACCGAAGGCACCCAAGGTGCACAAGAAGAAGACCAAAAGAATATTGGGCCGAATTAAAAAATAGCAGCCTCGATTCCTAAAAATTATTCGAGGGACAACATCCAGGAGGTCCACCCAACGGGGGAGGTTTCACTTCCAAATATCCCTCCATCACCAGACATTGTCGACATCATCGACTCTGAAGATTGGGGACGGTTGGTCACCATTCGGTCACCATTCTGGGCATAGCTGTCGTTCGGCGAAGTCTCAGCTGAGCGTCGATGAATACCCCTCTCCACGCCAATCGCTCGTCTATACTTCTCTCGCGTATATGTTTCCAACTGATGTTAGAACCACGCGTGCCGGAAGTCAGACCACGATATTTTGGACGCTCGTAACTCAAAAACGGGACCGCGTATCACAAAAGGGTAAACAACTTTTCAATTTCATGTGTTCTAAACTATCTTCCATGTTCCCGATTGTTGCATAATTTTGGGACACCCTGTATTTCATTGCGTCACATTAATATGTACATACAGTAGTGGTCAAAAAAGCCCGGACACATGCGCTGAAATTCTTAAATGTTAAATTTTTCCTATTTTTAGAAAATCTGATATATCATATTATATACCTGTTCGACCGTGAACAAACATTCCCACGATCGAAGAAAATACAGATTTTAGAAAACGCGCAACACAGGACCCATTGTCCACCACTTGAGTGCACGTGGGCCCGAAGGCCCATGTGCAACCCATAAATTAAACGCCGAAGTCGAATTTCCGGACCTCCTAGCGGAGGGTAGAAAGAAAATTTACCATTCATTGATCCTTGAGAACGACAAAAGAAAAAAGATTAGTCAGTCAGTCTCTGAATAACCTCGCGACCGGACGGACCTACGCGGAGACATTGTACCCGCACGACGCGAATTCAATTATTATATTGACCGTGAAATTGTACTGTGCAGTCAACATTGCTCCTCCCGTGTGATAGTGATAGATATCAATAAATCGTATATGTAAAGGCTACCGTGGGTCTAGTCATATGCGGATTCGAGGAGCTACCGACTCCATCACCTTCATACGTATATGTGGACGACGCTTCCCATATGCAAGCGGATCCCACCTATGTAGATTCTACCAAGGATCTAGTCATAGGCGGATCCGAGGAGCTACCGACTCCACCATTCTTCATACGTACATGTGGATTACTGTTCCCATATGCAAGCGGATCCCACCTATGTAGATTCCACCAGGGATCTAATCATAGGCGGATCCGAGGAGCTACCGACTCCACCATTCTTCATACGTGTATGTGGACTACGCTTCCCTTACATAAGCGAATCCCACATATGTAGATTCCACGGAGCCCATCTTTACTGTAACATTTCGAACCGACTAAAATATTATATATTTTAGACATTTAACGTTCATCCCTCACTTATCGTTTTACGGATAAGTAATACTTTGTAATTTCCTGGGGTTTTTTATGCCACACGGCTTTTTCCCCAACGAGCCAATAAATGTCATTAACTTTGCGGCTCAATTGATTGATTTTATTTCACGATTACCTTTACCTCCAATTCTCCTTTGAATTAATTTTGAAACACGGAATTTCTTCGTGTTGAAGAGATTTCGACGAAACAATACCGTTCGAAAGAGTAAAAAACTCTGTACTAGAAACGCCAAAGATTTATTTTACAATGGAACTTAAAAAATAGTACTGGCCGTAAAACTAAAACTGCTTCAATTTCTTCTTGGTCAAAAAATCTCGGACAGTTACAAATGAACTTTACGAAGATTTAGTAAATATTTTGTAAAAAACAAAAAGATTACATATCCCTACATAAAACACAAACATTTTAGTAACAAATGCTGTATCCTTTATTTGCAATAACTTTCATACAACGGTTTGGCATCGATTCGACTAGTTTATGCAACACCGTATCCAGTATTTTCCACCATTCTTCTTCAAATGCCGAAAAAAAGGGCATTAGGTTTCGAGAATTTGCGACCAGCTAGCTTTCACTTGACAATAGCCCAAAAATTTTCGATTAGATTTAAATCTGGTGATTGCGCTGACCAGGACAACAACGGTAAGTGATTGTCCGATAACCGCTTCTTAACGGTTTTAGCCGTATATTTAGGATCGTTGTCCTGCTGGAAAATCTAACCGGACTCGAAAGATGACCTTGCATATGGCAACATGGTATTTTCCAGGATGCGCCGATATTTCACTTGGTCCATAATGCCTTCAATCTGAACGACTGGCCCAACTTCTTTCCACGGAAAACTTCCCCATACTTTAATATTTCCACCTCCGTGCTTTACAGTATCAATAGTGTATCTCGGGTCGAATCGATGGTCTGGTGGTTTTCGAACATAAGATGCATTATCACTATTAAAAAGATTAATTTTCGTTTCATCCGATCATAAAGCTTTCTTCCAATCATCCACTGTCCATACCAGGTGGTCCTTCGCGAATTTGATTCGCGCAGAGATATTTTTCTTCGAAAACTGCGGTGTTTTTGCTGGTTTTCTACCATGCAAATTGTTTTCCCGCAAACGTCTTTGCACAGTGGAGATGCTGATATTCAGTAGCTTAAGTTTGTCAGAATGTTACGTGCCCCCAGTGTCGGATTCTTTTTCGATAAACAAATAATTCGATTGTCTATCCTAATAGGGAACGAAACTTTAAACAATTTTTAGAGATTATTTATCTCAAATGACCTAATATCCGTCTTCCGCGGTCTTCCCCGTTTCTCCACTTGATTTGAGTTATTTTCTCTGTACAAAATATCCAAAATTGTGCTCTTAGGCATCTTTAGATGTGCGGCAAAGCGACGCACAGAATACCCCTCTTCTAATCGAAATTTTTTTACTAATTTCTCAATTTCTAACGAAGTACGCTTACCAGGAGGCATGATTACAATGTGAAGAAACAAAAAAAAAAACAATCTTTGATAATCGCCTACTGTTGGTAATAAGTTTATCATTTTTTTGGTTAGTGTCCGGGCTTTTTTGATCACTACTGTATATGCTTCTGATTCTATTGTTTACGAAATTCATTGCGATTCCAAGATTATGCTGTACCTCGATATGCGCGTTGTATTATATAGGGTGTCCCAGGAACTCGCGCACATCCGAAACCAGGTGATAGCTCAGGTATTTCTAATATAGGTGTTCAAGAATGTGGATGCTAGCGGCAGCCGCATTCTCGCGTGGCAGCACCTGCTGGACACACGCACTTACGCACTAACGCCGCGCAGCGACGTCACTAGCGTCCGTGCGTGTGGACCCCGGGCCTTTCCGGGCCTTGCGACCATGCTTCCGCATTCGACACTCTTGTTCGAACCTCGGAGCTGACAACACGCGATCTAGTGCTTTTCTATCGTAAACTTTAAATAGTGCGACGCACATTGGCCGTTATACAAGGTTTCTCGAGTGCCGCGCACGGGAGACGATACGGTGTCAACGCTGCGTAATTAATATAATTAATATAATAATTAATTAATAATTAATATAATTACGCAGCGGTCGTGTTCGCGACGCGACTCGATCCATAACCTAATAATTTTCAAGAAGGCTACAGGATTAATATAATCTTGTAGCCCGTCGACGACAACACCTAGCTGCTGCATATAAGGACGTTTCCACATCACCATCCTTCCCGGCATCTCGTTCGCCTCGAGTTTGAGACGTGTTCGAGGAGGGGGATCCGTGTCCACCATTTGGTGGGCCACCTACCTCTCCCTCGGGCACACTTGCTCTGCTCGTTGCGAACAATAGGGATGTAGCATACTCAACGTCCTATCTCAATCTGAGGCCGAGTTATTAAAGAAAATCGACAACCAATCAAAGAGCTTCGTTGGCCGCGGCAGCATGTCAGTTCCTACTAGTACTAGTTAATGTCTTGTAGTAGCAGGATTGTTTATAGCGCTGCATCAACGGGCCTCCTGAAAGGAATACAGAACAAGCACTAACACAAAACCACGAAGAATGTCCCGATTTGTCTACGGCATTCCGAATGTGCTCCTTTCAGAGCCACGCATCGGTTCAACGGATATCCATTGGTCGGATCTATTAATAAATCGGCTCTTTTCGGGGGCACGAATACATTCAACACAGGTTGAGATTATAACAGCCTTCTTCTGTGGACATCTGTTTACTTCTTGTCTAGGGGAGTGCTAAACTTCTCTCCTATCATACTACACGACATCTGTTTACTGTCAGTATTTTAACCGCAATTTCGGGCGTATTGATAATCAATTAATAATCAACCTTTCTCGTGGGTGAAGAATATATCCCTTGCGCTGAGCGGATGGAACAAGTGTACGACTGCATATATTCTTCGTAATAATTTTAACAAAGCTAAAGTGAATATTATCTGGCCATTGTCATATTTTTCAATCTGAATTCATTGTGCGTTGTTCTGTAAGGAGACAGGTTATAAATTAGACCCTTCTTCGGTGATACCGGGGAGTACAGTGACGTATTGTCATAAACTGATCGATTTTACATTTTTCGTGGTTCTATGTTAGTGCTCGTTCTGCATCCCTTTCAAGAGGCTGTTGACGCGGCGGTATAAACAATCCCGTTACTACAAGAGATGAACTTGTATCAGTAGGAACTGTCGCGCTGCCGCGGCTAACGGAGTCGTCTGATTGACTATTGTTTTTCTTTAACAACTCTGCCACGGATTAAGATGCGTCATTGAGAATATTACATCCCTATATTAGAATTATCTCAGCTATCACGGGTTTCCGGGACGGAGCAACTAGCTGGGACACCCTGTAGATAGAGTACAAGAAACTTCGCAATAAATTGGATGTGTAAAGTGCGAATCACTTTCTGGCTCTGAAATTTCACTTACCTCAGAACGCATTGTCAATCAATTAGGCTTACGCAGAGTCCATTCTACACCGGTCATTATGGACTTTGGTGGAACATCAACGTCACAGTAGTGCAATGCCAACTGCATACATTATATTTATTAACACAGTATCACATTCCATGTTAATGTCATAAGTAATCTGACCACCATTTTGCCGTCGCAGTACACAAAACTACAGGACTGACCATATATCATACAATTGACATTAGCTGATGATGCGTTCTTCATAGCTCAGCCCATTGACATCATCATCGCACTTTACCACTATGGGCAAGTAATTAAGCCAAACATCATTAAGGGGGGCGCCTTGTGTAACGGGTCAAAAAATATATATTTTTTTTATTTATTGATTCTATAATACTATATTTAAAGAATATAATCCTAAAGTTTCGTAACGAAATTCGAAGTATTTATGGAATTACAGAGGATTTTGATTTGCGCGACCTAACGGTGCGCCGGGCTCTGTGGTGCGTTAAATTCGGTGGTGGAGACACAAAAACGTTCAAAGCTATCATTGATTTATATCCTTATGGTAATGATTTTAAAGTTGTCAAAAGTGAGTGCATAGGACATGTGAAGAAGAGAATGGGTAGTTGCCTAAGGAATGTAAAGAAGAACGAGAAACTTGGAGGGAAAGGCAAATTGACAGATAGTCTTATAAAAAAATTAATAACATATTACGGCTTTGCTATTCGAAGGAATATCGATAGCGTGGATAACATGGTAAAATCTGTGATTGCAACCTATTACCATATATGCTCCACAATTGAGTAACCCAACCATGAAAATTGTCCAGCGGGAGCAGACAGCTGGTGCAAGTAGCGCATTGCTGAGGCTACTGGAAAATTAAGTGAATTTAACCATTGCAGCCTGACGTGCAAAAACATTTATTACCAATTTATATAGATTTATCCAAACGAGATTTGCTCGAAAGGTGTCTAGGAGGACACACACAAAATCAAAACGAAAGGTTTAACTGGACTGTCTGGCGTTTATCGCCAAAACACTTACACTCAGGCATCAAAATAATTAAAGTCGCTGCACATACAGCTGCAGGGATATTTAATGAAGGATTTTCTGCAGTACTCAAGATAATGGACAAACTAGGAATCAGAATTGGTCAACAAAGCAAATTTTTCGCCGATGTGTGCGATAGAGAGCGACTGAGCAGGCAGGGGCGTCGAAGCTTGAGCAGTAGCAAAGAGGCTCGAACAGCTCGTAGGATGACGTTACTCGCAGAAAATGAATTCTTTGAACAATCGGAGGGTCAACTGTATCGGCCAGGAATAGATGATTAGCATCAAAGAGCGGTAAGCATCGAGAAACTTGTCTTTTTTTGTACTGTTACGTCCCCGCGTCTAAACGCCTTTTTTTTCCAGTTCGACGCCAGGACGACGCACTTGAAAAACTAATAAATTCCTTGAAGAAAGAACACTGTGATCGTCCTGGTCGAGACTGATAAATAATATAGATATAAACACATAAATCTAAACAAGCCGTCGTGAATGTAAACTCCAAAATTCTTAAGATTAGACAGTTCAAAATAACAGATTGCATCAGATACAATGAAGACCTTGTCCACAAGAAAATATACATCTGGCACCAGACCCCGTCCTGTTCAAGAGACACTTGAAAGGGAAAGTTAGATAGATCACTTTTCGAATGCATTCTCGATAAGGGTGTTTGGATGCTGGACCAAGCCTTCATTGTTTTCCAAAAACCGTTAGAAACCGACGTAGTGGGAGGGCCCAAAATCCTGTATATATATTGGTGCCCTCCGCCACGAAGCTCAGTGTAGTTAGTTAGTGTAGAAAGGCAGTTAATGAGAGACAGAGTCAGTTAGTTAGAAATCCAGTGAAGGAAGTCAGTCAGTTAAGAAGTGCAAATCAGAAGATCCACGATCAAGAAAAGTCTTATTCCATTCCATATCCTGTGCCCCTTTATTTAATCCGTTACCATTACCACCCAATACCTCAGTCATACTTCAACGGGAATAGAACAAACTGTCGTTGGAAATCGTAGATTTCCAACGTAGTTGTCGTTTCTATGACACGTTTCGAAGGACGGCGACTTTCCTACCCATAACTGTCGATCTCCAAAGTGTGATCATTGGGACAAGGAGTATCTGGAAATCGCTCAGATATTCAGAGAAAGACTCTATAACAATGATATCCGCTGCGGACCGATAAAAGTTATAACACCAACCTTCCTTTCGAATACCCAAAGACTAAACATCTGATCCGGTTAAAAAGCAAAAAGAAACAAAGTGTATAAATATAAATAGAATCTGTGAAAACATGTCAGTGTCAGTGTTGTTAAATATAAAGTTATTGAAGATTATATCACCAATGTTGACCATCAATTAGCCTGACCTCATCACGACTACAACCAATCTTCTTCATCTTTTCATCATCACCTTTCGATCGCAGTACGACTCAGCCCTATCCCGAGTAAATTGGTCTGACCATTGACTCAAAAGGGGGCAAAAGTCAGACTATTGTGAAACAATTCGTAGCCGCACCGTTACCGTAAGCTCGAGGAGTGACACTTAGTCGTGACGTAACAAATTTTTGGGGGCTCGTCCGGGATCACAAAGAGTCGTATCAAAAGTCAGGTGATGAACACGAGGTCCAAGGTTCAAGATCCAGAAACTCTAAATCCATTTTATTGAAAACCAAAAAAATTCTAAGAAACACTGTGAAACGAGCAAGGTTTGAATCCAGTAACAGCAAGACACAAGAGGAACAAAGTGAAACAAAAACAGAAGATAATACGATATACTCTTATTATAATCTGGCACCACATTCCTACAAAATGCCACTCAACCATGAACACATAATCTCTTTGAAAGAGGCAGCAGAAATAGTACCATACTTCGACGGAAAAAACATCCCATTGATGAATTTCATCGACGGATGCTGGGAGGCGCTGGACATGGTACCCCCCGAAGCCGAAGAAAATTTAATAAAAGTTATAAAAACTAGACTGCTCGGCGAAGCACGCAAGGCAACATATGGATCCTCCTTCAATACATTAGAACAATTAATTAAATTCTTAAAAACAATTTATCTACCGAACAAATCCATATACCAGCTGCAAGGTGAATTGGGAAGTGTTTTTCAAAAAGAAGAAGAGGATGTTTTAACCTACGGAAATCGACTCAGAGAACTGGGCACCGAAATTAAATCAGCATACAGAACAATGAATCCAAATCGTTCAGAAAAACATACACATCCAGATATAGAAGCCGACTTAACGAATTGTTTTATTCGTGGCCTAAAACCAGAGATTGAACTAAGAATTGCATCCTACTCGAACCTAAACGACGCTATATCCAAGGCGATCGTCGCGGAACGAGAGATCCAAAACCGACTTGCACTCCGAAGTCCAGCTAGCCGTTATCAGATGTATGGCTACAATACACCTACTTGCCAGATTTGCTACGAAGAAGGACACATAGCAGCTGAATGTTCAGGTAACATCAGAACACATCAATCGAACAGAATCCCAGTCGAACCATGTCAAATTTGTGGGAGTCCGAATCATGAAGCAGACATTTGTCACGGAAGATACAAATCCATACCTTCGCAAATAGCAGATATCCTAATATGCAACATTTGTCAAAAACGCGGTCATGAAGCTAAAAGGTGTCGATTCCGAGAGCAGTCACGAAGAGAATCAGTTCATTTAATCCAGGAAGTGGGTACGCAATGCCAGATCTGCCAAATGATGGGGCACATAGCGACCCACTGTCCACAAATTCAACCTCAAAACAGCCGATCTCTTGTTTGCCAATTATGTCGGAAATATGGTCACTCAGCTGAAAGATGTTGGCAAAATCCGTTAAATATTCAGAAAAACGTACAATCTCCACCTCCTGTGTGTCAGCTGTGCAAGAAACAGTGGCACACTGCTGAAAATTGTTACTTGCTAAAATCTCATTCAATGAAACCGTCGAATATCGCCCAGCCGATTAATATTCAATGTCTTTACTGTAAAGAAATGGGTCATACCATAGAAACATGTGAAGTGCGAAGAAACAATAATGAACGAAAAGATGCATCAGGGAAACGGACAAGGCCCGTCGACCACAGGCCTGAGTCAAGGGACCGACTGCAACCTGCGCCCTTCCGCGCGACAATAGAACCTGTCGCTCGGCCCAGTAGCACTATGCACTTGAACCTGAGTGCAAAGGGACCATCACCCACCGTAAAACTTACCACACGGCCATTAAGGCCCACTACTGAGTTTATGGTAAGCACATGCTCCGCCCGTGATTTGGTTGAAAAACAAGTGCATCAACCTGAAGTCCATCCGAATGCTTCCGAAGTAATAAGTCATAACGGAACAAAAACCCGATTCCATAATGAAAACAAGCAATATCCTCGGATAACGGATAACGGATCCATAAAACGAAATTATTTGAAGGAAAAAGAAAATGTGAAAACGGAAAATAAGAAAACTTTAATTAAGGAAGAAAATCCAAAACTGACGGAAGATAAAGGAGTAAAAAAGGAAGAATCTATTTTAATGATAAAAACCCAGGAAAGGAAAATTAAAATAATATCCAATGAAGAAGTTCATAAAGAAGAAGCAACTGAGAACGTGAACGAGCAAGATGTAAAACCAGTTATAGATGAAAATCCAAAATCTAATGAAGTAGAGAGTAACCTGGTGAAAGAAAAAGGAAGCCAATGTGTTCCGGAGAAAAGAACGATAAACGGACGTCTGGAGAGCACTCGTCCAAGTGTAAATGAGAGTATTCCTGATCCAAATCCAGATCCAGAAAAAATTAAAATAAATCTTTGTACGGAATACGACTCAGACTCAAGAGTGGCAATCCAATTCAATCCTATTCGTCCAAATTTTCTAATGGAGTCAGAGGCAGAAGCGAAAGAAGAACCAGAGTGCGTGCAACGAATCGAGGGAAGTTCTCCCGAACCGTATCCAGATCCAAAAGAAGAAATGATAAATCCATGTAGGGAGAACCAACTTGAATCGTTCGCAACAATTAGCTCTGGAGGTTCAGATCCAGTCATCCGAGAAATTAATAAAAATCAAATAACATTGAAAGAAGAAAAACCCTTATTAATGATCAAATCCGAAGAAGTTAAAACGAATAATGAGAAAATAATTAAAGAAGAAAAACTAAAAGAAATAAATGAAGAATATGTTGAAGAGAGACACGTAAAACTGAATCTAAATCCAGTAATAGACAAAGTAATCAACGAGCTGTCCAAAGTGGTAAAGATCCGTAGAGAATTGGGAAAAAGAGAAGAATTTCAAGAAGATGTATTTGTTGAGATCCCTAAGGAGAGGGACAAATATGTATATCAGGAACAGACGACAACAAAAATCTACGGGAATGAAACGCTCGATCCGAAGAAATTAGAAGCTTCACAAATCTATCCGGAATCACAAGATTCAAAATATATTAATCAGTTTCTAGGTTTGACTGGTTATTATCATTGGTTTTTATTGAGATTTTCCAAGCTAGTCAAATCCAAAAAAATATTTTTATTATTAAAAACTGATCCACATTTCGTTTGGAAAGTGAAGCAAGAAGAAACTTTCCCGTTTTTAAAACAAAAACTGTGCAAAGAACATATGCTTAAACATTCAAATTTCAACGAATCCTACATCCTCACTACTGAAGCTGCCACTTATGCAATGGGAGGAATATCATCCGAAGCCATACTATTCAAGGATAAACCCATGGCCTACTCATCTTGTACATTAACGGACAGCAGAATTAAATTCCACCCACAAGAGAAAGAAGAACTTACGGCAAGAAATAAGTTACCAATTATCTTCTTTTGTCTTCTTTTTATACACCTTTTCTTTTATATTTCAAACAGCTCGGACTCAATGTTAGTTATAAGCATCAATTTAAATTCACGGTTATACTGTCTCATATAGTTCACAATTAGTTCAAATCATAAGACCTAGTTTCAATGTTCATTACTTCTTTTTAAATAACTGTCTATTGAAATCAGATCGATAATATCCGCTAAAAAAATGTTCATATCAAGAGGTATAAGGACTTAGGGCCTCTACCGAGGTACAAAGGCTGGGTCCTATACTCCCCAACCTTTGTCTGAGGGGGGAGGTGTTACGTCCCCGCGTCTAAACGCCTTTTTTTTCCAGTTCGACGCCAGGACGACGCACTTGAAAAACTAATAAATTCCTTGAAGAAAGAACACTGTGATCGTCCTGGTCGAGACTGATAAATAATATAGATATAAACACATAAATCTAAACAAGCCGTCGTGAATGTAAACTCCAAAATTCTTAAGATTAGACAGTTCAAAATAACAGATTGCATCAGATACAATGAAGACCTTGTCCACAAGAAAATATACATCTGGCACCAGACCCCGTCCTGTTCAAGAGACACTTGAAAGGGAAAGTTAGATAGATCACTTTTCGAGTGCATTCTCGATAAGGGTGTTTGGATGCTGGACCAAGCCTTCATTGTTTTCCAAAAACCGTTAGAAACCGACGTAGTGGGAGGGCCCAAAATCCTGTATATATATTGGTGCCCTCCGCCACGAAGCTCAGTGTAGTTAGTTAGTGTAGAAAGGCAGTTAATGAGAGACAGAGTCAGTTAGTTAGAAATCCAGTGAAGGAAGTCAGTCAGTTAAGAAGTGCAAATCAGAAGATCCACGATCAAGAAAAGTCTTATTCCATTCCATATCCTGTGCCCCTTTATTTAATCCGTTACCATTACCACCCAATACCTCAGTCATTCTTCAACGGGAATAGAACAAACTGTCGTTGGAAATCGTAGATAAAACAAAATAATCGTAGATTTCAGGTGTCATTTTGAAGATAAAGGTTCAAAGCACGAGCGTATATTTTCAGATTTTCAAATAATCACGTTTTCGCTAAAAAAATCGTCTAACAAGGGGAGGCTACGAGTGCGATCAGCGCTTTTTGGATAAAATTGGTATCAAGTGGTAGGGAGTGACGTGTATAAAGACCATGTAAAATATTACCGGTATATGGCCCGCCATTTTTATAAAAAATTGACTTAAAGTTGAAAACCTGATGTAAACGGATCGAGCCCAATTCTTTTCTAGTCATAGGGCTTGCTGTAAGGAAGAAAAAATTCTTATGAAATTTTATTCCAACTGCAATAGTTTAGCTACAAATAATATTTTTATTTTAACTACGTTGGAAAAGGGATTAAGACTCTAGATTTTCGACCGATTCTCAACTATCGCTTTGGCTGTGGGCGTTAAGCGGCAGTTCAAGCGCTGCAGAAGCTTCGTGTTAACTGTTCGAGTCCATGCTGGAAATATTTTTTTTAAACTTTTTTCTTCAAATTATGTCATTTATATATTATGCAGGCAGAGGCCCACCACCACCCCCGTCAAAAGACGGTCCTCTATCGGCGAATATTATTGTTCATCACAACCTGTTACATAATTTTCCATAATTCTATCTTCTTTCCTGTAAGTGAAAAACAATTTTATTTTATTTTACACTCCA
The DNA here is from genome assembly GCA_917499265.3 of Mimumesa dahlbomi. Lineage (NCBI taxonomy): Eukaryota > Metazoa > Arthropoda > Insecta > Hymenoptera > Crabronidae > Mimumesa > Mimumesa dahlbomi. Next base: position 3,502,620 of record OU824118.1, on the reverse strand, counting down.
TGAATTTTCATTTTATGAGAGAATTGATCGAAGAAATTATTGAATCATACGTACATTTAAACATTAGAATAGGCATTCTATCACCCGAACAAAAGGCGATCCAGTTACCAGTTCCGTCTTCTTTCGCTCTGTCATTCCTTTGGATGGAACTTATCATAAAAACAGTGGAAGCAAAACGGGAATCGGCACCATGCACATAACGAAAATGCATATGCTCCACAGGAGCACGGCTGTTCTTTAATATTAATTGGAAAGCAAACCTCATTGACATTAGAGAAGCTTTCCTTCTCGAATGTTATCAACCTTGATGCGTGCCATGCATAAGTTATCAGCATCCGGAATATTGGGGCGGATAACTCGTCATGAATAAGCGCGTGGATTTTGATTACATCATTCCTATCAGTAATCTCTCTGTCTTCGATTATTCACGTTGGAGCGTTTTGTAAACGGGAAATGAAATTTTTGATTTGACGAAAAAAATATACATCACATGGTTGACATATCGCTGTGCATTTCGGCGGAACTACTTTTAAAGTGCAAGTAGGACTATTACTTGCATCATAAAATCTCTCGTCATATAATAACGGATTGGTTTGTCCGCCCTAAGAGTCCACAATGAATAAAAACTTATTCTGCATTAGATAAGGTTTGACAACATTATCGAAGAAAGCTTCATAGGTATGTCCCTGAAGTTTACCCGATTTCGTACATGTTATGTATACGTTCTTATATTCATGCATCTGCTCTTCCACTGCTTGGACTATCCTTGGTCCAAAATTGCCTCCTGGTTCCTGTAAATATAAAAATACACGTGGGAGTAACTTGCCTGATAGCGTTAATGCATATTGTGCCGTATAGGAATGTGTGGTTTTGTTGATACTCCCTGTTACCACTTCTGTGGCTTTTTCGCCTTTGAAGGACAGTGTCCTTTGCGAATGTATTTTATATTCACATCTCGTTTGGTCGGTGATAATAATATAATCCCGGCCAAAGGATATCAACAAATTTTTGATTTGTGTTTGGAATAAGCTCACGGGTTTCATTCGTTTTTCCGCCGATATAATGTCTCTTCTTGTTACAAATCTTGTTATTTTTCTTTGCCGAATATTATTCCGTGCTTTAAATTTTGCACTCCAGGCTCGGGAGGCTACAAATTTCAAATTATTATTGTCTATTTCGTTGGCAGCTTCTATAGCCCACTGCTGCAGCGTACGCGTTGTATCGTGGTGTGTCTTCTTACGAGCTCCTATAAACCGGGCATATGCTATTGAATTTATTTCTCTGTACGATTCGTACATATCCTTCTTTTGCTCAACGGCTTCTTTCCACTGGGCCAGTTAACTAGCCGATTTTAATTGTTTTGCCACTTTGGTTTTAATTGATTTCCACGACCAATTTGGATGCTTCCTTGCCGCCACCACAGCTTTCTTCTTGGTGCTCCAAGTTACGATTCCTTTGCATACTTTCTTGTTCGATGGGGAGTAGTCATCGCTCTCCTCCGACGAGCTTTCTATTTCTTCAATCGCTGGTTGTTCGATGTCTTCGGGACACACTTCCGCCTCTTCCATTTGGACAATCTCGTCATCTTCAAATAAAAACTGGTTGTCTAAAATTTGCTTTATTTTTCCACATATCTTTCTTCCAAGATCTTTCGCTGCAAAATTAATATTTCTGGTTAAATTGGATATGATAATACCTTCTTGGAAAAGAAGATATGTGGCATGGACGACGCCATGAGAAACAATTTGCTTGTAACTTTCGTTACTAAAGTCGACAAAACCTGTGCCCCTCATTATTGCTGTAGTTGGCGCTTGCTCCATTGCATAACAATTCGGAGGTCGTAGAAAAAACTTGCAGACTCCTTGGCACTACGAATATGTTCAACGCGGCGACACATTTTGGTTTCTTATATATCACTTTTCGAAGAAAGATTCACAGCGATTCCACCAATCACACTGATTTACTGCTAATTAGGAAAAACCAGAACGCTACCGGTGTACATTCGATGATTGAAATTGCTACCACTTTATTATTTTATGACGGCAAAAATTCAATTCACTTACAGAAAAATAACTCATAAAATACCATAAACTATTGTACTTACCGATTGATCTATTTTACGGTCAACCGTTCCGAAATGTTACCTGGAACCCTTTTATGACTGTTTAATCGCGCACGTTTAACGTCCCGATTAAGGCGGTAAAGGGTGGATGCGATGTCTCGTCTTTCAGTAGGAATAGAGTAAACTGCACAAGTCTAACAAAAACGATGTATTTAACTGTTACGAGACGGGCGGGTTTCTGGAACGTGGCCGGCGAGCGTTATGGAATATACGTAATGAATGTAATGAGACGCGATTTCGTCTCTTATTCAACTTTACTGTAGCAGGGGGTATCGTACGTAGTAAGTAGTGGGAGATACGAATCCATGTACGATTTAGGAAATGACGTTATACAATCCAGATGAGCCTATAGTAGATGCTGTAGGGCGCTGGGCTTGTATTGGAAAGAGTGAAATCCAGAGCCAGATGAGCCTACGGCATAAACCGTAGGGCGCTGACCGCTAGAGCGGTTAGAGTAGTGGATGAATGAATTCAGATGAACCTACGGCATAAACCGTAGGGCGCTGACGTTCACTCAGGTGCGAGAGGATCTTAGGAGTGATTCAGGCCAGATGAGCCTACGGCATAAACCGTAGGGCGCTGGTCGTGAATCGGTTAAAAGGAGTCTAGACCCAGATGAGCCTATGGCATAAACCATAGAGCGCTGGGCTCCAGAGTGGTTAAGATCGAGGATGAATAAATCCAGATGAACCTACGGCATAAACCGTAGGGCGCTGGCGTTTATCCAGGTATGACAGGAAGTCGGGAGTGATACAGGCCAGATGAGCCTATGGCATAAACCATAGGGCGCTGGTCGTGTATCGGAATAAAAGGAATCTAGAATCAGATGAGCCTACGGCATAAACCGTAGGGCGCTGATCTCCAGAGTGGTTATATATGTTTTAGGTAAGGTATTTCCCCGAGGTAGATGTACTTGTAGACTAACTGCAAGGTGCTACTCTCTGGTTAATAACGACGCACTTGCTAGGACTGCAAATGGTCGCGCAGGTACGGAAGCAAGCCGAAAAGGCACGCTCAGTCCGACACCAGCTGTTTGTGGTTTTGACCTGCTACGGTAAAGATCGTAAAGTAATAACTCTCGTAACTTTTGTTTCACTCCGAGCGGTTAGAGTGAATAATATTTGTGGGATCGTTACTCGATTATGCTTTAGATTTACTTCGAGTGGAAAGGTTTAAATTCTAGAAATAATTCTTCACTTGAATTTATGTTCTAGTAAAATATAACAAGTATATTCTTTCAATCGAATATATATACAAGTATGTTTAGTGTTTTGTGTAAGAGTTTAATGAATGTAAATAATAATTGAAAGCTCTGGATGTTTACCCTTAGGCAGTGACGGTTGACGAGACTTCACAATTATGATGACTCCGAACTAATCGCGAGTGATTCTAACGTGAATTGAAACGGGGGAACTCCGACCAAGAGTTGAAATAAATGCCAATGAAAAGACTGATCTTTCGAAGGTTAAAGAAAACTCGAGTAGGAACTGGGCCTAAGTCTCGTAGTATCTTGCTCAAGAGTCGTACTGAGAATAACCCATGGAGATGCATTTTCGAGGCCCTTATATAGGTCGAAAAAGCAGTGGGGATTGAAAATTTTAGGAAATCTGGTCTATGGTGGGAGTAAAGATGCTGCGGGAAAAAGACGGTTGGAAACTGTGGAATTTCGGGGGAGGTAGACCCTCGCGTTCGAGTTTTCCTTATCGCGTGGGGTCTCAAGTGTAGCTATCCGAGCGTCCTAGGCGAGAGGCCAAGGGTTACGTGCATATCGCACTTAATGTATCCTGTCTTCGTTAGAAAAAGGGGACTAAGGCGCCTGGGTGTCGCCAAGAGAAAATTCCAGGCTGAGAATTTTCGTAGGAATCATACGATTCATACGTAACATCTCCCCCCTTAAAATGAAACATCATATTGCTATGATGCTTTCAAAATTTGGCGGCACCCAGAGCGTTAGCTAGGAATTGAATCAAATCTTGGTCTAAGTTTTATAATATTCGCGGAAATTAAAGAGAACTTTGATACAAATTTGAAAGAGAATGAAAGAAAAAAGGAAAAAGAAAAGAAAAAAAAAACAAAAACAAATGATCGCGGTGTGTGTTTGTGTAGTGTCGTGCGTGTACTTATCAATCTATTTGTTGTCTTCGTGCTTGGATTGAATGGTCATCCTTAGTGGGTCCTGTTGTCCAATGGTAGGTCATCTTGTTTGTCCGGAGTTTACTCTGGTATGGTCCTGATGGTCCAGTGGTTTTCGGAGAAGCGTTTTCCTTGCGCTCAAAATTTCGTCATCCAGTGGGGAGGCATGATGTTCTGCTTAGTTCATGTCCCGCCAGGGCACCATCGTTTTACAGACTCGGCGTCTAGGTCGATGAGTCCGAAAAGGTCTTCTAATCGCCTCCTTTTCCGGTTGGTGGAGGACGTTTGTGTCCCCACGGATTTCTTTATCACTAGGCGAGTTTGGGAATTTCTCCCCCTCCTCGCACTATTTTCCGGGTTCCCATTTATGAATGGTCCCATGCTTGGTAGGAGGCGTCCCACCCGATGTTCCGGGGTCCAATGGGCTATTTCGCCCGTCTGGACTGCCACACTCCTATGACCCTCAATACTATCTGTCTGCGTGCTTGAGTTCTGCGACATTCTCGAAATGGCAAAAAATCATTTCCGCAACCCTTATATAGATGTTTTTCGGTCCCCCCTCTCTTTTCTTCGGGTGCAAATACTTCAGCCTTCTTCTTCCTCATACTCCTCGTACTCCTCATCCGATTCTTCTTCATGCAATATGACATATTGGGACTCTTCGTAAAGACGACCCTCGGATTCACATAGATTAAATATTTCCAAAACTTCGGCGCTGCAATCGTCGCAATCTCGGGCTTGTTTTGTGTCCAGCCAAATTATTTGTTTGCAAACTGCACAAAGGGTATTAATATCTTCTCCGTGATGGACAATGTGTACAAATCTGGGTGAAAAACCCTGCTTCAGCCCCATTTTATCACAGCAAGTGAGACAATAAAGCTCTTCTTCCCGATTCTCGAAAACAAATCCGGTTGAACAAGTCGTTCTCATTAACGCAGTCCTGATTCGGGCTATTGTTTGATTTTGTTTTTTCTTTTTAATGGGATGTCCGGCACACATTTTGTATCTAAAAAGGTTTGATAGAAAGATGGTTATTTTTCGGTAAGTCCTCCCTTACGGATTATATCATCTCTACAACTTCAGCGGATTTTGATGAAATAGGGAGATTTGAAACGGTGGGCTGTTTGTATTCTACCGAATTATGGATTTCTGTGACCCCTCTTTGTCGTTGTTTTGATGTAAAACACATTACCAGGCAGTTAAAAACGAATCGGCGGTAATATAACAGTATGATCAGAATTATGATAAGCATGATAGTGCTACCACCGGAATAGAACACATTATGGATTGTTGAAATTGTTTTATGGTGTCCTGCCAATATTTTCGCTTCTCTTTCTAAGTCCGCCAATGATTGCGAAGCTAGTGAATCTTGCCATTTGTTATTATGAACATGGGTTGTATTGATGTTCCGTGTGATTTCCTCTCTGGTATGAATTTCTTTATCATCAATAGTTGCTGAGATGTTCATTGATACGGTAGGTTTGTAAATATATTCTTGAGTGTCTTCCAGAACATCTAATGAAGTTAATTGTGTGGAATCTACAATTGCGGTACATCCTGGTTGGATATGTAACAGACCGGTACCTTGAATAAAATCGTATCCTGTTGCATGTCCTTTACAAGTCACTTGGATTCTTTTATTACTATGAATGTAGTATAACCATGTTTTCTTTGATTCTAATTGCTGAAGGAGAATATCTTCGGTATTAATTAATTGAATGTTGCAATGGTTCCAATTGACAATCGATGGATTTAAGAGAAGAGTAACTTCACATGTAGGCCTCCTGTCCACATTATACAGAGGTAGAGTCATAGGTGCAAGATATCTTTCACGGTGTTGAAAGGCAGTCTGTATGTATGCTTCGGTCGGTAGAAAATACGTTTGTTCATCCAACGAAATTGCCAGGTACGGAGTAGTCGGTTTAATAAATCCAGTAAGATTGTGAGATCCGTAAACTTGAGTGGACGGGCAAGGATAAATTTTATACAAATTAAATTTACTATTATCCAACAGCGGAATGGTGATTTCTAAAATGATTCTTCCATCCTTAAAGGCAGTCTTCATTTTCGTGATCCCTTCGAGTTGTTCTGAGAGTAATTCTTTTGGCGTAACCGGACATTCAAATTTGGTGGAAGTTCTTATTTTTTGAGCTGCGCTATACAATTGTTGTGGGGAAAGTATGGCTGGGTGAAGTATTCCTTGCTTGACAAGTAATATGGCGTCTAATAAGATTATGAGATTAGAGCGGTAATTATCAACTTCTCTGCCTAGTTGCAGCATCCAGTCGCGCATTGAATTTTCTAGTTTCATTTTGTTGACTTGTGAGTAGAGTTGTTCTAAATTGTTTGCTAGAACTCCTACTTGCGTCGACATTCGGGTTACACTTTCGGATAAATTTTCGGCCTGTTGCTGGAGATTCTCAAATTGTGCTCGGATGATATGTGTTTGATTTGCCATCAATTCTGCCATTTTATTGTTGTCTGCATATAATTTGTCTATTTCCTGACTGTAGTAAGTCATATCCTCTTCTGATAAAGTTCCAAAAAGAGTACGACTTACGGTACCGATGAAAGCAAAGGGTGCCGAGCTTGGTTTTCTATTCCTTTTAACTTTTTCTCCGATGGTAGTAAAAATTAGGGTTTCGTAACGCACCGCATCCTTGAGTTGTTTCTTATATTGATTTCCCATATCTGTGGCAATGCAAGGTGTAATGGTATGATTTTCACAGATTTCCTCAGCAATCTTCAAATGACTCGAAACGGATGGTTTTCGTAAGAGAAATTCCCTTAGATCGATTGCAGTGACTAGCTTCCATTGGGTTTTAAATAAACTAATAGTATCCATTTTGTCAAAGTACAATCCAGTATTATGTTCGAGTGGTATTATCGTGAGGCCAGTGTCAAAAGTATCAGTCCCGGTTCCAGAGTTATTCAGAATCAGAATCGGAAGTATCGCTATCAGAATCAGACGCCTTTGGTTTGTTATCTTGTTGATCTGTAATTCCAATATTTTCCTTTGATAAGTATGCATGTTTTATTTTGTCTTGGTGTTTTGTAAGTATTTTATTGTCAGGTGTTTGTAGAACTACGTTGTGTAAGTCTGTGATATCTATTACAGTGTAAGGGCCTACATAATGTGGACTGAATTTACTTATTCTCGGCTCTAATTGTACGTATACCTGATCACCAATTTTAAACTTCTTCGGTCGTGCATGTTTGTCGTAATATTGTTTGGATCTGATTTTTGCTGATTTTAAATTATCGGAAGCGATATTTTGAATTTCTGTCATTCGGGTTATTAAATGGACTAAGTACGATCCGTATGTTTTTAATTGTTCTCCTTCTGGGAATGCACTTGGTACTCGAGCAAGTTTTCCGAAAATTAATTCATGAGGTGTGAAATTTGTCGATTCATGTACGCTGGTGTTGTAAGAGAACATGGCAAATGGTATTAAATGATCCCAGTCCTCGTAGGTATCCATATAGTGTTTTAAAAATTCAGTAAGGACAATATGACTTCTTTCCAGAGTTCCGTTAGTTTGAGGTCTATAACCAGAAGAGGTAATTTGTCGAATTTTGAATATTTCGGCCAACTGTGTTAATAATTTTCCGATGAAACTGGTGTCTTTGTCAGTAAGTATTGCTTTAGGAGTTCCAAAAATTGCTATGAAGTGTCTTGCAAAAGCGTCAGCAATGGTTGTAGCTCGAATGTTCGGGATGGCAACAGCAAGACAATATTTAGTTAAATTATCCTGCATTGTCAATATGTAACGGTTTCCACTAGGAGTTTCTGGTAGTGGTCCTACAGTGTCTAATGCAATTTTATCGAAGGGCTCGGCGGGTGTATCAGTAATAATCATTGGCTGTCTAGTTTTTGCTCGGACCAATTTCTGTTCTTGGCAGCTTGTGCAAGTTTTGATGAATTCCTGAATTTACGCATTCCTGTCCAGTTAAATCGAGCGCGTAAGCGATTATATGTTTTTGTAATACCCTTATGTCCTCCTATAAGACTGCTGTGAGCTTCTTGAATTATTTCTTGCCTTTCCTGTTTTGACGGTTCTTTTGTGACACCTTCACATAGAATTATATTAATATTAGAATCTGAGAAAATAGATTCTAAGAGATTTCGGAAGGTTGTAAACGGAATATGATCATGGTTATCGTTTGTTGCTGATATTCGGATGGTTTTAATATTGGTTCTTAAAATTGCTGTTTTCAAATCTGTCAATCCCTGAACTAATTCTTGGATAGTCATTTTCTCGTGACTGTAATTTGTTGTAAAGATGCTGAATATCTTGCATTTTCCTCTTGATGATATGATTATTTTTCCTTTTTTCGGTTTTCCATCGGATAAAATTCTTTTTGAAAGTAAACCAGTGTCGCATAGTAATTTTGTAACCGGGCTATGCATGGTGCAATCCGCAGGTATAAAGTGTGCAATATGTCCCTTTTCGGATACAACAGTGTTCGGCGAGACAATGATGTCTCCAATTACAGTCTGCAGAGTTTCAACCCCTTCGTCCCTACTGCAGGGGATGTCGTAAATTTCGGAATCGGAATCGTCGTCTGGTGATTCAAATGCGAGGTCCGTGAGCGTGACTTTATTTTCTTCACAAGGCTTAAGTGGTCTTGCTGGCGTGTTTTTTATGGCTTCCATCGGTGACATGGGGTTGAGGCAGGCATCGGTAAAGATGGCAATGGTCGGGATAATATACTGTCTACAAGTGGTGTTGAACTCGGAACATCTTGAAGTAATTCGTCGTCAGATGAACTTTCTGCAGGCAAGGGTGGCAATTCGACAATTGCAGGAGTATCCTTTGCCCTAACTGTATTTTCAAGGACAGTGTCTTCTGAAGTGTCGTTAAAATTTATTAGGTCCTGATGGTCAGTTACCGTGTTATTGGGTGTATTTGCTGGAGTTACTCCTTTTACAGCGGATGTTTCCAGCTGAGTTGAATGTGCAATTGGTATGGGGTTCATGCTTGCAGCATGTTCGTCTCCAAGGGTTTTTTCGATCTCTAAACTAGGAAGAGATCTTCGTAAAACAGACCTTGGTTTAAATATTGCATATGAATTATTAGCGGCAGGAGTTTCTTCTTCCGAGGTAGAGGTATCTTCGTTGTAATAGGGTTGATATTTAGTTCTTCTTCTGCTTTCGGTGACTCGTTTTGCTATCGTGCTGGTTTGATCGGTTGACTTGATTGAATATCGTTTATAAGATGGATCATCTTCATAACGTGGTATTAAGGGTAGGCAGACAGTTGGTGGATTTCTTGATAATGCATCTGCATTTTTATTTGCTTTACCGAATTTATGGACCAACTGGTATTCGTATTCCAAGAGCCTGAGTTTCCATTTCACTAGGCGGGAGGTCGGATCTTTTACTGAAAGGAGCCATACCAAGGGTCGATGGTCAGTGACAAGAGTGAATTTCCTGCCATAAGTAAACGGTCTAAAGTAATTTACGGCGTACACCATGGCGAAGCACTCTTTTTCCGTGGCGGAGTAATTTCTTTCTGCAGGGTTTAATACCCTCGATGCATATGCCACTGGAAGATCTTTTCCAATCTCTCCTTGACTCAATACGGCACCAATTGCAAATTCTGAAGCATCGGTTGTTACTACAAATGTTTTATTGAAATCCGGAAATTGTAAAATAGGTTGTTGGCATAGTTCGTCTCGTAGTTGTTCAAAGCTTTGCTGTTGATCTTTTGTCCAATTAAAACGGATTCCTTTTCCCAAAAGATTTGCTAGTGGTTTCGCTTTCTTTGAAAAATCTTGAATGAATCGGCGATAATATCCGACAAGTCCCAAAAATTGTTGTATATTCCTCTGTGATTTCGGTACTGGAAAATTTTTAACTGCGTGTAATTTCTTCGGATCGGGTTTTACTCCTTCCGAGGAAATTATATGTCCAAGATATCCTACTTCCTTGCGTAGGAATTCGCATTTATTTGTTTGTAATGTTAGGCCATGTTCTTTTAATCGGTTCAGTAATTTTCTGACCTTTACTGCATGTTCTTGAAGCGATGACGAATAAACCACGATGTCATCCAGGTATACGAATAATTCTGTGCCGTGTAGTCCAGTTAAAACTTGATCCATGAGGCGTTGAAAACTAGGTGGTGCATTTTTTAATCCAAATGGCATTTTTGAAAATTCATAATGTCCGAATGGTGTGGTAAATGCTGTCTTTTCTCGGTCTTTTGGATTCATTGGAATTTGGTGAAAGCCATTTGCCAAATCGAAGACTGAAAAATATTTTGCTCCGCCTAAACGGTCCAAAATTTCTGTGATTTGTGGAAGTGGGTAGCGGTCTCCTATTGTCTTGTCATTGAGAGCCCTGAAGTCGATTACCATGCGCCAACGTTTATTACCGTCCGCGTCTGGTTTCTTCGGTACAATCCACAGGGGTGAATTGTACGGTGACTTAGAAGGTGTTAAAATGCCCTCCGAAAGCATAGCACTGACTTGCTTTCGAATTTCGGCTTGATGTATGGTCGGATAACGGTATTGCCTGGTATTGATAGGAATGTTATCGGTGGTGTGAATAGAATGTTTAAACTCTGATACCTTTCCCAGTTTATCTCCGGGTAAAAAGAAACTGTCGGGAAAATCTTTAATTAGATCCAAAACATGATTTACTTCTTCTGAATTTAAATGATCCATGCGTAAAGTTTTCTGTATTTGATTAATCCTTTCTTGTTTCTTAATTATCGGTGGATCATTCTGTAAGTAGTATTCTTCATCGGATGAGCTGTTTAAATCGAAAGGAATTAAATGTTGTGGTTCCAGGTCGAATTCAACATCTTCCGTGTCAGTGTTATAGGCAAGGACTTGACATTCTCCTTGTCTATTTGTTACAGCTGCATTACCAATGTATAATTTCTTCGAAGTTTTGATGCGTGGTAAGAAACCCTCTTTGATGTTGGTGTTTGCAACTCGGACGGATATTTGTTGCATTGTTCTTCCTGGAATGCAGTGTTTCGTTTTTGACGTGGTCTTCTGGATTCTGTCGTATTCATCGAAATTCGTAAATTTCAATGGTCGGGTAGGCTTATCCCGAAGTACAACGGTACGATGGAAATATGATATTTCGGCCTCCTCTTGTAAAAGAAATAGGCTGCCGATGAGACCGTCGACTGGTATCGGTAAGTGTTTTACGACATAAAACAGTGCTGGCGTCCCGTCGAGCTGTAGGACCGTTGTACCAAGGGTTACAATTGGTGTAGGAGAAAGTCCGGTGATCTCTATTTCGTCACGTGAGGTTACTTCTGATCTTTCTCCCAAGGTTTTTAGTAGAATTAAATTGACTGAGGCTCCTCCGTCAATTATAAATTCTCCCGTTCCCGTTTCCAGTTCCGGGACTTTGACTCGTATTCGCGGACTGGATACTTCCTTGACGAGCTGTCTCTCTGCTCGTTCATCGCGAATGTTACCGTTTTTGGACGAGTTGTTTCTTGTTTGCTCACCGCCTCGTCGGTACGATGAGCGTCGTGGTAGTTTAAAGGTTTACTTGAATTTACTGCGTCATTATGATATGCAATAGCCTTCATTGGTTTAGGCTTATCATCATGACAGGTTAAGGCTTTCATCGACTTTGATATTTCGAAATGTGGCGATTTTGACCTCTCCCTACAGTATTTTCCATCATGTCCCTTGATTCCACATCTATAGCAAAAGAGCCTGGCAGGATTACGGCATCTACCATTTCTTTCTCCGCTTTGTTCTCTGGTATATTCTTCATGTACAGATGCGTCTGAGCGGGGCGACGGGGTTCGTGGTGTTGACCTCCGTCGTACCGGAAATGCTGAAGTCCTTGGTCTTCGTTCTTCAATTTCTTGATCCGATCCCTCTGGACTTCTTCCTCGGTGCCGATATCGATCGACTGGACTTGGCGATTGTGGGTATGAGACGTATCGACGTTCATAACGTCGGGGTGAATAATTTTCACGCCTGTAGTCTGATCTCGGTCTTCTGTCCGGGGATTCTTCCATGGTCAGATTTCTTCGATTTCTCATACTTCTTTCGATCTCCATTACCGCGTCGAAAGTGTCTTCCAGTGTTTTTAAATTCACGTTAAATACAGCTAACCTCCATGCAACTCTTTCTGGAAGTCCCTCAATGAAGTTACGCTTTGTGTCTCGTTCCAGTTCTTTCAGAACTTCTGCCAAGTTATTACTGTAGCGGTCTCTAGCCGCTGCTTGTGCGTAATACATCAGTTTGGCCGTTCTGTTAATATATTTTCGTACCGTTTCGTCTTCTCGAATTCTCAATCTACCAATTTCGGATTGAAATGAAGCGAAGCTCCTCCCCGGTGCGAAACGTTTCTTTAAAACTTTTAACAATCCTTCGACATTTGTAAATTTCGCGCCCTGAACACAGATTCTCGCGGAACCTTTTAATTTAGTCAAGACGATCGCGAGGTATTGTGATTCAGTATCAGGGGGAATCAAAGCTAACCCGTTTTTAACTTTCTGCGCAAATGTTGACAAAGAGGGGTCTTCTCCATCAAATGGAGGAACTTCTCGTGTCGCGTGTTGTATACAATTCTGAAGAGCAATCCAATTCATAGAATCGGAATGACTCATATTACTAGTAATATTTGATGTGGCCATTTCTTATGCCTTTAAACCTTTCTAACTCGAGAAAATGTAAAACAATGGTGAGTATCCCACCGCTGTCACCAGTGTGTTACGAGCCGGGCGGGTTTCTAGAACGTGGCCGGCGAGCGTTATGGTTTAAACGTAATGAGACGTGATTTCGTCTCTTATTAAGCTTTACTGTAGCAGGGGAGGATCGTACGTCAACAGTAGTAGGAGCTATTAATCGACATACGATCTAGGAAGTGATATTTAATTCAAACCAGATGAGCCTACGGCATAGACCGTAGGGCGCTGGTCTTGAATTGAGGTAAGGAATGATACAACCCAGATGAGCCTACAGTAGATGCTGTAGGGCGCTGGGCTTGTATTGGAAAGAGTGAAATCCAGAGCCAGATGAGCCTACGGCATAAACCGTAGGGCGCTGACGTTCACTCAGGTGCGAGAGGATCTTAGGAGTGATTCAGGCCAGATGAGCCTACGGCATACACCGTAGGGCGCTGGTCGTGAATCGGTTAAAAGGAGTCTAGACCCAGATGAGCCTATGGCATAAACCATAGAGCGCTGGGCTCCAGAGTGGTTAAGATCGAGGATGAATAAATCCAGATGAACCTACGGCATAAACCGTAGGGCGCTGGCGTTTATCCAGGTATGACAGGAAGTCAGGAGTGATACAGGCCAGATGAGCCTATGGCATAAACCATAGGGCGCTGGTCGTGTATCGGAATAAAAGGAATCTAGAATCAGATGAGCCTACGGCATAAACCGTAGGGCGCTGATCTCCAGAGTGGTTATATATGTTTTAGGTAAGGTATTTCCCCGAGGTAGATGTACTTGTAGACTAACTGCAAGGTGCTACTCTCTGGTTAATAACGACGCACTTGCTAGGACTGCAAATGGTCGCGCAGGTACGGAAGCAAGCCGAAAAGGCACGCTCAGTCCGACACCCGCTGTTTGTGGTTTTGACCTGCTACGGTAAACATCGTAAAGTAATAACTCTCGTAACTTTTGTTTCACTCCGAGCGGTTAGAGTGAATAATATTTGTGGGATCGTTACTCGATTATGCTTTAGATTTACTTCGAGTGGAAAGGTTTAAATTCTAGAAATAATTCTTCACTTGAATTTATGTTCTAGTAAAATATAACAAGTATATTCTTTCAATCGAATATATATATACAAACATGTTTAGTGTTTTGTGTAAGAGTTTAATGAATGTAAATAATAATTGAAAGCTCTAGATGTTTACCCTTAGGCAGTGACGGTTGACGAGACTTCACAATTATGATGACTCCGAACTAATCGCGAGTGATTCTAACGTGAATTGAAACGGGGGAACTCCGACCAAGAGTTGAAATAAATGCCAATGAAAAGACTGATCTTTCGAAGGTTAAAGAAAACTCGAGTAGGAACTGGGCCTAAGTCTCGTAGTATCTTGCTCAAGAGTCGTACTGAGAATAACCCATGGAGATGCATTTTCGAGGCCCTTATATAGGTCGAAAAAGCAGTGGGGATTGAAAATTTTAGGAAATCTGGTCTATGGTGGGAGTAAAGATGCTGCGGGAAAAAGACGGTTGGAAACTGTGGAATTTCGGGAGAGGTAGACCCTCGCGTTCGAGTTTTCCTTATCGCGTGGGGTCTCAAGTGTAGCTATCCGAGCGTCCTAGGCGAGAGGCCAAGGGTTACGTGCGTATCGCACTTAATGTATCCTGTCTTCGTTAGAAAAAGGGGACTAAAGGCGCCTGGGTGTCGCCAAGAGAAAATTCCAGGCTGGGAATTTTCGTAGGAATCATACGATTTATACGTAACATTTTCAAAGAAAAAAAAACCAAATGGCGGCTTTAATACAATCTAAATGAGGTCAGGTCGCGCTCGACTTCACAAAGGGTATACATCGCAGCTCTCTGAAATATTCATCTGAAACAGAAACATATTTCCTTCTATGTAAACCTCCAAAATTATAAAAAAGTCAAAAATTAAAAATTTGGTATTGATTTAAAAAAAAAAGTCGATTTTTGCGTGATTTTTTCCACCAATTTGTTTGAAAAAGTTGTATTATTTAATGTAAATGTTGTAATTTTGTAGGTACAATTTGAAGAGAATGTTATTGACTATATGTACACCAAATTTCAGCTCAATCAGACGGTTAGTTTTTGAGTTATGATGCATACCAATTACGAAAATGTAGTTTCGAGAAAAACGCGATTGAAAATAAAGTAGTGAATCGGATAAAGAAAATTACTATTAATCGTGACTTACTTATTAATCTGCTATTCCAGGTCCATATAATAACCCTTCAGCTTCCTCAAATAGCTCACTTTTCATGGCCAGTTGGTGTTTACGAGCTTGCCGTGCTGTTTTAGACTCCTGCCAGCTGCGACGGTGTTGGCGAGCAATGCGCGTTTCGTTATACTGTTCGGAAAATATTTTGCATTGAGGCCCAATAACTATTTCTAATTTGTTAAATAAATGCATTATTGACCCATAGCCTTCATTGAAAATTCCAGCATCAAGAAAAGCCGCTATTTCGATAATTTTTAGGCCTGAATGCAGATGTTTAGGTGCCATGAGCCAGATCGTCGAATTAAAACTTTCGTTGGCATTTTGAGTGTGTCCACCCAGACATCTAGCTAGCAAATCATGACTTGAAAGTTCTTTATAAATAGGCTCTAAAAATTGCTTTTACTCTTGAGGCAAAAGAGGCGATAAATTGAGCAGTTTTGGATCCTTTTGCTGAGCAAGGGCTTTTTGCCACTTGCACCAGCTGTCGCGACTCCTTTTGGGCAGCTGTCGTGACTCGGATTTTCTGCGGTCGAGAAAATGTGGTTAAATGTTGCCATTATGTCTCTCTTCATATCCTCAACGCAATTAATGTTCCTGCGGATGGCTAAACCGTAATATGTCGTGAGTTTTTTAATGACAACGTCTGTCAATTTACCTCGACCACCGAGTTTGTGAGTTTTTTTCACATTCTGCAGTCTACTCCACATTCTTTTCTCGACGTGCCCAACACATTCGCTTTTCACAACAGGTGTTTCTTCGCCATATGGATTCACATTCAAAATAGCTTTATAAGTTTTGGAGTCGCCGTCTCCAATATAATTTATGTATTTGACACCAAACTTCTCTTCAGAACGTAAAAACATTTCTGTGACGGCATTTACTTTCATTTTACCCGCTGAGCCTTCGTGATTTTTTGTGCATTCCTCTTCATGATTTTCATACCAAGCTTCATATTCTAGGCTGTTAGTTTTGTTCTTCCACAAATTGCAGGCAGAACAATAGCTGCTTTTAACTACGAGGTCGATCACTTTACCAGAGTAATAGCCAATGAGCGTTGTTACACCGTACCGCGATTTGAATCCTCGTTTTTTCCAAGTACCATCACCTGAAACTTTCAATTCTAAGAGCGGCCTTTCGAGCTCAGAGTTTTTCTGTTTCTCTTCATCCACGGCTTTTTTTGAAACAAATTCAAACAATGATTTCGAAGCGGCATGAAGGCGTTGGATCGTACTATCGTAGGTACCTTGCGCTAAACCACTGCACATATCCATTAAACTACAAAATAAATTTATGCCGGCTCTGCCAATACCCAACAATCTCATTACAATTACAATCCATTTATTTATTTCAAATCCATTTTGAATTAACGGCCCGGAGTTTATACAGGGTGTACCAGTTCCCAAGACGTTTAGTGCACCTTTGGATAGCTCAGGTAATTCTAAGATACGGATCATTAGTTTCAGCGTCCCATCACAATCCGTGGCCGAGTTATTAACGAAAAACGACAGCCAATCAGAGGGCTCCGTTGGGCGCGGCAGCGCGACAGTTCCTACTGTTACAAGTTAATGTCTTGTAGTGGCGGGAGTGTTTATGCCGCCGCGTCAACGGGCCTCTTGACAGGGATACAGAGCGAGCACTAACACACTAGCACGAAAAATGTATCGACGAGTCTATGTCACTGGGTCACTGCACTTCCGGCGTCACCGAAAAAAGGTCTAATTTATGACCCTACCTCTTGCGCGCAGGCTACGGAACAGCACCGCTCGCACCCCGCCTGTTTACCCGGCGAACTTTACACAACACTGCACAATAAATACACATTGAAACGAATATCCAGCGAAAGGGATAGATTCTTCACCCACGAGAAAGTTTGATTATTAATCGATTAACAATACATCCGAAATTACGCGGACTCCATTTCGTGGTGACTTTTTCGTCGTTGCACTTCCAACCCTTTCCATTTTCCACACAAATACGTTTTCCGCAGAATAGATGTAGCGAAGGAGAGACGTCTGTTACCGAAAGAATAGTAACAGTACACAGATGTCCACAGGAGAAAGCCGCCACAATGTCAATCTACGTTGAAAGTACGAGTAGTTCTGAAAAGAGCCGATAATTTAATCTATCTGTTCGACGTCCCCACGTTGAGGGTACGCGTGACCCTGAAAAAAACGTATTCGGTAAGTTAATAATATTGGTAGTTAATAGTATCCTGCAGAAAACATATTGCTGTCATGACCGTACGTTTTCTGTTATAAAAATGTCATGGTATCGCTCCAACACATTCCTGTAAGAGGCTGCTGAAACCCGAAACGTAACAATGAAAACGCTGTTAAGAATTCAAGTGTCGAGCTCTGGTCTTCTCGACAACACATGCAGCGGTTCAGCATGGAATTTCCCAGGTCATTTGACCGTTGCCCGATAGTTTTTTTTTAGACTTGTCAAAGTTATTGCAAAAATTGATCGAATCGATTTCTTCGCTGTGGCAGCAGCGTGGCTTTTTTTTACAGAGGAGGTGTAAATCTTCGAAAGACACCCGGCTTGATGGTGTTGCCGGATAGTGTGGGATTTTTACCCACTAAAACCACCTCCCCTCATCACCAAAGGCTGGGTCCCTGGACCACTCTACACGAGTATTACGCATGTGATCCAGGCCGGTGGTATGACTACATAGCAGCGTGGCCCTGAGAAGTGCCGATTATTCCATCGATCGAATCGATTTGTCTACGTTTTATGTATTTCGGGTCCTGAAAAGAATTATCTCTTCTTTGTCTAGCAGAACTTCCTTTTTTTCTTTTTCCCTCCACTTAGCCCTTTGATGCACCAAGGGTAGTGGGAGGTACGGAGTGAGTGGGAGTTCAAAAAATTTTCACCAACGTTACATCTGGCGTGCAGATTTTCCCTGTCAATCCGCTATGTAAGAAATTGAGAATATCGGCAATCCTCGCTCCGAGCCTTTACGACGTTTTCAATGGTACGTCTTCATTTGAGATATACCAGGCCCTTTTTATGGCAGGGAACATGCTGTGCTGACAGCAATACGCTTAGTGTAGGATTTTGTAAACTATTGATGTCTGTAATACGCAATTTTTGATAAGGCTGGAAGTTGCAGATATGTCGTGGTGTGGTAAATAACAGCATGCATATTACACGACAAAAAGAAGGAAAGACACTATTATGCGAGAAAAATTCGGCGTATGTAATTTCGCATTTTTATTAAAGCCTTCCACGATCGACAAGCGGTGCCCGAAGGTTACATTTTTCTTTGTTTATTAATACTTTTGTAAAGTAGTTCCTCTTCAGTAACTATTTAATTACATTCTTTCTTAGTTTAATTAAAAATTAAATAATTTTTTCACCTTGTGGTAAATTTCACGTAAGCCTTGATACTCGATGTTTCTCTTACATTGTATTTCTTACCGGTCATTTTTTGAAAAATTTGCAACTCTATGGCCACAATAGATACAGAAATTTTTAAAATGCCAGTTGCGTCAGAAAGACTCAAATTTTTAGAAAACAGCTATCAATCTAATGTGTAAGCGCCAAGCGTACGAAGCGCCATGTATTACTGTTATTTAAACCTCCGCGCGAAATATTGTGATTGATGCGCAGTGGTCGTTAGCGCCAAACGTAGGTAAACTGGATCACCGATCGATAGAGTGCGCACGAGGGGCGAGCCTATAAATATAGGGTACCTAACGGGTGCTCGCTCTCGATGAGCAACTGGCGCTCGATTAGCAACGAGCAGCTGTAAGGGTCGTAGAAGTAAGATCCGGTGCGACGGACAAAAGGTTCGGCGTGGAAGCAACAGGGCGGCGTGTTTCCGTCGAAACACGAGCCAGGGTAATCCGTTTAAGATAAAGTCGCGGAAGTCGATCGTGAGTAATCAATCAAGAAATAAGTGATAGGAAGACGTGCCGCGAGTGTACGCGAAATAATATTAATAGCCACGCGAGATATTACGCCTAGCAAACGTGTATCCGCGGAAAGTTCCAGACCGCATGGTCGTCACATGGTCGTAGCGAAACCATTTGCAATATTGTCTAAGTCTGTTCATTTATACATATTAATAAATATTGTTAAACTCAGTGCAACGCGAATCAAGACCGTTCATTATGCGAATTTCTGTAAAGTGAATCCCTGCCCCCCTCGAGCATCCTATCCTGACAAATTGCCTCGAGGTTGCTGGAAGCGGTACTGCGCTTACAGCCCCCTCTTTTTCAGAAGTGGGATTACACTTCGGATATACACTTCGATATCACTTTGATACACGGGGATTTCACTTCAGGTTTTTCGCTTGCATTTCGGTCGGGAAAATTGATCGCGGTTCGCGAGTGAGTGAGAGAAGGAACGAGATTCGGCAAAGCATCGAGGAAGATGGATCGGGAACGGCTGGAACGGCTGAGTACAGAAGAGCTTCAGGGAGAAGCAGCAGCATTAGGAATAGCTGTGGGAGGAACGAGAGCACGAGTTCTGGAACGAATTATCGAGCATTATGAACGGCTGAATATAAATGCCGTAAACCACGAAGGGCACCTACTTGATCTCGGTAATGTAGCCAATTCAGTTAATAATACGACACAACCCGCGGTTCTCACTACACAGTCTGAGTCAGGGGACCGAAGGGACGTACATTTACCTGAGCTTAAAGCACTGTTGGAGCGTCAATTTGAGAGGCAAATGGAATTCCAGAATCAGCTACTGACAACCATACAGGCTTTAGTAGCGGGAGTGACAGGTATGGGTCGACCTGCACCCCAGATTGGAACTACGGCTACGCCACGGGCGCGAGGTGAAGAGCTCGAATCATTGGCGAGGCAGGACACCGAGGGAACGGCAAGTTCAGGAAGTTTCAGTGGAAACGAGATAAAATGGTTGGCTATGCTCCTACCGGAATTTGGAGGAAAACCAACGGAAAATGTGGAGAAATGGGTGTACCGAGTAACGTGGATTGCTGGACAGCACCAGGTGACAGATGCAACCACGCTGGTAGCTGCTGCGTCAAGGCTTACAGGAGATGCCAGACGCTGGTACGACAGGCAGGCGCCTGAGACGGTTCAAACTTGGGATAGTTTAAAGGCCCAGGTTAAGTGTTTCTTTGCTAGGGATGTTCCCTTTGCATCGGCTTTGGAGGAAATCAAGGCCAGGAAATGGAGACAAGGCAGCGAGACGTTTATCAGCTATGCGCAAGACAAGCTTGACCTCATGGCTGGCGTGAATCTAAGGGAGTCAGAGCAGGTCAGTCTGATAATTAGTGGGATTAGCAACCCATTCATTCGTTCTAGCGCCTTGGGAACGAAGGGCGAGTCTATGACTCAGTTTTTGGATCGCATGAGGTGGATATGCGACGGCATGGACCAACAAGCGACAAACAAAGGGTCGCAGGGTCATAAATCAATGGGATCTTCAAGATCAACGAGTTGCGGGACTTGTGGCCGCAGTAACCACACTACAAGGGAGTGTCGCCAGGCAGCCAGGCAGTGCTTCCTGTGCAAGCGACCAGGGCACTTCAGGAACGAGTGTCCTAGACTGCAGGGACGTCAAGCGACTAGCAGCGACGACCAGTCATCGCCGAGACAGACGTCTTATCAGCCAAAGACAGCAACGAACACGGTATCACTGGTGACAGCAGATAAAGGTTGTAGAGAACCATTAGTAGTAAGAGACGTTTTTGTAAATATGTTTCAGTTTGATTCACGACATTGTTCAGCTAGGTTATTATTAGACACAGGTAGTCCGATAAACATACTTAAGTATTCAACGTTTGAAAGAGTGTCAGGAGACAGACAACTATTGAAAGATGATTTTAAGTTCTATTATCCGGATGGGAGAACCATCGCTTCGCGAGGTTATGTTATTGCTAGCATCAGATTACAGGAGCAATCGAGTCACTCTTACAAAGTTAAGTTTTATGTAGTCGATAATAAGTCTATAAATACAGAAGGAATAATTGGACGCGAGTTCTGTAGAATGAGTAAACAGCCAATATTGTATGACATATGCCAAGCTACCGATGAGGCACAGTTAAGCTTTAATGATATACTTAACATTGAGATATTCGATGAAACAGCTGTAGGTATGGGTACGGATATTGAGATTGATTTTGATCTTGAAACAAAGAAAGAGTTGGAAAAGGTACTTTCCAGAGTATCCGGAGCAGTCGTTGAAAAAATAGAGGATGATCATTTCGTTAGAGTCCCAATCAAAGATAAAACTATTTTTGCATATGCTCCAAGACGTTTTGCTTATAAAGAGAGACTAGAAATAAGGGAAATAATCGACAATTTGCTTGAGCGAGGGATAATAAAACAGAGTAATTCGCCGTATTGTTCACGAGCGGTTCCTGTTAGAAAGAAAAATGGGAAAATGAGACTTTGCATTGATCTGAGACCACTAAACCAGAGAATTAGTAGGCAAAAATATCCTTTCCCTCTTATCGAGGACTATTTGACTAGACTAGCTGGGAAGAGAGTTTTTACATTATTAGATTTAAAAGATGGGTTTCACCAATTAAAGGTTCACCCGGAAGACACTTGTTATTTTTCTTTTGCTACGCCAGACGGACAGTTTGAATTCGTTAAGTTACCCTTTGGATATTCGGAGGCACCAGCTGAGTTTCAGAAGAGAATTTCTCAGATATTAGAGTCACTAATTAGGGAAGAGAAAGTATTAGTTTATTTGGACGATGTTCTTATCGCCACTCAAACAGTGGAAGAGAATTTGGAAATTCTTAGTGAAGTTCTCCTAAGATTCAAACAGTACGGATTAGAGCTCAACATCGCAAAGTGTCAATTTCTTAAAAGAAAGATCGAGTACCTAGGTTATATTGTATCAAGCGACGGCATTACCTTGAGTAATCGTCATACAGAAGCTATCCATAAATTTCCAGTTCCGAATACTGTAAAGAAACTGCAGAGTTTTCTAGGGGTCACAAATTATTTTCGCAAATTTATAAAAGATTACTCCGTTAAAGCGAGACCGTTATACGATTTGCTTAAGAAAGATGCGAGTTTCAGCTTTGGGCCTGAATGCCAACGAGCGTTCGAACTTCTAAAGAAGGAGCTGACAGAGTATCCAGTTCTCCGGTTGTACAACCCCAACGCGGAAACCGAGTTGCACACAGACGCGAGCGTACTGGGACTAGGAGCGATACTGATTCAGAAGCAGACCGACGGAAAATGGGGTCCGGTCGCTTACTTCAGCCAGACGACAAACCAGGCAGAGAAAAACTACCACAGTTTCGAGCTAGAGATGTTGGCCATAGTACGCGCAATAGAAAGGTTTCACTTGTATTTGTATGGTATTAGATTTAAAGTAGTAACCGATTGTAACTCACTAGTACACGCTGTAAATAAGAGTAATTTAAATCCACGGATCGCACGCTGGACGTTGCTACTCCAGAATTACGATTTTGAAACGGTTCATAGAGAGGGTAAGAAAATGGCCCATGTAGATACTCTTAGCAGATATGTTTGCTTGATAAACGCTCTAACAATCGAAGAGGAGCTCATGTATAGACAGCAAACAGATCCGGTAATTAGAAAGTTAGCCGAAGAATTAGAATTTAAAGAAAACAAGAAATTTATATTGTTAGATGGGTTAGTTTACAGAAAATCAGATGGTCAACCCCAGTTTGTAGTACCTGAGTTGATGGTCAATAATATTATAAGGGTTTATCATGACGATATGGGACATTGTGCAGTTGATAAAACACTGAAAGGGTTATCACGAACCTATTGGTTTCCTAACGCGAAAGTTAAAATATCAGAGTATATTAGTAATTGTTTGCAATGTATCGTATCAAACTATTCCTCAAATACAAAGGAAGGAGAAGTAGGGATTATAGATGTACCCACAAGACCGATGGAAATTATTCACGTAGATCATTTCGGTCCACTTGAAGTCACAAAAGATAAGCATAGGCACATACTCGTAATTGTAGATGCATATACAAGGTTCACATGGCTTTTTCCGGTAAAAACGGTGAGTTCACACGAGACTCTAGATAAATTGAATTATTTGATTTCATTGTTTGGGCGTCCGGAAACGCTAGTTACGGATCGTGGCACCGCTTACACGTCAAAAGAGTTTAAAGAGATTACGGAAGAGTTGAAAATCAAGCATCGATTAGTAGCCACAGCTTCGCCGTGGGCTAACGGCCTAGTAGAGCGAGTAAATAGATTTTTAAAGTCAACGCTTACCAAAGTGTGTGAAGATCGAACGGATTGGAAGAAACAATTGCATAAGGTACAATATGTCATAAACAACACGTATCATAGTTCTTTGGGTACTACTCCCAGTAGGATGTTATTAGGTTATGATCAAGAGAATCATTCGGATGTTAATTTTCAGCACATGTTAAATAAGCTATTAGACGTAGATCGTGATATAGAGAAACAAAGGTTAGAGGCCACCGGTACAGCCGATTTAGTTAAGGGAAAAATACAGGAGTATAACAGACAGTATTACAACCAAAGGCATAAGAAGCCTTCAGTCTATAAAGCGGGGTCGTATGTAATGATACGGGATTTATCCTCCAAACAAGGAGAGAATCAGAAACTTAAGACTAAATATAAAGGTCCGTATTTAGTTAGTAAAGTGTTGGGTAATAACCGTTATGTAATCACAGATATACCCGGTTATAACCGAACACAGCGTCCTTTGAATACAATTCTGTCATCGGACAAACTTAAAAGTTGGATAAAAATTCAGGAAACTGAAAACCCCGAAGTTTAGTTATTAATATAGTTGTAAGGAAATGTTGTATGAGCTATACTTTATTTTACATGATGTATTCATAGTTTGTAAATAGTTCGGGTCGAACTATACTTCCAGGATGGCCGAGCTGTAAGCGCCAAGCGTACGAAGCGCCATGTATTACTGTTATTTAAACCTCCGCGCGAAATATTGTGATTGATGCGCAGTGGTCGTTAGCGCCAAACGTAGGTAAACTGGATCACCGATCGATAGAGTGCGCACGAGGGGCGAGCCTATAAATATAGGGTACCTAACGGGTGCTCGCTCTCGATGAGCAACTGGCGCTCGATTAGCAACGAGCAGCTGTAAGGGTCGTAGAAGTAAGATCCGGTGCGACGGACAAAAGGTTCGGCGTGGAAGCAACAGGGCGGCGTGTTTCCGTCGAAACACGAGCCAGGGTAATCCGTTTAAGATAAAGTCGCGGAAGTCGATCGTGAGTAATCAATCAAGAAATAAGTGATAGGAAGACGTGCCGCGAGTGTACGCGAAATAATATTAATAGCCACGCGAGATATTACGCCTAGCAAACGTGTATCCGCGGAAAGTTCCAGACCGCATGGTCGTCACATGGTCGTAGCGAAACCATTTGCAATATTGTCTAAGTCTGTTCATTTATACATATTAATAAATATTGTTAAACTCAGTGCAACGCGAATCAAGACCGTTCATTATGCGAATTTCTGTAAAGTGAATCCCTGCCCCCCTCGAGCATCCTATCCTGACAAATTGCCTCGAGGTTGCTGGAAGCGGTACTGCGCTTACAAATGCAACTTGTTTTTAAATTGATGAAAAAATGTTTTTAATTGTATAAACATCAATTTCGTCCGAAGTGTGTCTTCAACTTTTTTAAACATTTTTTTCCATCATTGTCGAAATGTCCTGTAAACATAACTACCAGCTGCATTTGTGCACAAAGAATAGTTTCCGAGTTATGAATTTTTATGCATCGCGGTGTCGGTATTTAGCGCGCGACTTCGCTCTCACCACGACGCATCTGCAACTTCCAGCCGTGTAAAAAATTGCGCAATCGCGGGCGAACAATCGAACGCCGCGTTGCATAAAAATTAAAAGAAATAGTTATTTAAATGTATTACAGACATCAATAGTTTAAAAAATCCTACACTGAGCGTATTGCTGTCAGCACAGCATGTTCCCTGCCATAAAAAGGGCCTGGTATATCTCAAATGCAGACGTACCAGTGAAAACGTCGTAAAGGCTCGGAGCGAGGATTGCCGATATTCTCATTTTCTTACATAGCGGATTGACAGGGAAAATCTGCACGCCAGATGTAACGTTGGTGAAAATTTTTTGAACTCCCACTCACTCAGTACCTCCCACTACCCTTGGTGTATCAAAGGGCTAGGTGGAGGGAAAAAGAAAAAAAGGAAGTTCTGCTGGACGAAGGTGACTCCAGGAGAAGCAGAATAGTTTTTCCTGTTGTCGTGTGCGCAAGTGAAGAAGCGAAAATGTACCCACTTCATGTATATTATAATATGCTCGCGATATTTTTCCGCTGCTGCAGCAATGCCGCGGTGGCAGCGCGGGAATACGCGGAAGTGTATGGTCCTCCGCATCCTGGACCAAAGGCATTCCGCGGCCTCGCTCACAGGCTCTACACGACGGGGAGTGTTTTCCCCCCTGCGACGAATGAGAGAGGGCGGAGGGTGCGCTCCACGGACACGGAGGAAGCCATAATTGAAGAATTTGAAGATGAACCGACTTCAAGCGTCCGCGAGGTTTCGAGACGATTAAGGTAAGCCCTTTGATAACACTGTACAATTAACGGAAAAAATGGTTTCACTGCGAGGTACGGGGTGCGCGCGGATAAACGAGAGGTACCATAGTTAAACTAATACCGATAATATTGGTACGTCAAGGGCTATAACGTCAGTGATTTTGAAAAAGTTCCGACATGTTGCTCCGAAAAGTGATCGTTTGCAAATAAAACAGTTTAATAATAAATAATTAATTTACTAAATAATTAATTTTTAATTAATAATTAAATTCATAAATAACTAATTTTTTGCACCACGCACTTGCAATAATGAGAGGATTTCCACTAATATCGCGATAAGTTTTTGCATTTATTTCAAAACTTAATTTTGCTGGATTGTTATTATCGGTATTAGTTTATCTATGGTAGCTCTTGTTTAAAAATCAACAGAACAGTTTTTTTTTAATTTATTATAAAAATTATTAAATTGATATTATTTATGATTTGTAGGGTCCCTCGTTCAACGGTACACCGCGTTGTGGCAGATCATGGTATGCACCCTTACCATTATGTAAGGGTGCATCACCTGATGCCCCAAGACTTCGAGAAACGGGTGGTTTACTGTACGTGGCTCTTGGGGGAAGTCCAGCGGAATCCTTCGTTTTATAAATACGTGCTGTGGACTGATGAAGCTACCTTCACACGGGAAGGTTGCTTCAACACCCACAACGCGCATTTATGGAGCGAAGAGAATCCGCTGGCGCTTCGTCCACGCGCAGCACAAGTCCGCTGGTCAATCAACGTCTGGGCCGGCATTTGCGGTACTCATATCATTGGGCCGTACATCCTACCGGATAGGTTGGACGGTCCAGGATATGAGGCGTTTTTAAAACATGTTCTTCCGGAATTGTTGGAGGATGTTCCTCTGCAAATTCGGAAGAACATGTTTTACCAACATGATGGTGCTCCGGCCCATTACGCCGCAAATGTCCGGGCACACCTGGATGAAGCCTTCTAGGACAGGTGGATTGGTCGCGGCGGTCCTGTTGCGTGGCCCCCAAGTTCCCGGATTTAAATCCGCTAGATTTTTATTTATGGGGATACTTAAAGGTAATTATTTAACATATAAAGTGCAATATTTACATATTTCTACTATTCTCTAATATTACAAATATTTTGCAATTTTTCGTTTTAGGCGCATGTTTATACCGCGGAGCCATTGACATGCAAGGAGGATGCGGTGGCACGCATACATGCAGCCGTTGCAAATATTTCGACGCAAACGATGGCGAATGTGGGAGACGCCCTCGTTAAAAGGGCGAACTCGTGCGTTTCGCGTCGGGGTAGCCACGTCGAACCGTACATTACTTAGCGGGCGTATTATTTGATCGGCCTTTTTCACGGCCCAGCCTTTGGTGGTGAGGGGAGGTGGTTTTAGTGGGTAAAAATCCCACACTACCCGGCAACACCATCAAGCCGGGTGTCTTTCGAAGATTTCCACCTCCTCTGGAACAAAAAAAAAAAAAAAAAAAAAAGCCACGCTGCTGCCACAGCGAAGAAATCGATTCGATCGATTTTTGCAATAACTTTGACAAGTCTAAAAAAAAACTATCGGGCAACGGTCAAATGACCTGGGAAATTCCATGCTGAACCGCTGCATGTGTTGTCGAGAAGACCAAAGCTCGACACTTGAATTCTTAACAGCGTTTTCATTGTTACGTTTCGGGTTTCAGCAGCCTCTTACAGGAATGTGTTGGAGCGATACCATGACATTTTTATAACAGAAAACGTACGGTCATGACAGCAATATGTTTTCTGCAGGATACTATTAACTATCAATATTATTAACTTACCGAATACGTTTTTTTCAGGGTCACGCGTACCCTCAACGTGGGGACGTCGAACAGATAGATTAAATTATCGGCTCTTTTCAGAACTACTCGTACTTTCAACGTAGATTGACATTGTGGCGGCTTTCTCCTGTGGACATCTGTGTACTGTTACTATTCTTTCGGTAACAGACGTCTCTCCTTCGCTACATCTATTCTTCGGAAAACGTATTTGTGTGGAAAATGGAAAGGGTTGGAAGTGCAACGACGAAAAAGTCACCACGAAATGGAGTCCGCGTAATTTCGGATGTATTGTTAATCGATTAATAATCAAACTTTCTCGTGGGTGAAGAATCTATCCCTTTCGCTGGATATTCGTTTCAATGTGTATTTATTGTGCAGTGTTGTGTAAAGTTCGCCGGGTAAATAGGCGGGGTGCGAGCGGTGCTGTTCCGTAGCCTGCGCGCAAGAGGTAGGGTCATAAATTAGACCTTTTTTCGGTGACGCCGGCAAGTGCAGTGACCCAGTGACATAGACTCGTCGATACATTTTTCGTGCTAGTGTGTTAGTGCTCGCTCTGTATCCCTGTCAAGAGGCCCGTTGACGCGGCGGCATAAACACTCCCGCCACTACAAGACATTAACTTGTAACAGTAGGAACTGTCGCGCTACCGCGCCCAACGGAGCCCTCTGATTGGCTGTTGTTTTTCGTTAATAACTCGGCCACGGATTGTGATGGGACGCTGAAACTAATAATCCGTATCTTAGAATTACCTGAGCTATCCAAAGGTGCATGGAACGTCCTGGGAACTGGGACACCCTGTATACTAATTTATCTCCTTGCGCGTGCCATCCTACGCCTAAAGTTTTTATAACCGGATTGTCGTCAATCGTGTGCTCTGTTCCGAGAGTTTTTTCGCTAATATTGTCAAGCGCGTGATTGTGGTTCGAGGCCCATTGTCGTATGTTGAAACCGCCGCGTTTCAAAAGTTCGATTACTTCATCGCGGATACGCAATACCTGTTCTAGCGTATTGGCACCCGTTAGGAGATCGTCTACATATAAATCTCGTTTCAGTATTTCGGAAGCATATGGAAAGTCTGCTTTTTCATCGTCGGCGAGCTGTTGTATCGTTCGAATCGCAAGATACGGAGCGGAAGATACGCCAAATGTGACTGTATTTAATTCGAATGTTCGAATTTTGTCGTCGTGGTACCAGAAAATGTGTTGGTATTTGCGATCGTCTGGATGTATTAGTATCTGTCTGTACATTTTTTCGATGTCGGCAGTATGGACGTATGCATGCGTGCGGAAACGTAGCAAGTGTTCAAAAAGTTTGTCTTGGATAGTGGGACCTACCATAAGTCGATCGTTCAGAGAGATATTGTTTTGTGACTTGGCCGACGCATCGAAGACAACACGAACCTTTGTGGTTGCGCTTGTCACCTTTGTTACGGCGTGATGTGGCATATAATAGCCAGCGGATGGTTCATCGTCAACTAATGACATATGACCGAGTGTAATGTATTCTTGCATGACTTTATGGTATTCCCTTTGTAAAATCGTGTTTGCGTTAAGCTTTCTTTGAAGAGCATGAAATCGTCTCAAGGCGATTCGTCGCATATTGCCGAAATCCTTACTGCCGGCACGAAATGGTAGACGCACTACGTATCTACCGGTTTCATTGCGCATTGTATTTTCGCGATAGTGCTCTTCGCATAGCGAGTCCGTCGATAATTTGGACGTTTCTGCGTCTACGTTCTCGATTACCCAGAAATTAGAAATTATATTCTTTTATTCCGTTAGGTTACAAGAAACTATTGAATTTTCCTTGTCTGCCGTACCGCCGACTATTACCCATCCGAGTTGAGTTTTTTGTAATATTAAATCGCATTCGTTGCGCGATAAATTGATTTGTCCTATGGATATCAATGACAAAGTGGTCCCGGAACCGATCAGAATGTCGACGGGTCGTGGAAGGTGGAATTCAGGATCGGCCAGACGTAAATTATTTGGAATATTTATAGTTTCGCGCGGAAATACTTCATCGGGTACCGAATCCGTAACCTGCGGAACTGTTAAGTACTTTATAGTTTTTTGAAAGTCGTTGTGAAGGGCACGGCAGTTAATCTGTATTAACTTTTTTGACATTGTTGTCATATCATTAATCGCGTTAATTGGTATAGAGCATGGTTGAGTAGGTAGTTTCAATTGTTGTGCGAACGTTTCGGTTATAAAATGTGCGGTCGCGCAGGTATCGAGTAATGCCCGAGCCTTTATAAACGTACCGTCGGATTTTCGCACGCGAATTACCGCGCTCATCATCAATTGAGATTTTGGAACCGTGCATACGGTAATGAGCGCGGCTCTAGATAGTCATGCTGAACCGGATTGTTTAATAATATCTTTCGGAGAGTTTGAAGAATCGGCGTATGTAGTGGATGTTTGCGGTGACTCGAAATTATGCATCAACGAATGATGGAAACGTCTACAATATCGGCAGCCCGACGACCGGCATTTACCCTTGTGAGTCTGGAGGCAATTCTTGCACAAATTTTTGTTTTTTATTGCCTCCCAACGCTGGGACAACGATAATTTTCCGAACGCGATACAACTAAATATCGGGTGTTGCTGCTTACAATAGGAGCAGGTAAAAGCGGTATTGGTGACGAGGGCACGCGCTCCGGTATCGTTCTTACGCGCCTTGACCGCACGTTGATCTCGTTCGGACCGATGTTTATGAATCCCGGACTCGGTTTTGCCGCGCATGTTGGTTTGCTCGAGAGTGAGCATTCGGAACGTGGTTTCATTTATGAATTTATAAAATTGTTCTAACGTAGGAAGCGTGTCTAAACTCAGCGTTTCTTCCCATTTTTGTCGTATATCACCGGGCAACGCTCGTTCTAGCAATCGTACGACCAAAGAACTATCCGGTGTGACACCTAATGACTGGAGCATATTCAAATGTTGACGAACGTCGTCTATCATTTTAATTAAACCGCTCGAAGTGGTTGTATTAGCTGTACCGATATCTATGATAGCATCTAAATGATTTGCGACGAGAATTCTTTGTTTCTCATATGTGTCCACTAATAGGTGCCACGCGTTCTGATAATTCTCCGCGCTCACGCTAAAAACTAAAATCTTCCGTAACGCGTCTCCCTTTAAAGAATTCTTTAAATATAAAAATTTTTCTAAATCGGAGATATCCGTGCGGTCATTGATCATCGTACGAAACGTATTTTTATACGACAGCCATTTACTTAAACACCCGTCAAATTTCGGCAGTTCCGCGACAGGTAATTTCAAGGCGCGCCGTCCTTCGATGAGGGTTGTATTCAGGTACGCGTTACCGAGGGTCTCGTTTACCTGCGCGGACGAGGATGCAGCGTTCTCCATAGTTTTAATTTTGCTGGCAATGTCGTAATACCGATCCTGAATTTCCACAATTTCCTCTAAATGTATGTTCGTCGGATCTATAATCGCGAGTTCGTCATTTAGTTCTTCGTACGCGTTAAACAGATTGGTGACTTTATCTAATCGTAATAAGAAATTAGTTTTATCGTACTGATTCGACGCGACGCAGGTCTCGAGTTGCGTTAATTGCCGTTTAAGCGTCGTACGCTTTTGATTTATTACTACGATCCGACTCATTTTTCAAATGTGCGCACGTACTATATTAAAATTAAACGAAATTTTAAATACTATGCGAGTTAATTACGATTGGTGGTTACTTATCTGTTGCTGGTGGACAACTGCTATCGGCGGAGGCGAGTCTGGGCAAGAGGTTCACCGTATGGCACTTGTAGTTGTGTCCTGTTCTTTAGTGTTTGTTCACTAAATATTATTGTCCTTTAATCACTGACTCTTTACACCACTGAGTCTTTACACTACTTTGTAAAAATTCAAAGTTGCTCTCGGAAGAACGGAGGTATGTTCGCCTTCAGAGCCGAAGGAGGACTGAATGACCACGGGCCCTGTTTTCTTCAAGGGCCCGTTTTCCCTCCAGGAAAACCCCCGTTTCACCCTTGACCAATCGTGTACTGTGCAGAGGCGCTCAGCTTTCAAATTTTCGAATAGACTTTCCCGGTTTAACGTTCATTCCTCACAGGAGGCACCATTATGTTTCGTCGAAATCTCTTCAACACGAAGAAATTCCGTGTTTCAAAATTAATTCAAAGGAGAATTGGAGGTAAAGGTAATCGTGAAATAAAATCAATCAATTGAGCCGCAAAGTTAATGACATTTATTGGCTCGTTGGGGAAAAAGCCGTGTGGCATAAAAAACCCCAGGAAATTACAAAGTATTACTTATTCGTAAAACGATAAGTGAGGGATGAACGTTAAATGTCTAAAATATATAATATTTTAGTAGGTTCAAAATGTTACCGTGAAGATGGGCTCCGTGGAATCTACATATGTGGGATTCGCTTATGTAAGGGAAGCGTAGTCCACATACACGTATGAAAGAGGATGGAGTCGGTAACTCCTCGGATCCGCCTACGACTAGATCCCTGGTGGAATCTATATAGGTGGGATCCGCTTGCATATGGGAAGCGTCGTCCACATATACGTATGAAGGTGATGGAGTCGGTAGCTCCTCGAATCCGCATATGACTAGACCCACGGTAGCCTTTACATATACGATTTATTTATATCTATCACTATCACACGGGAGGAGCAATGTTGACTGCACAGTACAATTTCACGGTCAACAAATTAAATGAATTCGCGTCGTGCGGGTAGAATGTCTCCGCGTAGGTCCGTCCGGTCGCGAGGTTATTCGGAGACTGACTAACTAATCTTTTTTCTTTTGTCGTTCTCAAGGATCAATGAATGGTAAATTTTCTTTCTACCCTCCGCTAGGAGGTCCGGAAATTCGACTTCGGCGTTTAATTTATGGGTTGCACATGGGCCTTCGGGCCCACGTGCACTCAAGTGGTGGACAATGGGTCCTGTGTTGCGCGTTTTCTAAAATCTGTATTTTCTTCGATCGTGGGAATGTTTGTTCACGGTCGAACATGGACAAAAGATCAACAACAAAGTTTTGAACAACTACGAGACGAACTATGCCAACAACCTATTTTACAATTTCCGGATTTCAATAAAACATTTATAGTAACAACCGATGCTTCAGAATTTGCAATTGGTGCCGTATTGAGTCAAGGAGAGATTGGAAAAGATCTTCCAGTGGCATATGCATCGAGGGTATTAAACCCTGCAGAAAGATATTACTCCGCCACGGAAAAAGAGTGCTTCGCCATGGTGTACGCCGTAAATTACTTTAGACCGTTTACTTATGGCAGGAAATTCACTCTTGTCACTGACCATCGACCCTTGGTATGGCTCCTTTCAGTAAAAGATCCGACCTCCCGCCTAGTGAAATGGAAACTTAGGCTCTTGGAATACGAATACCAGTTGGTCCATAAATCCGGTAAAGCAAATAAAAATGCAGATGCATTATCAAGAAATCCACCAACTGTCTGCCTACCCTTAATACCACGTTATGAAGATGATCCATCTTATAAACGATATTCAATCAAGCCAACCGATCAAACCAGCACGATAGCAAAACGAGTCACCGAAAGCAGAAGAAGAACTAAATATCAACCCTATTACAACGAAGATACCTCTACCTCGGAAGAAGAAACTCCTGCCGCTAATAATTCATATGCAATATTTAAACCAAGGTCTGTTTTACGAAGATCTCTTCTTAGTTTAGAGATCGAAAAAACCCTTGGAGACGAACATGCTGCAAGCATGAACCCCATACCAATTGCACATTCAACTCAGCTGGAAACATCCGCTGTAAAAGGAGTAACTCCAGCAAATACACCCAATAACACGGTAACTGACCATCAGGACCTAATAAATTTTAACGACACTTCAGAAGACACTGTCCTTGAAAATACAGTTAGGGCAAAGGATACTCCTGCAATTGTCGAATTGCCACCCTTGCCTGCAGAAAGTTCATCTGACGAGGAATTACTTCAAGATGTTCCGAGTTCAACACCACTTGTAGACAGTATATTATCCCGACCATTGCCATCTTTACCGATGCCTGCCTCAACCCCATGTCACCGATGGAAGCCATAAAAAACACGCCAGCAAGACCACTTAAGCCCTGTGAAGAAAATAAAGTCACGCTCACGGACCTCGCATTTGAATCACCAGACGACGATTCCGATTCCGAAATTTACGACATCCCCTGCAGTAGGGACGAAGGGGTTGAAACTCTGCAGACTGTAATTGGAGACATCATTGTCTCGCCGAACACTGTTGTATCCGAAAAGGGACATATTGCACACTTTATACCTGCGGATTGCACCATGCATAGCCCGGTTACAAAATTACTATGCGACACTGGTTTACTTTCAAAAAGAATTTTATCCGATGGAAAACCGAAAAAAGGAAAAATAATCATATCATCAAGAGGAAAATTCAAGATATTCAGCATCTTTACAACAAATTACAGTCACGAGAAAATGACTATCCAAGAATTAGTTCAGGGATTGACAGATTTGAAAACAGCAATTTTAAGAACCAATATTAAAACCATCCGAATATCAGCAACAAACGATAACCATGATCATATTCCGTTTACAACCTTCCGAAATCTCTTAGAATCTATTTTCTCAGATTCTAATATTAATATAATTCTATGTGAAGGTGTCACAAAAGAACCGTCAAAACAGGAAAGGCAAGAATTAATTCAAGAAGCTCACAGCAGCCTTATAGGAGGACATAAGGGTATTACAAAAACATATAATCGCTTACGCGCTCGATTTAACTGGACAGGAATGCGTAACAAAATTCAGGAATTCATCAAAACTTGCACAAGCTGCCAAGAACAGAAATTGGTCCGAGCAAAAACTAGACAGCCAATGATTATTACTGATACACCCGCCGAGCCCTTCGATAAAATTGCATTAGACACTGTAGGACCACTACCAGAAACTCCTAGTGGAAACCGTTACATATTGACAATGCAGGATAATTTAACTAAATATTGTCTTGCTGTTGCCATCCCGAACATTCGAGCTACAACCATTGCTGACGCTTTTGCAAGACACTTCATTGCAATTTTTGGAACTCCTAAAGCAATACTTACTGACAAAGGCACCAGTTTCATCGGAAAATTATTAACACAGTTGGCCGAAATATTTAAAATTCGACAAATTACCTCTTCTGGTTATAGACCTCAAACTAACGGAACTCTGGAAAGAAGTCATATCGTCCTTACTGAATTTTTAAAACACTATATGGATACCTACGAGGACTGGGATCATTTAATACCATTTGCCATGTTCTCTTACAACACCAGCGTACATGAATCGACAAATTTCACACCTCATGAATTAATTTTCGGAAAACTTGCTCGAGTACCAAGTGCATTCCCAGAAGGAGAACAATTAAAAACATACGGATCATACTTAGTCCATTTAATAACCCGAATGACAGAAATTCAAAATATCGCTTCCGATAATTTAAAATCAGCAAAAATCAGATCCAAACAATATTACGACAAACATGCACGACCGAAGAAGTTTAAAATTGGTGATCAGGTATACGTACAATTAGAGCCGAGAATAAGTAAATTCAGTCCACATTATGTAGGCCCTTACACTGTAATAGATATCACAGACTTACACAACGTAGTTCTACAAACACCTGACAATAAAATACTTACAAAACACCAAGACAAAATGAAACATGCATACTTATCAAAGGAAAATATTGGAATTACAGATCAACAAGATAACAAACCAAAGGCGTCTGATTCTGATAGCGATACTTCCGATTCTGATTCTGAATAACTCTGGAACCGCGACTGATACTTTTGACACTGGCCTCACGATAATACCACTCGAACATAATACTGGATTGTACTTTGACAAAATGGATACTATTAGTTTATTTAAAACCCAATGGAAGCTAGTCACTGCAATCGATCTAAGGGAATTTCTCTTACGAAAACCATCCGTTTCGAGTCACTTGAAGATTGCTGAGGAAATCTGTGAAAATCATACCATTACACCTTGCATTGCCACAGATATGGGAAATCAATATAAGAAACAACTCAAGGATGCGGTGCGTTACGAAACCCTAATTTTTACTACCATCGGAGAAAAAGTTAAAAGGAATAGAAAACCACGCTCGGCACCCTTCGCTTTCATCGGTACCGTAAGTCGTACACTGTTTGGAACTTTATCAGAAGAGGATATGACTTACTACAGTCAGGAAATAGATAAACTATATGCAGACAACAATAAAATGGCAGAATTGATGGCAAACCAAATACATATTATCCGAGCACAATTTGAGAATCTCCAGCAACAGGCCGAAAATTTATCTGAAAGTGTAACCCGAATGTCGACGCAAGTAGGAGTTCTAGCAAATAATTTAGAAGAACTCTACTCACAAGTTAACAAAATGAAACTAGAAAAATCAATGCGCGACTGGATGCTGCAACTAGGCAGAGAAGTTGATAATTACCGCTCTAATCTCATAATCTTATTAGACGCCATATTACTTGTCAAGCAAGGAATACTTCACCCAGCCATAGCGCAGCTCAAAAAATAAGAACTTCCACCAAATTTGAATGTCCGGTTACGCCACAAGAATTACCCTCAGAACAACTCGAAGGGATCACGAAAATGAAGACTGCCTTTAAGGATGGAAGAATCATTTTAGAAATCACCATTCCGCTGTTGGATAATAGTAAATTTAATTTGTATAAAATTTATCCTTGCCCGTCCACTCAAGTTTACGGATCTCACAATCTTACTGGATTTATTAAACCGACTACTCCGTACCTGGCAATTTCGTTGGATGAACAAACGTATTTTCTACCGACCGAAGCATACATACAGACTGCCTTTCAACAACGTGAAAGATATCTTGCACCTATGACTCTACCTCTGTATAATGTGGACAGGAGGCCTACATGTGAAGTTACTCTTCTCTTAAATCCATCGATTGTCAATTGGAACCATTGCAACATTCAATTAATTAATACCGAAGATATTCTCCTTCAGCAATTAGAATGAAAGAAAACATGGTTATACTACATTCATAGTAATAAAAGAATCCAAGTGACTTGTAAAGGACATGCAACAGGATACGATTTTATTCAAGGTACCGGTCTGTTACATATCCAACCAGGATGTACCGCAATTGTAGATTCCACACAATTAACTTCATTAGATGTTCTGGAAGACACTCAAGAATATATTTACAAACCTACCGTATCAATGAACATCTCAGCAACTATTGATGATAAAGAAATTCATACCAGAGAGGAAATCACACGGAACATCAATACAACCCATGTTCATAATAACAACTGGCAAGATTCACTAGCTTCGCAATCATTGGCGGACTTAGAAAGAGAAGCGAAAATATTGGCAGGACACCATAAAACAATTTCAACAATCCATAATGTGTTCTATTCCGGTGGTAGCACTATCATGCTTATCATAATTCTGATCATACTGTTATATTACCGCCGATTCGTTTTTAACTGCCTGGTAATGTGTTTCACATCAAAACAACGACAAAGAGGGGTCACAGAAATCCATAATTCGGTAGAATACAAACAGCCCACCGTTTCAAATCTCCCTATTTCATCAAAATCCGCTGAAGTTGTAGAGATGATATAATCCGTAAGGGAGGACTTACCGAAAAATAACCATCTTTCTATCAAACCTTTTTAGATACAAAATATGTGCCGGACATCCCATGAAAAAGAAAAAACAAAATCAAACAATAGCCAGAGTCAGGACTGCATTAATGAGAACGACTTGTTCAACCGGATTTGTTTTCGAGAATCGGGAAGAAGAGCTTTATTGCCTCACTTGCTGTGATAAAATGGGGCTGAAGCAGGGTTTTTCACCCAGATATGTACACATTGTCCATCATGGAGAAGATATTCATTCCCTTTGTGCAGTTTGTAAACAAATAATTTGGCTGGACACAAAACAAGCCCGAGATTGCGACGAGTGCAGCGCCGAAGTTTTGGAAATATTTAATCTATGTGAATCCGAGGGTCGTCTTTACGAAGAGTCCCAATACGTCATATTACATGAAGAAGAATCGGATGAGGAGTACGAGGAGTATGAGGAAGAAGAAGGCTGAAGTATTTGCACCCGAAGAAAAGGGAGGGGGGACCGAACAACTTCTATATAAGGGTTGCGGAAATGATTTTTTGCCATTTCCAGAATGTCACAGAGCATAAGCACACAGACGGAGAGTTGCGAAGGGTATAGGAGTGTGGTGGTCCAGACGGGCGAGATAGCCAATTGGACCCCAGAAGATCGGGTGGGACGCCTTCTCACACCAAAAGGGCCATTCGATTGTAAGCGCCCAGGCCGTAGCAAGGCAAGAAGAGGGAGGACCTCTCAGACCCGCCAGGTCGCTGTAAGGTCGGTTGGGGTACAGACCAATGTCTCCAACCGGAAAAGGAGGCAATTAGACGATCTCTTTGGACTCGTCGAATTGGACGACGAGTCCATAAAACAATGGTGCTGTTACGTATGAATCCTATGATTCCTACGAAAATTCTCAGCCTGGAATTTTCTCTTGGCGACACCCAGGCGCCTTTAGTCCCCTTTTTTTCTAACGAAGACAGGATACATTAAATGCGATATGCATGTAACCCTTGGCCTCTCGCCTAGGACGCTCGGATAGCTACACTTGAGACCCCACGCGATAAGGAAAACTCGAACGCGAGGGTC
Organism: Mimumesa dahlbomi; assembly: GCA_917499265.3. NCBI lineage: Eukaryota > Metazoa > Arthropoda > Insecta > Hymenoptera > Crabronidae > Mimumesa > Mimumesa dahlbomi. The sequence continues at coordinate 3,464,447 of OU824118.1, read as the reverse complement.
TACCTCCCCCGAAATTCCACAGTTTCCAACCGTCTTTTTCCCACAGCATCTTCTCTCCCACCATAGACCAAATTTCCTAAAATTTTCAATCCCCACTGCTTTTTCGACCTATATAAGGGCCTCGAAAATGCATCTCATCGGGTTATTCTCAGTACGACATTGAGCAAGATACTACGACACTAGGCCCAGTTCCTACTCGAGTTTCTTTAACCTTCGAAAGATCAGTCTTTTCATTGGCATTTATTTCAACTCTTGGTCGGAGTTCCCCCGTTTCAATTCACGTTAGAATCACTCGCGATTAGTTCGGAGTCATCATAATTGTGAAGTCTCGTCAACAGTCACTGCCTAAGGGTAAACATCTAGAGCTTTCAATTATTAATACATTCAATTAAAACTCTTACACAGAACACTAAACATACATGTATATAGATTCGATTGAAAGAATATACTTGTTATTCTTTTACTAGAACATAAATTCAAGTGAAGAATTATTTCTAGAATTAAAACCTTTCCTCTCGAAGTAAATCTAAAGCATAATCGAGTAACGATCCCACATATATTATTCACTCTAACCGCTCGGAGTGAAACAAAAGTTACGAGAGTTATTACTTTACGATCTTTACCGTAGCAGGTCAAAACCACAAACAGCGGGTGTCGGACTGCGCGTGCCTTTCGGCTTGCTTCCGTACCTGCGCGACCATTTGCAGTCCTAGCAAGTGCGTCGTTATTAACCAGAGAGTAGCACCTTGCAGTTAGTCTACAAGTACATCTACCTCGGGGAAATACCTTACCTAAAAACATATACAACCACTCTAGAGATCAGCGCCCTACGGTTTATGCCGTAGGCTCATCTGATTCTAGATTCCTTTTATTCCGATACACGACCAGCGCCCTATGGTTTATGCCATAGGCTCATCTGGCCTGTATCACTCCTGACTTCCTGTCATACCTGGATAAACGCCAGCGCCCTACGGTTTATGCCGTAGGTTCATCTGGATTTATTCATCCTCGATCTTAACCACTCTGGAGCCCAGCGCCCTACGGTTTATGCCGTAGGCTCATCTGGGTCTAGACTCCTTTTAACCGATTCACGACCAGCGCCCTACGGTTTATGCCGTAGGCTCATCTGGCCTGAATCACTCCTAAGATCCTCTCGCACCTGAGTGAACGTCAGCGCCCTACGGTTTATGCCGTAGGTTCATCTGAATTCATTCATCCACTACTCTAACCGCTCTAGCGGCCAGCGCCCTATGGTTTATGCCATAGGCTCATCTGGCTCTGGATTTCACTCTTTCCAATACAAGCCCAGCGCCCTACAGCATCTACTGTAGGCTCATCTGGGTTGTATCATTCCTTACCTCAATTCAAGACCAGCGCCCTACGGTCTATGCCGTAGGCTCATCTGGTTTGAATTAAATATCATTTCCTAAGATCATACGTCGATTCGTAGCTCCCACTACTGTTGACGTACGATACCCCCTGCTACAGTAAAGTTTTAATAAGAGACGAATCCGCGTCTCATCACGTTCAAACTATAACGCTCGCCGGCCACGTTCCAGAAACCCGCCCGGCTCGTAACAAACTGGTGACAGCGGTGGGATACTCACCATTGTTTTTCATTTATTTTTTCGAGTCAGAAAGGTTAATTAAAGGCTGAAAAATGGCCACAGCAAATAGTACCAGTATTATGAGTAATGCCGATTCTTCTAATTGGATTGCTCTCCAAAATTGTGTACAACATGCGACACAAGGAATTTCTTCATTTGACGGAGAAAACCCCTCTTTGTCCACGTTCGCGCAAAAAGTATCAAACGGATTAGCTTTGATTCCACCAAACACTGAATCCCAATATCTCGCGATTGTACTGACAAAACTTAAAGGTTCCGCGAGAATCTGTGCTCAGGCCGCGAAGTTTACAAACGTAGAGGGATTACTAAAAACTTTAAAGAAACGGTTCGCACCAGGCAGAAGTTTTTCTTCATTTCAATCAGAAATCGACAGATTAAAGATTCGAGAAGGCGAAAGCTTACGAAAATATATTGACCGAACGGCAAAACTATTGTACTACGCACAAGCAGCGGCCAGAGATCGCTACAGTAACCACTTACAAGAAGTTCTTGAAGAACTAGAACAAGATACAATAGAGAATTTCATTGACGGACTTCCAGAGAGAATTGGATGGAGGTTAAGCATGAGTAATGCGAAATTAACGACATTGGAGGACACCTTCGATGCAGTAATGAAGATTGAAAGACGTCTACGAAATAGAAGAAATCTGACCATGGAAGAATCTCCAGAGAGAACACCGAGATCGGATTATAGGCGCGAAAATCATTCTCCCCGACGTTATGAACGTCGGTACGTATCTTATCCTCAGTCTCCAAGTCCAGTCGATAGATATCGACACAGAGGAAGAAGTCATTCCGGATCTGATCAAGAAATTGAAGAACGAAGATTCAGGACTTCTGCATTCCCGGTTCGACGGAGGTCAACACCACGAACCCCGTCGCCCCACTCAGATGTATCCGAACATGGAGAACACAGCGGGGAACGTAATACCAGATTCCGAAATCCTGCCAGACTCTTCTGCTATAGATGTGGAGTCAAAGGGCACGATGGAAAATACTGTAGGGAGAGATCAAAATCACCCCATTTCGAGTTATCTCATTCAATGAAAGCTTTAACTTGTGATGAAGGGACTTCAAAACCAATAAAGGCTATAGCTTACCATAATAATACAGTACAATCAAGGAAAGATTTAAACTTCCACGACGCTCATCGTACCGACGAGGCGGTGAGCAAGCAAAATGCAACTCGTCCAAAAACAGTAACGTTCGCGAGGAACGAGCAGAGAGGCAGCTCGTCAAGGAAGTATCCAGCCCGCGAATACGAATCAAGGTCCCGGAACTGGAAACGGGAACGGGAGAGTTTATAATTGACGGAGGAGCCTCAGTCAATTTGATCATCTTAAAAACCTTGGGAGAAAGATCAGAAGTGATCTCACGTGATGAAATCGAGATCACTGGACTTTCTTCTACACCAATTCGAACCCTTGGTACAACGATCCTACAGCTCGACGGGACGCCAGCACTGTTTTATGTCGTAAAACACTTACCGATACCCGTCGACGGTCTCATCGGCAGCCCATTTCTTCTACAAGAGGAGGCCGAAATATCATATTTCCATCGTACCGTTGTACTTCGAGACAAGCCTACCCGACCATTGAAATTTACGAATTTCGATGAATACGACAGAATCCAGAAGACCACATCAAAAACGAAACACTGCATTCCAGGAAGAACAATGCAACAAATATCCGTCCGAGTTGCAAACACCAACATCAAAGAGGGTTTCTTACCACGCATTAAGACCCCGAAGAAATTGTACATTGGCAATGCAGCTGTAACGAATAGACAAGGAGAATGTCAAGTCCTTGCCTATAACACTGACACGGAAGATGTTGAATTCGACCTGGAACCACAACATTTAATTCCTTTCGATTTAAACAGCTCATCCGATGAAGAATACTATTTACAGAATGATCCACCAATAATTAAGAAACAAGAAAGGATTAATCAAATACAGAAAACTTTACGCATGGATCATTTAAATTCAGAAGAAGTAAATCATGTTTTGGATTTAATTAAAGATTTTCCCGACAGTTTCTTTTTACCTGGAGATAAACTGGGAAAGGTGTCAGATTTTGAACATTCTATTCACACCACCGATAACATACCTATCAATACCAGGCAATACCGCTATCCGACCATACATCAAGCTGAAATTCAAAAGCAAGTCAGTGCTATGCTTTCAGAGGGCATTTTAACACCTTCTAAGTCACCGTACAATTCACCCCTGTGGATTGTACCGAAGAAACCAGATGCGGACGGTAATAAACGTTGGCGCATGGTAATCGACTTCAGGGCTCTCAATGACAAGACAATAGGGGACCGGTATCCACTTCCACAAATCACAGAAATTTTGGACCGTTTAGGCGGAGCAAAATATTTTTCAGTCTTCGATTTGGCAAATGGCTTTCACCAAATTCCAATGAATCCAAAAGACCGAGAAAAGACCGCTTTTACCACACCATTCGGACATTATGAATTTTCAAGAATGCCATTTGGATTAAAAAATGCGCCACCCACGTTCCAACGCCTCATGGATCAAGTTTTAACCGGACTACAAGGCACAGAATTATTTGTATACCTGGATGACATCGTGGTTTACTCGTCATCACTCCAAGAACATGCAGTAAAGGTCAGAAAATTACTGAACAGATTAAAAGAACATGGATTAACCCTTCAAACAAACAAATGTGAATTCCTACGCAAGGAAGTAGGATATCTTGGACATATAATTTCCTCGGAAGGAGTAAAACCCGATCCGAAGAAATTACACGCAGTAAAAAATTTTCCGGTACCGAAATCACAGAGAAATATACAACAATTTTTGGGACTTGCCGGATATTATCGCCGATTCATTCAAGATTTCTCAAAGAAAGCGAAACCACTAGCAAATCTTTTGGGAAAAGGAATCCGCTTTAACTGGACAAAAGATCAACAACAAAGCTTTGAACAGCTACGAGACGAACTATGCCAACAACCGATTTTACAATTTCCGGATTTCAATAAACAATTCATAGTAACAACCGATGCTTCAGAATTTGCAATCGGTGCTGTATTAAGTCAAGGAGAAATTGGAAAAGATCTTCCAGTGGCATATGCGTCAAGAGTTCTGAACCCTGCGGAAAGAAATTATTCAGCCACGGAAAAAGAGTGCCTTGCCATGGTGTATGCCGTAAATTATTTTAGACCGTATATTTATGGCAGGAAATTCACTCTTGTCACTGACCATCGACCCTTGGTATGGCTCCATTCAGTAAAAGATCCGACCTCCCGCCTAGTGAAATGGAAACTCAGGCTCTTGGAATACGAATATCAGTTGGTCCATAAATCCGGTTAAGCAAATAAGAATGCAGATGCATTATCAAGAAATCCACCAACTGTCTGCCTACCGTTAATACCACGTTATGAAGATGACCCGACTTACAAACGATATTCAATCAAGCCATCCGATCAAACCAGTACAATAGCAAAACGAGTCACTGAAAGCAGAAGAAGAACCAAATATCAACCATACTACAATGAAGATACCTCAACCTCAGAAGAAGAAACTCCTGCCGCTAATAAATCAGATGCAATATTCAAACCAAGGTCTGTTTTACGAAGATCTCTTCCTAGTTTAGAGATCGAAAAAAGCCTTGGAGACGAACATGCTGCAAGCATGAACCCCATACCAATTGCACATTCAACTCAGCTGGAAACATCCGCTGTAAAAGGAGTAACTCCAGCAAATACACCCAATAACACAGTAACTGACCATCAGGATCTAATAAATTTTAATGACACTTCAGAAGACACTGTCCTTGAAAATACAGTTAGGGCAAGGGATACTCCTGCAATTGTCGAATTGCCACCCTTGCCTGCAGAAAATTCATCCGACGAGGAATTACTTCAAGATGTTCCGAGTTCGACACCACTTGTAGACAGTATATTATCCCGACCATTGCCATCTTTACCGACGCCATGCCTCAACCCCATGTCACCGATGGAAACCATAAAAAACACGCCAGCAAGACCACTTAAGCCCTGTGAAGTCACGCTCACGGACCTCGCATTTGAATCACCAGACGACGATTCCGATTCCGAAATTTACGACATCCCCTGCAGTAGGGACGAAGAGGTTGAAACTCTGCAGACGGTAATTGGAGACATCATTGTCTCGCCGAACACTGTTGTATCCGAAAAGGGACACATCGCACACTTTATACCTGCAGATTGCACCATGCATAGCCCGGTTACAAAATTACTATGCGACACTGGTTTACTTTCTAAAAAAATGTTATCCGATGGAAAACCAAAAAAGGGAAAAATAATCATATCATCAAGAGGAAAATTCAAGATATTCAGCATCATTACAACAAATTACAATCATGAGAAAATTACTATCCAAGAATTAGTCCAGGGATTGACAGATTTAAAGACAGCAATTTTAAGAACCAATATTAAGACCATCCGAATATCAGCAACGAACGATAACCATGATCACATTCCGTTTAGAACTTTCCGAAATCTCTTAGAATCTATTTTCTCAGATTCTAATATTAATATAATTTTATGTGAAGGTGTCACAAAAGAACCGTCAAAACAGGAAAGGCAGGAATTAATTCGAGAAGCTCACAGCAGTCTTATAGGAGGTCATAAGGGTATTACAAAAACATATAATCGCTTACGCGCTCGATTTAACTGGACAGGAATGCGTAACGAAATTCAAGAATTCATCAAAACTTGCACAAGCTGCCAAGAACAGAAATTGGTCCGAGCAAAAACCAGACAGCCAATGATTATTACAGATACACCCGCCGAGCCTTTTGACAAAATTGCATTAGACACTGTAGGACCATTACCAGAAACTCCTAGTGGAAACCGATACATATTAACAATGCAGGATAATTTAACCAAATATTGTCTTGCTGTTGCCATCCCGAATATTCGAGCTACAACCATTGCTGACGCTTTTGCAAGACACTTCATTGCAATTTTTGGAACTCCTAAAGCAATACTTACTGACAAAGGCACCAGTTTCATCGGAAAATTATTAACACAGTTGGCCGAAATATTTAAAATTCGACAAATTACCACTTCTGGTTATAGACCTCAAACTAACGGATCTCTGGAAAGAAGTCATATTGTTCTTACCGAATTCTTAAAACACTATATGAATACCTACGAAGACTGGGATCTTTTAATACCATTTGCCATGTTCTCTTACAACACCAGCGTACATGAATCGACAAATTTCACACCTCACGAATTAATTTTCGGAAAACTTGCCCGAGTACCAAGTGCATTCCCAGAAGGAGAACAATTAAAAACATACGGATCATACTTAGTCGATTTAATAACCCGAATGACAGAAATTCAAAATATCGCTTCCGATAATTTAAAATCAGCAAAAATCAGATCCAAACAATATTATGACAAACATGCACGACCAAAGAAGTTTAAAATTGGTGATCAGGTATACGCACAATTAGAGCCGAGAATAAGTAAATTTAGTCCACATTATGTAGGCCCTTACACTGTAATAGATATCACAGACTTACACAACGTAGTTCTACAAACACCTGACAACAAAATACTTACAAAACACCAAGACAAAATAAAACATGCATATTTATCAAAGGAAAATATTGGAATTGCAGATCAACAAGATGACAAACCAAAGGAGTCTGATTCTGATAGTGATACTTCCGATTCTGGTTCTGAATAACTCTGGAACCGCGACTGATACTTTTGACACGGGCCTCACGATAATACCACTTGAACATAATACCGGATTGTACTTTGACAAAATGGATACTATTAGTTTATTTAAAACCCAATGGAAACTAGTCACTGCGATCGATCTAAGAGAATTTCTCTTACGAAAACCATCCGTTTCCAGTCATTTGAAGATTGCTGAGGAAATCTGTGAAAATCATACCATTACACCTTGCATTGCTACAGATATGGGAAATCAATATAAGAAAGAACTCAAGGATGCGGTGCGTTACGAAACCTTAATTTTCACCACTATCGGAGAAAAAGTTAAAAGGAATAGAAAACCACGCTCGGCACCCTTTGCTTTCATCGGTACCGTAAGTCGTACCCTTTTTGGAACTTTATCAGAAGAGGATATGACTTATTACAACCAGGAAATAGACAAATTATACGCAGACAATAACAAAATGGCAGAACTGATGGCAAATCAAACACACATCATCCGGGCACAATTCGAGAATCTCCAGCAACAAGCCGAAAATTTATCTGAAAGTGTAACTCGAATGTCGACACAAGTGGGAGTTCTGGCCAATAATTTAGAACAACTTTACTCGCAAGTAAATAAAATGAAACTGGAAAACTCAATGCGAGACTGGATGCTACAACTAGGGAGAGAAGTCGACAATTACCGCTCCAACCTTATAATCTTATTGGATGCCATATTACTTGTCAAGCAAGGAATACTTCACCCAGCAATACTTTCTCCACAACAATTATATAGCGCAGCCCAAAAAATAAGAACTTCCACTAAATTCGAATTTCCGGTTACGCCGCAAGAACTACTCTCCGAACAACTTGAAGGGATTACGAAAATGAAAACTGCATTTAAGGATGGAAGAATCATTTTAGAAATCACCGTTCCACTTTTGGATAATAGTAAATTCAATTTGTATAAAATTTATCCTTGCCCGTCCACTCAAGTTTACGGATCTCACAATCTTACTGGATTTATTAAACCAACTACTCCGTACCTGGCAATATCGTTGGATGAACAAACGTATTTTCTACCGACCGAAGCATACATACAGACTGCTTTTCAACACCGTGAAAGATATCTTGCACCTATGACTCTACCTCTGTATAATGTGGACAGGAGGCCTACATGTGAAGTTACTCTTCTCTTAAATCCATCGATTGTCAATTGGAACCATTGCAACATCCAGCTAATTAATACCGAAGATATTCTCCTTCAGCAATTAGAATCAAAGAAAACATGGCTATACTACATTCATAGTAATAAAAGAATCCAAGTGACTTGTAAAGGACATGCAACGGGGTACGATTTTATTCAAGGTACTGGTCTGTTACATATCCAACCAGGATGTACCGCAATTGTAGATTCCACACAATTAACTTCATTAGATGTTCTGGAAGACACTCAAGAATATATTTACAAACCTACCGTATCAATGAACATCTCAGCAACAATTGATGATAAAGAAATTCATACCAGAGAGGAAATCACACGGAACATCAATACAACCCATGTTCACAATAACAACTGGCAGGATTCACTAGCTTCGCAATCATTGGCAGACTTAGAAAGAGAAGCGAAAATATTGGCAGGACACCATAAAACAATTTCAACAATCCATAATGTGTTCTATTCCGGTGGTAGCACTATCATGCTCATCATAATTCTGATCATACTATTATATTACCGCCGATTCGTTTTTAACTACCTGGTAATGTGTTTCACATCAAAACAACGACAAAGAGGGGTCACGGAAATCCATAACTCGGTAGAATACAAGCAGCCCCCCGTTTCAAATCTCCCTATTTCATCAAAATCCGCTGAAGTTGTAGAAATATTATAATCCGTAAGGGAGAATATACCGAAAATTAACCATCCTTCTATCAAACCTTTTTAGATATAAAATGTGTGCCGGACATCCTATTAAAAAGAAAAAACAGAATCAAACAATAGCCCGAATCAGGACTGCATTAATGAGAACGACTTGTTCAACCGGATTTGTTTTCGAGAATCGGGAAGAAGAGCTTTATTGCCTCACTTGCTGTGATAAAATGGGGCTGAAGCAGGGTTTTTCACCCAGATATGTACACATTGTCCATCATGGAGAAGATATTCATACCCTTTGTGCAGTTTGTAAACAAATAATTTGGCTGGACACAAAACAAGCCCGAGATTGCGACGAGTGCAGCGCCGAGGTTTTGGAAATATTTAATTTATGTGAATCCGAGGGTCGTCTTTACGAAGAGTCCCAATATATCATACTACATGAAGAAGAATCGGATGAGGAGTACGAGGAGTACGAGGAAGAAGAAGGCTGAACTCTCTGCACCCGGAGACAGGAGAGGGGGCTGAAAAAACATCTATATAAGGGTAGCGGAAATGATTTTTTGCCATTTCGAGAATGGCGCAGAACGCGAGTACTCAGACGGAAAGTTGCGAAGGCCATAGGAGTGTGGCCGTCCAGACGGGTCAGATGGCCCATTGGACCCTCGAGAACCGCACGGGACGCCTCCTAACACCAATGGGGCCATTCAACAACGCAAACCCGGAAAATAGTGCGAGGAGGGGGAGAAATTCCCAGACTCGCCTATTGGCAAAAAAATCCGTGGGGACACAAACGGCCTCCACCAACCGAAAAAGGAGGCGTTTAGAAGACCTCTTCGGACTCGTCGACCTAGACGACGAGTCTGTAAAACGATGGTGCCCTGGCGGGACGTGAAGTAATTAAACATCAGGCCCACCCCACTGGATGAGGAAATTTCGAGCGCAAGGAAAACGCTCCTCCGAAAACCACTGGACCATCAGGACCATACCAGAGTAAATTCCGGACGACCAAGATGACCAACCCTTGGACAACAGGACCTACTAAAGACGACCATCCAATCACCAGCACAACGCAGGAAATAGATCGTTAAGTACACCTCACTACACTCCACAAACACACACCGCGATCATTTGTTTTTGTTTCCTTTTTGTATCAAAGCTCTCTTTAATTTCCGCGAATATTGTAAAACTTAGACCAAGATTTGATTCAATTCCTAGCTAACGCTCTGGGTGCCGCCAAATTTTGAAAGCATCATAGCAATATGATGTTTCATTTTAAGGGGGGAGATGTTACGTATGAATCCTATGATTCCTACGAAAATTCTCAGCCTGGAATTTTCTCTTGGCGACACCCAGGCGCCTTTAGTCCCCTTTTTTTCTAACGAAGACAGGATACATTAGGTGCGATACGCACGTAACCCTTGGCCTCTCGCCTAGGACGCTCGGATAGCTACACTTGAGACCCCACACGATAAGGAAAACTCGAACGCGAGGGTCTACCTCCCCTGAAATTACACAGTTTCCAACCGTCTTTTTTCTGCAGCATCTTTACTCCCACCATAGACCAGATTTCCTAAAATTTTCAATCCCCACTGCTTTTTCGACCTATATAAGGGCCTCGAAAATGCATCTCCATGGGTTATTCTCAGTACGACTCTTGAGCAAGATACTACGAGACTTAGGCCCAGTTCCTACTCGAGTTTTCTTTAACCTTCGAAAGATCAGTCTTTTCATTGGCATTTATTTCAACTCTTGGTCGGAGTTCCCCCGTTTCAATTCACGTTAGAATCACTCGCGATTAGTTCGGAGTCATCATAAATGTGAAGTCTCGTCAACCGTCACTGCTCAAGGGTAAACATCTAGAGCTTTTCAACTATTACTTACATTCATTAAACTCTTACACAAACACTAAACATACTTGTATATATATTCGATTGAAAGAATATACTTGTTATACTTTTACTAGAAACACAAAATTCAAGTGAAGAATTATTTCTAGAATTAAAACCATTCCACTCGAAGTAAATCTAAAGCATAATCGAGTAACGATCTCACAAATATTATTCACTCTAACCGCTCGGAGTGAAACAAAAGTTACGAGAGTTATTACTTTACGACCTTTACCGTAGCAGGTCAAAACCACAAACAGCGGGTGTCGGACTGCGCGTGCCTTTCGGCTTGCTTCCGTACCTGCGCGACCATTTGCAGTCCTAGCAAGTGCGCCGTTATTAACCAGAGAGTAGCACCTCGCAGTTAGTCTACAAGTACATCTACCTCGGGGAAACACCTTACCTAAAAATCTAATTAACCACTCTGGACCCACCAGCACCCTACGGTTTATGCCGTAGGCTCATCTGGTTCCAGATTCCTTTGATTCCGATACGACCTACCAGCACCTTACGGTTTATACCGTAGGCTCATCTGGTTCGTGTCACTCCCGAGTTCCTCTTGCACCTGTATGAACGCCAGCACCCTACAGTTTATGCTGTAGGCTCATCTGGATTCATCTTCCTCGACTCAACCACTCTAGGCACCAGCACCCTATAGCATCTACTATAGGCTCATCTGGTACTAGATTCCTTCAATTCCGATACGACCTACCAGCACCCTACGTTTATGCCGTAGGCTCATCTGGTTCGCATCACTCCTGAGTTTCTCTCGCACCTGAATGAACGCCAGCACCCTACAGTTTATGTTGTAGGCTCATCTGGATTGATTTATCCACTACATTAACCGTTCTAGCGGCCAGCACCCTATAGCATCTACTATAGGCTCATCTGGCTCTAGATTTTCCTTTTAATTCCGATTCAACGCCAGCACCCTATAGCATCTACTATAGGCTCATCTGGATTGAATAACGTCATATCCTAAAATCATACGTTGATTCGTAGCTCCCACTAGTGTTGACGTACGATACCCCCCTGCTACAGTAAAGTTTAATAAGAGACAAAATCACGTCTCATCACGTATAAACCATAACGCTCGCTGCCACGTTCTAGAAACCCGCCCGGCTCGTAACAATATACAGGGTGTCCCAGATAAGGTGCAGGTCCCTGAATCAGCTGATAGCTGAGGTAATTCTAATATAGGGAAGTGACATTCGTAATGTCGTATCCGAATCCGTAGCCGAGTTATTAAAGAAATACGACAGCCAATCTGAGGGCTGCGATGGGCCCGGCGGCGTGCCAGTTTCTACTGGTACAGTACCCTGGTGCAGAACTTCTATTGTCGCGCCGCCGGACCCATCGGTACTCTCTGATTAGCTATCGTTTTTGTTTAATAACTCGGCCACGAATTAGGATACGACATTACGATTGTCACTTCCCTATAGTACAATTACCTCAGCTATCAGCTGGTTCAGGGACCTGCACCTTAGCTGAGACGCTCTGTATATACATTCGCTGAGTCGCTCAAGTCTCAAATAATGCTTGTGTTAATACTGATAAGAAGAGAAGAAGAATAATGCATACTGAATAAATAATTATGAGAAGAGAATAAATACTGAATAAATACTAATTCAATACTGATCTTTTTCGCTCCTCGTCGCGCTTTATATAGGAACCCTTTCCACAAATAGACCAATCCCATTCGTTTATTTTTTAAATAAACTAGGATTGGTTATTTTTTAAATAAACGAATCGGGTTTTTCGCGTTTTTATAATTGGCGGATATTGCGTAACCGCATTTACCGTCTCACACCGCTATCGAAGTAATCTTACACTGAACTTGTATGAAAATTGAACAGACATGAGAAGTCTTGGCAGCAAGGTAATGAGAGAATTGCGATCTCTCGAGAAGTCTCACTTTATTTCACATATATTGTTATTGAATATACATGTTGAGCTGACTAATAATATATTGAGCTGTCTTGCCTGTTATATTCTAACGATGAGCAGTAACCAATGTCGTTGTATTCCAAAATGCCTTTCGGCGCGTGCGTAAACGCTGAGCTGTACTATACGACCAGTAGACCCAGGCAACGAAACTATAATGGCCGATTTCCGTGCGCTGCCGCGACACGAGGCCGATTTTAGCCAGTGCGCATGACCGTTACGTCACACAACGAAGTCATGCTGCCACCTGGCTTGAGCGATCGGTGTCCAGGTGGTGCTGCCACCACACTGGACTCCCAGGGAACTATTTCCTAAACATTCCCTCCGCCATCAGCAACCCTGTTGATGATCTTTAATGATAGGTTCTGGATGAGAGCTGACTGGTAGGAGATTGAGCTTGGTGATCGATCTCACTAGTGTTGTGGTGGCAGTCTTTAACTCGGCCACCCTTGTAAGCCCATCCTTGCCGGGTATCAGTGACATCACCCTTGCGAGAGGCCATTTACAGGGAGGAAACCTCTCGTCAGAAATCAACACCAATGAGCCTAATTTTATAGTGTTGTTAGGGTGATGCCATTTTGAGATGGCTTGCAACCTTTGGAGGTAGTGAGATGACCACTGAGCCCAGAACTGATGAACACGTTGCTGGACGAATTGCCATCGAGAAAGTCTGGAGGTTGAGATGTCTAGCAAGGATGGTTCTGGCACGGCATTTAATGCAGTGCCAATAAGAAAGTGCCCTGGAGTCAGCGCTGAGAAGTCCTGAGAGTCAACACTGAGAGGTTCTAAAGGTCTTGAATTGAGGACAGCTTCAATCTGGCTCAACAGAGTCGTCAACTCCTTATAAGTTAGAGGCGTCTCTGCTACTGTGCGTCTAATGTGGTATTTGATGGATTTGACCACAGCCTCCCATTTCCCACCCATGTGGGGCGCGGCAGGAGGATTGAAGTGCCAGGTTGAGCGGTCTTCCATGAGCAGTGCAATAAGCCTTTTTGTTCTTGTGTACTCTGTGTAAACAACTTGCGAAGAGATGTTTCTGCTCCGACAAAGTTTGTTCCACAATCAGAGTACAAGGAAGTCGGAATACCTCTTCGTGAAGTAAACCTTCTGTAGGTAGCCATGAATCCCTCAGTTGAGTAGTCTGAGACGACTTCAAGATGAACAGCTGACGTAGTGAGGCATACAAACACACGTATCCAACCCTTGTGAGTCTTGGCGCCTCGCCCTTTCCAAGTTTTCAAAGTGAGCGGTCCGGCATAATCTATGCCTGTGTGAGCAAATGCCCGTGATGGCTGCACTCGAGCCAGAGGTAGTTGGCCCATCATTTGATGGGCACGGATCCCCCTTTGTTGAGCGCAGACCACACACCGAAGCACATGAGCTTTTACTGGAGCTCTTCCTCCGAGAATCCAATAGCATTGTCTGATATGGGCGAGCGTTACTTGAGTTCCTCCATGCAATGTGTGTTTGTGTGAGAAGTCGATGATGAGCTCAGACAATCTTGACCTATGTGGCAAAATTAATGGATGCTTCGACTCATATGAGAGGTTTGAATTGTTGAGCCGTCCACCCACTCTGATGATGCCTTGATGATCTATGAAAGCCGTCAATCGGCTTAATGGGTGGTTTGAAGGTAACTGAGATTGTTTCTTGAGAACCTTCAACTCATATGAGAAGTACGTGGCTTGTGTAGCCATGATCCAGAACTGTCTGGACCATTCTATGTCAGACGTAATGAGCGGACTTGGTTGTTTTGTGATCGATGCCCTTGCGTGTAAGTTAAACCTGTGAATCAAGGCCGTGATTCGAAGCAGCTTCATGAACGATGAGTATCTATAGATGAGGTCCCAATCATAGTCCTTAACTTGGTGAGTTGTCACGAGTGTCACACCAGGACGAGCTTCTAGTGCGCTTGACTCGTCTGGTGTCAACGTTTGAGGTGACCAGTGTTCAGGTTTAATGAGCCAAGGTGGTCCCGTCCACCAGAGCTCATGATCTTTGAGCTGGTCTGTAGAAACGCCGCGTGATGCACAGTCAGTTGGATTGGCTGTGTCTGGAGTATGCCTCCAATGAGCATTCTTGGTGAGGTCCTGTATTTGTGCAACTCTATTGCTAACAAAGTCTTTCCAGCGAGACGGATGAGACTTGATCCATGTGAGAACTACTTGAGAATTCGTCCACAAAAATGTATTTGAAATGTCCCTTTTTAAAGTAGCTTTGACATGAGACATGAGCTTGGCTAGTAGCAGCGCTGCCGTGTGCTCTAACCTCGGGATGGTTAGTCTCTTCAATGGTGCAACTTTTGTTTTTGAGCAGACTAGTGACGTCACGATGCTTGTGGACGGTGTGTGAACGGTAATGTAAATTACCGCTGCCATGACTAACTGGAAGGCATCAGAGAACCCATGCAATTCAACCCGCGAATTTGAATACGTGTTGAACTACCGTGGAATAGTAAGCCTGCCCAGGCATGTAAGATCTTCTCTGATGTCTTTCCACTTTGAGACGACAGGAGCAGACAATGGTTCATCCCAATTTACTTTGAGTAACCATAACTGCTGTAGCAATATCTTTGCCTTGATTACTACAGGTGAGGCAAAGCCTAGAGGATCAAAAATGGTCGCTACTTGTGAGAGGATCTGGCGTTTCGTAATTAGAGCATGATGCGGTTCTGACATAGACTAGAACTGAAACACGTCTTGTTGAGGTGACCATGATAGTCCGAAAATTTTGGTATTGCAATCCGCGAAGGCTATTTCTGAGTTAGCTTGCTCCTGAGATGAAATTATTTCTGGCAGCTTGGGATAAGTAGAGTGTCACTTTGCCAGAGGAAAGCCTGCTGACTGACACAATTGTTGGACTTGAATTGCCACTTCAGTAAGTTTGTCCACTGAGTCTGCACCACCAAAGATATCATCTACGTATCTCCCACGAGTGATAGATGCCACAGCCAGTGAAAAACGATGACCTTCGTTTTCAGCTAATTGTTGTAATGTACGCACTGCCAGGAATGGAACTGCCTTTGTTCCATAGGTGACAGTGGTGAGATGATAATGTTTCTCATTAAGTTTCTCATCGATCCACAATATTCGTTGCAAGTCCCAATCATCTGGATATATGTACCTTGATCTGTCGGTACATCTTAGTAATGTCTGTAGAGAATATGTGGCGATGAGTCCGAATCCAGATTAGAACATCCATGATATTCAGCAACAGTTTGGCACCTGTGTGCATGATATCATTCACTGACACGGCTGATGAGCTTGTGCAGGATCCATTAAATACAACTCGAAGTTTGGTAGTCAAGCTGTCAGGTTTGAGAACACCATGGTGGGGCAAATAATATTGCACCGGACTAATTATTGAGTCGTTTGGTATTTCCACCATGTGATTCAGCTCTTCATACTCCTGCATGAACTTCATGTATGTCTTCTTGTAGTCTGGATTCTTGAGAAACCGTTTCGTGAGACACTGAAGACACTTGCGAGCTGTCTCATGTGAGCTGCCCAAAACATATGTTGACAACTTGAGTGGGATACGTACAGTGTATCTCCCTAATGAATCTCTCGTATGGGTTGTTTTAAAGTGCTCTTCACACTCCTGCTCATCAGGAGTGAGCAGAGTGCTCGGGATGATCGGGGCTGCTTCTTGAACCCAAAATTGAGCTAACAGCTTATCAAGATGTTGGTCATGTCGTTGAATACTTACTTGATAAGATCGTCTGACAGCAGACGATGTTAAGAAAACTGGGCCAATCACTAGCCATCCAAAGATGGAAAGTTGAGCAATAGGAGCTGTGACATTTAACCTGATGATATTTGGTTTGATGACAAGTCCATAATAATCTGCTCCTAGGATGATATCAACTGCCCTTGGAACGAGAAAATCAGGATCGGCCAAAGCGAATTTCTCAAAATGAGGCCAATCATCATGCTGAGAAATATCTAATGTTGGTAATGTAGTTGTCAATGTCTTCAAAATGTGGGCCTTAATAGTGGCTGTGAACAGTCTATGATTGGAGTGGAGAGTTAGCTTGACCATACCTCGGGTCTGAGATGTACACTTGTCTCCCACTCCCATAATGTCCAACTTTGAGCGTTCTCTCGGAATATTAAGCTGCTGAGCAAGTCTTTCTGATACAAGGGTGATTTCAGATCCTTGATCAATGAACATGCGCACCTGATGAGCAGACGTTGAAGAAAAGACGGTTGCTAGAGAAGTGACTAGCAACGTTGCTTGGTGCGCTCCATGAGCGGTCTTCTTAGGGATTGCATCCAAATCTCAATGAGCAGACGACGTGCCTGTAGAGGCGGAGGATTGAGCGGTCTCAGCTTGTGGCTCCTAATTGTAGAATGAGCTGCATGAACAAGATCGATAGGTCGCCACCATGCAACATCGTGTGGTGCTTGGCCTTGCACGTTTTGCCGGTAAGTGTTAAGTGACACCTTCTGAAATTATGCCGACCAAGACATAAGAAGCAAAAGGTGCTTGTCCCTTACTAAGGCCATGCGTCGGGCCACTGCGCTGTCTCTGAATTGCTCGCATTTCACAACAAAGTGCTGTTGCGAGCACAGGTGACAGAGGTGCGTCGGCTCTCGGACTCTCTTAAATTGAGCGGACTGACTCGGGCTTGCCTTATGCACAGTCGCTCGTGCCACTGGAGCCTTGCTTGAGATGGATGGTGTAGGCTTGCTTTTCTCAGCATCAGCCGCTTGACCGGTGCTCTCAATGTTTTCCAGGACACGAGCGCGTGTCGTTAGGCAAGCGGTGAGCTGTTTCAGAATGGGATACTCTTGGGAGTCACTAATAGAGTGCTCCCACTGTTCTCGAGTATCAAAGCCCAGTAGTCGTGTGAAAAGGTGAACCATCACACAGTTTGAGCAGTACTGAGCGGTCACTGTGAGCAGTGCCTGAGCTGTCTCATTCGCGATGTTCATCAGTTTTAATAATGACACAGAGCTGCGCCTCGTCATCGGTGTCAATTTGAAAATCCGCACTAAATAAGAGTTAACTATTAATCTCGTACACTCAAAACGAGTAGTGAGCAGTCCCCAAGCGGTCTCAAAAGATTGACCCACTGCAGGCAGGTTAGAAATGAGTTCAGATGCTGCACCTGAGACAGCTCCCTTTAAATACTGGATCTTCTCCAGTGGTGAAAAATCCTTGCGGTCTGATATCACCGAGGTGAACATTGCCTTGAATTCAGGCCACTTAAGATATTCGCCTGAGAAGGTTGGCGCTGCAAGTTCAGGCAACCTTGAGCGGACTCTCTGGGCATAGTCCATGACCTGTGATGGGACCACCGGTGCAGATGAAAGCTTAGACATGAGCTTTGTGAGCCGTCTCATTAATTTATTGTACTTTATGGCCTCTTGGGTGGACACATGACCCGCGAAGTATGGGTGTGTCACTTGAGAAGGCGGCCCATTATTGACCAAATAACTGTGTTCCGACAGGAACAGAGTGTGCAGTTGTTTCACCTGGTCGATGGTGGCCTGCACGCCCATCAATGTGATATCCTGAGGCGTCTCACGAAACTCATCCGAAATCTCGGACAGTTGAATCAATCTTTCTTCCTGCGCATACTGCCTCATGATAATATCACGAGGATATGACGCAGGTGAGCGGGCCCTTGTGCTTCTCTTTGAGCAGACTCTAGGAGACTCCTCCCCAGATGAGCCGTCTTGAGCGGTCTTAATATCTTCCTCCGCCATTGCTGTGTGATCCACCTTGGGAACAGCTAGCGTAGAGGGGACAAGTGAGGTGCGCCCTGTGACGCCCTTGCCCTTGGTCACCTCCTCCTTTAGGAGAGGCATCTTGAGCCTCCGCTGCTAGGAAATCTGTGCCTTGAGCAGTCAGATGTGTTCTGGACTCAATGAAATCTGTGTGGTGAACAAATGAATGAGCATGCGGAAAGCTCTAAACATGGGAGTAATGAAATGACAAAATATGATAATATTTATCATGTATAAACGCCAATAAATGAAATGCATGAGCATCCAATGAAATAGGACACATGATCGTAAGGTGCCAAGGTGATACAAAATGAACTGAACATGAGCGCACGTCAAAAACTGACAATGATAATATTTATCATGTATAAGCACCAATAAATGAAATTCATGAGTATTCAATGAAATAAGACACATGATCGTAAGGTGCCAAGGTGATAGAAAATGAACTGAACATGAGCGCACGTCAAAAACTGACAATGATAATATTTATCATGTATAAGCACCAATAAATGAAATGCATGAGTATTCAATGAAATAAGACACATGATCGCAAGGTGCCAAGGCGATACAAAATGAACTGAACATGAGCGCACGTCAAAAACTGACAATGATAATATTTATCATGTATAAGCACCAATAAATGAAATGCATGAGTATTCAATGAAATAAGACACATGATCGCAAGGTGCCAAGGCGATACAAAATGAACTGAACATGAGCGCACGTCAAAAACTGACAATGATAATATTTATCATGTATAATAAAAGCACCACTGATAAAATATATGAGCAATCAATGAAATAAAGCACACGTTAATGAAAATGATTAAAAGTGAATAAAGCTGAGCACACGTGCGAGATTGAGAGGGCATTATGGCCGGGTTCGACACATATACAACTTCCGGTTAGCAACAACGCGGACCCATTGCACACTGAGTTCACTTAAAACCACGCTGCTTTTACACAATTCTACTCAAGACCTTGCTGCACTATCCGGTTCGAAGGACCAAAATGTTTGAAAATTGAACAGACATGAGAAGTCTTGGCAGCAAGGTAATGAGAGAATTGCGTTCTCTTGAGAAGTCTCACTTTTTTCACATATATTGTTATTGAATATACATGTTGAGCTGACTAATAATATATTGAGCTGTCTTGCCTGTTATATTCTAACGATGAGTAGTAACCAATGTCGTTGTATTCCAAAATGCCTTTCGGCGCGTGCGTAAACGCTGAGCTATACTATACGACCAGTAGACTCAGGCAACGAAACTATAATGGCCGATTTCCGTGCGCTGCGGCGACACGAGGCCGATTTTAGCCAGTGCGCATGACCGTTACGTCACACAACGGAGTCATGCTGCCACCTGGCTTGAGCGATCGGTGTCCAGGTGGTGCTGCCACCACACTGGACTCCCAGGGAACTATTTCCCAAACAGAACTACAGGAATTAATAGACGATTTAAATAACGGTTTAATATCATTAAGAGCGTTAGATGAACCCACCGATAAATGGAATAGCTTAATCATATACATATTTGCTGGGTACAAACTTGGATTCATTAACAAAGCGCTAGTGGGGAAAACGATCGATGGAAATCACGGGCCCGGTTGTATATGCACAGATGATCGATTTCTTACAAGCTCGTTGTTGATATTTGGGAAATATCGCACAACAAGATACAAAGAAACATACAATACCGGTTGTAGCGCCTAATCATAGGGTTAAACCAAATACATCAGCACACGTAACAATAAAAATGGGTCAATCAGGAATATCGACTTGTCCCATTTGCAAGGACAATTATGCAATATATCATTGTCACATTTTTCTGAAAGTCCGAATTACCGAATGCAAAAACTACAAATATGTTTTAATTGTCGGAAACCGGGTCATCAGAACATGGATTGTTCGCGTGGGTCATGCAGAAAATGCGGAAGGAAACATAACACATTACTGCACCCGTACAATCAAACAGGTTCCACATTCGAGTCTGCTCAGAACGTAAAGTCCTATATATTCAGAAGGGTCCTAATACAACAGAACTGCAAACATTCATGGCACAGTCTACAAATCAAACTACATTATTATATACAGCATTAATTCACATCAAAAATCGAAAAGGGACAGAAAATTGTTTTTTGTAGGGCCCTCTAAGACTTAGGTTCGCAATTACATTTTCTGTCAGAAGCAGTGATTCGAAAATTAGATCTTTCGTGTACTCCAACAAATGTACAGATGTTCTGAATTGGGCAGCACATACATGAAATTCAACGAGCAACTCGCATCGAATTATTTTCACAATATAAGGTATCAATTTCATGTTTAGTTTTGCCGAAAATCACAGAAAACGTTCCAAACGTGTCATTCCCGACCACCGGAATACCGTTACCTTCAGGTATTAAATTTGCCGATCCGGAATTCAACAAATCTAAAGGGTTCGACATGATTATCGGCGCAGGGCTATTTTGGGAACTCCAATGCGTGGGTCGTCACTCTCTGGGATCCAGGTACCCGATCCGCCAGAAAACTCAGCTCGGGAGAATTGAGGCTGGTAATACAGGGTGTAATATATTATCGGGGACCTTTTTTCAGAATCGATAGTACGCATCAAAAAGTTAAAAAAGCCAATAAAGATACGTCCGAAAATCACCCCCTATCGAAATACTACCCCATTTGTAAAAAATTTGTAAAAAATTATAGCTCCGAAATGGCAAGTCGGAGAGGAGCGGTTTTTATTGCAAAATTCTTCGTGTGAGAAGACGGGTAGTGCCGGATTCTTACCGGCTAAAACCCCCACGGTGCTCATACTTATCTTATGTTTCAGATGTGTTGCTCAAAATGATCCCCGTCCCGTTAAATCGTCTCGAGGCACGTGTTGTTGTTAATTTAAAAAAAAAAGCAGTGCTTTTGCATCATAAGAAAGCTTTTTGGCGGGCGTCGCAAAAGATTTCATTTTTAACGACCACACTAATATGTATATATTTTGTTTTTGTATTTGACTTACGCTGATCCCCTTGGGGTTACAGCCCTTATCTACCTTACTCTAATTCCTTATAGTAACTTATCCTACTTAACTCTAGCTTACATCCTATATTCGCTCGCTCGCTCGCTCGCTCGCCTGCCCTCTCGTTCGTTCGCACGCCCTTTTCCTCGCCTGTACGCTCGCTCGCTCGCTCGCTCGTCCGTCCTTCTTACTCTAATTACTTAACCTACTTATCCTACTCCTACCCCCTTTTTCTCATCCTCCCTTTTCTTATTTTAACCTTCTTTCTCGCCTTCCTTCCATCCCGTCCTTTCTCTCCTCCATTCATCTATTTCGCTCATCCACCCTTCCCCCCTCCCGTCCTCTGCCAATACCTCCCTTACCCAATCCTGCCATCCCCCTCTCTCCTCCCCACCTCCATATCTCCTCCAGACATACTCCCATGTCTCCTCCTCTCCTTCGCACACCCTGCATACCCTTTCTTCCTCGCTCTCCCAGTACCTACCCTCCTTTACCTCATTCCCTAGCCTGAATTTGGCAACCCTTTGCCACCTTCCCTCCCCCCAATCTTTTCCTAAATATTCCGCCCTTCCCTCTCCCTTCACCCACCCATACCACCTGCTAAATTTTCCCTCCCTTATCCTCCTCCACCTCTCCTCTCTCTCCTGTTCCCTCCCTCTTCTCTCTATTTCGTCATATCCTTCCCTTCCTCTTTTCCTTAATTCCCTTACCTCTTAAGGGAATTCCCTCCTCTCTTCCTCCCAGGCTGATAGTCTCCCTTCTCTCCCTTCCCTTTTTTTCATCTCTCTCCAGCACTCTCGCGCCCATCCGCTCCCTCCTCCTTCCTCCAACTTTACTTAAAAATTCCACGCCCTTCTACCCGCCATTCCCCTTGACTTATCTCTCCCCACTTCCTCTCTTACCAGGTATTCTGGCGTCCTCCATTCCACCCCCAGTACCCATCTCAGGAACTTCTCCTCCACCCTCTCCACCCCCTCTCTCTACACCCCCACACCTCTACCCTGTAACTCGCTACCGGCCATACAAGCTTGTCAAACATTTTTACCCGTTCCTTCAGCTTCTTCCCAAATAACCTCTTCCCCATTCCCCAAACCTGCCTCATCGCTCCCATGGCCTTTCATCCCCTGTCCTCCACTTGCCCCTCCTGTCTCCCGCCTCTTCCGATCTTGTACCCCAGATAGGAGAAATCCCTTACTTCCTCTATTCTTTCTCCTTTCCACCACCATTCCCTCTTTTTCTTTCTCCCACCCCCTTCCTCACTCTCATTACCTTCGTCTTCCTTGCATTCAATTCTAGTTTCTTCCTCTCCAGGTACCTCCTCAGGGTTCCTAACATCCCCCATGTCATCCTCCCTCCCTGCCACCCGAACAGTATCATCCGCGTATGATAGCGACCTGATCTTATTCTCACCTATCTTTAACCCTCCCCACCCTCCGCTCTCCAATTCCTCTTCCAGGTCCGCTGTCAAAATGTTGAACAATAGAGGACTCAGCGGGCACCCCTGCCTCACCTCTTTCATACTCCAAAAGGCCTCTCCTACCTCTCCCCCCACCTTTACTTTGCTCCTTGTATCCTCATATATCCTCTCCACCCTCTTTCTTAACCCTTCACTTACCCACCCCTCTTTCCTCCATAGCCTCCCAAAGTACCTCCCTCTCCACTGAATCAAATGCCGCCTTCAGATCTACGAAGACCGCCACCACCATCCCCCCTTCTTTTCTACCTCTCTATTTACCAAGTAATTTAGCACGAATATATTGTCCAAAGTGCCCATGTCCTTCCTAAACCCTGTCTGGTTTTCCAAAATCATTTTTCCCTCTTCCATCTCCTTTCTCATCCTCTCCGCCAACACCCTTGCATATATTTTATATCCCGTACTCATCAGGGTCACTCCTCTATACTCATCCGCCCTGTTACCTTCTCCCTTTTCAACAATTGGCACAACCAGCCCTTCCCTCCACTCCTCCGACCACTCTTCTCCGTTCCATATCCTATTTAACATCTTGCATAACCAGACTTTTACTTCTTTACCTCCATATTTTCAAACTTCATTCGGTACCCCGTCCACACCTGTTGCCTTTCTGCCCTTTAACTTTCTTATTGCCCTCTCCATCTCTTCTCTTCCTATCCCTCCTTCCCCCTCCCCCTCCCTATCCCTCCCCACCTCCTTCCTCTTTTCCCCCTCATATTCCCTCCCTCCTAGAATCCTCATAAATGTTCCCTCCATTCCCCCATCTGTATTCCCTCCTTCACTCTTTTCCTCTTCTTCCTCCCCCTATTTATCACCTCCTATATTTCCTTTTCTGTCTTCGCCCTCTCCGCTTCCTCCAGTATTCTCTTTGTCTCCTCCCTTTTCTTATCCTCGCATATCTTATTATACCTTCTCCTTGCCTCCCTGTATTCTTCTACCCCACCTCTACCCTCCCTCCACCTCCTTAGTCTCCCTCTCGCCTGTTTCTTCTCTCGTCCGCACTCCTCGTTCCACCAACCCCTCTTTCTTCCCTTTACTGTCCCTTCCCCTTCCTCCGCTTTCTTCATTCCCTCTTTTATCTCCTCTGTCCCTCTTCTTCATTCCTCCCCTGCTCCTCTTTTTAATCCTTCCCCTCCTCCTAATTTCCCTATTCCACTTCTGAACCTCTCCGTTTCCTCCCTGTCCGATCTTCCCTTTATCTCCCTTTTTCTCCCTCTCTTCCTTTCTTCTCTTTTCCATCCCTTCTTTCCTCTTATCTTCACCACCAGCAGGTGGTGATCTGATTCCACTCCCTCCCCTACTACCAGACTTTCCATTTTCTCTTCCAGTCCTTGCTCCCCTAGTATGTAGTCTATTAATATGTATATATCATAATGTATATAATATTTTGTATAAATTCTATTTGATTTATGTAAATAACATATAAATTTGTAATAGTATTAAACGGAGCATCGGGAAATAGAATATTTTGTATTAAAGTCTGAGTTTGCGCTAAGTACTGATGTTGATTATCACAGATTTTTTTCATTTGGTTTATTATATGTACATGTATGTGTCCTGTAATATTTTCTACGGCAATAGTTTATAGTAAAATAATTAGTGCCAACTCCGTCTTTGGGTCTCCAAAAGTAGCGACCTCCACGTGGTGAGATCTGGGAAGTTTTTGACAATAGTGTCATCTACTTGCGAACAGCTGCTATTATGTAGTAGAATTTCCTATTAGATTCGACGAATCTCCTTACATTCATACATACGTTCTATCTATTTATGTATTAGGAACGAAACACTAGAAACAATATGTATGTAGTAGTACAATCGCGAAATGAAAACATCATTTACACAATTTTTCTGAATCTTTAATAATTTTGGAGGTACAGCCAACCAAAGACCAATGCAACATTTATTAAAAAATAACTCATAAAGTTTAATAGATGTCGAGGTGTAAACAAAAGAACTTTAATGCCAAAATATAAAAGTTTAAAAATTTGTAATACTGTTACAGTTATTAAATATTATTTGAAGAGTTTAAACAAATTTCCTAACCTTTTTGTGTTGCAGTCAGTCAAAGTTTGGTACAAGTTTGTAAATTCCAAAAATTATTTAAGTAAAAGAAAAAGCTTTTTACTGAGAAAACATATAAGTATTATAAAACAATTATTAATCTATTGCAACAGTTTTATAAACGCAACACATTTTATTTTTAACAATTGAATGCCTTTGAAGGATGATCTAATTTTTTGCATTTTATGCACTTGTGAAAACGTTGCAATAATTGTTTTTTCTATACAAACTTTTATATTTATTAAAAGATTCTTTTATTTATTTATTTTTTTTTTATTTAATTTTACACATTAAAATTCTTTTGTTTACCCTTCAATTAAGAGATATGAATTTTGTTAATAAAATGTTGTATTGGTCTTCGGTTGGCCGTACTAAAAAGTTTTCATGCTTCAGAAACATTGTGCTTTCTGATACTAACAGGCGCTTCAGCAAAATGCGTATCGGCATCGAGCGGGCCAACAATGATCACCCATCGATAGTCGACTTTTCTATTCCCCGCTCAGTCCGTCGATCCCCGCAATGACCGTGAGAGGGGAATAGCCGAGCTACAGACACATAGATACACCGATAGACGGGATGGTGGGGACAGTGAGTTCCCTACTGCCCCTGTAATTCGTATTTTCTCCGCACCCGTCGCTGAAGTCACACATGCCTCGAACGAATCATACCCAACGCCCTTAATCCAGTATTTTTCTGCATAAACTGAATGGCTTACACGATAATGTGATCAAATTTTTTGCGGAATAAGCTGGTTCTATAAAAAGGTATACACGTTTTGAATAAAGGTCAATAAACATAGGTGAACATAGGTTTGGGATTTGCAATATATGTATTATTATTCTTTAATGAACAAGTTTACGGAAGTATGGGTTACAAATTATGGATTAAAAGTACTGTTAGAAATAAATAGAAAGAAATAATAATATAGAAACCTTCATGTTGCCTATGTTGCATTAAAAAATCACTGGAAAGTTACAGCATTAGATAAAATAAATACGGAGATCATAAAGAAAATTTTCAAAACTTTGGTTATGTATCAGTGCCAACGCCAACATTTATAATTCTATTTCATGTCATTGTCTTCCACAAAAATATAGATTAAGAGTATATGACTTCTTATCCAAAATGTTGTGAACATGACATTACGAAAAACTTTATTTACTGCATTTTCTATTGAACATTTCAAACTTCTCAAGATATTTTCATACACTCATAAGTAACGAAACTATTCGAGTAGACCTCTTTAAATGTACTGTCTTGTATATCATGAAAGAGGTATCGTTTTTTTTTTAATAAAAAGAGAAAGATGAAATACAAATGATAGTAGAATTGATTTTCCGAACTTATAATATCGAGAATATGAATTTGATTTGAAAACGCAGTTTTCACAGAACACTTTATTTTTAACAACCCAGTGGTTTCGCGAAATAAACTTTTATTTAATTATCGAATATCGAAACGAAATTTATTTCACTCGTTCGGAAATATGTTTCACGCTTAATGAAAAAACGTGACGTTTGTTTTCTAAAAACAGGTCACAAGGCATCGTAATATTTGTATCGATTAAGAGATTTCGTTCAGTAAATAATTTACATTTTTACTTTAGAATTATAATTATTATTTCTTTAAGGGGAGCGTAAGGGTTTCAGGGTAAAAAAGAACCCTATCTTTACAATTTTTTTTTCAGACGTATGAATAAAGCAAATTTTTTTCGAACCTTTTCCGAGAACGCGTTTGGAAAAAGGCGTTTTGCGGTGACCACTGTATCTCAGCCGAAAATTATCAGAAATCAAAATCACAATAAAATTTAGTTAGAAAATGACTAAATCCTCCCCCAACATTCTCTAATTGTTATTTTTTTTCATTTTTAATTTATTGGTGGTCGTTTAAAAAAAAATTGGTGGTCGAAGCAAAAATCGCGATTTTTCACTAAAATTTCCGTCATTTTGTAGTTGGAAAAACCCCTTAATCTAAAAAAATGATTATACTCAACGTTGGTGGTAGGTATTTTATATATAGAAGGTATATACCAAGTTTGAAAAGTGGTGACAGTGCAACAAAGAGGATTAAGCAGCTTAATAGCCAAAAGTCAAGCCAAAAGTGACGACAAGTGGAACAATTGGATCGATGTACCTTCAGCAGATTTTCACGAAGATTGTAGGAAAAGGTATCCGAACTCGGCAATAAGACGAAAAGTAGATTCGACTGACAAAACAGAAGCAAGTTGCAGTGTTGAAAAAAAATGCAAATTTGATTTTTCTACGTTGTGTTTTTTATGTGGTACACGTTTAAAGAATAGTCGAAAACAAGTGCGGAGTCTCACGCAGTCCAACACACTGTACCGACTTCTTGAATCAGCCACTCGGGACGAAGACTCCAATAATGATTTAATAAAAAGATTGCTCAGTTTGCAAGACGAAAACAAAGGTAAGGGTTTCTACCATCACACGTGCTACTGCACTTTCACGTCTTCATATAAACCAAAAAATGCCGAGACAAATGCACCCTTGGAAGAAAATTTTGAAAATATTTGTAAATTTATCGAGGAAAGTGGTCGTTACAAATTTACTATATCAGATTTCCAAGGATTGACGACAAGTGAAATAAGCAGATATATTTTATTTAATAAATTGAAATCAAAATATGGTAATGTATTAAGAATGGTAGAGGCTTCGTTACCCTGTGTTGAGACATCGCGATGTACCCCTGGTCGGGATTACCGTTAGGCTAAGGAAGCCAAATGTCTCAGGCCATAACCCTCTATATTGAAATGCACGCTCACTTGTTACAGAACAAGATAAAGTCCTAGTTAAATTAGGAGAATTTCAGCTTCTAATGTCATATATTGGACCCATTGGTTTTGTAATGAGTGGAAGTGGTTTGGACCATTTATGGGCAACTATATATGCTCCTGAATCCGTCAAGAAGATGCTGGGAGGCCATGCTTTTTCAAGAGCATTACGCGCTCATATATTAAGCTTTACAGCGTTTGGCATGACAATAATTGAAAATGAGCAACGTTCCAAAGAAAAGAAAATTTTTATAAACAGTTTTTTTGAATGTTGGTCCACAAACCCACCACACATTGGAGACTTCCAAGCAGATGAAAGTTTATGTAGTTTAACTGAAAATATTACAAGCAATATCAAAGATCTGAAAAAAAAACCGTGGCTAAATTATGGATCCAATATCTAAAGTGTGTTCATACAATTTTACAATTTTTGGAGGCAGAGAGATTGGGTGATTTTAAATTACATTTGCAGAGCATTGAAAGTATGCTTACATTATTCCATGCAGCTGGACAGTACGCCTATGCAAGAAGTGCGCATATTTATCTCCAAGATTTGTGCAATTTAGAACTCATAATAGACCAAGCAGAATTTGAGAAATTTAAAAGAGGATTTTTTCCAATAAGAAGAAGTGACAATCCTTTTTCAGGAGTTTCACCTGATATGGTGATTGAGCAAACCCTCAGCTGATTTTTTTGCACCGATCTACGACATGGGAGAGGCGTGACACCGAGTGTAATTGCTCGGTATTTTCAAGGTATGCTAACTGCCGTTAATGTTATGGAAAATCTGGAAAATTATTGTGGTTTAAAATCAATTTCAAGCGAGCAACATATTGATTTATCCGAAAGCCGAATCAAACGGGACAACAGCGATATTAAAAAATTATTATTTTGGCTGAAAGAACACGACCCCTTTGTAAATAGATAAAAAATTATGTCACTATCGACAGGAACAATTGGTGGGTCTGATATTAATTGTTATAACGCTCTCGAACTTGGCTCTCGTGGAACATCATCCATGTTTGGTAAAAGTATCGAAAATGTCACTTTATCGAACGTGTTTAAAGTGAAACCGCTGAGTTGTGCTCAAAGAGGGGTAGACGCACAAAATGACAGGTTTTTGTCGATTGACTGTCAATTTATATTTAATCGCATTGCTGTGGCTTTCCAAGGAAATGACGTCAAAACACGACAAGCACTTGAATACGATTTATCGCCATATCCTCTTGTTTTTTTTCGACGAAAACGGTTGGATGCGAAAATCTACCAAGTCGGAGTTGTACAAAATATTTAAATCTACAATTCACTCACCAGAACTCCTGCACAGTTTTAAGTACGTGGTTGACGGCAGATGGCTATTGCATCATATAGTCTGGCCCCACAGTAAAACGTTTATGTAAATTTTCCAATTATATTATGATTTTGTTACACGCTGCTACGATAATGATGCCACTGTCGTCTTCGATGGGTATAATAATGAAATTATTGGAGTGAAGTCTTACGAGAGGTATCGACGAAAGGAGAAAACTATAGCATCAGATATTGAAATATCCATAAACAATTTAGTTTTCGTGCACCAAAACAGATTTTTGGAAAGTACAGTCAATAAATTTAAATTTGTGCAGCTCTTAGCTAATTTTTTAAGTGAGCGCAACATTGAGACCAAAATTGCTACCGAAGATGCTGATTACTTGGTTATTAAAACAGCAATCGAGCAAAATAATACAACTAATAAATCTGTTGCAGTAGTTGGTAACGATGTCGATTTGCTGATTTTGGCCGTAGGATTAACATCACTGCAAGATAATTTATATTTTTTGAAAATTTCTCACGGAAAAACAAAACCAATACAGCTGTATCCCACCAGGGATAACAAAGAAATATCAACTTTCATTTTATTTGCTCACGCTTTTGGTAGTTGCGATTCTACGAGCACTATGTATAAAAAAAGGGTAAAAAACGTCCAATTAATTAAAAATAATAAAAATCTTCAAAACACAGCTAAAGTATTTTATGAAAAGAATAAGCTCATTCACGAATTAGTAGAAGTGGCGAAACAAGTGATTATATATTTATATAAAACTAAAACGCAAAAAATCACTTGCATTAATGATATGCGTTACAATATGTATCGCTCATTATGTATTACTGCCAGAAAAAAGACTTGTTGTCTGCTTTGCCACCCACAGAATCTTCTTTACAACAACACGGAAAACGTGTTTATTGTCAGAGTCAGCAGTGGTTGGGAAATGAAATTAATCCTGAGAACTGGGGATGGAAAAGAACTAATATTATGTTAATCCCAATAATGACAGACAAACCACCAGCACCAAAAGAATTGTTGGAATCGATATTTTGCAGCTGTCATGGGAAATGTAACACAGACCGGTGTAGCTGCAATAAAGCAGGTTTGCCTTGTAATTTTGGTTGCAAAATTTGTAATGGCGAGAGCTGTAATAACGCAGAAAGGAAAACAATAATTATTGATGAAGTTAATTTGGAGGATGAAGTTGAAAATACTCCATATGAAGACGCAGACGAAAGTGAAATAGCTGAAGAAGAAATAAATGATTTCGATAATTGTTAGAAAGAGGGCCTCTCAATAGATGGCGTTAAGGAACTGCGTGTTTTTTTTTTTTAGATCGTTGAGCAAAGACGGAAGTCTTTTGTCTTTTTGCGTTACTGCGTGGTAATCGTTCACGTGCCCATTGCGTACTTCGAAATAAAGTCGTTAGTTAGAAAAGTGTGCTTAAGACCAAATAACGATGCAACGTGCGGTATTCGGTTAATAATAAAAATCAATCTCTGTATCAATAGTATAAGGAGAGGTTTCTCTTCCTCTAATTTGTTCAATAAAACCACATTCTAATAGGTTATGGGCCCAGGTGCACGTGGCGTTGCATAACGGCAGACCTACGTTTTTCGATTGCAAAGTTGAACAATACAAATTACGAGATATGGAGACATAAAGTCGAATTATTGTTGATTAAGGAGGACTTGTGGCATACTATAGCTAAGGAAAAACCCGCGGATGCAGACAGTAAATGGTTTCTTTTAGAAGATGACCAGTTTATGCATTTTAAGGGAGCTACGGATGCTAACGGCGCGTGGGAAGCACTAAGGAAAGACCAGAAAGCCTCTTTAACAAATCAGGTACACTTGCTTAAAAGAACTATTAACCTAAAGTTAGACGAGAACGGCAATATGGAAAGGTACGTCCATGAGATGTTGAGCCTCGTGGACCGACTCACCGCCATAGGGGAATCCCTGAATGAGAAAATCATCATACATGGTCTGTCCGGAAAGTAATAGGACTGAGACGATTAAAAAAAAAAATATTGAGTCAATCGTTATAATTCTTGAAAAACTTTCAAAAAAGGCTCTTCCTGCGTCGATACAGCGCTGCCAGGGCGATTTCCAAGCATTGAAGGCATCATGGTAAGCATTCTCCGGAATGGCGTTTAGAGCCGCGGTACAAGCTGCTTGGATTCCCTCTTTTCAAAATGATTCGTTTCAAAATGATTTCCTTTCATCGGTATTTTCCGGCGAGGAATCAAAAAGAAGTCCGGGGGGCCAAATTTGGGTTGTAGGGTGGTTGGGGAAGCGTTGGGATACCTGCCTGGGTCATTTAGCTGGTCACAAGAAACGAGGTGTGAGTCGCTGCATTGTCGTGGTGCTCCGTCACAATGTCATGAACCACAGTTTTTGGTAAATTTAACATTTGGGCAATTAAACGAGTACTCAGTCGACAGTCAGAGTTCAAAACTTCGAGCACACGAGTCACATTGTCGGTGTTTGTCGAAGTCGAAGGTCTTCCAGCGCGGTCTTCATCGGCGACCTCTTCCCGGCCCTCCGAAAAGGCCTTGTGCCACCGAAACACACTACTTCTTACTAAAGTATTATCTGGATAAGCCTGCTTGATCATATCAAATGTCTCTGTAGCAGATTTACCGCGTTTCACACAGAATTGAATAAATTCTGGCGATGGCCAACCTCTGCTCTAACGAACGCTGCATTTTCTGTTTGTACCGCGGACAAAAACACGTCGCGGGAAAAAGGCTGTCCTGACTCTCCAGATGCTCGGAGACAATTGACCAACCCCTCCTTCATTAGCTAGGGACCTCCTCTACCGAATCTAGTCGGCACTCGAGAGCTCCGAAGTACAGTCGCGGTGGAAAAAAATCAATCCTATTACTTTCCGGACAGACCATGTATCTATAATGCTGAGTAACCTTCCGGATTCTTTTGCGGCACTTATTACAGCGCTAGAAACCCGAAATGAAAATGAGTTGACCTTGGAACTCGTAAAAGGAAAACTCATTGATGAAGCAGCAAGGCGCCGGAATCTAAGAAATGGAACTCAAGAAGAGGATAAAGTTTTAAAAGTAACCCATAGGAACACACCTAGACCAGGAAAAACTACAGAAAAGCCGAGTTTGTACCCCTGTTATTTCTGCAAAAATTCAGGTCATTTGAAGAAAGACTGCATAAAGTACTGTTACGTCCTCACACGCTGATGGCCTTTGTCAGTTCGAAATCAGGAAGAGGCACTAAGAAAAATCATAAATCGTTTCACAAGGAAAACACATTTCAATTGCCCTGGCCGAGACTAGCAGATGTCATCAGTAAAACGTTATTTGAAAATAACTAAAACCCTTAGGGTTGTAAATACGACGAAAGAGAAAGTTTCCAGACATGGAAGATCTTCGAAGACAATGTAAACCCTGTGCACGTGAAACTGTAAACCTGGCATCGGACCACGTGTTGACTTGGGGACACTTGAAGGAATAATATACAACAGTCCCTAAAGTGGAGATGAATGTTTTCCTGAATACTCTCGCTTGCTGGTGGTGTCAGGTTGCGAAAAGAAGGACTACATTGTCTTGTCTGGAAAATGCATTGGAAACTGACGTAGAGGAAGGCCCTGAAAAATCGTATATATACCGGGCCCTTCGACGAGACCAGACATTATTGTACTAAATTTCCGAGCGTGAAGAACTGTTTTTAAATCCAAGTTTCCTACAACGTGACTAGTGCAAGTTAGAAGAAAGTGACCAACTGCAATAGCAGCATAGTGGCAGAACACCAACAGTTAGCTGAAACATCTAACCACTGAGTCAGCAATACCTACTTCATTACAAGAAGAAAATAGTGAGTAAAACAAAATTCATTATTCATCAAATCCGAAACCCGAGGATCAGAGGTCTAAACCACCTGAGCATCCATATACCTATGTTAACCAGACACCTGTATCCATTTACCAAAGTCATTCTTCAGCGGGAATAGAACAGACTGTCGTTGGAAATCGTAGATTTTCGACCTAGTCGTTGTTTCTATGACACGCTCCGAAGGATGGCGCTCTTCCTTTTCCATAACCGTCGATCTCCAAAGCGGGATCATCTGGACAAGGAGTAACTGGAAATCGCTTAAATTTTCAGAGAAAGACTCTGTAAGGATGATATCCGCTGCGGACCGATAAAGTTATACTAACAACCATATTTCCTCAGTGCCCAAAAGACCAAATAATAGATCCGGGTGGAGGAAGAAGTGGGCGGCCGCAGTACGTGCAGATCCATCTCTGCTGAAGAATAGAATCGAAAACCAACAGAGATTTCGGGAGGAAAATGCCCCTCCGGCCCCTGAACCAGTGACATCAAAGAAATCTAATAGAAATATTAGACGGAAGGCTAAGCGGCGGATCGAAGCAATTAAACGGCTAGCTGCCTCCGTTAAAAATTACGATCCCAATAAAATAAACCCAGTGGTGGAGTCATCTTATATAGAGACAATTCCCCCTCCCTCGCCGGAAATAATAGAGGTGCATGACAGTGACGAACCACCTAAGTATTGGTCGATTTAATTTACAAGAGAGTTATTTCCATTTAACTACTTGTGCGTTTCTTCGTTTTTTTATGAAAATCTTTCAAAGTGCCACTATGAGTAAGTGCTGTCAATCTGTACTTAAATTCAAGAAATCCAAGTTTAGAAAATAATCTTATATTATAATTTAATCTAAAATTTAGTTGCCCCAACGGATTTTGAGTGTCTTGATTCGGATTCAAGTATCGGAGTACGACGTCCTAGAAAATATTGCCGGAGGATTTCATCAAGTGATGATAGCGAAAATGAACATTGCGGCAGTTGTATAAATGAAGAGGACGTGTGGAAAGCCGAAAATCGTACTCCGGTTATACATGTGTTTTCAAGTAAGGGTGGTGCAACCGTAAATACACGTGGTATGTCGAGAAGGGAAGTTTTTTAATTATTTTTTAACAATGTCTTAGTTTCAAAAATAATTAGGGAAACAAATAAATATAGCGCAAGGGACGCAGAGTTTACACCTCTCGATGCCAAAGAATTAAAAATATTTATTGCTTTAAATATGTTAATGAGTCTAGTTTCGAAGCCCACGATTCAAAGATATTGGACTAATGATAAAAGTGTAGAAACTCCGTATTTTAAGACTATCATGAGCCGTAACCGATTTATATGTATCTCCAAAAATTTACACTTTTCCCGTAAAACTAATCCTAACGACGCATTGATAAAAATTCGAGAAATTACTCAAATTGTAAAAAAAATCGTTCATTCGTATGTATGTCCCACATAAAAACATTTCCATTGATGAATCACTAATGTCATGTAGAAGTCGATTGCCTTTTATACAATTGATTCGAACAAAACGTGCGAGATTTGGTATCAAGTTTTATAAACTCTGTGATTCAGGATCGCGATACATACATAATTTTAATACATATACCGGAACAGATAAAACTGATACAGGATCTGCTAGCAGAAATGTTGTAATTACTTTGTTGAAAGAGAGTCAGTTATTGCATAAGGGGTATAGCTTATTCATTGATAATTGGTACAGTTCACCAACATTATACCGCGAATTATATAATATGAAAACAAATATATGTGGAACAGCGCGACTAAATAGGAAAGGAATGCCTTCGGAATTAAAATCGTGCAAAGTACAAAAGGGAGAAGCTGTTATATTTTCTACAAAAGACATAGCGGCGATAAAGTGGAAAGATAAGAAAGATGTTGTTATACTAACTACTATGCACGATCTAAAGTTTGTTGAAACAGGGAAAAAAACCGATATACTGGACAAAAGAGTTTAAAACCAACCGCAGTAATAGATTATAATAAATATATGGGTGGAGTTAATGTTGGCGACCAAATGCTAAGTAAATTTCACACAATGCGGAGATGTAAAAAAGCCTTTAAAAAAATATTTTTTTATTTTATTGATATGATGTTGTTGAACAGTTACTTACATACTTTTTAAACATCATAAGAAAGACCGAGCGTTTCACGTGTATAAACAGCTATTAGCCGAAGAAATTATTGATAAGTATTTAGTTAACATAAGTGGGCATAATACAACTGTCAATGAGGCTATTACGCGATTTAGTGCCAGGCATTTTCCTGTACGGATACCTGCAACTGTAGCAAAAGGAAATAGAACATCAAAACGATCCGTTGTATGCCTACAACTTGTAAGTAAGTCAATTCGAAGAGAGACAGTCTTTAAATGTGATATTTGTGATAAAGCATTATGTATTGACCATTTTAAAGAATTTCACGAAAATTAATTTATTTAAATTTCCATTTTAATTTAAATAATTTTATTTTATGTATAAAAAAATATTTCCTTCTCCTTTTTTACAAAATGACATGTAAAATACAATATTTCCAATATAACACTGTGTATCAATCGTTTAAAACAGTACATAAACTCCATGAATATTTTGGATGCGTGTTGCTGCACATACGACCGACCGCGCGCAGTGATACGGGTCAGTCCCCACTTGAATGTCACTGACGCACAGTGGTCCGGATCGGGAAATCGCGTGCCATTTTATTATAACTTTTTAACCGTAAGAGATATTGACGCGAAATTTTGACTATGGTTTACAATAATCTACTAATTTTAGGTTATGAATAAATTAATCAATAAATTATAAAAATATTATTTTAATGCAGTTGTTAATGGTATTATTATTATTATTACATGTCTTAATTTATATAACTATTAATTCCCGTGCTTCAGGAACTAATTCTTGTATTTTTTTTTCATATGATTTAACTCGTGCACTGGATACAAATGGATCGGATGTTAATAACAGTCTGTTTATTATATCTTCGTTCGTTATATAACGGGAAAGATTTCGTGTATTTGTGTTTCTAATTCTTTTAAAGTCTTTGTGCCTCGTTTCCTGGGTTTCTTCCGAAAGCTGCCCAATCGGAAGTAATGCATGTTGCACTATTTCAGTTCCGTGCATTAATAATTTGTGCACAGACGCAGGCATATAGTACCACCCATAATTGTCCACATATTGTTTTGAAATGTCTTGGGTATATTTTTTAAATTTGTTTATATTTATTTTATAGGGGGAAGAAATGACCTAGAATAAAAGATAACATTTTTTAATTTAATTTAATTTTAAAAAATTATTTTAAATTTATTTAATACCAGAGTGAGCAGTTATAGAACACGTTATATAACCAATTCGAATTTTTCAACACATCTATACAATACAATGAAAATAATATTACCTGAAGAATCACATGAAATTTTTTTATTAATTTTTCGTCAATCCCGGTGATTTCAACTGTAATGTTTGAATTGGAAAAAAATCGACGTGCTGTATTTCCATCGTTCGATGAACACCAACCCTGCTTGACATAATCTATGTACAATCCCATTCTTTCTTTAAACTCTTTTTGTACATATGCCTTTTTTTCATTTTTTTGTGCCTTGTCACGTTTATTTTGGGCAGACCACGTCTTAAATGATAAGTTGTATGATATGTGTAACAAGCACTCATGCATCGTATCCAAGCATGGAGTGACGAAATTCCAAATGTGTAATTCGAGGTAATACATAATTTTGAATTTACCAAATTTAAATCATTCATTTCCGTTGGCGTGGCTTTGCAAATATAACACTTCATTGCCGAAGAAGTCTCTGTAATTTCATTGCACACTTTATTGTCCACCATTGTTAATATCAAATTGTATTCAATAGTGTTCTCGATCGTTAATGAAGTTAAATTTTCTATTTCATAATTTAATTCTGTGATTTCTTTTTTAATAAGTTCTGCACTTTCTTTAATACATTGAAATTTTATCGGTCTACAGAACCAAGGTGAAGATGGTCGTGGTTTTTCCCATATGATTGTTAGATTCGATTTTTTTTGAAGTCATAGAGGCACCAAACTTGAGATGAATATTGTGCTATCATCGATGTCTTCATTTTGATGGTGTATTTGTTTATATCTGGATTGACCAGACGCACCATCGCATCCCCATTTACATATAAGCATTAATTCTGCATTGCTAATATTCTTATCTAAACTTTCAATTATTCGCGAAGCAGTGTGGTTCAATAAACTTTGCAATTCAACTTTTGCATGCATTTCTGTGATTTCTATTTTATTTCTTGGCGGATATGAGTTCTGTTTTTCTCTTAATAATTTATAATAAGAGGGCCATGTATTACTGTTATTTTTTATTCCTTCATTGCGGATGGTGATATATTGAAATTTTGATAAGTCTGTCATAATATATATATTTAAAGCCTTTTGTGACGAAATATGTTTACTTTTTGTCACGCATCTTTTTTTATCTAAATGTGCAGCGATTTTTTCGTACTCATTATTTTCTATATAGTCAAGTAATAGAGCTTTTGAATGGCATGCCGTGACTCCGCAAGCTCATTTTAGTAGCATTCATTAATTCGGGCAATGAAATATTATCAACAAGAGACCGAGCTCTTCTCTTTCGTTGTCTAGTGCTACATTCCAAAAATGTTTTTTTTTTTCCTTTGTGGATCGTTATATAATTTGGATTTCACTTTACAACTTGTGGATGGCAAGTTGTCTATTATTGCATTTGGATACATAACATCTTTATGTAAGAGTTAATCCATTTTTGTTTTAATTTAAAAGCAACATTTTTTAAGCAAAGTTGCAATATTTCATAGTTTTCCGGGAGATATTGAATTTTTGCATATTTTTTATGTAGATACGAGTGGTCACTCATATCTTTGTTACGAGTCGGGCGGGTTTCTGGAACGTCGCCGGCGAGCGTTATGGAATAAACGTAATGAATGTAATGAGACGCGATTTCGTCTCTTATTCAACTTTACTGTAGCAGGGGGTATCGTACGTAGTAAGTAGTGGGAGCTACGAATCAACGTATGATTTTAGGAAATGACGTTATTTCAAGCCAGATGAGCCTATAGTAGATGCTATAGGGTGCTGGTCTTGAATCGGAATAAAAAGGAAAATCCGGAGCCAGATGAGCCTACGGCATAAACCGTAGGGTGCTGGTCTCCAGAGTGGTTGTATATGTTAGGTAAGGTGTGACCCTGAGGTAGATGTACTTGTAGACTAACTGCAAGGTACTACTCTCTGGTTAATAACGGCGCACTTGCTAGGACTGCAAATGGTCGCACAGGTACGGAAGCAAGCCTAAGGGCACGAACAGTCCGACATCCGCTGTTTGTGGTTTTCACCTGCTACGGTAAAGGTCGTAAAGTAATAACTCTCGTAACTTTTGTTTCACTCCGAGCGGTTAGAGTGAATAATTTTTGTGGATTCGTTACTCGATTATGTTTTAGATTTACTTCGAGTGGAAAGGTTTTAATATCCAGAAATAATTCTTCACTTGAATTTTACGTTTCTAGTAAAAGTATAACAAGTATATTCTTTCAAACGAATATATATACAAGTATGTTTAGTGTTTGTGTATGAATTTACATGAATGTAAGTAATAATTGAAAGCTCTAAACGTTTACCCTTGGGCAGTGACGGTTGACGAGACTTCACAATTATGACGACTCCGAACTAGTTCGGAGTGATTCTAACGTGAATTGAAACGGGGGCACTCCGACCAAGAGTTGAATAATGCCGATGAAAAGACTAATCTTTCGAAGGTTAAAGAAAACTCGAGTAGGAACTGGGCCTAGTCTCGTAGTATCTTGCTCAAGCGTCGTACTGAGAATAACCCGATGAGATGCATTTTCGTGGCCCTTATATAAGTCGAAAAAGTAGTGGGGATTGAAAATTCTAAGAAATCTGGTCTATGGTGGGAGTAAAGATGCTGCAGGAAAAGACGGTTGGAAACTGTGGAATTTCGGGGAAGCAAACCCTCGCGGTCGAGTTTTCCTTATCACGTGGGGTCTCAAGTGTAGCTATCCGGGCGTCCTAGACGAGAGGCCCAGGGTTACGTGCATATCGCACTTAATGTATCCTGTTTTCGTTCAGAAAAGGGGACTAAGGCGCCTGGGTGTCGCCAAGAGAAAATTCCAGACTGAGAATTTTCGTAGGAATCATACGATTCATACGTAACATCTTTTTTGCCGTTTCGCAATACGGTAAATAAGTCCATATTCGTACGGAAACCTTCCATTTTTATAAAATAAATTAAATCTGAACAGCAAGAAAGGCAATGATAAATGTAAGAAACAACTAATGAAGTAAAAATTTAATTGTTTTTATACTTACCACAGAAAAACTATTTACTCCTGATTACAGCCTCCTCGCAATAATACTCCACGCAATCTTTCTCGCAACAACTTCACCTCAAAACACTTCGCCACGCAAAACTTCTCCTCAAAACACTACTTCACGCAAAACTACTCCTAGCAATACTCTTCGCAACCGAAACTCCTGTTGAATCTTTTCCCAAATCACTTCTTTTTCCAACTAAGCTCGCGACATCGCCTTGCCGCCCTTCTTAATACATATTCACACTTTTCCATTTTCTCACAGACTCACGCATTCTCACACTCGTGGCACGCATCCACGTTTCATATACAAAGAGCCACTTGAAACATTCAATCGAAATCAGACCAAAAACCTGTCACACGATATTGTTACGTCAGGACTATGTGTCACGCCTCGAGCTTTCGGTTACGGTGCGGCTTCGAATTGTTTCACGATATTCTGACTTTTGCCTCCGTTTGAGTCATTGGTCGGACCAATTTACTCGGGACGAGGCTGAGTCGTAATACGATTTATAGGTGATGTAAATGAGATGTTAAATGGTTTGGTTTACTTCTATATACAGGGTGTAACACTTTTTCAGGGACACTTTTTCAGTATCGATAGTACGCACCAAAAGATGAAAAAAAAGTCTATAAAGTTTTGTTTAAAAACCACCCCCTATCGAGATACAACCCCTTTTGTAAAAAGTTTTTAAAAAATCATACCTCCGAAATGGTAGGTCGTAGAGGACCGATTTTAATTGCAATATAACCGGAAGAGACCAAAATTTACGAAAAAAATATCACTATCTACGCAAAGGAAGATTTAGTGAATACCCTCAATTTTTCCCAAGTTGTTACAAATCTGCTACGATCTAGGTAATCGACGTCGTTTGGATTAAACATGAATAAATGCTATTTAACAGCAATAATCGCAGCAATTATATTTTTTTCTATTATCTTTGATCTTCTCCGGTTAGATTGCAATCAAAATATATATATAATAATATATATATATATATTCTATATATATATAGAATCTCTCTCTCTCTCTCTCTCTATATATATATATATATATATATATATCGTTAATAACTCGGCCACGGATTGTGATGGGACGCTGAAACTAATGATCCGTATCTTAGAATTACCTGAGCTATCCAAAGGTGCAATGAACGTCCTGGGAACTGGGACACCCTGTATATATATATATATAGATCGTGTTTATATATATATATTAAACAATTCTTCAATTATCACTCGTCGCCGAAATTTTTCCTTGACAATAGTTGCTGGAATGGCCATAGGGGCTGGAGTTCCATTGGGATCGATGAATTGAATATAAGATCCCGCACTTATCTTATCCAATGAAGCGCTAATCTCTGATTCCTTTAAATTGAAAGAACTTAAATGAATCTCGACCAATGCCCCCTCGTCATCACAGTCAATGATGTCGATGACATCTGGAGGGGGTGGTATATCAGGTAGGTTAACTTCTCCTGTGGGTTGCATCTCCTGAATTTTATCAGGAGTGTAATCACTTTTTAGGGAGGCCGCCAATTTCTGTATTCGCTCCTTCTCCTTCCTGGCTTTCTTTTTATGAATCTTGGGTCCCTTCGGTTTCCCCGTACTCGCGGGTTGTTGAGATTGTGGAGGTAGCCCAAATGCTTCGCGGAAAGCTCGTTGTTTTTCTTTTTTTATTAATGAGCAGCGACGGATCCTCCTTTACCGCTTCTTCCCACTTTCGTTTCCAAGCCGAAGGTCGTCGTGTTCGCTCTGCCACTTGTATATAGTAGGGTCTCTCCGCACAATTACTACTTGAATTCATACAGGGTTCACCAACGCTTACCCGCGCGGTTACTCTCATATGAATTCTTTCGTTCTTGTCCAGGGATTTGGATTAGAAAGGAGTCTCACGGATCTCGGCTTACTTTCCGGTACAACTGATTTTGTTTTACACGCTTACCCGCGTCCAAAGCTACTCACTTGACCTGATTTGGCTTTGATCCAGCGAAAAGGTATGGTGTATCAAGATTTAAGTTCAAAGGTGTGGTAGGTATAGCAAAGTTACTAATTTGGACCTTCTCTTGAGTTTTGAATTTAAAACCTCAATATGACTCACTTGTATTGTTCCAAGTTGATCGGCGATTGATTCAGGTTCTCGTGGATGATGTTTTGCTCAACGATGGTTTTGAACTTGGGCTTTCACTTCACTTATACTTTTCTTTTACACTGGATGACTTAGAAAAACTCCGATGTCGCGCGTCAGGATTGCAGTTCAAGAATGCATTTTTCTTTGAAGGGCACCACGCTTAAAGAGAGAGTTTGGGCTCTCCCACTACATCAGTTTCCAACGTGTTTTTCCGAATGAGACAATGCAGTCCTTCTTTTGGCAACCTGACATCACCAGCAAGGGAGAGTGTTTAGGAAAATATTCGTCTCCACTTCAGGGCCCGTTATTTATTATCCCCGTAAGTGTCCCCAAGTCAACACGTGGTCTGGTGCCAGATTTACATTTTCGTGGACACAATGTCTACATTGTCTCCGGGGGTCTTCGACGTCTGAAAACTCTCTTTTTCGTCGTGTTTATGATTCTAAGCGTTTTACCTATTTTGTATGTTTCCTGATCCCATCTGCCAGTCTCGTCCAGGGTAATCGGAATGTTTTTCTTGAAGGACGATTTATGATTTCCTCAAGGGCATAGCCCTGGCCTCGAACTGACAAGGAGCATCGGAACACGTGGACGTAACACCTCCCCCCTCAGACAAAGGTTCGAGAGTTCAGGATCCAGCCTTTGTACCTCGGTAGAGGCCCTACGCTCCACCTTCTTAATCCTAATTAAAAATCAACCCCTAACTAAAGAAAAAAATTTTTTTTTTGGTTTTAGTTTTACTAATTTATTAGAAATATAAATCTATGGAATTATTATCTAAAACGAAATGTGTAAAGAAAAAAGATTTAACTATAAAAATTCATTGTTTAATCGCGAACTAATCGGTTCCGATTAAGTGGAAAGGGTTCGGATTTAATTCGTCGGGGTGCAAAGAAGAAACAGGGTGCCGCACAAGCAATGTATTCTAAACTAAGACACTACACCTTATGTACTAAATAAAGGATACGAAACTTAACACTAAAAAAGGGATAAGCCCAGTTCGTTCACTTAAATTGACTCGTCGGCAAGGGCCGAGCGAGGAAGTACAAAGATAGTCGCGAAGGCGCGGAAAAGACACGTGTGTATTTCGGCAAGGGCCGTGACGTAGGATGTTTGCGATAGACGATCCTAGACAAGAGTGACGCAATTCACATATGATTTCCGCCGGCGGGAGGCGGGTACGACCTCTGGACGGAGTGACGTCACGTCTAGCGCTGCGCTATCTCCTAGCGCCGACGCGCACTCGCTATCCAGAGGGTTCGCGCGAGCGGCTGCTTGCTGCCGCAAGCTGGCGCGAGCAGTCGCGCGAACATCATACTAAAATTAAACTTAAAATTAACAAAAGTACGCCCTAGATTTAAAATATAAAAGTAAGAAAAAAAATGAATTAAGTTTAAAGTTACTACTTAAGATTAAAAGCTCTACCACTGAGTCTCTACCTCGATTGGAACACCAGACGTTAACAATTCATAGGTGCTTTCAAAATGTTCCTCTATACACTCTGGGCATCTTGCTGCCTTCCTTAGGTTGAATAGCACCTCCTCACATTTTGTACACTTAAGCCTAGCATGGCCCTCAGGTCCCATAATAAGGATGTGCCATCCTGTCTCAACTAACACATCGCGCACTAAATCATAGTCTTGTTCTACACAGTCATTACACAACCAATCTCCATCCGGCGTCTGGTAGACAGGCTCCCTTCTGGTCATGCAGATCATTCTGCGTAGGACGGCGTAGGTCTCGCGATTGTCATCAGGTCGCACTCCATCAAATGGCCCATAATATTCTTCTCCCTCTTGATCCGGGGTGCGAAAAAGTCGGTGGGGAACGGGCATCCTGAATACCTATTGGTTCCCAAAGGAAGAATTTCTTTTATTTATTTTTCAAAAGATTTAATTAGTATTCAGTCTGTCGTCCGTCCGTGATTAATCTGTCAATTTTGTTTGGTTTTGATTTAACATAAAAGAATGTCGAAGACGATTTGGGTGTACAACGCGGGAATTTCTTTTAATTTTTATCCGCACGTTACCCATACTCAAGATTTCCAGTATTTCATGTGGCCCAGTATACTGGTCACCAAATTTTCCAGGTTTCGGTCCCTTCAAAAAGAATACCATTTCACCAACTTTAAAATTCTTGGGGTTGGCCTTACGATCATAAAGTCTTTTTGACCGTTCCTTCGATGAAATTCAATTGCCCCGAGCGATCTATTGAATATTATGCAGTTGGGTGACTGTATAAAATTAAATAATATTTTATTTAATTAGTATACATATACAATACGTCGCACTTGCCAAGATGGTACGCCTGTGCATGGGATAGTAGGTGGCGACGAAAATGTGAAAATGTGTATAAAATTTGGTACGGGCCGTCGTGAGGTTAAAACAGAGAAGTTTCTTGAAGTCGGAAGGTGTCGGAAAACAGAAGGAATGGTACCTGTAGGTGCCTAGCACGTGTGGCTACGACGACA
Organism: Mimumesa dahlbomi; assembly: GCA_917499265.3. Taxonomy (NCBI): domain Eukaryota; kingdom Metazoa; phylum Arthropoda; class Insecta; order Hymenoptera; family Crabronidae; genus Mimumesa; species Mimumesa dahlbomi. Next base: position 3,420,244 of record OU824118.1, on the reverse strand, counting down.
CGTGGCCGTGGATGGTGTAACGGCGATGCTGTTTCCTACTTCACGTTTTCTATAGTCCGTAGATGTTATTGATCACACGGTGATGTGTGCTGTAACCTGATTTATGCAGGCGAAGTGGTCTTGAAGTTCACTAACTCGATTATATTAATCGTTAACGGTGACGTTCGCGCACTGTGACACACCTCGTGTGTCGTTGACGGTGGACGAAATGAGACTGAGGCAACTTCCGGACGACGCGCATGGAGCGCGTGAGATGGAACGTTCTAGAACATTCTCGAACCTTCTAGAAGGATCGAGATCGATATTCGCCGGAAGTTGCGTAGGCTACGTCGCCACGTGGCGACCGCGTGGCGTGCGTAGCGCGCTTGTGGCGCGCTTGTGGCGTGAAGTGTAGCGCGAGTGTGGCGCGCGTAGCGCGGGAGCTCTCACGGCTATTTGAAATCCTTAACATTTCCGCCCGCCATCAGCAACAGTGTTGCTGATTCTCTTGAAAGTGGTGAAGACGGACGTGAGACATGAAGGTGGATGGGATATCAACTTTGCCCAGGACCGGAGAGGCCCTTGCTACGGCATGAAAGAAGCTCACAACAAGATTAGAAAGCAGGCGTAAATTAGTGGACCAATTCGTTTAGAGCAACAAAATATTAGGGCACTCCCCTGGCCAGTGGGATGCCATTATTGTGCACCAGGTGTCAAAACAAGTAGACTCCGTCACATATAAGACGTAGGAATCCACTCTTGAGGAAAATTCACTTATGCCCACCTATGTTCATCTCAAACAATTTTTAAACACCCAAATTGTGACGGTGGAAAATCTGGAGATTGGTACGTCAGCGTGACGCTTACGTCGACGTCATGTGTGGAGGTGGTTCATGTGTGAGGTGTACTGGCAATAGAGCAAGCTTGGTGATTGGTCTGGTGAGAGTGGTGCTAGATGTTTTGAGAGTGACCACTCGAGTTAATCCATCTTTCCCTGGGTGAAGTTGGGTGATCCTAGCCAGTGGCCACTTGCTTGGTGGAAAACGCTCGTCTGAGATGAGCACCAGGGCACCAACTTTGAAGTCATTTGTTTTGTGGTGCCACTTAGTTGTGGCTAGCTGACGCTGGATCACTGAAATTGACCATCGTTTCCAGAAATGTTGAAGTTTTTACTGGATATATTGCCATGACGTTAATCGTGATGTCGTGATATCAATAAGTGACGGCTCGGGTATGGCTGTGATTGCCGTCCCGACAAGGAAGTGTCCTGGAGTCAGAGCTGATAAGTCATCTGGGTCGTCACTCAGTGGCTCGAGCGGTCGTGAATTGAGAATCCCCTCGATTTGTGTGAGCAAAGTCGTGAGTTCTTCTAATGTAAGCGATTCCTCGCTCATGGTTCGCCTTAGATGATGTTTTACTGACTTCACGACCGCCTCCCACTTGCCACCCATATGCGGGGCGCCTGGGGGGTTGAAGTGCCACTGAGTTCGATCATTCACAATGATGTTTGCAATGTGTTGATGTTCTCGCGATGATTGGGTGAATAACTTCTTTAATTCAGTATCTGCTCCAATGAAATTAGTTCCACAATCGGAGTAGAGAGCTTGGCAGATTCCTCTGCGTAAGGTGAACCTCCGGTATGCCGCAATGAATCCATCTGTGGCATAATCTGTTACCACTACTAGGTGGACAGCTGAAGTGGTCATGCAGGTGAAGAGACAAAGCCAAGCTTTGTATTTCTTGGAGCCTCTCACCTTCCATGATTTTACGGTGAGTGGACCAGCATAATCTACTCCGGTATGTTGAAAAGGTCGTGATGGTGTTACGCGTGAAGTTGGGAGTTGGCCCATAAGTTGCTGTGCACGAATTCCCCGCTGTCGTGCACAACGGACACACTTGAGGATGTGTGATCGTACTGGGGCCCTCCCACCAATTATCCAATATTGACTTCTGATTTCTGCGAGTGTCAGTTGAGTTCCTCCATGAAATGCTCTTTTGTGAAAGTGGTCAATGATAAGTGTGGATAATGGCGAGTGACGTGGAAGTATTGCTGGATGTTTCCCAGCAGAGTCCAGAGTTGAATTTTCAAGCCGACCCCCTACTCTCAAGATGCCATTGGCATCAATGAAAGCGGTGAGCTTGTTCATTACGTGATGTGGAGGTAGACGTTGATTTGAAATGATCAATTTTAACTCTGGTGTGAAGTATGCTTGCTGTGTTGAGCGAACCTAGTACTGGTTCGCTCTGTCCAAATTATTCGGGGAAATTAAATTGTTTGATGGCGACCTTGGAATTCGTTGAAAGCGATCGCATGATTTCTTGAGCGTGGCCGTGACTCACAGAAGTTTCGTGAAAATTGAATACCGTGAAACAAGGTCCCATTGATTATTGCTCATTGAGGTCGTCATGACATGTGATATTCCTGGACGAGCTTCGTGGCTGGGAACGTCGTCGAAAGTGGTCGGCTGAGCAGGCCAATGAAGTGTGGATTTGGACAACCATGGTGGTCCCGTCCACCATAGCGAGTGGTCGAGAAGATTTTGCGTGGAGGTGCCTCGCGAAGCGCAATCCGCTGGGTTAGACTTCCCAGGAACATGAAGCCATTCGAAAGATGAAGTTAACTCTTGAATTTGAGTAACTCTGTTCCTGACAAAATCTTTCCACTTAGACGGGTGAGATCTGATCCATGCGAGTGTGACTAAAAAATCTGTCCATAGGTACACGGAGGTGAAATTCAACTCTAATGTGGCGTGAACGTGTGAAATTAGACGAGATACAAGAAGTGCTGCAGCGAGTTCCAGCCTCGGGATAGTGAGGTGTTTAAGAGGTGCTACTTTTGTCTTTGCGCAAAGAAGGGATTTGTGATGTGTACCGGACAGCGAAGTGACTTTGAGATAAACGACAGCTGACATGGCGAGTTGAGAGGCATCTGAGAACCCGTGGAGCTCACACGTAGAAGTTCCCAGTGTCTGAAGCCACCTTGGAATAACAACCTTATCCAAAGCGGACAACTCCTGTTTGAATTCGACCCATTTCTGCAAAATAGACAAAGGAAGTGTGTCGTCCCAGTTGAATTTTTGCAGCCACAATTCTTGCATAAGCAGTTTTGCGCGAATTGTGACCGGTGAAATGAAACCTAATGAATCATAAATCTGAGCCACTTCAGATAGTATGGAGCGCTTCGAAATCTTTGAACGTGACGTCAAACCTTTGAGAGAAAAGGTGAAATGATCTTGAAGTGGGTCCCAAATCAGACCTAATATTTTAGTGGTGCAGTCCCCAAACATAAGTGAAGAAGTTGTACGAGAAGCCGAAATATTCTGGTCATTTATGAATTTCTGCATTGAAGTGGAGTCATTGAATTGCCATTTTGCAAGCGGCAAACCGCCCGCCATGCAGAGTTGATTTAATTGAAGTGGAACCTCATGAAGTTGCTGAGGAGTATCAGCTCCTCCAATGATATCGTCAACGTATCTACCCTTTGTAATAGGATCGACGGCTAGAGGATAATGTTTGCCTTCGTCCTGGACCAGTTGATTTAAAACACGGATGGCCAAAAATGGCGCAGCACGTGTACCATACGTGACAGTAGTGAGGTTGAATGGCGTGACGTTTCCTTGCTTATCAAACCAAAGAATTCTCTGGAGTTCCCAGTCGTCTTCATGAACCATAATCTGGCGATACATTTTTGTGACATCAGTGGTAAATATGAATTGATGTTTTCGAATCCACATTAAAACATCGATGATATCACGTTGAAGTTTAGAGCCAGTGTGCATAATATCGTTCAAAGAACGTCCAGATGATGTGGACTTTGATCCGTTGAATACGACTCGGAGCTTGGTTGAAGTGCTCTCAGGTTTTAAGACTCCATGGTGAGGCAAATAATATTTGACGTTGGTTTGGCGAACTTTTGGTTTCGACTGACCATCAGGGACCCTCGACGCCCCTGACGCACAGGCGCCAGGCATTAAGGTCATCCCCTCAGAATCAGTTTCAACCTCAAGATCGCTGACGTGGTCTGTTTGTTGAGTCGCCTCAACCATGTGTCCCAAAGAAACATACTCGTTCATGAAGTTCTCATACAATTTTCGATATTCATCGGTTTTGTTAAATCGTGCCTGCAGATAACGAAGGCATCTCGTTGCAGTTTGATACGAGTCTCCAAGAGACTCTCTAGATTCCAGAAGAGGCAATCGAACAATATATTTCCCTGAGGAATGACGTTGATATGTGGTCATGAAGTGATCTTCACAGTCCTGTTCTACAGGAGTCAGTTGATGTTGAATGGCAGTTGGTACCTCTTCTTGTAACCAGAACCTTGTTAATAATTCTTGAAGTGGTTCATGGTCATGTTGTACAGTCAGATGATGAGACTGTGCTGGTGAAGTTTGGTTGGATCCACAGAGACCCAACACTAACCAACCGAAGATTGACAATTGAGCAATTGGCATGTGTTGACTTTCTCTGATGATGTTTGGTTTAATCACCTGCCCATAATGATTGACTCTAAGAATGATATCAATGGGTTGAGGTGTGAGAAGCGTATCATCTACCAATGTCAATTTCTTGAGGTGTGGCCAATCTTGAAACTCAGTGACATTTGAAGGTAGTATTATGTCAAGACTGCTCGTGACATGAGCATGTAAATTAAAACTGTGATGTGAATGTAATGCGTGAAGTTGACATTGCACTACACCTTTTGACTGTGAAGTTGAAGTTCCATTAAAACTCATAATGACCAGTGATGAATGAATTCTACGTAGGCCTAATTGATTAACAATACGTTCTGAAATCAATGAGATTTCAGAGCCAGAGTCGATAAGAAGTCGAACTTGCATCGAGGTGATGTGTGATGCAATTCTGGATATAGCAGTTGCTAATAACGTAGATGAAGGCATACGCCCTGAAGTGTGACGTGTGACTGGAAAGTTCTTGAAGTGGACTGACGGTGGAGTGTTCTTGATGTGGATTGACTGTGGAGGGTTCGGCTTTGACGTGTGACTGGGTGAGGTTATATGGTGACAGGTTGAGGTTAGGGGGTGACAAGGTGAGGTGATGAGGTTAGTGAAGTTGTCTGGGGCTGCAGGAAGTTCTCATTGTGAAGTGCACGGACCTGAGGTGGATGGTGTGGATGACGTGGGCTTCAGTCGAGGTGCTCCAGTGATTGCCTCGTGTAGCATGGTATGATGGTGCATGCGACACACGGAGCACGTCATTGACATTCTGCAGGACCGTACATTGTGCCTCCCCATGCAATTGAAACACAACGCCTTGACGGTGATGATAGCAAGGCGGTTCTTTGGGGTTAACATCCTGAACTTGGGACACGACACGATGAAGTGGCCCTGGTTGCAACAGTCACAAATGTACTTTGAGGCCGGTGATGTGGTGACTGTCGAAACTGCTGCTCGTGAGGTTGATTGAAGTGGACGTTGACTTTGGGCAACCACTGCTCGAGAATACGAAGTCGGTGGAAGTGGGCACTGACGTGTTGCATTGGACTCCAAGTTCTCGAGCGTGTGAATCCTCACGTTCAAAAAATCTTTGATGTGGTCATAAGTGGGTATGGTCGTCTGGTCACCAAGAGTCGACTCCCATTTTTCCCTCGTAACGTGGTCAAGTTGCTTGGTGATATGGTACACCACAAACGCATCCCAGTTGTCGGTAGGCTGGCCGAGCAACTGGATGGCGCTCAATGCATTGTCGACTCGGGTGATGATCGACGTGAGGTGGGCTGCTGAAGTGGTCCGGGGCGGAGTGACGTCCTTGCACAGCAGGGTTAGCTGCAGATTCACTAGCCTGCGCTTGCTCTCATATTTTGACGTTACTTTTGCCCATGCTGTATCGAAGGCCTCGTTCGTCATGGGCAAATTTGAAATTATCTCCGCTGCTGCACCGGTGAGCGAGGTTTTTAAGTAATGGAGCTTTTCCACCGGTGACAGGTCTTGATTGTCGCCCACCATTGACTTGAACATTGCCTTGAAGTTTGGCCAATCTGAGAAGTTGCCAGAGAAATTTGGAAGTGGCAATGTAGGGAGATGGTGAGGTGGTTTGGAGGATGAGGTGGTTGATGTGGACTTGGTGACTTCAAACTGTGATTGGGCGGCAGCGAGGGCTATCTTTGTGGCCATATATATCTCCACCTCCCGTTGATATGTGTTCTCGGTGAAGTATGGTGAGATCATTAATGTAGGAGTGATTACGTGTTAGGGCAATGAACTCGCAAGGCCGTTAGCCTAGTCGAATTAAAGAGACGAGCGTATGTGCGCGAAAACATAAACACGGCCGATCTCGAAAATCGACAGCGGTCGCGAGGCCGTTTACCTCGTTACACCGAAAAAACGTGCGAGACCGCGAACCCGACGAATATGTGAAGACGAGCCGTGTCGCGCCGAGTTCAGTTAGCAACGAGCAGTTGGCTATTAACGATCACGATTACGATTACGAACACGATTACGATAACGATTACGAAACTACGGCAACGAACCACGGCTTACGATTCACGATATACGATCCGAGAACATTTTCTGTATCTTCATTTGTGTGTGTATTCATATTCTTTTGTGTATTTCTCGTCCAGTGTTCTAAATAAAGGAACAGATTTTTAAATACAAACAATCCTGTTTCCTACACTTGGGGGCTCGTCCGGGATTAACTTCGACCAAAGAATACGCGGCGGGAAATACGAAAGATCGGGAATACGGTCGCGATTGTGCAGTGCTTCAAGAAGAGATGGACGACCGAACGCTGCAACGGCTCACCACGACCCGACTGAAGGAGGTCTTGAGGAGGAGGACTCTCTCCACCAGCGGCACGAAAACCGAGCTGGTCGCAGGGCTGCTGGAACATGGCGTGGAAGAAGGTGACGTTCTCGATGTATATGAGCCGGCGAACGTGGAAGAGAACAAACCCACGCCGACACCTTACACGTCCGCTCAATCCACCGAGATAGAACTGCTAAAACGCAAGCTCGAGCTGACGGAAAAGGAAAGGGATATCGCCCTTCGAGAAGCTGAGCTGGCTAAACGCGAGCAGGAGATTATGCAGCGAACGTTGAGGCTCAGCGAACAACAATCTGCGGGACCTGGAGTAGCAGCCACGACAACGGAGCCCCTCCGGATGAGCATTACGGCTATTGCGGACCTACTCAATCACTTCGACGGCACGGAGGGTACCTTCGAGACGTGGACGAGACAGCTCCGGTGCCTACAGAACACGTACGGACTACGAGAGGATGTGTGCCGTATTTTGATCGTGTCCAGGCTCCGGGGCAAGGCTCTGGATTGGTTCCATTCGAGATCGGAACACATGGAGATGTCGATCGAGATGCTGCTCGAGCAGATGAGCTCCATGTTCTTCCAGAGGCCCAACCGCTTGATGGCCAGGCGCGCGTTCGAGGAAAGAACGTGGCGACGAGGAGAACCGTTCGCCGATTACCTCCACCAAAAGGTGATCCTGGCGAATCGCATCTGCATCGAGGAGGAAGAATTCATCGATTGTGTAATAGACGGGATACCTAACCCCGTCCTTCAGGACCAGGCCCGGCTCCAGCGATTCCAGACGAAGGCGGATCTACTGGAGGCGTTTGGAAAAATCGCCATTAGGACGACCAACGCGAACGCGACGCCCGGAAGGGCCACCTCAGCGCCGATGCCCAGGACCACGAACGCAGGGAACACCGCACCAAGACGATGCACCAACTGCGGGGACCGAGGACATCCTGCGACGAACTGCCCCGCCCAAAACCGAGGTCGTAAGTGCTTTAACTGCAACGAATACGGTCATATTTCGCGAGAATGTCCTGCCAAGTCCTCCGCAAAAAACGTCCTCGCCGTCGCGGTGTCCGCCGAGAGTAAATATCGAAAAGATGTTCGCGTCAACGGACGCGCCGCGGTCGCTGTGCTCGACACAGGCAGCGACGTGTCGCTAATTCGCGAAGACGTGTACCGTGACGTCGGAGCACCCACATTAACACGCGAAAAATTGCATTTACGCGGGATAGGCACGGAACGCTGTCTTACGTTGGGAAAATTCAGGGCCGACGTCGTAATCGACGGACAAACACGCGAAGCCACGCTGCACGTCGTCGAGAACGTAGTGTTAGAATACGGGGTGCTGCTCGGTTTCGACTTCATAGACGCCGCTGAATGGACGGTAAAAGACGGTGAGATGACGCTCACGACACGGTCACCGGATAACATCCCCGAAATCCTACATGTAGAACACGAACCCGCCCACGATACGGTCGACGTTTCTCACATTGACGACGCGAAGGTACGAGGGGAAATAGAAATGGCCATACGCGCGTACAAGCCGGACGCGACCCGCGACGTAGGCGTCACGATGAAAATTATATTAAAAGACGATGAACCGGTGTACCAGCGACCAAGGCGGCTCTCCCCCTCCGAAAGGGACGAAGTAAACCGTCAAATAAGCGAATGGGTATGCGACGGTATCGCTCAACCTTCCCTTTCGGAATACGCGAGCCCGGTCGTCCTCGTGAAAAAGAAAGACGGCACCACTCGCCTATGCGTAGACTATCGGCAATTGAACGCGAAGATTGTACGAGACCGGTATCCCCTTCCACTAATCGAGGATCAACTCGATTTACTGCAAGGTGCCTCGACGTACAGCACTATAGATTTGCGCAACGCGTTTTTTCACGTGCCGGTTGACAAGGAAAGTCAGAAATACACGGCTTTCATCGTACCCGACGGGCAGTACGAGTTTCGTAGGGTTCCATTTGGCCTTTGTAATTCGCCAGCAGTTTTTCAACGGTTCATAAATGTCGCATTCAGAGACCTAATCGCGGAGGGAACGGTACTGACGTACATCGACGACCTACGACGACCTATAGCACGGCCACTGACGCACCTGTTAAAGGCAGGCGTACCTTTCCGATTCGAATCAGAGGAGCAAGGCGCGTTTAAGCTCCTTAAGGAAGCTCTCACGAAAGGACCGGTACTACAGCTGTACCACCGCGAACGTGAAACCGAGCTGCACACCGATGCATCGATGCTGGGATACGGAGCGATACTCTTGCAACGCGATAGCGAGGACGGCGCGTTCCACCCCGTGTATTACGCGAGCGGTATGACGACAGCGGCGGAACAGCGATATCCGAGCTACGAATTAGAAGTTTTAGCAATAATCAGGGCTCTTCGGAAATTCAGGGTTTATCTGCTCGGCATACCGTTTAAAGTCGTCACGGACTGTAGGGCATTCGCGTTAACAATGCGAAAAAGAGACCTCTGCGTTCGAGTTGCACGTTGGGCACTACTACTCGAAGAATTTCAATACGCGATCGAGCACCGTCCGGGGAGCGCGATGCAACACGTCGACGCGCTCAGCCGCAATCCCACGACGATGTGCCTCGCCATCGAGAGCGACGAAAGCGTTACGGCACGAATCCGCAAGGCACAAGAACGCGACGATGCTTTGCGAAAAATCATAATGGGCGTGAAAGAAAGCAAAATCGACGGATACGCGTTACGACGAGGCCTATTGATGCGGGAAATAGACGGTGATCTGCGTATCGTCGTGCCCCGCGGTATGCAAACGCAGATCACGCGGAAAGCGCACGAGCACGGGCATTTTTCGGCCGTAAAAACCGAGGCTCTGCTGAAACGCGATTACTGGTTCGCGGCCATGCGAGCGAAGGTCGACAAAATAATCAGTAATTGCGTCGACTGCATCCTCGCGGAGCGAAAGAAAGGGCGACAGGAAGGGCTCTTACACGTGATCGAGAAAGGACAGCGACCGCTCGAGACGTATCACGTTGATCACCTCGGCCCCCTCCCGTCGACCCGAAAACAATACCGATACATTTTTGTCGTGGTCAACGCATTCTCGAAATTCGTGTGGCTATACGCCACTAAAACGACGAACACGGCAGAAGTAACGAACCATTTGCGCAAACAGGCAGAAATCTTCGGAAATCCGCGAAGAATAATATCCGATAGAGGCACGGCTTTTACGTCACACGCGTTTAGAGACTACTGTGATGCGGAGGGAATCGAACACTCCCTCACTACCACCGGCGTACCCCGAGGTAACGGACAGGCGGAACGAGTAAACCGAACGTTAATTCCGTTATTAACGAAAATATCCGCGCCGAATCCGACCGAATGGTATAAACATTTGCCGAAAACCCAAATGTTGCTCAACGCTACCCTCCACCGAAGCACTGGGGTGTCTCCATTCACGTTACTCTTCGGAACGCGGATGCATCTGAAGGAAGACCCCCATGTTAAAGAAATCGTCGAGACCGAGTTAACGGAAATGTTCCTGGCGGACCGGGACGAGATACGCCAGCAGGCAAAAGAAAGGCTGCAAACTATCCAGCAGGAGAATCGGAGACAGTTCGACCGACGACGGAAGAAAGCCACCGTGTATCGCGAGGGCGATTTGATCTCCGTGCAACGCACTCAGGCAGGACCAGGGCTGAAACTAGCTGGGAAGTTTCTGGGCCCGTACGAGGTGACACGCGTCCTACGAAACGATCGCTACCTCGTAACGAAAATCGGGGAGCATGAAGGACCGCGCCAAACTTCGACATCAGCCGACCATATGAAAAGATGGGTCGACGGAGATGACGAAAACGAAGACGCCGAAAACGGAGATGACGAAAACGAAGACGGCGAAAACAAAGACGACGAGGGCGTAGAAGATGTCTGAGGGCAGACATCGCTGCAGGACGGCCGAATGTAGGAGTGATTACGTGTTAGGGCAATGAACTCGCAAGGCCGTTAGCCTAGTCGAATTAAAGAGACGAGCGTATGTGCGCGAAAACATAAACACGGCCGATCTCGAAAATCGACAGCGGTCGCGAGGCCGTTTACCTCGTTACACCGAAAAAACGTGCGAGACCGCGAACGCGACGAATATGTGAAGACGAGCCGTGTCGCGCCGAGTTCAGTTAGCAACGAGCAGTTGGCTATTAACGATCACGATTACGATTACGAACACGATTACGATAACGATTACGAAACTACGGCAACGAACCACGGCTTACGATTCACGATATACGATCCGAGAACATTTTCTGTATCTTCATTTGTGTGTGTATTCATATTCTTTTGTGTATTTCTCGTCCAGTGTTCTAAATAAAGGAACAGATTTTTAAATACAAACAATCCTGTTTCCTACATTAATTGAGGTGGGCAGTGCGACTCAATGTAGGCGTGTTCATCTTCAAAGCCCTTATGGGTTCCGTCGACAACCATCTCAATGACGCTTAACTCAGATGATGTGATGATGTTGTGGGTTTTTGCTCTGATTCCCTCCAAGAAGTTGATGCGCCCTTGCTGAGTGTTCAGTTTGAGGGTGATGTCATTATGAGGTGGTGCTGGTGACTTTGAACGTGAACGTGTGCCCGTTGGCCGTGTCTCCACAGTGATGTTTTCCTTTTCTTGACTGTCTGAAGTTTTCATGACGTTTTTTACCTCCTCTTCCTCAGACATGGTGACGTGGCCTTGGTGAAGTTTGATGTGGAACTGTGAGGTTCACTCTGTAGGAGGAAATGGTCAAGACATGAGTATGACATTTGAGGTTAGGAATCACAGTGCCTGCCCGTACAAATTATTCACATTGTTTTTCATGCACAGATCCGGCTCGAAGGACCAAAAATGTATAAAATTAAATAATATTTTATTTAATTAGTATACATATACAATACGTCGCACTTGCCAAGATGGTGCGCCTGTGCTTGGGATAGTAGGTGGCGACGAAAATGTGAAAATGTGTATAAAATTTGGTACGGGCCGTCGTGAGGTTAAAGCAGAGAAGTTTCTTGAAGTCGGAAGGTGTAGGAAAACAGAAGGAATGGTACCTGTAGGTGCCTAGCACGTGTGGCTACGACGACACGTGGCCGTGGATGGTGTAACGGCGATCTGTTTCCTACTTGACGTTTTCTATAGTCCGTAGATGTTATTGATCACACGGTGATGTGTGCTGTAACCTGATTTATGCAGGCGAAGTGGTCTTGAAGTTCATTAACTCGATTATATTAATCGTTAACGGTGACGTTCGCGCACTGTGACACACCTCGTGTGTCGTTGACGGTGGACGAAATGAGACTGAGGCAACTTCCGGACGACGCGCATGGAGCGCGTGAGATGGAACGTTCTAGAACATTCTCGAACCTTCTAGAAGGATCGAGATCGATATTCGCCGGAAGTTGCGTAGGCTACGTCGCCACGTGGCGCGCTTGTGGCGTGAAGTGTAGCGCGAGTGTGGCGCGCGTAGCGCGGGAGCTCTCACGGCTATTTGAAATCCTTAACAGTGACCAAATTTATTAAATATTCATCATAGGTCTTCAACTGATTGTCTTCAAGGAGCGGCTCATTGGAAGGTACCCGAGGTATCCTTCCGAACACCAATTCATACGGAGAGTGCTTTATCCCCTCATGTATGGAGGTATTATAATTGAATACGGCCAACTCAACCCATTCATCCCATTCGTCTTGGCGTGTGGCAAATTGTTTTAAATATTCGGCCAGAGCGTGATGCGACCTTTCCAATGACCCATTGGATTGGGGACGGAAAGCGGTCGTACGTAGCTTTCGGATTCGAAATCGCCTAGCTACCTGGCGGAGGAGATCGCTCAGAAAATTCCTTCCCTGATCCGTCAGTATAGAGCGTGGTGCTCCGAATATACATATAAATTTTTTGATTAATGCATCAGCTATTGTTGCAACCGTTTGATTTACTAATGGGATTGCCAAGCAAAATTTAGTTAGTTGGTCCGGTATGGTCAATATACAGGGTGTAACAGAAATTCTGGGACACTTGGGCTTTATGGATAGAACGCATAAAAATAAGAAAAAAAAGTCTTATAAGTCAAGGGCGCAGCTCACCCCCTACGGAGATACAACCCCTTTTGTAAAAAACGTTTAAAAAATTATATCTCCGAAACGGTAAATCGTAGAAAAGTGATTTTGATTGCGATATAACCGGAAAAAATCAAAGTTTAATAAAAGAAATGTAGCCGCTGCGATTAGTACCGTTAAGTTGCATTTATTCTTGTTAATAAAAAACAAACGTAATTATTTCTATGTTAACATGTCATACCTGCCTCTTACCAGTCAAGAGCAATGTCATTGATGTGGCTAGTTAAAAGTAAAGTCACACCAGTTGTGCCACATCTGGTGAGACTTTAATTATTTTATGACACGCAGATTACTTATTACCATTTACTCATTTCTTGGAATACTCTCTGATCTAATTGTAATTCTTTTATGACATTGCTCTTGACTGGTAATTTTCCACCGAAGGACCCAAGTTAAAAACGGACTTCGACTTCGGGTTTCTTCGGGTTTAAGCACCCCTCCCACCCCAAACTTCTCGCCAGGATGATAGCAGGGTGGGGGTGGTTCACGGAAAGAATTTTTGGGCCCGAATGACAATTTTAAGACCCCAGAAGTCAGTCATACGTGAACTCGTGCGACACTCTCATTTCTTTTACAGAAATTTATTAACCATGTATCGTTATACGAATGAAGAGTTTACTGATATGGTCCTCGCATACGGCTCGGCCGGCGAAAATAGGTACGCGGCGCAGCGGTTGTACCAACAACGGCACCCTGCTCGACATTTGCCGAATGTCAAGACCTTTCAACGGGTGGTGCAGCGATTACGCGATAAAGGATCGTTCAGCAACGTGGACATCAATCGCGGAAGACAGAGGACGACGCGGACTTCTGTGTGCGAAGAAGATTTTATACGTCGCGTGTCCGATGATCCCGGGATCAGCACCCGGCGATTAGGTGCCCAGTGCGGAACGTCGCACATGAGTGCGTGGAGGACATTAGCAAAGAACGATCTCTATCCATTTCACGTACAACGCGTACAAACATTGTCGCCTCCGGATGCAGGGGCAAGGCGGAACTTTTGTGCGTGGTTGGGGGGGATGGCTTCGGTGGACGATTCCTTCGTATCGAATGTTTTATTCACCGACGAGGCGGGATTTACGCGCGACGGTGTGTTAAATTTAAAAAATACACATGTGTGGAGCGAGGAAAACCCACATGCCGTTGTGGGGTGTCGCAATCAGCGGCAGTTTTCCTTAAATGTGTGGTGCGGGATTTTGAACAATTATTTAGTGGGACCATATTTTTTACCGCCGAGGCTTAATGGGGAGGGTTATTTAAATTTTCTCGTCGAAAATTTGCCTCAGTTATTGGAGGATGTTCCGCTGTCGTGCCGCGCGGACATGGGTTCATGCACGACGGTGCACCGCCACATTTTAGTGTCGCGGTACGCGAACATTTAAACGCACGTTTTACAGACAAATGGATCGGTCGGGGAGGGCCAGTCGCGTGGCCCGCGCGTTCGCCGGACCTTAATCCCCTGGACTTTTATTTGTGGGGACATTTAAAATCTTTGGTGTATTCGTCGCCCGTTAACGATGTGGACGTGTTACGCGAACGTATTGTGCGCGGGTGTGACGAGATACGAGCCAGCGGTGCATTACGGAATATTCGCCGGTCCATGGAGAAGCGGGTGAAGAAATGCCTGGAAGTCCGCGGGGGCCATTTTCAGCAATTCGTGTAGGTGCAGGCACGTGCAGGTAAGTACTGTGGAGGTTTTAGCCGGTAAGAATCCGGCACTACCAATCTTCTCATCCGAGAAGTCTGGTGTCTATGAAGATTTCCTCCACGTACAAAAAAAAAAAAAAAAAATATATATAAATCAAAATAATAGATTGGTGGGTTATTGATTAGTGGGTCACGGGGCGAGCAACAGATGTGAGATCTAGGTCATCTGTGCCTTCGCCGTGGCTCCGTAGAATAAGGAGGATATAGGTCAGCCGTAGTAGGCCGAACAAGCGGCTCACACACTGAACTTGCTACGACGGCTGCATATCGGCAAGCTTCTTCGCGGCGGGCGTTTAACAATTTTTAGCTCCTAAGCTTTATAAAAATAATAACTTTTTTTTGCTGTCTTCGAAAAGCAAGTCTCGATGCATGATCCACATTTTTCTTGACGTGATAAACAGCCGCTAACATAGAAATAATTACGTTTGTTTTTTATTAACAAGAATAAATGCAACTTAACGGTACTAATCGCAGCGGCTACATTTTTTTTATTAAACTTTGATTTTTTCCGGTTATATCGCAATCAAAATCACTTTTCTACGATTTACCGTTTCGGAGATATAATTTTTTAAACGTTTTTTACAAAAGGGGTTGTATCTCCGTAGGGGGTGAGCTGCGCCCTTGACTTATAAGACTTTTTTTCTTATTTTTATGCATTCTATCCATAAAGCCCAAGTGTCCCAGAATTTCTGTTACACCCTGTATATTCATGGTTCTTCCGAGTTTTAATTAATGGTCCCACAATGTCCATAGTCACCTTATCACAAGCGCATCCTGGTGTATCGGTGATAACCATGGGTTATTTAGTTTTTACACGTACTAATTTTTTTAGTTGGCAAGCTAAGCATCGTTGAATAAGTTGTTGTACATCCGTTTTTAAATTTTCCCAATAATACTGTTGGCGGATTCTATTGTAGGTTTTTGTTACTCCTCGGTGTCCTCCAATGGGTGTGCTATGCATCTCGTGAAGTATGGGCTCTCTCAGGTCTTTAGGCGGGTATTTTATTGTACCTTTGCAAATTATGATTTTGATGGGCGAGTTCAAGAAAATTAAACACAGCAAACCCAAAACATTTTCCCATGGCACTCGGTCTGCAATGGTTCCCTGTGAAACACTAATGCTGGTTAATTGCTGTTTTTCAGCGAAGGCCTTCAGGATTAGTAAGGCTTCCTTTACGTTATTTAACAATAGCGTGGGTCCTTCTTCCAGGTGCTCGCTTATAGACAAAATCAGATGGTATCTTTTATTTCTTTTTACTGCTTTCAACTGGTTCAAGCCAATGTCATGGAGTGCAGGTATTTCTTGTCGTTCAAACAGCTTGGCAGCACCTGAATCCAAGGGTTTTCCATCCGTGGTAACAAAGTAGGTCAGGTTATCCTTGCGTGTGAAAAATAAATCTCTGGTTTCCAAAATATTGCTTTTAAAATGCTGATCTCCTTCAATGGTTGGTTTAACTTCTGTTGTCTCTTCGTTTTCTGAGTCACTCGGTATAGGATTGGAATATCCTTTTGTATGTACAATTTCTTCTGCAGTATCTTTGTCCTCCACACGTACGAGGGCCTGAGTAGTCACCTCGCGATGTGTGAATTCTTCTGAATCATCAATGGATGGTTGCACTTCCTCTTCCGAATAGTGTAAAGAATCTCCCTCATATTCGGATTCTTCCTCAGTATCCGAATTTGCCTCAAGTAGCTCTCGAATCCGTTCCTGGTCTTTTTCATTGGACAAATTGTATTTGGGACTAATGATCATACACGGATTCTTTGGCACAGGGTTTCTTGACAAAGCATCGGCATTGACATTCGTTTTCCCTGCTATATAGACAACCTCGCAGTCATATTCGGCTAATTTCAATCGCCACCGTAGGATTCGCATATTGGCATCTTGCACTGTTTTGAACCATGTCAAGGGTTTATGGTCAGTCGCAAGGGTGAATTTCCGGCCATAAAGATACGGTCGGAAATGTTTTACACAGTAAACGCTGGCTAGCGCCTCCTTTTCATAGGTGTCATATTTACTTTCGCTCTCCGTCAATGTACGTGATGCATAGGCTATTGGCTTGTCCTTGTTTATGGTTCCCTGAAATAATATTCCTCCAACTGCATAGCCAGATGCATCGGTTGTCAAGATGAATTGCAGTACTGGTTCTTCACACAACTTTTGTTTCAAAAGCTGGAAAGATTCCTCCTGCTTTTCTTCCCAAATAAATGGTTGCTCCTTTTTCAAAAGCAAAGACAAGGCTTTAGCTAGCTTGGAAAATCCCAATATAAACCGTCGGTAGTAACCAGCTAAACCCAAAAATTGCTTTATGTTTTTCGCATTTCGCGGTCTTGGAAATTCACGTACGGCTTCTAATTTTTTCGGGTCAGGTCTTATTCCGTCTCTTCCAATGACATAACCCAAATATGTTACCTGTGTCTGGAGAAATTTGCATTTTTCAGGTTGAAGCACCAGATTTGCTCCACGCAACCGGTCCATTAATGTTTCATATTTTCTGGTATGTTCCTCCAGAGTTTTTGAATATATTACAATGTCTTCCAGATACACAAATAGTTCATTCCCTTGAAGCTCAGACAAAACGAGATCCATTAGACGCTGAAATGTTGCAGGTGCATTTTTTAACCCAAATGGCATACGTTCAAACTCATAATGCCCATAAGCTGTGGTAAAGGCGGTCTTATGCTTGTCCTGTTGATTCATTTTAATTTGATGAAATCCTGAAGCTAAATCAAAGACGGAAAAATACTGTACACCTCCTAATTGATCCAGTATGTCTACTATGTTGGGCAAAGGATACGCGTCACCCACTTTTCATTTAAAGCCCGAAAATCTAAGACCATTCTCCAGCGTTTATTGCCTTCGGGGTCGGTTTTCTTCGGGACAATCCATACGGGTGTATTGTATGGTGATTCCGAGGGTTTCACTATTCCTTTCTCTAGGAGATCTTGTACTTGCTTGTCTATTTCTTCTTTATGTATCTGCGGAAACCTGTATAGTCGGGTATTTATCGGTATTTCATCCACTGTAGTAATTTTGTGCGTTAAGACAGTTGTTGCGGGTAATGGTTCTCCAGGTATATAAAATCGATCTTGGTGCTTTTCAATTAAATGCTCCATTAAATACTTCTCTTCGTTTTTTAGATTATCAAGATTTAATAACTTTTTTATTTCTTCGAATCTCCCCGTTTTGGGATTATTGATTATTGTTGACATTGTTTTATCACTGGATATTGTTCCTGGATCTTGTTTTTCTTCCTGGTCCTTTTCCTTGGGAAATTCGATCATTGATTTCCATTCGGATTCCTTATTCCTGGACTCTACTTGGGGTTTTGATACGGTAATTAATTGAGTACTTCTTTCTTCATTTTTCTTTTTGTTAAAATCCTTTTTTATTTTTTCTTCAAATTTTTCCGTGTGGATTAATTTTACGACCGGAGACGGAACAGAATCTCTAGAGCCAAGTGTCGCGAACGAAGCAAGCTGATTCTCCCTACAATGGTGTTTTCCTTTGCTGGATCTGAATTAGGTTCGGGAGAACTTCCCTCGGTCCGTTGCGTGTACTCTAAATTTCCTTTAGCTTCCGCTTCTGATTCCGTTTGGAAATTTGGACTTGAGTGACTGGTTTGGATCGCTACTCTTGAGTTCAAGAGCTATTCCCTACAAGGATTTATCTTAATTATCTTTGGAATAGGATTTGGTTCAGGAATACGCTCTTTTACTCCTGGACGAGTGCTTTCCGGGTGTCCTTCCGTCGATCTCATCATATGGATACATAAGCTTCGGCTTTTTCCGGGTATATTTTCTTTTATAATGTCAGTTTTTGGGTTATTGTTTTAATTTCTTCTTTTTCCACCTTCTTGATTATATCCCCTTTTTCAGATATAAAATCCTTACTTTTTGAGGATTTCTCTCCCAGATTTTCTTCTTGAATTATGGATTTAATCTCGTTGTTTTCCTTTATTGTTTGAATTTTTAAAGTTTGAAGTGTCGGCTTGGTTTCCTCTAAAAACGGTATGTCTAATCCACCAATTTCCAGACACTCCTTAGCATAGTCTATTTTGGCTTTTGTCGAGTTTAGAAAATCATCTCCAATGATTCCGGCTTGAAATATCGAAAATTCATTTGAGAGAATTTGAAAGGGAACAGGTGTATTTAATATATGGTGCGTTCCACGTCAAGGGATCATGGTTTTTTCCGTCATGTCACGGATTTTGATAAAATTTTAATATGTCATAGGTAACGGCGAAAAAAAATACCCATTTGAAGGAATTTTCAAAATATTAAATATTTTTTAAGTTACAGGCAGTCAAAGTTTTGTGCATGGATTTTTTTGAAAATTTAGAACTCTCAAACCACAAGAGATACAGAAATCATAAAAATACCAGTTGATTCAGAAAACCTCACAGTTTAAAAAAAATATATAAATTCGATGCAACTTGGTTTTAAATTGTTGAAAAAATGTTTTTAATTTTTTAAACTTAAATTCCGTCCAAAGTTCTTCTTTAATTTTTTTTAAACATTTTTTTCATCATTATCGAAATGTCCTCTAAACATAATTTCCAGCGGCATGTTGCAGCAATGAATAGCTTTCAAGTTAGGAATTTTTATTTACCGCGGCGTTCGGTTTTTCGCCCGCGATTCCGGCCGGACCCTAACACCTATACCTGCCGTTATTGGGAAAAACCCTTGTTTAGTGCTCTCGCTGATTCTCATTTCACAGTATACCTGCAGAAAACGATACCGCAATAAACATTTGCCACGCATTGTGTTAATATTGGCCATTTGGTTTGTCTTTCAAGAAATAATATTTCAATTGTTATAGGATATAATGAACATCGTTTCCCCTCTGTGTTTTCCGGGCTTGAGACCGGCAACGGCCACATTAAAAACGTTTGTGCATTCTAAGTCCAAGTAATTTACAACTTTTCCTGCTCTATTATCTTCAATATATGTATATATGTATATGTATAAAATTCGTGTTCTAAGGTCATTAACGCCGAATTCGAATAATAGTGGCTTCGTTTATATTTAAAAAAGAATACGGTTTTATTGCAACTTTATTTTCGTTGACAGGTATTATGGCATGTAATTTTTGAGTACCGGGAATTTGTTTTGCTGTACTGTACCGACTATTAAGTAGAATTTCATGATCAATGTATTCTTTATTTGAACAATATGCAAACGAGATGTGACTAAAGTGATTTTTTGCCCATTCAAACAACTCCCGTGAATTTGTGATTTGATCACTTTCTGGTTTCTGTAAACTAGTACGGGCTGCAATTCTTTTTATAATCCCGCCAAGTCCATCGCATGGTCCTTTTCCGTGAGAGGTGGCATAGAAATGCCATTCAGCGGTACATTGAAAATCATGTTTATGGTGTAGAAGATTAATAAAATTTTTCCTATTTTTATACTGGCTTCCAGCTCCATCAGTGAAATAAATTATTTTTTTTATGTTTACCGATGGAATATGTTTTAAAAACTCTATAAATTTTGTTTGAAATAAATGTACTGCAGTTGTATTGTGTGTTAGAATTTTAGAAATAATAACGAAATTTACATGCTGCAACTGATCTCCTATTTTATGGTAAGCTACAAACGGGTGGATGGTTGATTGATTGTTATTCCAATGGAACCCTTGTACGGCATCTTGTATGACAAAGGAATAATTTTCCGAAAAATCACACAAGACTAAGATTTCATCAGATTTCAAATGATTTTTTACATACTCTAGATATCTATTTTGCTCTTTTGCAATGAAGTCGTGAGGCAAGAGTTTTTCTAAAAGATCGAGAAACTCATCAATAAATACGGGAGCTGGAGCACATACAGTTGTTAATTTAGTTCTGTCAGTCGTGGACCAATGTCTGTATGTCACGTCTTCGTAACAATTGTCGTCAAGTAGTTCTTGTAATATGTTTTTTAAATTAGATATGCCAGGACACTCTTGACATTTTTTTAAATAGCATGCTGGACGGGCGGGACTACAAATGCTACGCGATAAAAAGTGTTTATAAGTTGTTAACGGAAATTCACTATCTTTTGTTAACGTTTCCAATTTCGCGCCTTTAATCATTAATTTAAAATTTTAATGCGTTAAACAAACGCAGACGCAGTGGGTCCCAGAAGCTCCGGCAAGCACGCATTCATGGGGTCGCAATTCTGCAAACTTTGAGAATCCTATTTTTACGGACGGATATGTATCTTTAAAGAACCGATGTAACTCTTTTAAATTATTCAGGACCAACCGTTTTTGCAATTTAATTTTGTCACCATTACATTCAACCGAAATACAGTCATTTTTTCCCGGCATTATATGACTAACGTCGTCTTGACGATAAAATTCTTGAACAAGTTTAACAGTTTTGTCGGGTAACGTCTTACCAGGCTTTGGGTTCGGAGATGATAAAATGCCTTTTTCGGCAACTAATTTCTTAACATTTCGCGCCATACGGTTTGAAACACTAAATTCGTTTTCAATACGCGTTAATGACCAACTAATAGGAAGTACTGATAAAATATGCATTTTTGTGGCTCTATCTGTAGTCTTTCGAAACTTTTCTTTTAACTGGAGAATGACAGAATCTTCGCCATCACTTGATTCTGAAGCAATTATTTTTCTTTTTATGGCACTATGTAGTTTTCCAATTTTTTCTTTCATTTGATACGGTGTTTTTAATTTAGAAATTTGTATAGGAGATTGTCCGAATTTTGGTAACATTTCATTCAAAACATCTATACTAGAAGTTCTATCTACTTCAGGAAAGCTAATGATACTAGAAGTCGAGGCTGTTTCGCTACTTTTATCGTCAGATTCTACTACTTGTTCTAAATTACTTGGACCTGCTTCTCCTTGACGCATAATATTAGATATACTTACCGCATTTCGTCTCCTGATTCTAGTCTCACAAAATCTGCTAATAAATTCCCCCCATTCTAAATCCGAGTTTGAATCCCGCAAGAGATTGGAAACGCGGCGGCTATTCTTTCTACACCACTTATGCTTTAACAGCTTCAACGGATTGCAACAATATTTGAACGGCATATTGTCTTTAATTAAACCAGCGGAACTGTATAAAATACTCAAAAATTACAAACGTATACTTCTATACTTCTTCACTTTGCCCACATAAAGCCGAAAACACACTGAGAGAATTCCAGAAAATGAGTCACTTATAAAGCATAACTATCACAATGCATGGCAAATGTTTATTGCGGTATCGTTTTCTGCAGGTATACTGTGAAATGAGAATCAGCGAGAGCACTGAACAAGGGTTTTTCCCAATAACGGCAGGTATAGGTGTTAGGGTCCGGCCGGAATCGCGGGCGAAAAACCGAACGCCGCGGTAAATAAAAATTCCTAACTTGAAAGCTATTCATTGCTGCAACATGCCGCTGGAAGTTATATTTAGAGGACATTATAGCATTGCTATAAAAAAATCACCAAAAAATTGAAGAGAACACTTTTGAAGATATTGAAGCCCAAATGTAGGTCACTGATCAACGGTTTAGTTTGACTAGCGGCAGCTATCTGCGACGCGATATGGACGAAGTCGTGCGCCAAATACCGACACCGCGGTGCAGAAAAATTCATAGCTCGAAAACTATTCACCGTTGCACCATGCCGCTGGAAATTATGTTTAGAGGACATTTCGATAATGATGAAAAAAAATGTTTAAAAAAAATTAAAGAAGAACTTTGGACGGAATTTAAGTTTAAAAAATTAAAAACATTTTTTCAACAATTTAAAAACAAGTTGCATCGAATTTATATTTTTTTTTCTAAAACTGTGAGGTTTTCTGAATCAACTGGTATTTTTATGATTTCTGTATCTCTTGTGGTTTGAGAGTTATAAATTTAAAAAATCCCATGCACAAAACTTTGACTGCCTGTAACTTAAAAAATATTTAATATTTTGAAAATTCCTTCAAATGGGTGTTTTTTCGCCGTTACCTATGACATATTAAAATTTTATCAAAATCTGTGACATGACGGAAAAAACCCTGATCACTTGACGTGGAACGCACCATATGTAATATAACCTGTCCCTTTGTCTTCACAATTTCATTGGTGATGCCACTTAAATTTATGGCTTCTCGGGTGTCAGGTTGCATTTCTGGACTCAGCATATGTTCCTTAATTAGATTCGGACCCGAACCTGTGTCCACCATAAATTCAGCAGTGGTTCGAAATTGTCGCGTGTTCAGTTTTATGGTAGATGACCGTCCCTTGGTGTTCAGGTTCAAGTGCACGGTCCTGGTGGTGCGTGCGACAGGTTCTATTGTTGAGTAGATGGGCGCAGGTTGCGGTCGGTCCCCTGACTCACGCCTGTAGTCAAAGGGCCTTGTCCGTTTCCCTGCTGCATCCTCCTCTCATTATTAGTTTGTCTAAGTACACAGTTTTCAATTACGTGCCCTGTTTGTTTACAATAGCGGCATTGTTCTGAGCTTTGCCGCACATTTTCCAGGGGTTTTTGCGTGCCTGATTTTAATAAAGGACAGTTTTCTGCCGTATGCCATGCCTTCTTGCATAATTGGCATACTGGAGTGGGAGGTTGTGAATTCTTCTGCATGTTACTTAAAGAGTTTCGCCAGCATTTTTCAGCAGTATGTCCATTCCTTTGGCACAGTTGATAAGACACACTTGGCATACTCAGCGGTTGT
Organism: Mimumesa dahlbomi; assembly: GCA_917499265.3. NCBI lineage: Eukaryota > Metazoa > Arthropoda > Insecta > Hymenoptera > Crabronidae > Mimumesa > Mimumesa dahlbomi. The sequence continues at coordinate 3,397,002 of OU824118.1, read as the reverse complement.
ATTTGCAGACATTGAGCAGCAGTATCTCCCGGTATCCGACAAACCTGGCATTGTAGTTTTACGTCTTGTATCATTCGTACTGGACGTTCCTGCGGTAGTTCTCGAAATCGACACTTCCTCGCTTCATGCCCACGTTTTTTGCAAATTTGGCATACCAGAATCTCAGTTCCCTGCGGGGGAATGGAAGTGTATCTACCGTAACATGAAGACGCCTCATGTTCCGGACTCCCACAAATTTGGCAAGTTCTTGTTGGATTTGTTTCGGTAGACCGAATTCTACGGTTGCTTCTACATTCCGAATCCGTATGTCCAAATTCGTGACAGACGTGGCATATTGAAGTTTCGCGCCTATGCAACTGGTGGTAGCGTTCGGTCGAATTTCGGAGGGCCAAACGATTTGAATTTCGCGTTCGGCTATTATTGCTTTTGATATTGCGCCATTCTAATCACAATAGGAGCCTATCCTTAATTCTACCTCCGGTTTTAAACCTCGAATGAAACAATTCGCTACGTCTGTTTCTACATCAGTTTGCATTACTTTCTCAGATCTTCGTGGATCTGCTATACGGTATGCAGATTTGATCTCATTTCCTAACTCTCGGATTCTGTTTCCATACGTCAGCACATCTTCTCCTTCCTTCTGATAAATGCTTCCCAATTCGCCTTGTAATTGGTACATTGACTTGTGAGGTAGGAAAATCGTCTTTAAAAATAGGATTAGTTGGTCCAGATTATCAAACGTGGAACCATAGATTGCCTTTCGAGCTTCTCCAACCAGCCTCGTCTTTAATAATCTCACTAAACTTCCCTCAGCTTCAGGAGGTAACATATCTACTGCCTCCTGGCATCCGTCGATGAAATTCCCCAATGGGATATATTTCCCATCGAAATATGGAACTAATTCCGCTGCATCTTTTAACGAAATCGAGTGTTTGTGATTTAACATCATTTTTATGGCTGGAGGTGCTTCTGGTATCGTTAATAATTCAGTGGTTAATTTCTCGTCACTAGTAACGTCGAGTAAAGTTTGATTTATGGATATATGGTTATAACTGTCTTGTGTTTCCTGAGTCCTGTCCCCTTCTGCTTCGTAATAAGCTATATTTTCTTCTGGTTCTATTTCCTTTTGTTCGTTGCTACTAGTTCCTGTTATAAGTTGCTTCCGTGTTTCTCGAGGGATTTTTGGTTTGGAAGTAAATGGATTAATCACTTCCTCGGTCAGATTTTGTCCTTTTGATCTCGTGTACATCACCTGGCTTTTAAATACGACTCTTCACGATCCCGAACGAGCCCCCAAAAATTTGTTACGTCAGGACTAAGCGTCACTCCTTGAGCTTACGGAAACGGTACGGCTTCGATTCGTTTCGACAAAGTCTGAAATTTGCCCCCTTTTGAGTCAATGGTAACACCAATTTACTCGGGACGGGACTGAGTCGTATTATGATTGAAAGGTGATGACGTAGGTGATGATAAATAGAGAAACAGCGGCTGACTAATTTTTCCTGTATTCATTTAATTATTTTATTTCTGTAATCTGGACGCGGTGACGAAACTTGTCCTTAATAATGGTTGCGGGTATGGCCATTGGTGCTGCGGTACCGTCAGGTGCACGCAATTGTATGAAAGAACCTGGGCTAATTTTGTCCAGGGTCTTCTCTATTTCGGACTCCTTTAATTTATACGATCCTAACTGGAGATCAATTAATGGTCTCTCATCCTCAGAATCTTCGATGTCTACTGCATCCGGCGGTAGAGGGATATCAGGGAGAGTCACTTCTCCGGTGGGTTGGACTTCTTCAATTTTGCTGGCCGAATAGTTATTTTTCAGAGAGACCGCCAGTTTTTGTATCCTCTCCTTTTCTTTTCTTGCCTTTTTCTTGTGGATTTTACATCCTTTGGGTTTTGGTTGTTTTTCGGTTCGTGGTGGTGGCGGAGGTAATGACAAGCTTTCACGAAAAGCTTGTTGCTTCTCTTTTTTATTAATTAACAAAGTCGGGTCCGCCTTTACCGCCTCTTCCCATTTCCTCTTCCAAACAGAAGTTTGTCGGGTACGTTTTGCCATTGTATTGGTTTAAATTGATTAGTGGCTGGTTCTGGTTCTGATGACTGGACTTCTGCTGGTTCAGCGTTTGAACTTGTACGTTCACTTCACTTCTACAGCACTGGGTAACTTTAAAACTCTGATATCGCACGTTAGGATTGCAGTTCAAGAATGCATTTTTCGTCGAGGGGCACCACGCTTAAATAGAGAGTTTGGGCCCTCCCACTACATCAGTTTCCAACGTATTTTTCCGAATGAGACAATGCAGTCCTTCTTTTGGCAACCTGACACCACCAGCAAGGGAGAGTGTTTAGGAAAATATTCGTCTCCACTTCAGAGCCCGTTGTTTATTATCCCTGTAAGTGTCCCCAAGTCAACACGTGGTCTGGTGCCAGATTTACATTTTCGCGGACACAAGGTCTACATTGTCTCCGGGGATCTTCGACATCTGGAAACTCTCTCTTTCGTCGTGTTTATGATTCTAAGCGTTTTAGCTATTTTGTATGTTTCCTGATCCCATCTGCCAGTCTCGTCCAGGGTAATCGAAATGTTTTTCTTGAAGGACCATTTATGATTTCTTCAAGGGTATAACCCTGGCCTCGAACTGACAAAGGGCATCGGAACACGCGGACGTAACATAATGGTCGTTCCGAAACCCATTCGTCTAGGAGCGCGTTGGGCGACCACACCGCGCCCTAGACCCCAATCGATACTGGATCGATAATAATGGGTCTCGGAACGCAACTGCGCGTGTGCCGAATCACCGGTCGGCACACCCACACTCTCGTTTCTACGTATCATAAACCTGCACTCGAACTTTAACGGGACAAGGATTAGGCGGAACGCCGAATTTCCTCGTCCTGCATGACACATGGGCATCATGGGCCTCTTGGGCCTTTCCGTCCGCCCTTTCCGTCAGCCCAACGCGGTGCCCACGTGGGGTACCTGACGGCCACGAGCGCGGCCGCATTGCACTTTACGCGACGTTGCCAATTTTCTCCGTCACCAACGGACATTTGGCATCGCCGCACCCCCACCCACGCGCATTCCCTTCTAAGGTCGATTTTGGCAGCGCAGGGTCTGTCAGTCTTCAGTCACAAAAAATCAATTGAACGATCAGTATTCAAAATTCAGAGCAAGGAACTTAGGACTTGCAATTCAGTTTTTCAAAGCAAGAAACTTAGGACTTGCACATTCAATATTTCAAACTTTAGTATATTTTAATAGTTTTCTTTTTATAAAATAAATTTACTTTGTCAAAACTCAAACGGGTTTTTGTAACGAAAAAATACCAAAGGCTCTAACTATCCGGAGTCTTAACATTTTTGGTCCTTCGAGCCGGAGACTTCGCGAACTGTAAAGTAACGTGTACGACCGTTCGCGAATTTCATATTCAAATAGTGAATTAATTGATAAACAGTGTGAACGAACTTAGTGAATAACGACTTTGGACTTAAGTGACTTTGTACTCACTAGAACTTTTATTTGCAAATTGTGTGACTACCAACAAGTGAACTCATACGCAAGGACCGGTGCATCAACAACACCTCAAGAACCTCCAGAGACGACTTCGTACCTGGACCGTACATTTGGGCAACCAAGGAGGCATTAGGACACGCATCAAGCAGAACGAGTGAGTCTCCAATCATTCCTTTCCATTCCTTGTACCTTGGACTTCAATTTGCGTTAATCGAAAATGGCATTGTCAGATCTCCAACTTAAAAGGAAGAATATGAAGGCTTCCTTAACGCGATTTAGAACTTATATTGATAACGTGACAGAAAACACATCAACTAGCGAAATCAAACTGCGTCTTGCGAAAGCGGAACCACTGTTCGAAACGTTCGAAGTGGTTCAAGAACAAATAGAACAAACGATCACTAACGATGCCGAACTTGAGGAGGAAAACGCGAAGCGTACGAACTTTGAAGATTATTAATTCGATGTCATTGCACGGGCAAAGGAAATAATCTTAAAACGCGAAACACAGGCAACGCGGTTTACACGTGCGGTGTCAGCAGCGTCTCTAAATTCGCATCTGCATGAGGAACAAATTTCGTATAGGCAACAGGCGCAACTTCCGATCATTACACTTCCAAAATTCGATGGCTCATACTCAGAGCCTAGCGGTCCCTGGCTTTTGTTAGAGTGGCAAAAATAACATTGTTAAACAATGTTTAGAGGCCATAGAGCCAGAAAAAGGCGACCGGAAAGTTGTCCGAGCGGCGCAAGTAAAGTTACAAAAGTAACGCGCCCGACTCGATTTTTGACGCTACCGTCTCGTCATAGGCACAAGCTCTGACCCGATTTTCAAAGGGTCATCTTGGTGCAAAAAGGCAACACGTCGCTAGAACTTAGAAAATTTTTCTAAGTTCAAAAATTTTTCACAAGACCTGAAAAATTTTTCACAAGATCTGAAATGCCACTCTAAGGTGTCCACAAAAGCTGGGTTCTGGAGCGATGTGCGAATACAGTCCAAAAATGCTTGGCCATAGCTTAACAGTCGCTCAAGTCGAAGATGGCCCCACCTCTACGTGGTCGCTTTGGGTATCAACCTTGCAAAACCTGCAAGGGCGAACGGGGCCACGGCGAAGCATCGAGAGGGACCGACTCTCGAGCTGCGTAAGCAGTGCTACCGGTACGATTCCGGACGGTCAACTTTCTGCCACGCTTCGGCTACACGGCAAACAAACACTTACACTCCTCACAGGGATAACTGAGGAAAGTGCGGCAGTGGTCCTCTGGTGGTTCGATCGCGATTAGCGTTCAGAACTCGCATGGAGGGTACAGTTTATAAACCAGTAAGGCACCACTGGGCCGCCAGATAGTACAGGGGCCCGGATCGGCCTAGCCAGCACGACCTGGCTGCCTCACCAGCTGGCGCATAATCTTGTCGGGCGTAGTATTGCCAGGAGGCGCCTGGAAAGGGACCATGCTACGTTCGGCGGGGGGCTCTACCGAGGCCACCATGCGTGTTCGACGTGAAATCGGGTGCGTCTTCGCCCTTGGATGTACACTGTCGTACGGAACTTGGGAATCCGCAGACAACGACACAAAACACAAATATACAAAAATTGGGAAAAATGATAAGCACAAAGAATTGTACAAATATCAAGTGTGCCGCCCAAGCCGCAAAACCAGAGCGTCCCTGCTCTAACAAAACTGCCCGTGAGAGGAGTGCTGACAAACCCGGCACGTCCTCCAAAATTGCCCAGAAGGGCCAAAAGGCTGGAGTAGCGGCCGGAGGAAAATCCTCCGGCAGCGAAAAAGCAGAAAAGAGCTTGACCGTCAAGCTCAGTCGGGTCCCTGTTCCAATTCGGAGCAGGGAAAACTCGACAACAGAGATAAAGACCGAAGTAGTCGAGGGGGGACCCATCGTGGGCACCCGAGACGAAAAAGTCTCAATAAGCGTGAAGGGCCAAGTCGCTGTTTCCTCCGTGAGCGGCGGCGCCGCGGCCTCTTCACATGTCGAAGCAGGTGCCTGTACGGCTATTGAGAGCCGAGGCAATGACCGTGCTCGAACTCCTGTCCCGTCTGAGGACATGGACTTCGAGCAGGTCACTTATAAAAGGAAGCGTCCAGTGAGCTCTCCGGAGCCCACGGACATTCCGGAAAAGTCCGTAAAGACGGTCCGGGTTACCACGCCCGCGGCGCCAGTCTTGAAAGACAAAAAGAAACCCTCAAAAGAGGGAAAAGAGAAAGTGGCGGTCGCGCCAAAGGCGCCGACTACCGGCAAGCCTTCCTCGGCTAGCCCGGTCTCCGGGAAAGAGTCGAGGGGTCAGAGTAAGAAGGCACCGGGAGCCGCGGACTCCGCAAATGTAACCAAAGGAAAGGCAGTGACGGAGGCACTGCCTTTGCCAAAATTTCGGCCTCTCGAGCTCGTAAGAGCCGAAGCCGTCACCCATGACAAGGCTCTGTTGAATCTTTGTCTCGATCCTCTTCGGAAGATCAACAAAGAAACGACAAGCCTCATCATGGAGGAAGTATCGGCACTGTCGGCCCTCGTGCAGGAACTGCTCCTACGGAACAGTTTCCTCGAGGGAAAACTCAGCGTGGCGGACGGGGAGATTCGCAAATCTCAAGTCGCCGTTGAGACCGCGGTGTCGAAGTCGCTGAAAGTCGCGAAGCGGCTCGAAGCGACTAGTGCGTTACCACCGTCGAAGCCGACGTCCTACGCGGACGCGGCGAGACGAGTTGGCCAGAAAGGCCTTCCTGCTGCGGCAAAATCGACGCCACTCCACGTGGTGAAGATCTTCCCCCAGGACAGGAAGACCTTCAAGGACAGTGATGCGACCAAGCGCGCTGTCCTGACTCTGGTCAAACCCACGAAGGCGCAGATCCGAGTGCGCTCGGTCAAGCGGATCCACAGCGGTGGAATATCCGTCGAGACCGAGAGGCCCGAAGATCTGAAGGCCTTTACAGAGTTGTCAAAGCTCAGGAACGCTGGGCTGAAGACGGCCTTGATTGAGAAGAGGAACCCGAAGATTATCATCTTCGACGTTCCTCAAAATTTGTCCGAGGAGGAACTAACCTCCTGCTTGAAAAAGCAGAACTCGGGAGATGCAGCCGGTCTCGGCGCGTCCGAAATCCTTAAGCCGCGGTTTAAGACCAAAGGCAGAGGAGACGGACGCTCGAACTGGGTTGTAGAGGTGTCTCCCAACATGAGAAAACAGATTTTGAGTAATGGTCGAGTGTTTGTCGGCTGGCTGTCCTGTAGAGCACAGGATTACGTCGCCGCCACTCGATGCTTCAAGTGTCAGATGTTTGGGCACGTTGCCAAACACTGCCGAAGCGACAGCGAAGTCTGTGATCATTGTGCCGAGAAAGGGCATAATTCTGCCGCTTGCACCAGCAAGAGCAAACAGCCGGTTTGCTCGAACTGCAAAGCAAGCGGTAAGAAGACCGGCATTAGCCATAAGGCGAGAGATAAGTGCTGTCCTTGCTACAAGGCGGCAGTGGAACGCGAAATCTCTCGTACCAATTATGGCTAACGCCGAGAATATTCGAGTCCGTCGACCAATGCGGATCCTGCAGCTCAATATGCAGCGATCCAAAATTGTCACAGACGAGACACGAATGAAAATGGACAAGAGGAACATAGATGTGTTGCTCGCACAGGAACCCTACAGTTTCCGCGGAAAAATCCCGGGACTAGGGCTAGCGACTCGAACAGCATCTTTTGGCACCGTGGATGGCCCGGCGTGTATGGCTGCAGTAGCAGTCAGAAACCCGGACATTACGGTCGTCAAAATGTCGCACCTGTCGGACACGCATCTTTCTTGCGTCCCTTTGAGCGGAAAATGTGGATCCTTCCACATCGTGAGCCAGTACTTTCAATTCTCGGAAGAGATTGAAGTAAGTCTGGCTCGACTTGAAAAGGTGCTTATAGCACTTAACCACAAGAGAGTCATTATTGCTGCAGATGTCAATGCAAAATCTGCCCTTTGGGGCAGTGCAGAGACTGACGGGCGAGGGGAAAAACTCGAAGAGTTCCTCGCGCAGCATGGACTGATTGTGGTAAACGAGGCCGGAGGTATTCCTACCTTTTCCGGCCCCGTCGGTGAGTCTCACATCGATGCCACATTCGTGACATTCGATATCTTGAACGCACTACGGTCCTGGAAGATTCATCCGAATCTAACATCCAGCGACCATCGAGCGATAGAATTTGTCGTCGACTTTGATGTCGACTTTGAACGCACTACAGGAAACCATTCCCGCCAGGGAAGGTTTCTTACGAGCAAAGCCAATTGGTTGAGATTTGACAAGCTCCTGCTCAAAGCAAAGAGAACTCTGCCCTGCGAGGACTTACAAAGTCCCGCAGAAGTCGAACAGCTCGCGGAAAGCATCGAAAACTCGATCATAACCGCACGCAGAGGTTCTATTCGCTGCAAGCAATGGAGCAAAAAGTCAGTCCCCTGGTGGGGGCACGATTTATCGAAGCGAAAGAAACTCGTCTATAAACTTAGACGAGACTTTCAGAGCGAAAGAGATGTGACTGTAAGAGCGGCCAAGAAAGCGAAGTATCTCGTCGAGAGAAAGGCTTTCACGGCTGCAGTGCGTAGCGCAAAGCTACGCAGTTGGAAAGCTTTTGTCACAGAACAGGGGAACAGAGAGCCATGGGGACTTGTATATAAGATCACCCAAGAAAAGCTAAATATTGATGAAGCTATTAGTAACCTTCGAACACCCGAAGGCGGCTATACGATGGATTGGCACACCACAGCGGAAACTCTATTAAATGAATTAATTCCGAATGACCGTACGGAAGACGAAACAGATCGTCAGAAACAGACACGAAAGGACGTTGCCACAGATCCAGACACAGAGGATACCCATTCCTTCTCCCTGTCTGAGATCGGCAACGCGATTTCAAGCCTAAAAAGGCGAAAATGTCCAGGTTTGGACCTTATTGAGACTGAAGTAGTTCAACGTTCGTGGGGTTCCCTGAACGGAGAGCTACTCAGATTATATAATGGATGTCTGAAATATGGAGTATTCCCTGTGCGATGGAAAGTAGGATCTTTAAAGATCCTACTCAAAAGTCCCATGAAACCGGGGACAGAAGCCAAATCGTATAGACCGATTTGTCTGCTTTCGATACTTGGCAAAGTACTTGAGAAGTTGATTGTTCACCGGCTCTCAAATGTGTTCCTAGATCCACGTTTTTCTTCGGATCGGCAGTACGGATTCAGATCGGGACGATCCACGGAGGATGCCGTGGTAAAATTCCGGAATCTTGTATCTGCTCGAGAAGAGAAATACGTGATCGCGCTCCTGTTCGATATCTCTGGAGCATTCGATAATGTTTGGTGGCCGAGTATCTTTAATAATTTAAAGTTACGAAGCTGCCCTCGAAACCTTTATCGGCTCCTGGCGAACTACTTCACGAACCGTGAGGCGACAATCGTCGCCAACAGCGGATCGGTATCGAAGTCAGTTTCAAAAGGATGTCCGCAAGGGTCCGTTCTCGGTCCTAGCTGTTGGAATCTCATTTTCGATGAGATTCTACAGCGACTTGTCAGCGGGTTCGATTGTGAACCCATCGCCTATGCTGATGACCTCCTCGTGATTGTCTCTGGCAACTCGAGGGTGGAACTTCAGGCAAAAGGGCAGGCGGTTGCGAACGAGATTTCTGCGTGGTGCGCCTCGCAGAAACTCTCGCTAGCGGCCGCTAAGACCGAGATGATTCTTGTTCGGGGAAACCTGGACTTGAATCGGGCCCCTGTGATAAAGGTGGACGGACGAAGCGTTCCTTTCAGTAATACCGTAAGGTATCTGGGAGTTCACTTCGATGTGCGATTGGGAATTAATTCCCATGTTGAGATTCTCCGGGCGAAATGCTTGCAAACGTTCAACGCGTTGGCAAGAATCGCCCGATCCAATTGGGGATTGGAACATCGAGCTCTGCGTACGATGTACAACGGCTTGTTCGTTCCGATCATAACATACGCCGCTGCCGGGTGGGCTGATCGGTTGGGCGCGAAGGCGAGGAGAATCCTCGCCAGCGCTCAACGTCAAGTCTTACTATGCACCACGAAAGCCTATCGTACGGTGTCTCACGATGCGATTCATGTAATCGCGGGTGCGATACCGATAGACTTAGTGGTCGCGGAGCGCGCGTGTGTTTATAAAGCTCGAAGACAGATCGATGTCGATTGCGGAAATTGTCATATCACCGGCCTTGCTCTGGCCGCCGAGGAAGTTTCGACATCTGCAGCGATAGCTGCGGTGAGAAACGAAATCCTTAGGGTATGGCAGAATCGATGGGTTTCGTCGAAGGACGGTCGAACGACTTTCCGTTTCTTCAAAGACGTAACTCAGAGACTCAAATCGTATTGGGTGGAACCAGACCACTATGTATCTCAATTCCTGAGTGGACACGGAGATTTCCGTGCGAAACTCAAGGAATTTGCTTTGGTTGAGGACAACGAGTGTGAGTGTGGTGAGATGGAAACATCTCATCATGTTCTATACTACTGTCCGAAATACCTGGTGGCAAGATTGTCCTTAGAACAAGCTGGCGAAAGAATCGGTCTTCCATGGCCGATTCCAGAGGCAGATTTAGTTTCGAAAACACTGTTCAAGGACTTCAAAACATTTGTCACAAAAATCTTGAAAGCGAAGCAAATTGAACGCAATACGCGGAATCAAGTCCAAGACTTGATCTGCTGAGATTAAGTGAGTGAGGGAAAACCATGTTCGTATCGCAGGGAGCAGCGATTGCCGCTGTTTCGGGAGTGACTGTCCCGCGGACCCGAGTTGGATGACCAGTGTAGGATAGAAAAATAAATTTCTGTTCAGCCAGAACTGGTAGACTTGTCGAAGCTGACGATCAGAACGCGGCGATGAACTTGTTCATCAATCTCTGGTAGCCGGGGTGGGACGTCAAGCCCCTCTCTTTGAGAGTGTCCCTACTGGGTTGGACTCTGGCTGGCAATACGTTGGTTGTGTCCGGGATCGCACTGAGCCTCGGAACCTGGGAAGTAGATGTCCGAACACCAGACAAAATTCGCAAAAGCCGGTATGAGCCGAAGAGCTCGAGGTACGGCGCGTCACGGCAGGCATTCTTGTGCCGGTGACATTGAAAAGCGAAACGAATTCTTGGCTCATACTCAGATTGGGTCAAATTTCGCGATACGTTCAAGGCAATGATTCATGATTCCGAGTCATTGTGTAATGATTACACTCGCCGCTATCTCAGTATAACATAGCGGACGTCACGCAAAAAAATTCGCATCCAAAACTTGGAACGTGCACGCTGTCGGACCCGAGTTTGGAACAAACTTCAAGAATTTACTGTAATAATACTCATTTTTTTGGCTGTCTTCGCAAAGCAAGTCTCAATGCATTATCCACGTGTTTCTCAAGTTGATAAACATCCTCTAACATAGAAATAATCACGTTTGTCTTTTATTAACAAGAATATATGCAATTTAACGGTACTAATCGCAGGAGTTATATTTTTTTAAATTAAACTTTGATCTTTTCCGGTTATATCGCAATCAAAATCGGTTTTCTACGTCGTGCAGTTTCGAAGATATAGTTTTTAAACTGTTTTTTACAAAAGGGGTTGTATCTCCATAGGGGATGGGTTTCGCACAAAACTTTTAAGACTTCTTTTTCTCATTTTTATGCGTTATATCCATACACCTAAAGTGTCCCAGGATTTTTGTAACACCCTGTATAGTAGACCATATTGAAGTTCGAAAAATTAAACAAATTTTTCAACAATTCATACACACAATTTTATTTTAAATTTTGTGGGAACGTGTGTTGTAGAGAATAAGAGTCCTTCTACTTTGTGGAAAGTCGCTTTATTAGATGTTCTCGCAGGCGCGTCAGGGATGAGACTGTCGTCCCGAAGACGCTTCCTTATCCTCGCCCGGGCTAGAGGTTGGACGCACTTGAAAACAAAGAATTCTCTAGCGTAAACAACGCCTAGCCCAGCGACGCAACGGCTGCATTCCTCAGGGCACTTGAAACATCGAGCCTTTATCTCCCGAACTCAACGGTCTTCGCGCCGATGAGACAAAGACTCGCTGTGGAAGATTGTGCGCACGACACGTAACATGTGCCGCCACAAATTTAGATACTTTTAACAAGACTATTTTTGTTTAATTAAACCGTTTTTGTCCACTTCTATGGTTAATATAGTTTTCGAATTAAGAGTTTAAAAACTAGACTTATACAAAACCTTCAGTGTCTTCCAATAATTAAATGTTTAATTATTTTGATAATTCCTTTCCATATGTTTTCTTTTTCAACATTTCCCATAATGTATGCAAGTTTTTAAACAATCTCAAATATTCTGCGTGACCCGTGACTACTTGACCCTAAATGCACCTAGATTGAAATTGTACTGTCTTCGGAAGCGTCTCTGATTTTTTTAAAACACTTATTCAACACATTTTTTTGAATTTTTTAATTACATAATTCGAAGGGAATGACAAACAGTAAGCCCCAACGCGGAGACTTGTCAGACATTCTTCTAAAGTACTCCCTTGCTAATAGTGTCTAGTTGCCAGATGAAGAAATCATTGTTTTGTTCGAAAAAAGTTACACATTGTTGTAGCTGATGGACCCAAAATCCTGTATACAGGGTGAGGCAATAATTATTAGCAACTTAGATATCTTCGAAACTATAAATTTTACAGAATAATTTACTGACATAAAATTGCACAGTACGAAGGGGGTCATCCGGTGGCTTTAATTGTTTTTTTGTAGGTGGAGATACTTCGGACATTTTTTTAAATGCACCGGTATGTTTTTGTTTCCGTATTATGATAGATGTTCTGAAAACGAGTTTAGCGACCTATTACATAAGGTTATTGAAGGTCATTGAAAGTAGAGAAAGGTGATAATACTTATTTGTGTTTCCAGGCGGGGCCTCTTGTACTTGACCCGAGGCAAGACTTTGTCTCTTGATAATGAAGTTTATGTTAATGAGTAAGCTATTCCAAAGTCATATCCCCTTCTACTTAGCTTACACCTTTGCATTTTTTACGCTTTTTTGAAGAAATTATTTTCATCTACGAAGAACATTGAATTACTATAATAAAAAAATCAATAATCGAAGAAAATTAACGAACATAATACTGTACAAAATTTCAAATGAGAGTCATTTAGATGTAAAAACAAATTAATCTTTTATCTAACACGATACATATAAGTACATATTCTTCTGACATGTAGTATCAGTTACGTTTCAATGTCCGTCAAGCTTTTTTGCATTCGAACCCAGATACATGTAAAATCACTAATTTAGTTGTTCAATGATGTTCAACGAGTTATACGTTATATATGTTAATTAGGCTCAGAAAATCTTATTTGAAGCCACATCAACTATAAGCATATTACTGATACATCTGAAAGTATAATCCTCAAAAAAGCGTAAAAATGGAAAGATATAGGCCAAGTCGAAGAGAATCTGACAGAAATAGCTTGCTCGTTAACATAAACTTTATTATATGAAGTATTTATTATACAGCATCGACACAATATCATCGTTAAGTAAATACTACATTCAATTAACTAAATTTCACAAAAAAGGATTTCTCCTCATTTAACTAATAAATCTGTTTACTGTCCAATTAAATGTTCTTGGTGGCCCGCTTTTTATGAAGCTTGATGTCCGAAAAGTAACGTAACAGATATTTGTACTCCTTTCTATTGTAAATATTAGGTTAACAGTCCGGATGTATCTGAGTAGTAAAATTTAACAAGTTAACAATCTGAATGTGCCTGAGTGGAAATTATACATACTTACATATATGTATATTGCCACGTGTTTTAACTATTGATGATAACATAAATTAAAAACAAACGACATACGATATTTAGGGGATTTTCATTCTGCACAGTAAAACGCCCGCTTCATACTGTATTTTAACAACTCTCATTTAATGTCAACCCGCGATGGCCCAGGAGCGGGGGTTGACGTCGAAGGACCCGACGAGGCCAACGGGCATTCGGTGTTCGTCTACGTCATCGAACGGAGCTATTTATCTAGCAAGCGATCACTCATGTTTGAGTGATATTAGCGCGTTAAATTATTAAGATAGTATCCCCAGTATAGTTGTATAATATATAGTCTTACATGAAGTAAAAACAAGAATGACTCGAACGATTAAAAGAAAGAAAAGATGTATTCAATGAGAATGGTCAAAATGTACTGCTCTGAGATACGCAGCGCATCTCATTATAAGAACACACCCTCACTTGAAAGCGCGTTATTTTGTCAGGGTGGTCTGATTTGCCACGCGCTTTCCAAATTCTTAAACCTAAACACTCTCGAACCATTCGACCTGTCCCGAGCTCAAGAAAAACAGCGAGAAAAACGTCTACAGTTACTATTTGAAAAAACGGCGGCGTTTAATCGGTTTTAAGCTTCTTGTTGCAATTTAAAGTTAAGCCTAAGTTTTATAAATTAAATGCATTGTTTCAACAATTTAAGAATTCATTTTAGTAAATTTATAAATTATTGATAGCCCTTGAAGATTTTCTGAAACCAGTCGGGTACTCTTGTACTTGACCAAATACAAAACCTTGTCTTAATTTTTGTCCAGTATGCCACCAATAGATTACATATAAAAATCTACATTACTGGCGAAAAAATCATCGTCACATGGCGTGAAAATATAGCGTGATGTAAGTTAGGGCCTGACACCGTCGGATGGCTACGAGCGGCTGCGTGACAGGAAAGTTGTGCTGGAGAATGTGGAAAGAGAGGAGAAGCAGACGACGTTTCTTATAAAAAAAGCGCTCCTTTGGCATCAAATATTTAGTAACTGGCTAAACCGATTTTTTCGTAATTAGTCTCAAATTAGTCGTCCCGACGACGCCTTTGCAAATATCATCGTACTACAAGTAATCCATCGACGCTCAGCTGAGATTTCGCCGAGCGACAGCTGTGCCCCTCTCCCCGCTAACCGCTCTACCAATCAACCGACACCCAAAGATACCCAACCATCCAAAAGAGTAGCGGCTGGACACTCAGGGCCAGACCACGATCTCGTCTCCTACCCTGACAAAGAGTAGCGGATAGTCATTCAGGGCCAGACCACGATCTCATCTCCTACCCTCACAAAGAGTAGCAGCTGGATATTCGGGGCCAGACCACGATCTCGTTTCCTACCCTCACAAAGAGTAGCGGCTGGACATTTAGGGCCAGACCACGATCTCGCCTCCTATTCGCCAAAGAAACCTTCTTCGAAGGAATAGCGGCTGGACATTCAGGGCCAGGCCACGATCTCGCCTCCCTTCATTAAAACACATCTACCACGATCTGTGCATGAAAGCGGAGCGAGAAGATTATTTGGCGACGAGGCATTTAAAGCCATAATAGAATAAGGCGAGAGTGAGTGAGGCAAGACGAGTGTATGTGAGAGCGAGACGAAACACAAACACTGACACCGATCAGCTGGCGATAGAGTGTGAGTGTATATACGTGTGCGGGAATAGATTAAAGAGATAGAATAGGATACTTTATGTACTGAATTTCACATTAGAGTAGGCAAATAGAATTAAAGGTGATATCATAGGACTAATGCAACGGGAATGTATGCAAGAGGAATGCATGAATGAGTGATAGAATAGGTAAAATTAGAGCATTGTACAGATAAGCATTAAGAGAGTACTTAATAAACCTAAGATTTAACTTTAAAAGTTTCCTAATTCTTTATCGACCTGCCCGAATCTAATATAAGTAAGGTCTGCTCTCATGGACTAGTGGTCCGACAAAGGGGGACGTACCGTTACAAACATAATCGAGTAACGAACCCACAAATTATTCAGTCTAACCGCTCGGAGTGAAACAAAAGTTACGAGAGTTATTACTTTACGACCTTACCGTAGCAGGTCAAAACCACAAACAGCAGGTGTCGGACTGCGCGTGCCCTTCAGCTTGCTTTCCGTACCTGTGCGACCATTTGTAGTCCTAACAAGTGCGTCGACCGATCCATTTGTATGAAAAATGTGTGTTTAAATGTTTGCGTACCGCGACACTAAAATGTGGCGGTGCACCGTCGTGCATGAACCACATGTCCGCCCGGCACGACAGCGGAACATCCTCCAATAAATGAGGCAAATTTTCGACCAGGAAATTTAGATAACCCTCCCCATTAAGCCTCGGCGGCAAAAAATATGGACCCACTAAATGATTGCTCACAATCCCGCACCACACATTTAAGGAAAACTGCCGCTGATTGCGGCACTCCACAACGGCATGTGGGTTTTCCTCGCTCCACACATGTGTATTTTTTAAATTTAACACACCGTCGCGCGTAAATCCCGCCTCGTCGGTGAATAAAACATTCGATACGAAGGAATCGTCCACCCAAGCCATCCCCCCCAACCACGCACAAAAGTTCCGCCTTGCCCCTGCATCCGGAGGCGACAATGTTTGTACGCGTTGTACGTGAAATGGATAGAGATCGTTCTCTGCTAATGTCCTCCACGCACTCATGTGCGACGTTCCGCACTGGGCACCTAATCGCCGGGTGCTGATCCCGGGCTCATCGGACACGCGACGTATAAAATCTTCTTCGCACACAGAAGTCCGCGTCGTCCTCTGCCTTCCGCGATTGATGTCCACGTTGCTGAACGATCGTTTGTCGCGTAAACGCTGCACCACCCGTTGAAATGTCTTTACATTTGGCAAATGCCGAGCAGGGTACCGTTGTTCGTACAACCGCCGCGCCGCGTACCTATTTCCGCCGGCCGAGCCGTATACGAGGACCATGTCAGTCAACTCCTCATTGGAATACCGATGCATGATTAAACAATTTTTACAAGAGAAATGCTGGTGTCGCACGAGTTCACGTATGACTGACTTTCGGGGTCTCAAAATTGTCATTCGGGGCCAAAAATTCTTTCCGTGAACCACCCCCACCCTGCTATCATCCTGGCGAGGAGTTTGGGGTGCTGGAAACCGAAGAAACCCGAAGTCGAAGTCCGTTTTTAACTTGGGTCCTTCGGTGGAAAATTCGGTGTACCCCGTGACGTAGGCGGTCATCGGTTTGTCCCCCCATGTCGCCATCGGTATCTGCTGGGCAGCAAGCATGAGGGTGCGAGAGTCTGGTTCATGTCCCACCGAACCGACCGGTCCCTTGAAGGGTTTTATGGCAGAGCACTATTAAGAATGGCGAGAGTGATCAATTTGCACTCGAGCAACATTTGGTTACAATAAAGAAAGGAAAGTAATAATACTGAAAGTGAATCTGTAATACATCAGGCTAGTCACGTACAGGCTAAAAATCCATGCGATGCGCCAACAACGGAATAATTTTCAAATGCCTGATCGCATTAATTAAATGATTATCGGCGACTACTTTTCGCGGGCCTTTCTCGCTGCTTCCGCTTCGGAGACGGTTCATACCACGAAGCACCTTCGTTTTTTCCTTTGTAGTATCGAACGTTCCTTTATGTAACGAACCTTCTTTTTCTTAAATTTCAAAAAGTTAAAAAGTTGCTGTTAAAGCGAACATCAATTTTCCTTCTATTCGTCTCACGAATAGTTTATTGCTGAGGATAATAAAGGCACCGGTCAAGAGCGAGTATACGTTTCTTTTAAAGTAGTAAGTAAATGGTAATAAGTAATCTGCGTGTCATAAAATAATTAAAGTCTCGCCAGATGTGGCACAACTAATGCGGTATCGAATCTGCGTCGCATGGTCGGAAGCCATTGAAATACCCTCTCATTGAAAAAAAGAAACGATAATCCGTTTCTTTTCAGCGCGCAGTGTACATTTCCGGCGCAGGGAAAAGTAAGCAGTAAATGAAGCATGTCATACCTGCCTCTTACCAGTCCAGAGCAACAACCAGTCCAAGCATGTACTGTTGTACATCTACTTTTAAGTTTTCCCAATAATATTTTTGTTTAATATGATTATACGTCTTCGTCACTCCACGATGTCCTCCAATAGGTGAATTACTCATTTTGTGTAATATTGATTCTCTCAAATCCTTTGGTGGATATTTGATAGATCCATTACAAACTATTATCTTCACAGGACAATTTAGGCAACTTAATCGTAATAAACCTAAGACATTTTCCCACGGCAAGATTTCTGTTGGTAAGCTTCGGGCTATACTTATACTGTTTATCTGTTGTTTTTCTACAAATTCTTTTAAACTGATCAAAGCTGTTTTTACATTACTTAACAATTTGGATGGACCTTCATCCTGATTATGACTGATGGGCAGAATTAGATGGCATCTTTTATTCCTTTTGACGGGTTTTACCTGGTTTAATTGTAGGTCGGTTAATGAGGGTATTTCTTGGCATTCAAACATTTTCTTGGCACCTGAGTCAATGGGCCTCCCATCAGTGGTGACGAGGTATAATAAATTATCCTTCCGGGTAAAGAAGAAATCTCGCGTTTCTAAAACATTATTTTTGAATTTTTGTTCCTCTGTAATCATGTGTCTTGTTGCCTTTGACTCCTCATTCTCAGAATCTTGAATTATGAAATTAGGGGTTTTGTCCCCTGATAAAGTTTCAGCTTCAGAATTTTCGTTTTCTGCATGTACCAGTGCTTGCATGGTAATTCCTTTGTGTATAAACTCTTCCGAGTCATCTACAGATTCATGATCTGACTCGTCGGTATAGTGTAAAGTGAGGGAGTCTTCCTCAATTTCCAGTTCCTCTTCTGGATCAGAATCTGCTTCTAGGTATTGTCGCACCTGTTCTTGGTCCCTTTCATTCGTCAGATCATAAGTTGGAGTGATAGCCAAACACTGAGTTTTCTGTATAGGATTTCTCGATAACGCGTCTGCGTTAACGTTAGTTTTCCAGCCTTATAAACAACCTCATATTCAGCGAGTTTTAGCCGCCAACGCAGGATCCGCATATTTACATCCTGTGCGGTTTTAAACCACGTCAAAGGTTTATGATCAGTTACAAGCGTGAATTGCGGACCTGCTGGCATTCCATCTCCGGTCCTCATATCTGCTTTCATATTGAAGGAAAAGTTTAGAAGACGGGTTCAAATAACTGAGCTGACCAACAAATCGTGTAAATAAACCAAGAAACGAGACTTCTCTGACTCTTTACTTCCACCCTCGTATCACCATTTATACACTAGTACAACTCAGTCCCATGCCGAGTAAATTGGTCTGACCATTGACTCACAAAAGGGCAAAACAGTGGGTTTACGAAACAAGTCGAAGTGCACCGTTACCGAAACTTTGAGGCGTATCGCATAGCCAGGACGTAACACACCAAAAGAATATACTTTATATCGAATGTAATACTCGAATACCAACCATTTAGTACAACATAATACAGGGTGTGACATATCATCGGGGACCGTTTTTTAAAATCGATAGTACGCAGCAAAAGGTTAAAAAGCACCGAGAAAGTTAGGTCCGAAAGTCACCCCCTAACGAGTTACAACCCCATTTGTAAAAAAATTTTTAAAAATCATATCTCCAAAATGGTACGTCGTAGAAGATCCGTCTTGATTGCAATATAACCGCAGAAGATCAAAGATAACAGAAAAAATATAATTGCTACGGTTATTGCTGTTAAATAGCATTTATTCTTGTTTAATCCAAACAACATCGATTACCTATATCGTAAAAGGTTTGTAACAAGTTGGGAAACATTAAGGGCATTCACTAAATCTTCCTTTGCGTAGATAGTGACATTTTTTTCGTAAACTTTGATCTCTTCCGGTTATATTGCAATCAAAATCGGTCCTCTACGACGTACCATTTCGGAGATATGATTTTTTTAAATTTTTACAAAGGGGGTTGTATCTCGATAGGGGGTGATTTTCGGACCTAACTTTATTGTTTTTTTTTCACCTTTTGATGCGTACTATCGATTCTGAAAAAAGGTCCCCGATGATATGTTACACCCTGTATAACCGTTTTTCGTATTCAGAATCATGCGTGTTTCCTCGACACATTAGCATGCATATTTACCAGCTGACTACGTGATTTTCTGCTTTCTATGCGGATATGCATGAACGCATATTGATGAAATGCATGAAGTATGAAAAAAGTATAAGCGTGTTAAGAAAATTGAGTTATAGAGAAAATATACATCATGTATACATGCATCTTCAATATCTGATGCAATTACTAAAAGGACATTGTTTATCAAACTAAATTAATTTAATTGTCGTTCTAGAGTTTAAGTTCCATCTAGAATTCAAGTGGAAGAGAAATATTAACGTAACTCGAAGTACATATAAGCGTTCCAGAAAACATGGACAAAAAAACGACTATAACTGAAAAAAAAGTATAAGCGTGTTAAGAAAATTGAGTTATAGAGAAGGATCATGCGAAAATGTTGTTGAACACTGTAATAAAAAGTGAACAATTTTCTTTTTATTCAGAAATCAATTTTAATACGAGAGAAATACGTTATCCTTAACAAATCATAAAGAATGCAATGGTATAGGCCAAGTACAAGAGGACGTAACTTTAGCATAGCTTGCTCATTAACATAAACTTCATTATACGAAATATTTAAAATCGAACCAATGTGAGCAAGTCCAAATTATTGTACAGCATCGACACAATACTATCGCTAAGTAAATATACTAACTACTGATCCAATTTTACAGTATACCTGCACAAAAATATACTAACTTCAGTGTTAAGATGTGTAGGTAATATTGTTACGTCCACACGCTCTGATGTCCTTTGTCAGTTCGAGACCAGGGAAATACACTTCGAAAATCATAAATCGTCTCTAAAAGAAAACACATTTCGATAACCCTGGTCGAAACTGGCAGATGGCATCAGCAAAACACCATGAAACAATAAAACTCCTAGCGCAATAAACACGACGTCTGTCGAAAAGAAATTTACCAGATGACAAACTCCTTAGAAGACAATGCAGACCTTGTGCCGCGAAAATGTAAATTCGGCACCAGACCATGTGCTGGCTAGGGGACACTTGAAGGGATGATTAACAGTAGGCCCTAAAGCGAATCTAACGCGATTCTAAACATTTTCCCTTGGTGATGGTGTCGAGTTGCACGAAGAGGACTGCATTGTCTAATCCGAAAAACGTTAGAAACCGAAGTAGTGGGAGAGCACAAGTTTTGTATATAAGCGTGGTGCCCTTCGACATGTCACCATTCTTGTGACTGAATCGCGACCCGAGACGTCTCCACGAACCCAAGTGTTTTAAAAATCGAGTGAAAAAGCAAGTGAGAACGAGGAAGATTCAACGACAAAACATCAAACTAGGACTTGATCTTGTAATCAAAAGTGAGTTACATCTTTAATGAATCCGTGGTGAACACCTGCTCAAATTCTTATCCTAAAACCATTGACTACTCCGGTCATACTGGACTACGGCGTCAATCCTTACAAAATAACAACTGTCCTACAAAGCGAAAGAACCGGGATCGGGTTGCCGGGAATCATATGATTCCAGGTGAATCATCTTAAACGGTCAGGAGTACCTGCGCGGCGAATAAGTTATCCTCAATTAAACCTTCCTATCCACAGTGGCAAGGAAACCCAAAGCACGGTCCGGTTGGCGTAGCAAGTGGGCCCAGGCGGTCAAGCAGGACCCCTCTCTAAAAATCAACTGGAGGGAGAAGCAGAAGATTTTCCGTGAAAAACTGCAAGAGGAAGCTCCACCAGCAGAAAATCGTCCGTCCTCAACCGATTCCAAAATTCACAAGAGGAAGGCCAAAAGAATCTTAAAACATTTTAAAAAACTTGCGACATCAATCCCAGGGAATTATACAAAGGAGAAAATACGGGAGGTCCATCCGACAGGAGAGGTCTCACTACCCAATATACCTCCGCCACCTGATGTCGTAGACATAGCTGATTCTGACGAAGAGGGTCGACTAATTAAAATACCAATAAATTCGACTATTTTAAGGGAGGATCAACTCCAAAACACTTTGGACCAATTAAATCCAGCGGACTTGGTGTTATTAGTTAATCCTGATGGGACGGAGGCCCCAATGCATGTGCCTGCAACGATTCTTAAAGGGAAATTCCGACGAAGGGCACAGATATCCGAAATCAAAGAAAAATAAAGGAAATTAATTGTTTACATTAAATAGTATCTTATCATCATCCTACTTTCACCCGTAATACAACTTACAAGGGGAGGCTACAGCAATGCACTCTGGGATTTCAATGAGCTTTTAACTGGTGATTCTATGGCCAAAATAAGTAAACACGTGTCCGAGCGTTCTTGCCAATGCGCCCTGGTTTTTGAGAAATCGAGTGTCAAAGTTTTGGAGTGGGGGGTTCACTACGCAAGTTGATTTGGCGCGCGCCTTCATAAGCCTTAAATGATTGCGTCACAGTATGATAGCAGTTAGCGAAGTGTCGAGTTTCACTCGAACCTCCGTGGAGGTAAGACGTGGTCATCCCTTAGCGCAAGAAGCGCACACGTGTCTTTAACGCCCCTAAATCAGTGAAAAATCAGCAAAGGTTTGCGGCTCAGCGTTAATATTCAGGATCAAAATTGTTCTTTTTTTTCCTTATCTTGTGCACACCAAGTGAATAATCATTATTTTCGCTTTATTCTAAATAAAAAAAAAATAGTGGGTTCTCACCCAATATCGGGGGTTACCCCCCCCCCCCCCCCAGTGAAAGTGACGAAAGTGCGGAAGTTATTTCAACAAAGCCATGTATGAATAATAAAGAGTTATCTCAACGTCCATCAGATTCTGTGATAAATGTGTCGCAGAAATTGCTCAGTGGTGAACCTCCCCACAACACCAGAAAAGCCGTGCCAAAAATCGTGGAAAACTTTACCACGTTTAACTCAGACAGCCGATCGATCACAAGAAGAGTCATAAGAAATATTGTCAAAGACGAAAATAATGTAAAAAGGCTTAATCCAGCACCAAGACTAATAAAAAGAAAATCAAAACAATCTTCGATTCATGCCGAGGAACCCATGGATGAAGAAATGAAAAACAAAAATATCAAAAAGATTAACCACCACCAACCCGAAGCCATCAAACAAACCACCAACGAAGTAAACATGAAACCGTCTTATGAGGAACTCTTACAAACAATACAAGAGCTCAAAAATACAATCCGAAGACTCTCTCAACATGCCGAAGAAAAGAAAAATTCCCAAAATCAAAATCAAGGTAATCAACAAAAATCTTGCCAGCAACCTGAAAAAACCTTGCTCAAAAACAGATTCAGTGTTCTGGAAAGTGAATTCATCGTTAACGATGAAAAAGAAATTGAGGAACCCCAAGCAAGCCACTACCCAGGTAGAAGTACAGAAAGGTCTGAAACAATAGCCAGGCCTGCGCCTCCACCACCACAGCTGACACGCACATGACAGGATGGCAACAAAAACTCCGACGCATTCCCGCCACTACCACCTACTAACAGGAAAAGGGCAAGAACGACCCTGGACAATGAAGCGACATCATTTAAACCGTCTTCCACCAAACCTCCGCCGATAAATATCATTCACCCTTCGGCTAAAAACACAATCGACCTAATTAAAAAAGAAGGTAATATTAACAACTTTTTCGTTAAAAAGTTATCGAATAATAAACACCTTTTACATACACAAAACTTAGACGACCACGAGAAAACTTGCTTGTTACTAAAAAAAAAATAATATCAATTTCTTTACATATACTCCGAAATCGATTAAACCCATTACAGTCTTACTAAAAAGTTTAGAAGGAGATTTTGACACCACCGAAATATTAAGAGAACTGAAAAGTTTATCTATAGATAAATAACAATTTACAGCCGTAAACAAGTTCAACACCAAACGCTCGATTAAAGAGAATGTAACTCTACCAATTTTTTTAGTGCAACTTTCTCCGGAAAGTAAAATAGAAAATCTAAAAAAAATAAGAGTCCTTCTACACTCGGTAGTCTCATGGGAAAAACTGAACAAAAAAGATCTGATGCAATGTAAGAGATGCCAACGCATAGGGCACCGTAGCATCTAATTGTAATTTAGAATATAGGTGTGTTAAATGCGACATTAAACACAATCCAGGAGAGTGCAAATTACCCCCACTGAATCACAACGACAGAGATTCTGACACCACGAAACCCTTCTGCATTAACTGCAACAACTTCGGCCACCCAGCCTCCTATAGAAGATGCCCGGCAATTACTGTAATTAAACAGAAAATCGAACAACGAAAGAATACTTGGCCATACAAAGAGAAAAAAAACTAATTAGCATTAACAACTATGTCACCCCTCATAAATCTTACAGCTCCATGTTAAACAACAAAAAAGTAAACCCTCAACAAACAACAAGCAACACTCAAAACAATACCAATTCAACTAGTATCATTACACAGGCATGTAACAATTTAACCCTCCCAACTAATATAATTGACGATATAATAAATAGAATAACACAAACAATTAACGGTCAACTCTCAAAAATAATCAAACAAGTCTCCGAAAATTCGGAGAAAATTAACCTTATATCGGATACTTTTGGACTATCATCTAATCCAGATGATTAATAACGCTAACAATTCGAAAATATCACTTAACCAATTAAAAATAGCCTCAATTAATGTAAATTCAATTATCACCAACGAAAGAAGGGTCACCCTCCTGGATTTTGTTAACTCACACCTACCGGACATAGTTTTACTCTGCGAAACGAAGCTAAATTTTAAGCACAAAATCAATTTTGAAAAATTTAACATAATTAGGACTGACAGGTTCAATGCTAAACAAGGTGGGGGTACCGCCATCATGATCAGAAATGACATAAAATTTAAAGTCATAAAATTAAACCAACCAACAATTACTCCACTAATAGAAACTACAATAATCGAAATTAAGCTACAGAACAACAAAAAACTTTTATGCATTGCCGCATACGCCACAGGTAATCACAAAAAAGAATTTATAACAGACCTAAAAAGTTTATTCGAGACATTAGATTTAAACAATTTAAATAACTACTACCTCATCGCCGGAGACTTCAATGCCAAACACAGCTCATGGGAGAACACAATTGAAAACTATAGAGGGGGGGCACTTTACAGATGGTACCAAGAAAACGAAATAACCTATAAATGTTCTTTATTAAGCACAGCCGTCCCATCGTTCCCAAAAAGCGCAGCCTTTCTTGACCTATGCCTGGTGGATAAGAGAATTGAATTTCACAACCTAATCAATAATCACCTCATTGACACTCTGGATTACGACAGCGACCATAGAGCCCTAATGATGCAAATTTCTGTCAATAGTACCGAATCATTATTATTAGACGCTCAATTACCGTCAGAAAAATTCAATTTTAACAAAGCTGATTGGACCAAATTTAAAGAATACTTATCTCAGGACAACAATTTCGATTTACCAAACGACAGAAACTTAACCTCAAATGAAATTGATAAATATATAGAGGAAATTAACGTACACATTACCGAAGCGATAAAAAACTCGGTCCCGCGTATTAACTCAAACTTTAACACAACAGACAGATACATCACCCCAAAAATTAAAAATCTAAGGAAAAAGAAAAGCTGCATATTAACACAGATTAACAACATCTCAAAAATCCAAAATTACTCACCACAAAACGAAAACATTCTAAATTCATTAAGAAAAATACTAAAGTCAATCCGATATAAATTAAAACAAGCTTTTCAAGAATCCGTGAGTAACTACTGGAAGCAAGAAATTTCCAAAATATCTGTAAAAAACAATAGGCAACTCTTCCCTAAAATCAATAGCATATTTAGACCAAAAGACAGAAATAATATTGAAATATTAAAGATCCCATCCTCCCAATCAAACCTTCTCAAAAACACAAATATAAATCCAAACACAGTAAAAACAGACGCGAACAACAATATCATAATCTCAGATACACAGGACAAATTAAATATTTTAGGTACACATTTCGAAACAGTCCATACTCAAAACCTCGGAATGGGAAGAGAGCAACACGCAAACATTATAGAACACAAAATTAACAATTTAAAAACTGAAATCAACCTAGATAAGCTTAACAACATCACCATATGTAAATTCTCCGCATCAAATACTGCCGACAACCCTAACGAAAACCTCATCCCTCCCAACTACTTCACCTCAACATTTAAACTCCACACTATTTTCAAACAGCTGAATAATAAAAAATCATCCAGTTTTGATGAAATTCCAAACATTGCTCTGAAACAATTACCAGCAAGATATATCTTCTATTACTCAATCCTTTTCAACAATTGCCTTAACCTAAGCTACTTCCCTTCAATTTGGAAAATCGCAAAATTAATCACCATAAAGAAAAAAGACAATGACGGCAGCTTGTCTGCAAGTTACAGACCAATTAGCCTACTCCCAAACATCAGTAAGGTGTACGAAATAATTATTAACAAAGCCATAGATTCTTTCTGTACCGAAAACAACGTAATTCCAGAGTGTCAAATTGGATTCAGATATAAACATTCAACCGTTCACGCAAACACAAAATTTGTATTGGATATATGCTGGGCGAGAAATGCTGGCGACTGCGTGGGAGCTGTCTTTATCGACCTTGAGAAAGCCTTCGACACTGTGTGGCTTGACGGTCTCTTCTTCAAATTACTAAAGAAAAACTTTCCGCCGCATCTAATTAAAACCATCTGGTCTATGCTACACGACAAAAAATTCATTGTTACTGACCACCACGAAAAGTCTCTCTCGACATTTAAAATCAAAAACGGCTTACAACAGGGGACAGTGAACTCCCCCATCTTGTTTAGCATCTATATAAGCGATCTAGTTAGATTATTTAACTTAAATAAAGGCAACAACCGCTCTGCCATAGCATTCGCGGACGACCTGTTATTATATATCAGAGGCAATAAACCTTCTCAAATAAAAACCGAACTACAAGAACTGTTCAATAAAACTCAGAGCTACTTTCACACCTGGAAACTAAAACTAAACACCAACAAATGTGAAACAATCTTATTTAGACCATATATTTCGAAAATTTCAGATGCCAACTCAGACGTAAAAACAAATTCAAAAAATTTTTTTTTGCATGATAACAACGCACCAATAGCAAAAATTCCGCACAAACAGGTCGTCCGTTACCTAGGCTTACATTTAGACTTTAAGCTTAATTATAACCACCACATACACACTCAAATCCTGAGGGCTCAAAACGCGTTCCATATGTATAAAAGACTTTTCTATGATAGAAACTTATGCAAATCCGTTAAAATATTATGCTACAAATTACTTGTTAGACCGATTCTTACTTATGGCTGTCAAATCTGGTTTAACATCAGTGCCAGCACGATGGAAAAACTAAGATGTTTTGAACGTAAATGTCTCCGAACCTGCCTCGGAAAATATAGATCACCTGAATCCAACTATACTAAACTCATAAGTAACATCAAAATTTACCAAGAATCTAAAATCATCCGCATAGACCTTCTCATTCTTAAACTAATCCGCAACCATTGGGCCAACATACCGTTTATTCAATCAAATAGTCTCATCTTCTGCTCAACCTATCCTAATCCCCTATACCATGAATAGTCAAGATCCACAGGCTACACCCCACCCGAATCTTTTATTTACTTAGATGCTAAAGGATATATCCAAAATCCTGAAAACATACCCATCATCTACCACGTCAACAGAAAAACTTACGACAAAAAAATAGACTATAACGTAAATATAAATTTCGAGCATCCCGATATGCGATTTACCTACAGTTTATCTTCTGTAGACAAAAAAGATAACCACAGAAAAAACAAAAAAAAATATTGGTGGTTATAATTATATAATTATAAGTATACTAAATCTATAACTATACATGTAAACAAGACTGACACTTGTTAATTATTTATAAGTAGTAACTATTTAAACTAGTTTTTTTCTCTTCTCGTGGAGCGTTTTGCTCTCCATCCTCTTACATTCCACCATCATAATGTTTATATCAGTACAGTTTTCTCTCTCTGCCGTTTTTGTACTTTAGTCTTTACAAATGCGAATCCCTTGTGATTATAACAAATAGTACAAATAGCAATAAGTGCAATTAAAACCCAAAGATGTCTTTAGACTACGAGTACTCAAACAGAGTCATTAGTCTAGTTAGTATTTTTATTGTTATAGTTACCCTTTTTTGTTACGTTTAAGGCTGTTTTTGTTATTTTTTTTTGTAAGTGTATATTTTTTTTGGCAGCAATAAAACATATATTTAAAAAAAAAAAAGTTAGCGAAGTGGTGAAGGCGCTCGCCTCGTAACGCAAGGGTCCTGGGTTCCAGTCCCTGTTGTACTGTCATTTTTTTATTTTTTATTTTTCTTTTACATTTCATTTATTAGTATAACCCAACGAAATTGAATAGTTTAACTCTTTCAAAAACTAGTATTTAAACCTAGAAATATAAACTTTCATTTTCAAAAATTTACTACACTCTTCCGTTGAGAAACTGACGCCTTTCCCAGGTATTTATCTATTCGATTAAATGTTGTTAATCGTGAAATATAATTTATGTAGTATTTATTTACGACGAACCTTTGTTGCAATGTAATGAAACGAAAACTGTTTCTTTAAATAAAATAGTTATGGGTCTTTTGCATACGTAAATAGTTATAGCATAACAATATTTTTACGATTCTATTACCTGTGTACGTACGCACAGGTAGCGGAACGATCCCTAACAATCCATACGATGTACCGAGCAGGCAAAGTAACACCCGAAGTGCGGGACACCGTTATAAAAAGTCTAGACAAGGGATACTAGAATGATAGGAAAATTCCAGGAATCTTGTACAGTAAATTCATGGATACATAGACTAGCACTTTATTATTCACATATTGCATCGTTGTTATAAATATACAAATTAATCGTCGTTAAAATTGTCGTCGTCATTATCACTATAATTATTCGTACAATTTTTCGCAAATATACATATTAATCGTCGTCAAGATTGTCGTCGTCATTATCACTAGTGCTATTGCTATTACTATCGTCGGTGGTATTAGAACTATCTTCATCGAGTGGTACACAATTTTTTGGATGGTAAGCGTCATAAAAGCATGTAAAACATAAGTATTGTCTACACATCGCTCATCGCATGAATGATGTAGCCGTACAATCACAATTACATTCCCTCAATTCCCGTGGGAAGCATATTTCATTTACGTTTCCGAACATGCTTCGCTCCGGTATTAATTTTGCCGCGAACCATGCAAACTTTACCATTTCTTTAAAAATAGGAGCGGACAGTTGGTAGTGTACCAGGGAATGCATTTGAATTTGTTACCTGTGCGCGTATGCAATAAATGATCCCTTGCAGCACAAACGTTGTACCGAGCAGGTCAAGTAATACCCAAGGTATAGGACTATTTTATGAAACGTCTAGACAAGGCATACTACAATGGTAGGAAAATTCAGGACTCCGAATGTTCCGTTAGAGGACTTATAAGAAACGTCCTGACAAATGGTCAATCGTCATTCCTGTTTCATTAGGTGCATTAGCAACACGGTAGTGAGCAACGCGTAGTGTCAAAATTAAAAGTTGAAAATGGCAAAGGAGATTATTGTTTGTGGACCATCAACAAGTGCAGAAGATGCATTTCCATTCATGGCACTGTATAAGAAACAGGACGTTATAGATGGACTGAAGGTGTGCAGTCAGATTTTGAACTCATTGAAGATTATTGAAGGATTGCCAAGTGAAAAAATGTCCGAGAAACATATTCTTATGGGCGAAAAATTTGCGGAATCTGTGATCGGAGTATTAAAAGACTTCGAGTTTGAAGATGAAGATGAACTTCATGCTCATTCACAGGATGAAGCAGAGGAAGATGAAAAGGACGTGCAGATCCGTACTTCACCTTCCGCAAGGAGCTCAAGTTTTTCCTCTAACACATCTAGTAGTATTGGAAGCTCTGAGGAGTATGAACCCAATAAAAAGAAAATAAAATCAGGTGATTTTATTTCCATAGAGATAAAAAAAAAGTTGTGCATTTGGCTCGGGCGCACCCGAAGTGGAGTATAAAAACTCTACAACGCTATGGTTGTAGCGCTCTTCGTCGAAAAAGCGATCTGAAGCGTTGGGAAGAGGAAATAAATAAAGGTTGTGCGAAGGAAAAATATCAGGCGATTAATGAGTGGACCTACGACCGTTTTTGCGAAGCGAGGGATGCGAAGAAGCCGGTCACCACAAGGATGCTTCAAGAATGGGCGACACAGGGAGCATTACAGCACGCGTCTGAAGACTTTAAATTTAGAGCCTCGGAAGCATGGGTGAAGAAGTTTAAGGCAAACTATAAAATTCGCCAAAGAAAAATAACGCGCTATGTCAAATCCAGACAGGGAATGGATCTTGATAAAATTTCCAAAGAAGCGGAAATATTTCAAGACCGAGTAGCACAAAAGATTCCGCAATTTTATCGGGAATTTGTGATCAACACGGATCAAACAGGGTGTGAGTATCGGTTTGATATGCGCAGAACTTTATCAATTAAGGGGGAAAAGGTGACGGAGGTGTATTTGGGTAATTTTAATAAAGTTACGCATAGTTATACCGCACAGTACGCCATCACGGCCGCTGGTACTCTTTTACCAAGAGTTTTCTTGTGTATGCAAGAACCTAGTGGCAATTTTGGACCCCGGGTCACAGCTTCCATTGATGAGATTTGCAAAAAATACGGCAATGTATTTGTCACTGCATCCAAATCAGGGAAGCTATCCAAACCCCATTTTAGCAGTTTTGTCAAAAATATAATTGCACCCTACTGCCAAAATAATAAATTTTTAATAGTTTTGGATTCATGGGGCGGGTAGACAGATGCTGCACATTTTCAAAATGTATTTTCTGACGATAATAGGAATTGCACAGCTCATATCGAAATTATTCCTCCGCACTGCACACCATTTTGCCAGCCGTGTGACATATATTTCTTCCGTCAAGTGAAAATATTAAAAAAAAAATTCAGAATTCGTATCAAGTTTTAAACGACAACAGGCAACTGACATCGCGAGAAGACGCAATTAAAATGCATTCCCTGGTACACTACCAACTGTCCGCTCCAATTTTTAAAGAAATGGTAAAGGTTGCATGGTTCGCGGCAAAATTAATACCGGAGCGAAGCATGTTCGGAAACGTAAATGAAATATGCTTCCCACGGGAATTGAGGGAATGTAATTGTGATTGTACGGCTACATCATTCATGCGATGCGCGATGTGTAGACAATACTTATGTTTTACATGCTTTTATGACGCTTACCATCCAAAAAATTGTGTACCACTCGATGAAGATAGTTCTAATACCACCGACGATAGTAATAGCAATAGCACTAGTGATAATGACGACGACAATCTTGACGACGATTAATATGTATATTTGCGAAAAATTGTACGAATAATTATAGTGATAATGACGACGACAATTTTAACGACGATTAATTTGTATATTTATAACAACGATGCAATATGTAAATAATAAAGTGCTAGTCTATGTATCCATGAATTTACTGTACAAGATTCCTGGAATTTTCCTATCATTCTAGTATCCCTTGCCTAGACTTTTTATAACGGTGTCCCGCACTTCGGGTGTTACTTTGCCTGCTCGATACATCGTATGGATTGTTAGGGATCGTTCCGCTACCTGTGCGTACGTACACAGGTAATAGAATCGTAAAAATATTGTTATGCTATAACTATTTACGTATGCAAAAGACCCATAACTATTTTATTTAAAGAAACAGCTTTCGTTTCATTACATTGCAACAAAGGTTCGTCGTAAATAAATACTACATAAATTATATTTCACGATTAACAACATTTAATCGAATAGATAAATACCTGGGAAAGGCGTCAGTTTCACAACGGAAGAGTGTAGTAAATTTTTGAAAATGAAAGTTTATATTTCTAGGTTTAAATACTAGTTGTTAAAAGAGTTAAACTATTCAATTTCGTTGAGTTATACTAATAAATGAAACGTAAAAGAAAAATAAAAAATAAAAAAATGACACTACAACAGGGACTGGAACCCAGAACCCTTGCGTTACGAGGCGAGCGCCTTCACCACTTCGCTAACTTTTTTTTTTTTTTAAACATATGTTTTATTGCTGCCGAAAAAAATATACAGTTACAAAAAAAATAACAAAAACAGCCTTAAACGTAACAAAAAAGGGTAACTATAACAAAAAAAATACTAACTAGACTAATGACTCTGTTTGAGTACTCGTAGTCTAAAGACATCTTTGGGTTTTAATTGCACTTATTGCTATTTGTACTATTTGTTATAATCACAAGGGATTCGCATTTGTAAAGACTAAAGTACAGAAACGGCAGAGAGAGAAAACTGTACTGATATAAACATTATGATGGTGGAATGTAAGAGGATGGAGAGCAAAACGCTCCACGAGAAGAGAAAAAAAAGAAAGAAAAAAACTAGTTTAAATAGTTACTACTTATAAATAATTAACAAGTGTCAGTCTTGTTTACATGTATAGTTATAGATTTAGTATACTTATAATTATATAATTATAACCACCAATATTTTTTTTTGTTTTTTCTGTGGTTATCTTTTTTGTCTACAGAAGATAAACTGTAGGTAAATCGCATATCGGGATCCTCGAAATTTATATTTACGTTATAGTCTATTTTTTTGTCGTAAGTTTTTCTGTTGACGTGGTAGATGATGGGTATGTTTTCAGGATTTTGGATATATCCTTTAGCATCTAAGTAAATAAAAGATTCGGGTGGGGTGTAGCCTGTGGATCTTGAGTTTTCATGGTATAGGGGATTAGGATAGGTTGAGCAGAAGATGAGACTATTTGATTAAATAAACGGTATGTTGGCCCAATGGTTGCGGATTAGTTTAAGAATGAAAAGGTCTATGCGGATGATTTTAGATTCTTGGTAAATTTTGATGTTACTTATGAGTTTAGTATAGTTGGATTCAGGTGATCTATATTTTCCGAGGCAGGTTCGGAGACATTTACGTTCAAAACATCTTAGTTTTTCCATCGTGCTGGCACTGATGTTAAACCAGATTTGACAGCCATAAGTAAGAATCGGTCTAACAAGTAATTTGTAGCATAATATTTTAACGGATTTGCATAAGTTTCTATCATAGAAAAGTCTTTTATGCATATGGAACGCGTTTTGAGCCCTCAGGATTTGAGTGTGTATGTGGTGGTTATAATTAAGCTTAAAGTCTAAATGTAAGCCTAGGTAACGGACGACCTGTTTGTGCGGAATTTTGTGCTATTGGTGCGTTGTTATCATGCAAAAAAAAATTTGTTGAATTTGTTTTTACGTCTGAGTTGGCATCTGAAAATTTCGAAATATATGGTCTAAATAAGATTGTTTCACATTTGTTGGTGTTTAGTTTTAGTTTCCAGGTGTGAAAGTAGCTCTGAGTTTTATTGAACAGTTCTTGTAGTTCGGTTTTTATTTGAGAAGGTTTATTGCCTCTGATATATAATAACAGGTCGTCCGCGAATGCTATGGCAGAGCGGTTGTTGTCTTTATTTAAGTTAAATAATCTAAGTAGATCGCTTATATAGATGCTAAACAAGATGGGGGAGTTCACTGTCCCCTGTTGTAAGCCGCTTTTGATTTTAAATGTCGAGAGAGACTTTTCGTGGTGGTCTTAACAATGAATTTTTTGTCGTGTAGCATAGACCAGATGGTTTTAATTAGATGCGGCGGAAAGTTTTTCTTTAGTAATTTGAAGAAGAGACCGTCAAGCCACACAGTGTCGAAGGCTTTCTCAAGGTCGATAAAGACAGCTCCCACGCAGTCGCCAGCATTTCTCGCCCAGCATATATCCGATACAAATTTTGCGATTGCGTGAACGGTTGAATGTTTAAATCTGAATCCAAATTGACACTCTGGAATTACGTTGTTTTCGGTACAGAAAGAATCTATGGCTTTGTTAATAATTATTTCGTACACCTTACTGATGTTTGGGAGTAGGCTAATTGGTCTGTAACTTGCAGGCAAGCTGCCGTCTTTGTCTTTTTTCTTTATGGTGATTAATTTTGCGATTTTCCAAATTGAAGGGAAGTAGCTTAGGTTAAGGCAATTGTTGAAAAGGATTGAGTAATAGAAGATATATCTTGCTGGTAATTGTTTCAGAGCAATGTTTGGAATTTCATCAAAACTGGATGATTTTTTATTATTCAGCTGTTTGAAAATAGTTTGGAGTTTAAATGTTGAGGTGAAGTAGTTGGGAGGGATGAGGTTTTCGTTAGGGTTGTCGGCAGTATTTGATGCGGAGAATTTACATATGGTGATGTTGTTAAGCTTATCTAGGTTGATTTCAGTTTTTAAATTGTTAATTTTGTGTTCTATAATGTTTGCGTGTTGCTCTCTTCCCATTCCGAGGTTTTGAGTATGGACTGTTTCTAAATGTGTACCTAAAATATTTAATTTGTCCTGTGTATCTGAGATTATGATATTGTTGTTCGCGTCTGTTTTTACTGTGTTTGGATTTATATTTGTGTTTTTGAGAAGGTTTGATTGGGAGGATGGGATCTTTAATATTTCAATATTATTTCTGTCTTTTGGTCTAAATATGCTATTGATTTTAGGGAAGAGTTGCCTATTGTTTTTTACAGATATTTTGGAAATTTCTTGCTTCCAGTAGTTACTCACGGATTCTTGAAAAGCTTGTTTTAATTTATATCGGATTGACTTTAGTATTTTTCTTAATGCATTTAGAATGTTTTCGTTTTGTGGTGAGTAATTTTGGATTTTTGAGATGTTGTTAATCTGTGTTAATATGCAGCTTTTCTTTTTCCTTAGATTTTTAATTTTTGGGGTGATGTATCTGTCTGTTGTGTTAAAGTTTGAGTTAATACGCGGGACCGAGTTTTTTATCGCTTCGGTAATGTGTACGTTAATTTCCTCTATATATTTATCAATTTCATTTGAGGTTAAGTTTCTGTCGTTTGGTAAATCGAAATTGTTGTCCTGAGATAAGTATTCTTTAAATTTGGTCCAATCAGCTTTGTTAAAATTGAATTTTTCTGACGGTAATTGAGCGTCTAATAATAATGATTCGGTACTATTGACAGAAATTTGCATCATTAGGGCTCTATGGTCGCTGTCGTAATCCAGAGTGTCAATGAGGTGATTATTGACTAGGTTGTGAAATTCAATTCTCTTATCCACCAGGCATAGGTCAAGAAAGGCTGCGCTTTTTGGGAACGATGGGACGGCTGTGCTTAATAAAGAACATTTATAGGTTATTTCGTTTTCTTGGTACCATCTGTAAAGTGCCCCCCCTCTATAGTTTTCAATTGTGTTCCCCCATGAGCTGTGTTTGGCATTGAAGTCTCCGGCGATGAGGTAGTAGTTACTTAAATTGTTTAAATCTAATGTCTCGAATAAACTGTTTAGGTCTGTTATAAATTCTTTTTTGTGATTACCTGTGGCGTATGCGGCAATGCATAAAAGTTTTTTGTTGTTCTGTAGCTTAATTTCGATTATTGTAGTTTCTATTAGTGGAGTAATTGTTGGTTGGTTTAATTTTATGACTTTAAATTTTATGTCATTTCTGATCATGATGGCGGTACCCCCACCTTGTTTAGCATTGAACCTGTCAGTCCTAATTATGTTAAATTTTTCAAAATTGATTTTGTGCTTAAAATTCAGCTTCGTTTCGCAGAGTAAAACTATGTCCGGTAGGTGTGAGTTAACAAAATCCAGGAGGGTGACCCTTCTTTCGTTGGTGATAATTGAATTTACATTAATTGAGGCTATTTTTAATTGGTTAAGTGATATTTTCGAATTGTTAGCGTTATTAATCATCTGGATTAGATGATAGTCCAAAAGTATCCGATATAAGGTTAATTTTCTCCGAATTTTCGGAGACTTGTTTGATTATTTTTGAGAGTTGACCGTTAATTGTTTGTGTTATTCTATTTATTATATCGTCAATTATATTAGTTGGGAGGGTTGAATTGTTACATGCCTGTGTAATGATACTAGTTGAATTGGTATTGTTTTGAGTGTTGCTTGTTGTTTGTTGAGGGTTTACTTTTTTGTTGTTTAACATGGAGCTGTAAGATTTATGCGGGGTGACATAGTTGTTAATGCTAATTAGTTTTTTTTCTCTTTGTATGGCCAAGTATTCTTTCGTTGTTCGATTTTCTGTTTAATTACAGTAATTGCCGGGCATCCTCTATAGGAGGCTGGGTGGCCGAAGTTGTTGCAGTTAATGCAGAAGGGTTTCGTGGTGTCAGAATCTCTATCGTTGTGATTCAGTGGGGGTAATTTGCACTCTCCTGGATTGTGTTTAATGTCGCATTTAACACACCTATATTCTAAATTACAATTAGATGCTACGGTGCCCTATGCGTTGGCATCTCTTACATTGCATCAGATCTTTTTTGTTCAGTTTTTCCCATGAGACTACCGAGTGTAGAAGGACTCTTATTTTTTTTAGATTTTCTATTTTACTTTCCGGAGAAAGTTGCACTAAAAAAATTGGTAGAGTTACATTCTCTTTAATCGAGCGTTTGGTGTTGAACTTGTTTACGGCTGTAAATTGTAATTTATCTATAGATAAACTTTTCAGTTCTCTTAATATTTCGGTGGTGTCAAAATCTCCTTCTAAATTTTTTAGTAAGACTGTAATGGGTTTAATCGATTCCGGAGTATATGTAAAGAAATTGATATTATTTTTTTTTTAGTAACAAGCAAGTTTTCTCGTGGTCGTCTAAGTTTTGTGTATGTAAAAGGTGTTTATTATTCGATAACTTTTTAACGAAGAAGTTGTTAATATTACCTTCTTTTTTAATTAGGTCGATTGTGTTTTTAGTCGAAGGGTGAATGATATTTATCGGCGGAGGTTTGGTGGAAGAGGGTCGTTCTTGCCCTTTTTCTGTTAGTAGGTGGTAGTGGCGGGAATGCGTCGGAGTTTTTGTTGCCATCCTGTCATGTGCGTGTCAGCTGTGGTGGTGGAGGCGCAGGCCTGGCTATTGTTTCAGACCTTTCTGTACTTCTACCTGGGTAGTGGCTTGCTTGGGGTTCCTCAATTTCTTTTTCATCGTTAACGATGAATTCACTTTCCAGAACACTGAATCTGTTTTTGAGCAAGGTTTTTTCAGGTTGCTGGCAAGATTTTTGTTGATTACCTTGATTTTGATTTTGGGAATTTTTCTTTTCTTCGGCATGTTGAGAGAGTCTTCGGATTGTATTTTTGAGCTCTTGTATTGTTTGTAAGAGTTTCTCATAAGACGGTTTCATGTTTACTTCGTTGGTGGTTTGTTTGATGGCTTCGGGTTGGTGGTGGTTAATCTTTTTGATATTTTTGTTTTTCATTTCTTCATCCATGGGTTCCTCGGCATGAGTCGAAGATTGTTTTGATTTTCTTTTTATTAGTCTTGGTGCTGGATTAAGCCTTTTTACATTATTTTCGTCTTTGACAATATTTCTTATGACTCTTCTTGTGATCGATCGGCTGTCTGAGTTAAACGTGGTAAAGTTTTCCACGATTTTTGGCACGGCTTTTCTGGTGTTGTGGGGAGGTTCACCACTGAGCAATTTCTGCGACACATTTATCACAGAATCTGATGGACGTTGAGATAACTCTTTATTATTCATACATGGCTTTGTTGAAATAACTTCCGCACTTTCGTCACTTTCACTGGGGGGGGGGGGTAACCCCCGTTATTGGGTGAGAACCCACTATTTTTTTTTTATTTAGAATAAAGCGAAAATAATGATTATTCACTTGGTGTGCACAAGATAAGGAAAAAAAAGAACAATTTTGATCCTGAATATTAACGCTGAGCCGCAAACCTTTGCTGATTTTTCACTGGTTTAGGGGCGTTAAAGACACGTGTGCGCTTCTTGCGCTAAGGGATGACCACGTCTTACCTCCACGGAGGTTCGAGTGAAACTCGACACTTCGCTAACTGCTATCATACTGTGACGCAATCATTTAAGGCTTATGAAGGCGCACGCCAAATCAACTTGCGTAGTGAACCCCCCACTCCAAAACTTTGACTCTCAATTTCTCAAAAACCAGGGCGCATTGGCAAGAACGCTCGGACACGTGTTTACTTATTTTGGCCATAGAATCACCAATTAAAAGCTCATTGAAATCCCAGAGTCCATTGCTGTAGCCTCCCCTTGTAAGTTGTATTACGGGTGAAAGTAGGATGTTGATAAGATACTATTTAATGTAAACAATTAATTTCCTTTATTTTTCTTTGATTTCGGATATCTGTGCCCTTCGTCGGAATTTCCCTTTAAGAATCGTTGCAGGCACATGCATTGGGGCCTCCGTCCCATCAGGATTAACTAATAACACCAAGTCCGCTGGATTTAATTGGTCCAAAGTGTTTTGGAGTTGATCCTCCCTTAAAATAGTCGAATTTATTGGTATTTTAATTAGTCGACCCTCTTCGTCAGAATCAGCTATGTCTACGACATCAGGTGGCGGAGGTATATTGGGTAGTGAGACCTCTCCTGTTGGATGGACCTCCCGTATTTTCTCCCTTGTATAATTCCCTGGGATTGATGTCGCAAGTTTTTTAAAATGTTTTAAGATTCTTTTGGCCTTCCTCTTGTGAATTTTGGAATCGGTTGAGGACGGACGATTTTCTGCTGGTGGAGCTTCCTCTTGCAGTTTTTCACGGAAAATCTTCTGCTTCTCCCTCCAGTTGATTTTTAGAGAGGGGTCCTGCTTGACCGCCTGGGCCCACTTGCTACGCCAACCGGACCGTGCTTTGGGTTTCCTTGCCACTGTGGATAGGAAGGTTTAATTGAGGATAACTTATTCGCCGCGCAGGAGGTACTCCTGACCGTTTAAGATGATTCACCTGGAATCATATGATTCCCGGCAACCCGATCCCGGTTCTTTCGCTTTGTAGGACAGTTGTTATTTTGTAAGGATTGACGCCGTAGTCCAGTATGACCGGAGTAGTCAATGGTTTTAGGATAAGAATTTGAGCAGGTGTTCACCACGGATTCATTAAAAATGTAACTCACTTTTGATTACAAGATCAAGTCCTAGTTTGATGTTTTGTCGTTGAATCTTCCTCGTTCTGACTTGCTTTTTCACTCGATTTTTAAAACACTTGGGTTCGTGGAGACGTCTCGGGTCGCGATTCAGTCACAAGAATGGTGACATGTCGAAGGGCACCACGCTTATATACAAAACTTGTGCTCTCCCACTACTTCGGTTTCTAACGTTTTTCGGATTAGACAATGCAGTCCTCTTCGTGCAACTCGACACCATCACCAAGGGAAAATGTTTAGAATCGCGTTAGATTCGCTTTAGGGCCTACTGTTAATCATCCCTTCAAGTATCTCCAAGCCAGCACATGGTCTGGTGCCGAATTTACATTTTCGCGGCACAAGGTCTGCATTGTCTTCTAAGGAGTTTGTCATCTGGTAAATTTCTTTTCGACAGACGTCGTGTTTATTGCGCTAGGAGTTTTATTGTTTCATGGTGTTTTGCTGATGCCATCTGCCAGTCTCGACCAGGGTTATCGAAATGTGTTTTCTTTTAGAGACGATTTATGATTTTCGAAGTGTATTTCCCTGGTCTCGAACTGACAAAGGACATCAGAGCGTGTGGACGTAACAATATTACCTACACATCTTAACACTGAAGTTAGTATATTTTTGTGCAGGTATACTGTAAAATTGGATCAGTAGTTAGTATATTTACTTAGCGATAGTATTGTGTCGATGCTGTACAATAATTTGGACTTGCTCACATTGGTTCGATTTTAAATATTTCGTATAATGAAGTTTATGTTAATGAGCAAGCTATGCTAAAGTCACGTCCTCTTGTACTTGGCCTATACCTTTGCATTCTTTATGATTTGTTAAGGATAACGTATTTCCCTCGTATTAAAATTGATTTCTGAATAAAAAGAAAATTGTTCACTTTTTATTACCGTGTTCAACAACATTTTCGCATGATCCTTCTCTATAACTCAATTTTCTTAACACGCTTATACTTTTTTTTCAGTTATAGTCGTTTTTCTGTCCATGTTTTCTGGAACGCTTATATGTACTTCGAGTTACGTAAATATTTCTCTTCCACTTGAATTCTAGATGGAACTTAAACTCTAGAACGACAATTAAATTAATTTAGTTTGATAAACAATGTCCTTTTAGTAATTGCAGCAGATATTGAAGATGCATATATACATGATGTATATTTTCTCTATAACTCAATTTTCTTAACACGCTTAAACTTTTTTCATACTTCATGCATTTCATCAATATGCGTTCATGCATATCCGCATAGAAAGCAGAAAATCACGTAGTCAGCTGGTAAACATGCATGCTAATGTGTCGAGGAAACACGCATGATTCTGAATACGAAAAACGGTTATACAGGGTGTAACATATCATCGGGGACCTTTTTTCAGAATCGATAGTACGCATCAAAAGGTGAAAAAAAACAATAAAGTTAGGTCCGAAAATCACCCCCTATCGAGATACAACCCCCTTTGTAAAATTTTTTAAAAAATCATATCTCCGAAATGGTACGTCGGAGAGGACCGATTTTTATTGCAATATAACCGGAAGAGACCAAAGTTTACGAAAAAATATCACTATCTACGCAAAGGAAGATTTAGTGAATGCCCTTAATGTTTCCCAAGTTGTTACAAACCTTCTACGATTAGGTAATCGACGTTGTTTGGATTAAACAAGAATAAATGCTATGTAACAGCAATAACCGAAGCAATTATATTTTTTTCTGTTATCTTTGATCTTCTGCGGTTATATTGCAATCAAAACAGATCTTCTACGACGTACCATTTCGGAGATATGATTTTTTAAAAATTTTTTACAAATGGGGTTGTAACTCGTTAGGGGGTGACTTTCGGACCTAACTTTCTCGGTGCTTTTTAACCTTTTGCTGCGTACTATCGATTTTAAAAAAAGGTCCCCGATGATATGTCACACCCTGTATTATGTTGTACTAAATGGTTGGTATTCGAGTATTACATTCGATATAAAGTATATTCTTTTGGTGTGTTACGTCCTGGCTATGCGATACGCCTCAAAGTTTCGGTAACGGTGCACTTCGACTTGTTTCGTAAACCCACTGTTTTGCCCTTTTGTGAGTCAATGGTCAGACCAATTTACTCGGCATGGGATTGAGTTGTACTAGTGTATAAATGGTGATACGAGGGTGGAAGTAAAGAGTCAGAGAAGTCTCGTTTCTTGGTTTATTTACATGATTTGTTGGTCAGCTCAGTTATTTGAACCCGTCTTCTAAACTTTTCCTTCAATATGAAAGCAGGTATGAGGACCGGAGATGGAATGCCAGCAGGTCCGCAATTCACGCTTATAACTGATCATAAACCTTTGACGTGGTTTAAAACCGCACAGGATGTAAATATGCGGATCCTGCGTTGGCGGCTAAAACTCGCTGAATATGAATATGAGGTTGTTTATAAGGCTGGAAAAACTAACGTTAACGCAGACGCGTTATCGAGAAATCCTATACAGAAAACTCAGTGTTTGGCTATCACTCCAACTTATGATCTGACGAATGAAAGGGACCAAGAACAGGTGCGACAATACCTAGAAGCAGATTCTGATCCAGAATAGGAACTGGAAATTGAGGAAGACTCCCTCACTTTACACTATACCGATGAGTCAGATCATGAATCTGTAGATGACTCGGAAGAGTTTATACACAAAGAAATTACCACGCAAGCACTGGTACATGCAGAAAACGAAAATTCTGAAGATGAAACTTTATCAGGGGACAAAACCCCTAATTTCATAATTGAAGATTCTGAGAATGAGGAGTCAACGGCAACAAGACCCATGATTACAGAGGAACAAAAATTCAAAAATAATGTTTTAGAAACGCGAGATTTCTTCTTTACCCGGAAGGATAATTTATTATACCTCGTCACCATTGATGGGAGGCCCATTGACTCAGGTGCCAAGAAAATGTTTGAACGCCAAGAAATACCCTCATTACCCGACCTACAATTAAACCAGGTAAAACCCGTCAAAAGGAATAAAAGATGCCATCTAATTCTGCCCATCAGTCATAATCAGGATGAAGGTCCGTCCGAATTGTTAAGTAATGTAAAAACAGCTTTGATCAGTTTAAAAGAATTTGTAGAAAAACAACAGATAAACAGTATAAGTATAGCCCGAAGCTTACCAACAGAAATCTTGCCGTGGGGGTGGGGGTGGGGGTGGTTCACGGAAAGAATTTTTGGGCCCGAATGACAATTTTAAGACCCCGAAAGTCAGTCATACGTGAACTCGTGCGACACTCTCATTTCTTTTACAGAAATTTATTAACCATGTATCGTTATACGAATGAAGAATTTACTGATATGATCCTCGCATACGGCTCGGCCGGCGAAAATAGGTACGCGGCGCGGCGGTTGTACCAACAACGGCACCCTGCTAGACATTTGCCGAATGTCAAGACGTTTCAACGGGTGGTGCAGCGATTACGCGATAAAGGATCGTTCAGCAACGTGGACATCAATCGCGGAAGACAGAGGACGACGCGGACTTCTGTGTGCGAAGAAGATTTTATACGTCGCGTGTCCGATGATCCCGGGATCAGCACCCGGCGATTAGGTGCCCAGTGCGGAACGTCGCACATGAGTGCGTGGAGGACATTAGCAGAGAACGATCTCTATCCATTTCACGTACAACGCGTACAAACATTGTCGCCTCCGGATGCAGGGGCAAGGCGGAACTTTTGTGCGTGGTTGGGGGGGATGGCTTCGGTGGACGATTCCTTCGTATCGAATGTTTTATTCACCGACGAGGCGGGATTTACGCGCGACGGTGTGTTAAATTTAAAAAATACACATGTGTGGAGCGAGGAAAACCCACATGCCGTTGTGGAGTGCCGCAATCAGCGGCAGTTTTCCTTAAATGTGTGGTGCGGGATTTTGAACAATTATTTAGTGGGACCATATTTTTTACCGCCGAGGCTTAATGGGGAGGGTTATTTAAATTTTCTCGTCGAAAATTTGCCTCAGTTATTGGAGGATGTTCCGCTGTCGTGCCGCGCGGACATGTGGTTCATGCACGACGGTGC
The DNA here is from genome assembly GCA_917499265.3 of Mimumesa dahlbomi. Classification (NCBI taxonomy): domain Eukaryota; kingdom Metazoa; phylum Arthropoda; class Insecta; order Hymenoptera; family Crabronidae; genus Mimumesa; species Mimumesa dahlbomi. Next base: position 3,354,483 of record OU824118.1, on the reverse strand, counting down.
ACCGCCACATTTTAGTGTCGCGGTACGCGAACATTTAAACGCACGTTTTACAGACAAATGGATCGGTCGGGGAGGGCCAGTCGCGTGGCCCGCGCGTTCGCCGGACCTTAATCCCCTGGACTTTTATTTGTGGGGACATTTAAAATCTTTGGTGTATTCGTCGCCCGTTAACGATGTGGACGTGTTACGCGAACGTATTGTGCGCGGGTGTGACGAGATACGAGCCAGCGGTGCATTACGGAATATTCGCCGGTCCATGGAGAAGCGGGTTAGGTTAGGTTAGGTTAGGTAAGCATATACGTGCCCCCCGAGTGGAGGGTGTGGCGACCATGCTTGGTCGCCTTATGCCCAACCTCGGGGGACCGGAAGAGAGGGTGCGCCGCCTCTACGTGGGAGTGGTGCGGGCCATGGCCCTGTACGGCTCTGCCGTATGGGCCGACACCCTGGTGGCATGCCGGCGTAGCCGGTTAATCCTCAGCCGTATACAGCGGCGGGCAGCCATCAGGGTGATCAGAGGCTATCGCACCGTATCCACGGAGATGGCGCTGGTCCTGGCGGGGATACTCCCCTTTCATCTCCAGGCGGCTGCCGACGCCGAAGTATATCGGCGTCGGCAGATGTTCCGCCGGACGGGGGAGGACCCGCCGGACCGAGTGGTCGAGGTGTGGAAGCGCCAGTCCAGGCAGCGGGCACGCGAGGAGTGGCGGAGGCAGCTTTTAGCTAGCCCCGCCGCCCGCAAGCCCGCTGTCGGCGCGGTCCTGGCCAACTTTGATGGTTGGCTGGACCGCGGGCATGGCAGGCTCTCCTACCGCCTCACGCAGGTGCTCACCGGGCACGGATGCTTCGGTGAGTACCTGCATAAAGTGGGGGCGGAGGTGACGGCTGAGTGCCATCAGTGCGGCGCCGAGTTTGATTCGGCGCCGCACACGTTGGAGGAGTGCCCGGCCTTTGCTCGACAAAGGCGGGCACTCCGAATGGAGATAGGGTGGGACCTCTCGTTGCCGGCCGTTGTTGCTTCATTGGCTGACAGCGGGAGGTCGTGGAATGCGGTGGCCTCCTTCTGCGAGGAAGTCATCTCGCAGAAGGAGGCAGACGAGCGGGAGCGGGAGCGCACCGATCCCGCTCGTCAAGAACGTCGACGGGCGAGGCGAAATAGGAGGCGGCGGCCGGTGGCCGTCAGCGCCGCTCCCCTCCCTGGAGGGGACGGTGCAGCGGGGCCACTGGCCCCCATAGCCCCTCGCCAAGCCCGCCAGCCGCCGTAATTACGGCGGCAAAGAGGAGGCAACCGGCCCTGAGCGGGGTTAGTGTCGCGGTGACCCGCTACGTTTTAAGCTCAGGGCCGGGGGACCGAGACGGCCGGCGGTAGGTGCGCCGCCGTCTCCGCGATCGGTCCCAGAGATTGAGAGCGCCGGAGCGTGGCCCTCCGGCGCTGATATGATGGTGGTAGGGGGCAGGAATTTATGCCCCCTCCGCGATGTGCCCCCTGTTGTGGGGGGCGCTGGGTGCGGCGGTCGCGGTGGTGTGCTTCTGCGTTCCCGCGGCCGCCGAATTACCCGATGGAGGCTACCGGTGAGTTTTTAGTGGGTACACCCGCGGGTGGGCGGTTGCTCACCCACGGGGAGTCCCACACTACCCGGCGGTTGCCCTACCGCCGCCGGGTGTGCGTAATGCATTTTCTCCCCGTTACAAAAAAAAAAAAAAAAAAAAAAAAAAAGGTAAGCATATACGTGTAGGTGCAGGCACGTGCAGGTAAGTACTGTGGAGGTTTTAGCCGGTAAGAATCCGGCACTACCAATCTTCTCATCCGAGAAGTCTGGTGTCTATGAAGATTTCCTCCACGTACAAAAAAAAATATATATATATAAATCAAAATAATAGATTGGTGGGTTATTGATTAGTGGGTCACGGGGCGAGCAACAGATGTGAGATGTAGGTCATCTGTGCCTTCGCCGTGGCTCCGTAGAATAAGGAGGATATAGGTCAGCCGTAGTAGGCCGAACAAGCGGCTCACACACTGAACTTGCTACGACGGCTGCATATCGGCAGGCTTCTTCGCGGCGGGCGTTTAACAATTTTTAGCTCCTAAACTTTATAAAAATAATAACTTTTTTTTGCTGTCTTCGAAAAGCAAGTCTCGATGCATGATCCACGTTTTTCTCGAGGTGATAAACAGTCGCTAACATAGAAATAATTACATTTGTTTTTTATTAACAAGAATAAATGCAACTTAACGGTACTAATCGCAGCGGCTACATTTTTTTTATTAAACTTTGATCTTTTCCGGTTATATCGCAATCAAAATCACTTTTCTACGATTTACCGTTTCGTAGATATAATTTTTTAAACGTTTTTTACAATAGGGGTTGTATCTCCGTAGGGGGTGAGCTGCGCCCTTGACGTATAAGACTTTTTTTTTTCTTATTTTTATGCGTTCTATCCATAAACCCCAACGGTCCCAGAATTCCTGTTACACCCTGTATACCGGGGCATTCCTAGCGGTCCCTGGCTTTTGTTAGAGTGACAATAGCAACATTGTTAAACAATGTTTAAAGGCTAAAAAGCCAGAAAAACGCGACCGGAAAGTTGTCCGAGCGGCGCAAGTAAAGTTACAAAAGTAACGCGCCCTGACTCGATTTTTGACGCTACCGTCTCGTCATAGGCACAAGCTCTGACCCGATTTTCAAAGGGTCACCTTGGTGCAAAAAGGCAACGCGGCGCTACGAACTTAGAAAAATTTTCTAAGTTCAAAAATTCTCATAAGACCGGAGAAAATTCACAAGATCTGAAATGTCACTCTAAGGTGTCCACAAAAGCTGGGTTCTGGAGCGATGTGCGAATACAGCCCAAAAATGCTTGGCCATAGCTTAACAGTCGCTCAAGTCGAAGATGGCCCCACCTCTACGTGGTCGCTTTGGGAATCAACCTTGCAAATACCTGCAAGGGCGAACGGGGCCACGGCGAAGCATCGAGAGGGACCGACTCTCGAGCTGCGTAAGCAGTGCTACCGGTACGATTCCGGACGGTTGATTTCTGCCACGCTTCGGCTACACGGCAAACACACACATACACTCCATACAGGGAGAACTGAGGAAAGTGCGGCAGTGGTTCGATCGCGATTAGCGTTCAGAACTTGCATGGAGGGTACAGTTTAGAAACCAGTAAGACACCACTGGGCCGCCAGATAGCACAGGGGCCCGGGTCAGCCTAGCCAGCACGGCCTGGCTGCCTCACCAGCTGGCGCATAATCTTGTCGGGCGTAGTATTGCCAGGAGGCGCCTGGATAGGGACCATGCTACGTTCGGCGGGGGGCTCTACCGAGGCCACCATGCATGTTCGGCGTGAAATCGGGTGCGTCCTCACCCTTGGATGCACACTGTCGTACGGAACTTGGCGATCCGCAGACAGATACACACGGACACAAAAATAAAAACTTGGGAAAATACAATGAACAGTACACTAAAAAGTAAAGTTTCAAAGTGTGTCGCCCAAGACCAAACAACCGAGCGTCCCTGCTCAAGCAAAACTGCCCGCGAGAGGAGTGCCGAGAAACCCGGCACGTCCTCCAAAATCGCCCAGAAGGGCCAAAAGGCTGGAGTAGCGGCCGGAGGAAAATCCTCCGGCAGCGAAAAAGCGGAAAAGAGCTTGATCGTCAAGCTCAGTCGAGTACCTGTTCCGATACGGAGCAGGGAAAACTCGACTAATGAGATCGTAGTTAAGACAGAAGTAGTCGAAGGGGGACCCATCGTGGGCACCTGAGACGAAAAAGTCTCAATGAATGTGAAGGGCCAAGTCGCTGTCTCCTCCGTGAGCGGCGGCGCTGCGGCCTCTTCACATGTTGAAGCAGGTGCCTGTACGGCTATTGAGAGCCGAGGCAATGACCGTGCTCGAACTCCTGTCCCGTCTGAGGACATGGACTTCGAGCAGGTCACTTACAAGCGGAAACGTTCGGTGAGCTCTCCGGAGCCTTCGGACGTTCCCGAAAAGTCAGTAAAGACGGTCCGGGTTACCACGCCCGCGACGCCAGTCCCAAAAGACAAGAAAAAGCCCTACAAAGAGGGAAAAGGAAAAGTGGCGGTCGCGCCTATGGCGTCGACTACCGGCAAGCCTGCCTCGGCTAGCCCGAACTCCGGGAAAGAGCCGAGGAAACAGAGTAAGAAGGCACTGGGAGCCGCGGACTCCAGTTTGAAAAGAGGAAAGGCAGTGACCGAGGCACTGCCTTTGCCTAAATTTCGGCCTCTCGAGCTCGTAAGAGCAGAAGCCGTCACCCACGATAAGGCTCTGTTGAGTCTCTGCCTTGATCCTCTCAGGAAGATCAATAAAGAGACCACAGGTCTTATTATGGAGAACGTGTCGGCACTGTCGGCCCTCGTGCAGGAACTGCTCCTCCGGAACAGTTTCCTCGAGGGAAAACTCAGCGTGGCGGACGGGGAGATTAGAAAATCTCAAGTCGCCGTTGAGACCGCGGTATCGAAGTCGCTAAAAGTCGCGAAACGACTTGAAGCGACGAGTGCGCTTCCAACACCGTCGAAGCCGACGTCCTACGCGGACGCGGCGAGACGAGTTGGCCAGAGAGGCCTCCCTGCTGCGGCAAAATCGACACCACTGCATGTGGTGAAGATCTTCCCCCAGGACAGGAGGACCTTGAAGGACAGGATGCGACTAAGCGCGCTGTCCTGTCTCGGTGAAACGGATCTGATGCGACCGAAACTCTAAAGCCGCGGTTTAAGAGCAAAGACCGAGGAGACGGACGCTCGAACTGGGTTGTCGAGGTGTCTCCTTTGATGCGCAAACAGATTTTGAGCAATGGTCGAGTGTTTGTCGGCTGGCTATCCTGCAGAGCACAGGACTATGTCACCGCCACTCGATGCTTCAAGTGTCAGATGTTTGGGCACGTTGCCAAACACTGCCGAAGCGACAGCGAAGTCTGCGAGCATTGTGCCGAGAAAGGGCATAGTTCTGCCAATTGCACCAGTAAGAGCAAACAGCCGGTTTGCTCGAACTGTAAGGCGAGCGGCAAAGAGACCGGTCTCAACCATAAAGCGAGAGATAAGTGCTGTCCTTGCTACAAGGAAGCTGTAGAACGCGAAATCTCTCGCACGAATTATGGCTGAGGCCGAGAATATTCGAGTCCGTCGACCAATGCGGATCCTGCAGCTCAATATGCAGCGATCCAAAATTGTCACAGACGAGACACGAATGAAAATGGACAAGAGAAACATAGATGTGTTGCTCGCACAGGAACCCTACAGTTTCCGCGGAAAAATCCCGGGACTAGGGCTAGCGACTCGAACAGCATCTTTTGGCACCGTGGATGGTCCGGCGTGTATGGCTGCAGTAGCAGTCAGAAACCCGGACATTACGGTCGTCAAAATGTCGCACCTGTCGGATACGCATCTTCCTTGCGTCCATTTGAGCGGAAAATGTGGATCTTTCCACATCGTGAGCCAGTACTTTCAATTCTCGGAAGAGATTGAAGTAAGTCTGGCTCGTCTTGAAAAGGTGCTTATAGCACTTAACCACAAGAGAGTCATTATTGCTGCAGATGTTAATGCAAAATCTGCCCTTTGGGGCAGTGCAGAGACTGACGGGCGAGGGGAAAAACTCGAAGAGTTCCTCGCGCAACATGGACTGATTGTGGTAAACGAGGCCGGAGGTATTCCTACCTTTTCCGGCCCAGTCGGTGAGTCTCACATCGATGCCACATTCGTGACATTCGATATTTTGAACGCACTACGGTCCTGGAAGATTCATCCGAATCTAACATCCAGCGACCATCGAGCGATTGAATTTGTCGTCGACTTTGATGTCGACTTTGAACGCACTACAGGAAACCATTCCCGCCAGGGAAGGTTTCTTACGAGCAAAGCCAATTGGATGAGATTTGACAAGCTCCTGCTTAAAGCAAAGAGAACTCTGCTCTGCGAGGACTTACAAAGTCCCGCAGAAGTCGAACAGCTAGCGGAAAGCATCGAGAACTCGATCATAACCACATGCAGAGGTTCTATGCGCTGCAAGCAATGGAGCAAAAAGTCAGTCCCCTGGTGGGGGCACGATTTATCGAAGCGAAAGAAACTCGTCTATAAACTTAGACGAGACTTTCAGAGCGAAAGAGATGTAACTGTAAGAGCGACCAAGAAAGCGAAGTATCTCGTCGAGAGAAAGGCTTTCACGGCTGCAGTGCGTAGCGCAAAGCTACGCAGTTGGAAAGCGTTTGTTACCGAACAGGGGAACAGAGAGCCATGGGGACTTGTATATAAGATCACCCAAGAAAAGTTAAATATTGATGAAGCTATCAGTAACCTTCGAACACCCGAAGGCGGCTATACGATGGATTGGCACACCACAGCGGAAACTCTATTACATGAATTAATTCCGGATGACCGTACGGAAGACGAAACAGATCGTCAAAAACAGACACGAATCGACGTTGCCACAGATCCATACACAGAGGACACCCATTCCTTCTCCCTGTCTGAGATCGGCAACGCGATTTCAAGCCTAAAAAGGCGCAAATGTCCAGGTTTGGACCTTATTGAGACTGAAGTAGTTCAACGTTCGTGGGGTTCCCTGAACGGAGAGCTACTCAGATTATATAATGGATGTTTGAAATATGGAGTATTCCCTGTGCGATGGAAAATAGGATCTTTAAAGATCCTACTCAAAAGTCCCACAAAACCGGGGACACAAGCCAAGTCGTATAGACTGATTTCTCTGCTTTCGATACTTGGCAAAGTACTTGAGAAGTTGATTGTTCACCGGCTCTCAAATGTGTTCCTAGATCCACGTTTTTCTTCGGATCGGCAGTACGGATTCAGATCGGGACGATCCACGGAGGATGCCGTGGTAAAATTCCGGAATCTTGTATCTGCTCGAGAAGAGAAATACGTGATCGCGCTCCTGTTCGATATCTCTGGAGCATTCGATAATGTTTGGTGGCCGAGTATCTTTAATAATTTAAAGTTACGAAGCTGCCCTCGAAACCTTTATCGGCTCCTGGCGAACTACTTCACGAACCGTGAGGCGACAATCGTCGCCAACAGCGGATCGGTATCGAAGTCAGTTTCAAAAGGATGTCCGCAAGGGTCCGTTCTCGGTCCTAGCTGCTGGAATCTCATTTTCGATGAGATTCTACAGCTACTTGTCAGCGGGTTCGATTGCAAACCCATCGCCTATGCTGATGACCTCCTCGTGATTGTCTCTGGCAACTCGAGGGGGGAACTTCAGGCAACGGGCAGGCGGTTGCGAACGAGATTTCTGCATGGTGCGCCTCGCAGAAACTCTCGCTAGCGGCCGCTAAGACCGAGATGATTCTTGTTCGGGGAAACCTGGACTTGAATCGGGCCCCTGTGATAAAGGTGGACGGACGAAGCGTTCCTTTCAGTAATACCGTAAGGTATCTGGGAGTTCACTTCGATGTGCGATTGGGAATTAATTCCCATGTTGAAATTCTCCGGGCGAAATGCTTGCAAACGTTCAACGCGTTGGCAAGAATCGCCCGATCCAATTGGGGATTGGAACATCGAGCTCTGCGTACGATGTACAACGGCTTGTTTGTTCCGATCACAACATACGCCGCTGCTGAGTGGGCTGATCGCTTGGGCGCGAAGGCGAGGAGAATCCTCGCTAGCGCTCAACGTCAAGTCTTACTATGCACCACGAAAGCCTATCGTACGGTGTCTCACGATGCGATTCATGTAATCGCGGGTGCGATACCGATAGACTTAGTGGTCGCGGAGCGCGCGTGTGTTTATAGAGCTCGAAGACAGATCGATGCCGATTGCGGTAATTGCCATATCACCGGCCTTGCTCTGGCCGTCGAGGAAGTTTCGACATCTGCAGCGATAGCTGCGGTGAGAAATGAAATCCTTAGGATATGGCAGAATCGATGGGTTTCGTCGAAAAACGGTCGAACGACTTTCCGTTTCTTCAAAGACGTAACTCAGAGACTCAAATCGTATTGGGTGGAACCAGACCACTATGTATCTCAATTCCTGAGTGGACACGGAGATTTCCGTGCGAAACTCATGGAATTTGCTTTGGTTGAGGACAACGAGTATGAATGTGGTGAGATGGAAACATCTGATCATGTTCTATACTACTGTCCGAAATACCTAGTAGCAAGATTGTCGGTCTTCCATGGCCGATTCCAGAGGCAGATTTAGTTTCGAAAACACTGTTCAAGGACTTCAAAACATTTGTCACAAAAATCTTGAAAGCGAAGCAAATTGAACGCAATACGCGGAATCAAGTCCAAGACTTGATCTGCTGAGATTAAGTGAGTAAGGGAAAACCATGTTGGTATCGCAGGGAGCAGCGATTGCCGCTGCTTCGGGAGTGACTGTCCCGCGGACCCGAGTTGGATGACCAGTGTAGGACAGGGAAATAAATTTCTGTTCAGCCAGAACTGGTAGACTTGTGAAAGCTGACGATCAGAACGCGGCGATGAACTTGTTCATCAATCTCTGGTAGCCGGGGTGGGACGTCAAGCCCCTCTCTTTGAGAGTGTCCCTACTGGGTTGGACTCTGGCTGGCTATACGTTGGTTGTGTCCGGGATCGCACTGAGCCTCGGAACCCGGGAAGTAGATGTCCGAACATCCGACAAAATTCGCAACAGCCGGTATGAGCCGAAGAGCTCGAGGTACGGCGCGTCACGGCAGGCATTCTTGTGCCGGTGACATTGAAAAGCGAAACGAATTCTTGTATACCGGGGCATGTATTGATAGAAAAATATAATAGAAGAATAAAAATCCAGGAACTTTAAATTCAAGGTCTCACAAATATTTTACCATCCAACATTACCTGACTGCTAATACGACTCAGCCTCGTCCCGAGTAAATTGGTTCGACCGATGACTCTAAAGGAGGTAAAAGTCAGACTGTTGTGAAACAATTCGATGTCGCACCGTAACCATAAGCTCGAGGCGTGACACATAGTCCTGACGTAACAGTCGCATAAAAGACATTCAAGGCGCTTGGGGAAAAGCGCAAAATTTCATACAAGAAAATTGTTTTCAGGTATAAAAACGTTTTGCCTCATATTCTTGAAGGTTCAAAGTACCTTTTAAGTTAATAAAAAAAAAATCGATTTTTTGAAAATTTTACACTGGTGTAACCCCTTAAGGGGGGAACCCCCTCCAGACAACAGGTTTTTCAATGATGTTTTACAAAAAACTGAAAGTATTTATTACATTCAAAGAAATAATATATTGAAATTGAGGTTGACATGTATGCACACAAATTTGTTTATAAGAAAAGAAAACAAAATGGCGGAGCTACAGCTGCTCAAACTTGGCTCCTTCAATTCGCGTGGGGGAATGCCCAGCCTCTTGTAGTCAAGTGAAATCAACCAACCAAAATTTTTCCATTAGAATAAGCTATTTCGCATTGCATGAACCTACTTTTGAAGGAAAAAAAGAAAATTGTAAATTTGGACACAAAAAGAAAAAAATTACACCCTTTTCTTCAGAAACAAATTGTTGTAAACAATATTTTTAGTTATAATTCATGCAAACTTTTAGGTTTATGCAAAGGCCAATACATTGAACAATATCTGTGGAAAGTTTCAAGTTGATATCTCAATTACTTTTCAAATTATGTTCCCCGGCACGGAAAAAATCGTGTTTTGAGAATAACGCCAATAAAGTTTTCGTTCTTGTAAAGACTGGTTCGCGTTTTGGGTGAAACCGCCAATGCAACGTTCAAGTAAATCATCCCGTGACAAATCTTGATATATTCGCAGTATTTTTTTTGTACGTCTTCGTGCAGTGGAGCTGGATGTTCACAAGGAATATTGTTGGCTTGTGCAGCGTTGTGTTTACACCACGAGCCGACGCCAGTGGGACAGAACTGATGTTGCGGTTTTTTATTAGTCGAGATCAAGTGATAATACGTAGCCATAATCTCTTTTTTCATATCATCTTTCGACTGCGCATTTCTTCGTATCACAAGACCATAGTATTTTGTTAGTTTTTCAATCAAAGCATCGGTTAGTTTGCCTTTTCCACCGAGCTTTGCGGTCTTTTTTAAATTTCTAAGTCGGCTTCCCATACGCGTTTCTACGTGACCTACGCACTCACTTTTTTTAACCAACAAAACACAATCCGAATAATCGTCCGAAGTACCCCCTATTTGCCAAAAAGTAGAATATGAAACATATTTAGCTAAAAAATTGAAAGGTATAGACCGTAAAGAGCGCGCGCTCGTTTAGCTGCTTTTCGTACTTTCGAAACTCATCACTTCACTGACTTCCTAGGGACTTTATAGACTTCCTATTGTTACGAGCCGGGCGGGTTTCCAGAACGTGGCCGGCGAGCGTTATGGAATATACGTAATGAATGTAATGAGACGTGATTTCGTCTCTTATTCAACTTTACTGTAGCAGGAGGTATCGTACGTAGTAAGTAGTGAGAGCTACGAATCTACGTGTGATTTAGGAAATGACGTTATTCAATCCAGATGTGCCTATAGTAGATGCTATAGGGTGCTGGCCGCTAGAGCGGTTAGTGTAGTGGATGAATGAATCCAGATGAGTCTACAGCATAAACTGTAGGGTGCTGGCGTTCATTGAGGTGCGAGAGGAACTCAGGAGTGATGCGAACCAGATGAGCCTACGGCATAAACCGTAGGGTGCTGGTGGTCGTATCGGAATTAAAGGAACCTAGAACCAGATGAGCCTATAGTAGATGCTATAGGGTGCTGGTCTTGAATCGGAATAAAAAGGAAAATCCGGAGCCAGATGAGCCCACGGCATAAACCGGAGGGTGTTGGTCTCTGGAGTGGTTGAGTCGTGGAAGATGAATCCAGATGAGCCTACGGCATAAACCGTAGGGTGCTGGTATTCATTCAGGTGCGAGAGGATCTCAGGAGTGACGCGAGCCAGATGAGCCTACGGCATAAACCGTAGGGTGCTGGTCTCGTATCGGAATTAAAGAAATCTGGAACTAGATGTGCCTAGAGTGGTTGTATATGTTAGGTAAGGTGTGACTCTGAGATAGATGTACTTGCAGACGAACTGCAAGGTGGTACTCTCTGGTTAATAACGACGCACTTGTTAGGACTACAAATGGTCGCACAGGTACGGAAAGCAAGCTGAAGGGCACGCGCAGTCCGACACCCGCTGTTTGTGGTTTTGACCTGCTACGGTAAGGTCGTAAAGTAATAACTCTCGTAACTTTTGTTTCACTCCGAGCGGTTAGACTGAATAATTTGTGGGTTCGTTACTTGATTATGTTTGTAACGGTACGTCCCCCTTTGTCGGACCACTAGTCCACGAGAGCAGACCTTACTTATATTAGATTCGGGCAGGTCGATAAAGAATTAGGAAACTTTTAAAGTTAAATCTTAGGTTTATTAAGTACTCTCTTAATGCTTATCTGTACAATGCTCTAATTTTACCTATTTTCGGTATCGAAGTCAGTTTCAAAAGGATGTCCGCAAGGGTCCGTTCTCGGTCCTAGCTGCTGGAATCTCATTTTCGATGAGATTCTACAGCTACTTGTCAGCGGGTTCGATTGCAAACCCATCGCTATTTTATCACTCATTCATGCATTCCTCTTGCATACATTCCCGTTGCATTAGTCCTATGATATCACCTTTAATTCTATTTTCCTACTCTAATGTGAAATTCAGTACATAAAGTATCCTATTCTATCTCTTTAATCTATTCCCGCACACGTATATACACTCACACTCTATCGTCAGCTGATCGGTGTCAGTGTTTGTGTTTCGTCTCGCTCTCACATACACTCGTCTTGCCTCACTCACTCTCGCCTTATTCTATTATGGCTTTAAATGCCTCGTCGCCAAATAATCTTCTCGCTCCGCTTTCATGCACAGATCGTGGTAGATGTGTTTTCATGAAGGGAGGCCAGATCGTGGCCTGGCCCTGAATGTCCAGCCGCTAATCCTTCGAAGAAGGTTTCTTTGGCGACTAGGAGGCGAGATCGTGGTCTGGCCCTGAATGCCCAGCCGCTACTTTTTGTGACGTCAGGAAACGAGATCGTGGTCTGGCCCTGAATGTCCAGCCGCTACTCTTTGCAAGGATGGGAGACGAGATCGTGGTCTGGCCCTGAATGTCCATCCGCTACTCTTTGCAAGGGTAGGAGACGAGATCGTGGTCTGGCCCTGAATGTCCAGCCGCTACTCTTTGTGAGGGTAGGAAACGAGATCGTGGTCTGGCCCTGAATGTCCAGCCGCTACTCTTTGCAAGGATAGGAGACGAGATCGTGGTCTGGCCCTGAATGTCCATCCGCTACTCTTTTGGATGGTTGGGTATCTTTGGGTGTCGGTTGATTGGTAGAGCGGTTAGCGGGGAGAGGGGCACAGCTGTCGCTCGGCGAAATCTCAGCTGAGCGTCGATGGATACCCCTCGCCCCGCTGACCGCTCGCCTATACTTTTCTCGCGTACACTCCGCGACAAAAAGATAGCACACTCTTAAATTTTGAAATTTTCTACGTATGTAATGAAACTATAATTTTCTCCTCTTAGTGTATTATATTTGAAGTATTATTTAGGCTGTTTCAATTTGCGCAGTTCATGTATAGTGTTCTCTTCAGCTGAAAACGTAAACATGAGCGATCATGACCGCGACAGAATGATAGCACACTTTGTCAATTCTCTTCATTCAGTTGTAGCTGAATCGTTAAACTATTCTGAGCACGTGCCTACTTATTTCTACTTGTTTATTCAACCTTTATTATTAAAAATTTCAATATGGGTCGCAATAAACGTTTAACGGAAGGTGAAATTCATACTATTTTAACTTTGCGAAGAGAAAATTACAATATAAGCAAAATTTCACGTATTTTGAACCGAAGTCGCAAAGTAATATATAATTTACTAAAGAATCCTGAAAATTATGGTCAAAAGAAGAGTAGTGGCCGACCAAAAGCCATAAATGCTCGTGATAAACGTGCTATTTTAAGAGCCGCCTCGAATTCTTCATCGACAGCGAGGCAAATAGCTGAAGTAGCAGGTGTTATTGCAAATGTACGTAATGTCCAACGTGTAATACAACACTGCCCACATTTAAAATGGCAGAAATTAAAAAGGAAGCCACCTCTCACCGCTAAGCATAAAGCAGATCGTTTGCAATTTGCTCGCGAACATATACATTGGCGTAAAAAGTGGAGAAAAGTAATTTTCACGGATGAAAAGCGGTTTAATCTTGACGGACCAGATGGTTTTGGGCATTATTTTCACGATTTAAGAAAAGAAGAGAAAATTCTAAGCCGTCGACAAATGGGAGGAGGAGGAGTCATGATTTGGGGTGCTGTAGGATATCACGGAAGAACGGATATAAAGTTGATTAGCAACAAATTAAATAGTCACAGATATATTGATTTAATAGACGAACAATTAGAAAACTTTCCAACCATGATTGCTGCTGAAAACTTCATATTTCAGCAGGATAATGCTAGTGTGCATACTGCTAAGTGTGTAAAAGACTATTTTAAGGCTAAAAATATAAATGTTTTGGAGTGGCCGGCGAGATCTCCCGATCTCAACATAATAGAAAATTGTTGGGCTATGCTGGCGAGAAGTGTCTATGAAAAAGGAAGGCAGTTCAAAAGCATTGAAGATTTAAAAAAATGTATTCAAGAAAAATGGGCTCAAATCCCTCGTAAATATATTAAAAAATTATTTAAATCGTTGCCAAGGCGTATGCTGGAAGTTATAGAGAAGAAGGGAGGATGTACCAGTTACTAAAACCGCGTTTTCATATATAACTCTAATAATTTTTGCTAATTGTAATAATACGTGCTATCATTTTGACGCACTGTTATCTGATTATTTTGTTGTATATCTGAAATGTAGAACGTTTTTTTTGGATTTTCTTTACCAAAACATTGTATTATGTAATAAAAGTATATATGTATATAAAGTAGATCAATTTATTGTGCGAACATTATGAAAACACTAAATTTTATAGTTGTGCTATCTTTTTGTCGCGGAGTGTATATGCCTCCAGCTGATGTTCGAACCGCGCTTCTAGCCAAAGCACTTTTGAGGCCTCCCCGTGGCGCTAGAAGGGCAACGTCTTCCGGGCTCGCACGGAAGGCGGCTAACGTCAAAAGTGTGGCACACGTCTGGGCGCCTGGGCAGCCACCCCTGCCTGGGTTAGTCAAGTCGAGCACTGTCTCTCCGGAGTAGGCGTTGTGACCCGTAACAGTGCAGGCGCTGGGACAGTTGTACGCTAGAGCCCAGTTCGAACGAATACAGATGGCTAAAAAGCAGCCGGTGCCAAGGCCCCGTTGCAAGAATTTTTATTTTATATTTTTACGGTACCTTGAAGGTGGCGAGTAGCGTACAAAAGCTCTGAGAGCATTGATGAGAAAGAAAGACGTGCCATAATGAGCAGCACGGGGGCTCTTGGTGTCGGTTAAAAACCCACCTCAAAAGGCACGCAAAGAAAAGACCGTCGCTTTTCTGCCATTTGTATCTATGCTGCTATACCCAAGGCAGGATAAAGTAATTTGGTACGCGGGGCTCGGGCTCAAGCCCGCCTCTGTAATGGAGGAGCCCGTAACGGGAAGGTCTCTGCGGGGTAGTCATGTTACTCCTAGGTGCAGAAGGGGTCAGAATGCGACCTAGAGAGAGTAGATAGACTGGCGTTCGCGGCTTGCGTGAGTTCTCGGTGCTTGGCCGCCTGCAATGTGTCCCCGCGTTGCAGCGTGTGTAGCCTAAGTCGAGAACCGCCCGCGACAACGTAACCGAGGCTTGCGGAGTCACCTTGCGTGACCGCCCTCGGCACGTTGAGCCGGTGCTCCAGAGCGGAGCTAGTCGCTCCGTTCGTTTATGCGCTAAGAGGCGAGGTAACGGTTGCCAATCACCCTACGGGTGTGCGGCGTACACTAACTGTTCGAACCGCGCGGGCCGGAAGTCGGACCACGATATTTTGGAAGCTTGTATCTCCAAAACGGGGCTTCAAATAAAAAAAAGGTAAAGGAATTTTCGATTTCTTTTGTTATAAACAATCTACTTGTTCCCACTTGCTGCATAATTTTGGGACACCCTGTATTGCTCAAGCGTCGTACTGAGAATAACCCGAAAAGATGCATTTTCGAGGCCTTATATAGATCGAAAAAGCAGTGGGGATTGAAAATTTTAAGAAATTTACCTTATGGTGGGGTTAGAGATACTGCACGAAAAGACGGTTGGAAAACTCTGGAATTTCGGGGGAGGCACTCCCTCGTGTTCGAGTTTTCCTTATTGCGTGGCGTCTGAAGTGTAGGGACCCGTGGGTCCTAGGCCAGAGGCTAAGGGTTACGTGCGTATCGCACTTAATGTATCCTGTTTTCGTTCTAAAAAGGGGACAAAGGCGCCTGGGTGTCGCCAAGAAAAATTCCACGTTAAGAATTGTCATCGGGTCAAAGTATATACAAGCAACGATTTGCAAGCGACACAAATGTGGATGAGTCAAGTGTCATTTTATCAACGTTGGTCCCCATTAAATTATATGACAGGGACACGAATGAAGTAATTTGGAACAATAATTACACTTCATCGACCCGATTGTGCCGACCAGCCTTTACATTTGAAAAAGAGACAGTAGCCACAATAAAGAATTTTATAAAAGACATGGAAAGTCAAATTACAAAATTAAAAGCAACGGAATATGGAAGGCACTCCATCACGCATCAATTATGTATGACGATGATAGACGGAAAAATTTGTAATGCCTTATCAGAAACAAGTTCCATTAGGTGCTACATCTGTAACGCAAAACCAACGGAGATGAATAATTTGGAACTCATCTCCATGAAACAGCCAGCGGAAGATTATTATAAATTTGAATTGAGTTCCTTGCATGCATGGATCTGATGCTTCGAATGCTTGTTACATATAGCATATAATCAAGACTTTAAGAAATGGTCGGCCAGCACACCAAAATTTAAAATAATGCAAGCATAACGAAAGAAGAGAATACAAGAAGATTTCCGCAAGGAAGTGGGGATTATCATCGATGTTGTGAAACAAGGAACAGGGACCACTAACGACGGAAACACTGCAACAAGATTTTTTGAAGATCCGCAGAAAACGACCAGAATTACAGGTGTAGAACAAACATTAATTTATCGGTTCGCTGTCATACTGCAAGTCATTGCATGTGGCGAGCATATTGATGCCAAAAAATTGGGCGAATATGAAAAAAATACGGCAGAACTGTATGTAGAAAAGTACGGATGGTACTACATGCCGGCTACTGTCCATAAAATTTTGCTGTATGGTGAGGAAATTATTGCAAAATCATTAGTCCCGATTGGGAGATCGGTAGAGGGCGTGCATGGAGAAGGTGGAAAGCGGTAGAGGTGCCATGAGAAAGAAGGGATAAAAAGGGAGAGAAGAAGAGAAAGAAGAGGAAAGAAGGGCGGCAGTGAGAGAGAGGGTGCTGAAGGGTCGGTAGAAGTGAAGGGGCGAAGGGAAGAGAGGCGTGAGAGAAGCAGGGAAGGAGGGAAAACTGGAGACGATAGAGGTTAGGAAAGAGAGAAAGATCAAGAGTGACACCTAGGAGGAAGGAGGGAGATAAGGAGAAAGACGCCATCTAGGAGGAAAGTGTCAGGGTGTCGGTAAGGAAGGAAAGAGTGGGAGAGATATAAAGGAATGAAGGCAGGAGCGAAGAAGGAAACGAAACGGCAGGAGAGAAGAAAGGAATGGAACAGGAGCGAAGGGGAGACGAAGAGGGGAAGAGGAAGGCGAAGCAAGGCAGGAGAAACAGGGAGGGAAAGGATGGACAGCACAAGGAGTGCGGCGTCCACAGACCTACAAGAGTGGATTTTAAAAAGAAAAAGAAACGAGAAAAAAGAGGTGGAATAGTGGGAAGAACTAGGGAGGGAGGGTTTTAGAAAAAGTAGGAAAACGTTGAGGTCGCCGAGGAAGGTGGGAGAGGAGATGATATGGGAAAAAGTGGGTGTAAAGAGGGAGGGAGGAATAGGAGAAGATAAAAAGAGTGCGATGGAGAGAGAGATAGAGGATAAAAGAGGAAATCAGGAAGATGCAGAAGGAAGGCAAGAAGATGGAGCAAGAATTAATAAGGAGAGTGGAGGAAGGGACAAAAAGGGAAGTGGAGGAGTTGAAATTAGAGATGTTGAGGAGGGAGGAGAGGTGGAAGAGAGAAAAGAAGGCGTTGATGAGATGGACAGAGCAGATGGAGGAAAAGGTGAAAAGAGGCAAGAAAGAAGAGGATAGAAAGAGGGAAGGAAGAAAAGTAGCGGCGAAGGAGGAGGGGAGGGGGAGGAAATAAAGAGAAAGGAGGCAAGGGGCCAGGAAAACGAGATAAGTGAAGAGGAAAGAAGAATAAGGGAAATAGAGAGGTGGAGGGAAAGCAAGGAGAGGGAGGAGAGAAGAAGGAACATCGTGATTAAGGGACTACAGATGAAGATGGAGGGAATGAAGGAGGAGATGAGGGAAACGTTAGAGGAGGGCATGGGAGTAAAGGCGGAAATAGAAAGGATAAGGGAAATAAGCAAAGGAAAGGGGGGTGGAGGGGGGAGAAGGGGGAGGATGGTGGTAGTAAAACTGAAGAGTGAGACAGGGAAAAGAGAGATAATGGAGAGGTAGGAAGCTCTAAGAGGAAGAAGAGAGAGAGTAGAGGATGACCTGACTTGGAGGGAAAGAAAGATGCAGTGGTGGATAAGGAGGATAGCAGAAGAAGAGGGAAGAAAAGGAAGAGAGTCAGGACGAGTTATGGGAAAATTTGGAAAGAGGGAGAATGGTGGAAATGGGACGAAGATGGAGAAGTGTTAAGGGACATAAAGGGAAGGGAGAGAGGGTGGGTGGAGCGACAGGAGTGGCAGGGGGAAGGGGGAGTAACGGGAGAAGAGAAGATAGAGGCTAAAAAGAAGGGGGATCGAGGATGATGGGAGGAGGAGGAGGAGAGGAAGAGAGAGAGGAGGCGAATAGTGCGAGAGGAAGGAAAAAGAATAAAGGATAAGGAAGAGCGGGAGAGGAGGAGAATAGTGCGAGAGGAAGGAAAAGAATAAGGGATAAGGACGAGCGAGAGAGAGGGCGAAGATACGAACGAGCGGAGGGGCCGGTGGAGAGGTAAGTGAAGAAGGAGTGGAAAGAGGAAGGACGAACGAGTAATGTTAGGATAGGTTAGAATAAGAGGGGAAAAAGTGTAAGGAGAGCTGTAACCCCAAGGGGATGAGCGAAATACACATACATACATACATTAGTCCCGATTGGGCAATTGACTGAAGAAGCCCAGAAGGGCCGCAATAATGATTTCAAAATCTATCGTGAGCACAATTCACGCAAATATGCTAGAAGTGCCACCAATGAAGATATTTTGCATAATTTATTGATATCGTCCGATCCCTATATATCCGCAATACGGCCGTACTTGCACAGCAAAAATAAACAGAATTTGTTTCCGGAAGCAATTGATCTACTACAAGCAATTGAGGTTGAAAGCAGAGCTGCAGAGAGTGAAACCGAAGAGGAAGTAACAGAAGAAATGAGCCTGGACGAAGACAAAGTGTGAAGTGTAATGTGTCAAAAGTGCCTTTTGTGGAGTGATATTTAGTGAAAGTGAATAGTGTCGAAAATATGCACTTTCCCTTTTTTTAAATGAATGATATTACATTATTTTTTATTACAGGTCAATTTCATAACATTATTTATAATTTCTGATTACAGGGGGCTTAAAAAAATGTTTACGCTTTTATGAATATATATCATAATGCATAGGCGTTCATATTTATTTTATGTTTCCTGTAGTGTTCAATGAAATATATTGACGACCAATAATTTTCTTCTCTTCAAACAGGAGTAAATGAAGACTGTAGCAGTTACCGATACCACGTTAGCGCTCGAATACTGGACGCAGGGGCATTCGGCGCGCTCGCAACGCAATAGTTAATGTTTAATAACTTCCAACCTCGGATGCGCACGGATGTGATTTTGACAGGGCATTAAACTAAAAGAAACGCCGAATACGGTGATGTAAAGGAAACCCCGCGATCTTTTGAGACTTTTTTAAAAAGTCTCAGTGAATATTTGAATGATTGTTTTCTGAGAGACATTGTTTTTCTGAACGTCTCACATCCTGAATTTTTGCACAAGGGCAAAAATATGAACACGAGCGGAATCCTTGATCCTTTCTCTTTCGATTTCTATATTTATAATTGAGAATCGACCAATCCATTATGAAGATATTGTCGTTTGTGTATATCGATTCACGCGCTCGAATATTCGCGCGAACGGCCAACTAGCAACTTTGAACCTCATTTTGACAATGTTCTTGTTAGTTAATGAAAAAAATATTGTTAGTTTCGTATGTGGCAGACATTTCTGAACGTAACCCAATCATTAGTTTTCCAAATATCGAAAATTTTATTTTTTGACCCGCGAACGAAACTTTTCTTTAAAAATGGTAGCGGGTATGGCTATGGGGGCCGGGGTACCGTAAGGTGCATAAAATTGAATAAAGGATCCTGCACTTATCAGCTCCAGTGAAGGCTGGATCTCGGCCTCCTTTAAGCTAAAGGTTCCCAGGTGTACGTCTACTACACCTGGGATCCTTGCACCCTCATCCTCCGAATCCACGATGGTGGGGGTGGAATATTTGGGAGAGATACCTTTCCGGTAGGGCGAACCTCTTGTGTCTTATCCTTGGTGTAATTGCTTTTTACAGGTGCCGCCAATTTCTTGATCGTTTCAATTTCCTTCCTTGCTTTCTTCTTATAAAATTTGGGCCTTTTCGCTTTTTCTGAATTTATAATTTGGTTCGGCTGTGGGGGGTTTCCGAATGATTCACGAAACGCCTGCTGCTCTTCCTTTTTATTTACAAGCAATGACGGGTCCGCCTTTACCGCTTGTTCCCATTGTCTTTTCTACGCAGAAGGCCGACGTGTTCTCTTTGCCGCTGGTGAATGATAGGAGATTTTAAATTAGTTTCGCCGCATAATAACTACTTAATTCCGTACAAGATTCACCAACGCTCATTCGCGTGATTACTCCCATATGGATTTGTACGATATTCGTACAGGTACGACACCCGTACCGTTGCCGGTAATTGAGCGGTGAAATTCTTTGAATTCGCGTGTGGAAATGTAGTACGTACACGCACACCGCGTGTACTAAAGTTTAATTAATAACCAACACTTATCACTAAAAATTGTCTATTTATTTACTAAAGGACCGACAACCGGTTTAACAGTTTTAGGGAATAACAGGTATTACTTTTATAATACAAAATACACCCACGTGCGCGGGCTCACAACGAGCGTAGGCGTTCGATTAGCGAACAGGTGGTTACGACCGTTACGTAAGACGGTAGTAGACGAGAGAGTGACGAGGTGCCGACCGGTGATTCGGTACGCGCGCAGGTGCGTTCCGAGACCCATTATTATCGATCCGGTATTGATTGGGATCTAGGGCGCGCTGTGGTCGCCCAACGCGCTCCTAGCCGAATAGGTTTCGGAACGACCATTACTACGCAGCATGTTGGACAGCGCGGATCGCGAACAGGATTCATTCGTTTTTATCCGGATTAGGAAGTAAAAGGAAAACTCGCGAATCTCAGCTTACTTTTTGATACAACTGATTTTGTTGAACGCTTACTCGCGTCCGAACAACTCACTTGACCAGATTTGGCTTTGACTCAGCGAAAGGCATAGGTAGTTAAATTAGGGTACAGGGGTTTGGAATGTAAGGGCAAAGGTATTTAACTAGACCTTCTATTGGGATTAGAATTTAAAAGTTCAATTCAACTCACTGTTAGATTTTAAATTAGTCAGCAATTGATTCCGATTCTACGGCTGAACTTTGCTGGATTGACGGTGATCGGTGATAATCACTTTTCCCTGAACTTAAGGAGGGAACCCCCTCCGGAACTTTAAATTTTTGCAGTTTTTGTTTGCTTTAGTAATTGCTTTAGTAATTCAATTACAACCTTAAGAATATATTGTCAATGTTTTAAGCCAATCGGAAGTCTAAAAAGTCCCTAGGAAGTCAGTGAAGTGATGAGCGTCGAAAGTACGGAAAGCAGCTAAAGGAGCGCGCGCTCTTTACGGTCATACCTTTTAATTTTTTAGCCAAATATGTTTCATATTCTACTTTTTGGCAAATAGGGGGTACTTCGGATGATTATTCGGATTGTGTTTTTGTTGGTACACAAACAGTCAACTGAGAAACGGCTTGTTGTTAGTGTTGCTCCGCAAATAGAACCATTTGAAACATATTAATTTCGACGGACGTAACGGTACACTACGCTTTCTATTCATCTCATCATCCTTAAAACCATATACTTGGAAGACTAACAATTTGAAAGATTTTACCTCTTTACGGCAACACATGGCCAAGTAAATTCATATTCACTTCGTACTTTAAAATTCTTAGCCGTTCAAAAGGTCTTAACCGTCATAAACCGCCATCCCTCAGTTTCAACCGTGACCGTTTCGTCCAGGTACGACCGCGCGTAGGAACACATCCTCGCGGGAACCACCTCGGGGCTGCTAAATTCAAAGTCAGTACCTCGGGAAAAACCCCGGTGTTGTCAGGTCACTCGAGGTACTGATCAGAAAATCAGCAGCCCCCCCCCCTTTATTGAAGAACCCCTACACCGAGAGGGTGGAGGAATATCTTGACTGAACAGTCAAAAAATTAATTTTGAGAAGTGCAGATCTCAATCAGATAGTCTCCGACAGTCAACAAGACAAGTAACCTCACACGCGATTTAACTTACTGTATTCACAAACCAGTTGGAGTTAGTAATAAACACATATTTACACCATCTAACATACATCAATTCGTGTCGTTCTTCACTTCTCAATTATTAATCCAAAATTAACTTGCCGTATGAAGTAAGTCAACGTATTCCAAAGATTTTGAAGCTCCACGTTGATTCATACTTAACAGTTAGTATCCAGTCCAGTGCCTTGTGTTGTTATTTTGAATCGCGTTTTGAACAATTATTTGATAAAATGAGTCGTAAATTTGTTAATAATGATGCAAATTATCGTTCAAACTATCCTCGCCGTAGGAAGTTTTACGGAAATCAATTTTCCAGTGTACCAAACATGGAAGATGACGAAGAGTCCAACAACGAAGCAAGTGTGTCTGCAAAAAAATTGAAGTCATCGCCGGACAATATAATTGTCAGTCAAAGTTTTTGCTATAGAACTATAGAGTTTGTTAGTGTATTTTCTACTCTTGCCGATATATTAATGTGCAAACAGTGCACACAAAAAGTGTTGTTTAAACAATCAGGTGACAAAGTTTCCGTTTCTTGTAGATGTGGTACTTTACTTATTCCATCAAGCCCGATTATTCATTGTGCTTATGAAATAAACAGACGTATTGTTTTGGCAATGCGCTTACTTGGTGTTGCTCGAGAAGGTATAAGCATTTTTTGTGGCGTAATGAATTTAGGCAGCAGACTAAGTAAACATGCATATGTACGCATTATCGAACACGTACATACTTCCGTCAAGAAATTGTTTGATATCACATGTAAAAATGCAATTGAAGACGAGAAAAGAGAAAATGGGGCAAAAGAAAAACCTTTGCTAAATTTCACTGTTAGCGGTGATGGATCTTGGAAGAAGCGTGGCTTTTCGTCTTTGTACGGCGTAACTACGCTAATAGCCTATTATTCGGGAAAAGTAATTGATTTAGTTGTGAAAAGCAGCTACTGCCAAGCATGTACGTACTTTAAAAACCATCCCAACAATCCAAAAGTCGCTGATCACGAAGAAAATTGTACCATCAATCATAAAGGCTCTGCAGGCAAGATGGAAGTAGATGCGATTCTTGAGATCTTTGGTCGTTCAGAAGAGAAGTATGGGGTACGTTACGTTAATTATGTTGGAGATGGCGACGCAAAAACATTTAAAGCTATATTAGATACTAGTCCATACGAAGATGTTGAAGTTAAGAAAAGTGAGTGCGTAGGTCACGTAGAAAAGCGTATGGGAAGCCGCCTTAGAAATTTAAAAAAGACCGCAAAGCTCGGTGGAAAAGGCAAACTAACCGATGCTTTGATTAAAAAACTGACAAAATACTATGGTCTTGCGATACGAAGAAATGCGCAGTCGAAAGATGATATGAAAAAAGAAATTATGGCCACGTATTATCACTTGATCTCGACTAATAAAAAGCCGCAACATCAGTTCTGTCCCACTGGCGTCGGCTCGTGGTGTAAATACAACGCTGCACAAGCCAACAATATTCTTTATGAACATCCAGCTCCACTGCACGAAGATGTACAAAAAAAAAATACTGCCAATTTATGAAGATTTGTCACGGAATGATTTACTTGAACGTTGCATTGGCGGTTTCACCCAAAACGCGAACGAGTCTTTCAATTCAACCGTGTGGCGTTTAGCTCCCAAGCACTTGCATTGTGGCTCAAAAATTATTGAAATCGCAGCATTTTTAGCTACAGGAATTTTTAACGATGGCTACTCCTTCATACTTAAAGTAATGAGTGACCTGGACTTAACAATAGGCTTGGAAAGCAAGATTTTCGCGGACTTGTACGATACCAATCGAGTACGGAGACAAGAGCGGCGTTCGTTAATATCGACAAAAGAGGCCAGAACTGCACAGAAAGAAAAGAATGCGGCCGTAATGGATGATTTTTATGAAGCAGAAGGCTTGCTGTATGGTCCTGGTATCGCAGATTAAGTTTGGGTAACTATAAATTGCTTTTAATTCTACTTTACAAGAACGAAAACTTTATTAGCGTTTTTCTCAAAACATGTTTTTTTCCGCGCCGTGGAACATAACTTGAAAAGTAATTGAGAAATCAACTTGAAACTTTCCACAGATATTGTTCAACGTATTGGCCTTTGCATGAACCTAAAAATTTGCAGGAATTATAACTAAAAATATTGTTTACAACAATGTGTTTATGAAAAAACGAATGTAATTTTTTTCTTTTTGTGCCCAAATTTTCAATTTTTGTTTTTTTTTTCGTTAAAAATAGGTACATGCAAAGCGAAATAACTTACTCTAATGGAAAAATTTTGGTTGGTTGATTTTAGTTGACTACAAGAGGCTGGGCATTCCACGGCGCGAATTGAAGGAGCCAAGTTTGAGCAGCTGTAGCTCCGCCATTTTGATTTCTTTTCTTATAAACAAATTTGTGTGCATAGATTTCAACCTCAATTTCAATATATTATTTCTTTGAACGCAATAAATACTCTCAGTTTTTTGTAAAAAATCATTGAAAAACCTGTTGTCTGGAGGGGGTTCCCCCTTTAAGCACAGAAACTTCGGAGATGACGCACGTTAGTGTTGCAGTACAAGAATGCATTTTTTGTCGAAGGGCACCACGCTTAAATACAGAGTCTGGGCCCTCCGACTACATCGGTTACTAACGTATTTTCCGGTCAAGACAATGCAGCCTTCATTTGGCAACCTGACAACGGCAGCAAGAGAAAGTGTTTAGAAAAATATTAGTCTCTACGTTAGGGCGTGCTGTTTTTCGTCCCTTCAAGTGTCCCCAAGCTTGCACAGGGTCTGGTGCCAAATTTACTTTTTCACGAGTACAGGGCCTGCATTGTATCTGACACGTGAATAGTGTATTATTATACACTTGAAATGTGAAGGTGGAACATCTGGAGCTTGGCACGTCAGAGTGACGCTTACTTCAACTTCATTCGTTGAGGTGGTTCATGTGTGAGGTGAACTGGCAATAGCGCAAGCTTGGTGATTGGTCTGGTGAGAGTGGTGCTAGATGTTTTGAGAGTGACCACTCGAGTTAATCAATCTTTCCCTGGGTGAAGTTGGGTGATCCTAGCCAGTGGCCACTTACTCGGTGGAAAACGCTCGTCAGAGATGAGCACCAAGGCACCAACTTTAAAGTCATTTGTTTTGTGGTGCCACTTAGTGTGGCTAGCTGACGTTGGATCACTGAAGTTGATCATCGTTTCCAAAAATGTTGACGTTTTTGCTGGATATATTGCCATGACGTTAATCGTGATATCAATAAGCGATGGCTCGGGTATAGCTGTGATTACCGTCCCGACAAGGACGTGTCCTGGAGTCAGAGCTGATAGGTCATCTGGGTCGTCACTTAGCGGCTCGAGCGGTCGTGAGTTGTGAATACCCTCGATTTGTGAGATCAAAGTCGTGAATTCTTCTAATGTGAGCGATTCCTCGCTCATGGTTCGTCTTAAATGATGTTTTACTGACTTCACGACCGCCTCCCACTTGCCACCCATCTGAAGTGCGCCTGGGGGGTTGAAGTGCCACTGAGTTCGATCATTGACAATGATGTTTGTAATATGTTGATGTTCTCGTGACGACTGGGTGAATAGTTTCTTTAATTCAGCATCTACTCTAACGAAATTGGTTCCACAATCGGAGTAGAGAGCTTGGCAGATTCCTCTGCGTGAAGTGAACCTCCGGTATGCCGCAATGAATCCGTCTGTGGCATAATCCGTCAACACTTCTAGGTGGACAGCTGAAGTAGTCATGCAGGTGAAGAGGCAAAGCCAAGCTTTGTATTTCTTGGAGCCTCTCCCCTTCCATGAAATGTTCTTTGTGAAAGGGGTCAATGATAACTGTGGATAATGGCGAGTGACGTGGAAGTATTGCTGGATGTTTCCCAGCAGAGACCAGAGTTGAATTTTCAAGCCCACCCCCTACTCTCAAGATGCCATTGGCATCAATGAAAGCGGTGAGCTTGCTCATTACGTGACGTGGAGGTAGACGTTGATTTGTAATGATCAGTTTTAACTCTGATGTAAAGTATGCTTGCTGTGTTGAGCGAACCCAGTACTGGTTCGCTCTGTCCAAATCACTCGGGGACATTAAGTTGTCTGATGGCGACCTTGGTATTCGTTGAAAGCGATCGCATGATTTCATAAGCGTGGCCGTGACTCGCAGAATTTTCGTGAAAGTTGAATACCGTGAAACAAGGTCCCATTGATTATTGCTCATTGAAGTTGTCATGACATGTGAAATTCCTGAACGATCTTCGTGGCTGGGAATGTCGTCGAAAGTGGTCGGCTGAGCAGGCCAATGAAGTGTGGATTTGGACAACCATGGTGGTCCCGTCCACCATAGCGAGTGATCAAGAAGACTTTACGTAGAGGTGCCTCGCAAAGGGCAACCCGCCGGGTTAGACTCCACAGGAACATGAAGCCATTCGAAAGATGAAGTTAACTCTTGAATTTGAGTAAATCTGTTCCTGACAAAATCTTTCCACTTAGACGGGGAGATCTGATCCATGCGAGTGTGACTAAAGAATCTATCCATAGGTACACGGAGGTGAAGTTCAACTCTAATGTGGCGTGAACGTGTGAAATTAGTCGAGATAAAAGAAGTGCTGCAGCGCGAGTTCCAGCCTCGGGATAATGAGGTGTTTCAGAGGTGCTACTTTTGTCTTTGCGCAAAGAAGGGATGTGTGATGTGTACCGGACAGTGAAGTGACTTTGAGATAGACGACATCTGACATGGCGAGTTGAGAGGCATCTGAGAACCCGTGGAGCTCACACGTAGATGTACCCAGTGTCTGAACCCACCTTGGAATAACAACCTTATCCAAAGCGGACAACTCCTGTTTGAATTCGACCCATTTCTTTGAGATGGGCAAAGGAAGTGTTTCGTCCCAATTGAATTTTTGCAGCCACGATTCTTCCATGAGCAGTTTTGCGCGAATTGTGACCGGTGAAATGAAACCTAATGGATCATAAATCTGAGCCACTTCAGACAAAATGGAGCGCTTCGAAATCTTTGAACGTGACGTCAAACCTTTGAGAGAACAGGTGAAATGATCTTGAAGTGGGTCCCAAATCAGACATGATATTTTAGTGGTGCAGTCCCCAAACGTAAGTGAAGAAGTTGTACGACAAGCCGAAATATTCTGGTCATTTATGAATTTCTGCATTGAAGTGGGACCATTGAATTGCCATTTTGCAAGCGGCAAACCGCCCGCCATGCAGAGTTGATTTAATTGAAGTGCAACCTCATGAAGTTGCTGAGGAGTATCAGCTCCTCCAATGATATCGTCAACGTAACTACCCTTTGTGATAGGATCGACGGCTAGTGGATAATGTTTGTCTTCGTCCTGGACTAGTTGATTTAAAACACGGATGGCCAAAAATGGCGCAGCACATGTACCATACGTGACAGTAGTGAGGTTTCTCTAGAAGAGAAAGAATTCCAGAGAATTCTCTAGAAGTCCCAGTCGTCTTCATGAACCATAATCTGGCGATACATTTTTGTGACATCAGTGGTAAATATGAATTGATGTTTTCGAATCCACATTAAAACATCGATGATATCACGTTGAAGTTTAGCGCCAGTGTGCATAATATCGTTCAAAGAACGTCCAGATGATGTGGACTTTGATCCGTTGAATACGACTCGGAGCTTGGTTGAAGTGCTCGCAGGTTTTAAGACTCCATGGTGAGGTAAATAATATTTGACGTTGGTTTGGCGAACTTTCGGTTTCGACTGACCATCAGGGACCCTCGACGCCCCTGACGCACAGGCGCCAGGCATTAAGGTCATCCCCTCAGAATTAGTTTCAACCTCAAGATCGCTGACGTGACCTGAATGTTGAGTCGCCTCAACCATGTGTCCCAAAGAAATATACTCGTTCATGAAGTCCTCATACAATTTTCGATATTCATCGTTTTTGTTAAATCGTGCCTGCAGATAACGAAGGCATCTCGTTGCAGTATGATACGAGTCTCCAAGAGACTCTCTATATTCCAGAAGAGGTAATCAAACAATATATTTCCCTGAGGAATGACGTTGATATGTGGTCATGAAGTGATCTTCACAGTCTTGTTCTACAGGAGTCAGTTGATGTTGAATGACAGTTGGTACCTCTTCTTGCAACCAGAACCTTGTTAATCGTTTTTGAAGTGGTTCATGGTCTTGTTGTACAGTCAGATGATGAGACTGTGCTGGTGAAGTGTGGTTGGATCCACGGGGACCCAACACTAACCAACCGAAAATTGACAATTGAGCAATTGGCATGTGTTCACTTTCTCTGATGATGTTTGGTTTAATCACCTGCCCATAATGATTGACTCCAAGAATGATATCAATGGGTTGAGGTGTGAGAAATGTATCATCTGCCAATGTCAATTTCTTGAGGTGTGGCCAATCTTGAAACTCAGTGACATTTGAAGGTAGTATTATGTCAAGACTGCTCGTGACATGAGCATGTAAATTGAAACTGTGATGTGACT
Source organism: Mimumesa dahlbomi (assembly GCA_917499265.3). Taxonomy (NCBI): domain Eukaryota; kingdom Metazoa; phylum Arthropoda; class Insecta; order Hymenoptera; family Crabronidae; genus Mimumesa; species Mimumesa dahlbomi. Next base: position 3,326,325 of record OU824118.1, on the reverse strand, counting down.
GTAGTGCGTGAAGTTGACATGGCACTACACCTTTCGACTGTGAAGTTGAAGTTCCATTAAAACCCATAATGACCAGTGATGAATGAATTCTACGTAGGCCTAATTGATTAACAATACGTTCTGAAATCAATGAGATTTCAGAGCCAGAGTCGATAAGAAGTCGAAGTTGCATCGAGGTGATGTGTGATGCAATTCTGGCCTTAGCAGTTGCTAATAACGTAGATGATGGCATACGCCCTGAAGTGTGACGTGTGACTGGAAAATTCTTGAAGTGGACTGACTGTGGAGTGTTCTTGATGTGGATTGACTGTGGAGTGTTCTTGATGTGGATTGACTGTGGAGGGGTCGGCCTTGACATGTGACTGGGTGAGGTTATGTGGTGACAGGTTGAGGTTAGATGGTGACAGGTTACGGTGATGTGATCAGTGAGGTTGTCTGGGGTTGCAGGAAGTTTTCATGTTGACGTTGATGGAACTGAGGTGGATGGTTTGGTTGATATGGGCCTCAATTTTGATGCATTGATGATTGCGAAATGGAGCATGCTGTGATGGTGCATGCGACACACTGTGCATGTCATAGGCATCCTGCATGACTTGACGTTGTGCCTCCCCATGCAGTTGAAACACAACGAAGGCGAACCCTGTGGACAAGGGTCCACAACTATGGAGAGGCGATCCGCTGGTTTGAGATTGCGGAAAGCAGTGTAGGAGACAGTGAAGTGGGCTTCACCACAACAGTCGCACGTATATTTTGAAGATCGCGACGTGGTGACTGTGGCAACTGCTACCTTTGACGTGGACTTGTGTGAGCGCGGAGGTGGTTCTGCACCTATTCGAGAGAAGGACCCCTGATGAAGTGGGCGCTGAGGTGTGATTTCTGGTTCCAAGTTCTCGAGAGTGCGGATCCTTGTATTCAAAAATTCTTTGAGGTGGTCATATGTCGGCATGGTTGCGTTTTCTCCAAGAGTCGACTCCCACTTTTCACGTGTGATGTGGTCGAGCTGTTTTGTGACGTGATACACGATTATGGCATCCCAGTTATTTGTGGATTGCCCTGGCAACTGAATAGCACTCAGTGCGTTGTCGACAGTCGTGATAAGTGAGGTGAGGTGTGTCGCTGATGTGTGTCGTAGAGGGGTGACTTCCGTGAAAATCCGGGCAAGCTGCACCGTCACCAGCCTTCGTGTGTTCTCGAACTTTGCAGTAAGTTTGTCCCAGGCTGTTGAGAACGCCTCATTTGTCATTGGGAGGTTCGAGATGACGTCTGCCGCCGCACCTGTCACTGATGTTTTTAAGTAATGCAGTTTCTCAATGCTCGACAGGTTGGCATTGTCAGCCACAATTGATGTGAACAAACTCTTATATTCTGGCCATTCCGAGAACGTTCCAGAGAAAGTGGGCAGATTGAGGCTTGGCAATTTGTGAGGTGGTTTGCTTGCCGGAGGTGACGTGGGCTTGTTGAGTCTTCGCTGTACTGCTGCCAGATACATTTTAGTGGTGAGGTACAATTGAGCTTCCTTTTGGAAGATGTGCTCAGTGAAGTAACTCGCAGTGCAAAGGTAAGGTGGGCAGTGAGACTCGATATATTGATGTTCCTCAGCGAACCCCTTATGTGTTCCGTCAACCACCATCTGAATGACGTCTAACTCTGCGGGTGAGGTGCCGTTGTGACATTTCTGCTGAATTCCCTCCATGAATTCTATGCGGCCCAGCTGTGTTGAAATCTTTAAGGTGATATCACATGGAGTGGTAGTCCGTGACTTTGAGCGTGATCGTGATCCTGAAGGCCGAATTTCAACGGTGAGGTTTTCCTTTTCTTGATTTTCCGATGAAGTTTTGGTGACGTTCTTCACATCCTTCTCCTCAGACATGGTGACGTGGGCGAGTGAAGTGGAACGGTGAGGTTATCTGTAGGAAATATTCAAGACATGAGTATGACGTTTGAGGTTAGGAACCACTTTACGTGCCCGTACAAATTATACACATTATTTTCCATGAACAGATCCGGCTCGAAGGACCAAAAATGTATAAAATTAAAGGCATAAATCCAGTTTAAGCACATATCCGATTTTCGGCTTAAATTTTTGTTTATAAGCGTGTTTTGTGGTGCTGAACATGAATCCGCAAACAAAAATCGGCGCTCGGTTATAGTTTCCAAGATATAAGCACTTAAAGTTGACGAAGTGACGCGTCAAAGCACCACCATTTTGCGCCCGCGGAACAGCACTGTGACGGCACTGAGCATGGATATTTTAATATTTGCGCATGCGCAATGGTCGTTTTAGCTGCGTTTTTACTTTAGTCTAGAAGCGGGCCTTTCAAATGTTTGTAGCCCATTCACCTACACTAAGCATTATTGTATTAATAAATATATTCAAAATACATAATTAACCTGTGTATTTACTTTGTCTCTTAAATGGGCCGTTTTAAGCACATTCAAAATGCTTGCTTAAGCTGTACTTTTAATGTGGTCCTAAAAAGGGCCTGGTTAGGTTTGTGGGTCTGTTTTGGTTGGGTTAGATTTGGTTAAAATCTTGCTTAAGCTGTACCTTTAATGTGATCCTAAAAAGGGCCTGGTTAGGTTTGTGGTTCTGTTTTGGTTGGGTTAGATTTGGTTAAAATAAACCGTTTAAGTCCTTATAAGGACTGTTTTAATTAAGTTAGCATTGACTTTTCCGAGCTACAAAAACTTTATCCGCCTTTTTCAGCGCCGTAAAGATTTCGTTCGATCGTACATAAGTACGATCACGCCTTTGTCTTCCGTATTACGGGTCGTTCAAATACTAAAAGCGCGCGCATATTTCATACCGCCGACGACGAGTATAACTGTTTTGCACTTATATGAGGAAAATTAACTAATACCATGCGATTGTTATCTAGTAAATGTCTATCCCAAAACATTCTTCGAATGAATTTGCGCCAATTAAATCTTGCATTAATAACTACGGGTTATTATATATTTGCGAGGCCGTATATTCTCCAGCCGTGCTTTTCTTCTAGCAATTCTTTAACTTAGCAAGCTTCGTTTGTTTCTTTATTAAAAAGCAGGCTTCCTTACATTGTATCTCAGTCAGTCTCTACGCTCCCTTGGCACTGGTCAGAATAGTACCGAATTTATAAGCACAGATTTATTGAATTTTACTGCACGTAAAATGTCCAGTAATTATAAATATACAGGGGCGCAACTATATTCACTATTTGAAATCAATAATGGTGGAATTAGTCGTTCTGCAATCGAAAAATTGCAGGAATGGGAGTTAATTCCGAAGGAGAGGTTTTATTTTTGCCCGAATGGGCATCCGTTTAAATTAATGAGAAGTGCAAGAGCCATTGATGGGTGGATGTGGCGATGCACAGCAAGAGTGCCGGTGCAGAAAAGAAAAGCCAAGCAATGCGGAACAAGGTGAAATAGACTATTCTTATTTATCTGTAAATACGTTAATAATTTTTATTTTCTAATATTCTAGCGTTTCATTGAGGAAGGAGACATTTCTCGAAAAAAGCCACCTAACATTGCAACAAATTGTGGTGTTTGTGCACTTTTGGGTGCAAAATTGTAGTTTGGCTACGGTCGTAAATGAGTGCCGCATTAGCCATATGACTGCAACGGACTGGTCGTCCTCTTGCCGCGAGGTCCTCGTGACAAAAATTTACAAGAACAACGAAAGAATTGGTGGTTTGTTTTATTTTTTCATTTTAAATTCTTCAACTTTTAAAGTCTAATATTTATGATGTATTCCAATTTTTTTTACTATACATAGGTCCAGATAAAACGGTTGAAATCGACGAGTCGAAATTCGGCCGTAGAAAGTATCCTCGCGGCCACCGTGTGGAAGGCCAGTGGGTCGTTGGCGGTTTTGAACGAGAAACAGGGAAATGTTTCCTTGTCCCGGTGGAACCCCGCGATCGAGCCACTTTATTGAAAATTATTAAATTAAATATAGAAAGTGGCCCAACTATTATTTCTGATTGTTGGAAAGTGTTACGTCCCCACGTTCTGATGTCCTTTGTCAGTTCGAGACCAGGGAAATACACTTCTAAAAATCGTAAATCGCCTTTTAAAGAAAACACATTTCGATTGCCCTGGTCGAGACTGGCAGATGGCATCAGCAAAATACTATGAAACAACAAACTCCTAGCGCGATAAACACGACGTCTCTCGAAGAGAAAGTTTCCAGATGACAAACTCCTTCATGGACAATGCAGACCTTGTGCCGCGAAAATGTAAATTCGGCACCAGACCATGTGCTGGCTTGGGGACACTTGAAGGGATGATTAACAGCAGGCCCTAAAGCGAGTCTAACGCGATTCTAAACATTTTCCCTTGGTGATGGTGTAGAGTTGCACGAAGAGGACTGCATTGTCTAATCCGAAAAGCGTTAGAAACCGACGTAGTGGGAGAGCACGAATTTTGTATATAACCGTGGTGCCCTTCGACATGTCACCATTCTTGAACTGTAATCTTGACGCGCGACATCGGAGTTTTTCTAAGTTATCCTGAGCAAGAAGTATAAGTGAAGTGAAAACGCAAGTTTTAAACCATCGTTGAACAAAATATCAACCACGAGAACCTGAACCAACCGCTGATCAACCAGGCACACTACAAGTGAGTCATATTAAAGTCTTTAAATTCAAAATCCAAAAGAAGGTCAAAATTAGTAGCTTTGCTATACCAACCAAACCTTTAAAATCAAATCTTGTTACACCATACCCTTTTCGCTGGATCAAAGCCAAATCTGGTCAAGTGAGTAGTTTTGGACGCGGGTAAGCGTGTAAAACAAAATCAGTTGTACCGGAAAGTAAGCCGAGATCCGTGAGACTCCTTTCTACATCCAAATCCCTGGACAAGAATGAAAGTATTCATATGTGAGTAACCGCGCGGGTAAGCGTTGGTGAAACCTGTATGAATTCAAGTAGTAATTGTGCGGAGAATCATACTAAAAATCACCTTCAATACTAGTGGCAAAGCGACCCGTCTCTGCTCATAAATAAGCAGGAAAAAAAGCGAGCTTTCCGAGAGGCATTCGGGCCACCTCTTCAATCGCAACAACCCGCGAACACAGGGAAACCAAAAGGACCCAAGGTCCATAGGAAGAAAGCTAGGAAAGAGAAGGAGCGCATACAAAAGTTAGCGGCCTCCCTTAAAAACAACTACTCACCTGACAAAATTCAGGAGGTACTCCCTACCGGAGAAGTAACCCTACCAGACATACCACCTCCACCAGATGTCATCGACATTATCGACTCTGATGACGAGGGAACACTGGTGGAAATTCATTTAGATTCTTTGAATCTAAAAGAATCCGAACTAAGTGCTACATTAGAAAAAATTAGTGCCGGATCATACGTACAAATAATTTTTCCTGATGGAACCCCAGCTCCTATGGCCATTCCGGCAGCAATTGTTAAAGAAAAATTCCGGCGTCGAGTAACACTAGAGGAATTATTTAATTAAATATATATATATATTTTCAGAAGTAAACCAGACTTGATTATATCTCATTATCATCACCTTTCGATCATAATACGACTCAGCCCCGTCCCGAGTAAATTGGTGTTACCATTGACTCAAAAGGGGGCAAATTTCAGACTTTGTGAAACAATTCGAAGCTGCACCGTAACCAAAAGCTCGAGGCGTGACACTTAGTCCTGATGTAACAAAAGTAAGCAATTAATTTCTTTAAATATAAACTATACTTCATGCTTATATCTCAACCTTATAATATGTTTTGTATTAATAGGCCTACGATTGTTTAACAGACGAAGGCTACCAACATTTGACCGTAAACCAATCGGTTCATTTCAAAGATCCGGAAACTGGGGCCCACACAAATAACATTGAAGGTACTTGGAGGCATATTAAGGCCCAATTGCCCCAGTACACGCGGAAAAAAACAATTTTTTTGCGGCTACTTGGCCAAATTCATTTTTTTTTAATTTTGTAAATCCGCAAAAGTGGATCGGGTAGACGAATTTTTTAAGTGGGCCGGGAAGGTATATTATAATCCTCTGCGCCCCGAAGAGTTTGTGCTAGTTGAAGATCCCAGTGAACCATTTCCCAATACAACCATTTAAACGGCCCTTTTCAGGGCCACAAATATTTAAACAAACATTTAAACGGCCATTCTCAGGGCCTCAAACATTTAAACGGCACTTTTCAGAGTCGCAAAGATTTGAATGTCCCGCTTCTAGATCACAGCAAAAACACAAGCTACAGCGTGCATTGCGCATGCGCGTATCGAACCATCTGTGCTCAGTGCCGTAACAGTACCGTTCCGCGGGTGTCAAATGGTGGCGCTTTAACCTCAAAAAACTTCGACTTTAAGTGCTTATATCTTGGAAACTATAACCGAGCGCCGATTTTCGCTTTCGGATTCGTGTTCAGCACCACAAAACACGCTTATAAACAAAAATTTAAGCCGAAAATCGGATATGTGCTTAAACGGGAAATGTTCCAAATTAAATAATATTTTATTTAATAAATATACATATACAATACGTCGCACTTGCCAGGATGGTACGCCTGTGCATGAGTTGGTAGGTGGCGACGAAAATGTGAAAATGTGTATAAAATTTGGTACGGGCCGTCGGGAAGTTAAAAAGGAGAAGTTTCTTGAAGTTGGACGATGTAGGAAAAAGAAGGAATGATACCTGTAGGTGCCTAGCACGTGTGGCTACGACGACACATGGCCGTAGATAATGTAACGACTGTTATGCTTTCCTTCGGTGATGTTTTAAATTCCGCAGATTGTATTATTCACACGGTGACGTGGACGATGAGCTGATCTGTATCGCGAAGTGGTCTTGATGTTCACTAGCTCGATTATATTAATCGTTAACGGTGACGTTCGCGTACTGTTACACACCTCGTGTGTCGTTGACGGTGGACGAATTGAGACTGAGGCAACTTCCGGACGACGCGCATGGAGCGCGTGAGAAGGAACGTTTTAGAACATTCTCGAACCTTCTAGAAGGATCGAGATTGATATTCGCCGGAAGTTGCGTAGGCTACGTCGCCACGTGGCGACCGCGTGGCGTGCGTAGCGCGCTTGTGGCGCGCTTGTGGCGTGAAGTGTAGCGCGAGTGTGGCGCGCGTAGCGCGGGAATTCCCAAGGGGTCATTCCATGTGAAATCAACACAGGGTATAAACGTCACCATCTCAGAATTTGATGAAATTTGGTACGAAGGTTGTCCTTATAGAGATTAAGAAAAATGCGAATTTTTTTCAAATATCTCAATCGGTTTCAAAATTACGGCTATGTAAAGTTTGCTAAAATCCGCCAAAAAAGCGTAACCGACATGTGTTTAAATCACCATATCTTTTCACCTAATTGAGCTAGAGAGATGGGACTGGTGTCATTTTACTCGGTTTTAAATGCCCCTTCTTTTGATGTAGAACACAATATACTTTGTTATAAAAAGTTTTTTTGTGACATCAAATTCCAAATTTTGATTTTGATTTTCTCAAAAAGTGCCACTTTTAAAATTTAAAAAAAATTCCTATAAATAGTTTATACTTTTGGTAAGTGATTCTCAAAGTTTCAAAGTGGGACGGTAATGAGTTCATAGTTAAATAATAATTTGAAAAAAGGGTGTTTTACGAAACCGTTAGTCACCCTACGTACTACAGGTTTCTTTACTATATTACATTAATCAAGAAGATAAAATAAAATTTTTAACACTTACATCTTAGGCAAAAGTTATTCAGAACTTGATGAGTTGTGAAGTTTTTATGGCTTCTTCAGATGATATTGCATAAATCCTTCTTGTAGGAGTGGTGGGATCAACTTTGCAAAGTACATCTGCCAGTGGTATCCCTAATATGTCCGGTTTTCTTGGATATGAAAATGATGATGAAGGACCAGCAGGATGCAGAAATGTCACTTTTACTTCATCTTCTTCTTCATTCTTCTCCAACACATAAGCCAGCCACCACTTTTGGTCATATACAGCGGTTATATATCCAATAATTTCTGTCATTCGTAGCTTTTCAGGGCATTTTTGGATAATCACTGTTTTCTCTGTTGTATCTTTCGAGAATATTTTTACACATATCTTTGATATGTTTGAATTTACAGGCATATAAGCATGATATTGCTGTGTTCCCTTAATAGTTATTGCTTGGTTGAAACGGTTATTCAGAAATTTCTCAGACTCCACATACTCGTCTTGTGTGAAGAAGCTGAAATTAATGCCAGATAAATTTTCAACTGCCCATTCATATAGTTGGATAGCTGTTAAAATTTGGTTGTCATATGGACGTTGTAGGCTTGCCCTTACAGCAAGTCTCTTCACTGAACCCCCAACTCCATCACATGGTCCTTTTCCATGGGCAGTAGCGGAAAAATGCCATTCTGCATCTACACCAAAATATTGCTTATGGTAACATAAATTAATACAATTTTTCTTATTTTTATATTGTGCAGCGCATCCATCTGAGTAATAAAAAATCTTTTTTGGTACGGATTGAAACTGTCATGAATTCGATACTTATCGAATATATCATAACACTCTCTCAAGACGTCACATTCTTCTTCCTCGCGCTCAACTATCATTCTCCTCGCTTTCTTTTTTTTTTTTTTTTTTTTTATAAACTTTTCCCAGGTGTGGGGTGATCCGTTCCTGGAGTCAGTGACTCCTCAACCGGAATTAATTCTGGAATGAGTAGAGTATTATTGCATGTAGAGTGTAAGTAATGGGTGGGCCCGTTTGAATTTTGTGTACAGGGAAAAACTTTCAAAAAACCTGAAACGTGAATGACTGTGAATTAGTTGTTGGTTTCCCAAGTTGAGGTAAGCAATCTAAGGAGTGAAGAGAGAAGGAGAGGGGGAGTGGGGATTGGGTAGTGAGGAGGAAGGGTAAGGCGATATGGGGGTTAGGTTACGTCTTGAGTCAATTATTGTTAGATAAAATTAAGTTCTGTCAGACTGGTGGGGGTTTTTTTGATCTTTTTAAATGGGAGATCATTTCTGTGCATGTGTCTGATGCTAGAGAGGAGGGGGTTTGTGTGTTCCGCGGAGGATTGAAGTAGTCTGTGGGTGATGTTGATGATGTGGTTATGGATAAGAGGTAGGTTGGCGATGGCGTGTAGGTCGAATGTGTTGTAGGAGCGAGGGAGGCCTAAGATTATTTTTAGATATTTATTTTGAATTATTTGTGCTTTGTAGCGGTAGGTTTTAGGAGCATTAATCCATAAAGGAGAGCCATAGGTGATAATGGGGCGGACGCAGGTAGTGTATAGGTTGAGTTTGATTTTTGTTTTCAGTTTACTTTTCGAGTGGATCAGAGGGTATAGCGTTCGCAGAGGTATATTGGCTTTGGCCGTTCTGTCAGAGATGGCGTGCTTCCATGAAAGGTTTCTGTCTAGGATGACACCGAGGTAAGTGACTGTATCTTTCCAGGGGATGTTGATGGAGTCAATGTTGAGAGGGTCAGGTGGTTTTTTCCTCTTGGGTGAAAAGAGAATGGCTTCAAATTTAGTAGGATTTAAGGTGAGCTTCCAGGATTTGAAGTAGTTGTGGATGATGTCTAGGTGATTCTGGATGTGGAACTTTGCAAGAGCTGGCGACCAGGAGGAGCAGTAAATGGCGGTGTCATCTGCGTAGACAGCTAGGGAGGTTTTGATGGATCTAGGGATGTCGTTAATGAAGATGTCAAATAGGATAGGTCCAAGAACTGATCCTTGCGGGACTCCCGCAGGAGAGGGAGTTGTGGGGGAGAGAGCAGTACCAACAGAGACTTGGTAGGAGCGGTCAGTGAGGAAGCTGGAAATGATTTTGGTTATGTAAGGGGGAGTATTGATTTTGTGAAGTTTTAGTATGATGCCAGCGTGCCATACGGAGTCGAATGCCTTTTGTAAGTCTAGGAGAACTAAAACTGAGGATCTATTTTTGTTTATCTCTGAAGTGATGTTTTCTGTGACCCGGAGTAGCTGGAGCATGGTGGAATGTGAGCTGCGGAAGCCAAATTGTTCATTTATGATCATTTTATTTTGGGTGAGGTGAGTGGATAATTTGTTTAGGATGAGTTTTTCTAGAATTTTGCCTAGAAGGTTTAGGAGATTGATAGGTCTGTAGTTTGTTGGTAAGGTTTTGGGTTTTCGAGGCTTTGGTATGGGAATGATTTTGGCTGATTTCCAGGGGAGAGGGAAGTATTGTGTTTTGAAAGAATTTACGTAGATATAGTAGAGTTGAACTATGATCTTTTTGGGGCAGTTTTTTAGAAGAATGGCTGAGATTTTATCGGGGCCTGGCGATTTATTGTTTTTTAGTGAGCGAATGCATTTGGCGACTGCGGCTGGAGTGATGTCTGAGGTGGCAGGGGAGAACGTATCACTGAGGTATTTGGTATGTGTGGTGGAGGCCAATGATTCGTGTGGTGAGTGGGAGTTTAGGGCCGTTAGGTGGGGTTTCAGGAATGAGTTGGCTAAGGCAGATGCTTTCTCAAAGTCAGAATGGGCTAGTCCGTCCTGTAGTGTGAGAGGGGGGATAGGGGTAGGTCGAGATTTGAGATTCTTGTGCAGTAACCAAAAGGAGTTGCTGGTGGATTTAAATTTGGAAAGTTTGGATTCCCAGTGGGAGTTTTTTAAATTGGCAATTTTGTTTTTAATTTTGTTGGTGAGTAGGTTGGATAAGAGTTTATGATAGGGGTCCGCTGTTCTTTGGTGGACTCTTCTGTGCCTGTTTCTGGTTTGTATGAGGGCCTGGATTTCGCTATTGTGAGGAATGGAGTGAGAGGGTTGATATGTTTTGGTGGTAGCTTTTCTGTAGGAGTAGTTCAGGTGTTTGGTAATTTTTATGATTTCTTGGTCAATGAGTGCTGGGTTTGGAAGGTTGGCGTTGATGGGATAATTGTTGGATATTTTTCTGAATAGTGCCCAATCTGTGTTTAAAAATGTCTTACGTGGATGTAGGGGCTGATTGGAGTGAAGGGAAAGGGTTACTGGGAGGTGGTTGGAGGAGAGGTCGTGAGAGGAGTTGCAGGAGAGTTGGAAGGTGCTGTTGGTGAGAAAGATGTCTATGTTTGAGGTGTAGTGTGGAGTGGAGTAAGAGTAGGTGTCTGAGTGGACTATATAATAGGGGTTGGTGGCTGCATGCTTTTGTAAGGTATGGCCGTTTCTGTTAGAGTGTTGGTTGTTCCATTCTGTGTGGCGGGCATTGAAGTCGCCGCCCAGGATGAAACAACCTGTGTTGATTTTATTGATAATTGAGTCTAGGTCACTTGAGGAGAGTTTATTTTTGGGTGGGTTATATAACGCAGCTATGATAATCTCTGGGGAGGATTTGATTTTAAGGGAAAGAAATTCAAGGTTAGTTATTGGCTGGGGGATGTCTTCTGTTTTTATGGAGGAGTGGACTAGTATGGCTACTCCTCCTCCTTTGGAGGAAGTCCTGTCTTTACGGAAGGTGTTGTAACTGGGAATGCGGAAGTTGGTATTGGCAGTAAGCCATGTTTCAGTGATTATTGCTATAGGGATGTTGTTGGTTTGGAGAAATATGGAGAGTTCTAAGGTTTTAGGAACGACACTGGTGGCGTTCCAGAGAAGAATGTTTTGGGGAAGGGAATTAGGGGGCATTTTGCATCTCTTGAGCAACTTCTAGAAAGGCTTGAAGTTGCTCCATTTCGTTTGTGGTGGAGGATAATTTTCTGATTAATGTATTGACAGCGGATATCATTTTTTTGATGTTGCACAATGAATTGAGTTTTTGCAGCCCACTCATGAGCATAGAGAAATCTGAATTTAGGGAGGGAGGTGGGACGTTGGGGAGAGTTTTAGCAAAATGTGATGTTGAGGGGGGAGCAGGGGCGGGAGTAGGCGCAGAGGCAGTTGCAGCAGCATAAGATTTGGGTAGAGAGGGAGAGGAATTTTGTGTGTGGATTTGTGAGAGCGGTGTGGGGTAAGTAGCTGAGGGGAGTTTGTGAAATTGAGTTGGGGGCGGGGTGAAAGGGAGTGGGGTGGCTTGGGTGGGAGGTTTTTGCAAGGGTTGAGCTTTTGGGGAAGATTTTTTAGCAAGGTAATTTGTAAGAGCTGGGCATTTGGAAAAGTTTGCAGGGTGATCCCCTGAGCAGTTAATGCATTTGGCAGGGGTGTCTGGGGATTTAGAGCAGGTGCGTGTGTCGTGGGGCTTGGCGCATTTTAGACATTTATATGCCTTATTGCAATTAGAGGAAGTGTGTCCATGCGCTTGGCATCGGAAACATTGTATAAAAGTTCTTTGGGAATTGAATTTTTCCCAATAGACGCGAGTGTGAAAGAGGAAACCTGTTTTTCTGAGTGAGTTTAGGGTAGTTCCGGCGTTGAAAGTTACTTTGTAAATAGGATGAAGCGGGTTGGATTTTTTGCCATTGATTTGGTGGCAGGAGATAGGTTTGAATTCCTGGAGTTCAGACATGATGTCATTTACGGGGATTTGTGGTAGCCCTTTGAGTACTACAGCTAGGATTTTCTCAGTGTCAAGGGCGTACGTATGGAATTCAATGTTGTTTCTTAAGCAATAATTTTTAAATTCTGTATGTGTGTTAGTGTTAGGGAATTGAATTTTTACCTTGTCACCAAGGAATTTTGTGTTAAAGTCTCCCTGAATTTCGCGTTTGAGAACCTCTATGAATTTGGGGAAGTTCTTAATTTGGGAGTGGAGGTAGAAAGGGGGGGGCTTCTGGGGGTTTAGTGGGGATGGGGTAGTAGCTGGAGGTGGAGGGGGGGAGAAGTTGTTGGTGGTATCAGCCGTTATTAGCTCGGAGAGCTTAGCGAATTTGTTTTTCGTAGGTATGTTGGGACTTACCTCCATGTTGTGGGTAGATGTTGAGGTAGTAGGTGGGTCCAAACGTGCCGAGATGACTGGGAGGTTCCTATTGGCGTTGCAGTCTGATAGTGATGTTGACCTTATGGCTCTTGGGTAGGGTGCCGAGTCCCTGCGGGAGGTCCTCCTCTCTTTGAATTCCGGGAGTTGCTTCCCGGTGGCGTCCAGTTTGATAAGTTGGAGCAAGATGCTTTGAACTTATGCTTTGGTAGCAAGAGCCGTGCGCCGCTTGCGCGGCTGTAGGGACGCGCAGCCGCCTGAGCAGGTAGACTGCGACCCCGGCGTAAGTGTAGGAGGCAGGTGCACAGGTGCACTCTAGTGACGTCACGACACAGGTAGAAAGAAACTTGAGTGAGCAGCCGAGGAAAGAGGTGTTTCCAGGTCTGTTCTCGCTGATCGAATGTCAATTTTAATTTTAATGTAATCCTCCTCGCTTTCCCATCATTCGCCTCCTTATAAACGCATTTTTTCTCTCTCGCTCTTCATTCGCTTGCAGTCGCACTTCGTTCCATCTCACTCACTGTCTTTACTCTCTCACTTACACTCATCTCTTATACCTACGACAAGGGCCTGCGGACCGCCGCCGTAGAGTCAACCGGCATTTTCCCATGAAAACGCCCATGGTGTGTCTTCAACCGCTGCCCTTGTCCACCATAAACTCGAGTACTTTCTCTTTCAAAATCTGCCATTTCGTAAACACTCGCTCATGCAATCGTTACACATAAGGTGTATCTTTGTGCCTTTTGTCTTACCGACGCTGCTACTAACATTGTTATGTCGTGTTCGCAGTAGTTATCAAGTGGGGCTACCGTCACAATCCGTTTCCATGCACAATTAACTATCCAATTGAAACTATGACCCATCCCTATGACTATATTTGCGCGGTCCAGAAATAAAGCTCCGTCATATCCCAAAGTTCGTATTGAACACCTAGTGTGAATGGTAAGTGCACTGTTAAGCGCGACGTTAGTCCCCACATCTTCCTATAGTGCTAAGGCCATCAGCAGTTCTGGGTCCAAGACGTTTCCAAAGAACAATAAATCATTAGCTCCGGAGACGATCGAAGCTATTGAAAGAATATACATATACTTTCTAGCAAAGAAATCCAATCTGGTCTCGTGAATCATAGCACTTATCAAACCCCTTGCCTTACCGCTAACATCACATTTAACAAGTCTAAGTAAAAAATTAGGCTCCCTTTTCCCTACGTCAGAACTAACGGCACCAGACTACGGTAAAATAAATTTTTTTCTCATTTTTTTTCTTTCATTTTCCGAAAGATGCATTTGTTAAGAATGCTTTCGCCAAATTTTGTGAAGAAATTCGTGAAATTGATGGAGATACAGTATTTTATGTGAAACCGTTCCCAGCGAACGATCGACCGAGCGGCAGACGTGCGGTTGTTACACGGGTTTGCTACGTGGCCATCCTTTGTTGATCCCTATGAACCTTTAACCACCCTTTAATTATTAAAGTTTAATATATTTCGGTTAATGTATTGTATTCGCTAGGAGGGAAAAGATGGGAAATTCCCGTTACTGAATTGAATAGAAACCCGGTAACCAAGCGTAGAAGATTCCGACACGAAAGAGTGAGTTGTTTTTCGGCAGTCGTACGATTCGTATCTGTCATTCAATTTGTAGCGTGTATTCTGTGTATCGTGATGGATAAAAAATCAAAAAAACAAGTCGTCGAAGGACCAACCAGAAGGAGTGATAGGAAACGGTCGAAATCGGGTCCACCTAAAAGATGTAAAGTGGAGAAAGAAGAGCGGAGAGCTAGCAGCAGCTCTGCAAAAAAGTTAAGCAGTGGCCAACTAGATTCTGTTACGGTGAATCCAAGTGTCTGGTACAGACTGGGTAAAGACGAGCTTCTTGAACAATGTCTAGGCGCGTTTAACCAGAATAACAACGAGTGTTTGAACTCTATTATATGGAAATTTGCGCCAAAAACATCGTGCAGCAGCAGACCCACAGTTAAAACTGCCGCTAATATTGCTTTAATGCTTTTCAACAATGGTCATATTGGTCTCATGAATGTATTGGAGATATTGGAAATAAAACTTGGTGAAGCACTCTACCAATGTTCGACCGTGAACAAACATTCCCACGATCGAAGAAAATGCAGATCTTAGAAAACGCGCAACACAGGACCCATTGTCCACCACTTGAATGCACGTGGACCCGAAGACCCACGTGCAACCCATAAATTCAACGCCGAAGTCGAATTTCCGGACCTCCTAGCGGAGGGTAGAAAGAAAATTTACCACTCATTGATCCTTGAAAACGACAAAGAAAAAAAGGTTAGTTAGTCAGTCTCCGCATAACCTCGCGACCGGACGGACCTACGCAGAGACATTGTACCCGCACGACGCAAATTCAATTAATTTATTGACCGTGAAATTGTACTGTGCAGTCGACATTGCTCCTCCCGCGCGATAGTGATATAGATATATAAATAAATCGCATATGTAAAGGCTACCGTGGGTCTAGTCATATGCGGATTCGAGGAGCTACCGACTCCATCACCTTCTATACGTATATGTGGACTACGCTTCCCATATGCAAGCGGATGCCACCTATGTAGATTCTACCAAGGATCTAGTCATAGGCGGATCCGAGGAGCTACCGACTCCATCCTCTTTCATACGTGTATGTGGACTACGCTTCCCTTACACAAGCGAATCCCACATATGTATGTAGATTCCACGGAGCCCATCTTCACTGTAACATTTCGAACCTACTAAAATATTATATATTTTAGACATTTAACGTTCATCCCTCACTTATCGTTTTACGAATAAGTAATACTTTTGTAACTTCCTGAGGTTTTTATACCACACGGCTTTTTCCCCAACGAGCCAATAAATGTCATTAACTTTGCGACTCAATTGATTGATTTTATTTTACGATTACCTTCAACTCCAATTCTCCTTTTAATTAATTTTGAAACACGGAATTTCTTCGTATTGAAGAGATTTCGACGAAACAACCAATATTGTCTAAATATTGATGAGAAACGGTTATGCAACGCCGAGCACGTAGCCGAACACAGCACGCATGAGTGTCGTCTGCGTGTAAAACACGGAAAAAATCATCCGTCTTTGAATACTGAGGAGCTGTTCTATGGTCCAGGAATAGCTGATTAATGGTGAGAAACAAAACAAAAAATACATATATAAAATTTAGTTTGTATGTCGAATTATCCTTCAGCAAAACTTTAAACGCGTTTTTCTCGAAACTACGTTTTTCAACACGGTTGACAGCAAATTTAAAAAACTATTCATCCGATTTGCATTTACTAAGTCTTAAAATGTTCCAAATTCCAGTCTCTATTGCACCACGTAGGGATTTTTTTTATAAAAGGCCTCCTTCTATTCTTTTTCTTCATAAACGATGAAAATTCTCTGTGAAAATGGAAAATAAAATTCGCTGGTCTGCCATTTTGTTCTTTTTTTAAATATTGAAATTCCCCTACGTGGTGCAATAGACCTATATGTCTAGTTTATGAATATATTTTTTTTGTATTTTTCAGATAAACCGGATGGCCTAATTGCTGTCAACCATCAAGCAGCAACTTCGTTGGAGTGTTCATTTGGAAGCGGCGTACACCGCAAACTATTTTCAAGATACAAATAAAAAAAATTGTGTAGGGTCTTCTATATGTATATATTGAATATTAGTAAGAACAAAAAGAAAACCATTCATCGCTGCCCGAAAAAAATATGAAAATTACACCCTTTTATCGCGCGCGTACCGTGGTCTGGTACCTTAAGAAACGCAGATGGCCAAATTCTCCTGAAGAAACCAGTCTGTCTGTATCTCCGCAAAGAATGATCTCAGTGAAGGGGAACTGTTTAAAGCCGAAAGGTTATACGCTTTCTGCATTTCGAACACTTCAATACCCACCTTACATGTAAGGATTAAAGCGCCTAATTCGTTATCGCCCCATCGTTCATGTATGATGAAAAACCAATTCCAGTTATCTGTCTAGAGGCATCTAGCGCTGATAACAAGTCTCGTCTTCCGTGCCATATGTCACGATGGTCACGCTCGATTATTCCAAATACATCTTCTATTTCCAGGTAGAAGTGCGATTGGTCGACGTATGTGTCGGCTATAGACTTCTGCTTATTACCACTCTTCTTCCCTTGATTCATCCGTATATTTGGCAGAAATCTTTCAAGCGTCATATGTACGCTTGCTCTCCGTTTGGCGTACAAATGGCAGTTCTCATAACATGTCCCGAAGGTGAAACTATCTCCGCATCGAGTGAAAAGCATGTTGGAAAGCGAGCACTCAGCCACTTCTTAGCCGATTCCTTCGTTAAACGGTTATATCCTTGTAGAGTTCGTCCCTCTGATATCAATTAGTGCGCTTCCTTAATTAGAAGACTACTCTCTGACGTCTGAAACTCGTCTTGCATTATAGCGAAATGGTTGCTTATAACAAAATACAATTCTTTCACTTTCTCACTGACAAAAAAGAGTAAATTCTACATCGTTCAGAAAGGGTTTCATTAAATACGATACTACAGACCCCAAATGTAAAGAACTAAAATGTATCGCTTGATGAGCGGGAGGGTTACAGTTAATCGAAAATAGGTTAATGTCTCGGATTGTTCTATCTCTACGCAAGGTGGATTTGTAATTTCCCACATCTAAACCCATTAACATGGCGTTAGCAAAAAGATCATAATTCGAGAGGCCAAAATTATCTCCATGTCTACGTGTAACAGTTCCACTGTCGGCTGATTTAAAAAGAGTAATTCTTTAGAAGTGACGTAGTCCATCCTAAACAATACTCGATACTCATGTACTTTTCTTTCCCTGCAATAGGGCATAGTAAAGAAGCTGGTGTTCCTAGGAAATTTATAGTGCCTTCCCCACCTCGGTGAGAATTTAATATTGCATCTTCGAAGCTGGCAATTCTGCAGAATATTGTTTAGCATACCAATTTCTTTCTTTACCATAATATCATAATCCTCTTCATTTTCATAATTCCCCTGATGTCCCATAACAGGTCAACTCTTTCGACTTTCTCGCCGTTTATGACGTTGTTTACGGTTAGGTAGTCATGTCAACTATGACCGTATAATGATGTATCGTGTTTGAGTGGGATTGCGTACTGTAAAGTGGACGTAGATCCACCGACATAATCAAGCTTGAGCAATTTAAAGCGCTATAAGCGCGTATCCAGCCCGCACCTGGTGCGGAGCCCAAGTACATGAAACGATAATTTTGAATAAATCCGCTCATCAAGGTGAATAGCTATTTCTGACCAGCGTCGAAGTTGTTGTTATTCTCTATTTCAAAATACAGAAGACCAATAGCGTTAGATTTTAGAGAAAAGGCTTTGGTCTGTACCCTTCCTTCCATAGTGATCAATGTTCCCAATTCAAATAGTCCTACGTGCTCACATGAATGCGCGCACGTTTTGGTTTAAGTACCGTCTCTAAGTCTGGTCCACAAATTCGAGCTCCTACTTCATAGTCATAATGAATCCTCTCTCCTATTCTGTTACATAAACGAATTTGTCATTCTTTCTATCGTACAATGTACACACTTGGCATTAACTTTGGGAAGTCTAACAATATTCTTGTTATGAAGCCTCAGCGCGTACGTGTCGTATTGTGCAGGCGAAATCATTAGTTCCCTCATCTTTGCTGAGAGAGACAGTGAATATTCGTAAGAAAGAGAAAGGTGGATTTAAACAGAGTGAGTGGGAGAGAAACGTTCCTCGTCACCCCTAGAATTCAATCACACCGTGTTTACAGCTCAGCACACTTAATCCTATTTATTGGATTCAAAGCGTTTGCCGGTACATCGCATTTCAGAATTTAATAAATTTTATGGGTAAAGAATTTGGATGATACTTGCCGGCACACTTTTGAAGATGCACATATACAGGGTGTCTCATTTTAATCTTTCCACTCGATTATCTCGAAAAATATTAATTATTCGAAAAAAATGTTTATACGAAAGATACTCTATTTAAAGGGGGACATTCAATGGTGGACACTGTTTTTTCGTAGGTGGAGGCGCCTCCGAGATATGAAGGTGACCTGTACGATATTCCTACACGTACGACACCCGTACCAATGCCGGTAGTTGAGCGGTGACATTCGTTCTATTCGCGTGTGGAAATTGTATTGCGTACGCGCACACCGCGGGGACTATGGTTCAATCAATAAACGACACTTAACACTAAAAAATTGTCTATTTATTAATAAGTATTTAAGGATTAATAGTTTCGAGGAATAGCAGGTATTCCTATATGTTATTTTACAAAATACACGCACGTGCGCGGGCTCACAACGAGCGAAGGCGTTCGATTAGCGAACAGGTGGATAGAACCGTTACGTAATCGGTAGTAGTCGAGAGTGACGAGGTGCCGACCGGTGATTTGGCACACGCGCAGGTGCGTTCCGAGACCCATTATTAACGATTCAGTATCGATTGCGATCTAGGGCGCGCTGTGGTCGCCCAACGCGCTGCTAGACGAATAGGTTTCGGAACGATCATTACTACGCAGCATGTTGGACAGAGCGAATCGCGAACATGACCTTTGTTTTTTTAAATGGAACTGTAGCATTTCTTTACGCTAGACACATAGCCTGTCTCAAGACAAATCTACTGACCTAGAATATGTTGATCTTGAAACGTCATTGAAGGTCATTTTCAGTCACTTGAAATTTTTGAACATTACACTTCCAGAAGATGTTTCCCATCTTCTAAATTCAAAAGGACGACCTTGGACGTTAAGACACTTGTTGATTCTGTCCCTAAATGACCTTGCCGAGCCCGAAGCTCACAATTTATGATCACTGTGCTACTTGGGTGCCGCTGATTCGGAAATATTTCCCGATACATTCGGGCAGCTGCCCTGTAATTTCGTTGACATTCTCCCAAAATTAATATCATGTTAACAATTTCATTAGGCGTGTAATCAGTCATTGTAAAATTGATCACTATCAAAATTCAAAACGCTTGTTACATCTACCAACTCACAGCTTCGAATCAACTACAGTTTAATGCCCTGGAACAGTGCTGTCAAGGTCGCGCACATTTCAGTCGATTTTCCACCACTTTTAAATAAGGGCCAGTGAGCGAGTGACTAGACGTTTCGGGGTGGGTTCAGCTCAGGAGCGTACCGTGAACATAAACGCACGTTCTGCCCTACCCAGGTAGAACCTTCTTAAAATGTTATGTACCTGTTCACGTTACGCTCCTGAGCAACCTTGACAGCACTGCCCTAGAAGATTCTGCTAACAGACATTCCGTGTTTATAAACATGAATGTCAATAGTAGTAGTACTCGACATCGTTCTGCTGATAGATATTCTGTGTTTGTAAACATTAATATTAATAGCATTAATGTCCAAAGACGTTCTCTTGAATTTAGAAGGTGACAAATATCTTCTGAACATGTAATGTTCAAAAATTTCAAGTGACTGAAAATGACCTTCAATGACGTTTCAAAGTCAACATATTCTAGGTCAATGGATTTGTCTTGAGTCAGGCTATGCGTCTAGCGTAAAAAAATGTTACAGTTCCATTAAAAAAAACAAAGGTCACCTTCATATCTCGGAGGTGCCTCCATCTACGAAAAAGCAGTGTCCACCATTGAATGTCCCCCTTTAAATAGAGTATCTTTCGTATAAAAATTTGTTTCGAATAAGTAATATTTTTCGAGATAATCGAATGGAAAGATTAAAATGGGACACCCTGTATTGCGCCGCGGTATGTGTGAAATCGCGCGCCAAATACCGGCACGGCGGTGAATACAAATTCATAATCCAAAAACTATTCTTTCGACGAAAATGCGGCGGGCAGTTATGTTTAGAGGACATTTCAATAATGATAAAAAAAACTGTTTAAAAAAAGTTTAAAGACACGTATGGGACGAAATTTAAGTTTAAAAAATTACAAACATTTTTTCAACAATTTATAGACAAGTTGCTGTTGGAAATCCGAAGCCGGAAATAATCGGTCTTAATCGTCGATCATCGGCGATGATCGGCGTAGACAATCTTTTATTTTTCTGGCGTGCAGTTAGTCGCCTTCCAGGACGACCAGGTCCTATGTTAAAAATTAGCTCAACTTTTGCATACTGTAATCCTACATGATAGCACTGCCGCATCGATCGAGGCGACATAGTGGCCGAACTAGGTACTATGTTATTACAATTTTGGTATTGCCTGCTTCTACAATACGGTCAATCTTCATATATACATATGTATATTAAAACTAACCTAATCTATACTAATTAAAGTTAAAATGGGGTACAAAATTGCTGAGAGTTTATTAAAATATAGATCCATTTATTGAAAAATCCTTAAATAACTATAATACAGCTGGGGTTAGTTTGCCTGAGAGAAATACAGGGTGTCCCAAAATTATGCAGCAAGCGTGAACAAGTAGATTGTTTATAACAAAAGAAATCGAAAATTCCTTTACCTTTTTTTTATTTGAAGCCCCGTTTTGGAGATACAAGCTTCCAAAATATCGTGGTCCGACTTCCGGCCCGCGCGGTTCGAACATCAGCTGGAGGCATATACGCGAGAAAAGTATAGGCGAGCGGTCAGCGGGGAGAGGGGCACAGCTGTCGCTCGGCGAAATCTCAGCTGAGCGTCGATGGATACCCCTCTCCCCGCTGACCGCTCGCCTATACTTTTCTCGCGTATATGCCTCCAGCTGATGTTCGAACCGCGCGGGCCGGAAGTCGGACCACGATATTTTGGAAGCTTGTATCTCCAAAACGGGGCTTCAAATAAAAAAAAAGGTAAAGGAATTTTCGATTTCTTTTGTTATAAACAATCTACTTGTTCCCGCTTGCTGCATAATTTTGGGACACCCTGTATGTACAGGCCGCCCAGATAAAAGTGAACCATCTCAGGGGATAGTGCGGCGAGGGGATTGACTTTGCCTTTGTGCCGCGCCACGACGCCGCGTCACGACAAACGAATCGCGCGAGGCAAAATCAATCTCCTCGCCGCACTATCTCCTGAGATAGTTCACTTTTATCTGGGCGGCCCGTACATTAGGGTGGTCGTTAAAAATTAAATCTTTTGCGACGCCCCCCAAAAAGCTTCCTTATGATGCAAAAACACTGGGGAATTGTTTTTTTTTTAATTAATAACAACACGTGCCTCAAGACGATTTAAGTTAATTCTTGGTATAATCATGTTTTTCGGAATTTTTATGAGAATACGATTTTATGCGACATATAAACAATTATAGAACCCAAATCAATAAAAAAACATTAGTTAAACCTTGGAGTGAAGAAATCTACATATTAAAATTACGTTTGTACTAATTTAGTTGTAAAATAAAAATATCAATTTGAATATCTTTAATTTTTTTATTTAATAGATCAAATCAACTAGGAAAAATTATGAATTTAAATTTTTGTTTATTGTTATTTTAATTAACTTATTTAATTAATATTTCCTGGTCGAAATGTTTGACCGATTCTGTTGAACAAGGTGTCAGGTTAAAGATAAACGTTTAATCGACGAGTATACATTCGGGATTTAAAAAAAAGTATTTTGATACGTAAACTGCAATTCAATGTTAAGCGTTTTTTCGGCAAAAGTAAGATTATTCTGAAAATATAAAATTATACGATCATGCCTTAAACCTTTATCTTTAAAATGACATTTTATTCAATAAAATCGGTGAAAAATTACGACCAAAAAAATTCATAGCGTAATACCTTCAAAATCCACTGGAGCACGTGTTTAAACTCACGCTGTACGACGCAGCAAAACTTTCTTGCGTTTTATAACATATAACACATTTTTCATGTCCATTGAACAAAAGATCAAAAAATGGTTCTGCATTGTTCCATTGAAGCAATAAAAATTGCATGTTATCGATCTGTTCGATTTGTTTTCTTCGGACAGATTATGCGGGACCTAAACACCTGCCCCGCTTATTTTCTCAATCTGCTGCAAATGTTGTTGGATAGTAGACCAAGGTTAAGAGCATTTGACAATTCCTCGATTGTCTGACACGGATTTGCTTCCACTTCTGCCCTTAACACGTCATTGTCCAAAGTTGATGGTTTTCCTGTTTGATACGAGTCGGAGAGATCAAAATTACCGGATTCGAAATTAGAAGACCACCTTTGGCATTTACGAACATCTAATGGATTTGGATAAACATCGCAAATGTTTTTGATAACAACTGTTGCGTTACTACCGTTATTAAACTCAAGAAGCATGCAATGCTGGATATGTACCTCTTCTGGTATTTGGCTGACCATTTCACCCAAAATTGCAAAAAAAAGTTATAAATTAAATTAATCACAAATAAACAAAGCACTATAACCTTAAAATGTCTTTGCCGATAATGCAGTAGACAATGAGCTGACAAATGACAATCAAATATTGACATGCGCAGAAACGACATTACTTTCCTGTCCTCCTAATAAATGAATCAGGGTATCGGCTAAAGTTCTCAGCGAATATACAATCCTCAAAAAAGCATTGAAAATGCGAAGATACGGGCCAAGTACAAGAGCATGTTACATTGGAATAGATTACTGATTAACATAAACTTCATTTTATACAGGATTTCAAATCAAACAAATGTAAGCAAGTACAAATTATTGTACAGCAATGACAGAATACTATCGCTAAGTAAATATATTTTATTAACTAAATTTCCCAAAAAATGATTTCTCCTCATTTAATGAATAAATCTGTTTACTGCTCTATTAAATGTACTTGGTGACCCGCTTTTTACGAAGCTTGATATCCAAAATGTAACGCAGGGCTGTCAAGGTCGCGCACTTTTCGGCCGATTTTCGAGGTGTTCGCCCACTGCCCCACCACTTCAAGGAAGGGCCAGTGAGCGAGCGGCTAGACGTTTCGCGGGCGCTTCGGCTCAGGAGCGTAACGTGAACAGGTAAGGTAAAGGCACCAATAGTTGACACTGCACCAGTAGTTGACACTTTGGTATAAAAAGACGTAAAATTAGAAAAGTGTGCACTAAAACAAATTGAAATTTACGTGAACGTATCACAGTACTATTCAACTATCAATATTGAAACAATTGCGGGTGGGCGTGCGTCAATAACGACGTGAAGTTCAGATAATGAAGACGTTGTACGTGTTTCGTGATAATTTCAAGATTTCCTTAGAGTATTCGTTAAGGGCATTGGTACACGGTAAATATTAAAAAGTTATGATAATATTAGGTTGGTGCATACGAAATGTCGGATTTTTAAATGAACATATAAACCTGCATATCTTTTTTTAAAAGCTGTTTATTTAATCAAAATATGCTCCATTCACTTCAATACACTTTTCCCAACGAGACTTTAAAGCATAGATGCCTGTCTTAAAAAAAATTTGGTCCTTAGAATTAATAAACTCCGAAATCGAATTATTTAAACTGTCCTCATTGTGATATTGTTTCGTCCGTAAAATCAGGTCTAAATGTTTAAAAAAATGATAATCAGTTGGTGAAAGGTCCGGTGAATAGGGTGGGTGCCGCAAAACTTCATATTTTAATTCATTTAATTTCGCAATTGTTTTATGCGATGTATGCGGCCGAGCATTGTCATGGAGGAGTAGTGGGCCATGCCGATTAACGAGGGCTGGGCGTAGAATTTTCAATTTTTGATGCATTTCGTGCGGTCAACTTTCATCTTGGTAGCAAGTTCCCTTGTGGAAACAGCTGGATTCGCTTCCACCAATGTCTTCAGCTCATCATTTTTCACAGTCGTTTTCGGCCTTCCACGCGGTTTATTTTCTAATGAAAAATCACCGGATCGAAATTTTTCAAACCAACATTGCACTTTTCGATCGTTCACTGTATTGTCCCCAAACACTTGGTTTATGTTGCGTGCAGCTTTTGCAGCATTACTGCCAAGTTTGTACTCGTACAAAAAAATTACCCGAATATCCACCGAATTCATATTGGTACAAAATTCAAAATAATTAGCAATAGGGAACACTTTCGAGAAAATTTCTTTTGTTGAAATGTGACTTTAACAATGGACAATGCAACTATAAACGAGGTTATACTAAAAACGAAAGCATAACGAAAACAGTGAGACAAACGTTCGCGAGTAAAAGAAATCCGACATTTCATATGCACCAACCTAATAGTATTTTTTGGTAAAAAATGGAATGCAATAATCTTTTAGAGTTTCTCGATTTGGCTGAGTGTCAACTACTGAACCAATGACCTTACCGAAATAAAACTCCTATATTTTTTTTACATGCATGATATGAACGAATTTCTTGTGATATTATGGTAGTAAAATGTCAAGTGCAATGATAATTATTTATGTTTTTTATATAAAGTGAACTCAGTCTATTCTATGTGAATAAATGGAAAAAAAATCCTTAAAGTGTCAACTATTGGTGCCTTTACCTTACATAAAATTTTAAGAAGGCTGTACCTGAGTAGGGCAGAAAGTACGTTTATGTTCACGGTACGGTACGAAAATCGGCCGAAAAGTGCGCGACCTTGACAGCCCAGATGTAACGTAACAAATATTTATACTCATTTCTAATTTAATATGTTAACAATCTGAATGTGCTGTTAGAGCGTGTACGACATCGTGATCTGCGTGTCTACGGTGCGCTTGCGTTAGTGCGATGCTGCGAGAAGGGACGCTGTGCGACGCACACGGTACGCGTAGCGACACATTTGTTTTTTAGTCTATGATTGCATGTCGCCTCTAATACTCAATATCAAGAGAAAAGGTCTTGTCTCGGGCCAAGTACGAGAGAAGACTCTTGATCAAGAGACAAGGTCTTGTCTCGGGCCAAGTACGAGAGAAGACTCTCGACTCTATTCCGGAAAGATTAAATCGGGGTTTTCGGGGTATTCAAACGACATGAAAGCGGCAAATTTCCCCAAAAGTGCGATGATATTCTTAGAGGCAGCGTCGAGACGAGTCGATTGAGACTAATTGCAAAAACATTGGTCCACCCAGTAACGAGATATTTGATGTCAAAAGTACGTCTTTTTTTATGTAATAAGTCGTCTGCTTCGTCTTTTCCAGTGTCACACTTTCGACTATGCGAGTTCTATCGGTGTCAAACCGAACTAACAGATTTTCATACCATGCGACGATAATTTTTCTGTCGGTAATGTAGATTTTTATATATAATCTGTTGGAGACATGCGGGAAAAATCAAGAAACAAGGTCTTGTCTCTGGCCAAGTACAATCAACAGCATAAATGGTTTCACTGCGGGGTACGGGGTGCGCGCGGGTATCCACAAATGTTAATGCTTGTTTCACCTAAGTGATTTTCGTGCCCTCTCTTTCTAATAATTCGTCTCGCTCTCTGACGTATGTCGCAGCATAGTAACAAATGGTAATGACTACTTCATTTCTTTCTTGTCGTCGCTCTGTCGCACTCATTCTATCGAGGCACACTGACTTAGGTCCGATAGGCATGTGTGAGAGCGCGATCGTCAATCGAGGAAGGCATCAAACGCAGTTTTCGCCATAGTCCGAATTTTTTCTCGTATAAGAGCCTCTCTTTCCTTTATCTGCTGTCGCGCTCGCACTCCGATCGCGGCTCACAGACGATGGCCGAGCTCAGGTGTGTCGGTGCGCCTTGGTCGTACTCGATCGTTCATTCGCATTCTTTTGGACATTTCGAATTATTTTATCGGACATTTAATATTTCTTGCTAATTTTTGATCCCTATGATAGGATTTTCAATAAATTGATATAGTATGACAATTATATGTTTCTCAATTATTTATTTAAAGTTACAATATTGTCTCGGTAAATAAGGAATAAATTTCGCGAAATATTGAATTCTGGAGATTAATATAATGCGAAATGAATGAATAAGAAACATCTAATTATAATTCCATTTATATTTAATTAAAATTCAGCGACACTGTAGGATCAAATATTGGACATAAGTGTTAAATGCCCAATAAAATGATAAGAAAAATGTTTCGAATAAAATGAAAGAGTCGCCGCGGCCGGCAAAGACAAACCGTCGCACTTGCTTTCGGCGATCGTAATGCGAGCACTGCGAGCGCAACAGACAGAACGAAGAAAAGAAAGGCTCTTATGCAAGACAAAGTCGGACGATGATGAATTCCGCATTGATACCTTCCTCGTCGTCAAACGTGCTATTACACATGCTTGCTCGGCCCACGTTCGTGTGTTTGGCTAGTGCGAACGCGACGGAGCGACGGAAAGATAAAGACAAAGTATGCAGTTGAATGCAGTGTTGTTGATATCCCGAGCCATAGTACGACACAAAGAAAACGAATTATACGAAAGAGAGAGAAATAAAGACACCATCGTGATGCACGCATTAGTACGTAATTCAGAAAATATCAAACTGTTATCAATAATTTATACATTTAACATAATGATTGCTTAAATTGTTATAAAAAGGTATTTTGTTTCTAGAACTTCGATACATGTCAAAGCGTCTCTTGAAATTTCTACAAACTTTTTTTTTAGTACATAATCAAATTGTTGTGTAAACAGGTCTTCCACGATAAAGTAAGCAAATTTTTGGGTCTGTTCGAATAGTATACTGTAAAATTAGATCAGAAGATGCCACGGTAATAACAAAATTCATGATTTCAAAAGAACTATTTTTTCTTCAAATAGATTGTTGAAGTATATGTACGTTTAGAGGACACGATGACGTTGTTGTATGTAAATTGAAAAACATTTTCAACGATATACATAGGACCATATTGAAGTTCTAAAACTTCTAGAAATCAAAAGCATTCTTCAACAATTCATACAAATAATTATTTGAAATTTAGACATTTTTAATAAGATGGTTTTTGTGTAATTAAACCGTTTTTGTACACTTCTATGTTTATTATAATTTTCGAATTGAGAATTTAAAATCCAAACGTATACACATCCTGCACTATCTTGCAATAATTAAATGTTTAATATTTTGGTAATTCCTTCAAATGTATTTTCTTTTTCTATATTGCCCACAATATATGCAAGTTTTTAAACAATGTCTAACATACTGCGAGAACCTTGTATTGATCTGAAACGCAACTATAGATTGAAATTTTCCTTGCTCCGGAGGAGTCTCTGATTTTTTGTATCACTTCTTCAAAAAACTCTTTGAAATTTTATAAATACATAATTCTTATTACTATATTTCTTAAAAGGAAATAACGTTTAAAGGAAAATTTGGTATATTCCTTCACATCATCGTATATCATCATCATATCACCATATTAATCAGATCCGTTTATTCCTTGATTTTCCTACATTCTTTTATTCCTTCATTCCTGTATTCCCTTATTTATTCCTTGATACCTGCATTCCCTTATTCTTTAAAAAGGTGTATTTTAATAAAACCATTACTATACTTAACAATATTTTACGAATGAAGTGAAATCAGTAAAAAGCATCGAAAATGCAAAGGTATAGGCCAATTACAAGAGGATGTGACTTTGGAATAGCTTTCTCGTTAACATAAACTTGATTATACGATGTATTTGAAATCGAACAAATGCGAGCAAGTACAAATCATTGTACAGCATCCACACGATGCTATCGCTAAGTAAATATATTAAATTAACTAAATTTCCCAAAAAATGATGTCTCCTCATTTAATTAATAAATCTGTTTAGTGCTCGACTAAATGTACTTGGTGGCCCGCTTTTTACGATGGTTCGATGGTGAAAAATAAGCTTAAATAGTTCGGGATGTTCGACATTAAAAGAGAGTTGTTAACACTAGAACTACCGAGGATTAATTCGGTATATTTAGAAGCATTCGATAAATATGTTTGAAACAAAGAAATAAAGGGGGATAGTACATTGATCGATTTAATTATTTGCATAGAGAAACATGGTTATGAAGAATTTTGGAAATCGCAGTGTTATAAACTTAAGCGATTCTTAGAAGAAATGCGGAACCGGTCATTTTGACCCCCTTGGTAGTTCTAGTGTTAAAACACAGTATAAAGCGGCCTTCTTATTGTGTTGAATGAAAATCCTCTAAATATCTCATTACGTTTCCTTTTATGTCATCATCAATCGCTGAAACACACGGCAATATGCATGTATAGTTTTCTCTCAGACACATCCAGATTGTTAACTTGTTAAATTTTTCAACTCAGATGCATCCAGATTGTTAATTTAGAAATGAGTACAAATATCTGTAGCGTTACATTTTGGACATCAAGCTTCGTAAAAAGCGGGCCGCCAAGTACATTTAGTCGAGCACTAAACAGATTTATTAATTAAATGAGGAGACATCATTTTTTGGGAAAAGTTAATTTAATATATTTACTTAGCGATAGCATCGTGTGGATACTGTACAATGATTTGTACTTGCTCGCATTTGTTCGATTTCAAATACATCGTATAATCAAGTTTATGTTAACGAAAAAGCTATTCCAAAGTCACATTCTCTTGTACTTGGCCTATACCTTTGCATTTTCGATGCTTTTTACTGATATATTGTTCTCCAGTTTTTTGCTCTCGTCTCAGTTTTTCTTTCCTCCACGATCCAAATATCCTCAACATGTGGGTTAGAGGAATTTACATATACACATTGAAGTGTATTTCAACGATGATGTTAAAATTAAAAAGGAACGACATGAGATATTTAAAGGACTTTCATTCTGTACAGTAAGAAGCCCACTTTATACTGTGTTTTAATAACTTTCTTTTAATGTCGCATATTCCCAACTATTTAACCTTAAGGGAATTAATACTACAGGTATTGTTTACCATCGAATCTGCGGAAAAAGGGGACCACCAAGTACATTTAATAGAGCAGTAAACAGATTTATTATATTAAATGACGAGAAATCATTTTTGGGGAAATTGAGTTAATAAAATATATTTACTTAGCGATAGTATTCTGTCACTGCTGTACAATAATTTGTATTTACTGGCATTTGTTTGATTTCAAATCTGGAGTAAAATGAAGTTTATGTTAATCAGCAATCTAGACCAATGTAACATCCTCTTGTACTTGGCCCATATCTTTGTATTTTCGATGCTTTTTGGAGGACTTCAATTCATT
Organism: Mimumesa dahlbomi; assembly: GCA_917499265.3. Classification (NCBI taxonomy): domain Eukaryota; kingdom Metazoa; phylum Arthropoda; class Insecta; order Hymenoptera; family Crabronidae; genus Mimumesa; species Mimumesa dahlbomi. Next base: position 3,296,514 of record OU824118.1, on the reverse strand, counting down.
CATAGAATTTTGTAAAGTACAGCATTGTTTTTATTGCAATATTTGTTATTAAAGCAATAAGGGAATGAAGAAATAAGGGAATGCAGGAGAATAAAGGAATATAAGTATATTAGTAAATATACGTTAATTATTAAAATCTGTAGTAATACAAATTATGTATTTTGAATATTTCAAAAAATTCTTTGAAGAAGGGAATAAAAAAATCAGAGACTCTTTCAGAGACACTGAAATGTCAATACAGTTGCGTTTCAGGTCAAGTGATCAAAGTTCTCGCAGTATGTCAGAGACTGTTTAAAGACTTGCATATATTATTGATAATGTTGTAAAAGAAAACGCATTTCAAGGAATTAGCAAAATATTAAACATTTAATCATTGGAAGGCAGTGAAGGTTTTATATACGTTTGGGTTTTAAATTCTTAATTCGAAAACTATAATAAACATAGAAGTGGACAAGAATGGGCTTATGAAAAATGTATAAATTTAAAATAATGGTTAGGGTGAATTGCTGAAAAATGTTTTTAAGTTTTAGATCTTTAATATGGTCCAATGTATATCCTTGCAAATATTTTTCAATTTGCGTATAACAACGTCATCATGTCCTGTAAACTTACCTATATTTCAACGACAGATTGGAACAAAAAATAGTTTTTAAGTAATATCATAACACTGTTACAAATAGATAAAGAACAATTTGGAGATTCAATAGCCGAGATAGTGAACTGTCGATACAAAGCATGTAACAAAGATTAGTTAACAGTACCGACAACTACGCGTTTCGCCACTGACCCAATCACTCGCTGCTCATCTGACAATCCGAGAAAAAAGAATTTGCTTACTTTTTCTAGGAAGACTTGTTTACAGAACAATTTGATTATGTACTAACACTAAACCTACCGACAGTTTAGGTACATATTCTTATCGCATCCGAAAAAATGATAACCTTTGCAATTGATTTCAGGTAACAGTTAATTTTGCATAAAGAACTGTATTTTCTTTATTTTGATTAAAGAAATTAACGTTGAAAGCTATAACGTTGCATATAGGCACAGTAATAGAAAATTTTAAAACGGTCATTTGACCCACCTCGGTAGGTTTAGTGCTAAAGAAGACCTTGTAGAAATTTGAAGATACGCTTTGACATGTATCGAAGTTCTAAAAATGAAACACATTAATTATTGATAACACTTTGAAAATTTCCGAATGACGTACTAATGCGTGCATCACAAAGGTGTCTACCTGTCCCCCCTTTTCGTAGAGTTTCTTCTCTCTGTGGCGTACTGCGTCTATGGATATAAACAACTGACAACGACTTCTTTGTCTCTATCTTTCTGTCGCTCCGCTGCGCTCGCACGAACCAAACAAACGACGTGCGCCACGCAAGCATGTGTGAGAGCGCGTTTGACGACAAAGCAATGCGGAATTTAACATGATTCGGATTTTTCTAGCATCAGGGCCTCTCTTTCTTTATTTCTGTCTGTCACGCTCGCACTCCGAGCGCAGCCGCAGCGACAGCCAAGAGCAAGTATGTATTTCGGTGCGTCTTGGCCAAGCGCGGTCACTCATTAATTTTATTCTAAACATTTCTAATTATTTTATCGGGCATTTAATTTTTATTTTCAGTTTTAAAAAATTTATTTTTTATTCATTTGAAAAAACCTTGGCGATTAATCTGTTTTAAGCGTATTATTGTGATTTAATGTTAAGCCTAAGTTTCAAAAATCAAATATATTTTTTCTACAACTTAAGAAACCATTATCTTAAATTTATAAATTATTGGTAACCCTTCAAGATTTTCTGAATACCAATAAGCGACTCTTGATTTTTTTCCGGCATGTCTCCACCAGATTACATATAAATATCTACGTTACCGACAGAAAAATTATCATCACATGGTGTGAAAATATGTTCGTTAGGGCCTGACACCGGCGTATGTCTACGAGAGGCTGCGTGATAGGCTGGAGATGGAGCATAGGAAGAAGACGACGTTTCTTACAAAAAAATCGACATTTTAAATCAAAATATCTCGCAATTGGCTTGATAGATCTTCTCGTAATTAGGCTTAAATTACCCGGGTGGACGCCGCCTACACGATTATCATCATACTTTGGGGGAAATATGCGGATTTAATGCCGTTTGAATACCCCGAAAACCTCATTCTAATCTCTCCGGAAAGGAGTAGTTCAGGTCTATTAGTCGAGAACTTTAGTACTTGGCCCGAGTCAAGACTTTAATTCTTAATAGTTTTGCGCTTATAGGAATCTCGGCATAGTCATTAAAAATATATGTGTTACATAAGTAGATGTTTCTAGATTAGAACCAAACATAATCTAGAAAATTGATTTTTTGCACCTTTACGTTAAATGGAATTACACCGTGAAAGACAGTAAATTATTCGAAAAAATTAGTATGAATAAGAAAGAAGATGATGAACCGTCTAAGACGATAAAGTACAATTTCCAGTAATAAAACTGGCGTACTAAAAAAGGCAGTTGATGTCGCAAATGATAATGACAATGACATTTTATGCATGAGTTACAAAGCTCAAGGCTTAACCTTTAATTAGCGGCTTTCTATATGTATAATGTGTTTTGTAGTTCGCGTATAAATCTGTATAAGCATACTACACTTATCAGAATGATAAAAAATCTTAAAAACGGTACAAAATTATTACCAACGAATGTTTTCGATTAGTCGTTTTAGCTATGCATGTAAATAAAAATGTTCAATAAAACTAAAATTACAACATCCTTAATTGTTTCATTTATAATGATAAAATGTTTGCTTTTCAGCAGAAGAATTCCCTGTGTTTTAAATACTCCGGTTTCTTTAAAATAATACAAATTGGAAATGTAATAAATATTTGTATACACTGATTAAAATTAAGGCTACTTGTATAATAAATGATAACTACATATAATTAAGTTCGAGTGAAACACTTTTGGCATAATAATATTATATTCTAATAAAGTACGTAACCAACTGCTGAGAGCCCACTTTCTTTGTTTTTGTTAAAACTTTTTATTTTTTCCAATAACCTGATACTACAAGGAATATTTCGTCGACGAATCATTCTTTTTTCAAACAATAACAAGACCTGGATCTTTCATATGTTGGAGCCGCCGTGCGACACACGCTAATGTATGTACTACAATACAATGTATAATAGAATGCGTGAGATTATTCAATGTAGTCACTTGACCAATCCATAATCTTTCACACATACTGTTATAATAGATGTGAATCAGCTGTCGTCAGTAGCATTAGGTTCGTCGGTAGCACGGCAATGTAACGGTATTTAACAATTTTTAACGCCGAAACCGTGCAATAATGTTAAACTGTTTTTAGGCTGTCTTCGAAAAGGGAGCCTTGACGCATTATCTTTATTTTTCTCAAGTTGTTAATCAACCGCTATCATAGAAAAATTCAAAGTTTTTTTTATAAACAAATAAAAATGCTACGTAACGGTAATAATCGAAGCAGTTATATTTTTTTTAGTAAACTTTGATCTTTTCCGCTTATTTTGCAATTAAAACCGCTCCTCTTCGACTTGCCATTTCGGAAATATAATTTTTTTTTAATTTTTTACAAATGGGGTTGTATCTCGATAGGGGGTGATTTTCGGACCTAACTTCCTTGGTCCGTTTTTCACCTTTTGGTGCGTACTATCGATCCTGAAAAAGGGTCCGCGATGATATGTTACACCCTGTATACATATAAAGCAGTCAGAATCACAAGCGGTAAAATAAGAACATTGGGTACGCGTACAAGAAACTTTAACGGAATTTCAATAGAGCTTCACATCATTCCAAACTCATTTTCAATCAAAGAAGATGGTCTATAAAGAAATGTATTTTTCAAATAGATAAAAGTAGATATTTTATACTCAAAATAGTGTATTCTTTTCGGTAATAGAAAAATTCCATTCACTAAAAAACGGAATAATCTCAATTCTGTCTAGAACCAAAATCCAAACATTTATTGGATTAGAAACTACAGACTTCCAAAAATGCTATAAAGGAAAAATCAAAAGCAACACTGACAATGGAACATATCCAAGTGTCCGGAGCCGATTTTAATGAACCTTCGTACGTTTGTTAAGCAGGCGAAAATAATCGATACGTATTTTTTTATACGTGCCGAATCGCACGTTTAAGGGGTGAAAACACCCTTCAAAGTTACCCCAATATTGTGCTAACTCGTAAACAAATAGTTTTTTAAACATTTTATAAACATATTCCTCGTGTATGCTAAAAACCATGAAACTTTTCCCTATAAAATTTTGTTCTATCTACGATAGTTTATGAGTTAGCACATTTCTGGGGTAACTTTGAAGGTCGTTTTCACCCCTTAAACGTGGGATTCGGCACGTTTAAAAAAATACGTATCGATTATTTTCGCGTGCTTAACAAACGTACGAAGTTTCATTAAAATCGGCTCCGGACACTTGGATATGTTTCCTTGTGAGTTTTATTTCGAAAACGCACGCATATTGAAGCCAAGTGGCATCGCGAACACATGCATAATAAACACGAACCGGATGACAATAAAAATTGAAAGACTAATCGTAAAACTCCTTCCAGTTACCTCCTTAACCGACAACTACCGGCATAGCCCGTAGAAATGAACCAAATGGAACGTAAATCGAAGGTCAACGGGTTAACAAAATTTCAACAACAGAAGACTGAGATTTGGTTTATACCCCTGTAACGATAACTTCTACCTCTGGCCACTTTTTCGCGAGATTGTTTCGAAATTTTCACTTTAGATTTGTTAAAATTATTACAAAGAATTTATGTACTCGTATACTTGACCCATTTGTTCAGCGAAAGGGATAGATTCTTCACGCACGAGGAAGTTTTATTATTAATTGATTACCAATACATCCGAAATTACGTGGACTTCACTCCATGATGACTTTTTGGTCATTGGACTTCCGACCTTTCTGATTTTTTTCAAAGTAGCGTTCGACGAAACACTATTACAAGATAATTACAAGATAAGTTTTGGGGAAACCTTTGGAATGGTTTTGCTTCGTTCTGTCGTGGAAAACATATCTTAAGTTTTTTAGGTGAAACTGCAGTTTTCATATTAATCCTGAGCTTCAGGTGTAACAGTTACCATACAACCTGGTATAATACCATTAAATATAATAACTTGTCTATTCATAATAAATTAGTACGTGTAGTATGCGTATAATAATAATAAATATAATAATGAATAGACTTTTTATACTAACTACGACCTTGCGGTTTAGCAATAACATGTTTATTTACTACAACTCATAGTTAATATAGAAGAGAACAAGCGAAAAATAGCTATTGGAAATGGAAAAAGTGTCTTTTTATTCAGATATAGCAATCCACTAAACTTTTTATTCAGATATATTAATCCACTAAAATTTAAACGATGCTAGAAAAGTAAAGAAACATTTGTATGAGACCAATGAATTAGTTAAAGATTATATACACGCATATATGTATTTAATAATTTACTTTCCATGGTATTGTCCGATTTATTCGTGAAATGCTTTTATTTTTATTAGAAATGGATAATCATAATCTATAGAAAATCAATACATGTTCTGCATGGCAAATTTCTTTCCAGCTGTTAGTGATTGCTTCAACGTGTTATTTTTCTTGGGCACCCGACCCATAGAATGGACGAATCTGATAGAACTTTTCTTACTTCAATGGTTTCTGTCCTGTGATTTGTACGCTGTTGGGAAAACGTGATGTGGGTAAAAAAAATTGTGAAATGGTACCTGTCATCAAAGACATACCATTCTTTAAACGAGATATTGGATTGTATTTATTAGACCGGATATTTACCAACTTTAGCACTTTTCCGAGATAATCTTTCGATGAACGTTTATTGACATGGTTTTTATTTTACAAACATAAAACTTTTCAATGTTTCTATCAGAAAAGATCGATTCATATGGGTAATTGTTATAAGAATGGAATTTTCCAAAAATCGTTTAGAGCTAGAGCGTCAGTGATAATAATATTGTGGGTAGCACTTCCTACTCTCTTTTTTTAAACTAAAATACATTTGATACACTTCAAAGCATGTTCTGATTAAATAACACTTCTTGCACGTTCTTTTCCTCTTATTAATATTTTCGCGTCGTACTTTTAAGATCGTATCTCGAATTTCTGCGTCAGAAAATACATCACAAAATTCGTGGTTATAACAAATTTTTTTCGTCCCGTAGATTCACGATTTTTACAATATACCTTAATACTACCCGCGTTTCTGAAACATAATACTACCATAATATCAAATTCTCGAGAAAAACAATATTTCGTGCCTTCATCATGAACGGCAATAATAAATCGCTCGTAACTTTTTGAAATAAAGAAACATAATCGTCTAATGACCTTTTTGTGTCCGTGCCCGTCACTGTCCGCTCCTACCTTGTCGCCGCTTGTCAACCGTCGCCTATTGTTTTGTCGCTGCTCATTGTCTACGCGTTTTCCGTCACCTGCTTCAAATTTTATACCTCGTGATTCTCCTTCGATTTGCAATTGGCTGCATCTCGCAATCATACCCGTCGTCGTAGTCCTGCTGGACTGCATCGTCACCTCGCTGTTCGTCGTTCCCTCTCATTGACAGACTATCGTCCGCTGTTTCATTCGCAAAATTTGATTTCGTCGTTTTTTCACCCGCAAAATTCCCTACTAATTCGCTCACGCCTGCCCTCGGACCATAAAAATTAAATGTTTGCTCCTTTCGAATCATTTCTATCTCTCGTCGCATCAATTCCGTCCCTGCCTGGCATAATGCCTTCTCTCTCTTCAGAAGGTATATCTATCGTTTCCAGTCTTCCATTTCTCTTGGAGACGGATATACTTCACATCGCTTAGAATTTACAGCTGCCATCATCTTTGCACGTTCCGCACCTTCCGCAGACTATTTTATCACATAAACATTTTTTCAACAATGGTCTGTCCTCACCACGCACCACAAAACCAATTAAACCACTTGGCTAAAACAATATCCCGACTGGGATAGACTTTGGTTTTTATCAGACTGTTCTAACAATTCTTCTCAAAAAATAGTCTCGCCTCACCACGCACCGTTTACACCGTCACACCATGTGGCTTTAACAATATCCCGGTCGAGTATTGTTGCAAATATCCCGGATGAGCTTCCAATTTTGTGGGATAGTTTGTGGTGGGAAACAAGATGTTGTTTGTTTGTTGGTTTAAAAGGTGTTTATTACTAATACTATTTATTATGCATTCCTGATGACCAATCTCTTACACACAGACTCACGCATTCTCACACTCATGACACGCATCGTCTTCGGTCACGGGTCATCCGCATTCTTGCACGTTCCATATACAAACAGCCACTCCAAACATTCAACCGAAATTAGTCTAAAAACCTGTCACACGATACAAACACTTTTTCTTCGCACCTTACGCCGTCACTCGGTCCAAACACTCCTCGCTCGCTCTTGACACTCATTGTCAGTTAAAATAAATATGTACTTATCTTTCACGCAATTGAATTTTCATAAAATATCATTCGTCCTCAAAAATACAAATACCACAATATTAAGATCATTTGCGCGTCATTGTTTTTTCATTATTTCTATTTCACCGAAATAAAGAAACCTGACGATACCACGCGAAAAATTTCAAAAAACAGTTTCCAAGGGCGTTATAGCTGTAAGCTACCTTTGGATATTGATGATTATATTTTTAACCTTTTAGATACTAAACGCCACTATAGTGGCTTTCGCGGATACCATCTTTCAGGACGACGCACCACTATAGTGGCTTTCGCGGATGTCATATTTGAACACTTTGTCAACTTTGAAATGGTATAAGAAATTTTATCCATCTACTTGACGTGGCAATATGGAATACGTATTGCCTATATATCTTTTTAAAATTATTATTTTATCATCAAATACTTCATTTGAATATATTCTTGCACAAAATGGCATTGCTCATTACACTTTGCAGTGCTGTAACGTTTTTACACTGTTCACGTCAGACTCTGCCGTCCAGGAAAATAGCCACGCGTAAAGTTCTGCCGTACCTAAAAGGTTAAACACATCTCTAATCAGAGAACAAATCCACGTAGATTTGTTAACCCTGTGAAAATAATTGCTACATGTTTTTTTTACGTCGGTTCAATCGCAAGTGGAAACGGTGAAAACACTTTTGGAAGTTACATCATAAATATTTAAACTCGTAAACTATCGTAGATAGAAAAAAATGTTGTAAGGAAAAGTTTCGTGATTTTTTACATTTAAAAGAAATACTTATGTTTGGAAATTATGTAAAAAACAATTTATTTAAAACAAAAAATTAATTGCACACTTTATTTACTCAATATCCACATTTTTGTAATGACACGAAAGAACATACTAAATATCCTTTTCGGAATTCACATTGCATAGGCCAGCGAACAGGCGCGCGCGGCGTGGTGTGGCGCGTGAGGAGCAGCAATCTTATCGCAATTATCATCCTTTTCTACAAAAAGGGAAGGGTAGTGCATCATACATCCTAGAATTCAAAAATGTATTCCTGTTGTTTTGGGTCATTTTAAAAATGCTGATATCGAGTAAAAGGAGATGCAATTAAAGTTTCTTATATAAGCAAATTGTTTTTTTACACAATTTGCAAATATGTACCTTTTGTATGTAAAAAATCACGAGACTTTTCTTTAGAACATTTTTTTCTATCAACAATAGTTTACGAGTTATCATTTAGATGGTGAAATTTCGAAGGGTGTTTTTACCTCTTAAATGTATGATAGGGTCGATAAAAACGAAAATATCTATCATTTACTTTCACGTGCTTAACAAATTTACGAAATTGCATTAAAGTCTGCTCCTGACACTTGGACATGTTCCCTCCTAAGTCTAATGGATTTGATATTAAAATTATTGTTGAAGCATTGTCTTTTTTCCAAGTACGTTATCAATTTAATTAACTATTACAACCTACAATTATTTATATGTGCTCGATCGGTCGCACTCTCTACTATTACGTGAAATAGCAGTGCATTGAATATTTTTGTAGTGTTATAATATTTACAATTCTACTCGAGAAAGTCGGTGAAATTTGGTGATTCGATGGGAACTTATAAATGCGAGGATTTGTAGTAACAACATAATGAAGTCATAACATATATGGTCGATACTATTGATTAAATAATTGTAGCGCGGCAACTTCGTGAGATTCCGCAAAATGTTGATTTCTGGGTAAATGTAACAGTACCGACAAAGTAGCTCTCACGAGGAATGGCCGATGAGTTGTAACCTCGAGTCACAATCATCAAGGTCGTTTAAATACAAAAACTGTCACACATTCATCTGCCGTTAGTTTTATGCATATGCCCAACTACTGTACAATAGTAATTATAAGCAGCACTGTTATTGTCATTATTGCATTACTATCATAACTGTTACCAGCGCCATTTCTGTATTATTATTGTTTTCTAGCTCCATGTACTTCAGCATTAAAAGATACATTAACTTTCATACTCATATTTATACACTTATTTCAAAATGAAATTAATAATGCAAAAATAATAAGAAATGATTTTTTGCACTATGAGTACTTAGTATTGAAAAATGCAATACAGCACGAATAAAAGAGTTCATCTTCCTTAGTTTATCAAAACCGATTAATCGCCGACGCCTTTTTCCAAATACTAACGATTTCACTGAGATAAATAAATGAATAAAAAATAAATTTCGCTAAATATTGAAACATGGGGATATAAATCGGAATTAATGAATCAGGAACGGACAATTATTATTCCATTTCCACTTAATTGAATCTCAGCGACACTATGGGATCAGATATTAGACATAAGTGTTTAATGCCTAATAAAACGATTAGCAAATGTTTAGAATAAAATGATAGAATCGCCGCGATCGGCAAAGACCACCGACACACTTATTCTCGGTGATCGAAGTGTGAGCGCGACAGATAGAACGAAGAAACGAAAGGCTCTGATGCGGGACAAATTCAGACCATGCTGAATTTCGCATTCATTCACCCGTGCATGCAAGCAACCGTCGCGACGGGTGTATGGCTAGTTCGAGCTCAACGGAGCAACTTAGCGACGGAAAGATACAGACAAATTATGCAGTCGTTGTCAGTTGTTGAAATCCCGAGACATAGTACGCCACAGGAAGAACGAATTATACGAAAGAGAGGAAAAGACATATCAAACTGTTATCAATAATTTATAAATTTAATACAATGGTTTCTTAAACGGTTGTAAAAAGGTATTTAATTTTTAAAACTTCGAAACATGTCAATGCGTCTCTTCAAATTTCTGTAAACTTTTGTTAGTATTTTGTTAGTACAAATTGTTCTGCAAACAGGTCTTTGAAGAAAAAGTAAGCAAATTTTTCTTTATCGGGTTGCCCGATGTGCAACGAGTGATTGAATCTGTGGTGAAACGTGTAGTTATCGGTGCTGTTAACAAATCTCTCTTACATGCTTGGAAACTTTACTATCTCAGATGATGAATCTCCAAATTGTTCCGTATCTGTTTATAACAGTGTTAGGATATCACCTAACATCTTAACAATGACGTTAGTATATTTTTCTGGAGGTATACTGCAAAATTAGATCAGTAAAAACATTTTCAAGTATATTGAAGTGCTAAAACCCAAAAACATTCTTCAACAATCCATGCAAACAATTATTTAAAATTTAGATATTTTTTCAATAAGATGGTTTTTGTGCAATTAAACCGTTTTTGTACACTTCTATGTTTATTATAATTTTTTAATTAAGAATTCAGAAACCAAACGTATACAAATCCTGCACTATCTTGCAATAGTTAAATGTTTAACATTTTGGTAATTCCTTCAAATGTGTTTTCTTTGTCAATATTATCCACAATATATGCAAGTTTTTAAACAATCTCTAACATGCTGCGAGAACCTTGTACAATTGACTTGAAACGCACCTATAGATTGAAATTTTACTGTCTCCGGAATAGCCTATGTATTCATTTCGACAAAAAAATTTTTCGCAACTTTATAAATACATAATTCTTATTACTACATTTCTTAAAAGGAAAATAATAACGTTTTAAAGAGAATTTGTTATATTCCTTTACACAATCATATTATATCATCATCCTATCACTATATTAATCAGATCTGTTTATTCCCTTATTTTCTTACATTCTTTTATTCCTTCATTCCTGGATTCCCTTATTTATACCTTCGTACCTGCATCTCCTGATTTCTTTATTCTCTTATATCTTTACTAATAAGTATAATATTTTGATAAAAACAATTCTATACTTAACATTATTCTACGAATGAAGTGAAATCCTCAAAAAAGCATAACAAATGCAAAGGTATAGCCCAAGTACAAGAGGATGTGACTTTGGAATATCTTGTTTATTAACATAAACTTCATTTTATGAAGTATTTGAAATCGAACAAATACGAGCAAGTACAAATTATTGTACAGCATCGACATTTTCGACACAATACTATCGCTAATTGTAAGTAAGTAAACATTTTCAATTAACTAAATTTCACCAAAAATGATTTCTCCTTATTTAATTAACAAATCTGTTTACTGCTCGATTAAATGTGCTTGGTAGTCTGCTTTTTACGAAGGTTCGATGGTGAAAAATACTTGTAATATCAACTCCCCTAAGTTTAAATAGTTCGGGATATTCGACATTAAAAGAGAGTTGTTAAAACACAGTATAAAGTGGGCACCTTACTGTACCGAATGAAAATCCTCTAAATATCTCTTGTCGCTTATTTTTCATTTATGTTATCATCAAGCGTTGAAACCCATGGCAATATGACTGTATGTGTAGTTTCCACTCAGGCACCTCCAGATTGTTAACATCTTAGATTCTCCCACTCAGATACATCCGGACTGTTAACTTATTACATTAGAAATAAGTACAAATATCTGTTACGTTACATTTTGGTCATCAAACTTCGTAAAAAGCAGGCCACCAAGTACGTTTAATCGAGCAGAAACAGATTTATTAATTAAATGAGGAGAAATCATTTTTTGTGAAATTTAGTTAATGGAATATATTTACTTAGCGATAGTATTGTGTCGATGCTCTGCAATAATTTGTACTTCGTGTAATGGAGTTTATGTTCACGAGCAAGATATTCCAAAGTCACATCCTCTTGTACATATCCTATACCTTTGCATTTTCGATGTTTTTTTGAGGATCTTATTTTCCGAAACGACTGTAAATATCAGATGATGAAAGAAGTACAATAAACGTAGGTCCTTAACCTTTTAGGCACGGCTGAATTTTGCGCGGGCCTGTTTCCCTGTACGGCAAAGTTCAACGCGATTATGCTATCTTTGTCTTACATCATTATTTGAACATAAGATACAATTTCGTATCAAAAACAGGGACTGTATGTTCTGTCTGTACATTGTTAACACTGTGATAAATCGAGGTGAACGCAAAATAAAGTCTGAAACAACACATATGAAAACGATCATTTACCTCAAACGGTGAGCCACTAGAATGAGCCAGTATAGTGGCGTGCAGTTCAGAGAGGTGACATTCGCGAAAGCCACTATAGTGGCACTTCGTGCCTGAAAGGTTAAATAAGCCAGCATGGAAAAACACCTTGTTTAAATAAAAGCAATATTGTGAATGATACATCATAGAAAACCGTTTCTTTTAACAATACCGGGGAAGAGGAAAATTTGTCAAGAAAGAAATTGAACATTTAGATACACCCTGTGTACGATCTCTACGAGAAAATTGATGGCATTAACAGATTTAAACTGTTGAAATAACAGTGTACCTTTTTAACTGTAACGTTACCTTTTTACTGTATGAAATAATTACAAAAACTTTCTAAAGCCAGAGACGCCGACAAGCATTTCTCCAAGTCTTTAGAAAAATTAACTGTTAGTTGAAGCATCCATATATGTCAACACACTGTCTTAGTTTAACACTAGGTTTGAGAAGTACAAAATACGAGGGTGGTTTGATAAGTCTGGTAAAAATTGAACAATGTCGCATCGCAAAAAATTTTGAAGTATATAAGTTCAAAGTGGCATTCATTTGGTTGGTAAATATCACGTTTTGCCCAAAAGCGACACTTCGTTTAGATTTGGTAGACGTTTGAAACAAGCGACTTAGTAGTTCTTAGGACAACGCACCAGTTCACACTTTCGCAATCGTAATGTCAAAAATACGCGAATTGGGCTTGGAATTGATTCCGCATCCACCCTACTCTACTCATATGGCCCTCTGTGATTTTTTTATTTCCCAACTTGAAAACATGGCTCGGTGGGAAGATATTCTCGTCGAATGAAGGAAATATCGATGCCGTGAATGCGTACTTGCAGACTTTGACAAATCATACTTTTTTGACGGGATACAAAAATTAGACTCTCGCTGGGTTGAGTGTGTCGCCCTTGAAGGAGACTATGTTGACAAATAAAGGTTTGTTAAAAAAAAAAATGTTTACCTACTTTTTTACCAAACTTATCTAACGACCCTCGTAAATAAACCAATTAATGTTGAATGTTATGAACTCGATATAAATATATAACTCATAGTTTCATTTATAAATTCTTAGTATATAAATATGTCTCCTTTTAAGTTGTTTTTATGAAAACGTGCGATTTCGTTTTCGTATACGTATAGGAAACGTCCGCAAACCTAATGTTAATATTGTATATTTGTAACCTCTTGAAGAATGTTGGAATTTGTAATGTGAAAAATCCCGTTGTAAGATCAGTCGATCGCAACAATGATACTTTTGTGATTTTTCTGTTTGTAGTGTACATACTTATTGTCGTTATACATATTTAGCGGTCCGGAATATGTTAATAAAAATGAATAAAGTAACGTTTATAAATCCTTGATTTCTTTGAAAATTAATAGGGATTTCCTATTATAGAAGTGTTTGCCGCTGTAGAAAGGAACGTGAATTGCTCAACTGTTTTCGGCTCCCCGATAAGAATTTTAGCCTGACATTAAACGAATCAAGAAGAAATAAAACATTATTATATTAAGTTACATGTATAGAAATGCTGCTATGAACGGTTACGCGTGTTAACTTACAAAACATGTTCGAAGATCATACTGATTACAATGCAAATACTCGTGCGAAAAGTATTGTGAACGCGGCAACTTACATATTTAAAAGGACAACGATTGAGTTTTCCTCGTAATCCAATATTTATCATCTTCCTTAACATCATTGTTAAAGTATGATTCACAGATACAGAGGATTGTGAACGTAATTACATGATATCAGTAAAGTACAAACGATCAATTTTTATTGTTCTTGGGACTTACACAGAAATTTTGAATCGGTAAATTCAATTGTTTATCAAAATATATGTATAGTAAAAGTGACTGATACTAAAATAATTAGTTTCTTCGTTAAACTTTATTTAATAATAAATATTGCCAGAATTTCAACCTGACGAAAACGCAACGCTATTGATTCGCGTAGAATGTGACGTCTCGGGATTATAGTTCTTTCGCGCGCTTTGCTTCTTTTCCAGTACAAAGTAGGGAAGAAGAGCTGTTCGAAGTATTTGCCGTGAAATTAAAAAAAAAAACATTTTGGAGCCAGGTTTCTACAAAGCTTTTTCCTGAAATATTAAGAAGATCGATTTGTTTATGGTGATAGAGTTTATTAACGAAAGTGGCAAGTTGAACATTGCTGTGGTTAGTAGCGCAAAAGCTACAATGTAAGCCCATCTATTTGTCAATAATTAGAATATTATTACCTGTTATGTTCCCAATAAATGAATAATGATAATTTTATCAATTAATTAATAACAATTGTGATAGGTCATCCAGAGTATCGTATGGAGACCATGCAATAAGCTATGTATGTCTCAAAAGAGACAATTCTGTGGGCACAAGTATGAATAAGGAAAAGAAACATTTAATGGCCAGGAGTCAACTGCAAAAAAAATTTGTCTCCGATTATATTTTTAGTCTGCAGAGAAATACAATCAAGTACACATAATTTCGGGCTGGACAACAGATTTTTTTTCTGCCATTGTTAACACC
Organism: Mimumesa dahlbomi; assembly: GCA_917499265.3. Taxonomy (NCBI): domain Eukaryota; kingdom Metazoa; phylum Arthropoda; class Insecta; order Hymenoptera; family Crabronidae; genus Mimumesa; species Mimumesa dahlbomi. The sequence continues at coordinate 3,281,483 of OU824118.1, read as the reverse complement.
ATTTTCCTGAAAGGAAAAAAAAAACCCTTCTTTCAGTACTGAATAATATGATTTTAATTATACTTATCTGTAGATTAGAAAAAATAGCCGTATAAAAATAATCTTTGTCTACCTGGCTTTTCCCATAAATTCGAAACTTGCATGAAAGTAATGTTGGGATATTATGACTTATGCGATGAAAATGATTGATAAGGACCTAATTTGATGTCGTTCATGTTGTTAATGATAAAAACAACCAAAATTATGTAAAACTCAAGCGCTCAGTACGTATTTCGCCTACTATGTGCTTCGGGAGTAACCTCGTGACGTGACTTCGACTTCGAGTGAGCTCGGGCGATTCCGGAACGTTCAAATGAGAAGTCTCGAGATTGCATTTTGTAATTGGTATAGCTTTATAGTTATGGGATATTTTGCTAAAAGAAAAAAAATCTCTTACAAACTTATATATGTTCTATCCATTGACAGTGCAACCAGAAATCGACTCACAAACGTCGAGTTTTTCAGTATTAAAACTGTGCATATCCACAACTATAATATCAAAGGTTTTTGGGTCATAAGTGATTTTTATGATGAACAGAATACATAATTTAGTTTTTTGGCTTATTTTTTTTTAAACATGAAATTAAACCTATAGGACTGAAAAAGATACTTTTACCACATTCGGCGGACAAAAAGACTTGATTCTATGTAATAACATAACCAGAGTGAACTTATATACACGTATAAATTTTATTGTACAAAACTTTGCTAAATGTGATCGCCAGAAAAATTTGTTTACCCAAACATTTTCAAATATAATTCGTTGGTCTAATAAAATGACGAATGATTCTCGTACAAGTTAGACTACAATGAGAAGAAGTAAAATCGGAATACATACTCTTTACAAATATAATGTGATATTTTCAGCCAAACCAGTGTGTAACGAATATGAAAAATATCATTGCCAATGAATGTAAAAGACGCAACAAGAAAAAAGTTTTATTGCGTAATACAACTGTTGCATAGTAGTACATTTTTTGTAGTTTGCTTTGCAATATTCGGTCATTACTAAATCAGAATTATAATGTCTGATTAAAAGTACTTGGTCATTGAGCACTTCGAAATTTCTAGACATGGAAGTTTTAACACATTGATATTCTGGTGCTCCATGCCGACAATTCTGCGTTTTACACTTTTACTGCGGAAAATGCACAGCAACTGTTTCAAAGTATTTGACGCGTTTATGATTTATCGGTTAAATGCTCTCGTAATTGATATACCTATACGATGGTAGTAAAAGAAATATTCCATTTGAAAAAAGTAAATAAGACACTGAACAAATTTTCTCTGGATTGTCCAGACTTATCGAATTTCTGTTTACTCAACATATAAACTTCAATTAATAATTATCTAAAAAAGTTATTTATAAATCTTTAAGGTAAAAACATACTGCGAATTTAATTGAATTTGCGACAGTAGGGTATTTCATCTAATTTATATTTATCTTCTTATTTACAACTAGATCATGTTTTCATATGAATGTACAATAAACAAAATTATTTCAAATGAAGTTTTTTTATTTCGTTTGTCGCTTTCTGAACCATTGTATACACATAGTTGAAAAGTAACGATTGTTACCAAAAACAATTAAATATAAGAAAGATAACTAGTGATCACTTTAAATAACTTAATGATGTGATACTATAGTTAATACAGTGGTGGTGTACATTTAGGGATACTATAGTTACTGCAATCGTTTATGAAAGTAACGAACTCCAAAGACAATTCTATGAATACGTGATTTGGAAGACCATGAGAAACTAGGAATCCCATTGTACAATGCTCGATGTACACAGTTTTCTTTGGTCCATTTTATACGGAAAAGGGAACCTATATCATTGAATCTCTAATATGGAGGACATTTTTAATACCATCGTGAAAGTATCTTTAAACCCTACAATGTAAGGTCAATACGATTTTTATTTCGTTTCCGGCGTGCGTACATGTATTGTAGTAATCTCGGGAAATTTCAATTTCTACAGAAGTATACTATATATAACATGTTTGAGATTATTGGGGTCCTATATGTATAACTACAACACTTTCAAATATTCACCCATATACTAAATTAGATTTCGTTGATTTGTGTGCAGTCGAAAAAGATTGACTGGGTGTTCATTGGCCAGCGGAAAATTAAATCGACGACCCGTGGATCAACTTATTCAGGAAGTAGATACGTCACGTGACATTGCCATTAACACTTTCGGCTTTAACGGATAACACAGCGCTCATCAGTCATCAGTTCTTAGTCAAGTGTGTCTTAACTCCTATCGGACTATACAATACTACCGTATGATATAGTATTATATCATTCCAGTACGAGGAGACGCGGTATCTTCAAAGGAATATACGATTTTCTTGCGTACACTTCGGTTGTGAATCTGGTGTGTTAAATAAGTACAACTATAATACCGTTAATTGGTGTTTAACTCTATAGATTGTATTTAATTGTTCGTTTTATGTATATTGACTCATTTAATTCTTAACTTAATCCGTCAATTTCTCAAGTATCTGAATATTTTTCCATTTGTATTTTTAAATGGTCGGTAAGTTGAATTTGGGCAATAAGCTTATAATACCCTCCTATCTTGAGAATCATGATTAAAAAGTATTGCATTTTCTATAGCTATTTATGTTTTGCCGAAAAACTGATATATTTGTTCACTCAGTTTGCTACCTAGTATTTTAAAGAATTCCTTAAAGATGTCTCGTCAATATACATGTATCAGTGGTTTTGCTATGGATTCGTGATAAAACCTATTATTACGGATTGTTTCTTACTAACCCATGTAAGAACCGTAATATAAGTAATTGTTTACTGACATAAAAACTGACTTATAGTAATCGTAATCGCCCTTAATAGGAGTGTAATAGTAAAAGTGATGGAAATATTCTAGTTTTATACACAGTGCATAGCAATATAAAATTATCTTAGTCACTCAGTTGCAGAATGAATACACCGTTTCATTTTGTACAAATTCACATTTTTTGTCAATTAAAAGGTCGATAATATAGACAAGAATAAATACAATATTTCAACTAAAAGATTAATCGATAGTAAGCATGACAGTATCACAATGTCTCCAATTTTCCAGTTATACGCTCCCTTTGCGTTGAAACTGACGATTTTGCAGACATATTGAAATTGAGAAAAAGCATTTAAATATTTAATGTTGTCAAAAGTTCTTCAGGCATAGCTTCTTTTCGTTAACGTATTGAACTTTTCAAAAAATTATAGTTCCGTCATACTATATACATATACTTACATTGGGTAAAAACTGTATTTACATACTCCGATTTCCTCAAGTAACTTTATTCAGAGAAGAAGAATATTAACAAAATATATTTTTCAATAGTGTGCTCCGAAGAGTAACAATGTATGTTAATGAAAATTCTATAATATTATTTACAATAAAGTAAATTAAGGAAAACATACATTTCATAGTCAAATAAGTATTTGTACACTATAGTACACATAAGTAAATTGTATATAAATTCTGTGATAAAATTTCTTATATTTTATGTGCATTCCGTTTGCATCTAGGATTACCGGTAATCTTCATGGCATTGATTTTATTAATTTTTTTAGCAACGTCATTTGATGCTTCTTTCCTTGTTACGGTAGTTAATCTTTTTAACTCATTTTAGCTCTAACTCATGCATTTTCTTAATTCTAAATCCCATATGCCATTAATTATTAATTACATTTATAACGATTGACTGATCTTCTACGAACATTATACAAGAAGGATTATTTAGTTTTATTAGCCTCTTTGTTAGTTTTGTTAGCTTGGACTGGTTGCCACGGTGAAAGTAATACGTGTCACTTATGGCTAATTCTCTTGCGCTTTCTCATAAATTATCAGCTACACATGAGTGTATTGGACAGCAGTGATTGTGCCTTAAAAGAAAAGAAATATTTCCAATCCAGTTTAATGCTATACAACCAAAAACTATTGCGGGTCCGTTACTGTGTTTAATAGCGGTTATTAAATTCTTTTGTTAGAAAAACATTAAATTTGCTTTCTTCCGAAAAAGTAATGTTCTTCCATACGACTGCTGCCTCCTCTAAATACGTTGTTGCAAAATCTAGTCTTTTTTTCTGTTTACTTCCATTATAAGTGTTTTTCCCTGGCCACCGGGCTACATAGACCTACATTATGCAGATCATTTCTCGCAGTATGGGTACAAACAATTCTACCCGAAGTGTCGCGATATGACGGGCTACTGTCTAAGCACTTGTGATGGTTGTTTCGATACTTCTCTTATCATTTGTATTCTGATCAAAAACATATAATAGAATTCTTCTGAATGTACAGGGGGTAACATAAATCCGAGGACCCTTTTTCAGAATCGATAGCACGCACCAAATGAGGAAAAAAAGTCCATAAAGTTTTGTCTGAAACCACCCCCTAATGAGATATAACCCCTTTTGTAAAAAAATTGTTTAAAAATCATATCTCCGAAATGGTATGTCGTAGAGAACCGACTTTCATTTTAATATTACTGGGAGAGACTAAAGTTTACGAAAAAAAATATCAATATCTACGGAAAGGAAGTCTTAAGGAGTGCTCTTAATTTTTCCCAAGTTGTGAAACACCTAATATGATATGAGTAAGCGAAGTTTTTTGGATTAAACAGGAATAAATGCTATTTAACGGCAATAATCGCAACAATTATATGTTTTTATTAACGTTGATTCTCTGCGGTTATATTTCAATCAATATCGGTTCTCTACGACGTACCATTTCGGAGATATGATTTTTTTTCCATTTTTTACGAAAGGGTCGCTAAAAATAGCAAATTAATAAACATGAATTCGAACATACATATAATAAAATACTGAATTAAATACATGGTAGAATTTAATTTCTTGATTCCACACAGAGACGATTAATACTTGTTACTTTACATTTTTCTCAACTTTTAACTTCTTACATCACGTTAGAAAACGATCAGATTGGTCTAATCTATCTATATCTTCGAAATACAATTTTTCTAAATCATTGTTGTTTCTCTTTAAACAACAACAACCTGACGAATAATTATAATATCATAAAACATTTTGCGCGTGTTTTACTGGGTAGAATACAATACATATTACCAACTGCGAATTAATTTCCAGAATATATTGTATGTAACAGGCTATGTCGAAATATCTATCTGCAACCTTTTTTCAGGTTCAGTTCTGCCACAAGTAACAAGAAAATACTTTACTAATCATGCTGTCGCATGCTACCCTTTCGAAATACAGTCTCAGTTAACTGATATGTAAGTAAGATCCAACAAAACCTTGTGTCGCCGAAATGTAGATTGCATAGAGTACTGACGTTTTTATGTCTCATAGATTAAAAGCTTTGTCGAAAGCATGTAAAAAATATGAGAATCGCGTTTTCGTTGTTCGTTTGTGTTTGTAAATGCATTTACCTATCTATCTTCCTTTCCTGAATAAATCTCGATAAATATTTCACGATTCGTAACTTGTATCCTGCAGGAAAGGTGATTGATTAAAAAACTGCAATCTAAATATCAACGATGTTACGGCAAATCGGCACGGATTTTACGGACACTTCGAAAAGCAACTCGAAGACTAATTTCCAAAAAAGTATTGTCAACTCGAAGATTTCTGAAAGAGGAGGTGGAAACGGTGAGTAAGAGTACCTTAGAATTTGGTTGCTTTCAAAGAGAAACACACATATATTACCTAAGTCTCGTGTTCTATAATAATATTCAGAGATCAGTACGAAGGAACAAGTGAGAAACAGGTTACACAGATTACGGTAAAATGTTTAAATTAGTTTTCAGTATATCACATATAGTACAGTACAAAAATAATTCATTACAACCTGCTTTTTTGCAAAGTATTTGAGGTATTGCCTTCAATTCTTCTTGTGTTTGCACTAAATAGAAGAAGGATAGACATGACTTAATAAATGTGTGTAATACTATTTCTCTCAGGATTTCTTAAATGGGCAATCTCTTCTTCTAAAGTTCTTAAAATGCAACAAGGACCACATTTCTTTTAATGTAATAGTTCTCTTGAGAATGAATACTATTTACTTCAAATATTTCTTCTTTAGAAATTTATCCCCGTAAATTGTAAAAAATGAATAACCCATCCGCTCGTTCTCTATCTGAGAATCACCAAGAAGAATTCTTTTACCCATCAAATAACCACAATCTCATCCCATTTACTGTGAGAAAACTTCAAGTCGATATCGCCAACGGTTTGACTGAGAAAAGTCTGCCACGGTTTATTTGGCCCACCCTGTATGTACGTGCTGTACTTTTACATCGAGTGATCACGTTTTTTGCAGCCATATCATGGATTTGGATATAATTTCCGTACGTTGTAGGTAATGCTGAAGCAAATAAATTTTAAGGAATTTTCAAAATATTCAATATATAACTTTTTAAGTTACAGGCAGTTAAAGTTTACTGTGTTTTTCTAAATTTATGACTTTGAAACCTAGGGAAAATTCAGAAACGAACAGAAATACGGTTGAATCAGAAAACCTCTAGTTGCATAAAAAAACTATAAAGTTAAAGTAACTAGTTTTTAAATTATTGCTAAAATGTTTTTAATTTTTTAAACTTAAATTTCGCCTAATATATATGTACAATCTTGTTTTTTCTTTTCACCTTAAATATGAAAATACCTTTTAATTAAAGATGTTTTCAGCATAAAATGGGTTTTGAGTTAATTCTGTATTGATTGTGGTTTACGAGTTAGAAATTTTCAAAAAAAATATACGCTAAACTCTCACTGCTTTGAATTTAAAATATATTGAATATTTTGAAAATTCCTTCGAATAAGTTTTTCAAACTTCGTGACATGGCTGCTAAATCCTTGATCACTTGACGTGGAATGCGCCATATGTTTCCTATAACGTATTTTGCGAACAGGTGCGATTGAAAGACATAGTTTCATTATGAGGACATGCAAACAACCGTCGTCTGAAATGGAATTAGTGGACGCATCTGCGTTCTATACGAGCGATAATTTGCTATTGTAAATATGGTGAAAGAAAATTTATTTTCGAGAAAATTTAGCTGTATTGTCCTTCGTTTCGAAACATTATTTTTCTAAATTTTCAAACATATGGAAAACAATTAACTGCAAGAAATTATGTCAATTAACAGCAATAAAACGTGTAACAAATCGGACTGCTGCAGCGGTATCTGAGAACTCCGGCATTTCCTATTCATATTATGAATATAAATAATAATAAAGTAAGCAACCGATATCTGATTCTCTTGAATTGTGCGTGTTGGCCAAATCTCAGCGGATTTATGTAGAAAGGAGAAATATCAAAGTAAGAAAGCTCAATTTCACGCGCCACGGTTTCATAACTCGATTACTATCGGGACTAGTATCCTTATCGATCACCGTTTACTTTCTCCCTTTCTGCTGTCGTTTCCGCAATTTACAAAGCATTTTCAAGGTTCAAATATCAAAATATTCCAAAGGAATGACACTTTTGGAAAAACATACGTAAATAGTGTCATTCTCTATGATTGCATCTTCTTCTACAATTCTTCTGCACATTTGAACGCAGCCTTACATATATGCATTTCGATGAGCTTTGTCATACATCGAATATGCCGACATATTTGAACAAAAAAATAAAAATGAATTAAAATTATGATGAGCGGAAAATCTTTCGGTTAAAAGTTGTAAATAGTTGCAAGATCGTGTGTCGTACCTTTTAAGTTTTAGCTATATCTCATCAGACAGATAAAGATATTCACGACTGAATATGAAATTTCTGACGATTTGCGATCACAATTCCGAGGAGGGGGGAGGGAACTTGAATTCATTGTAACGACCTACTGAAATAAAATTTAAATACAATTTTTTGGATTAATCGATCAAACCTTCTAAATGAATGAAATCCAAGTCTGGTAGATGACAAGTAGTACAATTTACCGGAAATATTTAAATTACCATAAACTTGTATTCCTGGTATTATCATACTATGAACAGGCAATCACTCATACTGTCTATCTTTAATACGTGTATTCTTCGTATCGATGTATATGATTGTTAAATAATTTACAATTTGCGTGTTATTTTACATATTACAGGAAAAAGTAACTCACATAAAATTGAAATATTTTATTACTAACAACTAATTGCAAGTAGATTTTCGGTTTTGTGTACCTCTGAAATTTTGTTTAAATACGTAAAGAGTGCATTTTTTCATTTTACTTAATAATCTTATTCCTGTTATTCCCTTTTCTCAATAACTATTGTACATCAGATGCAATATTGATATTTATTATTTGCCCTCCACCCTTATTAGTTGTAGCCATTTATCCAGGCACTGATGACGTAACGTTTATTACTGAAGACAGAAATCATTGTGTGTTAAAAACAAGCGTACGTAAAAAATGCGAATATAAAAAAGTATTTCTTCGCATCTTATTGTTGGCAGCATATTGGAACTGAATGTAAAAAATGTGTGATAAAAGTTGAATATACCAGATCAAAAAGTGCTGGAAAAAAAGTTAGCTCTGTAGCGTTCACGGATACTGAGAAAAGGTAATGTAAAACTAAGTGGTCGAATCATCCTATAATAAATGTATGAATCGAAAGTTTTTGGCTAAATGAACCGCGTCACATGAAAGTTACAAATATACGTAATTGCATACAGCAAAAATATAAGATATAAATATTTACACTAACACGATAGTTAAGTAAAAGACAAATTGAAACTGAAAAGTATAAGAACAGAAGATTTTACGAGAGCTAATAATCGAAACGTGTTCACAATTCCTATAACATTACAATTGTATTGTATACATACACAACGATTTCCTTATTGATATTGACCCTAATCACATGCTAAATACTCATTGTAAATCTATGTCTAAGGACGATAGAAATAAATGAATTAGGTATCAGAAACGTTAAAAAAATTAACGTACAAAAAACGTAACGAAATAAAATAAATAGAGCGTGTGTACAGATTACACGTGTCAGAAGTGAAACTTCTTTGGCAAACACAGTTTAAAATTTATAAATTAATAGTTAATAGATGTCAGAGACTAAAGAGGCGATAAAAAGTGAAATATTTACGGTACATAAAGAATTTAGGCATAGTATTGAAAGGATTTAAGTGAGAAAAATTTACCCAAATTATAAGTCACATATTCTTTTGATTTATTTCTTCGATATTAACAACATTATCTGATGGTGTTTGTAGTGGTATGGTTGTCACTAAAGCCTTATGGTAACTAAAATATGAAACATAAGTTCTTGTTTGAATATTTTCCAAATATCGTGTAAAAATTGCATCTATTGTGGTTCCAGATTTAGTTGTCGACATGTTAGGATTATTATTTAATTGCAGATTAAATTTTTCATATAATAAATATATCACTAGTCACTATAAAAATATTTGAATAAAAAACGTTACCAAAAGAATAACACATCGCTCAATAAGTCTCCGGTCTAACTAAGAAAAACAATGTTTTTTTTAGAAATTCCACTTTATTCATCAACATACTCTCCTCCAAGGGTGATGCATTCATTCTAACCATCCTCTAACTTTGCGATGCCCTTTATGTAAAACGATTTGTCTTTGCTCTCAAAACAAGCCTCAGATTCGACAATCACTTCTTCATTTGAGCCAAATTTCTTTCCCTGGAGCATCTTTTTCTTGGAGCATCAAATTTGGAGAGTACGGTGGGTGGGGAAGCGATTCAAAGCGTAATTCATCCAATTTTACCATTGTTTTCATCGACTTTCCAAACAGCGCTCTGAATGGTCGACGCGGTGTTCTTTCTGGTCCGGTGTGCAAACGCGGCACCCACTCGAAAGCAACCTATGCGTGCCCAAATTTTCATGTAAAATTGTAAAGACACTACCTTCTGATGTCTTCAAGGTGTCAACTATCTCACGCAACTTCATTTTGCGGTCTTTTAAAATTATTTTGTGGACATTATTTATGTTTTCCGGAACAATTTTTTCCGGAACGATTTTGGGCGACCAGAGCGTTCTGCATCATTGGTGCTTGTCCTCCGGGCCAAAACATACCTGGACCATCTCAGGGGGGTAGTGCGGCGAGGGGACTGACTTTGCCTTTGTGCCGCGCCACGACAAACGAATCGCGCGAGGCAACATCAATTCCCTCGCCGCACTATCCCCTGGGATGGTCCAGGTACGACCAGGTACGGTATGTTTTGGCCCACGGTACGACCGCATTTAAATTCAGCATACCAGTCAATAATAGGTGACTTCGCTTGTGCAGAATCCCCATAATACTTATCAAGCCACTGTTTGGCGTCAACAGTATTTTTCCCCATCAAAAAACAGTGTTTAACCCTTTGACTGCTAAAGGCGTATATATACGCCCTCACAAGTCCATCAATACATATATACAAAAGGCGTATATGTCCGCCCTCTGTGTTTTTTAACTATAACGCATTTATTACTGTTTTACCAACTAATTCAACATGGAATTTGTTGTCGGCAATTGTTTCAATATCGTTCAATCAATTGTCTTAATGTTACACTGTTCTTCAACGCACGCTCTCGTATAATCTCTTCGTGCATTGATTCCTGTAAACCAGTTTCTTTACTGCATATGTAAGTATTTATTTATTTTACTTTGTAATTAGTTTTTGAATTTATCCATTCGTTATTTTTTTAAATAGTTTAGTATACCCTAAAAATGTTCGGCCAGAAGAAAAGAAAACGTGTGTACCTAAGTAGTAGTGAAGAGGAAGAATTAGAGCTTCTTGATGAAATATTTTCCTCGTCTGAAGAAGAGAATTTAATTGTTCAAAAACCAAGACGCGTTTTGCGCTTATTAAGTTCAAGCTCCGAATCGGAAACTGGAGAACAAGATATTTCACAATTGCAAGAAAATAATTGGCAATCAATTTACATCGTCAGATCCATTTGTAAACATCCGTTGGTCGCATCAAAATTTAATTCCAAAAGTACACAACTTTGATGATAAAGATTCTGGATGCAAAGCAGCCCTAGACAACACGTCAAAACCATTAGATTATTTTCAATTATTTTTCCCAGAATCGTTAGTAAATTTTATTGTAAATGAAACAAATAAATACCATAATTATTTAAAAACAAAGTTTGCATGGAAGACTAATTCGCGAATAAATTCATGGTACGATACTAATGTAGATGAAATATACTGGTTTTTAGGTACCGTATTACTAATGTCAGGCGTAAAAAAACTTTCTTACTCGGAATATTGGTCGAAAGACAAATTTATGCAAACTGACATTTTTCATGATATTATGTCTCGAGATAGATTGTTGAACTTATTGCAGTGCTTACATTTTAGTAATCCCGGGGTGCTAAACCGTAGAGATAAATTGTTCAAAATTCGTGAACTGAACGATAGATTTCGATTGAACCTGAAACAAAATTTCTACCCGTTTCAAAATATTTGTATAGACGAAAGTTTATTATTGTTTAAAGGTCGCTTATCATTCAAACAATTTATACCATCTAAACGGAATCGATTTGGCATAAAGTCTTTCACTGCTTGTGACTGTAAAACGGGGTATATTTTAGACATGATAGTATATTCAGGTTCCGAAACAGAAATTTCGGTGTTTCAAGAAAATTTGGGTAAATCCGGTAATATAGTCATGACTCTCATGAAAGATTATCTCGGGAAAGGTCACAGTTTATATGCGGATAACTGGTATACGAGTCCACTTTTATTTAACACATTACACTTGAACCAGACAAATAGTTGTGGTACCGTAAGAAAAAACCGCAAATATGTACCAATTATTTCAAACAAACTGCAAAAAGGAGAAATATCAATTCGATCAACTGAAACTTTATTATGTATGAAATGGCATGATAAAAGAGAAGTTTGGATGTTGACAAGTTTACATCACGCTGATATTGTAGAAACAGAAAAGCTTCATTACCTTACAAAAACACCAGTAACAAAACCAACATGTATACAGGATTACAATCGTAATATGGGTGCTGTAGATAAGACCGATATGGTAATTAGTACTGTTGAGTGTATTAGAAAAAGTTATAAATGGTACAAAAAATTTGTTTTTCATTTATTAGATATAAGTATTTGGAACGCATATGTTTTATATAAATACGTATCAGGTCAAGAGTTAAAATTCGCGACATTTCATTTACTACTGATAAAACAAATGTTTGGAAAATATTTACGAATTTCAAATACATGCCAAGGGAAAAGAAATACCGACGATCCCTTACGCTTTATTGAAAGGCATTTTCCAAGTATCTATTTCAATCCGTCTGCGAAAAAAAATATCAGACGCGAAAATGTGTGGTATGCACTAAGCATAAAATCCGACGAGAAAGTAGGTACGAATGTAACAATCCATGTCGATCCATGTTTTCAAATATACTATACGCAAATTGATTATTAAATTTTTCTACCAGAATTTTATCTTTATTCATTTATTATGGTTTTATTATTTTTATTATTATTATGAAATTATCAAAATATCCTGTTAATATAAATAAAAAAGAATTGATATTTTTAATTTTTTGCCATTATTATTTTTTAAACCCTCTTTTGTATCAGGGTTTATTAAAATTTTTTTTATTATATTTAAAAATCTCGAAATAAAAAGTTTTTATTTTGAATTTAAGGTTTCTTATATAAATAAAAAACCTTAAATTCAAAATAAAAATATTTAAAGAATGGCATCAAATTTCCGGGTACTGTTTTGGTCACTGTCAGTGTCCACTGGTCAGTGGACAACTAGTCGCAGCGACTGACAAGCGAAAAACGCGCCGTCCATATAGATGGATTCGTCCGAGAGCGCGCCGCAGTCAAAAGGTTAATCAACACACGAAATTCCTTTCTATCCATTGTCTTGAAAATTACAAAACTGGGGTCACTAAAACGACTGTAACTTCTAAACTACTGTTTGAAAGTTAGTACTACGCGGACATCACGTGGGTCTGTCAACAATATTGCCATATATGTACATATGTGTCAGACCGGAGACTTATTGAGTGATGTGTTATAAGAACATGTGACTTAACACGAGGTTATAGAATAATATTTCAAAGCGGTATGCCCACTTTCTAAAATACAACGCATGCGTACACGTCCTTAAGAACGAATATATCACAAAGAGAAGAACATAACATTTCTATGGTGTAAAAGTATTGTAGGGTCAGGGAACACAACACGAATACAAAACACAGATATATTTATTAATTAAACAAGAAGATTAAAATAAACGGTATCCCAGCATAGACGCGGCGGATACAGCTCGCACACACAGCCTGAGCTCCCTCTCACTCCGTCGCCGACCGCTAATGCGACGCAAACGGCTCGTCGCCGAGAAACAAATGCCGATCGCACGATTTCTCGCACACCACAGTATCAAGAGACAAGGTCTTGTCTCGGGCCAAGTACAAGAGCCCCCGACTGGCAAGTGCATGAGCACTGAGGCTTCGGCCGACAGACCTGTATCTTATCCGGAAAGATTAGGCCGAAATTTTCGGGGTATTCAAACGGCATTAAAGCAGCAAATTTCCCATAAAATATGATATGATTCGGAAAGGTGGCGTCGATACGAGTAATTTAAGATTAATTACGAAAAAATTCATCAAGCCAGTTACGAGATATTGTGACCTAAAAAGTCGTGATTTTCGTAATTTTTTTCTCCTCCGCCTCCTGTCCACATTTTCTGTCCATAGTTCTGTCCATAGTGAAGTTAGTCACATTTTTTATAATTCCGTCATCCGTGTCTCGCAGCGTGAAGTTAGTCATATTTCATACACGCGACGATATTTTTTCTATACCGTCAACATAGATTTCCTACATGCGACGATAATTTTTCTGCCGGCAACATAGATTTTTATTATATGTTATTATCTGTTCAGGGAGAGTTTAATGAAGACTTTATTAAAAAAGTCATATCATCTAAACTACGATAAGATCGATCAGGAAGGTATCAACTGTAACGTTTCAGAGAGCGTTTCATTGCAATTAGACGAAAATGTCAATTTTAAAATAGTGACGTAGATCGAGTACAATATATTTTTTAGGGTTAAAATGGCTCATATAAGGCTCAAAGATATTTCGATTTACTGGGTCTTTATGTCATTGATTGATAATCTTCTATCATTTCAGTTGAACTGCGTTTAAAAAGAGCTCGTTGTGGAATTTTTCGAAATTTCCTCTTTTATACTATTTGTAACATTGATTTAGGAAAGCGAAATATACACAAAAGTTTATTTTAGTTACAGAAACAAGCTAAAATTCGAAATAAAGGTTATGAGAAATATCTGTGTTCGCAACAATACTGACATTGTAAGCATAATGTAATTTAACCGTTATCAAGAGACAAGGGTCACACACATTTATTAAAAAGATCGTCGAATTCCTTCGATCTATTTCGATTCCTCATTTCGTCATTTTTCCTATTACCCCTACTACATGAAAGAAAATCGAATGATTTTCGCAAAAATGAAAAAAATTACGTCAAAATTAAAAACTTTAGGAACTACAATTTAGTCTTAAAAGTGGAAAGTTTCCTAAATATATCTCTGTATACTTTTTCCGCAATAAGCATAAAAAATGCAAAGATATGAGCCAATTACCAGGTGATTTCACTTTCGAATCGGTTGCTCATTAACATAATGTCTTTAATAACGAATATCTTAATGGAAACAATACTGCAGTTTGCAAGTATACATAATTCTACGAATGAAGTGAAATCCACAAAAAGGCATTAAAAATGCAAAGATAATTCTACGAATGAAGTGAAATCCACAAAAATGCATAAAAAATGCAAAGATATAGGCCAAGTACAAGAAGACGTGAAGTTGGAATCGATTGCTCATTAACATAAATTTCATTACACGAAGTATTTGAAATGAAATAATTGTGAGCAAGTACAAATTTTGTACAGCATCGACACAATAGTGTCGCTAAATAAATTATGGTACAGCATCGAGACAACAGCCCGCTTCGTAAAAAAGCGGGTCACCAAGTACAGTAATCGAGCAGTAAATAGATTTTTTAAATAAATGAGGAGAAATCATTTTTTGGAAAAATTAGGTAATTGAATATATTTATTTATTTTTATTTTTTTTTTGTGTGCTGTACCATAATTTATTTAGCGACACTATTGTGTCGATGCTGTACAAAATTTGTACTTGCTCACAATTATTTCATTTCAAATACTTCGTGTAATGAAATTTATGTTAATGAGCAATCGATTCCAAAGTCACGTCCTCTTGTACTTGGCCTATATCTTTGCATTTTTTATGCATTTTTGTGGATAGTATGCTTTTTATATTTGTCTCTTTCTCTCGGGCTATCCGTCCTTTATT
Source organism: Mimumesa dahlbomi (assembly GCA_917499265.3). Lineage (NCBI taxonomy): Eukaryota > Metazoa > Arthropoda > Insecta > Hymenoptera > Crabronidae > Mimumesa > Mimumesa dahlbomi. Next base: position 3,266,110 of record OU824118.1, on the reverse strand, counting down.
CTGACGCTCATATTATGATTATTGTGACGCGACCTTGAAAGTTTACCCTCAACGCGCGCAATGTTTCACTTCGAAACAAACCTATTTAAAAAAAATAATAAGTCACTGGCATTCTTACGTTCTTGGTAAAATGAAGATTCGATATTAATTAACACACGTGTTTAGGGATACTATAATAAGAACAGAAGATAACCGACAAATTTAAATTTTTATTCTTAAATGATGTTATTCGTGATGTGAACCAAACTATGGTAAAAAACAATTGGCTACAACTTTCGAAGTGACAATACTTGCAAAATTCAAATGACAATCGCAAAACCATGGCTATAAAAAAGGAGCTATCTATTGAGCAGTTCAAAGGAATGCCATGATCCAAATACAAATGCAAACAAAAATATATTAAATAATATAATGGGCATAATTTAAAATGGGAATAATTTGCCAATTAATGAGAAGTCTTGATCAGTCTCTCTTGAAGGGCCCTTAAGGGGTTACACCAGTGTAAAATTTTCAAAAAATCGATTTTTTTTATTAGCCTAAAAGGTACTGTGAACCTTCAAGAATATGAGGCAAAACGTTTTATACCTGAAAACAATTTTTTTGTATGAAATTTTGCGTTCTTCCCCAAGCGCCTCGAACGTCTTTTATGCGACTAACAGGGGTATATGTAACTTTGAGTGCATTTCATCATAAACCGCCACTACTTGAAGAAGTCTACAAAGCTATCAGACCAATTTATGATGAATTGAGTCGTGATGAGTTGTTAAATGGCTGCTTAGGAGGCTACACGCAGAATAGTAATGAAAGTTTCAATGCTACAGTTTGGAATCTAGCTCCTAAGTCTCGTTCAAGTGGAAAATACGGCAATGATGGTCTAACTAGTATATTACGTGTTATGAAGGTTTTAGAGATGGATATCGACTTTCAATCTTATGATTTTTGCCTTGAAAGTGATGCTAAGCGAGTCAAGCAGGCAGAGTTGTCGTTGGCCGATGAGGCAAAGGCAGCGCGATCCAACATCAAATGTTTAAGAAAAGAGGATCAGGAGAAATTTTTGAACCAGGAAGGGAAGCTTTATGGTCCTGGAATTGCAGAATAATGTTAAAAAAAATTTTTCAGTCGATTTTTAAACTTTTTCACGTCTAAAACTCATTTTAAAATTTTAAATGCGTTTTTCTCGAAACACGATTTTTCAAATCGGCACGCACCATAACTCCATCAATTTTGCATATTTTCATATAAAATTTTATACACATCTTTGCAACAACATTTTGAAGAGAAGCACTTACGGAATTTTCGATATGTTAATTAGAAAAATTTTTATAACCAAATAACTGCTGTATTTTTTGGCGAAAAAGTGAGTTTTAATTTCAAACAACTGCCAAATATCCAAAAATTCGAATTTTAAAAATTCATACGTGTTTCTCTAGCTATACTCATGCAGATTAAGAAACAAATTTTTTTTTTGTAATAGTTTCAAAATTGCACGTGCTCTAGTGCGTGCCGTGGAACGCGTTTTTGTCAAGATGTCTCAGGAAAATTATTGTAGAGACGCTATTTTGCATTACTTTTTGATGAAAAACATTTTTTTTGTACTTAAATGTATGCTTAACAACATACTTTAAGAGTTTTTTGTTAGCGCCTTTCCATATTTCCAAAAAAAATTCATGAAAATAGCGCTTTTTTCGGCTGTTACACTGGTGTAACCCCTTAATTGCAATTTCACTTTGCTTTTTCGTAGAATTGCTAGCTGGAATGTTTTTAAATTCTTTGCATTATATGGTTAAGGTCGTAAGTTCAAATTACTTATACACAATCTAAATACCCAATGTTATTCAAAACCAGATTACAATCTACCCCTACTCCCGCTTGTTGCACACGAAATAACAATCTTGTTCATTCAGTTGATCCCTTAGATTGGTTTGAAATAGGCCTGTAATTAGTGATGCGCGTGAATGTCAATGATTCCATGTAAACAAAAGCAATCAGGGACAAACGTGTTTGTTAAGCTGCGTTCACAGCTGTATGCTTTTCAATTCCTATTGTAAGATGATTCCTTTAAAACAATGTAAATCCAAGTTTCTGCTTTCATCCACATTATATTAATGCGAATATTACACTTTCTAACCACGGGTTTTCACTTATTTCTTTAGTAAATTCGAATTTCTTTACATTCGAAATACCCAACTGAATAATAGGTTTCAATCCCCAAATTCTCAAAAAGTATCGTATCGAGTATTCTCAAACATTACGTGTTTATTGCAAAACATACAAGTTCGACTAATATTCTAGTCTAAAATTGTTTAAATACGAATAGTATGGGCTAGATTGAGTAGGAATATTAGTATTCTACATACATATTTCCAGAATTTTTCAAAACACGCAATGTAGTCCACTTTCATTTGTGATGAATTAATCAATCTTTCTTTCAGTAGAGACGTTGTTTCGTTTTATTCACATGCTGCACACGTCTCACAAGAGTTTCACAACTATGACAAGAAATCTTCGGGTTCACTGCTACGAGTTCACACGCAATTTTAATTGAAAATTTTCCGAAAATACAAAGAATTGTAATTCTTGTGTGCCCGGACTCATGAAGTTAAAAATAAAGACGAGGAACGGTATGGTCGATATGAATGGACCCTAAGAGCAGCGTGGGAAATTAGTGTGAACTCGGCGGGCGACTCGTAGTGAATAATTCATCGTGGAGAGGTGAAAAAATATCGACAAGACAGCGCCTTTCGTGAAATATTCATGAAGCGCACAGATTGCAGGAGTCAATGCTACCAAACTTACATTTCAGCTTCTACTTTAAGTGGCGCATAAATTCGAGTTGTTTTTAAAGTGTCTGTCGGCATTCTTTTAGTATCTGTCGATTATAGATGCACTGAAGTACACTTATGCGAATAACTCGTGGACATCGATTCCAAATTGATGAAACGGTTTATGTTAATGGAAACGATTTTCTGTTAATGTATGCTGAACATTTATTCTGCGAGCCAAGCAAATCCCGAAATAGCTAAAACATTTAAGAGTCTAAGTTCCAGAACTCAAAACGACGGAGAACATTTTATATAAGAGATTTTAATTCGCAATACAACAATACAATACAATGCCAATGAACTTAATAATTATACAATACAATAATATGGCAAATTTGTGACATTAGGTTTTTGAACAATTAAATAAGTTTCCGAAGATGTTTTCTGAAGTGGATATGTATCTGTAAGTAACCGAAATTATTCCAGCGCTGCGAAAAGTTGCTTTGTGAAATTGCGATTGGAACACCCCTAACAAATAAGTTTTAGAGAGTTTTTGAAAACTTCATAGCCGAAAAGTCGATGTATTACAGACTTTGTTAGAGAGCAAAACGCTGAAAATGATATGCTACAAACATGCAGAACCATTGATTTATGACACGGACGTGTGAACTCGATTATTTTTGAGATTAACGGTTTTCGGTTTCTCTAGTGAATTTTGTGCTATTAAATCATCCGTTCAAAAATCAAAGAATTGAAAGATTTTATTCTTTTATTATTTTCAGCACATTTTGCACTTCCAAGTTCTTGGCTGTTCGAATTTCAATAGCAATTGACGCATGGTAAACCTGCATCTAAGGTCGTGACACGGTCTAATCGTAACGAGGCAAGGGTTAGGCAGAACGTCGAATTTCCACCTCCTGCGTGCGTTATAGTGAGCCACGAACCTTATGGCCCATGGGCACGCTTGGAACAACTTCGACGGTGTCAACTGCCATCGTCATCGACAGACATTTGGCATCGCCCCCCCCCCCCCCTCCTCCCCAAGATCGCACCCTTCCAAGGGTGACTCAGAGGCTGCACGGGTTGAAGTATAAAGATCACAGAGTAATTCACTTAAAACTCTCAAACAAAAAATTGAGACTTGCACCACATCGGTAGTTGTACTAAAATCTAAATTGACTTCGACAAAACTCAAACGAATTTTATAACTACCTCTAATAACCCTGTATCTTGACATAATGTTTGGATATTATACTGTAATGTGAAAATTTCGAATCTTACAGTGCAGGTACTATTTAAATACAGTCGCGATTTGTTATTAGTGTTAGTTAGACATGGATGTGTATGTATTCACTGAAAAATCATCTTGAATCCTAACAATTTTAATAGTTGATTTCATACGTGAGGGTAAAACGGTACCCCCTAAATAGACATTTGTTTTATGTTTGAACGATTATTGTTTAAAGAATGTTTTATATAGACAGGAACAGGAACAGAAATTAATTCCTTGGAAACTTTGTATTTCTTAATAAATTGTTCACACAGAAATTGTTTCCATACCATGCTGCTGAATAATATTACATTTTGTATATTTCTATAAATATATTGTACATTTGACAGAAACAAATGTACATTTTATTCTTCCTATAATATTCTAAACTTAAAAAATATTGCTAAAGTTGTAAAAAAGAATGTCATCATGAGTTGAACTTGGTTGGAACTAATTATAACACAGTACCGTAAAATTTGCATTTCTTTTACATAAATATGATATGACTGTTAAGTGTGAATCAATACGGAGCTTCACATTTTTGAAATACGTTGAATCACTTCATCCGCCAAACTAATATTGGATGAATAGTTGCGAGAAACGAATACGACACGGATTGTTGCTGTATGAACAATGTAGTCACGTATATTTGTGAAGTCCAACTGGTTTAAATGGTTACAAGTTACTTAAATGTTTTAGAAGAGCGTGTGAGGTACTTGACTTCTCAACTGTCGGAGACTATCTGATTGAGATCGGAACTTTTCAAGGTTGATTTTTTGACTGACTAACAAGACAGTCCTCCACTCTCTCGGTTTAGGGGTTGTTCTCTGGAGGGGGTGCGACGATGCCGATTTTCTGATCAGTGACCTTGAGTGACCCGACAACACCGGGGTTTTTCGCGAGGTACTGACTTCGAATCTTGAAACCACGCGGTGGTGCCCGCGAGAACGTGTTCCTACGTGCGGACATATCTGGACGTAACGATCACGGTTGAAGCTTAGGGATAACGGTTTATGACGGTTAAGATTTTTTGAATGGCTAAGAATTTGAAAGTACGAACTGAATATGAATTTACTTGGCCACGGGCTGCCATAAGGAGGTAAAATCCTTCAAACTGTTACCCTTCCAAGTACATGGTTTTAAATATGGTATGATGACTGTACAAGGGGCCTCACCACCTCGAGCTCAAGTCGTGTGAAAAAAATGAAAAAATATGAACTACAGGGACTGTAGGGGAAGACAGTCCCCACGCCGTACCTAGACAAAGTTGTGTGTATCCGTGTAGTCGGGTTATTCCCCTCTCACGGTCAGTCGGGACTTGAGGGATCGAGATGTAACCTTTTTCACGTTTCGTACGGTTCGTCGTGTCAAAAGTAATTCGGGGGTTACAATGTTAGCTGCGGCGCGCCAAATTTGCGACGCACCCAATCTTCAAAATTGTCATAACCTTTTGACTTATGGTGCTACAAAATTTGACACATTTAATTTTGAAACATGATACCAATAAAAATAATAAAAATAATTATAAAAGTTGTGAACATAAATATTGTAAACAATATTGTTGTTCAATCTTGCCCTTCTAAAATTATATAAAAAACTGATTCAAGTTATTTCAGTGCTGATTTCTGTATAGTATGTATAGTATGTTCTGTAAACATATATGCAGAATATATGGATTGTTATATAATAATTTTTAGCTTAAACAAGTATTCAGAAACAATACTAGATAGCAGGAATTTGCAAGCTATTGACATTATTTGCCAAACTTTTTTCCTCGACCATATACATCATCGGTAAGTAGTTACCGATGACTAGAGCCGTGCGGTCAAGGTTGTTTATGATACGTCAATTATTACCGGGAACCTATTTCCTGCGAAGAATACATTGCAAACCCTTTCACGGCAGCTGGTCACCCCTGATTGAATTTGTCGAATTTCTACCTTACTTTCTCCACCCGGAACATTGCAAGGGTTTAGCTCATATCTCGTAGCGTACGCATTTTTCATTCGATTTTAATAAACTTGGGGCCATTTTAAAGATAAAGGATGAATGCACGAGATGATAGAACAGTTTTTTGAAAAACGGTTTCCTTATCAGTGAAAATTAGCCGAGAAAATTACTCATTTTCAAGACATTTTCTCGTATAGAAAGAAACCGTTTGTCAAAAATCTGTTCTATCATCTCGTGCATTCATCCTTTATCTTTAAAATGGTCCTAAGTTTATTAAAATCGGATGGAAAATGCGTACGCTACAATATATGAGCTAAACCCTTGCAATACTCCTGGTGATGAGGCCCCATAAGCTAAAGAATTAGTGTACCGTTACGTCCGTCCAAAATCAATATTTCTTGATGGTTCTATTTGCGCAGCAACAATGACGTTGAATGTCACGTTAATTTTTGGTAAGACCTTCTTTTAGTTTTATTACATCTAAGAATTGTTTTCTAACTATTTTATATAAGGTTTGTATTCGTTTCTATGGTAATGTGTCCCACTCTTTAACAATGTGTTCATTAAGTTCATTGGCATGTTTAAATTGTCTTCCATCTAGATAAAAACTATCAAACAGATCACTCCAAACATATTCAATGATGTTTAGATCAAGTGAATGGGCAGGCAATCCTAAACATTTAATTACCTTTGTAACGAGAAATTATTTCACGACTTTCGCAATAAGAATAACTATTGAAGCCTAAGCACATTCGCAAACGTTTCGATCAGTCAGATCATAAATGATGAGAGCCATAGGACCCTAACAGGGTCAGGTGGGCCACAAGGCCAAGTATTGGACGAAATTAATTTTCAAATATCATAAAATCTTTAGATATTTTCTGATGCGGTGGAGAACTGTATTTCCACCCAATGTTACTCTACTTGGAAAATCTACCCATAATTCTCCTGGAATTCCGTTATGAAACTCCATCCAAATCATTCAATTTTCTACAATCATTCCACACAATTTTTCTTAACTAGTTCTCTAAGTGTTGTCTCGTCGTTTTATACATAATTATGTTAATTATAGTTGAATCGTTGTAAAGTCTGAGTCTGTGTTCCACATTGTTACCATTACATACAACTCCGTGCGCAATTAATATTTCTGCATCTTGACCATGCGTGGGCCATTATTATTTTCCTAAACGGCTCACTTTGCAGCTGATTCCGAAAAACGTGTAGGTCATAGGTGGCGAATACCTTAAGGTCTGTGGTCGCGTGGGTCGTCAGTCTCGTGATAGCGACTCAGGCAGTAAACGCAATTCCATAGGAAACCACTATTTATATGTATAATGTTCAATTTTTTCATTAATTGGTAGATAATGAAATTATGAAGAATTTGATAACAAAATTCATTGGCGCAAATTATTTATTGTCTAAATTCTGTTGAACGCAGAAACATTGAAATATTAACGGAGGCATTGGTCGCAACAATAAATTTAGATTTATTCGCAAGTCACACGTATTCGTTTATTGAAATTCGTTAATTGTAATATCTTGTAACTAGCTGGACCGATTTATTCGTAACTAGTCTTAATCTACTCGTCTCGACGCTGCTTTTAAGAATATCATCGTACTTTTTGGGAAATTTGTAGCTTTAATGCCGTTTGCATACCCCGAAATCGCCGATCTAATTTTTCCTGTAAAAAGTCACAGTGTCTCCAGGGAGGGCCTCTTGTACTCTGAAATTATTTACACTTTTTACTTGGTTGTTTCATTTCGTCTTGACTACTAAACATTCTAAAAATATAAAAATTTCTTATAATATTGATATCAAATGGTAACAAAATTTTACGCATAACGGATATTTTCGTCGCGACACAAAATTATGCCATTTCTCCGTGCCGGATATAATCATCAAACACACTTAACTGGTTAATCAATCTGATTGATTTCTCCACATTGAATGTGTGTGTGGCCCTGAAATACCCATTCGGTAAGTTAATGATATCGATAGTTAATAATTTCCTACACTAAACATATTGCTGTCGCAATTATAGTTCACTCTATCTTCCATATCAACATGTCGAAAAAATGGTCTGGTATCCTTTCAATACATTTCTGCAAGTGGTTTAGGATACCTGATACGTTACAATGAAAGTGCCGTTTGGGGTCCTAGTGAGGAGCCCTGACCTTGACAACTTATGCAGTGGTTCAACATGTCCCTCGGTTCAGCATGCTAAATATAGTATGCGTGCGCATTTTTTAATCATCAATATGTATAGCTTTACGTCAGTGATGTCAAGGTCGCGCACTTTTCGGCCGATTTTCGAGGTGCTCGCCCACTGCCCCACCACTTTCAAGGAAGGGCCAGTGAACGAGCGGCTAGACGTTTCGGGGCCGCTTCAGCTCAGGAGCGTAACGTGAATAGGTACGTAAAATTTTAAAAAGATTGTACCTGGGTACAATCGTTTTGCGTTTTTTTTTATGTTCACGGTAACATAACGTATCAGGTATCCAGGTAAGAGGATGACATAACTTAACTTGCAGATGATGCATTAGGTCTTGTTGATTCCTTTGGTCTTGTTTATCTAAAATGTGGCTATGTGTATATTTAGAGTGGCCTATTCTTAATCGCGTAATAACAACCTACTCTTTTCTGCTTAAAGTCGTTGGCGCTTTTCCTTCGTAGAAGTTATTCGTGATTTTTAGGGTTTTTATGTTGGCCTTAGCTACCCATGCCGCATTCCAATGGTTTTTCACGATTTTATCGCAGGCTTTTCTTATTTCCCTGTGAGGAGGTGGTAGGGTATCGTCGATTATACTTAAATCCGTCGCTTCTTTGGCTGCAGCGTCTGCTGCTTCATTTCCGCTTATATTTTGATGTGATGGAACCCACACTATAATAATGCTTTTTTTATTAACATGTTTTAAAATCGAGTATGTATCTAATATTTCACGGATGATTTCATTTTCTACATTGTTTCTATAGCAGTTACTACACTCAATGAATCTGTAAAAATAGCGAACTTATGCTCTTCGTTTCCTTCTATATGTTTTAAGGCAGTTAAAACAGCATAGGCCTCACCCGTAAAAATACTTGAATATTCGTGTATTTTTTTCTTTATCGGATTTTCTGGAGTAATAATTGATATTCCCAATTGGTTTCCAATTTTTGAAGCATCAGTATATATATGCGTGTAGTGTTGGAGTTTGTCTTTAATTTCAGAAAATTTAGCTCTAAACACAATTGAATTTGTTTCATTTTTTTTGTATTGGCTAGGTCTTTAATTATTTCTGGAGTTGTCAATGTCCATGGAGGGATGTTAGAATATTTCCTACGTACAATAGGAGGTAAACAGATGTCTAGTTGTTGTAACAATACTTTCCTTCTTATATGGATTGGTGCTGGGAAACTAGGGTGACAGTTGTATTTATTTTCAGCTTTGTTGTTTATAACACTATGATATGCGGGGTTTTCCGGGGTAGACATTATGGAGGTAACGTATCTCAGAGTAAGCATTTTCCTTCTAAATTCTAAGGACATTTCATTTGTTTCGTACAGAATACTGTTAATGGGACTTGTTCTAAAGGCACCACATGTGATTCTTAATGCAGTGTGTTGGATAGTGTCAATTTTCTTGAGTGCATTTGGTTTTGCAGAACCATAAATAATAGATCCATACTCAAGTTTTGCCCGAATTATCGCTTGGTATGTATTTTTAAGTACCGTTTGGTCTGCACCCCAATTCCTATATGCTATCGTTTTGAGGATGTTCATTCTTTTATTGCAGTTATCTTTGAGGGTTGCTAATTGCTTTTCCCACGTGAGCTTACAGTCTAGATGAAGCCCAAGAATTTTAACGCAATCAACGAATTTGAGGTTTCGGTTGCCAATTCTAAGTACTGGGGTTTCCACAATGGTTTTCTTTGAGAATAAGATGCATTCAGTTTTTGAATTTGAGAATTTTAGTTCGTTATTGTTAGACCAGTTATGGAGGGAATTAAGTGCATCTTGGAGCAGCTCCGCTGTTGATTGTGTATTTTTACCAGTGCATACAAGGGTCAGGTCGTCAGCAAATAGATAGCTTTTAACTGGTTTTGGTATATGTTTGTTAATATTGTTAATTGCCAATAAAAAAAGGGTAACACTTAGAACCGAACCTTGGGGGATTCCATTTTCTATTTCAATTTTTTGGGATAGTGCTCCGTTTGAACGTACTTGTATGAATCTTTTGTAAAGGAAATTTTTTACAAAAGCAAGCATATTTCCATTAGTTACTTGATTTACTGATTCAATGACTTTAGTTCGATAAACCATATCGTATGCCTTTTCTATATCAACGCACACTGCTATCGCGTGCTCTCTGTTAATAAATGCATCACATATGGTTGCTTCAAGATTGACCAGATGGTCGAGAGTAGAGTGAAATCTTCGAAATCCGCTTTGGTGTGGATTTAGCACATTTTTGGTTTCTAACAGCCATCTTAACCTTTTGTTTATAATTTTTTCTAGTAATTTGCACATAGTACATGTTAGCGAAATGGGTCGGTAGCTTTCAGGTTTACTTTTGCATTTCCCTGCTTTTAGTATCGGGACGACTATCGCATTTCTCCACTGGTCAGGAAAAGTATTTTTAAGCCAGACGGTTTTAAAATACTTCCAATAGATATTGTTTTCCTGGCTCAGGCAAGTTTTTAAGAAACGCGTTTAGTATTTGATCAGGGCCAGGGGCCGAATTTTTAATACTGGACAGGGAGTCGGTTAACTCCTGCATTGATATTGGAGCATTCACAGGGTCGTCATAGGAATTTGATGGGTTTTCCGGATTAGTTTGAAGTTCTCCTTCATGCTCTATGCGACTTCGGAAACTTAAGTCGTAATTTTCCGTACTAGAATTTTTTGCTATTGTATTGGCTAAGGCATTCGCTATGTCATCCTTATTACTTAATATCGTACCATGGTTAGTTATAAGATTAGGTATTTCTATTTGCCTTCTTTGGCCTTCGATTTTTCTTATTTTGTCCCATATTACTTTAGACGGTGTCTGGCTTGTTAACGTAGACACGAATTGTAACCACGATTGTTTTTTACTGTTTTTGATAATTCTACGGGCCCTTGCTCTGAGTCTTTTGAATTCAATAAGGTTTTCGCTAGTATTATGTTTTTTGAGTCGTCCGAATACATGGTGACTATCTTTAATCGCAATTTTGCAAGCCTCGTTCCACCAGGGGACTGGGGACCTGGAGCGTTTCTTTGTTACTGATTTTCCTATGGCTGCTTCAGCTGCTTGGGTAATCGTGTTTTCCATAAATTCAACCGCTTCTGTAATGTTGTTATGCTTGGTACCGTTTTGGGATTTTAATTCTTCTATGTTATCGGTTATGATTGATTTATATTTTTCCCAGTCAGCCATTGCTAATTTCCACGTCGGGTTGTTATGTGGCAAAGTATCTCGGTTTTTGTAACCCCCTATGTCTATGTGTATGGGAAAGTGATCACTATCATGTAGGCTACTAAGAGGTTTCCACTGTAGTCCAAGCAATAGTTGCGGGCTACATAAAGTTATGTCTATGGCGCTGAACGTACCATTGCTCGCAATGAAATGAGTTTTTGATGAATCATTGACTAACGTTATAGCAGGGTTTTGAAGTATTTTTTCAATTATTATTCCTCTATGATCAGTTCTAGTCGACCCCCATAGTGTGCTATGGCAATTAAAATCTCCTAAGATGATGAAAGGGCTAGGGAGTTGTTTAATGATGTTTACGATGTCGTCTAGATGGAAGGTGAGGCTATTTGGTATATAGATATTACAAATATGTAATTTTATGGGATCTTTAATACATATTGCAACTGCTTCCATATCGGTTCTTAGGTCTACTGGATCAACACTTAATGAGTTTTTAGCAAAGGTCGTAACTCCACCACTAGCATGATTGCAGTTTCTATTTTTTGAGAATGATGTGTAGTTTTTTAATGAAATTTCGTGATTGGGTTTAAAGTTTGTCTTTTGTAGACAAATTAGTGACGGATCATTATCGTGTATAACAATTTTAAGTTGTTCTAGGTGTTTATAGTATCCATTAATGTTCCACTGGATGATATTCTTCATCTCTATTGTGTGAAATGGGATTTATTTATCTCGGTTTTTGTATTTTGTAATATATATATTTTTTTAAGTATATTATACACTAGTATATTTATGTGGATTCGCTGTCTGTATCAGATGTCCAGTTTGATGTCGTTTTACTCGGAGTTATCTGCTTTTCACTATTTGAGAGTTCTTCCATAGGTTCTGTTTTTAGTTTTTTTTTTGAGTCTGTGAATTCGGTTTTTAATACTTCTTTCCTTGAGTAATGGGTAAATTTCGGTTAACATGTTAATTAGGGAGTCTATATCGTTAGTGTACTCCTTCGCAATTTCAATTGGATTTTCTATTCCAATCGAGTTTTCCAGAAAGTTCTTTATTTGTGTATAATTTAAAACGAAATTTTTTTTCCGGGTTTTCTATCATATTCTTGGCTGGTTCTAACATTTCACTGACCTTTTCTATTGTCCTGTTGAGAGATGTATTGCGTTTAGGTTTTTTTTTGCGTGGAGCGCTGACGGGAGTAGTTTTAGGAATTGTTGTCTCAATGTTATGGCTTGTGGGATGAGTTTTACTGGAGGGAAAGTCAATATCATCATTGTTTTCAGTGGTTGAGGAATGTGGTCTTTTATTAGTAATAGATTCCAAGTTATCATTTAATTTGGAAATATTTTCACTCTTCGATAAATTATGGGCTGTGGATATGGGACTTAGAACTTGACTTGGATTTGGCAAATACTCATCGGTATTCATATCGTTTGCTTCTTCAAGAGCTATGCCGTCTGTTATTTGTTTTTCTTGATTCGGGTGGCTTAAATTATGGGAGTTGTCAGTAATGATTGTATTAATATTCTCGTTATTAGGACATTGTCTAGCGGTATGTCCCTCTTGTTTACATAAGAAGCAGTTTAGTTTTCCTGTACTCACGAATATTCGGTATTGGGTTTCGTCGTGGACCAATGTAAAGGATTCTGGTATTTTATTGACATCGTCTGGGTTGAGATACAATTGACGTCTGAAGCTTAATACGTGGGATAGTTCGGGTACTTGTAAGCCAGCTCTAAGATATGAAATTCTTGTGGTCATTCTACGCCGTATTTTGTAAATAATTTTTCGATGCAGTCATGAGGAATACAAGGTGATACGTTTGATGGGATAATACGTTGCGATAGAGTGACTAGTGGTCTTATGTAAACATTTACGTTGTTAATGCAGACTTCTTTGTGGTTGGTTGTAATATTGGAGGCGGTTTCTTTGTTGTCTAGATATATACATACTCTTTTGTTAGAAATTCGAGAAATGAATCTTATTGTATGGGGTCCTGTTAGTTTACTTATGGCGGTGGCATAATCTTTTAATGGAACTTCGTCTATAGAATCTAATATAATCGCTTGGTCTTTTTTGGGAAAACTGTTGGCCATAATGGCAGATGCGTATGATTGAGTAGGTTTAGTTAGGTTTACTTGATTTTTATCAGTTGTGGGAGCTTTTTTCAGGATTTTGTTTGAGACGCCTGTACTCAGAGGCCTCGGTATTTATTATTGTGTTGTCCTCGTTCATCTCTTATTCAGTGAAAGAGACATGACGTTATCACACGAACACCCAAACAGGAATGAACAGTACCCTTAGATATTAGGTACTCGCGAACAATATCGTAAACAGAAGGCGACTTGCCTGTTCGAGTATCGAACTGAGAATGAAATTATATTTTCATTTACCTCACTGTTTACAGAAGTTTTATAGATTAACACAATTGAGGTTAGGAACGCTCTGACGTCTCGCACTGAAGTCTGGCACCGAATCCCTATTATTTAACTATGAACCCATTAGCGTCCCACTTTGTAACTTTGAGATTCTCTTACCAAAAGTATAAACTATTTATAGGAATTTTTAAAAAATGTTAAAAGTGGCACTTTTTGAGAAAATCAAAATCAAAATATTGAATTTGATGTCACAAAAAAGCTTTTTATAACAAAGTATATTGTGTTGTACATCAAAAGAAGGGGCATTTAAAACCGATTAAAATGACACCAGTCCCATCTCTCTAGCTCAAGTAGGAGAAAAGCTATAGTGATTTTAACGTATATCGATTACGCTATTTTGGCGGATTTTGGCAAACTTTACATAGCCGTAATTTTGAAACCGTTTGAGGTATTTGAAAAAAAAAATGGCATTTTTCTTAATCTCTATAAGGACAACCTTCGTACCAAATTTCATCAAATTCTGAGATGGTCACGTTTATACCCTGTGTTGATTTCACATGGAATGACCCTAATACGGCAGACCTTACACATAATTTCCTTGGTTTCGGCCAGAGTTTTAATTGTGACAATATTAAGATATTGATAAACGAAAATAACTGAATTATTCAATAACTGAATGGAGTTCGCCACCTAATGGATTTATAAAGTTCATAAACTACAAATTATGCTGGGCGTAACTATAGATCGACATCGATCATTTGGCGTCATTTTAAAATGGTGAGGTTATTTTTATCCCCAGTTAGTTGTCCTTGTTCCACTAGTGGGCAAGTTCGTGTATACATAGCACTGCGGGGAGTTAGATGTACCTCCCCCGCTAGGTAATGAAGAAAACAGGGAAAAGAACATTGACGGGATCAACACAATTGTGGGTAATAACAAATAAGACAATTGTGAAAATCGGTAAACTTGAAACTTTACTCTCACAATAAAACTAACGCTTACATATTTCTACGTGGTTGTACGTTATTCGTATTTTATGCGTGCTCCTCAGTCTTGCTCATTATATACTCGTTTAAACAAAACACGACGGTCCACGTCACACAACAATTGTCCGATTGCGTACCCATAAGTACAAATTATTTACAACTAAATATTCGCACTTAGCATTTTCACTAACACTTATCGTTCATACGCACACTTTTCCTTCATATGTATTCAAAGTTCTTATTCCTACATACGTAAAGAAATCATTTAACTAATTGGAAGAGAGATTGAGACTTCGTCATCCTGCATCAGGCGTTAGCCATTGAGTTGGCGCCATTCTGGCAACCCAAAATCTCTACTAACTCTAATAAGAGAGTGGATCCTATTCATTAATGCCGTGCAGTAAGTATGCACTTAGCAATTCCGATCGAATGTACACCTGCATATAGAAGATGTGTTTGCCTGAATGAAAAAATGAATTTCAAGGCTTAACCATGGCGCCAAAGACTTTCTACCATTGACTATCCGGATTTGAGAAAGTCAGTTTAACACGTTCACGCAAACGCTGAAAAATTACAATAAATAGCATTCTCTTCTAGTTACCAAACGAAATTAACGAACTACATATTTGATAGTGCACACTGTTCGATATAATATTCAAGTGTGAGCCACCAATGTTACCCGCCGCTCAATGTAAAATTCGAGGGCGAGCTCTCGCTGCACGCTGGGAGTATTTGACACGAATAGTCGGAAAAAATAATTTTACGTTATTTACACTCAATTTTATTATATACCAGACCGTTGAATTTGTCTAAAATCAGCTATAACCAGGACTTCTAAGCGTAATGTTTTTCGTTTCGGTTTTCGTTCCGGTTCAATTAAAAAAAATATGTATCGATTCAGTTCTGGTTTTCGTTGCGGAGAGATAAGGGTTTTTTCGGTTTTCGATTCAGTGCCGAGTAATTAATTTTGAAATTTATTTTCTAACATAATTTAGAACATGTTATTCATTCTTTTTTACTAATTCCCGAGAAAAAAAATGTAAATTCATTTAAATCGGCATTTTTCATTGAATCTTTATTTCCTAGTTACAAAGTATGTGCAGCACAACTAATTACGATAAGATTATTAAAAGTAAAGTTTTTATCGAAAACTACTCCATCCTCAAAGTAATCCATAGTTTCATTTTCAAATTCAATAACAGAGTATTCTGTTTCTATTTCAGTTCCTAATAAGTTGACAACTGAAATCATATTAACTCCGTTGTCCGTAATAGTGTATTTTTTAAATATTTTTTCAACCATGTTTTTAATATAAACGGCAGTATGTTTATTTTTTAACTCTGTCATTACCAAAGTAAATAAATTTATTTTACCGTATATTATCAACGGAGCATTGATTTTAAAAATTGATCTATTTAATCGACTAGCTGTGTCAATGATTAAAGAAGTCATTTTTTCGAATCATTTACTTTGTTATGTTCTGGGCCCTTAGTGCCTTTTGTCAGTTCGATGCCAGGACGACGCACTTCAATACTTGTAAATTCCTTCAAGAAATAACACTTCGATCGTCTTGGTTAAGAATAGCAAATAGTATCGAAATAAACAATATAAATGTAATCGTGCCGTTACGAATGTAAATTCCGAAACTCTTAAAATTAGAAAGTTCTAAACAACAGATTGCGTCAGATACAATGCAGACCTTGTCCACGAGGAAACGTAAATCTGGCACCAGACCCCGCCCAGTTCAAGAGACACTTGAAAGGGAAAGTTAATCAAATTCTGTTCCAAGTGCATCCTCGATAAGGATGTTTGGATGCATGATGAAGGTCTTCATTGTCTTTTCCGAAAACCGTTACAAACCGACATAGTGGGAGGGCCCAAAATCCTGTATATCTACTGGTTCCGTCTGCCGCGAAGCTCAGCTAGTTTTCATTTCAAAAAAGTTCAGTTAGTTAACAGTGCAGTTAGTCTTTAGTTCAGAAAAGTTCAGTTAGTTAGTTTGGAGTTGAGTTGAGTTTGGATCAGTCAAATTAGTTGAGAGTGCAATCAAGTCGAGTAGTGAAGTTTTGAGTCAGTTTTAATGTCTTGTAAAAAGTCTTGTTCCTTCACATATCCTATTACCGCTGCCCAATACTTAAGTCATTCTTTTGCGGGCGTAGAACCAGCAGCCGGTGGAAATCGTTTTGATTTTTGACGCAGTTGTTGTGTTTACGGTACGCATCAAAGGACGGCGCACTTTGCCTTCTATAACCATCGATTTCCAAGGGGTCACGATCAGGACAGATTCTCGGTGACAGGCTCAGTTATGATTGTAGATCCTGAGGACCGATAAAGTTATAAAAAATTAACCTTCCTTTATAATTCCCAAAGACTAAACTGTGTGAATATAAATGGAACCTGTGAAACAAATCCGTGCACCATGTCTGTGTCAGTGGTGTTAAATATAAAGTTAGGCCCGGCTGCGCTATAGTACCTACTGGTACGGTACCCTACTGGTGCAGAACTTCTACTATCGCGCGGCCGGGCCTAACGGAGCCCTCTGAGCGGCTGTCGTTTTTCTTTAATAACTCAGCCACAGATTGAGATAGGACGTTGAGAATGTTACATCCCTATATTAGAATTACTTCAGCTATCAGCTGGTTCCGGGTGCGTCCAACTTCCTGGGACACTCTGTATGTAGCACCGTGTAAAGAAAAGAACTCCTTTTCGTTGCTACGATACGCGTGCCAAGAGCGAGGCA
Source organism: Mimumesa dahlbomi (assembly GCA_917499265.3). NCBI lineage: Eukaryota > Metazoa > Arthropoda > Insecta > Hymenoptera > Crabronidae > Mimumesa > Mimumesa dahlbomi. The sequence goes on along the minus strand of OU824118.1, from coordinate 3,248,625 downwards.
GTGGATATTGACAATGAAAATGACCTGCAGTGTGTACATCGTTGAAAACTGTCTGACGTCAAACGATAGCTAAATATCTGTAAATATCGATTAAGGGGTCCCACCACCAGGAGCATGGCAGGAGCATTTCATTAGCTCATACATCGTATCGTACTCGTTCTTCATCCGATTTTAATAAGACATCTTTTCATATAGAAAAAAACCGTTTTTCGAAAATCTATTGTATTCTCGTGTATTCATCCTTCATCTTTAAAACGGCCCCAAGTTTATTAAAATCGGATGAAAAGTGCGTACGGTACGATATATTAGGTAAACCCTTGCAATGCTAGTGTATTACACTTGTTCCGACACCTTATTTTTTGACAGGTGAAGTTCTTTTTGCTGACTTGCAACCGCAATGTTATATTTTAAATAATTGTTAATGTTTTTCCGAATTACCAAAATATCGGTTCTATTTTCATTAATATAAGTAAACAAAATTGAATTACATTCATAATTTCCACGCCTGGTACAGTTACTAATGTAAATACTCTGACTTAACATTTTTCCATGCACTTTAAATTTATTTATCTTTTAAACGTAGAGATTGACATGTTACTGTGCTACTTAAATAAGCAAATTTAGTCATAACGGCATAAAATTACACGACTTTATCTCTTTTTGCAATCAGTAAAGCAGTGTATATGCTACGCAATTGGCTTCTTGATTAACATGCTAGAACAAATCTGTTTCTTTGGTAGTTCGGTTCGTTCGATCATCGTTGGCATCGCCATGTCCGTCCGTGGTAAGCTATCAACGATTAATTATTGTACCGTTTGACAGGTCTTTGTAATAAAAGCTGAAAGAAAGTACCCAATTATTTGAAATATAGATCTGCAATATATTTAGTTTTTTAACAAGCAGTATATAAGACATCAAGAAAATATTATATACAAAGGAAAGAATAATACTTTTTCTGCATTGAATTACGAAATGAGAATAATAACTGCTAATCGGTAATATGTACTAAGGAATGGGCATTGCAAACTTTAACTAGTTATACAAATTAAAATATGTTGCAGTTAAACTGTTGTATAAATTGCCAATCTTATTTATTTAAAATTGGAAAACTACTTTATTAATTAGCTTAATTTGTACTTAGCAGTTGAACGACGAATGTTGAAGGACTAATTTGGCAGTAACGGAAGAAACAATACATATATTGTATGTATGTTCATTACATAGAAGACGAATAATATATTACATATGGCTCATTCCATGTCAAATCGATCACCTTCTGGAGCAGCATCTTCGATTTTGTTCAAAATCACAAATGTAGTAGTGCTTGGCGTACCATACACGGAACGGTTTTTGTTTTTTCGAAATTTTGAAAATTGTCAAAGTTACAGCTGTTCCAAGTTTTGAGTTTTGTGAAAACAGCCGAACTTTAAAAAATCATATCTCTGTAACCGTAAGTCGTAGAGCAATTTTCGTTCTGAGAATTTAAACTAGTCGAGATACGAAGCGCATCAGAGCTCGGACTGCGACTTGCATTGTATCGCACGGTTATCTTCAACGAATTATTGCTCGATAATTAGACGAGTGACACTCTTTTTCAAGGTATCTACTGAAAGGGAATAGCCTAAGCTACCTTCTTGAATTTTTCTAGATTTTTAAACGTTTACCTGCATAACTAAACTAGCCGAGATACGAAACGTAGCAATGCTAGGCGACTGCTTGTCGGAACGCGTAAAACGGTTGCACGGTTAACTTTGTCGATTTTTGCAAGGTGACATAAAAAAGTGTGACCTTTTTTAAACGGAATCTTAAAGATAAAGGTTCAAAGAAATCGTATGAATTTTTTCAAATTTTAAAAAATTTACCTGCAAAAGTTATATTCAGTTGTTTAACAAAATTCGATATTAATGGTATTTCTCATTGTTAATTATGCAAATTGTATTTTTTATTAAAAAATTTGATTCTTTCTGATGAAAATTCTCAGAACGAAAATTGCTCTACGACTTACGGTTACAAAGATATGATTTTTTAAAGTTCGGCTGTTTTCACTAAACTCAAAACTTTGAACGGCTGTAACTTTGACAATTTTCAAAATTTCGAAGAAACAAAAACAGTTACGTGGTGGCCCGCTTTTTACGAAGCTTGATGTCCAAAATGTAACGTTACAGATATTTGTACTCATTTCTAAATTAACAATCCGTATGCACCTGAGTGGAAAAATTTAACAAGTTAACAATCTGAATGTGCCTTAGAGAAAATTACACGTGCATATTGTCATGTGTGTTAACGATTGATGATAACGTAAATTAAAAGGAAACGTCATGAGATATTTAGAGGATTTTCATTCAACACAATAAGAAGGCCGCTTTATACTATGTTTTAATAATTCTTTTTTAATGTCGAACATCCCGAACTATTCAGGCTTATTTTTCACCATCGAACCTTCGTAAAAAGCGGGCCACCAAGTACATTTAATCGAGCAATAAACAGATTTATTAATTAAATGAGGAGAAATCATATTTTGGGAAATTTAGTTAGTTTAATATATTTACTTAGCGATAGCATCGTGTCGATGCTGTACAATAATTTCTACTTGCTCGCATTTGTTCGATTTCAAATACTTTGTATAATGAAGTTTATGTTAACGAGCAAGCTATTCCAAAGTCACATCCTCTTGTACTTGGCCTATACCTTTGCATTTTCGATGCTTTTTGCTGATTTCAATTCATTCGTAGAATATTGTTAAGTGTAGTATTGCTTTTATTAAAATACTTGTTTTTAAAGAAATAAGGGAATAAAAAAATCAGGGGAATAAATAAGGGAATACAGGAATGAAGGAATAAAAGAATGTCGGAAAATAATGGAATAAACGGATCTGATTAATATGGTGATATGATGATGATATACATACGATGATATGAGGGAGTATACCAAATTTTCCGTTAAACGTTATTTCCTTTTAAGAAATATAGAAATAAGAATTGTGTATTTATAAAATTTCAAAATGCTTTTTGAAGAAGTGATACAAAAAAATCAGAGACTCTTCCGGAGCCAGGAAAATTGCAATGTATAGGTGCGTTTCAGATCAAGTGTACAAGGTTCACCCAGCATGTTAAACATTGTTTAATAACTTGCATATATTGTGGGTAATATTGAAGAAGGAAATACATTTGAAGGAATTACCAAAATATTAAACATTTAACTATTACAAGATAGTGCAGGATTTGTATAGGTTTGGTTTTTAAATTCATAATTAAAAAATTATAATAAACATAGAAGTGTACAAATACTGTTTAATTACACAAAACCATCTTATTAAAAATGTCTAAATTTCAAATAATTGTTTGTATGAATTGTTGAAGAACGCTTTTGATTTCTAGAAGTTTTAGAACTTCAATATGGTCCTATGTATATCCTTCAAAATGTTTTTCAATTTACGTACAACATCGTCGTCGTGTCTTCTAAACGTACCTATACTTCAACACTCTATTTGAAGAAAAAATAGTTTTTTTGAAATCATGAATTTTTTTATTACCGTGGCATCTTCTGATCTAATTTTACAGTATACCTGTAGTAAAATATTCTAATTAAATATTAAAATGTGTAAGTAATATCATAACACTGTCATAAACAGATACAGAACAATTTAGAGATTCGATATCCTAGATAGTAAAGTTTCAATGCAAAACATGTAACAAAGATTTGTTAACAGTACCGATAACTACACGTTTCAGACAGACCCAAAAATTTGATTACTTTATCGTGGAAGACCTGGTTACAGAACATTTTGATTATGTACTAAAAAAAAGTTTGTAGAAATTTGAAGAGACGCATTGACATGTATCGAAGTTCTAGAAACTAAATACCTTTTTACAACAATGTATGCAACCATTATATTAAATTTATAAATTATTGATAACAGTTTGATATTTTCTGAACTACGTACTAATGCGTGCATCAGGAAGGTGCCTTTCTTTCCCTCTCTTTCGTATAATTCGTTCTCTTTGTGGCGTACTATGGCTCGGGATATCAACAACAATACATTCGACTGCATACTTTGTCTCTATCTTTCTGTCGCTCCGTCGCGCTCGCGCTAGACAAAAACACGAACGTGGGCCGAGCAAGCATGTGTGATAGCACGTTTGACGATCGAGAAAGGTATCAATGCGGAATTCATCATCGTCTGAATTTGTCTTGCATAAGAGCCTTTCTTTTTTTTGTTCTGTCTGTCGCGCTAGCGGTGCTCGCACTACGATCGCCGAGAGTAAGTGCGACGGTGTGTCTTTGCCGGCCGCGGCGACTCTTTCATTTTATTCGAAATATTTTTCTAATCATTTTATCGGGCATTTAACACTTCTGTCCAATATTTGATCCCATGGTGTCGCTGAATTTTAATTAAATATAAATGGAATAATAATTAGATGCTTCTTATTCATTCATTTCGTGTTATTCCTTATTTACTATATCAATTTATTGAAAATCTATGATGGGATCAAAAGTTAGCAAGAAATATTAAATTTCCCATAAAATAATGCGAAATGTCCCAAAGAATGAATGACGTCGCGATCGATGAAGGCGCACCAACACACCTATGCTCGGCCATCGTCTGTGAACCGCGATAAGAGTGCGAGCGCGACAGACGGAAGGAAGGAAAGAGAGGCTCTTATGCGAGAAAAATTCGACCCATAGCGAAAACCGTGTTTGATGCGTTCCTCGATCGACGATCGCGCTCTCACACGTGCTTGTCCGGCCTAAGTCCGTGTGCCTCGATAGAATGAGTGCGGCGGAGCGACGAAAAGAAAGAGATGAAGTAGTTGTTATCACTTGTTATTATACTGCAACACACGTCAGAGAGAGAAGCGAATTATTAGAAAGAGAGGGCACGAAAATCACCTAGGTGAAACAAACATTAACAGATGTGGATACCCGCGCGCACCCCGGACCCCGCCGTGAAACCGCATTTATGCTGTTGATTGTGCTTGGCCAGAGACAAGACCTTGGCTCTTGATTTTTCCCGCATGTCTCCAACAGATTACATGTAAAAATCTACATTACCGACAGAAAAATTATCGTCGCATGGTATGAAAATCTGTTAGTTCGGTTTGACACCGACAGAACTCGCATAGTCGAAAGTGTGACACTGGAAAAGACGAAGCAGACGACTTATTACATAAGAAAGACGTACTTTTGACATCAAATATCACGTTACTGGGTGGACTAATTTTTTTGTAATTAGTCTCAATCGACTCGTCTCGACGCCGCCTCTAAGAATATCATCGCACTTTTTGGGAAATTTGCCGCTTTCATGTCGTTTGAATACGCCGAAAACCCCGATCTAATATTTCCAGAATAGAGTCAAGATTCTTCTGTCGTACTTGGCCCGAAACAAGACCTTGTCTCTTGATAATCGTGTCCTTGAGGATTCCAACCCGGTTTTCTCAAAAACATGATGTGCTATATGTGTTTTAATTACGGATTTAGCTTTAATGTATAAAACGTATGTGAACTGCTGATTCCTTCCAGACTATATAAACAAATCATGGTGTAATTGCAAAATTAAATTTATAATGTCGATTAATTAAAATACTATCCATTAGTGGAAAATTACAGATTGGTCACTAACATTTTTATTTTGAACTTCTACCATCATTGAACACTATCCGGAAATCCCATATTGATACAATTAACACTATGCCGTCCGGCGACACCACAGTGGTGCCGCGCGCAAAATATCGCTCGGCGGCCGGCAACACTGCATTGGTGTCGTGCGCACGGTATCGCCCAGTGGCGGACGACAACATTTTAGTATCCTTTGCATTCTCTTGATGATCTGTGGAGTTCTGTTTTTTTACGAGTACTTATACCCATTTATCATGGCAAGCGAAGTTCCAATCGATATTGCGGATTGGGAAGAAGACGTTGCAAATCCGACAAAGGAAAGTGAAGCAGAATCTTCAGACAGTGAACTTCTTACAAGAATACTTCGGCGAACGTTCCGGTTGCCAAGTGATTCGGAGGAATTAGAAGAAGATGATAGTGTACCGTGATCAGATGCCGATTTACCGAGGACCAATGAGGAATTTGAAGGGTTTCCGGGCCCAAAAGTATTTCCCGAAGAAACACAGCGCGTCGAGGACATCGTCGAATTATTTATTGGGAAGGTTTTATTCGAATATATCAGCAGCGAAACAAACAGGTATTACGATGAAAATTGCCACAGAAGGAAAATAGGTTAAAAAAGTGCCAAATTTGTCAGCGTTACGGCAACCGAACTTAGGAAATGGTTTGGGCTTGTTATTCTTATGGGAACTGTAAAAAAAGCAAAAATAGATGATTATTGGTCAACAAATCCGTTGATAGAAACGCCCATATTTCGCAAAACGATGACACGCAATAGATTTAGACAAATATTATCGTATCTGCATTTTTCCAATAATAATAATAAACCGGATAATGCCGCCAGACTTTATAAAGTGCAACCGATAATTGATCACTTTTCGAAAAAGTTTGAAGAAAATTTTGACCTTGGTCAAAACATCTCTATTGCCGAAGGAATGATTCCATGGCGCGAACGACTGAATTTTCAAGTTTACAACCGATCAAAAATTATAAAATATGGCATACTTATTCGGATGTTATGCGATTCCAATACGGGATATATTTCCTCATTTCAAATATATTCCGGCACTGGACAGCCTTTAGCGAAAACGGTGATGGAATTGTTGAAATCTTCTCATGGAAAGTGGTATCACCTGTACATGGACAATTACTATAACAGCGTAGAACTTGCAAAAATTTTACTTCAAAAGAAAGTTCGAGTTTGTGGAACAATACGAAAAAATAGAGGATTTCCAGAAAAATTAAATAGCGCAAAACTCGATATGTTTGAAGCCATCCATCGACGAGAAGGTGATGTACTGGCACAATTATGGAGAGCGTCGAAAACCAAAACGATACGGATGATCCCCACAATACATAATGCCACTTTGATAGAACTAAAAAAAAATGCAGGAAAACCAATTGCCCAATGAAAAAAAAACTGAGAGCATATTAGACTACAATAGATACACGAAGGGAGTGGATCGAGCAGACCAATATCTCAGTTACTATCCCATATATAGAAAAACGATAAAATGGTCGAAAAAGGTATGCATGTACCTGTTTAATTGCGCATTGTTTAATGCATTCAGGACATTTCAACATTTCCAAACAGAACACAAAAGTCTTCGATTTTATGATTTTCTCTTGAAAGTGTCTGAAACCTGGGTAAAAGATCAAATAACTGCTCCCGAGCAAAACTTGGATGTCGCTACTACATCGCGAGCGTCCCATCATAATGCGGTCGACAGACTTTCCTGTGACCTGAGGCAATACCAGCTAGTACTCATTTCCGAAAGCGATAAACGAAAACGAATAATGTGCCATGTACGTATCAAACAAAAGAAAAGAAAACCAACAAATTTGATGTGCAAGTCGTGCGGAGTTCCATTACATTTTGGAGATTGTTTTGCTTCGTATCATTTAAAAGAGAAATACTAAGTAAGTACCAAATAAAATGTAATTAAAGAAATATATAAAACAAAAAAATTTTACATTTATTTACATATGTACATTTTCGAATTTTCATCTCTCTTTCATCTCCCTACACTTTCGAAATTTATCATCTCCCAATAACTTCAAAAACAGGCAGCGACAAGCGAAGTAACAGAGTTAGTGGCGCCGGCGCCGCCAAACGAAGAAATTTTACCAATCGGTGCGGCCGCCAAAGTGTTAAGATAATGGCAGTATTTGTTCAACACATAACAATTAATTTCTTCGACACTACATCTTTTAGTACCATGAAAGCTACTATTAATTCTAGCATAAAAATTAGCGAACATTCTCGAAATAAATTTGTATTCGAAACTATGTTTAAATTTGATTTATGATTTGAGAAAATTGTTGAACTGGACGTCAAAAGCAAAGTCAGTGGGAATGATTATGTTAAGACGTCGGGTAATTAAAGCCTTTGGTATTATTTAGTTACAAAAACTCGTTTGAGTTTTGACCAAGTAAATTATTAGGTATTTATAAAAAAGAGAAACTATTGAAATTATGAAAAGTGCGTAAATACTGAATGTGCAAGTCCTAAGTTTCTTGCTTTGAAATACTGAATTGCAAGTCCAAAGTTACTTGCTCTGAATTTGAATTGTAACGTTCAACTGATTTTTTGTGACTGACTGGCCCCGCGCTGCCAAAATCGCCCTTAGAAGGGAGTGCGCGAGGGTGGAGGCGCGACGATGCCAAATGTCTGTTGCTGACAAGGAAAATTGATAACGTCGCGCGTAGTGCAACGTGGATACGCTCGTGGCTGTCAGGTAGCCCACGTGCGCACAGCATTGGGCCCCCGGAAAGGCCCATGAGGTTCAAGAGGCCTAAGAGGCCCATATGTTATACAGGACGAGGAAACTAGACGTTCCGCCTAATCCTTGTCCCGTTACAGTCCGAGTGCAGGTTTACGATACGTCAATTGCTATTGAGACTTGAAGAGCCAAGAACTTGAAAGTGCAAAATGTGTTAAAATAATAAATGAGTAAAATCTTCCAATTCCTTGACTTTCGAAAGGAACATATAATAGAACAAAATTGGCTATGGGAATCGAAATTCGTTAATCTCAAAAATAGCTAGGTTCGCACGTTCGCATCATAAACCGATGGTCCTACATGTTCTTAAGAGATTAAAAATTGTGGAAATAAGTAAGAAGCAACAGAGTGGAAGAGAAAAGAGGAGTAATATCACGGGATCATTTATACTGTTAGCATTTTTAAATTGGAATGGAGACATGGCAGAAGGAGAAGAGTAAGAGTAGGTGAAATTACCGAATCCCAGCAATGGCCCAGAGTTTTGGAAGCCAAATGAGGAAATTAAATAAGGATATGGCTTTCAAATTTGATCATTATTTATTAGGGATTACTTGAGAAGCAGTGCAACCATCTAGATTCGAGAGTTAACACGAAGTGTAATAGGATGCTGCCCAGCGAAGAGGGTTCAGTACCATTAGGTTCGGTTTCACGATAGGACCTGATATCTAGCACTTTTAGTATTAAGAGCATTAAGAAATCGTCATATAATAAGAAAGATCCCGTTAATACATTCATGAAACAAATTCAACATTGCATTAGTGTATTGGTTCACCGATACGTACGCAAGAAATTCGGAGGCTGTTTCGATTTTTATCAATCCCGCATTCCGTATTGAATTTTCGTTTGTTGGCCTTTTCTGAAATCGTCACTACTAGAGAAATACGAATGTCGCTCAGTAACAATTTATAGAATATGAAATTGTTGTTCAAACGAAGTTTAGACTAAGATCAAGAAAATGTTATGCTGTATATTTCCAATGCAACAAACATGTTTTCTATAAAAAATACAAAGATATTACAATGCAATAATACTGATTACGACGAAAGAAACTTCACAATATTAGAGAAACGAGCTTCTGCTTTCTTTCAGCCATTGCCGCACACTTATTTGAGGACCGTTCTCAGAAACACATTTTTCTGGATGCAAAATTATTCCGACTCGTTAGAGCATGAAAAATTGTTCAGATAAACAATTGATATGTTATTTGGAATAATAAAAAAATAAATGCATTTGTACACTTTGTACATACGACGTTTCTTGTTTTTGTGCAGAACAGCTATACCCGTAATTTGCGGCAATGGGTTAACTAACATTTGCTCCACCATCAATGACATCCATTATCGACCGCTAAACACAAAACTTTCGTTAACTCTCTGCTCGTACAATACCATGATTATCGGAAAATTATATAGACACACAAAAACTAAATTTCGACGTGGTTTCAAAAACCATTATAGAACCGCATCTACAAACTTTTAGTCGCAATTGCGACATCGTACACACAACTCTGCCATGGAGGATGCGTACACTAACCGGCACAGAAGTTGACCGGTTAACCTATAGCATATAGGACCAAGGGAGCGGAGAAGGTCCTCCGACTCTACACGCATGTCGCTGCTAGTTTCGGGTTGCGCGGCAATGATGCGCGTCGAAACCTTCAAACACAGATCGTTCGATAGAGCGGATCGAAGCGTCTGATACTTTTAATACGGTGCGTTTCAAGTCAAATGATTAGGGTTTTTTCCGTCATGGCACGGATTTTTATACAATTGTAATATGCCGTATGTAACGTCGAAATCAGAAATCCATTTGAAGGAAGTTTCAAAATATAAAATATCTTTCAAGCTACAGGCTGTCAAAGTCTTGTGCATGGGTATTCTTTGAAAAATTGTAACTCTCAAACCATAATTGATACAGAAATGACAAAAATACCAGTTGATTCAAGAAGCTTCAATGTTTTGAAACAAAATTTTAATTCAAATGCAACTTGCTTTAAAATTGTTGAAAAAAATGTTTTTAATTGTTTAAACTTAAATTTCGTTCAAAGTGCGTCTTAAACTTTTTTCAAACATTTTTTTTCATCATTGTCGAAATGTTCTCTAAACATAACTTCCAGCCGCATTATCGCCCAAGGAATAGTTTTCAAGTTATGAATTTTTATGCACCCAAGTTCAAAAGACACTTGAAAGGAAAAGTTTCTCAGATCCTTTTCCAAGTGCATCCTTGATAAGGGTGTTTGGATGCAAGATGAAGGTCTTCGTTGTCTTTTCCGAAAACCGTCACAAACCGACGTAGTGCGAGGACCCAAAATCCTGTATACAGGGTGTAACAAAAATCCTGGGACACTTTAGGTATTTGGATAGAACGCATAAAAATAAGAAAAAAGTCGGAATCATTTGTTTTGTATGACTTATCGTTTCGAAGACATAATTTTTAATTTTTTTTTTGCAAACGGGGTTGCATCTCTATAGGGGGTGGACTTCGGACAAAACTTTTAAGACTTTTTATTTTTATTTTTATGTGTTCTATCCATACACCTGAAATGTCCCCGGATTTTTGTTACACCCTGTACATGTAAATGCAATATTATATATAAAAGATTGTAGTGGACTACCCTTTTATTCATTTCTATTTTGCAGAATACATAGTAAATCCACGTCCTAATTATTGGCCGGCGTACGAAGAGGCATATAAGAAATCTGTCGAGGAGCCGGAAAAATTTTGGGGCGAGATTGCACAATGTTTACACTGGGATATACCTTTTGAAAAAGTTGTGGACAACTCTAATCAACCCTTCACAAAATGGTATTCTAACTACTCTATACAAATATAGTACTTCGTACTCTTCAGGGTGTTCACGAGCAAAGTTGTTTACTGTACCACGTGATGACTGTGTTCGATTTCATCATATGATAACGTTATTGTGTTAGTGATCGTTTTCTAAGTCAGCAATATAAGTATTTTCTTGATATAAGTTATTTAAGAGAACAAACAGGACATTTTCACCAGGTAATGTAACATATGCATTTGTAAATCTATGAATAACTTTCTCACATTCTATGGAACTTATAGTTTTATTCATCATAATTACAGTTTGCTCTTGTTTGGTCTTTAATTTTTAATAACGTGTAAACCCACTAATATGGCAGTAATTTGAGATATCGTTGTGCATTAAGGGACAAAAAAGATGACCCGTTAACCCAGAGAATATAGGACCAAGGGAGCAGATGAGAAGGTCCTCCTACTCTACACGCTTATCGCTACTAGTTTCGGGCTGCGCGATAATGATGCGCAGCAAATCATTCTAACACAGATCGTTCGATACAGCGGATCGTAGCGTCTGATACTTTTAATACAGTGCATTCCACGTCAAATGATCAGGGTCTTTTCCGCCATGGCACAGATTTTGATAAAATTGTAATATGTTGTAGGTAACGTCGAAATCAGAAATTCATTTGAAGGAATTTTCAAAAAATTAAATATTTTTAGGTTACAGGCAGTCAAAGTTTTGTTCATGGTTTTTTTGAAAATTTATAACTCTCAAACCATAATTGATACAGGAATTACAAAAATACCAGTTGATTCAAAAAGCCTTCAACTGGATTCAAGGCTTTAGACAAAATTATAAATTAAATGCAACTTGTTTTTAAATTGATGAAAAATGTTTTTAATTGTTTAAATTTAAATTTCGGTCCAAGTGTGTCTTAAGCTTTTTATAAACATTTTTTTTCATCAGTGTCGAAAAGTAAACATAACTTCGAGCTGCATTATCGCCCAAAGAATAGTTTTCAAGTAATGAATTTTTATGTACCGCGGTGCTGGTATTCAACGAGCGACTTTGACAATATCCCGACGCACATGGCTGTCGCCATTGCAAGAAAGCGTTGATCAATGTTCTACATTTGGGCTTCAATATCTTCAAAAGTGTACCCCTCAATTTTTTTGTGATTTTTTTATAGCAATGTTATAATGTCCTCTAACCATAACTTGCAGCCGTAACTACGCACAATAAATAGTTTTCAAATTAGAAATTTTTATTTACTACGGCGTTCGGTTTTTCGCCCGCAATTCCAGCCATAACGTAACACCTATACTTGACGTTATTGAGAAAAACCCTTGTTCAATGCTCACACTGCTTCTCATTTCACAGTATAACTGCAGAAAAAGATTCCTACGCATTCACATGAAAACTATTAAGAAATAAATTTAAACACAAAGACGAAATAGAGATATAATTGTACCTAAAGAGTTTAAAAGGTATAAGAAATAATTAATTAAGTTAATCCAAGAGAATTAGGAGCTCTCTGAGTGCAGGGGGGAAATATAAGAATCGTTAAATTAACCGTGTTAAGAGTATCAGACACTACGATCGTCTGTATCGAACGATCTGTGTTAGAATGATATGCTGCGCATCATTCTCGCGCAGCCCGAAACTAGCAGCCAGAATCGTGTAGTGTAGAAGGTCCTTCTTATCTGCTTCCTGGGATATATGCTATAGGTTAACCGGCATCTTTTTTGCCGCTTACAAGGGAAGGCTACAGCAATGGACTCAGGGATTCAATGAAATTTTGACTGGTGATTCTGTGGCCGAAATAAGTAAAGACGTGTCCGAGCGTTCTTGCCAATGCGCCCTGATTTTTGAGAAATCGAGTGTCAAAGTTTTGGAGTGGGGGGTATAGTAGACTAGTTCATCCGTTGCGCTCGGTATCACCCTTGTGTGAATAAATCGGACTGTAACAGCAGTTAGCGAAGTGGTAAAACGTTCGTTTCGCAACGTGAGGGTTCTAATTTCGTGTCTCCGTTTTAACGTAATTTTGTTTACTTGTATTTGGATTCCGCCGATCCCCTTAGGGTTACAGCCCGTAATTTTGTTTACTTTTTATTTTTATTTTCCTTTACAACTATCAGTGTAAATCATCGAAATTAAATACTATATTTCTTTTAAAAATTTGAATTTAAATATAACAATAAAAAAGTTCAGTTTTAAACATTTACTACATTCTTCTGTTGTCAAACTGACGCCTTTCCAAGGTATATCTATTCATTCAAGTGTTGTTATTCATGAAATACATATAAATTATGCATTATTTGTTTACGATGTAACGATGTAATGTAGGTACGCAGGTAATAAAGTTGTAAAGCAGTTCTCTTCGAAATATAAAAGTCTACAATATTGTTATGCGATATCCATTCACGTATACCAAAGGCCTATAGCTAACTTATTAAAAGAAACAAAATTCAATTCATTACGTTGCATTATAGGTTCACCGTAAACAAAGAATACATAATTCATACTTAACGATTAATAACACTTGAATGAAAAGATTAATACCTTGGAAAGGCCTCAGTTTCACAACCGAAGAATGTAGTAAATGTTCAAAAGTAAAAATTTTTATTTTGATGTTTAAATTCAAATTTTTAAAAGAAATATATTTTTTAATTTCGTTGATTTATACGGATAATTGTAAAGTAAAATAAATATAAACAGTAAACAAAATTACGTTATAACGGGGACTTGAAACCAGGACCCTCGCATTACGAAATGAATGCTTTACCGCTTTGCTAACCGCTGATATGGTCTAACTTATTTACATAAGGGTGATACCGTACGCGTCAGATAAACTAGTCTACTATACCCCCCACTCCAAAACTTTGACGCTCGATTTCTCAACAACCAGGGCGCATTGGCAAGAACGCTCGGATTCGTGTTTACTTATTTTGGCCACAGAATTACAAGTTAAAATTTCATTGACATCCTTGAGTCCATTACTGTAGCTTCCCCTTGTTAGTGTATAACCCACCATTTCTTTTTTATGGTTTTACATAGACTAGCATACCTGTTTAACAAGTCGTTCATTATATTCTATTAAGTCTCTTCGAAACTACAGACTTCGAACAGTTTAACGAATCGTAAACAATATTCCGAAAGACAGGTAAACAATATAACAGTTATTGGGAAAACCGCGAGATTTGTAAGACAGAGAGACAGTGAGTACACACATTATAATTCATCAGAAAGTTCAATAGTCGCTGCTGGAAAGCCACACCAGATTTATTACTGATTATGGAATATCTTGTATCTACAGAAACGCTACTATGTATCTTTTCTACAGGTTCGTAGGTGGTCATCTCAACGCCTGCTACAATGCCGTTGATCGCCATGTGATAGCCGGACGCGGACACCATACGGCTCTAATTCACGATAGCCCACAGCTGTGCACCGTACGCAAAGTCTCCTATGCAGAAATGCTGGATACTACCGCCCGTTTGGCCGGTTGGCTGACCAGTCGTGGTGTCGGTATAGGTGACAGGGTACTGATCTACATGCCTCTCATCCCAGAAGCTATCGTGGCCATGCTGGCTACCGTTCGTCTAGGCGCAATACACTCCGTTGTATTTGGTGGTGAGTCCCTCATAATCTGGGTTAAAGTGGGAATGGGAGTCTAGGCAATAAAACGCGACTTGCATGCGTAGAAGTAAAATCATAAAGTTTTAGTAATTTTAGTATCTTTTTCTTTTCTAAATACTTAGAATTATGAATAAAACTTATGAGTAATATGCTTTCAGGCAACGGTTTTGTAACGTTTCACGTGGATACTTTTCAAAATTTTCAGATATGAATGTTTATTTACGTACATCTGGTCTCCTTGTTTTTATAGAATTTAAACAAAATTTATGTATAATTTATACTAGTGGTGTCATTTGGTTGCAGATTTCGGTCTGATTTCGTGATGGAACCCACTGTCTTCACATAAACAAGACTCGTGACGTATTGTCCCAAAATCATAATGCCTAAATTTGTAAATGACTTCCTTAGATAGCCCACTCCTCTAAAAAGTATTGTATGTGGTACGTGCTGGCTACAGCGGAATATGTATTGTGTACAAGTGTTGGGCGTCTCATTCATAGGATACAAGGCGATGGAATGTGACAGTGGGCGTCGATTATGAAATCGGACCAAAATATTAATCGCGTAACTAGTTTAGAAATTCAAAGATACGAAAGATTAATATTCACAACTCTGCAAATTTGGTATGTTCTTTCAAATGATGTATTTGAATGTTAGAATGCAATATACTATTTTGAAGAAAATGTTGATGATGATCAGTAGAGACCGAAAATACAGACTATGTCGTTCGGACGACAGTTGCGCGACTTAGACCGTAGTTAACTATTGTAGGTATACTACATAAAGTGAAATTTTTCGAAGCGCTGTACAATCCGCTTGTGAAGAATTCAAGTAAAAGTGGAATTTAGATGTGTAATACTTTCGGTCCCAAAATGTAATCTAGGTCCAATGCTCTACTATTCCCGAAAATATGATATAAACGAGGGACTTAGATTGCCTTAAGAACGTAATACTTAGCCCAAAGGTGTAACGCGTACTGTCTGTAAAGGGGGATTAAAGCTACTATGTAAATAGTGTTTAAGGGGAATAGCGCAAAATCCATAGTAACATAATTCCGCACCAGAACACTGTAAATGATGTTGTCCTTACGTTAACATTTCTTGGTTTTTCGGCATCAGGGGACAGTTAAATTTTGGAACTTACAATTAGCTGTGGTGCGCTATTACACACGATTTTTTATCTCCAAAACTAAAAATTTTATATTATTCTCATCCATAAAATATAGCTGGGACAATAATTATTATTTTTTTATTTAAAATAGCAAAAAATATTGTAATTTACGGCGGTCCGTAGGCCCTTGTCCTAGGTATAAGGGATGAGTGTGAGTGAGAGAGTAAAGAAAGTGAGTGAGATAGAGTGAAGTGCGAGTGAAAACGAATGAAGAGTAAAAGAGAGGGAAAAAGTGTGTATAAGGAAGCGAATGATGGGAGAACGAGGAGAGTGAGAGTTGAGCGCGAGGAGTAACAGTGTGACGTTTAGCGAGAGTTTTGCGAGTATTTCGAGTTTAGTGTGTTTTGAGAGTAAAGGACAGAGTGTCCATTTTCTGAGTGTTTTTGCGAGTAGATTTAGTAAGTCTTTTAATATAGTTTAATTAGTGAAACATCGAGTCTCGAGAGTTCTTCGAGAATCAAACCCGAATCATTTAATTCCTACAAACTGG
This sequence comes from Mimumesa dahlbomi, assembly GCA_917499265.3. Taxonomy (NCBI): domain Eukaryota; kingdom Metazoa; phylum Arthropoda; class Insecta; order Hymenoptera; family Crabronidae; genus Mimumesa; species Mimumesa dahlbomi. The sequence continues at coordinate 3,232,157 of OU824118.1, read as the reverse complement.
GAGGCTTGTCCGAGGATTGCAACCAACCCCATTCATTTTCAATAATTTCCCCCTACAAAATTGAGGTCTCGTCCGGGATTTAAACCAAATTATCAATTATCAATATTTTTCCTACACTACTGGAATCCTTGTAGTTTTTTTGTACAAAACAGCTCAATAATCAGGATGAACGTTTTAATTTTACTAGGTGAAATTCTGTAGGCCTGATGTTGAGCCCCAACGAATGCTTCCCCTTAAATTATAGCTGAAGCATCATCAAATACAGGGGGTATCACCATATACATATCACTATACAGGGGATGCACGACCTATGTGAATCTGACACCGGACTTTAAAATTTTTTTATTTTCTCAACGGGGTCGGATTACGCATTGTTTCTACCCGTTTGTATCAAACATTTTTTTCGATTATACCCTCACGGTTTTCGAAAAAAATTGTAAAGTCGGAGGCCAGGTTCACATAGGATGGTGCGCGTAAGTTACATACCTCAAATAACCTTTAAACTATGCGTTGCATGAGAAAAATGTATGGTAATAAATTACATGGTTCGAAGGTACATACACGTACATATATAGTGCATATTGTTTTTTTTATAGTTGGAGTCGCTTTGGCATATTTGAAGATTAATTCTGATTTTTGAAAAGGGATGACGCATTTTCAATAATAAGAAGTTGAAGTGCGTTAAATACCGAGTAAAAAAGTATTGATCTTGTTTAGGTCAAAACCAAATAGATAACGAACAATTTTACATCGTATCTTGATAATTTATTTAGCGTAATATCAACTGGAGTGGAGAGGGGGCTGGAGAGTTAATGTAATGAAAGACTTCCGTAAGAGGGCGATGTTTATGTAACAAAGTTTTTGTTAACACTGTATCCATATAACAATATCTCAGAGGTCACTCTAACATAACTCTACAATTTTAATACGTACTACGTACGCAGGGTGTTTTAAAGTGATGGGACAACCAGAAACATGCAGATTATTAACACTAGAACTACCAAGAGGGTCAAAATGACCGGTTCCGCATTTCTTCTAAGAATCGCTTAAGTTTATAACACTGCGATTTCTAAAATTCTTCATAACCATGTTTCTCTATGCAAATAATTAAATCGATCAATTTACTATCCCCCTTTATTTCTTTGTTTCAAACATATTTATCCAATGCTTCTAAATATACCGAATTAATCCTCGGTAGTTCTAGTGTTAATAACAAATCCAATTGAAAAGACCTTTACCATTATTTATCTGACGCATCGATTTTGGGATACTACCTTACAAAGTACCATGATCTGACTTTTGGACCACGCTGTTCAACCCCTTGCACTACCGCCAAACTCTGAAAAAGCCGTGCCAAACTTGTCCGCCAGAACGGTGAGAAAAGTAGCCGAACGGCACAGATATCTGTATATACTATATAGTATCTACGTTTGTTTATATTGTAGCCGTTATCTCTAACCCCATGATATTTTCCTTATAGGAACAACTCGAGACATTTAAACTTGGCTCAAGAGTAATCAAATCGTTAAATTAATTGTTTGAATTCTTGTTTAGTTCGAAATTCCGATCAGGAGCCTGACTCGTGACATCCACGTTTGGCACAAAATTTTCATCACGAGTCAGACTCGTCAAAGTAGTGCAAGGGGTTAAACATCAGTTGGAAGCATATACGCGCAGAAAATTTTAGACGGTCGACTTGCGGCGAGAGGATTAACAATCAAAGCTTACCTAATCATTGCTGTCTGATGGTTGCGAACACGAGACCGATGGCCACTATTTGTGTAAAGTAGTGCAATAGCCAATAAAAGAGTCGTTGAACCTGTGAAATGTCAGTTTCCATGTTTCACGAGAATTTTATTACCAACAGCCGTCCATCATAAGTCTGGCAGGAGGAATACTATTTATCACATTGATTTTACAATACTTTTTCGCGAGAGTATTTAATATCGGTTCGAAAGTTTTATTATACGATTTTAACAAATGTTGAAACACGTTTACGCTTATTTCCGCGTAGTAATGATCTATGTATACAGGGTGTAATATATCATCGGGGCCCTTTTTTCAGAATTGATAGTACGCACCAAAAGGTGAAAAAAGGACCAAGGAAGTTAGGTCCGAAAATCACCCCCTATCGAGATACAACTCCATTTTTAAAAAATTTTTTAAAAATTATATCTCCGAAATGGTAAGTTGAAGATGAGCGGTTTTAATTGCAAAATATGCGGAAAAGATCAAAGTTTATTAAAAAAAATATAACTGCTTCGATTATTACCGTTACGTAGCATTTTTATTTGTTTATAAAAAAAAACTTTGATTTTTTCTATGATGGCGGTTGATTAACAGCTTGAGAAAAATTCGGATAATGCTTCCTTTTCGAAGACAGCCTAAAAAAGGATTAAGTTTATTATACGGTTTCGGCGTACAAATTTGTTAAACACCGTTACATTGCCGTGCTACCGACAAATCTAATACTACTGACGTCAGCTGATCCACATCTGTTATAAAAGTATGCGTGAAAGATTGTCGATTGTCCAAATGACTACATTGAAAAATCTCTTACGCATTCTATCATACATTGTATTGTAGTACATTCGTTTGTGTCTCACGGCGGCTCGAAAACATATGAAAGATGTGGATCAGCTGTCGTCAGTAGCTTTAGGTTCGTCGATAGCACGGCGATGTAACGGTGTTTAACAATTTTTTACGCCGAAACCGTACAATAATGTTAATCTTTTTTTAGGCTGTCTTCGAAAAGCAAGTCTTGACGCATTGTCTGAATTTTTCTCAAGTTGTTAATCAACCGCTATCATAGAAAAAATCAAAGTTTTTTTTATAAACAAATAAAAATGCAACGCTACGGTAATAATCGATGCAGTTATATTTTTATTTATAAACTTTGATTTTTTCCGGTTATATTGCAATTAAAACCGCTGCTCTCCTTTTTACCATTTCGGCGATATAATTTTTAAAAAATTTTTTACAAATGGGGTCGTATCTCGATAGGGGGTGATTTTCGGACCTAACTTCCTTGGTCCTTTTTTCACCTTTTGGTGCGTACTATCAATTCTGAAAAAAAGGCCCCGATGATATGTTACACCCTGTATGTATGTATTTTTATTTAGTGCTTACAGTATCACTAATTTGGATCTCATATCAAATTAGCTGCTGTGATCAAAAATTATTTTTACCTCTGCAAAATATTAACTGCATTTCAGAAAAATAGAGAATGATAATTGTGTTGAAAATTTTCCAAATGAATCGAGGCGGTTACCATTCTTACGAAATCCGTTTCAACCTGTCAAATTCTTCATAATAAGCTTTAACAGAATTCTGATTGCAAATAAAATATTAATGGACGTTAGGGATTAACATTTTGTCCCGCACTATACATCCGATATATGTTATAATCTTCATCTCATCGAAGAGGGTAATTTACACTACCTTCATAAAATAATGTCTCTTACAAACCGACTTGCGCTATCGTGCTGGAAAATTTGGCCTCCATTTACATTTAACTATTCAGTAAATTTGAGATCATACGTCCAGTAGGCCCAGCTCGAAACTGTTAGCAAACTGACACATGGGTCATTCTAAGTCTACCGGGACGACTTCAAAAAATTCCTAGAGGAAATTTGGTATTATCCTTGCAATTTAATTTGAACATTTGTGGTTAACCCCTTCGCTTACAATGACGCCTCAGAGGCGTCGCAAGGTTATCGGACTAAATACGAATAATCTTTTTTTGTTTAATAATCAACCGTAATTATTTATCAAACATCTTGCAAAGTTAATTGTACCGTTTACGTGTATATACAAATCATAGGAAGTTTGTTGTACAGTTTCGAACGCTGAGCCAAGCTGTTTATGTCCCTGCTCGCGGCCGACCTTGGTGTCGCTTTTGGCCCGCGCAATTGGAAATTAGATCGTAAGGGAAGGGGTTAAAACATTTTTAAAAAGAATACTTTAGAAAACCGGTAAATTATAATGAAAAATTATTAAGCAATTAGGTATGGGGCGTTTGGTATCAGTGAAAAAAATGGTAGGCACATTCCATGGATTTTTATAAAACTTCAGAAAAAGAAGCGTGCGAAATGATGCTACGAATTTTACGATCTACGACATATCGAATCTTACAAGATACAAGCCAATGCCCACGCCTATGCAACAAATGCAAGGATTGTTGCCTACCGACGTGCCATTATTACGTTAGATTATTATGAATGGTTACCAACAACATACAAAGAAAAACCGATGTATTAAAATAATGTTGTGGTCTGATGAAAGCACAGCTCTCGTCCCGGTGCATTTAACATTAAAAATACTCAAGTATGGGATTATGTAAATGTATTTTCTATGAGAAGACCAATTTCTAAATCGTGTTATAAGTCCCTTTTTCCTCTCATACAGGTTAACAGTCGCAAACTATTCACAAATCTTAAAAAATGAACTTCTATTTCGTTTGGAAAATGTATCAGTAACTATTAGTAACAATATTATTTTTCAATAAAATAGTATACCGGCACATTTGTGCCGGAATATTCAAGCATTTTTGAATAATGCATACCCCAAATTAAAATGAGAGAAAAAATGTGTTCAAGTTGGAGGTGACATTTTTTAAAGCCGTTTAATAAACTAAATCCTCGTTCTTAATGTCAGTGTATTTGATTGGGGGCTGTGTAAAGATATATAAGCATGCACCTCAGATCGGTATTCAAACAGTACGGCTATCGCTTTACAGGTTAACAATCAATTTTATTTGCAATCGCACTCCGCAAGGTGATAGCTACGCTCCCTCCCCACCTCCCGCCGCAGAACGCAAGCCTAACTTTTCTGCACGTATGTATAATTTTGATTTATTAATTGAATTGGAATTTGTATGTATATACCTACGTATGTATGTACATATATGTATGTATATGCTCTCAGTTGATGTTTTCAAATAATGCGAATAGCTCTGACTAACAAGAGAAGGCTATTGTGGATTTCTATTACAACCTGTGTAAACCATGTAACATATTAGCTCTCCATAACAAGCGACTTTTGCAGAAATTTAGTTTATGCATTCTAATTGTCAGAACTATGTACAATTTTAAGCGGATTTCCGTAATTCCGCTATCGCATCGACGAGTGTCAATGGTTCTCTCTGCGATATCTCGTTATTCGCTATCGATAAAGCCCTGTCCCATTATAAATTTCACTCAGTAGTGAAACAAACTAAATTTCTGCAAAAACGGCTTGCTATGAAGAGCTAATATGTTACATTGTTTACAAAGGTTGTAATGAAAATCCTGAAACTTTTTTAGGATCAATAGCACGCACCAAAAGGTGAAACAAAACGATAACATTATATCCGAAACCCTCCCACTATCTAGATATAATCCATTTTGTAAAAACTTTTACTTATAGGTAGAATTTTAATTTATAGATCGCAAAGGACTGATTTTTATTGCAAGATAACCGGAAAAGATCAAAGTGTATAAAAATAAATATAACAGCTGCGATTACTACCGTAAAGTAGCATTTATTCGTGTTTATTAAAAAAACTTTGATTTTTTCAATGATAGCGGATGTTTAACAACTTAAGACAAATTTAGAAAATACGTCAAGGCTTGCTTTTTGAAGACAACGTTAAAATGAATTAATATTATTATAAAGTTTAAGTGTTAAAATTTGTTAAACGCCCGCCGCGAAGAAGTCTGCCGATATTCAGCCACCGTCTCATCACTTCGGAGATATGATGTTTTAAAAATTTTTTACAAAAGGGGTTGTATCTCAATGGGGGTGGTTTTTAGACAAAACTTTAGAGACTTTTTTTTCATCTTTTGCTGCGTATTATCGATACTGAAAAAGTGTCCCCGCATTTTTGTTACACCCTGTATAATTGTAGCACAAAGGCGCCCTTCGAACGTCGTGGCGAAAAAGGCGAAGTTCATCCCCCCACCACAAGATCTCATTTACACGCATGGGTTGGTATGTGTCCAGATTCCTAGAAGCGTAAGACTAGGTACGCTCGCTCAGGATTCTAGCCGAAATCTCGATTCATTTAAAATGCAAGAAACTGCTGTTGCCGCATAGCAAGACTTTTAACACGTGCTCCACCCCGTGGAGTCGCAAGGGGTTACGCCATATATTTTCCTGGCCGTAATTCTTGGCCGATTTTGTCGAACAAAATGTCATTTTAAAGATAAGGGTTCAAGGCACGAGCGTATATTTGTCAAAATCCAAAAAAAGTTTTGATTGGTATGTGTACTGCGGATCAATAATTAATATTGTTTTAGACGACTTTTTTTTTAGCGAAAACGTAATTAATTGAAAATCCGAAAATATACGCTCGTGGCTTGAACTTTTATCTTCAAAATGACACCTTGTTGGACAAATTCGGCTAAGAATTACAGCTAGCAAAATATATGGCGTAACCCCTTGCAAATACATTGGACGGTGATCGCCGCATTTAGACCGCGCCGTGTATTACAAGGATATGAGCCAAAAAATTTTCTTGTCCGTAATTCTTGATCGATACGGACGAACATGACTTTATCAATCTATTGCAACAGTTTTGTAAAGGCAACACATTTTATTTTTGACAATTGCATGTCTTTGAAGGAGGATCTATTTTTTTGCATTTTATGTATTTGCGAAAACGTTGCAATAATTGATTTTTTGTCATATAAACTTTTATATTTCCGGAATAAAATTCATTTGTGTACACTTCAATTGAACGAGATATGAATTTTGTTAAACAAATGTTGCATTGGTCTTCGGTTGGCCGTACTAAAAAGTTCATACTTCAGAGCAATTGTACTTTCTGATATTAACAGGCGCTTCATCAAAATGCGCATAGGCATCGGGCGGATCTACAATGATCACCCATCGATAGCCGACTTCTCTAATCCCCGGTCAGTCCCTCGGTCCCCGCAATGACCGTAAGAGGGGAATCGTCGAGCGACAGACACATGGTTACACCGATAGAAAAGATAGATGGTGGGGACAGTGAGTCGCCTACCGCCCCTGTAATTCGTATTTCGTCCGCACCCGTCGCTGAAGTCACACATGCCTTGAACGAATCGTACCCAACACCTTCAAACCTCTTCATTCACCTGTGCGTTTAAACGGCGAAAACTGTCTTCGACTTTTTTGGGGGGATATTTGGAAACAATTGTTTACTGATCGTCAATATCTAAGAAAAGTGGTGTCCAGAAACAAATTGTTAACAGATGTGCGGAAATAGATAATAGCCCGGAAGTTTTTGTCGGTGTATAAAGTTAAATATCTCGATAGCTGGTGGAAATCGGACATAACTTTACCGACTTTTTTTCATCTTTCGATTCATACTGTCGACCCTGAAAAGTGTCACAGGAATTACGTTATACACTGTACAGGTATTCAAAATTTCGTTTAGTTTTGGAGATAAAAAAACGATGCCTACTGGCGTAAAAGTGTTAAGCAATGAAATTTAACTGGCGCCTTTTATCCATTACCGATTACTTAGAGGTGCCTAACAAAAAGCTCAGGCTGTTCCAGTGATGGTATCCATGCTATAACTCCCAAACTTCCGGTGCAGAGTTTCAAACGTCAAGAGTTGTATTGGTTGGCAAACGCGAAGTGACTGTATGTGTACCCGGCTTACATTCATGTACGGGCCGCCCAGATAATAGTGAACCATCTCAGGGGATAGTGCGGCGAGGGGATTGACTTTGCCTTTGTGCCGCGCCACGACGCCGCGTCACAACAAACGAATCGCGCGAGGCAAAATCAATCCCCTCGCCGCACTACTCCCCTGAGATGGTTCACTATTATCTGGGCGGCCTGTACGTCGCTAGTGCGAATGTGACGGATCGAATAATAAGACAGAGAAGAAGTAGCCGTTATCAATTGTTGACATTCCGAAATATACGTATAAGTCAGAAACAGATGAAAATAAAGGGATTACGGTTTTCTCATAAATTATTCACCTGGTGGTATCTGTCTGCGGTAAAGGTCGTATTTAAAATATTAGAAACTCACAGCATTTTCGTCGGGGAGCACGATGCAGGAACCAAGACGCGTGTAGCGTGACTAATCCTTGTTTCGTAATTTGACCCAAAGCATTAACTTGGAATAATGAAAAATATATGATAAGTAAAAGAAGATCGCAGAATTCGCGGCCGTTTACGTCTTTCTGTAATAGTTATAATCCAGTTAGTAGAGATTAGGCACACCTGGTCTTGTATAAATATCTGTAACTTCAGTTGAAATTCTCCCTCGTTTATACACACAGTGAATGGTGGACAACTAGGTTAAATTTGTTTACTTGTAACTAACTCTTCAGGCTTTGTAATATGATTATATAATTTGGATGCACAAAATTCAATTGATCAATGCATTGAAAAATAATTGCCTATTTATGATGAGAACGGTAACAACTGGTACGTCTGTTTTAGGATTTGCTGCGAAAGAACTAGCTACCAGAATAGATCATGCGAAACCGAAAGTGATAATTGCTGCGAGCTGTGGCCTGGAACCGTCCAAAATCATTAAGTAGCTTGGATTTACCAAATACTAACTTATTGCATATGAAACCGGGATTTACAACATAAGAATTCAATTACATAATCATATAATTCTTTAAATAATAACAATTCTTGAGTTTCGCGTAACTCGAACGCCAATTACAACTCATTTTCAATTCTATCTGAAACAGCCCATGTTTAATATGCAACAATCTTGCCTCGCATAACGTGTAAGTAATATGGCATCTATAATTCTTGTAACATTCGTCAAACATAGGTACACGACGATGCTAAACAGCGCTCTAAACATGATTTCCGTGAAGAGACCGGACTGCTTAATATTTCAAAGGAGAAACGTTTGGGAGAGTCCCCTATTTGATGGACAGCACGATTGGGACGAGGCCCTAAAAAATTCGAAGCCTCAACCCTGCCAACCTGTTGAAGCCAACCATCCGTTGTATATACTGTACACCTCTGGAACTACAGGTATTTGAATCATATCTTTAGCTATATGGGGTGTTCGAGCTATCGAAATGCAACCGACAGTGGGATGATCCCTTTTGAAAAAATAACTTACAACGACATAAATTTTGTGCAATGAGACTCCAAATTCAAGGAAACAAACTTTGAAAATCCGTTAGATATATGTACGTGAGCACTAACTGTAAGTCTGGATCTAAAGGACCACGGTATATACTGTTGACTCTACTGACGTTTGTGTCACTGTTCGCGATCCGCTCATCTCAAAGTGCTGCGTAGATATGGTCGTTCCTTAAACCCATTTGTCTAGGAGCGCGTTAGGCGATGTCATGCGCTCTGGATCCCGATCGATAGTAAATCGATGACGATCGGTCTGGGAACGCACCTGCGCGCGTGCCCAATTAACGGCCGGCACATCTCACTCTCTTTTCTACCGCTCTTACGTAACGGTCTTATCGTCCTATTCGTTTATCGAACGATTACGAAACGCCCGTTGTGAGCACGCACACGTGCGCTGATTTTGTAAAAATAAAAAGGCAATACCTGCTATTCCCCAAAATTATTTAAACCGGTTGTCGGTTACTGTTTGTTAGTGAATAAACAAACAATTTTTTGTGGTTATATGAGGATTTTATTTAACTTTAATACACGTGGTGTGCGAGTACGAACACGTGTTTTCGCGAGTCATTTAAACGGAGCTCAGAGCTCACCTTCCGGCAACGACACGGGTGTTATGCCTGTACGGATACCGTACAGTCACAATTTCTGCCAGAGTAATTCGGTATGAAATCAACACCCCTGTGTTGATCCCAAGTGTTTATACCCTTATAAACCTGACCACCTCAGAATTTGATGAAATTTGATACGAAGGTTGTCCTCATAGAGATTAAGAAAATGCCATTTCTTTCAAATATCACAAACGGTTTCAAAATTACGGGTATGTAAAGTTTCCCAAAATCCGCCAGAAAAACGTAACCAACATGTGTTAAAATCACCATAGCTTTTCTCCTAATTCAGCTAGAGAGATGGGAGTGGTGTCATTTTACTCATTGTCAGTTGTAAATGCCCTTTCTTTAGATGTACAAAACAACATACTTTCTTATAAAAAGTTTTTTGTGACATCAAATTCAATATTTTGATTTTGATTTTCTCAAAAAGTGCATTTTTGAAAATGTTTACAAAATTCTTATAAATAGCTTATCATTTGGTAAGTGATTCTCAAAATTTCAAAGTAGGAGGCTAATGGGTTCATAGTTAAATAATAATTTTAAAAAAGGGTGTGTTACGAAACTGTTAGTCACCTACTTACTACACATTTTTTTCTATATTACATTAATCATAAACTTAAAATTAAATTTGTAACACTTACACCTTAGGCAAAAGTTATTTAGAACTTGAAGAGTTGTGAAGTTTTTATAGCTTCTTCCGATGTTACTGCATCAATCCTTCTTGTAGGAGTGGTAGGATCAACTTTACAAAGTACATCTGACAGTGGTATCCATAATATGTCCAGTTTTCTTGGATATGAAAATGATGATGAAGGACCAGCAGGATGCAATATCATGCTTATATGTCTGTACATTCAAACGTATCAAAGATATGTGTAAAAATATTCTCTAAAGATAGAACAGAAAAAACAGTGACCATCCGAATATACCCTGAAAAACTACAAATGACAGAAGTTAGTAGATGTACATATAACCGCTGTATACGTCCAAAAGTAGTGGCCGGTATATGTATTTGAGAAGAATGAAGAAGAAATTGAACTAAAACTGACATTTCTGCATCCTGCTGGTCCTTCATCATCATTTTCATATCCAAGAAAACTGAACATATTATTGATACCACTGACAGATGTACTTTGTAAAATTGATCCTACCACTCCTACAAGAAGGATTTATACAATAACATCTGATGAAGCCATAAAAACTTCGCAAATTATCATTGGGAGTTCCACCTTGAAATCTGTTAAGCGAGAACGCAACCCGAGCGCGATTCTTTTTGACGAGCCGATGGCACCGCAAAAAAGATTATTAGCATTCTTTTCCAGGAGATAACAATAATACAACGATAAAACATTTTGTCATTAATTATTGTAATGCGACAATTCTATAAACATATTTGTGACATATTTTTTACTAAAATGGAAGCCAAACACGATATATCATAATTTTGATAAAATTTAAACAGAACGATTAGAATTCAAGCAAGGAGTAGAAGAAACGTAGGTGTAAAAAAATGACAATAAGCAGCCTAGTTGAGGTGTTTAGAACAACATTGCTACGAGAACCTGACTTGGCCTGGGTTTTTCTCAGGCGTTGTGATCAATAATTTGTTACGAGCCGGACGGGTTTCCAGAACGTGGTCGGCGAGCGTTATGGAATATATGTAATGAATGTAATGAGACGTTATTTCGTCTCTTATTCAACTTTACTGTAGCAGGAGGTATCGTACGTAGTAAGTAGTGGGAGCTACGAATCAACGTATGATTTAGGAAATGATGTTAATTCAATCCAGATGAGCTGGATAGGGTGCTGGCCGCTAGAGCGGTTAGTGTAGTGGATGAATGAATCCAGATGAGCCTACAGCATAAACTGTAGGGTGCTGGCGTTCATTCAGGTGCGAGAGGAACTCAGGAGTGATGCGAACCAGATGAGCCTACGGCATAAACCGTAGGGTGCTGATGGTCGTATCGGAATTAAAGGAATCTAGAACCAGATGAGCCTATAGTAGATGCTATAGGGTGCTGGTGCCCAGAGTGGTTATATATGTTAGGTAAGGTGTGACCCTGAGGTAGATGTACTTACAGGCGAACTGCAAGGTGCTAATCTCTGGTTAACAACGACGCACTTGTTAGGACTACAAATGGTCGCACAGGTACCGAAAGCAAACGGAAAGGCACGCGCCGTCCGACACCCGCTGTTTGTGGTTTTGACCTGCTACGGTAAGGTCGTAAAGTAATAACTCTCGTAACTTTTGTTTCACTCCGAGTGGTTAGAGTGAATAATTTGTGGGTTCGTTACTCGATTATGTTTTAGATTTACTTCGAGTGGGAAGGTTTTAATTTCTAGAAATAATTCTTCACTTGAATTTTATGTTTCTAGTAAAAGTATAACAAGTATATTCTTTCAAACGAATATACATATATACAAGTATGTTTAGTGTGTTGTGTAAGAATTTAAATGAAAATAAGTAATTGAAAAGCTCTAAATGTGTACCCTTGAGCAATGACGGTTGACGAGACTTCACAATCAAGTTGACTCCGAACTAATTCGCGAGTGATTCTAACGTGAATTGAAACGGGGGTACTCCGACCAAGAGTTGAATAAATGCCAATGGACAGGCTGATCTTCCGAAGGTTAAAGAAAACTCGAATAGGAACTGGGCCTAGTCTCGTAGTATATTGCTGAAGCGTCGTACTGAGGATAACCCGAAGAGATGCATTTTCGTGGCCCTTATATTGGTCGAACAAGCAGTGGGGATTGAAAATTTTAGGAAATTTACCCTATGGCGGGAGTAGAGATACTGCATGAAAAGACGGTTGGAAACTCTGGAATTTCGGGGGAGGTAGACCCTCGCGTTCGAGTTTTCCTTATCGCGTGGGGTCCGAAGTGTAGCCGCCCGTGGGTCCTAGACCAGAGGCTAAGGGTTACGTGCGTATTGGACTTAATGTATCCTGTTTTCGTTCTAAAAAGGGGACTAAGGCGCCTGGGTGTCGCCAAGAAAAATTCCATGTTGAGAATTTTCGTAAGAATCATGGGATTCATACGTAACAAATTTATCCTTATTTTGTTAGCATATGGCCCATTCCATAACAGTCAAAGATGAATTTCGTTCGAAATCACATATGGTTTAGTCGTTGCAGTACCATATATGTATAGAATAAATTTTGTTTGTAAGAAATTTTAAAAGTTTTCAATGCTACAGCATGTCACAGTTTGGAGTTTTGTGAAAACAGCTAAACTTTTAAAAATCATATTTCAGTAATGGTAAATCGTAGAGAAAAATTCTTGTCGAACCTTTTCATGAGAAAGGATTCAATTTTCAATGAAAAACACAATTTGCATAAGTTAGGACGTGAACTACTATTAATACCTAATGTGGTTAAATAATTGAATATAAATTTTACAGGTATATTTTTTTTTAATTTGGAAAGATTCATACGTATTCTATAAACGTTTTTGTAAAAGAATTCATTTAAAAAAAAGCTTAGTACAACAACCGGTGAGCTCAAAACACATCGGAACGACTAGTCTCCGTACATGACACTGTGCCGGTAGCCATCCCACATCAAAGACTCCACGCCGTGCCGAGCCACGGGCGGTCAACGGTAGAGACTTCATGCTCCGTTTACATTGTCGCGGGCGGTCACCCAGCCTGGCTATGCGCAATGTGACTGCGTGGTTCCCTCTAGACCAGTGGTGTCAAGGTCGTTCACAATTCAGTCGATTTTCGAGGCGCTCGGCAGCTTCCCCACCACTCGAAATTTAGGACCAGTGAGCGAGCCGCTAGACGTTTAGGGGCCGCGCCGGCTCAGGAGCGTATCCCGAACGGGTACGCAAAATTTTAAAAAGGTTATACCTGGGTAGGGCAGAACATGCGTTTATGTTCATGGTACGCTCCTGAGCCGACGCGGCCCCTAAACGTCTAGCGGCTCGCTCACTGGCCCTAATTTTCGAGTGGTGGGGAAGCTGCCGAGCGCCTCGAAAATCGACTGAATTGTGAACGACCTTGACACCACTGCTCTAGACTCTAGAGTCTAGAGTGCACACTTACGGTCCAGGTGATCTGAAAGGCGATTCTTTTCCGTGTTAATTAAACTGTCTGTCCCACAGAGTCCAACCAAAATTGTTTTTCGTCATTGTTGACGGTCCTTTGCATCAGCTAAAAATCCGTCAGATTCCCGCTTGTATTCGAAACAGGTCAGCACACTGGCCTGCCGCCTACTTCGAGCAAAAGGCATCCTGGCACTCGCCGGTTTTTCCCAATGGGTGAAGTAGAATTGACTCCCTGAGCGAAGACGACCATCCCGGGAACCGGGAGACTACACAAACGCTTTAGCTTGCTTTTTATGACTGACAGGGCCCACCATAAGGGTATTCCTTAATTGCCCCGGTTAGTGGGAAGTTAAAATAAAAGTTATCAGTTTTATATGTCACCAGACAGAAATCGGGAAAGTTAGACATGCAATCGTTTCACGCGTTCCGACAAGCAGTTCCCAGACTGCCATTTGTCCCTGCACTCCTACATATGTATACAGGGTGTCCCAGCTAACGAGCACGTCCCTGAACCAGGTGATAGCTGAGGTAATTCTAATATAGAGAAGTGACATTCGTAATGCCGTATCTTAATTCGTGACCGAATTATTAACAAAAAACACTAGCGAATCATAGGGCTCCGTTGGGCCCAGCGGCGCGACAGTTCCTACTGGCACAGTACCCTACTGGTGCAGACCTGCTACTGTCGCGCCGCCGGACCCAACGAAGCTCTCTGATTGGCTATCGTTTTTCGTTAACAACTCGGTCATAAATTAAGATACGACATTACGAATGTCACTTCTCTATATTAGAATTACCTCAGCTATCACCTGGTTCAGGGACCTGCACGTTAGCTGGGACACCCTGCATATATTTCGCATGACATATTACATTATGCAAAATTTAGGGAGCTAACTTAGACCATCCCCTTTCAGTAGTTGCCTATCTGGTACGCTACGTGATTTTGAACAAAATCTCCGATGCTGCTACAGAACGTGATCGACTTGATATAGAATGAACCATATGTATGAATAACCTGCCGAAAGCAGAATGGAAACAGTTGCAACCTTGCCAAAACTAAGAATCAATTAAATTTTTCTTCGTGTTGCCGAAACTGATCAATAAAACAGTTTAACCCAGATAGAATTATATGCTTCGAATCAAAACTGTTCACCTCGCTCTGAAATTGTGCTGCAGGCAAGAACTGGTGGCAAAGAAAAACAAACGAAAAACTCAGAGTTGCGGTAGCCCATGCAATAAGGACTGTGTATTGGAGAACCAACACACTAATCCGACTATAAAACTCTTTTAGTTTACTTTGTTTAGGAAAGATTAGGGCATTGATGCGCCAACTACCTGCCATTGTTAGACCACACCCCATCGTACAAAGGGGGCCGTAAACTGCACGCCTTGCGCGCGCCGCCACTCGTTCTCTTTTGGGTTCGACTCTGGTGACGTAGTTTCTGGCCGTTACGTTCTCGCACCAACGTTCAGCGGCCATTCTGTTCTTGCCATTGGTAGTGACAACACGTGCCTTATAGCGTTCATAATTTTTTAGCGATCCCAAAGTGATTTTCTCTCATTCGGTGTACTCTTAAACTTTGTCTAATATTGTCAGTGGGAATATTATCGCAGGAGCCGATTTACGCCGGGTTCACGAGGGCCGACTTACAACCGGCCCTCAATTTTCCAGTACATCTCGCCGTTTAACGCCAGTACCAGATCTTCTCAAAACATAGGTTCTTTATAATGCAACTTTTATTAACATTTTAGTGACATTTTCTGATTAACATGATTGAAACGATTGTTCATATTTTTTAAACAAAATATGAAGTTCAGAAGAATAGTTAATAAAACTTTCATTAATAAAAAGAACAACAATAGAAACGATACGTCTATGCTGTGGGTGTTTCAGTTATTTGCAGCTAAATTAAAATTTAGTGGTTTCCCCGACTATAAAACCCTCTTTGACTACTATTTCCTGCTCTTTCATGCATCTGCCACTGTCGACAGTACACAAATACGACCCAAAATGTTCTGAGGCGGGCCCGAGTACTTTACAGTTTAGGAGCCACTACTTACTGTAATACGAATACGTGAACACGTATGCAGAATAAGCCACCATCCTGGGCAGCATACTTTATGTATTCTAATTATTGTGTACTATAATGTGTCTTGCAGTAAATCATCCTTCTACGTGTATTAATGAGACAATACTTTCAAGTAATATTACTTGGTAAACCTGAGCAGAGCAAGACTGACCAGGATCCAAGCACTTCACCGGCGTTATGCACACAATAATTTCTAGATCAAGACACGCAGCTGTGAAAAACATTATACAGGGTGTAACAAATCCGGGGACACTTTAGGTGTATGGATAGAACGCATAAAAATAAGAAAAATAGTCTTAAAAGTTTTGTTCGAAGCCCATCCTATGGAGATACAACCCCTTTTGTAAAAAAAAGTTTAAAAAATTATATTTCCGAAACGGTAACTTGTAGAAAACTGATTTTGATTGCGATATAACCGGAAAAGATCTAAGCTTAATAAAAAATATAACTGCTGCGATTAGTACCGTTAACCCCTTGCACTACCGCGAAACTCTGAAAAAGCCGTGCCAAACTTGTCCGCCGGAACGGTGAGAAAAGGAGCCGAAGTGGCACAGATATCTGTATATAGTATCTACGTTTGTTTATATTGTAGCCGTTATCTCTAATCCCATGATATTTTCCTTATAGGAACAACTCGAGACATTTAAACTTGGCTCAAGAGTAATTAAATCATTAAATTAGTTGTTTGAATTCTTGTTTAGTTCGAAATTCCGATCACGAGTCTGACCTGTAACAACCACCTTTGGCACAAAATTTTCATCACGAGTCAGACTCGTCAAAGTAGTGCAAGGAGTTAAGTTGCATTTACACTTGTTAATAAAAAACAAATGTTATTATTTCTATGTTAGCGGCTGTTTATTAACTTGAGAAACTGTGCAATTTTCTTAATATGTTATAGTGTTTTTACCCGACTTAATTTATTTATTCTGGACTGATTTTCACCAATATTATTTTGCTTTAACATGAGAATTGTTTGATTGAAAGATTACTTGTATGTATCAGACGGCGTTTGATCGTTTTGGTTTTGTGCAGATTCTGCCTGTCTTCTGACGGGTATTGATTGGATTGAGTTTTACCCTGGTCTTCGTTCATCGCATCAGCATTTTCAAGGCAAAGCAACTCAAACCTGTTATGACACGCCATTTCATTGATCACATGTGAAGTACCATGCTTTTTAGAAGCTATCTTTTGGGCGTTCCCATTCATCGGCTGCAGTACTCGTACTGCCTACGTCATCAATTATATTTCTTACTGAGCTTGTATTTGCGATACAGCTATTTTCAATTTTCCTCCGACCTCCTTGGAGGTTAAGACGCGGTAAAGACTATGAATCCTTCATACACACCTTGAGCAATTGATTCACTTGAACTTTCAATGAAAGGGAATTTAATCTAGTTCTGGTGAAAACATTCGGACTGTTAACAGACGGGTTAACAAACTCAAAAAGACTATTATTTTTTTTCACGGATAGCCCGCGTGGCTTCCGTTAAGGGGCTGTTCTAGTGTGACTTGCGAAATATTAGGCGATTTTCTGGAATTTATAAAATAAAAACTATTGCATCAAATTTTTTCGAACTTGGAGGATATATTCTTGTATATGTTGAGTTGTTACATGAATTTTGTTAAGTGAACATCTTTAAATTTGGCAGACTTATGTACAATTTCTCTGAGGTCAAAAAAAAGTTGCTCAACTGCTGCCACGATTGGCGCCTTCAGAGTGCCTGAAATAAAAAAAAAAAAACAAAATGCCTGTTAAACTAGAAGACATTTCCTCTACACTGAGGTTCGGATATGAAAAAGTATTAAAATCTCAGAAAATGGCGAAGTATTGGGACAAATGTTGAATTTTTCTCGAAAAAATGGCCGTTTTTTGCATAGCAAATTGACAATTTTTGTTCAAATTAAAAACTGGAGGGTCACTGTATAGTACAATATGTACTGAGTATGCTCAACAAATTTCAAGATGATTCTATGATTTGCATTCGAGTTACAGTGGCAGCAAATTATAAAAATGTTGTTTTTAGAAAACCACGTTTAAAGTTTTAACTACAAATTTTTTTGTTATAACGCGACTATTTTCATACTTACAATTAATTTGCGATCCCAGGCCCGTATAAAGAACCTTCCCCTTCTTCGAAAAGTGCCTGCTGGGCTGCAGCAGCTATCCTCCTAGCTGTCCGAGCCTCTTTTGAACTCTCTTCATAGCGTTTCTCAGCTAGCCGGATTCTGCTCTCATCGCGATTTTCGGCATATTCTTTGGCTGCAGAGCCAATGGTTACTCCCATAACTTGGATGATTCTTAAGATGGCTTTAAAACCATCATTAAATATATTTACTGCAAACAAAAATTGACAGTTGTATAGTTTTCACACCGCCGTGGAGGTGCTTTGGAGTGAAGTGCCAAAGCAAGCCATTAAAGCTTTAGCAGAAAATAATCATGTTGATACCTTGGCTAACCGGATTCTACTCGCATCGCGATTTCCGGCATATTCTTTGGCCGCAGAGCCAATGATTACTCCCATAACTTGCATGATTCTTAAGATGGCTTTAAAACCATCATTAAATACAGGGTGTCCCATTTTAATCTTTCCACTTGATTAGGTATCTCGAAAAATATTAATTATTCGAAAAAAATTTGTATACGAAAGATACTCTATTTGAAGGGAGACATTCAATGGTGGACACTGTTTTTTCTTAGGTGGAGGCGCCTCCGAGATATGAAGGTAACCTTTGTATTTTTAAATGGAACTATAGTATTTTTTTACGCTAGACACATAGCCTGACTCAAGACAAATCTATCGACCTATAATATGTTGACCTTAAAACGTCATTGAAGGTCATTTTCAGTCCCCCTTCAAATAGAGTATCTTTCTTATAAAATTTTTTTCGAATAATTAATATTTTTTGAGATAATCAAGTAGAAAGATTAAAATGGGACACCCTGTATATTTACTGCAAAAAAATTTCACAGTTGAATAGTTTTCACACCGCTGTGAAGATGCGTTGGAGCGAAGTGCCAAAGCAAGCTTTCATTGTTGTTCTGTGTGTTGCTTCCTTTGCACCTGTCCAATAATTCTCGTCGTCTCAGATCCGTATACACTGGCTTTAAAACTTCTTGAATTTGTAAATCTAACGGGAAATAATCATGTTGAAACCTTGCCATATCTAATCCTTCGGTCTGCGCGCGATGGTATTTACACCAGCTCTCCGCGCCAGCCCGGCAGTTATCCTGAATCGGATTTTTGTCTGTTGAACTCAAGTGAAAATATGTAGCCCAAATTGCGTTGTACATAGCATCTACATCATCTTGCTGCTTGGCAAATGCCAGACCGAGTATTTCTGAAGCTTATTGATAATGGCAATGGTCAATTTCACCGTATCTTTACTTTTTCCGCCTCAGGTTCGCGACAGTCAGTGCCTAGACTGAACATGCCCCTCCCCCCCCAATCATCAATGAGTGTGAGAAACTTTTTCTTTTTGAAAGTGCGTCGCTGCAGAATTTTGGTCATCAGAACAACGGCGCTTCGAGAGCTGCCATTTCAAAACTATTTTAGATACAACTTTAAAACTTTAGGATGTCATTCTAGACATGATGAACTGTCAAAAATAAAAAAATGTTTACACTAGGATAGCACCTTAAGTGATTATCTTGAGATTAGAGCTTAAAGAGTCGCGTAACGTCGCACGGCTAACGTAGTAGTTGTGAATTCCATTAATATTCAGTCTTCACAAATCAACGGCAAAGTAAAATGAGATATATAATTTTTTTAATTGAACTGTTGCTTTAAGAGCTATTTGGGATAAGTATTTTCTGCTCCATACTTCAAGTCCACGATGACCTGGAAGAATTGGACTCAATTCATTGATATCGAAGTATCAAGTTTAAGTCGAATTTTTATAAAAATGGGGCAGTATATATTAGTAATATTTTACAGAATCTTTATACTCATCGCCCTCTACAATTTGCATTCAATTTGTCCCAAAAGGCCCTTGTATGAGTCACGGCTTCCCCTTGCGTAAGAATCGCAGAAAATGTGTCACGCTTAAAGTATATCTATTATAATGCATGGCAAATATTTATTGAGCAATAAATAAAGCATTAAAGAAAGGTTTTTTCCAAGAACGGCACGTGTGTGAGTGACGGTACGGACGAAATTGAAGGGCAACAAGCGAACGTCGTCGTAAATAAAAAGTTCATAACTTGAAAACAATTCTTTGTTCAAGCATACTGCTGGAAGTTATGTTTAAAATTTTGAAAATACGCATTGGACGAAATAGCAGTTTAAAAAATTCATAACCTTTTTTCAGCAATTAAAAAAAATTGCTTTAAATTTATATTTTTTTATAAAACTATGAGGTTTTCTAAATGAAACTTGAATTTTTGTTCATTTCTCTATCTATTGCCATTTGAGAGTTATAAATTTAAAAAACAAAACATACACTAAACTTTAACTTCCTGGAATTTTAAAAATATTGAATATTTTGACAATTTCTTGATTTTTTTCGTTATTACCTATAACATATTACAATAAAACTTTATCAAAACCCGTGACATAAATGCGGAAACTCTGATAATTTGAAACAAAACGCACGAATGCTGATCTGATTAGTGTAGTTCATCCGTCCAAAATTCTGTATGGTACTGGAGCCGGGCTGAGTTGTTAATTTACACACGACCACCCGTTGCGAGGTTCTATATCGTTAATACAAATACATATAAATGAATAGTAAATGCGGCATGATTTAACGCATATTGATATTTTTCTTCGATTACTGTTTTTTTACAGTACTAAAAAAATATGGGAGATCTCCTACCATTTCCTTAGAAAGTGTTTCTTTGTTTGTCTGGTTCAGAATATCTGGTAATTTTTGCAAAATTTTGGGCAAAGAGTTTTCCATTACATCTGGGTTCACACTCAAGGTTTGGAACATATCGAACACTCATTGTATCTACATAAACTGATAAGGGGAGGCTATAGCAATGGACTCGAGAATATCAATGAGCTTTTATCTGCCGAGTCTGTGGCTAAAATAAGTAGGTACGTATCCTGGCGTTCTCACTAATTCGTCATAGTTTTTGAGAAATCAAAGTCAAAGTTTTGGATCTACAGAAAATCAGTATATTTCATAAAATATATTGAATAAAATATCCGAACGCTCGGACATGTGTTAGCTTAATTTGGTCAAAGAATCAACAGTTCAAAGGTCATTGAAATCTCCGAATCCAGTACTAAAACTTCTCTCTATCAGTACAGTAGGTATCAACGTGCGTATGACTTTAAAGATTGTTTCACTTTTATAGGTCAACCAAAGGGGATTTTGCGGCCGGTAGGTGGCCACCTAGTTGCCGTATGCTGGACCATGAAAGCTGTGTATGGAATGGATAAAGACTCCGTGTGGTGGGTGGCCTCCGACATGGGCTGGGTCGTTGGGCACTCCTACATCTGTTATGGGCCCCTTGTTTATGGGGCGACCAGCGTGATGTATGAGGGCAAGCCTGACAGAACTCCTGATGCAGGACAATATTTCAGGTACAGTATAGTTCTATGTAATAAATACAACACAGTCGTATTTTTGTTAAAAACATAGACAAATCGTATTAGTATTTGCCATCTCGTTATAAAGAGTCATGAAAGAGGTTTGTAATGTATCCGACAATCTGCTAGACAATTTACAACCTATGTGAACTAGGCACTCGACATTAACATTGTTTAATTTTTTGACAGTACTAGTTTAGGTTTCCTTTGTAACACTTTTCACTCTTATTGTCCCAAATGAAGTGAAAATACGAAATCTTGGAAATATGTCAGGAGGTAACTTTCCTTTATTTCAAAATATTTGAATCCCGTAAATGAAATTTGATTTGTCTAAGAGTTTAGGACCGCAGTGTCTAGACGTTGACACTGGGCATTCCACGATGAGGGAAACGTGAGAACATCGTCACAGCACTCTTAACACTTTGCCGTCCGGGCGTCTCGAAAAAATTTCTTCGCTGGCGCCGGCCGATTTGACTCCGGGAGATTCTAAATTGTTGTCTTACCAATTTCATCGTTAGTTCTCACGAGTTTTCAATTTTGTTTCTCTATTTTCATGAATTTTCGAAGTTATACATATGTAAACAAATGGACGCACGCGATGACAACCGTACCGTTCGCCGAATTCTTCTTATGAATACTTGACTATGTTCCGAATACGCTTCACTTTCATTTCATAGATTTACATTGTCTTCTTCCCAATCGACAAAGTCGATTGGAACGTCAGACAAATCGGCCGTGCGTTCATCGTAAATAATCGTATCTTCTCCATCGTTTGTCACGAAGAAAGGGCACAAGTATTACGGGGACCGGAAAGTAATGTCGTTTCTAAGCATGTCGTTTTAAGGGTAAAAGTGGGAGCAAATCAGTGTCACATAATTGAGGAATTGTCAAATAGTCTTAAACAACCTTGTTCGACCATCCAAGAACATTTGCAGCAAATTGGGAAAGTAAGCAGGGCAGATGTTTGGGTCCCGCGTAATCTGTCCGAAGAGAACAAATCTAACCGATGCACCACATGCAACTCATTGCTTCAACGGCATAATGCAGAACCCTTTTTTGATTGCTTGATCACTGGAGACGAAAAATGGGTCGTGTATGATAATCCAAAACGCAAAAGGCAGTGGCTCTCCAAATGAATCACCACGAAGTAGTGCTAAACCAGGTTTACACCCCAAAAAGGCGCTTTTGTGTGTTTCGTGGAATATTCGCGGTGTTGTTAATTTTGAAGTGCTGAAATCTGGATAAACCGTGAATGCTGACCTTTACTATGAAAAATTGGATCGAGTTAATCAATCTCTAATTCAAAAATGGCCAGCGATTGTCAACAGACAGGGCGTTATTCTGCAACACGACAATACAAGACCGCATAGCGCAAGAGAACCGCTCAAAAAAATAAATGAATTAGGGTGGGACGTACTGCCTCACCCACCATACTCCCCCTATGTTACACCATCGGATTTTCATTTATTCCGATCACTAAAACACTTTTTAATTGGCAAAAGATTTGCAAATTTGGATGGTCTCCGAAATGCTATCTCCGGATATTTTGCTGAAAAACCA
The DNA here is from genome assembly GCA_917499265.3 of Mimumesa dahlbomi. NCBI lineage: Eukaryota > Metazoa > Arthropoda > Insecta > Hymenoptera > Crabronidae > Mimumesa > Mimumesa dahlbomi. The sequence continues at coordinate 3,209,223 of OU824118.1, read as the reverse complement.
ATTGATTTGTACCGATCTGGCATTGAAAATTTGCACGCTAGATGGCAAAAGGTTGTTGACAATGACGGTAATTACATCACTGATTAAAAATAAAAACTCATTAAAAATGAATGTGTTCGAATTGAATGTAAGAAAACGACATTACTTTCCGGTACCCCTAATATTTATAAAAACAAAAATACCAACAAAACACCACAGATCACGAACAGAATGTAAACGATATCAAAGTGTTGTCGCCGGCCAATGGGCAGTACCATAAGCACGATACCACTGTGGTGCCGCCGGCCGTTCGACGATACGTTGCGCACGACACCACTGTGGTGTCGTCGGTCGGCAAAGTGTTAATAATAACCGTTTTAGTGCCACACAGCGCGATCGCGCTGTTGGCGTACTGTGGTGAACTGTGTCGCGATATTTTGTCCCGATCGTCAATTCGCAACGCGCTCGGTTCCGAATGTATCACGTCGCGAGGCTGTCAGAGTTTCCTTTTGCTGCAACTTAACGACGGCCGTAACTTCGACCTCGTTGCGACCATGTTGTCACTGAAACTTCTCGCGGGTTCACAACGTGCGCTGGATCCATATACGCGCGTGGCGACCGATATCTTATGATCGTTACTCGCGACTCGATTTACTATCGCGAATTTATTTTATAATTACCCACGATTAACCAATCGCGACATAATCCCCATGGATTACTGTTACTTCTCAATTTACACAGTGGCACACCGCCATGTCCCTTGTACCGGAACCTGTGCACGCTCGTTACGGATTTCTACCGTACGTAACGCGTTGCTGCCGCTAACCGAGAGAGCGAGAATATGGCCGTCGCCCATATATACAGTGGTGGAAATTGATATAAAGGCACTGAGTTTTTTGCACAAATAACAAGTTTACATGGTCTGTCCGGAAAGTAATAGGACTGATTTTTTTCCGCCGCGACTGTACTTCGGAGCTCTCGAGTACCGACTGGATTCGGTAGAGGAGGTCCCTAGCTAATGAATGAGGGGTTGGTCAATTGTCTCCGAGCATCTGGAGAGTGAGGACAGCCTTTTTCTCGCGACGTGTTTTTGTCCGCGGTACAAGCAGAAAATGCAGCGGTCGTTAGAGCAGAGGTTGGCAGTCGCCAGAATTTAATCAATTCTGTGTGAAACGCGGTAAATCTGCGACAGACACATTTGATATGATCAAGCAGGCTTATGCAGATAATACTTTAGTAAGAAGTAGTGTGTTTCGGTGGCACAAGGCCTTTTCGGAGGGCCGGGAAGAGGTCGCCGATGAAGACCGCGCTGGAAGACCTTCGACTTCGACAAACACCGACAATGTAACTCGTGTGCTCGAAGTTTTGAACTCTGACTGTCGACTGAGTACTCGTTTAATTGCCCAAATGTTAAATTTACCAAAAACTGTGGTTCATGACATTGTGACGGAGCACCACGACAATGCAGCGGCTCACACCTCCTTTCTTGTGACCAGCTAAATGACCCAGGCAGGTATCCCAACGCTTCCCTAGCCACCCTACAACCCAGGTTTGGCCCCCCGGACTTCTTTTTGTTTCCTCGCCGAAAAATACCGATGAAAGGAAATCATTTTGAAAAGAGGGGATCCAAGCAGCTTGTACCGCGGCTCTAAAGGCCATTCCGGTGAATGCTTACCATGACGCCTTCAATGCTTGGAAATCGCCCTGGCAGCGCTGTATCGACGCAGGAAGAGTCTTTTTTCAAAGTTTTTCAAGAATTATAACGATTGGCTCAATAGTTTTTTTTTTTAATCGACTCAGTCCTATTACTTTCCGGACAGACCATGTATTTATCTCAAACAACGTTTATGTCATATATTCAATAATTTTAAACTGTTTTCAAGTAAAAAATATAATTAAGAGATATTTTTTCATGTTATTTTGAGAATATCACAACAAAAACCAGAAATGCTTGTATTTTGGGTGGAAATTGGTATAAAGGCATCCGTTTTTTTACCAAATTAGCAACAAATAAAAATAATATATAGTTTTATTAATGTTTCTAATACTTTGTTGGACCTCCATTATTCTTAATTACCTCAAAAATTCTCTTAGGCATGGTGTTAATAAGGGTTTTTGTCTCTTGAACGGAAACTCTCGTCCAGTCTTCTCGAATCGCGTTTTTAAACTCAGTAATTGTTTGGAACTGTCGTCCACTTCGGTAAACACGTCTTGCAAGAACTCCCCAGAGGTTTTCAATTGGATTTAAATCTGGAGTTCTTGCTGGCCAGCTCAGGACTTCGATATTTTTGTGTTTAAACCAATCTTTCGTTTTCTTAAACGCATGAACGGGAGCATTGTCTTGTTGAAAAGTCAGTTCTTCATCATTAAACTCTTCATACATACGAACTAATTCAGTCTCTAATATTTCTATATACATGTCTGAATTCATTCTAGTGGGACACCACGCAATATTTGATTTATTAGTGGCCCGAAATGCCGCCCAGATCATGACACTTCCTCCACCAAAATTTCTGCTCATGCTGACCTGCTTCTCCTTTCTAAGATCGTGCCAATAATACTGGAATCCATCTGGCCCATCCAAATTGAATTTTTTCTCATCGCTAAAAATCACTTGGTTCCATTCTGATGTCCAGGACATGTATTTTTGAGCGAACTCTATTCTGGCTTTCTTATGAGCATCTGTTAAAGGCGGTTTACTGCAGCGTTTCTTGAAAACCAAGTTTTATCTTTTGATAAAATCTGTCTGACCCTTCTGGCAGTAACAGGTAAGTTCAATTCAGCCACAATTTGTGAAGAAAACACATTCTCAGCTTTTGCTTTACGTAAAATTAATCGTTTAGTCGTTTAGACAATATTTTTGTTCGGCTGTATTTTCCATTTTTTCCGTATCATGAGCCTAATCTCATATCTGGCGAGTACGTGCAAGGCGTGTTTACCGAAATGGACGACAGTTTCAAACAGTTAGTGAGTTTAAAAACGCGATTCGAGAAGACTGGACGAGAGTTTCCGTTCAAGAGACAAAAACTCTTATTAACACCATGCCTAAGAGAATTTTTGAGGTAATTAAGAATAATGGAGATCCAACAAAGTATTAGAAACATTAATAAAACTATATATTATTTTTATTTGTTGCTAATTTGGTAAAAAAACGGATGCCTTTATACCAATTTCCACCCAAAATACAAGCATTTCTGGTTTCTGTTGTGATATTCTCAAAATAACATCAAAGAATATCACTTAATTATATTTTTTACTTGAAAACAGTTGAAAGTTGTTGAATATATGACATAAACGTTGTTTCAGATAAATAAACTTGTTATTTGTGCAAAAAACTCAGTGCCTTTATACCAATTTCCACCACTGTATGTAGATCCGTACCTCGTGCGCACTCTATTGAGCGAAAATCAAACAGGGGGTTCTTTTGGCGCTTACAAGTCTTTGTTTAACACATTGAGTTCCAAGGTTTATTTTTAACAATATTTTTAAAAAACATAATATAATATTTTATTTATAATAGATACAAAACAAGATTATTAATGATTATTATTTTTAAAACAGACATGTTTATGAAAGCATAATGGATGAAGCCCTTTTTTGGATTGTACACAAATTAAATTTGATCGTTTTACTCCAGTGTTTTTACTGCTACAAACTACACACTGTCTTAAACTTCTGCCTGGTAGTTTCAGTAAACCAAATATTTCTTTATTATAAGTTATCATTTCCTGTTTTTTGACTTGCATCCATTCATGCTCTATTTCGGCTATAATGTTTGACGTAAATTCCAATCGAGTCATTAGCTTCTTTTTGTAAGTTCCTTGTAAAGTAGATAAGAATTTAATACCATACGGGTAAAGATGTTAAACGTAACTTTCTTCCAATATTTTACCGTGCGGCGTTCATGCAAATAGACGTATACAATTTGGCAGATTCATCAACTCCCCCCATATAACGATTATAACAATCAATGATGGAGGGTTTGACTTTACGTGTTTCGTATCCATTTCGTTTTTTAATTATAATGGTATTGTCATCAGAAGCATGAGTCGAAATTAACAATACAGGTTTTCTTACAGACTTATTTTCACACAATAGAACTTCACCATCTCGAGCATATTTTACTTCGTTAGCTTTACCTGTTTTTATATCGTCAGGTACACCTTTTCTATTAGTTCTAATTGTTCCCGTTAAGTATGTATTTTTGCAGTGTAAATATTTGGCCAAAGCGATACTACTAAAATAATTATCTACAAATACATGATGCCGTTTATTTAAATACTAGCTTTGCTCCAATAAATTTACAACGACTTCATATCCAAGTCCATGTTCTCGTGACTTACTAGTATCACGCTTTCCTTTAGCGCCTTTATAGCAGTAAAAACTTAAACAATATTTGGATACTGCGTCGCAAAGCATCCAAAATTTGATGCCCCATCGGTGGTGTTTTTTATTCGGCAGATACCGCGTGATATTCGAACGGCATAAAGTTCCTACCAACGATTCATCGATAGATAATTCTTTATGCGGTTTGTAATACAATTTAAATACTCTATTCGCGTGTTCAACTATTGGCGTAAATTTTGCACATGGGTCGTACTTTTCATGGCGTGGTGGGAAACATTTTTTATTGTCAACTAGGTGAAAACATTGAAGAATAAGTTGAAACCTATTTCTCGAAAACCAATTTGAAAACCAAGGTATGCTCCTTGAATTTTCGGCCCATTAAGAAAACATTATTGGTCGCTTTGTTATCCCCATTTCTAATAAAACTGCGATAAACGCCTGCATTTCGACCAAAGCAACTGGTTTCCATTGCTTCATTCGAGATCCGCGGGTGATGTCACGTGATTTTATTAGTTCTTCGGCGTACTTATTTGTTTCGTAAACCATTCTTGTTAAGAGGGATGAATCAATAAACAGATTAAAATAAACAATGGGTTTAGATTCGTTCAAGCGCGAAAACTGCGGTCCAGCATCTTCAGTAAAACGAACTGAATTCTCCTGCTCCCCTATACTATCCATAGAAGGACTTTCACATGTCGCGGAACTGATAAAATTGCACGGAATACTATCTTCGCTGCTAGACGTATCAAAAGCGTCTATTCTCCTTTTTTTTGAGACTGGAACAATATCACTGCCATTGTCAGAATCAGAAGTTGACTTACATCTGAATCTTGACAACGTTCTTTTCATTTTCGTATCCATTGCCCTACAAGGGACACACGAATAATAAGCAAAAAATTAAAACATGTGTGGCCTATATTTTGGTTACCGCTCCACGGAAGTATACCCTTCACTCATGTTCGAGTGACGCGGAGAATAACGTGTTAATTAAAAAGCAAATGCATAAATCACTTCTTCAATTGGAAGACCAAAACATTTATTGTAAAATGTTTTTATTGTAAAATGTTATGACGTACAAAAAACGTCAAACACGAATATTTCGCAAACTTTTGAGTGATCAGTATAGCGTCTCCGATATGGCTGATGAAACAATAAGAAGCGCGAATGCGCCGGAAAGCTTATTTCGACAAAAAGAAGAGCAGCGCGACTGCGTCGATCGGCATTATTCGCAAATAAATGAAGGAAGCGCTATCGCGCTGCATGGCACTATCGGACACGGAATTTTAAAAACCCCTGGCACTAAAACAGATAAGGGCGGTGAGAAGTTGCCACAAGGGTAATTTCGATATTTTTAAATGGTTACTATTGTACGGTGCGAGAACTTGATGTCCACGGCTTCGTGAAGTAGAGTCAGAACGATTTTAGAACTCTTCTCTAGGCTTCAAACTTTAGCCCAACTAGTAGGTAGAAATTCACACTTGATATACCGATGATCGCGACGTTTTCCTGGACGAAGGCATACCTGGATGCGGGCTCCGCGCAACTTCCAACCATATAACACTCTCGAACCATCTGGAATGTTCTCGAACGTTCTCCTTCACCTGCGCCACATCACACGCTTCTTCCGGCCGCCTTCTCATTTTCAGTTTGACCACAGTCGCCGATATACCCCTGCGTGCCCATTGTCATCTGACGATTAATGTAATCTTTCATTAGCTCAAGTCACTACTTACATCGCTTCTCAGATCAGTTCAACAACCACATCTCTGACAGTTTAACATAATCTGCGGATGAATTATCAAGGAAGAAGGCGTCTTGCAGCAGTCATCGCCCAAGGCAACGTGTTGCCGGCTTGACACTGCGACGTTATTCTTCGGATTCGGTAAAAAGAAACGAAATTGGGCGCCAGGTGCTTCAGCTCCGCGGTACCACCCTCCCCAACTGGCTGTCTTTTGGCAGAGGGGTGGTTCGTAACAATTTGAGACAGTAACTAACTTTCGATAAAACGAGACACACTATTGAGAAAACTCGCGGGTATAGACGAGACGGTATTCACGGTACGATCTCCCGGAAGCAAAAGAGGACGAGACCGCGTGGTCTCCCACCTTGCGGGTACAGCGACCTACTTACGCCTATTTTAAAATCTATGAAATAGTATCGATTGTGATTGATACTGCCGGGCGGGATCCTTAGACCTCCTAGACTTGGCGGGGTGGTGCGGGGTTGCCAGGCGTGCGGCTGCCGATCTTCAGACGCAGCACTGGTGCGGAGACCTTCTTCTTCGTGGAGCGGCCGTTTCCCATACGCTCCACGGTCCCTCGGTACGCGGTAAGAGAGGACGAAGTCGTCCACCGCGTAAATAGAACATCCGCCTGAGCGGATCCAGCAACTGCAACGCCCGTCTGGCCACACGCCCTGTGGAATTTCGGAAGTTCTGCAGCTACCGCAGGCTGCTGTGGTCAGTCACTACTGTGAAATGGTAGCGCTCTAGGTACTGGCAAAATTTCCCGATAGCTAAAACAACGGCGAGGCATTCCTTCTCGGTAACGGAGTAGTTCCGTTCGGTATCGGTAAGCCGTACGGCTCGCTGAGGCTATTACTCGCTCCGTCGTCTCTACGACTTGAATCAAAACGTCTCCCAGGCCGAAACTACTCGCGTCAGTCTGGAGCACAAACGGTACTGAGAAATCCGGGAACGCTAGTACGGGAGCCATGGTGAGACGTAGTTTAATCGCGCGGAAGGATTTCTTCTGTTTTAATCCCCACTTCCACGAAACCCTCAACAAACCGTCGGTACCAGGAGGCTAGGAAACGCTGCAAAGGTTTAATCCTGTCCGGTCTCGGATAATTAATTACAGGCTCGGCCTTGGCGGGGTCTATGTGCAATCCGCGCTGGTTAACGGCAAACCCGAGGTACTGAACTTCGGAACGGGAAAAGTGGCTCTTTTCGGGATTTATCACGAGGCCCGCTTCCCGGATCCGGGTCAGCACGCGCTGCAACCATTCTAAATGTTTGTAGAAGGTTTCGGTCACTACGATAATGTCGTCTAAATACGCAAACGCGTGCGGTTGCATTCCCGGCCCGATGAGCCGATCCAGTAACCATTGGAAGGTCGCCGGGGCGTTACTCAGTCCATAGGGCATGCGAGTGAACTGAAAAAGACGTCGACCCAGGACGGTAAATGCGGTAACTTCCTTACTGGATCCCTCCATAGGGACCTGATGATACGCCTGTCTAAGATCGAAAGTCATGATGTATCTCGCGGAATGCAACTTATCAAGAATCCCGTTCATGTAAGGGATAGGGTACGCATCCTTTTTTGTAACGGTGTTCACCTTTCGGAAATCGAGACAGAAGCGGTAGTTACCGTTAGATTTCTTTACCATGACGATAGGGCTAGACCAATCACTCTTCGATGGCCCGATAATACCCTCCGCGAGCATATGATTAACTTCTGTGTCGATTGCCTCGCGAACTTTCGGTGACACTAAATAATACCGCTGCTTAATCGCGGCGTAACCCTGCACATCGATCCGGTGCTTCTTGAGGGTGGTCAGTCCCAACGAGACAGTAGCCATCTTTGGCAGTTCCCGATCTAGAAATTCACGTAACCGACTCTGTTCGTGGTCGGACAACGTCGCGATTCCGCTACACGAAATTTCTGTCGATATCGATGATTCGGGCTCGGAACATTCAAACGGAAAGGCGACATCCGGACTATTCGCAAGGCGGCAGGTGTTAATCGTCCCATCCAAGATCAACTAAAATTTCCTCACGAGATCCCACCCGACAATGGTGTCTTCCGACAGGGACGGTACAACACAAACAACCATTTCCCGTGTGGTTCCGCGAAAGGTAAGCGGAATCGGTACTTCGCCCAGGATTCGTTCAGACGAACCGTTTCACAATCGAACACTGTTGCGCGACGCAAGTGGTGGCACTGCGGCCACTGACACCATAAACGAGGCATATTCTCAAACACCATATGACCATATTTTTTGAGGTACAAAAGGAACTACTTAATGGTGATAAAAGTGGATACAAATGATGCTGAATCATTCCTTGTTTCCAGAATTTAAATATATTGAAAAATAGAAACGTTGCTTCTTGACAAATTTTGAAAATGCTGTATTTCGACCCTCTTTGAGAAAGAAAAATGAAAACAGGCACTCTGGGATGTGTGTTGTAGAGAAATAAGCCTTATAGGGTTATAAAAGGATAGCTTTATTCGATGCGAATGCTGTCGCGTCAGGGATGGGACTTTCGTCTCAAAAACGCTTTCTTACCCTCACTTGGGATAAACGTTCGTGCCATTTGAGACTAGGCATTCGATTCTAGCTTAAGGGGGGCGCCCCTTGTATAAACCTCTGAAAATAAGACAATTTTCCGGAATTTTTTCTAAACAAATAGCTAAAAAGACGTTTCTATTTTTTTTGTATATTATCTACAATGTTTCGAGAGTTAAAAAAATATTTTTTTATTTAGAACTATAAGTTAATTTAAATGTAATGACGATAGTCCTCCGATAGCATCGGCGATGACATGCGTTAACGGCGTGCAGTGTAGGCCCTCTGGTTTTTATCCTGGAACAAAAAGATAAGAAAATTTGTTTTTTTAATAAAATTACGCTATGGATATACCTAAAACTGATAAATAAAAGTGCAAAATTAATCGTTTTATGCGGCTCCAATGAATAAGTTGCGTTTTTCACGGAAATTTTAAGTTTTTAGTATACAATAACCATTATTTAAATAACTGATATCATCAAACGAATACGTATATCTAGAGGTAAATTCAGTTATCTACATATATGTAAAGCGGAAACATGATCGAACAAATATTTTTTTAGTTATGCTTCACGCCAACTTGAAAAAGTTAGTTTTGAGGAAATCGCGTTCAAAGTTTTCGGTACAAAAAAAACAAGTTTTTGGATGCTTACCGCTCTTTGACGCTAATCAGTTATTCCTGGCACATACAGTTGACCCTCCGATTGTTCAAAGAATTCATTTTCTGCAAGTAACATCAGCCTACGAGCGGGTCGAGCCTCTTTGCTACTGCTCAAGCTTCGACGCCCCTGCCTGCTCAGTCGCTCTCTATCGCATGCATCGGCGAAAAATTTGCTTTGTTGACCAATTTTGATTTCTAGTTTGTCCATTATCTTGAGTACTGCAGAATATCCTTCATTAAATATCCCTGCAGCTATATATGCAGCGACTTCAATTATTTTAATGTCTGAGTGTAAGTGTTTTCGCGATAAACGCCAGATAGTCGAGTTAAAACTTTCGTTTTGATTTTGTGTGTCTCCTCCTAGTCACCTTTCGACCAAATCTCGTTTGGATAAATCCATATAAATTGTTAATAAATGTTTTTGCACGTCAGGGTGCTATGGTCAAATTCATTTAATTTTCCAGTAGCCTCGGCAATGCGCCACTTGCACCAGCTGTCTGCTCCCGCTGGACAATTTTCATGGTTGGGTTACTCAATTGTGGAGCATATATGGTAATAGGTTGCAATCACAGATTTTACCATGTTATCCACGCTGTCGATATTCCTTCGAATAGCTAAGCCGAAATATGTTATCAATTTTTTTATAAGACTATCCGTCAATTTGCCTTTCCCTCCAAGTTTCTCGTTCTTCTTTTAATTCCTCAGGCGACTATCCATTCTCTTCTCGACATGTCCTATGCACTCACTTTTGACAACTTTAAAATCATCACCATAATGTAATATAACTAACGCTATAACTAACGATATAATTTAACGCGCCACAGAGCCCGGCGCACCGTTAGGTCGCGCAAGTCAAAATTCTCTGCAATTCCATAAATACTTCGAATTTCGTTACGAAACTTTAGGATTATATTCTTTAAATATAGTATTATAGAATCAATAAATAAAAAAAAAATATTTTTTTGACCCGTTACACAAGGCGCCCCCCTTAAACAATGCCTAGCTTAGCGACACAAAATTTTGCATTCCTACGAACCCTCGACAATGTATAATATTGGGCACTTATCTCTTAAACTCAATGTTTTTCGCGCCCTATAAAACAAAGAATCCCTTCAGAGGTTGTGCGCACGGCACCTACAATTACATGTGTCGCCACAAGTACAAACGACTACAATGGAAAACACATCCACCCCGTTTACAAAATAAAATGTCTCGTAGCGTGGTGCTAGCCTTTTTTTAATCACCATTTTGCTTCGAAATGTTAAAAGGTACAAATGGACAAGAAGCTGGTACAAACAGAAATAAACGGTACCTAATCTAATGCCATTAGGAAAATACAAAATTTAATACTCGAGGGCCGGGTTCACATAGGGCTTATTCCATCCGAAATCGATCACTATTTGGAGTAACATCTCAGAATATTTTCATAATGACTGACGTTATAGCTCTTGACGTATCAAATATGAAACTAACTTAATTTTTTCGAAATTTTGGAAATTGCCAAAGTTTATATCTCGAAAACGGGAAAGCCTAGCAACAAATTTTTGTTTTCATTTTCACCAAAAAGGACACAACTTTTCAATAAAAACTACAATTGCACGACTGTCAGTGTTACTGACATTTACAATTATTGTTGTTAAACAATTGCGCATAACTCATGGAATAATTAGTTCGAATATCTGAAAAAATTCAGACGTATTCTTTGAATCTTCCTTTTCAAGAAACCGCAAGAAATGAGATGATCAGATAAGAAGCCACTTCCAAACCAATCGAAATTCCAATATGGTACAATCGTTAGCTAATTCAGATTATTTCACAAGTGATGTAGTTTTTATTGGCGATTTTGTTTATAACATACAACGTGAGGCATCTAAGAGTGGCCATCTAAATAAGTTGGTTGCTATTGGTGATAGGAAAAATCAGGCAGATCTTGCTTCGTCTTGAGTAGGCCATAATCTGACATTGGTATCTTATTTGTACGTACGTACAGGATGTAGGAACGTCAACTTCATTTACTTAAATGCAATGGTATGTTGCTTCACGTATTACCTAATCATTCCAATACGTTGGAAAGTTATGTTATTAACCGAGCGGACTGGCCAGGGCACCCTTCTTGTTCAACTACTTGGTTTGTCGTATGTGATGCGTAATAATACCTAGCACCTGCGACAAAATTTTTGTTAAATTAAGTTCATATCTGCCAAAATAAAAACCACTGATTTCACCGTTAATAAATTCGCACCACACGTTTACAGACCAAGGCCTTCGTTTATCCATCTGTCGCAGCCAGACTAGATTTTCTAGTAACCAATAGTGCATATTAACTCACTCCTGAAACACTGACTGGTAGAGATCCGCGGATCTATACCTGCGCATATTCAAGCAGATAAAACTCAACCCGTAAAAAACGGAAATACTTATATTACCACAAGTATAAATGCTAAAACACATTCTCTCACCACAGGAAAGAATGACTAATGAAAAACTGGCAAACTTGTTGTGTACGTGCCCAGTACGTTCTAAAAACGTAGCTGCACTGCTCCAAGGCTTGTCAACCCGTTGAGAAGCTCACTCCTGTATTGTTAACGGTTCATTGCAAATAAGTTCGTACCTAACCTAACCTCGGGCGCGAATTAGAAGGGGGGGGGGGCACCAGGTTCAGCAACGCGGGGGGAGGGGGGGGGCATCACTTACTTTCTTAAGTCTGCGCATTAGAAGTCTGAACACGATTTCGAGTCTAATAGGTAGAGTCTCGCTTAATGGGGACGATAAGAAAAGGGGAAGCGGACGCTTCTCAGTGTCCACTCCCTGAATAGAACAAACAGGATCAAAGTGGACTCTCTTCGGTTCCTCGTCAACACCAGGCGGTTACACCTTGACCATTCTATCACCAACTCGCCCGACGTAAACCACGGCCGACGGCCACTAGCTAACAAAGTAGGGAGCATGGCAGTTGGATGAATAGGTCAGACGCATGAATAGGTACAGTCCCCCGTCGGAGGGTGAAACACAGAGGTTCGAATTCGCGCTATGTGCCTCCTGGAGTAACTGGATGTCTTAGAGTAACTTATGGGCGAGCAAAACCTCTAGTGGGTATGAACTTACCTAAGGCCTCGGTGAGGGGAACCGTCCCCTTACCCCGCCCCATAAAATAACCTACCTACCTACAACAAGACTATGCGTCAGGCCTCGAAGTTACGGAAACGGTGCGCCTTCGATTTGTTTTGCCAAAGAAGATTTTTGTCTAAGTTTTGCCCCCTTTCAAATCAATGGTCAGACCAATTTACTCGGGACGAGGCTGATTGTGAGTCGTACTACAGTCGAAAGGTGATGATGAAGGTATAAGGTCGTAGTGATAATGAGGTCAGACTAATTGATGGTTGACATAGTTGATATATTCTTCATTAACTTCATATTTAACATCATTGACACAGACATGTTTTCACAGATTCTATTTATAGTTACACACTTTGTTTTTTTTTTATTTTACAACCGAGCCACGTGTGTTTAGTCTTTGGGCATTATAAACTAAGGTTGGTGTTATAACTTTCATTGGTCTGCAGTGGCTATCATCGTTCCAGAGTCTTTTTCTGAAAATCTATGGGTAGGAAAGTCCTTCGGTAAGTGTCATAGAAGCAACAACTACGTCAAAAATTTACGATTTCCAACGATAAGTTGTTCTATTCCCGCTGAAGAATGACTTAGGCATTGGGCAGTAGTAACAGATTGATAAAGGGTAACAGGATATGTGATGGAATAAGAGTTTTCACCAGTACATGGATGCAAATAGTTTGAACAGTATCGGAATTAGAAACAACTGACTATAAACTCGACTAACTGAATTTCTGACTAACACTAACTGAACTGCCAACTATGTTAACTGTCTTTTCTAACTCTTCGCTGACTGACTTCAAGATTCACTTTTCTCACTCCAAGACTGCCTTCTTTTCTGTCATTTCTAACTGACCTGTTTTTAACTGAGCTTCGCGGCGGAGGGCACCAGTATATATACAGGATTTTGGGCCCTCCCACTACGTTGATTTGTAACGGTTTTCGGAAAAGACAATAAAGACCCTCATCTTGCATCCAAGCAGCCATATCGAGAATGCACTTGAAAAAGGATCAGACAAATTATCACTTTCAAGTGTCTCTTGAAATAGACGAGGTCTGGTGCTAAGTTCACATTTCCTCGTGGACAAGGTCTTCATTGTATTTGGTGCTATCTGATATTGAGAACTTTCTAATCTACAGAGTTTGGAAGTTTACATATTCAACAGCTCGATTGAATTTATGTATTTATTTCTTGTTATTTCGTCAGTTTTTTATTTATTTCTTGAAGCGCGTTATCCTGGCGTTGAACTAACAAAGGGCGCTTAGACGCAGGGTCGTAACAGTCAAATAAATCTCATTATTTTATAATTTCCGTTGACCCCGTACGCAAAAATTTACACTATTTTGAAAATGATTCTCATGCATTTCTTGGTACTGTGACATATGAAAACCGTAGATTTTATATATTGTAACATACCTGTAATGTGGCGATACATGCATCATTCTACGTATCGTGTGCACTAACCTAAGTACGGTCATTCTCTCCTCGTGCGCGAGACAAATTTAATTATAATAGATATCGAAACTGAGCGGACCCGAATGTTTGTAATATCTGGGATCCACAGGAATGCAACTCTTGTGAGCCAACTAGGTGTTGTTCAGTCTAGAACAGAATGCCTAGACTCAAGTGGCTCAAACGACTAGCTCGCGCAAACGACATGGATGAAAAAGCGTCTTCGAAACGACGGTCTCATCTCTGGCGCGACAACATTCACAACTTTATTTTCACAAAGTTCAGTATTTTTACGTCTATCAAAACTTACTTTTATACCGTACACCATTTCTTATGCAATATTCAAAAAACACATCATTCGCACATGCCGCTTTCATGTGTTAACTACCTCATACGTACTGTGGGCCAAAACATACCTGGACCATCTCAGGGGGTAGTGCGGCGAGTGGACTGACTTTACCTTTGCGCCGCGCTGCGACAGACGCATCGCGGGAGGTAAAATCAATCCCCTCGCCGCACTTCCCGCCGAGATGCTTCAGGATCTGTTAGGCGGCGTTTGCTAGCTTATGGATTTTGTTTTATGTTAAGTTGTCTAGTACATTTGGGAAACTGTTCAGAATACACACGTAATGATTTTCTTAGAATTTGCCGACATTCCCCATAAAAAGCATCACATGTATCATACTTTCTCCGCTTTTGAATATAACATCCTAGACACTTGAGATGTGCTTATACTTGATTACCCCTTGACTACACGTTACACCACGCTTGACAGTGATTTTCATAAACTTGTACTCATGTGTATAGGTGAAACGTACACCGAGATTCAATGTTTGTTTACATTCTACCACCTATAACAAGAGACTCAAGAGATTCCAGACGACTCAAAGATATTCGACCATTTCCTCAAAGTAAATTTAATTCCATCACTATTGACCTTTAATACTCACGAATGAGTTTGATCCATAGATCATTAAGGCTTACGCGTCTTGAAATGCTTTACTGGATAATACATAAAGTAACAGAGCACGTCATTTATAAAACTAAAGGTGACCTTCTTACGTCCGCTGCGCGTCGATCTACATATAAGTTACTATCATCAAAGTATGGCCGTACCCCCAAAGCTAGCAAGTTCCGACTGATGCATCATTTCCTATTACCCATAACAGCCAAGCTTTTCAACTGATTGGTCTTAGCAACCTATGTATATGATTCACAGACGATCAAAATCACTGATATATTGTGCATTCTTTTCAATACTTTCATTCTACCAAATACATATGTACATACATCAGGGTGGTCGTTAAAAATTAAATCTTTTGCGACGCCCCCCAAAAAGCTTCCTTATGATGCGAAAACACTGGGTAAATTTTTTTTTAAATTAAAAACAACACGTGCCTCAAGACGATTTAAGTTAATTTTTGGTATCATCATGTTTTTCGTAATTTTTATGAGAATACGATTTTATTCGAAATATAAACAATTATAGAACCCAAATCAATAAAAAAACATTAGTTAATTAAAATAACAATAAACAAAAATTTAAATTCAAAATTTTTCCCAGTTGATTTGATCTATTAAATAAAAAAATTAAAGATATTCAAATTGATATTTTTATTTTAAAACTAAATTAGTACAAACGTAATTTTAATATCTAGATTTTTTCACTCCAAGGTTTAACTAATGTTTTTTTATTGATTTGGGTTCTATAATTGTTTATATTTCGAATAAAATCGTATTCTCATAAAAATTCCCAAAAACATGATTATACCAAGAATTAACTTAAATCGTCTTGAGGCACGTGTTGTTTTTAATTTTAAAAAAAAAGAAAAAATTCCCCAGTGTTATTGTATCATAAGGAAGCTTTTTGGGGGGCGCCGCAAAAGATTTAATTTTTGACGACCACCCGAGTATACATATACAGGCTGTTCCAGCTAACGTGCAGGTCCCTGAACCAGGTGATAGCTGAGGTAATTCTAATATAGGGAAGTGACATTCGTAATATGGTGTCTTAATTTGTGGCCGAGTTATTAACAAAAAATGCCAGCCACTCAGAGGGCTCCGTTAGACCCGGCAGCGCGACAGTAGAATGCTTTACGCATTCTCAAAATTTGTCTTCATTTTTCAAATATCTGCTACCATAGAAAAAATCAAAGTAGTTTATAATAAACAAAAAGAAATGCTACTTAACGACAATAGCGTTGCTTAGTTAGGAATATTACTGATACGTTACGCGATATAATTTGTTGGTGAATACGTGGTCGGCATGTGTAGCGGATAAAGAAGAACTACGTATCGTACAGGGCATGCAAAGAAGCTGCACAACGGAATAAAAGCACAGCGATTCGGAACATGGCAGAAATACGCCGATAATACCCGTTCGCAGAGAACACATACAGTCCTTTACCACATTAAGATGCTAAGGATAACAAGTAGGATCCTCATTACGACAAGTAACTATTAAATTTCTGTTGACCTTGTAAAAAGGAAAGTGGGTACCGCGACTACAAAATGGTCAGCGAACAGTGCACATTTTATGACGTCAACCATTCGTGGGCCAGATGACCGTCCGCGGCCCAGGAGACGCGCAGACCATTGGTCCCTTTACCGATAGCGCATTTCTGGGAATTGCAAAATGCCATAACTGACCTGCCGATTCTAAGAATTTTCCTCCTGCATACATCCTTCCACTTTTCCAAAGTCTCCACCCATCATTTCTTTAACCAATTAAAAAACCACAACAATTTTCCTAGCGACATTGAGATCACTAAATTTGGAAAAGAGCATATCGAACTTTCATCGAGATCGGTCATACGTGTATCCCCAATCAAATGATCTAAACCGTTAGCAGTTAGAACAAACAGATTATATTGTAACTCAATTATGTGTAGTATTTTCTAAAACGCATTTTTCAAAGTGAGGTTCACTCAGCCAATTCAGGGTGAACAGTGAAATTAGCGCTATTCATATCGTCAACGTTATTGTCCGATCGTCAACAATTTCTGTTTATAAACCCTGATGTCTTTCAATTATGTTACAACCAAAATCGGTCTTCTATGACTTTCCAATTTGTAGAAATAATTTGATAACAAATTTTAAAAACATGGGTTTGTATCTCGATATCGGATGGTTTGCAGACCTAATTTTCATGTTTGTTTTTCATCTTTCGGTGCGAATTATCGATACTGAAGAAAGATCCTCAGAATTTTGTTATACCCTGTATATTTACATTGCTATATCATGTAGATACACTAGTAGACATGTTTAAATGAAATTATTTACGATTGTGTTTCTTCCCTTTAATGCAGAGCTGGTTATAGGAACGCAACCAACGAGCATTTAATCGTTAGACAAAGGTGTAACGTGTGAGTAGTAGTTAAAACTCACTTCAATGAATGATTAATTACACGTTTACTGTGTTATTGTAATTGTTAATATGATGTTCTGACTATTGGACGACAGTTAGTTGCCACGCATCCTGATTGACTTTGAGATTATAAAATGCACGGCTAAGAAAGACAGATATTATATTTCTCTGAGAGATCGAACTGAGACTTTGTATCGTTGCTGAAAGGCCGTGTTAGTTTGGTCAGTAGTGACAAAACAACTCGGTACACACCAAACAAACAAATTATGTGCCTATACAGTGATGCCTTGTATGTACGTACCTGTAGTTGCTGTATTTCCATCATGACCCCAACCCCCCATTGGTTTTTTACCTTCTTGAATTTATTTCACAATGAATTCGGGTCAGAAAGTAGATTATTGTTTCATAAAAAAATTAATAATGTTTGTTCGAACTCTCTTTGCTTCACAGGATAATTGATCAACATCGTGTGAATGCCTTGTTTTGCGTACCAACTGCTTTACGTGTTATAAGACGTGCGGATCCAAACAGTGCACTCGGCAGCAAATATTCCACAAAATCGTAAGTTTTTCAACAGAAGTTCAATGTCTTTGATAGCCATTCCGAAAGAATTAAACCTAGCCTATAGAATATGTAGCAATCTCAACATTATCCCCTTAAATTTGAATGGGAATTACAATTTTTCATGTCCATAACTGTTCCACTTTTCCATTTATAAACCTTTATTAAACATTTATCGTGTTGTGCAGTCTGAGGACTATATTTGTAGCCGGTGAGTATTGTGACTATGAAACACAATTGTGGGCCGAGAAAGCGTTTAAGGTACCCATATTGAATAACTGGTGGCAATCGGAGACAGGCCACCCAATCACTGCACTATGTTTAGGCTATGGACACCATGGTACCTTACCGAAATTTAGTACTGGTCGTCCTGTGCCCGGATATCACAGTAAGTCATCGCAATAAGCCATCTCTGATCAAAAGTTTGGAGCAGTATACAGTATTTAGACGAGCTTACATTTTTCTTAAACAATGTTTATTAGACATATAGATATGATCATTGTTTTACTGAAAATGTCACTGTCAACTGTCAAAGGTACACCATCTGGTTGAGGGCTACAGCTGCAATAACAACTGAATCAAAACCTTATTGACCATTGTTGGATAAACTTGGTTAATTTGTTTATTTATTAATCATGATCTCAACTAGAATTACCCAAAAGTTATTTAAAATGATTGCGTGTCGCTCATTTGAATATAAATATTCTGTTTTGGATAGGTATTATTGCTTTAGATAGGTAGGAATTGCTTAAAATGGATAAAAACCACAATTTAGCATTAAAACGCGTAGTGTTACAATTAATTTAAACAGAGAAAATAAACACTTCAATAGTATGCAATTGTACTATGAACTAAAACATATACTCAAAGTGCGCACGATGTACTTTGAGTAAATAGAATATAAAATAGTAAATAGAATATTTAAAATCTAGAGTAAATATATAATATCTAGAGTAAATAGAATCTTTAAAATCTGAACTATCTCTTTCAGTGACGAAGATTAAACTTAAAGCTTACATGGAGCCTTCTGAACAGTTACGTGTAAAGATGACCATTGGATAATTCTATAAGTTGCATGGAATTTCATCGGAAGTGAAATAATAGGAAAACTAACATTTCTGATGCCAAGTATCGGCCAGGTCATTCGATTTAAGAACAGAGAGTCGCTTTTTGACAAGACGGTTTAGGCAATCGAACATTCGATACGGATTATTTTTTAAAAATTATATATGCTTTGAATCATATAGAAATATCATTCGTTCTACAGTCAATAGTGACATCTCCAATATAAACTTAATCACCGTTCAAACAAATTAGTTGTATTTAAAATCTGTAACATGCATCAAACTTTTGAATGAAGTGTACATAGTTGTCATTTGATCGACC
Source organism: Mimumesa dahlbomi (assembly GCA_917499265.3). Lineage (NCBI taxonomy): Eukaryota > Metazoa > Arthropoda > Insecta > Hymenoptera > Crabronidae > Mimumesa > Mimumesa dahlbomi. The sequence goes on along the minus strand of OU824118.1, from coordinate 3,190,071 downwards.
ATGGTCAAGTAATAACAGAAAACATGTTGTTATTTTGCAGTTGAAATTTTGCGAAAAGATGGTACCAAGGCGGAATACGACGAACTCGGAAGAATAGCGATAAAGCTGCCGCTTCCACCTGGTTGCGTTTCAACTCTTTATGAAGCCGACCAACGATTCAAGGAGATATACTTCTCTACTTACCCTGTAATACTATTTCACTCATAAACATATTTGAAATATTTCACATATTTCTATAGTTAAAAAGAACAGTAATGAATTTCCAATCAGTATAACGTGCGTTCCACGTCAGGTGCTCAAGGTTTTTTCCGCCCTGTCACGGATTTTGATAAAATTTTAATATGTTGTAGCTAACGTCGAAAAAAAGACATTTGAAAAAATTTTCAAAATATTAAATATTTATTGAGTTTCAGGCATTTCAAAGGTTTGTGCATAAGTTTTATGAAAATGTATAACTCTCAAACCACAATAGATACAAAATTTAGCAAAATACCAGTTAATTCAGGGAGCATCCAAATTTTGGAAAAAATTATAAGTATAATGCAACTTCCTTTTAAAGTGATGAAAAAATGTTTTTAATTTTTTAAACTTAAATTTCATCCAATGTGTACCTGAAAAACTTTTTTTTCAAATGTGTTTTTTCGAAGGTACTTACAACACATTAAAATTTTACCAAAATCCGTGACATGGGGGGGGGGACATCCTGATCATTTGACGTGGAACGCAACCATAAGGAAAAATGCAACAAATTTGTATTCACATCTATTTACATTTGCAATGGCTTAAGGATATTAAGTTGCTGTGTCCGTCGAAGTTTAGAGATTTGATATTTGTATTGACATACTAACCTAGGTACCTAAACTTTTCTAACCCGTAAATATTTATCAAAGAATCTTAACCCCTACGTAGCTGAGATACAATAATGGAAACACATGGTAGGCTTCATACCAGTTAGTCAAGTTTCCAGAAACTTTATTTCGAATAATTAAAATAACAATTTTCGAGAAAGTTCTCGAAGACCTGTTAATTCCATTTGCCATTGTTTGATGATTAAATAGTGAGAATACACATAATTATTCGACACGGAATTGTACTAATGCTGCAAGCTAAGCTACAATAACTACAAAAGTATTTATGAATTTGGTAAATATCGATAGGTGGTATTTCATAAGGCAATCAATAGTTAAGCACAGGAAAATGAATGAGAGAGATCTTCATGTTTATGACGATCAGTATAATAGCATTTATCAGCGAGAACTCTATCTTTTCGGAGTACCGGCAAGAAGTTCAAACCGCTTGATTTCCGTCCTTTAGAAACGTGTGTGTAAGGGCTAATGGCACGATAGCATGACTGCTCAGTGGCATGTTATTGTATAATAATTCAATAAAAGAGTATTTGGCCTGTGATAAGAAAAAAGTAGAGCTTTTCGAAAAACAGGTCTGCATCGACCAACATGGTACTTGTCCTAGAACCTGCGTGAAAACGCGTATGCGCAACTCGGCAGAACTTCTTCTGGTAACAGTACAACGCCCTCTTGAACTGCATCTTTAACATAACACTACTCTCCAAAAGTCTTCTCGTGGAGTATCATTATGTATGGGATACCCATATTCCAAGCAATTACACTTGTCATTAATACTTTACATTCTGCTTGTTGATCCATGATTCCCGTAACATTTAAGTATCTGTTACGTTTTCAAAACTCAACTACCGCATAAAAAGATAGTCTTATTGTTAGATAGGTCCCATGCTAACTTACAGTTCCCAAGGAGGATTTCATTGTTTCCTCGTATTTACTCAGAAAGTGTATGGTTATTATTAATTCGCAACGATTACGAACATAAAGTTTTGATGAATACCGTAGAATTGAGCCGTTTATTCTGAAAATGACGTAACCCCATTTATGTTTGAATCGCGATAGGGTCATTCCATGTGAAATCAACACACTAAATTGAAAAATTTGACATGACCATCTCAGAATTTGATGAAATATGGTACGAAGGTTGTCCTTATAGAGATTAAGAAAAATGCCCATTTCTTTCAAATATCTCAAACGGTTTTAAAATTACGGCTATGTAAAGTTTGCTAAAATCCGCCAAAAAAGCGTAACCGACATATGTTAAAATCACAATAGCTTTTCTCCTACTTGAGCTAGAGAGATGGGACTGGTGTCATTTTACTCGGGTTTAAATGCCCCTTCTTTTAACGTACAACACAACATACTTTGTTATAAAAAGTTTTTTTGTATGTAGGGCATAGATCGGAGAAACAAGAAAGGGTAAGGAAGGCGATAGTAAAGGTTATCATTAAGGAAAAGGTAATAGAAGGAAATGATTAAAAGTAATGTCAGGAAAGTCAAGGATAGTGAAGTAAAAGACTCGGATGAGTAAAGTATAGAAGAGGTGTATTCAAAAACAAAGGTCAAAGCGTACTGTCCTGAGATACGCAGTGCATCTCCTTATATGCACTGGTCCTCGCTTGAAAGCGCGTGACTTTGTCAGGGTGGTCTAATTTGTCACGCGCTTTCCCATATTCCAGATCTGAACACTCGAACGACTCGAACTGTCGCGAGTTCGGGAAAAACAGCAAAAGCCGTGAGAAAAGTCTACATGTAACATCAAATTCAAAAATTTTGATTTTGATTTTCTCAAAAAGTGCCACTTTTAAATTTTTTAAAAAATTCCTATAAATAATTTATACTTTTGGTAAGTGATTCTCAAAGTTTCAAAGTGGGACGCTAATGGGTTCATAGTTAAATAATAATTTTAAAAAAGGGTGTTTTACGAAACCGTTAGTCACCCTACGTACTACAGGTTTCTTTACTATATTACATTAATCAAGAACATAAAATAAAATTTTTTACACTTACATCTTAGGCAAAAGCTATTCAGAACTTGATGCTTTGTGAAATTTTTATGGCTTCTTCAGATGTTATTGCATAAATCCTTCTTGTAGGAGTGGTGGGATCAACTTTACAAAGTACATCTGCTAGTGGAATTCATAATATGTCCGGTTTTCTTGGATATGAAAATGATGATGAAGGACCAGCAGGATGCAGAAATGTCACTTTTACTTCATCTTCTTCTTCATTCTTCTCCAACACATATGCCAGCCACCACTTTTGGTCATATATAGCGGTTATATATCCAATAATTTCTGTCATTCGTAGCTTTTCAGGGCATTTTTGGATAATCACTGTTTTCTCTGTTGTATCTTTCGAGAATATTTTTACACATATCTTTGATATGTTTGAATTTACAGGCATATAAGCATGATATTGCTGTGTTCCCTTAATAGTTATTGCTTGGTTGAAACGGTTATTCAGAAATTTCTCAGACACAACATACTCATCTTGTGTGGAGAAGGTGAAATTAATTCCAGATAAATTTTCAACTCCCCATTCATATAGTTGGATAGGTGTTAAAATTTGGTCGTCATATGGACGTTGCAGACTTGCTCTTGCAGCAAGTCTCTTCATTGAGCACCCAACTCCATCACATGGTCCTTTTCCATGGGCAGTAGCAGAAAAATGCCATTCTGCCTTTACACCAAAGTCGTGCTTATGATAACATAATTTGATAAAGTTCTTCTTATTTTTATATTGTGCAGCGCATCCATCTGAGTAATAAAAAGCTTTTATGGCACTGATTGAAACTTTGTTGTCATGAATTCGATAAATTTTTTCTGGTATGTATACAAGGAAACAGTATTATGCTCCAAACATGGTTAAATTATAACAAAACTTGAATGCTTAAGTTTATTATTCTCTCTGTAATAAATCACAAATGGGTATATTGTCACATGATCACTTGCCCAGTGGAAACTTTGAACTTCGTCCTGAAAGACAATATTACACTTTTCAGAGATATCTACGTTTACTATAAACTCAGACTCTTTAATATTTTCTTTTTTGTCATTAATGAATAATGACTGCTGCTTTGCAATAAGGTTATGCTTTTTTTAAATGGTCAGTTTATCACAGAAAATATTTATAAAAATCCTCATTAGATTTCTGTAAAATTTCGAGACTGCAACGATTAACAGACACCCACTCCTACAGGACGGATTTATGTAATAATATCTGAAGAAACCATAAAAACTTGAAACTTTGAGAATCACTTACCAAAAGTATAAACTATTTATAGGAATTTTTAAAAAATTTTAAAAGTGGCACTTTTTGAGAAAATCAAAATCAAAATTTTTGAATTTGATGTTACAAAAAAGCTTTTTATAACAAAGTATGTTGTGTTGTACATTAAAACAAGGGGCATTTAAACCCGAGTAAAATGACACCAGTCCCATCTCTCTAGCTAGAGTAGGAGAAAAGCTATGGTGATCTTAGCATATGTCGGTTACGCTTTTTTGGCGGATTTTAGCAAACTTTACATAGCCGTAATTTTGAAACCGTTTGAGATATTTGAAAAAAAATTGGCATTTTTTTTAGTCTCTATAAGGACAACCTCCGTACCAAATTTATCAAATTCTGAGATGGTCACGTTTATACCCTATGTTGATTTCACATGGAATGACGCGATATTGAAGGGCTTGCGTTGGATTAAATTGAAAAATATGCGTAATAGATAACATAGTAGAAGAATGTTTTTATGTTTCTAAAGAAATATTTCTATTATGAAAGAAATAATATGTCTTTGATGGGTATAAATGGACTTACGCCACTTTCAAAATCAGAGAATTGACATTCAATTTTAATCCTGTTAGTGCCAGCGAGCCGATCTATCGGCCCGGGGCCTTATGCGAAAAGTGCCACGGGCCAATGTGCCGTGGTCGACCGGCCGGCCGCCGGACTTCCTATACGTACCAAAGGACTTTATCTCAGCCTCGATTGTTTACGTTCAGATCATTATTTTTCTGAGTATCAAATGTCATTTGCTTACACTAAGTCTTTATCTCCTTTGTCAATATTATGGACTACATCATGCTTCCGTTTATTTGGTTTTTCTTCAATCTTTCTTTGGCGGCAATTAGTGGAACTCGAAGCGTTTTCCAGATTTCTTCTATTCCAAAATTTGGATTTAGTCAGTACATAAATTATTTTGAAATAATACCTCGGTCAATAATGGCAGAGCAAATTCAAAAAGATAGTGCAGAAAGTTTGGTGCCATCACATTTTGACAACAGCAAATCGGAGTTTTGTTCTTTATCAAGCTATTCATATAAGCGCGCGTATCAAATCGACCAGTGGCATTCTTCGCATGTACTCCGTAAAATGCTTGGCACTAAAAATAATAAGAAAGCTCAAGTCCATAGGAAAGATAAACATCCCTTGAAATAATAAAAAATGTATTCATTTTTATATTATAAAATCAAAAATAATATTCGACTTTTATTCTTTGTTAAATAATTTTTACATTAAAATTAATAATATTAAAGTTCTAAGTTCGAGACACCACTTCAGTTCCTTTTTTTCTATTTTTACACTGAAATTCATCCTAAAAGTTTCACAAGCTTTCTCTTCCGACATTTTAATATATTCAATATCCTTATACAGTTCTTTTGCAATTTAATTTGTTATAAAGAAATTTGTAACAAATTGCTAAAAATTACAAGGGCATATTCGGAGACCCGTATGAATCCGTTGAGGAACGAAAATAAAATTTGAAATTAAATTGTTTATAACAAACTTTTTGTGACAAATTCATAGCATATTGATTATTAAACAGAAACGTGTGATCTTATAAAATTTTATTGCACAACAGTTTCCATATCCATTTGAAACTCTCACAATGGAACTTACGCTCTTTCAAAATAAACGTTCTCATCACTTCATTAGTCGGCAAATTTTCGTATTACAAAATCCTAATGATTTAAAATATGTTAGTAACAATTCGCCTCATAATGAAAAGATGATCTAAAAGTAAGACTATTATGGTAGTTAAGTCGCTTTCTTGGAAAATGGACTTAGTCGCTTTCTTGGAAAATGGTTTATTGCATTGATAACTTGGCAAATCCTCAGTTCTTCATTAGCTTAAAACATTCAGGAAGAGATAAAGGCGGTCACTCAAAAGCGACTTATGATATCAAACGTTACAGGGCTATTACGACACAATGGATGCTGGTTACCGGGACGAGCACGGTTTCATTTACGTAACGTCACGTGACGACGACGTCATCAATGTGGCAGGTCACAGGCTGTCCACCGCTGCTCTTGAAGATGTTGTTTTGGCACATCCAGATGTGGTTGATGCAGCTGTCGTAGGAGTTCCGGACTCCACGAAGGGAGAGGTGCCTTTATGTCTGTATATTGCAAGACAAGGTATATTTCTCCTGCCTAATTGTTGCTTCTAGATAGCAACCTAGATATAAATATTAACATCGCGAATTTTTTACTAATAGCCCGATACACGACTTCAAAAAGAAATAGCTTTAACGGTTTTGTTCTTTACGAAACTATATTTCTTTGTCGATCCTTGCATTGATGTGAAGTTCAACATATGAAGAAATTCGATAATGAAGACGGAAATAAAAACATTCTTTGCAACTATGTTAAGCGTAGCCAAAAATATTGGGAACACTTCAAAATAAATTTATAACTATATAACTGCGATTTTCAAAAACAATGGTTGATTTTGATAATGCATTATATGTAAATCTAGAAATTTGAAAACTCAAAAATATGCAAACATAGTAGCGTCGTATATTATTGCAATACTATTAAAAACAGGATTTGTCTTATATTGTTGCAGACACTACGAAAAATGAAACGGAAATATCTGAAGAGCTCATTACGCTCGTTAGAAAATTAATCGGACCTATAGCGTCATTCAAACTGGCAGCAGCGGTTATGGCACTACCGCGAACGCGTTCCGGAAAGATAGTTCGGAAGTCCATTTCCACTTTAGCCAGATCCAAACTAGTGAAGGTAACACACTTTTCTACTGCCTATTTCACCTAAATGATAATCATGGTTGTCGTACATTTTATAGAAAAGTTATGTGATATAAACGAACCTATTCTTAAATAACTCATATCTTGTACAATTTTCTAACTTGATGTTCGTAGTTACGTAGAATAGATACAAGTAACAAGAGATGTTTTTCAGATTCCGAGCACGATAGAAGATGCATCGGTATACCACGAGATTAAAGCGGTCCTTCAAAAACTAGGATATGCCAAAACAGCACCAGATCCTGAATAAGAAGCATAGTACAATCATATTTCAACATACGTATCTTGTTATAAATTCACGCGTTATATTATAATTAAAGAAACTCGAAAATAACGAAATTCGAACTAATATTTATGTATGGCGATATGTAATACGATAAATACGGTTATATAAAATCCTGCTTGTGCAGCAGTACGATATTAAAACTTTTAAAATGGAACTAATAAAATAAATAAACGTCTTACTAACAATTCTGTTTTAACAAAAGTATGTATGTATGTATGTATGTATGTGTGTATGTATATACATATACATATACGTACAATTCGAAAAATAAACAGTGGGAGATTAATTATTGAAAAGTATTTATTTCAATCATTATTATACCTCTATCTGTGCATAATATAACATTACTTTTTTCTTCTCAGAAATATATAAATGAATTTGCGCTGTTTAGGTTAATAGTTCTAATTAGCATTTGTCCTGCAGAAAAATAAATATACAGGGTGTACCTAAACACTGGAGATCTTTTTCATAATCGATAGTGCGCATCCAGAGATGACAAAAAACAATAAACTTAGGTTTGCATCCATCCCTTGTCAAGATGCAACAGTTTTGTGACAAACTTTTAAAACAGTTATATCTCCGATATGGTACTTAATTAGGAGACTCATTCTTGTTTTAATATTACCGGGGAAGATCAAAGTTTATAAAAAACATTTAACTGCAACAAATAACGCCGTTGAGTAACATTTATTGTTGTTATTCTAAACTACTTCAATTGCTAATATCATAGCGGGTTTTCAAAATTTGAGACAAATTAAAGATATTTGTCAATACTTCCCTTCCGAAGATAGTTATATTTTATTTATTAAATTTATATAAAATTATTATGTATTTTGCTGTAATATTATAATAAAAATCACGCTTCTACGTCTGGCCAGACCACTTTCGAGATATAAATTTCTATAATATTTTTCAAAAAGGTCGTGTCTCACGAGAGGTGGGTGTTTGCATATCTAACGATTGTAAATTTATTGGTTTCTTTTTAGTCGTTTGATATATACCATCAATGCTGAAAAAGTCTCAAATGTCTAGTTACACCCTGTATTTCGTTATACATGTACTGAAAAGAAAACATCGAAAGAGATGAAGTACAGAATATACACGTATGTATAGATGAATATTTGAAAACTCTTACACACAGAACAATCCGAATTTATCGAAGAGATGTTTACTTTTGATAAATTCGAAAATTTTCAAATAGTTACCTATATATAATTAAATAGCAATACTGCATACGTTTCTATCACATGTCGAACATAATTATTATAGTATCTTAAGAAATTATCCCACCCTGATGACTTGAATCTGTTTAGATAGTTTTATATCTTTAAATTTAAATGGCCCTTTAAATTTGTATGAAGCCTACACTCTGTGAAATTAATAACCATGAATTGCAATAGGCATTCAGGTATCTCAAATTTCAATGTGAAAATTTCGTAATAATTCCAAAATGTAGAAATATCTAAGAATTTTCAAGGGCTACAACGTTAAAAATGTTAAGAACTTTGTGTTTAAAGAAAGGATTAATTTTTCATTCTTGAATTATTACCATTTCCACATTTCAAGATGTTTGAGAAATTTGTAATTAGGTAATAGATCCAATAGTAACAAACAGAAAGAAATTTCTTCCTGTGTGAACAGTTTTTCAAATGTTGAATACTTGCTAATAATTCTACATATTTAAGTTGTTCAAAATGTGCATAATAGTTACTGATAAAACTAAATATTTTAGCACTCTTTTGGATTCCTAGGGTGGTGTAATTTCTTCGTTGCTAAAAATTTCAAATGCTCTCACTGTAAGTCGTTGTCAGTGGCATAATAGCAAATACAATCGTTGGATTAAAAAATACGTATAAAAAAAGGCACATTGCCTTTGTTTGATTATTTAAAACTACAATGTGTAACTCAGTATGACTAGATAAAATGCATTTGCCTTTTATAATACTTAAAAATAAGCGTAGAAAACCTGATGAACAAAAAATTTCTTACAAAAAACCGTAATGGTTTTATGAGCAGCAAACTTACTTATTTAACATATTTTTAGTTTCTTACATTTTCTCTTTATTTACACAGAACTTCAATTAAGGTATCTGTAATAAAATCAATAAATTTACTGAGTTCATTGAGAACACCATTAAATTTCTACAAGTTTCAAAACAGAAAATTGATAACTAACTGCAAATTTATAGTTTTCGAAATATTCAATGTGAAAATCAACATTCAATTGTCCCCTGTTTTATTACTGTAACTTAAGTGTATAAAGGAATATCATAAGGTATAAACGAAACGTTTTGTCGCTCAGAGTAAGAACTAACAGTTTGGTCGATAAATTTTAATTTTGGGTTTTCACTATATTTTCTAAAATCGAAAGCACTTCCGATTGCATGAAATATACATAACGTCTTTTATACTATGAACTTGATAAGTGTACAAAATGTTTTCCTCCGTGTAATTCAGTAGAAATATATTTTTCTTTTGGTAAAAGTTAGATGTGTCAACGCGCAACAATTTCCAGTCATTGAATTTTCGGGATCAAAAATACTGACGTATGAATGAAAAAATGTGCATGTCATCCGCTGAAGAAAATTTCGCTAAAAGAAACACATTTGATATACTTATCATGCTAATACTCGTGTATGTATTACAGCATCGGTTTTTCGCCTTTGTTTACAAAGTCCTTGAATTTAAACAGACATCACTATGTACATAATGCGAACGATTCGCTAAAATATTTACAAAATAAAAACAATTGATTTGTTTCACATACACGGCGTTACAGTAACACAAAATTAGCGATCTTACATGTATATGGTGCGTTCTATATCAAGTGATCATACACTTGTTGCACGTTACATCAAGGATTGTTATGCAGTTTTAGTATGTCGTACACATCTCAGTAAAAATATATTCTACAATTTGACTGCACTCCAAAATATAGGTAATTTAAAGAAACTAACTTGTTGGCCAACTAAGACTGAATGGAGTATAATAAAAACCGTTAAAATCAGCATGGCAAGGTCATAATCATTATTTAAATCAAAATCATCCAAGATTCGTTACGAAAAATGTATTGTTTTCTATTTGATGCCCCATCGTCCTGCTCATAGAATATTTGTTAGGTTCTACCTAACCATACCCTACAAATAGCAAAATCTGCATACTTTGAAACTACACTAGTAAAAGTAAGGGTAAAAGAAGGATGAGGAAGATCTTGTGAAAGCAAGGAACAATACAACTCGACTAAGTGCCAGTCCCCCAACTGTATACCGTTATACACTGAATGAGAAATTTAAAGACTTTAAACGACCATTATCAATATTAATCAAAATGTCAGAACAGTGTTTTGCAAGGCCTAAGATGTTCAACCTTACGCCAAAACCTATTTCTAGAACATTATTGTCCGAGTTTAAACTTAACTCTAAACACAAAATAAATTGCTTTTCTAGTCGCTCTAAACCCTAGAGACCAGAACTGATTTCTATTTTGCAATCGCAGATTGTGAATTAAACAAGGTGGATAAATAACCATTCCAATTTAGGTATTTCTCGGACTATAAGACGCTTCAGACGATAATACGCAGTTGAAATTTATAACATGATTTTTAGAAAAAGATATTTTAATATTACTTACGGATGAAAATGTTTATTTATTGTTAACATAACTCGTACTAGCAATATTCAGTTCATCTTCACTCTTAGTACTATCACTCGTCTCATTAATGTCACCGTTCGTATTATTTTCATCTGAACTATTGTTGTCACTCTTTAATTTTGAAATATTTAGTTTCTAATTTTTTAAAATATTTTAATGTTACCTTCGGACCATAAGACACACCCAAAATTTGAGTCCATTTTTCTGTGTAACAAAGTACGTCGTATAGTCCAAAAAATACGGTAAATAATATTTCAAAAATTATTTCAAATAACATTTCAAATACAAAGTTATTCCGACCAATCCCGAATGTTTCTATCAGTGACCCGGCAATTACCATAATCTGTCATAAACACTGAAAAAACGAAAAATTCTTCACAATGTCAGAATACATTACTGATAAATGCAAGAAAAACGTAATTACAAGTATAAACCTATCAATCTCTCATCTCATACTACATATGATAGTGACCACTAAGCAATACTAATCATTATCTGAACAGAGCCTTATATCAACCTCTATGTCAATAAAGCCATCTTGGAAAAATACAGAAAAATACAATCAGACAATGATACTATCATTCAGTATTCTCAGAACCCCTCCATATGTCTACGCTTTCTCTTCTATAAACATTTTGGAAAAATCTGTATACATAATTATACATAAAGTAGCCCGCAAACACAAAGCATTTAGGCAGGCTCCACAGTAGAAAATGGTTTTCTCTCACTGTCCAAATTTGTTCATATCTCATACAAGGAAACTGTATAATCTTGGTAGGAAACTACCAGTTAGAAATAATACGCTTACAAAAAAGAAGGAGTTTCCTATTTCTCATTTTGATTATATGCTATAGACTAGCGGACCGATCTATATGATCAGCTGTGCACTACTTGTCACATAACTGAAACATGGTAAAACTTATAAGAGGAAAAATGTATTAATCTGAATTGCTAATGAATAATTAGAAAACGTATGAGTGTACAGCTAATAATATTTTCCGGAAAGCAATGTTGATACCACATTGTAAAATTCTACACTCTATGCTTCCACGATCACAACTGCAAACGATGGCTCAACGGCTTCTCCACACATCCTAAAATAACGATTGAACCGGGTTTTGTTGGGTAGTTTGGAACCGGGCTGAACAAGATAAAGGATTGAGGAGAAATGCAAAAGAAATTGAAGAGAAATACTAAAGGCCCTTCATTTATATGTATAAATGTACTTGACTATTTTTTATCTCGTGATCTACACCATTAATCCAAAATAACGGTCCCCAATATTTTGATACACCTTACAAGACTACTACCTCCAAAAATAGAAACCAAAAATTAACTCTGGAAAAGGTCAGACAATCCTATTCAGCTTTTATATCTCAAGTAAATTTGCAGTAAAGATTGATGTCAAAAAGATGCCTAAAACTTAGAAAACGTAGCAACATTTACACATAGCAAAATTCGACAAAAGAATGTGGTAACGTACCTGGGGATTTCCCTAAATCCCCAGCTTTGCTTCATCAACTAAGTTAAGACCCGAAACGTGAAGCCGACAAAGTTTTCCTCCAATAAACCTCTAGTTAATTAAAAACCTAAAAATAAATCAATTAAAACCTTGTAATACAATCTTTGAATTAGACATACTTTAAATTACGTCTGTCCAATCTAGTTCAACATACACCCTACCACTATGCAATGCACACATATTGTAGAAAGAAAATGTATTGAAGAAGGCTTCCATTTAACTACTGAACACTACATGATGGCTTTTGCATATAGCTCATTCCATACAAAATCGATCACTTGAAACATTTTCAAAATCACTGACGTAATAGCTTTTGACATGCCAAATACGAAACCAACTTTGTTTTCTCGAAATTTTGAAAATTCCTCAACCTACCACGGTTCAAAGTATGACAACTTATGAAAAATGTAGTTTTTCCAAAATTTATTTCGCGGTAACGGAAAAGAGTTGCAACAACATCTTTATTCATTTTAAACGGAAAAGACTATACTTCTCAATAAAAAATACAATTGGCATGGCTACTTATATTGTTAAACAATTGAGCACAGCTCATGGGAAAATAATTTTAAAAAGTAGAAAAACATTAATAAAAAATTGCTAAAGTTAAAAGAAGACGTTAAATAAATAAAAAATTACGCGATTTACAAAGAAATAAATACTATGCAAATCTCCTTATTTATGCTATGGCTCATCAAAAACGATTGATCCTACCCTCAAAACATCACATTTAATAACCTTGCTATACAGGATGTAAAAAAATGCGGGGAGCCTTTTTCAGAATCGATAGTACGCACCAAAGGATGAAAAAAATGGCTCTAAAGTTCTGCCTAAAAACCACCCCCTATCGAGATATACATACATGTATAATAGTATAACCCCTTTATTAACAAATTTTTGAAAAATCATATTTCCGAAATGGTACGTCGGTGAGGACCGATTTTGATTGCAATATAACCGGACAAGATCAAAGGTAATAAGAAAAATATAATTTCAGCGATTGTTGCCGTTAAATAACATTTATACTTGTTTAATCCAAACAACTTCGATTACCTATATCATAGCAGGTTTGTAACATCTCAGGAAAAATTAAGAGCACTCACTAAGACTGCCTTTCCGTAGATAGTGATATTTTTTTCGTAAACTTTAGTCTCTTCCGGTAATAATAAAATGTAAATCAGTCCACTACGACATACCATTTCGGAGATATGATTTTTAAACAATTTTTTACAAAGTGCATTACATCCCGATGCAGGGTGATTTTTAGACAAAACTTTACATACTTTTTTTCATCTTTTGGTGCGTACTATCGACTCTAAAAAAAGTGTCCCCGTAATAACAATACACCCTGTACAGTCATGTATAGCAAAGATTTATTCCGATACATCTTGGGCAGGTATGTTGTAAAAGTAGAATTAGATTAGCATAGAAGAGGAACATATTCCAGCAACGTAGTACCACCCTTGTATGTATGTACCAACTACTATTCAACTGCGGTATATAAAAATTCATAACATGTCAATTGTATTTGGAAGCACTTTTATTATTTGGTTAATATATTTTAAGGGATACTGTTGCAATTTTGTCAAAAAAAAAAGAAAAAATTGGAAAGGACGAGCACCCGTGGGAGACATTCAAATTAATACATAGAAGAACTATTATAATATGAAAAATTATTCGCCAGCTAGTAACGAAAACTTTAAAGCACAAAATAAAATATAACGTTTTTATTAAGAAGAGATAATTGCTAATCAATATATTTTGAAATAATTGCAATACGATTGGGGTTGTGACTGTTTGTTATCTACACTGTTTTGATCCGCGATACTCGGTATTGTTTAGTCTTGTTGAAATATAATAATGAACCACTTTTCCAGATTTCCACCTATTACTTTCATTTGAAAAGAAATTACCAGTCAATCTGTTCAAAAATTTAGGACACTATTATACAACAATAACTGCTTTAAAAAGATTGGCCAAAAATTTTGGTAACACTTATGTGATTAAATTTAGTTTAATATACAGATGAATTATTTTTTTAAGTCTCATGTGATTAGCGTAATTTCCCTGATCAAAACGATATATTTTTAATTTTTGAACAAAAATTTTTGTAATTAACTCGCGAGTAATTTTTTTCATACTATAAATCGTTCCTACGACACATTGTAAAATGATTTTATTGTTTCTAGACCGTTTATCGAAATTGTAAGTTGAAATACTCGTTTTAGTAATTGATGTTGGTTGAAAATTAATCTTCAACTTACATTATTTTTTGAACATTTACAGAAGGATTATAATAAACTTCAAAATTTTCTGTAGAGATTACCGTAATTTAAACGTTTCTTGTTTATTTGCATATCTATTGCTTTATAGTTTCAGAATTACGCGTTTTCAATCAAAGTCAAGCCGTAAATTCTGATTGGCTATGACTGAATAAATTATAAAGGTTTCCAAACAATCTTTAAATGCTATTCAGAAATTATATAAAAAACCGCAATTTTGTGTGCAATAATGGTGATCACTTGACGTAGCACCTTCGTGTACAGCTCCATTTTAGGTGATGCCTAAGACCAATTTTCTTGCTCGTTATATAATGACTGAACATGTATTTAACAATTTCTATTTTTGCATAAATCGAAGCAACGAGGCTTTGTAAATTTGAATTGCATTTATAATTTGTGTTTCGTTTACCGTAACGCATAAACTAGCCGTAAGAATCACAATTGACCACGGGGTATATTGTACACATTTATCCGTACATTGCTTAATATAATACATTGTGCTCATTAGACGTATGAGACCATCAAATCGCGCGACTTTATTTATTGAAGTAATTGGAATTTTTCCGTCGAACGTTTCGGAGAAAACAAATCGTATTTTCTAAATGTCGTTGTTATTGAAATAAAATTCGGTCGGTACTGGAATCAATCTGTTTTGTGGCATTATCTGATTCCATGGCATATTCCTTACATTCTCCCAGCTTAAATAAATCAAATTTTTTAAGTTTGTCTTCTTTGATTAAACTTAAAAAATAAGTTAAATTGAACTTAAAGTTAAAAGTTACAAATTGCCCGAAAAATGGTGCTGTCTGTACAGGAATTTTTAAATAATAACAAGTTTCTCCATGATTTGTTAAACATCGCAATATATGTTATCAGATTGACATCCATAAATATACTTCTGTTACACTAAAGAACTAATTTGTTATGTGATAACTGTTATCGATCCTTCCAAAGGTTTAGTGTAAACATAACAAATATTTCTTCAAACGAATAAACACATTACTTAATATTGCTCATACATTAAAAATAAAAAAGATAATATTTTGAAAAGTGTAATGTAAATTTTTTCAATCATTATTTACGGACAACTTTCTGAATTCAACTTCGCCTATACAATTCGAGTCCCCATTTTCAACCCATGTCCCTATAGTTCGATCAACTCTAGAATTTTTCATAGTTCATACTATGCCCATAATTCCCTATTTCTGTTCTACAAAATGTTTTTTAACCATGAATTGATATTGCTCGCAATATAATGCGCAACACAACATTGTTATTTCATTTCATGGAAAGTTTGACACAATCACTAATCGTGCCTGATGTATTCCCCGCAAAAAGCCGGCTCAGAAGCAATCGGAATGCGATTTAAAGATAGAATTTAAATAAAGAATATGGTTTACTATGACACGAACTGATTTGAGACATGAAAAGTAAACGCGGGTCGATTAATGCAACGTCTGTTCACAGCTCATCTAATATAGTTTGTTGCATTGATGAACCTGACGAACCTTCAGTTTTTGAATTTCCTAAGAAAATTGCAAAGTGGGATACGATATGACGTCCACTTCCTGGACATTTAGTTTTCACTTTAATTTAATGAAATGCCTTGTATCCACGAACTGATATCGCTTGCGTCGCAGCTAACACTTTCATCCATCTCGGTTTTTCTATTTTCCAAAATACTCTGCGCTGCAGTCCTTCCGGTTAAGTATGCTCCATGCACGGTGCTATAGAATGACGAGTGCGTATGCTCCCCGGCAAAGGCAATTAGAATAGAACCTGATTCGTCCGTAACGGGTTCAGCTAAAATGTTGACATCCAATTGACTGGCACCAACCGCCATGGCTGTATAAGATCCACGTGTAAAGGGCTGAGAAAACCAAGAGGTCCGAACGCAGGTCTTTGGTGCCGGTACAAAGGGATCGTTAAGAAATTTCCGAAGTATAGTTGTACAGATATCAGATACTTCTGTTGTATCTAGTTGTTCCATATATTCGGCAGCTTTTCCGGAAATCCAACCAAGCAGCAATGTCTCAGATATTTTAGTAAATGAATAGATTTTTCTATACCAAGTTTTAGATATATCTTTCTCATCTTCGGCGAGTCCTCTGTCGTCCCACAATAACATAATTTCCGAAACATCTGAATTCAAAAATGGTCGATCGTACTCGAGAAATATTTTATCGACTGTTCCGAACATTAGGTGGTTAATGGCTTCCAGTTTTCGGCTCGGCAGTGGTGGATCAAATATTTCACAGGCTTTAGATTTTAACACGCCTAGTGGTAGCGTGCAGATTACGTGCTCCGAAAGAATTCGCTTACCGTTCTCGCATTCTATTTCGATCAATTTGTTGGTGGAAGCATGCTCTGCGTGTCGTTGCCACCTAGAATGCAAGCAATTCCAAGTAAAATTACAAAACACTTTGTAGATGAAATTAAGTTTTCTCAAAAGAAAATCCCTTAGATATGGCTATGAAACCTGTAGGTAACTAACGTTAACTTGTCGTTCGTGTTTGATTTCAACTCACAAAATCCAGTGAGTTTAAGCGAAAAAGACTGTAGTTGGAGAGAAAGAGCTTTTAAGATCAATGGGAGTCAGTTACCTACAGTACTGCATTAATAAAGATGTGGTCGTTGAATCTGCTTTGGTTCCTGTTTGGCGAAGGCGAGATGAGATTTATGACAATCATAAATTTCAATCTGAGCTTGATCACACCTACTTTTTTTGGTGGCCCGTTTTTCTATTTTTCTTATTAACGACATTCATACGTAAAGTGTACAATGAGCACGTTTAATTCTGTCCGTCTGATTTCTCTATACTCTCTCGCTTTTCTTTAGTCTTTTTATCAAACCTCCGTCTTACCATATCAGAAAAAGATAGAGCAGAAAAAGCAACAACAAGAATGCAAGATGGAAGAGATAGAACCTGGACCGTATCCGTAAGTAACGCCCCGCAAGTGCCAAGTGATAAGAAGCAATCTTGAGTCTATCTCAGTTTATTAAGTCCCACATAGTTCCTTGGCAGATACTAATAGACATATTGTTGCGTGCGCGTATTATTATATATCACGCTGCGTATTTAGGACAAGAGCATTATGATAACCAAAGAATTTAGCGGTAACCCTTAACGAAGTAGTTTCTCGCTTGCGACCGTATGTCACGTTAGAAATGTCAAGACTGATCCTGTCGAAACTCGCTATCTATGAAATGTGGACACGGTTGTCTAGTCAGTTAAGTATCAGCAACGAAGCAATTAACATCTCCAGTGATATATAAATGAACAAAGAAAATTGACTGCATAATTACTGAAACCAATTGCAACCTGGTGAGAATCATGTATACAACGTTATCCTCCGGTAGGGGTTAACCTAAACCTGTTTACTATTCAACCGTTGTTGCATGAATCTGCGCTACTATACTAGAAATACCCGATAATCGGAAGAATGATAGGTGCCAGTAGTTATGACATGGCAGATGACGCTTTATACTCATAACAATATTTACCTGATTCTGTTAACAACGTGTCTCACAAGCACACTTGATTTTGGTATATGTTTTGAGACCGGCTCTAAAATAGCGCTGTATCCGTCAGGGAGACTAATGTTCCCCCCCTGCAGCTCTGCATATGAACCCATTTCCATTAGATCCACATCCTCCATGCTGTCACAGCCCGTTATACAAGTCTCCCTTTTTAATAGACAATCAAACAACAATTGTCTTATACGCCGTTGGTCAGCGGGTAAATTTGACAAATAGATTTCAGCTTCCAGTGACACATGGGCTCCCACACTGCATATTCCGTCGGGCGGCCGGTAGGCACTGAGAAAGTACTCCTCACAACGCCGTAGAAAGCACACATAGGCCTCGTAGATCTCTTGTAATATTGGGAAAGGAAGCTGCTTCCCATCTTCCGTGGCAGCGACGACTTTATGCGGCCTGGGAACACGAACTATGTCAATAAGATCGTGCGCCATGGCTAACTCAAACATTGGGTTCCCGAGCACGCCGTGAATCCAATTGGCACCCAGTTCCACTTTGTCATTTCCTAAAATGGAAGTTTAAAATTTCTCATTTAATAGGCACAAAGTAATAGCTACATAATATCAATACAAAATCTTATACATGATACACTAGTTAAAGGTATCTTACTACTTCCAATATTATGTTCGGAACAAAGAAATTGCATTTAGGAACTGCTGCATTGGAGCCAACAGGTTCTCATAATCATTGCAATCTGCATACAAGAAGTGGATGCCGGAAAAATTCGCTAGACGATATTGATGCAATGTTTCATGTGAAATACGGTGGACTACATTTCATTTAGATATATGTATCAAAAATTGTATTCCTGAAGCAAAATTCTTTGCACTGTTATGACCGCTCCGCTTGCCTTTCTTAGACATTATCACATGCACACTTAGAATTGCAGTTTTTATATACAATTTGTAGTTGAACTTCCCTGACGATTTGGTGTACATTCTAGCAACAATGGAGGATTACCAAATCAACTCTCTATCGCAGTGCAGATATTTATTTGAATTTTCGGGCCGAATTCCAACCGCCTAGCCTCAGCAGCGTAGCGGGTACTGTAGCTATAATTTTCTTATCTGTCTAAACTAATTATGTAATTTAATTGCACATTTTTGGAGATAAAAGATGGGACGCATCATCTCACGAGCACGGAACATAATTTACTTTGTGTTTCTTTGAATGGCCACTGAAGTGTGTACATACATACAGGGTATCCCAGGACTTTGGACGCACCCGCAACCAGGTGATAGCTGAGGTAATTCTAATATAGGGATGTAATATTCTCAATGTCGTATCTTAATTCGTGACCGAGTTATTAAAGAAAAACGACAGCCACTCAGAGGGATCCGTTAGGCCTGGTGGCGCGACAGTAGAAGGTCTGCACCAGTAGGGTACTGTGCCAGTAGGAACCGTAACACCGCTGGGCCCAACGGAGCCCTATGATTCGCTATCGTTTTTCGTTAATAACTCAGTCACGAATTAAGATACGACATTACGAATATCACTTCCCCATATTAGAATTACTTCAGCTATCACCCGGTTCAGGGACGTGCACGTTAGCTGGGACACCCTGTATATCGTAGATCACAATTGACACATTTAATTTGAATTTCAAAGCCGAGACCTTCTTTTTTGCAACTCTTTTGCAACTCGGGCCCAGCGGCGCGACAATTCCTACTAGCGCAGTACCCTACTGGTGCAGACCTTCTACTGTCGCGCCGCCGGACCCAACGAAGCCCTCCGATTGGCTATCGTTTTTCGTAGAGAGATTGCCGATGATGGGGCCTGTATGTGCGGTGAGGGGGACACTCTCGGGCACTTCCTTCTCGAATGCCCAGAGTTCGCCCCGCAGAGAGAGTCTCTGCGGGACTTCATCGGCGAGAGGCAATGGCCGGAGGCGGCACACCACTTGGTGTCGTCGCCAGAAGCCTTTGCTGCAGTCGCCGGCTTTTGTAGGGAGTCCTTTTGGCTAAAGGGTTTCGTATTCTAAATTATTATATGTTCGAATTGTTGGTTCAGGATGACCCAAACCGGAGGGTCGTCGGAACCTCCGGCCATGGTGGCACGGCCTCGTACACCTCTCGGGACCACCGTGCCACCGGGCCCCCACTTTGTCTGCTGTCCCCTCCAAATTCCTTGGTCGCCTTCGACCACATGGACCCTTTCAGGTCCAAACTATCGGCCCTTTTCTATTTTCTATTTTCTATTTTCTATTTTCTATTTTCTATTTTCTATTTTCTATTTTCTATTTTCTATTTTCTACTTTCTCTTTTCTATCCCCTACTCCTTATCTTAACTCCTTATCTTCTACAGAGCGGGCGCTCAGGATCGGAGCGTCATGAGCGGGCCTCCCCGAGGTTCCCCGTGGGCATGGCGTGGGGACGTCATGGCGCGATTTAGTGCTGTGCCGTAACCACGTCATGGCTAAACCGCTCACTCGCACGCCCTGCGAGCGCTACTGGGTTTTTCCTCGATGGCTCCCTTTGCGGCTGTTTCGGGAAGGTGGATGGGTCGCTGGTGGCGAATGCCTTGAGAGGCGAGGTCGCGGGCGTCGTCACTTTCGTGGTGGCGACTCAGACATTAAACTATCGTTTTTCGTTAATAACTCGGCCATAAATTAAGATACGGCATTACGTATGTCACTTCCCTATATTAGAATTACCTCAGCTATCACCTGGTTCAGGGACGTGCACGTTAGCTGGGACACCCTTATACCGTCGAGTGAGAAATCTGGTCACCGCTACGAGATCAACACTCGATTTGCTTTTGTGATGCGTGTATTAGGTTTGGGTTTAGCAGGCTGCAATAAGTTTTGCGGTCTAATGGACATTACAAGTCATTTTTTATCCAGACCTTTTTATTTAAATATTATGAAAGCTATTTGCACTTCCGTCAAAACCACTGGTGAAAAATTTCTCCATTCCGCCGCAAACGAAGAAGAAGAAAAAACTAGAGAAAATTCCGAATCGAATACTTTGACCGTTTCTAGCGACGGCACGTGGCAGAAGCAAGGCTTCAGCTCCTTGTTTGGTGTTACTTCGTTAATTGGATACTGGACTGGAAAAGTTATTGATATCTTCGTAAGTAGTTTGTATTGTCACCTATGCACAGTGTGGGAATTAAAACTAACTACTGCTGAATTTGAAGAGTGGTACGAAGAACACATTAAGAACAATGATTGTCATGCCAATCATACCGGACCATCCGGTAATATGGAAGTAATCGCAGTTATTGAGATGTTCCGCCGCTCAGAGGAAAAGTATGGAGCAAAGATCGGCAACTATATCGGAGACGGCGATAGTAAAACCTATAGCAATTTAATGCGTGCGAAACCTTATGGTGAACATTTCACTATCAATAAAAAAGAATGTGTAGGGCACGTGCAAAAGAGGATGGGAAAACGCTTACGTGATGTGGTAAAAAATACTCTTGAAGACAAAATTGTTAAAACCGGAAAAAATGTAGGGAAAAAACGAAGAAGTAAAGTATTCGGCGGCAAAGGAAAACTCACTGGAAAAGTGATCGATAATTTGAGTCGATACTACGGAGCAGCAATGAGGAATAATTGCGATTCGGTGAAGAAAATAAAAATGCCATTTGGGCAACATATTTTCACCAGCAGTCGACAGACGAGAAGCCTCAACACGAAAAGTGCCCGAGCGGCGAGAATTCGTGGTGTCGTTATCAGAAAGCTTTGGCCACAACAGGAGTGGAAAACTTCAGACACAATTACACTCCACTTCTAGAAGATGTTTTGCAAACAATTAAACCTATTTACGAAGACCTGAGCAAGGATGAACTTCTGGAAAGGTGTATTGGAGGTTTCACTCAAAATGCGAACGAAAGTCTGAACCAACTAGTTTGGAAGATTGCACCGAAAAAATGATCTGGGAGCAAACGAATCGTTGAACTTGCATCCTATGTGGCAGCATGCACTTTTAATGAAGGTGTTGGTGCTCTACTTATCTTTCTGTCTGATATGAAAATCAGTGTTGGATCGAGTGCTCTCGAATTCGCAAGATTGGAGGACAGAAATCGAATAAAATGGGCCGAAATAAAAACTCAACAGCAGAGTAAAGAAGCCAGAATAAGTCGTAGACATAAAAAAAAGAAGCTGAAGATAACGAAGCTACTGCAGGGAGTGTGCTTTATGGTGCTGGAATCGATGATTCAGTGTAAGTTGAAACAAAAATTTGTTTCTTCACTTTTTTAGAGTTTAAATCTTTAAACGCGATTATCTCGAAACCACTTTTTCAAAGTCGGTGATCACTGGCATTTAAGATATACTTCACCGATTCTTTTCAAACTTGGTACATACCTTCTATATATAAAATACCTCCCCCCCAACGATTAGTATGATTTTTTTTTTGACATTAAGGGATTTTTCCAGTAGGAAAATGACGGAAATTTTAGTGAAAAATCGCAATTTTTGCTTCAAACGACCACCAAAAGTTTAAAAATAAAAAAAATAACAAATAGCGATCGTTGGGGGGAGGATTTACTCATTTTCTAACTAAATTTGATTGTTATTTTGATTTCAGATAATTTTCTGCTGAGATACAGTGATCACCGCAACACGTGTTTTTCGAAAGGCGCTCTGGGAAAAGCTCCGTCACCGGCTTATTTGTTGATATTTTGCAACTAAAAAATTACAAAATGTTGCTGAAATAATAATATATAATGTGAAAAAGGTTCGAACAAATTTGCTTTATTCGTTCGTCTCAAAAAAAATCGCAAAAAAAGTGTTTTTTTTTTTGCCCTGAAACCCTTAGCCCCCCCTTAAGTAACGTCCGTCCTCAGATTGATAAGAAGGGTGGTCAGGAGGGGATGAACCGTTACTATCATTTAACAAGACTAGATCAATCATTTGCACATGGAACATGATTAGCACCACGAATTTTCAGACACTTTGAGACCACAACACATAATCAGCTGATCAAAAAGTTAGATCAAATAACCATGACGTAACATAGAACCAGTTTTCATACAGATTATAGATTATAGAAGTATAACATACGTGTGGTTCCAAGCCGCGATTAACATTAGAATAATAGTGCATCTCAAAAATGAGTTCAAGTTTTTAACTTAAAATTCATTTAATTACAAAATGTGATTAAGTTGGGAAATATTATTCTAACTCTTGAAAGCGATTAAATACGAGAGTCAGGATCTTGACATAGCGACCGACGGTGCTACGACATGACCTTTACACTACAGATTGTAAAACATTCATACGGATATTTCGCATATTCCTTTCAAATGATTTTTGCATAAATACTCAAATGTTATAAAAACAACACCTTAGTCACCCAACTTAAATCTCAACGAGATGGTGCGGATCCGTTAACCCCTTCAGACCCAATTTTTTTTTCGTTTAACAAAAAATGATTTTATACTAAAATTAATTTAATTCATGTGAATGAAAGCAACAATATACTTTTTACAAAAATATTTATTTTAGAGGTTATTCTTTTATATTAGATTCACTGGTAAGTATGTACGTTAAGTGTTGGAACTGAGTTTAAACCTATACATATTAAAATACAACACGAATAGTATTATGTACATGGTCTGTCCGGAAAGTAATAGGACTGATTTTTTTCCGCCGCGACTGTACTTCGGAGCTCTCGAGTGCCAACTGGATTCGGTAGAGGAGGTCCCTAGCTAATGAATGAGGGGTTGGTCAATTGTCTCTGAGCATCTGGAGAGTCAGGACAGCCTTTTTCCTGCGACGTGTTTTTGTGAGCGGTACAAGCAGAAAATGCAGCGTTCGTTAGAGCAGAGGTTGGCAATCGCCAGAATTTAATCAATTCTGTGTGAAACGCGGTAAATCTGCGACAGAGACGTTTGATATGATGAAGCAGGCTTACCCAGATAATACTTTAGTAAGAAGTAGTGTGTTTCGGTGGTACAAGGCCTTTTCGGAGGGCCGAGAAGAGGTCGCCGATGAAGACCGTGCTGGAAGACCTTCGACTTCGACAAACACCGACAATGTGACTCGTGTGCGCGAAGTTTTGAACTCTGACTGTCGACTGAGTACTAGTTTGATTGCCCAAATGTTAAATTTACCAAAAACTGTGGTTCATGACATTGTGACGGAGCACCACGACAATGTACCGGCTCACACCTCCTTTCTTGTGACCAGCTACCTGACCCAGGCAAGTATTCCAACGCTTCCCCAGCCACCCTACAACCCAGATTTGCCCCCCCCCCCCTCCCGGACTTCCTTTTGTTTCCTCGCCGGAAAATACCGATGAAAGTAAAGCATTTTGAAACGTCAGAGAGGATCCAAGCAGCTTGTACCGCGGCTCTAAAGGCCATTCCGGAGAATGCTTACCATGACGCCTTCAATGCTTGGAAATCGCCCTGGCAGCGCTGTATCGACGCAGGAAGAGCCTTTTTGAAAGTTTTTAAAGACTTATAACGATTGGCTCAATATATTTTTTTAATCGACTCAGTCCTATTACATTCCGGACAGACCATGTACATTACAATGCGCACAGGGCCCGAATGGGTTAACAAAAGAAGAAAACAGTAGATTGCTAACAAAATAAAAAGCATTAAAATTGTTAACTTTTGCTATGTGCGCCGTTAATTTCATGACCTGATATAAAGCAAGGAACTGCTACGCTTCCATTTTTCATACCAATAAATGATAATATTGTTATTTGAATAGTTCGTGCCGTGGAGCTGGGTATCTCAGGTACATCGTCCCGGATGGATGCCACCTGATAGGAGCGAGTGCTAATGCTCCCGTTATTTTTATGCTACGGTGACTGTCGATGGGAAAGAAGCGGTGACACGAGCGGCCCAGCGATGGCCCCGGCGGACTGCCTATTCCTGCGGTGGAGGATATCATTCCCCAATACCGTGCATCGCGGGGCAGCGGAGCGTAGACGAAACGGCCGCTCTGCGAGAAGAAGAACCATGCACCGATGTCGCGCCTAAACACCGGCAGCTACACGCCTGGCGATCCCGCACCATCCCGCTGAATCCAGGACACCGAGGGATCCCGTCAAATCCCACAGTCCTATCGATCCTTATTGATCGTGGTCGATAAGTGCTTCCGATCTGATCGGTAATATTACGGAGCAGGAATTCGCGAGGCGACAAGCCGTGAAGCCTCACTCTCATTTGTTGCCAGGACATCGTCTAATTCTACCGTCTTACCTCGCGAATTTTCGACTTGTATTTACGTTCTAGCGAAACCAAATCCCAGTCCCCACGTGGCGATAGAACGAAACGACCGCCGAGTTGGCTCCACGATATGGTTAATAGGGATCCCTATGGGCGGTTCCTGGGCGCCCAGATGTCACCCTAACACCGGTTAGTCAAGCCGAGCACTGTCCTCTCCGTAGGATAGGACCGCACCTAACAGTGCAGACTGGGATAAGTGCATGTATACCCATAAGTGCATGTAGGCCCCACCGCGCGACAGTTCCCAATGGTACGGTACCCTACTGGTGCAGAACTTCTACTGTCGCGCGGCCGGGCCTATTGGAGCCCTCTGAGTGGCTATCATTTTCTTTAATAACTCGACTACGAATTGAGATAGGACATTGAGAATGTTACATCCCTATATTAGAATTACCTCAGCTATCACCTGGTTCCGGGTGCGTCCAAGGAAATGGGACACCCTGTATATGTCGGAGTATTCCGTAGGTCGGAATAATGTGTATACATTAAGGAATAATTACTTACCTGGCGTACAACTGACATTATGGAGATATCATAAACGGTCATAAATAGTAAGTTTCTAAAGACAGTGTGTTATGACCTTGTCTAAACCATATGGCAATATCTGAGATTGGGGTGATAATGGTACCATTATAAAAACGTAGCTCGACCACCTGAAGGCAGGCAGTCGAGAGTAAGCGTTCGTAGCAGTAAGACGTTATTACGATTAACTACGATTAGGAGACACGATGGCTGAAAGGGAAAGACCGATCTAGGAGGACAGGCCATCTGCGACATATAAAACTGATTCAAATAATTTCAGTACTGATTTCTGTAGAGTATGTATAGTATGTTCTGTAAATACACAGGGTGTCCCAGCTAACGTGCAGGTCCCTGAACAAGGTGATAGCTGAGGTAATTCTAATATAGGGAAGTGACATTCGTAATGTCGTATCTTAATTCCTGACCGAGTTATTAACGAAAAACGATAGCGAATCATAGGGCTCCGTTGGGCCCAGCGGTGCGACGGTTCCTACTGGCACAGTACCCTACTGGTGCAGACCTTATACTGTCGCGCCGCCAGGCCCAACGAAGGCCTCTGATTGGCTATCGTTTTTCGTTAATAACTCAGCCACAAATTAAGATACGACATTACGAATGTCACTTTCCTATATTAGAATTACCTCAGCTATCACCTGGTTCAGGGACCTGCACTTTAGCTGGGACACCCTGTATATATTGGTCGCGTCGGCCATGCTCACTGTCTCTCCCGTTTTGTCCGTCTGATTGAGTGCACGATGTGAGTGTCTTCGGTGCTAAAGAAGCACGTTGTGCGGCAACCTAAACCAAGCGATAAAGGTTACGCGATTTAAAAGATGTTGAAGCTCGTCACCTACCGCGCGCATTGGTTGAGGTACCGCTTGTAATTTAGAGGAGAGCGTATTGTCAGTTTCGTAATTAAACTAAAGTCTTTTGGCAGCGCGATAATGAAATTACGCGTTCTTTGTATTCCAAGATGGCCGGAACACGTGCGAACTGATATTGCCTCGATATTGCGTTATGCTTATCGTTTCGTTAGTTCGTTTAAATAAAGAGTTTCACCAATTTATTCATTACATAAATCCGTGTGAAGTCATTTAATTACGCCTTTAACCAATCCTGACATGATATCTTACAATCTATAGGTGTTGAATCTCAGAAGTGGGATTGCCCATTCCTCCGCGTATGTATGAATTAGCATTCAAATCTGTATCGGTAGTGCGCGTTCGGTAAAATCCACGTGATGAATGCACGTGTTAGTGCAGTTTGGTCATGAATCGAGAATCCCTCGACAGACTAACCATCACGCACCTTCGGGCCGAAGCAGCTGAACTCAAAATAGACGACCGAGGTCTGAAGGAAGAATTAATTCAAAGATTGCTGGAACATTACAGTCAACACAGTCCCTGCAAAATAAGGCAAGTCAAAGAAAATCACCGCCTCGCGATGGCTGAAGATGAGACAACAGGAAGTACGTCGCCTGAATGAGAGGAAAAACAGCGCGAGCTACAACATCGGCGAGAGTAAAGGTAGCTCGTCGTCAGAAGACAATTCCAGCTCCACCGCAAGGTAACACCAATCTTATGTCAGCTGGCCCCAGCGTTACCCAGCAGCCAAGCACAGGCTTTGATCTGACAGCATTCTATGAGATGCAACAAGGATTCCAATCAAAACTATTGGATAGCATAAAACTTCTGATTAATTCGGTGGTACCTCCCGTAGCGAACCAGCCGGTGCAATCAGATGCTGCGCAGCCTGCTGGTCTAGAAACTACAATCGAGAGTATACTAGTAGGACGTTGTCAAGCAATTCCACTAGCAGCGCAACAACAAACACATGTTGAAATGAAATGGGTAACCAAACAAATTCCAGATTTTGCTGGAAGGCCGCAGGACAATGTGGAAAGATGGATCAATAAAGTGCGTTGGGTGTCAGAGCGTTATCAGCTCAGTGAAACGTACACTCTTTTAGCCGCAACAAACAAGTTGACAGGGGATGCTAAGAGATGGCTCGACAGGCAGGACTCAGACGTACTACAATCTTGGTCCGCCCTTCAGCTGTGACTAACACAGTTCTTCAAACGTGATATACCGTTTTCTGTTCAATTGAAACAGGTAGAATCGAGGTTTTGGTTCAACGATAAAGAAACCTTTGATCAGTACGTCAACGACAAGTTGGATTTGATGGATCCGTTAGACTTGCCAGAAAAAAACAGATACATTTACTGATTCAGGGAATCAGAGTAGCAGCCATCTAGTCAGCAGCACTCTCCGTAAGACGAGAAACTAAAAATGAGTTTTTGTCAAGGATGAGATGTGTGTGCGACACAATGCATCATACCGTTCATGCCAAATACCACCAATCGAAGCAGTCTACAGTCGTCAAGGGGTCATACAAGCCTAATCGTACTAGGCAAGCTACTAGCAGCGATGACAATCAACGTGGAGATGTCGAATGTTATTATTGTCACCGTAGAGGGCACTACAAAAGGACTGTCCGAGACTACGATCACCGGAACCATCTTCTGCATATAGACCGCCAAAGGAGGCTACGTCAAGGAGACAACAATCAACAGCTCCAGCTTCAAACTCCGTTTCTGTCATAACGGAAGAGAATAACACAGATAAGTTTTTATGCGTTTCCGAACCCTTTTTGAATATTACTCGTATGAACGATTTAGATTGTTGTTTATCTACTCTATTAGACACCGGTAGTCCGATTAGCTTGATTCGAGAAGATGTCTATAAAGAATTTTGTAAAGAACTACAGTTGATAGATCTTGTACGTGATAAGTATTTCATTGGAAATAATCAAAAGGTTGATTTATTAGGAGTAGTTGAAACTCAAATTGTTTTGAAAGAGTTTCCTTGTACGACATTGAATGTTTGTTTTCACGTAACTAAGCTAAATGCTTTAAATACAAAGATATTGTTAGGAAAAATTTTATAAAAGATAATGGACTTACTTTAGTGTATACGTTGGACAACTCGAAAAAGTCCAAAGAGACTGTTGATGTGCCTTTCATTTTCAATATAGGTCTCGATGTTTCACAGGACCCTAGTCCCAAAGTTGTAAACAGTATTAATATGAACGGTTAACTCTCCCTGCATCATACGATGGAATGATTACAGCGATAGAAACCTTGTCAGAAGACAATTTAACATTAGCTTTTGTAAAAACGAGACTGTTAGATCACGAAGTGAAATTACGAACAGAAAGTGATTGTACGAGCACGAAAGTACTTCACGTACAATCTTTCAAGCGCAATTATCCTGAGTTTCAGAGAAAATTCAAGAAATATAACAAAATAAAAAATTCAACGAATAATAACAAAATGGGAACGGCTATGAAATGTCATCATTGTGGGAGAAAAGGTCACAAAAGAACAGACTGTTTTCATTACAAAAGAATCCAGCAATATAACGACGAGAAGAAGAGAACTGTTCAAACAGTCAAAATTTTGGAGCAAGACGGATCGACGGAAAATACTTCTGGCTTCGCTTTTATGGCGGGCGACCATCAGTCTCAAATTACTGAAAAATTAACTTTTTATTAGATTCGGGAGCGTATTTATAACTGCAACACGGAGAGGAAAAATCAATGTTACGACTAATGAAGGAATTAATGGTGTCGTGGAAGACGTCCTGTACAGCCCAGATGTTCCGTATAACCTACTGTCCGTATATAGAATGCAACAAGCAGGAATGTGCATTATTTTCAATAAGAAAGGAGTCAAAATAAGTAAAGAAGGTAAAACCGTAATGATTGGTAAGCCTTTAGACAATCTAATAGCTATTCATTTCAATGTAAATATAAAACAGTTAAAGAAAAGGAATTCTCAGATTCATAATGCTATAAGTAATAATAATTATGAACTATGGCATCAACGTTTAGGTCGTATTAGCAAAGCTAAAATATTAGAATTAAAAGAAAAACAAATGGTCGACAATATAGAATGTAGTGATAAAATAGTACCTCCAAACAATTTTTGTGAAGCTTGTAAAAATGGGAAACAAGCAATATTACCATTTGAAAAAGCCAAAGATAAAAGTCATATAAAGCGACCATTGTTTATTGTTCACTCAGACGTTTGTGGTCCTATCACTCCTCCTACTATAAATAATAAAAATTATTTTGTTTTGTTCGTAGACTATTGTGTTACGTATTTAATAACTTATAAATCAAATGTATTTTCTGTTTTTCAAGACTTTGTAGCAAAAAGTGAGGCAAATTTTAATTAAAAAATCGTTAACTTATATTGTGACAACGGAAGAGAATATTTATCGAATGAGATGAAAGACTATTGCACAAAAAGAGGTATTAGTTTTCATTTAACAGTTTCACGAACTCCACAACTGAATGGAGTTTCAGAACGTATAGGGAGAACTATAACAGAAAAGGCACGCACAATGATAAGTGGTGCTAGTTTAGATAAAGTACTTTGGGGAGAGGCAGTACTTACTGCTACTTATTTAATTAATATTACCCCGACTAAAGCTTTAAAAGTAAATAAAAGACCATATGAATTGTGGCACGGAAAAAGGCCTAAATTTAAATATTTAAACGTTTTCGGTTCTACTGTTTATGTGCATAATAAAATTAGAAAAACGAAATTCGATGAAAAGTCATGGAAAGGGATATTAATGGGTTATGAATCGAATGGTTATAAAGTGTGGGATGTGGAACATGAAAACTTTTGTGTGGTTAGAGATATAATCACGGATGAAATAAATTGTTTAAAAACTCGACCAGTACTCAGACCTGAAAGGGTTGACGAAAACACCAATAATGAAACTGATGCATCTGACATACAGTCAAAATCAGTAGAAATTGGTGAAAAATCTGATAATGTTAAATCAGACGTATGGAAGTCGAGTAAAAAAGTAAGTACTGAGGAAAAATTAGGTGACAAACATAATATATCTGTAAGAGAAACAGATATGCAAAAACAGTCTTTATCTCAATTCGATGATAATAATAACGGACAAGAGAAGTTTGATCTTAGAAGGAGTGCTAGGATTAAACTACGTCCACCCATGTCATATACCAAGAGTGAGGCACAATATGATCTTCTCATGTGTGCACAATCATTTGTGAATAAGATCCCTAGCGCGTTTGACGAGATTAAAGCTAGGGAAGATAAAGTTCAATGGGAACAAGCAATTAATGATGAAATCAATTCTCTTTTGATAAATAAATCTTGGACTTTGATAGAAAGGCCTAGAAATAAAAATATTGTCGATTGTAAATGGGTATTTACTATTAAGAACGATGAAAACGGAAACCTATCGAAATACAAGGCACGTCACGTTGCTCGTGGTTTTAGTCAAGAGTATTTAACTGACTGCAACGAAACATTTGCACCAGTTGCAAGAATGGCAAGTTTTAGATTTATTATCGCTTTTGCAAATCAATTTAATTTATTGGTACATCAAATGGATGTAAAGACTGCGTTCTTAAATGGCGAATTAAAAGGAAATTTATATGAAAGTTCCTCAAGGAGTAACGAGTAAAAACAATCAAGTCTGTAAATTGAATAAAGCCATATATGGTTTAAAACAGACAGCGAGATGTTGCTTTCAGGTATTCGAAAGGTGTCTTGTAGAAAGGGGTTTCCGAAGTTCGTCAGTCGACCGTGGTATTTATATTTTAGATAAAGGAAATATATCTGGAAATATACATATATGTTGTACTATATGTGGACGATCTTGTAATTGCGACAGAAAATGTGAAAACAATGATAAATTTTAAAAGGTATTTAATGAATAGATGCAAAATGACAGATTTGAATGATATTAGGTTTTTCTTAAGAATAAAAGTTGAAAGAAAAAGTGATAAAATAACCTTAGATCAAACTGCCTATATTAAAACAGTTTTGATGTTAAAATCAAAGAGTTAGCGGATAAGCTTGAATTACAGAGCACCGACGAGTTTGAATTAATCGATGGTTTAGTATACAAAAAACAAAACGATCGGTTACACTTCGTGGTGCCCGACCTTGTGGTTAATAATGTGATTCGTGTTTATCACGAAGAAATGAGCCACGTAGGCGTT
The DNA here is from genome assembly GCA_917499265.3 of Mimumesa dahlbomi. NCBI lineage: Eukaryota > Metazoa > Arthropoda > Insecta > Hymenoptera > Crabronidae > Mimumesa > Mimumesa dahlbomi. Next base: position 3,158,125 of record OU824118.1, on the reverse strand, counting down.
GAACAGACTTATAAAGGTATGGCCAAAAGCAATTGGTTTCCGAGGATGAAGGCAAGAACGATTGAGTATGTAGAAAATTGCCTGCAATGTATAATGAGCAATCCTTCGGCGCATAGTAAAGAAGGCGAAATGCAAAGTGTTGATGTCGCTAGTCATCCCTTTAGAACTTGTACACATAGACCATTTTGGGCCTTTAGAGTATACCAAAGAGAAATATAAGCATATTCTTGAAATCACGGATGTCCTCACAAGATTCTGTTGGCTTTTCCCAACGAAATCAACTGGTTCATAAGAAGTATATCAAGGGTTGAATTATTTGTATTCTCTGTACGGAAAGCCACAAACGTTGGTATCCGACAGAGGTACTGCCTTTACGTCCAAAGATTTTGAAACTTTGTCAGTTACTAATAATATAACTCACCGCAAAGTAGCCGTAGCATCCTCCTGGGCTAATGGTATCGTGGAGAGAGTGAACAGATTTCTCAAATCGGCTCTCACTAAAACTTGCTAGGAAAACAGTGAATGGAAGGAAAAATTGAACAAGGTTCAACATATATTAAATAATACACATCACAAATCGCTAAATACCACCCCTAGTATGATGCTGCTGGGCTACGAACACGGCAATCATTCCGATAAGGAATTACAGAATTTAGTTAATAAGTTAAATAGTATAGATGAGGATCTCGTAAATAATAGACGAGCCGCAGCTGATTGTGCAGTTGAAGCAACTAGTAAGATAAGAAATTACAATAAGAAATATTATAATAAGAAGCACAAAAATCCTACAAAGTACAATACGGGTGATCTCGTCATGGTCAGAAACTGGGTTTCGAAACCAGGCGAAAATACGAACAATCATTGTAAAGCTCTATTTTATATTTGATTTATATTTTGTTCGATTATTTGATATCGAAAACTTTCTTGCTAATGTTGCCGTTGTAAACGTATGCGTTACCCGTTTGAGACAAGTTCGAGACGCACTTGTTACAGGATGGCCGAACTGTAAGGTCTTGATTTTCTAATGGTGTGTTCACCATATTTATATTGGCATCGTAGCCGTGATTTGTTATAATTGAAGTTGGCAGCTATGCCACGTGAGAGCTCAGCGACTTCACTGGCCCGGCGTCTATACAGCGTGTCCCAGCTAACGTGTACGTCCCTGAACCAGGTGATAGCTGAGGTAATTCTAATATAGGGAAGTGACATTCGTAATGTCGTATCTTAATTCGTGACCGAGTTATTAACGAAAAACGATAGCGAATCATAGGGCTCCGTTGGGCCCAGCGGCGCGACAGTTCCTACTAGCGCAGTACCCTACTGGTGCAGACCTTCTACTGTCGCGCCGCCGGACCCAACGAAGCCCTCCGATTGGCTATCGTTTTTCGTTAATAACTCGACCATAAATTAAGATACGGCATTACGAATGTAACTACATTCGGCTACTGGTACAGTACCCTACTGGTGCAGAACCTCTAATGTCGCGCGGCCGGGCCTAACGGAGCCCTCTGAGTGGCTGTCGTTTTTCTTTAATAACTCGGCCACGGATTGAGATAGGACATTGAGAATGTTACATCCCTATATTAGAATTACCTCAGCTATCATTTGGTTCCGGGTGCGTCGAAAGTCCTGAGACACCCTGTATAGGGTGACGACAGAGAAGTCGTCGCGTGGCCGCCGCTTATAAGCGGCGCTAGAAGCGATTAGGTTAAAACCAAGGAAAACGATTGGTGTAGAGCAGTGCTGTCAAGGTCGTTCACAATTCTATCGAATTTCGAGGTGCTCGCGCGCTGCCCCACCACTTTTTAATAAGGACGGCTCAGGACCGTACCGTAAACATATACGCAGCTTGTGTCCCTTCCGCAAATATCCTTTTTAAATTTCTGTGTACCTGTTCACGGTATGCTCCTCAGCCGAAGCGGTCCCAAATCGTCTACCTGCTCGCTCATTGATCCCAACTTGAAGCAGTGGGGCAGTGCGCGAGCACCTCGAAAATCGCCTAAATTTTGAGCGTCCTTGACAGCACTGGTCTAGAGCGTGATCCGATCAGGTATAAAAGGCGCAACGTAACGCAAGACCAAGACAATCATCACAATTTGTCATTTATCATTATCATTCTGTGACAATCCACCGAAAAGGCAATACCTTAGTCGACCATACACCGAGCTGCTCTACCGCAACAAAGATTTATACCTCCCAGAGCACACCTGCACTCTTTACACAGTGCTGAGAGTCAACACCGTCATCCCTGACTGCCTGTTCCCTCTATCTGCGCACGCTGTGCGCGGCCCTTCAAATCCTGCCACCGCGAGGTACCTCATCCTCAGCACGCTCAGTCAACCGCTTCAATTTTTTCAATCTGGACTTCACGGGAAAACTACACCCGGACTTCAAGGAGGGGAAGACCTCAAGGAGGGACTCCGCACCCTACTCTCGTGTCGCGAGATCAACCTTGCTGACGGATTGTAACGCAAACCGCAGCATATCTTTCACCTCTGGACGTACAGATCTACCTTCTGCATCAGCAGAAAACCACAACATGTAGGTAAGCCCCAATATCCCCACCCAAAATAAATATGCCAAGCACTCTAAGTTCATCTCTACTGATCCCGGTAACAATTTCTGCCCTCCCCCACCTCTTGCTGCTACAAATCCAGTCCCGCTATATCTTCAAGAGCCGACCTCTTTTTACCTCCACTCCCAAATTAAGGATTTTCCTAAGTTTATCCGTGCCCTCAAACAGGAAGTCCCTGGAGACTTCAAAACAAAATTCCGTGGTGACAAGACCAAGATACAATTCGCCAACACCAACACACACACCCAATTCAAGAATTCCTGTTCAAAAAATAATGTCGAATTTCATACTTATGCCTTGGATACTGAAAAAATATTAGCCCTTGTTGTCAAAGGCCTCCCACACATACTTGTCAATGAAACCTTGGCTGAACTCGAAGGACATAAACCAATCTCCTGTCACCAAATCAATGGCAAGAAATCAAATCCCCTCCACCCCATGTATAAAGTTACATTCAACTCTGACATAACATTGAACACCCTTAGAAAAACCGGTTTTCTCTTTCATACCCGCATCTACTGGGAAAATTCAAATCCCAAAGGACTTTCATCCAATGTTTCCGTTGGCAGGCCCAGGGATACACCTCTTCAAACTGCAACAAGGCATACAAATGCCTTAAATCCGCCAAACCACATGACACACGTACACTCCCGTCCATAAGTCACCGGACACTTACTCGTTTTCATCAAAATAATGATTAAAACAGAGATACAACTCTCTAGCTTGATTTTATTGTTGATTTTGTAATATTTAGGTATTTTACGATAATTTCGGTATGTAAAAATGGAAATAAATATTCGTTATTTAAATAAACGTTTAAAAAAGGAACTGCCTGCGTAAACTCTCATTTCGTAAGGTTTCCATTCGGTACATGTTGGGACATATTGTTCGTTTTAGACGTTCAAATCTATCAGAGGATGATATTTGGAACATTATGAAGAGTTTATAAACACTGCAAGAGGAGTTCTAGACAAAACAGAGATAAGCATGGAGCTGCGACGGTGGAGTCGCTGTTTCTTCTTTATTTCAAGTTTGACAGTGCATGTGATCAGTATGAGCAGTTCTAGAAAAGAATTATCCATACAAAAGCGTTCGAATATTATTATTCTTGCTAAAGAAGGTTATTCTGTGCGGGAAGTTGCGATAAAAACTATAATTCCGAAATCAACAGTGCATGATACAGTGAAAAAGTTAACAGATACTAATACTTGTGAATATAAAAAACGTACAGGACGGCCCAAAAAAACAACAGAAAATGAAGACCGCTACACACAAACGTTAAGTGCGTTGGGTACGATTCGTTCGAGGCATGTGTGACTTCAGCGACGGGTGCGGAGAAAATACGAATTACAGGGGCAGTAGGGGACTCACTGTCCCCACCATCTATCCCGTCTATCGGTGTGTCTATGCGTCTGTAGTTCGGCTATTCCCCTCTCACTCATTGCGGGGATCGGGGGAGTGTGCGGGGAATAGAAAAGTCGACTATCGATGGGTGATCATTGTTGGCCCGCTCGTTGCCTATACGCACTTTGGTGAAGCGCCTGTTAGTATCAGAAAGCACAATGTTTCTGAAGCATGATAATTTTTTAGCACGGCCAACCGAAGACCAATGCAACATTAGTTTAATATAATTCATATCTCTTAATTGAAGGGTAAACAAAAGAATTTTAATATGGAAATATAAAAGTGTGTATTAAAAAAATCAATTAGTGCAATGTTTTCGCAAGTGCATAAAATGCAAAAAATTAGATCATCCTTCAAAGACATTCAATTGTCAAAAATAAAATATGTTGCGTTTACAAAACCCGTTGCAATAGATTAATAAAGTCATGTTCGTCCGTATCGGTCAAGAATTACGGACGAGAAAATTGCTTGGTGCATATCCTTGTAATACACGGCACGGTCTACATGTGGTGATCACCGCACAATCTATGTGCAAGGGGTTACGCTGTATATCTTGCTGGCCATAATTCTTGGCTGAATTTGTCGAAAAAGGTGTCATTTTAAAGATAAAAGTTTGAGCCACGAGAGTATATTTTCGGATTTTCAAATAATCACGTTTTCTGTGAAAAAATCGCCCAAAAACAATATTAATTATTGATCCACAGTATGCATATCACTACAAACTTTTTTCAAAAATCCGAAAATATACGCTCGTGCCTTGAACCTTTATCTTTAAAATGACACCTTGTTTGACACAATGGACCAATAATTACGACTAAGAAATAGTATGGCGTAAACATTAGTAACTTGCTACGTGGTGTACCTGTGCCGATCACCGCTCAATGTATTTGCAAGGAGTTACGCCATACTATTTCCTATTCGTAATTATTGGTCCATTTTGTCAAACAAGGTGTCATTTTAAAGATAAAGGTTCAAGGCACGAGTGTATATTTTCGAATTTTCAAAAAAAGTTTTTAGTAATATGTATAGTGCGGATTAATAATTAATGTTATCTTAGACAATTTTTTCAGCAAAAACGTGATTATTTGAAAATCTGAAAATCTACGCTCGTGCCTTGCACCCTTCTCCTTCAAATGACACCTTGTTCGATAAAATCGACCAACAATTACGGCCAGGAAAATATATGGCGTAAACCCTTGCGACTCCACGGGGTGGAGCACGTGTTTAACACGTTCCCGCCGGCGGTCTTATTTGTCGTTCGCGCCATCGGACGGTTCTCTATTTCATAGTTTGTCCCATCGGGCAGCGCGGAAAAAGGACACATAGAATTGAATGCTTCATTTGTACCACTAGTGGTACATGCCGCCCGATGGGACATTTGGGTATGTACCACCAGTGGTACACGCCGTCCCATGGGAGAGCCCCACTATGTCCCACTGGTGGTACAAACGCCGGCAGAATAGTTGACCGATTATTCCACAGGGTATATCCCAGCCAGCAGAGGAGAAGGTCCTCCCGCTCTACACGCTTCTCGCTGCTAGATTCGGGCTGCGCGACGGAGATGCGCAGGAAATCATTCTAACACAGTTCGTTCGATATAGCGGATCGATGCATCTAATACCTTTAACACGTGAACAACCACGCCAGTCCCTAGACTACCCCCGTGTACGGTTCTTGCAAACTAATTGTGTGATTAAACTTTTCGTTTAGGCGACGTCGATTTTTGTTCAATGAAATGAAGTTTTGCAAATCTTGAAAGATGGAATACAAAAGTATTTTATAAAATAGAAGAGCCAATAAATTTAAAAAAAGAGAATAAATAATCAATGAAGTTAATGATAGAGAATTAGAAGCTAATGTTTTCCAAAAAAAAGAAGCAAGAACTAATGCATTTATATCAAAATACGGACACCGCGGTGCATAATAATTCATAACTCGAAAACTATACTTTGGGCGAAGATGCGGCTGAAAGTTATGTTTAGAGGATATTTCGACAATGATGGAAAAAATAGTTTAAAAATGTTTGAAGAAACACATTGGACGAAATTTAAGTTTAAACAATTAAAAACAGTTTTACATCAATTTAAAAACAAGCTACATCAAATTCATAATTTTTTTCTAAATCTTTGAGGCTTTCTGAAGAAATTGGTATTTTGCTAGTTTTTGTATCTATTGTGGTATGAGAGTTATAAATTTTCAAAGAAACCCATACATAAATCTTTGACTGCCTGTAACTTCAAAAATATTTATTGTTTTGAAAAAATCCTTCAAATGGGGTTTTTTCGACGTTACCTAGAACATATTAAAATTTTATAAAAATCCGTGACATGGCGGGAAAAACTCTGATCACTTGACGTAGAATTCATCTATTAGACGCGTCGATCCGCTGTATCGAACGATCCGTGTTGCAATGATTTTCTGCGCATCATAGTCGCGTAGCCCAAAACTAGCAGTGAGAAGCGTGTAGAGTGGGAGGACCTTCTCCTCTACTCCCTTGGTCCTATACGCTGTGGGTTAACCGGTCAACTAATCTGCCGGCGTTTGTACATGCCGGCGGGAACGTGTTAAAGTCTCGCTGTGCGGCAACAGCAGTTTCTTGCGTTTTAAATGTGGGTATTTGATTAATCTGATTGCAAGGCGTTATTTTATTTGTATAATTGTACGATTTGTTTCGGTTGCTAGCGAGTGCGTGCATGTTTGTAAAAAGAAGAAGAGAAAAAAAAAAGAGTACGCGTACATTTGAACGTTGACCGCGGCACGATTACGATCGCTTTAACGAACCCTTTCCGAAATTATTCTCCTTTATTAACATATTGTGTGTTATAATCTTAATCTATATAATTCTTCTGTCCGTGTGTATGTGACTGAATTCCTCCTAAACGGCTGGACCGATTTGGATGAAATTTTTTGTGTGTGTTCCAGTGGATTCGAGAATGGTTTAGATTCACAATTTAGTCCACTAGAAAATGTTTATTTAATTAATATTTAATTTATAAATTGTTGTTGATCTTGGTATCTTTTACATTGGATCCGACAGACAGCGCTGCGATCGCAGTGTTGACAGATTCAGGAAAAATTTGTTTTATTAATGTGTCAAAATAAATCACAAAAATAAATCACAATTGAAATATTTAGTGCTAATTGAAATATTACATATTAAGATTAGTAGATGTAATTAGTGTGTTAAAGTTTTTGAAGTATATGTAAAAAATTGTATATTTTGCAAACATAGTGTGGTATTGAAGTGAGTATTTTAAATGATTTGAAGTGAGTATTTTAAATGATTTTCTATCAAAATTTACTCGCGCGTTGATTAACAAATATTCTAACCCTAGATCAACAACGATTTATAAACTAAAAATTAATTAAATAAACACTTTCCATTGGAATAAATTGTGAATCTAAACCATTCTCGAATCCACTGGAACACACACAAAAAATTTCATCCAAATCGGTAAGTGAGTATTTTAAATGATTTTCTATCAAAATTTACTCGCGCGTTGATTAACAAACATTCTAACCCAGATATTTATTTTTATAGTTCATTGATGCAACATTATTGAAGCCACTGTTTTGAATGGCAAATTTCAAGGTGAAGTTGTACTTCTACCACGGATCCCAATGATTCCTTCAGATTCACCTATCTCATTCAAACGCTTACAATTTCCAATTCGTTTGGCATTTGCTATGACTATTAATAAGTCACAAGGTCAAACAATGACCATTTGTGGTTTAGATTTAGAAAATCCGTGCTTTTCTCACGGCCAATTATATGTTGCGTGTTCCAGGGTTGGCAAACCATCGAGTTTGTTTGTTTATACCCCTCAAGGGTTAACCAAAAATATTGTACATCCAATGGCATTACAATAAGTTAAGTTGTTGTACATTAAAGAAATATACCTGTTATAAACTATTTTGAGTTTCAACTTTTTTACGGTCCTAACTGTTACAACTTATTCAAAAAAGTTAAAATATTCAAATAAGGACAACGCAAGGTCTGTCGGGTCAGCTAGTTTAAATATATATAAGATAATTATCTTTTTGTTTAGGTCGCTTACCGATAATAATCGACACAATGTGTTTCTCTGTAAACAAAGATTGAAATTTATTTATGATTTAGAACTAATTACAATATTTACAATATTTACACTCTTACCTGTAAACAAAGAAACGACAATTAAAGTCTATTATTATCCTTTCTTTATTTACTGATTTGTGGAGGTCTCGCACAATTTATTTTCTACGTTAAAGCTAAATCTCTTTTCTCCTAATTCTTCCTTATGTACCTATGTTCGGTTCTTTGAACTTCCTTTATCTCTAATCACTCTCCTCCCGTCTATCGATACTCGATCATTGTAATTCAGTTCACATGATTAAAGAAAATACATTTTCTTTACATATATACATATCTTTATCAAGTAAAGTGTCAACTTATTATTTAAAACCTACAATTTGGGGGCTCAGCCAATAAAAAAAGTATTTCCGATGTGTGAAAACGAAAATAAGACGCCTTCGAGAAAGGGAAACGAGGAGAACCGATCGGTAAACGCGATGAAGGTCCACGAATTAAAAGACGAATTAAAACGACGAGGCTTACGTATCAGCGGCAATAAAGCTGAGTTAGTACATCGGTTAAAGAAGGCTCTTTCTCTTGACAAAGAGAAGACCAACGATCGAGACGGGAATCCTGAACACGACGAACACGAGGATGACGATTTCGGTAACGAGGATAACGAGAGTCATGAGGATTCTAATAATAATGATTCTGACGAGGACGAAGATGAAATACCCGATGATGTTCGTAACGTTATACATCGACGCCGGAAAAGTCCGAACGTTTCGCATGCTGAATATGCTCCAACGTTTAAAGATATAGAAGAATCTTTGGACACGTTCACCGGTGTCAGCGGTATTAGTGTAAAACGGTGGATAAGTGAATTCGAAGACGCCGCGAAATTGTGTCAATGGTCTGATGTACAGAAAGTAATTTACGCTAAACGATTATTACGTGGTTCAGCGAAATTGTTCGTAAATTTTGAAAAATGTGGTAAAACGTGGGAAAAACTAAAAAAAGCTTTGATTTCTGAATTTGCGGTGAAAGTTAACAGTCATCAGATCCATCTTATACTGTCGGCGCGAAAGAAGAGAACTAGTGAATCGTACGAAGAATATATTTACGCGATGTTGACGATAGCAGCAGAGGCAGACATTGATACCGCTGCTATGATCGAATACATAGTGGATGGTATTCCTGATGAAGAATCAAATAAAGCCATTCTCTATGATGCCACAAGTGTTCAAGAGCTCAAGCGTAAAATGCGGGCATTCGAAAATTCGCGCCGGAGCGTGAAGTTGGCACCACGGCAGACAGATCGTGGACAAGTGAAGAAACAAGAGCCAACGTTGTCAGCGAGCAGATCCGGTGAGAAAAAGCGCTGTTTTAATTGCGGCAAGGAAAACCATCTGCGATCGAACTGTCCAGTTAAAGGAAAAGGTATGAAGTGTTTCAACTGTAATGATTATGGCCACGTTTCTGCAACATGCACGAAGAAAAATGATACGAAGCGCAACTGCAATCTCACGATGCAAGGTTTGAAAAAATATTATAACGATGTATTTATCGGGGATAGTAAGCTTGTTGCGATTGTTGATACCGGTAGTGTTATTAGTTTAATTCGCGCGGAGGATTACGTAAGAATAGGTGCGCCTACTTTAAGTGGGCGGAATATAAATTTTCGTGGCATAGGTGCTGATGATAATTCGACATTAGGAAGTACGGTTGTTGAAATATCAATCGATGGAGATATATTCGACATTATATTACACGTAATACCAGATTCTTTAGTAGCGCAAGGTTTATTAACACTTGGCATGCGGGCGACGTATTTTTACGTGTTTGCGGACTGTCGCTAGAGTGCGGGTCACGTAAAAATACGTGTTTAGCAGATTTGTGGTGGATACCCGCTAACTACCGCAAATCTGCTAAATACGTATAATTAAATGTATGTGTGACATTAAATGCCTGTTGTTTACGTTGCTAGGCAACGCTTTTCAATCTTTCTTCCCACAATTTATAATTGTCGCGTTACTTTTTGCTGAGTTATTTCGTCTTCAATCGAATTCCTAGCTCCAGAACGTACAAGTCGAGTTTTGTCAATTTGAAGCTTGGTTTTTTATTATTGATTAAAAAATTGTTAAAATGAGGCGTCGTGACAAAGATAGTGATCAAAAAATGTGCGTTGACAGATTATCGGACGCTTCGTATGATAGTGATTCTGAAAGTCAAGATACCGAAGAAAGCGATGATGATGACATTATTCCACGTTCTCGAGTGTCCACCCGAAGAAGAATTTATAGTAGTTCTGAAACAACTTCTGATGAAGAAGCAGATGAATGGTCATCGATTGACAATCCTCCAGACCTTGAAGAGTTTTTGGGTCATCCTGGGATAACTAATATGGCTAATGTTCCTAAATCCACAGCTGATGCAGTGAAGTTATTTATAGACGACGACTTTTTTGCATATTTAGTCGCGGAATCAAACAGATATTATTATCAAAATATGAATCGGTTCAAAATATCTCCCAAAAGCATGAAATGGAGAGATATTACGATTCCGGAGATGAAGATATTTTTGGGGCTTATTATTTTCATGGGACAAGTTCGTAAAGACGCCCGAGACGATTATTGGTCAACTGATGTCTGCACAAGTACACCGTTTTTTTCAAAAACTATGTCAAGGAATAGATTTCGCCAAATATGGACGGCTTGGCATTTCAATAACAATGAAGACATTACAGACAATTCTGTTCGATTATTCAAAGTCAGGCCTATACTAAATCATTTTGTTAAAAAAATCAATAACATTTACAAACCGAAACAACAAATATCATTAGATGAAGGCATCATTCCTTGGAGAGGACGATTGTATTTTAGAGTTTATAATGCTGGAAAAATTATAAAATACGGAATGCTCATACGAATATTGTCTGAAAGTGACACAGGGTATATTTGCAATTTTCAAGTATATTCAGCTCAAGGATCACGATTGATTGAAACGATACGCACAGTAGTTTCGCTATACATATACTGATATCTGGCACCATTTGTATATGGACAATTACTACAACAGCGTCGATAACACGGAAGTCCTTTTACAACAAAAAACACGCATTTGCGGAACAATTAGGAAGAATAGAGGTCTACCAGAGTGCCTAAAAAACCAATTTGAAAAAAGGAGAAACCGTCTTTCGCAGAAAAAATGATATATTGCTACAAGTTTGGCAATCCAAGAAAGAAGTCAGTCTCATCTCTTCAATCCATTCCGCGGAAATTAAAGAAAGTAATAATATTGATCGTGTCAAGAGACAAAAAATTATAAAGCCAAATGCTTTGATCGACTACAACAAGTATATGAAAGGAGTAGATCGGGCCGATCAGTATTTATCGTACTATAGTATTTTGCGGAAAACAGCGAAGTGGACAAAGCGCTTAGCTATGTACATGATTAATTGTGCACTTTTCAACGCATATGTAGTATACAATTCCACAAAGACCCAAAAAATAAGATGCAAGAAATTTTTGTACGACATCGCACGGCATTAGATTACTGATGGACTACCTGATATCAGCACTAAAGAACCAAAGAAAATAATATCAAAACGCGACCCTTCTGGAAGATTATCCATGGATATGCGCAAACACACAGCGGAGAAAATTGTTGGTGCCGGGAAGAAGAAAAATCCACAAAGACAATGTCGCGTGTACGCAGCAAAAACAATACGAAGTGAAACGTGTTTCATATGTAGCTTCTGTCGTGTTCCTCTTCACAGAGGAAAATGCTTTGAACGGTACCATACTGTAAAAAACTATTAACGTGTTATCAGTTCTATTTGTACGTGTAATGAAAATATATTTTTTAATACATTGTAAAATTTAAAAAATGGTTTATTTTTATGATGTCGTAAGAATATCGTTTTTTTGTTAAATAATCATACAGTATATATTTAAGTGTAATATAAAAAAAGTTTCGTTCATAAAAACGAAGTAGTTTTCAATTTACTGCGATTATTCTGAATACCCAAACATCCGCGCGATTTACGAAAAAGCGCCCGCTGCACGCGTAATTCGGCGCGAAGTATACCCGCACGCCAAGTGTTAATTGGAGCAGATTTTCTTCGTGATTATAAAGTTTTGTTTGATAAAGAAAAGGTAGCGATTTTGAAACAAGAGACAGCACCGGAAGTATTTAATATCGATAGTTTTCAGACAGACATAACAGACAGAACGAATGTATCTCACATTGATAATCCCGAGGTGTACAATGAAGTAACAACACTTATTGAAAATTATAAACCAGATAGGAAATATGAAGCGGATATTAAAATGCGAATTATTCTCAGGGACGAAATGCCTGTCTACCAAAGACCAAGACGTTTATCTCCGTCAGAAAAAGTAGAGGTTAATTTACAAATTAGTAACTGGCTAAATGAAGGAATAATTAGACCATCAACTTCTGATTTCGCGAGTCCGATTGTTATAGTTAGGAAAAAGGACGGTTCTGCACGAATTTGCGTAGATTACAGGAAATTGAATGAGAAAATTATTAAAGATCGATATCCGTTCCCTTTAATTGAAGATTGTTTAGATCGGTTACAAAAAGCAAAAGCATTTAGTACTATTGATCTTAGAAATGGATTTTTTCATACGCAGATAGAAGAAGATAGTATTAAATATACCGCGTTTGTTGTACCTAATGGTCATTTGGAATTTTTGCGTGTTCCATTCGGACTTTGTAACTCACCGGCAGTCTTTCAACGTTTTATTAATGACATATTTAAGGAATTACTTGCTGCTGGAGTTGTATTAATTTATATTGACGATTTGATTATTCCTTCAACTTCTTATGAAGACGGAGTAAGGGATTTGAGAAAAGTGTTACACGTTGCCAGTGATCATGGTCTGATAATTAATTGGAAAAAATCTATATTTTTGAAAGATAGTGTTGATTATCTCGGACATGTAGTAGAGAATGGTACCGTGCGACCCTCAGTTGTCAAAATCGAGGCTGTTAGGAAATTTCCGAAACCAAATTGTGTAAAAGATGTTCAAAGTTTTTTGGGACTATCGGGGTATTTTCGTAAACTTGTACCGCAGTATGCACGACTGGCAAAAGCCTTAACAAGTTTATTGCGTAATGGCGTTAAAGTTCAATTTGCAAGCGAGGAAGAACGTGCATTGGATTTATTAAAGACGGCCTTAATAGAAAAACCAGTATTACGTCTCTACTGTCCAAAAGCCGAGACTGAACTTCACACAGACGCGTCTAAGTACGGTTACGGGGCTATACTGTTGCAAAAGAATAGCGAAAATAATGTATATCAACCAGTTTATTATGCGAGCGGTACTACAAACTCTGCAGAAATGAAGTATTCCAGTTACGAATTAGAAGTGTTAGCGATTATAAAAGCATTAAAGAAATTCCGAGTCTATCTTTTGGGCATTCACGTGTACCATGAAAAAAAGGGATCTTAATGTGCGAATCGCGCGATGGGCGTTGCAGTTATAAGAATTTTCATATACAGTAGAGCATCGAAGTGGTAATAAAATGTCTCATGTTGATGCATTGAGTAGATATCCCGTACCTTCAGCGATGTACGTTCAAGAAGATCCTGATGGACTTTTAATCCGATTTAAAAATGCCCAAGAGAAAGACGTCGAAATTCAGAAATTAATCAAAACGATGCAACAAACTGTCTCGAGCGAGTTTATTATTAAGAATGATATATTGTATAAAGAAGTGAAAGGAGACAAACTTATGGTAGTACCAACAATCTTACAAGATTATAAAGGGTGTCCCAAAATGCACGCAAGATTTGAATTACATAGAAAACACAGTTTTTAGTCATTAGGTTGTTATTTTTTTATTGAATCTTAATGTACAAGGACCGGCCCGGATTCTGACCGATTAACCCAGAGCATATAGGGAAGGCAGCGGAGGAGAAGGTCCTCCTACTCTACGCGCGTCTCGCTGCCAGTTTCGGGCTGCGCGACAATGATGCGCGGCAAATCATTCTAACACCGATCGGTCGATATGCTCTGTGTTAATCGGTCAGAATCCGGGCCGGTCCTTGTACATAGGTTAGCGTTAATTATGGAATAACATATCGGGCAAATGGCCTCCACGGCTTTGCTGGCACATACGTACTCTTTTATCGTAATTTTGCATCACTTTTCTGCATAATTGTGGATGAATTTGGCTGATGCAGCGTTTAATTTTCTTTTGTAATGCAGGGATGGTTGTGGGCTTGTTGACATAGACCTTTGACTTCAAATAACCCCATAAGAAGAAATCAAATGGTGTTAAATCACACGATTCAGGGGGCCGATACTGATCACCGAAACGAAGAGTACACGACCAGGAAAGGTCTCGCGCAGTAATTGAATTGTTTCACTGGCTGTATGGCATGTGGCACCGTCTTATTAAAACCACATATTGGCCACATGAATAGCATCCAATTTCGGCAGAAAAAACTGTGTTATCATGTGATATCGAGCACCAGTAACAGTTACTGCTTGACCAGCCTCATTTTCAAAAAAGTATGGTCCAATGATGCCTCCAGCCCAAAATCCGCACCAAACAGTGACACGTTATGAGTGCATTTGTTGTTCGATAATCAGATGTGGGTTGTCCGAACCCCAAACACGGAAATTTTGGCGACTAGCAAAGTCATCAAAGTGAAAATGTGCTTCATTGCTTACGATGAAACTTTCATTATTTTTGAAATATTGTTCAATAATGAAAACACGTTATTGTATCGTGTAACGCTTCATATTTTTACTAACGCTAAACTCTCAGCCGTCAAATTATTCTTTTTTCAAGGTTGTCAACAATTTATTGCAAAAATGGCGGCAAATTCAAATCTTGCGTGCATTATGGGACACCCTTTATTATTCGACAAGCGCATGAACGTGGACATTTTTCGAGCGATAAAACTGAAAAGTTACTGCGTCGAGATTATTGGTTTGATAAAATGCGAGGAAAAATATAAAATATTGTTAATAATTGTGTTCAATGCATTCTAGTAGAGCGTAAGCACGGGAAGATGGAAGGATTTTTACATCCTATTGATAAAGGCGACCAACCATTAAATACTTATCATATAGATCACATTGGTCCTCTTACGAGTACTAAGAAACGTTACCGTCATATATTTCTAGTAGTCGATGCGTTTAGCAAATTCGTTTCGCTTTATCCGGTGAGGTCTACTGATGCCGTGGAAGTAATTGATCGCTTACGTAAACAAGCGATAATATTCAGGAATCCGCGAAAAATTGTATCTGACAGGGCATCTGCTTTTACTTCTCATCTATTTAAAGAGTATTGCGTTGACGAAAATATAGAACATGCATCTATCACTACAGGAATGCCTAGAAGTAATGGGCAGGTAGAGCGCATTAATAGAATTTTGATTCTAATATTATCAAAATTATCTATATCTAAACCGGAAGATTGGTTCAAATATGTAGATGTGGCTCAACAATATATTAACAGCGGGCCAAGTAGAAGCACAGGTTTTTCACCTTTCGATGTTTTGTTTGGTACACGGATGAGACTAAAAGAGGATCATCAATTAAGAGAAATAATTGATCGCGAGAATGTATTATTGTATCAACAGCAGCGAGAAAATGTGCGAGAGCACGCGAGGACTGCGATTCAAAAAATACAATTTGAGAACAAAAAAGCTTTTGATAAGAAACATAGGAACCGCGTTGTTACAAAAGGGGAATGCTGGTAGCAATTAAACGAGTATAACAAGGGCCTGGAGTCAAGTTGCATACCAAGTTTTTAGGTCCATATCGTATTACCAAGGTATTGCGTAATGATCGCTATTTAGTGGAAAAAATAGGTGGACATGAAGGTCCGTACCATACTTCTACGTCTGCAGAATACATGAAACCTTGGATAGATGATAATGATAATTTAGGTAATGAGAGCAATTGACCATCTGAGGACAGATGTTATTGTGCAGGATGGCCGATTGTGGGTACAGTAAAACCTGTTTTTGTGCGGTCCTTTTTTATGCGATTGGTTTTGTGCGACTTTTTTCGTGCGATTTATTTTTATGCGGTATATGAATCTTAGCGGCGTTAGCACCAGTTTAATGTTTCCTATCAATGTACATATACATTGTTGTGGACGAACTCGGATTACGTGGTCTCCTTGGCAACGATGTATCTGAACTTCGCGATGCTCTGTTCATTTATTTTAAACAATCTCCTGACAAAGCAGAGTCTGTTACGTACATATTGTCGCACGACGCGCGAACAGTATACGCTTCGTATTCAGAGTTTTATCCACGATTCACGTGATTAAGGATTCATTTTATAGTGAGATTAAAGGTAAATAAATTAGTTACTTTTGTTTCTATTTATATGTAGTTTTTATGATTTTTATTTTATTTTTAGACATAAGTACTCCCTTAAAATGAATGATTATAGCCAAAAGAAAGTAAAAAGACAGACAGTTCCATTAGAAACAAAAATTCTAATATTAAATAGACTAGCAGATGGTGAAGGATCCACAGCTGTTGCTAATGAATTTAAATTAGGCGAATCCACGATCAGAGCTATACACAAACGTGCGAGTAAAATATATCAATCTCTTAATAGTGCAACAAGCGACAGTAGTAAAAGAACGTCGTATTCGAGAAATATTGTAAAAGAGAAGACGGAAAAGGCTCTCGTGTTGTGGGTTAAAGATCTAACTAAAAAACGAATCCCCGTTCATAAAGAATTAATTCAAGAAAAAGCTAGACAGTATTTCAACCAACTGAAGGATTTAGAACCAAGTTCGTCATCCTGTTTACGAAACGTGACATTTTCTGCGAGCAATGGCTGGTTTGCTGGATTTCTACAACGATACGCACTTCACAATGTGAAGATACAAGGTGAGGCAGCATCCGCCGATGAAACAGCTGCTATGAATTATCGCAAAGTATTAGCGGAAATCATTGATGATGGTGGATATTGCCCAGATCAAGTATTTAATGCAGATGAGACTGGGTTATTCTGGAAAAAGATGCCCAGCCGAACATTCATTGCGAAATCGGAGAAAACGGCAAGTGGTTTTAAAGCGGCAAAGGATCGAATCACACTTCTTCTTTGCAGTAATGCCTCTGGTGCAAAGATATTAACACCACTTATTATAAATAAAGCTTTACACCCACGTGCGCTAAAAGGCGTAAATTTATCTGAATATCCTGTACACTTCATGGCTAATAAAAAAGCATGGGTCACATCAGCTGTATTTGCAACATGGTTTAACGATTTCTTTGTACCAGAAGTTGAAAAATATATGGAAGAGATGGGTCTTCCGTTTAAAGTGTTGCTAATTATAGATAATGCACCCGGTCACCCCTGTATAGAACATCCTAATGTACAAATAGTGTTTTTACCACCAAATACGACTAGCCTTATACAACCACTGGATCAGGGCATAATCGCAAATTTTAAGAAACATTATATTAATTAACTTTCAGCTACGTTTTGAAAAAGCTAGAGATCGATAAATTAAGCCTGACTGAAGTTTGGACAAAATTCTTAATTTTAGACTGCATAAACCATATTATTGCAGCAATTGGTCAAATCAAACAACACACATTAAATTCGTGCTGGAAAGCGATCTGGCCTGCATGTGTAATTAATCGAAACGTTACCGAAAACGCGTTAACGTTATCATCTGAAATTAGTGCGCTCGCACATAACATCGGCGGAGAAGGTTTTGATTATTTCGGCGATAATGACCTGGACGAGATGATTGAGGACCAAACTGTCGATGATAGTGACATTATCAATAGTTTGATAGATCATGAAAATGGGCAAGAAGAACCGCAATCTATTACAGCCGATAAAATATATGCAGGGATCCAGATTTCGAAAAAATAGGAAACGCATTTTCTTAAAATAGATACCAATGCGGAAAGACGTTTAAAATTCCAAAAAGAGCTGAGATCATGCATGTCTCACTATCGTGACATTTACAAGCAATTGACCAGTCGTCCGTCGTCACAACAACTGATCACTGACTTTATGGTACCAAAAAACAAATCAATTGAAATCCTATCTTCAAGCGACGAAAGCGATTTTCAACCAATTCATCACAAGAAGATGCGCGTTTTGGATTACGACGAGTAGCAGCAAACTATTTAATGTATAATTTGAAAACTTCTCCATGATATGTACAATGAAGAATTAAATATTTTTACAATTTTATTATGTCTAATTTAATTATTTAATTTAATTGAAAGTATTCTCTCCTCTATTTCATAACTTATTGTTGTATTTCCTAAGCCCGACTTTTTTTGTGCGGTCCCTATCCACCGCATAAAAAAAATTTTAGGTAGTATATCGTACAAAGTTGTTTATTATATGTAAGAATTTATAAAATTTTCGAATATTTTTTTGTACGATTTCTTTTATGCGGTCCCTATCCACCGCACAAAAACAGGATTTACTGTATTTGTTTTTTTTAATTTGTAGTAGGTTATGAGAACAATTGACCATCTGAGGACAGGTGTTATTGTGCAGGATGGCCGATTGCGGGTATTTGATTAATCTGATTGAAAGATGTTATTTTATTTGTATGATTGTACGGTTTGTTTCGGTTGCTAGCGAGTGCGTTACATGTTTGTAAAAAGAAGAAGAGAAAAAAAAAGAGTACGTGTACATTTGAACGTTGATCGCGGCACGATTACGATCGCTTTAACGAACCCTTTCCGAAATTATTATCCTTTATTAACATATTGTGTGTTATAATCTAAATATATACATATCTTTACCAAGTAAAGTGTCAACTTATTATTTAAAACCTACATAAATGAATCGGCTAGAATCCTGAGCGAGCGTAGTTTACGCTTCTAGGAATCGAGCCACACCAACCCATGCGTGTAAGTGAGACCTTGTGGTGGGGGGATGAACTTCGCCTCTTCCGCCACGACGTTCGAGGGGCGCCTTTGTGCCACAATAGGGTCTTAAACGTATTTTTGGTTGCACTGCCAATGAATAGAGCATATACAAGTTTTTAAGAGATTTTTTTCTTTTTGCAAAATATCCAATATTTATGAAGTTATAACGATTTAAAAATGCGATCTGGAGACTACTCATTTGAACGCTCCGGAAACGCCCGAGCTCGCCCGAAGTCCACGTGACGTCATAGGGTTACTCCCGAAGCCCCGTAGTAGGCGAAATGCATGCGGAACGCTTGACTTTTACATACTTGTAAACTTTACTCGTAAACTATCGTAGATAGAAAAAAATTTTGTAGGGAAAAGTTTCATGGTTTTTGGCATACACAAGGAATGTGTTTACAAATTGTTTGAAAAATTATTTGTTTACGAGTTAGCACATTTCTGGGGTAAGTTTGAAAGGTGTTTACACCCCTTAAACGTGCGATTCGGCACGTATAAACAAATACGTATCGATTATTTTCGCGTGCTTAACAAACGTACGAAGTTTCATTAAAATCGGCTACGGACATTTGGGTATGTTCCCTTGTTAGAACGCTGACCATTTTAAGGCGTTTTATATTTTTATTACCAAGTACGTACAAGTAAATTCATTTTCATACCAGTAGCCTTCAAAATCTTAGCTTTCCAAATTCTTACTACCATCATAAAAATCAAAGTTGATGACACATTTCAAAGAACAATTCGGAATATCATGCACCCAGGCGAGCAAAATGTTTAGCTACACTGTACCGCGATTGGCTCATATATTAAAAACATTAATTTATTTTCCGGACCCAATAAGTGTGAGAAAAAACTTACCAATTCCATTTCGAGCTAATTATAATCATGTGCAATCGATCATCGATTGTTTCGAAATTGAAATTCAAAAACCGACTGATTTGGTACACCAAGCTCTTACTTGGTCAGAATGTAAAGAAACGATCACCATGAAATATCTGATATCTTCGTCTCCAGATGGGTTCATTAATTTTATATCAAAAGGCTACGGGGGTAGGATAAGCGATACACTTATTACCGAACAATCCGGATTTGTAGATGTGTTACCGGAAGGATGCGGTGTTATGGCCGACCGGAGATTCAAACAAATTCAGACTCTTCTCAATAAGAAAAAATGTACACATATTAACTTAACTTCCACGATAAAATCATCGCCGAGCGCATCGGGCGATGCTCACAAAACGCGCTGAACGCGTCTTGCGTCGGCCCTGCTGGTATGAGAATAGAATTTACTTTGTTCGTGCTGGTAATAAAGAAATAAACTCCTTCAAACTGTTAACTTTCCACGAAAAGGACTGATGAATACTGTACATATGCTGTTTTAATTGTGGAAATGAAAATGAAGTGAACCGTTACATCCGCATTGTCAGATTATCGGTCGCATACTGAATTTGTTTATATTCCTATTGAGAGAATAATACAGACTTTTAGCATTCTAACACGCTTGCTGCATGCGAGGACAATATTTTAAACGTTTCTCTTTATAAAATTCAAGGCAAATACTTCGCACCGCTCTTCTTCCCAGTGTTATACTGGCAAAGATACAAAGCGTGCGAACGAGATATAACCCTATGACGTCACATTCGACGCGACCAATAGCGTTGCATTTTCGTCAGTTTGAATTTCTGGCAATATTCAAACCTTATTATTAGACAAAGTTGAACGAATAAATTAATTATTTTAGTATCAATCACTTTTATAATCCATATATTTTGATAAATCAATTGAATTTTCCAATTAAAAATTTGTGTGTAAGACCCTATTATATTTCACGAAATCGGCAAGAATCAGTCAAAAACACGGTTTACGCCATGTCGTTTTTAGGACGCAATTCTAGACCGATTTTAACGAACGACTTATTTTAAAGATAAAGGTTCAAGACACGAGCGTAGATTTTCGGATTTTTAAAAAAACAACATTTTCATTTACAAAATCGTATCTAAAAAAAGGTTATTTTTCAAAGCCGTATTCTGAATAAACAAAAACTTTTTTCAAAAATCCGAAAATCTACGCTCGTGTCTTGAACCTTTACAATAAGACCTGAATCATACAAATGGATCAACAATTACGACCAGAAAAAGAAATGGCGTAAACCCTTGCAAAACGCTGGGGTACCCAACGCCCTTAAGTAAACGAAACAGGAGGATGACAGCAACAGAAATTGCGACAGAAGTGAACAAAGATCGAGAGGATCCAATTGGTACGACGACAGTTAAGAGACGTCTTTTGCAAGCAGGGCTTCGCGGGTGTGTTGCAGTTAAAAAACCGTTGTTAGGGACTCAAAATAAGAAAAAAAAATGCAGAGGGCAATATTGCATAAAGATTACACCGCTGAAGATTGGGAAAAGGTATTGTGGACCGATGAGTCGAAATTTGAGGTGTTTGGTACAAAACGACGAATCCATGTGCGTAGGAAACAAACTGAAAAATTAATTCCCGATTGTATTGTACCAACTGTGAAGCATGGGGGTCAGTCTGTGATGGTGTGGGGTTGTTTTGGGGCGAATAAAACTGGTAATTTAGTGCAAATCGAGGGTATTTTAAAAAAAGAACAATATTTGCAAATTTTACGTGACCATGCAGTGCCGTCTGGTAAACGCTTAGTAGGACAAAACTTTATATTTATGCAGGACAATGATCCCAAACGCACCGCAAAAATTTGTACAAATTATTTGAAAGACCAAGAAAATAATGATGAATTAAAAATTATGGTGTGGCCTCCGCAATCGCCCGATCTTAACGCAATAGAAAAATTATGGGAAGAAATAGACAGAAACCTACGGAAAGTGTGTCCAAAGTCAAGGAAACATTTATGGGAACTATTACAGAAAAGTTGGACAACAATAAATTCAGAAAAATTAAAAAAATTACTCGACAGGATGCCGCGACTAGTCCAAGCAGTGATAGCCGCACACATTAATGACATTCCTCATTCCCCGAAAACCTTACTTGCCATCTACACAGATGACATTGCCATCCTCTGCTCTTCCTAGTCACGAAGTTTACCTAAATTCCATTTTCAAAATCATCTTGAACAGATCTGCAACTTCTTCAACTTTTGAAAACTTTCCCTTAATTCTACAAAAACTGAAGCCATTTGCTTTCCTGCAAAAAGGAAAAAACCTCCTGACCCTCTCCGAGTTGACAACATTGACATCCAATGGAAAAATCTCTTACCTATCTAAGGGTTGTCTTAGACCACAACCTGACTTGAAAACCTGCCATCAGTCACAGAGTAGGGAAAGCTCACATCCCCATTCGCACCCTATACCCACTCATCCACCACAACAGTTTTCTAGAAACGAAACTAAAACTCGATCTCTACACCATCTGTATCCGCCAAATCCCGACCTATGGTTCACCTTTGTGGATCAATGCAGCAAAAATTCACCTCAAAAAGCCACGCAGAATAAATACCTCAAAATTATTTTTGGTCTCTTCTACTGCCATCCAACTGATGACCTTCAGCGCATCACTGATATCCCTCCCATAAAAAATCACATTGCCAAAATCGCCTACAAGCTCCTTCAGACTACTGCTGCTCATTTAAATTCACTTCTTTCCTCCATTAACCCCTTGCACTACTTCGACGAGTCTGACTCATGATGAAAATTTTGTGCCAAAATTGAATATCACGAGTCAGGCTCGTGATCGAAATTTCGAACCAAACAAGAATTCAAACAATTAATTGAATGATTTGTTCCTTTGTTCCTATACAGTCCATGTGTGATAAGGAAAATTTCGTGGGGTAGAGATAACGGCTACAATATAAACAAACGTAAATACTAAATATATACAGATATCTGTGCCGCTTCGGCTCCTTTTCTCACCGTTCCGGCGGACAAGTTTGGCACGGCTTTTTCAGACTTTCGCGGTAGTGCAAGGGGTTAAACACTCACCCTCATGAGCTTTCTTACAAAATTAAGAAAGCCCCCACCAGTGTCGCCTTGCTTAACTAAACGCCTCCTAAAAACTCCACTGTTAAATTAAAATCGTATATTCCCCACTACTACGCTCTACCTATCAAAATACCCATGCTTTTTACCATCACTTTGGTAACTCTACATACATGATGCAGGTTTTTTGAAAGCTTTATCCTGTGCTTTTACTACCATGCGGGTCTTCCCATTCCGCAACATTCTCCTCATGCCGTTACACGCGAGTAAATTTTGATAGAAAATCATTTAAAATACTCACTTCAATACCACACTATGTTTGCAAAATATACAATTTTTTACATATGCTTCAAAAACTTTAACACACTAATTACATCTACTAATCTTAATATGTAATATTTCAATTAGCACTAATTATGATTCATTTTGACACATTAATAAAACAAATTTTTCCTGAATCTGTCAACACTGCGATCGCAGCGCTGCCTGTCGGATCCAATGTAAAAGATACCAAAATCAACAACAATTTATAAATTAAATATTAATTAAATAAACATTTTCCAGTGGACTAAATTGTGAATCTAAACCATTCTCGAATCCACTGGAACACACACAAAAAATTTCATCCAAATCGGTCCAGCCGTTTAGGAGGAGTTCAGTCACATACACACGGACAGAAGAATTATATAGATTAAGAGAAGATTCAAAATCATATACATATGCTGTAGTGCTTGGCGTACCATATGTGGAACCGGTTTCGTTTTTTCGAAATTTTGAAAATTGTCAAAGTTACAGTCGTTCAAAGTTTTGAATTTTGTAAAAACAGTCAAACTTTAAAAAATCATATCACTGTAACGGTAAGTCGTAGAGCAATTTTCGTCCACCGAAATTTCATCAGAAAGAATCAAGTTTTTTAATAAAAAATACAATTTGCTTAATTAACGATGTGAAATACCATTAATATCGAATTTTCTTAAACAATTGAATATAACTTTTGCAAGTAAATTTATTAAAATTTGAACAGATTCATACGCATTCTTTGAACCTTTTTCTTTAAGAATCTATTTTAAAAAAAGGTGACACATTTTACCTCACCAGACAAAAATCCACAAAGTTAATTTCATTTCCCCCTCCACTCGTACGTACATACAGCGTCGCGCTCCTAGCACTGCTACGTTTCGTATCTCGGTTAGTTTATTTGTGCAGGTAAACATTTAAAAATCTCGAAAAATTCAGGAAAGTAGCTTAGACCATTGTCTTTTAGTAAAAACCTCGAAGAGATACGCATCTAAAAATCGAGTAATAATTCGTTGAAGTTAACCATGTCATACAATGCAAGTCGCACTCCTAGCACTGCTACGTTTCGTATCTCGACTAGCTTATTTTTGCAGTAAATGTTTAAAAACCTGGCAAAATTCAGGGGGGCAGCTTAGGATATTCCCTTTCAGTAGATATTAGGAGGACCGGAAAGTAATGTCGTTTTCTTAGATTCAATTCAAACACATTCATTTTTAATGAGTTTTTATTTTTAATCAATGATGTAATTACCCTCATTGTCAACAACTTTTTGCCATCTAGTGTGCAAATTTTCAATGCCAGATCGGTACAAATCAATTGGTTTTTCAGCAAAATATCCAGAGATAGCATTTCGGAGACCATCCAAATTTGCAAATCTTTTGCCAATTAAAGTGTTGTAGCGAACCGAATAAATGAAATACGATGGTGTAACATAGGGGGAGTATGGTGGGTGAGGCAGTACCTCCCACCCCAATTCATTTATTTTTTTTAAGGGTTTTTCTTGCGCTGTGCGGTCTTGCATTGTCGTGTTGCAGAATAACGCCGTGTCTGTTGACAATCGCTGGCCACTTTTGAAATAGAGATTGATTTACTCGATCCAATTTTTCATAGTAAAGGTCAGCATTCACGGTTTATCCAGATTTCAACTCTTCAAAATTAACAACACCGCGAATACTCCACCAAACACACAAAAGCGCCTTTTTGGGGTGTAAACCTGGTTTAGCACTACTTCGTGGTGATTCATTTGGAGAGCCACTGCCTTTTGCCTTTTGGATTATCATACACAACCCATTTTCGGTCTCCGGTGATCAAGCAATCAAAAAAGGGTTCTGCATTGTGCCGTTGAAGCAATGAGTTGCATGTGGTGCATCGGTTAGATTTATTCTCTTCGGACAGATTATGCGGGACCCAAACACCTGCCCTGCTTACATTCCCAATCTGTTGCAAATGTTCTTGGAAGATCGAATAAGGTTGGTTAAGACTATTTGACAATTCCTCAATTGTCTGACACTGATTTGCTTCTACTTCTGCCCTTAAAACGTCATGCGTCGAAACGACATTACTTTCCGGCCCCCCTAATACATACCTCGAAAAAGAGTGCCCCATCCCCCCGTAAGGTACTGACTTGCGACCTACGACCGCGGTAAGTAGAAGATTCCGATCAATATGATCGGCATGATCAATTAATTCCATTGTGAACTCTTGAGTTTATGTTTAAATACTATTTCTTATCGCGCGTTACATACTCCGGCCGAATAATTTTTGTATTACTTTGAATATTATAAATTCAATACTTTTAATAAATTTTATAGATTTAAGCAAATAACAATTGTGTAATACTTGAAACAATTTCACTTTGAATAAATATTTAGTACTTTGAATAATTTTATACATATTTAAATTTTATAATTCGTGAAACCGGCTCTGACCAATGTATCCTATATTCTACTGCGTCAACATAATTTTTGTTTTTAAAATTTTGGCACGTGTAGTTGAGTCAACTAACATTTTTTCTACTAATTAAAATCCTATCTGCGCCAACAAGGTCACCGTGTTAAGGTGTAAAACTGATCAATGTATTCTATGTCCTATTACATCGGCAAAATTCGCCAGCATGGACAGATAAAACAAACAAATGTGCTCCTGCGTCAACAAATTTTGTTTTCTTACATTTTGGCACGTGCAGATGAGTCAACTAACATTGTTTCTACCAATTAAAAACTGAATTGGTCATATCGATCGGAATCTTCTACTTACCTCGCTCGTAGATAATCATCACACCTGCTGCTGCAGCACATGCACGCACACACACGCACACAACGCGTGGCACTTTCCCCCACCACTCGGGAGTCCATACGTTACAATAATTTGCAGATAAAATTGACAACCCCCCCCTTCTTTTTCCAAAACCTCGTGCTATAGTAGGATGTATACCACCCCCCAAGCTCGTCCAAGGGTATACCCCCCTCAGATTTTACCCCACGCCCCCTCATCATAGCTACAGATGCGGCCCTATACATACATATAGCTACTAGCGATTGTTTACATACTCAATATTAAAATGACCACTCGTCCTTTTGCGGTTTCTTGAAGAGGAAGGTTTAAAGAATACGTACGAATTTTTTCAGATTTTTATAAGCATTATCCCACGAGTTATGTACAATTGTTTAACAAAAGTAATTGTAAATGTTACATAACATCGATAGTCATACAAATTGTATTTTTTATTGAAAAATTTGGTTCTTTTGGTAAAAATGAAAAAAAAATTTGTTGCTACGGTTTACCGTTGCCGAGATATAAATTTTTGAAACAGTACAGTTTTCAAGAAATGCCAAACTTTGAACAGGTATAACTTTGGCAATTATCAAAATTTCAAAAAAATAAAGTTACTTCCATATTTGGTACGCCAAGGGCTAATGGTCAGTGACTTTAAAAATGTACCGAGATATTACTCCAAAATAGTGATCGATTTCATATGGAATGAGCCATACGTGGTGTGTGCGTGTGCTTGCTTGCGTGCGTCGTGCGTGCGTCCGTGCGTGCGTGTGTGTGTGACTTTAGTGTTCATTATTTTAGAGCAATAGTATTATAAAGTCTTATATCATGAAAGAGCCAACTTGATACAATAAATTCTCCTGAATTATCACTATAACAAGACAAATTCCATCATACCATCCAGCATCTTCTACAGTAGGACATTGAAAATGTTACATCCCTATATTAGAATTAACTCAACTATTATCCGATTCCGGGACGAAACAATTTGCTGGAACAGCCTGTATACATATATGTGTATACTAGATGTAAAACCAAATCTAAGTACATATTAGAAATCAGTATTTTTTTAGAATTAAGTACATTCTGCCAATGTGTTTAAAAAAAAGGAAAAACGATTGTTTTCTGTATAAAAAGGAGGACTCATAGTACTGAAATATACAAGTATTTGGCATGAGACAATACTTATCTCATTAAAGACAGATATTTATTAACATTCAAAATCGGTATGAGCAAAGCCATCAGGCATAATATTTTTCAACATAAATTGCAAAAAGCTATCATTGCAAATAAATATTCATATTTTCTCGTCTTATAAACTATAAAGTAAATTAATACTTCATTGTCATAATTTATTAATTACAAATTCTTCCATCTGGCAAGGATTGCAAGATCCCACTTTTTTCCGATATTTACTATTTCAAACATGATTTCCCTTTTTGTTTCACATATGCTCAATGGCAATTAGGGCAGCCAATTGTTTAGACCATGATAAGAGTGGTACATTTCTTTTATTTAATCACTGTCTGCTACTACTTGTTTGGTAGGTTTTAGGTTGTTCTTATTCTGAAAATTGAAATTAGGTAACATATTTTCTTTAATATGTAAAAACATCTTATCCGTTATATCTTCTAACAATACCACTTTTGTAATGCAGCTTACATTTCTATCAAGGGTTCAAATTATTATGTGTAGAATGCAACCCTGATCCTAACATTGATGAAATCAAATGTCAAATATTATACAATATTATATATAATATACTGTTTTTCATTACTCTCAAATAAATTAATGTTGTAATCTGTCACTGAACAGAACTTTGTTCCATACTTCCATAGTCTAATGTTAGTGTTTTTGTACAAATTTTAATTCATTCTTTGATAAATTTTACTATTAAATGGCTTCATGATACTGCTACATTCAAATAAACCCACACTATTCAAATATTGTGATATTGTCCCATGATTGACAACAGTAAAATTTTCACCATTTAATTCTTCTACAATATTCTTTGGTAATATTATCTAAATCTAATTGAGTAAATGTGGTACAGAATGATAAAATGTCATATCAGTACAAAATAAAACAGAAAATATTAATTGTTGCAGTTTTTGAAGAAACGAATAGACACAACTTTCCACTTGTGTGAATTGAGAATTAGGAGGGTTCTCCCTTGCAACTAGTCAAGTGATTATTACTGTGTCGCAAACATAGAAAGCTGGCAACTGAGCTTGGTTAAAATTTTTGAATTCTGAACGTAACGTTCAGAAGTTGATAAAGGAACCAAAATAGTCCTAACAAGTAAACGTATACAAAAAAATACTATACATGGAATAATATTCAGAGAAGAAGAATGTCCTTAAAGCTTCACAATTCATATTAGTATTTATTGTGATAACTTTGTAAGCTTAAAAATAAACATGAGGAAACATAAAAAAAGTGGTGCAATAAACACTACGAGTATTTTAATAGTTCTCTAATAAGACATGACACTGGCTGATTTGACTGGTTTTAATAACAAGATCAATCATGCCACTTACAAGCTATTATAATAAGAAAACTTTCTCCCTTTCATATACTGTCCTTTCAACTAAATAAACCAATTGATTCAATAAAAACATTATTTCTCTTTTACACATACTTCCAATCATAAAATTAATTTATATTTTAAAGACCTCAAAAGATTTTATTTTTGCATCTTGAAAATACGAAAACTAGAGTCAAATATTACAGTAATTACTGAAATATTTTCACAGAATTAACAAGTACATGTATCAATTTGTCCCTCTTTCTTGCAATTATATAAACAACCATGCACGTCTATTTCTGTAATTACCTATTGATTTATCATCTAAAACACTAAATCTTTTAAATTAACAATTCTGTATCTTATTCTCTTCCTGCCAAGACATATATACAACCTCATTAGTATATGGACTATCGTAAAAAAATGCTTACTATCCCCACTGATAGTTGAGCTACCCCCCACTTCAGAGTTCTTAAGGTTTACAGTACAAATTTTTGTTTTCAAACATGTATGATTTGAAAAGATAATTTTTATCGAATTTTATGGTTCCATTGACGAGTTATGAACAAGACAAAACAACTCCTGCCAAAAATGCACTTTTGGACCAAGAAATTGTAAGTTAAAAATACATAACACTTTGCTAAGCAAGAACTATGAATGCCATTTTATATAAATGTCTAGAAATGGACAATTAAAAGGAGAAACCACGCAGAAATGAGCTAGAATTAGCCATATTGTATGGTGATATAGTGACCACACAATGTAATAGGTAGACGGCTACACTCGGTAGGTTTTCACTTGAATCCTGGTCTTCTAAGATAATCAGACGCACATATATCTTTCCCGTTTAGTTGAGTCCTATAGATTTTTAAATAGTAAACAGTTTGTAATTTTACGTGTAATAAGTAGGAGTAGAGAGTTGTAAATTCCCACAAGATCAGCTGCATCGTAAATAAAAATTGGTCTAGTTACCGCATTGTAACTCTTATATGTTATCTATATCTTTCGAATCAGAGAATAGAGTGTGAACAGTATCTGTACGATTATAAAAATATAGTTGTTTTGTGATGACATTGGTCGCAAAATAAAGAATCCACAAACATAACAGGTGGAAGAGTTTAATATAGGTTAAAGTTACAGTGTGTCCATAGAAATCTAATAATATGAGATTACAGATTCCTAATTTACTGACGTGCGGTAGTAACACCATCAATCAATGTCTCGAAAATCTTTCTGTTAAAGACAATTAAATGACCAATTTGTATAATGCAAAACGAAAATGACATAGTAGCACAATATACGAAACATGAAAAATCTATTGTATTTTTCGGAAATACAACGGACGACGAAAACGGAAAAGTAGGCGAAGAGTGCAAGAATTAGGTTAGTTTCAATTACCGATTCGCGTGGAGACAATTCGGCCGCCGATTCGTCCTCTGGCCTCCAAGATAATGAAATCGTTCTCATTGTTCTTCAGCAAATGATTTGCGGCCGCCAATCCAGCCATTCCAGCACCAATTATTAAAACTTTGCATTTTATTCTGTCATCGGACTCCGCCATGATTTCTCATCGGCCGTTAGTCGCGATAATTTCAGGATTTCCGAAAACCTATTTTTTTCATTTCGTTGTGGGAATTTACCGTGTCTCGCGTTTTTGGGGGGGAACACTTCACTTTTGCGAATTCGATTTCATTCTTATGTTCTCAGTGGTTTTTGGCGACCCGCAATGATCCGACACCATTAGAATCAGAATTCTAACTAGCTTCTAGGTATTTTTTTCCCACTATGAAATACGTTTTGGCTGGTTTCGGCTTATTCGGCATCAGACATATATTTATGTACCATTAAACAAATAATAATAAAATATGATACCCATTGTCGTTTTATTCGCCGTCTATGTGCTACATTCACATACCACATTCATAATAGGTATGCCGTGTGGAATAGACTGCACAATTTCACATGGCAAAGATATGAAGTCGGTGATTTAGTACTAAATATATTCTGCTAGAAGACAAACTGTTGTGCCAACAACATGTCTCGATATGGTTTATAAAACATTTCAGATTTGAAACAGTGAAGTTTACTTTACTTTTACACTACGGACTTTTCCCGCGATTTGTCAGAACAATGAATTCTAAATATGATATAGTTTTGACTTAGAAATTGGTAAGAAATTATAGGTTATAAGCGATGTATGTGCTTCATTTGAACGATTTGCTTTATACAATATAACTTAAGTTTTTAAATTACCAAATATTAATTACCTGAAATATTACATATCCGTATGTAGGCACATATATCTTATATATTATCGAAGAATTTAAATCAGATATGCATATAATTCTTTGTTAAACCGTACGATTTTTAGCCTATGACTTTTCTTTTTGAAGTTATGAAGGTAATGTCAAATATATTACAAACACCCACATATAGATGTGAACTGTAATTAAGGGAGAGGAGGTAAATTACGATTTTTCACTACAATTTCCGTCATTTTGTGATTGGAAAAACCCCTAAATGTAAAATAAAATTATCATACTCATCGTTGGGGGTAGATATTTTATACAGGGTGTAACATATCATCGGGGCCCCTTTTTCAGAATCGATAGTATGCACCAAAAGGTGAGAAAAGGACCAAGAAAGTTAGGTCCGAAAATCACCCCCTAACGAGTCACAACCCCATTTGTAAAAAATTTAAAAAAAATCATATTTCCGAAATATAAGACCCGTTTTGATTGCAATATAACCAGAGAAGATCAAAGATAACAGGAAAAAATATAATTGCTGCGGTTATTGCTGTTAAATAGCATTTATTCTTGTTTAATCCAAACAACGTCGATTACCTATATCGTAGCAAGTTTGTAACAACTTGGGAAACATTAAGGGCATTCACTAAATCTTCCTTTGCGTAGATAGTGATATTTTTTCGTAAACTTTGGTCTCTTCCGGTTATATTGCAATCAAAATCGGTCCTCTACGACGTACCATTTCGGAGATATGATTTTTTTTTAATTTTTTACGAATGGGGTTGCAACTCGTTAGGGGGTGATTTTCGGACCTAACTTCCTTGGTCCTTTTTTCACCTTTTGGTGCGTACTATCGATTCTGAAAAAGGGGCCCTGATGATATGTTACACCCTGTATATAGAAGGTATCTACAAAGTTTATAAAGAATCGGTGAAGTATTTTTTAAATGGCAGTGATCACCGACTTTGAAAACATGGTTTCGAGGAAACCGCGTTT
The DNA here is from genome assembly GCA_917499265.3 of Mimumesa dahlbomi. NCBI lineage: Eukaryota > Metazoa > Arthropoda > Insecta > Hymenoptera > Crabronidae > Mimumesa > Mimumesa dahlbomi. The sequence goes on along the minus strand of OU824118.1, from coordinate 3,126,380 downwards.
AAAGATTTAACTCTACAAAAGTGAAGATAAATCCCTTTTCTGCCGAGTACTTTGCTTCTCCGTTTTTTTCCTTAATTTTGTGCCGCTTCGACACTCAGTCTAAACGCTTTTCATTTACACTTTTCAATCGCGTATTTCAGATTTGCGTATCCCACACTACTATTATAAAATCACTGATGTGAGCGGCAAACGCCCGACCGAAAATATAACGACTAACTGGTCAATAACTTCGAGAGTTTTGCTCCGATTACCTTCAAATTTTGGGACAATATTCTCGAAATATTTAACTATAAGAGAAAGCAAAAAAACAGAATTCAATTTCTTGATAATGCAAACCCTTACGCCCCCCCACACCCCACACCTAAAAATGTTCTATCGCAGGTGTACATATGTATGTATTTACATGTACACATTATCGCTGGAGGTTCGTAGACGTTCAGTGAATGTGAACCTTCTTCTTCTACCGAAGAAAAATCTTGATCTTTTACACCGTCTCATTTTTTCCATACACCGGTAGATTTTCTCCATTCCATCTTTCTAACTCTATATTTTGCAATTCTGGTGTTCTTATATTTAATGGAAATAAGTTTGTACAGATCCGAATTTATTCAATTTTGATCCAAATCATTGAATTTAAGTAATACAAATTGTTAACGTATTATAGCCTGACTGGCGGTACGCCTCGAGGTTATGGAAATAGTGCGCAGGGCTTCGAACCGGAACCGAATCGAAACCGAAACCCGAAAAACACCGTTATTTTTGTCGGAACGAAAACCGGAACTGAACCGAAAAAAGAATATCGGATTTTCTGGAACGCAAAACCAGAACCGAACCGATATATTTTGTTGTACTTGAACCAGAACGAAAACCGAAACAAAAAAATTACGGTTCGAAGCCCTGATAGTGCGCGTACGATTTGATACGTGTACGTATCACGTTTTACCCATTTATGCATCATCGGTCAGATGATTTACTCGGGATTGGGCTGATCTGTAATACCGTCGCGGCTGGTGATTAGGATGAGGTTGGGTTGATTGAAGTCTTACTGAGGATATTTTTTTCTTTAGCTTTATATGTATGTTTTTGACGTCGACGGTACATTGTATACATTGCGCGGATTTATTTCGCAGAAATAAATTCGTAGCGCCTTCCTTTTAACTATACAACCGAACCTAGTGTTTAGTTCTTTTATTAAATGTAATAGTTTTTCACCGCGAATCAGCGGTTCCTGATTACTCAAACTTGATTGTTTGTGTTGGAGGTCAACGATTATGGCATGTATTTTCATCGTGCTTCGGTACTACTTACAGAAACTACAGATTTCGCAGGGAACAAAAGATATTCTCCTATTTTTATGTTCCACTTTTGTTCAAGCACGACTAGAGTATAAGGGCGATGGATGAAAGGGAGTTCATGTTTAAAGGATGTAGGATCTGACCTTTTTAGCTGATCTCAACTTCGAATAATTAAATTGGTTTAACTCACTTTTGGTTTCCCTGGAGTTATTGGTCGCTGCAATACACTCATATAGACGATTAACTGTTTCTTAGTCGCACTCTGAACTCGCCTTTGGATTGTTCGTATCACACTCTTGGATGTGAAACGGTATTCGAAACTAATGCGCAAGTTAAAGTTGTGAACTAATTGTAAGTCGCAACGTCGCGTGTGGAAATAGAAAAATATAAGTAACAGCGTCACGTTAACGATCGGAAATATAAGTGTAACATATAAGAATTCGTTGAAAAGTACAGGAATCCATTTGACGCAACTAACAAGATCAGAAAGAGGAATGAATGTGGTGGTGAGAGCCACTAGTACGTATGCTGTGTTTCATTGCATGTGATGAGAGAAATTCTCAAAATATTCAATATTTTTTAAGTTACAATTTTTATACACCCCGGTGCCGGTACTTGACGCCCGACTTTGCCCATACCACGACGCATATAACTGACAGTACATGTATGTTTTGATATTGGATGTTTCGCACTTCATATCTTGAAAAGTGTACACCTCAATTTTTTGGAGATTTTTTTATAGTAATGCAATAATGTTCCCTACATATTATATGACTTTCAGCGGTATGTTGAAACAAAGAAAAGTTTTCAAGTTACGAATCAAGAGACAAAACCTTGTGCCGGGTCAAGTACATACTAGGAAAGATTAGACGGGGGTTTTCGGGATATTCAAACGGCATAAAAACCGCAATTTTCCCCAAAAGTACGATGATATTCGTAAAAGTGACATAGAGACAAGTAATTTGAGATTAATGACGAAAAGTCGATGTAGCCAGTTACGAGATATCTGATATTAAACGTGGTGTTTGTTTCTAAGAAACGTTGTCTTTTCCTTTTCCGTCTCCTTCCCTTATGGCTTTGTTGAGGGACACTCCACTCAGGATGCCCTGCTCAGGATCCTTCAGGATGTCCGTGAGGCTGTCGACCATCGTATGATCACGATGTTGATTTGTTTTGATCTCTCTAAGGCATTCGACACAGTTGATCATGCGATCCTTCTGGCTAGGCTGGAGGGATTGGGCTTCTCCTCTGCTGTCCTTGGCTGTCTTCTCTGGGTGTGTATGTTCGCTGTGGGCTGAAGTCACTTTGGGTGTCCCTCAGGGTTCAGTGTTCGGTCCTCTCTTGTTCTCACTATATCTGGCTGACCTGAATTCTGTGCTGTCCGGTCTCAGGGTGGTGAAGTACGCTGATGACATCCAGATCTATGCGCATTGCTTGCCCGCTGAGCTGCCCTTGACGGTTGCGTTGCTAAACCGCAATGTTGAGCGTCTGGCGAATTGGTGTGCGAGGAATGCGCTTACGCTTAATTCTGCCAAAACCCAGGCCATCGTTCTTGGTGCCTCTCGTTATGTTAATTCTATCCTTTCTGCGTCGAAATTATGGAGATCACAACGAATCGCTGACGACGTATGGATTCGTCGCAGATTCTAACGATTCGACGGCCCAATTCGTCGTAGCTTCTAATGATACAACGTATCGTTTACAGGAAGAGTTTAATGCAAGATTTTATTTTAAAAACATATCTTCTATACTACGATAGACGTGCATATTGACGAAAAGTAATTTAGAGAACCTCAAAGTGTTATCAATAATTTGTAAGTTTAATGTAACGGTTTCTTAAATTGTTGAAAAAATGTATTTAATTTTTCATACTTCAATACATGTCAAAGCGTGTTCAAATGTCGATAAGAGTTTTAAGTACCTAGTCAAAATCTTCTGTAAACATGTCTTCTAAAAGTAAGCATACTGCGACTAAACGCGTAGTTGTCGCTACTATTACAAAATTTTTGTTACATACCCTACATTGAAACTTTACTGTCTCGGATATCGAGTCTTCGAATTTCTTTTTACCTGTGTATAACAGTGTTATGATATTCTCTAAACATATGTATAATGGAAAATTAAGGATGAAATATTTCTCTGTGTGTATACTTTCAATTTAGATCAGAATAAATCCATAACTAACAACAAATTGGTAAATTGAAAAACATACTTTGGTTAAACATGTGGTTAAGATATATGTTTGGAGGACGTGATGATGTTGTCGTACGTAAATAAAGAAATATTGTCAAAGATACACATTGGATCATATTGGTGTTCTAACAAATATCATTTTTCAACAATTCATACGAACATGTTAAATTTATACATTTATAAAACTATTTTTATCCGCTACTATGTTTATTATAATTTCCGAATTAAAAATTTAAACACTTAAACTTTCACTCCCTTGCAATTAAAGCATGTTCAATATTTTGGTAATTCCTTCAAATATGTTTTCCTTTTCAACATTATCCATAATATGTGTATGCAAGTATTTAAATAAGTCCTAACATACTGCGACAACTTTGACATACTTACGTATAGTGCACCTACATGCATACATGTATGTATGTATGTAAACCTGGCCCATTGGAAACTGAATCAGATATTTTTTTTTTATTTTTTTTTAATATAATTCAGATATCCTTTGGCCGTTTGTACATACATATTTGCGTACATGGAAATTTCACCATATCTGAAAGTCCCTAATTTTTTTATCCATTTCTTCAGAGTTTTTTGTAATTATTTAAATACATCATTCTTATGTAGGGCATAGATCGGGGAAACAGGAAAGGGTAAGGATAGCAAAAGTAAATGATTGTCGTTAGGGAGAAGGTAATAGAAGGAAATGAATAAAAGTATTGTCAGGAACGTCGCGGATAGTGAAGTAAAAGAGAAACTCGGACGAGTAAAGTGAAGAAGAGATCTATTCAAAAACAAAGGTCAAAGAGTACTACCCTGAAATGCGCAGTGCATCTCCTTATATGCAGCAGTCCTCACTTGAAAGCGCGTGACTTTGTTAGGGTGGTCTGATTTGTCACGCGCTTTCCCAAATTCCAGCTCTAAACACTCGAACCACTCGAACTGTCTGGAGCTCGGGACAAACAGCAAAAGCCGTGAGAAAAGCCTACACTTATTATGACATTTTTTGAAAATAAAAAATGGTTAAAGAAAAATTTCTTAGATTTGTGACATCATCATTGCAATATCACCATATTCGTGAAATCCCTTTCTTTCCTTATTCTTGTATTCCAGGTGGGAAACGATTCGGATAAGAAAAATAAAATGATAACTTATTATCTGACGATTTACACAAACTCGCCCTCGAAACACAATATATTTCAAGTCTAACTCTGGCTCACTCAACGAGACTTAATTTTACTTTCACAGTACTTTGAAGTAAAAAACGATGTTGTAGGTAACGGGCATGTTCTGTCTCTGTGCACTCTGCATAAAGTGATCTTATATGTATATAACGTTATTAGCAGTAGGGTGGTGTAAAACTGCCCTTTTGTCAGTGACTTCGAAGGTATACGGGTTCTTCAACTATCGCCCGAACGTTCAAAACAAGTGACTAATTCTAAATAGGTACTCGATGACTTGCTGTTTGTTACCACGACTAGGCTGAGTATCCAACATTATTCCTTTATTTCTGTGTTAGTGGATAACGGAAAGGAATTATTAAAATTGTACAAAGAAACACGCCCGTTCAACTTTTTTTGTACTTTTTATTTAAATATTTAAATACACGGGTGGCCAAGCATACGGTTACCGAATGCCACGTTTCTTTCTTTTCTCGTCATCGTCATCAAATGCCTCTCGCTGCCGCCTGAGCGGAAAGTCTAGCCATATCGACGCCGCAATCAACGTGTTAATACAAATACTTATCAAGAGACAAGGCTTTGTCTCAAACGAAGTACAAGAGTCCCCGCCTGGAGACACCTTAACTCTTTACAGGAAAAATTAGATCGAAGTTTCCGGGATATTTAAACGGCATTAAAGCTGCAAATTTCCTAAAAAGTACGATGATATTCGTAAAAGGCGACGTCGAGACGAGAAGTTTCAGACTAATTACAAAAAAATCGGTCCAGCCAATTACGACGAGATATTAGGTCATTAAGGGCGTTGGGTACGATTCGTTCGAGGCATGTGTGACTTCAGCGACGGGTGCGGTGAAAATACGAATTACAGGGGCAGTAGGGGACTCACTGTCCCCACCATCTATCCTGTCTATCAGTGTGTCTATGTGTCTGTAGCTCGGCTATTCCCCTCTCACGGTCATTGCGGGGATCGGGGGACTGAGCGGGGAATAGAAAAGTCGACTATCGATGGGTGATCATTGTTGGCCCGCTCGATGCCTATACGCATTTTGGTGAAGCGCCTGTTAGTATCAGAAAGCACAATGTTTCTGAAGCATGAAAACTTTTTAGTACGGCCAACCGAAGACCAATGCAACATTTGATCAAAATTCATATCTCTTAATTGAAGGGTAAACAAAAGAATTTTAATGTGGAAATATAAAAGTTTGTATAAAAAAAATCAATTATTGCAACGTTTTCGCAAGTGCATAAAATGCTAAAAATTAGGTCATCCTTCAAAGACATTCAATTGTTAAAAATAAAATATGTTGCGATTACAAAACCGTCGCAATAGATTAATAAAGTCATGATCATCCGTATCGGTCAAGAATTACGGACGAGACAATTTTTTGGTGCATCTTGTAATACACGGCACGGTCTACATGTGGTGATCACCGCTCAATCTATTTATGCGCAAGGGGTTACGTTATATATTTTGTTGGCCATAATTCTTGGCCGAATTTGTCGAAAAAGGTATCATTTTGAAGATAAAGGTTCAAGGCACGAGCGTATATTTTCGGATTTTCAAATAATCATGTTTCCGCTGAAAAAATCGCCTAGAACCATATTAATTATTGATCCACACTATACGTATCAACGAAAACTTTTGTTGAAAATCCGAAAATATACGCTCATGCCTTGAACGCTTCTCTTTCAAATGAATCGTCTGTGATGTAATCTGTTGGAGACATGCCAGAAAAAATTCAAGGGACAAGGTCTTGTCTCGGACCAAATACAAGAGTCACTTATTGGTATTCAGAAAATCTTCAAGGGTTATCAATAATTTATAAATTTAACATAATGGTTTCTTAAATTGTAGAAAAATGTATTTGATTTTTGAAACTTAGGCTTAACAATATATCGCAACAATACGCTTAAGACGGATTAAACGCCGACTTTTTTTCAAATGAATAAAAAATAAATTTAAAAATATTGAAAATAAATACTACTTAAATGCCCGATAAAATAATTAAAAATGTTTAGAATAAAATTAATGAGTGACCACGATTGACGAAGACGCACCGTTGCTCTCGGCTGTCGCTACGGCTGCGCTAGGAGTGCATGCGTGCCAGACAGAAGTAAAGAAAGAGAGGCCCTTATACTAGAAAAACTCGAATCATGTTAAATTCCGCATTGCTTTGTCGTCAAACGCGCTCTCACACATGCTCGCGTGGTCAAGTCGCGTCGCGTCGTTTGTTTGGCTAGTGCGAGCGCGACGGAGTGACGGAAAGATAGAGACAAAGAAGTCGGTGTCAGTTGTTTATATCCGGAAACATAGTACGCCACATCGTGAAGGAATTATTACGAAAAAGAGGGAAAGGTAGACACCTTCGTGATGCACGCATTAGTACGTCATTCGGAAATTTTCAAAGTGTTATCAATAATTAATGTGTTTCATTTTTAGAACTTCGATACATGTCAAAGCGTATCTTCAAATTTCTACAAGCTCTTCTTTAGTACGTAATCAAATTGTTCTGTAAACAGATTTTCCAAGAAAAAGTAGGCAAATTTTTTTTATCGGATTATCCGGCACTGTTAAATAATCTTTGTTACATGCTTCGTATCGACACTTTACCATTTCGGCTATTGAATCTCCAAATTGTTTTTTATCTATTTGTAACAGTGTTATGATATTACTTAAAAACTATGTTTTGTTCAAACCCGTCGTTGAAATATACGCAAGATTAACGGACATGATGACGTTGTTATACGTAAATCGAAAAATGTTTACAAGGATATACATTTGACCAAATTAAAGTTCTACAGTTAAAAACATTTTTCAGCACGTCACACTAACCATTATTTTAAATTTGCCCCGTATTCATAAAACCATTTTGGCCACTTCTATGTTTATTATAATTTTCCAATTAAGAACTTAAAAGCCAAACTTACAAAATCGTCACTGTCTTGCAATAACTAAATCTTTATTATTTTGCTAATTCCTTAAAAATGTGTTTTCAGTTTCAACATTACCGACAATATATGCAAGTCTTTCAACAATCTCTAACATGCTGCGAGAACCTTGTACACATGACCAGAACCGTACCTAGACTAAATGTTTACTGTCTCCGGAAGTGTCTGATTTTTTTTATTCACGTCTCCAAAGAATTTAAAAAAATTTTAAAATACATAATTCTGATTACTATATTTTTTAAACATAAATAACATTTAAAGGATAATTTTTTACATTTTGCCACATCATGATTGCAAAATTATTATAATAATGAGATCTGTATATTCTTTTATTTTCCGGCATTCCCTGATTTCTTTATTCCCTTGTTTCTTTAATAACAAGTATTTCAATAATAAGCATACTGGGCTTTACATAATTCTACGAATGAAGTGAAATCCGCAAAAAAGGATCGCAAATGCAAAGCTATGGGCCAAGTACAAGAGAATGTTACATTGGAATAGGTTGCTCATTAACATAAACTGTATTTTACACAGGATTTGAAATTAATCAAATGTGAGCAAGTACAAATTATTGTAGAGCAACGACACAATACTATCGCTAAGTAAATATATTCAATTAACTAAATTCCCCAAAATATGGTGTCCTCTCATTTAATGAGTAAATCTGTTTACTGCTCTATTAAATGTACTTGGTGGCCCGTTTTTTACGAAGGTTCGATGGTAAAAAATACCTGTAGTATCAACTCCCCTAAGCTTAAATAATAGTTTGGGATGTGCGACATTAAAAGAGAGTTGCTAAAATAAAGTGGGCTTCTTACTGTGCAGAATGAAAGTCCTTTAAATATCTTACGTCGTTCCCTTTTAATTTATTTTAACATCAATTGTTGAAATACACTACAATATGGTACGTAATATTTTAGACATCGAGCTTCGTAAAAAGCGGGCCACCAAGTACATTTAATAGAGCAGTAAACAGATTTACTCATTAAATGTAAAAAGTAATATACTTAATCAAAATATGCGCCAAAACTATCAATACAACTCTGCCATTTTGACGATAGCTTATTAATACCGCTAACGAAAAAATCTGGAGGACAGCTGGTGATAAAATCGCGAAAGGCATTTTCCACCGCATGTTGGGAATTTAATATTTTTGGCGCTTCTTGTTTGTCTAACCATTGTACCGAACGCTTACGATTTTCGAACAGTATCCACTTTTCATCGCACGTAATTATTCGGTGCAAAAATGGATCGCTTTTTAATCGTGACACAAAAGAACAGGAAACCTCGAAGCGGTTCCTTTGCTGACGCTCGCTTAATTCATGCGAAACCCACGTATCCAGCTTCTTTACTTTTCCAATTATTTTCAAATGACTCAATATTGTCGGAATGGTAACTCCTAACTTTGCTGCTAATTTCCACGTCGTTTCAGATGGATTTGCTTCCACTACAGCCTTCATTTGATCGTCATCCACCTTGCTCTCAGGTCGCCCGTGTGCTTCATTTTGAGATCAGAATTTTTCAAACTATCGACTCACTGTACGTTTATTAGCCACATCCTTGCTAAACACCTCGTTAACATTTCGACTTGTCTGCGCTGCATTAGTTCCACAACGGAACTCATATGCGAAAATAACGCGAATTTTTGACTTATCCACGGCTTACAATATTGAACCTTTAGACGACAATACGATAGATTATTGAAAACCAAAGAGTGCGACTGAAAGCAAGATGGTACCCCTTTTTTATGCAAAAAAACAAAGGGCGTTCGAAGTGAAATATTAGAGATATCGGGTATCAAACTTGATGCTTTAGGTAATCGGACATTTCATATTTAATGACCTAATATTTTATGTCAACAGTAGAGGTTGTTTTTATAAGAAACGTCGTCAGCTTGTCCCCTGTCTCCACTTTCTTCAGCACAATTTTCCTGTCACGCATCCTCTCGTAGCCAGTCTAGCGGTGTCAGGCCCTAATATACATTGTATTATCACGCCATGCAACGATGATTTTTCCACGGATAGTGCAGATTTTTATATGTAATACGTTGAAACCGGAAAAAGTACAAGTACAAGAGTCCCCGACTGGTATTCACAAAATTTTCAAAGGCTGCCAATAATTTATAAATTTAATAAAATAGTTTCTTGTGTAAGACAAGGAGAGGAGGCGTAGGATATAGCGGTATGAGGCGAAGGCACGAGGGCCAGGCAAGGTCATAAAGGCATAACCCGCGAGGACCCAGGACCGGGAGCTGACGTCGAAGGACCCGACGAGGCCGACGGACATTCGGTGTTCGTCTACGTCATCGAACGGAGCTATTTGTCAAGCAAGCGATCACTCATGTTTGAGTGATATTAGCGTGTTATATTGTTAATATAGTAACCTCTAGTATAGTTGTATTTCTTTTAGTCCTACACTTGAATTTTTAAATATTGTAAGAGTTAAGTATTATTCCATTTGCATTTAATTAAAATGCGACAACACTGTAGGATCAAATATAGAATATAAGTGTTTACCTGATAAAATGATTAGCAAATGTTTAGAATAAAATGAAAGAGTCGCCGCGGCCGGCAAAGACTCACCGACATACTTACTCTTGGCCTTCAAAGTGCGAGTGCGACAGACAGAATGAAGAAAAGAAAGGCTCTTACGTGAAACAAATTCGGAACATGATGAATTCCGCATTGATACCTTCCTCGGTCGTCAAATGTGCTGTCACACATGCTTGTTTAGCCCACGTTCGTGTGTTTGGCTAGTGCGAGCGCGACGGAGCGGCGGAAAGATAGATCAGTAAAAAGCATCGAGAATGAAAGGCATAGACCAAGTACAAGAGGATGTGACTTTGGAATAGCTTGCTCGTTAACATAAACATCATTATACGAAGTATTTGAAATCGAACAAATGCGAGCAAGTACAAATTATTGTACAGCATCGACACGATACTATCGCTAAGAAAATATATTCAAGTAACTAAATTTCCCAAAAAATGATTTTTCCTCATCTAATTAATAAACCTGTTTATTAGTCGATTAAATGTACTTGGTGGCCCGCTTTTTACGAAGCTTGATGTCCAAAATGTAACGTAACAGATATTTCTACTCATTTTTAAATTACTTAACAATTTAACAATCCGGATGCATCTGACAAGACTCATGAGTGGAAAAATTTAACAAGTTAACAATCTAGATATGCCTGAGAGAAAATTACACATACATATTGCCATGCGTTTCAACGATTGATGATAACATAAATTAAAATGAAACTTCATGAGTTGTTTAGAGGATTTTCATTCAGTACAATAAGAAGCCTGCTTTATACTGTGTTTTAACAACTCTCTTTTAATGTCGCACATCCCCAACCATTTAAACTTAGGGGAGTTAATACTATAGGTATTTTTCATCATCGAACCTTCATAAAAAGCGGGCCACCAAGTATATGTAATCGAGCAATAAACAGATTTATTAATTAAATGAGGAAAAATCATTTTTTGGGAAATTTAGTTAATGGAATATATTTTCTTAGCGATAGTATCGTGTCGATGCTGTACAATAATTTGTACTTGCTCGCATTTGTTCGATTTCAAATACTTCGTATAATGAAGTTTATGTGAACGAGCAAGCTATTCCAAAGTCACATCCTCTTGTACTTGGCCTATACCTTTGCATTTTCAATGCTTTTTACTGATTTCACTTCATTCGTAGAATATTGTTAAGTATAGTATTGGTTTTATTAAGATACTTGTTTTTAAAGAAATAATGGAATGGAGGAATAAAAGAATGTAGGAAAATAAAGGAATAAACGGATCTGATTAATACGGTGATCTGATGATGATATACGATGATATGAAAGAATATACCAAATTTTCCTTTAAACGTTATTTCCTTTTAAGAAATATAGTAATAAGAATTATGTATTTATAAAATTTCAACAAGTTTTTTGATGAAGTGATACAAAAAAATCAGAGACTCATCCGGAGCCAGGAAAATTTAAATCTATAGTTGCGTTTCAGATCAAGTGTACAAGGTTTCCGTAGCATGTTAGACATTGTTTAAAAACTTGCATATATTGTGGGTAATATTGAAAAACAAAATACATTTGAAGGAATTACCAAAATATTAAACATTTAATTATTGCAAGATAGTGCAGGGTTTGTATACGTTTGGTTTTTAAATTCTTGATTCGAAAATTATAATAAACATAGAAGTGTACGAAAATGGTTTAAATACACAAAAGCCATCTGATTAAAAATGTCTAAATTTCAAATAATTGTTTGTATGAATTGTTGAAGAATGCTTTTGATTTCTAGAACTTTTAGCACTTCAATATGTTCCTATGTATATCCTTGAAAATGTTTTTCAATTTACATACAACCACGTCATCGTGTCCTCTAAACGTACCTATACTTCACCAATCTATTTGAAGAAAAAATAGTTTTTTTTGAAATCATGAATTTTTTATTACCGTGGCATCTTCTGATCTAATTTTACAGTATACCTGCAGAAAAATATACTAATTTCATTGCAAAGATGTGTAGGTAATATCGTAACACTGTTACAAACAGATACGGAACAATTTAGGGATTAGATATCCGAGATAGTAAAGTTTCAATGCAAAACATGTAACAAAGATTTGTTAACAGTACTGATAACTACACGTTTCGGACTGACCTAAAAATTTGCTTATTTTATCATGGAAGACCTGTTTACAGAACCATTTGATTATGTATTAAAAAAAAGTTTGTAGAAATTTGAAGAGACGCTTTGCCATGCATCGAAGTTCTAGAAACTAAATACCTGTTTACCATAATTTAAGCAATCATTATATTAAATTTATAAATTATTGATAACAGTTTGATATTTTCTGAATTACTTACTAATGCGTGCATGACGAAGGTGTCTTTCTTTCCCTCTCTTTCGTATAATTATCGTTCTCCCTATTGTGTGTAATCTACTATGTCTCGGGATATCAATACTGACAACGACTGCATACTTTGTCTCTATCTTTCCGTCGCTCCGTCGCGCTCGCACTAGCCAAACATACGAACGTGGGCCGAGCAAGCATATGTGATAGCACGTTTGCCGATCGAGGAAGGTATCAATGCGGAATTCATCATCGTCCGAATTTATCTTGAATAAGAGCCTTCCTTTTCTTTGTTCTGTCTGTCGCGCTCGCAGTGCTCTCAGTACGATCGCCGAGAGTAAGTGCGACGGTGTGTTTTTGTCGGCCGCGGCAACTCTTTCATTTTATTCGAAACATTTTTCTAGTCATTTTATCGGGCATTTTTGTCCAATATTTGATCCCACAATGTCGCTGAATTTTAATTCAATGGAAATGAAATAATAATTAGATGTTTCTTATTCATTCATTTCGAGTTATGTATATCCCCATGATTCAATATTTCGCGAAATTTATTCCGTAATTACCGAGACAATATTGTAACTTCTAATAAATAATTGATAAACATATTATAATTGTCATACTATATCAATTTATTGAAAATCTATGATGGGATAAAAAATTAGCAAGAAATATTAAATGTCCGATAAAATAATTCGAAATGTCCCATAGAATGACACACCTGAGCTGGGCCATCGTCTGTGAGCCGCGATCGGAGTGCGAGCGCGACAGCAGATAAAGGAAAGAGAGGCTCTTATACGAGAAAAATTCGGACCATGGCGAAAACCGCGTTTGATGCCTTCCTCGATAGACGATCGCGCTCTCACACATGCCTGTCCGGCCTAAGGCCGTGTGCCCCGATAGAATGATTGCGGCGGAGCGACGAAAAGAAAGAGATGAAGTAGTTGTTATCACTTGTTACTATGTTGCGACACACGTCAGAGAGAGAAACGAATTATTAGAAAGAGAGGGCACGAAAATCACTTATGTGAAACAAGCATTAGTAGTTGTGAATACCCGCGCGCACCCCGCAGTGAAACCGCATTTATGCTGTTGATTGTACTTGGCCGGAGACAAGACCTTGTCTCTTGATGTTTCCCGCATGTCTCCAACAGATTACATATAAAAATCTACATTACCGACAGAAAAATTATCGTCGCATGGAATGAAAATCTGTTAGTTCGGTTTGACACCGACAGAACTCACATAGTCGAAAGTGTGACACTGGAAAAGACGAAGCAGACGACTTATTACATAAAAAAGACGTACTTTTGACATCAAATATCTCGTTACTGGGTGGACCAATGTTTTTGTAATTAGTCTCAATCGACTCGTCTCGACGCCGCCTCTAAGAATATCATCGCACTTTTTAGAAAATTTGCCGCATTCATGCTGTTTGAATACCTGCAAAACCCCGGTCTAATATTTCCAGAATAGAGTCAAAGTTTTGCTAGACGGGTTCTCTTGTACTTGGCCCGAGACAAGACCTTCTCTCTTGATACAAAGTATGCAGTCGTTGTATGCCAGGCATGTCAAACTCATATCATATTACGGTCTACATGATCTATTTTGAATTAAGTTGGAGGCCGCATGTTTTCAATGTTCAAAAAATTATAAAATACGATTTTTAGAATGATTATATTACGTATTATATTTTTTATTAGACTCAATGTCAAGCTCAATGTACTGTATATGTATTATATATACGTAGTTGTTTTATATTTCATGTCTTTTTGAAGTGAAACTTCTTTGCGCGCATTGAGGGTATAAAATTTCACGGTCGCGTCACAATAATAATAATATACGTGGGGGAAATCGTCTAAAAGACACTCGTCTACTCGGGGGAGTAGACGAGTAGTGTCGGATTTGTACCGACTAAAATCGCCACGGTGAGCCAGCTACTTATAGAAGGGATAATGGGTCCAGGATCTCATGGTGATGAACGCGACTGAATCCATTGCCTATGAAATAGAAAAAACTGTCCCGGCTCAAAACTGTGTGAGTGGCCACAACCCACAGCAGCGAACGTCGATGTCACAATTTGATGACGGCTAGAGCCCCCGCTCTAGGCCGTCTTGTGATATAGGGGGAAGTGAAAGAAACACAAAGAATTACTCGCCATATTTAAATGGGAGTGGTAGCCTTAATGCCTATTGAGGCGGAGGAAGGTTAAACCGGGGAATCTCCTACCTCGACGACTTCTTTGATCGCGAACCGTTCCACGTATTTCGCGGGCCCGCTCAGCAGCCTCCTTACAGGACATAACAGTCTCACAGAATTGCGAGACTGCCGCCCATGCCTCCGGACGCTCCATCATTTCCCTCATAAGGGCTGGGAAATTGAGGTCTCCACCGACAACCGGACAGTGAATGTTGCAATTTGGCCCTCGTGGGGCGCACCGCACCTGAGGGTTTCCCCTATATCGGCTAACTTTGCACGCAAGATGGTGTGAGCGATCTACTATAATTCTAGGTCTAGGCCGCGTTCAGATCCCCGCTAGCACCTAGGCAAACCTCTGCCACACAGATTCCTACACCAATTCCAGGCACCCCGGCTTTCCGCCAGGGGGGCTTGGAGGCCCAGGCCCCATGTACCAAATTATTTTGATCATTGCCTTGGTCTGCAA
Organism: Mimumesa dahlbomi; assembly: GCA_917499265.3. Classification (NCBI taxonomy): domain Eukaryota; kingdom Metazoa; phylum Arthropoda; class Insecta; order Hymenoptera; family Crabronidae; genus Mimumesa; species Mimumesa dahlbomi. The sequence continues at coordinate 3,111,249 of OU824118.1, read as the reverse complement.
TGTCATTTATAAGGCAGAAACGCGGCAGCGTATCTCTCTTGCGTGTCTTTTGAGGTGGTTTCCACCGACACCAAGCACCCGAGTCGCTCCGTTAGTCGACACGTCTTTTCGCCGCTCTCGTTTGCCAGACGAGAGTTATAGAGCTTTGCTCCGGCGGTTTCTCATCCACAGTACTTCAGAGAATTCAGTGCACTACCCGCCACCTTCGGGATACTGCCATGATACAAAATAAAAATTCGTCACTGCAACCGGGCCTTGATGCCGGACCTTCTAGCCAAATAAGCAAGCGTTCGAACTGGGCATGCAGGCACTCGTCCCAGCACCTATACTGTTTGATGCGACCCTACCCCCCGAAGAGGACAGTGCTCAGTTTGACTAACCAGAGTTGGGGTGGCAACCTGGCGCCCAGAGTCGCATACGGGTCGGAGCCTCTAGCCGTCTGCCGAGCGTACCCGACAGCCGTTGCCCTTCTAGCGCCACCGACAACCGGACATTTGTTTTTTCATTTGTTTCACTTTCTGATGTAGCTTACGAGCTATAGCTCATTGCTACCTTGCTCTTATTACTGAACTTTATTTCTTATTTCTATTATGTTTAGCTGGGTTGTTTTCGATTTTTAATTATATATCTCTTCTTTACAGATTTTATTCTAACTTTTCTTTTAATTTCCAGGTATAAATGGTAGTTTTGCGAAACACATTCAGCTTATTTTCTTTCTTTTCTAGGAGTTCCTGTGTTCCAGATCGCTTAGCCGTTGCTTACAATCCTGAAGGAAAGCCAGCAACGTTGCCCGTCCCTAACCACGTGGAGGTGGATCTGAAAATTATTCTATATTTATTCTATATTATTTCTGCGCAGTTACATATTCTTTTCGTATATTATACATTTTCCTCACACTATTCACGAATATTAAATAATTTTCTTTTTTGTCAATCATTTTTGTCATGTCATTTTTATTCATTGCAAACATGCAAGGTCGCTCTGTTTCATACAAAGGGCAATCAAAGAGGACGTGCTCAACCGTCTCTTCTACGTCCGCACATAAAGGACAAACTGAAGTGTGAATAGCGCCTCGTTTACATAGCGTGCTATTAAAGGGTACATAGCCTGTTAAATAATAGGTTGTGATTCTATCAGGTTTGAACCACACATTTCTTCTGGCAAAGTCAGCAATTTTTATAACCTTGAACGTTTGTCGTCCATGCTCATCATTTTCCCATCTATTTCTTCAAATTCGCATTATTATATCCTTAACTTTGCCCATCTCTTCATCGTGCTTTATCAGTTGGGTGCCTTCTACTTCTCTATAATAATACGAATTTCACTCCGTGGTAAGATTTTTTCTTATTCTGCTGCGAATTCCTGCTTTGACAATTTCCAAATCCATGGGTAAAAAGCCGCTTAAAATTTGCAATGCTGACGTTGTCGTGGTTCTACAAGCTTTTGTGATTTGGAGCAATAAGTTTCGTTGAAGTGCAAATAGATTTCGACAAACTACAGAATTTGACGTTCTGTGATACCAAACCGCTGAACAATACGTAATTATCGGGATAGCCACTGCGTTGTATAAAATTCTTCTCGTATTGAAATTGATCCCCCATTCCTGCTTTGCTATCCGATTAATTTGCATGACATAATTTGTTATTTTCTCCTTTAAATATTTTACATGCGGTGTAAAAGTTAACCTATTATCTAATATGACTCCAAGATATTTTACCTGATTCAAAAATTTGACAGCTTTATTATCTATTTTAATGGATGGATTTCGAGCTCCACTTAGCCCACCTTTAAGAATAATAGCCATGGTCTTTGTAGGAGAAATACTTAATTTATGACATATATACCATTCTTTTATTATTGCTATAGCACGTAACGAGATAGTTTCGACAGCTCTTCTGGCGTTTGCTTTAATTATAAGTACCAAATCGTCGGCGTATGCAATTGCTGCTAACTGATTTTCTCCAATATCACTTTTAAGCTTCTCCAATAATCGGTCCATACACCACACCCATGCAGCCGGACCTACTATAGAACCCTGTGGACAGCCTCTTTCAACTTGTCTTTCTATTTTGGCATAATTTGATGTGACCACAACAGATCTCTCCGAGAAATAACTCTTAAATAGATCTAGTAAATGTTTACTGCAATTTGCTTCAATAAGCCTACTCACAATAGAGTTCCATGCAAGATTGTCAAAAGCACCTTCTATATCTATAAAAATAGCAATCACGTGATTGCTTTCCGCGTTTTTTGATGTCTTTACTAACTGTAGTATTGCATCTTCTGTGCATTTCCCTTTTTTGAAGCCAAACTGACTTTCTGTTTCCAATTCTTCCGCTTTATAGTTTAATGTCACTCTTTGCACCATAACTCGCTCCATAATTTTTGCCATAGTAGAAATCAACGAAATAGGTCTATAGGAGTTCAATTTTGATCTGTCTCTATTCTTGTCTTTTAGTATGATCCGTAAATTCGCAGTCTTCCACACTTTTGGAAACTCGCGTTTTTTCCAACAATTGCTTAACAAGGACAAGATAGCTTTCGGCTTAACTTTCCATAATTGTTTTATAATTTCGGATTTAAAACCATCTAGGCCAGGTGCCGTGTTATTTTTAAGCTTTTGGATCGCGGTATGCACTTCTTCTCCCTGAATATCATTTTCTATATTGAGGTTGACATATTCACTTATTTTTTGTTTTTCTGCAATGTGAATTTCCGAATTATCTACTTCCTTATCACTCGGCACACATTTGATTAATAATTCTTGTACCGTTTCTTCCCACGACTTGGTAATTCGACCATCTGACAGGGTTAACGAACATAAATGAGGTGCATCAGTGAACTTTTCTGTGGCTATTTTATATGGTAGGCTCCAAGGATCTTTGTTAGCTTCTATTCTAACAAACTCCTGCCACGATTCTGTTTTATTTTTTCTAATGGCCTGCGTGTATGTATTCCTGGCTTTATTATAGCGTTTTTTCAAATTTTCCAAATCACCAATTTGCAATCTTTTTGCTCTTCGTAATTGTTTTAGACATTTTTTCATATCCTTCCTTTTTTGCTTCAGGTTATTAGTCCACCAAGGAATACAACGAACACCATGCCGTCCAGATTGTTTTTCAGGTATAGCCGCGTTACATATTTTTGTTAGTTTCTCATAAAAGATCCTGAGGGCCTCGTTAATTTCATTATTTTGAATTTCTTCACACACATCGTCAGTGAATTCTCTGTTCGCAGTCTCTTCGTATAAGCTCCAATCTGCTTTCTTGACATTATATCCTTTAGATCCTAAAGTGCTTGTAACTGCTTGTTGGTCATTTATCATATTGCTCATATTGAAGGTTATTAAGTTATGATCACTTGATATGCCTGAGTGCACGGACCAGTTACATAAACCGCGTAAAATATTTCCATTGCACAACGTCACATCAATGTTTGTGGCTGCATTACTCGTTTCAAAAGTGAACGTATCAGAAGGTTCGTTAATTACAAAAAGAGACTTTTCTGCTATAAAGTTTTCTAGCACTTCTCCACGTTCATCAGTGTATCCCGAAAACCAAATGTCTGATTTGGCATTGGCATCCATCAATATCACAAATTTAGCGTGTCCTAATTTATCGATCAGAGATTCCAGAGTATCTAATATAGGTTCGATTGCGAGCGAAAATTGGCAGTAAACGTTAATTATGTATAACTGTTCTGATTCCACTCTTACTTGTGTACAAATTACATGTTCTGTTTCAACCTCACTATATTGAAATATATCTACCTTGTCTTTATTAGCAACCGTTGCTACCCATGCCGTCGAATTTACAGTTGAATTATTTTTAAATTTGGAGAAGTATATCCTCTGACAATCCCTTTATAGCAATATGGTTCTTGAATGCACAAAATATCAATGTTATTTTCTCTCATTGCAACTTCGAGCTCTGCTGCAACTGATTTGGATCTTTGTTCATTTATTTGCGCAATTTTTAACCCCAATCTAATTTGCTGTTGTATTGCTCTAAATGCTTTAAATATTCTGGACAGTTCTTATCGCGAGAGCTATGTCCTATATCTTTCTTTTTTAATCTGCTGCAACTAACACACGTGGGCGATTCCTTGTTTGGACAATCATTTTTCATATGCTCTTTACTGCCACACGTTTCGCATAGTTGGTCTGGAGCATTGCATACCTTGGCTATATGGCCATAAGCGTGACATTTAAAACATCGTACAATGTTAATGAATTCACGTATTCTATACGTTTTCCAATTCATAAATATTCTTCCTTGACTAAGTATAATTTTCATATGCCTACCCGGCATTTGGACAATCCAATTTACTTTGTCCTGTTTGGTCTTGAAACTTGTACGGAATATTATTTGTTCCTTTAGCGCAGCACGTTCAAGGTCACTGATTTCATCAAAGTTTTTACATACTAAGTCTGCTTTTAAATCCTCCACTTTATAATCGTTCTCTACGTCATAAATTATCATTGACGGTTCAAGCTTTTTCGGCGTATCTACCTTCAAACCTATTTTATTAAATTCTGCATCACGAATTTCCTTGACATCTTTTTCGCTTTGTAGCTCAATGACAACTCCCTTACTTCGCATTTGCCTCATGCTAACAACTTTCAACTTATTCTTAATTGGTTGTAAATGCGCAGTAATTGCAGTCTTAATTTCTTCGTTGTTTCTCTTTTCTTCCGGATTTTCTGGCTTAATTTGTAAAACTTTATTTACATTTTTTATCTTTCTTTTTACAGATTCCATTCTAGCCGCCACTGTGGTAGGAGGGCCACTGGTGACTTGCGCATAGGTTGGACTCGCTGCAAGACATTCTTCTCGTATACGACTTGCAGCCTTTAATTTCTCATGAGCAAGAATTTCATCTTGCAGTTTACTTTCTAACTTGGACCACTTTTCTAATATATACTTTATCGCTGGCCGAGTTACCTTGTTATTTTCATTAAACAGGAACTGCTCCAGGGCGGCCCTTTCCTCTCTAAGCTCAGCTAGAGGACTTCCGATAGGACTATGTTCAGTTATCTCTCTATCAGGTGTAGATTTCTTGCGCCGTTTTATTATTTTCTTACCTGTGGTAGATCTACTACTCACTTCAGAGACAGATGAAGCCGAAGTAGTTCGACTTCTCTGTCCAGTGATTATCTCTCCAACGTCCATGCTGGTTTCGCCAGCACTGCTGCTCCTTAACGAATCGCGTTTAGATTTTGTATATGAAGAATCCATTTGGTTCCCACGAGAATGGTAAGAAAGAGTGTCGACCCGAGCAGAGCCTCCTTGCTCGGGCAAGCCTAATACACTGAAGGGGCGGCAAGTCCTTCAGGTTGGCCGCTAGGGACTGGTCTACCCACCAGCCACGCATCCCTTCGCCGCGCGCCATAGCTATATTGGGATTAGGGATTTTTTATAGAGGTAATCATCCTCGCGGTCCGGGCGATTAAGCCAAGACCCCCGTTCTCCAAGACGCTGCGTACCACCTGGAGAACCAGGTGGGTCGTTGCAAACGCCTTGGAGCTTGCGGTATGACGTGCCCACACCCATACGCAGTATGGGCATATGTGGGCACGGATCGCGTTGTAAGTGTATGTGTGTGTGTGTGTCAGTGTAATTGTGAGTGTGCTGGTCTACGCTTAGTCAGGCCCTTCACCTCCGACCAATCCGGCATGCGAGTCGCTACAGGGTTCAAAGAACCCGCCGGCATAGCCCGGAGGATCATCAGGGCACGCAAGCCCCCCACCACGACAAGGTAGTAGACCACGGGGGGGGGGGGGGGGGCGACAACCGGACAGAGCACCGACCGTTCCTTGTGCCACGCCGGACACCACTGTAGAGTGTGCTGGGAGCTATCCAGGTTAGACTCACAGTAGTGACACGCCGTCGAAGGCTCCTTCCCGATTCGGTTCAGGTATTCGCCGAAACATCCGTGGCCAGTCAGGACCTGCGTTAGTCGGTAGAATAGGCGTCCTCGACCGTTACTCAACCATTGAGTTAAATTAGGAAGAATGCCCTCAATAGGGCGGTGAGAAAAGAAGGCCGGATCCGTCAGCATCTCCTGCCACTTTTCCACCACGCCGTCTCGTCTCGGTTCGGAGGGCGAGTATCTCGCGATGCAGGAGAGGTTCTCCGTTCACAGGATGTTGACCCTCATACATCAGCCGAGAAGCTGTTGCCAGGAGCTCATATGGGGGAGTTCTAGCCAAGAGTGTGTCCGCATCGAAAGATATGGTTCTGTAACCACGAATCACCTTAATGGCCATTCTGCGCTGAAGACGGCGGAGAAGAATCCCAATTCTCTGTAGTCGACCAATGGCTTCAGCCCAGATCAGTACACCGTATAAAATCATTGAGCCGATTACCCCAGAATACAGCCTACGGATCTCTTCACGTGGTCCCCCGATGTTCGGTAAGAGTCGTGACAAGGCATTCGCAGCCTTTTCTATTCGCGGGACTAGGCATTCGAAATGAACATCAAAACGCCAACGACTGTCCAATGTAAGCCCGAGATATTTGAGGGATTCCTTGACCGATATATAATTCCCGCCCAGCCTTACCACATACAGGGACGGGCTCAGCCCTGGGGGTCGATTGTGGAACCACATGGCTCTGGTTTTACTCAGGGCCACTTCCAACCCTAGGCGTTGGATCGTGGATATCACACAAGCAACCCCCAGTTCTGCAACCTGGATAGCGTGAAACGTGAAACAACCTGGAAACCATGATTCCCCCTCCGCCACTACGAGCGTGTCGTTTGCGTAACAGACGACAGACACCCCAGTGGGGAGGGGAGCGCGCAATACGTAGTCGTATGCGAGGTTCCTCAGCAGAGTTCCTAGGACAGACCCCCGGGGAACCCCGCATACGACCTTCTTCTCTAGGAGGCCGTGCCGTCCCTGAATCATGATAAACCTGTCGGTCAGGTAATTACATATCAGAGACCGAAGAACCGGAGGAACCTCGTGGTAGTCTAATGACGACCGAATTGCCCACCAGGGCAAAGAGTTGAAGGCGTTGGCGATATCCAGCGATATCGCCAACGCAACCCTTCCCCTGGCCACAGAAGACTCTGCCAATCCCTTTACTAATCGGATCGCGTCCACCGTGGGGCGTCCACGACGGAATCCGTATTGGCGTGTGTCAAGGTTGGGTCCAACTCATTCGAGGTGGTCAGCAAGCCGGATGGCCATAATTTTTGCTAGGGCCTTGCCAACTACGTGCAGCAGACAAATGGGCCTGTATCCAGACGGGGTGTCCGGGGGGCATCCTACTTTTCTTAGGAGAGTTAGGTGAGCCCGCTTTCAGTCCGAGGGAAAGATACCTTGTTTCAGGCAATTGTTGAATATCTGCCTTATCATAGGCCCTAAGGCTGATAAGGTCTTCAAAAGAATTTTTCCAGGGACACCATCAGGGCCGAGCGCCGTGTTGCGACGAGTCAGTTTCCTGATGGCGTTCCGTATTTCATCATCGGACACTCCCATGTATTGGTCCCACTCAACAGGAGGAGGACGTCTGGGAGCAGGACCCTTTGCTCCCGGAGGGAATAGACCGTCCACTATCTTTTCCAGAGTCCGGGAATCTAGGGTGGTGGTCACGGGAGGAGCCCAGGGCCGAAGACGGTCACGCACCAAATTATAGGGTCGCCCCCAAGGGTCAGCGTCCAGAGTGGCCAGCAGTTCTTGCCATGCGGATCGTTTGCTGTCCTTAAGGGGTTAGGCCACTCTAGAATTTTTTAAAAATCATTTTTTTTTTACTTTTAAATTGTCCTTTACGACCTCAAAAATGATGTCCTAAAAGGTTATGGTCGGGAAAATTTTCTAAATACTTGGTTTTCAAATTTTAGTACGAGGCCGCCTGGACTCCTTTTGTGAGCGCTCGAGGTAAAGTACATTAGGGTATTGGACCACGTACATGTTATTGAAATCATTTGTCGTTTCGACTAGTCTAGTCAAGTTTATACTTGTCGAACGTCTCTTTCAGTCATTTAGGCTCAGCCAAGCATTCGAGAAAGAGGTAAGTCGACAAACGCTCATTTTTATCGATGCACAATCTTCGTGCGATTGTCTCGTAGCGATTATAGGGGCAAATTAATTTGCAAGTGCTATGTATTTATTACGGATTAGCAATTCATAGAAACAGTGATTCAGTTGAGAACATGAAAAGCAGTATATGGGCTACACTGGATCATAAATTATCGACTGATGACAAACCGCAGCACGACAAACGTCCTATTGGACAGGATTCATAGTGCTCCTTGCAACGAGCTAAAGCTACAAATACTTTGACTGAGTATAAATATAAGCCAGCTCTTCCAATTGAAGTCTCTGAAGTTAACAAACCAGTCTATGAAGAACTGACCAGTGAAAATCTTCTAATTCGATGCATCGACGGTTACACACAAAATAGTAACGAAAGCTTCAACTCGACTGTGTGGGCATTGGCTCCGCAATCCACTTCGAGTGGTAAAACAGTTTTAGGTGTGGCTACGGATATTGCAATTTGTATATACAATGACGGGTTTTCTTCAATTCTGCACATAATGCAGAAAATGGACTTGTAAATCGGCCCGAACAGCTATGAAGTGTGCATGGAAATTGACAAACTGCGCATAAAGCATGCGGAGAGATCGCTGTCTGAACGGGTAAAAGAGGCAAGAATCGCTTCAAGATCGAGAAGAAAAGAAAAGCAAGAGCAGGACGATAATCTGGAAAGCCAATTGTATGGCGCAGGCATCGCAGATTAAAGGTATTGCAAAATTATTCATGATTTTCTACTACTGAAAACTTCAAACGCGTGTATCTCAAAACCACATTTTTTAAGATTAACGGCAACATAACTCAGACAATTTTCATCCTATTCACTTGAAATTTTGAACATATCTAGAAAAATACATTGTCCACACAAGTACGTAGGATTTTTTTGATACATTGCATAGTTCGTTTGTTATTAGCAATTAAGTGATGATTTTTTAGGCCAATTATTCATTTTCCACTCTAGAAATGCGCCATTTGGCCAAAAATTAATATATCGAAAAAAACCTACGTACTTGTATAGCAGTTATTTATATAGACTAACAAAACAAAATTGGTTTTTTATAATTCAAAAGTTACAGGAGCTGATTTGTCCGTGCGTGGACCCTGAAACAACGGAGACGTCATTACAAAACTGCTGGTACAGCCGCCATTTTTAAATTAATCGCCTTAAAAAAATTACTGTATATAGTCACTGATATGTATAATAAATACTCTTTATTGGAATCCCGATTTATTTTGTAGTACTTCTGAAAAAAAAATCCTAAAAATGGCTATTTTTTCGGATTTGGAGATTTATCGGCTTCCGTCGGTAGTTTGCATACAAGGTACGGAGGTCGTTTGAGGAGCAATTACTCCTTCTACGGGCGCGCGTGTAGCGGCGTCGCGCAGTGTTGCACGCTAGACGTAGTTCCGCTATATCACGCGACCACCAGTACACGTCACCTTTGATGAGTGGCCGGGACCGGGGCATTGAGGCGTCACACAGGGCTCTACGTTTGGAGCCAAGCCAACGAGCTCCCTCCTCGGTGTCCTCAGGGGGAGATCGTGAGGACCAGGCAACGATTTCCGCTAAGGCTCGAGGAGTATCCTCATCAAGGCGTTTGATGGGCCATCTCACCTTTCTGGCCGGATGACGATGGCACTGGCGATCTTGACGAGTTGAGGAGAGTGATACCTCCATGGTAATGTAAATGTGGTCCGAGAGAGTCTCCATCTCACTCCGCACCTTCCAGTCCCGGACTCGGTCAACAGCAGAGACAGAGGCTAGCAATAGGTCTATGATCGATTGGTAGCCTCTACCGATAAAGGTGGGCACACGGCCGCGATTTAGAATGTACAAATTGCATTGAGTCGCCCAGTTGAGGAGATCTCTGCCACGCGGGTCGTTGCGGGTGTCCCCCCAAACCGAGGAATGAGCATTAAAGTCTCCCAAAACCATAATCGGACGAGGAGAATATTTTTCCATAAAGCTGCTGAGATCGAATAGGAAGCCACTAAACCCGCTTCGTCCCCTGCGCGGAGCGTAGTATCAACCTATAACCATCATGTCGCCCCAACTAACGACAACCATGCCATGTCCCCTATCAAGAGGAACGAAAAGTGTTGAGTCGGGAAGACCCCCGTTCATAATCATGACGGAACCACATTCGTCTCCTATCCAGTTCGGATGATCTGGAGGAACCGAGTATGGTTCCGCGGCGACTGCTAAATCGACCCTCAGTTCCGTCATGGACTGGAGTTCCCTGACCCTACAATACTTTTACACTGTACAAATGTTATTTTCTCCTCTTTGTGGTACATTGGAATATTATTGTATAACCTCGTGTTAAGTCACATGTTCTTACATTGTTTTGGTAACGTTTTTTATTCAAATATTTTAATAGTGACTAGTGATATATTTGTTATATGAAAAATTTAATCTGCTATTAAATAATAATCCTAATATGTCGACAACTAAATCTGGAACCACAATAGATGCTATTTTTACACGATATTTGGAAAATATTGAAACAAGAACTTATGGTTCATATTTTAGTTACCATAAGGCTTTAGTGACAACCATACCACTACAAACACCATCAGATAATGTTCTTAATATCGAAAAAATAAATTAAAACAATATGTGACTTATAATTTGCGTAAATTTTTCTCATTTAAATCCTCTCAATACTATGCCTAAATCCTTTATGTACCGTAAATATTTCACTTTTTATCGCCTCTTTAGTCTCTGACATCTATTAACTATTAATTAATAAATTTTAAATTGAATTTGCCATAGAAGTTTCACTTCTATACTCCGTACACACGCTCTATTTTTTTTAAACTAAAACTATAAATATTGAGTATTTTTATAAAAAACTAAAATAAGGGTTATAATAAGAAATAAAAAAAATCACCATTTAATATTACTTTTTAGAACATATTTGACATCGTTTTTCGCAAACTAGGTAAGTCATTAAAATTTGGTTGAATATATTGAGCTGATGCAAATTTTAAAATTGATGACACATGTTGAGCAGTTAATCTTGCCTTTTCTGCATTTTTGTTATTTTTCATTAAAAAAAACAGTTGCTCGCATAACTAAGTGCTTCCAAACATAGCCAGTATACGCGTAACAAACGATAACATTTTAGGAAACTGATCTACAGATACAAAATATGTGGTGCGTTCCAGGTCAAGTGATCAGGGTTTTTTTCCGTCATGTCACGGATTTTTATAAAATTTTAATATATTATAGGCAACGCCAAAAAAATGCCCATTTGATGGAATTTTCAAAATATGAAATATATTTTAAGTTACAGGCAGTCAAAGCTTTGTGCATGGTTTTTTTGAATATTTATAACTCTCAAATCACAAGAGATACAGAAATCATAAAAATACTAGATTATTCGGAAATCCTCAAAGTTTTAGGGAAACAATATAAATTCGAAGCAACTTGTTTTTAAATTGTTGAAAAAATGTTTTTAATTTTTTAAACTTAAATTCTGTCCAAAGTGTGTCTTTAATGTTTTTTTAACATTTTTTTTCATCATTATCGAAATGTCCTCTAAACATAACTTCCAGCGGCATGTTGCAACGATAAATAGTTTTCGTTATAAATAGGTTTCGTGTTTATAACAATTTAATTTGGTGATGATATTCTGCAAATTTTAATTTAGGAGATTTAAGCAATAGATATTGACAGCTTTCAAAGTGAGGCAAGTTTTTTTTTTAATTGTTTTCGCTAAAGTAATAATTTTTCCTTGAAAGCTTTAATACTATCAAATAGCGTTGTTACAACATGACTTTTGCCGTGAAGCTTAAGCTTAAGTTGATTGAGATGATTAATAATATCAACTGGGAATGTCATGTCCTTTGTACATTGTCCATCTTTTAATTCAGCACATTCATAATTTTATTTCTCCAAGAAAATTATGATTTCGTCCAGCAATTTGAAGAATTGTTTTAACACTTTATGATTTGAAAGCCATTGAACTTTCGTATAATATGGTAGATCGCTGTATTCACATTCTATATCTTCCAAAAATTAAGCAAATTGACGCGGATTAAGTCCACGTGCTCGAATATAATTTACACTTTTGGTGACTATTTTTAAAACATGTCCGATATTTAAAACTTTGGAGCACAGTACTTATTGGCGAATAATACAATGAAAATGTTCAAAATTATTATTACCATGCTGTTTGCATGTTTCTTGTAACCTCACAACAACTCCTTTAGTAATACGGGTCATGGTATATCCACCATCAGTTGTAAGGCAAATCAACTTTTCCAATGGTTACTTATACTTCTTCAAAACTTCCAGAAGTGCATAAAAAATATCAACTTCAGTAGTTGTCTTATGCATAGAACTGATTTCCGAAAGTTCTTCAGTTAGTTTTATACTAACGTCGCATCCACGAATAAAAACTGAGCGATATTTCGAATATCTGTACTTCCATCAATTGCAATAGAGTAGGCTAGAAATATGGATATTGTCCAATTATGCTAATCTCTCAAATTCTCGGCTATTTCATCATCTCTATTAGCTACAGTATTCCGACTGAAACTTACACTTCAAAATTTTTGTTGTAGACGCTTCTCACGATTCTTGCTATTTTTCCCAAGCTCGGGACAGCACGAATGGTTCGAGAGTGTTTAGATTTAAGAATTTGGAAAGCGCGTGACAAATTAGACCACTCCGACAAAGTCATGCGCTTTCAAGTGAGGACCACTACTGGTTCAAGGAGGTGCGCTGCGCATCTCAGGCCAATACGATTTAACCTTGCTCTACGAATAGATCCTTTCTTTCTTTTAACCCCTTAAGGGGGGAGTTAGGGTTTCAGGGTAAAAAATAACACTTTCTTTGCGATTCTTTTTTCGGACGTATGAATAAAGCAAATTTATTCGTACCTTTTGCACATTATATATTAGCATTTCAACAACATTATGTAATTTTTTGGTTGCAAAATATCAACAAATACGCCGATGACGGAGCTTTTCCGACAGTGCGTTTCGAAAAACTCGTTTTGCGGCGACCACTGTATCTCACAAAGTACCATTTCGGAGATATGATTTTTTAAAAATTTTTTACAAAAGGAGTTGTATCTCGATAGGGGGTGGGTTGCTCCCATAACTTATGAGACTTTTTTTCTTATTTTTATGCGTTCTATCCATAAACCTAAGGTGTCCGAGAATTTTTGTTACACCCTGTATAGAACAAGAACAAACTCGATAAACGCCGCGGGCATTTTCGACGTACTGGTATTACTTCACTATCACTATTACTTTCAAATTCATTGGAACTATCATTTTTGCAATCATGTAAAGAATTTTTTATTTCAGGCATCTTAGCGTAGCGTATCAAAAAAACAGGAGTAATAATAAAAATAAATAAAATTAACCTTATTTGTAACTATGTAGATTGTTGAAGTATAGGTACGTTTAGAAGATACGATGACGTTATTGTACGTACATTGAAAAAAAATTCAAGGATATATGTAAAATACATAGGACCATATTGAAGTTCTAAAAGTTCTAGTAATCAAAAGCGTTCTTCAACAATTCATACAAACAATTATTTGAAGTTTAGACATTTTTAATAAGATGGTTTTGTGTAATTAAACCGTTTTTGTACACTTCTATGTTTATTATAATTTTCCAATTAAGAATTTAAAAACCAAACCTATACAAATCCTGCACTATCTTGTAATAATTAAATGTTTAATATTTTGGTAATTCCTTCAAATGTATTTACTTTTTCAATATTACCCACAATATATGCAAGTTTTTAAACAATGTCTAACATGCTGCGAGAACCTTGTACATACACTTGATCTGAAACGCACCTATAGATTGAAATTTTCCTGGCTCTGGAAGAGTCTCTGATTTTTTTGTATCACTTCTTCAAAAAACATTTTGAAATTTTATAAATACACAATTCTTATTACTATATTTCTTAAAAGGAAATAACGTTTAAAGGAAAATTTGCTATATTCCTTCACATCATCGTATATCATCATCATATCACCATATTAATCAGATCCGTTTATTCCATTATTTTCCGACATTCTTTTATTCCTTCATTCCTGTATTCCCTTATTTATTCCTTGGTACCTGCATTCCCTGATTTCTTTATTCCCTTATTTCTTGAAAAACAAGTATTTTAATAAAAGCAATACTAGACTTAACAATATTCTACGAATGAAGTGAAATCCTCAAAGAAGCATCGAAAATGCAAAGCTATGGGCCAAGTACAAGAGGATGTGACTTTGAAATAGCTTTCTCGTTAACATAAACTTCACTATACGAAGTATTTGAAATCGAACAAATGCGAACAAGTACAAATTATTGTACAGCATCGACACGATGCTATCGCTAAATAAATATATTAAACTAACTAAATTTCCCAAAAAATGATGTCTCCTCATTTAATTAATAAATCTGTTTAGTGCTCGACTAAATGTACTTGGTGGCCCGCTTTTTACGAAGCTTGATGTCCAAAATGTAACGTTACAGATATTTGTACTCATTTCTAAATTAACAATCTGGATGTGCCTGAGAGAAAATTACACATGCATATTGCCATGTGTTTCAACGATTGATGATAACATAAATTAAAAGGAAACGTCATGAGATATTTAGAGGATTTTCATTCAACACAATAAGAAGGCCGCTTTATATTGTGTTTTAACAACTCTTTTTTAATGTCGAACATCCCGAACTATTTAGGCTTATTTTTCACCATCGAACCTTCGTAAAAAGCGGGCCACCAAGTACATTTAATCGAGCAATAAACAGATTTATTAATTAAATGAGGAGAAATCATTTTTTGGGAAATTTAGTTAATTTAATATATTTACTTAGCGATATCATCGTGTCGATGCTGTACAATAATTTGTACTTGCTCACATTTGTTCGATTTCAAATACTTCGTATAATGAAGTTTATGTTAACGAGAAAGCTATTCCAAAGTCACACCCTCTTGTACTTGGCCCATAGCTTTGCATTGTCGATGCTTTTTTGAGGATATATTTATGGAAATTATCAACAGTGACAGTTAAAAAAGAAGCTTACGAATGCCATCATTAAAGTCAGTAACAAACATGTCCTTTGGATCAACATGATTTAATGCATTACACAGTTGAATGTAGACACATACTTCTTGAGGTGCTAAGCCAGCAAGTAACATTTCTACTAACTCTTTGGAGTAGCCTTTCACGAAGTCTGCACATGTGTCAGTTAAGCTCCTTGGCAAATGGTCACACAATTGATCCAACTCTGCTTCAATACGAGCCTGCAACAAAATATTTTATTCGAAATAAATATGATATTAGATAACCTTAATCTAATTAATAATAGTTAAGCCACCTCAGTTTTGTTATCTTTAATAACATTATAAAGTTGACTGACTGCTAGCAAACACAATGGACAGCTTGGTTTGTTCTCTACTTCTTCTTTAAGTACATATTCTTTGGGAATAGCATGCCAAAGTTCCATCAATTGCTGAGAAGGACATACATGCAACATTCGACATACCTGTAATAAATATAAATTATAGAATAGTCGACATCATATGAACATCAAATGATTGGAAATAAAACTCACTTGAACCGTATCAATTTCCTGAGCTAATATAGTCACAATAGCATCTCTATATGTATCAACAAATTCCGTACATTCGCCAGTGATAGCAGGTGGCAATATTTTACACACTTCAGCCAATGCTTGTTTTACTCTATTCTGAAAAACATAAACCACTATGTTAACATTGAATGTTTTGTAACACTAAATTTTCTAATTTGCCAGAATAATGTACTTTAAGGAACATTACCTCCGTAATAGGGTGTGTAATAGTGTCCTGTGTATAACGTAATACATAATCACATAATGCACATGACTGTTTTCCTTCAACATTTGGTTGACTTTGTGATATTGGGAATGGTACCAGTTTTTCAATAGGTAATTGCATTGCTTCAACTTCTGATTCGCTCAAATCTTCTTCCGTTTCATTCTTCATATTTTTATTCGCATTCTTTAAAATACGAACTCCTATTTCTCGCGCATTTGTAGATAATAAGGGCCAATGTGATTGGTTCTATAGTAAAATTTCGCATAAATCAGTATCAGTTATGTGAATATACTGCAAAGAATTTCACAGTGCTATAACATATAAGTTGGATGTTTTGATTTGAGTTAAGAATTTCTTTATTTGAAAATAAGTTCAATGTTAGAATCAAGTAAAATACAAACAATTTCAAAACAGAGACATTTTTTACCTTGGTTTTTGATTGTTCATATTCCAAAAGCAATTTATCTATATGATCAGAATTACAAAGAACTACTACTGAACAAACCACAGATGGATTCATTTGCGATGTCAGCATTTCTGCTAGCTCAGGGATAAATTGATTTACGAGTGTTATACATTCTTTGACAATTGCCTTAATATGCATTAATTTGCAACTTCCTTCAAACACATCCCTCAACTCCACCATAGTTTGATTGCTTTGCAGTTGATCGCGTGCTTGTTGAACCATATCTTTACAGATTCCACAAACACTGTCATTGTCCTCAGGGACTTTCATGTCTTTCCACATTGTTTGAATGCAATGTTTTGTTGCATTACATCCAGCAGCCGTTCTGTATTCGCATAAATACTTGTATTAATACAAGTATTACCAATTTGATAATATTCTTGTGTATAATGTTTAGTGTTATAAAATAAATGTGTAAATAGCAAATATATTTAGCTTGAAGTAATTGCATTGTACTCATTATTTATATCTAGAACCAAATGTGGAAGTCCTCACAAAGTGCGTTTAGACCCTGATATGGTATGTACGGCTCATTCCATACGAAATCGATCAGATTTTGGAGTAACAACTCGGAACATTTTCAAAATCACTGACGTTATAACCGTCTGCGTACCATACATGGAACTAAAGTTGTTTTTTCAAAATTGTTTAGATTGCCAAAGTTACAGCTGTTCAAAGTTTGGCATTTCTTGAAAACTGTACTATTTCAATAATTCCAAGAAATGTCATACTTTGAACAGCTGTAACATGGCAATTTTAAACATTTTCAAAAAAAAACAAAGTTAGTTCCATGTTTGGTATTCCAAGGGTTAAAACGTTAGTGATTTTGAAAATGTTCCGAGATGTTACTCCAAAAAGTGGTCGATTTCGTATGGTATGAGCCATACCACGTAGAAGGAATTAAATCCACATTATTGTAAAGACAGATTTAAGTAATGTAGGGCATAGATTGGCGAAAGAGGAAAGGTTTGGATAGCAAAAGCAAAGATTGTCGTTAATGAAAAGGAAATAGTGAGAAATGAATAAAAGTATTATCAGGAGGATTGAGGATAGTGAAGTAAAAAGAATGACTTGGACGATTAAAAGAAAGAAAAGATCTATTCGTAAAGGAAAGTCAAAACGTACTGCCCTGAGATGCGCAGCGCGTGGCACCGTCAGGGTGTCTGATTTGTCACGCGCTTTCCAAATTCTTAAACCTAAACACTCTTGAACCACTCGAGCTACGCCTAGCTCGGGGAAAGCAGCAAGAGTCGTGAGAAAACGTTTACATTAAGTAGTACAGCAATTTTATCTTACACAAAAACAATTCGTTATCATAATTTAAATTTACTTAATTCCTAATTACATGATATGTATATCATATTTTACTTTTACTGCACCAGTGTTAACTCTTTTACAAACTTACGTAATATTTTCACACCAATAGGAGGGACCCCAAGTACATTCATTCCCACCCAGAAGATGGGGAGCGTTTGGATATTCTGCAGTAATTACTACCCTGGCTGTAGACAATAAGATACATAAAAACACATTGATTACAATGCATGAACGTAAATGAGAACAATTTATAGCTATCTAATCGGTTATAAGTAAATCAATAAGGAAAATAAGTTTACCTTCTTGGGAATTAACAATGTAATACAAAGAAATAGTAAAATCGTATAATTTAACAATTATAGATTTCTTTGGGAATATGGTTTTTGTAAAGGAAATATTTTTATTAAACAAGTAGTGTATTTCTAATAAATTATTATAGCACAACACATAATTTTTAAATAATCGCGAATATTCGTTAATCATTCGTAGTAATGCGCTTAATATACTTGCAAAGGCGATTCTTACTAATCACATTTATTCTAAATAGATTGTTAGGTACTGACTCATCTTATTCATCTGAACAACCGAGTTCCATCCTTTATGAGTAACAAGCATTTAGTTAGTACAAGCTATGCAAGCAAATCAGTAATATCCGTATGGAAATAAACATGGAAATTGGCAATTCTTAAACAATTTGCGCAATATTGTTGTTAAAAGATACAATAATAGCATTGTGTACATTCGATAAAGTTCCAGAAATATATGGCGTAAAAACTCAGTCGAATAGTACAAAGGAAGAGAAACATAGACAGGAAAAAAAAGCGGACAATACGTTATATCGGAAACTATGTTGATAGCCGAACAAAGAAAAGAACGGTAACGAAATGGTGAATAACCACGATACTTACCAGCCAGAAATGCGCAAAGCGCAATCAACACCTCCTTCATCTTTACGCTGATTCACTTCCCAATTTCGATGTGATCAATAGACAGGAAGAAATATGAGAATATCAGAACGTTGTTACGTTGTTATTCGATTATGATCGTCCAATGACGACGGCGTACACGCTAATACAACGTAGCAGATGCTATGTAGTCTTCGTAAGAGCGCAGTTTAAAGAGTATTAATAAATTCTTCGACTATGTTCGACTGGGAGCTACTATCAAACGATTGTTGGACTGTTCAGACTGTTTCTACTGCTTATGCGCATTCTTCGTTTTATGCATTTTCTCCTTCCTTCGCTCTTACAAGTTTTGATCCAGTAGCTAATAGAATTCATGCCTGCTAGGTCACGTGACTGTGTTGCTTTTCGTTACTCATTGAGACTCCGTCAAATTTCACTGAGTTCGTAGCAATTAATAATATCTTTTCTATTGGAAAAGTTAAGGGTACAAATTCCGTAGTTAATAACAAGCCTATAGAGTTGTTCGTTGATGGAAGCAGATACCCAGATAGGGTATCACATTTTTTTAATCACAAATTCATGTTCCGGTTAAACAATTGTCATCTATTCGGGTATTCTGTTAGAAAAATGAGAAAGAGTGGCGGGTCAAGCGAAGAACCATTTCCTGCAGTATGGGGTAGAGGTTACCAATAATAATTACGTAGTCAATTGTTGCCTAAAACTGATAAACAAGTCTCTGATAATACTTAATCGATCATAGTTTTTTATATATTTCTTTGTGCCAGAAGAGACTCTATAGATATATGTATTATAGATAAAAGTATGCGCACTATGTGCATATTCTTTCGCTTTGGCTAATTGTAAGTGAGAGGTGTTTGGAAACAACTTCTACTTGACTGTGTTTCAATACAATTGCATTGATCTTAACAGGTATCAATATTAATACATTGCATTAATATACAAACAAATAGATATACATATGTACGTTTCATTGATGAGAGGCTGCGATATGGAATGTCTTAAGTTTTAGTGACAACTATACTGTCGGAAAGATTGCAAATATTCGTAACGTTCGCCTAAGTATACACCATCCACTTAAAATTTTGTTGTGTCATACATTTTAATATGTTGTCACCTGACTTGATAATGTAATCCGCGAAATTAAGGGCGTTGGATACCCAAGCGTTTTGCAATGGTTTACGCCACTCGTTTTGCAGGTCGTAATTGTTGATCGATTTGTGTAATTGAGATCTCATTTTAACGATAAAACTTGAAGACACGAGCCATGATTTTCGGATTTTAGAAAAAGCTTTTGTTTATCTGAAATGCGACTGTGAAAAATCACCCTATTATAAATATGATTTTTTAAACGAAATTATTGTGTTTTCAGAAATCCGAATATCAATGCTGTATGGCGTAAACCTTGTTTTAGACTGATATTTGCCATTTTCGTGAAATATAA
The DNA here is from genome assembly GCA_917499265.3 of Mimumesa dahlbomi. Taxonomy (NCBI): domain Eukaryota; kingdom Metazoa; phylum Arthropoda; class Insecta; order Hymenoptera; family Crabronidae; genus Mimumesa; species Mimumesa dahlbomi. The sequence goes on along the minus strand of OU824118.1, from coordinate 3,091,230 downwards.
TTATTAACAAATTGTAATACAATTTTTAAACAATCCCGTTTTAGTTGAAATAAACCACTAAAACAATATTAATTATTGATTCGCAGTTTACATATCAACAAAACTTTTTTTTTCATATCTGAAAATATACACTCGTGCCTTGAACCTGTATCTTTAAAATGATACCTTGTTCGACAAAATTGGTCGAAAATTACGACCAGGAAGTAGTATGGCATAACCCTTTGCAAATACACTGGGCTGTGATCGTCACAGGTACACCACTTACAATTAGTACGTTTCAAATGTTTACGCAATGCTATTTCCTGGACGTAATTATTGACCGATTTTGCCGAACAAGATGTCATTTTAAAGATAAAGGTTCAAGGCACGAGCGTATATTCGTGTCTTGAACCTTTATCTTTAAAATGACATCTTTTTCGACAAAATCGGTCAGTAATTACGGCCAGGAAAGTACATATACATGTATATACTTGGTGGCCCGCTTTTTACATCATACACGTGGAGACATCATTTTTTGGGAAATTTAGTTAATTTAATATATTTACTTAGCGATAGCATCGTGTCGAGGCTGTACAATAATTTCTACTTGCTGGCATTTGTTCGATTTCAAATACTTCGTATAATCAAGTTTATGTTAACGAGAAAGCTATTCCAAAGTCACATCCTCTTGTACTTGGCCTATACCTTTGCATTTTCGATGCTTTTTGCTGATCCAATTTTCTCGAATGATCGTACGACTTCGCGTTTCAGCGGAGATATCGGTGATCGGAATAGCTTCGGGCCATCGCGTACATTGGTCGACGCACGTTAACACCTTCCCGCCGGCGCGGCGGTCTTATTTGTAGTTCTCGGCATCTGACGGCTCTCTAATTCATAGTTTGTCCCATCGGGCAAATTAATATATATTTGTATGTCAAAGTCGTTTAAATTTCAAGAATTGTTTTGATTCGGTCCATTTGCATTTTTTTTATTGAAAAAAGAGACACATATAACTGATTGCTTCATTTGTACCTCTACTGGTACATGCCGCCCGATGGGACAATTGTGTATGTACCACTAGTGGTAGTACATACCATACATGCATGGTTGAAATGTCGTCGATTGGTGCTGAGACGTGTCGCATCGTTTTCGCCCGTTGGCACGGAAACAGGTTTGTGCCCATGTTCTACAATCTACATTAATCTTCGGCCAAACAAATCGCGACATTATTAACTTTTGCGTGACTCGGATTAAGGGATGCACAAGTCCATGCAAAAACATTGGCACGTATGTACTGTCTTGGCCTATCGGTAGCAGCATCGCAGAATACTTCGATATCTGTTTCGGGAAGATTAATCGTTTTTAATTGTAAGCCTCCGGTTCTGATTGAATAAGTTCACGTAGTTCTTCGTTGGATTTCCTGAGCTTTGGCAATATCTTCATAATCTAGTGCAGTTGTCACTTCTTCGATACACGATAATGAATCGGCTACTATAAAATATAAATGCTGAAACGTCTCGACGAGCATTTTTCGGGTTTTTGACAATAAACATATGTAAAAGGTTTCTGGTGGGTATACGTACACATGTACTATCTATGCTGAGATCTAAAAAATACGGGCAGATTGTACAATAAAACATACTCAAAGGACTAATTCGCGAGACAATCATTTATACTCAGTCTACAAGGTGTGAACTCTACCTGAACAAACTCTTAGTAAGGTTTTAATAATTAAATGTTTTGTACTCCTTCCCCTACACGGAGTCAAACATTGGGACCATCCAATCTGGTGAGGTATATGGGGATTTCGAAGGTTGAAATATTTTTTTCGCGGGTAGGTAAGACATGTATTTGGTTTTGAATTTCCTACTTGTGTATTGTCGAACAGCCGTTGTATTTCGTATTTATTGAATTATCTGTGGACATTCTGATTCTTCTTTGTTCTGTTACTGTCAGCTAATTGATATCCGGGAATGTAAAATAATTGTACGTATTCGTGAATTAGATCGTAAACGTATTGTTTTTGTTCCGTGTCTAAATGTTCTACAAGGATGTAAGATTTTAGTTTTTCAAATCGTTCTGCATGGTTTCCGCATTTATGATTCAAATTTTGCGTTTAGTTCGCGGATTGGTGATTATTACGTGTGTGTGCGCAATACCGTTCCGGTTTGTTATGAAGGCGTTTCCAAGATAGAGACCAGCGTTTGTTCTGATTCTGTCTACTTAGCCTTCCTGGAGCTTCGTCGGTTTTAAAATAATAGATATTTGGGTTTTAATGCTAATTGGAATTGAGATTATTTCATTTCTACTAAACGCAATTATTCTGCTAACGAAAAGAATACGTGATTTTGAATATGGAATGTCAGAGTTTGTTTGTTTGAAAATTGCATTCCCGAATAAGACCGTGTTCTTCGATTGGAAATGAATTTGGCGTGTGTGCATACTCCGCCCAATCTTTGAAACAACAACGAGTCATGGCGTGCGACTCCCTGCTTAGAATTAGTCACTTGTTTTGAACGTTCGAGCGTTAGTTGTGGAACCCTTAGACTCTAGAAATCAGTGACCAAAGACTAGTTTTCCACCATGTCCGTGTGAGAGATTCGAATTCAATTTATTTGAATGTTCTTTTATGTCTCTATTTCTGTTTAAAGATTTTAATTCCGTTTCCCGTTGTTTTGTCGTGTTCCCTAGCTGCTGTCTCGGGAAAAGTTCGAGAATTATGATGTTTCGGAATCCCGTGACATTTTGTCTATCCTTCTGCATGTGCAAATGTTTCGTAACTTCTACTGCTACGGTCTCAAGACGGGATCATGTTGTACGCGTCGTGAAAGGTTAGCACGCTCCGTGCCATTCGTTCTTCAAAATATTTGATAAGCGTATATGCAGAATTTGAAATATTTTTTTATCAGTATTTAAAACGTTTAGTAGTATATAAGAGCTTGCGCGCTTTTACGAACATATTTGGAGTGCGTATATTGAAAAAGATGTGTAGATTTAAATTTTGGTACTTACATTAAGGGACAACATCTGTTTAAAACCTCGAAAAAACGTGTATTTTTGGGATTTTTTTTGACTAAACTAAATAAGCAATCAAAAATGCTTTTGGGTATCCATTGATTACACTTTCAAGTACACAAACATTTTTTTTATTTTTATTTGAAAGCAAAATGACGTCGAAAGCAATTTGACACTGTTTTGAAGAAAAAGTTTCGTTTTTGTCCAAAAAATCGACACTAATTTGTTTATAAAAAACGTAATTGTTCATCAATCATGAAAATCCTGTGTACTTCACCAGATAATTTATCTAAGAAGGTACAGTTAAAATTTCAAGTCAATCGGTTGAAAATTGTTTGAGATCTACTGCCAGCCGATTGTGAAAACATAGTTTCGAGATAATCGCGTTTAAAGTTTCAAAACAACTTATCAACATGAAATTTCTAAAATAATAGCTTGCTGATTTTTTTACCTTTACCCAGCGATACCAGGACCATATACAGGCCCTTCCAAACTCAAATAAAGGTCTTCCTTTTATTTTCTTGACGATTAAGTTAGAACGAGCGGCTTTGGCGGCATCGAACATTGAGCGCTCTGCAGAAATGGCACGAATAGCATCGGCTTCCATGGCAAAATCGTAAAAATTTCGGCCCACTACTTGTCCAAGACAATCCAACACGTGCATGATACTTGATAAACCACCGTTGAAAGTTATAAACGCAATTTCAACAATAGTTTTGCCACTATGAAAGCACCTCGGTACGACTGTCCAGACAGCTTTATTATGAAATGATTCATTTGAATTTTGTGTAAAGCCTCTAAGACAGCGAGAAAGTAAATTATCAGTGCTAAGTTCTTCGTATATAGGCTTAATTGCATTATAAACCTCAATATGCATTGCAAAGACACTCAATAGAGTGTCGATTCGGCGGTTTCCTGTTCGATATTTTACTCTTTTTACTATTCTATGAATTATATTTCGAGCCCTTCCGGCCATTACACTTTGTCACTCGTATTGAGATATAAAATTGTAGACGTTAGCACGTAATTCACAGTCGTGATTGTTTATATCCTTAATTTCTATTGAGAGAATGAACTGGAGATATCAGGATAGGAGAGCAAAGAACTAATTATCCAGATTGGCATCACATATAAAATTTGTATGTTTAACGTCAATTAGAGACACAAATACCTACCTTTATAATCATATCAGGCATCGGTAATAAAAAGAAATCGCGCCATTATGCTTTGGAATTCAAAAATAAACTATGTGTAAGTTCGCGACTCTTTATACGCTTCTGAGCGCCAGAGGCGCTTCAAATAATGACCTTAAAAAATTGTTTGAAAATGTTACCCATGAAAAACTCTTATTGCATATTATTTTTGAATTGTTTATACAGCATTTAAGCCAATAAAAAAAAATGGGAAAATTTTTTTTTCAAACAGATGTCCCTTAAGGGGGGGGGTAAGGGTTTGCGTAATCGAGAAATCGATTTTTTTTTGCTTTTTCTTATAGTTCAATATTTCGAGAGTATTGTCCCAAAATTTTAAGATAATCGGAGAAAAACTCTCAAAGTTATTGACCAGTTAGTCGTTATATTTTCGGTCGGGCGTTTGCCGCTCACATCAGTGATTTTATAATAGTAATATTGGATACGAAAATCTGAATTACGGGATTGTAAAGTGTAAATGAAATGCGTTTAGACTGAGTGACGAAGCGACAAAAAAAATTAAAGAAAAAACGGAGAAGAAAAATACTCAGCGGAAAAGGAATTTATCTTCACTTTTGTACAGTTAAATCTTTAAACGCGGTTTTCTCGAAACCATGTTTTCAAAGTCCGTGATCACTGCTATTTAAAACATACTTCACCGATTCTTTTCAAACTTGTTACATACCTTCTACATATAAAATACCTCCCCCCAACGATTAGTATGATATTTTTTTTTGACATTAAGGGGTTTTTTCAGTAGCAAAATGACGGAAATTTTAGTGAAAAATCGCAATTTTTGCTTCAAACGACCACCAAAAGTTTTAAAATGAAAAAAATAACAATTAGCGATCGTTGGGGGGAGGATTTACTCATCTTCTAACTAAATTTTATTGTTATTTTGATTTCTGATACTTTTCTGCTGAGATACAGTGATCACCGCAACACGTGTTTTTCGAAAGGCGCTCTCGGAAAAGCTCCATCACCGGCTTAGGGGGGGGGGTAAGGGTTTCAGGGCAAAAAAAAACACTTTCTTTGCGATTTTTTTTCAGACGAACGAATAAAGCAAATTTGTTCAAACCTTTTGCACATTATATATTGTTATTTCAACAACATTTTGTAATTTTTTGGTTGCAAAATATCAACAAATAAGCCGGTGACGGAGCTTTTCCGAGAGCGCCTTTCGAAAAACACGTTTTGCGGTGATCACTGTATCTCAGTCGAAAAGTATCAGAAATCAAAATAACAATGAAATTTAGTTAGAAGATGAGTAAATCCTCCCCCCAACGATCGCTAATTGTTATTTTTTTCATTTTAAAACTTTTGGTGGTCGTTTGAAGCAAAAATTGCGATTTTTCACTAAAATTTCCGTCATTTTGCTACTGAAAAAACCCCTTAATGTAAAAAAAAAATATCATACTAATCGTTGGGGGGAGGTATTTTATATATAGAAGGTATGTACCAAGTTTGAAAAGAATCGGTGAAGTATGTTTTAAATGGCAGTGAACACGGACTTTGAAAACATGGTTTCGAGAAAACCGCGTTTAAAGATTTAACTGTACAAAAGTGAAGATAAATTCCTTTTCCGCCGAGTATTTTACTTCTCCGTTTTTTCCTTAATTTTTTTGTCGCTTCGTCACTCAGTCTAAACACATTTCATTTACACATTACAATCTCGTATTTCAGATTTTCGTATCCCACATTACTATTATAAAATCACTGATGTGAGCGGCAAACGCCCGACCGAAAATATAACGACTAACTGGTCAATAACTTTGAGAGTTTTTCTCCGATTATCTTAAAATTTTGGGACAATACTCTCGAAATATTGAACTATAAGAAAAAGCAAAAAAAAAAAAATCGAATTCTCGATTACGCAAACCCTTACCCCCCCCTTAAGGGGCTATCCTAGTGTGACATGCGAAAAATTAGGCGATTTTCTAGAGTTTATAAAATAAAAACTATTGCATCAAATTAGTTCATACTTGGAGGATATATTATTGTATATGTTGACTTATCACACGAATTTTTTTAAGTAATCATATTCAAATTTGGCAGACTTATGCGCAAACTGCCTGGATACAAAAAAAAGTTGCTCAACTGTTGACACGATTGGCGCCTTCAGAGTGCCTAAAATAAAAAAATGCAAAATGCCTGTTCAACTAGAAAATATTTCCCCTACAATGAAACTTGGGTTTGAAAAAATATTAAAATTTGACAAAATGGCGAAGTATTGAAAAAATGTTGAATTTTCCCCCAAAAATTGGCCGTTTTTGCATGGCAAATTGACAATTTGTATTCTAATTAAAAACCGGAGGTTCATTGTATAGCAAAACATGTACTGAGTATGCTCAAAAAATTTCAAGATGAATCTATGATTTGCATTCGAGTTACAGTGTCAGCAAATTTGAGAAATGTCATTCTGAGAAAACCGGGTTTAAAGTTTTAACTACAGATTTTTTTCTTATAACGCAACTATTTTCATACTTACAATTAATCTGCTATCCCCGGCCCGTATAAGGAACCTTCCTTTTCTTCGAAAAGTGCCTGCTGGGCTGTAGCACCTATCCTCCTAGCTGTCCGAGCCTCTTTTCAACTCTCTTCATAGCGATTCTTGGCTAGCCGGATTCTACTCTCATCGCGATTTCCGGCATATTCTTTGGCCGCAGAGCCAATGATTACTCCCATAACTTGCATGATTCTTAAGATAGCTTTAAAACCATCATTAAATACAGGGTGTCCCATTTTAATCTTTCCACTTGATTAGGTATCTCGAAAAATATTAATTATTCGAACAAAATTTTTATACGAAAGATACTCTATTTGAAGGGAGACATTCAATGGTGGACACTGTTTTTTCTTAGATGGAGGCTCCTCCGAGATATGAAGGTGACCTTTGTATTTTTAAATGGAACTATAGTATTTTTTACGCTAGACACATAGCCTGACTCAAGACAAATCCATCGACCTATAATATGTTGACCTTAAAACGTCATTGAAGGTCATTTTCAGTCCCCCTTCAAATAGAGTATCTTTCTTATAAAAATTTTTTTCGAATAATTAATATTTTTTGAGATAATCAAGTAGAAAGATTAAAATGGGACACTCTGTATATTTATTGCAAAAAAATTTCACAGTTGTATAGTTTTCACACCGCTGTGAAGGTGCGTTGGAGCGAAGTGCCAAAGCAAGCTTTCATTGTTGTTCTGTGTGTTGCTTCCTTTGCACCTGTCCAATAATTCTCGTCGTCTTAGATCCGTATACACTGGCTTTAAAACTTCTTGAATTTGTGAATCTAACGGGAAATAATCATGTTGAAACCTTGCCATATCTAGTCCTTCGGCCAGCGCGCTACGGAATTTACACCAGCCCTCCGCGCCAGCCGGTCAGTTGTCGTGCATCGGATCTTTGTCTGTTGAACTCAAGTGAAAATATGTAGCCCAAATTGCGTTGTGCATAGCATCTACATCATCTTGATGCCTGGTGATAGCCAGACCGAGTATTTCTGAAGCTTATTGATGATGGCAGTGGTCAATTTTACCGTATCTTTATTTTGTCCGCCTAAGCCCTGGTTTTTCCGCCTAAGGTTGGCGACAGTCAGTGCCTAGACTAAACATGCCTCCCCCAATCATCGATGAGCGTGAGAAACTTTTTCGTTTTGAAAATGCATCGCTACAGAATTGTTGTCCTCCGAACAACGGCGCTTCGAGAGCTGCCATTTCAAAACTATTTTAGATACAACTTTAATACTTTAGGATGTCATTCTAGACATAATGAACAATCGAAAAATGAAAAAAAAATCGATTTAAAAAAATGTTCGCTCTAGGATAGCCCCTTAAAAGTGTGAATGGAAGTAACTGCATATAGGTGCCTATCTCTGTGTGTACACGGTATTCTTGTGTACACTTCCGCACCGGCCGTATCACACGGTGGAAATTACGACTTATGCCGAGAATGGCGAAATTTTTTGTAAGGGATTAGCGGATATTTGGGAAAATATATTTTAAACAATCTTATTTACTTATTTCTCTGCATTCTGCACTGAATTGCTACTTTAGGTGACGTCCGCATTTCCATGCGATTGAAATCGAAAAAGCAGCTATAAGCGTTCATAGTAGTCGAAACTTTAACACGTTCAACCGGGCGGACTTTGTCGACGTCTCTATGATCGGCGTGCACGAGATGATGAATTGTTTATTCATCTGGCGGCGCTTTGGCTTACTGCTTTTAAGGTTATACGAATGTGTGTGTGTTTTTAATTAAAATCTATTGTGAAACATAACAAATTGTTTTTTCAATTGACAGTGTATTATATATTATTATTTAGCCTCTTCCTAGCCCTCCAATTTTAGGTATGTTTTTACAAAGATAACTATAAACGTATGTGAGCCACCGATGGTCCACGGCGTCAGACGCAGGAAACTACGTGCGGAGCACCGGTGGTACACACCGCCAGATAAAAGGTATACTCGTGGACTACCGGCGATACAGGCTGGATGAACGAGTTAAAATAAGGGTGGTGAGGAGGCGTCACAGTAGAGTTATTGGCGTAAGCTTATTATCATAACTTTAATAAACTAGGCGCAGTGCTCATTAAATTCGGATTTTTATGAATGTACTTTATTACGTATATAATATTTAGAACCCATCATTTTTTCTACCTTATTCAAATAATTTCAGCTATTGATTAATTCTATTCATAAATATTATTTCATAGGACTTAATACACTATGATAAAAATGTTCATACTTTTTGCCTCTGGCATGTATTTAAATTTTTTCTCTGTTTGATTCCTGGCATTTTTAGAAAAATGCAAACATACATTATATTTAGAAAAATGAAAGTAGTCATTCAGCGATTGTCGAAATACCAAGCACTATACATACATATAAATATAAATCAAACTATAAATATGAAGACAATGTTTTGTTATGTTCGAAACATTCTTGCCAGTATAAATTAAAATTGGAGATTTGATTTACAGAATTACACTTTTCCCATAGAATTCTTTTTATTCAGTAAACACATTCCTTCCAAGTTACCATTAAATTATAAATCTTAGCTTGTATAAGTTAACAAACTAAAGCAACTGAAAAACGTTCAGTTACTCTTCTAATATATACACAGGTTTTCGTCCAACGTACACACGCCCCAATAAATCTTAACCTCTTTTGATCGGAGGGAGCAGGGAGAGATCCCCTCGCGCTACGAATTTCTTTCGTCGTATAACACGACACAGGGAGACCGAGAAACGTGTAATGCGGTGACCCTCCCCCACTTCCCCCGGGCTAGGGGGTCAGAATTACTTATGCCAGGAGCACTTAAACTTACAGTTACTTAGTTTTATATTTAATCATAATATTTCCTATAATTTCACTATATTTTACAAGGCGATTACACGCATAATTCATACAACTCTTTCTCCCCGAGTCTTTGGCATCAAATATAGGCAGATTCACTGAAAATCTTACAAGCAATAATCTTTGAAATTACAAGCAGCTTGAAAATAATATTTCAAATCCGAGGTTGGTGTTTATACAAACATTGGATATGTAAAACGATTATTTTGGCTGGAATTAAAAAAAAATAGGGTTGAACGTGGTAATTTTTTATACATGTATATAATGATGCACTTTTTCCATCATTGCGTGATTCCATCGATTTGAAATGAATTGAACTTGAAATACATTACTAAAATCATCCTGTATAGACCTTCGCTTATTAAGTATCGTGCAATTTCGAAAATTCGTTGTTTCAAAGCTGAACATCTCGAAATATGCAAATTGTCGTAAAAGAATTTAATTTTGATTTCATTTTAAAAATACAAATTTTTAAAGGAAGAATACAGAATACAGAACACAATTTTCAGCTTCAACTATTTCATAGAATAAAAGGAACATTCCGAAAAGTTCAGATTCGAGATTCGTATTTCGGCAATATCATTTTGTACAATATTTATCGTGTTATAGACAAAATTTTGAACCTTAATCCTTCAGCTTCCTGCCCTGAAATTTTGTTTATAACTTCCGAACAGATGGTGGTAATTAAAAACCAGTGAAATCTTAATTTTATATTGTGTTATAGTAATTAACAAACTGGATTAAAGGATTCAGATCAACCTTTCACTGCACAATGTTTATATTTTTCGCTTGCAAATGAATCAATATAAATAATATATGACACATACATTTTCTATATAAATTATGCATACCAATAATAATATCAACAACAACAATAATAATTATGATGGTGATGATTATGATGGTGATGATGATGATGATAATAATTATAATAATAAAAATAATAATAACAATACCAGTAGTCGTAGTAGTAGTTGTAGTAGTAGTTGTAGTAGTAGTTGTAGGAGTAGTAGTAGTAGTAGGAGTAGTAGTAGTAATAGTTGTAAAAGTATTAGTAAGTAGTAGTAGCGGTAGCGGTAGTAATAGCAGCAGTAACAATAACAAGAAATAAACATGTAATTTCGTGAATTTGACCTATACATGTAATAACGTATCCATTATACACTCAACTGTCACTAATTATGATAATTAAAATTACAAAGCATACGTTTGGAGCCCTAAAATGAAAACTTATTAATTTTATCTAATTCGTAGCATTACATGTAATTTTACACTAAATACATTTTTTTTTCACGAAGATAAACGTTGTGCAGTAATGAGTTAGAAAATTCAACTTTCAGGCGTCTAAAATATAGAATATCAATTCCAGCACCGTGTGTGTATCTTGACCTCCCTGTGCGGCCTTATGAAGCACTTGTATTAGTTCGTTGTCTAAGCTGTTCATGTAAATGGGTGGTAGTTTGGTGCCTTCGCTGCCCGCTTCGTAGCCCACCTGTTTTTTTGGCAAGGATATAGAATTGTATAGACGTAGTGTACTCGGAACGCATCTACAGGGGGGGGGGGCCGAGTTTTTCCGTCCAAATATTGGGAGCGTATTGTTCATGTTGCCTTCAACGTTAAGTGATCAGGGTTCTTTCCGCCATGTCACGGATTTTGAAACAATTTTAATATGGTGTAGGCAACATCGGAAAGACACCCATTTGAAGGAATTTTCAAAATATTAAATATTTTTTAAGTTACAGGCAGTCAAAGTTTTATGCATGGTTTTTTTTTAAATTTATAACTCTCAAACCATAATAGATACAGAAATCAGAAAAATACCAGATTATACGGAAAGCCTCAAAGTTTTAGAAAAAATTATGAACTTAATGCAACATTGTTTGTAAATTGTTGAAAAAATTTTTTACTTTTTTAAACTTAAATTTCGTCCAAAGTGTATCTTAAACTTTTTTTAAACAATTTTATCATCACTTTCGAAATGTCCTCTAAACATAACTTCCAGCCGCAAATTTGCCCACTCAATGGTTTTCGAATTATGAATGTTTCTGCACAGCGGTGTGGGCGACTTCGCCCATATCGCGACGTAAATAGCTGCCCCTAGTGAGACCAAACCGTTGATCAATGTCCTGCATTCGCGCTGCAATATCTTCAAAAGTGTACCAGTCAATTTTTTGGTGATTTTTTTCTAGCGTCATCACAATTTGCTCCAAACACATCTTCCAATGGCATGTTGGAACAATGAATGGCTTTTAAGGTAGGAATTTTTATATACCGCGGCGTTCGGTTTTTGGCCTGCGAATTCGGTCGTACCGTAACATCTATACCCGCCATTATTGTGAAAAAAACTTTGAAAAAAAAAATATTTAATATTTTGAAAACTCCTTCACACGGGTATTTTTTTTCGACATTACCTACAACATATTCAAATTTTATCAATATTCGTGACATGGCAGAAAAAACCCTGATTACTTGACATGGAACGCACCACATACAAATGGGAATAAGAAAAACGTGTTGCGTGAAGTTCAATTAGAAACGCTTTATTTCAAAGTTGTAACAAAAGGAAATCGAAATAAGTAACAGGCGATTTTCCTGCGATTTTCCACAGAGTATGAAATGTCGAACATGTTTAACCCTTTGCGGACGAGTGTCGGCATATAGCCGCCCAAGCCTTTTTACCGTTCCGGACGCGTGTCGGCATATAGCCGCCCAACCTAGTTCTTACAAGGGAGCATACCCAAGTGTCCGGAGCCGATTTTAATGAAACTTCGTACGTTTATTAAGCACGAGAAAATAATCGATACGTATTTTTTTATACATGCCGAATCGCACGTTTAAGGGGTGAAAACACCCTTCAAAGTTACCCCAGAAATGTGCTAACTCGTAAACTATCGTAGATAGAAAAAAATTTTATAGGGAAAAGTTTCATAGTTTTTGGCATACACAAGGAATATGTTTACAAATTGTTTAAAAAATTATTTGTTTACGAGTTAGCACATTTCTGGGGTAACTTTGAAGGGCGTTTTCACCCCTTAAACGTGGGATTCGGCACGTATAAAAAAATACGTATCGATTATTTTTGCGTGCTTAACAAACGTACGAAGTTTCATTAATTATTTTCTTTACTGCGCACTCCAATACCTCTCGTCCACAGCGACGCTCGCTCGTGGAGCGGCTTCGTCCGCAAAGGGTTAAGTTTACACTTCGCGTCTTATTCAAAACTTACTTCAAAATCTTGCCGCTACAAGTAAATACAAGTATGTAAATAACGTTGATACTTTATGGAATGTATTGTAGTACAAATTTCGTGAGTATTGTTCTCCATTTCGGGAATTTAGTTAATAATTTGTTGTACTAATTATTCGCGTTTGTCCATCACAGTTGGCTAGGCCAGTTAGAAATTGGTTGGATAAAAACTGTGATCACAGATAAATTGGTCCAGAGGAGGTGGTTCTACGCCCTCGAGATTATCAGATTTTACGCCTCTTGATTTTTATATATGGGGCACTTTAAAAAATAAGTGTTACGGTACAAAACTGAGATCATGTAAAGATTTAGAAAATTTACGCTGCATTAAAGTCCATAAAACATCGATGTCAAGATGGTATTCACGTATGTACTTACAAGGACGCTATTTTTAGATGATAAGATAAACACGTTGGATAAATCAAATTCCTCCCAACAAATTTCGCTGATACCTATTTCAATTTCAATTACTTACAACTTTGTAATAAAGCGTTTCTAACCGGACGCCGTATAACATTTTTTTGTTACTTCGACTTTTAGACCACGGCCCCACATTTGATTGGAAACACCGGGAACGTACTGTGTACGTAAGTACATAAGCCTAGATATCTTGAATTATTTTACTATATCTTATGTCTTCCGACTTTACATCTATTATATAATCATCCAGACATTCAGGGCCCAAACGTAAATAGATTTGCGATGCCTTAAATTTCTGTACACATAAGTGTAACCTCTTTGAAGCGTTAATCAGATATATGGTAGATCACTTGGAAAGTCTGCTGCATATAATTATTTAATATTGGGTCTCCAAAATAGAATAATTTAACACAAATAGAAAATAGACTCTAAAGATGTTTCGTTAAAAACTTCGAGGCATGTAATGTATATGTATGGTCTGTTAGTTTATAACTTACGTTGTCCGGATGTATCGTAGTTCTAACGCCAAGCTTCATTAAACCGGCAGCAGCAAGCAGATCCAACAGTTTCACCAAAGCTGTACACGTCGCTTTGGCTATGCTTCCAGATAGTTTATTTATATCGACGGGATCATGAACGCCATTCGGATGATCGTCGGCCTTTCGAAAAAATAAACTCGCATTATTTTTCATTTTATGTCAAGTCTGACCTATACAAATACGCGAAACATTAGATTTCATAACTTTAGTTAGATTTTTCTTGAGAATATTCACCCTTTTGCATCGTTGCTTTAATGCTATAACGATACAAGTGGATTAAGTAAAAGGGACTTACGTTGGACATCAATTTCGATCTTTCCTGACTTTTCATCATCGTGTTACGAAAAAATTCCGTTTGTTACAAATTATGCGTTTTTGACAATTTCTGTGCATCAAAACAGTTTTAAACAGACGACAAGTACCCTACTCCGACGGAAGACATAAAATTACGTTAAGTGTAATTCCCCGTCTATTTAAAACAATTTTTATGCACAGAAGTAGTCAAGAGCACATAATCTGTAAGAATCAGATGTTTTCATGACCCGATGGTGGAAGTATTAAAAAAGAGCCGTGTCTTACTTAACTAGGAAATAGACTACAACATCTACACAGTTTAACCGGTCTAGTGTACTGTCAGAATTCTCACGAGTAATTAGAATATTTAATGAATGTTGTTTAAACGGAACAATTGTATTACCTTAATTATAAAAACTTCAGTCCAACGAATGAACCTACTTGTTCCCTTATAATCTGTGCCATTGTGTACTCTAATGGATGGAATGCCGTCCATTAATTGCCCATCTATGGGACTTTTCACTCTGAAAGATAAAATATGAAAATTGTAAACGTTGAAGTAAATATTTACTTCTTCGAGGAAAAAACATATTTAAAAGAATAAACACCACTAGGACCCTGACTTTTTATCCAATATTCTGACAAGACTGGTTGTCATACTCGAAATCATAAATACACAGATTCCAACGCAACATGTAAAAATACCCTCAAAAACGGAGAAAAACTGCAAAGCTATGAGAATGTGAGTTTGAAATGGGTGGGTCATTAGCATAAAATAATGGTTTTTTGTGTATTCCACTTCATTCGTCAAAATATTTAGAAGCATAAAGTATATTGTTGTTTTTATTTAAATAAGTTGTACTCGTTGTTATCATTATGAACGATATTTCTATTGCAACGATAGTGTAATGTACAAAAATTGTCTTCAAATGCCTTTTACTTTTAAAAAAGTTAATTATAAAAGTTATCTATTAGAACATTTCAAAAATCGCTTTGTAGAAATGAATAAAAAAATCCTAGACTTTTCCGGAGAACTTCAACGTAGGTACGCATTTCAGGCCAAGTGATCAAAGTTCTCGCAGTATGTCATTGTTTAAAAGTTTCCATACATATATTGTGGGTAATGTAGAAAAAGAAAACACTTTTGAAGGAATTATAAAAATATTAAACATTTTTTGATTGAAAGATAGTGATGGTTCAATGACCTTTTTTTTTAAATGAATCTAAAACTGGATTAAACGTATGAGTGAAGAAAAACAATTGAATCCAGAAAACCTCAAAGTTTTATTAACTCGTTCGTTACGGGTGCCGGCTGTAGTGGGTCGCCGTGCGATGTGCTGTGAGTACCGACGAGTACCGACTATAGTTGGCGTCTGCCACTCTAGATACCAATGCAAAAATTTTAATGCAAGTCTCTGTGTCGATCCTTCTTTTAAAATTTACCATACTACATGAAATTAGTATGAATTATAATTTGATATTTAACTACCCTAAATTGTATTTTTATTTATAATGATAGTAAAATTTGTTAATACGTAAACAACTGAATACTCAAAATATACTCATTTTCATGTTTGTCATAACGACGAAGCAGTTACTACATAGCACTTAAAAAAGTGTATACATATATGTACATTAGGGTGGTCGTTAAAAATTAAATCTTTTGCGACGCCCCCCAAAAAGCTTCCTTATGATGCAAAAACACTGGGGATTTTTTTAAATTAAAAACAACACGTGCGTCAAGACGATTTAAGTTAATTTTTGGTATAATCAAACGAATATGAAACAAAAATTTTAATACTTGTGACTTAGATGGCAGTTGATATCCGGAAATTTTATGCTGTGTCTCTCCGATCAAAAATATATTTTCTTTCTTATCTTCCATTCACCTTTTTATTCCACGCAGCGCGATCGCGTACTGTGGCGAAATGTGTCGCAATGTTTGGTAATAATTGTCAATTCCGATTCCAAATGTAGTTTGTCAGGAATAATATCAGACTTTCCGCAAGTAAAAACTATTTGAGACGGATTTTTAAAAACCCCTGGCACTAAAACGGTTAAAATTCCTCACTAAAAATAATAATACTGAAGATATTTCATTGTTAATAATTTTTAAATCTCAAAATATTTATTATTCCATATTTAATCAGATATTTTCAGAAAATACATGATTATACCAAAAATTAACTTAAATCGTCTTGAGGCACGTGCTGTTTTTAATTTTAAAAAAAAATCCCCAGTGTTTCTGCATCATAAGGAAGCTTTTTGGGGGGCGTCGCAAAAGATTTAATTTTTAACGACCACCCTACCGTACATACGTATGTACAAGAGAATCCCAAAGTAGCAAGGACTAGTAGAACGAAATGCCGTAACGAAAGGGTTATATGTATGTACATACATTTCTTATGATATTTTTTAAGGATTATGGAAGAACGGTTTTTAGTTTCCGAACATTCAATTTTCCAACAACTCATAACTCCATTGTATTAAAATGTATAAATTATTAATAACACTTGGGAGTTTTCTGAAATATTTTTGGTTCTCTTCCACGTCTATCCTAGTTTAGAAGATTTGAATTTTATAATAAAACCTTGCACTGAACTTTAGCTGTACCTTAAATGAAATATCAAATATTTAAATAGTCCTTCGAATTGTATTTTCTTCCGGCATTACCTCCAACAGATGGCATATACAAATCAGTGTTACAGATAGAAAAATCATCGTCTCATGCCGTGGAAATATGATGTAAGTTAAACGCCAGGTAACGTAGCCCGACGGATAACGTTACCGAGGACATTTGTGGAGACGGAGAAGAAGAAGACGATGTTTCTTACAAATAACCACTTCTAAGGTCAAATATCTCGTAACTTGCTAGACCGAGTTATTCGAAATTAGTCTATTACTATCTATACGGAATACTATCGCACTTTTTGAAAAAATTCTGTTTCTAATACCGTTTGAACATCCCGAAAACCCCGATCTAATATTTCCTGGAAAGAACCAAGCTGTATACCAGTCGAGGATTCTTGTACTTGGGTAGAGACAAGACCATGTCCCTTGATAAGCAAAACTTTCAGAAGAAAATAACGTCTCAATAATTATTTATGTCAACTATATAGTGGTTAATAGCGTTGCCTCTGAGAGAGTAAGTAAATAAAAGACTTACCCTAAATTGAACTGTACGTCGTTTTCCACCCATTTGATGTTTACAGTTTCGTCTGGCTCGGACGCACCTTGTTTTCCACAACCGATTGAAAAATCTTGCATATTCTTCAATGCAGCCTTTAGTGCCTCCATTTTTTCCGGCATTATTTCTACCATTAATCCATCCTCCACTATACTAGACTTTGCAGAAAGACCCATTGATGATTTGAGAGCTCCATTAATGACAATGAAACTCGCGCCAGTGACTGTATGAAAAGTACATAAATCACAAATTCCTTGGCACATATTGGCATTGGAAAGTTAGAGTAGTTAATACATACCTGTCCTCGGTTTGTTGTGAATATTGATTGCCTGTGTTTGGTAGCCGCTTTCATCTCCGGTGTTCGTTTGAATGCAAACTAAATGCGAGTCAGCTACGATGCTGAAGTTCGACGCATATGCAAGTACATGATCGTTCGAATTGTTCAGTCCTTTTATCACCTGGGTAAGTATTCAATCATACACGGACGTACAAAATAATACTAACATGGTGAGAATATTTAATCGCCGACTGATTTACCTGGTCATATCTGTTTCTAGGCAACATTACATCTGTTGTTCTGTTCCTCAAATGAATTGTTAATCCACGAACACCGGGAAGTGTGTATCCGAAATTCCTAAAATCGACTAGCACTTTCATTACTGTGTGTCCGATTTCGAAGTAGAGCGCGTCCCGGAAACGTACAGAAACGAGCGGGCACGGATAGTAACGATACTCGGCGCCTAATCGCAACAGCAAGCGTAAAGGAAATACTTTCGCCCACGGTGTTTCCCACCTAAAATATAGAAGTGGCAATACGTATAGTGTCATTAAACGGATAGAATTGTTAAATGTGTTGGTAAACGAACCTGTGAATAAGAAGACCAAAGAGAAATGGCGCTGGTGGTAGTACAATTTTCTGCAAGCATTGTAATGTTTGTCGAATAAAAAGAAACCCTGCATGTTCGCGAGAACCCAAAAGGTTCCCTGATTGGTAGACCGAGAATCCCAGTTCTGATACAGTGTTACCTGTACGAATGTTGGAACATTTGCAAAATTAACAGGAAATTTGCTTAATTGAAACAGGATGTTCGTACCCTTAATAGCCTCAAGGTAAAGTTGATTAATGAAAATCAGTAGGTCCTTCGGTACCCTGGTTTCATCAGGCAGTGTTTCGACCAGCAATATAACTTCATCCTGGCCGACACAAGCTAAGCCTTGAGACGTAATATTCCAACATATCTTGTTCACGCAGCAACTCACTAAAAATTCGTATGAACCATGAAAACAGCAAGGTACATGTAAAATCACATCGACAAAAGCGTATGTGTACGTATATCGTCATTCATAAGTCATGGTGCACATGTACATCAATTCGACAACGATTGAAACCCACCGACTTTTATCGAGTAGTTCCCTGATTAAAAATTCTATTCATTGAGTAACTAATTGAAATGTCTGCCTGTTCTCTGACGTATGGTTGAATTTCAAAATTTCGGTTAAATCGTTAAACAGATGGTAAGGAAGTTTATAAGAAAGCCATACAACTAGAAAGAAAGCGACACGGATATTTACAAATCATCACATTTTTTATGTTAAAACTACTGGCTCGATATTGAAAAAGAATACATTCATAACTTGTACTATCTTCAACCAAAATCGGTCGAACTTCATATTTGCAGTTGTTTCAAATAGCAGGCCAATTATGAAACAAACTATAAAATCTCGAAAAAGAGCGATTATCGTAACAGTGTACAGTGGTACCTTGCATATCTATAATTAAAACTGTACTTACGATTGATGATTTTCACGTAGGCATATAAGTTCCGATTAATGGCGAACATGACCGGCGGCTTGCAGTCATTTTTCAGCACCCTGTAGAGCACTTCTTCGTCGCCCACAGTTTCATACGATACCTCTGTTTACAACAATACCATTAACAAATATTCTGTTTATCGTAAAGCTGATTTAAAAAATGATTAGATATACAAGCGATTCCTTCTTGATAAAATTGTCACTCAGAAGGATAAATCTATAGAATTATAGATGAGACAGCAGTGATGCTACGGAAATACCTTCCTACTTTTCTTTGGTTTTATTTTTATCAGCATTTTATCAATATTTTATCGAATCGTTTTTCATCAATATTATTCCGCAGACAGGACAACTTGTACGTTGTTTGCTTATTTAGGATATGATACCAAACCTCTTAATATTAAAAAGCCACTTAATTCGATCATTTATCCTGTAATGTCACTAAACGGAAGATAAACAACACCATACCAGCTAGATTTCTTCCCTTATCTATCGCTCTTGATTACTCACATAAGCGGGTTGTTAGCCAGATTGAACCTAATAATGTTATATTATTTTTAGTACGTTATAAATTATACGAATATGCAATAAAGGTCAGAAATAATAAAAAGTGTAGACCAAGTCATATCGCTGGTCAAAGTTGTCTATTTGCGCTTCGATATTTTCAAAAGTGTATATACCTCTCAATGTTTAGGTGAATTTTTTTGTAGCAAAGTGCCCTAGACACTACTTCTAACGGTATGATTGAACAGAGAATAGTTTACAAGTTTACCAGTCAATACCGTAATGCGAATACATCCGATTATTGAGAAAAGCTTTGTTCAATGCTCTATCGGGTGTACTCTACGTGATGCTCATTTCATACTACACCTGCAGAAAAACATGCCTTAATGGTTTAGATTCCACGCCGCGCGATCACGCTATTCAGGTTTCGTGACGAAATAGCCCTATTACATTTTATCGCGATTTACAATTGACGGTGTTGCTTGGATTTTGCTAATATCGGCATGCTCTTTTGTTATGGCAAGAACTATTGCGTTTTCGGGATATACCGGACAATGCGTTTTTAATGGCCCTTGAGATTCAACCAGTTAATAAATGCATTGCGACTGTTATGCTTTAAATATGACTCATTTTCTAGAATTCTTTCAGTGATTTTTCGGCCATACATGGATGAAATGGCAAAGTATAGAAATATCCTCAAAATCATCGAAAATGCAAAGACATGAACCAAGCACAAGAGGATGTTACATTGGAATAGACTGCTCATTAACATAAACTTCATTTTACACAGGATTTGAAATCAAACAAATGTGGGCAAGTACAAATGATTGCACAGCAACGACACAATACTATCGCTAAGTAAATATATATTTAATTAAATAATTTCCCAAAATAAGGTGTCCTCTCATTTAATGAATGAGTCTGTTTACTGCTCTATTAAATGTACTTGGTGGCCCGCTTTTTACGAAGCTTGATGTCCAAAACTTAACGAAACAAATATTTGTACCCATTTCTCATTTAATATGTTAACAACCTGGATGTGTGTGAGAGGAAATAACATATACATATTGTAGTGTATTTCAACGATTGATGTTAACATAAATTAAAAAGAAACGACACGAGATATTTAAGTATAGTATTCTGTACAGTAAGAAGCCCACTTTATACTGTGTTCTAACGACTCTCTTATAATGCCGCACATCCCGAACTTTTTAAACTTAGAGGAGTTGCTACTACAGGTATTCTTTACCATCGAACCTCCGTAAAAAGGTGAGCCAGCAAGTACATGTTATTAAAGAAATAAGGAAATAAAGTAATCAGGGAATGAAGAAATAAGGTAATGCAGTAAAATCAAGGAATATACGGATCTCATTACTTGAGTAATTTTGCAATGATGATGTGTAAAAAATTATCCTTTAAATGTTATTTATTATTCAAAAATGGAGTAATAAGAATTATGTATTTTGAAACTTTCAAAAATTCTTTGAAGAAGTGAATGAAAATATCAGAGACTTTTTCAGAGACATTGCAATGTCAATGTAGATGCATTTTAGGTCATGTGATCAAGGTTCTCGCAGTATGTCAGAGATTGTTTAAAAACTTGTATATATTATTGATAACGTTGAAAAAGAAAACACATTTCAAGGAATTAGCAAAATATGAAACTTTTAATCATTGCAAGACAGTGAAGGTTTTGTATACGTTTGGATTTTAAATTTTGAATTCGAAAATTATAATAAACAGAGAAGTGGACAAAAATGGTTATACGAAAAATGTCTAAATTTAAAATAACGATTAGCGTGAATTACTGAAAAATGTTTTTAACTTTTAGAACTTTAATATGGTCCAATGTATATCCTTGCAAATATTTTTCAATTTACGTATTACAACGTCATCATGTCCTCTAAACTTACCTATGTATATTTCAACGACAGGTTTGAATAGAGAATAATTTTTAAGTAATATCATAACACTGTTACAAATAGATAAAGAACAATTTGAAGATTCAATAACCGAGATAGCAAAGTGTCAATACAAAACATGGAACACAGATTATTTAATGTACTTACAAGGGAACATACACAAGAGTCCGGAGGCGATTTTAATGAAACTTCGTACGTTTGATAAGTACGTGAAAATAATGGATACGTATTTTTTATATCGGCCCAATCGCACGTTTAAGGTGTGAAAACACCCTTCAAAGTTACCCCAGAAACATGCTAACTCGTAAACTATCATAGATAGAAACAAATTTTATAAGGAAAAGTTTCATGGTTTTTTACATATAAAAAGTGTATTTACAAATTGCTTAATAAATAACTGATTTATAATAAAAAATTAATTCCTCCTTTGATTTATGCGATATCAACAATTTTATAATGGCAGAAAAGAATAGGAATTTGTTGCTGTATTCAACGATGTATAATATACAAAAGTTCCCTTTTGTACTCATTTCTAATGTAATAAGTTAACGATCCGGATGTACCTAAATGGAAAAATTTAACAAGTTAACAATCTACATATGCCTAAGAGGAAATTAGACATAAATATTGGCATGTGTTTTAACGATTGACAATAACGTAAATAAAAAAGAAACGACATGAGATATTTAGAGAATTTTCATTATGCACAGTAAGAAGCCCACTTTATACTGTGTTTTCACAACTCTCTTTTAACGCCAAACATCCCAAATTATTTAAACTTAGAGGAGTTTAGAGTTGACACTGCAGGGATTTTTCACTACCGAACCTTAGTAAAAAACGGGCCACCAAGTACATTTAATCAAGCAGTAAACAGATTTATTAATTAAATGAGGGGAATACATTTTTTGGGATATTTAGTTAATTGAATATATTTACTTATTGTTAGCGATAATATTGTGTCGATGCTGTACAATAATTTGTACTTACTCTCATTTGTTTGATTTCAAATACTTCGTATAATCAAGTTTATGTTAACGAGCAAGCTATTCCAAAGTCACATCCTCTTGCACTTGGCCTATACTTTTGCATTTTCGGTGCTTTTTTGAGAATATGTATGTATGGTTAATCAAAGATACCCATCCTTAACCCTTTGCGGACGACGACTTTTCAGGGCGAGGCGATTTTCGCAGATATGTCGAGCGTCTTACATAGTACAATTAAATGATCTTACATAGAAATTATTTTACAAAAACGTTATATTTCGATAGTTTATATATATATATATTTACACCTTTATGAATATAATATAGAAAAATTAAGATCTGTAGCTTCGTTTGGTGTGATAATTTAGAAAACATTGACCAACATGCATTCTCTGTTTATCTGGACATGTATCGCAAAAATAGTTCGTCTCACGTCTTTCCTCTGTTTTTTTCCGACTTGAACAAACTTTACAATCTCTTTTTGTGCCAGTAAGCATTATATGAACCTTTTCGTTTAAACGAATTTCTTCTGAATTGGACGTAGAGATTGAATATCTATCTCATGGTTGACGAAAATCTCCTCTCAATTTGTTGACCAAAATTTTACAATTATTTACCTGTTTATAGAGAATATATGAATTTATCAAACAAATTTCCAGTCCCCAGAAAAATAATTTACGCCACCATTTCAGGCTCTTTTGCATAAAGCAGTACGTAGAACAATATTGATTATGAATACATTTGATTTCATTTTCAAGCTCATCAAAACCAAATTCGTCTTCACTAGAGCTGAGTTCGTTTGTGAAATGCATTTTTGTCGTAATTCAAACAAAATCTGCCAATACAATACAATTCTTTTTACACTTTCGCCACGGTCGCATAGTCTCAACTGATGCTCGAACCATTGTCAGAGCCGCAGTCTTAGAAGAATTTTTTGTTAATTTTATCTAATCTCTGATCTGATGTATTTTTTCACACGTCGTATGAAAGAACACCAACAGTTAAGGAACACTTCCAAGAACTAGTAAATCGTTCTTATCGGTTCCGGACAGCGAAATTTAATATTAACAACGAGCGGCGCCTCTCTTCCGCAAAGGGTTAAAAGAATAGCGGCTGGACATTCAGTGCCAGACCACTATCTTGTCTCCCGTCACATGAAATTAATGAAGATAAGAATTGTTTGGCGACAATTATTTAAAGTCATAAATGGATTAAGTCGGAAGTGAGTGAGAGTGAGACGGAACGTAAACAGTGCAGCGATCAGTTGGCGAGAGTGTGTGCGAGTGTGTATGTAAGTATGTAGTACAATCACAGCAAAAATGGTTTCACTGCGGGGTACGGGATGCGCGCGGGTACGCACAACTACTAATGCTTGCTTCACGTAGGTGATTTTTGTCCCCTCTCTTTCCAATCATTCGTTTCTCTCTTTGACGTGTATCTCGGAATATTAACCCTCTTAGTGCCGGGCGAAAAACAGGTGCATATGCGAGAATAACCGGCCGAATTTCACAGTTTTACTAGGGTTTGGGAAAATGCTCATAAAAACCAAACGAGAAACAATATTTACATGATTCAAAAAGCAGTATACTAAGGATGAAATAGAGAACAAAACAATGACACTAGTTTTACTAAATTTATTTTGTGATAGAGTTCTCCCGCAATGCGAATAGTAAAGCGCTACAAGGCGCGGGCCGATATATCGGCTCTGGCACTTTTCGCCAGTGCAGCACGGGCCGATATATCGGCCTCCGGCACTAAGAGGGTTAATAAGTGATAGGGACTACTTCGTCTCTTTCTTTTGGTCGCTTCGTCGCACTCGGTCCAGCGAGGCACACGGATACGGCCAGGCATGTGTGAGAGCGCGATCGTCGATCGAGGAAGCCATCAAACGCTGTTTTCTGCACCGTCCAAATTTTTCTCGCATAAGAGAATCTCTTTCCTTCCTTCTGTCTGTCGCCCTCGCACTCCGATCGCGGATCACAGACGATGGTCGAGCTCCGGTGTGTCGGTGCGCCTTCGTCGATCTCCATCGTTCATTCGTATTCTTCGGAACATTTCGAATTACTTTATCGGATATTTAACGCTAGAAGTACCGAGGATTATTTTGGTATGTCTAAAAACATTAGATAAATATATTTGGAAAATGGGAACGAAAGTGGATAGTAAATTGATCGATTTAATTAATTTACATATACAGACGCAGTTATGAAAAATTTCAGAAAATGCACTATTATAAATGTAAGCAATTTCAATAAAAAATTAAGAACTAGTCATTTTGACTGCCTTGGTACTTCTAGTGTTAATATTTATTTGCAATTCTTGATCTATGGAGTCTTGCTGAGTATTAAGTGAATTGCAATAGGATGATAATTACATGTGTTTTAATTATTTACTTCGCTTTATATTCTCAGGATCAAATATATCGCGAAATATATTCGTTATTTATTTATTTATTGAAACGGACTCGTTACCAATTGAAAAAAGATTGTATATAACTCGAACATGAGATTATTATTATTTCTGTTTGTCCCAGAATTTTTGGAATCCAAATAAATGATTAACATGTAATTATCATTCTATTGCAATTCATTTAATGCTTAGCGAGACTATGGGATCAAGAATTGCAAATAAATATTAAATATCCGATAAAGTAATACGAAGTGTCCCGAAAAATACGAATGAACGATGGCGATCGACGAAGGCGCACCAACATACTGAAGCTCAGCCATCGTCTGTGAGCCGCGATCGGAGTGCGAGCGCGACAGACAGAAAGAAAGAAAGAGAGGCTCTTATGCGAGACAAATTTGGACGGTGCGGAAAACAGCGTTTGATGCCTTCCTCGATTGACGATCGCGATCTCACACATTCCTAGCCGTATCCGTGTGCCTCGCTGGACCGAGTGCGACGAAGCGACCAAAAGAAAGAGACGAAGTAGTCCCTATCACTTATTAATATTCCGAGATACACGTCAAAGAGAGAAACGAATTATTGGAAAGAGAGGGAACAAAAATCACCTACGTGAAGCAACATTAGTAGTTGTGCGTACCCCGTCACACCCCGTACTCCACAGTGAAACCATATTTGCTGTTGATTGTACATACTATATTCACACTAGAATTAGGTACTTAGGATTAAACGCAAAGGAATAGAATTAAGACGTCGCGTATGCGTGTGAGACGAATGCAGGAATGAGTAATAGCATAGGTAGAATAGTGAAATGTAAATATAGCAAGGAAAACTAGTAAATAAATCGAGATGTATAATGAGAAAAACGTTTCCTTATTCTTTATCAGCCTGCCTCGAACGTATTTTTAACACGTTGTGTGCTATGGCAGTTACCGGTGAGCGGCCACCGATGGCCAGCGCGGCAATTTCTAGTGGTCAGTAGAGAATCAGAATTATAATAAATGCCAATACTTATGCATTTTTCGATACATCTATCGTTATCCCTACGGAGTAAAGAAATTAATGCGTTGTAAGTCATGTAAAAATAGTTCTATTTGCACATAAAATACGCACTCGAAGTATACATATAACACATTGCGATGTTACGAATCTATGTGGTGCCATAGTGGAAACATCTGTAGAAAAATAGCATGGCGTTCAATGTGTTAAGTAAGGTCCGTCCTCGGACTCGATAGGGAGGGTGGCTAAAGGGAGACGTACCGTTACACGCAGTATGTCAGTGATTGTTTAACAACTTCGCACCCTTGATTATACACTACAGAATCCCTCAATAAGAGAAGTATTTTTTTTTCGTTTGGCTGTACTGGTAATGGATTGTTTAATTTATAAGAAATGATTAAACGGGCACATATGTGTATGTATACAAGGGCGTGAAGTGGTTAAAATTTTGCATGTATTGTGGTTAATGTTGAAAAAGGAAACACATTTAAACGAATTACCAAAATGTTAAACTAAAGTGGACGAAGATGATTTAAGTAAACAAAAGCAGTTGTATTAAAAATGTATAAATATAACATAAATGTTTGCATGATTTGTTGAAAAATAATAATTTCTAGAACTTCAATACAGTCGAATGTATGGTCTTGCCATTATTTTTGTCATTTACGTACGACAACGCCATCGTATTCTGTAAACAGACATTACAACTACATGTTTGAACAAAGAATAGCGTTTCAAGGTATGAGTTTTTCGTTACCGCAGCATCTCCTAATCCAGTTTTACAGTATACCCGTAGAGAAATATTACATTCTTAATTTTTCATTAAAAATATGTTTAGAAAATATTATAACACTGTTATAAACAGGTAAAGAGAAATTTGGAGATTCGATATCCGAGATAGTTATGTTTCAATGTAGAATATGCAACAAAGATTTGTTTAACAGTCGAGATAATAACGTGTTTCGCTACAGGCCCAATCACTCGTTAAACATCGAACAGCCCGATAAACAAATTTTGCGCATTTTTCGTTGAAAGGTATATAATATTTACAGAAAACTTTGACTAGGTTCTAAAAAAATCTTGTAGAAATTCGGACATGCTTTGACATACATACAGGGTGTCCCAGGAAGTTCTTTACACCTGGAACCAGATGATAGCTGAAGTAATTCTAATATAGGGATGTAACATTCTCAACGTCCTATCTCAATCCGTGGCCGAGTTATTAACCCTTTTAGTGCCGAACGACGATATATCGTCGTTTGGTACACTTGCGAAAAGTGCCAACGACGATATATCGTCGTTCATGCATTGGCGTCTTATTATGCGCATCACGAGAAACATGTACCTCAAAATAATTGTATAAAACACTAAAATGGTTCAAATTCGATGTAATACAATAGAAAATAATTTTTTTAAATTCAATTTTTTGTTATATCTTATGTATACTTTTAGGTATACTTTTATGTTGTTTATGTAAATATTTACACATGATATATTATATCATCATGTCATTTTGTTTCCAGGATCGATATCGATTATTTTCTTCGAAATTATCGAAAATGAAGTACCTGCCTTTCATACTACGCGATCTTCATAAAATTGATCAAGCATTGATTAGTGAACATACTATTTATAAAAGAGAAACTTATTTCTATGTTTTTCATAATAGTTTATATTGCTGTTATTTATATGATTTTCAATAAGCATTGCAAAACAATTGGCATCACATTATTCTCCCTTTCGTCCCCAATATGCTGCATTTTGAATTTATCAAATATCATTCTTAGTTTGGTTTTTATGAGCTTTTTCCGAAGCTATAGTAAATTCATCAAACTCGTGCGGTTATCTTCGCATATGCATCGATTTTCGCTCGGCACTAAAAGGGTTAAAGAAAAACCACAGCCTCACAGAGGTCTCCGTTAGGCCTGGAAGTTCTGTACCAGTAGGGTACCGTACCAGTAGGAACTGTCGCGCGGCCGGGCCTAACGGAGCCCTCTGAGTGGCTGTAGTTTTTCTTTAATATTAGGTTGGAAACTATGAAACGGGCGTTTTTTTTAGTCTGTGTTCACCTGTGACTGAGAGTGTTTCAGTGTAATGTGTGCTCGATATTTTTATTTATACAGTTTAAAGGTATTCTTCTTACCCCATTTCGTAAAGTTTTTTCGTGTTTGTATCCCATTTTCATTTTGTTTTTCGCCGAAACCAGATGGAAACAAAACGCGATTTGCATCTGCTTTTTTTGTACGAGTTCAAATTAAATCATTGCGCAGTCACAGCTGTGAGAAACATTAATGAGGTATTCGGAGATGGGTCCAGTAATGAAAAAAATGCTCGGTACTGGTCCAAAAAATTTCGATCTGGCAATTTTAGTATCGTCAACAAGCCCCGCGAAAGCCCACCGGGCTACATTGATAACGAGGAATTAAGGACAACTCTGGAATCTAATCCACAAACAACTATCCGTGACCTTGGGTCTAAACTTTTTCAACAAGGCGTACATGATTTGCCCAATCGTTGGCAGAAAGTCGTAGATGCCAGTGGAAGTTATTTCGATTAAATATAATAAATATAACAATATCAATTTTACCGATCGTAAATATAATACTACGAATACAGACCTTAACTGGCTATATAACGATCAATTAAAAGAATACAAAGCTAATATGAAACTGTTCTACTTACTTATCATCCATAACGAGGTATAAGGTATATACATATGGCTCATTCCATGTCAAATCGATCATGTTCTGGAGCAGCATCTGCGATTTTGTTCAAATTTACATATGTTATAGTGCTTGGCGTACCATAGACGGAACTGTTTTTGTTTTTTCGAAATTTTGAAAATTGTCAAAGTTACAGCCGTTCAAAGTTTGGACTTTCGTAAAAACAGCCGAACTTTAAAAAATCATATCTCTGTAACCGTAAGTCGTACAGCAATATTCGTTCTGAGAATTTTCATCGGAAAGAATCAAATTTAAATAAAAAAAATACAGTTTGCATAATTAACATTGTAAAATACTATTAATATCGAATTTTGTTAAACAATTGACTATAACTTTTGCAGGTATGTTTTTAAAAATTTGAAAAAATTCATACGCATTCTTTGAACCTTTATCTTTAATATTCCGTTTAAAAAAAAGGTGACACTTTTATACGTCACCTTGCAAAATTCGACAAAGTTAACCGTGCACCCATTTTACGCGTTCCGACGAGCATTCGCCGGGCAGCCATTTCCCCCTCCACTGCGACGTACATACAGCGTCGCACTCCTGGCATTGCTACGTTTCGTACGTTTCGTATCTGGACTAGTTTATTAATGCGGGTAAATGTTTAAAAATCTGGAAAAATTCAGGAACATAGCTTAAGATATTAGCTTTTAGTTGATACCTTCAAAAAGAGTGTCACTCGTCTGGTTACCGAGTAACAATTCGATAAAGTTAACCATGCGATACAGTGCAAATCGCACTCCTACTACTGATGCGCTTCGTATCTCGACTAGTTTAATAATGCAGGTAAATGTTTAAAAATCTGGAAAAATTCAGGGGTGTAGTTTAAGATATTCCCTTTCACTAGATACCTCGAAAAAGAGTGTCACTCGTCTGGTTACCGAGCAACAATTCGTTAAAGTTAACCATGCGATACAATGCAAGTGGCACTTCTACCACTGATGCGCTTCGTATCTCGACTAGTTTATTTATGCAGGTAAACGTTTAAAAATCTGGAAAAATTCAGGAGGATAGCTTAAGATATTGCCTTTCACTAGGTACCTCGAAAAAGAGTGTCACTCGTCTGGTTACCGAGCAACAATTCGTTAAAGTTAACCATGCGATACAATGCAAGTGGCACTCCTATCACTGATGCGCTTCATATCTCGACTAGTTTATTAATGCAGGTATATGTTTAAAAATCTAGAAAAATTCAGGAAAGTAGCTTAGGATATTCCCTTTCAGTAAAAACCTCGAAAAAGAGTGTGACTCTTCTAATAATGGAGTAACAATTCGTTGAATACACCGGCATGTAATGGCCACATGCTTTTGACACTGATATACATAATATCGCCCTGGATTTAAAAATTGACGAGTGACACTCTTTTTTGAGGTATCTAGTGAAAGGCAATATCTTAAGCTATCTTCCTGAATTTTTTCAGATTTTTAAACATATACCTGCATTAATAAACTAGTCCAGATACGAAGCGCATCAATGGTAGGAGTGCGACTTGCACTGTATCGCATGGTCAACTTTAACGAATTGTTGCTCGGTAACCAGACGAGTGACACTCTTTTTCGAGGTATCTAGTGAAAGAGAATATCTTAAACTACACCCCTGAATTTTTCCAGATTTTTAAACGTTTACCTGCATTAATAAACTAGTCGAGATACGAAGCGCATCAGTGATAGGAGTGCCACTTGCATTGTATCGCATGGTTAACTTTAACGAATTGTTGCTCGGTAACCAGACGAGTGACACTCTTTTTCGAGGTATCTAGTGAAAGGGAATATCTTAAACTACACCCCTGAATTTTTCCAGATTTTTAAACATTTACCTGCATTATTAAACTAGTCGAGATACGAAGCGCATCAGTGGTAGGAGTGCGATTTGCACTGTATCGCATGGTTAACTTTATCGAATTGTTACTCGGTAACCAGACGAGTGACACTCTTTTTGAAGGTATCAACTAAAAGCTAATATCTTAAGCTATGTTCCTGAATTTTTCCAGATTTTTAAACATTTACCCGCATTAATAAACTAGTCCAGATACGAAACGTACGAAACGTAGCAATGCCAGGAGTGCGACGCTGTATGTACGTCGCAGTGGAGGGGGAAATGGCTGCCCGGCGAATGCTCGTCGGAACGCGTAAAATGGGTGCACGGTTAACTTTGTCGAATTTTGCAAGGTGACGTATAAAAGTGTCACCTTTTTTTTAAACGGAATATTAAAGATAAAGGTTCAAAGAATGCGTATGAATTTTTTCAAATTTTTAAAAACATACCTGCAAAAGTTATAGTCAATTGTTTAACAAAATTCGATATTAATAGTATTTTACAATGTTAATTATGCAAACTGTATTTTTTTTATTTAAATTTGATTCTTTCCGATGAAAATTCTCAGAACGAATATTGCTGTACGACTTACGGTTACAGAGATATGATTTTTTAAAGTTCGGCTGTTTTTACGAAAGTCCAAACTTTGAACGGCTGTAACTTTGACAATTTTCAAAATTTCGAAAAAACAAAAACAGTTCCGTCTATGGTACGCCAAGCATTATAACATATGTAAATTTGAACAAAATCGCAGATGCTGCTCCAGAACATGATCGATTTGACATGGAATGAGCCATATACATATAGCTTGTTATGGATGATAAGTAAGTAAAACAGTTTCATATTAGCTTTGTCTTCTTTTAATTGATCGTTATATAGCCAGTTAAGGTCTGTATTCATAGAAATATAATAAATAATGAGAAAAATAGCGCTGTTTGTTCTTTATTTTTACTCAACGCCCGTTTCATAGTTTCCAACCTAATAACTCGGCCATGGATTGAGATAGGACGTTGAGAATGTTACATCCCTATATTAGAATTACCTCAGCTATCACCTGGTTCCGGACGTAAGGAACTTCCTGGGACACCCTGTATATTGAAATTTTAAAAATTAAATCATTTTTTTTTATATCAATGTATACGATCGATAAAATAGTTCTCACGATTAATTTAAGTAACTATTGTATTAAATTTGTAAATGATTGATAGCACTTGAACGTTTTTTGACTTGTATTTCGTTAACTTGTATGTCTATCGTCGTTCAGAAGATATACATTTTTTAATAAAGCCTTGCATTATACTCTAACTGTTACTCAAAAAGTCTCGAATATTGCAAAAATTTCTATAAATTGAAAATACCAGTCGGAGACTCTTGTATAATACTTGTTGCGAGATGAGGTCTTGTCTCCTGATTTTTTGTCGACATGTCTCGGACAGACATAGAACAATTTACATTAGTTAGCGGTAGAAAACTTATTATTGCATGGCGTGACGAAAGATGCAACACACGAGCGTATGTTTACGGATTTCTGAAAAATCACATTTTCATTAAAAAAATGATGTCTAAGAAATGTTAATTTTTCAAAGCTGCACCAAATAAGTCATAGCTTTTTTTTCAAATCCGAAAATATACGCTCACGTCTTGAAGATATGTCGTTAAAACAAGACCTCAAACATATACATCGGTCAATAATTACAACAAGCAGCATTTATAATGTAAACTGCAGTAAATCCATTGTGTGGTCAGCGCTCTTAACATTATGCCTTTAACATTGTAACTTAAATCACCATCATTCATCAATAATTCGACATTTGCCATTCAAAACTCATTCGAACTAACGCGAGAAAGTAAGAGGGAGTTGATGCTTTTGACCAAATTTGACAAAAGCACGTTAAACCACATTCTAGTCCCACCTTGTGGCAGTCGCAAATTCTACGTGGAAACTAGACTACAAGTAGCACTTGATAACAAAATACATGCAATACTACAGATATCAAGTCCACAGGTACGCTACTAATACTTGCAATAAGCCTCCAATTATTCCAATGTTGCAGACCGACGTGAGTACAGGACTTGCAGTACAGGATTGCACTGTTAGTTTACGTAGGAAAGAATAATTCGTCCATCAATTTCGGAAAAGCAATCAAATTCGTTTTAATGCTATGTTTTATCCCCAAACACGGTGAAAGTTGTTTGCACATATGTATTATCAGAAAATACTATGTAGGCCTAATCATTCTTGATAAACGCAAATACGGATGAATTCCAAGAATTCAAGGAACTTTTCACGCAAACCCTAACTCGAACACAGATTCCAAACAAGAAATACAATTTTTCAAGACACTTATTGCAATATTCAATAAATACTTTTCTAAAGAAGGGAGTTTAAAGCACAATCTTATTGTCTTTCCGCATACTTATCGAATAAATATCTTATCATCAAAAACCGGATTTAAACCAAACAATATTGCAAGCTCCCGGGTTACAACAAGCATAGAAAAGACAGACTTATAGGGCGTGGTAGAAGAATTGCCATATTGACACACAATTCCTTAAAAACCTAAACCAAAAAGCAACATGCAAAATCTAGAAATTCGGTATCTTAAGATAAAATTTCATTATTTTTGTTGTGTCGCTGATTACTTCGAGCGAAGCGACTGGCCTCTAAGTCACCTTCCAAGGGCAAATATTATTCTGATTATTCTTTGTGCGAATTTTCGCTTCCCGGAATGGTCACTATATCTTCGTAGTCACCTTTCGCCGGAGCATCCGTCCCATTAAGCAAAAATTCTCGCTGATTCTGACTACATACTCCGAATGCAGTCATACAAGCAAACTCGCGAATAATGTTTATCCACGAGACGAACGGTTAAGACCTAAGTCCGTCTACTACTTTCCTCATCTGACAGAGGACCAACGTAAGATAGTGGGGACAGGAATTACTAGGGTCTGGTAAGCAAGGGAGTTAATGTTAACCACAAAGTGAAGCAGGATTTAGGTCCATACTTGTAAAAGGAAGAGCATCTATGGTCTGGGTCTGTCATATCGAGATCATTTTGCAACTTATTCGTTCAATGCTTTATAATAAGCAATGGAAAAATATAATGTAATCATCAGTACGTATTGGAGCGCCAAACTATTGTTGAACTCACATGCAGGTATACGTGTATGTAGTACATTAGGGTGGGTAAAAAATATCGACAATTTTTTTTTAAATTACTCAGAAAAATTGGTTCGTAGACACCTCTAGAAAACTCTCACCAAAGCTGAGCTCTTAATTTTAATGGGAAGGTCCTCCGCATTATAGTTTTATATTTTTTACGCAGTCCTATAGAAAAAATTCATATTTTGCTCATAACTTTACCGATTTGCAAAAGTAAATATATAATTTTGTAGGAAATTGAACGCTCTACAAAAAAGGACTCTTATATTTTTACCGTCAATCTCACCATTTAGAAGATATTGACGATTGAAGTTTGGTGATTTTTAGACAAATTTGATTTTTGCTTATGAATTTAATAACTCGCGAACCAATATGAATTATCAAACGTGCAAACGTCATTTTGTGGGAAATTTAATGCTCTACAAAAAAGTTCTCATATACTTAGTTGATAAAATTAAGCGTTGAAGAGATATGACCTTTTCACGTTTCATAATTCATATTGGTTCGCGAGTTATAAAATTCATAAGCAAAAATCAAATTTGTCTAAAAATCATCAAACTTCAATCGTCAATATCTTCTAAATGGTGGGATTGACGGTAAAAATATAAGAGTCCTTTTTTGTAGAGCGTTCAATTTCCTACAAAATTATATATTTACTTTTGCAAATCGATAAAGTTATGAGCAAGATATGAATTTTTTTCTAATGGACTGCGTAAAAAATATAAAACTATAATGCAGAGGACCTTCCCATTAAAATTAAGAGCTCAGCTTTGCTGAGCGTTTTCTAGAGGTGTCTACGAACCAATTTTTCTGCGTAATTTAAAAAAAAATAGTCGATTTTTTTTACCCACCCTAATGTATGTACATATACAGGGTGTAACATATCGTCGGGGACCTTTTTTCAGAATCGATAGTACGCACCAAAAGGTGAAAAAAAAGATAAACTTAGGTCCGAAAATCTCCCCCTATCGAGATACAACCCCATTTGTAAAAAATTTTTTAAAAATTATATCTCCGAAACGGTAAGTCGGAGAAGAGCGGTTTTAATTGCAAAATAAGCGGAAAACATCAAAGTTTACTAAAAAAAAATATATAACTGCTTCGATTATTACCGTTACGTAGCATTGTTATTTGTTTATAAAAAAAAAACTTTGTTTTTTTCTACGATAGCAGTTCGTTAACAACTTGAGAAAAATTCGGACAATGCGTCAAGACTTGCTTTTCGAAGACAGCTTAAAAAAAGTTTAACATTATTGCACGGTTTCGGCGTAAAAAATTGTTAAACACCGTTACATTGCCGTGCTACCGACGACCCTAATACTACTGACGTTAGCTGATCCGCATCTCTCATATGTTTCGAGCCGCCGTGCTACACACACTAATGTACAATACAATTTATGATAGAATGCGTGAGAGTTTTTTCAATGTAGTCACTTGGACAATCGACAATATTTCACGCATACTTTTATATTTAATAGATGTGGATCAGCTGACGTCAGCAGTATTAGGTTGGTCGGTAGCACGGCAATGTTACGGTGTTTAACAAATTTTTACACCGAAACCGTATAATAAAATTAGTCCATTTTTAGGCTGTTTTCGAAAAGGAAGCCTTGACGCATTCTCCCAATTTTTCTCAAGCTGTTAATCAACCGCTATCATAGAAAAAATCAAAGTTTTTTTTTATAAACAAATAAAAATGCTATGTAACGGTTATAATCGAAACAGTTATATTTTGTTTTAATAAACTATGATTTTTTCCGCTTATTTTGCAATTAAAACCGCTCTTCCCCGACTTACCATTTCGGAGATATAATTTTTTAAAAATTTGTTACAAATGGGGTTGTATCTCGATATGGGGTGATTTTCGGACCTAAGTTTATCGGTTTTTTTTCACCTTTTGATGCGTACTATCGATTCTGAAAAAAGGTCCCCGATGATATGTTCCACCCTGTATGTTCGATTGTCACAGCCCTTGGGAGAATTTAGCATTGCGAAATCGTGCAAAAGTCAATTTTTTCTCCAGGGTTTCTAAAAGTCTGGACTGTTGTCTAATATGCTTTCTGAACTCTTCATCGTTCGAAGCTTGAAAGAAATTTTACAGTTTTGAAAGTTTTAGATTAAGCCGTAACAAAGAGATTGTCACTCACGTCCTTTATGAATGAAAACCGTCGGTGGTAGAACGTTTAGGTCCTGTGGCACATAGCTCTCCGTACTGGGATCCATTCTGGGAAAATTCTGACGTTTGGTAACCGCTGATGACCCGGAGCCTGTTGGTATTCGTTTGTGACCTGGTTTCCGGTACGGCGGCTTCAAATCCCAGGACATGTCGAGTTCTGTCAGGTCACAGCCAGGCCTTATTCCTGTGTTTGGTTAGAGGTGCGTAAAACCAAAAACGAAAAAAGGATGGGGCCGGGCGCGGACCGAGAAACCAAAAATAATTACCGCATCGGGAATAATAGGAGGATAAACTCGAAACTGAACGAAACTGAAAAGTAGAACAGTTTGGACAGGATGTTTTGTTCAGGAAAGATGTTATAGCACACATTTTTTCCACTTCTAATTAGATATTAGTTGGTACAATGCGTGACAAATAGAATCAAACAACCTGTATTTTTGCGACAACTACTGTTTCTTTGTCGTAACGATATTTATAAATAATTGAAAATCGACTACTAAAATATTCACTTTTTCCGTAGATATTTCCAAATAAATAATAAAGTAAAGAAATACTAAGTATTTAAAAAACTAAGCATATTACTAGACTGCATTTGTCAAGCATTGTATGTATGCTTTTCAACTATTTTTAAAACATGCTTTATAAATTGTACACGATGTATGTATGTATGTAGATAAAATATAGTCATTAGCACCCAGAATTCTAGACATTCATCCGGAAATGCAACCTGCACTGAATGTAGGGTATTACCTATATCCCTTACTATGGGGAGCTATAGGGTACGTACAGATATCAGCATAAGTGCGTTTCCAGTGGTAAAAATCCATATCCACAAGTGGCGAATAACGGAAAAACTATTGCGCGGCTGCACGTATTCCCATATCTGGACGTACCCTTAGATGCCGTTTCAACTCGACACAGAGTAAGCCGAAGTAGAACGTGCGGAGCTCCCCATTCCGTACGCTGTGCACTCGATCAAATTGAAATTGTACGCTTAGTCTATAGCAAATAGAGAAGCTCGACAGGAAAAATCTCTCTCACTCAACACGCTTGTCGGTGTTTACTGCTGCTGTGTGACGAAGATACAATAATAAGGAACAATAATATTCTTCTGGTGGTGCCGTACGAAATAGACACCAAGATGCGTATAGGGTGCGAGAACCGTCTTGTCTTGTGCATTGTTTATATGCTGTGGAGCAAAGGTTTACTTTCTGCTTAAACAGATGCACAATAGAGGACAATACATGGTCTGTCCGGAAAGTAATAGGACTGAGTGGATTAAAAAACAATATTGAGCCAATCGTTATAATTCTTTGAAAACTTTCAAAAAAGGCTCTTCCTGCGTCGATACAGCGCTGTCAGAGCGATTTCCAAGCATTGAAGGCGTCATGGTAAGCATTCTCCGGAATGGCCTTTAGAGCCGCGGTACAAGCTGCTTGGATCCCCTCTGACGTTTCAAAATGCTTTCCTTTCATCGGTATTTTCCGGCGAGGAAACAAAAAGAAGACCGGGGGGGGAGGCAAATCTGGGTTGTAGGGTGGCTGGGGAAGCGTTGGGATACCTGCCAGGGTCAGGTAGCTGGTCACAAGAAAGGAGGTGTGAGCCGGTGCATTGTCGTGGTGCTCCGTCACAATTTCATGGACCACAATTTTTGGTAAATTTAACATCTGGGAAATTAAACGAGTACTCAATCGACAGTCAGAGTTCAAAACTTCGCGCACACGAGTCACATTGTCGGTGTTTGTCGAAGTCGAAGGTCTTTCAACACGGTCTTCATCGGCGACCTCTTCCCGGCCCTCCGAAAAGGCCTTGTGCCACCGAAACACACTACTTCTTACTAAAGTTATATCTGGGTAAGCCTGCTTGATCATATCAAACGTCTCTGTCGCAGATTTACGGCGTTTCACACAGAATTGATTAAATTCTGGCGATTGCCAACCTCTGCTCTAACGAACGCTGCATTTTCTGCTTGTACCGCTCACAAAAACACGACGCGGGAAAAAGGCTGTCCTGATTCTCCAGATGCTCGGAGACAATTGACCAACCCCTCCTTCATTAGCTAGGGACCTTCTCTACCGAATCCAGTCGGCACTCGAGAGGTCCGAAGTACAGTCGCGGCGGAAAAAAATCAGTCCTATTACTTTCCGGACAGACCATGTATAATTAACTCTTTACGCCGTACAATATAGTGTCCAGGTAGAAGTGCCGAAAATGCTCCCACCTTGGACGCCTCTGGGTGCCTGCATCACCCTCCACGTCGAAGACATTGTCACTACAGTATCTTCGTTGCACAGTACCAGCACGTAGCGAAATGCATGTAGAGTAGAAAGTCGTTCACCTTTCTTGCCTGGACTATATGCTGTATGTTAACCGATCAACTGTTTTGTCCGTCATTGTATACAAGGTGTGTGAGCTAATGTCGTGGTCTTTGTACAGCATAATAGCTAATAGCGGGGGCCTCTTTAAAGATGTGCCAAACTGGCACAAACACAAAACCACAGAAAATGTATCGATGAGTCTGTGGCACTAGGTCATTGTAGTCCTTGGTGTCACCTAAGAAGGGCCTAATTAATGATCTAACTTCATGCATGTAGCTTGCGGAATAACAGCGTTCGAACACTATCGGTTTACAGAACACGGCACAATGAATTCAGATTGAAAAGTGTAGCTTCTTTTCATTGAT
This sequence comes from Mimumesa dahlbomi, assembly GCA_917499265.3. Lineage (NCBI taxonomy): Eukaryota > Metazoa > Arthropoda > Insecta > Hymenoptera > Crabronidae > Mimumesa > Mimumesa dahlbomi. The sequence goes on along the minus strand of OU824118.1, from coordinate 3,052,813 downwards.
TCATTCCACTTTTTGATTTCAAGAAATAATTACAAGTCCATATACTAGAATTACCTCAGGTATGAACCTGTACACGAACCACGACATTAGTTGGGATACCCTGTACACTACGTCCTACTCGGCCCAAGTATTGTTAGTTGATGAAAGTTTGAAATTCTGGGCCGTAGTAATCAACAAATAGTAGTTTTATGCAAATGTTAATTTCTTTCATAGTTGGAGTTTAAGTTTTGTCCAGACTATCAGTGCATAGAGATACTTGTATAAAGATACTTGTAAATAATGTGTAAACGTACCGTCGCTAAACATGACAGATTTGCCCGGATCGGCTCTGTTTTTCGAAATTCCCTCCCTTTTCAAAACGCCAACGGGAACCATGACAGTTGGGGGAGGTGGCAGGCCGCCAGCTAACTGTTGTAACGGTGGTATAGTAGAGCAGTACTCCATCGGATTATTTGGATTAGGCTGTCTCCCCTATAACCATTTGTCGAATACTCCTTTCTACTACATTCTGCGCTATCTTCGTTTTAGTTTAATCTGTCTGTATTTGATTCTTTTAAGCCCCCAGCAAACACGAATACTACTGATATATTAACATTGGTAGTGCTCAAATTTCGACTCAGACTGTTATGTAACCGAACCCCGGACTTTCAGCCATTTTCGACCGAGTAGATAACTTGCACCGTATAGGCCAGAGGTGCCTAACAGCATGAACATAGTGCAGACGAATCGGCTACCGACCAGACCTTGTCCCACGTTCAAACTTCTCATGCGGAGCTACGCATACCATGATTCTTGTTTTACACCATTAATGTAGTCAACGTAGAGTCTATCTTGCAGAGCATAGCACATACATCGCATCGAATGGCAAACCTCGCAAATACCGTTTTTAGGTCTTTTCTTATCTGCGCGAGACTCCCCAACCCCAAGGACATATTGCACTGTATTCGCAGCAAGGTACTTATTCGGTTGAAAACAGCTGAAAATCAGGGACCCAGTTGTAACAAATGATCTACTGCTATCAGTAGTCTTTCACACGGAACATTTTCATTCTTACGTTAAAATATTAGAAAACTCAATGAATTGAGACTTCGGAAAAAATTATTTATAGTAGTAAGGCGTCTAGCCATTCGAGTCATAAACAACTATAAACTCTTGGCCAATGAGCCTGTGCTTTCTTTGTCAGCCTGTTGTAAAGAAATATTATTATTCAGTGATTCCAAGTAAAAAAGATAATATTCTACATTTTTATCTTATATGCATATAAGTCAATGGAATCTTTGATTAACGGGTGATCCATTGACAATTCCGTGCCCGATATATACTATGTCTTGCAACTAGCTTTTAAATTGGCATGTGATTCTTGCAAAGCAATTCAACTGTCTGAGGATTGATAATATGTGCCCCCATCATTTCACCGTTAACATTGGATAGACAAATCCCTTATGATTTCCACGAAAATTGATACTTTCCTAACACTAACATTACGGATAGTGCTTGTATGCATATTTCTACATATACCCGTCAAATCAGGGATGAAAGATACATATATTCTTTAAAAATCAGAATTTAATTAAAAAACAATTTGGCTGCCTTAATTGCATAATATATGGATTTATTTAAAATAACATATTTAAGCCATCAAAGAGGCAATTCGTTCGTTCTTTATTCTTGAGTCTATTGCTGTTCGTGATGGCTTTAATGCAGGCATGTCAAATATGCGGCCTGCCAATACACAGGCTACGGCCCGCCGAGACTTTTAAACGAAATTTTATACATCATGTTTTGACGCTGAAGTTGGAAAGTTTAAACTTTTTGATTGACGTTGGCGTCGCGAGTGGTTGCGTGATGGCTTGGGACGCTGTGCGCTTGCGCGGGGCGTCAAATGAAAAGCGATCTCCGTTCGGCCGCCGAAAAGCACAAATAACATTCTAATATAGACTCTAAATAATATTATATAATATTACTTATATTATATTCAACCAAATTTTTATAACTTGATTTGCGATAAACGATGTCAAATATTTTCTAAAAAGTAATATGAAACTGTGATTTGTTTATTCCTTATTATAACTTTCATTTTAGTTTTTATAAAAATATAAAATGTTTATAGTTTTAGTTTAAAACATAACATTAAATATAAAACATCTATGTATGGATAGTATACAGTACATTGAGCTTGACATTGAGTCTAATAAATACATAATACGTAATATGTATAATCATTCTAAAAATCGTATTTTATTAATTTTTTTGAACATTGAAAACATGCACTCGTAATATCACATGAGTTTGACATGCCTGCTTTAACCCATATAATAGCATAAACAATTACGTGACACATCTTTTATTTTGCCTTGCACCAGCAGACCGCAATGTGTTGTTATTCGGTTCGGCGCAGTCAAATGATATCTCCGGGGATTGATGGATTTTTTTACTATCCATTATCTCTTTACTTTTACATTTGCAATCGGAATAACAATACCATGAAGAAATATGGTTCATTACGATTAACTCAAATTGACGGGAATACGGAGAAATAGGTGTGCATACTACAGACCTTTGAAGTTACAGAGCTAAGGGGGAAATGGACTTGGATATATTCGTATCGTTCCATCTGTAAAAGTCTGGAAAAACTTCTAGCACATAATAGTAATATTTTTGTAACTTTGCTGATCAAGTCCGAAACTCGTCAAATTGACTCGTCTTATTGTTAATATGAAGCAAATTGAGTGAGAACTTTACTTATTGTTAGTTGTAAAAGTCTAGAATTTAATATGTCTAGTAAGGGGAGGGTACAGCAATATGAACTCTCAACTGGCGATTCTGTGGCCAAAATAAGTAAACACGTGTCCGAGCGTTCTTGCCAATGCGCCCTGGTTTTTGAGAAATCGAGCGTCAAAGTTTTGAAGTGGGGGATATAATAGAGTAGTTTATCTGACGCGCACGGTATCAGCCGTATGTGAATAGGTCACACCATAACAGCAGTTAGCGAAGTGGTAAAGCGTTCGTTTCGTAACGTGAGGCTCCCGGTTTCGAGTTCCCTAGTCATTCTATGGACAAAGTAAGTAAACACGTGTTCAAGTGGAGGGTACAGTAGACAAGCTTATTTGATGTGGACAGTATCAGTCTTGATACTAAATCAGTGAATACATCAGTTCAATACAGCAGTTAGCAAAATGGTAAAGTGTTTGTTTTGTAATGTTGAGGGCGCTGATTTCCAGGCCCCGTTGTAGCATAATTTTTCCTTACTTTTTACTTTTCTTTTGCATTCCAACTATTAATATAAATCAACGAAATTAAATAGTATTTCTCTTCTAAAAATTCGAATTCAAATTGGTACAGTTTAACACGTTGAGCCCGGCACCGATATTGCTGTCCTTTCCGTTCCGCCGGCAGCGGGCGAGCACTTAACGGCGCGCGCTTGGGTGAAATTTGAGACTGTGACAATGAATAGAAATCTGTTTTGTATCAACTTTTTTCCGGACTGGGGCAATGGTGCGTTCAGTGCATATGTATACATATAACCGGCAAAAAGACGACGTCCAAGAGACGATTAGTTAGAAAGAAGCCATTTTTTAATTCCCAGGGACCGCCGCCGGGCTCAACGTGTTAATGTAACTTCAACTACAAAACTTTGACCTTCGATTTTTCAAAAACCAGGGCGCATCGGCAAGGACGTCCGGACATGCGTTTACTTATTTTGCTCACAGAATCACTAGTTAAAAGCTCATTGAAACCCCGGGGTCAATTGTTGCAGCGCCCGCTGCTAAGAATAAGGAAGCCTCACGCCATTTATTGGATGCGAGAAATGTGGCTGCAGATTAAAACATGTCAATTTGAAAGTTGGTCGAAAGACATACCCTACGTAATTGACCATTACTCACTTTTACCAATCGTTGTGCTTCCCCTGTTGTTTAACGCAACAAACTATTTGAAGGTGTTTTCAAGCAATGCTATCGATAATAAAGTATTCAAATACAAAACAATAATGTAAGTTTACCTTCAATTTGAGAATGATACACAAATGTGGTGCAGAATACGAAAGATTGTATTTGCTGCTTTATCATTTTTGCGACCGAAATAGAAAACAAGCAAATAATCGGTCACAAATAGCGCTACGGTTGAATAAAAAAAGAAAAGGACATGCCTTGTCTTTGTAAAATGCAGAAAAACTAGTCTAAATCAACAAAATAATAGAAAAACAGCGTGTCTATGTGAATCATGAATGAAGCAACGCAAAAGCATGTGAAACGTGCTTAATAGATATTTTGGCAACTTCAAACACTACAGCAATCGAAATATATAACCGAACGATACAGTGAGCGAAATTCCTGTAAACGCACTTCAAAATCTACTCAGATACTAGTACAGTTAAGCACAAGCGTAAAACGTTAATAATAGTGTTTGAAAGCGTGAAATTCTTATAAATGCAATGCGGTCTGATTAACATTCGGAGAAATGAGATAGGTGAGTGCTTCCTTGTGGAATTAAGTAGTATTAAGCTGTATTTAGTAATACATTTAGTAAGAAAATTGATTTAATGGAAAAAAGGAGAACTCCGACAGAGGATTTTCTTAAAGGCGAAAAAGCTACAATAATAATTTTAAATAATAGACGTGAATCAAGTCAGATTGTTGCAAAAATGCAATTATCAATCACGAAGCGACGTATTCGAGAAAATTTTACACAATACTCGAAACGTAGTTTTTTTGTCGGCTTCGAAAAGCCGATGTTGAAAGTATGTACATCATAAGCTTCACTTCCACCATGGAAACTTCTGCTTAGTTCAGTGGCACTTTTTTTACCTCAATGCTGTCAGTAGGAATTGTATACATCTGGAGCGTTTATATTGAATCGTTTTTCGTCCAAAGAAATGACTGTCTTTTATATTTATCAATCCGGTGCATAAGGTTTTTTTGCCTATCGTTTTTTTCTGTAGTTTTTAAGAAAACTACATTTGGATTATTATACAAAATTTGTCGCATTCATCTTCTCGACGTACACCATTGTATTTTGGTAATAATTTCACTTGCAACTAATCTATTTTTTTGTAGTGACACAGACGATAATATTCTTTCTGATTTAAGAAATTTTGAACCACACACTCTGGACGATGCATTACTTTCGCCATTGTTTTACTACATTCGCCTCTTTTATTGAAAATTACTATTGTAATTTTGTTGCCTTCGTTAAGAACATTTTCTCCTGACATTCTTCTCGTTATCATTAAAACATATACAGGGTGTAACAAAAATTCTGGGACACTTTTTCAGTATCAATAGTACGCACCAAAAGATGAAAAAAAGTCTATAAATTTTTGTCTAAAAACCACCCCCTATCGAGATACAACCCCTTTTGTAAAAAAATTTTAAAAAATCATATCTCCGAAATGGTACGTCGTAGAAGACCCGTTTTGATTGCAATATAACCGGAGAAGATCAAAGGTAATAGAAAAAAAAATATAATTGCTGCGATTATTGCTGTTAAATAGCATTTATTCTTGTTTAATCTAAACAACGTCGATTACCTATATCGTAGCAGATTTGTAACAACTTGGGAAAAATTGAGGGCACTCACTAAATCTACCTTTTCGTAGATAGTGATATTTTTTCCGTAAACTTTAGTGTCTCCCGGTTATATTGCAATCAAAATCGGTCCTCTACGACGTACCATTTCGGAGATACGATTTTTTTTTAATTTTTTACAAAAGGAGTTGAATCTCGATAGGGGGTGGTTTTTAGATAAAACTTTATAGACTTTTTTTTCATCTTTTGGTGCGTACTATCGATACTGAAAAAGTGTCCCAGAATTTTTGTCACACCCTGTATATTAGTAAACTTATTGCTAAATCCGACGTAACCCTTTGCACTTCCATGTCGCCTCTCAGGGAACAAAATACACGAAAAACGAAAACTCTGGATCGCTAAGGGTGAATACTATTCAATTCCGCAATATGACGCGCTTACCACTTTGATTTATCTGAATATTAATTGAGAAAAGCATTTCATTTATACGAATTTCAAAATTTGGAAACTCTATTATTAATGTTTTACTTTACCCCTCAACTATACCAGTTACTGACGCATACGGCTCATTCCATGTCAAATCGATCACCTTCTGGAGCAGCATCTTCGATGTTGTTCAAAATCACATATGTTGTAGCGCTTGGCGTACCATACACGGAACTGTTTTTGTTTTTTCGAAATTTTTAAAATTGTCAAAGTTACAGCCGTTCAAAGTTTTGAGTTTTGTGAAAACAGCCGAATTTTAAAAAATCATATCTCTGTAACCATAAGTCGTAGAGCAATTTTCGTTCTGACAATTTTCATCAGAGAGAATCAAATTTTTTAATAAAAAATACAATTTGCATAATTAACAATGTGAAATACCATTAATATCGAATTTTGTTAAACAATTGAATATTACCTTTGCAGGTAAGTTTTTAAAAATTTGAAAAAATTCATACGCATTCTTTGAACCTTTATCTTTAAGATTCCGTTTAAACAAAAGGTGACACTTTTATACGTCACCTTGCAAAAATCGACAAAGTTAACCGTGCAACCGTTTTACGCGTTCCGACAAGCAATCGCCAGGTAGCCATTTCCCCCTCCACTCCTACGTACATACAACGTCACACTCCTAGTATTCCTACGTTTCGTATTTCGGCTAGTTTATTTATGCAGGTAAACGTTTAAAAATATAGAAAAATTCGGGAAGGTAGCTTAGGCTATTCCCTTTCAGTAAATACCTCGAAAAAGAGTGTCACTCTTCTGACAATCGAGTAACAATACACCGGCGTGTAACGACCACATGCTTTTGACACTGTTATACATAATATCGCCCTGAATTTAACAATTGACGAGTGACACTCTTTTTTTAGGTATCTACTGAAAGGGAATAGCCTAAGCTACACCCCTGAATTTTTCTAGATTTTTAAACGTTTACCTGCATAAATAAACTAGCCGAGATACGAAACGTAGCGATACTAGGAGTGTGACGTTGTATGTATGTACGTAAGAGCGAAGGGGGAAATGGCTGCCCGGCGACTGCTTGTCGGATCGCGTAAAACGGTTGCACGGTTAACTTTGTCGATTTTTGCAAGGTGACGTATAAAAGTGTCACTGTTTTTTTTAAACGGAATCTGAAAGATAAAGGTTCAAAGAATGCATATGAATTTTTTCAAATTTTTAAAAACTTACCTGCAAAGGTAATATTCAATTGTTTAACAAAATTCGATATTAATGGTATTTCACATTGTTAATTATGCAAATTGTATTTTTTATTGAAAAATTTGATCCTTTCCGATGAAACTTCTTAGAACGAAAATTGCTCTACGACTTACGGTTACAGATATATGATTTTTTAAAGTTCGGCTGTTTTCACAAAACTCAAAACTTTGAACGGCTGTAACTTTGACAATTTTAAAAATTTCGAAAAAACAAAAACAGTTCCGTGTATGGTACGCCAAGCGCTACAACATATGTGATTTTGAACAACATCGAAGATGCTGCTCCAGAAGGTGATCGATTTGACATGGAATGAGCCATAGGGATGTTAACAGTCAGAGCCTTGTGAACAACACAGATTTTTTTGACACAACTTTGCCTGTTCCCTACGTTCAAATGAAAGGAAAAAATCGTAGGTTTTGAAGCGGGTGTATAGGAATTTCGGACACAGTCCGATTGGATTAATGAAAAATAACAGATTTATATACAGATATATGTATATAGTTATGTATTCGAAAAGAGACGTCCGTCAGAGAAAACTATGTACATTTCTAGTAAATTTCCTCCGAATGATTAGGAAAGAAGTATTCAACAAGTTGTTATAGAAGATTTGTTAAACTTATACTAACGATTAAATCAAATTACATCCCAACATTTCTTCTTTCGTTACTTTACCAAATTCTGTTGAAACTTGTACATAACTTCGAATGAAAAAGTTTTATATTTTATAACTATCTCTAAAAGTGATATCCATAAATCCTAAATTAAGTAGGAGTGTAAATTTAGATAATGTTCAATTGCACATAAGATTGTAATACATTTTTATTCTACAAACGTTAAAAGGTGACGATAAATGTTATACAGGGTGATCCAATCAATAGTTAGTCATATAATGCAGTGTAATATCCCGAGAAGCAGTTTACTCATTTACATAAACAATGTTGCATGTACAGTATTGCGTCGGCATAAGCCCGCACGTCGGGTCTGCTTTGACTCTTCTACCGAGTACTGGAAGCGAAATTCGAGATCCTATACATCTTGACTGAGCTTAAGCCGCTAGACTTTGTTTTTTGCCGACAGTGTTCACTTGAGATTGACATTATTTCACGCCACACCTAGAGTGTGTGTATGTAAGTACTTGCGCATTAGGGTGGTCGTTAAAAATTAAATCTTTTGCGACGCCCCCAAAAAAACTTCCTTATGATGCGAAAACACTGGGGATTTTTTTTTTTAAATTAAAAACAACACGTGCCTCAAGACGATCTAAGTTAATTTTTTGGTATAATTATGTTTTTGGGAATTTTTATGAAAAATGCAATTTTAATATAAACAAATATAAACAATTATAGAACCCAAATCAATAAAAAAACATTAGTTAATTAAAATAACAGTAAACAAAAATTTAAATTCAAAATTTTTCCCAGTTGAGTTGATCTGTTAAATAAAAAAACGAAAGATATTCAAATTGATATTTTTATTTTAAAACTAAATTAGTACAAACGTAATTTTAATATCTAGATTTCTTCACTCCAAGGATTAAGTAAACTTTCTTTCGTATTAACGTAGGTCGTCTTGAGGCACGTGTTGTTTTTAATTAAAAGAAAAAATTTCCCCAGTGTCGTTTCATCAAAAGGAAGCTTTTTAGGGGGCGTCGCAAAAAATTTAACTTTGAACAACCACCCTAATGTACATGTGTACTAATTAAATAAACAGATGTAAGAGAAAATGTTTCGTGGTATCTTTTTGGGGACTGAGAACGAGGAAGATGATAAAAATTTAATCCCTGCGTATCGGTGAATCAGTAAACTAATGAAACGCATAGATACATATACATAATACATATATCGTGTTTGGTATCGTTTTAATCAGCAAAATCATACCAATAAGTTAATACAATTTTCATATAAAAATATCCGGAAATTAAAAAGTTTTGTCCTTGAATTAGCGTTATCTCACCGATGCAAAAGCTATAAATCTTTCTCGATGCCGGGACCTGACATCACGACCGTGTCACATATCTCGACCGACAGATTTCGAAGGAGAACCTCTCCTCCCACCCCCCCCCCCGGGTGGGGACGATCGGCGGGCTTATACCGAGTCACCAAAACGCACCCGTATCAAAGCAATACTGTAATATCATTTCTATTTCTGGCAAACCACCGTGTATAACGTAGGCAAATAGTATTAATGTTTCTATCAGCATTCATAGTCATACTCAAGAAAGTAGTTGGAAAATATGCACTTCTTCAATTTAGTATATTTCTAACGTACCTGTGGCGAGTTTATGTCATTGTCACTTATGTATGTTGAATACCCGGAAGACCAATCTCCGATACCTTGTTCAGATTCCGCTGAAAAATTAAACGATATCTTTCTACAGGGTGGAATATACAAAGCGTTGTAGCCAATCTTCTCAAAAAAAGTTGCTTATACGTGAAAATGTTTCAGTTGAAAGTTGTATAGCACTCAGGCTCCAATATCGTGGTGGAACTTTAACTTTTTTCGACAGACATGCAAAAGTGAGGCGAAGGCCACAATCATACAATCAAACGCAACCAGATTCCTATGTTTTGCTAGCATTACAGCTTATTCTAAGACAAATTTAAAAAGTATGTACAAAAGTCTGGTGCAGGCTAAATTTGCAAAAAAAAAACAGATAAGGTAATCAGGTGATAGCTGAGGTAATTCTAATATAGAGATGTAACATTCTCAACGTCCTATCTCAATCCGTGGCCGAGTTATTAAAGAAAAACGACAGCCACTCAGAGGGCTCCGTTAGGCCTGGCGGCGCGACAGTAGAAGGTCTGCACCAGTAGGATACTGTGCCAGTAGGAACCGTCGCACCGCTGGGCCCAACGGAGCCCTATAATTCGCTATCGTTTTTCGTTAATAACTCGGTCACGAATTAAGATACGGCATTACGAACGTCACTTCCCTATATTAGAATTACTTCAGCTATCATCTGGATCAGGGACCTGCACGTTAGCTGGGACACCCTGTATATATCATCTAATTTGTTGTGAAAAACACTACATATATATGAATAAATAGATATTTTTTCTTATGAATAGATTATTTTTTGATCAAAAAACTTTATGCGAGTACTATTTATTTTTGGCAAGAAAAAATTTTGTGGCTCTTTAAAATGTTTGAAATTTTGTAAATTGTAATTTTTTACTCTTCCGACTCAAAAAGTTGCCGACCCCTGGTCTAGCGTATGGATTAGAACTTTGTCGTCAAGACTTGCGAGTCGTAGAGTAATAAATACTCGTAACCAATTAATGTAAGCTCATTATCCACTGCAAAAACTTAATATTATTCACGGTCTCCTGATTGACGCCTTAATAACTTAACGTAATTTCCCTTTATTGGACTATAGTAAGCCTTCAAAGTGATTATTTTGTACTTCAATATACTTAACAATTATTAACTATTAGTATTCTCAATTTAAGCTTTACAAATTTATTTTGTATTCATTTCAATCACATGTCTGATGCCTTCGAACCTTCACACCACAGCAATAACATGTGTTCAGTATCAGCAATATTAAGGACAAAATCGAATTCACTATTAACTAAATGAAAACCAACGTATTCTCGTATTATTGTGTTTCTCTACAAGACAGTAAGTTTACATTCATCGTTATTCGTGCTAAGCTGTAATTTATGGAACGATAGCATTTTTTAAATTCGTTGTAACAATGAAAACGTTTTAAAATTCTTTTGTCATATTCATGGTAGTAGAAGACTGCAGGAACCGTTTCAGAAAGTCTGCAAATAACAGGAAATTACGTTAAATTACCAATACATTTATTTCAATCACTTATTCAGCATATCCCGGCAAATCCGACCTTAAACGACCATTTGTAGATAGCTTTCAAACTCGTCATAAAGTAAACTACAATACTAGTACCAGCGTGTACACCGGGAAAAATAGAAATCCCACCAAGATATTAGCTCCTCCGTGCTGAGGAACTGTCACCTGCAACATTTTTGCGAATAATCAACAATTTTAGAGATATCCTCTATACCGTTTTGTAATTTCAACCCTGTATATCGACTATTTTAGCGAGTTTCAGCTAACGCTTAAAAAGGTGTTATGTTTCAATCTTTTAAAGGGGGAGCCTGCTATAAGGCACGAAATTTTTCAAGTGTTCTTTAGAAATTAATCTAAAAGAAAATAAAAAATCTATTTATTCCCAACTTTTATGTAATACTAAGACATATACGAAGCATGTATCTGAATTTTCAAATCAAAAAATATGCAGTAGATTCGACACTAGAGAAGTGTGAATATAGAACGTTGGCGGTAGAATTCATAATTGTCGATAAAAATTGCACTGGATGTAATAATCGTAAATTCGTGATATACTTTTGCTTGTTAGCCGACGATATACCATCGTAGATAAACTTAAAAAACTGTCAACAATTTCAAAATTGTAAAAATGACACAACTTTGAATCCAAATGTTAATTTTTTAGCATCCAGTTTTGCTCTTTTTTCGTTAAAATGAATGAATTAATTAAAGAAATTTAAGAATATTTTAGCTTCATCAACGATGGAATGTATTCTGAAAGACCTCAAAATTTCAAGAAAATCGAATGAATAGTTTTATCTCTCACCAAGTTTTACAGTGAACTCTCCTATAACGCGGTCTCCATACAACCTGATACGAATTATCGTCTCATAGGAAAGTAGACTGTATAAATGTGGACACTCTTTATTACCATTACTGTTTGGAAAGAAACGACAGGAAAAACGACGAGCAAGAACAGATCGAACCACAGCACGCAGGCTCACACATACTCGACAAGCAGTTAAAAACTTCATCATATGTTCAAAAATATTTTGAGTTTTTACCTGTAATTTTCAAGATATCACTCTAACAATGTTTGAGAGGAAAAAAAAAACGAACTTTTTTGTCTCATACAGTAGGCTTCCCCCTTAAGTAGCTGTACCACCTTCATGACACTGATATTACATACTTCTTACTTGTACGCGAGCAATCTATGACGAGAAACAAAACTCGTGCACTTTCTATTAGATCACGGCAAAAGTAGCCAACACTTCCTCACTAAAACCTTTTGATATTAGCAATTTTTCCCAGGGTTCAAACGTGGAGGGTAAATATACAGCAATTTTAAATTAGAAGAATCACCTTTTGTAAGGAGTTTATAACAGGGAACACAAACGCGCGAATCAATGTTTCCCTGATATTCCAATTTGTATTTCATGCTGCAACACTTATTACATAGTACCTGTAACAGAACAAAGTGCGTGCAGCTTTTCTATATCATCGAAAAGATTGGATTACAGTATCTCAATAATTGTATTAGCATTGTCACAATATCCAAAACAGTGATATGTCGAGGACATAATATATCGAGGACAATGTAACAGTGATATATCTTTTATCCGTTGTAATTATGTGTAAAATAATTATACGGGAATAATTAATTATATGATACAGATGCAGAATTTTATATGAAATACAGCAACATAGTTTCTTCTTGAAATATGTAACACTGTGTTCAATAACACTTACTTTCCCGCAGGCACGGCAATGGTGTCTTCTTTTGATCACAGTGAATTTTGCATCACATAGCATGCAACTGGGTGCGTCGCTGTCTGGAACCCAAAACGGTGGTTGCTTTCCCAAAACCGAAATGGATTCTAGTAAAGAATTTTCCAAGACGTCAGGAGAAGAGCCTTGGCAATCGTCTTTTGTCTCGACATCCGATTGTACCTCAATTGAAGGTGTATCGTTCATGGAACCTACCCCACAGATTTCACGATTTTTTAATCCTCTGTATTATTATTGTTCAACAATTTTCCTTTTACTACGTTGTCTAAGTGAGTATCGCACGTACAACTACAACGGAGGTGGGGCTAAATTAATAAGAACACCTGAATATCGCTCTTATGTATGTGGACACATTTATAAGTATATAAAAAAAGTTTATTGTTTGAAATGTAAAATCTAACGATAAAGAAATTTTGTTCTGATGCAGGTTTTTTATAAAAAAAAAATATTGTTCTCTTTGGAATTGACCGTTCATAAAAACCATACCAAGTTTTTATAATAATTGAAAAAAATATAAAAATTGAAAAATCTAAAATTGTTTATGACTTTAATCAAGTTTTTAGTGCCAAAAAATGTGTAGTCATAGTAAGAATTTATTTTTCAGAGTTAATTATATCACATGTTTCATTTTCATTATTGCCTCTAAAGATTCGAAATATTTCCTCTGATTTACATCATTGTCATTAATCTATATGTATGTATATCGAATAATTCCTATGACTTCAGCATATTTAATATTTTGAAATTGAATGATTGAAATAGTATAATATTATACATCACTGAGCTAATCTGTTCACACCACATAGAAATATTAAAAAAATGTGATATAATAAAAAAAAGACATCAATCACCTTAAAATTTCGTAAACTGACAAAGTGGTTGGTTATCACTATGTATACATATTTCCACTTTGAAAAAATGCTGCTTTATGCAATAAAGATATTCAGATGCTCCAACATAAATGCCACCCTATACATGTATTGTGAAATATTAAGGAGCAATTATTTTGTTTGGACACTAGCAACAATTTTAAGTACAAATAAATCTATAAAGAAAAATATCTCATCAAGGGGAACTTCAGAGTGTAGATATCTCTTCTTTGTAAATGTATACTAAACTATTTCATAACACTCTCATAAACTTATGTATCTTACCAGCTGCAAAGTAAAATTGTTAATTGAACTATCTAAAGAATAATACTAGATACCTAACATAAAATGTCAGAAGAGTACATCAGACCTTCTACCATTTCCTCAGCAAGTATTATTTTAAATAAATCTAAATTACATTAAATAAATTTAAGAATGTAATAGAAGACCTGATAGGTGGATCTAATACAATACAGTAATCTTCTCATAGCTGCTACTGGATAGGACGTAGATGTGAAACAGTAGGTACAATTTTGTTTCAAACATTCTGATGGTAATACTACACACCTAGTTGTTCATCCGTATTATTTAAGACGATATCCAATGTCTGTGGACGTGCCGGTTTTTCTGATTCGTCGCTGCTTTCTGACACCTCTGTTTTTGACAGCCAATCAGAACATTTCGCATCGTCATCAACCATTTCATTCGTTGAGTTTGTTTCTTCCAGACTACCACTATATTCAGGAATTACTGGATCATCGACTTTTGACTGTCTTTGTGAGTCAATGGCTACCAATTCTTTCTGGTTGTGAACCAAGGAATCTTTTGTAGATAATTCAGACTCTGATTCATCTGCTGATTTACTATCTGTGTCAAGACTTTTACCATCATCAATCTGTTCTGTTAAATTAGAGTTTTCATTATGATTAACTACTGGAAACTGTTCCACAATTGAAGTTTCTTCATTTAATATCTCTTCTTTTTCCAATTCCACTAGGTATTTTGTTAATTCTTCTTCAGACAAATCATCAATGTTGTCAAATCGAAGTGGCTTTATCTGCAAATCTGAATGTTCACTTAAAACGGAATGTTCTTTAGAAACCAATTGCACAACGGTTTCTAAATATTGTTTGGTTTTAGGTTTGCCTTGTTCATCGCTACTACTTTCTTCATGTTTGGATTTTGGAATGGTAGTTTCTGTTACTTCTGTATAATTCTCATTTGCCGTGTTTGTAATTCGGCAGTCTAAGAGAGAATTATCTTGCACAATGTTACATCCTTTTTCTATATCTTCACTTACATCTTTTATAACATCTTTCACCACTTTTGGAGCAGTCTGATTCTCAGATTTGCTTAATTCTGCTACATTTTCTTCTTGTAATAGCTGAACACAGTCCAAACTACCAGGCACAGCATTGATATATTCATTTAAGCTAGTAAAAACATTACTGACACTTGGTTTAACATTTGTGTGATTAAATTTGTTATCATATCTGTTTCCATTTTGTTTCTGTGGTACATTATATATAATATCTTTGTTGATGTTTGTTGTGTCTTTGATTATAGATCCTGGAGGTTCATAGTTATGATTTTTCAATAGTTCAGGGTTGTTGGACGCTATTTGCTCCGCACAGTCTGGAACATATTATTTGGTACACTTTACTTTACAAATTATTGCGAGATAATTTCATGAGACCACCAGTTATTTGTCTTTTTATTTTAGACATTTTAAATTTCAAAATATACTTAAATATGTGAATTAATTGGAAGTCTGATGAACTTAAGTCAACATACATAATGGAAATGGATTCGCACCTTCATTAAACTCGAATTCATCAAGTACCTTATCCAGGTCAATAGCAAATTTTTCCATTTTATGTTATCCGTGTGTATTTGCCACATGCATTTAGGAAACACTTCTATCCAACTCTGGATGACAACAGATACAGCAACTGTTATTAACTGTATTGACTACTGTTAATTACACAAACGATAGACACGAAATATTTTTTAACTTTTCTTTTTATTCAGTTTGTGTAAAAGTAACATAGCCTATAATTTTCATAGAAACACGTTGAAAATATAAAGAAAGCCCAATTTTACAATTCTTTGATACTGAAACTTACAGCATAAAATGTTCAAAACATAATCATTTTCTTGCATAGAAATTTCAAAGTAAAAAATTTCTGTACACAGAAATATCAGAATACAGTATTGCGTGACAATAAAAAATAATTCCCATGTAGCGTAAACTATTATAAATAATACTCATAACGTGTACAAAGAATGAAAAGTAATCGCTTCAGTTTTTTATTGACAATACGTGAAACGTCTGTTCTATAATGTTGTGAACGATATTTTGGAAAATAAAACTCGAATCGTGAATCAACCAGTGTCCTTAGTGAAAATTTCAGTAGCAAAAGTGTTACTAAAGAATTTGCTATGCAGCAGTTTCAGAATTAACTATTAAGAACGTTACATTATATTATTTTTAAGCACACATTTGGTAAACAACTCTACACGTCGTAGGCATTCAAAAAGTAATGTTTCAAAATTTTAAGCATTACGATTTGTTAAACGAAACGCAGAAGAAACAGAAAAATAGTGAACCGTTCAACATCACGTGGATTAATTGACAGCGCAGCACTGTGGTCTGTCACTAGTATAACTATGGCTACAACTTGCTGTCATTGTGCTTGCTATCGATTAGTCGAACAAGCAGTTCTTGCGTCGATGTATCGCACATCGTTACTATATAGCTATATCATCGTCTGCAGGGACCAGCAGGTACTTACTTACTTACATACGAACACTCCCATGGAAAAAGTTAGGTCGTCCGTATTAGTTCAAAATAGACGATTAGTTTCTAGATGGCACTAATCGCTCACATCACCGTGAACTTTCAATACGTGAAACACACGTCCACTGAGAAGTGTGTACGCATTTACATTATAGGTATCGTTTTAAAGGGATTCATAAAAAATAATAGAAGAAATATAAAGAATATATAATTTATTACTGTAAATAATTAGGTAGCATGAAAAGAGGCGGCTTGTAAAGTTTCATCGAGTCTAGGGTCTGAAGTACCCCTGGCACATCTTTATGGCAATCTGTCCAGTCTTCATCATAAGTACAAATTGTCTGGTGATTTTTATACAGGGTGTCCCAAAATTATGCAGCAAGCGGGAACAAGTAGATTGTTTATAACAAAAGAAATCGAAAATTCCTTTACCTTTTTTTTATTTGAAGCCCCGTTTTGGAGATACAAGCTTCCAAAATATCGTGGTCCGACTTCCGACCCGCGCAGTTTGAACGTCGGCTGGAGGCATCTACGCGAGAAAAGTATAGACGAGCGGTTAGCGGGGAGAGAGGCACAGCTGTCGCTCGGCGAAATCTCAGCTGAGCGTCGATGGATACCCCTCTCCCCGCTGACCGCTCGCCTATACTTTTCTCGCGTATATGCCTCCAGCTGATGTTCGAACTGCGCGGGCCGGAAGCCGGACCACGATATTTTGGAAGCTTGTATCTCCAAAACGGGGCTTCAAATAAAAAAAAGGTAAATGAATTTTCGATTTCTTTTGTTATAAACAATCTACTTGTTCCCGCTTGCTGCATAATTTTGGGACACCCTGTATATTCGTCCCTTATCATATTGAATTGCAGATAGTTCCTTTGGAATTAGGTGTTTTCTGCTCCTACTGTGGCCTAGAAGCGGGCTTTTCAAACATTTGTGGTCCATTCAGCTACACTAAGCATTGATGTATTATTAAAATAATTGTACATTCAAAATGCTCGCTTAACATGTATATTTACCGTGACTCTGAAAAGAGCCGTTTGTAAATACATTCAAAATACTTGGTTGACCTGCACATTTACTGTGGCTTTGAAAAGCGCCTGACAAATCTGTATGATCCTGAAAGATTTAAAGTTTATGGGGGGAGTTAGGGTTTCAGGCTAAAAAATAACACTATCTTTGCGATTCTTTTTCGGACGTATGAATAAAGCAAATTTATTCGGACCTTTTGCACATTATATATTAGTCTTTCAACAACATTATGTAATTTTTTGGTTGCAAAGTATCAACAAATACGCCGGTGACGGAGCTTTTCCGAGAGCGCGTTTCGAGAAACTCGTTTTGCGGTGACCACTGTATCTCAACAGAAAATTACCCGGAATCAAAATAACAAGAAAATTTAGTTAGAAAAACATTAAATCCTACCCCCAACGTTCCCTAATTGTTATTTTTTTCGTTTTTAAACTTTTGGTGGTCGTTTGAAGCAAAAATTGCGATTTTTCACTGAAATTTCCGTCAATTTTTAGTTGGAATAACCCCTTAATGTAAAAAAATACAAAAAAAACTCAACTTTGGGGGGAGGTATTTTATATATAGAAGGTATGTACCAAGTTTGAAAAGAATCGGTGAAGTATTTTTCAAATGGCAGTGGTCGCCGACTTTGAAAACGTGAAAGTCGTAAACGTATTCCGTAGTATCGACTCAAATCATCGATCACTTTGCCGCTGAGTAATTCGTTTCACCGTTTTTTCCCTTAATTTTTGTGTCGCTTCGACACTCAGTCTAACCGCTTTTCATTTACACTTTTCAATCGCGTGTTTCAGATTTTTCTATCCCGCACTACTATTATAAAATCACTGATGTGAGCGGCAAACGCCCGACCGAAAATATAACAACTAACTGGTCAATAACTTCGAGAGTTTTGCTCCGATTATCTTTAAATTCTGGGACAATACTCTGAAAATATTTAACTATAAGAAAAAGCAAAAAAAAAATCGATTTCTTGATAATGCAAACCCTTACCACATATGTATAGTCCATAAACTACTTTGACCGCACCGATCTAGTCATCAAATCAACTACCGATGATGTATACGGTCGAGGAAAAAAGTTTTGGTAAATAATGTCAATAGCTTGCAAAGTCCTGCTATCTAGTATTGTTTCTGAATACTTTTTTAAGCTAAAAAATATTATATAACAATCCATATATTCTGCATATATGTTTACAGAACATACTATACATACTATACAGAAATCAGCACTGAAATAATTTGAATCAGTTTTTTATATAATTTTAGGAGGGCAAGATTGAACAACAATATTGTTTACAATATTTATGTTCACAACTTTTATAATTAGATTTATTGGTATCATGTTTCAAAATTAAATGCGTCAAATTTTAATGTTTATGAGAAATTGTTTTACATTTTACTTGCACGTGCCTCAATAATTACTTATATTTTAGCCACTTTATTATTTCATATAATTACATATTACTCCTTCAGTGAGTATTTTGCTTTCTTCCTTGAATTTCAGTCAATGAAGATTTTCTCCTGTGATTTGAATTCTTGCGGAGGGCAAAGTCAAATAATCACGGACAAATGAGATTTAGAACCGAGAATCCACGCGTTCGCAGAAGAAAATTAGTGCACAGAGCTGGAGAGGTCGATAAGTTCTCCCCGGACACACTACGTGGCGCTGGGAAATGCGTACGGTTTTATTATTATGATTCATACGGAATCTTTAGCTTTGTGAGGTTCTTTTAGGTATATAATCATAGCAATAATAATAATATCGACACGTGTTTGACATGGCTCATCAAGGCTCTACATGGGAGTAAGTGTCTACTTCGTTATTGTATGTGATACGTGATATTAGTTGAGAATTGTAAGCAGTTGTAAACTCTCGGAAATTTGTGACGACACTAAAGAAAGAAAATAATGTTGACAACAAAGATTTTCTTTCGCAAAACGAAAGGCGGAAATGTATTTAAGGTAGGTATTTTGTGCCTCTATAAATTATTAGGTTTAATTTGTTTTTATATAGGTAAATAGTAATTCTGTTTATCAAGATTTATCGAAAATTTACAAATACTGTAAACAAAAGGGACACGTAGTAATGTGTTTATTGCAAAGAATAAGTAGACTATACAATTTAGTGAGGAATCAACGTATTGTTCTTGATTATGAATCGGTAGATTACATTTTACAAGAAAACAGTAGATTGTAAAAAAACTCATAGTAAACAGCTAACAATGGGATATGTTGAAGTGTTGCAGTGTTGCATTTTCTAATTCTGTTTTGTTCTACAAAATTTAAATTATATTTCAATAGAAAGTTTTGTAAGAATTTATGTTTTCTTTTCCTTTATCTATATATAGTGAGTCAATAAAATCTAGTTACCATGAAACTTAAAATAATAGTAATGCGCTATTTAATCTGTTGATATCCCTTTCTATTAATTATCCCTTGTAATCTTGTTTACCCTATTTACAATTTTACACATATCATCTCTTTACTTTTACCTTTACTTTAATATTTTTATGGAGGTAATACGAGGAGCATTTTTTCAAATGATCCTAACAAATGTTTGACCAAATTTATATCTGGAAATTAAGCAAGTTTTGATGCATTATTATAGTAACCCCATAAAGCAATTACATGTTAATAATATGTGCGCACAAAATATTTCAGATCATTACCTTATTGGAAGATTTAATCATTTTCCAAGTGTAATTTCTGATTATTTCTTGGTGAACTATACTTGGAAATATATAAAAATAAATTGTAATTTGCAATGGCTGTTATGTTTGTGAATGCAAGAGTATATGACAGAAATCATATTTTAACTTTGTAAATGTTGCTGTTGAACGTTCGGTACTCTAATTCTTTTTGTTACCAATATTCCCTTGTTAATATTATATGTCGTTAATATTATGTCTTGGTTAATATTATATCTTGGTTAATATGTTTGTGTTTAATTTTACATAATGTATTATATTTTTTTGTTTAATGTAAAATTATAAGGTTAGATTCTATATTGGTTAGATTCCATTCTTTCTTTTTAACGGGAAATATTTATTTTCATGGAGTTTCTCCTAATAAAAATAGAAATTGTATATTTTAAAGCCCAATTAACAAATTGGCAATTGATGACAAATACATATGTTATTGATTATTCATGTACTGATGATGCGCTATGTGTCATGCATTTGTCACAAAATAAATTTATAAAATGTAATCAACCCTTCAATTTCTTTGCAATAAAGTAATATTACATGTTCCATGAGTTGACAAGAATTGCTTTATGGTTTTTTAGCTTTTGGTTATAATTCGCAATGAATGATACTGACACTGTGTATGCATTAAATCGATAACATTAAAACTCAACGCTTGAGCCTAGCGCAAGATTATACCGATAGAAATCAAATAACTCTATTTCCATTAGAACAAAATATTTCTAAATGTTTCATATCATGCTTATGCATCGATAGAGCAGGAATAAAATATTTTAGTTCTTTCTCATTCTCTGTAACTCTTACATGAATTTCTCAACACGCACTGCTTAAAATTTACAAAATACTCAGGAACCATTGTGTTAATCTATAGACTCTATTTGTTTAAAAATGTAGTCTATGTCTTGTTGATGTACTTGTGACACTTCAAACAATTTCTACTGTTTTTCTCCTATTTGTTTTTTATTAATATTTTCTTGTTCTTTTCCAATGGTTTAGAAATTCTAGCATCATTGTTAATACTTTGAACACAACATTTGAAGTCAGTAATAACTTTTCATTGTTATTAATCTACAACTTTGAATATTTACTTTTCAGTTAACAAAAGTTATACTCCAAATATTATGGTTTTCTTCAATGAAAATTGAAATGAATTAAGTATTTCTTTACTAAACTGATTTCCTTTCTTCTTAACTCATTTCTTTACTAAACAAATTAAGACTTTCAGAAAGTCCTACTATTTTCACCAACAATGGTTCAACCATTAAAAAGAGTAATCTTTAACATGCTTTTCTCAGCTTACAGAAATATAGTGAAAACTCCAATGTATATATCAAGTGGACATTTATGGAATTTAGGCATTTTTTACTTATTGTGAATTTTTGATAAACTATTTTTTTTATAATGATCTATAAAATGCATTTGGATTGGTACTTAACCAGATTTACGCTAACATGTAACATTCAATTATTAAGTTATTCCTTTATTTATATTTCTGTAAAGAAATAGTTTAAAATCCTTATTACTGTGATTTAGACTGTCAGAGAACACTATCTACGGGATGATATTCATTGTGGTTCAAAAGTATGTACACAATGCAAATATAGGAATAAAAATGTTGTTTTGGATGACAATGATTGTGGTGCAAACAGTTCTATGTTCTCCAACTATTATCTGTTATTAGACACAAATATAATCCTTGATCAAGTAAGTACGAGCATATTTATATTTATAATTAATTAACATACCATAATGGAAATATTTGAATTAAAAGGCATCACAAAGTAGAATAAACTCATAACCCTTTGCACTTGGGTGTTTCCCCTCAGGGGACAAACTAAGAGGAAAATATGAAGTTCAGAGTGCAAAGGATTAATATGTTATAGATAACGTAACGTTTCAACATTTTAGTATTAATTACAGATTTTATTAATTCCTATAGACATAATTGTTTTTTTACATAATTCCAATTCTAGATTGACATTTTGGAAGAAGATATAATTTGCAATGTAATTGTTCTGCAAACAGTACTAGAAGAAGTAAAACACAAAAGTAGTACTGTGTATAAAAAGTTGAAGGAGATTATAGCCAACACAAGAAGAAAGTTTTATGTCTTTGTTAATGAGCATCACAAGTAAGCAAACTATAGATGTTTTTTCGTGTTGTTGTGCATTTGCACTGTCTTCCAGAATACATATTTAATACTTTCCAACATTCCATTCTAGAGAAACATACGTCAAACGCAAACCAGGTGAAACGGCAAACGACAGAAACGACAGAGCAATTCGCGTGGCAGCCAAATGGTTTAACGATCATTTGACCAATGAAAACTATAGCATTAAAACCATTTTGCTAACTGATGATGCAAAAAATAAACAACAGGCAGAAGCAGAAGCCATATTGGCTGTTACTAGTAAATTTGTGTTCCATCTATACTCACAGAATTATTGAAGTACATATTCTAGAATAAGTAGTCCAGACTGTCGATAGTTTTACACAATGTATATTAGAGTGGTCGTTAAAAATTAAATTTTTTGCGACGCCCCCTAAAAAGCTTCCTTTTGATAAAAAAAAACATTGGGAAACTTTTTTTAAAATTAAAAACGACACGTGCCTCAAGCCGATCTAAGTTAAATTTTTGGTAATCATGTTTTTTGGGAATTTTTATGAAAAATACAATTTTATTCGAAATATAAACAATTATCGAACCCAAATCAATAAAAAAGCCCCCAGTTCATCAAAATAACAATAAAAATAATTTTAATTCAATACTTTTCCCAGTTGATTTGGTTTATTAAATTAAATAATGAAAGATATGAAATTGATATTGTTATTTTAAAACTAAATTAGTACAAACGTAATTTTAATATCTAGATTTCTTCACTCCAAGGTTTAAGTCAACTTTCTTTCGTATTAACTTAGATCGTCTTGAGGCACGTGTTGTTTTTAATTTAAAAAAACAAATTCCCAGTGTTCTTTCATCAAAAGGAAGCTTTTTAGGGGGCGTCGCAAAAAATTTAATTTTTAACGACCACCCTAATGTATACATATACATATATTTATGTCAAGTTATGCATATATATATAATATTAGAACGTCCTTCAGAAGGATTCAAAGTATTTAGGTCTGTACATTGATGTCTGATGGTTGAAAGCATTTAGATTTAAATTCAAGAAATTTATGTGTAAGAGTGATTTCGCATAGGCATTATTATATTTTTAACTATTCTATAGAAATGTGAATAAATTCGTTAGTAAGCTGATACCCAGCTCTAATTTTACATTGATGTAATTTGGCAAAAATGACCGGAGAAATATTAATACATAGATTTCCATGCATAGAACTTGTAACATGAAGAAAATTGATTAGTATGCAACTTACGGTAAACTTTCTGTGAAATTGGTTAGCTTTTTTATATCCAAGGGTTATCTAATAATATTCTCGAATGACTATGTAATCATCGATTACATTGAATTAATTAATAACATTTATTTTCTTTAGTGGAAGATTATGTGGCGTCGCTTGAAAATAGTGCATGTCTACTGGATAAATTATGCAAACGTAGCTATTTTTCGCAAACCGACGCACAGGACTTTTTTCCATGCCATCTGACTCCGGCTGAATTGCATGCTGGCATAAAAACTGGGAAATTGCATCAAGGCACTTTTTATGCGTCAAGGGAAAATTTTCTCGAAGGAAACGTAAATGTGGAGGGTGTGGAAAAGTCGGTAAGCATGTTTTATAAATATTACTGGTTGAGAAGTAATACATGCATAAAATGGTATTAAAAATGCATAAATATAGACTATATAAAAGATGTGTTACGAACAAATGTGACCAACTATATGTATACCTATTACTGTATAGCTTCAGCACAGTAACATTACTAAATAAACACGTTCCATTAACTAAATTTCCAGGAAAATAATTTCTCGTCATTCAATAGATAAATTTCTTGACTACTGCATCAACGTACTTAGTATCCTGATCTATTGTATTTAAACCAAAAGCAGTTGTTAGTATGGATTGTTGAATAATCGTGTTTATTGTATTTAACTTCAGTATTGTTCAATGTATAGCCGACATTCATTTTCTTTTTTTGCCACAACGTCATGATGTTCTCTAAACATACGCTTTCGCGGTGTGTTTGAACTGAAAATAGTATTCAAGTTACGAAATTTTCATTATCATTGCGCCTCGCATTTGGCAAGCGACGGTACAAGTATCCTGACACGTATTCCTTCTGTTATTGGAAAAACCTTGTTCAATGCTCTACCACCATCTAAAAAAGCAGTGTACTTGCAAAAAAATATACCATTCTTAATTTTTAATTATTAATACGCTTAAAAAATATCACAACACCGTTATAAAAAGGATTAAAACATGTCAGAGATGCGTTTCCTGAAATAGGAAAGAATTAACATAGAATATGTAACAAACATTTTTAACAGAAGTGATAACTATGCACCTACTTACAAAGCAATTGCTCGTTAAATATTGCATATCTTAATGAAGACAAATTTGTATACTTTTTGCTGGAAGATTTGTTTACAGAACACATGTTTTAAAAATCATTAAAAAGTCAAAGATAAGTCTTGACATATATTGCAATTTTAAAAATTCATAATTTTTTTTTACCAGTTTAAAAAACTAGTACATCAGATTTATAAATTATTGATAACAGTTGGAGGTGCTCTAAATTATTTTTCGTTTGCATCCATGTGTATCACAATTTTTGGACAATATGAATTTTGTAATAAAATGTTGCATTAAACGTTACTTGCAACTCTAACATCATAAAGTATTAAAGTAATTCCTTTAAATTGTACTTTACCGGTATTACCGCCACAAGATTACGTACCAGGATCAGTTTTATGTGTGGGAAAATCATTGGATGACGAGAAAGCATGATTTATCCTAATGTAGGCAACGATGCGTTAATCAACGTTACTACAAAACAATTTGTGAAGATGTATGTACGTACCGCTCATAACTATGTGGACACTTCCCTAATTCTTCTAACTACCTGAACACAATTATAAAGTCTTTCGTAAATTGAATTACATTGTATTTAATATAATTTGATTAGTGTTCAACTACATATATTAATAATAATTCATTAAATATCTCACCGATAATTAATCTACATATCCATCGTGTGGTCTTGTGGCCGCGTTTATTCGTTTTGGCATTCTGGCTATTAATTTTTCTATTATTTGATTATTAATTAGGTTCTATTCTGATTGTATAACGTCCCACAAATGTTGCTCCGTTTTGTGACATCGTTCCCGGATTAGCCTATCTAAGCTGACCCCATCGTTTTTCTATGGAGTTGTCATTCCATTATTTTTAAACGAAGTTCGTTGTATAGCTGTACTAAATAATTTTTACATATTTTTGAAATGTGTTTCGTATCGTTGTGCTGCGTAAATGTAAAGTAATTGTCAATTATTTGATACCTAAACGGATTTGCATGTCCGTCCAAAGTGCGCATATTGTCACAGAACTGTGGGTGCCACACAATTGACAATTAATTTTTCTGAGACTTGACGAACGAAAATAGGCCGCTTGCACCCAACACTTAAAACTTGGATTCATCAGTTCATAACACTTTTTTCCACTCTTCCAACGTCCAATTTTGATGGCACTTAACCCACTGAAGCTTACTACTTTTATTTACTGCTCTTGGACATGTTTCTTTTTTTTTATTATTGTAATGTAATCCCTAAAACCGCCCTTCGTAAGACGCCTTTTGACTGCGGAAACTAAAATTGTGTTATCCCTGATCCTATTTATATCTGCCGTTATTTCGGGGGTTGCGTCCTTCCTATTCCTTTGACTTGTTGTTAAAACGTGACAATGTTCTCGTTTAGTCATTTTTCTACGTCTACGCTCTTGTCTAATAAGGTTTACTGTGCCATATTAAGTTTTTTTTCGATTGAAATTATTTTTTTATATGTTCTTGTTACCCTTGAATAAGCAGCGGATTTTACTGATAGAGAATAACCGTGCAAACTGTCTGCGCAGTTTAATACATATAACGAAGTGTTTCGCTCGTCGGACAGACTTTTATTTATTTAAGAGAATTGAATAATTAATTTGTTAACTTAATCCTATTTGAATTTATTACATGCCTATTGGTAATAGAATTTACCAATCAATATTGTTTAATAATGAAATTATGCAATTTATATCATACATTTCGTTAATTCGGTAGGGGTCCAGATACATACTTATGAGCGGAGTTATTCCGTATGAAATCAACACACTAAAATAAAAAATTTACTTGACCACTTCAGAACTTGATGAAATTTGGTATGAAGGTTGTCCTTATAGAGATTAGGGAAAATGTCATTTTTTTCAAATATCTCAAACGGTTTCAAAGTTATGGCTATTTAAAGTTTCCCAAAATCCGCCAAAAAAAAACGTAACCGACATATTTTAAAAAGACCATAACTTTTCTTCTAATTTAGCTAGAGAGATTGGAGCGGTGTCATTTTACTTAGTTTTAAATGCCCTTTGTTTTGATGTACAACACCACATACTTTGTTCTAAAAAGTTCTTTTGAGACATCAAGTTCAAAATTTTCATTTTGCTTTTCTCAAAAAGTGCATTTCTGAAAATTTAAATAAATTACTCTAAATAGTTTACACTTTTGGTAAGTGATTCTCAAAATTTCAAAGTGGGAGGCTAATGGGTTCATAGTTAAATAATAATTTTAAAAAAGGGTGTTTTACGAAACTGTTAGTCACTCTACCTACTACAGATCTCTTTACTATATTACATTAAACATGAACTTATAATTAAAATTTTATCACTTACATCTTACAAGTTGTAACTTACTTACTTGTTAGGCACAAGTTATTCTGAACTTGATGATTCGTGAAGTTTTTATGGCTTCTCTAGATGTTATGACACACATCTTTCTTGTAGGAGTGGTGGGATCAATTTTACAAAGTATATCAGTCAGTGGCATCATGTCAGAAAAGAACTTTTTATAAGAAAGTATGTTGTGTTATACATCAGAAGAAAGGGCATTTAAAACTGAGTAAACTGATATCACTCCCATGTCTCTAGCTCAATTTGGAGAAAAACTATTAAAATGTGTCGGTTACGTTTATTTGGCGGATTTTGGGAAACTTTACGTAGCCGTAATTTTGAAACCGTTGGAAATATTTGAAAAAAGACATTTGTCTTAATCTCTATGAGGACAACCTTCATACCAAATTTCATGAAATTTTGAGGTGGTCAGGTTTATACCTTGTGTTGATTTCATTCGGAATGACTCAGCGGTAGTGTGCGTGCACGCGAGGACGGAGAAGACAACCTTTCTTAATAAAAGACATTACTTTTGTGATCTAATATGTCGTAATGGGCTGAATCGATTTCTCTATCATCGGCAAAATGTGTTGTCTCGATGACACCTTTTCAAATATTATTGCACGTTTTTGAAAAACACCGATTTTAATCTTACCTGTAAAGAGTTGAAGTCTATACAATCGGGGCTTGTGTACTTGACCCACGATAAGACATTGTTCTTTAATATCGTTGATGCTGATATGTTACATAAACAAATCACGTTTAAGTATTGAAGTGCGGTAATCTTGAAGGGAAAACGATAACGATTTTTGTATACTAATGTGATAATTATTTCTATAAATTTCATCATGATCGGGTCTATAGTTTTATACAAATTGCGTAAAACGATCGGAGCTGAAACTGTTATATTTGAAAACATGAATAATAACATATTGTTAGCAGTAATATATTTCATGATAACAAATAGTTTCAAGGCCAGAGCTCGTCAAATGTAACAACAAACGTATCGGAACTTGTTAAGATTATAGTGAAATATTCGCCAACACTGGCGCGATTCACTCCGGCGATTCTATGGGCCATAATTAGTAGCCGACTTTTTAGTAACCTAAGCTGGTCATGTTCCGTCTACTTTAATGTTGGCATGACATTTCTTCCATTATACATTCTGTTACGTTGTACAGATATTGATTCAAGGTCGAAGCCATCTAAACAGGGCAGTGGACGGGGATATAGTTGCCATAGAATTGCTACCGGGAGACTTGTGGTCATCCCCAAGTGACATTATTTTGGAAGACGATGAGACAGCTGACGTAGAAGAAGTGTTGGAAACGGAAAAAGTGTTAGATAAATTTGTTTCGTCCAGTAAAGTTGAAAAAACACCAACTGGAAAAGTGGTTGGCATTGTCAAAAGAAATTGGAGACAATACTGTGGGATTTTGCAGCCGAGTGCTGTAGAAGGGGTAAGAATGTTCTGCAGTACTGCACTTTATTCCCGCAATTTCGCAATTATTCGTATGTAAAGTATACTCCCGTATAACATGAGTTCTTACGGCATGAATTTCTATAACACACCAATGACATTGCGACAACACATTAAATAATAAAAGTCAGGAATTATCTACAATTTAAGTATTAAATCTACTAGTTGAGCAATACATAGTGCCGCATGAGCTCTAGTTGGAATAAAGGCTCTCTTAATGCGAGAATCTTCTAGAACTCCGACTAAGTACCTTCCACAAAAGGGAAACTCGAATAAAATGGGCTTCACGCCTAAGGTGGCCCTGATAAGGATGGGCTTAAGACATTCTTAAGTTACTACGACCATGAAGATCGCGTAGAGGCTTTATTTCAATGCGCTTTGGATTTCGTGCAAAGATTGCTCAAATCCGTGAATATATCAACGCGTCAGAAGTGCTTTAGATGAATACTTTAACATTCTTTTAGTTTTCTATCTTGAAAACTGTGGCGCAAGATCCATCCGTACCACATGTATTTGTAGTCTCCAACGCTAATAATTTCAAATTGTCGACAGTTTAAAAAAAAATGAAAGCAGTTCCAATTCAAGCAATTGTATAAAAAATATACCATTACTCAGAGTGAATGTAAGGGCTTCTGACTTAGTTATTGATATATTGAACACCAATTGGTGGCCTCTCTTTGTTAATACACTTGCAAAGATTTTTATTTTTCGATACTGAGTATCTAACATTGATTAATATTTATTCAATTAGAACGTGCGACACCTATTTATTCCGGCCGAACGAAAGATACCAAAAATACGAATAGAAACGAGACAATCCCATGTTTTATCCAAGCAAAGAATTATAGTTGCGATTGATTCCTGGCCGAGGAACTCAAGATATCCATTGGGTCATTTCGTTCGCGCATTAGGCGAAATAGGAGACAAAAATACTGAAAATGAAGTGATTTTATTGGAACATGATATTCCACACAGCAGATTCTCCGATGCGGTTCTTAGTTCACTGCCGAAAATGCCTTGGGTTATCACAGAATCGGTGCGTACACAGGAAGATTGTTTAAAAAACAATAAACCCTTACAACCAATTTATTTCTTATTGAATGTTTCTGTTTTAATTAGAAACACATCTTACTTTGGTCTGAATTACTTCTTAAACAAATGTGGTATTGATTTTACAAATTTACAGGCGTTCATTGTACAGTAGGGTGGTCGTTAAAAATTAAATCTTTTGCGACGCCCCCCAAAAAGTTTCCTTATAATGCAAAAACACTGGGGATATTTTTTTTTTTAATGAAAAACAACACGTACCTCAAGACGATTTTAGTTAATTTTTTATATAATCACGTTTTTGAGAATTTTTATGAGAATACGATTTTATTCGAAATATAAACAATTATAGAACCCAAATCAATAAAAAAACATTACTTAATTAAAATAAAAATAAACAAAAATTTAAATGTATTGTTATTTTAATTAACTAATGTTTTTTATTGATTTGGGTTCTATAATTGTTTATATTTCGAATAAAATCGTATTCTCATAAAAATTCTCAAAAACGTGATTATTTAAAAAATTAACTAAAATCGTCTCGAGGCACGTGATGTTTTTAATTTAAACAAAAAATTCCCCAGTGTTGTTGCATCATAAGGAAACTTTTTGGGGGCGTCGCAAAAGATTTAATTTTTAACGACCACCCTATTGTACAGTCTATATGTTTAAATCTAGTTTTCTAATTGCAAGTAGTTGATAAATGTTCCGTGAAATCCAATTCAACGGAACAACGTTAATGTTTTTATAATATTTAAAGATTTCGAATTTTAATGCTGGTAAGTATTCGTGTTTCTGATTAATATGTTGGGTTATAGGATTTAAATCAACGCGAGGACTTGCGACACATTGATGTTTGTTCCGTGGATCCGCCGGGTTGCACAGATATAGACGACGCGCTTCATTGTATTGCTTTACCCAACGGCAATTTTGAAGTTGGCGTGCACATAGCAGACGTTTCGCACTTTGTTCGGCCTGGCACTGCATTGGATAAGGAAGCTGCATCCAGAGCCACTACGGTGTACCTAGTGGATACAAGAATCCACATGCTGCCGGGTAAGCTACTATGGTACAACGTTATCCACCACGGCAAGTCCAATCCTATCTTGTCTAACTGTGTAATGCGAAGTGCGTTGCCACTGGAAACTGCTAGATCGGACGCCTCCATATATCGAACTTACTGTTCTTTAAAGTGTCTAGACAGCTTCCTCTTGTAACTTGACATAACACAGTTTGCAACCCAACAAAATCACGATATATAAACATTAATTTAGTAGACATATAAGACCATCATGGTCGGTCCACCATAGGTATAGGAAAATGATGTTACAGATCTACTCAGTGGGAATCTCTGTTCTTTAATGGGCAATGTGGACAGACTTGCGTTCTCTTGCATTTGGGAATTAGACAAACATGCGAATATAGTGAAAACTCGATTTTGCAAGTCCGTGATTCGATCACGGCAAGCGATGACATACGATCAGGCGCAATTCAAGATAGACGATTCCAGTCAGCAGGATCCAATTGCGAAATCCCTTCGGAATTTGAATAATCTGGCGAAGAAACTAAAGAAACGGCGATTAGAGAACGGGTATGTAACATCGATTGGTCGTTGCATAACAAACGAAAACCGTCAATCTTCCGCAAATTTAACGCCTTATGTATGGATCGATATTTCTATAATAATAAATTTGAATCTTTAGATCAAATTGTTTTTGTTCGTCTTTTGTTGTTAGTCTTCTGAACGCTCTATTGATTTTAACTATTCACTAGAAACAAATTTTGTAATATTGATAACCATACTGGTTCTTTTGATGGTAATGCAAACAGTCTTGTACGAACAATCGACTAATGTAACCAATATAGAAGCTGCGTTGCATCCTTCTGACGACTGTATCTTTAATTTTTATCTCCTGATATTTCGTTAGCGAAAATGCGTCTAGCAAAATATTCATAATTGGAACAATAGAACATTAATTCTAATTAACAGGGCATTAGTTTTGGCCTCTCCGGAGATTCGTTTCCAAGTGGACAGCGAGACGCACGACCCAATCGAGGTGGAAGTAAAGAAACTTAAAGAAACGAATTCGATGATCGAAGAGTTCATGTTACTGGCAAACATTTCCGTGGCGGAGAAAATTGCTCAAGAATTTCCTGAATGCGCTATGCTAAGAAGGCACCCGGAGCCGCCTGTGGCGAATTTCGAACCTCTAGTCAAGGCTGGGAAAAACCAGGTATTTTGTTCATCATTTAAAAATCGGGAATTCTACCGAATATACTCTATGCGAAAGCGAGATCTTTCTCCGTGTGGACGTAAGAAAAGACTAATGAGACATCTCTATAGAACGGAACAGATGTATGGTCGGTTCCATACGACTCATTCCATACCCAATCGAACGCTTTTCGGAGGAATATCTCGGAACATTTACAAAATCACTGACATTATAGTCGTTGACGTACCAAATATGGATCCAACATATTTTTTTCCGAAATTTTGTAGGTTGTCATAGTCACAGTAGTTTAAAGTTTGCATTTCTTGGAATCAATACTTTTTTCAAAAGATGGCCAGTCTAATAGTTGACGTACTGGCGAACAGGCATACTGCTGTTCACTTTGACTACTTAATATTTGTAAATTGATGAGTAAATTTATAAGACAATTAATACTACAAGAGGTTCCAGCGCGAACCTTCAGAAGCGACGTTTTTTTTTTTTTAATTTCAAAACGCTGACTATTTATACTCTTAAGAAATGTACATTTTTTATCTTGTTTTTCTCAGTAATACGATTATTTTTTCTCTATTCTTTGTACGTTACGTGTCAGCATATTACAAAAATAATCGAACAGTTATATGGCGTATTCCGAGTGAAATCGATCATTTTCTGCAATAATACCTAGGAGGTCATTTTGAAAATATTCCTTCAAAAATGGGCCGACGTGTGAATTTTATACGCGATACTTATGAATTTTTACAAAAAACTCCTTATCTAGCAGAAATTCGCTACACAGCATCGGATTCTGCAGACATTGCTGAAGACGAATCCATTCAGAAATAATGTCAGAGCGGTTTTCCATTCGAGCAGGTCGAGAAAATATCCGTCGGCAACGTGCTCACGGTATCTTGCCGCCGAGCAGCCATTGTTCGCCTGCCTCGACTTGCCAGTGCCGTAGCTACGTTTTATTTACACCGACAGTACCCATGTGCAATAGGCACCTACTTTCCATGTGTTTAATAATCAATTTTTTTTATACGACCTTTTATAAGACTATCTATAGAGTGAAGAGTTTTAGTCTTTCCTATAACTTTCTAACAAAGTAACTCAAACGAATTCATGTTACGACTCATTCTTCTTAAACACAAATTCGGACGAGGTTCACGGGTACTAAAGCCAGAGCTCTAAAGTTCTCCGTAATATTCGTGAGAACCAAACAAACAAAATTTGGAAAACTGATACAGTTTGCGATTGAAGTTCATTTTTGTAACGTTTGAACATGCGGTAAAAAAATTAAATCACTTTTTCATTTCTCGTCGAAAGATACAGATCTCCCAGCAAAGAGACACATTCTAAGATTTTTTCCCGACCGGATGTAAGACTACAAATACATACATATACTACAGATAAATACAGAATCTTCAATCGAATTCGGTAGACTTCTTCCCGCTCGTCCCGTATTTCAAGTACCGACAATTTTGATTATTAACCGTTCTTTGTAACCGTAATTTCCTAGCGTACAAACGGCGGCAAATTATTTGACCGGTTAACCCACAGCAAGCAGCGTGTAGAGTGGGAGGACCTTCTCCTCTGTTCCCTTGATCCTATATGCTGTGGAATAACCGGTCACGTAATCTGCCGCCGTTTGTACATACATATACATTCAAAAACATCACCCACAGTACACCCTTTTCTTTCAGGGTTTTGAAATAAAAACAAGTAGCGGTAAAGAACTGGCGGAATCGTTGGACCAATGCCACAAGGAGAGTAATCCATACTTCAATACGATGCTGCGAATTTTGGCTACCCGCTGTATGATGCAGGCGGTTTACTTCATCAGCGGCATGCACCAACGATCAGAATATTTTCATTATGGCCTCGCTTGCCCCATTTACACGCATTTTACATCGCCTATTCGAAGGTAGGAACAATATTTTACCTTTGAAGGTTTACAGTTCAACCGAAAGTGTAATTAATAATTGCGTGCGTTGTCGTATGCAACAACTCTTTCATTATAATAAACGTCTGATTCTAAATAGGAGAACTCAAAGTAGGCATTCTTTAAGCTTGCAAAGGGATGAAAAAGTTGGCATATCTATGAAATGATCACGAAGCACGACATTACTTATGGGATTCCTTAATATGTTCGAGTTTTCGCGTCTTTGCATCGCAACGCATTCAAGTAAAAGGCTCGATGTTTGTGCGAACTCGGGTTCGACCGTCTGCAAAATATCCTGGCCGTGATGTAACTTTCGTATCCTATAAATGTGGGGTTAGTGTTTGACGTCGACCTTTGTACTCTTGCCTTTGCGCCAATTGTAGCCAAGGACGTCAAGTAAAAAAAAAAGGGGGGGGACTGAACCTCAGGAAGGTTCATACAAATTAAATCCCTGCGAACCGGTGATCCAACGCACTAATGCAACGATAAAACATTTTCATTGTATTTGTATTGTTTTCTATGAAAATCGTATTACCGTATTGTTGAGGTTTATCTGATTAAAATGATATCAAGTACCACATAATTTCGATTGTTTATTATCTATCAGAGACATGCAAAAAGCGGGTTATATTATGTAAATGTCATTATAATTGGTATCGTTGTAATCAGAAAAGACTTACGAATATGTTAATGAAATTTCTCAAAAAAATTCACATATGAAAAAGTTTTATCAGTGAATTTTAGCGTATACCATATCGATACACGGGCATGATAAAATATGTACGACGTAATGATTACAAATGCAAAAGCATGCGTAGCACTGATGCAAAGGGGTAAATCCCCAATGGCGAGGATGCAGACGTGCTATTATCGTGCCCCTCTCGCACAGACAAATATCGAGCTTTTACTGTAAAAAGAAAAGACGCGTTCCATACTAGTTTTAAAATTCCTCGACACATACTGAATGTATCGAATCGATCTTGACCTGCACCCACAAGGGGTTGCATCTTATATCTTTCCGTTGGCTTTTATTTTACTATAACTTTGTTTAATTGTTTGTACAGATATGCTGACGTAATAGTTCACCGTTTATTGGCGGTTTGTGTAGGCGGTGACGCAACGTATCCAGATTTGTTAGACAAGAAGAAGAATCATGCGCTTTGTTACAATTTGAACTATCGCAACAGAATGGCGCAATACGCCAGCCGTGCGTCCGTCGCACTAAACACACATGTTTGTATTAGTTTATTATATTTGGTTATTAGGTATAATCTTATTTGTAATAATTCTAGCGGTACAATATTTTCACTTTTCTCGAAATTATTGACTATACATATACTTGCAACCTCTTACAAAAATAAATGAAACTTAATAGATGTACAACAAAGATATATACTAGGAATTCTGGGCCTATTTTCATATCTGAAATATCTTTCAAATAGCGATATTGAAATACCTATCTAATCAATGACAATACATTTCCCTACTAGTTATTATTAGTATTATTTGAAAAAACATATAATTATTTATCATATCCGTTAATTATTAGAAATACGTTTGAGACAAATAATGTTAGACAATCAGCAGTTTTTAAGGAATGTATCAACAATAGGGTGGTCGTTAAAAACTAAATCCTTTGTGATGCCCCCCCCCCCCCAAAAAAAAACTTCCTTATGATGCAAAAACACTGGGGATTTTTTTTTAAATTAAAACTACGTGCCTCAAGACGATCTAATTGTAAGTTAATTTTTTGGTATAATCCTGTTTTTGGGAATTTTTATGAAAAATGCAATTTTATTCGAAGTATAAATAATTATAGAACCCAAATCAATAAAAAAAACATTAGTTAATTAAAATAACAATAAACAAAAATTTAAATTCAACATTTTTCCCAGTTGATTTGATCTATTAAATAAAAAAATGAAAGATATTCAAATTGATATTTTTATTTCAAAACTAAATTAGTACAAACGTAATTTTAATATCTAGATTTCTTCCCCCCAAGGTTTAAGTAAACTTTCTTTCATATTTTTAATGCCTTTAGTTCTATAATCAATGATTATAATCAATTTGGACATCTTCGCTGCTTGAGCACGGGGCTTTCAATTGATGCGTAGTAGTTACAATATTCAGACCTTTGTCTCGTGTTTGTTGAACCATGAAATTAAGTAATAGGTACTGGCAATGTCATTTATTAATTGATAAAATTATCGCTACTGGAAGGATAATTCAAGTTTAGGGCTCGTCGTGGAAATTAACAACACATTTACATTTCACGAATTTTGCAATGATTGGAAGAATTAAAAGTAATTACAATTTTCATATTTCATTCTTTTACACAATTTGTATGTAACAATCAGTGTGGTCCATTTAAATTGAGACCCTTGAATATAACGAAAACAACGTAACATAGAAAAATATTTTTACAAGTAAAAACTGTACGCTTTGAAAGAACTAACAAGTATTTTCACAGTTGAACACGAAAAGTCACTTTTAAATAACATTTAAAATTGTTTTTTAGCTTTGCATTTTAATTTAATGAAAACCTGTATTTTTTATTACAGTATTCTATTGCGACAAACAAACAACTTTTCTTGGAATAATTTTTTATCAGATGTTTATGTTTCAAGATATTTGACAAAATTGAAAAAAGCAGGCAGTTATTTTTAATTGATTACCTGTTCGAAGATTTGTTGTGTGCAAGCTATACTTTAGTAATTTCACACTTTTTCCAAAATTGTAGAACTTCTTAGGCTTTGTCGTAGAGCTTAGGGAGTGTGAATTGAGCACTCCGTTTCACTGTAACAACGTTTATCGAGAATAGTTATTAACACTTAGTTATATATTTGATAATTGCCCCCTATCTGGCTTGGGAGATTGATCGTTTTAGCAATTGGGGTTTGCTGATGTCGATGTCACACGGTTTATAGGAGTCCAGTAATATCGTAGTCATAAGCAGTACTTAGACATAATGTAAAGGTAATAATAATCAATTAATATACCCATTTGTATCAATTTTGATGCAGTTATTCTTCCGGGAAAAGGTGGAAGATGAGGAAGGCTACGTTCTCTTTGTACGTAAAAATGCGCTTCAAATTCTTATCCCAAAATACGGGCTGGAGGGAACAGTGTATTTAAACAACGACAAATCTATTGTTTTCAAATACAATGCCGAGGATCATTCTCAATCCTATGGCGATATTGTGTTTCGAACATTCGACCCAGTCGTGGTGCAATTGAGCCTCGACAGATCAAACGTACAGCACGAGAAGCTGGTATTCAAACTTGTTAAGCCGCACGTAAGTTTTTTTTATCAAAAGTATGGACAAACATCAAGAATAATATCAGTTGATATCAAATATACGAATAGAAACTATGATTTTTTTTAAACATTTAAATGTCTGGATCAGTTAAATATGTTACATTTTTTCTTACAGATTCCGGGTTTCAGTGTTTCTCCTGTAATAGTACAATCTAATTCTATCACTGCGGAAATGGAAGCAGAATCGAAAGAAATATCAAAACGAAAAATAGAAGTGAACAGTATAACGGAAGAAAGTGCGAAAGGTGGGACGAATAGGAAGAGGAGAAGGAAAAGGAAACACTGAGATGTCAAACGTGTTCTCGTAGAGACATTAATACTATTTTA
The DNA here is from genome assembly GCA_917499265.3 of Mimumesa dahlbomi. Classification (NCBI taxonomy): domain Eukaryota; kingdom Metazoa; phylum Arthropoda; class Insecta; order Hymenoptera; family Crabronidae; genus Mimumesa; species Mimumesa dahlbomi. The sequence continues at coordinate 3,015,461 of OU824118.1, read as the reverse complement.
TATTTCGTATACAAAGATTTTCGTAATATCTCATTCGATTCTGTTTTGATATAATAAAGTATGATATTGCTCACAAACGCGCTGAATCTATCTTTGTGAAATACATTTCAACCTGACATTTCCAAGTCATAACACATGTATTGTTATATCCAAATACCGTCAATTTAACAAAAATGTCTACTGCCCCTGCTGGAAGCACATTTTGTATAGCATTTCTACATATTATTCTACAAAGGGCCAACTTTGCTAGTCCTCTCTGACTATGTAGCATAATGTGTACTTGTATAGCTAAACAAAGTCGATGTCTCTGTAAACAACAAGATTGAAGGTTGTAATTTTTGTAATTTTTTCTTATGAATGTTACAGTATGTTACAGTAATTCATACTTAACGATTAACAACACTTGAATGAAAAGATAAATACCTTGGAAAGGCGTCAGTTTCACAACCGAAGAATGTAGTAAATGTTTAAAAGTAAAAATTTTTATTTTGGTGTTTATGAAATATGATTTTTAAACTTTTGCTGCTTTTACAAAATTCAATATTATGAACATCTATAACTTTGACAATTTTCAAAATTTATAAAGAAACAAGGGCTATAACAAATTAAATTACACATTGAATTCAAATTTGTAAAAGAAATATATTATTTAATTTCGTTGATTTATACGATTAATTTTAATGTAAAATAAAGATAACGCTTGGGAAGAACGCTCGGACACGTCTTTACTTATTTCGGCCACAGAATCACCAGTCAAAATTTCATTGAATCCCTGAGTCCATTGCTGTAGCCTCCCCTTGTTAGTCAAGCTAAGTTAAGCTTCGTTCATTTCATATCAAATCGATCACCTTTTGGACCAGGATCTGGGATTTTGTTCAAAATCACATTTGTTATAGCCTTTGTTTCTTTATAAATTTTGAAAATTGTCAAAGTTATAGATGTTCATAATATTGAGTTTTGTAAAATCAGCTAAACTTTAAAAATCCTATTTCAGTAGTAGTAAATCGCAGAGGATCTTCATTCTTTAAACTTTCCTCAAAAAGGATCCAATTTTTCAATGAAAAGTACATTTTTTTGAATTGATGATGTTAACTACCATTAATATCGAATTTTGATAAACAATTCAATATAAATTTGGCAGGTTCGTTTTTAGAAATTTGAAAATAATCAAACACATTCTTTGGACCTTTCTCTTCAAGAAACGGTGTCTGAAAAAAAGTGATATTTTTATACGTGAACTAGAGGAATCAAGAAATTTAATTATGCAACCGTTCCCAAACCTCCACTTCTTCGTATTTATTGAGCGTCACTCAGTAAGTTAATCAACAGAAGGAAAGGTTGTATTGCTAATTGTTTAAAAATCTTTAAAAATTCAGATACACAGTTTAGGTTATCACCTTGTGTATATGTGCCCATAATTATGAAAGTGGTCTAACAAGTAAGTCAATTATTTTAAAAATGTTGGATATTACGTTGTTTAAAGGTTTGGAACATTTATCGAACATTATTAACAAATTATCATGACTTTACTTTTTTTAATATTGACTTAGACCAGTTTAATAATTATGGGCACTTATGTATATTATATCTGGAACAAGGGAAACGCCCGTATTATGACTGAGCAACAATTTATATACAGTCACGCGAATAAATAATCGAACATTGCAGTTTGTTCTATAGCTTTCCATACAATTAACCGCATAGTCTGAAGAATATTTGTTCTGCTATTAGCCCAAACACTTTACTTTCTGACGCGGTACAGCGAATTTTCAAAATAACAACAGAGTTTACAATGCCTCTAATTTTCAAATTTTATACACCGTCTTGAAAGAAAATACTAATACGCCCGCCGTTTTGCATACGTCGTCAAGTTGTATAGAATTATAGATCATGCACAATGTCACTTGATGTGGTTTATTCGTAACGAAGTTATTAATTATTACAAAAGACGTTAAAATTAAGCAACTTTAGCGAGAATAACTGCTAAATGGCAATGAAAGAACAATTGCAACTGCAAGATCACGCTAGTTGGGTTTTTATTACGGACTTACTCTACAGATGTAATATACGCGTTAAATCTTCTAAGACACTGACAATACAGTGTCGGGTAGGTCGTTTAGAATGATTTTATAAAGTCGCGGTAAGAAAAAAACACGGTCTCTTTATTACAGCATACATTTAATATAGAAAATGGGATCCTAATACAACAAATCTCAATCTTAGGGTACAAAGTCTGGGTTTTTCCTTAATATAACAAATCCTTCCATAATGGGAGTGAGGGGCACATACTCTTCGGTAGCCAATTCAGCCCTTTCGCCGTGCGCAAGTAACACAGGGGTGCTGTGAGTCTGAAAGCCAGTGATGGTCTTGGGTTTGCCTGCTTGTCCCACAACGTCAACTGCGATTCCAACCCGCACGGGCACAGCCAGGGGGTTCAGTTTCTCATCAAAAGTCACCAGCATGCGGGGCTGCATCGCGACGGCCAAGGTGTATAGTAGGTAATGCGAACGCCCGAGAATAACTACAAAAGGGTAGGCCATAGTTTATTAATAATACGCAGATTTCTGTCCAGAGAACTATCTGTACACTAACGATTAGACACTTTTACATTAGACCTTTGAAATCGTTCAAATACATGTATAACACATTAATTTCATATATTTTGAATGTCTCAGATTTATTAAATATGAATATCTGTATTATAAGCGATGTGCAGAGGAAGTAGAATCTTGCATTTCGTGGAGTACCTATCTCGATAATTATTGCAATACGGACCCGATGTCAGTGAAATAAGTGAAGCCACTGTATAGAAAATCATAATACTGCCAGATGTTTTGTGGTACGTTCCACGTTAAGCGACCAAGTTGTTATCACAGATTTTGGTAAAATATTAATATGTTGTACATAACGTCGAAAATGAACATTTTAAGGAAGTTTTGAAATATTGAATATTTTGTTAGTTTCAGGTAGTAAATGTTTCATGCATGGTTTTACTTGAAAATGTTTAATTCTTAAGCTACAATAGGTATAGAAATTAGTAAAGTACCAGCTGATTCAGAAAACCTCAAAGTATTATTAAAAAATTATAATATTATTCCTGAAAGAAAAGAAGGCCTAAGTAATTTCGAACAAGCATTGGAATCCGAAGATAACAGTAGTGAAGCAATCATTTGCATATTTGCAAAGTGCAAAAAATACCAATACAATACATGGCAAATTTTTAACGAGGTACGTGACCCTGCCGGTATACTATGAAATGAGAATTAGTTAGAGCATTGAAAGAGGGTTTTTCCAATGAACAGCAAGTATACGTGTTACGGTACCGCAGGATTCGCGAGTCAAAAACCAAATGCCACCGGAAATAAGAATGCATTAGTCGTAAACTATTCTTCGTTCAAACATACCGCTGGATGTTATGTTTAGAGAACATTTTGACGTAGATGAAAGGAGAAACGAGACAAAAATTTTGCAAATACACATTGGACGAAATTTAAATTTAAAAACTTAAAAGCAGTTTTTCAAGAATTTAAAAACAACTTACATTCAATGTGTAATTTTATCTTAAAACTTTGAGCTGTTCTGAATCAACTGGTATTTTGCTAAGTCTAACAAAATATCTATTATGGTTGGAGAGCTATGCATTTTCAAAAAGAACCATGCACAAAACTTTGACTGCCTGTAACTTAAAATATGTTAAATATTTTAAAAATTCCTTCAAGCGTTTTTTTTCAACATTATCTGCAACATATTAAAGTTATATGTATAAATGTCCGTGACATCGCGGCAAAAATCCTGATCATTTGACGTGTAACCCACCATGTATGTAATCTTGGAAGCTTGTAGTACCGCTTACAATTAGGCAAACATTTCTATGTCCAGGCTAGATTGGAGCTAGCACAGAACTGGATGAAATGAAATATGATATCGAGTCAGAATAGACATAAAATTACAAAGAGTCAAGGTAATAGATTTGAAAATTAAGTAATATTTGATATCCCCGTAAAGAATATAATATAATAAAAAATTCCTATGAAAAGTGAATATAAGTCATTAAATAGAAGATGATTAAAATCAGTATATTATACTACTACTAGCTTATCATCTTCGATTTTCAGTTCAGTCTATACTCACTGTTTTTGACGTCCAAGAATCCAACGACGCACCCTAGAAGTCCTGCCACAGCCACCGGGCTCATCACAGTTCGATCACAGTGATACGGACTCAACGTCAGGGTTCCTTTTCCCAGATGGGTCAATCCTTGTGCTATCCTGACCATAAATAAATTGTTAGGGTCCTTCGCATGGAATTGAGCTAACTGTCTCAACATGGCGGCCAATCTAGCATTATTCGTTCCTGCGCCTACTAGACCCATGGCGAATATGGCGTTGTGAGCTACCTCAGGATCACTATCGTGAGAAAATTTGGAGAGAGTGTCGAGAATGTTGAGCTTTGGGTTAGAGACGGAAATGAGTCCCAGAGCTAAGGGTACCGAGCGCCGAATCGTGGGCTCGGAGTAGCGAAGTAAGTGGCCGAACGTTCGGAATGCCATTTCTGAACCAATTTCCTCTCCCATGGAAATCAACGCTATGCCTAAAACGGCGACCGCTTGTCTGCACAGAAAGAAAAAATAGACATTTAAATTTATAAAAAAAACTTCGATCAAGACAATTTAGACATTGATTACAATAGGTATTTACTTCAATATACAGTCATCACATGCAAACTGTAAAATATGTACTTAGAACCGGTTCTGAACATTTTGAGGATAATCCTAGATTTGGTCGCGTTTTATAAATTCCGACTAACCATTGATAGGTAATCTTTGTATTTTGCTGACTGCGCCGAATGTAGAAAAGGGCAGCGACTAATACACAAGGACAACTGTTAGTATAAATCAACGAAATTAAATAGTATATATCTATTAAAGATTAGAATTCAAACCTCCAAATATAAAATTTCACTTTTGAACATTAACCATATCTTTTCGTTGAAAAAGTTACGCCTTTCCAAGGTATGTATCTATTCATTCAAATGTTGTTAATCGTGAAATATACATCATGTATTATTTATCTGGCCGTTTCGTGAAAGCGACGTACCATGATGAGTGTTACTTATCCTGCTTTGTACAGGCCGCCCAGTTAAAGATGAACCATCTCAGGGGATAGTGCGGCGAGGGGATTGATTTTACCTCGCGCGATTCGTTTGTTGTGACGCGGCACAAAGGCAAAGTCAATCCCCTCGCCGCACTATCCCCTGAGATGGTTTATCTTTAACTGGGCGAATCGTACAATGTTTGTGACGTATGGGATCGGTCCGCTAACCTGTGCGTACGTACATACAGAGGCATTAGAATTGCACAGCAATTTTCTTCGAAATATGAAAATCTAAAAATTTTGTTACGCTATATCTATTAACGTATTAAGTCTATAGCTATTTATCCAAAGAAACAAATTTCAATTGATATTGTTACATTAAACGTTCGTGATACACAAATAGTACATAATTTATCTTCACAATTAATAACATTTTAATGAATAGATACATACCTTAGAAAGGCGTGCGTTTCACAACGGAAATGTATTTTGCAGTTATAAAGCAGAGGTTTGAATTCTAATTTGTAAAACGTATATACTCTTTAACCTTGTTGATTTATACTAATAATTGGAAGTTAAAATAAAAATGAAAAGTAAAAATATTGCGCTACAACGGGGACCCGATGCAAGGGACTCTCAATGCGGCGAGACGATCACTTTATCCTTTCGCAAATTGCTATTATGGTTAGACGTATCACGTGAGATATTGCGCGCATCAAATGAACTTGTCTACTGTATCCCCAAGTCTAAAACTCTGACGACCGTTTTGTTAAGGACTACAGTGTATTGCTAAGCACACTCGAACACGCGTTTATTTATTTTGGCTACAGAATCTCCACGTAAAAGCTCATTGAAACCCAAGAATCCATTGCAGTAGTCTCCCCTCGTTACAGTCGAGGAAGCCGATACAATTTAAATGCCTGCATTACGTTGAGCTGACACGCTAATGCAATGATACAAGTTTTCTACTTTTGGTTTCTTGCTAAGGGCTCGTTCCATGCCAAATCCATCACGTTCTGAAGCAGCATCTGGGATTTTGTAAAAAATCACACATGCTGCAATGCTTGGCGTACGATACAGGGTGTCCCAGGAAATCGCTTACACTCGGAATCAGGTGATAGCTAAGGTAATTCTAATATAGGGATGTAACATTCTCAACGTCCTATCTCAATCCGTGGCCGAGTTATTAAAGAAAAACGACAGCCACTCAGAGGGCCCCACTAGGTCCGGCCGCGCGACAGTAGATGTTCTGCACCAGTAGGGTACCGTACCAGTAGTAACTGTCACGCCGCCGGGCTCAACGGAGCTCATTGATTGGCTGTCATTTTTCTTTAATAACTTGGCCACGAAATGAGATAGGACATTAAAAATGTTACATCCCTATATTAGAATTATCTTAGCTATTACCTGGTTCCGGGTGTAAGCGACTTCCTGGGACACCCTGTATATGGAGCCGATTTTATTTTTTCGAAATTTTGAGAATTGTCGAAGTTATAGCCGTTGAAAGTTTAGAGTTTTGCGAAAAGAGCTGAACTGTAAAACATCAAATCTCAGTTAAATTATATCATATCACATCGAAAAATTAAATTTTTCAATAAAAAATACAATTTGTATAATTAACGACGTGGTATACCATTTGTAGAGGTGGTGGTTTTTATACAAAACTTTAGAGACTTTTTTTCGTCTTTTGGTGCGTACTATCGATTCTGAAAAAGGGTCCCCGCATTCATGTTACACCCTGTATACGCACATCGAAGTATGGATAATAAAAATAATGTTTAAAAAAAGCTTAAGATATAATGCATCACTTTTTAGAAAATGTGTTGTAGGATATGAAAATCAGATTGAGTGATTGAGAAGTGTGAAAAAGGAGTGTTTTGACCGGCAAATGTTCAGAGCAAACGAACGTGAAAGATTGCAGGCGACCCGTGACCGAAGACGGCGTGTGTCACGAGTGTGTGAATGCGTGAATCAATCTGTGAAAAATTGTAATGTGTTTGCATGAGTATGTAAAAGGCCGTCAGGGCGACGTCGTGAGAGTTGAGATTGAGAGTCAGAAAGAGTCCTGTGAGAGTTTTTACCGACAGAGTCAGAGCCTTGAAAGATTAAGAGTTAGAACAAAGTAGTGAGAGAGTAGAGCTCGAAGTCAGAGTTTAGAGCCAGAGTGGTTAGAGAGATTTTGGCAAAGAGTTATAAGATTGCATGTTACTTTAGCATTAATTATTTACAAGTATTTCTTTAATAAACAGTTTGATTAACGAGAGCCAACTAATTACGATTAAACCTTAAGAAACACCACTATCTAGAAGATAAACACTAGCTTAACGTCAATAGTCTTTTACCGTATGAACTTATGACACATTAATACAATGATTTATATCTTATTACTAATAACGTGTAAAGTGTAAGGCAGTGAGTACTACTGATCGGGTGTAAGCAAAAAAAATCGAAGTATTTTTAAAAAGATCCGCATTTACATAATAGGTAAACTACAAATTCGTTTCGTTCTTTAAAATTTCGAGTGTATCTACATAAACTTTGCGTATTCACTGACCTGGAGCTTAAATCCTTTTCTCTCCCCTCTCTCTCCTTGCCTTCTCTTTCTTTCTCGCCCTCATAGTGTTCGGAGCACACGTGTAACAACTGCTGGATTTTCAAGACGTTCCCTGTGCCTGCATACGCGCACACTTCGACAAGGGTTGTAGACATAGAACGGAAAGGCTCCGGAACTATCTCCAGAGCAGCTATTATGGCCTCCGCTGCCTCCTGTTTACCTGTGCAAACAAAAAAAACGATAAAGAAAATTGATAATGAGAATTATTGGGGAATGGTACGATTAATATGATACGTTCAAGACTGTCGAATAGTGATCGCTAGTTAGTGCGAGTAAACACAATTTTCTCTCAGACTCATTCGGCTTGTTAACATATTAAATTAAATATAAGTACAAATATTTATTACGTTGTATTTTGTCTATCAAGCTTCGTAAAAAACGGCCGCCAAGTACATTTAATAGAACAGTAAACAGATTTATTAATAAAATGAAAGGAAATCATGTTTTGGAAAATTGAATTAATTGAATAAATTTATTTAGCCATACCATTGTGTTTAAATTAGAGAATAATTTGTTCAATTTCAAATACTTCGTATAACGAAAGTCACATCTTCATTTTAACATTAATCACAACTTGCAGTATAAATCGCACAAGTTTATGCCTCACCGTGCGAGCAGTTTACCAAGGTGATCATTCTTGACAAACCGCTGACAAGCATCAGCTTGTATATTTCTGATACTTTTTACGTTTATTACCTTTGAATTTGCTTGTTTAATTCGATACCGTTAAAATTCCAACATGTATGTGAACTAATACTGTTACTCCGAATAATGCAAAGCATTCTGGTAAGTATACATCCGACGGCGCTGAAGTAATTGTTATTATTCAACACATAGCTGCGTAATTGTTATTATTCAAAATAAGTGGCAACATTTGACATTAATTCTAGACACTTCTTTTCAAACATGTTTTATGCTCCCGAGAAAGTCTACCTAATAAGTAAAGAATGTTCCCCACCTTACAGTTCTAAATTTGATTTAACAGTGCCGATAATAACCTTACTATCATGCATCTAAAGCCGCTTTCGTGAAACTCACCTAGAAAACAAAGTCCCAGTCCAAGTGCTAAAAATCTTGCATGCGTCTCCCGTAATTCTGCCTCCCTCTCCATGAGGCACTGCATAATCGCAGTCGTCACATACGCATTGCATGTGCCGACCGCTACCATGCCCATAGCTAAACCTGCGGCCCCCAGCACTTCCCAACTGGATTTCCCATCTGCTAACACAGGACTTAATAATCCCAAAACAGCTTCTCGGTTAGAGCCGGCGTAGGCCAGGCCCAGGCCGACTATGGCGCCAATCCGCATCACGTTGCTTGTATGGAGTACGTAGTCTGAGAGAAGGGCCAGAGCGGGGTCGCATTCAATGCGTACACGGCAGTTGACGAGACCGCAAGCGAGTAATGCGCCTGACTTTATGTGATCCTCTGATGAATAGAGGTACTTGTCTATAGGCGTAAGACCTGCGAACGAATAATTGTACAACTTTGTAGAAACATATAAAGGAAATATTCTTATTTTAAATAGTAACAAACTTGAATAATGTTTCGTCACGCATCGGCAGAGGAGTAAAATTAAGAGACGATATGTATGGTGCGTTCCATGTCAAGTGATCAGGGTTTTCCCACCATGTCACGGATTTTTATAAAATTTTAATATGTTGTAAGTAACATCGAGAAAAAAACCATTTGAAGGAATTTCCCAAACAATAAACACTTTTTAAGTTACTTGCTGTTAAAATTTTGTGCATGGGATTTTTTAAAAAATTTATAACTCTCAAACCGTAATAGATACAGAAATTATATGGATTAATGGAGAGATTATATGGAGAGTCTCAAAGTCTTCTTTTTTTTTTGAAAAAAAATTATTGTACAAGAAGTTGGTTGGATGGTGTTGTTATTTATCTTCCACTAAGTGGTAATTCAGGAACATTTATTATTTCGAGTTGGTTCTGATATAATACGGCTTTATTAAATTAATACTTAATAATAATTAGTATTAAAGTCACTGACGCAGATGGACTTTAAAGCGAAAACTCGCGACTTAACTCTATGTCCACTCTCTGGACATGTATGTACCTACTCTTAATACTCGCGCGACTCTCTTTCACTAGGACACCTAGCAACCGGTGGTACATTTAAGGAGGCAAAATTCAGGCTCCGTCGCGAATGTCTTAAATAATCGAAATACATTGGGTATTTCCTAAAGATGTTTCATATAAATTATTTATCTATATATTACCCTATTTCTTCTTGCGATTATTTATTAAAAAAAAAAAGTTTAAATATTACCGTTTAGGGGATCCAAATCCGTGTCCCCATCAATAAGATCCATTGCTTCCGTTGATAATTCGCTAAACCTAATTTTATTACACGATTGCATTTGAATTTTAGGGTTCTGACATGCTTGCTGCATGTGAACGCGGCAGAAGTAGTATACATATAAAAAAGTTCCCGATGTTCCGTTACACCCTGATAATTTTTATTGTTTTCTCTTTCTTTTTCATTTTGTCTTACTGTCTGTGTGAACTACTAGTAAAAATATTAGAATCATCGTCAGTATTAGAATTATTTAAAGTAAAACTGTGATTGTTCTTTGACTGATTCGGCGTCCCGCTACACCCCCACCCACTTTGTAATTTAAATTTCCGGCGAAATACCAGCGGGAAGCAAAATGTGCTTGAATCGCTATAATCTATATACCTTTAAAAAAAAGGTGAAAAGTTTTTTCTGGACGGTCTTAGGCGATTTTTGTAATTGACACAAATATTTTTGACATCTATCTGAAAGTGCAATAACATTTCGTTGCGCATTAAAATTTTTGTTCTGCTCATTTCAGACTTATTAGAACTCTAGCATTATGTATTCCACGTATTCTTTAAGTAAAGTCGTAAAATAAAAGATAATAGTCGCAAATTAAAAGGGAGGAACAATTTGTCGAGATACATAACATTTTATATCGGGCAATAAATAGCGGCGCAAAATGGAATAATACTGTTGAACATAATTGCGAAGGGTTTAAAGTTTTATGACAATATATTTAAATTGTAAAATCTGATGTCCAATGTCCACTGACAAACTCATGCATTCACACACTCGTGACATGCACCGGCTTCTGTCATGGGTCACACGCATTCTTTTACGTTTCTAATACAAAGTTTCACTCTAAATATTCAACGGAAATCATTCTCATAAACTGTCACACGATTCAAGCACTTTTCTTTCGCTCTTGACACTCAGTCCAAATACAGCTCTTTCGAACTTCTCAATCGCGCACCTCAGAATTCCATATCTCACATGGATTTAATGCAACTTGTTTTTAAATTGTTGAAAAAAATGTTTTTAATTATTTAAACTTAAATTTCATCCAATACGTGCCTTCAAACATTTTTTAAACATTTTTCTTCATCATTATTGGAGTTTGCTTCAATATCTTCAAAAGTGTAGAGAAGCGTAAATGTAAAACATTGACGAACGCTTTGTTTGAATACGAACAGTATATGAGTCGTGATATGGGCGAAGTAGACCGCCAAATACCCACACCGCGGTACATACAAATTCATAACTCGAAAACTATTCTTAGACCTGAGATGCGGCTGGAAGTTATGTGTAGAGGACATTTCGACAATGATTAAAAAGACTGATTAAAAAATGTTTACAGATACATATTGGACGAAATTTAACTTTAAATAATTAATAACCTTTCTTCAACAATTTAAAAACGAGTTGCGTTAAATACATAATTTTTTTCGAAAACTTTGAGGCTTTTCGAATAATCTGGTGTTTTGCTAATTTCTGTATCTATTATGGTTTGAGAGTTATACATTTTTAAAAAGACCAGTGCACAAAACTTTGACTGCAAGTAATTTAAAAAATATTTATTGTTTTGAAAATTCCTTCAAATCGATTTTTTCCCTCGACGTTACCTATAATATATTAAAATTTTATCAAAATCCGTGGACATGGTGGAAAAAACCCTGATCACTTGAAGTGGAACGCACCGTACACATATCATTAATTTTTTCCTAATCATTCAGTATTGTTTCGATATTTTTTACAGCATTTTGATACCTTTTATGGTGAAGCTCATTTATTGTCGTTTTCGTATTCCCGTTTATAAACAGAACACATAATGTGTAATCTTAAGAGCATTGTCGCTATTGAACACATGTGCCCATAATTATGAAAGTGGTCCAAGTTAATATTTCAAAAAAAATGAAAGTCTTGATAATTAGTTAATAAATATTTCAAAACCTTTAGAAAACGTAATATCCAAAATTTTTTAAAAATTGACTTTGACCACTTCCATAATTATGGGCACATATACATATTCTGTGTGTAGAGGATGTCTCAAGTCATTTTTGGATAATATGTGTTATATCCGTCCGTATTTATTTTGCATTTGCGATTACTAGACCGGTTCAATGTCTAGAAAAATTGATATCCGTAGATATAGTGTCTTGTGCTAGCTATAACAAACTCCCCCGCTGTAACTAATAGCGGATGTCCGATCTCCAATGTATGTCTAGAATTTGCAACGAATGGTCTCGTCATCAATCGAGTATGTACAGCATGAATGAACAACAAAAATGGTTTGCATGGTTTTGCATTTGTTCCGCACTACGGAGTACGGGGTGAGCTCGGCTGTCGTCTGTGAGCCACGATCGGCGTGCACATGCGATAGACAGAAGGAAGGAAAAAGAATCTCTTACGCGAGAAAAATTCGAACCATGGTAAAAACGGCATGATGCCTTTCTTGATCGAGGATCGCGCTCCCACACATGCCTGTCTGGCCCAAGTCTGGGACCTCGCTGGAACGGGTGCGACGGACCGACGAAAATATAGAGATGAAGTAAGTAGTCGTTGTCACTCGTTACTATGCCGAGACATACGTCAGAGAGAGAAACGAACTAATAGAAAGAGAGGACACGAAGAACGCCTACATGAAGCAAGCGTTACTAGTGCAGATAGCCGCACGAAAAAAAGTTTATTATACAGGGTGTAACAAAGATTCTGGGACACTTTTTCAGTATCGATAGTACGCACCAAATGATGAAAAAAAGTCTATAAAGTTTTGTCTAAAAACCACCCCCTATCGAGATACAACCCCTTTTGTAAACAGTTTTTAAAAAATCATATCTCCGAAATGGTATGTCGTAGAAGACCCGTTTTGATTGCAAATGGTGTGTTGAACAAGGGTTTTCGCAATAACGGCAGGTATGTTTGTGACGTTACGACCGGATTCGGGGACCGAAAACCAAATGCTACGGTAAATAAAAATTCGTTAGTCGTAAACTATTCTTGTTCAAACATACCGCTGGATATTATATTTAGGGGACATTTTGAAGTACATGAAAAGAAAAACTAGAAAAAAAGTTTGTAGACACACATTGGACGAAATTTAAGTTTAAAGAATTAAAAACATTTCTTAATAATTTAAAAACAAGTTGTATTATTCATAATTTTTTCCTAAAAGTTTGAGACTATTTGAATAAACTGGTAATGCCAAATTCTGTATCTATTGTGGGTTGGGAGCTAGAAATTAGAAGAAAAACGTGCAAAAAGCTTTTACTGCCTGTAACTGAAAAAATATTTAGTATCTTGAAAATTCCGCCAAATGGGTTTTTTTCGACATTACCTACAGCATATTAAAATTTTATCTAAATCTGTGACACGACGGAAAAACCCCTGGTCATTTGCCGTAGAAGGTACCAAATAAGTAAAAGAAAAATTATTTTACTGAGAAAACATATAAGTTTTATAGAAAAATTATTTATCTGTTGCAAAATACTTGTTAACCCAACACACTTTATTTATGATAATTGAATGCCTTTGAAAAACGATCTATTTTTTTGCTATTTATTAGTCTTGCTGAGTATTAAATGAATTGCAATGGGAAGATAATTACATGTTTTTTAATTATCTATTTCGCGTTATACTCCCAAGATGAAATATTTCGCGAAATGTATTCGTTATTTATTTATTTATCGAAATGGAATCGTTCCCAATTGAAAAAAGATGTAATATAAGTCGAACATGAGGTTATTATTATTTCTGTTTGTCCTAGAATTTTTGGAATCCAAATAAATAATTAAAAAGCAAGTAATTATCATTCTTTTGCAATTCATTTAATATTCAGTGAGACTCCATAGATCAAGAATCGCAAATAAATATTAAATATCCGATAAAGTAATTTGAAATGTCCCGAAGAATACGAATGAACGATCGCGATCGACGAAGGCTCACCAAACACACCAGAGCTCGGCCATCGTCTGTGAGATGCGATCGGAGTGCGAGCGCGATAGACAAAAGCAAGGAAAGAGAGGCTCTTATGCGAGAAAAATTTGGACGGTGGCGAAAACCGCATTTGATGGCTTCCTCGATTGATGATCGCGATCTCACACATGCCTGCCCGTATCCGTGTGCCTCGATAGAACGAAGGCGACGGAGTGACGAATAGGAAGAGACGAAGTAGTCGTTATCACTTGTTAATATTCCGAGACACATGTCAGAGTGTGAAACGAGTTATTACAAAAAGAGTGCACGAACATCACTTACGTGAAGCAAGCATTAATAGTTGTGGATTCCCACGCGCACCCCGTACCCCGCAATGAAACCATTTTTGCTGTTGATTGTAGAAAAGACTTCCTTTTTGGAACAATTTCTTGAGGAGAAAGGTTCCAAGAATATGTTCGAATTTCTCAAAATTTTTAGAAAACGTTTCCTATGAAATATGTATAATTGTATAATAACCGATAATCCATAACCAAAAATTATTAACGATAAACGATAATCATGAAAATTTGATTTTTATTCACATATTCTGCCCGTTCAGATAGAAATAAATAAAAATTTTATAGCTAAACTCTACCGTTTCCGAGATACAAATTTTATAAAAAGGTGGCGTTTCAAAAATTATTAGGCTATGAACAGCTATAACTTTGGCAATTTACAAAATTTACAAAACATTCTTAGATGATTGTCTAGGTTCTAGAGTGTAGGAAGCGATTTTCTAAATAACTATTTTGTGATGCCAAGAAGAGGCACGTGAATAATCTCTTGCGACTTGCTCTAGATTGCAGGTGTCTTACTTGAGACTAACAACATAGAATTATTTGTGGTAGCGGTGGAGGACGAGTCCACGAACTTCTGGTATTGGACAAGGGCAATCGTTGTGGGAACACGCATCATGGCGACAGACTATCGTTGCAAGAAAGACATATCTGTTTCGATTCTAAACTTGGATGATTAATCCATATAAGATTAATCTAAATATGGATTAGACTACTGTACTGACAGATGTTTAGAAAAATAGGGTCTCTCGTGATATACCTGTTTGAGAAAAACTCACTGTTTAAGATATCTTACCTCCATCAACGTCCCACAGCAACACTAACCCAAGGGACGCTGTAGCGCTGAGCATTCCATGTTCCTTATTTTTATAGAGCCACTTATTGCCATCCTCAATTAGCAACTTGTCTTGCCCAAAGGCTGCATTAACAAATCCATTGACGAAACTCGCAGCTAGGTTTTGTCTGGCGGAATCCACCTGGCCTCCACCAAAGGGGGGTCGCGAGTTCTCCAGATGAGATTTATACACATCCTCTGGGGTTTTCGGCTCCATTATGTCGAGCTCTCGTGCAAGATTCAGGAAATGGTAGTTTAGAAGAGAATTAGACATGATCTCGACGAGGTCATCGTACTCTGCAGTGGCTTCGGGTAGATCGAGGAAGATCTGCTGCCGGCCAAGCATAAAGGCTAGTTGTTTCTGAACAGAGCTGCAAGGAAATTAACTACTAGTGTCCAACACAATATTACAATCATCACTATGCCTACACAGGTCAAACATAATATAATCAAGTTAATACACATATACTATGTGTCTAAGTTAATTAAGATCTGTTACATATTTCGTCATTCAGTGAAGTTCTGGAAAAATTACTCTTGCGAAACTCATTTGGTGTAGAGTTTTTTTTTAGAGGACGATAATAAATGTTAGTTACTGTTGGTATATAAATTGTGGCTTTATTACAAAATTTCGTTCTTTCTGCTGAAAGTGGAACTAAAATTCTTGCTTCACCTTACCATTTGTGAGATTCACTCATTCAAAAAGTACTTTTCTCATAAGTTGATTATATTTGAACTGCAACAATGATCCCAATTTTTTAAATTACGATAAAACAAGATTGGTTTTATTAATAGTACACTTATGCTATAACATTTGTGATATCGAGTACAATCCCAGATGTTGCAAAAAATGATTCATTTGATGTAGAATGAATGGAACATAAATCTTCAAATAAGTACCATACTCACAGATCCGTACACTTGATGAATATATCCTCGACTAGCGCGAGATCGTTAAGCTGCATGGCTAGACGCATAGCCTGAGGGTACTGTCCAAACCTCCTGTATAGTTTAGCAGCAGCGTGAAGGAGAGTGCTGTTCTCTGGATCTGCTACGTACTGTACACAGCTGGTAAGGTACAGACATACACGCTGGTATGCACTTTCATCCACATACTGTTCTAGAAGATCGAGTCTGCAAGCACAAGTATAATATCGTTTTTTAACAACAGTATAATAATGAAATAATTATTCCAAATATAGTATATTCTATAAGAGTATATGTATTCTAGTTTAATCATTGCAGTAAGAGTATAAATGATACTTTTAAGCACCTCATCAAAATAATACATATCAAGTGAGAGTGAGTATTTGTATAGAGAGAGAATAAAATTCCATTTGACAGCAATTTATTCATATTATTAAACAAGTATCTGCAAGTATAGTATCGTAAGAGATATCATTTTTATACAAATAGAAAATTATAGATTTATAAACATTTAAGACTATTAAACTACTGTAGATATACGTATCTGTAAACATAACAAGTCGTGATCCTTAACATATTCTTTAATAACATATTACATTATTATTCCATTTGAATAATATCATATTTGTAGTTTTCCTACTTATTGCTGTAATAAAAAATTAATATCCATTGTCTAATAAGATATGCAATCTATACATATAAATCATGTAATCGACAAAAAGCAAAACATATCATGTAATGTAGTCCATTCTCAGTTGTTAATGCAAAAAACGTAAATGAAAGACAAATTCAGCTTTTGTGTAATTTGATTGATTCAAGAACAATGCATAGTATGTAATTGTGTAAAAATTTCATTGAATCATTACATAACGACATTAAATATACTTATTTCTAATTCTGTATATACACTTTAAGGATGACAAAAAAAACTCTGTGGAACATGAAAATAGCTACGTACGTAATTGTTTTATAATACAGATAATTGATAATTTTTTCATTGCTCACATTTTAGTCCTATTAGAATATGTGGTCATTAATAGAAGCAAGATGAGATAAAATGAACAAGATCAAATACTCATTTTCAAATATGTCCTTGTACCTACAATACTACATACATGCATCCACCAAAGTAAAATACAATATATCTCACCTTTCAATTTCCATAAGTAAATCACAGGCCTCTGTTTCAGCATTGTGCGCCATGTTGTAAGGTACAATTTGGTGAACCAATTCAATTAACTTCTTGTTTTCGGCATCTAATTCATCCCATTCACCAGCCAATTCACCAGATAAATGCCTAACGTATTCGTGCCCCCACTCGCCGATGGCCAGTGCCGAACCTGTAAGCCTGTAAAAAAATGATTAGAGTTCAAAGTGTAATCAGATGGGTGTGTGTAAATGTATTAAGCTCATAAGCAATCTGAGTTTTTACAAGTATATATATATCTTCTATATTTACAGTATATTTCGAAACTTGAATTTTATATTCTATGCTATTTATGAAAGGTAAAGAATGTAATAATACCATATACACATTTCTATTAAATTAAATAAATCATAATATTAAACTCACCTATATTTCAGGCACTCTCTGCCTTCTCCCATGGTCATTGCCAAAACAGAAATGATATCTGAGCACAGCTCCTTTGCCTTGGCATCAGTTATCTTCTCGTAAATATTTTTCATTGTGTCATAATGTGGACGCATGAACTTTAGGGGTTTTGGAACACTGGTCATGGATGTTGTAGATGCTCGAATGTGAGAGCGTAAAGACTCCAAGGCCGGGTAGTGTAAACTGGTGTTAGGGTCTTGTAGACGCTCTACAAGATGTGTTAATTCTTCTTGTAGAAGTTTGTCTTCTTCAGACTACAAAGCATTAATTTAATAATTAATGGTTAATTATCTTCCTGTTTTGTTATTAGTACAACTTCTGGTATATTCCAAGTTAACCCATTTAAATTATTATCACATATATCCATGGAATTTTCCTGGGCACTATCACCGAAGAGCATATATATTTGTCACTGTTTGGGGCATTATACACAGAGAGCATATGTACGCAGTCAGTGAAGTAAAGTGATTCCAAAACAGACTAAAGTATTTTTCCAGAAAAAATGACAAAACATTCATAGACATACTGTACAAAATATCAAAATCTAATATTTGCAAATTATTATCAATGCATGTATATATTATCTTAATGGAACTAAATTAAATTATGAATCCTTTATTTACACCATTTGGTTTTTAGTTTTTCATACGTTTTGAAATAGTTTTATCTGTATGTAATAAAAAAATATTTTCTGATGAGAACCATTTTACAATTAACACACAAACAGTTCTTCAGACATTTGGAAGTAAACAAAAGCAAATTAACCCTTTGCACTCCGCAACTTCTAGTTTTCCTCTTATTTTGTCGCCGCACAGGCGACAACGGAGTGCAAAGGGTTAAATGTTTGTAATGAAACAATAAATAAAAAAGGTAAAATAGTCAGAGACACTAAATATGTCATTAATATAATGAATGAATTACTAGGTTTAGTTTAACACTATCTGTATAATATAAAAATTTATTCCTTAATAACCTATTACAAAGTAGTATATAATGTAGCATCAATAATTTTCTACTGTATTATTTTATATGTGATTATAATTGCATAAAAATCCTTGTCGGGTAAGTAATCAAACTAAGTCTTTTAAAACGATATTAATGTGTCAGCAATGTGATATATCCCATAAAATTATACATTTCAAAGTAAGGAAGATATCTAGTAAATAGTGTAATGTTGTTCATTTAAAATGAATAAGTTATAAAATACAAAATTATTGTATATTCAATTAAATAATAATATGAAAAATGAAGCAAAAGCATAGATATTCTTATTTTCAAAGACATTTCAATAATCGATAGACTGTTGTATTTACAAATACAGACTGGTAATATTTTGAAAATTGATTTTGATAATCGTTTGAATGAATACATATCCATATTTCCCACAAAGAACAAGAAATTTCTACAATCCGAATATATTTTCTTAAACTCGTAAACCTGTTCCGTTTCTGTATATAAGATGTCAAAGAAATGCCTATTTACCAATTCATTCTTATCCTCTTCTTTACTAATTTTCGTGTCTTTACTAACTTTTGTTTCCATTTTCAAGCTCTCCGGCATTTTTTAATTGCAAGTACTTTAAAACAAACGGGTAGAAAACTCTTTGTTTCGACGAATCCAAATTTCAGGTTATAGAAACTGACGACTTGCGAGTCACTGTTCAACATAAGTCGCCGTTAGTTGTATATAAGGTATTGTGGCGGCGTTCCCAGTACTTACAACAGTTTGCTAATTTACCGACATTATGTTACACGTTTGCACAGACAAGTCCCTACATTAACCACCGTATGAGCACAAACGAGAGATACGATAGCCTTGCGCCTTATGGGGGTCCGTGCCACCACAAGACGAGGTATTGAATAGACCTTGCAGCTTCATACTTTTCGGTGTCGCCGATTTTGGGAGCTCTAGAGTCCCCTTTCCATTTAAGTGTCACTCCCAACGTTACCATTTTGGGGGCGAATCAAGGCTGACCATGGGTTATTAGTAAGAATACGATATAGAAGTTATAGTTTATGCGTATTAATAATTGACCTTTGTAATGAGAAAGAAGGATAGTGAATTCTATAGTTTATGCGTATTAATAATTGACCTTTGTACTGCGAAAGAAGGATAGTGAATTCACAGGTATACAACTGTAAGTCACAGCAAAAGTAAGTTGTTTTATAGAGAAGACTAATCAATTTTTCGGAATATATACAAAAGTTATGAATATTGACATTTTCTACTATTTTTCTTTATTTCTTATAAACAATTGTACTTTCTTAAAACCATTATCATTCTATTTGGTATCAATAATTCAAATCTTTTCAGATAATGTGAAACATAATACAGTCTACGTCAACAGTTAACATGTTGGTGAGCTGTTTCTTATTAATATGATATCAAATGTAACAAAATTTGCATTATTTATAATTCATAAAAGTATGTAAAAAGACGGGTAATGTCATATAAATGTTATAGTGTTTGGTATCATTTTAACCAGAGGAACGTCACGAATATGTTAATAAAACTTTCATGAATAAAAATACAGAAATGTAATATTTTCATAGGTGCATTAGTGTCCAACGTACCGATGTACACGCCTTAACCCAATTCTCATTGTTCATTAAATAGAAGCTCTTTATTACCCATTATAAAACAGCCGGTGCCCGGTTATACCTGCGACACCCCTTTAAAGACCAGCACTTAGGATATACATTTCCTCTATTTCGTCCCCAAAGAATGAATGTCGCATCCACGTCTAGGGCCACGGTTGTTAGAATCATATTTTTTTCGCAACAAAAAATGTATCTCTATCACAAAATTTTGCTCTACGCTTCGGTTGTCCGTACCAAAAGAAAAATTGAACATTTCGAGAATTCTTTCAATTGTTACAATTGATAACCTACTATAATTTTATTATTTATCATTTGAAAAGTGAGTCAAACTTACTCATCAATAATTAATAATTTTCCACAATTTTTAAAATAATTCACAAAGTGTTCGATTCGTTTTATCCCGCCTTACGTAGGAAAACATATATTTTTGGACAAATTATTCTTCATTATTTCAGATGTGCAAATCAGATTCACCAACCAACTTCAATGTTGATCGTTTTATATATATAAATTTCATTGTAATGAAATTTAATGAGCAATCGATTCCAAAGTCACGTCCTCTTGTACTTGGCCTATATCTTTGCATTTTTTATGCATTTTTGTGGATTATATATATATTAAGATATTAAGATTACCCGGGCCCGACAGACGTTGCGTTGTCCTGTACACTCATCTTAAGACGTTGATTGCGTTGCTCTAAATTTTCATTTGCACGTGTATTTGCAACTTCCTCTCTTAAATTTACATTATCCCTCGAGTGTTCTTCTAATGTTCTATCCAATCGAGGATTATGGACCAATTGTGTATGTTGAGTACGTATCCAATATTACTTGCTCTTCCACGAAGACGTGACATTTTTTTGTAAAAATAAAATACTGTAATACCACACAATATTTACAAAATGTACAATTTTTTACGTATTCAACTTACCTCATAGTATACACATACTCACACACTATCGATTGATCGAATTGTCGTAACTGTACATGTAATGACGTTAGATATTGTAATAACTTTTTGATAAAAGTTTTCATCAAAACGGTCCAAACTGTTACAGCTTATTCCAAAAAGTTAAAAATTTTCAAATTTAAGACGTGCGTACAGAACAACGTCTGTCGGGTCCGCACTAAAATATTTTTGAATATTCGACACTGCGTTAGGGTACGAAAAATGTGTTATGAAATCAATGAACTATAAAAATAAATATCTAGGTTAGAATGTTTGTTAATCAACGTGCGAGTAAATTTTGATAGAAAATCATTTAAAATACTCACTTCAATACCACACTATGTTTGCAAAATGTACAATTTTTTACATACATATACTTCAAAAACTTTTACACACTAATTACATCTACTAATCTTAATATGTAATATTTCAATTAGCACTAAATATTTCAATTGTGATAATAAATTGACACAATAATAAAACAAATTTTTCCTGAATCTGTCAACACTGCGATCGCAGCGCTGTCTGTCGGGTCCAATGTAAAAGTTTTCAAGATCAACAACAATTTATAAATAAAAAATTAATTAAATAAACATTTTCCAGTGGACTGAATTGAGAATCTAAACATTTCTCGAATCCACTGGAACATACACACAAAATTTCAACAAAATCAGTCCAGCCGTTTAGGAGGAGTTCAGTCACATACACACGGACAGAAGAATTATATATATTAGAAGATCCACAAAAATGCATAAAAAATGCGAAGATATAGGCCAAGTACAAGAGGACGTGACTTTGGAATCAATTGCTCATTAATATAAATTTCATTACACAATGTATTTGAAATGAAATAAATGTGAGCAAGTACAAGTTATTGTACAGCATCGACACAATAGTGTCGCTAAATAAATACATGTATATTCAATTACCTAAATTTTCCAAAAAATTATTTCTCCTCATTTAATTAAAAAATCTATTTACTGCTCGATTACTGTACTTAGTGGCCCGCTTTTTACGAAGCTTGATGTCCAAAATGTAACGTAACAGATATTTGTACTCATTTCTAAATTAACAAATTAAGAACCCGGATGCATCTGAGTGGAAAAATTTAACAAGTTAACAAAATGGATGTGCCTGTGAGGAAATTACACATACATATTGCGATGTGTTTGAACGATTGATGATAACATAAATTAAAAAGAAACGACATGAGATATTTAGAGGATTTTCATTCTGTACAGTAAGAAGCCCACTTCATACTATGTTTTAACAACTCTCTTTTAATGTCGAACATCCCGAACTATTTAAGCTTCGGGGAGTTGATACTACAGGTATTTTTCACCATCGAACCTTCTTAAAAAGCGGGCCACCAAGTACACTAATCGAGCAGTAAATAGATTTTTTAATTAAATGAGGAGAAATCATTTTTTGCAAAATTTAGGTAATTGAATATATTTATTTAGCGACACTATTGTGTCGATGCTGTACAATAATTTGTACTTGCTCACATTTATTTCATTTCAAATACTTTGTGTAATGAAATTTATATTAATGAGCAATCGATTCCAAAGTCACGTCCTCTTGTACTTGGCCTATATCTCTGCATTTTTTATGCATTTTTGTGGATTTCACTTCATTTGTAGAATTATCTTTGCATTTTTAATGCTTTTTTGTGGATTTCACTTCATTCGTAGAATTATGTATACTTGCAAACTGCAGTATTGTTTCCATTAAGATATTCGTTATTGAAGACATTATGTTAATGAGCAACTGATTCGAAAGTGAAATCACCTGGTAATTGGCTCATATCTTTGCATTTTTTATGCTTATTGCAGAAAAAGTATACACAGATATATTTAGGAAACTTTCCTTTTTTAAGACTAAATTGTAGTTCCTAAAGTTTTTAATTTTGACGTAATTTTCTTCATTTTTGCGAAAATCATTCGATTTTCTTTCATGTAGTAGGGGTAATAGGAAAAATGACGAAATGAGGAGTCGAAATAGATCGAAAGAACTCGACGATCTTTTTAATAAATGTGTGTGACCCTTGTCTCGTGTCTTACAATGTCAGTATTGTTGCGAACATGGATATTTCTCATAATCTTTATTTCGAATTTTAGCTTGTTTCTGTAACTAAAATAAAATTTTGTGTATATTTCGCTTTACTAAATTAATGTTAGAAATAGTATAAAAGAGGAAATTTCGAAAAATTCCACAACGAGCACTTTTTAAACGCAGTTCAACTGAAATGATAGAAGATTATCAATCAATGACATAAAGACCCAGTAAATCGAAATATCTTTGAGTCTTATATGAACCATTTTAACCCTAAAAAATATATTGTACTTGATCTACGTCAATATTTCAAAATTATCATTTTCGTCCAATTGCAATGAAACGCTCTCTGAAACGTTAAAGTTGGTACCTTCCTGGTCGATCTTATCGTAGTTTAGATGATATGACTTTTTTAATGAAGTCTTCATTAAACTCTCCCTGTAACTTTAAATTATCTCCAACACATAATAACATATAATAAAAATCTATGTTGCCGGCAGAAAAATTATCGTCGCATGTAGGAAATCTATGTTGACAGTATAGAAAGAATCGTCGCATGTATGAAATATGACTAACTTCACGCTGCGAGACATACGCAGATTCACGACTAACTTCACAACGTGGCGAAAAAATCTGGACACGAGACGGAGATTACGAAAATCACGAAATTTTTAGGTCACAATATCTCGTAACTGGCTTGACGAATTTTTTCGTAGTTAGTCTTAAATTACTCGTATCGACGCCACCTTTCCGAATCATATCATATTTTATGGGAAATTTGCTGTTTTAATGCCGTTTGAATGCCCCGAAAATTTCAGCCTAATCTTTCCGAATAAGATGCAGGTCTGTCGGCCGAAGCCTCAGTGCTCATGCACTTGCCAGTCGGGGACTCTTGTACTTGGTCCGAGACAAGACCTTGTCTCTTGATAAAATTCGTGTTCTACGATCATTCACGCCGAATTCAAATAATAGTGGCTTCGTTTGTATTTAAAACAGAATATAGTTTTATTGCAACTTCACTTTTATTGAGAAGCATTACTGCATGCAATTTATGAGTACCGGGAACTGGTTTTGCTGTACTGTACCGACTACTAAGTAGAATTTCATGATCTATGTACTCTTCATTTGAACAATATGCAAACGAGATGTGACCGAAGTGATCTTTTGCCATTCGAATAACTCCCGCGAATTTGTGATTTGATCATTTTCCCAATAACGGCAGGTATACGTGTTCCGGTTCAGCCGGGATCGCGGGCGAAAAACCGAACGCCACGGTACATAAAAATTCCTAACTTGAAAGCTATTCATTGTTCCAAGATACCGCTAGAAGATATCTGTAGAGGACATTATGATGTTGCGATAAAAAAATCACCAAAAAAATGTGGGGTATACTTTTGAAGATATCGAAGCGCAAATGCAGACAATGATCAACGCTTTGGTCTCACTACCGGCAGCTATCTGCGTCGCGCTAAGGGCGAAGCCGCGCGCCAAATACCGGCACCGCGGTGCATAAAAATTCATAGCTCGAAAATTGTTCTTCGGCCCAAAATTGGGTTGGAAGTTATGTTTAGAGGACATTTCGACAATGATGAGAAAAAATGTTTGAAGATACATATTGGACGAAATTTATGATTCAAAAATTAAAAACATTTTTTCAACAATTTAAAAACAAGTTACATTAAATTTATATTTTTTTCTAAAACTTTGAGGCTTTCCGAATAATCTGGTATTTCCCTTTCTGTATCTATTTTGGTTTGAAAGTTATGAATTTTTAAAAAATCCCATGCACAAAACTTTGACTACTCGTAACTTAAAAAATATTTATTATATTGAAAATTCCGTCAAATGGGTTTTTTTCTCAACGTTACCTACAACATTAAAATTTTATCAAAATCTGTGACATGACTGCAAAAACCCTGATCACTTGACGTGGAACGCACCATATGTATTTATGCTCGTCCCGTTCCAAGGGACATTTGCCTGCCATGTCGTAAATTAGAAAGTACATATTCTACATGAACCAATTTAAGACACAGTGCAATTAAATTGGGACATCGAATACTAGCTTTGTATTAAATCTATCATAATGGTTGAACGGAGTAAAACCAGTGATTTAATTAATAGTCGTCGGTATATTGCAAACAATGGGACCTCCGCTATGCAGAGGCTCGAATAATTTTGGGATTTTCCACATTTAATTCAAATCAAATTGTTTGAAGGGTACAAAAATGTGATTTGTTTCACATGTTCTAATGAAATTTAAATTTTCAATTGTCAGAGTATATATAATTTTTTGAGAAAAAATGTTGATCTATTATTAAGCCATTTGTTTATACTTAGTATACTATATTGCAAGGTTTGTTTTCTACTTTGCATGTGTTTCATTGTAATTCCAGTTTTTTAAAGAATTTTATTATCAATATAAGACTATTAAAAGTTAAATTATACCAAAAAATCTTTAAAAATAATAGTTTCTTATCCAAAGAATTACACGAAGTCATCCTCGAAACACAATATATTTTAGTCTAACTCTGGCTCACTCAATGAGTAGTAGTAAGTAGTAGTAGTAAGTTATAAGTTGGGCGGGGTGAGGAGACGGTTCCCCTCACCAGGACCTTAGGTAAATTCATACCCACTAGAGGCTTTGCTCACCCTTAATTGCTCTAACAAGGGGAGTCTCAGACTGGGTCCTCGGCTTTCGAAGTCCAGCAAAAAACCAGTCATAGAGGAGCCCAAATGTAGTCGATCCTGAAAGTTATAGGCGTTTCTCGCCAGCCGTTTGTTTATAAAAAATGTTGAAATTTCGAGGTCGTCGTGATGTATCTAATGCGATAACACTATTTCAAGCAGGCCGGTAGCCCATATAACTAGTAAACGGACTCATAAGCGGAAGCGCTCGGAATACTAGGGTTCTCAAATCCTTTTGGTTACTATTTTTTTTTTTTATTATTATAGTATTTTTATTTTACGCGTGTATTTATTATGTGTAATTTTTACTAATTTTTACAAATTTAATAATTTAAATTAGTACATAATGGAGGGAAACATGTCAAAATGAAAAATGGGGAAATAATTTACAGAATGTTATATTAAAATATGAAAGTGAAAATATATACAAGGAAGGAACGGTGTACTTACATATCGTTATTCCTACACTCATTTCAAGACTCGGAAATTCACAGGTATACGTTTTCAATAGCGCAAGGGTAAAAAATTCGCAGGTATAAAGTATGTAAAGAAAGGTGATTGTCTTATTTAGCTAGTATCTACAAAATTACTGCTTTCGGAGTCGTCGCATAATTGTTCGGTGGAATCGGTAGTTTTAATTTTAATGTAAAATTCTGTAAATTATATCCCGATTTGTCAATTTGACGTTTCCCTCGATTATGTACTAATTTAAATTATTAAATTTGTAAAAATTAGTAAAAACTACACATAATAAATACACGTGTAAAATAAAAATACTATAATAATTAAAAAAAAAATAGTAACCAAAAGGATTCGAACCCCAGTATTCCGAGCGCTTCCGCTTACGAGTCCGTTCACTAGTTATATGGGCTACCGGCCTGCTTGAAACAGTGTTATCGCATTAGATACATTCCTCGACGACTTCGAAATTTCAACACCTAAACATTTTTTATAAACAAACGGCTGGCGAGAAACGCCTATAACTTTCAGGATCGACTACATTTGGGCTCCTCTACGACTGGTTTTTTGCTGGACTTCGAAAGCCGAGGACCCAGTCTGAGACTTAAGTAAAAAAATCAGAGACTCTTCCGGAGACAGTAAACATTTAGTCTAGGTACATACGTTTCTGTTCATGTGTACAAGGTTCTCGCAGCATGTTAGAGATTGTTGAAAGACTTGCATATATTGTCAGTACTATCGAAAAACAAAACACATTTTAAGGAATTAGCAAAATAATAAACATTTAACTATTGCAAGACAGTGACGGATTTGTACGTTTGGTTTTTAAATTCTTAATTCGAAAATTATAATAAACATAGAAGTGAACAAAAATGGTTTTATGAGAACGGGGTAAACTTAAAATAATGGTTAGTGTGAATTGCTGAAAAATGTTTTTAACTATTAGAACTTTAATTTGGTCAAATGTATATCCCTGTAAACATTTTTCGATTTACGTATAAAACGTCATCATGTACGTTAATCTTACGTATATTTCAACGACGGGTTTGAACAAAAAATAGTTTTTAAGTAATATCATAACACTGTTACAAATAGAAAAAAAAACAATTTGGAGATTTAATAGCCAAGATGGTAAAGTGTCGATACGAAGCATGTAACAAAGATTATTTAACAGTGCCGGATAACCCGATAAAAATAATTTGCCCACTTTTTATTGGAAGACCTGTTTGCAGAACAATTTGATTATGTACTAAAGAAGAGGTTGTAGAAACTTTAAGATACGCTTTGACATGTATCGAAGTTCTAAAAATGAAACACATTAATTATTGATAACACTTTGAAAATTTCCGAATGACGTACTAATGCGTGCATCCCGAAGGTGTCTACCTTTCCCTCTTTTTCGTAATACATAATTCCTTCTCGATGTGGCGTACTTGTTTCCGGGTATAAACAACTGACAAAGACTTCGCTTTGTCTCTATCTTTCCGTCGCTCCGTCGCGCTTGCACTAGCCAAACAGACGACGCGACGTGGCCACGCAAGCATGTGTGAGAGCGCGTTTAGAGCAATTTAACATGATTCGAATTTTTCTAGCACAAGGGCCTCTCTTTTTTTACTTCTGTCTGTCACGCTCGCACTCCTAGCTCAGCCGTAGCGACAGCCTAGAGCAAGTATTTCGGTGCGTCTTCGCCAATCGTGGTCACTCATTAATTTTATTCTGAACATTTTTAATTATTTTATCGGGCATTTAAATATTTATTTTCAATATTTTTAAATTTATTTTTTATTCATTTGAAAAAAAGTCGGCGGTTAATCTGTTTTAAGCGTATTGTTGCGATATGTTGTTAAGCCTAAGTTTAAAAAATCAAATACATTTTTTCTACAAATTAAGAAACCATTATATTAAATTTATCAATTATTGATAACCCTTGAAGATTTTCTGAATACCAATAAGCGACTCTTGCATTTGGTCCGAAACAAGACCTTGTCTCTTGATTTTTTACGGCATGGCTCAAACAGATTACATAGAAAAATCTATGTTATCGGCAGAAAAATTATCGTCGCATGGTATGAAACAAATTGTTGAGGCCTTGCGATACTCCATCGGTTCGGGATTACCGTTAGGTAAAATATGTAAAATCTACAGGCCATAACTATCGCTGCAGGGAATACATTTATTGTACTGACGCACAATATCGTCAATAAAATACGTGCCTTGCAGTAAGTCGGAATAAAATTAGCAAGGATGACTCGACCATGTGGCAGGCAGGACCCGTCGCGGCCGATTTCCCAAAAATCCTCCGCACGGCCAGTTCCTGGAATTACCTGCCCTGGTAAGTCACCAGAATTTCCCAACCCGCCGTCGCGACGTCCTCGCGGTCAACTCTAACGCTCAAAACAGACCTCCCTCTCCTGGTTACTATCAGGGTGGAGACATAATTTCTTAACCAATCAGCGGACTCCACCCCTGTTAGTAATTCTAATGTTTTCTTCGCCAGGAGAGGGGTTGCTTCTCTCAAAAGACAGAACTGAACATCGTTAGAAATCAGTTAGAACAAACTAACACGAGACAAACTGCAGTACAGATCATATCGAACAGTCACATAGGCCACTTGTAACGAACGTTAAACTACTCATGAGTATAAGTTGTACAGTGAAATAGAGTATAATTTAATATATTTCTAAACCAAGTGTCATTCATTAATCACATCACTTCGTACTTCCTCCATCTCCGTGGTGCAACACAAAATTTGGCTTCACTTAATTAATTTTAATTGAAAAGTGTGCGATCAGTTTTGGGCAACGTATAACCCAACGCTGCTCGACACACGAACTTGCAACACAAATGTTAGGGTTTGACACCGGGCTGCGTGACAGGCTGAACATGGAGATGGAGATGGAGAAGGAGGAGAGGAAGAAAACGACGTTTCTTACAAAAACCTCGACTTTTTAGATCAAAATATCTCGCAAATGGCTTGATGGATCTTCTCGTAGTTAGACTTAAATTAACCGGGTGGACGTCCCCTACATGAATATCACCATAGTTTGGGAGAAATATGCGGATTTAATGCCGTTTGAGTACCCCTAAAACCTCGATCTAATTTCTCCGGAAAAGAGTAGTTCAGGTCTACCAGTCAGGAACTCTTGTACTTGGCCCGAGTCGAGACCTTAACTCTTGATGTGATTTTGGGTCGGGGTAGGAAAGCATTCCTTTCTCTTCGTGCAATTTTTTGGCTGCTGCTGCCATATGATAAGTACAATCAATTGTTCTCATCATTTTTCGCAGGCTCCAAGTTTTTGGTAATATTGTTAATAAATGCACCCGATCTTTGTAGTCTGTTAAATTTTTATATTTCCGTTTTAATTCGGCTATAAATGTCTCTGGAAAATTGTCTTCGTCATCGTCTGTGTAGTCATATATTAATTTACCTTTTTAAATTTGTGTGAAGCTTTTGTAATTTGTTATTCACAATAGAGCTACTTTCAAGGTCGTATGACCTTATTGGCGACTGTGCTAATGTATTAAGAGCCGTATTTACTATGGGAATAATAATTTGGCGATTGCCCGACACTTCCAATGATATCTCAGATTCTACATACCTAGCGTCCGAAGTCGAGGGTCCTGGTGGTGCTACGTCGATGTCCTCTTCTGACGTCTCTGATGGCACTGAATCTACGTTTACATTTTGACGAGAGCGAATTAATTTATGACGACAACTACTACGAACAAGTTGCCCTTCCTTAACTAGAGATGAACTGTTAGCTAAGACTCTTGTTACTCTACGAATTCCCCTATAACATAAACTGTGACCCCGGCGTTTAAACGGATTTACACAACACTGCGGATTTTTTCCAACCATTTTAATTTGCAAATGTACACGCGCTGCTCTACTTCGATACACTAAACGTTAGAATAAATTTCTAGCTCCTTAAATACCTGTGAGAGGTACTGACAAAATAGTTACGACAATATTTCAACCAATGAACATAGGGCAATAAAAATTCGCGCACAAGATGTAGCAGGTGAAACTGTGCCTGTAAATGTAAATCGTCATTGGCAAAGAGTGAGTCGCATATTTTATTACTACCTGCTGTCGAACACTACAGACCTTTCTTAATTAATGACCGTAGGTAGTTCCAAATTCTTGGTAGTACCAGGTACACACCTAATAGGTATTTCCACACAGTTGTTTGCAAGGATACCCTTAACCAAATATTACTGTTCATCTTTTTCGTAGCACATTCTGAAAGGGGACAGTCTAAGCTGCTTATATAATTTTTATCAGATTTTTTAACTAACTGGCACACAACTGTTCTTTGTGTTGATTGTGTTGTTGAGCGGCGCTCAGTAAGTAAGTAGCAACAGTGCGGTGAGAGTGGGGGTATGGTGTCCCAGCAACTGCACGGCGGAGCGCGTCAAACGACTGCTTGTTTAACTTTCGCGATTGTTTACAGAGTCGTTATTAAAGTGTCCGTAATTTTTTTGCAGTTACTTGAAGAGGAAGATTCAAGGTATACGCCTGAATTTTTTCAGATTTTTAACGCTCGAGTCTCAAAAGTTATGCACAATTGTTTAAAAAAACTGATTGGAAATATTAGTGAACATCGATAGTCATGCAAATTGT
Source organism: Mimumesa dahlbomi (assembly GCA_917499265.3). Classification (NCBI taxonomy): domain Eukaryota; kingdom Metazoa; phylum Arthropoda; class Insecta; order Hymenoptera; family Crabronidae; genus Mimumesa; species Mimumesa dahlbomi. The sequence continues at coordinate 2,984,434 of OU824118.1, read as the reverse complement.
ATTTTTTATTGAAAAATTTGGCCCTTTCCGGTGAAAATGAAAAAAAATTGTTGCTACGCTTTACCGTTGCCGAGATATAAATTTTTGAAAAAGTAGAGTTTTCTAGAAATGCCAAACTTTGAACAGCTGTAACTTTGGCAATTTTCAAAATTTCGAAAAAACAAAGTTAGCTCCATTTTTGGTACGCCAAGGGCTATAACGTCAGTGATTTTGAAAATGTTCCGAGATGTCGCTCCGAAAAGTGATCGATTTTGTATGGTGTGAGCCATATGTTTTCGAGCCGCCATGAGTCTCACACGAATGTACAATACAATGTATGATAGAATGCGTGAGAAATTTTTCAATGTAGTCACTTGGACAATCGACAATCTTTCACGCATACTTTTATAATAGATGTGGATCAGCTGACGTCAGTAGTATTAGGTTCGTCGGTAGCACGGCAATGTAACGGTGTTTAACAAATTTTTACGCCGAAACCGTATAATAAACTTAATCGTTTTTTAGCCTGTCTTCGAAAAAGAAGCCCTGACGTATTACCTGAATTTTTCAGAAGCGGTTAATCAACCGCTATCATAGAAAAAATCAAAGTTTTTTTTATAAACAAATAAAAATGCTACGTAACGGTAATAATCGAAGCAGTTATATTTTTATTTATAAACTTTGATCTTTTCCGGTTATATTGCAATTAAAACCGCTGCTCTCCGACTTACCATTTCGGAGAAATAATTTTTTAAAAATTATTTACAAATGGGGTTGTATTTTGATAGGGGGTGATTTTCGGACCTAACTTTATTGTTTTTTTCACCTTTTGGTGCGTACTATCGATTCTGAAAAAAGATCCCCGATATGTTACACCCTGTATGACATTATTGGCAGTAGGGAGGTGGTGGAAAACTGCCCTTTGGTCAGTGACTTCGAAGGTCTAAGGGTTCTTCGACTAACGCGCGAATGTTCAAAACAAGTGACTATTTCTAAATAAGGAGTCACTCGATGACTCGCTATTTGCTACCAAGATTAGGTTGAGTATCCAACACATGAGAGATCGCTCGCTTAACAATTAGCTTCGTTCGTTAACGTAAACAAACACCGAATGTCCGTCGGCCTCGTCGCGTCCTTCGACGTCAGCCCCCGATCCTGGGTTCTCGTGGCTCCTACCTTTATGACCCTGCCTGGTGCTCGTTATTTCGCCTCGTACCACTACATCCTACGTTTCCTCTCCTTGCTTTACATCAGTGCTGTCAAGGTTGCGCACTTTTCAACCGATTTTCGAGGTGCCCGCCCACTGCCCCACCACTTTTAAATAAGGGCCAGTAAGCGAGCGGCTAGACGTTTCGGGGCCGCTTAGTCTCAGGAGCGTAACGTGAACAGGTACGTAAAATTTTAAAAAGGTTGTACCTGGGTAGTAGTAGTAGTAAGTAGTAAGTTATAAGTTGAGCGGGGTGAGGAGACGGTTCTTCTCACCAGGGCCTTAGGTAAATTCATACCCACTAGAGGCTTTTTGCTCACCCTTGGTTAGCTCTAATACATCCAGTTACTCTAAGAGGCACATAGCGTGAATTCGAACCTCTGTGTTTCACCTTCCGACGGGGGACTGTACTCTGACCTATTCATCCAACTGGCATGCTCCCTACTTTGTGAGCTAGTGGCCGTCAGCCGTGGTTTACGTCGGGCGAGTTGGTGATAGAATGGTCAAGGTGTAACCGCCTGGTGTTGACGGGCAACCGAAGAGAGTCCACTTTGATCCTGTTTGTTCTATTCAGGGAGTGGACACTGAGAAGCGTCCGCTTCCCCTTTTCTTATCATCCCCATTAAGCGAGACACTACCATCTATTAGACTCGAAATCGTGTTCAGACTTCTAATGCGCAGACTTAAGAAAGTAAGTAATGCCCCCCCCCCCCTCCCCCCACCGCCCGTTACTGAACCTGGCGCCACCCCTTCTAATTCGTGCCCGAGGTTAGATTAGGTACGAACTAATTTGCAAGGACCGTTACCAATACCGGAGTGAGCTTCTCAACGGGTTAACAAGCCTTGGAGCAGTGTAGCTACGTTTTTAGAACGTAACTGAGCACGTACACAACAAGTTTGCCAGTTTTTCATTAGTCATTCTTTCCTGTAGCGAGAGAATGTATTTTAGCATTTATACTTGTGGTAGTATAAGTATTTCCGTTTTTTACGGGTTGAGTTTTTTCTGCTTGAGTATGAGCAGGTGTAGATCCGCGGATCTCTACCAATCAGTGTTTCAGGAGTGAGTTAATCAATCGCTTATCCTTTCCACGTCCTGGGCGTAGTTTTTTTTATCACTTTGTGAGAGTAAGAGAGGGTGTGTGGGGGAGAGCGGACATTCGAGCGGTCACCCATCCGACTGGTGTGGTGTCCACAGCGAGTGCTGCTTAACCTCGGTGATCGTATGGACACTGGTGTTCTACCCCCACCGTAGTTTTTTTTTGTAAAAATGTTTATTTATTCGTTCATACAACTTTGGTTAAGGCTTACATAAACATCTAAAGAATTGTCATCAGTCTTATTATAAAAAACAACAATATGGTCCAATTGTTCACCTTCCTGTGAATCTCTTGGCCAGAATTGCACTAGGAGATATACTCCACGGTATAATATAAACAGTCTTTGGTAGCAGAACCTACAGATCTAATTAATATAATAAACTGGGGAAAAAAAAGAATACAAAATAGACAACTTTGGTAAAAACCCCAGAGCGATTAAAGATAAGGAACTACAAACTAATTATAACTAATTAAAACTAGAGACTTATGAACTAAGGTATTTACAGTGAAAGACGTAGTCTTATTAATTAATAGGAACATGATTCCGCATGAGAAATAAACAATCATATGACTAGATTAATTTATAATCTTAATCTACGTGAAAGTAGGTCAAGCATATTAAGGGATATCCATCTGTATTTTTTAAAGTTCAGGCGGTGGAAGTCCAGATAGTCCGCTCTGGGAATGGTGGTGGAGAATTTGAACATCCCGCGATTATTTACAAAGTCCGAGTGTTTAAACGAAATCCTTTTATCTGCTTTGTTCCGCTTCCAATGAAATAGGATAGGTGTATTATTAGCATCTTGGATAATACCTAACAAGGGGAGGCTACAGCAATGGACTCTGGGATTTCAATGAGCTTTTAACTGGTGATTCTATGGCCAAAATAAGTAAACACGTGTCCGAGCGTTCTTGCCAATGCGCCCTGGTTTTTGAGAAAACGAGCGTCAAAGTTTTGGAGTGGGGGGTACACTACGCAAGTTGATTTGGCGCGCGCGATATAAGCCTTAACACGTTCCCGCCGGCATGTACGAGCCGCCCAGAAAATCTTGAACCATCTCAGGGGTTAGTGCGGCGAGGGGATTGACTTTTTCTTTGTGCCCCGCCACGACGCCGCGTCACGACAAACGAATCGCGCGAGGCAAAATCAATCCCCTCGCCGCACTACTCCCCTGAGATGGTTCAAGATTTTCTGGGCCGCTTGTACCACCAGTGGTACACAGAGGGTTGTCCCGTGGGACGGCGTGTACTAGATGTGGTATCTATGATAAAAACTAGTATTTAGGTAGTATTAAAGGTTCGTCGTAAATAAATACTACATAAATTATATTTCACGATTAACAACATTTAATTGACTAGATAAATACCTGGGAAAGGTGTCAGTTTCACAACAGAAGAGTGTAGTTTTTGAAAATAAAAATTAATATTTCGTGGTTTAAATACTAGGTTTTAAAAGAGATAAACTATTCAATTTCGTTGAATTATACAATAAACGAAACGTAAAAGAAAAATAAATGTAAAATAATCACACTACAACGGGGACTCGAAACCAGGACCCTTTGCGTTACGAGGCGAGCGCCTTCACCACTTCGCTAACTGCTATTATGCTGTGACGCAATCATTTAAGGCTTATATCGCGCGCGTCAAATCAACTTGCGTAGTGTACCCCTCACTCCAAAACTTTGACGCTCGTTTTCTCAAAAACCAGGGCGCATTGGCAAGAACGCTCGGACACGTGTTTACTTATTTTGGCCATAGAATTACCAGTTAAAAGCTCATTAAAATCCCAGAGTCCATTGCTGTAGCCTCCCCTTGTAAGTCGTCACAAAAAGGGAAGGCTTGAGGGGCAATATAACCAGTGGCTAATTGGCGTTTAGTTTTTTCTTGGTCGGCAAGGGGACGGATGATATTGTTGTTTATTGATGGGAGTTTGCTGAAATAATTTCTAGTGGTTTTAATGATAAATGAATCAATTCTGGGAATATTAGCTGTGTTGTAAAGGGATTGGTTGTTAACGTATCGCTGCCAGTTAGATGCTTCAGTTCTAAATAGCATACAGCAAGCTCTGAGGCATTTGCGTTCAAAAGCACGCGATTGTTCCATTGAAGTGTTATTAGTATTCCACCAAGTGGGAGCAGCATACGTGATGATAGGTCTAATCAGAAGCATATATAAGATAATTTTTGTTCTGGTGGATAGATATTTGTTATAGAAAAGTCTGCTATTTGCGAGAAAGGCTGTACGGGCTTTGAAGAGTTGTGTATCTATGTGTTTGTTTCCGCGGAGAAGGTAGTCGAGTATGATGCCAAGGTATGATACAGATTTTTTGTGTGGAATATCCACCAAGGTATCAGTGCCTGGTAAGTTCGTCCTTATTTGGAATAGCTTACTGCCGTTTTTGGCTGGTCCACTAAGTTTTGTAAGTGGTTTGCGGAATAGTATGGTTTCACACTTGTTCGGGTTGAGGCAAAGGTTCCAAGAAACATAATAATTATTTATCTTGTTAACCAGATCTTCCAGGTTGTTCCTAGTAATGGCAGCTCGGTTACTGGAGGTATAAACAATAACATCATCAGCAAATGCAATTGCTGAATGAGTGGTGCTCTTGTTGAGGTCGAACAGATTCAGCAGATCGCTGGTAAAAATATTAAAGAGGATAGGGGAGTTGACCGTGCCTTGCTGGAGGCCTTCTTGTATATTGAAAGTAATGGGAGAGAGATGAGCACCACCCCAGGTAACGAAGGATTTGTCCTTAATCATATCCCAAACAATGGAAATTTACCCACCGTTAGCCATGGTGGGAATTGCTTTTTATTAGTTTAAAAAGGAATCCATTATGCCATACTGAAGCGAACGCCTATTCTAGATCCAAGAGTGCAGCACCAACCAATTGGCTATTACTAACTGAAGAGTGAAGGTCAGATAGAAGTAAGTGTATAGCATGGGTTGTGGAATGTCTATGTTTGAAGCCAAATTGGCGGTCCGGGATTATATTGAGTTTATTGCAGTGAAGGGTTATGCTTTTGTTGATAACCGCCTCAAAAACCTTGCTTAGGCTAGGAGTAAGGCTGATAGGGCGGTAACTGGAAGGGTCAGTAGGAGGTTTATTTTTTTAAGATGGGAAGAACCTTTGCTGTTTTCCAAATGGAAGGGAAGTAGGTATGATTAAGCGCATTGTTGAATAAGATCGTTAGGTTATGGATGATGTTGTCGGGTAGGTGTTTAAGAGCAATAGGAGGTATGTTGTGAAGACCGCAAGAGGTTTTATTTGGGAGGTGTCGCAGGATGTTTTTAATGGCGGAGGGAGTACAGAAGGGATGGTTGGTGATATTCGGTACATGGGGTGAATGAGAATTATTTGTGGAACTGAACTGAGTTAATGTCCGGTTCTGGGATCTGTAAGTGTTGAAGTCCCGTTGAAAGTCAGAGGCAGTAGAGTCTACAAGGACTTTGAGGCAGGAGTTATTATTGAGGGATCTGGGAGAGTTAATTGACTCGTAGAAGGCATCAATTTCGTTAAGTTGATCATCTGGGGATGTAAGTATGTAATTGCTGTTAAGTAACGGGATGGTGTTTATGTTGCAGTTACTTCTTTGTAGGGTATTATGATCGTCCTGGTGAATGTGGATTTCCTTGATGTTATTGAATCGGGATGGTCTAAAGATAGCGTTAATTTTGGGAAAGAACAAGTTCGGTTTATGGAAGTCTATTTGTTTAATAGCTTTAGTCCAGTATTTCTCGATAGAGGTCCTGAATTCGTGACGGAGAGAGTTATTGATGTTTTTGAGTGCAATCTTTGATGCACGGGTGATATGGAGCTTGGAAGTGGGATCTGTAATGTGCAAGGAGTGAAGAAGGGATACTATACGACTTTTTGCTTTCTGGAGATTGGTGATTTTACGATTGTAGTAGCGAGAAGAATTATTGAATTGTTTGAATTTTGGTACTACTTTGGAGATGGAGTTCAAGATGGTTGAGTTTATTTTGATTAGATTATCATCTATTTCCGTGATTAGGAGGTTTCTGTCTGCAGGGATGGAGTGATGGTAATTATTGGAAAGATGGGATGTGAAAGCGTCCCAGTTTGTGGATTTGTAGGGAAGGACTCGTTATCTAATTCAATAGAGAGAGAGAGATGACAGCGTGGTCGCTGTCGTATGGTAGAGTTAAGGCTTTTAGGTTAATGTCATTTGTGTGTTTTAGTCTGGAGTCAATTATTGCCAGGTTAAGGAATGTATGCGCAGGTTTGTAGGTAGGATGGGCTGGTGGAATTATTTTGAGTCTATAGACAAGTTCATGGCTGGATTCCCATTGCTTTAGATAACCACCACGACGGTTATTGGCTCTGTCTCCCCAAGATTTGTGCCAGGCATTAATGTCTCCAGCAAGAATGAAATAATTATTGGGTCGGTAGAGGTAAAGACTGTCGAAAAGGTGATTAAGTTCTGATAAAAAGAGTTTCCAATTATCGTTCGTGGCATAGGCACTTATTATGAACAGATTTTGCCACCACGAATTGGGATTTTAATTATTGTGAATTCCAGGATTTCATTATTAGCAGAGGATGGGGAAAAGATTTTAGTGAAAGAAAAAGAGTTTTTAATAAGAATTGCAGTGCCGCCACCATGCGCATTATTGGGTCTATCTCTCCTGATAATACTATAGTTGTCAAATGTCAGATTATGAATAATATTGAGTTTGGTTAAGAAATAAGTATGAGATCGTGATGCAATGTTTTAAGAAAGTTGGAAAGCTCCAGACGCCTGTGATGAGCAACAATAGAATTGACGTTAATTGCTGCTATACTGATTTGTTTTAGACATTCAGAGAGAGTGGGCATTAGTTTGAGAAAAGAGTGTTTAAGGGGTTACACCAGTGTAACAGCCGAAAAAATGCGCTATTTTCATGAATTTTTTTTGGAAATATGAAAAGGCGCTAAGAAAAAAACTCTTAAAGTATGTTGTTAAGCATATATTTAAGTACAAAAAAAATGTTTTTCATCAAAAAGTAATGCAAAATGGCGTCTCTACAATAATTTTCCTGAGACATCTTGACAAAAACGCGTTCTACGGCACGCACTAGAGCACATGCAATTTTGAAACTATTACAAAAAAAAATGTTTTTCTTAATCTGCATGAGTATAGCTAGAGAAACACGTACGGATATTTAAAAATTCGAATTTTTGGATATTTGGCAGTTGTTTGAAGTTAAAACTCACTTTTTCGCCAAAAAACAGCAGTTATTTGGTTATACAAATTTTTCTAATTAACATATCGAAAATTCCGTACGTGTTTCCCTTCAAAATGTTGTTGCAAAGATGTGTATAAAATTTTATTTGAAAATATGCAAAATTGATGGAGTTATGTTGCGTGCCGATTTGAAAAATCGTGTTTCGAGAAAAACGCATTTAAAGTTTTAAAATGAGTTTTAGACGTGAAAAAGTTTAAAAATCGACTAACAAAAATTTTTTAACCTTATTCTGCAGCCCCAGGACCATAAAGCTGCCCTTCCTGGTCCAATAATTTCTCCTGATCCTCTTTTCTTAAACATTTGATGTTGGATGCTTTTGCCTCATTTTGCCTCATCGGCCAACGACAACTCGGTCTGCTTGACTCGCTTAGCATCACTTTCAAGGCAAAAATCATAAGATTGAAAGCCGATATCCATCTCTAAAACCTTCATAGCTCATAATATACTAGTTAGACCATCATTGACGTTTTTACCACTTGAACGAGACTTAGGAGCTAAATTCCAAACTGTAGCATTGAAACTTTCATTACTATTCTGCGTGGAGCCTCCTAAGCCGCGATTTAACAACTCATTACGACTCAATTCATCATAAATTGGTATGTTAGCTTTGTACACGTCTTCAGGTAATGGCGATTTATGATGAAATTCACTCAAAGTTACATTTACCGCTGTTGGTCGCATAAAAGACGTTCGAGGCGCTTGGGGAAAGGCGCAAAATTTCATACAAAAAAATTGTTTTCAGGGTTAAAGCGTTTTGCCTCATATTCTTGAAGGTTCAAAGTACCTTTTAAGCTAATAAAAAAAAATCGATTTTTTGAAAATTTTACACTGGTGTAACCCCTTAAGGGGGGGGGGGGAGGGTAAGGGATTGCGTTATCACGAAATCGATTTTTTTTGCTTTTTCTTATAGTTCAATATTTCGAGAGTATTGTCCCAAAATTTTAAGATAATCGGAGAAAAACTCTCAAATTTATTGACCAGTTAGTCGTTATATTTTCGGTCGGGCGTTTGCCGCTCACATCAGTGATTTTATAATAGTAATGTGGCATACGAAAATCTGAAATACGGGATTGTAAACTGTAAATGAAAAGCGTTTAGACTGAGTGGCGAAGCGACAAAAAAATTAAAGAAAAAACGGAGAAGTAAAATACTCGGCGGAAAAGGAATTTATCTTCACTTTTGTACAGTTAAATCTTTAAACGCGGTTTTCTCGAAACCATGTTTTCAAAGTCCGTGATCACTGCCATTTAAAACATACTTCACCGATTCTTTTCAAACTTGGTGCATACCTTCTATATAAAAAATACCTCCCCCCAACGATTAGTATGATATTTTTTTTTTTGACATTAAGGGGTTTTTCCAGTAGTAAAATGACGGAAATTTTAGTGAAAAATCGCAATTTTTGCTTCAAACGACCACCAAAAATTTAAAAATGAAAAAAATAACAATTAGCGATCGTCGGGGGGAAGATTTACTCATCTTCTAACTAAATTTTATTGTTATTTTGATTTCTGATACTTTTCTGTTGAGATACAGTGATCACCGCAACACGTGTTTTTCGAAAGGCGCTCTCGGAAAAGCTCTGTTACCGGCTTATTTGTTGATATTTTGCAACCAAAAAATTACAAAATGTTGTTGATATAACAATATACAGGGTGTAACAAAAATTCTAGGACACTTTTTCAGTATAGATAATATGCACCAAAAGATGAAAAAAAAGTCTATAAAGTTTTGTCTAAAAACCACCCCCTATCGAGATACAACCCCTTTTGTAAAAAGTTTTAAAAAAATCATATCTCCGAAATGGTACGTCGTAGAGGACCGATTTTGATTGCAATATAACCGGGAGAGACTAAAGTTTACGAACAAAAATATCACTATCTACGCAAAGGAAGATTTAGTGTTTGTCCTTAATTTTTCCCAAGTTGTTACAAATCTGCTACGATATAGGTAATTGAGGTTGTTCTGATTAAACAAGAATAAATGCTACTTAACAGCAATAATCGCAGCAATTATATTTTTTTCTATTATCTTTGACGTTCTCCGGTTATATTGCAATCAAAACGGGTCTTCTACAACGTACCATTTCGGAGATATGATTTTTTAAAAATTTTTTACAAAAGGGATTGTATCTCCATAGGGGGTGGTTTTTAGACAAAACTTTGTAGACTTTTTTTTCATCTGTTGGTGAGTACTATCGATACTGAAAAAGTGTCCCAGAATTTTTGTTACACCCTGTATAATGTGCAAAAGGTTCGAACAAATTTGCTTTATTCGTTCGTCTGAAAAAAAATCGCAAAGAAAGTGTTTTTTTGCCCTGAAACCCTTACCCCCCCCCCCTCCGCCCTTAATGTACTTCTATTCTATTTCATACATCTCATCAACACTTTCCAATTCTAGAACATTTGCCTTTTATTTTTTCTATTTCGGTTGCCCTCTTTGCAATGTCGGGATAGTTGAACCAACAACGCGTCGCATCGTGATCGCAATGGATAGCCAGAACGTCACAGTCGCCACACACATAATACATAACTAGGATCATGATATTTGTCAAAGGTATAAAACGCCAGGTCTTTTTCTTCTTATTCAAACATTATTTTATTAATAAAAACATTGATACATAGTGTAAAAGTTTCGAAACTTAATTTCTACATCGTGTATAATTTATAAAAATAGAGAAATCCTTGTTTCTAAAAGTTCATGCAAGATCTTAAAACTGATATATTCAGTAATATTCCCTAAATGGCAAGTTTCATTAGCGTATATATGTATATAGTAATTTATATGAAAAATACATTTATTTTACCCCGATATCATACACTATAAGTACTCAGTACACCTTTATGCATACATAATAATGAACACCCCACCATTATAGGTTCGCATTTGTCGCCTGGTTCCGGTATGTTGTTAAGAGAAATTGAAAAAACTAATAATATCGATTGATTTACGGCGTCAAAAACTATAAGAAACTGTGATTAGATTGAATCTAGTTACATTATTAAACAACTGGCGAAAGAAAAACTGAAAAAAGACCGAACGTGTAGAGGAGATGTGTTGTCAATAATAATAATAATTCAACCATTGATTTAATGCCAATTCCACTACTGTTTGCGCCTTGTTTATGAAACTGAGCAAGAATTTGCAAAGTGCCCATATCCTTCTAACGCAGTTTCACAATCCCTTTTTGGAATTCTTCATTCGCCATGGCATAATTATTGATTTACAGCAAAATTAATTGTACAGTATTCTTCGCGTTCTTGCCATCCCGAATAGCATGGTATCATTGTCTTTTTTCCTCAATTCTCTTTAATAACGTACTGAAATAACCGTGAAAAAGAGACCTATAACTATAACCCGAAGAATATCACACACAACAGTATAAAGATCAGAAGAAGTCCTTTTACAAAATTATAAAATAAAAAATAATTATTGATTATGTAAACGCCGCCTAACGGATCCTGAACCATCTCGGCGGAAAGTGCAGCGAGGGGACTGATTTTGCCTCGCGCGATTCGTCTGTCGCGGCACGGCGCAAAGGCAAAGTCAGTACCCTCGCCGCACTACCCCCCTGAGGTGGTCCAGATATGTTTTGGCCCACAGTACACGTTTTCGTAAAACTTGCCCTTCTGTTTGCACAATAGTCCGTAATTTATAATACTGAAACGTATATTAAAGAGATCAATTACGAAATCGTTATAAATATGAAAAGTTGTAATATTCAGTGTCTCTTTACAATTTTAACATTCTGTTTATGCATTGGAATCGTCGATATAACCTATCAAAGGAATGAACCTAAAAACCGTAGGGCTTATGAAATAATAACATGGTGCATCCACGGAGTATGGAATTAAAACTACGCTCTCAATATTGATAGATGCTTTGCAGTACACAGAACAGTAGAGTCTGCTGCTGCTCCTTAGCTTGCGAGAAAACACGACATAAATAGTTTTTTGTGTATACAAGGTGCCTCAGCTAAGGTGCAGGTCTCTGAACCCTGATAGCTGAGGTAATTCTAATATAGGGAAGTGACATTCGTAATGTCGTATCTTAATCCATGGCCCAGTTATTAGCTGGGACACCTTGTATATTACAGACAATGTATTTTCGGACTACAAGACGCACCGAACGATGAGACGCACTTCAAATTTAGAGACGATTTATTGAAAAAAATATTTTAATGTTACCTTCGGACCATAAGACGCACCGAAAATTTGAGTCCATTTTTTTATATAAAAAAGTGCGTCTTATAGTCCGAAAAATACAGCAAAATATAATAGGCAGAAATTTTACAAGTAGCCCGGTCATTTTATACAGGGTGTCCCAAGACTTTGGACGCACCCGCAACCAGGTGATAGCTGAGGTAATTCTAATATAGGGATGTAACATTCTCAACGTCCTGTCTCAATCCGCGGCTGAGTTATTAAAGAAAAATGACAGCCACTCAGAGGGCTCCATTAGGCCCGGCCGCGCAACAGTAGAAGTTCTGCACCAATATGGTACCATACCAGTAGGAACTGTTGCGCGGCCGGGCCTAACGGAGCCCTCTGAGTGGCTGTCGTTTTTCTTTAATAACTCGGCCAGGCATTGAGATAGGACGTTGAGAATGTTACATCCCTATATTAGAATTACCTCAGCTATCACCTGGTTCCGGGTGCGTCCAAAGTCCTGGGGCACCCTGTATAATGCCCACTGTTCGTTGGACAGTGTGTTGAATCTATCGTTGATATTTTTTATCTTCATTTTGACTAGGTCTGCTGGATTTCATTACGTTTGGGCTGGGTAGGACCAACTTCAAATTCGATTACGACAAAATACGTGGTTGGCCTTTGTGAAATAAATGCGACTGCGTGGATAGAGAAACTGCGCCTTACCAGAACGGACATCCCGCATAGCCACTACATGGGTACCCAAGGCAGTGTAAAGAAGGATTATTAGAGTTATCTGCTGTTACTGCAAAGGCAGATAGTAAATTGATTTTTTTGCGAAGAGAACAGTACACGAAAAGTAACTGTAAAAGTAAATGTATATCAAAAAGAGGTCGCGTGCACAGCTACTGTTCGGTTCTGTAACTGCAAGTACTACAGTTCTTTGTCTTTGTCGAATAAATGAGGTGCCTAGAACACAAGGGGTATAAGTGACATTCTCAAAAGAACTGGGATCTGTGCCATGAAACTCTGAATTTACCATTTTATTTAGTGGTAAAGGGATCTAAGTGAAATGTCCACCCTGTACATGGTTTACGATTCTTGAATAAAAAAAAATGTTGTATTATATTGTGATTTGTGAGCATTTGTGAACATTGAACTTAATTGTCTCAGAACTAAATAAAAGTCACTTGTACCCCTTGTATTCTAGGCACCTTAAATGATGTTTATGATTAAGTATGATTATAATGACTGTATTTTTACTTTGACCGGGGGATATATTGTGTTGATTAAAGCACACGTTTTAATTTCCTTAAGAAAGCGTATCACTATATGGACCACCACCCTCTTGGGCAGGGTTCGCCAGCTGCGGCACATTGCACGATTACAATTCACGCATCGCATCCTTGCACCTACTTATTTGTTTTACGTAGACACCTTAAATGCATCCATCTTCATATTTTCAATACCTGCGTGCTCTCAGTTCAATTCATACAGACTTTTTACTCATTAGTTCGCCATCTTCCTCCCCTGAACGGCACGGATTCTACCCCTATCCCTATTTTTTAACCCAAACCGTGAACGTAAGAAAGTACTCGTTTGTAAAAAAAATTGGTGCATGGTATGCAAAACATTTTCAACCTTGCCGCATGGTAAGTACTTAATCCAATACCTGCCACCTCTGTTCTAGGCATTCTATATAATTACCGGACATTTTATAGAATTACCGAAACATGTTATGGCCATTTTGCACAATGTATGTTCGAACGAGCATTCTATACAGTAGCCGGTAATTTTATTAAATGGTGACGTTAAACACATTACCCGGCACATACATGTATACATTTACGACGAAAACATACAACCAATAATATAATTGTGCATTGGCGACCGATTACTGCAAATTGTATTTTGTGGTCAATTGTTTAAATCATGTTTTAGTAGGATTTTTTTATTCAAAACAGAACATGCTGATTATTTATAAAAAAAACAAATTGAAATGTCATTTATAATTTTTTAAACTGATTGTGAGACCCTTTGTTCGAGATACGAGCTACCAAGTTATGAGCTGGTGAGTTCCGGTCCGCGCGGTTCGAATATCAATTCGAGGCATACAATGTATATGCGCAAAAAAGTATAGACACGCGGTCTGCAGGTAGAGGGGCATCGGTCTATGGTTAGGCGATTGTGGGAAGGGGGCCGATCACTGGTTATGTGCAAGATTGCAGTTGCAAATAAATGAGCCTCTCAACTTGTAAAGCGTGTGTCACCATTGTCTACGGGAATTTATTTCTAGCAATTGTCAACGCTTTATTTGTTACGGCACTCGTTTATACAAGCAGTACCGATCAGTTGTTGCCAATCGCAACTTCTACCCATCAGACAGCGCATCTATACTTTTTCGGAAGGCAAACCACAATGTTTTGGAAGCTAGAATCTCAAGAATGGGGGTCCAGATAAAAAATGGTGGAGGACTTTCGAATTTATTTTGTTACGAGCAATCAGCATGTTCCCCGTTTGTCTCATAATTTTGGGACCCCCTATGTAAAGATAGCATTGGCTCGGTAAAGGTTCGCTCGTCGAGTCTGCATTGGAGTCATTTTGTTACGTTCCCGCGTCGAAGCGCCCTTTGTCAGTTTTACGCCAGGGCGACGCATTTCAAAAACTTGTAAATTTCTTCAAGACATAACACTGCGATTGTCTTGGTCGAGACTGGCAAATAGAATCGAAATAAGTTCTAAACATGAGATTTCATCAAATACAATAGAGACCTTGTTAAATATAAAATTAAAGAACATAACCAGTGTGAACCATCAATTAGCCTGACCTCATCATTACCACGACCTCACACCTTCATTATCATCTTTCGACTGTAGTAGGACTCAGTCTCGTCACGAGTAAATTGGTCTGACCATTGAATGAAAAGGGGACAAAACTCTGGCTTTGCGAAAGAAGTCGAAGGCGCACCGTTTACGTAGCCTCAAGGTGTGACGCATAGTCTTGAAGTAACACTTTGCAGCTCCATTTTTTAAGTGATACGTACGCATAAAAATGATATGCATGTGTTTGGTAACATTTTGATCAGCAAAATCTTACAAATAAATTGGTATAAAGTTGTTTCATCGATACAAAGACATAGACCTTTCTTAGTTTCACATTTAAGACTTGACTGATTCCCACGGACCCCCCTCCCCCTGTGACGAGGATCATCCACGATCCTTTACCGAATCATTAGAGCAAACCTTTACCAACTCAATACTGTACGGCAATACCAGCAACATTGAAAAAGAAATCTTAGACGCATTTCAACATACTGAATAAGTATAAATAAAAACGTATGCGAATTAAAGGTACGTTTGTTTTACATTATGTTTGTATGTTGTAGATTTCATAAGCAACAAACGAATAATAGATAGTATATGTATAACGGATAATACGATAGTTTATTTCTCTTAAGCCGTATTTTGAAGGTTCCCGGATACAATCCAATTCACGAGGAATTATATATGGTCAAATATTAATTATTCGTATTAAATGATGTATATTTGTGAAGTAAAACTTTTGTACAATAGATAACAGCTGTTCATCCCGGACAAACAATTCCAATTTTCTGCAACAAAGATTTAATAGACAACGACCGATTCTGAATTCGCTGTACAAGAAAACTATTCTCTCAATATGAACGTTATTTTTCTTGCGCTGTAGATTTTTATGGTCAACTCCAAATTTACATTCAATGCATACAGCATTGCTGATATCATTACCTTTATATTACTATTACTTTTAACGATTAATTCTAATTTGATACATCTATTGTTAAGTTTCAAATGTGAGTTTTTCACGAAAGTTTTCAAGCAAGTTAGTGTTGTAAGTTATGTGTCATGTGAAGACAGTGCAACAAACTGACTCGAGAAGTTTGGTTCCGTAAGAGTTTAGGAAGCCGACACACAAAAATTCTAGGCGAACACATGCTTTAAGTGCGTGCATGTTCGTACGGTTCCCGTTGTATTTCATACATATCATCGGAATTACTTTCCAGGTAGAAATAAAACTAGGTAAATGTAACTGGAGTACAAATGCATCTATGTTTTTCTTACTCTTATGATGATTGTACAATTGTGTGTAACTTGTAAAGTATAAGTTAAGAAAGGATATCGCTATAATTCTCACGTGATTACCCTTAGTCAGTATGTTGAAAAACGTATAAACCGATGTTGACTTCAATATTAAGTGATTAAACTTTCAATTTGATGTATAGCAAAGTCGTATTGACATGTTTAACAGAAGAGGGAGCATCGAAGGCTTCGAAAATTTTATAAAATAATATTATGTTCAGAACAATTTGATTTCATATAAGACTGTGCAGCATATTATTAGATTTAAAACGGCATATCAATATATATATAATAGATATGTTCTAGAGTTAGTTTCTGTGGATACAGTGTCTTATATCTACAGTTACCTGCAGATATAAAGGCACAAGGCAATAGACAGCTCTAGACAGAGTCTTGGATGCCGAAAATTTGTATGATCATAGTGTGTCATCGTTAAGAAAACTTTATACTCAGATATTTACGTATACAAAAGTTGTGGTTCCTCAGAGAGTACATTTATAAAATATCAAGGTTTCTGATTAGATTTTGGTAACTCGTGTAATAATCAGCTAATTTGTATAAAGTTTCGATTGATTTGTGCAGGAACTGGAAAAATTTAATTTCTCATCATTGCGGTAGTCACAAATGCCCAGCGACCATACACATTTAGATTAATGAAGGTATTTTATATAAAAATTACGGTTGCATTCTTCGACGACCCTGTGTGTTTTGTCACTTAATGTACGGTTCGGGACAAAATAATTGATTTACTAACGCACAGCATATAGCATAGACAGCAAAGAAGAATATCTTACCATTCTGCATGCCTTTTACTGCGCCACGAAAATGCAAAAATTATCTAATATTCGTCACGCAAAACGATACAAGCGGGGAAGAAGTATGCACAGTGGAAGGTCCTTCTTAAATAGTAACTTTTAAAACATAAATCGCTGCTCTTCCCAGATAAAACATACTTCTAATACTACTGATAACAGAGACATATGGGTTTTTTAATTACACACAAATATTATATAAATAAGAAATTGAGCCCTTTGTAAACCCCAAACTCAAAGTAAATGTATACATTAAGTGATTAAAATGCAGTACGATTATCCGTTAGCATAAGTACGACATATGTATGTACAAATTCAGGATACATTGTTCCACTAGCTAGACCCTTGAAAGGCCTACTGATATCATATATCTTTTTCGACATATTGAATTTAGAGGAATTTCACAAGTTCGTAATATGCATTCAATTGGATATGTTCTATATAACATATTTAAGCCTCATCAATTGTCATGTATTTAATGTGTCTGGGGAAGGGGGAGATTAACATTATGCGTCATAACGAATAGTTTTTCAGTTCAAGTGTAAATGGAGGCATCGGCGACACGAGCCATGCAGCTCAGCTTATATTATAATAACTTTTCCCAGACTACCGGTAGTTTCCGACTATCCGGTGCATATATTTGAAGAAAGACTTGTGTGATGATCAGTCCGGTGCTAGCCAGTCTTCCAGTATACATGCGCTAATCAGAAATAGTTCCGCAACGCAAAAACCTATGGTGGGCTATACAGCTATATAGCGTTATACAGTGTCATGCATATCGCAGATTCATTAATATGTATCAAACTGTACTATCGTGCGAAATACCTCCATCCCTCATATCTGAGATATGCAAAAAGTGGACTGTCAAGGCAATCTAACGCCTTCAAAGAACTGTTTAAGGAAGAGATCAAGGTATTACGTTTTGTTCATTGACAGAGCCATCAATTTTGCATTTCAATGACTCAAAAATACACCGGGTTTTAGGGAAATCCGTAGATGTACATTATACTTAGGTGTTACATCCCCGCGTCTAAACGCCTTTTGCCAGTTCGACGCCAGGACGACGCGCTTGAGAAACTAATAAATTCCCTTATGAAAGAACACTGTGATCGTCTTGGTCGAGACTGATAAATAGTATAGAAATAAACACATAAATCTAGTCGAACCATGTGAATGTAAACTCGAAAACTCCTAAGATTAGCCAGTTCTAAATATCAGATTGCATCAGATACAATGGAGACTTTGTCCACAAGAAAATGTACATCTGGCACCAGACCGTTGTCTAGTTCGCGAGACACTTGAAAGGGAAACTTAGACAGATCCTTTTTCGAGTGCATTCTCGATAAGCGTGTTTGGATGCTGGATCAGGTCTTCATTGTTTTTCCGAAAACCGTTACAAACCGTCGTAGTGGGAGGGCCCAAAATCTTGTATATATACTGGTGCCCTCCGCCATGAAGCTCAGTTAGTCTGTTACTCAGAAGCAGTTAAGAAAGTCAGTCAGAAAAGTCAGTGCAGTCAGTTAGTTCAGTTAGAAAAAGTCAGAGAAGAGCCGATGTTATTATTTCAAAGGCTTTATTCCAAAATCCTAATCCAGAAAAATTCCAAATAACCTACAACTTGAACCTTACGTGGAGTCGAAGTAAAATCTGGTCAAGTGAGTAGTTCGAACGCGGGTGAGCATTGAACAACAACAGTTGCATCAGAGAGTAACTGAGATTCGCGGGAATCCCTTCAACTTCTGATCCGGATCGGAACAAAAAAGTCCATATAGAGAATAATCAAGGGGCGAGATAGCGCTTGGTGAATCTTGTGTGGACTCAAGTAGGGAAGATGCGGCGAGACTTATCATATTTTCCTTAACTCCAGTGACTAAAGAACTCACAGGCCTTCCAGTTGAAATGTTAAATGTGTTCCGAGTGTAACTTCCAAAACACGAGATACAGTGTAACAAAATTGTGCAACATGTCAGTGTCAGTGAACTTAAATGCAAAATTAAAGAAGATTCTAATCAGTGTCAACTATTAATTAGCCAGACCTCATCACTATCACAACCTTCACTCTTCATCATCACCTTTCGATCGTAGTACGACTCAGCCCCATCCCGAGTAAATTGGTGTTACCATTGACTCACAAGGGAGCAAAATTCAGACTTTGTGAAACAATTCTAAGCCGCACCGTTTCCGAAAGATCGAAGTGTGACACATAGTCCTGACGTAACATAGGTATAAGTATAAAAGTGCATAACTTCTCGCGTACTGCATCCATGTATGCGTAATTCATTTCTACATTTATATTTATTAAATCTCTAGATATGAAGCACTGTATATCTATAGCTGCACGGTGATTTGTGATTCTCAACAGCCAAACTGATCATCTCCATTTCTGCTAAGTTTTACAATTTTGGCACACAACTCTTAACTTTAAAATATTCTAATAGTGTCTTAGGCAGTTGTGATTACTAGCAATAATTTGTTTCCATGTGACGGTGCACGGTAACAGGCGCTAGTACGCTATGCCCTCCTAAACATGTACTTGGTTGCAAAGAAGCACTTTCACTCTTATTTACCATTACCAACAACGGCTCAACAAAAGTCATCTGCTCGCTTTCTTCATGAGGCGTCATAGTGCTGTATCCATGATCGCTATCGCCGGCGGGAGGTCTATAACTAGTAGGGACCTTATAAGGCGACGGCACCCTTTCCCTTAGATCCATTGTCCTCTCTTCATGTTCCACTCGTAGGGTATCTGGTGGTGTATGGAGGCACTGATGCTCCGAATTCCGGCCATTTCGGAGTCGGTAACAGAAGAGCATGAGGCCAAGAATAAGTAGAAGGGCAAGTACGCCCCCCGCAACAGGTCCCACGGACGGTCGGGTAACGTCAGTCGACTGGGAATCTGTCAATCAAGAGATGTCAATAGAGGAGTTTGATACGGAATACAGTGTAACATTTGCAACATGAGCGTTTCCATATAATATGACTGGTATTTGTTTCTACAAAAAAAAATACCCAAAAAGTGTTAAAAATGAGGAGACATAAGTATGTTGACTAAGTACAAAAGGATGTGGCATCCGATCCAGTTGTACAGTTAACACGAAGTTCTTTTTATGGAAATATGTGAAGTGAGAAATATATGAGGAAGTAAAGAAACAGATTTATTAATTGAATATAGAGAAACCATTTTCGTAAGAATTTAGTGAATTGAATTAGAAGTAAAGAATGCATTGAATCAGCATAATTACTTTTTTATGGATGTTTCAGTTTTACATACTTTGCCGGCATAGTAGTGAGCCAGGAAATGTGAAGACTCATCTTTTTATAATATAAAGCTTTTTCGTGAATTTGTTTGAATACTGAAATACAATTCATAACAAAATACTGTGCATAGTTTGATTTCAATAGCTTCTTCTTTTTAATGATATAAGATACCATAGTGTAATAAAAATTCATACCGCAATTATAGCAACATTTGCAACACCGTTGTGATTAAGTCTTCGTTTTCAAACACTTGTTGTAGAAAATATTGTTGATCGTACCGTATATTCTACATAACAAAGTGAATCGGTTATTTAATTTTGAAAAAGCATTTATATTTATAAAAAGACAACAAAGAATGCATGACAGAAATAGCGAAAGGTAAAGAAGGAGAAAACCTGTTTTGGGCAATAGTTGCTGAATAATAAATTGTTGTAAGTTTTGTATAGCAAAATAGATTGTTCGTTATTAATATGCTTAGAGAACATCATGATGCGGGAAATATTGAAAAGACGGCCCCGTCACTAATATTTGAGAAACCAGCGGTTTTGGATATATTTTATTGTGTGGAACACGAATCTGTGATTTAAAATGGTCCCTCTCGTTTCGTTAAAAACATATAAGCATTTGATACGTATCAATGACCAGCTGGATACAAAATGGAGTTTATTTCTTCGCCATAGAATTTGCTTATCTAACCCTCCTGTTAAAACCCAAAAGTGTCCTGTAAATTTTCGTTCTTTATTCCGAAACTGTCAATAAACCGATTATATTAACACAAAATCGTCCACCTTAAATTTGTGTTTCAGATTCTTTGGTAATGAAATTTTTATAAGCATATTGACGGCATTTTTCGTATTAAAATAATACAAAATATGATGACATTTATATTACTTAACACATTGTTGACCGGCATTTTTACTGAAAATTTATCTTATGTCACCGGCGATTATTTCGTCATGAAATGTGAAGTTAAACAATAAAAATAATGTTTAATAAATTTTATTTATTATTCCACTTTTAACCCTTTGCACTTCGCACTTCTAGTTCTTCTCTTATTTTGTCGCCGCACAGGCGACAACGGAGTGCAAAGGGTTAATATTTCTTTTTCGTATGATAAACAGTATAACTGACCAACAATTTCACTATATGGTCACGAATAGAGAGAACAACAGCGATGCGAAAAAAAACGCATCACGAGTATACTCGTGGCCGGTCAGCAACGTTCGGCCATGAAAACACGAGTTAACTCGTGACCGGTCAACAATGTGTTAACACATTTTTTCATGTTTCTCAAAAAAGGGAAATCATCGCAATTGTATCATGATTAGTGCCATTTTAATCAGAAAAACCTTACCAATTTGTCAACCCCATAAAAGTACAAAAAATGTAAAGCTATGGTCAAGTACAGGCGGCGGCAGATTACTTGACCGGTTCACCCACAATATATGTACATACAGGGTGTCCCAGGAAGTCGCGCGGTTCTGGAACCAGGTGATAGCTGAAGTAATTCTAATATAGGGACGGAACATTCTCAACGTCCTATCTCAATCCGTGACCGAGATATTACAGAAAAACGACAGCCAATCAAAGAGCCCCATTGGGCGCGGCAGCGCGACACTTTCAATTGGAACAAGTTAATGTCTTGTAATAGCGGGAGTGTTTATGCCGCCGCGTGAACGGAGCCCTTGAAACGGATACAAAACGAGCACTAATACACTACCACGAAAAATGTATCGATGAGTCTATGGCACTGCGTCACTGTGGTTTCCGGTGTCACCAAAAAAAGGTCTAATTTATGACTCATCGATACATTTTTCGTAGTAAGGTAAAAGTACCAGTAGTTGACCAGTTAAGAGAATTCTGCCACATGAACAATAATAACTACTTCCTCGGTTATTGAATAGCGAGAGTCGATGATTGTAGACAATCTTTGAACCGTCTAGATTATGTAACACAACTTTTAACTTTCTAAAAAAAAGCTAAGTTATACACATGTAAAACATAGATTTAAAATTTCAGTAATTTCTTTAGAAGTTGACCACTTCTAAAAATGAGAAAATTAGTAATTGACCACTCTGTTCGTTAGTAGTTGACCACTAGTACTAGAAGGCAGGTTTGAGCCATAATGCTGGGAATCATTTTAATATCGTTTAGTTTCACTAATTGCCAACAAAAATTATAATTTAACATTAAAACAAGAAAAAATAAAAATCAATTGTATAACAAGTTCATTTTCGGTAACAAGTTTTACACCCCTTTTTCGCGAACACTTTGTTGCCCTTGAAGGTAAAAAAAATTGCTGTTTCATCACAATTGAAAATGCAAAGCCAAATTTACGAGCTGCTGCTCTTATTGGTGTCTTGTGCAACCGAACATCTTCAATGGCTGCCTTCATCGGCATCATTCGGCATCTCTATATCAGTAATGAAATAATTTCTGAAGTAAACAATTAAGTAAATCGATTTTAACTTTCCGATAGTATTTATAATTTTAAAAAAGTGGAAATTGACCACTAATTGACCGTACATGCAGTCAATAGTTGACCATGTGATCATCCACTAAAACGCGGTATGCTACAATATGTAAAATTATATTTCGTATGTGTAACAAATGTAGATGTAAAATAGATACATTATAAATCGTAAACAAATTTAAATGAGAAACATCAGTAATTGACCACGCCGGTCAACTACTGAACATAGTTAGAATAATAATGTCCAGTATTTGACCCCTTAATAAACTATTGATTTTTGTCGTTAAAATAACAAAATCGATGCACATGGAAAGGCTGTGACAATTTAAAAAGAAAATAATTCGGTCGTGAAGAGTTTACAACTTATGGATTTTTTTTACCTGAATCGTAAGTACAGCTGTTCTTAACAGAAACGTTAAGGAAATAGAAAGATGGCGGCTTCTTACTAACCTTAATCCGTAGTTTGTATGCATACATCACTGCACATGCAACTATTCTAAAAATTAATTAACAGATGTCATGGCATTTGATGCTCACTTGCATCCAAAGTGCACACCATATAAAAACCTCATTTTTTATGTTTTTCTGAAAACTGGTCAACTACTGGTACTTTTACCTTATTGTATGAGTGCTCGTTCTGCATCCTTTCAAGGGCTCCGTTGACGCGGCGGCATAGACAATCCGACTACTACAAGACTTTAACTTGTACATACCAGTAGGAAGTGTCGCGCTGCCGCGCCCAACGGCGCTCTTTGATTGGCTGTTGTTTTTCTTTAATAACTCGACCGAGTCATTCCATATGAAATCAACACAGGGTATAAACCTGACCATCTTAGAATTTTATGAAATTTGGTATGAAGGTTGTCCTTATAGAGATTAAGAAAAATGGCTATGTAAAGTTTCCTAAAATCCGCCAAAAAAGCGTAACCGACATATGTTAAAATCGCCATAACTTTTCTCTTAATTGAACTTGAGAGATGGGAGTGGTGTCATTTTACTCGGTTTTAAATGTCCCTTCTTTTGATGTACAACACAACATACTTTGTTATAAGAAGTTTTTGTACTGATTTTGCCTAGCGCGATTCGTCTGTCGCGGCGCGGCGCAAAGGCAAAGTCAGTCCATTCGTCGCATATCCCGCTGAGATGGTTCAGGATCCGTTAGGCGGGGTTTACGTGGGGCCGCGCAAAGTAATGGCAAGAAGAATATGGGGGGTGAAAGGGGTAATTTATTTTAAACCGGGTGTGCGCCAGTTGTTTGCGAACGAACAACCCAGATACATCCTTCATGCACGAGTACCTTAACCGATACAAAGTGCGACAGCAAATCCTGATCGCATGCAAAACTGAAAAATATGGGTTTTTAAAAAGCAGATTTCGGTCACGTAAGAGATGGGGTCCTACCTCTCGTAACCTAGATGGAGACGTCGACGTGATCGGCCCGCAACACCCCTCGCGCGATAAGTTAACAGTAAAAGCAAAGCCTTTATGTGCTGTCAGTGAACTCGCTACCCTCAGTAACCTTGCGATTTTGGTGTAGAACAAGCGAGGACACATTTTCCACTCTATTAACTTGCCACTAACGACAAGAACAGATGTAACGATCGGTTTCGGAAACACTAACCAAAAGGGTAACTTCCTTCTTCTATCGTTTTTCTGACATCTAACTTTCTATCCCTCGTACTAGAGCTAAGAATAATGTCACTAACATTCCGCACGGAGGTTAGAGCCTCGTTTAGTTGTAAGATTGGGGAATGGGGATTGGGTTTGTTTTCAAAGGACAATTTCCTAATAGAAACAACAAGACTAAAGTGACGCCCAAAACGTTCCCCGCCGTACTTTCAGAGGTCAGTACCAGAATATCCTACCACCGAACTCCCACAAAGTAAACCATGGTCCACGTCCACTAGCTAACACAATAGGGATTATGGCAGTTCAAGGAATTGTTGCGAAACGGATACACCACGTAGTAAGTACTATTTCCTGGTCGTAATTATTGGTCGATTTTGTCGAACAAGATGTCATTTTAAAGATAAAGGTTCAAGGCACGAGAGTATAGTTTCCAATTTTTAAAAAAAGTTTTTAGTGATATCTATACTGTAGATCAATAATTAATATTGTTTTAGACGATTTTTTCAGCGAAAACGTGATTATATGAAAATTTGAAAATATACGCTTGTGCCTTGAACCTTTCTCTTTCGAATGACACTTTGTTCGACAAAATCGGCCAATTATTACGGCCAGGAAAATATGTCGTAAACCCTTTCGACTCAACGAGTTGAAGCACGTGTTTAAAGTCTGACTGTGCGGCAACAGCAGTTTCCTGCGTTTTAAATAAATCGGGGTTTCGGCTAGAATCCTGAGCGAGCGTAGTCTTACGCTTCTAGGAATCTAGACACACACCAACCCATGCGTGTAAATGTGACCTTATGGTGGGGGGATCAACTTCACCTTTTCCGCCACGTCTTTCGAGGGGCGCCTTTGTGCTACAATTATATTTCACGAAATCGGTAAGAATCAGTCGAAAACACGATTTACGCAATACGTAGCCATACGTTTTCTAGGCTGCAATTCTAGACCGATTTTAACGAATGAGGTCTTGTTGTAAAGATAATATTTAAAAAAAAGATAAGATTGTTAAAAAACATTTTCGTTTAAAAAATCATATCTAAAAAAAGTTATTTTTCAAAGCCGTATTCTGAATAAACAAAAACTTTTTCCAAAAAATCCGAAAAGCTACGTTTGTGTCTTAAACCTTTATCTTAATAATAAGACCTGAATCTTACAAATCGATCAACCGTTACGACCAGCAAAACGAATGGCGTAAACCCTTGAGAAATGCTTGGGTACCCAACGCCCTTAAGTGTAAATATTAACAGGTTGGGTCCCACGTGGCCACCGGTGGTACATTTTTCAATTCGTAAGTGGACCACCGTGTCCACCGAGTTAAAAAACGACACCCTCTACGTAACCATCGCCGCTAAATTACGACAAAGATCTCGCGCCGCGTCGAACCCGCGTACGAAACGGTGTACAATCGCAGTTTACAATACGGGAACTATAATACAATAAATACTATTTATTCAATACAATCGCAGTGTTTAATAAAAATACATCCATAACACGCGCCGCGAGTTCAATTAATAAGTGCAAAAACGCAGTGCGAGCCACCCTGACGACCACAACCACCCAACACGCAACGTAATACATCGAAATAAGCACCGGTAAAGAAGCCGGTAAACAACCAACGCTGCAACACCCACAACCAAGTTCCCGAAAACCATAACATGGATCTAAGGATTCTACAGATTAACCTTCACCGAAGTCCTACCGCCACGGCTATAGCCACAGAATTTGCCAGAAAGGAGAACATCGATGTAATCCTCGCCCAAGAACCATGGGTGTCCCATGATAAAATAGCAGGATTAGGGACAGCCGGCACAGTCATCAGTGCCACCTCACAAAGTAGGAAAAGAGCATGCATAGTAGCATGTAAACAGAACACCTTAACACTACTACCTAATCTCTCGAACAGTGACCTAGTGGTAGCCAGCCTGGAGGTAAACACACCAGGGCAAAACAATTCAACACATAAAACACCTCTAATAATCGCATCAGCCTACTGCGATGGCAAAATCAAACCCAGGTACTTCCCAGAGAACCACCTAATCACACTAGTGGACTGGTGTGACGATAAAAAATATGAATTAATCATTGGAATGGATGCTAACGCAAGAAATACTGCTTGGAACAGTACAGACATAAACCTAAGAGGTAGAAACTTAAAAGATTTTATAGATGTAACAAACATCGAAATACTAAACAAAGGCCATCAACCAACCTTTGTCACCGCACACAGAAGTGAAGTGCTTGACATCACGCTCGGCACAACGGAAATAGCTAAAAGAACAAAAAATTGGAGAATATCAACGGCAAACTCCATGTCAGACCATAAATACATACGGTTTGATATAAAAGAAGCTGACGCAAAAGCTCATACTCAAATACATAATATAAAACACACCGATTGGTCGAGGTACATAGAAATCCTCGAAAACGAGTTAAAAAAATTCCCTAATAAATACGGGAACGAAATAGAAATTAATGCAGCAATAGACTGCATAAATCATGCGATTAAAACAGCACTAGAACAGAGCTGCGAAACCAAGGATCCTGCCAGACGTAGGAAGGCACCTTGGTGGAATAAATCAATAGAAAAACATCTAAAAATCAATGAGAAATTACGAAGAAAAGCCAAACACACTGGCAGAAGTAACGACATTAACAAATTCAAATCAGACAGACATGCATTAAGAAAGAAAATACTCAATGCAAAAAGAGAATCATGGAGGAAATTCTGTAAAGATATTTCAACCATCCCGGAATCCATGAGACTGAATAAAATCCTAGCGAAAAACCAGCAGGAAATCCTCGGGGCCTTGCGAAACAACCAAGGTGAATATACTACAAGTAACAAACAAATCTTAGACATGCTGACAGAGGAGCATTTCCCAGGCTTCTACAGAAGCACAGGAAATGCTCCTTCCAACAGTATACAAAACAAAACCAGAGACAACATTGAAGCACCTGCCTCGGGCACAAAATGGTATGCTGATTGGAAAACAGCAGCAGAGGTGGTCACCACCGAAAGACTAACATGGGCAATCAAATCATTCAGCCCGCACAAGGCAGCTGGCCCAGACGATATTACGCCGATACTCCTACAAAAAGGAATCGACAGCTTAAAAGGTCCTTTAACGAAGGTCCTACGAGCCTGCTTGGCTCTGAACATCTTCCCATCCAAATGGATGGAAACAAAAGTTATTTTCCTTCCCAAACCAGGGAAGGGAAACTATGAAACACCAAAGTCCTTCAGACCGATCAGTCTAACATCCTTCATGTTAAAAACCATGGAGAGACTGATTGACAGAAGAATAAAAGAAAAATATCTAGTGAACAAACCGCTACATAAAAATCAATTTGCATTTAGAGCAGGCTACTCAGTTGAAGCTGCCCTACACAACCTCACTAGGAAAATAGAGGAGGCTATCCTCTCACAAAAATACGCCATGGGATGCTTCCTGGATATAGAAGGAGCATTTAATACGACGCCAATTCATACAATAATGAATGGCATGAAAAATTTTCAAATACCCACAACAATATGTAGATGGATCTACAAGATGTTAAACAATCGCCATATAAAGGCGTCAAGGGGCAATACGACAATTATAGGCACAGCTCCGAAAGGATGTCCCCAAGGGGGAATTCTATCACCATTATTATGGTGTATTGCCGTAGACTCCCTAATAGTAACCTTGGAAGACTGCGAGGTACAGATCCAAGTCTATGCTGACGATATCTCCATACTAGCGTGTGGAGCCTCCCTACACGAGGAGAAAATCAAAATGCAAACAGCCATTGACAAAGTGCAAGAATGGTGTGACAACACTGGTCTATCGGTTAACCCAGACAAAACGGAAGTGATGATCTTCACGAGAAAACGGAAGCCAGAAATAGTACATAAATTAAAAATGTACAACAAAGAAATCGATTACAAACAAGTAATCAGATACCTGGGACTACAATTCACCCCGGAACTAAAATGGAATAAACACGTAGTAAATCAAACTGCCAAAGCAGGCAACTACTTAGCTGCACTATGTAGAGTAGTGGGACCAACATGGGGACTAGAACCCAGAATTATAAAATGGATGTATGACGCAATCGTACAACCACGTATCCTTTTTGGAGCTGTCATATGGTGGCAAACAGCCCACCTATCCAAAGCAAAATCAAAACTAAGCTCCATCCAAAATAGAGCCCTAAGAAAAATATTAGGAGCTATACGCACAATACCTACCAAAGGTATGGAGGTCCTTCTTAACGAGGCACCCCTGCACATTAAAGCTACAGAAGTAGCAATCAGAACAGCCCACAGAATCACCACCTGGGGTCTATGGGTTGAATCAAAGAACCTAAAATCACATGCAAATGTACTACAATTTGCAGGACCAATCATGGAGGGCACACAATATATACCCTCTGACAGCATAACGGCCAGACATGAATTTGGCAAAAAATTCAACCGTCTACATGCCACTAGAGAAGACTGGGCAAATAATAAACTGCCCTCGAGAGACTTCGACCAGGTATGGTATACTGATGGATCAGTTACAGGTACAGGAGTGGGCGCCTCATGGACCACAGAAGACGGTAATCATTCAGAATACGTCACCCTATGGGGAGGTTCTACCATCTTTCAGGCGGAAATAACAGCCATCACTGGTTGCGTGGAGGACCTTACAAACAGGAACACCAGCCAGAAGAAAATTCAAATATGCTCTGACAGCCAATCCGTCCTAACAGCAATAGAAGGACCGGTCTTCACTTCTAAACTGGCACATAATTGCCATAATAAAATTAACAAACTTGCTTCCAGAGGCAACAAGATCACCCTGACATGGGTATCGGTACACAGAGGCATCAAAGGGAACGAACTGGCAGACACACTGGCCAAACAAGGTGCCAGCAACACATATATCGGCCCACAAGCGACCACGGGTCTAGCACTAGCAACCTTCAAAAGGTTACTTAGAAAAAGGAGTACAGCAATACTTGAAGAAGCTTGGGCAGACGAACCCGAATGTAAACAAGCTAAAATTATGCTGGGTATGAAAATCAACACCACCAGAACAAACAGTTTAATAAAATATGAAAAAGACCAAGTAAAAAAATTGAACACTATATTAACAGGCCATGGTCACCTGGGAAATATGCTCTTCCACATGGGGCAAGTAAGTTCTCCGTTCTGCACACACTGCAAACAGGAAAACATTAAAGAAACTGCCACACATATAATAGGAAATTGCGAAGCATTCCTAACAACCAGAAATCAAACCCTGGGTAGTCACATCATACCAGAAGATGAACTATATAATCTAGACATAAGTTCAATATGGAACTTCCTCCGGAAAACAAAACCTTTCCGAGAACTACAATAAGTAGACAGATGAGCAACAGCAATCAAACACATCACAAAGATGTAAAAATAAACCGTCTAAGATAAGACGTTAATTCACCCATCAAAAGTTTGATGTAAAACAAAATCACAAATGAGCAAGATTAACAACTAATTCTCTCATTTGACGTTGTAAATAACCACATAACCTACTTCAACACGGCATGACAATCGACCGTTAATACAATTAACAATAAACCATAAATAAGCCTGGGATATATGTACATCTAAAACATAACCCAATGGACCAAAAATGACACAAATCATTTAAAAACTAAACTACTTAACCTAATAGTCAGACCTAATCAAACAACATAACCTCACTAAAAACAGAGGATGACACAATATGTGTCCAAGATCAAAACACAATAAGTATAAAATGTCAACCTCAGCGACAACCTACCCTCTATTCCCAGAGAATAATACCGTCAGGTACGGAAAGGAGTAAGCGGAACATAAAAACTATGTCTCGCTCCGAATCGATCATCAGTAAAGACCTCTTGATCCGTCTAAATCTGTCTAGAACCAGTAAGAAAAACATCACTGCAAACCAGTGGATATCACGTACAAAGACACGTCTATAATTACACCACTCCTCTCAATTCAAAGAGTAACACAACGATCGACAATCACGCTGGATGCCGATACTCCAACCGGCCCCGGAATTTGTCACCTCTTTGGGATGTTTACTCCTGTTTGTTATCGGTCCTTGCAATTTTGACAGCACCAAATCAATCCTCGGCCATATGTAGAGTGGGGGTGACAGGTTCAGCATCGTATATAAGGGGGGGGGACGAAATCAATTTGTCAACCGCGCTAGAAGCCTGAACAGATAAACTAGAATCACATAGGTCGAGTCTCGTTTAACTGAGCATCAGGGAAGGAGGGACAGGGTTTGCTTCTCAGTAAACAATCTCCCAATAGAACAAGCAGGAACAAAGTGACTCCCAAAGAGTTCCCCGCCACAGGCGGCTATCTGAATGACCACAACACCGAACTGCCCGACGTAAACCAAGACCTTCGGCCATCAGCTAACAAAGTAGGGAGCATGGCAGTTCGGAGGTTATTGCGGAGCCTTGTCCATGTCCGTAGGTGAAACAAAGTAGTTCGAATCCGCGCTATGTACCACTTGGAATAACCGAAAGTCTTAGAGCAAAACTTAAGGTGAGCAAAGCCTCTAGCGTGTATGTACTTACACAAGGCCTCGGTGGGGGGAACCGTTCCCTCACCCCGCCTACAAACCAACCTACTACTACTACCGTGTCCACCGGTGGTACACGTGGGTATATGACTTTAGCCCTATGTGTCCACGCGTGGACACGAATTACACGTAGTTCATTACTTACAATTAAAAATATTTAAAAAATAGGAAAATGTCCCACGGTGTAAAACACGAAAATGACGATGGGGCTCAACGTGTTAATAAATATTGTGAACCCAAAAGTATCATACTATATCGGTACCGCGCGAAAGGTATTCTCGGATCAAATTGTGCGCCCCTGGGAGACGTTCGTGCGTCGGTGAATGGAGCACAATGATGTATGGATGAAAATACGGAATAGTGGTATCCGAGAAAAAAATCAAAGGGCGGGATTCACTAATTTCGAAATCCCAAGAAAACGATTAGTTTAGGGAAAGATAGGAATAAGTATGTAAGACGGCACCCAGCGGAGCGCAATTCAAGTAAGAAGAGGAAGAGGCGGGCAATTCCATCCAATCTATCAAAATCCTATACTTAGAGACATAAATGAGCCGTTTATTTTGAAAGTGACCTAACTCCGTTTATACTTGATCTGAGATATTTAAGAGTTAGCGTTTCAACAAAATTAAAAATATACATATAGGATACCAATGTGGAATACTGCATAAGTGCAGCTAAAATAGTTAAATTTACAATTCTTACTAAAATAATAATAATTAATAAGTGACTAATATGTGTTTTCTGACCACAAATGGAGTTAAGCCACTTTCGAAGTTAACAACTGGATTCATTACAAAATTTTAAAGAACCCAAGTGCATTCAATATAATTTAAAATGCTTCAAATTGAAAAAACGAAACACCTAAAACCTGAATCTATGATTTTTTGGCGAACCTTTTCCATTTTTTGGACGTTTCCGTTTCACAGCATAGCGCTCGGTAGCTGCGTATAGCAATATATTTTACAGTATCTTTTTCCTGTATTTCGATTAATTTTTCGTACTTTGTAGACATACGCTTCACCACTCTTTTCTCTATTGTCATGTGTGCCTTCACCCTTTGACGACGAATGTTGTACTATAATTCTCTTTCTTTGTCGATTTTTGTTGAAATCATTATTTACTAATTCGTGTTCACTATCTGAATTAAATGGTCTTGTTGTTTCTTTCTTCCCTATGGGTCTAATAATTTCTATAATTTAATGTTTTAAGTTTTATATTCAATTGCAAGTGCGTAATGCGTGATTTTCTTTCATGGCATTATTTGAACGTACTGATTATTCAATTAAGTAAAGAAACTGCCCAAATACTGAGGTTAATTTGTTAAATACTAATAATTATTAATTAAGATTACCATAATCACTGCCTTGGGACATTTGAAAATCCATAGTTTCAGACATTATCAAGAATGGTTTGGACTTAGGCTAATTTCAAAGTAAGCGTATTGGTTATTGAAATAACTGCGAAAACTTACGTGTTCAAAATTATCATTTATACTTTGAATGTGCTCAATACAAATGTTGTTTATGACAGTTGGTGTGAAATTGTACATGTTCCAGTGGGCAACGAGAAAATATTGAGAATTGGACTTAGGCCACTTTCAAAATAAACGACTCATTAATAATAACCCTATCTGATAGCAACGATGGGCTATCTGAAGTGTCGATGCTTGCATCTCGACGGAATAACGGCATAGCGTTACGGTCGAGGGCTGTTTTTCTCAAGAAATCCCATCACGTACGACACCTTTGTATAAGTATTGTGACGTAGAAAGGAAGCCGAGAGAATGTATCGTATGATTCCGAATGATTAGAATGAGTGAATGCGCCGTATATTAGTTAAGGATAATGAATGCAGGCGGCGAACGATAGCGACCAAAGTAGCGAACGCCGCAGGCGCGATCGTGGAAGAACCCGGCCCTTTGGTAACGGACCACGGACGACGTAATAGGAATAAGGGATGAGTGAGAGAATGCCGGTAAAAAAGAGCGAGTGATAGTCGATTGCTAGAGTCAATAGCGAGAATAGCGAGACAACGAGTTTGAAAGTGTGATTTTTTGAGAACAACGCGAAGTGTAAATTCTTGTATCGCGAGGCCGCTTGCTTGAAGCTTTACTTTCAATATACAGGGTGTAACAAAAATTCTAGGACACTTTAGGTTTATGGATAGAACGCATAAAAATAAGAAAAAAAGTCTTATAAGTTGTGGGCGCAACCCATCCCCTGTCGAGATACAACCCCTTTTGTAAAAAAATTTTTAAAAATCATATTTCCGAAATGGTACGTCGTAGAAGACCCCTTTTGATTGCAATATAACCGGAGAAGATAAAAAATAATAGAAAAAAATATAATTGCTGCGATTATTGCTGTTAAATAGCATATATTCATGCTTAATCCAAACAACGCCGATTACCAACGAGGTGTGTAAATAAAGTAATGAGACTGACAACGTCGCTTCCGATCCGGCAACGCTAGAGACGAGCGGCCTTGAACAGCGTCAGGTGCACATGTGATACGCCTCCAGTATGAGTTTGAACGCCCTACAGTCATTTGTTCGTCCGTAGCGTTAGTTTTCGTGAAACAGTTTTTTCTTGTGCGTTCTAAAAATGAGTGGCATCAATTGTGAGCAACAGTGTGCTATCAAGTTTTGCTTCAAACTTGGACACAATGCAACTGAAACATTTGAAAAACTGCTGCAGAGCATGGAGTGGCACACTGCAACCTCTCCAAGACCCAAAAAAGCACGAATGAGCAAGTCAAAGATCAAATGCATGCTGATTTGTTTTTTTGATAGCCACGGAATCGTCCACAAAGAGTTTCTGCCTCAAGGCCAAACGGTTAATCAACACTTTTACCGAGAGGTCCTTGAAAGACTTCGAAAAAGTCTTTCGAGTGCGACCAAACATCAAAATGAACTGGGTGTTGCATCACGACAATGCGCCATGTCACACTGTAATCTCAATACTAAAGTTTTTAGCCAGTACAAACATTCCTGTGGCTCCTCAGCCTCCTTATTCACCAGACTTGAGTCCTTGTGATTTTTTTCTCTTCCCGAGATTGAAAAATCACCTCAAGGGAACTCATTTTGGGACAGTTGAAAACATTCAAACAGCTGTAACCGACCAGCTGAAGGCTAATCAAGTATCGGAGTTCCAGCAATGCTATGGTGATTGGAATGACCGTCTCCAGCGCTGTGTGGCTTTCCAAGGGAACTATTTTGAAGGAGACAGTATTGCATTATAATATTATTTGAATAAAAAATTGTAAAAAAATCAGTCTCATTACTTTATTTACACACCTCGTATATCGTAGCAGGTTTGTAACAACTTGGGAAAAATTGAGGGCATTTACTAAATCTTCCTTTGCGTAGATAGTGATATTTCTTTTCGTAAACTTTAGTCTCTTCCGGTTATATTTCAATCAAAATCGGTCCTCTACGGCGTACCATTTCGGAGATATGATTTTTAAAAAGTTTTGTACAAAAGGGGTTGTGTCTCGATAGGGGGTGGGTTGCGCCCACAACTTAAGACTTTTTTTCTTATTTTTATGTGTTCTATCACAGACGAGGTATTGGTTAGACCTGTCACCTTACGGGGTTCCGTGTTGACGAAACTGAGTTACCGACGCGTTCAAATTTCAGAGGATTTGCAGCGCCTCCTTGACGAAGGAGCAGAATTTTTTAAACCAAAAGAGTATCGTTGATTCAGAAACAGGCACCGCACCCCAACCCTTTTTGTGAGGTTGTTAAAAGCCCACATGTTGCCGCTGTTGCCAAATGTAAAGGGTCTGCGTATTTGGCAACGTCGGACCAACTTCTAGATTCCGTCCTCGAGGTCTAAAATGAATTTCGAGTATCGTGCGATGGACGGGAGCCCATAAGCACTGTTACACATAACAAACCTGAATATACATATTGTTACGGTGGAGGATGACACAAGGATTGTCTTGGACCACCCTGGTTATTGCAACTGGTTGTCAACTGGTTGCTGTTAACAGTTGACATTGGATAGTTGTCAGAAAATAAATAGAAACGAGTTGACAGCGATACTGCGCGGACGTAATATTGAGATTGCGACTAATTAATCTTTATTATAATTATATTTGAAGTTGTTGTATTTGTAATAAATAAACGTTGGTGGTACGATGGAACGACGTATCACAAGAAAGAGTACGCGCGAGTTGTCATCGATTTCCAACAATATATAAGACGATCAATATTCAAGTTGGTTGGTGAATCTGATTTGCACAACATCTGAAATAATGCAGAATAATTTGTCCAAAAATATATGTTTCCCTACGGAAGGCGGGATAAAACGAATCGAACACTTTGTGAATTATTTTAAAAATGGTAGAAAATTATTAATTATTGACGAGTAAGTTTGACTCACAATTCAAATGATAAATACTAAAATTATAGTAGGTTATCAATTGTAACATTTGTAGGAAAAATATTGGAAAGTGGGGTTTGGTTAAAATCTTTGGATGAGCCTCCAAGTTTGTAGGAATAAACTAACTGTATATTTAATATGTTCACTAATTCTACTCTCGAAAAAACTCACAATAATCGGACACTCAGTCCTTTTCTCGCAAAACACACTAAACTCGCAATACTCGCAATACTCTCAATATTCTCTCTCTCCGTGTAAGTACCTGTCAACACGTGCTTTTCTTGCTCTTACTTTCACGCTTTTACTCTCTCTCTGCCGCTATCTGCCTTCGGGCGTACTTTTATTTCAGAACTGTCTGGTTCTGGCTGCTATTTTATTGCCGGTATTTTGGCCTCTCCATCTGCTGGGTTTTTGCTCTTTTCTTTTTCATCTCCGGTGCTGTGGACTTCTAACCTCACTTCTGGACTCTTCTTGGCGGGAACTCACTCTGGTCATCACGGTGACTCTACTGAAGTCTACGCCATCTGTTGAGCTGAACCATTTACTCCAAGTTCCCGTCGGGTATAGCCGTCTCTCTGATCGCTGCGATCTCCTGTGCGTAGTACCATTCTGGCTCACCTGTCGCTGCGTGCTTCGATTCAAACTCCTGCCATGGCGAAGTGCTGCGGGTGCAGAAGGGAGGTTAAGGAGCCGGTCTCGTGCGATGCGTGCAGTGGTGCTTTTCACCCGTCATGTGCTAAATTTTCTAACATTAGTTCGGGTCCTGGCATCACGAAAGTGTGCAAGGCGTGCGCGACCGATCTAACTGGCGGTCCCAATACCTCTTCGCTCAGTGCTGGGGCCCGGGTCGTACGATCTCCTAATTTCAGGTCGATTGCGGTCTCGACCTCGATCTCGACCTCGCCATCTCCCGCGCCTCGATTCGAGGGTGCTAAGTCCCCTAAGGAACCCAACCGCAACTTACATGCAGGATCTGTGGGGAATGGTGCGTCCGAGGGTTCGCGAGATATTCTTTCCGAACTTGTCAACATCTCATCCATCCTGGGTGATCTCAGCCGGAAATTAGAGGGGAATACTAAATCAATAGAAGGGAACTCCAAGTCGCTGGATGCTCTCTCCTCCCTTCCTGCTGTCGTGACCTCGATGGCCAATAAAGTCGAGGATTGTGTTGCGAAGGTGGAGGCCTGTTCGCAGCGGATCACCTCCTTAGCGAATGCCCAGGACTCGCTTCTAGCTCGGGTTAACACCCTCTCATCGTCTCAGGCCGCTCTTGATTCCAGACTTGTAAGCCTTAACACCAAACTGGCTGAGGTCTGTGCTGGTCAGGCTGCGACGGACTCCGATTTGACTGTTCTCTCAGGCCGATTGGGGGCGTCGGAGGCTGCTAATGCGGCTCTTCGCACCGACTTGGTCTCCCTCCAGGATAGGCTCGCATGTGGCACAGGAGGCTGCAGCATGTGAGTCCTGGGTGGTGGTATCTGGCCTAGATGAACGGCAGGGGGAATCTCTCAAGGTTCTCCTCGGCAGTGTCTTTGCCTCCCTCGGCTGCGGTTTATCTGAGGCGGACATCATAAGCGCGAACAGGATCAGGAGCACCAGATCAACGGATCGGCCGCGTTCTATTCACCTCTTGCTCCGCTCTCCTGAATTATGCGACAGGCTGATCTCGGCTAGGCGATCATTAAGGGCGTTCACGGCATCCAAGGTCGATCCGGGTTTCAGTAATAGGAGCTTGTTTATCAACCGGCTCCATCCTGCTCCGTTGGCGGAACTGTTGGGCCAAGTCCGGGCTGTCGCTCGTCGTCTTGGCTACGCTCGTGTCTGGGTCGTTCGGATGCTGTCATGGTTAGGAAGGAGGCTACGTCTGACCCCATTAGAGTGGGCCTGGGGGATGATGTTGACTCTCTTCTCCCTTGACTCACTCCTTCCCATCCGTCTGGTCATCCCCAAGCTTCCCTGAACTCTGGTTTACCACCTGCCCACTGCTCTTCTCTTAACATCTGCCACGTCAATGCTCAGTCGCTCCCGGCGCACTTCGATGAGTTCAAGTTTTTCATCTATTCTCATTCTTTTGATGTCATAGCTATCTCGGAGTCGTGGCTAAAGCCTTTTATGAGCGATGATGTATTTGCGATGGAGGAATATAATCTGTTCAGATCTGACCGTACATCCAGAGGTGGTGGTGGAGTCTGTCTCTACATTAAGTCATCTCTTATATTTTCAGCACTGGTTTCGTCCTCGACTCTTCCAGCCGGTGGGATTGATTACCTATCGGGTACTCTGAGGGATCCGGCGTCCCTTTCTACTCTCTCTCTCTCTCTCTCTCTCTCTCTGTGTACTATATCGGCCACCGCATGTGGCGCTCTTAGACCTTGAAGGTGTTCTTGCTAGGGCCACTTCCTTCACGAGTGGTGTGGTTGTCCTCGGGGACGTCAATGCTGACCTCCTCTCGGAGTCGCATGATTCC
Source organism: Mimumesa dahlbomi (assembly GCA_917499265.3). Classification (NCBI taxonomy): domain Eukaryota; kingdom Metazoa; phylum Arthropoda; class Insecta; order Hymenoptera; family Crabronidae; genus Mimumesa; species Mimumesa dahlbomi. The sequence continues at coordinate 2,947,025 of OU824118.1, read as the reverse complement.
GCCTTTCTGCGTCGTACTCTCATCTCCTTTGGCTTATCTCTAGTACCGTTTTCGTCCACGCACCACACCTCTCATTCCCATATATGGCTTCATGTTTGTGCTGTCTCCTCACCTGAGTTGGTTTTATCCTCTGGTCAATTTCCCGTGCCTTTTCTTTCTGCTCATGATCTTATTCACGTTTCATACAATTTGCCTATCCTCCGCCTCCCTCCGAGAACTGTGTACCGTCGTAACTTCTCCATCGTCAACTCTGCTTCCCTCTCCTCCTTGTTTCATGAGCTTGGTCCTTGTCCTCTGGTATCGGTCTCTCCTCCCTCTGCGGGCGACTCGGTGGATCGGCGGCTGGCGTCGGTCACTGCCTCGTTGGTCGGGGCTCTTAACAGGCTTTGCCCGGTTCGCTCCCTCTCTCTCAACAGGCCTGCTGCGCCTTGGATCACGCATGAGGTGCGCGCCCTTATGAGGGAGCGTGATCTCTGCCGCAGGATCTATATTCGGTCGGGTGAGCCGGCGTGGCGTGAGCGGTACGTGTCGCTGAGAAACCGGGTCGGTTCTTTGATTACGGCGGGTCGTGGGGCGTTTATCCGTGACTCTTTGGGTGGGGCCTCCTCAACCGCTGACGCCTGGAGGAGGCTGAGGGCTCTTGGGGTGGTGAGGTCCCCCCCTCGTACTGGTCTTCCTTCCTTCCTTTCGTGTTCTCAATTGAATGATTACTTCGCCCCGGTGTTTGTCTCCTCTTCTCTCCCTGTGCCCTCCCCCTATCTCTTTACTCCCTTGCTTCACTTCTCCGACCGACGTTTCTACTTTTCCCGCATCACCCCGGAATCTCTCCTTACCTGCTATTCGTTCTCCTCTTCCTCCATCGCTCCTCCTGATCTGCTTCCCTCGCGTTTTCTTTCGTTATGTTCTTCCTACCTTTTTTCACATCTCCTGGATATCTTTAACTACTCTCTCTCCTCTTCCACTTCTCCGTTGATGTGGAAGTCGGCTTACATCCTGCCCATTCCTAAGGTTCCCTGTCCTTCTTCCCCCTCAGACTTCCGTCCCATTTCCATTCTCCCTGAATGTTCCAAGATCCTTGAGCGTGTCGTCCGATCCCAGCTCCTTTCGTTTTTAACTGACCAAGGCCTTCTTGACCCGTTGCAGCATGGTTTCGCGTCGGGTCGCTCCACCCAGAGTGCTCTCCTACGGATCACCGAGGACATCCGGACTGCTATTGATGGTCGCATGGTCACGGTCCTCGTCTGTCTTGATTTCTCCAAGGCTTTCGATACCGTTGACCATGCGATCCTCTTATCTAAGCTAGTGAATCTTAGCCTCTCGTTGTCCGTCATTGAGTGGTTCCGTTCGTACCTTGGTGGTCGTAGGCAGGCGGTGGTGGTGGATGGATCGCCCTCGCCCTGGGCTTATGCCACCTCTGGAGTCCCGCAGGGGTCTGTCCTTGGTCCTCTCCTTTTTTCAATCTACCTTGCGGATGTCAACGCTGTCTTCTCGAACGTTAATGTCGTGAACGGATGACATCCAACTCTATGTGCATTGCCCGCCTGCTGGGCTTCCGGCCGCTATTGCGTTACTGAACGACAATATTGCTCGGCTGGTTGATTGGTGTGTTGGCAATTCTCTCTCCCTCAACCCTCTCAAATCCCAGTCCATCATCCTTGGCTCCTCTCGTTTCGTCAACTCGGTCTACTCCTCTTTGCCACCTCCTGTCATTGTCAACCATATCTCTATTCCGTACTCACGTTCTGTTAAATCCCTTGGCGTCGCCCTAAGTTCGACGTTGGATTGGCGGGATCATGTTGTCTCTATATGCGGCAGGATTCGGCGCACCATCTTCCAACTTCGGCGTAATGCTTTCGCTCTTCCTGTCCGTGCCAGGGCTGAGCTGGTGCGTTGCCTTGTCCTCCCCCACATCGACTACTGTTCGCTGGTTTACCGCGACATCGGTGTGGTGGAGGACATACGTCTTACCCGTGCTCTCAAGTCTGGCCTGAGGTTCGTCTTTGGCGCCTCCTTGGACGACCACGTCTCTCCTCTCTACTCACGCCTTGGTTGGCTCAGGCCATCTGCCCGTCGAGACTACTTTCTCGGCACTTTTGTTTTTGACAGACTTCACCCCATGTCCTCGGGAGGGGATGACCCGTTTGGCCGAGTCTTTATTGCTTCGGGGGATCATGGAGCACGCTCCTCTTCCCGCTTGACCAGTTGCCCGCTTATTCTTCCCATACACCGGACAGCTATTATGAGCAACTCGATTGCGGTTGCTGGCGCGCGTTTCTGGAATGGTCTTCCACCTGCTATACGCTCCTGCCAATCGGGAGGTGTTTTTAAACGGCTATTATTTGACCATCTCCGCTCTCTTTCCCCCTAGGCTGCCCCGGCACTGTACTATCCCTGTACTATCATTGTTCCAATTACTTCTCGCTCACACTCTGTTCTATGTTCTTATACTAGGTGTAATTTAATTCTCTAAATATTAATCTTCCTTTAGTTAGTTAGTTTTATTTTTAGCACGTGTAAGTTAGACTAATATTAGGTGATATTTTATGTCTTTATGTCAATTTTTCTTTTTCCTTAGTGTAGTTTTAGTTATTTTTAAGTTAGGTTTAAGTCTTATTGTAATTTATTCTTTGTTTAACTATTACTTTTCTGTTACTTATATTCTGTCTTACTCGTCGTCCTTAGAGGGTCTATTCCCTAGAACGCTAATAAATTTAATATTCTATTCTTAATATTCTATCTCTCGCAATAGTCTCACTGTTCCTCCACGCGCTCAACTCTCATTCTCCAATATTTTTCCTACAAACTTGGGGGCTCGTCCGGGATTTTAACCAAACCCCACTTTCCAATATTTTTCCTACAAACTTGGGGGCTCGAGCCGGGATGTGAATTCATCGGGACGGGATGTGAATTCAACGGGACGGGATTGAAGTGAACGAGCAGTGCGAGAATTAGTTGCGACGAAGACTATAATTGTGACGGAAAAAAAATATTGTGTGTAGTGTGAGAAATAGTAGTGCGAGAATTAGTGATGCTAGGCAGAATTAATTAACCGATTAATGATGGCTGACCCGACTGGCGAGTGGATGCTCGACAACGAGGCCGCGGGATGGAATGACGGTACGGCTGCTGCAAGCGATGACTCGAGCGTAACGACAACACCTCTCTTGCAAATTCAGCAGGAGAGAATTGACACTCTTCTAAGAGAGATACAGCGGCTGCAGCAAGAGGTGACGCTGATGCGAGGGATACAACAGCTGAACATTGCGCGACCACCAGCAACTATGGCACCGGCACCGGCACCGGCACCGGCACCGGCACGTGTCGTAACCTCCTGAATAGACCCATCGATAATAGCAATGCTGAGCTATTTTGATGGAAGCGGGGAGAATTATTATACGTGGGAAAGACAGCTAAGATTATTATAGACAACGTATCAACTAGACGACGGTGCGACGAAACTCATGCTAATGTCGAGGCTCAAGGGTCGTGCTCTCGACTGGTTTCACTCGCGGCCAGATTTCATCGAGATGACCGTCAATGATTTATTGAAGGAGTTGGACGAGATTTTTAGCGATCGTCCGAGCAGAATTGCGGCGCGGAGAGATTTCGAAAGGCGCGTCTGGAGAAAGGAAGAGACCTTCGCCGAATATTTCCACCAGAAGGTGATTCTAGGGAATCGTGTTCCCATCAATGATTGTGAAATCGTAGAATATTTGATCGAGGGAATTCCGGATCATTCCTTGCGAAACAATGCAAGGATTCAAAAATTTAAATCAAAGGCTTCGCTTTTGGAAGCGTTTAAGGGCGTTGTGCTACAACCTAGCACTTATAGAAATCCGAGATTCGGGATGGACATGAACGAGCGTCGGCGAGATGATATGCAGCGAGGAAGCGCGATGCTGCGAAGCGACGGTGGGATGCAGCGAGGAAGCGCGACGCAGCGAGGTGATGGAGCGATTCAGCGAGGCGGCGGTGTTCCGCGACGAATGGACAACGAAATGCGACGGGGATTCGGCGGAGAAGTCCTGCGACGGGAGCAGAGAGAAAGAGCGGCACGGTGTTTCAATTGCGGAGGACATAATCACCTGAGCTTCGATTGTGCTTTCAAGGGGAAAGGTGCGAAATGCTTCGAATGTCAAGAGTTCGGACATATTGCGTCGCGATGGCCGAGGAAGACGGCACCAGCGACGAGCGCGAGCGTGGCGATAGTACAGAGGCAGCATGTGGTCGAAGTCGTCGAGCAGGTAGAGGTAGAGACCCGTAAAATCGCGCCGGATAATGAGGTAGAGACTTTTAAAATTGAAGACGTACGCGAAGTAAACAAGGTAGACGTATTGCATATTCCAGAGTCTTGTAATAGTGATGTATCAACGACAATTATCAATAATTATAAACTAAATAAAATACACGATGTACTGACGGATACGATTTTAATAGAAAACAACGAGGAACCGCTAAATCAGCGTGCGCGACGATTATTGCCGGCGGAACAACACGAGAAAAATGAGGAAATTGAGGAAGGGCGGTACGATGGTATAACACAACCTTCACCTTCAAAATTTGAGAGTCCACTAATTTTAGCTACAGAAAACGAAACATCTAGTTCTTGCGTTGAATATAAATCATTAGACAAACAGATTAATGACAACGAATTAAATTCATTACCGAACGCGAAAGTTATTAATGCAGTAGATTTGAAAGGTAGCTTTTTCATGTGCGAATCAAATAATTCATGTGCAGTTTTTCAAAAATGTATTAATGCGAGTTTTAAAGATTAATTAAGACAAAAACAGAGTATGCTGAAAATGATTTGATTGTGCCGTTGGTAGATTTTAATGAGTCAAGAGATTTAGAAATTGTGTCCCGTACCACGAATGAGTTGAAGAAATTAGAGTTTGTGATGCCTACCGCGAGTGAGTCTCGATTGATAACCGATTGCGAAAAGAGAAAAAGTTTGCTTCAGAAAGATTTTTCACTTAAATTCAGTTTCGAGGAAATAGCAGCGTGCGAGCAGTTAAAAATTGTAATATCAGATAAATCAGTGTTGAAATTACTTTGCGTAGACACCGAAACTGAACTCTATACAGACACGAAATGTAAATATAGTGCAATGTTGTTGCGAGGTATTTGTGAGAATTGTAATTTTTATTTTTATATGTATTATGCGCGGACACAGATAAAGCCAGCGGAGAAAAAACACACAAGTCGTAAATTAGAGACAGTGACGATTTGTGTAGTGATAGTGCTACGGATATTAGTGTGAGTGATATTAGTGTGATTAAGAGTGCGATATCTGAGGGCAGATATCCTGCAGGATGGCCGAGTGTGGGATTCTAGAAATAAGCGGAATGAGTGTTTTCGAGTGCATGAGCGAGTGTCTGCCAAATGTCGGATTTGAAAGAGAAAGAATGCGAGTTTATGGAGGACAAGGGCAGCGGTTGAAGAGCGACCACCATGGGCGTTTTCATGGGAAAACCCGGTCGACTCTTCGGCGGCGGTCCGTAGGCCCTTGTCCTAGGTATAAGGGATGAGTGTGAGTGAGAGAGTGAAGAAAGTGAGTGAGATGGATGAAGTGCGAGTGAAAACGAATGAAGAGTGAGAAAGATAGAAAATGAGTGTATAAGCGAGCGAATGATGGGAGAGCGAAGAGAATGAGAGTTGAGCGCGTGGAGGAACAGTGAGACTATTGCGAGAGATATTGAGAGTATTGCGAGTATTGCGAGTATTGCGAGTTAAGTGTGTTTTGCGAGAAAAGGACTGAATGTCCGATTATTGTGAGTATTGCGAGTAGAATTAATGAACATTTTAAATATATAGTTTTATTATTCCCACAAACTTGGAGGCTCATCCGTAGATTTCAAATCAACCCCATTCTCCAATATTTTTCCTACACATTTGAAAGAATTCTCGAAATGTTCAATATTTCTTTTGGTTACGGACAACCGAAGCGTAGAGCAAAATTTTGTGATAGAGATAAATTTTTTGTTGCGAAAAAAATATGATTCTAACAACCGTGGCTCTAGACGTGGATGCCACTTTCATTCTTTGGCGACGAAATAGAGAAAATGTATACCCTAAGTGTGGATCTTTAAAGAGGTGTCGCAGGTATAACCGGGCACCGGCTGTTTTATAATGGGTAATAAAGAGCTTCTATTTAATGAACAATGACAATTGGGTTAAGGCCCGTACATCGGTGCGTTGGACACTAATGCACCTATGAAAATATTACATTTCTGTATTTTTATTCACGAAAGTTTTATTAACATATTCGTGACGTTCTTCTGGTTAAAATGATACCAAACACTATAACATTTATATAACATTACCCGTCTTTTTACATATTTTTATGAATTATAAATAATGCAAATTTTGTTACATTTGATATCATATTAATAAGAAACAGCTCACCAACATGTTACTGTTGACGTAGACTGTATTATGTTTCACATTATCGGAAAAGATTTGAATTATTGATACCAAATAGAATGATAATGGTTTTAAAAAAGTACAATTGTTTATAAGAAATAAAGAAAAATAGTGGAAAATGTCAATATTCATAACTTTTGTATATATTCCGAAAAATTGAATACTCTTCTCTATAAAACAACTTACTTTTGCTGTGACTTACAGTTGTATACCTGTGAATTCACTATCCTTCTTTCGCAGTACAATTAATACGCATAAACTATAACTTCTATATCGTATTCTTACTAATAATCCACGGACATCCTAGATTCGAACCGAAAATGGTAACGTAGCGAGTGACACTAAAATGGTAAGAGGGCTCTAGAGCCCTCAATACCAGTAAGATCGAAAAGCATGGGGATGAGTGGTCTATCCAATACCACGTCTGTGGTTCTATCCATAAACCTAAAGTGTCCCAGAATTTTTGTTATACCCTGTATAATGTAGGCCAATGAATTTGTCTTGAGTTAGGCTATGTGTTTAGCGTAAAAAAAGCTATGGTTACATCTAAAAAACAAAAATTTCCTTTAGATCTCTGAGGCACCTCCAGCTAGGAAAAAACAGTGTCCACCATTGAATGTCCCCCTTTAGGTAGAGTATCTTTCATTTAAACAGTTCATTCAAGTAATTAATATTTTTCAAGATAATCGCGTGGTAAGTTAAAATAGGACACCCTGTATACCTGCTCCAAAAATTATAGATCAAGTAGATACTACTCAATCACGGGTACAGTCGCCGCGGAGCAAGGCAATTGGTAGTCGTGAAATAACCATACCGTTACAGTACATGGAGCATATTCGCATCATAATAGGCTTGAAGTATCTCAGTCATAAGAAATCCAGCAATAGATATCCATACTTACTATACGTTCCATCACTGTGCGGTATAAAACTCCCAAAGATGCCCCGGAAGCACACTGCCATTTCCGTACAGAACGGCCGTTCTAGCTCTCTCTCCTCCCCATCCAAGTAACACCACTGACACCCTACCACACCTAAACAGTCATCCTCCGTTGCATATGCACTGCAATCTATGGAGGGACATGGTTTGACACCAGTAGGCCTCCAGGGTTGAATTCCGCCTTGCTCCGGAGGCGGGGGACAATGTGGAAGGTTAGCGGGAGTGGAGTATGACGCGTACATTGGACACTCACAGGGACATTCACACTCAGTCTGCTCCATTCTTTTGCAGTTTAGGCACGAGCGGTCCATCTGAAACGGTTATAAGATTTATTAATGAATGAAGATTGTTAACAATACATAAAATAACATATGTGTATTGAATGTATACCCACAATAAGCATTAAGGGGCTATCCTAGTGTGAACATTTTTTTAAATCGATTTTTTTTTTCATTTTTTGGTAGTACGATATGTCTAGAATGACATCCTAAAGTTTCAAAGTTGTATCTATAATAGTTTTGAAATGGCAGCTCTCGAAGCGCCGTTGTTCGGAGGACAAAAATTCTGTAGCGACCCATTTTCAAAAAGAAAAAGTTTCTCACGCTCATCGATGATTGGGGGAGGCATGTTTAGTCTAGGCATTGACTGTTGCCAACCTTAGGCGGAAAAACCAGGGCTTAGGCGGAAAAAATAAAAATACGGTGAAATTGACCATTGCCATCATCAATAAGCTTCAGAAATACTCGGTCTGGCTATCACCAGGCATCAAGATGATGTAGATGCTATTTACAACGCAATTTGGGCTACATATTTTCACTTGAGTTCAACAGACAAAAATCCGATGCACGACAACTGACCGGCTGGCGCAGAGGCCTGGTGTAAATACCGTCGCGCGCTGGCCGAAGGACTAGATATGGCATGGTTTCAACATGATTATTTTCCGCTGGGCCCAGAAATTCAAGAAGTTTTAAAGTCAGTGTATACGGATCTGAGACGACGAGAATTATTAGACAGGTGCAAAGGAAGCAACGCCCAGAACAACGATGAAAGTCTTAATGGCTTACTTTGGCACTTCGCTCCAACGCACCTGCACAGCGGTGTGAAAACTATACAACTGTGAAATTTTTGTACAGTAAATATATTTAATGATGGTTTTAAAGCCGTCTTAAGAATCATGCAAGTTATGGGAGTAATCATTGGCTCTGCGGCCAAAGAATATGCCGAAAATCGCGATGAGAGCAGAATCCGGCTAGCCGAGAAACGTTATGAAGGGAGTTCAAAAGAGGCTCGAACAGCTAGGAGGATAGCTGCTACAGCGCAGCAGGCACTTTTCGAAGAAGAGGAACGTTCCTTATACGGGTCTGAGATAGGAGATTAATGGTAATTATGAAAATAGTTGCGTTATAAGAAAAAAATCTGTGGTTAAAACTTTAAACGTGTTTTTCTCAGAACGACATTTCTCAAATTTGCTGACACTCTAACTCGAATGCAAATCATAGAATCATCTTGAAATTTTTTGAGCATACTCAGTACATGTTTTCCTATACGATGACCCTCCAGTTTTTCATTTGAACAAAACTTGTCACTTTGCCATGCAAAAAACGGCCTATTTTTCGGGAAAAATTCAACATTGTTTTTCAATACTTCGCCATTTTGTGCATTGTTAATATTTTTTCAAACCCGAGCCTCATCGTAGGGGAAATATCTTCTAGTTGAACAGGCATTTTGTATTTTTTTTTATTTCAGGTACTCTGAAGGCGCCAATCGTGTCAGCAGTTGAGCAACTTTTTTTTTGACCCCAGGCAGATTGCGCATAAGTCTGCCAAATTTAAATATGTTTACTTAAAAAATTCATGTAATAAGTCAACATATACAAGAATATATCCTCCAAGTTTGAACAAATTTCATGCAATAGTTTTTATTTTATAAATTCCAGAATATCGCCTAATTTTTCGCATGTCACACTGGGATAGCCCCTTAACTATGCAAGGATATGGACCAAGTACAAAAGGATAAAACTTTGGAATCGGTTGCTCATTAACATAAACTTCATTATACAAAATACTTGAAATCAAACTAATCTAAGCGAATACAAATTATTGTAAAGCTTCAACAATAGAATCACTGAATATAAATATTTTCAATTAACTTTAAGTAATTTTTCAAGAAAATAATTTCTTACAATTTAATTAGCCCTTTGCGCTCGCGAGGTTACTCTCAATGTAGTTACCCCCTCTCTCTCTCACTCTCTCTCTTTCTCTCTCTCTCTCTGAGTAAGTACTGCCACACGTACTCTTCTTTACTTTCACTTTTTGTAAGGACGTTACCGCTTTGCACTGCCTTCAGGCCTTATTTTTCTTTTCTAGTCCTTTGGACTTCAGGCTGCCTCTCTCTGCCTATTTTTACTACTACCACTCCTCGTCTTTCGTGAGTTTTTGGTTGAATTTCTGACATCCCAAATTCTAACCCTACTTTCTATAACACTTTTAGCGGCTTATCTACCTCAGGCGCTTACGGAACTCGACTGACGTCACCGCCATCTACCGTCTGCCTTCCACGACACGTGCACCTGTGGTTTGTGTTTACTGCCATCTTCCGTTACCTCGTAGTACCTGCTTCATCATGGTGAAGTGTTGTGGCTGCCTTAAAGACGTTAAAGAGCCGGTCTATTGGGACTCGTGTAATGGGGCCTTTCATCCGTCTTGTTCAAAATTTGCGGCATATAAGTCAAGCAGTGGGGCAGTCCTTAATCTGTGCAAGATCTGCGCAGTGGACTCTGTTGACTGTAGTCCCACCCTTACTCCCGCCTCTGTCGTACGTGCTACCCGTTCGGTCGGACTTCGTGGGCCCTCCACTTCCACTGCCGCTTCCTCCTCTACGCCACCCTGTGGGGCGTCTTCTCAAATTCCTCTCCCTATTCCAATCTCTGCTGGCACATCTCTCCTGTCACTGGACCCGACCAAGATTCCGACTTCCAATCGAGACGTTCTGGCGGAATTCACATCCATCGCCTCCATCCTGACCGAATTCAGCAGAAAGATGGATGCTCTTTCTGCGCTCCCCTCAGTTGTTTCTGCCGTCACTGCTAAAATTGATGACTGTGTAGCCAAACTAGATGTTTGCACTCAGAGCATCGCCTCTTTGGCAGTAACTCAGGCGTCTTTGCTCTCACGTGTTGACGACCTCTCCTCGGCTCAAGCCACCCTTGTGGCTAGATGTGATGGTTTCCGGGCGGACTTCCTCAATGTCAGCAGCACACAGACAGATTCTGTCTCCACTATCAGTGCTCTCGCGCAGCGCCTCTCCGCCTCTGAGGCGGAAAATATTAAAATCCGCCAGGAGATTGCTTCGCTCCAAGAGAGGGTGGCCTCTACTACATCAACATCTGCAGCAGCATCTTCTTTATCCCCTATGGGTGCCCCGTGCGGCTTGTCTCCCCAGCTCTCTAGGCTCCGGTCTGATTCTCTGGCTGGCCGGTTGCGCCGTTTAGAGGCCTGTGCCTGTGAGTCCTGGCTGGTAGTGTCAGGTCTGCATGAGCGCCCTGGGGAGTCGTCTCTCCCTGATTTTCTGGTAGCTCTCGTCTCCTCACTCAGTTGTAACCTTACACAAACTGACTTCTTACGTGCCTATCGTGTGAGGAGCACTAGAGCTACCTCCCGTCCACATTCTATTCCCGTTTTGCTACGTTCGCCGGAGATCTGCGAACGACTCCTCGCTCCGCGTCGCTCGGTGCGGAACTTTCTAGCTTCGTCGGTGAATCCGGCCTTTAACCGTACGCACTTATTCATTAACAAGTTCATGCCTGCGCCCCTGGCGGCCCTCCTTTCTCTGGTTCGCGGCATCGCCTATGCCGGGGGCTATTCACGGGTTTGTGCTCGGTCTGATTCGGTGATGGTGAGGAAGGATTCATCTTCTCCCCCCATCAAGGTCGGACTCGACAATGATGTCAATGCCCTCCTACCCTGATTTTCATCTGGCTCCTCTTCCTCCACCTCCACTCCCCACTCCTCACCCCCCCCCCCCCGCTGCTCCTGGTACTACTCGCTTCTCTGATTGTCGTCCGCGTGTGTGCCACGTAAATGCCCAGTCTGTCCCAGCTCACTTTGATGAACTTCGGGACTTCATCCTCTCCCGCGACTTCGATGTAATTGCTATATCGGAGTCGTGGTTGAAGCCGTACATGGACGACTGTGCATTTGCTATGGAAGGTTACAGGCTGACGACTCCGAGAGCAGTAATTTTGTAGATACTAGCTAAATAAGAAAATCACCTTTCTTTACATACTTTATACCAGTGATGTCAAGGTCGTGCACTTTTCGGCCTCCCCGCTAACCGCTCGTCTATACTTTTCTCGCGTAGATGCCTCCGGCCGACGTTCAAACTGCGCGGGCCGGAAGTCAGACCACGATATTTTGGAAGCTTGTATCTCCAAAACGGGGCTTCAAATCAAAAAAAGGGAAAGGAATTTTCGATTTCTTTTGTTATAAACAATCTGCTTGTTCCCGCTTGCCGCATAATTTTGGGACGCCCTGTAGTGTTATCGCATTAGATACATCACGACCACCTCGAAATTTCAACATTTAAACATTTTTTATAAACAAACGGCTGGCGAGAAACGCCTATAACTTTCAGGATCGACTACATTTGGGCTCCTCTACGATTGGTTTTTCCTGGACTTCGAAAGCCGAGTCTGAGACTCCCCTTGTAACTGACATGCCCACCCTGTGCTGAACTCTGGTGTCAAATCAGATAACCCCCAACCACATAGTCTAGTTCAATGGGAGGGAAAGTGGTATAAGCACACTTATTCCTGTCTACTTCCAAACAACATCAGCTATTTTAACATTTCGCCGGCCGCTTATTTCTCGCATCGCCTTTACGTTGCCGCCGGTGAATTTCGCGCGGATTCGACTTGTACCAACGGTGGTATTTACGCTATCCGTCGTACAATCAACCGCAAAAATGGTTTCACGGGGGGGGGGGGGGCACGGGGTGCGCGCGGGTACGCACAACTACTAATGCTTGCTTCACGTCCGTGAGTTTCGTCCCCTCTCTTTCTAATATTTCGTTTCTCTCTCTGACGTGTGTCTCGGCATAGTGACAAGTGACAAGGACTACTTCGTCTCTTTCTCTTCGTCGCTCCGTCGCACTCGGCCGGCATACAGATACGGCCAGGCACGTGTGAGAGCGCGATCGTCATTTGAGGCAACCATCAAATACGGATTTCGCCAGGGTCCGAATTTTTCTCGCATAAGAGCCTCTCTTTCCTTCCTTCTGCCTGTCGCGCTCGCACTCCGTGGCTCACAGACGATGGCCGAGCTCAGATGTGTTGGTGCGCCTTCGTCCAGCGCGGTGGTTCATTCGTGTTTGTCGAGACATTTCGAATTAGTTTATAGGATATTCATTATTTATTTTCAATTCTAGATCTATTAAGTCTCGCTGAGTATTAACCCTTAGCGCTCCGTTGACTCCGCTACGGAGCCATCCATAATTTGTACCACAGATCCGAAGGCTCCGACGCGGAGCCCAATGTTTTTGACATGATTACACTGAAAATGCGATGCTTTTGTTGGCGTTGGCAATTGTTATTCGTATTGAAAACGTTGTTAGCGTCTGTTGCATTACAATTAAAACATTTTTTGCCTATTTGTATACCTAGGAACATGGAGAATCAAAAGTACTGTGATGAGAATTTAGAAGTGAGTGATTCGGACGATGTGTTTGATTTTGAAGTGTTACAAGATATTGCGGAAGACAATGTTGGTAATGATTCTGACACTTCGACTAACGGTACTGAAATTATTATTCCAAAGAGACGAAGAATGGTAATTATACGAGTAGTAAACCCAGAATGCACATGGGAGATTGTTTTCATAGATATCACACCATGGTGAACTACAAAATTTGAAATTTTTTTTATATTTACAATTGGAAAATGCATATTTATAAAATATATAAAAACAAATGCATTCACATGGACGTGTAATCTTTTCCGCTCAAAATAAGACATCCTTTATCTCAGGCGCTTTGCTCTAAAAATGTGCCGGAGTTGCTGGTAGGCATTACTCGAGAAACGCGCGGAGCGCTAAGGGTTAAATGAATTGCAATGGATTCAATGGATCATGTCTCGGCGATCTAATATTGCATTGAACATGTGGTCCTGACTCTAGCATCGCTTCATTTACGCTAATCGGTTTTGTTTTATCTAGCCTTCCGCGACAGTTATTATTATTATTAAAAAGTGCCAATACCTCCGTAATTATTGGAATCTGTTTCTTGGCATTGTATTTCCGAAAATTGATGACTACAACGCTGGATGCGTCGACCAGTAATCGTCCCTCTTTGGTTTTTTCACTATTCCCATTATGAGAACAAGTCTCAACAATTTTTTCATTTCAGCAATAGTAGTGTTAGTTCAACCTTGATCCTTTCTCTTTCAAATGACACCTTGTTCGACAAAATCGGACAAGAATTGCGGTCAGGAAAATATATGGCGTAAACCCTTGCGAATCCACGGGGTGGAGCACGTGTTTAAAGTCTCGCTGTGCGGTAACAGCAGTTTCTTGCGTTTTAAATGAATCGGGATTTCGGCTAGAATCCTGATCGAGCGTAGCTTACGCTTCTAGGAATCGAGACACACACCAACCCATGCGTGTAAGTGAGACCTTGTGGTGGGGGGATGAACTTCGCCTCTTCCGCCACGACCTTCTAGGGGCGCCTTTGTGCCACAATTATATTTCATGAAATCGGCAAGAATCAGTAAAAAACACGATTTACGCCATGTCGTTTTTAGGCCGCAATTCTAGACCGATTTTAACAAATGAGGTCTTATTTTAAAGCTAAAGGTGCAAGACACGAGCGTAGATTTTCAGATTTAAAAAAAACAACATTTTCATTTACAAAATCGTATCTAAAAAAAGGTCATTTTTCAAAGCCGTATTCGGAATAAACAAAAACTTTTTTCAAAAATCCGAAAATCTACGTTACAGTGAACTACACTGTAATTCTTGTAGAGTGTGATCGATCTATACGAACATTTAATAAATGTTAAAAAATCAAAATATACATTGTACATTACAAATTTCATAAATGCGGCAAGTATCCGCATACTTATGAGCGGTAGGGTAAATTTACTAAAAAATCCATTTTTCACAAAATGTAAAACCTTGAAGAGTTGTAACTTCGGCAATTTTCAAAATATCGAAAAAAACTGATGGTTTCGAATTCGTAATTTTATAAAAAGTGATCACTTTTGTGTAGAATAGGCCATATTCTTGACTAAAATCCCGCAAAAATTCTTTTTATGGAACCAATAAATCTTCTTGTCTTCTCTAATACTACATATTCGTGGTGCCGCGTTTTACGAAGATTCCGTGGTGAAAAATTCATAACGTGCGAACTTTTCTTGATTACATCATTCGACAAATAATGTGAAATATATAAGATTAAATATATAAGCCAAACATATAAGCCAAGTACATACAAGAGGTGGTACACTCCGCGACAAAACTGTCAGACAGTCGCTTGTTGTCAGTCGATCTTATTCTCTAACCGCAATCAGAGTATTAGAAGTAATTCTGTACTTAAAATTAAACATTGGTAATTTTGTTCTTACATAATATAACTACAATGCTGCGAGGGAGAAAGCTGATAGACAGTGAAATAATAGTGATCGTAATCTTACAAGAAAAGAATGCTTCTATTTAAAAAATTTCAAGATTGATTGGACTTACTGGACTACTTTTGATATTGGAATTATTTCAAAAGTAGGGAGAATTGTGGAAAAAACATCCTGATGGGCGTCCAAAAGCGACAACTGAGCGACAACGACGAACCATTCTGAGGGTAGCGTCAAATTCTAACTTTACAGCACGGCAAATTGCAGCAGAAGCTCACGTTCACACCAATATTTGTAATTAATTATTATTTATTAAGACACCGGTTAGATATAGAATAATCTAGAAGGAAATTCATTTGTTCATATAAGTTTCTAGATGGAACTTGACGATTAAATTACCTAAATTCATTTGTTTAAGAAGGTTCCATAAGTTTCTAAACAAATGAAAAAGAATTGCGGCGAAACCGCCGAAAGAAATAAAAAGAGCGAACCCCGCGAATCCGATGTTCAGTTTTTTGTTAGTAATACATTTCGGCCAAACAGCCAGTGTTTTATTGTATCAATTACTCGTTCTGAGTCAGTAGTTTGTGAGTCCAAGATTTTGTTCGTCTTACGACAGTTGCAGTTTTCAAAGTGATTTGAATTTTGATTGAAGTCGACCTGATTTGGTTTTCTGGATATCGGAGATTTAAGGAATTATTTAGAAATATATCCATCGGTGATTTTTATACAAGATTTTGTATTTTAAAATGATAATGCGAAATCTTTCTTTATTTTGAAATTTATTATATTCTTTTAGTCATTGATGTTTTTAATCAAGTGGATCTAGTTAACTAGAGTCACTCTTTGGATCTAGGAAACTAGAGTCCCTGAGAATAATGAGTTTGCCATTTAAACTTTTAATTAGAGATTTTTTATTGAGTTGGTGTAATAACACCTGGCGCCCAACATTTAGTTATTTGAGAAATTCAACCAGGGTGTAATTATGCTTCCGTTTTCTTTGTCATAAACGATTTTAGTCTCATAGTTACTAGAAAATTCGTCACAAATTAAATTATTTTATTAAATTTGTGTTCCTAGTTTTTGAATTGTAAGAACATTGATTATACATATATCTACTAAAAGGTGTAGAAATGTTATTTTTATAATTTTTATTTTATTTAAAATATATTTTTCAGTCATGACAAGTGAAAAGGAAACAAAACCTAGGTTGAAAAGGAAACTTATTTCTTTACAACAAAAAATTGATATTTTGGATCAGCTTAAAAATGGTAAAAAATCAACATCAATACCAAGGATCTGGAGTTAAACGAGTCAACAATACGAACAATTAAACAAAATGAAAATAAAATTAGGAGCGCTGTAATGTCTAGATCGTTGCAGACCTTAAATAAATCTTCACGTGTAAAAGATTCGTTAATTCCAAAAAAAGCTGATACATCTGACGCAAATATTATAAATAGTGCTGAAGAAATGCAGATTATTGACCAAGTAGATGAAAATTTATGTATAGCAAACTTGTATAAAATAGTAAAACTGGGAAAACAATTGGAAATACTTGTTACGAATTGTGATTCTTCAGCAGAACGATCTAGTGAATTTAAAATAAATCTTCAATAGTGTCTTGCACCATATGTAAAAATTCAGAAAAAACATAAAATAGAAAACGAAGAATTATTAGATAGTGAAATTTCAATTAATATAGGCGAACGAGAAGATATGCTTTTAAGTAAAGAAAATAACAAAGATTCAAATTGTGAAATCTTAAAACATTTTATTAAAAAAAGATGTCGGTGGAACGTTATTTCAGATAGCTCCGACAGCGAAAAAACATGTAACAAAACTATTTTTGGAATTATGTAATTTTTTTGAAATTAACTGTCTTTTAGTTACATATGTATAAGTTTTTTATTTAAAATATTCTTAGTCTGATTTTAATAAAATGCATATATTTAGTTTTTTCTTAATATTTGATTTACTTGAATCATTTGTACATAACGCGTTATACGGGGTCATAGAGCGCGTTATACGAGAATACTCCTACAACGCGTTTTCCTATAACGCGAAACGAATCTACCGTGTTATAGGGGGGATTACTGTATTGTGTCGTTGTTGTACAATAATTTGTACTTTCTCACATTTTTTTGATTTCAGATCCCGTGTAAAATCAAGTTTATGTTAATGAGTAATCTATTCTACTGTAACATCCTCTTGTACAAGCCACCCAGTTAAAGATGAACCATCTCAGGGGATAGTGCGGCGAGGGGATTGATTATGCCTCGCGCGATTCGTTTGTCGTGACGCGGCGTCGTGGCGCGGCACAAAGGCAAAGTCAATCCCCTCGCCGCACTATCCCCTGAGATGGTTCATCTTTAACTAGGCGAATCGTACACGCACCAGCGTGGATTTTGACCGGTTAACCCAGAGCATATAGGACTAAGGCAGCGGAGGAGAAGATCCTCCTACTCTACACGCGTCTCGCTGTCAGTTTCAGGCTGCGCAACAATGATGCGCGGCAAATCATTCTAACACAGATCGTTCGATAGAGCGGATCGAAGCGCCTGTTCGACCGTGAACAAACATTCCCACGATCGAAGAAAATACAGAGTTTAGAAAACGCGCAACACAGGACCCATTGTCCACCACTTGAGTGCACGTGGGCCTGAAGGCCCATGTGCAACCCATAAATTAAACGCCGAAGTCGACTTTCCGGACCTCCTAGCGGAGGGTAGAAAGAAAATTTACCATTCATTGATCCTTGAAAACGACAAAGAAAAAAAGATTAGTTAGTCAGTCTCCGAATAACCTCGCGACCGGACGGACCTACGCTGAGACATTGTACCCGCACGACGCGAATTCACTTATTATATTGACCATGAAATTGTACTGTGCAGTCAACATTGCTCCTCCTGTGTGATAGTGATAGATATAAATAAATCGTATATGTAAAGGCTACCGTGGGTCTAGTCATATGCGGATTCGAGGAGCTACCGACTCCATCACCTTCATACGTATGTATATGTGGACGACGCTTCCCATATGCAAGTGGATCCCACCTATGTAGATTCTACCAAGGATCTAATCATAGGCGGATCCGAGGAGCTACCGACTCCACCATTCTTCATACGTATATGTGGATTACTGTTCCCATATGCAAGTGGATCCCACCTATGTAGATTCCACCAGGGATCTAGTCATAGGCGGATCCGAGGAGCTACCGACTCCATCCTCTTTCATACGTGTATGTGGACTACGCTTCCCTTACATAAGCGAATCCCACATATGTAGATTCCACGGAGCCCATCTTCACGGTAACATTTTGAACCTACTAAAATATTATATATTTTAGACATTTAACGTTCATTCCTCACTTATCGTTTTACGAATAAGTAATACTTTGTAATTTCCTGGGGTTTTTTATGCCACACGGCTTTTTCCCCAACGAGGAAATAAATGTCATTAACTTTGCGGCTCAATTGATTGATTTTATTTCACGATTACCTTTACCTCCAATTCTTCTTTTAATTAATTTTGAAACATGGAATTTCTTCGTGTTAAAGAGATTTCGACGAAACAGCGCCTGATACTTTTAATACGGTGCGGCCCAAGTCAAATGATTTGGGTGTTTTCCGCCATGGTACGGATTTTGATAAAATATTAATATGTCGTATGTAACGTCGAAATTAGAAATCCATTTGAAGGAATTTTCAAAACCTCAAATATTTTTTAAGCTACAGGCAGTCAAAGTTTCGTGCATGGGTTTTTTCATAATTTATAACTCTCAAACCATAATTGATACAGAAATTACAAAAATACCAGTTGATTCAAGAAGCTTTAAAGTTTTAGAAAAAAATTATAATTTAAATGCAACTTGTTTTTAAATAGTTGAAAAAATGTTTTTAATTGTTTAAGATGCACTTTGAACGGAATTTAAGTTTAAACAATTAAAAACATTTTGGAATCGATTACACATTCAAATAAACTTCATTGAACGAAGTATTTGAAATGGAACAAACGTGAACAAGTACAAATTATTCTAGAAATTCAACACAATTGGATCGCTAAATGTAAATATAGGGTGTAACATAACATCGGGGACCGTTTTTCAGAGTCAATAGTACGCACCAAAAGGTGAAAAAAAAAAATAAAGTTGTGTCCGAAAACCACCCCCTATGAAAGTACAACCCCATTTGTAAAAAACTGTTAAAAAATGATATCTCCGGAATAGTACATCGGAGGAGACTGGTTTTAATTTCAATGTAACCGGAAAAGATCAAAGTTTATAAAAAAAATATAAAACTGCTTCGTAACGTAGCATTTTTTTGTTTATAAAAAAAAACTTTGCTTTTCGAAGACAGCCATAAAAATTTTATTATACGGTTTCGGCGTAAAAATTTGTTAACACGTTGAGCGCCGCGTCAGCCGCCAGCGGCTGACACTGGACTTTCCGTTTAGGCCTCGTCAGGCACCAGTGGCTGACAGCGTACAATACAGCGCGTTTAAGCGGCGCGCGTGGCCTGGCGGGGACTTCCTTAAAAATCGGCGTGGCGTTCAACGTGTTAAAGACCGTTACGTCGCCCTGCTACCGATCAACTAATACTACTGACGACAGCTGATCCACATCTCTCATATGTTATCGATCCGCCGTGCGACACACACTACAATAGAATGCGTGAGACATGTTTTAGTGTATGTAGTCACTTGGCAAATCGATAAGTAATCTTTCGCGCATACTGTTAGGTAAGGTATTCGGTAGGGTGGTTTTCGAACACAACTTTATTGGTTTTTTCTTCACCTTTTGATGCGTATTATAAACTGTGAAAAAAGGTCTCCGGTGTTATGTTACACCCTGTATATTCATTTAACCATAGCTTAATTTTCAAGAACATTATTTCTCTTTATTTAATTAATAAATCTGTTTACTGGTCTATCAAATATACAGGGAGGCTCTATTTTTACGAAGTTTAATATCCAACTTATGGTAATTATAGTCCGAAATAGTATGAAAATTTTAGAGACGGACACAGGTGAAGCCATAGAAACGGACAGGACGACACAGCTTTAAAAAAACAGTTCTTTTGACACTAAATATG
Source organism: Mimumesa dahlbomi (assembly GCA_917499265.3). Taxonomy (NCBI): domain Eukaryota; kingdom Metazoa; phylum Arthropoda; class Insecta; order Hymenoptera; family Crabronidae; genus Mimumesa; species Mimumesa dahlbomi. The sequence continues at coordinate 2,926,949 of OU824118.1, read as the reverse complement.
TCATAATTGGTTGGATCGGTTTTTTTCATAATAGGTTTTAAATTACTCGTCGCGACATCGCCTCTCCAAATAAGACTATATTGTTTAGAAAAATGTTAGTTTTCCGAGGATTCTGGTAATTAGCCAGAGACAAAATCTTGATACTAATACTGAGATGAAATGCATTCGAAAATAAACACATTTATATGCATCTTTAGAAACGCCTACTGATATTAATAGTCGTTGCTATTTCTATTAAATGTTAATAGAAAAAGGCTTTGCATTATAGCTATGAAGTTTGCTTGAAAATATAATTATAAAGAAGTGATAAAACATTACACTCACCGTACTGCATGGACAGAAAGCTCTCAGTAAGTTGCAGGTAACGTTAACAACACCCAAAAACACATTGCTTCCCGGCACAGCTGCAACTTGATATTTAACACAATGTTCTCCATGCACGATATTCGTCAGTACTTCATCCAGGGACGTGTTAAACTGATAGTATCTTTGCACAGTGCCTTCTAGGTAGTTCACACAGGACTTCTTTTGGACGAACAGCTCATGATTTAGTATATCATTCGCAACCAATAACTCCTTATGCGTCAGATGCTGCTCTATTTTTCCGGTGGCTTCAAGCAGAGATGGATGCGAAACCAAGTATCCCTTATCATCCATTAGAAAACATTTTATATTGGATTCTTTACAAAAAGGAAACAGTTCTTTCAGAAGCCGTGATAAGTATCCTATACCGACGTCTAGAGATAAGATTGATAAATAATTATTCACAGACTTTGTAATGCTTAAGGAAATCACATAACCCGATCCTGCGGCATCTAAGTACGGTGGCGTCAGGATTAATTTATCAGGAAACTCTAATGCCTTGGTGTACCAAACTCGATGCTTCGGATCAAAAGTGGAGTCTAAAACTGTGCCAGGGTAGATTTGTAACACGCCGCTTATTGTGCTTACCACATACCTGAAATAAATTAAAAAATTAGAGAAATATATAAACAAAACCAGCAGTTCATATTCCAACTAATGTTTCAATTAAGGGGTTAGGCCACTCTAGAATTTTCGAAAGATCATTTTTTTTTCTTTTAAATTGTCCCTTAAGGCCTCAAAAATTATGTCCCAAAAGGTTATGGTCGGGAAAATTTTCTAAATACACGGTTTTCGAATTTTAGTACGAGGCCGCCTGGACTCCTTTTGTGACCGCTCGAGAGAAAGTACGTTAGGGTATCGGACCAGGTACATGTTATTGAAATCATTTGTCGTTTCGACTAGTCTAGTCAAGTTTAGACTTTCCGAACGTCTCTTTCAGTCATTTAGGCTCAGCCAAGCATTCGAGAAGGAGGTTAGTCGACAAATGCTCATTTTTATCGATGCACAATCTTCGTGCGATTGTCTCGTAGCGATCATAGGGGCAACTTAATTTGCAAGTGCTATGTATTTATTACGGATTAGCAATTCGTAGAAATAGTGATTCAGTTGAGAACATGAGAAGCAGTATATGGGCTACACTGGATCATAAATTATCGACTGATGACAAACCGCAGGACGACAAATGTCCTATTGGACAGGATTCATAGTGCTCATTGCAACGAGCTAAAGCTACAAATACTTTGGCTGAGTATAAATATAAGCCAGCTCTTCCAATTGAAGTCTCTAAAGCTAACAAACCAGTCTATGAAGAACTGACCAGTGAAAATCTTCTAACTCGATGCGTCGGCGGTTACACACAAAATAGTAACGAAAGCTTCAACTCGACTGTGTGGGCATTGGCTCCGAAATCCACTTCGAGTGGTAAAACAGTCTTGGATGTGGCTACGGATATTGCAGTTTGTGTATACAATGACGGGTTTTCTTCAATTTTGCACATAATGGAGGCAATGGACTCGGAATTCGGCTCGAACAACTACGAAATGTGCCTGGAAATGGACAAACAGCGCATAAAGTATGCAGAGAGATCGCTGTCTGAACGAGTAAAAAAGGCAAGAATCGCTTCAAGATCAAGAAGAAAAGAAAAGCAAATGCAGGACGATAATCTGGAAGGCCAATTGTATGGTGCAGGCATCGCAGATTAAAGGTATTGCAAAATTATTCATGATTTTCTACTACTGAACACTTCAAACGCATGTACGATGGTCGTTTGATAAATTTGGTAAAAACGTAGGTAAACATTTTTTTTTAACAAACCTTTATTTGTAAACATAGTCTCCTTCAAGGGCGACACACTTAACCCAGCGAGATTCTAGTTTTTTTATCCCGTCAAAAAAGTATGATTTGTCAAAGTCTGCAAGTACGCATTCACGGCATCGATATTTCCTTCATTCGACGAGAATCTCTTCCCACCGAGCCATGTTTTCAAGTTGGGAAATAAAAAAATCACAGAGAGCCATATCAGGAGAGTAGGGTGGATGCGGAATCAATTCCAAGCCCAATTCGTGTATTTTTGATATTGCGATTGCGAAAGTGTGAACTGGTGCGTTGTCCTAAGAACTACTAAGTTGCTCGTTTCAAACGTCTACCAAATCTAAACGAAGTGTCGCTTTTGGGAAAAACGTGATATTTACCAGCCAAATGAATGCCACTTTGAGCTTATGTACTTCAAAATTTTCTGCGATGCGACATTGTTCAATTTTGACCAGACTTATCAAACCACCCTCGTATCTCAAAACCACATTTTTTAAGTTTGCCGGAAACATAACTCAGACAATTTTCAACCGATTCACTTGAAATTTTGAACATATCTCGAAAAGTACATTGTCCACACAAGCACATAGGATTTTTTTATACATTGCATAGTTTATTTGTTATTAGCAATTATGTGATGATATTTTAGGCCAATTTGTCATTTTCCACTCTAGAAGTGCGCCATTTGGCCAAAAATTAATATATCGAAGAAAACCTACGTACTTTTATAGCAGTTATTATATAGAATAACAAAACAAAATTGGTTTCTCATCATTCAAAAATTACAGAAGCTGTTTTTGTCCGTTCGTGGACCCTGAAACAACGGAGACGGCATTGCAAAACTGCTGCACAGCCGCCATTTTGAAATTAATCGCCTTAAAAAAATTACTGTATATAGTCACTGATATGTATAATAAATACTCTTTATTGGAATCCCGATTTATTTTGTAGTACTTCTGAAAAAAAATCCTAAAAATGACTATTTTTTCGGTCTCTAGAGTGGCCTAACCCCTTAAGTAGGCTATTACATTGACAAGAACATTCAACATTCATGTTTAACACAGATACCACATATGGTTATTGAACATATGAATCGATTAGTAGTTCTGATATTTGTCATACCTATACAGGGTATGCCAGTTAATGTTGTGGTTCGCGGGATGCTAGCTGAGATGAACCTAATATAGAGATGTAACATTTTCGACGTTCTACATTGATCCGTGGTTAGGTTATAAAATAAAAAAGACAGTCCATCGGACGGCTTTGGTGCGTCCGGCAGCGGGACAGTTCCTTCTGGTACAATTTAATGTCTTGCTTATCATAGCTTAATCTTAATCTTAGCAAAACTATTTATGCCGTCGCGTCGACGAGCGTCATGAAAAGGATAGCGAATAAGCATTAACACAAAACCACAAAAAATGTATCAATCTGTCTATGTTAATGGGTCACTGTGCTTATTAGTGACACCTAAGAAGGATCTAATTTTCACATTCAAAAGGCCACTGCAGACACAACTACGACGATTACTGTCTAACAAACTTGTAAGTTGCCATCGCGAGAGTGACGCCCCCCGCGACCTCACCTCTTAAAGCATTCGGTACCCATAACCGAGCCACCCTCCTGAAATAGCTGCAAAGGGAGCTGTCAAGAAAAACCCAGTAGCACTCGCAGGGCGTGCAAGTAAATGGTTTAGCCATGTTGTGGTTATGACGCAATACTCAACCGTGCGATGGCGTCCCCAAGCCATGTCCACGGGACACCTCGAAAGACCGCTTATGACCCTATGATCTCGAGCGCTCGGTCTGTAGAAGGCCGGCTAAAGTGGAAATTATCGAGTAGGCTAAATTTCCCGGCTAAAGTGAAAATTATCAAATACGCTGAAATAACCGACTAAAGTGGAAATTATCGAGAGTAGTAATCGCAGTTCTCAACGTCAATTCATGGCGCGGCCTTTTCTGCACCAATGGTGTGCGAGCGGTGTAATTCCGTCAACCACATACAAGTTCAGGTCATAAATTAGATCCTTCTTATGTGACACCAATGGGTACAATACCAGAGTGACATCAGTATATTTTTCATAGTTCTATATTAGAACTAGTCCGCTATCCCTTTCAAGAAATCTCTTAACGCGACGGTACAAATAATTTCACTTGTACATGACATTAACTTAAACCAGTAGTAACTGTCGTGCTACTGGGCCCAACGAAACCCTCCGATTGGCTGTCATTTTTCTGTAATAATTCGGTCACAAATCAATATAGAACATTTAAAATGTTACATTACTATATTAGACTTGCCTCAGAGCTATTACCCAGTGCAAGGATCAAAACGTTAACTGGAACACTCTGTTTATTTAAGAACTCAACACACTAATACGTCTATGTCCTAAGATTTATAGACGTTAATCCTTTACATGGCTACAAAGTATTTGTATGAATACATGCACTTCCTCCCATGTCACAAGCGCCAATGACTATCTCCCCTTTCGTTAACAGCGGCTGTAATACCGAGACAAGAGATTCCTGAATCTCCCAATTAATTCTATACATAATCTCATGTAGTAGCAATGTCTTTGTGCGTAATATGCCGCGACACAAACCACGTGCAGACAATTGTACTAATGCACCGGGTATAAATGCAAAACACACTTCATATATACAAATTTAACGTGCCTAATATTGTATAGATGTAGACATACTTTTGACTATAGATTGTTCTCTTGATGAAAACATTTATTAATTTGCTGTGCGCTAGAAGTGGAGAAGTTATATAGAATCGATTTCATGATCTGCTCAAACTCCACTTAAATCTATTTGATATTTATTGCCTTCAGCCTTCAAAATAATTGTGTTTTGACAGCAAAACAATTAAATTGAAATGCCTCAACATGTATAACAAAGATACCAATGAATTCAATAGTTACATAAAATTTTTCAGCAATTAGGTAACTCTATGACATAACGAATGCAGACATATTTTAAAATCAAACGTCACCCTGCTTTGAATCATGGCCATTAAAGACGGACACCTGCACATGACTGCAGCAGAAATATGGCTATATCACAGTCAAATAGGATATATGTCTATTAGGATGGTCGTTAAAAATTAAATCTTTTACGACGCCCCCAAAAAGCTTCCTCATAATGATAAAACACCGGAAGATTTTTTTTAATTAAACACAGCACGTGCCTCACGACGATCTAAGTTAATTTTTTGGTATAATCATGTTTTTTGGAATATTTTATGAAAAATACGATTTCATTCGAAATATAAACAATTATAGAACCCAAATCAATAAAAAACATTAGTTAATTAAAATAACAATAAACAAAAATTTGAATTCAAAATTTTTTCCAGTTGATTTCATCTATTAAATTAAAAAAATAAAAGATATTAAAATTGATATTTCTATTTAAAAACTAAATTATTACAAACGTAATTTTAATATCTAGATTTCTTCACTCCAAGGTTTAAGTAAACTTTCTTTCGTATTTTTAATGCCTTTACTTCTATAATCAATGATTGTAATCAATTTGAATATCTTTAATTTTTTTTATTTAATAGCTTAAATCAACAAGGAAAAATTTTGAATTCAAATTTTTGTTTATTGTTATTTTAATTAACTAATGTTTTTTATTGATTTGAGTTCTATAATTGTTTATATTTCGGATGAAATCGTATTTTTCATAAAAATTACCAAAAAACATGATTATACCAAAAAATTAACTTAGATCGTCTTGAGGCACGTGTTGTTTTTAATTTAAAAAAAATCTCCCAGTGTTTTTTCATCAAAAGGATGCTTTTAGGGGGCGTCGCAAAAGATTTAATTTTTAACGACCACCCTAATGTCTATATGAAATTTGAGATCCGCCATTAAAGTAGATCCCGCAACTTATAAAACACCGTATACACTGTATATCGAAGTAGTAACTTAAGGCTTGTAAGACAGACATGGCTCATGTCAAATCGATTACGTTTTGGAGCATCTACGATTTTGGTCAAAATCACATATGCTGTGGTGCTTGGTGACCATATATAGAACAGATTTTGTTTTTGCGAAATTTTGAAAATCGTCAATGTTTTATAATAGTAGTGCGGGATACGAAAATCTGAAATACGGGATTGTAAAGTGTAAATGAAAAACGTTTAGACTGAGTGTCGAAACGACAAAAAAATTAAGGAAAAAACGGAAAGTAAAGTACTCGGCGGAAAAGGAATTTATCTTCACTTTTGTAGAGTTAAATCTTTAACCCTTTCGCGGCGGAGCTCTCCGAAGTGAAGTGCGCTCTGAGCGGTCAGCGGGACAGAGGCAGACCGCTCGCGCGGACGACACGATACATAGGCGAAGCGTGTATAAGCGAGCGCCAAAAGGCGCTGTTCGCTCAGACCGAGCGTCTATACCTGAGCGCCAAAAGGCGCTGTCCGCTCAGAGGAGCGTCTATAGCTGAGCGCCAAAAGGCGCTGTTCGCCGCGAAAGGGTTAAACGCGGTGTTCTCGAAACCATGTTTTCAAAGTCGGTGATCACTGCCATTTAAAAAATAGTTCACCGATTCTTTTCAAACTTGGTAGATACCTTCTATATATAAAATACCTACCCCCAACGATGAGTATGATAATTTTTATTTACATTAAGGGGTTTTTCCAATCACAAAATGACGGAAATTTTAGTGAAAAATCGTAATTTTTGCTTCAAACGACCGCCAAAAATTTTTAAATGAAAAAAATAACAATTAGCGATCGTTGGGGGGAGGATTTACTCATTTTCTAACTAAATTTTATTGTTAATTTGATTTCTGATACTTTTCTGCTGAGATACAGTGATCACTGCAACACGTGTTTTTCGAAAGGCGCTGTCGGAAAGGCTCCGTCACCGGCTTATTTGTTGATATTTTGCAACCAAAAAATTACAAAATGTTGTTGAAATAATAATATATAATGTGCAAAAGGTTCGAACAATTTTGCTTTATTCGTTCGTCTGAAAAAAAATCGCAGTATTTTTTTTGCCCTGATACACTTAGCCCCCCCCCCCTTAATATCGAATTTTGTTAAACAATTGAATATAACTTTTGCAGATAAATTTTTAAAAATTGGAAAAAATTTATACGCATTCTTTGAACCTTTCTCTTTAAGAATCCGTTTTAAAAAAGGTGACACTTTTATAGGTCACTCGACAAAAATCGACAAAGTTAATCGTGCAATAGTTTTACCCGTTTCAACGAACAGACGTCGGGCGCATCAGAAAAGCTCAGCAATCATTCATACATATAGTTTCATGTTTATATAACATACCTCCTAATTATGAACTTGTTTAACGGACTCTTTGCATGTCTACTCTTAAAATAATCTAAAATTTGTGCCAACATCAACACGTCTGGTCTCACTGATTGATGTAAGCCGGGATTGGCCAACAGGCCAGTTAGGTCTTTGATGTAAGCCATATAACTCTGCACGGTTACAGCAGAACCAATTTCCAAGAGTTTCAATTGTTCCATTGGAGATTGAAAGCACCACGGCGATAGATAAAGCACTCCTGTTGCTGAAAAATTCATACTCGAGTATATAATTTATATTTAATAGATTATACAAATTCATTTTTAAGAGATTCATTAATAAATTTCTAAAACGTACTAGCAATTAATTATTTTAACCGGTTGAGTGAAAAGAGAAAGAAAATTCTTCCGCACTCAAACGGTTAATTTATCTCAACTGACTATTGCATATTATGTAGAAAGTTGTACACAACATATTAGGTCATTAAGTATGAAATCGCTTTTTAATCGTGACACAAAAGAACAGGAAGCCTCGAAGCGGTTCCTTTGCTGACGCTCGCTTAACTCATGCGGAACACACTTATCCAGCTTCTTTACTTTTCCAATTGTTTTCAAATGACTCAATATTTTCGGAATGGTAACTCCTAACTTTGCTGCTAATTCACGCGTCATTTCAGATGGATTTGCTTCCACTACAGCTTTCATTTGATTGTCATCCACCTTGCTCTTAGGTCACCCGCGTGGATCATTTTGAAGATCAAAGTCTCCAGATCGGAATTTTTCAAACCATCAACGCACTGTACGTTTATTAGCCACATCGTTGCCAAACACTTCGTTAACATTTGGACTTATCTGTGCTGCATTAGTTGCACGACGGAACACATATTCGAAAATAACGCGAATTTTTTACTTATCCACGGCTTACAATATTGAACCTCCAGACGTCAATACGATAGATTATTGAAAACCAAAGTGTGCGACTGAAAGCAAGGCGGTACCCCTTCCTTATGCAAAAAAAAACAAAGGGCAATCGAAGTGAAATATCGGAGACATCGGGTATCAAACTTGATGCTTTAGGTAATCGAACATTTCATACTTAATAACCTAATATAATAGAGAAATATTGTAAGATTTTACTCCCTAACCGTGTTCCACAGGTACGAGCTGGACATTAAGATTTCAATATTATTCACTTTGCACAGACTATGTTGTAAGAAACTAAATCAAATATCATCAGTGTTAGAAGCTTAGCCCATAACGTTCAAAGCACTTAATTTTGCGTTTTTAATTTATGAACGTGTTTAATGAAACTAACGACGGCGAATTTAAAAATCATTTAATGAATAGCAATTAATTGACATTCTCTCGATTGTCGGATATGTCGCATAACACATTCCCACATTAACTTACGACACAGACACTCATAAGCGACGTGTGGCAGAGGGCATCTGAAAGTATTTCTTTGGTAGTAGAAGTAAGATCATTCTCCTATTTGAAAAATAGATAAATTTCCAAAAGCACAGAAATAACAACATGCAAACCTAATTTCTCCGTTTAACATGTTGTACACGATTAAAAAAATAAATAGGCTTTACTGCAAGAAAATGTTGTAGAAATAGGGGAATCTTAACCCCTTAACGTACACGCTCGAGTTAACTCGAGCACGTTATATTATATGCTGCAATTCTTTTTTTATTAATTTTGAATTTCTTGTATTTTTTTTTGTTAATACAATGATCTAAAGTGTGTTTTTTTACAAAAAAAAATTGATTTTTTTTACCGCTTTTTTTCAAATAAAACGTGCGTTAAGGGGTTAACAGCCTGAATTTTTGTTGTAATGTTCACTTACACAATGTCATCAGCCTGTTTTGGTAGTTACAGAGTATGTCTTTATCGACCATAGTATGCAGCAAAAGATCAAGTCTGTGATGTAGAATATTTGGAAGTATTGGTACCAATTTAGCTATTGGCAATACGCTCTCGGTAATCGTAGATATAACACACACGATTAAATCCTTGTAATTCAAATGTTTCCACCTATACCACTTCTGAAATTCAAAATTTATATTCTAAAAAATATGTCAAATTTGCTTTAACTGTATTTAACGATCAAATTACCTTTTCTTTTGAATTTGTATCTATAGCAATAGTACCTTCATTCTGTTTAATCATATCGTTCACAATTATTTCTGAGATATTTTCAATGTCCTTTAAATAAACTCTTAATGGTTGATCTATCATCATTTCAACTCGAGGAAAATTTTTGTGCATCCAAACAATGCCTTCATTGTCAAACAATATAGCATACACATTTGGTCCGGCGTTAAAGTATGTTATATCCTCAACAAAGTCTCGTAATTTTACGTCCAGAGAAAATACAGCTTCGTCTGTGATTTTTCCAATAGAAACTATCATTGTTTTACTGTACAATTCAAAATACGGATCCGATATATAGTAATCTTTCTTATGTTCTTCCAAACATTTTAAATTGGAAAATAGTTTGGCTATTTCAAAAACAAGTATGTTTTGTGTAGGAAGAATCAGAACATCTTCCATATATGTTTCATGTACTTCCTGATCTGAAATAACAATAATTTTTCATAGTACATACATAGAGGCTATTTACAACTTTTAATGAAACTCACCAGAAAGAATCAGTATTGTTTTCAGATTGCCTTTGATTTCTCCCAATGAAATCATATCTTTGATTTTTGTAACGTGTGGATTGGGTTTTAATGTGTTCGTTAAATGTATGAAGACTATTTCTGTTGCACTTTGTGTGAAATTATTCAAGCTGAAATCCACCGCATCACTTGATTCTAAAATGTGCAAATAGTAATTATATGCCTGCATATCTCTTTTGTAAATGTCAGATTTTTATATATGTAGTACTTTTAAGCGTTTTATTTCTATAAATAGTGCTTATAAGTAGACTGAAAATCTTTATGCAAATATATATATTTTACACAAAAAACTATGAATAACCAACCTTTTACCCAAATATATATTTCCTAATTATCAATCGTAACATATTGAACCAATCTTTACGGAAAAAAATACATGTAATACCCATTTCTTTATCTGTGTTTTATAAAAATATATATTACCATAAATATCTACAGTCCAATTATAACATTTAAATATTTATATTTAAACAAATTTTTGTTGAATGCAACAGCCAAAAAAAATATTGACCTGCTCTTCCCAAAGCACGAACGTAGCGAACCAACAAGAATCTGTTGATATCTGTAGCCTTAATTAATCCTTCAGAGTAAATTGAGTTATTTGAAAGGTCAACAACATTTACATAATCCCTTTGCGATAGCATATCGATTATGCTTTCTGCTGCCATTTGAGCCAATACTGTGTCTGCCTCTAACGGAAACGTCCTGCGTTCCATCAGAAGGAGAACCTTCCTATGACAACGAGAGAGTAGGATGTGTGTGAGAGGTGCACCACAACTTGGATGGGAGATTGGGAAAATATGAATATTCTTCCATGCATTGATTGTAGTTGTGGCTAATGCTGAAACAATGATAATAGACAAAATAAATTTCCAATACTTCGGACAATATATTTACAAGCATTTCTTTTTCAAAAAATAGTTCAACAACAAGCATAATATAATAAGTAAGTTTTTGGTCTTTAAGGCAATACATACATATAGATATTTTTAATTCCATAAAAATTGTAATAATATACAAATTAGTAGGACAGAAACTATAAAAGCTTAAAACACACCATGATGCTATCAAAATGATTACATCATAACACAACATTTAAAAAGTTTTTTATTTTGCATATCTCTTAAACCAATGTCAACTTCATCAAATGTACTATTTTTTATTTTTACGATTAGATATACATCCACAGACATTAAAATATATTTGTGTATAATTACAAATAAAAATAAAATTTAACAGCCACATCAATACATTTCAAAAAAATTTTCCCATAAGAATTATTTGGAACCACAGATTTCTAGTCTTTTTATAGAACATAATTTTGTTGTTCACTGTTACTTTGATTAGTAAACTAATTTATTATACAGGATGTCCCATTTTAATCTTTCCATGGGATCATCTCGAAAAATATTAATTATTCAATAAAATGTTTAAACTACAGATACTTACTCTACCTGAAGGAGGACATTCAGTGGTGGGCACTGTTTTTTTCTAGGTGGACGCGCCTCTGAAATCTGAAAGGGACCTTTGTTTTTCCAAATGGAACTATAGTTGTTTTCCATGCTGGACACATATTCTAGCTCAAGACAAATCCATTGGCCTAAATTATGTTGACGTTGAAACGTCATTCAAGATCATTTTCAATTACTTGAAAGTTTCTTACATTACATATCCAGAAAATGTTTATGACCTTCTAAATTCAGAAGGACGTTGTTGGACATTAATGCTATTAATATTAATGTTTCAAACACAAAATATCTGTTAGTAGAACGAGTTACATATTCTTTTAGAAGACATTCCATTGACCACCAGAATGCGGATGTGGTTCCAGCATGGCGGTGCTCCAACACATTACTGTTACCAGGCTCGCAAGCCTTAAATGTTTCATGGACACTGAATACATAGAGGAAGGCCGATATCCTTTCCACCAAGCTCGCCAGACTTAATACCTTGGGATATTTACTTATGAGGTTACATGAAAGATAAAGTTTATGTAGAAGACGCGACACCAGAAAATATGACGGATCGTACAATAAGTGCTTGCAGGCAAATTACTAAGGAAACCTTAGAGAAAGTGGAACTGTCATTTATGGACATAATCAGCCGGTGCCTTAATGTCCAAGGACGTCCTTTTGAATTTAGAAGATGAGAAACATATTCTGAATGTGCACTGTAAGACTATTCAACATACTGCATCTCAATGGATTTGTCTTGAGCTAGGCTATGGGTCTAACACAAAAAACGACTATAGTTCCATTTGAAAAGACAAAGATCATCTTCAGATCTCGGATGTGCCTCCACCTAGAAAAAGACAGTGTCCACCATTGAATGTCTCCCTTTTGGTAGAGTATCTTCCATTTAAACATTTTTTCTGAGTAATTAATAGTTTTCAAGATGATCAGGTGGAAAGATTAAAATGGGACACCATGTATTAACAAAATGTCTCATTTTTCACAGCAATGATTTACTGCTAAATATTGTAACAAAATAGTATAGTTGTTTTTACATATAACTGATCTTCCAATTTAAGTATCATGTTCCAAAGATACATAAACATATCAACAAGAATAATGAAGACACTATCGATATTGTGAATTAAAACAGTTTTACCCTCTACAACTGTCTTAGAAAAGTACAAACAGTTGTTCAGTTACCTGTCATGATCTGCTCGCAAATGTTCTTTTGAAAATTGTCCTTTCTCTTGAAAATTGGCTGTACGATACTATCTGTTCTATGAAGCAGTTCTGCATATGCACCCAACTTGTTATTGAGTTTGTCAACTAACACATCGAGCGTAGTTTCGAAGCCGCGTGAAACATTCATAAATTCCGTTTGATCCAACATTCTTTGAAAATAAGTTAAAGCTAGTTCTTCTTCGGAAATGGAAAGAAACTCAACAGAGAGTTTTGAAACTATGTCTACCAAACAGGTGCCGTTTAAAGGTTCCACTTTCACTTGTTTACGTAGACTCACGCCGATATCGCACTGCTTTTCTAAATTCTGTGCTGAACCGTGGGAACGTAAGAGAAAAAGAGCCAGCAGACATAGCATTTTTCGTACTTATTTGAAAATAATCTATATTAAAAGAATGTTTGTTTGTATCTTATATATCATGTATGTTTGGCAGTGCTTGATAATTTGCATTGTTTTGCGCCAATCACGAATAATACTTAGTGTAGATAGAGAATGCTACATTGAAAATGAACGCACGCTTTGTTCTGAAGTTGACACAAACTGGACGAATAAGGACATCTTGGCTAGCATTTTCAGCGAAGCAAACGCTGATCTGTAATCTATCCTCAATCGAACGTGTAAAACCCTTTCTGTTTCGTATTCTGACCGTTCTAACCTAGCATCGTACCATGTTCACCATCCGACACGCGCAGCACCTCCCCTATTTCGGTGCGAGAATGGATTTGAGTTTTGTCTTTAAGCATTACCATTGGCTGACAGCTTAAACGTAGCCGAGTGTTGTCTATGCGTTGCCTACGCTGCTGAAGCGCTAAAAACGGCTGATCGTTCAAATCGAACACACCGCGCCGTTAGACAAGGGCTACGAATACCATTTTTACGAGGAGAAGATACGAGATAGACAACCGCGTTTTGGATGAAATCCGGCACAAATGATGGGGAGCAATGATTTTAAAGGCCCTGTAAAATAGTATCAGTATCCGGCCAACCATTTTTATAAATTATTGACGTAAAGTTAAGATGTCGATATTGATGAATGGAGACGAACTTCTTTCCAGAGCTTAATGCTAGAAACGAAATTTTATTACGGATAAGTATTAACATATTAGTGCGAAACTCATTTTTATGTAAATTACCCTATGGCCAACAGGAAATATTTTATAACTTGTTAGTTTGTGGCTTAAGAAATAATTTTGATATTACTTGTAAAGCACCTAACATGATATTAATTCGCTATTAAAATTGGAACATATTCAGTTTAAGCACCTCTCCGATTTTGTACATATGAATGACATAATCTCACACGTTGGTTTTACCAAAATATATGTATAAATATATGTAAATATTGGGTTGGCAACTAAGTGATTGCCGATTTTGTGGATAGATGGACTTTACACTTTCTTTTGTTTTGTTAACGTGGTCAAAGCATCTAACTTTTTTTTTTCTTATTGTTTGGACTTCTACCTTTACTTTAGTAAAAAAATTATGTCGATTACTGCTTTAGTTTTGTTTTTATCCCAATTTAAAAATAGAAGAACAGGACGTGCACTTCAGACATATTTTATTGTATTACTTCCGAATAGGCAAGAACGCATCGCAAGCACAAAAGAAGTTATGTGCCGTATATGGAAATGAAGCCTTGAAAGAAAGGCAGTGTCGAAATTGGAAAAAAAAAGATTTTTTTTTAAGTAAAAAAGAATTTTTTTTACTTTGAACTTATGCCACAAAACCAAACGATCAATTCAAACGTGTATGTTCAACAACTCGCCAAACTGAACGATGTAATTCAAGAAAAGCAGCCGGTATTGTCAAATCGTAAGGGTGTTGTTTTTGGTCACTCGCCAAAAATTATTGGAACTGGGTTGGGATGTTTTGTCACACCCACCATATAGCCCTGACCTTGCGCCTTCGGATTACCATTTGTTTCGTTCCATGCAAAACTCTTTAAATGGTAAAATTTTTAACAACGCGGATGATGTCAGATCACACCTAATTCAGTTTTTTAATAGCAAAGACCAGACATTTTACGAACGGGGATTTTTTACGCTGCCAGAACGATGGAAAAAGGACATCGACAAGAACGGGCAATATCTAATTGAATAAAGTTATATTTTTAAACAAAAATTCTGAATTTGCCTTCTTATTTGAAATCGGCAATGACTTAGTTGCCAACCCAATATGTATATGTCCCTCATATATGCATGATGGTTACTGGTTGAACTCCTTTTTTTGTTTTCATATGTATGTAGTAAAAAGTAGCAAGAAAGCACAAATGGTTTATACCATTGGTATACCTCAGCTATGATAACTTCCTTTCATTTAAAATATAAATCAAGAAACTATTAGTTATGAAGATGGAAATTATAATAATGCAATATAATATGATATATGTAGAAATTCAACCATTTCCTCAAAGTAAATTAGATTCCATCATAATTTACCTTTAATGACTTTGAATGGCCTTCATCAATAGATCATTGTACGCTATTAGATGTTATGTTAAACAACATGCTATTACTTTTACAAGAATGAAGTGGAGGTGCATATCTACGCTACGCATTGACCTTCGAATAAACTTCTAACCTAAGCTTGTAGCTCCTTACAAACCAAGCAAGTTCTAACTGATGCATTTCTTCCTATCGCCAATAGCAGTAAAGTCATTGAGATCACCCTTGAACACGTGAGAAAAACTCATGTTTCTCAAATATTTAGGGCAGCAAAGCAATTCTGCTGCTGGATTCATGTTTAGAACTAGAAAGACTTAAGGATCACTCAGTACATATTGCAAAATGTAAAATAGGTCTCAGTTTGTTGTACAGTGTAATGCAACCACCGTTTATTATTAATTATTTCCTTTAATCTTAACATTGTTTCAAACTCTAAGCATTTTAAATACATACTTTGATAATATACAATTAGTTCAATTATCTACTGTCAAAAGGAGCGAAACATCAGTATTACATATGGAATATACATATGATGCGTTCCGTGTCAAATGATTAGGCATGTCACAGATTTTTACAAAATTTTAATATTACATAAGTAGTCCCAAAAAACCCATTTGAAGGAATTTTTTTTTAAATTTATAACTCTCAACTCACAATAGATACAAGAATGAACAAAAACCATTTGTTTCAGAAATCCTTAGTTTTATAAAAAAAATTATAAATTTAATACATCTTTTTTATAGATTTTTGAAAAAAAGTTTATAATTTTTTAAACTAAAATTTTGTGCAATGGGCATTCAACATTTTTTCTCATTTTTTATTAATAACGTTCAAATGTGCTCCAAGCATAATTTACAGCAGTATATTGGAATAAAACATATTTGTCAAGTTACAAATTTCTATTGACAACAGTGCGGTACACTATAACTCGAATTGTTAGATGTATCACAGACGAGATATTGAATATATTGGATATTGGAAATTGGATCCAATACCTCGTTTGTGATACAACATATAGGACTAAGTACACGGACCGGTTAACCCATAGCATCCTATGGGTTAACCGGTCAGAATCCGCGCCGGATCCTGTACATAGACAGGACATCCAATGGGGTTTCGTGTGTCAAGCATCTAGGCATATCTGGGGTTAAAATTGGTGGTTATTATGGTATCCTCTCGGTCTAGACTGGTCTAGACTTAGAGAGCGGCCAGTCTCAGAACTACACTAAATAATATTTGAAGTTAATATTGTCAGATATTACACACTGCACACCGTTAACGGGCTCATACATTGTTTCCCGATCATGTTCTTACGCTGTGTAGTGTTAACTAAAAGAATTTTAGCTTCGGTGCTAGGAAAAAGATTTTACCGCCATGCTAGGAAATACTCACAGATGCAAACAAAACCTGTACTTGAAAAACTGTTTACTTCTTGCCTAAGTATATATCACTAATTTTAATACGGTTGCCTGATCGAAGAGATATGTATATGTTCGAAAATGCTAAGTATAAAAATTAACTGTAATTTCGCAAAATGTTAATTTCAAATCCAATTTTAATAGGGTTAAATACTTTCAATTATTGTATTATAGAAGGGATAAAAAAGGAGCATTCGAAAAAAAAGATTTACCCAGGCATTTTTTGATCACGGGTTGCCGTCATCGAATCAGGGACGTTCGCCAATGAGTCGCTAAAGTTATTGTAATCTGCATAAGTGTTGCGTAGGTAAGTATGCACAGAAGAGAGAATTTAATTTTGTTTTGATAAACCTTTCTGTTTATCAGATGTTTCACATACAACCATTTTAGTACTTTTGGGATACACTATACAACGTATAGTGTTTCCGTATAGTATGCGGAAAAAAGTTTGAGCGTGATTCAGTGATCCAAAAATTGGAATGTTTAAACTAATTTTGCTGAAAAGTGACTGGGTATGGGCAGCTAATATTTTAAACGGTTTACGTGATTGACATCCCCTATCGTTTCGCCTAATCCCATAAACTTCCGCGAATTTCAATTTGCGACCTCCCCTTATGACGCAGCGGGGAGAGGGATATCCATCAACGCTCACAAGTCGAGCTGTCAGCTGAGATTTCGCCGAACGACAGCTGTGCCCCTCTCCCCGCTAACCGCTCGTCAATACTTTTCTCGCGTATATGCCTCCAGCTGATGTTCGAATCGCGCGGGCCGGAAGTCAGACCGCGATATTTTGGAAGCTTGTATCTCCAAAACGGGACTTCAAATCAAAAAAAGGTAAAGGAATTTTCGATTTCTTTTGTTATAAACAATCTACTTGTTCCCGCTTGACGCATAATTTTGGGACACCCGGTATTCTAGTACAAGTTTTATTTTCTACTTTGTTTGTCTTTCTTGTAATACCCGTTTTTTATGAATTTTATTATCAAGGAAGATTTTTAATTTAACCTTCAAGTAATGGGAGTATTTTGAATTCATACTTAACTATATCACAGACGAGAGATAGGATTTAATACCTCGTCTGTGACTATATCATTTTTTTCCCCCAAAAGAAATAGGATATCATTAGTACTCACAGATTAAACGCATACCGTGTACATGCTATTAAAAGTGGATTTCAGTTAAAAGCCGGTAACGTTGAACGTGACACAAAAATTTGCCGAGTATGTCCCGTCTACTCTTGTGGATGGTCTGTGGTAATATATCCAATGATACATTTTTTAAAACAAATAATTCTTAAAACAATATATTATACAATTAGATTTATTATATTAAAAAACCTTTAATAACGAACGTGATTTTAACTAAATAATTGCAATATTATATTAAAAGTTTAGGCACTGAAAACAGATTTCTCTGTAATCTGTATCTCATATATTTTCCGGTTCTGTAACTTCCGGTTCGTCGTAGTTGCCAGTTCTCACGTTCCGAATGAAACCCAAGCTACCGGTGCTCGTTGTTCTCATTGCTCATTGAAAGCGTGCTATGGTCGTTTGATACATCAATTTTCGAGAATCTACAAACATCCACGAGAGAGACCAGGCTGTGCTTGAAATACAGGTAAAATAATATCCATCTTATTACCACGTTTTTAAATTTTTCTTTATTTTTTTTCCCACGCTTAATAAACATGTATAATTACGTTATTTTGGAGAAGTTTCGAAAGAGAGCTACATTCCTTTTCGATTTTCAAGAAGTTACAGTCATAACAGTTATAACTTAAAAACTATATATTATTTGTACGGTTTTATATAACGGTTAATCGTAAAAATAGTGAAAGACTTTAAGTAATATAGCTTTTGAAAAAGTTGTAGTTCTTTATCCTAAAAAATGTAGTACTTCCTTCCAAATTTCGCTAGTATTTTATTCCAAAAGCTTGAAAATTTCAAGAGTATATTTCTATATTTAGAAGGTTTTAGTGCTGGAAATTTAGTGAAATACAAAATATTGATATATGTGGAATGCTTCTCTTTTCTATACTTTTATAAATTTCATGCTACTTTTCTTATATGATGAAAGTTAGATTTCTTGTGAAAAAGTGAAGCACATAATATAACTGTATATATTGCTCATGCTTATTCTAAATAAACTGTATCTTAATTTTGAATATGATTAAATTCTCGTCATTGTTTAAATGCATTAAGGAATAAAAGGAACTATAACCGTTAGACCATGTGTCTGTCAAACCTAACCATATACTATTCATAGTGCATTTTACTACTAAAAGGCACAAAAAACATAAAAATGATTTTAACCGATAAACTATATTTAAAAATAAAGATCATGTACTGTAAACATATTAGGATATACAAACTAATAGTGAACAAAAAGTAAACAAAATCAACTGCAATGTATTTCTAAAATAAGAATGAGAACTCTACCGAGTCTATTGTGCAAAGCCTTATTCTGGACCAAGCACTTATAACCAGTTAATAGTCTAGCTCTATGATTAAAATGAATAGAAAGTGTTCTTTTCCAAATATCTCAATCATGTGTACCTCATTTTTTTCAGAATGGAGGGTGGAAGGCAGTGCAAATTATACTCTCCTGGAATTTAAGAATTACCATAAAAATTCCATAAATACTGAATAATACTAACCACACCAATATGTATCTGTATAATTTAACGCTCCAGCGTGCCACTGGCATAACACATGCAGTTCATGGTAATTTCTCCGGGTCAAAATTACAAGAGATCCTTGTTTCCCGTGGGAAATCCTTAGAACTGTTGCGCCCAGACCCAAATACTGGAAAAGTACACACATTATTGACTGTTGAAGTATTCGGAATCATCCGCAGTCTGATGGCCTTTAGGTTAACTGGTGGAACCAAGGATTATATTGTTGTGGGTTCAGATTCAGGCAGGATTGTGATATTAGAATATATCGGAGCCAAAAATGTGTTTGAGAAGGTACATCAAGAAACATTTGGAAAAAGTGGATGTAGAAGAATAGTGCCTGGTCAATATTTGGCCATTGATCCGAAGGGCAGAGCTGTTATGATAGGTATGACATATTCTTTTAAGTATTAAATAATGGGTTAATAGAACCATTAAAGGTATATCCCATGAAAAGTAATTAGACCACAGGAGTATTTGTTTCCGTGTTACTATATTAAGTGTATTAGGCCCTTGACATACGACACCTGGAAGATGTCATTCATTTCATGTGCCATTGTAGATCTTGATGTCTTTGAGACGTCAAGAACTGTTTTCGGTGGATGCAGCCAGTATATTCTTAGATTCTTTAACTGTTGTTTTGTTCAGATTCTTTGAGATGGTTCCCCCATCTCAACAGTACAGTACCGATAAATAATATAGCAATGTAAATTAGAAAATAAAACGTTCTGTTTCTAAGCTTGCACCTAAGTATCCAGTTGAGCCAAGTTAAATGGTATTTTTCGCGCGCGTAGACGCGCACTTTATTTGTATGTCAAAGAGTTAATAATTTTATTTTGTTTGCCACACTTACTGTTCAAATTCGTTTATTTTTATCATTGTTCAAACCGCATTTTAAAAATTTTAGTTTAACTGAAAAGATTGAATTTTTTCTTCTACACATTTCTACTATACATTGAAGTATTACCTCTTTACACGTGAACTGATATTCATGTTGGTTTGTCCAGTTATCTTTTCATGCGAACATGTAGGTACAGTGATGCATGTTAATGCTGATATTAAAGTTCCTAGAAGAAACTATTGAAAGAGTAGTTATTCATTATTATGTGGGCTGTCGATATATTTTGTCAGCGTTGTGTCCTACATTTGAATGAAATTGTAGATGTAATAATTATAATGACTATATGATTGTAAGAATCACATTGTGATGATTTATTACACCACATGATTGAATTGTGCCAAATTATCATATGTAGTGCATCAATTATGTTGCCTGTTACCTATAATAATTTTAATATTAATTACATTTATAATTTTATAAACAAGCTTCAATATTTTGACAGATTTTTATTCAGTATGACTTCATCAATCAATTATGAATGTCACAGTGTGATTGAATAATTAGTTCCTATCAGTGACAACCATCTTAGAAGTTAATGTTGCATAAGGTTTAAATATTATTTAAAATATATGAGAATTTGAAAAAGAAGATAATACATTTGGCAATATTTAAAAACCATCTTATAGCAAATAATATGAAAGTATGCCACATGATTATTTATTGATCCGTGTTTCAACTGATTAACATTGATTACAACATTCAATGATGATGGCATATTTTTCTTCACAAATTTAAAAAAATTGTTCTCGTTTCCTGCTCACTAATTAGATTTCTTTATAGGTGCCATAGAGAAACAGAAGCTGGTATACATATTAAACAGGGATCCTGAAGCCAGATTGACCATTTCCTCACCATTAGAAGCACACAAAAGTAATACGCTTGTATATCACACTGTAGGTGTGGATGTCGGCTTTGAAAATCCCATGTTTGCATGCCTGGAAATTGACTATGAGGTAATTTTTCATATATAGTACCGGCATTGTATTGCATACGACACATCAGAGTGTATTGTATGCCTAGCATACAGCTCATTCCATATTAAATTGATTACTATCTGAAGCAGCATCTGGAATTTTGTTAAACACCACAGTCCTTGGTGTGTGACATATGAAATTAATCTTTTTTTGAAAATTATGAAAATTGTTAAAGTTACTGCTATCCAAAGTTCGGAGTTTTGTAAATTTAGCTAAAATTTAAAAAAGTATATCTCGGTAATGATAAAAGCGCAGAGCAATTTTGTCTAAATTTTCAAGAGAAAAGCTAAAACTTTAATGCAAATGCATGATCATTTACTATCTAATTTTGTTAAATAATTGAACATAACTTTTGCTGTTTCATCTTTAGAAAATTGAAAAATTTCCGATATATTCTCGAACCATTCTTTTTCGATTTCTTTAAGTGTAATTGAAAATCACCTAATCCATTATCAAGATGTTATCATCACAGATAGTATAAACCTCATTTTGACAATAGTTATTCCAACCAATATTGTGGGTTCCATACGTGACAAACATTTCTGAACATAACCCGACCATTAGTTTTCTGTATATCGAAAATATTTTTGTTGACGTCCCACCGAGGAGCGGTTAGTAAAAGGGGGGGGGGGTACTGACTCTGTTACCGTGTCCCAATGCACGTAATAGGACTGGACGGTTAACTGTATAGATTTTTGTAGACAACTAATTAACCCCTTGTGATATAAGTACGTCCGACAAACATCATTCATTTCATGTGTCATTATAATCTTGGACTTCTACCGAGACGTCAAGTATTGTCCCCGATGCACGGAGTGTAGTATATTATTAAATTATTTCATGTAGGCAACGGTTCGATTTTGTTTTGTAATCCAATTTTTAAAATAAAATGTCCTGTTTTTAAACTGTCATATAACTGGTCACTTCAGCCAAATTAAAGTCTTTTTCGGCCGCATCAAATTCCGCTTTATTCGTATGTCAAGGGTTTAAGAACTGCCATCGTTTTATGAAGGGTTTCTTGAAGGAAAGTTTCAAGAATTCGTCTGAATGTGTTCACTTCTATTAAATGTTGCATGGATGAGTAATACATAATTCTTTAAAAAAATTAATTGTAAATGTTAGTCAATATCAATAATCTTGCAAACTGTATTTTTTATTGGAAAATATGCTCCTTTGCGATGAAATTGAAAAGAAGAAAATTGTTCTGAGATACATATTATACATAGATTGTTACGGAGATATGATGTTTTAACTTTTAGTAGATTATCGAAAACTCTAAACATTGAAGAGCTGTAACTTTGGTAATTACCGAAATTTCGGAAAAAATAAGATTAATTCCATGCATGAAAATGTACGTTGAAAATTTCAGCCCGCCTCTCACTTTTCTTACACATGAATTCTGACGGAAGTTCTAGGTAGTGCTATAAGAGTTGTAAAGTGCTTGTTGCAAGATGCGTCGAAATGAATAAATGTAATATTCCCGAGGTATCGTACGTGTATTTGTTCGCAAATCAACGAGAACAACACGAGTTGAATTGAACACCGGTCAAAATGTTGTTAGGATTTTCCTGGAGACTCATTCCATACGATCTCGATCACTTTTTGGAGTAACATCTCGGAACATTTTCAAAGTCACTGACGTTATAGCCCTTGGCGTATCACATATGGAACTAGCACTATTTTTTCGAAATTTCGAAAATTACCAATGTTACACCTGTTCAAAGTTTGGCATTTCTTGAAAACTGTACATTTTCAAAAATTTATATCTCTGCAACGGTAAACCGTAGCAGCAAATTTTTTTTTCATCTTCACCGGAAGGAACTAAATTTTTCAATAAAAAATACAATTTGAATGATTATCGATGTTACGTAACATTTACAATTACTTTTGTTAAACAATTGTGCATAACTCATGGGATAATATTTTTAAAAATCTGAAAAAATTCACACGTGTTCTTTGAACTTTCCTATTTAATAAACTATATTTAAAGGAAAACTTAAACTACTCGCAACACTCATAAAATGGGACACTTTGTCCTGTACTCGCAAAACTCGATACTCGCTATACTCTCAAAACAATTCTTGCAAAACGTCACACTATTTCTCTATGCGCTCAACTATCGTTCTCCTCTCTCAACCGTCATTCGCTTCCTTATACACGCATTTTTTCTCTCACACTTCATTCGCTTTCACTCGCATTTCATTCCATTTCACTCGCTTTCGTCACTCTCTCACTCACTCATCCCTAATACCTAGGACAAGGGCCTACAGGCTGTCGCCGAAGAGTCGACCGGATTTTTATTCAGTATGACTTCAATCAATTATGAATGTCACAGTGTGATTGAATAATTCACTTCCTATCAGTGACAACCATCTTAGAAGTTAATGTTGTATAAAGTTTAAAAATTATTTAAAATATATGAGAATTTGAAAAAGAAGTTATGCATTTGACAAGATTTAAATAGTATCTTATAGCAAATAATATGAAAGTATGCCACATGATTATTTATTGATCCGTGTTTCACCTGATTAACATTGATTACAACGTTCAATGATGATGGCATATTTTTCTTCACAAATTTAAACAAAATTTTCTCGTTTCCTTCTCGACGGTCGAAGAGTCGAAGAGTCGGCCGGGTTTTCCCATGAAAACGACCATGGTGGTCGCTCATCAACCGCTGCCCTTGTCCACCATAAATTCGCACACTTTCTCTTTCCAAATCTGACATTTGGCAGACACTCGCTCATGCACTCGAAAACACTCGGATTCCCACGACACTCATTCCGCTTATTTTTTAAAATCCCACATTATTCATTTAGTAATTCTTATTATTTTAATAGGAGTTGTAAATTTAACTATTTTAGCCGCATTTAAGCAGTATACCACATTGGTATCCTATATGTATATTTTTAATGTTGTTGAAACGCTAATTTTTAAATATCTCAAATCAAGTATAAATGGAGTTAGGTCACTTTCAAAATAAACGGCTCATATATACAAACCAAAAAGTTAGAAACAAAAGTATATACCTACACTATTAATTTATAACAGGTGACAACGAAATACTAAATGTATTACTTGAATTACTGATACGAGGGTGGTTTGATAAGTCTGGTAAAAATTGAACAATGTCGCATCGCAAAAAATTTTGAAATACATAAGCTCAAAGTGGCATTCATTTGGCTGGTAAATATCACGTTTTGCCCAAAAGCGACACTTCGTTTAGATTTGGTAGACGTTTGAAACGAGCGACTTAGTAGGTCTTAGGACAACGCACCATTTCACACTTTCGCAATCACAATGTCAAAAATACACGAATTGGGCTTGGAATTGATTCCGCATACACCCTACTCTCCTGATATGGCTCTCTGTGATTTTTTTATTTCCCAACTTGAAAACATGGCTCGGTGGGAAGAGATTCTCGTCGAATGAAGGAAATATCGATGTCGTAAATGCGTACTTGCAGACTTTGACAAATCATACTTTTTTGACGTGTTAAAAAAATTAGAATCTCGCTGGGTTAAGTGTGTCGATCTTAAAGGAGACTATGTTGACAAATAAAGGTTTGTTAAAAAAAAAAAAAAATGTTCACATACTTTTTTACCAAACTTATCAAACGACCCTCGTAGTAATGGT
Source organism: Mimumesa dahlbomi (assembly GCA_917499265.3). NCBI lineage: Eukaryota > Metazoa > Arthropoda > Insecta > Hymenoptera > Crabronidae > Mimumesa > Mimumesa dahlbomi. Next base: position 2,902,079 of record OU824118.1, on the reverse strand, counting down.
ACTGTGGGCCAAAACATACCTGGACCATCTTAGGGGGGTAGTGCGGCGAGGGGACTGACTTTGCCTTTGCGCCGCGCCGCGACGGACGAATTGCGTGAGGCAAAATCAATCCCCTCGCCGCACTTCCCGCTGAGGTAGTTCAGGATCCGTTAGGCGGCGTTTACATGCATCTGAGAGGCTGGGCGCGTTTCGACAAGTTGTGAGTGCGCCGTCGGTTGTTTGTATCGGCCAAATACGCTGGCTTTTTTCGACACGAAATTTTCAGAGCGCGGAAGTTGCTAGTGGTACCCAAACGGTTAATACCCAAATGGGGACAAAATTGATAGTTGCAGTAATTCTAGCAGAAGTTTTAATTAGACTTTGAAGAGTTATGATGCTCTATCTAATTTTCACGAGAAAATTTTTATTATGTATATGCAAACAAAGAAGTTGTCTGTTTCATACAATCCTGCACAATTAACCAAAATTCCAGGAAGCAGACAGCGATCCTACAGGTGACGCAGCCATAAAGACTCAACAAACTTTGACCCTCTACGAATTGGATCTTGGATTGAACCACGTGGTGCGAAAATATAGTGAACCGTTAGAAGAACACGCCAATTTTCTTGTCTCTGTGCCTGGTGGCAACGATGGTCCCAGTGGAGTTTTAATTTGTTCGGAAAATTATCTCACTTACAAAAATTTGGGTAATTCGGATTTCTATACTTCACGTTACTGATACTCAATGTTCAAAATTTTTATTGTTATTAACAAATAAAGATTTTTTCATTCACCAGTAAATATTTAAAATTTGAAAAGATAAAGTTTTATCAAGAATTGGTTTGTTGCATTGTAGAAACTGAAAGAAAAAATCAAATATTTCGTTGAATTAACGTTGTGATTTTGGATGAGATATGTATCTCGTGGCCGGATCCTAGTCGATTAACGCTTTTGACGAGATACTTCGTGATATATATTTGAGATAAGACATCATGTGAGCACTGTTCAGCATTATGACCTGCTTTTTCTCTCATAAGTATAAAGCACGTTGCTAAGTCGGACGAATATTGTGCTTTGTCAATTTGGTGAAATTGCTTGTTATTCTTTTGTTAGTATTGAAATTTCAGCTTCGTTTACGTTTTACAAAAGCGGTTTGCCACAAACTACTAATGATTATATAGTCATAATCTACTATAATTTAAACTCGATCCCTTTATGATCGGTGCTTCTGACTTTTGTTAACCTTTGACGGTATTTTTAATGGCAAGGCTTGGTTCAGGTGATCAACATGATATCCGTTGTCCTATTCCGCGGCGTCGCAACGACCTGGATGATCCCGAGCGGGGAATGATCTTCGTTTGCTCAGCCACCCATCGTACAAAGAGCATGTTTTTCTTCCTGGCGCAGACTGAGCAAGGCGATGTCTTCAAGATCACTCTCGAAACAGACGAGGATATGGTTACCGAGATCAAACTAAAGTACTTCGACACTGTACCCGTGGCTGCTAGCATGTGTGTTATGAAGACTGGATTCCTCTTTGTGGCTTCTGAGTTCGGCAATCAGTCAGTATTTCAAATTTATTGTTACTGTATCCGTTTGGTTTTTATAGAACAAGTTCTTTTTTTTAGTTATTGGCGATATTAATTTGTAAGATTTGAATTTTGTTATCTTTCGCTGTATACGGTCGATTTTATAATATGATCCTACGAGTTAGACTGACGTGGGCTTTCCCGGTACATTCAAAAAACTTTTGTTGTTAAAACTACACGCAACTTTCCGTGATCGAGTTAACAGCGAGTTTTAAAGGAAATGACAACATGTAACTCGATACGACACAGAGTTTTACTCGATAAACTGAACAATACATCTGACTGAACGTTTTTTGGTTTCAGATAGATACGTTCTCCTTTTGTATTTTAATATTTGTTTTTGTATATTGTCAAATTTCACTTTCTCATTTGCTTTGATGAAGATATGCATAATACTGTTATAACCACCCGGCGTTTCCAGGACTATTACTCTAGTACTTTGTGATACATAGTATTTTTAAATTTCCAAAAATTTAATTTACGTTAGAAGCACATAAAAATTATACATGTTTAAATGGCCGAGTTATTTGAAAAAAATCAACTTTTTACCATTGTACAAACACCGGTATGGAAGTTGAGACAGCGAATCGAAGCGTGTAATACCTTTAACCTTTTGATATGTGCGGACGAGTGCCGCCGCATACATTTGTTCCGTGCAAACCATAAGCTTGGCCGAAGAACACATATATGCGTTCGGCGAAAACAACTGTTATGGTCGAAAGACTCATATATGTTTCCCACGTAAAGGCGTTGCTGTGGTTCAAACATTCATTTAGGCATTTCATAAAAACAAATGCTAGAGCCGAAAGACACATAAAAAATAATTTGCATCTATATATGCCTATAGTTTGACCCTTTGGAGTACTATGAACGAATATCGCGTTTAGTTTGGAATGTGAGCTGACATTTTTGAACAACTATCACGACAGAAGTTCGGTCCCACGGTATGGTTCACTTAGAACGGTCCCGTCCACAATAGGTTAAAGTCTATCAATTAATTATGAGTTATCAACATACGCATCATTGTTGAAAATCTCTCTTCCAGTTATCTATATCAAATCGCCCATTTGGGAGATGATGACGACGAACCAGAATTCAGTTCGGCGATGCCGCTGGAAGAAGGAGACACATTCTTCTTTGCACCAAGGCCATTAAGAAATTTGGTGTTAGTGGATGAAATGGACAGTTTGTCACCAATCATGGCATGCCAGGTAATCAATTTACTTATACGTGGGCCCTAATTTGGGAAATGAGAAAAATGAATAACAAATGTATTATTTATTGTTTCTATACATATGTATAGATGAGCTTTGCTCAACAATTCACTCTATATATATATCTAACATAAATATTTATTTTAAATTACTGTTAATCTTTAAAGGAATTGTCTAATTATACTTACATTACCATTTCTTCTTTTCAATGTTTTATCTTTGCAATGGAATTCGATATTGTCGTATTCGAGAATAAATTTTAAATTAAATATGATTTACTCACAAATTTCAATTAGTCACAGTTTCAGCAATTTCATTAAAAATTGTTCGAATTGAATAATGCACTTTTAAGTAGAAGACTGATGGTTTCTTATCCACCTCTTTTCTGTGGAACAGTGCAACAGAAAAATGTTCTTAGTCGCCTTTAGTTTGTTTTTGCAAACTGAAGTGAATCCTAAGAACGACATTACTTAAAAATTCTACTCACAGCGTTCACTTGCTGGAATATAAGAATTTACGTATACGCATTCACTCACTTATCATAATCACTACGAATAATCCTTTTCAATGCATCATTATGAAGACATATCAGGCATGCTTTACAAGTATTAGAAAAAATGTAACATGGTTAGTTTTGCAATGTTACATCTTGATCGTACAACTTTTCTTGGAACCAGTCGGACGACGTGACACTTCAATTAGTGATATTTTTGATACCGCGTATTTGCGCGTTAACATTCCAATTTTTATTATTTGAATCCACTTTCCTAGTGATATCATTTATATTACAATAGCTTTAATAATTTCTAAATATTAACCCTTTGAGCTGTATCAATGCAGATATGCGTCCAGCGAAAGCTAAAGCTTAGCGAGAGCTAATATGCTTTGGAAGTCGTTGCCCATTATCGTAAAATTCATTATACAAGGTGGGACAATAACTATTAGCCTCTCAAATATCTTCGAAACTATAAGTTTCACAGAAATATTTCTTGACATAAAATTGCACAGTACTAAGGGGCCATCCGGTGGGACTAATAGTTTTTTTTGCAGGTGGAGGTACTTCCGACATTTGAAGGACACGTCCATTTTTTTAAATGGATCGGTATGTTTTTGATTCCGTATCATGATAGAGGATCTTAAAACGAGTTCAACGATTTCAAGTATTCCGTGCACAGCGATTGTCAGTGCTAGCCGCACACCGTCCGTTACAGATTGCATAGGCTGCGAATAGTTAGACCTCTAAGGGTTAAATGTTCGTAAAAGTAAACGCCAGAAACGTGTAACTAACGAAGAAATAGAAATCGATGTGCTCGCAAGTGTATCTAGAAATCCGCATATTACTTCGCGACAAATTGAACGAGAACCTGGTATAAGTAAAAGGAGCGTACTTTGCATTTTGCACCGACACAAATTTCATCCGTATCATGTTAGTCTTCACGAAGAATTGCATGGGATCTACTTCATGAATCGCGTTGAGTTTTGTCGATGGGGTGCACGACAAATTCAAAGCAATGAGTTTTTTTAATACCGTCTTCTTTACTGATGAAGCAACATTCACAAATCACGAGAATGTTAATTGGCATAACATGCATATATGGGCAGTTGAAAATCCACATTGCCTGCGACAGGTGGGACATCAAAGACAATGGTCTGTGAATGTATGATGCGGCATCATAGATGATAAAATTATTGGTCCTCATTTTATCAATGGAAATTTGAATGGCAACATCTATGCTAATTTTATTAAAGATGCGCTGGGTCTTTTACTAGAAGAGTTACCGGTACTTACACGACAAACCATGTGGTATCAATATGACAAATGTCCAGCAGATTATTCATTGATTGCGCGAAAGGAGCTCGATAACAAATTTTCAAATCGCTGGATTGGACGTGGCGGTCCAATATCGTGGTCAGCTCGTTCACCAGACTTAACACCGTTAGAATTGTTTCTGTGGAGAACATTGAAAGATAAAGTGTACAATGAAGTACCAAGTACATCGTACGACATGCAACAGCGAATTATTGCAGCCTGTACGTCAATAAGTTCGGATGCTGTAAGACTTGCAAGTCAATCAGTCATAAAAAGAATGCAATGTTGCATTGACAGGGATGGTCATCATTTCGAACACCTACTACGAATGTATCTTTCATTTACTACCAAAACGATAAGTATTATCGCGTTTTCTACCTTATATGACCTTCATTGACCTTGTGTAATTGGTCGTTGAACTCGTTTTAAAATCCCCTATCATGATACGGAATCAAAAACATACCGATCCATTTAAAAAAATGGAGGTGTCCTTCAAATGTCGGAAGTACCTCCAGCTGCAAAAAAACTATTAGTCCCACCGGATGGTCCCTTCGTACTGTGCAATTTTATGTCAAGAAATATTTGTTTGAAACTAGTTTGGTAGATATTTGAGATACTAATAGTTATTGTCCCAACCTGTATAAAGTATTCGAAATCAAACAAATGTGAGCAATTTTAAATTATGGTACAATTTGGGCACAATAGTATCATTAAATAAATGTATTCAGTTAACTATAACTAGATTTCCATGAAAATGATTTCTTCACATTTAGTTAATAAATCTGTGTATTCCTTTATCAAATGTACATACTTGATAGCTTGCTTGAAGCACGTAACTGAACGACGGTAGAGTACTGTATGTGCAAGTCTCACTTATGCTCATGTCAGTACGCACCTTCAGAGTGTGTGAGTAGGTGTGATTTCTAAATAAATTTTTTTTATGATACAATAACTAACTAACCTGTAGTAACTAACGTACAACTATTTCGCTGGAATTTATACGTTTAACACGAACTTCTTACTTTATTATGAAACGAGTTTTCATACATTTATTTGTTACTTTTAACCCCTTAACCAACGATTTACCTGCTATTTGGTTCATTTCGTACGGGCTATGCCCGTCATTGTAGGTTAAGGGGTTAAGCAACAGTTGATAATAATTATTTGATTTTATAATCGATGCTCACGGTAATTTAACTGTTAAAACTCCAAAATAAGATTCATCGTTAAGTACACTTCGAATGCTTGCAGGTAGCTGACCTTTCCAACGAGGACACACCACAGTTGTATATAGCCTGCGGTCGAGGTCCTAGGTCCACATTACGGGTTTTACGACACGGTTTGGAGGTCTCTGAAATGGCTGTTAGCGAGTTGCCGGGCAATCCCAACGCTGTGTGGACCGTCAAGCGAAGGGTCGACGGTTAGTTAAAGATTTTTTCTTAGTATTAGGTTTTATATGCACAGTATATTAATGAGCTGGAAATTTCGTATGCTGCTGTAGGGCTACCTGTGTCTTTATACAGAGCGTAAAAAATGGGTATATTGAGTTATGTAAACATAGGTTTATGAATTCATATTGAAAATGTTTTGCAGCCTCATTAATAAAATAGTCAAGCTATTTTATCATTAATAAAATAGCCTCATTAATAAAATAGTCAAGCTATTTTATCATTAATAAAATAGCCTCATTAATAAAATAGTCAAGGAAAATAATAGGTAAAAATCAGGCGGTTGAGAACTATTAATCGTGAGGGTATTTGTATGCGTAATGTGTTATATTTATGAATTCAGGGTGTCCCAGAAATTTGGAGCACCCGGAACCAGGTGATAGCTGAGGTAATTCTAATATAGGGATGTAACATTCTCAACGTCCTATCACAATCCGTGGCCGAGTTGTTAAAGAAAAACGACAGCCACTCAGAGGGCTCCGTTAGGCCTGGCCGCGCGACAGTTCCTACGGGTACGGTATCGTACTGGTGCAGAACTACTACTGTCGCGCGGCCGGGCCTAACGGAGCCCTCTGAGTGGCTATCGTTTTTCTTTAATAACCCGGCCACGGATTGAGATGGGACATTGAGAATGTTACATCCCTATATTAGAATTGCCTCGGCTATCACCTCGTTCCGGGTGCTCCAAATTTCTGGGACACCCCGTATATCATATACTACAAAGTATACATCATATACTGAGTGATATAAAACAAAAGTTACTTTTACAAGCACACGTTTTTAAAAACTTTGTATTGTTTTAGTTGGAAATATTATTAATGAATTTTTTACAGTGTCATGTGTGTAAAACAACGTGCCTCAAATGACCATTATTTTCCTGCACACAAATACTGTCAAATTAGTGTCTTATTTTATACCACAGTTGTGAGGCTGCGATTGATGTTAATTCAATCATGTTAAAGATATCATTAACACCCCGGCCCGGTACATAATCGTACATTTGATAGTGGCAGAAATGTATAGACAACATAGTAGATGAGTATTTACTTTATTGTTACCTCTTTGGGGTATGAAAAAGAGAGATGTCTTTGTTAGAATACTGTGGTTTAATCAGAAGACCCCGAATGAGTTTATAACTACTCAGTAGATTCTGAATTAACTATTTATTAATATAAATCTAAATAGGTGTACTTCTCGACAAAAAAATCCCTTCGCCCCACTCCCCGCCGAGAAGGTTCAAAAACCGTTTGGCCCAGAGTACATATGTTATCATTGCGTTCACAAAGTAAAATAATTTTTTGTATTATACACTTAACATTACAATATTTGAAATTAGTATTATTAACGAACAGCATATTCTAAGCTCAGAATGTTTTGCTACCATGCGTTACAGACTTGAAGCTTTACATGCATCATTGAGAAATTAAAGAAAGCACACCTGGGCTATCCTTTTGACGAGGAGTGTACACTATATTTACTCAAAACTTTCGACAATAAATCTTTATTCTCTGCGACGATGAAAACTCTACTTAGCGCATGATAACAGTGATCTCTACTCTAATTGCGGGGTCACTACGGGTCCTTCTATCTAATCGTTCGCACATATTGCACTTGTCTAATTTACACATCTTACATGTATCCATATACTCATGCTACGTACCGTGGGCCAAAACATACCTGGACCATCTAAGGGGATAGTGCGGCGAGGGGACTGACGGTCGCGCCGCGACAAAGGAATCGCGCGAGGCAAAATCAATCCCCTCGCCACAGTATCCCCTGAGACGGTTCATGATCCGTTAGGCGGCGTTTACCACAGTTCGGTCACGGCTTTCTGGTGAGCTCAGGCTCCAAATGCACTCCTCGAAACTATTCATTCTATTCTGGATCGGCACTTAACATTTTCTCAATAATTCGTCATTTATATTTCGTGCCACATTCGACACCCGCAGTCACTCGCAAAATGTATTCGTAGGTCTTTGCCCAACAATATACAGGATGTCCCAGTAACGATGTGGTTCTTGTACCGTGGGACATCTGAGGTCATTCTGATATAAGAATGTAACATTTTCAATATTCTATGTTGATCCGTGGTCGAATTATTAAAGGAACAGTACATCCTACTAGAGGGCTTCTTGATACGGCCGTGATAACTATTGATCCAAGTTCCATCTAATCGTACCAAACACAGTACAATAATCTCTTTCAAAATTTAATAGAAAATAGTACATTCATTATTGTTTCTTTTGTTCATCTGCCTGTATGTAATTTGTTTATATTATCAGTTCAATTTGTCTCGATTTTTTTTTCTTTTTTCACTGGGGATAACACTTTGCATAACTTACCGCGACCGTTCAAATAAACTGCTCTAGAAATTTTCATCTTTTTCTACAGTTCTCCGCCTGGGATCATAGCAGTTTCTACTGGTAAAGAACCTTGTACTGTCGCGCTGCCGGGCCCAACGGAGCCCTGTCATTAGCTGTCGTTTTTCTTTAATAACTCTGCCACGGATTAAGGTAGGACATTCTAAAATGCTACATCCCTATATTAAAATTACCTCAGCTATCACCTGGTTAAAGGTCTTCGCGAGTTGCTGGGGGGACAATGCACGTCCCAGCTAACGTGCACGTCCCTGAACCAGGTGATAGCTGAGATAATTTTAATATAGGGAAGTGACACTCGTAATGTCGTATCTTAATTCGTGACCGAGTTATTAACGAAAAACGATAGCGAATCATAGGGCTCCGTTAGGCCCAGCGGCGCGACAGTTCCTACTAGCGCAGTACTCTACTGGTGCAGACCTTCTACTGTCATGCCGCCGGACCCAATGAAGCCCTCCGATTGGCTATCGTTTTTCGTTAATAACTCGGCCATAAATTAAGATACGACATTACGAATGTTACTTCCCTATATTAGAATTACCTCAGCTCTCACCTGATTCAGGGACGTGCACGTTAGCTGGGACACCCTGTATATGTATATTAGGGTGGTCGTTAAAAATTAAATCTTTTGTGACACCCTCCAAAAAGCTTCCGTATGATGCAAAAACACTGGGGATATATTTTTTTAAAATTAAAAACAACACGTGCCTCAAGACGATTTAAGTTAATTTTTGGTATAATCATGTTGTTGGAAATTTTTATGAAAATACGATTTTATTCGAAATATAAACAATTATAGAACCCAAATCAATGAAAAACATTAGTTAATTAAAATAACAATAAACAAAAATTTAAATTCAAAATTTTTTTTTATCAATAATTGATTATAGAAGTAAAGGCATTAAGAATACGAAAGAAAGTTTACTTAAACCTTGGAGTGAAGAAATCTAGATATTAAAATTACGTTTGTGCTAATTTAGTTTTAAAATAAAAATATCAATTTGAATATCTTTAATTTTTTTATTTAATAGATCAAATCAACTGGGAACAATTTTGAATTTAAATTTTTGTTTATTGTTATTTTAACTAACTAATGTTTTCTTATTGATTTGGATTCTATAATTGTTTATATACCAAAAATTAACTTAAATCGTCTTGAGGCACGTGTTGTTTTTAATTTAAAAAAAATATATCCCCAGTGTTTTTGCATCATATGGAAGCTTTTTGGGGGGCGTCGCAAAAGATATAATTTTTAACGCCCACCCTAATGTATATTTTGTGGTAAAATTTTATTCGCACGGTACCAACGAGTATTTTTAAGATTTGTTAGAATTCCAAACCGTTCCTACAGTTTTTCCAGTGGATTCTTGGTCAGAAATGTTTGCAGATTAGTATTGGTCTATAGTATTGGCTCCGTAAAAGCTCGCTCGTCAGGTCTGCTTTAGACCTTTTAGCGAGACCTAGAAGCGAAATTTGAGAATCCAAAAACCTTGACTGAGCTCAAGTCGCTTGGTGCGTTTGCGATTTCCACAGTATCACAATTTTATTAATAAATAGACAAGTCTTGACGAGCTTGATTTTTATAATGTTGAACTCACTATCGCTGCAAGAATAATTTGATGGCCTATTTGCAAATATTTTGTTTTGATCACTGTCGATGTCACTCAAATTCATTTCGGCAGTGGTTAGATTTATGATCACACGGTAAAAACTCTATCTTTGTGTCGGATTCGGAAAGTTCTGCTGCTAGTGCTATCGCGTTGTGAAAATGAGAGTGAGTGTGAATCGTACGAGATTCGTCGTGACATGTCAGCTGTCGAGCGTCATCATGCTTTGACCACTAATACTCGTCTCTCGAAAACGGAGTGTGAAGAACATGATCAGTTGTATTATATATGATTTATCTAGTAGTAAATGTAATCGAGGAGCTGAAAATATTTTTCCTTTAAACGTAGTTTTTTATGTGTTCGCTAAAGACCGTTGTCCATCGCAGAATTTTCGTTCTATACATGGTTTTATTTGTATTTTACTTTGCTTTCTTTCATGTATGGAAAAAAAGTATTCAACTAGATGCATTCCAATGAATATAACCAAATCCGCAAAAACTGCGGGATCAAATTGACTATTCGTTTGCAAAGTTGTGCATCCGTTCAGCGTATTGAAAGTAGAGTTGTTGATAAAAAATGTCTTATACACTATTATAGTTTTTACGTACTGTGGGCCAAAACATACCTGGACCATCTCAGGGGATAGTGCGGCGAGGGGATTGATTTTGCCTCGCGCGATTCGTTTGTCGTGGCGCGGCGCAAAGGCAAAGTCAGTCCCCTCGCCACGCTACCTACCCCCCCTGAGATGGTCCAGGTATGTTTTGGCCCAGAGTACATAGTGTAGTATTATGCCTAAACACTCTTTTATTTGGGATGAATATTAACTACGTTACTAAAATTAATTTAATTGAAAGAAAGTAGTCGTATTGCACTCAATGAAATACTTACGATTTTCGAAAAAAATACTAACGAACCTGGTGACTTGATACAACCTTATCAAACACCAGTTCTCTCTTTCAGGATACCGACACGCAATTGGTTCCCGCACGGAACGCACGATCACGACGTAAGGTAAGACAGTCCTACTGGCTACGGATAGGAGGAAATCAGTTAAACAATAAAAAAGAAAGAATTAAAATCTGAGAAGTCGTCACGGTTAAAGACATACATTTTTTGGAGATTGTTCAATAAACAAAGACACAGCTGAGCCGTTCACACATTCGCGGCCGCTTCTTTTAAGTAACATGTAACCTTCAATCGCACTCAAATCTACATATCATTGGAAGCCGTTATATTTCATTACGGACTATTCGATAAAACCCTAATAATACATTTTAAAGTAATTATTCTGCAGTCAGAAAGACATTTTGCAAATTTGAACAGTTAGTTAATGGGTCGTAAATTTCTAACACGAAAAAAACGTGATAGTAGGTTAACGGCCGCGAAAGTGTTAAAAGGAAAAGTGGTATATAAGTGAAGATTACTTATTTTTTCAGTTGAATTACTTACTTGTTAAATCAAATGGAATGCACATCAAGATGAATCGCGTATGGGATGGAAGTTAGCATTCTTATTTCAATTTTTGTACATTTTACTGTTTTGGGAAGCTGGACTTACATAAACATATAGAAAGAAAGCATTTAGTATGTAATGAATAACAATTGTTTTTACTAAAAGTAGATGCATTCAAATAAAATTAGAAATAATTAAAATTACTTACAGGACTTTTTTCTCGGAAAAGTCAACTTTCAATATTCGTGTATCAGTGTCAAAGAAATCTTTTGTATGTAACAGGCCATCAAAATTACGTTAGATGCTTTGTAATCTAGATACCAGTCATCCGTATCAAGGTCTGGCAAAGGCTTCTTTGTTATGTGGACACATGCGTACTTGACTAAAATTCAACGTCGAGTTATTTTTCTTGGAAATGCAGTCCCTTATCAAGCAACTTTATTCCACAATTTTGGCTTGTTTATTCCACGAAGGATTTTCCTCTTCGCGGTTATGTCGCTATTTATATTTTCATTTTTGCCTTTAAGTATTTTGGGTGTCTTTGAATAGAAGCGGCGAAAGCAGTCAAGCAGTACGTTTTTCATTCACTAGAGTTAATTAGGACAATCGTTATTAATCATATGATTCTTTCTAAATAAGTTTATGGATGTACCCACTATGTTCAGTAGTGTAATGTAAGCGTAAGTTGGAATGAGAATACAAACCAAGGGTCGAAACACTTTTCCTTTGAGCTCTATACTCTGATAGCAAACAGATTTACCTGTTTAACCCGTGTGACCGTTCCGGGTTTCTGGTTGCAGAGGAGTTCGACGCATACATTATCGTTTCCTTCGTGAACGCCACACTGGTTTTGAGTATTGGCGAGACGGTGGAGGAGGTAACGGACTCTGGGTTTCTGGGCACCACGCCTACGTTGTGCTGTTCGGCCCTCGGTGAAGATGCACTCGTGCAGGTGGATTACTTTATTCTACATTTTATATTAAACACCTGTACATTCTACATTTTAGACTTTCAGACAAATAGGATTTCTTTCCAGTAAGAACAAATATAAGTGTGAAAGAGTTTTTTTTATACGAAGATTTGTTTTCAAGAAAAAGTTTTAAAAAATGTTCAACATTCTAGCAAACCAATATTGCATTATTAAATGCTAAAATGCAACGATTCTTCGTCGTTTCACGCGTACAGTTTTTGAAAATAGTTAAATAACCATTGACAATGAGCCTTTAACAGAGTCGTTATCGCCTGTTTACTATATTTCCAATTTCTTTACTGCTCGGAAGTACTAAATATTTAGTTATGTTTACAGTAGCCGCGCGGTGTTAACCTCTTGCACCATTTTGACGAGTCTGTCTCGCGATGAAAATTTTGAGTCAAACTTGAATATCACGAGCCAAGCTTGTGGTTAAATTTCGTGTTAATCGTGAATGTCACGAGTCAGGCTCGTGATCGACATTTCGAATGAAAGATGAATCCAATTAATGAATTTAATGATTTAATTAATCTCCGGCCAAATATAAATGTCTCTAGTGGAGGATTTGACCTAATGCAGGCCGTGTATTACAAAGAAAACACTATTGTGGCAGCGATAATGACTAAAATCTATGTAAAAATATGCCCTATACATATACAGATATATCTGTGCCGGTTCGGTTGCTTTCCCGATCATTCGGACGTATCTCTTGGGCCCGAATTGTTCCGAGGTAAATGATAGTTCAAGGGGCTAAACGAGAGTTATAGGGCATGGGTACGTTTTACAATTTAAATGTACAAGTTCTTCTTCATATTACTTGCGTAAGTGAACTGGTCCTGATACGGAATGTAGCAAGTGCTACGAGTGCGGCTCTGTATGTATGTAGGAAGGGAGGGGGAATTGTCGACCCGAAATTAACTCCTTGTTAATGCATTGAGCGGTGATCGTCACAGGTAAATACACCACGAAGCAAGTTACAAATGTTTACGCCATACTATTCCCTGGTCGTAATTATTGGTCGATTTTGTCAAACAAGGTGTCATTTTAACCCTTTGGCCTATAACCACGAGTCTGACTCGTGGTAAAGAATGTGTCATAAACGAAAACCACGGGTCTGAAGCGTGGCGAGGAACTTGTGCAAAAGACATCTTAAATGTACTATTTGTACCCAAGCGTTGTTTATTGTTTCACAATTCCTTTTGTTGCACTGAAATATATATATCATGAAAAGTATAGATTTTGCGCTAGTTCGGGTACATGGCTGAACAGCTGAATAGCACGGCGCGCGACGGACCGTCTTGTGTGCTATGGCTCACGCAATTGGCAGATACCGTGTAGGCCAAGGGGTTAATGATAAAAGTTCAAGGCACGAGCGTATATTTTCGGATTTTTGAAAAAAGTTTGTAGTGATATGTATACTGTGGATCAATAATTAACCCTTAGCGCTCCGCGCGTTTCTCGAGTATTGCCTACCAGCAACTCCGGCACATTTTTAGAGCAATGCGCCTGAGATAAAGGATGTCTTATTTTGAGCGGAAAAGATTACACGTCCATGTGAATGCATTTGTTTTTATATATTTTATAAATATGCATTTTCCAATTGTAAATATAAGATAAATTTTAAATTTTGTAGTTCACCATGGTGTGATATCTATGAAAACAATCTCCCATGTGCATTCTGGGTTTACTATTATATAATTACCATTCTTCGTCTCTTTGGAATAATAATTTCACTACCGCTGCTTGAAGTGTCAGAATCATTACCAACATTGTCTTCCGCAATATCTTGTAACACTTCAAAATCAAACACATCGTCCGTATCACTCACTTCTAAATTCTCATCATAGTACTTTTGCTTCTCCATGTTCCTAGGTATACGAATAAGCAAAAAATGTTTTAATTGTAATACAACAGACGCTAACAACGTTTTCAATACGAATAACGATTGCCAACGCCAATAAAAGCATCGCATTTTCAGCGTAATCATGTCAAAAACATTGGGCTCCGCAGCGGAGCCTTCGGATCTGTGGAAGAAATTATGGATGGCTCCATAGCGGAGCCAACGGAGCGCTAAGGGTTAATATTGTTTTGACGATTTTTTCACAGAAAACGCGATTATTTGAAAATCCGAAAGTATTATATTATATTATAAATATAGGCCAAGACATATGGCCAGCAAAATAGATAGCGTAACCCCTTGCACATAAATACATTGAGCGGTGATCATATGTAGACCGTACCGTGTATTACAAGGATAAGCGCCAAAAAATTTTCCCGTCGGTAATTCTTGACCTATACGGACGAATATGACTTTATTAATCTATCTCAACGTTTTTGTAAACGCAACATATTTTATTTTTGACAATTGAATATCTTCGAAGGATGATCTAATTTTTTGCATTTTATGCACCTGCGAAAACGTTGCAACCATTGATTTTTTTTATCCAAACTTTTATATTTCCACATTAAAATTCTTTACCCTTCAATTAAGAGATATGAATTTTGTTAATCAAATGTTGCATTGGTCTTCGGTTGGCTGTACTAAAAAGTTTTCATGCTTCAGAAACATTGTGCTTTCTGATACTAACAGGCGCTTCACCAAAATGCGTATAGGCTCCGAGCGGGCCAACAATGATCACTTATCGATAGTCGACTTTTCTATTCCCCCCTCAGTCCTCCGATCCCCGCAATGACCGTGAGAGGGGAATAGCCGAGTCGTGGACCCATAGACACACCGATAGACGGGATAGATGGTGGGGACAGTGAGTCCCATACTCCACCAGTAATTCGTATTTTGCCGCACCCGTCGCTGAAGTCTCACATGCCTCGAACGAATCGTACCCAACGCCTTCGGCCGTAAGGGGTTAATAATACTTTGAATGCTACGGGGGGCTCCGGTAACCGGCACGTCAATTTCTACTTATTAGTAGAAATTCATAATTATAATAAATCTCAATACTTATTAGGGTGGGTAAAAAAAATCGACTTCTTTTTTTACTAGTTACACAGAAATATTGGTTCGTAGACACCTCTAGAAAATTCTCATCAAAGTTGAGCTCTTAATTTTAATGGGAAGCTTCTCCGCATTATAGTTTTATATATTTTACTCAGTCCAATAGAAACAAATTCATACTCTGCTCATAACTTTATTGTTTTGCAAAACTTATTATATAATTTTGTAGGAAATTAAACGCTCTACAAAAAAGGTCTCTTATATTTTTACCGTCAATTTTACCATTTAGAAGATATTGACTATTAAAGTTTGATTATTTTAAGAAAAATTTGTTTTTTGCTTATGAATTTTTTAACTCATGAACCAATATGAATTATGAAATGTGCAATACATAATTTTCTAGAAAATTTAATGCTCTACAAAAAAGTTCTCATATGCTTTATCGATAAAATTAAGCGTTTAAGAGATATTCGTCATCAAATTTTAATGATTACCAATCTTAGCAGTTTTTGATAGCCAAACATACTTACGTCTGAAAATAAAACTTGAAATATTAGTGGAAGCATTTTTCTGTTGATAAAAACTTAAACTTCCTAAAATTTTTTCATAACTCATGAATTAAATTGAAATTTTTCGAATTACTTATAAAATACTAACCAATTGTTTACCACTCTTACGGAATTTCGACATACACTTATTTCGTTAATGATTTGTCATAAAAATATGCAAGACTTCGTTGCCTTGATAATGGAACCAAAAATATATAAAGAAATATCAATTTATTTTTCATTTCTTTAGTTGTCGATACGCGCATATGAAAACGAGAATTCTCGTCACCCGGCCGCAATGTGTTCATTTCGTTTTATCCACTAGAAAATTTTCAATATCTCGTAATAAACTACATGTAATATACATGTATGCTGTTGAAACCTATCATTACTTCGGTCATTGTATGTTTATGATGCGGCCCATTCTTCAATAATGCGATTAATTCCTGTCGCATTAATAGGTCAGAATTAGTATTATATGGCTAACTCCACGAGAACGTCATATGGTCTAAGTCAGTCAAGACCATGCAATTTTGCACCTTACATCGAACTGTACGCTCCCTACTTCCTTACTTCTGGTAAGGGACAAATGAGTTAGCAGCGGGACAATCTTAGGCGTGAAACGGCCGTTTCGCACGGGAGCATATCATTTACCGAGTCCCCTTTGCTAGGCCATAATGTTGGCACAATGTGCGTATACATTCACGTTAGGCTTCTCAGACGGAGCGGCCGTTTCTTGCTTCGAACCACCACGCTGTTCGCGTGTTGTTCCTTTTTCAGAACTAGACCGTGACATCACTCATCTAAAGCAGTTATGACTAACCTGTTTGAGAAGTGCTTGAAATTTTTCCCATTTTTTTTTAGTACTAGCTTGTCAGTCACTAAATTAGCCGCTTCATTTGGAAAGGGGGAAGGGAGGATGGTTAAAAACTACTCTATTTTGGTTTCCACTTTTAAAATCCTCTAAAAGGTTGATGACAGAAAATCAGCTTGCTGATTTTCACTTGGAAATATTTTTGTATAAATTTGACATGTCGAAATTGTCTATTTTCACTTTTGTAATATAAAAAATAATTTATGTCTGTGTGGATAAGCGTCTAACCCGCGAGACATAGGTCCGGCATCACTGGTTTAAACTTTAGACTCTAAAGTTCAGATTCTAAATTCTACGATTCTACGACTGCGTTCGCTCTTACAATTAGTTCTACTTTAAATCTTCTACTTACACAAGACACGTATTTGAAAAAAGTGTATTAATTCCCTCGAATATTAGATCACTTCATATGTGTCGCCTTTGCGACGCAAAAACTTCTAGGCTAGACTAATCTAAAATTAATCATTTTACACTTACAGTCTAGATTGTTAGACGAAACATGTATAATACAAAATATCAGTAGAAATAATATTAATATCATTGCCTCTGCACTGTCTGCGAAATCTGTTTGAATTTTTAGTTTGAAAAAAACTGCAATGCCGTATCGTTTCTGCATTTATAGTGAAATTTCTGATAATCAGTGGTGTACGTGCACAAAAAAAGGAAACCGGTGAATTCATAATTACTTTTGAACTCTAAAAGTGTTATAGAAAACTTCATGCCATAGAGTCTGCTTATACTAATTACGTTGTGTTGTGCATAACAGAAATCACTTTATAGGAAAACTGTCGTAAGTTTCTTTCCGCGTTATAGGTGGTTTACTGTATAATTCTGTTATATGTGTCAAATGGATATTGTCAAATTTCTTTCTCAGAGACATAATCTTATTGAGATACTTTCTTTCACGTATTTCATTCGGTTATCTGGGAAGAAGTCCTCTTTGTTTACATCATACGTTTGTATTCCCTCTAAGCATTCTTTATGTGATTGCGCTTTTATTTAAACTTGTAATATTTATTTTCTATGTAATTGGTCAATAATTAATGAATGGTAAAGTGTAAAAAAAAACGAAAATTATTTATAATATCTTTTAATGCACTACGGTATCTCCGGCACCTGGTCCACCACGTGTCGGTCGCAGATGATAGTGCAAAAGTATAATGAATTTCTGCATCGTTGAAATGTTCGGTTTCCTATCTGAACTTTTCTGGTAATCGAAATTCAACAATGACTCTATTAAAATTGAAGTAAGCGATGTTCCTTCCATTTTCAAACATGTCCGTCTTAAATGAAAGATTTTCTCAAGGAACATATAATTTGTCTTTTACATAATTATACATATAGGGTATCAGTAAAACTATTTCGTATCTATGCCTACAGTATCATTATAGTATATCTCAAAATGTTTCCTTATTAGTATTTGCTTGAAATAACAACTACACGACACAACATTTCGGCATGACAGATTTGAAAACCTACCGTTCTCAATAAGGCTTGTTTACAGTTGCTACAATTGCTAATATTTTTCACTGCAAAGAAATATTTATTTCATGCTACGAGCAGTAAGAACGTTTACCTGTTTATTCAGTGTGCTGAAGAGGAACTGTGTGCAGGGTGACTTAGTAACAATTTGCTTTCAGCATTGATTCGTTTATCCCCCCCCCCACACACACACGTTCACACACCCATTCCTTTCATTAATTTCACTTATAATATATTAAACTATTTCTCATTGCTTAGGTTTATCCGGACGGCATTCGCCACATTCGCGCTGATAAACGTGTGAATGAGTGGAAGGCACCTGGAAAAAAAACTATTGTGAAATGTGCAGTAAATCAACGACAGGTTGTGATCGCCCTTACTGGTGGAGAACTGGTATACTTCGAAATGGACCCCGTAAGTCTTTGTTTTATCCTTAAGATTGACATTTTCCCATTGATCCCACATTTTCCAAATGATCCCATTGCAATTTAGATATTCCAGTTTTAATTATGAACTAGCGGCGTACTTAGTACTGGAATAAATTTGAATCCGTTTAGTATAAGTTTATGTCACGTCAGAGGAGACGACATTTCACAAATTTAACCACATTATGATATTCAAATAACCTTCAACCAAGAAATATGGAATTAACAAGGGAACACCCAAGTGCGCGGACCCGGTTTGAATGAAACTATGTATAAGCGGCCCAACGATTTCTGGACCTCCTCGGCCGGGAAGTGCGGCAAGGGGATTAACTTTGCCTCGCGTGGTTCGTCTGTTGCGGCCCGGCGTAAAGGCGAAGTCAGTTCCCTCCCCGCATTACTCCCTTGAGATGGTTCACCTATCATTTGGCCCGGTGTACAGTCAAGTTTACTTAGTTCTATCTCGGCAGTTCTTGAACAAACATAAGAAAATCAGTAAAGTGAATATTATAGTATTGTATTTAGTATTGTATTATTGTATTGTATACAGGGTGTCCCAGGAATTTGGACGCATCCGGATCCAGGTGATAGCTGAGGTAATTCTAATATAGGCAGGTAACATTTTCAATGTCCTATCTTCATCCGTGGCCGAGTTATCAAAGAAAAACGACAGCCAATCAAAGAGTTCCGTTGGGCGCGACAGTGCGACAGTTCCTACTGGTACAAGTTAATGTCTTGTAGTAGTGGGAGTGTTTATGCCTCCGCGTCAACGGAACTCTTGAAAGGGGTACAGATTGAGCACTAAACACTACCACGAAAAATGTATTGATGAGTCTATGTCACTGGGTCACTGTACTTGCCGGCGTTATCAAAAAAAGGTCTAATTTATGACGTTACCTTGTGCACGTAACCTACGGAATAGCGCCGTTCGCACACCATCGGTTTACGCTGCAAACTTTACACAGCACCGCAGATTTGCGTAGAAAATCGAAAAGGTTGGAAGTGCAAAGACGAGAATGCCACCAAGGAATGGAGTCCGCGTGATTTTGGGGGTATTGGTAACCGATTAGTAATCAAACTTTCTCGTGGGAGAAGAATCTATCCCTTTCGCTGAATAAATGGAACAAGTGTGCGAGTGCATACATTCTTTATAATAATTTAATCAATTCTAAAGTAAAAATTATCGGGAAACGGTCATTCTTTTCAATGTAAAATTGTGCAGTGTTCTGTAAAGTTTGCAGCGTAACCCGATGGTGTGCGAGCGGTGCTATTCCGTAGGCTACGCGTAAGAGGTAAGGTCATAAATTAGACCTTTCTTCGGTGACACCGGGGAGTACAGTGACATAGACTCATCGATACATTTTTCGTGGTAGTATGTTAGTGCTCGATCTGTATCCCTTTCAAGAGTTCCGTTGACGCGGCGGCATAAACACTCCCGCTACTACAAGACATTAACTTGTACCAGTAGGAACTGCCGCGCCCAACAGAGCTCGTTGATTGGCTGTCGTTTTTCTTTAATAACTCGGCCACGGATTGAAATAGGACGTTCAGAATGTTACAACCCTACATTAGAATTACCTCAGCTATCACTCGATTAAGGGTCTTGGATATTAGCTGGGACACCCTGTAGATATATGGACACACCGATAAAAGGGATAGATGATGGGAACATTGGACCCCTAATGCCCGTGGAATTTGTATTTACTCGTGCCTGTCGCTGAATGAAGCCCTACATTCTTCGCGCGCAATGTAATGAAGGTCTTTATAAGATTAGGTGAACGTAGAAATGCTTTGATAGGCGTTCAATAAATCGCAAAACAGTCGTTAATATCGGGGTCCCAGAGTCAACCTACAAGACGAAAACATAGCAATTGATATTGTTATAATAATTTAATAGCATCGATTGTTCTCTCTGTGTTGATTTCTCTGAATTCACAGAGATGTAAGAGATGCGAAAAGCAATCACTTTTTTCACTCCGTATGCTTATCTTGGTCATTCAAGCGTAAGTCAGTGAAATGGTGAACAGTTCGTAGCAATAATGATTAAGCTTTTTATTATTTTATCGACGGGAGGATATCAATCCGGCATCGTTTTTCGGAGTATATGAATAGTCATTTTTATAAAGCGCCGACGAAGTTTAAATTTTTGGCGTTACCGACACAATGCACACTTTTTCGAAGTTAATATGGCTAGATAAAAGGAACGCCAAATTTCTATGACTGTTTTGCTCACCCTATGATATCAGACTTTTAATTTCCATATAACGTTACCATCAGACGTTTTTATGCTACATCGTTTTCAGGAGACTCATTCTATACGACATCGATCACTTTTTGGAGTAATATCTCAGAACATTATCAAAATCACTGACATTATGGGTCCTTTGCGTACTCTCAATTGTGGAGTTAATTTTGCTTTTTCACAAAATTCGGAAATTGCCAAAGTCACAGCTGGTTTAAAGTTTGGCAATTTGTCAAAATTGTACTATTTCAAACATTTATATATCTGCAACGGTAATGCGTAGAAACAAATTTTTGCTTTCTTTTTCACCGGAAGCAACTAAACTTTTTGATAAAAACCGCAATTTGCACTGGCCAAACAACACAATCAACAGAAAGAAAAGTGGTACAGCAATTCTTTTCAAATCTGCAAAAAAATTTAATAAGCACGTTGTACCATCCTCTTCCAGAATGCGTCACGAAAACCGCGGTCGTACACTACGGTTCACATTGACTAATTATTCGTCAACTATTGACTGGCCTTTTTTCGTTGTCTATTGTGAAAGAGGACAGTCGGAAAAAGAACCAACTTTTTTTCTGCCGATTGTGTTGCTGACCGACGTGTAGTAGGTAAGCATCAGCAGTGCGGAGAGCGATGGGTGTGGTGTCTCGGTAACTACTCGGCGCAACGCATAAATCGGCTTTACATTTTTCGCAAATTTTGAAACTGCGAACAACTGTGACCTTAACAATTTACAATTCTTTTGAAAACACAACCTTAGTTCCATATCTGGTTCGCAAAGGGCTATAGTGACAGCAATTTGGAAACTGTTTCGAGATGTTATTCCAAAAAGTGATAGATTTCATATGGACGAGTCTTACGCGGCAGATCTGTAGTTTAGCGTTGTTCCGGCGACCCCGCGTTGTAATGATACTTGGTTCGAGATTGTCAAAAATATCTTCGTGGAACGATGATTTTTGTTTATTATTTAGTTTGTGATTGCATTCACATTTGCAACCAGAGAAATAATTTCACGAGTAAAGTCATTTTGTTTGCGATTAACTATGAAATTAGTCGACCTGTCAAAATTTAACGTATATTCTGAAAAATAGGTATATACATTAAATCCGTGGTGTCAAGGTCCTTCACAGTTCAGTCGATTTTCGAGGCGCTCGGCCACTGCCCCACCACTCAAAAATTAGGACCAGTGAGCGAGCCGCTAGACGTCTAGGGGCCGCGTCGGCTCAAGAGCGTACCGTGAACATAAACGCATGTTCTGCCCTAGCCAGGTATAACCTTTTTAAAATTTTGCGTACCCGTTCAGGATACGCTCCTGAGCCGGCGCGGCCCCTAAACGTCTAGCGGCTCGCTCACTGGTCCTAATTTTTGAGTGGTGGGGCTACAGCCGAGCGCCTCGAAAATCGACTGAACTGTGAATGACCTTGACACCACTGCATTAAATGGAACTTCGAAAGTACTGACCTTTGATTTGGGTCTACAGGGTGTAGCGGAACGTCTTCGAGTACTACTACTATTTGACATCTACTATTTAGTCATCGTAAAATTGATTCTTATCAAAATTCAGACCGCGTACAATATCTACTTAATCACAGCTTCGAAGCAACTGCAGTTTAATGCCCTAGAAGATTCTGCCAACAGATATTCTGTGTTTAAATATAAACATTAGGGTGGACGCCCCCTAAAAAGTTTCCGTTTGATGAAAACACACTGGGAGAATTTTTTGTTTAAATTAAAAACAACACGTGGCTCAAGACGATCTAACAATAACTTAATTTGTTGGTATAATCATGTTTTTGTGAATTTTTATGAAAAATACGATTTTATTCGAAATATAAACAATTATAGAACCCAAATCAATAAAAAAACATTAGTTAATTAAAATAACAATGAACAGAAATTTAAATTCAAAATTTTTCCCAGTTGATTAGATCTATTAAATAAACAAATGAAAGATATTCAAATGGATATTTTTATTTTAAACCTAAATTAGTACAAACGTAATTAATATCTAGATTTCTTCACTCGGGCTTAAGTAAACTTTATTTCGTATTTTTAACGCCTTTACTTCTATAATCAATGATCATAATCAATTTGAATATCTTTCATTTTTTTATAATTGATCAAATCAACTGGGAAAAATTTTGAATTGAAAATTTTTGTTTATTGTTATTTTAATTAACTAATGTTTTTTTATTGATTTGGGTTCTATAATTGTTTATATTTCGAATAAAATCGTATTTTTCATAAAAATTCCCAAAAAACATGATTATACCAAAAAATTAACTTAGATCGTCTTGGGGCACGTGTTGTTATTAATTTAAAAAAATTTTCCCACGTGTTTTTTCATCAAAAGAAAGCATTTTAGGGGGCGTCTGGCTCTGCGTAAGATACCGCGGTATTTATGTAGCGTATTACGGGCGATTAGTTGCTCCGCAAGTGCACACTTTTATCGCGGCGCGGCGGCTCGTTCAGCAGGAGCAGCGCGCCGGAGAATGCGTCTGTAGCCAAAGGATTAAAATATCAATAGCATTAATATGTGCCCTGTGGAAATCAACCAGACTAATGAAGTCTGAACGGGAAGCCCCAAAAACTCGGTCCATTATGGAATCCGATGCGGCTAACTATCTAGACCGCATTGTACAAATTAAAGTCAAGTACTAGTAAAACATACACTGAAAGGAAGAAACTTCCTTTTTGTTGGGTATTAGCTTACTTACGTATTTTTGTTGTTCAGACAGGGCAGCTAAATGAGTACACCGAGCGCAAACGATTGCCCTCGGAGATCTCGTGCATGGCACTGGGTTCTGTATCAGCTGGAGAGCAGCGGTGCTGGTTCTTGGCGGTTGGTCTACAGGATGGCACTGTGAGGGTAGTGTCCCTGGATCCTGCGGATTGTTTGGCTCCGCGGAGCATGCAGGCCTTACCCGCGCCCGCAGAAAGCCTGTGCATCGTGGAAATGGGTGGGGAAGGCGAGGGCCGGCTTTACCTGAACATAGGTATGTCTTTCAGACGTAATTCGCGTGGATTGAAGCTAAATTTTATGTGAACTCTGTTGTATGTGTATATAAATCTTTGATTTTCTTGTATTTGTGTAAATATTAGTTAGTGTATATATATGGCACATTCCATACGAAATCGATCACTTTTTGGAGTCATATCTCGGAGTATTTTTAAAATCACTGACGTTTAGACGGTCAAAACGGTGCCGGTGTCCAGACTTTAAATGTCTCAGAAGCCACCGGCATACAATGTGTTAATACAGATCGCTCGATGGCCTACCATTCTAATACATCTAACTAGACGTGTTCTGAATGATTATGTAACTACATAATGTTTTTGTAACCCCAAAAATTGGCATCGGTTAATGTATGGTGTGTTTCATTTAAGCTACATAAATTGAATAAACTAATTACACATCTGATCTAACAGACCATGTTGTACTAACGCGAATTCATAACGGGAGTATTAGTTTGTAAACAATATAAATAGTCTACGTATGCTGGCAAAAGATATCAGACGTGTACCAAAGAATGGAGATGTAATCGATAACCTTGTTAAACCTTTCAGGTCTTCAGAATGGTGTACTTCTGCGCACTGTTCTTGATCCTATCTCTGGCGACTTGTCCGATACGCGGACCCGCTATCTAGGTTCTCGTCCAGTTAAACTGTTTCGCATCCGGATGCAGGGTCGGCAAGCAGTGCTGGCGATGAGCAGTCGCTGCTGGCTGAGCTACCATCATCAAGCAAGGTTTCATCTGACCCCCTTGTCCTACGAGAGTCTGGAATTTGCCTCCGGATTCAGTTCCGAACAGTGCCCTGAAGGAGTAGTAGCCATTAGCACGAACACCCTTAGGATTCTGGCCCTTGAGAAGTTGGGAGCTGTTTTCAATCAGGTACTGTAACAACTAGTATCACTTATTATTATTTTTCAACCCATATTACATTTATGTATCTGTCTTAACCCTTTGCGGTCCTATGTCGAGTGTGACTCGACATCGCTTTGTGTTCTGCCGCATACTGTATCAACTTTTACCCGACAGTGTCTCAAATCTAAATAAGATAAGATAAGAGCTACAATATAGCATATCTGAAATAGGCCATGCATCTGGAAATTAAGGGCTTAGTTTTAGTATTTTCAAACCCATTGTGGTGTCGGCTATTACGCACTTGCGAATCGAGCGCGGACCTGCTGGAACGAAACGGCGAAGAGCGCTCGGTCCGCAAAGGGTTAATACATATAAGCATATTCATCGGTTTAACCCACTTATCGTGTAACCCAGATGAAATTCTAGTCATTCACATGTGCATAATTCACTGACACACATTGCGAGTACAAGAAGCGATACGGGCACGCATAATTCTACCAACTTCTTCCACTTTTATCTACTCATCAGCGACAGTTGTACACATGACAGTTGTAGCACAAGCTCTTTTAAATTCAAACAGTTTATGATGCACACTTCAAGATTCCGCGTGTACTTCTGAGGATTGACGAAATCTCCTCACCCTTATTTGTACCCTTATTCTCTTTTCAATTATCATTAGTTAAAGCAAAGCCGAGAATATCTAAAGTCTATTCGTTACTTCGAGAATAACTCAGAAATTACATTTTAGTACCGTTACTAAACATAAGCCATATGTGCCTATAATTAGGACAGTGTTCTAAGTCATTTATTTCTTCTTTCGAGATATTTAAAATTGCATTTGAATAAATTAAAAAGTATTTTTTTATTATGCAACATTGTAATTTAGAATTTTATTAGTCTTGATTAATGGAAACTTGTTACGTGTTACGTCTTGACTATGCGTCACGCCTCGAGTTTACGGAAACGGTGCACCTTCGATTTGTTTCGCAAAGTCGGATTTTTGCCTCCTTTTGAGTCAATGGTCAGGCCAGTTTACTCGGGACGAGGTTGAATCGTACTACAGTCGAAAGGTGATGATGAAGGTCTGATGTCGTGGTGATGATGAAGGTCTGATGTCGTGGTGATGATCAGGTCAGGTTAATTGATAGGTGACACTGGTTATATTCTTTTTTAATTTTATATTTAACTTCACTGACACAGACATGTTGCACGGATTTGTTTCACAGGTTCTATTTATATTTAAACAGCTTCTTTCTTTTTATTTTTCAACCGGACCAGATGTATCGTCTTTGGACATTATGAAAAAAGATTGGTTTTAATATAATTTTAATGGTCCGCAACGGGTACCATCCTTTTAGAGTCTTTCTCTGAGAAACTAGACGATTCCCAGTTACTCCTGTCCCGACTGTCACGCTTTGGAGATCGATAGTTATGGTAAAGGTAGTACACCGTCCTTTAATGCGTGTCGTAGACACTGAAGTTACGTTAACTATCTGGACGATGTCCAACAACAACTTGTTCTACTTCTGCAGAAGAATGACTTAGGCATTGGGCAGTGGTAGCGGATTAACCAGTTAACAACGTACGTGTGTTTGACGACTATATCCGTCATGGTGATGTGGCAGAATTTTGTGTCATGACGATTATATCCGTCATCCGTAAAGTTTTGTTACAAATTGATATATAAATTGTAATTTTAGAGAGCTAACTGAGAGCTAACTCGTGACCAGTGTAGTAACACTGAATCTTTGATTATTCCGATTAGCAATAAAATGGTTCATTTTGTAAAATAAAGACGGGTTTTTTACCCAATATTTCAACAACGACACTTACTGTGTTTGACGACTATACCAGTCAACGCTTGATTATCGCAATACACACTGGTATATACACACTTAACTGGTTAATAAAGGGAAACAGGATATGTGATGGAACAGAACTTTTCACCGGATTATGGATTCAAACATTTTAAACAGTATTTGAACGACTGATTAAACTCAACTCTACTGAAGACTGAAACCGAACTGCAACTCCTGATTACTAACTGCAAAACTGACACACTAGGACTAAAAATTGAAAAACTGAAAACTAGACTAACTGAAAGTGGACTGCGCTTCACGGCGGAGGGCACCAGTATATACAGGGTGTCCCAGCTAAGGTACAGGACCCTGAACTATGTGATAACTGAGGTAATTCTAATATAGCAGGCATGTCAAACACGCGGCCCGCCAATACATAGGCTGCGGCCCGCCGAGCTTTTAAACAATTTTTAAATATCATGCTTTGACGCTGAAGTTGGAAAGTTTGAATTTTTTGGTTGACGTTGGCATCACGAGTGATTGCATAATGCCTTGGGACGGTACGCGATGGCACGAGGCGTCAAATGAAAAATATAAAATATTTATTGTTTTAGTTTAAAACTTAACGTCAAGTATAGAATGCCTATGTATGTATTGTATATTGTATACTATACAATAAAATGTAAAATATTTTTAGTTTAAAAAAATACTAACTTCTTTTGTTATAAACAATCTCCACGTTCCCGATTGGTGGGTAACACTAGGTTTACGGGACGCGTCAATTTGACGCATTTCGAACTTCTTTAGGAAAATTACAAAAGCCATTGGCATTTTTATTTCATTTCTTTTACTGACTTTTATCCGTTGATCGAGGTGAATATATATTGACGTATATTTTCTTAAAAAGTTTTGAAAAATTGAAATTCTCTATGTGGTATACCTATCTCTACGGCGTGCGTCAAGTTGACGCAGCCGTAATTTTTCAGTAAATTACAATAAATATTACAATAATTTTTTAGTAAATTACAATAAATACAACAAATAAATATGAATGCACCGACTATACCTCGATCCCGTTATCTCAAATGTAACAAACCCGATAAACAGCAGTAAAAAGAACAGAACGCAGAATGTGGATTGCATAAGAGTGCGAAAACATTTTGAAAGGTGTGATTGCTATTAGTTCGAGTATTGAAAAATAAATACTATTTTTTGAACTAGTAATATTATTGTGAAACTCAATATTACACTATTCTCACAAAAAGATCTTCTTTATTATGGGATACAAAAACTTGTAGGAAACGAAAAAGAAAAGTGCAAAAACATAGATTATAATAAACCGTCACCTAGTACTTTGCATGAACACAAGAATTGCCAAATTGGATTTTGTAAAATAAACAGGACTTTGTAAAAAAATGTGAAAAGATTGTTTGCGGAAAGTGTACAAAGAAAATTGAGTATTTGTGTAAAAGGCGCGCGGAACGAATGTAGAATATTGAAGTAATTTACTAAAATATTATTGAATAATACAAACTTTCTATAAATATATATCTCATATTTTCATTTTTTGCTTGTAGTGTTTAATTATATTGCTTTCTAAGTGGTTATGTTTCTTTAAATATATGTATTTGTTCATGCGTCAAATTGACGCGTACCGTAGAGATAGGTATATAAGAAATGTCCGTAAACCTAGTGTGGATAATTTTGGGACACCCTGTATAATTTTGTAGAAAATTTAATGCTCTACAAAATAGTTCTGATATGCTTAGTCGATTAAATTAAGCGTTTAAGATATATTCGTCGTCAAATTTTAAGGATTACCAATCTTAGTAGTTTTTGATAAGTAATTCGAAAAATTTCAATTTAATTCGAGTTATGGAAAATGTTTTAGGAAGTTTAACCCTTTGCGGTCGGTGTCCCTGTAGCAGGACATTTTTAAATCGTTGTAGAAGTCGGTGTCCCCTTAGCGGGGACACTTTATATCGTCGTAGAAGTTGATGCCCCGTAGCGGGAACCTTCGAAAATCGCAAAAATGACAAAATACTATCAACAAATTCTGTATGTTTTAATATCGATATATTGGTTTTAAATACTGTAAGCAAAAGCAACTGCGAAACGCTCGATTCGCTCTGACCTGCTGGTACTCCCAAAAGTGAAATCTGCCGATCGCAAAGGGTTAAGTTTTTATCAACAGAAAAATGTTTCAACTGATATTTCAAGTTTTATTTTCAGACGTAAGTATGTTTGGCTATCAAAAACTGCTAAGATTGGTAATCATTAACATTTGATGACGAATATCTCTTAAACGCTTAATTTTATCGATAAAGCATATGAGAACTTTTTTGTAGAGCATTAAATTTTCTAGAAAATTATGTATTGCACATTTCATAATTCATATTGGTTCGCGAGTTAGAAAATTCATAAGCAAAAAACAAATTTTTCTTAAAATAATCAAACTTTAACCCTTTGCGGACGAAGCCGCTCCACGAGCGAGCGTCGCTGTGGACGAGAGGTATTGGAGTGCGCAGTAAAGAAAATAATTAATGAAACTTCGTACGTTTGTTAAGCACGCAAAAATAATCGATACGTATTTTTTTATACGTGCCGAATCCCACGTTTAAGGGGTGAAAACACCCTTCAAAGTTACCCCAGAAATGTGCTAACTCGTAAACAAATAATTTTTTAAACAATTTGTAAACATATTCCTTGTGTATGCCAAAAACTATGAAACTTTTCCCTATAAAATTTTTTTCTATCTACGATAGTTTACGAGTTAGCACATTTCTGGGGTAACTTTGAAGGGTGTTTTCACCCCTTAAACGTGCGATTCGGCATGTATAAAAAAATACGTATCGACTATTTTCTCGTGCTTAATAAACGTACGAAGTTTCATTAAAATCGGCTCCGGACACTTGGGTATGCTCCCTTGTAAGAACTAGGTTGGGCGGCTATATGCCGACACGCGTCCGGAACGGTAAAAAGGCTTGGGCGGCTATATGCCGACACTCGTCCGCAAAGGGTTAACACGTTGAGCGCCACGCCGATTCTTAAGAAAGTCCCCGCCAGGCCACGCGCGCCGCTTACATGCGCTGTATTGTACGCAGTCAGTCACCAGTAGCTGACGAGGCCTAAACGGAAAGATCGGTGTCAGTCACCGGTGACTGACGAGGCACTCAACGTGTTAATCGTCAATATCTTCTAAATGGTGAGATTGATGGTAAAAATATAAGAGACCTTTTCTTGTAGAGCGTTAAATTTCCTACAAAATTATATATAAAGTTTTACAAAATGATAAAGTTATGAGCAAGATATGAGTTTTTCCTATTGGACTGAGTAAAATATATAAAACTATAATGCGGGGGACTTTCCCATTAAAATTAAGAGCTCAGCTTTGATGAAAATTTTCTAGAGTGTCTACGAACCAATTCTCCTGTGTAACTAGTAGAAAAAAAGTCGATTTTTTACCCACCCTAATGCACACGCTCCTTTATATCCTTGATTCTGCAAGCCGGATCTAATTAGTTTTCATATCTACGCGAATATTCCGGGTTTTCTCTCTTACGAAATTACCTTCGCTGTAATCAAAATCTTTCTTCTACACGGTAATTTCGAAAAATGATGTGCCTACGTTCAGCGTAACGTACTAGGTATCTTGATTTTATTTTACTTTATTTCTAGATCAGTTTTCCGCTGGAGCACACACCACGGCACTTCACAATCCACGATTCTGGACACCTAATTCTAATTGAGACTGAGCATAATGCCTACACCGAGGAAACAAAACAACAGCGTCGCCTTCAAATGGCAGCTGAGATGCAGGAGGCTTTGGGCCGCGAGAGTTCTGGGGGATCGGATGAGGAGGGCGTAGCGAGGGAATTAGCTGAGGGGTTCCTCCTGGAAGAGCCCAATGAGGCTGTTTTCGGAGCAGCAAGGGCTGGCCCTGGTCTCTGGGCATCGCTTATCCGAGTTATGGCGCCGACCACTGGCCAGACTGTTAAAGTTATTAGGATGGACCAGAATTTGGCTGCTCTTTGGTTGGTAATCTCCTATAGTTGCATACAAAATTAATAAACCCGCATCAATTATACAATAGGTCAATTTGCTTATTGACCGTCGCATTACAAAATCAAAAAATTCCTGGAACACCATATGGGATTTTGTTTGCAATTACAAATTGTATAGTCATTGGCGTATGTTATATGGAGCTAAATTTTTTTTTCGAAACTTTGAAATTTGTCAAAGTTATAGTTGTTCTAAGTTTGAAACGATTGTCTTGAATCACTTGAAAATCAAAATTTGTTGTCTCGTGCATTCCTTTTTTATCTTTTACATAAGCTCAAGTTCATCAAAATAGGATGAAATATGCGCACGTGAGAGAGTAGGGGCACGAACACTTGCAATGCCCCACGTGCTGAATCTCGTCCAAAGGAACGCAAATTACAGGGACGGAGTAATGTTTGTCCTTTTCAGAGCAGTCTATCGGCAGGTCTACCGACAAGTGGTAAGATATATAGTCGGGGACAAAATTAAGTAGACAGTTGCTCGAATTAGGTAAAGATGAAGCTTAATCGAGTTAACGTAATTGTTATGAACTTCAGTTTTATTTATTACACATCCCTATAGTATGCAAACCCAACCTAACGTATTCTGAACCATCTCGGCGGGAAGTGCGGCGAGGGGACTGACTTTGCCTTTGCGCCGCGCCGCGACAGACGAATCGCGCGAGGCAAAATCAATCCCCTCGCCGCACTTCCCGCCGAGATGGTTCAGGATGCGTTAGACGGGGTTTACATTATTTAGTGAATAATTGACAGTCATATTTGCAACATGATGTAAACACGCCACACTTAACTAAGTTTAGAGTTATTTAGCAGGAGACAAAAATAAGTGGACACTTAATAAAATACGTCAAATTAAATACATAACGTAATTAATATTTGGTATTGCCGCCGTTTGCTTCAATTATTGCTTTCAGGCGGCGGGGAATACTTTTTATTAAATTTTCTATATAATCTTTACTAGTATTTTCAAATTCGGACTGTAATCTTTTGAAAAAATCAACCTTATTATTTCGCTCGTCCAATACAATTTTTGTGTCCAGTAAACTCCATAAATTTTCTATAAGATTCAAGTCGGGGTTTCGGGCCGGCCATTCAAGTAATCTTATATTGGAATCCTCTAAAAAATTTTTTGTTTTCTTAGCAGTATGTTTGGGATTATTGTCTTGTTGGAAGACAAATTCATCGTCCCAACTAATTTTTACTACTGCTTCTTCTAAATTTTCGCTTAGAATATTAACATGTCTGCATTCATAATTCCGTCAATTTGTGCTAACACACCAACTCCATACCACGAAATGCACCCTTGCACCGTTAATGATCCGCCGCCGAATTTAACTGTGGGTGTAATGAATGGTTTTTTGTACGCTTCATTTTTTTCTCCAGATTTGGTGCTTCTTTTTAAATTGTCGCAACTCCAATTTGCTTTCATCACTCCAAACTATATTTTGCCAAAATGCTAGTAGCAAAATCAAATATTTTTTGCAAATGCAAAACGTTTCCGCATATTAGTTTCATTGATGTGTGTCTTACGTTTAGCCTTGCAGCATCTTAATCCAGCTTCGTGCAGTTTTCGTTTTATTGTTTTTGTTGAAACTGTTAATCCTACCCTTTTTACAATACTTCTTGATGCAATCGATGGATCCTGTCGGCACTTCCGTACAATTCGATGATATTCTTGTATGGTTGTACAACGTTAGCGTCCACGACTAGGTTTTTACCGTTTTATGTACTAGATATCTTTTATATATTTTTTCAACTGCACTCTTAGGTACGTTGTACTTCCGAGCTATCACACGGTAACTTAGTTTTATACTGCAGTCCGAAATGATTAAATGGCGAATTTGATTCGAAATTTCTTGCATTTTCGTCATTTTGCAATGTATTTTAGAAATACTATTACTCATTCGAAGGTTCAGTTGGAACTAATAACTTTGTTTGGGTTTACTGTTTGTAAGTGTGACCTCTGCTTAAAATTTGTATACATCTCTTGCTACACAGTAACATTGTAACAAAGTGCTCACTTTCGTTAACACGTCAAGCGCCACGCCGGTCCTTAGGGACCGGCGCTAGACTTTCCGTTCAAGCCTTGCCGGTCCATACGACCCGGCAGGGCCCGCCTGACGGCTAACTGTGGCCTGAACGGAAAGGCACGCAAATTCGGCGTGGCGCTTAACGTGTTAAGTACGGCGTGTTTACATAATGTTGCAAATATGAGCATCAATTATTCACTAAATAATGTAAATACTATAGGGATATGTAATAAGTAATACTAAAGTTCATAACAATTACGTTAATTTGATTAAACATCATCCTTACCTAGTTCGAGCAACTGTCCACTTAATATTGTTCCCGACTGTATCTTCACATTGAAGTGGCAGAAACCTTACTATTCGTTGACCCTTTGTCAGTGGTATTTTATAATTCTAAATGTACAGTTGACCAATTTAAAAATGAACCATCTCAGGGGAGTAGTGCGGCGAGGGAACTGACTTTGCCTTTGTGCCGCGCCACGACAAACGGCGGTGTCGTGGCGTGGCACAAAGGCAAAATCAATCCCCTCGCCGCACTATCCCCTGAGATGGTTCATTTCTAAATGGGCCAGTCGTACTACTGCTCGTAGAAAATTATTTTACCTGTTTTACTGGTGACTTATAGTAAAAAAGAGAAAAATTGGTATAAACAATGGTAAATAACAGTATTTTTATACCATTTGGAAGTGAAGATATTCCCATACTGATTCAATGAGTACATTGATGTAAAGAATATGCAGTATCTAAAGAAAATAAACATATAAATTAGTAATACATTGATTTGACAATTGCCAATTAAAATATTCTTTTGCTACAGCAACAAAATATATTTAAACATATTTACGAGGTAAATTCATAACATGGTTTCCATATAACAGTACGAACGTTCACATGTTCACTTGTACACATGTTGACATTTTGTTCGACAAAATCGGCCAAGAATAACGGCCAGGAAAATATATGGCGTAAACCCTTGCGGTTCCACGGGGTGGAGCACGTGTTTAAAGTCTCGCTGTGTGGCAACAGAAATGATTAAAGAAATTAACGTTGAAAGCTATAACGTTGCATATAGGCACTTTAATAAAAAATTTGATAACTGTCATTTGACCTACCTCGGTAGGTTTAGTGTTAAATGAATAGGGATTTCGGTTGGAATCCTGAGCGAGCGTAGTCTTACGCTTCTAGGAATCTAGACACACTCAAACCCATGCGTGTACGTGAGACCTTGTGGTAGGGGAATGAACTTCGCTTCTTCCGCCACGACCTTCGAGGGACGCCTTTGTGCTATAATTACATTTCACGAAATCGGCAAGAATCAGTCCAAAACACGGTTTACGCCATACGTTTTCTAGGTTGCAATTCTAGACCGATTTTAACGAATGAGGTCTTATGGTAAAGATAAAGGTTCATGACACTTGCGATGATTATCGGATTTTTAAAAAAACAATATTTTCGTTGAAAAAATCGTATCTAAAAAAGGTTATTTTTCAAAGCTGTATTCTGAATAAACAAAAACTTATTTTAAAAATCCGAAAATCTACAGGGTGCGCCATATTTTATGTCGGTATTTAAACATTGAATAACGTTGACATCTATGAACCGATTCTTTTGAGTAGGCATGTTTTTGAAACGTCAATTCAGTACAATTTAAACCATAAATTGCTTTATACCGAAACAACGCGCTGAAATAGTGGCACTCTACATTGAAAATAGTCGTTCTGTTGTGTTAACTCCACGTGCGTATCATCGGAAAAATCGTGGCCAACAAACACCGTCTAACAACACTATCGTCTATTGGTCGTTTGGTGTCGAATTTTATTGAGCATGGGACACTGGGAGATCGTCCACATGCCGTTCATCAACACGTAAGACGTTCCAATGAACTGGTTGAAGCGGTAAAAGAGAGTATTGCCGAGAATCCACAAGTGTCCTATCGTCACCGCGCTCAGCATGTTGAGTGATTAGGTCTGCCCACAAATGCGTGCAAAAGGTCTGTACAGTTACTGGTTTTAACAAGACGGTACGCCATGCCACACTGCGATTCAAACAATGGAGTTTCTGCAACGAAAATTCCCTGGACGTCTGATATCAGAAAAGAGCGACATTGACTGGCCACCTCGATCTTCAGATTTGATCCCTCCGGACCTCTTTGTGGGGTTATTTAAAAAGCAAAGTGTACGCCAGCAATTCTCAGACCATTGACGAGCTCAAGGCAAACATTCGTACCGAAATCGTCGCTATATTGCCCGAGATGCTCGAAAAACTGATGAAAAACGCAGCAAAAAGGGCACATTTTGCTTTGGCCAATAAAGGCGGCAACTTGATTGATGCTGCGTTCAAAAACTAGTCCCAATAAATTGTAAAGAACGAAATTAAATAAAAATACCACATATATGAAAATCGGGTGTTTTTTTAAAAGTTATTCAATATTCACATACCGACATAAAATATGGCGCACACTGTACGCTCGTGTCTTGAATCTTTATCTTAACAATAAGGCCTGAAACATTCAAATCGATCAATAATTACGATCAGCAAAACGAATGGCGTGAACCCTTGCAAAACGCTTGGGTACCCAAAGCCCTTAATGCCCTCGTGTTTGAAGAAACGCTTTAACATATGACGCGCTTGTCCTATTAAGTGTGTAGAGGGAACGTTTAATTTATGACTCCAGAAATATCCTATACATTAGTTATATAACAGGAACGTATATATAATGTAATGTTAATGAATTAATTTATGTTTCAGTTTAACCTTAGTCAAGTTTGCCAATCAAGCCGATCAGTTATTTCTCATTGTTGGCGTTGCTAAAGAATTTCAATTAAATCCCAGAGTCAGCAACGGTGGCTTCCTCTATACGTACAAGTAAGGATTCAGAGAGTATACATATTGACACTTTTAATGGCGCTTGGTGTATGTATATATACCGCAAAATTAGCGAGTATCGTGTAGATTTTGAGAATAATAACTTGAATGATGAGAAATTATTTTTAGAAAAGGATAAATCCTATTGCTTTCTAACTTTAATATTGTTGTATCTCTAATTCTCTTTCAAGCTTATTATGTAATTCCATGTATTATACACTGCGAAATTAATTATCGTTCCACTTCTTCGAATCTTTTGCGATTAATATATGAATGAAGATATATTAATAGTCAGTCATTCACAGGTCGACACACTGATAATTCATTCTTTAAGTTTTAAGTTTCATTTCGGTTACCTATAGTGCTATCAGTTTGTATTGTAATAAAAGCAAATTATTTTGACCGAAAAGCATATTAAAAGAGTTGGCAGATAACTATAAAAGACTCATATAAAGCGAGTAGAAAAATGTAATAAAACGCGGTATAATTTTTTAATGACTGTTAAAGAAACATTCATTCCTATACTCCGTCATTGAGGAGTTCATACTTGTTTCCACCACATAAGAGCGAAGCGGAGGAAATGATGAAAACTGTATCACACACTTACAACCACATATCGTATCTTGATGATAATTCCTGCAGTTCTGACATAATATCAACCAATTCAATCTGAATTAGTCTAAAAGAGCATGGATATAATTTTTATATTTTTTCAGGGTAAATCCAGATTGCACCAGTTTGGAACTGATTCATAAAACGGTTTTAGACGAAGTACCATTAGCTATTTGTCCGTATCAAGGTCGCGTTTTGGTTGGCGTTGGTAGAATGTTGCGTCTCTACGACATGGGAAAGAAAAAGCTTTTACGTAAATGTGAAAACAAACACATTCCTAATGCCGTGGTTTCCATTAACGCTATTGGTCAGCGAATTTATGTCAGTGACGTTCAAGAATCAGTGTATGCCGTACGATATAAACGACAAGAGAATCAGTTAATTGTTTTTGCGGATGATACACATCCAAGATGGATAACAACCACGTGTGTTTTGGACTACGATACCGTTGCAACTGCAGACAAATTTGGAAATATCGCTGTCGTAAGTTTTATTTTTATTTCGAAGTATTGATTCACGAAAAAGAATTATATTTTCTTTAAACTCGCCAAGACCAGGCCATGAAAATTGAGTGCAAAATTTTATTTAACCCGTTCGCGGCGAACAGCGCCCTTAGGCGCTCAGCTACAGACGCTCCGTCTGAGCGAACGGCGTCTTTTGACGTCCAGGCAGAGGTGCTGTCTCCAAGCGAACAACACCTTTAGGCGCCCAGATAAGAGGGGGTGCATTTGTTATAAACAACTGCCCAATAATGCACATTAAATGGCGTATCGTACCATCCGAGCCGTCGATCTTCCATTGTCAAGCTGACTGCCTTGAGCACAATTAATTTTCGAGCGCTCCGCCGCGAAAGGGTTAATGGTGTACCAAATTCTATCATTAGATGGGCATTCTTCAAAAAATCTGGATTTTGCTATGTGGGAAGTGTTCTATGCGTGATTGGTTATTTCTTAAGCTACAGATTTTGTTAAGGAATGTAAGATAAACAATTTAGACTATCATTTTCTGTCTATTTTACGCATTATAGATTTATAAAGAAAACAGTGCTTAATGAATGTATACAAACGGCACAAGGAATTCTGACCCTTTTTCGACCGCTGTGTCGTGCCGCGCGACGAAATACTTGTAAGCCCCCCCCCCCCTCCCAACAAAAATTCTACTCATATCTTTTACACAGGATTTCAGAACACTCGCTGTCGGTGAGTGTATAAGCGTATTAGCATGCACAGCTCCGGGTTCTGTGCTACAAACAGCAGTCACTATAAACCACTCCGACTCAGTTAGGTTCGGATCTGTGTGTTTACTTGATGCATATGTTTCATTGTATACAGGGTGTCCCAGCTAACGTGCAGGTCCCTGAACCAGGTGATAGCTGAGGAATTTCTAATATAGGGAAGTGACATTCGTAATGTCGTATCTTACCTTGTAGCCGAGTTATTAACGAAAAACGATAGCCAATGAGAGCGCTTCGTTGGGCCCGGTGGCGCGACAGCAGAAGGTCTGCACCAGTGGGGTACTGTGCCAATAGGAACTGCCGCGCTGCTGGGCCCAACGGAGCCCTATGATTCGCTATCGTTTTTCATTAATAACTCGGTCACGAATTAAGATACAACATTACGAATGTCACTTTCTTATATTAGAATTACCTCAGCTATCACTTGATTCAGGGACCTGCACGTCAACTGGGACACGCTGTATATTTGTCGGAGATGGCCTGTCCTCCTCGATCGATCCTCCCCTCTGAGTCATCGTGTCTTCTAATTGTAGTCAATCGTAATAACGTCTTACTGCTACGAACGCTTACTTCCGACTGCCTCCCTCCTCAGGTGGTCGAGCTACGATTTTATAATAGTACCGCTATCACTCCAGTCCCAGGCATTGCCTAGGGTTTAGACAAGGTCATAACACACTGTCTTATTTCTTAAATTTACTATTCATGACTGTTTATGAGATCTCCATAATGTCAATTGTATGCCAGGTAAATAATCATTCCTTAATGTATATACAATATTCCGACCTACGGAATACTCTGACATATTAATACAGGGTGTTCCAGGTACTTGTTCCGTTCCGAAACCGTGTGATAGGTGTGGCAATTCTCATACAGGGATGTAAAGTTCCCGAAGTCCTATCTCAATTTATTGCCGAGTTATGAAAGAAATACAATGGACAATTAGAGGGTTCCGTTGGGCGCGGCAGTACATTGAGAGGCATATTACTTAACTGGTTGACCCAGAGGATATATCCCAGGCAGTAGGGAAAGGAGGTCTCCCACTCTATTCGCTTCTCGCTGCTAGTTTCGTGCATCTTTGTCGGTCAGCCAGTAATTTGCCGCTGAGTGTACAGTAACACCTCGATTAACACGTTAAACGCTACGGCGGTCCCTAGGGACCGGCGTTAGATTTTCCATTCAGGCCCGGCCGGTCCCCAGGGACCGGACGTAGACTTTACGTTCCTACTACACGACCGCGCGTGTAGAGTTTAGGTTCCTACTACACCAACCACTTGACGGCCGGGTCTGGGCCTGAACGAATGGCAAGCAAAACAGGCTGGGCGCTTAACGTGTTAAGGGGTTACACCTAGTAAGGAAGTCGAGAAAAACGTATTTTTGGGGAAGTCAAATAGAAATCAATGTTAGGTATTTTTATTTGTTCGATTGTCTGTCACAATGTATATCATCTATGTCACATCTATTAAAAGCACATTGAAATCCCGGAGTCCATTGCTGTAGCCTCCCCTTGTTAGTAGGGAGTAGTTCTACCGTACAGTCATGGACAAAATAGTTTCGTGCTTACCCCACAGTATTTAGAGCCTAGTCGCTATACGGAATGGGCCACCCGATTTTCACGCTTCTTTCCGCGTGACGAAAATGCAGCCACTATTCTATCTTCGTCTGTAATACGGTAAAACCGGCAAGATGCATACGGAATACGACATTCGTATTTCTCGTCTGATTGTGAGCAGATATGTGGTCGGTTCATTGTCCAACTTTTTTGTCCCTTATACTTCATACTCTAACGCAGAGCTGCTCTATTGTCGTTAAATAAATGTTTATTAATATTGAGATTATTAAACATAACACATTCAATACAGATTCGGCTGGCCAGCGGTATAAACGACGACGTGGACGAGGATCCCACCGGAAATAAGGCCCTCTGGGACCGGGGTCTTCTGAATGGAGCCAGCCAGAAGGCAGACACGGTAGCAAGCTTCCACATAGGAGAGACAGTGATGTCCCTGCAGAAGGCCACATTGATCCCCGGTGGTTCGGAAAGCCTTGTGTATACCACGCTTAGTGGCACCGTGGGAGTCCTGGTGCCATTCACTAGTCACGAGGATCATGACTTTTTCCAGCATCTCGAGATGCATATGCGTGCCGAACATCCACCACTGTGCGGCAGGGACCACTTGTCCTTTAGGTCTTATTACTATCCAGTGAAAAATGTTATTGATGGAGACCTATGCGAACAGTTCAATTCCATTGAGCCGGGAAAACAAAAAAGTATTGCAGGAGACTTGGAGAGATCGCCGGCGGAAGTGTCGAAGAAGCTCGAAGACATTCGCACACGATACGCTTTTTAAACTTGAGAATTATATTTCATGTCTGGCCACAAGCGTAAAACATTTGACCGACTAACGGCCATTAGAATACTGCGAAAGAATAGGTCAACAAAGAAAAACTCATTTGAGATATGTACTTTGGAAATTACGCATCTATCATGACACTTGGCAACTGAGTATCTCAGTATTTCACCTCTGTTACCAGAAATTACTAAATTAAAACGTTTAGCACAAGGGGCCAAAATATACCTGGACCATCTCAGGGGATAGTGCGGCGAGGGGATTGATCTTGCCTCGCGCGATTCGTTTGTCGTGACGCGGTGTCGTGGCGCGGCACAAAGGCAAAGTCAATCCCCTCGCCGCACTATCCCCTGAGATGATCCAGGTATATTTTGGCCCCTTGTACTACGTCAGGCATAGGTGACTGACAATGAACTTTCCGTTTAGGCCGCGTCAGTCATCGGTGACTGATACTAAGTTTTCGTTCAGGCCGCATCAGTCACCGGTGACGGACAATGTAAAATATGATACAAAACTAAAAAATTTACATTGTTTTAACTCATTCGCTGCCAAGACGAGTAAACTCGTCCTACTTTCAATATGTTATAACATATAGGGTATTGAATTAGTAAATTTGTTGTGACCACAAACATAATTATATAAATGTAGAAAACTTGAAAACATACTACAAATAAAATTTATTTGTTAATTTTGGTAAACAATACCACTCAAATTATAAATGGCAATGGGAATGACTTCATATAATTTAGGCTTGGCAGCGAATGGGTTAAGTAATTACTAATTTACATCTGTATTGAGTAAATTTTAGTTTGTTAGTAGTGCGCTTCGGATTGCTATACCGAAATACCAGCGCTTCTAAGCAGCGCGCGTGGCCTGACGGGGAGTTCCTTAAGAATCCGCGTGGTACACAACGTGTCAAGGATGAACTGCAATAAATGATATTGTACCATTCTTCAAACAAACTGCAGTTATTTAATGTGAGATACTTATAACAAAGTTTTACGTCTAACAAATATTTACTTCAACATTGCATTTTACTTCTATATTTTCTTGTACATCGCTGGGGTTTTTTTTATAAAATTTCAAACCGTAGAAATATACGAATATTGAAACTTTTTATTCATAAGGAAATTTCATTCCTTTGATATCGAGAACTGATAATTTGCATTCATTGAAATTCCTGCACCATACATTTATTAAAAGTGCTGGAATTTGAACGCGTAGAAATTTCTTTGTGCAGAAGTATTAGGGCATAACAATTCCTAAGAACGTCTAATTGTGGAAATTGGGATTGAAATAATTTCATTTTATTACTCTAAATTGTTCGTTAAGAAAGTATAAGTGTTGAATAAAATGACTGAAGGTTAAGTACTATTTTTGGTACTCTTGTAGCTAGATAATGTCAAACGTTGTTTGAAACTTCAAATCAAAATGACTTTCTGTCAATTGGATAATTGCGTTTTGCTTTGATCGTTCAATAAGACTGCACATTGCGTTTGAATGTGTAAGAAAAGTATCTTCTATCTGATCTTAATTAGCGAAAGACTATTAATTAAAAATAAGTAATGATACTGTTTTCGCGATATTTGTAATTCCGTAAAAATTCGAATTTTAAAGTACATGTTAGTCTAAGAACAAATATTATTTATTTCCTATTATATATAGTATATAACACGCATGTATCTGTAAGATGTCTCTCATTAAGAAATAAAAATCAATCTTCGAAGCAATCCTGTGCCCCATTTTTATAATCTTATCTCATTTTATTCTTATCTTCATTACAGTTTTACTATTTATATGAATAAAAACGTTGGAATTTATTACAATTCAAATATTGCCTTGTTATGGATGATAAGTAAGTAGTTCAGTTTTATTATTTTGTTCATATATGATCG
Organism: Mimumesa dahlbomi; assembly: GCA_917499265.3. Classification (NCBI taxonomy): domain Eukaryota; kingdom Metazoa; phylum Arthropoda; class Insecta; order Hymenoptera; family Crabronidae; genus Mimumesa; species Mimumesa dahlbomi. The sequence continues at coordinate 2,860,401 of OU824118.1, read as the reverse complement.
TTATATAGCCGGTTAAGGTCTGTATTATCAATATTACTATTTATATGTATGGAAATCTGCCAAAATAACTTCATTGCGGAATACGGGTTGCATGCAGGTAGCTACAATTGCTAAAGTTTGCTTTACATGGATGTCATTCATTCATTGTATTTTAACCCTTTCACAGTGTGGTAAAATTACGAATTCTGGTCCAAAAAATGTCTAGTTTTTTTATGTTCGGAAATACTTAGGCATGTCATAAAAAATGTAAGAAAACGTGTTTTATATGTACCTTGTTAGTAATTAGACCGTGTATGATAGATTTTAAAACACGGAATACATAAGCTAACGTAACAATCCGGGCACTACTATCCATGTTGGATAACAAAAATACAATTTTATATAATTCAGAAAAACGATTTTTAGAACTGATGAAGTACTAAATTCTAGCGCGAAGGATTGTGTGATCGGTTTCAAAGTCGACGGCATACTGAATTCGAAACAAAACCACGGCTCCTTCATCAGTTAAAATAAACAGTGGAAGCAAAGAATCTAGCCATAGTATTAGATATCTTTGGTAGACTAAACAGTTTGAACGCCTTATCCTGTACGTGCGTGGTACTAGATAAGCTGAATGGTACTCGACACTCTGCCCGTGACCGTCACGGGATATACTGTCAAAGGGTTAAACTTTTATTTTCAATTGTTTGTATCATTGAATTTCTTTAAGTATCATTACTCCTTTAGTACTACTAAATTTTCAGTTTAACACGTTGATCGCCCAGCATGAATCAGTGGAGTTTCCGCCGGGGCCCAAATCTGAGGCTCGTAGTGTAAACAGCGCGATCAGCTGCGAGAGCGATATGATACAATGTACTTGAGATTTTTCGTCTTTCAGATCATTGTTTAGACGGGAGTATTTAGAAGATAAGTTTGTGGTACAATGTGGTACATGGAGCAGGGAAAGCATTTCGAGAAAAGATCAATATTAGAGCTCTTACTGCATTTGTACCAGAACCTTCATTCAATCGAGCAGGATTTTCCGGATAATTTTCGTAACTTCTTTATTTCATCGTCCCTAAAATGTCTGTTAGACTGCACAAAAGTGTTGTGATGAAAAAGTATTCAGATTTCCAAGAAAAGTTAGAAATATTATGTAGAAGATTTTAGATGTTGGTTTGGGATTGGTCTTCTACCAGTGGTATTTCAGAATACATTAATTGTGTTGAATTGTTTCTTCTTTAAATATGGTTTTATTAATCTAACTCTTAATAATAATTAGTATTAAAGCCGCTCACGCACGTGGACTTTAATACTAAACTCACAAATATAAAAACACTTTGCTTCTGCACTCAGAAGACCTTTACTCTCACAACTGATTTCACTCAGAAATCACCATACTCGGCAATGAATCCAAAAAACTCTCTCTACAAAATCACGCGAAACGACACACTTGCGCTCAACTCTCATTCTGTCAGTTTTCCATCATTCACTCCCTTATACATCCATTTTCTCTCTTTTTCACTCTTCATTCGTTCTCACTCACACTTCATTCTGTCTCATTCTCATTCTTCACTCACTCTCTCTCTCACTCGCACGCATCCCTTGTCCCTTCAAGGGCCTGCAAAACGTCGTCGAAGAGTCGACCGGGTTTTCCCACGAAAACGCCCATGGTGGTCGCTCTTCACCCACTTTCCTCGCCCGCCATAAAACTCTATACATTTCCTTTTTCTTCAAGACATTTGCCAGACACTCGTTTACTCATTCACAACTTTTGAATTCACCCGACACTCAATCTGTTTAATTTCTAAAACCCCACACTCGGCCATCCTGAAAAACATACGCCCTCGGATGTTCTCTCAATAACCATTCTCTCAATCTCACAATTAAAATTTCATTTCTCACACTCGGCCACCCTGAAAATACACACATTCTCGGATGCACTCTCAATAATCATTCTCTCTCAATCACTGAGCTCACATTATTCATCTTCTCAATTCACACAGCTTACATCATTTTCATCTCACACACGAAAACTCACAACATCATCAAAAACTCAACAAAATCGACCTTTGTCGAATACATAACGCATTTCTTCTCAAAGAACAGTCCGCTTGATCATACGCACACATATATCTTAATTGCTTATCACTAACACAAAGATACACTCCACAATATCATTGAATCGCAACTCTAAATAATGTACTCTGAACTTAGTGAGCACATCAATAATCGTAAATACCTCTAATTTAGTCGTACTCTGTCTCTCGAGTAATACTCTTTCAACGCTCACACAGCGTATAGGGTAAAACGTACACCTTTCCGTCGTCTTTGCCACACCGTCTTTCTTACAATTTTGAAAAGACATCGCACCACATGCATGCGTACACGCGGCCCAGAAAATCTTGAACCATCTCAGGGGAGTAGTGCGGCGAGGGGATTGATTTTGTCTCGCGCGATTCGTTTGTCGTGACGCGGCGTCGTGGCGCGGCACAAAGGCTAACTCGCCGCACTATCCCCTGAGATGGTTCATCTTTAACTGGGCGAATCGTACATAGGTATACTATTAAAAGAAATAGTACAAAATAAAACAAAATATATAAAATACATTAAATTTACTACTGCAAATATTTGATGACACTGAAAAGGGGCCAGTATTTAAAATTTCTTTTGGGTCAAGGGTCGGGTGTATCCCGACACATGTTCATGACAGTCTATCCGGTCCTCATCAGAATTCTTTGGCATTGGTTCCATAATTGTCCCCTATTGAATTGTAGTGGATGGATTTGTTGATTCTGAAACATAAGGATACATTTGGAATTAGTAAACACATTAATTTTATAAACCAAAATAAGAGAAACTTAAAATGTTGAACAAACCAGAATTTCCTTACAATGCACGTGTGATAGGAAATGGTAGGTGGTCCGACGGAATAAAAGATTGTCAGTTAAAATATAAAGACTGTATTGAATTGAGACTGATTGATAAGTGGAGGGCGACTTTCCTAGGCGAGAGTTGACTGAGAAGTGAAGTATGATGCTGCCCAGCGAAGGCGGTTCGGACACCATCTCGCTCGGTGTCTAGGCGCTGACGCTGGGCATTCCGCGATAAGGGTAGCTTGAGAACGTTGTCACAGCACTCTTAATGATAAGGATGGCTCGAGGTCGTCACACTCCCCCGCCAAAGAAAGCCGACGCTCCTGCGTCGATTGTAGGGTGTTATGACGGTCCTGGTAAGCAGCAGCTTGTTCTGTTAGGTTATGCGTGGTGGTAGCTCGCTGGCTGTGGTGTTTATGTTGACAGCGGGCGGAAGCTCGCTGGTCTTTGATTTCTGCCCCTTTTCCTTCTTATTATTTTGTTATGTTCCCGTATTGGTGTCTGTCAAAATTCTGCTGTTCGTGATTCTTGTTAGTGGATAGTGGGTGGTTATGGGAATGATGTTTAGGTTCGTTTGGAGTACATTGGTGAAGTTGGGTAAATTTAAGGCACCAGACCACGGTAAAATAAATTTTTTTCTCATTTTTTTTTCTTTCATTTTCTGAAAGTTGCATTTTATACAGCATTTAGATACAGCTTGAGATACAGCATTTTATGTGAAACCATTCCCAGCGCACGACCGACCGAGCGGCAAACGTGCGGCTGTTACACGGGTTTGGTACGTGGCCATCCTTTGTTGATCCCTATGAACCTTTAACCTCCCTTTAATTATTAAAGTTTAGTATATTTCGGTTAATGTATTGTATTCGCTAGGAGGGAAAAGATGGGAAATGCCCGTTACTGAATTGAATAGAAACCCGGTAACCAAGCGTAGAAGATTCCGACACGAAAGAGTGAGTTGTTTTTCGGCAGTCGTACGATTCGTATCTGTCATTCGATTTGTATCGTGTATTCTGTGTATCGTGATGGATAAAAAATAAAAAAAACAAGTCGTCGGAGGACCAACAAGAAGGAGTGATAGGAAACGGTCGAAATCGGGTCCACCTAATAGATATAAAGTGGAGAGAGAAGAGCGGAGAGCTAGCAGCAGCTCTGCGAAAAAGTTAAGCAGTGGCCAACTAGATTCTGTTACGGTGACTCCAAGTGTCGGGGACAAACTGGGTAAAGACGAGCTTCTTGAACAATGTCTAGGCGCGTTTTACCAGAATAACGAGTGTTTGAACTCTGTTATATGGAAAATTGCGCCAAAGACATCGCCGAGCGGCAGACCCACAGTTAAAACTGCCGCTAATATTGCTTTAATGCTTTTCAACAATGGCCATATTGGTCTCATGAATGTATTGGAGATATTGGAAATAAAACTTGGTGAAGCACTCTACCAATATTGTCTAAATATTGATAAGAAACGGATATGCGACGCCGAGCACGAAGCCGAACACAACACGCAAGAGTGTCATCTGCGTGCAAAACACGGAAAAAATGATCCGTCTCTGGATGCTGAGGAGCTGTTCTATGGTCCAGGAATAGCTGATTAATGGTGGGAAACAAAACAAGAAATACATATATAAAATTTAGTTTGTATGTCGAATTATCCTTCAGCAAAACTTTAAACGCGTTTTTCTCGAAACTACGTTTTTCAACACGGTTGACAGCAAATTTAAAAAACTATTCATCTGATTTGCATTTACTAAGTCTTAAAATGTTCGAAATTCCAGTCTCTATGGCACCACGTAGGGTTTTTTTTATAAAAGGGCTCCTTCTATTTTTTTCCATAAACGATGAAAATTCTCTGTGAAAACGGAAAATAAAAATTGCTGGTCCGCCATTTTTTTCTTTTTTTAGATATCGAAATTCCCCTACGTAGGACTATAGGCCTATATGTCTAGTTTATGAATATATTTTTTTTGTATTTTTCAGATGAACCGTATGACCTAATTGCTGTCAACCATCAAGCAGCAACTTCGTCGGAGAGTCCTTTTGGAAGCGGCGTACACCGCAAACTATTTTTAAGATTCCAATAAAAAAATTGTATAGTGTCTTCTATATGTATACAGGGTGTCCCAGCTAACGTGCACGTCCTTGAACCAGGTGATAGGTGAGGTAATTCTAATATAGGGATGTGACATTCGTAATGCCGTATCTTAATTTATGGCCGAGTTATTAACGAAGAACGATAGCCAAACGGAGGGCTTTGTTGGGTTCGGCGGCGCGACAGTAGAAGATCTGCACCAGTAGGGTACTGCGCTAGTAGGAACTGTCGCGCCGCTAGGCCCAAAAGAGCCCTATAATTCGCTATCGTTTTTTGTTAATAACTCGGTCACGAATTAAGACACGACATTACGAATGTCACTTCCCTGTATTAGAATTACCTCAGCTATCACCCGGTCCAGGGACGTGCACGTTAGCTGGGACACCCTGTATAGTTATATAATGTTATAATAAAAAAAGATGAGTATATGTATATATATATAGATGTGTATGTTATATGTGGTGGGTATTTATATGCGTTTCATGTTTGCATGGTTTGTGTGGGGTGCGAGTTGGTGTGTGTGTCTTTTATTGTGTGTTTCGCGGCAGCCTTATGTTTGGAATACAGGAGGCCATATGTGCCAGAATTTCGGCGACATGCCACGTTTTGCCGCATCCAGAGCACGGCATCTCCGCATCAATTACTTCACTGATCTGCACCAGTTTATTATAGCACTCCTTAGTGTGTTTCTTATTGTTCTGTCTATGATGCAGTGATTACAGATCAGGCATCGGACCGGTATATCCATTTCTTGTGTTAGTGGTTGAAGCTGAAATAAGCGGGGTATGATATAATATGTTATATTACAATATGATAGGAGGGGTTTGGTTAGGTTGGGTGAAAGAAGGTGGTTTTAGCGTGTTGTGTATGGCGTTTTTACGTTTTGCTCATCATCCTGTGGTTGTCGTTCTGCTTGTGTTTGTGCATCCTTTTTCTGTAGGCCTATCTTTTGTAGGAAACACTGGCATAGATGTTCTATTATTTTTAACGTGTGGACTTCCTTATCACATATAGAGCAAGGTATCATAGTATTTGCTTGTGCGGCTAGTTCTGTAAATTCTTCAAAACATTCTGTGGTGTGGAGTGTTCCGTTTGCGTGGAATGTTCCGCCTGTGTATATACTTCTCTCCGTATCGTATCCCTGGTTAGATGTTCCATGGCGCATTGGCACAGGTGTCCCACTATCTGTGACGCGTGGATTGACTCGTCACATATGGTGTATTCTAGCATCGCATCAATTTGCCCGCTATAATTCATGGAGAAGGTTTAGGCATTGTTCCGTGTAGTTCCGCACAGTAGCTTGGGTCATCGGATGGTCGCAGATGAGGCACGGTTCAGTGCTTTCCGTCGACATTCTCTCTTTTTTCGTCTTTGTTTTTGTTTTTAGTATAAGCTCAAGTGGGAATAAGCAGGGGATGATTGCCAATGAGATGCGTGGTATGGTTTATGATGTGTGTGCATGATAGTGAATTTGCATTGATGACTGTGTTTCGAAATTTGTTTGCCTTCCTACTTTTATTGTTTATTTGTTACGGGATTGCATTAATATCGCGTTGTGACAGTGTTCTCAATGGTATCATTTGAAGTTCGCATTCCGGTGTGTTGTCCGTGACGACAACTACGTTTCTGTTAAGAACATGTACGACCATCTGTTTATGATCCGGACGTGCGAATCTAGCTATTTTTGAGATTAACGGATTTAGATTTCCATAGCCAATTTTGTTTTATTATATGTTCCATTCGGAAGTCAAGGAATTGGAAGATTTTACTCATTTATTATTTTAACACATTTTGCACTTCCAAGTTCTTGGCTCTTCGAGTCTCAATAGCAATTGACGTATCGTAAACCTTCACTCGGACTCTAACGGGACAAGGATTAGGCGGAACGCCGAATTTCCTCGTCCTGCATGACACATGGGACACATGGGCCTCAGGGCCTCTTGGGCCTTTCCGTAGATAATGCGGTGCGCACGTTGGGGTACATGACGGCCACGTGCGCAGCCGCATTGCACTAATACATGGGCTGAAAAGTCCCGGTCCTAACAAAGAAAGCACGGTTCTTTCATTAAAAATTGACTTTATTCATCAACATAATCTCCATTAAGAGCAACACAATCATTCCAGTGCCGCTCTAACATTTCAATACCATTCTTGTAGAACGATTTATCTTTTGCCTCAAAATAGGCCTCAGTTTCACTAATAACCTCTTCATTCGAGCGAAATTTCTTACCGCCGAGTTTTTTTTGTGATCTGCGAATAGCCAGTAGGCGCTGGGAGCCAAATCTGGAGAATACGGTGGATGCGGAAGCAATTCGATCTTTAATTCATGTAGTTTTGCCATTGTTTTTTTGACTTGTGACACGGTGCGTTGTCTTTGATGAAACAAAATTTTTTTCTTTGTCATATGCGGTCGTTTTTTTGCAATTTCGGCCTTCAAACGCTCCAATAACACTATGTAATATTCACTGTTAATAGTATTTCCCTAGTCAAGGTAGTCGATGAATATTATACCTTGCTTATCCCAAAATACTGAGGCCATAACCTTTCCAGCTGATTGTTGTGCTTTCGGGCGCTTTGGACGACGTTCATCGGTTGCTGTCCACTCAGATGACGATCGTTTTGATTCTGGAGTGAAGTGATGGATCCATGTTTCATCCATTGTCACATATCGACGCAAAAATTTCGGTTTATTACGTTTGAACATGGTTAAACACTGCTTAGAATCATCAACACGTTGTTGTTTTTGCTCAACAGTGAGCAAACGCGGCACCCACTTTGAACAGAGCTTTCTCATGGACAAATGCTCATGCAATATAAAACCAACATGTTCTTTTGATATCTTTACCATGTCAGCTAACTTATGCAACTTCACTTTGCGATCATTCAAAACAATTTTGTGGATTTTTGCAATGTTTTCTGGTGTTACCGCCTCATTTGGACGTCCAATGCGTTCTGCATCATCGGTGTCTCTACGACCACGTTTGAAGTCAGTATACCAACGTTTTATTGTTGTTTCTGATGGAGCAGAGTCCCCATAACACTTTTCAAACCATTTCTTCGCTTGAACGGTATTTTTTCCCATCAAGAAGCAATGTAAAATTAAAACACGAAATTGTTTTTGATCCATTATTTAGAAAATAACAAAAGTAGCGTCACTCTTAGCACAATAACTCACACACTAATGAACAGATTGTCATGAAACTTTAACAGCTGTCTTTTGCAGGTTAGTACCAACTAAAAGTGAGGTGAATTTATAGCGTTTGTAGCTATATTTAAATATATTCGCTAACGAGGTGAATAATATTTTGTATATATTAATGTATTAACTTTATAAACAACACATAAAACGTTACATAAATTTTATAACAAAAAGACATGGAGAAAAATAGTATGTAGTTGTCTATGGTCGGAGAATAAAAAAAAGGTGAAGGAGTGATTTTTGATGATGTAATGTTTTGTTTTTTAATTAATTAACCACTGCATAACGATACTGATAATGAAGCGCCAGAGATTCAAATGATAGCCACAGTAAGCGCCAGAGTTTCGAATGATGGCCACAGTACTCCCCTTAAGTCTTTTTAAGCGGAAGATTGAAAGAGACTTTCTTTTTTGAATATGTTTTTGTAGGAATGTTTGCTGTTGAACTCCATTGATGCTTAGGAACGCGATCAGCTTGTCTGAATTCCGAGGCGATTTCTACGTCTGTTTTGGATAAGTATGCAGGTTTCAATCTATCAATGTTTATGTTTTGAAGTGTGCCCTCAATATCTAATTCGAAGTTTATGTCCGAAAATCTTTTTGTAATTTTGTATGGTTCTCTGTATGATTGTTCCAATGGTGATTTCACGTGGTCAGCCCTTATAAATGCGTGTCTGCAAGTGTGGAGGTCTTTTGATATAAATATCTTTGATTTTATATGATGAGCTGTTGGTGTTGGTCTCAAACCTCTCATAAATTCACGGTGTTTTTCTAAAAAGAAATGTGGATCAGCTGCAAAATCGTCGTAGGTAAAGAATTCTCCCGGAATGCGTAATGTTGTTCCATACAACATTTCTGCTGATGAGGCTTGAATGTCTTCTTTATAACAATTACGAAGTCCAAGCAGTATAGTAGAGAGTATCTCTGTCCAAGGTTTTGGTGAGCACATTAATGCTGACTTCAAAGTACGATGCCATCGTTGAATCATGCCATTTGATTGCGGATGATATGGCGTTGTTCTCTGCTTGTTCCACCCAATGAATTTGGTAAATGCCTGAAATAAGGATGACTCGAATTGTGAACCTTGATCAGAAGTTATCGTTGCTTGTGTGCCGTAATGCGCAATCCAATGATCAAATAGAGCGGTGATGACAGTATCAGCAGTAATGTCTTTTAATGGTATCGCAACAGGCCATCTAGAAAAACGATCAATGATGGTCAAACAATATTTATATCCTTTATGTTCCGGTAACATGATGATGTCCAAATGTATATGTTTGAAACCATCATCTGGAACATCAATATGCTGTGGTTGAATGCGTGTGTGTCGATGTACTTTGGATCGTTGACACGGTATACATTCTCTAGACCAAGTGATGATATCTTTTTTAATGCCTGGCCATACAAACTTTTCTCGGACTTGACGTGACGTAATGTTCCTACTTGGGTGTGAAAGCCCATGGATGACATCGAAAGCTGTCTTACGGAGTGTGAGTGGAAGATAAGGTCGAACTGTTCCTGTCGAAATGTCACAGTAAATGTTTGTGTTGTCGAGATTGAGTTCGTTTAATTGTAAGGATGAACTATTATTTTCGAGAAGTTCTCGTAGTTCATTGTCATCTTGTTGATGTGTTGTACTGTTTGTGAGTCTAGTTTCGTTGGTAAGTTAATTGAATTGATTCTTGAAAGAGTGTCTGCTACTATGTTATCTTCACCCTTTACGTAAAGTATGTCTGTTGTAAACTGTGGAATGTAGTCTAATTGTCTCAGTTGACGTTCTGAAGCTTTTTCTAATTTTTGTGAGAAAGCGTAAGTAAGTGGTTTGTGATCTGTCCTGATAGTGAATTGACGTTCTTCTAAAAGATGTTTAAAATATTTTATGCTAGCAAAAATTGCAAGTAGCTCTCTGTCATAAGCACTGTATCTCGTTTCAGTCTCAGTCATTTTTCTAGAGAAAAACCCTATGGGCTTCCAATTTTTACTATGTTCTTTCTGTTCAAGTGTTGACCCGATAGCAGTGGTCGAAGGGTCAGTCGCCAGTCGTAGAGATGCATATGGAGCTGGATATGTAGTCAGTGCTACAGATGAAAGTGCTTTCTTGCAAGCGTAAAGAGATTGCTTTGAGGTATCTGTCCAATCGATGAGAGTTTTGTCTTTCTTCCTAGAATTCTTCAAATATACTGTAAGCGGTAATTTTAGTTGTGCTGCGTTTTGTATGCATAGATGGTAAAAATTGAACATGCCAAGAAACTTCCGTAGTTCCATGACTGTTAATGGAAGTGGAAATTGGTCAATGGCTTTCACTTTTTCAGGATTTGGATGGTATCCTTCACCGTTGATCTGATACCCGAGAAATGATACCTGTTTTTGTCCAAAATTACATTTGTTATCATTGATGGTTAATTTATGATCGGACAATCGTTGAAAGACTTGTTGAAGATGGTCTCTATGTTGTTGCTCGTCTTTTGACATTACAATAATGTCATCTATGTATACGAAGACGAAATCCAGGCCACGAAAGATATAATCAATGTATCTCTGGTGTTCGACCGTGAACAAACATTCCCACGATCGAAGAAAATGCAGGTTTTAGAAAACGCGCAACACAGGACCCATTGTCCACCACTTGAGTGCACGTGGGCCCGAAGTCCCGCGTGCAACCCATAAATTCTACGCCGAAGTCGAATTCCACCGGGGATCTAGTCATAGGCGGGTCCGAGGAGCTACCGACTCCATCCTCTTTCATACGTGTATGTGGACTACGCTTCCCTTACATAAGCGAATCCCACATATGTACATTCCACGGAGCCCATCTTCACTGTTAACATTTCGAACCTACTAAAATATTATATATTTTAGACATTTAACGTTCATCCCTCACTTATCGTTTTACGAATAAGTAATACTTTTGTAACTTCCTGGGTTTTTTTATGCCACACGGCTTTTTCCCCAACGAGCCAATAAATGTCATTAACTTTGCGGCTCAATTGATTGATTTTATTTCACGAATACCTTCAACTCCAATTCTCCTTTTAATAAATTTTGAAACACGGAATTTCCTCGTGTTGAAGAGATTTCGACGAAACATCTGGAAAGTTTGAGTTGCATTTTTTTAATCCAAATGGCATTCCAATGTACTCATATAAACCCCATGGTGTTGTAATTGCAGTTTTTTGGATGCTGTCCTTGTTGACTGGGATTTGATTGTATGCTTTTCCAAGTCAATTGTAGAAAAAATCTTATTCCCATGAATAATCAAAAATAGACTCTGAATAAGTGGTGGTGAGTATTCGTCCGGGATGGTGATGCTATTAAGTTTTCGGTAATCACCACAAAGACGGTATGTGTTGTCCTTCTTCTTTGTGAGATGTATTGGACTTGCCCATGGGCTACTTGATGGCTGTATAACTCCATTGTCTAAGAGTCGTTGGATTTCTGTCCTAGCTGCAATGGCTTTTTCACCAAATAATTTGCGTGAACGTTCTGTCACTGGTGGTCCAATAGTGACGATTGAGTGACTGAATGTGATTTTTTGGTCTGGTGTGAAATGTCTCGGCTTGGTTATGACAATGAATTTGGATAATAAATCAGCGTATGTCATTCTTTGACTGATTGTTGAAACACTATGAACTTCGGCTTTGATAATTTTCCCTGTTGTAGTTGAACCAGTTATGGAATCGATCAACTGCTTGTTCTTCATATCAATTAGAAAATTATTTTGAATGAGGAAATCCGCCCGAGAATAGATTCCGGAACATCAGCAATGATAAATGACCAACGAAATTTACGTCTTAGCCCTAAATCAACACCGCCTGTATGCAAACCATATGGAGCAATTGGTGTGGAGTTTGCTGCAAACAGAGTTAGGTTAGTATTTCGGGAACGAGTTTTAAATAGACGTACCGGCAGTAATGAAACAACTGATCCAGAATCGATCAGATAACGTTGTTGTGTTTTTTTATCGTGTAGGTGTAATCTGGTATCCTCGGAATTGATTGCGGTACTCAATACGCTGTCCTTGTTAACCGCATTAACAAGTGACATCATGGTTAGTTTCCCTGATTCCTTGTGGTATTGAATGTACAAGGTGATGTGCAATGCTTTGCTTTTACACCGTATTTGCGATGATAAAAGCACTCACTACCCAGTGATGGTGAAACTTCTCTGGTATGTAAACGTTGTCTGCTCCTATCACGTTGGGAAGCATATGAATTGCTACTACTCCTTGTTCGCGACAGTTCTTTTATTTGTGTCGTCAGTTCATTAATAATGTGCTTCATTGCAGATACATCTTTTGCCAGATTCGTTAAAACAGCGTCGGTTAACCGGTTGCTTGGTGACACAGAACAACTTTCCGCTGATTGTGTTGCCATGATGAATGGACCGGAATGGTTTTCCATAAGTTCGTCAGCCAGTTGAGCTTGCTCGTTAAGTGATGCTGCACGAAGGATCTTTAAGGGGTTAGGCCACTCTAGAATTTTCGATAAACCATTTTTTTTTACTTTTAAATTGTCCTTTACGACCTCAAAAATGATGTCCCAAAAGGTTATGGTCGGGAAAATTTTCTAAATACTTGGTTTTCAAATTTTAGTACGAGGCCGCCTGGACTCCTTTTGTGAGAGCTCGAGGTAAAGTACATTAGGGTATCGGACCAGGTACATGTTATTGAAATCATTTGTCGTTTCGACTAGTCTAGTTAAGTTTACTTGTTGTGACTTGTCGAACGTCTCTTTCAGTCATTTAGGCTCAGCCAAGCATTCGAGAAAGAGGTTAGTCGCCAAACGCTCATTTTTATCGATGCACAATCTTCGTGCGATTGTCTCGTAGCGATTATAGGGGCAAATTAATTTGCAAGTGCTATGTATTTATTACGGATTAGCAATTCGTAGAAACAGTGATTCAGTTGAGAACATGAACAGCAGTATATGGGCTACACTGGATCATAAATTATCGACTGATGACAAACCGCAGCACGACAAATGTCCTATTGGACAGGATTCATAGTGCTCCTTGCAACGAGCTAAAGCTACAAATACTTTGACTGAGTATAAATATAAGCCAGCTCTTCCAATCGAAGTCTCTGAAGTTAACAAACCAGTCTATGAAGAACTGACCAGTGAAAATCTTCTAATTCGATGCATCGACGGTTACACACAAAATAGTAACGAAAGCTTCAACTCGACTGTGTGGGCATTGGCTCCGAAATCCACTTCGAGTGGTAAAACAGTTTTAGATGTGGCTACGGATATTGCAATTTGTATACAGGGTGTAACAGAAATTCTGGGACACTTGAGGTTTATGGATAGAACGCATAAAAATAAGAAAAAAAAGTATTATAAGTCGGGGGCGCAGCTCACCCCCTACGGAGATACAACCCCTTTTGTAAGAAACGTTTAAAAAATTATATCTCCGAAACGGTAAGTCGTAGAAAAGTGATTTTGATTGCGATATAACCGGAAAAGATCAAAGTTTAATAAAAAAAAATGTAGCCGCTGCGATTAGTACCGTTAAATTGCATTTATTCTTGTTAATAAAAAACAAATGTAATTATTTCTATTGTTCGCGCGACTGCTCGCGCCAGCTTGCGGCAGCAAGCAGCCGTTCGCGCGAGCCCTCTGGATAGCGAGTGCGCGTCGGCGCTAGGAGATAGCGCAGCGCTAGACGTGACGTCACTCCGTCCAGAGGTCGCCCCCGCCTCTCGTGCGGGCGGAAATCAGCTGTAGGTTCCGTCACTCTCGTCACGGATCGTTCACTGTAAACACCTGACTACGTCACGGCCCTCGCCAACACGTGCTTTTTCTTTCGCGCCTTCGCGACCTACCGCAATTTCATTCCTCGTTTCGGCCCTCGCCAACGAGTCGATTCTAATTAAGTTAACGGACTGGGCTTATCCCTTATTTTGTGTTTAGAAATAAGTGTGTAGTCATAGTGATTAAGTTCTTTGTAAAATACATTGTTTTGTGCGGAACCATAGTTTATTTCGGCACCCCGACGAGACATATCCAAGCGCATCCCTCGTATTCGGAACTCCTCAGTTCGCGAATAAACATCTATGTTTGCGGCTGTTTATCACCTCGAGAAAAATGTGGATTATGCATCGAGACTTGCTTTTTGAAGACAGCAAAAAAAAAGTTATTATTTTTATAAAGTTTAGGTGCTAAAATTAGTAGTTTAACGCCCGCCGTGAAGACGCTTGCCGATATGCAGCCTCCGACACGTCAGATTGGTGATGTGTAGTTCTACTGACTACGTTTGACCTACTTTTTACATGTGGTACGGACTCGCCCTGTGCCTACGGCTGACCTACATCTTACATATGGCACCGACGTGTCCTGTGATTTACACTAAAAAATGTATTACGTATTCTATTACAGTATTCATCTTATCTTTAAACGAATTGTTTAAAATTGGTGTCCGTTCACCTCGATAAATTTCCGCAATGGTTTCTTCATTGAACGCCGTACATTGGCATAAACTTCCTCCGGCTTATTATTAATTTTCACACATCCATTTACAATGTGTTGCCGCAGCACATTCTCGTCAGGCACTGGCGATGAGTAAACAATATGGTTTTTAAATATCCCTACACAAAACAGTCCAAGATAGTTTTTGCCGGTTAAACACGCTGGTACAGAACACGGCCCCACCAAAAGATTGTTCACCATACCGCATCACATATTTACGCTAATGCTTCGAATAGCAGAAAAATTGGGCGATAAAAAGTGCAGTGATATAATATATGACCTGCAACTACCTGGGTTTATATAACAGGCGTGTGAATGTCCGAGTTTGTAATTCAATTGCTTTGATGAACAATCGTACAACCGTCAAACAAATCTTGAATTCATCACATTCTGTAATGTAGAACCTGCTATGATTTCCAAAAAATCTTGAAATTTCTTTAAAATATCAACCGATATTTTGCAAGTTTCAGTACACTTCCATGATTTAGCAGTTTTCTTTTCATTTATCATTAAAGGTAATATATTCATTACTTGACCCTCTTGATTTGTTATGAGAGGTTTCCCGTTTTCAATATGCTCGTAAGCAGTCTCTGCAAAGTACGATTCGGATGACGGAGTATGCATCGATGTACCGCAAAGGACAAAAATTCGATCGCTGTCTGTTAAATTGAACGCTAAGCATTCATTTGCGCGTAACAATGCAGCTTCAGCTTTATTCTTTAGTTGTGCCAGAACCTTTTTACCATCACTTACGAGGGTCGTTTGATAAGTTTGGTAAAAACGTAGGTAATCATTTTTTTTTAAAACAAACCTTTATTTGTCAACATAGTCTCCTTCAAGGGCGACACACTTAACCCAGCGAGATTCTAATTTTTTTATCCCGTCAAAAAAGTATGATTTGTGAAAGTCTGCAAGTACGCATTCGCGGCATGGATATTTCCTTCATTCGACGAGAATCTCTTCCCACCGTGCCATGTTTTCAAGTTGGGAAATAAAAAAATCACAGAGAGCCATATCTGGAGAGTAGGGTGGATACGGAATCAATTCCAAGCCCAATTCGTGTATTTTTGACATTGCGATTGCGAAAGTGTGAACTGGTGCGTTGTCCTAAGAACTACTAAGTCGCTCGTTTCAAACGTCTACCAAATCTAAACGAAGTGTCGCTTTTGGGGAAAACGTGATATTTACCAGCCAAATGAATGCCACTTTGAGCTTATGTACTTCAAAATTTTTTGCGATGCGACATTATTCAATTTTTACCAGACTTATCAAACCACCCGCGCAACAGTGCACCATTTGAAAATTTCTTCTGCTTTTATTCGACTCTCAACATCAGATGTTTCGTTTGTATTAATTCTTCGACAAATAAGTTGAATGTAACTTTCTGCAAATTTCGGCAATACTACCTTTGTAATGCCTAATACTACTGTATTTTTTCATAATTGTCCTTAAAATATTTTTATTTTCACGAAGTACGAGTACGTTCTTTGTACTTTAAGCAATATCTTCGGTTATATTACTAAACTCTTTAATTTTAACGATCGTTCTAAATATAATTATTAATAAATTTATACTGGCCTCTGTAACGATCTAAAAACTTTTAAATAAATTGAATTTACATATGACTAAAATATATATGAAATGAAAAACTCACCCATCCACAGTGGGGAACAAATTTATTGTTATCGAAAAATTGGCCCAACGTTTCGGTCCTGTTTAGGACCCTCTTCAGGGACACTTTTCATAAACCTATGCTCCCTTTTTAAAAAACATAAAATAAAATATCATACCGGAAACATAGTATAAGTGAAAAATAACCTCAAAAATTGAATATTTGTGAAAATCAACCATATTTTGTTATAATTAATAAATCATGTTTTAAATTATATGAATCACTGTACATATTATTTAAATTGATGTAAAAACTTTTGTTAGGAACATACTTAGTCCACTTACCAACTGTGGATGTAATTATATTCATTGGAGACAAACGACAAAACACGTCCTACCAGCTACACATATTGAAACATAATGAGAGCACCAGATAAAACAGGGGATGTAAAAACCTATCACCTTAAAATCATCTAGATTTAAATCTAGCGGCGATCGATAGAACGATCGATCGTGTGTCCACAAAGAGGGCGCCATACTTTGAATCTAACTGAACTAAGAGTTCGTAGATGATGGTGAACATCGATGTGGTATAACATCTTAAATATGTTATATCTCTATGAATGAGGAGTTATTCTAAATTGTTCAGTTTTATGGCTATCGCATTGCACTTGATTCACAAAGAAGGAATCCATAGAGAAATATATAGGTTATAATCAATGAAACAAAGAGATGGTAACTATCAATTCTACTGATATTCATTATATCCAAATGGAAAATCGGTACAATTCACTTTTGTTAAAGTGTTAATTTCACTATGGTATTATTGTGATTAGCCTATTTGTTATATTGAAACATACTTAATAAAAAGAAGAACCAATAGGTGTCATATATTGCAAGATGGTATCACATAAGATGATCATTAAGGGGTTATATACAGTTAAGAGGCGCAAAAAAAGCGATTTTTCAAGAATTTTTCCTGAAAAGACAGTTAACTTGATTAATGTAAAAATTTGTGCACATATTGAGAAAACTTTTAACTGTATTTTAATATTTTTTATTTGTAAAAATAATAATTTTGAGAGCTGTTATAGCTGATCTCCAGGAGCTCCTCTAAAAAAAAGCGCTTTGCGGTGACCACGATATCTCGGGACTGAATCTTTTAAAATAAAAAAACCAAACGGATTTCGTTAAAGTAACGTATAATCTAGTAATTGATCGAAGGAATAAACAAAATAAAAGTTTTTGACAAAATGGCAGCTTCTAAAAAAAAAAATCGATTTTTCACAAAAATTGTTGCCTTAAATTGTTCATAAAACAAAAAATATTAATCGGTGAAAAGAAACCTTCGATTAATTACTAAAAAACATAGTCAACAAGCTTGTGTTAAAATTTGAGACTGATCGGTCCAGCCGTTTTCGAGAAATCGTGGTCACCGCCTTTGAAAACACAGTTTGGAGAAAAACGCATTCAAAGTTTGAGAAGCCGGTAATAGAAACTGTAGTAAAGGCAACTTCAAATTATTTAGTAACAACAAGCAAAGTCGGAAAAATTAAATTTGAATGTAATTGAGCCAACACCAATTTCAGTTATCCAAATATCAACAACTGTATCTAGTTGCCGGAACTAATTAAGGGGAACTAATAATTTTTTCGGTGTACACAAACTACTTTCAAACGCTCTGACACGTCTTTACAAATATGCGTGTAACTTGGACAATAATCGCCGAATTGACTTGAAATTTTCTGTGTGTGTACTTAAATGTATGTACATTACGAAAATGAAATAAAAAAAAATCGATTTTTTGAAAATTATAACTGTATATAACCCCTTAAGTTTAATGACATTTGCATAGTAATCATGCACTTCTTGGTTCTCAGTTCTTTTATTGACCGTATTTGTGGGTCATAATAGAAAATGTTTCAAACAATAGGCGTTTGTTTAAATTACGTTCCGAGCCTAAAATTTTTGCTTCATCAAAATTAAATGAATGTCCGAACTCCAAGTGGTGATGGACTAAATCAGTAGGCATAACATTTAAATTTCTAATCGATAGCCTATGCTCATTGATTCTACTTTTTAAATATTGTTTCGTCTGTCCAATGTAAGATAAGTTACAATCCTTGCAAGGTATGTTGTAAATGATATTAGATCTTTTGTCTTTACAAATCTTATCCTTGGGACTTTTATACAAGAGGTTGTGGCTAGTGCTTGTGACAGAAAAACAAATGCTGATTCCTACTTTCCTAAACGCGTGCAAAATGCTATCGCTAAGACCTTTTACGTATGTATAGTATGACACCTCTTTTCGTTGACACATTGTTATTTATAGGTATATTATTACTGTTGGGCAACCCAGAATTGTACAATTGATGCATACGTTACAATACGTACAATTTACGAATCTCAATTTATTTAAAAGTTTTTAGATCGTTACAGAGGCCAGTATAAATTTATTAATAATTATTTTCGGTTATATATTCTTCTTAATTCGGGATATAACTTAGTGTGTTCACGTTGACGAATTCTCTCACGATTAATATTTAATAAATAATTTTTTTCGTTTTATTCTTCGGTGGGTCTCAATCTTATTTGCATAATTATACCACTTTTTTCGCGTATAATTTCAATATTTTTACAATAATTTATCTGCTGTTTTATACATTTATCTTGTGGGGTTTTCTGATAATTTTCACGTGTTCTTTGGCGCTTAATTTCATTAATTTCTTGATAATGCTCTCGTTGACTCTGCAATATTTGTTCTGCATGTGCCGCGTAATATTCGCGTTTTCTTTCGCACTCATTATCAGCATTTTCCTTATAACAATCTTGTTTACTCTGTCGTATATCTTCGTCATGTGCTGCGTAATAATCACGTATTCTTTGGCATACATGTTCAACATTTTCCTTATAATAATTTCGTTTACTTTGCCGTATTTGTTCCGCATGTCCTATGTAATACTCACGTTGCCTTTCGTTAACATGTTCAATATTTTCCTTATAAAAATCTCTTTTACTTTGCCGTATTTGTTCCGCATGTTCTATGTAATACTCACGCTGCCTTTCGTTAACATGTTCAACATTTTCCTTATAAAAATCTCTTACTTTGCCGTATTTGATCCGCATGTTCTATGTAATACTCACGCTGCCTTTCGTTAACATGTTCAATATTTTCCTTATAAAAATCTCGTTTACTTTGCCGTATTTGTTCCGCATGTCCTATGTAATACTCACGTTGCCTTTCGTTAACATGTTCAATATTTTCCTTATAAAAATCTCTTTTACTTTGCCGTATTTGTTCCGCATGTTCTATGTAATACTCACGCTGCCTTTCGTTAACATGTTCAATATTTTCCTTATAAAAATCTCTTTTACTTTGCCGTATTTGTTCCGCATGTTCTATGTAATACTCACGCTGCCTTTCGTTAACATGTTCAATATTTTCCTTATAAAAATCTCTTACTTTGCCGTATTTGATCCGCATGTTCTATGTAATACTCACGCTGCCTTTCGTTAACATGTACAATATTTTCCTTATAAAAATCTCTTTTACTTTGCCGTATTTGTTCCGCATGTTCTATGTAATACTCACATTGCCTTTCGTTAACATGTTCAATATTTTCTTATAAAAATCTCTTTTACTTTGCCGTATTTGTTTCGCATGTCCTATGTAATACTCACGTTGCCTTTCGTTAACATGTTCAATATTTTCCTTATAAAAATCTCTTTTACTTTGCCGTATTTGTTCTGCATGTTCTATGTAATACTCACGCTGCCTTTCGTTAACATGTTCAATATTTTCCTTATAAAAATCTCGTTTACTTTGCCGTATTTGTTCTGCATGTCCTATGTAATACTCACGTTGCCTTTCGTTAACATGTTCAATATTTTCCTTATAAAAATCTCTTACTTTGCCGTATTTGTTCCGCATGTTCTATGTAATTCTCACGCTGCCTTTCGTTAACATGTTCAATATTTTCCTTATAAAAATCTCTTTTACTTTGCCGTATTTGTTCCGCATGTTCTATGTAATACTCACGCTGCCTTTCGTTAACATGTTCAATATTTTCCTTATAAAAATCTCTTACTTTGCCGTATTTGATCCGCATGTTCTATGTAATACTCACGCTGCCTTTCGTTAACATGTTCAATATTTTCCTTATAAAAATCTCGTTTACTTTGCCGTATTTGTTCCGCATGTCCTATGTAATACTCACGTTGCCTTTCGTTAACATGTTCAATATTTTCCTTATAAAAATCTCTTTTACTTTGCCGTATTTGTTTCGCATGTTCTATGTAATACTCACGCTGCCTTTCGTTAACATGTTCAATATTTTCCTTATAAAAATCTCTTACTTTGCCGTATTTGTTCCGCATGTTCTATGTAATACTCACGCTGCCTTTCGTTAACATGTTCAATATTTTCCTTATAAAAATCTCTTACTTTGCCGTATTTGATCCGCATGTTCTATGTAATACTCACGCTGCCTTTCGTTAACATGTACAATATTTTCCTTATAAAAATCTCTTTTACTTTGCCGTATTTGTTCCGCATGTTCTATGTAATACTCACGTTGCCTTTCATTCACACGTTCAATATTTTCTTATAAAAATCTCTTTTACTTTGCCGTATTTGTTTCGCATGTCCTATGTAATACTCACGTTGCCTTTCGTTAACATGTTCAATATTTTCTTATAAAAATCTCTTTTACTTTGCCGTATTTGTTCCGCATGTCCTATGTAATACTCACGTTGCCTTTCGTTAACATGTTCAATATTTTCCTTATAAAAATCTCTTTTACTTTGCCGTATTTGTTCCGCATGTTCTATGTAATACTCACGCTGCCTTTCGTTAACATGTTCAATATTTTCCTTATAAAAATCTCTTTTACTTTGCCGTATTTGTTCCGCATGTTCTATGTAATACTCACGCTGCCTTTCGTTAACATGTTCAATATTTTCCTTATAAAAATCTCTTACTTTGCCGTATTTGATCCGCATGTTCTATGTAATACTCACGCTGCCTTTCGTTAACATGTACAATATTTTCCTTATAAAAATCTCGTTTACTTTGCCGTATTTGTTCTGCATGTCCTATGTAATACTCACGTTGCCTTTCGTTAACATGTTCAATATTTTCCTTATAAAAATCTCTTTTACTTTGCCGTATTTGTTCCGCATGTTCTATGTAATACTCACGCTGCCTTTCGTTAACATGTTCAATATTTTCCTTATAAAAATCTCTTTTACTTTGCCGTATTTGTTCCGCATGTTCTATGTAATACTCACGCTGCCTTTCGTTAACATGTTCAATATTTTCCTTATAAAAATCTCTTACTTTGCCGTATTTGATCCGCATGTTCTATGTAATACTCACGCTGCCTTTCGTTAACATGTTCAATATTTTCCTTATAAAAATCTCGTTTACTTTGCCGTATTTGTTCCGCATGTCCTATGTAATACTCACGTTGCCTTTCGTTAACATGTTCAATATTTTCCTTATAAAAATCTCTTTTACTTTGCCGTATTTGTTCCGCATGTTCTATGTAATACTCACGCTGCCTTTCGTTAACATGTTCAATATTTTCCTTATAAAAATCTCTTACTTTGCCGTATTTGATCCGCATGTTCTATGTAATACTCACGCTGCCTTTCGTTAACATGTACAATATTTTCCTTATAAAAATCTCTTTTACTTTGCCGTATTTGTTCCGCATGTTCTATGTAATACTCACGTTGCCTTTCATTCACACGTTCAATATTTTCTTATAAAAATCTCTTTTACTTTGCCGTATTTGTTTCGCATGTCCTATGTAATACTCACGTTGCCTTTCGTTAACATGTTCAATATTTTCTTATAAAAATCTCTTTTACTTTGCCGTATTTGTTCCGCATGTCCTATGTAATACTCACGTTGCCTTTCGTTAACATGTTCAATATTTTCCTTATAAAAATCTCTTTTACTTTGCCGTATTTGTTCCGCATGTTCTATGTAATACTCACGCTGCCTTTCGTTAACATGTTCAATATTTTCCTTATAAAAATCTCTTTTACTTTGCCGTATTTGTTCCGCATGTTCTATGTAATACTCACGCTGCCTTTCGTTAACATGTTCAATATTTTCCTTATAAAAATCTCTTTTACTTTGCCGTATTTGTTCCGCATGTTCTATGTAATACTCACGTTGCCTTTCATTCACACGTTCAATATTTTCTTATAAAAATCTCTTTTACTTTGCCGTATTTGTTCCGCATGTTCTATGTAATACTTACGCTGCCTTTCGTTAACATGTTCAATATTTTCCTTATAAAAATCTCTTACTTTGCCGTATTTGATCCGCATGTTCTATGTAATACTCACGCTGCCTTTCGTTAACATGTACAATATTTTCCTTATAAAAATCTCTTTTACTTTGCCGTATTTGTTCGGCATGTGCCTCGTAATGTTTACGGTTCTTTTTCCGCCGGTGTTCAATAATTTTTGTAAAACTTTCTCGTTTCTTCTTTTGATTCGCATTTTTTCCTTTATTGCATTTTTCATTAATACTTGTAGATTCCGATTGGCATTGCGTTGAAAGCTGTTCACTGTTTCTTTTATTCCTACATAATCGTTGTCGCGTTGCCGCTTGACGACGTTTCCTTAAAACTTCTAGAGGTAACAAATTTATAGAAATACCCGATTTAACAGAATGTGGAAAATGTTCTACATTTCCCGTCTCCAGAATTTTTAGCAAATGATTTCGCATCAAGTTATGAGTATACAAAACATTTTCAGGATTTATATCGTATAATAAAGAAATAGCATAAGCAACTGCGAAAACACCACAGACATTAGAATTTGGTTGTTGTTGCACATGTGGAAATTTAATTTTATTAGCATTAAAGTTTAAGAATGGATACAATTTTTCCAAATAACATTGAATTTCTCCGTTCACCTGTTTCATGTTTTGGTCACGACTTGATGAAAGCAAATCATATATAAATACAGAATTACAATTATAAAAACTACAAATCCAATGTCCTCCACCAAAACTACTATGTAAAATTTGTATAGTTTTTACATGTCTGTTGTTTTGAGGAGATCTGATTCCGGGGTGATACGGCGAGAAAAACCGAGAGATTGAGGGCCGGTTGTAAGGCGGCCGTCCGAGATTTTGCTCGAGCCGTTTGTAAGACGACTCGTTGCGCTAGAAGAGGCCTGAGCCGGGCGTAAATCGGCTCCAGAGACGATAAACCACCAGAGAATAACACCAGTACGAGAAACACCGAAAGTTGAGAGCAAATCGAAAAGAAAATCATAAAAGAAAGTCCGGACTATTAGAGCACGTGTTGCCACTACCGCATGTACGAACAGAATGGCCAATGGCCGCGGTGCGCAAACGCAACGGCCAGAAACTACGTCATCAGAGTAGTACCCGAAAGAGAACGAGTGGCGGCGTGCGAGAGGCATACAGTTCTAAGGCCCCCTTGTACACGGACCGGCGCGGATTCTGACCGGTTGACCCATAGGATGCTATGTAATACTCACCGGCCGGATTCTGTACCATGGTGTATGGTTTAGTACCTGACAGCGAGATGGCGCCGCGATGTCCTAATTTGTGGCGTGTGCAACCCTTCGGGTTACATATTCACTCGCCCAGAATGGGGAAACAGAGAGTAATTAACGAACACGTTTATTTAAAACTTTTACTTTTAATACTTAGGTACAAGAAGGAGACACCCTTACAAAAGGAGATTTGAGCGTTAACTGCGCGGGCAGTCTTTCGTACTAGCCGCTACGCGTGTGGTGCTAGTAGCTAGGGAATTTACTGTTGGAGAGTAACAGTTGGCGTTACCCCACAAATTTTTCCTAATTCACGCCGCAACGCCCAAATCTTTCCTGAACATCTGTCGACAGGTTGGATCGTCTCAGGAAAATTAACTTTGTACGTTGACTGTGGTTCAAAATCAAAAACTTTTCTAAGTAGATTATGAAATACGTCTATGTGATCTTCGGTGAGCCATTCACCTCGTTGAACAATCAATTTATCTCCATAATTCAAAGGTATTTTTACTTTCACACAAATATTTAATTTTTTCCAAAGTAATATTGCACGCGAAAAAAAATATATAGAAGTAAGATACGTACTTGGTTTTAATAATTTCCGTAAATTGTGCGACTACTTATGTAATACTGACCTTTCAAAGTAAATACAGGGTGTCTCAAAATTATGCAGCAATCGGGAACGTGGAGATTGTTTATAACAAAAGAAATTGAAAAGTCCTTTACCCTTTTGTGAATCGAGGTCCCGTTTTTGAGTTACGAGCTTCCATAATATCATAGTCTGACTTCCGGCGAGCGCGGTTCGACAATCAGTTTGAGACATATGGCTCATTCCATACGAAATCGATCACTTTTCGGAGCGACATCTCAGATCATTTTCAAAATCACTGATGTTATAGCTCTTGGCGTGCCAAATACGGACCTGTCTTTGTTTTTTCGGAATTTTGAAAATTGACAAAGTTACAGCTGTTCAAAGTTTGGCATTTCTTGAAAAATCGAGAAAACTCTACTTTTTCAAAAATTTATATCTCGGCAACGGTAAAGCGTAGCAACAAAATTTTTTTTTCATTTTCACCGGAAAGGACCAAATTTTTCAATAAAAAATACAATTTGCATGACTATCGATGTTAATTAATATTTCCAATCAGTTCTTTTAAACAATTGTGCATAACTTCTGGCGTTCGCGTTTTAAAAATCTGAAAAAATTCAGGCGCATACCTTGAACCTTCCTCTTCAAGTAACCGCAAGCAAAATGACGGACGTTGGAATAACGACTCTGTAAACAATCGCGAAAGTTGAAAATGTAGCCGTTTGACGCGTTCCGCCGTGCAGTTGCCGGCACGCCATACCCCCACTCCTACCGCACTGCTGCTACGTACTTACTGAGCGCCGCTCAGCAACACAATCACCACAAAGAAAAGGTGTGTGCCGGTTAATTAAAAAATCTGAAAAAAAATAAATAAGCAGCTTAGACTGTCCCCTTTCAGAATGTGCTACGAAAAAGAGGGACAGTCTAATAGTTGACGAATAATAATTAGTCAAACCGTGTGCCGCCTACTACGGATCACTTTGATTAATTATTATTCGTCAACTATTAGACTGTCCGTCTTTTTCGTAGCACATTCTGAAAGGGGACAGTCCAAGCTGCTTATTTAATTTTTTTCAGATTTTTTAACTAACCGGCACACAACTTTTCTTTGTGGTGATTGTGTTGCTGAGCGGCGCTCAGTAAGTACGTAGCAGCAGTGCGGTAGGAGTGGGGGTATGGCGTGCCGGCAACTGCACGGCGGAACGCGTCAAACGGCTACATTTTCAACTTTCGCGATTGTTTACAGAGTCGTTATTCCAACGTCCGTCATTTTGCTTGCGGTTACTTGAAGAGGAAGGTTCAAGGTATACGCCTGAATTTTTTCAGATTTTTAAAACGCGAACGCCAGAAGTTATGCACAATTGTTTAAAAGAACTGATTGGAAATATTAGTTAACATCAATAGTCATGCAAATTGTATTTTTTATTGAAAAATTTGGTCCTTTCCGGTGAAAATGAAAAAAAATTTTGTTGCTACGCTTTACCGTTGCCGAGATATAAATTTTTGAAAAAGTAGAGTTTTCTCGATTTTTCAAGAAATGCCAAACTTTGAACAGCTGTAACTTTGTCAATTTTCAAAATTTCGAAAAAACAAAGGCAGGTCCGTATTTGGCACGCCAAGGGCTATAACATCAGTGATTTTGAAAATGTTCTGAGATGTCGCTCCGAAAAGTGATCGATTTCGTATGGAATGAGCCATATACGCGAGAAAAGTATAGGCGTGCGGTCTGCGGGGAGAGGGGTATCCATCGACGCTCAGCTGAGATTTCGCCGAACGACAGCTGTGCCCCTCATCCCGCTGACCGCTCGTCTATACCTTTCTCGCGTATGTGCCTCCAGCTGAGGTTCGAACCGCGCCGGCCAGAAGTCAGACCACGATATTTTGGAAGCTCGTAACTCAAAAACGGGACCTCGAATCACAAAAGGGTAAAGGACTTTTCAATTTCTATTGTTATAAACAATCTCCACGTTCCCGATTGCTGCATAATTTTGGGACACCCTGTATATGGCCTATTACTCGGGAACTTTAATACGTTGTCAGAAATAAGATCCTATCTTCTGACATTCCACAATTATTATACTACACAATTGTTCAAAAAGCACCACTATTCAATCTCAAACAGATGATATTATAACACCGATCTAACACCAAAACCGATATATTAGGTTGGAAACTATGAAATGGGCGTTGAGTAAAAATAAAAAACAAACAGCGCTATTTTTCTCATTATTTATTATATTTAATCGAAATAACTTCCACTGGCTTCTACTATTTTCTGCCAACGATTGGGCAAGTCATGTACGTCTTGTCGAAAAAAGGCTACATTTTTAGAGTTTAAAGAATTCAAAGTCTTTTATGATATCATTTTGCTGATTGTATTTTTTGTTCCTTAATGTTTAACCGCGCACGTTTAGACGTCCCGATTAAGGCGGTAAAGGGTGGATACGATCTCGTCTTTCGGAAGGAATAGAGTGAACTGCACAAGTCTAACAAAAACAATGTATTTAACAATAAAACTTAGCACTAGTAAACACAAAAATAAGGGATAAACCCAGTCCTTTAAACTATAAGCTCGACTCGTCGGCGAGGGCCTGACGAGGATACGCAAAATGTTACTTCGCGAAGGCGCGGGAAAATTACTATATCACGGCACGGCCGGCTATACGGTGTTCACTCGGTGCTTGTAAGACAAAGAGTGATTAAACACCGTTCATTTCGAATTAATGTGAGGCGGGGGCGACCTCTGGACGGAGTGACGTCACGGCTAGCGCTGCGCTATCTCCTAGCGCGGCCGCGCACTCGCTATCCAGAGGGTTCGCGCGTTTGGCTGCTTGCTGACGCAGGATGGCGCGAGCATCGCGCGAACACTTAAAAATAATTCATAATTACGAAAAAGGGAATAATTGGTCGGTGAAATATCTGGAGAATATGGAGGATGTGGTAAAATTTCATATTGTAGAGAAATTAATTTGTCGACAGTGATTGAAGCTTTATGTGGTCGTGCGATATCATACAGTAATACTGCACCGGTCCATGCGGCACATATGTATTCAATATTTTTACTTTATTTATTTGACACATGTGGGACGTGTAGGTTCTTTGAATTAACAGGATGGCCCGCAGAACACTACCACAGTGTATTCGTAATGAACAAATATAATAACTTTATTATTCGACGATAATACAGAACAACTGACAGAGTGGCTGACTGAATGCTACAGATTGACTGAACTGAATCGAATGAACGAATGCGCTTGGCCTTCGGCGACGGCCCTTATATAGGCTCGACGGTGTCGTCTCACTTTTTAGGAACTACGAATTATTTACTGGCCTACGTGACCGTCGTATTTCGGATCGACGCACGAAAACGTCGAAACTATTAGGTTGGTGCATATGAAATGTCGGATTTTTAAATGAACATATAAAACTGCATATCTTTTTTTAAAAGCTGTTTATTTAATCAAAATATGCTCCATTTGCTTCAATACACTTTTATCAACGAGACTTTAAAGCGTATATGCCTGTCCTAAAAAAATTGTGGTCCTTAGAATTAATAAACTCCGAAATCGAATTTTTTAAACTTTCCTCATTATGATATTGTTTCGTCCGTAAAAACAGGTCTAAATGTTTAAAAAATGATAATCAGTTGGTGAAAGATCCGGTGAATAGGGTGGGTGCTGCAAAACTTCATATTTTAATTCATTTAATTTCGCAATTGTTTTATGCGATGTATGCGGCCGAGCATTGTCATGGAGGAGTAGTGGGCCATGCCGATTAACGAGGGCTGGGCGTGGAATTTTCAATTTTTGATGCATTTCGTTAATGTACTGGCAGTATTTTTCGGCTGTAATTGTTTCCCCAGTTCGAAGAAATGAGTAATGGATAACCCCAGTCATATTCCACAAAATGGTGATTAAAATCTTCCGTGGATGCAGTGAAGACTTTGGTGTATGACCACAAACCTCATCCCTATCAAGCCACCGAGCACACCTTTTTCTGTTGTCGTAAAGAACCCATTTTTCATCGCAGGTAACAATTCGATCGAAAAATGGCTCTCGATGAAGTCGGTTTAGTAACGATGAGCATACGTTCAACCGATCGAGCTTATTTCGCTCGGTTAATTCGTGCGGTACCCACTTGTCCATTTTCTTCACCTTGCCAATTTGAGAAAGATGTCGCAATATCGTAGTGTGGTCAACTTTCATCTTGGTAGCAAGTTCCCTTGTGGAAACAGCTGGATTCGCTTCCACCAATGCCTTCAGCTCATCATTTTTCGCAGACGTTTTCGGCCTTCCACGCGGTTCATTTTCTAATGAAAAATCACCGGATCGAAATTTTGCAAACCAACGTTGCACTTTTCGATCGTTCACTGTATTGTCCCCAAACGCTTGATTTATGTTGCGTGCAGCTTTTGCAGCATTACTGCCAAGTTTGTACTCCTACAAAAAAATTACCCGAATATCCGCCGAATTCACATTGGTAAAAAATTCAAAATAATTAGCAATAGGGAACATTTTCGAGAAAATTTCTTTTGTTGACATGTGACTCTAATAATGGACAATGCAACTATAAACGAGGTTATACCAAAAACAAAAGCATAACAAAAACAGGAAGACAAACCTTCGCGAGTAAAAGAAATCCCACATTTCATATGCACCAACCTAATATTTAGGCTACGACGAATCGCTCACAACGAATCCCTCACGTCGTACAGATTTGTTGCAAGATCTGACGAAATATACAACGCATCGTCTACACACAGATGTTTTAACACACTCGTATAGCTAATTTCGAGTTTAGACCCAAGGTCACGAATAGTTGTTTGTGGATTAGATTCCAGAGTCGTCCTTAATTCCTCATTATCAATGTAGCGCGGTGGTCTTTCGCGAGGCTTGTTGACGATATTAAAATTCCCAGATCGAAATTTTTTGGACCAGTACCGAGCATTTTTTTCATTACTAGACTCATCTCCGAATACCTCATTAATGTTTCTCACAGCTGTGGCTGCGCTATGATTTAATTTGAACTCGAACAAAAAAGCAGATGCAAATCGCGTTTTGTTTCCATCTGGTTTCGGCGAAAAACAATATGAAAATGGGATACGAACACAACAAAATTTTACGAAA
Source organism: Mimumesa dahlbomi (assembly GCA_917499265.3). Taxonomy (NCBI): domain Eukaryota; kingdom Metazoa; phylum Arthropoda; class Insecta; order Hymenoptera; family Crabronidae; genus Mimumesa; species Mimumesa dahlbomi. The sequence goes on along the minus strand of OU824118.1, from coordinate 2,830,927 downwards.
TGGTGTAAGAAGAATACCTTTAAACTGTATAAATAAAAATATCTAGCACACATTACACTGAAACTCTCTCAGTCGCAGCTGAGCACAGACTAAAAAAAACACCCGTTTCATAGTTTCCAACCTAATACTATCATATATGTATGCTATCATAAAAGAACTGTAAAACTTTATAACGTGTAACCCCGCGTAATTCAATATCATTCATCAAGTATCTGAATATAAATACTGATGACGTGAAAATGTAAGAAACTCGCATGTAGTAGGAGAGTGTCTTACGAAACGTATAGTTCCCCGTAAAAAATCGTACTGACTGAAAAAAGTAGAGAACCAACGGCACGTGTTTTTAAAAATATGAACATCAGTTGAGAAGGCGTGACTTTACAAGGGTGGGGTACTTTCTCAAGCTGCACCCCCTTCTTCTAAAACAGGAAATGAAGGAAGGATCGAAACCCTTAACATATTTCTTCATTGAAGAAGGGTTAAAAGCCTTCGCGTTACCGAATCAGTTTATAAAAATTAAAAAGTAATAGATTTCGTCACACTCTTTACTGCAATACTGCATAAAAGGTCAGATTCGCAAAATGTATTTTTGTACATATATTGTATTTATGAGATTTTCACGATCGAAGTTTGGTAACTACTTGAAGTACTATTAAATCGCAATAAAGTATCGGTTTGGTATTGTTAACTTCGCTTCCTTTTCTCTTATCTTTTTGTTGTACATTAGTGTTCAATTCGGTCTTAAACGTATTTTTGGTTGCACTGCCAATGGATAGAGCATATATAAGTTTTTAAGAGATTTTTTTTTCTTTTTGCAAAATATCCCATATTTATGAAGTTATAACGATTTAAAAATGCGATCTGGAGACTTCTCATTTGAACGTTCCGAAATCGCCCGAGCTCGCCCGAAGTCGACGTGATGTCATAGGGTTACTCCCGAAGCTCATAGTAGGCGAAATACATGCGGAACGCTTGACTTTTACATACAAAATACTGTAAAGGCCTACAACTTATTTCCAAGAAAAGTCTGACAGTCACTACTAGCCACCTTTAGCATTTGGACGTAACGATACTGCACAATTTTATGTCGCATTCAAATCTACACGTAGAAATCATCTCTTAATGCTGTACTTAGAAAGCTGACCATTTTAAGGCGTTTTATATTTTTATTACCAAGCATGTACAATTAAATTCATTTTCATACCAGTACCCTTCAAAGTCTTAGCTTTCCAAATTCTCACTACCATCATAAACTTCATCTATGTGCATCGACCGTGACCGTTAGGTTCAGGTACGGCACAAACAGGCCCAAGTCCTGGCTACGTGCACTCCGTTTGCCGCCAAATTTGCAAGATGTGTCACTTCGGGAAAAACTCCAGGGTTGTCAGCTTGAACACATCACCTCCAAGAAAATTGGCATCAGGCACCATGTAGAGGACGAAACTTCACACTTCGCCGACTTTCCCAGTGTCAGCTGGAATAATGAATCTGATTGCGTCAGAAGTGTTCAGCATCGAGGGGTTCAAGTCAACCTACGGCCACATGTTCGCAGTAAAGGTGTATCTTGCAGCCTTGCTATTTCTGTGTCAGATGCAGCCTGCTCACCGATTAAGTTCGATTTAAGGTTACAGCTAACGTTCCCGGAAGTAGCACTCAATCGAGTGAAGGTTTTTTGTCATCTTCGATATCGTTACTTCCGACAACCTCTACCGATTACGAACTTGATTCGGAGGAAGCGCAAGAAGTTGAAACAATTGAAAAGCAACGTATGCAATGTAATACACTAAAAATTACGATCAACTTCATTAGTACTAATAGCAAAAGCTACCTTGGTATTCAAAGGGAATGGTACAGGATAATAGATATTTTACATTCTCAAACTAAAATTCCAGCAGATCATATTAAATTAACCTTAATGAAAATCAAAGTTGATGACACATTTCAAAGAATTGGCGAACAATTCGGAATATCATGCACCCAGGCGAGCGAAATATTTAGCTACACTGTACCGCGCTTAGCTCATATGTTAAAAACATTAATTTATTTTCCGGACCCAATAAGTGTGAGAAAAAACTTACCAATTCCATTTCGAGCTAATTATCGTCATGTGCAATCGATCATCGATTGTTTCGAAATTGAAATTCAAAAACCGAATGATTCAGTACACCAAGCTCTTACTTGGTCAGAATATAAAAAAACGAACACCATGAAATATCTGATATCTTCGTCTTCAGATGGGTTCATTAATTTTATATCAAAAGGCTACGGGGGTAGGATAAGCGATACACTTATTACCGAACAATCCGGATTTGTAGATGTGTTACCGGAAGGATGCGGTGTTATGGCCGACCGGGGATTCAAACAAATTCAGACTCTTCTCAATAAGAAAAAATGTACACTTATTCGCCCACCTAGCGTTGTATCTAGTGTAAAGTCTTCTAAAGCTGAAGTTTTAGAAACTAAACGAATTGCGAGTCTGCGTATACATATTGAGAGAGTTATTCGACGTTTGAGAGAATACGAAATGCTGAAACCTCATGCATGTATTCACTATAATCTGCTACCCCAAACGGATAGGATAGTGACAATTGCATCAGCGCTCATTAATTTGCAGACTCCAATAATGAAAACTTGAAAAGTGCGTAAAAGCGGCATGAAAAAGGGTGTACGTGAAAAAAATACAATAGTAGATCAATATTTGTTATGTATAGTTTATTTTACGTTTGTATTTCCATTTTCGTAATAAATATGTATCAGTTTTAATTATCGATGAGTTTTGGAAAAGTATAATTTTTCCAAAAAGTTATAGCCTGCGCTATTATTGTTTTCGTGAAAGCGTCGTCATAGTCTATCCAAATCACTGTAACCTTTCTGGATGTCTCAAACTCGAGATCGGCGACGCAAAAAAGGTCTCTCCTTTTGCCTGTAGCAATCATTTGCATTTGGATTTGCGCTTTGCATTTTTTACTTATTATTCTTTTCGGCAAAAAGTTATCGAACGTTTTTGATTTTGATGGGCACTTCACTTCCACGATAAAATCATCGCCGAGCGCATCAGGGGATGTTCCTAATACGGGAAACGACGGTAACAGTACCAATCCACAGTTTTTAAATGACAGTCCTGTGATTTTTCTTACTTTGATCAAAACCTCTTTTTCTAATTACTTGCCTCCCTGCTTCGCTTCTGTATCAAATACTTTGACGCTCCAATAATTTGGTGCACCAGACTTCCATCGAAGATTTTGCACCCTACCGCTTCGTATATTTTTGACGCGGTTACTCTAGCGTACCGAAATTCGTGCCATGTTAAGTTATCGCTCTGATTTTGGGTGCACTTTTCTCCTATAGAGCATAAGTCTTCCGACATCTCTTCACTAGCATATTCCAAAACTCATCGGCAGAGGTGCCTCCTTTTTCTGCGAAATTCAAAACTAATTGGTGTATAGATAGCGATATTCATTTTCGTCTTCCTAAATCGAAATTATGCCTTGATAGTTGGCTATCCAATTCTTTCGATTTTCCTTCATCCAATACTGCCGATAAAAATAAAGAATTGTCTGGCCGTTGAGTATCCTCAATATCAATCTTCCCCAATTCTTTTAATTCCACCAATTTTTTGCTGTGCCAACAGAAGCCAAAAAGGAACGGCGCCAATAGCATTCGACTTCCGTGACAGAAGGTTTCAATGACTTCCTACGGATCCACATTAAAAAGGCAATTGCATGTTTGCACCCTCCAATAACATAAATTATTTTCATCACATAAGTCATAATATTCTAACATTATTTTCATGTAAGTTTCGAATTTGTGGGAAAAGTCAGGCAGAAAAAATTCTTTTGTCTAGTCCGAAATAATGTGTATTTGCCCGCAGACTAAAAAAAATCGGAGTCAAAATTTTTTTTATAATTGACTCTTGTCCATTAAATGTTTATTTTTACTTATACTTATCGCTTGATGCTGCACAATCATAGCATTCAACATCCAGTATCTTCTCATTGACTTCATCGACAGTCAGTGACATTGAATATCCCTTATTTCGCACACGATGCTCAGGACATACCTTGCATTTCATGGTACAAATGCCCACTGCACTGTCTCTTTTCAGGCATACATAGCCTTATTGCTTGATCTCCATACGATTCTCTGGATGACCTATCACATTTGTTAATAAGTATTTGATAAAATTATCATTATTCATGTATTGAGCACATAACAGGTAATAATACTATAATTATTGACAAAAAGATGGACTTACATTGCGGCTCTTGCGTTCCTAACTTCAGCAGCGTTAAACTTATCACTTTCTTTAATAAACTCTATTACCATAAACATGCCGATCTTCGGAGAATTTCGGGAATCAGCTTTGTGAAAACCTGGCTCCAAAATATTTGCCATTTTTGTAATGTCGTCGTACCCTTGTTCTTGCTCAACTGACTGGGAGAGCTCTTCCTAGGTTTGCCTCTACGTTGGTCCTGGGAGTGGTTCGTAGGAAGGGGTGCTTATGATGCCGCTCTTCCAGGGGGCACCTCGGGTGAATCGACAACGTTGGGGTTTTTCCCGAGGTTACGAACGCTGCGTTTGGGGTGCGCGCATGCACGCGATCAGGGCATGGGCCTGGACACGCCGTACCTGCACGTAACGGTAACAGTGGGTAGAGTTGGTTGTACTTTATGATGCACAAGAATTCGATTCGCTTTTCAATGTCACCGGCACAAGAATGCCTTCCGTGACGCGCCGTACCTCGAGCTCTTCGGCTCATACCGGCTGTTGCGAATTTTGTCGGATGTTCGGACATCTACTTCCCAGGTTCCGAGGCTCAGTGCGATCCCGGACACAACCAACGTATTGCCAGCCAGAGTCCAACCCAGTAGGGACACTCTCAAAGAGAGGGGCTTAAAGTCCCACCCCGGCTACCAGAGATTGATGAACAAGTTCATCGCCGCGTTCTGATCGTCAGCTTCGACAAGTCTGCGATCAGCCCACCCGGCAGCGGCGTATGTTATGATCGGAACGAACAAGCCGTTGTGCATCGTACGCAGAGCTCGATGTTCTAATCCCCAACTGGATCGGGCGATTCTTGCCAACGCGTTGAACGTTTGCAAGCATTTCGCCCGGAGAATTTCAACATGGAAATTAATTCCCAATCGCACGTCTCATCTTCGATGAGATTCTACAGCGACTTGTCAGCGGGTTCGATTGCGAACCCATCGCCTATGCTGATGACCTCCTCGTGATTGTCTTTGGCAACTCAAGGGTGGAACTTCAGGCAAAAGGGCAGGCGGTTGCGAACGAGATTTCTGCGTGGTGCGCCTCGAAGATGAGATTCCAACAGCTAGAACCGAGAACGTACCCTTGCGGACATCCTTTTGAAACTGACTTCGATACCGATCCGCTGTTGGTGACGATTGTCGCCTCATGGTTCGCGAAGTAGTTCGCCAGGAGCCGATAAAGGTTTCGAGGGCAGCTTCGTAACTTTAAATTATTAAAGATACTCGGCCACCAAACATTATCGAATGCTCCAGAGATATCGAACGGGAGCGCGATCACGTATTTCTCTTCTCGGGCAGATACAAGATTCCGGAATTTTACCACGGCATCCTCCGTGGATCGTCCCGTTCTGAATCCGTACTGCCGATCCGAAAAAAAACGTGGATCTAGGAACACATTTGAGAGCCGGTGAACAATCAAGTTCTCAAGTACTTTGCCAAGTACCGAAAGCAGACAAATCGGTCTAAACGACTTGGCTTCTGTCCCCGGTTTTGTGGGACTTTTGAGTAGGATCTTTAAAGATCCTATTTTCCATCGCACAGGGAATACTCCATATTTCAGACATCCATGATATAATCTGAGTAGCTCTCCGTTCAGGGAACCCCACGAACGTTGAACTACTTCAGTCTCAATAAGGTCCAAACCTGGACATTTGCGCTTCTTTAAGCTTGAAATCGCGTTGCCGAACTTAGACAGAGAGAAGGAATGGGTGTCCTCTGTGTCTGGATCTGTGGCAATGTCGATTCGTGTCTGTTTTTGACGATCTGTTTCGTCTTCCGGAATTAATTCGTGTAATAGAGTTTCCGCTGTGGTGTGCCAATCCATTGTATAGCCGCCTTCGGGTGTTCGAAGGTTACTTATAGCTTCATCGATATTCAACTTTCCTTGAGTGATCTTATATACAAGTCCCCATGACTCTCTGTTCCCCTGTTCGGTAACGTACGCTTTCCAACTGCGTAGCTTTGCGCTACGCACGGCAGCCGTGAAGGCCTTTCTCTCGACGAGATACTTCGCTTTCTTGGCCGCTCTGACAATTACATCTCTTTCGCTCTGAAAGTCTCGTCTAAGTTTATAGACGAGCTTTTTTCGCTTCGATAAATCGTGCCCCCACCAGGGGACTGATTTTTTGCTCCATTGCTTGCAGCGCATAGAACCTCTGCATGCGGTTATGATCGAATTTTCGATACTTTCCGCTAGCTGTTCAACTTCTGCGGGACTTTGTAAGTCCTCGCAGGGCAGAGTTCTCTTTGCTTTAAGCAGTAGCTTGTCAAATCTCATCCAGTTGGCTTTGCTCGTAAGAAACCTTCCCTGGCGGGAATGGTTTCCTGTAGTGCGTTCAAAGTCGACATCAAAGTCGACGACAAATTCAATCGCTCGATGGTCGCTGGATGTTAGATTCGGATGAATCTTCCAGCACCGTAGTGCGTTCAAAATATCGAATGTCACGAATGTGGCATCGATGTGAGACTCACCGACGGGGCCGGAAAAGGTAGGAATATCTCCGGCCTCGTTTACCACAATCAGTCCATGCTGCGCGAGGAACTCTTCGAGTTTTTCCCCTCGCCCGTCAGTCTCTGCACTGCCCCAAAGGGCAGATTTTGCATTAACATCTGCAGGAATAATGACTCTCTTGTGGTTAAGTGCTATAAGCACCTTTTCGAGATGAGCCAGACTTTCTTCAATCTCTTCCGAGAATTGAAAGTACTGGCTCACAATGTGGAAAGATCCACATTTTCCGCTCAAATGGACGCCAGAAAGATGTGTGTCCGACAGGTGCAACATTTTGACGACCGTAATGTCCGGGTTTCTGACTGCTACTGCAGCCATACACGCCGGGCCATCCACGGTGCCAAAAGATGCTATACGAGTCGCTAACCCCAGCCCCGGGATTTTCCCGTGGAAACTGTAGGGTTCCTGTGCGAGCAACATATCTATATTTCTCTTCTCCATTTTCATTCGTGTCTCGTCTGTAACAATTTTGGATCGCTGCATATTGAGCTGCAGGATCCGCATGGGTCGGCGGACTCGAATATTCTCGGTCTCAGCCATAGTTCGTGCGAGAGATTTCGCGTTCTACCGCTGCCTTGCAGCAAGGACAGCACTACTTTATGATGCACAGAAATCTTTGGAAATCAACGAGGTTGAAGGGTACTAGTATGCAGGGCCGGCGTGACCATTTGCAGGGCCGGGTTCCGGCAAACGCGCTGAACGCGCCTTACGTCGGCCCTACTGGTATGAAAATAGAATTTACTTTGTTCATACTGGTAATACAGAAATAAACTCCAGGAAACTATTAACTTTCTACAGAAAGGGCTGATTAGTACTGTACATATGCTGTTTTGATTGTTGAAAAGAAAAGGAAGTGAACCGTTACGTCCGCATGGTCTGATTATCGGCCGCATGCTGAATTGGTTTCAATTCCTATTGAGAGAATGGTGCAGAGTTTTAGCATTGTAACATGCTTGCTGCACGGGAGGATAATATTTCAAACGTTTCTCTTTGTAAATTTCAAGGCAAATACTTCGCACAGCTCTTCTTCCCAGCTTTACACTGGCGAAGATAGCAAGCGCGCGACTTTTGTAATGCATATATTTTGACATATATTTCTCCCTCTCCCCTCTCCCCTCTCCCCTCCCCCCTCTCTCTCTCTCTCTCTCTCTCTCTCTCTCTCTCTCTCTCTCTCTCTCTCTCTCATATGCTGCATAAACATGAACAATATTCAATAACAGATTCTATAACGTTTAACTCGAAGGCTGCTTAGTTTTCCTTGAAAGAGGTAGTCGAAGTACAAGTGCTAGTAATCAGCAAATACCGAGTCAAATAAATAAGTGATTTCGGCTGCGTCCGCGCCGTCTTATATACCCTTTGTTGTCGCACGCGGTGGACAATCGCCGGTCGCCGCACAGTGGGCCGAAACTGCGAAAAACGGTACATGGGGTCAAAAATTAAATTTTCGAAATTTGGAAATCTAATGATTGATTTGTGTTCACAAATGTTTGCCCCGTATGGAACTCACTTTTTATTAAATTAACCGCCAATAACATTGTAAAAATGAGGTTTAAAGTTGCTAGTCTGCCGCGCAATCGAATATCCGTGCGTGTGAAGCGGTATCTTAAAACGATGATATCATTATGACGGATTCGTTGTTTCCGAATTATAATTACAGTAATCGAAAGAGGAAGGTTCAACGATTACAAACGTTTTCTTGCTTTCGCCTTTTTACAAAAATTGTGTCTGAAAAACATGTATAAAAACACGAGCTATCGGGAAACCATTATACAAATATTCACTTGGACTTTTAAAAGAAGTCTCAATACGTCGCGGGGTTTAAGTTATACCACTGTATTCTGCGTTTCTTCTAGTTTAATACCCTGTAAAAATCTCAGCCGTCCGGGTCCGTCTGCGGAAATGATTAAACATTAATTATTGCGCTGCGAGCGCGCCGATGCTACGGAATCCAGTATTCGAGCGCTAACGCGATATCTGTAAGCGGTGAATAGTTCTTACATCTTTGACAAGAATATTTCTAGACATCAGTATATTTTGTAGTAAATTGCAGGGAACTTAAAGTAAATATTAACGCCTATACATTATATAAGTCCATATAAGCATAAACATTTTTTAAGCGCCCTGCAAACAGAAATAATAAATAATGCTCTATAATTGGCGAAAAATAGAAACAGTTGTAAGCGCCAAAAGAACCTATTGTTATATTTCCGCTCAATAGAGTGCGCATGAGGTACGGGTCTATATATAGAGGCGGCGGCCATATTCTCGTTCTCTCTTTGGCAGCCGAATTCCACGTGGTGCACATACGGCTGTACTCTACGGCCACGGCGAACCCAACTCCCCTGGTTGCGACTGCGACCGGGATGGCGGTAGGCTGAATGTTAACTTGCAGTTCGAGTAGAGATTTCTCCAACTCAGCACACGAATCATCAAAGACTCCGAGTCTCTTCATTACTTCTTCTCGTCTTTCCTGAAGTTGCTTAGAGCCGACTTTTCTACGAAAGTTGTCCGTACGTCTTTGTTTGGATTGCTTGCCAGACTGCTTCCTACTTGGTTGGGCGCCGCGAGGCGTAGGAGGTGGTACATCCTCCTCCTGTGATACCTGTACTTTGTTACTAGACATGATTGCTTAGAAACAAAACTCCGTATTACTCGACACGGAAAATTGTCCGTTCTCTCTAAACCGTCGGCTTGGAAACACCTTTTCCCCGACTGTTTACTAAAGTAACTACCTGATTGTGACCACCCCTAGGAGTGCACCTGTTCATTTGCACCACCGCTGGGGCCGCAACTACCTGCTCAGGCGACTGCGCGTCCCTACAGCTGCGCGCGCGGTGCGCGGCTCTGCCTACCACAGCAAAATTGTTTAAAAACGATCCGCATCAAATCATCAATCTGGACGCCACCGGGAAATTACAACCGGATTTCAAAGAGAGGAGGACCTCCCGCAGGGACTCCGCACCCTACCCTCGTGCCGTAAGATCAACATCATTGTCGGATTGCAACGCAAACCGGAACCTACCGCTCACCTGTCCACGCTCGGATCCACCCGCTGCCTCGACAGAAACTCACAACATGGAGGTATTAATAATAAATTTTCCAAGCTCTCCGAACTAATAACCACAGATACCACTAACAATTTCTCCCCTCCTCCACCTCCAGCTACTACAAACCCAGCCCCACTAAACCCCCAGAAGCCCCCCCCCCCCTTTCTACCTTCACTCCCAAATTAAGGACTTCCCCAAATTTATCAATGTCCTCAAACGAGAAGTCCCTGGCGATTTTAAGACTAAATTCCTTGGCGACAAGGTAAAAATCCAATTCTCCAACATTAATACCCATACGCAATTTAAAAATTTTTACTTAAAAAGTAATATTGAATTTCACACGTATGCTCTAGATACAGAGAAAATCCTGGCCGTTGTTCTCAAAGGCCTACCACAAATTCCGGTAAACGAAATCCTGGCTGAACTTCAGGAACATAAACCTATCTCATGTCACCAAATAAATGGCAAAAAATCCAACCCACTCCACCCTATTTACAAAGTCACCTTTAATTCTGGAATCACTCTAAATACCCTTAGAAAAACAGGATTCCTTTTTTACACCCGCGTCTACTGGGAAAAATTCAACTCCCAGAGAAGTTTTATCCAATGTTTCCGCTGCCAGGCACATGGGCACACCTCCTCCAACTGTAATAAGGCATATAAATGCCTCAAATGCGCCAAACCTCATGATTCACGCACGTGCACCAAATCCCCTGACACACCTGCCAAGTGCGCTAACTGTTCTGGTGATCACCCAGCAAACTTCTCGAAATGTCCTGCTCTAACAAACTACCTCTCTAAAAAATCCTCTCCAAAGGTCCAGCTCTCCCAGAAACCTCTCACCCAAGCCGCCCCCCTCTCTCTCACTCTTCTCCCAACCCAAACACCCAAACCTACCTCAGCTTCCCACCCCCAATCTTACTCTCAAAGCCATGGTCAATTTCTCTCCGCTCCTCTACCCAAATCCTATGCTGCAGTTACTGCCTCTGCACCTGCCTCTACCCCTGCTCCCCTCGCCTCACCACACTTCACCAAACCTCTTCCCTGTATTCCTCCTCCCTCCCTAAACTCAGATTTTTCAATGCTCATGAGTGGGCTTCAAAAATTAAATTCATTATGTAACCTCAAGAAAATGTTAGCCGCTGTCAATTCATTAATCAGTAAACTATCCTCCACCACAAATGAAATGGAGCAACTTCAAGTCTTGCTAGAAGTTGCTCAGGAACTTCAAAATGCCCCCTAAATCCCTCCCACAAAACATCCTGCTCTGGAACGCTACCAGCATCACCCCAAAAACCCTTGAGCTAGAGCTCTTCCTCCAAAAACATGAAATTGCCGTTGCAATTATCACTGAAACCTGGCTTTCAACCTCTGATTCACTCCGCTTCCCCAACTACTCTATCCACCGTAAAGACAGATCCTCTGGCAGAGGAGGGGGTGTGGCCATCCTTGTCCACTCCACAATCAAAACAGAAGACCTTGCCCAACCACAAATCGACAGAGAATTTCTCTCCATCAAATTAAAAACCACTCCTGAAATCACCCTCGCTGCCTTCTATAATCCCCCGAAAAACAAACTCACCCTCCCAGACCTAGACACTCTTTTAAATTCAATCAACTCAGGATATTTCATTCTTGGAGGCGATCTTAACTCCAGACACACCGACTGGAACAACCAGCACACAAACCAAAACGGTACTGTTCTCAAAAACCACGCTGCTTCAAACACATACAACATTATCCACTCCGACACATACACATACGCAACCGCTCGATCAACTTCTAACATTGACCTGTTTCTATCAAACCTTCCCTTTCAACTCTCCTGCAGCTCCATACAGGACCTAACCTCAAACCACCTCCCAGTCTTACTAAAACTTTCCTCTGATAAACCCTTACTTCCAAAGAAGCTAATTCCTAACACTAATTGGCCCCTTTTCAGACAAATCTGCAATAAGTATGTCATAAACCCGCATCTCCATACCAGTCAACAAATTGACGTTGAGATTGATAAACTAACCAACCACATAAACCGGTCCTACAAAATTGCAACCTCCGCGACCCCACAAGTCACCCACTCCATCCCGCACAACGAGGACATCAAAAACCTCATCACACATAGAAATAGGCAAAGAAGACTGTATCAGAGAACCACTAATCCTTTCCACAAACTACAAGCTAATCTAATGACAAACAGAATTAAAAACAAAATTGCCGAAATTAAAAACTCCCTCTGGAAACAAAAACTTCAAAAACTCAAAACTACAGACAACTCCTTCTGGTCACTACACAAAACTCTCTCCACCAAAAAATCAACCATCCCACCTCTGACGCTCCCAGACAAAACCGCCCACTCTGACCTGGAAAAAGCAAATGCTCTCGCTCAGTCTTTTCTCAAACCATTTACTGACGCCCTCCTCTCCCACTCTCCTTTTGAATTCACAGCCTCCCAAACCTACAATTACTATTCCTCAAACCTTTTCGATACAGACACACATGATCTTTCCCCTTCATCAATTGCCAAAATCATACGTAAACTTAAAAATAACAAATCCCCAGGGCCTGACCGGATAAATGCCCTCCAACTCAAAAACTGCCCGAAAAAACTCATCGTCCAACTATATTACATCTACCTCCATTCCTTTAGACTCGCTTATTTCCCACTCCCGTGGAAAACTGCTAAGGTCATTCCCCTACCCAAACCAAAAAAGCAAAGGACCTCTCCTCTCAGCTACAGACCCATAAGCCTCCTCAACATCATGGGTAAAATCCTTGAAAAACTTATCTACCACAAAATCCTTGCCCACCTAAACTCTAATAACATCATTATCAATGAGCAATTTGGTTTTCGCAGCGCCCACTCCACCACTCTACAGCTCTTGCGTGTCTCAGAAAATATAATCCTCGAACACAACAAAAATAGATCTTCTGCCCTTGTCCTGCTTGATCTCCAGAAAGCCTTCGATTCAGTCTGGCACGAAGGTATAATCCACAAATTGCACAAAATCCACTGTCCTCCTTATCTTATAAAGTTTACTGCTAGCTTCCTCCAGAATAGAGAATTTAAAGTATCCGTTGGCAACTCACTTTCATCAAATACCCCTGCACCCGCTGGAGTCCCTCAAGGCTCTATTCTTGGACCCATTCTTTTCAATATTTACATAAACGACATCCCACATTCCCCTAAAACCTCACTAGCCATCTACGCTGACGACACTGCCATTCTCTGCTCCTCCTGGTCACCTAGTTTAGCAAAGTTCCACCTGCAGAACCATCTTAATCAGATATGCCACTTCTTCAAATCATGGAAACTTTCCCTAAACGCAGCAAAAACTGAAGCCATTTACTTCCCTAAGAAAAAGAAAAAACCTCCCGACCCCCTCCAAATCAACAACACAGACATCCAATGGAAAAAATCCCTCACTTACCTAGGGGTCGTCCTAGACCACAATCTCTCCTGGAAACCTGCCATTAGTGACAGAGTAGCAAAAGCTCACATCCCCCTCCGCACCCTATACCCACTCATCCATCACAACAGTTTTCTAAAAACTAAATTAAAACTACATCTCTATACCATTTGTATCCGCCCAATCCTCACCTACGGCTCACCCTTATGGATCAACGCAGCGAAAACTCACCTCAAAAAAGCCCAGGCTATCCAAAACAAATATCTCAAAATCATCTTTGGTCTCCCCTATTGCCATCCCACTGATGACCTCCACCGCATCGCAGATATTCCTCTAATAAAAAACCATATTGACAAAATTACCTACAAGCTCCTTCAAACTACAGCTGAGCACTCAAACCCACTTCTCTCTTCCATCAAACACACCCACCCTCACGAGCTCCCTTTCAAAATCAAGAAAGCCCCCACCAGCATAGCCCCGCTCAAATAAACTTATATTACTCAAACTGAAACCCCATAATCCCCACTAAACCTGCACCAAGAAATATCACACCCTACTTACCACCACTTTGGTAACCCTACGTGCTGCAGGTTTTTTGAAAGCTTTATCCTGTGCTTCCACCATCATGAGGATCTTTCCCATTCCCCAACATTCCCCTCATGCCGTTAACCCTACTTTCTTTCAGATTAATTCCGGTAGAGGAGTCGTCTGACTCCAGGCACGGACCAACACACTCCTGGGAAAACCTAAGAAAAAAAAAAAAAAAAAAAAAAAAAATTCTCGTTCTCTCGGTCAGCGGCAGCAACGCGTTACGGACGGTAGAAACCCGTAACGAAGGGACACAGGTTCCGGTATAAGGAACATGGCGGTGTGCCACTGTGTAAATTTAGTAGTAACCATAATCCATGGGGATTATGTCGCGATTAGTTATTCGCGGGTAATTAGTAAATAAATACGCGATAGTAAACCGTGTCGCGGGTAAAGGTCATAGGATATCGGTCGCCACGCGTGTATACGGATCCAGAGCACGTTGTGAATCCGCGAGAAGTTTCGAGACCGCATGGTCGCCACGTGGTCGAAGTTACTGCCAACGTTAAGTCGCAGTATTATTATACGCTCGTTCGTTGTGTTTCAATAAATATTGATTGATGCAGTTTTAACTGATTGAATTAAATTATTATACGAGTTCCCGAAAGTGAATCCCAGCCCTGCTCGGGCAATCCTGACCTTCACATTATCAGTAAAAGCTTACACAGTCCTTACTCTGAAATGCTCTCAAATATCTGCAATATGGTAACATTACATTCTGAAAAAGAAAAATAATATATTCTGAAATAAGAAACAATATTTTCACTGCACTTTTGACACTATTCACTTATGACACTGTTCACTTTTTCACATAAGGTGGAGTGGGGTAAAACCGACACAGAAATTGTTAAGTTTGTTTCAAACTAATGTATTTTTATCTATTCCACTAAAACCTAACAATTTTAGTGTTAGTTAGTTAGCGCATGGTATATTCTTTAAGTTGCAATAATTTGGATTAAAAAAATCATCTAAAACTTATTATATCTTAATAAATTAAAAACATTGCTGCTAGGACGGACTTGCCCCGGAATTGGGGCAAAACCGCAACTACCTGTTTAACAAGTATTAAATCTTATTTCTTTAATTCTGGGGCAAAAGCGGAATTATTATTGGCAATAAAATAACATAAAAATAAAAACTCAAATTTTTATTCAATTTTCATCAAAACATCTTTCGCATTCATATTGTCTTTTTCTTGATCCTTGATTACAGTTGCCACAAACCCAGTTCATGCAACTAACGCACTGGATCCATGCTTTTTTGTTAGTGTAAAAGCAAAAATCGCATTTACAAATGCTACATAAATTATCATCTTCTTTAGAAGAAGAATTAAGAGTTATTTTCTTGATGTTTTTGTCAGGAAACAATCGTAATATCGTGTCTTCTGAAGTTATAACTTCAGCAAAAAACAAAAGTATAATCAGTCTATAAAAATCAAAATAAAATGAAGTAGTTGAGTAAGGAAGAATTAAACTGGAAAAATTAAACATTGGGTAAATTCTAACTATAGTGCGGTTTTGCCCCGATGGATAGACCGAATTTGCCCCGTGCTCAACGTAACTCTCGAAGTTGGTTAGACAATTATTTTATCAAAAAGTATAAAAGAACTGTTATATTTTTTTACTATAAAAGAAACTGCCTTTACTATACTTTGTGCCTATACAAAGATAAACACATAGATTTGTAAATTATTGCTTAAATTATCGTTTTATAATGCTTACCTCAATCTTTGCTTCGTACGTGGAAACACAACAAATTTTCTAGAACGAATTAAACGGGGGGAACACAAAATATATGGCCGCCACCTATGTTGATCATTGAATACTAACCAAAGAAAGATTTCTACATTACAGTTAGTACAATCCAACGTATATTTGAATAAATAACGGTCTAGTGCGGATTTACCCCGTGCACGGATTTACCCCACTCCACCTTATTACACTTGGTCCTCATTACTATCTTCATCTACAAGTTCCATACGTTCCACAAAATTCTCTTCGGTTTTCTCATCTTCATCACTGTTTTAAACGTCCGTTATCCGTAATAGACTTAATGCTTCGGGAAATAAATTGCGCTTGTCTTTAGTTCTTAAATACGGCCGAATCGACGATACGTACGGATCGGAGGAAATTAACAAATTGTGTAAAATGTCCTCGTTTGTAGCAGTCCTACAAAATTTCCGGGAATGATGCTCACGATAAATCACGATAAATAAGCACTCGAAGCTTCAGATCCACGCATGTAATGAACTCAAGCCAAATTTGTAATATTCTTCTATTGGCTG
Organism: Mimumesa dahlbomi; assembly: GCA_917499265.3. Taxonomy (NCBI): domain Eukaryota; kingdom Metazoa; phylum Arthropoda; class Insecta; order Hymenoptera; family Crabronidae; genus Mimumesa; species Mimumesa dahlbomi. The sequence goes on along the minus strand of OU824118.1, from coordinate 2,814,824 downwards.
CTTCGTGGAGATGAGTTCCAATTGGTTCATTATGGTCGGTTTTGCTTTACATATGTAACATCTCATTGAGCTTGTCCCTGATAATGCGTTGCACACCTTTCTGTCTACCATTGTCATAAATAATTGGTGCGTAATTTGGTGTCCTCCGTATAAGGTTGGATTTATTTTGGAAATTTGGCTTTCCATGTCTTTTACGAAATCCTTTATTAGGTCTGTGGTTTCCTTTGCAAATGTGAAACATATTGGGCGGCAAAATCGTGTCGATGAAGTGCGGTCATTTTTCCAAATAATATAATTTGTGTCAGTATTGTACAATTTAATTGGAACAATAGTAGACAAGAACACACTTGATTCATCAAGATTAGTGTCATTTATACATTGCTGTTTATATACAGTTTGGCCAGATGCACTATCACAGCCCCATTTGCTCAGAAGCATTAGATTTTTCCTTTCATTCAAATCTTCAATTTTTGCTGCTAACAGTATTCTGGACACTGTGTGGTCTAATAAGGCTTGCAGTTCTATTTTTCCACCTTTCTTATCGATTACTATAGTCCGATTCTCAGGATAGCATTGTAGTTTAGCCTCCTGTATACGATGATACGTAGGATATACAGGGTGTCCCAGTTCCCAGGACGTTCGTTACACCTTTGGATAGCTCAGGTAATTCTAAGATACGGATCATTAGTTTCAGCGTCCCATCACAATCCGTGGCCGAGTTATTAACGAAAAACGACAGCCAATCAGAGGGCTCCGTTGGGCGCGGCAGCGCGACAGTTCCTACTGTTACAAGTTAATGTCTTGTAGTTGCGGGAGTGTTTATGCCGCCGCGTCAACGGGCCTCTTGAAAGGGATACAGACCGAGTACTAACACACTAGCACGAAAAATGTATCGATGAGTCTATGTCACTGGGTCACTTTACTTGCCGGCGTCACCGAAAAAAGGTCTAATTTATGACTTTACCTCTTGCGCACATCCTACGGACTAGCATCGCTCGCACTCCACCGGTTTACCCTGCAAACTTTACAGAACACTGCACAATAAATTCACATTGAAAAGAATGACCGTTGCCTGATAATTTTCACCTTAGATTTGATTAAATTATTATAAAGAATGTATGCTTTCGCACACTTGTTCCATTTGTACAGCGAAAGAGATAGATTCTTCACCCACGAGAAAGTTTGATTATTAATCGAGTAACAATACATCCGAAATTACGCGGACTCCATTTCGTGGTGACTTTTTCGTCTTTGCACTTCCAACCTTTTCCATTTTCCACACAAATACGTTTTCCGAAGAATAGATGAAGCGAAGGAGAGACGTCTGTTACCGAAAGAATAGTAACAGTAAACAGATGTCCACAGAAAAAGACCACAATGTCAATCTACGTTGAAAGTATGAGTAGTTCTGAAAGGAGCCGATAATTTAATCGATCTGTTTGATGTCCCCACGTTGAATGTACGCGTGGACCTAAAAAAAGCGTATTCGGTAAGTTAATAATATCGATAGTTAATAATATCCCGTAGAAAGCGTATTGCTGCCGCGACCGTACGTTTCCTGTTATAAAAATGTCGAGGAAACGGTCTGGTATCGCTCCAACACATTCCTGTAAGAGGCTGCTGAAACCCGAAACGTAACAATGAAAGCGCTGTTGAGAATTCAAGTGACGAACTCTGGTCTTCTCGACAACACATGCAGCGATTCGACATGGAAAACCTGGACGCCAAATGTAGCGATTGTGGAAATTTTTGAAACATCCATTCCGTCCGTACCTCCCACTATCCTTAGTACGCCAAAGGGCGAAATGAAAGCAAAGAGGGGAACGGGACGTTCCGATACACGAAGACGACCCCGAGAAATACAGAATCATTTTTTCTGCCGAACTGAACAGTTCTACGAGTCACTAAGAAGAAATCTATCATTACGAAGGAAACGTATTTGTGTAGAAAATCAAAAACGTTGGAAGTGCAAAGACGAAAAAGTCACCCCGGAGTGAAGTTCGCGTAATTTCGGATGTATTGGTAATCGATTAATAATCAAACTTTCTCGGTGATGAAGAATCTATTCCTTTCGCTGAACAAAAGGAACAAGTGTACGAGTGCATACATTCTTTATAATAATCTAATCAAATCTAAGGTGAAAATTACCAGGCAACGGTCTTTTTTTTTAATGTGAATTTATTGTGCGGTGTTCTGTAAAGTTTGCGGCGTAAACCGATGGTGTGCCAGCGGTGAAATTCCATAGGGTACGCGCAAGAGGTAATGTCATAAATTAGACCTTTTTTCGGTGACCCAGTGACAGACTCATCGATACATTTTTCGTGGAAGTGTGTTAGTGCTCGGTCTGTATCCCTTTCAAGGGCTCCGTTGACGCGGCCGCATAAACACTCCCGCTACTACAAGACATTAACTTGTACCAGTAGAAACTGTCGCGCTGCCGCGCCAAACGGAGCCTTCTGATTGGCTGTCGTTTTTCGTTAATAACTCGGCCACGGATTGTGATGGGACGCTGAAACTAATGATCCGTATCTTAGAATTACCTGAGCTATCCAAAGGTGTAACGAACGTCCTGGGAACTGGGACACCCTGTATATGCATTCCCTCTTCTATGGCTGCTTTCCTTAGGCACATACATGTACGTATATTGAAATTTCGTTAATTTCAAGAACGTAACAATGCCTAATGCATTTTCCGCGGAGTAAATTTTCCTTTCCTCTTTCTTCTCGCAGAATTTTCACACATTGCATGCTTCTTCAGGATGTTTTAATAAATAATTTAAAAATTTTTCTATATCTTGCTTCTTTTCCGTCGTTGCTTTCATTTTTGCGGCATATATTATTTCTTCAGCTGTATACACATCTCGAATTGATTTCGTTCTTCGATTCATCTATCTCCTTGACAAGTTGCCGAAATCTTTTTCATTTCCTGTTTTTTTCAGATATTATAACAATAATTTTAACGATCGTAAATATAATACTAACATACAGACCTTAACTGGCTGTATAACGATCATTTGAAAAACAGAATTGATATGAAACTGAATTACTTACTTATCATCCATAACAAGGCATAATGTTTAATTGTAATATTTTCCAACGTTTCGGTCAAAGTGGTGACCCTCCTCAGGGAAAAATTAACTATTATTTACCCTTGATAAAACAAAATAAAAGATTATTTGAATTATAATGAAACAAAAATGTGTAATTTTACAAGACAAAACTAGGGTAATAATATTGTAGAAAAACCACAACATTGTTCTATTATTTCTAACAATAACCAAACCAAACACGATGAACTACTTACTTGTTATGGATGAAAAGATTGTTAATCCCAAAAAGGGAACTTTTGGCAAGACGGTTACATGTTCGTTGATAACGAGACTGATACGCACTGCGCGCACGTTACAACGTGTTGCGCGATACATGAGAACCATAGAGAGTCGATAGAGGTCGATATCATCGATAAAACTGAGACTTGGCGCGGAAATTTGAAGGCAGAACGGATACAAAATCAAACCGTGTCACAGAGGTCCCGACATACAGCGCATCAGGGCGACTGTGACAGGGAGATAAAATGCAGAATTTCAGTAACCAGAATGAAAATAAGGATAAAATAACTAATTAATTTGATGATTAGAACTTTTTAGTGACAACTTATGTTCGTTGATACGTGACTTAAGATATTGTTTAGTCTGTCCTATGTAATTTAATTCACAATCATTACATGGAATATTATATATCAAATTCGAACGTTTGTCCTTATGTATTTTATCCTTGGGACTACTGAATAATAAATTATTACTGGTATTGATCACTGAAAAACTAACATTTAATCCGACTGACCTCAAATCTCTAGCTATGTTATCACTAAGACCTGCAAAGTAAGGGATGATATTCTTTGACAGTTGTAGATTGTTGTTGATACTACTTTTTGGTACAGAGTTGTAATATTCATGTATTCTTTTTCCCACTTGGTAATTGATGAATTGAATCGGATAACTATTGTTCTCTAAAGTTTTTTTGACTAAATTGATATTTTCTTCCCAAAAGGAAGGGTGCGATAACTTAATTGCTCTATCTAGAAGTCCTTTAATAAGTCCGATTTTATGTGAAATGGGATGAGCTGAAAAGAAATTTAAAAATCTACCAGACCAAGTATTTTTCTTGTACCAATTTGTGATAAGTGTCCCAGGTTTCTCTAAACTGCGTATCAGCCTCACATCAAGGAAACTAATTGTGCCATTTTCTTCCCACTCATAAGTGAATTTTTGACGATCATGATACCGATTAAAAACATCGAGGAGATCAACTATACTCTCTTTTGGGGCACATGTTATTATGTCATCTACGTATCTTTTAAAAAATGGAATGTTAAACTTTAGATTGTTGATACAATTAGACTGTAAAGCTTCCATAACTAGTTCTGCTAACAAGACGGGGGAGATAGGAGTACCCATCGGCGTACCAAAAGTCTGTTTGTAAGGTACCTCATTGAACTTGAAAATCGTGGAAGACATTAAAAATTCTATTGCTGCAATAAATTGTGTTTTCGGAATTTTTGTAAATTTCTTAATTTGTAGCCATCTTTTGTTAATCGACAGAATTACTAGTTCAAGTGGTATGTTTGTGAATAGTGAAGATACATCGAGAGATAACAACATGTGTCCGTCTGGTACACTGACATTCTTAATAAATTCAACGAAGGACCAACTATCTTTGGATAGTTTTTGGATAGTGAATTTGCTACAATGACCTGTTACTTTACTTAATATTCCCGTGATGTATTTGGAAAGCTTATAGGTGGGCCCACCTATAGATGATACAATCAAACGCCAAGGTGTATTAGGTTTGTGGATTTTCGGTAATCCATATGCCCTAGGAGTAACAGCATTATGTACTATGATGTATTTATACACATTTTCGTCAATGTAACCCTTCTTGAACCAATCCTTCGCGAAATTATTATTTCTTATTTGTGAAGTGGCAGTATATTCATTAGAAATTCGTGTATACGTGGATTCATCCGAAAGAAGTTGCTCAATACTATTAATATATTGCTCTTTATTAATAATGACCGAGGTATTCCCTTTATCTGCTCTAATTATTAATAATTCTTTGTGAGTGTGAAAAATTGAGCTGTAATGTTATCTATATTTGAATTATGTTTGATATGATTGTAAATTTTATTGTCAATTCTGAATCTGATCTGTCTTCTAACATTAATATCCTGTATTTTACTTATGTTATGTTCAATTTCCACTAAGAATTTAATGAGCCAAGATTTTATGTCGTAATTAGGAAAAGAGAATTTTGGACCTAATGCAATAATAAACAATACATCTTTCGGAATTATCACGTTCGATAAATTAACACACCACTTCGAAACATCAACCGATTCGATGATTCTATCAATATCTCTATTTTGTCTCTTAATGTTGTTAAATTTTTCAGAACATTTGTTCTTGTGACTGCGAAATACTTTATCAAATTTTTGTTTTTGCATATGAAAAAACGTGTTAAAAATATTAGGTGGTAAACTGCAAGTAATTTGGAACTTTAAATTATTTAACGTATTTTTCAATTGTTGTTCTTTAAAATGTATATCTTTAATTTTTAAACTCAAAATATTAGATTTAAATCTGAATATGTGTGAATTTAACTTCGGAATCAGAGAACGGTTTGTCATATCAATACACAGTTTAAGTTTTTCAATATGAGACGGGAAGGTCTTCGATTTTTTGCAAGTCAACAAGAACAGTTTCTGGTTGGTTGTTGAAGCTAATTTGGTTAGCGTGTTAGAATAATTTTTGGTAAGTAAAGAACAATGTGGACCATAATTGTTTAAAATATAGTTGAAAAAATTATTATTCTGCCGGTGTTCGTTTAAAGCCATCATATATAATTATAACAATAATTTTAACGATCGTAAATATAATACTAACATACCTAAATATAACCTAACCTAACCCTGAGGAGGGTCACCACTTTGACCGAAACGTTGGAAAATATTACAATTAAACATTATGCCCTGTTATGGATGATAAGTAAGTAATTCAGTTTCATATCAATTTTTCAGATATTTCAGGAAAAATTAATTTTTTATCCAACCACGATTTCTCCTTTATTAAAAATCGTGGTTCATTGTATGAACACTCCTTCCACCGAACATATAACGCGCGGATAAGTTTACGCAATGACACCGTTAATTTCTTTTTCTCCTCGCTCGATGTGACATTTAATTTACTAATTATGGCGCACTCCAGCGTTTCAAACTTCTGAAAATGTCCTTTACCTAACCGCCTTTGAAATAAAAACGTCTCTGCTCGTTTTCAATTCCATTCTTATGTAATTTGACACTTTCACGAATGCACTTGCCCGGATCAATTTAATTTGACACTACCACGAGCACTATGTATTGTAAGTACAGTATTTCCTCGATATGGGGCCCATTTCGTGTCACGGTATGTGTCCAGCGATCATCCCCACCACTGGGGGGATTCCCCCTCGGTATCAGTCGGTCGAGAAATGTGACACGGTTGCAACGTCACGCTGCCGGGCCGAGAAAGATTTATAGCCTTTGTATCGGTGAGATAACACCAGCGCACGGACAAAATTTTTTAATTTTTGGATAGTGTTCAAGAATGTGGTTGCTAGCGGCAGCCGCATTCTCGCGTGGCAGCACCTGCTGGACACACGCAACTTACGCACTAACGCCGCGCAGCTACGTCACTAGCGTCCGTGCGTGTGGACACAGGCCCTTCCGGGCCTTGCGATCATGCTTCCGCATTCGTCACTCTTGTTCGAACTTCTGAAGTGACAACACGTAATTCTAGTGCCTTTTACAAGTGATAGTTTAATTAGTGCGACGCACCGCCGCAATACAACGTTTACTAGTGCCGCGCACGGGAGACGATACGGCGTTAAAGCTGCGTAATTAATATAATTACGCAGCGGTCGTGTTCGCGACGCGACGCGATTTACTTTGCAACCTAGCTTTCCATATTGGCTACGGGATTCATATAATCTCCCAGCCCGTCGACGACATCATCCTTCACTGCTGCATTTGAGGAAGTTTTCCGCAACTTAACATCTATCCCGGCATCTCAGTTCGCTTCGAGTCAGGGTCGTGTTCGTGAGAGGGGGACCCGTGTCCACCTTTGGTGGGCCACCTACCTCTCTCGCGGCACACTCGCTCTGCTCGTTCGAACAGATAGTTTTGCATGAAAATTGTATTAACTTATTGGAATGATTTTGGTGATTAAAATGATACCAAACACGACATATGTTTATGTATGTGTAATTTTGATTTACCTATTTCTGATAAAAAGTGGATCTTCAAACTTTCCACATGAATCTGTAACGCATAGGATTTATTTTCTGCAAGTGTAGTCAATCTATTAAATATATCATTAATCTCTTGTCTCTGATCATTAGGTACATCATGAGGCTTATTATTGTCCGGCACAGTTTCGCTTTCGTTAGATTCCGCTTTATTAATACCCGCTTCTTCTTCTTGGACCTGTAATATACAGTGAAGAAATAATATGTGTACAACATATGGCATCGTTTATTTAATAATGAACGTTTAAAGTGTGAAAATTACTTAATGTAAAGTCGGTAATTCTCTAAAGTCGGGTGATAAACACCCTGCAAATTATTAATAATTTTATTTCGATTTATAGAATCGTTAGATTGTAAACAAATATTATATTTTAGTATTTAAAAGAATTGGAAGTTCAATACACACCTCTTCCTCTTGAATGATGTCCCTCCTTTCTTCCTCATCGCATTCAGAAAAATACTGCCGTATTTGCTGTTGTGCAAAATTTTCTCCTGCAATGGAACTGACCATGTCCAGCAGTTCGGACTCGAGTACTGAAGCTTCTCGTACAAACTCCTCGGAAATTTCCTGTTCTCGAGGAATAAGTTTGTTCCACCCATTACGAAGATTTTCAGATGTTAATTCACTCCACGATGCGGCAAATATATCTATGCAATCCTTTATCGTGTACTCTCGGAAAAATTCCGAGACTCCACCTTCGCATGCCAGCACTTTCTGTAGCATTTTGTGGATGAACAGCCGCTTTGTTTTCGCAATGACACCCTGGTCCATTGGCTGTAAAATTGATGTCGTATTTGGTGGTAAAAATACAATTTTAAAGTGGTCGTCTTCATATAAGGTAAAGGCACCAGTAGTTGACACTTTGGTATAAAAAAACGTAAAATAAGAAAAGTGTACACTAAAACAAATTGAAATTTACGTGAATGTATCACAGTACTATTCAACTATCAATATTGAAACAATTGCGGGTGGGCGTGCGTCAATAACGACATGAAGTTCAAATAATGAAGACGTTGTACGTGTGTCGTGATAATTTCAAGATTTCCTTAGACTATTCCATAAGGGCATTGGTACACGGTAAGTATTAAAAAGTTATGATAATACTATTTTTTGGTAAAAAATGGAATGCAATAATCTTTTAGGATCTTTCAATGTGTAGATTTATTAAAAAAAAATAAAAACATTACAAAATGGCCGTTTGGGGGCCTGTGTCAACTATTGGAACTTGGAATTCGTTGATATTGAGTAGTTGACATAGGGTGTCAACTTTTGGGTAAAAATAAAATTTTTTAATTCAGCTTAATTTGAGTTTAATTTTACAGATTAAACTACGAAATTCTGTCTACAACCTCTAAATGCTTCTATAAGTTTTGTATTCAACAGTTGTCACCCCATGTCAACTATTGGAATTAAAAATGTCAACTATTGATAAATTTGCCTAACATGTGGAATATGAAAATATGAATTGCGTGATTGCGAGGTATGAAAGAAAGTATCGAGCCTGAATGTCGAGACAAAGCGTAACGAAGAGTCTCTGGACCGAGCGATAGCGTTAGGTGCGAAAGAAGAGTGTTTGGACCGTCTGACAGTTTTTCCGTTGAATGTTTCGAGTGCGTCTTTGTGTATGGGTCGAGGAAAACTGCGGGTGGCCCGTGACCGAAGACGGTGCATGTCACGAATGTGAAAATGTGTGAGTCTGTTTGTGAGCGATTAGTGTTGTGTGCATATGTATCAACAAGGGCGTCAGGGCGACGTCGCGGAGTTAGTTGAAGAAAGGAATTCATTGCGAGAAGATTAGTCGAGTTTGTGTCGGAAGGGCATTGGTACACGGTAGTCAGCGAAGTCAGCGAGTTTTTATAGCGAAGTAAGTAACGTCGAAGTGTAGAATTATAGTGACCAGTGTAGAATTATAGTGATCAGTGTAGTCTATTTAATTAGTGTAGTTCTTTGATAATAAAGGCAATTCTAAGTTACCAATTCACAATTTTCACTTTAACATCTATCAAGTATTCCACAAACATTTTTAGATGCCTCCGACCAAGGGTAATTTCCGGAAGTATAGTCAAGAGGCCAAAACACCGTATAGTACGGCAGCAAAAAAAGTCAATGTACCGAGAGTGACTTTGAAGTACAAGGTTGAAGGAAAATATCCGATTGAAAGGTTCGGCTTGAAGTAGCATACGTTTTAAGTTATTATGTTTTATTAACCCATTTGCATCCAAGCGCGGAATAATCCGCGAGCCGCGACTGTCTTCTATCACCAAGCGCGGAATAATTAATAATTTGGAAGCCCGTTACTGCAGATACGATCGACCGCGCGCGGTGATACGAGACAGTCCTCAGTTGAACGTCGCGGTTGTTTCGACGCGGCAGCTGAATAGACCGATGATGCAAATGGGTTAATAATATAGATGTGGAGATATCTATACTAATACAGATGTTGAGATACTATGGGCTTAAGTACTTATTTTAATGATGTCTTGTTTTTTTCAGAACAATGGGACCACCGACAGTATTGACAGCGGCAGAGGAAACTGCATTGAAAAATTGGATTTTTTAAATGGCCCGTGCTGGGTTTCCAGTCACCATGGAGCAGGTCACTTTTAGTGTCCACCGCATCCTAACTGAATTAAAAAGACCGAATCCATTTAAAGATAATCGCCCGGGAAAGTCATGGATAAAAGGATTCATGAAGAGAAACCCTGAAATTGCGGTTTGCATGTCTCAAAATCTTACAAAAGCAAGGGCAGGAATTTCTAAAGAAAATACTTTTAAACTGGTTTAAAGAAGTAAAGACTTTCTTGACTGAAAACAAATCTGAAGACATTTTACTGGACCCGAAAAGAATTTTTAACGCAGACGAAACAGCCATTTTTTAAACCCAAAGGATGGTAAGGTTTTAGCACAAAAAGGAGATAAGACTATATATCAACAAGTCAATAATGACGAGAAACAATGTCTCACCGTTATGATCACGGGTAGCGCAAGTGGTGCTGTACCTCCTCCTACAGTATTATTTAAATATAAAAGAATACCACAGGAAATCGCGGACAATTTTCCTTCCGAATGGGGCCTAGGAAAAACCGAGTTTGGATGGATGACTAGCGAAACATTTTACGAATTTATAGCACATATATTCCACCCATGGCTGATGAAAGAAAAAATTATCTTGCCCGTGATTCTTTTTGTAGATGGTCACGCATCACACCTCAGCTTACAAGTGAGCCAATTTTGTGATGAAAATGGCATAATTCTCATCGCCCTCTACCCGAATGCGACACATATTTTACAACCGATGGATGTTGCGGTGTTTAGAACGTTAAAAGAACATTGCAAGAGAAAGGTCCATACTTGGAGATTAGCACATTTAGAGAACCCTGTTTAAAAAAAAAATATTTTCCGAAACTTCTTAAAGAAGTTGTGGATGAGGTATTAAATTCGAATATCATGGAAAATGGATTCCGAAAATGTCGATTATTTCCATGGAACCCAGACGCTATCCAACTTCCTTTAGAATCAAAGTATGGTCGTCCCCGCATGACACCTGATGATCGTAATCAATGTTTAAAAGAAGGGTTTCGGTTTCTTAATAAAATTATTGATGAACAGAAACTCAAAATTTTCCGCAACGGCAATGAAAATAATGATTTGGACGAAAGGGATATGTCACTTTTCGAATTGTGAAATGTAATGTACTAAACAAGAACTTGAAAGTTTTTCAAATTCTGTAAATATACCTACTGATCCTGAAGAGCCTGCAGAGGATTTAAACTCTCAATCAGAGACACCCTTACCTATTTGTACAGTTGAGACTGCAAAGTTAGAGATGGTCACCTCTTTTAATATCGATGAACCGTCTCATGATAATGCAGTAAATATAGATCCTTGTCAAGCCGGACCATCTTCCACTTTATCCAAAATTCCGAGCCCATTTAAAAAACATCTCTTCTATCAGAAGGATGATATTACGCCACAAAATAAGCGGGTCGTTAAAGAAAAACTGCCTGCCATCATCTCAGGACAAATTTGTCAGGAATATTTTAAGAAAAAATTGGCAAAGAAGGCAGAACTAGAAAAGCAAAAGATTGAGCGTGCTGCTGAGAGGAAAAGAAAAAGAGACGAAAAAGAGAAGGCCCAACAAGGAAAAGTCCACAAAAAACGCAATAAAGCGGGTTCTCTTCAAAGAAGAGTCAATTATTGATGAGCTGTCATCTGAGAATGAAGATGATATGAATAATAACAGCATCAATGGTAATGAAGGCGAAAATAATCTGGAAATGTCAGTTGAGAGTAAGGTGGGCGAATACGTAGTATTCTCATATGAGGAGTTATTTCCCGGCAAAATAATTAAAATTTCAAAAAAATCTGCAGTCATTTCTGCGATGCAGAAATCGGGGAAATTTTGAAAATGGCCAGAGAAAATGGATATATTAGACTACGAATGGAATGACGTCCTATGGCAAATAAATGAACCAGCGCGAATTAGTTCAACGAGAGATGTATTTTCCGTACCCGAATTAGAATTTATATGAGGTTGAATTTTTAATTTGTTACAATAAATACAATTTTCTATAGTATAAAATGAATATTTAATTAATCTCACCTAAAGGCTCAAATCCTAACTTTTTCTCCCAGTAAAAGTAAGTGTCAACTATTGGATCAAAAGAGTGTCAAAATACTAGAGTTTTTCGATTTGGCTGGGTGTCAACTACTGAACTAATGACCTTACCGAAATAAAACTGCTATATTTTTTTTACATGCATGATATGAACGAATTTCTGGTGATATTATGATAGTAAAATGCCAAGTGCAATGATAATTATTAATGTTTTTTATATAAAGTGAACCAAGTCTATGCTATGTGAATAATTGGAAAAAAAAAATCCTTAAGGTGTCAACTATTGGTACCTTTACCTTACATCCAACTTGTGTGCCGCACAATTATCCAATAATAATAGTACTTTTCCACAAATTCTATTTTGCAGCTGGTACGATCGTACTTCAGGCTTGAAATAATTTTCATACCAGTCTGCAAATAAGGTGGAATTCATCCACGCATTTTTTTGGGCTTTAAAAATGACTGGAAGCATTCGCGCAGCATGCTATGGTGATACGTTCTTTTTTTATTTGTTTGCCACTAATACACTTTTCACGGTATTCTGCAAGGGTTTTTGTCGGGAGCGCCTTCCACATTAACCCGCTCTCGTCCATGTTATATATATTGCACAAATTAATATCCTCTTCTTCTATTCTTTGTTTAAATTTTTCTACAAATTCCTTGGCCACATCCTCGTCAGCGCTACCCTTCTCCCCGTGGATATACGCCAAACGTATATTAAATTGTCGTTTAAAATTTCGCAACCAACCGCAACTTGCTTTGAAATTTGAACACAATGCGAATTCGTTTTTTAACTCGTTTGCTTTTTCTAATAAAAGCGCGTCAGAAATGATATCGCCGATCCCCATCCTTTGTGTGAACCACGCAAACAACCTGTGCTCTAAATCGTCGAACACCCGTCTCTTCAGTCGCTGCCTCTTCCTTTCCGCCACATTTCTCTCTGCAAATGCAGTTATAACTGCAGCTTTTTGACGAGTTCGTCTTATTGTTTTTGTATTTACTCCAAACTTTGCTGCCACCGTGGCAACCAGCAATGACTCCAAATCTTTTAAAATTTCCAACCGTTGTTGCATGGTTAACAATTTTCGGTTCGTTGACATTTTGAAAGATTTCACTGTCACTGTACCTAACTTGTTGTCGCTTGGTGTTTATAAATCTCCGTTCGCACTGATCTAATCTCGACGCTTGTCTTTACTCAACTGTCTGGAAGAGCGTTTCCTGAACTTTCCTCCACGTTGATCGTGGGGGTGGTTTATAGAAAAGGGTGCCTAACCTGACAACGTTGGAGTTTTTCCCGAGGTGACAAACGCTACCTTTTGGGATACGGATGCACGTGATCAGGACATGGGCCTGGACGCGTCGTACCTGGACGTAACGGTCACGGTCGGTTGAGTTGGTCGTGTTTATGATGCATAGAAATTGTTGGAAAGCTCAGAGTTTGAAGGGTACTGGTGCGAATATAGAATTTTACTTTGGTCATGCTGGTAATAAAGAAATAAACTCCTTTAAACTGTTAATTTTCCAAGAACAGGACTGGTGAATAACGTACACATGCTGTTTGACTGTAGAAACTGCAAATAAAATTAACCGTTACGTCCGCATGGTCGAATTACACATCGGGCGCACGCTTAATTTATCTATATCTATTTTTTTTACCAAACACGATGACATTTATATAACATTACCCAGTTTTTCAAATAATCCTGATCAATTATAACCCAAATTACGTCCTATATGTTGAGTATTATTTTATTCAGAACAAGCTCGCCAATATTTTATAAAATTGTTATAAAAAAATTGTTATAAAAATAAATTGGAAGGTTAGGAGGTTCATCGTTGCATTAGTGTAGTGGCTCACCGATACCAAGGGATTTAATTTTTATCATCATCCTTGATCTCAGACCCCATGTTTACGTGTACTAATTGTCGTAAGTAAACATTCATGGGTATCGAATTCCGCTTCCAGAGCTCGGTATAAGGGTCAAAGGATGCCGCCGATGACCAATTACCGTGCCAAGTCGTACATTTCGTGTGTCCAACGTGTGTCCAACGTTAAAATATAAAATTGTAAAAAGCTACTATGACACATTTTTTCTTACATCGGTTGATTTGATTAATACACATGTACATTAGGGTGGTCGTTAAAAATTAAATCTTTTGCGACGCCTCCCAAAAAGCTTCCTTATGTTGCAAAAACACTGGGGATTTTTTTTTAAATTGAAAACAACACGTGCCTCAAGACGATTTATATTAATTTTTGGTATAATCACGTTTTTGTGAATTTTTATGAGAATTCGATTTTATTCGAAATATAAACAATTATAGAACCCAAATCAATAAAAAAAACATTAGTTAATTAAAATAACAATAAGCAAAAATTTTAATTTATTCTTATTTTAATTAACTAATCTTTTGCGACGCCCCCCAAAGAGCTTCCTTATGATGCAACAACACTGGGGATTTTTGTTTAAATTAAAAACAACACACCGATCAGTAATCTCTCTGTCTTCTACTATTAACGTTGGAGCGTTTTGTAAACGGGAAATGAAATTTTTGACTTGACGAAAAAAATATACATCACACGGTTGGCATATCGCTGTGCATTTCGGCGGAACTACTTTTAAAGTGCAAGTAGGACTATTACTTGAATCATAAAATCTCTTGTCATATAATAACGGATTGGTTTGTCCGCCCCAAGAGTCCACAATGAATAAAAACTTATTCTGCATCACATAAGGTTTAACAACATTATCGAGGAAAGCTTCATAGGTATGTCCCTGAAGTTTACCAGATTTCGTACATGTTATATATACGTTCTTATATTCGTGCATTTGCTCTTCCACTGCTTGGACTACCCTTGGCCCAAAATTGCCTCCTGGTTCCTGTAAACATAAAAATACACGTGGGAGTAACTTGCCTGATAGCGTTAATGCATATTGTGCCGTATAGGAATGTGTGGTTTTATTGATACTCCCTGTTACCACTTCTGTGGCTTTTTCGCCTTTGATGGACAGTGTCCTTTGTGAATGTATTTTATATTCACATCCAGTTTGATCGGTGTTAATAATATAATCCCGGCCAAAGGATGTCGACAAATTTTTTATTTGTGTCTGGAACAAGGTGGCGGCTTTCATTCGGTCTTCCGCCGATATAATATCTCTTCTTGTTACGAATCTCGTTATTTATCTTTGCCGAATATTATTCCGTGCTTTAAATTTTGCACTCCAGGCTCGGGAGGCTATAAATTTCAAATTATCATTATCTATTTCGTTGGCAGCTTCCATAGCCCACTGCTGTAGCGTACGCGTTGTAACGTGGGTGTTTCTTCTTACGAGCTTCTATAAATCGGGCATATACTATTGAATTTATTTCTCTATACGATTCGTATATATCCTTCCTTTGCTGAACGGCTTCTTTCCACTGGGCCAGTTGACTAGCCGATTTTAATTGTTTGGCCACCTTGGTTTTAATAGATTTCCACGACCAATTTGGATGCTTCCTTGCCGCCACCACAGCTTTCTTCTTGGTGCTCCAAGTTACGATTCCTTTTCATATTTTCTTATTCGATGGGGTGTAGTCATCGCTCTCCTCCGACGAGCTTTCTATTTCTTCAAACGCTTCTTCTTCGATGTCTTCGGGACACACATCCGTCTCTTCCATTTGGACAATCTCGTCATCCTCAAATAAAAATTGGTTGTCCAAAATTTTCTTTATTTTTTCGCAAATCTTTCTTCCAAGATCTTTTCGCTGCAAAATTAATATTTCCGGTTAAATTGGATGTTATAATACCTTCTTGGAAAAGAAGATATGTGGCATGGGCGACGCCATGAGAAACGATTTGCTTGTAACTTTCGTTACTAGCAAAGTCGTCAAAACCTGTACCCCTCATTGTTGCTGTAGTTGGCGCTTGGTCCATTGCAAAACAATTCGGAGGTCGTAGAAAAAACTTGTAGACTCCTTCGCACTACGAAAAGTTTTAACGCGACGACACATTTTGGTTTCTTATATATCACTTTTCGAAGAAAGATTCACAGCGATTCCACCAATCACACTGATTTACTGCTAATTAGGAAAAACCAGAACGCCACCGGTGTACATTCGATGATTGAAATTGCTACCAGTTTATTATTTTATGACGGGAAAAATTCAATTTGCTTACAGAAAAATAACTCATAAAATACCATAAACTATTGTACTTACCGATTGCTCTATTTTACGGTCAACCGTTCCGAAAGGGTTACCTGGAACCCTTTTATGACCTTCGGCGCACATATAAAATGTAACAGGTCTAATTAGTTTAAACACCATTTTATGACGATTACTGTAATTGCATTGGCGATGGAAGATACAGGAAACAAAATAGAATCATGAAAAGAGTAAATATTCGAACGAAACAATGTAACGAATTATTGAACAACAATATTCGCCAATAGCGGACCGTCTTTTGACGGGGGTGGTGGTGGGCCTCTTTCTGCATAATATATAAAAAATGACATAATTTGAAGAAATAAGTGAAAAAATAAAAAATTCCAGCATGGGTTCGAACAGGTAACAGGAAGCTTCCGCAGCGGTCGAACTGCCGCTTAACGCCCACAGCCACTGCGGTAGTTGAGAATCGGTCAAAAATCTAGGATCTTGATCCCTTTTCCAACATAGTTAAAATAAAAATATTATTTGTAGCTAAACTATTGCAGTTGGAACAAAATTTCATAAGAATTTTTTCTTCCTTACAGCAAGCTCTATGGCCAGAAAAAATTGGGCTCGATCCGTTTACATCAGGTTTTCAACTTTAAGTCAATTTTTTATAAAAATGGCCGGCCATATACCGGTAATATTTTACAGGGTGTATATACACGTCACCCCCTACCATTTGATACCAATTTTATCCAAAAAGCGCTGATCGCACTCGTAGCCTCCGCTTGTAAGCAGACCCGACGAGTGGACAGTTACCGAGGCAATTGCAGACCCGACGAGTGGACAGTTACCGAGGCAATTCTGTAGTGTACTTTGCCTAATTGATCTAGAATTTCTGTAATGTTTGCTAACGAGTACGCGTCTCCAATTGTATTTACGTTCAATTTTCTGTAATCAATAACCATTCGCCATTTTTTGCCTTGTGTATCAGATTTTTTTGGTACTATCCAAACGGGAGAAATATATATGGAGATATTGAAGGTTGGATTATTTTTTTCTCGAGCAAGTCTTGCACTTGTTTTTGAATTTCTTTTTTGTGAATTACTGAATAGCGGTATTGTTTTGTATTTATAGGATTCTCGTCGGTCGTTCTGATTCTATGTTTTGTTACGTTAGTATTGTTACGTCAAGACTAAGTGTCACTCCTCGAGCTTACGGTAACGGTGCGGCTACGAATTGTTTCACAATAGTCTGACTTTTGCCCCCTTTTGAGTCAATGGTCAGACCAATTTACTCGGGATGGGGCTGAGTCGTACTGCGATCGAAAGGTGATGATAAAAAGATGACTAAGGTTGTGGTGAGGTCAGGCTAATTGATGGTCAACACTGGTGATATAATCTTCAATAACTTTATATTTAACAACACTGACACTGACATGTTTTCACAGATTCTATTTATATTTGTACACTTTGTTTCTTTTTGCTTTTTAACCGGATCAGATGTTTAGTCTTTGGGTATTCGAAAGGAAGGTTGGTGTTATAACTTTTATCGGTCCGCAGCGGATATCATTGTTATAGAGTCTTTCTCTGAATATCTGAGCGATTTGCAGATACTCCTTGTCCCAATGATCACACTTTGGAAATCGATAGTTATGGGTAGGAAAGTCGCCGTCCTTCGAAACGTGTCATAGAAGCAACAACTACGTTGGAAATCTACGATTTCCAACGACAGTTTGTTCTATTCCCGTTGAAGAATGACTGAGTTATTGGGTGGTAATGGTAACGGATTAAAATAAAGGGTCACAGGATATGGAATGGAATAAGACTTTTCTTGATCATGGGTCCTCTGAATTGCACTTCTTAACTGCTGACTCAAAAACTGCACTGACTGACTCTTCTAACTGTTGACTCTTAACTAACTGAACTGACTCTCACTAACTCTGACTCTCCTAACTGACTTTCTTAACTGTCTTTCAAAAACTGAGCTTCGTGGCGGAGGGCACCAATATATATACAGGATTTTGGGCCCTCCCATTACGTCGGTTTGTAACGGTTTTTGGGAAAACAATGAAGCCCTGGTCCAGCATCCAAACACCCTTATCGAGAATGCACTCGAAAAGTGATCTGTCTAACTTTCCCTTTCAAGTGTCTCTTGAGCAGGACGGGGTCTGGTGCCAGATGCATATTTTCTTGTGGACAAGGTCTTCATTGTATCTAATGCAATCTGTTGTTTAAATCTGTCTAATCTTAAGAGGTTTAGAGTTTACATTCACGACGGCTTGATTAGATTTATGTGTTTATTTCGATACTATTTATCAGTCTCGACCAGGACGATCACAGTGTTCTTTTTTCAAGGAATTTATTAGTGTTTTAAGTGCGTCGTCCTGGTGTCGAACTGGAAAAAAAGGCGTTTAGACGCGGGGACGTAACAGTATGGCCTAATTGATCTGCAGGAATGTAAAATAATTGTAAGTATTCACGCATTAAATTGTAAACGTATTGTTTTTCTTCTGTGTCTAAATGTTCTACGTGAAGGTACTGTTTTACTTTTTCGAAACGTTCCTCTGCCGTTTCCGTGTTTATAGTTCGGATTGCTGCGTTTAGTTTATGGGTGGTATTTTCTAAGGCTTTATCTTTAGGTGTTGAAATTTCTTTGACTGCGTGGAGATTTACTGTTGGGACTTCGAATTTTATTGCTGCCGCGGTGGTGTTTATTATATGTGTGTGGGCGATACCGTTCTGATTTGGTACGAGTGTGTTTCCGATATAGAGGCCACTGTTTGTATTAATTCTGTCTACGTAGCCTTCTTGGAGCTCGGTCGGTTCTAATCTAATGAATATTTGTATTTTGGCTCTGGCTGGAATTGAGTTTGTTTCGTTTCTAGTGAAAGGAATTTTTCTGTTCCCAAGGAGAATACATGATTTGGAGTATAAAATATCTGAATTTGTTTTGTTTGAAAAATGGATTCCCCAATATACCGTCTTCTTCGATTGGAAATGAATTTGATACAACGTGGAATTCTGTTGGAATGCCTCTAAAATTTATTTTGCACATGCCTAATTTTAATGTTTTAATATTAATTTGCCTAATGTTCTTACTATGCAGCCTATGATTCCCAAAAGTTCGAATATAATGTTGTTCAAGAATGTGGTTGCTAGCGGCAGCCGCATTCTCGCGTGGCAGCACCTGCTGGACACACGCACTTACGCACTAACGTCGCGCAGCGACGTCACTAGCGTCCGTGCGTGTGGACCCCGGGCCTTTCCGGGCCTTGCGACCATGCTTCCGCATTCGACACTCTTGTTCGAACCTCGGAAACAACAACACGTATTATTCCAGTGCCTTGACAAGTTAATAGTTTAATTAGTGCGACACACCGCCGTTCTACAACGTTCTCGAGTGCCGCGCACGGGAAACGATACGGCGCCACAGCTGCGTAATTAATATAATTACGCAGCGGTCGTGTTCCCGACGCGACGCGATTTACTTTACGACCAAGCCTTCCATTGGCTGTGAAGATTAATATAATCTCCCAGCCCGTCGACGACACCACACCTCGCTGCTGTACAAAAGGAAGTTTTCCGCAAGGAACATCTATCCCGGCATCTCAGTTCGCTTCGAGTAAGGGTCGTGTTCGTGAGAGGGGGATCCGTGTCCACCCTTTGGTGGGCCACCTACCTCTCTCGCGGCACATCCGCTCTGCTCGTTTGCGAACATTTTTTGGTCCTTCGAGCCGGATTGCGGGACGTCTCGAAGTGCAGCGGTGAATCTACGCAGACATCGACATCGTCGCGGAGTTTTAGAGCCAACGGCCACCGGCCAGTAGTGCCGTGAGTGCGCAAATCGCGCCGTCGATCGCGGTCGATCGTGCGATCGAGTTCAAGATGGCCGACAAGGAAGAGCCTTCCGCGTCAACGGCGAGAGTGGCCAAAGTTGGCAAAACCACCACAGGGAAGAAGGCGCTGGCATCGCCGCCGCTGAACGCCATGGTTAAGAAGGCGGCGTCGCCGCCATCTAGCGCCGCGGAGGAGAAACCAACGACGCCATCTTCTGCTCCCCTTCCGCAGCCAACGGCCACTTATGCGGTGGCGCTGATAGTGCCGGCGCCGCGCGAGGAGGGGCGGAGCTCTCGTGCTTCGTCACCCAGCGGGCTCTCGCCGGACCTCGTATTGAAAGCGAGGTCCCAAACCGGACGCGTAGCATCGCTACGCAAAATATTGGCGAAATTACCATCGGAGGCCAACGGCTTGTGCCATAGCGAGGTGCAGCAGATCTACGACCACGTCGAAGATATCAGCGTGAAGTTCAAGATGGTCCACGACCTCTTGGAGGCATCGTGGCCCGCCGGGCACGCCTCCCATGATTACTTCATGGGAGATTATCTCGAAGTGGTCAACGATCTAACATTCGACATTAAAATGAGGCTTTTTGAGCTAAAGGCTCAATTAAATGCTAAAATGCCGTGCGGCGCACCTACGACCACAGCGTCGGCCAAGCTGCCCGACCTTGAATTGCCTGCGTTTGCGGGCAATTATTTAGAGTGGGCAGCGTTCAGCGAACTGTTCAGTTCAATGATTATAGGCAACGCCTCATTGTCGGATGTCGAGCGCCTGCAATACTTGCGAGGGTGCTTGCGCGGCGAACCGCTGCAACTAATAGCGTCGCTGCCAGTGACTGGAGAATCCTTTGCTCCGTCATGGGAGAACCTGAAACTCAGGTATCAGAACAAAAGGATTATAATCCAGACACAACTGGACAAGCTGCTGGCCATGACGCCAATCAAGCAGCGCAGCGCGGCTGCCCTTGACGACATCGTCGGCACAGTCCGCGATGTCGACATTGCGCTGCAGTCACTGGCGACGCCTGAGGAGCGCTGCAATGCGCTCCTTGTACACCAAGTTGCGCGCAACCTTGACAAGGCCACGCGTGAGGCATGGGAGACCAAGCTGGGCTTGGCCCAGGACATGCCCACGAAAAAGGACATGGTGGCGTTTATCAGCTCGAAGGCGAGGGCCCTAGAGTCTGTGGAGGCAACGCCGAACACTGCCATCCAGCCCTCAAAGGGGCAGCGCACCGCGCACACTGCAACGCAAGGCAGCGCCTACATTCGCCCGGGTTTGCGAGAGCACCCGTGCGACTGTTGCAAAGGCGATCATTTCTTGATTGCTTGCGAGAAGTTCCGGGCACTCTCGGTGACTTCGAGGAGGCAGCTGGTGTCCAGGCTTGGCCTGTGCCTCAATTGCTGTGGGCGGCACAACACGGCAAACTGCAAGTCCGCCCATCGCTGCAAGCAGTGTGGGAAGACCCACCACACGCTGCTGCATCCAAGCGACGCTAAACCAGCAGCGGCTAAGGAGAGTCAGCCATCGGCTAGTACCTCCAAAACCCACTAGGGTTCCGGTGCAGTCGTCGAGACACCGTCTCGTTCAAATGGAGAACATCGTTCGACCAGCATAAGAATAAATCCTCGCAGCAGCCAACGGCTCACTGCCAAGTCCTTTTCTTCGGACGTCATGGATCGCCGATCCATGACATGTGTCCACCGCAACAGCCATACTCTCCTGGCAACAGCCATAGCAAGTATTTCTTCTCCTACAACATTCCACAACGTGCGACTGTTGATCGATGCAGGATCAGAGTTGACTTTCGTCACAGAAACATTAATTACCAGTCTGGGAATTCAACGAACACCATCCCACATTTCCATCGTTGGTATTGGAGGCAATTCTTCAACTTCCACACGTGGCATCGCCACACTGTCTTTAAAGTCACTCCATTCCACCTCGGCAGTGACAATTCACGCTCATGTTTTACAAACATTGACCACGAAGTTGCCTTCCTTTTTCATATCTCGTCCAAACTGGCCACATCTTGACAAGCTCAAGTTGGCTGATCCCAACTTCCTTCAGCCTCGACCAGTTGACATTAACATTGGCGCTGATTATTATGGGCATATCATCAAGCCCAATCTTGTGAAAGGTCCACCAACGATGCCAATAGCACAGCTCTCGATATTTGGATGGCTAATCCTCGGGCCAACGAATGCTCATCATCCTCCATCTAACTCGTCGTACATTGTCTCACTCGTTCATGATGACAATGTTTCATTTCGAGACTTGTTGGCTAAATTCTGGGTACAAGAGGAGTTACCATCTGATTCACACTCGCATCTGTCACCAGATGAACAAGAGTGTGAAGACCATTTCCTCAAAACCCATTCACGTGATCCGACGGGCCGTTACATCGTGCGAATTCCACTAAAATCTGATCCTCGTTCATTGGGCAATTCATACAATACAGCTCACTTCTGCTTGCAACGCACCCTAAAGAAATTCAAGAAAAATCCTGAATATTGTGAGCTGTATCAGAAGTTCATGAGTGAATACAAATCTCTCAACCACATGGTCAAAGCCACCTCAGTTTCGCCCAATGATCATTCGTTATACTATCTTCCGCATCATGGTGTTCTTAAGCCCGACAGCACTTCAACGAAGCTGCGGGTAGTCTTCAATGGTTCTAGTACTACCTCGACTGGACTTTCAGTCAATGATTTGATGCACACTGGTGCAAATTTACTGTTAAATATCTCTGACGTGCTGTTGTGGATTCGACACCACAAATACATCTTCGCCACTGACATCACGAAGATGTACCGTCAGGTCAGGGTCCATGAAGACGATTGGAAACTCCAACGAATACTGTGGGTTGACGAGGAGTCAAAAGAAATACCTTACAACCTTACCACTGTCACCTACGGTACCAAAGCTGCTCCGTTCCTTGCTATTAGAACACTTCTACAACTAGCAGAGGACGAAGGTGACAAGTATCCATTGGCTGTACCATCTATAAAATATGCTCGGTATGTCGACGATATATTTGGTGGTGCTGATACGCGTGAAGATCTTACTGCAATCGCAAGACAGCTACTGCAATTGTGCAGCGCGGGCGGTTATCCACTTGCCAAGTGGCACTCCAACCACCCTGGTCTACTTCACGCTATCTCACCAACCACCGAAGCTCAGACCACACCTATATCCCTAGACGACTGCAACACCAAAATTCTTGGATTACGATGGAACCCAGTCAACGACACATTTGCTTTTGCGACTAAGACACCTACACACTGCAGACTATCAAAGCGCCTCATTCTGTCTGAAGTCGCACAAATATTTGATCCTCTTGGCTTCTTAGCCCCAGTCATAATTCGCGCAAAGATACTCTTGCAAGAGTTGTGGCTGCACAAGCTCGATTGGGACGACCCACTACCGTCCCAAGTCACATCACAATGGATCGCGATCAGAGAAGATCTTACAAGCCTGGCCAGGCTCTCGACTCCAAGGTGGTTCAACACCTATAACAATTCGGTAGTGGAACTGCACGGATTCTCTGACGCATCCCAACTTGCCATGGCAGCAGTAATTTATATTACTGTACTCGAACCGTCCACAAATGCTAGAGTGACATCACTGGTGTGTGCCAAAACTAAGGTCGCACCCCTCAAAAAACTTACAATCCCGAGACTCGAACTTACCGCTGCATTGATGCTTGCCAAGCTCATGCAGTATGTTCACGCGCATATCAAACTAGACATTAACAATGTCTACTTGTGGACGGATTCTCTCATGACACATACATGGATCAAATCGCAAGCAGCCCGTTGGAAGGATTATGTGCGGAACCGTGTGACGCAGATCCAGGATTTAACACCTCATGCGCATTGGCGACACGTTCCGGGCACGTCCAACCCAGCAGACTGCGCATCTCGAGGCCTCTCAACCTCTCAGCTTGAACAACATCAGCTGTGGTGGACGGGACCACCATGGTTATCGCAGCCCAGTGATACATGGCCAAAAATTTCGACTTCCACCAACGCTTTGAGTGCACTAGAAGCTCGGCCTGGAATCGCTAACGTGTTGACAACACAAGCACCAGAGTATCACTGGGATCTAATCTACAAATACTCTACTCTCAGCAAACTGCTTAACGTCACTTCAGTCTGTCTCAACTTCATCTCACGGTTGAGACGAAGTAAACACGTGTCTGTCATGGCAGACTCTGTGACTGAAGTGGAACGAGCGAGATTGTTTTGGATCAAGGCTACCCAGTCTGCATTCTTCAGCTACGAAATCAAAACGCTCGCCAACAGCCACTCGCTCCCTTCATCTCATGTCTTCAGCCGTCTTACCGCCTACATCGACGATCAAGGAGTGATCCGCGTAGGAGGCCGATTAAGCAACGCTCTCCTCAACTACGAAGGCAAACATCCAGCTATCTTGCCTCGTCACTCTCGTCTGACAGATCTAATCATAGATGCCTCCCACAAATGCACACTGCATGGAGGCACTCAGTTGACACTGTCTCACACTAGACAGAATTATTGGATCATCGGTGGACGAGCTGCAATCAAGGGTCATGTGTTACGATGTGTGGTATGTGCTCGTGAGAGGGGGATCCGTGCCCATCAACTGATGGGCCAACTACCCCTCTCTCGAGTCACGCCATCAACGCCGTTTTCACACACTGGCCTAGACTATGCCGGCCCTCTTACGCTTAAAACATGGAAGGGGCGAGGAGCAAAAACACAGAAAGGATGGATATGTGTTTTTGTGTGCTTCTCAACTTCGGCTGTACACATCGAATTGGTCACCGACTATTCAGCCGACGGATTCATTGCCACTTACCGTCGCTTCACATCTCGTAAAGGTATCCCACACACCATTTACTCTGACTGTGGGACGAACTTTGTTGGTGCTGACAAAGCTCTTAAGGCCATGTTCGCTCAACATTCAAAAGAAAATCAACAGCTGTCGGCGCTTTTCGTCAACAACAACACGACATGGTCCTTTAATCCGCCTGCAGCACCCCACATGGGTGGAAAGTGGGAAGCAGTGGTAAAATCTATCAAGTACCACCTTCAGCGAACCGTGAAGGACACACTGCTTACATACGAAGAGTATGCAACGCTGCTCACGCAGATTGAAGCGACCCTCAATTCAAGACCATTGGTCCCGCTCAGCGATGATCCTGAGGATGTAGCGGCGCTCACTCCGTCACATTTCCTCATCGGCAAATCCATATCTACATTGCCAGAACCAACGGTTGAGCATTTACAACTACCACCTACTGCTAGGTGGCGGCTCATACAACAGTCACTGCAACGCTTTTGGACACAATGGTCTTCGCAGTACTTGCAACGCATGCAATCCATCTCGAAGTGGCATCATCCATCCAATGACATAAAGATAGGCTCATTGGTCTTACTGACCGATAAGCGTTTTCCACCCTGCAAGTGGCCACTTGCTAGGGTTCTCAAGGTTCATCCTGGACCAGATGGACTAACTCGTGTTGTCACCATCAAAACCGCAACCACAATACTGACGAGACCAATTGCAAAATTGGCTCCTTTACCAGTCTCAGATGGTGAATTATCATCAGCAACACCTTGCTGATCGCGGGCGGAATGTTCAAGAATGTGGTTGCTAGCGGCAGCCGCATTCTCGCGTGGCAGCACCTGCTGGACACACGCACTTACGCACTAACGTCGCGCAGCGACGTCACTAGCGTCCGTGCGTGTGGACCCCAGGCCTTTCCGGGCCTTGCGACCATGCTTCCGCATTCGACACTCTTGTTCGAACCTCGGAAGCAACAACACGTATTATTCCAGTGCCTTGACAAGTTAATAGTTTAATTAGTGCGACACACCGCCGTTCTACAACGTTCTCGAGTGCCACGCACGGGAAACGATACGGCGCCACAGCTGCGTAATTAATATAATTACGCAGCGGTCGTGTTCGCGACGCGACGCGATTTACTTTACGACCAAGCCTTCCATTGGCTGTGAAGATTAATATAATCTCCCAGCCCGTCGACGACACCACACCTCGCTGCTGTACAAAAGGAAGTTTTCCGCAAGGAACATCTATCCCGGCATCTCAGTTCGCTTCGAGTCAGGGTCGTGTTCGTGAGAGGGGGATCCGTGTCCACCCTTTGGTGGGCCACCTACCTCTCTCGCGGCACATCCGCTCTGCTCGTTTGCGAACAAATGTCTTCTGATATTAATGTGTGTTTGGAAATTTTGTCTACTTTTATTAAGTTTATGTCGGCTCCTGTGTCTATAAAAAATGATGCCCCACTGTTGTATATTCGGATGACTCTACGAATATTGCAGGTGGTTGGTGTTTATTTGTAATACCGCGTGAAATTTTTGTTTGGTTAATTGTCGTTGTTCCTAACGCTCTTCGGGATTGCTTCGTGTCGCGTTTTCCCGCGATGCAAGTGTCATATTTTTTAGTTGGTTGTCTAATTGTGTGTGAAACTGGCTATTGTCTCTTGATCTGTTTCTATACTGATTCTGTCTATCGTGTGAGTTACTTCGACTGTCGCGTGAATTGTTTCTGTGTGTGTCGTGTGAGTTATCTCTATGTGTGTCGCGTGAATCGTTTCTGTCTTGTGAATATCTGTCACGTGAATTGTGTCTGTACCGTGAGTAATTGTCGCGTGAATTGTCTCTGTGTGGTAAATATCTATCGCGTGAATCGTCTCTGTATTGTTGGTATCTGTCGCGTGAATTGTGTTTGTGTTCTGAATATCTGTCGCCTGAATCGTCTCTGTATTGTCGGTATCTGTCGCGTGAATTGTGTCTGTATTGTGAATATCTGTTGCATGAATCGTCTCTGTATCGTGAGTATCTGTCGCGAGAATCGTCTATGTATCGTGAATATCTGTCGCGTGAGTTATCTCTGTATTGTTGGTATCTGTCGCGTGAATTGTCTCTGTATCGTGAATATCTGTCTCTCGGATAATTATTTCGTGTGTAACTGTCGCGTTTTCTAAGCTGTTCTAGTCGAGTGTATTCCGATGTCGCGTGTCACGGTTGTTTGTGAAATTTACAATATTTTTGTGTTGGTTCCATGAATCGTAGTCTTGTCGCTGTGTGTTCTGTGTTTGGTTTATGATTTTCGTGTAGTGCTGTACGCTTTTCTAATTCGCATTCAATTGCTATAGCTTGTTTGTAAGCTCTGCTAAGTCTTGTTGAACGTAGGTTATGATTTGTATGGCAATGTCTTTGTGGAGTCCTCTAATAAACGCGCGCTTTATTCTTTCGTTTTCTTCACTAACAAGTCTTTCTTCAAGGTATATTTTCCGGGTGGAGCCGTCTATGGTTTCATTTAATCTATTTCTAATTTGTTGGGCCGTTTCTTTTATTCGCGCCGCGTACTTTATTACTGTTTCGTTATGTGATTGATAATTTGAATTCAATTTATTCGAAAGGTCTATTGTATCTGCTGTTTTGCTAAAAAGTTTTAGTTCTGCTAGTAATTGTTCTACGGTTGTAATTCTTTCGTCTCCTACGATGGATAACGCGTCTCCTATTAGTTTTGCCGGAAGGATTTTTGCGAATTTTCTTTTTCGGAATCCTGCAACATTCCGTTTACTCGCCTGCATGCGTTTGCGAATGTTTCATAAGTGATATTATGACCGTCGTAATACGGAATTGTGTTGTACGCGTCGTGGAAAGTTAGCATATTCTCTGCCATTTTTAAGTGTTGGGGAATTTGTCTTTTAAAATGTCTGATAAACGTACGGGTTGAATTTTGAATAGTGTTTAAAGCGATTTTTGTGCAGTTTTACAAACAAATTTCGAGAGCGCGTATGTAAAATTTGTTAAAATAAATTTTGTACTTACATTAGCAGTGTGTATGCGAGGGGTTTCATGTAGGTGTCCTGTCGTTTGTGTGTCTGTTATCCTTTGTTCTTCTTGTCTTCTCGTTTTCACTGACTCTAGTGTGCGCGGTGTTATTTATTTATTACATTTTTTATAATTATTCGGATGTGCGGGATAAAAGAGCCGCTGCCACCAATTTGTGGTGGGAAATAGTAGGTGGTCCGAAGGAATGAAAGAATGTACGTTTAAAATAAAAGACTGTATTCGATTGAGACTGGTGGATAAGAGGAGGGCGACTTTCCTATACGAGAGTTGACTGAGAAGTGAATTATATGCTGCACCGCGAAGACGCACAGTGGAACGAAAGCGCCGAATCTTGGACATCGATAGATATCTCCATTAAATAGCGAGATGCATTGGTTATTTCCTACGGACTTTTCATATAAATTATTTATCTACAGGGTGTCCCATTTTAATCTTTCCACTTGATTATCTCGAAAAATATTAATTATTTGAAAAAAATTTTTATACGAAAGATACTCTATTTGAAGGGGGACATTCAATGGTGGACACTGTTTTTTCTTAGGTGGAGGCGCCTCCGAGATATGAAGGTGACCTTTGTTTTTTTAAATGGAACTATAGTATTTTTTTACGCTAGACACATAGCCTGACTCAAGACGAATCCATTGACCTATAATATGTTGACCTTGAAATGTCATTGAAGGTCATTTTCAGTCACTTGAAATTTTTGAACATTACACTTCCATAAGATGTTTCTCATCTTCTAAATTCAAAAGGACGACCTTGAACATTAAGGCACCTGTTGATTCTGTCCCTGAATGATAATTCCACTTGGTTTAAACTTTCCCTGGTAATTTGCCTGCAGACATTGATTATACGGTCCTTCATATTTTGTGGTGTCGTTGGTTGTTCCACATAAACTTTATCTTTTATGTAACCCCACAAGTAAAAATCCAGAGGTGTTAAGTCTGGCGACCTTGGCGGAAAGGGTATCGGACCTCCTCTACCTATCCATCGTTCAGGAAACATTTCATTTAGGGTTTGTCGAGCCCGTCGGTCGTAATGTGCTGGAGCACCATCCTGTTGGAACCACATCCGCATTCTGGTAGCCAATGGAATGTCTTCAAAAAGGATATGTACCTCGTTACGAAGAAAATTGTTGTATCGTTCTCCATTAAGGGTATCATTAAAAAAATATGGACCCACTAAATGGCAACCAACAATGCCACACCAAACATTTAAAGACCATTGACGCTGATGTTCAACTACTCGATGCCAGTGAGGATTTTCATCACACCAATAATGGAAATTGTGACGATTCACCTCTCCCGTATTTTTAAATGTTGCTTCGTCCGTGAATAGTACGTAGGAGAAAAAGAAAGTATCACGCATCATCCTACGCAGAGACCATTGGCAAAATCTCAATCTGGCACCATAATCGGCATCAGTCAATGCTTGATGTAGACAAATCCGATATGGATGAAAGCTATTTCTTCGAAGGATTCTTGATGCAGTGGATCGTGATACGCCGACACTAGTTGCTATAGCCCGGGTGCTAATGTGAGGATTTGCAGCTACGGCTGCCAGCGTTAAAACTTCCGACCTTTCTGCACGTTGCCTACGACGATGTCGATGCAATAATCCCTGCCGAGCCCGAATCTCACAATTTCTGATCACTGTGCTACTTGGGTGCCGCCGATTCGGAAATCTTTCCCGATACATTCGGGCAGCTGCCCTATAATTTCGTTGACATTCTCTCAAAATTAAAATCATGTCAACAATTTCATTAGGCGTGTAATCAGTCATCGTAAAATTGATCACTATCAAAATTCAGAACGCTTGTAATATCTACCTACTCACAGCTTCGAAGCAACTACAGTTTAATGCCCTAGAAGGTTCTGCTAACAGATATTCCGTGTTTATAAACATGAATGTCAATAGTAGCAGTACTCGACATCGTTCTGCTGATAGATATTCTGTGTTTGTAAACATTAATATCAATAGCATTAATGTCCAAGGACGTCCATTACAATTTAGATGATGAGAAATATCTTATGGAAGTGTAATGTTCAAAAATTTCAAGTGACTGAAAATGACCTTCAATGACATTTCAAGGTCAACATATTATAGGTCAATGGATTCGTCTTGAGTCAGGCTATGTGTCTAGCGTAAAAAAATACTATAGTTCCATTTAAAAAAACAAAGGTCACCTTCATATCTCGGAGGCGCCTCCACCTAAGAAAAAACAGTGTCCACCATTGAATGTCCCCCTTCAAATAGAGTATCTTTCGTATAAAAATTTTTTTCAAATAATTAATATTTTTCGAGATAATCAAGTGGAAAGATTAAAATGGGACACCCTGTATATATTACCCCATTTTTTTGCAATTATTTATTTTAAAAAAAAAGTTTAAATATTACCGTTTACGAATCCAGTTTTTGGAAAGCTAAGAGATTGAAAGGTATTGGTATGACAATTGAATTTACTTTGTGCATACTGGTAATAAAGAAATAAACTCCTTTGAACTATTAGCTTTCCACGAAGAGCACTGATGAATGATGTACATACATGTATACTGTTTTGACTGTAGAACATGAAAATGAAGTGAACCGTTACATCCGCATGGTCGAATTATCGGATGTACCCTGAGTTTGTCTATAGTTAATTTTATTACATGTTTGCAGCTGACTTTTAAGCGTTCTAATATGCTTGATGCATGTGGACGCGATAGAAGTTGTATATAAAAAAGTTTCTGATGTTTCGTTACCCCCTGTATAATTTTTATTCTTTTCTTTTTTTTCAGTTTGTCTTGCTGTCTCTATAAATTACTAAGAATAATATCCTTTTTAACGATCGTAGATATACTAATATTAATGATACAGACCTTAACCGGCTATATAACGATCAAATATGAACAAAATAATAATAAAACTGAAACTGAACTACTTACTAATCATCCATGGCAAGGCAATATTTGAAATTGTAATAAATTCCAACGTTTCGGTCATATTGGTGACCCTCCTCAGGGAACATTAACTAATATTTACCCTTAATAAAAAACAAAACAAAATAAAATTATTTGAATTATAATGAACAAAAAGTAATTTTATAAGACCAAATATTAGGGTAATAATGTTAAAGAAAACCCAAACACCATTGTTCTAATCATTCTTACTATTAACCAAATCAAACACTAATTTACTCACTTGCTATGGATGAGAAGATTTCTGAACCCAAAAAACGGGCGTATTGGCGAGAAACGTTTACATGCTCGTCGATGGTGAGACTGATACGCACTGCGCGCACGTTACAACGTGTTACGCGATCGTAGAGAGTCGATAGAGGTCGATATCATCGATACATTGAGACAAGGCGCGAAAATTTGAAGGCAGAATCGGACGAAAATCTAACCATGTCACAGAGGTCCCGACATACAGCGCATCAGGGCGACTGTGACAGGGAGACAAATTGCAGAATTTCAGTGACCAAAATGAAAAAATGAAAAATAAAAAATATATAACTAAATACACACTAAGGATAAGATAACTTATTGCATTTTGTACCCATTGTTAATTGACTAAGGTGTTCTTTAGTCGAAGGATAGTAATAATTTACTCATTAAGTCAACTCCGAAACAGAACCGTAGAAGCAGCAAGGTGGAGTCAAACGATACAGAAATCCTTAGTCAAGATGATGTGACTAAGATGAAACATAAGATTTACAGATGTTAGTGTAAAAAATATAAAAGGATTAGAGAAAAAGTGTCATACAAAGGTTGTAATGTATATATGGACATCAAACTAATAATTCTATGATATTAGCATAATAATCATCCACTTCATGTTTCTCTGTCCTTTTATTTACAGTTTTATGTGTTAAGATGTAGAATGTTTCATATAGTAGACGTTTATTTAAATTCGCTTCGTTGTTTAAAATAGTGGTTCTGTCAAAATTAAAAGAGTGACCTTTCTCTTGATAATGGTGTACTAAATCAGTTACAAGGTGGTTAGAACTTCTTAAGGACAACTTATGTTCGTTGATACGTGACCTGAGGTATTGTTTAGTCTGACCAATGTAATTTAAATCACAATCATTACATGGAATGTTGTATATCAGGTTCGAACGTTTGTCTTTATGTATCTTATCCTTAGGGCTACTAAACAATAAATTATTACTAGTATTGATCACTGAAAAACTGACATTCACTCCAATCGACCTCAAATCCCTCGCTATGTTATCACTAATACCTGCAAAGTAAGGGATGGTGTTCCTTGACAGTTGTAGATTGTTGTTATTACTACTATTTCTTGGTACAGAATTATAATATGTGTGTATTCTTTTCCCCACATGGTAATTAACAAATTGAACAGGATAGCTATTGTTTTTTAGAGTGGTCTTGACTAAATTGATGTTTTCTTCCCAAAATGACGGGTGGGATAGTTTGATAGCTCTATCCAGAAGTCCTCTAATGAGTCCAATTTTATGCGATATGGGGTGGGCTGAATAGAAATTTAAAAATCTACCCGACCACGTCGGTTTTCTGTACCAATTAGTGATAAGTGTCCCAGGCTTCTCTACATTGCGTATCAGTCTCACATCGAGGAAGCTAATTTCACCATTTTCCTCCAGCTCATAAGTAAATTTAAGACGATCATGATACTGATTAAAAACATCCAAGAGGTCAACTATACCTTCTTCTGGGGCACATGTTATTATGTCGTCCACGTATCTTTTAAAAAACGGAATATTAAATTTCAATTTGTTAATGCAATTAGACTGTAAAGCTTCCATGACTAGTTCGGCTAAAACTGGAGAAATGGGAGAACCCATCGGTGTACCATAAGTTTGCTTATACGGAATATCATTGAACTTAAAAATCGTGGTTGACATTAAAAACTCTATTGCTGCAATAAATTGTGTTTTAGGGATTTTAGTAAATTTCTTAATTTGAAGCCATCTTTTATTAATTGACAACAGTACTAGTTCTATTGGTATGTTAGTGAACAAAGAAGATACGTCCAAGGATAATAACATATGTCCATCCGGTATGGTGACATTCCTAATAAACTCAACGAAGGACCAACTATCTTTGGTAAATTTGCTCCAATGACCTGTCACTTTGCCTAATATTCCTGTGATGTATTTGGAAAGCTTATAAGTGGGCCCACCTATAGAAGACACTATTAATCTCCATGGTGTGTTAGGTTTATGGATTTTAGGTAATCCGTATGCCCTAGGAGTAACAGCATTATGTACCACGATGTATTTGTACTCCTTTTCATCAATGTAGCCTTTTTTAAACCAATCCTTCGCGAATTCATTATTTCTTATTTGTGAAGTGGCGGTGTATTCGTTGGAAATTCGAGTATAAGTGGATTCGTCCGAAAGAAGTTGTTCAATGTTACTGATGTATTGTTCTTTATTAATGATAACTGAGGTATTCCCTTTGTCAGCTTTAATTATTAATAATTCTTTGTGGCTATTTAAGAACTTTTTTGATTTCTTGTAAAGTGTGAAAAATTGAGATGTAATTCTGTCAATGTTTGAATTGTGTTTGATATGATTATAGATTTTATTGACTATTTTGAACCTGATTTGTCTTCTGGTATTACTATCCTGTATTTTGCTAATGTTGTGTTCAATTTCCACTAAGAATTTAATCAGCCAAGTTTTTATGTCATAATTAGGAAAAGAGAATTTTGGACCTAATGCAATAATGAATAGAACGTCTTTCGGAATAACCACACTAGATAAATTCACACACCACTTAGAAATATCGACCGATTCGATGATTTCCTCAATATCATTGTTTTGTCTCTTGATGTTATTAAATTTTTGTGCACATTTGTTCTTGTGACTGCGAAATATATTATCAAATTTTTGTTTTTGCATATCAAAAAACTTATTGAATATGTTGGGTGGTAAACTACACGAAATTTGAAACCTAAGATTATTTAACGTATTTTTCAGTTGTTGTTCTTTAAAATGTACGTCTTTAATTTCCAAATTCAAAATGTTAGATTTAAATCTGAATATATGCGAATTTAACTTTGGTATCAAAGAACGGTTTGTCATGTCAATACAGAGTTTAAGTTTTTCAATATGTGTCGGAAAGGTCTTAGAGTTTTTGCAGGTCAACAAGAACAGTTTCTGGTTGGTAGTTGAAGCTAATTTGGTCAAAGTATTTGAATAATTCTTGGTAAGAGACGAACAATGTGGACCGTAATTGTTTGAAATGTATTTGAAAAAATTATTATTATCATCATGCCTGTGTTCATTTAAAGCCATTATATAATTATAAGAATAATATCCTTTTTAACGATCGTAGATATACTAATATTAATGATACAGACCTTAACCGGCTATATAACGATCAAATATGAACAAAATAATAATAAAACTGAAACTGAACTACTTACTAATCATCCATGGCAAGGCAATATTTGAAATTGTAATAAATTCCAACGTTTCGGTCATATTGGTGACCCTCCTCAGGGAACATTAACTAATATTTACCCTTAATAAAAAACAAAACAAAATAAAATTATTTGAATTATAATGAACAAAAAGTAATTTTATAAGACCAAATATTAGGGTAATAATGTTAAAGAAAACCCAAACACCATTGTTCTAATCATTCTTACTATTAACCAAATCAAACACTAATTTACTCACTTGCTATGGATGAGAAGATTTCTGAACCCAAAAAACGGGCGTATTGGCGAGAAACGTTTACATGCTCGTCGATGGTGAGACTGATACGCACTGCGCGCACGTTACAACGTGTTACGCGATCGTAGAGAGTCGATAGAGGTCGATATCATCGATACATTGAGACAAGGCGCGAAAATTTGAAGGCAGAATCGGACGAAAATCTAACCATGTCACAGAGGTCCCGACATACAGCGCATCAGGGCGACTGTGACAGGGCAACTATAAATTACTATTAAAAATATTAGAATCATCGTCAGCATTAGAATTATTCGAAGTAAACCTGTAATTGTACATTAACTGATTCGCCATGGCCCGCCGCAGCCTCATTTTGTAATTTAAATTTCTAGCGAAAAAGCAGCTAAAAGCAAAAAGTACTTGCATGGCTATAATCTATAAACCATTAAAAAACAAATGGTGAAAAGTTTTTTCTGGGCGATCTTAGGCGATTTTTGTAATTGACAAAAACATTTTTGACATCTATTATGAAGTGATATAACATTTCATTATGCATTAAAATTTTGTTCTGCTCATTTTATACTTATTAGAACTCTAACATTATATATTGCACGCATTCTTTAAGTAAAGTCGTAAAATAGAGATAATAATGGCAAATTAAAAAAGAGAAAAAATTTGTCGAGGTACCTCCTATCTGATATCAGGGAATAAATAGTGGTGCAAAATGGAAAAATACTATTGAACATAATGGAGAAGGGTCTATAATTTCATGACAATGTATTTAAATTCTATTTAAATTGTAAAATTTGAACTTAATTTTGTTGACCAAATGTCCAACGTTACAAGAGGCACTCGGTCCACTGTGAGGCGGTTCGGGCACCACCTCGCTCGGTCCCATGGTGGGACCGCGGTGTCCAGGCGTTGACGCTGGTCATTCCGCGATAAGGGTACTGTAAGAACGTCGTCACAGCACTCTTAAAGATAAGGGTAGCGAGAAGTCGTCACAAGTTCAATAACTATGGGGGACGAGTAATCTGTTGTTATCAGTGTTTATTCGTTTCTACAGTTTACTTGTCGCATAGTTATTCAAACGCGTAAATAAATATCATTTCTTTATCTGGTCATTTCCGACATTTATCTGTGTAGTGACAACAGTCAATCTTTACATATCCCAAAGAAACACAAAGATGATTCGTAACATGAACGACACGGTATAATATATTAAACGTGGTTCGAAAAGTTTCTAACTTTATTAACAACTTCCACCCGTATGATTGTTGAATAAAAGCACTCTGTCAGCAAGTTCAAAGAATTGTAATTGCAACGATAGTAGCACCGAAGTTATACAATGCGACATTTTTATAAGGGCATTACAGGTAACACCAATTACACCGGGAGAAATACTGCGTTCCGCCTTTTATTTGCCGAAAATAAACAAAAATAAACAATGATTTTTACACCACTGTTTATCCAACATCTGTAATACGTTATGTTAAAACGAAGACGTTAATAAACATTTGCGCCCTGCGGAATGTACGTAAAAATGAATTTCAGAGATATTTGAATAAACTTATCCGCGCAGCTGTCAACTTGCGCAGCAGTTGGTTATTACAAGGGGAAGACGAGGTGGAAACGTTTATATAAACAAATGAAATTACCATAATTAAAAAAATATCAAAAATCTTGGACGGTTCCGTTAGTGTTAATCATAGCATCGCGTGTCGTTGATATTTGATATCGTACATCATGAATCGAATATATGTATTCTTCCTGTCTGCTAGCCCAGTTTCACTAAAACCGAGGTCAAAGAGGAAAAAATCCCATTCGCAACGGATCTCGACAATCTAAATAAAGACGAATGAAATAAACGTGGAGAACTTACGTTACCGGTGAAACGTTACTGAAATTAATTATCCACACATTAATTCACACCAATGCAGAACCTTAGATACGATAATAAATCTACGTTAATTAAATACTTCATACTTCTAGCCTCGTCAATCCAGAACTACAGGTCGCAATAACATTTCAATTCGAAGGACGATCTCTCCGTTAACCCAGTTTAGGGTGACTCACCTAAAGAAACTTTCCGATTTGCAATGGACCTAGGCTCCCATAAAAACCTAGATAAATTAACAGTGGAAACACCTGCGTCCGAGAGCTTTTAAATTCCCATCTGAACCAATATTCAATAATCCCATTAAAATCTACATCCTACGAACATTTCGTACTCCACGTCCAATGCAAAGAAAACCGTCGAAAACAATACGCTCTGATAGCCCAATTTACCGATATTGAAACATATGAAGGTTGCTGTTTATAGTTTGTATATTTTTAACACTTTTAATACCATGCAAAAATTCGTAGGAATTTTTATAGGGGAATAGGAATATTATTCATCTTTGAATAATTATTTGTTCTTTCCGACGAATTTCAGGCGTTTCCTATGTTCGTTTGTTGCGAGAAAATCTAGTGGTATATTGTTAATTTGTAATTTACGCGCAAAGCAGCGAAAAGTTATGCAAACCTACAACGAATATTTCAGCAATTATTTTGTACACGTATTTTTAAATAAAATTTTGATTTTGCAAAGAAATCCGCATTTATATGCATTTATATGTATTATATATCGAATACTATCTAAACGGTTTTTAATTAAATGTTCTAATTTACATCGTGGAATGCAGGCAATAATAAATTTATCACGGACTAAAGTAAACAAAATAACTTTTCAATATTCATACAGGTATGTTTATCGTTACAATTAAGGGGTTACACCAGTGTAACAGCCGAAAAAAAGCAGCATTTTCATGAATGTTTTTTGGAAATATGGAAAGGCGCTAACAAAAAACTCTTGAAGTATGTTGTTAAGCATACATTTAAGTACAAAAAGAAATTTTGTTCACCAAAAAGTAATTCAAAATGGCGGCTCTACAATAATTTTCCTGAGACATCTTGACAGAAACGCCTTCCACGGTACGCACTAGAGCACGTGCAATTTTGAAACTATTACAAAAAAAAATTTGTTTCTTAATCTGCATGAGTATAGCTAGAGAAACACGTACGGATTTTAAAAAATACAAATTTTTGGATATTTGGCAGTTGTTTGAAGTTAAAACTCACTTTTTCGCCCAAAAAACAGCAGTTATTTGGTTATAAAAATTTTTCTAATTAATATATCGAAAATTCCGTACGTGCTTCCCTTCAAAATGTTGTTGCAAAGATGCGTATAAAATTTTATATGAAAATATGCAAAATTGATGGAGTTATGCTGCGTGCCGATTTGAAAAATCGTGTTTCGAGAAAAACGCATTTAAAGTTTTAAAATGAGTTTTAGACGTGAAAAAGTTAAAAAATCGTCTGAAAAAAATTTGTAAACATTATTTTGCAATCCCAGGACCATAAAGCTGCCCTTCCTGGTCCAAAAATTTCTCCTGATCCTCTTTTCTTAAACATTTGATGTTGGATCGCGCTGCTTTTGCCTCATCGGCCAACAACAACTCGGTCTGCTTGACTCGCTTAGCATCACTTTCAAGGCAAAAATCATAAGATTGAAAGCCGATATCCATCTCTAAAACCTTCATAACTCGTAATATACTAGTTAGACCATCAATGACGTTTTTACCATTTGAACGAGACTTAGGAGCTAAATTCCAAACTGTAGCATTGAAACTTTCATTACTATTCTGCGTGTAGCCTCCTAAGCCGTGATTTAACAACTCATTACGACTCAATTCATCATAAACTGGTATGTTAGCTTTCTACACTTCTTCAGGTAATGGCGATTTATGATGAAATTCGCTTAAAGTTACATTTACCGCTGTTCGTCGCATAAAAGACGTTCGAGGTGCTTGGGGAAAGGCGCAAAATTTCATACAAAAAAATTGTTTTCAGGTATAAAACGTTTTGCCTCATATTCTTGAAGGTTCAAAGTACCTTTTAAGTTAATAAAAAAAAATCGATTTTTTGAAAATTTTACACTGGTGTAACCCCTTAAGGGGGGATAAGGGTTTGCATTATCAAGAAATCGATTTTTTTTTCTTTGCTTTTTCTTATTGTTAAATATTTCGATAGTATTGTCCCAAAATTTGAAAATAATCGGAGAAAAACTCTCGAAGTTATTGACCAGTTAGTCGTTACATTTTCGGTCGGGTGTTTGCCGCGCACATCAGTGATTTTATAATAGCAGTGTGGAGTACGAAAATCTGAAATACGGGATTGTAAAGTGTAAATGAAAAGCGTTTAGATTGAGTGTCGAAGCGATACAAAAATTAAAGAAAAAACGGAGAAATAATGTACTCGGCGGAAGAGGAATTTATCTTCACTTTTGTAGAGTTAAATCATTAAACGCGGTTTTCTCGAAACCATGTTTTCAAAGTCGGTGATCACTGCCATTTAAAAAATAGTTCACCAATTCTTTTCAAACTTGGTAGATACCTTCTATACATATATAAAATACCTACCCCCAACGATGAGTATGATAATTTTTTTTACATTGAGGGGTTTTTCCAATCACAAAATGGCGGAAATTTTAGTGAAAAATCGTAATTTTTGCTTCAAACGATCGCCAAAAATTTTTAAATGAAAAAAGTAACAATTAGCAACCGTTGGGGGGAGGATTTACTCATTTTTTAACTAAATTTTATTGTTATTTTGATTTTTGATACTTTTCTGCTGAGATACAGTGATCACCGCAAAACGCCTTTTTCGAAAGGCGTTCTCGGAAAAGCTCCGTTACCGGCATATTTGTTGATATTTTACAATCAAAAAATTACAAAATGTTGTTGAAATAATAGTATCCACAAAAAGCATCGAAAATGCAAAGCTATGGGCCAAGTACAAGAGAATGTTACATTGGAATAGGTTGCTCATTAACATAATTTTTACACGGGATTTGAAATCAATCAAATGTGAGCAAGTACAAATTATTGTAGAGCAACGACACAATACTATCGCTAAGTAAATATATACAATTAACTAAATTTCCCAAAATATGGTGTCTTCTCATTTAATGACTAAATCTGTTTACTGCTCTATTAAATGTACTTGGTGGCCCGCTTTTTACGAAGCTTGATGTCAAAAACGTAACGTAACAAACATTTCTAATTTAATATGTTAACAATCTGGATGTGTGTGAGAGGAAATTACATATACATATTGTAGTGTATTTCAACAATTGATGTTAAAATAAATTAAAAAGGAACGACGTGAGATATTTAAAGGACTTTCATTCTAAACAGTAAGAAGCCCGCTTTATACTGTGGTTCAGCAACTCTCTTTTAATGTCACACATTCCCAAATATTTAAGCTTAGGGGAGTTGATACTACAGGTATTTTTTACCATCGAACCTTCGTAAAAAGCGGGCCACCAAGTACATTTAATAGAGCAGTAAACAGATTTAGTCATTAAATGAGAAGACACCATATTTTGGGAAATTTAGTTAATTGTATATATTTACTTAGCGATAGTATTGTGTCGTTGCTCTACAATAATTTGTACTTGCTCACATTTGATTGATTTCAAATCCCGTGTAAAAATTATGTTAATGAGCAACCTATTCCAATGTAACATTCTCTTGTACTTGGCCCATAGCTTTGCATTTTCGATGCTTTTTGTGGATTTCACTCGATTCGTAGAATTATGTAAAGTACAGTATGTTTTTTTATTGAAATACTTGTTATTAAAGAAATAAGGAAATAAAGAAATCAGGGAATGCAGGAAAATAAAGGAATATACAGATCTCATTATTATAATAATTTTGCAATCATGATGTGGCAAAATGTAAAAAATTATCCTTTAAATGTTATTTATGTTTAAAAAATATAGTAACCAGAACTATGTGTTTTCAAATTTAAAAAAATTCTTTGAAGACGTGAATAAAAAAATCAGAGACTCTTCCCGAGACAGTAAACATTTAGTCTAGGTACTAGGACTTGCATATATTGTCAGTAATATTGAAAAAGAAAACACATTTTAAGGAATTAACAAAATAATAAACATTTAATTATTGCAAGACAGTGACGATTTTGTACCTTTGGTTTTTAAATTCTTAATTCGGAAATTATAATAAACATAGAAGTGGCCAAAATGGTTTTATGAAAACGGGGTAAATTTAAAATAATGGTTAGTGTGAATTGCTGAAAAATGTTTTTAACTTTAGAACTTTAATATGGTCAAATGTATATCCTTGTAAACATTTTTCGATTTACGTATAACAACGTCATCATGTCCGTTAATCTTACGTATATT
The DNA here is from genome assembly GCA_917499265.3 of Mimumesa dahlbomi. NCBI lineage: Eukaryota > Metazoa > Arthropoda > Insecta > Hymenoptera > Crabronidae > Mimumesa > Mimumesa dahlbomi. The sequence goes on along the minus strand of OU824118.1, from coordinate 2,774,125 downwards.
TCAACAACGGGTTTGAACAAAAAATAGTTTTTAACTATATATCATAACATTGTTACAAATAGATAAAGCACAATTTGGAGATTCAATAGCCGAGATGGTAAAGTGTCGATACGAAGCATGTAACAAAGATTATTTAACAGTGCTGGATAACCCGATAAAAATAATTTGCCTACTTTTTCTTGGAAGACCTGTTTATAGAACAATTTGATTATGTACTAAAGAAGAGCTTGTAGAAATTTGAAGATACGCTTCGACATGTATCGAAGTTTTAAAAATGAAACACATTAATTATTGATAACACTTTGAAAATTTCCGAATGACGTACTAATGCGTGCATCATGAAGGTGTCTACCTTTCCCTCTTTTTCGTAATAATTCCTTCTCGATGTGGCGTACTATGTCTCCGGATATAAACAAATGACACCGACTTCTTTGTCTCTATCTTTCCGTCACTCTGTCGCGCTCGCACTAGCCAAACAAACGACGCGACGCGACTTGGCCACGCAAGCATGTGTGAGAGCGCGGCTGACGACAAAGCAATGCGGAATTTAACATGATTCGAATTTTTCTAGCATAAGGGCCTCTCTTTCTTTACTTCTGTCTGTCACGCTTGCACTCCTAGCGCAGCCGTAGCGACAGCCCTGAGCAACGGTGCGTCTTCGTCAATCGTGGTCACTCATTAATTTTATTTTAAACATTTCTAATTACTTTATCGGGCATTTAAGTAATATTTATTTTCAATATTTCTTAATTTATTTCTTATTCATTTGAAAAAAAGTCGGCGTTTAATCTGTTTTGAGCGTATTGTTGCGATATATTGTTAAGCTTAAGTTTCAAAATCAAATACATTTCTTTTACAATTTAAGAAACCATTATGTTAAATTTATAAATTATTGATAACCCTTGAAGATTTTCTGAATACCAATAAGCGACTCTTGTATTTGGTCCGAGACAAAACCTTGTCTCTTGATTTTTTTCCGGCATGTCTCAGATTACATAGAAAAATCTACGTTATCGACAGAAAAATTATCTCGCATGGTATGAAACATATGTTAGGGTTTGACACCGGACTGCGTGACAGGCTGAACATGGAGATGGAGAAGGAGGAGAGGAAGAAGACGACGTTTCTTACAAAAACCTCGACTTTTTAGATCAAAATATCTCGCGATTGGCTTGATGGATCTTCTCGTAGTTAGGCTTAAATTACTCGGGTGGACGTCCCATACAAGAATATCACCATAGTTTGGGAGAAATATGCGTATTTAATGCGTTTGAATACCCCGAAAACCTCGATCTAATTCTTCCGGAAAAGAGTAGTTCAGGTCTACCAGTCGGGAACTCTTGTACTTGGCCCGAGTCAAGACCTTAACTCTTGATATAATGTGCACAAGATTCGAACAAATTTGCTTTATTCATACGTCTGAAAAAAAATCGCAAAGAAAGTGTTTTTTTTTGCCGTGAAACCCTTATCCCCCCTTTAATGGAAATAACGTTAAAAGATCTTTGAATCTAAAGATTCAAAGTATTGTAGTTATTTGATCGGTCATAGTAGGTTTAGCATTAACTAAAACTATATATTCTTATAATTAAATTCACGTAACAATAAATTTATTACGGACAATATTAAGCAGAATAGTATGTAAATAGCATGTATAAAGTGTTTTTCTTCCACATAATTAATGAAAATCGAGTCAAATTCGACACTCGCAGTCTAAAGTTTAAAATCGATCATTTGAAAAGTCAGGACAGCTTCGGTATCAAAAGCACAAGAAGCCGGCATTCGATAATTTCATCGGCGTGCATATTTCCCAAACTCTCCGTACACCCTGTCAATCCCAAAGAAACCGATCGCGATAATCTAAAAAGCGCGATAAATTGCCACACAGCTATAACATCCCGCTCGTAGATAGAGACGAATAGATACGGTTTTAGTATCGAATAGGTGCATCGGGGCTCGATAAAATCGAAAGGGGAACGATAGGAGGATGAGAAGGTGGGCCAAGTTGGGGAAGGTGTGTGTGGAGGACAGAGAAAAGGCGGAACGATCGTCAAACGGGTTGTCAAAAACGTCAGGTGGGATTTTGGGTTAAGGGTAAGAGAGGGTGTGAGTATGGGAGGGAGAAGGAAGCAAAAAGGAGAGTATATGGAGTGCAGGGACGGCGGCGCTGGTGACGGGTATCGGGTAGGGGTTCCAATACGGCCTTGGATAGCGAACTGTGGCTCAGTTTGGTTTCGTGGATCGACGCGGGTGGTTCTCGCATCGGGCATTGTTACCCGTGTCGAGCGCGATACACGTTGTTTCCCCGTGCGTATCTGACGTCCGTTTGTTAAACCTGCTCCGCCGGACACGCGGTGCGTGCCTATCTCGTGGTGCGCGAATGTAGTTGTGACAGAGAGAGTGCAATATTTCGTGCTAAGGGTTATTACGAAGGCTGTATTTGGATTAAGTGCGCCGTTGGAATATGAACGCGATGTCACAATGCTGGATGGTATTCTGTCTGTTTCTTCTGGGATGCAATCAAGGTTGGTGCTCGTCGGTTTCACGTTTATCCTGAGCGGGTTGTGTATGGATAAGACTCGATTCAAATGTGTACATTGGAAGCCTTGTATTCGTTCCGATAGGGGGTTGGGGTTTGTGTGCAACCCACGTGCTTCCGTTCCCATTTTCGCGATACCAGGACACTGTAGATATAAAAGTCCAAGTGCCATCGTGACGGGGAAGCGTTGCCAAATTCTGGATGGGACAAGCCGCAGTCCGATAAGTAAAGAAGCGATTTCAAACTTGACCTTTAATCCGCGACGCTTTTAGTACTGTTAAACTGTACCTCGAGTTCGTTGTTTACATCTCATCCATTTCCATGTATTCCGACACGACGTGCTTCGAGAATAGGGAGATTAGAAAAGCTATCCACAGCATCGAAAATGCAAAGGTATAGGCCAAGTACAAGAGGATGTGACTTTGGAATAGCTTTCTCGCTAACATAAACTTCATTATACAAAATATTTGAAATCGAACAAATGCGAGCAAGTACAAATTATTGTACAGCATCGACACGATGCTATCGCTAAGTAAATATATTAAATTAACTAAATTTCCCAAAAAGTGATGTCTCCTCATTTAATTAATAAATCTGTTTAGTGCTCGACTAAATGTACTTGGTGGCCCAATGTTACTTACTCACGTACCCCCTTCAGATTTTGGCGAAAAATTAAATTTTCGAAAAGTACAACTATTATATGTTCATCTGGCGTAGAATTTCCTAACTAAATCAATGGTACCAGTTTCAGATCGCTATGTCAAAAATTGAGCGAATGCCGAACAAAAACTGCTCTAAATTGATGAATTTTCGCGAATTTCGTAATTTCTTCGTCATTTCCGTAATTTTTGAGCTATGCAAATGATCCAGGGCTTTTTCGGCGCGTTATTTAAAACGAAATAAGACGGTGAAAGATTCAGGTCGACGTCTAAAAAGTTGTGCAAATAGCGAGCGAATTACCAAAATAGCGACAAATCTTCATCTACACGGTTCAAACTTTGCCGAAATGTCTACAAATTTTGGCCTTATCATACCGAACGAAGGAAAACCAACTCAATTTCTATCACCTCACTCCTTAAACGAACCTTTTGTCACGAATCTGCACAAAACGCGTCCCTATTAGTCGCCTCGTACGACAGGCAGGGAATACCGTGGGTATATTCTTTCCCCAACCCACAGGGGAATGTATTTTAAACAAATCCTGATTTACGATAATACTTTATCACATACTAGTGTTATTCCTTAAACATCAAAGTACTAATCTGATCCACGAAGATCTGTAATTGCAATAGGAAAAGGAAAATGAAACAAATACTTAGAATTTATTGATAACAGTTTAATCAATAAGTTATTTCCGATATTTTACAGTACTTTCAAATGTATGACACAAAGTCATTATATTTGCAAAACATATTAAAGTATTGTATTATCGTTCGATTCAAATTTAACCACATCCTCATTTTTAAGACCATGCTAATTATACTTAAAAACTATAATCTCAAAGACACGTCTGTCAATGAGATCACGATATAGGCGGTATTGAAACACGTTTCAATATTACTAAAACTAATTATCCCCATCATACGCCAATTAAGTATTCGCGGGACAGAAAAAGAACAAACATGCCATTTCCCTATTACGTATAATACGAATTTAACACTTTACCTACCGCTACCGGTAGGCAAACTGTTAATAACGCGGAACAAGCAAATCAGTCGCGTTCTCTAAATTATCGAGAAAAAACAAATTTTAATTGGCGAATGATAACCCCCGCGTTTTGTCACCAGAGTGCCAAAACGACTCTGTTAGTCGCCTCTTACGACAGGAAGAGATTACCGTGGGTGTATTCTTTCCCCGACCCACAGGGGACTAATTAATCTACTAACATTTAATCAAAATTAAAGCTTACAAATTACTAATATTTTATCAAAGTCCATGATATGGTAGTAAAACAATGATCACTGGGCTATATCATAGACACAGACAATTTATACCTATGCTTCATTTACGCAATCGATGCGAGTAAAAGAGTAAAAAAAACTTATAATCTATTCGCGGAAAATCTGCTCGATACCATTTGTATCGAAGCCAAAAAGGTTCGATGCAAATAATTTCGACGCAAATCTCACCACGGAAAGTTTCTGAAGATGGAGGCGCAATCAAACCACTACCTCCATCCACCCCCCTCTTTTAAACTAATTCAATTAAAGAACGATCGTCTCATAGACACGTCTATCGATGAGACCGCGACTAGAGGGGGGTATTGAAACGTGTTTCAATATTACTAACACAAACCATCACCATCACGCGCCAATTATTCGCGATATAAAAAAAGGAAACAAAAAGAGAACTATAGAAGGAACGACTCAACGAGAAAAGCAACTCCATAATCAAAATCTGAACGCGGGTGATTCTAAACGTTTACCATAACGCGGCGAAAAAACAATTTACACACTTACACAGTGGCTCGTACAACGATCTTGAGAAATACCCGTTTCACACGACTTTCCCCGAATCATGGTCCACCGATACAAAGAGATTCACCTAGGGTCAATTTACAGGAAAGAAATCTCAACGAAATTCGGTCGAGGATCACTTCAAAGATGAAACAAATAAATCGCGGAACTACAGATAATTAAGACGAACTCTACACAGATTCAGTCGAATAAGACTTATCGGTCCGGCCGCTACCGACAAGCCTGATACGGCTAATCCGAATCAAAATGGAAATTTATTAATATTAATTAAGAACGGTTTGCCCGTCTATGCGATCCCAGATCGAACCCGAGAGTTCGACTTTCCAAACAACGCTAGGCCACCCAAAGTACCGATGGAACCATGATTTGACGAAAGCCACGCTCCACGATTACATCGCAAGATCGCGGTTTAACCAAATAGCCGTGAGGCTCTTAGGCCGACTACACGGTTTATCGTGTTGTTTTAACGCCAGGGGTATGACAAACGTGACAAATAACGAACAAATGATTCTACTTTAAACATGAAAAATTCCAGATAAAGATCTATTCCAGATAAACTGAAGCTAAATACTGCAGCCTGAAGATCAAAGCTAAGGCTGAAAATGAATTTAATTACGCGGAACGATAAAAAAAAGTCGCGTTTTCTTGATGGTCGATGAAATACGAAGTGGAATTGGTGCGTGATATCCCCTTAAACTATATCGTTTTGTCACCAGAGTGTCCAAAACGATTTACAGGCGATTACACTTTATATGAATACAATAATTAGCTTATTCTAGTTCCTCGGAGTTGGAGAGAAAAATCCTAGTTGTCAAACGTAATGAACAATTGCTGGCCATGGGTAATTGCGTCAGAGTTTAAATCATTCTTAGTAGGGCTCAAGTTTTGGTGATTTCCACTCTCATCCGTTTTCGACAAATGCTGATGAGTGGACCCAATGGCAGTCTTCTTCAGTCTTCTTCAGTCTTCTTCAGTCTTCTTCAGTCTTCTTCAGTCTTCTTCAGTCTTCTTCAGTCTTCTTCAGTCTTCTTCAGTCTTCTTCAGTCTTCTTCAGTCTTCTTCAGTTTTCTTCAGTCATTTGTCAAGTTCTTTGACACGCTTCAGTTTTCACAACTTCATATGTTTTATCGTAATCAACTAGTCATCGTGTGACTACAAGTTTCATCTTTAAACAATACGAATTTCGCACGCGAAAATATGTTCCTGGTTTCACGGTCATGAACATTTTTACAAAACTGATTTACTAAATTGAAAAAATTCCGCGTAGATCGCTTCCACCGATTGAACTGATCATAGTGTATTGTATTTATTATATAATATACTTGATAAAATGACTCGAATACTGCTACTTAAATCATTGAAAAAGTGAAAAGAATATAAATTTTGTTCAGACAAATTTCAAAACTTTTAATGTATGTATTGAAAGCTTCTCAATATTAATGCATAGAAAATTATATATTGAAAACTTGAATGTTGAAGACTTGCATAACATTATACGATATTGTACTAAATAATACTGTTCGATGTAAAATGCAATTTATAAATCAATTCATGGCAATATTCCCTTCAACAAACGCTTGGTCCTAATGGTTTTAAGTAGCATCGTACCAAGCCGGCGATGTACGATGCGGTTCGCGAGTCACATGGCCGCATTAGATTATAGAAATGATTTATATTAAAAAATAAAGAAATCGCGTGTGTCTCGTGGAGACAGTTTCGGACATTTAATTAATATATATATATATATGTATTATAGGATAAAAACCACGTGTGTCTCTTAGAGACAGATTCGCATATTTATTGAAAAAATTGGTATAGTTCCTGCACGGTATTAAAAATGTACCTCGGTGAGACACTCTGGGATGATCCATTTCGGATTATCAGTAATTTCACGAAGCTAAAGGTGCAGCCAGCGGTGACAAAAAAAAACGACCCGGCGCGGATGGCAAGTGCGCAAATTTCTTCTATCTGCACACTGTTTCATACTCTACCCCTCTGCTTTTTCCAAAAATCCAATTTATCAAATTTACTCGAATCAAACTCTGGACTTTATGAATTATTAAAAAACTCGCAAAATATACTGTTTGTATTCTTAAAACTCAAGTCAGAAAAGTACAAAAAATATCTCAGTAATTAGTTAAATGACTTTAAAAATCGTTGAAATTATAAAAAACAAATTAACGACTCTATTAGAAAACAAGTCAAGTGCAGCAAATATTCTAATATGAACACTTTTGAGAAATATTGAACATGAAAAATGACTCGAAAACTTTAATGCAGATCGGGGCAGAGTCTTCACGGGGAGCTCACCTCGACCCGTGGAACTAACTACTTCAAACTACTACTACTACTACTACTACTACTACTACTACAACTACTATTTACGAGCATAGTGACTTAGTAGTAACGGAATGACTGCCCATTCCGGAATTGTCAAAATTAGACATTCCAAAATGGGCAGCCATTAGTTGCTGCCCTCTTCTAGACAATTTGTCGGGCCTCTTCGGCATTTAGTCTCTTCTTGCTTCAGGCCGGAGCCCAACCTGTTTCTGCAAGAACATTCGGAACCAAAATATAAGAAAACCCTAACACGCGCCTAATACAGACAAACGATGAGGCTAACAACGTGTGGACAAGTTAACAGCTTATTCTCAGAAGAATGACAACTGCAGTCCGTGCAAACGTGTTAGCCAGTAGAAGGACGAATGTTCAAGCAGAATTTACTTAATATTAAAAAGAAAAGATTATTAGCCTGACCTCCAGAAGCAGAACACCACTGGTTTCCTACAGTCGAAACAGTGATACCTGCCCTGGCCCTTCCTACTTAAAATTAATGCACACATTCCAGAATTTAAGTTACCTGCCTACCTATCACCTATATTTAAAAAAAAGAATGGCAAAAACTCAAGCACACCAACACACTCTCTCCACGATTCTCAAGCAAAGTCAGTGCGCCCCCCTACGAGCGACATTCCGGGACGTCTCCGACACAGACTCGAAAAACAATGCACACCTTAAAGTACGTACCTTTTTGTTGAAATCGACTCACAAGGCCAGCGATTATTGCGATTTATGTAGACTTTATTAGAAATTAGTCTTTATTGGGAAAAATGTAAAGAAAAGATATTTACGTAAAATATGTGAATAAAAAACGGCAATTAATTCGTAGCTCGAACAATTACTACGTTTAACAATAATGCTTCTACGTGTTGACTCAAATTGTATATCAAATAAATTGTATATTGTGAAATTCGCAACAAAATTGAACATGAATTGAATAATGTAAAATTGTGAAGAAATTAAGGTTTAATTCAATTGATAAATTGCAAGAAATATTTGACTTTCAACCGACGCACGATCCACGAAATACTTAATTACTATACACACACTCACACCGGTGTGGAACCGTACGTCGTGTACAATCGCTAACGCTTGTGAGCCGCCACAATAGTATTATTATAATTAATCAAAAAATCAGCCACGTTCACCGCCATCACCCATTCGTGCAGCACCTGGGCCCACAAATGAGTTCAAGCCAAATAGGGACATGAATGTGGCAAATATAAAACTAATTAAAACTAGTGTCGATGTATGCTGAAAATCCTGAGCTACAAAATGATTATTAACATAATGTTTCCAACGATCTAATCACTCATTTAAATCTCAGTCTAAAAATTCATTAAAAATATACGTGATAAAGTGACTCGAATATAGTTTATTTAAATCACTCAAAAAATGAAAAGATTATTTAAGAAATATTTCAAAACTTTTAATGTATATATTGAGAAACTTTCAATATTAATATGTAAAAAAGTATATGTATATTAAGAACCGTTGAATATTTCATGTATTGAAAAAAATATATATGTGTAAAGCTTTAATGTTTAATATGGTTTTCAATATCATTAATATTAAACATCCCCATCACACGCCAATTATTCGTTAGACAGTTAAAGGCAAACAAAAAGTGAAAGTGAAAAGGTCTGGTTACTTATCGAGACAACCAACTCCATAATCAAAATCTGAACGCGGATGATTCTAAAAGTTTACCATAACGCGGCGAAAAACAACGATCTTGAGAAATACCCGTTTCACACGACTTTCCCCGAATCATGGTCCACCGATACAAAGAGATTCACCTAGGGTCGATTTACAGGAAAGAAATCTCAACGAAATTCGGTCGAGGATCACTTCAAAGATGAAACAAATAAATCGCGGAACTACAGATAATTAAGACGAACTCTACACAGATTCAGTCGAATAAGACTTATCGGTCCGGCCGCTACCGACAAGCCTGATACGGCTAATCCGAATCAAAATGGAAATTTATTAATATTAATTAAGAACGGTTTGCCCGTCTATGCGATCCCAGATCGAACGCGAGAGTTCGACTTTCCAAACAACGCTAGGCCACCCAAAGTACCGATGGAACCATGATTTGACGAAAGCCACGCTCCACGATTACATCGCAAGATCGCGGTTTAACCAAATAGCCGTTAGGCTCTTAGGCCGACTACACGGTTTATCGTGTTGTTTTAATGCCAGGGGTATGACAAACGTGACAAATAACGAACAAATGATTCTACTTTAAACATGAAAAATTCAAGATAAATGTTTAAGTTAAAAATGAAAGTTGAAAATTGAAGATAATAATTGTAGTTAAAAGTTAAAGATCATTATGTCAGCTTAAAATTGATTTAATAACGCGGAACGAGCAAAAAAGTGATTGCCTTTATTGTCGACGGAATTTGGCGCATGATATCCCAATCCCAATGACATACATTTATTTAAATCACTTTGCAAAAATTCGTTGAGAATATGCTTGATAAAATGACTCGAATATAGTTATTTAAATCATTGAAAAAGTGAAGAGAATATAAATTTATTTAAGACGAATTTCAAAACTTTTAATATAAGTACGTATTGAAAGTTTCTCAATATTAATATGCAGAAAAGTATATGTATATTGAAAACTTCAATGTTTTAATGGAAAACCCTTGTTTGATTCCTTATTCAAAGGAGGTGTTCTAAACAATGATAAATGTGTTAAAAATAATCCTTTGAAACCAGAATCTAAACACCGCGAATTGGTCTTCTTGGGTACATTCATAAAATAGAACGATTAATATGAATTTCTTCCGTTATCGGAAATCATGTTACGAAAAATATAAATCACATGAAAACTTTAATTCAATTTAATTCGTATGAACCTCATACGTGAAAATATCAAACTCTTTTCTCGAAAATATATTCCGAGTATAGTTTTATTGCAAGTACTTTACGCGAATTCAAATACAATTAAACGCAGCTTAAGGATATGAAAATTTTAATCGAATTACGAAAAAAACGTACGTGAAGCTAAAAGCCACAAGAAGACCCATGCCTGAGCTAATTAAATATTCACAAGTAAAAGTGGTGTGTTACTACCCACAAGCGTAAAGTATCAAATACTTTACACTCGCGATCACTATGCTCGCTACGACATTCAAATAAAATACAACCGATCACCCGTGTCGCTTCGGACCTTTACATCCTACGACATGATGGAGTGATCGGAGGAACCAAAAATTTTTCGACTCACCGGCCGTAGAGTTCTTCTGCGTCTTCTAGAGTTGATACTACGACCGGTATATCTGCCGATGATCTCTGTAACGTAACAAGAAGATATTCTTTATAATTCAACTGTATTTCATTTCACAATTTTGGTAGAGTTGGAATGGAAAGATTCCACTTTCGCTCGATCTTCCTTTTCAGAAATTTAAACAGGAATACAATTTTGGCGATATTTACCTGCTGCCTGATGCGACGACGCCCGATGGAGGTCCTCTCCGCAGCTGCTGCATACCACTACTATATCGCGACGCATTTCAACAAACAAATAGAAAAATAAACAGACTACACTCCCGACCGTAATTATTTCCGGCGAGCAAACTGACTCTAATGTCGCGGTTTAAAAAGTGTCAGAATTTCGCGACCGAATATGTTACGTTGTAGCAGTCCATTTCAATTCTTTCGGCGGTTTTAAATACGCGGTTATCGAACAAGCACAATTTTTAATAGCGCAACAACACTGACTCTATTTCGCGAAATACTGTCTCTCGGAGCAAGTGACTCTAAGACCGCATTGCGCGCGATCACACAAGCTGAAAATAAAGGGGAGGGTGCACACAAATATACCATGTATCACGCAGAATGACACAGTTGTTGGTTTTGTACGTCTTATTTTTTTATACCACGCGCTGTTGTTAGGAATATTGCCTTTGTCCTACTGTTTCTTGTAAATTAAAATTTAAAACGTAATAATGAATTTCTCCATATAGCAGTGAAGTATATTCTTCACTCTAAAATTTCTCAACATTTATTTTATATTTGAAATAGCGTGAATTTGTATTCACTAAGAAAAGATTTAAAAATGTAAATATGATCAGTCAAACCGATTGTCGATACGTAAAACAAATACGAGATTTGAATAAATCAATGCCAAGTTTTGTAGAAACATTCTCAAACCCTTCGCAAGGAAAATATTTCTTATATCCGGTTTGCGAATAAACAATGCGACGATGACTCGATTCGAATCGATGAAACTCACGGAAAATATAAATTCCCGTTGTAGTTGAAACGACGACAATGGTAGTTCCGACCAATGTCAAGGTCGGTAGCAAGTAAGGTGTGACCGCTGCGATGCCCAGATTTTCTTGTTTACGTATACGTCACAAGATCGCGACGTAGTTATCTGCTACCCTCCAAGAGAATTCACCGGTGCGAACTGGATTTCACTTTGTTGGTTGAATCTGAAATTACAGACAAAAATACGATTGGAATTATGTTCTTAGAATTTAAACTGCAAAAAGTGAAAGTATGAATAATAATGTTATGCACATTCCAACTATAAAAACAGTGAAAATAAAGATTAAATATTATGAAATTACGGTTAATAGAAAATAAGGCCAAAAATGTAATGATATAAACTGTAAAGTTTGTCGAGTTGAGAAATGAATTGCAAGTATAGCTTTGATTAAGCAAAGGTAAATGTAGAGGAGTGCGATGTACCTTAGAGAGCACCAGGAAGCACACAGGAGGAAGTCATGACACCGCCACAGTTCGCCGATGACTGATGCGTGTCGATGTAGGTAGTACGTGACAAAATCATGTCGGACAAACTCGGTGTTATTGGGGGGGGGGGGGGGGGGGGCAGGTAGCGGAGCGTGCACATGCCCCCGGCGTCGAATATTTTCGATCTATTACAACATAATAAAACTTGTACAAAACTGGAACCAATCTTAATAAAACCCTACTATCTTGATAATTTATAGCTAGCAATAAAATAATTTAACAAAATTGTGTTTAAAGAAAGGGTATCGACCTTTACCAACTTCGCGCAAACTCGAAAAAGATTTTATAGCTTCAATATAAGACACCGCGTGGTAAATCACGGTTGAAAATTTATAAAAATAAATACCATTTTTCATTAATTTGTATATTTTAAATATATAAACTATTTCTCTATTAAGCGAACCGAAGCGAATCAGAAGTTATGCAAAAATTATTGTTAATAATTTTATTAAAATTATTGTTAATAATTTTATAGTAACTAATTGTAACCGAGGGATATGTCGTACTGTATCAGTAATGTATAAGGAGTACAGGAAATATAATGTAAATGATCGATACATAATGGATAAGCTTGAAATTAAATGAATTATACCCGAGGGAGTCGTCCGGAGCGAGTTGGGAAGAGTAGTTGACGCCAGGACGTTCTATCACGGACTAATGGTTATCCGTGTACTTGGCAATGTCAGGTTGAGTATGTTTGAGTTTGGCCGTACTGGATCCGCCCGAGCGGAACAATTAAGGTGAGAATAACAGGTAGGGACTTGCCGGGCAGGTACGGACGGTACCGGCGGCTACGAAAAATTGTAAAAGAGTAACTTACTGATAATTTCGCGATATTTTTCATACTCGCGACCATGCATGATTACTTTCGCTCATTATGAATAAGTATCGGTAACATTTTAATCAAATTTGTAATTTATATTGCGCTACTTTATGACAATTACGATTTTCATTTTGTACTCGTCATTTTCGCTTTCTTTTAATTATCCATCTGAATCTTCCATCACCTTATTAAGGTTCAAAATGCGCATTCGAAACATATTCGATCATTTTTATATCTTGAAAATTGCGCGAATGGCGAGCGATGTATGAAAATCGCGAAAAATCGTCAAATTATGGCAGTTTTTTGGTCGGCATTCGCTCAATTTTTGAGATAGCGACCTGAAACTGGTACCATTATTTTAGTTAGGAAATTCTACGCCAGATCAATATATAATAGTTGTACTTTTCGAAAATTTTATTTTTCGCAAAAATCTGAAGGGTAGGTCAGGATTTTTTGCGATTTTTGTTTTTCCCCCGCCATTTCCACAATTTTTTAGATATCAAAATGATTCTTTCACTGGCTTATTCGGCTTCGGATTCCGCGTCCAAAACGTCCAGGATCACTTTAATAGCTGAAAAATTACGGAAATGGCGAGCGATTTACGAAAATCGCAAAAAATCCTGACCTACCAGATTCAGATTTTTGCGAAAAATCAAATTTTCGAAAAGTACAACTATTATAGGTTGATCTGCCGTAGAATTTCCCAACTAAAACAATAGTACTAGTGTGGTATTGATATTTTTGAACGAATGATATTTCATGAAAGTCGGATTGCGTGATTACGGAGTGCGAGGAAAAAGTGTTTAGACGACTGTCATGAGCGAGCGAGGAATGTTTGTATCGAGTGACTGCGTGAGGTGCGAGAAAAGAGTGTTTGGACCGAGTGACAGTTTTTCGGTTGGATGTATCGAGTGACTCTTTGTGCGTGGATCTAGAAAGAATGCATGGTGACCCGTGACCGAAAAGTCGGCACGTGGCAAGAGTGTGTGTATGCGTGTGAGAATGAAAGCGGGAGTCGAAGAGGAGAATTGGTTGCGAGGAGTTGCGAGGAGTGTTATTCTATTGCGAGGAGTTTTTATTGCGAGTAGAGTGTGATCGGGAGTTAGAAATATTAATTATTTAGTAATAAACACTTTTTTACACTATTAACAAAGAACATCTTGTTTCCACCACGAAATATCCCACAAAATTGGGGGCTCGTCCGGGATATTTGTGGCAATACTCGTCCGGGATATTTGTGGCAATATTCGTCCGGGATATTGTGACAATATTCGTCAAGGACATTTTTAAAGCCACGTGGTGCGGTAGTGTAAAGAGTGCGCGGTGAGGACAGATTATTTTGAGGGACTATTTTAAAAAGTGTGCGGTGATAAGAGACAATTTTTGAGGAAATGTTTAAGTGATAAAAGAGTTCGTGGAAAGTGCAAATACGATGGCGAGTGAAAAATCAAGGGCGGAATTGCTGCGAGAAATGGACTTCCTGCGGAGAGAGAAGAAATTGATACGACGAGAGATAGAGTTGTTGAAGATGGAAGAAGCGTTAAAATCCTATGGTAGTGAGCAGCGACAGTCCGGAGGAGCGTGTCAGGTACAAGGACAGTGGTCAAGTGACGGACGAGGAGACGATGGTGCAGTCCAGCAGGACCACGACAACAGAGATGACCGAGAGTTGCGGCTGGAAAACGACGAGCGGCCGAATGAGTGCGAGATACGGCCGGACGAATGCGAGATGCGGCTGGACGAGGACGAGGACGAGATGCGGCCGGACGAGGACGAGATGCGGCCGGGCGAGGACGAGATGCGGCCGGGCGAGGATGACATGTGGACGGAAGACGACGGATCGCGGCCAGGTGACAATGAGAACGAGATGCAGAAAGGCGATTGCGGGATGCGGCAGGACAAAGTCGAGGTGCGGACGAACGGCGACGGCACGCCAGCAGGTAGTAGCGAAGAGGTTCAAACAAATCTCGGAACACGTGGAGGTCCAGTGCAGAGACAGGTCGACAAGCAGCGGCAGTGTAGCAGGCAATTGCAGATCGAAGAAGGATTGCGAGGTACAAAACTTGAAGCAGGTGGCGGAGAAATCGCAGGTAATGGGCAACAAAGAAATAATAAACGGTGGTTGACTAGCGGCGATGAAGTAGGAACGGACAATGATAGGCATGAACACAAAAGAGTCGTTAAACGATTATTTTCTTTCATTTCGAAAAGGTACGAGCAATTTATTAATGGCGTGCACAATGAAGGCACGAAATATTGTTATCTTCGAGGGTTTGATTGTATGGTAACGTCATATTTTGAAAGCGCGGGTAAGATCAAGAAATATAATAAAAATCATGAATTAGTGGAACGAAACAAACTTTTGATAAACACGATTGGATTTTGCGGAATGCCGTTATATTTTTATTCTGATGTAGAAGTTCGAGATACGATTTCCAAAGTACGGCGCGAAAACATTAATAAAAGAAAGAGAACGTGCAAAAAATTGTTGTTTTGCGAGAACATTATTTGTAGTGTAGGTATTTTAGTTGCGTTTTAGTTTTAAATAGAGGATAGGAAGTGCTATTGTTCAACAGTTAAGTGTAATGATTTGAAGTGTGATTATATTAATTATCTAAAATTGCGTGCGGTTAAAATGTGGATAGTGTAAAGATTTATAATTCGATAGGCATAGGGAAAAATGTATTATGGTTCATTTAATTGTAGGGAAGCGTTCGAGGATGAAGTGTTCTTTTATTTGGTATTTCGATTGTTATTACGTAGAGTGAATTCATTGCGATGGAAATTTGAAAATAATTCTAGTTGCGGCATAATATTATAAAGAATGATGGATTAAATGTGATTGGCGATGCAGACATATGGGGTCATATGTCCAGTCAGGATGGGCGAGTGTGGTATTGATATTTTTGAACGAATGATATTTCATGAAAGTCGGATTGCGTGATTACGGAGTGCGAGGAAAAAGTGTTTAGACGACTGTCATGAGCGAGCGAGGAATGTTTGTATCGAGTGACTGCGTGAGGTGCGAGAAAAGAGTGTTTGGACCGAGTGACAGTTTTTCGGTTGGATGTATCTTTCTGGATGAGAAAGGGGTATCCATCAACGCTCAGCTGAGATTTCGCCGAGCGACAGCTGTGCCCCTCTCCCCGCTAACCGCTCGTCTATACTTTTCTCGCGTAGATGCCTCCAGCCGACGTTCAAACTGCGCGGGTCGGAAGTCGGACCACGATATTTTGGAAGCTTGTATCTCCAAAACGGGGCTTCAAATAAAAAAAAGGTAAAGGAATTTTCGATTTCTTTTGTTATAAACAATCTACTTGTTCCCGCTTGCTGCATAATTTTGGGACACCCTGTATATAGAAGGTATGTACCAAGTTTGAAAAGAATCGGTGAAGTATGTTTTGAATGGCAGTGATCACGGACTTTGAAAACATGGTTTCGAGAAAACTGCGTTTAAAGATTTAACTGTACAAAAGTGAAGATAAATTCCTTTTCCGCCGAGTATTTTACTTCCACGTTTTTTCCTTAATTTTTTTGTCGCTTCGCCACTCAGTCTAAACGCTTTTCATTTACACTTTACAATCCCGTATTTCAGATTTTCGTATCCCACATTACTATTATAAAATCACTGATGTGAGCGGCGGTATAAGAAAAAGCAAAAAAAAAAATCGATTTCTCGATAACGCAAACCCTTACCCCCCCCCCCTTAAGGGACATCTGTTTGAAACCTAGAAAAAACGTGTATTTTTGGGATTTTTTTTTGGCTAAACTAAATAAGTAATCAAAAAATCCTTTTGGGTATCCATTAATTACTCTTTCAAGTTCACAAACATTTTTTTTTATTTTTATTTGAAAACAAAATGACGGCTGTGAGCGCTGCGATCCAAGACGTCCTCTTTGTCGTGTGCTTTTGCGGCTGGCAGTAGAAGTGCCATCCATCATGACTTAGACGAATACAAAAAATTTGTTCATTATCTATATGAGTTTTGCTAGTGAAGTACACAGGGTAATTACAAAATATTGATTTTTGTCCATTTGACACTGTTTTGAAGAAAAAGTTTCTTTTTTGTCCAAAAAATCGACACTAATTTGTTTATAAAAATCGTAATTGTTCATAAATCATGAAAATCCTGTGTACTTCACTAGATAATTTATCTAAGAAGGTACAGTTAAAATTTCAAGTCAATCGGTTGAAAATTGTTTGAGATCTACTGCCAGCCGTTTGTGAAAACATGGTTTCGAGATAATCGCGTTTAAAGTTTCAAAACTATTTATCAACATGATATTTCCAAAATAATAGCTTGCTGATTCTTTAAATTTTACCCAGCGATACCAGGACAATATACAGGCCCTTCCAAACTCAAATAAAGGTCTTCCTTTTATTTTCTTGACGATTTTAAGTTAGAACGAGCGGCTCTGACGGCATCGGACATTGAGCGCTCTGCAGATATGGCACGAATAGCATCGGCTTCCATGGCAAAATCGTACAAATTTCGGCCCACAACTTGTCCAAGACAATCCAACACGTGCATAATACTTGATAAACTATCGTTGAAAGTGCGACTGTCCAGAGAGCTTTATTATTAAATGATTCATTTGAATTTTGTGTAAAGCCTCTAAGACAGCGAGAAAGTAAATTATCAGTGCTAAGTTCTTCGTATATAGGCTTAATTGCATTATAAACCTCAATATGCATTGCAAAGACACTCAAAAGAGTGTCGATTCGGCGGTTTCCTGTTCGATATTTTACTCTTTTTGCTATTCTGTGAATTATATTTCGAGCGCTTCCGGCCACTGTACACTTTGTCACTCGTATTCAGATACAAAAATTGTCGAAGTTTGCACGTAATTCACAGTCGTGATTGTTTATATACTTAATTTCTATTGAGAGAATGAACTGGAGATATCAGGAAAGGAGAGCAAAGAACTAATTGTCTAGACTGGCATCACATATAAAATTTGTAAAAAGAAATCGCACTATTATACTTTGGAATTCAAAAATAAACTATGTGTGAGTTCGCGATACTTTCTACGCTTCTGAGCGCCAGAGGCGCTTCAAATAATGACCTTAAAAATATGTTTGAAAATTTTACCCATGAAAAATTCTTATTACATATTATTTTTGAGATGTTTATACATCATTTAGGCCAATAAAAAAAATGGGAAAAATTGTTTTTTCAAACAGATGTCCCTTAAGGGGGGCGCCTTGTGTAAACCTCTGAAAATAAGACAATTTTCCGGAATTTTTTCTAAAGAAATGGCTGAAAAGACCTTTCTAATTTTTTTGGTATGTTATGTACAATTTTTCGAGAGTTAAAAAAATATTTTTTTATTTAGAACTATAAGTTAATTTAAATGTAATGACGATTGTCCTCCGGTAGCGTCGGCGATGACATATGTACGTTAACGGCGTGCAGTGTAGGCCCTCTGGTTTTTATCCTGGAACAAAAAGATAAGAAAATTTGTATTTTTAATAAAATTACGCTATGGATATACCTAAAACCGATAAATAAAAGTGCAAAATTAATGTTTTATGCGGTTCTAATGAATAAGTTGCGTTTTTCACGGAAATTTTAAGTTTTTAGTATGCAATAGCCATTATTTAAATAACTGATATCATCCAACGAATAGGTATATCTAGAGGTAAATTCAGTTATCTACATATATGTAAAGCGGAAACATGATCGAACAAATATTTTTTTAGTTATGCTGCACACTAACTTGAAAAATTTAGTTTTGAGGAAAATGCGTTTAAAGTTTTCGGTAGAAAAAAAAACAAGTTTCTGGATGCTTTCCGCTCTTTGATGCTAATCAGTTATTCCTGGCACATACAGTTGACCCTCCGATTGTTCAAAGAATTCATTTTCTGCGAGTAACATCATCCTACGAGCTGTTCGAGCCTCTTTGCTACTGCTCAAGCTTCGACGCCCCTGCCTGCTCAGTCGCTCTCCTCTGAGTGAGTTCTCCTGTGTTTTTAACCTTTAACCTAGCTGGCCAACGTAGACAATATGCTATTACCCGGGTTAGTAATGTTATGTTTGAAAATTTGTTGAGAATGTTATGTGTTTTCGTACCGATAAGACTCAATGATACCTTTTGCTCGGGTAGGTCAGGAATTTCTACTACTTGGCTCCTGAGCCATTCTGTTTCGTTTTTTGATAACCAGGCTGGTCCTGTCAACCAATCTTCATTTCGTAAAAATTCGGATGGTATTTGACCTCGCGATATTACGTCCGCAGTGTTGTCTGCAGTAGCGACGTGAGACCACCAGTTTGAATTGGTGCCTTCTTGAATCTCCGCCACTCTGTTTGCTACGAACCTTTTTAATTTGTGATGTGATGTTTTAATCCATTGTAAGGCAATGGTGGAATCTGACTAGAATTTAATTTTGTGGAAGTTGATCTTAAGCGCGGTGTTCGTTGTTTGATGCAATCTTGCGAGTAGAACCGCGGCGCATAATTCTAAACGCGGTAAGGAAACTGTTTTTAGGGGAGCTACTCTTGATTTTGTGCATACTAAACGTATCGTATGGTTTCCCGCCTGGTCGGTTGATCGAATGTATATGCAAGCGCCATATGCCTTTTCGCTTGTATCGCAAAACCCGTGTAATTGGATTTCCCTAGGGTGATCGGTTATAATTTTTCCTTGGATCGCGAAGGCTCTCAACAGCGGTATCTCCTGATCGAGTTTCGTGCATGCTGTATGAATATCTTGTGGTATAGATTCATCCCATCCTACCTTTGCTAACCACAACTGCTGTATTGTTATTTTGCCTAATATGATAACTGGGCCGTGTAGTCCCAGTGGGTCAAAGAGTTGCGCTATGTTTGACAAGATGCATCTTTTTGTAATGTGTTTTTTATTATCCGTGATGCGGATTGAATACGCCAGGGTATCTAATTGAGGCTTCCAACTAATCCCTAATATTTTCCTAACGTCTGATTTTTCTAGATCGATTGTATTGTTCGTGTCTAAGTTTTCCACGTCCGCTACCAAACTTGCCTCATTGGATGCCCACTGACGCAGATTAAACCCGCCTGATTTCGTGAGCTGTAAAAGTTCATTTTTCAATTGTATTGCATCGTTTATGTTTCGAGTCCCTGTCAATAAGTCGTCCATTTAAAAGTCGCGTTTGAATGCCCGGGCGGCTAAAAGAAATCGGGACCCATCGTGCTCTGCTACCTGCTGTAAGCAACGTGCTGCCGGGGATGGTGCCGTCGTTGTACCGTATGTTACTGTTCTTAACGCGTAAGTTGATATAGGTGCGTCAATACTTTCTCGCCAAAGGATTTGCTGGTATAGGCAATTCTCTGGACGGACTAATACCTGTCGGAACATTTTCTCAATATCCGCGGTTAGTACATACGTGTGGCTTCTGAACCTGGTTACGATAGAGAATAAATCTTCCTGTATCGTTGGTCCAGTCATAAGCGCGTTGTTTAACGATACTCCTGTCGATGTTTTCGCGGAAGCATCAAATACGACTCTAAGCTTCGTGGTACTGCTTGAGTCTTTGATTACCGCATGATGTGGTAATAATACCCCTGATTGTTGTTACCACCGTTTGTGATATTAATCATACAACCCAATTCTTCATATTCCCGCAAGAACTTGATATATTGCTCGCGTAAGTGTGAGTTCTGGTCTAGCTTTCTCTCTAACGCGTTAAGTCGTTTAAGCGCAGTTCTGTGTGAGTCACCGATATCCGTACGTTTATCATTGAAGGGTAAGCGTACTATATATCGACCCGTATCATCGCGTCGAGTCGTCTTTGTATAAAACTCCTCGCACGCAGCTTCTTCTACGGATTTGTGTTTTATGTTAACTAATTCTTCTAACTCCCAGAATTTGTTTAATTGTGAATCTAACGCTGAGTTTGCTAAACAGCATTGTTTCCCTGTTGATTGTTTAATGTTGATATCCCCAGAAACTATCCAACTGAGTCTAGTTTTTTACAATATCAACGAACTCCCTGGTATTTTGATCTGTCCGATAGTTAAAAGTTTGTAGAATAATGAGCACCCTAATAAAGCGTCGATTTTACCCGGAATATTAAATTTAGGATTGGCTAATTTTAGATTTCTCGGTATGTTAATTTGTTTTCTATTAAACTGCTGCGACGGTAAACTGTTTGTGATGTTAGGTAACACGAATAAGTCTATCCTTTCCTCGAATCGCGCATCAACACTTCGTAAAGTGGTCTTTACCATTGAACTCGATCGTGTCTGGATTTGACTTAACCCGCTTAAATGCAACTCTGTTTTACATTGCGGTATTTACAACTTGTTTGCGAATTCTGCTGTGATAGAATTGCTCTGAGAGCCATTGTTTAATAAGACTCTACATTTGTGTTCCGTGTTATTTTTTCCGAGCATGACTACTACTGCGGTGCTTAATAATGTTTCCGCATTTGATACGCTTGTTAGCGTGTTTGATGTCTGATTCGCTGTTTCGATTGCTACCGGTTTACTTTCGAATCTGTCCTCCCTAGAATGCGACTCGTTGCCTAAATGTAATAATGTGTTGTGAATTTCTTGGCATTTTTTGCACTTTGATGAATAACAATTCCTTGTTATATGACCAGCTCTTAAACAATTGAGCCATACCCTTGTTTTCTTCGCCATTTCTAATCGTTTTTGCGGCGTAGCATCTAAAAATGTCTTACAGGCAAATAATGGATGTACCTGGTCACAGAGAATGCATTTTGTCGCAGATTGTTGACTGACGTATGTTTGATGCGGAGGTGCTCGATTACGCCTTTCTGAATTCCTCGGCGGATTTGAATTGATTTGAATTCGCGAACGTGACGGTTCTTCGTCCTCAGCCCTACTTTGCTTTCGTAAGAATTCAAGTAGTAGACCAAATGTGGGCATTGTCTCGTTGTCTAATGTTCGTTCCCATGCTCTACGTGCCTGACTATTTAATTTCCTAGTGATGAGGAATACTAAAAACGCATCCCAATGTTCCGTTGGCTGACCAAGAGCCCTTAAAGCACTGACACGCACTTCGATTTCAGATGTTAACTTGTGTTACGCGGTCGGTGAATCGGATGTTAGATCTGGCAAATCTGCTAAAGCCTTTAAATGGCTTTGAATGATTTTTCGCGGAATGTTGCATCGATTATGTATGATTTCCCACGCTACGTTGTAGTTTTCGGCGGTCGCGGTCAAATTGTTGATCGCGGCGGCTATTTTGCCTCGTAACGCGTTTTTTAATAAATGGAATTTTTGAACCGCAGGATAATCGTCATTACGATAAACTAAAGGCTGAAACGTGTCCCTGAAACTATACCATTTATCTGGATTGCCGTCGAAAGGCTTAATTTCGATTGTCGGTAGAAGACGATTTACGCATCTGGTCGCGGTGCCTGTACAAGACGCGGGTGAATTCGTACGTACTGCTGTGTCTGCATTCGCTGTGATCTCGCGTATGGTTCGCAGAATTCTTAGATAGCACGCATCATGAACCTCTTCAAAGTTTAATTGAATGTTCATCTGCTCGTCTGTATCATCTAAATCCTCGATTTGATTTTGAACATTTAAAAATGTTTGGTTCGCGGTTTCTATTTTTGATTTAAAAAGTTCTAACTCTACGATGTCGATGGGAATTGATTCCTTTAGCGTATTTTGTATGCGTGTTAATTGCGCCCTTACTACTCCCCTATTCCGCACAAGAGATTTCAATGTGTTTGCCATTTTTTCTCGAGGTTTACGGTAGGTTAAGGAAGGAAAGGTGATAGATTTGACTCACTCTGATTGTTGATTCTGGATGATGGATTCTCTCTGTTCCTGTATCCCACTGTGCGCTCCTGTCTGGTTGCTTGGACTTCAGAGCGTTGCGTCGTGGTTGGATGAGAATGCTGGTATCCAGAGACGTTGATGTTTACTGCCTGATGTAGCAGTTTCCAATGTTGATAGGGAAGATCGACGTGCTTCCAAGCGTCGACACTTCTCACAAAAAATGGAACCAATACTTCAAACAGCGTTGGCTCCGGCTCGAAGGATCAATAAAATGTTGTGTCCGTAGTGAATTGTAGAGATTTTTCTCATACACTATCGGACCTCCACAATCGTAACTACACGTCTGTGGAGTTAGTTAATTGGAAGCGGGTTAATTGTTGATTGAAGTAGGTTGAAGTCTTTCGATATATGTAGATAACTCGTATTTATATACACTATTTACAAAACTTCGAAGATCGTGATATGGTCTGTTATAAAATGATTGGATTGCTTGGTTGTGTTCGCACGAGTGACTTGATTGACTCTGCCTTCTTCGGAAAAACTTGAGTTTTTATCACGATCTTCGAAGTTTTCTAAATAGTGTATATAAATACAACGAGTTATCTACATGTCGAATTCCGAGGAGGAAGACCGTTTAGTTCTTCGGTTTGTGTAGCAAGGGTTTTCTTACAGGCTGCTGCTCTTCTTGTATTTGGTTGGCTCATGGTTACTTATTACGATATATCACAACGCCGTGACTAGATAAGAGGCGGATCAGTTTCGTGGTTAATAGTTAATATTTTCTACGTCTTGTCTCAATGACTTCGTTTTACATTCTGTTCTTTTTTCTAATTGATTTTTCAAAAGCGACTCGAATGTCAATTGACGATCATGCCCGGCCAACTTAACCCGCTGTACCAAACATGTTTGTTAATACGATAATATCTTGATCTACTTTATCGAGCTTTTGAAAAACAATTACAAAACTAACCACGACTCTGATATTTAATCAATGATACGCGCCGACAGACTTCAACCTACTTCAATCAACAATCAACCCGCTTCCATTTAACATACTCCACACACGTGTAGTTACGATTGTGGAGGTCCGATAGTGTATGAGAAGAATCTCTACAATTCACTACGGACACAACACTTCGTATAATGAAGTTTATGAACGAGAAAGCTATTCTAAAGTCACATCCTCTTGTACTTGGCCTATACCTTTGCATTTTCGATGCTTTTTGCTGATAAACAGATACGGAACTATTTGGCGATTCGATATCCGATATAGTAAAGTTTCAAAGCATGTAAGAAAAATTTGTTAACAGTACCGATAACTACACGTTTTCCGCAGACCCAATGACTCGCTGCACATCGGGCAACCCGATAAAGAACAATAAAAGTCTTAAAAAAATACAATTATACTAGAAAATACTAAATTAACAATGTAACTCGCTAATATCTCTCAAACATGAGTGATCGCCCGCTTATAGAGAAGCTCTGTTCGATGCCGTTGACGAACACCGAATGCCCGTCGGCCTTGTCGGGTCCTTCGACGTCAGCCCTCGCTCCTGGGTCCTCGCGGGTCCTACCTTTATGACCCTTCTTGGCCCTCGTGCCTTCTTCTCGTACCGCTACATCCTACGCTTCCTCTTCTTGCTTTAAAACAATTTGCTTACTTTGCTTGGTAGACCTGTTTACGGAAGAATATGATTATATACTAAAAAAAGTTTGTAGAAATTTAAAGACACGCTTTAACATGTATCAAAGTTCTAAAAATTAAATACCTTTTTACAACAATTTAAGAAACGATTAAAAGAATTACATAATAATGCATGTACACTCCCGTCCATAAGTCACCGGACACTTACTAATTTTCATCAAAATAATGATTAAAAGACAGATACAGCTCTCTAGCTTGATTTTATTGTTGATTTTGTAATATTTAGGTATTTTACGATAAAGAAGTAGTGGAGAAATGTAAAAAATCTTACCGAAATATCTTATAATTTCATTTCGTTAATATATCCGCCGCGTGCGGCTGTCACTGCTTGGACTAGTCGCGGCATCCTGTCGAGTGTTTTTTTAATTTTTCTGAATTTATTATTGTCCAACTTTTCTGTAATAGTTCCCATAAATGTTTTCTTGACTTTGGACACACTTTCCGTAGGTTTCTGTCTATTTCTTCCCATAATTTTTCTATTGGGTTAATATCGGGTAATTGCGGAAGCCATACCATAATTTTTAATTCATAATTATTTTCTTGGTCTTCCAAATAATTTGTACACATTTTTGCGGTAGGTTTGGGATCATTGTCCTGCATAAATATAAAGTTTTGTCCTATTAAGCGTTTACCAGACGGCACTGCATGGTCACGTAAAATTTGCAAATATTGTTCTTTTTTTAAAATTCCCTCGATTTGAACTAAATCACCAGTTTTGTTCGCCCCAAAACAACCCCACACCATCACAGACTGACCCCCATGCTTCACAGTGGGTACAACACAATCGGGAATTAATTTTTCACTTGGTTTCCTACGCACATGGATTCGTCGTTTTGTGCCAAACACCTCAAATTTCGACTCATCGGTCCACAATACCTTTTTCCAATCTTCAGCAGTGTAATCTTTATGCAGTATTGCCCACTGCAGTCTTTTTTTCTTATTCTGAGCCCTTAACAATGGCTTTTTAACAGCAACACACCCGCGAAGCCCTGCTTGCAAAAGACGTCTCTTGACTGTCGTCGTACCAATTGGATCCTCTCGATCTTTATTCACTTCTACCGCAATTTCTGTTGCTGTCATCCTCCTGTTTCGTTTACTTAACGTTTGAATATATCGGTCTTCATCTTCTGTTGTTTTTTTGGGCCGTCCAGTTCGTTTTTTATATTCATAAGTATTAGAATCTGTTAACTTCTTCGCTGTATCATGCACTGTTGATTTCGGAATTTTAGTTTTTATCGCAATTTCCCGCACAGAATAGCCTTCTTTAGCAAAAGTAATAATACTCGAACGCTTTTGAATGGATAATTCTTTTTTAGAACTGCTCATACTGATCACATGCACTGTCAAACTTGAAATAAAGAAGAAACAGCGACTTCACCGTCGCAGCTCCATGCTCATCTCTCTTTAGTCTAAAAATCCTTTTACAGTGTTTATAAACTCTTCATAATGTTCCAAATATCATCCTCTGATAGATTTGAACGTCTAAAACGAACAAATATGTCCCAAAATGTACCGAATGGAAACCTTACGAAATGAGTGTTTACGCAGGCAGTTCCTTTTTTAAACGTTTTGTTTAAATAACTAATATTTATTTCCATTTTTACATACCGAAATTATCGTAAAATACCTAAATATTACAAAATCAACAATAAAATCAAGCTCTCTAAGCACAACCGTATGTAGGATGTGGAAGAAATATAACCACGGACAACTTTTTTACAAGCCTACCTTTAGCAACAAAACTTTTAGCAAAAAAAACACGATTGTTGGTACAATTAGAGCAAATAGAAAAGAGCTACCAAGACTGGCAAAACTGAAAAACGACGACATGGCACTTTTCTCAACCAAACTCTATCGCTCAAATAATTGTATGTTAACAGTTTACAAAGCCAAACCAAGAAAGAATGTTCTAATTCTCAGTTCAATGCACAACTCCGTACAAGTAGAAAAAAATGACTCCCGAACACCGGCGACAATTCAATTGTATAATAGCGCCAAATTTGGCGTAGATACGACCGATCAAATAGCCAGAAATTATTCGGTAAAATCTAAATCTCGAAGATGGCCTTTGCAAGTATTTTTTAATATCTATGATTTAGCCGGGATAAATGCATGGGTATTATATAAAGAAACTACGGGAAGAGAAATTACAAGAAAGGTATTGTTGCGCAATCAATTCTTTATACGATTTTTTATCTATCATAAGTAATATGAGACGGGAGTATCTGTGTGTGTGGATGATAAACGCATGAGTGTGTGATTGTTGATCGGTCTTTAAGCAACGCGACCGGACCACGCCGCGTGATGCTGGCCAGCGGGCCTTTCGGAAAATTGTTGATTCCGTATCCATGGGGACATGAGCTGACCAGGCTACGCAACGGCGACAATTGTTTTTTGTTTTACATGTAATAAATAGGACGTAAAATCAGGAGCGAGGCCAGAAGCGCGAGAACCATCAAGCATAGTACACGAATTATATTTCAACTAAGACCCTCGAACATCGAGCGACCACGTGTAAAACGTTTCACTTTTTAAATAAAGCACGGAAGTGATTTTTTTGTGTTAACCAATATACGTTATTCAATCATAATCAACGTTCCAACCGGTGTCCCAACCTATACAGTGTGGCTTCCATTAATTTGCGAACCACACGCGAGTTTCGGGAATTTCAATCTTGAAAAAATCTCGAGCACCTCGCAACAACAGGAATTTCTATTCCAATTGGCAGAAGAACTTGCCATCGAATACCAACAAGAGCTCGGCAAAGAAAATCCACAAATACCCATCGCAAGTACAAGTACAGGTTCCCGTGAACGGAAAACATGTCAGATAAGGTATTGTCAAGATAATAAGACGAACAAAATCTGGCTAAAATGTAAAAAGTACGTATGTGGAAAATGTACAGTTGAGAAGCCCATTTGTAAAAAATGCGACGAAAAAAAAATAAAATGTTGATTATGTATTCTTGAATTTAAGAAAATATATTTTTATACTGGTAAGTTTTCAATATTGAAAAATATAAGTTGTGAAAGACCGGTCATTTGACCGGCCGCGGTAGGAATAGGTATACGTGAAGTGTCGGTAGGAATAGTGTTAACGAGAAGAAAGACCTCTTTGTCATATTTCCAGAGGGTGAGTTAACCCGAAACGAAAAAACGTCTCGAGATGGGTTCCAGATGATACCCAACACCTTAAAGGGGGAATCATCACCGAGATGTTTGTCCGAGTAATTAACGAGGTCTTCGCACGGAAGATCCATCACGACACGAGGATTATAGGAGCTCCATTTGTACGGCCGGAAGCCGCCCGCCCTAAGAAGACCGATTAACTCGTCACGGGCTTGTAACAAGGAACTGATACTATCACCTCCGAAGAGTATATCGTCGACGTATATTTCGTTTTCTAAGATTGAGGCAGCAAGAGGGAAGTGTCCTCCTTCATCAGCCGCCAGCTGAGTAATCACGCGGTTGGCTAAAAAGGGTGCGCACGCGGTACCATACGTGACCGTAGTTAAGCGAAACTCCTGGAGGCAAGCTCCGGGTTCGGGTCTTCGGGAAGATGCGTTGATAGTCCAACGGATGCACCGGTATTTGGCGGAATATTTTTTCTAAATGCGCAGTACAGACGAATCTGTAAGAACGCCACCTCAATATAATGGAGAACAAGTCCTGGAGCTTAGGGCCGGCATGCAACAGGTCATTCAACGAAGTACCGTTAGACGACGGACATGAGGCGTTAAAAACCACGCGAAGTTTTGTGGTAGAGCTGGTCTCCTTCACCACTGGATGATGCGGGAGGTAGACAGCGTTTTCGGATTGGCAGTCCGCAGGAAATACCGGACACATATGCCCCAAACGTTGATATTCGCGCAGGAACGAGGAATATTCCTCGGCTAACAGGGGCCGTTTCGTAAATCGCGACTCGATTTGAAAGAAAACTTGCAAGGCGGCAGGAGAAGTGTCACCAATCGGAAGGGGTCTTGAAACCCGGAATGGTAACCGCACCATATATCGACCATCTGGAAGTCTCGAGTGTGTAGACACAAAATGAGATTCGCACGCCTGATCTTCCGTAGAAAGCGGTATCACCGCTGGAACCTCTTCTACTTGACAAAATTTCTGGATTGACTCCGGAATTGACTCTAGTATGGTAGTCGACATGTGACACGCTGTAGTATTTAAGGCGTTACGCGGAAGGTTCGGGCACGGCCCAGATAGAACCCACCCAAAGACCGTCTTCTGAGCGGAAGGGAAATTACCCGTACCCCTCACTAGGCCGTCGCGAAGAAACTGGCAGTAATAATCGGCCCCAATAATCAGGTCAATGTCGGTATTGGCAAACGGTTTCGGATCCGCGAGTGGAAGGCTCGCGAGATGTGAGAGATCGGCCGTAACAGGGACCGGCGGCGGAAGATAAGAAGTAAGCTTAGGTAAGACTTAACCCGAAATAGTCTCCGAGGGAAGGTCTCCGGAGGCAGACCGAATTTGCATAGTCGCAACTCGACGCGCAGAACCGCAGGACGCTGCACTGATTCTGGCTACGTTAACCATGACTGGCTTCAATGCAGGCTTTAGCACCTGTACTAGTGACTAAGAAATAAACGAGGATTAAGAACCCTGATCGAGTAATGCCCTGACACGCACCGATCGGCCTTGGGTAGTCGACGTGAGAACCACACAGGCCGTAGGAAGTATAGTCCTAGAAATTCCCGGCCCTGCTAAATGATTAGTAGTTGAATCGATAGGATACCCGGCGGATGATGGAGACGGCTCCGAAGAGTTTACTGTACCAGCAGGTACGTTTTCAGGAATCACCGACGACCGGGGATTCAAATGGAGCAAAGAGTGGTGTTGCATCTGACAATGCCGGCAACGATATTTACTAGGGCAAGTTTTTGTAGAATGCCCGGACGCGAAGCAGTTAAGGCATCCGTTATGCCTTTGCAAGATCGCAATTCGCTGATGCACGGAACGCGAAACGAAGTATTGGCATTGATACGTGAGGTGCGGTCCCCCACAACAAACGTAGTGTACACCCCTACTGGACTCCGAACGCAAATTCTCGGAACGCAAGGGTCTCGCCGAGGAGGCTTGATGGGCTTTCGTGATTACAGCCCGAGATTTCGATGCACGAATTTGACTATCAGAGGAGACGACAGGCTCCACTGACTCCAACGCACCGACGCGAGTATTAAGAAAATCCGCAAATAATTGGTATTCCGGCAACAAGTTGACATCCTCCAATGAGAGCTCCCATTCCCGTCGAATTACCTTGTCTAATTTGGATACAAGAAGGAAAACGAACATATCCTCACCCATATCAACGGAGCGAGACAGCGTTTGAAAGGAGCCGCGTATCTCAGTACTTAAATCCAGGAGGGCCTTGAGATCACCGACGGAGCCGGCGAACACCCGCGAAAGGTCAACGAGTCGCTGCATCTGAGTATAAAGGATCGCCCTCTTCCTGTCAAATCGCTGTGCCAGAAGGGCTAACGCGGATTTATAATTCGCTTCAGTAACGCTAGTGTTTGCCAGCACGCGTGCGGCTTCGCCCTGCAAACTCGCCTTAAGGTAGTGCAATTTTTGAAGACTGGTCAAGTCTGTACGAGAGTCGACCAAGGACGCAAATAAATCAGCGAAATTCGACCAAGCCGAAAGGTCGCCATTAAATTTAGGCAATGCGATGGTTGGCAATGAAACCATATTCAATTTTGTCTCTACCAGACTGCTAGCAGTAGCCATGGACTGAGTATCTGTAACCGCGGGTTGCATAACCTCGAGGTGTTCGCACTATGTATCGCGGGTCCCATCGCGCGTGTCCGTAATCGCTTGGAAGACATTCTCGATGATATACTTATGTGTTTTCCTCAGTGCGTCGTCAGCGAGCATGTCCCGATGCCTGACACGACACTCCTCATAAGTGACGTTGACATCGGCGATGCGGTTGTCCAGCGCAGTCTTCGTGCGCCTGGGCTTGGCAAGCTTTATAAAGCTCGAGAGGCGATAAGCAATCTGCTCTCGGGCGTCAAGCTGAGCAGCAATTAATTCCTCAGCTGGAGTCATGATGGCGAGTCACTGGCACGTAGAATAAACTCAGCACTCAGGAAGCTATAAACAGGAGTGGAAGAAAGCAACACGGCAAAGCAAGAAATATTCAAGCGAAGAGAATTGGAAACGGAAAGCTGACAATTTACGTCGATTCACTGTCAATTCGCAGAGGTCACGTACTCGCATGGCAAACGTGCTCCTATGTTTATGAGGTAGGCAGCTCAAGATGGCGGCATACGGCATACGATGACGACATCCGGCACAAGATGGCCTGTTCTCGTTCGGCACGTGGCGACCATGATATCTCGTGGTCCTGCAAATTCTCAGAAGCACAGCCCCAACAGTGATTTTAGCACGAAACTAACCACAATTCCACTTTAACACGCGCATCCGGCTCGATGGACCATTTTGTTGGCGTCAAAGCAACGAAGGGACGCTGGAATATACTGGGGAGTATCGCGTGAAAAGTGTAAAAGGAAGACAAAACGCAAATTGGTCACACCCGCACAATCGTTTATTAATTCGCACAAATGTCACTATAAAATTAGTCGCAGTTCTTTTAACTTAGCTCGCACTACGCCGATAGCATAAGGTAGGAGGATAGAGGGCCGCAGCGGACGCAGCGGTGTGCCTCGGAAGATGGATGCGACACGATGTTATCCACGTCGCAGAAAGGATTTCGGTAGGAAATCGGGGTTCTACGTAAGGTGCACGCGGGGATACGCCACCGAGAACCCAGGAAGGAGCGGAACTTCCTTGCGATAGCAAGAGAACATTGAAAAACAAGAATGCCGAAAGCACTCCTCAAGAAGAGAATAAAGAAATCACGCAATGGCGGTGCGGAAGGAGAACACTCGCGGAGAGGATCGTGCACACGCACGAAACGAGAGCGGCGCAGGACGACAACTGGCCCCCTTTATGTGCATTCGCAATCGACGAATCGACGTCATCTAATGAAGCGTCGCGCGGACCAATGAACGAGCAGGTGTGTAGGCAGGGATCCGCGAACAGCGACAAGCGTAATAACACTATAAACATACCGCTCGGTCAGGCAGTCCACTACCCAACAATGATCATATCTTCACTTGAATTTTCAATGTGTTTAGAATTTTCCACAACTTGAAGGTTACTGTCATCGAGATGAATGTTTGATTCGACTACATTTCCTGTAAAATTAGATATTTCCATTGTAGTTTCACTGAGAGGTGGGAGTGTATTAACAGTAGGGTTATCAGCATTTTTGCACTTTCTGGCAATATGACCTTCCTGTTTAAACAAGAAATAGATTATTTTTTCAGAAGAGAGGTACAAATGATAAGCTGTTTTGCCTGCAGTAACTACTAAGGAGGGAGGCATCTTGGATATATCCTCTTCTTTGAAATAAATCTGTTTCCTGAAACTCTGGATATGAGCAAATTCAGGTTTTGGTACACTGGCTTTAATAGGGGTCAGTCTTGAAACCGGGTGGATGTCAAGCTCATCAAGTTTAGAGAGAACTGCGTAGTCTGGGATCAGTGGGTTAAAATTGGAGACAATTATATTCTTAGTCTTACAAGTTCTTAGAAATTAAAGGTCGAATATCAGTTTCGTGGGAGCACACTTTGATTTTTTTTACCTCTTCGCCCAGATAATCAGCTGTTTTGGCGCTGGAGAGAAACATACATACGTGATTGTTTGAGATACGGAGACGTGTGTGATGTCTTTTGGATTGGAGGTAACTTTTGCAATAGCATAGCAGTATTCTGACACTTGGATGCCTTCAATCGCATCCATGATAATGGCTTGCTTTTGGGTTACCCTCTGCTGATTTTCAGCAGCCATTAGAGAGTAGCTCACATTATTTGTTGTTTTGAGGAAATAGGCGTAGCAGTTCTAGCTGCATCGGCTGCTTTGACAGTAGAGTTGATGCCGTCGGTAGCTGTAGATTTCTTCATTATCATGCCGGTTGATTGATTACTAACTTTAGTGCCAGTTGACTTTGTGTTCATGTTGAGGTTATGTTGAAAACTTATTGAAAAGTTTTTTTCACCAAAAAAAAGCTCTTTTGCAACTCGTAAGTTATTTAGTTAGGGTGGATAACAGTAATCCGAGTCATAGCGACTCGGAGTAACATAAAGAACTGCTTATAGACAATATTTTACAGTTTCTCAACTAAATATAAGAGAAAAGGCACTAGCGAACAAGCACACCAAGCGTCACAACCCGAATCCCAGTGGCTTCTCCCCCCCTTTTTTTTTATCGTGGGGGAAATCTTCAAAAGACACCCGTCCTCTCGGGGGAGAGGACGGGTAGTGTTGGATTTCTACCAACTAAAACCCCCACGATATTCCCACTCGCTGTATTGAGAAAAGATGCCAACTCAGGATCTCTTATGAACTCTACTGAGCGGCATTTACAGCGGTCTTCGTGGAGATCACTCGCTTTATATCCCTGATTTATTGGGGAGTGGGGAACCCCCCCCCCCCCACCCACTATCCACCCCTGGACCCGCAGTGCAATGACAGCTCAGGACCCCCGTCCTGAGCTGCCTTGCGGTGTCCTAGCGGTTTGCGGAGAGGGGATAAACCTTTCTGTTCACCTTATTCCAATTTCAAGGCCTCGCAGACCGCCCGCGTGCCTCCATGACCCTTGCGTGTTTCCGCTCCCTTTCAGCTATCTCTTTACATTTCATAATCTTCTCACAGAAGGAGACTGCCGCTCTCCAAGCCTCACTCCTGAAGATCATCTCATATAGGAGAGATGAGAGGGACAAATGCCCGCCTATCATCTCTAGCAGTTCATTTCTTTCTTCAAGCCACGCCGAACAATGCTGCAGTATATGTTGAGCTGTGTCAGGAGCCCGCTCCTGGCAGTGGTAGCATCTGTCGTCTTCCTCTTTTTTAATACGGAAGAGAAACTCGCCAAAACACCCGTGGCCGGTTAGCACCTGTGTGAGCCTGAAGCTCAATCTGCCCCGTCCCCTGCTATTCCAAGCCTCTAATAGGGGGAGAAGCTCCGCCACCGATCGATGTCTGGAATGCTCTGCCTTCTGTAGATATTCTCTCCATCTGCCTAAGATAAAGCTCCTGGTGCGAGCCTTGAGATCAGCTAGTTCGCTAGGCAGAAGGAAGCCCCCATCTGCGCCCCTCACCTCCCTGAAGGTGATGGCTGCTGCCTCTGCCAGGATAGGATAGGGGACAGGCCAGCGGCTTCTCCCCGTAACACCATTTAAACGGTAGCGAGAGTAATAACAATTGGACTTTATTGCCAGAATGAAAGTACACGAGAAACCGGAAGAGGTATACGTATAACCTAGTGTCCACTTATTTTTATCCCCTGGTAAATAGTTCTAAATTTCGTTAAGTACGGTGTGTTTAAATAATGTTGTAAATATGACCGTCAATTTTTCACTAAATACTGTATACACTATAGGGATATGTAATAAATATAACTGATGTTCATAACAATTACGTTAATGCGATTATACGAGTTCAGCTTTACCTTGTTCCAGCAACTGTCCACTTAATTTTGTCCCCGACTGTGTGTCGGTCTGACAAAAGTACTGTGGGATTTTAGAAATTAAGCAGAGTTAGTCGTGTGAATCCGAGTGTTTAAAGTGTATGAGCGTGTGTTTGCCAAATGTTGTTTTAAGAAAGAGAAAGTGTGCGAGTTTATGGTGAACAAAGAAGGCGGTTGAAGAGCGACCACCATGTGCGTTTCCCTGGTAAAACCCGGTCGACTCTTCGGCAGCGGTCCGCAGGCCCTTGTCCTAGGTATAATGGATGGGTGCGAGTGAGAGGGTGAAGAATGCGAATGAGATGGGATAAAGTGCAAGTGAAAGCGAATGAAGAGTGAGTGAGTGGGAGAAATGCGTATATAACGAAGCGAATGAGAGTCGAATGGAAGAGAATGATAGTTGTGCGCGAGGAAGAGGAGTATGACGTTTAGTGAGAGTTTTTGTGAGAGTATTAGCGAGTAGCGAATTTTGCGAGTACAGAACACAGTGTCCTGTTTTGTGAGTTTTGTGAGTAGTTTAAGTCTTCATTTAAATATAGTTTATTTATCAGAAGAATATCGGGTCGTGTGAGATTTTCGAGAAACAAACCCTAATCATCTTTTTCCTACAAACTTGGAGGTTCATTTGGGATTCTAAAGAATAATTATCAATTATCATTTTCCCTACAGTACTTGCACTAGATAATGCATTATGTGAATAAGTTATTGACATTTCGAATGATTTGTCTACTGCATTGAAGTTTCGTTTTGAGCCCATTATACATAAGGAAGTACTCGTTTACGTGATGTTATTGAATCCTCGTTTTACAGGTCTCTTTTCGTGACCAATCTAAAAATAGATTGAAACAACAAATTCTATCTACAGAAAATGAATTATAATAGATATCGACGAGAATGCTATAATTCAGACCATGTCAACCACGCAATAATACGATGGACAACCGAAATCAAAATGAATGAAATTTTTTTATGAGACTCTAGGTTGTGCGGAAGAAGAACAAACCCCGTCTTTCCACTTCCGCATAAATGAAGAAATGCAGACTTATTTTTCAGAAAAGGTTCTTCAACGAAAACCCGACATAATAGATTGGTAGAAATATAATGGCATGCGATTTCCCATATTAACAAAAAGTGCACAACAATACATCGTTATTCCTGCTACACAAGTAACCAGCGAAAGGCTATTTTCTGATGCCGGCAACACTGTTACAGCCACGAGAGCAAAGCTGATTTCACAGAGAGTGCAACAATTATGTATTCTGCATTCAAATTTGAAATAAAATACTATTAATTCATATACTATATAACTTGCTACTTTCCTTGTGCGTAGATTTTTATATTTGATTACACTACAAAATGCAAACATACTTCTGAACCTACAAAACACGATTAAAAAATCACGAGGAGGCTTACGTGGTTACAGACTTCCGGGATCCCGTCTTGGTTCGACCTGAGTTCAGTTTCGGGTACCCGAAACTATGGGTATCCGAACATTACAAACTTTCGGGTTTCCGTCCCGACCCGACCCGAATAATGGGTACCTGCACACCCCTAAATTTAATGCATTTAGCGGTACTTCTGTGTCGAAGCTGTACAACAATTTGTACTCACATTTATTTCATTACTAATAGTACGTATAACGAAGTTTATATCCGAGCAATCAGAGCCTTTATGTCAGAGCCTGTTGTATGTACTTGGCATATACAGGGTGCGCCATAATTTACGTCGGTATGTGAATATTGAATAACTTTAAAAAAAAACAGCTGATTTCCATATATGAGGTATTTTTATTTAATTTTGTTCTTTACAATTTATTGGGACTAGTTTTTGAACGCAGCATCAATCAAGTGGCCGCCTTTATTGGCCAAAGCAAAATGTGCCCATTTTGCTGCATATTCCACCAGTTTTTCGAGCATCTCGGGCGATATAGTGACGATTTCGGTACGAATGTTTGCCTTCACCTCGTCAATGGTCTCAGACTTGCTGGCGTGCACTTTGGTTTTTAAATAACCCCCCCACCCCAAAGAAGTCGGGAGGGATCGAACCTGCAGATCGAGGTGGCCACTCAATGTCCTTTTTTCTGATATCACACGTCCACGGAATTTTCGTTGCAGAAACTGCATTATTTGAATTGCAATTTGGCATGGCGTACCGTCTTCTAAAAACCAATAACTGTACAGATCCTTTGCACGCATTTGTGGGCAGACATTATCACCCAACATGCTGAGCGCGCTGACGATAGGACACATGTGGATTTTCGGTACCACTCTCTCTTACCGCTTCAACCAGATCATTTGAACGTCTTGAGTGTTGATGAACGGCATGTGGACGATCTCCCAGTGTCCCATGCTCGACACCAAACGACGAATAGTGTTGTTTGACGGTGCTTGTTGGTCGAGATATTTCCGACGATACACACGTGGAGTTAACACGATTATTTTCAATGTACAGTGCCACTGTTTCAGCGGATTATTTCGATGTAAAGCAATTTATGGTTCAAATTGTACTGAATTGACGTTTCAAAAACATGTCTACTCAAAAGAATCGGTTCATAGATGTCAAAGTTAATCAATGTTTAAATACCGACGTAAATTATGGCGCACCCTGTATTTTGCATATGTTTTAACTTTCTTGATGATTACGAAATAACAGAACAACGTCACCATGTTAAGCGCAGATTTCTGAGGAACTGCAGTAATTTGTTCCGTTCGAAAGTTAAGGAATTGGAAGATTTTATTCAATTATAATTTAAACACGTTTTGCACTTCCAAGCTTTCGACTTTTCGAGTTCCAATAGCAATTGACATATCGTAAACTTGCACTTGGACTCTAACGGGTCAAGGATTAGGTGGAACGCCGAATATCCTCGTCCTGCATAATTCATGGGCCTCATGAGCCTTTCTTGAGCCCACGCTCAACGCGGTGCGAAGTTGGGGTACCTGACAGCTGCGAACGCAGCCACATTGAAATATGCGCGACGTTATCAATTCTCTCTGTCACAATCAGACATTTGGCATCGTCGCGCCCCCACCCACGCGCACTTCCTTCCAAGGACGATTTAACCGCGTGAGGTTAGTCAGTCAAAGAGAACATTATAACAGTTGAATTCAAATATCACAGCAAGAAACTTGGGATTTGCAAAATTCAGACCTCAGAGCACGAAACTTTGGACTTGCACTTTCATTATTTTCGAACTTCATTACATTATTCATAGTTTTTTTTTGTTTTTTAATATAAATTTACTTGGTCAAAACTCAAACGAGTTTTTGTAACTAAATAATACCAAAGGCGCTAATTACCCGGAATTTTAACACGGACATATCGCATACTGTTCAGGAAAGATTAGGAGTTTGCGGCGTGAATAGGAAAGATTATGACATCGCGGCGCCATCTCTCTGTCAGGTACTATACCATACACCATAGTACAACACATTTGGGTACTACTCTGGTGACGTACAATAGTTTGTGGCCGTTACGTTCGCGCATCGCGGCCATCGGCCATTCTGTTCGTACATGCGATAGCGATAACACGTGTTTCATAGTCCGGATATTCTTGAATTATTTTATTACGGTTCCTTCTCGTTTTACGGTGTTTCTCGTGCTGGTGAAATCCCAGTGGTGGTGTTCTCTCTTTTGGAGCCGATTTACAACCGGCTCAAGCCTCTTCGCCAAACGAGCCGACTTACAACCAGCTCGGGCAAAATCTCTCGGAGGGCCGCCTTACAACCGGCCCTCAACTTCTCGGTTCTTCTCGCCGTCTCACACCGACACCAGACACTTTTCAAAACACATACCGTATCTTGAAAATTGTTCGTTCAAAGCACATCGTGTCTCTAAATGTCAGTTAAATGATTAAAGAAATAAAGATAAACGATTGAATGCTACATTCATAAAAACGTAGAGTAGTAAAGAATATTCAAGATATTAAATGAAAAATCACTTTTATAAAGTTGGGAGGCGTTTAAAATATCATTGTGTGCTACAAAAAAGTATTGAGCTCTTTGAATGCTTGAAATAAGAGTTACTGATTGTATTAGCACATAAATATATATGTATTTGTCTTTATATGCATTATGAAAATTAGTGGAAAATTTAAGTGTTTAAATTTCTGTACGCAGATTTCATTACCAACGGTAATTTCTGCACTTACAACTTCTGCACTTGTTAGAAGATTTCGTGCTTTGAACATTCAGTACACATATTGACACTTTGAAATGTTGACGCAAATTTGTCAATATTTAACTATTCCCCACTAGAATATTATTGATTACTAAAACGAGCTCGGTTTTGAATATTTATACGTTGATATCTCTATATGTACATTCAAATTCATTCCCGCTGATAATTCCGTCGAGTAAAGTTTCTATGCAACGATAATGTTGCAGAACAATTTTATTAATTTTACATTTTTCTTCGCTGCTAATCCGTGGACCTGGAAAGCCTTGGGTTTCAAAATTTCTGTATGGTCGAAGTTCCACGTCCCAAAATTCGTTCGCAATGAAACACATGCGAACTGAAATTTCTACGCCTTCGACATTCTTCATAATCGCTGCTTCACTCGAATCTCAATTAACTCACCCGGATAATACAATCATTCATCATTTCAATAATCCATTAAAATAATCAATTTCTTTCTACGGCAGGTATAGTTATGGAAACCGGATATTCAACATTAATGAAACTATAAACCGCCGAAATCTCCTTTTCCATTAAAACAACAAAAGTCAGTGCAAACTAAGATAACAAGCCTGCACTGGCAGTGATACCCTTGCGGAATCGAATACATATACATACATACATCTAGCGAGCATAAAGTCGTGCACATTTCATGCCTTTGTTTTTTTCGTGACAATATGCCTTCGAATAGTCGTTAAATCGTGCAGCCTCGCAAATGAAGAGACAAAGTCACTCGGGCCAAGTACAAGAGGCCCAATATACAGGGTGTAACAAAAATTCTGGGACACTAGGTTTATCGATAGAACGCATAAAAATAAGAAAAAAAGTCTTATAAGTTGTGGGCGCAACCCACCCCCTATCAAGATACAACCCCTTTTGTAAACAATTTTTAAAAAATCATATCTCCGAAATGGTACGACATAGAGGACCGATTTTGATTGCAATATAACCGGAAGAGATTAAAGTTTACGAAAGAAATATCACTATCTACGCAAAGGAAGATTTAGTGAATGCTCTCAATTTTTCCCAAGTTGTTACAAACCTGCTACGATATAGGTAATCGACGTTGTTTGGATTAAACAAGAATAAATGCTATTTAACAGCAATAATCGCAGCAATTATATTTTTTCTATTATCTTTGATCTTCGCCGGTTATATTGCAATCAAATCGGATCTTCTACGACGTACCATTTCGGAGATATGATTTTTTACAAATTTTTTACAAAAGGGGTTGTATCTCGATGGGGGGTGGGTTGCGCCCACAACTTATAAGACTTTTTTTCTTATTTTATGCGTTCTATCTATAAACCTAAAGTGTCGCAGAATTTTTGTTACACCCTGTATTTACTGTAAATATTACAGGTTGCGTAAAAGACAATCCAGTGAAATGTACGGACACCATCGCGTTCGAAATATCGAAAGCAAATGACATGAACCGGGAGGGAACGCACGTTATCCCGCGCCAGACCAAAAATTGTTTCGTTTAGGAAATTATGCGGCCGCTACGCAATTTCGTTGATTACGACTTTTTGCCCATTTTAATTCATTACACATCGGCAGGTAGACGTATGTGTAACCGCTGAAGTTCCTAGTTTTGTTTGCAGTGAATTTCTAAGTTTCACTATGCGTTCCGTCTGGCAAACGGCAAAATCGAGGGTTGAGATTATTTTTCTATTGAAATTTTCGTTACAACGATAATTTAATACGCGCGAGTTCGCATTAGCTACAATGGAACAGATCGGAATTGAAGTTTTTCCAAAATTCTTTCCGTGTGCATTACATTGTCAGCGTGTTACACGGTGTTAGTAGCACGTCGAACAAAATGACAAATTTCTACGCGTTCAAAACGTCACGCTTTGAATCTGAAACGCTTTCGCCTAGAAATTTGTACTCGTTAGAAACGTTCTGCTGTCGCTCGCATAAAGTAACACATAGAATGTGTAGAATTTCAGGACATAACAATTTTCAAGAGAAGTCCACGCTTGAGATTTTACAGTCTGTAAACGTTAAAGTACCGAAATAGAGGTGACTGGATTAAATTTGACTTATCTCAGCGCTCTTCGCGTGAAATCAGTTTTACAATCCAAGGGCGCGTCCCGTGATTTTTCACGCTTATCGTTGGCCGTTATCGATAAAATCGGGAGTAACGAAGCGAATGAAAGGAATGCAATCCGGTTTCAGAGTAACCCTCGTTCCCGGCGTTTTCCGGGATCTCGGAGAAAATTGGATTTGATCGACGGCGTCGCGTCGCGTCAAGAAATAGAGGCCGATGGGTTAAGTGACTGCAAATCAGCTAACGTCCCGTAAAAAAATTAACCTTGTCCCGTTAAAAAAATCGATCTGAAGGTCTTCCGCATTGTCGCAATCCAATTCTTTCAGGCGATAAAAGAAGAAAAGCTAATGGAAAACCTTGTTGAATATACGCTAATTAACGTAAACGGTTTTAATGTATGTTAGGGAAATGTATCGGGGTAAAGGTAATTGCACCAAAGAAACTTATTTTTGACAGTATTTTGTCGAGTGAAATGTATTATTTTCAAGAGTTTCAATTATCAAGGGTCAATATTTCCGGCCGCAAAATCTTCTTAATCTACAGGGTGTCCCAGCTGATTTACACGTCACGGCACCAGGTGATAGCTGAGGTAATTCTAATGTAGGGAAGTGACCTTCATAATGTCGTACCGTAATCCGCGGCAGAGTTATTAACGGAAAACGATAGCCAATCAGAGGGCTCCGTTGGGCGCGGCAGAGCGACAGTTCCTACAGGTACAAATTAATGTCTTGTAGTGGCGGGAGTGTTTATGCGGCCGCGTCAACTAAGCCCT
This sequence comes from Mimumesa dahlbomi, assembly GCA_917499265.3. Taxonomy (NCBI): domain Eukaryota; kingdom Metazoa; phylum Arthropoda; class Insecta; order Hymenoptera; family Crabronidae; genus Mimumesa; species Mimumesa dahlbomi. The sequence continues at coordinate 2,733,188 of OU824118.1, read as the reverse complement.
TGAAAGGGATACAGACCGAGCACTAACACACTTCCACGAAAACTGTATCGATGAATCTGTCACTGGGTCACTGTACTTGCCTTCGTCACCGAAAAAAGGTCTAATTTATGACATTACCTCTTGCACATAACCTACGAAATGGCATCGCTCGCACACCATCGATTTACGCTGCAAACTTTACAGAACACCACAAAATAAGTTCACATTGAAAAAAAAACGTTACCCGACAATGTTCACCTTAGATTTGAATTACTTATTATAAAAAATGTATGCAGTCGTACACTTGTTCCATTTGTTCAGCGAAAGGAATAGATTTTTCTTCATCATCGAGAAAGTTTGATTATTAATCGATTACCAATTCACCCGAAATTACGCGAACTTCACTCCGTGGTGACTGTTTCGTCTTTGCACTTCCAACCTTTTTGATTTTCTACACAAATCCGTTTCCTTCGTAATGATAGATTTCTTCTTAGTGACTCGTAGAACTGTTCAGTTTGGCAGAAAAAATGATTCTGTATTTTTCAGGATCGCCTTCGTGTATCGGAACGTCCGTTCCCCGTTTTGCTTCATTTAGCCCTTTGGCGTACTAAGGATGGTGGGAGGTACGGACGGAATGGATGCTTCAATAATTTCCACAATCGCTACATTTGGCGTCCAGGTTTTCCATGTCCAACCGCTGCATGTGTTGTCGAGAAGACCAGAGCTTCTCACTTGAATTCTTAATAGCGCTTTCATTGTTACGTTTCGGGTTTCAGCAGCCTCTTACAGAAATGTGTTGGAGCGATACCAGACCGTTTCCTCGATATTTTTATAATAGGAAACGTACGGTCGCGACAGCAATATGTTTTCTGCGGGATATTATTAACTTACCGAATACGCTTTTTTTATGGCCACGCGTACATTCAACGTGGGGACATCAAACAGATCGATTAAATTATCGGCTCCTTTCAGGACTACTCATACTTTCAACGTAGATTGACATTGTGGTCTTCTTGTGTGGACATCTGTTTCCGTAGGCTGTGCGCAAGAGGTAAGGTCATAAATTAGACCTTTTTTTCGGTGACGCCGGTAAGTACAGTGACTCAGTGACATAGACTCATCGATACATTTTTCGTGCTAGTGTGTTTGTGCTCGCTCTGTATCCTTTTCAAGAGGCCCGTTGACGCGGCGGCATAAACACTCCCGCCACTACAAGACATTAACTTGTAACAGTAGGAACTGTCGCGCTGCCGCGCCCAACGGAGCCCTCTGATTGGCTGTCGTTTTTCGTTAATAACTCGGCCACGGATTGTGATGGGACGCTGAGAATAATACTCCCTATCTTAGAATTACCTGAGCTATCCAAAGGTGCCGTAAGCGTCCTGGGAACTGAGACACCCTGTATATATTCGGTTGAAAGAATATACTTGTTATACTTTTACTAGAAACATAAAATTCAAGTGAAGAATTATTTCTAGAAATTAAAACCTTTCCTTTCCAAGTAAATTTAAAACATAATCGAGTAACGTACCCACAAATTATTCACTCGAACCGTTCGGAGTGAAACAAAAGTTACGAGAGTTATTATTTTACGACCTTTACCGTAGCAGGTCAAAACCACAAACAGCGGGTGTCGGACTGCGCGTGCCCTTCGGCTTGCTTCCGTACCTACGGGACCATTTGCAGTCCTAGGAAGTGCACCGTTATTAACCAGAGAGTAGCACCTTGCAGTTAGTCTACAAGTTCTAGCGAATCGGGCGGAGTTACCTCCCCGTGGTGCTAGAAGGGCAACGGCTGTCGGGCACGCTCGGCAGACGGCTAAAGGCTCCGAACCGTGTGCGGCTCTGGGCACCAGGTTGCCACCCCAACTCTGGTTAGTCAAACCGAGCACTGTCCTCTTCGGGGGGTAGGGTCGCATCAAACAGTGCAGGTGCTGGGACGAGCGCATGCATGCCCAGTTCGAATGCTTGCTTATTTGGCTAGAACGCAGCCGGCATCAAGGCCCGGTTGCAGTGACGAATTTTTATTTTGTATCATGGCAGTATCCCGATGGTGGCGGGTAGTACACATAATTCTCTGAAGTACTGTGGATGAGAAACCGCCGGAGCAATGCTCTTTAACTCTCGTCTGGCAAACGAGAGCGGCGAAAAGACGTGTCGACTAACGGAGCGACTCGGGTGCTTGGTGTCGGTGGAAACCACCTCAAAAGACACGCAAGAGAGATACGCTGCCGCGTTTCTGCCTTATAAGTGACATTGCAGACCAAGGCAATGATCAAAATAAGTTGGTACATGGGACATGGGCCTCCAAGCCCCCCTGGCGGAAAGCCGGGGTGCCTGGAATTGGTGTAGGAATCTGTGTGGCAGAGGTTTGCCTAGGTGCCAGCGGGGTTCTGAACGCGGCCTAGACCTAGAATTACAGTAGATCGCTAACACTATCTTGCGAGCAAAGAGCCGGTATAGGCGAAAGCCTCAGGTACGGCGCGCCCCACGGGGCCATACTGCTAACATTACTGTTAGTTTACAAGTACATCTACCTCGGGGAAACACCTTACCTAAAAATCTAATTAACCACTCTGGGCGCCAGCACCCTATAGCATCTACTATAGGCCCATCTGGTACTAGATTCCTTTGATTCCGATACGACCACCAGCACCCTATGGTTTATGCTTGTAGGCTCATCTGGTTCGTGTCACTCCTGAGATCCTCTCGCACCTCTATGAACCCCAGCACCCTACAGTTTATGCTGTAGGCTCATCTGGATTCATTTTCCTCGACTCAACCACTCTAGGCACTAGCACCCTATAGCATCTACTATAGGCTCATCTGGTACTAGATTCCTTCAATTCCGATACGACCACCAGAACCCTACGGTTTATGCCGTAGGCTCATCTGGTTCGCATCACTCCTGAGTTCCTCTCGCACCTGAATGAACGGCAGCAGCCTACAGTTTATGCTGTAGGCTCATCTGGATTCATTCATCCACTACATTAACCGTTCTAGCGGCCAGCACCCTATAGCATCTACTATAGGCTCATGTGGCTCTAGATTTTCCTTTTAATTCCGATTCAACGCCAATACCCTATGCATCTACTATAGGCTCATCTGGATTGAATAACGTCATTTCCTAAATTATACGTGGATTCGCAGCTCCCACTACTTACAACGTACGATACCTCCTGCTACAGTAAAGTTGAATAAAAGACGAAATCACGTCTCATTACGTATATTCCATAACGCTCGCCGGCCACGTTCCAGAAACCCGCCCGGCTCGTAACAAGATATTTGTACTCATTTCTAAATTAACAAATTAAGAACCCGGATGCGTCTGAGTGGAAAAATTTAACAAGTTAACAATCTGGATGTGCCTGAGAGGAAATTACACATACAGGGTGTAACAGAAATTCTGGGACACTTGGGGTTTATGTATAGAACGCATAAAAATAAGAAAAAAAAGTCTTATAAGTCGAGGGCGCAGCTCACCCCCTACGGAGATACAACCCCTTTTGTAAAAAATGTTTAAAAAATTATATCTCCGAAACGGTAAGTCGTAGAAAAGTGATTTTGATTGCGATATAACCGGAAAAGATCAAAGTTTAATAAAAAATGTAGCCGCTACGATTACTACCGTTAAGTTGCATTTATTCTTGTTAATAAAAAACAAACGTAATTATTTCTATGTTAGCGGCTGTTTATCACCTCAAGAAAAATGTGGATCATGCATCGAGACTTGCTTTTCTAAGACAGCAAAAAAAAAGTTATTATTTTTATAAAGTTTAGGTGCTAAAATTAGTAGTTTAACGCCCGCCGCGAAGACGCCTGCCGATATGCAGCCTCCGACACGTCAGATTGGTGATGTCCTGTTCTACTGACTACGTTTGACCTACTTTTTACATATGGTACGGACTCGCCCGTGCCTACGGCTGACCAACATCTTACATATGGCACCGACATGTCCTGTGATTTACACTAAAAAATGTATTACGTATTCTATTACAGTATACATCTTACCTTTAAACGAATTGTTTAAAATTGGTGTCCGTTCACCTCGATAAATTTCCGCAATGGTTTCTTCATTGAACGCCGTAAATTGGCATAAACTTCCTCCGGGTTATTATTAATTTTCGCATATCCATTTAAACAGAACAACACAAAACAGTCCAAGATAGTTTTTGCCGGTTAAACACGCTGGTACAGAACACGGCCCCACCAAAAGATTGTTCACCATACCGCACCACATATTTACGCTAAATTGTCTTTGCATATTAACAAATAGTATTTGTTACAGCGCGCAAGGAGACACAGTTCTTTATTCTTAATCTTTTAAACGATCTACAACATTCTCTCCGAATCGTTCTTACGACACTCACTGCAAAACGATCCTCTTTGTACTGAATTCGACAGTAACTGCAGCAAAATCTCACCCGCTCCTTTACATTCATTATCTCACTTGCACTTCGTTGTATCTGTTGTATCGAAGCGTTACCGAAAATTCGACCGGAAGACCCCCGTGGTGGACGCTCTTCGGTCGCTTTCGCTCGCCTGCCATAAACCTGCCTTACCTACTCTGTCCCTACAATTAACATTTGGCGAACACTTGCTCACTCATTTCTGGCAGGCAAGCGAAACCGACCTCCATGGGTGTTTTCCGTGGGAAAACTCGGTCGACTTCGACGCTTCGCAGGCCTCCACCAAATCGTAAGGGATGAGTGCGAGCAAGATACAACGAAGTGCAAGTGAGAGAATGAATGTAAAGGAGCGGGTGAGATTTTGCTGCAGTTACTGTCGAATTCAGTACAAAGAGGATCGTTTTGCAGTGAGTGTCGTAAGAACGAGTCGGAGAGAATGTTGTATATCGTTTAAAAGATTAAGAATAAAGAACTGTGTCTCCTTGCGCGCTGTAACAAATACTATTTGTTAATATGCAAAGACAATTTAGCGTAAATATGTGGTGCGGTATGGTGAACAATCTTTTGGTGGGGCCGTGTTCTGTACCAGCGTGTTTAACCGGCAAAAACTATCTTGGACTGTTTTGTGTAGGGATATTTAAAAACCATATTGTTTACTCATCGCCAGTGCCTGACGAGAATGTGCTGCGGCAACACATTGTAAATGGATGTGCGAAAATTAATAATAACCCGGAGGAAGTTTATGCCAATGTACGGCGTTCAATGAAGAAACCATTGCGGAAATTTATCGAGGTGAACGGACACCAATTTTAAACAATTCGTTTAAAGGTAAGATGTATACTGTAATAGAATACGTAATACATTTTTTAGTGTAACTCACAGGACATGTCGGTGCCATATGTAAGATGTAGGTCAGCCGTAGGCCATGGCGAGTCCGTTCCATATGTAAAAAGTAGGTCAAACGTAGTCAGTAGAACAGGACATCACCAATCTGACGTGTCGGAGGCTGCATATCGGCAGGCGTCTTCGCGGCGGGCGTTAAACTACTAATTTTAGCACCTAAACTTTATAAAAATAATAACTTTTTTTTTGCTGTCTTCGAAAAGCAAGTCTCGATGCATGATCCACATTTTTCTTGAGGTGATAAACAGCAGCTAACATAGAAATAATTACGTTTGTTTTTATTAACAAGAATAAATGCAACTTAACGGTAGTAATCGCAGCGGCTACATTTTTTTTATTAAACTTTGATCTTTTCCGGTTATATCGCAATCAAAATCACTTTTCTACAACTTACCGTTTCGGAGATATAATTTTTTAAACATTTTTTACAAAAGGGGTTGTATCTCCGTAGGGGGTGAGCTGCGCCCTCGACTTATAAGACTTTTTTTTCTTATTTTTATGCGTTCTATCCATAAACCCCACGTGTCCCAGAATTTCTGTTACACCCTGTATATATTGCGATGTGTTTGAACGATTGATGATAACATAAATTAAAAAGAAACTACATGAGATATTTAGAGGATTTTCATTCAGCACAATAAGAAGCCCGCTGTATACTGTGTTTTAACAACTCTCTTTAAATGCCGAACATCCCGAACTATTTAAGCTTATTTTTCACCATCGAACCTTCGTAAAAAGCGGGCCACCAAGTACATTTAATCGAGCACTAAACAGATTCATTAATTAAATGAGGAGATAACATTTTTTTGGAAATTTAGTTAATTTAATATATTTACTTAGCGGTAGCATCGTGTCGATGTTGTACAATAATTTTTACTTGCTCGCATTTGTTCGAATTCAAATACTTCGTACAATCAAGTTTATGTTAACGAGAAAGCTATTCTAAAGTCACATCCTCTTGTACTTGGTCTATACCTTTGCATTTTCGGTGCCTTTTGCTGATTTCACTTCATTCGTAAAATATTGTTAAGTGTAGTATTGCTTTTATTAAAATACTTGTTTTTAAAGAAATAAGGGAATAAAGAAATCAGCGAATGAAAGAATAAGGGAATGCATGTACCAAGGAATAAATAAGGGAATACATGAATGAAGAAATAAAAGAATGCAGGAAAATAAAGGAATAAACGGGTCTGATTAATATGGTGATATGATGATGATATACGATGATGTGAAGGAATATATCAAATTTTCCTTTAAACGTTATTTCCTTTTAAGAAATATAGTAATAAGAATTGTGTATTTATAAAATTCCAAAATGTTTTTTGAAGAAGTGATACAAAAAAATCAGAGACTATTCCGGAGCCAGAAAAATTTCAATGTATAGGTGCGTGTCAGATCAAGTGTACAAGGTTCTCGCAGCATGTTAGACATTGTTTAAAAACTTGTATATATTGTGGGTAATATTGAAAAAGGAAATACATTTGAAAGAATTACCCAAATATTAAACATTTATCTGTTGCAAGATAGTGCAGGATTTGTATACCTACGTTTGGTTTTTAAATTCTTAATTGAAAAATTATAATAAACATAGAAGTGTACAAAAACGGTTTAATTTCACAAAAGGGTCATTCCATGTGAAATCAACACACTTTATTGAAAAATTTGACATGACCATCTCAGAATTTGATGAAATTTGGTACGAAGGTTGTCCTTATAGAGATTAAGAAAAATGCCAAATTTTTTTCAAATATCTCAAACGGTTTCAAAATTACGGCTATGTAAAGTTTGCTAAAATCCGCTAAAAAAGCGTAACCGACATGTGTTCAAATCACCATATCTTTTCTCCTAATTGAGCTAGAGAGATGGGACTGGTGTCATTTTACTCGGTTTTAAATGCCCCTTCTTTTGATGTACAACACAACATACTTTGTTATAAATAGTTTTTTTGTGACATCAAATTCAAAATTTTGATTTTGATTTTCTCAAAAAGTGCCACTTTTAAAATTTTTAAAAAATTCCTATAAACAGTTTATACTTTTGGTAAGTGATTCTCGAAGTTTCAAAGTGGGACGGTAATGGGTTCATAGTTAAATAATAATTTGAAAAAAGGGTGTTTTACGAAACCGTTAGTCACCCTACGTACTACAGGATTCTTTACTATATTACATGAATCAAGAACATAAAATAAAATTTTTAACACTTACATCTTAGGCAAAAGTTATTCAGAACTTGATGAGTTGTGAAGTTTTCATGGCTTCTTCAGATGATATTGCATAAATCCTTCTTGTAGGAGTGGTGGGATCTACTTTGCAAAGTACATCTGCCAGTGGTATCCATAATATGTCCGGTTTCCTTGGATATGAACATAATGATGAAGGACCAGCAGGATGCAAAAATGTCACTTTTACTTCATCTTCTTCTTCATTCTTCTCCAACACATAAGCCAGCCACCACTTTTGGTCATATACAGCGGTTATATATCCACTAATTTCTGTCATTCGTAGATTTTCAGGGCATTTTTGGATGGTCACTGTTTTCTCTGTTATATCTTCCCAGAATATTTTTACACATATCTTTGATATGTTTGAATTTACAGGTATATAAGCATGATATTGCTGTGTTCCCCTAATAGTTATTGCTTGGTTGAAACGGTTATTCAGAAATTTCTCAGACATTAGAAATTTATCTGGCATTAGTTTCACCTTCTTCACACAAGATGAGTATGTTGAGTCTGAGAAATTTCTGAATAACCGTTTCAACAAAACAATAACTATTAAGGGAACACAGCAATATCATGCTTATATACCTGTAAATTCAAACATATCAAAGATATGTGTAAAAATATTCTGGGAAGATATAACAGAGAAAACAGTGACCATCCAAAAATGCCCTGAAAATCTACGAATGACAGAAATTAGTGGATATATAACCGCTATATGACCAAAAGTGGTGGCTGGCTTATGTGTTGGAGAAGAATGAAGAAGAAGATGAAGTAAAAGTGACATTTCTGCATCCTGCTGGTCCTTCATCATCATTTTCATATCCAAGAAAACCGGACATATTATGGATACCACTGGCAGATGTACTTTGCAAAGTTGATCCCACCACTCCTACAAGAAGGATTTATGCAATATCATCTGAAGAAGCCATGAAAACTTCACAACTCATCAAGTTCTGAATAACTTTTGCCTAAGATGTAAGTGTTAAAAATTTTATTTTATGTTCTTGATTAATGTAATATAGTAAAGAATCCTGTAGTACGTAGGGTGACTAACGGTTTCGTAAAACACCCTTTTTTCAAATTATTATTTAACTATGAACCCATTACCGTCCCACTTTGAAACTTTGAGAATCACTTACCAAAAGTATGAACTATTTATAGGAATTTTTTTAAAATTTTAATAGTGGCACTTTTTGAGAAAATCAAAATCAAAATTTTGAATTTGATGTCACAAAAAAACTTTTTATAACAAAGTATGTTGTGTTGTACATCAAAAGAAGGGGCATTTAAAACCGAGTAAAATGACACCAGTCCCATCTCTCTAGCTCAATTAGGAGAAAAGATATGGTGATTTGAACACATGTCGGTTCCGCTTTTTTAGCGGATTTTAGCAAACTTTACATAGCCGTAATTTTGAAACCGTTTGAGATATTTGAAAAAATTTGGCATTTTTCTTAATCTCTATAAGGCCAACCTTCGTACCAAATTTCATCAAATTCTGAGATGGTGACGTTTATACCCTGTGTTGATTTCACATGGAATGACCCAAAAGTAAAAGAGCTTTCAAGAAAATCATTATTTTGGCACGTGGGAAAGTAATTTGGGTCAGGTCGTGTTTTAATTGGCGGACAAAGTTTATTAAGAGCTTCTAGTTTTTTATCTAGCTGAAAATTTTCGGGTACATGTGAAACATTAACTTTAATCCATTTATTTTTCAAAATCTTGCAGGTATTCCAGACATAGCGACCGTCTGTTAATAAATTGATAGTGTTTGCAAATTTAACATAACTTTCTTTCTTTTTCCTTTTACATGTCCTTTTTGTCAAAGCTAGTAGCCTTTTATATTCTACGTGATGCTCAAGACATCTGGATTTTTCCCATTTTTTAAACGCGGCATTTCTTTGGTTTTTGACTTTGGAACACTCCTCATCCCACCAGCGTACAGGATTTCGATGTGTTTTAATATTTACAAATTTCTTTTTTGGAGTATTGTCAGAGACTGATCTGATTAAATGGTTAGCAAAAAATTCATATTTATGTTTCGCACTAAGATTACAGTATTCGTTTGTTAGGAAAATTTCGTAAGAATCTGTCAAATTTTGTATAACTTTATCCCAGTTTGTTTGTGAGGATCTGATTCTGTGACTTTTTTTATGGTAAATATTTTTTTTTTTACGCTGACAGTGACATAAATAGGATAATGGTCCGAGCCCCAAATCTCGTCATTCACTTGTGTGTCTATAATATCGGATATATTTCTTGACGACAAAATTAGATCAATATTCGATGAAGAAGTGGAACCTATATGAGAGTATGTGTCTTGATTGTGAATGAAATACTTATATTTATCAATGCATTCAAGTAAATTATTCCCATTAGGGTCAGTTTTTTTGCAGTTCCAATCAATATGGTGAGCATTGAAATCGCCAAAAATTATACAGTTGGTTTCATTTTTAAAATTGCTAAATACTTTATCCCATTCTTCAAGTGAAAAAACGAGACCGGGAACTCTATAACATGCCATTAGACTTATAGCTGGATTGATATTGGTGATTTTAATTCCACATAATTCAAAATCTTTGTGGGGTACATGTATATTTTTAATTTCGTGGTAAGCTAAGTTGGATCTGATTAAAAGCAATATTCCGCCGCCTGTTTTATGTATTCTATCAAGTCCATAGCTTACAAACCCTGGGAAATTAATGTTCTTGATGTCCTCTTGCAGCCAGCTTTCAACGCAGACAAAGATGTCAATATCTACGAGAGCTGCAGCGATATCTTCCTTGTGCTTAATAAAACTTCTTGCGTTCCAATAAAGTATTTTAATTTGTTTATTTATAGTCTCAGCAGTCATTTTAACCATTTAATGATGATGTTGAGTCTTGAGCATCTGATTCGCAATTGGAGCTGTGATTATCTTCAATAGTATTAGTATTTTTATTTTCAAGTTTGTTGACTATTTTAGTGATGCGTGATTTTAGTTTGCGCTCAACATAGGGGTACGTATCCTTGAGCATCTTAATGAGTCCTTGTGTGTCCAACGTGTATGTCTGAGCTACTTCAGTTAATTTCGAACTGCCATATGATTCCTTAAGGAAAACAGCAAACTTGTCAAAATCAATGGGGTAGTCATTCTTGTTTATAATAAAATAATTTTCAGCTGGGGAAATTTGAGAGTTAATTTCTTCCTGTGAGCATTCTTTTTTTGCTGTTTTCTTCAAACGTTTTCCTTTGTGTTTCGAGGTAGTTTTGTCAGCAAGTACGTTTTCCTCTGTCTGCATTGGCTCAGGTGTCGATATTGTAGAGCCGGAGAGGACGCTGGACGATCTTTTCGTTGCAGGGTTGGTAAAAGTGATTGGTGGGGGCTTTTGTTGAGCGAGAGTTTCTTTCTTTTCCGCATTACTTAAGTTTTCATCGCTCTTGTTTTCCTCGTTCTCATTTGCCTCGGTCATATTTACATCGTCTTTGTTTTAATTGCCCTTCTCGTTGCCCGTCGAGTCAGTGCATGTGCCTTTATTTACTTCGTATTGAGCACAGTCCCTAGCGATGTGTCCTTCTTCATTGCATAAATAACAGCTGGTTTTGTCGCCGGAAAAGTATATCCAGTATTCAGTGTCATCATACTCGATTTTCATGTTGTTTGGCAGGTTTTTCATATCATCAGGATTTATATATACTTGTCGTCTGAAGCTCATGACGTGTGCGTAGTCTGGATCATTAATACTTGCTTTAATACATAGTATTTGCGAAGCTGGAGTGATGCCGAGAGCCTTGATATGATCTTCAATAATGTAATGTGCTATAATAGGATAAACATTGGAAATGACTATTCTTTTAGCTTTCGATATGAGAGGTCGAAGAGTCAATGTGTGTTCACCAATGTTTATTTTCTTGCCTGACTCAGTGAGCATATCGACTAATTCCTGCGAGCTTACGTATACACATACTCTACCGTTTGAAATTCTTGAAACAAAGAGAACGTTGATTGGTTTGACGATTTTACCAATGGCGAGAGTGTAGTCTTTGATTGTAAGTCCTTCAATAGCGACAGTTACTACGGCATGTTCTTTTTTGGGAAACTGAGTTTGCTGTGCTACTCTAGAGTACGATTTTTTAGGTTGAGCTTGTTTCAGTGGGGAATGCGTTAAGTCTTGGGTTTGGTTACGTTGGGAGGAGCCGCCCCTGTAGTCAGAGGTATCCCCCATGGTATTATCGTGTACTGCTGGGAAGGTGCACTCACACTACCCGATCGCTATACACTATCACTGCACACACTAGCAACTGATCCACTCGTAGGTTTTGCTATCATGCGCCAGTAAACACTCGTTCTCGCTTCAGTACACAAACACGTCCTGCCTCGCCGAAGGCTCGAACGAGACTCCGCATTCATTAAATGTTTAATATTTTGGTAATTCCTTCAAATGTATATTCTTTTTCAATATTATGTAAAAAATAACTTACTTGGCCTTTTATTGCGATCTTCAAACTTCAAAAATGATATATGTATATAAGAATTAAAATTACTTACATGTTAAAATATAGTGTAAATTTGTGTATATCACCATCCACAGGCGAGAACATTGTTCTAATAATCGAAAATTACGTCCTACGTTTCGATCCTTGTTGGGATCATCCTCAGGGACAATATTCTAAAAGAAATTATGTCCTCTTTGTAAGGAGAACATAATTAAACAAGAAAAAAGAAAAATCCAAATTAAAATTCAAATAAACTATTTGTTCTGAATCATATTATAGAACCTATTTGATGTATAAAACAAAATGAAAAACACACTTAATAAACTACAGTTAATATTTTTAATTTTATAAATTTGAAAGAATCATGTAGCACTTCGTTGAATATGTAATTATATTATTAAGAAGTAAATATGTTAAAACAAAAGTATGGTTTAACCCATTGGTTGTAAGACTCACCAACTGTGGATGTAAATTAATTTAAAATTTTAAACGGAGACATCGGGTATGACGTGTCTTACTCCTAGTACATGCTAAAGACTAATGACCCAATCGATAAACAAAAGGGGGCAACATTTCGTGACACTGAAATTTATCCGTATTTTTAAATTTATCGGTGATCGATAGATCGATACTATAAGAGTCATAAAGAGGGCGCCAAATTTCAAACCGTTGAAATGTGAAGTTCATCGCAGATCGTGTATATTTTGTGGTATACCATCGTGAAATCTATTGTAGCCTAAGTATGAAAGAGGCTATTATTCCTATATTCAACTAGTTCGATGATACAGCACGTGTTTCGAGAAAAGAAGGAATCTGTGGATGAGCCTGTTAAAAGTGTAATCAATGAAACAAAACATGGAATTACTCCTACTTTAGTGAACCTTCTTTAAACAATTGTGGAACAGGAATCTAATAATTGTTATTAATTAGTTGATCGAAACCATGGTGTTATTTAAGAAAACACAACTTTGTGAAGTTATTGAAAACAAACTAAGAGAAAAACAGAAAGGTGTCATATATTGCAAGAAAAGATCTTATAAGACGTTCATTAAGTCAATGATTTAATGACGATTGCATAATAATCATGCACCTCCTGATTCTCTGTTCTTTTGTTGACCGAATTATGGGTCATAATCGAAAAGGTCTCCAATAACAAAAGTTTCCTTAAGTTAGGTTCTGTGCCTAATATCTTGGTTTCATCAGAGTTAAACATATTCGCTAGAAAGTAGATAGGGACAGAAGGGAATCTCGTTAATCCATTCATGCGCGTCATTAATTAGAAGACGAGGCATTTGGCTTTTTTTTTTTTTTTTTTTTTTTTTTTTTTTTTTTTTTTTTTTTTTTTTTTTTTTTTTATTAATCAATAACATTATGCCTGAAGGCAGGCAGCACCGTTCATGATTAGCCTGTGTGGCTAATCTTTCTTGGGACGGCTTCCTTCAGTCCGGTGGTCGACCTCTTCTTCTTCTCCTAGGCTTCATCCCGGTTCTTCTCATGAATGTTGTGAAGCACATCACTCCTCCTCGAAGCACCCTCGTCGACAGGTTCTTCAGTTCCTTTCTTGTTATGACGTGGAGACCAAGTAGCGTATTACCAGAGTCCTTACTCCAAATGCCATGGTAAGTTAACGTTGCCGAGGTGAATTGTACATTACTGGCTGCGTAGCTCTTTTTGATCTGATCTTTAAGAGGCTCGTAATACAGTATCTTGTTCTTATGCGCTCTAGCAAGGTCCGCCTGCTCAGCTACCACTTGAGCATCAAATGGGTATTCTCACCCTTCCTTGCTATGATGTCCGGTTTCCTCCGCCCTTCAGGTGTTTCGCAGAGCGGTTCTTCATCAACTAGGTACTGTTGGTTCTTCAGGTTCCTTACCAGGTAGGAAACCACTGCGTCATGCCTTCTTATTCTCACATCGTGAGTCCTATCGCAGCCCTGCAGCACATGGTTGAGAGTTTCTATATTGTTGCAGCCAGCTCTGCACATCCGATCTTTATTTCGACCTCTCGCTGTCCTCGATCTTACGGGCAGGGCATTGATTCGCAGCTTATTGAAATTTACAAAGTCCTTACCCGACAGAAAGCATGTTCCGTCGTTTAACCAGAGGTGTTGATTTGGCATGTGTGTCGAGTCTTTAAGGGCCTTCCCATCCACTGACTGGTGTAGGAGGTGGGCCCATCTCTTTTTCACGTCGGACATTTTGTCCAACTGTCGGACCCCGTCAATGAGTCTCTTGTTAGCTCTGGCGATTTCTAGGTCGATGTAGGAGCTTACTCCTGTTTCACCTGTGTTCTTCAGGTTGTTTAGACTTTTCATTCGCATTAGCGGGACATTCCATCTCAGAGACGGAATTCCCAGGCCCCCATCATTGATTTCGGCATGGAAATAAGCTTTTGGCGTATCATGCGGCAGTGAGAGCCACTTTCTGACAAACGCTCTGATACGCATGTCCATCCGATTAAGTAAGCTAGACCTAGTATTACCAAGTACCATTTTGTGGTATAGAGCAGGAATTAGAAAAACTCGCAGGCTAAAGAGACGCTGTTGCGGTTTCAGCGGAGCTCTCGAGATCTTTTGAAGGGCTTCATTAATTTCGTTATTATGATCCATCAGCACGGTCCCATTTGCCGTGAACGATACACCCAAGTAGGACCATTCATCGCTTCGTTTGCGTGATTTGATGGTCTTGCCTGCGCAGGTAAATTTAACGTTGTCTTTGACAACGGTTTTCTTCACATGCGGCACATTTTGGAGCGAGATGGTTAAGCTCTTGTCTGGATTGACCGTAAGACCACATTGTTGCAGGTAGTTGATTGCAGAGTTGATCATTTGCTGTAACCCTTTCTCTGTGGATGCCATCAATATAAGGTCATCAGCGAAAACAACAATGTCAAACTTCGTATTTTCGATTTTAACACCTATCTCAGGTGGAAGTTTGCTAATCATTAGATCAATGACACAATTAAAGATTATTGCTGACAGTGGGTCACCCTGTTTCACACCGCATGTAGGATGGATCAGGTCGGACGTCCATCCATCATTCACCAGCGCTGTATGGCTGTTTGCGTACAAGTGCTCAACATATTTTACCATCACATTCGGAACACCTTTAGACCTTAGGGTGTCCAGAATGGCAGCGTGAGAGACAGAATCAAAGGCCTTCGCCACATCCAATGATGCCATATATAGGTGCTTATGATGTTTTTGATGGTAGTGTAACACCGTATCGATAATGAATGTGTTATCGGCACAGCCGTCAACACTTCTAAAAGCCTTCTGTCTCTTGTCTAGTTCAATGGTGAGCAGCATGCGATTAGCGAGAATTTTGTTAAAGGTCCTTGCTATCACGGACGATACTGTGATTGGCCTGTATTGTGCCGGAGATGTTGGCTGTTCGACTTTAGGTATCTGTGTCGTTCTCGATTCATACAGGTGGGTTGGCAGTTGGCCACACCACAAGAAGATATTCATGAGTCTGAGGAGCACCTGAAAGGGTGTCCTCTTCCAAACTTTAGCCGGAACTCCATCAGGACCAGCAGCAGTATTAGTTTCAGGCAGTGCTTTCCTGATTTCCGCTATGTCGATGGGCCACCATAGCTTATTGTATACCTTGCCAGGCGTAACAACACCAGGGCTATTGTTTTTCGTGGAAGTCATCGTTTCACGCCAAAACGGAACCATCAGTCTCTGTGGTATAGGAACCACTGTGTGCTGGCCGTCTAAGATGTTTTTGACGCACCAGCTACGATTTCTTTTCCAGAGATTCTGAGTCCTCGCATACTCTTCTCGCCTAGCTTGGCGCTTGGAAAGAGATTTGGTGTTATGTGGCGTGCCTCTAACTTTTTCCCTGCGAGCTATACGCAAGACCTCAAGAACATATAAAGAGACTTCTTCGATGACTTGTACAGAAGAGCTATTACTGGCGATTAGATCAACAATTCGCTGTAGTCTGGGCTCTTGGTGGTCTTTTGAATCCATTTCTGGAAGAGCACTCAGAAATGTTCGAATTCTTGTTTTGGAACCTTCATCCGAAGATGACGGCTCGCTATAATCCGAAACGGTTGTTGAGGTATCGTCTAGTTGTTCGATAATGCTCGATACCATCGCTCTGTAAGCTGGCTGTTTTCGCTTGCCCTTAATACCTTCCTGGGTTCTTTTCTGAAAGCATTCCACTAGTGCCAGGTTAATAAATCTGGTACCCTTTTTGGTTCACAAGTCCTCCTGTCTAGCCATAAGCCTGGTCTCCTCATCCGACCATGTCTGTTTCTTTTGTTTGGTATTTAAGTTGGCGTCATACCAGTCACGGTGCGTTCGAACGTAGTGCTGGGAGCGCCCAGATTTTGTTGGGAAGCTTCTGTTACACTCAGGAAATTCACAGGGAAAACCCTGCGAAGCTCCAGACGAGGACGGCCCCATTCCGTCAGTCGCCGTATTACCACCTGGATCGATACTGCCTGTGGGCACATCGCTTTCAATATACAGTTTCCGAGGCTGTTTATTTCTATTCATAGCGCCAGTGGTTTAGACGGGCTGGGTTACTAGCCCAACACGCCTTTGGTTTCGCAGAGGCAGTTCTTAGTTTCCCTAGGCCTTGCGGCTTCGGTACTTATGGCGGAACCCACGAAAAGGGGACTGCTTGCTAACCATAACTATGACCCCAAGAGAGTCATAGTTACTCCCGCCTTTTTCAATATTACCCACAATATATGCAAGTTTTTAAACAATGTCTAACATGCTGCGAGAACCTTGTATACTTGACCTGAAACGCATCTATAGATTGAAATTTTCCTTACTCCGCAAGTCTCTGATTTTGTTGTATCACTTCTTCAAAAAACTTGTTGAAATTTTATAAATACATAATTCTTCTTACTATATTTCTTTAAAGGAAATAACGTTTAAAGGAAAATTTGATATATTCCTTCACATCATCGTATATCATCATCATATCACCATATTAATCAGATCTGTTTATTCCTTTATTTTCCTACATTCTTCTACTCCTTCATTTCTGTATTCCCTTATTTATTACTTGATACCTGCATTCCCTTATTCTTTCATTTCCTGATTTCTTTATTCCATTATTTCTTTAAAATCAAGTATTTTAATAAAACCAATACTAACAAATACTTCACAATATTTTACTAATGAAATGAAATCAGTAAAAAGCATCGAAAATGCAAAAGTATAGGCCAAGTACAAGAGAATGTGACTTTGGAATATCATGCTCGTTAACATAAACTTCATTATACGAAGTATTTGAAATCGAACAAATGCGAGGAAGTACAAATTATTGTACAGCATCGACACGATGCTATCGCTGAGTAAATATATTCAATTAACTAAATTTCCCAATAAGTGATTTCTCCTCATTTAATTAATAAAACTGTTTATTGTTCGATTAAATGTACTTGGTGGCCCGCTTTTTACGAAGGTTCGATGGTGAAAAATACCTATAGTACTAACTCCCCTACGCTTAAATAGTTCTGGATGTTCGACATTAAAAGTGGGTTGTTAAAACACAGTATAAAGCGGTCTTCTTATTGTACTGAATGAAAATCCTCTAAATATCTCATGAAGTTTCTTTGTAATTTATGTTATCATGAATCGTTGAAACACATGGCAATATGTATGTGTAATTTTCTCTCAGGCACATCCAGATTGTTAACTTGTTAAATTTTTCCACTCAGATGCATACGGATCTAGAAATGAGTACAAATATCTTGTTACGTCCTCACGCATTGATGGTCTTTGTCAGTTGAAAACCAGGAAGAGACACTTAGAAAAATCATAAATCGTTCCACAAGGAAATCACATTTCAATTACCCCGGCCGAGACTGGTAGATGTCATCAGTAAAACGTTATTTGAAAATAACTAAAACGCTTAGGGTTGTAAATACGACGAAAGAGAAAGTTTCCAGACATGGAAGATCTTCGAAGACAATGTAGACCCTGTGCACGTGAAAATGTAAACCTGGCATCGGACTACATGTTGAATTGGGGACACTTGAAGAAATAATATACAACAGTCCCTAAAGTGGAGACGAATGTTTTCCTGAACACTCTCGCTTGCTGGTGGTGTCAGGTTGCGAAAAGAAGGACTACATTGTCTTGTCTGGTAAATGCATTGGCAACTGATGTAGAGGGAGGCCCTGAAAAATCGTATATATACTGGGCCCTTCGACGAGACCAGCGCATTATTATACTGAATTTCTGAGCGCGAAGAAGTGTTTTTAAATCCAAGTTTCGTACAACGTGACTAAGTGCAAGTTAGAAGAAAGTGACCAAGTGCAATAGCAGCATAGTGGCAGAACACCAACAGTCAGCTGAAACATCTAACCACTGAGTCAGCACTACCTACTTCATTATAAGAAGATAATAGTGAGTAAAATAAAATTCGTTATTCATCAAATCCGAAACCCGAGGATCAGAGGTCTAAACCACCTGAACATCCATATACCTGTTACGAGCCGGGCGGGTTTCTAGAACGTGGCCGGCGAGCGTTATGGTTTAACGTAATGAGACGTGATTTCGTCTCTTATTAAACTTTACTGTAGCAGGGGGGTATCGTACGTCAACAGTAGTGGGAGCTACGAATCAACGTATGATTTTAGGAAATGACGTTATTCAATCCAGATGAGCCTATAGTAGATGCTATAGTGTGCTGGCGTTGAATCGGAATTAAAAGGAAAATCTAGAGCCAGATGAGCCTATAGTAGATGCTATAGGGTTCTGGCCGCTAGAACGGTTAATGTAGTGGATAAATGAATCCAGATGAGCCTACGGCATAAACCGTAGGGTGCTGGTAGGTCCAGAGTGGTTAATTAGATTTTTAGGTAAGGTGTTTCCCCGAGGTAGATGTACTCGTAGACTAACTGCAAGGTGCTACTCTCTGGTTAATAACGGCGCACTTGCTAGGACTGCAAATGGTCGCGCAGGTACGGAAGCAAGCCGAAAGGCACACGCAGTCCGACACCCGCTGTTTGTGGTTTTGACCTGCTACGGTAAAGATCGTAAAGTTATAACTCTCGTAACTTTTGTTTCACTCCGAGCGGTTAGAGTGAAATAATTTGTGGGTACGTTACTCGATTATGCTTTAGATTTACTTCGAGTGGAAAGGTTTTAATTCTAGAAATAATTCTTCACTTGAATTTTGTGTTGCTAGTAAAAGTATAACAAGTATATTCTTTCAATCGAATATATATGTATATATAAGTATGGTTAGTGTTTGTGTAAGAGTTTAATGAATGTAAGTAATAATTGAAAAGCTCTAAATGGTTACTCTTGGGCAGTGACGTTTGACGAGACTTCACAATTATGATGACTCCGAACTAATCGCGAGTGATTCTAACGTGAATTGAAACGGGGGAACTCCGACCAAGAGTTGAAATAATGCCAATGAAAAGACTGATCTTTCGAAGGTTAAAGAAACTCGAGTAGGAACTGGGCCTAGTGTTGTAGTATCTTGCTCAAGTGTCGTACTGAGAATAACCCGATAAGATGCATTTTCGTGGCCCTTATATAGGTCGAAAAAGCAGTGGGGTTTGAAAATTTTAGGAAATCTGGTCTATGGTGGGAGTGAAGATGCTGCAGGAAAAAGACGGTTGGAAACTGTGGAATTTCGGGGGAGGTAGACCCTCGCGTTCGAGTTTTCCTTATCGCGTGGGGCCTCAAGTGTAGCTATCCGAGCGTCCTAGGCGAGAGGCCAAGGGTTACGTGCGTATCGCACTTAATGTATCCTGTTTTCGTTAGAAAAGGGGACTAAGGCGCCTGGGTGTCGCCAAGAGAAAATTCCAGGCTGAGAATTTTCGTAGGAATCATACGATTCATACGTAACATACCTATGTTAACCAGATACCTGTATCCATTAACCAAAGTCATTCTTCAGAGGGAATAGAACAGACTGTCGTTGGAAATCGTAGATTTTCGACGTAGTCGTTGTTTCTATGACACGCTCCGAAGGATGGCGCTCTTCCTTTCCATAACCGTCGATCTCCAAAGCGGGATCATCTGGACAAGGAGTAACTGGAAATCGCTTAGATTTTCAGAGAAAGACTCTGTAAGGATAATATCCGCTGCGGACCGATAAAGTTATATTAACAACCATATTTCCTCAGTGCCCAAAAGACCAAATAATAGATCCGGGTGGAGGAAGAAGTGGGCGGCCGCAGTACGTGCAGATCCATTTCTGCTGAAGAATTGAATCGAAAACCAACAGAGATTTCGAGAGGAAAAAGCCCCTGCGGCCCCTGAACCAGTGACATCAAAGAAATCCAATAGAAATATTAGACGGAAGGCTAAGCGGCGGGTCGAAGCGATTAAACGGCTAGCTGCCCCCGTTAAAAATTACGATCCCAATAAAATAAACCCGGTGGAGGAGTCATCTTATATAGAATCAATTCCCCCTCCCTCGCCGGAAATAATAGAGGTGCATGACAGTGACGAACCACCTAAGTATTGGTCGATAGAATTGTCCAATCGCCTGGTCTCTAGTGAAATTCATAATTTTATCGAACAAATTAACCCAAAGGACTGGGTTTTATTAATAAGTAGTAATGGCGAATCGGCCCCATGTTATATACCGGGGCATGTACTGAAGGAAAAATATAATAACCGAATAAAAATCCAGGAACTTTAAATACAAGGTCTAACAAATACTTAATCACCCATCATTACCTGTACTGCTAATACGACTCAGCCTCGTCCCGAGTAAATTGGTTCGACCGATGAGTCTAAAGAAGGCAAAAGTCGGACTATCGCGAAACAATTCGAAGCCGCACCGTAACCGTAAGCTCGAGGCGTGACACATAGTCCTGACGTAACAATCTGTTACATTACATTTTGGACATTAAGCTTCGTAAAAAGCGGGCCACCAAGTACATTTAATCGAGCAATAAACAGATTTATTAAGTAAATGAGGTGTTTGGGAAATAGTTCCCAGAGTGACCAGTGTGGTGGCAGCACCACCTGGACACCGATCGCTCAAGCCAGGTGGCAGCATGACTTCGTCGTGTGACGTAACGGTCATGCGCACTGGCTAAAATCGGCCTCGTGTCGCGGCAGCGCACGGAAATCGGCCATTATCGTTTCGTAGCCTGTTCTGTATAGTCGCATTGTATAGCTCAGCGTTTACGCACGCGCCGAAAGTCAGTTTCGAAATACAACGACTTTGGATACCGCTCATCGTTAAAACACAACAGGCAAGTCCGCTCAATTTATTATTAGTCTGCTCATCATGTATATTCAATAATAATATACATGAAATAAAGTGAGACTGCTCGAGAGCAACACAATTCTCTCATTACCTTGCTGCCAAGACTTTTCAACCGTTTGGATGTTTCTCAAACATGAGGAGTAATAATTTTTTGGGAAATTTAGTTAATTTAATATATTTACTTAGCGATAGCATCGTGTCGATGTTGTACAATTATTTGTACTTGCTCGCATTTGTTCGATTTTAGATACTTAGTATAACGAAGTTTATGAACGAGAAAGGTATTCCAACGTTACATCTTCTTGCACTTGATTCGAATTTTTCTAGCATAACGGCCTCTCTTTCTTTACTTTTGCCTGTCACACGCGCACTCCAAGCGCAGCAGTAGCGACAGCCGAGAGCAAGTATTTCCGTGCGTCTTCGCCAATCGTGGTCACCCATTAATTTTATTCGAAACATTTCTAATTATGTTATCGGGCAATTATGTTTAATGACTATCGCACTGATAAGTATTGTTTTGAAGACCTTTCACCGAAATTAGTATTAATCATAGAAATAAGTTGTTTTGACTGTAACAGCGTCACTCGGCCAAGGGAAAGGAACCACACTTTCCCTTCAAAGTCCACCTTCGAGTCCCCCTTGCATTTCCACCTTCCTTTCAATTTCCGATTACTATAGACATATTTTATGTAAAAAATAACTTACTTGGCCTTTTGTTGCGATCTTCAAACTTCAAAAATGATATATGTATATAAAAATTAAAATTACTTACATGTTAAAATATAGTGTAAATTTGTGTATATCACCATCCACAGGCGAGAACATTATTCTAATAATCGAAAATTACGTCCTACGTTTCGATCCTTGTTGGGATCATCCTCAGGGACAATATTCTAAAAGAAATTATGTTCTCTTTGTAAGGAGAACATAATTAAACAAGAAAAAAGAAAAATCCAAATTAAAATTCAAATAAACTATATGTTCTGAATCATATTATAGAACCTATTTGATGTATAAAACAAAATGAAAAACACACTTAATAAACTACAGTTAATATTTTTAATTTTATAAATTTAAAAGAACCATGTAGCACTTCGTTGAATATGTAATTATATTATTAAGAAGTAAATATGTTAAAACAAAAGTATGGTTTAACCCATTGGTTGTGAGACTCACCAACTGTGGATGTAAATTAATTTAAAACTTTAAACGGAGACATCGGGTATGACGTGTCTTACTCCTAGTACATGCTAAAGACTAATGACCCAATCGATAAACAAAAGGGGTGTAACGGTACATCCCTCTAGCGTTGAAAACCACAGGACAGCACCTTACTTTATGAATAGGTTCGGGGCAGGCCGATAAAGAAATGTGAAACCGTTTAACATGAACTTCTTGATTTATTCAATTTTCTTAATCTATACTGTACAACTTCTTATTTTTCTACGCTATCACACATTCCTCATACACGCGTTTTCCTAATTCTATTCCTCTTAATGTAAATTCCCTATTCTAATGTTGGAATTTACAGAAGTCCCTGCGCTAATTCCTATGTTATTGCCCGAACACACACTCTTGCACACGTACGCGATCAGCTGTTTGGCGCTGTTTTCGCTCGATCTCTCTCTCTCACACACGTCGTTCGTCGTCTCACTCGCACTCGACTTATTCTATTTTCGGCTTTAAATGCCCAGAGTTTCTTTTCGCACTCTTCTCAAGCATTCAGAGAGGGGGGATATGGATTATGGAACGATGGATGAGATTGGGGTCTGACCGCAATGGACAGCCGCTACTACTTAGGTACGAAGGTGCAGATTTGGTTACTTTGGTAAGGTAGGAAACCCCTTTGGAGATAGGTCCGGTCGCAATGTCCGGGTGTTACTCCCTCCAGGGTTGATTGTCCTTCTCGAGATAGGTCCGGTCGCAATGACCGGGTGTTACTTCCGAAGGAACGAAGGATGGACACTCGAGATAGGTCACAGCGCAATGCCGTGGTGTTACTTCCGTGTCTTTAGGAAATTGGAAATTGGTGAAATAGGGATATGCTCTCTCTATCTATCTTTCTCTCTCTCTCTCTCATTCGCACACTCCTCCTATTCTAATTCCAATATTCGCAATATTCATTTATTTATTCGTGTAATGTTGAATCAAAGGTTGTTCAAATGGATGCTGAATAATAAGTAAGTGTTCAGTGTGCCTGAGGAACAATAAGTGATTCTAGGTTCGTTTTGCGCAGCCTTATATACATTTTGTTGTTGCACGCGCCGCCCAATCATAGGCCTATACTCTATGCGAGGCATCGAACTCTTTAGTTTTTTGTAATTGTCTATTTCTGCCGACTCATCAGCGCTGTCCGGGGTTCGCATCTCGGGCAGTGGTAGTCAACTGGGGGCTACCGTCTCAACGCCCCCCCAGATCGGACACTCCTCGGACGATGTCCGGGGATGGACGATCTTTATCTCCGGCGGTCTGGTTTTGCCATCGCCTCCTCCTTCTTCTTCTTTTTCTTAAAATTCTCTTATATTCTATTTTTATATGTTTTCTTTGGGATAATGATCATGGATTAATCTTTTAACAAATTTATTATTGTCTTAGCCTAGGTTGTGTCGCTCTGTATGTATAAACGGAAAAAAAAATTTTATAAATCTTCGCTGAGTACAAAAAAAAAAATGTTTTACAACTATAATTATCATATTATCCATGCTAAATATTTCATTCGCCGTCGAATTATCGGTAATACTTCTATCGTTATTGGCGTTATGCGGCTGTATATCTTATTTCTATATATATATATATATATATATTGACGTTCGGTAGTGTATATTGCCGTCCATATATATATATATATATATATTTTTTTTTTAAACATTAACTTTACAAAATTTACCCTAACCCTTCGATATTCTACTCTATCTCTGGACTTATTCTACCTTTTCGCTTAGATGTTTAACTCCCTCCACCATTCTGCGACGTCCAGTGGCTTCGGGTCGTTCCATTTCAGATATAGGTCGACGAGTTCGTGGCCAGCGTCTTTGCACCCTCTCCATTCGACCGTTCCGATCCGGTCCTTGATCGCGTGCCGGAAGGTGATCGCAGGATTTCGGAGCCATAATCTCCTTTTAGGGATTTCTTCGACTCTCCATAACGCGCATGGAATCGCCGCCGCCGGTGTAGCTTCGATGTGGCTTGGGAGGCTGTATAGCTCCCCCATGTCGAAAATCTCTGCCACTCCGGTGTCCATTCGTCGGACCCGTAGTCTTCCGTGCAATATTTCGGTGATATTTGCCCGCTCATATGTGATCCTCCATCCTTCCCTTCGAGGAACCGCAACTCCTGCTCCTTTTACCATTTGTGATGGTCTGAGCCAGCGGAATATTGCACCGTCCCGGCGGATGAGGCGGGTTAGTTCTATCTCCTGGATTAGTACTTCTTCTTCTAAATCTCGGTATCGCATCCAAAAGTTCTGCGGGTCTTCTACCGCCGTCACCACTACTGGTCGATTCGTTGCACTTCGATCACCCATTTTATTGTTTTCTTTTGGCTTTACTACCGTAATACTTGGTGAAATTAGCGAGCGAAATTACTAATGTAGTGGCTTAGTCACAAGTGCTCCTCGGGGGTCCTGCCGTTCCTTAAATAAAACCCGCGACATCTCGCTCTCCCTTCCAGGTTCCGCGAGCCAGATTAGGATCTGATTGGCCCGTTCCACTAGGACTTCGTCCCGATCGCTAGTGCCCCCGTCCGCGGCTCCCCTGTACCTCTTTATGTCGGTTGCTCTTTTTAAATTTTTCGGACCTCGTGGCGTCGATTTATATTCGCTATTTCTTCCCATTTCTCTGTAAATTCCCGTGCAATTATATAATTGCGGATCTCCCATATGTGCGGTCGCCACTCGGCATCCTCGCGGAGTCGCTTTTGTCTTTTTACCGCTTCCTCGATCCTTTTCCTGGTCTTTTGGTCCGGTTTCTCGATTTTTCGGATTCTGAGACCGCTCGGGAGAGTCTGGACCGCCTTTTCTCTTCTTCCAGGGATTTTGTAGCGCGTCTGCGTGCCGATTCCCTGGATGCTGGGTCCATCGGCCGATTTCCAAGGGCCTCCCCATCTCCGGAGGTTTCCCTGGATTTTCTTCTCCTCCCAATTTCCTTGCTGACCTGTTTGTGTTCCTATCTCCCGTGAAAAATCCTCCCTTTTCACCTGTACTTCCACGTTTTTCGTCTTTATCTTTTCTTCTTTTCTTTCCATTTCGTCTATGTACTGTGTCTCTTCCGTACTCTGTGTCCACCGTTCGTTTTAACGTGTTTATGTATCGCACGCCAATCGTTGTGCCTTTGTCGTCCATGTGTTTTGTTTTTATGTCTTTCCAACCGCTTTTATCGGATGGATTTATATATCTTTTCAAATTACTAGCGTGAAACATTCCTCTTTCCTTGGTTCCCTCTAAATTTTCCAGCATGTATGTTCCTTGGAAAATCTTTTGTTTTACCTTGTAGGGACCTTCATATACCGAGAAAAATTTTGGTAATTTATTATTCGAAGCCTTTGAATAATTACACGCTTTTACCAGTACCAATTCTCCTTCGTCGAAGGTCGTCATTCGATGCTTATTATTGAATTTTACGGCTCTACTTTTTCCTTTTCTCATGATTCTTTCTCTCGTCAATTTTATCTTCCGTTCTATCGCACCGTCTTTACTTTCTTCTTTTTCCATTTTCATCCAAGTTTTCCATATCCTCGACGGTTTCCTTCCGAATTGCAATTCGACTGGGGTGAATTCGGTGGTTTCATGATGTATCTCGTTTATAATATCTTGTATTATATTCACCCATGTCATCCAATTGGTGTGTTTTTCTCCGACAAATGTTCGGAAAAATCGTCCCAATTCGCGATTCATGCGTTCTACGATGTTTCCTTGTGGGTGACGTATTGAAGAGAATACCGCCTGTATTCCTTCCTGTTTTAATTTGTCAATCCACTTATTAGATGTGAATTGCATCCCATGATCGAATTGCAATCGTTTTGGTTTTCCTATCTGAGGAATATAGTGCGAGAAGATTTTATTTATGGTTACTGTTGTCGTAGCCTTTTTCAGCGGATATAGAACAACATATTTTGAAAATGCATCAATGGTGACTAAAATATATTTGCATCCCCCCTTTGATGTTGGTAATGGTCCAAAATAATCGATGGACACAAGATCGCCTGGGTCTTCCGGAATTATCGTTTGCATTTCCGCAAGGCTCGTCTGATTGGCTATTTTATTTCGTTGGCAGGAATCGCATGCCGTCAGTATCTGCTTTGTTTTCTTTAAAAATTTCGGGTAGCAGAAATCTTCGTTAAGCATAAGAAAAATCTTTTTCGGTCCTATATGCCCATGCAACTCATGCATTTCGATAACCAACTCCTCGATTATGTTTATGGGTATGCAAATCTTCCAATTCCCGTTTTGGTCTTGTTTCCTTAAGATCGAATCCGCTATCTTATATGTGCCCATCGTTTTCTCCTTACCGTTTTCTATTATGTTTTCTATTATATTCCGCAATTTCGGGTCGTCCCTTTGAATCTCATCTATTCGCCGCATCTTTTCCGCGAGTTCGCGGTTTGGCTTGCGAGCTAACAGTGTGTACACATAGATGTCCTTGCTAGTACCATTTGTCACTTCGACATCTGACGTCACACGGCTCAAGACGTCGGTTACGCTATTTCTGCTTCCCGGACAATGTTCAATCGGGAAATTATAGTCTTGGATTGCTAACATCCACCTGGTCAATCGTGAATTGTTAAACTGACATGTTTGGATATATGTTAGGGCTTTGTGGTCCGTTATAATTCGGATCTTAGCTCCCAGGACATATGATCGAAACTTTTCTAGTGCCCATACGATAGCTAATAGCTCCTTTTCGGTAGTGAAGTAATTTACTTCCGCTCCGTGCAATTTTCGACTTGCAAAGATTATCGCATGTAACTCCCCTTTTTCGTCATATTGCCCCAGTGTTGCCCCTAAAGCATAGTCGCTCGCGTCAGTATGCAATATGTATTCTTTCGTATTATCTGGATGTCGCAAGACTATCGTCTCACAGAATAACGCCTTCACCCTTTCGAACGCCTTTTGTTTATCGCCCTCCCAATTTCATTTAGTTTCTTTCTTTAGTAGTTCTAGCAGTGGAACTGTTGCTTCTGCATGCAATCGTGAAAACTTCGTATAGAAATTCACCAGCCCCAAAAAGCCCCGTAGTTGTTTTTGGCTTCTCGGTGCTGGAAAATTTCTAATTTCGTCTATTCGCTCAGGCATGGGTTTTATGCCTTCTACGGTCAGTATGTGCCCTAGGAATTTAACCTCTTTCCTAAAGAAATGCGATTTCTTAAAGTTTAGGGTCATTCCGCTCTGTCTGAATCTTTCAAATATTTGTTGGAGATGCCGAATGTGTTCTTCCTCGTTTCGTGAAATGCATAAGAGATCGTCAACGAAATTGATAATATGTTCGCCCAAATCTCTTAATACAAAGTCTAAACCGCGTATAAAACTCGCACTGCTGGTTTTCAGTCCGAATGGTGTGACGGTAAACTCGTAGCATTTTCCTTCATGGAGGAACGCGGTATACTTTCTAGATTCTGGCGTCAAAGGGATTTGCCAGAAACTACTCGTCATATCCAGACTGCTCATGATTTTTGCGTCTTTGCATCGTTGAAACAACTCCTCAATATTCCGCGGTCGTTCCCGATCTTCCTCCAGAACTTTATTTAGTCCTCGTGCGTCCAAACAGAGTCTGATGGATCCATCCTTCTTAACGACCGTGACCATCGGATTTATCCATGGGCTATCCGAACGTTGGATAACTCCATGTTGCATCATTTTATTTATTTCAGTTCGCACCGCGTCTCTCCTTGCCATCGGAATTGGGTATGATTTCGCATAGAAAGGTGTTTTCGTTGTCACCTTTAGCGCATGTTGGTATTCGGATATTCTCCCTGGTCGTTTCGCAAATATGTCTTTATACCCTGTGATCATGCGCCGAAACTCCCTTTTCTTTTCGTCGCTGAGTTCGCTACTCTCCATCAGCTTTTCCTCTATTTCCTTCTCGTGCAATTCCTCCGATTGCAGCTCCTCGGATTCGATTTTGGACCTGTGCTCTCCTCTTCTTGCTTCTTCTGTACGCTCCTCGAACCTTGATCGTTTTCTCCCGTCAAACATCAAGCCTCGGACCTTTGCCCCTTTTTTACTCCTACCATTTTCCTCCTCATCCACTAATTTCTCCCGGGCCTGTCCTTCCGGCTTTTCTAAATCTACCCTTCCTCCTACTTTCGATTCAAGATCCGTCTCGCGTACTTCCGACTCTACAGTATCACCTTGGTCCGTAATCTCTTCCTTTACATTCTCCTTTTCCTCCTTATCCTCTTCACGTTCCATCTCCTGTTCTTCTAGTACGACGCCATACCCTCCAATAACTCTTATCCGTTGTTCTTTTATATCCCTTTTCCCCCATTCTATTATAGCTGTTTCGCCATTTTCTTCTCCATTCCTGATTTCTAACCGCTCCCTTTCCACGTCAATTTTTGCATGTAGTTCTCTTAATGCATCCATCCCAATTATGCACGTTTGAACCAATTTAGGTACCACCAAGATATTTTGTGATATTTCTACTCCTCCCAACCTTAGTTGTGCAAAGAATTGTACTTTTAATTTTCCTGATGCCTTGCCCGTTGCTCCGATTACTTTGAGGCCCACCATGGGAAGTGTAGGACATCTTTGGAAGAACCTTTTCTTCTCCTCGTAATACTCTTCGGAAATGCATGTAACTTCGCTTCCGGTATCTACGAGGGCTTCTATCGTTTGGTTCTCGATGTCCACTTTAACTATCGGGCAACCTTTTCGTTCTTTCGCCTTGGTAACTGGGCCCTCGTCTCTCAAGTATTCACGAGGTGGTTCAAACGTCAGATTATTCGTCGCCCTTTTCACTTTTATTTTCTCCTGCCTTTGGTTTCTCGTTGCGCCCGTCTCTGGTGCAGATCTCCGCGCACCAGCGCTTTTTGGCACAACGCTTATTCGTTTCCCGACGGTCTCTGGTTCACCGGTGACTGTCTCCTCGCCATCCGTGGACCTTCCATTCGCTGTCTCTCGTCTCTCCCGGTCGGGCCTTCGGCCGAACCCTGCTGTTGTCGGATCACGTTCATGCGTGTCGATCTTGGTTCGTATTCCCTGTGTGTGGACTGCATTGGTTGCCCCCCCCCATATATCGTGGTCCACTTGCCCTTGTGTTCCGTCTAGCGCTTGCCGCTGACGCGCTATCATGACGTTCCAGAATCGAGAGTAGACCAGTGTAGGTCGTAACTTGTTGAAGGATGACCTCCTGTTCTACCCTTTCCCCAAAATGCGGGACAAGTAATCGATGATGGAAGCGTCAGCCATTTTTGGAATTAATTCTCTAACGTTTCCCATCACTCTTGTAGCGTATTCTACTCGAGTCTCTTTGCCTCCCACCGTATAGTAACCCATGTCCAAGTTTTTTCTTATTTTGGCCTGGACCGTTGGGCTCCAAAATCGCTCAATGAAGCTTCCTTGGAATTCCTCGAAGGTTATATGTTCCTCGTCTCTCAGGAACCACCAACCCTGAGCGGCTCCTCTGAGGCACTGGTCGAGAGTGAATCGAATATTACCCCCTCGACCGTGCACCTCTTCGCAGTAAGCCCTCAACGCTCGGAGAAACACCATGGGTCTGGTTCTCCCCGATCCATCGAACGAGAGTCTTTCAGGGCACGGTGCTGTCGTCCTTCCTCCTGCATTGTTCGATGGCGGCATACCTCTTACCCAGACGTCCTCTAATTCTGTTATACGTTGGTCGTGTTCATTTATCCTTGACCTTGTATTTCCTATCTCGGCATTTGCCACGCGGAA
This sequence comes from Mimumesa dahlbomi, assembly GCA_917499265.3. Taxonomy (NCBI): domain Eukaryota; kingdom Metazoa; phylum Arthropoda; class Insecta; order Hymenoptera; family Crabronidae; genus Mimumesa; species Mimumesa dahlbomi. The sequence continues at coordinate 2,703,102 of OU824118.1, read as the reverse complement.
ATTTGCAGCGACCGTTCGAATGTCGTTTTCCTGGAGCTTCAGTTTATCTGCCACCACTCCTAGATCCTTCTCCAATTTTTGGCGCATTTCCCCTATCTCCCCTCTTAATTTGTGTTAGTCCGTCCTTCGAGTCCTTTCCCAGTTGCCGTTAATCTCTTCCCGCAGTAGGTTATTCATCTCACCTACCGTCGACAAGGTATGCTCCTGGGACGCTCTTATTCTTTGGTCAAGGCTTTTGTGTTCGGATTCACATTTTGTTCTACTGTCAACGTTTTCCTTGGATAGACTCTTTCGTGTGTCGTCGAGACTTTTCTGTAGTTCGTCCCGGACGTCTTGCCGAAGGCCTTCCAATTTTTCGGTCATACTATTTTGTAACGCAGCTATTGCTGCCATTATTTCGGACATTTGTGCCCGATGCGCGCCGCTTTCCCTACACGATTCTCCTTCCGCTGATGGCACCGTTTCTAATCTTCTGGCCCATCGTCGTGGTGTAGCGTCCGTGGTGATCAGACTTCTCGCCTCTATGTCGACTATTTCGTCTCTCAAGCTTCTATTATCGCTTGTACCTTCCTCTACCACCCGCGGTAAGGCCCATCGGTCCGCGGTAGAAAGATCGTACGACTCCTCGCCTCCATCAATGACGGATTCTTTTACCCCTCCAATACCCGTTTTGTCCATTTTTACGCGTTTAATCTTTATCGTTTCACTTCTTTAAATCGTACTTGCCCCACGTTGGGCGCCACATGTAACGGTACATCCCTCTAGCGTTGACAACCACAGGACCGCACCTTACTTTATGAATAGGTTCGGGGCAGGCCGATAAAGAAATGTGAAACCGTTTAACATAAATTTCTTGATTTATTCAATTTTCTTAATCTATACTGTACAACTTCTTATTTTCCTACGCTATCACACATTCCTCATACACGCGTTTTCCTAATTCTATTCCTCTTAATGTAAATTCCCTATTCTAATGTTGGTATTTACAGAAGTCCCTGCGCTAATTCCTATGTTATTGCCCGAACACACACTCTTGCACACGTACGCGATCAGCTGTTTGGCGCTGTTTTCGCTCGATCTCTCTCTTACACACGTCGTTCGTCGTCTCACTCGCAATCGACTTATTCTATTTTCGGCTTTAAATGCCCAGAGTTTCTTTTCGCACTCTTCTCAAGCATTCAGAGAGGGGGGATATGGATTATGGAACGATGGATGAGATCGGGGTCTGACCGCAATGGACAGCCGCTACTACTTAGGTACGAAGGTGCAGATTTGGTTACTTTGGTAAGGTAGGAAAACCCTTTGGAGATAGGTCCGGTCGCAATGTCCGGGTGTTACTCCCTCCAGGGTGGATTGTCCTTCTCGAGATAGGTCCGGTCGCAATGACCGGGTGTTACTTCCGAAGGAACGAAGGATGGACACTCGAGATAGGTCACAGCGCAATACCGTGGTGTTACTTCCGTGTCTTTAGGAAATGGAAAATTGGTGAAATAGGGATATACTCTCTCTATCTTTCTCTCTCTCTCTCTCATTCGCACACTCCTCCTATTCTAATTCCAATATTCGCAATATTCATTTATTTATTCGTGTAATGTTTAATCAAAGGTTGTTCAAATGGATGCTGAATAATAAGTAAGTGTTCAGTGTGCCTGAGGAACAATAAGTGATTCTAGGTTCGTTTTGCGCCGCCTTATATACATTTTGTTGTTGCACGCGCCGCCCAATCATAGGCCTATACTCTATGCGAGGCATTGAACTCTTTAGTTTTTTGTAATTGTCTATTTCTGCCGACTCATCGGCGCTGTCCGGGGTTCGCATCTCGGGCAGTGGTAGTCAACTGGGGGCTACCGTCTCAGGGGGCAATATTTCGCGACACTGAAATTTATCCGTATTTTTAAATTTATCGGTGATCGATAGATCGATACTATAAGAGTCATAAAGAGGGCGCCAAATTTCAAACCGTTGAAACGTGAAGTTCATCGCAGATCGTGTATATTTTGTGGTATATCATCGTGAAATCTATTGTAGCCTAGGTATGAAAGAGGCTATTATTCCTATATTCAACTAGTTCGATGATACAGCACGTGTTTCGAGAAAAGAAGGAATCTCTGGATGAGCCTGTTAAAAGTGTAATCAATGAAACTATGGAATTACTCCTACTTTAGTGAACCTTTTTTTTTTTTTTAATCAATTGTGGAACAGGAATCTAATAATTGTTATTAATTAGTTGATCGAAACCATGGTGTTATTTAAGAAAACACAACTTTGTAAAGTTATTGAAAACAAACTAAGAGAAAAACACAAAGGTGTCATATATTGCAAGAAAAGATCTTATAAGACGTTCATTAAGTCAATAATTTAATGACGTTTGCATAATAATCATGCACCTCCTGATTCTCTGTTCTTTTGTTGACCGAATTATGGGTCAGAATTGAAAAGGTCTGCAATAACAAACGTTTCCTTAAGTTAGGTTCTGTTCCTAATATCTTGGTTTCATCAAAGTTAAACATATTCGCTAGAAAGTAGATAGGGACAGAAGGGAATCTCGTTAATCCATTCATGCGCGTCATTAATTAGATGACGAGGCATTTGGCTATGTGCCAAGAGGAGATTATCCTGCCCCCGAAGCATAATGCTTGGTACAAGCACACTTCAGCGGCAAAGATACTCCACTTGGTATTGCTGGGCAAGTTGTTATGCGGCTACGCCAGGCCCAGGACTTTGGTACATAAAGAGCCTCTTAGGAGACTACATTCCTCGAAAAGTGTACCTTTACTATTCTCGTAAGTACGGATATAGCAGGTGAAAGTCTAAGTAGCAGACCCCATAGGTGTTGTGTAAGGCCTTCTACCGTTCTCTCTGTAACGGGACATAATGGAGTTAAAACGCCTCCAGTTCATCCACGAGCCCCATAGCACACGAGTGGTAAAAGTCCGCAGTTGGCTCACGATCAAGCCAAGATGCCGCAACTCTCGCGCACTCGCTGAGCTCCAGACACCTCTCCATGATATTGTAATGGAGGTAAAGCCGATATTATTTCCTGTCCTGTATGCTCGGCCACTCTATCCACTAGATCATCATCTGTGCCGTACTTGGCAACCTTTCGCTCGTGGGCCACATTTAACGCCCCTTCACTAGACACTACCTGCGCATCAACAACGAACGCAACATCACCACGTTGGATCGTCAGGTCTGGTTGGCGTCTGCCTGCAGAGGTCGAGTAGGCTAGTTCCTGCTCGAGTTGCCAGCCCTTCTGTTTCAGGAAGCCTGCAACTTGACGACACAGGTCGTTGTGTCGTAGGATCTTCCCGCCGTGCGTTCGGACACAACTCTGCACGCAGTGAGCCGGTGTCTCGATATCGGGACAGCCGGCACGACAGCGTACATCGCGGCCCTCCCGACCACGGGAGACTCTCGCTCTCGACGGTAGGCAGTTAGCGCGCACGTGGTGATAGTGCACGTAATATGCGCCGGGAATAGCGAGTATATGGTCTTTAACCCCGTTCGTACTAAGGCTGCTTTGTGCAGCAGAGGATTCCCGAAGGCCTTTCCCGTCACAAGACTCGTGCAGCATGGCACTTAATTGCTGTCGAAGCTCAGCAGTTGTAGTAACTCGAACACCCCGCACCCGCATCTGGTTTTCATAGCAGACCAACTGCCGAGCCACAACTTGTGTCTCGACAGCAGCGCGAGCCGGGGGAAGGCTACTGCGGCACAACCGCTGCAGTCGCGTGTGCTTCATGATAGGGATAAAAGAGCGTAGATATGGCACGCCTAACCCACCAGAGAGTATCGGCGCGTGGTAATATCCAGTAGGAACATCATGGGGCAATCTGAGCCAGGTACGAACCGCAGTTCGTACCTTTACATCCATGGCCTTTAGTGTCTTGGCTGTGACTGGCTGAACTACCCATTGGTTATAATACCGGGGTAGCAAGTAGTCACGTAGCAGATGAATCCTCTGTTGAGGTTTCAGTGCTGCTCTCGAGATCTTATCGATTGCCTCACCTAACGGAGGGACGCTCAAGTTGTCCGTAGCCCCTTCGAATACTGCGCCAAGGTAACTCCAGACCGCAGTCGGAGATCTCTGCGGAAGCATAACATCTCCTAGTTGGAATGTTGGGTTGGTTAGAACCCTCACCTTCTTCTCGCGGCCCGAAGCGACCATGGACAGTACTCCTGTTTTCTTGGCGTTAATTGCTAAACCCAGTTTAGCGAAGACAGAGCTAAGACGACACAGATTTTCCTGCAGACCTTGAGTAGTGGAGGACAGGAGTACAATATCGTCCGCATAGGCTAGGGCGTTGACGAGGGTATTACCCAGTCTGAAGCCAACGTCGGCCGAGAGAATCCCTAATGCTCTCTCTACGACCAGATTGAACAATAGGGGCGATAGAGGATCGCCTTGGCGTACCCCGCTTCCCAGTCGTATTGGCAGTCCCGTATGACCCTGGAGACGAAGTTGGGTCTTTGCATTACAGTAAGCTGACTTTATATAATGTAAGAAGCTGGTGGGCAGGCCAGCTTCTTCGATGGCTTTATATATCGCTTCGTGTGAGACCGTGTCGAAAGCTTTCGACAGGTCCACACAAACTATGTGTAGAGTGCGACAACGGCGCCGGGCCTCCCTGAGCACGGTCGACAGTATAGTGATGTTTTCACAAGTGCCGTCGACCGGTCGGAAACCCCTTTGCCGCTCGTCGTGGTTACGGACGTAAGTCAGTCTGTATGCCAAGATTTTATGGAACTGCCGCAACGCGACGGATCCTATACTCAAGGGCCGGTAGTCCGAAGGTGCAGGCACCTCGGGCATCCCGGCCTTCTCGAGAAAGATCGTCCTGGTAAGCGACAACGCTTCAGGGACCTCTCTTGCGAGAAGCAGTAAATTGTAGACTAGAGCACGCAGCTGTATGGGCACCGAGCTCCACATACGCGGCGTGACTCCGTCTACTCCGGGCGAGGATCCAGCCTTAGCGGCGAACCTTTTAACTTCCGAGCAAATTATAGGCCACAATAGGGAAGACATATCGGGAATTCGTGGCTCTTCACCACCTTGACCCGATACGCTCGCGCCAACACCCTCGAGGTGCATACCCCGAGCTGTTGTCGCTCTGGTTCCTCTAACCTGCCTACATTCCGGATAGGCGTCGAGGAGGTCACTCATATCGCCATTTGCGGGGCTGACAGTCTCCATTAGGGGACGCCAGTATTCCTCAAACGCGACAGCGGAGGGACGCACTCGCTCAACATCACCATCCAGAATATAATTGAGGCAGGAGCGCTTGTTCTTTTTAAAGAGGGTTTGCACGGTCGCAAATTCCCTCTGCCGCTTCTGCTTCCCACTCTCTTTGGTCGATCGACCCAGCGGTTTTCTTTGACCGGTGCGAGGAGGCTCTCTCGTCTTGTCAGGAAATACTTTCTTGAACCACTCATCAATGGTCTTGGATATTTCATGTGTATGCTTCGAGCCTGACAAGATAGCCTGTGCAAAGTTGCACAGACTCTCAGCATGGAAACTTCTGAGGCGGGATAAGCTATTGATGTTTGTCTGTATTGCCTCACGAAGTCTTTCGGGAACTTCTAGCTCCCGAGGTACCAGCTGGGGAGAGGTGGCCTCATAGTTTCTAAGTCCTGGCCGCGTGTTGCTTTTGTCGGCATTCAAAAAATTTGAGGCCGGATTTTCATTATCCGCCAGCGGCGTGTTCTATGGCCGCGAGGGGTACGGCTGCTCCTGTCCTAGCAGCTCCCGCAGGAGTACTACCGTCCCCTATGCCGTCATTGGTTGAACTGTCATCACAGATCACCTGCTGGCAGAACGTCTTAACCATATCTTGGTAAGCCTCTTGTCGACGCTTACCCTTTATGGCTTCAAGAGTTATTTGGAGGAATAGGCCAAGTAGGTGTTTATTCATGTGCCTTATTCCCCCAGCTAAGGTGCCCCTAGCCTCAGCGCGTGCCATGAGACGAGTTTCCTCCTCGTTCCATCGGGCTTTTACTCGGTCAATTACGACCGCTTCGTTTGCTGCGTCTGGGTGCGCACGTCTAACGTGAACCCCTAAGCCTATACTGTTCCGGAACTCACGGCCACAGAGCTCGCATTGAACGGGCGGGAGGACCTGCTCTGCAGGCCCTTGCACGGCGTGGCTAGCGCCGGCAGCGAGATGTAGCTGAGTTCTATTGTTATTGCCTTCCGGTCTGCCCCTTAGACCGTCACCTGCCGTATCGGCGCTGTTATTGTAAGCACGCTTTGCCCGGGCCATCCGAGAACCCGGGCGATTATCATCATTATTTACTCTGTCCATGAAATTTTAAGCGTGCTAGGGGGCAAACGGATTGACAACCGAGAGCCCCCTAATAGCCAGTTCTTTTATCGGCCCCCACAACTTCCCATAGAACGTGGCGCATGGCGAACCTTCGGGGCGCTAACTACCTACGGAGAAAGCCCGCTGGCACCGAGAACCGGCCCGAAGTGGTGATACCTTCGGTTTCACTGTACTCAGTCCGACTCTCATTTCGAGAGAGACCCAGCGGTACCACGAGGAGGTAGAGTACAACCATTGGAAGAAGGGAAGCTATGACTTGCGCTGCATCTTCCCATTATAACTATGGTCTCTTTTCGTATATATTCGATCGATTGCATTGTGTTGGAGTTGATGCATTTTATTTGAGTGACTAGGATCCCCCAGCACATCACAACGCACCCCACTCTACGAGCTACCTCGTCCTGGCCTGCGTCGGTATATCCCAACCGACTAAGGTTTCCCTCAACACTCACATCCTCGCCCACCGGCCCACCTTCGCAAATTTGGTTACCGGCGCCGACCGCTTCGCAGGGCTATGACCTTACTCCCCTTGACGCAAGGGGATTGGGGAGAACACCCTGTATATCCCCAGGCAGATCCCAGGGATACAGTCGCGACTTCGCGTGGGGTTGCCCTCACGTTTGTGTCAGAACGAGGCAGGATGGCATTGACCGGGGCTTAATCAAATGATCATTGGCCTATTCGAACTCAGCAGAGAGAGCGTTGTACGCCTTCCGGTCTGGAGTAGGACCGAGATCCATCCCCTAGCACTCATTTATTAAAAGGCTTTACACTTCGCCTTAAGAGAGTCATAGTTACTCCCGCCACAACAGAGGGTGTACAATGGGCATAGAATTGGATATCATCTGCAAATTTGATAACTTTGATACCCGATAGCACAGCGTTGAGGTCAGATAAATAAATCGAGAAGAGTAGCGGCTCCCGGACAGACCCCTGGGGAACACCGGAGGTGACGGGGGCCCAGGACGAGACCCCACCCCTAAGACGAACCGCCTGCCTCCTCCCGGACAGGTAAGAGTAGAACCACGCGATTACTGAGGCAGAAAAGCCCACGGATGCGAACCTGGCTAAGAGAGCAACATGGTCAACAGTGTCGAATGCCTTAGATAGGTCAAAGCAGATCAACACCGTGACCATACGCCCATCAGCCGCCACGCGCACATCCTCGATAAGACGCAGAAGAGCCGCCTGAGTGGATCGCCCCCGAACAAACCCATACTGGAACGGGTCGAACAGGTCATGCCGAGATAGGAAGGATATGACCTGACTATGCACAACCCGCTCCAGCACCTTGGAGAGCTCAGGGAGGAGGGAGATGGGCCGAAAATCAGAAGGTGAAGAAGAAGAAGGAGCCTTCGGAATAGGAATAATGTAGGCATCTTTCCAAGCAGAGGGAAAATGGAGGAACTGAGGGGGAGATTAAGGATTTCAAGAAGATGTGGAAAGATGAAGGGGGAGCAGATAGACAGAAAACGAGGAGGAAGAAGATCAGAAGAGTGAGAGGTGGAGGACGAGAAGCGGAAGAAGGGCATAAGGGAATCAGGGGTGACATAGGAGAAATAGAGGCGAGAATCGGAGAGGTCGGGAAGAGGGTAGGGGACAGAATGTGACGCAGGTGAAATGGATGTAGACATAGAGGAAGAAGAAGAGGAAGGACAGATAGGAAGAGACAGGAGAGATATTAGGTGGAGGAAGAGACGCTGGTGGACGAAGAGGAAGAGGGGATGACACGGAGAGCCCTGAGTCGTCTCCAAGCCTCCGGGGCCGAGGACCCCCCCCCCCCCCCCCCAACAGGCCCGGATGTAGGAACCCCTACTAGATCGTATTAGGGCAGAAACGCGATTTCGCATCTCCCTATAGCGGGAGAAAGATCCGGGATATCCATTTCGTATATAGGCTCGCCTGAGCGAGTTCCGTTCTTTAATAAGGTAACGAATATCACCAGATAGCCATGGTGTAGAGGGTCTCCTAGGTGAGCAAGTCCTGACAGGAAAAAACCTATTCAGGACGCCCACAAGGAAACTGTTGAAGACCTCAAGCTGTGCATCGACCCCAGAGAACAGACCCAGACGACCAAGCGTCAGGCCATCAAACTGGGCAGAGAGAACAGAAGGATCGACAGAAGATCGACCGTGTCTTTACACGGAAAGAGGAGATGCAAGGCCGAGGACACCGAATAGGAAGGAAATATTTTAGGGGGATAAGATCGTGATGAGAGAGGAACGGGACAGAAAATTGACCAGAACATGAAACAAGAGTAGGATCAGAGACTGCACAGATGTCGAGCCATGTATGGGAGTGAGGAGTGTGATTAGTCGAGGAGAAGGGAACAAGGGAAAGACCAAAAGTAGACAAGGACCGACGCAAAAAGACGGAATCATGAGACGACGACATCAGATCAGCATTAAAGTCCCCTAGGACTACCACATCGCCAGACATGGAGGAGGCTCTGCAGAGAATGGACTCCAGTTCAAGCATAGCCGCATGCTGGTGAAGTCCCCGACGAGGTAATAAGTTGTAACGAGAGGAAGTCCCTGGCATACAGGCAAACTCCACCTCCGCCCCTGGAGACACGATCCGACCTGATCAGATTGAAGCCCTCGATCGCAAATATGCAGTTCCTCATCCAGGGTTTAAGCCACGATTCCGACACAGCCGCAATATCGAAGTCGGAGTTGACCAGAAACGAACGAAACTCATCGAAGTGAGCAGGGACCGATTGAGAATTCACATGGCAAATGCACAGATCAGAAGTGTGGTCACGGTGAGAAAGCGGAGATGTCGAAGAAATGGTCGAAGAAGCAGTTGAAGACGAAGCCTGATGAAGAGCGGACACAGAATGGAGTCAGGGCAGTAGGACATTGATATCATCATCAAGTTCAATCCTGATAATGGAGGAGGAAGCATCCTTACGGACCATGACAACATCAGATCCAGCCCAGACGCGGGAACAGCCTCGTTGCCGAGCCACGACCCTGACACGACTGAGCAAGGCAGACAAAGACGAAGGAAGAAACCGATTAATAAATACATGAGTACCCCCAAACTCGGGATCAACTGCAGACGCAGTGAAGCCCCTCATCGAACGCCGAGCTGCAACAAGTCGCTCACTAAGGGCTGAGGAGCGAAGAAGGAGGTGAATTGATCTAGGCCGATTCGTCGTCCTGGTACTCCTGACCCTGTGGGCCCGAACTATATCAGCCGATGTGAGGTCCGTCTTGAGCGCGGTGAAAACCCGCGTGATTAAAGTCGGCAACGACTCACCAGGACGTTCATCCAAGCCGGATATCACCACCTGAGCCTCGCAAGCAGCCGTCTCCAGGCGGTGTAACCGATTGGATAACGACTTGGAGACAGCATCAAGACGAGGCACTAGACCAGATGAGATGCCTGGAGAGTTAGAGGGGGACGTGAGTGAAGTGGGTCCTGAGATAGACGAAGACGCCAATTTGGCCTGGAGGGCATCTAGGTCCTGTCGGATGCTCACACATACTGCTTCAGAAGTAGAAAAACGCTGAGCAAGAGCACTAAGAGTGGACTCAGTGTCCTCTCGCGCAGCACTGATCTTGACAAGATCAGATCGCAGACCCTCGCAACGAGAGTCCAACGCAGAATGCGCAGATGAGAGGCTATCGACTCTGGCGAGGATAGTGGCTTGAGCGGCAGCCAAATCCGCGATGTTGTGGGAGCAGGCCTCAAGTTTTATATTGTAGGCGTTGACTTTAGCCGTCATCCACCTTAGTCACTATGGCTGACACAGCCGACGGTAAGGAGGAGAGAGCCTCCATTTGCCCTCTAAGGCCAGACAGAATCGAAGTTATAGTCGAAAGCTCAGCCAAAACATCCCGGGGAGCTCCATCCTGAGATCCAGCCCCAGCGACAACACTCGTCGACGCCTGAATCACCGAGGCAGTCGGGATCGAAGTCGGGATCGCAGAGGAAGGTGAAACAACCCGATAACTCGGGGAACGCAAAGAACGGGCTTTGATGGTCGGAAGGGCCCCAGGGTTGTGATCGAGGTCCGAGACACAGGTTTTGCAGAGCCCGGTATCACTCCCCAAAGAGCCTTGCAACAGGGTGAATTTCGCACACGAGGGATGACATGCACCACTGCAGGCATCGCATGAGATGGGATCCTTCACCTCCCTGCGGCAACCGCAACACTTAGGCATCACGACTGTGTCTCCCTCTAGGATGAACGTCTGAGTTGAGGAAGATGGAGGAGATGCTGTTGTCGAAGCAATTGACGCACTAGATGGCGCCACCCGCAGTCGAAGTAGAGCCCACACCGCGTCAACAAGTACCCGCCAAAAGATCCCAAAGTGAGGTTAGCAGAGGTAGGCAGAAGAAACCAGTGAAAAGTGTAATATAGTGACAGAAAGGCCACAGGGTGAGCTGGCAATATTAAAGCGGCCAGAACCAAGCAGCTCTGGCAGAAAAAATAGAGCCCGAAGGCAGCTTGCGGCAGAAAATAGTCACGAAAGAGTTAGGAGAAATGTGAGAAGCGTCAAGCACTATTTACGTCTCAAGAGAGAGAGAGAGAGAGAGACGAGAGAGAGAGTGGAGTAGAGTAGAGTAGAGTTTATTACATCCTAGGGGACATCCCCTCTAAGGACACATATACAGCAATCGTTACGTTAGTACAAACTAGTTTTAAAATAAAAGTATAAAAATATGTATAAAAATAAAAATATAGTAATAACAATAATAATACTAAAGCGGTTGAAAGACGTATACAATTTCACTAGGGGCGCACGCAATACCTGATAATCATCTTAACTCTAAAGAACAGGCAGACCCAGTGACGGTGTCTGCAGGTAAGAACCTCAAGGAGACAGTTGAAGAAGGTACTTAAATAGGTCGCGTTTGAACTGTGATCGCGACTCACAGTTTCGCAGGGCTGGCGGAAGGCCGTTCCATAGGCGTACCCCCGCCACTGAAACCGACCTTGCACGCATAGCCGTGCGGTGCTGAGGTACAAGGAGGGGGCACCGAGCAACACGCATCGATGTTCTAACCTCTGCCTCCTCCAAGCGTCTAAAAAGGCCCTCAAAGACGTCCGGAATACCCTGTTCATGCGGGTGCATCCGAGCATGAACAAAACAACCTAGAAAATAGTCCCGTCTAGCCGCCGGGCGCAACCAACCCAGTCGATGATAATACGCAGAGACATGAGCATCCCAGGGGAGATCAAACACAAATCTTACACACGCATTAAGTGCACGCGTTAGCCTAATGTCATCCACCACACCGACATACCTGTACACCAAGGCACAGAAATCAATGTGGGGGAAGACAAGCAATCGGATAAGTTCCGCTTTGACTCTTAGTGGTAGAGCAAAACCATTGCGCCGAAGTTGGAAAAGCGTGCACCTAATCTTCCCACACACAGCAGTAACATGGTCATGCCAATCCAACGTCGACGCGAGGGTCACACCAAGAGTTCTCACTGATCGTAGGTAAGGAACAGTAACACCACCAACAACGATAGGGGGAGGAGACACAGAAAAGATGGAGTTGATGAATCGAGAGGAACCAAGAACGATGGCCTGGGTCTTACTAGAGTTAAGCCTGAGCGCATTCCTCACACACCAACCCGCCAGACGTTCAGCATTGCTGTTCAGCAATGCGACCGTCGAAGGCAGATCGGCAGGCGAGCAGTGCGCATAAACTTGAATATCGTCGGCGTACTTAATCACCCTGACGCCCGACAGTACAGTGTTCAGATCCGACAGGTATAGAGAGAAAAGAAGTGGTCCCAATACTGAACCCTGAGGAACCCCTGAAATGACCTTGGCCCACGGTGAACTAACACTCCCAGAAAGAACAGCCTGCCTACGGCCCGTGAGGTATGATGTGAACCAGTCAAGGACAGAAGAGGAGAAGCCCAGTTCCGCCAGCCTAGTCAGAAGAATCGCATGGTCAACAGTGTCGAAAGCTTTCGAGAGGTCAAAACAAATCAACATCGTGACCATGCGACGATCGACAGCCGCACGGATGTCCTCAAGAATCTTGAGCAGGGCATCCTGGGTGGAGCGTCCCTCCACAAAGCCATACTGCCACGGATCCAGCAGACTACGAGTACACAGGAAAGTAAGTATTTGCTTACGGACAACACGTTCTAGGAGTTTTGACATTTCGGGGAGTATAGAAATTGGACGAAAGTCAGACGGATGCACAGGAGACGAAATTTTCGGGATAGGAAGGATATACGCTGACTTCCACGACGCCGGGAAAACAGACGAGGAAAGGGACGCGTTACACAGGTCAAGAAGAAAAGGAAAAAGAAAAGGAGCGCAAGATAAGAGAAAACGCGGCGGAAGCCGGTCAGGCGGTAAAGAAGAGGAGGAGGAGAAGGAATAGGCCTCAGTGAGAACCTCAGGTAACATGGCCAAAGAAGAATTTGTCGACAAGGTTGACGAACTGAGAGGAAGAGAGTAGAGGAGCTCGAGGAGAGGTAGAATTAGACTGAGAGTAGACAGAGACAAAGTAGCTGTTGAGCTGAGAGGGAGTGATGGAGGGAGGAAGGACCAAAGGAGGGGGGGAAGGGACAACTCGCAGTGCCTTCAGCCGACGCCAGGCATCAGCTGTCGAGGTAGCTCCACCCAGGGACTCCCTAATGAAGACTCCTCTGTTATACCTGATAAGGGCAGTCACCCTATTTCGGAGATATTTGAACCGAGCATGAGTCTCCTGGTCACCGGAGCGAATGAAGGCCCTCCTACACGAATCCCTATCCCTAATTAGTATCCGAATCTCCGAAGTGACCCAGGGCGAAGCCGGCCTTCTGACGGGAATCAGCCGGGCTGGACACAGCCGAGTCAGAGCTGCCCGCAAGAACTCATTTAGCGAGTTAAGGGACTGGTCAAGCGATCCCCGCATCCAGCTACCCACCAATCCGCCAGGTCCATAAGCACCAGAGCCAGCGAAAACAGAGGATATGGACTCAAAGTTAAGGTTAGAGAAGGAGCGACAATAGACAGATCTGACACGAAAGCGAGAGGTGGGGAATACGTAGGAGATATGTATAAGATCATGTGCAGAAAGGAATGGAACAGGGAATTGTCCGTGGTTCACTACACGGTCAGGAAGGGAGACAGCACAGACATCAAGCCAGGAACTGGAATGTGAAGTATGGTGCGTGGCTGCGAAGGGAACAAGAGAGAGCCCATGGGTGACAACACAGCGACGCAGAAAGGCACAGTCATGAGACCGCGAAAGGAGATCCGCGTTTACGTCCCCCAGGACGACCACATCCCCGGCACCAGACACGATTCGATCCAGGATGTCCACTAGGCCCATGAAGGCTACATGAGGCGGTCGATAGATCACTCCAATCGAAAGCCGATTGGGAGATGATCCAGAGAGTACCCCAGCAAGAAAGTCGATCCGGCTCGCCGGGATTTCCACAGAAGTAGCAGTTATTTCGAACAAAAGCGAGTCCCTAACATAAACACAAACACCCCCACCAGCTTTAACCACCCGATCCGCCCTGAAGAGATTGTACCCGTAGATAGCAAATAATTGGTCCGTCATGTGAGGCTTGAGCCACGACTCAGATACCGCTATGATATCATAAGAGTTGGACCGTACGAACAAGCTGAGCTCATCAAAGTGCGCGGGCAGAGATTGTGCATTGACGTGGCATATCTTCAGTTCCGCCTCACCGCTAAGGTTACCCTGACGGGGTGACATCGGACCAGGAGGTGCCGAAATCAAGTTCAGGTTCGAAGATAAGACGGGCATGTTAGCAGGTGATCTGAGTCAGGGCAGGAGGGTAGATACGTCATCCCCAAGACGGACGCAAATAGGAACAGAGTCCGTATCCTTTTTAACGAAAATAGTGTCAGACGTCGCCCAGACCCGACGATAGCCACGCTTCCGAGCAACGCGCCTGACTTCCGTCAGCAGCAAGAGCACTGGAGGAGGCAGGAACTTATTAACATAGACCTGCGCCGTGCCGAACGACTCATCCACCGCAGAGGCACAAATAGATCTTTTCAATCGTTTAGCCGCGATCAGCTTATCGCAGTGGCCAGGTGTGCGAAGCTGAAGGTGAATAGATCTCGGCTTGTTCGAGGGTCGGGTACTTCTGACCCTATGAGCCTTGACGATGTCCGCTTCCGAAAGGTCAACACTGAGAGCGCGAAAAAGTTTGCACACTAGCTGAGTCATTTTTTTATTCGGCTTCTGGTCGAGGCCCGAAATAACTGCCCATGAGTCGCAGGCTACTGACTCCAGATGAGCAAGGCGAGTGCAGAGTCGGTCGTCCAGGGTCCCAACAGGAGCAGGAGCAGCCGACGATGCACTCGAAACCGAGGGACAAGAAGCTAAAGACGCCACTGAAGCCAGCACCTCAGCTAGATCCCGCTTAACCGCCGTCCACTCAGCTTCCGACGCGGAGAGGCGGGATGAGATGGAACTCAAAGTGGCCCCGACTTTGAGTTTTTCCCGCTCCAAGTCAGCAATCTTAGATTGGTTTTTTTCACACCGCTGGTTGACCGCTCGCTGCTCCGACGCGAGGTTGTCAAGGCGCGCAACAAACGTGGCCTGAGAAGATGCCAGGTCCGCTATGGCTCTCGTGCACTCGTTCACCTTAGTTGCACACGCATCCATCCTGGAGGCCACACCCGCAACAATTCCAGGAAGCGAGGAAAGAGATGATAGGGCAGACAGAGCCTCGAGCTTGCTGGAATTTACCTCCATCTTTTCACACAGGGACGCCAGAGTTGAAGATATGGAGCCCCAGTCCGGCAAATTTCCTGCAGCCAACGCCACAAGAGGCTGTGAGGCAACCTGAGACTGTGCCCGTTCAATAACAGGAATCGTATGCAAAGAAGGAGTATCCGTATTCCTCATGACCTCTATGGTCACTGCAGGTGAGGTAGATCGGGAGGCTCCAGCAGCATCAGGGTTGTGGATCATTACACATGCTTTGCATAGCGAAATCGTGGCGTCGTTGCCAGCTACCACCTTCGTAAAACGCGCACACGACGGGTGGAAAGCAGAGGCGCAGGCCTGGTAGGAGACCGGCTCCTTTACTTCCCTTCTGCACCCACCGCATTTCGTCATGTTGGCGAGATTTGACAGGTGCGTAAACAGAGACAGTGGGTCCCTCTGAATGTGTCAGCAGCAATGGTGTCAGTGAGGCAGGGACACAGAAGATGGCAGCTAGTGTAGCGCGAAGAGCACTAATTGCGCTAATTAGTCAACAGGTGTCACTTCGCCGGTGAGGAGTCGTTCCGCAAATAATGCGGTGGATGAGTGGTTCGGCACGGCGCAGGTCTATGTTACTAGCAGTAAGCACGTGTTCACCCAGCACCGTAGGAACCGCCAAAAGTGCAGCGAAATTGAGGTTATGATCCAGGACCGTCCTCAAAAAGCTAGATCTAGATCATATGCAGTAGCTGCAGAACACCAGAGATCACAGGTGCAATGGTTGGCCCAAGCCAGGTGTATCTAAAAAGACGATGAGCCCGAAGGCAGACAGCGGCAGTAAATGCGTCGAAGTAAAGTAAGAGTGAAAAGAGGCGTGTGTATCCCTACTTACTCAGAGAGAGAGAGATTTTTGATTTCGATTTGATTTATTACATTTCGTCCTAGGGGGTACCCCCTCTAAGGACAGATATACAAGAACGAATAATACAGAATAGGAATAAACTAATACTATAACTAAGACTACAAAAAACAATGTTATATACAATGAAATTAATGTTATAAAAATAAAAACAAAGAGAATTACAAATAAAAGTAAAAATAAAAATAAAAATAAAAATAAAAATAAAAATAAAAATAAAAATAAAAATAAAAATAAAAATAAAAATAAAAATAAAAATAAAAATAAAAATAAAAATAAAAATAAAAATAAAAGTAAAAATCGAGCATGAGTTGAGGAGCAATGAAGTGAAGCGAAATGAAAATGACATGAGAAAGTATACAATGATGGAGGAAATACAAATGAGAGAGAAAGAAAGAAGGGGTTATGAGAGCGAATAATGATGGTGAACCTGAAACGTAACAAGACAAAGAACGAAAATCAAAAAAAGCAGTGAGACCTGCGAACGGACTCTTAGACGGAGAGGTGCCGGAAGAGGCGCCTCTTAAACTCCGCACGAGAGGGGGAAGAACGCACCAGAGGGGGAAGGGAGTTCCAGAAGCGAGCCCCGGCTACAGCGAGCGAGTGAGCCATTGTCGCCGTGCGATGCCTGGGAACGACGAGCGGACGAGCAGGCGTGCGCGAGGAAGACTCCAAGAAAGTAGTCGCGGCGCACCGACGGACGGAGCCACCCAAGACGGGCGTAGAGAGGGGAGACGTGTGCATCCCAATGGGGCACCGAAAATAACCCTGATAGCCGTTTTAAATGCCAGCGTAAGTCGAATGTCCTCCACCACCCCGAGATCTCGATAGACCAACGAGCAGTAGTCAAGGTGGGGGAGGACGAGAGAACGGACCAGTTCTACTTTGGCCCGAACCGGCATGGCAAAACCGTTCCTGCGCAGGAGGTAGAGCGTTCGACGCACCCTGCCACAGACAGCAACGGCATGCCCGCGCCAGTCCAGGGTCGCGCTGAGGACCACTCCTAGCGTTTTAATGGAATCAGAGAGCGGGATAGGAACATGATTAATCACAATAGGAGGGGGAGGAGAAGCATAAACAGAGTTAACAAAACGAGAGGAACCAAGGATGATGGAGCTAGATTTGGACGGGTTGAGGAAAAGGGAGTTGCGGGAACACCAACGAACTAGACACTCAATGTTATCGTTAAGAAGCGAGATGGTGGACAAAACGTCAGTTGGCGGACAATGCGCATAAAGTTGCACATCATCCGCATACTTAACAATCTTAACCCCATTGATGACCGAGTTGATGTCCGCAAGATATATGGAGAAGAGAAGCGGACCCAAGACTGAGCCCTGAGGAACTCCCGAGGTGACCGAGGACCAAGAGGAAAGAGATCCTCCCGAGAAAACAGCCTGCCTGCGGCCCGACAGATACGAGGAGAACCACGCGAGAACCGAAGACGATAGTCTAAGGGATGCCAGCCTGGCCATGAGGACCGCATGGTCAACGGTATCAAAAGCCTTAGAGAAGTCCAGAGAGACTAATACCGTGACCATGCGAGCATCAATAGCCCCGCGGACATCCTCAACAACCCGAAGAAGTGCACTCTGAGTAGAGCGCCCCGCCACGAAGCCGTGTTGCGTGGAGTCGAGGAGATAATGTGAGGAGAGGAAAAGAAGGAGCTGCCTGAGTACGATCCGCTCCAGGATCTTTGAGAACTCAGGCAGGATGGAGATGGGACCAAAATCGGCCGGTGAGACAGGGGAGGGGACTTTGGGTATAGGGAGAATGTGGGCCGATTTCCAGACAGTAGGAAAAGTAGACGAGGAGAGGGAGAGGTTAAAAATATCAAGAAGATAGGAAAAGAGGTAGGGAGAGCAGAGACCAAGGAAGCGAGATGGAAGAGAGTCAGCCGGAGAAATGGTGGAGGGTGAGAAAGAGTAGATAGAAGCGAGGGCATCAGGCGTAATATATGAGAAATAGAAGCAGGAGTCAGAGAAAAAGGAGGGAGTAGAGGAAAGGGAGAAAGACATTGGGGAGAGAGCAGTAGAGGTGGGACGAAAAGAAGAGGAAAAGTATGTATTGAGTTGGGAGAGTGTGACAGAGGGGGGAAGATGAGCACGAGGGGAGGTATGGACAACACGGAGGGCCCTGAGTCTCCTCCAGGCCTCGGTCGTCGAGGCGGCACCACTCAGAGCCGCACAGATGAAATCCCCCTGATTGGATCGTACAAGAGCACACACCCTGCTCCTCAGGAACCTGTAGCAAGCCTGCACCAGTGGGTCACCCGAGCGGATGAAGGCCCGCCTACAGGAGTCGCGCTCACCCATGAGAGAACGGATCTCCGGCGTTATCCAAGGAGCAGGCGGCCGCCTAACAGTTATAGAGCGGACCGGGCAAAACCGATTAAAAGCTCCCACAAGTATGCTTTTTAGGGCCGCAAGCCGCTGTTCCACGGACGAGATAGATGAAACGAGAGTCAAAGGGAGAGGGGGATTGAGGAGCAGCGAAGAAAGAGATTCAGAGAGCGGATTGGGATAGAACCGTCGAGAGATAATCGAGGAAGATGAGCGCTGGAGAGGAAAGGTGTAGTCAAGATGGATAAGGTCG
Organism: Mimumesa dahlbomi; assembly: GCA_917499265.3. Classification (NCBI taxonomy): domain Eukaryota; kingdom Metazoa; phylum Arthropoda; class Insecta; order Hymenoptera; family Crabronidae; genus Mimumesa; species Mimumesa dahlbomi. The sequence goes on along the minus strand of OU824118.1, from coordinate 2,684,607 downwards.
TGAGAGGAGAGGAAAGGTACTGGGTACTGTCCCAGGTTGAAGACACGTGAGGGGAAGGAGACAGAACAAACATCGATCAAGGAGTGAGAATGAGGGGTATGATGGGAGGGAGAGAAAGGAAGGAGGGAGAGCCCAAAAGTGGCCACAGCACGACTGAGGAACTGAGCGTAATGTGAGTTGGAACAGAGATCAGCATTAAGGTCACCCAGGACGACAACATCACCCGCGTACGACGACGCCAAGGAGAGGATGAGGTCTAAGGGTGAGAGAGCAAGGTGTGGTGCACGATAAGCGACACAGAAGGAAAGGGAGAAATCATGAGCGGAATCTGAGAAGACACCGACCAGATAGTCGATGTCCCCAGCAGGAAGAGAGGCAGAGGATTCTTTCAGCACGAAAGACAGGGAATCGCGGGAGAAAACGCAGACACCACCCCCACCCCTGGAGACACGATCTGATCTCGTCAGCCTATAACCTTCCACAGCAAATGCACAGTCGTCCATGTACGGTTTCAGCCACGACTCCGATATGGCAATTACATCGAAGTCACGGGAGAGGATGAAATCCCGAAGTTCATCGAAGTGAGCTGGGACAGACTGGGCATTTACGTGGCACAGGCGCAGAAAAGAGTCAGCAAACCGAGAAGAACCAGGAGCAGAGAGGGAGGAGGAGTGGGAAGAGGAATCGGGGGAGGAGGAGCCAGGGAGAAGTCAGGGTAGGAGAGTATTGACGTCGTCGTCAAGTCCGATCTTGATGGGGGGGGGGGGGGGGAGGACGAATCCTTCCTCACCATCACAGAATCGGACCGGGCCCACACCCGTGAGTAGCCCCGGGCACGGGCGAACCCGCGAACACGAGAAAGAAGGGCAGCCAGGGGCGTTGGCAAGAACTTGTTAATGAAGAGGTGCGTTTTGCCAAATGCCGAATTGACCGTCGAGGCAAGAAAGTTCCCAGCGGAACGGCGTGCGGTGAGGAGTCGTTCGCAGATCTCCGGAGAGCGAAGCAGAACATGAATAGATCGAGGTCGGGAGGTAACTTTCGTGCTACGCACCCGATAGGCGCGTATGAGGTCCGAGTGAGTGATGACGCAATTGAGTGAGGTGGCGAGAGCCACCAGCAAATCAGGGAGCGACTCACCGGGGCGCTCATCGAGACCGGAAACCACCAGCCAGGAATCACAGGCGGAGGCCTCAAGGCGGCGGAGCCGGCCAGCCAGACCAGCAGACTGGAGTGCAGATTGCTGCGGGGACAAGCCGGACGATGCGCCCGCGGGAGGAGATGAAGATGACGCCAACGAGGCCACCCTCGCCTGCAGCAAGGCGATTTCCTGACGGACCTTGATATTCTCGGCCTCCGAGGTAGAGAGGCGCAGCGCGAGGGCACTGAGCGACGAAGCAGCGTCAGACTGGGAGCCGCGCAGATTTTGAAAGTCCGCCCGGAGACCATCACACTTAGCCTCGAGGGAGGTCTGGGCCAGGGCGAGGTCTTCAACACGTGAGAGAAGCGACGCCTGTCCCACCGCCAAAGAGGAGATGCTTTGTGAGCAACCATCTAGCTTGGCAACACACTCATCAATTTTAGTGGTGACGGCGGATACTACTGAAGGTAGCGCAGAGAGAGTGTCCATGTGCCTACTAAAACCAGCTAGGATGGAAGTAATAGATGTGAGCTCGGCCAGGACGTCTCGATTTGAGGCGGGAGCCCCAGCCGAGTCAAGTGACAGGCCAGACATGCTGGCTGAGATAGGAAGCGGAATAGGAAGAGGAATCTGAGAAGCGGGCGGATGACCGGAGCTGGATGTCGCCCCTAAGGGAGGCGTGGAGGAAGAGGCGGTGGCAGTGGAGGACCCGCGAAGACCGATCGAGCGGGTAGTCCGGACATCTGAGGCGGGTATGAGAGTGGGGCTGCAGTCAAGGGAGTCCACAGCACAAATCTTGCAGAGACTAAGCACCGCACCACTACTCGACTTGTACTTTACAAATTTAGCGCAAGAAGGGTGGTAGGCCCCGTTACATGAGTCGCAGTAAACCGGCTCTTTGACGTCCCTACGACAGCCGCAGCACTTCGTCATGATGATGCAAGAAGCAGGTATCGCAAGGTGGCGCAAGATGGCAGTGATCACAGCTGTAGGAGCGCGAGACATAGACAAGGCGGACGGTAGATGGCAGTGACGTCAGTTGAGACCCGCTAGCTCCCGATGTAGAGATCCCGCCAAAAGTGGTGAAGAAAGTGGGGTTAGAATTAGGAGATACCACAAGATCGACGAAAACCCACAAAAGCGAGGAGTAAACGTAGTGGAAAATAGGCAGAAAGAAGCAGCCTGAAGTCCAAAGGACTAAAAAAGAAAAGTAAGGCCCGAAGGCAGTGCACAGCAGCAATAGTCCTAATAAAAAGCGGGAGGACAGAAGAGTACGTGTGACAGTACTTACATGCACGTTGAGAGAGAGAGGGAGAGTAGAGTAGAGTAATACTTTATTCGTCCTAGGGAAGTACCCTTTAAGGACAAGCACAAACAAGTAATTTAATAAGAAATAACATACAAAACAGAAATGCTTACAGAACTAACAAGAGTAATTTACAATAAAAGCAACAGATTAATACATCGCTAACAATGAATCAGCACAAAGAATAACAAGTACATACAAAACAGAAATATAAGAGAAAGGAAGAAAAGAGCGGTTAACACAGATAAATTTAAGGGGCCAGAGCGAGAAGGTGGTCAAAGAGAACCCTCTTAAAAACTACGCGCGATGAACAGTTACGGAGGGAAGCAGGAAGAGAATTCCACAGTCTCACCCCCGAAACTGCCACAGAGTTACCTAGGACGGCCGTACGGTGTCTAGGCAAAAGGAGCAGGTTCGACTCAAGGCGCGTGGAGCATCTGGTCCCAGCATCCCCAATACGTCCGAACATTCCCAAGAAGGGATCAGAAACCCCAACCCTCGTCCAGTACAAACGGTCATGCACAAAGCAGCCAAGAAAGTAGTCTCTGCGAGCAGCTGGCCGCAACCACTTAAGGCGCGCATAGTATGGGGAGATATGAGCATCCAGGGGGACGCCAAAGACAAACCTCAAGGCCGTATTAAGCGCACGCGTCAGACGAATATCATCCATTACACCGACATCACGGTACACCAAAGCGCAATAGTCAATGTGTGGCAGAATAAGGGACCTGACCAGTTCAGCCTTAGCCTTAAGTGGGAGGTTAGAGCCGTTCCGACGTAGCTGGAAGACCGTGCGCCTGATACGACTGCAGATCGCAACAACATGCTCACGCCAATCCAACGTCGAGCTGAGCGTTACACCTAAGGACTTAATAGAACGAGACAGGGGGATGGGGATATGGCCAATCATTATGGGGGGAGGAGGAGTGGAGTAGATAGTATTGACAAATCGAGAGGAACCAAAGATAATTGCCTGAGTTTTAGCAGGATTAAGCGCAAGTGAATTACTCACACACCACCCCACGAGACGCTCAATGTTCCTGTTTAGGAGCTCGATAGTCGCCGGGAGATCGGTGGGCAAGCAATGCACATACACTTGTATGTCATCCGCATACTTAACGATTTTAACATTAGAGAGAACAGAATCAACATCAGACAAATACACAGAGAAGAGGAGGGGACGAAGGACGGAACCTTGAGGAACACCAGATGTAACAGAGGCCCATGGAGAAATCACACCGTTGGAGAACACCGCCTGCTTACGACTCGATAGATAAGAGCAGACCCACTCAAGAACTGACCTCGAGAAACCCAGGTTCGCTAGTTTTGTTATGAGGATCGCATGATGCACGGTATCAAAAGCTTTAGAGAAGTCAAAGCAGACAAGCACCGTGACCATGCGATCATCAACCGCAGAGCGAACATCCTCGAGGATACGTAGGAGAGCGCACTGAGTGGAGTGCCCAGGGGAAAAGCCAAATTGGGAAGGGTCTAATAGATTACGAGAAGACAAGAAGTCAAGGATCTGAGCACGTACAATGCGCTCCAAGACTTTGGACAGTTCATGGAGGATGGAGATAGGCCGGAAATCACAAGGAAGGGTGGGGGACGAAACTTTAGGAATGGGAAGAATGTAGGCAGATTTCCATTCGTCTGGAAAGGTGGAAGAAGAAAGGGATAGGTTGAATAGTTCAACCAGGTAGGGAAGGAGATAGGGAGCACATAGTGACAAGAAACGAGGAGGTAGATGATCAGGAGGAGTAGTGGTAGAAGATGAAAGAGAGACAGAGGACATGAGGGAAACAGGGGTGATGTATGAGAAAAAGAATTTCTCATCAGAAAAAGAGGGAGGGAGAGAAGGAGACAGTGGAGAAAATAACGAAGAAAGAGATGAAGACAGAGAGGTGAAGACGGAGGCGAAGTAAACATTTAAGTCAGTAGGAGAAAGAAAAGAGGGGAGTGAAGACGAGGAAGAAGAAGGGACAACGCGAAGAGATCTCAGCCTTCTCCAGGCATCCGCAGCAAGCCCCACTCAGCGACTCACAAATAAAGGCCCCTCGGCTAGCTCGAATCAAGGAAGCCACCCTGCCCCAGAGAGCCCTGTAACGCTCGTGCATCCCAGGATCACCTGAGCGAGAGTAAGGTCTTCTAAACGAGTCGCGTTGCTTAATCAGGGACCGTATTTCACAAGTGATCCAAGGCGCAGGAGGCCTCCTGACAGGAACGGGCTGAAACGGACAGATCCGATTCAGGGCACCCACCAGGAAGGAATTAATGGCAGCAAGCCGCTCATCTACCGAGCCTTGTAACCAGGTAGCAGAAACACTAGGGACGTGAAATAACGAGTGCACAGAGAGAGAGAGAGAGAGAGAGAGAGAGAGAGAGAGAGAGTTGATAGTTGGTACTTTCTTTACGTCCTACGAGACAGCCCCTCTAAGGACAGCAGATACATAGTTTAAGGAATATATACTAAGAAAAGAAAAGAGAAGAGAAAGTACAAAGCAACAATTACAATAGATAAATAAGAATAACAATAAAAAATAGTATAAAAATTATATAAAAATAATATAAAAATAATATAATAATAATATAAAAGTTACAATAGTTGTAAGAGTGAATGAGGTGATAAATGTTACAGAGTATATAAATAGCAGGGAAGTAATAAGAATAACAATTAATTAAGGTGAGAAGAAGAAAGCAAAGAATACGCAAGGAAACGCTTAAGAGGCAAGGGATAAGAGGTGCTGATAAACCTCTTAAACGCAGCCCTCGTGGGAGAGGAGCGGACCTCACAGGGAAGGCCGTTCCAGAACCGGGCCCCCGCGACAGCCAGTGACTGGCCCACAGCGACAGTGCGGTGTCTGGGCAGTGAGAGTGGACGAGCAGTGGTGCGATTGGACGATCTTGCCCCACTGTCACCCGTGATGGAATAGGTACCTGAGAAAGGGTCAGGAAACCCAGATGCAGCAGGGTGAAGCCTGTCGAACACAAACACACCCAGAGAGAAGTCTGGGACGGCCGGAGCCAACCTAGACGAGAATATAGAGCGGAGACGTGAGCACTCAGGGAGGCACCAAAGACGAACCTCAAAGCCGCATTAAAAGCCCGTGTGTGACGGATGTCCTCCACCACCCCAAGGTCGCGATAGACCAACGAACAGTAGTCAAGGTGGGGGAGGGCAAGAGAGCGAACAAGTTCCGCCTTTGCGCGAGCCGGGAGGGCGAAACCATTTCGACGAAGAAGGTAGAGAGTTCGTCGAATCTTACCGCAGATGGAGATCGCATGACCGCGCCAGTCCAGCGTCGAGCAGAGAACCACTCCTAAGGATGTGACGGAATTGGTGAGAGGAATGGGAACATGATCAACCACGATAGGAGGCGGGGGAGAGGAGTAAATAACATTTACTAACGCGACGAACCAAGGATGATGAATTGGGTTTTGGAGGGATTAAGGGTGAGGGAGTTACGGGCACACCAACCGATCAGACGCTCAATGTTGAGGTTTAGATGGGAGATGGAGGACGTAAGGTCAGCAGGGAGACAGTGAGTATAGATCTGCACATCATCTGCATATTTGACCATCTTAACCTCCTCAGAGAGAACAGAGTTGAGGTCCGCGAGATAGAGGGAGAAGAGGAGAGGGCCAAGGACAGAGCCTTGAGGAACACCAGAAGAGACAGGGGACCAAGAGGAGAAAGTACCGTCGGAGAAAACAGCTTGCTTACGACCCAAGAGGTATGAGGAGAACCATGCCAGGACAGGGGAGGAAAGTCCGAGGGATGCCAGCCTGGCCATGAGGATCGCATGGTCAACGGTATCAAAGGCCTTGGAGAAGTCCAAGCAGACCAGGACCGTGACCATGCGAACATCAATGGCCCCACATACATCCTCGATGATCCTAAGAAACGCACTCTGAGTGGAGCGACCAGCGACGAAACCATACTGGGTAGGGTCAAGGAGGTTTTGAGAGGAGAGGTAGGGGAGGAGCTGCCTGAGAACAATCCTTTCCAGGATTTTGGAGAACTCAGGCAGGATGGAGATGGGACGGAAATCAGCCGCAGTGGTGGGGGAGGGGACTTTCGGAATAGGAAGTATATGGGCCGATTTCCAACAGGAAGGAAAAGTGGAGGAGGATAGAGAGAGATTGAAGAGATCGAGGAGGTAGGAAAAGAGGAAAGGTGAGCAGTGACTCAGAAATCGAGGCGGGAGAGAGTCAGAAGGGGGAACAGAGGAGGAGGCTGCGAGAGATTCAGGAGTAATGAACGAGAAGTAGAATAGAGAATCAGAAAAGACTGAGATCTCAGAGGGAAGAGAGTGGTGCAAAGGGAGAGGAGACATTGCTGAGTGAAAAGAGGAGGAGAAGTGAGCATTAAGCTGAGAAAGGGAGATGGAGGGAGGGAGACGGAAGTGGTCAGGGGATCGTACAACACGAAGAGCTCTGAGCCTTCGCCAGGCATCCGAAGACGAAGAGGCTCCACTCAGAGCCGCAGCAATAAATTCCCCCCTAGTAGTCCTAACCAGAGAGCACACCCTGCCCCTGAGGTGCTTGTAGCGAGCCTGGGCCCAGGTATCACCCGTGCGGATAAAGGCTCGCCTGCAAGTATCGCGTTCTCTCATAAGGGAGCGAATCCCCCGCGTCAGCCAGGGAGCAGGGGGCCGTCTGGCAGGAAAAGTGAGGACCGGGCAGATCCGGTCAAGGGCACCAACCAAAAAAGTGTTTAAGGCCGCAAGCCGCTCGTCGACAGGACCGAACATAGGAGGTGACAAAGAAGACAAAGAAGAGGAGGAGGAAGAGGTTGGAAAGAAGGAGGAGGAAGAGGTTGGAAAGAAGGAGGAGGGTGGTAACAAGGGACTAGAAAAGAGAGAGGCGAGAGAGTCGGGGTGGATACGGTTGTAGAGTCGGCGAGAGATAAAGCTGGGACGAGAGCGAACTGAGGGGAAGGAATAGTTTAGGAAGATAAGATCATGTGAGGAGAGGAAAGGTACAGGGGTCTGGCCAGAGATTTCGACTCGATCAGGGAAGGAGACCGCACAAATATCGAGCCAAGAGTGGGAGTGCGAGGTGTGATGAGTAGGAGAGAAGGGGAGGAGGGAGAGACCAAAAGTGGCTACGGCGCGACGCAGGAACTGGGAGTCATGCGAGGTAGATAGCAGGTCCGCATTGATATCTCCCAGAACGATCACGTCACCCGCATGCGAAGAAGCCATAGATAGTATGGTGTCCAAGTGAGATAGTGCTAGGTGGGGAACACGATACGCCACACAAAGTGTCAGAGATATCGACTGAGTTGGATCTGAGAGAACGCTTATTAAGTAGTCGATATCTCCGGCAGGAAGAAGGGCGGAGTGCTCCATCAAGGAGAGGGCAAGTGTGTCCGGGGCATACACACAAACACCTCCCCCTCCCCTGGACGGCCGATCTGACCTGATGAGGCTGAAGCCTTCGATGCGGAAAGCACAATCGTCCATCTGCGGTTTTAGCCAGGATTCAGAGATAGCGAGAATATCATAATCGCTGGCCATCAGGAACTCACGCAATTCTTCAAAGTGTGCAGGGACGGATTGTGCGTTAACGTGGCAGATGTTAAGCCGAGGCACGAAGGTACGGGCCGACTGCAAAGAGGCGGAAGAGGGGTTCGTGCTGGTTGAAGAAGAAGCAGGAGGGCGAGAGGAGAGTCAGGGGAGTATGGTAGCAAGATCATCCTCGAACCCGACCCTTATAGGGGGTGAGGAAGAGTCCCTCCGCACCATGACGGCGTCTGAGCGAGCCCAGACGCGAGAATAGCCACGCGCGCGAGCAGCTGTCCGAACACGCGCGAGAAGGTCAACCAGGGGTGCTGGCAGAAATTTATTTACGTAAACCTGCGTCCGGGAGAATTCAGGGTTAACTGCCGACGCAAGGAGGGCAGGTAGAGCCCGACGAGCCGCAAGTAAACGGGTGCAGAGCTCCGGTGTTCGGAGATTGACATGTATGGAGCGTGGGCGAGTGGTGGCCCTAGTACTCCTAACCCTGTGGGCTCTGATAATGTCAGCCGGAACCATGGGGCAACTGAGAGAGGAGGAGAGGGAAACAATGAGATCTGGCAAGGACTCATTAGGACGCTCGTCCAGGCCAGATATAACGAGTCGAGATTCACAGGCCGAGGCTTCTAGACGGCAGAGGCGATGGGCCAGTCCAGGGGAGAGTACACCTGCTTGAGAGGAGGAAGCAGCAGGTGAGGTTGCAGAGTTAACAGAAGACAGAGAGGAGGTCGCAACTTCACCTGTAGAGCAGCCAAGTCTTGCCTAATCTTCTCGCTTGCCGCCTCCGAGGCAGAAACCCGAGATGCGAGAGCATTGAGGGAAGAGCCTGAATCCGACTGTGCGGTGCGGATAGAGGCAAGGTCCAGCCGGAGGTCCTCATAGCGTGATTCTAGGGACGACTGAGCAGCCGTGAGACCGTCGACACGAGTGTGAAGAGCCGCTTGCGATATGATTAGCTCGGAGATGCTGCGAGAGCACGACTCAATGCTTGAGGTGCATTTGTCAACTTTGGCCATAACAGCCGTGACGACAGTCGGAAGGGAGGAAAAGGCCTCCATCTGCGAGCTAAGGCCCGTCAAAATGGAGGTGATCGAGGCCAACTCAGTCGAAATATCCCTGGGCTGACCATTCTGGTGCGAACTGCAGGCTGATGGTTCATGCAAGGAGGGCACCGGAACCGGGGGGAGCACAGAGACAGCCCGCGGGGACACAGGAGCAGATGGGGATGGACCACGCAGTCCGACCGAGCGGGTGACACGCGCCGCTGGACCAGTCAAAGCACCTCCACTGCCGATGGAGTCTTGCGCACACAACTTACAGAGGCTTAAATCACCACCATTTCGCGAGCGGACTGGAGTGCACTTGGAGCAGGAGGGATGAAAAGCCCCACTGCAAGAGTCGCAGGTCACCGATGGCGGTGATACCAGTAGCGTAGCGGTCTCCACACGATCCACAAGTAGCCGCCAAAACTCCAGGAGCAGGTCCACAAAGTGAGGTTAGGAGACTGCGGTTAGTAAAAAGAGGCTCCCAAAATGCATAGGAGAGAAGAGAACTTGCAGCAAATAGGCAGTAAAGAGGCAGCCCAACAACCCAATGGGTCTAGAAAGAAAAGCGAGGCCCGAAGGCAGAATGCAGCAGTAAAAGCTCAAAAAGTAGCAAGAGAAGGATAAGATACGTGTAGCCGTACTTACGTCTCACGAGAGAGAGAGAGAGATAGATACTTAGATACTTAGTTTTATTTCGTCCTAGGGGTAAACCCCTCTAAGGACAGGAACTTAGACATATAAACATAATAAGATAAAAATAAAAATAAATAATAATAATATTACATTACGATATAGCTATACTATGACTAAAACTAAATTATAACTACATGAAGATGAAATGTGATGGTGAGATGAGGTGCAATAGTGAATAAAAGAACAAAATAAAATACAGATAAAAGTATGTAGATAAAATTAAGAAGTAATGAAGTGAGAATGGATGAGGTGAAGAGATGCATAATAAAATGAAACTGAGAGGCAATGAGGAGGAGAATGAACAACGTGATCGATGAAGTAGATAGAGATGGAATGAGGACGAAAAAACAAAGACAAAGAGCGGGCCCCTAGGCGGCTAGAGATAAGAGGTACCGGAAGAGAGATCTCCTAAACTCAGACCGGGAGGGGGACAAACGGATGGAGGAGGGAAGGCCGTTCCAGAGCCGAACCCCAGCAACGGCGAGAGAATGCCCCATGGTCACCGTACGGTGCCTGGGCAGCACAAGGTGAAGAGCCGAGGTGCGGACAGAGGACCTCACCCCGCTATCACTGGATGTGATATAGAGGTCACAGAAGGGGTCCAGGCTCTCAGGAGATGTAGGGTGCAGTCGGTCGTACACAAACGTTCCAAGAAAGTAATCGCGGCGCGCGGAGGGCCGAAGCCACCCCAGGCGGGCATAGAGGGGGGAGACATGTGCGCCCAGGGGGGCACGGAATATGAAGCGGATGGCAGAGTTAAATGCCCGAGTGAGTCGTATGTCCTCCACTACCCCGAGATCACGGTACACCAGCGCACAGTAATCGAGGTGGGGAAGGACAAGGGACCGAACAAGTTCCACCTTAGCCCGAATCGGCAGAGCGAAACCGTTTCTTCGCAGGAGGTACAGAGTACGACGAATCTTACCGCAGACGGCCACGGCATGCCCACGCCAGTCCAGCGTCGAGCTGAGGACCACTCCCAGGGATGTAAAAGAAGTGGAGAAAGGGATAGGCACAAGGTTGACAACTATGGGGGGAGGAGGATCGGAGTAAACAGAGTTAACATAGCGAGACGAACCAAGGATAATGGATTGAGTTTTGGAAGGGTTGAGGGCAAGGGAATTGCGGGAACACCAACCTAACAGTCTCTCAATATTGAGGTTAAGTAGCGAGATTGTAGGCGCCAGGGCAGTAGGCAGACAGTGTGCATAAAGCTGCACATCATCTGCGTATTTAACTATCTTAACCCCAGAGAGGACCGTGTTGATGTCCGCAAGGTAAATAGAAAAGAGAAGCGGACCCAAGACAGAGCCTTGAGAAACGCCTGAGGTAACGGAGGACCAAGAGGAAGAAGAACCGCCAGTGGAAACAGCTTGCCTACGGCCAGAAAGGTAAGAGGAGAACCACGTTAGAACTGAGGTTGAAAGCCCGAGGGAAGCAAGCTTGGCCATGAGGATCGCATGGTCAACGGTGTCAAAGGCCTTAGAGAAGTCCAAGGAGACTAAGACCGTGACCATGCGAGCGTCAATAGCCCCGCGAACATCCTCGACCACCCGAAGTAACGCACTCTGGGTAGAGCGCCCGGCGACAAAGCCATGCTGCGTGGAGTCAAGGAGACCGTGAGAGGAGAGGAAAGGAAGCAGCTGCCTGAGAACGATCCGTTCCAGGATCTTGGAGAACTCAGGCAGGATGGAGATAGGTCGGAAATCGGCCGGCGAGACAGGAGAGGAGGTTTTAGGTATAGGGAAAATGTGGGCCGACTTCCAGATGGAGGGAAAGGTAGAGGATGAAAGTGAAAGGTTAAAGATGTCAAGGAGGTACGGAAAGAGGTGAGGAGAGCATAGTCCGAGGAAGCGAGAGGGAAGCGAGTCTGAAGGAGATGTAGTGGAGGAAGAGAAGAAGTAAAGAGAAGAAAGGGCTTCAGGAGTGATAAAGGAGAAATAGAAGCGAGAGTCAGAGAAAGAGGAGGAGGTAGGGGAGAGGGCGAGAGACAGTGAGGAAAGAGCAGCAGAAGAGGGGCGAAAAAAAGAGGAAAAGTAAGAATTAAGTTGGGAGAGCGTGGCAGAAGGAGGAAGATTAAGGCAAGGGGAGGAATGAACGACCCGGAGAGCCCTGAGTCTCCTCCAGGCATCGGCCGTCGAAGAGGCACCACCCAGAGATGCACAGATAAAGTCCCCCCTACCAGACCGAACAAGGGCACATACCCTGCTCCTCAGAAACTTATAGCGGGCCTGCACTAGCGGGTCACCCGAGCGGGTGAAGGCCCGTCTACAGGAGTCACGCTCTCTCATGAGAGAGCGGATCTCTAACGTTAACCAAGGAGCAGGCGGCCTTCTGACGGGTACAACACGGACCGGGCAGAACCGATCCAGGGCACCCACGAGAATAGTATTAAAGGCCGCAAGCCGCTGATCCACAGACGAGAGGGATGAAAGGAAAGTAAAAGGGGGAGGAGAGGTAAGGAAGAGAGAAGAGAGAGATTCACAGAGAGAAGGCGGATATAGCCGTAGTGAAATGTGAGAGGGGGGCGTACGCCGGAGAGGAAAGGAGTAGTCGAGATGAATAAGGTCATGGGACGATAGGAAAGGCACTGGGTACTGCCCCAGGTTGGAGACACGAGAGGGGAAGGAGACAGAACAAACGTCAATCAAGGAGTGAGAGTGTGAGGTATGATGGGTGGGGGAGAAGGGCAGGAGGGAGAGTCCGTAAGTGGCCACAGCGCGACGGAGGAACTGGGAGTCGTGCGAGTCAGAGAGAAGGTCAGCGTTTAAGTCCCCCAGGACGACCACGTCACCCGCATACGATGACGCCAAGGCGAGGATGGAGTCTAAGGGGGAAAGGGCTGGATGAGGTGCACGGTAAACAACACAGAGGGAAAGGGAGACATCATGGGAGGAATCTGAGAGGACACCGACTAGGTAGTCGATGTCACCAGCAGGATGAGAGGCGGAAGATTCTTTTAAGACGAATGAAAGGGACGCATGGAGAACACGCAGACACCACCCCCGCCCCTAGATACCCGATCCGATCTCGTCAGCGTGTAGCCCTCCACAGCAAACGCACAGTTGTCCATGTATGGCTTCAACCACGACTCCGATACAGCGAACAGGTCAAAGTCATGGGAGAGGATGAAGTCACGGAGTTCGTCGAAGTGAGCCGGGACAGACTGGGCGTTCACGTGGCACACACGCAGACGAGTGTCGGAAAGAGAGGCAGAACCAGGAGCGGAGGAAGGTGAGGGGTGGGAAGAGGAAGCGGAAGACGAGAAAGAGGAACCAGAGCGAAGTCAGGGCAGGAGAGCGTTGACGTCATCTTCCAGTCCGATCCTGATGGGGGGAGAGGACGAGTCCTTCCTCACCATCACGGAATCCGACCGGGCCCAAACCCGTGAGTAGCCCCGGGCCCGGGCGACACCGCAAACCCGTGAGAGAAGGGCAGCCAGGGGCGCTGGCAAGAACTTGTTGATGAACAGGTGTGTACGACCGAAAGTCGGGTTAACCGACGAGGCAAGAAAATTCCGGGTTGAGCGACGCGCGGCGAGGAGTCGCTCACAGAGTTCAGGCGAGCGTAGTAAAAGATGAATGGAGCGGGGCCGAGAGTTGGCTCTGGTACTCCTTACCCGATAGGCTCGTAACAGGTCAGATTGAGTGAACTCACACCCAAGAGAAGAGGCGAGAGTAACAAGTAAATCGGGGAGCGACTCGTTTGGGCGATCGTCCAGGCCCGACACCACCAGCCAGGACTCACAGGCAGAAACTTCAAGACGACGCAACCGGCCAGCCAGACTGTCAGACCGGAGGCTAGAGAGCTGAGGTGTCAGGTCGGGTGAGGCAGCCGCGGGAGATAAAGAAGGTGACGGGTTTGAGGTCAACCTCGCTTGAAGCGATGCAATCTCCTGGCGGATTTTTGCGTTTTCCGCCTCAGAGGCAGAGAGACGTAGCTCTAGAGCATTAATGGAAGAGGCGGCAGTAGTTTGCGTGTTGGAGAGGCGAAGGAAGTCCGCTCGGAGACCGTCACATCCAGACACGAGGGAGGCCTGACCCGAGGCGAGGTCGTCGACACGCGAGAGCAGCGAGGATTGAGATGACGCCAGAGAGGCGATGCTCTGTGTGCAGACCTCTAGTCTAGCAGCATAGTCGTCAATTCTAGTGGTAAGGGCAGGTACCACTGAGGGAAGTGCGGAAAGAGCCTCCAACTGTTTGCTGAAACCAGACAGGATGGAGGCAATGGAAGTGAGTTCCGTCAGGACGTCACGGCTGGGTGATGAGGTCCTAGACGGGTTAAGTGGCAGTGCCGATGCGTTGGCAGAGATTGGGAGCGGAGGTTGAGAGGCAGAGTGAGCCCCAGAAGGTGAAGTAGAGGAAGCGGTAGTCGGAGCAGAGGGCCCGCGAAGTCCGATCGAGCGCGTAGTTCGCACATCCGAGGCTGGTGTAAGGGTGGGACTACAGTCGATGGAATCCACAGCGCAGGTTTTACAAAAATTTAGAAGTGCGCCACTGCTCGACTTGTACTCCACAAATTTCGCACAGGAGGGATGATAGGCCCCATTGCACGAAGCACAGGATCTGGGCTCTTTGACGTCTTTGCGGCAACCACAACACTTCACCATGATGATGGAGGTACGGCGAAGTAACAGAAGATGGCAGTGATGGTAGTGATAAGCGATGGCAGCCGCGGGAGCACGTGACGAAGTACGATGAGCAGGCAGTAGGTGGCGGTGACGTCAGTAGAGTTCCAGGGCCCGGTGTAAGAGAAACCGCCAAAAGTGTTGGTGGAAGTGGGGTTAGAATTTGGAGTAATGCAAATTCAACCAAGATCCCCGAAAAGATGAGGAGCAGAAGTGATGAAAAATAGGCAGATAGAGGCAGCCAGAGGTCCAAAGGACTATAAAAGAAAAATAGGGCCCGAAGGCAGTGCAAAGCAGTAGAAATCCTTAGTAAAAGCGAGAGGAAAGATGAGTACGTATGACACTACTTACGTAGAGAGAGAGAGAGAGAGAGAGAGAATTGAATTGAATTTGAATTTATTTCGTCCTAGGGGACAGCCCCTCTAAGGACAGACGTAAGAGGCAAATGTACAAAATAGGCTCAGAGTACAGAGTGATCCTTATACATAAAACTAAAGCTAAAACTAAAACTAAAACTAAAACTAAAACTACAACTAACAAACAAAATGAAACGAGGAATGTGAGAAGTGAAATTACAAAATGATGAATGGCGATGCAGAAGTAAGAATGAAAATGGCGAAATGAAAAAATTAATGTGAAAGTGACAAAAATGAAAGTGGAGGTGAGAAACGAAAACGAAAACGATGAGCGACGAAAAGAGCAGGTGAGGCGAGCGAGGAGAGTGGGAGACGACTCCTAGGCCGCAAGGGATAAGAGGTGCCGGAAAAGACACCTCTTAAACTCCGCCCGCGAGGGGGCAGCGCGTACGGTAGGGGGAAGCGAATTCCAAAGACGAGCCCCGGCGACAGCAAGCGAATGAGCCATAGTCACTGTGCGATGCCTGGGAACAACGAGAGGACGAGCCGAGGTGCGCGAGGAACAGCGCACCCCACTGTCACCCGAGAGAGTAAACATGGCAGCGAAGGGATCATCGCGCCCAGGCACCGCAGGGTGAAGACGATCGAATATAAATAGGCCAAGAAAATATTCGCGACGCACCGATGGCCGGAGCCACCTAAGACGAGCGTATAGGGGGGAGACATGCGCATCCCAGGGGGCACAGAAGATGAATCGTAGGGCAGCGTTGAACGCACGAGTAACGCGAATGTCCTCCACCACCCCGAGGTCTCGATAAACCAGCGAGCAGTAGTCAAGGTGGGGGAGGACTAGAGAGCGCACCAGTTCCACCTTGGCCCGAACCGGCAAGGCAAAACCATTCCTGCGAAGCAGGTAGAGCGTCCGACGCACTCTACCACAGACAGAAATGGCATGCTCTCGCCAGTCTAGGGTCGGGCTGAGGACAACTCCAAGGGAATTGATAGAATTGGAGAGCGGTATAGGCACACGATTAACAATAACAGGGGGAGGAGGAGAGGAGTAAATAGAGTTAACAAATCGCGAGGAGCCAAGGATGATGGAACGAGTTTTGGACGGGTTGAGGGCTAAGGAGTTGCGGGAACACCAACCAACCAGACACTCAATGTTACGGTTGAGAAGCAAGATGGTGGACGGGAGGTCAGTTGGCGGACAATGCACATAGAGTTGTACATCATCCGTATACTTGACCATCTCAACCCCCGAGAGGACGGAGTTGATGTCCGTGAGGTAAATGGAGAATAGTAGCGGGCCCAGGACAGAGCCTTGAGGAACACCAGAGGTTACTGAGGACCAGGATGAAAGGGTTCCATCAGCGAAAACAGCCTGCTTGCGGCCAGAGAGGTAGGAATAGAACCAGTCGAGAACCGAGGATGAGAGGCCGAGGGATGCCAGCCTGACCATGAGGATCGCATGGTCAACAGAGTCAAAAGCCTTAGAAAAGTCCAGGGAGACTAAGACCGTGACCATGCGAGCATCAGTAGCCCGACGAACATCCTCAACCACCCGGAGCAGCGCACTCTGAGTAGATCGTCCTGCAACAAAGCCGTGCTGAGAGGGATCGTGAAGACCACGCGAGGAAAGGAAAGAAAGGAGCTGCCTGAGAACAATCCGTTCTAGGATTTTAGAGAACTCAGGCAGGATTGAGATGGGACGGAAATCAGCCGGAGAGACGGGAGAGGAGATTTTGGGAATGGGGAGAATGACGGCTGATTTCCATACATCAGGAAAGGTAGAGGTTGAGAGAGAAAGGTTGAAGATATCAAGGAGAAAGGGGAAGAGGTAAGGAGAGCAGAAACTGAGGAAGCGGGAGGGAAGAGAGTTAGACGGAGATGTAGAAGAAGAAGAGAAAAAGTAGAGGGAAGAAAGGGCTTCAGGAGTAACAAAGGAGAAATAGAAGCGAGATTCAGAGAAAACAGAGGGGGTGGGAAAGAGGGCAGAGGTGAGAGGCATAGGGGAGGTAGCCGACGAAGAGGGTCGGAAAAAAGAAGAAAAGTAGGCATTAAGACGAGAAAGAGTGACTGAGGGGGGAAGTTGTAGACGTGGGGAGGAACGTACAACACGAAGGGCTTTTAGTCTTCTCCAGGCATCGGCAGTCGAGGAGGCACCACTCAGAGACGCGCAGAGAGAAAGAGAGAGAGAGAGACGTTTATTACGTGTCCTAGGGGTTGACCCTATAAGGGCAACAAGTCAGAAACAAAAATACAAAAATGAAAAATGAAAAATGAAAAATGAAAAATGAAAAATGAAAAATGAAAAATGAAAAATGAAAAATGAAAAATGAAAAATGAAAAATGAAAAATGAAAAATGAAAAATGAAAAATGAAAAATGAAAAATGAAAAATGAAAAATGAAAAATGAAAAATGAAAAATGAAAAATGAAAAATGAAAAATGAAAAATGAAAAATGAAAAATGAAAAATGAAAAATGAAAAATGAAAAATGAAAAATGAAAAATGAAAAATGAAAAATGAAAAATGAAAAATGAAAAATGAAAAATGAAAAATGAAAAATGAAAAATGAAAAATGAAAAATGAAAAATGAAAAATGAAAAATGAAAAATGAAAAATGAAAAATGAAAAATGAAAAATGAAAAATGAAAAATGAAAAATGAAAAATGAAAAATGAAAAATGAAAAATGAAAAATGAAAAATGAAAAATGAAAAATGAAAAATGAAAAATGAAAAATGAAAAATGAAAAATGAAAAATGAAAAATGAAAAATGAAAAATGAAAAATGAAAAATGAAAAATGAAAAATGAAAAATGAAAAATGAAAAATGAAAAATGAAAAATGAAAAATGAAAAATGAAAAATGAAAAATGAAAAATGAAAAATGAAAAATGAAAAATGAAAAATGAAAAATGAAAAATGAAAAATGAAAAATGAAAAATGAAAAATGAAAAATGAAAAATGAAAAATGAAAAATGAAAAATGAAAAATGAAAAATGAAAAATGAAAAATGAAAAATGAAAAATGAAAAATGAAAAATGAAAAATGAAAAATATACAAATGAAGCAATTGATATAGCGGTAGCAATGAAATGAAATGAAGAATGGAAAAGCGATGAGATGAGCGAAAATGAGGATGAGAAAATCCCAAATAACAAAACTTTAGACTAAAACTTAAACTTAAACTTAAGCTTATGGGCATGAATGAAAGTGAGGATGAGAAAGAAGCAATGGCCGAACTTAAGCTACATATAACAGCTACAATGATAAGATAAATAGATAAAAGTAAAGATAGAGTAAAAATAAAAATAAAAATGAAATAAAATATAGATACGAACAAGCGCAAAAGAGGGGGAAAGCCGGTGCCGGGTGCCTACGGGGACAAGGCAAGAAGGTGATTGTATAGCCGCAGTTTAAAAGAAGCTCGCGACGGACTGGAGCGAACATCAGATGGTAGACTGTTCCAGAGGTGAACGCCAGAAATTGACACCGAATTAGCCAAAGTTGCAGTGCGGTGCCTTGGAACGACAATGGGGGCGAAGCGTGGCCCTTGAGGAGGACCGAACCCCGATATCCTCAGCAGATATAAAAGTAACCGCAAACGGGTCATCGACAGGGCAGAGAGTTCGAAGCCGGCCGAAGACGAAGATGGCCAAGAAATAATCCCGACGAGACGACGGCCGCAGCCAGCGCAGTCGAGAATAGAAGGGCGACACGTGAGTGTCCAAGGAGACGCCAAAGATAAACCTTATGCCAGAGTTGAGCGCCCTAGTCAGGCGAATATCCTCCACCACACCGAGATCACGATACACCAGTGCGCAATAATCGATGTGGGCTCACAGAAGACTCCGCAGACGTAGCAGTAACCCTGAACAGAAACAGGTTCCTGACGTAGATACAGACACCCCCACCAGCCTTAGCCATCCGATCAGCCCTGAAGAGGTTATACCCATAGATTCCAAATAATTGGTCCGACATGTGAGGCTTGAGCCACGATTCAGATACCGCTATAATATCGTAGTGGTTAGACCGTACCCACAGGTTGAATTCGTCGAAGTGACCAGGGAGGGATTGAGCATTGACGTGACAGATCTTGAGCTCTGTAACACCGCCAACACTTTCCTGTCGAGGTGAGATCAATTCAGAACGTACCAAAGCCATGTTCGGGTTCAGAGGCAAAGAAGCCGGGTTAGTGTCCGACCGGAGACAGGGCAGAAGGGCTACGGGATCATCCCCGAGCCGGATGCGAATAGGCACTGAATCAGTACCTTTTTTAACCAAGACAGCATCGGATGCAGCCCAGACACGGCGATAGCCCCGATCACGAGCTATGCTTCTAACGTTCCGAAGTAGCGAAAGCACTGGGGGTGGCAAGAACTTATTCACATAAACCTGCTTTGCACTAAAAGAGGCATCAATAGCCGAAGCGCATATGGTCTTCTTCACACGTTTAGCCGTAATAAGCTTATCACAGTGCCCAGGAGTACGAAGATGGAGGTGGATCGATCTTGGGTTGTTCGACGTGCGGGTACTCCTGACCCTGTGGACTTTTACAATGTCAGCCTCTGTAAGATCCGCGTTAAGAGCACGAAAAAGTTTGCCCATAAGCAGGCGAATATCTTCGTTTGGTGCCTGGTCAAGGCCCGAGATGACAGCCCAGGAGTCGCAGGCTACGGATTCAAGTCGAGCCAGGCGCGTGGATAGGCCATCATCCAAATTTTCAGCAGGAGCCATCAGCGGTGCATTCACAACGGGGGGTAGAGAGGGAAGAGACGCTAGCGACGAAACTGAAGCCTGTACCTCGGCGAGATCACGTTTGATCACCTCCCACTCAGATTCCGACGAGGAAAGGCGAGATGTGGTGGACGACAAAGTACCGCCGACCTTAAGCCTGTCCTGCTCAAGAACCGTGATCCTGGACTGGTGGTCCTCACAACGCTTGCTAGCCGCCCGCTGTTCTGAGGAGAGGTTGTCCAGGCGCGCGGCAAGTAAAGCCTGAGATGATGTAAGGTCCGTAATTGCCCTCGAGCATTCCTCCACCTTAGATGCAACTGCATCCATTTGGGCAGCCACACCTGTAACGATACCCGGAAGCGATGACAGAGAGGCAAGGGACGACAGAGCCTCCAGCTTGCTGGAATTGACCTCCATTTTCTCACAGAGGGCCGCCAAAGTCGAGGAGAAGGACGCCCAGTCCGGCACATTTCCAGCCACTAAAGACACCGGGGTCTGCACGGCACTCTGTGACAGTGCCTGCTCACTGGGAACCGCAGGCAAGGAAAGAGCAGTGTTAGGCTGTGTAACCCGCAAGGTCACTGTGGATGAGCCGGATCCAGATGCACGAGCAGCATCAGTATTATGATCCAAAACACAGGCTTTGCATAGTGAAATTGTGGAGTTTGTGGAGTTATCACCGACCACCACCTTTGTAAGTCGCGCACACGACGGATGAAACGCAGAAGCGCAGGCTTGACAGGAAACCGGCTCCTTAACATCTCTTTCACACCCACAGCATCTGGCCATGGTGTTCGTGTTTGACAGATGATATAAACAGGATCAGTGGGTCCCTCTCAATGTGCGTAGCGGCAATAGAGTCGGTGAGGGAAGACACCAAAGATGGCAGCAAGTGTAATCCGTAGAAACTAATTGCGCTAATTGGACAATAGGTGTCAGTCAAATTGGATGAAGACACGTGTTCACCCAGCTCCACAGGTACCGCCAAAAGTGCAGAGAGAATAGAGGTTAGGATCCGCAAACTCCAAAAAGCCAGACCAAAAATGATATGCAGGAGACTGAAGAAACACCAGAGATCGCAGGTGCAGACAGGGGCCCAAGCCAGATGTGTCTAAACAGACAATGCGCCCGAAGGCAGACCAAGGCAGTAAAGGCGTCAAAAGCAAGCAAGAGCAAAAAGAAACGTGCGTATCCACTACTTACGTAGAGAGAGAGAGAGAGGGAGAGAGATTAGATTAGATTAGATTTATTATTATTTCGTCCTAGGGGTGGCCCCCTCTAAGGACAGGAGATCAGAGTACAACAATTCATATTATAATAACAATAATATAAAATGTACAAATAGAAAAATATGCAAAAATACAACACAAAAATAAAATATAAAATATATATATAAAATATACAAAACACAACTATAACTATAACTACAACTATATTACAATGAAAATATAAAAATAAAAATAAATTGAAGTGCGTAAATGAGATAAATGGAATGAGATGAGGTGCAGTGATGCGACACGAAGTGAGATGAAAAATGAAAAATGAAAATGAAAATGAAAAATACAGCAGAAAAGAGAGGGAAGAAAGGTAGGAGAATAGAAAAAGAAAATAGAAAAGTAAGAAACGGCGAAAGCAGGCCCTAAGCAGCGAGGGATAAGAGGTGCCGGTAAAGACACCTCTTAAACTCAGCCCGAGAGGGGGATAATCGAATAGCGGGGGGAAGGCCGTTCCAGAGTCGGACCCCAGCAACAGCTAGAGAGCGACCCATGACCTCCGTGCGATGTCTGGGCACGACGAGGTGCTGCGGTGAGGTCCGGACAGAGATCCTAGCCCCACTATCCGCCGAGAGAATGAAAAGTCCGGAAAAGGGGTCCAGGTGCCCAGTTGACGTAGGGTACAGCCGGTCGTACACAAAGACGCCAAGAAAATAGTCGCGGCGAGCTGACGGCCGAAGCCACCCCAGGCGGGCATAAAAAGGGGAGATGTGCCCATCCAAGGGAGCACGAAAAATGAATCGGACGGCTGAATTAAAAGCCCGCGTAAGCCGTATGTCCTCCACCACCCCAAGATCACGGTAGACAAGTGCACAGTAATCGAGGTGAGGAAGGACAAGGGATCTCACAAGTTCAGCTTTGGCACGAACCGGCAGGGCAAATCCATTTCTGCGCAGAAGGTAGAGCGTGCGACGGACCTTACCACAGACAGCCACGACATGCCCACGCCAGTCCAGCGTAGAGCTGAGGGCTACTCCCAGGGAAGAAACAGACGTAGAGAGCGGGACAGACACACTGTTGACAACGATGGGGGAAGGAGGATCAGAGTAAATAGCGTTGACGAAACGTGATGAGCCGAGGATGATAGATTGGGTTTTGGAAGGATTAAGGGAGAGGGAATTGTGGGTACAGCAACTTACCAGTCTCTCAATATTGAGGTTGAGGAGTGAGATGGTGGACTCCAGAGCAGTAGGCAGACAGTGCGCATACAATTGCACATCATCTGCATACTTAACAACTTTAACCCCAGAGAGGATGGAGTTGGTGCCCGCGAGGTAAATGGAGAAAAGAAGTGGACCCAAGACAGAGCCTTGAGGAACACCAGAGGTGACAGGGGTCCAAGAAGAATGGGAAGAGCCCGAGAACACAGCTTGCCTGCGGCCAGTAAGATAGGAGGAGAACCACGCAAGCACCGATGATGAAAGACCGAGGGATGCCAGCCTGGTCAAGAGGATCACATGGTCAACAGTATCAAAGGCCTTGGAAAAGTCCAGGCAGACCAGTACCGTGACCATGCGAGCATCAATGGCCCGACGGACAGCCTCAATCACCCGGAGTAGCGCACTCTGGGTAGAGCGACCCGCGACGAAACCATGTTGCAATGGATCGAGGAGATTGTGGATTACGAGGAAGTGAAGGAGCTGTTTGAGGACGATCCGCTCCAAGATTTTGGAGGGCTCAGGGAGAATGGAAATAGGACGGAAATCAGCCACTGTGACAGGGGAGGGGACTTTGGGAATGGGTAGAATATGGGCTGATTTCCATATAGAAGGAAAGTTGGAGGAAGAGAGAGAGAGGTTAAATAGGTCCAGTAGATCGGAAAAAAGGTAGGAGGAACAGTAACTGAGGAACCGAGGTGGTAGTGAGTCAGACGGAGCTGTAGAGAAGGAGGAGAAATAATAAAGTGGTAGGAGATCATCAGGTGTGATGTAGGAAAAGTAAAAACGGGAGTCTGAGAAGGTAGAAAGATCAGTGGAAATGGAGGAATAGGATGAAGAAAGAGAAGAAGAGGACGAGGGGCGAAAGGAGGAGGCGAAGTAAAAACTAAGAGACGAGAGGGAGACGGACGGAGGAAGAAGTAAAGGAGGAGAAGAGCGAACCACACGGAGGACTCTGAGCCTCCGCCAGGCATCAGACGCCGAGGTCGCACCACCCAGAACCGCACAGACGTAGCTCCCCCTAGATGATCGAACCAGCGAACATACCCTGCCCCTAAGGAACTTATAGCGGGCCTGCACCAGAGGGTCCCCGGAGCGGAGGAAGGAACGCCTGCAGGAGTCCCTCTCGCTCATAAGGGAGCGGATCTCTGGCGTAAGCCATGGGGCGGGGGCCGACCAGGCGAGAGCGCCCGGATCGGACAGAGTCGATTCAAAGCCCCCACAAGAACGTAATTTAAGGCCGCAAGCCGCCGGTCAACAGACCCATGAGAGAGGGTAAAGGTGGGAGGTAAGGAAGCGAGTGAAGAAAAGGAAGTAATAGAAGTAATAGAAGATGAGGATGACGTGGGGATGGGGAAGAAAGATGAAAGGGACTCAGGAAGTGTACGCGGATAGAGGCGACAAGAGGTCGAATGGGGAAGAGTACGACGGACGGGGAAGGCATAATCTAGATGGACGAGGTCATGAGAGGAGAGGAAAGGGACAGGGAACTGCCCCAAATTGGAGACCTGAGAGGGGAAAGAGACAGAACAGATATCTAATAATGAGTGAGAATGCGGGGTATGATGGGTGGGTGAGAGAGGAAGGAGGGAGAGCCCAAAAGTGGCAAGACTGCGGGACAGGTACTCCGCGTCGTGAGAGCCTGAGAAAAGGTCCGCGTTAAGATCCCCAAGGACGACCACATCACCCGCATAAGACGACGCCATGGAGAGGATATGATCAAGAGGTGAGAGGGCAAGATGAGGAGCACGGTAGGCAACACAGATGGTGAGGGAAATCGAGTGAGAGGAATCTGTGAGGACACCAATAAGGTAATCAATGTCCCCAGCAGGAACAGAGGTCGAGGATTCTTTTAGTGAAAAAGATAGGGAGTCTGATGTGTAGATGCATACACCGCCCCCACCCCTGGAGACCCGATCCGATCTTGCAAGCCTGTAACCCCCCACCGCAAACGCACAGTCGTCCATATGCGGCTTTAGCCACGACTCCGATATAGCAAATATATCGAAGTCGTGGGAGACAATAAAATCCCGGAGCTCATCAAAGTGAGCAGGGACAGACTGGGCGTTCACGTGGCAGATACGCAGGCGGAAGTCAGAAGTTCGGGAAGAGCCAGAGGCAGGTGGCGGATGATATGAGGAGACAGAGGAGGAGGAGGAGGATAGGGAATCTACAAGGAGTCAGGGTAGTAGGGCGTCGACGTCGTCGTCCAATCCGATCGTAATTTTGCCACTAGCGGGGGCAATAAAAGAATACCCCTAGGGTAGGCTCTGCCAGTCGTAAAAGGCGACCTAAAGGGTTGGTGCAGCCTCTGGGCCCCCGGGACGGCCGCCTCCGCCCGGGGAGTTAAGTCTACTTCGCCCGTGAGGGTGGGGTTGCATCTCGCTCGAAGTAGGCGGCAGGCCAGTGTGCGGGCCTGTTTCGAACGCAAGCGGGAAGCTGAGGGATCTGCAGCCAACGCAAAGGACCGTCTGCAATGACGTAAAAATGAAAAATGCATTTTATGCATAATGGCAGGACTCCGATCGTGGCGGATAGCACACGCACTTACACAGAACAATTCGCACTGGGGCCTGACCACCCCCAGATGCAGGATTTTGATGAAAAGGAGAAACTTCGCTTCTCTCCCTTCACTTCACTATCCTTGCCCCGCTATTCTCTTCACTCTCTCATTCCGTTCCTGAGGAAGCGGAGGAAGACGTGTCGATTAAACGGAGCAGGCGGGACCCTGGCGTTGGTAAATGCCACGACCAAAAGACACGCAAAGAAAAGAAAGACTGCCGCAGGTTTCTCGGCCTACCGGCAGCTACAACTCAGGCTGCAAATAAGGAATTGAGTACACAGGACCAGGCGGATCCGAGCCTCTCCGTTTCGGCGGAGTGCCTGGGTTTGGGTTGGATTCTGTGGGGCAGATAGTTTACTCTAACACGGAAGGGGGTTCGCCCTACGGATCGTGAGGCTTGCACGAGGACCGTGAGTCTAGGCTGTAGATGGGGCCGGCGCTCCCGCTTGCGGAGTCTCCAGCAACGTGGCCGCCTGTGGTGAGGGACACCCGAGAAGCTACCGCTGTCTTCTCGGGCACCACAGTGTGAGTAGCCTGGCTGAGTGACCGCCCGGGACAACGTAACCGAGGCTCGCGTGAGTCACCTTGCGTGACCGCCCTCGGCACGTCGAGTCGGTGTCTTGTGCGGAGGTTAGTCGCTCCGCACGCGTATGCCCTTTGGGCGAGGTAGCGGGACCCATAGGCTTCGAGCGTATGGGTTGAATACTAATCCGATCGTAATGGGAGGTGAGGACGAGTCCCTCCTCACCATCACTGAGTCAGATCGGGCCCATACCCGAGTATAGCCCCGACCGCGAGCGACGCCACGAACCCGAGAGAGCAGGGCCGCAAGAGGTGCTGGTAGGAATCTGTTGACATAGACGCGTGTACGACCGAAAGCAGGGTTGACCGACGAGGAGAGAAAATCATGAGTTGCCCGACGGGCGGCAAGTAGGCGCCTACAGAGCTCAGGCGAGCGTAAAAGGGCGTGAATGGAGCGAGGTCGCGAGGATGCCTTAGTACTCCTCACTCGATAGGCACCTGTAAAATCCGCTGGAGAGAGCTCACAATTTAAAGAGCGGGAAAGAGATACAAGTAGCTCTGGGAGCGACTCACCAGGACGCTCATCCAGACCAGAGATGACCAGCCAGGATTCGCATGCAGAGGCCTCCAGCCGGCGAAGTCGGCTAGCCAGACCGTTGGAGTGCGAGGAAGCGCACTGAGGAGCCACAGCGGGTGAAGAAGACGACGATGAGGACGAACCTTCAGGTCGCAACGAGGCAGAGGCCAGCTTCCCTTGGAGGGCCGCGATTTCTTGGCTTGCCTTAGCGTTGTCAGCCTCGGCAGCTGCAAGACGCAGCTCAAGGCTGCTAAGAGAGGACGCCGTACTAGAGTGACGACCATTGAGGGCCTCAAGGTCCGCCCGGAGACCATCACACTTGGTCTCAAGGGTCGCCTGTGAGGTGGAGAGGTCATCCACGCGGGACAGAAGCGATGCCTGAGCCACAACCAGCGCGTCAAGCTTGGAGGCGTTGCTGTCAATTTTGGTGGTGAGTGTGGCCATCACCGCAGGCAATGAGGACAATGCAGCCATCTGTTTACTAAGATTGGCCAGGATGGCGGTAATGGACGCAGGTTCACCCGATACATCCCTGGAAGGGAGAACAGAACCCCGCTGCACGCCAGAAGAATCCGTGAGCGCCGTGAGTGAGGTGCGATTCTCAGAAGGAGAAAGAGAGGAAGAGGAAGAGGCCGCGGCGGGCCCACTGAGGCCAACAGACCGAGTGACTCGAACATCCGACGACGGTGTGAGGGTGGGGATGGAATGCGCAATATCGGTCACGCAAATTTTGCAGAGATGGAGGTCCCCGCCATTACTCGCTCTGAAGGCCGAAAATTTCGAGCATGAGGGGTGAAAAGCCCCATTGCAAGAACCGCAGAAAACCGGCTCCTTAACGTCCTTGCGGCAGCCACAGCACTTAACCATCTCGAGTGTGTAGGCAGAGTGTAGAGGCAGCGTGGCGACAGGTGATGCGTGGAGACGTTAGATGGCAGTATGCTAAGTCGCAAGGCAGTCAATAGATGGCGGCGTAATCAGTTGATAAGCAGTCAGCGCCCGTTAAGCAGGGTACCGCCAAAAAGGTTCCAGAAGTGAGGTTAGCTTTGGCGGACTGGCAAAGTACACCAAGAATCCTCAAAAACTGGGAGAAACGCAGCAGTAAATGGCAAGAAGTAGCAGCCAAAGTCTACAGGACTGAAAGTACAAAAATAGGGCCCGAAGGCAGCGCGCAGCAGTAAAAGTCGATAAAGATAGTGAGAGAGTACAGAAGCACGTGTAACAGTACTTACATACGTCAAGAGAGAGAGAGAGAGCGAGAGAGAGAGAGAGGGAGAGAGATAGAGAGAGAGATTTAATATATTTGTGTTCTAGGGTTGGACCCTTTAAGGACAACAATAAAACAGAAAATAATACAAGTACCTTAAGACTACAAATAAACTTAAAAACTAAAATTAAAATTAAAATTAAAATTAAAATTAAAATTAAAATTAAAATTAAAATTAAAATTAAAATTAAAATAAAAATATAGGTACTATACAAAGCAACAATTAAGATAATACAGAAACTAAAGCCTCAGAGAACAGGAAAGATAAAGATAAAGCGTAAAGAAGAAGATGCGCAGATGACAGTGAAAGAGAGTAGACAGAGTGACAAGATAGCAGATGAGAAAGAAAGCAGTAAGCACAGAACTAAACTAAACTAACGCAAGTTTAAAGTGCGGCTAGGAATCAAAAAGTAGAGGCTAGCGAGAAAACAGGAACGCAGAACAAAACATAAGCAACAAATAAATAAATGAATGAATGAATGGACGCCCACAAAAGGACGCACGAGCTGCCAGTACCGGGTAAGCTAGGACGCCAAAGAAATAAGGTGACCGTACAATGACTTTTTGAAAGCAGCCCTTGAAGAGCAGGAACGTAATGAGGTCGGGAGGTTATTCCAAAATCGAGCGCCAGCGACAGTAATGGAATTGCTCATAGTAGTCGTACGATGCCTCCGGATGACCCGCGGGCGCGAGGAGGACCGCGAGGAGAAGCGAGCGCCTAACTCCTCAGCTGATAAGAACATACAAGCGAAGGGATCCGAGGCTCCCTGACCATTGAAGTGTAGGCGGTCGAAAACAAATAGCCCGAGAAAATAGTCACGACGAGCTGGTGGCTGTAACCATCGTAGTCGAGCATATAGTGGGGAGACATGATCATCCAAGGAGGCGCCAAAGACAAATCTAAGGCCGGAGTTTAGAGCGCGCGTGAGACGGATATCCTCCACCACACCGAGATCACGATAAGCAAGAGCGCAATAGTCGATGTGGGGGAGGACAAGAGATCGGATAAGCTCAGCCTTAGTCCGGACAGGAAGGGCAAACCCGTTCCGCCAAAGCTGGAAAATTGTTCTCCGAACCTTATTACAGATCGAGACTACCTGATCCCGCCAATCCAATGTCGAACTGAGGACAACACCCAGAGATTTTATAGAATTGGAGTAGGGGATGGGGACTCGGCCGACAATAACAGGAGGAGGAGGGAATGCATAAATGGAGTTTACATAACGAGAGGAACCAAAGATTATAGCTTGGGATTTGGTAGGATTAAGGGAGAGAGAGTTGCGCGCACACCAGTCCCCCAGACGAGCAATGTTATCATTTAACAACTGAATGGCATGAGGGAGACCGGCAGGCAGGCAATGAACATACATCTGGATATTATCCGCATATTTAACAATACTGACATTGGAGAGGACAACATTGACATCAGACAAGTAGATGGAGAATAGGAGGGGACCAAGAACGGAGCCCTGCGGGACACCGGAGGAGACGGGTGACCAAGGAGAGAGCAAGCCATCGGTGAGTACCGCTTGGCTACGACCAGTGAGATAAGAGCGAAACCATTCCAGAACCGAAATGGAAAGTCCAAGACCCGCAAGCTTGGCAAGGAGGATCGCATGATCAACGGTATCAAAGGCCTTAGAAAAATCAAGGCTGACCAGAACCGTAACCATGCGACCGTCCACAGCCTCGCGAACATCCTCCAGAATACGTAGGAGAGCGCTCTGAGTGGAGCGACCAGCCGCAAAGCCAAATTGCGTTGGATCGAGCAGGCCCCGGGAGGTGAGGAACAAAAGTAACTAGCGAAGGACAACACGTTCGAGGATTTTAGAGAATTCGGGAAGAATGGATATAGGGCGGAAGTATTCCCAAGACCTTGGGAATAGGGAGGATATAGGCCGATTTCCACTGCAGAGGAAAAGTTGAAGAAGAGAGGGAGAGATTAAAGATACCAAGAAGGAAAGGAAAAAGATACGGAGCGCAGAAAGAGAGGAAGCGAGTAGAGAGCTGGTCCGGAGCGGAGGTGGAGGAGGAGGAGAAGAAGTAGCAAGGCAGAAGGGAATCAGGTGTAATGTGTGAAAAGAAGAAACGAGAGTCAGAGAATTGGGTAAGATCAGGGTAAAGTGAAGAAAGAGAGAGGGAGGATGGGGAAGAAGATGACGGTACAAACACAGAGGTGAAGAAATCGTTAAGCTGCGAGGGGGTGAGGGAGGGAGGAAGGACAGTGGAGGGAGATGAACGGACCACCCCAAGAGCCCTCAATCTCCTCCACGCGTCAGCAGCCGAAGAAGCCCCACCCAGGGTTTCACATATAAAGGCACCACGGCTCGCTCACACCAAAGAGCAAACCCGATTTCTCAACGACTTGTAACGCGCCTGCCACTCAGGGTCACCCGATCGAATATAGACCCTCCTGCAGAAGTTCCGTTCCTTAATCAAGGAACGAATCTCCTGTGTAAGCCAGGGAGCGGCAGGCCTCCTCACACGAACCGAGCGAACCGGGCAAAGTCGGTCAAAAGCACCTACCAGGGAGGTGCAAAGAGACTCAAGTCGTTGGTCCACCGAGTCACCCGCAGGAGCAGGAAGGACAGAGACAGATGGTAATGGACCAAGATCACAAGACAAGAAAGAGAGAGAGTCTGAATTCAGATTGGAATAGGATCGGCGAGACACAGTCTTAGGGGGTAAACGACGGATAGGCAGGTCAAATGAGATATGGATCAGGTCATGGGTAGATAGGAAAGGCACCGGGAACTGATCAGAGGCTAGGACGAGGTTGAGGGAAGATACAGTACAAATATCAAGCCAGGTGTGAGAATGAGAGGTGTGGTGAGTTGGAGAGAAAGAAACAAGGGGCAGACCAAACGAGGAGACAGAACGATGCAAGAAGGAAGAATCATGCAGCCCCGAAAGGAGATCCGCATTGGCGTCGCCAAAGACAACCACGTCTCCCGACCGAGAGGTGGCTCTGGCAAGAACAGCTTCGAGGTCCAAAAAAGCAATGTGCGGCGGGCGATAAAACACGCATAGCGAGAGTGACGAAGAGGAGGACGGGTCTGTAAGGACACCCGTCAAGTAGTCAATCTCGCCAGACGGAAAAACAGAGGAAGACTCCATAATAGTGAAGCTGAGGGTGGATCTGATATAGACGCAGACTCCACCCCCAACTCTAGATAGACGGTCAGATCTGAAAAGGCTAAATCCATCAATAGTAAAAACATCAGAATCCATATGAGGCTTAAGCCATGATTCCGATACGGCAATCACATCATATGTGTGGGAAAGGATGAAAAGCCGAAACTCATCGAAATGCGCCGGAACTGATTGCGCATTGACATGACATAGATGTAGCGACCGAAAAGAGGGAGGAACCGAACCAGCATGAGGTAGGCACGGGGTCAGAGAAGAGCGGAGTCAGGGGAGGAGGGCTTCAACATCCGCATCAAGGCCCACCCTGATAGGATCGGATGTTGCCTCCCTCCTGACCATCACAGCGTCCGAGCGTGCCCATACTCGTGCATAGCCGCGTCGACGGGCTACGGCTCGAACGCGATTTAGTAGATCGGCCACGGGGGCCGGGAGAAGGCGGTTTACGAATACCCGAGATCCGCTAAAATTAGAGTCAACTGAGGAGGCAGTAAAAGATTTCTTAGCGCGCCTTGCCGCGACAAGCAGCTCGCAGTGCTCGGGAGAGGTCAGGAGGAGGTGAATAGAACGAGGACGAGATGTATTCCTCGTACTTCGGATCCTATTTGCCCGGACAATATCCGAAGCAGTGACACTCGCTCCAAGCGCAGAAAAAAGTTGGGCAAGGAGTCCATTTAGGGATTCGCCAGGCTTCTCGTCAAGTCCTGAAACGACAACCAAAGGGGACGACAAGAGAGAGAGAGAGAGAGAGAGAGAGAGAGAGAGAGAGAGAGAGAGAGAGAGAGAGAGAGAGAGAGAGAGAGAGAAATATACGAATTTCATTGTTAAAATGTGTAGGTAATATCATAACACTGTTACAAACAGATACGGAACAATTTAGAGATTCGATATCCAAGGTAGTAAAGTTTCAATGCAAAACATGTAACAAAAATTTGTTAACAGTACCCATAACTACACGTTTCGGACAGACTCAACAATTTGCTGACTATATCATGGAAGACCTGTTTACAGAACAATTTGATTATGTACTAAAAAAAAGTTTGTAGAAATTTGAATAGCAGCATGTTAGACATTGTTTAAAAACTTGCATATATTGTGGGTAATATTGAAAAAGAATATACATTTGAAGGAATTACCAAAATATTAAACATTTAATGAATGCAGGATAGTGCAGGATTTGTATAAGTTCGGTTTTTAAATTCTTAATTCGAAAATTATAATAACCATAGAAGAGTACAAAAACGGTTTAATTACACAAAAACCATCTTATTAAAAATATCTAAATTTCAAATAATTGTTTGTATGAATTGTTGAAGAATGCTTTTGATTTCTAGAACTTTTAGAACTTCAATATGGTATTTTGTATATCCTTGAAAATGTTTCTCAATTTACAAACAACAACGTCATCGTTTCCTCTAAACGTACCTATACTTCAACAATCTATTTGAAGTAAAAATAGTTTTTTTGAAATCATGAATTTTTTTATTACCGTGGCATCTTCTGATCTAATTTTACAGTACACCTGCAGAAAAATATACTAATTTCATTGTAAAGATGTGTAGGTAATATCATAACACTGTTCTAAACAGATATGGAACAATTTAGAGATTCGATATCCGAGATAGTAAAGTTTCAATGCAAAACATGTAACAAAGATTTGTTAACAGTACTGATAACTACACGTTTCGGACAGACCTAAAAATTTGCTTACTATATCATGGAAGGCCTGTTTACAGAACAATTTGATTATTGTACTAAAAAGAAGTTTGTAGCAATTTGAAGAGACGCTTTAACATGTATCGAAGTTCTAAAAACTAAATACCTTTTTACAACAATTTAAGCAACCATTATATTAAATTTATAAATTATTGATAAGAGTTAAATATTTTCTGAATTACGTACTAATGCGTGCATCAAGAAGGTGTCTTTCTTTCCCTCTCTTTCGTATAATTATCGTTTTTTCTGTGGTGCGTAACCTACTATGGCTCAGGATATCAACACTGCATTCGACTGCATCCTTTGTCTCCATCTTACCGTCACCCCGTCGCGCTCGCACTAGCCAAACACACGAACGTGGGCTGAGCAAACAAGTGTGATAGCTCGATTCACGATCGAGGAGGGTATCAATGCGGAATTCATCATCGTCCGAATTTAACTTGCATAAGAGCCTTTCTGTTCTTCGTTCTGTCCGTCGCGCTCGCGGTGCTCACACTACGAGCGCCGAGAGTAAGTGCGACGGTGTGTCTTTGCCGGCCGCGGCGACTCTTTCATTTTATTCGAAACATTTTTCTAATCATTTTATCGGGCATTTAACACTTATGTGCAATATTTGATCCCACGGTGTCGCTAAATTTTAATTAAATAGAAATGGAATAATAGTTAGATGTTTCTTATTCATTCATTTCGTATTATATTAATCCCCAGAATTCAATATTTCGCGATATTTATTCCTTATTTACCGAGACAATATTGTAACTTTAAATAAATAATTGAGAAACATATAATTGTCATACTATATCAATTTATTGAAAATCTATGATGGGATCAAAAATTAGCAAGAAATATTAAATGTCCGATAAAATAATTCGAAATGTCCCAAAAAATGCGAATGAACGATCGAGTACGACCAAAGCGCACCGACATACCTGAGCTCGGCCATCGTCTGTGAGCCGCGATCGGAGTGCGAGCGCGACAGCAGATAAAGGAAAGAGAGGCTCTTATACGAGAGAAATTGGGACCATGGCGAAAACCGCGTTTGATGCCTTCCTCGATTGACGATCGCGCTCTCACACATGCCTGTCCGGCTTAAGGCCGTGTGCCTCGATAGAATGACTGCGGCGGAGCGACGAAAAGAAAGAGATGAAGTATTTGTTATCACTTGTTACTATGTTGCGACACGCGTCAGAGAGAGAAACGAATTATTAGAAAGAGAGGGCACGAAAATCACCTAGGTGAAACAAGCATTAACAGTTGTGGATACCCGCGCGCACCCCGTACCCCGCAGTGAAACCATTTATGCTGTTGATTGTACTTGGCTAGAGACAAGACCTTGTTTCTTGATTTTTCCCGCATCTTTTCAACATATTACATGTACAAATCTACATTACCGACAGAAAAATTATCGTCGCATGGTATGAAAATCTGTTAGTTCGGTTTGACACCGACAGAACTCGCATAGTCGAAAGTGTGAGATTGGAAAAGACGAAGCAGACGACTTATTACATAAATAAGACGTACTTTTGACATCAAATATCTCGTTACTGGGTGGACCAATGTTTTTTAATTAGTCTCAATCGACTCGTCTCGACGCTGCCTCTAAGAATATCATCGCACTTTTGGGGAAATTTGCCGCTTTCATGTCGTGTGAATAGCCTGAAAACCCCGATCTAATATTTCCGGAATAGAGTCAAGAGTCTTCTCTCGTACTTGGCCCGAGACAAGACCTTGTCTCTTGATCAAACTTTTGTGAATAAAAATACAGAAACGTAATACTTTCATAGGTGCATTAGTGTCCAATGCACCGATGTACGGGCCTTAACCCAATTCTCATTTTTCATTTAAGAGAAGCTCTTTATTACCCATTATAAAACAGCCGGTGCCCGGTTATACCTGCGACACCCCTTTAAAGGCTCACACTTCGGATATACATTTCCTCTATTTCGTCCCCAAAGAATGAAAATCGCATCCAGGTCTAGGGCCACGGTTATTGGAATCATATTTTTTTTGCAACAAAAAATTTACCTCTATCACAAAATTTTGCTCTATGCTTCGGTTGTGCGTACAAAACAGAATATTGAACACTTCGAGAATTCTTTCAAATGTTATAATTGATAACCTACTATAATTTTATTATTTATCATTTGAAAAGTGAGTCAAACTTACTCGTCAATAATTAATAATTTTCCACAATTTTTAAAATAATTCACAAAGTGTTCGATTCGTTTTATCCCGCCTTACGTAGGGAAACATATATTTTTGGACAAATTATTCTACATTATTGCAGATGTTGTGCAAATCAGATTCACCAACCAACTTGACTGTTGATCGTTTTATATATGTATATTCAGGTTTGTTATGTGTAACAGTGTTTATGGGCTCCCGTCCATCGCACGATACTCGAAATTGACGTTGCCAAATACGCAGACCCTTTACATTTGGCAACAGCGGGAACATGTGAGCTTGTAACAACCTCACAAAAGCGGGTGGGGTGTGTGACGGTACGTCCCCTTTTGACCTCTATCCTCGAGACGCACCTTACTTTTTCCTAGGTTCGGGGCAGGCCGATAAAGAATTAGGAAACTGATATTTCTTAAACTGACAATTTATTCATATTCACTTACTAGCTAATTGTACATGAAATTGTTATCCCTACGCTAACTCGCATCCTTCCATCCATTTCGCGGTATTCTAATTATAGTCTATCGCTTTAAATCTAATTTCCTATGCTAAGCTGTTATATTTACAAAATTTATCCTAATCTATCTATTAAAGCTTGTATTTACATTTACTCTCGCTCTCCGTCTCTCACGCGTCTTCCCGGTCAACTCTCTCACACCCGTCTTAATCCTATTATGGCTTATAATGCCTCGCTCTTATTTCTATAATTATTTTCCGGTCTCATGCATTCTTGAGTGTGGTTAGGATATTGGAGTCACGGAAGAGATCGGGGTCTAGTCGTGATGCTAGCCGCTACTCTTTTTAGGATGGATACGTTAGGTGCGCTTTCGGGTGTGGGATGCCCCAAAGGAGATAGTCCACGGGAGATAGTCCCAAAGGAGATAGTCCACGGGCGCACTGCCGTGGGGTTACTATTGTTGGGGAGGAATGTCCTCTCGGAGATAGTCCCGGTGCGCAATGACCGGGGGTTACTCCTTAAGGCACCAGACCACGGTGTGCGCGCGGTAAAAGGGTGTATTTTTCATAATTTTTTTCGGGCAAACGATGAATGATTTTCTTTTTATTCATACGAATATTCAATATATACATATAGAAGATACTATACAATTTTTTTTATTGGAATCTTAAAAATAGTTTGCGGTGTACGCCGCTTCCAAAAGGACTCTCCGACGAAGTTGCTGCTTGATGGTTGACAGCAATTAGGTCATACGGTTCATCTGAAAAATACAAAAAAATATATTCATAAACTAGACATATAGGTCTATAGCCCTACGTAGTGGAATTTCGATATCTAAAAAAAGAAAAAAATGGCGGACCAGCGAATTTTATTTTCCGTTTTCACAGAGAATTTTCATCGTTTATGGAATAAAAAAAATAGAAGGAGGCCTTTTATAAAAAAAAACCCCTACGTGGTGCCATAGAGACTGGAACTTCGAACATTTTAAGACTTAGTAAATGCAAATCGGATGAATAGTTTTTTAAATTTGCTGTCAACCGTGTTGAAAAACGTAGTTTCGAGAAAAACGCGTTTAAAGTTTTGCTGAAAGATAATTCGACATACAAACTAAATTTTATATATGTATTTTTTGTTTTGTTTCTCACCATTAATAAGCTATTCCTGGACCATAGAACAGCTCCTCAGCATCCAGAGACGGATCATTTTTTCCGTGTTTTGCACGCAGATGACACTCAAGCGTGTCATGTTCGGCTTCGTGCTCGGCGGCATATCCGTTTCTCATCAATATTTAGACAATATTAGTAGAGTCCTTCACCAAGTTTTATTTCCAATATCTCCAATACATTCATGAGACCAATATGACCATTGTTGAAAAGCATTAAAGCAATATTAGCGGCAGTTTTAACTGTGGGTCTGCCGCTCGGCGATGTCTTTGGTGCAATTTTCCATATAACAGAGTTCAAACACTCGTTATCCTGGTGAAACGCGCCTAGACATTGTCCAAGAAGCTCGTCTTTACCCAGTCTGTACCCGACACTTGGATTCACCGTAACAGAATCTAGTTGGCCACTGCTTAACTTTTTCGCAGAGCTGTTGCTAGCTCTCCGCTCTTCTCTCTCCACTTTATATCTATTAGGTGGACCCGATTTCGACCGTTTCCTATCACTCCTTCTTGTTGGTCCTCCTTGTTTTTTTGTTTTTTTATTCATCACGATACACAGAATACACAATACAAATCGAATGATAGATACGAATCGTACGCCTGCCGAAAAACAACTCACTCTTTCGTGACGGAATCTTCTACGCTTGGTTACCGGGTTTCTATTCAATTCAGTAACAAGAATTTCCCATCTTTTCTCTCCTAGCGAATACAATACATTAACCTAAATATATTAAACTTTAATAATTAAAGGGAGGATAAAGGTACATAGGGATGAACAAAGGATGGCCACGTAGCAAACCCGTGTAACAGCCGCACGTCTGCCGCTCGGTCGGTCGTGCGCTGGGAACGGTTTCACATAAAATGCTGTATCTCCATCAATTTCACGAATTTCTTCACAAAATTTGGCGAGAGTATTCTTAACAAATGCATCTTTCAGAAAATGAAAGGAAAATAAAATGAGAAAAATATTTATTTTACCGTGGTCTGGTGCTTTAAGAAACGAAGGATGACACACGAGATAGTCCACGGGCGCAATGCCGTGGGGTTACTTCTGTGTCATTGGGAAAATTGGAAAATATGTCTGGGTTATTTAGGGTGTTTTTGCGAGGTGTAGGATGTCTCAAAGGAGATAGTCTACGGGCGCAATGCCGTGGGGTTACTCCTGTTGAGGAGGAATGCCCTCTCGGAGATAGTCCCAGTGCGCAATAACCGGGGGTTACTCCTCAAAGAGCGAAGGATGACACTCGAGATAGTCCACGGGCACAATGCCGTGGGGTTACTTCCATGCCTTTGGGAAAATGGAAAGAGTAGGTTTTGGGAAAAGGAATCACTCTCACTTGCACTCGATCACCACGCATCTGCCCACTCCGCCTATTCTATCTTAGATTATTTGTACATGAAACATCTAGCAGTTCACGGGGCTTTTCTTAGTACTACTCTCACTTGACGAAGAGGTAAAAATAAGTGGTCGGGTTCTGTTTTCGACGCGCCTTTTATACTTCATGGGCTCACGCCCTTCGCCAATCGTTTTCTCTATATTTTGAAATCCGCGAATCACGCCTCTGTTGTTTTTATATTCGACCGTTGCGTTTGTTGTTCACGCACACTATCAGGCTTCACTCACCGACGCACTCACGCCTTGGTGTCGTTCTAGCGGTGCAGTGGTTGCCATCTGAGTGGGGGGGGGGGGGGCAACCGTCTCAATGCCCCCTTCAGATCGGTCAGCCCCTGGATGGTCGGTCTGGTCATCCTCTGCGCCGTCCTCTTCAACTGCTTTCGTCCCCGTAGATGGTCGAGGGATCTCCTCTTGTTTGCTCCTCTTCTTGGCGTTTTTTTTTTATTCTACATTTTCTTTCCACCATTTCCCCACGTCCAATGGTGTAGGGTGATTCCATTCGAGGTGTAACTTGACAAGTACTCGTTCTTCCCTTCGGCCCTTCCACTCGACATAGCCTATCCGTGCTAGAGTAGCCTGCTCGAATAACTTCCTTTTTCGCGCTGGCCATCGACGTTGTCGCAAGCCGGGCTCTGTACCCTCTAACGAGCACGGTATAGACGCAGGAAATCGATGTATGAATTGGAACGGGAGTAAATACACCTCGTTTATCGGATGTACCTGGCTGGCGCCGGTATCTATCTTCAGAATTTTCAACTTTCCATGTTGAATCTCTTCAATCCTTCCTCTTTCGAACAGGGTTTTCCCTTCGATGATGAGGGGAGTAGCCACTTTTGTGCCGATTTTCATACCCTGAGGTTGCAACCACAGGAAACATTTCCCTTCTCTCTCGATTACTTGAGTTAATTGAACTACCTCCTTCATGGTTTCAGCTTTGTTGTGCGGGTATCTTACCCAAAAATTCTTTGGGTCTGTGGCTGCTGTCACCATAATTCGGCTTCTCTGAAAGTTTTCTCCCATGGCTCTTACTCTGGTTTGCTTCTTATCGATTTGATTTCTGTTTGATAAATGGTCCCGCTCCGTTCTTCCTCTCCTTATATTCGCTGCTGGGCTTCCCCCTCCCTTCTTCTCGATCCCTGAACGATTCCCTTCCGCCGATTGGTGTTCATCGGGGATATAACAAATTTTTCGTTTAACTTACACCCTGGCCATTTCTTGTATTTCTGCCCACTTTGCAGCGAATTCTTTGGCGATTTGGAAATTTCGGATCGGCCATATGTTTGGGCGCCACTCCGCATCTTCTCGTTGCCGTCTTTGCATTTCACTTTGCACTTGGACTGCCCATTCCTGTATCTTCATTGTGGGTTTCACGATTTTCTCTTTTCCCAGGTTTTCTCATCCCGGTCTGACTCGCTGTCCCAGACACTGTACGTCCTTTTCCTTCCCTCCATCCGTTCTTCTTTTCGCATACGCGTCCTCGGATTTTTTTCTGAGTCCACTTACTCGGGTGCCCCGTTTGAGTACCCATGTCGCGGGTGAAGTCCTCACCCTCCACTTGGGTGGCTATCTCTTTCGATTTCCTTTCACTATCCATTTCGCACACGTTTCTCCTGAATTTTAATTAGTACTGACGACGGTTCCACAGGTGTTTATATATCCTCGCCGTTAATCGGATTACCGTTGCGCGTACCTTTGTTGTCGTTTGTGCCTTCGTGATAATCCGAATTAACCGATACTCGGTATATCTTTAAATTATTGGCGTGAAACATACCCCTTTCGGTGCATTTGTCTATGTCTTCTAGGAGATACATGGTCGGTGCAATCTTCTTTTTAATTCTATATGGACCTTCATATTTTGCGAAGAATTTAGCGATTTTATTGTCCATCGCATTTGAAATATTACAGGCTTTGGCGAGCACCATGTCCCCCTCCTCGAATGTTGTCATACGATGTTTGTCGTCGAAATTCAAAGCGCGCCGTCTCCCTTTCTTGCGTATTCTCTCTCTCGCTAATACAGTCTTCTCCTCTAACGTTTCGTCTTCTCGAATATTCTCTTTCGATTTTATCCATTTCTTCCATATCCGTGTTGGTTTTTTTCCAAATTGTAGTTCGACGGGTGTATACTCTGTGGTCTCATGATGAACCTCATTTATTATATTTTGTATTATTCTTACCCACGTCATCCAATTTGTATGTTTTTCTCCTACGAATGTTCGAAAGAATCTTCCTAATTCGCGATTTACACGTTCTACGATATTTCCTTGCAGATGTCTTACTGACGAGAAAATCGCTTCGATTCCTTCTTTTAATTTATCTTCTATAATCGAATTGTAGGCGTTTCGGCTTTCCGATATGCGTTATGTAGCGTGAGAATATTTTGTTTATTATTGCCGTTGTTGTGGCTTTCTTTAACGAATAAAGCACCACGTATTTGGAAAATGCGTCGATTGTGACGAGGATGTGTTTGCATCCTCCTTTCGATGTAGGTAACGGTCCAAAATAATCAATTGATACCAGATCGCCTGGTCCTTCTGGAATTATCGTTTGCATCGCCGCGTATGAAGTCTGATTCGCGACTTTGTTCCTTTAGCATGAGTCGCACCTTGCTAATATCTGTTTCGTCTTTTTAAGAAATTTAGGGCTGCAAAAGTCATCGTTCATCATCAGAAAAACTTTTTTAGGATCGATATGTCCGTATAATTCGTGAATTTCAATTATTAATTCCCGAATTATACTTTCCTGTACACAGATTTTCCATCTGCCCCTTCTATCCCTTTTCTCTATTATTCCATTAATTTTTCGATATGTATCATTTGTCGAATCTTTGTTTTTGATCGTTAATTTCGCGATTATTTCCTTCAGTTTGGGATCGTCCATTTGAAAATCTCCCAATCTCGGTCTTCTAGCTAGCAGTGTGTATACACAGATGTCATTGCTGGTATTAAAATTACCCGATTTTTCTTCTGATGTCCTACGGCTTAGTACGTCTGCGACGCTGTTCTTGCTTCCCGGGCAATGTTCAATTTCTATATCGTAATCTTGTATCGCCAACATCCATCTGGTCAATCTTGCACTGCTAAATTGACAAGTCTGGATGTATGTGAGCGCCTTGTGATCCGTTATTATTTTAATCTTTGTTCCTAATACGTAGGATCAAAACTTGTCGAGTGCCCATACGATGGCTAATAGTTCTTTTTCGGTTGTGAAATAATTAATTTCAGCCCCATGTAATTTTCGGCTGGCGAAAGGTATTGCACATAGTTCTCCCTTCTCGTCGTATTGCCCTAATGTTGCCCCTAGTGCGTAGTCGCTCGCATCAGTGTGGAGGACATATCCTTTTTCGACATCTGGGTGCTTGAGGACTACAGTCTCGCAAAATAGCCCCTTTACCTTTTCAAATGCTCTGTGTTTCTCCTCATCCCATTTCCACTTCTTTTCCTTTTTTAGTAGTTCTAATAAAGGTACCGTTGCAGCTGCGTGGAGTCGCGTGAATTTGTTGTAGAAATTTATCAAGCCCAAGAAACCTCAAAGCTGTTTTTGATTTCTTGGTACTTGGAAATTCTGGATTTCTTCTATTCGTTCTGGAAGAGGTTTTATCCCCTCGACACTCAGGATGTGCCCCAGAAATTTAACCTCCTTTCGGAAGGAATGCGACTTCGTGAAGTTTAGTGTTACTCCGCTTCGTGTAAATCGCTCGAAGATTTGCTTCAAATGGATCATATGTTCTTCTTCGTTTCCGGAGATACACAGCAGATCATCCACGAAGTTGATAATGTGATCTCCCAGATCACATAATACGAAGTCTAGTCCGCGTATGAGACTCGCACTACTCGTTTTGAGTCCAAATGGCGTGACTGTAAACTCGTAACATTTCCCTTCGTGTAGAAACGCTGTATATTTCCTCGATTCAGGTGTGAGAGGAATCTGCCAGAAACTGCTCGTCATATCGAGACTACTTATTATTCTGGCATCCTTACACCTCTGGAATAATTCCTCCAGATTCTGTGGTCGTTCGCAATCCTCCTCCAAAACCTTGTTTAACCCTCGAGCATCTAGACATAATCTTATGGACCCATCTTTCTTGACTACGGTTACCATGGGATTAATCCATGCACTATCCGATCGTTGAATTACTCCATGTTCCATCATTTTCCTAATTTCTTCCCGTACAGCTTCCCTTCGTGCCATGGGAATCGGATACGATTTCGCATAAAATGGCTTAGACGTTTTTACTTTTAACGCATGTTGATATTCGACAATCCGTCCTGGTCTCCTTCGAAATACCTCTTTGTATTCCGATATTAGGTGCCGGAAGTCTCCTTTTTTGTCTTCCCTTAGCTCGCTGCTCTCTCTCAACTTTTCCTCTATTTCTTCTGGCTGAAGCTCCTCGGTTTCGACTCCGATCCATGTCTACTCCCTCCTAGAGTCCTCCTTACTCCCTTCGAATCTTGTTCGTTCCTCCTTTTTCACCTCCATGCATTGGACATCCGCCCCTTTTGTCATTTCGCCCTTCATCTTGTCCTCCTTTATATCTACTCGGGCTTGTCTCTTAGCAATGGTGGCTTGTATTCTATTTTTCTCCAACGAATCAAGATTACCTCCTACTTTTGACTCTATTCTCTCCCATTGGACCTTAGTCTTCACCTCGTCGCCTCCCAGTTCTTGTTCCTTTTGCATAGGCAGTGATTCCGCTTTTTCTCGCGAAAGATCATATTCCTCAATTATCTGTATGCGTTGTTCTGATGTGTCTGTATCTACCCATTTGAAGACTGCGATTAACCCGTTTTTGTCGCCATGTTCCACCTCTAGTTGTTCTTCCTCCATGTTTATCTTTGCTTGTACTTCTCTCAATATATCCATTCCCACGATGCATGCTCGTATCAATTTCGGTACCACGATTATGTTGTGGGCTACTTCTACCTTCCCAATTTTCATTGTCGCGAAAAATTGTCTTTTCAATTTTCCCGATGCGTTTCCTGTTGCGCCAATCACCCGCACGCCGACCATTGGTAGTGTCGGGCATTTCTCAAATAGCTGTATATTCTCTTCGTAAAACTCTTCCGAGACACACGTTATCTCACTTCCTGTGTCCACCAGCGCTTCCACCTTTTGGCCTTCGATTTCTATCTTAATTATCGGACACCCTTTACTCTTTTTCTTCGTTATCGCCTCCTTTTCCTCGTTTAGGTAATCTCGTGGTGCCTCGAAAGTAATGTTGGCCACCCTTTTTCTCCTAGTTGTGCACGTGCCCGATGCATTTCTCCGTGCATCTGTGCTTTTCGGCACAACTTTTACTCGTTTCCCAAGTTCCTTTGGATAACGGGTGAACGTTTGATATTTTGTGAAGGGTCTTCCACCCGGGGTCCCGAATCTCTTGTCCGTGGTCTCTCGGATGGAAGATGTTGCCGTTGCATTGTGTTTATTTGCGCTGGTCTTGGTCCCCAATTTCCTCTTGGCGGAGGCGCTTGGTGCCCCCCCCCCCCCCATATGTCGTGGACCCATCATCCTTGAATTCCGCCGAGCGCTAGTGACTGCTGTTTTATCATATCTCTCCAACACGGCTAGTAATTCGGCGGGCGAGGTCACCTTCTGTATTTTGACATCCCGTACTACTTCGTCTTCAAAGTGCCTTGCTAAATATTCTATAATGGTTTCATCGGTTGGTCTGGGAATCAGATCTCTTGCATTTCCCAGTACCCGAGAGGCGTATTCTACCCGCGTCTCTAGTCCTCCGATGGTGTAATATCTCATGGCAAGGTTCTTTCGTACTTTGGACTGGACATCTGCGTTCCAATATCTTTCAATGAAGCTTTCCTTGAAGTCTTCGAAAGTTATATGTTATTCCTCGTTTAAATACCACCAGTCCTGGACCGCTCCCTTTAAGCATTGGTCCAGGGTGAATCTTATGTTAGCCCTTCGACCGTGTATCTCCTCGCAGTATGCTCTTAGAGCGCGGAGAAATGGCATTGGCCTTGGTCGTCCTGACCCATCGAACGAGGGCCTGTCTGGGCACGGTGCTAATATTCTTCCACTTCTATGGGTTGATGTTGGAACACCTTTTACCCATACGTCCTCTAACTCAGTGACTCTCCGCTCACATTCGCTGATTTCTAATTTAGTATCGCCAATTTCGCATTTACCACGCGGTAGTTCGCAGCGACTGTACGAATATCTTTTTCTTGTTGCTTTATTTTGTCCGCCACTACCCCGAGGCCCTTCTCCAGCTTTTGACACATTTTTTCCATCTCCCTTCGTATTGTTTGTTGGTCATTTCGACGGGTTTCTTCCCAATTGTTGTTAATTTCTTCTCGTAGTATATTGTTCATATCTTCTACCATTGCCAACGTTTGCTCTTGCGAATCTCGAATGTTCTGATTGAGACATATATGTTCTGCCTCACACTCCTTCCTAACTTTGGCCGTTTCCTTTGACACGTTTTTTTTTAAAAAAAGTGCGATGATATTCTTAGAGGCGGCGTCGAGTCGAGTCGATTGAGACTAATTACAAAAACATTGGTTCACCCAGTAACCGGATATTTGATATAAAAAGTACGTCTTTTTTATGTAATAAGTCGTCTGCTTCGTCTTTTCCAGTGTCACACTTTCGACTATGCGAGTTCTGTCGGTGTCAAACCGAACTAACAGATTTTCATACCGTGCGACGATAATTTTTCTGTCAGTAATGTAGATTTGTATATGTAATCTGTGGAGACATGCCGGAAAAATTAAGAGACACTCCGATCGCGGCTCATAGACGATGGCCGAGCTCAGTCGTATCGGTGCGCCTTGGTCGTACACGATCGTTCATTCGCATTCTTCGGGAAATTTCGAATTATTTTATCGGACATTTAATATTTCTTGCTAATTTTTGATCCCATCATAGATTTTCAATAAATTGATATAGTATGACAATTAAATGTTTCTCAACTATTTATTTAAAGTTACAATATTGTCTCGGTAAATAAGGAATAAATTTCGCGAAATATTGAATTCTGGGGATTAATACAATGCGAAATGAATGAATAAGAAACATCTAATTATTATTCCATTTCTATTTAATTAAAATTCAGTGACACTGTGGGATCAAATATTGGACATAAGTGTT
Organism: Mimumesa dahlbomi; assembly: GCA_917499265.3. Taxonomy (NCBI): domain Eukaryota; kingdom Metazoa; phylum Arthropoda; class Insecta; order Hymenoptera; family Crabronidae; genus Mimumesa; species Mimumesa dahlbomi. The sequence continues at coordinate 2,640,659 of OU824118.1, read as the reverse complement.
AACCCTCTTAGCACTGGCCAGAAATACCAACGACGATATATCGTTGCGCATCTGTTGGAGTCTTATTTTATTCATCACAAGAGGTCTGTGTTTTAAAATAACTTCATAAAATATTAAAGTGGTTCATATTCGATGCAATGCAAATAAAAAAATGGTCATTTTGTTGTCTCTTATGCTGATTAGTGCCGAGGATCTGTATATGTTACAGCGATAAGGTAGAAACGCGACACCGGATATCCCTCGGATATCCGTCGGCACAGGATTGTTTCTGTGGACCGTGATCGCAATCTTTACGATGTTTATGATAGTAATGCCTATACATCATACTACCTGATATATATAAAGCTATGACCAAACAGATGATTTTTTATGTACAATTACGGTTTGAAAAAGAGAAATCACTTTGTACGATTTTCATGATGTTTTATATTTATGTTATTCTTATGATTTTCAATAAATATCGAAACACAATTAGCTTCGCTTTATTCTCCATTTATTTCGCAATATGCTGCTTCTTAAATTTTGTTAATATCACTCCTACTTTCGTTTTTACGAGCATTTTTGCAAACCTCTGCAAATTCGCCGATTCGGCCCGGTATTCTTCGCTTAGGTACGCTCTTTTCGCTCGGTGCTAAAAGGGTTAAATGCCCGATAAAATGATTCGAAAAATGTTTCGAATAAAATGAAAGAGTCGCCGCGGCCGGCAAAGACACACCGTTGCACTTACTCTCGGCCACCGTAGTGCGAGCACTGCAAGCGCGACAGACAGAACGAAGAAAAGAAAGGCTCTTATGTAAGACAAATTCGGACGATAATGAATTCCGGATTGATACCTTCCTCGTCGTCAAACGTGCTATCACACATGCTTGCTCGGCCCACGTTCGTGTGTTTGGCTAGTGCGAACGCGACGGAGCGACGGAAAGATAGACAAAGTATGCAGTCGAATATATTGTTGTTGATATCCCGAGCCATAGTACACCACAAAGAGAACGAATTATACGAAAGAGAGGGAAAGAAAGACTCCTTCTTGATGCACGCATTAGTCCGTAATTCAGAAAATATTTAACTGTTATCAATAATTTATAAATTTAATATAATGGTTGCTTAAATTGTCATAAAAAGGTATTTAGTTTCTAGAACTTCGATACATGTCTAAGCGTCTCTTCAAATTTCTCAAAATTTTTTTTTAGTACATAATCAAATTGTTCTGTAAGCTGGTTTTCCATAATAAAGTCAGCAAATTTTTGAGTCTGTCCGAAACGTGCAGTTATTGGTACTGTTAACAAATTTTTGTTACATGTTTTGCATTGAAACTTTACTATCTTGGATATCGAATCTCTAAATTGTTCCGTATCTGTTTGTAACAGTGTCATGATATTGCCTACACATTTTAACAATGAAATTAGTATATTTTTCTGTAGGTATATTGTAAAATTATATCAGAAGATGCCACGGTAATAAAAAAATTCATTATTTCAAAAAAACTATTTTTTCTTCAAATACAGGGTGCGGCAAAATAACGGAGTTAAACATTTTTTAACGAATATTTATTAAAACAAAAAAATCTAACAAAGCAACAGTGAATAACATTAATAAAGACATTTAGTAATAACTTGCTCAGCCGGTTCCGAAGTAGCCGCCCTTAGCGCGGATACACAGATTCAAACATCTCGTGAAATTTTCGGCGATGGCACGCAGCTCATCCAGAGTAATTCGATCCCACTCCCGACAAAGCGATTGCTTTAACGATTCCAAACTTTTGTGGAGTTTAGCACAGGCCCTGACCTCCAAAATGGACTATACACTGTAATCCATTGGGTTTAATCCGCGACAGTTCCTACTGGTACGGTACCCTACTGGTGCAGAACTTCTACTGTCGCGTGTCCGAGCCTAACGGAGCCCTCTGAGTGGCTGTCGTTTTTCGTTAATAACTCGGCCACGGATTGGAATGGGAAACTGAGAATATTACATCTATATTATAATTACCTGAGCTATCTAATGGTTCCGGGCGCGTCCAAGGGAATGGGACACCCTGTATATTAGTTTCGAAGCGAATACACACGTTGGGTGGTAGCGTGTCAACCTGTAATAAACCGTTGGCAAAGCTGTTGAACGCCACTAATGCTGTTTTTAGCAGTAATCTAATGGATTTATAGGGAAATAATAAGACACACAACCAGTAAAGTAATTAAATGCCGATGAGATTTTAGTTCGTTTAATTTTACTACGTTTCTTTTTACCACGGTATTCGTGAATGACTTGTGAATGTCCGTAGATCATTGTTAACAGTAAACTATTAAATGAAGCGGCTTGGGATTTCTGACGATTTTTTTCCAAGCTTTGATATTTCGCTACTTTGAAATTATTATGCCTTGAAAGTTCTTGTTTTAATTTCTTTGCCCTAAACTTCAGCGTTTTAAAATTCATAAAGTTTTCCCAGATATCCGACTTTTTAACTCGCATTATATGACGTTAAAAAATACAAATCGAAGCTGATTACTGAAAAAATGTTTCTCAAGTATTGCGCAATAAATATCACTTTTCATTTTCTTAAATCTGTTTATTACACAATCACACAACGTTTTATTTTAAGGACTATTCGTTCCCACTATTTCATCCGGTTATCGTTTATCTGAAACCGACGAATCTCGGTAAGCACCCGTCAATCTATTTTAAAGGTTACCGAGTACATCGAATCCGGCGCGGAAAGAAAAACATCACGCCGCGCAGAGTCTATCTCGCCTAACAAAAGGAAACAGAAAGTAAAACAAAAAAAACATATGGAAATGTCCCGTTTCTCATTGTGACTCGTTTCTTGTATGATAATACTTGAGAGTCGCAGGGCAATTTTTTTCGAAATCGACAAAAGCGGCTGGTGTCAGCACAAGAGCTATCGAGGACAACATTGAAAGTGCTTATTGTAAATTCATTGACTGGCGCGCCACGTCTCTATCGACATATCCCCGACGCTCGAAAGCCCGAAAGTCGATTCTAATAGCGGAGATTTTCATTCGAGTAATGCATGTAAAAAGCCCGTCAAGAAAACGAGCGTGAATTTTACACGGTGTCGAACGAAAATGTCATTCAGCAGTTTGGTATTAATCAATTTTAATGCAATCAAGGTCCGATACAAATCGGAGACGGAATTAATGGCATTTAATTTATTTCGGAAACGACGGTTAATATTTATTTAGTACCGTCGAGTACATACCTATGTACAATATATGATGCGCGTTAACTTTGTTTCTCGATTTATTTGAAATATTATTACGGTGTTAGTGATTGCGAAATCCAGCTTTATTTTTACTTGTCTGTTGTTATGCATATAAATTTGTTTTGCGAAGGATGCAGAGGCTGCGGAAGTATATGGGATCGTTTGAATACACCCGGTATTAATTAGGGCGTGAAACCAATATAATTCTGATGTTACTTACAGCACTGAATATCAAATACAGGGATGAAAACAACTTGCAGTATACATCAGTACAGTTAGATTTTAAAATAATTAATATTTTTCTACATCCTGAAAGTCGCTAATTACAACACTACAATTTGTCGTGTATTGTTCCCATTACAAATGTAGTTCTGTGTTATGAATAATCTCTTGGCGCCAGGATTTTAACTTTTTTATAAATAATTACTAGCAAGAGAACACCATAAATACTTAATCCCAGAAATTTGAAAATTAACGTGGAAATGGGAAGTTTCGCAAATTATTTTTAACTCGATCGAGCTGAAAATACCAATATTTAGTTTGCCATCAAATTTCGCCGCCACGTGTTTGCATTTACCTTCACCAGTGAAAAATTCTGCAAAATATTTGAAGTCACGCCAATACGATTTCATTAAATTCGACAACATCCGCAAAGTCTCGCCAATAAATCCACGTGAAATTTTAACACTCTAATAACTTGTGCGCCTACCGTTTGTTCTTAAAATTCGCAATTGCAAGTCGAACCCTAAATGTTCTCTTTTTCATTCTGCTAAAAACATATCGGTACCGACACAAACGAAACAATATTTTCGTAACGTTGATAAATCAAGCAAATGTTTAAAAAACTACCAGGTTATTTCTCTTCGAATTTATACCTGGCCTGGGATTCGCTTCCGACATTTATTTTCCCCGTTCTTATGGAGCAGTTTATGTACTTTACTCCTTTCAGAAGATATTTATTTTATGGAGGAACATTTATTCTCCTTCAAAGTGCACAGCTGTACAGTTGACGGTGTCGGTCACTTAACTTAAGTCGCACTCTTTAAAGATTAATTACTGGCCTCTGCTTTATGTTCTTTGTTCCTAGCACACTCTGTACATGCATTCTCTTTACTATTTACTATTATTATTTCAGCGGGCCGTTAGCACGTCGTTTGCGCCATAATTTTGTTTTATGCTGGTTTTTACTGTATCCTATGAAAAGTTTAACACTGTTGTAATTCTATGTTTAGAAAACCAGTCGTCTCAACGAAGACATACAAGAAGGAATTTCGAATTATGGGTTCATGTTGGAATCAAGACACTTGGTTGAAATGGTTTGTCGGCATTGAAAATAGAACATTTCTGAAACTTTGAAGCGCCAACATTTCAAAACGCAAATATAGACATTTTAAACTGCAGGAATTTCAAGATGTAAAAACTTTGACTCGTTGAACTTATCGAAACGCTGCGGTTTCAAAGCATTTCAGAGAGTAAAAACTTCAATCATTTAAAACAAATGAGTATCATCATACTGCGAAAATTATTAAATACTTCGAAATATTATTATCCCGCAATATCCAGATACTTCTCCAATATTTATCAAATTCGAAAAGCAAAAAAACGACAGAAAGTCAGTTACAAGAAACAATGGAAATTTTTGAATTTCCAGCATTCTTTTGCCAAGCGTTTTACTCTATTCTTGCATAAGATTTTGAGCCCGTGAAAAAATGGTGATAATAGAATAAAAATGAACGCGCAATATAGCGTAAGTAATGTATCTTCTCGTAAATAATATATGTATAGTCATAATTTTGGTGATAAAATCGGGAAAAGGCATATCAGCGAAAAGTGAAATAAATTTAATCATTCTTTCCCCGCTTTTATTACGGAACATAAACTTGAAAACTAAATTTATCATTTCCTCCATCTAAGTTCCGTAATGCGGCGGTCATATAATGTTGAATATTCCAAGTCTTATCTTGTTGTCTTCTCCCTTTAAATTCTTCAGCAACTTTACACGGCTTCGTTATCTTTCTCACTGTGAAGTGAATATAACGCTTTAATAGAACTTTTTGCAAATATTGTATGCGAAGTAGTGGAAATTCTGTGGTGATTCCAAAGGAAAATCGAAGAAAAATTCTTCTTACAGGAATGAACTCCGAAATAATTGTACATTTCTTTAAATTACTACTCTTAGCAAATTCTTGTACCGAATTTGTAATGCAATTATTTTGCAGCCTTCACGAATATTTAATTACGCGCACACCAAATGTAATTGTAACGCAGAAGCAAAACATACACGCACGATACATACTCGAATAATGGATGACACGATCGGGGCAAGGAAATTATGATTTGGATATAACTGTTGTTCACTGTATTCAATTCCGCCGTGAAATTCCTTCAGCTGGAAACTTTTGCTTCCCGGAAATTCCAGAGACCGAAAACTTCCGACCACCGGAACGCGTTGCACCCGGAAATTTCGGCGCCTCTAAAACTTTTCGAGCTCATAAATTTCCATACCTCCAAATTCTTCGTCGTTGATATTTCAGCGCTAAAAACTTCTGCGCCACGCAATGTTTCGTACCCGGGAATTGGTTAAGCATTCGATACCTCGGTACTTGAAAACGTCAAACTTCGAACGAGGCTCGAAAAAAGCGAGTGAAAAATCGTATTCTTATTCATAAAAAAATCGAGTGTCAAATTACTCACAGCAAATATTTGGCTGCTTTAAATCATGTTAGCTCTAGCTCAGCAAAATTCTCGCGTTTGAAGCTCACTGTATATTCGAGAATATCGTCGGTAATGATTTCAATATTTGAATTTAGAAAATAATTAAATATCAGCGCCGGAAAATTTGCGCTTTTATTCGGGTGATTATTCTACATCCATCGGTACCTCGATTTACTCAATGAACGATGCAGACTTTTCATATTGTTGTTCAATACACGAAAACGTTCAATGAATTAGAAGTCAATGCAAGTATTATATCAATTATAAGGGAACACGTTACAAACTGATTATACATGGTAGTGTTAATGATAATATTAACGAATTACGTATTTAAAGTGAACTTTCCGCTGCCCTTATAACGTTCTAATGTCGACCAAATTTGTTCTCGCATCCCGACGTTCTCGTATTTTCAATGGCGCCGCCGATTTCGTTGTCTCTGACTAGTTCGCTCGATAAACAGAAAAATACGAATGCGATAACATTTTGTAATTCGCGTTGCTCTCCGTTCTCGGAATTTCTTGAAATGTGATACACAGCTTGCGCGCGGCTGCCTCGCTACGAAACTTTTTTATTTTTTTACTGAAAAGTACCGTAATTCATTTGTGAACAGAAGCTTGGTTTATCAAGAGTTAAGGTCTTGACTCCAGCCAAGTACAAGAGTTCCTGATTGGTATAAGTGAACTACCCTTTTCCGGAGAGATTAGATTGAGGTTTTCGGGGTTTTCAAACGGCATTAAATCCGCATATTTCCCCCAAACGATGATGATATTCGTGTAAGCGGCGTCCACCCAGGTAACTTCAGCCTAACTACGAGAAGATCTATCAAGCCAATTGCGAGATACTTTGATCTAAAAAGTAGAGTTTTTTGTGAGAAACTTCGTCTTCTTCCTCTCCTCCATCTCTAGCCTGGCTCGTAGCCCCTGGTAGCCGTACACCGCTGCCAGGCCCTAACTAATGCGACGATAATTTTTCTGCCGGTAAAGTAGATTTTTATATGTAATTTGTTGGTCAAATGCCGGAGCAAAATCAAGAGACAGGGTCTCGTCTCGGACCAAATACAAGTGTCCCTTATTGGTATTCAAGAAATCTTCAAGGGTTATCAATAATTTATAATTTTAATATAATAGTTTCTTAAATTGTAGAGAAAATGTATTTGATTCTTGAAGCTTAGGCTTAACGATAAATCGCAACAATACGCTTAAAACAGATTACACGTCGACGTTTTTCTTCAAATTAATAAAAAGTAAATTTGTAAAAATTAAAAATGAATATTATGTCAGACTATACAGAGTGTCCCAAAATTATGCAGCAATCGGGAACGTGGAGATTGTTTATAACAATAGAAATTTAAAAGTCCTTTACCCTTTTGTGATTCGAGATCCCGTTTTTGAGTTACGAGCTTCCAAAATATCGTGGTCTGACTTCCGGCCCGCGCGGTTCGAACATCAGCTGGAGGCATATATGCGAGAAAAGTATAGGCGAGCGGTCAGCGGGGAGAGGGGCACAGCTGTCGTTCGGTGAAATCTCAGCTGAGCGTCGATGGATACCCCTCTCCTGTAATACAAGGATCGAAGAACACAACTGAGTTTGGTATAATCTATACGTATATTTTTGTGTGTCAGTCATGACCTATTTATCTAAAACATTTTTTTTCAAATTTTATTTGTTCCTGAAGTTACTTCCCCTTTTCAGCATGTCTGTGCACGACATCGCTGTGGTTTTCAGTGCATCGCTGTTTTCATCCTGATGCGATGCATTTCCTCTGCTCTGGAGCCTGACCATCTCCGAGTCATCGGCTTCGCTCCTTGCGTTGGTTTCCCTGTATACGCCAATCCTCCTTTGTTGTATGCCGGTCCTCCTGAACGAGTCCCTCCTTCCTGCGGTTGTGCTGTCCAGGTAGTCCCGACTCTTCATCCGGCAATCCCGGCACCCGCCACGACATTGCACGGACAATTCTGAGTCTTCCGTCCTACAGTGACGCCCTACGTCACTGCCCAGACTTCGGAATTCATTTCCAGTAATCCTGGCATCGGCCACGGCATTACATAATTAACCAAAGTTTTCCGTCCTACAGTGACGCCTGACGTCACTACCCAGACTTCTGAACTTGCAGTAATCCTGGCATCGGCCACGGCATTACATAATCAACCAAAGTTTTCCGTCCTACAGTGACGCCTTACGTTACTGCCCAGACTTCTGAACTTGCAGTAATCCTGGCATCGGCCACGGCATTACATAATAAACCAAAGTTTTCCGTCCTACAGTGACGCCTTACGTCACTGTCCAGACTTCTGAACTTGCTTTCCCCTTGGCCACTGCCTTTCCGAAGGTGGTACTTCCGCCCGCAGCCGCTTACGTAGATCCGCTACCAGCTGTCCTCGGTGCACTCCTTACTCGACCGCCGCTACCCACGGATTTAACCGGTCGGCCGCCATGACGGTCTTGGCCCTTCGACCGCCTTCTCGAAGGTCCTCGACCTCGTATCGGTCGTTGACGAGAACTCTGCAAATTCTAAAGGGGCTTTTAATTTTGGGTGGAGTTTTCTGCTCTTCCCTGTAGGTTTCTCACTTGTGATTTCGATCATCACTATGTCCTCTTCCTGGTAACATTTAGCCTCTCGTCTGGCTCGATCGTACCTTTCTTTTTGTTTTCGTTTGTCCTCTGTAAGGTGACTCGTTATTTGTTTTCGCAATTTGGGTAAATCTAACCAATCGATTTCAACCTGCGTCTCTTGCAGCAGTCGCGATTCCGTGGTACTCCTTACCTGGTACCCCATGAGCGCCTCCGTAGGAGTAACTCCGATGCTTTTATTATGCGTCGTATTCATTGCGCTTTGAATTTTCTTTACAAAATCATCCCATTTTCCCGAATCCTGACCGGCTGTCGTTGTTGCTAGGGATGCTACTATTGTCCGGTTATACCTCTTGCATTGACCGTTGGCCCGAGGCGTAGCCACCGCGTTGAGCACGTGCCTAATACCGTACGTCTCGCAAAAGGTTTTAAAAGTTTTCGCCGTGAATGCCGTCCCGTGGTCACTAACTATCCTGCTAGGTATCCCAAATAAGTGAATTACGTCCAGCAATATCTTAATGGCCCGTTTTGCCTTGGTATCCTTAACCGATTCTATTATGGAGAATTTAGTGAACGCGTCGACGATGACCAAAAGATACTTATTTTTCCGCTCGCTAATCTCGAAAGGTCCGACGTGGTCAATATGTATTGTGTGGAAGGGTATCGGTACCTTTTCTATTGGGTACAATTTACCCTGCTTTAGTCCTGTTGTACGTTTGTAATATATACAGTTTAAACATGCTCCTACGTATTTCCTCACGAACGAGGTCATGTCGGCAAACCAATAATTTTCCCTAATACGGCGTAACGTCTTTTCTAAACCTACACTCCGCGACAAAAAGATAGCACAACTATAAAATTTAGTGTTTTCATAATGTTCGCACAATAAATTGATCTACTTTATATACATATATACTTTTATTACATAATACAATGTTTTGGTAAAGAAAATCCAAAAAAAAGGTTCTACATTTCAGATATACAACAAAATAATCAGATAACAGCGCGTCAAAATGATAGCATGTATTATTACAATTAGCAAAAATGATTAGAGTTATATATGAAAACGCGGTTTTAGTAACTGGTACATCCTCCCTTCTTCTCTATAACTTCCACCATACGCCTTAGCAACGATTTAAATAATATTTTCATATATTTACGAGGGATTTGAGCCCATTTTTCTTGAATACATTTTTTTTAATCTTCAATGCTTTTGAACTGCCTTCCTTTTTCATAGACACTTCTCGCCAGCATCGTCCAGCAATTTTCTATTATGTTGAGATCGGGAGATCTCGCCGGCCACTCCAAAACATTTATATTTTTAGCCTTAAAATAGTGTTTTACACACTTAGCAGTATGCACACTAGCATTATCCTGCTGAAATATGAAGTTTTCAACAGCAATCATGGTTGGAAAGTTTTCTAATTGTTCATCTATTAAATCAATATATCTGTGACTATTTAACTTGTTGTTAATCAATTTTATATCCGTTCTTCCGTGATATCCTACAGCACCCCAAATCATGACTCCTCCTCCTCCCATTTATCGACGGCTTAGAATATTCTCTTCTTTTCTTAAATCGTGAAAATAATGCCCAAAACCATCTTTCCCGTCAAGATTAAGCCGCTTTTCATTCGTGAAAATTACTTTTCGCCACTTTTTACGCCAATGTATATGTTCGCGAGCAAATTGCAAACGATCTGCTTTATGCTTAGCGGTGAGAGGTGGCTTCCTTTTTAATTTCCGCCATTTTAAATGTGGGCAGTGTTGTATTACACGTTGGGCATTACGTACATTTGCAATAACACCTGCTTCTTCAGCTATTTGCCTCGCTGTCGATGAAGAATTCGAGGCGGCTCTTAAAATAGCACGTTTATCACGATCATTTATGGCTTTTGGTCGGCCACTACTCTTTTTTTGATCATAATTTTCAGGATTCTTTAGTAAATTATATATTACTTTGCGACTTCGGTTCAAAATACGTGAAATTTTGCTTATATTGTAATATTCTCTTCGCAAAGTTAAAATAGTATGAATTTCACCTTCCGTTAAACGTTTATTGCGACCCATATTGAAATTTTTTAATAATAAAGGTTGAATAAACAAGTAGAAATAAGTAGGCACGTGCTCAGAATAGTTTAACGATTCAGCTATAACTGAATGAAGAGAACTGACAAAGTGTGCTATCATTCTGTCGCGGTCATGATCGCTCATGTTTACGTTTTCAGCTGAAGAGAACACTATACATGAACTGCGCAAATTGAAACAGCCTAAATATTACTTCAAATTTAATACACTAAGAGGAGAAAATTATAGTTTCATTACATACGTAGAAAATTTCAAAATTTAAGAGAGTGCTATCTTTTTGTCGCGGAGTGTAAGTGTCCCGCGTCGTCGTGACACAGCCTACAAATTTGAAACCGTGTGGCCCGCGGTACTGCCCATGCCGTGCGTCCGTTTTCTAAGCGTCGGTAAACTTTCCCGTTCTTTAACACGTAATTAGTGAAATACTGCTTCGTTTCACTATTTCTCACGTTTTCGATCAATATCGCGCGTACCCGGCTAATTTGCTCCTCTTGCAATTGTGCGGCTAGTATCCAATCTGCTTCGGTGATATCTATTGGATACGCTTCTACAACTAATGCGCTTCGACTAAGTGCATCTACGTGTTGCATCTTTGTCCCGGCCCGATATTCGATTTCGAAGTCATAATCTTGTACCTGAAGCCACCATCAACCGACTCGAGGTATCAAATCCTTTTTCGTGAATGTGGTGCGCAACGCATTACAGTCCCTAATGACCCTGAAGGGTCTCCCGAGCAGGTAAACGCGGAAATACTGTAGCGCGTAAACTACTGCCATCGTCTCTAATTCATACGTGTGGTACTTTTGCTGATCGAGGGTTGTCTGTTTACTACAATAGGCGTCCACCCGTTGTGTCCCTTCTTCAGTGAATTGAAACAGTATAGCACCCACCCCTAAGGAACTCGCATCGGTATGCACTTCGGTTCGCAATGCATGGTTATATATGGCGAGAACGGGTCGAGTGGTTAATATTTCTTTAATTTTATTTATTGCCGCGTTTTGGGCCTGTCCACAGGTCCAAGGGGTGTTCTGCTTCAATAGCCGTGTCAGCGGTACTGTTATTGTCGCGTATCCCTGAATAAACTTTTTAAAGTATCCGGCCAGCCCTAAAAATCGCCGAACCTCCGTAACCGTGGAGGGTTTTGACATCTGCAGAACAGCCTCGACTTTTCTATTTCCGGGTTTTACCCCATCTACGCTTATGTCGCGTCCCAGGTATTCGATCCGCGTCATTAAGAATGAACATTTACTCAGCTTTAGCGTCAACCGGTGTTCGTGTAACTTTTCTAAAACTAATTTCAATTTTTCTAAACCTTCCGCGACGGTGGTGGATGGTATTATAATATCATCAATGTATGGGAACGCTACTGTGTTTCTTAATGATCCTAATACTGTATTAATCAATCGTTGAAACACTGCGGGCGCGTTTGTCAGACCAAACGGCATCCGTAAAAATTCGTAATGGCGGTTTAGGGTAACGAATGCTGTCTTCGGGACAGATTTTTCCTCCATCGGTACCTGGTAATATCCCGAGGCTAGGTCTTACGCGGTAAAGTATTTATTGCCTCCGAGACGGTCAATTTGATCCTCGATCAGTGGTAGCGGATGCCTATCTTTTATCGTCACCGCGTTGAGACGTCGATAATCTACGCACAGCCGATAATCGTTCGTCTTTTTCCTTACTAAAAGGATAGGACTCGCATATGGCGAAACAGACTCCCTAACGATACCATTGTCTAGCAATTCTTGGATGTTTTGACGTACTATTTCTCGCTCGAATTGCGACATTCTGTACGGGTGGTAATTAATAGGTTCATCTGTTGAACATCTAATCTCCATCCTCACGGCCTGTGTCTTCCCTAACGTGCTCGTTGACGTCGAAACGCAGTCCGAATACGAGTTTACTAACTCCTCGCATTGTTTTATTTCGCGACGGGAAATTTCTCCTACAATTAACGTTTTTCCCTCCCCCATCGTCTCGGTTATGTTTATCTCCGCGATAAGCCTACTAGTATTCTCAATACATGGTAATTCTGTTAATACGACTCGTTTTTCGCGTTGAATCATCATGACGTGCGGTTGATCTAAAAAGTCTCTACCGCCAATCATTCCGTAGTTCATCTCGCCCGCTTCAATGATTATAGCGCGTACCCTCGCGACTACTTCCACAATCTTTATATCTACGCGACTAAATTGCTACAAGTTCCTACTTCCAGAAAACCACGTAACTCTATTTGTTTGTCCTCGAGCAACTCTGCTCCCACCCGTAAAGCCACAGGTTTCTGAACCAAGGTGTTCGAGCTCCCCGTGTCCACCAAACTTTGGATCTTATGTTTGTTAATGATAGTCATTACATACATATTATTTGGTTCAGAGCTCACCTGCATCGTATTGGCGAAATGTTTCTTTCGCCGGCAATACTTTTCCCTGTGCCTCTGTCGTTGGCACGACCGACACGTTGCGTAGGGTTTGCTACAAGTTCTGGATATGTGTCCGTTCCGCCCACAATTGTAGCAGACCTGTGGATGCTGCACCACCTCCTCGATCGTCGGTTCTGCCGCGGACTGTTGTTCTGCGACCGCTCGTTTCTGGAACTGCCGTTCCGTCGAGAATGGTTTCGCCGTCGGCGCCGTCGTGTCACGTCGTCGTCCCGTCGGTCGGAATGGGGCTGCCGCGACTGCCGATGGAATCCACGGCATCGTTCCCATCTCCTTCATCACGACGTGTAGCTCGTGCACATCTTTGCACCGGTGGGCTCGTACCGTCCTCTCGATGTTGGGGTCACCAATACCTCCTATGATGGCGTCTATTAGGTATGCGTCCGGTATATTTAGCCGTGTAGTCCGCATTTTTGTTAGCTTCTCGAAGCTGTAATCTCTCAACGATTGTCCCGGTGTTGCCGCGTATAATGCGGCTTCGCTGAATAGCCTCGCGAATGGGAGTGGTTTTTGGAAGCTCTTCGTGAGTATCTCCTTAAACGTTTCCCACGTATGGTCGTTCCGTAGCTCTTCATCGTAGAATTTTCGGGCCGTGCCTTTCAAACTACGAGCAATTATATATAAAATATTGTCCGCACTCCACCTATATCGTCAGGCAAGGCGATCCACGTCCTTCATCCATTGTTCGACATCCGCACTATCGCGCGACGGATCAAACACCGGCACTGAACACTCGTCAAAAGCAAGTCGGCACCTTATAGCGTCCAATTCCTGCTGTAGTCTATATACTGTGTTCTGTAATTCCACTGTCGCATCACTATCCCGGGTAAGTCGCGAACTTTCGCGTCCCTGTGACGAACTTCGATTTCGACCGATTTCGCAAACGATCACGGGAATGACCACGGGATCGAACGCGGGAACGATCGCGGGATCGATCACAGGAGTGATCACGCGCACGTTGACGTGAACGGTCGCGGGAACGATCACGGGAATGATCTCGTGAGGGATGATACGAGCGGTCGCGCGCCTCACGAGCCTCACCCTTTGGACGACCCATTGTCACACGATTCACAAGACACGTGTGATTACTTATCCCACTTCTGATATGTAAGACTATATAAAATACAACTATAAATATACTTGAAGATACTAGATGAACAATATAAACGCGCTAGTAACACTCAAATATGAGTAATCGCTCGCTAGACAAATAGATCCGTTCGATGACGTAGACGAACACCGAATGTCCGTCGGTCTCGTCGAGTCCTCCGACGCCAGCCCCCGCTCCTGGGTCCTCGCGGCTCCTGCCTTTATGACCCTGCCTGGCCTTCATGTCTTCGCCTCGTACCGCTATCCTACGTTTCCTCTCCTTGCCTTACAATTAAATGCCCTTAATTAATCCTGCCCCACTTAATCCTTGTTTAATATCTCAGCTATTGAATCTCCAAAGTTATTCTTTATCTATTTGTAACAGTGTTATGATATTACTTAAAAACTGTTTTATGTTCAAACCTGTCGCTGAAATACAAAAAAGGTAAGTTTAGGGAACATAATGACATAAAAATATTTGCAAGAATATTTTAAAAAATACATAGGACCATATTAAAGTCCTAAAAGTTAAAAACACTTTTCAGCAATCCACACTAACCATTATTTTAAATTTAGACCGTTTTCATAAAACCATTTTTGTCCACTTCTATGTTTAATATAATTCTCGAATTAAGAATTTAAAATCCAAACGTATACCAAACCACCACTGTCGTGCAATAATTAAATGCTTAATATTTTGGTAATTCCTTGAAATGTGTTTTCTTTTTAACATTGCCACATCATCATTGCAAAATTACTGTAATGATGAGATCCGTATATTCCTTTATTTTCCTGCATTCCCTGATTTGTTTTACGATGTTTTTTTACGACCTCTTAAGAAGGTTCGATGGTAAGAAATACCTGTAGTATCAACTCCGCTAAGCTTAAGTAGTTGGGAATATGCGACATTAAGGGGTTACACCCGTGTAAAATTTTCAAAAAATCAATTTTTTTTTATTAGCTTAAAAGGTATATTGGACCTTCAAGAGTATGAGGCAAAACGTTTTATACCTGAAAACAATTTTTTTGTATGCAATTTTACGCTTTTCCCCAAGCGCCTCGAACGTCTTTTATGCGACTAACAGCAGTAAATGTAACTTTGGGTGAATTTCATCATAAGTCGCCACTACCTGAAGAAGTATACAAAGCTATCATACGAATTTACGAGGAATTGAGTCGTGATGAGTTGTTAAATCGCGGCTTAGGAGACTACACGCAGAATAGTAATGACAGTTTCAATGCTACAGTTTGGAGTCTAGCTCCTAAGTATTGTTCAAGTGGTAAAAACGTCAATGATGGTCTAACTAGTATATTACGAGATATGAAGGTTTTAGAGATGGATATCGACTTTCAATTTTATGATTCTTGCCTTGAAAGTGATGCTAAGCGAGTCGAGCAGGCCGAGTTGTCGTTGGCGGATGAGGCAAAAGCAGCGCGAACCAACAACAAATGTTTAAGGGGGGAGTTAGGGTTTTCATTATCGAAAAATCGATTTTTTTGCTTTTTCTTATAGTTAAATATTTCGAGAGTATTCTCCCAACATTTGAAGATAATCGGACCAAAACTCTCGAAGTTATTGACCAGTTAGTCGTTATATTTTCGGTCGCGCGTTTGCCGCTCAGTGATTTTATAACAGTAGTGTGGGATAGGAAAATCTGAATTGCGCGATTAAAAAGTCTAAATTAAATGTGTTAAGACTGAGTGTCGAGGTGACACAAAAATCCAGGGAAAAAAACGGAGAAACAAATTTTTCAGCGGCAAACGGAAACGCACCGGAAAAGTGATCGATAATTTGAGTGGATACTACGGAACACGTTTACGACTTTCACGCTTTCAAAGTTGGTGACCACTGCCATTTGAAAAATACTTCACCAATTCTTTTCAAACTTGGTACATACCTTCTATATATAAAATACCTCCCCCCAATGTTGAGTTTTTTTTAATTTCTTTACATTAAGGAGTTTTTCCAACTAAAAAATGGCGGAAATTTTAGTGCAAAATCGCAATTTTTGCTTCAAACGACCACCAAAAATTTAAAAACGAAAAAAATAACAATTAGGGAACGTTGGGGGTAGGATTTAATGTTTTTCTAACTAAATTTTCTTGTTATTTGGATTTCGGATAATTTTCTGTTGGGATACAGAGGTCACCGCAAAACGAGTTTTTCGAAACGCGTTCTCGGAAAAACTCTGTCACCGGCGTATTTGTTGATATTTTGCAACCAGAAAATTACATAATGTTGTTGAAAGACTAATATATAATGTGCAAAAGGTCCGAATAAATTTGCTTTATTCATACGTCCGAAAAAAAATCGCAAAGAAAGTGTTATTTTTTAGCCTGAAACCCTAACTCCCCCCTTAAGAAAAGAGGATCAGGACAAATTTTTGAACCAGGAAGGGCAGCTTTATGGTCCTGGGGCTGCAGAATTATGTTATAGAATTTTTTATAGTCGATTTTTAAACTTTTTCACGTCTAAAACTCATTTTAAAACTTTAAATGCGTTTTTCTCGAAACACGATTTTTCAAATCGGCACGCACCATAACTCCATCAATTTTGCATATTTTCATATGAAATTTTGTACACATCTTTGCAACAACATTTTGAAGGGAAACACGTACGGAATTTTCGACATGTTAATTAGAAAATTTTTATAAGCAAGTAACTGCTGTTTTTTGGCGAAAAAGTGAGTTTTGGCTTCAAACAACTGCCAAATATTCAAAAATTCGTATTTTTTAAAATCCGTACGTGTTTCTCTAGCTATACTCATGCAGATTAAGAAAAACATTTTTTTTTGTAACACTTTCAAAATTACACGTGGTCAAGTGCTCGCCGTGGAACGCGTTTTCGTCAAGATGTCTCAGGAAAATTATTGTAGAGTCGCCATTTTGAATTACTTTTTGATGAAACAAATTTTTTTTTGTACATAAATATATGCTTAACAACATACCTTAAGAGTTTTTTGTTGGCGCCTTTCCATATTTCCAAAAAAATTCATGAAAATAGCGCTTTTTTTCAGCTGTTACACTGGTGTAACCCCTTAAACAAGAGTTGTTAAAACACAGTATAAAGTGGGCTTCTTACTGTTCAGAATGAAAGTCCTTTAGTTAACATCAATTGTTGCAATACACTGCAATATGGATATGTAATTTCCTCTCACATACATCCAGATTGTTAACATATTACATTAGAAATGTATACAAATATTTGTTACGTTATGTTTTGGACATCAAGCTCCGTAAAAAGCGGGTAACCAAATACATTTAATAGAGCAGTAAACAGATTTATTCATTAAATGAGCGGAACTCATTTTTTGGGAAATTTAGTTAATAAAATATATTTACTTGGCGATAGTCTTGTGTCGTTGCTGTATGTACAATAATTTGTACTTGCACACATTTGTTTGATTTTAAATCCTGTGT
This sequence comes from Mimumesa dahlbomi, assembly GCA_917499265.3. Lineage (NCBI taxonomy): Eukaryota > Metazoa > Arthropoda > Insecta > Hymenoptera > Crabronidae > Mimumesa > Mimumesa dahlbomi. The sequence continues at coordinate 2,623,128 of OU824118.1, read as the reverse complement.
AAAATGAAGTTTATCTCAATGAGCAATCTATTCCAATGTATAATCGTCTTGTACTTGGCCCATAGCTTTGCATTTTCGATGCTTTTTTGAGGATTAATTTTTCTATCCCGTTCGATAGTCAGGGTGTTTGCGTGCCGACGAAAGTAAAACTGTTCCGCGGCGAAAAGTTGTCACGTGTCAGAAGGACAATTGAAACTTAATCGTTTAATAACAAGGCCCTGAGAACGTAAGCAAGTTAAATGCCACGACGGTCGTTTCATCGCCGATAAAAGGAGGAATCACAGGAAATAAGTAGCTGGGATAGGTTCGTTTCGCATATCGGCGAGCATGTTTCGATTAACACGCCGACATGAAAATAAAACCCAACTAATTTTAAGCGAAAATTTGAAATTGGATTTTCATCCTGTTTGCGAAAGAGAAATCTGCGGTGCACGAAAGAATCCCGCTCTGCTCCTTATCATTGATTTACGGTTAATTCGAAGTGTCACGCACAAATTTCTTTATTAATCCCTTCTTAATCGTCGGACTTAATTGAATCACCAATCTACATTTTATCATGGACAGGTAGGCGTGAGAATGTAGATTTGTAATTGAAATCTGAAATCGCAAAATTTCATGAAAGGGAGAAATTTTGTTTTGTTTGCGGTCCTTAATTGCTATAGAACGATAATGAATATAAAGCAACATTTGGAAATTATTAAGCGTATTTAAACCTTGATTCTTTCTTAACGATTTGTTAAAACATTTTTCATTCGCTTAATCAATAATTCACGTTTTCCATGAAAATATATGTACATACATATATGTAGTAGATGGCAATTAACTGGCCTAGTAAATGGCAGATTATGAAAAAAGTTAACTGTGTCATTGTAAAACAATGGAATAAATCATCGAAACATCGAAAGTACCATTCACAATCAATTCATTGAAATCTCAAATGAACTTTAAATTACATGTATAGTACCAGTTGCAAGGACAACTTTTATTCCGCAAAGCGTTTAGTCGTCCAAAATATTGTAGTTTGTTCCATCATTTCGAAACGCCAGCCTGGAAGAATATTAAAAGATTAATTATTCGCCTTTTAGAAAAAACGAAAGGAAACATTGTTTTAAGGAATCTCTTTCCTACTTTATGATTTTCCCTCTGTTTCTTTTGAAATTCTGTAGTCGATTATTTTTCCCCTTCGTCTACGCCGTTCCCATCTTTACAATACAAACCGGTGAAAACACAGCATATGAAAAGGGTAACGGCGTGAAAAGCCCGGAAATTGTATTATATGTCGGATAATACCGTGTTGCGTATACGCCGGGAAATCTAGGGTAATTAACAAGAGTCCCTATACATATAACGAATGCGTATGCATAAGAATTTTATATTTATTAACCGTTCATTTAATTAGGATCAAACATAACCGTTGATAAATTACCATTTCACGCGGACAAAGGTGTTGCTATGATATCGTAATACTGTTCAATTAATTTTAAATTAATTTTAAATTTCAATTGATTTAAGATACAAAAATCGATTATGTACTAACTAATTATGTAGGTATATGTAGAATAAGTCCTTTCCAATGAATTTTATTCGTTTGCTATGTTCATTTGTTGCGAAATAATACCTACCAGGCATTTACCAATTCGTAACTATTATTTCAGCAGTAGAAAACAATTCTAATAAAGGCGGGCGAATATTGCATTGATTAACGTTTTCCACCTTGTTGTAAATAAAATGTGTATTATATTTGTAAACAAGTCGGAAAGATTCCATTGTTAATAATACCAATAAAAGTGATAACGAAAATGTTAATCTCAAACTGAAGGTACATTCGTACATTTTTATCGAAGGGATCATTCCACATATCTTCACAGGACAAGAAGGGTAAAATATTTAAAGGATGGTAAGGAGGGCAAATGAAACGATGTGTAAATCATTAGGCAGCGCTCATTATCCAGCCTACCATATTTCCAAACGAGTATACGTGAACGGGGTTTTATCAACGTCTATGCCACGCTTTAAACCGGAATTCTGTTCTTATTTGTAGAACATTGAAAAGTCGATTGAAACCCTAATCGAACTCAAGCTCGAATCAACTTTAATCCACTTTCGTCACGTTTGCAGCCATGGTAACCCCGTCGGTTCGTATTCTTTGTTCGGCTTTAAAAGCGAAACCCTCCGGTGCGCGGTATTTGAATCCACGGATCAAAGTCAAGCGTCTCGTCGGAATTACAAACATTCCGCAGACGTGGGCGCCATTCGTTGAAAGAGGCACAAATGTCATGCCGTCGAAGAACAACTGGTTTTCGTGCGAAGCTAAAACTACGTAGTTTGAAGCCCAAATTGGAGGTGTTACGGCACAGGAATTTTTTACCGGCGTCGAAATTTCGAAATCCGAACATTTCGGGGCGCAGAAATTTCGAATCCTAGAGGTTTCCCGCACTGCAATCTCGATGTGCAGAAATGTCAAAGTCTCGAGTTTTCGAGGGAATTGGCGTTCGAAGTGTAGAAACTTCAAGACTCGGAAATTTTGAAGAGTTCAATTTACTGAAACTGAAAGGACCTTGGAAACGTGGAGCTTTCACCGTTTCAGTTATACATCGTTACGTCTTTTGTATGTATATTTCGATGCAGTGAAATTTCAAGGCCTGGTTGCTTTGATCGAGAAATTTTATTGCGCAGAAATTTCGAATCCTGACGAACTAAAGCGTGAAAAATTTCAGCGTTGTACAATCAAATGAATTCTTCTGATTTTGTTTCATCCATACATAAAATTGCGAAAAAACAGACCAACAATATCTTTACGCGAAACTTTCGAGCAAAATTCTACCATATATACGTTTTCGACCCCAAATTATATGATAAATATATGTATATCAGTTCAATCGCAGCCTATTAATTTAATTTCACCATCTATAACATTTGAGAGTGCATTCGTAAATAGGTTAGAACACTCGCAGATTTCTCGCGAAGGTAAACAATCTTCGCACGAATTCATATTTCTTGTTACATTTATGATTTCAAGCGATACGATAAAATTATAATTTGTCAATGTAATTAACATTGAGGTTAATAATTATATTTTCTTTAATTACATTATGTGTCTGTCCTTCGCCAACGTCAGGCGACCTATTTCTGCTTATCGTTAGTTCGAATTTAACATGTTGACAACTCAAGTACAATTTGTCGACTACTTTTTCGTGGCAAGCTGTTTCGAGATTATTGTAATGCCGATTCGTACAATCATAGTAAGAAAACCATTATACGTCGGTTTACATGGCTCAGTATTATAGCTAACGAATTAATCTCTTGAATATAATACGGTAATTCAGACACCAGCTTGCATATTTATCGCCGTTAATTCGTCGTATTGCAGTAAAAAATAATTAGCACACTGCTGCCGGATTGTATTCAGTACAATTAGAAATTGTCGGAGAAGCTGCAGAATAAGAAGTAGGAAGAATGAATAATTTGAATTGAAAGAAAGCGAAAGTTATATTATTGTGAAATTTCTACGTAACAGTAGGTACTTAGTCGCCAGACTTAAAACTTGTAAAGTTTTCAAATTTCCGAGTTTTTAAAATCCGCATCCTAATTTTTGCACCTACTAACTCTCACCTACAAAGAACCGAAAGAACCTTCGAATACTTAATTTCTCTAGTATTTGCCTGGAAAAAATGCAAGTAACATCCCTGGCCTGCACACGTACTTCAGTTATTTTGTTTATTCAGTTACTTCGTGCCCGTAAACGGGCCGTAATGAACCGCTTAATTAACGCCGGTGAAAATACCATTACTGCTTTGTGTGAATAATATTCATTGTGAGCGGTTAAAAGAGAGAAAAGGAAGAAAAAAAAATACAAAAAACAAGGCCGAATGAATCGTAAGAAAGAAATGGAGTTCCGTGGAGCGGATAAAGAATTAAAACCGAATGGCGTGAAACGGTGAAAGTTGAAAATACCCACGTTACGCTGACAAAAGCCGTATAACTGGCGCAGCATCTTGCACCCTTCCGGACGAAAAAAGCAGCAGGAATAATGTGTGGGTGAACAGGCGAAAGGTTGGTGAAGAAAGGGTACGACGGGAGGGGACAAAAAAATCAGCAATCCTATTTCGGCATTTTGAAGTAGAATCCGAAAAAAAACGCGTTTCGGCTTTATCCCATAGTCCTTTAAATTAGAGTAATTAATCCCGTCGAATAAATATTCTTTCAGTGCCTGAAGGAGAATGAATTTGTAATTTCCTTTTTCTCGATTATAATTCTTTCATTTACAAATCGAACTAAAAAAACTAAAAATTGATTCGACGCTCGCAGAAGCATGATTTTTAAAACCTGAACTATTGACTGAAACTATCTAGTCCATTCAAATTTTGTTCAACTTCGAAATTTCTTATTACAGGATGGAATTTTGGTATTATATGTGTTCGAATGTGCTGATCACGGGAAAAATAGTAAAAAAATTCCTAGTGCGTCACTTCTATGCGAAAATCGCTTGCGAAAATTTGAAACGCTCGTATCTCAAAAACGGTTGAACCTACGACAAAATGGTTTGCACCATAAGAATCAGAGTTAAATTTTGCATCCGAAAGGACTTTTTACGCGATTCCGATGAGTGTAAAATTAGGAGATATTTAATTGCAAAGCTATTTTGTAGACGTGGCTAACGGATATAGGCGAGAGGGGCAGCGGAGAGCGGTGGCGATGCTCCTCTCGCTCACAATCAGTGCTGCAAGAGCGAGAGAGACGGAACGCGTGACGTAAAGAAGGGGAAGAAGATAAGGTCGAGCTGGCGTGGATTTTCTTCTTCGCTCATTCAGCCGCGTCTGAAAGATTGTCCAAAAACTATACTTTCAATGGGACGAAATTAAAAAAGTATTTTTGGGACAGTGTTTTTTTTGCATTCTCAACAATTCCCTATCAATTGAAAATAGTTCCAAAAAATACAATATTTTGTTCAAAAAAATCTCGTGTCAATAAGAAAAAAATGCATTTTAGTAATATATTTTTTATTCATATTCCACAATTTCTGGCCGTATAAAAATACTCTAAAACGTCCTTTTATTTAGATCATTTAAACTGGAATTTGTCATTTTAGAAAATTGCAATACCGTGCAAATATCGATCAGGAAAAAATACATTTTGCAGCAAATTTTTTATTCACCATGGACGATATTCGATACTTTATAAATATTTAAAAATGGGCTGTTTTAATTAAAAAATGATATTACAATTTTGTTGCGTACGAATCAAGACAAGAATTTAATTACTTTTCCACCTACCTCTTTACATATCAATATCCGTTCTTTCATTTCCTGCAGTTACAAGACCATTATCGAAATCATTTATGCATTTCTTCTTCAGCTATTTCATTTTCGTCTGCATCTTCATATTGAATATTATCAACTTCATCCTCCAAATCAACTTCATCAATAATTATTTTTTTCTTTTCTGTGTTATCACAGCTTTCGCCATTACAAATTTTGCAACCAAAGTTACAAGGCAAACCTGCTTTATTGCAGCTACACCGGTCTGTGTTACATTTCCCATGACAGCTGCAAAATATCGATTCCAACAATGCTTTTGGTGCTGGTGGTTTGTCTGTCATTATTGGGATTAACATAATATTTGTTCTTTTCCATCCCCAGTTCTCAGGATTAATTTCATTTCCCAACCACTGCTGAATCTGACAATAAACACGTTTTGCGTGTTGTTGCAAAGAAGATTCTGTGGGTGGCAAAGCAGACAACAAGTCTTTTTTTTTGGCAGTAATACATAATGAGCGATACATATTGCAACACATATCATTAATGCAAGTGATATTTTGCGTTTTAGTTTTATATAAATATATAATCACTTGTTTCGCCACTCCTACTAATTCGTGAATGAGCTTATTCTTTTCGTAAAATACTTTAGCTGCGTCTTGAAGATTTTTATTATTTTTAATTAATTGGACTATAGTTTTTTTCCCTTTTTTATACATAGCGCTCGTAGAATCGCAGCCACCAAAAGCGTGCGCAAATAAAATGAAAGTTGATATTTCTTTGTTCTCCCTGGTGGTATACAGCTGTATTGGTTTTGTTTTTCCGTGAGAAATTTTCAAAAAATATAAATTATCTTACAGTGATGTTAATCCTACGTCCAAAATCAGCAAATCGACATCGTTACCAACTACTGCAACAGTTTTATTAGTTGTATTATTTTGCTCGATTGCTGTTTTAATAATCAAGTAATCAGCATCTTCGGCAGCAATTTTGGTCTCGATATTGCGCTCATTTAAAAAATTTGCTAAGAGCTGCACAAATTTAAATTTATTGACTGTATTTTCCAAAAATTTGTTTTGGTGCATGGAAACTAAATTGTTTATGGATATTTCAATATCTGATGCTATAGTTTTCTCCTTTCGTCGATACCTCTCGTAAGACTTCACTCCAATAATTTCATTATTATACCCATCGAAGACGACAGTGACATCATTACCGTAGCAGCGTGTAACAAAATCATAATATAATTGGAAAATTTACATAAACGTTTTACTGTGGGGCCAGACTATATGATGCAATAGCCATCTGCCGTCAATCGCGTACTTAAAACTGTGCAGGAGTTCTGGTGAGTGAATTGTAGATTTAAATATTTTGTACAACTCCGACTTGGTAGATTTTCGCATCCAACCGTTTTCGTCGAAAAAAACAAGAGGATATGGCGATAAATCGTATTCAAGTGCTTCTCGTGTTTTGACGTCATTTCCTTGGAATGCCACAGCAATGCGATTAAATATAAATTGACAGTCAATCGACAAAAACCTGTCATTTTGTGTGTCTACCCCCCTTTGAGCACAACTCAGCGGTTTCACTTTGAACACGTTCGATAAAGTGACATTTTCGATACTTTTACCAAACATGGATGATGTTCCACGAGAGCCAAGTTCGAGAGCTTTATGACAATTAATATCAGACCCACCAATTGTTCCTGTCGATAGTGACATAATTTTTTATCTATTTACAAAGAGGTCATGTTCTCTCAGCCAAAATAATAATTTTTTAATATCGCTGTTGTCCTGTTTGATTCGGCTTTCGGATAAATCAATATGTTGCTCGCTGGAAATTGATTTTAAACCACAATAATTTTCCAGATTTTCCATAACATTAACGGCAGCTGGCATACCTTGAAAATACCGAGCAATTACACTCGGTGTCACGCCTCTAACATGTCGTAGATCGGTTCCAAAAAATCGGTTGGGAGTTTGTTCAATCACCATATCAGGTGAAACTCCTGAAGAAGGTTTGTCATTTCTTCTTATTGTAAAAAATCCTCTTTTAAACTTCTCAAATTCTGCTTGGTCCATTATGACTTCTAAATTGCACAAATCTTGAAGATAAATATGCGCACTTTTTGTATAGGCGTAGTGTCCAGCTACGTGGAATAATGGAAGCATACTTTCAATGCTCTGCAAATGCAATTTGAAATCACCCAATCTCTCTGCCTCCAAAAATTGTAGAATTGTATGAACACACTGTAGATATTGGATCCATAATTTAGCCACGGGACATTTTTTTCCAGATCTTTGATACTGCTTGTAATATTTTCGGTTAAATGACATAAACTTTCATCTGCTTTGAAATTTCCAATGTGTGGTGGGTTTGTGGACCAACATTCAAAAAAACTGTTTATAAAAATTTTATTTTCTTCGGAACGTTGCTCCTTTTCAATTATTGTCATGCCTAACGCTGTAAAGCTTAATATATGAACGCGTAATGCTCTTGAAAAAGCATGGCCTTCCAGCATCTTCTCGACGGATTCAGGAGCATATACAGGGTGTCCCAGCTGATTTACACGTCACTGCACCAGGTGATAGCTGAGGTAATTCTAATATAGGGAAGTGACCTTCGTATTGTCGTACCTTAATCCGTGGCCGAGTTATTAACGAAAAACGACAGCCAATCAGAGGGCTCCGTTGGGCGCGTCAGCGCGACAGTTCCTACTGGTACAAATTAATGTCTTGTAGTAGCGGGAGTGTTTATGTCGCCACGTCAACGAAGCCATTGAAAGGGATACAGACCGAGCACTAACACACTTCCACGAAAAATGTATCGATGAGTCTGTCACTGATCTCATCCGAAATTACGCGAACTTCACTCCGGGGTCACTTTTTCGTCTTTGCACTTCCAACCTTTTTGATTTTTTACACAAATACGTTATCTTCGTAATGATAGATTTCTTCTTAGTGACTCGTAGAACTGTTCAGTTCGGCAGAAAAAATGATTCTGTATTTCTCGGGGTCGTCTTCATGTATCGGAACGTCCCGTTCCCCTCTTTGCTTTCATTTAGCACTTTGGCGTACTAAGGATGGTGGGAGGTATGGACGGAATGGATGTTTCAAAAATTTCCACAACCGCTACATTTGGCGTCCAGGTTTTCCATGTCGAATCGCTGCATGTGTTATCGAGAAGACCAGAGCTCGTCACTTGAATTCTTAACAGCGCTTTCATTGTTACGTTTCGGGTTTCAGCAGCCTCTTACACTTACAGGAAAGTGTTGGAGCGATACCAGACCGTTTCCTCAACATTTTTATAACAGGAAACGTACGGTCGCGGCAGCAATATGTCTGCGGGATATTATTAACTTTCCGAATACGCTTTTTTTAGGGCCACGCGTACATTCAACGTGGGGACATCGAACAGATAGATTAAATTATCGGCTCTTTTCAGGACTACTCATACTTTCAACGTAGATTGACATTGTGGCGGTCTTCTTCTGTGGACATCTGTTTACTGTTACTATTCTTTCGGTAACAGACGTCTCTCCTTCGCTACATCTTTTTTCGGAAAACGGATTTGTGTGGAAAATGGAAAAGGTTGGAAGTGCAAAGACGAACAAGTCACCACGGAATGAAGTTCGCGTAATTTTGGGTGTATTGGTAATCGATTAATAATCAAACTTTCTCGTTGATGAAGAATCTATTCCTGTCGCTGTACAAATGGAACAAGTGTGCGAATGCATACATTCTTTATAATAATTTAATCAAATCTAACGTGAAGTTTATCGCGCAACTGTCATTCTTTTCAATGTGAATTTATTGCGCGGTGTTCTGTAAAGTTTGCAGCGCAAACCGATGGTGTGCGAGCGGTGCTATTCCGTAGGTTACGCGCAAGAGGTAATGTCATAAATTAGACCTTTTTTCGGTGACGAAGGCAAGTACAGTGACCCAGTGACACACTCATCGATACATTTTTCGTGGAAGTGTGTTAGTGCTCGGTCTGTATCCCTTTCAAGGGCTCCGTTGACGCGGCCGCATAAACACTCCCGCCACTACAAGACATTAACTTGTACCAGTAGGAACTGTCGCGCTGCCGCACCCAAAGGAGCCCTCTGATTGGCTGTCGTTTTTCGTTAATAACTCGGCCACGGATTAAGGTACGACATTACGAAGGTCACTTCCCTATATTAGAATTACCTCAGCTATTATCTGGTGCAATGACGTGTAAATCAGCTGGGACACCCTGTATAGTTGCCCACAAATCTTCCAAACCTCTTCCACTCATTACAAAATCGATGGCTCCAAGATACGACATTAGAAGATGAAATCCTCCTAATCTAACTAGGACTTTATCTTGTTTTGTAATACGTGAGCGTGCTTTCCAGTATAGAGGCTGGTCGAATGTTAAAATTGACACACTTTGATCAATTTTTGCAGTTTCTTCTTTTGTGAACTGCACAGCAGTATTAATGGTTATCAATTTAGAGGGAGGGTCGTTTATGAACGGCAAACATATTATATGAGAAGTCTCATAACACACCTCGCGCGATGTAACCTCCATAAAACCTCTCCACGAAGCAAAATCAGTGATATAATATTTCCCGAATAAATATCCTACGTATGCCGGAGACAAAAATGGTAGCTTTCCTAGCTGTATTTGTGTCAACGAAATTTGTTTTTTGAAAATGATTTTCCGAGTTTTGATTTAACGGATCCGTCGGAATTTGATTTTTCGTTGACAGAGCTTGAAATGTTGGTAATTTTGTAAGTTTTGGAGTATCTCCCTCGTAGTTTACGGAATAGGCTGGCGTGTATACGGCTATTCCTCCAAGACAATGAAACGTGTTGTACCCATCGATCGTAGAAACATTATGATCAGTATTGTCATAAACATACTGCACAAAAGTATCATCAAAAATTGTTCGAGGAGGATGCATGGTAGTAGAGGCTTCGTACATTTGTAAATTGTAATAAGACGCAATGACTCCCAGTTTATTAAGTAGATCAACCATAAGTTTGGAACCTGTTTTCCTATGGACGTAAGTGCCAACAGCCAGTTGCAAATGAGATGTAATTATATTTGGACGTATGATTGATACAATACTATGCGCAATATTGTCTCTTTTCACATAGTTATCTTGTTTGACATTTTTGTTAAATAAAAGATCAGCTAAAAATTTGTTTAAAAGTGTTGGAACTTCTGTAGAAATATTATCCAAAAAAGTGCTTGAGGGAGCGTAGTTTTGCACATCGAATGAGAAGTTTTTAATTTCATTCCGTCAAATTTTAGCAGCTATATATACAAGCGTATTTTTTTGGAATTCATCTAAAGATTCTTCATTGCAAAACCAATCAGAACATATTTTACTCAGCTCTAATGTCTTATAGTATATTATCGTCGGTTTGCCTTGCTGCTGTTTTATGAATATATCGCTACCATATTTTGATTTTAATTTATTACATAAAATATGTCTGCTTATTTCATTTGTCGTCAATCCTTGATATAGTAAATTTGTAACGACCACTTTCCTCGATAAATTTACAAATATTTTCGAAATTTTCTTCCAACTGTGCATTTGTCTCGGCATTTTTTGGTGTACATGAAGTCGTGAAAGTGCAGTAGCACGTGTGATTGTAGAAACTCTTGCCTTTGTTTTCGTCTTGCAAACTGAACAATCCTTTTATTAATTCATTATTGGAGTCTTCGTCCCGAGTGGCTAATTCAAGAAGTCGGTATAGTGTGTTGGACTGCGTGAGACTCCGCACTTGTCTCCGACTATTCTTTAAACGTGTACCATATAAAAAACATAACGCAGAAAAATCAAATTTGAATTTTTTTTCAACACTACAACTTGTTTCTGTTTTGTCAGTCGAATCTACTTTTCGTCTTATTGCCAAATTCGGATAGCTTTTCCTACAATCTTCGTGAAAATCTGCTGAAGATACATCGATCCAGTTTTTCCACTTGTCACATTTTTGGCTTGACTTTTGGCTATTAAGCTACTTAATACTCTTTGTTGCACTGTTACCACTTTATTTGTGCCATTGTGCAAAGTAGTATTGCAAATGGAACACGTCACGTCGACATTCATGGCTTACACTTTAATCGATTTTTGTTAACACTGGTGTAAATAATGGCTACTTGAATGCACGTAGCATATTAACAATTCTAATAATAAATAGAAAACAAAACATTGTGGAGGAACAAATTTTACACTTTTAAACAGTTATGTTAACACACTCCGTACTTTTCACGAGACGTTTTTTCGATTCAATTGGCAACGTCAGTAAATAGCGACAAATATTTTTTTACGTTACAAGGGTGACTGATTTTAACTTTCTGCTAATTGAAAGTTACTCTGGTAATTTCATAAAGTTCCCCCTCTCCCGGCGAAGAATGCATTAGAATTACTAACGGGGGTGGAGACCGTTGATTGGTTGAGAAATTATGTCTCCACCCTGATAGTGACCAGGAGAGGGAGGTCTACGTCGACCATTCAAAATGACCGCGAAGACGTCGCGACGGCGGTCCGGAAAGTTCGGGTGATTCACCAGGTCAGGTAGTTCCAGGAATTGACCGTGCGACGGATTTTGGGAAATCGGCCGCGACGAGTCCTGCCTGCCACATGGTCGAGTCACCCTTGCTGTTTTATGGTGGTACAAGACATGTATTTTATTGACGTCAGTATATTTAAAAGTTTTAAATTAAAAGTATGCCGTGCAGCTCGGGTTATGGCCTGAGACATTTGGCTTCCTTAGCCTAACGATAATCCCGACCAGGGGTACATCGCGAGGTCTCAACACAGGGTAACAAAGCCTCTCCCATTGTTAATACATTACTGACCGGCCTAAGATTAATCGGCTTCTTTGTCGCCAACGCTTAGTGAGCGATATCTATTAACCCTAGGTCTATTAACCCTTTGCGACCGGCAGATTTTTCGGCTGGGAGCAGCCGCTAGTCGGGGCAAAATTAGCTGAATTTATACTTATATAAAACTAAAACGCAAAAAATCAGTTGCATTAATGATATGCGTTACAATGTATGTATCGCTCCTTATGTATTACTGCCAAAAAAAAGACTTGTTATCTGCTTTGCCACCCTCAGAATCTTCTTTACAACAACACGCAAAACGTGTTTATTGTCAGATTCAGCAGTGGTTGGGAAATGAAATTAATCCTGAGCACCGCGCATTTTTCTGAAGTAGTACGCCGATACAGGCATCTTCGGAAATTTCGAACATAAAGAGCCGTAATAATGGGCAATAAAAGACTTCCAAAATTGATGCATTTTATTATATGTTGTGCTCTATAGAAATAAAAAATATAGAAAAGAGAAAAGAGAAAAGAGAAAAGAGAAAAGAGGAAAGAGAAAAGAGAAAGAAGATCGGTCGGCCACCGACTAACCCGGAAACGGGTAGACTACCCGATTGGTCGGGCACCGACTAACCTGGAAACGGGTAGCTACCCGATCGGTCGACCACCGACTAGCTTGGAAAAGGGTAGATCTACCCGATTGGTCGGCTGTGTTAAAATAATCTAAAAAAAGGACGTTTTAGAGTATTTTTAAACGGTCAGAAATTGTGTAATATGAATAAAAAATATATTACTAAAATGCATTTTTTTCTTATTGACATGAGATTTTTTTTTAACAAAATTTTGTACTTTTTGTAACTATTTTCAATCGATAGGGAATTGTTGAGAATGCAAAAAAAACACTGTCCCAAAAATACTTTTTTAATTTCGTCCCATTGAAAGTATAGTTTTTGGACTTAATCTTTCAGACGCGGCTGAACGAGCGAAGAAGAAAATCCACGCCAGCTTGAGCTTATCTTCTTCTCCTTCTTTACGTCGCGCGTTCCGTCTCTCTCGCTCTTGCAGCACTGAGCGAGAGGAGCATCGCCACCGCTCTCCGCTGCCCCTCTCGCCGATATCCGTTAGCCACGTCTACAAAATAGCTTTGCAATTAAATATCTCTTAATTTTACACTCATCGGAATCGCGTAAAAAGTCCTTTCCGATGCAAAATTTCACTCTGATTCTTATGGTGCAAACCATTTTGCCGTAGGTTCAACCGTTTTTGAGATACGAGCGTTTCAAATTTTCGCAAGCGATTTTCGCAAGGAAGTGACGAACTAGGAATTTTTTCACTATTTTTCCCGTGATCAGCACACTCGAAAACATATAATACCAAAATTCCATCCTGTAATAAGAAATCAGTAAAAAGCATCGAAAATGCAAAGGTATAGGCCAAGTACAAGAGGATGTGACTTTGGAATAGCTTTCTCGTTAACGTAAACTTGATTATACGATGTATTTGAAATCGAACAAATGCGAGCAAGTACAAATCATTGTACAGCATCCACACGATGCTATCGCTAAGTAAGTATATTAAATTAACTAAATTTCCCAAAAAATGATGTCTCCTCATTTAATTAATAAATCTGTTTAGTGCTCGACTAAATGTACTTGGTGGCCCGCTTTTTACGAAGCTTGATGTCCAAAATGTAAAGTAAAAGATATTGTACTCATTTCTAAATTAACAATTCGGATGCATCTGAGTGGAAAAATTTAGCAAGTTAACAATCTGGATGTGTCTGAAAGAAAATTACACATACATATTGCCATGTGTTTCAACGATTGATGATAAAATAAATTAATAAGATACTTCATGAGATACTTAGAGGATTTTCATTCAACACAATAAGAAGGCCGCTTTATACTGTGTTTTAACAACTCTCTTTTAATGTCGAACATCCCGAACTATTTAAGCTTATTTTTCACCATCGAACCTTCGTAAAAATATACGATGTTATGAAGGAATATACCAAATTTTTCCTTAAACGTTAGTTCCTTTTAAGAACTATAGTAATAAGAATTATGTATTTATAAAATTTCAAAGAGTTTTTTGAAGAAGTGATACAAAAAAATCAGAGACTCTTCTGGAGCCAGGAAAATTTCAATCTATAGGTACGTTTCAGGTCAAGTATACAAGGTTCTCGCAGAATGTTAGACATTGTTTAAAAACTTGCATATATTGTGGGTACTACTGAAAAAGAAAATACATTTGAAGGAATTACCAAAATGTTAAACATTTAATTATTGCAAGATAGTGCAGGATGTGTATAAGTTTGGTTTTTAAATTCTCAATTCGAAAATTATAATAAACATAGAAGTATACAAAAACGGTTTAATTACACAAAACCATCTTATTATATTGAGGAATATGCAGCGGAATTTGCGTTGAGGGTAAACTCACGAAATGAGAGTAGAAGAACGAACGTAAAATTAACACATGTTTACGGTACATTTATTGATAGGGTAATGCGAGACAAACAAACGCAAATGTGACAAAAGAAACCGCGCATCGATAGATCGATGCGCTGGAGCGAGACGTCGTTCCAGTCGAAACTCGAACATACACACGCGACGTACATGAAAAGTCTCTAGACTTAACATATTAAAAATATCTAAATTTTAAATAATTGTTTGCATGAATTGTTGCAGAATGCTTTTGATTTCTAGAACTTCTAGAACTTCAATATGGTCCTTAGAAAATTTTTTTCAATTTACGTACAGTAACGTCATCGTCTCTTGTAAACGTCCCTATACTTCACTATACTTCAACAATCTATTTGAAGAAAAAATAGTTTTTTTTGTAATCTTGAATTCTTTTCTCACCGTGGCATCTTCTGATCTAATTTTAAAGTATACCTGAAGAAAAATATACTAATTTCATTGTTAAGATGTGCAGGTAATATCATAACACTGTTACAAACAGATACGGAACAATTTAGAGATTCGAAATCCAAGATAGTAAAGTTTCTATGCAAAACATGTAACAAAAATTTGTTAACAGTACCGATAACTACACGTTTCGGACAGACTCAGCAAAATTTGCTGACTTTATCATGGAAGACCGGTTTACAGAACAATTTGATTACGTACTAAAAAAAAAGTTTGTAGAAATTTGAAGAGACGCTTAGACATGCACCGAAGTTCTAGAAACTAAATACCTTTTTATAACAATTTAAGCAACCATTATTATTATATATTAAATTATTATATATTAAATTATTATTATATATTAAATTATTATTGATAACAGTTTGATATTTTCTGAATTACGTACTAATGCGTGCATCACGAAGGTGTCTTTCTTTCTCTATCTTTCGTATAATTCGTTCTCATTGTGGCGTATTATGGCTCGGAATATCAAGAACAATATATTCGACTGCATACTTTGTCTCTATCTTTCTGTCGCTCCGTCGCGCTCGCGCTAGACAAACACACGAACGTGGGCCGAGCAAGCATGTGTGATAGCACGTTTGACGATCGAGAAAGGTATCAATGCGGAATTCATCATCGTCCGAATTTGTCTTGCATAAGAGCCTTTCTTTTCTTCGTTCCGTCTGTCGCGCTCGCAGTGATCGCACTACAATCGCCGAGAGTAAGTGCGACGGTGTGTCTTTGCCGGCCGCGGCGACTCTTTCATTTTATTCGAAACATTTTTCTTATCATTTTATCGGGCATTTAACACTTATGTCCCATATTTGATCCTACTGTGTCGCTGAATTTTAATTAAATAGAAATGGAATTATAATTAGATGTTTCGTATTCATTCATTTCGCATTATATTAATCTCCAGAATTCAATATTTCGCGAAATTTATTCCTTATTTACCGAGACAATATTATAACTTTAAATATATAATTGAAAAACATATAATTGTCATACTATATCAATTTATTGAAAATCCTATCATAGGGATCAAAAATTAGCAAGAAATATTAAATGTCCGATAAAATAATTCGAAATGTCCAAAAGAATGCGAATGAACGATCGAGTACGACCAAGGCGCACTGACACACCTGAGCTCGGCCATCGTCTGTGAGCCGCGATCGGAGTGCGAGCGCGACAGCAGATAAGGGAAAGAGAGGCTCTTATACGAGAAAAATTCGGACCATGGCGAAAACTGCGTTTGATGCCTTCCTCGATTTACGATCGCGCTCTCACACATGCCTCTCGGACCTAAGTCCGTGTGCCTCGATAGAATGAGTGCGACAGAACGACGACAAGAAAGAAATGACGTAGTCATTCTCATTTGTTACTATGCTGCGACATACGTCAGAGAGAGAGAGACGAATTATTAGAAAGAGAGGGCACGAAAATCACTCAGGTGAAACAAGCATTAACAGTTGTGGATACCCGCGCGCACCCCGTACCCCGCAGTGAAACCATTTATGCTGTTGATTGTACTTGGCCAGAGACAAGACCTTGTCTCTTGATTTTTCCCGCATGTCTCCAACAGATTACATATAAGCATCTACATTACCGACAGAAAAATTAACGTCGCATGGTATGAAAATCTGTTAGTTCGGTTTGACACCGACAGAACTCGCATAGTCGAAAGTGTGACACTGGAAAAGACGAAGCAGACGACTTATTACATAAAAAAGACGTACTTTTGACATCAAATATCTCGTTACTGGGTGGACCAATGTTTTTGTAATTAGTCTCAATCGACTCGTCTCGACGCTGCCTCTAAGAATATCATCGCACATTTGGGGAAATTTGCCGCTTTCATGTCGTTTGAATACCCCGAAAACCCCGATCTAATCTTTCCGGAATAGAGTCAAGAGTCTTCTCTCGTACTTGGCCCGAGACAAGACCTTGTCTCTTGATTTCGAAGTTGAACAAAATTTGACTGGACTATTTTAACAAATATGAAAATTTGAGGCATTCGGCTTCCCAAAGTCTGACTCACATTTCTTTCCAATCTGAATTCGTTTTTTCACATTTCTTTCTAAACTATTATGTATTTATATTTTTGAGGACGAATAATATTTCATAAAAATGTGATTGCGTGAAAGAAAAGTTATTGGACTGAGTGTCAGGAGCGAGCGAGGAGTGTTCGACAGGTTTGTAGACTGTGTTACGTCCCTGCGTCTATACGCCCTTTGTCAGTTCGACGCCAGGACGACGCACTTGAAAACTAATAAATTCCTTTAAGAAAGAACACTGTGATCGTCTTGGTCGAGACTGATAAATAGTATAGAAATAAACACATAAATCTAGTCGAGCCATGTGAATGTAAACTCGAAAACTCCTAAGATTAGACAGTTCTAAATATCAGATTGCATTAGATACAATGGAGACCTTGTCCACAAGAAAATGTACATCTGGCACCAGACCCCGTCTTGTTCGGGAGACACTTGAAAGGGAAACATAGACAGATCCTTTTTCGAGTGCATTCTCGATAAGCGTGTTTGGATGCTGGATCAGGTCTTTATTTTTTTCCCGAAAACCGTTACAAACCGATGTAGTGGTAGGGCCCAAAATCCTGTATATATACTGGTGCCCTCCGCCACGAATCTCAGTTAAGAAAAGTGAGAAAAAGGCAGTTGGTAAGATATCCAGATAAGAAGAGACAGTTAAGAATGTCAGTCAGTAAAGTCAGTGCAGTCAGTTAGTTCAGTTAGAAAAAGTCAGCGAAGAGCCGATGTTATTAGTTCAAAGTCTTTATTCCAAAATCCTAATCCAAAAAAACTCCCAATAACCTACAACCTGAACCTTACGTGGAGTTGAAGAAAAATTTGGTTAAGTGAGTAGTTTGAACGCGGGTGAGCGTTGAACAACAACAGTTGCATCAGAGAGTAACTAAGATTCGCGGAAATCCCTTCAACTTCTAATCCGGGTCGGAACGAAAAAGTCCATATAGAGAGTAATCAAGGGGCGGTATAGCGCTTGGTGAATCTTGTGTGGACTCCAGTAGGGAAGATGCGGGGAAACTTATCAAGAGTTAAGGTCTTGACTCGGGCCAAGTACAAGAGTTCCCGACTGGTAGACCTGAACTACTCTTTTCCGGAAGAATTAGATCGAGGTTTTCGGGGTATTCAAAGGGCATTAAATCCGCATAATTCCCCCAAACTATGGTGATATTCTTGTAGGGGACGTCCACCCGAGTAATTTAAGCCTAACTACGAGAAGATCCATCAAGCCAATCGCGAGATATTTTGATCTAAAAAGTCGAGGTTTTTGTAAGAAACGTCGTCTTCTTCCTCTCCTCCTTCTCCATCTCCATCTCCATCTCCATCTCCATCTCCATGTTCAGCCTGTCACGCAACCCAGTGTCAAACCCTAACATAGTTTCATACCATGCGAGATAATTTTTCTGCCGATAACGTAGATTTTTCTATGTAATCTGAGACATGCCGGAAAAAATCAAGAGACAAGGTTTTGTCTCGGACCAAATACAAGAGTCGCTTATTGGTATTCAGAAAATCTTCAAGGGTTATCAATAATTTATAAATTTAACATAATGGTTTCTTAAATTGTAGAAGAAATGTATTTGATTTTTGAAACTTAGGCTTAACAATATATCGCAACAATACGCTTAAAACAGATTAAACGCTGACTTTTTTTCAAATGAATAAAAAATAAATTTAAAAATATTGAAAACAAATATTACTTAAATGCCCGATAAAATAATTAGAATTGTTTAGAATACAATTAATGAGTGACCACGATTGGCGAAGACGCACCGAAATATTGCTCTCGGCTGTCGCTACGGCTGCGCTCGGAGTGCGAGCGTGACAGACAGAAGTAAAGAAAGAGAGGCCCTTATGCTAGAAAAATTCGAATCATGTTAAATTCCTGATTGCTTTCTCGTCAAACACGCTCTCACACATGCTTGCGTGGCTACGTCGCGTCGTTTGTTTGGCTAGTGCGAGCGCGACGGAGTGACGGAAAGATAGAGACAAAGCGAAGTCTTTGTCAGTGTTTATATCCGGAAACACAGTAGGCCACATCGAGAAGGAATTATTACGAAAAAGAGGGAAGGGTAGACACTTTCGTGATGCACGCATTAGTACATCATTCGGAAATTTTCAAAGTGTTATCAATAATTAATGTGTTTCATTTTTAGAACTTCGATACATATCAAAGCGTATCTTCAAATGTCTACAAGCTCTTCTTTAGTATATAATAAAATTATTCTATAAACAGGTCTTCCAAGAAGAAGTAGCAAAATTTTTTTTATCGGGTTATCTGGCACTGTCAAATAATCTTTGTTACATGCTTCGTATCGACACTTTACCATCTCGGCTATTGAATCTCCAAATTGTTTTTTATCTATTTGTAACAGTGTTATGATATTACTTAAAAACTATTTTTTGTTCAAACCCGTCGTTGAAATATACGTAAGATTAACGGACATGATGACGTTGTTATACATAATTCGAAAAATGTTTACAAGGATATACATTTGACCAAATTAAAGTTCTAAAGTTAAAAACATTTTTCAGCAATTCACACTAACCATTATTTTAAATTTACCCCGTTTTCATAAAACCATTTTGGCCACTTCTATGTTTATTATAATTTTCGAATTAAGAATTTAAAAACCAAAGGTACAAAATCGTCACTGTCTTGCAATAATTAAATGTTTATTATTTTGTTAATTCCTAAAAATGTGTTTTCTTTTTCAATATTACTGACAATATATGCAAGTCCTAGTACCTAGACTAAATGTTTACTGTCTCCGGAAGAGTCTCTGATTTTTTTTATTCACGTCTTCTAAGAATTTTAAAAATTTTAAAATACATAATTCTGGTTACTATATTTTTTAAACATAAATAACATTTAAAGGATGATTTTTTACATTTTGCCACATCATGATTGCAAAATTATTATAATAATGAGATCTGTATATTCCTTTATTTTCCTGCATTCCCTGATTTCTTTATTTCTTTAATAACAAGTATTTCAATAAAAAACATACTGTACTTTACATAATTCTACGAATGGAGTGAAATCCATAAAAAGCATCGAAAATGCAAATCTATGGCCCAAGTACAAGAGAATGTTACATTGGAATAGGTTGCTCATTAACATAAACTGCATTTTACACTGGATTTGAAATCAATCAAATGTGAGCAAGTACAAATTATTGTAGAGCAACGACACAATACTATCGCTAAGTAAATATATACAATTAACTAAATTTCCCAAAATATGGTGTCTTCTCATTCAATGACTAAATCTGTTTACTGCTCTATTAAATGTACTTGGTGGCCCGCTTTTTACGAAGGTTCGATGGTAAAAAATACCTGTAGTATCAACTCTCCTAAGCTTAAATAGTTGGGAATGTGCGACATTAAAAGAGAGTTGCTAAAACACAGTATAAAGTCGGCTTCTTACTGTTTAGAATGAAAGTCCTTTAAATATCTCACGTGGTTCCTTTTTAATTTATTTTAACATCAATTGTTGAAATACACTACAATATGTATATGTAGTTTCCTCTCACACACATCCAGATTGTTAACATATTAAATTAGAAATGTTTGTTACGTTACGTTTTTGGCATCAAGCTTCGTAAAAAGCGGGCCACCAAGTACATTTAATAGAGCAGTAAACAGATTTAGTCATTGAATGAGAAGACACCATGTTTTGGGAAATTTAGTTAATTGTATATATTTACTTAGCGATAGTATTGTGTCGTTGCTCTACAATAATTTGTACTTGCTCACATTTGATTGATTTCAAATCCTGTGTAAAATGCAGTTTATGTTAATGAGCAACATATTCCAATGTAACATTCTTTTGTACTTGGCCCATAGCTTTGCGTTTTCGATGCTTTTTGTGGATCATATTTTCCTTAACTCCAGTGACTAAAAGAACTCACAGGCCTTCCAGTTGAAATGTTAAATGTGTTCCGAGTGTAACTTCCAAAACCCGAGATACAGTGTAACAAAATTGTGCAACATATCAGTGTCAGTGATCTTAAATTTAAAATTGAAGAAGATTCTAATCTGTGTCAACTATTAATTAGCCAGACCTCATCTCTACCACAACCTTCTTTATCTTTTCATCATCACCTTTCGATCGTAGTACGACTCATTGTCAGCCCCATCCCGAGTAAAGTGGTCTAACCATTGACTCACAAGGGGGCAAAACTCAGACTATCGTGAAACAATTCGAAGCCGCACCGTAACCGTAAGCTCGAGGCGTGACACATAGTCCTGACGTAACAGTAGTGTATGCATGTTTATTAAAAAAGGCGTCAGGGTGACGTCGTGAGACTAGTTGGAAAAAGATTCGAGGGGAGATTCGTCGTGAGGAGACAGTTGCGAAGAGTATTATTGCCACGAGTAGTTTTGTGTGGATTAGTGTTTTGAGAAGTCGTTGCGAGGAGAAATATCCGTGGAGAAAGATTGCGAGGAGGCTGTAATCGGGAGTAAATAATAATAAGTATTGGTAACAAACACCTTTTAAACTATCAAACAAAGAACACCTAGTTTACCGCACCACAAGAATATCCCACACTATCTAAATTGTTATTCGGTAAATACAATAAAACAATGGAAGGTGGACGAGCTGACACGTATTGTTCACCGTGACCAACTTTTAAGATAAGCGCCCCGTAACAGAGTGTCCGAAAATCGCCGCACATCAAAATTAACCTAGTCAAAACCGTCGACACTTGGAGATGTCTAC
This sequence comes from Mimumesa dahlbomi, assembly GCA_917499265.3. Taxonomy (NCBI): domain Eukaryota; kingdom Metazoa; phylum Arthropoda; class Insecta; order Hymenoptera; family Crabronidae; genus Mimumesa; species Mimumesa dahlbomi. Next base: position 2,601,387 of record OU824118.1, on the reverse strand, counting down.
GCTTCTGAAATTCCTCCTTGTAACTTCAATTCCCCGAAGTTTCAAAACTTCAAAGACTCTGCACCGCGAATGTTCCACACCCCAATTATCTATGTAGGAATAAATGATAATTGATTGATAGTTCTTTAAAATACCGGATGAGCTTCTAAGTTTGTGGGAAATGATTATTGTTTAGGGTTTGTTTACAAAAACAATCAAAATTCGATACTCTTCTGATAAATGTTCACTTAATCTATGCTCACAAAATTAACAAAATAGGACACTCTATTCTGTACTCGTAACACTCGCAAAACTCGCACAAAGTACTCTCACAACGTCGCACTCTTCTTCCTCGCGTTCAACTATCATTCTCTCATTCGACTCTCATTCGCTTCCTTATACACGCATTTTTCTCACTCACTCTTCATTCGCTTTCACTCGCGCTTCTTTCCATTTCACTCGCATTCTTTACTCTCTCACTCACACTCATCCCTTATACCTACGACAAGGGTCTACGGACCGCCGCCGAAGAGCCGACCGGATTTTCCCAGAGAAACGCACATGGTGGTCGCGCTTCACCCGCTTCCCTTGTCCCCCATAAACTCGCATACTTTCTCCTTCTTAAAACAGCATTTGGCAAACACATTCATGCACTCGAAAACACTGGGATTCATTCGACAGTTACTTTGCTTATTTTCTAAAACCCCACATCTATATTCCGACTTCCTCCACGGACTCAATGTCACCTTTTCGACACACGGAATTCCCATCAAACCGCGTGTCACTGTGTACCACGCTTTTCACGACAAACGGTTCGTGTTAGATTACACCAGCAATCGAAAGTCCGGGAATCCCATTATTTCCCGGCACATATTATAAATATCGAAAGGTTTCACCCCACCTCCCAAACAAAACACAAAAAAACAAAACCATAATTCGAAGGATTAACACCTCAGGGAAGTGATACCTTTTAACACGTGCCAGGGTTCCATAGATTTCCAAGACGCGCAGGTCGTCGGGCTCTCGGATGACCAGATTAAACTGATCGCCCCGGATGTATCGTGTACGACGCGGTAAGAGAATTTACGGATTAATCACTCTTTCTCTTACAAGCACCGAGTGAACACGTCTACAGGGTGTCCCAGGAATTTGGTCGCATCCGGAACCAGGTGATAGCTGAGGTAATACCAGCCTTCGGTCAGTACGACTAACGGTCCCACATGACGTACATGCATGCCACTTGCAGTAGGTACTTGTGGGCCGTTCCCAAAATTCCGAAAACACCCCCGTTTCCCTCTGAGTGGCTATCGCAAAATCCTATCAAGGCCCAAGGTCCGCCATGGGAAACTTGGAGGAGGAAAGGTTAGCCGCGAGGAACGGAGGCTGTCAAGGAAAGAGTCAGAATTTCAAAGTCAACCGAATTAGAAACATCAAAATTACACGCGACATTGCATACTAGTGACAACACTTGAACATTTCACAAATCCATTATTCTTATATTATTTTTGTTATTTTTTGAAATAAGTTTTACTGTTACTCGTTTTAAAAAATAAAGACTGTGACTGCACATCAGCGCTAAATATCCATGGTTCGACATTTAATTACCCGAACACTGTTTGATTACTTTTAACGTTCGATTCTAATGCTTGTTCCAAATACTTGGACCTGAATCTTTTCCGCGAATAATATTAGTTGTATTTATCACATTTCGTCACCTTATCCTAGTGTGGCAAAGTTTACATATAAATTCCCTGAGACGGTAGCCCCCAATTGACTACCACTGCCGGAGCTGCGAACCACGGGCAGCGCCGATGAGTCGGCAGAATTAGACAATATATAAAAAACTAAGGAGTTCGATGCCTCGCATAGAGTTTAGGCTTATGATTGGGCGGTGCGTGCGACAACAAAGTGTATATAAAGCGGCGCAAAACGCACCTAGAGTTACTTATTATTCCTCAGTCAAACTGGAAACATACGTAGCATTCAACCACAATTTGAACAACCTTCGATAAATTGATCATTAAATAAATGCATATTAAGAATATTGCGATTAGAATAGGAGGAGTGAGCGAATGAGAGAGAGAGAGAGAAAGATAGAGAGAGCATATCCTTATATCACCAATTTCCAAATTCCTAAAAGACACGGAAGTAACACCACGGCATTGCGCTGTGACCTATCTCGAGTGTCTATCCTTCGTTCCTTCGGAAGTAACACCCGGTCATTGCGACCGGACCTATCTCGAGAAGGACAATCCACCCTGGAGGGAGTAACACCCGGACATTGCGACCGGACCTATCTCCAAAGGGGTTTCCTACCGTACCAAAGTAACCAAATCTGCACCTTCGTGCCTAAGTAGTAGCGGCTGTCCATTGCGGTCAGACCCCGATCTCATCCATCGTTCCATAATCCATATTCCCCATCTCTGAATGCGTGAGAAGAGTGCGAAAAGAAACTCTGGGCATTTAAAGCCGAAAATAGAATAAGTCGAGTGCGAGTGAGACGACGAACGACGTGTGTGTGAGAGAGAGATCGAGCGAAAACAGCGCCAAACAGCTGATCGCGTACGTGTGCAAGAGTGTGTGTTCGGGCAATACTATAGGAATTAGCGCAGGGACTTCTGTAAATACCAACATTAGAATAGGGAATTTATATTAAGAGGAATATAATTAGGAAAACGCGTGTATGGGAAATGTGTGATAGCGTAGGAAAATAAGCAATTGTACAGTAGAGATTAAGAGAACTGAATAAATCAAGAGTTCATGTTATACGGTTTCACATTTCTTTATCGGCCTGCCCCGAACCTATTCATAAAGTAAGGTGCGGTCCTTTGGTTGTCAAACGCTAGAGGGACGTACCGTTACATTTGGCGCCCAACGTGGGGCAGGTACGATTTAAAGAAGTGAAGCGATACTGATTAAACGCGCAAAAATGGACAAAACGCGTATTGGAGGGGTAAAAGACTCCGGCATTGATGGAGGCGAGGAGTCGTACGATATTTCTGCCGCGGACAGATGGTCCTTACCGCGGGTGGTAGAGGAAGGTACAAGCGATAATAGGAGCTTGAGAGACGAAATAGTCGACATAGAGGCAAGAAGTTTGATCACCACAGACGCTACACCACGACGATGGGCCAAGAGATTAGAAACAGTGCCAGCATCGGAAGGAGAATCATGTAGGGAAAGCGGCGCGCATCAGGCACAAATGTCCGAAATAATGGCAGCAATAGCTGCCCTACAAAATAGTTTGACTGAAAAATTGGAAGGCTTTCGGCAAGACGTCCGAGACGAATTACAGAAAGGTCTCGACGACACACGAAAGAGTCTATCCAAAGAGAACACCGACATCAGAACAAAATGTGAATCGGAACACAAGAGCCTTGACCAGAGAATAAAAGCGTCTCAGGAGCATACCTTGTCGACGGTAGGTGAGATAAGTAACCTACTGCGGGAAGAGATTAACGGCAACTGGGAAAGGACTCGAAGGACGGACCAACACAAATTAAGAGGGGAGATGGGAGAAATGCGCCAAAAATTGGAGAAGGATCTAGGAGTGGTGGCAGATAAACTAAAGCTCCAGGAAAACGACATTCGAACAGTCGCTGCAAATTTCCGTGTGGTAAATGCCGAGATAGGAAACACCAGGTCAAAGATAAATGAACACGACCAACGTCTAACAGAATTAGAGGACGTCTGGGTAAGAGGTATGCCGCCATCGAACAATGCAGGAGGAAGGACGACAGCACCGTGTCCTGAAAGACTCTCGTTCGATGGATCGGGAAGAACAAGACCCATGGCGTTTCTCCGAGCGTTGAGGGCTTACTGCGAAGAGGTGCATGGTCGTGGGGGTAATATTAGATTCACTCTCGACCAGTGCCTCAGAGGAGCCGCTCAGGACTGGTGGTTCCTGAGAGACGAGGAACATATAACCTTCGAGGAATTCCAAGGGATCTTCATAGAGCGATTTTGGAGCCCAACGGTCCAGGCCAAAATAAGGAAAAACTTGGACATGGGTTACTATACGGTGGGAGGTAAAGAGACTCGAGTAGAATACGCTACGAGAGTGATGGGGAACGTAAGAGAATTAATTCCAAAAATGGCTGACGCTTCCATCATCGATTACTTGTCCCGGCATTTCGGAGAAAGGGTAGAACAGGAGGTCATCCTCCAACAAGTTACGACTTACACTGGCCTACTCTCGATTCTGGAACGACACGATAGCGCGTCAGCGGCAAGCGCTAGACGAAACACAAGGGCTAGCGGACCACGATATATGGGGGGGCAGCAGATGCAGCCCTCACATAGGGAATATGAGCCGAGATCGACGCGCATGAACGTGATCCAACAACAGCAGGGTTCGGCCCAAGGCCCAAGCGGAAGAGACGAAAGACAGAGAATGGAGGGTCCACGGATGGCGAGGAGACAGTCACCGGTGAACCAAAGACCTTCGGGAAACGAATAAACGTTGTGCCAAAAAGCGCTGGTGCGCGGAGATCTGCACCAGAGACGGGCGCAACGAGAAACAAAAGGCAGGAGAAATTAAAAAGGAAAAGGACGGCGAATAATCTGACGTTTGAACCACCTCGTGAATACTTGAGAGACGAGGGCCCGATTACCAAGGCGAAAGAACGAAAAGGTTGTCCGATAGTCAAAGTGGACATCGAGAACCAAACGATAGAAGCCCTCGTGGATACCGGAAGCGAAGTTACATGCATTTCCGAGGAGTATTACGAGGAGAAGAAAAGGTTCTTCCAGAAATGTCCTACGCTTCCCATGGTGGGCATCAAAGTAATCGGAGCAACGGGTAAGGCGTCAGGAAGATTAAAAGTACAATTCTTTGCACAATTAAGATTGGGAGGGGTAGAAATATCACAGAATATCCTGGTGGTACCCAAATTGGTGCAAACGTGCATAATTGGGATGGACGCATTAAGTGAATTACACGCAAAAATTGACGTAGTAAGGGAGCAGTTAGAAATCAGGAAAGGAGAAAAGAATGGAGAAACAGCAATAATAGAATGGGAGAAAAGGGATATAACAGAACAACGGATAAGAGTTATCGGAGGGTATGGCGTCGCAGTAGAAGAACAGGAGATGGAACGTGAAGAGGATAAGGGGGAAAAGGAGATTGTAAAGGAAGAGATTGCGGACCAAGGTGATACGGCAGAGTCGGAAGTACGCGGGACGGACCTTGAATCGGAAGTAGGAGGAAGGGTAGATTTAGAAAAGCCGGAAGGACAGGCCCGGGAGAAATTAGTAGATGAGGAGGAAAATGGTTGGAGTAAAGACGGGGCAAAGGTCCGAGGCTTGATGTTTGACGGGAGAAAACGATCAAGGTTTGAGGAGCGTACCGAAAGAGCAAGAAGAGGAGAGCACAGGTCCAAAATCGAATCCGAGGAGCTGCAGTCGGAGGAATTGCAAGAGAAGGAAATAGAGGAAAAGCTGAGGGAAAGTAGCGAACTCAGCGACGAAAAGAAAAAGGAGTTTCGGCGCATGATCATAGGATACAGGGACATATTTGCGAAACGACCAGGGAGAATATCCGAATACCAACATGCGCTAAAGGTGACAACTAAAACACCTTTCTATGCGAAATCATATCCAATCCCAATGGCAAGGAGAGACGCGGTACGAACGGAAATAAATAAAATGATGCAACATGGAGTCATCCAACGCTCGGATAGCCCATGGATAAATCCGATGGTTACAGTCGTCAAGAAGGATGGATCCATCAGACTCTGTTTGGACGCGCGAGGACTAAATAAAGTTCTGGAGGAAGATCGCGAACGACCACAGAATATAGAGGAGCTGTTTCAACGATGCAAAGACGCAAAAATCATGAGCAGTCTGGACATGACGAGTAGTTTCTGGCAAATCCCACTGACGCCAGAATCTAGAAGGTATACCGCGTTCCTTCATGAAGGAAAATGCTACGAATTTACCGTCACACCATTCGGACTGAAAACTAGCAGTGCGAGTCTTATACGTGGTCTAGACTTTGTATTAAGAGATTTGGGCGAACATATTATCAATTTCGTCGACGATCTCTTATGCATTTCGCGAAACGAGGAAGAACACATTCGGCATCTTCAGCAAATATTTGAAAGATTCAGACAGAGCGGAATGACCCTAAACTTTAAGAAATCGCATTTCTTTAGGAAAGAGGTTAAATTCCTAGGGCACATACTGAGCGTAGAAGGCATAAAACCCATGCCTGAGCGAGTAGACGAAATAAAAAATTTTCCAGCACCAAGAAACCAGAAACAACTACGGGGCTTTTTGGGGCTGGTGAATTTCTATACGAAGTTTTCACGATTGCATGCAGAAGCAACAGTTCCACTGCTAGCACTATTAAAAAAGGAAACTAAATGGAATTGGGAGGATGATAAACAAAAGGCGTTCGAAAGGGTGAAGGCGTTATTCTGTGAGTCGATAGTCCTGCGACATCCAGATAATACGAAGGAATACATATTACATACTGACGCGAGCGACTATGCTTTAGGGGCAACACTGGGGCAATATGACGAAACAGGGGAGTTACATGCGATAATATTTGCAAGTCGAAAATTGCACGGAGCGGAAGTCAATTACTTCACTACCGAAAAGGAGCTATTAGCTATCGTATGGGCACTAGAAAAGTTTCGATCATATGTCTTGGGAGCTAAGATCCGAATTATAACGGACCACAAAGCCCTGACATATATCCAAACATGTCAGTTTAACAACTCGCGCCTGATCAGATGGATGCTAGCAATCCAAGATTATGATTTCACGATTGAACATTGTCCGGGAAGCCGAAATAGCGTAGCCGACGTCTTGAGCCGTGTGACGTCAGATGTCGAAGTAATAAATAGTACAGGCAAGGACATCTATGTGTACACACTATTAGCTCGCAAGCCAAACCGCGAACTCGCGAAAAAGATACGGCTAATGGGTGAAATTCAAAAGGAAGACCCGAAATTGCGGAATATAATAGAGAACATAACTGAAAACGGTAAGGAGAAAACGATGGGCACATATAAGATAGCGGACTCGATCTTAAGAAAACAAGATCAAAAGGGAAATTGGAAGATTTGCATACCTATAAACATAATTGATGAGTTGGTTATCGAAATGCATGAGTTGCATGGGCATGTAGGACCGAAAAAGATTTTTCGTATGTTGAACGAAGATTTCTGCTACCCGAAATTTTTAAAGAAAACAAAGCAGATACTAGCGTCATGCGATTCATGTCAACGTAATAAAATAGCCAATCAGACGAGTCATGCGGAAATGCAAACAATAATTCCGGAAGGTCCAGGCGATCTTGTGTCCATAGATTATTTTGGACCATTACCAACGTCAAAAGGGGGATGCAAATATATTTTAGTCACCATTGATGCATTTTCAAAATATGTGGTTCTATATCCGTTGAAAAAGGCTACGACGGCAATAACTATAAATAAAATCTTCTCGCACTATATTCCGCAAATAGGAAAACCGAAAAGATTGCAATTCGATCATGGGACGCAATTCACATCGAATAAGTGGATTGACAAATTAAAAAAGGAAGGAATACAGGCGGTATTCTCTTCAATACGTCATCCACAAGGAAACATCGTAGAACGCGTAAACCGCGAATTGGGACGATTTTTCCGAACATTCGTCGGTGAAAAACACACCAATTGGATGACGTGGGTGAATATAATACAGGATATTATAAACGAGGTACACCATGAAACCACCGAATTCACCCCAGTCGAACTGCAATTCGGAAGGAAACCGTCGAGGATATGGAAAACTTGGATGAAAACGGAAAAAGAGGAAAGCAAAGACGATGCGATAGAACAAAAGATAAAATTGACAAGAGAAAGAATCATGAGAAAAGGAAAAAGTAGAGCCGTCAAATTCAACAATAAGCATCGAATGACGACCTTCGACGAAGGAGAATTGGTACTGGTAAAAGCGTGTAATTATTCAAAGTCTTCGAGTAACAAATTAGCAAAATTCTTCTCGGTATATGAAGGCCCCTACAAGATAAAACAAAAGATTTTCCAAGGAACATACATGCTGGAAAATTTAGAGGGAACCAAGGAAAGAGGAATGTTTCACGCTAATAATTTAAAAAGATATATAAATCCATCTGATAAAAGCGGTTGGAAAGACGTAAAAACAAAACACATGGACGACAAAGGCACAACGGTTGGCGTGCTATACATAAACACGGTGAAACGAACGGAGGACATAAAGTACGGTAGAAACACAGTATATAGACGAAATGGAAAGAAAGGAAGAAAAGATATCTACGAAAAACGTGGAAGTACAAGTGAAAAGGGAGGATTTTTCTCGGGAAATAGGAACGCAAACGGGTCAGCAAGGAAGCTGGGAGGAGAAGAAAATCCAGGGAAACCTCCGGAGATGGAAAGGCCCTTGGAAATCGGCCGATGGACCCAGCATCCAAGGAATCGGTACACAGACGCGCTGCAAGATCCCTGGAAGAAGAGAAAAAGCAGTACAAACTTTCCCGACTGGTCTCCGAATCCGGAAAATAGAGACGCCGGATCGAGAGACAATAAAAAGCATCCAGGAAGCGGTAAAAAGACAGAAGCGACTCCGCGAGGATGCCGAGTGGCGTCCGCACATCTGGGAGATCCGCAATTATATAATTGCACGGGAGTTTGCAGAAAAATGGGAAGAAATAGCAAATATAAATCAACGCCACGTGGTCCGAAAAATTTAAAAAGATCAACCGATCTAAAGAAGTGCCAGAGAACCGCGGACGGGGGCACTAGCGATCGGGACGGGGTCCTCCAGGAACGGGCCAATCAGATCCCAATCTGCCTTGCGAAACCTGGAAGGGGGACCGGGAAGTCGTCGAGCTTATTTAAGGAGCAACCGAACGATCGCGGGCCACTTGTAATCGATACTGCTACTAATAAAATCAATAAAACGAAGATGTGTGATCTAATCGACCGAAAGCGAAAAGTGAAGGTGACTGCCGTAGAAAGCCCTCACAGTTTCTGGATACGGTACCTCGACCAAGAGGAGGAGGTGCTCGTGCGGGAGATAGAACTGACAAGAATCATCCGAAGGGACGGGGAGTGGCTCCGATGGCTACATCCCACGGAGATGTTGGTGGGCGCAGGGGTGGCGGTTCCTCGCCAAGAGGGATGGCGCACAACGTTCGAACGTGCCCGGATCGAGAAAATTCTGCACGGATCCCTCAGGGTACGACGGATGGACACCGGAGCGGCAGACACATTCGAGATGGGGAAGCTGTACACCCTCCCGAAAAACATCGAGGAAGCGCCGAGCGCAGCGACATGGTGTGCCTTATGGGGAGTGGAGCCGCTTCCCAAACGTCCCTCATGGTTGAGGAATCCAGCTATCACATTCCAACACGCCACGAAGAACCGTATCGGTACCGTGGAATGGAGAGGCCGAGACGACCAGGGGAAGGAAATGATAGACCTTCATCTCCAATGGAACGATCCCACGCCGTTGAACGTTGCCGAATGGTGGAGGGGTTTAAATATATAAGGTAGATTTAAGAAGTTCATGTTAAAAAAAAAAAAAAAAAAAAAAAAAAAAAAAAAAAAAAAAAAAAAAAATATATATATGTACATAGAAGTAAGAATTAGAATTAAGGCATACGAAAGGAAACATTTATACTGTAAGTGGCAAAAATAAGAATAAATATCAACCGAGTGCCACTATAATAATTATTTTGTACTAATTATATTTTGTTTTTGAAAATAGTCACATAAGATAACAATAAATGTCGTCAAAAGGAATACCATATGATTATTTCTCGGTATAAATTGCATAAGATAAGATAGAAATAAGAAAGAAGAAGAGGGAAGTGTGAGAGAGCAGTTCCGAGGGACGACGACGATGAAGATCGGCCATCCATGGACATCGTCCGAGGAGTGTCCGATCTGGGGGGGCGTTGAGACGGTAGCCCCCAATTGACTACCACTGCCGGAGCTGCGAACCACGGGCAGCGCCGATGAGTCGGCAGAATTAGACAATATATAAAAAACTAAGGAGTTCGATGCCTCGCATAGAGTTTAGGCTTATGATTGGGCGGTGCGTGCGACAACAAAGTGTATATAAAGCGGCGCAAAACGCACCTAGAGTTACTTATTATTCCTCAGTCAAACTGGAAACATACGTAGCATTCAACCACAATTTGAACAACCTTCGATAAATTGATCATTAAATAAATGCATATTAAGAATATTGCGATTAGAATAGGAGGAGTGAGCGAATGAGAGAGAGAGAGAGAAAGATAGAGAGAGCATATCCTTATATCACCAATTTCCAAATTCCTAAAAGACACGGAAGTAACACCACGGCATTGCGCTGTGACCTATCTCGAGTGTCTATCCTTCGTTCCTTCGGAAGTAACACCCGGTCATTGCGACCGGACCTATCTCGAGAAGGACAATCCACCCTGGAGGGAGTAACACCCGGACATTGCGACCGGACCTATCTCCAAAGGGGTTTCCTACCGTACCAAAGTAACCAAATCTGCACCTTCGTGCCTAAGTAGTAGCGGCTGTCCATTGCGGTCAGACCCCGATCTCATCCATCGTTCCATAATCCATATTCCCCATCTCTGAATGCGTGAGAAGAGTGCGAAAAGAAACTCTGGGCATTTAAAGCCGAAAATAGAATAAGTCGAGTGCGAGTGAGACGACGAACGACGTGTGTGTGAGAGAGAGATCGAGCGAAAACAGCGCCAAACAGCTGATCGCGTACGTGTGCAAGAGTGTGTGTTCGGGCAATACTATAGGAATTAGCGCAGGGACTTCTGTAAATACCAACATTAGAATAGGGAATTTATATTAAGAGGAATATAATTAGGAAAACGCGTGTATGGGAAATGTGTGATAGCGTAGGAAAATAAGCAATTGTACAGTAGAGATTAAGAGAACTGAATAAATCAAGAGTTCATGTTATACGGTTTCACATTTCTTTATCGGCCTGCCCCGAACCTATTCATAAAGTAAGGTGCGGTCCTTTGGTTGTCAAACGCTAGAGGGACGTACCGTTACATCCCCCAATTCTAAATCTGGATTTGAATCCCGCAAGAGATTGGAAACGCGGCAGATATTCTTTTCACATTACTTGTGCTTTAACAGCTTCAAAGGATTGCAACAATATTTGCAAAATATATTGAAAAAACCCTGATCACTTGACGTGGAACGCACCATATATTATTCCAATAATCATTCCCAATCGTAAGAAAAAAAAACGTGAAGGGAAATTGTTGAGCCTTTGACGGACTCTTTAACGCTCAAACGCGAGCAAATTGTGGTGTTCTGCGGCGTGCAAACTCCTTCTAAGGGCAAAAACCCTTTTAAAAGTAAGTTGAGTGGTTCTTTGTTCGAGAAGATAGTCGCATCAAATTAAGCTGAAAGTAAACATAATTAGGGATGTAATTAACGTAACGAATTTTCGGAAAAGAAAGTACGGGAAAATTATGTCGCGATATTTTCCAAAGCCTTTTACTTCACTAGAGTTACAATTGAACGTTAACAAAATTCCCGGGTATATTTTCCACATGAGCAACAATTACCTAGTGTTGTTGTTACACCTTATTTAAGAATCCAGAGGAAAGTTCAACATGTTTTTAAATTATGTGATTTCCTCTTTTGATGCTTTCCGTAAGAAGTTTGATTGTAAATCGTATGATTTTTATTTTATTTTATTACGTAGTATTATCAGTATTTCGTTATTAGTTTAAAAAATTATAAATAACAAATCGGAAAACATGTCATACTTCCTAGCTGAAAAATACTCATACAATTTCCATTCATATTTATCCGATCTCGGAAACAACCTAATATTTTCACCGATTTAACATCCTTCGCCATTCCTTTCCATGTATCTACATATTGTGCCAAAAGCAGCCCTTTCAACCTTCCCTCTTCAAAACTAATGAAACTCCTACACTCGCGTCACACGCAAATGAGGCTAGTTAACACCGTAATTACCATGTTTTTGATACTGTCGTTTCGTTTCGTCGGAATCTGTTGATGCAACAACTAGAAAAAACTAGCGAGGACTGGGTCGCCACAAATTGAACAGATCGTAATTCACAATCCTGAAGAACCCTGTCATACGGAGAGAAGATGGGTGACGGGTGACAGATTGTTAGGATAAACAAATTACCGCGATATCGACGGTAATTGCTACTAGCTGATTATGAGTGGGTCAGCTGTATTTAAGGGGTATACCTAGTCAGCAAGTTCAAAATTATCGATTTTTGGATTTTCCATTTTCTTTTAGTATGACGTCTCTAGAATATTTCCTGAAAGTTTCACTTAAATCGGCTAAAAATTGAGGGAACTACGCTGGTTTAAAGAGATATCCGTCAGAGAACATTTGACGCGCAAATTGCGCGGAGCTGCTATCGGACTGAATTGTCTCTTTTTCGACGGTTAAAAACAAGATTTGCACGAAACTTTGCATACTTGCTCTGCATCTCAAAAACTGGTCGATGAACGAAGGAATTTTATTTTTGATGAGAAATAGATTTTTTATGAACAAAAGAAGACAAATTTTAACACGAAAAATTCGTATTTTTGCTTCCAACGTTTGTCACATTGTAAAAAATCAAGTTATTGTAAAATCCTTCGTTCATCGACCAGATTAATTAATACGAAATCTAAATCCGTTTGAATTTTTTATTTCAGATTATCTAGTACTGAGAAATCGTGCTCACCGCCGAGCGCCTCCGAAAAAACCTGTCGCGGGAAAATAACTACAGTGGCTATAGTTTAAGATATTTTTAATTTAAAAAATTATGGAAACTTCTTTGATAGATGTACATTGTGATAGGCTATCGAACAAATAAAAGTACCTTACAGTTTTTTCTATTTTAATTCGCAAAAAATACGTTTTTTTCGCCTTCCTGACTAGGTATAACCCCTTAAACCAGCAACGTAATTCGATTGTTTCGGATTTAAAACGGACAAGTATAGCGAGTTAAGGGGGGGGGGGTGTAAGGGTTTACGTTATCGAGAAATCGATTTTTTTTTGCTTTTTCTTATAGTTCAATATTTCGAGAGTATTGTCCCAAAATTTTAAGATAATCGGAGAAAATCTCTCAAAGTTATTGACCAGTTAGTCGTTATATTTTCGGTCGGGCGTTTGCCGCTCACATCACTGATTTTATAATAGTAATGTGGGATACGAAAATCTGAAATACGGGATTGTAAAGTGTAAATGAAAAGCGTTTATACTGAGTGGCGAAGCGACAAAAAAATTAAGGAAAAAACGGAGAAGTAAAATACTCGGCGGAAAAGGAATTTATCTTCATTTTTCTACAGTTAAATCTTTAAACGCGGTTTTCTCGAAACCATGTTTTCAAAGTCCGTGATCACTGCCATTTAAAACATACTTCACCGATTCTTTTCAAACTTGGTACATACCTTCCATATACAGGGTGTAACAGAAATTCTGGGACACTTGGGGTTTATGGATAATAACCCGGAGGAAGTTTATGCCAATGTACGGCGTTCAATGAAGAAACCATTGCGGAAATTTATCGAGGTGAACGGACACCAATTTTAAACAATTCGTTTAAAGGTAAGATGAATACTGTAATAGAATACGTAATACATTTTTTAGTGTAAATCACAGGACATGTCGGTGCCATATGTAAGATGTAGGTCAGCCGTAGGCCAGGGCGAGTCCGTACCACATGTAAAAAGTAGGTCAAACGTAGTCAGTAGAACTAGACATCACCAATCTGACGTGTCGGAGGCTGCATATCGGCAGGCGTCTTCGCGGCGGGCGTTAAACTACTAGTTTTAGCACCTATAATTTATAATAATATTAATTTTTTTTGGCTGTCTTCGCAAAGCAAGTCCCGATGCATTATCCACATTTTTCTCGAGGTGATAAACAGCCGCTAACATAGAAATAATTACATTTGTTTTTTATTAACAAGAATAAATGCAACTTAACGGTAGTAATCGCAGCGGCTACATTTTTTTATTAAACTTTGATCTGTTCCGGTTATATCGCAATCAAAATCACTTTTCTACGACTTACCGTTTCGGAGATATAATTTTTTAAACGTTTTTTACAAAAGGGGTTGTATCTTCGTAGGGGGTGAGCTGCGCTCCCGACTTATAAGACTTTTTTTTCTTATTTTTATGCGTTCTATCCATAAACCTCAAGTGTCCCAGAATTTCTGTTACACCCTGTATGTAAAATACCTCCCCCAACGATTAGTATGATATTTTTTTTAAGGGGTTTTTTCAGTAGCAAAATGACGGAAATTTTAGTGAAAAATCGCAATTTTTGCTTCAAACGACCACCAAAAGTTTTGAAATGAAAAAAATAACAATTAGCGATCGTTGGGGGGAGGATTTACTCATCTTCTAACTAAATTTTATTGTTATTCTGATTTCTGATACTTTTCTGCTGAGATACACTGATCACCGCAACACGTGTTTTCCGAAAGGCGCTCTCGGAAAAGCTCCGTCACCGGCTTATTTGTTGATATTTTGCAAACAAAAAATTACAAAATGTTGTTGAAATAACAATATATAATGTGCAAAAGGTTCGAACAAATTTGCTTTATTCGTTCGTCTGAAAAAATATCGCAACGAAAGTGTTTTATTTTTGCCCTGAAACCCTTACCCCCCCCCCCCCCCTTAACATCTTCCCCCTTCCTTACTCCCGTCCAAGCCACCCGCTCCCTGCCACCCTCTATTATATCGAGCGCGAAACACAAATACGCGCAACATGCGATGGTAAGCACGTGTTTGTGTTTCTATTGTCAGCCCTGTGTGAGATGTGTACGGTAGGAAATTAAATGATGTCGATTAGTGAATAACAAGTTACATACGTTGGTGCACCGCAACGAGTCTGTTTTGCACGTTACAATTTCGAAATAGGTGAATTTAATGCAACGATTGTTTCGGACGGGATGTGCATGTACATACATACGTAAAATATGAGTTCGTTGGCGATAGCATAGATTATGTTAACGTGTCTCTTTTGTTATTCTTTGTTTGTTTTATTAGGAAATTGCGGCGAAAGACAGACTTTAATCTGCTAGAGAAAAACTAGTTTTTGATATTGTGTTCACCAATTAGGTCAATAGATTGGATTAATTTCTTTTTCAGTCTTTGAAACATCTCGGTATAGATTTTGATACAGATTGCAGCAATTTATGAAATGTTTGGCGCCGGGTTGTTGCTGTATAAAAATATTAATAAATGACAGTTACGAAATACGTATATATAAGTAAGCGATTTGTTTTCATATAGACGTAACAAGTAATGTGTAAATAAAATTTATATAATGCTCTTTCCAAAATTGAACGAGAATCAATGATACACTGCGGAATAAATTTATAACAATTCCACTTCGTCACAATAGATATGCAAATTGCGACACCGGTATACAGTACACTAAAACAACGACTGATACATTGCGAGGTACGAATAAAGTCTCAGCGTTCTTGTCCGTTCCACATTTAAACGCTGTTTTTACGTATTCCCGTTTAAACGGGCACAAAAGCGGTTCCATAAAAACGCAAAGCAAGAATGGTAATAGAACCGCGCGATTCCCCCAAAACACAGTAACATTAATAGGAAGTTTTTGCGTAAGAAAATCGGCGAATATTCACTGGAATCCGTTCGAAAGTTGTAACGAATTCACGACTCTCTCGAATATCAAACGGGAGTTTCCATTTACTTCCAATTTCGATTTTGTGCCTTTTATTTTCAATATGAATGCTTGAAAGAATGCGGTGATGAACATAAATTGAATGCACATATAAAATATGTAGAACTAGATAATAAAAGAATTAAATAAAATAGAAAT
Source organism: Mimumesa dahlbomi (assembly GCA_917499265.3). Lineage (NCBI taxonomy): Eukaryota > Metazoa > Arthropoda > Insecta > Hymenoptera > Crabronidae > Mimumesa > Mimumesa dahlbomi. Next base: position 2,585,580 of record OU824118.1, on the reverse strand, counting down.
ATAGTATAAAGTCGCTGTTTCGTCGAAATCTCTTCAACACGAAGAAATTCCGTGTTTCAAAATTAATTCAAAGGAGAATTGGAGTTGAAGGTAGTCGTGAAATAAAATCAATCAATTGAGCCGCAAAGTTAATAACATTTATTGGCTCGTTGGGGAAAAAGCCGTGTGGCATAAAAAACCCCAGGAAATTACAAAGTATTACTTATCCGTAAAACGATAAGTGAGGAATGAACGTTAAATGTCTAAAATATAATATTTTAGTCGGTTCGAAATGTTACAGTGAAGGTGGGCTCCGTGGAATCTACATATGTGGGATTCGCTTATGTAAGGGAAGCGTAGTCCACATACACGTATGAAAGAGGTTGGAGTCGGTAGCTCCTCGGATCCGCCTATGACTAGATCCCTGGTGGAATCTACATAGGTGGGATCCGCTTGCATATGGGAACAGTAATCCACATATACGTATGAAGAATGGTGGAGTCGGTAGCTCCTCGGATCCGCCTATGACTAGATCCTTGGTAGAATCTACATAGGTGGGATCCGCTTGCATATGGGAAGCGTCGTCCACATATACGTATGATGGTGATGGAGTCGGTAGCTCCTCGAATCCGCATATGACTAGACCCACGGTAGCCTTTACATATACGATTTATTTATCTATCACTATTATACGGGAGGAGCAATGTTGACTGCACAGTACAAATTCACGGTCAATATAATAATTGAATTCGCGTCGTGCGGGTACAATGTCTCCGCGCAGGTCCGTCCGGTCGCGAGGTTATTCGAAGACTTACTAACTAATCTTTTTTCCTTTGTAGTTTCAAGGATCAATGCATGGTAAATTTTCTTTCTACCCTCCGCTAGGAGGTCCGGAAATTCGACTTCGGCGTTTAATTTATGGGTTGCACATGGGCCTTCGGGCCCACGTGCACTCAAGTGGTGGACAATGGGTCCTGTGTTGCGCGTTTTCTAAAATCTGTATTTTCTTCGATCGTGGGAATGTTTGTTCACGGTCGAACAGTCGCGATATAAATATAAATGTTTTTCAATTTCCTTGGCAAGTAATTCTCTATTTTTTTTAGCAATCACTTGTTTCGCGTAACTTGTACTGAACCCTCAAGTTTCAAATTCCTATGAAATGTTTATCTTAATTCATCTGTAATATTTAGAAAATCAACCACTTTTTAATGTAAGACGTATAGAATTTCCACTATCAAAAATTTATTTTCTCGACAATATTCCCGATGGTAGATATGGATGTCATTTATTTATACACCAGAAACTAGTAACAATGGCAAACAGGCAAGTCCTTGAAAATAGACATATTAAAGTAATAAAATTATTTCCAATCTAGCTTCTTAGTTTCCCGGCCGCAAAACCGAAATAACTTTAACGAAATACATGTATTTAAATTCAAAGGAAACTGCCTACACTTTCCGGTGCGCGTTACGCGCCGAGTCTCATTTTTAAATTATTCCATGAATAAATAAGAAAGAATGAGTAGGTTTCGGATACATATTTGCCACTTGATAAAATATTCCTCAAGAACGAGTCTTGTGCTGTTAATACAATTTTTACAAATGCGTTTTTAATATTGCAGCTTCGCCGAATGCCTTCTTGGTTATTTCCAAACACATATACCTTCGACTATATCATCCGAAGCACAGAATTATATATTGTATCGTAAAGCAGATAGAATTATGAAACATCTTTTGTCACGGGACATTCTTCCCACGTCGGGAAATTGTCGCGGCAGAATTGGGTCTTACACAACAATTTTGAATCGGTAAATTCAATTGATTTATCAAAATATATGCATTATAAAAGTGTTTGATACTAAAATAATTAGTTTATTCGTTAAACTTTATCTAATAATAAAGTTTGAATATTGCCAGAAATTCATTCTGACGAAAACGCAACGCTATTGGTCGCGTAGAATGTGACGTAATAGGGTTATAACTCTTTCGCGCGCTTTGTATCTTCGCCAGTATAAAGCTGGGACGAAGAGCTGTGCGAAGTATTTGCCTTGAAATTTATAAAGAGAAACGTTTGAAATATTTTCCTCACATGCAGCAAGCATGTTGGAATGTTCTCTCAAACATCGAATAACTCTCTCAATATGTATACACACGCAGACTCGCAAATCGTTTAGTTTCTAAAATTTCAGCTTTAGAAGGCTTTACACTAGATACAACAGTAGGTGGACGAATAAGTGTACCTTTTTTCTTATTGAGAAGAGTCTGAATCTGTTAAATCCCCAGTCTGTCATAACACCGCATCCTTCCGGTAACACATCTACCAATCCCGATTGTTCAATAATAAGCGTGTCGCTTATCCTACCCCCGTAGCCATTTGATATAAAATTAATAAACCTATCGGGAGACGAAGATATCAGATATTTAATGGCGTTCTTTTTTTTATATTCTGATCAAGTAAAAGCTTGGTGTACCGAATCGGTCGGTTTTTCGATTTCAATTTCGAAACAATCGATGATCGATTGCACATGACTATAATTAGCTCGAAGTGGGATTGGTAAGCTTTTTCTCACACTTATTGGGTATGGAAAATAAATCAATGTTTTTAACATATGAGCTAAGCGCGGTACAGTGGAGCTAAATATTAGCTCGCTTGTGTGTATGATACTCCGAACTGTTCGCCAATTCTTTGAAACGTGTCATCAAATTTTCTATTCATTAACGTTAATTTAATGTGCTCTACTGGAATTTCAGTTTGTGAATGTAAAATATCTGTTATCCAGTACAATTTCCTTTGAATACCAAGGTAGCTTTTGGTATTAGTGCTGATGAAATAGCTCGTCATTTTAAGTGCATTACATTGCATACGTTGTTTTTCATTTTTTCAACTTCTTCCACTTCCTCTGAATGAAGTTCGTAATCGGTAAAGATTGTCGAAAGTAACGATATCGAAGATGACAAAAAACCTTCGCTCGATTGTGTACCATTTCCGGGAACGTTAGCTGTATCCTATGTGTTTGAGACACGGAGTTTTGAGTTTAATCGGTGAACAAGTCAAAATTATGTAAAAGTCAAGCGCTCAGCACGTATTTCGCCTATGTATATGCTTCGGGAGTACCCCTATGACGTCACGTCGACTTCGGGCGAGCTCGGGCATTTCTGGAACGTTCAAATGAGAAATCTCCAGATTGCATTTTGAAGTTGTTATAACTTCATAATTATGGCATATTTTGCAAAGAGAAAAAAAATCTCTTAAAAACTTATATATGCTCCATCCATTGGCAGTGCAACCAAAAATACGTTTAACACATTGCGTACGGCGCTCTGTTCGCGCGACGCGCTCCCAGGGCCCGCGCATTTTTAGTCCTATATGTAATGGTTATAATTTTGACGCTCTCAGAAAGTTGACATTCATTTTTTTTGCTCATCATTTGTTAAGGGGATACGCAAGACTTCGTTACCCTGGTAACGTAACAAGAAAGTCTATTTTTAGTTCCTTAAATCGTCGATTGAGTCGAAAAAACTGAAGACGAGATTCTCGTCTCCCGGCCTCAACGTTCGGTTTGCTAAAGACGAGAATTCTCGTCTCCCGTACGCAATGTGTTAAGACCGAATTCCATGCGCGTCGCGAACGGACGTTTCGGAAGAATGTGTCATTCGTATTCTCTGCGCGTACGCCGAGCTGTAAAAGCTCAAACGAAAACACGCGGGTATCGTACAAAATCTGGATCCTGTGTGCGATGGTATTGCATTTATCAAACTTGCAAATTAATCGAATCTGGAAAGGCTGATTAGATTCAAAAGTCAATTCAAATATTACATTTTATTAAAGCGACATAATTTCGCACGAAAACACGTGTAATCCACCAATTTAATAATAACTACATACTTGCAATTAATATATGGATAATAAAATATTGTCAAAAGAAATATAATGTGCGTATCAAGAGACCACGTTGTGTCTCTGGCCAAGTAAGTACACGACTGGAGACACCTTGATTGACTCTTTACAGGAAAAATTAGATAGGGGTTTTCGGAGTATTCAAACGGCATTCAAGCGGAAAATTTCCTAAAAAGTACGATGATATTCTTAAAGGTGGCGTCGAGACGAGTCGATGGAGACTAATTACAAAAAAATCGGTCGAGCCAGTTACGAGATATTTAATGACAAAAGTAGTAGGATTTTGTGAAAAAGTCGTCTGCTTCTCCTTTTCCAGTGTTACGCAGCCCCTCGCAGCCATACGCCGGTATCAGATCCTAACTAACATATTTTCACACCGTGTAATCTGTTGGAAACATGCCGGAAAAAATCAAGAGACAAGTTCTTGTCTCTGGCGAAGTACAAGAGTCCCCGATTAGTATTTAGAAAATCTTCAAAGGCCGTCAATAATATATAAATTTAATAAAATGCTTTTCTAAATTGTTGAAACAATGCATATATTTGGAAAAACTTAGACTTAACAATAAATTGCAACAATATGCTTAAAACCGATTAAACGCCTACGCCTTTTTTCAAATACTAACAATGTCACCGAGATAAATCAATGAATACAAAATAAATTTCGCTAAATGTTAATAAATCGTGAGGATAGAACTCGAAACGAATGAATAAGAAACATCTAATTATTATTCCATTTCTATTTAATTACAATTCAGAGACACTGTGGGATCAAATAATGGACATAAGTGTTAATGCCCGGTAAAATGATTAGAAAAATGTTTCGAATGAAATGAATGAGTCGCCGCAGCAGGCAAAGACACACCGTCGCATTTACTCTCGGCGATCGTAGTGCGAGCGCGACGGAAAGATAGAGACAAAGTATGCAGTCGTTGTATGTAATGTTGTTGATATCCCGAGCCATAGTACGCCACGGAGAGAACGAATTATACGAAAGAGAGGGAAAGAAAGACACTTTCGTGATGCACGCGTTGGTACGTCATTTGGAAAATTCAAAGTGTTATCAATAATTTACAAATTTAACACTTAGCCGGCCATTATCAGGTATATCTACCCTTTTCCAAGCTAGTCGGGTGCCGACCGATCGGGTAGATCTACCCGTTTCCAGGTTAGTCGGTGGCCGACCGATTTTCTTTCTCTTTTCCCTCTTCTCTTTTCTGTATTTCTTATTTCTATAGAGCACAGCATATAATAAAATGCATTAATTTTGGAAGTCTTTTATTACCCAATATTACGGCTCTTTATGTTCGAAATTTCCGAAGATGCCTCTACCAGCGTACTACTTCCGAAAAATGCCCGGTGGAAACTGGGGTATCCATCGACACTCAGCTGAGATTTCGCCGAACGACAGCTGTGCCCCTCTCCCCGCTGACCGCTCGTCAATACTTTTCTCGCGTATATGCCTCCAGCTGATATTCGAACCGCGCGGGCCGGAAGTCAGACCACGATAATTTGGAAGCTTCTATCTTCAAAACGGGGCTTCAAATCAAAAAATGGTAAAGGAATTTTCGATTTCTTTTGTTATAAACAATCTGCTCGTTCCCGCTTGCCGCATAATTTTAAGACACCCGGTATAATGTTTAGGGGTAGAATGGAGAGAATAGGGAGAGAGAGGAAGGGAAGTACTGGGAGTGCGGCAAGCACGGAACTGTAGGAGTGGCTGATGAAGAGGAAAGGAGACGAGGAGAGAGAGGCAGAATGGGAAGAGCAAGGGGGGGAGGAATTTAGGAAAACCAAGAAAACAATGAGATCGCCGGGGAAGACGGGAGAGGGGATGATAAAGGAAAAAGGGTTGAAAAGAAGGAGGAAGGAAGGGGGGAAGACAAAAAGAGTAGTGTGGAAAGAGAGATATGTAGATGAGATAAAAGAGGAGAGCAGGATTATGCAGAAGGAAGGCAAGAAGGAGGAGGAAGAATTAATATGAACGGTAGAGGAAAGACCAAAAAGGGAAGTGGAGGATTTGAAAATAGAGATGGGGAGGAGTGAGGAGAGGTGGAAGTGAGAAAAGAGGGAGTTGATGACATGGATAAAGAGGATGGAGAAACAGGTGAAGAGAGGCAGGGAGGAAGAAAAGAATAGAAAGAGAGAAGGAAGAAAAGTACTGACGAAGAAGGAGGAGAAGGGGGTGGAAAGAAAGGGAAAGGAGGCAAGGGGTCAGGAAAACGAGATAAGTGAAGAGGAAAGAAGAATAACGGAAATATAGAGGTGGAAGAAAAGCAAGGAGAGGGAGGAGAGAAGAAGGAACGTCGTGATTAAGGGCCTGCAGAGGAAGAAGGAGGGAATGAAGAAGGATGTGAGGGAAATTTTAGAGGAAGGCATAGGAGTAAAGGCAGAAATAGAAGGAATAAAGGAGATAGGCACAGGAAAGGGTGGAGAAGGGTTGAGGATGGTGGTGGTAAAACTGAAGAGGGAGGAAGGAAAAAGAGAGATAATGGAGAAGAAGAAAGCTCTAAGAGGAAGAAGAGAGAGGGTAGAGGATGACCTGACTTGGAGGGAAAGAAAGATGCAGTGGTGGATAAGGAGGATAGCGGAAGAAGAGGGAAGACAAGGGAAGAGAGTCAGGATAAGCTATGGGAAAATTTGGATAGAGAGAGAATGGTGGAAATGGGACGAAGAAGGACAAGTAATAAGGGACATAAAGGGAAGGGAGAGAGGGTGTCTGGGGCGACAGGAGAGGCAGGGGGAAGGAAGATTAACGGGAGAAGGGAAGAAAGAGGGGGCAAAAGAAGGGGGACCGAGAATGAAGAGAGGCGGCGGAGGCGAATAGTGCGGGAGGAAAAAAATAAGAATAAAGGTTAAGGACGAGCGAGAGAGGGAGAGAATGTACGAAAGAGAGGAGGGGCCGGCGGAAAGCAGAGGGGTGAAGGAGTAGAGAGAGGAAGGACGAACGAGCATTGAAGTTAGGTTAAGATAGAGTAAGAAAGGAGACACCTGGGATGGCTCGTGGGGATCGAAGAAGTCGCCGAGGTAGGAGATTCCCCCTGGTTAACCTTCCGCCGCCTCAATAGGCATTTAGGATACCACTCCCATTTACATAGGGTGAGTGATTTTTTGCTTTCTTGTCGCTTTTCAAGCGTTATTGTGACTCTTATGTCACAAAACGGCGTAGAGCGGGGGCTCTAGTCGTCATTGCACTGTGACATCGATGTTTGGCAGTCGTGAGTTGTGGCCACTAATGCTGTTTTTGATCCGTGACAGTTTTTTTTTTTTTTTTAAATTATTTATAGGCAACCGATCTGCTTGCGTTCACTGTCATGAGGTCCTGGATCCATTGTTTTCTCTATAAGTAGTTGGTTCACTGTGGGGGTTGTAGTCGGTACAAATCCGACACTACCCGTCTACGCCCCTGAGTAAATAGGTGTCTTTTTGAAGATTTCCCCCACGAAAAGAAGAGTAAGAAAGGAGAAAGTATTTCGGATTAAGAGAGACGAAGCCATTGTAACCCCAAGGGGAATTAATAAAGGCTACATACATATAATGTTTAGACTTTAAAGCATAGCTCGGAGAAAGAGGAAACGGTAAGGACAGCAAAAGCAAAGATTGTGGTTAAGGAAAAGGAAGTAGAAGGGAATTAATAAAAGTATTGTCAGGAGAATCGAGGATAGTGAAGTAAAAGAATGACTCGGACAATTAAAGTAAAGAAGAGATCTATTCGTAAACCAAGGTCAAAACGTACTGTCCTGAGATGCGCAGCGCATCTCCTTATATGAAGCAGTCCTCACTTGAAAGCGCGTAACTTTCTCAGGGTGGTCTGATTTGTCACGCGTTTTCCAAATTCTTAAATCTAAACACTCTCGAACCACTCGTGCTGTCCCGAGTTTGGGAAAAACAGCAACAGTTGTAAGAAACGTCTACATAATAAAAAAATACTATACGTTATATTATTCCACTAATGAAGTGAAATCGTCAAAAAAGCATTAAAAATGCAAAGGTATAGGCTATGTACAAGAGAATGTGACTGTGGAATAACTTGCTCGTTAACATAAACTTCATTATACGAAGTATTTGAAATCAAGCAAATGCGAACAAGTACAAATTATTGTTCAGCATCGATACAATACTATCAATAAGTAAATATATGAAGGTAACTGATTTTCACAAAAAATAATTTCTCCTCATTTAAGTAATAAATCTGTTTATTTCTCGATTAAATGTACTTGGTGGCCTGCTTTTTACGAATCTTGATGTCCAAAATGGAACGTAACAGATATTTGTACTGATTTTTAAATTACTTAACAAATTAACAATTCGGATGCATCTGAGTGGAAAAATTTAACAAGTTATCAATCTGGATGTGCCTGAGAGAAAATTACACATACATATTGCCATGTGTTTCAACGATTGAAGATAACATAGATTAAAAAGAAACTTCATGAAATATTTAGAAGATTTTCATTCAGTACAATAAGAAGCCCACTTTATACTGTGGTTTAACAACTCTCTTTTAATGTGGAACATCCCGAACTATTTAAGCTTAGGGGAACTGATACTACAGGTATTTTTCACCATCGAACCGTCGTAAAAAGCGGGCCACCAAGTACATTTAATAGAGCAGTAAACAGATTTACTCATTAAATGAGAAGACACCTAATTTTGGGAAATTTAGTTAATTGAATATATTTACTTAGCGATAGTATTGTGTCGTTGCTCTACAATAATTTGTACTTGCTCACATTTGATTGATTTCAAATCCTGTGTAAAATGCCGTTTATGTTAATGAGCAACCTATTCCAATGTAACATTCTCTTGTACTTGGCCCATAGCTTTGCATTTTCAATGCTTTTTGTGGATGTATATATTGAATATAAGTAAGAATGGAAAGAAAGCCATTCATCGTTTGCCCGAAAAAAATTATGAAAAATACACCCTTTTATCGCGCGCGCACCGTGGTCTGGTGCCTTAATTTCTCAATTATTCATCCAAGACTAGTTTGGCGGATGAAGTAAGTCCACGTGTTTCAAAAATTTGGAAGCTCCGCGTTGATTCACACTTAACATTGGAATGGACGTCTTTCATATTCCAAAGAGTTACACTTTCTAACAAGTTGCAATATTTTCAGCACATTTTCGTCTACGTAATCGTACAAAAACATTTTTACCCCGCGTCCCACTCTTTAAATTATTCTTATTTGAAGTTGTCAACGTTTAGACAGTCCGAATGGTGTTTCACATACTTACAGTTCGTATTTATCGTCATAACTCTGCGGAAATAAGAAACTCTTCTAACACATTGTTTTATAAAGGGTATAACAAAAATGCGGGGACCCTTTTCCATAATCGATAGCACACACCAAAAGATGAACAAAAGTCTCTAAAGATTTGCCGAAAAACCACTCCCAATCGAAATACAACCCCTTTTTGCAAAAATTTTTTAAAAAATCGTATCTTCGAAATGGTACATCGTAGAGGGCCGATTCTGATTGTAATATAACCGGAGAAGATCAAAGATAATAACAAAAAATTGTTACGATTATTGCCGTTAAATAGCATTTATTCTTGTTTAATCCAAACATCTTCGATTTCCTATATGGTAGCGGGTGTGTAACAACTTGGGCAAAATTAAGGGCGCTCACGAAGATTTCCTTTCTATAGGTAGTGATATTTTTTCGTAAACTTTAGTCTCTTCCGGTAATATTAAAATGATAATCGGTCCTCTACGACGTACCATAGTCGGTGTATGCCCGAAATATTTGCTCGACATCATCAGTTCTCACTTGCACCGGAAAATGTCGACTAAATAAAAAGATTTTCATTATAAACACACTAAATGCTCCTTTTTAAATTATACAATATGAAAACATATTATGATTTATGCCTGAGAAAAAATTCGGTCTTTCAACGACATATTTGGTATGAGTCGATTGTCAACGGCGAATGTTGCCACATCTCATGGAATATGGCGAAAGAAGGTAAGTTTTCTAGTGGATCGCGTCGATGAAATGATGCTATACAGAATACTAACGAAGTACCGGATTTACCGATTTGCGATATTGATTAAAATAGGTAGATTGTTTACAAAAGTTCCCCGTGCCGATATACATATAAAACAGAATATTCATATTTCGACATCGCTTTTATCTTTTTCACTCGACGACGGAGTGAACACCCTTTTTTAATCGTTTTTCCCATTTCTGCCTTTTCTCTTCAATCTCCTGCGAAACAGAAAATAGAACGGTGGACGCCTGCTCGGTATTTCCGCTGTATTTCTTTCGACTTTCTACATTTCGATATGAGATGTACCAAATGACAATTACTGAATGCGGTATTAAATGTATTCAGTGGATGGCCAGTAATTTCTTATTTTTTTTTACTATTTACAAATAAATTATAGTTCTAGTGGAGGCAATTAGATAAGTTAGCAATAATTCCTTTGTCAATCTGTGTCTACGAGTTTCGGATCGATTAAAGGAATACAAGATTGGTATCATATAAAAACAAGATTATTCATGCACTCGACATTTTTTTTACACGAGTTATTTTTTCAATGCCACCTTTGTATTTGATCTGTGATTCCTAGGAAATTAGTATTCGATAATTTTTTTGACGCCATATATGTATAATACATACCTATATTTATGTATTTGTATGTGTTTTTATCGGACAATAAAATGGTGTTTGAAAGGCACACCGTTTTCGTAACCTCGTAACATCACGACTCCCTTCGTCATTAATTAATTAGTAAGGAAGAGGAAGGGTCGTTTGATATTGGAAAAAGCAAATTTTGCCTGTTCGTAACGTTTAATAACTTAATAGAAATTAGATCTTGTTCACTCGTCTGAAATCTTAATCTTCCGCCAATTGTCAAATTATTCCCTGCAGATCTCCTGTAAATAAGGTCGCACTCGTATCCCCATTACTGCTCCGCCGATATTTCTGATTTCCGGGTACCACGGAGGTTTAAACGAGGCACTCCTAAAAGTCCAGAAGAACGTGAACTCAGGCTGATCGACCAATACGAGTCGCCTTTCTCGTATGCAGACGTTATCGACACGTTGGACGTCACCCGGAATGAGCCTCATTCGATGCTTGCGTAAAATTGGCAGGTGTTATCGAGCGCTCTGTGACGAGAGGACAAATTTCCCCTCTCATTAACGTTCCACGCTAATCAGCAATCACAATGGAACGATTTACGATCGGCGTTTTTATTCCGATTTTGTTGTGTTTGAGCCGCGGTGTGCGTTGGTGGTTAGCAGTGATTCGACAAACAGTGCCACCCTTTTCGACGGAAATTATCTTTTAGAAATTTTCGAAAATAAGTTTACAAACAATAACGCGATACAATTTCGGAATGTAGGTTTTCCAATCTACAATGACGTATTACGCTTTAGTAAACGCGTATCCTAAAACGCAGTATCTTTTTTATGCCCGGTTAAACATTTTTATCAAACTATTTGACACATGCATCATTAAGCTTACGGGGGTTCTCTGACTTAATAAACACTACAATAAATACGACTGTACTTCTGTAGAAATAGAACATTCAAAAGTTGGTAAGCAATTTACACGAAACATTCGTCCAGTATTCTATCATTTGCTGCAAACCTGCGTAAATCGCAATATATTCACCCCAGTTACTTCGAAGTTCAAATCTTCGGTTCGCAAATGGATGAAAAATAGCCTAAAAAATTTGTCATCGCCGCGAACGAAATTGTTTCACTAAAACCTGTATCGAAAATACAAGGTAGGATTTGTTTAAATCGATTATTTTTTGTTTTCATTTTTTGGTAGTTCATTATGTCTAGAATGACATCCTAAAGTTTTAAAATTATATCTAAAATAGTTTTGAAATGGCAGCTCTCGAAGCGCCGTTGTTCGGAGGACAAAAATTCTGTAGCGACGCATTTTCAAAAAGAAAAAGTTTCTCACGGTCATCGATGATTGGGGGAGGCATGTTTAGTCTAGGTACTGACTGTTGCCAACCTTAGGCGGAAACCCAGGGCTTTACTCGGTCTGGCTATCACCAGGCATCAAGATGATGTAGATGCTATGTACAACGCAATTTGGGCTACATATTTTCACTTCAGTTCAACAGACAAAAATCCGATGCACGACAACTGACCGGCTGGCGCGGAGGGCTGGTGTAAATACCGTCGCGCGCTGGCCGAAGGATTAGATATGGCATGGTTTCAACATGATTATTTTCCGCTAGATCCATAAATTCATGAAGTTTTAAAGCCAGTGTATACGGATCTGAGACGACGAGAATTATTAGACAGATGCAAAGGAAGCAACACCCAGAACAACGATGAAAGTTTTAATGGCTTACTTTGGCACTTCGCTCCAACGCACCTTCACAGCGGTGTGAAAACTATACAACTGTGAAATTTTTGTACAGTAAATATATTTAATGATAGTTTTAAAGCCGTCTTAAGAATCATGCAAGTTATGGGAGTAATCATTGGCTTTGCAGCCAAAGAATATGCCGAAAATCGCGATGAGAGCAGAATCCAGCTAGCCGAGAAACGCTATGAAGAGAGTTCAAAAGAGGCTCGAACAGCTAGGAGGATAGCTGCTACAGCGCAGCAGGCACTTTTCGAAGAAGAGGAAGGTTCCTTATACGAGTCTGAGATAGCAGATTAATGGTAAGTATGAAAATAGTTGCGTTATAAGAAAAAAATCTGTAGTTAAAACTTTAAACGTGTTTTTCTCAGAACGACATTTCTCAAATTTGCTGACACCCTAACTCGAATGCAAATCATAGAATCATCTTGAAATTCTTTGAGCATACTCAGTACATGTTTTCCTATACGATGACCCTCCAGTTTTTCATTTGAACAAAAATTGTCAATTTGCCATGCAAAAAACGGCCAATTTTTCGGGAAAAATTCAACATTTTTTTTCAATACTTCGCCATTTTGTGAATTTTTAATATTTTTTCAAACCCGAGCCTCATCGTAGGGGAAATATCTTCTAGTTTAACAGGCATTTTGTATTTTTTATTTCAGGCACTCTGAAGGCGCCAATCGTGTCAGCAGTTGAGCAACTTTTTTTTTTACCCCAGGCAGATTGCGCATAAGTCTGCCAAATTTAAATATGTTTACTTAAAAAAATTCATGTAATAAGTCAACATATACAAGAATATATCCTCCAAGTTTGAAAAAATTTGATGCAATCGTTTTTATTTTATAAATTCCAGAAAATCGCCTAATTTTTCGCATGTCACACATACGCGAGGCATTCCCTGTTGAAAACAGCGGAAAATAAAAATAGGGAAAAAACGCGAGAACGCACCGAGGAGTCGATGACTCAACGCCGATTGAATTTTTCAGCGTATCCGTTCGTTGCTTTTTCCGCTTTTTCTCGTAACGTAGAGAGCGGCGATCGATGACTCGCTCTTGCACTCTTCCACGATCTTCGGGGTCTCGAAATAATGGGTCTGCAAGGCTTTTCACACCAAACATGTCAATGCAACGGCTCGAATCCCGGTCAAACAGAAAACTGGTTACCTCTACAAATGCCGCGATCAAAATGTATTTGCCCCACGCGGACAGATTGTCTTGGACCACCGTTATTAGCTGTCACTGTAAAAGCGTTTCGAGTATTTTAATATAGCAATTTTTCCGGGAGGGAACACGAAAGTCTCGAAATTCGGTAGATCTTTTTCGGCTCAATGTTAATGGCGCAACACTAGCGCGACATTACGTTAACGTTTGATATGAATATATGATAACATGATTCAACTGGGACGCCCAAATATATACGAAATTTACAGGGTTGAACAAATATTACGAGGTATATATTTTAAAAACTAATTTGGTATTTTCTGCCTGATTGATCTTATAACTTTGTACATTATGAGAGCACGGAAAATATGTGATTTTCGCTATCATCCTGTATATGTGTGATTCAGAGAATAGGATTTTCAGAGTTTTTTCTTTATCATCAACAGTGCTATTTTCAGGAAAATTTCAGGGTCTAGAAAATTAAAGATTAAAAGGCAACGCGGTTTTTTCTTCTATTTTGTGGGAACATCATGTAAAGCCAGCAGACTATCTTTGCGGCGGGTGCTTCCGCGGTGATCGTCTATGGTTGCCCTTAAACATGTACCATCATCGTAAAGTCAAGTTAATAAGTAAACATTTCACAACCGGGTCGTCGAATAAATCGATAGCCTAATCTAAGTAAACGAACGCCAGTGCAAAATATTAACGATGACCGATCGCTGGGAAGATAACAATCTCAGACTCGCGCAAGTGTACGGAGACCGACTAATAAAGCGAGACTTCACAGACACTTCTCAGGCAGAGGCTGTTCCGCGTTAAGCGTAATTTAAGTCAGCTCTGCCCGGTTTAATATGCATTGCATACGACGTGGGGCATAGACGGAAGAACGGGGAGGGGGGGGGGGGGAGATTTGCAAGGAGCATGGGGATGACGGAACTTACAGAGTACCAATGAAGGCCAAAGGAAAATTTTCAAGGGAATTTTACACGAGGAAATGAAAAGAACATTTAGTATATTCGATTTCTGTGAAGATGTGATGAAAACTTTAAGTGATAGGACGTATTTGAAAACGTTTGTATTTTCCTGTTGAATATCGAATTGTTAAATATTCCAGATTTTTGCATGTACTCTACGTCTTATAACGTACTTTATCGGTATTTTAATATCTACGTCAATTACTTGCGGTTACTTTTGTGGAGGGTAAACTTTCTGTTAAAAATTAAGAAGTATCGATTAAAGTTCACTTACTCTTAGTGTTTAACTTCCAATCATTTGCAACAATTTTGAGAAAATCCTTTCGCAAATTACGTGTATAAAAAATACAACTGTAGACTACGAGTTACATGTTATAACTACTACGCCGACGAGACACATGTCATAATATTTGATCATCCGTTAATAATAAAGAGCCATAACAAACCTATCCTTCCTCAAATTTCCAAATTCGATTACGGCTCGAAATAACCCTATCGGGAGTCGCAGCGAATTTTAGAATTTCTTATCCGAAAAATATATCAGCAAAAAGCATCGAAAATGCAAAGGTATAGGCCAAGTACAAGAGGATGTGACTTTGGAATAGCATGCTCGTTAACGTCAACTTCATTATACGAAGTATTTGAAATCGAACAAATGCGAGCAAGTACAAATCATTGTACAGCATCCACACGATGCTATCGCTAAGTAAATATGTTCAATTAATTAAATTTCCCAAATGATTTCTCCTCATTTAATTAATAATTCTGTTTATTGCTCGATTAAATGTACTTGGTGGCCCGCTTTTTACGAAGCCTGATGTCCAAAATGTAACGTAACAGATATTTGTACTCATTTTTAAATTACTTAACAAATTAAGAATCCGGATGCATTTGAGTGGAAAAATATACAAGTTAACAATCTGGATGTGCCTGAGAGAAAATGACACATACATATTGCCATGTGTTTCAACGATTGATGATAACATAAATTAAAAAGAAACTTCATGAGATATTTAGACGATTTTCATTCAGTACAATAAGAAGCCTGCTTTATACTGTGTTTTAACAACCCTCTTTTAACCCCTTCGGGCCCCATGCACATTGTAATGTACATAACACTTTTTGTGCTGTATTTTATGCTGTATAGGTTTAAACTTCGTTTCAACACCTAATGTACCTACAAGTGATGGTCTAACATGAAAGAAAAATGTCTATAACGCCATCTGATTTTTGTGTGTTGAGTTATAGTGCTTCTTATGTGAGTAGTTTGAAATTCGAATGGCCGTGACAGCAGTAAGTAGCAAATATTGTTAGTTTTTCGCTCTTATTTTTTCAAATGAGTGTCAAAACATATACACATCACTAAAGCATGTATGGGTCTACGTAATAATGAAATTGTACAAAAGATATTTACTTTGGCTTCGTATTATAACCTCTATACAAAATATGTACATCCTAATGTACATCCTCTCCCAATCAGTGGAAACACTGTACAAAGTTTTCGATTTGAATTTTTCGCGAGTAATAGTTAGACATACAATTCTTGAACATATTTTTGCAGATTATTTTATCCTTCAAGATGAATAAGAAACTAAATAAATCTAATTTAGAGAATGAAAAATATGTAGATAAACTATTAGAATTGTTGGAAAATGGGGATGATTCGGATATTGATGATATAGAAGAAAGTGAAGATGAAGTTGGTGAAGATGAAAGAGTAAGAAAACAACGAGAAGTTGTGGAAATCAGAGACAGTAGAGAAGATGAAATTTTAAATCCAGAGCCCACTACAGAAGGTTTTCGAAATAAGAAAAGAGTACGATGGAGGAAACAAACACCCGATGTACCAAAATTCGAATGAATAGAGAATGACAAAATTGGCGATTCTATTGTATTGGATCCTATGCAATATTTTTCTAAATATATAACAGATGAAATTTTTGAACAGATGGCCGAATTTACAAACATATACGCACTTCAACGAGGACAAACTCGATTCAAACCAACAAATGTTATTGAAATTGAAAATTTATTTGGATTACATATTATGATTGGATGTCTAAATAAGTTCCCATGCATATGAATGTACTGGAGTTCCGTCCTTGGCATAAATGTTTTCTTGGAAAACATGTCAAAAAATAGGTTCTTTCAGCTACGGACGATGCTACATTTGGTGAATAATTTAGAAAGACCTAACACTTGCACAGATAAATTTTACAAGGTCAGGCCTGTAATGGATGCAGTGCTAAAGCGCTGTAAGGAATTAGAAATTGGACAAAATATTTCCATAGACGGACAAATGATCCCATTTACAGGAAAAATAAACATGTTGCAATATGTTCAAAATAAACCATGTAAGTGGGGATTACAAATTTTTGTATTATGCAGTCCAAATGGACTTGCCCACAATTTTATACCATATCAAGGTAGTACCACTGAAATAAACAGAGGCAACGTGAAAAAATATGGCCAAAGTAGTGCAATTGTGTAATAAATCTCAGGGTATTTCCTTTATTTCAATTATTATATATTTTGTCAATCGTCAGGACAGGTCTTATATATATGATACTCTGGTGCGCACTGCCCTTTTTATCTCTTTTGTTTCTTATTCTGTCGTCAAACACTTCCCTCTCCACGCTCAGGGCTACGCACAAAACACGCTCGTTTACTTCGTTGCATCGCGGATGCAACAGATCGCGATACATCTTACATATTTATCGTGACCTTTTACATTTTAGAATTACTAGAAATCGCAAAGAAAGAAGGTCATACAGTGTATTTTGACAATTATATCAACTCTTATGCTCTTCTTCTGCGATTATTGGAATTGAAAATATATGCTGCTGGTACAGTTCGTATGAATAGGTTTTATAAACCACATTTTATATCTGATAAAGATATAAAAAAGAAGAAAAGAGGCTATTCCGAAGATCTAGTTAGTCAGGATAGCATTATCATGGTAAAGTGGCTGGACAACAAACCAGTTCATGTGGCTTCCAACTTTGTTGGCACAGGAACAATTGATAAAGCAAAACGGTGGGATAAGCAAAAATCAGCATATATCGAAATTGATAGACCTGAAGTTGTTAGGCAATATAACAACAACATGGGAGGAGTTGATCTGCTCGATATGTATATAAGTTTATATCACATATATATTAGATCTCGAAAATGGACCCTTCGAGTAATTATGCATTTTGTGGATTTTGATCTATCTAATAGTTGGATAGAGTATAAACAAGATTGCATCGAAGCTAAAATTCTTAAAAAAGATATTATGGATTTGTTGGAATTTCGTATGCACGTTTCCAAAAATTTAATTTATAAAAACAAGCTTGTAAATGTAAAGAAACGTGGTCGTCCTTCAAAAAGTGAAGGAGAAATTACACCGGACAGAAAAAGAAAATTTCGTTGCTGTGAAAAAAGACCAATAAGAGAAATTCAACACGATAATGTGGACCATACGCCCCAAATCGATGATAAAAAAGAAGCAACACGTTGCAAGATGCCATTATGCAAAGGAAGGACACATTTTTATGGTGACAAATGTCGTGTCCATTTGTGTTTAGTAAAAGAGAGGAATTGTTTTGAAAGATTTCACAGAAAATAATAATTATATATAACTGCTTATTCAAAAGCAATTATTTATAATATAATAATAAATTATTTATAATATAGTAAGAGAATTTTTTTTATACAAATACCGCTCAAGATCTCCTATGCTACAAATTTTGAATAAGGACCATATGTCCAATAAAATGTACATTTAAAAATTATATATAAATGAGTAAATATTTTTGTAAAAAATATATTGTTGCTTTCATTCACATGAATTAAGTTAATTTTAGTATAAAAATAATTTTTTCCTAAACGACAAAGAATTCGGGTCTGAAGGGGTTAATGTCGAACATCCAGAACTACTTAAGCGTAGGAGAGTTAGTACTATAGGTATTTTTCACCATCGAACCTTCGTAAAAAGCGGGCCACCAAGTACATTTAAGGGGGGGGTAAGGTATTAAAATTATTTTTTTTTATATTTTTTTATATTTTGTTTACTGAATGCATAATATCTCAAGAATATTGTGTCAAAATTTTAACTCGATTGAAGCAAAATTGACGAAGTTATGAGTATTTCTTTATCTATCGGATTTTTTTACCTGCCCGACGACGATTTTTCAATAGTGAAAAAAGAATGTGTAGGACATGTTCAAAAAAGAATGAGCACTCGTCTACGTGAACTAGTCAAAAAGACTGTTGTAGATACTGAAACTAAGGCTGGAAAAAAGATCAAAAGAAAGTGCCTCAAAACTTTAAAGCGTTTTCCTCACAACTCACGTTTTCAAAGTCGGTGCCCCTCATAACTTGAAAACTACAGCACCGATCCCTTTGAAATTTTGAACACTAATTCTGTACATAATTTACGAGGTAACGCTGGAGAGTTTTTTTCAAATTTGTTAATAATTTTTATTTTACAATAAAAAATTAGCCGATTTTTTTCCGTAAAAATCGTGTTTTTCCCTTCAAAGTGTTCCAAAAACGTGAAAAATTGAAATTTCGAAAAACCCCCCCAGCGTTACCTGGGGAAAACTGTTATCGAACGAATGAACTTTCATTTTTTCACTTCAGATGATCCAGCACCAAGTTATGAGGGGCACCGCAATTCTACTTTTTTCTGAGACACGTCCGAATAATTGCTGCCATTGCCGTATTTTTTAATATTTCTTCGTGAAAATTTTATATAATATTCTTTGAATGCTATATTTTAATGTGCCATTAGTTTTAATACAGAGATTTTAACTGCGTCGTCACAAAAAAATCACAAAAACATGCCTTTTTTTGTACGAATTAACCTTACCCCCCCCTTAATAGAGCAGTAAACAGATTTAGTCATTAAATGAGAAGACCCCATATTTTGGGAAATTTAGTTAATTGTATATATTTACTTAGCGATAGTATTGTGTCGTTGCTCTACAATAATTTGTACTTGCTCACATTTGATTGACTTCAAATCCTGTGTAAAATGCAGTTTATGTTAATGAGCAACCTATACCAATGTAACATTCTCTTGTACTTGGCCCATAGCTTTGCGTTTTCGATGCTTTTTGTGGATCATATTTTCCTTAACTCCAGTGACTAAAAAAACTCACAGGCCTTCCAATTGAAATGTTAAATGTGTTCCGAGTGTAACTTCCAAAACCCGAGATACAGTGTAACAAAATTGTGCAACATATCAGTGTCAGTGAACTTAAATACAAAATTGAAGAAGATTCTAATCTGTGTCAACTATTAATTAGCCAGACCTCATCTCTACCACAACCTTCTTCATCTTTTCATCATCACCTTTCGATCGTAGTACGACTCAGCCCCATCCCGAGTAAAGTGGTCTAACCATTGACTCACAAGGGGGGAAAACTCAGACTATCGTGAAACAATTCGAAGCCGCGCCGTAACCGTGCGGACATAGAGAACATTTTGACAATGCTGAAAGAAAATGTTTTAAAAAAGCTTAAGACGCACTTTGTACGAAATTTAAGTTTAAACAATTAAAAACATTTTTTTTCAACTATTTAGAAACATGTTGCATTTAAATTATAATTTTTTTCTAAAACTTTGAAGCTTCTTGAATCAACTGGTATTTTTGTAATTTCTGTATCAATTATGGTTTGAGAGTTGCAAATTATCAAAAAAAAACACGCACAAAACTTTGACTGCCTGTAGCTTAAAAAATATTTGATATTTTGAAAATTCCTTCAAATGGATTTCTAATTTCGACGTTACATACGACATATTAAGATTTTATCAAAATCCATGCCGGTTAGTGTACATATAGGGCGACGAGAAGAACTCACCTGGGAATGGGACACGCGCTGACGTAGAGGCAGCCTTAATTCGTAACGTTACTAATGTCATCGCATTCCCCAAGCTGGCTCTTATGGTGACTCCTCACTGTAAGTAATTTTCCAGTGTAGCTCGCCAATTCCGTGTGAAACGACAACAAAGATCCCATAATTCACGACCGGTAACCTCTGATCTTTGGGAAACTACGAGCACACTTGTAGGCGGTTTCGGCGATTTTCTCCGCCCTTCTACGGGGATCCAGGTGGTATCGCCTATCTTGACGGAGAGTGTTTGGATGGTATTCCAATATTTCAGGATTTTTATTTAATTTGCGTCGATGACGTAACGGACATGCGTGATTACGCGGCGGACATAATTTTAGCGCTTTTTGTAGGCGAATTAAAATGTTGTGTGAAAGAAAAGTTTGGAAACGTTGCAAACGATTTTATCACCATTGTTAGTGTTCCAATTTATTTCTCGGGGATTTTAATCGGGTAGAGAAGAAGTAAAATATTTGATCTGCTGAAATAAATGCAAGGTTTTCCTTGTCCTGCGAATACTATAAGAAATATGTGGAAAATTCGATTGTAAAACAAGGAGCAATGATTAGAAACGATACTAACATTGTAAGACTGACTGATAAGAATTGATAAGTATAACATTCTGCGGCGTAGTTTTAATGATTCTTAACACTCTTTTAATTATATTTTTTAGTGTATTATTTTAATTCTTTTAAGAAACACAATATTTACTTTCGCGAAACAGATAATTTGCTTCCCGAACCAGACTGTTTACATACACAATATTTTTTACACACAGAATATATATTCATAAATGTATATTCTAATTAAATTGTTTTCACGTATCTCACGGGTATATAAACATTTGTCAATTTTCGCAAACGACCATTACAACTGGATAATCAAACATAATATAATTCATATGCAAATGGATCAAATATAATATAATCCCGATTGCAATGATTAAACCGATGAAGCATAAAATAACAGATTGAGAGCTAAATATGTATTATATTACTTAATTAAATTCATTTATATTACTTATTTTGCTTATATTTTTTGTAATCAGCATACAGATTCATAATATTTGTTCGACAATATGAAATGTGGAAGGTAAGCGTTATTTAACAGAATTATTCCATATGTTTTTAAACTTTTCAAATAAACTCTAATTTCATAACATGGCTTATTCGTTATAATCCAATCAGCACGTTATCATATTTTCGCTGGTTAATATTGAAAAGTGTATAAGGCGAAACGTTTTCAGGTCGATAATTGGATTTTCGATCCCTTGGCGAATTGTTTGTTAATAAAACATCATGGATATCCTGCCGTTCAATTTGACGATGTTGTATAACCGTTTGCCGAATCGGATTAATTCTAATTTCGGGATTTCCGTTTCGATGATTCCTATCGTTTCGAGTTTTCGCAGCGTTTGAGATAACAATACGGTTTTCGGATGTAAAGTTTCCAAACTCGGCGAGTTATCGTGGACTGCAAATATCGAAGTTTACCGCTAATCCTCTACTGGTTAAACGAGCTCTTTTTTTCATCGGTGGTTTTAATGTAGCGCTATCGACGCCCAATTTTGGTATTGTTTTCGGTATTGTTCAACGTTCTATGTACAGGGTGGAGCAGAGGAAACGCATGTTTTTCACAATTGAATGATTTGGACATGGTATGATAAAAATAATAAAAACAAGCATTAAGTGATAGATTTTTTAATGCAGTTTTAAAATATACATACTTTAATTAGGTTCGAAAAATAATGTCTTGGAGATGACGTCTTTCTTGCTGGATACAAATTAGGATCCTCTCCTGAAAGTTACGCAGGGCTCTCTCCAACATTTCATTCGGTACGGTTTCAATTTCCTGACGAATGGAATTCTTCAGGTCATCGATTGTGCGAGGCTTGTTCATGTAGACTCTTGATTTTAAATATCCCCACAAAAAGAAGGGCCTCCTTCACTGGCCCCCTCGCTCACCCGATTTGTCGATATGCGACTTCTTCTCCAAGAGGAAGGACGTCATCTCCAAGACATTATTTTTCGAACCTAATTAAAGTATGTATATTTCAAAACTGCATTAAAAAATCTATCACTTAATGCTTGTTTTTATTATTTTTATCAAACCGTGTCCCAGTCATTCAATAGTGAAAAACGTGCGTTTCTTCTGCTCCACCCTGTATGTGAAAAAACTTATGCTTCGTTTATTTGATAAAATCTGTTAATAAGTGCTATACAAGGTTCAAATCCATAATTTTGTCCGGCGTGTTTTATTATTCCATCAAAAAATATGTATTTTCACCATGAAATATAAAATGAAATATAAAAATATGAAATGATCGTAAATGCGGATCATGTTTGGAATTATACAATTGCACGAGCGGATTGTTAATTTATATGCTTGCGAACGTATCAAATGATTACAACAATTGTCGAAGAATGTTCAAAATTAATGAGGAATCAGGAATACAGTTCCGGCGGAATATTAAATTGAGGTTTACTCAAAAAGTGTCAAAATATGCATGAACTTAATTATTTTGAATACCAGCCCTGTTAAACCTCTAAATATCTAACTACTTTTAAAAAAAGCTTCTACATTAGTATATTACAGATCAATAATATAACAAAGTGCAACCAAAGCATTAATGTTCACACAGATTTCTCGTAATTATGCCAAAGTCGAGAATCAGAAAAAAACATTTTTGTCGGGGACATTTATTGATTTTGTCGACTTGTCAGCGTCTACCGCGTTACATCTCTAATTCGTCCGATCATATATCACATTACACACTTCGCTTTCGCCAGGTAATTTAATATTTCTCCGCGGCAGATATATCCACCCACGCTTAGGTTCAGGCTTTTGTTCTCATTTCGCATTGTTGCTATTGTCGTGCGTACCGAATGGACATTCGGGTCGTCGTGTTGTCCTGTTACGTCCCTTGAAACGGAATACCCCCTCCAGTATTGCCCTGGGGTTCTCCTTTCTACAAGAAAATTCACCGGAAGATCCGTTCTTTATGATAATAGGCCGCAAAATTCTCCGCGTTTATGTGACGCAATGTTTGGTTACGTATCAAAAATAATATTGAAATTCAAATTGTTCTCCTAGGATTTAAGGAATATTCATTGGAATACTCAGAATAGTAATTTTTGTGGCGGACAATCGTTGAGATCTTAGAAATTATCAAGAAACACTGAAATGCGTTCTGAAGGCCTAAGAAATTTAGGTTCCAAAAGATTTAAAGTTTTTGGGCTGAAAACATTGGGGCGCAGATATTTTGAAACTTTGAAACTTCAAAGTTTTCATTTATTTTAATTATACGCCTAAATCTAAATGCGTACAGAATTTATTATTCTATCAATTATTATATCACATTATTCTAAACTTCATTTGTCTCCAAACTTCTTTTTATATCACAATGTTAAGAGAAAAACTGATGTTTCCTCCTATATTAAGCACAGTCATCTTCTCTGTTTCAGGTAATTTCTGCAATTGATACAGTGCAAATAACACGTAATATCGTAAGTAACGAGAAAGAACATATGTATATTCAAATAAAACTTATTTCACTAAAACTCAATTCTTTTTCAAGAGAAGATTTAAAAATTATTACAATTATATTATATTGTAATTGTATTATACTATAAATATACACAATAATAGAGTCAACATAACCCTCACTAAACAAAGAAAAAAACAAATCAAAACACAAGACAAGAGAAACATTTGGGTGCCAATAGAAACCGTGTTCAAAATCTTTGATTAGCTCGCTCACGTTCGAAAACACACACGTTGATACTTGCGTCAAACAACTTTCGAAGATTAGTTAATTGAATGCACTTTCCGGTGTAATGAACCGGAAATTTCGTACCACGGGATGGTGCACATATCCCACGAAAGTATGTAGTTTAATTCGTGCGAAATGGGAAGTGTAATTTATTCACGCGGCTCGTTTCGGCTTCCGGAAGTGTTGTCAGGTTCCAAACGCGTGGAACACAATTACAAGGGAATTAGAACTAAATCACAAAACTTTTGCCCAATACGCTATCTATTTGGTTTCTGCATCAAATTATTTCGCTATGCGTTTCTGTCTGTTTTTTGGACCATGAAGTTTCGTTCCCAACTTACAAGGCGTTTTTTCACAGAAAATAGGTGTCAGCGAATTCGGTCTGGTTATTTCCAGCTAATAAGTGGAGAAAAACGGTTTAATTAAACAAAACCCGTCTTATTAAAAATGCCTAAATTTAGAATAATTGTTTGTAGGAATTGTTGAAAAATGTTTTTGGTTTTTGGCACTTCAATATGGTTCAATGTATATCCTTGTAATGGTCTTTACCGCGGCATCTTCTGATCTAATTTTAGAGTATACCTACAGAAAAATATACTAATTTTAATGTTAAGATGTGTAGGTAATATCATAACACTGTTATAAACGGATACGGAACAATTTGGCGATTCGATATTCGAGTTAACAGTACCGATTGCTATATGTTTTTCCGCAGACCCAATCACTCGCTGCATATCGGGCAACCCGATAAAGAAAAATTTGCTTACTTTTTCTTGGTAGTCCTGTTTACAGAACAATCTGATTATGTACTACAAAAGTTTGTAGAAATTTAAAGAGACGCTTTGACATGTATCAAAGTTCTAAAAATTAAATACCATTTTAGAACAATTTAAGAAACAATTATATTAAATTTATAAATTATTGATAACAGTTTGATATTTTCTGAATTACGTAATAATGCATGCATCACGGAGGAGTTTTTTTTTCTCCCCCCTTTCGTATAATTCGTTCCCCCTGGAGCGTACTATGTCTCACGATATCAACAACGGACAACGACTGCATACTTTGTCTGTATCTTTCAATTGCTCTGTCACGCTCGTGCTCGCACTAGCCAGACACACAAACGTGGGAAGAGCATGCATGTGTGACAGCACGTTTGACGACCGAGGAAAGTATCAATTCGAAATTCATCATCGTCCGAATTTGACTCGCATAAGAGCCTTTCTTTTTTTCGTTCTATCTGTCGCGCTCGCACTCCGATTACCGAGAATAAGTGTTTCGGTGCATGTTCACCGGCCACGGCGTCTCTTTCATTTTATTCTAAACATTTTTCTAATCATTTTATCGGGCATTTGATATTTATTTCTAATAATTGATCCCACCATGTCTCTGAATTTTAGAAATAAGCGGAGTGAATGTTTTCGAGTGCATGAGTGAGTGTCTGCCAAATGTCAGATTTTGAAAGAGAAAGTGTGTAAGTTTATGGCGGACAAGGGCAGCGGTTGAAGAGCGACCACCATTGGCGTTTTCATGGGAAAACCCGGTCGACTCTTTGCCGACGGTCCGTAGGCCCTTGTCCTAGGTACAAGGGATGATTGTGAGTGTGAGAGTGAAGAAAGTGAGTGAGATAGAGTGAAGTGCGAGTAAAAATGAATGAGGAGTAAGAGAGAGAGAAAATGCGTGTATAAGGAAGCGAATGATGGGAAAGCCCAAGAGAATGATAGTTGAGCGCGTGGAGGTATAGTGTGAAGTCTTGTGAGAGTTTTGCGAGTAGAGTATTGCGAGAGTTTTTTGAGAGTATTAGCGAGTAGAGTTTTGCGAGTTTTGTGAGTTGCGAGAAAAGGTCCGAATTTGTGAGTTTTGCGAGTAGCATAAGTGAATATATTTAAGTATAGTTTGTTGTCGAACGGAAAATATCGGCGACGATTTGAAACTGCGTTATCTTCACTGTTCACTCTGAATTAACTGGGTGAACCTTTCTTTGAATGATATGATTAGAAAATAATACAGACAGTAAGTTAATATACATATACAAGTTAATATACAAGTTATAGTATATATCATAATAATATAAAAATTTTAAGCCATAATTATAATATTACATTAAAATTATAATAATACATTAAAATTATGGCTTAAAACTCTTACATTATTGTGTCCTAAATTCAAGGATAGTTTCCTAACAAAATCATAGGTGTCTCTGATAGATGCCTATGTATCAGCTAAATCTTGCACACTATTCAGTAGTCTTTCATTCTTCACACATCTAACAGTCGTTCGAATTCTCTACAAGTTTAAACAGTTTAAACAATTATCCGTTTCTCGGTGTTGTAAATACATAAAACTCCCCTGAAGAGGGTCCAAACCAAGGACCATAACGTTGGGTATTTTATAATTTTTTACACAATGGTAATGGTAATTATTAACAATTGTTTGTCTAATGATCGGTTTATAGCCAGGTAAAATTCTTCTCATTATTGAAATAATAAAAATACAATCGGAAATATGGTTTATATGTAACATTTATTTATCTCGGTGACATCGTTAGTATTTGAAAAAAGGCGTGCGTTTTTAATCGGTTATAAGCCTATTGGTGCAATTTATTGTTAAGCCTAGGTTTTGCAAAGTAAATGCATTGTTTCAACAATTTAAGAAATCATTTTATTAAATTTATAAATTATTGACAGCCCTTAAAGATTTTCTGAATACCAGTCGGGGATCCTGCACTTGGCCAGAGACAATATCTTGTCTCTTGATTTTTTCCAGCACGTCTCCAACAGATTTCATATAAAAGTCTATATTACCGGCAGAAAAATTATCGTCACATGGTGTGAAAATATGTTAGTCAGGGTTTGACGCCGGCATGTAGCTACGAGAGGCTGCGTGACACTGGAAAAGGAGAAGCAGCCGACTTATTTCACAAAAAACTACTACTTTTGACACCTAATATCTCGTAATTGACTGGACCGATTTTTTGTAATTAGTCTCCATCGAGTCGTCTCGACAGCGCCTTTAAGAATATTATCGTACTTTTCGGGAAATTGGCCGCTTTAATGCCGTTTGAATACCTCGCATACCCTGATCTAATTTTTCCTGTAAAGAGTCAAGATGTCTCCATGCGGGACCTCTTGTACATACTTGGCCCGAGACAAGACCTTGTCTCTTGATATAAAGTAATACACTTTGAATATATTAAACACGCTTTCCGTCTCGATTTCTGTTTGTCTCTTGTTAAAGGTTTCTACAACGATCCCGCGGCTTATATTTTCCAGTGCCCCGATGACACGACGCATTGTTATGGATGTTAATAACTGTCTGCCGCAGTGCATTTCTGTCGCGCAACTGCAGTTTCAACCATATTTTAACGATAAACTCGCGCGGAATGTCACGTCATCATCTGTTTTAATAATCGATACGAATTGGTGTGAAATCACGGCGAGGACTGTGTCAGCCAAAAATGTCAACTTGCTCATAAACTTTGTAGGCTGACTCGAACACCGTTTTGCGGTTTAATAAACAATGCCAATTCCACGAATCAGTACTACGTAAAACTGTATGGCGATAGTTTTATAGGGCATTCCTGAATTTGATTAAATCATTATATTTTAAAGCTTGAATACAAAAGGTCCAAATAACTGACATTAATTTGACCCAAGAAGAAAAAGTAAAATTTTCGTAAAACCCTTGATTTGCTGAATTATGAGAATTTAATAAGCACTTCTGATAGCATCATTTTGTCATTTATAGGGTTCCATATGATATTCATCCTCACGCAAGCACCCGCTTACCGGCTATTATGTCTAATGAATCAACCAAGGGGAACTAAGGGTCGGAAAGTTCTCGTATCTATTAGTCCTTCACTTCTGCTTCCGAGATTTTCCCAAAATGTACCGCGATATGGTTATATTTTATCAACGCAATTCGTAGGTGTTACTCGTTATAACGTGCTTGAACGAGCGTATCGTGGCAATCTGATCTAATTAATATGGGAATTCAGTCGTGCGAGCCAAGTCAGTATTTCCGTATTTTTTGCTGTTTAACAGCATCTTGTTAAAACTAAAGAAACGCCGGTAGCACCGGTATTCTGAAACATCGAACGAACGGATACAATGCGGAACGAGAACCGCGAAATTATGCTCTCAGGTTGACAAAAACATCTTTCCCACGGTTTTATACGAACTGTTCACGCGCGAATCGATCGTTGGAGAAATACCTTGACTTCGGGACACATTAAAATGAAGATTATAATGCCACGGGTTTCTTTGAAAGATAATATAGTGTTATTTCGCGGGAACAGGTTTCCTCTAACTTTCATTTGAAAAAAACAATAAGATCATGATTGAGTCAAAGAATTGTCATGAGAATTAATAGTCGTATATTAAAAATATTTTATTTTTAAATATATACGCTGTTTCGTTAACCCCTTGCACTACCGCGAAACTCTGAAAAAGCCGTGCCAAACTTGTCCGCCGGAACGGTGAGAAAAGGAGCCGAAGCGGCATAGATATCTGTATATAGTATCTACGTTTATTTATATTGTAGCCGTTATCTCTAATCCCATGATATTTTCCTTATAGGAACAACTCGAGACATTTAAACTTGGCTCAAGAGTAAACAAATCATTAAATTAATTGTTTGAATTCTTGTTTGGTTCGAAATTCCGATCACGGGTCTGACCCGTGACATCCACGTTTGGCACAAAATTTTCATCACGTGTCAGACTCGTCAAAGTAGTGCAAGGGGTTAAACAAAAATTGTCGGGGCAATTTGTCCGGCTAAGCAGCTCACAAAAATCTAGTTCTGTGGAAAAGTTCTTTTCTAAACGTGATTTTTTGCAAATGAAACTTATATCAACGTTTAATGATTAATAATTTGATTATGTTCGCGCGACTGCTTGCGCCAGCTAGCGCAAGAGACACGATGAAGAGTGACGAATGCGGAAGCGTGGTCGCGAAGCCCGGAAAAGCCCGGGGTCCACACGCACAGACGCTAGTGATGTCGCCACGCGGATTAGTGCGTACGCGCGTGTGCCCAGCAGGTGTTGCCACCGCGAGGATGCGGCCGCTGTTAGCAACCACATTCTTCAACAGAGACCTTTGCTGCCGCTTATGTATTATTGTGGTATTTGTATTTTTGAACGAATGATTTTTTATGAAAATCCGAGTGCGTGATTGCAAAGTGTAATTGAGAAGTATTTACACGAGTGTCAAGAGCGATCGAGGAGTGTTTGGATCGAGCGACTGCGTAAGGTATGAAGAAAGAGTGAATGAACCTTGTGACAGTTTTTCCGTTGAATGTTTCGAGTGGCTTTGTGTGTATGGAACGTGTGAGATTGCGGGTAGCCTGTGACCCAAGACGATGCGTGCCTAGAGTGTGAGAATGCGTGAGTCTGTCAGTGAAAAAATGGAAAAGTATGCATGTGTATTTAAAAGGGCGTCAGAGCGACGTCGCGAGGCTAGTTGGGAAAAGATTTGAGAGGAGGTTCATTGCGAGGATTATGGTGAGGAGTTGCGTGAAGAAGTATTGTGCGTAGTTTTATTGTGAGGAGACTGTTTCGGGAGTTATTAATAGATAATTATTAGTAATAAACACTTTTTATACTATAACCATCAACATCTTGTTTCCCACCACGGAATATCCCACATTATCAAATCGGGAATCGATGAATTTTTATCACAACACCGACGCAATCGGATTAAAATGCATGCTGCTGATTCTTCATGCTCTTTAAAGTCTTGCAGCTAATGACTTGTGTTTTCTG
Source organism: Mimumesa dahlbomi (assembly GCA_917499265.3). Lineage (NCBI taxonomy): Eukaryota > Metazoa > Arthropoda > Insecta > Hymenoptera > Crabronidae > Mimumesa > Mimumesa dahlbomi. Next base: position 2,555,819 of record OU824118.1, on the reverse strand, counting down.
GTCAAAAGTAGAGATAAAACGGCCGACAGACAGCTTGGTGGGCGAAGTTCAATAAGCATGACATACCTGCGATTATAGTTTATATTGAACAAGTTCTGCAGATATTGTCGAACGTTGTCATACAGCTCAAAGAACATCAGTAATTCACTGAATACAAAATCCTGAGATTTATGTATGTTAGGTTAAAATTTTTTTAGTAAATTAATTTATGGCAATGGAAACCTGAGATCGCCATGTTGATTGTAAATTGTTCAGATCTTTTAGTTATAAAACAATTTCAAAATGCGGAATTGTAATTTTCCACCGAGGAAATTACACTTTTTTTGGTGATAAGAATATTAGAAGAGGTATTACGAAAAGTTCGGGAGAGTTAGAATAGTGAATGATTTACAAAAAGCGAATGCAAAAACAACGCGAAATACTTCGGCGCACTTTTTGCGGCAATAATTGAAGATACTGCTAAGAAATTAATTTTCTGCACTTCTACCACTTTGCCTTTCAACATTTCACACCGGTGTCTTAGATTGCAAGTACATAGTTCAAGTGTCCTTTCACAGACAGAAAAAGAAAAGGGTTAAAATTTAAATACAGTTCATCCATTGTTCAACATTTCGTATCTATTTCAGAAATTTTTAAATAAGCTACTACTTCTGTTTATACACTTTTCCCCAATTATTTCGCATTTAAAGTATAATACATTAGGTAATGCAGCGCAATTTAAAAGCGATATACACATACAAAATTACAAAATATATTTAAGTTTATTAAGAGCGTCTCAAACATTATTGTTGTTATTATCAATTTAAGAGTTCACGCACAAATACGGGAAAATTAGTCCAAGAAAATCGTATTACGGGGCTGTCCCACACTTGCGGTTCGGGCCTTATGAAGTTTCTTATACACCCGCAAAGAAACACTCCGTGAAGATGGTGATGCCTCGGCTTCCAATGTCAATAACACTGACAATGTTCACATAAAACCCCTGTGTCGCTATTTACCACTAGCCAGGGCATCGATTAAAGAAAAATTAGAGTAGCAGGGGTCTATCCCAACTGTCTGTACAAGTGTCCATTGGTGACGCCCTAAAAAATATTTCAACGCGGAAATAACTGTCCTCTGAAAGATTTTAATCGAAATTTTGGGGTCTTTAAATTATTCATTATTAATTCGAACAGGTACTCTGCAATACGATTTACTTGTTACACGTTGTGTGGGATCGTACTTAACTGAAATGTATGAAATAGTAGCTACGGATTTAATTACCTTTGAAAATTAATTGTTTATCTCGTTACAAATGTATCGATTTGAAATCATATAATATTGTATGTAGATATATTATTGTACATAGTTCTTGACGTTTTAATGTATTGATTTGAAATAACGTCATATTTTGTAACGATTCATGTTATTAATTCATTGGATTTCACTCAGGTAATTATCAGATAATACTGTAATACAAACTTTTAGCATCACAATCGTAGAATTACATGTAAATCATAATTTTTGGATGATTACTCACGGCCTCAGAACGTACTTCAGCGTAATATAATTAATATTCGAACAAAATTGAGATTTGTGTAGAACTTGCAATGCCTTCGAGAGTCCAATTAAAGTAATTAATTGGACTTTTTAAAACAATTTTTATTATTTATAAATGATAACACATTTTTTAATAAAATAACTATAAAATGCGTCCGATTTTCTCTCTTCTACTATATTTTTAATTTTGTCTAAACAAATGTAATTAGGACATACACGTATTCGACTTCAAAACTTGATTTTTTCATTTAATGGAGTAAGAGATAATCTGCAAATTGTAATAACGTAAAATTTCATTGTTGGTTCGCTTGAAAATTTATCCAACTCGACTGTGGATTCTGGTTAATCCCGCGTTTACAACCACCGTATTTTACCCTTTACGTAAATGTTCCGTAGAGTTCGTTGTATAAACTCACTGGGCCGAAAGAGATAACAGGCGTGTCAATATATTCAAAATGTGACTTGAACAGTTTGTTAAGATTTCATGAACAGTTTTACTGGTAGAGTGTCATCATTCTGCATGTAACGCCGCAAAACATTTGGATTAGGTGGAAAGTTTACGTTCCTAATGGCGCATCCTGAATAGACTGCGGAGATTTGCAGTGGTGCAAACATTGCGTGAAATTTCATTTTATATTTAACATCCTACAGCAACCCTTTACAAATAAATAATTGTGGTATTATTTGGCTTCAGTGTCATTATAATTCGACTAAAAAGATTCATAATTGTTGAATTAGTTTTGCAAAATGATCAGTTGTTAAATATAAATAATTTATTAATTACAAACAGCAAAGTAATATTTTTTACACGTAGATGTTTTGCGCTTAGAGTTTTTGGGTAATCGCTCAAAGAAAATTATGAAATTGGCAAACTTTAGAATCTCGACGCACTGAAAATTTTTGCGCCAGTCTCAATTCAAACTTTACATCGAGTGACAGTACTTAGGAAATTGTTTAATATTTTCTACGTTTGATAACAATTATATCACTTCCGCGACAATACTTTCAAGAAACACTGTTTCACAATAATCTGGGTGATTATCGGTGAAAAAGCTCAAAAACTTGTTCAGTTAAGTACACGTGTATGGAAATAAAGTATCGGAATGGGAATACCGCGGAAAGAAAATTAGAAAAGAAAATTTGGATAGACTGTTCGATTGCAAAAAAGGAAGACTGTATTAGACGTGGCGGTTGGGTTTTAAACAGATTCTAATAAAAGGAAGAAAAATACAAATGTCCGGATTTTACAAAAGAAGAAAACGGTATGTTAAACTGTACTTACATTTTACATAAAACTGAACTATTTAAAGTATGGTTTAATCTTGAGATTAGAGAAATAAAAGAGAATTTTATCGCAGGTTTGACGCTTTCGAATCGCAGCTCATTGCTCACACGTAGACTTTGGACTAGAAAGGGAGGAGAGAGCTCTCTCTCTCTCTCTCTCTCTCTCTCTCTCTCTTTTTTAGGTTAGATCCTTCTGGAACGTTCAATAACTGTCAATGGAACATTTGCAACTATTCCAGAAGGATCGAGAGATGATATCGACCAATTGTGTGAACACCTGACCACCCACGTCATTTCCGAGTATGTATCGCTGAATGGTCGGTGTCTCGGCGGGATCGCGTCACCGGTTCGGCGCCTGCGTTGGTTCGCCGGGCGCTTATACGCGCCAATCTTAAACAACGTGAAAGGAATATTATTCCTGATAAAAAAACTTCACTTGTTAGATAGAGCAAGTTTATAGGCAACCTGAATATTCCGCGAGAGTAATACGAAAAATTGTCAGCGCAGTAAAGGAACGCTAATTGGCATGAGAATTTATTTACTTTTCTACCGCTTAAAGTGAAGTATTCTTCACAAAGAGTCCGTGTCGTTCTGCCCTTTGTGCCGGCCAGCAAGGGGTTAATATATTTTAATTGTCCTCAAGCACGTGTATTCTATATACACTTGTGCCAACGTTTTTCCGTCTTTGTGTACCTCACGGTTTCACTGTGACCCCTGTATTAAATTCTTTAAGTTAATAGATGTTCCGTGGCATTTAAACTGCTACATTCTGGCGGAAGTTTACGAGCACCCAATTAATTCATATTCGAATCTGTCAACGAGATTTCCATGTTTAATACCTCTGCATTTAAACGTTCGTGCCTGACGGGGTCGAGCATGTAAAACCGGCCCTACCATGAAGGGACAGGGCGTTGCAAACTATTTTTTGCCGTTACTAGTTTTGAAAGCCTTTCGAAGAATACATAGGTACAGAATGATCCTGAAGACGGATTTTTTCTTTGCTACTGTGCCCGACCTTGTCTTCGTAGGCATAATCCCCACTACAATGCGGCACGGCAACCGTCCTTACTTGACGGTTCCACGGGTAACCCAGCTGATACCTGAGTTCGGCCGAACTGTTTTGGCGTTACCCGCGTTTTATGACTGTATCCGAAACTTCCACAATAGGGCGATGAGAAGATGAATACCTTTTGAGCTAATTAGTGTTAGGTTTTTATTCGTCTAACTATATGTCCACAATAACCCGCGTGTCCCTTTCCGCGGTCGTGAAGACCCCCTCGGCCAGGTAGCTCCGCCGCTCATTTACCCTTTCGAAATAGCATGTTCCCGATATTCTTGTGAACCCCGGAATCGTACTGGTCCACTCACCTACTTAGAGTGTCAACCGTCACTGGTGCCGGCCGATTCCGGATATTTGGCCACGCACTTCCGTACTTTCATGACTGCACAAGTCCGATTGGCTTATCCAAACGGTAACCGTTTCTTTGTGAGCATCCTCACTAGCGAGGTCACCCCGACGGCCAGTCTATGATTTCCAGAAGTGTAACTAAAACTCGATCTTATCACATGATAGCCGAGCGGCGGGGTGCCTGGCCTCACGGTCCACACAACCTTCGCGTTTTACGTTCTTGACTACACAATCCAGTCGTACAGAGAGACAGCTAAGTCCGTCACCGTTCACGGCGAAAGGCAAACTTACTCCGACTACGGATGGAAAACGGCTGCCTCCTACCCGGTCTACCCTAGTAGTGGCATACCTGACTACCGCCCTCCGTGGGCGGGGTGTATTTCCTTTTATCACGGGCGGTTCTCACAATTCGTCCGAATCAATCCGTGACATAAATGTTAATTTCGGTTAATTCGCGTTGCCAATAGCTACTTTGTTGCCAGAAATAAACGGATACGGTGGACCAGTGCTAAAATATGATACTTGGCATTGTGGATCCTGTAATGCGAATACTGCCTGTTGGAAACTTCACAGCCCCTGCAAATGTATTTTTGCGATAATATGTCTAAGGCATTGAAATACTCGACGGCTTGGAATTTCTCGAATGGTTAAATGTCTGTGCTTTAAACTTCGAAGTTGAAGTTTCCATATCTTGAAGTATTTATGCGATAAAATTTCTGCGTCTGGAATTTTCTACACTGACAATTTTCAGCGCTCTGACTCTCTTCGCGTAGACGTTTCCGAGCTGACAAATATCGACGCATTAGAATTTCAATCGATAATATTTTGGCGCTTTAAGTTTCCTGCGTCAGAAATGTTCAAAGTTCTGATGTTGTCGACGTCTTCAAATTTTTACGCAGGTAAACATCAACGCATGTCCATACCTTGAATTCCATTCCCATCAGAAATTCTACGTCTAAAACTTTCGCCTTGATGAAGCTTCTATCTTTTGAATTTCGCTGCAATGGAGCTTCTGTGCCTAGCAATACAAAAACTTTGAATTTTCACGGCACAGAAATCTTAACTACTCGTTCGCCGGTCTCAAATACAATAAACAAAAACCACACACGCTCGCCCTCCACCATATTTCCCTAGCCATGTAGCTCACTTCTGAATCGCCCTTTATGCACGTATACGCCCGAGTCTTTTGTATGCACCAATCGATATACCATACATATGCAATTGCTGTGCAGCATTCCATATTCAAGTAAAAAGCGCGGTTTATGCTTTAAAAATCTTGAATTTCCCTTTTCTTCGTGTGAAACGACAATTCCATGAATCATCTGTTTTCGCCCAGCGGTGGGCGTGAAAATTCCATGTATGTACTTACAGATTCCGTTTAATTTTGCCGCCGTTATTTACGTAAGAACGGGTCGCTTTTTCGTAATTTTAATACCTGCCATAATTCCTGTGTAACTGGAACAGTATAATGCAAAGTATTGGATTAATCCTTGCTGGGTCGAAATGATTTTTCATATGCGCGCCGCGGCTACAACAAAATTCAATTGAAAGATAATACTCGTCGTTTGTATTTCTTTTTACATCAATTACTCGCCACTGTGAATGGTTGGCTTCATTCAGATAGAAAACTCAATAGTTCGAAATATATGCGACATCGTATCGGGCTCGACAAAAGAGCGCAGATGATTAAGTAATAAGTCATTTTCATTATCGGAAAAAAAGAATTTTTAATCCTTTATCGAAATAACTATTCCTGATACTCAGATTTATTACTTTTTTGGATAAAATTGATAGATTCGAATTACTATTATTATTTTCATATTTCGTGATGATGTTTTACGGTATATTAATCATGGAAATATAAGCGCCCATTTTTCATATTTTAAAATTAAATTGAAATGCTGGAATAATGTATGCGTCGAATACGGATCCTAATTGTATAATATTTGATGAACGTCGCACATGCGAGCTACAATTTTTTTTTTTACAGAACGAAAATTCGAATCTGACTGGAGTAATTTACGACCCTTGGTAAGGGAATGAGTAACGAATTACAAATTTTCAGGGTTGCATGTAATCTGAGCACCTATTAGCTTTTTCTTGCACGCGTAGGTACGAATCGGAGCAAAGGGAAATGTGCCGTTTCTACGAATATTAGTGTTAGTTGATGGCGTTAGAGAGACTGGCGAATAAAACGTGTTATTTGCTTATGCCGGGCTTCCTGGGAATTTATAGGCATACAAATATCATGGCTTGCTGTTATTTGGATTTACAAATGTGAATAAAAAGTAGTTATTGGTTTTGCAACGAGTTGGTACCAATGTCGAAGCACGGCTTCCTTTCGTGGATTTTATTGGTTATAACGGGTAGCCCTCTGACTACGATAATTGGGTGGTTAATATCACATTTCGGAAAACATAGACGTATTTGACGTGTGGATTGACAAAATCTATGAATATTCAATGTCGTTATCAAGACATAAACAATTGAAAGCCTTGAAATATTCCGAACGATTGAATTCGGGACGAATGAATTTTCAAAGTCTGCACATATTCAGATCGAGGAAATTTCGATAATTTAGTGTTTAGAAATATTGTGCGAAAAGAAAGAATGCCACTGGAATAATATTTCTATACTAACTACTTCATGAAAACCCTAAAGTTCGTCACTTTATAAACTTGATTATCAGCAAACGTTTGTTCGAATGGTATTTGTACAATACAAATAATTGGGAATTCTTTTGTAATGTATTCTTTCACGCACGAATGGGACACTTTAGTAAATTGTTGATTTCACGGAACTAGGTGACGCATGTCCATCGATATAGTAGCATGGATGTGCCCCTTTATCGCACTTAATACAATTGACATTTTTGTCTAAATAGCCCGCGAAAAGCGACAAAGTTCATTCAATAACGAAGTTAACCCGCCAAATTTTCCGTCGAAATTATTTGAAACTCCACGGTGCAGAGTTTAACAAATATTCCTTGCTGACTAATTGTATAATTTGATAAACAGAATAGAGATTAAATATCACGTTCCCCGTGGCGTTTGCCAAACTTGAAGGGCGCAACTTATACTATTAAAGCTATGTTTTAGAATGTCAATAGACATCTCACTGATGAATACGGTCCGTGTTGCCCTGTGTTTTGAGCCCAAAGTGTTTCAAAATGTTAGTGAACATGTTCCGGATTGAAACTGGATTTGCAATAGACTTGAGATTGAATGGGAATTTACTTACATTGATCATTTTAAACGAAATTTTGCATCCGAAGGGAAGGAGAAAGTTAATTATGGTGGGAAATTTAATGCTCAAAAATATCAGAGCACAAAGACTGGTGGGGCAAATTTAGAACTTGGAAATATTCTAGCGTAGAAATTTTACGACATGGAAATTTCACAGCCTTAGAGCACGGAAATATCGCCGATTATTAGTGTCAAGATATAGATAGTGAACTTAAAAAATTTAAATGAGAAAACATAAACTTGAACACCAAAATAATTGTCCTTCATTCATGACGATGAAAATAAGTCAGTCAGCATTTTTTATCAGCAATATTTACTTTTCTTCGTTGTTATTTAAACGCGGAAGGATTGTTATTATAATGACAAATTCTATCCTAATTTGATACGAAACGTAAAAACAAGTGAAAATACGCGTCATGGTATTATACACGTATACATATGTATGTATATTTCACAGAGCCCGTTTCACTTGTCGGCAGAATGATTTTCAGTTTAATCAACCAATAATTTCTTCAATCGTGGAACTTCATTAATTCAAAATATTCTAATATTTTTAAAATTGACAGCTGTCTTCCGAATTGTTGAATTATCGAGATTCTTTGTGCAATATCTAGTTTCGCAAGTACATGTATGTGCATCATCAAAAAAGCATAAACAATGCAAAGGTATAGGCCAAGAACAAGAGAATGTGACTTTGGCATAGCTTGCTCTTTAACATAAATTTCAATATACGAAGCATTTGAAATCAAACAAATGTAAACGAGTACAAATTATTGTACAGCATTAACGCAATACTATCCGTAAATAAATATATGTAGTTAACTGAATTTCCCAAAAAATGATTTCTCCTCATTTAATTAATAAATCTGTTTACTGCTCGATTAAATGTACTTGGTGGCCCGCTTTTTACGAAGGTTCGATGATGAAAAATACCTGTAGTATTAACTCCCCTAAGCTTAAATAGTTCGGGATGATAAATGATTGAATAGTTCTCTAATTGATTATCCGGGAATTCATGTGGTTCCACCTTAAAGATGTGTATCCCCACTTTTTCCGGAACCCCGCATGGTATGGACGCCGTGACACTCGCGGATCGCTCTCTTTGGATCGAGCGTTAACCTAGCGAGCACGTGTTCTGATATTGGATAGATTGTAAAGTACCTTAGCAACGTGCTCGCAATAAGTAATTTAAATAGTCGCAAAGAAAATAGATATTGCGTTTCTGCATAAGTAGATGTAATACTGTTCGACCGTGAGCAAACATTCCCACGATCGAAGAAAATACAGATTTTAGAAAACGCGCAACACGGGACCCATTGTCCACCACTTGAGTGCACGTGGGCCCGAAGACCCACGTGCAACCCATAAATTCTAAGACGAAGTCGAATTTCCGGACCTCCTAGCGAAAGCTAGAAGGAAATTTTACCACTCATTGATCCTTGAGAACGACAAAAGAAAAAAGATTAGTTAGTCAGTCTCCGAATAACCTCGCGACCGGACGGACCTACGCGGAGACATTGTACCCGCACGACGCGAATTCATTTAATTTATTGACCGTGAAATTGTACTGTGCAGTCAACATTGCTCCTCCCGTGTGATAGTGATAGATATAAATAAATCGTATATGTAAAGGCTACCGTGGGTCTAGTCATATGCGGATTCGAGGAGCTAGGAGACTCCATCACCTTCATACGTATATGTGGACTACGCTTCCCATATGCAAGCGGATCCCACCTATGTAGATTCTACCAAGGATCTAGTCATAGGCGGATCCGAGGAGCTACCGACTCCACCATTCTTCATACGTATATGTAGATTACTGTTCCCATATGCAAGCGGATCCCACCTATGTAGATTCCACCAGGGATCTAGTCATAGGCGGATCCGAGGAGCTACCGACTCCATCCCCTTTCATACGTGTATGTGGACTACGCTTCCCTTACATAAGCGAATCCCACATATGTAGATTCCACGGAGCCCATCTTCACTGTAACATTTCGAACCTTCTAAAATATTACATATTTTAGACATTTAACGTTCATCCCTCACTTATCGTTTTACGGATAAGTAATACTTTGTAATTTCCTGGGTTTTTTTATGCCACACGGCTTTTTCCCCAACGAGCCAATAAATGTTATTAACTTTGCGGCTCAATTGATTGATTTCATTTCACGACTACCTTCAACTCCAATTCTCCTTTGAATTAATTTTGAAACACGGAATTTCTTCGTGTTGAAGAGATTTCGACGAAACAAATAACCTGAAAGCGATATTATCCATATTGAAATTGTGTGTGAGTGTGAGCGACCACTTAGCGTTTTTCCGAAACATAATTTCTACGAAGTGGTAATTATAATAAAGTTCGTGAGTACGACACCATTCGTTACCTGTGATTCTCCAGCACTAGGCTAAGTATAATTTTATGTCGATTCGACGCGAGGTCGAAACAGCGTCTATGAAGGATTGAGCTACTTCCTATCTATATCTACTTCCAGAAGGATTGAGCCAATAAAAGAGAGGATTCCGCCAGCGCTCGCTCTCTATTATCGTAAACTCCATTGTTCGAGCGATCAGCTGCGCCAAAGTATTCACCTGCAACCTACTGTAAATCTGTCTGTTTAAATTGTTAATAGTTCAATAGTTTCAGTTTATTTATGACAATATATTCAGTTTGTTAACAAATAATCCGGTTATTTCCATTTTATTCGCCTTTAATTCCGAACAATTTCAAATACTACCTTTCCTACCAGTTTAATTCCTTATACGCTGTTTTTCATCTTTTGTTTCAGTACAAAGAGCATCGTTTTGCAGTGAGTGTCGTAAGAAGGAGTCGTGGAGAATGTTGTATATCGTTTAAAAGATTAAGAGTAAAGAACTGTGTCTCCTTGTGCGCTGTAACAAATAGTATTTGATAATATGCAAAGACAATTTAGCGTAAATATGTGGTGCAGTATGGTGAACAATCTTTTGGTGGGGCTGTGTTCTGTACCGGCGTGTTTAACCGGCGAAAACTATCTTGGACTGTTTTGTGTAGCGATATTTAGAAACCATATTGTTTACTCATCGCCAGTGCCTGACGAGAATGTGCTGCGGCAACACATTGTAAATGGATGTGCGAAAATTAATAATAACCCGGAGGAAGTTTATGCCAATGTACGGCGTTCAATGAAGAAACCATTGCGGAAATTTATCGAGGTGAACGGACACGAATTTTCAACAATTCGTTTAAAGGTAAGATGCATACTGTAATAGAATACGTAATACATTTTTTAGTGTAAATCACAGGACATGTCGGTGCCATATGTAAGATGTAGGTCAGCCGTAGGCACAGGGCGAGTCCGTACCATATGTAAAATGTAGGTCAATCGTAGTCAGTAGAATTAGACATCACCAATCTGACGTGTTGGAGGCTGCATATCGACAGGCGTCTTCGCGGCGGGCGTTTAAGTACTAATTTTAGCACATAAATTTTATAATAATATTAATTTTTTTTGGCTGTCTTCGCAAAGGAAGTCCCAATACATTGTTACGTCAAGACTAAGTGTCACTCCTCGAGCTACGGTAACGGTGCGGCTTCGATTCGTTTCGACAAAGTCTGTGATTTGCCCCCTTTTGAGTCAATGGTCAAACCAATTTACTCGGGATGGGGCTGTGTCGTACTGCGATCGAAACGTGATGATGAAAAGATGACGAAGGTTGTGGTTGTGATGAGGTCAGGCTAATTGATGGTCAACACTGGTGATATAATCTTCAATAACTTTATATTTAACAACACTGACACTGACATGTTTTCACAGATTCTATTTATATTTATACACTTTGTTTCTTTTTACTTTTAAACCGGATCAGATGTTTAGTCTTTGGGTATTCGAAAGTAAGGTTGGTGTTATAACTTTTATCGGTCCGCAGCGGATATCATCGTTATAGAGTCTTTCTCTGAATATCTTAGCGATTTCCAGATACTCCTTGTCCCGATGATGACACTTTGGAGATCAACAGTTATGGGTAGGAAAGTTGCCGTCCTTCGAAACGTGTCATAGAAGCAACAACTACAAATCGTAGATTTCCAACGACAGTTTGTTCTATTCCCGTTGAAGAATGACTGAGGTATTGGGTGGTAATGGTAACGGATTAAATTAAGGGTCACAGGATATGGAATGGAATAAGACTTTTCTTGATCATGGATCCTCTGAATTGCACTTCTTAACTGCTGACCAACTAACTTCATTGACTGACTCTTCTTAACTGGATTTCTAACTGACTCCTGACTGACTCTTAACTAACTGTTGACTCTTAACTCCTGACTCTAACTCCAACTCTAATTGACTGAGCTTCGTGGCGGAGGGCACCAATATATATACAGGATTTTGGTCCCTCCCACTACGTCGGTTTGTAACGGATTTCGGAAAAACAATGAAGGCCTGATCCAGCATCCAAACACCCTTAACGCGAATGCACTTGAAAAAGGATCTGACTAACTTTCCCTTTCAAGTGTCTCTTGAACAGGACGGGGTCTGGTGCCAGATGTATATTTCCTTGTGGACAAGGTCTCCATTGTATTCGATGCAATCTGATATTTAGAACTATCTAATCTTAAGAGTTTTGGAGTTTACATTCACATCGCTCGACTAGATTTATATGTTTATTTCTTTACTATTTGCCAGTCTCGACCAAGACAATCGCAGTGTTCTTTCTTGAAAGAATTTACAAGTTTTTCAAGTGCGACGTCCTGGCGTCGAACTGACAAAGGGCGCTTAGACGCGGGGACGTAACAATATATTTATACTAATTCTATAAAATACAGAATACTGAACCAATTTTAACTCTGTGCAAATGAAGACTTACATTTCTTTCAACCCCGATGCGAATTCATTCTCCGCGCCGATGATAAAATCCTTAGGTTTCGAGCACGCGTTACCCGGCCCAATTATATCGCAGGAAACTGACGATTGTGAGATCAGAACAAGGTGACCAGTCTTGCTCTGAAATCTCATTTTGCTAAAGCTTTACCGTTTCAAAGAAAATTGAGCCTGGTTGCAATTCTAAGTCGTATGTGCTTTCGTCGTACATTTCCAGCGACAATCCCGGCGTGGCGGTACGAACCGCGAACGCAGCACAATTAGATTTGGCATAAGAAGCTGCCGAACACTGCACCGTCAGCCAAAGAGAAGATGGTTATAACGCGTCTTCAGAATTAACCGAATTTTCGCTAAACGGTGTACACATTGGGCACCGTCATATCATTGGCGTGATTATGGGCATCAGACAAACCCGGTAGAAACTTTGATGAACTAGGAAATTTTTGATGAATTAGATATTTAAAAATTTCGTTAGTAGTGTTTTTTTACGTATCGTAACGTGGTGACTGGGTGGATGACGTAGGTATTGGCAACTGCTGCGGGAGTTAATGGCAAAAGCAAGCAACTATATATAAGTACTCGATTGGATTTAATAAATGAATCAGTCGGTTTGAACTCTTTAACTAATAATCGGCGTCAGTTGCGAGCATATTAAGCATCCGTCTCTCATTCCAAGACATGGAATCCATTGATTGGAAGTTGTCTATAACGTTTTGTTAATTCCAGATCACTAATCTCTCGTCCAATATTTATATGTACGAAGTATATTGGACACGTCGATCCGTGATTTGATTACTAATCTAATTAGCACGAGTGTTCAGAGATAGTGCCTGTAAAATTTAATTTAGTGGTACACGTTTAATAACTGTAGGCCTGATCGAGTTATAATTTAATGATTTCAAAGGGCTTTATTTCATTTGTTTTTTGTACAGTTCGTAGCTTTTTACCCTTTTTCTAGTATTCTGCGAATGCCGTTGATTCGTATTATCCAGTTCCACCGGTAGAATATTCGTCCCAGGCATTCCCGGCGTCATTCCACATCCCCTGCTGGTCGAACGACGTACGGGTTTTCCAAACGACCGAATGTTTGTCGCAAAAGGCAACACGTGACGAAGTTATGCGGCTCTTCCGTAGGTATGAAAGGAACGCACGCCTGTCACGTCAATATTCTGCCGTAAATCCTGGTAACGGTATCACGTTCGTTCGAAACCTGCCCGATTGTCACGACAACAAGAGTCTCTGAAACGGTTCTAAAGACAGCTAAACGCTTGACAGGTGTTTACTATTGAGGTTAGTGCACTAGATGCGTATGTCCTCGCAACGTATAGAGTGTTTATGGACTGAAAGTATTTGTGTGTCAAAATTTCTAGTTGTAGACATGGAAATTTGCACAGCTTTATAGTTTTACGGACAGGTTTTTAAGAGGTTTTTAGGGACAGGTTCTTGATTTTGAGATTTCAAGAGTACCTGTACGTTTTTATATAAAATCACACGCCTTTAGTTTTGCCCGATTGCTTAAATTTGAACATAAATTTTTTAAAACGATCCCGTAAAGAGATTGTAATCATTCCGTAAAGAGATCAGCTACAAATGTTTAATTTTATTTCCGTGAAAATTGGAACAAATGTGAATTTAAAACATTTTTAAACTGACGTCACAAACTCATGAACACGAGAGTCTAGAATTCTTGGATGAAAAATCAAATATCGAGTATCATAAACACTGCGTGAAACCTCTAAAGCATGTCAATTTCTGAAAACTATAAAATCCTTGATTATTAGAACGAAAGAAGACACCTATCTGTAAACATTCTTGTTACCTTTTCTTTAAAAGCTTCATATCTCCCCTAAATCATACAAATACCGATTCGGCGGGTTTCCTCAAATCGCAACATACATACTGTTACGTTACGTCTCAATAATCATTAAAATTTGACGACGAATATCTCTAAAACGCTTAATTTTATCGGCTAAGCATATGAGAACTTTTTTGTAGAGCATTAAATTTGCTACAATTTATGTTTGCACATTTCATAATTCATATTGGTTCGCGAATTGAAAAATTCATAAGCAAAAAACAAATTTATCTACAAATAATCAAACTTCAATCGTCAATATCTTCTAAATGGTGGGATTGACGGTAAAAATATAAGAGACCTTTTTTGTAGAGCGTTCAATTTCCTACAAAATTATATATTGTATACTTTTGCAAATTGATAAAGTTATGAGCGGGATATGATTTTTTTCTAATGGAGTGAGTAAAATATACATACAAAACTATAATGCGGAGGACCTTCCCATTAAAATTAAGAGCTCTGCTTTGGTGAGAGTTTTCTAGAGCTGTCTACGAACCAATTTTTCTGTGTAACTAGTAAAAATATAAATCGATTTTTTTGACCCACCCTAATGTATATACATATACATATGTATATGTAAATTTGTTTTGTTTTAAATATTTTCATTTATTTTGCGGATACTCGACGTTGTGAGACGTAACGGAGGATAAGGCACCGGTGCCTGCACGACACATACTCGCGATTCATAATACCTCCTTTCGCATTAAAGCGAAAGGTATTAGATATAAAATAATAGTTGTGAAGCGTGCGGTCAGGTGCCAGTACGCCGCTCGACACGTATCCGTACGTCAGACTACATACGTACAATCTCATTCACAATGATATTTTATCATCGGCGACAATTTAAAACACCTCCGCTACGCTGTGTCCTCAGAATACTTCGACTTTCATCGGGAATTTCAATTGGTTGATTACAATGGAGCATCCCCTGTGTATCTATACGTCGGTTGTCATTGGTAGGGATTATACAACGGCATTCAATGGATCGACTTGCTGATCACCCGCATAGCCGTAGGGTACTATTTAGTTGCTGTGCGTCGTACAGTCCCGCTGAAAGACAAGGTAGACCATTAGGGCCGTTCGCAAGGAATTGTTTGCCGATCCGCCGCTTCTGAATTCCACGCATGCTTCAATAATGCACGTTTAATCTCTCTGCCACACAGTGGACCTAGTGCGTCTTGTAACATTAGACTTTGGTTCAAAAAAATTAAGTTCAAATATTAAAATTTAAATAAATTGTTATGAAACTATAGACCCTTCGCGATTATGTTTAACAGTATTTTTCCATTTTGCGCCACTAATTATTCCCTGATATCAGATATTATATATATACCTCGACAAATTTTTCCTCTTTTTTAATTTGCCACTATTATCTCTATTTTACGACTTTACTTAAAGAATGCGTGCAGTACATAATGTTAGAGTTCTAATAAGTCTGAAATGAGCAGAAAAAAAATGTAATGCGCAAAGGAATCATGATACATGTCACCATCATGATACATGTCAAAAATATTTTTGTCATGGGGTTATCAAAGGTTAATCAAATTTTTTTTATGGGGTTATCCGGCACTGTTAAATAATCTTTGTTACATGCTTCGTATCGACATTTTACCATCTCGGCTACTGAATCTCCAAATTGTTTTTTATCTATTTGTAACAGTGTTATGATATTACTTAAAAACTATTTTTTGTTCAAACCCGTCGTTGAAATATACGTAAGATTAACGGACATGATGACGTTGTTATACGTAAATCGAAAAATGTTTACAAGGATATACATTTGACCAAATGTCAAAAACGTAACGTAACAAACATTTCTGATTTAATATGTTAACAATCTGGATGTGTGTGAGGGGAAATTACATATACATATTGTAGTGTATTTCAACAATTAATGTTAAAATAAATTAAAAAGGAACGACGTGAGATATTTAAAGGACTTTCATTCTGTACAGTAAGAAGCCCACTTTATACTGTCTTTTAGCAACTCTCTTTTAATGTCGCACATTCCCAACTATTTAAGCTTAGGCGAGTTGATACTACAGGTATTTTTTACCATCGAACCTTCGTAAAAAGTGGGCCACCAAGTACATTTCATAGAGCAGTAAACAGATTTACTCATTAAATGAGAAGACTCCATATTTTGGGTAATTTAGTTAATTGAATATATTTACTTAGCGATAGTATTGTGTCGTTGTTCTACAACAATTTTGTACTTGCTCACATTTGATTGATTTCAATTTCTGTGTAAAATGCAGTTTATGTTAATGAGCACCCTATTCCACTGTAACATTCTCTTGTACTTGGCCCATAGCTTTGCATTTTCGATGCTTTTTGAAGATTTCCTGTTAAGAAATATAGTAATAAGAATTGTGTAGTTATAAAATTTCAAAATGTTTTTTGAAGAAGTGATACAAAAAAATCAGAGACTCTTTCGGAGCCAGGAAAATTTCAATGCATAGGTGCGTTTCAGATCAAGTGTACAACGTTCTCGCAGAATGTTATACATTGTTTAATAACTTGCATATATCGTGGGTAATATTGAAAAAGGAAATACATATGAAGGAATTACCAAAATATTAAACATTTAACTATTGCAGGATAGCACAGGATTTGTATACGTTTGGTTTTTAAATTCTTAATTCAAAAATTATAATAAACATAGAAGTGTACAAGAACGGTTTAATTACACAAAAACCATCTTATTAAAAATATCTATATTTCAAATAATTGTTTGTATAAATTGTTGAAGAATGCTTTTGATTTCTAGAACTTTTAGAACTTCAATATGGTCCTTAGAAAAATTTTTTCAATTTACGTACAGTAACGTCATCGTGTCTTGTAAACGTCCCTATACTTTACTATACTTCAACAATCTATTTGAAGAAAAAATAGTTTTTTTGTAATCATGATTTTTTTTTATTAACGTCGCATCTTCTGATCTAATTTTACAGCATACCTGCAGAAAAATATTCTAATTTCATTGTTAAAATGTCTAGGTAACATCATAACACTATTATAAACAGATACGGAACAATTTAGAGATTCGATATCCGAGATAGTAAAGTTTCAATGCAAAACATGTAACAGTGATTTGTTAACAGTACCAATAACTACACGTTTCGCACGGACCCAAAAATTTGCTTACTTTATCACGGAGGACCTGTTTACAGAACAATTTGATTATGTACTAAAAAAAAGTTTGTAGAAATTTGAAGAGACGCTTTGACATGTATCGAAGTTCTAGAAACTAAATACCTTTTTACAACAATTTAAGCAACCATTATATTAAATTTATTAATTATTGATAACAGTTAAATATTTTCTGAATTACGTACTAGTGCGTGCATCAGGAAGGTGTCCTTCTTTCCCTCTCTTTCGTATAATTTGTTCTCTTTGTGGCGTACTATGGCTCGGGACATCAACAACACTGCATTCGACTGCATACTTTGTCTCTATCTTTCTGTCGCTCAGTCGCGCTCGCACTAGTCAAACACACGAACGTGGGCCGACCAAGGATGTGTGACAGTCCGAATTTGTCTTGCACAAGAGCCCATCTTTTCTTTGTTCTGTCCGTCGCGCTCGTGGTGCTCGCACTACGAGCGCCGAGAGTAAGTGGAACGGTGTGTCTTTGCCGGCCGCGGCGATTCTTTCGTTTTATTCGAAACATTTTTCTAATCATTTTATCGGGCATTTAACACTTATGTCCAATATTTGATCCCATGGTGTCGCTGAATTTTAATTAAATATGCATGGAATAATAATTAGATGTTTCTTATTCATTCATTTCGTGTTATGTATATCCCCGTGATTCAATATTTCGCGAAATTTATTCCTTATTTACTATATCAATTTATTGAAAATCTATGATGGGATCAAAAATTAGCAAGAAATATTAAATGTCCCATAAAATAATTCGAAATGTCTCGAAGAATATGAATGAACGATCGCGATCGACGAAGGCGCACCAACACACTTGTACTCGGCCATCGTCTGTGAGCCGCGATCGGAGTGCGAGCGCGACAGACGGAAGAAGGAAAGAGAGGCTCTTATGCGAGAAAAATTCGAACCATAGCGAAAACAGTGTTTGATGCCTTCTTCGAACGACGATCGCGCTCTCACACGTGCCTGTCCGGCCTAAGGCCGTGTGCTTCAATAGAATGAGTGCGGCGAAGCGACGAAAAGAAGGAGATGAAGTAGATGTTATCACTTGTTACGTTGTTGCGACACACGTCAGAGAGAGATACGAATTATTAGAAAGAAAGGGCACGAAAATCACTGAGGTGAAACAAGCATTAACAGTTGTGGATACCCGCGCGCACCGCGTACCCCGCAGTGAAACCATTTATGCTGTTGATTGTACTTGGCCAGAGACAAGACCTTGTTTCTTGATTTTTCCCGCATGTCTCCAACAGATTACATATAAAAATCTACATTACCGACAGAAAAATTATCGTCGCATGGTATGAAAATCTGTTAGTTCGGTTTGACACCGACAGAACTCGGATAGTCGATAGTGTGACACTGGAAAAGACGAAGCAGATGACTTATTATATAAAAACGACGTACTTTTGACATCAAATATCTCGTTACTGGGTGGACCAATGTTTTTGTAATTAGTCTCAATCGACTCGTCTCGACGCTGCCTCTAAGAATATCACCGCACTTTTGGAGAAATTTGCCGCTTTCATGTCGTTTGAATACCCCGAAAACCCCGATCTAATATTTGCGGAATAGAGTTAAGAGTCTTCTCTCGTACGTGGCCTGAGACAAGACCTTGTCTCTTGATATTTTTGCGGCATAGAAGGCCCGCGATTAATATATGTATAATCATTGGTTTTTCACACCACACCGTACGATATGACTAGCTACATTCGTCATGTTATTAAATTGTATCGGCTGCTTCGCCTCTAAGTCACTCTTTGTGTACTACTTGCTGTCATTTTCTGCTTGAGGAAACGCAGGACATATTAAGCTTACCCGTTGAAGTCGCTATTAAAAATAAATAAGAATAAAGTATCGCTAGCGTGAGCTATCAGAGTTATCCTATGCGCGCATCAAGTGTAACGCAATTTTTCTTCCAGTTTTCCCCGTTATTTTCCGCTATTACAAAATAATCGGGCGGTATTCTTTACGTTGAATCTGTATTACACGCACTCATGAACGGTCCCGCAGAGATTTAACGTAAATTTGCCGATCACTCAGATGAAAATAACGAAACTCCGGGAACGGACGATTTCCGCGAGTTTTGCGAGTTTGCCGCGGCAAGAGCAACAGCGCGTATTTTTCTTTATATCGAAAATGTAGACTTCGGAAGAAAATGAGGTCAAAGCAAATTTTATGGTAAAAAGCATCCCTGCTGAACTGCCGGGAATTCATATTTACCAATTAACTTTAATTAACGTGCAACGCACAACTTTCGAGGTTACAACGAAATACAGTTCTATCTAGTCGACCTATTTCTGTCAGCCCGAAGTTTACTTTTTCCTCTGGGTTTCCCAACGGTTCTCAATAATCATCCGTTTTTCTCTTGCTTGAATTCGTAATTACCTTGCTGAACGCGTATCGCGTGTTAACAAATTTCTGTTTTTTAAGTATTCTATTTCCATGAACTTTGTGTCAGCGCGTTAAAAGTGAAGTCCAGGAAATTCAAAGCGTAGAGATCATCGAGTATTCAAAATTGAAGGTGTGGAGATTTTGGTGTGTAAAAATTCAAGCGTTAGGTAGATGGTTTCACTCGTAAACATTTCGGTACGTGGAAATATCAAGGCTTCGAAAGTTCGATGCATATTAAATTCAATTCTTACAAACTTCACGTCGTCGCAAAAGTATAAGTTACATTTTTTTTCATAAATTTAGTTGTCATGCCAGGGATTCAAGCACAAGATAAATAATCCCATAAAGTGTTCACACGCGTCTCATGATGTTCACGTAGAAAAGTGCGCTTAAGAATCTGTTACAAGGCCTAGAGTCTGAAGAAACACGGATTCATATAGAATATATACACCACCGCCGAATGGACTTCCGGTACCGGTGGAGATAATAGCGCGTGTCTGGAACGTGCCTGCGGACACGTTCCAGGCGGAAATTTACGTAACCGGTATTTCGCCGTTTACAAACAACCATGTCTCCGACTAATTATTCCTTTCATGAGCTCGACTCTAATTTCGAAACTGACTGACCATCCTTTGTTTCCTAACCGGAGCGGATCTGGATGCGCCCTTGTAATTATAAGGAACTAACGGTTCCGAGGAGTTTGTCTGATAACGCCAGGGACCCGAGACACGTTCGTTCGGAATGATAAGAATGCTCGTTAGGAGGGAAATAAATACACGGTTACGTTATTATAGAGTTTTGAATTAGGTTGATGTAAAGGGACGGTGCATATGTGTCTGGTCTTACGCGAAAAGACGTGAAATTTATGGAATAATGCTATTTATCGTTTAAGGAATTCAACATTATACGTGAAATATTTGACGATGGTCGCTACAAAGGGTAGAGAAATTATTCTAAAGATATTTGGGAGTCTGAAGAATTTATACCGAAGAAATGTTAGGGATTTGAAAATTTATAGGGCGGAAATTTCAAAGAATAGAATATTTATGGCGAAGAAATGTTTTTGGAAATTCATAGTGTAGAAATTTCAAGGTCTAGAGAATTTATATAGCGATGAATTTCAATGCATTTGAAATATATATTGATACTTAACAAATTCGGGCGCAAAAACGACGGCACGTGAAATATTCAGAGCGCTGTAATATTAGCGCAAAAAAGTTGTATGTACAAATGTGGACGTCAATATTTGAACCCAACGAAATTTCGTGGCATAGAGATATTAACGCCTAGGTAACTCATAACATGGAAAATCGGCGGGTAAAAATTACAATTCTCACGTCTGAAATTCCTATGTTACGAAGCGAGCAAAACAATCTTTTACACTGCAGCGAATAAAAGAAACAATAATCCAATAAATGTGGAGAATCTCTTTTTTTCTTTACGATGGAGTTTGAGTCCTTAGTTACCCGCCACTCGACGTTTCACTTCCTCCGACTAATTTTGAGAGCAACATAATCAATAAAGTACGTGAAACCGTAGGGGAAAGGCAGTCACCACATTTTATTTGGCTACACGTTGGCGTATGAGGTTTTATACGACGTTGATATGGATTTCATAAAGCTCTGCGCGCAAAAAAACGTCATCATCACATCTTAAGCGATGCAAGTAACGTACGCCATAAATTTCTACGTATCTACCGCGGAATATAGCATTCTGCTAGAGACCGCGTACCGAATTCCACGATGCCTGCGATTTCGATGCAATTTACGTATGTTCCTATATTGGCCACGTAAACATACTCCTCGATGTTTACTTTCCAGATTTCTAGCCTCGCCCAGCTGAATATTTTATGAAAATAACTGCCGCTGCTACAGAAAACTCTTCCGTTTTGCTGTCTTCCTCTGTCGTTGAAATGTCTTATCGAAAATCATGAAGCGTTACGTGAATCTAACATCGTTCTACGATTCAGCGATTATTGTATGGGGATACCGGACTGCAAAATGGTAATTGCACGTAGTGTGGTATTTTTTATTGTGTCTGGGAGGCGATTTTGTATTAGCGTACAGATCCGAATGGTCAAATTTCTGCCCGAAGAAGGTCCTATTCCAGGGGTGCCCAAAATTTTATCAACAAAGATCGAAATTCTCAATAAGTCGGCAAAATTCAAATACAGATTAGCACCGTTTAGACGACGAAATCGCATAAAACGATGTAAAGATAAGTTGGACGCAATCCCGGGATTATTAAATGCTGGGCGTTGTTTGGTATGTCACGGTTAATATCCGCTGTGCTGGATTTTCACGTCGAAAAATTCCATTTCGATTTTACGGAGTGGAATTGCAAATGAATCGGTGAACGTATTACCTACCTCGTGCCCGAGCCGTTTCGGATGAAATGTGTTTCTGCTTTTTAATAATACATTTCCATGTTTAAATCCGGATTAATGCCGATATGCTACGGAGATGAAAGACAAATTTGTGTTTATCGTGTACTTTTTTTGCATTACATTTTCCACGATCTCGTTGGCTACCTACGTTGATTAGAGGGTTTATCATATTTAATATCAGGGTATTAAATATGTTACATCTTTAGATAAAACTAATTACCACTGTTAGAAATTGCTGTCACCGGTGTAATGGTTTAACAATTTTAATTAGGTCCAATTACTTCACACTATCGTACAAGCAATTACTTCTAATTGTAAACAACTTTCCTTGTAGAACTTCTAATAGAATGCTGGAAAATTTAAATATTCACTGCATACAACATCGTGCTACAAAATTTATTAGCGAACTATTTAATATATTCTGTTAAAATCTTTATAGCTAATAATGTGGGATATGAAGTTTTGAACTGCGTGATCGAGAAGTGTGAAAGAAAAATATTTGGACTGAGTGTCTAGAGCGAGCGAAGAGTGTTTGGTTCGAGTGACCCCGTAAGGTGTGAAAGAAAAGTGTTTGGATCGTCTGACAGAATATTGGACTGATTTCCGTTGAATGTTTAGAGTGACTGTGTAGACTGAGAAAGAATGCGTGTGACCCGTTACTGAGATCGGTGCGAATCACGAGCGTGTAAATGCGTTTGTTTATCAGTGAGAAAATGGAAAAGTGTGAATGGGTATGTGCAGGGTGGAGCAGAGGAAACGCATGTTCTTCATTATTGAATGGCTGGGACACGGTTTGATAAAAATAATACAAACAAGCATTAAGTGATAGATTTTTTAATGCAGTTTTGAAATATCCATACTTTAATTAGATTCGCAAAATAATGTCTTGGAGATGACGTCCTTCCTCTTGGAGCAGAAGTCGCATATCGACAAATCGGGTGAGCGAGGGGGCCAGTGAAGGAGGCCCTTCTTTTTATGGGGATATTTAAAATCAAGAGTCTACTTGAACAAGCCTCGCACAATCGATGACCTGAAGAATTCCATTCGTCAGGAAATTGAAGTCGTGCCGAATGAAATGTTGGAGAGAGGCGTGCGTAACTTTCAGGAGAGGATCCAAATTTGTATCCAGCAAGAAGGACGTCATTTCCAAGACATTATTTTTCGAACCTAATAAAAGTATGTATATTTCAAAACTGCATTAAAAAATTTATCACTTAATCTTGTTTTTATTATTTTTATCAAACCGTGTCCCAGTCATTCTATAGTGAAAAACATGCGTTACCTCTGCTCCACCCTGTATAAGGACGTCAGGGCGACGCCGCGAAAATTCGCAGTAAGATTGTGGTTGAGGATTCGTGGTGTAGATTTTTGTGAGATAGGATTCATTGACGCGATTTTTGCAAGAAAGAATCATCACTAGTGAGAATTCGATTGTCGAGATTTTCTGAGTGAACGTTAGTTGAGAGAGGTCTTCTGAGTGAAGATTCGTAGAGTATAGAGTTTAGTTGTGAGTTATTAGTGTAAAGTCCACGTGAGTGAGCGGCTTTATCGCCAAATATTATTAGGGATTAGTTTAGTAAAACCATATTTAATAAAGAAATCAATTCAATACAATAAATGTTCCTGAATACCATTAGTAGAAGATAAATACCATCCAACCAACTACTTACTTCTTCTACAATAAGAAGATAATATTTCCACCGTTTTGAAGAGTTAGCTGCTTTTGTATTGCCATTAAAAGTTTATTAGTATTCGATTGTGTTTATAAATTTAATTTTCAGTATGGTTTCTTGGACATCGATAATATTGTACCGAATATTCGTTCTTTGGTTGGAAATCTCATTCAATATTTCGTTGATTTGTTATTTTGTGAAAAGAACTTTTTTCTTCAATTCGAAGTATTATTATAAAAGGATCTTTAGTTTTGATGTTGACTGTTTCATTTCTTTATTTATTATTCCTTTCATATTTGAAGAAATACTTCCTTTACGTTCATACTGTATATTTTATGTCCATCGGATTAAAAAAAGAAATGAAGAATGAATTTATCATTCGCATTTCCAAGAAAATTTTCGAAAATTTCATAAATTTTTGTGTGTTTCTGGTACGTAGGAAGTCTGACGAGAGCCACATCAATTTTATTATCACCTGTCGTACGTAGAATGTTACAAATAATAAACCCTTAGAATGAATATTTCAATATCACCAAACAAGCAATTTACATTGCAATTAAAGAGATGGATTCAAATTTGTTATCTTATTAGATAGGATTTTATAATGCTCGTTAGTAATAAATTACTGCTAAAGCTTATAAAAGTTCATTTATAATAATGAATCGTCAAAAAAGCATAAAAAATGCAAAGGTATAGGCCAAGTACAAGAGAACGTGACTTTGGTATAGCTTGCTCGTTAATATAAACTTCATTACACGAAGTATTTGAAATCAAACAAATGTCAACAAGTACAAACTATTGTACAGCAACAACGCAATACTATCCTTAAGTAAATATATGGACTTAACTGAATTTCCCAAAAAATGATTTCTCCACATGTAATTAATAAATCTGTTTACTGCTCGATTAAATGTACTTGGTGGCGCGCTTTTTACGAAGGTTCGATGATGAAAAATACCTGTAGTCTTAACTCCCCTAAGCTTAACTTCTGGATGTTCGACATTAAAAGAGAGGGTTAAAGCACGGTATAAAGTGGGCTTCTTATTGTACAGAATGAAAATTTTCTACATATCTCATGACGTTAGTCTTTAATTTATGTAATCAACATTCACAAGTGTAATTTCCTCACAGGCACATCCAGATTGTTAACTTATTAAATTTTTCCACTCAGATGCATCCGGATTGTTAATTTAGAAATGAGTACAAATATCTGTTACTTTACAGTTTGACCTCAAGCTTCGTAAAAAGCGGGCCACCAAGTACATTTAATCGAACAGTAAACAAATTTATTAATTAAATGAGGAGAAATCATTTTTTGTGAAATTCAGTTAACTGCATACATTTATTTGTTAGGGATAGTATTGCGTTGATGCTGTACAATAATTTGTACATGTTCTCATTTGTCTGATTTCAAATACTTCGTATAATGAAGTTTATGTTAACGAGCAAGCTATTCCAAAGTCACGTTCTCTTGTACTTGGCCTATACCTTTGCGTTTTTAATGCTTTTTGACGATAAGGGAATACAGGAATGAAAGAATAATAAAATGTAGAAAAATAAAGGAATAAACAGATCCGATTAATATGGTGATATGACGATGATATATGATTATGCGAAGGAATATAACAAAATTTCCTTTATACGTTATTTCCTTTTAAGAAATACAGTTAGATCAGAATTTTGTATTTATAAAATTTCAAAAAGTTTTTTGAAGAAATGAATACAAAAAAATCATAGACTCTTCCGGAGATAGTAAACTTTCAGTCTAGGTGTGTTTCAGATCATATGTAAATGCAAGGATCTTGCAGCATGTTAGAGATTGTTTAGAAACTTGTATATATTGTGGGTAATATTGAAAAAGGAAACATATTTGAAGGAATTACTGAAATAGTAAACAGCAAATTATTGTAAGATAGCGAAGGATTTGTATACGTTTGGTTTTTAAATTCTTAATTCGAAAATTATAATAAACATAGAAGTGGAGAAAAACGGTTTAATTAAACAAAAACCGTCTTATTTAGAATGTCTAAATTTAGAATAATTGTTTGTAGAAATTGCTGAAGAATGTTATTGATTTTTAGAACTTCAATATGGTTCTATGTATATCCTTGTAATTGTTTTTACCGTGGCATCTTCTGATCTAATTTTACAGCATACCTACAGAAAGGAAAATATACTAATTACATTGTTAAGATGTGTAGGTAATATTATAACACTGTTATAAACAAATACGTAACAAATTAGAGACTCAATATCTGTGATAGTAAAGTTTCAATGCAAAACATGTAACAAATATTTGTACAGTACCGATGAGTACACGTTTCGGACAGACCCAATCACTCGCTGCACATTGGACGACCCGGTAAAATTTGCTTACTTTATGATGGGATACCTGTTTACAGAACAATTTGATTTACAATTTGATTATGTACTAAAAAAAAGTTTATAAAAATTTGAAACTAAATACCTTTTTACAACCATTTAAGAAACTATTATATTCAATTTATAAATTATTGATAATACTTTTGTTACGTCAGGACTATGCATCACGCCTCGAACTTACGGAAACGGTGCGGCTTCGATTTGTTTCGACAAAGTCTGTGATTTGCCCCCTTATAAGTCAATGGTCAGACCACTTTACTCGGGATGGGGCTGAGTCGTACTACGATCCAAAGGTGATAATGAAGGTGTGAGATCGTGGTGATGAGGTCAGGCTAATTGATGGTTAACACTGGTGATATATTCTTGGTGATATATTCAGGATATGGAATAGAATAAGACTTTTCCAACGTTCTTGACGGAACTTTGACTGGTAAATCACTATTGTAACTGAACTAACTGACTTTTCTGACTGGGTCTTCTTGGCTGGATTTCTTCACTGCCTTTTTCTAACTACCTCGTGGCGGAGGGCACTAGTATATATACAAGATTTAGGGCCCTCCCACTACGTCGGTTTGTAACGGTTTTCGGAAAAACAATGAAGACCTGATCCAGCATCCAAACACCCTTATCGAGAATGCACACGAAAAGGGATCTGTCTAACTTTCCCTTTCAAGTGTCTTTTGAACAGGACGGGGTCTGGTGCCAGATGTATATTTTCTTGTGGACAAGGTCTCCATTGTATCTGATGCAATCTGTTGTTTAGAACTGTCTAATCTTAAGAGGTTTGGAGTTTATATTCACATCGCTCGACTAGATTTATATATTCACTTCAATACCATTTGCCAGTCTCGACCAAGACGATCACAGTGTTCGTTCTTGAAGGAATTTACAAGCTTGAAGTGCGTGATCCTGGCGTCGAACCGACAAAGGGCGTATAGACGCAGGGACGTAACACTTTGAAATGTTCCGAATGACGTACTAACGACACTACGTACTAACGCGTGCATCACGAAGGTGTCTTTTTTTCCCTCTCTTTCGTATAATTCGTTCTCTCCGTGGCGTACTATTGGATACTCCGCCTAATCTTGGTAACAAACAGCGAGTCATCGAGTGACTCCCTGTTTAGAGTTAGTCATTTGTTTTGTACATTCGGGGGTTAGTCAGAGAACCCTTAGACCCTCGAAGTCACTGACTAAAGGGCAGTTTTCTACCACCTCCCTACTGCCAATATCATTATATATAAAATCAGTTTAGACAGTTTCAAGACAGATTCAGAACACACCCGTTACTTATAACATCGTTCTCTTATTTGAAAATGTTGTAAAGGCAACGTCAAGTCTCGTTAAGTGAGCCGGAGTTAGACTTCAAAATATATTGTATTCCAAGGACGACTTCGTGTAATTCTTTGGATAATAAATTATTATTTTATTTATGCAATCCGAGTCGTTTCCCACCCGGAATACAACAGTACTATGGCTCGGGATATCAACAACACTGCATACAACGACTGCATACTTTGTCTCTATTTTTCCGTAGCGGTCGCACTAGCCAAACACACGTACGTGGACCGAACAAGCATGTGCCACAGCACGTTTGACGACCGAGCAAGGTATCAAATATTGTAACAATCATGGCCATCTTGGAGCGCGCCGTACCTTCACCATTCGGTTATTCCGGCTCTTTGCTGTGCAAGATGGTATTAGCAATCGTGTATCTTTCTAGATCTAGGCCGCATTCAGATTCCGCTGGCACCTAGGCAAACGTCTGCCACGCAGAATCCAACACCAATTCCAGGCACCTCGCCGTAGCGACAGGAGGGCTTGGAGGCCCGGGCCTCACGTACCAAATTATTTTGATCACTGCCTTGGTTAGCATTGTCACTTATAAAGCAGAAAGGCGGCAGCGTTCTCTCTTTTCGTGTCTTTTAAGGTGGTTTCCACAGACACCAAGTACTCGAGTCGCTCCGTTGGTCAACACGTCTTTTCGCCGCTTTCGTTTGCCAGGCGAGAGTTATAGAGCTTTGCTCCGGCGTGTTCTCATCAAATTAACTCAGTCTCTCTGTGCACTACCCGCCACCTTCGGGAACTGCCATGGTACAAAATAAAAATTCGTTATCGCAACCAGGCCTTGATGCCGGCTGCGTTTTAGCCATATAAGCGAGCGTTCGAACTGGGCATTCATGCATTCGTCCCAGCACCTACACTGTTTGATGCGACCCTACACTCCGGAAAGGACAGTGCTCGGTTTGACTAACCCGTGTTGGGGTTTAGTATTTAATCTCCAGGTCGTAAACCTATCGATTCCGCTACCTCACCCAACGGGCATACGCGTGCGGAGCGACTAACCTCCGCACAAGACGCTGGCTCAACGTGCCGAGGGCGGTCACGCAAGGTGACTCCGCAAGCCTCGGTTACGTTGTCCCGGGCGGTCAGTCAGCCAGGCTACTCACACTGTGGCGCCCGAGAAGACAGCGGTAGCTTCTCGGTTGTCCCCACCACAGGCGGCCACGTTGCTGGAGACTCCGCAAGCCGGGAGCGCCGGCCCCATCTACAGCCTAGACTCACGGTCCTCGTGCAAGCCTCACGATCCGTAGGGCGAACCCCCTTCCGTGTTAAGGGGTTACACCAGTGTAAAATTTTCAAAAAATCGATTTTTTTTTTATTAGCTTAAAAGGTACTTTGAACCTTCAAGAATATGAGGCAAAACGTTTTATACCTGGAAACAATTTTTTTGTATGAAATTTTGCGCTTTTCCCCAAGCGCCTCGAACGTTTTTTATGCGACGAACAGCGGTAATTGTAACTTTGAGTAAATTTCATCATAAATCGCCATTACCTGAAGAAGTGTACAAAGCTAACATACCAATTTATGATGAATTGAGTCGTAATGAGTTGTTAAATCGCGGCTTAGGAGGCTACACGCAGAAGAGTAATGAAAGTTTCAATGCTACAGTTTAGAATTTAGCTCCTAAGTCTCGTTCAAATGGTAAAAACGTCAATGATGGTCTAACTAGTATATTACGAGTTATGAAGGTTTTAGAGATGAATATCGGCTTTCAATCTTATGATTTTTGCCTTGAAAGTGATGCTAAGCGAGTCAAGCAGGCCGAGTTGTTGTTGGCCGATGAGGCAAAAGCAGCGCGATCCAATATCAAATGTTTAAGAAAAGAGGATCAGGAGAAATTTTTGGACCAGGAAGGGCAGCTTTATGGTCCTAGGATTGCAGAATAATGTTAAAAAATTTTTTTCAGTCGATTTTTTAACTTTTTCACGTCTAAAACTCATTTTAAAACTTTAAATGCGTTTTTCTCGAAACACGACTTTTCAAATCGGCACGCAGCATAACTCCATCAATTTTGCATATTTTCATATAAAATTTTATACACATCTTTGCAACAACATTTTGAAGGGAAACACGTACGGAATTTTCGATATGTTAATTAGACAAATTTTTATAACCAAATAACTGCTGTTTTTTTTGGCGAAAAAGTGAGTTTTAACTTCAAACAACTGCCAAATATCCAAAAATTCGTATGTTTTAAAATCCGTACGTGTTTCTCTAGCTATACTCATGCAGATTAAGAAAAAAATTTTTTTTTTGTAATAGTTTCAAAATTGCACGTGGTCTAGTGCGTGCCGTGGAACGCGTTTTTGACAAGATGTCTCAGGAAAATTATTGTAGAGCAGCCATTTTGAATTACTTTTGGATGAAAAAAATTTTTTTTGGTACTTAAATGTATGCTTAACAACATACTGTAAGAGTTTTTTGTTAGCGCCTTTCCATATTTCCAAAAAAAATTCATGAAAATAGCGCTTTTTTTCGACTGTTACACTGGTGTAACCCCTTAAAGTAAACTATCTGCCACACAGAATCCAACCCAAACCCAGGCACTCCGCCGAAACGGAGAGGCTCGGATCCGCCTGGTCCTGTGTACTCAATTCCTTATTTGCAGCCTGAGTTGTAGCTGCCGGTAGGCCGAGAAACCTGCGGCAGTCTTTCTTTTCTTTGCGTGTCTTTTTGGTCGTGGCATTTACCGACGCCAGGGTCCCGCCTGCTCCGTTTAATCGAC
Organism: Mimumesa dahlbomi; assembly: GCA_917499265.3. NCBI lineage: Eukaryota > Metazoa > Arthropoda > Insecta > Hymenoptera > Crabronidae > Mimumesa > Mimumesa dahlbomi. The sequence goes on along the minus strand of OU824118.1, from coordinate 2,525,564 downwards.
ACGTCTTCCTCCGCTTCCTCAGGAACGGAATGAGAGAGTGTAGAGAATAGCGGGGTAAGGATAGTGAAGTGAAGGGAGAGAAGCGAAGTTTCTCCTTTTCATCAAAATCCTGCATCTGGGGGTGGTCAGTCCCCAGTGCGAATTGTTCTGTGTAAGTGCGTGTGCTATCCGCCACGATCGGAGTCCTGCCATTATGCATTAAATGCATTTTTCGTTTTTACGTCATTGCAGACGGTCCTTTACGTCGGCTGCAGATCCCTCAGCTTCCCGCTTGCGTTCGAAACAGGCCCGCACACTGGCCTGCCGCCTACTTCGAGCGAGATGCAACCCCACCCTCACGGGCGAAGTAGACTTGACTCTCCGGGCGGAGGCGGCCATCCCGGGGGCCCAGAGGCTGCACCAACCCTTTAGGTCGCCTTTTACGACTGGCAGGGCCTACCCTAGGGGTGTTCTTTTATTGCCCCCGCTAGTGGCAAAACCCGTGTTGGGGTGGCAACTGGGCGCCCAGAGCCGCATAACAGGGACCCATATTAGCCGGCTGCCGAGCCAACTCTCACAGCAGTTGCCCTTCTAGCGCCACCGGTCGGCTGGGGTCTGCGTTTCGCTAGAAGAGGAAGGTATCAATGCGGAATTCATCATTGTCCGAATTCGTCTCGCATTAGGGCCTTCCTTTCCTTCGTTCTGTCAGTCGCGGTCGCACTACGATCGCCGAGAGCAAGTGCGACGGTGTGTCTGCCGCGGCGACTCTATCATTTTGATTGAAACATTTTTCTAATCATTTTATCGGGCATTTGACACTTATGTCCAATATTTGATTCCACAGAGTCGCTGAAATTTAATTAAATAGAAATGGAATAATAATCAGATGTTTCTTATCTATTCATTTCGAGTTACATGTATGTATGTATATCCCCATGATTCAATATTTAACGAAATTTATTTTTTATTAATTTATTGTATTTGTCTCGGTGACATCGTTAGTATTGTGGGATATTCCGTGGTGGGAACAAGATGTTATTTGTTCGGTAGTGTAGAAAGTGTTTATTAACTAATAATTAATGACTAACTCCCGAAAACACAGTCCCCTCGCAATAATAGCTCCTCGCAAATCTACTACGCACAACTCCTCGCAACTCCTCACAATACTCCTCGCAACCAAATCTCCTCGCGACTAACTCGCGACGTCGCCCTGACGCCCTTTTTCATACACATGCACACCAAACCAATTCTCTCACAAACAGACTCACGCATTCTCACACTCGTAACACGCACCATCTTTAACCACGGGCCACCCGCATTCTTCTTAGATCCATGAACAAAGAGTCACTCGATCCAAACATTCCTCGCTCACTCTTGACAGTCGTCTAAATACTTTTCATTCACACTTCGCAATCACGCAATCCGACTTTCATATAATATCATTTGTTCAAAAATACCAATATCACAGTTGTTCGCAAACGAGCAGAGCGGATGTGCCGCGAGAGAGGTAGGTGGCCCACCACAGGGTGGACACGGATCCCCCTCTCACGAACACGACTCTGACTCGACGCGAACTGATATGCCGGTGTAGCTCTTCCTTGCGGAAAACCTCCTTTGTACAGCAGCGAGGTGTGTGGTGTCGTCGACGGGCTGGAGATTATATTAATCTTCAGCCGATGGAAAGATTGGTCAGATTAATCGCGTCGCGTCGCGAACACGACCGCTGCGTAATTATATTAATTACGCAGCTGTGGAGCCGTATCGTATCCCGTGCGCGGCACTTGAAAACGTTGTAGGACGGCGGTGCGTCGCACTAGTTAAACTTTACTAACGTTGAAGAGGCACTAAAACACGTGTTGCTACTTCCGAGGTTTGAACAAGAATGACGAATGCGGAAGCATGGTCGCAAGGCCCGGAAAGACCCGGGGTCCACACGCACGGACGCTAGTGACGTCGCTGCGCGACGTTAGTGCGTAAGTGCGTGTGTCCAGCAGGTGCTGCCACGCGAGAATGCGGTTGCCGCTAGCAACCTCATTCTTGAACAACAGTATTTGATAAAAGGCGTGGGCGTTTAATCGCTTTTAAGCCCAGTGTTGCAATTTATTGTTGAGCCTAAATTTTACAAACTAAATGCATTGTTTCAACAATTTAAGAAACCATTTTATTAAATTTATAAATTATTGACAGCCCTTGAAGATTTTCTGAATACCAATCGGGGACTCTTGTACTTGGCCAGAAACAAGATCTTGTCTCTTGATTTTTTTCCGGCATGTCTCCAACAGATTACATATAAAAATCTACATTACCGGCAGAAATATTATCGTCGCATGGTGTCAAAATATGTTAGCCAGGGTTTGATACCGGCGTATGACTACGAGGGGCTGCGTGACATTAGCAAAGAAGAAGCAGACGACTTTTTTCATAAAAAACTACTACTTTTGACATCTAATATCTCGAAACTGGCTGGACCGATTTTTTTGTAATTAGTCTCAATCGACTCGACTCGACGTTGCCTTTAAGAATATAATCGTAGTTTTTGGGAAATTTGCGGCTTTAATGTCGTTTAAATACCCCGAAAACCCCGATCTAATTTTTTCTGTAAAGAGTCAACGTGACTCCAGACGGGGCCTCTTGTACTTGACCAGAGACAAGACCTTGTCTCTTGATTTCCAAATTTAAACAAAATGTAAAAATTTGGGTCTCAAACGGTTCAAGATACAAACTTGAAGATTCAGCAGAAATGACTGCGATACGTGTCGACAGTTGAAAAACCATTTAATTTCTCAACCCTTTGATCAGTATATTTTTTAAGCATTACTGTAGGTTCGTGAACCTAAACCCTGTTGGAATTTTCCCTGTAAGTTCGTGAAGCTAAACCCTGTTCACATCAAATTTGTTTTGCGGTTCAGAAATAAAACAACATTTAACCTTTTGCAGACGGCTGTCTGCGGACCGCAGCCCAAGCACTCTTCCCGTTCTGGACGCGTGTCTGCGGATCGCAGCTCAAGCATTTTTACCGTTCTAGACGCGTTTCTGTGAACAACAGTAAATAGGATTTTTGTTATATTTAGATCGTCGATGTCTTTCTTTAGTTCAGTGCTCTCAAGGTCGTTTAGTAGGGCAGTGGGCAAACATTTGTTTATATAGTACGGAATGTATGTATAATTATTACAAACGAATCTTCATGCGTATACTAGCGTCCTACGAAATGCGCCCAGTCGTCCCGTCGAGGCGGACGCTGGCGCGTCAGAGTGTCCCGTCCGCAAGGGGTTAATTTTCATACACTTTATAATTATTTATTTTTTTATCGTTACAAATTTGATACCGATTATTCTGCTACAGAAAACCAAACTCAGTTCGTCAATCACTTAATTATCATAAAATCTCTTTCAATATTAATTGCAATAATTACACGGAACATTTTTCGTGTAATTTAAAAACAATCTAAACTCAATGTACTTCCCATTCTTTCAAATCGTTTTGTTTGGGAAATACTTCCCCCGATCGCTCAAGCCAGGTGGCAGCATGACTTCGTTGTGTGACGTAACGGTCATGCGCACTGGCTAAAATCGGCCTCGTGTCGCGGCAGCGCACGGAAATCAGCCATTATAGTTTCGTTGGTTACTGCTCATCGTTAGAATATAACAGGCAAGTCAGCTCAATACATTATTAGTCAGCTCAACATGTATATTCAATAACAATATATGTGAAATAAAGTGAGACTTCTCAAGAGATCGCAATTCTCTCATTACCATGCTGCCAAGACTTCTCATGTCTGTTCAATTTTCAAATACGTTTACATCATCTTTTTTCGTCTCTTCACACTTTCCATTTAAATTCCAATCCAACGACCCTGATACTTTCGCGCATTGAAATATTCATGCTTAAAACTGACACGATCGACCGAGTACGTTTTCACAAACTTCAACGCGCGGCTTCTCCAATAATTTCCAAATCCTGCAGCACTTTCGAATTTCCAGCATCCAAAATCCAACAAAAATGACTGAATATTCAGATGGAAAGCAGACGCTTTTCCGCGACATTGCTATAGAGCGAGAACTTATACTTTCCGGCATTTGTTTACCAACGGGATATCGTTTTCAACGCGAACAATAAGCACACGCGAATCGCATTAAAGCATTTAACATGCTGCGGTCTCAGCAATCCATTTTGCTGTTCCGCATTATTTTTCCTGCTATATTGAATTTTCAGTTTGTACACACGCGGTCCGTGCCCGCTTGGATATGCATACGTACTGTGTGTAATTTGCGACGATAACGTTACGTTTCTCCGACACCTAGCAATGAACTGTTTCCAGTTATCAATTTGCAACTCCATTATTCTGCAGGGTAATGACTTTCGCTCTGAATACTTTTCATTAGCATTAATCATTATTCTTATTCTCTTTTTCGTCGCCGCAGACTCGGTTTAAAATCGTGTAAGTTTCGAGAATTAAGACAATAAATTAAGGGAATTGGAATTGATTATGAAAAGTTTCTGATCAAAAGAATATTGGTAATTAGCGTTCGTTAGATTTCTTTTACATTTCAGTGGTTGGGATTAAGTACTAAATTAATTGGTGTTCTATGAATTGCGTTAGCATTGATATGGATTGCTCTCGAAATGATTGGTCGATGACTCAATGGATGCTGAAGTTATTCAGGATACAAAATTGTACGAAAATTCTGTGCGTAAACCTGACAGTTTTTATCGTAAAATAATGATGCTGTTAAAAATAATGCAGTTTCACATATACATATAAATATAACAAATCTCTGTGTTTTAATATTTCTTCGCTATGAAATAATTATAGATTCTTGTGTGCAATTTGTTATAACTTTTTTGTACGATGAGGTTTTCAACCAACTCTAAATTGTAATGAATTTAACGACGTTCCTAATAAAATTGACACTGCAAGGAAGTATTATACGCATCGGGAAAACAATTAATTAATCCGTTTCATTTTAAGTCGATGCCGGAACACCAAGCAGTTAATTACGAGTATTTATTGGATATTTTTGTGCGCTGCAAGAACTTGGTAATTAATGATAAGCATTATAATTGTACGTTAGTATTAAATATATTTGTGAAATCCGGCTTCTGGGAGTGAGAAAGTAATTAACCGAATATGTTTTAATCGAATCGGATTCACAAATTGTCCATAAATTATTTTACAAACACTTCCTAAATTTTCCGGCGATCGTATTTCATTTATACTAATATTCCTGAAAGCATGGTAAACCAACTTCAAATCTGAACATCCACGGTACTGAAACTTTCGCATCCTGCATACAAGTTGTAATTTTGCTCTTCCGACGGCCATTCAAGTTATTATAAATTAAGAAAAGGATTTGTGCCTACGAAGAACGTTTCGAAAGATTCAAACTACAATAGAATTATAAATATCCAAGTTCCATCCATTAAATTTCCAAAGAATGCTTTTATATTAATTCTGAATTCCAATAATCAAGAGAAACACCACACATCATTAACCATAAAAAAACAGCAGCTTATTATCAAAATTGCCGTCCATGGAAAACAGGAATGACATAAACAATATCTGCTTGGATATTCCGACACGCGAAATGCTTTTAAGTGTCTCCTGTGTTCGTATGAACGAAAATTTACTACGTCTCCTATGATATATTTGTTTAACTTATTCCCTAACACAGCGGAAGAGCGTCCGGATTGCACCGAAATCCAGGAAATGGCGAGGAAAAGGTAATTCAATGGGACTGAACCATTTTAAAGGAAAAACTGTAACAATAACACCTCCGAGCGGCTGAATTTCGAGTGCGTTCGCAGGACGAAAAGATATTTACGACGTTAAACTCGAGAGCACTATTACTCTCTTGAAAAACGGTAGAAAAGTGCCGATTCCATCTCCCGTTTCTGTTTTACTTAATTGACATTTTTCGAAAAGCACGTTGTAGAAAATTTCGAAAGAAATTCGGTGAAAAATGAAGTTATTATGAATATCGGTCAAATGAAAAAGCGAGTTTCATTAGGCAGGATTCTTTCAAAACAAGTCACTAGACTGTATGCTTCTTTGCTAGATACCAGGCAACGTTATAGTTTACAAAGTGTCAATGCTCTTCTGTCTAACAAAATATCATTGAATTCGGCATCCATCACGCTTCCGAAAACGGCAACGTATAATTCTTGTTTCTCGTCAGGGAAACGATTGCAAATATCGGGTGAAGATGCCCCATTCATCACAGTGCGCCATTAACCTTTTAGATACTAAACGCCACTATAGTGGCTTTCGCGAATACCATCTTTCAGGACGACGCACCACTATAGTGGCTTTCGTGTATGTCACCTCTCTGGACGAGGAGCCACTATAGTGGCTTTCGCGGATGTCATATTTGAACACTTTGTTAACTTTGAAATGGTACAAGAAATTTTATCCATCTACTTGACGTGGCAATATGGAATACGTATTGCCTATATATTTTTTTAAAATTATTATTTTATCATCAAATACTTCATTTGAATATATTCTTGCACAAAATGGCATTGCTCATTACACTTTGCAGTGCTGTAACGTTTTTACACTGTTCACGTCAGACTCTGCCGTCCAGGGAAATAGCCACGCGTAAAGTTCTGCCGTACCTAAAAGGTTAACATTATTTATTGCGTTGCGGTGTTCATAAGAAACATGAGAAGACTGTTCGTTTAAATGTCTATTAAAGATTTGTTTTCTACAATGTGGATGAATTGGGGAAGAATTGAATTCGCGTTTCGCAAGGAGACAATTTTTAATCCCTCTATCAGAGCGCGACTAACGACCTTCACTTCTGCGTTCCTTAAACACTCAATTAACTTCAACGACCTCCGCTGCTTTACGACGGATCGGCCGAGTTTTCTTCATACTTCTTTCTCACGCGTTAGGTTAGGTTAGGTTAATCCCCTTTTTACGAACTGGCAACGCGTTTCCCAGATTTTTTGTCGGGCATTCTTTTTGACACGGAAATGATTCACATAATGATTTACATGATCTGGTTTGTGATAAATTTTAGATAGCGCTATAAAAGTGTCTGTAGTACGATATTCGGGTGCTACTGTCGTTGAAATAAGTTCTTTCCGATTTGTTGTACATTTTATTTAAAAAAAGAGATGTGAAAAGGTAAGCAGAGAAGTATTTATTGTCCTTTTCCGTCACTGTTCACTACCGTTCAGGTTCGTTATGAAGTAGGTAATTATCCATAGATTATCTCGCGATAAGTGAATATAAAGGAGATCCTATTGCTAAACCTAATACTTGCCCATTTTATTTTATTTTATTAGGTTTAAAAAGTTATTCCTAAATAATTTACCGATCATTAAATTTATGTATAATATGTAAATTGTGAAACAAAAGAAATTTCTACGCGTTATATTAATTACAGAGTCGTTGAAACAGGTACTAGGAATAATGCTATTGGCACAATTAGCAATTATTCTCCTTAACAAATATCTGGATTATGCTAGACATCTTCATTGGTTGAGCTCATAAGTTCTCCTTAAAGATTTATCGCTTCGTGGGCATTCGTTGCTAGGAATCTCTTCCGTTGCATTACTCTGAAACTTTTTGATGATTGATCCAAGTTTTCCAGAAAGTTAGGTAACGTATAATTAGGTACCGTAGATATTTGAGCAGGTAAATTATCGGAAACGAAGTCCAACGAGCGGCGGGAGTTTATCGACGAAGTAAAAGTAAAGTCTTTGATACCTTCGTCAATCAACATCGACAGATAGCGTTGAGTTCGTGTTATTTGCAATTATTTCGAAAATATTATTCCTCTTGTCTCTGGATTTCAGAGAGATAATCACTTTATATTAAGCTTGTAAATTTACCGATCGTTATAAGATATAATTGTTAAATTACTTACTTCGGCCTATGTTACGAGTAAGTGAGTGCTTTTACATATATCATTCGGAAATAAAATGTACAGTGATTCATGCGAGTTAAAAATGTGTTATTAGTTACAATATAATAATTTTTATTTCAAAGAATATTCAATTTTTTGGTTTTAGTTTGTATTTATACTATGTTCCGATATAATAGTTTATTTTATTTGTTAACAAGGGAACATAGTTTTACGAAAATAGTCCCTGATGAGGGTCCCAAAAAAAGGACCGAAACGTAGGACCAGTTTTTCAGTTTCAGTAAGTTAGTTCCCCACTATGGATGGGTGAGTCTTATTAAATTACATTATTTTTCGTTACATGTAATTTCATTTTTTAAAGGTTTTTTGATCGTAACATAAGCCGAAGTAAGTAATTTAACGAAGATAATCACTTTTTGTGAAATTTAGTTAATTGAATATATTTACTTAGCGACAGTATCGTGTCGATGCTGTACAATACTTTGTGCTTGCTCGCATTTGTCCGATTTCAAATACTTCGTATGATGAAATTTATGTTAACAATCAAGCTATTTTACAGTCACTTCCTCTTGTACTTGGCCTATACCTTTGCATTTTTTATGCTTCTTTGACGTTTTAAATTTCATAAAAGTTAGACGATCAGATTTCTTTCAAAAACTATACGGGTGGAAAGTAATTTAATTTCCAATATTTTTTCATTTTCCATGTTCTTTTTTTTATTCCAAAAAATGGAACGTCTTTGCGATACCTCCAACGAATTGCCGTCGAATAAGCTCAAGCAACTACGAACGTACTTTCGAAAGCAACAAACAATCTCTTTGCTCTTTTTAATTTTTGGCAAATTCTTATTGTTTCAGTAAATTTATACAAATGTGTTATCCAAATAAATAACAGTTATATATTTTAAACAGTCTGCAGTGGGTCACTCGCAATTTCATCATTATTTTTACATTCAGCTTCACTGTAACACAGTTTGAACTCATACGAAATAAATTAGTTTATTTATCAATGTTATAAAATATATATTTTTTTAAATTTACGTTGCCTGGCCAGGAATTCCATTACGTGAAATAAATTCAACAAAACTCAAGTCTGTCCGACACTCGACTACACACACAACCGATCCGACGTTACGTATTAGGTGTAGAGATTACTTTCTTCCAAGGAATTTCAATCGTTCGCTATGTTCATTTGTTGGAAGATAATCTACTGGTTTTTTCCTAATTCGTGGTTTTCGGCTTGCAACTTCGAAGACTTAAAAGATCATTTCCTTGATTGTCAGTACCTTATTGTCAGGACAGCAATAGTCAAGTCTCTCTGTGTATAATGGCCCCGCCATTATCGTACCGCCAGCCTCGTTATCGTATGACCACGCTGATATCTATGTACCGACTTCTAAACGCGATCACGCCAGGAACGTTCAGGTGACAACTCTAATTGTCGTAAATATCCGTACTCGGTTTCTCCATAGCTCTATTAATCCATCGGCAACGTTTCTCCGTTTCTAGAGGTGCGTTGCACTCTAAAATAGTTTGCCCTTTCTAGGTTTCTTCTGAATTGAGTCAAGTTAACATCAGCTATTTGGATGAGTTTTTGTTTGGGTGGTTATCGAATACAGAAATATATATTTTTTGTTTATTTGACAGTCAGAACATTTCTGTGACAGTAAGGACAGTTGGTAATTATTTTATTTTGACCATGCCACGTGGCGTTTTATACATGTACATGATAAGTAAATAATGTGACACTGATAGTTGGGCTACATTCAGAGTTAAAAACTAGACGTTTGTATTGTAGGGTGTGAGAATATGTATTGCGTGATTGTGAAGTATGAAAGAAGGAATGTCGAGACAAAGCGTGAACGAAGAGTGTCTGGACAGTGTGGCAGTTTTTCCGTTGGATGTTTCGAGTGCATGAGCGTGTGTCTGGCAAATGTTTCGAAAGAGAAAGTATGCAAGTTTATGGTGGACAAGGGCAGCGCTTGAAGAGCGACCACCATGTGCGTTTCCCTGGGAAAACTCGGTCGTCTCTTCGGCGGTGGTCCGTAGGCCCTTGTCCTAGGTATAAGGGATGAATGAGTGAGTGAGAAAGTGAGGAAAGCGAGTGCGATAGAATGAAGTGCAAGTGCAAGCGAATGAAGTGTGAGAGAGAAAGAATGCGTGGTATAAGGAAGCGAATGATGGGAAAGAGAGCAGAATGTTTGTTGAGCGCGAAGAGAAAAGAGTATAGCGAGGTAGCGAGGAAGCGAAGTTTTAGCGAAGCAGTGTTGTAGTGTAGTCTATTTTTTACTTAGTTTAGTTAAGTGTTTTTAATAAAGCAATTTTAATTTATCATCATCAACTTTTCATATTAACAACAATTTGTATCCCACAGTATCGATTTGTTGATAAGTATTACACTCAAATCATTCGTTCAGACAAATCAACCCTTACCACTCGAGAATAGCTAATTTGTCTCTTATTTTAGTGACTGAAAGTCATCTCTCGAATGTAAAGGGTTAATAAATTATTTACAATCTGTGGAGAGTCTGTCATTACAATCAGTGTAATGTTTTCGTATAAATCTTCGGAGTTTCCTTGAGTGAACATTTCTACCTATTGAAATATCTTCGTTTCGAGAATACTACGCACTAAATTCCTTCATTTCAAAATTGTTATGCACTCAGATTTCTGGGCTTGAGAATTAGTATACATTGAAATATTATTACTTTGGAATTCCTATGTTTGTTGCCGTGAGAATTTTCACGTATTTCAATATCCCTACGTCGTTATTTCCTCGCACAGACATTTCCAACAGTTGTCTTCGAGTTTCATAGTCACGGCCACGCAACTCTCGAGCAAATCGAAACATGCAAAACTCAATCGATGTCATCTCGGATTCCCAGCTTTTAATTGTTTCTCAAAAAAGCATGCAAGCCAAGGATGATTGAATCGTATCCACGCGGCCTGTTCAGTGTTTTCAACTCGAAAGAGCGCCGGCAAAATTTTGCGGCAGCGCCCTTTGAACCGTGCGGGAACGTTAACGAACGTTTCTATAAAACGAAGAGATAAAGCTGCCATTCGCTGACAGACCGAATGTTCGCCAGCAACGGTGCATCCAGTGAAATTGAAAGATAGAAAATTAGCACGTGCATACGCCGCTTTTCAGGGTTGTTTGGCATCCATCACGTGAGAGATACTAAACACTAAAGGTAGGAAACTGGGACCGAAGGTACAGTGGGCGTCAAAACTCTTTGTACGGTTAAATGAAATTCATTTGACTACAGTTCATTGATACTTGAAATATATTTCTAACCATTGCACAAGCAGAATACGAACAAATACATGTCAAAGTAATTACATAATCGAATTATAAACGAGGTATAAATAGAGTATATACCTATAAAACTAAAACTAAACTATAAGACTATATACCTATTAAATAGTATAGAGAAATTAATGTAAAGAACTGAAATAATAGCTGATATTAATGAATTTTAATAGCGTGTAGAATATACATATAATAAAAAGTGAAGGTGAGAGCAATCAAATTTGGCTCGTGCAGGGCATCGAGGGTTTTGTAAGCTGCAATGTTTACAGCTTCGATTTTGATTAATTTTGAAATACACCTGCTTTGAAATTTCTATACCTTGAAAGTCGCGCCCATTGAAATTTCAGCGCCTTGAAAATTTGACACACTGCGATTTCCACATTTAAAATTTGTAACGCATTACCGGTTCATCGTTTTGGAAGTTCTACGCTCTCGAATTTCTCGGTCCTCTTCCACTTCTGCTCATTGAAGCATTTCCATCCTGCATTTTTAATGCTTTCGTCTTTCCAAGGCGCAAAAGTCTTGAAATTGAAATTTCCCGTTGCGATGGACGCGAAATATTTCGTAAAAATATTATCAGACTATCACTACAATTACGTTTTCATAATACTGGCAGTACCGCGCGAAGCTTTTTGTGGCCCACTGTATGTATGCATACATACTAGGGTGGTCGTTAAAAATTAAATCTTTTGCGACGCCCCCCAAAAAGCTTCCTTATGATGCAAAAACACTGGAAATTTGTTTTAAATTAAAAACAATACCTGCCTCAAGACGATTTAAGTTAATTTTTGGTATAATCATGTTTTTCAGAATTTTTGTGAGAATACGATTTAATTCGAAATATAAACAATTATAGAACCCAAATCAATAAAAAACATTAGTTAATTAAAATAACAATAAACAAAAATTTAAATTCAAACTTTTTCCCAGTTGATTTGATCTATTAAATAAAGAAATTAAAGATATTCAAATTGATATTTTTATTTTAAAACTAAATTAGTGCAAACGTAATTTTAATATCTAGATTTCTTCACTCCAAGGTTTAATTAATGTTTTTTTTATTGATTTGGGTTCTATAATTGTTTATATTTCGAATAAAATCGTATTCTCATAAAAATTCTGAAAAACATGAATATACCAAAAATTAACTTAAATCGTCTGGAGGCACGTGTTGTTTTTAATTTAAAACGAAATCCCCAGTGTTTTTGCATCATAAGTTAGCTTTTTGGGGGGCGTCGCAAAAGATTTAGTTTTTACGACCACCCTAATGTACATACATATGTATGCACGAAATTTCGCTACATGGGTACTCGTGGGGGGCTTTTTCGATGTACTTTAAAGGCGCGTTACAAAAGTCGATCAAAAACCGCCGCAGCTTCAAACTGTTTGTTTACCTGTCGCTATAAGATAAAGCATTTTAACTGATGAATGGGCCGAAGTTTGTACTGTCCACGGACACTAATGGTTTCTGGGCTGTACTTTTTTGCAAAAATATCTCCATGCCAGACTTTCATTTTCACGGGGTTTAGCTGATCGCAATTTTATTGTTACGGTTGAACGAAAAACATTTCGTTTTATCGACTATAAAAACCGACACGCCACGGGAATTTAATAGTTTTATCACTCGGGAGAACGTGAATACAATAAAACGTATAACACGAATTCACTTTTATGAGTCAAATAATATTATTTTCTTGGTCGTTTTATTACATCAAATCAGGCAAATTGTTTTAAGTGATAACATAAGAACTACGATCGCTTTCGAAGAAAAGTGCTAGAATACGTCTACTTGATTAATTGGGGATCAAATACTCCTTATAACGTCATATTGCTACAATTGAAGAATTTTGATCCATAACAATCCCGCATGGTATGATTTCGGTGACCATGGTTTCATCATTAAGTTCATGTGTCGTTGGCTGATCGTTCTTTTTCATCAGTTTCCAACTTTGAATCCCACATACTACGAGAAACGTGGTATTCGAATTTTTCTTTCCAAAAAAGAAATAAATTGTCTCCAAACATTCTAATATATTCGTCCCAGGTGCGTTCTACGTCAAGTGATCAGGGTTTTTTCCGTCATGTCACGGATTTTAATAAAATTTTAATATGTTATAGATAATGTCGGAAAAAATACCCAATTGAAGGAATTTTTAAAATATTAAATATTTTTTAAGTTACAGTCAGTTAAATCTTAATGGACTTAGTAACTTCAATGCAATTGCCGAGTAACATACGGACATTAATAGAAGGCCTTTCCAAGTATGACAATTCACAGTTTTTGATACAGCTCTTGATGACATTCAGGACTATAAAACAATCTTCCTGTAGTTACTACATTCAGAATTTTCCGAATACCGCGGTATTTTTGTCTATGTTTGTGTTACGTCAAGACTAAGTGTCACTCCTCGAGCTTACGGTAACGGTGCGGCTACGAATTGTTTCACGATAGTCGAGACTTTTGCCCCCTTTTGAGTCAATGGTCAGACCAATTTACTCGGGATAGGGCTGAGTCGTATTATGATCGAAAGGTGATGATGAAAAGATGAAGAAGGTTGTGGTAGAGATGAGGTCTGGCTAATTAATAGTTGACACTGATTAAAATCTTCTTCAATCTTGTATTTAAGTTCACTGACACTGACATTGCACAATTTTGTTACACTGTATCTCGGGTTTTGTAAGTTACACTCGGAACACATTTAACATTTCAACTGGAAGGCCTGTGAGTTCTTTTAGTCTCTGGGTTAAGGGAAATATGATAAGTCTCACCGCATCTTCCCTACTTGAGTCCACACAAGATTCACCAGGCGCTATCCCGCCCCTTGATTACTCTCTATATGGACTTTTTCGTTCCGATCCGGATTAGACGTTGAAGGGATTCCCGTGAATCTTAGTTACTCTCTGATGCAACTGTTGTTGTTCAACGCTCTCCCGCGTTCAAACTACTCACTTGATCAGATTTTACTTTGATTCAACGTAAGGTTGAGGTTGTAGGTTATTTGGAATTGTTCTGGATCAGGATTTTGAAATAATGACTTTGAAGTAACGAACATCGGCACTTCGCTGACTGTCTAACTCAAAAACTGCACTGACTCTTCTACTCTGGATTTCTAACTGACTGCCTTCCTTTACTGGATTTCTAACTGACTGACTTCCTTCACTGGATTTCTAACTAACTGAGCTTCGTGGCGGAGAGCACCAATATATATACAGGATTTTGGGCCCTCCCACTACATCGGTTTCTAACGGTTTTTGGAAAACAATGAAGCCCTGGTCCAGCATCCAAACACCCTTATCGAGAATGCACTCGAAAAGTGATCTATCTAACTTTCCCTTTCAAGTGTCTCTTGAACAGGACGGGGTCTGGTGCTAGATGTATATTTTCTTGTGGACAAGGTCTTCATTGTATCTGACGCTATCTGTTATTTTGAACTATCTAATCTTAAGAATTTTAGAGTTTACATTCACGACGGCTTGATTAGATTTATGTGTTTATTTCTATATTATTTATCAGTCTCGACCAGGACGATCACAGTGTTCTTTCTTCAAGGAATTTATTAGTTTTTCAAGTGCGTCGTCCTGGCGTCGAACTGAAAAAAAAGGCGTTTAGACGCGGTGACGTAACATTTGTTTCATTCACATTTTAATTAAATGCAGCGTGAAGGAAGGTACGATATACATGGTACGTTCTACGTCAAGTGATCAGGGTTTTTGCAGTCATGTCACAGATTTTGATATAATTTTAATATGTTGTAGGTAACGTTAAAAAAAATCCATTTGAAGGAAATTTCAAAACAATCAATACTTTTTAAGTTACAAACAGTCAAAGTTTTGTGCATGGGTTTTTTTGAAAATTTATAACTCTCAAACCACAATAGATACAGAAATCATAAAAATCCCAATTGATTCGGAAAGCCTCAGCGTTTAAGAAAAAAAATATAAATTCAATGCAACTTGTTTTTAAATTGTAAAAAAAATGTTTTTAATTTTTTAAACTTAAATTCCGCCCAAAGCGTATCTTCAATTTTTTTTAACATTTTTTTTTCATCATTATCGAAATGTCCTCTGAACATAACTAACAGAAAAATCTTGAAGCGATGAATAGTTTTCGAGCTATGAATTTTTCTGCGCCGCGGTGTCGGTATATTTGGCACGCGACCTCGCCCATATCGCGTCGCAGATGGCTCCCGCTATTCAAACCAAACCCCATCAATGATCTACATTTGGGCTTCGATATCTTCTAAAGTCTACCCTTCAATTTTTTTATGATTTTTTTATAGCAATGCTATAATGTCCTCTAAATATAACTTCCAGCGGCATGTTGCAGCATTGAATACCTTTCAAGTTAGGAATTTTTATTTACCGCGGCGTTCGGTTCCTCGCCCGCGATCCCGGCCGTACCGTAACACCTATACCTGCCGTTATTGGGAATGACCCTTGTTCAGTGCTCTCTCTGATTCTTGTATCACAGTATACCTGCAAAAAACGATACATCAATAAACATTTGTCATGCATTGCTATAGTTATGCTTTATATGTGACTCATTTTCTGGAATTTTCTCAGTGTGTTTTCGGCTCTACGTGGGTAAAGTGAAGAATTGTAGAAGTATATGTCTGTAGTTTTTGAGTATTTTATAAGTGTTCCGCTGGTTTAATTAAAGACAATATGCCTTTCAAATATTATTGCAATTGCAATGTGAAAAGAATATCTGCCGCATTTCCAATACCTTGAGGGATTCAAATCCAGATTTAGAATTGGGAGAATTTATATGTAAACTTTGCGACACTAGAATAAGGTGACGAAATGTGGTAAATACAACTGATAGTATTCGTGGAAAAGAATCAGGTCCAAGTATTTGGAAGAAGCATTAGAATCGGACGTTAAATGTAATCAAACAGTCTTCACTTCTGGTATCATCAGTTTTCCCGAAGTAGATAGGACTTCCACTATACATGTTTTAAATGAAGTCTTTCCAAAATTTGGAAAATCTCCCATACAAGTTCCTAAATTATAAACACTTTATCAAATTAAAGAAAAAAATAGGAAACTACAAACTGCCAAAAAAGGAAAAATAATTGCAGCAGATTCAAGTAATAACGAAGATTCTGTCAATCTTCAATTAAAAGAAAAGTGTCGAAAGTCAACAGATACAGCCAAAAAAGAAGAAGTGAAATATTGGTGAATGGCAAATATTTATTGAGGTATCTTTTTCTGCAGGTATACTGTGAAATGAGAATCAGCGAGAGCATTGAACAAGGGTCTTTCCCAATAACGGCAGATATAGGTGTTACAGTACGGCCGGAATCGCGGGCGAAAAACCGAACGCCGTGGTACATAATAATTCCTAACTTGAAAGGTATTCATTGCTGCAACATGCCGCTGGAAGTTATATTTAGAGGATATTATAGCATTGCTATAAAAAAGTCACTAATAAATTGAAGGGTACACTTTCAAAGATATCAAAGCCCAAATGTAGATCATTGATCAACGGTTTGGTTTGGATAGCGGGAGCCATCTGCGACGCGATATGGGCGAAGTCGCGCGCCAAATATACCAGCACCGCGGCGCAGAAAAATTCATAGTTCGAAAGCTATTCATCGCTTCAAGATTTTTCTGTAAGTTATGTTTAGAGGACATTTCGATAATGATGAAAAAAAATGTTTAAAAAAAATTGAAGATAGACTTTGGACGGTATTTAAGTTTAAAAAATTAAAAACATTTTTTTAACAATTTAAAAACAAGTTGCATTGAATTTATATCTTTTTTCTCTAACTCTGAGGCTTTCCGAATTCATTGGTATTTTTATGATTTCTGTATCTATTGTGGTTTGAGAGTTATAAATTTTCAAAAAAACCCATGCACAAAACTTTGACTGCCTGTAACTTAAAAAATATTTAATATTCTGAAAATTCCTTCAAATGGGAATTTTTTTTCGACGTTATCTATAACATATTAAAATTTTATCAAAATCCGTGACATGACGAAAAAAACCCTGATCACTTGACCTGGAACGCACCCATATTGATTTTTGAAATATATTATCTTTATTTGTTACTGTACGTTAAAAATACTAAAGTAAGGAACAGCGAATTGCGTACAGTCCAACAACTGTAAATGGGTTAATTGTGGCATTTATATTTGAAGCCTTTTTTGTCCCATTTCTCGTTTGTGTTATTTCAAAAGTTCGTCTTCGTCAAAAAGTTCCATATTTGTTACATACATAAGTATACGAAATGCAAACACGAAGATGTCGGCACAGTTGCTTAGAATGCCTCGGTGAGTGTGTGCCTTCATCTTTTAAGCTTCCTACTTTTCTATGCACATACTTCGAATGCCTTTTACAGCTGAAATATTTTTCTGCGTGTAATTATCCTTACAGTTCTCTGGGGCATGTGTAGTTTGAATTGTAAATGCGAAGGTTGATTACATTTTATATGGGAAAATGAGTGAAAAACATTATCTTTACAGGCAGATACAGTAATTTTCTTAAAATGTAAATTTCGAGACACGGGGGAATATATTATCGAGTCGCTGTTTGGTGGAAGAATGTTCAAGAATGTTACAATCGTGTAGACAAAGAGAATCAATTTAAAAATCGTCAAAGAAAGTCTGCATAAAGTAATTCCTTGTGAAAATGGGCGGAGGAGAAATTTCGAGGCCAAGAAACTTTCAAGTATCGAAGTATTGGCTTGGAGAAACTTCCAAACGCGAACGTTTCGAAGCAAATTCGTTGGAGCGCTAATATAAATATAATGTTACCCGCATGAAATTCACTGTGAATATATGCCTTTATATTTGTCCAAAAAACTGTTCACGAAGTTTCCGTTTTTTCAACGTGTTCCGTTCGTGTGTTTTACATGTTTGGAAATTTCTGATGTTCTAAATGTGTTTCAATTCTTCCATCCAAGCTAACCAGATAAATTATAATTTCAGTGAAAAATATTGTTCATTGCCAATTATGCCTTTTATTCAGCTTTCCACAAATTTTCAATGCAAACTTTTAACAAACAACACCTGGCATGTGAAACAGAATATATTTTCAGCTCGTCCAACCAATGAATTATTAATTTATGCCTATTTTTATCACGTAACTGCGGCAAACCATTTTTTTAAGCATCGTACAATACTTATGTTTTTCGGTTGAAAGCGAAAATTCAATTTCGCAATCGGGGAAATTTAAAAACAGGGAAAATTTTCGATTAAACTTCCATTACGTAAGTACGTGTTATCCAGAGAAACTTTCCGATGCGAAATCAAAATTCTGTAGACGTAAGCGACACGTTCTTCCGTATCCTGAAGGGATCTGAGAATAACTAGAAGAGTTATGCATGTATGTACGTTTCCGCGGACTGGCTACGTCTGGTTCACTGGAAACTTTTCCGAGTTCAATCGGAAATTTTGATAATGCAAATACCGCCGCTTATATGTAGTCCGATTGAACTTGAAAAATTTCGTGGACGTCGACGAATGAAGACTGGATAGAGAAATATGTGTGTCAACGCAATTTTCTAGAACTTTCTGTTTTTCATTTAAACACGACTTTGCTTTGTGAAAATTAAAATTAGTTTAATATATTTACTTAGCGATAGCATCGTGTCGATGCTGTACAATAATTTGCACTTGCTCGCATTTGTTCGATTTCAAATACTTCGTATAATGAAGTTTATGTTAACGAGCAAGCTATTCCAAAGTCACATCCTCTTGTACTTGGCCTATACCTTTGCATTTTCGATGCTTTTTGCTGATTTCAATTTATTCGTAGAATATTGTTAAGTGTAGTATTGCTTTTATTAAAATACTTGTTTTTAAAGAAATAAGGGAATAAAGAAATCGGGGGAATAAATAAGGGAATACAGGAATGAAGGAATAAAAGAACGTCGGAAAATAATGGAATAAACGGATCTGATTAATATGGTGATATACGATGATATGAAGGAATATACCAAATTTTTCTTTAAACGTTATTTCCTTTTCAGAAATATAGTAATAAGAATTGTGTATTTATAATGTTTCAAAATGTTTTTTGAAGAAGTGATACAAAAAAATCAGAGACTTCCGGAGATAGGAAAATTTCAATGTATAGGTGCGTGTCAGATCAAGTGTACGGGCCGCTCAGATAATAGTGAACCATCTCAGGGGTTAGTGCGGCGAGGGGATTGACTTTGCCTTTGGTCCGCGCCACGACGCCGCGTCACGATAAACGAATCGCGCGAGGCAAAATCAATCCCCTCGCCGCACTACTCCCCTGAGATGGTTCACTATTATCTGGGCGGCCTGTACAAGGTTCTCGCAGCATGTTAGACATTGTTTAATAACTTGCATATATTGTGGGTAATATTGAAAAAGGAAATACATTTGACAGAATTACCAAAATATTAAACATTAAACTATTGCAAGATAGTGCAGGATTTGTATACGTTTGGTTTTTAAATTCTTAATTAAAAAATTATAATAAACATAGAAGTGTACAAAAACGGTTTAATTACACAAAACCATCTTATTAAAAATGTCTAAATTTCAAATAATTGTTTGTATGAATTGTTGAAGAAAGCTTGATTTCTAGAACTTTTAGAACTTCAATATGGTCCTATGTATATCCTTGAAAATGTTTTTCAATTTACGTACAATAACGTCATCGTGTCTCCTAAACGTACCTATACTTCAACAATCTATTTGAAGAAAAAATAGTTTTTTTGAAATCATGAATTTTTTTATTACCGTGGCATCTTCTGATCTAATTTTACAGTATACCTGCAGAAAAATATACTAATTTCATTGTTAAGATGTGCAGGTAATATCATAACACTGTTACAAGCAGATACGGAACAATTTAGAGATTCGATATCCAAGATAGTAAAGTTTCAATGCAAAACATGTAACAAAAATTTGTTAACAGTACCGATAACTACACGTTTCGGACACACTCAAAAATTTGCTTACTTTATCGTGGAAGATCTGTTTACAGAACAATTTGATTATGTACTAAAAACAGGTTTGTAGAAATTCGAAGAGGCGCTTTGACATGTATTGAAGTTCTAAAAACTAAATACCTTTTTACAACAATTAATGCAACCATTATATTAAATTTATAAATTATTGATAACAGTTTGATATTTTCTGAATGACGTACTAATGCGTGCATCACAAAGGTGTCTCTCTTTCCTTCTCTTTCGTATAATTCGTTCTCTTTGTGGCGTACTATGGCTCGGGATATCAACAACACTGCATTCGACTGCATACGTTGTCCCTATCTTTCTGTCGCTCCGTCGCGCTCGCGCTAGCCAAACACACGAACGTGGGCCGAACAAGCATGTGTGATAGCATGTTTGACGATCGAGAAAGGTATCAATGCGGAATTCATCATCGTCCGAATTTGTCTTGCATAAGAGCCCATCTTTTCTTCGTTCTTTCCGTCGCTCTCGCGGTGCTCGCACTACGAGCGCCGAGAGTAAATACGACTGTGTGTCTTTGCTGGCCGCGGCGACTCTTTCATCTTATTCGAAACATTTTTCTAATCATTTTATCGGGCATTTAACACTTATGTCCAATATTTGATCCCGCCGTGTCGCAGAATTTTAATTAAATAGAAATGGAATAATAATTACATGTTTCTTATTCATTCATTTCGCATTATATTAATCCCCAGAATTCAATATTTCGCGAAATTTATTCCTTATTTACCGAGACAATTTTTTAACTTCTAATAAATGATTGATAAACATATTATAATTGTCATACTATATCAATTTATTGAAAATCTATGATGGGATAAAAAATTAACAAGAAATATTAAATGTCCAATAAAATAATTCGAAATGTCCCGAAGAATGCGAATGAACGATCGCGTACGACCAAGGCGCACCGACACACCTAAGGTCGACCATCGTCTGTGAGCCGCGATCGGAGCGTCTGTTGATTTTTCCGGCATGTCTCCAATAGATTACATATAAAAATCTACATTACCGACAGAAAGATTATCGTCGCATGGTATGAAAATCTGTTAGTTCGGTTTGACACCGACAGAACTCGCATAGTCGAAAGTGTGACACTGGAAAAGACGAAGCAGACGACTTATGGCATAAAAAAGACGTTCTTTTGACATCAAATATCTCGTTACTGGGTGGACCAATGTTTTTGTAATTAGTCTCAATCGACTCGTCTCGACGCTCCCTTTAAGAATATCATCGCACTTTTTGCGAAATTTGCCGCTTTCATGCCGTTTGAAAACCCAGAAAGCCCCGATCTAATATTTCCGGAATAGAGTCAAGGGTCTTCTCTCGTACTTGGCCCGAGACAAGACCTTGTCTCTTGATATTACTTGGATGAAATATAAAGTATTAAACAGCATTCTTAATTTAGTTTTTTACTTAAATGTAATTTTAGTCGCGAAGAAACTGTTTCCTTCAATTTCATCTTCCTGCCATTTATAGTGTATTTTTATAACAACATTTCAAATATGTGGCAGTATTTATAAGCAATAAACTGCTAAGCGCTTTAATAAGCAAATGATCCTGAAAATTGTTACTTAGGCTATCAAATTTTGAAAAACTACCGCTTGTGATATTTTTGCAAACATTTCGGTTTTCGCATTTAATTATCGAATAAATACTTTCATACCAGACAGTAATTTATATGTAACATGCTTATTAGAATATTTCACTAGCAGAGAAAGGTACAAGGGAAGTAGGCCCAGCCGAGTGAAAATTATTCAAATAAGAAAAACGGGGGAAAAGCTGAAAGCGAAGGCCCAGATGAGTTTCCCCAGCTAGCGCAGTAGTGTTTTCTCCGTAACTGATAAATAGCTAAGGTTACGTGTAAAGGGAGAAAAAGCGTCAAAGTGTGAAAACGAGAGCAAACGGTCTGACAGAAGACAGAACTTGGAAAGTTTGAAAGTTCAAGCTCGAGGCGTGCTTCATACGGGTCTGGTTAGTAGTTTCTCTGGGGAGCAACGTTAGCGAAAGGTAGCTAGACACGAATAATCTCGCTCAATTAATGCCGCATGGCCTGACGGAAAAGAACTCGTAAACGATAAAACATATTCGTTACATTTGACGAGGGATCACGCGAAACAGGTCGACGGTTTATCTTACCTTGAGTTACCGGGAAAGCTTGCTGGGTACCTGAATTTTTATAGACAAATCTCTGCTGCGCCTTTCTCTTAATTTTGTCGGGACTTTTAATGCGAAAGCGGATTTAACATGTTATGGAGAACGTTTGGAAAATTGTAGCCGTTGGTGTTTCTTACGCAGATCCGAAATTTGTATTGCAATGTGGAACGGGTATAGTTTTAAAGTTTCAACGCGACGGGGTTGCTACATTTGCGAAATTCGATCCAACGCGACGCCGACATTGCACTCGAATTTTCTATATCGTGTTATTTTGATGGTTCGAATGCTCGGTCATTGAAATTTCTACGCGTCGTGTTTCCGGTTCTTCGAATGTTCGATGATTGAAACTGTTGCGCTATACATTTGCAAGCTCCGGCATGGTTTCGCATTGATGACACTGTCCTACGTAATTTCTACACTTTCAAATTTTATTCAATTTCTTATACTAAAACTGTAATTACCGATTATATTTGCTGACGAATTAATCAGAATTATTTAGTTTTATTCCTAACAGTGTTGTAAAATGTTCCTTTAATCCGTTGAGATTTCATTGTTGCATTGAGACGAATTGGACCGTGTTTGCTGGCCGAATAAAATCATTCATTTGATTTGGCACCCTAGCAATTAAACTTGCCGGACTTTGGTGGTAACTGGTAGATCACACCGGTGAAAGCAAACAAAACTGTGCAATTTTATTCATAATAACTTTAAGCAACTGCGTTCTCTTTATCATGCATTTTTTAAACGTCTGTTCCCGTCGCGCATTATATGTATTTATTACTAACACGCAATTCGTAACTTATTTAATTTGAATTCTTAAGGGGCCATCCTAGTGTGAAAATTTTTTTAAATCGATTTTTTTTTCATTTTCCGATAGTTCATTATGTATAGAATGGCATCCTAAAGTTTCAAAGTTGTCCCTAAAACAGTTTTGAAATGGCAGCTCTCGAAGCGCCGCACAGTGGGGTATTTGGCCCGAAAACCTGGAAAAAACTATTTTAGCGTTATTGACGGTCTCAAGGCCATAATATAATAGGTCGTTGGATTCGTCTTAACGTGAACTACAATATTAAGAAATCGAAAATGCATTTTAGCTTTCAAAAAATCAAAGTGACATTCATTTTTTATAAAAAAACAATTGTTTTTAAACTTTTATATATTGGATTTTGTAGACGTCTGAATACTGTTTCTTTCTTGTACACAACATTTTTTCCTCAGATTATGGAGAACCCATGAAAAATCGCGTCAATAGTGGAATAGTTGAACCGAAAAGCTAGAAAGAATTAGTTTTGCACGTAAATTATATTGACATAAAATATGATATTATTTTATTCAAAATAGGTGGATTACGGAACTTTTTAGTGCGTAGTATATATTTTAGGCAGATGTTTAAATTATTACCATTAATTTTAACTCAGAAAATACAAAAAAACGGTTGATACAAAAATGGGTGAAAGACTTAAGATCGGACAGAATCGGAACCAAATTTTATTGGCTTATAATCACAGATCTTTACTGAATCTAATGGGACTAGAATGAGCACGGAATTCAACGGAATACTATAACAAAATCGTTCATGAAATCTTATACTGGTGAGAAAAATTACTGAACTATTGATCATCTAGAATTATTAATACTAAATAAATAAATGTGATAAAACTATAAAAATTGTGTGGAAGTGTAGCTCATGCTTTCTTAAAATGTATCCATAATGCAAAAAGTTACTTAACTTCTTTGAAATATATAAAATCCACTACTAAATGCACGGTGTATTATACCATGCTTGAACGGACAACACATGTCATACAATCTTTCGACTTTCGATTAAGATTACTAATTTATGAATGCACGAATGATTAAAATCAATATAGTACATTGTTCTAGACATATTTAACAACCCCAGACAGTAAAAAGTTTGCGGATTACGTAAACTTTTGAAATTGACTTTTTTCCGGCTTTTCGGGTCAAATACCCCATTGTGCGCCGTTGTTCGGACGACAAAAATTCTGTAGCGTCGCATTTTCAAAAAAAAAAAGTTTTTCACGCTCATCGATGATTGAGGGAAGCATGTTTAGTCTAGGCACTGGCTGTCGCCAACCTTTGGCGGAAGAACCAGGGCTTAGGCGGAAAAAGTAAGTAAAGATACGGTGAAATTGACCATTGTCATCATCAATAAGCTTCAGAAATACTTGGTCTGGCTATCACCAGGCATCAAGATGATGTAGATGCTATGTACAACGCAATTTGGGCTACATACTTTCACTCGAGTTCAATAGACAAAAATCCGATGCACGACAACTGACCGGCTGGCGCGGAGAGCTAGTGTACATACCGTTGCGCGCAGGCCGAAAGCCTAGATATGGCAAGGTTTCAACATGATTATTTTCCGCTAGATCCACA
Organism: Mimumesa dahlbomi; assembly: GCA_917499265.3. NCBI lineage: Eukaryota > Metazoa > Arthropoda > Insecta > Hymenoptera > Crabronidae > Mimumesa > Mimumesa dahlbomi. The sequence continues at coordinate 2,500,897 of OU824118.1, read as the reverse complement.
AATTCAAGAAGTTTTAAAGCCAGTGTATACGGATCTGAGACGACGAGAATTATTAGACAGGTGCAAAGGAAGCAACACCCAGAACAACGATGAAAGTTTTAATGGCTTGCTTTGGCACTTCGCTCCAACGCACCTCCACAGCGGTGTGAAAACTATACAACTATGAATTTTTTGCAGTAAACATATTTAATGATGGTTTTAAAGCTATCTTAAGAATCATGCAAGTTATGGGAGTGATCATTGGCTCTGCGGCCAAAGAATATGCCGAAAATCGCGATGAGAGCAGAATCCGGCTAGCCGAGAAACGCTATGAAGAGAGTTCAAAAGAGGCTCGAACAGCTAGGAGGATAGCTGCTACAGCCCAGCAGGCACTTTTCGAAGAAGAGGAAGGTTCTTTATACCGGCCTGGGATAGCAGACTAATGGTAAGTATGAAAATAGTCGCGTTATAACAAAAAAGTCTGTACTTAAATTTTAAACGTGTTTTTCTCAGAACGACATTTCTCAAATTTGCTGCCACTCTACCTCGAATGCAAATCATAGAATCATTTTGACATTTGTTGAGCATACTCAGTACATGTTTTCCTATACGATGACCCTCCAGTTTTTAATTTGAACCAAAATTGTCAATTTGCCATGCAAAAAACGCCCAATTTTTCGGGCAAAATTCAACATTTTCTTTCAATAATTCGCCATTTTGTGAATTTTTAATATTTTTTCAAACCCGAGCCTCATCGTAGGGGAAATATCTTCTAGTTTAACAGGCATTTTGTTTTTTTCTTGTTTTTTATTTCACGCACTCTGAAGGCGCCAATCGCGACAGCAGTTGAGCAACTTTTTTTTTTACCCCAGAGAGATTGCGCATAAGTCTGCCAAATTTAAATATGTTAACTTAAAAAAATTCATGTAAGAACTCAACGTATACAAGAATATATCCTTCAAGTTTGAATAAATTTTATGAAATAGTTTTTATTTTATAAATTCCAGAAAATCGCCTAATTTTTCGCAAGTCACACTAGGATAGCTCCTTATAGGGGAAGGCTACTTTTTGCACGTGTTTTTTAAAGTACAATACTTGGCGCGTGTTTGCGAGAAAGGTAGGCGGAAAATATTTTACTATCTTTTATTTCCAACCCTTCACAAGTCGTACATTGATATTAGCTTTAATGTAAAAATTATTGGCGTGATTATTGATATCAGTGCTACGAATTGCAATTATTTTAATGAAAAAAAAGAGACGAAGTGTAAAGAATTGATTGTATTAATTGCTCCCCTGTGCAATGAAATTATTGATTGCAGCATTTTTACACATGGAATACCTACATTAATAACCATCATGAATGTCAGTTCGATAAATCTAGTGTCCCCTCCCTATTTCTCTCGCTCAGGAACCGTTTCTGCTTTCATTTATCTATAGTTTTCCAATTAAAATAGATCTCTGTAGGACACATGACAAAAAGAATTGCAAATCAACTGAACCTGTGCTTTGGATGAATGTAAAGTCTGCATATTTAATTCACCAGAATATAGTATATTAAGTGTACTCAGAAATTCCATCTGTGCAAATTTCAAAGCATAACAAATAAAAAATCACAAAAATTCCTTCCCGCAGAATCTGCGAGATATAAAAAAACTTTACACATAACATTCAAACCCTATACCTTTGAAAGACAGAAACTCTCAACCCCATCGATTCCTAGCCCAACAGTCTTTTAATCCCATGTTAATTTCTAGTAAAATCTTACTCGTCTCCTAAACTTTGTACATCACACTAGCCGTGCTAGATATATCCCTGTGTGGGAACCTACATGAATAACCAGAAGGTCGGGGATCGGGGGAAAATAAAGAGCGAATCATTCGTAGAAGAGGTGTACGCTAAAGGAACGTGGATAAACGGGCCGTTAGGTGATGGTTGTTGAGGAGGGGCCAAGCGAAAGGGGTGAAGCAAGGTTGACAACGAGGGTAAAAAGAAACGAAAGAGGCGAAAGGTCAGGGAGGTAGATTTGCAGTTTGAATTGTTTGCGGCTCGTTTGTACATACACGTTGCTGGCGATACATTGCAGGATCTGGCCATTCTTCCCGAAAGCTTGAGTGTGTCGGGTGCCTTTGTGCCGCGAAAAGTGCCTTTTCCAGGGCTTCTTATTACGTTGATGCCGGGATAATGTGCACCTGTGCGGGAAATTAAGACACTGGGTCGGATTAAGATCTTTCGATTCTGTAACGCGGTTTCTGCCCGGAAATGTTTCGTAGATCTCTGTGACAGCGGTCTTGGAATTCAGTGAATTTGATTTTTTTTGGACAGTGAAATTAAGGGAGAGAAATATAAATCCATCGCATCGTTGGAAAATGTAGATCTACGCTTTGTAGCCATTCTCTTTTTAACTCAGGTATTGTTAAGTGTTACACCACTTTTCTGCAGTGTATCAAGAGACAAGGTCTTGTCTCGGGCCAAGTACGAGAGAGGACCCTTGACTCTGTTCCGGAAATATTAGATCGGGGCTTTCGGGGTAGTCAAACGGCATGAAAGCGGCAAATTTTGCAAAAAGTGCGATGATATTCTTAAAGGGAGCATCGAGACGAGTCGGTTGAGACTAATTACAAAAACATTGGTCCACCCAGTAACGAGATATTTGATGTCAAAAGAACGTCTTTGTTATGCCATAAGTCGTCTGCTTCGTCTTTTCCACTGTCACACTTTCGACTATGCGAGTTCTGTCGGTGTCAAACCGAACTAACAGATTTTCATACCATGCAACGATAATTTTTCTGTCGGTAATGTAGATGCTTATATGTAATCTGTTGGAAACATGCGGGAAAAATCAAGAGACAAGGTCTTGTCTCTGGCCAAGTACAATCAACAGCATAAATGGTTTCACTGCGGGGTACGGGGTGCGCGCGGGTATCCACAACTGTTAATGCTTGTTTCACCTGCGTGATTTTCGTGCCCTCTCTTTCTAATAATTCGTCTCTCTCTCTCTGACGTATGTCGCAGCATAGTAACAAATGATAATGACTACGTCATTTCTTTCTTGTCGTCGTTCTGTCGCACTCATTCTATCGAGGCACACAGACTTAGGTCCGAGAGGCATGTGTGAGAGCGCGATCGTAAATCGAGGAACGCATCAAACGCAGTTTTCGCCATGGTCCGAATTTTTCTCGTATAAGAGCCTCTCTTTCCTTTATCTGCTGTCGCGCTCGCACTCCGATCGCGGCTCACAGACGATGACCGAGCTCAGGTGTGTCGGTGCGCCTTGGTCGTACTCGATCGTTCATTCGCATTCTTTTGGACATTTCGAATTATTTTATCGGACATTTAATATTTCTTGCTAATTTTTTATCCCTATGATAGGGTTTTCAATAAATTGATATAGTATGACAATTATATGGTTTTCAATTATATATTTAAAGTTATAATATTGTCTCGGTAAATAAGGAATAAATTTCGCGAAATATTGAATTCTGGAGATTAATATAATGCGAAATGAATGAATAAGAAACATCTAATTATAATTCCATTTCTATTTAATTAAAATTCAGCGACACAGTAGGATCAAATATGGGACATAAGTGTTAAATGGCCGATAAAATGATAAGAAAAATGTTTCGAATAAAATGAAAGAGTCGCCGCGGCCGGCAAAGACACACCGTCGCACTTACTCTCGGCGATTGTAGTGCGATCACTGCGAGCACGACAGACGGAACGAAGAAAAGAAAGGCTCTTATGCAAGACAAATTCGGACGATGATGAATTCCGCATTGATACCTTTCTCGATCGTCAAACGTGCTATCACACATGCTTGCTCGGTCCACGTTCGTGTGTTTGTCTAGCGCGAGCGCGACAGAGCGACAGAAAGATAGAGACAAAGTATGCAGTCGAATGTATTGTTGTTGATATTCCGAGCCATAGTACGCCACAATGAGAACGAATTATACGAAAGATAGAGAAAGAAAGACACCTTCGTGATGCACGCATTAGTACGTAATTCAGAAAATATCAAACTGTTATCAATAATAATTTAATATACAATAAGAATTTAATATACAATAATTTAATATATAATATATAATAATTTAATATATAATATATAATAATTTAATATATAATAATAATGGTTACTTAAATTGTTATAAAAAGGTATTTAGTTTCTAGAACTTCGATGCATGTCTAAGCATCTCTTCAAATTTCTACAAACTTTTTTTTAGTACGTAATCAAATTGTTCTGTAAACCGGTCTTCCATGATAATGTCAGCAAATTTTGCTGAGTCTGTCCGAATCGTGTAGTTATCGGTACTGTTAACAAATTTTTGTTACATGTTTTGCATAGAAACTTTACTATCTTGGATATCGAATCTCTAAATTGTTCCGTATCTGTTTGTAACAGTGTTATGATATTACCTGCACATCTTAACAATGAAATTAGTATATTTTTCTTCAGGTATACTGTAAAATTAGATCAGAAGATGCCACGGTGATAAAAAAATTCATGATTTTAAAAAAACTATTTTTTCTTCAAATACATTGTTGAAGTATAGGTACGTTTAGAGGACACGATGACGTTGTTGTATGTAAATTGAAAAACATTTTCAAGGATATACATAGGACCATATTGAAGTTCTAGAAATCAAAAGCATTCTGCAACAATTCATGCAAACAATTATTTAAAATTTAGATATTTTTAATAAGATGGTTTTGTGTAATTAAACCGTTTTTGTACACTTCTATGTTTATTATAATTTTCGAATTGAGAATTTAAAAACCAAACTTATACACATCCTGCACTATCTTGCAATAATTAAATGGTTTACATTTTGGTAATTCCTTCAAATGTATTTTCTTTTTCAATAGTACCCACAATATATGCAAGTTTTTAAACAATGTCTAACATTCAGCGAGAACCTTGTATACTTGACCTGAAACGTACCTATAGATTGAAATTTTCCTGGCTCCGGAAGAGTCTCTGATTTTTTTGTATCACTTCTTCAAAAAACTCTTTGAAATTTTATAAATACATAATTCTTATTACTATAGTTCTTAAAAGGAAATAACGTTTAAGGAAAAATTTGGTATATTCCTTCATAACATCGTATATCATCATCATATCACCATATTAATCAGTTCCGTTTATTCCTTGATTTTCCTACATTCTTTTATTCCTTCATTCCTGTATTCCCTTATTTATTCCTTGATACCTGCATTCCCTTATTCTTTAAAAACATTATTTCTTTAAAAACAAGTATTTTAATAAAACCATTACTATACTTAACAATATTCTACGAATGAAGTGAAATCAGCAAAAAGCATCGAAAATGCAAAGGTATAGGCCAAGTACAAGAGAATGTGACTTTGGAATAGCTTTCTCGTTAACATAAACTTCATTATACAAAGTATTTGAAATCGAACAAATGCGAGCAAGTACAAATGATTGTACAGCATCGACACGATGCTATCGCTAAGTAAATATATTAAATTAACTAAATTTCCCAAAAAATGATTTCTCCTCATTTAATGAATAAATCTGTTTATTGCTCGATTAAATGTACTTGGTGGCCCGCTTTTTACGAAGGTTCGATGGTGAAAAATAAGCTTAAATAGTTCGGGATGTTCGACATTAAAAGAGAGTTGTTAAAACACAGTATAAAGCGGCCTTCTTATTGTGTTGAATGAAAATCCTCTAAGTATCTCATGAAGTATCTTATTAATTTATTTTATCATCAATCGTTGAAACACATGGCAATATGTATGTGTAATTTTCTTTCAGACACATCCAGATTGTTAACTTGCTAAATTTTTCCACTCAGATGCATCCGAATTGTTAATTTAGAAATGAGTACAGATATCTGTTACGTTACATTTTGGACATCAAGCTTCGTAAAAAGCGGGCCACCAAGTACATTTAGTCGAGCACTAAACAGATTTATTAATTAAATGAGGAGACATCATTTTTTGGGAAATTTAGTTAATTTAATATATTTACTTAGCGATAGCATGGTGTGGATGCTGTACAATGATTTGTACTTGCTCGCATTTGTTCGATTTCAAATACATAGTATAATCAAGTTTACGTTAACGAGAAAGCTATTCCAAAGTCACATCCTCTTGTACTTGGCCTATACCTTTGCGTTTTCGATGCTTTTTACTGATTTCTTATTACAGGATGGAATTTTGGTATTATATGTTTTCGAGTGTGCTGATCACGGGAAAAATAGTGAAAAAATTCCTAGTTCGTCACTTCCATGCGAAAATCGCTTGCGAAAATTTGAAACGCTCGTATCTCAAAAACGGTTGAACCTACGGCAAAATGGTTTGCACCATAAGAATCAGAGTGAAATTTTGCATCGGAAAGGACTTTTTACGCGATTCCGATGAGTGTAAAATTAAGAGATATTTAATTGCAAAGCTATTTTGTAGACGTGGCTAACGGATATTGGCGAGAGAGGCAGCGGAGAACGGTGGCGATGCTCCTCTCGCTCACAATCAGTGCTGCAAGAGCGAGAGAGACGGAACGCGCGACGTAAAGAAGGGGAAGAAGATAAGGTCGAGCTGGCGTGGATTTTCTTCTTCGCTCGTTCAGCCGCGTCTGAAAGATTAAGTCCAAAAACTATACTTTCAATGGGACGAAATTAAAAAAGTATTTTTGGGACAGTGTTTTTTTTGCATTCTCAACAATTCCCTATCGATTGAAAATAGTTACAAAAAGTACAAAATTTTGTTAAAAAAAAATCTCGTGTCAATAAGAAAAAAATGCATTTTAGTAATATATTTTTTATTCATATTACACAATTTCTGACCGTTTAAAAATACTCTAAAACGTCCTTTTTTTAGATTATTTTAACACAGCCGACCAATCGGGTAGATCTACCCTTTTCCAAGCTAGTCGGTGGTCGACCGATCGGGTAGTCTACCCGTTTCCAGGTTAGTCGGTGGCCGACCGATCTTCTTTCTCTTTTCTCTTTTCTCTTTCCTCTTTTCTCTTTTCTCTTTTCTCTTTCCTCTTTTCTCTTTTCTCTTTTCTCTTTTCTATATTTCTTATTTCTATAGAGCACAACATATAATAAAATGCATCAATTTTGGAAGTCTTTTATTGCCCATTATTACGGCTCTTTATGTTCGAAATTTCCGAAGAAGCCTGTATCGGCGTACTACTTCAGAAAAATGCGCGGTGCTCAGGATTAATTTCATTTCCCAACCACTGCTGAATCTGACAATAAACACGTTTTGCGTGTTGTTGTAAAGAAGATTCTGAGGGTGGCAAAGCAGATAACAAGTCTTTTTTTTGGCAGTAATACATAAGGAGCGATACATACATTGTAACGCATATCATTAATGCAACTGATTTTTTGCGTTTTAGTTTTATATAAGTATAAATTCAGCTAATTTTTCCCTGACTAGCTGGTGCTCCCAGCCGAAAAATCTGCCGGTCGCAAAGGGTTAATAGACCTAGGGTTAATAGATATCGCTCACTAAGCGTTGGCGACAAAGAAGCCGATTAATCTTAGGCCGGTCAGTAATGTATTAACAATGGGAGAGGCTTTGTTACCCTGTGTTGAGACCTCGCGATGTACCCCTGGTCGGGATTATCGTTAGGCTAAGGAAGCCAAATGTCTCAGGCCATAACCCGAGCTGCACGGCATACTTTTAATTTAAAACTTTTAAATATACTGACGTCAATAAAATGCATGTCTTGTACCACCATAAAACAGCAAGGGTGACTCGACCATGTGGCAGGCAGGACTCGTCGCGGCCGATTTCCCAAAATCCGTCGCACGGTCAATTCCTGGAACTACCTGACCTGGTGAATCACCCGAACTTTCCGGACCGCCGTCGCGACGTCTTCGCGGTCATTTTGAATGGTCGACGTAGACCTCCCTCTCCTGGTCACTATCAGGGTGGAGACATAATTTCTCAACCAATCAACGGTCTCCACCCCCGTTAGTAATTCTAATGCATTCTTCGCCGGGAGAGGGGGAACTTTATGAAATTACCAGAGTAACTTTCAATTAGCAGAAAGTTAAAATCAGTCACCCTTGTAACGTAAAAAAATATTTGTCGCTATTTACTGACGTTGCCAATTGAATCGAAAAAACGTCTCGTGAAAAGTACGGAGTGTGTTAACATAACTGTTTAAAAGTGTAAAATTTGTTCCTCCACAATGTTTTGTTTTCTATTTATTATTAGAATTGTTAATATGCTACGTGCATTCAAGTAGCCATTATTTACACCAGTGTTAACAAAAATCGATAAAAGTGTAAGCCATGAATGTCGACGTGACGTGTTCAATTTGCAATACTACTTTGCACAATGGCACAAATAAAGTGGTAACAGTGCAACAAAGAGTATTAAGTAGCTTAATAGCCAAAAGTCAAGCCAAAAATGTGACAAGTGGAAAAACTGGATCGATGTATCTTCAGCAGATTTTCACGAAGATTGTAGGAAAAGCTATCCGAATTTGGCAATAAGACGAAAAGTAGATTCGACTGACAAAACAGAAACAAGTTGTAGTGTTGAAAAAAAATTCAAATTTGATTTTTCTGCGTTATGTTTTTTATATGGTACACGTTTAAAGAATAGTCGGAGACAAGTGCGGAGTCTCACGCAGTCCAACACACTATACCGACTTCTTGAATTAGCCACTCGGGACGAAGACTCCAATAATGAATTAATAAAAAGATTGTTCAGTTTGCAAGACGAAAACAAAGGCAAGAGTTTCTACAATCACACGTGCTACTGCACTTTCACGACTTCATGTACACCAAAAAATGCCGAGACAAATGCACAGTTGGAAGAAAATTTCGAAAATATTTGTAAATTTATCGAGGAAAGTGGTCGTTACAAATTTACTATATCAAGGATTGACGACAAATGAAATAAGCAGACATATTTTATGTAATAAATTAAAATCAAAATATGGTAGCGATATATTCATAAAACAGCAGCAAGGCAAACCGACGATAATATACTATAAGACATTAGAGCTGAGTAAAATATGTTCTGATTGGTTTTGCAATGAAGAATCTTTAGATGAATTCCAAAAAAATACGCTTGTATATATAGCTGCTAAAATTGTACGGAATGAAATTAAAAACTTCTCATTCGATGTGCAAAACTACGCTCCCTCAAGCACTTTTTTGGATAATATTTCTACAGAAGTTCCAACACTTTTAAACAAATTTTTAGCTGATCTTTTATTTAACAAAAATGTCAAACAAGATAACTATGTGAAAAGAGACAATATTGCGCATAGTATTGTATCAATCATACGTCCAAATATATTGACATCTCATTTGCAACTGGCTGTTGGCACTTACGTCCATAGGAAAACAGGTTCCAAACTTATGGTTGATCTACTTAATAAACTGGGAGTCATTGCGTCTTATTACAATTTACAAATGTACGAAGCCTCTACTATCATGCATCCTCTTCGAACAATTTTTGATGATACTTTTGTGCAGTATGTTTATGACAATACTGATCATAATGTTTCTACGATCGATGGGTACAACACGTTTCATTGTCTTGGAGGAATAGCCGTATACACGCCAGCCTATTCCGTAAACTACGAGGGAGGTACTCCAAAACTTAAAAAATTACCAACATTTCAAGCTCTGTCACCGAAAAATCAAATTCCGACGTATCCGTTAAATGAAAACTCGGAAAATCATTTTCAAAAAACAAATTTCGTTGACACAAATACACTGCAGCTAGGAAAGCTACCATTTTTTTCTCCGGCATACGTAGGATATTTATTCGGGAAATATTATATCACTGATTTTGCTTCGTGGAGAGGTTTTATGGAGGTTACATCGCGCGAGGTGTCTTATGAGACTTCTCATATAATATGTTTGCCGTTCATAAACGATCCTCCATCTCAATTGACAACCATTAATACTACTGTGCAGTTCACAAAAGAAGAAACTGCAAAAATTGATCAAAGTGTGTCAATTTTAACATTCGACCAGCCTCTATACTGGAAAGCACGCTCAGTTATTACAGAACAAGATAAAGTCCTAGTTAGATTAGGAGGATTTCATCTTCTAATGTCGTATCTTGGAGCCATTGGTTTTGTAATGAGTGGAAGAGGTTTGGAAGATTTGTGGGCAACTATACAGGGTGTCCCAGCTGATTTACACGTCATTGCACCAGATAATAGCTGAGGTAATTCTAATATAGGGAAGTGACCTTCGTAATGTCGTACTTTAATCCGTGGCCGAGTTATTAACGAAAAACGACAGCCAATCAGAGGGCTCCGTTGGGTGCGGCAGCGCGACAGTTCCTACTGGTACAAGTTAATGTCTTGTAGTAGCAGGAGTGTTTATGCGGCCGGGTCAACGGAGCCCTTGAAAGGGATGCAGACCGAGCACTAACACATTTCCACGAAAAATGTATCGATGAGTGTGTCACTGGGTCACTGTACTTGCCTTCGTCACCGAAAAAAGGTTCTAATTTATGACATTACCTCTTGCGCGTAACCTACGGAATAGCACCGCTCGCACACCATCGGTTTGCGCTGCAAACTTTACAGAACACCGCGCAATAAATTCACATTGAAAAGAATGACAGTTGCCCGATAAACTTCACCTTAGATTTGATTAAATTATTATAAAGAATGTATGCATTCGCACACTTGTTCCATTTGTACAGCGATAGGAATAGATTCTTCATCAACGAGAAAGTTTGATTATTAATCGATTACCAATACACCCAAAATTACGCGAACTTCATTCCGTGGTGATTTTTTCGTCTTTGCACTTCCAACCTTTTCCATTTTCTACACAAATCCGTTTTCCGAAAAAAGATGTAGCGAAGGAGAGACGTCTGTTACCGAAAGAATAGTAACAGTAAACAGATGTCCACAGAAGAAGACTGCCACAATGTTAATCTACGTTGAAAGTATGAGTAGTCCTGAAAGGAGCCGAGAATTTAATCGATCTGCATGATGTCCCCACGTTGAATGTACGCGTGGCCATAAAAAAAGCGTATTCGGTAAGTTAATAATATCGATAGTTAATAATATCCCGCAGAAAACATATTGCTGCCGCGACCGTACGTTTCCTATTATAAAAATATCGAGGAAACGGTCTGGTATCGCTCCAACACATTTCTGTAAGAGGCTGCTGAAACCCGAAACGTAACAATGAAAGCGCTATTAAGAATTCAAGTGATAAGCTCTGGTCTTCTCGACAACACATGCAGCGGTTGGACATGGAAAACCTGGACGCCAAATGTAGCGATTGTGGAAATTTTTGAAACATCCATTCCGTCCATACCTCCCACCATCCTTAGTACACCAAAGGGCTAAATGAAAGCAAAGAGGGGAACGGGACGTTCCGATACATGAACACGACCCCGAGAAATACAGAATCATTTTTTCTGCTGAACTGAAGAGTTCTACGAGTCACTAAGAAGAAATCAATCATTACGAAGATAACGTATTTGTGTAAACAATCAAAAAGGTTGGAAGTGCAAAGACGAAAAAGTGACCCCGGAGTGAAGTTCGCGTAATTTCGGATGAGATCAGTGACAGACTCATCGATACATTTTTCGTGGAAGTGTGTTAGTGCTCGGTCTGTATCCCTTTCAAGGGCTCCGTTGACGCGGCCGCATAAACACTACCGCTACTACAAGACATTAACTTGTACCAGTAGGAACTGTCGCGCTGCCGCGCTTAACGGAGCCCTCTGATTGGCTGTCGTTTTTCGTTAATAACTCAGCCACGGATTAAGGTACGACAATACGAAGGTCACTTCCCTATATTAGAATTACCTCAGCTATCACCTGGTGCAGTGACGTGTAAATCAGCTGGAACACCCTGTATATGCTCCTGAATCCGTCAAGAGGATGCTGGGAGGCCATGCTTTTTCAAGAGCATTACGCGCTCATATATTAAGCTTTACAGCGTTAGGCATGACAATAATTGAAAAGGAACAACGGTCCGAAGAAAATGAAATTTTCTAAACAGTTTTTTTGAATGTTGGTCCACAAACCCACCACACATTGGAGATTTCAAAGCAGATGAAAGTTTATGTCATTTAACCGAAAATATTACAAGCAATATCAAAGATCTGGAAAAAAAGGTCCCGTGGCTATATTATGGATCCAATATCTACAGTGTGTTCATACAATTCTACAATTTTTGCAGGCAGAGAGGTTGGGTGATTTCAAATTGCATTTGCAGAGCATTGAAAGTATGCTTCCATTACTCCACGTAGCTGGACACTACGCCTATGCAAAAAGTGCGCATATTTATCTTCAAGATTTGTGCAATTTAGAAGCCATAATGGATCAAGCAGAATTTGAGAAGGTTAAAAAAGGATTTTTTACAATAAGAAGAAGTGACAAACCTTTTTCAGGAGTTTCACCTGACATGGTGATTGAACAAACTCTCAACCGATTTTTTGGCACCGATCTACGACATGGGAGAGGCGTGACACCGAGTGTAATTGCTCGGTATTTTCAAGGTATGCTAGCTGCCGTTAATGTTATGGAAAATCTGGAAAATTATTGTGGTTTAAAATCAATTTCGAGCGAGCAACATATTGATTTATCCGAAAGCCGAATCAAACGGGACAACAGCGATATTAAAAAATTATTATTTTGGCTAAAAGAACACGACCCCTTTGTAAATAGATAAAAAATTATGTCACTATCGACAGGAACAATTGGTGGGTCTGATATTAATTGTTATAACGCTCTCGAACTTGGCTCTCGTGGAACATCATCCATGTTTGGTAAAAGTATCGAAAATGTCACTTTATCGAACGTGTTCAAAGTGAAACCGCTGAGTTGTGCTCAAAGGGGGGTAGACGCACAAAATGACAGGTTTTTGTCGATTGACTGTCAATTTATATTTAATCGCATTGCTGTGGCTTTCCAAGGAAATGACGTCAAAACACGACAAGCACTTGAATACGATTTATCGCCATATCCTCTTGTTTTTTTTCGACGAAAACGGTTGGATGCGAAAATCTACCAAGTCGGAGTTGTACAAAATATTTAAATCTACAATTCACTCACCAGAACTCCTGCACAGTTTTAAGTACGTGGTTGACGGCAGATGGCTATTGCATCATATAGTCTGGCCCCACAGTAAAACGTTTATGTAAATTTTCCAATTATATTATGATTTTGTTACACGCTGCTACGATAATGATGCCACTGTCGTCTTCGATGGGTATAATAATGAAATTATTGGAGTGAAGTCTTACGAGAGGTATCGACGAAAGGAGAAAACTATAGCATCAGATATTGAAATATCCATAAACAATTTAGTTTTCGTGCACCAAAACAAATTTTTGGAAAATACAGTCAATAAATTAAAATTTGTGCAGCTCTTAGCACATTTTTTAAATGAGCGCGACATCGAGACCAAAATTGCTACCGAAGATGCTGAATACTTGATTATTAAAACAGCAATCGAGCAAAATAATACAACTAATAAAACTGTTGCAGTAGTTGGTAACGATGTCGATTTGCTGATTTTGGCCGTAGGATTAACATCACTGCAAGATAATTTATATTTTTTGAAAATTTCTCACGGAAAAACAAAACCAATACAGCTGTATACCACCAGGGAGAACAAAGAAATATCAACTTTCATTTTATTTGCGCACGCTTTTGGTGGCTGCGATTCTACGAGCGCTATGTGTAAAAAAGGGAAAAAACTGTGGTATTGGTATGAATGAATCAATAATATTATATGAAAGTCGGATTGCGTGATTGCGAAGTGTGAATGAAAAGTATTTAGACGACTGTCATGAGCGAGCGAGGAATGTTTGGATCGAGTGACAGTTTTTCCGTTGAATGTATCGAGTGACTCTTTGTGCGTGGATCTAGAAAGAATGCATGGTGACCCGTGACCGAAAAGTCGGCACGTGGCAAGAGTGTGTGTATACGTGTGAAAATGAATGAGGGATGAAACAGTGTGAATGCGAGTTTTCGTGAAGCGAAGAGCGTGTCGGAGACGACAGAATGAAAGCGGCAGTCGAAGACGAGAAGTATTGCGAGGAGTATTGTGAGGAGTTGTGTGTTGTATTTTTGCGAGGAGTTTTATTGCGAGGAGAGTGTTTTCGGGAGTTAGAATTATTAATTATTAGTTAATAAACACTTTTTACACAATTAAACAAAGTACATCTTGTTTCCACCACGGAATATCCCACAAAACTATAGTCCAATTAATTAAAAATAATAAAAATCTTCAAGACGCAGCTAAAGTATTTTATGAAAAGAATAAGCTCATTCACGAATTAGTAGAAGTGGCGAAACAAGTGATTATATATTTATATAAAACTAAAACGCAAAAAATCACTTGCATTAATGATATGCGTTACAATATGTATCGCTCATTATGTATTACTGCCAAAAAAAAAGACTTGTTGTCTGCTTTGCCACCCACAGAATTTTCTTTGCAACAATACGCAAAACGTGTTTATTGTCAGATTCAGCAGTGGTTGGGAAATGAAATTAATCCTGAAAACTGGGGATGGAAAAGAACAAATATTATGTTAATCCCAATAATGACAGACAAACCACCAGCACCAGAAGTATTGTTGGAATCGATATTTTGCAGCTGTCATGGGAAATGTAACACAGACCAGTGTAGCTGCAATAAAGCAGGTTTGCCTTGTAACTTTGGTTGCAAAATTTGTAATGGCGAGAGCTGTAATAACACAGAAAAGAAAAAAATAATTATTGATGAAGTTGATTTGGAGGATGAAGTTGATAATATTCAATATGAAGATGCAGACGAAAATGAAATAGCTGAAGAAGAAATACATAAATGATTTCGATAATGGTCTTGTAACTGCAGGAAATGAAAGAACGGATATTGATATGTAAAGAGGTAGGTGGAAAAGTAATTAAATTCTTGTCTTGATTCGAACGCAACAAAATTGTAATATCATTTTTTAATTAAAACAGCCCATTTTTAAATATTTGTAAAGTATCGAATATCGTCCATGGTGAATAAAAAATTTGCTGCAAAATGTATTTTTTCCTGATCGATATTTGCACGGTATTGCAATTTTTTAAAATGACAAATTCCAGTTTAAATGATCTAAATAAAAGGACGTTTTAGAGTATTTTTAAACGGCCAGAAATAGTGGAATATGAATAAAGAATATATTACTAAAATGCATTTTTTTCTTATTGACACGAGATTTTTTTGAACAAAATTTTGTACTTTTTGGAACTATTTTCAATTGATAGGGAATTGTTGAGAATGCAAAAAAAAACACTGTCCCAAAAATACTTTTTTAATTTCGTCCCATTGAAAGTATAGTTTTTGGAATTAATCTTTCAGACGCGGCTGAACGAGCGAAGAAGAAAATCCACGCCAGCTCGACCTTATCTTCTTCCCCTTCTTTACGTCACGCGTTCCGTCTCTCTCGCTCTTGCAGCACTGATTGTGAGCGAGAGGAGCATCGCCACCGCTCTCCGCTGCCCCTCTCGCCTATATCCGTTAGCCACGTCTACAAAATAGCTTTGCAATTAAATATCTCTTAATTTTACACTCATCGGAATCGCGTAAAAAGTCCTTTCGGATGCAAAATTTAACTCTCATTCTTATGGTGCAAACCATTTTGTCGTAGGTTCAACCGTTGTTGAGATACGACGGTTTCAAATTTTCGCAAACGATTTCCGCATAGAAGTGAAACACTAGGAATTTTTTAAATATTTTTCCCGTGATCGGCACACGCGAAAACGTATAATACAAAAATTCCATCGTGTAATAAGAAATTTCGAAGTTGAACAAAATTTTACTGGACTATATATTTTGTTTTTTTTTTTATTCATTACAGTATTGGTAATTAACTCGTAAACAAACTATTTCTGTTCATTTGAAGTATTGTAAAACATAGGTGTTGTGTGTGTTTGGGTTATGAGTGTGTGTATGTGTGGACCTGGGATGCAAACTGTTTATCCCGTAGCTAGGCAACGAGATGGGACCACTTCGCGCGACGTCATCCGTCGCTATTTTGTTTTACACTACATATAAGGGACGACAGGACGACACCGGGCCATTTGGACGAAATCGTGTGGACCTCGAGCGATGCCAATTGAGGCAAGGATGAGCCGGAAGTAGCAATATATGCCTATTATTTTATCTATTGTTTCCTTTACCTCAATTTCTTATTTGTATGCGTACAAATTTGTATGTATGCATGCAAAAGCCCATTTTTTAAAACGATCCCTGCCACGTGGGGCGTATACGCCCCACGCTAGACTTTCCGCTCAGACTAGAGAACAAATTTGAAAAATAGGTGTATTTATAAAACATATTAATGTATACACTTTCTTTTTAATTTATCGTTTTACATTATTGAAATATTGATGTTAATTAAATTATTGAAATAACGATGCGTGTGGCGTACACGTCCCACGTGGCCTGAACGGAACGTCTTTAAAAATTGGTCTGGCAGGAAACGTGTTAAATATCGGGAATACCCTCTTTTCATTAACGCAATAGGATACTATTCTACCAATTCATTTGTTTCAGAATTGGAGATACAAGATACTAGGGAGGAAATGACAGAGGCTACAGTTTCAGCTCTTGAACAAGAGCTCTTGAACAAGAGCTGAAACTAGCACGAGAGCACGCCCGGGTGCAAGACGCCCGGATGGCGGAATTGCAGGCGGAACTTAGAATCCACCGCGAGGAAGAAGCTAGGCGGCAGGAAGCCACGCGGGCGCAAGCTTCCACCCGAGGTGGCCATCATGGCCACAATTACCGGGGACGTGGGACTGGGCGGCCCATCCCAGTCCTCGTCCCCGTAAGGACGACCGCCACAGCCACGACCGCCGCAGCCACGACCGCCGTAGCCACGACCGCCGCGGGAACAACCGCTGCAGAAGGAACATCCAGGGTGTACGAAAGCGGTAAGCCTTACAATTATAACAATTAATTTGTTTGTTTCTTAACCTTATATGTGCCCACAATTATGAAAGTGGTCTAGCTGGTCGAAGCACTGAAGGAACCTGTGACAAGAGAAGGAATTTGTAAATCAGATTCGCATTATGATTCTAGAAAAAGTATGCCATCCTATATACATATGTGCCCATAATTATGAAAGTAGTCTAAGTCAGCTCAAACTTTAAAAACAAAATTTTCGTATGAAATTCACACAAAATTTCATATTCATAATCAATTTCCATTAATCAAGACTAATAAAATTATAAATAAAATGTCGCATAATGTAAAAATATTTGTTAACTTATTCAAATGCCAATATATATCTTGTTTCGAAATATTTAATGAATTGCATTTGAATAAGTAAACAAATACGGGCGCGGACGCAGCAGGGCCCGCTGGGCCGCTGCACGCGCAGAAAGGGCGCGTGCCAAACATAATCATAATGTGTTTTATTTTTATTGATAATAACTATAAAATAAATATGTTTCCTTTTTAATATTTTTATATTATTTAATATTATCTTTTTTAATATTGTATTGTATTTAATTTGTAATATTTTTATATTATTTAATATTATCTTTTTTAATATTATTATTGGGCACATTAATAAATATCTTTTATATATATCTAAGTATGTGTAACTTTTTTAAACTTATATTAAATATACAGTAAACCCCCGTATAACACGGTAGGTCCGTTCCGCGTTATAGAAAAACGCGTTGTAGGAGTATAATGCGTTATGTACAAATAATTCAAGTAAATCGAATATTAAGGAAAAATTAAATATGTGCATTTTATTAAAATCAAACTAAGAACATTTTAAATATAAAACTGTTTTGTAATTTTTCATTTTTTTTAAATTTGCATTGTCACAAATGTTATAAGAATACAATTGACATACCTAATGTGCAAACATACGCGAAATTGATTATGTACATACAAATTCATTATAAATTTCACATTACAGAAATATAACGTGGAAAATCCCCGCGTTATATGGCGGAAAACACGTGTTATACGAGGGCCATGAAATCGCGTTATATGAAAACGCGTTATAAGAGTACCGTGTTATACGGGGGTTTACTGTACAGAACTTTTTGAAACTTATATTAAATAAATATATGTATCTTAAAAATAGTTTCGTATGATTTTCCACGTGCATATATCAACATGTTGGTGAGGTTCTCCTGATTAAAATGATACCAAACATGTCATAATTAGAATTATTTACAATTCATTAGCTTTATTTAATAAACGAGAAATGTTATGTAAAAGTGATTGCGTTTGGAACCATTTTAATCGGAACAGCCTTACGAATATAATAATAAAATTTTTCTAAAAGAAAAGGCAAGAATCGGAAACTTTCATCGTTGCATTAATGTGTGGCACATCGATACACGGGCCTTATCTGATCTGTCGCAGGGCTTCACTGTTTCAAGGAGGAAACTCATCAGTGGTGGGGAACAGTACATGCACTTATCGTGTTCCTCGCAAACGAAAAAATTTCGAGGATTGGCGGTATTTAACCTTTTTGTGCCAACGACGATGTATCGTTGCGCCAGCGTTGGCATCACAAGAGTATTGCGTTTAATGGTTCAAATTGAATGAAATACTTATAGCTCTTTATAGTTCCGTGCTTGGAAGTATTGTTTAAGTATTGTTTATTTAAGTAATGAAAAGGTAATTGGTATCAAAAATAATTCTCCCTTTCTCCCACAATACGTTGCATTTTTCCAAGTCCTCGTAAACTCGTCAAATGCCTGCGGTTAACTTGGCACAGGCACCCGTTTTTGTAATTAAAATTGTCATATAAAATTACTATAGATATAATAACATTCTAAATAAATCTTGTAATTTTATTAATACTTTATCGACCGGACGTAGTTCAGGCTGCCACTCCCGCGGATTTACTCCCTGTACCGGCTGAATAGTGTTGCGTTTATTCCTTTTGTTTCAAAGGAATTTTATTGATATTTATACTTCATTTCGCATTTATTTTATATAATAAAGGGTCTTATAAACGAATATTCATAAAATATATTCAAGGTAATAGTAATTCAATTTTTTAACACTATGACGTCCGGTGGCTCCACGTTACTGCCATGCGAAAATCATCGGGTAAGTGCCGGTGGCTCCACGTTGTTGTCATACGCAAATCATTGGGCAAACTCCGGTGGCTCCATGTTGGTGCCATGCGAAAACTATCGGGTAAGTCCCAGTGGTTCTACGTTGTCACATTTGGAAATTATCGCGATAGCGCCGATGGCGCTATCGACTAATCGGCTAGCGGTCGATAAAACATTAATATATCACAGTATTAACCGATTGATTACGGCAGACATTGACTTGTCACATATTTTACGACATATATTAAAGTATAAAAAAATACTGCATTCTATTATATTAAATAAATATTATTTATTTATTAATATTCTGCTTTAAATTGTTAGGGCACATTCACTTACGTCTGTTTCAAATAAGATTTATCACAATTTTGATCGATAAAATGTCAGGAATTCCAATAGGCGCCTCTCGTGGTAGGGATTAAAAATAGGTCATTCGAAATAGGTAATCTACATTACCACTATAGGACTACATTACCATAAGCAACAGGGAAATTTGATCTGGACGCCCATTGGCGCCAACACTACCAGCGTAGGAAAGTCAACTGTCCATTGGCGCCTACAGTAGACAAAGGGTCAACGAAATACATTGTTTTAGAAATGTATGCATATTTTTCGTAATACCATATCACACGTTAAGCTATGGCTGTTTACGTATAAAAATTATCGATTGCATCATCACGTAATAATATAAATAAATAAGAGGAAGTAAGTGTAACCGTATTTATAGAATTTTTTTAATTGTGTGTACTTTTGTGGAAAATTATTTCGGGTACACAAAACACTGCCATACAGCCCACTTTACGTTCACACCATATCGCAGCCTCATGGACGAGGACACTGTATATATTGGACATTCGGTACCCTAGAAAGAAAGATCGTTGACAATGACGTCAGCTCAGAAAATCTGACGATCAAATCGGAACAATGGCGAGAATTCAGTCTTCCATCAAACTCGCCTGTGAACGCCTCTCTTTAATTCGTATGTAAATGTATCGCGAAATTATTAGCTTTTTCTCGCGATTTCGTGCCGGCCCACCCTCTCTGGATTACGGTGTAGTGTACAGTGTTTGTGAGATGTGCATACAGTATTTGTGAAGTGTATATGCAGTGTTCTCGCTTCGTATGACGCGTACAACCTTCCACCGCTGCTGTACGTTGGGTCCGAACGGTCTGCAAGCCATAGGACATAGGAAATACAGGATTAACAACCGTGCAGATACTGGTAAGAATTGATTAGCGGAAAAGATACGCATTTTATTAAAATAGAATTACGCGTATTTAAGCCCCTTCTTCGCCCCCACCCCTAGCCGCGGTCGTCTGAAAATTCCGACATTACCGACCCAGATAGGGCCCGCCATGTTTTTTCTCGTTCTCTCTCGCGCACACACACTATTTTTCATCCTCGTCTATGACGCGATAAAGAAGCGAGCGATCCGGGAGGGGATAATTTTCAGCAAATCATACGCAATAATTAGTGTCGGGTACTTTACATTTGAGACCATAAACAAAATATGTATAATGGAATTCTACTAGTAGTATCTGCAGTTCGTATAATTTAAACAATTCCAAAAATTTCGGAATTATCATTTAACGATTTGCAAAATTATCTACTAATATCCGCATTGACGTACAAACAAAAATTTTGAAGGTACAAACGATAGAGAACTATTCTTAAGAGATCCGCGTTGGAAAATTGAAAAAATATTAATAGACAAAAAAGTTATTAACTGTTAAATGTCCGGAAACATTGATTTCGCTCTAACTCCTATTCCTTTGAGGTACAAACGATAATATCGAAGGTACAAACGATAGGGAACTATTCTTAAGAGATCCGCGTTGGAAAACTCAAAAAATATTAATAAACAAAAAAGTTATTAACTGTTAAATGTCCGGTAACTTTGATTTCTCTCTAACTTCTATTCCTTTAAGGTACAAAAGAAAATTTCGATGGTACAATCAAGTACAAACGATGCTGAATCATTCCCCGTTTACAGAATTCAGATATCTTGAAAAATAGAAACGATACCCCTTGACGAATTTTGAAAATTCCGTATTTCCACCCCCTTTCAGGTACAAACGAAATAAAAAGTGGTATAATCAAGTGCAAACGATGCTGAATCATTCCCCGTTTACAGAATTCAGATATCTTGAAAAATAGGAAAGCTACCCCTCGACGAATTTTGAAAATTCCGTACTTCCACCCCCTTTGAGATAAAAAAAAATGAAAATTGGTACAAACGGGTACAAACGACAAGGAATCAAACCCCGTTTACAAAATTCAAATATCTCAAAGTGGGGTGCTGGCCATTTTTTGACCCCATTTGTTTTTCGAAAACCGTAAGGGTACAAACGAAAACAAAGTTGGTACAAACGGGTACAAACGATGCTAAAACAGACCCCGTCGAGAAAATAAAAAAATTTTAAAGTCGGGTGCCAAGTTCACATAGGTGAAGTTACGTCGATATGGTGTACGTGCATTTTGTTTTCCACGGCTCCTGCTAATAATGTGCGTACAGTTTCATATCCAGCTACAGGTGCAAAAACTTCTTCAAAGTCGATACCCTTCTTCTGTTCATTTCCACGCGCTACTAGTCTTGCCTTGAATTTGTTTATCGTGCCATCTTGGTTTTGTTTTATCTTAAATACCCACCTATTAGTGAGTACTTTGGCGTTTTTTGGTCTGTCTACTAGATCCCATGTTCCATTTTGTATAAGGGAATCATATTCTTTTTCAATAGCATCTAGTCATAATCGTCTTTGATTACTCTTCAGGGCCTGAGTAACCGTTGTTGGTTCCATATACTGTATTTGACCAACGTTTGCTGCATGATGAAATAATTTTCTTGGCCTGCCTCTTCCTCCAGTTCTTACTAATTTCGGAAGGCCTCTCGTCCTTCTCCGAATTGGCGTTTCGCTCTCATCCATGATTTCGTCATGTCTGGGTTCTTCTTCGGAGGTATCTTCTTCTGATTCTGTTTGGTAGACATCTTCTTCTTCGTTAGTAGGTATATCATTAATTTTATTTTCCATAGGAAGTATCGATATATTGTCATTTTCCATCGTATGGTTTCCTATTTCCTCGTCGAATCGAACGTCTCTCCTTACCACTACGTGATTTGTTCCACGCTCCCATAACCTATACGCTTTTGATGTCTGTGAGTACCCAACGAAAATGTATTCCTTACCTCTGGGTAGAAACTTGTTCGGCTTGTTTCTCTTTTCCAGAGCAATCACTCTACTTCCGAAAATTCTGAAGAAGCCTACATATGGTTTTTCTCCCATCCACGCTTCATATGGCGTTGTGCCGTTCAGCTTCTTCGTAGGACATCTGTTTCGAATGTAAACTGCTGTATTCACAGCTTCAGCCCATAAGTTTGTTGGTAATTTGGATTGCGTCAACATTGTTCGTGCCATCTCTATTATAGTCCTATTTGCACGTTCGGCTATTCCATTTTGTTGGGGTGTATATACCGTTGATAACTGCCTCGCGATGCCTTCTTTCTGAAGATATTCTGTGAACTCATTTGACAGGTATTCTTTCGCGTTATCACTGCGTATTTTCTTTATTAATCTGCCTGTTTATTTCTCTACCAAGGTATTAAATTTTTTGAATTCATTGAATATATCGGATTTTTCTTTTAGAAGAGCTACTGTTGTATACCTTGTCTTGTCATCGATGAATGTAGCAAAGTATTTCGCTCCCCCTAACGATGTACGATTCGCCCAGTTAAAGATGAACCATCTCAGGGGATAGTGCGGCGAGGGGATTGACTTTGCCTTTGTGCCGCGCCACGACGCCGCGTCACGACAAACGAATCGCGCGAGGCAAAATCAATGCCCTCGCCGCACTATCCCCTGAGATGGTTCATCTTTAACTGGGCGGCTTGTACTTACTGGTCCGCATATGTCCGTGTGAATCAATCCTAACACGTCCTTCTCCATTGTGTTGGATTCTTTGAAAGGTAATTGATGTACTTTACTAATACCACATTGTGAACATTTTGGTGCACTTAGCATCTCCTTGTGTTGTAAAAACATCCCTTTCACCATATCTTCCTTAAATAGTTTCTTCACATCATTAAAGTTCAAGTGCCCTAGCCATTGATGCCATCTTAACAATCTGTCATTCTGTGTATTAACAAACATACTTTGTTGTTCGCTTGATGATTTGACTACATATAAATCATTTTTCTTTGGTGCTGTCAGTACTACTTTACCATCTTTTCGCTTTATGACAGCTGTATCTTTATTGAATATTATGCTATATCCGTTTTTAGTTATGCTATTAACTGACATTAGGTTATTTCTAAATTCTGGCACCAACAGTACGTCTTGCAGCTTAATGTTACTAACCTGCTTGTTCCTTAATTTCATGTTTAATTTTATGTCCCCTTTACCTAGAGAAAAAGTACTAGTATCTGTAGCTGTGTATACCTTATTTTTGTGTTGTTCGTTAAGCGTCGCAAACATTTCCTTGTCCTTGCACATGTGTGCAGTTAGTCCGCTGTCCAGATACCATTCATTTGATGCGGTTGCATCAGTATTGAACGCACTTGCTATCATTGCATCTTCTGCATTGGTTTTTGCTGGAACGTACCTCTGCTTGCTCTTGCAAAATCTGGCTATATGTCCAGGCTTACCGCATATATAACACTTTTCACTTTGTTTCCTGTTGTAAGTATTTTCAGGCCTCTGCTTTTGGAATGGCTCCCGCTGTGGCTTCCTATCCTGAAAAGCCTATTTTATTTGATAAGAATGCTGCCTCTTTGTCAGCGCCTTTTGATAATTCAGTGTCCGCCTTCCGGATTTCCTCTTCCAGCAACTTTACTTTCAGTTCTTCCAGCGTAGGCATTGTCTCCCTTGATTCAATTGCGATACAGAATGTTTCATACTGTGCAGGTAAAGACGTCAGAAGCATAATAGGTATTACGGTTTCTGGCAATGCAATACCAGCTTCCGATAGCTGTTCTACTTTATGTACGAATTCATCCATGTACTGTGCTATACTTTGATTTGTCTCCTTTTTCATTCTGTATAACTGCATGAATAAAACACATTGTCTCATGGGGCCCTGAGATTCATAAACACTTCTTAGTGCTTCCCATGCGGCTAAGGAAGTTTCCGCTCGTTTAATGTGATTAAATTGGGTTTTATGTAAACTTAATATAATGAGATCTAGCGCTTTTTCGTCTTTGGTTGTCCACTGAGTGGCATTCTCTTCCGTTTTAATAACTTGCCCATTTACGTAGCCCCATAGTTCGTTAAAACGTAAGATACTCTTCATTTGAATCTTTCACGTTTCATAGTTACCCTCTCCTAGTTTTTCGATGTGCTGCGAATTTGCCATATTCATTTTAGCTGGGCTTCTTCTTCTCGGACACGTGGCACCGGTCACACTTAACCTCACTTTTCTTAGTCTTTCATACTTTTAGGCACGTTTTGTTCGCTTTTCGTTCGTTGCCTGGGCCCATAACCTGTCAGGATTATTTCTAAGGAGGCCAGGTGTGAAAATGAAGCGATGCTCGGACGAGAAAATAAGTATAAAAATAGGAACGTTATTAACGTATGTGAATGCCGATCGCGCACATCTCCTTTGTTCGGCGGTTGGGCCAGAAGAAACAAAAACGGGCCGGTAGTAACCGACGTGCGCTAACAGCCACCGATAGTTTCCCGCGTAATAGCGATCGGCATTTTATTGCGCGCGCACTTTGAAAAACCCAACACATATCGACGTGTTTTTCATGTATCCGGTCAAAGTGGGTGTGAAAAAAAAACAAACCCTGGGCAGTTTAAAACGTGCAATCCGTTTACCTGGCACGTGACTGTCACGTATTATCATTCCTCTTCCCCGTTTTACTCGCCAAAATGCCCATTTTTACTGACCTCTGTTTTTTCACTTTTCAATTAATCATGGTTCTACCAAGTCTTCAAGCATTGTAATTAATGTGCACGTCGTAGATTCGAGCGTTGATATTTTTCCGCGTAAAAAATTCCTAATTAATTTATTATTTTGTGTTCTGGGATTCTTGGAATTTTTACTTACTAATAATTTGGGGTCCGGAGTTTCAACGCAATGATAACAATTTTAACGAGCCGTTAAATTCAAATTGTAGTTTGCGATTTGAATGTAGTCTAAATTGTCCGACTAAAATTTTGTCGGTAACTTATAATACTGATTGACGTAGGATTTTGTAATAAACGAAGTACGGAACGTGCTGAAATTTTCTGTAATATCTCATTATTTATAATATTATATTATAACTTACATGTTACTCATTTAAAGAGAGAAAACGTAAAATTTAGAAACAAATATTATTATAATAATATTTTCAAAGGTCTTGGAAATTAATAATTTAAGTGATTCAAACGGGCTAAACAATTTGTCACGAACCTGCTTCCTATTGTATTCTTCTGTTTATCACACAAGAGGGTGAATATTAATTATTAAAATATTATTTTTATTGCTACCATTATGAACGTAAAAAATTGTATTTATTGATTTTTCCGTAGATTTAATCACTTCGTGTTTACGTTACATCAAAAACATTGTTATATATTAATCATTGCAGGATTATTTGTACCGTATTATAAATCATACTGTCATTGGGTTCTGATTTCTATCAAACTGTCTGATAATGAAATATCGCGTTTTTATTCACTGCGATTTATTTACGTGCGAGTTTGCGCTTTGTGTTTTCAATTGAAGCTCACGTTTAAACGAATTTCATTTCCAACATTAAAATAATATCGTGTTTCAATGAGAAACGAGGCGGGCTGAAAAGTTGTTTGTCGATAAATTGTGATTGAAACTCGCTCAAATTCAGGAATCAAATGAATTTCGACGTTGGATTTCTGTTAATTCGACTGAATCTCATCGAAAAATAACCGTGCGAAATGAAGTGTAAATAGAATTCATTTATTAACTGCGGACTTTAGATATAAATTACAATAAATGACAGGTCGTTCTTTCTCTTTTTCAATGCGTGCATTTTCTATTTAAATCATTCTTCGTATATTTTATTTTCCGAATTCACTGAATTTTTCTGTCAAATATTCAATTCTATATTATTGATACACTTATTCAGCATGTTTAAATTGACATACATATTTAGTAACAAAATATTGTTCGGAGATACCGCGTATAAGACACATAGAAAGAGAAAATTTCAATCGAAAAATACTCTAACCGTAACTACGGATTGGCGGGAAACTGGTAAAAGATGCATTTTGCAAGGTGCATTCCGCATTTTGGCATGCTTCCTAAAAAGGTCGTTCCGGTTCGTCATGCTATCAGAATAAAATTTACATTTCCATCAACTTAACCGGGGCCACCCAGAAAACTGGATCAGACGTCAATAGGCGCCAACAGTAGTCTAAGGGTTAATCTGTACCTTAATCTTAGATGAAACATCGTAACAACTACTTTACCCAGCAGCATAACATTTTTAATTTTCGTAGTGTCCCCACCCTTACGATCGAAGACCCGCAAACTTCGAAGCCTGAAAATTGTAACGTCCAGGAACCCACATGTTCCGAAACCGACGTCCTATTAAAAGGACTGTAACAAGGTTTGGAGAGTATGGAGAATTTAGTGGACTATATTATGGTGGAAAAACGACTTGTTGTCCACACTTTTTACCTTTGTTTTTTTTTGCTTTATTCACTTGTACCAACTTAGAGGATACAAATTCTAGGACCGTCTCGATGGTTGTATGTCTAAGTTATTATGTGACCATCTCAATGATGAGGTGACTGGTTTGCAGTTTGAATTTTGAATTTAAACTTTTCACTGTGATTTGTAACTGTAAATAATTGATTTGTGTGACGTGGCGTCTTTTAAATCCTTAGTTGCCCTCCAAGGTTACGTTGGGGCGTTGCAATTTCCTCCAACGTCACCTTGGGAGGACATACTTTGCGGGGAAGATTCAAAAATGTCACCAATTAAAAACACTTAAAATTAAGGGCATAACCTACGTACCGAAGTATCGCCCTCAGGCCCAATGTCACAGATATGGTCAACGGTAGCGTGTGGACCGCGGCTAACGGACGATTAATCCGAATGTTTTACCGAATGTCACATTAGCCCTTGGTATGATGGTGTTTATGATACGTCAATTGCTATTGAAGTTGGAGAGTAGAAATTTGTAATGACGGAGAAAGTCCTAATACCGTGTAGAAATCATAAATGAATTAAATTACAAATTCTTAGCTTTCCATGAAATCACTACTTTACTACGTATGCTATAATGATACACAAGATATCGGTGATCCTGAGAAATAGCTGTTGTTTACGTCCGCATCATAAACTCTTTAAAATTAAACTAACGGTTCAAGGAAGCCTTGAACAACGACAGCACAGATATTAACCGCTTATTTACGCGTTATCCATACTAATTCCTCTTTTCACAAACGCTTCGCGTGGTAGCTGTGCACACAGACGCGTACACGGCCACACATACCCTGTATGGTGCGTTCAACGTCAAGTGATCAGGGTTTTTTCCGTCATGTCACGGATTTTGATAAAATTTTAATATGTCATTGGTACCGCCGAAAAAAAATACCCATTTGAAGGAATTTTCAAAATACTAAATATTTTTTAAGTTACAGGCAGTCAAAGTTTTGTGCATGGGTTTTTTTGAAAATTTATAACTCTCAAACCACAATAGATACAGAAATCATAAAAATACCAATGAATTCGGAAAGCCTCAGAGTTAGAGAAAAAAGATATAAATTCAATGCAACTTGTTTTTAAATTGTTGAAAAAATATTTTTAATTTTTTAAACTTAAATTCCGTCCAAAGTTCATCTTTAATTTTTTTTTAATATTTTTTTCATCATTATCAAAATATCCTCTAAACATAACTTCTAGCGGCATGGTGCAACGATAAATAGTTTTCGAGCTATGAATTTTTTTGCACCGCGGTGTCGGTATTTGGCGCGCGACTTCGCCCATATCCCGTCGCAGATACTGCCGCTAGTCAAACTCGACCGTTGATCAATGACCTACACTTGGGCTTCAATATCTTCAAAAGTGTACCCTTCAATTTTTTGGTGATTTTTTTATAGCAATGCTATAATGTCCTCTAAATATAACTTCCAGCGGCATGTTGCAGCAATGAATACCTTTCAAGTTAGGAATTTTTATTTACCGCGGCGTTCGGTTTTTCGCCCGCGATTCCGGCCGTACCCTAACACCTATACCTGCCGTTATTGGGAAAAACCCTTGTCCAGTGCTCTCGTTGATTCTCATTTCACAGTATACCTGCAGAAAACGATACCTCAATAAACATTTGCCATGGATTGTGTTAATATTGGCCATTTGGTTTGGCTTTCAAGAAACAATATTTCAATTGTTATAGGATGTAATGAACATCGTTTCCCCTCTGTGTTTTCCTCGGTGTTTTTAATTTAGAAACTTGTATAGGAGATTGCCCAAATTTTGGTAACACTTCATTCAAAACATCTATACTGGAAGTTCTATCTACTTCAGGAAAGTTAATGATAATAGAAGTCGAGGTTGTTTCACTACTTTTATCGTCAGATTCTAATACTTGTTCTAAATTACTTGGACCTGCTTTTCCTTGACGCATAATATTAGATATACTTACCGGATTTCATCTCCTTATTCTAGTCTCGCAAAATCTGCAAATAAATTCCCCCTATGCAAAATCCGGATTTGAATCCCGCAAGAGATTGGAAACGCGGCGGATATTCTTTCTACACTACTTGTGCTTTAACAGCTTCAAAGGATTGCAACATTATTTGAACGGCATATTGTCTTTTATTAAACCAGCCGAACTGTATAAAATACTCAAAAATTACAGACGTATACTTCTACACTTCTTCACTTTGTCCACGTAAAGCCGAAAACACACCGAGAGAAATCCAGAAAATGAGTCACATATAAAGCATAACTATCACAATGCATGGCAAATGTTTATTGAGGTATCGTTTTGTGCAGGTATACTGTGAAATGAGAATCAACGAGAGCACTGAACAAGGGTTTTTCCCAATAACGGTAAATAAAAATTCCTAACTTGAAAGGTATTCATTGCTGCAACATGCCGCTGGAAGTTATATTTAGAGGACATTACAGCATTGCTATAAAAAAATCACCAAAAAATTGAAGGGTACACTTTTGAAGATATTGAAGCCCAAGTGTAGGTCATTGATCAACGGTCGGGTTTGACTAGCGGCAGTATCTGCGACGGGATATGGGCGAAGTCGCGCGCCAAATACCGACACCGCGGTGCAGAAAAATTCATAGCTCGAAAACTATTTATCGTTGCACCATGCCGCTAGAAGTTATGTTTAGAGGATATTTTGATAATGATGAAAAAAATATTAAAAAAAAATTAAAGATGAACTTTGGACGGAATTTAAGTTTAAAAAATTAAAAATATTTTTGCAACAATTTAAAAACAAGTTGCATCGAATTTATATTTTTTTTTCTAAAACTTTGTGGTTTTCTGAATCAACTGGTATTTTTATGATTTCTGTATCTCTTGTGGTTTGAGAGTTATAAATTTTCAAAAAAACCCATGCACAAAACTTTGACTGCCTGTAACTTAAAAAATATTTAATATTTTGAAAATTCCTTCAAATGGGTATTTTTTTTCGGTGTTACCTATGACATATTAAAATTATATCAAAATCCGTGACATGACGGAAAAACCCTGATCACTTGACGTGGAACGCACCGTATATGTATACAGGGTGTCTCATTTTAATCTTTGCACTCGATTATCTCGAAAAATATTAATTATTCAACAAAAATTGTTATACGAAAGATACTCTATTTAAAGGGGGACATTCAATGGTGGACACTGTTTTTTCGTAGGTGGAGGCGCCTCCGAGATATGAAAGTGAAACAGTGCAAATTGCTTCGATTCAGCAGCGAACGCTTCGAGAAACAGCGGTAGGGGAATGGGGCTCGTATAAAGGTAAAATTTTGATTGGAATATGGAATACTTGTTTTCCTATTTTGTCCCTCCATAGGTAGTATATCTTTTTGCTAAAAATAAAACGCGATAACTTCGAAGAGAGTTGCTAAATTCTTGAACATTTCAAGCTGCAGTGCTTGTTAAATATGTCAGAAGTGTTAAAACTTTCGTCCTCCGTTAGTTGCTAGTAAAACCTGATTTAATGCATCGCGAAGTTAGTCTGCACATTTATTCAAATTAATTAAAGCTTCGGCGAAGCTTGAAACAAGGACGAAATGAAATAACGTCACGTCACAGATATGCCGTTCGTAATGTGTATTTTGAAACGGTACAATGCTTCCAAAACTACACAAATTTGGGAAAACTGCGACTGATAAATGACCGACGTCAAAACTGACAATTAGGTTTGAAATATAATCAAGAGACAAGGTCTTGTCTCTGGCCAAGTACAATCAACAGCATAAATGGGTTCACTGCGGCGTACGGGGTGCGCGCGGGTATCCATAACTGTTAATGCTTGTTTCACCTAGGTGATTTTCGTGCCTTCTCTTTCTAATAATTCGTTTCTCCCTCTGACGTCTGTCGCAACATAGTAACAAATGATAACAACTACTTCATCTCTTTCTTTTCGTCGCTCCGCCGCATTCATTCTATCGAGGCACACGGCCTTAGGCCGGACAGGCATGTGTGAGAGCGCGATCGTCAATCGAGGAAGGCATCAAACGCGGTTTTCGCCATGGTCCGAATTTTTCTCGCATAAGAGGCTCTCTTTCCTTTATCTGTCTGTCGCGCTCGCATTCCGATCGCGGCTCACAGACGATGGCCGGCCTTAGGTGTGTCGGTGCGCCTTGGTCGTACGCGATCGTTCATTCGCATTCTTCGGGATATTTCGAATTATTTTATTGGACATTTAATATTTCTTGCTAATTTTTTATCCCATCATAGATTTTCAATAAATTTATATAGTATGACAATTATAATATGTTTATCAATTATTTATTAGAAGTTAAAATATTGTCTCGGTAAATAAGGAATAAATTTCGCGAAATATTGAATTCTGGGGATTAATATAATGCGAAATGAATAAATAAGAAACATCTAATTCTTATTCCATTTATATTTAATTAAAATTCAGCCACACTATGGGATCAAATATTGGACATAAGTGGTAAATGCCCGATAAAATGATTAGAAAAATGTTTCGAATAAAATGAAAGAGTCGCCGCGGCCGGCAAAGACACACCGTCGCACTTACTCTCGGCACTCGTAGTGCGAGCACCGCGAGCACGACGGACAGAACGAAGAAGAGATGGGCTGTTATGAAAGACAAATTTGGACGATGATGAATTCCGCATTGATACCTTTCTCGATCGTCAAACATGCTATCACACATGCTTGGTCGGCCCGAACAAATTATACGAAAGAGAAGGACAGAAAGACACCTTCGTGATGCACGCATTAGTAAATAATTCAGAAAATATCAAACTGTTATCAGTAATTTATAAATTGAATATAATAGTTGCATAAATTGTTGTAAAAAGGTATTTAGTTTCTAGAACTTCGGTACATGTCAAAGCGTCTCTTCAAATTTCTACAAACTTTTTTTTAGTACATAATCAAATTGTTCTGTAAACAGGTCTTGCACGATAAAGTAAACAAATGTTTGGGTCTGTACGAAACGTGTAGTTATCGGTACTGTTAACAAATCTTTGTTGCATGTTTTGCATTGGAACTTTACTATCTCGGATATCGGATCTCTAAATTGTTCCGTATCTGTTTATAACAGTGTTATGATATGACCTACACATTTTAACAATGAAATTAGAATATTTTTCTGCAGGTATACTGTAAAATTAGATCAGAAGATGCCACGGTAATAAAAATATTCATGATTTCAGGAAAACTATTTTTCATCAAATGGATTGTTGAAGTATAAGTACGTTTAGAGGACACGATGACGTTATTGTACGTAAGTTGAAAAACATTTTCAAGAATATACATAGGACCATATTGAAGTTCTATAAACCAAAAACATTCTTCAACAATTCATACAAACAATTATTTGAAATATAGACATTTTTAATACGATGGTGTTTGTGTAATTAAACCGCTTTTGTACACTTCTATGTTTATTATAATTTTCGATTTTAGAATTTAAAAATCAAACGTATACAAATCCTGCACTATCTTGCAATAGTTGAATGTTTAATATTTTGGTAATTCTTTCAAATGTATTTTCTTTTTCAATATTACCCACAATATATGGAAGTTTTTAAACATTGTCTGACATGCTGCGAGAACCTTGTACACTTGACCTGAAACGCACCTATAGATTAAAATTTTTCTGGCTCCGGAGAGTCTCTGATTTTTTTGTATTCCCTTCTTCAAAAGCTTTTTGAAATTTTATAAATACATAATTCTTATTAGTATATTTCTTAAAAGGAAATAATGTTTAAAGGAAAATTTGTTATATTCCTTCACATCATCGTATATCATCATCATATCACCATATTAATCAGATCCGTTTATTCCTTTATTTCCCTACATTCTTTTATTCCTTCATTCCTGAATTCCCTGATTTCTTTATTCTCTTCTTTCTTTAATAACAAGTATTTTAATAAAAACAATTCTATACTTAACATTATTCTACGAATGAAGTGAAGTAAGCAAAAGGCATAAAGAATGCAAAGGTATAGGCCAAGTACAAGAGGATGTGGCTTTGGAATAGCTTGCTCGTTAACATAAACTTCATTATACGAAATATTTGAACTTTTTTTTTCAATTAATATATCTGTTTACTGCTCGATTAAATGTACTTTGTGGCCCGCTTTTTACGAAGGTTCGATTGTGAAAAATACCTATAGTATTAACTCCCCTAATTGTAAGTTTAAATAGTAGGGGATGTGCGACATTAAAAGAGAGTTGTTAAAACATAGTATAAAGCGGGTTTCTTATTGTACTGAATGAAAATCCTCTAAATATCTCGTGACGTTTCTTTTTAATTTATGTTATCATCAATCGTTGTAACACGTGTGTAATTTCCTGTCAGACACATCCAGATTATTAACTTATTAAATTTGTCCAATCAGATACATTTGGATTGTTAATTTGTTAACTTAGAAATGAATGCAAATATCCGATACGTTACATTTTGGACATCATGCTTCGTAAAAAACGGGCCACCAAGTACATTTCAATCCATCAGTAAACAGATTTATTAATGAAATGAGGAGAAATCATATTTGCTTAGCGATAGTATTGTGTCGATGCTGTACAATGATTTGTACTTACTCGCATTTGTTTGATTCCAAATAGTTCGTATAATGAAGATTCTATTAACGAGGAAGTTACATCCTCTTCTACTTGGCCTGTATCTTTGCATTTTTTATACTGTTTTGAGGATACTTATTACAGGTATGTGAAAAGACCCGAGCAATGAAGTTGTACCATAAGTATTCAAAGAACATAAATTCCAAAGGAGTTTCCAGTTCTCAGTGCAGATTTACCAGAGAATAAATGGAAGACATACTGAAAAGAAACACGGATTTTAGCATTTATCATGGGATACCCTGTATTATTGGATAAAAAAATCGTACATGTGTTAACAATCAAAATTAATCCATGTGGATTCCAAATGGATGCATTCCTTTCCAAATAGATGCTTTTAGACTGTCCCAATAATTTTCACTGTTAGTTGATGCAAAAAATATTTGAATTATTCTCACAATGGTACCTTTTTCATATATTGCATCGCGGGAACAAACGTGCTCAGATTTGCGATTGCACGGTGTTAATCTCAGCTAAAGCGATGATTGGCAGCTGACTGTCATCTCGGATGGTTTAACCCAACCTATGATAATCCAGAGTTTCGAAATTATGACGCAGTATCCGTAAAAGATGTATTATTCGAAACCAACATTTTAATTTTGAATATGTCCGACTGTTTGCGGTATACCCTGTATATTCTCTTCTAATGTTCATCGTTACGTTTCACATACGGTTTTATTCATTGATTTCGGTCAGCGGTAACCTCCGCTTAGTGCCATCTATTTAGCACAGAGCCAAACGAGGTTGGCAAATACGGCCCATTGACAGGTAGATTTTCATTTTCCTGAACTGCATATCCATAGATGTTAATGTCACGCTTTGAAACCTCTAGCCGTTTCAATCTCGTAAAATTGGGGCTATCGGCAGAAAATCAATCAAATTGTGATGTATATTTCGCCGGGATATAAAAAACGGACCGAAGTCGAAACAAACCCATTTTATTACAACCACAAAAATTACCTGACAAGGGAATAACAACTGATCGTAAGATACAAATTATTAGTTGAATTTCAATTAGGAAATATATCACGATAGGTATAGGAACTAACAATTATTTTAATCTTCTTGGTACCAATATGAATGCCTGAAAATTGAAATAACACACGATGATGAACAAACGATATCAAACTAAAAACAATCGATGTACGGTAATTTTGAATGTAATTATTTTCTTCTTTTCTATTGTCGTAATGTAAGAATAGGCTCTATAAAACAGAGAAAATACTATTTAAGCAACAACCTCACAAAGAGTCTAACCGGCCACAGAAATATTCATAGACTACTCTAAAATCGGTAAAAATTGCAATATGCAAAAATGTCCCAAACAATATATCAACCAGTGTAAAACCATTAATAAGTAATTATATTATTCAGCAATAAATACATAAGTGTAAAACTTTTCTTTCCACAATTCCACCACCATTTGAATCCACTTAAAAAAAATCACGCCTAAACCGACGCGCGCGAAATTCTGTCGTCATATTCTTAGTCATTTCATAGTGACCCAAGTCAGGGAATCCGCCCAAACGGAGAATCGGGCAATCCCTGGTAGCCAGCGACATTTTATTCCCGCGTCGTCGTTGCCCGCCTCCGTTGAGTCCGGAAATTCCCCGTGTTGCGGACGCAATGAATGATCTCTTAAGCAAGTCAAAATTCCCTTTGAGCTGTAGGGCATAACAGATGTTAATGACATTCCATACGAATGCGCAGTTACTTGGTTGACCCATTAGTGGCAGTTTGTTTTGCATAAATACGATTGTCACCGACGTATGGGTTCAGTTGTGGTTCAGACTCGAGACGGAAAGGGCCCGCGAGAGAGGCGAGTCTGTCGGTATGGGGTCGCGCAAGGTGGTGGATGATCGGGTGACCGGGGGGAGTTTGACGGTTCGTACTGTGAAAAGGCGAGGCTTAAGAGGCCCCGGAATCGGCCGTTGCCGTCGACCGCATGAGGTTGTACGAGCGACGGTGGACACTCGCTAGAGAGTGGAATAAGTACGATTCCGAGAGCGCGAAATCGGCCGTCGCCAGTGGCCGCACGTGCCCACATAGGCGACGGTAGACACTCGCAAGAGAGTGGAACAAAGACGATTTCGAGAAACGAGAACCAACCTTCCCGAAGAAGCAAACTCAAACTCACCCGGTTAATTATCCACTACGGTCGCGATCAGAATCCCGTGCTCATCCCCCGTTTACATGGGTGGTAAAAAGGGGCTAACACGGCCCTCGGGCCACATGTTGTTACTACTGTTGGCGAATCAACAATACAGCCGGTTGTCGTGCCTTGCCGTAGTGGGGGCGCCGAGTGCCGGAACTCCCTACGGTGACGAGGTCGGGCACACCCCGAGTCTTGCGTTAAATGTCAACCGGTAGCTATGTGGTAAGTACGAACGCATGCCATCACTGTGCGCCGAGCGCTTTCATCGCTCACCAATTTCACCTGCTGATCTACCGGCGCACAGTGGGCCGAGTACGTTTTGTAACGTTGGACATTGGGTCAAAAAAATTAAGTTCAAACTTTACAATTTAAATACATTGTCATGAAACTATAGACCCTTCGTCATTATGTTCAACAGTATTTTTCCATTTTGCGCCACTATTTATTCCCTGAAATCAGATATCATGTACCTCGACAAATTTTTCCTTTTTTTTTAATTTGCCATTAACATCTCTATTTTACGACTTTACTTAAGGGACATCTGTTTGAAAAAAAAAATTTTCCAATTTTTTTTATTGGCTTAAATGATGTATAAACATTTCAAAAATAATATGCAATAAGAATTTTTTATGGGTAAAATTTTCAAACAATTTTTTAAGGTCATTATTTGAAGCGCCTCTGGCGCTCAGAAGCGTAGAAAGTGTCGCGGACTTAAACATAGTTTATTTTTGAATTCCAAAGCATAATGGCGCGATTTCTTTTTATTACCGATGCCTGATATGATTATAAAGGTAGGTATTTGTGTCTCTAATTGACGTTAAACATACAAATTTTATATGTGATGCCAGTCTAGATAATTAGTTCTTTGCTCTCCTATCCTGATATCTCCAGTTCATTCTCTCAATAGAAATTAAGGATATAAACAATCGCGACTGTTAATTACGTGCTAACGTCTACATTTTTATATCTCAATATGAGTGACAAAGTGTACAGTGGCTAGAAGGGCTGGAAATATAATTCACAGAATAGCAAAAAGAGTAAAATATCGAACAGGGAACCGCCAAATCGACACTCTTTTGAGTGTCTTTACAATGCATATTGAGGTTTATAATGCAATTGAGCCTATATACGAAGAACTTAGCACTGATAATTTACTTTCTCGCTGTCTTAGAGGCTTTAAAATTCAAATGAATCATTTAATAATAAAACTGTCTGGACGGTCGCACCAAAGTGCTTTCATAGTGACAAAACTATTGTTGAAATTGCTTTTATACCTTTCAACGATGGTTTATCAAGTATCATGCACATGTCGGATTGTCTTGGACAAGTTGTGGGCCGATATTTTTACGATTTTGCCACGGAAGCCGATGCTATTCGTGCCATGTCTGCAGAGCGCTCAATGTCCGATGCCGCCAAAGCCGTTCGTTCTAACTTAAAATCATCAAGAAAATAAAAGCGAGACCTTTATTTGAGTTTAGAAGGGCCTGTATATGGTCCTGGTATCGCTGGATAAAGGTGAAAAAATCAGCAAGCTATTATTTTAGAAATTTCATGTTGATAAGTAGTTTTGAAACTTTAAACGCGATTATCTCGAAACCATGTTTTCACAATCGGCTGGCAGTAGATCTCAAACAATTTTCAACCGATTGACTTGAAATTTAAACTGTACCTTCTTAGATAAATTATCTAGTGAAGTACACAGGATTTTCATGATTGATGAACAATTACGTTTTTTATAAACAAATTAGTGTCGATTTTTTGGACAAAAACGAAACTCTTTCTTCAAAACAGTGTCAAATGGACAAAAATCAATATTCTTTAATAATTCTGTGTACTTCACTAGCAAAATTCATATAGATAATGAAAACATTTTTTGTATTCCTCTAAGTCATGATGGACGGTACTTCTACTGCCAGCCGCAAAAGCATACGACGAAGAGGACGTCTTGGATCGTAGCGCTCACAGCCGCCATTTTGTTTTCAAATAAAAATAAAAAAAAATGTTTGTGTACTTGAAAGTGTAATTAATGGATACCCAATAGGATTTTTTGATTGCTTATTTAGTTTAGTCAAGAAAAATCCCAAAAGTACACGTTTTTTCGAGGTTTCAAACAGATGTTGTCCCTTAAAGAATGCGTGCAATAAATAATGTTAGAGTTCTAATAAGTCTGAAATGAGCAGAAAAACAAATTTTAATGCGCAACGAAATGTTATTGCATAGATGTCTAAATATTTTTGTCAATTACAAAAATCGCCTAAGATCGCCCAGAAAAAGTTTTTAACGATTTGTTTTTTAAAGGTATATAGATTATAGCCATGCAAGTACTTTTTGCTTTCCGCTGCTTTTTCGCCAGGAATTTAAATTACAAAATGGGGCTGTGGCGCGCCATGGCGGAGCACCGAATCAGTTAATGTACAATCACAGGTTTACTTCGAATAATTCTAATGCTGACGATGATTATAATATGTTTACTAGTAGTTTATAGAGATAGCAAGACAAATGAAAAAAAGAGAAAACAATCAAAATTATACAAGGTGTAACGAAAGATCGCAAACATTTTTATATACTACTTCTGTCGCTTCCACATGCAGCAAGCATGTTAGAACGCTTAAAAGTCAGCTGCAAATATGTAATAAAATTAGGTACAGACAAACTCAGCGTACACTCGATAATTCGACCATGCGGACGTAACGGTTCACTTCATTTTCATTTTCCACAGTCAAAACAGCATATGTACATCATTCATCAGTCCTGTTCGTGGAAAGCTAGTTCAAGGAGAAATAGTTCAAAGGAGTTTATTTGTTTATTACCAGTATCGGTGAGAATTTAGAAATAGATTGCACTGTTTAAAATATCTCTCTCTCAATTGTAAAATACTGCAAAATTGCGTTACAACTTGTCGGAAGCAGTGGTTGTAGAAATAATGTTGAAAGTACGATCATTAAGGGACAACATCTGTTTGAAACCTCGAAAAAACGTGTATTTTTGGGATTTTTCTTGACTAAACTAAATAAGCAATCAAAAAATCCTATTGGGTATCCATTAATTACACTTTCAAGTACACAAACATTTTTTTTTATTTTTATTTGAAAACAAAATGGCGGCTGTGAGCGCTACGATCCAAGACGTCCTCTTCGTCGTATGCTTTTGCGGCTGGCAGTAGAAGTACCGTCCATCATGACTTAGAGGAATACAAAAAATGTTTTCATTATCTATATGAATTTTGCTAGTGAAGTACACAGAATTATTAAAGAATATTGACTTTTGTCGAATTGACACTGTTTTGAAGAAAGAGTTTCGGTTTTGTCCAAAAAATCGACACTAATTTGTTTATAAAAAACGTAATTGTTCATCAATCATGAAAATCCTGTGTAGTTCACTAGATAATTTATCTAAGAAGGTACAGTTTAAATTTCAAGTCAATCGGTTGAAAATTGTTTGAGATCTACTGCCAGCCGATTGTGAAAACATGGTTTCGAGATAATCGCGTTTAAAGTTTCAAAACTACTTATCAACATGAAATTTCTAAAATAATAGCTTGCTGATTTTTTCACCTTTATCCAGCGATACCAGGACCATATACAGGCCCTTCTAAACTCAAATAAAGGTCTCGCTTTTATTTTCTTGATGATTTTAAGTTAGAACGAGCGGCTTTGGCGGCATCGGACATTGAGCGCTCTGCAGACATGGCACGAATAGCATCGGCTTCCGTGGCAAAATCGTAAAAATATCGGCCCACAACTTGTCCAAGACAATCCGACATGTGCATGATACTTGATAAACCATCGTTGAAAGTTATAAAAGCAATTTCAACAATAGTTTTGTCACTATGAAAGCACTTTGGTGCGACCGTCCAGACAGTTTTATTATTAAATGATTCATTTGAATTTTAAAGCCTCTAAGACAACGAGAAAGTAAATTATCAGTGCTAAGTTCTTCGTATATAGGCTCAATTGCATTATAAACCTCAATATGCATTGTAAAGACACTTAAAAGAGTGTCGATTTGGCGGTTCCCTGTTCGATATTTTACTCTTTTTGCTATTCTGTGAATTATATTTCCAGCCCTTCCAGCCACTGTACACTTTGTCACTCATATTGAGATATAAAAATGTAGACGTTAGCACGTAATTAACAGTCGCGATTGTTTATATCCTTAATTTCTATTGAGAGAATGAACTGGAGATATCAGGATAGGAGAGCAAAGAACTAATTATCTAGACTGGCATCACATATAAAATTTGTATGTTTAACGTCAATTAGAGACACAAATACCTACCTTTATAATCATATCAGGCATCGGTAATAAAAAGAAATCGCGCCATTATGCTTTGGAATTCAAAAATAAACTATGTGTAAGTTCGCGACACTTTCTACGCTTCTGAGCGCCAGAGGCGTTTCAAATAATGACCTTAAAAAATTGTTTGAAAATTTTACCCATGAAAAACTCTTATTGCATATTATGTTTGAAATGTTTATACATGATTTAAGCCAATAAAAAAAATGGGAAAATTTTTTTTTTCAAACAGATGTCCCTTAACACTATTCCCACCAGGGCCAGTCAAATGACCGTTTTTAAATTTTCAATTGGAATTTCCTACATTTAACGTAAGTGAATCGCCTTTAAGCTTTACGACTTTTCCTCAGATATATGTATGATACATTTTTCAATATTCCCTTATATTTTTATTATTTATTTTCTGAGATAAATTTGTAGTCTGTCTGACCTACCACGACCGGTCATTTGACCGATGGTACGATTTATACATTTTTGTAATAGTTTCTCTCTAAGACTCAATGCCAAAACTATAAAGTCGTTACAAATGAAAGGTAATGTAGTTGTGGCATGATTTTATCCGATAAGTGCCTTCCAGAAAATGGTTAACGAGACTTCAAAGTGTTTACAGTTCTCGCTCGACTATCGGGTTAGCGGTATTTATTTGCTTGATTGATATCCGATACAGAATTCTTCGGAATTCTGAAGATGATCAGGAAATCGTGGATATGGAAAATGACAATACGGAAACTTATGATCCGCTTGAAACCGACTCGAGCACCGATGAGAACAAAGAGAATATTTCGAACGTACGTAGACGACGAAAGAGAAGGAGATTTTTAGTTAGTTCCGATAGTGAGAATGAAGAAGAAGGAAGCGAAATTGCAATGGACGGAACTGTTTGGCAGGAAGTAAAAACAGGGTCTAATCCTGGAAGAGCACCTAGTCATGATGTTTTTAGAGAAACATCAGGCCCGACTGGGTATAGTAAACGTAATATTATGGAAGGCGAAGTTAGGACGGCATTTTCTGTGATAATAGATAAGAATATAATCGAATTTATAAGAAAGTGCACAGATACAGAGGCATTTAGAGTGTTGGGATATAAATGGGAACTGTCTACTGCAAAGTTATATGCATTTTTTGCAATTCTGTATGCACGCGGCGCAGACCGGTCATTTGACCGGCCGCGGTAGGAATAGGTATACGTGAAGTGTCCGTAGGAATAGTGTTAAAGCATTTGTTGAGCGAAGTTGAATAAGTAGTAATAGAGGAAGATTTCTGTAAACTTCCGCATGTATTAAATAATATTACATGCACGTCACGCTTCAACGTTCACGTTCCAATGCACATCTCCTCGCATTTATTAAGGGCGCTTCTATATAGCGTGCTTATTCAACCACGTCTCATGGCGTGTACTATTTGTTATGAACGTAAGTACAATCTTAAATGCAGGGACGGACGAATAAATAAGACTTAAAGGTGACCGTCCCAGTTTTCCGTACATGGTACGTTCCACATCAAATGATTAAGTTTTTTTCACTATGTCCAGAAACCCCGTTCGAAGAAATTTCTAAAACATTTAATATTTTTTAAGTAACAGGCATTCCATATTTTATGCATGTTTTTTTTATGATTTATAACTCCCAAATCATAATACATGACAATGTTATATGATGCGCTTTCTTCGAATTCTTAATTGTCTATTGTTGATTCGTGGATAGCATTTGAGAAATTTGGTGCATTACTAGGTGAACGTGTTCTTTCAACCTGAGACACCCAACTTTTGTAAAACGGAAAGCAATTCTGCCTGTATCGAGTAACTCTGTCAATATTGGGTCGAAACAAATACAATTCGTGGACACAATAACAATTCTGCAGTGACTAGGCAAAGGGGACATGTCGACTATTTCACGTTTCGGGATTATTTGGTTAGCTGATTAATTCAACAGCTGGCTAAAGGCAATTAGTCTTTTTGGACATAATAGAATCAGAAATTCTACAGGCGGAAAAGAGAAATCATTTGTTGAATGCGAAACTTTTGTTTATCGTTGTTTATGTAAATTTTTGTCAAATTGTTTAATTGTTTTCCCAAAACTGTCACAACTGTTGTGCCAACATTTACTTCGCAATTGAGATACATTAATATACAAATTTCGAATGGGATTATATTTTATTATTAATTTTGGTTCTTCATTGCCTTTTATTAAGTCTTAATTGTTAAATGGTACCTCGATGTATTGACAAGGTAAATTTTTAGAAGGGTAAATTGGGTTTATACTTTACTTTAAAAAATTATATGTACAATTAGAATACCTAGAGCAAAAGGATAGATTTTCCTTTTGATGGATTTTTCGAGTTAAGAAGCCTAATGTTGCAAATTGTATCTGTACATTAACGAATTCTTGTGTCGTGGTTTATAAAATTACTAGTGTATATTCCAAATATCCATATATTCTCTACTTCATGTCCTACACAGCTGTTTAGTTAATCAACTGACCAAATAATCCGTAGCTACAAAGCAATGGACATATTCCCCTCGGTCGCGTGACAATGGAATATCAATATTCATTCAGTACCTGAAAAGTCATGCGGTAAGAATAATTTTATGACAGTTAAATCCATGGCGATCCATTTTAATCGATCCAATGAAACTGCAATATAATTATTAGTGATAGAACCAAAAATGATTGAGACAAAGTTTGACAGTTTCGAAGAGACACCATACAGTAAATTTGGTCGTTTTGTAACTCAAGTACGATACTAAGTTTTTGATTGTAAAATCGGTACGCTTTCGTATTGTAAAATAAAGAGTGTAACGATCTATTTCCAAGCTAAAGATGACTTTTATTTCTCGCTAAAAAAGGATAGCCGTGTACGTTTTATGCGTCATATGTTTCCTTTCATGAAATACAGTTTATTATTTGAAGAAATTTGTTGATAACTCAAACTTATACATGGCTGTGAAATTTGGGGTTTCGATCTATCTACACGTTCTATTTTTCAACAACTGCATATCCCTATAAAACCCAATTTCATGCATAACATTTCTGTTATATTTATTGGACAATAGTTTCAAATGATTTGAAACGGAGTTAATTCTTACATCATTGTATATAAGGATTCATGTGAAGCATTCGGATGAAGTGTTAATTGGTTAATACTCCGTAAATATAATTTTACTTCTAAAAGTTAATATAATATTACAATATTCATACCGATGAATAGAAAAAGCCAGGCGTGTAAATTTCAAGAAGTCTAACTAGAACATAATTTTGATCAGTCAACAGTATCGATAGTATTTAACTCCAGAGCGCATTAAAATTCAACTTCATCGCCATGAAACTAATCATCAAATTAGTTTGAATTGAAAATTTGTTACTCTTCGGACGAACGAATATAATAATTACGTCACTTCTTTTATTTAATTTTTGTTACTGTGCGTTCAGAGCTTCCATTCGAATGATAAATATTTCGGATATTAAATAATGTCCTACCAATGGAAAACAGAATACAGATCAGTCTATCATTCACCCAGAAATTTCTAATTTTCCAAACGTATGCTGTTCCCCTTGAGACATCTTGCGTGTGCGAATTAGATTCAATGTTGACATATTGACTTATAGCAATATTGGCTTGTTCCATATCGTATCAACGTTGATACAATGGCAAAGTGCAATATTATTGTGCATTTATATACGTGATCTTCAATAAGAATACGGACAATGAGCAATTATCACCAGTAGGCAATAGTAGAAGAAGAAATTATAATAATGAAACTCTACGATCGAAATACAGTTTATTTTCTAATATTTTCAATATAATCATAAATTATGAACCTTAACTGGCTAAAAAACGTTTTTAAGGGGTTATATACAGTTATAATTTTCAAAAAATTCATTTTTTAAAAATTTCATTTTCGCAATGTACATACTTTTAAGTACACACACAGAAAATTTCAAGTCAATTCGGCCATTATTGTCCAAGTTACACGCATATTTGTAAAGACGTGTCAGAGCGTTTGAAAGTAGTTGGTCTACACCGAAAAAATTATTACATCCCCTTAATTAGTTCCGGCAACTAGATACAGTTGTTGATATTTGGATAACTGAAATTGATGTTGGCTCATTTACATTCAAATTTAATTTTTCCGACTTTGGTTGTTGTTACTAAATAATTTGAAGTTGCCTTTACTACAGTTTCTATTATTGGCTTGCTTTTGAAACTTTGAATGCGTTTTTCTCCAAACTGTGTTTTCAAAGGCGGTGACCACGATTTCTCGAAAACGGCTGGACCGATCAGTCTCAAATTTTAACACAAGCTTGTTGA
The DNA here is from genome assembly GCA_917499265.3 of Mimumesa dahlbomi. NCBI lineage: Eukaryota > Metazoa > Arthropoda > Insecta > Hymenoptera > Crabronidae > Mimumesa > Mimumesa dahlbomi. The sequence continues at coordinate 2,456,836 of OU824118.1, read as the reverse complement.
CTATATTTTTTAGTAATTAATGGAAGGTTTCTTTTCACCGATGAATACTTTTTTTTTATAAACAATTTAAGGCAAAAATTTTTGTGAAAAATCGATTTTTTTTTTTAGAAGCTGTCATTTTGTCAAAAACTTTTATTTTGTTTATTCCTTCGATTAATTACTAGATTATACGTTACTTTAACGAAATCCGTTTGGTTTTTTCATTTCAAAAGATTCAGTCAAGAGATATCGTGGTCACCGCAAAGCGCTTTTTTTTTAGAGGAGCTCCTGGAGATCAGCTATAACAGCTCTCAAAATTATTATTTTTACAAATAAAAAATGTTAAAATACAGTTAAAAGTTACCTCAATATGTGTACAAATTTTTACATTAATCAATTTAACTGTCTTTTCAGGAAAAATTCTTGAAAAATCGCTTTTTTTGCGCCTCTTAACTGTATATAACCCCTTAAGCCAGTTAAGGTTCATAATTTATGATTATATTCACGATCGTTAAAATTGATATAATTATATATTCAATATATGAAATAATGCTTGATAATTCAAATATTACAATTTTAATGGAGAAGAAATATATTGATTCTCATTTATTGCTTTTTAAAATTAATATATCAGTTGATGGGGCTTTCGGGTCATCAAAATGTAAATTTGTTAATTACTAATTATTTTGAAATATAAAAGTGAACGATATAATGGTAATGTATGTATTAAATATCCTTTTTTTTGTTGCAGGTATGTATGTAGCTCAGTAATTATGTTTCAAAATGTTACGTCGCTAGTAACAAATTGGGAACACGCAAGTAGTGTGAGTATATGACTGACGCGTCTACGGCAAGTAGTACGAGTCAATTGAAACAGCACCACAATCGTTTTATTATGGTTATTTTATATAATCAACATTAAAAAGTGCAACGGATGGAAACTGAAACGTGTAAAAGTATGAAGGTCTAAATAAAATTGATATGCATATAAATTTGAGAACGCTAAAATTGCGATACGTGGAAATTTCGGAAGACTTAAGTAAACTTAAAAGAGACAATATCTTAGTAGATTTTAATTAGTAAATACATTTATTTTTGAAAAGTTTCAAAATCACTGCCTTCCAACTTAATAAAATAAAAACTATTTAAAAAATATATTATTATCAAGTAAACCCAAAAAAGTACATTAACATTATGTTATTTCTCTTCAATATATGGGCAAACGAATAAAATTCATCCAAATTTCACTGGGTGATCGCTGCGAATGCCCATTAATTAAGGTATGAAAAAATAATCTTTTTCAATTTCTACCGCCATCTCCATTATGTTGCGAATTATCATTATTACGTTTTCCCTTCGATTATCGTTATTCAATTAAACCATAAGCACATATGCAATGTCCATTCGCAATTCAAACGTACCAATGATTTAGTTTATCAAAAGCGTCGCTTTTGCTTTTCACTAAATTTTCCGATCCTTCGAAGTAGGTAACCGCACGGAATTTCGATCACATCGTAAACAAACACGTGGAACCGAAAGCGACAGTCGATGAACAGATTGATGCGATCCCATTTCAATCCGTCCGTGATTTTCCAAACATTCGTCAGCGCTTGCTGGTGCATAGATCAGAGAGTCGGTTTCTTTTATCGCGTATTGCAATGTCGGTTAATCCAAAACTAATTGCCCCTTTACGATACATTAATTACAGAAAAAAATACCGCTGCAAAGAGGCGGTTCGTATTTTTCGTTTGAACGTTGAAGTCTCGGTCGACAATGTGTGCGATAGCTACGGCGCAGGAAAAACCGAGTTTTATGCGATTAAACGATTACTCGCATGTCAACGGCTCGATGTACTTTTTGGTTACCCTTTACACGACGCCCATTCAAACTGTCTGCCGACATAATGCCGGGACTCCCCGCGTTCGTTGAGTTACAGGGATTAAGCGAATTTCGCGTGGCGAACTGAAGTAATCCGGTTATTTTGAAGGACCATTGGAAATAAATTAGGCTGACCAAAAGTTACGGGAGTCCGACGATATTAGAGAGTTTGGGAAACTGCTATTTTTCGTGGACCTTTGATTCGACAATTGTTTTACAGGTGGAATTCAACAACAAGTTTCTTCATGTTGTTAATACGGAATTTAGGAATAATTTAACACGAGTGTTTTCGAACATGGTCTTTAAAAATTGCTTATTATTTTGTTATGTAATATTCCTTACTGTACTGTAAGCAAATGGATTAAAATATTGTACGTGAAAGTCTTCCTGTAAAAGTAAATAGATAAAAACACTGTTCCTCTTATGTGTAGAAATTTCAGAATCGGAAAAGTAAAATTTCTCATAACTAGAAATACTTATGAATGAATCTATCAGCAAAAAGCATAAAAAATGCATAGCTATAGGCCAAGTAGAAGAGGATGTGACTTTGGAATAGCTTGCTCGTTAACATAAAATTCATTATACAAAGTATTTGAAATCGAACAAATGCGAGCAAGTACAAATTATTGTACAGCACCGACATGATGCTATCGCTAAGCAAATATATCAATTAACTAAATTTCCCAAAAAATGATTTCTCCTCATTTAATTAATAAATCTGTTTACTACTCGATTAAATGTACTTCCTGAGCCGTATGTATTTATAAAATTTCCAAAAGTTTTTTGAAGAAGGGAATACAACAAAATCAGACTCTTCCGGAGCCAGGAAAATTTCAATCTATAAGTGCATTTCAGGTCAAGTGTACAAGGTTCTCGCAGCATGTTAGACACTGTTTAAAAACTTGCATATATTGTGCGTAATATTGAAAAAAAAATACATTTGAAGGAATTACCAAAATATTAAACATTTAATTATTGCAAGATACTGCAGGATTTCTATACGTTTGGTTTTTAAATTCTTAATTCGAAAATTATAATAAACATAGAAGTGTACAAAAACGGTTTAATTACACAAAAACCATCTTATTAAAAATATCTAAATTTTAAATAATTGTTTGCATGAATTATGGAAGAGTGCTTTTGATTTCTAGAAGTTTTAGAACTTCAATATGGTCCCACGTATATCCTTGAAAATGTTTTTCAATTTACGTACAACATTGTTACGAGCCGGGCTGGTTTCTTGAACGTGGCCGGCGAGCGTTATCGGTATGTTAGTACCGATTGTAATGAGACGCGAATTCGTCTCTTATTCAACTTTACTGTAGCAGGGGGTATCGTACGTCAACAGTAGTGGGCGCTACAAATCAACGTATGATCTAGGAAATGATGTTTAATTCAACCCAGATGAGCCTGCGGCATAAACCGTAGGGCGCTGGCCTTGAATTAAGGTAAGGAGAGATACAACCCAGATGAGCCTACAGCTTAACTGTAGGGCGCTGGCCTTGTATCGGAAAGAGTGGACTCTGGACCCAGATGAGCCTATAGCTTAACTGTAGGGCGCTGGCCTCCAGAGTGGTTAAGATCGAGGAAGAATGAATCCAGATGAGCCTATAGCTTAACTGTAGGGCGCTGGCATTCACTCAGGTGTGCAAGGATCTTAGGAGTGATTCAACCCAGATGAGCCTATAGCTTAACTGTAGGGCGCTGGCCTTGAATCGGAATTGAAGGGAATCTGGACCCAGATGAGCCTACAGCTTAACTGTAGGGCGCTGGCCTCCAGAGTGGTTAATTAGATTTTAAGGTAAGGTGTTTCCCCGAGGTAGATGTACTTGTAGACTAACTGCAAGGTGCTACTCTCTGGTTAATAACGACGCACTTGTTAGGACTACAAATGGTCGCACAGGTACGGAAGCAAGCCCTAGGGCACGCGCAGTCCGATACCTGCTGTTTGTGGCTTTGACCTGCTACGGTAACGTCGTAAAGTAATAACTCTCGTAACTTTTTTACGAGAGTTAAAGGAGTAACAGTATGATAAAAGAGTAACTTTTTAAAGGTTTTATTTTCTAGAAATAATTCTCTACTCGAATTCAATGTTTCTAGTAAAAAGTATAACAAGTATATTCTTTCAATCGAATCTATATACATGTATGTTTAGTGTTTTGTGTGTGAATTTAAGTAGTAGTTTAAATATTGTGAAGCTCTAAATGTTTACCCTTAGGAATTGACTGTTGATGAAACTTCACAATAAGATGACTCCGAACTAGTTCGCGAGTGACTCTAACGCGAGTTTATACGGGGGCACTCCGACCAAGAGTTGAATTGCCAATGGTAAGACTAATCTTCCGAAGGTTAAGTAAAACTCGAAAAGGAACTGGGCCTGATCTCGTTCTGTAGTACTCGAGAGTCGTGTTGAGAATAACCCGATGAGATGCATTTTCGAGGCCCTTATATAGGTCGAAAATGTGGTGGGGAACTGAAAATTCTAGGAAATTTACCCTGGGGTGGGAGTAGAGATACTGTTTGAAAAAGACGGTTGGAAAACTCTGGAGTGTCGGGGGAGGCAGGCTCTCGCGTTCGAGTTTTCCTTATCGCGTGGGGACCGGAGCGTAGCCGCCCGTGGGTCCTGGACCAGAGACTAAGGGTCACAAGTGTATCAGGATTTATGTATCCTGTTTTCGTTCGAAAAACAGGGGACTAAGGCGCCTGAGTGTCGCCAGGAAAAATTCCATGACGGGAATTTTCGTAAGAATCGCGGGATTCATACGTAACATCTCCCCCCTTAAAATGAAACATCATATTGATATGATGCTTTCGAGATTTGGCGGCACTCAAAGCGTTCGATTTGAAAGTGGTTCGATTTTTGGTCGGAATTTACAATATTTCGGGAATAGAGAAAACGGAGAACTACAAAAATAAAATAAGAAATGATCGCGGTGTATGTTGTGTAGTGTCGTGCGTGTACTTATCAGTCTATTTAATGCGTTGTGCTGGGGATGGATGGTCATCTTTGGTGGGTCCTGTGTTCAGTGGCTGGTCGTCATGCTGGTCGGTTCGCGTGGTTGATGTGCGTCCTGGTTGATGTGTGTCCTGGTTGGTTTGTGTCCTGGTTGGTCTGCGTCCTGGTTGATGTGCGTCCTGGTTGGTCTACATCCCGCCTGGGCACCATCTCTTTACGGACTCATCGTCCAGGTTGACGAGTCCGTAAAGGTCCTCCCTCCGTCGCTTCCTTTTTTCGGGGCCGTTCGCCTGCACGCCCATAGTCCTCGTCCAGACCTTGTAGGTTTGCGAGTCCCTCCCTCGCTTCGGCTTGGAGGCTGGGCCGTTCGCCTGCATGAATGCACCCCCTGGTGACAGGAGCCGTCCCTGACGTTTCTCCTCCATCCATAGGGCTGGTTCGCCCGTCTGCACCGCTACTGTGCGGTGACCTTCGCAACTTTCTGTCTGCGTGCTCGCACTTCTTGGCATTTTTCGTGAATGGCGAAAAAAAAGGTCTGCAACCCTTATATAGATGTTTTTCAGCCCCCTCTCCTGTCTCCGGGTGCAGAGAGTTCAGTCTTCTTCTTCCTCGTACTCTTCGTACTCCTCATCCGATTCTTCTTCATGCAGTATGATATATTGGGACTCTTCGTAAAGACGACCCTCGGATTCACATAAATTAAATATTTCCAAAACCTCGGCGCTGCACTCGTCGCAATCTCGGGCTTGTTTTGTGTCCAGCCAAATTATTTGGTTACAAACTGCACAAAGGGTATGAATATCTTCTCCATGATGGACAATGTGTACATATCTGGGTGAAAAACCCTGCTTCAGCCCCATTTTATCACAGCAAGTGAGGCAATAAAGCTCTTCTTCCCGATTCTCGAAAACAAATCCGGTTGAACAAGTCGTTCTCATTAATGCAGTCCTGATTCGGGCTATTGTTTGATTCTGTTTTTTCTTTTTAATAGGATGTCCGGCACACATTTTATATCTAAAAAGGTTTGATAGAAGGATGGTTAATTTTCGGTAAATTCTCCCTTACGGATTATAATATTTCTACAACTTCAGCGGATTTTGATGAAATAGGGAGATTTGAAACGGGGGGCTGCTTGTATTCTACCGAGTTATGGATTTCCGTGACCCCTCTTTGTCGTTGTTTTGATGTGAAACACATTACCAGGCAGTTAAAAACGAATCGGCGGTAATATAATAGTATGATCAGAATTATGATGAGCATGATAGTGCTACCACCGGAATAGAACACATTATGGATTGTTGAAATTGTTTTATGATGTCCTGCCAATATTTTCGCTTCTCTTTCTAAGTCTGCCAATGATTGCGAAGCTAGTGAATCCTGCCAGTTGTTATTATGAACATGGGTTGTATTGATGTTCCGTGTGATTTCCTCTCTGGTATGAATTTCTTTATCATCAATTGTTGCTGAGATATTCATTGATACGGTAGGTTTGTAAATATATTCTTGAGTGTCTTCCAGAACATCTAATGAAGTTAGTTGTGTGGAATCTACAATTGCGGTACATCCTGGTTGGATATGTAACAGACCAGTACCTTGAATAAAATCGTACCCCGTTGCATGTCCTTTGCAAGTCACTTGGATTCTTTTATTACTATGAATGTAGTATAGCCATGTTTTCTTTGATTCTAATTGCTGAAGGAGAATATCTTCGGTATTAATTAGCTGGATGTTGCAATGGTTCCAATTGACAATCGATGGATTTAAGAGAAGAGTAACTTCACATGTAGGCCTCCTGTCCACATTATACAGAGGTAGAGTCATAGGTGCAAGATATCTTTCACGGTGTTGAAAAGCAGTCTGTATGTATGCTTCGGTCGGTAGAAAATACGTTTGTTCATCCAACGATATTGCCAGGTACGGAGTAGTTGGTTTAATAAATCCAGTAAGATTGTGAGATCCGTAAACTTGAGTGGACGGGCAAGGATAAATTTTATACAAATTGAATTTACTATTATCCAAAAGTGGAACGGTGATTTCTAAAATGATTCTTCCATCCTTAAATGCAGTTTTCATTTTCGTAATCCCTTCAAGTTGTTCGGAGAGTAGTTCTTGCGGCGTAACCGGAAATTCGAATTTAGTGGAAGTTCTTATTTTTTGAGCTGCGCTATATAATTGTTGTGGAGAAAGTATTGCTGGGTGAAGTATTCCTTGCTTGACAAGTAATATGGCATCCAATAAGATTATCAGGTTGGAGCGGTAATTGTCGACTTCTCTCCCTAGTTGTAGCATCCAGTCTCGCATTGAGTTTTCCAGTTTCATTTTATTTACTTGCGAGTAAAGTTGTTCTAAATTATTGGCCAGAACTCCCACTTGTGTCGACATTCGAGTTACACTCTCGGATAAGTTTTCGGCCTGTTGCTGTAGATTCTCGAATTGTGCCCGGATGATATGTGTCTGATTTGCCATCAGTTCTGCCATTTTGTTGTTGTCTGCGTATAATTTATCTATTTCCTGACTATAGTAAGTCATATCCTCTTCTGATAAAGTTCCAAAAAGGGTACGACTTACGGTACCGATGAAAGCAAAGGGTGCCGAGCGTGGTTTTCTATTCCTTTTAACTTTTTCTCCGATAGTGGTGAAAATTAAGGTTTCGTAACGCACCGCATCCTTGAGTTCTTTCTTATATTGATTTCCCATATCTGTAGCAATGCAAGGTGTAATGGTATGATTTTCACAGATTTCCTCAGCAATCTTCAAATGACTGGAAACGGATGGTTTTCGTAAGAGAAATTCCCTTAGATCGATCGCAGTGACTAGTTTCCATTGGGTTTTAAATAAACTAATAGTATCCATTTTGTCAAAGTACAATCCGGTATTATGTTCAAGTGGTATTATCGTGAGGCCCGTATCAAAAGTATCAGTCGCGGTTCCAGAGTTATTCAGAACCAGAATCGGAAGTATCACTATCAGAATCAGACTCCTTTGGTTTGTCATCTTGTTGATCTGCAATTCCAATATTTTCCTTTGATAAGTATGCATGTTTTATTTTGTCTTGGTGTTTTGTAAGTATTTTGTTGTCAGGTGTTTGTAGAACTACGTTGTGTAAGTCTGTGACATCTATTACAGTGTAAGGGCCTACATAATGTGGACTAAATTTACTTATTCTCGGCTCTAATTGTGCGTATACCTGATCACCAATTTTAAACTTCTTTGGTCGTGCATGTTTGTCATAATATTGTTTGGATCTGATTTTTGCTGATTTTAAATTATCGGAAGCGATATTTTGAATTTCTGTCATTCGGGTTATTAAATCGACTAAGTATGATCCGTATGTCTTTAACTGTTCTCCTTCTGGGAATGCACTTGGTAATCGAGCAGGTTTTCCAAATATTAGTTCGTGTGGTGTGAAATTTGTAGATTCATGTACGCTGGTATTATAAGAGAACATGGCAAATGGTATTAAGAGGTCCCAGTCTTCGTATGTATTCATATAATGTTTTAAAAATTCAGTAAGTACGATATGACTTCTTTCTAGCGATCCATTGGTTTGTGGTCTGTAGCCGGAAGTGGTGACTTGTCGAATCTTGAATATTTCTGCTAATTGTGTCAACAATTTTCCAATGAAACTTGTTCCCTTGTCAGTAAGAATTGCTTTCGGTGTTCCAAAAATTGCAATGAAGTGTCTTGCAAAAGCGTCGGCGATGGTTGTGGCTCTAATATTCGGAATAGCAACTGCGAGGCAATATTTGGTTAAGTTATCTTGCATGGTCAATATGTAACGATTTCCATTTGGAGTTTCTGGTAGTGGTCCTACGGTGTCCAATGAGATTTTGTCGAAGGGTTCAGCGGGTGTATCAGTGATAATCATAGGTTGCCTGGTTTTTGCGCGGACTAATTTCTGTTCTTGACAACTTGTGCAAGTTTTAATAAATTCTTGGATTTCATTACGCATTCCTGACCAGTTAAATCTTGCGCGTAAACGGTTGTAGGTTTTTGTAATTCCCTTATGTCCTCCTACGAGGCTGCTGTGAGCTTCTTGGATTAATTCTTGTCTTTCCTGTTTCGACGGTTCTTTTGTAGCTCCCTCGCATAAAATTATGCGAATGTTAGAATTTTGAAAAATAGACTCTAAGAGGTTTCGGAAAGTTTTGAAAGGAATATGATCATGGTGATCATTTGCTGCTGATATTCTGATGGTTTTGACTTTAGTTTTCAAAAGTGCTGTTTTTAAATCGGTTATTCCCTGGGCTAAATCTTGAATAGTCATTTGTTCATGGTTGAATTCTGTTGAAAAAATACTGAAGATCTTGAATTGTCCTCTTGATGAAATAATTATTTTTCCTTTCTTTGGTTTTCCAGTGGATAGATTTCGTTTTGAAAGTAAACCAGTGTCGCATAGTAATTTTGTAACCGGGCTGTGCATGGTACAATCCGCAGGTATAAAATGTGCAATGTGTCCCTTTTCGGATATGACAGTGTTCGGTGAGACAATGATGTCTCCAGTTACAGGCTGCATTATTTCAACTTCTTCGTCCCTTCTACAGGGGGTATCGTAAATTTCAAGTTCGGAATCGTCATCTGGTGATTCGAATGCTAGGTTAGTGAGCCTGACTCTGTTTTCCTCACGGAGCTTAAGTGGTCCTGTCGAAGGGTTTTTTATGACTTCCTTCGGTGACATAGGGTTAAGGCATGGTGTCGGTATAGACGGCAATGGTTGAGATAAAATACTGTCTGCAAATGGTGTTGGACTCGGAACATCTTGAAGTAATTCCTCGTCGGATGAACTTTCTGCAGGCAAGGGTGGCAATTCGACAATTGCAGGAGTATCCCTTGCCCTAACTGTATTTTCAAGGACAGTGTCTTCTGAAGTGTCGTTAAAATTTATTAGATCCTGATGGTCAGTTACTGTGTTATTGGGTGTATTTGCTGGAGTTACTCCTTTTACAGCGGATGTTTCCAGCTGAGTTGAATGTGCAATAGGTATGGGGTTAAGGCTTGCAGCATGTTCATCTCCAAGGGTTTTTTCAATTTCCAAACTTGGAAGTGATCTTCGCAAGACAGACCTGGGTTTAAATATTGCATCTGATTTATTAGCAGCAGGAGTTTCTTCTTCTGAGGTTGAGGTATCTTCATTGTAGTATGGTTGATATTTGGTTCTTCTTCTGCTTTCAGTGACTCGTTTTGCTATTGTACTTGTTTGATCGGATGGCTTGATTGAATATCGTTTGTAAGTCGGGTCATCTTCATAACGTGGTATTAACGGTAGACAAACAGTTGGTGGATTTCTTGATAGTGCATCTGCATTTTTATTTGTCTTACCGGATTTGTGAGCTAATTCGTATTCGTATTCTAAGAGCCGTAGTTTCCATTTCACTAGGCGGGAGGTCGGATCTTTTACTGAATGGAGCCATACCAAGGGTCGATGGTCAGTGACAAGAGTGAATTTCCTGCCATAAATATACGGTCTAAAGTAATTTACGGCATACACCATGGCAAGGCACTCTTTTTCCGTAGCAGAGTAATTTCTTTCTGCAGGGTTTAATACCCTCGATGCATATGCCACTGGAAGATCTTTTCCGATCTCTCCTTGACTCAATACTGCACCAATTGCAAATTCTGAAGCATCGGTTGTTACTATGAATTGTTTATTGAAATCCGGAAATTGCAAAATTGGTTGTTGGCATAATTCATCTCGTAATTGTTCAAAGCTTTGCTGTTGATCTGTTGTCCAATTGAAGCGGATTCCTTTTCCCAAAAGATTTGCTAGTGGTTTCGCTTTCTTTGAGAAATCTTGAATGAATCGGCGATAATATCCGGCAAGTCCCAAAAATTGTTGTATATTTCTCTGTGATTTCGGTACCGGAAAATTTTTTACTGCGTGTAATTTCTTCGGATCGGGTTTTACTCCTTCCGAGGAAATTATATGTCCAAGATATCCTACTTCCTTGCGTAGGAATTCACATTTGTTTGTTTGAAGGGTTAATCCATGTTCTTTTAATCTGTTCAATAATTTTCTGACCTTTACTGCATGTTCTTGAAGTGATGACGAGTAAACCACGATGTCATCCAAGTATACAAATAATTCTGTGCCTTGTAGTCCGGTTAAAACTTGATCCATGAGGCGTTGGAAAGTGGGTGGTGCATTTTTTAATCCAAATGGCATTCTTGAAAATTCATAATGTCCGAATGGTGTGGTAAAAGCTGTCTTTTCTCGGTCTTTTGGATTCATTGGAATTTGGTGAAAGCCATTTGCCAAATCGAAAACTGAAAAATATTTTGCTCCGCCTAAACGGTCCAAAATTTCTGTGATTTGTGGAAGTGGATACCGGTCTCCTATTGTCTTGTCATTGAGAGCCCTGAAGTCGATTACCATGCGCCAACGTTTATTACCGTCCGCATCTGGTTTCTTCGGTACAATCCACAGGGGTGAATTGTATGGTGACTTAGAAGGTGTTAAAATGCCCTCCGAAAGCATAGCACTGACTTGCTTTTGAATTTCAGCTTGATGTATGGTCGGATAGCGGTATTGCCTGGTATTGATAGGTATGTTATCGGTGGTGTGAATAGAATGTTCAAAATCTGACACCTTTCCCAGTTTATCTCCAGGTAAAAAGAAACTGTCGGGAAAATCTTTAATTAAATCCAAAACATGATTTACTTCTTCTGAATTTAAATGATCCATGCGTAAAGTTTTCTGTATTTGATTAATCCTTTCTTGTTTCTTAATTATTGGTGGATCATTCTGTAAATAGTATTCTTCATCGGATGAGCTGTTTAAATCGAAAGGAATTAAATGTTGTGGTTCCAGGTCGAATTCAACATCTTCCGTGTCAGTGTTATAGGCAAGGACTTGACATTCTCCTTGTCTATTTGTTACAGCTGCATTACCAATGTACAATTTCTTCGGGGTCTTAATGCGTGGTAAGAAACCCTCTTTGATGTTGGTGTTTGCAACTCGGACAGAGATTTGTTGCATTGTTCTTCCTGGAATGCAGTGTTTCGTTTTTGATGTGGTCTTCTGGATTCTGTCGTATTCATCGAAATTCGTAAATTTCAATGGTCGGGTAGGCTTATCTCGAAGTACAACGGTACGATGGAAATATGATATTTCGGCCTCCTCTTGTAGAAGAAATGGGCTGCCGATGAGACCGTCGACGGGTATCGGTAAGTGTTTTACGACATAAAACAGTGCTGGCGTCCCGTCGAGCTGTAGGATCGTTGTACCAAGGGTTCGAATTGGTGTAGAAGAAAGTCCAGTGATCTCGATTTCATCACGTGAGATCACTTCTGATCTTTCTCCCAAGGTTTTTAAGATGATCAAATTGACTGAGGCTCCTCCGTCAATTATAAACTCTCCCGTTCCCGTTTCCAGTTCCGGGACCTTGATTCGTATTCGCGGGCTGGATACTTCCTTGACGAGCTGCCTCTCTGCTCGTTCCTCGCGAACGTTACTGTTTTTGGACGAGTTGCGTTTTGCTTGCTCACCGCCTCGTCGGTACGATGAGCGTCGTGGAAGTTTAAATCTTTCCTTGATTGTACTGTATTATTATGGTAGGCTATAGCCTTTATTGGTTTTGAAGTCCCTTCATCACAAGTTAAAGCTTTCATTGAATGAGATAACTCGAAATGGGGTGATTTTGATCTCTCCCTACAGTATTTTCCATCGTGCCCTTTGACTCCACATCTATAGCAGAAGAGCCTGGCAGGATTTCGGAATCTGGTATTACGTTCCCCGCTGTGTTCTCCATGTTCGGATACATCTGAGTGGGGCGACGGGGTTCGTGGTGTTGACCTCCGTCGAACCGGGAATGCAGAAGTCCTGAATCTTCGTTCTTCAATTTCTTGATCAGATCCGGAATGACTTCTTCCTCTGTGTCGATATCTATCGACTGGACTTGGAGACTGAGGATAAGATACGTACCGACGTTCATAACGTCGGGGAGAATGATTTTCGCGCCTATAATCCGATCTCGGTGTTCTCTCTGGAGATTCTTCCACAGTCAGATTTCTTCTATTTCGTAGACGTCTTTCAATCTTCATTACTGCATCGAAGGTGTCCTCCAATGTCGTTAATTTCGCATTACTCATGCTTAACCTCCATCCAATTCTCTCTGGAAGTCCGTCAATGAAATTCTCTATTGTATCTTGTTCTAGTTCTTCAAGAACTTCTTGTAAATGGTTACTGTAGCGATCTCTGGCCGCTGCTTGTGCGTAGTACAATAGTTTTGCCGTTCGGTCAATATATTTTCGTAAGCTTTCGCCTTCTCGAATCTTTAATCTGTCGATTTCTGATTGAAATGAAGAAAAACTTCTGCCTGGTGCGAACCGTTTCTTTAAAGTTTTTAATAATCCCTCTACGTTTGTAAACTTCGCGGCCTGAGCACAGATTCTCGCGGAACCTTTAAGTTTCGTCAGTACAATCGCGAGATATTGGGATTCAGTGTTTGGTGGAATCAAAGCTAATCCGTTTGATACTTCTTGCGCGAATGTGGACAAAGAGGGGTTTTCTCCGTCAAATGAAGAAATTCCTTGTGTCGCATGTTGTACACAATTTTGGAGAGCAATCCAATTAGAAGAATCGGCATTACTCATAATACTGGTACTATTTGCTGTGGCCATTTTTCAGCCTTTAATTAACCTTTCTGACTCGAAAAAATAAATGAAAAACAATGGTGAGTATCCCACCGCTGTCACCAGTTTGTTACGAGCCGGGCTGGTTTCTTGAACGTGGCCGGCGAGCGTTATCGGTATGTTAGTACCGATTGTAATGAGACGCGAATTCGTCTCTTATTCAACTTTACTGTAGCAGGGGGTATCGTACGTCAACAGTAGTGGGCGCTACAAATCAACGTATGATCTAGGAAATGATGTTTAATTCAACCCAGATGAGCCTGCGGCATAAACCGTAGGGCGCTGGCCTTGAATTAAGGTAAGGAGAGATACAACCCAGATGAGCCTACAGCTTAACTGTAGGGCGCTGGCCTTGTATCGGAAAGAGTGGACTCTGGACCCAGATGAGCCTATAGCTTAACTGTAGGGCGCTGGCCTCCAGAGTGGTTAAGATCGAGGAAGAATGAATCCAGATGAGCCTATAGCTTAACTGTAGGGCGCTGGCATTCACTCAGGTGTGCAAGGATCTTAGGAGTGATTCAACCCAGATGAGCCTATAGCTTAACTGTAGGGCGCTGGCCTTGAATCGGAATTGAAGGGAATCTGGACCCAGATGAGCCTACAGCTTAACTGTAGGGCGCTGGCCTCCAGAGTGGTTAATTAGATTTTAAGGTAAGGTGTTTCCCCGAGGTAGATGTACTTGTAGACTAACTGCAAGGTGCTACTCTCTGGTTAATAACGACGCACTTGTTAGGACTACAAATGGTCGCACAGGTACGGAAGCAAGCCCTAGGGCACGCGCAGTCCGATACCTGCTGTTTGTGGCTTTGACCTGCTACGGTAACGTCGTAAAGTAATAACTCTCGTAACTTTTGTTTCACTCCGAGCGGTTAGAGTGAATAATTTTGTGGGTACGTTACTCGATTATTGTTTTATATTTACTTCGAGAGGAAAGGTTTTATTTTCTAGAAATAATTCTCTACTCGAATTCAATGTTTCTAGTAAAAAGTATAACAAGTATATTCTTTCAATCGAATCTATATACATGTATGTTTAGTGTTTTGTGTGTGAATTTAAGTAGTAGTTTAAATATTGTGAAGCTCTAAATGTTTACCCTTAGGAATTGACTGTTGATGAAACTTCACAATAAGATGACTCCGAACTAGTTCGCGAGTGACTCTAACGCGAGTTTATACGGGGGCACTCCGACCAAGAGTTGAATTGCCAATGGTAAGACTAATCTTCCGAAGGTTAAGTAAAACTCGAAAAGGAACTGGGCCTGATCTCGTTCTGTAGTACTCGAGAGTCGTGTTGAGAATAACCCGATGAGATGCATTTTCGAGGCCCTTATATAGGTCGAAAATGTGGTGGGGAACTGAAAATTCTAGGAAATTTACCCTGGGGTGGGAGTAGAGATACTGTTTGAAAAAGACGGTTGGAAAACTCTGGAGTGTCGGGGGAGGCAGGCTCTCGCGTTCGAGTTTTCCTTATCGCGTGGGGACCGGAGCGTAGCCGCCCGTGGGTCCTGGACCAGAGACTAAGGGTCACAAGTGTATCAGGATTTATGTATCCTGTTTTCGTTCGAAAAACAGGGGACTAAGGCGCCTGAGTGTCGCCAGGAAAAATTCCATGACGGGAATTTTCGTAAGAATCGCGGGATTCATACGTAACAACATCGTCATCTTGTCTTCTAAACGTACCTATACTTCAACAAACTATTTGAAGAAGAAATAGTTTATTTTTAAATCATGAATTTTTTTATTACCGTGGTATCTGAAGAGACGCTTTGTGTTCAAGAATGTGGTTGCTAGCGGCAGCCGCATTCTCGCGTGGCAGCACCTGCTGGACACACGCACTTACGCACTAACACCGCGCAGCGACGTCACTAGCGTCCGTGCGTGTGGACCCCCGGCCTTTCCGGGCCTTGCGACCATGCTTCCGCATTCGACACTCTTGTTCGAACCTCGGAACGCGAAAGACGTGATCTGTGCATCTTCCATCGTTGAACATTTAAATAGTGCGACGCACGTTTGTCGTCATATAACGTTTCTCTAGTGCCGCGCACGGGAAACGATACGACCGTAACGCTTCGTAATTAATATAATTACGCAGCGATCGTGCTCGCAACGCGACTCGACCCACCTAACCGATACCATCTTAAAAAAGGTTACGAGATTAATACAATCTTGTAGCCCGTCAACGACCACACCTCGCTGCTGTACAAAAGGACGTTTTCCGCATCTTCCATCCATCCCGGCATCTCCGTTCTCCTCGAGTTAGAGACGTGTTCGAGGAGGGGGATTCGTGTCCACCCTTTGGTGGGCCACCTACCTCTGTCTCGGGCACACTTTTCTCTGCTCGTTGCGAACACTTTGACATGTATCGAAGTTCTAGAAACTAAATACCTTTTTACAACAATTTATGCAACCATAATATTAAATTTATAAATTATTGATAACAGTTTGATATTTTCTGAATTACTTACTAATGCGTGCATCACGAAGGTGTCTTTCTTTCCTTCTCTTTCGTATAATTCGTTCTCTTTGTGGCGTAATATGGTTCGGGATATCAACAACACTGCATTCGACTGCATACTTTGTCCCTATCTTTCTGTCGCTCCGTCGCGCTCACGCTAGCCAAACACACGAACGTGGGCCGAACAAGCATGTGTGATAGCATGTTTGACGATCGAGAAAGGTATCAATGCGGAATTCATCATCGTCCGAATTTGTCTTGCATAAGAGCCCATCTTTTCTTCGTTCTGTTCGTCGCTCTCGCGGTGCTCGCACTACGAGTGCCGAGAGTAAATACGACGGTGTGTCTTTGCCGGCCGCGGCGACTCTTTCATCTTATTCGAAACATTTTTCTAATCATTTTATCAGGCATTTAACACTTATGTCCAATATTTGATCCCACAGTATCGCTGAATTTTAATTAAATAGAAATGGAATAATAATTAGATGTTTCTTATTCATTCATTTCGCATTATATTAATCCCCAGAATTCAATATTTCGCGAAATTTATTCCTTATTTACTGAGACAATATTGTAACTTCTAACAAATAATTGATAAACATATTATAATTGTCATACTATATAAATTTCTTGAAAATCTATGATGGGATAAAAAATTAGCAAGAAATATTAAATGTCCAACAAAATAATTCGAAATGTCCCGAGGAATGCGAATGAACGATCGCGTACGACCAAGGCGCACCGACACACCTAAGGTCGGCCATCGTCTGTGAGCCGCGATCGGAGTGCGAGCGCGACAGACAGATAAAGGAAAGAGAGCCTCTTATGCGAGAAAAATTCGGACCATGGCGAAAACTGCGTTTGAGGCCTTCCTCGATTGACGATCGCGCTCTCACACGTGCCTGTCCGGCCTAAGTCCGTGTGCCTCGATAGAATGAGTGCGACGGAGCGAGGAAAAGAAAGAAATGAAGTAGTCATTATCACTTGTTACTATGCTGCGACACACGTCAGAGAGAGAAACGAATTATTAGAAAGAGAGGGCACGAAAATCACCTAGGTGAAACAACATTAACAGATGTGGATACCCGCGCGCACCCCGTACCCCGCAGTAAAACCATTTATGCTGTTGATTGTACTTGGCCAGAGACAAGACCTTGTTTCTTGATTTTTCCGGCATGTTTCCAACAGATTACATATAAAAATGTACATTACCGACAGAAAAATTATCGTCGCATGGTATGAAAATCTGTTAATTCGGTTTGACACCGATAGAACTCGCATAGTCGAAAGTGTGACACTGGAAAAGACGAAGCAGACGACTTATTACATAAAAAAGACGTACTTTTGATATCAAATATCTCGTTACTGGGTGGACCAATGTTTTTGTAATTAGTCTCAATCGACTCGTCTCGACGCCGCCTCTAAGGATATCATCGCAGTTTTTGGGAAATTTGCCGCTTTCATGCCGTTTGAATACCCCGATCTAATATTTCCGGAATAGAGTCAAGGTCTTCTCTCGTACTTGGCCCGAGACAAGACCTTGTCACTTGATTTGAAAGTCCGATGGCGTGATTGCGAAGTGTGATTCAGAAGTGACAAGTGTCAACAGCAAGTGAAGTGTAGTTGGACTGAGTGACTGCGTAAGGTGCGAAGAAAGAGCGTTTGTATCGTGCGAGAGGTTTTTGGACTGATATCGGTTGAATATTTTGTTTGACTGTTTGTATATGAAACGTGGAAGAATGCGGGTGACCCGTGACCACAGACGGTGCGTGTCACGAGGGCGAGAATGTGTGATTCTGTTTGTGAGAGATTGGTAGTGTATGCATGTGTATTAAAAAGGGCGTCAGGGCGACGTCGCGAGATTAGTTGGAGAAAAAGACTAGTTGGAAGAAGATTCCAGAGGAGATTCGTTGCGAGGAGTAGTATTGCGAGGAGTAGTTTAGTCCTAAAATTGTCCGAAAATCACACCCTATCGAGATACAACCCCATTTGCAAAGAATTTTTGTAAAAATACATCCCCGAAATGGTACGTCGTGGAGGAGCGGTTTTAGTTGCAAAAGAACCGAAAAAGTCTGACGACAGCTGAGCCACATCTATTATAAGAGTATGCGTGAAAGATTATTAATTGGCCAAGTGATTACACTGAAAAATCTCTCACGTATTCTATTATACATTGTATTGTACATTAGTGTGTGTCGCGCGGCGGATGGACATTCTACATATAAAAGATGTCGATCGGCTGTCGTCAGTAGTATTAGGTTGGTCAGTAACACGGCGACGTAACGGTGTTTAACAAATTTCTACGCCGAAATCGTATAATAAAATTAATCCTTTTTTAGGCTGTCTTCGAAAAGGAAGTCTTGATGCATTATCCGAATTTTTCTCAAGTTGTTAATCAACCGCTATCATAGAAAAAATCAAAGTTTTTTTATAAACAAATAAAAATGCTACGTAACGGTAATAATTAAAGCAGTTATTTTTTTGATAAACCTTGATCTCTTCCGGTTATTTTGTAATTAAACCCGCTCCTCTCCGACTTATAATTTCGGAGATATAATTTTTTACAAATTTTTTACAAATGGGGTTGTATGCCGATAGGGGGTGATTTTCAGACATAATTTTATTGTTTTTTTCACTTTTTGGTGCGTACTGTCGATTCTGAAAAAAGGTCCCCGATGATATGTTACGCTCTGTAAACTGGTGCCCTCCGCCGTGAAGGTCAGTTAGTTTTGAATTCAGTTATTTGAGAATGCAGTCAAGTCAAGTTGTGAACTTTAGAGTCAGATTTAATGTGTCAGTATTCAGTCAGTTGTTTTTAATTCCAATACTGTTCAAATTATTTGAATCCATGAACAGGTGAATAGTCTTGTTCCATCACATACCCTGTTACCCTTTATTCCCTACCACAGCCCAATACCAAAGTCATTCTACAGCGGATATGGAACAAACTGTCGTTGGAAGTCGTAGATTTTCAACGTAGTTGTTGTGTTTATGAAACGAATTGAAGGACGGCGTATTTCCTTTACCATAACCGTCGTGTTTACATTAGCACTTTCTCACTCACACTCGTCTTAATCCTATTTATGGTTTTAAATGCCTCGCACTTATATTCTATTTATTCGACACATGCATTCCCGGGTGCAGATAGGATGGCGGAGACAAGGAAGAGATCGGGGTCTGGCACGCAATGGCCAGCCGCTACTCTTTTTACGGCAGGTTCGTTAGTTCGGATTGAGTAGACTCGTGCAGGGACGCAATTCCTCGCCGTCGCTCTCTTTCCAAACTACCGGGGTCTTTTTAGATATTTTTAGGGGGAAGGATGCCCCGTGGAGATAGTCCACGGACGCAATGATCGGGGGTTACTCTCGAAAGGACGAAGGATGAACACTCGAGATATTCCACAGACGTTATGCCGTGGGTTTACTTCCGTATCCTTTAGGAATTGGGTTTGAAGGTTTTCAGGATGGATGCACCTTATCTCTTTGACTCTCTCTCTCTAATTCAGTTTTCCCACTCCGCCTACCCTATCAAATTCTATCTCCTTTTCTTACGAGTACGAGGCGCGTGAGCATGTAAATATTTGTGAAAGTCGTTCCACAAGTGATAAGACCGTAAGGATTTTAGTAAGCAATTGCCTGATATGATCCATGACGCGTCTTTTATACCCGGCGGCTCACGCCCTTCGCTAATCAATTCTTTTTAGACATCAAACGTTAGCGAATCACGCCTCTTAAGGGTTTTCATGCGGCAGTTGCATACATTAAATTTTAAGAAACTGTTGTATTCTTTGTGTTTCTTAAAAAAAGTTGATCACCTTCGTAGATAAATAAGATACCACTTTGTAAACTTTTGCACGTAAATTGGCAAATAGCGAAAGGAGAAAGAAAACAGAAATTGATTATAAAATATTGCAATCCCTTGTTAAAAACTAGTCTATACTTTAAACTGTACGTTAATGCCACTTTAGCGGTAAATTTATAACAAATTCCACATTGTATGTTACTGTAACGTTCTTGTTAATAACAGTGCCTGTCCGAGGAAACTATAAAGTCAAATTATTAAAAACTGGTATATGTTCGTAGTACATTCACTTCCATCAGTTTTCACATTTCATCCAATATAATTAACGAATTATGAGATATACTTAAGATTCGTGTCTATGTTAAAGATACATAAAACTAATTCGTGAGTTGAGTATAATATATAACGTAGATTATAATAAGTTATTATAAGTCGTGTGTATTTTAAAGTGCAAAGTTGCACCGTTTAGAAATTTCAAAGCGCAGAGTGTCAGCGTGTTGAAATTTCCAACTACAGAAATGATTTCATACTAAAAATTAATATGCAACACAACGTATAATCTTCTAAAACATATTTACCAAGAACATATAACGAGTTTTCTTGGAATAATTATGTAAACAATTACCCAGTTATCTTCAAGCACAATTGACCGCATAATACTTATAAGTTAATTGCTCTTCGCGTGTTTCACAAAGCGGAAGTTATATGTATAGTTTCTGTAATTTAACACATTGCAGGCTGAAGATGAGTGCACTCATCTTTTGCTTGCTAAGCGTTGCGGAAAAAAGATGAGCATCCTCATCTAAAAATAAAGTCTTCTTCTCTGCCTGAATACTCGAGTTTGTTAGCGGTCAATCTTGCTCATCCATAATATGTGAAACAGCATTATACATATAACATACTCTTATACATATATATTAGGGTGGTCGTTAAATATTAAATCTTTTGCGACGACCCCCAAAAAGCTTCCTTATGATGCAAAAACACTGGGTAAATTTTTTTTATTTTAAATTAAAAACAACACGTTAACACTGTTATGGCAGGACTACGTGTCACGCCTCGAGCTTCGGAAACGGTGCGGCTTCGAATTGTTTCACAAAGTCTGACTTTTGCCTCCTTTAGAGTCATCGGTTGAACCAATTTACTCGGGACGAGGCAGAGTCGTACTAGTAGTACAGGTAATGATGGGTGATTAAATAGTTGTTAAATCTTGTATTTAGAGTTCTTGAATTTTTATTCGGTTATTATATTTATCTTTCAGTACATGCCCCGGTATGTAACATGGGGCCGATTCACCATTACTGTTATTCAATAGCACCCAATCGTTTGGGTTAATTTGTTCGATTAAGTTCTGAATCTCGCTAGTAACCAGGTGATTGGTCAATTCTATTGACCAATACCTTGGTGGTTCATCATTATCATGTATCTCCACTATTTCTGGCGAGGGAGGGGGAATTGCTTCTATAAAAGGTGACTCCACCACCGGGTTTATCTTATTCGGATCGTAAATTTTGACAGTAGCAGCTAATCGTTTGATGGCTTCGATTCGCCGCTTAGCCTTCCGTCTAATATTTCTGTTAGATTTCTTCGGTTTCACTGTTTCAGGGGCCGGAGGGGCATTTTCCTCCCGAAATCTCCGTTGATTCTCTATTCTATTCTGGAGCAGAGTTGGATCTGCCCGTACAGCGGCCGCCCACTTCTTCCTCCACCCGGATCGATTATTAGGTCTTTTGGGCACTGAGGAAATATGGTTGTTAAATAACTTTATCGGTCCGCAGCGGATATCATCCTTAAAGAGTCTTTCACTGAATATCTAAGCGATTTCCAGTTACTCCTTATCAAGATGATCCCACTTTGGAGATCGACGGTTATGGAAAGGAAGAGCGCCGTCCTTCAGAGCGTGTCATGGAAACTACGACTACGTCGAAAATCTACGATTTCCAACGACAGTCTGTTCTATTCCTGCCGAAGAATGACTTAGGTTAACGGATGCAGGTGTGTGGTTAACATTGGTATGTGGATACTCAGGTGTTTTTAGACCTCTGCTCCTTGGGTTTCGGATTTTGTGAATAATGAATTTTATTTTACTCACTATTTCTTCTTGTATCGAAGTTGTAGTGCTGACTCGGTGGTTGGGTGGTTTCGATTGACTGCTGGTATTCTGCCACTATGATACTGATACAGTTCAACTCCTTCTTTTTACTTGCACAAGTCACTTTTGCTGGATACTGTTTTAGATATACTTCTTGACGCTCAGAGATTCAGTTCAATAATGCCCTGGCCCTGTCGAAGGGCCCAGTATATATACGAATTTCAGGACCTCCCTCTACGTCATTTTCCGTAGAAGACAATGTATTCCTTCTTTTCGCAACCTGACACCACCAGCAATCGAGAGTGTTCAGGAAAACATTTGTCTCCACTTTAGGGACGGTTGTATATTATTCCGCCAAGTGTCCCCAAAATCAACACGTGGTCCGATGCCAGGGTTACGTTTTCACGCGCACAGGGTTTACATTGTCTTCGAAGTTCTTTCGTGTCTGGAAACTTTCTCTTTCATCGTATTTACAACACGGAGCGTTTTAGTCATTTTCAGATAGCGTTTCGCTGATGACATCTGCCAGTCTCGGCCGGGGCAATTCAAATCTGTTTTCCTTATGGGACGATTTACGATTTTTCTCTAAGGGTTTTTTCCCGGTTTTGACCTGACAAAGGCCATCAGCGTGTGAGGACGTAACAACACGTTAATTTTTGGTATAATCATATCTTTTCTGAAAATATCTGATTAAATATGGAATAATAATTCTTTTGAGATTTAAAAATTATTAACAATGAAATATCTTCAGTATTATTATTTTTAGTGAGGAATTTTAACCGTTTTAGTGCCAGGGGTTTTTAAAAATCCGTGTCAAATAATATTACGCAGCGCGATAGCGCTGGTGCTCGCACTTCATTGTAACTGTAAACAGTTACAATGATGCGAGTGGTTTACGATTATTTGAAAAAAGAAATAGTTTTTACTTGCGGAAAGTCTGATATTATTTCTGACAAACTACATTTGGAATCGGAATTGACAATTATTACCAAACATTGCGACACATTTCGCCACAGTACGCGAACAGCGCGATCGCGCTGCGTGGAATTAAAACGGCGAATGGAAGATAAGAAAGAAAATATATTTTTGATCGAAGACATACAGCATAAAATGTCCGGATATCAACTGCCATCTAAGTCACAATAATTGTTTATATTTCGAATAAAGTCGAATTCTCATAAAAATTCCCAAAGAAGTGATTACACCAAAAATTAACTTAAATCGTCACGAGGCACGTGTTGTTTTTAATTTAAAAAAAAAATTTCCCCAGTGTTGTTGCATCATAACGAAGCTTTTTGGGGGGCGTCGCAAGAGATTAGTTAATTAAAATAAGAATAAATTTAAATTTGTGCATTGTTATTTTAATTAACTAATGTTTTTTTTATTGATTTGGGTTCTATAATTGTTTATATTTCGAATAAAATCGAATTCTCATAAAAATTCTCAAAAACGTGATTATACCAAAAATAACTTAAATCGTCTCGAGGCACGTGTTGTTTTTAATTTAAAGAAAAATTCCCCAGTGTTGTTGCATCATAAGGAAGCTTTTTGGGGGCCGTCGCAAAAGATTAGTTAATTAAAATAAGAATAAATTTAAATTTTTGTTAATTGTTATTTTAATTAACTGATGTTTTTTATGGATTTGGGTTCTATAATTGTTTATATTTCGAATAAAATCGAATTCTCATAAAAATTCCCAAAAACGTGATTATACCAAAAATTAACTTAGATCGTCTCGAGGCACGTGTTGTTTTTAATTTAAAAAAAAATCCCCAGTGTTGTTGCATCATAAGGGAACTTTATAGGGGGCGTCGCAAAAGATTTAATTTTGAACGACCACCCTAATATATATGTATACTTGGTACTGCAACAAGTAGTCGTTACATAACAGATGTTGGAAACATAGATATGTTGAGCGAATTGTATAAACGTTTGTCTAGTAGGAATTGTAAGCAGGGGAATATTTCTTGAGGATTTTACCATACATTACTGTCGTGTATTTATTTCTATTTGTGAGAAATAACACTTTGCGAGCTAAGAACAGAAATTTATGTCTTTCACGTACCAAACGCTTGAGGACGTTTCACGTTCCGTATTTCTTATCGGAACGATGATTTAAACGGCTAATGTTCACATGCTAGATGTTGCACGCACATAAATCACCGTGCTGTTTATCTAATTCCCATAGCGTTACCAATCATAGCGAGTAATCCGTAATAATTATCAGATCAATTCGCGGTCGCTGAAAGACAGATTTGATGTATTGGAAAATCGCCTGTGATACTTTAAACAAAATTTATGCGTCGTTTGATACGAGAATATTTTACAATAAAATATAACAAAATTGGCCCAATCTGTATTAAACTGAAAACATTGTAAAATCTGACATCGAATGTCTTTTTATGCAGGTGTACCTGTTTTTGTATTGATAGAATTTTGTAGGATTTGCTGCTGATTCCTTGCATAAAATATGAATATGCAGAGCATATCTGGAAGCTCAATTTTAATTGAAGATATAAGTGGGTGCAGAGTGATTTGAAAAAGAACTTTAACAAATGTGTTGTATGTGAATTAGTCGGAAGTAAGCGAATTAGGCTCATTGTAGTTCACTTTTATTATGTAGATATGAAAACTTGAACTTGGCGATATTATTCAGTGAACAAATGTTTTCCATTTGTGCGATCGGAAGCGCGAGCCTGCGGACATGTTTTTGTATTCGTAGTGCGTGGTTGCTGAAAAACAAAAGACGAAGCACCGTCAGCGCCACGCCACATGTAAAATCCGTAATAGGCTCATAAAGGCGAAACAGTATTGACATTCTCACATTTATACACAGCCGGAAACTAGTAATAATACGGTGTCGCGAATATGAAAATTTCGAATGAAATTTAAACATTTTAGAGGCCTTTGTGTTTTGTCGATGTTTCTGTCGTTTGAAATTTCTACGATTTCGCGATTCAAGGCCATGAAATTTATACGCGCTGGTTGTTGGACATTCGGAGTGTGCAGGTTTTGATATTCCTGAGTCTTAAACTTGATGTGTTTTGCAGTTTTTAGTTTTCAACATTTCCGAACCCGAATACGTTGGACTCGAAAAATTCAGTGCCGTGAAATCTGTGCAATCTGATATTTTCAGGCTTTAATTTTTCTAGGCGTGAAAAATTCGTTGCTCGGAAAGATTGAAAGATTCTCAAACGTTCATACATTTCCAATTCTTGGTGCCAATATTTTCAATCTTAGGCAGTCCCCCAAAAGTTTCCGTTCCCCGTAATTCGTCGCCTTCATATTTCCATGCTTAAAAATTCTTGCGCATCTAGTCTCCATCATCTTCTTCTAATTCTTCGAAATTGAAATTCACTGGCCAACTTTTGAATGAGCCTCACCGCCCTACGAGAAATATCCAGTTACAGGAACATCAGCGCGCACTAAATTTTACAGAATTCGCTTCGGATTTGTCAGAAAAATAATCTGATAGAGAGTAACACAATTCTACGCCGACTACGGTACGGATGGATATGTATTGATCCGCGCTCTGAAATATCACGAATAGTTTCGCGCACACGTGGAATACAAATATCTCGACGATTCCTGTCCCACCCCTTCTACCCGCCTCGTCAACCCCTGCCACACACGTGTGTCGTACAATGTTATTTCCGCGTGTCTATATCTTCTACCGGCGGACGAGTTATGTCTTAATTGCCCGCTTACCGTTAGCTGCATCAATTCAATACTGTTGTTTGTCCTTTTATTCGTTCCCATCCTTTTTGTCCTTTCGATATTCTTATCTTTGTGTATACGTTCATTTTAATTGATTCTTCCGCTGAAAAATATGAAGCTGCGATCGATCGTTTGGGGGAAAAATGAAACGACGACGGGAATCTATGGTTTCGATAACGTTACGCAACGCTGTGAATGGTAATGAATACGGATTGATTTGGAATATTTGTTACTTATTTATGTCATGGATTTGTGTGATCTTTATAATGCTGATTTTCACCGTTGAATCGGAAATATCGACTGGTTAACGGACGCTGTCTCGAGCAGTTGGGCTGTCTTTTAATGAAAAAGAAGCGTTTCGGACCGATCACAGCTTTCTGAGATTGGTTCTGAGTACGATTTATTAATGCTGTTATTAATAGTGGAAAAAACATTTTGAAATTGACTCTGAAATATCACCCTCGTGGTCACTTGTTAAATGAAACTGAATAAAGTTTTTGTGTTAAACAAAGAAACAGAGAAAGTTACAAATCAAGAGACAAGGTCTTGTCTCGGGCCAAGTACGAGAGAAGACCCTTGACTCTATTCCGGAAATATTAGATCGGGGCTTTCTGGGTTTTCAAACGGCATGAAAGCGGCAAATTTCGCAAAAAGTGCGATGATATTCTTAAAGGGAGCGTCGAGACGAGTCGATTGAGACTAATTACAAAAACATTGGTCCACACAGTAACGAGATATTTGATATCAAAAGAACGTCTTTTTTATGCCATAAGTCGTCTGCTTCGTCTTTTCCAGTGTCACACTTTCGACTATGCGAGTTCTGTCGGTGTCAAACCGAACTAACAGATTTTCATACCATGCGACCATAATCTTTCTGTCGGTAATGTAGATTTTTATATGTAATCTATTGGAGACATGCCGGAAAAATCAACAGACGCTCCGATTGCGGCTCACAGACGATGGTCGACCTTAGGTGTGTCGGTGCGCCTTGGTCGTACGCGATCGTTCATTCGCATTCTTCGGGACATTTCGAATTATTTTATTGGACATTTAATATTTCTTGTTAATTTTTTATCCCATCATAGATTTTCAATAAATTGATATAGTATGACAATTATAATATGTTTATCAATCATTTATTAGAAGTTAAAAAATTGTCTCGGTAAATAAGGAATAAATTTCGCGAAATATTGAATTCTGGGGATTAATATAATGCGAAATGAATGAATAAGAAACATGTAATTATTATTCCATTTCTATTTAATTAAAATTCTGCGACACGGCGGGATCAAATATTGGACATAAGTGTTAAATGCCCGATAAAATGATTAGAAAAATGTTTCGAATAAGATGAAAGAGTCGCCGCGGCCAGCAAAGACACACAGTCGTATTTACTCTCGGCGCTCGTAGTGCGAGCACCGCGAGAGCGACGGAAAGAACGAAGAAAAGATGGGCTCTTATGCAAGACAAATTCGGACGATGATGAATTCCGCATTGATACCTTTCTCGATCGTCAAACATGCTATCACACATGCTTGTTCGGCCCACGTTCGTGTGTTTGGCTAGCGCGAGCGCGACGGAGCGACAGAAAGATAGGGACAACGTATGCAGTCGAATGCAGTGTTGTTGATATCCCGAGCCATAGTACGCCACAAAGAGAACGAATTATACGAAAGAGAAGGAAAGAGAGACACCTTTGTGATGCACGCATTAGTACGTAATTCAGAAAATATCAAACTGTTATCAATAATTTATACATTTAATATAATGCTTGCTTAAATTGTTATAAAAATGTATTTAGTTTCTAAAACTTCGATACATGTCAAAGCGTCTCTTCAAATTTCTGCAAACTTTTTTTTAGTACATAATCAAATTGTTCTGTAAACCGGTCTTCCATGATAAAGTCAGCAAATTTTTGAGTCTGTCCGGAACGTGTAGTTACATGTTTTGCATTGAAACTTTACTATCTTGGATATCGAATCTCTAAATTGTTCTGTATCTGTTTGTAACAGTGTTATGATATTACCTACACATGTTAACAATGAAATTAGTATATTTTTCTGCAGGTATACTGTAAAATTAGATCAGAAGATGCCACGGTAATAAAAAAATTCGTGATTTCAAAAAAACTATTTTTTCTTCAAATAGATTGTTGAAGTATAGGTACGTTTAGAAGACACGATGACGCTATTGTACGTAAATTGAAAAACATTTTCAAGGATATGCATAGGACCATATTGAAGTTCTAAAAGTTCTAGAAATCAAAAGCGTTCTTCAACAATTCATACAAACAATTATTTGAAATTTAGACATTTTTAATAAGATGGTTTTGTGTAATTAAACCGTTTTTGTACACTTCTATGTTTATTATAATTTTCCAATTAAGAATTTAAAAACCAAACGTATAGAAATCCTGCAGTATCTTGCAATAATTAAATGTTTAATATTTTGGTAATTCCTTCAAATGTATTTTTTTTTTCAATATTACGCACAATATATGCAAGTTTTTAAACAGTGTCTAACATTCTGCGAGAACCTTGTATACTTGACCTGAAACGTACCTATAGATTTAAATTTTCCTGGCTCCGGAAGAGTCTCTGAGTTTTTTGTATTACTTCTTTAAAAAACTGTTTGAAATTTTATAAATACATAATTCTTATTACTATATTTCTTAAAAGGAAATAACGTTTAAAGGAAAATTTGGTATATTCCTTCACATCATCGTATATCAGCATCATATCACCATATTAATCATATCCGTTTATTCCTTGATTTTCCTACATTCTTTTATTCCTTCATTCCTGTATTCCCTTGTTTATTTCTTGATACCTGCATTCCCTTATTCTTTAAAAACATTATTTCTTTCAAAACAAGAATTTTAATAATACCATTACTATACTTAACAATATTCTACGAATGGAGTGAAATCAGTAAAAAGCATCGATAATGCAAAAGTATAGGCCAAGTACAAGAGGATATGACTTTGGAATAGCTTTCTCGTTAACATAAACTTGATTATAGGAAGTATTTGAAATCGAACAAATGCGAGCAAGTACAAATTATTGTAAAGCATCGACACGATGCTATCGCTAAGTAAATATATTAAATTAACTAAATTTCCCAAAAAATGATGTCTCCTCATTTAATTAATAAATCTGTTTAGTGCTCGACTAAATGTACTTGGTGACCCGCTTTTTACGAAGGTTGATGTCCAAAACATAACGTAACAAATATTCATACTCATTTCTAATTTAATATGTTAACAATCTGGATGTGTGTGAGAGGAAATTATATTATACATATTGCAGTGTATTTCAACGATTGATGTTAGCAAAAATTAAAAAGGAACGACATGAGATATTTAAAGGACTTTCATTCTATGCAGTAAGAAACCCACTTTATACTGTGTTTTAACAACTCTCTTTTAATGTCGCACATCTCCAACTATTTAAGCTTAGGGGAGTTGATACTACAGGTATTTTTTACCATCGAACCTTCGTATAAAGCGGGCCACCAAGTACATTTCATAGAGCAGTAAACAGATTTATTAATTAAATGAGGAGACATCATTTTTTGGGAAATTTAGATAATTTAATATATTTACTTAGTGATGGCGGGGAGATCGAGAGAGGGCGTGACAGGAGGAAGTTGAAAGCGAAAGAGGCACGGGAGAAATGTGAGAAAAGAGAGGAAAAGGGAGGAAAAAAGAAAGAAGGAAGGAGAATAGCGGAAGAGTGAGTAGGATGGAGTCAGAGGAAGTGAGGGCGTGTGGCGTGGGGTTGAGGGAGAGACGCAGGAGGAAGGAAAAGGTGGAGGTGTTTTGAGGTTAGGAAGAGCGAGAAAGAGAAAGGAAGGGAACGACACCTAGGGGAAAGGAAGAAAAGTAGGAGGAAGGCGACACCTGGAGGGACAGAGGAAGACAAGGGAAAAAGTGTCGGTAAAGACGGAAAAGAAGGAAAGAGAAGGTGAAAGCGAAAGGAATGGAGAAAGCAGACCGGAAGGAGAAAGAAAGGGAAGGACGGGAAGGAGGAAAGGAAAGAAGCAAGGGCGAAGGGGAGTGGTGGAAGGGTAGAGGCAAGGACAGCAGGATGGAGATAATAAGGAGAGAGAGGAAGGAAAGCACTGGGAGTGCGACAAGCACGGAATCGGAGGAATGGCTGATGAAGAGGAAGAGAGACGAGGACAGAGAGGAAGAATGGGAAGAGCAAGGGAGGGAAGGATTGAGGAAAAGCAAAAAAATAGTGAGATCGCCAGGGAAGACGGGAGAGGGGATGATAAAGGGAAAAGGAGTTGAAAAGAAGGAGGAACGAAAGGGGGAAGACAAAAAGAGTAGTGTGGAGAGAGAGATGGAGGAGATAAAAGAGGAGATAAGAAAGATGAGGAGGGAAAGCATGAAGGAGGAGGAAGAATTAATAAGAAGGGTGGAGGAAAGAACAAAAAGGGAAGTGGAGGATTTGAAAAGAGAGATGGAGAGGAGGGAGGGGAAGTGGAAGAGAGAAAAGAAGGCGTTGGTGGAATGGATAGAGAGGATGGAGAAAGAGGTGAAGAGAGGCAGAGAGGAAGAAGAGAATAGAAAGAGAGAAGGAAGAAAAATAGTGGAGAAGGAGGAGGGGAGGGGGGAAGAAAGAAGGAGAAAGGAGGCAAGAGGTCAGAAAAAGGAATTAAGTGAAGAGGAAAGAAGAATAAGGGAAATAGAGAGGTGGATAGAAAGCAAGGAGAGGTATTAAAAGTATCAGGCGCTTCGATCCGCTCTATCGAACGATCGGTGTTAGAACGATTTGCCGCGCATCATTGTCGCGCAGCCCGAAACTGGCAGCGAGACGCGCGTAGAGTAGGAGGACCTTCTCCTCCGCTGCCATCCATATATACTCTGGGTTAATCGGTCAGAATCCGAGCCGGTTCTTGTACCAAGGAATAAATAAGGGAATACATGAATGACGGAATAAAAGAATGTAGGAAAATAAAGGAATAAACGGATCTGATTAATATGGTGATATGATGATGATACACGATGATGTGAAGGAATATACCAAATTTTCCCTTTAAACGTTATTTCCTTTTAAGAAATATAGTAATAAGAATTATGTATTTATAAAATTTCAAAAAGCTTTTTAAAGAAGTGATACAAAAAAATCAGAGACTTCCGGAGCCAGGAAAATTAAAATCTATAGTTGCGTTTAAGATCAATACAAGGTTATCGCAGTATGTTAGACATTGTTTACAAATTTGCATATATTGTGGGTAATATTGAAAAAGAAAATAGATTTGAAGGAATTACCAAAATATTAAACATTTAATTATTGCAAGATAGTGCAGGATTTGTATACGTTTGGTTTTTAAATTCTTAATTCGAAAATTATAATAAACATAGAAATGTACAAAAACCATCTTATTAAAAATATCTAAATATTAAATAATTGTTTGCATGAATTGTTGAAGAATACTTTTGATTTCTAGATGTTTTAGAACTTCAATATGGTCCTATGTATATCCTTGAAAATGTTTTTCAATTTACGTACAATAACGTCATCGTGTCTTCTAAACGTACCTATACTTCAACAATCTATTTGAAGAAAAAATAGTTTTTTTGAAATCATGAATTTTTTTATTATCGTGACATCTTCTGATCTAATTTTACAGTATACCTGCAGAAACATATACTAATTTCATTGTTAAGATGTGTAGGTAATATCATAACACTCTTACAAACAGATACGGAACAATTTAGAGATTCGATATCCAAGATAGTAAAGCTTCAATGCAAAACATGTAACAAAAATTTGTTAACAGTACCGATAACTACACGTTTCGGACAGACTCAAAAATTTGCTGACCTTATCATGGAAGACCGGTTTACAGAACAATTTGATTATGAATTAAAAAAAAAGTTTGTAGAAATTTGAAGAGACGCTTTGACATGTATCGAAGTTCTAGAAACTAAATACCTTTTTATAACAATTTAAGCAACCATTATTTAAATGTATAAATTATTGATAACAGTTTGATATTTTCTGAATTACGTACTAATGCATGCATCACAAAGGTGCCTTTCTTTCCTTCTCTTTCGTATAATTCGTTCTCTTTGTGGCGTACTATGGCTCGGGATATCAACAACACTGCATTCGACTGCATACGTTGTCCCTATCTTTCTGTCGCTCCGTCGCGCTCGCGCTAGCCAAACACACGAACGTGGGCCGAACAAGCATGTGTGATAGCATGTTTGACGATCGAGAAAGGTATCAATGCGGAATTCATCATCGTCCGAATTTGTCTTGCATAAGAGCCCATCTTTTCTTCGTTCTGTCCGTCGCTCTCGCGGTGCTCGCACTACGAGCGCCGAGAGTAAATACGACTGTGTGTCTTTGCTGGCCGCGGCGACTCTTTCATCTTATTCGAAACATTTTTCTAATCATTTTATCGGGCATTTAACACTTATGTCCAATATTTGATCCCGCCGTGTCGCAGAATTTTAATTAAATTGAAATGGAATAATAATTACATGTTTCTTATTCATTCATTTCGCATTATATTAATCCCCAGAATTCAATATTTCGCGAAATTTATTCCTTATTTACCGAGACAATTTTGTAACTTCTAATAAATGATTGATAAACATATTATAATTGTCATACTATATCAATTTATTGAAAATCTATGATGGGATAAAAAATTAACAAGAAACATTAAATGTCCAATAAAATAATTCGAAATGTCCCGAAGAATGCGAATGAACGATCGTGTACGACCAAGGCGCACCGACACACCTAAGGTCGACCATCGTCTGTGAGCCGCGATCGGAGCGTCTGTTGATTTTTCCGGCATGTCTCCAATAGATTACATATAAAAATCTACATTACCGACAGAAAGATTATGGTCGCATGGTATGAAAATCTGTTAGTTCGGTTTGACACCGACAGAACTCGCATAGTCGAAAGTGTGACACTGGAAAAGACGAAGCAGACGACTTATGGCATAAAAACGACGTTCTTTTGACATCAAATATCTCGTTACTGGGTGGACCAATGTTTTTGTAATTAGTCTCAATCGACTTGTCTCGACGCTCCCTTTAAGAATATCATCGCACTTTTTGCGAAATTTGCCGCCTTCGTTCCGTTTGAATACCCCGAAAACCCCGATCTAATATTTCCGGAATAGAGTCAAGGGTCTTCTCTCGTACTTGGCCCGAGGCAAGACCTTGTCTTTTTATATAACGGTATGACGTCATACCGGTATGTTCGCATTTCGGTTTCTATAATGGTTACGAAGGTACTATGGGCCAAATCATACCTGTTCCATCTCAGGGGGTAGTGCGGTGAGGGAACTGACTGTCACGCCGCGACAAACGAATCGCGGGAGGCAAAATCAATCTCCTCGCCGCACTTCCCGCCGAGGTGGTTCATGATCCGTTAGGCGGTGTTTACAACCGAAAAATACCGGTATAATACCGATATAATACCGAGGGTTACAGACCATTTCTGCTGCCGGATTCGTTTTCAGGTCGAGAAAGTCTATAGATGTAATCCAATGGATATTGGGAAATTTTCCATAGGTCTCAATTTGTTGTACAGTGTAATTTATCGATGCCTTTAAATAATCTGGGAACGATAATGAAAGGTCAGGTGTAAATGAATGCAATAAATTAATACAATTTCTATGATTCACACTTCGTATACCTAGAAAGAATTAACGTTTGGAATCTTTACGTGTAAAATTTCTAACAAGTGCACTCTTGTAAGTACTGACATCAGCTTCAAAATTATTTAGGAATCTTGAAAGTCAAAACCACAATTGTTCTCAAATTAAGCAGTGTTCTTTAGATACCTCAAGCGTTATTCTGCAACTACAATATGATTATATTTTCACAAATGGTACAAGTAAACAAAAATTGATTGTAATTTCGTTTTACGTTGTTGGAAATACCTTTTGCATTCTTCTTATGAAAACTGAGCCCGACGAAAGGAACGTTAATCAATGTTATTGTAGCTTGTTTAATGAAACATTTGTAGCTCTTAATGAACCACGTTTTTATCGGAGCTGTAAAAGCAACATTCAAAGTACATTTAATGCTGCGATTAGCTACGTATGTATGTACACTAAGCGGCAAAAAAGATGACCGGTTAACCCAGTGCATATACCTGTAGTGCAATTAAATATCATCAGTTGAATTTTGTATCACGTTTTAAGTACCCACTGTATATTCTAATAGAGTCAAACACAGTCCATTTAGGAATAAATAAAATATTCTTGCAACGATATACGCGGTGTCCTAAAATTAGTGACGTCGACATAAATATTTCCAGCACATCAAAGTTACTTTTCTGTTTAATTAATAAAATCATCTACTTTCCTTTGCTGTCAACATTGCTGTAGAATAACAAACCATATCTTAATTAAGGTCATATTCTTCTTCACTGATAATATTCCCATGTAGAACTGAAAGTCTTTTGATTAACTTAACAAACTTTTTGGTGATAACTTTCTTTCTTGCGTGTATCGATTCAACTTGGACAGTATACATATATGTATATTTCGTATTATCTTGACACGGCACATAATGCGCGCAATAACAGATACGTAAAAATGATTTGAAAATGTTTGACTTAAATGTTTTCCAATCTTATAAGATGTTAACGGAACTAGAATATTGTAAATAATACCGTAGAATGTTCCTGCAAATGCAGCACAGTCTCATATTGATTTATTTTCGCTCTTATCTACCGTTAATATGCCGACTAATAACACGAGTATTACATTCGTAGGGGGCGGGGGGGGGGGGGGGGGGGTAGGAAAAAACAAAACTGAAAAAGTACTTCTATTGTTACAGGAAACACACTTCAAGAGACACTGCTTACTCATTAAAGAAAAACACATATTTTTGGGTATGTTCAGGATTTTTATTTAATTTATAATTATCTAATTAGAATTTTCTTTGCCCGGCAGATTTCACTTATTTTATTTTGCTTACTATGTACGAAGTAATAAATGAAAGATTATTCACGTAAACATGAATTTTTGTCATCAAACTTTGTTATATATCCTTCATCCATTTCTAACGTAACATTTTTCCTAATTTGTTATATTTTCTACATAAGTGTAACACTCACGCACAGAAGCAAAGCATATAACAAATCCGATTTAACCGGCCCCGGAAACGGAAAATTAATGACGCAGATGTATCGCGTATTTAGACAATGAAGTTGCAAGTTCCTCTTGAAACAATCAACCTCCTCCCAGGGATATTTTTGTCGCCAATTTCTTCGTCCGCACGTGTGTTGTTATTTAAAGCTTTCTCTTAAATCTTTCGCGCCGACGGATGCACTGTCGCAAGAGTAATTCAAGACAATCTATCGTTTTAATCTAGTAACCTGGAATTGCAAGTACTTGTTGTCATCGCCCGGAATGAACCTTGTGGAAGTAACTTAGCGTCGTTCCATTTTATCGCGAGCGAAAAATAGAAAACCAAGTAATATGAAAGTGATGATGGATTTTACGACGTTCTATCACTAAGAACAATGACCCTTTAATGGTTGATATTAAATTGAAAGAGAGAGATATTGGTCTCTAATGGCTGTTAATTATGTTTCTCGACTTTAATTAAGTGTCCATGTTCATGTACCCCCTATACACACAGCCAGTAAAGATT
This sequence comes from Mimumesa dahlbomi, assembly GCA_917499265.3. NCBI lineage: Eukaryota > Metazoa > Arthropoda > Insecta > Hymenoptera > Crabronidae > Mimumesa > Mimumesa dahlbomi. The sequence goes on along the minus strand of OU824118.1, from coordinate 2,421,685 downwards.
CGAACACTTGAAATTCCGTTTTAGCTTTTGATAGATTCCATCTATTGCGTTTAAATTTTTATAACATTACCCGATACACATTGTTAAATCGTGGGTCAGTGCGAAGCTTCAAACTTTTTTCAAAAACACTGACCACTTCATCCGCCCAACTACTATTAGAGGAATAGTTGCGAAACATAAAAGCGACACGCATTGTTGATTGTTGAGTAATGTAGGCACGTATATTTGCGAAGTCGAACTGGTTAAAATGGTTACAAGTCAAAGTGATTCAGACGAGCGACTAAGGTTTACTTGTCAAGTCGACTGGTGGTTAAGATCTGATTCTCTCAAGGTTCAATTTTGTGACTGGCTGACAAGACAGTCCTCCACTCTTTCGGTTTGGGGGTTGTTCCTTGCAGGGCATGCGACGATGCCAATGTTCTAATCAGTATCTTGGGGGACCCGACAACACCGGGGTTTTTTGAAAGTAACGAATGAAGATGAATTTACTTGGCCATGTGCTGCCATATAGAAATAAAATACTTCAAATTTTGAACCTTCCAAGTACACGGTTTTAAATATCGTGTGATGACTGTATAAACTGAAGAGAGTAGTGTACCGTTACGTCCGTCGAAATTAATTTCTTGATTTGTACTATTTGCGCAGCCACACACAATACTTACCCATTGACAATGAAATTTAGCGAATTTTCTGGTAGACCTGAACTACTCTTTTCCGGAAGAATTAGATCCAGGTTTTCGGGGTATTCAAACGGCATTAAATCCGCATATTTCCCCCAAACTACGGTGATATTCTTGTAGGGGACGTCCACCCGAGTAATTTAAGCCTAACTACGAGAAGATCCATCAAGCCAATCGCGAGATATTTTGATCCAAAAAGTCGAGGTTTTTGTAAGAAACGTCGTCTTCTTCCTCTCCTCCTTCGCCATCGCCATCTCCATCTCCATGTCCATCTCCATCTCCATCTCCATGTTCAGCCTGTCACGCAGCCCGGTGTCAAACCCTAACATATGTTTCATACCATGCGAGATAATTTTTCTGTCGATTTTTTTATGTAATCTGAGACATGCCGGAAAAAAATCAAGAGACAAGGTTTTGTTTCGGACCAAATACAAGAGTCGCTTATTGGTATTCAGAAAATCTTCAAGGGTTATCAATAATTTATAAATTTTACATAATGGTTTCTTAAATTGTAGAAGAAATGTATTTGATTTTTGAAACTTAGGCTAAACAATATATCGCAACAATACGCTTAAAACAGATTAAACGCTGACTTTTTTTCAAATGAATAAAAAATAAATTTAAAAATATTGAAAACAAATATTACTTAAATGCCCGATAAAATAATTAGAAATGTTTAGAACAAAAGTAATGAGTGACCACGATTGGCGAAGACGCACCGAAATATTGCTCTCGGCTGTCGCTACGGCTGCGCTCGGAGTGCGAGCGTGACAAACAGAAGTAAAGAAAGAGAGGCCCTTATGCTAGAAAAATTCGAATCATATTAAATTCCGCATTGCTTTCTCGTCAAATGCGCTCTCACACATGCTTGCGTGGCCACGTCGCCTCGTTTGTTTGGCTAGTGCAAGCGCGACAAAGCGACGGAAAGATAGAGACAAAGCGAAGTCTTTGTCAGTTGTTTATATCAGGAGAAATAGTACGCCACAGAAAGATGGAACTATACGAAAAAGAGGGAAAGGTAGACACCTTCGTGATGCACGCATTAATACGTCATTCGGAAATTATCAAAGTGTTATCAATACTTAATGTGTTTCATTTTTAGAACTTCGATACATGTCAAAGCGTATCTTAAAATTTCTACAAGCTCTTCTTTAGTACATAATCAAATTGTTCTATAAACAGGTCTTCCAAGAAGAAGTAAGCAAATTTTTTTTATCCGGTTACCTGGCACTGTCAAATAATCTTTGTTACATGCTTCGTATCGACACTTTACCATCTCGGCTATTGAATCTTTAAATTGTTTTTTATCTATTTGTAACAGTGTTATGATATTACTTAAAAACTATTTTTTGTTCAAACCCGTCGTTGAAATATACGTAAGATTAACGGACATCATGACGTTGTTATACGTAAATCGAAAAATGTTTACAAGGATATACATTTGACCAAATTAAAGTTCTAAAGTTAAAAACATTTTTCAGCAATTCACACTAACCATTATTTTAAATTTACCCCGTTTTCATAAAACCATTTTGGCCACTTCTATGCTTATTATAATTTTCGAATTAAGAATTTAAAAACCGAAGGTACAAAATCGTCACTGTCTTGCAATAATTAAATGTTTATTATTTTGTTAATTCCTTAAAATGTGTTTTCTTTTTCAATATTACTGACAATATATGCAAGTCCTAGTACCTAGACTAAATGTTTAGTGTCTCCGGAAGAGTCTCTGATTTTTTTATTCACGTCTTCAAAGAAATTTAAAAAATTTTAAAATACATAATTCTGGTTACTATATTTTTTAAACATAAATAACATTTAAAGGATAATTTTTTACATTTTGCCACATCATGATTGAAAAATTATTATAATAATGAGATCTGTATATTCCTTTATTTTCCTGCATTCCCTGATTTCTACATTTCCTTAGTTCTTTAATAACAAGTATTTCAATAGAAAAACATACTGTACTTTACATGATTCTACGAATGGAGTGAAATCCACAAAAAGCATCGAAAATGCAAAGCTATGGGCCAAGTACAAGAGAATGTTACATTGGAATAGGTTGCTCATTAACATAAACTGCATTTTACACAGGATTTGAAATCAATCAAATGTGAGCAAGTACAAATTATTGTAGAGCAACGACACAATACTATCGCTTAGTAAATATATACAATTAATAAATTTCCCAAAATATGGTGTCTCCTCATTTAATTAATAAATCTGTTTACTGCTCTATTAAATGTACTTGGTGGCCCGCTTTATACGAAGGTTCGATGGTAAAAAATACCTGTAGTATCAACTCCCCTAAGCTTAAATAGTTGGGAATGTGCGACATTCAAAGAGAGTTGCTAAAACACAGTATAAAGTGGGCTTCTTACTGTTTAGAATGAAAGTCCTTTAAATATCTCACGTCGTGCCTTTTTAGTTTATTTTAACATCAATTGTTGAAATACACTACAATATGTTTATGTAATTTCCTCTCACACACATCCAGATTGTTAACATATTAAATTAGAAATGTTTGTTACGTTACGTTTTTGACATCAAGCTTCGTAAGAAGCGAGCCACCAAGTACATTTAATAGAGCAGTAAACAGATTTAGTCATTAAATGAGAAGACACCATATTTTGGGAAATTTAGTTAATTGTATATATATACTTAGCGATAGTATTGTGTCATTGCTGTACAATAATTTGTACTTGCTCACATTTGTTTGATTTCAAATCCCGTGTAAAATCAAGTTTATGTTAATGAGTAATCTATTCCAATGTAACATTCTCTTGTACTTGGCCCATAGCTTTGCATTTTCTATGCTATTTTGTGGATTTCAAATAATCGCAGACCAAACTAAAAGTTTTGAGGTCTGGAATCGTGTACAGCTAAATACTTGGAGTTAGTTACCCAAAGTAGTTCGTAACTATCATTGCGATGGCTTAAAAGAAACTCCTATTGGCAAGAGCGAGCGACTTTTTAGGTAATATGCGGACGTTGTGGCATTATTGGCTCATGCTTCCTGTACTGTAGCTTATACAGTAGTACTGTAATATATGTGTATTATTATTGTATATACTAATAATATCAGTATATATATAATAATAATTTTTTTATTAAAAGTATATACATATATAATAATAATCGTATATAATAATAATCAAAATTTCTGCCCGCCGAATTGTTTGTACCAATTAGCGCTCAAATGTTAGGCCACTCTAGTTTCCAGATCGGATATTTGTATAACTTCGATTTTCTACATATTTGACAACTGATTACACAAAACCAAGGAAATTCAAGAAAACTTGATGTACAGACTACTAATGTGAGAATACAAAATAAACTAAATTGCATAGTAGATAATGGAGGTAGCAAAAATTATCGCAATGGTTTAAATTTATTAATTCGTATAATGTCAATGTCCCTAATGTAAACGAAATATAGTTATATACAAAAGTACCAAATTTTGTTGTTTCGTCGAAATCTCTTCAACACGAAGAAATTCCGTGTTTCAAAATTAATTAAAAGGAGAATTGGAGGTAAAGGTAATCGTGAAATAAAATCAATCAATTGAGCCGCAAAGTTAATGACATTTATTGGCTCGTTGGGGAAAAAGCCGTGTGGCATAAAAAACCCCAGGAAATTACAAAGTATTACTTATTCGTAAAACGATAAGTGAGGAATGAACGTTAAATGTCTAAAATATATAATATTTTAGTAGGTGCAAAATGTTACCGTGAAGATGGGCTCCGTGGAATCTACATATGTGGGATTCACTTATGTAAGGGAAGCGTAGTCCACATACACGTATGAAAGAGGATGGAGTCGGTAGCTCCTCGGATCCGCCTATGACTAGATCCCTGGTGGAATCTACATAGGTGGGATCCGCTTGCATATGGGAACAGTAATCCACATATACGTATGAAGAATGGTGGAGTCGGTAGCTCCTCGGATCCGCCTATGACTAGACCCTTGGTAGAATCTACATAGGTGGGATCCGCTTGCATATGGGAAGCGTCGTCCACATATACGTATGAAGGTGATGGAGTCGGTAGCTTCTCGAATCCGCATATGACTAGACCCACGGTAGCCTTTACATATACGATTTATTTATATCTATCACTATCACACAGGAGGAGCAATGTTGACTGCACAGTACAATTTCATGGTCAATATAATAAGTGAATTCGCGTCGTGCGGGTACAATGTCTCAGCGTAGGTCCGTCCGGTCGCGAGGTTATTCGGAGACTGACTAACTAATCTTTTTTTCTTTGTCGTTTTCAAGGATCAATGAATGGTAAATTTTCTTTCTACCCTCCGCTAGGAGGTCCGGAAAGTCGACTTCGGCGTTTAATTTATGGGTTGCACATGGGCCTTCGGGCCCACGTGCATTCAAGTGGTGGACAATGGGTCCTGTGTTGCGCGTTTTCTAAAATCTGTATTTTCTTCGATCGTGGGAATGTTTGTTCACGGTCGAACATTTGTTGTTCGATATTCATATCACACAACTGTGAAATGCGAAAGGATCCTCTTCCTAGAACCTGTCAATTCCTTCTTCAATGTTGTCATTGGTTCGAAGAAGCATCCTTATAAAATTCGATTAAATGAAGCACACAAGCTTCCTTCTGCTTCATTAGATTTTCATGAGGCGCTTAGTAACTAAAAAGTTTGAATTTCGGGTACGTGTTTTAGAAGCTACCGGCTGAAATCGACATATGAAAAATTAACACATCCCCTAAATCATGATAATCCTGTTCTCGTCTTATAACATTAAAACTACTATTGTCGATACATAGAATTCAAATTATTGCATCTCGCCACCATTCGTGTGTCTGTGGTTATTTGCATTATCATGTACTACTTTTTCATTTCTCGAATTTCACAGAAGAATATTCACATACATACGAGAGAGTTGGGAAGGGTTTCTAAAAGTTTTAAATGCGGAACGAAAAACTTATATTTTGCTTTCACTCCCAGAAATAAAAAGCATGAAATTTACACTCCGTTTTTCGTGGCATTTAACACGTTGAGCGCGGCGCCGATATTCCTGTCCTTTCTGTTCAGCCGACGGCGAGCGCTCAAGTGATTTTTGGGTGGGGAGAATGAATAGATGATTACTAGTCATGACTTTTTGCAATACATGAAAATCTGAGCCATATTTTTGTTTAGAGTAATTTAATAAATATCATTGAAATTACTACATTTATTTTTTAAATATGATACTGTCGGTCCCAGGGACCGACGCTGCCCAAACGGAAAGTTCAGTGCCGGTCACCAGGGACCGGCGCCGCACTCAACGTGTTAAAGGATATTAATTGGATTAGAGGGGTAACTTCCCAGCACCGCGAATACGTTCGGGCAGGCTGCCCGAACTGCCAAAAAAAACCCTGAATTGCTGCCAAGTTATGCTTCTTTCAAACCAACGTTGGCAGATTTAGTCAGCAGAAAAATAGCAGCTATTTAAACGTGTAAATGTAAACGATATATTTGAAAGGATCGTGTTTACATTCCACGAAAGCAGATTTAAAACCAATGAACGTGGATAGTGAACAATGTTAATTTATTATTTCTATTTCACGAATAGCTGAATTTTTCATTGATTCGTTGGTTTAGATGTATGTATTCTCATTTTGATTAGCTAGTACAATTTGAAACTTTTTATTCAAAATACAGCCTTTTTACACTTTTTTGTCATTTGCCCCTTTGTGCAACTTAGTTGTAACAGGTAACAGACAGTCGCGTCGCGGTGATTTAAAAGTCCTATTAACACGATTTGCAACTTCCCATAAATCTGTGTAATCCGACTTGTATTAAACGGATTTCCACATGTTCGGCTTGTTGTTTTGGTCTGTTTGAAAAACCAGGATAACATTGTCATTTGTATCCAATATGTACACCCCCGTACAAAAGTATCTGGACACTTACGCATTTGCCAAATTCGCCTAAATATTTCTTAAATTTAGTTTCTTTTATAGATTTTTTATGTTGTCCTTTAATCGTGGTGTTGTTCTTGGGTAAGACCAGCAATATTTATTAATTAATACTGTCGATAAAGTTATTATAAAGCAAAGTAAGCGGAACATACATATAAATAGAAGCGATTAGAGGTTATACATGTGCAGTTTTAGACGATTTTAGCTCCAATCCGTTCGTTTCTCACATTCTATTTGGCATATTTTTAGCATTTATCTATTCAGTATACTCCTTGTATAAATTCGTATGCGTTTTCGTAACGCGGAGGATATATGAATGAAATGGAAATTTAGTCATTTGTGATGGTAGGAATGGTAGGTGGTCCGACGGAATAAAAAGTTCGATTGAGAAAGTAAGAGACTATATTTTGAGCGAGACTGATTAAGAGGAGGGCGACTTTCCTAGACGGTAGTTGATTGAGAAGTGAAGTGTGAAGCTGCCCCGCGAAGGCGGTTCGGGACCACCTCGCTCGGTCCCACGGTGGGACCGCAGTATCTAGACGCTGACGCTGGGCATTCCGCGATAAGGGTAGCGTGAAAATGTCGTCACAGCACTCTAAATGATAAGGTTGACGAGAAGTCGTCACATCGCTTTTGTTGAAATCATCATTTACTAATTCGTGTTTACTATCTGAATTAAATGGTCTTGTTGTTTTATTCTTCCTCATGGGTCTAATAATTTCTATAATTTAATGTTTTAAGTTTTATATTCAATTGTAAGTGCGTAATGCGTGATTTTCTTTCACGGCATTAATTGAACGTACTAATTATTCAATTAAAGCAACTGCCCAAAAACTGAGGTTAATTTGTTAAATACTAATAATTATTAATTAAAATTACCATCATCACTGCCTTTAGACATTTGAAAATCCGCAGTTTCAGATATTATCAAGAATGGTTTGGACTTGGGCCACTTTCAAAGTAAGCGTATTGATGATTGAAGTAACTGCAAAAACTTATGTGTTCAAAATTATAATTTATGCTTTGAATTTCCTCAAATGTAAATGTTCTTTATAACAGTTAGTGGGAAGTTGTACATGTTACAGTGGGCAATAAGAAAATATTGAGAAATGGACTTAGGTCACTTTCAAAATAAACAGCTCATATAATAATCATACAAATATTCGCAAAATAAAGATTATTATAACAATAATACCTAAACTGGTAACCTGAAATTTATTTAGAGATTACATAAAAATAATATTAGTATTACACCATGATTGGTAACCTTTAAATGTCTACGAACTAATATTTGACTCCTCGTAAATAGTTACGCATTAATATTTATTTGTAGAATTTCAAATTCGTATGTTTGTAATACTACGTTACCGGAAATTTCCATGTTTGCTCCAAATTTCATTCCTTTGCAAATAGGTCAAGCCTCACGTTTCTTCGTTCATAAAAAAAAAGAAAGGAGGAATAATAATACTAAAATACTCTTGCGTAACAATTGCGGAGATACGCGTGTGATAAGGTTATAAATATTCGCACATATTGTCGTGAATATTGAGCGTTCAAGTTTGACAACATATTTCCGCAATATTCGACGCACATTTGTTTATGCCGTGTAGATATGTCAGGTTAGTATGTCTCCATGAATATTTCTTATTCCTTAGTGTCAGAATTTCTAATACAGCCGAGATTTGCGTCGAATAACAAATTGGTTTCATTTCTCTATCTGTCTATCTCGTTTCCACTGCTGAAATGTATCTTATTCGTGCCCAACTTTGCATCAAAAGTGGAATCGGCAGTTTGATCGAAAAACCGATAGAACTTATTTTAAATTCAAATCTTATTCCTCGCTATAATAATTCTTCTATTATTCATACCTGGTTGCAGAGTGATCAAATTTAAGAACGTAATATTAAGAAAGGTCTCGAAAGAAGTATTTGTAATTAAAAAATACTTTACATTTTCTATAAAAAATTGCCGCGTTGTAATCTAAAATCGCAGAAATCAAAGGTGTAGAACATTCCGTGATCGAACCAAATTGTCACATGAAGAATCGTCGGTTGATACGAAAGGTATCGCAGACAAATTTCTAAGCCGAAATCATTCAAGTAACCCAGACCTTGCTTCGTCAATACGTTTGCGTGCTGATTAATTTAAAAAAAACACATGGTCGGCCACAGTATAATTATGTACGCACGTTGTGTCTGCATCGCGTATGACACCAGAATTATTAAATTTTCATACTGTCATGCTTTAAAACTCGGTATAATTAATAAAAAAAACTAGACGAGAATTAAATCTCCTCTTTTTCTTTATTTAATTACTATGCGATTACAATAGTTTTCAAAATATTAATTATAAGGTACACTCTCAGGCACTCACACTCGGTAACACTGGTCAGTAAACGATTATAGAACAACTAAGGGACCCGACAGACGTTGTTCTGTACATACGTTCTTTGCATAAGCTGTAACAGTTTGGACCATTTTGATTAAAATTTTTATTAAACAGTTATTCCAATATCTAACGTCATTACATGTACAGTTACGACAATTTGACCAATCGATAGTGTGTGAGTATGTGTATACAATGAGGTAAGTTACTGCTGCTGTCTGGTGATTTCAGACATACATTACCCGTCATTCCATGTGCTACATATGTGAACAAAATAAACGCATGTTTGGAAGAATCATATCTATGGCGAAGGGTCAATAAATTATGCCTTACCACAAATATGCGTGATCAACTTCAAAATGATCTATTAGCATCGGGATTCTCAGAACTATTGCTAGACATTGGTAATGGTGAAATTCAATTGCATGAAAATACACAATATATTCGACTCCCAGAAAATTTTTGCAACATGGTGGCTACCAAAGATGAGTTAATAAACAGTATCTTTCCAGATTTACGACATAATTATACTAATCATGCATGCCTACGTGAGCGAGTTATTTTAGCCGCAAAAAATGTAGATGTTGACGCCATCACTTTCAAAATACAATAGTCATTGCCTGGTAATGAAATTACATTCAAATCGATTCACACTGTTATTGATCCTGATACAGTTGTCAACTATCCTATAGAGTTTTTAAACCTTTGCACTCCGCACTTCTAGTTTTCCTCTTATTTTGTCGCCTCACAGGCGACAACGGAGTGCAAAGGGTTAAATTCACTGGATTTACCTGGAATGCCACCACATAACTTGCGATTGAAGATTGGCTCACCTAAAATTTTGCTTCGAAATTTGAATGCACCAAAATTGGGTCATTCCATGTGAAATCAACACAAGGTATAAACGTCACCATCTCAGAATTTGATGAAATTTGGTACGAAGGTTGTCCTTATAGAGATTAAGAAAAATGCCACATTTTTTTCAAATATCTCAAACGGTTTCAAAATTATGGCTACATAAAGTTTGCTAAAATCCGCCAAAAAAGCGTAACCGACATGTGTTCAAATCACCATATCTTTTCTCCTAATTGAGCTATAGAGATGGGACTGGTGTCATTTTACTCGGTTTTAAATGCCCCTTCTTTTGACGTACAACACAACATACTTTGTTATAAATAGTTTTTTTGTGACATCAAATTTAAAATTTTGATTTTGATTTTCTCAAAAAGTGCCACTTTTAAAATTTTAAAAAAATTCCTATAAATAGTTTATACTTTTGGTAAGTGATTCACAAAGTTTCAAAGTGGGACGGTAATGGGTTCATAGTTAAATAATAATTTGAAAAAAGGGTGATTTACGAAACCGTTAGTCACCCTACGTACTACAGGTTTCTTTACTATATTACATTAATCAAGAACATAATATAAAATTTTTAACACTTACATCTTAGGCAAAAGTTATTCAGAACTTGATGAGTTGTGAAGTTTTCATGGCTTCTTCAGATGATATTGCATAAATCCTTCTTGTAGGAGTGGTGGGATGAACTTTGCAAAGTACATCTGCCAGTGGTATCCATAATATGTCCGGTTTTCTTGGATATGAAAATGATGATGAAGGGCCAGCAGGATGCAGAAATGTCACTTTTACTTCATCCTCTTCTTCATTCTTCTCCAACACATAAGTCAGCCACCACTTTTGGTCATATACAGCGGTTATATATCCACGAATTTCTGTCATTCGTAGTTTTTCAGGGCATTTTTGGATGGTCACTGTTTTCTCTGTTATATCTTCCGAGAATATTTTTACAATTCGATAAGTATATATTCGATAAGTATCGAATTCATGACAGCAAAGTTTCAATCCGTACCAAAAAAGATTTTTTATTACTCAGATGGATGCGCTGCTCAATATAAAAATAAGAAAAATTTTATTAATTTATGCTACCATAAGCAAGATTTTGGGGTAGATGCAGAATCGCATTTTTCCGCTACTGCCCATGGAAAAGGACCATGTGATGGAGTTGGGGGTTCAGTGAAGAGACTTGCTGCAAGGGCAAGCCTACAACGTCCATATGACAACCAAATTTTAACAGCTATACAACTATATGAATGGGCAGTTGAAAATTTATCTGGCATTAATTTTCACCTTCTCCACACAAGATGAGTATGTTGAGTCTGAGAAATTTCTGAATAACCGTTTCAACCAAGCAATAACTATTAAGGGAACACAGCAATATCATGCTTATATACCTGTAAATTCAAACATATCAAAGATATGTGTAAAAATATTCTCGGAAGATATAACAGAGAAAACAGTGACCATCCAAAAATGCCCTGAAAAACTATGAATGACAGAAATTAGTGGATATATAACCGCTGTATATGACCAAAAGTGGTGGCTGACTTATGTGTTGGAGAAGAATGAAGAAGAGGATGAAGTAAAAGTGACATTTCTGCATCCTGCTGGCCCTTCATCATCATTTTCATATCCAAGAAAACCGGACATATTATGGATACCACTGGCAGATGTACTTTGCAAAGTTCATCCCACCACTCCTACAAGAAGGATTTATGCAATATCATCTGAAGAAGCCATGAAAACTTCACAACTCATCAAGTTCTGAATAACTTTTGCCTAAGATGTAAGTGTTAAAAATTTTATTTTATGTTCTTGATTCATGTAATATAGTAAAGAAACCTGTAGTACGTAGGGTGACTAACGGTTTCGTAAAACACCCTTTTTTCAAATTATTTTTTAATTATGAACCCATTACCGTCCCACTTTGAAACTTTGAGAATCACTTACCAAAAGTATAAACTATTTATAGGAATTTTTTTAAAATTTTAAAAGTGGCACTTTTTGAGAAAATCAAAATTAAAATTTTGAATTTGATGTCACAAAAAAACTGTTTATAACAAAGTATGTTGTCTTGCACATCAAAAGAAGGGGCATTTAAAACTGAGTAAAATGACACCAGTCCCATCTCTCTAGCTCAATTAGGAGAAAAGATATGGTGATTTGAACACATGTCGGTTACGCTTTTTTGGCGGATTTTAGCAAACTTTACATAGCCGTAATTTTGAAACCGTTTGAGATATTTGAAAAAAATTTTGCATTTTTCTTAATCTCTATAAGGATAACCTTCGTACCAAATTTCATCAAATTCTGAGATGGTCATGTCAAATTTTTCAATAAAGTGTGTTGATTTCACATGGAATGACCCAATTGTGTAATGGCACGCGATTGGTCATAAAAAAATCATGGGCAACATTCTTAAAGCCATTATTTTGAATGGCAAATTTCAAGGTGAAGTTGTACTTCTACCACGGATCCCAATGATTCCTTCAGATTCACCTATCCCGTTCAAACGCTTACAATTTCCAAATCGCTTGGCATTTGCTATGACTATTCATAAGTCACAACGTCAAACAATGAGCATTTGTATCTTAGATTTAGAAAATCCATGCTTTTCTCGCGACCAATCATATGTTGCGTGTTTCAGGCTTCGCAAACCATCGAATTTGTTTGTTTATACCCCTCAAGGATTAACCAAAAATATTGTACATGCAACGGCATTAGGATAAGTTAAGTTTTTCTACATTAAAAAAATATACCTGTTATAAAACATTTTTGAATTTTCGCCACTGCGAGCGCAGCGCTGTCTGCCGGATCCAATATAAAACATTCCAAGATCAACAACAATTTATAAATAAAAAATTAATTAAACAAATATTTTTCAGTGGATTGAATTGTGAATCTAAACCATTCTCGAATCCACTGGAACACACACACAAAATTTCATCAAAATCGGTCCAGCCGTTTTGAAATAAATCATTAGATTTATTTACTTAATAAACCGCTTTAAAATTGTTCTAAATTTATGTAATTTTTCAGGTGTATTCCTCTTGAAATTCCAAAACAAAAAGTTCCTTATGACTTTCCTACTCAAACTTCATCTTCGCCCTTAAAATAGGGGGATGAATTTGTAGGGCCCAAACAGTAAGTGGCGCCACTGCCGGTGGAACAAGAAGGGCGACAGATTAGAAAGAGATCGCGACAGCTGCGATCCCCACCCATATAATTAATTAATAAAATTAAGTTCTAGATTATTAATAATTAACTTATTATTAATACTGCGGTCACAGCGCTAGAGACAGACGTTGTTCTGTACACACGAAAGCGTACGAAATATGTGTTATGAAATCAATGAATTATACAAATAAATTTCTAGGTTAGAATGCTTGTTAATCAACGCGCGAGTAAACTTTGATAGAAAATCATTTAAAATACTCACTTCAATACCACACTATGTTTGCAAAATGTACAATCTTTTACGTATACTTCAAACCATTTGTGGTTTAGATTTAGAAAATCCGTGCTTTTCTCACGGCCAATTATAATATGTTGCGTGTTCCGGAGTTGGTCAGCAATGTTAAAAGTCAGCATGTCTGAAGGATTAACCAAAAATATTGTACATCCAATGGTATTACGATAAGTTAAGTTGTTGTACAAAAGAAATATACCTGTTATAAACTATTTTGAGTTTCAACTTTTTTACGGTTCAAACTGTTACAGCTTATTCAAAAAAGTCTGAAATTTTCAAATTTAAGACTTGTGTACAGGACAACGCAACGTCTGTCGGGTCCGCTAGATATAAACTCAGCTTTCTGGTCAATACCACTAAGAATTGAGGATAGAAGAAAAACGGGATTTGTAACGCAAGATGGGCACTTTCAATGGACGTGTCTACCGTTTGGCTTAAAAACGTCTCCAGCTATATTTCAACGAATTCTAAGTAACATATTGAGAAAACATGGACAATAAGTAAATACAATTTACTAATCTTAATTATAATTAATATTAGTCTTAATTGAATGGGATAGGTGAATCCGAAGGAATCATTGGGATGCGTGTTAGAAGTACATACAACTTATACTAACTTCGGCTTGAAATTAACCATTCAAAACAGTGGCTTCAAGAATGTTGCCCATGATTCTTTTTATGACCAATCGCGTGCCATTACACAATTTTGGTGCATTCAAATTTCGAAGCAAAATTATAGATGAGCCAATCTTCAATCGCAATTTATGTGGTGGCATTCCAGGTAAATCCAGTGAACTTAAAAACTCTACAGGATAGTTGACAACTTTATCAGGATCAACAACAGTGTCAATCGATTTGAATGTTACGTATGAATCCCGTGATTCTTACGAAAATTCCCGTCGTGGAATTTTTTTTGGCGATACCCAGGCGCCTTAGCCCTCTTTTTGAACGAAAACAGGATACATAAAGTGCGATACAAATGTGACCCTTAGCCTCTGGTCTAGGACCCACGGGTCCCTACACTTCAAACCCCACGCGATAAGGAAAACTCGACCGCGAGGGTCTGCCTCCCCCGAAATTCCAGAGTTTCCGACCGTCTTTTCGAGCAGTATGTCTACTCCCACCATAGGGCAAATTTCCTAAAATTTTCAATCCCCACTGCTTTTTCGACCTACATAAGGGCCACAAAAATGCATCTCTTCGGGATATTCTCAGTACGACGCTTGAGCATTACACTACGAGACTAGGCCCAGTTCCTATTCGAGTTTTCTTTAACCTTCGGAAGATCAGTCTGTCCATTGGCATTATTCAACTCTTGGTCGGAGTTCCCCCGTTCAACTCACGTTAGAGTCACTCGCGAACTAGTTCGGAGTCATCTTGATTGTGAAGTCTCGTCAACCGTCACTGCCTAAGGTTAAACATTTAGAGCTTTCCAATTACATTACTTACTTTCATTAAATTCATGCACAGCACACTAAACATACTTGTATATATATTCGGTTGAAAGAATATACTTGTTATACTTTTACTAGAAACATAAAATTTGAGTAAAGAATTATTTCTAGAAATTAAAACCTTTCCTCTCGAAGTAAATCTAAAACATAATCGAGTAACGTACCTGTAGTGTCCGTCCGCCGTGTTATAGGTATTTCAATAAAACTCCCCGGATACCGTCTGATGTAATACAACCTTTATTTCACGTCCCGCTCGAGGCTAACAGAAGACTGCCTCTCGCGGATCCCTCTCGCGCCGCCTGTCGCTCGCCGTCCGCGAGCATCGACAATTGACGATCGCTTCTCTTTATACATATACTACATCTCCTCCCTTCCTCCTACTTTTCCTTATGCCTATCTCACACTTATACCAGCTCTATGCCTATACTTCCTTACATCTAACAATCGTCTCTCTTTCGCTTGCGAAACTTAACTTAACCTATGAACCCTGTAATCGCCATACCGTTCCGGAACCTTCGTAATCCGCGTCGGTCTCCCTGATTCTATTGCCCTTTCCAATTCCGCCTGATCCCCCTCTCCGGACTCTCCAACCCCTTCTGACTCCGGTACTTCTACCCCACCCCCCGCTTCGTTAAGATCTATGATTTTCCTTACTTCCGTCAGGTTCCTTTTATATCTCTTTCCCTCTTTTGATTCTACCGTTACCGTGTTCCCTTTTCGCTCCGCCACTGTAAACTCCCCCGTACCATAATTTGGGCTCAATTTATTCTTCTTTGGCTCTCTAAGTAACACCCTATCGCCCTGCTTAATCTCGCTATGCTTGGTATGGTTCCTCTTATCATAGTATTTTTTCCCTTTATTTTTCCTCCACGCATCTTCTTCTCTTACTTCCTCTTCCACAAACTTACTCCCCCATAACTCCGGTAACTTCGTCCTTATCTTCCGCCCAAACAGCAATTCCGCTGGTGAAACACCTGTTACCGTGTGTGGTGTTGACCGATACATTAGTAGGAAATGTAACAATTCTTCCCGCCAGTTTTTTCCTTCTGCATGCGCTATTCGTAACCTTTTTAGAATACTTCTGTTCTGTCTTTCTACCTCCCCATTTGCCTGGGGCCAATATGGAGCTGTGTGAGCTATCTTCACGTCATTTTCTTTCAGCCATAATTTCAATTTTTCTTCCGTGAACTGACGCCCATTATCACATAAAACGAGTTTCGGCATCCCAAATCTTGCAAACATTTCCTTTAAATGTCCCTTTATAACCTGTGCGCTCGTATTTGTTAAAATCACCGTTTCAAAAAATCTACTATAGTAATCCACTACCACCAGTACACTTTCTCCCGTGGGAAGGGGTCCCATTAAGTCCATCGCGATTATCTCCCATGGTTCCTGCGGTAACGGATTCGGTTTTAACGGCTCCGGCTCTGCCGTCCTCTGTACCAATTGGCACCCCTGCATGCTTTTATCGTTCTTTCTGCGTCCTGGTCGATTCCTTCCCACCAAACCTTACTCCTCAAACGGTGTTTCATCGCTACAATACCAGGGTGCCCCTCTTGCGCTAACTCTAACGTCCTCTTCTTTAATGTTTCCGGGATAACTATCCGTAAACCCCTTAGAACAATATTGTCTTCATGACATAACTCGTCTTTTATTAATGCAAACCGTGATTTCCCCAGAGCTGTCCAATTCCCCGTCTCCAAAGCTTTCCTTACCTCACTTAACATATTGTCTTTCCCCGATTCTATATTTATTTCTTTAGTTGTTAACGCGCATGGCCTTGCCTGTTCCACTACCCACGCAATATACTCCCTCCCCCTTTTGTCTCCCGGCCCTTCCACGCTTCTAATGCTCAAACACGATAAAACATCCGCAATATTCAGACTTCCTTTCTCGTAGATAACCTTACACTTAAACGACTGCAGACGCAAAACCCACCTTTCGTTTCTCGCATTCGGTTTTGATTTTAGCGTAAATATATATTCTAACGCTTTATGGTCTGTTACTAATTCAAATTCGATCCCGTACAGCCAATTGTAAAATCGCTCGCACGCAAATACTAATGCTAACGCTTCCTTCTCCGTTTGTGAATACCGTCTCTCACAGTCGGACAAACTCCTACTCGCGTTACTTATTACTCGCCACCGCTGTTGCCTGTCCATTTGCGTTAACGCACACCCTAAACCTACGGGAGTCGCGTCGGCTATCACTCTTGTCCTTGCGTGGACATTAAATACACCTAATGTCTCTGCATTAGCTAACCCTTCTTTGAGAAATTTAAAAGCCCTCTCCTGTTCCGCACCCCACGTAAAACTAACACTTTTCCTCGTCAATTGCCGCAATGGTTCATTTATCGTTGCTAGATTTAATATGAACGCTCCGCAAAAATTTACCATTCGCAGGAAACTGCGCACTTCCTCAGCAGTTTTTGGCGTGCGGAATTTCCTCATTGCTTCTACCTTCGACTCTAACGGTTGATATCCTTTCCCTGATATCCGGAACCCAAAAAATACAATTTCTTTCTTTCCAAACACGCATTTCTCCTCATTTAATGTTAATCCTTTCTCCCTTAGACTCCCGCGTACTTTCTCCAATCTCTCGTCGTGCTATTGCTTCGTCCTTCCGCATATTATAATATCGTCTATAAAATTTGTTACCCCTTCGCACTCCGCTAACGTCGACCGCATTATTCTTTGAAATATTTCCGGTGCACAATTTATTCCAAACATCAGTCGCTTATACCTAAATAATCCCGTTTCCGTTACAAAAGTTGTGATATCCCTACATTCCTCGTCCAACTCAATTTGATGATACGCGGCTTTTATATCGAGTGTGCTAAACCATTCGCATCCCCCAACAGTGTCTAATATTTCCTCTATTACTGGTAACGGATACCTTTCTCGCGCAATCGCCTCATTCGCCCTTCGCATGTCGACGCATAACCTAACCTCACCATTCTGTTTCCTCACCGGACGACAGGAGACACCCATGCCGTCGGGCCTTCAACGGTTTCTATAATGTCCTGCCTCAGTAAATCCTTTATCTGCTGGTTAATCTGATCCCGCAGCTTAAACGGTAATCTGCGTACCGGTTGCGCCACTGGTGGATGCGATCTATCGATAGGTAACAACAACTTAAAATTTTTCAACTTTCCTATACCTGAGGAACCGCTATTCTTTCTCTCAAACTTTACCTCGTTTACTCCCACTCCTATTCTCAAAATCCCCAAAGCCGTCGCTGTCTCGTAGCCCAAGATTGGCCTTCCTTTACCCTTTAATACTACAAATTTCGCTCGTACCTGTCTACTCCCCACCTCTGCGGTGCACCTAAATTGCGCCAACAGTGTTAATGCCTTATCATGTCCATACGGATATATGTCCTTATCGACCCGCTTCTGCGATTCGCATATTTAACTTAATTCCCCCAATTTTTACCTCCATACAGGTACCCTCGCTCACCGCGTTAACGCTACATTTCGTCCGCAATCCAAATGTATATCTTGCCTCCTCTTCTTCCCCCGGTTTCTCCAGCTCCTCATCCAATTCTCTGACCCTTACTTTTCCTTGTTGTCGTTTCTTTCTCGTGTCGTCGTTGTTACTCGCGACCCGCGATTTACACACCGTCGCAAAATGGCCTCTCCTTCCACACGCGTTGCACATCCTCTGTCTGGTCGGACATCTTTCGTCTTTATACGTATGCCCTGTGTACATACCCACGTCGGTAACACTGCGCATCGTTCCTCGATATTCCTCGCCCGGCCCCCTCTTCCTGATTCCTTCTTTTGTTCACGCTGCGCGCTGCTGCGACCCGGCATCTCCCTCGTCTGGATCTCGATCACCTCGAACGTTCGAACTAATTCCATAGCATCGCTCAATTTTGTTTCTCCTCTCTCTAGCAACCGCCGTTGCAATTCGTTGGAAGCACATTTTTCCACGATTTGCCCGTAAATTTCTTCCTCTACCGCACGAAATTCACAATTTTTCGCCTGTGTCCTCAATCTCGTCACTGGGCCATCGTTTCACTTTCCCCTTGCTTTATTTGCCGAAACACGTGTTTCTCGTATGCCGCGTTTCGTTTTGGCTGGAAATACGCCGTAAGAGTCTCCGATGCTTTCTTATACACGTCTTCTCCTGCCGCCATCGTATCAGCGCCCGGTATCGTATAAAATATGTCCTGCACTTCGAAACCCGCGTAATGTAGCAGCATCGCCTTTTTCCTCGCTACATCCGTGACATTGCTGGCTACCGTGAACAGCTCGAAAGCCCTGAGCCACCGCTGCCATTTTCCATGCGTGTTTCCCTCGTCTTCATTCGGATTGAACACCGGTAATACATTCTCCAGACGTGCCATATTTCCACCAATTATTTCCTATTTCCAATTTATCCTCGTCGCCAAATGTAGTGTCCGCCCGCCGTGTTATAGGTATTTCAATAAAACTCCCCGGATACCGTCTGATGTAATACAATCTTTACTTCACGTCCCGCTCGACGCAAACAGAAGACTGCCTCTCGCGGATCCCTCTCGCGTCGCCTGTCGTTCGCCGTCCGCGAGCATCGACAATTGACGATCGCTTCTCTCTATACATATACTACAGTACCCACAAAATTATTCACTCTAACCGCTCGGAGTGAAATAAAAAGTTACGAGAGTTATTACTTTACGACCTAACCGTAGCAGGTCAAAAACCACAAACAGCGGGTGTCGGACTGCGCGTGCCCTTCGGCTTGCTATCCGTACCTGTGCGACCATTTGTAGTCCTAACAAGTGCGTAGTTATTAACCGGAAAGTAGCATCTTGTAGTTGGTCTGCAAGTACATCTACCTCAGGGTCACACCTTACCTAACATATACAACCACTCTGGAGACCAGCCCCCTACGGTTTATGCCGTAGGCTCATCTGGCTCTAGATTCCTTTAATTCCGATACGAGACCAGCACCCTACGGTTTATGCCGTAGGCTCATCTGGATTCATCTTCCTCAACTTAACCACTCTGCACCCTATAGCATCTACTACAGGCTCATCTGGCTCTAGATTCCTTTAATTCCGATACGAGGAATTCATCTTCCTCGACTCAACCACTCCAGAGACCAGCACCCTACGGTTTATGCCGTAGACTCATCTGGCTTGAATTAACGTCATTTCCTAAATTCATACGTTGATTCGTAGCTCCCACTACTTACTACGTACGATACCCCCTGCTACAGTAAAGTTGAATAAGAGACGAAATCGCGTCTCATTACATTCATTACGTATATTCTATAACGCTCGCCGGCCACGTTCTGGAAACACGCCCGGCTCGTAACGCAGCCGATAAGAATGATGAATTGTCTGGCTGTTGTGTATCCTCAATATCGATTTTCCCCAATTCTTTTAATCCAGTCCAGTATCTTCTCATTGACTTCATCGACAGTCAGTGACACTGAGTATCACTTATTTACCTTGCATGTCATAGTACAAGTGCCCACTGAACTGTCTCTTTTCAGGCATACATAGCCTATTGCTTGGTCTCCATATGATTCTCTGGATTACCTACCTCAATTGTTAATAATTATTTGATAAAATTATCATTATTCATGTATTGAGCAAATAACAGGTAATAATACTATAATTATTGACAAAAAGATGGACTTACATTGCGGCTTTTGCATTTCTAACTTCAGCAGCGTTGAACTTGTTACTTTCTTTAATAAATTCTATCACCATAAACATGTCGATCTTCGAAAAATTTCGGGAATCAGCTTTGTGAAAACCTGGCTCCAAAATGTTTGCCATATTTGTAACGCCGTCGTACGCTTGATCGTGCTCAACTGACTGGGAGAGCTCTTCCTAGGTTTATCTCTACGTTGGTCGCGGGGGTGGTTCGTAGAAAGGGGTGCTATGATGCCGCTCTTCCAGGATGCACCTCGGGTGAACCGACAACATTGGGGTTTTTCCCGAGGTGACGAACGCTGCGTTTGGGGTCCGCGGTTGCACGTGATCAGGACATGGACCTGGACACGTCGTACCTGTACGTAACGGTTACGGTGGGTAGAGTTGGTTGTACTTTATGATGCACAGAAATCTTTGTAAAACTACGAGGTTGAAGGGTACTAGTATGCAGGGCCGGCGTGATAATTTGCGGAGCCGGGTTCCTGCAAACGTGCTGAACGCGCCTTCCGTCGGCCCTGCTGGTACGATAATAGAATTTACTTTGTTCATACGGGTAATACAGAAATAAACTCCATCAAACTGTTAACTTTCTACGAAAAGGGCTGATGAATATAGCGCACTAGATGCAGCAGGTAAACCTGTGCCTGTAAATGTGAATCGTCATTGGCAAAGAGTGTGTCGCGTACTGTATTACTACCTATTGTCGAACACTACCGACCTTTCTTAAGGGGTTATACTTAGTCACCAAGTTCAAAATTATCGGTTTTTGGATTTTTCCATTTTCTTTTAGTATGACGTCTCTAGAATATTTCCTGAAAGTTTCACTTAAATCGGCTAAAAATTGAGGGAGCTACGCTGGTTTAAAGAGATATCGGTTAGAGAACGTTTGACGCGCAAATTGCGCGGAGCTGCTCTCGGACTGAATTGTCTCTTTTTCGATGGTCAAAAACAGCAAATATGGTAATGGAACAGACATTTCCCTCTCTTGGGACCTCGTGAGGGTGAAGTTTTGCTCGGGCACCCCTTCATTTTGGGCCCTACCCCACCATAGACAGAAAAATGCATGTTATATGTAAGAAATGATTTTCGCCACTTCGCGAAGAGAGTACAAAGTCAAGAGTTGAAGTACAAATATCTGCGAGGATATAAGTGCGAATAACTGCGACAAGCAGTAATTATTAGTACTTCAGCGATACTTGTGCGCTACACCAGTGAACATGGATCCACGTCTAAAAGTTACGCGAATTACGAAAGACTTTCAGAAGAGTCAAAAATCAGGACCAAAGAAAAGGAAATAACATTTCAATCCTAAAACGTCGAAGAGAGACGAGAGCAGTTTTAGTGCATCCAAGAAAAAACTGGAAAAGCAGGAGAAAATCGACGTGCGACAAGATATCTCAATAGAATACAGAATTTTTATTTTATTACGGGTTTTTTTACCATATCTTCATTTATAAAGTGTAAAACTTGTGACAATGATATAAAATTTGAGACTGCAAGCACGTGAGGACTTGGTTTCAAAATAACAATGATATGTGAGACACCTAGGTGGCTAAAATGGACTACGAGCGAATTTACAATGTCGAACCTCGAGCGCAAGGAAGCACAAGAGAGGCAAGAATGCATTGCAGGTAAGCGCAAATTAATGTTTTAGAGGCTCTTTTAACAGTAGATGATGCACACTATATGCCTGGAATCGAAGATTCGTTTTAAGGTACGAAGTAAATACGTTATCACCCTTAAAACTAAACCGAAAACTTTAAACGCGTTTTTCTCGAAATCACATTTTACCAAAAGTTGCAAATCGGTGAGCAAGATATCTCGAGAACTGCTGTACCGATTTGCACGAAACTTTGCACACTTGTTCTGCATCTCAAAAACTGGACGATGAACGAAGAAATTTTATTTTTGATGAAAAATAGATTTTTTATGAACAAAAGAAGACAAATTTTAGCACGAAAAATGCGTATTCTTGCTTCCAACGTTTGTCACATTGTCAAAAATCAAGTTATTGTAAAATCCTTCGTTCATCGACCAGATTAATTAATAAGAAACCTAAATCCGTTTGAATTTTTTATTTCAGATTATCTAGTACTGAGAAATCGTGCTCACCGCCGAGCACCTCCGAAAAAACCTGACGCTGGAAAATATCTACAGTGGCTATAGTTTAAGATATTTTTAATTTAAAAAATTATGGAAACATCTTTGATAGATGTACATTGTGATAGACTATCGAACAAATAAAAATACCTTACAGTTTTTTCTATTTTAATTCGCAAAAAATACGTTTTTTTCGCCTTCCTGACTAGGTATAACCCCTTAATTAATGACCGTAGGTAGTTACAAATTCTTGGTAGTACCAGGTACCTAATAGGTATTTCTACACAGTTGTATGCAAGGATACCCTTAACCACATATTACTGACCATCTTTTTCGTAGCATATTCTGAAAGTGGACAGTTTAAACTGCTTATTTAATTTTTTTCAGATTTTTTAACTAACTGACACACAACTTTTCTTTGTATTGATTGTGTTGCTGAGTGGCGCTTAGTAAGTAAGTAGCAGCAGTGCGGTGAAAGTGGGTGTATGGTGTCCCGGCAACTGCACGGTTGACCGCGTCAAACGGCTGCATGTTCAACTTTCGCGATTGTTTACAGATTCGCTATTAAATTGTCCGTTTTCGTTTTGCGGTTACTTAAGGAGGAAAGTTCAAGGTTTACGCCTGAATTTTTTCAGATTTTTAGAAAAGAGGGCTCAAAAGTTATGCACAACTATTTTAAAAAACTGATTGGAAATGTCAGTTAACATCGATAGTCATGCAAATTGTATTTTTTATTGAAAAATTTGGTCCTTTCCGGTGAAAATGAAAACAAAATTTTGTTGCTATGCTTTACTGTTGCCGAGATATAAATTTTTGAAAACGTAGAGTTTTCAAGAAATGCCAAACTTTGAACAGCTCTAGCTTTGGCAATTTTGAAAATTTCGAAAAACAAAGTTAGTTCCATGTTTGGTACGCCAAGGGCTATAACATCAGCGATTTTGAAAATGTTCCGAGATGTTGCTCCGAAAAGTGATCGATTTCGTATGGAATGAGCCTACTAATTTTAGCACCTAAACTTTATAATAATATTAATTTTTTTGCTGTATTCGCAAAGCATGTCTCAATGCATTATCCACATTTTTCCCAAGTTGATAAACAGCCTCTAACATAGAAATAATCTGTTGAACAATGTGGTTGCTGGACACACGCACTTACGCACTAACGCCGCGTGGCGACGTCACTAGCGTCCGTGCGTGTGGACCCCGGGCCTTTCCGGGCCTCGCGACCATGCTTCCGCATTCGACATTCTTCATCTTGACTCTAGAGCCAGCAACACGTGCCTAGTAGATCAGTGATTCTTACATTGTGTTCTCTATAATTGTAGTGCGACGCATTGTATCTTAGGTAGTGCTGGGAATGTAGTGCCGCGCACGTAATTCAACCGATCTATCAAAACGCTACGTAATTAATATAATTAATATAATTACGTAGCGGTCGCGTTCGCGACGCGACGCGATTGACACTCGATACCTCATACAAGGCTGCAAGATCAATATAATCTTGTAGCTCATTGCTAGTTCATACAATTCTCTTAGTTATTTAAAGCTCGGCGTTGTCGCGTGTGTTTTATTAATAGCCTGATAACTTGGCCATCTGCTGTACGATAACATCTCACCACGCCTTTCCATCTATCCCAGCGAATCTCTTCGAGCCGGAGCGTGTGGTGATATTTCAAGTGCAGTAAGTGAAATACGCTATATCTGGGACATCGTCGCAGTTTAAAATCTCAACGGCCAGCGGCCACCGGCCATTCTTAAGGGGAGGTTCTCATCTGAGAGCTCCAAAAGAAGGTCATTTTCTCGAATTTTTTTCTTACTGAAGGAAATAAATGAAGAAGTCTAACTTATCGTCACTTGTTTAATGAATCAAAAGGTACAAAAAAAAATTTTGTTTATTGAAAAATAATGTGACAATATTTGTTTACACGCCTTGTAATATGACGATCTCAAGAAAAGGTAGTCGGTTGTTGCCCACTCTAGCATCTACAAAAGTTATCAAAAATGACTAATGGAAGAATTTTTATGAAATATATGAGTGTAGTTGGAGCCCCTACTAGAATCATCAATGAAAGTCGAAAATTTAAAAAATGGCGGAAATTTGAATTTTCTTTTTCGTTTTTTCACCTTTTTTTCGCTCTTTAAGGTACTGTAAAAAAACAAAATAATGCATATATCATCTTGATTCTAGTAGGGGCTCCAATAAATCAAATCTACTTCAAAACAAAACAAACAGAAAGACGATCTATCAAGTAGTTTTTGAGTAATCTTGGGCAACAGTTTGAAAAACACGATTTTTCAGTAGACAAGATTAAAGATTCGATCCACGAATCTGTGTTAACGTCTAAATATTATCCCTTGTGGCTAATCAGCGATTCCAAGGCCATACGTTAGCCCCTCCTCAAGTTCATACTGTTCGTGCAGATTCATCGAAGAATAAGATATCCTCCGCTCAAACTACCACTCGATTTCAATTTTTCAGTCAAAAAGTAGTTCTAGTTTTTATTCCATAACTTTTTTAAAAAATTATATCCGACCAAACGGTTTTGGGAATATATTCTAAACATAATTTACTATCAAAAAATGAAAAAAAAAATTTCGAATTTTTGGTCGGTCGTAATGAGAACCTCCCCTTAACACGTTCGTCGCCCCGTCATCCAGATCTGGCTGACGGGTGTGCTTCCGCGGGGGCCCCGTCATCCACATATGGATGACGCTCTTCCTACTCGAGTTAATAGGAGTTTCAGTTGGATTTTTAAAGAAAATTTAATCTAATAAGAACTGAAATATAAATATAGCATATATAATATAAATATATACACATTGAACTATACATAAACATATTAACACATAAACATAATAAACATAACATATTAATACATAAACATGTTAAACATAACATATTGCATTATATTATGTTGCATGGTGTTCGTTAAAACAGTCTAAGCACATTTGTGGTGAATTCGGACATTTGGAACAATACGTCGTAGTTTTCTTTACAGTTTTCCTCGCTTCTTGGCGTTCAGCAGTTTGCCTCTTCTTCTGATACCATAGGACGCATATCCTTCTTATAGATTTGCCCTGCTGATTCTTACGAATCTCTAAATTATGGTACACGTTCCTTGTTTTATTTCGAACATCGCCGCGCGTAGTATTTTCCGGGGACAAGTATTCGGCAACGAGAATTTCCCGAAATTTTCTTATTTCTATTTTTTTATTTGTGGCTATCTGGTATACGATGTGAGCATTTACTATAGTTGTTCCTAAAAGTAAATGTAGTGCTAATTTTCGATACCACTTGATACTTTTTCGTATCGTTGTGGCACATGATACCATTTGATCGCTTCTGTCGATACCAGTTTTTCCAGTATTATATGCCACTACCGCCAAAGGCTTCTGTTTAGAAGGATGTCTGCGACGTGTAGAAAGCGAGGTTGTCATAATAGGTGCATGTTTTGTTGATAACATCCTAACATCTCGAACATCCCTCCATTTTAGTACCACAATCCCATTGTCATCTTCCCTTGAAATCATTTCACCTCTCTTCAATGGGTACGACATGACAAAACGTGGCATAAATGTTCTATTGTACCGCACAGTCCCAACGACATGTGTCTTCAATTTTAAAAATTTGACTGCTAATTCGTAACTCGTATAAAAGTTGTCGATATACAAAGCTCATCCTTCATTTTCCAATTTAGCTGCAAGTTCAATCAAGACGTTTTCAGCAATACCAACTTGCCTTTTTCCACTGGTATCTCGTCCAGAATAAATTTTTGCAGACCATGTATACCCTCCAGTGGAGCACAGTTTGAATAGCTTTATACCATATTTATGCGACTTTGTTGGTATGTATTGTCTAAATAGTAGTTGTCCCCTCCAAGGAACCATTGTTTCATCAATTACAATATCTTCACTGGTGAAAAGAATTTTTGGTAATTGTCTGTCAATAGGTTTAGGAGTGGTAAAATTTTCCCAAGTCTGTCATTCTTTTCTATCGTTTCGTTATTTGCAGAATGCAAGTTTGATAGGAGTAATTCGAAACGATTACGGGACATCTGGCTGCGCGGAAATGGAAAATTGTAAATCGGGTCTGTTAACCAACATTTAACCAGCGGTGTCTGTACTAGACCCCTCCAAATCATCAATCTTAGAAATTTTGTAATTTCTGCAGAAGTGGTGGGTTTCCATCTGGTCAATCGAATATGTTCAGTCCTTTCAACTTGATGCAATTTTTGCTCCGCGTATCTATTAGTCTCGTTGACTAAAAGGCTTATCACTTTTTCGTCTAAGAATAGCGAAAGCACTTCACTTGCGCTAATATCAAACGGCAAATTCATCAGAAGTTCACATTTTCCGGTAAACGGAAATAATTGTTGTCTGTTAGCAAATTCGTTCCACTGGATATTGTCCAATGAATCATCTGTAGAGTTCAGCTCCTCTTCTTCGTCTATAATAAGTTCTGCCAAAATTTGGTCAAGGTCTTCACTTGCATATGATTCTTCCGTATCGGAATTTGATGAAATGCTATTTATTACTTTTCTTCTAAAATTTACAACTTCGTCATTACTACTCTCTTCACTTTCAGTTATATTTTTACGCGGTCCAATGAACATTTTGATAATAACCAAACCACCGACGTGCGTCTCAAAAAAATGCTTCTTGACGAAATGAAGGCTTTGGGATAACTGCAGTGGAATCCCAGATCACCGGCAATGCACGGGCCTTCATCAGTTACATTGTTGCTATTCCCGCGCATCGCTCTGTTTAAGTGTCGGCGCGCCGACGCACAGTGGGCTAAAACGGCGAAAACAGGGACATCGGGTCAAAAAATAAAATTTTCGATATTTGGAAAACTAATGATTGGGTTACGTTCAGAAATGCCTGCCACATACGAAACTAACAATATTTTTTTCATTAACTAACAAGAACATTGTCAAAATGAGGTTCAAAGTTGCTAGTTGGCCGTTCGCGCGAATATTCGACCGCGTGAATCGATATACACAAACGACAATATCTTCATAATGGATTGGTCGATTCTCAATTATAAATATAGAAATCGAAAGAGAAAGGATCAAGGATTACGCTCGTGTTCATAGTTATACCCTTTTGCGAAAATTCTGGGTGTGAGACGTTCAGAAAAACCGTGTCCCTCAGAAAACAATCATTCAAATATTCACTTAGACTTTTAAAAAAAGTCTCAAAAGATCGCGGGGTTTGCTTTACATCACCGTATTCGGCGTTCCTTCTAGTTTAATACCCTGCAAAAATCATATCCGTGCGCATCCGAGGTCAGAAGTTATTAAACATTAACTATCGCGTTGCAAGCGCGCCGAATGCCCCTGAGTCCAGTATTCGAGCGCTAACGTGGTATCGGTAACTGCTACAGTCTTCATTTACTCCTATTAGAAGAGGAGACAATTCTTTGTCGTCATTATACTTCGTTGAACACTACATGGAACATAAATAAATATGAACGCCTATGCATTATATATGTTAATACAAAAATTAACGTTTTTTCAGCAAACCTGCAATGAGAAATAATAAATGATGTTATGAATTGACCTGTAATAGAAAATAATGTAGTATTATTTGTTGTATGGAAGAGAAAAAGGTATTTACAATATATTTTCGACACATCACATTTTAGCATTTATCATCTATACACAACGCAATTTTACATATTACACTTTGCCATTATCCTGCAATTTGTCAAAGTATTTGAGCCTTTGGATATTCAACGGTTTTAACCGTTGAATTTCATAGCAACCAAACGATTTCTTTTACGTTGTGTTAGATAAGGTTTGAAACCGTACAATGTAATGTATACGTATCAAAGTAAAACAATCAAAACTCGATGACGGTTGATCTTCGCGTCTAGACGAGAGCTCAGTATTGCTTGATCCTTCGGTTCTAAAGCAATTGCTAAAAAAAATCCAGACATTTCTAACAAAAATATTAATTAGCAAGGCTGAATTCATTGAAAATATTTTATATTATATTAAAGTGCTAAACATCCGCGTAAAGTGTAAAGTGTAAAGTGTAAAGTGTAAAGTGTAAAGTGTAAAGTGTCAAGTGTCAAGTGTCAAGTGTCAAGTGTCAAGTGTCAAGTGTCAAGTGTCAAGTGTCAAGTGTCAAGTGTCAAGTGTCAAGTGTCAAGTGTCAAGTGTCAAGATTTTAAAAATGGTCTTCGATACGAACCGAGACGTTTTTTTTCCATCAAAGGCGGCTAGGAGGAAGAGGTTTACAAAAATTTGACGTGCTGGAATCCGCACTGATTCGACAGTATGAAGTTACGACAGACGAGGTAAAACGACAATTAAGAGTGTCGTTACGAAAATTTATTCGCGCTCTACATGTCCGTTGGATGCAGTGCTCATATAACGAGGCAATATTTTTAGAAAAACAGAAGACGTGGTTAGACAAAGAATTTGTTATACCACAGTCAATGAAAATTGTACAGAATCGACCACATGCTCAAAAGGATTTCAATAGTTATTCGAGAAGACAACTGTAGCGAAGAACGGAAACAATTCGTGGTGAGCACACGACTGAGGAATTAATATATGCCGCAAAAGTTAAAGCAAGGACGGAAGAGAAAGAAGACATTGCCAAAATTTTGGATTATTTATTAAAGCATCCCGAAGAAACTAATAATGTTCGAAAATTCTGCGACAACAAAGAAGAGCGAAAAGTTTATTCTGCGGATAAAGCTTTAGGGATTGTTGCATCCTTAAAACTGACGAAGTTCCAATACACTTGTCTTAGGAAAGCAGCCCTCGAAGAAGAAACCAAACTATATCCGCCGTACAACCGTATACAACAGGCCAAAATGCTGTGTTATCCTGAGAAGCAGGCTACTATAGTGAACGAGAAAGGTGCTAGAATAGAGCTGCAAGCCTTATTAGACCACACAGTTTCCAGAATATTATTACTCGTCCGAACCGATCTTCTTGCGGAAAACAAGAATTTGTCATTATTGAGCAAATGGGGCTGTGATGGGGCATCGGGGCAAAGTATATATAAGCAACGATTTGCAAGCGACACAAATGTTGATGAGTCAAGTGTCTTTTTGTCATCGTTAGTCCCCATTAAATTATATGACAGGGACACGAATGAAGTAATTTGGAAGAATAATTATACTTCATCGACACGATTTTGTCGACCCATAGGATTCATATTTGAAAAGGAGACCACATCTGTAATACAGAATTATGTAAAAGACATAGAAAGTCAAATTACCAAATTAAAAACAACTGCATATGGAAGGCATTCCATCACACATCAATTATGTATGACGATGATAGATGGAAAAACTTGCAATGCATTGTCAGGGACAAGTTCCATGAGGTGCTACATATGTAGTGCAAAACCGACGGAGATGAATAATTTGGACCTCATCTCCACGAAACAGCCTGCAGAAGAATACTACAAATTTGGATTAAGTTCCTTACACGCATGGATCCGATGCTTCGAATGCTTATTACATATAGCATATAATATGGATTTTAAGAAGTGGTCGGCTAGCACACCAGCATTTAAATTGATGCAAGCGGAACGAAAGAAGAGGATACAAGAAGATTTCCGCAAAGAAGTGGGGATTATCGTCGATGTAGTGAAACCAGGAACGGGGACCACCAACTACGGCAACACTGCCAGAAGATTTTTTGAAGATCCGCAGAAAACGGCCAGGATTACAGGTGTGGAAGAAGCATTAATTTATCGGTTTGCCGTCATACTACAAGCCATTGCATGTGGCGAGCAAATTGACGCCAAAAAATTTGGCGAATATTCGAAACATACAGCAGAACTGTATGTAGAAAAGTATGGATGGTACTACATGCCGGCTACTGTGCATAAAATTTTACTGCATGGTGAGGATATCATTGAAAAATCAGTAGTCCCGATTGGACAGTTGTCTGAAGAAGCCCAAGAGGGCCGCAATAAAGATTTTAAAATCTATCGTGAGCACAATTCACGTAAATACGCTAGAAGTGCAACAAATGAGGATATTTTGCACAATTTATTAATATCATCTGATCCATATCTATCCTCAATACGGCCATACTTGCGCAACAAACAAAAGCACAATTTATTTCCGGAAGCATTGGACATGCTAAAAGCAATTGATGCTGAAGACAGAGCTGCAGAGAGTGAAACCGAAGAGGAACTCACAGAAGAAATGAACCTGGACGAGGACAAAGTGTAATGTGTCAAAAGTGCATTTTGTGGAGTGATGTTTAGTGAAAAGTGAATAGTGTCGCAAATATGCACTTTCTCTTCCATGCAACAAATAATATTAATTATTTTTTATTACAGGTCAATTTCATAACCGTATTTATTATTTTTGATTACAGGGTGCTAAAAAAATATTTACGCTTCTATGAATACATATCATATTAATGCATAGGCGTTTATATTTATTTTATGTTCCCTGTAGTATTCAACGAAGTATAATGACGACCAAGAATTATCTCCTCTTCTAATAGGAGTAAATGAAGACTGTAGCAGTTACCGATACCACGTTAGCGCTCGAATACTGGACTCAGGGGCATTCGGCGCGCTTGCAACGCGATAGTTAATGTTTAATAACTTCTGACCTCGGATGCGCACGGATATGATTTTTATAGGGTATTAAACTAGAAGGAACGCCGAATACGGTGATGCAAAGCAAACCCCGCGATCTTTTGAGACTTTTTTTAAAAGTCTAAGTGAATATTTGAATGATTGTTTTCTGAGGGACACGGTTTTTCTGAACGTCTCACACCCAGAATTTTCGCAAAAGGGCAAAACTATGAACACGAGCGTAATCCTTGATCCTTTCTCTTTCGATTTCTATATTTATAATTGAGAATCGACCAATCCATTATGAAGATATTGTCGTTTGTGTATATCGATTCACGCGGTCGAATATTCGCGCGAACGGCCAACTAGCAACTTTGAACCTCATTTTGACAATGTTCTTGTTAGTTAATGAAAAAAATATTGTTAGTTTCGTATGTGGCAGACATTTCTGAACGTAACCCAATCATTAGTTTTCCAAATATCGAAAATTTTATTTTTTGACCCGATGTCCCTGTTTTCGCCGTTTTAGCCCACTGTGCGCCGGGCCGCTCGTCGATAGGCGACTTCGAGTATAAACAAATGTCAGATAACGTAGACCGGCTTGAGAAGTAGGGTTTGTCTTTGTATGTAAATGTAGGGGATACTGCGCCGAGTACTATGACATAAAATTCATGAATGTTAGGATCAAATATAGCCAAAAATGTAACGCGAAAGTTACAAACTTCTGTGATCAATGTAGAAACAAACCCCACCTTTGTTTACCATTTTTTAATCAAGTACATTCATGTTTTTAAGTATTATGTGTTTTCCTTGAAGCTTTTTCCTTAATTCTTTTCCTTAATATTAACCAAACAAACATTGATGTCGCCTAAATTAAATGTTTAATCTCATAAGTACGCCGCAGGTCCGTGCGGACCGAACGAAAAGTCTAGCGTAGGTCCGTAGGGACCGATGTGGCGCTTAACGTGTTAATTGTGAAGTCTCGTCAACCGTCGCTGCCCAAGGGTAAACACTTAGAGCTTTTCAATTATTCTATTTACTTTTCATTTAAACTCGTACGCAAACACTAAACATACATGTACATATGTATATGTATTCGGTTAAAAGAATATACTTGTAATTTTTACTAGAAACATACAATTCGAGTAAAGAGTTACTTTCTAGAAATCAAAACCTTTCCTCTCGAAACAAATCTAAAACATAATGGAGTAACGTACCCACAAATTATTCACTCTAACCGCTCGGAGTGAAACAAATAAGTTCCAAGAGTTTATTACTTTATGACTTTACCGTAGCAGGTCAAAACCCACGAACAGCGGGTGTCGGACTGCGCGTGCCTTTCGGCTTGCTTTCCGTACCTGTGCAACCATTTGTAGTCCTAGCAAGTGCATCATTATTAACCAGAGAGTAGCACCTTGCAGTTCGTCTGTAAGTATTAGGGGGACCGGAAAGTAATGTCGTTTCTAAGCATGTCGTTTTAAGGGTAGAAGTGGAAGCAAATCAGTGTCAGAAAATTGAGCAATTGTCAAATAGTCTTAAACAACCTTGTTCGACCATCCAAGAACATTTGCAGCAAATTGGGAAAGTAAGCAGGGCAGCTGTTTGGGTCCCGCGTAATCTGTCTGAAGAGAACAAATCTAACCGATGCACCACATGCAACTCATTGCTTCAACGGCACAATGCAGAACCCTTTTTTGATTGCTTGATCACTGGAGACGAAAAATGGGTCGTGTATGATAATCCAAAAGGCAAAAGGCAGTGGCTCTCCAAATGAATCACCACGAAGTAGTGCTAAACCAGGTTTACACCCCAAAAAGGCGCTTTTGTGTGTTTGGTGGAGTATTCGCGGTGTTCTTAATTTTGAAGTGCTGAAATCTGGATAAACCGTGAATGCTGACCTTTACTATGAAAAATTGGATCGAGTAAATCAATCTCTAATTAAAAAATGGCCAGCGATTGTCAACAGACAGGGCGTTATTCTGCAACACGACAATGCAAGACCGCATAGCGCAAGAAAAACGCTTAAAAAAAAATAAATGAATTAGGGTGGGACGTACTGTCTCACCCACCATACTCCCCCTATGTTACACCATCGGATTTTCATTTATTCCGATCGCTACAACACTTTTTAATTGGCAAAAGATTTGCAAATTTGGATGGTCTCCGAAATGCTATCTCTGGATATTTTGCTAAAAACCAATTGATTTGTACCGATCTGGCATTGAAAATTTGCACACTAGATGGCAAAAGGTTGTTGACAATTACGGTAATTACATCACTGATTAAAAATAAAAACTCATTAAAAATGAATGTGTTCGAATTGAATGTAAGAAAACGACATAACTTTCCGGTCCCTCTAATACATCTACCTCGGGGTCTTACCTTACCTAACATATACAACCACTTTGGAGACCAGCACCCTATAGCATCTACTATAGGCTC
Source organism: Mimumesa dahlbomi (assembly GCA_917499265.3). NCBI lineage: Eukaryota > Metazoa > Arthropoda > Insecta > Hymenoptera > Crabronidae > Mimumesa > Mimumesa dahlbomi. The sequence continues at coordinate 2,388,161 of OU824118.1, read as the reverse complement.
ATCTGGCTTGAATTAACGTCATTTCCTAAATCATACGTTGATTCGTAGCTCCCACTACTTTTGGCGTACGATACCTCGTGCTATAGTAAAGTTGAATAAGAGACGAAAACACGTCTCAAAAACTGCGTTACAATTATTCCATAACGCTCGCCGACCACGTTCTGGAAACCCGCCCGGCTCATAACACGCGCTAGAATTACATGCTTTACAATTATTAATATAATTTCAACTGAACCAAATAAAAATATTGTAGTCTTTTAACGCTAGTGCAACATATCTTTGCAACGGAAAGTTAAAATTTGTCTGTACTATTTTCGAGATATTTAATTATTAAAAGACATAGGTACCTACGCAAATTTGCAATAGTTTTGTTTTCTGATAAGTATAACTCGCACTGCAAATGATTACAATTACCTTTAGAACTCAATTTTGCATTGCTTTTCGCTGTACGCCAATTAATTAACATGAAGCCGTTATTTTCACGATTACTGTAGCGAATCTCAGAAATCAAAAAATAGAAAAAATGCAGATCCATCGTACAAAAGGTATAAGACTAACCTAACCCCGAATTACATCTAATACAGAAAAGTGTTGTCCGTGTTGTTTTAACGAAGCAGCGGAGAGCTTAATAAGCGCTAAAATAATTTCAAACTGGCAGACAGTTAAGTTGAAAATAAATGCAGGCGTGTAGAGTTAATGTAACTCGAAGTTCGCCCGTTTTTGCTAATTGCTTTTTGAATAAGCCGATTTCGATCCCTGTGCGATGCGGTTCACGTTTTCCATTATTTTCAATGCACCAAAATGTTCGACGTAGGATATATGGGCTGCGGAAAAAAAGTAAAAAAGTGCTTGTCTGAACGCTGATTTCCGTATCAGCAAACAAGCAAACAAAAATCGCTCGAATGATTTTTTCGTTACATGCATCAGTCGTTCGACTAACAAATGAAAACAATTTAAATCGACGACGATATAACAATGTCGAAAAAAAAGTTGGAACAAATTATTATGTAACAAAGAATTCCATATCTTCAGATTTATGACTAGAAAACATTGTCCAAAACTTTGAGTGACCGTCACTCCAAAAATGCTGAAAACCCTTTAAATAGAATTTTCAGAAACACCGTTTAAAGAACCGTTAAAAAATAGAAAATTATTTTAAAATATTGTATCTTATGTCACGATGGATTTCGATATCTGACTGTTTTTCTCTAAACTTATACAATTTAATTCGCTAACGAAATTTACCGGTGATATTGAAATTTGCAAAACTCTCCCATCCATGAAACAAAATATACGTTTGTCGGATTATTGGCATTAGCAACAGGGCGAATACCTCTGAAAACTAAACTGAATCATCGATCTATTGTCACCGATAGTATGTGCCAGTTTTGGTAGGAATAGCTGCTCTTGTGTGTGCTGTCCATTTTGTTAGTTGAATACGATATCAATTAGATACGGATGTCTCTTCTAAGCCATTACATAAAAGAGAATAAAACAGTATACAAAATAATCATTAACGTTATTTTACTTTTCTCTATTTCCAATATTATCCGAAATATTTTCGCGTGTTACTAATGATTTCGATGATATTTCAATAGATAAATTAAAATATCTTTCTGCATAGTTCAAAGATTAGATGTCAGACTATAAAATCAAATCTCATGATTGACCGATAGAACTTTCAAGGTCTAATATTATATTCGAACAAGTGAAATAATATCTGAATATTCTGAATACACGGATAATTCAGGTATCCGGATAATAGGATGGGAACTGTTACAAGAATTACTTATTCAATTTCAACCGTCTAGAACTATCCGGATACCGCTACTATTCATATAACTGAACTATTCGAACTATCCGGGTATTTGGAAGTTTCATTATCCGTATTTCATTATTGTATAACGGATAAGACTTAACGTGAATCACATAATTTTTAACTGACAATACAGCGTCTTGTAGTTTAATACGTTAGAATGAACTTGACATTTAATGTTCGAGCTGATTCGTTTGACCCAGATTCATTTCTCTGGATAAAGTGAGAAACATGAATGTATGGAAACTCGGTAATTTTAGTTCACCCGTTTTCTGCGTTAAACAGGTAGACGCTCTAGGGACGATTCCGTAGAATTTCTCGCTGATTAATTACCAAGTTTGATACTGCGGTTCTATTTTTAAGTGCTTTATAATGTGCAAATTGTTTTGGTGTAACACATTTGTAGAAGATGGTTATGGTAGGATGATATTGTGCTTCTACTAGTGGTAATATTCAAGAAACATTAATTGTATTGAGCTGTTTTCTTCTTTATTAACTAACTGGTTTTACTAATCTAATTCTTAATAATTATTAGTTGCAAAGCCGCTCACTCAGGTGGACTTTCAACTAAAGTCACAACTAAACTCTACGATTCTTCACTCAGAAGATCTCAACTGATTTTACTCAGAAATCTCTACCACGAATCCTCACTCAGAAGATCTTCTCTTACAGAACTCTATACAAAGAATCCTTCTCGACAATCTTACTACGAATCCTCCCTCTCAAAAATCACGGCACCGAATCCTCGTGGCGCCGCCCTTACGCCCTTATTCATACTCATTCACACTTTTCATTTTCACACTGATGAACTCACGCATTCACACTCGTGACACGCACCGGTTTTGGTCACGGTTCACACGCATTCTTCAACGTTCTCAGTTTACACAGTCACTCTAAACATTCAACGGCAAAACTGTCGCATGATCCTGTTACGTCAAGACTATGCGTCACGCCTCCAGCTTACGGAAACGGTGCGGCTTCGATTTGTTTCGACAAAGTCTGTGTTTTGCCCCCTTATGCGTCAATGGTAACACCACTTTACTCGGGATGGGACTGACAATGAGTCATACTACAGTCGTAAGGTGATGACGAAGGTGTGAGATCGTGGTGATGATGAGGTCAGGCTAATTGATGGTCGACACTGGTGATATATTCTTCATTAACTTTATATTTGTAGGAAAAATATTGAAAATTAGTTTGGTTGATTAAAATCTTCGGATAAACCTCCAAGTTTGTAGGAAATAAAATGATTAAGATTTGATTCTTGAACAACTCACACGACTCAGTGTTTCACTAATATTTAAACGATATATAAATGTTCACTTAATCTACACTTGCAAAAAGGACACTCCGTCCTGTACTCGCAAAACTCGCAAAACTCGCAAAACTCTCGCAATACTCTCACAATACTCTCGATACAACTCTCGCAAAATGTCTCACTATGCCTCCACGCGCTCAACTATCATTCTTCTCGTTTTCCCGTCATTCGCTTCCTTATATGTACACGCATTTTCTCTCTCTTATTCTTCATTCGCTTTCGCACGCACTTCATTCTATCTCACTCACTCATCCCTTATAACTAGGACAAGGGCCTACGGACTCGAAAACGCTCATTCCACTTATTTCTAAAACCCTACATATTTAACTACACTGACACAGATATGTTTTCACAGATTCTATTTATACTTGCATACTTTATTTCTTTTTACTTTTCTACCTGATCAGATATTTAGTCTTTAGGTATTAAAAAGGAAGGTTGATGATATAACTTTTATCGGTCCGCAGCGGATATCATCGTTCCAGAGTGTTTCTACAAATATCTAAGCGATTTCCAGTTACTCCTTGTCTCGACGATCACGCTTTGGAGATCGACAGTTATGGGTAGGAAAGTCGCCGTTCTTCGGAGCGTGTCATAGAATCAACATGTTTGATTATGTATTTATTGTTAATATTTTGTATTACAGTGGTATAGATTACTTCTTAACACATTGCGTACGGGAGACGAGAATTCTCGTCTTCAGTTTTTTTCGACTCAATCGACGATTTAAGGAACTAAAAATAGACTTTCTTGTTACGTTACCAGGGTAACGAAGTCTTGCGAATTCCCTTAACAAATGATGAGCAAAAAAAATGAATGTCAACTTTCTGAGAGCGTCAAAATTAGTTTGTCAGCATAGCCATTACATATAGGACTAAAAATGCGCGGGCCCTGGGAGCGCGTCGCGCGAACAGAGCGCCGTACGCAATGTGTTAATAATAGTTATAAACGTGGATCGCAAATACAAGTGTGAACGCGGTTTTTACAACAGAGCACATCGTGCCAGCATACACCGTGAACAAGAACAGAAGAAGAACGAAAAACAAAAGAAAAACGCTAACGCGTATCGATGTCCCAACACCGATCCTCACGCACAATCGCAGCCAGCGTCATAGTCCATCTATGAGCGGGGGCCCGTTTGAATCCTCAACCATGGACATTAGTCTATGAATATGTGTTCGGATTCTAACACAACAACTACGTCGAAAATTTACGATTTCCAACGACAGTTTGTTCTATTCCCGCTGAAGAATGACTTCGGTATTGGGTGGTAATGGCTTGAAAATACTCAAAACTCATGGATTCCAAAGTTTGAACATTTCACTGATTAAAGGTTCGAACCGAAATTTTTGCGCGTACTATTTTTACACCTTAAATGTACTTCGAATTGCGGGGGACTGTACATTTTTATGAAACGATGTTCTGACGCATTCAAATTTATAGTTCATAAAGTATTAACTCGTTGAAATTTTAGGGATTCCTATTTTTCCGCCTTAAAATTTCTACGTGACGCGTTTTCTATGCATTAAACTTTGTCTGACGTGAAAATAATGTGGCCCAAATCAACTGCGCCTCTTTAAAGATTATTCAAATACGCATGAGAGAGATTAACTCGTATAGCCATCGTTGATTGACACGAATAAAAATTGGAATCAGTAAATTACACGAAGACATAAAAAATGATCGTTTCATGCGGATGTCAAGTTTAAGATCTAGAACATCGGAAAATAGTAAACAAGTCAACAAAAATTCTCGTGCAACCTCATCATACATTTCAGCAAAGAAGAAGGTGCAATTTACGGCATGTATATACGGTTAATTTCCCACTTTTTCTTGCTTGACACTAGTAATTTACCATCGATAGAAAAAGCACTATCTTCAAGAAAGGTATTGCTTCCTTAGCTTGTCGCATTCAGCGTACCTCCCCTCCTACATTCATACATGAATCGGATAAGGAATGTATACGGGCATTTTCTTTCATTGTTCCAATAAATTTTAATAGTTTCAGTTCGAACTTTTTAATGAGTTCATGTTGGTAGAATTGGACGATTAATTTAGAACGTCATTAAATTTGTGATATATCGATGCTTAGAAGAAGGAAGTTCGTGAACCTCATGTTTTAGATATTTCTGGAAAGCGAAAGGTCTCTACATACAATTACGTTTTATTTATACGCATGGTAGTTGTTATGTTCTTATAAAAACAAGAATTTTTGTTTCATTTTTACCTTTGAGTTATTATCTTTTTATGTACATATATATGACGCACGAGAGGTTTATAATTTTGCGGAAATCCAACAGCAATAAATTAAAGGCGCGAAAATTCTAGTCACAGAGATTCAGCAATTCGAACAAATTTTACTGAAAAATCCAGTTTTCAAACCACTGGTAGGTATATTCAATCACTTCTCCATGTTTACTTGTTAAAAAATATATACATGTATGTTTAAACTCTCGGACTTTAAATTTGAAGAAAAAGTGTTTCAGTCGTATAATATTTCCCCAACTCCCAATGTTTCAAACCTCACCGTAAAATGTTGGTCCTCGCATGTCGTTTAAAAGACTACGAATTTATAGGCCACGTTAATACACGTGAGACTTGAATCGCGATCGCAATCAGTGCACTCACTATACCTGCGCGTCAGTATTCTGACCCACTTCTTGCCAAACAAGGCACGGAGTTGGGCCAAAACTTTCTGATTAAACTAGTGGTCCTAAACAAATATGATTATCCGGCGAGCGCACATATACACTACAATCTTGTTGCTTAGTACACTACATCACTTGTCTACGCTATCGAAAGGCGCCGAATTTTCATAATCTTTCGGATCCCAGAAATTATCTCAAACTTCTACAAAATACAAAGTTTTATAAAATATTTGTATCACGGCGGAAAAACCTAAATTGTTTTACCTGAATTTTATTATGAATTTAGATGTCAAGGGTATGCATACGCCTGTAGTCTACTTATTCTTAAATTAGTATACTTATGAATATTTTTTTGGGCAATTACCAAAGTTGAGAATTTTTAATTGCCACATGCGAAAGATTCGATCTTTGACTTCTTCACCATGTTTCTACCGCTTGAAAGTATTTTAATTTTGAAGCTTTGTGGCACGATATTCTTTGCTTTCAACTTTTGCATCTTCTGATTCCGAGAGTTGAAGTGTCTGAGTGATGGTTCTTCTTCTACAATTTATAATTTCTACACGCAAAGTGTTTCCTTTGATGCGACGATATTTATGCGCTGTAATGCATTTTTAATTGAATTCGTATCGCCTCAACATTTTGTAGTTATATGATTTCTCGTTGATTTACAATATATGTATGGAACTTGCGTGTGTTATGCACGAAGTGATCCGCAAAAAATAATAAACAGTGACGTGATTACATTTTCATATTTTCCATAATTTTTCACATTAACAGCAAGATATAACATAAAGATTAGGAAACATAACGTTTTCACATTAATCCCTTTATTCCGAAAGCACTTTCCGTATCTTTCCCTTATTTTATTTGAATGGCTACCAGAACAAACAATATGCAACTTAATATATACGTTGTACACTGCTCTTACACTAGCAATATGTTTTTAACATATCATTAGAACCCTGCAAGTACTCAGGAATATCAATGATAGCATTACCATTAATGTTACCCTTTTACTTGTTCGGTTCGAAATGGGCTTTCAAACAATAATTGTGCATAAAATGGAACCATTTCGTACAGTTTTATGGGCCAATAATCGTTTGAAAACACAGTTATATTTAATGTTTGAAGAAATTGTGCTGAAAAATACTCGTCCACGGGAACATTAGTGGCTGTTGTTAGGAAACTTCTTTTTATTTCCGAAACACACGCGTGGCGCTTTACGGACGGATAATAAAATATCGGTCCTTAACAAGAAAATATTTACATATCATGGAAAGTATCTTAATTAAAAACATTTACAGGAAAACTTTAAGAAAAGATCATAAATTAAGGTTAGGGTAATTTTAATTCACGTAATATTCGTCGGTGCAATCGTTTCATTCGCAACAAGTTTAATACTTCATAAGCTTTACATTCAGACAAATTTAACAAATGTGAAAAGTCAAAATTAAGGGGAATCAGCCTGTGTCGCACATCTCTGAAATGTAATAAATTAATCAATGAATTCTTCGCTGCAAACCACAGTTGAACTTTATTTATCGATCTCATATCCCTGTTTCGATCCCGAAGACTCTAACATAATACATTATTTTAAGCGCGGCATTTCCACAACTATTCTGTATTTCCCATTTACCAATAACACCGATTTCCCGAGACATCCGCTATAGTTTCACAAAGCCACTCTAAAATCTATACAAGTTGTATAGATTTAGTTCGTCGTCGCACATTTTCTCTCTAATTTTACTCGGGCGTTTCCCCCGAATCCGCCCGTTCTTTTTAACGACCCCTAATCCTCGGTAACTGATTTACCCTTGTCGGTACATATCTCGGGACAGAAGAGTTTAGGCGGGTAGAAAAATCGGTCGCGACTTAAACGCATTACTCAGGTGCGTTCCACCCCCGCCAAAGGACATTAGTCTGGACTTAAATGTAGCTAGAAATCGCTCGAAATCACGTTATCCCTTAAATCGTAGAGCGCGCGGAGCAATGGACGGTTAACGGGCAACAAGGGGAGGAGGGTGGTGGTTCGGAGAGGAGGGAGATGCGAGGGGTGGCTAGAAAACAGAGGGAAATAGAGAAAAACGATAGAGTACTGTACAGCTGGGAGAAGGGTTAACGATTAATGGCCAACATTGTTTTCCGTATTTATTTACTTTTGACCATAGTAAGTTTGCTTGAGTTCCAATTTAATGGGTAACGTTTCAGCCCGATCGCGATGCCATTCTTCTTTCGGAACGCCAAACTGTTTATGTGAAAAAATTGATGTCGAATTAACACCACTCCCACTCGCATTTCCTGATTCTGCGTTTTAGGGACGCCTACCGGCCGAGATGTCGCACTCATTCGACGATGGCTCGTAGTACGTTTTACGAGATGATTTTTAAATATATGTGAAAGCGAAAATTCGTTTGTTTTAGTTACCACTAGAGGTATGTTTGTATATTTAGTATATGAGAAACAAAGCATACCGGTTTTTGGAACTTGATGTTTTAACGTGGGTGGTTTGGTGTTAGTTTGTGCGACGACGGATAATATTTCAAACGTAAATAAAGTCGTTTGTTTGGTTACCATAAACGAGAATGTAATGTATGTATCATCCAAATGTTAGCACGATTGAATCGTGGAAATCGACAAGTTCAACCCTTGCCCAGTCTTTAACTGAACATCATCAATTAGCTGTTCCTGTAGTCGTCCTACCAACCAACACCTACCAACGAAATCGCACGTGACTCCCTCATAAATCTTTCGGAGCCTCGGTACATCAGCTGCAAACGCGATTCCCGATGACTGTAACTGTATACAATACCATTCACGAATGGTGCCCCACGAACTTGTGATTGACTTCAGGATTGACAACGTGTCAGATGAATACGGATAGCGGTCACTGAGCAATACGAATTAGGAGTGATAACGGTAATGGGCAAATAGCGAACGTCGGTGTCCGGTTAGATGATAAGAATAGTATGTTTGCAAAGTGATTAAGATCGACTCCGTGCCTCGTGATTCCGGAGTGTGTATATTCTTTTTCGTCGGTATTCAGATATCTACATACCCGGTACTATTCACGAACAGCCGTGAATACCACTGGAGCGACCCGATTCTCGCTGCGATTCTTGCTTTACCGAAATCTGACTTATCTGGAGATTTACTACTGCCCGGATGCCATCGGAATATCGGGAATCGAGACTTGTCCCCGTACTACGCGTATTTCGGTGCTGATAGAACGTCGATCGGCTGGGTTTGGGTTCATGCTTTGTTCGTTATAACACTGAAAAAACACTTAACACTGATATGTAAGTAAAATAGACCGAGGGCTTTGATCGGAAATAGGTTACGGTTTATTATTGGTACGTGTAAATATGACGAAATATATATATTTCGTCGAGGATAACACAATTAATTCGATTCTGTTCAATGTCTGAAACTGTAATATTTTTATCAAGCGTTATGAATAAACTTGACGTCAATTTATTGGTTTTTATATACATACATATTTATGTCAGATATGAAAATAAAAAGAGGGAAAATTTCCCGCTAATTATTAGGGGGACCGGAAAGTAATGTCGTTTTCTTACATTCAATTCAAACACATTCATTTTTAATGAGTTTTTATTTTTAATCAATGATGTAATTACCCTCGTTGTCAACAATCTTTTGCCATCTAGTGCACAAATTTTCAATGCCAGATCGGTACAAATCAATTGGTTTTTCAGCAAAATATTCAGAGATAGCATTTCGGGGACCATTCAAATTTGCAAATCTTTTGCCAATTAAAAAGTGTTGTAGCGATCGGAATAAATGAAAATCCGATGATGTAACATAGGGGGAGTATGGTGGGTGAGGCAGTACCTCCCACCCCAATATATTTATTTTTTTAGGGTTTTTCTTGCGCTATGCGGTCTTGCATTGTCGTGTTGCAGAATAACGGCCTGTCTGTTGAAAATCGCGGGCCACTTTTGAATTAGAGATTGATTTACTCGATCCAATTGTACATAGTAAAGGTCTGCATTCACGGTTTATCCAGATTTCAAGACTTCAAAATTAACAACACCGCGAATACTCCACCAAACACACAAAAGCGCCTTTTTGGGGTGTAAACCTGGTTTAGCATTACTTAGTGGTGATTCATTTTGAGGGCCACTGCCTTTTGCGTTTTAGATCATCATACACGACCCATTTTTCGTCTCCAGTGATCAAAGAATCAAAAATGGGTTCTGCATTGTGCCGTTGAAGCAATGAGTTGCACGTGGTGCATCGGTTAGATTTGTTCTCTTCGGACAGATTATACGGGATCCAAACACCTGCTCTGCTTACTTTCCCAATCTGCTGCAAATGTTCTTGGATGGCCGAACAAGGTTGGTTAGGACTATTTGACAATTCCTCCTAATAATTAGGTGTTTCTTATTAATTCATTTCGCATTATATTAATCCCCAGAATTCAATATTTCGCGAAATATATTCCTTATTTACCGACACAATATTGTAACTTTAAATAAATAATTGAGAAACATGTAATTGTCATACTATATGAATTTATTGAAAATCTGTGATGGGATCAAAAATTAGCAAGAAATATTAAATGTCCGATAAAATAATTCGAAATGTCCCAAAGAATGCGAATGAACGATCGAGTACGACCAAGGCGCACCGACACACCTGAGCTGGGCTATCGTCTGTGCGCCGCGATCGGAGTGCGAGCGCGACAGCAGATAAAGGAAAGAGACGCACTTATACGAGAAAAATTCGGACCATGGCGAAAACCGTGTTTGATGCCTTCCCCTATAGACGATCGCGCTCCCACACATGCCTGTCCGGCCTAAGGCCGTGTGCCTCGATAGAATGAATGCGACAGAGCGACGAAAAGAAAGAGATGAAGTAGTTGTTATCACTTGTTACTATGTTGCGACACACGTCAGAGAGAGAAACGAATTATTAGAAAGAGAGGGCACGAAAATCACCTAGGTGTAACAAGCATTAACAGTTGTGGATACCCGCGCGCACCCCGTACCCCGCAGTGAAACCATTTATGCTGTTGATTGTACTTGGCCAGAGACAGGACCTTGTTTCTTGATTTTTCCCGCATGTCTCCAACAGATTACATATAAGAATCTGTATTACCGACAGAAAAATTATCGTCGCATGGTATGAAAATCTGTTAGTTCGGTTTGACACCGACAGAACTCGCATAGTCGATACTGGAAAAGACGAAGCAGACGACTTATGGCATAAAAAAGACGTTCTTTTGACATCAAATATCTCGTTCCTGGGTGGACCAATGTTTTTGTAATTAGTCTCAATCGACTCGTCTCGACGCTCCGTATAAGAATATCATCGCACTTTTTCCGAAATTTGCCGCGTTCATGCCGTTTGAATACCCCGAAAACCCCGATCTAATAATTCCGGAATAGAGTCAAGGGTCTTCTCTCGTACTTGGCCCGAGACAAGACCTTGTCTCTTGATACCTTGTTATGGATAAGTAAGTACTAACAAAATTTCACATTAGTCTTTTCTTTTTCTATATGATCGTTATACAGGGTGTAACAGAAAGGGGCCACTTGGGGTTTATGGATAGAACGCATAAAAATAAGAAATAAAAGTCTTATAAGTCGTGGGCTTATTTTTTAAATTTTATAATAATATTAATTTTTTTTGGCTGTTTTCGCAAAGCAAGTCTCAATGCATTATCCACATTTTTCTCAACTTGATAAACAGCCTCTAACATACAAATAATCGCATATGTTTTTTATTAACAAGAATAAATACAACTTAATGGTTCTAGTCGTAGCAGCTATATTTTTTTATTAAACTTTGATCTTTTCCGGTCATATCGCAATCAAAATCGGTTTCCTACGACTTACCGTTTCGGAGATATAATTTTTTTAACTTTTTTTACAAAAGGGGTTGTATCTCCATAGGGGGTGGGCTGCGCCCACGACTTGTAAGACTTTTTTTCTTATTTTTATGCGTTCTATTCATAAACCTCAAGTGTCCCAGAATTTCTGTTACACCCTGTATAACACGGAATCACTTTAAACGGATGAACTGAACTTTGATTGCTTTAAAACGATTATTGTTTATTAGAATTGAAGAATATCGAATTGAATTACGAATTAAAATATCATTTATTTCCATGACAATATTTATTATTAATTTATCATACGATGTTACGCAAGTATTGAACGATATTTGAAACAAAAAAAATCTGTGTGTTAAAACCTTCATTGTTGATTAAAAACATATGTTTGTATCCGATGATACCCCAGATTTTACGTATTTTTGGTTTCATAATACTGAAGCATTGCAATATAGCTTTTAAACCTAAAATCAATGCATGTCACGTAGAATTCGAACAAATTCTTTGTTCCATATTTGAAACTCTATTCTTGCGATTTCTCTACAGATGAGTTTCATAAAACAGACTTCCACGTGGAATATTAAACGCTGGAATTATCCTTATACAAAAGGAAAACTTTCCATCAAGAATTAAGGAATATCAATGAACTCTTTGGATGAGCATAAATTGGAAAAACTTCTAAATGAAATAAGTTTGTGTTAAATTAGTTAGAGAAGTAGGGGATCAGGGGAAGTTTAAAACTATAAATACTACCTATGGAAACTAGGATTATACCTAAAACGCTTTGTGTCGACTTATCAAAAGAGGATCACCGATAATAGTCGAGGATTCAGGAAAAATCTTTCCTCGGATGATTAGCTGAGATCTGGTGAAACTCAACAGCGATATACCGGCACCAATGTTCTTATAATATTCGCGGTGAAGAATTAGTATGATAACACTGAGCTGCTAAAGTGGTCACTGCTACGGAAATATTTCGGTCTCAGGATTTCTAAGTACGCGTTGATATTTCAGTATTTTCAGAAAATTTCTTACAATTTTTCGCTTAATTTACTGAATTAGAATTTCTTACATTGTCATGACAGAAAATGAAAGTTTGAATCTTTCGTTTCACTTTCATGTTTTATACTATGGGAATTGAATGTAATTGAAAAATCAAGTCGAGTAAAAGTTTGTCCGACTAATGTCGAACTTACCACAGAAAAACGATATATCCAAACATCTTTCTTCTTTTACTCTTCGACGTTTGATATTTTCCATGAATGTTACTTGTATTTGAAAGAGAATGATCTACGGAGTTAGTCGAATTTTGTTAGTGTTTCATAATTCTATTGTTTGCTGATGTCCCTGTCGGCTCTAATTTCAGATCATTAATTATTGTAATGGGATGCAATTCCAAATATTTCCCGATAATTTGAAAATGCCCGTCAGTTTTTTTTGGCAAATGAAAGTGAATAATCCGTAATCGTGAGCTTGCATTTATCCGTTTTAATTCGACACCTACTAGCTCTTTTTCCGCGTAAATTGTAATCTCCAACTTGGATCCGTCCATTTTAATTTGGCATCGATTACGTTGGAAATAAGGCAAAATAAAAGCATTCGATAACACCATTCAATCCGTCCCTTGTACTGGGTAATAAATTATATCGATCGCAAACCGATACATTTGTGTCAAATAAAGAGCTTATTTAAATTGGTTTGCACGATAAAAATTTCTTCCGTGAAATTTATTTTCCTGTTTTAACTGGATCACTACATGAAACAATCAACATCAAATTTTTTATTCTTTTTATTTTCATTTTTCGACGATTTCATGGAGGAAAGAATTAATAATGAAATATTAAAGTTGATCGAGTACCAAAGCCATAAATCAATTGGATCCTTTTCCTTTTTTTCACAATTTCATTAATTTTATAATAGAATTACACAGTTTCGGTTTAACTACGCCACTGTTTCGAAACGTAATACAGTACCGTCCAGAGGGAAACCTTGATTTAACTGAGATACAAAACAAATGTTTCATCCAATCTGTACTGCCACTGCGAAAAGCTGACCTAGAAATTCAAAACTTGTTTTCTTTCTTTTTTCAAACGTTTTACGTTTTTTTGTAACGTGAGTGGCAGTGTAACGAGTTTCAGGTCATTCGGGGAGGGAAGCATAGCCATGTTTCCGTAAGTAGAATCCAGTAGCAGTTTTCAGAGAGAATTGTACAGACCGTTACACATCACGCATGGTTATATAATTAGCATACATCACACATAACGTAGTCTAATCCACTAGTTAAGCATAGCTCGAAGTACCTCGGGGTGTTCGAAAAACTAGAAAGCTTTGTACAATGTTATTTCTACTAAAATCTATTATATCTGGCTGAGCGATTCGGGGATTTCTAATGGGTATGTATCACTGTGAAATGTTTATTAAACTTGTACTAGAAATTATATTAAAATTTTAAAAAATTATACTTAAATTTAAAATTTTTTAGTTATTTTTTTTCATGTCTTCAATATACCGTGGCCACGTATAGTCCAGATGAAAATAAAGGCCAATTTTTATTGCGAAGATGTAGAGTAAACTTTACCAATAACTTTTGTTCAGCAGAAATTTCAGGATATCGAAATCTTGAGGTTTTTAACTTTCATAGCACAAGAATGTACTGAACTTGTCAGTCGACAACTTTTGTACTTGGCCCGAGACCAGACCTTGTCTCTTGATTTACAGTAATAAATGAAAGTTGCCAAAGTAAATGCTCGGATTTATTCAGTTTCAGCAACGTGTAAAGTAATTGATGCCATCGCCGATACGCTGAACAACGCAATAAGTATTTCACGTGTAGCGCAAAGATTTCGGCAAATAAGTAACAAGTTTCCGTGGGTGTCGCGAAACTTCATTTTCACGCTGAGAAGTTTCAGGGAGTTTAATGGCTTAATTCAGTATCATACGCAAGGTTATAACACATTGCCAACCTTCTTCGAATAACACCGGTTTACAATTTTCGCGAGCTCTATTTCAGTCACGCTTGGGCTTGTTCTTCCATATCATACCGTGAGCCTTCAACTTTCCGCTATGTTAGCGTCCCACTCTCGCGAAAATATTAATGAATTCGAGTTTATAACTAGTTTACGTCTTTTTATCAGACATCAATTGTTAATTATTGTAAAATGCTATCGGTTTCTTCAGACTTGGAGAATGATGTAAAAATTACTCTTTCCAGTTCGATAATTCAACGTTTTGGCCTCTATGACGATCGTTGTCGGCAATTGTCATACTTTACAAAACTAATTAATCAGTTCATTACTATATGTGAAAGAAAAGGAAACCGTTTTAACATATTCTAAAACTTGAATAGTGATCTAGGATAGTAACACAGCAGGTTTATTAATACAATATAAGATACATACAGTTTCGAATAAGATTGTTTCTTTGTCAAGGTATTAAAAGACTACGTTATATTTCCGTCTTTACAGTCGTAACATATTTCTTATAAAAGTGGTTTGGTAGCTAGAAAAAACGGGAAACGAGAAATTAAAGTCGGCGGGTATACGCGGGAATACGCTTAATAATACTGTGCAACAAATTGAGACATATTTAAAATTTGCCAATACCCATTGGGTTACTACTATAGATTTTCTCGCCCTAAACACGGATCCGGCAGCAGAAATGTTCTGTAATCCACAGTTTTTGAGAAATTTGAGTTTTTCAAAAATCGGCACATTTTCGTAAAAATGAAGTATTACGTGAAAACTAGAAACTCTAGAGAGTTCAGGTTAGTCGTAAAAGATAGAGGAGAGTTTCCTGAATATGGCAGTGTATACATTTATTAATATCTGTTGTTTTTAATGGTTATAAATAGCCATCAAATTTAAAAAAGAGCCAATGTGCGAATTTTATACGTGATACTTATGTACTTTTACAAAAAAAACTGCTTATCTTAGAGAAACTTACTAGCCAGCATCGGATTTTGCAGACATGTCGGAAGAAGAATCCATTCAGAAATAATGTCGGAACGGTTTCCTATTCGGACAGGTCGAGAAAATATCCATCGGTAACGTGCGCCCGGTATTTTACCGCCTCGAGTACCGTAGCTACGGCAAAATACCGGGCGCACGTTGCCGATGTCGGAAAAGTATTTTTCGTAACCGCGGAAATAGGTATTCTTGGCATTAATATAATTGCAAAAAATTAAATACTTCCCGGAAACAAGTGGTTCGTTTCTGCGAATTTTTACTAATTCATTATTGAGTGGTCTGAATATACGGAAATAACGGTGACCTATTTATTGATAATGTTTCTAACTAAAACTGATTTAAATATAACAGATTTTGAAATCGAAGATTATTACGTGCCACAATTTTAAAAATACGTTCAACCATTTTCCCAGAAAAGGTGGACACAAAAAAATGAAAGTTAATAAATTGACATGATATTTTTCACCCACGGTGTATACCAAATTAGAAAATTCCTATAGCACGACTGCCTATGTAAAAGATAACCCAATTTGTCATATCGCTTATGTCGTGATGTTTACGAAATTACAACAAGAATTTTTACATTATCCAACCACGTGTTCTGGTTTTCCTAGAGCAATATACTGAACGCTGCACGAAGCGGAATGCACGTTTGTACGATTAAGACGACCTTATCAGTTAGTTTAAAGCGCACTGTTATATTGAAAAATTGAATATTAAGCAATCTTTTGTTTTTTATTCTCTGTTATATAATATTGTTACGGTCATGCTTGGTAGAAACGTATAAAATACCGAGACGGCTAAAAATTAAAACGTTTTGTTTTACAAGGAGTAGAACATTTGTCTACAATGGCTGGATATTCGGTTATATTTGGAATTGTTATTACGATTGCAATTACTCTAGTTCTAAACTGTGTCACTGGCGAACCTACCTCTGCAATGACGCGTGGAGAATGGTTAGACAAACTGTTTCCGGGTCTAAAGAAACCGGTGAAGTATTTTTTACATGTTGCAATTAAAATAATTAATTAAAAACCATTTCAATTGTTGACAATAGACTTGGAAATCACTTTCGCGATGTTATATATTTGATGTTATCTTTATTTAAATTAATTTATGTGTTAACAATATTATTGAATTCTCTACTCGAAGTAGACAAATTTTAATCCAGAAGCGATGTGGCACAGAAATTATAATTTTTAAAAATTTGAGACGTAGAAACATTAACGCTTAAAATTTCAAAAAGTTTGAAACTAATACAGTTGCGCTGGTCTATTAATGCTACCGTCATGAAATATCAGTAATTTGAGTACTATATTGAAAAAAAAATATTTAAAGAAGAATAAGTATTACTATAAAACAAACTTTTAACTTTGCATGCTTTTGTATATATGTTTTCATTCTACATCGTTTATCTGTTGGTGTTTAAGGCTGAATTGCATCCAAATAACCACGTCGTACCTGTAGTGGGATAAAAAATCCATGATACCTTCGAAAAAAATAAAATCCATTGATGTTACAGTGGTACGTACAATTCTATTAAAATATTTCGTTAACCATGAAGTAATATTCTATAATTGATATTTTCATCTGGTCTTATAAAGATAATACTGTACACATAATAATTTAGCAGATATTTAAAAGGGTCATAATTTTATGTACATGTATTAATTTTGTTTATTTTTTACATTACAGATATTCTATGCGCTAATTTTAATTAATGGCGACTTTTATTACTAGTACTATTCAGTGGTTTTGATATCTCGGCTAATTGTACAATAAAAAATTGTTATCAGCATTCGTGGGAAGTAATGATAATATTGAAGATGTATTATATTAATTATTTTTCACAAAAATTTATATCAGCAAAAAGCATCGAAAATGCAAAGGTATAGGCCAAGTACAAGAGGATGTGACTTTGGAATAGCTTGCTCGTTAACGTAAACTTGATTATACGAAGTATTTGAAATCGAACAAATGCGAGCAAGTACAAATTATTGTACAGCATCGACACGATGCTATCGCTAAGTAAATATATTAAATTAACTAAATTTCCCAAAAAATGATGTCTCCTCATTTAATTAATAAATCTGTTTAGTGCTCGACTAAATATATTTGGTGGCCCGCTTTTTACGAAGCTTGATGTCCAAAATGTAACGTAACAGATATTTGTACTCATTTCTAAATTAACAATTCGGATGCATCTGAGTGGAAAAATTGAACAAGTTAACAATCTGGATGTGTCTGAAAGAAAATTACACATACATATTGCCATGTGTTTCAACGATTAATGATAACATAAATTAAAAAGAAACTTCATGAGATATTTAGAGGATTTTCATTCAGCACAATAAGAAGCTCGCTGTATACTGTGTTTTAACAACTCTCTTTTAATGTCGAACATCCCGAACTATTTAAGCTTATTTTTCACCATCGAACCTTCGTAAAAAGTAGGCCACCAAGTACATTTAGTCAAGCACTAAACAGATTTATTAATTAAATGAGGAGGCATCATTTTTTGGGACATTTAGTTAATTTAATATATTTACTTAGCGATAGTATCGTGTCGATGCTGTACAATAATTTGTACTTGCTCGCATTTGTCCGATTTCAAATACTTCGTATAATCAAGTTTACGTTAACGAGCAAGCTATTCCAAAGTCACATCCTCTTGTAGTTGGCCTATACCTTTGCATTTTCGATGCTTTTTACTGATTTCACTTAATTCGTAGAATATTGTTAAGTATCGTAATGCTTTTATTAAAATACTTGTTTTTAAAGAAATATGGGAATAAAGAAATCAGGGAATGCAGGTACCAAGGAATAAATAAGGGAATACAGGAATGAAGGAATAAAAGAATGTCGGAAAATAATGAAATAAACGGATCTGATTAATATGGTGATATGATGATGATATACGATGATATGAACGAATATACCAAATTTTCCTTTAAACGTTATTTCCGTTTAAGAAATATAGTAATAAGAATTATGTATTTATAAAATTTCAAAGAGTTTTTTGAAGAAGTGATACAAAAAAATCAGAGACTCTTCCGGAGCCAGGAAAATTTCAATCTATAGGTACGTTTCAGGTCAAGTATACAAGGTTCTCGCAGAATGTTAGACATTGTTTAAAAACTTGCATATATTGTGGGTAATATTGAAAAAGAAAATACATTTGAAGGAATTACCAAAATATTAAACATTTAATTATTGCAAGATAGTGCAGGACGTGTATATGTTTGGATTTTAAATTCTCAATTCGGAAATTATAATAAACATAGAAGTGTAAAAAAACGGTTTAATTACACAAAAACCATCTTATTAAAAATGTCTAAATTTCAAATAATTGTTTGTATGAATTGTTGAAGAATGCTTTTGATTTCTAGAACTTTTAGAACTTCAATATGGTCCTATGTATAACGTTGAAAATGTTTTTCAATTTACATACAACAACGTCATCGTGTCCTCTAAACGTACCTATACTTCAAAAATCTATTTGAAGAAAAAATAGTTTTTTTTAAATCATGAATTTTTTTATTACCGTGGCATCTTCTGATCTAATTTTGCAGTACACCTGCAGAAAAATATACTAATTTCATTGTTAAAATGTATAGGTAGGTAATATCATAACACTGTTATAAACAGATACGGAACAATTTAGAGATTCGATATCCGAGATAGTAAAGTTTCAATGCAAAACATATAACAAAGATTTGTTAACAGTACGGACAACTACACGTTTCGGACGGACCCAAAAATTTGCTTACTTCATCATGGAGGACCTGTTTACAGAACAATTTGATTATGTACTAAAAAAAAAGTTTGTAGAAATGTAAAGAGACGCTTTGACATGTATCCAAGTTCTAGAAACTAAATACCTTTTTACAACAATTTATGCAACCATTATATTAAATTTATAAATTATTGATAACAGTTTGATATTTTCTGAGCTCCGTACTAATGCGTGCATCAGGGAGGTGTCTTTCTTCCTCCCTCTTTCGTATAGTTATCGTTCTCTCTGTGGCGTACTATGGCTCGGGATATCAACAACACTGCATTCGACTGCATACTTTGTCTCTATCTTTCCGTCACTCCGTCGCGCTCGCGCTAGCGAAACACCCGAACGTGGGCCGACCAAGCATGTGTGATAGAACGTTTGACGACGAGGAAGGTATCAATGCGAAATTCATCGACGTCCGTATTTGTCTTGCATAAGAGCCTTTCTTTTCTTCGATCTGTCTGTCGCGTTCGCAGTGCTCGAAATACGATCGTCGAGAGCAAGTGCGACGGTGTGTCTTTGCCGGTCGCGGCTATTCTTTCATTTTATTCGAAACATTTTTCTAACCATTTTATCGGGCATTTAACACTTATGTCCAATATTTGATCCCACAGTGCCGCTGAATTTTAATTAAATAGAAATGGAATAATAATTAGATGTTTCTTAATCATTCATTTCGAGTTATGTATATCCCCATGATTCAATATTTCGCGAAATTTATGCCTTATTTACCGAGACAATATTGTAACTTTAAATAAATAATTGAAAAACATATAATTGTCATACTATATCAATTTATTGAAAATCTATGATACGATAAAAAATTAGCAAGAAATATTAAATGTACCATAAAATAATTCGAAATGTCCTGAAGAAATGAATGAACGATCGCGATCGACGAAGGCGCACCAACACACTGTGCTCGGCCATCGTCTGTGAGTCGCGATGGGAGTGCAAGCGTGACAGACGGAAGGAAGGAAAGAGCGGCTCTTATGCGAGAAAAATTCGAACCATAGCGAAAACCGCGTTTGATGCCTTCCTCGATCGACGATCGCGCTCTCACACGTGCCTGTCCGGCCTAAGGCCATGTGCCTCTATAGAATGAGTGCGGCGGAGCGATGAAAAGATAGAGATGAAGTAGTGGTTATCACTTGTTACTATGTTGCGACACACGTCAGAGAGAGAGACGAATTATTAGAAAGAGAGAGCACGAAAATCGCCTAGGTGAAACAAGCATTAACAGTTGTGGATACCCGCGCGCACCCCGTACCCCGCAGTGAAACCATTTATGCTGTTGATTGTACTTGGCCGGAGACAAGACCTCGTCTCTTGATTTTTCCCGCATGTCTCCAACAGATTACAAATAAAAATCTATATTACCGACAGAAAAATTATCGTCGCATGATATGAAAATCTGTTAGTTCGGTTTGACACCGACAGACCTCGCATAGTCGAAAGTGTGACACTGGAAAAGACGAAACAGACGACTTATGGCATAAAAAAGACGTACTTTTGACATCAAATATCTCGTTACTGGGTGGACCAATGTTTTTGTAATTAGTCTCAATCAACTCATCTCGGCGCCGCCTCTAAGAATATCATCGCATTTTTTCGGAAATTTTTTCGCTTTAATGCCGTTTGAATACCCCGAAAACCCCGATCTAATATTTCCGGAATAGAGTCAAGGTCTTCTCTCGTACTTGGCCCGATACAAGACCTTGTCTCTTGATGTTTAAGCAAAGAATATACAACGTATGCTCCACTTTTTCAGATAGAAGTACAGAACTTTTTAAAGCATGAATTAAAAAATGCATTTTAGTCACATTCTTATGCACAATTTAAGGGTCTCAGTTCCCCGCGGATTGCAATTAACTCGTGTATTCGCGACGCTTAATTAACAAAAATATTATAAAGTATCAAAATTTTTGTCTTAAAAAAACAACCACGTTGGGAAATTTTTCATCTTGCCCTCAAATACTTGTAAACATACTATAACGAATTATCTCCACGTTAAATGCTACATCACATCTTCCTGACGTTTCTATCTCCATTTAGCGTTTACTGTTTCACGAACTTCAGATTTTAAACACTCGTCAGCGAAATTTGTCTAGTTCCATTGCTGTAATTACCGAAGTACATGACGCACACGAAACGTGGACTACCAGCCGGTCGCGAAAATATTATAATAATGCAAAATCGCCGACCGTAAAATTGCAACGTATCCGGTATGTCGACTAAAATATTCATCCTCATCTTTTTTCTGTACGACGTTGATATTTCTCGCACAGGGCCGTTTTGCATGGAAATGCAATGAGACCGTCTATCGCGAGTTTAATTAAACGTATACGGAAGCGGATAAAACCCGGCGGATTATGGAATAGAGAAATGATTGTACATTTTTTTTTGTACTTTTTGTGCAAAGACTCTTTAGTAAATATTTAAACTTACCAACGATATCTCGCATTGTTGGTAGAGTTGCTACGGGGTCCCGTAGCAACAGTCGTATTTCAATGTATTACTTATTAAAAGGAGCGTTTCAAAACTTTTTATAAAATAATTCCAGATTCTCCGGGAGAAGTAGTTTTAGTCGAAATTTATATGCTTTAGAATTCTTGAATCGACTAATCTTTATATATAGCGCTTCATACGTAATAATTTTAACGCAAAGTAGTAGTATGAATCTTGAGCAGCTTTCGCATTTTGGAGTATTAGTACGCGTTAGTAGGTATAAAATAATAGGTCTAAATATAAGTGACCAAGAAAGTAATATCCCTTTTTTTATCTAATAAATGTACTTAGATCGTCCTCTTCTTATAATGTGTACCACGTGTATAACGTGCATAACGTGTATAACGTGTATAACGTGTATAACGTGTATAACGTGTATAATATGTATAACGCGTACCACGACAAATATTCATACGGCCATCGAGTTCAGCTAGTCAAAAATAAAAGGAAATTACATATTTTAATTAATTTTAGCCGTTGACATTAAAATGAATTAAGCTCCAGTGAAATGGCGTAACCACATGTAAGAAAACCCAATATTGAATTTTCTTAAAATTAAATTCTGCCGCTTATCTCAGACGCATGTCTAATTACATAGTTACAAGGCACGCATGCGTCTGAGCTGAGAGACGGATGATAAAAAATAGAATGTAAGAATATAGGTTAGAGAAATTAGTAAACACTGTGATAGAAAAGCATAGAGGAATTGAGAACTTTAAATGTCGTTTCGTTATTCACAGGTACTGTAATTTAATGTTATATTTAGTTATAAGATACCAGTTGAGATAATAATAAATCGTTATTCACAGAAACTCATCTAAGTTTTGTCAGCCCCTATGCCACATGGTGTGACTAAACCTAGGACACATTATACACATACAAGATTAATAAGACTCTCATTTGATTCACTAATTGGATTGTCTTTATTTACAGTTAGCAACAGCTTGTTCTAGCTCGGCAAATCTCCGGATTCTGCATTGTTTCATTTACATTGTCGACATGTTGCAAGTAGAATTGATAGCATAATTGAAAATGGTGCTCTGAACAATCGTCACGTATCGGTAGGAGAGATATTAGTACAAACAAGGGAAATCGAGTAATGTTTCTGTCAGGATCCGTTCGTGTAAGTATAATTGAACGTCGCCACTGAATTAAGGGAAAGCTGCGTCATTAGCTTCGGGGAACTTGAAATAGACGTGACAATGGAAAGGATGCAATGGCCATTCCATTCCCCGTAAGTAACTCATGTTCCAGACTTCGATTAGGTTCTTAAGTGAAGCCGGAAACAGAATTTGTAACAGCTTGCTCCTTGCCAACTACGCGATTCCATTTACTGATTCAAACGCCATACATATACTGTGTATACATACATACATACCACTACGCAATAACGAACGCAGTAATAGCGTCGTTCGATATTAAAGATTAATAATGATACATTGATCCATGTAATTTGACTATCAGTCCCCGACGGGTTTTAATAATCCAGCGTTACAAAGGGATGCGGCTTGCTTTTCTTTGTTTTTTCGTAGCAAGAAAATGTTCCTCGATCGGTTTAACACTATTTTCGAATACAGCTTCCGAATCAAATGGAAAAATGTGTAGGCGGGAGCGTATACAATGTTGTATCTACGTATGTACATACAAATAAGATTCTCTATTTCATGTAGCTCTCATTTTGTTCTCTATTTTCGTTGCAAACATTCCAAGCAAATTCGCACGCAGTTTTAATAATAATATCAATACTCACGGCTGTCCTGATTTTTACATTCGATTCCTGCCAAAATTCCCATGCCAAAGTCTCAGTTTCGCTCAGAAATGTCTGTCTTTTGGCGGTTTAAAAATTAAATTCGCGTTCCTTTCGAAGGCTCCAGCAGTTAAGGTGGAATTTAGAGATGAACTTGGCAAGGCCTGTAACGTTTCCGAATACGGATGTCGTTTGGGCCGCATTAATAATACGTTATCGATTAATGGCAGATATTAAGTGTCGGCGTAATGAACATATTATGCCATCGGTTTATCAAGTAGCAAGCACTTGGAGGCAACTAACATAAGTTTATATCGCTAAATCCAATTACGTCTCTATTATGCCTCGTTCGATTGAGACCCACGACTTACAAGGTACACGAGAAGTAACTTAGTTCTCACGATATTCGAACCAAGGTACGTCTAATCTGTTAACCTTCCACCCGTCGTTTGCTCTCCAGATGTTGCCCGAATAGTGATTAGAAACATTTTGCAATAGCGGTTTACAAAGCGACTCGCAACTCGCGCGATAAAGTGGCGCCAAACTCATTCCCTTCCCATCGAAGTATTTCAACAGGTTTCTGCTTTTCTTAGATATTAATATTTTATTGGCAGGGTGTCTGGTTAGTTTGAACAGTGACCGTCACTAGACGTGTTTTCGAACAATGGGGAATAGTTGATCATTATGTTTTAAATTATCATAGCCATTAAATAAATAAAGTGAGATATTGATTTAAAAATTTAAAAAGGTTTCGTTTTTTTCTTTTCATATGTGTAACATTATCAAAGTTACATAGGATTTGATGTACTTACTAATTTCAACATTTTCTTGTTATCGTACGATATTTCGCAAGTACCAAAGCAATTTTACTGTTTCCACATTGCGATACGATTAATTCGTATAAAACACGAGTCTAAAACGTAAAATGTGGAAATGTTATTTAACTATCACAACGGTTGTTTGTAATTTCTCGCAAATTGGTAAAATAATCTGTTGTGCGGAAAATAGACGGTAGAACTTAAGATTTTCAATGCGCGCAGGAAATTATCGGCCTCAGTCGGTCTGCTATAGAATATTAAAAGCAGAAGAGACTCGAGAGAGTTCTAAGGATATTACAAAGCCCGCGAAAATATTACTCTGAGATACCATCTTTTCATCTCCCAATGCATAGTACATAGGAAACTAAAATGACTCGCAATGGGAAATCATGCGCATAATTTCGCGCTTAATGATTGAAGCAATTAAGGTGAATCGAACCTATTACCGGGAAAACTGAGCCTTTGAATCCCTCATTGTTTGGAATTAAACCTGTACTGTTACTTCGGTATCTTAATTGTCGCGGTACTTGAGAAATCTCAAAATGAATTGTGCTTTGTCATTAATCTCCAAGGAATGGAGGAATTCCTTTTGCATACCTCTCGCAGAAAATATGTTCATGTCAATCGGAACGATGAAACGACTGAAGTAGATTTCGTGGAATCTTCAGAAAACTAACCGTGTGCCCTTATTTGGTTTGGTTCGAGATTTACGCAAAATTCGTCCTACTTAACAATCAAGTAAGTTCTCTGGGCGGCAACGTTTCGTTTCGCAGAGTACAGACGAGTCTAATTTCAACATGTTTCTCTCCTAACGAACATTACAATAGTGGAGGAATTTGCATTATCGCGGGTTTAAAATTTCTCAGCGACTGACGGAGAAACGTCCGGGCGTAAAATTCTACGATCTGCGACATTCGCGGCACAGAATTGTTCGCTGCCTAACAATTGTTTTTGGAACTTAGAAACAGCTGGATTGTGGAAATCTCAAAACCCGAAGCACTCAAAACGGTAAGATATGTACTACGTTTCGAAAATTCCGAGATCGTCAAGATATTTTAATTAGCCTTTTCTATAAGACTTATTGATTATTATATTCGAAATTTAAACTTGGGGCCGTGAAGCGATCAAACGTTTAATAATTTGGATTGTCAAATTTTGTTTCTATTAATTTGTATGTAATTGAGAACAAATATAATAAATTTCACCTTGGAATTTTAAAGATGAAAAATTAAAGCTTTAAAAATGACAAAGTTCAATAACTTCGTGGGACAAGCAATTAAATAACACAGACATTTAAACACAGTACTCTATAGAGGCATGGAAAATTCAAACCGCTTAACAACTTGATATCAAGAAATAAATAATTAATGTTTCATAGATTCATGGAAAATTTAGTTTGAAATTTTTAATAGTATTTCTAAATATTTTGTAATATTGCGAATTATCATAGATGCTTCTTCTGCGTAACATTTGCTAGTTGTAGAATTACCTTTATAGTAATTGTTATGAATGTCACATAATTTACTTCACCGTCACGGAAGGAAACGTACTTGCTTCAACATTCAAATTTTCTTACGCAGATGTTACATTATTTTACAATTACATCGAAATTCAAGAGTTGTGTGACGTGGAGGAACAATGAGCTAGGTATTAAATTGTCAAGTTAGAAACTCGCTAACAGTTTTGCGGTGTTAATTAAGAACGTTGTTATCATAAATCCAACTTGGAAGTAATGACAAACTGATTGCTCATAAGTATCATGGTTATGTATATAACATGCCCCAATGGCAAGGAACTAAAACTTTAGAATGTTAGAAATTTCTATTTTAATGGAAACAAAGTAAGAAATTCAATTAACTAGTACCTCTGTTTAATGTTGGGTTGGCAACTAAGTAATTGCCGATTTGGTCAACGAAATAAAAGAGTTTTTTTTACTTATAATGAACTTTAATTTATAATGTATTTTCCATTTTGTTCGATAACCTTTTGCCATGTCTCTGATAACTTGAAAATTCCACGCTTGTAGAAAGTCTAATCCTTTTCGGTCAAAAACTGCGTTAGGTAAGATTTTACAGTTTTCCCACGAAGGGAGTTATCCAAGGATCGAAATAAATGATAATCTGATGGCGCCAGATCCTGGCTATATGGTGGGTGTACCATCAATTCCCGACCAATATCTATCAATTTTTGACGAGTGGCCAAAGACGTGTGCCGCCTAGCATTGTCGTGGTGGAAAATGACACCTTTACGATTGATCAATTCTGGTCGCTTTTCCTTATCTGCTGCATTCAATTTGTCCAGTTGCCGACAGTAATAGTCCTCCGAATTAATCGTTTGGTTCCTTGGAAGCAGCTCAAAGTACACCGGACCTTTCTAATCCCATCTTTTCATCTCCAGTGATGATTCGTTTTAAAAACGGATCGAATTCATTGCGTGTAAGCAATAAATCGCAAGCGTTGATGCGCTACGTCAGATGAATTTCTTTCAAATCGTGCGGAATCCAAACATCCAGCTTCTTAATGTGCCCGACACGTTTTAAATGCTTCTCGATGGCTGTATGTGAAACATTTAACTTCTCTGGACTCTCCCGTGTAGTTATGTGACGATCCGCTTCGATGATGGTTTTGATTTCATGCTCATTAAACTCAACTGGTCGACCTGAACGTTGGTCATCTTTAAGAGAAAAATATCCACAACGGAATTTTTCAAACCAATTTCGGCATTGCCTTTCTTTAAGGGCTTCATCACCATATACATCACGTAACTTTTTGGCAACTTGCGCTGCGTTCTTTCCTTTACGGAAATAATAAAGCAAATTATGGCGAAAATGTTCGTTTTTGCACTCCATATTAATATAGAGGTAAACAAAAATATCATAAAAATGGGGGTCAAAGACATCTGAAACTGAAATCGGCAATTACTTAGTTGCCAACCCAATAACATGCACCACATGGCAAGGAACTAAAACTTTAGAATGTTAGAAATTTCTATTTTAATGGAAACAAAGTAAGAAATTCAATTAACTAGTACCTCTGTTTAATGATGTGATCTACATAATGATTACGAAAATCGAATTAGACACATTTTTTGTGACTTAAAAGCGTTGAACTCAATACGGTAAGATTTATTCCAAGTATTTCAAGATTCACGTTAAAGTAAGAAAATTCTATAATTTTTTCTATTTTGATTCGTGCAATCTCACAATTAATTCATCGACCGTAATATTTAAACTGAGTCTAAATTTATATTTTTAAACTGGTCATCGTTACTGTCAGCCCTATAATCGTGTGAGCTGAAATTGTTCGAGGTAACAATTAAATTAAACGAATTTAAAAATTAGATATATGAAGAAGAAGAGTCTCGGTTCAGCAACCCGTGTTTACCGATATTTTCTCTCTGCACCGGTAAATTTATAATTAACTGACGTAATTATAGCTTTGCGCGTTTTTAACCTTGGAACCTTGTTCTCAGATTAAGAATGCGTAAATAACTTGAGATCTGCTATATGCAATTTGAACAAAGAAGAATTACCAAATATCGCGACTATTGTGTTTCAAGGTGATACATACTACGCTCCAAAATTTCTGCGTCACGAAACGAAATCTTCAAATTTTACCGCAAAAAAATCTTCATCATTTCGGAAATTATACGGGATGAAATTCATGGATTTAAGAACATTTTGCCCATTGATATTCTTGCACATCGAAACCTCTTAACTTGCGACAGATTAATACTAAACAATGACAAATTATTACAGTGTACGTGAGCTATAAATATGAAAAAATAGTGACAAAGTGTTCGAAAGAGCTCCTTGCTGTCGGCCACGATAGTACATTGTTTAATTATAATTGACAACGATCTGGACTTGACATACAACTTTTCACAATTCCTTTTTGAAAGTTTCGAAGGGTCGGGACGCTACTGTTGACAGCAGCTTTTGTTGGGATCAGTAGTGTCACTGCATTCACTCAACGTCCGTTAGTATTTTTAATCGCGATGTTCTGTTTCTCTTTGCTTTCGTGAACACAGATTCGTAAACTTGTTTGTTCGCGTTTGATAGTCATTCGCGATATTTTATCATAATTAATAAGAAAATGCCATCAATGTTATTCAGGGGCCTTAATATCGTGTGTCCATAATTTTAAACCCTCCTGACACTAACGACATGGCAGCGCTGTTGCAGTTAATCAAAAATGGTAACTTTGTGCCATAAAACAAGAAATTGCAAGAAAAGTAAGGACATCAAAAACTTCCTCGTTTCCCGATGTACTCTAAATTAATGAAAATAATTCTTCAATTGTGATCCCTTTATCTAGCACCTTCACAGGCAAATTTAGGAATGCTGCTGAGAAAATCAGAAGAAAAAGTCCCTCGCGGTGATCAGATTGTCCACAAAAGTATGAGAATTTCTTTTGTTCAGAGTATAATTTCGCGTTCACTTTGGATTTTTAAAAAGTCCAATCATCGTAGCTATGAAACCAAAGTTATCGTTGCTAGTAATTTACGGTAACACACTCAATTGGGAAGGTATTCCCCGTCGTTCTAACTAATTCTAGAGAAAATGGCTCCTCGCCCTGTGTCGACCAAATTACTCGCTGACCTATGATCACTATTGACATGATCGATCACGCTCTGCCTACCTCCGAGTCAAGCATTGCCGCGTCATCGAACAGCAGTATTCGCATCCAGCATACTATGCACTTTCTTGCGTGACCAGCCTTGAACTTAGCTCACAGATTAATAAATCAAATCAACAACTGTTTCCACGCAAATCAGCCCCGCTAAACAGCAAAACACATATTAGACGCTACACAGCCATCGGACAGTACTCTTTGATCCACCCACCTTTCTCTAATTAAAAAGCAAACCAATCAACGATGTTCAAGCCGTTGGCGTCCCTTTCAGAAGAAGCACACTGAGCACCATGGACAAACGACAGAATGAACGCAAAATAGAAGGGAAAGCGTGAATCGATAGTTAATTGAAGTTTCAAAGGATGAAATTGACGACATGCCGTCCGGCCTAGAGATATGAGTAACCGGTATTAAATCCCGACGGTGGTGTACCTCGGTTGGACGGTGTCACGGCATATGGAATGACTGGTACCCTGTAGTATAATTACGTCAATACCGAATTTCCCTCTGAACAGACAGCGTACCGTACATTCATGTTCCTCTAAACCTCTGCTCTATTATCAGAGTTCCTTGTCAGCAGCTGGCACGTCCGATCCGTCTCCAATTGCGCGACCAAAGCTTGCATAAGCTGACCACGGAATCGAATTCGAACGAGCGAGCTACCTTCTCTAGTCCTGGTCGCTTCGCTACTTTGAATTATGCACACCCCCGAACGTGTTGTTCGACGACGTGAATGTTGCAAGATACCTAAAGGCGGACCCACAATTGCATCTTGTGTAACTAACGGCGGAAAAGACACGGAAACCACTTTGCGTACTCCACTTTCCCCCTCCCCCCTCTCCTAACAATGTCTGACGGTCGAAAGTGAATCCAACGTGTCAGTCGGAGATTTGGTCTTCATGGTTGTTAATGAAGGTAACTCGATAGAATCCCTTTGTAGATAGCTTTTAGTGGTGACTTATTGTAGCCGTATACAATGGAGATTTTTCTTTGCTTGGGAAAGAAAAGTTGTGTTTCCGGAATGCGAAACTGATGCGGATGGAACTTACAAGGGGAGGTTACGAGCAAGTTCAGTGCTTTTCGAAAAATTTCATCTAAAACGGTAGAGGTGATGCGTATGAAGAGCCTGTAAAATAATAGCGGTATTTGGCCAGCCAATTGTATACAAAATTTACTTAAATATGAAGTTCCGATGTCAACAAATCAAGTCCAATTTTTTTGTTCAACTCGTTGATAGATTATTTGTAGACATTGACAGATAGTTGAAAGTTCTGGATGCACAATATTTCGGCCGCCGGAAGATCTATATTTGACTTGAAATTTTTCGGAAAAAATACATTGCACACGCATTACTTGTGAACACAATTGAGTAATAAACAGTTCCATTTTGTGTTGCACCCTTCTATGTATTTTTGAAAAGAAAACTACTAGGAAAAGCGAACAAAGTGGTGAAAAATGTAGTTACTTCAAAGGAATAAATATTTTCATAAATCTATTCGCACGTGAACCTCGTCACCCCTTCTTCTTATCAGCTATAATTTATGCAAAAATTCATGCAACGCAATCTACTTTATGGGGAAAAGTATAAATCACAAGGGAGAAATTTTCAACCGTGGAAATTCCGCGGATCGCAATCCAGTTGCAAGATAATGCATTTGATAAGTCCGGTGAGAAAAAATAGTCTCTCAGCGTATCAAAAACTTTGCTTATCGTATTAAAACCTGCTACCTTCCTCTATTTTTTTGTTCCACTTCTCATCGTGATGTTTAATTATCTACGCATTCCGCTGGTCAGAAGTGTCCGGAACCTTAATTTAATCGTAAGTTTTGATATCACAGGTAATCAAAGTACATAAACAGAAATTAATCAAAATTATTTGGGAGGAACACTTCTAGTGGTAGAATGTTATTTGGCTTTACTATCTTTAGTATTCGAGTTTACCTCTTCTTTTAATTTGTGTACTTTAATTTACCTATAAACATAGAACGGACTTGTTATTGGAAATACAGTAAAACGAACGATCTGGAGAACGGGTGGTATAATTATAAAAAATATCAAATGACGTAAACGAAAAGATAGGCATCTCGTGAAAAACAATTGATAGGCTAATTTGTAGACAATCTTGTAATAGGTACTGGATGCAATTCCCGTAATGTAATTGAGAGCTAGGAAGAAGTATGTATATGTATATTGGCTTTGGAACGATGCTACTACAATAGCTTTTTCAATTTCTCTAGCGATTTTTTTCTCACGCGTGAAATATCAGTCTTCCGCGTATCTCCTATGGGACTAGACGTTGCTAAGTTTACGCGACGTTTTTAAATTAAATCCATCACAAAAGTTGAAGTAGGAAACACGCGAACTCGAGGCATTTCACTATTATTTCAGCGTACTTAAACGTGTTTTTAAAAATTCTCCTCAAATTACATGTTGCGACGTATTTCGTTGATAGGTTCAATTAAGTGGTGCTTTCGTTACTGTTTATCTAGGACCGCAGAAGTAGCTGAAAGTACGCTTCTAAAATTATAGAGTTATTAAATATGAAAATTATGATGGCTTACATGCCATGGTTTGATACAACTTTGTTTAACTTGATCGATGTTACGTCACGATATTGAAAAGCAACGGTGATGCTTTAGGAAAGATATTACGAATCTGATAAATGCAATAAAATATTTTAATAGTGATTTTCAATGAGGAACTAAAGAAGATTTTAATAACCCTCAGGTATGTTTTCAAAATGTGTTATTATATTTGCTAACTTCAGAAGAATGACGTTTTTTTTTACATCACAATTAGTTTGGGACATTATTCATTACTTTTCAAACTTATATGTGAAAAACTTAAATCGTGCTGGCATTTTTTTTGAACAGTTATTTAAAAATTATTTTTTCGCCACCTACCAACATTGTTCTTAAACATTCGACGCATTGATCCATTTTAAACACTCAGATTAATACAATACATTCATTTGGCTAATTTTCTACGACTCACACTAATGGTTATCCCCACTATTCGAACAAAACAATACACTACATAACACTCCGTTCGATGTAAGCAAAATTAAAACTCTCTCTACCCCTCCTTTGAAACCTTCCACACAACTTTTGTTTACAAATAGTTCATATTTAACAGAAATACAAATCAACGTCTGTCCCGGTTTTGCTCTCTAAAATTTTGGAAAAATTGTCAACACTGTATTTGGCTCACCCTGTACTTACTCTTTTTCAGTTCGTAGAAATTCCCGGCAGCGAACATTTGACGACCCATAAACCTGAAAGCGGAGTTCAATTAGAAATTTTCTCGGAATAGAGACGAACCGATGAGCAATGAAATACTACGAAGATATCGATTCTACGAATCAGTCTGTCTATCCTCGATAGTTATAGGATCGATCTTGTTACGCCTTAACAAAGGAAGCTGCGGCTGTGTGCTCGAAATCCGTCACTAGCACCCTTGTGGACAGCACAAGGACCGAATTCTTTAGTACGCCCCATAGCATATGTAGCACGGCATAAGTCTGCTACAGGCTACGAAAGATGAAAATATAATTCTTTCACGACCAGATCGTAAATTCATTATTCGCGTTTCGGAAGACTGATTTGATAGGTAAATGTTGATCGTGAGTTCGTGTGGAAGAATGCGAGTCCCGTGCTGATTTCCTGCTGGTGAGATACTATTGGAACGAAAGTTAATAACCGAATAAATTTCGGATATTTATCTGTAAAAACGAATTTTTTGGTAAATGTAATTTAGGTGCGTTTAATTTATCGAACGTAATGTCGTGCTTTCTCGTTTTGTAAAAGATACTGTTGCAACGCATCATAAGCTCACAAAGCCGGCAGATGTAGTTTATATCTTTAAAAACTTTCACTTTCGCAGGCCTCGAGTCTTTTCGTTTACAACCCGGTTCCGTTACTCCGAATTTTTAATTTTGCTCGAATGTCTGGAAAATCTATAGGCTTTATGACTTTATGGCGGTCAGCAGTGGCAGCAAGAGTTCGGCGGGCCATCAGCTGTTTCGGTTTTGGAGGCAACTTGTCCACGCGGACGGTCACTCCACTCGTCTATTTTTACTTGTCTTTTTTAACCAATCAATTCGGTGATCGTCCCTGGTTTACCAATCCGAAAAATTCAGGAATTTTCGCCAATCAGCCTTTTTTCTGACTGCAACATGCCCCTCCTAAGACCTCTTCGTGGCCAATTTCGGTCTCACACGGAGAAGCGCGGCGTGAGACCCTCAGACCAAACTATACTTTCAAAGTGTGTAACATGGGCGAAAATATACCTGGACCATCTCAGGGGGTAGTGCGGCGAGGGGATTGATTTTTCCTCGCGCGATTCGTTTGTCGCGGCGCGACAGTCAGTCCCCTCGCCGCACTACCCCCTGAGAAGGTCAAGGTATATTTTGGCCCATTTTACATCGATTTAAACACTATACTTCTATACTCGCAACTACGCGATATTTAATACATATACTTCATACTTAGATATTCGTGAGACTCGTTCTATACGATTATCCTTAATACACGACGTATTCTATAATCAAGTTGCTGTCCGTCTGCAATCTTCAGTTCAGTTTAACCTAGCCCGGTCAAAAAACAGTTTTAGTTAGTGTAACAATTCTGTTCCAACCATATATATATTAGGGTGGTCGTTAAAAATTAAATTTTTTGCGACGCCCCCCAAAAAGTTTCCTTATGATGCAACAACACTGGGGAATTTTTTTTTTTTTAATTAAAAACAACACGTGCCTCGAGATGATTTTAGTTAATTTTTTATATAATCACGTTTTTGGGAATTTTTATGAGAATACGATTTTATTCGAAATATAAACAATTATAGAACCCAAATCAATAAAAAAACATCCCACCTAACACACACACACGCACGCGCACATACACGCGCTCACACACGCCAGCGAATAGATGTTCGTAAAGCAGAAATACTTTAAAATTACCGCGGATCACAAACTTTTATAAATAATATCAACCTTTCTCGAGTGTCGGACGATATTAATCAGATCAACCTTAATCATTTTACACGCTTGAGTCGAGGTAAAGATTTGAATTGTGGCCGGCTCGTGTAAGAGGCGTTACGGCACTGACCAAAATTCAGAACGGCCATTGGCCACGTACGATGCATTAATATTAGACGACAAGGTTTCTCATCTGAAACGCTTTGCATACTCAGTAATTTGCACAATTATTTGCCAATTTAGATCATGACCATAAAAGGCACAATCAGCTAAACTAAATGGACTCATGCCCATGCCATGAAACAAATCACGCTTACATTTCCGATCGATGTTGTTCCATCATTTCTGGTATTTACTTTTGGAATGTCAGTAAATGATCATCTATTGCTTAACGAATAACTTCCCTATGAACATATCAAAAGCAGGTCTTTGTTTGGCAATCGTATGATCATTGTTCAATTTGCGAAATTTCTTTATCGAATCATTGTCATTTTGTTAATGTGTAAGATCTGAATTTTAAGAATATCGAATGTTGTTGGCTGTTGGCCTATTGTTGGAGTGAGTACAAATAATTTACCACCTGGATTTTTGTATTTAGACACATGCTTCGGTTTAAAACACCCGTTGAACTTATCTCACTAACAACACGTTAAATTCTAATTCCGAATTTTGTCCAAAATCCGTTGAACTGTACATGGAAAATAACGAATTCAGTTCTGCATTCTTCAACATTTTGTCGAGGTTCGACGAAAGTTTTTTATAGCATTCGCGTGGCTTACTGCAACACCAAAATATTTCGTTCCCATGGTTTATCCATTATCGCGCGCTTGTAATATATACAGGGTGTAACAAAAATTCTGGGACACTTTAGGTTTATAGATAGAACGCATAAAAATAAGAAAAAAAGTCTTATAAGTTGTGGGCGCAACCCACCCCCTATCGAGATACAACCCCTTTTGTAAAAATTTTTTAAAAAATCATATCTCCGAAATGGTACGTCGTAGAAGACCCGTTTTGATTGCAATATAACCGGAGAAGATCAAAGATAACAGAAAAAAATATAATTGCTGCGATTATTTCTGTTAAATAGCATTTATTCTTGTTTAATCCAAACAACGTCGATTGCCTATATCGTAACAGGTTTGTAACAACTTGGAAAAAATTGAGAGCATTCACTAAATCATCCTTTGTGTAGATAGTGATATTTTTTCTCGTAAACTTTAGTCTCTTCCGGTTATATTGCAATCAAAATCGGTCCTCTACGAATTACCATTTCGGAGATATGATTTTTTAAACATTATTTACAAAAGGGGTTGTATCTCGATAGGGGGTGGGTTGCGCCCACAAATTATAAGACTTTTTTTTCTTATTTTTATGCGTTCTATCCATAAACCGAAAGTGTTCCAGGATTTTTGTTACACCCTGTGCAGAGCGTACGTACACATTTATTCACATATACACCCCCGTACATAAGTGTTAGGGATGGGAGTGTACACATACGTGCGTGACAATAAATTATTGGCTGGTGTGAATTAATAGCCGACTTTCGTAAAAATGCACGTTTCGTAAAAATGCCCGAAACCATCGTTTCGTTTACGTTTATAAAAAACGTAATTTATACAATGTGGAACGTGGAATTACAAGCTTGATCAGTTTTTCGTAAATTCAAAACCGATTATTTGTTTTAATTTATGCCCATGTCTATTCCGCCGTATACGTATTGGATAAACGAGATTTATATTATAACAATTTGAAAATCGAAAATGTACACGAACTGATTGACGGAATACTGTGAATAATCGTAAATCTATAACCGATACATCCATCGTGTTAAATTTGATGTGTAGGTTCATTAGTTTTCGACGAACGTGATCTTTCTACGAAAATAAACAAAACTTGAACATATTATCATCTATGAAGTGTCCATGAATATATTTAACACATTACCGACCAGCCGCCGATTAATCGGCTTTTTATGGCCAGCGCGTAGCGACCGATAGTCTATTAACCCTTTGCGATCGGCACATTTTTCGGCTGGGAGTACCAACTGGTCGGGGAAAATTTAGCTAACGTTATATTTATTATATTTTTAGTTATTTATCAATTTATTTCTATTTAAGTACGGCTCATTCCATGTCAAATCGATCATGTTCTGGAGCAGCATCTGCGATTTTGTTCAAATTTACATATGTTATAGTGCTTGGCGTACCATAGACGGAACTGTTTTTGTTTTTTCGAAATTTTGAAAATTGTCAAAGTTACAGCCGTTCAAAGTTTGGACTTTCGTAAAAACAGCCGAACTTTAAAAAATCATATCTCTGTAACCGTAAGTCGTACAGCAATATTCGTTCTGAGAATTTTCATCGGAAAGAATCAAATTTAAATAAAAAAAATACAGTTTGCATAATTAACATTGTAAAATACTATTAATATCGAATTTTGTTAAACAATTGACTATAACTTTTGCAGGTATGTTTTTAAAAATTTGAAAAAATTCATACGCATTCTTTAAACCTTTATCTTTAATATTCCGTTTAAAAAAAAGGTGACACTTTTATACGTCACCTTGCAAAATTCGACAAAGTTAACCGTGCATCCATTTTACGCGTTCCGACGAGCATTCGCCGGGCAGCCATTTCCCCCTCCACTGCGACGTACATACAGCGTCGCACTCCTGGCATTGCTACGTTTCGTACGTTTCGTATCTGGACTAGTTTATTAATGCGGGTAAATGTTTAAAAATCTGGAAAAATTCAGGAACATAGCCTAAGATATTAGCTTTTAGTTGATATCTTGAAAAAGAGTGTCACTCGTCTGGTTACCGAGTAACAATTCGATAAAGTTAACCATGCGATACAGTGCAAATCGCACTCCTACCACTGATGCGCTTCGTATCTCGACTAGTTTAATAATGCAGGTAAATGTTTAAAAATCTGGAAAAATTCAGGGGTGTAGTTTAAGATATTCCCTTTCACTAGATACCTCGAAAAAGAGTGTCACTCGTCTGGTTACCGAGCAACAATTCGTTAAAGTTAACCATGCGATACAATGCAAGTGGCACTCCTATCACTGATGCGCTTCGTATCTCGACTAGTTTATTAATGCAGGTAAACGTTTAAAAATCTGGAAAAATTCAGGGGTGTAGTTTAAGATATTCTCTTTCACTAGATACCTCGAAAAAGAGTGTCACTCGTCTGGTTACCGAGCAACAATTCGTTAAAGTTGACCATGCGATACAGTGCAAGTCGCACTCCTACCATTGATGCGCTTCGTATCTGGACTAGTTTATTAATGCAGGTATATGTTTAAAAATCTGAAAAAATTCAGGAAGATAGCTTAAGATATTGCCTTTCACTAGATACCTCAAAAAAGAGTGTCACTCGTCAATTTTTAAATCCAGGGCGATATTATGTATATCAGTGTCAAAAGCATGTGGCCATTACATGCCGGTGTATTCAACGAATTGTTACTCCATTATTAGAAGAGTCACACTCTTTTTCGAGGTTTTTACTGAAAGGGAATATCCTAAGCTACTTTCCTGAATTTTTCTAGATTTTTAAACATATACCTGCATTAATAAACTAGTCGAGATACGAAGCGCATCATTGATAGGAGTGCCACTTGCATTGTATCGCATGGTTAACTTTAACGAATTGTTGCTCGGTAACCAGACGAGTGACACTCTTTTTCGAGGTACCTAGTGAAAGGGAATATCTTAAACTACACCCCTGAATTTTTCCAGATTTTTAAACATTTACCTGCATTAATAAACTAGTCGAGATACGAAGCGCATCAGTGGTAGAAGTGCCACTTGCATTGTATCGCATGGTTAACTTTAACGAATTGTTGCTCGGTAACCAGACGAGTGACACTCTTTTTCGAGGTATATAGTGAAAGGGAATATCTTAAACTACACCCCTGAATTTTTCCAGATTTTTAAACATTTACCTGCATTATTAAACTAGTCGAGATACGAAGCGCATCAGTGGTAGGAGTGCGATTTGCACTGTATCGCATGGTTAACTTTATCGAATTGTTACTCGGTAACCAGACGAGTGACACTCTTTTTCAAGGTATCAACTAAAAGCTAATATCTTAGGCTATGTTCCTGAATTTTTCCAGATTTTTAAACATTTACCCGCATTAATAAACTAGTCCAGATACGAAACGTACGAAACGTAGCAATGCCAGGAGTGCGACGCTGTATGTACGTCGCAGTGGAGGGGGAAATGGCTGCCCGGCGAATGCTCGTCGGAACGCGTAAAATGGGTGCACGGTTAACTTTGTCGAATTTTGCAAGGTGACGTATAAAAGTGTCACCTTTTTTTTAAACGGAATATTAAAGATAAAGGTTTAAAGAATGCGTATGAATTTTTTCAAATTTTTAAAAACATACCTGCAAAAGTTATAGTCAATTGTTTAACAAAATTCGATATTAATAGTATTTTACAATGTTAATTATGCAAACTGTATTTTTTTTATTTAAATTTGATTCTTTCCGATGAAAATTCTCAGAACGAATATTGCTGTACGACTTACGGTTACAGAGATATGATTTTTTAAAGTTCGGCTGTTTTTACGAAAGTCCAAACTTTGAACGGCTGTAACTTTGACAATTTTCAAAATTTCGAAAAAACAAAAACAATTCCGTCTATGGTACGCCAAGCACTATAACATATGTAAATTTGAACAAAATCGCAGATGCTGCTCCAGAACATGATCGATTTGACATGGAATGAGCCGTACGTATCATATATTTCTCGATGGTATAATAACGCGTGAGACGTGCAAAATGACTAGCTTTCTGTAAAGACCCTAAAGACAATGTAGAGTTTGTGCAGTTCATAAAAATAGAAATATAACATGTTTTGTTTGTAAATTTTGCGAAGTTCCACTGCATAAAGGCGACTGTTTTGAACGCTATCATGCTTTAAAAAAATATTAACTATTTCTTATTTGTAGTAACCACTGTAATACATAAAATAAATATAATTTAGCGTTGGTATCATTAAAATAAAAGATTTGACTAAATCTAACTTACGCTACTGGGCCGAAGCGGCCCCGAAACGTCTAGCTGCTCGCTCACTGGCCCTTATTTAAAAGTGGTGAGAGAGTGGGCGAGCACCTCGAAAATCGACTGACAATGAAATGTGCACGACCTTGACAGCACTGATATAAACCAAAACAGAGCCGGCGCCAAAGAGAATCCGTGGCTGAGCGGCTGGTCGGACGTGCGTATGCTGTTGAAACGCTAGCGGTCGGAAAAGTGTTAACATTTTCTGATTTTTCATGTACTTTCATTTTCCCTGTTTTACCACAGTTAAATTAATTTTTATTAACTGCACTAATACCACCTCCACAATTGGCTCGCCTGATAATTAGAAAAATTCAAACGAATCTACACACGTAAAT
Source organism: Mimumesa dahlbomi (assembly GCA_917499265.3). NCBI lineage: Eukaryota > Metazoa > Arthropoda > Insecta > Hymenoptera > Crabronidae > Mimumesa > Mimumesa dahlbomi. Next base: position 2,348,679 of record OU824118.1, on the reverse strand, counting down.
TTTTACATCCTGTTGGTCAATTAAAACTGAAGCCTTCTCAGTTTAGCAGGATTAGGAAAGTTCACTCACGTTAAATTAGCTGCATTTCCTAATTTTATAATAGCCTTAATGATTCAACGCTTTGAGACAGCTTGAGGAGACCCGTCGTTGCAATGCCCCTGCATTCCATTTTCGCCGATCAACTGCCGAAGAATGCGCCGTCTGGTCCTTCCGGAAGACGATCTTAATCATGAGCGGGTCACCAAGTACATTTAATCGAGCAATAAACAGATTTATTAATTAAATGAGGAGATATCATTTTTTGGGACATTTAGTTAATTTAATATATTTACTTAGCGATAGCATCGTGTGGATGCTGTACAATAATTTGTACTTGCTCGCATTTATTCGATTTCAAATACTTCGTATAATGAAGTTTATGTTAATGAGCAACCTATTCCAATGTAACATTCTCTTGTACTTGGCCCATAGCTTTGCATTTTCGATGCTTTTTGCTGATATAAATTTTTGTGAAAAATAATTAATATAATACATCTTCAATATTATCATTACTTCCCACGAATGTTGATAACAATTTTTTATTGTACAATTAGCCGAGATATCAAAACCACTGAATAGTACTAGTAATAAAAATCGCCATTAATTAAAATTAGCGCATAGAATATCTGTAATGTAAAAAATAAACAAAATTAATACATGTACATAAAATTATGACCCTTTTAAATATCTGCTAAATTATTCTGTGTACAGTATTATCTTTATAAGACCAGATGAAAATATTAATTATAGAATATTACTTCATGGTTAACGAGATATTTTAATAGAATTGTACGTACCACTGTAACATCAATGGATTTTATTCTTTTCGAAGGTATCATTGATTTTTTATCCCAGTACAGGTACGGCTTGGTTATTTGGATGCCATTCACCCTTAAACACCAACAGATAAACGATGTAGAATGAAAACATATATACAAAAGCATGCAAAGTTAAAAGTTTGTTTTATAGTAATACTTATTCTTCTTTAAATATTTTTTTTCAATATAGTACTCAAATTACTGATATTTCATGACGGTAGCATTAATAGACCGGCGCAACTGTATTAGTTTCAAACTTTTTGAAATTTTAAGCGTTAATGTTTCCACGTCTCAAATTTTTAAAAATTACAATTTCTGTGCCACATCGCTTCTGGATTAAAATTTGTCTACTTCGAGTAGAGAATTCAATAATATTGTTAGCACATCAATGAATTTAAATAAAGATAACATCAAATATATAACATCGCGAAAGTGATTTCCAAGTCTATTGTCAACAATTGAAATGGTTTATAATTAATTATTTTAATTGCAACATGTAAAAAATACTTCACCGGTTTCTTTGCACCCGGAAGCAGTTTGTCTAACCATTCTCCACGCGTCATTGCTGAGGTAGGTTCGTCAGCGACACAGTTTAGAACTAGAGTAATTGCAATCGTAATAACAATTCTGAATATAACCGAATATCCAGCCATTGTAGACAAATGTTCTACTCCTTGTAAAACAAAACGTTTTAATTTTTGCCGTCTCGGTATTTTATACGTTTCTACCAAGCATGGCCGTAACAATATTATATAACAGAGAATAAAAAACAAAAGATTGCTTAATATTCAATTTTTCAATATAACAGTGCGCTTTAAACTAACTGATAAGGTCATCTTAATGGTACAAACGTGTATTCCGCTTCGTGCAGCGTTCAGTTTATTGCTCGAGGAAAACTAGAACACGTGGTTGGAAAATGTAAAAATTCTTGTTGTAATTTCGTAAACATCACGACATAAGCGATATGACAAATTGGGTTATCTTTTACATAGGCAGTCGTGCTATAGGAATTTTCTAATTTGGTATACACCGTGGGTGAAAAATATCGTGTCAATTTATTAACTTTCATTTTTTTGTGTCCACCTTTTCTGGGAAAATGGTTGAACGTATTTTTAAAATTGTGACACGTAATAATCTTCGATTTCAAAATCTGTTATATTTAAATCAGTTTTAGTTAGAAACATTATCAATAAATAGGTCACCGTTATTTCCGTATATTCAGACCACTCAATAATGAATTAGTAAAAATTCGCAGAAACGAACCACTTGTTTCCGGGAAGTATTTAATTTTTTGCAATTATATCAATGCCAAGAATACCTATTTCCGCGGTTCCGAAAAATACTTTTCCGACATCTGTGTGAAATACTTCGCTGTCGGAGTGGCGTCAGGTTAAAATTGTCCAGAACACGCGAGTTTTATGAAATGCGAAGCAAAACAGGTCCCGAGTGGCGGAGCTAGCAACTGGGAAGTCAACAGAAACTGTAACTGAAGGTTACGTTAACTGAAGGTGTAATTAACGCGTCCGCTGTCAAACATGGCGGCCAAGCCTTTTTCTAGTCGCGTAGTCTGCCACTGCGCGGCATTACACCGCCGTTTTCACGCGAAGTTCCAAATATTTGTGTCTAACTTGAAGTGGTATTATCACAGTACTGCTTCTTGCTTAGGAAACTGGTTCGCAAAATACGTTGCACTTCGCAGAGCACTAAATACACATTTCGGATTTCGTTGGGACGCCGCGCCGCATCTTTTTATCGGCTCTTCCTCTGTTACTAACAACATGCTAGGAATAAAATGTTCCTTGTATTCCCTTTCAAGCGTGCTCCGAGTGCTATCAACTCATTTGAAGCTTTTGTTTGTATTCGTTGATTTTATGTACTTTGTGTTGAGAAGCATGTTTCCAGGATGATTCGTATGGATTACTCAGAACATTCTGTTCTTTTTGTTCATTGTACATAATGTAATACGTAGAATACTTTAATACGATAAACTAGAACAGTTAATATAATTGTTTGGTATACACGTAGATGTAGATTGACTATTATTTAAAAAAAATAATAATATAAATAAAGATATAGTTATAATTTTTGCACGCAGCAATAAAAAGTCCGATTTTCACGATGACTCGCGAGCTCTTTCATTATTTTAACCAGAACGTTTTACGGTAATTTATCATTAGGGGAACGTTTAATTCGGTACACCGAATTGCAATTGCAAATCTGTATACATTCATTTCAATTAGCCCATAGATGGGACATCGAATCTAATGACAAGCACTGCGCTAATTAGTCAGTGAATACACATTACGCGTCAGCGGTTCCTGCGGCAGAGATTCTTTCCGAGAAGCACTCCAATTAGATTACCAAATGAAAATTTCTACTAGATCCGTGAAAAATTAAATTCGGAAGAGCTTCAAAATAACTCTGAGAATTTCGTCGGTTGTTGCAGTAACAGTGGATTCAATTGCACTCAAAGCTTTGGTAGACAAGCATCAAATGTATGCAAAGGATCTACTTGTGTATAATGCGAGAGTTTATTGTAACTTAAGGTGAAGAGCGACACAGCTTGGAACCTGAATTCGGAGACTTACGAAGAATTTCAAGCAGTTGAAAATTTACCAGGATTTTGGTGTTTCGCACGTGTATTCATTTTAAGACAGCAAAATTTATAGACGTAGATGAAGAGAACATAGATGAATCGTAAATGATCAATTAAAATTGATTAAGAATGATATTAAACGGTGGAAAAAAATCTTTCTTAAATATTATCGTTGCGAATGAAATTCGCAATTTAATTTTCAAACTATGCCTGCCCCATAAATTCTACTCTCCTTAATAATCATGCACTTCCTTGCATATTGAAACGCATAATTTATAATACCCTAAATAAGTACAAATTAATTACATTAATTAAATTTCTCAGGAATTATAGCTCGATGAATTTTCGACTGGGGCACAATATACATTGCCTTAACCGGACTAGCCTGAGTCTATCGATCATAATGCTAAACGCTTCGATGATCACTCGGCAAATACAGCTCAGCCAATATACATCCAAAGGAAATCCTTCGCTGGATATACGATAATGAGTTTATCAATCGAATCCGTTTGATTAGTAAGGAGATATTGGATTTGACGTACAGTTTAATCTAGTAGGCCAATTTAGTGTATTTAGCTCCTAACCTCATTGAATTCGCTTAAAGGGAAAGACCATAAGCCCATTAATAAGTTCGGTGCCGAGTACCATTATATCGCGTTAGCAAGTTGAACGATGGGTTGTATTACAACTGAGTAGTAACCGCTGAATTATTATCGGTTCATGCGCTGGAGAAAAGTTGATTTTAAAGGCACAAATTACGCGGCCAGACTTCTTCCTCACGGAGATTAAGTTTCAAGGGTTGACGAAAGTAAACACGAGTAAAACTCAATCAAAAATTAACATCGAAATAATTAAACAGTTACACCCGTTCGGGAGTGCCGCTGTTTAATGTTTCTCCAGTTGCCAGACATTCATTATTAGGAATTCTTATTTTAACTAATATATTTGCTACAAGGGCTTTAATTACTGTGTTTGCGGTGATTCTTGAAAAATTTAATAGGGTCGTTTTAAAAAAGTTTTGTAAAATTCCGGTGAAATTCATTTAATTTCGTTTTAGTAATTCTCTGTATTTTTAGACGGGGAGTCAGATTGATTAATCGTTTGTTTATTTTAAATCACTGAGATTCTACATATTAAAAGTGCTGTACTTTGCATATATTTAAAGGTAACGCATATTTCTGCGCTTTAGAATTCTAATATTTCGATATGTATTAAGTTTGATATTTCTACACATAGACGTTTCCGTACCTTTTGAGAGTATTATGAGACTATATTTTTGCAAACTATAATTTCTACGCTTTCAAAAAGTCTATACACTGAAACGCATTTCTCAGTTGCAAAATTAATCCAATTTCTAACATAGTCCAAAACGTAATCTCGATTCTAATCACCATAAAAATACGTTTAATCCTACGTTTCATGTTTCGCGGAACTGCTCCAAAAATGTTCACGGATTACGAACAACATCCAATTCACCCTAGTTCTGATTAGCATAACACGCGAATGCAAATAAACCGGTGCAGCAAGAATATCGTTGCAACGACAGAAATGTCTTCTAACGTATTCCGGGTAACTGTTGCAGCATAGTATTCACGGTAGCGACCGAATCGACCACGAACGGACGGATACACTCGCTCCCGTGGGCAACATATCGTATCGAACTTACGTTAGCGGGAATAGTAACGTATGCGAATAATTGCCATTCGAACAGATCAACTGTGCATTTAAATATTGGACATTCAAATCAGCCGTACGATGCGCGGCGACGGGGTGCGTCGGCACGGAAAATGTTTTTCACATCGAAATCAATCCAATCAATATTAATTCGCGAAAGTGGTACGTAATAATGATTGTCACGTGGTTCTGGCGAGCCACTGACATATAAATCTTTTAAATTCGGGTGACGCTTTAATTTATTGGAGATTGTTCATTTTTCATATTTATTCGTGTCGGGGACTTTAGAAGCGCCTTTTTAATGCTTGAGGTGATTTTAAATTATTTCTTTCTGAACAAATTGTGGGAGGTGTATCTCGAACTACGGGTTTAATATTTGAATATGGCATTATAACTGTGTGGAATTTGGTTTTTAGTTATTTTTTAATGATTCTATTACATTTATTTGAACATCTTTGTTATTTAATACGTTGCTTCCGTACATCTAGACTTACTTTAAGATTCGTCTATTGAATATTTTTATGAAAACTCATATCAGCAAAAAGCATCGAAAATGCAAAGGTATAGGTCAAATACAAAAGGATGTGACTTTGGAATAGCTTTCTCGTTAACATAAAATTCATTATACGAAGTATTTGAAATCGAACAAATGCGAGCAAGTACAAATTATTGTACAGCATCGACACGATGCTATCGCTAAGTAAATATATTAAATTAATTAAATTTCCCAAAAAATGATTTCTCCTCATTCAATTAATAAATCTGTTTATTGCTCAATTAGATGTACTTGGTGACCCGTTTTTTCGCCCGAAGTAACTAAACACACGATCGTAGACCGAGCAAGCATATGTGACAGCAAGTTTGACGACCGAGGGAGGTATCAAAGCGGAATTCATCATTGTCCGAATGCGTCACGCATTCGGGCCTTTCTTTTCTTCGTTTTGTCTGCCGCGCTCGCATTACGATCGGCGAGAGTAAGTGCGACGGCGTGTCTTTGCCGGCCGCGGCGACTATTTCATTTTATTCGAAACATTTTTCGAATCATTTTATCGGGCATTTAACACTTAAGTCCAATATTTGACCCACAGTATCGCGGAATTTTAATTAAATAGAAATGGAATAATAATTAAATGTTTCTTATTCATTCATTTCGAGTTATACCCTCACGTTTTATTAATATTTAGCGAAATTTATTTTTTACTCATTGATTTATCTCGGTGACATAGTTTGTAACGGTACGTCCCTTGGGCTGACTAACCCGCAGCGTTGTTAGAGGAACGAGCCTTTACTTTTTAAGAGTTCGGAGCAGGTGGTTTAGAGGATTAGGAAAGATTTCACACTTCACTCCCTCGGTTTATTTCGAGTCGTCTTAACACGTTGAGCCCCACGTGGCCACCGGTGGTACATTTTTGAATTCGTAAGTGGACCACCGTGTCCACCGGTGGCCTAAGCGGCTGATGGTTACTCCTCAGAGTGTTGGAATGAATCGCACTTGAGATAGTCACGACCTGAGCGGCCGTGGGTTACTCCTCGTGTTTTTTAGGTATAGGTAAAATTAGGTGAGTTTCGGATACCAGCATTCACTCTCTCCCTCTCACTCCTTCACTCCTCCTACTCTATCTTATGATCTATTCTGTACTATAATTTACACGCCCTTCCACTAAATAGAAGATTATATACATTTAAATCATCCAATGAATGAGATCATACGCCAATTCAACAATTGCAAGCAGATATTCAGTTTATAATCGCGTAGAGAATTCAATCGAGAGTAAGTAAGTAAGAACAATTTATTTGAAGTGATAAGGTGAATCGAAAACTTTATTCTGTACTGAAATTTTATTCTGTAGTGAACTGCGCTCCGCTGCGTCGCGTCTTATATACTCGATCGTTCGAACACCTGATCCAATCATTCTTCTAATAGTTCGAATGTGGCGAATCCCGTCTTTTGGGGGTTTTCATTCAAGCCGTTATCACGTAACGCATCAGATGATTCTCACATACATAAACCAGTCACTCACCCATACTCGCTCTCGCAGAGGTACGCAACCTAGTCAGGGGTTGTTAGCGTGGGGGCTACCGTCTCAAGTTAGTATTTGAAAAAAGGCATGGGCCTCCAATCGGTTTTACGCCTATTATTGCAATTTATTGTTAGGCCTAAGTTTTAAAAATTAAATGCATTGTTTCAACAATTTAAGAAACCATTTTATTAAATTTATAAATTATTGATAGCCCTTGAAGATTTTCTGAATACCAGTCGGGGACTCTAATACTTGGCCAGAGACTTGATTTTTTCCGGCATGCCTCCATCAGATTACATATAAAAATCTACATTACCAGCAGAAGAATTATCGTCGCATTGTGTGAAAATATGTTAGTTAGGGTCTGACACCGGCGTATGTCTACGAGGGGCTGCGTGACACTGGAAAAGGGGAAGTAGGCAACTTATTTTACGAAAAACCACTACTTTTGACATCAAATATCTCGTACCTGGCTGGACCGATGTTTTTATAATTAGTCTCAATCGACTTGTCTCAACGTTGCCTTTAAGAATATCATCGTACTTTTTGGGAAATTTGCCGCTTTCATGCCGTTTGAATACCCCGAAAACCCGGATCTAATATTTCTGGAATAGAGTCAAGGTGTCTCCAGGCGGGGTCTCTTGTACTTGGTCCGAGACAAGACCTTGTCTCTTGATTCGAATTTATCGACACAAAAATAAATTACATCGCATCGTATCCTATTTAAATGTGACTTAACAGAATAAAAAATCCCAAGGAACTGGACCATTAATATTTGTTTAGCAATCAAAATGCAATTTTACCATTTTGTTAATTACAAATTTTTTCTTTTTCAGGTGTGTACAGAGTTTTTGATACCGTGTTTCACATCTAGCGGTATGTATGTGTATTTAATGAACTGTCAGTTAGAAGAGATATTATTTCTCATAAACATTTAATCTGTCTGTGATTTCTAAAATGGTATTAACTGTTTTTAATTTTGATTTAACCTGAATATCTATTTTTCGCGTCCGATGTCGTGTACTTTACCACTCTGCGTCATTATGACTCTAAGACCAAAATATTCCTACGAAAAGCTTTTTTACAACAATTAATTCTTGTTTCATATGTCGGTGTAAGTTGTTACGAGCCGGGCGGGTTTCTGGAACGTGGCCGGCGAGCGTTATGCTTTAAACGTAATGAGACGGTTGATTTCGTCTCTTATTAACTTTACTGTAGCAGGGGGTATCGTATGTTAACAGTAGTAGGAGCTACAAATCGACGTACGATCTAGGAAATGATATTTAATTCAAACCAGATGAGCCTATGGCATAAACCGTAGGGCGCTGGTCGTGAATCGGTTGAAAGGAGTCTAGACCCAGATGAGCCTACAGTAGATGCTGTAGGGCGCTGGGCTCCAGAGTGGTTAAGATCGAGGACGAATAAATCGAGATGAACCTACAGCATAAACCGTAGAGCGCTGGCGTTTATCCAGGTATGACAGGAAGTCAGGAGTGATGCAGGCCAGATGAGCCTATGGCACAAACCATAGGGCGCTGGTCATGTATCGGAATTAAAAGAATCTAGAATCAGATGAGCCTACAGCATAAACCGTAGGGCGCTGATCTCCAGAGTGGTTGTATATGTTTTGAGATAAGGTGTTTCCCTGAGGTAGATGTACTTCACAATTATGATGACTCCGAAATAGTTCGCGAGTGATTCTAACGTGAATTGAAACGGGGGAACTCCGACCAAGAGTTCAAATAATGCCAATGAAAAGACTAATCTTTCGAAGGTTAAAGAAACTCGAGTAGGAACTGGGCCTAGTCACGAAGTATCTTGCTCAAGTGTCGTACTGAGAATAACCCGATGAGATGCATTTTCGAGGCCCTTATATAGGTCGAAAAAGCAGTGGGGATTGAAAATTTTAGGAAATCTGGTCTATGATGGGAGTAAAGATGCTGCAGGAAAAAGACGGTTGGAAACTGTGGAATTTCGGGGGAGGCAGACCCTCGCGGTCGAGTTTTCCTTATCGCGTGGGGTCTCGAGTGTAGCTATCCGGGCGTCCTAGACGAGAGGCCAATTGATTAGTAATCAAAGATTAGGAAGAGAAGAAAGAGGGGAAAGAGGGGGGGGGGAGGAGGGAGAAAGAGACCAGGAGATAAAGACTGAGGAGATGTTATTATTGAGTAGGGATGGTGAAAGCAAGGGAGGAAGACAGTGAATGTAGCAATATCGCCCCGTTGGGCGCGCCGCACCTGAGGGTATCCCCTATATCGGCTCTTTGCTTGCAGGATGTTGTGAGCATAAAATCATCCTTTCTACAGGGTGTCACAGCTAACGTGCGCGTCCCTGAACCAGGTGATAGCGGTGGCGGTGCGACAGTAGCAGGTCTGCACCAGTAGGGTACAGTGCCAGTAAGAACTGTCGCGCCGCTGGGCCCAACGGAGCCCTATGATTCGCTATCGTTTTTCGTTAATAACTTGGTCACGAATTAAGATACGACATTACGAATGTCACTTCCCTATATTAGAATTACCTCAGCTATCACCTGGTTCAGGGACGTGCACGTTAGCTGGAACACCCTGTAGATCGAGGCCGCGTGCAGACCTCTGCTGGCACTTAGGCAAACCTTTGCTACACAGAATCCTACACCAATTCCAGGCACCCTGGCGTACCGCCGGGGGGCTTGGAGGCCCAGGCCCACATGTACCAAATTGTTTTGATCATTGCCTTGGTGAGCAATGTCACTTATAAGGCAGAAACGCGGCAGCGTTCTCTCTTTGCGTGTCTTTTGAGGTGGTTTATACCGACACCAAGTACCCGAGTCGCTCCGTTAGTCGACTCGTCTTTTCGCCGCTCTCGCTTGCCAGACATGAGTTAAAGAGCTTTGCTCCGGCGTTTTCTCATCCAAAATTTCTTCTGAGATTTTTGTGCACTACCCGTCATCTTCGGGATACTGCCATGATACAAAATAAAATTCGTCATCTTAACCGGGCCTTGATGCCGACTGCGTTTTAGCCAAATTAGTGAGCGTTCAAACTGGGCATGCATGCACTCATTCCAGCACCTGCACTGTTAGATGCGACCCTACCCCCCGAGGAGGACAGTGCTCGATTTGAGTAACCCGAGTTGGGGTGGCAACCGGGCGCCCAGAGCCGCATACAGACGGAGTCTTTAGCCGCCTGCCGAGCCAACTCGGACAGACGTTGCCCTTCTAACACCACTAGGAGGTAGCTCCGCCTGGTTTCGTTAGAAAAGGGAGGCGGACAAGAACGAGGGGGGGGGATCGCGAATGAAAGTGCCACGACTCGCACTCACCATAGAACATACCCGGTTTCTCAACGACTTATAACGGTCACGGTACTCCGGGTCACCAGATCGAATGAAGATCTTGTGGCAGAGGTCCCGATCCTTCATTAAGCAGCGGATCTCGTGCGTGAGCCAGGGGGCTGCAGGCCTCCTATGAGGGACCGGACGGACCGGACAGAGCCGGACAAGAGCATCAACCAACGTGGCAGAGAAATACGCAAGTCGTTGATCCACCGAGCCGCCCGCAGGATCAAGACAAACAGAGAGAGTAGGACTAGGACTAGGATAGCTAATCAAGGAGGAGAGGGAGTCTGGATTGACATTGGAGTAGCTGCGGCGAGTCTCTACTCTAGGAGGATCTAGATGAAGGATCGGTACAATAATAGAGATATGGATAAGGTCATGGGTAGAGAGAAAGTTAACAGAAAATTGGCCAGAGGATGAGACGAGATTAGGGGATGAGACTGCGCAGATGACAATCCAAGTATGGGAGTGCGAGGTGTGATAAGTAGGCGAAAAAGACACAAGGGACAGACCGAAAGCAGAGACCGTCCGACGCAGGAATGTGGAAGCATGTGGCCCCGAAAGGAAGTCAGCATTGACGTTTCCAAGGACAATCACGTCACCCACGTGACTCTGGTTAGGACTGCATCGAGGTCCGAGAGCGCGACATGCGGATGCCTATAAAGAACACAGAGAGAGAGCGCGGAGAGAGAAAGAGGGTCTCGGAAGATTCCCGACAAGTATTCAATCTCACCCGCCGGAAGTAGAAAGGAGGACTCCTTGATTGAGAAGGTAAGAAACGACCTAACGAAAAGACAGACCCCACCCCCACTCCTAGAGACGCGGTCCGACCTGAACAAATTGAAGCCCTCAACGGCACAGACCTCGTCGCCCATGTGAGGCTTGAACCAAGTCTCAGAGACTGCAATGACGTCAAATGTATGGGAATGGATATGCACACAAAACTCATCAAAATACGCCGGGAGAGACTGAGCGTTTACGTGGCAGAGCTGTAGTTTTGATCGGGGGACACAGTGAGTGCCAGAGAACAAGTTCGCTCGGGACAAGCCCGGAGAGAGAATGGCGAAGTCAGGGGAGAAGTGAATCCACGTCCTCCCCGAGATCCACCCGGTTGGGGTCAGATGACGCTTCCTTCCACAGCATCACAGCATCCGAGCGCACCCAGACGCGCGCGTAACCGCGGCGGCGAGCAACACTACGGACGCGGGTTACGTGATCAGCCAAGGGAGCCGGGAGGGGACGGTTTACAAAAACATGTGAGTTTCCAAAGTGCGCATCGACACAGGAGACAGCGAAAGCCTTCTTCAACCACCTGGACGCAATGAGCCTTTCGCAGTGCTCCGGGGAGCGAAGGAGATAAATACAACGGGGCCGGTTCGTGACCCTCGTACTCCTGACTCTGTTTGCACGAACGATGTCAGCCTCCTGTAGATTAGACCCAAGGGAGACGAACAGTTTCGAGAGGAGCTGCTTCAACGATTCTCCCGGTCGCTCATCAAGGCCCGATACCACCACCCACGACTCACACGCAGCAGCCTTAAAACGACAAAGCCGACTAGATAGGGCACTGGAGATTTCCACCGAGGAATGAGAGGAGTTCGTGTGAGGAGCGGAAGCATAGGTGGCAACGTGCTCCTGAAGAGAAACTACGTCCGCACGGATGGCTAGATGAGAGGCCTCCGAGGCTGCTAAGCGGCTCGACAGGGTGGAAAGTGCAGAGTCAGACGAACTCTGACCAGCACTCACCTTGGCCAGTTTAACCCCAAGGGCCTGCAGCCGAGCGTCAAGTGCTGCCTGAATCGTGGACAGATTGTCGACGCGGGGCAATAATGAGGCCTGAGCTACAGCTAGGGTCGAGACCTGGAGAGAACAGGCTTCGACCTTAGCGACGCAGTCGTCCACCGTCGCCACCACTGAAGACACCACAGAGGGGAGGGTGCCAAGAGCCTCCAGTGACTGATTATGAGCCTCCATCTTGCAGCTGAGGTCAGCCAGGATAGTAGAGATGGAGGTTAGCTCGTTGAATACGTCACGCTCGTCTCCGACCTCAGGACGTGGTCCGCACAAGTCGGTGTTCGCAAGAGGCAGGGAGCGCATAGAGCCAGAGGTTGAGGCAGGCGGGAGAGATGACAAAATGGACCGAAAATCCGAAGAACGCAGAACGCGGGCCTCGGCACTGGGCATAGAATCGGGAGGACCACCAGACAAGTCGACCGCGCACGTCTTGCACACACTCGTGTCACAGGAGCCTGATTTAAACGCCGTGAATTTGGCGCACGACCGGTGGAAGGCCTCACTGCAGGCATCACAGGAGACCGGTTCCTTAACCTCTCTTCTACAGCCACAACACTTCACCATGATGACACAAGGTGTGGAAGATGAGAGTGACATCAAAATGTCGAACGTACTGCAAAGAGCCGCAGGATGGCAGAGTCCAAATCCAGAAGGTGAAGAAGTTCACAGATGGCGCAGAAACTAGTTGGGCACCGCAACGATGAATCCAAGGTTCCCACCAAGAGAGGACGAAAAATGAGGTTATAGACCACCAGTCCCCGTGAAGAATTGAAGAAAAACGATGAGTACGTAGTAGGTCGATATATAAGTATAGGCAAGAGAAAGCAGCCAATATCAAGAAGCTGTAAGAAAAAGGCAACGCCCAAAGGCAGCCTGCAGCAGTAACGAGAGAAGAAAAAGCAGGAGCGAAATAGAGACGCAGTAAGCACTACTTACGTAGCAGAGAGAGAGGGTATGTACGTAAGTTTGCATACCCCCCGAGTTTATTTTCAAATAAAATCTAGACACCTGACCAAAAAATGAATGTGGCGCGGTAGAATTAACAGGAGAGTAAATATTTCGGAATCTGGTCTGAAAAAATTGAATTTATTGCATGTAACTTAACCCTAGTATTGAAAACGTATCGATACAGGGCAACTATTCGCGCTTCTTGGGTCAGCACATGTGGGTGGCAGATACAGAAATTTGGCAACGTTTCGCAATATTCGAGCACGATCTATTAAATATCGCAATTTTAATTATAATTACGTGTTCAAACGCATCCAATATCTATTTGCAATCAATTTCAAGTGTCTTGAAGTTATGAAATCATTCAGCCGACGAATGTTGATGTAAAAAACCCTGAGTGAATTTTTGTAATTTATTTGAAACTTCAGGAAGCCATACGCCAACGAAGACGAATCTAAACATTAACTATGTTACGTGAAGACTATGCGTGATGCCTCGAGGTTACGGAAACGGTGCGCCCTCGATTTGTTTCGACAAAGTCTGAGTTTTGTCCCCTTTCGAGTCAATGGTCAGACCAATTTACTCGGGACGAGGGTGAGTCGTACTACAGTCGAAAGGTGATAATAAAGGTGTGAGGTCTTGGTGTGATGAGGTCAGACTAATTGATGGCTGACACTGGTGATATATTCTTCATTAACTTTATATTTAACATCACTGATACAGACATGTTTTCACAGATTCTATTTATATTTACATACTTTGTTTCTTTTATGTTACGACTGGACCAGGTGTTTAGTCTTTGGGCGTTATGAAGGAAGATTGGTGTTATAACTTTCATCGGTCAGCAGCGGGTATCGTTGTTCCAGAGTCTTTCTCCGAAAATCCAAACGATTTCCAGTTACTCCTGTCCCGACGATCACGCCTTGGAGATCGACAGTTATGGGTAGGAAAGTTGCCGTCCTTCGGTGCGTGTCATAGAAGCAACAACTAAGTCGAAAAACTGCGATTTCCAACGGCAGTTAGTTCTATTCCCGCTGAAGAATGACTTAGGTATTGGGTGGTGGTAGCGAATTTAATAAAGGGTAACAGGATATGTTATGGAATAAGACTTTTCACCAGTACATGGATGCAAATAATTTGAACAGTATCGGAATTAAAAACAACTGACTATAAACTTCATTACTTGACTGCACCCTCCACTAACTGAACTGTCAACTAACTGACGTTTCTAACTTTTCTGACTTCAAGATTCACTTTCCTCACTCCAAGACTGAGTTCTTTAACTGTCCTTTCTAACTGAGATTCGCGGCGGAGGGCACCAGTATATATTCAGGATTTTGGGCCCTCCCATTAAGTCAACATGGAAAGATTTATTCTAAAAAAATATTTTTTTTTTTAATTCTGGAAAATTGATTCAATATTTAATTTTAGTTTTATATTGATTACCTTTAAATATTTTTATTTTTAATTCTTACGTTGATTTGTAACGGTTTTGGAAAAAAACTATGAAGGCCCTCATTTTGCATCCAAACACCCTTATCGAGAATACACTTGAAAAAGGATCAGACAAACTTTCCCTTTCAAGTGCCTCTTGAGATGGACGAGGTCTGGTACTAAGTTTACATTTCCTCGTGGACAACGTCTTCATTGTATTTGGTGCTATGTGATATTTAGAACTTTCTAATCTAAGCAGTTTCGAAGTTTACATATTCAACGGCTCGATTGAATTTATATATTTGCTTCGATACCATTTGCCAGTCTCGGCCAAGAGGATCATAGTGTTGTTTCTTGAAGGAATTTACAAGTTTTTAAGTGCGTCATCCTGGCTTCGAACTAACAAAGGGCGTTTAGACGTGGGGACGTAACAGTACGTGAGTGCTAAGTATGTACACATATTTCGGTAGAAAAATTAAAGTTGTATAATGATGAAACAAAAACCAACAGAAATGCACAGTTTCCTTGAGAGGCATTTGAGCAGTAAAACGCGATAATTTGGTTCCTAACCGATTAGCTCGTAACAATTTAATGTTTTACCTCGGAACTCATGCTTCGTGTTCTTCCTTCTTTTTCGAAATATTATTCTTTGTGCATTTTAATTCTGTAAAGTGACCAGAAAACTTTTCGAGAGTGTTCGCTTCCAATTTTTACGAGAGTTTTGCGATACTTAGGAGACTGTTAATTCTGAATAAAACTTTCGAGAAATTAATGAACATCTTACATGATACCATCTTGCAATATATGACACCTATTGGTTCTTCTTTTTATTAAGTATGTTTCAATATAACAAGTAGGCTAATCACAATAATACCATAGTGAGATTAACACCTTAACAAAATTGAATAGTACCGATTCTCCATTCGGATGTAAGGAATATCAATAGAATTGATAGTTGCCATCTATTTGTTTCATTGATTATAACCTATATATTTTTCTATCGATTCCTTCTTTCTGAATCAAGTGCAATGCGATAGCCATAAAACTGAACAATTTAGAATAACTCCTCATTCATAGAGATACAACATATTTAAGATGTTATACCACATCGATGTTCACCACCATCTACGAACTCTTAGTTCAGTTAAATTCAAAGTATGGCGCCCTCTTTGCTGAAACACGTTCGATCGTTCTATCGATCGCCGCTAGATTTAAATCTAGATGATTTTAAGGTGAAAGGTTTTACATCCCCTGTTTTATCTGGTGCTCTCATTATGTTTCAATATGTGTAACCGATAGGACGTGTATTGTAGTTTGTCTCCAATGAATAATACATCCACAGTTGGTAAGTGGACCAAGTATATTCCTAACAAAAGTTTTTACATCAATTTAAATAATATGTATAGTGATTCATATAATTTAAAACATGATTTATTAATTACAACAAAATATGGTTGATATTCACAAATATCCAATTTTTTAGTTTATTTTTCACTTATACTATGATTCCGATATTATATTTTATTTTATGTTTTTTAAAAAAAGGGAGCATAGTTTTATGAAAAGTGTCCCTGAAGAGGGTCCTAAACAGAACCGAAACGTTGGACCAATTTTTCAATAACAATAAATCTGTTCCCTTCTGTGGATGGGTGAGTTTTACATTTTATATATATTTTAGTTAAATGTAAATTCAATTTTATTTAAAGGTTTTAGATCCTTACAGAGGCCAGAGTAAATTAATTAATAATTAACTTTCGAGAAATGGAGAAAACGAGTGAAGGGCAAACCGGACCTTTAAACATTTTGCTATACTTTCGCGTTATTTCGCGAAACACTGTAAAGGCACCACTATACGTTCAGATCACGTAGATCCGATAGTATTCCGTAGTCTTTGTTATGAAAATGAATATATTTTATCGCTTGACAGTCATGTACCAAAAATGTTTTATTAAAAATGCTACAAAAAACTAAATAAAATAAATTTCACTGTATTCTATCAAAACTTCTTCATCGTATTTCATCTACAATATTTTATACGTTGAATCTAAAGAATTTAATATGGACACCACATAAAGAAAGCATAATTAATGAAGAACAGATTAAACAGACAAACGAATATTAAAATGACGAGTATGTAAGCAAAGAAATTGGAAGCATCAATTTCATAATGAAGCAAGAAATGGCACAGCAAAATACTACTCGACGGCAAAACATTATCATGAAAATAAAAGGGAAAGAGAGAGGATGGCAGAAATTTCGTGTCTTTTGGTGCGAAAAAATAATTATTCTACACAGTAGACTGCATGGTAATTTCTTTTATTGAAAAGTACACAGTATACGAAGGAAATTACAGAAAATAAATAATTCGAGGCTGCGAACAACTACAGAGACGTTAAATTTTCACTATTTTTACGGCACGTTGCGTCCATTCTCAGTGTAGATATTTCCATCAAGATTTTAGACGAATAATAAGCGTCGTGTTCAATTCGTATGAGAAAAATAAGACTACTTGTTCAATTAAATAATCAAAAGTTTCTTACTTTGCCGATTAGTTTGTATAATTCGTATGTTTGTAATATGTGGAGTGTGTACAAAATCAAGTGATGTATATAAAAGTTGCATGCCTTTAGTTGCAAACTCGGATAGGGCATAAAAAATGTTTTCAAGTCACATTGTCATTGGAATATTTAAACGCTAACATAATTTCCAGAAATATTAAATTAATTCACTCCTAATATACGGGCTGAAGTAAATAACGCATAGACATTTGTGGGCCTACAATGTTTTCGCAAAGTCCAAAAACAATCATCCACAGAATTTTTTTAACCTAATCGCAGGACTATCCGTTCACCTAATTGACAGAGTCCAAAATACAAGATAAATCTTAATCCTGCCAAAGTCTATGTAGCCTTAAAACTGCTTTATTGTAATTCCAGCTCTAACTTCAATTCCGGTGCGAACAGAAACCGTAACAAATCTTAGTTACAATTAAACGTTGTCAGTTTATCAAGTAAATCAAGTAACAGACAAAATTAATGACATTCAAAATTTTAGTCGTGACCAAGGCATCAAACTCGACTGAACTCCGCGTAAAGTAAATTGTCCGTGAAAACGGTAAATTTTTCGGATATTTATCGTTCTTCTCTAACATGGATCTTCCATCCAACATACATTTCCATGCTGGTAACGTCGGAATCGTCGATGATTTGTCGTCGCCGGCGTTTCCCGTGTGTTGCGACAGTCGCTGGGGTCTATAGTGTGACCGATGAAGTAATACGTCACATTTAACTAGAGCCGCGGTAGTATCGGGGCCGAAATCAAATTTCCTGTCACGTAATAAGATGTGACAAGCGGTCTCGTGACTTTAATGAGAACGGTGCGCTTGTGACCAACGGGCGATTCGTAGGTGCACAGCGAATAATAAAGCGGTGTTGCACGCCCTGGCCTTCCCATCGCGTGAATCTCATCATTAAACTCTTGGTCTACCTTGCAAGTCCTGGTCCTCGTGTGTCTCGTAAAAAGTTACCTCCACGCATCGAATCATCCATCAGGATGCCTTATCGGCCCTATAACTCACCGCGAAAAAAGACCGTGATGTTAGCAATGATACCGCTTATCTCCGTATCGGGCCCACAGAACGACTAGAGAGATCCCGACATCTTTCTCGTAATACTTTTTAATATCACGATTAATTGGGATCGGTCGAAGACAGGTGTATGATTTATACAGGCTTGAAGAACAATGAGAAATCTGTTCCGATTTTTAAATTATTCGGGATTTAGAAACAGGAAGGTGATTGGCCGATTTGTGTAATAAATTTGTCGAAATTATAAATCTTATAGAGGACGTTACGTTATTGAATCAATTTATTTATCCATATTTCTATTGAAAAAGAGAAAATATCAAAAATGCATAATAAATGCAAAGGTATAGGCCAAGTACAAGAGAACGTGACTTTAGTATAGTTTTTTCGTTAACATAAACTTCATTATACGAAGTATTTGAAATCAAACAAATGTGAACGAGTACAAATTATTGTACACCGTCATCGCAAAACTGTCCCTAAGGAAATATATGCAGTCAACTGAATTTCCCAAATAATGATTTCTCCTCATTTAATTAATAAATCTGTTGACTGCTCGATTAAATGTGCTTGGTGGCCCCCTTCTTACGAAGCTTGATCTCCAAAATGTAACGTAACAGATATTTGTACTGATTTCTAAAATAACATATTAACAATCCGGATGTATCTGAGTGGACATATTTAACAAGTTAACAATCTGGATGTGCCTGAGAGGAAATTACACATACATATTGCCATGTGTTTCAACGATTGATGGTAACAGAAATTAAAAAGAAACGTTATGAGATATTTAGAGGATTTTCATTCTGTACAGTAAGAAGCCCCCTTTATATTGTGTTTTAACACCTCTCTTTTAATGTCGCACATCCCGAAATATTTAAGCTTAGGAGAGTTAATACTACAGGTATTTTTCATCATCGAATCTTCGTAAAAATCGGGCCACCATGTACATTCAATCCAGCAGTAAACAGATTTATTAATTATCTGAGAAGATATCATTTTTTGGGATATACAGTTAACTGCATATATTTACTTAGGGATAGTATTGCGTTGATGCTGTACAATAATTTGTACTTGTTCACATTTGTTTGATTTCAAATACTTCGTGTAATTAAGTTTACGTTAACGAGCAAGCTATACCAAAATCACATTCTCTTGTACTTGGCCTATATCTTTGCTTTATTTATGCGTTTTTGACTATTTCACTTCATTCGTAGAATAATGTTAAGTATAGTATACTTTTTATTATGTAGACGTTTCTTACGACTCTTGCTCTTTTTCCCGAGTTCGGAACAGCTCGAGTGGTTCGAAAGTGTTTGGATTACAGAATTTGGAAAGTGCGTGACAAATCAGACCATCCTGACAAAGTCACGCGCTTTCAAGTGAGGGTGTGTTCACATATGGAGATTCGCTGCGAATCTTAGGGCACATCTTTTATTTATTTTTTATTACTTCTTTTTCCCTTAACAGCAATCCTTACTTTCGCCATCCTTATCTTTCCTATTTCTCTGATCCATGTCCTGCAATTAAAATACTTGTTATGAATCAAATTAGGGAATTAAAGAATAAAAGAATGTAGAAAAATAAAGGTGTTACATCCTGGCTATTTGTCACGCCTCGAGGTTATGATAACGATACACCTCCGATTTGTTTCGAGATCGTCAGTGTTTTGCTCCGTTTTAAATCAATGGTCAGACCACTTTACTCGGGATGGGGCTGAGTCGTACTACTGTCAAAATGGTGATGATGAAGGTGGTGGGAATGAGAAATTGCATAGTTTTCTTTGTTTCCATATATATTTAGTTGAATCATTCCGTTAATTGGACCCAGCGTCGAAACTTTTCTTTTACAATAGTTGCGGGTATAGCCATGGGAGCCGGAGTACCATCAGGTGCATAGAATTGAATTAATGATTCAGCGGTAACCTGTTCTAATGAAGCCCCGATCTCGGCTTTCTTTACCCCCTTAGCTTACAATGACGCATCAGAGGCATCGCAAGGTTATCAGACCAAACACGAATAATCTTTTTTTGTTTAATAATCAACCGTAATTATTTATCAAACATCTTGCAAAGTTAATTGTACCACACACGTGTATATACAAATCGTAGGAAGTTTGCGATTTGTACAGTTTCGAACGCTGAGCCAAGCTGTTTATAACCCTGCGCGCGACCGACCTTGGTGTCGCTTTTGGCCCGCACAGTTGGAAATTAGATCGTAAGGGAAGGGGTTAAACCAAAAGATCTCAAATGTACATCAACAATAACACTCTCGTCCTCCGAATCTACAATATTTACAACGTCTGGAGGGGGTGGAATATTTGGGACAGATACCTCCCCGGTGGGGTGAACCTCCTATATCTTGTCCTTCGTGTAATCACTTTTTATTGATGCTGCCAATTTCTTAATTCTTTCAATCTCTTTCTTTGCCTTCTTCTTATGTATCTTGGCCCTATTTGTGTTTTCCGGATTTGGACTTCGATTCGGTTGTTGTGGGGGCTTTCACAGTCTCTCGCGAAAAGCCCGCTGTTTTTCTTTCATGTTAATTAATGAGGTTGGGTCCGCCTTCACCGCTGGTTCCCGCTGAACTTTCAATGAAGAAGGCCGACGCGTTCTCTTTGCCACTGGTGGGTGTTAGGAAATTTGTATTAGTTTCCACGCATATTAACTACTTAAGTCCGTACAGGATTCCCCAAACGCTCAATCGCGTCGATTACTCCCATATGGATTCTTTCGTTTCAATCCGGATTAGGAGTTAGAAGGGATTCTCGCAAATTTCAGCTTACTTTCTGATGCAACTGAATTTGTTGAACGCTCACTCGCATCCGGATTACTCACTTGATCAGATTTGACTTCCACTAAGCGTAAGGTATAGTAGGTTAAATTAGGGTACAGGGGTTTGGAATGTATGGGCAAAGGTTGTGAATAGATCTTCTATTGGAATTACAATTTAGAAGTTCAATTCAGGTCACTGTTAGATTTAAAGTTAATCAGCAACTGATTCCGGTTCTACGTCTGGATTTTGCTGGATCGACGTTCATCGGTGATGATCACTTTCATTGAACTTAGCACAGAAACTTCGGTAACGGAGATGATGCACGTAAGAGTTGCAGTACAAAAATGCATTTTTTTCGAAGGGCACCACGCTTAAATACAGAGTTTGGACCCTCCCACTACATCGGTTTCTAACGTATTTTCCGCGAAAGACAATGCAGCCTTCTTCTGACAACCTGACACTACCAGCAAGCGTAAGTGTTTAGAAAAATATTGGTCTCTACGTTAGAGCGTGCTGTTTTTCGTCCCTTCAAGTGTCCCCAAGCTAGCACGGGGTCTGGTTCCAAATTTACATTTTCACGAATACAAGGCCTGCATTGTATCTGAGGAAATTCATTGTCTGAAAACTTTCTCTTTCGAGAGACATCGTGTTTATAGCTCTAGTGACTAACTATTTTATGCGTTTTCCCGATGCCATCTGCTAGTCTCGATCAGGGCAATCGAAATGTGTTTTTTTGTTAGAGGAGAATTTATGATGTTGAAGTGCTTCGTCCTGACCCTGAACTGACAAAGGCATCGAGACGCGGGGACGTAACAAAGGAATAAACAGATCCGATCAATATGGTGATATGACGATGACATATGATTATGCGAAGGAATATAACAAGTTTCCCTTTATACGTTATGTCCTTTCAAGAGATATAGTAATAAGAATTTTGTATTTATAAAATTTCCAAAAGTTTCTTGAAGAAGTGAATACGAAAAATCAAAGACTCTTCCGGAGACAGTAAGTTTTCAGTCTAGGTGCGTTTCAGATCATGTGTACAATGTTCTCGCAGTATGTTAGAGATTGTTTAAAAACTTACAGATATTGTGGGTAATATTGAAAAAGAAAACATATTTGAAGGAATTATCAAAATATGAAACATTTAATTATTGCAAAATAGTGCAAGATTTGTATACGTTTGATTTATAAATTCTTAATTCGAAAATTATAATAAACATACTCGTAGAAGTGGACAAAAGCGGTATAATTGAGCAAAAACCATCTTATTAAAAATGTCTAAATTTAAAATAATTGTTTGTAAGACAAGGAGAGGAAGCGTAGGATGTAGTGGTACGAGGCGAAGGCACCAGGAGCAGGAGCTGATGTCGAAGAACCCGACGAGGCCAACGGGCATTCGGTGTTGGTTAAAGTCATCGAACGGAGCTAATTTCTAAGCGAGCGATCACTCATGATTCAGTGATATTTGCGAGTTATATTGTCAATATAGTATTCTTTAGTATAATTTAACTTTTAATAGTCTTACATGTGGAAGAATGTTTTTGATTTTCAGAGCTTCAATATGGTCCTACTCGTATATCCTTGGAATTGTTTTTACCGCAGCATCTTCTAATCTAATTTTACAGTATACCTACAGAAAAATATACTAAGTACATTGTTAAGATGTGTAGGTAATATCATAACACTGTTATAAACAGATACGGAATAATTTGGCGATTCGATATCCGTGTTAACAGCTATACATTTGTCTGCATACCCAATCACTCGCTGCACATCGGGCAACCCGATAATGAAAAATTTGCTTACTTTTTCTTGGAAGTCCTGTTTACAGAACAATCTGATTATGTACTACAAATGTTTGTAGATATTTAAAGAGACGCTTTGACATGTATCCAAGTTCTAGAAACTAAATACCTTTTTATAACAATTTAAGCAACCATTATATTAAATTTATAAATTACTGATAACAGTTTGATATTTTCTCAATTACGTAATAATGCGTACATCACAAAAGAATCTTTGTTTCCCCCACTTTCATATAGTTCGTTCTTTCTGTGGCGTCCTATGTCTCGGGATATCAACTACTAACAACGACTGCATACTTTCTCTATATCTTTCAGTTGCTCCGTCACGCTCGTGCTCGCACTAGCCAGACACACAAACGTGGGAAGAGCATGCATGTGTGACAGCACGTTTTACGACCGAGAAAAGGATCAATGCGGAATTCGTCATCGTCCGAATTTGTCTCGCATAAGAGATTTTCTTTTTTTCGTTCAATCTGTCGCGCTCGCACTCCAATCACCGAGAATAAGTGTGTCGATGCGTTTCACCGGCCGTGGAGTCTTTTTCATTTTATTCTATACATTTTTATAATCATTTTATCGGGCATTTAACATTTATTTCTAATATTTGATCCCACCGTGTCTTTGAATTTAAATTAGAAGGAAATGAAATAATAATTAGACGTTCCGTATTCATTCATTTCGAGTTATATCCTCACGATTTATTAATATTTAGCGAAATTTATTTTTTATTGATTTATTTATCTCGATGACATCGTTAGTATTTGAAAAAAGACATGGGTATTTAATCGGTTTTAAGCCTATTGGTGCAATTTATTGTTAGGCCTAAGTTTTAAAAATTAAATGCATTGTTTCAACAATTTAAGAAATCATTTTATTAAATTTATAAATTATTGACAGCCCTTGAAGATTTTATGAATACCAGTCGGGGACTCTTACACTTGGCCAGAGACAATATCTTGTCTCTTGATTTTTTCCGACACGTCTCCAACAGATTACATATAAAAGTATTGATTACCGGCAGATAAATTATCGTCGCATGATGTGAAAATATGTTAGTTAGGGTCTGACACCGGCGAATGGCTACGCGTGGCTGCGTGGCAGTGGAAAAGGGGAAACAGCCGACTTATTTCACAAAAAACTACTACTTTTGACATCAAATATCTCCTAACTGGCTCGACCGATTTTTGTTTGTAATTAGTCTCATTCGACTCCTCTCGACGCCGTCTTTAAGAATATCGTCGCAATTTTTGGGAAATTTGCCGCTTTAATGCCTTTTGAATACCTCGAATACTCAGATCTAATTTTTCCTGTAAAGAGTCACGGTGTCTCCATGCGGGGCCTCTTGAACTTGGCTCCAGACAAGACCTTGTCTCTTGATATGAGGTTTGCTGAGTGTATCGTGCACAAATTTTGTTTTATTTAAAAAACTTTTTTAACGCATCTTCCTTACTTGAGTCCATACAAGATTAACCAAGCGCTGACTCGCCCTTGATTACTTTCTATATGGACATTTTCGTTCTGATCTGGATTAGAAGTTGAAGGGATTCCCGTGAATCTTAGTTACTCTCTGATGCAACTGATTTTGTAGAACACTCACTCGCGTCCAAACCACTCACTTGACCAGATTTGCCTTTGAGTCAGCGTAAGGTATAGGTTGTAGGTTATTTGGTATTTTTCTACAAAGGGATATTGGAATAAGGACTTTTTAACTGATTAACACTGGCTGTCCGCTGACTGACTTTTCTAACTCCAACTCACCTCAACTAACTGCACTTTTCTGAACTGGAAACTAACTAACTGCACTCCAACACTGAAGATTAACTGCACTTCGCGGCAGAGGGCACCAGTATATACAGGATTTTTGGCCCTCCCATTATGTCGGTTTGTAACGGTTTTCGAAAAAACAATGAAGGCCTGATCCAGCATTCAAACACCCTTATCGAGAATGCACTTGAAAAAGGATCTGACTAACTTTCCTGTTCAAGTCTCTTGAACAGGACGTGGTCTGGTGCCAGATTTACATTTTCTCGTGGACAAGGTCTCCATTGTATCTGATGCAATATGATGTTTAGAACTTTCTAATCTTAAGGGTTTCAGAGTTTTCATTCTCTACGGCTCGATTGGATTTATGTGTTTAATTCGATACCATTTGTCAGTCTCGACCAAGACGATTGCAGTGTTCTTTCTTGCAGGAATTTACATGTTTTTCAAGTGCGTCGTCTTGGCCTCGAATTAACACAGGGGGCTTAGACGCGGGAACGTAACACATCAAACGATTTATATGGGGTGAATAAAATTTGACGTGGGCATTTAGATAGTCATATAAAAAGTTCAGTATAATATTCGTCAAGATGGTTGCACAAATAAGTGAATTATACGTTTTAAAGTTGTTAAGTGTGAATCAACGCGATAACTTCAAAATCGTTGAAGAACGTTGACTCACTTCATCCGCCAAATTAATATTAGATGAATAATTGCGAGAATAAATACGACACGGTTTGTTGTACGTTGGATGGTGTAAATGTGTATTTGTTACTAACTCCAACTGGTTTGAAATGATTTACAAGTGAATTAAAGACGCGTGCGAGGTTACTTGTCGTAATGACTGTCGGAGACTATCTGCCTGATCCAAGGTTACTTTTTGACTGTGTTAAGACTCCGGATAGTTAGAGCCTATGGTATTGTTTCGTTACAAAAACTCGTTTGAGTTTTGACCAAGTAAATTTATTATAAAAAGAAAACTATTAAAATATACTACAGTTCGAAAATATTGAATGTGCAAGTCCTAAGTTTCTTGCTTTGAAAAACTGAATTGCAAGTCCTGAGTTCCTTGCTCTGAATTTTGAATACTGATCGTTCAGTTGACTTTTGTGACTGATTGACTGACAGCCCTGCGCTGCCAAAATCGGCCTTGGAAGGGAATGCCTGTGGGTGGGGGTGCGGCGATGCCAAATGTCCGTTGGTGACGGAGAAAATTGGCAACGTCGCGTAAAGTGCAATGCGGCCGCGCTCGTGGTCGTCAGGTACCTCACGTGGGCACCGCGTTGGGCCGACGGAAAGGGCCGACGAAAAGGCCCGACGGAAAGGGCCGACGGAAAGGCCCAAGAGGCCCATGATGCCCATGTGTCATGCAGGACGAGGAAATTCGGCGTTCCGCCTAATCCTTTTCCCGTTAGAGTCCGAGTGCAGGTTTATGATACGTCAATTGCTATTGAGACTCGAAGAGCCAAGAACTTGGAAGTGCAAGATGTGTTAAAAATAATAAATGAGTAAAATCTTCCAATTCCTTGACTTTCGAACGGAACATATAATAAAACAAAATTGGCTATGGAAATCGAAATCCGTTAATCTCAAAAATAGCTAAGTTCGCACGTCCGCATCATAAACCGATGGGTTACGTGTTCTTAACAGACTGATTCTCTCAAGACAGTCCGCCACCCTCTCGGTTTAAGGGTTGTTCCGTGGAGAAGGTGCGACGATGCCAATTTTCTGATCAGTACCTTGAGTGACCCGACAACACAGGGGTTTTTCCCGAGGTACTGACTTCGAATCAGGAAGCCACGAGGTGGTGCCCGCGAGGACGCGTTCCTACGCGCGTACGTACCTGGACGTAACAGTCACGGTTGAAGCTAAGGGATGACGGTTTATGACGGTTGACTTTTTGAACGGCTAAGAATTTGAAAGTACGAATTGAATGTGAATTTACTTGGCCATGTGCTGCCATAAAGAGGTAAAATCCTTCAAATTGTTAGCCTTCCAAGTACAAGGTTTTAAATATGGTATGAAGAATGTGTAAGCTAAAGAATTAGTGTACCGTTATGTCCGTTCAAAATGTATATGGCTCGACTGGTTCTATTTGCGCAGCAACAAAAGTCGTGTACTTGACGGCCGAAGGTTTCAAAAATTTTCAGTCGTTAAAAACGAGTTTAGTTAATCATCGTAATTATATTTCTATAGGAAAGAATTTTCGATGGTAATATACAGGTAAGTATACACATACATACGTATATATAAACAATATTTTATTCGGATCTCGTTCCGCGATCGATATCCCGTGCGCTCCGGCGGAATTGTTCTCGTCAAATACGGATAGAAGCGGCCATAAAATTCGCGCGGACGCCTCGATTACGAGCGGCGCAATAACAGAACTGAATCATCAAGGAACGTTGCTGTTCTTAGATTTCTCACGCGCAGGCGTTAGATCCGACCTAATTTGGATTTCTTTTCTTTGTTTTCCTTTTGTCAAAACGAACTATGTACGGGTGCTCGTTTAAAATATAAACATCCTTCACAAAATTAAATATGTCGAAGGCTCCGTACGATGGTGTAATTGACTATTCTTATGAAATTAAAATTACGGAATAAGGCGGGCACAATTAAAATGGAAATTTCGCCGGCAAGACGTAACTTGGATTTGTTTTTACTGCAATACTAATGCAGTGGTTCGCGGAGCAGCTGGTGTAATTCAGAATGTGTTACACTTCCGGACGAATTTTTCGTTATTACCTGGAATTGCTAAGTTAATGTATATAATTTGTTTTTTTTATGTATGAAATTTTTAACAAGTGTAATTGCACTCGAAAATATGAAATTTGAAAGAAGGTACTTGAATGTCAATACTTTTAAAGGTATAACGTGCTTTGTAGAGTAAAATTGTACGGCTAATTTCCATCTAATAATTTCTTTTTCTTTTTTGATATTTAAGTATATGGTATAGAAATGTCATGCATACAATTTATATATTCTACGGCTACCGCGGGCTGCTGTGCGCTTAAACGTTTGTTTTCACGAACTTATATTTTGCGAAAGCCCGAAATATGTTTATTTAGATGGTAAAGAAATAATTGTTAGAAATAATAATTGAGAAATAAGATATTTCGGGTAATTTCACATGAAATTTTATTTTTGCAATTCACCATAATCAAATAAGTAGTAAACGTTTGAATTGAACCGATAGTAGAATATTAACATTTTGAAGCCCAACTATATTCAGAACCAACCTTCAAACACGACAACCTGTTGAAATGCATGCGTTGTACAGTCGAAAAAATGGAGACGGATAAATCGACTATTTTGTCGAATCGTGAAAACTTTGAAGCTTTGCATCCGGGGAAGCGTCTGTTTTTCGGGTATTCTAATGTCGTTACGTAGATCCAATTCTGTTAATTTTCTGCGAGAACGATGATTATTGGTAATGAAACAAGCAAATCATTGTGGTCAGTTTTTAACGTGAGTGGAAGCAATCGAGAATAATGTGTTTTTCTGAAAAGTTCAATTTACATCATTCACTATAAGAGTCAACACTAAACTGTTAGTTTAGACATAATTCACGAGGAAGTTTCGCTTTGTTTTGAATTTCCATACCTGTCATCGAACATTTCATTATTATTTCCACATTTACCTCTAATTTATCGTAAGAAAAGTTAATTACTGAAAAATCTAAATCCATTAAATTTAAATCATTAACAATCTAATCATAGACCCTACATATTAATTATAGTAAATACTAAAAATTAAACATTTTCTACCCAATTGTCGTTAAAAGGAAATATAAATTTATCAATATAAAATTAAACATGTCACTTACTGCTTCACCAAAAAGTACAAAAAAAAGATGAACTGCTGCTCCAAAAAACTTCGTTGTTGTTCTCGTTCCAAATCAAAGCACCAGAATAAGTCGCCATGACGAACTAATTCCGTCATCCAGAAGCATCAATGAACCGGCTCATTTTGTATCGTTGCCTACGCAGCAACTACACTGTATACTGTGACCCTAACCGCGGATAAACTCGGAGAATCGGCGAGTGGCAAAGAGGAAACTACGATATAAAAATTTCATACTGAAAAGCTTGGACACGGATGTCCATCGACGTGTTACGACGTCGGTTAAGCTTTCTTGTGGATATCCGTACATCTTACAAATACGGATCGTCGAAGTATACGTGAGGAAAACTCGTTCTAGACTTGCGCGGCAATTTCTTATCGAAGCTTTATCCCACGAGGGGACGTCATGGGGAATACATTGAAAGACATTGGGAAATAGACACGAGTGTAAACTGATGTCTCTGTACTTTGCAGTGATATGCGATGATTCGTCGATGATTGTTGGAGAATGATGTAAAAAATTTCTGGATTGGTTTTATGCAGTGTGAAACGGTTAATATTTGGCGACGTGTATGTAACGAGTTTGATTGTGATCACGGTGTCCAAATTTTATCGCGCGGAGAGGGCACCCACAGAATTTCTGTTCCTTTGTGTTACACAAGTACACTTCTTGCAAGGATGCTAAATGCGGGGTGGAATGATTCTAGTAGATTTACTAAATACTTTAGAACAACAGATACTGTCAGATTTTACGCTATATGGCGCCACAACGACAGGCTGTGTCAGCAACTGTCGAAAGAATTTCTTACAACATATTTGACAAATTATATTTCACCTGCCTAAAATTCGGTATTAACAGTTCAAATCATCGCTAGTTCACGAAAACTCTATTAGCTCACACGAAAGAATAATAATCAGTCGTTATAAAAATGACTGTCAATAAAAACAATGTTGTAAAATCCATGAAACACAGTATCAACGCATTAAAAATAATGTGAAAGTTTTCCATTCGTGTAAACTGTGACATTAAAACCGAAAATATTTCCGTATCGATACACTTGCGATCGCGATATTCTTTAACCAATCAGACACCAACGGAACACCGGGAAGCATTGCGTAAGACTGCAGAACGGTTGGCTCTGTTTCGCTTTCGAAAATTCTGGATTTAAACGCGAACTGTGATTTGTTGTCGGCCGCTGATAGATTCGAGAGTTATGGTCGCGAGTTTAGCGTGTCACCGTTTATGGTGCGCGCGAGCACATTCCGGTCCGAGTGATATATCGTCGTTGAAAGGGTTAATATTGTGGGGCAGAAGGGCGGAACGAATTGGAACGTGCGGCTGATTGGAAAGTTCATCATTTCGACCGGGGTTGCCCGATGTTTCGAATAAATACAGTTTTGGCCTGGTTTTTAGTCGGCGAGGTATCAGTGATGATGCAATTCATTACATTAATTATCAGCAAACAGCATCGAAAATGCAAAGGTATAGGCCAAGTACAAGAGGATGTGACTTTGGAATAGCTTTCTCGTTAACATAAACTTCATTATACGAAGTATTTGAAATCGAACAAATGCGAGCAAGTACAAATTATTGTACAGCATCGACACGATGCTATCGCTAAGTAAATATATTAAATTAACTAAATTTACCAAAAAATGATGTTATGATGATGATATACGATGATGTGAAGGAATACAAAATTTTCCTTTAAACGTTATTTCCTTTTAAGAAATATAGTAATAAGAATTGTGTATTTAAAAAATTTCAAAATGTTTTTGAAGAAGTGATACAAAAAAATCAGAAACTCTTCCGAAGCCAGGAAAATTTCACTCTATATGTGGGTTTCAGATTAATTGTACTACAAGGATGTAGCAGCATGTTAGACATTGTTTAAAAACTTGCATATATTGTGGGTAATATTGAAAAATTAAATAGATTTGAAGGAAATACCAAAATATTAAACATTTAATTATTGCAAGATAGTGCAGGATTTGTATACGTTTGGTTTTTAAATTCTTAATTCAAAAATTATAATACACATAGAGGTGTACAAAATCGGTTTAACCCCTTAACGCATTTTTTTTTTAAAGAAAACATACATCGACATTTTTATGTTTCTTTTTCAATTGCTATTTCGAAAAAAACATATTTTTATTAGTAAAAATATTTATCTATACTTCTCGATTATACAGGGTGTCCCAGTTCCCAGGACGCTTATTGCACCTTTGCATAGCTCAGGTAATTCTAAGATAGGGAGTATTATTCT
This sequence comes from Mimumesa dahlbomi, assembly GCA_917499265.3. NCBI lineage: Eukaryota > Metazoa > Arthropoda > Insecta > Hymenoptera > Crabronidae > Mimumesa > Mimumesa dahlbomi. The sequence goes on along the minus strand of OU824118.1, from coordinate 2,318,004 downwards.
CAGCGTCCCATCACAATCCGTGGTCGAGTTATTAATGAAAAACGACAGCCAATCAGAGGGCTTCGTTGGGCGCGGCAGCGCGACAGTTCCTACTGGTACAAGTTAATGTCTTGTAGTAGCGGGAGTGTTTATGCGGCCGCGTCAACGGAGTCCTTGAAAGGGATACAGATCGAGCACTAACACACTTCCACGAAAAATGTATCGATGAGTCTGTCACTGGGTCACCGAAAAAAGGTCTAATTTATGACATGTCGCGCTGCCGCGCCCAACGAAGCCCTCTGATTGGCTGTCGTTTTTCGTTAATAACTCGGCCACGGATTGTGATGGGACGCTGAGAATAATACTCCATATCATAGAATTACCTGAGCTATCCAAAGGTGCAATAAGCGTCCTGGGAACTGGGACACCCTGTATACGAGTGTGAAAAATTATGGCAGCATGAAATACCAAACCGCTCAAATTATTTCGAATGTCGCAGTTTGGCCTGTTTAGCGCGCTCGAGTTAACTCGAGCGTGCACGTTAAGGGGTTAATTACACAAAAACCATCTTATTAAAAATGTCTAAATTTTAAATAATTGATTGCTTGAATTGTTGAAGAATGCTTTTAATTTCTAGAACTTTTAGAACTTCAATATGGTCCTATGTATATTTTTGAAAGTGTTTTTCAATTTACGTACAACAACGTTATCGTGTCTTCTAAACGTACCCATACTTCAACAATCTATTTGAAGAAAAAATATTTTTTTTTTGAAATCATGAATTTTTTACTACCGTAGCATCTTCTGATCTAATTTTACAGTATACCTGCAGAAAAATATTCTAATTTCATTGTTAAAATGTGTAGGTAGTATCATAACACTGTTATAAACAGACGCGGAACAATTTAGGGATTCGATATCCGAGATAGTAAAGTTTCAATGCAAAACATGTAACAAAGATTTGTTAACAGTACCAATAACTACACGTGTCGCATGGACCCAAAAATTTGCTTACTTTATCACGCAAGACCTCTTTACAGAACAATTTGATTATGTACTAAAAAAAAAGTTTGTAGAAATTTGAAGATACGCTTTGACATGTATCGAAGTTCTAGAGACTAAATACCTTTTTACAACAATTTAAGCAACCATTATATTAAATTTATAAATTACTGATAACAGTTAAATATTTTCTGAATTACTTACTAATGCGTGCATCACGAAGATGTCTTTCTTTCCCTCTCTTTCGTATAATTTGTTCTCTTTGTGCCGTACTATATCTCGGGATATTAACAACACTGCATTTGACTGCATACTTTGTCTCTATCTTTCTGTCGCTCCGTCGCACTCGCGCTAGCCAAACACACGAACGTGGGCCGAGCAAGCATGTGTGATAGCACGTTTGACGATCGAGGAAGGTATCAATGCGGAATTCATCATCGTCCGAATTTGTCTTGCATAAGAGCCTTTCTTTTCTTCGTTCTGTCTGTCGCGCTCGCAATGCTCCCACTACGATCGCCGAGAGCAAGTGCGACGGTTTGTCTTTGCCGGCCGCGGCGATTCTTTCATTTTATTCGAAACATTTTTCTAATCATTTTATTGGTCATTTAGCACTTATGTCCAATATTTGATCCCCATAGTGTCGCTGAATTTTAATTAAATATAAATGGAATAATAATTAGATGGCTCTTATTCATTCTTTTCGTGTTATGAAAGAGGGGCTCTTATACGAGAAAAATTCGGACCATGGCGAAAACCGCGTTTGATGTCTTCCTCGATAGACGATCGCGCTCTCACATATGCCTGTCCGGCCTAAGGCCGTGTGCCTCGATAGAATGAGTGCGGTGGAGCGACGACAAGAAAGAAATGACGTAGTCGTTATCACTTGTTACTATGCAGCGACATACGTCAGAGAGAGAGAGACGAATTATTAGAAAGAGAGGGCACGAAAATCACTGAGGTGAAACAAGCATTAAGGGGGGGGGGTAAGGGTTTGCGTAATCGAGAAATCGATTTTTTTTTGCTTTTTCTTATAGTTCAATATTTCGAGAGTATTGTCCCAAAATTTTAAGATAATCGGAGAAAAACTCTCAAAGTTATTGACCAGTTAGTCGTTATATTTTCGGTCGGGCGTTTGCCGCTCACATCAGTGATTTTATAATAGTAATGTGGGATACGAAAATCTGAAATACGGGATTCTAAAGTGTAAATGAAATGCGTTTAGACTGAGTGACGAAGCGACAAAAAAATTAAGGAAAAAACGGAGAAGTAAAATACTCGGCGGAAAAGAAATTTATCTTCACTTTTGTACAGTTAAATCTTTAAACGCGGTTTTCTCGAAACCATGTTTTCAAAGTCCGTGATCACTGCCATTTAAAACATACTTCACCGATTCTTTTCAAACTTGGTACATACCTTGTATATATAAAATACCTCCCCCCAACGATTAGTATGATATTTTTTTTTTTACATTAAGGGGTTTTTCCAGTAGCAAAATGACGGAAATTTTAGTGAAAAATCGCAATTTTTGCTTCAAACGACCACCAAAAGTTTTAAAATGAAAAAATACCAATTAGCGATCGTTGGGGGGAGGATTTACTCATCTTCTAACTAAATTTTATTGTTATTTTGATTTCTGATACTTTTCTGCTGAGATACAGTGATCACCGCAACGCGTGTTTTTCGAAAGGCGCTCTCGGAAAAGCTCCGTCACCGGCTTATTTGTTGATATTTTGCAACCAAAAAATTACAAAATGTTGTTGAAATAACAATATATAATGTGCAAAAGGTTCGTTCAAATTTGCTTTATTCGTTCGTCTGAAAAAAAATCGCGAAGAAAGTGTTTTTTTTTGCCCTGAAACCCTTACCCCCCCCCCCCCCCCTTAACAGTTGTGGATACCCGCGCGCACCCCGTACCCCGCAGTGAAACCATTTTTGCTGTTGATTGTACTTAGCCAGAGACAAGACCTTGTTTCTCGATTTCTCCCGCATGTCTCCAACAAATTACATATAAAAATCTACATTACCGACAGAAAAATTATCATCGCATAGTACGAAAATCTGTTAGTTCGGTTTGACACCGACAGAACTCGCATAGTCGAAAGTGTGACACTGGAAAAGACGAAGCAGACGACTTATTACATAAAAAAGACGTACTTTTGACATCAAATATCTCGTTACTGGGTGGACCAATGTTTTTGTAATTAGTCTCAATCGACTCGTCTCGACGCCGCCTCTAAGAATATCATCGCACTTTTTGGGAAATTTGCCGCTTTCATGTCGTTTGAATACCCCGAAACCCCCGATCTAATATTTCCGGAATAGAGTCAAGAGTCTTCTCTCGTACTTGGCCCAAGACAAGACCTTGTCTCTTGATTTATGTTAATGAGCAATTGATTCTACAGTCACGTCCTCTTGTACTTGGCCTATATCTTTGTATTTTTTATACCTTTTTGTGGATTTCACTTCATTCGTAGAATTAGTTATACTTGTAAACTACAATATTGTTTCCATTAACACTTTTACAACCGCATGTTTGCGCAGTGAAACGTCGCCAGGGGCCGGCAATATTTCTGAAGAAACACTTTCGCTTGAAAAAAACTTTATGTAAATTCATGAAATAATTCAACATACAACAATATTTATTCCTTTGTCACCGGCAAACAACGTCTGGCCTGCCGATGGCACCACGTTGGTGTCACCGGTTGTGAAAGTGTAAAGATACTCGTTATTAAAGACATTATGTTAATGAGCAACCGATTTGAAAGTGAAATCACCTGGTAATTGGCTCATATCTTTGCATTTTTTATGCGTTTTGCGGAAATAGTATACACAAATATTGTTCGGGTAATCAACGTCGAACACTGGATTTTTAGCACTGATGTGTAGTCACAGTCTTTATTTAACAGAAAAACAAGTAACAATAACACTTATTTCTAAAAATAACAAAATATAATATAAAATAAAACAAGATAAGAAAGAACGGATTTTGTGAAGTGTTAATGTTGTCACTGGTGTGACGTTCGCGTGTAATTCTAATGTGACTCGGTCAGTTGTCTTTGAAATTCTGACTCGTTCCTTGACACCCTCCGTTCCTCGTGGCTATCCTTTCCTCCTCCAAGTTGCCCAGGGCGGACCTTGGGCCTTGGTAGGATTTTGCGATAGCCACTCAGAGGGAAACGGAGGTGTTTTCGGAATTTTGGGAACGGCCCACAAGTACCTACTACAAGTGGCATGCAGGTGCGTCATGTGGGACCGTTACTCGTACTGACTGAAGGCTGGTATTTTCCTGTGATCCGTGTCATCGGTCTTCCAGTACGTTTTTTCCTGATTCTGACTTTAACTTTACGATGCGTTTATTGCTATTGAGCATTCGAACGTAAGAGTTTGGAAGGTATTGCAGATGTGGCGCGGAGGGTTTCTCCGCCATAAACGAAAAGACTTCCAAAATCTTAACGATCGAATGTGCTGAACAGATGACGCGACTTGGAAACATTCTTTATTACACGGAAAATTGCACTTCTCAAAAATAGCGTCTTAGTAACGTCCGAATCGTAAAGTCCCCTATGCGTTGTCCTTGACAAATATATTTAGGAAACTTTCCTCTTTTAATACTAAATTGTAGTTCCTAGCGTTTTTGCTTTTGACGTGATTTTCATCATTTTTGCGAAAATCGTCCGATTTTCTTTCATGTAGTAGGGGTAATAAATCGAAGGAATTCGACGATCTTTTTAATAAACGCGTGTGACCCTAGACGCCTAGCAACCAATCTAACAACACCTCCAACGGTCTTCGATGAAAGTCCGTCGCATTTTGTTATAATACATATACAGGGTGTAACATATCATCGGGGACCCTTTTTCAGGATCGATAGTACGCACCAAAAGGTGAAAAACGGACCAAGGAAGTTAGGTCCGAAAATCACCCCCTATCGAGATACAACCCCATTTGTAAAATGGATTTTCGGACCTAACTTCCTTGGTCCGTTTTTCACCTTTTGGTGCGTACTATCGATCCTCAAAAAGGGTCCCCGATGATATGTTACACCCTGTATATAACGGTCAAATTATAATATGCTTACAATGTCAGTATTCCGTGAACACGGATATTTCTCATACTCTGTATTTAGAAATTTAGCTTGTTTCTGTAACTAAAATAAAATTTTGTGTATATTTCGCTTTACTAAATTAATGTTAGGAATAGTATAGAAGAGAAAATTTCGAATGCAACGAGCACTTTTTGAACGCAATTCAACTGAAATGATAGGAGATTATCCATGACATAAAGACCCAGTAAATCGAAATTTCGTTGAGTCTTACATGAAGCATTATAACCTTAAAAAATATTGTACTCGATCTACGTCAATATTTCAACATTATCATTTTCATCCAATTGCAATGAAAAAGCTCTCTGAAACATTAAAGTTGGTACCTTCCTGATCGTTCTTATCGCAGTTTAAACGATATGACTTTTTCAATAAAGCCTTCATTAAACTATCCCTGATACTCAAAAAATGATCTCCAACAGATAACATATAATAAAAATCTATGTTACCGGTAGAAAAATTATCGTCAGTATGTAATATGAAATATAACTAAGTTCACGCTATAATCCGACGTACATATGCCTACGAGGGGCTGCGTGACATCGGGCGACGGAGGAAGGGAAGACGACGTTTCTTACAAAAAACTCGACTTTCGAAGTCACAATATCTCGTAACTGGCTTGACGGATTTTCTCGTAGTTAGTTTCAAATTACTCGTGGCGATGCCACCTTTCCGAATCTTATCATACTTTATGGGAAATTTGCTGTTTTAATGCCGTTTGAATACCCCGAAAACCCCGATAAAATCTTTCCAGATTTTTATGTGTCAGCCGAGGGCTCATGCACTTGGCAGTCGAGGACTCTTGTACTTGGCCCGAGACAAGACCTTGTCTATTGATAAAAATGTGCGACAAACGCGGACGGACAAAATGTACGAAATAAACGAAGCTGGCCGCCATCGAAACTAAAATAATGCGATTTATATCATGCCGGGAGATCAATAATTCAGACGTTGGCCACGTAATGCAGTTGTTCGACGACGGGAATATCGATGCCGTCTCTCCGCAATTTCGATTTCGATTTCCAGGACCGTTTAGGTGGATTCAAGTTTATTTCCTGCAAATTGGAATCCCGTGTCGGCGTCCTAGCACTTGTATACAACCGTTCTTTTATCGCTTCGAAGACGGTCTGATACAGGACGGGCCAGTACTACTGCACGAAGACCACTGCAACTTTGTGCAGCTGTAGTTTGCTGCAATCGGACAACGTATTTGATGAATAGAAATGTTCGAGAGGTGTAATGTCGGATGTTGGTGTAATGCTGAAGTTTAATGAGCGGTTAATTTAGGCTACTATTGAGTTATTTAATCCTATTTTTTCAAATATTAAACAATATTTATGGTTTGACAGTTAATTTAAAGAAAGGTCTGTTACTTTTCAAATTTAAGTAAATTGAAATTATATGAAAGTTTCACAATGTACGTATAGAATTTGCGTGGCAAATTTCAAATCCTAAAATTTTTATCCGCCGAAATTTTCAATCACCCAACTCGTCAGTAAATTCTTGTAATATTGTTGAGGAATCTGGGGATATCTGGTGTTTCCCTACATTCCTTGACAACTGGGGGGTTTCTAGAATACGAATAAATATCCCCTGCTGATACCAATAATCTTAGCACTAGTAAATTTATATTTACATTCGTTATTCCAGTTGATAAAACTTGAAAACTTCCAATCAACGGTTGCCACGGGAATGATTTTATTGGTAGTGGTACACTGTCTAGACGGTTTATAGTGCGGCTCGGAAAGGCTTCCTCTTCAAAATTGTAAATTTCTGCCTGCTGAAACTTCTGGCGCCCGTAAGTCTTTGCGGTTCCAAATATCAGGGCATGAAGGATTCTGAGCTCTCAATATTGTACGCATTGCAATTTGTTTCTCGAAGTTCCTAGATGTTTAACCTTCTGCAGCTCCAAGTCTCGCGGCTAAATATCAAAGAATTGAGGTTACTACACTCTAAAATTTATACTCTTTGAGATTTCTTCGCTCTATGGTTTCTAAGCTTTGAAATTCCTGTGCCCAGAACTTGTGTATGTCTGAACTCCGAAATTCCTATGTCGTGAAGTTTCTAATCTCTAAAACTTATACACCCTGAAATCCAACGTTTGAACTATGGACGTGTTGAAATTACTACGCTAGAAATTCCGATGTGTTGAAATTTCTCGCTCTGAAATTTCGAAACTTGACGCTGACTCCAATTAATAGCGTTATGAGAAACTGTATTTTTAGCGGATGGGGAGCCACTGTTTATCTTGCCTCAGGCGCTAAATTGAGTCATTTCGGTCCTGATGTAGAGTAACACCTTAATGCTTTGTAACGCTCTAAGTGCTGTCAAACACCTTCAACATAATGAGGCAGTATAGTACATTGTAAACTTTATTGCATATTTTGTCTTCTTTTTTCCCTTGAGCTTTTGCTGCAATGAAAGAATAAAAAATATTCGGATGCGCAACATTCCAATGCACTGAAATAACTGGACCCCAGAAATTTCTAGATGCCAGAAGTTTCAAAGCAGAGAAACTTCCTGAAACTGTAAGCTTCAAAGGTCATAAATTTGCGAGTCATGGAAGTTTCAAAGCACAGATATTTCCGAGCGATAGTGGTTCCAAAGTGCAGAAATTCCCGGACGCGACAGCTTCAAGACTTAGAATTTTCCGAGCGTCGAAAGTATCAATCCCGGACAAATTAAAATCTAAATAGCATACAATAGACAACATTTTCATTTCGACTGTATTTACTAAATTGACGAAATTTGAATTTTCATCCATATCAAGAGTTAAGGTCTTGACTTGGGCCAAGTACAAGAGCTCCCGCCCGGTAGACCTGAACTACTCTTTACCGGAGAAATTAGATCGAGGTTTTCGGGGTATTGAAACGGCATTAAATCCGCATATTTCCTGCGAAGTCTGATGATATTCGTGTAGGGGGCATCCGCCCGGGTAATTTAAGCCCAACTACGAGAAGATCTATCAAGACAATTGCGAGATACATTGATTTAAACAGTCGAGGTTTTTGTAAGGAACGTCGTCTTCTTCCTCTCCTCCTTCTCCATCTCCATCTCCAGCCTGTCACGCAGCCCTTCATAGGCATACGCTGATAGCAGGCCCTAACTAATGTGACGATCATTTTTCTGCTGGTAACGTTGATTGTTTATTTGTAATCTGTTGGAAATATGCCGAAAGAAATCAAGAAACAAGGTCTTGTCTCGGACCAAGTATGTACAAAAGTCGCTTATTGGTATTCAGTAAATCTTCAAGGATTGTCAATAATTTACAAATTTAATATAATGGTTTCTTAAATTGTAGAAAAAAATATATTTGACTTTTGAAACATAGGCTTAACAATAAATCGCAACAATACGCTTAAATAAATTTTAAAAAATTGAGAATAAATATTACTTGAATGCCCGATAAAATAATTAGAAATGTTTAGAATAAAATTAATGCGTGACCACGATTGGCGAAGACGCACCGAAATACTTGCTCTCGGCTGTCGGTACAGCTGCGCTAGGAGTGCAAGCGTGACAGATAGAAGTAAAGAAAGAGAGGCCGTTATGCTTGAAAAATTCGAATCATGTTAAATTCTGCATTGCTTTGTCGTCAAAGCGGTCCACCAAGTACATTTAATAGAGCAGTAAACAGATTTATTCGTTAAATGAGGAGAAATCATTTTTTAGAGAATTTAGTTAATAAAATATATTTGCTTAGCGATAGTATTGTGTCGTTGCTGTACAATAATTTGTACTTGCTCACATTTGTTTGATTTCATATACTTCGTATAATGAAGTTTATGTTAATGAGTAATCTATTCCAATGTAACATCCTCTGGTACTTGGCCTATAGCTTTGCATTTTCGATGCTTTTTTGAGGATCACAATTTATGGATGAACGTGTAGGTGAACTATCATTTTATTTGATGCCATTGTCCCTCATAAAAATTGTAAAACGGGGACAATACCAGGATCGATTTCACTTTGAAATGTTTCCCAACAAACTGCGACTACTTCGATGGGATATCGTACATATACATACATGTCATATATGTATAGAAGTTACTTTGAATTCTGGTATTCACACACGACTTCCCGGAATCGATGTACCAAGCTATTGCCCGCAACGCGCTCAGTCAGGTATTGAGATTTCATGTGCATGCTTGCAACTTTTACTGCACACGAAAAGAACAAAGGACTTTTCTTGTCAAAGTACTGTTTAATTTTAACGTTCAAATTTTCTGCCCAACTGAGAAATTCACTTCGTTTAATATTACTGTTTTGTTAATCTACATCGTTAAATAAACTAAATTACTAAATGTCTCTTGTTTCCCAGAACTTTGACTGCATGAATGCTTTGATTATTTTCGATAAGTATTTCGCAACGTTTTTCGCAATTGTAAAATAATATCTTTCGAACAAAATGTTCCTTCTGGACTAAGAATTCAGATTAAAAAATTCATGAATTCTCCAGCTTGCAATTTCTCGTCAGCAAAGCTCCGCGTGTAAAATATTATTATCGTTTATTTTCCCCTAACTATTTTTCATGAGGAATCATCAGCATAACCATTCCGCCGCTACTAATGGAACTCTCGATACAATCACGTAACTATTTAATCATCAATAATGGTCGTTAAAAAGTTTCAGTATGTTTTTCTAGGTAGCTACATATATGTATGTTTCAATGTTTATTTGTAATACGATGTTAACGAAATGACTACCCTCTTACGTCGTAAATGCAAAATCTTTGAAACTTGTGTTCACAGAAAAACGACGTAACAAGCCGGTCGAAAACTTTCATAACACTCTTTTCATGGCTTCTTATAAAAGATCCCACTGGAGGAGGAAAGAACGGAATCCTGCATTACGGTATAAAATCATGGGTAGTGTCAAAGGAGCTGAAAAATATTTTTGCCCGCCGGAACCCCTTTGGAAACAGTAGTTTCGTTAAACTCTCCATCGTTTGACTGTTAATCACTTTTAAAGTGTTTGTACGCGGCTCACGGAAGAAACGCCCGATTGGATCTTTGGGATTCGCTCGTCGAGAGAAAACTTAAGTGAATTAAGTACGAGAATTGCGAGATAATTAGGAGCGGTTCAAGAAGTTTTATCTAATTAAAGGCTTGCCGAGGTTTCCCCCGGCGACTCGGACTTTTGCGGACCTGTTCAAAGTCGAATAAAATGTTAGTATAAATGCCAATTACAAGTTAATACCATTTTGGCGTTTGCATGCGAGCAATCGCAGGTATACAGTTTACGGAGTATAACTTGCCGTGCATGCATATATCTTGTATTTTAATATGGAATCTATTGGAATCTTTTTCTTTTCATTTTTGAGTGATGAATTAACAAAAATCGAGGACTTGTCGAGAATAAAAACGTACCTGCTCCGGTGTTCTGTTCCCATAATTTTTTCAAATGGTCGCCAAAAAGAAATTGTTTAATACTTTTATAATGATTTGTGTTGAAAAGTAGAAATTGCGACGTGTGGACGAAACGTTGAAGCTAAATATGTAAAATGAAATACCTGAAAATATGAATATTTATTGTTCCTTGCTTTATTTCTTACTTGTCGCTGTTACGTATGAATCCCATGATTCTTACAAAAATTCTCCTCATGGAATTTTCTTGGCGACACCCAGGCGCGTAGTCCCCCTTTTTTAGAACGAAAACAGGATACATTAAGGGGTTAGGCCACTCTAGAATTTTCGAAAAATCAATTTTTTTTTCTTTTAAATTGTCTCTTAAGACCTCAAAAATTATGTCACGACAGGTTATGGTTGGGAAAATTTTCTAAATAGTCGGTTTTTGAATTTTAGTACGAGGCCGCCTGGACTCCTTTTGTAAGCGCTGGAGGGAAAGTACGTTAGAATATCGGACCAGGTACATGTTATTGAAATCATTTGTCGTTTCGACTAGTCTAGTCCAGTTTAGACTTGTCGAACGTCTCTTGCAGTCATTTAGGCCCAGCCAAGCATTCGAGAAGGAGGATAGTCGACAAACGCTCATTTTTATCGATGAACAATCTTCGTGCGATTGTCTCGTAGCGATCATAGGGGTAAATTCATTTGCAACTGCTATGTATTTATTATGCATTAGCAATTCATAGAAACAGTGATTCGGTTGAGAACATGAGAAGCAGTATATGGGCTACACTGGATCATAAATTGTCGACTGATGACAAACCGCAGCACGATAAATGTCCCATTGGAGTGGATTCATAGTGCTCATTGCAACGAGCTAAAGCTACAAATACTTTGGCTGAGTATAAATATAAGCCAGCTCTTCCAATTGAAGTCTCTGAAGCTATCAAACCAGTCTATGAAGAACTGACCAGTGAAAATCTTCTAACTCGATGCATCGGCGGTTACACACAAAATAGTAACGAAAGCTTAGACTCGACTGTGTGAACATTGGCTGCGAAATCCACTTCGAGTGGTAAAACAATCTTGGATGTGGCTACGGATATTGCAGTTTGTGTATACAATGACGGGTTTTCTTCAATTTTGCGCATAATGGAGGCAATGGACTCGAAAATCGGCCCGAACAACTACGAAATATGCCTGGAAATCGACAAACAGCGCATAAAGCATGCGGAGACATCGCTGTCTGAACGGGTAAAAGAGGCAAGAATCGCTTCAAGATCGAGAAGAAAAGAAAAGCAAGAGCAGGACGATAATCTGGAAGGCCAATTGTATGGTGCAGGAATCGCAGATTAAAGGTATTGCAAAATTATTCATGATTTTCTACTACTGAAAACATCAAACGCGTGTATCTCAAAACCACATTTTTTAAGTTTACCGGAAACATAACTCAGACAATTTTCAACCGATTCACTTGAAATTTTGAACATATCTTGAAAAATACATTGTCTAAAAAAGCACATAGGATTTTTTTGATATATTGCACAGTTCATTTGTTATTACCAATTATGTAATGATTGTTTAGGCCAATTTTTCATTTTTCACTCTAGAAGTGCGCCATTTGGTCAAAAATTAATATATCGACAAAAACCTACATACTTTTATAGTAGTTATTATATAGAATAACAAAACAAAATTGGTTTCTTATAATTCAAAAATTACAGGAGCTATTTTTGTCCGTTCGTGGACCTTGAAACAACGGAGACGTCATTGCAAAACTGCTGCACAGCCGCCATTTTGAAATTAATCGCTTTAAAAAAATTACTGTATACAGGGTGTAACAGAAATTCTGGGACACTTGAGGTTTATGGATAGAACGCATAAAAATAAGAAAAAAAAGTATTATAAGTCGGGGCGCAGCTCACCCCCTACGGAGATACAACCCCTTTTGTAAAAAACGTTTAAAAAATTATATCTCCGAAACGGTAAGTCGTAGAAAAGTGATTTTGATTGCGATATAACCGGAAAAGATCAAAGTTTAATAAACAAAATGTAACCGCTACGATTAGTATCGTTAAATTGCATTTATTCTTGTTAATAAATAACAAATGTAATTATTTCTATGTTAGCGGCTGTTTATCACCTCGAGAAAAATGTGGATCATGCATCGAGACTTGCTCTTCGAAGACAGCAAAAAATAAGTTATTATTTTTATAAAGTTTGGGTGCTAAAATTAGTAGTTTAACGCCCGCCGTGAAGACGCCTGCCTATATGCAGCCTCCGACACGTCAGATTGGTGATGTCCTGTTCTACTGACTACGTTTGACCTACTTTTTACATATGGTACGGACTCGCCCTATGCCTACGGCTGACCTACATCTTACATATGGCACCGACATGTCCTGTGATTTACACTAAAAAATATATTACGTATTCTATTACAGTATACATCTTACCTTTAAACGAATTGTTTAAAATTGGCGTCCGTTCACCTCGATAAATTTCCGCAATGGTTTCTTCATTGAACGCCGTACATTGGCATAAACTTCCTCCGGGTTATTATTAATTTTCACACATCCATTTAAACAGAACAACACAAAACAGTCCAAGATAGTTTTTGCCGGTTAAACACGCTGGTACAGAACACGGCCCCACCAAAAGATTGTTCTCCATACCGCACCACATATTTACGCTAAATTGTCTTTGCATATTAACATATAGTATTTGTTACAGCGCGCAAGGAGACACAGTTCTTTATTCTTAATCTTTTAAACGATATAAAACATTCTCTCCGACTCGTTCTTACGACACTCACTGCAACACGATCCTCTTTGTACTGAATTCGACAGTAACTGCACCAAAATCTCACCCGCTCCTTTACATTCATTCTCTCACTTGTACTTCGTTGTATCTCGCTCGTATGCATCCATGGTAATAGTTGGTGAAGGCCTGCGAAGCGTTACCGAAAATTCGACCGGAAGACCCCCGTGGTGGGCGCTCTTCGGTCGCTTTCGCTCGCCTGCCATAAACCTGCCTTACCTGCTTTGTCCCTACAATTAACATTTGGCGAACACTTGCTCACTTATTTATGGCAGGCAAGCGAAACCGACCGCCATGGGTGTTTTCCATGGGAAAACTCGGTCGACTTCGACGCTTCACAGGCCTTCACCAACTCGTAAGGGATGAGTGCGAGTGAGATACAACGAAGTGCAAGTGAGAGAATGAATGTAAAGGAGCGGGTGGATTTTGATGCAGTTACTGTCGAATTCAGTACAAAGAGGATCGTTTTGCAGTGAGTGTCGTAAGAGCGAGTCGGAGAGAATGTTGTATATCGTTTAAAAGATTAAGAATAAAGAACTGTGTCTCCTTGCGCGCTGTAACAAACACTATTTGTTAAAATGCAAAGACAATTTAGCGTAAATATGTGGTGCGGTATGGTGAACAATCTTTTGGTGGGGCCGTGTTCTGTACCAGCGTGTTTAACCGGAAAAAACTATCTTGGACTGTTTTGTGTAGGGATATTTAAAAACCATATTGTTTACTCATCGCCAGTGCCTGACGAGAATGTGCTGCGGCAACACATTGTAAATGGATGTGCGAAAATTAATAATAACCCGGAGGAAGTTTATGCCAATGTACGGCGTTCAATGAAGAAACCATTGCGGAAATTTATCGAGGTGAACGGACACCAATTTTAAACAATTCGTTTAAAGGTAAGATGTATACTGTAATAGAATACGTAATACATTTTTTAGTGTAAATCACAGGACATGTCGGTGCCATATGTAAGATGTAGGTCAGCCGTAGGCATAGGGCGAGTCCGCACCATATGTAAAAAGTAGGTCAAACGTAGTCAGTAGAACAGGACATCACCAATCTGACGTGTCGGAGGCTGCATATCGGCAGGCGTCTTCGCGGCGGGCGTTAAACTACTAATTTTAGCACCTAAACTTTATAAAAATAATAACTTTTTTTTTGCTGTCTTCGAAAAGCAAGTCTCGATGCATGATCCACATTTTTCTTGAGGTGATAAACAGCCGCTAACATAGAAATAATTACGTTTGTTTTTTATTAACAAGAATAAATGCAACTTAACGGTAGTAATCGCAGCGGCTACATTTTTTTATTAAACTTTGATCTTTTCCGGTTATATCGCAATCAAAATCACTTTTCTACGACTTACCGTTTCGGAGATATAATTTTTTAAACATTTTGTACAAAAGGGGTTGTATCTCCGTAGGGGGTGAGCTGCGCCCCCGACTTATAAGACTTTTTTTTCTTATTTTTATGCGTTCTATCCATAAACCCCAAGTGTCGCAGAATTTCTGTTACACCCTGTATAGTCACTGATATATATAATAAATACTCTTTATTGGAATCCCGATTTATTTTATAGTACTTCTGAAAAAAAAATCCTAAAAAAGGCTATTTTTTCAGTCTCTAGAGTGGCCTAACCCCTTAAGTGCGACACGCACATGGTCCTTGGCCTCTGGTCTAGGAGCCACGGATAGCTACACTTTCGACCCCATGCGATAAGGAAAACACGAACTCAAGGGTCTGCTTCCCCCGAAATGCCAGAGTGTTCAATCGACTTTGCCACACACCAAGTTTCCTCCCACCGTAGGGCAGTTTTTCTTGATTTTTCAAATCTCGACTGCTTTTTCGACGTATATAAGGGCCACGAAAATGCATTTCTGTGGGTTATTCTCAGTACGACGTTCGAGTATACACTACGAGAGCAGACCCAGTTCCTTTTCGAGTTTTCTTTAACCTTCGGAAGATCAGTCTCTACATTGGCAATTTAACTCTTGGTCGGAGTTCCCCGCTCAAGTCACGTTAGAGTTGCTTACGAATTGGTTCGGAGTTAAATAATTGTGGAGTGTCATCAACAGTCACTACCTAAGGGTAAACATTTAGAGTCTTCAATTATGCTATTACTTTATCTAAATTTATACACGACACACTGAACATACTTGTATATACAGGGTGTCCCAGGAATTTAGACGCACCCGGAACCAGGTAATAGCTAAGGTCATTCTAATATAGGGGTGTAACATTCTCAATGTCCCATCTCAATCCGTGGCCGAGTTATTAAAGAAAAACGACAGCCACTCAGAGGGCTCCGTTAGGCCCGGCCGCGCGACACTTCCTACGGGTACGGTACCCTACTGGTGCAGAACTCCTACTGTCGCGCCGCCGACAGTATATTATTCACTCTAACCGCTCGGAGTGAAACAAATATGTTACGAGATTTTATTACTTTACGACTTTACCGTAGCACGTGAAAACCACGAACAGCGGGTATCAGACTGCGCGTGCCTCCCGGCTTGCTTTTCGTACCTGTGTGACCATTTGCCGTTCTAGCAGATGCGCCGTTATTAACCGGAGAGTAGCACCTTGCAGTTCGTTTCCAAGTGCATCTACCTCTGGGTCTCACCTAACCTCAACACATTTTACCACTCTGAAGACCAGCATCCTATGGCTCAGTTTATAGGCTCATCTGGCTCTAGATTTCCTCTCTATACTTTGTTTGTAGGCTCATCTGGCTTATAACACTCCTTACGTCAATTCAAGTACAGCACCCTATGCCTTTGTTTGTGGACTCACCTGACTGGACCTAAATATCATTTCCTAGATCATACATCGATTTGTAGCTCCCACTACTTTCGACGTACGACACCCCCTGCTACAGTTAAGTCAAAGAATAGACGAAAGCACGTCTCGTTACACTATTCTATTACGCTCGCCGGCCACATTCTACAAAACCCGCCCGTCTCGTAACATAGCTATTAGGTGGCCAGAAATACGGTCGGTTGAATCCTATGTATTATTTAATGTAATATTTCTCATTATGTTATAGACACCACATTAATTGTTATCCTCCAGGTCATTTCTTCGAAAAGTCTTATTTAAATATTGGAATATTTAGCACATTTTTGTGGAAACATTATGTATTCTAAAATATGACTTTACACGTTTCGCGGATGAAGTTAAACATTAATTAAGCTGAATAAATATGAAGTCAATCCTCGACTGCGTTTGAATAGCGAAATTTTGCCAATTCCAAACAATTGCGATATTATTCCACGAATTGTTTGAATAATTATTAATTAAGTTAAAGTGTTTGAATAACTGATGCTGTCGTAGATACATATTTCTACAGGGCCGTCGAATTTGACTGTATGATAATGGCTATATGATGGCATTGTAATTGAAAGACGAGTTATACAATTCGACATTTTTCTATTTAGAAATTTTTTCACAGTATTCCTAAAACTGTTAAATTCTGCTTTCGAAAGTATCTACGTCACAATGTTCTTATGCGTCGAATATTTTTAGTCTCTCATGTTTTCCTTCGGCACACTTTATTATGCGCTCTAAATAGCAATTCACTTGTAAGCAAACAACTTATTAAAAATATCAAACGGAAATTAATTTTTTTGCTGAACATGTCATTCTGACATTACATTTCTCAATTTCACATCATATTTTCTAAATCTTTTAAGGTCTCAAAATTTCGAACAATTGTCTGAAATATGAAGTGCTTTAAACGCATCATTTTTCCGTTACAAGCTGCTGAACAAATGTTTTTTTTCTCGGACAATTTTGCGGAGACACTCCGTATATGTATATGATCATCGTGTAAGTACAATATTTTTTAAAAGACATGTTAAGCAAATTCCGCGTGCATAATAAGCGGTATGTGAAGTACAGAGGGCTTAAAGTCATTCATCCTCCGTCGTTAGCATGAGAAAAAAAAATCGAACGTTTGAACGTTCAAAGTGTTCCACCACTTTTCTATTTTATAACATGCTGACGTTCGATTTCTTCTTTCCGTACCTACGCTGACACCCTTCCTTTGTCGTGTCAGTTTCACGTAAAACGGCCTGCCGAATTCTTTTTATTCCCTTGCGAAATCTTCATAAAGCGTTTTTCATCGGTTTCCATACCAGCCTTTCTCCACCACGGCAAACTACTACTTTATTTTCTGTCCAATTACTCTTATTTTTAGTCGTGTACGTTCATTCAAGTATGGCGGTTGTCTGGGAATTGACATTCCGTTCTTGCACGAACGTTTATTGCTTTTAATAACGGAATTCGAGTGAAGCTTTACTATTGTTAAAATGAAAACCGTACTTAAAGACTCCAATGAGATTCAGTACTGAATGTATGCGTTTTGTAGTATTTACGCCAGTTTTATAAAAATACCATACCTATATGATTGTAATTAAGTCTAATGCGTACCACCAATTACGACAAAAATTGCAACATTTACCGTTAAATTTTAGCGATCGCAAAATATATATTAAATCAAAATTAGTTTCATTGACCTTTTTCAGCGATCAAAAACCACAAAATTAAAATATAATTAAACTAAATTGTAAAACTACTCACCCATCCACGAGGAGGAAAACAGTTAATATAAAGAAAATTAAAAGTCCTACGTTTCGGTCCTTTTTTTGGGCCCTATTCAGGGACAATTCTCAAACCATGTTCCCTTTGTATTAAATAAAAATTGTTATTTTAGGAACATATACAGGGTGTCCCAGGAATTTGGACGCACCTATAACCAGGTGATAGCTGAGGTAATTCTAATATAGGGATGTAACATTCTCAATGTCCTATCTCAATTCGTAGCCAAGTTAATAAAGAAAAACGACAGCCACTCAGAGGGCTCCGTTAGGCTCGGCCGCGCGACAGTTGAAGTTCTGCACCAGTAGGGTACCGTACCAGTAGGAACTATCGCGCGACCGGGCCTAACGGAGCCCTCTGAGTGGCTGTCGTTTTTCTTTAATAACTCGGCTACGAATTGAGATAGGACATTGAGAATGTTACATCCCTATATTAGAATTACCTCAGTTATCACCTGGTTCCGGGTGCGTCCAAGTTAATGGGACACCTTGTATAAAACACAAAATAAATCAAATGCTATACTTGAAAATAATAAGGATCAAAATAAAGAATACGAATTGGATCATTGTAGAACCATAAAACCACTTGATGTACAATTTAATGAACATAATAATTAAAAAACTTCACTTACTCAACGTGGATGTTAATTTTAGTTGGAACCAGATAGCATGGTACTTCGTATCAGTAACACATCTTACCGTGCAATGAGGATCTACATAACATGGAGGTAAAACCAGTAACAGTAACAAAATACGTTAGAACTTCAATTCTAAATCCGATCGATAACTCGATCTATCCTTTATCTTAGGAGATGGCGCCAAAATTCAAATCAGTTCTAACGACGTACTTCATATTACTGAAGGGAACAACTGAAGAGTAAACGATTCATTACTAATTTCATAGTACTAAGAGTTGACAGAATAGACAATTTTTACTAGTATTAGGTCACTCACAAGTGATGGAACCGCATAAAAGTAGGACGCAAGAACAACCAGAAGTTTCGTATATCGTCTGATTACAACATTTCCTTTGTTGTAATTTTAAACTGGCGCTAACTTTAAGTCTGTAAAAATTAATGCGTCCACACTTTTTGCTTAGAAACCATGAAAATTGACATTTAGGTCAATTTCTAGATGGACAAGTTATGCAGATTTTGAAAATTCTTCTTTACATAATTTCAAAATACAGATTATATTGTTTATGTTGATATTATCAATACGTGTTGACTACAATTGAAATACGAGTGTAATACAATTTAAATATTATTGTAGCGAAAATAGTAAAACTTACGAAAAGACGATAAACATGGTCAGTGGACATCAGTGAGCACACTAACAATAAGCCTCATTCGAAGGAAACAAAGCTTCGCGTTGTATTGTACACGTAATAGGTAGAATTATGCCGTTGAGAATTAGATAATACATATACAAATACGTTAAGTTTACGGTAAAGATGTCTCGTGTACAGGAATGTGCAAAATTTCCACTCACAGTATCAAATATTTGGAAAAATATGGCGATCTATAGTCCGAAATTTTTGTAATGAATCTTCTCAGGACACGGTAGGGCTAGTTCCATAATTTCAGCTTGGAAAGAAACGAAAAGTGAAACGCAGAGAGAGTTGGCGCTTGAATGGAAGGAAGCGTGCCAAATGCGTGTCATATTTTCGTTTCCTTCGCAGTGCCTCTACCGTTGCACGAATATAGCGAAGTTACACACATTTCATGTATTCGTTTCTTTCCCACATACTTTGTTTAGTGACACGTAACACATTTTCGATTTCTGTTATTATCGCTTTTGGGTCACTTTGTGTTAAGCAGCAAATTAATTTGCAGTTATATTAATTGAGAGCATTAATATAAATTCTTCAGAAGTTTCGTGCCACAAAAATATCAAAGCGAGCAAGTTCAAATGCGTACCAATCACACGACGTAAAAATATCAAAATCTCGAAAAACAAATTTCGTGGAAACTGAAATTTTTAAATCACAGACATTTATACTGGGGATACATGCAATTTTAATACCATATTAGCATTTTTCAAAGTCTCTGCGTAGGAAGGAAATACAGAAGAAACTTAATGAATAACGAAACGAAGTGAAATAGATTTCCTTCAATCCGACTAGTACGCTGATTGTTCATTCTACGTTCTGTAAATGAAAAGTCAAGCGTTACTTGGAAAAGTCATATTATTCACTGATAAACATCTTACGGCCTTACGGAGCAGGCTTTTCCTTTGTTCCATAAATTTATTTACGCTTTATAAAGTCCCCTTTGAAGATATACCTCTTCGCTTGCAAATTTAATACGCGACACGCGTGAGAACGACAGATACGGTAAACTAAATTGTGAACCGCACGAAATCGGTGAATGCGCATTGAAACTGCAGAATATGTATTCTGCAGCACGGTAAAACGTGTTAATTGTCAATTATACAGGGTGTAACAAAAATGCGAGGACCCTTTTTCAGAATCGATGGTATGCACCAAATGATGAAAAAACGTCTGTAAAGTTTTGTCTAAAAACCACCCGCTATCGAGATACAACCCCTTGTGTGAACAATGTTTAAAAAATCGTAGATCCGAAATGGTAGGTACGTCGTAGAGGACCGATTTTGATTGCAATATCACCGGAGAAGATGAAAGATAATGAAAAAAACATAATTGCTGCGATTATTGCCGTTAAATAACATTTATTTTTGTTTAATCCAAACAACTTCGATTACCTATATCGTAACAGGTTTGTAACAACTTGGGAAAAGTTAAGTGCACTCACTAAGACTTCCTTTCCGTAGGTAGTTATATATTTTTCGTAAACTTAGGCTCTCCGGGTAATATTAAACTGAAAATCGGTAAAGGGGTTGTATCTCGATAGGGAGTGATTTTTAGACAAAACTTTAGACACTTTTTTTTTATATTTTGGTCCGTACATCGATTCTGAAAATGGTCCCCGCATTTTCAACCCTGTATAATTGCATTCCGCAAATAAACGCTATTTACGTTGCACTACGTTACGTGGTTGAATATTAACGCCGTGTTAACGATATGAATTGGCTGGGCTATGGTCACTTGGATTTTCGATTATGAAAACTTCGATTATCTACTAGGGACGTTTCGCGAGAATTCCGGAGGTGATGCGATTAAAAATACTTGAGAAATAAGAAAGAATTTTTATTCGCGTAGTCGTTATTCGGAGATTAATTCCGTTTATTGGTATTGAATTAAATTACACATTCCTCCGAAACTCGCGCGACGCATAATTGACATTATTACTGAATTCAATATGATACAGAAATGGGAAACTTGATTAATTTCTGATTCTCAGTTACGTAACGTAAACTGTATTGTGTTACAATTAGATAATTCAATTTTTATGTCGCAGCGAACAGACTCTCAATTTATGATAAAATAGAATTACAGGATTAATCTCGAAAGTGATTTATTGTTATTTTATGGTTTTATATTGAGTTTACGTGGACATTTTGCTTCCTGACATTTATAAAGCTTGTAATTCCAGTGGTAAAGTTCCTGGACATGCTGATCCGGATATTCCTATTCATTGAAATTTCCGTCCTTCGAACTTTCAACATTCAAAAAATCGGAATTCTTACTATTTGAACAATTTTAACACTACCATTTTTTGCAGTTTCAAACATCGTTAAAAAAAAATTGACATAATTTTTTACGCGAATAGAATTTATTAGAATCAGACGTGAAATGTATTGTTTAACAATTGTTTAATGTATTTCACAAATAAAATGTCGTTAGAAATATAAAAATGATACGCATGTCCAATACGAATGTATAATTCAGAATCACAAAACAAATGTTGTAATACTTAAACAGGATAGAAAAGCTTTGCGGAAATAAACTTTATTGTATGGAATAAAGCGTATATTTTAATTACATTATCATTACACACGTAACATCCAAGATTCTAAAGTTCTCCACTCGAAATTCAGACTTGATGACTTCATTTGTCCTTTGCGTTCCAGTTACCTGATAAGCCTTGATCTTGATTACTCCATATAACCAAGACCGCTACACTGCCTAGGTAGTTGACGTGTTAACTATCGTGTAATTTTCTTTTGAGGAACGATTTTATAGCGTGTTTGGTGCAGGTGCAACTAGGACTCCGGCTTTATAAGAACTGAAAAGTTATTTATAACCAATCTGTTTGCTTCCTATAGTCATACAATATTATTATAAAAATGTTTGTGAAAGTACAAATATTTTCAAATGAAAAGTCAGAATTACTTTTACTTTACAAAGAAGAAATTTTGCTGAATTCGCGGAGAATCATTTTATTCGATTATTGGAAATGAGAAAAGTGAAATAATTTTTATATATATTTTATCAGCAAAAAGCATCGAAAATGCAAAGGTATAGGCCAAGTACAAGAGGATGTGACTTTGGAATAGCTTTCTCGTTAACATAAACTTCATTATACAAAGTATTTGAAATCGAACAAATGCGAGCAAGTACAAATTATTGTACAGCATCGACACGATGCTATCGCTAAGTAAATATATTAAATTAACTAAATTTCCCAAAAAATAATTTCTCCTCATTTAATGAATAAATCTGTTTATTGCTCGATTAAATGTACTTGGTGGCCCGCTTTTTACGAAGCTTGATGTCCAATATGTAACGTTACAGATATTTGTATTCATTTCTAAATTAACAATCCGGATGCATCTGAGTGGAAAAATTTATCAAGTTAACAATCTGCATGTGCCTGAGAGAAAATTACACATGCATATTGCCATGTGTTTCAACGATTTTTCACCATCGAACCTTATACATATACATATATAAATATATACAGGGTGTCCCAGTTCCCAGGACGTTCATTACACCTTTGGATAGCTCAGGTAATTCTAAGATACGGATCATTAGTTTCAGCGTCCCATCACAATCCGTGGCCGAGTTATTAACGAAAAACGACAGCCAATCAGAGGGCTCCGTTGGGCGCGGCAGCGCGACAGTTCCTACTGTTACAAGTTAATGTCTTGTAGTTGCGGGAGTGTTTATGCCGCCGCGTCAACGGGCCTCTTGAAAGGGATACAGACCGAGTACTAACACACTAGCACGAAAAATGTATCGATGAGTCTATGTCACTGGGTCACTTTACTTGCCGGCGTCACCGAAAAAAGGTCTAATTTATGACTTTACCTCTTGCGCACATCCTACGGACTAGCATCGCTCGCACTCCACCGGTTTACCCTGCAAACTTTACAGAACACTGCACAATAAATTCACATTGAAAAGAATGACCGTTGCCTGATAATTTTCACCTTAGATTTGATTAAATTATTATAAAGAATGTATGCTTTCGCACACTTGTTCCATTTGTCCAGCGAAAGAGATAGATTCTTCACCCACGAGAAAGTTTGATTATTAATCGATTAACAATACATCCGAAATTACGCGGACTCCATTTCGTGGTGACTTTTTCGTCTTTGCACTTCCAACCTTTTCCATTTTCCACACAAATACGTTTTCCGAAGAATAGATGAAGCGAAGGAGAGACGTCTGTTACCGAAAGAATAGTAACAGTAAACAGATGTCCACAGAAAAAGACCACAATGTCAATCTACGTTGAAAGTATGAGTAGTTCTGAAAGGAGCCGATAATTTAATCGATCTGTTTGATGTCCCCACGTTGAATGTACGCGTGGACCTAAAAAAAGCGTATTCGGTAAGTTAATAATATCGATAGTTAATAATATCCCGTAGAAAGCGTATTGCTGCCGCGGCCGTACGTTTCCTGTTATAAAAATGTCGAGGAAACGGTCTGGTATCGCTTCAACACATTCCTGTAAGAGGCTGCTGAAACCCGAAACGTAACAATGAAAGCGCTGTTAAGAATTCAAGTGACGAACTCTGGTCTTCTCGACAACACATGCAGCGATTCGACATGGAAAACCTGGACGCCAAATGTAGCGATTGTGGAAATTTTTGAAACATCCATTCCGTCCGTACCTCCCACTATCCTTAGTACGCCAAAGGGCGAAATGAAAGCAAAGAGGGGAACGGGACGTTCCGATACACGAAGACGACCCCGAGAAATACAGAATCATTTTTTCTGCCGAACTGAACAGTTCTACGAGTCATTAAGAAGAAATCTTCATTACGAAGGAAACGTATTTGTGTAGAAAATCAAAAACGTTGGAAGTGCAAAGACGAAAAAGTCACCCCGGAGTGAAGTTCGCGTAATTTCGGATGTATTGGTAATCGATTAATAATCAAACTTTCTCGGTGATGAAGAATCTATTCCTTTCGCTGAACAAATGGAACAAGTGTACGAGTGCATACATTCTTTATAATAATCTAATCAAATCTAAGGTGAAAATTATCAGGCAACGGTCTTTTTTTTAATGTGAATTTATTGTGCGGTGTTCTGTAAAGTTTGCGGCGTAAACCGATGGTGTGCCAGCGGTGAAATTCCATAGGGTACGCGCAAGAGGTAATGTCATAAATTAGACCTTTTTTCGGTGACCCAGTGACAGACTCATCGATACATTTTTCGTGGAAGTGTGTTAGTGCTCGGTCCGTATCCCTTTCAAGGGCTCCGTTGACGCGGCCGCATAAACACTCCCGCTACTACAAGACATTAACTTGTACCAGTAGGAACTGTCGCGCTGCCGCGCCAAACGGAGCCCTCTGATTGGCTGTCGTTTTTCGTTAATAACTCGGCCACGGATTGTGATGGGACGCTGAAACTAATGATCCGTATCTTAGAATTACCTGAGCTATCCAAAGGTGTGACGAACGTCCTGGGAACTGGGACACCCTGTATATAAGGTTATTTCACGCCATTAAAGAAAACTGAATAAATATATATATATATTCAGTTTTCTTTAATGGCGTGAAAAAAAACGTCTGTATCTCACATATATCGTGTTCAAACTGAGAAAATATGAACCACGGAAAATAAAAGCAGGTATCTCTTAATAATTAATTTTTACTGTTTGTCGGAATATGATTATTCATCCTAACCAGATCTAACCAGACCGAGCACAAGAATAATTAATTTACTCAGAATTAGTAATTATAAATACGGCACAAAGGGTAATCAGACTGTGTAATAAAAATGGAAAATTATAGTACAAAATTAAAAACGCGTAAAAGCTAAAATTACATAATATTATCGATTAATTTATTTAATTTTATTAATGAACGCACTGCAAGAACTCCAATTTAAATTTAATTAAAAAAATCAAAGAATTTTCTTCATATTGTTCACATATCAGTTCCAACAGAAACTTTCCAATCAAGTATATGCTAGAACGGAACAGAATATCAACAGAATTTATTCAAGGTAAAAGACTTTTGAGCTAGTCCAAAATAAATCCCTAAAACCTTAAACCTATTATTTTCCACACCCTTCATGTTATTAAATATTTTTTCTACCTAGAAAGTAGAGTTTGTCTTTTCATTGGGAATTCGTAAACACCCCGTATATTCGTAATTGTATGTATGTACACATTCAAGAATGGATGCTTGCTTGATTGCAAATATGGACACGATGTTCATGTCGGTGGCGTCAAAATAATTTCTATCCGCGGCGATTCAAACGGAATTGCAGAAAACTGATACCACCGAAAATGAAATGTAAACGCGGCTCGATGAAAATCGTGCGGCCTTGTTAATTGAATCGATGTGCCGACAAACTCTGCAATTGTGTGAAAGTGTATTCGCTAGGTGTTTACGAGTTTCAATTATATTCGCTTTTCAGTTCCATGCGAGATAAGATACTTTTGCTTGTAGTTTGGAAATATCGGAATGCGAATGGAAGTGAGAGCGGTAAAATTAAATTGGAATAATACGCCAGTTGCCTGCTGTTGGCTTTGCAAAATGGCAAGGGAAAAAAGTGTTTTCACGAAGTAGCAAAGTTTTTCACGAAGCACTTGGACGATAACAGATTCTAATCGTGAAAGTTGATTAGAAAAATTACAACAAAGAGTATTCGTTATTAATTACATAGTTCATCTCAATTTTCCTTCCGTTCACTAACATTTGTATATTCATAGGGAGGGGGGGGGCAGGGCTAAAATATTATTTGTAACCAACGCTACAATAGAATCTCGATAACTTTCCGCTTGCAGACCTCGGGTAAGGTCAAAGCGCGCGACTTGGAGCGCGTGAAAATTTGCGAACAACAATCAAGGCGAGCGAAAACTCGAAGACAGAGAAATTGCAGCGAGTGAAATTTTCGAAAAGCAGAATTCTCACCGCCTCGAAGTTTCAAGGCGTGAATATCCAACCACGGAAGTTCAACCGCGCAACAAATCTTGGGAGCATAAAGTCTCCAGGATTATTTTCTTTTGTTACATCGACGTCAGCGCGGGGTAGACGGAGGTTAAATAATTCTCGACAAATATCAAGAATAATACAGCGACTGTGACTTTCGTAACCCGCAGTAAACAAAAGAAGCGACCGGCGAAGTGAATGTTCAGACGGATATTTCTCCGGGGAGTGTAAACATTCTTGGCAACTGACGACGTGTTTCTGAAGCAATTTGGCGGCGAACTTGTTGTCAAGTGTTTACCTCAGTCACGCGGATATCACGTCGAACAGCATCCCGCTCTTATTCGATTTAAAAAGATTCGTCGCAATAAACTTGCGGCCACCCGAACTGCTGTTTGCTATGGCAGGCTTCACGCTAAAAGAATCAACCGGAGTGAAATCTAGCTAGACGCTCCTGGATTTATCTATTACATGTTTAAAATGGTTCCCGCGTCCCGGTGGCGTCTTGTCGAGCGCTAAATTTACGTGAAAAAGTCATTTTTATGGTTTTAGTATCAGTCACCGTATATTTTGTACATGTATATGTTATGAATATAATGGGAACTCTTCTATTTTCGATATAAAGTACTATTTTCTCATTACAAGTGCAATTTTCTCTGTGAAAATGGATATCTTTAAAACCCAAAAATATTAACATTTTGAGTGTCCGTGTTTGTGATTTCCAAATATTAACGTCTCATGGTAAGAATCTTTATGGCAATTGAGGGAGATGTTTTTAATTGTGGAAAACTCGAGGCGTTGAAACCAAAGTATGACAATTTTGTGGTGCAAAAATTGCACAGCGTAGATTCTCGGTAACAGTGAATGTGCATATACATATAATGAATAGGAAAGCGCTAACTGCTCCCAATGCGGTCTAACTTTATAATCATCTTCCACGTTACTCTTCGAGCCATCATTGCATATAAACTACCTTCTCTGTTCCTGTCCTGTTTCATTTATCTAACAGAAGTCGTCAACTATACTTGCCTTTGCGCAAAAGCTTGAATAAATTTTAATGAGCTCAGTCTCGCAAGGGTTCAATATCGAGATGCATGTCCCGCGGCGTTGGTTAATGAATTCGCAGCGTTATCGCGTTGAATTGCAACACCGTTGTCCGCGCAACCAACTAATTGAATGATTCCAGCTAACTAACAAACTTTCGCTCAAAGAATACGGCTTTCTGTACCGTGCGAGTAATAACCTGGGAGAATTATTGGACTCAGGAGAGGTCGGACCGGACATTAACAAATAATATCCTTTCCGAGAGGGTCGCAATTTCCTTCTGTCTTCGTTTCCGTCTGTCTTCGCCAAGTAGGGCACCGATATAAAGGCATATAATATGGCATTCGATAAAGGGCCACAAGGGATCAATCCACCCCCTCCTTCACCCCCCGCCCCTTTTCTGATCAGAGACCGAAACAAAGCGCACTTACATGCCTCTTACATTTACCGCCTTGCTGTCGATGTAATATATGCACCGTTCTGGGTGCAGAAATTAATTCGGTTCCGGCCCCTGTCATTTCAATTGAATTATGCCACCCGCGCGTCACACCACTTTGGAGAGGCACACGGTGGCCGTGAGGTAACTAATGGTATTTTAGATTGAGCCTTTTTCTAGCATTTCCATGTAATTAACCGAGTTGTTAACCGACAAAAAAAGCATTCCTTTGTTGTATGTCACGTTCTTAATAAAATTTACACACTTCTTTTTTTACATTTCCTCTGCAGCAAAATCTAAAAAATTCTCAACCGGCTTTGATAATTTTATTATTATACCAATTTTGGCATTCATTTCATATTAATTAAAATATACGCCAGTTTTTCAATTTCATCGCATCTTTGACCTTTGAATATAGTTACAAAATTTTTAATTGAGCTATGTTTTTCTCATTAAAATATTCGTATAACATGACAATACCCAAACTTTAATACAAACATTTAAATTATAGAGCAGTGTAACTGATTCCGTCATATTTTGAATTTTTTGAAGAATTTCTGCCGAAAAAGGTTTTAATTATTTCAGCGAATAATGAAAACGTAAAAAAATACATTAAACGTAACATTACAGCGTCCCACGGGTAACATAGCATTTTCCAAAGGTTCTTCAAACGTTCTTCAGCACGCAAGAATATAGCTTTCATCCGAAGGTACTATTTTTCTGCTGACTATGCCATTCGCTTTATTCTATTCAGCAAACCAATTTCGAAAGTAGATACTACCTGCCATTAGCCATCCTGTTTTGCTTTAATTTCTGCCATTCCACTTCAACGTAATGATTCTAATTAAATAAACTAGAGTTATTGTATATAAATTCCTTAATTCGAGCTGGATGAAAAACAATGCCCCATGCGGAAAGTTATGCTCGTCGGAAGCAGGTGTCCGGAGAGATTATTTGTTTGTCTTCCTGTAGGAATTGTAAGATAAGAATATAATAGATGTGATTAATACCGCTTTTGTTTCAAGGCACCCGGTAGTAAGTAAAGTAAAAAAAGATATCAATGTAGCACTAGAAATTAATATAGAAATATTCGACAACCACATGATCATCGATTTTTTTAACAAATTATTTACATATATTGGAGTCTATATTATCACTACAAAATTGTGGGAAAATCCGAAAAGCATGAAAAATTGTGTCCAGCCTTACTCATCACTTTTTGAAATTTACTTGTTGGATAATCTTCGCGCGATTGTCTGGAAACGATAGATAGGGGCAAATTCATTTGCCTCTTTCGCGAAAACTACAAGGGCCAGATGTTTTACAACTTCCTAGGAACAATTAATCAAGCAGGGAAAAACAAGGTTTTCAAACAGCTGGTTGCCAAAACATCGGGCTGCGAAAGGCGAAAACACCTGACCGTACCGTCCACCTTACCTGGGTAACGGGATTTTTTCGGCGACATCGCGTCGGCCAATGTACGAGCCGCCCAGAAAATCTTGGACCATCTCAGGGGTTAGTGCGGCGAGGGGATTGACTTTGCCTTTGTGCCCCGCCACGACGCCGCGTCACGACAAACGAATCGCGCGAGGCAAAATCAATCCCCTCGCCGCACTACTCCCCTGAGATGGTTCAAGATTTTCTGGGCCACGTGTACATTACCATATTTGGTAATTTGCAGAAACATTTCCCTTTCTTGGGACTCCACGAGGGTGGAGCTTGGTATTAGAATTTCCGCCAATAGGATTCCTCTAACCCTCTGCTCTGCGCCTTACACCCCCAAGGAGGGAAAAATTAAATTCTATATAAGGAGCGACTTTGGCCACGCGGATCAGATACATAGATAGCCACAGAGTTAGATACATAGCAACCAGATACATAGCAAGCAGATAGATAGAAAAGTAACAAACAGCGAAGAGAAGTCTTCGTGACTTCAGCGATATTGTATAAGTACAACGCGAACTAGATCATTTGTACATTGCACTTTACCATCATCTCCTCACTTGTATACACACATCACCATTATTAAATACAGTCCACTTTATACTATTATCTAAATCCAGATTAGTTCATTGGAATACCCAGTTCCACTATTTCCTACCAGCAGGAAATCTTTGGTGGAATCGAACACTTGTTAACTCATTACACTCTGCCACAATCCAACTTTTCGTGACGCCTTATAATATTTACTTGTTAATGTTGTATCAAATATGCTTCTGGAAAGCCCCCGCAAATCTGAACATTTCCCTTGATTCGTTCTTGAACAAGAGAATAGGGCCCAGGTTCTATACATTGAGAGCCCGACACTGTTAGAGTCCTAGAATTTAGCTTCAACTCAACGTTGATCAACCTGATGAGATGTCAAGTATTAAGTAACTGAAAACCGTAAAAGTAACACAATTATTTGATATCACATTGACCACGAAAATACTGGCAAGTTTTTATACCAAATTTTCATTAATCGGAAGGTGTTCGAAATTTTGTACGACTCACCGTTGACGCAAAGCAATTGGTCGATCCCACATTGATCTCAAACTTTTCTAACAACTTTGATTTCGAATTTTACGAAGACCCACGTAATTTTCCAGCGAACAGTTAATTTTTTCGACCCCGTGTACTCACCTCCGCAGAGAAATTAGATCGTTTAGGCGTGGCGTTTGGTCGTAATGCATGCATCGGATATAGCAGCGAAATTAACATCGGTGCACCTTGCATACAAATCAGGCGATGTTATAATAGGTAAACCACGATGCCCCATAGGCGACGGCAAGCAAATTTACGGCGGATAAAAGTTCACGACGCGTCGTAAAAAAGACTCGGCGCCGATGCGAAACTGATTCGGATTCCAGAATCTGAGAAAAGCTGCCGACAATAGACGAAGGATAATGAAAGTCCCTCGTAACTCGGTGAAAAAAGTCGGAGAAACTTGTTAATTTACTGGTAATAATATTGGTATCCGTTGTAGGTTCTCTTTTATCGTAACTCCTAGATCTCATCTCATTTTCTAACCATTCTGGGGATGGAGAATGAAATATTTATACCACAAAAATATGATTATTATTGTTATTATTCCAACAGAATTGAGAGGTTTAGGTGCAATTTAATTTTACGACCACATACATCAATCAAAAAATTATTAATTGCATTATTAATTAGTAGAAGTAAGTAAAATAAATAACGCCTGTTTTACTATTATCAAATAAATATACACAATGGAAGATAAATTCTAACTCTTCACATTTGATGAACCGCAAAGTTACAAGTACTACTTAGGTACTAGTTCACATTATTCATTTTTTATGGAGGTTTCTCGATTTTTTAATTTCAAGCCATCGAAAAGTCCTTGCACTTCATAAACATTCGGTCATTTACAGACAATAGTGAAACGTTAAAAAATAAGAATAATCCAAAACCTTGATCGAAATGCCAATAAAATGCGTTGAATTATTTGAATTTTGTCAAGTTTGAATTTTCTATACACAATATTGTTGCGTTCTCTGGTGTGTTAATTATAGATATTGATCTTTAACGGTACATACATGTGGCTGCATTATGGCGACTGTCAAATGCATAATCGAATTTCATTTGTAGCGGCACACGTATTATTGTACGTGCCGTGCGCACCATTCCTCAAAGCACTCTTTGTCTCATCGTAGCACGACAAAAATTTTCGTTACGAGAAAAAGAAATCCATCGGATATTTACAATATCCGAAGTCTGCTGGAATGCAGCCCTTGCGTCGCCGAGCTAGGCGTTGTTTAGACTAACACCGAATTCTTAGTCTCAAGTGCCTTGAACAACGGGGCTCGAGCGAGCCACGCGGGCAAGAAAGCGTCTTCGAGACGACAGTCTCATCCCCGACGCGATCACAGCAACAGCGAATAACGAAAGCATTTTTACCAGCTACGTAGCTTGCTTCTTTAACGAGCACCCTTATCCCACACATTCTTCTCTGATATTAGCCACAATTTCTATCCGACGTAATAAAATTCACCCTACAGTCAACATAATTAGACCGTTCAATGCTACAACATCATGTTCATCGATTATTGATAACTGTTTTATGAAAAGTCAATTTTCCATCTATTGATTTTTGTTTGTATTTGGAGTTATTAATTTATTCAAGTGCGCCGTAAATGTCCGTGGAAACTGAAATTATTGCGGATAAAACAGAGAATTGGGTTAATTAGCGTCATAGCAATTCGACATGGACTATCAAAATAAAAAGAACTGGAAAATGCGATAAATTAAAAGAATTGTAAAATTTCTTTGTGTGCATTCGGAATATTATATTCACAAGAAACAAATAATATTATTCAGAGTGCATTATTAAAAAGATACACTTGACATACATATATGTACATTAGGGTGGTCGTTAAAAACTAAATCTTTTGCGACTCCTCCCAAAAAGCTTCCTTATGATGCAAAAACACTGGGAAAATTTTTTTATTTTTTTAAATTAAAAACAACACGTGCCTCAAGACGATTTAAGTTAATTTTTGGTATAATCATGTTTTTCGGAATTTTTATGAAAATACGATTTTCTTCGAAATATAAACAATTATAGAACCCAAATCAATAAAAAAAACATTAATTAAACCTTGGAGTGAAGAAATCTAGATATTAAAATTACGTTTGTACAAATTTAGTTTTAAAATAAAAATATCAATTTGAATATCTTTAATTTCTTTATTTAATAGATCAAATCAACTGGGAAAAATTTTGAATTTAAATTTTTGTTTATTGTTTTTAATTTTTGTTTATTGTTATTTTAATTAACTAATGTTTTTTTATTGATTTGGGTTCTATAATTGTTTATATTTTGAATAAAATCGTATTCTCATAAAAATTCCAAAAAAACATGATTATACCAAAAATTAACTTAAATCGTCTTGAGGCACGTATTGTTTTTAATTTAAAAAAAATTTCCCCAGTGTTTTTGCATCATAAGGAAGCTTTTTGGGGGGCGTCGCAAAAGATTTAATTTTTAACGACCACCCTAATGTTCATAGACCTGAAATTGTTGTTTTAATAATATTTAACAAATCCAGTTTCATGGTATTTCGGTGTTAAATGCTGATAAAGATGGCCTTTTTTAAAATAGTGACTAAATGTTTTTTTATACAAACATCGATTTGCCGTGCACCCTTAATATAATTATAATTAACTTGGTAAGCATGCTACGAACTTTATCGCAAATATTAATGTATAAAATTGCTAGAACCTTCACCATGGATCGAGTAATCAATTATACGCTTAGAAGTCGCTCGAAAAGTTCATTAACGGTATCGTCCTTCATTTCACATAATTTTTATAATTACTTAATTATCGGTGATTAGTATGTAGGAGGTAGGTTATTAGTAAGCTCCCTTTAGGCACAGTTCCAACTCCTTGTGCAATTAAAACTAACTTACAAGGAGCATCTACTTATTGTTAGCGTTCCTTGGAAAAGATAGAAACGATTAAAAAATATAATGGTTATGCCTGGTTGGGTTAGTTCATCTAGACACTATTTTCTATTTATTGCAGAATTGAGTACACAATTTTATTAACTAATCAATATCACAAGTTTTCGTTACGCTTATTCGTCTTTGATTAGAATGTTCCAATTGATGTTTCTTTTTTATCACTATTATTCACATTCGGAAAAAATTGCTTTTTCAGGATGTGTCTGTTTCAAGATACAAGTTTCGAAAAAGTTCCTTCCATTTCAGCTAAAAGGGGTTGTACCACGAAAAAGCGTGGTTTCACACTTTTTTCTTTTTATGGGTAAAATCGATCGAGAAAAAAAAATGTCTCCAACGTTTTAGTACCTCTGTCATATACATGATATACTAATAGAACTACTTTTAAATTTATACGGAAATGTTCAGTAAAATTTCAAGCAGTTTTAATGAGGAAAAAGTGTATCGTCTGTAAGAAGCCATTATATGTTAAGTATAAGTACCTAATCAGCAGAATATTTGTGATGACTACCTGGAAGTTTTCTTATGTTTAAAATACAGAAAACAATCATCTTGTGGTATAATTTAATATTACAAACCAAAATTTGATAATACAATTATTAAGACCCGTGTCTTTTAATATCATTCGATTTAGATGTTCTGATTTGATCGAATGTGTAATTAGTCGAAATAAATTCTAATATATGTTAAGAAAGGTTGTCCCTATTTTATTAACTGAACACTCCAATTAGAGTACCCATACATGAAAATGTTATTGTATTTTACCAATTTAATATAAAAGCTGGAATAACAAGCATTACTTTCATACATTAAACATTTAATCACCATACAAATTTAAATTGTACATTTCGCAGTCTAAATAGAGAAACCCCGTTAAATGGGATTTATTCTTATAAATTATTATTAACAAAAAAACCGGCCATCATAAAATCTCGGTCATCTAATGTTTTCGATAACGAAGAGTTATTCATGTTTATGAGACTTACGAACATCAAATGGTTCGATACAAATTGAAATTCAACGAAAATGAGAAAACGACTCGCAATAAATTAACTATATTCAAACGTCAATAAAAAATTAAATTGTATTCACTGTCTTGCATGTCTTGTATGACAAGCTGACTTTTATATCAGTTTTGTCGGCAGTTTTTATGTTGACCCTTTTAGACATATTGAATTTTTAATAAACTCCTCTAAATTATCATTTCATTATTTTTTATAAACTGAATGTATGTTTTAAGAGATTTAATTCAATTTGTCTCTAATTCAAGGTTAAAATGTCTGAACTTACTGAAACTTGTACAGAAACTAGCACGACCAAAATATAACGTTTATACCTTATTGTTATCATTCATATTCATGCTAGATTGAAATCCAAAAGGGTAACGTTAGCGTGACACTAGAATGGTAAGGGGGTTTTAGAACCCTAAAAATCCTTCATTATCGGAAGCATAAGAAGTATAAACTCTTTATTTTAGATAAAGATCGTCTTAACGAGAGAATCTTCTGGAAGTCCGATTTAAGTTACAAGTATGAACAAGATTCCCAAATACTTTGCAGGTAAGTCTTGATAAAGACGGACAAAGATCAGTCTAAGGTCGACGAGTATAATGACAGCCCTGTTTCAGAGTTTTTGAAGTGTTGATGGCGTATAACTGTACTAACGGTATACATACAAGGTGTAACAAAAATTCTGGGACACTTTAAGTTTATGGATAGACCGCATAAAAACAAGAAATAAAGTCTTATAAGTTGTGGGCGCATCCCACCCCCAATCGAGATACAACCCCTTTTGTAAAAAAATTTAAAAAAATCATATCTCCGAACTGGTACGTCGTAGAGGACCGATTTTGATTGCATTATAACCGAAAGAGATTAAAGTTTATGAAAAAAATATCACTATCTACGCAAAGGAAGATTTAGTGAATGCCCTCAATTCTTCCCACGTAGTTACAAACCTGCTACGATATAGGTAATCGACGTTGTTTGGATTAAACAAGAATAAATGCTATTTAACAGCAATAATCGCAGCAATAATATTTTTTCTATTATCTTTGGTCTTCTCCGGTTATATTGCAATCAAAACGGGTCTTCTACGACGTACCATTTCGGAGATATGATTTTTTAAACATTTTATACAAAAGGGGTTGTATCTTGATAGGGGATGGGTTGCACCCACAACTTAAAAGACTTTTTTTTCTTATTTTTATGCGTTCTATCCACAAACCTAAAGTGTCCCAGAATTTTTGTTACACCCTGTATAGGGTAATCCGTCATGTCCTTACACTTTGCGGATGTAGCAGATGGATTCGATGTACAATTCAAATGTATGGGGCACACTTTCCTTTCAAAATGAATTTTGCCCAATTTGCATTAAATGACGACGCTATCATTGACACATTCACGTATTCCATATTTAACTGACTGATTGAAAATTGCTTTAACTGATTTTTCGCTACGACTTGATTCAACGCAACTCCACTTTTTCTAAATCACGTCCACATTTTCCAGCTAAAGGATTCAACTAGCTTTCTCGCAGCTGGAATTTGTTTACATTAAAAAGAAGAATGACATGAATGAAAGTTGATTTGAAGTATCGTTACGCGTAATCAAGTGGTTTCAGAAATCCATAGGAATTCAAGGGTTTCAACTCTGAACAGGGAAAAGTGTATTCATGATAATTATACAAAGAACTGATAGTAATTTTTATTTTTATGGAAAAGGACTCACTTAAATTCTTCCAAGAACAGATGTAAGGAATTTTGAAAGGCTTTCTAATTCATATTTCGAGTATTTATCAGTTAGCTCTATGTAAATTTGTCTCACATTTCTCAGATAAATGACTTCTGATATGAAGCAATTACAAATACAATATTACACGATAGTGTATCAACTCTCTAATTTATTTATTAGTGCATATTAACACGGTAACAAGGTACTGTGGGCCAAAACATACCTGGACCATCTCAGGGGTTAGTGCGGCGAGGGGAATGACTGCCTTTGCGGTGCGCCGCGACAGACGAATCCCGCGAGGCAAAATCGATCCCCTCGCCGCACTTCCCGCCGAGATGGTTCAGGATCCGTTAGGCGGCGTTTACAGGTATAAATTGACTATATTCGGCTTAGATATTTCTAATTTCACATTTATGTGCAAATGTTTATGTTTGGATATTCTAACGTTTTCTGGTTAAAAACCAACAACGCAATCAGACTTCAATAACAAACAGCCGAACATAATATACGAGTACATCTCGTTAGAACGAATTAAAGACTCCTCACCAACTGACAACAGACCGACCCCTGCACCACTACATCAAACACTATTTTCTATCGCGACGAAAGAGAGCCTCATCCGCATTATCACAGGTCGAGCACCTAAGTAAGCACATGTTTATCGTGCGTTATCTTCCGCGGAAGTGGATCGTTTTCCGAATCACGGGTTTGCGCACAGATTCGTCGACGATCCCAGTCGAGATCCTCGGAGTATACGTTTCTGTGATGTTTAACTGCGTCGATTTGGTGACCCGCCGGGAGGGGGGGGGGGGGGCAGATAAGCTGAAGACTCCCGAACGAGAATGGTAATGTTATTCAAGCGACAGAAAATTTTCATACTATACGGCAACGAGAGGGTCGATCGAAAGTAAAAGAAGATGAAACCGGTGCGGATTCTGGGCATAGATACCGGACGGAGAGAAATGGATACGGAATGAAATCTATAAAGCTGAGGAAACAGAGAGATGCAATGTCAGAGGTGGATACGTACTGACGGAGATAGGCTAATAGCAATGTCAGGGATAGGGGAATAGGTGGAAGCGGAAGCAAAGAAATACGAGCGGTGACGCTCGATCGATACCTCACGAGTATATAGGTCGATCTAAAAGAGGGAGATTCTATGGCGTTACCCAGATATCCGAATGTGATCGGAATTCCAGCCGAATCCTTGTACGATTCAATTTACCTCTATGATTCCATAAATAAGTACAGCTCGTGATTGTGCCTCTGCTTGACTTCGTTATTTAGTGCCGCCGGGTAGAGTGAGGAGAATATCGGGTTGATTTTAAATTTCAGTGGAATCGTTATATTTTTATGCGCTCGTGTTTTTGGTCGACGAATTTTCTGATTTGCGTAAGACGCTGATTTGGAAGATTTAATAAAATGTGTGTAAATGATTGATTCGAAAATGTATGCTTTTTTTGTAGACGTTCGAATGCGTAAAACTTCGCAGGTGATTTGACAAATTTCGATGGTGTTGAAATTTCGGGGTGAACAAACCCAGCGTATAGAAATGTTTGAGCAAGAGAAATTCCAAGCTTAGACGCCATCGGCGTTACATGTTTCAAATGGAAAAGTTGTTAATGCGTTCGAATTTTGGCACCCAAATGTTTCAGACTGTTCAAATAACTCGGCGCAAAACATTCCAGAGCATAGAAATATCAGAGCGTAGAATTTAAATGTATGCATACTTTGTGGCGCAAAAACGATCAAAGCGTAGGAGTCTCTGGACGGCAGCATTTTCAAATTGCAGAAATTTCTGGACGCCAGAAGTTTTGAAGGACAGCAATTTCTGGGTGTCAGATGTTTCGGCTACTAAAAGTGCTGAAGCACAGAAATTTCAATTGCAAAGTAATTAATTGATTCAAACGCTGGCTAAACCTTCGCGACGCACCTTGAGATGCCTCGTCCAAGAGCTACGTGAAACTCTTTTCATTCTCTAAACAAACATAGATTCCTAGCAAACAAGCGTTTGAAGCGGAAAGAAAGAAATCTCCAGGCGCGGAATGCGAAAATGGAAAAAGAAGAGTAAAAACTTCGTACCGGGTGAAGAAAGTTGGGACCAAGAGGCCCTGAAAGCAGAATAATAAAAAGATCCTTAAATCTGGACAGTAGTAAGGGATAGACGTTCAGGGAGAAGGGCGGTTCGGAAAATCCTAATAATTCAAGAAAAAAGAAGATTCACAAGATGCTTAAAGTGGGTAAACCGCGCGGAGGTAAAAGATCAAAAGTCTTTAATATTGGCTTCAAAAGCAAAGTTCAATCTTTGCAGATTGATCGAAGTCCGCTTCGATATTCGGACTATTGCCAAGCGCAAGAAGGAAAGATAAATCTAAGTGAAAGGAAAACCGCGAACGAAACATAAAAAACTATGCTTCTTGTCCACAAAAATGTAGAAAACAGTGCCAAATCATTTCGCTAAATACAATGCCATTGAACAATGTATTATTTTCTACATTCAAGAATATCTGACGATTCCCAATCTAATTGTCAATGAGTCTAATGTACAATGCACTCCATTTTTTCCATTCAACCAGTCAAAATATATATGCCAATTAAAAATAACAAAATATACGGACACTGTTAATGAATTCTATTTTTACATACTACCTTTCTTTTCCACATCAATAGTATATTTCAATATCTCTCCCGGGATACCCGATCTGATTAGATATCACTAATCGATCTCGTGGAAATTCCTCGAAATTTTCTCGCACCGTAATTCCGGAACATTTTTGTAAGAATTAAAATGCGTTTTCCGGAAATTCAACGGGCACCATATATTCGCGAAACCCAATCGTAGGCTTATCGCCCTGTTCAATAAGGATCCAGAGGAGACATTCGGTGCTACTTCTTTATTATCGGATTCTCGGGCCATTTATTGAATCTTTTTTCGTTCTTCTTGAAATAAGTAGATAGTCGCCGTGTACGGTCGAAGTCTTTTCTACTTTTCTGAACCATATTCCCGTCTGATTATTTCTCTCGTTGACTACCACCTTTTACGATAAATAGCAGCGCTTTGCGACGATGTCAGCTGCGATTGTAGTTCTTCAAACGGTTTGGTATAATTGTGGAAGTGATCTCATTCGGTAATGATTTTTTTA
Source organism: Mimumesa dahlbomi (assembly GCA_917499265.3). NCBI lineage: Eukaryota > Metazoa > Arthropoda > Insecta > Hymenoptera > Crabronidae > Mimumesa > Mimumesa dahlbomi. The sequence goes on along the minus strand of OU824118.1, from coordinate 2,279,091 downwards.
ATTCCTTTAATAGCGAGGCAATACTCAATGAAGTCAGCAACAGTTGACTTAAATACTTTTGTAGGAAACGTTTCACACAAATTGAATTAAAGGGTGTTCTTCAAAAAGCATGGACTTAAGTAGTGACCATGATAAAAACTATTTTGCGATGTTAGAATTATTCTTTTGCGTGCGCAGTATATGGACGTAGTCAACATTTTACCGTAAATCTACGTTTTAAGAACTATTGCAACAGGACAGGGTATGGAAAAATCAGCAACAATGAAGAAGGGATTTTGTGTCCTACTGAAGTACCGTTAACAAAAATAACAATTATGTTTTTATTTTAAGTTACAATCGGAAAACAAGAAAATATACGTGCAAACGGTACATATGTATTGCGCTCCTTGTACCATTTCCTTTTCCAAAATTATTTACTCATACGAGTAGATGTTAGTATAACGCTTTGGCATGGTTCTGCTTTGAAAGGTCCTGGCTTTGATATTTCACCGCGCAAAAACTTCGCGCTACTGAAATTTCAAGAGTAGAAAGTTGAAAGTACACGAACATTAAAGCTCTGCAACTTCTGAAGTAGCAATTTCAATGTGTAGAATTGTGAAAAAGAAGAGCGTCGGGAACTACGAGCACAAAATGGTTAGAATTTTGAAACTTCAAGCCCTTGACATTTCAAAGATTTTAAGATTCGAGGCATACAAATTCCAGAACGCGTTAGAATATTAACCTATGCACTTAAGGGGCCTCACCACCTCGAGCACGAGTCGTGTGTGACTTCAGCGACGGGAACGGAAAAAATATGAACTACAGGGACTGTAGGGGAAGGCAGTCCCCACGCCGTTCCTAGACAAAGTTGTGTGTATCCGTGTAGTCGAGCTATTCCCCTCTCACGGTCAGTCGAGCCTTGAGGGATCGAGATGTAACCTTTTTCACGTTTCGTACGGTTCGTCGTGTGAAAAGTAAATCGGGGGTTGCAATGTTAGCTGCGGCGCGCCAAATGTACGACGCACCGAATCTTCAAAATTGTCATAACCTTTTGACTTATGGTGTTACAAAATTTGACACATTTAATTTTGAAACATGATACCAATAAAAATAATAAAAATAATTATAAAAGTTGTGAACATAAATATTGTAAACAATATTGTAGTTCAATCTTGCCCTCCTAAAATTATATAAAAAACTGATTCAAATTATTTCAGTGCTGATTTCTGTATAGTATGTTCTGTAAACATATATGCAGAATATATGGATTGTTATATAATATATTTTAGCGTAAACAAGTATTCAGAAACAATACTAGATAGCAGGAATTTGCAAGCTATTGACATTATTTGCCAAAACTTTTTTCCTCGACCGTATACATCATCGGTAGTTACCGATGACTAGAGCGGTGCGGTCAAGGTAGTTTATGATACGTCAATTATTACGGGGAACCTATTTCCTGCGAAGAATACATTGCAAACCCTTTCACGGCATCCGATCATCCCTGGTTGAATTTGTCGAATTTCTACCTTACTTTCTCCACTCGGAACATTGCACGGGTTTAGCTCATATATCGTAGCGTACGCATTTTTCATCCGATTTTAATAAACTTGGGATCATTTTAAAGATAAAGGACGAATACACGAGATGATAGAACAGTTTTTCGAAATTCGGTTTCTTTCTATACGAAAAAATGTTTTGAAAATCAGTAATTTTCTGCGTTCATTTTCACTGATAAGGAAACCGAATTTCGAAAATGTGTTCTATCATCTCGTGCATTCATCTTTTATCTTTAAAATGATCCCAAGTTTATTAATTCAGATGAAAAATGCGAACGCTAAAATATGAGCTAAACCCTTGCAATGCCGCTGGTGGTGAGGCCCCTTAAGTATGTATATTACCATGCTTTGAAGGTTCTGTGCAGTGTAACTTCTACCTTCTACTAATATTGGAGAAATATGAGTCCGGTAGAAATTTCTCAAATCACAAAGCCTTCAAATTTAAGTTCAATACTGTGCGAACGACCTATAAACTTTCTTTAACCATTCGTTTGCTATCGATTCGTTTCCCACAAGTATCCAAATATCATAGAAATTAGGTCTTACGTACATTATTCGTCTGGTGCCTATTTAACTAATACACATTGACATAGTATTAACAGAAGCTGTAATAAGCTAATATTTTCCTAATAAAACATTGAATGATACCGCACAACATGTTTATTCATCATTCATTATTTCTAAACAAATTAACAAACATGAGAGGCAATCTGTCCTCAATACATAACATACATTAAGGTTACACAGTTTACCACGAAACTGGCAGTGCTTATAGGTAACCTAACGTTGCCTATATAATTCTTGTTCAATTAAGAATCGTCGAAAAAGCATAAAAACTGCAAAGGTATAGGCCAAGTACAAGAGGATGTGACTGTGGAATAGCTTGCTCGTTAACATTTAAACTTCATTATACGAAGTACTTGAAACTAAACAAATGTGAACAAGTAAAAATTATTATACAACATCAACGCAATACTATCCCTAACAAGTAAACCCTAACTATCCCTTGTAAGTAAATATATACAGTTAACTGAATTTCCCAAAAAATGATTTCTCCTCATTTAATTGATAAATCTGTTTACTGCTCGATTAAATGTACTTGTTGGCCCGCTTTTTACGAAGCTTGATGTCCAAATTGTAACGTAACAGATATTTGTACTCATTTCTAAATTAACAATCCGGATGCATCTGAGTGGAAGAATTTAACAAGTTAACAATCTGGATGTGCCTGAGAGAAAATTACACATGCATATTGCCATGTGTTTCAACGATTGATGATAACATAAATTAAAAGGAAACGTAGTGAGATATTTAGAGGATTTTCATTCAGCACAATAAGAAGCCCGCTGTATACTGCGTTTTAACAGCTCTCTTTTAATGTCGAACATCCCGAACTATTTAGGCTTATTTTTTCACCATGGAACCTTCGTAAAAAGCGGGCCACCAAGTACATTTATTCGAGCAATAAACAGATTTATTAATTAAATGAGGAGAAATCATTTTTTGGGAAATTTAGTTAGTTTAATATATTTACTTAGCGGTAGCATCGTGTCGATGCTGTACAATAATTTGTACTTGCTCGCATTTGTTCGATTTCAAATACTTCGTATAATGAAGTTTATGTTAACGAGAAAGCTATTCCAAAGTCACATCCTCTTGTACTTGGCCCATAGCTTTGCATTTTCGATGCTTTTTTGAGGATCACACTATTTCTGGAATTTATCGGTGTATTATTTGGGCCACCCTGAATATTGCAGGAACTAATATTGAAGACTGAAGGAAATGTTGAAATGAAGGGTTGATTTAAATGGAACCCGCAATACTCGACGTATTTCTACCATTTAAACTATATTTAAATGTCCACTTATATTACTCGCGAAACTCACAAAATAGGACACTTGGTCCTTTTCTCACAACTCACAAAATACTACTCGCTAAATACTCTCGAAATAAACTCTACACTCTTCCTTCACGCGTTCGACTATTATTTTGTTCAGTCAACCGTCACTCGCTTCTTTATACACGCATTTTTCTCACTCACTCTTCATTCGCTTTCACTCACACTTCTTTCCATTTCACTCGCATTCTTCAGTCTCTCACTCGCACCCATCCCGTATGCCTACGACAAAGGCCTGCAGACCGTCGCCGAAGAGTCGGCCGGGTTTTCTCATGGAAACACCCATGGTGGTCGCTCTTGAACCGCTTCCCTCGCCCGCTACAATCCTGTATACATTCTCAATATTTCCTTAAAACTAACATTTGGTAAACACGCGATCATGCACTCGAAACACTCAGATTCAGACGACATTCATTCCGCTTATTTCTAAAACCCCACAATATTTATATAGAAATTGTAAGAATTATATTTATTACTATTTATATTTCAATAATCAACAAATCAGTCACAGTTTATTATAATGTTTAAAGGAGTAAGTTTAACATTGTTTCCCTAAAATTAAAAGGCATAGAAATTGCTTTGTGCACCCCATATGCACAGGAAATGTCACAATACAATAGAATTTGCGAGTTTTATCAATTAGAAGATAACGAAATCATAAACGAAGTAGGTGGGAAAAACCGATGCATTCAGAAACATCGATTTCAATATAGAAATTCTAGAGAGCGAGAGTCCGGGAAAAAATTGAATGAGAAGACGAAGTAGGGAACATAATCGAAAGCAACGGAGAGTTGGAAAAAAAACCGGACAGCGCGGATCACGTAAGTTGAATTAGAAGGGTGAGCTTCCGTAAGGACGAGCTGGTTAGGAAAAAAGCCAGACACAAAGCCAGACACAAAGCCAGAAAGCCAGAAATAGAGTTAGATTAATTTATAAAGTCGGAAGAAAGAAATAAGAACGGTGACGGAGAAATGGATGCGGCAAAAGTAACGAAGATGCCGCGAGAGACAAGAAGAAGCTGTAGTCATGTCGAATGAGTGGCCAAGGAAACGAGTTTTTCTATGAGTCTTCGTTCATCACCTTGTTATTGCAACAGGGTGGACGCAATTTGGTCATTACGTCTGCTTTGTGAGATAAAATCTGATTTACCGTTAATAAACTTAAATACTTTGTAAATTCATATCAGGATTGTGAATTGATAAGATAAACTTGAGACATATTTAACTGGTTTATTAGGATAATAAGTAATACTAAAAATCAGTTATGCTAATTTTTCAATTTCGTGAAGCCTCGTATAATAATATAATGTGTAGCTGAAGATTCTTGCGGCTTGAAATTTCTAGGTACTCAAATTTCGGCGTATGAGAATTTCACTCAAGTTTCCACGCGTTGAAACTTGTACGCATCAAAATTTCCATGAATTAAAATTTGTATATACTGACATTCTACGTACAAAAATTTCTGCGCGGACAATTTGCACGCATTAAAATGTCTACGCGCTCAAATTTGTATGCATTTAATACTTACGCAGTACATATCCACCAGCAAGCAACACATGTAGACCGACTGCTCCTAAATATAGCTGCATATCGTACGTACGATATGAATCAAAACGATACAGGTAAACGCTGGACGGGGTATAATTACACGAGCGCTTTAAATGTGATTATGTATAATACGTGTCGCGGATGATTGATTAGAGGTTTCTTTTCCTTTGCACAATGAACTTGCCGTATTATCTCGTGGAACATACGTTCGCTACGGTTTCGCGGAAGAAATTGCACGCCAGAAAAGAATTCGGTCGGACCCCAAAGAAATGTGGTAACCATAGATCGCATTCCTTCCTCGCGAACTTTCTACGCGAGAAAATCTACCCTGATACACGAATTTATACGTCCACCCTGAAATACGGGATTTCACTGCTTTTTCGGAGAAAATAAAGAAAGCAATACTGTTTGGCATATAAGAAACTGGAAATACAAAATACAAGGATTATTGCTAAATTATTAAAAATACCACGAATAATGTACTTTGTTGTTCTCAGTACATTTTGTATTTTACTTAAACATTAATATTTTTAAGAATACATTCGGTGCGAGTATGTGATCACAAAAAAATACGCGTTTAAAATCATTCATTTGCGTTTGAATACTGTTAACTTTGATATTATATTAATTATATATTAGTTGCTAATTACTAAACGCAACTTCTGATGATGATGAGAATAACAATGTAGGTATTTCTACCTACAAATAGAAAAGAACATATACATTAGGGTGGTCGTTAAAAATTAAATCTTTTGCGACGTCCCCCAAAAAGCATCCTTATGATGCCAAAACACTGGGGAATTTTTTTTCAATTAAAAACAACACGTGTCTCAAGACGATTTAAGTTAATTTTTGGTATAATCATGTTTTTGGGAATTTTTATGAGAACACGATTTTATTCGAAATATAAACAATTATAGAACCCAAATCAATAAAAAACATTAGTTAATTAAAATAACAATAAACAAAAATTTAAATTCAAAATTTTTCCCAGTTGATTTGATCTATTAAATAAAAAAATTAAAGTTATTCAAATCGATATTTTTATTTTAAAACTAAATTAGTACAAACGTAATTTTAATATCTAGATTTCTTCATTCCAAGGTTTAAGTAAACTTTCTTTCGTATTTTTATTGCCTTTACTTCTATAATCAATTATTGATAAAAATAAAATTTTGAAAAAACTAATGTTTTTTTATTGATTTGTGTTATACAGGGTGTCCCATTAACTTGGACGCACCCGGAACCGGGTGATAGCTGAGGTAATTCTAATATAGGGATGTAACATTCTCAACATCCTATCTCAATTCGTGGCCGAGTTATTAAAGAAAAACGGCAGCCACTCAGAGGGCTCCATTAGGCCCGGCCACGCGGCAGTTCCTAATGGTACGGTACACTACTGGTGCAGAACTACTGTCGCGCGGCCGAGCCTAACGGAGCCCTCTGAGTGGCTGTCGTTTTTCTTTAATAACTCGGCTACGAATTGAGATAGGACATTGAGAATGTTACATCCCTATATTAGAATTATCTCAGCTATCACCTGGTTCCGGGCGCGTCCAAGTTAATGGGACACCCTGTATAATTGTTTATATTTCGAATAAAATCGTATTCTAATAAAAATTCCCAAAAACATGATTATACCAAAAAATTAACTTAGATCTTCTTGAGGCACGTGTCATTTTCAATTAAAAAAAAATTCTCCCAGTGTTTTTCCATCATAAGGAAGCTTTTTGGGGGGCGTCGCAAAAGATTTAATTTTTAACACTAGAACTACCAAGGCAGTCCAAATGACTCGTTCCGAATTTCTTCTAAGAATCGCTTAAGTTTACAACATTGCAATTTCCAAAATTCTTCATAACTATGTTTCTCTATGCGAATAATTAAATCGATCAATTTACTATCCTCCTTTATTTCTTTGTTTCAAACAAATTTATCCAATGCTTTTAGATATACTGAATTAATCCTCGGTAGTTCTAGTGTTAACGACCACCCTAATATACAGGGTGCAACAAAAATGCGGGGATACTTTTTCAGTATCGATAGTGCGCACCAAAAGATGAAAAAAAAGTCTCTAAAGTTTTGATTTTTGAGATATGATTTTTTAAAAATTATTTCCAAAAGGGGTTGTATCTCGATAGGGGGTAGTTTTTAGGCAAAACTTTAAAGACTTTTTTTCATTTTTCGCTACGTACTATCCATTCTGAAAAAGTGTCCCAGCATTTTTATTACACCTTGTATATGTATAGTAATAAAAAATAGTACAACAATACTGCAGACATGCGTTTGACATTAATAAATATCATACATTCCTGAGAAATTTACGCATTTTCTACTCTCATTTTGGTTTATAGATACTTTATTTTTTAAATTTTCGACCTTTTCAAATCCGCAATAAATTACTAACTATAAACAATACACTAAGAATTGAAGTTTTTAACAAACACGTCAATTTTGATTATAACATGCACCGTGCACGCCACTATGTTTTTGCATGTATGTAAATGTTCCAAGAAATGGATATTCAAAACAGTGAAAAACGATTAACGTACATTGTATTTTGAAAAAGTTCCAGCGATCTTTCGTGATGTCGGTTGCTTTATTGTCCAGTGTTCAAGCGATATTATTTTAGACGAAAAGGCTACTTCTTCGAAACTTAGCTTTCCCCACATTTCTTGCGATAGTGCATCAAGAAAACCGAATCGTGCTAAACTCCGACTGAGCTCAACAGTCGCTCAAAGGGAAAGACGAAGGTGCTCATAGTAGTAATTTCCAGCAAAGAAATTTATCATCAAAAAAGCATAAAAAATGCAAAGGTATAGGCCAAGTATAAGAGAACGTGACGTTGGTATAGCTTGGTCGTTAACATAAACTTCATTATACGAAGTATTTGAAATCAAACAAATGTGAACGAGTACAAATTATTGTACAGCATCATCGCAAAATTGTCCCTAAGTAAATATATGCAGTCAACTGAATTTCCCAAAAAATTATTTCTCCTCATTTAATTAATAAATCTGTTTACTGCTCCATTAAATGTGCTCGGTGGCCCCCTTCTTACGAAGCTTGATGTCCAAAATGTAACGTAACAAATATTTGTACTGATTTCTAAAATAAAATATTAACAATCCGGATGTATCTGAGCGGACATATTTAACAAGTTAACAATCTGGATGTGTCTGAGAGGAAATTACACATACATGTTGCCATGTGTTTCAACAATTGATGGTAACAGAAATTAAAAAGAAACATCATGAGATATTTAGAGGATTTTCATTCTGTACAATAAGAAACCCACTTTACACTGAGTTTTAACACCTCTATTTTAATGTCGAACATCCCGACCGATTTAAGCTTAGGGAAGTTGATACTACAGGTATTTTTCAACATCGAACCTTCGTAAATAGCGGGCTACCAAGTACATTCAAGCGAGCAATAAACCGATGTAATAATTAAATGAGGAGAAATCATTTTTTTGGAAATTCAGTTAACTGCATATATTTACTAAGGGATAGTATGATGTCGATGCTGTACAATAATTTGTACTCATTCACATTTGTTTGATTTCAAATACTTCGTATAAAGAAGTTTATGTTAACGAGCAAGCTATTCCAAAGTCACATTCTCTTGTACTTGGCCAATACCTTTGCATCTTTTCTGCTTTGTTGACGATTTCACTTCATGCGTAGAATAATATTAAGTGTAGTATTCTTTTTATTATGTAGAAGATTCTTACGAGTCTTGCTGTTTTTTCCGAGCTCGGTACAGCTCGAGTGCTTCGCGAGTGTTTAGTTTTAAGAATTTGGAAATCGCGTGACAAGTCAGATCATCCTAACAAAGTCACGCACTTTCAAGTGCGGGTGTGTTCTTTTACTCCACTATCCAAGATCCTCCTGACAATACCTTTACTCATTTCTTATTATTTCCTTTTCCCTTAACAACAATCTTTACTATCGCCATCCTGAAGTTTCCTGTTTCTCCGATAAATGCCCTACTATTAAAATACGTGTTATTAAAGAAATCAGGGAGTTAAAGAATAAGGGAATGCAGGTACGAAGGAATAAATATTGGAATACAAAAATGCAGGAATAAAAGAATGTAGGAAAATAAAGGAATAAACAGATCTGATTAATAAGGTGATATGACGATGATATATGATTATGCAAGGGAATATATCAAATTTTCCTTTATTCGTTATTTATTTTAAGAAATATAGTAATAAGAATTTTGTATTTATAAAATTTTCAAAACGTTTTTTGTAGAAGTGAATACAAAAATCAGAGACTCTTTCGGAGTCAATAAACTTTCAGTCTAGGTGCGTTTCAGGTCCTGTGTACGAGGTTCTCGTACTATGTTAGACATTGCTTAAAAACTTGCATATACTGTGGGTAATATTGAAAAAAGCACATTTGAAGAAATTACCAAAATATTAAACATTTAATTATTGCAAACTAGTGCAGGATTTATACATGTTTGGTTTTTACAATCCGAATTCAAAAATTAGAATAAACATAGAAGTGGACAAAAACGGTTTAATTAAAAAAAAAACGTGTTATTAAAAATGTCTAAATTTAAAATAATTATTTCTATGAATTGTTGGAGAATGTTTTTACTTTTTAGAACTTCAATATGGTCCAGTGTACATACATACATACAGGGTGTAACAAAAATTCTAGCACACTTTAGGTTTATGGATAGAACGCATAAGAATAAGAAAAAATAGTCTCATAAGTTGTGAGCGCAACCCACCCCTATCGAGATACAACCCCTTTTGTAACAAATTTAAAACGAATCATATCTCCGAAATGGTACGTCGTAGAGGACCGATTTTGATTGCAATATAACCGGAAGAAACTAAAGTTTACGAAAAAAAATATCACTATCTACGGAAAGGAAGTCTTAGTGAGTGTCCTTAATTTTTCCCAAGTTGCTACAAACCTGCTACGATATAGGTAATCGAAGTTGTTTGGATTAAACAAGAATAAATGCTATTTAACAACAATAATCGCAGGAATTTTAATTTTTTCTATTATCTTTGATCTTCTCCGGTTATATTGCAATCAAAACGGGTCTTCTACGACGTACCATTTCGGAGATATGATTCTTATAAAATTTTTTACAAAAAGGGTTGTATCTCGATAGGGAGTGGGTTGCGCCCACAACTTATAAGACATTTTTTTCTTATTTTTATGCGTTCTATACATAAACCAAAGTGTCCCAGAATTTTTGTTACACCCTGTATATCCTTGTAATTGTTTTTACTGCGGCATCTTCGTATCTAATTTTACAATATACCTACAGAAAAATATACTAATTTCATTGTTAAAATGTGTAGAAACAGAAATTTTATCTGGCATTTAACATTTATTTGTAATATTTGATCCCACCGTGTCTCTGAATTTTAATTAAATGGTAATGGAATAATAATTTGATGTATGTTATTCATTCATTTCGAGTTATATCCTCACAATTTATTAATATTTAACGAAATTTATGTGGGATATTCCGTGGTGGTAAACAAGATGTAGTTTGTTTAATAGTGTAAAAAGTGTTTATTCACTAATAATTAATATTTAACTCCTGAAAACACTCTCCTCGCAATAAAACTCCTCGTAATAATTACTATTCACTACTATTCTTCACAACTCAATACAACTCCTCACAATACTCCTCGCAACCAATTCTCCTCTTCGACTCGACTTCACCAACTCACTCGACTAACTGACTCGACTCTCTGTCGACGTCGCCCTGACGCCCTTTTTAATACACATGCATACTTTTCTAATTCTCTCACAAACTCACACATTCTCACACTCGTAACACGCACCGTCTTCGACCACGGGCCACCCGCATTCTTCCAAGATCCACGCACAAAGAGCCACTCGAAACATCCAACCGAAAAACTGTCACACGATAATAAACACATTTTCTTCGCACCTCACGCAGTCACACGGTCCAAACATTCCTCGCTCGCTCTTGACAGTCGTCTAAATACTTTTCTCTCGCACTCCGCAATCACGCAATCCAACTTTCATAAAATATCATTCGTTCAAAAATACAAATACCACATTTATTTTTTATTCATTTATTTATCTCGGTGACATCGTTGGTATTTGAAAAAAGGCTTGGGCGTTCAATCGCTTTTAAGCCTATTGTTGCAATTTATTGTTAAGCCTAAGTTTTACAAATTAAATGCATTGTTCCAACAATTTAAGAAACCATTTTATTAAATTTATAAATTATTGACAGCCCTTGAAGATTTTTAGAATACCAGCCGGGGACTCTTGTACTTGGCCAGAGACAAGATCTTGTCTCTTAATACTTGATCCTACATACATATTGGCTTCTTTTTAATATTTCTTCTCAGCAGCTCATCGGCGAAACTAAATTAATTAAACAATCAAATGAATTTTACTGACTCCCACCTTTCATTCTCCTAATTCCAACGAGTACCATAACGACCAGACGAATTATCGTTGCGATTAATCCATTATAGCCGGGAAGCATCCTATTATCGATTCTGTAGACCTGTAAGAGCTGCGTAACGGGCGGCAAAATCGATAAACAGGATGATCGTCGTTACACGTACTACAAGGGATTAATATGTTTCCTAAATCCTAAGTAGACACATAAATAGCATGGGAACCCATCATCCTCCGCAGCAAATATTTAAAGACACGTTTAACGCATTCCACGCCAACGGAATTTTAAGCGAACTTTCAGTTGGCTTTGAGATTTTGTTTCACATTTAATAATAAATTATTTAAACTACGGAATTATGCAGATCGTGTCTATCTACACTTGCTATGTTAGCAGCTACCTTGATACCAGGGAGAGTAGAATACAGTAAATTCGGGATAATTGTCCGTTCGAGAATAACGCGAAAAACGCACGACTTTATCCCCACCACCGGGGGGGTTCCCCCCTGGAACCAGTCAAGCGATTAATGTAACACGACAGCGGCATCCTTTGACGAGCTGCGATATGCTCCCAAACAAATAATAGCAATAAAACTTTTGCACTTTTAATTATTATGTCGCGAAAATTTGATTAACAGATCGACGAGATTGTTTCGATTACAACGATACCAAACACGATATAATTTCGATAATATTTACATAACTAATAAACGTTTCTATGAGTATGTATTACGAGTGTACCCGGGTGGATGCGGCTCGTCCTTAACAGAATATTTTCCTTCTAACGGTTTACAAACCCCCTATTGAATAGTCTAACTATGGGAGAGAACTGTTCTCAATAGACGCACGCCAGAAGCAGAGCGAACTTGAATTTCGCACGCCAAAATAGCGGGTCATTCTTGAAAACCACACTTTTCTCGACGATTTCGAGTGGCGGTCTTACAAAGGCCGACGCAAGAATAACAAAGCGAGACTGTGAGATCCCAGATAAGCCTCGTGTATCGGTGTGTTACACACTAATGCAACGGTGAAACTTTTTCATTTTTGGATTTTTTTTGCTGAATATTTTACTAACATATTCGTGAGGCTCTTCTGATTAAAATGATACCAAACACAATAACATTTCTATAACATTACCCATTTATTAAAATAATCCTGACAAATTATAAATAATCCAAACTATGCCGTATTTGGTATCATTTTCATCAGAAGAAGCTCACCGACTCATTAAAACCATTTTCATTTTAAAAAATCCAAAAATGAAAAAGTTTCATCGTTGCATTAGTAATAGTGACTCACGGACACGCAGGGATTTAACTTTTATTATCTACCTCGAACTCGGTCCCCCCTTACTATCGCTCGCCGAACGTGTTTATATTCGTCGCTATCTTAGTATAACATAGCGAACGCCACGTAAAAAAGTAGCTACCTTAAACCTGCAAAACGCATGGCGCCGGACCCGAGTTTGGAACATTATTCAAGAATCTACTGTAGCAGGTTGGGACCGGTGGAAATAATAAATTCAGTTCAGTAGAGTAGGTCAATATACGGTAATCGCCGACGGCACTGAAGGTGTTAAGGGAATACGTACGTCTGTATTCAGCCCGAGTTAAATTAGCACATTTTCAGCGCATTTCTCTTTGGAAGTATTAAAGTTGAAGTTCTAAAAAAAAATTACACGAAATTCTGTATCATTAAGTATTTGTGGAATTACAGTTTCGCGGTATTTTTATGCGGCGAAATTGATATGCTTGAACGTTTTACCGTCTGCAATATCCACGCGACAGTATTGTGTATTACCAAGTGTTTTTGAATTTTGACGTTTCTACGTAAATACGATGTGATATTGTTAAGACAATAAATTAGAACACAGAATCGAAATACCTGGTGGAAAGCAGATGTTCAGAAAAATCGTACCATCTACCGTTAGGGCTCTGGTCAGGCATAAATTCAGCGTTTTTGCATGCCCGCGAAGGGATTATGCCATAAAACGTGCCTGCCAGAGACCCTAACGAAAATTAGCAAAATTGTCGAACGGCGACAACATACATCTGCCGACCACCAGGTCACAGAAAATCACTCCCTCTCTTGGTCTGTAGGCGGGGTGGAGACATTTTCATTAACCAATAGTTGAATATTCCAAAGTCTCCTTCCCTGTCTACAGAAAACTGGATTTTCCGAAAAAACCACCAAGGGAGGGGAGCTCCTCGGTTTCGGAGGAGTTCGCAGGAAATATTAACTTCAGACACTTTTTAGAATCAGTACAAGACACAAGCTAGCGAGCAAAGAGTAGATAGAATTTAGTAAGCCAAGAGAGCACAACCCAAGATACAATTAGAATCCGTAGTGGAACACATAAAAACACCTAGTATATCTCATACAAATTGTTAAGTTTCAGTTGTAAGTTTTCTTGTAAATACATCTTCTTGTTGATTATTGAACCAGTTTCTACATTTCGTGTCCCTTTTCACGGTCATTTAAAAGGGTGGTCCTTCGAATATCACATTAGATAGGCACGTCATCTTTGTGCGATACACAAGTTGGCCTTTGAGAATTTGTTCAAACGGTGCAACTAAACAGATATACCAGATTATTGAATTTTAATTACCCGATAGTTTCATGGTATTAAATTTCTATACTTTTAAAATTTGATCGCGACTGTATTTATATGCAATGGAAATCTTTTATTTCAACAATTCAATACTTCTTTAACGTGTGAAAATTTCTACGCTCTGAAATTTATATCGGTCACTTGAAGTGTATGGGACAGTTATATGTTTCTCCACTTTGGAACTTTTGTCGATTCAAATTCGTCGGTGCAGCTAAAATTCAAACACAACTTTTGTAATGGCATCCCACGGTATAAATTCATTTACATTCATCACACATACGGATTCCTCAAATTTGTTATTAAACAAATAACACTGTATAACAAATTGAGACTTATGGAAAATTTCCCAATATCCATTGGGTTACACCTATAGACTTTCTCGCCCTGAAAACGAATCCGGCAGCAGAAATCTTCTGTAACCCTCAGTTTTTGAGAAATTTGAGTTTTTCAAAAATCGGCTCATTTTCGCAAAAATGAAGTATTACGTGAAAACTAGAAATGCTAGAGAGTTCAGGTTAGTCTTAAAAGATAGAGGAAAGTTTGCTGAATATGCTAGTGTATCCATTTATTCAGATCTGTCGTTTTAAACGGTTGTAAATAGCCGTCAAAGTTCAAAAAAGGGCCGATGTACGAATTTTATACGCGATACTTATGCATTTTTACAAAAAACTACTTATCGAGCAGAAATTTGCTGCACAGCATCGGATTCTGCAGACATTTCTGAGGAAGAATCCATTCAGAAATAATGTCAGACCGGTTTTCCATTCGGGCAGGACGAGAAAATATCCGTCGGCAACGTGCGCACGGTATTTTGCCGCCGAGCAGCCATTGTTCGCCTGCCTCGACTCGGCAGTGCCGTAGCTACGCGTTATCTACACCGACAGTGCCTTATGCAATAGGCATCTACTTCCAATGTGTTTAATAATTAATTTTTTTTCACACACTTTTGGAAAATAAAGGAATTTTACTAATATGGATCCAATAAATATTTTTGCAAAGAATCAGGAAATATTCTCAGAATTGCAAGTAAATTCAAATCAATCGACTTCCTTGCTGAATCATCCTCGCATTGACTTCAAATATTGTTTAATTAATTCCAACTATTGCTATGCTTGGATAAATGTCCAAAAGTCTCGTAAAATCATAATAATAAAACTCAATTCAGTTGATAAGCAATTGTGCTTGTGTTTTAATTGATTCATATTAACAAATTATACATATTCGTATATTACACATCAAAATTGTTCTGAAAATAAAATTGTTACAGTTCGTTATAATTCCGGAATTGGCATCTAAAAAGTCCTTGTCGAATGTATGAAAAAAATTAATCATTAAACACATTGAAAGTAGGTGCCTATTGCATAGGGCACTGTCGGTGTAGATAACGCGTAGCTACGGCACTGCCGAGTCGAGGCAGGCGAACAATGGCTGCTCGGCGGCAAAATACCGTGCGCACGTTGCCGACGGATATTTTCTCGTCCTGCCCGAATGGAAAACCGCTCTGACATTATTTCTGAATGGATTCTTCTTCAGAAATGTCTGCAGAATCCGATGCTGTGTAGCAAATTTCTGCTCGATAAGTAGTTTTTTGAAAAAATGCATAAGTATCGCGTATAAAATTCGTACATCGGCCCTTTTTTGAACTTTGACGGCTATTTACAACCGTTTAAAACGACAGATCTTAATAAATGGATACACTAACATATTCAGCAAACTTTCCTCTATCTTTTAAGACCAACCTGAACTCTCCAGCATTTCTAGTTTTCACGTAACGCTTCATTTTTGCGAAACTGAGCCGATTTTGGAAAAACTCAAATTTCTCAAAAACTGAGGGTTACAGAACATTTCTGCTGGCGGATTCGTTTTTAGGGCGAGAAACTCTATAAGGATCACCCAGTGGATATTGCGAAAAAAAAATGGTGTTGTAATTATAATTACAATTGAACTTCCTAATATTACTAAAATATATTTTTCGAAAGATCATTCACGCTATCATTAAACAGGAAATTCAATTGCCCGAAAATAGTCCCAAAAGACGTACAAAGTTATATTTTGGCCTTTCTATTCCAGTAATGAAGTTGATCGATAACGTCACATATAATCTGGTATCTTTCCGCGTAAGTTTTCGGTAAACAAAATCATTTCGGCCGCATGGAAATTCTCTCGGGATAGGAAGCCACAAGTCCCGCACACATTTTATGTGACATTTGACTTTTATTACCAATTGAAACTGAGTAATTACGTACATATGTAAATTAACTATTCATCGACGTAGGTACAGTCCAGGCAATTGCACCTAGAATTTCGTGGTTCACGTGAACAATGTGTTTCCAAAACAAACCACTTATTTTAAAATACAACCTGAAATTATCCCTCTCTTTTGTCGTGAAACAAAATCTAAACCATTTGAATACTTAAAAGTCGATATATCAGCTTCTCGGAATTAACCAGAAACATTTTAAGCCGATTACTACTTTGACAATTCTTGAATGGCTATTTTAAAACTAATATTTTTTAATTGACCCTCATTAACAAAAGTTCGAGATAATTTTACCTTGTTAGTAAATTTAGAAAGAACAAATATTCAGAAAGAAATACTCATATTGAATTTGTCCTCTTTATCATCTCTGTAAATGATTTATCAAGAGACAAGGTCTTGTCTCCGGCCAAGTACAATCAACAGCATAAGTGGTTTCACTGCGGGGTACGGGGTGCGCGCGGGTATCCACAACTGTTAATGCTTGTTTCACCTAGGTGATTTTCGTGTCCTCTCTTCCTAATAATTCGTTTCTCTCTCTGACGTGTGTCGCAGCATAGTAACAAGTGATAACGACTACTTCATTTGTTTTTTTTCGTCGCTCCGCCGCACTCATTCTATCGAGGCACACGGACTTAGGCCGGACAGGCATGTGTGAGAGCGCGATCGTCAATCGAGGAAGGCATCAAACGCGGTTTTCGCCATGTTCCGAATTTTTCTCGCATAAGTGCCTCTGTTTCCTTTATGTGTCTGTCGCGCTCGCACTCCGATCGCGGCTCACAGACGATAGCCGAGCTCAGGTATGTCGGTGCGCCTTGGTCGTACGCGATCGTTCATTCGCATTCTTCGGGACATTTCGACTTATTTTATCGGACATTTAACCCTCTTAATGCCAGCGGGCCGATCTATCGGCCCGGGGTCCTTATTATTATTCAAAAAGTGCCACGGGCCGATGCGCTGTGGTCGCCCGGCCGGCCGGCCGACGGACTTACTATACGTGCCGAGGGACTTTATCTCAGCTTCGTTTGTTTACGTTCAGATCATTATTTTTCTGAGTATCAAATGGCATTTGATTACCTTTAGTCCTTATTTCCTTTGTCAGTATTATGGACTACACCATGCTTCTGTTCACTTGGTTTTTCTTCAAACTTACTTTGGCGTCAGTTAGTGAAACTCGAAGTGTTTTCCTGATTTCTTCTATTCCAAAATTTGGTTTTAATCAATGCATAAGTTATTTTCAAATAATACCTCGGTGAATAATGGCAGAGCAAATTCAAAAAAATAGCGCAGAATTTTTGGTACCATCACATTTTGACAACAGCAAGTCAGAGTTTTGTTCCTTATAAAGCTATTCACATAAGCGCGCGTTTCAAATCGGCCCGTGGCATTCTTCGTATGTACATTTTACTCCGTAAAATGTTTGGCACGAAAAGGGTTAATATTTGTTGCTAATTTTTGATCCCATCATAGATTTTCAATAAATTGATATAGTATGACAATTATATGTTTCTCAATTATTTATTTAAAGTTACAATATTGTCTCGGTAAATAAGGAATAAATTTCGCGAAATATTGAATCACGGGGATATACATAACACGAAATGAATGAATAAGAAACATCTAATTATTATTCAATTTGTATTTAATTAAAATTCAGCGACACTGTGGAATCAAGTATTGGACATGAATGCCCGATAAAATGATAAAAAAAATGTTTCGAATAAAATTAAAGAGTCGCCGCGGCCGGCAAAGACATACCGTCGCACTCACTCTCGGCGCTCGTAGTGCGAGCAACGCGAGCGCGACGGACAGAACGAAGAAAAGATGGGCTCTTATGCAAGACAAGTTCGGACGATGATGAATTTCGCATTGATACCTTCCTTGTTGTCAAACGTGCTATCACACATGCTTGCTCGGCCCACGTTCGTGTTTTTGGCTAGTGCGAGCGCGACGGAGTGACGGCAAGATAGAGACAAAGTATGCAGTCGAATGCAGTGTTGATATCCTGAGCCATAGTAGGTTACACACCACAGAGAGAACCATAATTATACGAAAGAGAGGGAAAGAAAGACACATTCGTGATGCACGCATTAGTAAGTAATTCAGAAAATATCAAACTGTTACCAATAATTTATAAATTTAATATAATGGTTGCTTAAATTGTTTTAAAAAGTATTTAGTGTCTAGAACCTCGATGCATGTCAAAGCGTCTCTTCAAATTTCTACAAACTTCTTTTTAGGACATAATCAAATGGTCCTGTAAACAGGTCTTCCACGATAAAGTAAGCAAATTGTTAGGTCTGTCCGAAACGTGTAGTTATCGGTACTGTTAACAAATCTTTGCTACATGTTTTGCATTGAAACTGTACTATCTCGGATATCGAATATCTAAATTACTCCGTATCCCTTTATAACAGTGTTATGATATTACCTACACATCTTAACAATGAAATTAGAATATTTTTCTACATGTACATGGTCTGTCCGGAAAGTAATAGGACTGATTTTTTTCCGCCGCGACTGTACTTCGGAGGTCACGAGTGCCGACTGGATTCGGTAGAGGAGGTCGCTAGCTAATGAATGAGGGGTTGGTCAATTGTCTCCGAGCATCTGGAGAGTCAGGACAGCCTTTTTCCCGCGACGTGTTTTTGTGAGCGGTACAAGCAGAAAATGCAGCGTTCGTTAGAGCAGATGTTGGCAATCGCCAGAATTTAATCAATTCTGTGTTAAACGCGGTAATTCTGCGACAGAGACGTTTGCTACGATCAAGCAGGCTTACCCAGATAATACTTTAGTAAGAAGTAGTGTGTTTCGGTGGCACAAGGCCTTTTCGAAGGGCCGGGAAGAGGTCGCCGATGAAGACCGTGCTGGAAGACCTTCGACTTCGACAAACACCGACAATGTGACTCGTGTGCGGGAAGTTTTTAACTCTGACTGTCGACTGAGTACTCGTTTAATTGCCCAAATGTTAAATTTACCAAAAACTGTGGTTCATGACGTTGTGACGGAGCACCAAGACAATGCACCGGTTCACACCTCCTTTCTTGTGACCAGCTACCTGTCCCAGGCAGGTATCCCAACGCTTCCCCAGCCACGCTGCAACCCAGATCTGCCCCCCCCCCGGACTTTTTTTTGTTTCCTCGCCGGAAAATACCGATGAAAGGAAAGCATTTTGAAACGACAGAGGGGATCCAAGCAGCTTGTACCGCGGCTCTAAAGGCCATTCCGGAGAGTGCTTACCATGACGCCTTCAATGCTTGGAAATCGCCCTGGCAGCGCTGTATCGACGCAGGAACCGCTTTTTTTGAAAGTTTTTAAAGAATTATAACGATTGGCTCAATATTTTTTTTTTAATCGACTCAGTCCTATTACTTTCCGGACAGACCATGTATACTGTAAAATCAGATCAGAAGATGCCATGGTAATAAAAAAATTCATGATTTCACAAAAACTATTTTTTCTTCAAATAGATTGTTGAAGTACAGGTAATTTTTACAAAGAAATTGTACGTTTAGAGGACACGGTGACGTTGTATGTAAATTGAAAAACATTTTCAAGGATATACACAGGACCATATTGAAGTTCTATAAGTTCTAGAAATCAAAAGCGTTCTTGAACAATTCATACAAACAATTATTTGAAATTTAGACATTTTTAATAAGACGGTTTTTGTGTAATAAAACAGTTTTTGTACACTTCTATGTTTATTATAGTTTTCCAATTAAGAATTTAAAAATCAAACGTATACAAATACTGCACTATCTTGCAATAGTTGAATGTTTAATATTTTGGTAATTCTTTCAAATGTATTTTCTTTTTCAATATTACCCACAATATAATGCAATTTTTAAACAATGTCTGACATGCTGTGAAAACCTTGTAAACTTGATCTGAAACGCACCTATAGATTGAAATTTTCCTGGCTCCGGAAGAGTCTCTGATTTTTTTATATCACTTCTTCAAAAAACTTGTTGAAATTTTGTATATTCCTTCAAATCAACGTATATCATCATCATATCACCATATTAATCAGATCCGTTTATTACTTTATTTTCCTACATTCTTTTATTCCTTCATTAATGTATTCCCTTATTTATTCCTTGGTACCTGCATTCCCTTATTCTTTCATTCCCTGATTTCTTTATTCCCTTATTTCTTTAAAAACAAGTATTTTAATAAAAACAATACTATACTTAATAATATTCTACGAATGGAGTGAAATCAGCAAAAAGCATCGAAAATGCAAAGGTATAGGCCAAGTACAAGAGGTTGTGACTTTGGAATATGCTTCTCATTAACATAAACTTCATTATACGAAGTATTTGAAATCGAACAAATGCGAGCAAGTACAAGTTATTGTAAAGCATCGACACGATGCTATCGCTAAGTAAATTTATTAAGCTAACTAAATTTCCCAAAAAATGATTTCTCCTCATTTAATTAACAAATCTGTTTAGTGCTCGACTAAATATACTTGGTGACCCGCTTTTTACGAAGGCTCGATGGTGAAAAATAAGCTTAAATAGTTCGGGATGTTCGACATTAAGAGAGAGTTGTTAAAACACAGTATAAATCGGGCTTTTTATTATACTGAATGAAAATCCACTAAATATCTCATGAAGTTTCTTTTTAATTTATATTATCATCAATCGTTGAAACACATGGCAATATGTATGTGTAATTTTCTCTCAGGCACATCCAGATTGTTAACTTGTTAAATTTTTCCACTCAGATACATCCGGATTGTTAATATGTTATTTTAGAAATCAGTACAAATATCTGTTACGTTACATTTTGGACATCAAGCTTCGTAAGAAGGGGGCCACCGAGCACATTTAATGGAGCAGTAAACAGATTTATTAATTAAATGAGGAGACATAATTTTTTGGGAAATTTAGTTAATTTAATATATTTACTTAGCCATAGCATCGTGCGGATGCTGTACAATGATTTGTACTTGTCCGCATTTGTTCGATTTCAGATACTTCGTATAATGCAGTTTATGTTAACGAGCAAGGTATTGCAAAGTCACATCCCATTGTACTTGGCCTGTACCTTTGCATATCGATGCTTTTTGCTGATTTGATTTCACAGATGAATATCTGAATTTACTACTTTTGTGAGATTGATAATACACTTACTTATCTATTTACAAGTGATATTAGAAAGTTTCATTTGCAGCGTGCTTATGTAGGCCATCTTTTTTATCAGCTGCAAACGGAGGTTTTCGCCTTATTCAGGCATCTTAAGGCAGACTATAATATCTATGTATACTCAAAAACTAGGCTAGGAAGGCATTGTGAATAGCTATTGTTACCAACTGCATTATAAACATTGCACGTCTTATAAATTGAACATATCGATCTCGAGTTGTTATTTTTCATCGGGTATTGTATTCGTTCAAAAAATTCTTATTGTGGGATGTGAAATTTTTAATTGAGTGACCGTAGGAATGATTGTGATGAGGACATGCGAGGGAGAATGTCCACTAAAGGGGGGTCGAGTGTAGGATATGAATTTCTGAGAATGCGTGATTGAAAGGTGTAAATAAAGAGTATGATTTAGACTGAGTGTCAAGAGTGAATTAAGACTGTTTGGATCGAGTGACTGCGCGAGGTGCGAATGACAAGTGTTTGGATCGAGTGACAGTTGCGTGCGAGTGACTTTCGTGAACGATAAGAATGAATGGTTTCTCGGAATGCATGCGTAGAGAAAGAATGCATGGTGACCCGTGACCGAAAAGTTGGCACGTGGCAAGAGTGTGTGTGTACGTGTGAAAATGAGTGAGGAAATGGAAGAGTGTGTGAATGTCAATGACTAGGGGCGCAAGAACGGCGCCGCGAGGATTCATCGTCGAGAGTTTTGTATGTAAAGATACGTTACCGTGAGATTTTGTAAAAAGGACTTCTGAGTGAAGATCCGTAGAGAGTTGAAAGTACAAATCCAGAGAGTGGACATAGAATTTAATTGTGAGTCGAGTGTTAGTTGAAAGCCCACGTGCGTGAGCGGCTTTTCAACTAATTAGTAATAAGGATTAGTTTAGTGAAACTATTAAATAAAGAATTCAATTAAATACAACAAATAATCTGAAAGTACCACTGGTAGAAGAAGACCAATCCCAACCAACATCCTGTATTATAATTCTTCTACATTATTGTGTTCTTAATTCAAAATCTATGCATTCTACGTCACATTAAATCAATATTGAAACTCTTCCAATTCAATAAAAATACAAATTTTCAAAATTTCCGATTCCGTTGACTTAATAACTGAATCCCAAATTCCAAAGTGATTGCAGTACAAACTTGATGCTTAAGATTTCGAAACTTTCTTTTTATTGTGAAATCTTTTCGCAGTGATATTCTACACGCCGTAGTCTTCACATTTTGAAATATTAAAAATCGTTTTGCAGCAGCATTTATTTTATGAAATTAATTTCAGTAAAAGATCTCCACACTCTGAATTTTTCATTCCCAAATTTCGACGTCCCCTATTCCAGAAGAAGCCGAGTTACCTAAACTATTTAATGATATTTGAACATTGCTCCTGAATAATCTAGGTAAATCTAGGGTGTTCCGTAGATTCTCCCACGAACTCGGAAATAGGGCCCCGGACGTGTTCGGGAAGTGATCGATTCGTCCCAAAACGAAATAAACCCCACTGAAAGTAGCGTTGCCCCGGAAATTATGGAGCGATACCGGTGTAACCGATGCTGCGAGCTTTCCCTAAACTCGGATCGCTCTTAATTTATATTAATGCGAACACACGTGGTGTCTTGCATTCGCGTTTTCGAGATCCGTGAAAAGCAGGACACCCGTCTGCCACCCAGTTTACCGACGCGAGCGCGCGACATCAATTATTCATTGGTACTTTACGCGCATCAAAATCAAGCAAGGAACTCCGATTTGATCGCGGAGAGCGATCTTTGGAGATCCCCTTCAGAGCAATCGAGGCAAATCGATTTTCCGGATGTACTTGTCGTGCATAATGAAACGAGTAACGGGCGAAATGAGTCGGGAACGATATACTCCGAGACGCCGTCATTGGATTTCGCATCGTCGTCAAGAGAGAATCTTCATAGGACTGATTTTAGAAGAAGAGTGATAAAAAAATGGTTAATGGGTCGAATCGTACGTAGAGTTTTTGCTTGGATAGTTTATAAAAATGTTAATCTAACATGATCACTCATAAACGGAAGAACTTTACTTACTGGGTAGAAATTGCAAACTGCATGGTTTCTGGATTCCCGAAATTTTAACGCATTCACTGTTTTAAAAAGCCGAAAGGTTCGAAACATAGAAATATCCGAATCCTTTTTGATTCACATATTGTAGGAATTTGAAGGGTCAGAAATATCAAGTTTTTGTTTGTTTCCAGTCTTATCCAAATTGTAATGGATTAACTAATTTCAGACACTGTTAATCTAAATTCTTACCCATTTCATAATATACATACTATATACAACCGTGTGTGTTCAAGAAATTCGTGCACCATCAACATATTTTAAGCAACACGCAAATTAAGATACTGAAAAATATTCGTCACGTTCTTTTGAAACTATAACACAATTTCTCTAAATTCCTGCATATTCCATTTCCCATACTCTTCCGCCAGCAGGACCTCGTCTAAAAAACATAATACTAAAGATAACGAATAAATACAACAAAAAAACAAACTCTAGCAGAAAACCAGAATTCTTCTCTCGCGGGCCAAGTATTTCTTCCAATCGCGG
Organism: Mimumesa dahlbomi; assembly: GCA_917499265.3. NCBI lineage: Eukaryota > Metazoa > Arthropoda > Insecta > Hymenoptera > Crabronidae > Mimumesa > Mimumesa dahlbomi. Next base: position 2,255,093 of record OU824118.1, on the reverse strand, counting down.
CAAAGATTCGCCGAAACAGAAACGCAACGATTTCCACATCTAAAGAGTCAACGGTGTACATAAAGCATGGTTAATTAAGTTTCGTTCCCGAATCTTTTGCCCAACGTCGGTTCCAAAACCGAGGCAGCGTTATTTAAGCGCGGCGAAATAAAACCGGACCGGTTCATTGTTCCCCTAATCTTTTTCTCGTTCTTTCAGCAAAAGGCTCATTGCACTCGGTCGGGGTTTCTGGTTCTTCAGAAGTGAACTCCAAGCTCCAATTAATCTTCCGGTTACGTTAGTGGGCTCCTTACCCTCTGTCCCTCTTCCGTTTCTCCGTTCACACTAAGCGCGCCGCTCGCGCCGGCTGTGAACTATAAATACTTGTTTCGCTATTCCAGAACCGTATAGACTACTCGGTAAGCTTGCAAATGGCCGTCCACCACCGGCTGTGCCCCTGCGACGTCGAAATATACATTTTCCAAGGAACAGAAGCAACACCTTGGATAGCCCCAGTCCTGTTCTGCAGACGTATTTCCGTTTGAAATTACGCAAACGCCTTCCACTTTCCCCGGACTACGGCCTATGAAAATTAAATTTGATCGCGATTCGAATACAACGGCATAGTCGCAGTTTGTCGACGATTGGAGATTTCGCGAGTAAGTTCAAGTTTGACTATTGATGACTTCAGAGTCCGCTTGGGAGTTGGACAATCTTTGGACTGTGGATTCAGTATAACATTGGATGACCTCCAAAGATTTTCCAGCACGTCTTGGATGTGTCGGTGAACTTTCGTTCGCTCTTCTTTTAAAAGTAGCTCTGTCAGAGCTCAACTGGCTCACATTGAAAAGAGACAATCTGTCGCTACAAGTAAAACTGAAATTGTATGACTATCCCTGTAAAATAGCCTGTAATCAGACAATCATACTACCAAACATTAATATTTTCCACTAAATAATGAAGTAGAACGAGTACCACGCAATACTTTTCAACGAATTCATTAACAAGTGATCCCATAAACATTTATTATTCCTTAGAATGATCCTATAACATTTCCCAGGCGTTTCGTGCTTGGCGCGGAATCTCACTTTTACGATGAACTTAAGAGAAATCAAGAGCCGGGGAACTTGTTAATCAAGAGACGAAGGATTTTACATCTCGCATGTCAAATAATTCACCGTTGCAGCTTCCTTGCATCGATGCACCATCGAAACACCGAGTAATTGTAACTCGCGCCATAACTTACGCTACATTATATGTACACATAGCTTGTTATTCCTCGTTACGGGAACTCCACACATATATGCGTAAATATATCGACCCGTGCTCACAACCTCCTTCTAACTACAACGTTACACCCTCGCTGTTTCGCATTTTAAGTCACAATAACTACGTGTTACATTGAGCTTACATGCCCACATATCTGTACACGTTTTTTCAATCCAATCTCGTTTGCTTACAGTTGTAAATTCGAAGAGATCATATTGCTGACAATAAGTTTGTTTATTACGAATTTTTATTCTTGTTTGTTAAATTTCAATGCAACTTTCAACGATATTTCCCCGAGAAGGAGAAGGATGCAGACATCCTTTCGGGGAAAGGTGTAATAATACAAAATTATATAAATTGACTTATGTTTCATGTTTATTCACTCTGATTTCACTTATGCATAGAAATTATCATTATCAATTGTACAATGATAAATTAAACCACACACCACAGAAATTAGTGTTGGCGGTCCTTTTTAATATAAGCACTTTAATGAAAATTAAGAATGATTGACTACAACTATACCGAATTCCTCTTGTACTGATTCTCAATAAATATCGACATTAACTCGTTCGTGAAAACATTTTTTATCATGTTATACGTTATCACTTTATTCATTGGTACAGCTTTCGTTCTTCATATTATTCGTTACTATTCCACTTGATACCATAAAATTTGATGGACCGATTCTGCGTATTCGCGATTCAATCATGTTTTATAGCGCGTAAAAATTATTCCCACTTCAGTTGAATAGCAGGGTGATTATCTGAATAGATCACTCAAACAAAGTATTAATCGAACGGTGTACAGGCTGGCGCAAAACTTTTTTGCTGATTGGAAAAGCGTATCGTTGTCACTTAATATTTTTCGGTTTTATTTAATTAACTCAATAAAAAGAGAATAAAATTAAAGTACTCTACACTTTAAAGTAACGAATTAAAATCGCAAGAATTTATTTACAAAAAGTAAAGGAGTTATTTAAACGCAACGGAATCCCAGATTTTTCGAATTCTTTAAAGAAAATATCTAAAGTAAAAAAATAGGTATTAAAAATTTCATATAAGCCGCAGCACTTTTTAGGACACAGGTGGTCATCTGACTGATTATTTTCAGAAATAAATTTTAAACGGTTCTAAAAATGCGTTTACAATTACTCTTACATTCTAAGTGTTGCCTTGTTCACGGACCTAAAAATGAATGACAAAACTTTACTTTATCCTTGTTACGTCCTGGCGTCTTAGCCCCCTTTGTCAGTTACATGCCAGGATGACGCATTTCAAAAACTTGTAAATTCCTTCAAGAAAGAACACTGCGATTGTATTGGTTGAGACTGGCAAATGGTATCAAAATAAACATATAAATCTAATCGAGCCGTGGAAAATGAAAACTCCGGAACTCTTAAAATTAGGAAGTTCTAACCATCAGATTTCATCAGGTACAATGACGACCTTGTCCACGAGGAAATGTAAATCTGGCACCAGGCCGCGTTCAGTTCAAGAGGCACTTGAAAGAGAAAGTTTGTCTGATCCTATTCCAAGTGCGTTTTCATCAAGGGCGCTTGTGTGCTGGACGAGGCCCTCATTGTTTTGCCCAAAAACCGTTACATACCGACGTAGTGGGAGGGCCCAAAATCTTGTATATATTCGTGGTGCCCTCCGCAACGAGCACACTTTACCATTGGACACTTTTCCGACACTTCATCGACTCTACTCCGACTTCTTATTCTTGTACCGAACTCTGCCGTGTGTCATCTAATTTTCCAAATCTTGCTCGAAGTGCAGTGTAAAGTGCAAACGCCGAGGTTTAAAATTTTAAAATTCCAATAGAAAGTTTAGCGTTGTACTTCGGCCCGAACATTCAAAAATCCTGAACCCCGATTTAACCTCCAACCTGTACCTTTACACTGATCATGAGTCAAAGTCAAATCTGGTCAAGTGAGTAGTTGGGCACGAGTGAGCGTACAACGAAATCATTTGAATCGCAACGTAAACTGAGATTCGCGGGAATTCCTTGAACTGTTAATCCGCATTTGATCGAAAATGTCCTTATAGGAAGTAATCAAGGGCGAGTGAGCGCTTAGTGAATCTTGTATGGACTCAAGTATTAAAGATGCGGCGAAACTTATATTTTCCTTAACTCTAGTGGCAAAGAAAACTCGCAGACCTTCCAGCTGGAATGTTAAATGCGTTAAAGGCGTTTCGGGACTAACTTCCCAAACCGAAAAATCTGTGTAACAAATCCGCGCATAATGTCACTGTCAGTGAACTTAAACACAGAATTGAAGTACATTATAACCAGTGTCAACTATCAATTAGCTTAACCTCATCTTTACCTCGACCTCACCCCTTCATCATCACCTTTCGAGTACAGTACGATTCAGCCACGTCCCAAGTAAATTGGTCTGATCATTGACTCAAAGGGGGGGGGGGCAGATCTTTGATTTTGCGAAACAAATCGAAGGCGCACTGTTTCCGTAACCTCGAGGCGTAATGCATAGTCAAGACGTAACATCCTGCACCTGTTTATTCGTAACACAAGGAAATGATGTCAATCAATAATCATATCTTATCTATCACGTATCATTCGCACATCCGCCTGCAATGCCCGAATCCGGAAAAAAAACATAATTTCCGAATGCATAGAACAGACGTGCACACGTTAACACGCACGAATAGACCGCGTTTTTTGGGTTAGCTCCACCTTCCTAAATTGTCTGCCGACGTTTTGCAAAAGTTTGCTTCGTCAGACTGCCCACTAACACCGATAATGAGAACGTGCGAATAAATGATTCTCCAGCGCCTTGAAGCTTGATGAGGAAGAAGAAAAAATAAAATAATAATAATGCGGCGACGAACAGAAATTTGCACGATCCAGGAATCGCGTCGCCGCATTTCGTAGGGCTGGGCGGAATTTCACGTGGAAAAAGAAACACGTTGTATTTAGAACACGATGAAAGAAAGAAAATGTCACTTTGACTGTGCTCGGGGGTGTTTCGTTTTAATGGTATCGTTTACTGGGTTTACGGCATCGTGCCAACACGGCACATACCATGATGAATAATGTCATCTGCCCTGTGTGAAAAACGCCCAGAAATAACTCTAACCATCAACTGCTATTGTGTACCGGAAGCCGGATAGTCTGCAAAAATAGGCGGTGAAAATGGCGATTTAATTTTAGGGGCGTTATTTTGTATTTTTACTAAAAAGGAAAATTCGTGAAAATAAAAAGAATAAGATCTATACAAAGGTTGCTTATTAGCTCGAAATACATGAGGATCGGTTCAAACTAATAAAAAAGTAGAAATTAACTTTGATGCTTCTAATTATTTCGTAAGTTATTTCGAACACTGCCTTGTTATTCAGTACATTTGAACAAGTTGTTCCATGTGCGTAGGTAATTAATTTCCCAGATGTGTTATGTCAATTAATACATTACGTTGGAAACTTGTCACGAATAAGCACACGTAATCATGAGATTCGCTGTAAACATAAAGCAAAACAGCTGTCCTGTATCATGCTTTGCTAGACAGAGTACTATAATAGTGTTTGCACGACTACTAAACAAATTTTGCTGACCGATTTTCACGCAAACATAGCCTTTGATCAAACAAATTTATTCTCGTAGGTTAATCGAACGTGGTAAATACATTGACTAGCGTCGACTTCATTTTGTGCCTGAAATTTATATACTCTGAACCATCTACACGTAAAATACATTTAACCCGCACAACTTCTAGGCGCTAAAATTTTCATGCCTTGAAATTTCTATTTTTTCATATTTCTGCGCGCAACTACTTTTACGCCCCGAAACTATCGCTTCTTAAAATCTCTTGTTTTCCAAGTTTTCAGTCTCTGAAATATCTGGGCACCGAACATCATCATAATCTGAAAAAAACAAAAATCAGTAAACACTGTCAGAACCCATCATTAGCAAGCTGAATCATTTCGGCTCGAGTAAAACATTCTGTTTGAACAATTATGTGAATTCGATTTGGAAAGTAGTCGTCGGAAAATACCGCGTTACATATGTACACAGGATTCATTTTGCAATCTTTGTAGTCAAGTGAAATAGGTTGTAGAATATTTTGTGCTATTTCTATTTTTGATTTCCGTCTACTTCATCCTGTGTTATCGATTCCTTTACGAGGGATGAATATATTATACTTAGATGCTCTTCCGCTTGCACTGTCTCATATCTAGTGTGATCAGTACAAGATATTCCATGAATATCTGATGGATATCCACATACATTCTGATCATTGAACGAATGAAAGATGCACATGAATATTTTGGTACGTCTGTAAGCTTTCCGGAAAATAAAGATATCAGAAATGCGCAGGATGACACTGCATAATGTATCCGACTTTTAAGGGAATTTTCAACAAAACAGACATTTTTCGGTAATTCTCCACTACTTTGTTACAACAGATTCGCTGTTAATTTAGTGTTAAAGCTATTCTTTAGTGATAATCAAGCTGTAATTGATCAAGGAAAACTGTCCTTTTATAAACTCACGTGGGGCATTTTGGAACTTGATACTGTATAAAATACCTGTGCATAAATAAGACGTTGCTTATGTTACGGCCCCACGTTTTTTCCGTCTTTGTCAAGTTCGATGCCAGGATGACGCACTCGAAAAACTTATAAATCCTTTAAGAAATAACATGCTGCGATCGTCTTGGCTAGGACTGCCAATAGTTGAGAAATAAACCCATAAATTTAGCTAAATCGATTCTAATGTACATACGCACATGTACCCTTAAGATTAGAAAGTTCTAAATATCAGATTGCATCAGATACGATGGAGACCTTATCAACGAGGAAAAGTAAATCTCGCACCAGACCCCGTCCAGTTCAAGAGACACTTGAAAGGGAAAGCTTGTCAGATCCCTTTTCCAAGTGCATTCTCGACAAGGGTGTCTGGATGCAAGATGTGGCCTTCCTTTTCTTTTCTGAAAATCGTTACAAACCACCGTAGTGGGGCCCAAAATCCTGAATATATATGTATACTGGTGCCCTCCGCCGCGAATCTCAGTTTCCAGTTCAGAAAGTGCAGTTCGTCAACTACAGTTCGTCATATGTACATTACAGTCAGAAATAGGAGTTAGTCAGTGAGTTAGTCTTCAGTGTTAGAGTTAGTTAGTCAGCAGTTAGAAAAGTCAGCAGTTAAGAAGTGCAGTTCAGAGAATGCATGATCAGGAAAAGTCTTATTCCATTCCATATCCTGTAACCCTTTATTTAATCCGCTACCATTACCACCCAATACCTAAGTCATTCTTCAGCGGGAATAGAACAAACTGTCGTTGGAAATCGTAGAATTTCGACGTTGTTGTTGCTTCTATGACACGCTTCGAAGGACCGCGACTATGCTACCCATAACTGTCAATCTCCAAAGCGTGATCATTCGAACAAGGAGTAACTGGAAATCGTTGAGATTTTCAGTGAAAGACTCCAAAACGATGATATCCGCTGGGGACCGATAAAAGTTATAACACCAACCTTCCATTTTAATACTCAAAGACTAAACATCTGATCTGGTTGAAAAGTAAAAAGAAACAAAGTGTGTAAATATAAATAGAATTTGTGAAAACATGTCTGTGTCAGTGTTGTTAAATATAAAGATAATGAAGAATATATTACCAGTGTCGACCATCAATTAGCCTGACCTCATCATCACCACGATCTCACACCTTCGTCATCACCTTTCTACTGTAGTACGACTCAGCCCCATCCAGAGTAAAGTGGTGTTACCATTGACTCATAAGAGGACAAAACACGTAAACTCGACACGTGACGCATAGTCTTGACGTATCACTTAATATTATTAATATTAATGTAATATCGTAGAATATTGAACAAAATCAATGAAAAATGAAGTTAAGAACGAGAATAGAACGATGTCCATACAATAATATCGATTTTTAATAGGTGCTCTTTTGTCATTTCGCATCACCTTTTTTGAAATATTTACTTTAATTTTTCTAAAAAGAATAATCCTCAAAAAGCATCGAAAATACAAAGGTATAGACCAAGTACAAGAGGATATGATTGTGGAATAGCTTGCTTGTTAACATACCTTCATTATACGAAGTATTTGAAATCCAGCAAATGCGAGCAAGTGCAAATAATTGTACAGTATCGACACAATACTATCGCTAAGTAAATATATTCACTTAACTAAATTTCCCAAATAATGATTTCCCCTCATTTAATTAATATCTTCATTGTAATGAAGCTTTTGTTGACGAGCAAGCTATTCCACAGTCACATCCTCTTGTATGTACTTGACCTATACCTTTGCATTTGCGATGCTATTTCGAGGATTTCACTTCATTCGTAGAATAATGTTAAGTATAGAATTGTTTTTATTAAAATACTTGTTATTAAAGAAATAATAATACATACTTACAAAATCAAATCAATATACTCGGGAAACGTATAGAGAACGACCTATACTTAGTCTACACACTAATACACCCTTTTAACTCGTATTTAAAAAAGTTTCAATAAACAACTCTCGAGAACTAATTCAGCGAAAATTGAAAATCAATATATGTATAATGATATATTTCACGGAAATACTGCTGCTCGAATTTTCTCTAAAATCACCCTCCATTTCGTTCCCTGAACAACGGATGGCTTTTGTTGCGCAGTATTTCTTATGTTGTGAGTTTTCCTTTAGTAGGAGGGATAGAATGTCTTGTTCGCTCGATATGTGTGACACTTGTTCATTGTACTTATCCCCAGGTACCCAAGAGATAAAGTAATTTATGGTTGGCATACAGCTGTGTAGTGGTGGGAGATCAGACGCAGACAATCATGCAATCAGACTTTGTGTCACGGTGATGCAAATAATTTAAGAATTGCACGTCAAAAAGGCAATGTTGTATGACCTTGAACAAAAGTTCTAAGCGTCTGAAACTTTTCAACTTCCCAAAACTGTTGTTTGTAATATTCTTTGCGCTTTCTCCTACAATATTTTTTAACATCGTGATTTTGTGTTGGGTTACTCGAGTTATAGTTTATACAGTTGAGGATTTAATTTTGTGAATTAAACTTGTAGTTCATTATGTACTTTTGCAACAGTTCGTACGTTTGTTCTTTAAATTGCTATTTTTCTTCATAATGCTAATGTAGTTTTGAACATTTACCGCAATTAAATGTACGCCGTTAAGTTACGACAATATTTCTGTTATAAACAATCTGCTTGTTCCCGCTTGCTGCATAATATTGGGACACCCGGTATAATTAATTATTATGAAATTTTTAAAAGAATGTATCTGGGTGGGGTCTTGTGAAGGACCTTGACACCACTGGTATAGAGGAGGAGTGAGAATGAGAGGGTGAAGAGTGTGAGTCGGAGAATGACGGTATAAAAGTGCGAGCGACAGTCGATTGCCATATAGAATAGCGAAATTTGCGAGACAGCGAGTTTTGAAGTGTCACATTTTCGAGAATCATTCGACGGCATCGTTTGTTCACCCATATCATATTTTTTTATATCAAGTATTGACGATACGTGATACTTCCGTTTTCTCCGAAGTATTATTTTTGGAGAAAAGAACCTTTAAAAATACAGGAAAAAGGAATTGTCACAAATTCCACTATCGGTGTGATGAAAATCGCCAGTGGCATCGAGCAGTTGAGTGCCAACGTCAATGGTCTCTAAATGCTTTATGTGGCATTGTTGTTGGGCATTTAGCAGGTCCATATTTTTTTTAATGGTACCCTTACTGGAGAACGATACAATAATGTTTTACGTAAAGTGCTGCATATCTTTTTCGAAGAAATTCCATTGGCCACCAGAATGCGGACGTGGTTCTAGTGGGTCGGTGCTCCAGCTCATTACGATCGCGGGGCTCGACAAACCTTAAATAAAATGTTTCCTGGACGCTGGATAGGTAGAGGAAGGACGATACCCTCTCAACCAATATCGTCAGACTTTCCAAGTTCCAATCACCAATTTATGGAAACATAGCTGTGAAATTATTATATAATTAAACTTGAAACTTGTCGACAATGAAATAAACCAATTTCGGGAATGAAGAGCGTTAATGGGAGCATTTTCACGCCGCATGATTAACGTGTGTACAGTAGTTCCAGAAGTTTAGTTCAAATAAGGTGCATGGGGTGGACATAAGGTTAATTTTATGAGGGCGCGGTAATTAGTACATTCGACTTGCAAATCCACATTAATAATAAACGTGAAACCCGTAAACATACGGCTGCCGCGTATTTAACTGACTATGTTCTGTATGTATTATGCAACAGTAAAATAGAACATAAAAAAGCCCAAGCAATTTTACGTCACGTATATTCCAGAAATTTCGCAGCAACGATAGATTCGTGATGCGAAAGGTAATGAAAGACTAAATATATTTTGCGATTAATTTTTTATCGTAAGTCATGCGAAAAGAAGATATTTGTACCTTGAGACAAGGCTTTGAAAGTTAACGGGGAATTTGATTGAATAAGGGGCACGTACAAAGGCAAAGTATATAAAATTTACTAAAGAACATAGGTACGTGCATGTAGTATATATTTGCCTTTTATAGAACGATCTCTCAAAAAATTTCATGAAGAACATGTTTAACACTGGGGACACAAAGAAAATTATTTTCTTCTCTCCGGGCAAAGTTTAACATACATTTATATTCTAATTGGTAAAATTATACACTCGGTTTATATTTATAAATATCTAACGTATATAAAATTCGTACAACACGTTAGCATAGTTTATTATAGAAATTAATCAGTTTTGACAAGAGAAGGACATATTTGTTAGCTACAGTAATCAATTCTGTCGCTCTTTAAGTGATATAAGTTTAGGATTGAAGAAACAAAAATACGACTAAATGCGCATTTTGCAAGTGGCACAGATTTTTTATTAAAAGTTTCCAAACTGTCTATATTTTGTCTGTCAAAGATCCTGTACGTTGATAATAATTTGCGATTATTTTCCAATCCGCTTTAACAAATAATTAAACATAGCTTGCAAGATTTCTGCCAAGGCAGTTGGCTCAACTTCAGCCATAACGCGTTATATTTTTGTTTTCAGGTTATAAATTATTTGTGGTTTGCTAGTATAGTGCTCCGACAATACAAAACCTCAAAGGAAAAAGATTTAGGCGATCAATTCATGTCAGCTTTTCTACTGTAACAAATTGATAGTTTCTGTTGCCTCATGGTATGTAGCACCATCCTATTAAAAACCACGTTCCTTTGTGATCCGGCATCGTCCAAATACTTCCACAAAAAGTTAAATATCACGTCACAATATCGTATTCCATTTACAGTTAGAGCTTGGGGAAAGTCATTCTCAAAAAGGAATGGTATATTTTCACTCCCAGCTCATAATCCGCACGACTGCAATGTCTTCAACCGACCACAGAACGAGGACGCGGTAGAGTTTGTTTGTCCATAACCAACAAGTTTTTTCAAATTTTTCAATTAATCTTTGAACGGTAGACTCACTAAATGACTTAAGGGTACCAATAATTCCACGCTCTTTTCGGACATTCTCCGCAAAACTTTTGCCAAATTTGTTATGTATTCTAACAATAACAATGCATTAAAGATGACAAATGTCAACGTAAATATAATCAAAATATTATGAAAATTAAAAACCATGATGGACCACTCTATATGCACATATGTATAAGAATAATATTTTTTAAATCTGTAAATCGCATCGCAGTCGAACGGTTTGCTTGAACCTGATAAAATTTAATCGCTTCGTTAAATGGATCGAACGATTCTTTTTACTCGCACCAACGCAAAACGTATTAGTGATGGTTTAACGCCCTAGATCGAAATACCATTGTAGCGAATCCTTCCCGATCCATCGAATTGCGTGGCGTAAGAGCGAACAATTCACGAACAATGTTTTCGATGTCGTGTGAATATAGTGCTGCAAAATGTATCTGTAAACTAGAATTCAAAGTTTCAGTATGCGGTTTATTTTTATAATACGGTCAAATGCAAGAAGATCAATAGATTAAAACAGCCAACTTAAAAATTTTAATTCCCCAGTATTTTACTTTTATTCTGAAAAAATTGCAAAAATTATCCTTACTGTGTAGATTCAGAAAATTGAATAAAAACTGAAATTAATTAAAACGTACATTTAAGTACCATACCTGCTTTGTTTGTAATAACAAAAAACAAAACTTGTCTTGCAATTTGAAATGTTTGACTCGCTACCCAGACCCAGAATGTCGTTTTATTTGTATTTATATACTTTCGCCGATGAATGTCAATGAGCGAATGAATCTCGACATGTCTAAGCATGGAAATTTTTGCGTCCCCGAATTAGAAGGCGTCGAAGTTTTCCCGATTACAAAATTTTCGAACCAGAAAGAATGTGCGCAGTGAAAGTTCTTTGTAAGTATTTCAGACCTCGAATTTTCTGCAGCTCGAAATTCTGTTGAATCATTGAAACTTGAACTCGCGATATGATTTATAAATATTCTTGCTGGAGCGGCAATTCCTTACACCGCGCAGCGACGACCTTCCAGCGGTCGCGGTCAACGCCAGCTTCGATAGCCCTCGCGATTTTATATCAGCAAAAAGCATCGAAAATGCAAAGGTATAGGCCAAGTACAAGTGGATGTGCCTTTGGAATAGCTTTATCGTTAACATAAACTTCATTATACGAAGTATTTGAAATCGAACAAATGCGAGCAAGTACAAATTATTGTACTGCATCGACACGTTGCTATCCCTAAGTAAATATATTAAATTAACTAAATTTCCCAAAAAATCATGACTCCTCATTTAATCAATAAATCTGTTTAGTGCTCGACTAAATGTACTTGGTGGCTCGCTTTTTACGAAGCTTGATGTCCAAAATGTAACGTAACAGATATTTGTGATCATTTCTAAATTAATAATCCGCATGCATCTGAGTGGAAAAATTTGACAAGTTAACAATCTGAATGTACCTGAAAGAAAATTACACATACATATTGTCATGTATTTCAACGATTGATGATAACATAAATTAAAAAGAAACGTCATAAGATATTTAGAGGATTTTCATTCAGCACAATAAGGAGCCCAATTTATACTGTGTTTTAACAACTCTCTCTTAATGTCGAACATCCCGAACTATTTAAGCTTGTTATTCACCATCGAACCTTCGTAAAAAGCGGGTCACCAAGTACATTTAGTCGAGCACTAAACAGAGTTATTGATTAAATGAGGAGTCATGATTTTTTGGGAAATTTAGTTAATTTAATATATTTACTTAGCGATAGCATCGTGTCGATGCTGTACAATAATTTGTACTTGCTCGCATTTATTCGATTTCAAATACTTCGTATAATGAAGTTTATGTTAACGATAAAGCTAGTCCAAAATCACATCCTCTTGTACTTGGCCTATACCTTTGCATTTTCGATGCTCTTTGCTGATTTCACTTCATTCGTAGAATATTGTTAAGTATAGTATTGCTTTTATCAAAATACTTGTTTTTAAAGAAATAAGGGAATACAGGTGTTAGGATTAAGGTAGCCATAAGAGAAGATACCTGGAGGGACGCAGATGGTCACAGGATGTCACGCCAGGTACCGTCAGGGCTCTTGTCAGGCACGTAGTCAATGTTTATACATTTCACAGAAAATCAAGTCATAAAACGTGCCTGCCAGAGACGCTAAAGAAATTTGTAGAAAAACTTTCGGACGGCGACATCATAGACATCTGCTAACCACCAGGCCCCGCAAAATTTCACTCCCTCCCTTGGTTCTTTAGGCAGGGTGGAGACAAATTCTAATTAATCAATAGAATCAAACCTGGAAAAGTCTCCACCCTGATCAGAAGAAAAACTGAAAATTTAAAAAGGCACCAAGGGAGGAGAGCTCCGCCAGAATCGGAGGAGTGAAAATCCCTCAAGGCAGAAAGATTCTAAGATTCATAGCGACAACAACACTTGAGGAAAACTTTAAGAATCGTATATACCACGCTAGAAATATTAAGTCATCCAGCTATTTATTGTAAAGTATTAAATTATTAAAAAACAAGTTTGTTTTGTTCACGAAAATTCAACTCATTCGTATCCCCTTTTACGACAATAAAGGGGTGGTCCTTCGAGAAGTGATTACTAAACAAAAACTGAAAAACGAATTGCTATACACAAATTGGCTTTGAATCCAGTATTCAAGGTGCAGCTAAACAACAGGAATGAAGGAATAAAAGAAGTGATACAAAAAAATCAGAGACTCTTCCGGAGCCAGGAAAAGTACAATCTTTAGGTGCGTTTCAAATCAAGTGTAGAAGGTTCTCGCAGTATGTTAGACATTATTTAAAAACTTGCATATATTGTGAGTACAACTGAAAAAGAAAATACATTTGAAGGAATTACCAAAATATTAAGCATTTAATTATTGCAAGATAGTGCAGGATTTGTATACGTTTGGTTTTTAAATTCTTAATTAAAAAATTATAATAAACATAAAAGTGAACAACGACACGGTAGATGAGAGAGGATGAGAACGGGAAGTTTGGATAGGAGATGATATGGGAAAAAAGGGGTGTAATGGGGGAGGGAGGAATAGGAGAAGAGAAAAAGAGTAGGATGGAGAGAGAGAGATAGAGGAGATAAAAAAGGAGATCAGGAAGATGCGGAAGGAAGGCAAGAAGGTGGCGGAAGAATTAATAAGGAGGGTGGAGGAAAGGACAAAAAGGGAAGTGGAGGATTTGAAAATAGAGATGTTGAGGAGGGAGGAGAAGTGGAAGAGAGAAAAGAAGGCATTGATGAGATGGATAGAGCGGATGGAGGAAGAGGTGAAAAGAGGCAGGGAGGAAGAAGAGGATAGAAAGAGGGAAGGAAGAAAAGTAGTGGCGAAGGAGGAGGGGAGGGGGAAGAAAGAAAGGGAAAGGAGGCAACGGGTCAGGAAAACGAGATAAGTGAAGAGGAAAGAAGAATAAGGGAAATAGGGAGGTGGTGGGAAAACAAGGAGACGGAGGAGAGAAGAAGGAACATCGTGATTAAGGGACTATGGAGGAAGAAGGAGGGAATGAAGGAGGAGGTGAGGGAAATGTTAGAGGAGGGCATGGGAGTAAAGGCGGAAATAGAAAGGATAAGGGAAATAGGCAAAGGAAAGGGGGGAGAAGGGGGGAGGATGGTAGTAGTAAAACTGAAGAGTGTGGCAGGGAAAAGAGAGATAATGGAGAGGAAGAAAGCTTTAAGAGAAAGAAGAGAGAGGGTAGAGGACGACCTGACATGGAGGGAAAGAAAGATGTAGTGGTGGATAAGGAGGATAGCAGAAAAAGAGGAAAGAAAAGCGAAGAGAGTCAGGGCAAGCTATGGGAGAATTTGGATAGAGGGAGAATGGTGGAAATGGGACGAAGACGGAGAAGTATTAAGGGACATAAAGGGAAGGGAGAGATGGTGGCTGGGCGACAGGAGAGGCTGGGGGAAGGGGAGTAACGGGAGAAGAGAAGAAAGAGGGTAAAAAGAAGGGGGATCAAGGAGGATGGGAGGAGGAGGAGAGGAAGAGAGAGAGAGGAGGCGAGAGGAAGGAAAAGAATAAGGGATAATGAGGAGCGAGAGAGACGGCGAAGTTTCGAACGAACGGAGTGGCCAGCGGAGAGAAGAGGGAAGAAGGAATGAAGAAAGGAAGGACGAATCGAGTAAATCGAGTAAAGAAGTTAGGTTAAGTTAGAATAAGAGACGAGAACGGGGTGTAACCCCAAGGGGATCGGCGAAATACACATACATAAAAGTGTAGAAAAACGGTTTAATTACACAAAAACCATCTTGTTAAAAATGACTAAATTCTAAATAATTGTTTGCATGAATTGTTGAAGAATGCTTTTGATTTCTAGAACTATTAGAACTTCAATATGGTCCTATGTATATCCTTGAAAATGTTTTTTAATTTACGTACAACATCGTCATCGTATCTTCTAAACGTACCTGTACTTCGACAACCTATTTGAAGAAAAAATATTTTTTTTTGAAATCATGAATTTTTTTATTACCGTGGCATCTTCTGATCTAATTTTACAGTATACCTGCAGAAACATATTCTAATTACATTGTTAAAATGTGTAGGTAATATCATAACACTGTTATAAACAGATACGGAACAATTAAGAGATTCGATATCCGTGATAGTAAAGTTTACTAAATTCTTTAATTTTAGCGATCGCTCTAATTATAATTATTAATTAATTTATACTGGCCTCTGTAACGATCTACAATTATGGTTCGTGACCGTTGGTAACTTTGTTATTATGTTCGTGTATTTTTAGATCGTTACAGAGGCTAGTATAAATTTATTAATAATAATAATAATAATAATAATAATAATAAGTTTCAATGCAAAACATGTAACAAAGATTTATTAACAGTACCGATAACTACACGTTTCGGACAGACCCAAAAATTTGCTTACTGTATCATGGAAGACCTGTTTACAGAACAATTTGATTATGTCCTAAAAAGAAGTTTGTAGAAATTTGAAGATACGCTTTGACATGTATCGAAGTTCTAGAAACTAAAGACCTTTTTACAACAATTTAATTAACCATTATATGTATTACATTTATAAATTATTGATAACAGTTAAAAATTTTCTGAATTACGTACTAATGCATGCATCAGGAAGGTGTCTTTCTTTCCCTCTCTTTCGTATAATTCGTTCTGTTTGATGCGTACTATGGCTCGGGATATCAACAACATTGCATTCGCCTGCATACTTTGTCTCTATCTTTCTGTCGCTCCGTCGCGCTCGCACCAGCCAAACACATGGACGTGGGCCGACCAAGGCCGAGAAAGGTATCAAACAATGCGGAATTCATCATCGTCCGAATTTGTCTTGCATAAGAGCCCATCTTTTTTTTCGTTCTGTCCGTCGTGCTCGCGGTGCTCGCACTACGATCGCCGAGAGTAAGTGTGACGATGTGTCTTTACTGGCCGCGGTGACACTTTCAGTTTATTTGAAACATTTTTCGAATCATTTTATCGGGCATTTAGCACTTATGTCCAATATTTGATCCCACAGTATCGCTGAATTTTAATTAAATAGAAATGGAATGATAATTAGATGTTTCTTATTCATCCATTTCGAGTTATGTATATCCACATGATTCAATATTTCGCGAAATTTATTCCTTATTTCCTATATCGATTTATTGAAAATCTATGATGGGGTCAAAAATTAGCTAGGAATATTAAATGTCCCATAAAATAATTCGAAATGTCCCGAAGAATATGAATGAACGATCGCGATTGACGAAGGTGCACTAACACACCCGTGCTCGGCCATCGTCTGTGATCCGCGATCGGAGTGCGAGCGCGACAGACGGATGGAAGGAAAGAGAGGCTCTTATGCGAGAAAAATTCGGACCATGGCGAAAACCGCGTTTGATGCCTTCCTCGATCGACGATCGCGCTCTCACACATGCCTGTCCGGCCTAAGTCCGTGTGCCTCGATAGAATGAGTGCGACGGAGCGACGAAAAGAAAGAGATGAAACAGTCGTTATCACTTGTTACTATGCTGCGACACACGTCTGAGAGAGAAACGAATTATTAGGAAGAGAGGACACGAAAATCACCTAGGTGAAACAAGCATTAACAGTTGTGGATACCCGCGCGCACCCCGTACCCCGCAGTGAAACCACTTATGCTGTTGATTGTACTTGGCCGGAGGCAAGACCTTGTCTCCTGATTTTTCCCACATGTCTCCAACAGATTACATATAAAAATCTATATTACCGACAGAAAAATTATCGTCGCATGGTATGAAAATCTGTTAGTTCGGTTTGACACCGACAGAACTCGCATAGTCGAAAGTGTGACACTGGAAAAGACGAAGCAGACGACTTATTACATAAAAAAGACGTACTTTTGACATCAAATATCTCGTTGCTGGGTGGACCAATGTTTTTGTAATTAGTCTCAATCGACACGTCTCGACGCCGCCTTTAAGAATATCTTCGTACTTTTTGGGAAATTTGCCGTTTTCCTGCTGTTTGAATACCCCGATAACCCCGATCTAATATTTCCGGAGTAGAGTCAAGGTCTTGCCAGACCGGTTCTCTTGTACTTGGCCCGAGAGATGACCCTTTCTCTTGATATTAATGCGTGAGACGAACAAACGAACGTTCGGGCGAGAATAGAGGGGGGCCTCTGGACACGTCAATGCACGCCGAATAGTCAGTTGTCTCCGGGCCGAGACATGGCATATGTTCGGGAATAAAATAAACGATTGCAACCGAAGTCTCCTCAATTATTTCCCACACTTCCTCATCCACTAAACTTGCCATACTTCAAATAACAATCATTTTTGTAAGCAAGTATCGATCGACTATACGTAAGTTTCACAGTAGTAGCCAAAGAAATTTGTCAGCCGCTGTACATCAACGAATGCGGTGAAACTACTTTATGTACAAAAACGCATTGCGGTAGCCACACTCCTACAGCAATTAACAAAGGGACTTCACACATAACGCCAAAACCCATTTGAATGTTCCACATTTACCTTCACGATCCGCGATTCCATTCCAGCTGAAAAACAACTGTTATTCACTTTTCCCGCAACAGAACCATCAACACTCTCGAAAGTACTCGTTCTGATTAATTCGGCCAAGTAACGCGGCCTCGGAACATTGGAAATTACCGCGTGATTAATCGTTCTAGTAGCACATTACGTAGTGAAAACATAATATCTCCACTGCCACATACCAAAACACGGCGCGATGGATGCAGTTGGATTAATCGTTGCAATTATCGAAAATTAGTCGCGATGCCAGTTTGCCCAGAAGAAAGAGGGTGTCGGGTCAACATAGCGATCTGGCGTTACATCAGAAATTATTGGTCCGCAGGGGATGCGGTAATTTTGTTAAGTGGCACGGTTCGCATCGTTTATTGGATATCGAAGCTGGTCCGTTCTGTATGCATTCAAGGCTAGGAGATACGGTACAATTAACTTGATTACTATACGTGACGGCGTCTAGTCTAGCCACGGCGTTCGTTTTCTGTTTACTCGTCGTTGGTCCTCCTGTGTACTTCCTACCAACGTGTCCACGCTGCACCGAAGGAGCTCGGAGAATACTTTATCCGCAATTAGCGGCCGTGGTTAAAATATTCTCAGGAATACGCCGAGTATCTGTTAATCGCTTAAGTGTAAACCGTGGGAGAAGGAATACTTATTACGTGGAGAAGAATGACAGTAAACAGTGGGAAAACGGTTGAGTTAATATCTTTCTCATTATTTCGGTCGACGAATTTTCAACTTTATTCGCAACTATCGGCGTGGATTTTTAATCTGGCCGTTGATTACTATGAAAAATGCCGCGTGTACTTTATTTTATTTTCATTCAAAAATATAATAGTACGACACAAAAATTTATTACGGGAATTTGATCAAAATTAAGTTAAAATAATAACGATGTATTATTTTGCGAGCTCTTCGCAATAATAAATATTTATGAACGTTATCCCTGATGAATTTAATACACTACGGAATAATCGGTGGCAAAGTCATATTTGAAAAAAGAATGGGAGTGTAATATCCGGAATCACGAGAAAGCAATAAGCAGAGTACAAAATCTAGTTCCATGATAACAGTGCCATAAAATGTTCGATATACTTTTTTCATTTCATACCGCCGGAAGGGAGCACTTCAATTCTTCGCAACGCGGTAGAAAATAGAAAAATTGTAATCGCGATATTAATCGCAACATTCTGGTCAAACCACTGACATATATTTGGTTTTTCATGAAGTGTTAACACAGCGTGCCGACTCTCCCGTGGAAATAAAGTTTCCTGCGTCTCATGACAAATCTGTCCGCGATACTCCGCTACATCGTAATTACGCCTTCGCGATTAATTTGTACTTTGGTCCATCGAAGTTGCACGGGAAAAAATTCCCGCCGGATAAAAATCACTTTGCGGAGTGACGGGAATGGATAATTGATCATTAGTATAATATTCACTTTATCCTTTTGGGAGTAAGATCACAAACTTTGGACAGCCTTCTAATTAAGGTCGCCGGTCACACGCAGGTCCCCGCGACTAGTTTCAAAAGTTGCTTCATTCTGCATTCATTCCTTTCCGCATCCAATTATATAATTCTTTGTAAAGCCCGCGTACCGCGCGGTCTAACGAAGGGTCATTCTTTAAAACCTGTCACGCATTTAATACATTTACCGCCGCGAATTATGCGGGTTTTTTCATTCAAATGACTCGCCCCGTCCAAGACTGCTGTATTTAGAAAGAATTATTCACCGAGTTATTTCGCAGCGTTTTTGTCGCTTCGTTTGTTCCTTTATTTCTTTTCGTCTATTTGAATGACAGCGTGGGATATTTTCCGTATAAAACCTGATGTCAGCACCCGGGTTCCCTTTTGCGCATTTTCATCGAAAATCTTTAAATACTTCCTGCAAGGACTTTTAACACCCAGGCATATCGTTTTTTGACATAATTTCAATCCATTTATACTCCAAGTTTGGAATTTTATAGATAATTAGGCTGTTAAGACAATAAATAGAACACAGAATCGAAATACCTGGTGGAAAGCAGATGTTCAGAAAAATCGTACCATCTACCGTTAGGGCTCTGGTCAGGCATAGATTCAACGTTTTTGCATGCCCGCGAAGGGATTATGTCGTAAAACGTGCCTGCTAGAGACCCTAACGAAAATTAGTAAAATTGTCAAACGGCGACAACGAACATCTGCCGACCACCAGGTCACAGAAAATCACTCCCTCTCTTGGTCTGTAGGCGGGGTGGAGACATTTTCATGAACCAATAGTTGAATATTCCAAAGTCTCCTTCCCTGTCTACAGAAAACTGGATTTTCCGAAAAAACCACTAAGGGAGGGGAGCTCCTCAGTTTCGGGGGAGTTTGCAGGAAATATTAAGATCAGACACAAGCTAGTGAGCAAAGAGTAGACACATTTTTGTAAGCCAAGAGAGCACAACCCAAGATACAATTAGAATCCGTAGTGGAACACATAAAAACGCATCTCAGAACTCGTACAATTGTTAAGTTTTTCGTTGTAAAGTTTTAAATACAACTTCTTGTTTGATTATTAAAACCAGCTTTACATTTCGTGTCCCTTTTCACGGTCATTTAAAAGGGTGGTCCTTCGAATATCATTTTAGATAGGCACGTCATCTTTGTGCGATACACAAGTTGGCCTTTGAGAATTTGTTCAAACGGTGCAACTAAACATAGGCAACGAATTAATATTCGGATGAATTGTTTATAAATTTGTGTGGGATATTTCGTGGTGGGAAACAAGATGTTGGTTGTTTAACAGTGTAAAAGGTTTTTATTGCTAAAACTATTAACTATTAACTCCCGATCACACTCTCCTCGCAACTCCTCGCAATACTCCTGACAACCGAATCTTTTCCTAACTAGTCTCGCGACGTCGCCCTGACACCCTTTTTAATACACATGCACACAACACTAATCACTCACAAAAAGAGTCACGCATTCTCACACTCGTGACACGCATCGTCTTCCGTCACGGGTACCCGCATTCTGCCACGTTCCATACACATAGAACCACTCGAAACATTCAACCAAAACCAGACCAAAAATCTGTCACTTCGCAATCACGCAATCATAATTTCATAAAATATCATTTGTTCTCAAAAATTTAAATACCACATTTGCATATATTTATAACGAATTACAGTCCTATATTGAATTAACATTCATCGCGTGTAGTTATTTCCATTAACATAAATTAAAATAGAAACCTCAAGGATAGTAAGGACTAAAAGAATGGGATGAACATACAGTTTTAATTTCGAAAAAATTCATGACGTCTATAAAACAAACTATAATTTGTAAATAACACTTTTTTCAAACTTATTATATTTCAAATGAAAAAATTTGTAACTTTATTGACCAAAGGTGTGTAATATGGTCAATTAAGTTTCTAGTTTTACAGAACCAATCATCGGAAAAATATAAAACCAATATTGGGTCGATCAATTAAAGAACCCGATACATGACTTTCTTACACAGATCCGATTGCATCTGGGGATTTATTGAAATTTATTCGTTGCACTCACATAAATAGATACTTTTACTGCAGATCTCGAAAAAAAACATGTTAAAAATCAATTATACCCCAAACAACGTGTGCCCAAAACATTCTAATTTACCGTGCGCAACATCCCTCCAACTCTTTTAAATACATTCACACAAAACCCCTCTACATACACTTTTCAATCGTACGTAACATATATTAATAATACGTTCATGGAGAGTCACATACAGCATTATTCATAAATGCCTCTCTATTTTTCGTCCCTGACATCTTCGTTCCTTCTCGACCAGTCTACAAATTCCAAACAAAGTGGTCGTATTAAGAGACAAGGTCTTGTCTCGGGCCAAATACAAGAGGCCCCGACTGGAGACACCTTGACTCTTTACAGGAAAAATTAGATCGGGGTTTTCGGGGTATTCGAAGTTACGAGATATTTGATGTCAAAAGTACGTCTTTTGTGAAATAAGTCGGCTGCTTCCCCTTTTCCAGTGCCACGCAGCCCCGCGTAGCCATACGCCGGTGTCAGACCCTAACTAACATATTTTCACATCATGCGACGATAATTTTTCTGTCGGTAATGTAGATTTTTATATGTAATCTGTTGAAGACATGCCGGAAAAAATCAAGAGACAAAGTCTTGTCTCTGGCCAAGTACAATCAACAGCATAAATAGTTTCACTTCGGGGGACGGGGTGCGCGCGGGTATCCACAGTTGTGTTAGTAGTTATTAATGCTTGCTTCACCTAGGTGATTTTCGTGCCCTCTCTTTCTAATAATTCTTTTCTCTCT
Organism: Mimumesa dahlbomi; assembly: GCA_917499265.3. Classification (NCBI taxonomy): domain Eukaryota; kingdom Metazoa; phylum Arthropoda; class Insecta; order Hymenoptera; family Crabronidae; genus Mimumesa; species Mimumesa dahlbomi. The sequence goes on along the minus strand of OU824118.1, from coordinate 2,233,040 downwards.
CTGACGTGTGTCGCAGCATAGTAACAAGTAATAAGGACTACTTCATCTCTTTCTTTTCGTCGCTCCGTCGCACTCATTCTATCGAAGTTTATGTTAACGATAAAGCTATTCCAAAGTCACATCCACTTGTACTTGGCCTATACCTTTGTATTTTTAATATCAAGTATTTTAATAAAAACAATTCTATACTTAACATTATTCTATGAATGAAGTGAAATCCACAAAAAAGCGTCGAAAATGCAAAGTTATAGACCAAGTACAAGAGGATGTGACTGTGGAATAGCTTTCTCGTTAACATAAACTTGATTATACGAAGTATTTGAAATCGAACAAATTCGAGCAAGTACAAATTATTGTACAGCATTGACACGATGCTATCGCTAAGTAAATATATGCAGTTAACTAAATTTCCCAAAAAATGATTTCTCCTCATTTAATTAATAAATCTGTTTACTGCTCGATTAAATGCACTTGGTGGACTGCTTTTTATGAACGTTTGATGGTGAAAAATACTTGTTGTGTCAACTCCCCTAAGCTTAAATATTTCGGGATGTTCAACATTAAAAGAGAGTTGTTAAAATACAGTATAAAGTGGGCTGCAATATCTCTAAATACCTTATGTCGTTTGTTTTTAATTTATGTTATCATCAATTGTTGAAACACATGGTAATATGTACAATGTGTAGTTTCCACTCAGGCGCACCCAGATTTTTATCTTGTTGCGTTATATTTTGGATATCAAGTTTCGTAAAAAGTGGGCCACCAAGTACATTTAATCGAGCAATAAACAGATTTATTAATTAAATGAGGAGAAATCATTTTTTGGGAAATTTAGTTAATTGAATATATTTACTTATGGATAGTATTGTATCGATGTACAATTATTTGAACTTGCTCGAATTTGATAGATTTCAAATACTTCATATACCTAATGACGTTTATGTTAACAAGCAAGCTATTTTCCAGTCACCTCCTCTTGTACTTGGCCTATTCCATTGCATTTTCGATGCTTTTTTGAGGATAAAGAATCCCCGTGCTTTTTGTCCTGGAAACGGGCATGTTCGGTTCGCGGTGAATGTTTCACGGTGCGCGCTTGAATCGATTCCGTTTTATTCCCATCGTCATTTTCGTTCAGCCTGTATCTATTTAGCGTATCAGCATCCCCGTCCCTATCTGGGTGCATAGTCCGGTATATTTTTCAGTCTCTCTCCTGTCTTTCCTCTATCGTTACCGAACACCGACACGAATATGCCACCGAGTATCTGAAAGCGGGCTCTTTTCGCGCGTAAAGGGCCCCGCGTACGACTTTCGAGTAATTCAACTACGTACTTTCAAAGAGTGTTAGCGGGCAGATTAGGAGAAAGGTAGGAATTAGGGGTTCACTTGAGAGCCGCATTTACATGGCATGTGCGAACCTTGTTACTCTTACGGACACGCTAATATGCGTTCGCCCGTATGTATGTATATTACGGTGGTCGTTAAAAATTAAATCTTATCATGAAAAAACACTGGGAGAATTTTTTTTAAATTAAAAACAACACGTGCCTCAAGACGATCCAAGTTAATTTTTTGGTATAATCATGTTTTTTGGGAATTTTTATGAAAAATACGATTTTATTCGAAATATAAACAATTATAGAACCCAAATCAATAAAAAAAATTAGTTAATTAAAATAACAATAAACAAAAATTTTAATTCAAAATTTTTCCCAGTTGATTTGATCTATTAAATAAAAAAATGATAGATATTCAAATTGATATTTTTATTTTAAAACTAAATTAGTACAAACTTAATTTTAATATCTACATTTTTCCACTCCAAAGTTTAAGTAAACTTTCGTTCGTATTTTTAATGCCCTTATTTCTATAATCATTGTGATCATTGTGATCATTCTGATCATTGTGATCATTGTGATCATTGTGATCATTTTGATCATTGTGATCATTCTTATCATTGTAATCATTCTTATCATTGTGATCATTGTAAGTATAGAAGTAAAGGCATTAAAAATACGAAAGAAAGTTTACTTAAACCTTGGAGTGAAAAAATCTAGATATTAAAATTATGTTTGTACTAATTTAGTTTTAAAATAAAAATATCAATTTGAATATCTTTCATTTTTTTATTTAATAGATCAAATCAACTGGGAAAAATTTTGAATTTAAATTTTTGTTTATTGATATTTTAATTAACTAATGTTTTTTTATTGATTTGGGTGGTTTCTATAATTGTTTATATTTCGAATAAAATCGAATTCTCATAAAAATTCCCAAAAACGTGATTATACCAAAAATTAACAAAAATCGTCTTGAGGCACGTGTTGTTTTTAATTTAAAAAAAAATCCCCGGTGTTTTTGCATCATAAGGAAGCTTTTTGGGGGGCGTCGTAAAAGATTTAATTTTTAACGACCACCCTAATATACAGGGTGTAACATATCATTGGGGACCTTTCTTCAGAATCGATAGTACGCACCAAAAGGTGAAAAAAGGACCAAGGAAGTTAGGTCCAAAAATCACCCCCTAACGAGTTACAACCCCATTTGTAAAAAAATTTTTAAAAATCATATCTCCGAAATGGTACGTCGTAGAAGACCCGTTTTGATTGCAATATAACCGGAGAAGATCAAAGATAACAGAAAAAAATATAATTGCTGCGGTTATTGCTGTTAAATAGCATTTATTCTTGTTTAATCCAAACAACGTCGATTACCTATATCGTAGCAGGTTTGTAACAACTTGGGAAACATTAAGGGCATTTACTAAATCTTCCTTTGCGTAGATAGTGATATTTTTTTTCGTAAACTTTGGTCTCTTCCGGTTATATTGCAATCAAAATCGGTCCTCTACGACGTACCATTTCGGAGATATGATTTTTTTTAAATTTTTTACAAATGGGGTTGTGTTCTGAGGAGATCTGGTTTCGGTGTGAAAACGGTGAGAAGAACCGAGAGTCGAGGGCCGGTTGTAAGGCGGCCCTCCGGGAGATTTTGCCCGAGCCGGTGTAAATCGGCTCAATAAGAGAAAAACACCACAAGAGAATATCACAACACGAGAACCACCGTAAATTGAGAGTAAACCGAATTGAAATAACTAAAGAATGCCCGGACTATGAAAGACACGTGTTACCGCTACCGCATGTACGAACAGATTGGCCGATGGCCGCGGTGCGCGAACGTAACGGCCAGAAACTACGTCACCAGAGTAGTACCCGAAAGAGAACGAGTGGCGGCGTGCGAAAAACATACAGGTCTAAGGCCCCCTTGTACCATGGTGTATGGTTTAATTCCTGACACCGAGATGGCGCTGCGATGTCCGAATTTTCCTAATTCACGCCGCAACGCCCTAATCTTTCCTGAACAGGTTGTAACTCGTTAGGGGGTGATTTTCGGACCTAACTTCCTTGGTACTTTTTTCACCTTTTGGTGCGTACTATCGATTCTGAAAAAAGGTCCCCGACACCACCTGTTACACCCTGTATATGTACATAAGTACCTGGAAGAAAGAGGATTGAGAGAGAGGGGTATGAATTCCGTCCTTAGAACTGTGATTACATGGTTACCAACATCTACATCTTCATGTAGCAGAGGTTCTCCATTCACCCGAAACGCTATAATGCACTCTGATAGCGTGTAATAGAGTTGCGCCGCTTTCTGCCGGGCCGTGTGGAATTATGAATGTCACGTTGCGAACGGCTGCAACCTTTGCATCGAGTATAAGATCGTTCTCTCGCTGTCACACCGAAATTCGTCTATGCGTCGAACGTAAATATGACACAGCTTCAAAAAACAGAAATAATCCCGCCATCACTTGCGCTAATCGTTCACGCTTACGTCTTATCATTTGCAAGGTTACCTAGCTCTTAATAATTTGAAATGGAATTTCCTGTGATTTCTCGAAAAAAAGAACAAAGCATGTCGTCCTGTAAAAATGTCCCTGGCATACTAAGGAACTCTGTGCTCCCGACAATGAGATAAAGGAGCGTAAAACTGCTATCTTTGCTGTAAAATCTTACAAGTATAAAGAACACGTGCCTCTTCGCACGGAGAGGAAGGAAATAGTGATACGGTAGAAGTTTGAGTTGGCACGGCTGAAATATTTACGAAGGAGAATATTGTAAATTAGAAAGAAAGAAGGGCAGGTGGGATGAAAACAGCGAATAGATAAACGAAACCATTATACTCGCCAGCAAAAAAATGATCAAAAGAGATAAACGACTAAAAATGTGCAACGATATACAGAAAATACGAGTGGACTGTTGTAAAAGAATTATACAGATGCCACGAGCGATCAATTGAATATTTATATTATAATTGACTCTTTTATATAGATTGGTCAAGATATATGATTATTAATCTTTTCTAATATCATCTAACTCCAATATGTTTTAGAATTGTTTAAACTAAAGTTCTGTCTCAATTAGTATACGAAAGTTCAAAATTTTAATTCTTTGTTTCTAACCGACCAACAAATTCGACTCAGGTATAATAATTTGCTACTTTCAATTTAATTCTAATTACGGTCATATTAAAACACGTTGCAAATACACCCATCGACCGCACGTTTCAATTTCCATTAACGCTTTACAGTTAGGAATAACCTCAGAACTTTTCTAACGAATTCAATTCCACCCTACCCTTTGAGAACGCGTGGGAATTGGAGTTTTCTGTAATTAACGTGACGTGATAAATTACATAATATTTCCATTAAATCCGCCGAAATATTGAATCAAGCGGATGAAAAATGTCGAATGAGTTTCGAACTCCTACGCCACTCGACGATCTAAGAAGCCTCGGTAAAATCAAAGTAATCCTAATAGTCGGTAATGAAGTTACACTGGTTCGGAGTACAACGCATCCGGAAAATGATGCATGTCGCTTTGCATAAGTTTGCAACAAGGTTTGCATTGCATACGAGTTACTTGTACCCGTGTCGTCGCGTCAATGAACCTGCCGTAGAACAGAGTTAAGAGTCATCGAAGGTATTCACTGTAAGTGTTTCGCGTTAACTGCGGGAGAGGGAACGTTCAGAAACAGTAACACCATAGAGAAATAGAATATTTTCTAACGGAAATGTTAACGAAAGACATGCGCATGTGGAAGTTGGCATAGAATCCGCCCCCGTGTTTTGAATCTCTTTCCCGTCGGCTGTTGTTAAGGTCAGCCTTAAACCTCCAAGATCGGTGTACTAAAATTTCTTTATCGTATCGCGGTATACGTGACGGCGAGAGTGAATACAAATCTTTCTGGTGGTGGTAATTTACGCAAAAGGGCACTCTACAAATATTTTGCCGTTTTTAGGTTAATTGGTCGATCGAACGTTTTCGAATATTGGAAAAAAATGAGTTTTCAGAATTTTCTTTATAAGTTGCACTTTTTGGGTGAAACTTTAATAAATTAATCGTGATTTTTTTAAATATTTACAATGTACAAAATGCGTCATAATTTCCGTCGGTATTTAAACACTGAATAACTTTGACATCTATGAACCGATTCTTTTGAGTAGACATGTTTTTGAAACGTCAATTCAGTACAATATGCACCATAAATCGCTTTACACCGAAAGAACGCGCTGAAACAGTCGCACTGTACAATGAAAATAGTCGTGTTAACTCCACGTGCGTATCGTCGGAAATATCGTGGCCAACAAGCACCGCCTAACAACACTATTCGTCGTTTGGTGTCGAATTTTGTTGAGCATGGGACACTGGGAGATCGTCCACGTGCCGTTCATCAACTCAAGACGTTCAAATGAACTGGTTGAAGCGCTAAGAGAGAGTGTTACCGAGAATCCACATGTGTCTTATCGTCACCGCGGTCAGCATATTGGGTGATTATGTCTGCCCACAAATACGTGCAAAGGGTTTGTACAGTTACTGGTTTTAACAAGACGGTACGTCATGCCACACTGCAATTCAAACAATGCAGTTTCTGCAATGAAAATTCCCTGAACGTGTGATATCAAAAAATACCGACATTGACTGGCTACCTCGATCTTCAGATTTGTTCCCTCCGGACTTCTTTTTGTGTGGTTATTTAAAAAGCAAAATGTACGCAAGTAAGTCTCAGATCATTGACGAGCACAAGACAAACATTCGTACCGAAATCGTCACTATATCGCGCGAGATGCTCGAAAAACTGATGGAAAATGCAGCAAAATGGGCACATTTTGCTTTGGCCAATAAAGGCGGCCAATTGATTGATGCTGCATTCAAAAACTAGTCCCAATAAATTGCAAAGAACCAAATTAAATAAAAATACCTCATATATGGAAATCGGTTGTTTTTTAAAAAAGTTATTCACTATTCGCATACCGACGTAAATTATGGCGCACCCAGTATATATATGGACATTTTTTAAAACATTGCCTGCAATAATTTGTCTGTCGTTTTATCCATCATATCTTGAGAATTTTTTGTAGAATTTCGCTGCTATTTTTCCTCGTATTTTACGAGTTGTAAAAGTAGTACCTAATGGTAAGTAGTCAAAAGAGAGATCTGAGGATTTACCTATGTAGAGGAAATCTTACTGTTAAAAATTTCAAACACCTCAAGAACTCCCGCGCTACACACGCGCTACACTCACGCCACATGCGCGCCATGCACGCCACGTGGCCTGTGTTTTCAGTGCGCTGCGAGCCTACGCAACTTCCGGCGAATATCGATCTCGATCCTTCTAGAAGGATCGAGAATGTTCTAGAATGTTCGTTCTCACGCGCTTCATGCGCTTCGTCCGGAAGTTGCTTCACTCAAGCAAGTGTTCGTCCATCGTCATAGACGCACGTGTCTGTGCCACAGTGCGTGAAAACATCACTCACGGTTAATAGAATCGTTCATTAGTACACCTCAAGACCACATCGCCCTTTTAGAACAGAACACTAACAACTTCACCGTGCACGATCAATAACATCTGCAGTTATATCAAAAGAGATAAACCTATCTGCCGTACGAAGATCCACGGCCACGTGTAGCCGAAGCCACACGTGCTACCACCATCAGGTACAACTGGTTTTCCTTCCACATCACTTTTCAAATAAAATCCACTTCATTCTTTGAGACCACTCTCTTTTCTAACCTCACGACGGCCCGTACCAAATTTTATACACATAGTCTTGTTTTCGTCGCCACCCACCATCTCGTGCACAGACGCATCATGTTGGCATGTGCGACGACTTTGATATGTATATGAATTAAGTAAATAAATTACATTTAATTTTTATACATTTACAGACACGTCATTTCATTCCGAGTTAAGTTCAGTTGTTTGCGATGCAACCAATATTATTTTATCAAATTGTACCACAGACATTTTTGCAAGTATTCGTATATAATTTTATTAATGTTATATCTCATTATTTTAAATTCATCGGTGAAATTTAGCAGTCACTGACTAATGCAGCTGTTGAAAATACAAGATGCATTTCGGTTAAAGTGAACGAATTTCATTAACAAAAATCTATGCTACAGAAAATTATCATTCATATTTCAAATAATTAATAACGATAAAAAGCACAGAAAATTCGGTACAGTAGTATATATTGAATGATAGAATCTTTTTTCTGCCATTTCAGAAAACCTTCGACTTATTTTAAAAATTTTCTTCCTTATTATCTATTAAAGTCACGGAACGAAGAGTTATCGAGCTAAGAATAGTTTTTGAGTACTTTGCAATTTCTATTACCCCGTATCATTTATGGCTTTTATTAAGCGAGACCGCATTATCGTTATAGTTTTTGATGGAGAAGATATAGCCCGTAAAGAATTTCCGATAATCGCCAGCAGCCATAGATGTGTACATGCGTGTGTGCGCCATATCCAATTCGGTCTTTCCTGAATCCTGCATGCATTTCCAACAGATTTCGTTTCTCCCCGTTTTCTTTGCCTCGTCTTCTTTCTAATGCCATGTCATCGATAGAACGTAGTTGGTGTGTGTCACTTGATTTACTTTCAGGTTATTGTGTATTCGATTATTGTATAAATCGGCGACCCGAGATTCAAAGGGTGTTAAACCAGGAGAAGTTTTAACGGAAAATATGAACAATTAATATAAACTGTATTTGACCATTCTTATTACTTATAGACTAAGTATAAATCTTTAACGAATATTGTGAATGTTTGACTGAATTTGAAAAGCCTGTCTTATAAGAAATAGTCCCTCTTTTTGCGTAGCTTCGATTTTTATTCAAAATCGTGAATATCAATTTCGAACGTCTTGAAATCATGTATACATATATGATACAATACTAATCGTAAAACATATGAAATATATGGAGATAATTTGAAAGCCACCTGGATCAAAATGAAATTGCTGTATTAACGTTCGTGGCTCGCGCCGTCAGTAACAGTTGCAACAGCTCTAGAGGGGCAACTGAGGACGGACTGTCTTAAATTTGATCCTTTTGTTAAACCGAAAGTAAGAACTACGCAATCTCGTGGATGCCGCATTGTTGACGGAGCTCTGAGTCGTTTGCACTAGCCAGATCATTTCCTTTTCGTTTACTTTCCCGCAAGTATGGAAGATCCGGCGTAATCTTGCTCCGAGGGAATTGCGTCCTTAGGGACTCCGGGAAACCGAGACACTTTAATCCTGACTCTGAAACCAGGGACGTGCGAAACGATATCACTGAAAGCATTTATTGTTATTGTTTTCCTCCCTTGACAAAGATTGAAAGTGACGCGATCGTTTCGCGGGATCGTTTTTCGTCGAACATTTTGGTCTTTACACCTTTGTGTCGTGTAATCTTGGAATTTCGTCAACGCATACCTGCGTTTGTTTCTGTTTGATTTCGTTCATTTAACACTGTCAATCTGTGATTTAACAGGACAACTACCACGGCCTGTCAAATGTGAGTCTTTAAATATTTAGGAAAAAGTCTACATTTAACACTGTTTTTCCAAAATTACGTTTGTTAATTAAGATGAAATCAAAATCGTTTATCATTACAATTGGAAATATGATTTGTTCTCATTGTTTGAATTAAATTCATTATCATCTTCATTCAATTGCAAAAGATATTTTTTTTATTGAAACACTTGCCTGCAGATTTAGTGTTAGGTAAATATTCATCAAAAGTGTGTACATTCTTAATAATTTACGACATACTTACTTAATGTTATTTTTGCGATAGAATCTTCGCGCATTGAAATTTAATTATTTGATTTCCCCGATCAATGTAGGAAGAAGAAAGATAACAGTTTAATATATTATACTTTTCTAGTTTACAATGTTGACAAATTAATTTAACAATTTTAACAGGTAAAATTACAATAATTGAAATAAATCGAAAAGAAACAAAGATGTAATGCAACAACGCATAGGTTGTTAAAAGTCGTGCAATTCATAATCGTGTTAAACTACATTGACACATGCTAATATTTTAATAAACCTTTAAAACAAATATTTGTATTAGCTGTAATTACATTTGCTGGCAAAGTACATTTCTAATATTATCAGAGATTCATTTCGCGCCTTTTCAGTGAAAAAAACACAACAACAGGAAGAATAACAGAAGATAATTATTATTATAACACAAGTTATATACGTATGTGCTTGGTAGCTCTTTTCTCTATGCATATTCATAGACTATAAGGTTGAACTTGATGGTTTTCAAGTGAAACTCGCACAATTTAAATTTAAATGCATGCGCATAGGACTTAAAAAGAACGAATATCATCATCCCTTCAAAATTGTTTGAATTTTACAATTATCAATTTGAATTATACATAAAATATATATATTTATTATTAGATCTCTAGTACTATTAATGAATTTTATTAGTGATCACATCGATGAAATTAATACATTGTAGCATACGCATTTTTGTTTGTTTCGTATTGAATGTAACATACTAATTACATAGATTTTAACGATCCATTTATAGAAGTTCTATTAATATTTAAAACAATAATAAATCACACATTCTTTCTAATCAAAAGATAAATTGAACTTACGAATAAATATGATCATTGTGTGCTATCCTTTCTTTAAATATTAAATGTTGTTAGGAATTAAATGTTACTAGGAAAAAAGTTGAAAAAATAATCATCGTTTTACACAAATTATTTACGTTACAAAAGTTAATTGTTTAGAAAACAATAAATATTGACGCTCATGAAACGTTAATTACCAGCAATCATTACAATCCTCATATTCTTTTTAAACACTTCAACCTTTTTCTCTAATTTTAATAAAAATCGGATCGCCAGGATTCATCATTTCTAAAGTATAATTGTTTCATAAACCTGCTACAATTTCAACTAAAAAATTGTTCATTCCCGAAATTATTACCATTTATCGGCACGAAATACAGTGTCCGATTCCTATTCTTAATCATTTTTAAAGTAACTCTATTCATTATGCTTTGCTGTTTTTCCCCCGATTTCTTTTCTAACTGTATCGTACATCCTCTAAGCAAACGCGTCAGAAATTTGGTTCGCGAATGTTATGCAGATACCATGCTTTATATTTACATAAAAGCGTAATGGACGGCTGTAATAAATTTTCGGTATGCACATTTCGACTAACGGCGTCGATAACTTTGCCGATGTAAATCAAAATGAGCGTTAAAAAAACACGAGCATCGCAATTTCTCTGTATGGAAACTAACTACTTGCACATGTATTTCTATCTATTAAGAGAGGTTGGAATTGATGCTTCAGATGTTCTGTCAATACGTTTTATGATTTGAGTCGATGAAAAATATATTTAAATAATTGGTATTCTAAAAAACAAGTTTGTAGGTAGAAAGAGATTTTGAAACCACAGAAGAATATGAGTTTATCTTTGAAGCAAGGCTTCGCATCTGGATTATTCCTTTATCGTAAATTCCATGTTACAATTGTAGACTAGAATGTCATTTTTTCATTCCATAGTTTGAGTATTTTTATGTCTTCCTTTCCCGTAAGTGAAGTTTTATAATTTTCGCACTAACAAGTACACACAGTACTGTCTTTACACATACTTTCATTTATCAAATTGACCACACTTTTCTCTTCCTTTCGTTTCTATTAGACTTTTAAAACTGTTTTATTTCTGCGTATTTTGAGTACAACGAAAAGCAATAAATTTTTAAAAACAATTTTTAAGTTCTGGGAAAATATAGTTTTAAGTTCAACTGAAAACCTTTAAATTATAAATCCTACCTAACATTACTTTGCAAAGAACACTTCAATTGAAATATTCATATATCAACGTTACGAATAGAAATACTCTTTTGTATATAATTCGCGTGACTTTGACAAAAACTTGAACGTTTTCTTGAAGACTTTCATAGGAACCTGAAGGGTTAAAGAATTTATAAGAACTAAGGCGACGCTGAAATTTGCGGAAGGTAAAGAACCAGCTGTCGTGACGTGTAAAGGGGTACTTAGCTTTAATTAACGTGTTTAAATTTTGATGAAACTTTAGAGTGCCTCCCCATCCCACCGCCGCGGTCTCCATCGTTTCATAATACATATGTACGCGTAGTCATTAGAAAATGCGAGAACGTGCGACAAACTTTACCGAGAGTAAACTGACTGGAAAATTGCCCGTTCGTATCGGCGAAAAGGAAAATTTGTCGATCGGGTCGAGTTCCCTAGATAATGGTACCGCTGGCACGAGTAAATGTAATGTAAATACGTAGTATACATACACATGTATTAACCGCTGGCATCAACCGGTGGTAACACATTATGGAATGATCGCTGATAAAATTGTAATTTAAGGGGGGAGTTAGGGTTTCAGGGCAAAAGATAACACTTAGTTTGCGATTTTTTTTCGAACGTATGAATAAAGAAAATTTATTCGTACCTTTTGCACATTATATATTAGTATTTCAACAACATTACGTAATTTTTTGGTTGCAAAATATCAACAAATACGCCAGTGACGGAGCTTTTCCGAGAGCGCGTTTCAAAAAACTCGTTTTGCGGTGACCACTGTATCTCAGCCAAAACTTAGCACAAATCAAAATCACAATAAAATTTAGTTAGAAAATGACTAAATCCTCCCCCCAACGTTCTCTAATTGTTATTTTTTTCATTTTTAAATTATTGGTGGTCGTTTGAACCAAAAATTGCGAATTTTCACTAAAATTTCCGTCATTTTGTAGTTGGAAAAACCCCTTAACGTAAAAAAAATTAACGTACTCAACGTTGGGGGTAGGTATTTTATATATGGAAAGTATGTACCAAGTTTGAAAAGAATCGGTGAAGTATTTTTTAAATGGCAGTGGTCACCGACTTTGAAAACGTGAAAGTCGTAAGTTTACGACACGTTTAGGTATTCCGTAGTATCGACTCAAATTATCGATCACTTTTCCGGTGCGTTTTCTTTTGCCGCCGAGTAATTTGTTTCTCCGTTTTTTCCCTGGATTTTTGTGTCACCTCGACACTCAGTCTAAACACTTTTCATTTACACTTTACAATCCCGTATTTCAGATTTTCTTATCCCACATTACTATTATAAAATCACTGATGTGAGCGGCAAACGCCCGATCGAAAATATAACGACTAACTGGTCAATAACTTCAAGAGTTTTTCTCCGATTATCTTCAAATTTTGGGACAATACTCTCGAAATATTGAACTATAAGAAGAAGCAAAAAGAATCGATTTTTCGATAACGCAAACCCTTAGCCCCCCCTTAAATATTTACAATGTCTGATTTTGTATTATAATAAAGTATGTTCCTAATTTGAACAGCATAAAGTACTCAATGTAGGAATTTTGGTACTTGCAATCATTAAAGCATTTAAAAAAAGGCGAATCAGTCGAGGCATAGAAACCTGATACTTTTTGAAAATTCGAGGCCTAGAAATTCTGAGACCAAGGGACCAAACGTTTTTGAAATTTATTTCCCAAAAATTTTGAAATCCAGAATCTGCAAGTGCTGAACATTAATGTTATTGTCAAAATTATCTAAAAATTTGATAAAATTTGCAGTATTTAGGTACATACTACTTATTTAAATGTGTAAATCTCTATGCACCCAAGTATTTTTCTTCTCCAGAGATTGATACTGAAACGTGCTGAAAAAAGTTCCCCTGCTGGACCTAACTTCTCATTTACACAATTAACGCAAATTACACAAATTTAGTAGAGATAAATACTAATAGAGATTATATGCTAATTTAAGTAAACATGGTTTCCAACACTCCGAGCATCCTGAAACTTCTCCGTTTTTATAAAACTTTTCAGTATGATCGAGTATGCAGAAATTATAAACAGAACTCTAAGAAAAGTTTCAAACAACTTTAAAATCAATTAAGGTTACGGACTATTTTATAATCTGCATTCCCGTTGATAATGAAAGTCTTTTAATCTGCGAAAAATAACCCGCAACCGGGAAAGTTTAAAGAGGAAGTCCAGCTACTGATCGCACATAATTAATCTTTGAAAATAAGTTTAAAACTTTATAAATATTAAGGTATCATATAAATGTGGCACATATGGCTAGAACTGCTGGATGAAACCCATGTTTAATTGTAAAGTTAGACAATGTTTTTCAATATTTCTTCTCAATCAATTTAAACAGTCTGTCACGTTTTCCTGTGAATTATAAATTTTATAACAAATCTTTGGATATATTGAATTTTGATATCAAAGACACTCTCGATAACATTCAAGGCTTGGGGGGCTAGGAATGCGAATTTCATTCCCACAGGAAATGGTACAAACCAGGAAACTTATCGGGAGATTATTCGAGATCGTAAGGATGCTATTGAGATCGAATTGAAAAATAAAGCAAAAAACTCGAAAGGTGTCACGTTGGTAAATGAAGATTAATGGAAAATTAAATACAAAATTGAGCAAGTTTTTACCAAGCAATCTGCGGATATTAAATATCAATTAACCGTAAAGCTTTGCAGCTTCCATGACTCTTATGCTAATGAAATTCATTAACCTGTAAAAGAAGGGAAATTAATTTCCACTAATTAGATTTTTTTCCCTTGCCATCGGCGACGTATGTGTGTAAAACAGGGCGCACTTGATGTATATTCATGTTTTATGCTTAAAGCTGAAGATAGTATGGTACTCGCATGCAGTATCACTAAGGAAATTAATTGTTTAATTCCATTTTAAAGAAGTATACAATAAAACACATATTTTAATTGACCTCTGAGTTCATCTATAGTGATGCACTGCACTTCTGGTGTAAAACAATTGTTCAGTCATAATTGTAGGCGAATTGTGAAATAATATTCGGTGTAGAAATAAGTTTATAAAAGGAAATAACATGAGTTTATTCATATTCATACGTTTTTGCGGAATATTTCCGACGCGAATCTGTTAATAATATCTGCAACAACACGGCTTTCGATATTAAAAATTCAAATTTCAAATCCGCCATTGGTTTGTGGAAGGGGTGGATCTACATGAAAAACTAAGTAAAAAATGGGGAGACACCCATAATTTCATATGCAGCTAAATTTCCGAAAATCGGCGTTTGGACATCCAGGATGATTCTGCGGGATTACAATAGTTTTCTTTTGCGAATTCCAATGATGGGATGAGAATTTTTACAAACACTGAAATCTGTGATATGTTTTTGAGGGTCATGTCAGTGAATCATTGGCTTTAATAGTTTGAATAACATTTGTAAATCCTATGTTAAGGGAATCTGAATAATTTTGATAAATTATTGTTAAGGTATTTGATTTGTCAAATAATTGGTGTTGCGACGCATCATAAGCTCACAAAGCCAGCAGATGTAGTTTACATCTTCAAAAACTTTCACTTTTGCAGGCCTCAAGTCTTTTCGTTTACAACCCGGTTCCGCTAGTCCGAATTTTTAATTTTGCCCGAATGTCCGAAAAATCTATAGGCTTTATAACTTTATGGCGGTCAGCTGTGGCAGCCAGAGTTTCGGCAGGCCATCAGCTGTTTCCGTTTTGGAGGCAACTTGTCCACGCGGACGGTCACTCCACTCGTCTATTTTTACTTGCCCTTTTTAACCAATCAATGGAGTGATCGTCCCCGATTTACCAATCCGAAAAATTGAGGAATTTCCGCCAATCAGCCTTTTTTCTGACTGCACCATGCCCCTCCTAAAGCCTCCTCGTGGCCAATTTAGGTCTCACGCGGAAAAGAGCGGCGTGAGATCCGCAGACCAAATTTTACTTTCGAAGTGTGTACTTTGACATAACCACTATATACTTATACTCGCAAGTACGCGAAGTTTTATACATATACTTTATACTTAGAAACTCGTGACACTCGTACTATACGATAATCTTTAATACACGAAGCATCCTGTAATCAAGTTGCAGTACGTCTTCAATCTTCAGTTCTGTTTGTCCTCGCGCGGTCAAACGACAGTTATATATACAGGGTGTCCCAGTTCCCAGGACGTTTATGGCACCTTTGGATAGCTCAGGTAATTCTAAGATAGGGAGTATTATTCTCACCGTCCCTTCACAATCCGTGGCCGAGTTATTAACGAAAAACGACAGCCAATCAGAGGGCTCCGTTGGGCGCGGCAGCGTGACAGTTCCTACTGTTACAAGTTAATGTCTTGTAGTGGCGGGAGTGTTTATGCCGCCGCGTCAACGGGCCTCTTGAAAGGGATACAGACCGAGCACTAACACACTAGCACGAAAAATGTATCGATGAGTCTATGTCACTGGGTCACTGTACTTGCCGGCGTCACCGGCAAAAAAGGTCTAATTTATGACTTTACCTCTTGCGCACAGCCTACGGACTAGCATCGCTCGCACCCCACCGGTTTACCCTGCAAACTTTACAGAACACTGCACAATAAATTCACATTGAAAAGAATGACCGTTGCCTGATAATTTTCACCTTAGATTTGATTAAATTATTATAAAGAATGTATACTTTGGCACACTTGTTCCATTTGTCCAGCGAAAGAGATAGATTCTTCACCCACGAGAAAGTTTGATTATTAATCGATTAACAATACATCCGAAATTACGTGGACTCCATTTCGTGGTGACTTTTTCGTCTTTGCACTAACCGGCGAAAACTATCTTGCACTGTTTTTTGTAGGAATATTTAGAAACCGTATTGTTTACTCATCGCCAGTGCCTGACGAGAATGTGCTGCGGCAACACATTGTAAATGGATGTGCGAAAATTAATAATAACCCGGAGGAAGTTTTTGGCAATGTACGGCGTTCAATGAAGAAACCATTGCGGAAATTTATCGAGGTGAATGGACACCAATTTCAAATAATTAATTTAAAGATAATATTTATACTGTAATAGAATGCGTAATACATTTATTAGTGTGAATCACAGGACGATTCGGTGCCATATGTAAGATGTAGGTCAGCTGTAGGCACAGGGCGAGTCCGTACCATATGTAAAAAGTAGGTCAAACGTAGTCAGTAGAACTAGACATCATCAATCTGACGTGTCGGAGGCTGTATATCGGCAGGCGTCTTCACGGCGGGCGTTTAACTACTAATTTTAGCACCTAAACTTTACAATAATATTAATTTTTTTGGCTGTCTTCGCAAAGCAAGTCCCAATGCATTATCCACATTTTTCTCAACTTGATAAAAAGCCTATAACATAGAAATAATCACATTTGTTTTTTATTAAAAAGAATAAATACAACTTAATGGTATTAATCGTAGCAGTTATATTTTTTTATTAAATTTCGATCTTTTGCAGTTATATTGCAATCAAAATATAGGTGTTCTACGACTTACCGTTTCGGAGATATAATTTTTTTAAAAATTTTTTACAAAAGGGGTTGTATCTCCAGGGCGGGGGTTGCACCCACAACTTATAAGACTTTTTTTTCTTATTTTTTTGCGTTCTATTCATAAACCTGAAGTGTCCCACAATTTTTGTTACACCCTGTATATATTTTGATAGAGCGAGTACCCATCCGAGCATCGCAACGAGGCACGACACAACAATTGGTAATCATGACATATTTGGTTCGCTTGCAGAATAAATTTGTACTTTTTATGTGTGAAACAATATTTACCGTCCTTCTTCATTAATTTTTCTTACATATCCTCTGTAATATTTAAGCAAACTTAAAAATTGTGAACCTAAAAGTAACGTAGCGATATAGTTTTTTCCGGAAAACATAACAAATTAGACATAAAGAAAGTTTTAAAACTTTTAATCAAAACAGATTGTCTGTTTTGCTATAAAGTTCGTACAACGAAATATTCTCCTAAATACGTGAAATTTCTTTTGCTAACAATAGATAAAAAAGATTTTCAACGCATAAGTGTTTGTACAATAGCAAAAAAATCTCTGCACACAGGAAACCGCTGCAACGCACCAAGTAATACGTAGTAACCTTAAAATATATATCGCACCCGGAAAGTTTTATATGCCTAATAAAAAAAAAATTTCTTCTACACTCCGTTTTCCGCCAACATTCTGGGCGTTTTATTTTTTCTTGGGTGTCTTGCTTTTTCTCCCGCTGGAAAGTTTTACGGAAAAGCCCGTCGCTTTGTCCACGACAAAAGTTGTCGGGGATTTATTGGCCGCGTGTCGAGATCGCGTGAAAATTTTCACTTTTCATTGGTCGAGCGCGCTACAGTGAAGTTATACACAAGAGATATCTATTCGCTGACTAAAGTTAGTCGACCGCGAAACTACGTAGAAATGTTCACCTTCCGCTGCTACGCCGCTGTTGAAATTCTACATGATCGTGTTCTTCCCCCATTCCAATTCCCATTCAGTTCCGCATTTCTATTCTAATCTTGTCGGCCGCACAATAGATGCGAAATACCAAGAATTCGATCGTAATTTTTCGAGCTAGAAATCACTTCGTAACATCGCGATCCCGAAAGTGAAAGATCTTGCCTATACGGTGACGAATGTTAAAAGATTGCCGGAAACGGCGCGAGTTAATCTGATCTTGATTCGTAAACTGTCGCATGGGAATATTTTCTAGTTACTTTTCTAGTTAATGTGGTTTTTATTATGATTGTTCCGCAAGAGCAATTCCCATTTCTCCATGGAATAAAATTTCCAACAAATTTACATTAAAAATATAAATATTTTTAAAATCATTGTAATGAGAAGGGTAGGTGGTTCGACGGAATGAAAGAATGTAAGTTTAAAATAAAAGACTGTATTGGACTGAGACTGGTTGATGAGAGAAGAGTGACTTTCTTAGACGAGAGTTGATTGAGAAGTGATGTGTGATGCTGCCCAGCGAAGGCGGTTCGGGCACCGCATCGCTCGGTTCTACGGTGGGACCGCGGTGTTTAGGCGCTGACGCTGGACATTCCGCGATAAGGGTAACATGAGAACGTCGTCACAGCACTCTTAATGATAAGGGTGGCGAGAAGTCGTCACATAATAAACCGAATTAGTCCGACAAAGTGTTTCGTCTTTTAGAATAATACATATTAATTTGTCCCTTTCGTCGACAGATGATTGCATTGCTAAGAAATGTCAGATAACTACTAGCGGTACGCGGTTTGCAAATAGCAACAGAAGTGTTGACTGCATTCGGTAGTAGGTTCAGAAGGCAGCCCTATTAAGAACTTATTTGCTCAGGAACAGGAATGTTTACATAAATGTAGATATTCGTGGTGTGATTAATTCTTCAGCTTGTCTAACAATGTGTTTCTGGAGTTTTAATTTCTTATATCATGTTTGAACGTAAAAATATGGTAAATTGGCAAAACTTTTAATTTACATAGCACATGAAGTACGAGAAATATTTCTAATTGTAAGTCTAACATCTACGTTGAGAAAGAAATATTAATTCATTAGGCTGCAGTATCTAAGGACGCTCATACTTCCGAGAATGATAATAACGGAGCAAACGTTTGTTTAGCCGATAATATGGAAACAATTTCGAGAATAACGAAGGACCGGAATTACATCAGGCAACGGTTGATGGAAGCTAGACGAGAATAAAGTGAAGTAGAACGAATACCAGGCTCTAAAGCGATTGCAGAGCGTAAATTGCTGAATCGCTTAAATGAAAAACTTTCTTCCGACGATGCAAGTGATTCGCTATAAAAAGGAATGATGATAAAGTAGACATTTTCTTTCAGTGGGTATTTGTATTTGTGAATTTATTTTCTCGGTTTAATATCGAACAGCTTCCCTTTGACGAGCAAAAGAATGGCAATTAAAGTTATTATTCAGGTTAAAATACAAGAAATCGTTTCGTATTCGTCACATTTATTCCGATGTTACCCAACTCGATTATTCCTCGATGGGTGAAAAAGAATATGAATGTTATTCTTATTATAGCACGGACAATTTGGAACAAAATATATCCGGTGCTTTAGGAGGTTTACCTCGTTTCTCGCAGTTTAATTGTTATTCAGATTATGCCAACGTGAACAGAGAATCTCAAGAAAGAGATTCTTTATTTTCTAATACACGAGTTTTACTTTTGCATTATTTTTCAAGTACGAAATTTAACATTCCTCGCAGAATTGTTTCCCTAAAGTGACTTTGATGAAAACTAGTGGTTCCACAATTACTATAAGTGAAATTATTTTTTAACGAGCTCTTCACATCTAAGGTATAAGGTGATATAAATTCATTTTTCAATAATCTGATATTCATCGTCATCAGCATAGCTTACTCATTTCGTAGTGAATGTAAAAGAACTAGAACTTCCGTTTCATTTTTTAATTATAACTTTACCTCCTTTAATGAATCCGGAAATTATGAATATAGTATCAGGATAGTTAAAATTGGTAAACCGAACTTGAGATACGTATGATACACAAAAAGAATTATAAAACGTCACTTTAAAATATTGGTTTCATCGCAAAACACAGTGTCGGCCACCAATTTTAGTGCACCATGCATAGAAATGTACTAATTCCCGATGTAATACTTTTGGAAAATGATCGATCACTGGACATTCGATGATTCGTTATCCGGAATGTTTTTAGGGACGATCAAATTCGTACAAGCAGAACATTTCTATAAACGAATTTCTTCTGCACTGTTTACCAGAAGTCTCTTACATTTTACGGAGATTGCATGAAAACCAGCACTTCGGTGGGAACAGGAAGTTCGATATCTCTGACGATCTTCTTAACGATCTCAAAACTAGATGCACTCGTGATTCCGAGACGACCGACCGTGTAATTTCCGATATTCGTAATCGCAAAATTAATAACAGACCATAATACCGCACTTAGGCGTAAATCGCGGCGATGATTGATATTGAGTTTCGCTTGAAATTTTCCGGAGGAAATAGGTCAGCCTTCGTTTCATAGATATACGAGACAAAACTGGAAAAGAATGGTGGAAGAAGATTTTCTCGTAATTTCTGCAGTCTCGGATAGTGATTTTGTATGACGATGAACGAGATGTAGTAATTTTTTGACAATCTGCGACGCTAAATTGTTTAAAAGGATATTTCATATTTTTTTATAGTCACGATGTTAGTTTCCACAAAATGAATTAAATTTCTCAAATTCTATACGTAAAAAACATTACTGTACGATATCAATTACGATTGGTTCCTATATTAAAAGTGTAAAGATTGACGAAATAAAAATAATATTAATATTGATTAATTGGTATTCAAACAGTCATTTTTAAGAAGAATATAACAGAGATAAATATTCCTTACTTTTTTACGAATTCTTGTGGCAGTGCAAAAATTTACCAGGCGATGAAAATTCTTGTTTGCAAATGCCGATGTATTGTATATAATCGAATAAATACATCATTTACTAGTTTAATGATTTTTTTTAGAAATGAAACACATTCAGGGAAAGTAACAGTAACATATACAAGTCGCTATGTTTTTTAATTTCAAAATATCGGTCATAGCAAATTGTTTAAAATTCATGTCTCCTTAACGTTTCACGCAAAATGGTAATCAGCAAAAAGTATCGAAAATGCAAAGATATAGGCCAAGTACAAGAGGATGTGACTTTGGAATAGCTTTCTCGTTAACATAAACTTGATTATACGAAGTATTTGAAATCGAACAAATGCGAGCAAGCACAAATTATTGTACAGCATCGACACGTTGATATCCGTAAGTAAATATATTAAATTAACTAAATTTCTCAAAAAATGATGTCTCCTCATTTAATTAATAAATCTGTTCATTGCTCGATTAAATGTACTCGGTGGCCCGCTTTTTACGAAGCTTGATGTCCAAAATGTAACGTTACAGATATTTGTACTCCTTTCTAAATTAACAATTCGGATGCATCTGAGTGGAAAAATTTAACAAGTTAACAATCTGGATGTGCCTGAACGAAAATTACACATACATATTGCCATGTGTTTCAACGATTGATGATAACATAAATTAATAAGATACTTCATGAGATATTTAGAGGATTTTCATTCAGCACAATAAGAACCACGCTGTATACTGTGTTTTAACAACTCTCTTTTAATGTCGAACATCCCGAACTATTTAAGCCCATTTTTCACCATCGAACCTTCGTAAAAAGCGGGCCACCAAGTACATTTAGTCGAGCACTAAACAGATTTATTAATTAAATGAGGAGACATCATTTTTTGGGAAATTTAGTTAATTTAATATATTTACTTAGCGATAGCATCGTGTCGATGCTGTACAATAATTTGTACTTGCTCGCATTTGTTCGATTTCAAATACTTCGTATAATGAAGTTTATGTTAACAAGAAAGCTATTCCAAAGTCACATCCTCTTGTAATTGGCCTATACCTTTGCATTTTCGATGCTTTTTACTGTTCTAATTTCATTGTTAAACTGTGTAGGTAATATCATAACACTGTTATAAATAGATACGGAACACTTTAGAGATTCGATATCCGAGATAGTAAAGTGTCAATGCAAAACATGTAACAAAGATTTGTTAACAGTACCAATAACTACACGTTTCGCACGGACCCAACAATTTGCTTACTTTATCATGAAAGACCGGTTTACAGAACAATTTGATTATGTACTAAAAAAAGTTTGTAGAAATTTGAAGAATCGCTTTGACATGTATCGAAGTTCTAGAAACTAAATACCTTTTTATAACAATTTAAGCAGCCAATATATTAAATGTATAAATTATTGATAACAGTTTGATATTTTCTGAATTACGTACTAATGCGTGCATCACGAAGGTGCCTTTCTTTCCCTTTCTTTCGTATAATTTGGCTCGCACTAGCCAAACACACGAACGTACGTCGATCAAGCATGTGTGATAGCACGTTTGACGATCGGGGAAGGTATTAATGCGAAATTCATCATCGTCCGAATTTGTCTTGCATAAGAGCCTTTCTTTTCTTCGTTCTGTCTGTCGCGCTCGCAGTGCTCGCACTACGATCGTCGAGAGCAAGTGCGACGGTTTGTCTTTGCCGGCCGCGGCGACTCTTTCATGTTATTCGAAACATTTTTGTAATCATTTTATCGGGCATTTAACACTTATGTCCAATATTTGATTCCATAGTGTCGCTGAATTTTAATTAAATAGAAATGGAATAATAATTAGATGTTTCTTATTCATTCATTTCGCATTATATTAATCCCCAGAATTCAATATTTCGCGAAATATATTTCGTATTTACCGAGACAATATTGTAACTTTAAATAAATAATTGAGAAACATATAATTGTCATACTATATCAATTTAGTGAAAATCTATGATGGGATCAAAAATTAGCAAGAAATATTAAATGTCCGATAAAATAATTCGAAATGTCCCAAAGAATGCGAATGAACGATCGAGTACGACCAAGGCGCACCGACACACCTGAGCTGGGCCATCGTCTGTGAGACGCGATCGGAGTGCGAGCGCGACAACAGATAAAGGAAAGAGAGGCTCTTATACGAGAAAAATTCGGACCATGGCGTAAACTGCGTTTGATGCCTTCCTCGATAGACGATCGCGCTCTCACACATGCCTGTTCGACCTAAGGCCGTGTGCCTCGATAGAATGAGTGCGGCGGAGCGACGAAAAGAAAGAGATGAAGTAGTTGTTATCACTTGTTACTATGTTGTGACACATGTCAGAGAGAGAAACGAATTATTAGAAAGAGAGGTCACGAAAATCACCTAGGTGAAACAAGCATTAACAGATGTGGATACCCGCGCGCACCCCGTACCCCGCAGTGAAACCATTTATGTTGTTGATTGTACTTGGCCAGAGACAAGACCTTGTCTCTTGATTTTCCCCGCATGTCTCCAACAGATTACATATAAGAATCTACATTACTGACAGAAAAATTATCGTCGCATGGTATGAAATTCTGTTAGTTCGGTTTGACACCGACAGAACTCGCATAGTCGAAAGTGTGATACTGAAAAAGACGAAGCAGACGACTTATGGCATAAAAAAGACGATCTTTTGACATCAAATATCTCGTTACTGGGTGAACCAATGTTTTTGTAATTAGTCTCAATCGACTCGTCTCGACGCTCCCTATAAGAATATCATCGCACTTTTTGCAAAATTTGCCGCTTTCATGCCGTTTGAATACCCCGAAAACCCCGATCTAATATTTCCGGAATAGAGTCAAGGTCTTCTCTCGTACTTGGCCCGAGACAAGGTCTCTTGTATCCGGCCAAGTTATAGGAAAAATGAGATCGGGGTTTTCGGGTTATTCAAACGGCATTAAAGCGTCAACGAAGCACATTTAATCGAGCAGTAAACAAATTCATTAATTAAATGAGGAGAAATCATTTTTTGGGAAATTTAGTTAACTGCATATATTTACTGAAGGATAGTATTGTGTCGATACTGTACAATAATTCGTACTTGCTCAGATTTGTTTGATTTCAAATACTTCGTTTAATGAAATTTATGTTAACGAGCAAACTATTCCGAAGTCACATTCTCTTGTACTTGGCCCATACCTTTGCATTATTTATGCTTTTTTGACGATTTCACTGTACACGAAAAAGTTAGGATGTTTTCCGAACTTTTGAAAGTGATATTTGTCACAATTCCGACTCGAACTGAACTGAAATTTATTATTTCCAGTTACTTCCATCGCAGGACAGTTCCTAAAGTTAAATTCAACAATTTTCACATTAACTACTTCATTTAACCATCAAATATCGTCAACGCTACAGGTTGTCAACAACGAACATCGAACCCGGTAATCGGTACACCAATTACTGGTGTTATCAGATGGTTTTAAAACCGGCGTCGATTCACCGATACGCGTCAGCTCAGACGAGTAAATATCCACACGCCTAACGATAGCTGTAAATGATTTCCTGGAATCGTGAAGTATGTGTCTGTCGATCCTTCCTCGGTATCTCGTCTAACGTTCCAACTGCGTAGACAGTTTTCGCCAGATGAGGGTCGCGATACCGCTCTCAATTATGATAAATTGCATACAATTATGTCGATGCCGGCACGCTTCGCGAACGTCGAGGGGCGAGGGTGGCAAGGGTGGGTCATCTGGCTGATAAAAGGGCAGAGCAAAGGTAGACACGGGAATGAACGATTTGCATGCTACGAACTTAATCAACACCCGCACCTTATGAACGATCCTTTACCACCATCTACGACTAAGGTCTCTTCAAACTCTCTTATCGCGATACGAAAAATGGTCGAACGTCATGCTCGCCAATATTTTTCCCGGCCTGACCCCGGTTAGGAATAATCTCCTGCTTGCATCACAGGGAAACAACGTGTAGGGACACTTAGTATCAACGCGAATATCTGCTTTCCATTTCGTCGTGTAGACCTTCATTAACCTGCTAACTCTTAGTCAATGTCTGTAGTCTGTAGTTGGCCTGGACAGAATTTTCCAGAAAATCGTTACAATCATTTTTAATACGATTTCTGGATCATTATAACATTTTGGGAATCGAAGAAGTTTAGTATGAAAATCTGTTTTAATAATTTAGTAATCAGGTGTAGTATCATTCGTTGAATAATTTGGTACGAATAATAGATTCGTTTACAAAGAAATTCGTAATTTCATATCAGTTAATTGTGCGAACCGTAAATGAGAAGAGAGGCATTGCTATGCTTAATGACAAAGAGACATTTAAATCTTTTAAAGAAACTTGAGGAAACAGTAAGACGCTATGGCAGATATTTATAATAATATTTCTTAAAGAGAATTCCAGTTGAAAAAGGAATTTTCATTTACCTTATTCGATTTAATAGTGTTCCAGACAAAGATTCTTCAAATTTAATAATTATAAATATTAATATACATATAATTATAATTATAAATTGATAAATATCAAAAACAAAATCCGTGACAGCATACTAAATCGAAAAAATAACGAGTCAAATTACCCCCACGGAAATTCAACGTGCCAAACGTATGTGTGCGGTTTCCTAAAAAATAATAATTAGTGTTTCATCGAACAAAAAACCACATTTTTAACGAACTCACGCGGAACTCATTCGCAAACAACTGCAAAGAAATTTCGTTCCGCGGAATATCGGCTTTGCTTATAAAAAAAAGCTGCGATCGTAAATCAATTTTCTTGCCGTTCTTCAGACCCTGTTTTCCCGCGAAATCTTAATTGACGCTATCATGTCATTCGATAAACTTATACCCCTTTATGTGTGTATGTTATTCGTATATGCACCTACATGTACACCCTGCGGAATGTCGTAGCAGAAAAAAAACACTGTGTACCGGTTGTTATTCTTTAGCCACGTATACGGCCACGTATACTTGAAATTGCATTAGCCCGGTGCCGCTATGTGTGAGCCAACTTTTGTCACGCATACTTTGATCGCACACCCTGGCGACCGACGTTAATATACCGCTGACCGTGTAGCAGAATCACAAACCTTTTTACAGCAATGTTTCATACTTCCTTGCAATCTCGGACTACGTATTACAGAAATTCGTTGTCGTGGACAACAACGGGCAAATTTCGTTGGATTTCGACAATGAAAATTGATAACGTTGATTCTTGTATTTTGGGTGTCGGTTTTTTGTAGAAGTAGATATATGTGGCTCGTTTTCGAAAAGGTACTGAATTATTTTAATACTGTATTTTTAATGTTGTTCCTAAATAATTAGACGAATATCATCGAATCGATTTGTAGCCTGAAGTAGTATAGATATACATACATATGTGTGTAAATGCATAAGGAAACTCGCAGCTAGTCATGTAATATTAATTTTATGCATCAAACGAATATTGCAGTTCAACCGTTTCGGCTACCCAAAGGATTCGGAATTTAACAGCAGTAAAGAAACATGAGCTGTTAGTAACTGCCGTAGTAGCTGCTAATAAGCCTGAAGTAACAGGACTTTTAATTATTCGAGAAGACGAACAAGTAAATACTAAACGTAAAATGTCATTTTCATGAATATTTTCTATAGCATCTTTCATAAAAAATGGACTCTAACCCTTTAAATAGAGCTTAACACCCTCCTATGGGATAAGTCTATCGTATTATAGTAAGTTATACACGTGCATTCACAAGTCGTGAATCATTTGTTAATTTAGAATAAGAATGATTGTTTACTGGTTAATTATTATTTGAATGAAACTGTGTGAATTGAGTTTAAATTAAATTTGGTACTTCTATAGCTGGAGACTTCCAGTAACTGGAAATTTCTGATTTTTGAAAATCACGTGTCTATGAAATATCTACGCTTTGAAAACATCAAAAATTTGTTCCTCGCCCAAAAATTTCTGCTCTTTGAAATGTTTGGTACCTGCAAACTTGCACGGATTTTAACTCTCTGCTTGGAAATTGTTAGCACCCAAAAATATCTGCCCTGTGAAACTGTTGCTGCCCGAACATTTCTATGAGATAAAATATCACAGCACGGATCTATGGGCATCTAAATATTTCAGGCCATTCGATCCAATACTGCCCGGAAATTGTCAATATTGCTGATTTGATAACAAGAGATAAATGCAAAAACTTTGCTCATTTGTCATTTTTCGCATCCTGTGAATGACGGTGTACGACTTGAAATTGTCTAGCGCTGACGGGTAATATTTTTTCTTCGCGCCACAAACAAGGAAGATATTTAAAACGGTAATGTTGGCTGTTCCGGCCAGTATATTGTGTACCTCGTAACACCGATTTCAGTAAGAGCAATGTACGTTTATAACCCATCCACATGCTTCTATCGTGTGTACTTAACACGTTGATCGCCACGTCACCCATATCTGGGATACGGCTATGTTTCCGCCCCGTCATCCCTAAACGGGTGACACTATTTTTCGTCCAAATAAATCAGGATTCTGGTGGTAATTTATAGTAATTTTATTTGTAACATAATTATAACGAGTTTAGACAATATAAAGTAAATAAAAACAAAACATTAAAAATATACATACTTATATTAAAATTTGTTTTGAAAACATTATCCTCAAAAAAGCATCGAAAATGCAAAGCTATGGGCCAAGTACAAGAGGATGTGACTTTGGAATAGCTTTCTCGTTAACATAAACTTGATTATACGAAGTATTTGAAATCGAACAAATGCGAGCAAGTACAAATTATTGTACAGCATTGACACGATGCTATCGCTAAGTAAATATATTCAATTAACTAAATTTCCCAAAAAATGATGTCTCCTCATTTAATTAACAAATCTGTTTAGTGCTCGACTAAATGTACATGGTGGCCTGCTTTTTACGAAGGTTCGATGGTGAAAAATAAGCTTAAATAGTTCGGGATGTTCAATATTAAAAGAGAGTTGTTAAAACACAGTATACAGCATGCTTCTTATTGTGCTGAATGAAAATCCTCTAAATATCTCATGAAGTATCTTATTAATTTATGTTATCATCAATCGTTGAAACACATGGCAATATGTATGTGTAATTTTCGTTCAGACACATCCAGATTGTTAACTTGTTAAATTTTTCCACTCAGATGCATCCGAATTGTTAATTTAGAAATGAGTACAAATATCTGTTACGTTACATTGTGGACATCAAGCTTTGTAAAAAGCGGGCCACCAAGTACATTTAGTCGAGCACTAAACAGATTGATTAATTAAATGAGGAGACATCATTTTTTGGGAAATTTAGTTAATTTAATATCTTTACTTAGCGATAGCATCGTGTCAATTCTGTACAATAATTTGTACTTGCTCGCATTTGTTCGATTTCAAATACTTCGTATAATCAAGTTTATGTTAACGAGAAAGATATTCCAAAGTCACATCCTCTTGTAGTTGCTCTATACCTTTGCATTTTCGATGCTGTTAAGTATAGTATTGGTTTTATTAAAATACTTGTTTTTAAAGAAATAATGGAATAAAGAAATCAGGGAATGAACGAATAAGGGAATAAAGGTATCAAGGAATAAATAAGGGAATACAGGAATGAAGGAATAAAAGAATGTAGGAAAAAAAGGAATAAACGGATCTGATTAATATGACGATGATATACGATGGTGTGAAGGAATATACTAAATTTTCCTTTAAACGTTATTTCCTTTTAAGAAATATAGTAATAAGAATTGTGTATTTATAAAATTTCAAAATGTTTTTTGAAGAAGTGATACAAAGAAATCAGAAACACTTCCGAAGCCAGGAAAATTTCACTCTATAGGTGGGTTTCAGATTAATTGTACTATAAGGATGTAGCAGCATGTTAGACATTGTTTAAAAACTTGCATATATTGTGGGTAATATTGAAAAAGAAAATACATTTGAAGGAATTACCAAAATATTAAACATTTAATCATTGCAAGATAGTGCAGGATTTGTATACGTTTGGTTTTTAAATTCTTAATTGGAAAATTATAATAAACATAGAAGTGTACAAAAACGCTTTAATTACACAAAAACCATCTTATTAAAAATATCTAAATTTTAAATAATTGTTTGCATGAATTGCTGAAGAATGCTTTTGATTTCTAGAACTTTTAGAACTTCCATATGGTCCTATGTATATCTTTGAAAATGTTTTGCAATTTACGTACAACAACGTTATCGTGTCTTCTAAACGTACCCGTACTTCAACAATCTATTTGAAGAAAAAATAGTTTTTTTTGAAATCATGAATTTTTTATTACCGTGGCATCTTCTGATCTAATTTTACAGTATATCTACAGAAAAATATTCTAATTTCATTGGTAAAATGTATAGGTAATATCATAACACTGTTATAAACAGATACGGAACAATTTAGAGATTCGATAACCGAGATAGTAAAGTTTCAATGCAAAACATATAACAAAGATTTGTTTACAGTACCGACAACTACACGTTTCGCACGGACCCAACAATTTGCTTACTTTATCACGGAAGACCTGTTTACAGAACAATTTGATTATGTACTAAAAAAAAGTTTGTAGAAATTTGAAGATACGCTTTGACATGTATAGAAGTTCTAGAAACTAAATACCTTTTTACAACAATTTAAGCAACCATTATATTAAATTTATAAATTATGGATAACAGTTAAATATTTTCTGAATTATCGACTAATGCGTGCATCAAGAAGGTGTCTTTCTTTCCCTCTCGTTCGTATAATTATCGTTCTTTCTGTGGTGCGTGACCTACTATGGCTCAGAATATCAACACTGCATTCGACTCCATACTTTGTCTCTATCTTACCGTTACTCCGTCGCGCTCGCACTAGCCAAACACACGAATATGGGCCGAGCAAACAAGTGTGATAGCACGATTCACGATCGAGGAGGATATCAATGCGGAATTCATCATCGTCCGAATTTGTCTTGCATAAGAGCCTTTCTTTTCTTCGTTCTGTCTGTCGCGCTCGCGGTGCTCGCACTACGATCGCCGAGAGTAAGTGCGACGGTGTGTCTTTGCCGGCCGCGGCGACTCTTTCATTTTATTCGAAACCATTTTCTAATCATTTTATCGGGCATTTAACACTTATGTCCATTTTTTGATCCCACGGTGTCGCTGAATTTTAATTAAATAGAAATGGAATAATAGAAAGATGTTTCTTATTCATTCATTTCGCATTATATTAATCCCCAGAATTCAATATTTCGCGAAATATATTCCTTATTTACCGAGACAATATTGTAACTTTAAATAAATAATTGAGAAACATATAATTGTCATACTATATCAATTTAGTGAAAATCTATGATGGGATCAACAATTAGCAAGAATTATTAAAGGTCCGATAAAATAATTCGAAATGTCCCAAAGAATGCGAATGAACGATCGAGTACGACCAAGGCGCACTGACACACCTGAGCTGGGCGATCGTCTGTGAGCCGCGATCGGAGTGCGAGCGCGACAGCAGATAAAGGAAAGAGAGGCTCTTATACGAGAAAAATTCGGACCATGGCGAAAACCGCGTTTGATGCCTTCCTCGATAGACGATCGCGCTCTCACTTATATTTTAAAATTTATTTTTTATTCATTTGAAAAAAAGTCGGCGTTTTATCTGTTTTAAGCGTATTGTTGCGATATATTGTTAAGCCTAAGTTTCAAAAATCAAATACATTTTTTCTACAAATTAAGAAACTATTATGTTAAATTTATAAATTATTGATAAACCTTGAAGATTTTCTGAATACCAATAAGCGACTCTTGTATTTGGTCCGAGACAAGACCTTGTCTCTTGATTTTTTCCGGCATGTCTCAAACAGATTACATAGAAAAATCTACGTTATCGGCAGAAAAATTATCGTCGCATGGTATGAAACAAATGTTAGGGTTTGACACCAGGCTGCGTGACAGACTGAACATGGAGATGGAGATGGAGATGGTGATGGTGATGGAGAAGGAGGAGAGGAAGAAGACGACGTTTCTTACAAAAACCTCGACTTTATAGATCAAAATATCTCGCAAATGGCTTGATGGATCTTCTCGTAGTTAGGCTTAAATTAACCGGGTGGATGTCCCCTACAAGAATATCACCATAGTTTGGAGGAAATATGCGGATTTAATGCCGTTTGAATACCCCGAAAACCTCAATCTAATTTGTCCGGAAAAGAGTAGTTCAGGTCTACCAGTCGGGAACTCTTGTACTTGGCCCGAGTCAAGACCTTAACTCTTGATACCTCTCCCCAACGATTAGTATGATATTTTTTTTGACATTATGGGGTTTTTCCGGTAGCAAAATGACGGAAATTTTATTGAAAAATCGCAATTTTTGCTTCAAACGATCACCAAAAGTTTTAAAATGAAAAAAATAACAATTAGCGATCGCTGGGGGGAGGATTTACTCATTTTCTAACTAAATTTTATTGGTATTTTGATTTCTGATACTTTTCTGCTGAGATACAGTGATCACCGCAACACGCATTTTCGAAAAGCGCTCTCGGAAAAGCTCTGTCACCGGCTTATTTGTTGATATTTTGCAAGCAAAAAATTACAAAATGTTGTTGAAATAATAATATATAATGTGCAAAAGGTTCGAACAAATTTGCTTTATTCGTTCGTCTGAAAAGAAATCGCAAAGAAAGTGTTTTTTTTTGCCCTAAAACCCTTAATCCCCCCTTAACAAAATAATTGCCATCAATGAATGTCCACCAATTTATTCCAGCTGAAGCCACAGACAATATGTATATCCAAGTTTTACTGAAAGTCGCTAAAAATACCCCACATATAATCACATCCGTCTACCGCAAAATTTTCCCCACCTTTCTCTTCAACTGTTTCGCTGTTACATGTAAAAACCAAATGTGTACACTAAACGGCAAAAAAGATGACCGGTTAATCCAAAGCATGCTATGGTTTAACCGCTCATCTTTTTACCGCTTAGTGTACAACGACGCCTTAATATCCAAAGTCGACTATGAAAGGTAATATATTAAATATTTAACGCCGAAATTTTTTTTCTTCCACCGATAGTCAAAGAATTTCGAAAACATAACTGTAATCCTTGCGGTTGTACGTCTCCGACGTAAACAACTCACTTGTGTAGCAAGGGCGATTACGGTGACGCCGACGTGTCGTGTCCATTCACGGAGGGTACAAAACTGACACCGATTGTACGTTAGCCGCCATTGAAACGTCCGCGGAACCCCGGTCAACAATGATTACCAACGAATCCAAATAAAAACAGAACACTAACAGAGGTGCTTCATCTGTTTCAGAATGCTGGCAGCTGGTGATAAAGAGCATGAACGTGCCGGCGATCGTGAAGGCCGGGGAAACCGACTACGTGATCCTGGATTGTGAGTACGACCTGGAGAACTCGTCGAGTGTCGGATTAGTTGTGAAATGGTTCTTCAACAGCAACAAGGTGACCTATCAGTGGATTTACGGAAGGGACCCTTTAGCAGCGGAGCCGGTGGAGAAGTACATCGACTTGATGGACAAAGCCAGCGACGATCCGTACACCAAGTACCGAGCCATGAAATTGAATAAGCCTGGTATCGATCTTACCGGGGAATATACGTGCGTCATATTCACTTACAAGGAAGAGGAGTCCGCCAAGGGATCCTTGGTTGTCTACTGTAAGTACCTCTGATTGATTAAGAGCGTTGGGCACCCAAGCCTTTTCCAAGGGTTTACGTCATTCGTTTTACTGATCGTAATTGTTGATCGATATATTTGTTGTTAAAATGATTCAGATGTCATTTTTCCGACAACAGTTCAAGACACAAGCGTTAGCTTTCGGATTTTTGAAAAAAGTTTTCATTTAATTGAAATATGGCTTTGTAAAATAATCTTTTTCTAGATACGTTTTTTAAAAAATCCAGTTATTTTTACAATATGATCTCATTTGCTAACATCGGTCTGTTTAGGTCTTGTTAACGTATGGCGTAAACCGTGTTTTCGACCGATTTTCGCCGTTTTCATGAAATACCATTGTGACACAACAGCAATACAACGGTGATATAACTTTTATCAATCCGCTGCCACTGTCCCATGCGTAAGTCGTTCTTCGTGAAAATCGAAACAAGTGAATTGTTCGATGTCGTTAAGATTTTTGACGAAAACTGTACTTTCTGCGAGTAGCAAGAAAGGATAACGATAATCCATTCTATACCAAAAATTAAACTATGTGTGGTATTTGTATTTTTGATCAAGGAATATTATATGAAAGTCTGATTGCATGATTGCGAGTTGTGATTAAAAAGTATTTAGACGAGTGTCAAGAGCGAGCGAGGAGTGTTTGCATCGAGTGATTGCGTAAGGTGTGAAGAAAATGTGTTTGTATCGTGTGACAGTTTTTCCGTTGCATGTTTCGAGTGGGTCTTTGTGCATGGAACGAGGAAGAGTGCGGGTGAACCATGACCGAAGACGGTGCGTGTCACGAGTGTGAGAATGCGTGAATCTGTTTGTGAGAGAATTGATATTGTATGCATGTGTATGAAAAAGTGCGTCAGGGCGACGTCGCGAGTTAGTTGAGAAAGAGATTAGTTGCGAGAAGATTTGGATGCCAGGAGTATTGTGAGGAGTTGCGAGGAATTGTGAGGAGTAGTGTTGCTAGTAGTTTTATTGTGAGGAGACTGTTTTCGGGAGTTATTAATTATTAAGTATTAGCAATAAACACTTTTTATACTATTAAAATCAGCATCTTGTTTCCCACCACGGAATATCCCACATACGTATATTAATTAATTGACTGAATGATTAAATTACTTTTCAAAATAGTTGTGTCACTTGGACGACAATATTTTATTGTTCTTCAGATTTGAGTATTCGATTTCAATATGGAGGGACTTAAATGTGCAATGAAGAAGCGACGGTCGCCCTTCCCACGCTAATCTTTCCACTCTTGTTTTTTAGTTTTTACTCTCGAGATGATTTCGTACGTAATTTGGAGTGGTTTAAAGAGTTAATGAGCTAGCCAACCGTAGATCTGATAACTCGACTCGTTTCTGAAAAAAATACGAATGACAGTAGCTTTCGAGTTATAAAAAGACACGAACGAAGAGTTGCTTATGGACCACTCTTTATTCGAAATTAATAATTCTCCAAAAGAAGCTAAAATGGATGAATCGACTCGCAGAAATTGAACGGTCGGAATTCTGTACACTAAATGTATGTATTTGTATGTATATACGTACGTTTGTACATGTATACATGTAACTATAGTTTAAATGGTACTTTGATCTTTCACCTGCAGCAGTACACATCGACATTTTCGCAGCAACTGCCTGCTGTGTTTTTCCTTTGTTTCCGTCGTTAGCATTGTCCGAAATACTGATTGGAAGTCGTATCTACGAATCATGCAGCATAGATTATGACGAATTAATCCGATCACATTACCAACTCCCTCTTTACGAGATTGGTGATGTATGTTTATCTATCAATTGGCTATGTTGAGTCTCGCATAAGTTTGGAAATTCCTGCAGAACATTGGATACTCTTGTGGGATATGGAATTCTGAGCTGCGTGATTGAGAAGTTTGAAAGAGAAGTATTTGGACTGATTGTGAGTGGCAACAACGAGTGTAGAGTGTTTGGACCGAGTGACTGCGTAAGGTGTGAAGAAAGAGTGTTTGGAACGTGCGACAGATTATTCGACTAATTCCGGTTGAATGTTTGGATTGGCTGTTTGTATATGGAACGTGGAAGAATGCGGGTCACCCGTGACAAATGACGGTGCGTGTCACGAATGTGAGAATACGTGAGTTCATCAGAGAGAAAATACAAAATTGTAAATGCGTATCAATAAAGACGTCAGGGCGACATCGCGAGGATTCGTGTGTCAGGATCTGTGTTGCTTAGAGTATTGAGAGAGAGTCGCGAGAGTATTGAGAGTACAAGTCCAGAGAGGGGACTTTGCGATGAATCGCGAGATATTAATTTAAAGTCCACGTGCGTGTGTGACTTTAATACTAATTATTGTTAAACATTAACTAATGTTCCCGAATTACCACTAATTATAAGTAGACGATGAATAACATCATCATTCAAACAACAGCATTTTCTACACTCTTTTTAAGTATATGATTTTATAACAGACAAGATATATCCCTCAAACGATCTTTGTTAGATAATTTAAATAAAAGTGGAATATATAAGTATCTTCGCAAGATTGTACACCTAAGGCTTTCTTGCTTTTTACAGCAGCTACACCCTGAAATTTTTATGCTCGGAAAATTTCTCAGGTAAACTTTCAATTTTCAAAGATCCCGCGACTAAAAATTTCTTACCATTCAGGTACCTAAATTTCTAAGATAAACTTTCTTCTTCCGAAGTGTTCGCGTCTGAAGAATTCCTTCCCTCCGCAAAGTTCCTGTGCCACGACATACTCGAGAAATTTTTAAATTGGAAATTTGGATACTTACAGACGTTCACGAAGTGCCTTCCGTCTCACTCATCCCACAGGAATCAGTTTTTCGGCAGCGATCACAGAGAGAATTTCTGAACAATTATAAATGAAAGCCGTATATCTTCCTAGACTATCTGAAAAGGCGCATTTTTTAAATAATCTTTTGTTTCAAAAGATTTTTGATAATAGTGGCCCCGCGGCAAGATGAGATTGCAAACATTGAGGGCTGAAGGGGGGGGGGGGAGAAGGCGTCTTACGGCTGGATTTATACGAAATGGGTCACGTGGCACATCATTTAGGGGTGCTCTTTCACTTGGACTGGGTATTTTGAAAACTCAATAATATCTTTGCAACATACTGCTTTAGGAAATTACAATTAAATTGTATCTATCCAATATTATCATTACATTTTAAAGAATAATAGACGCAATACAATGATTCGTTAAGTATGTGAAATTGTAATGGTATAATTACCGAAGATTAACCTTATCCCTATTTTCTGAAAATGAATGGGTATGGACTTCATCAAAAAGACCAATAAAAACGTTGCACGGGCAAAAGATGGTGCACAGAGTGTAACAAACACATATTTTCGCCTTAATTTACAGCATGAATTACACGAGAATTCAAGCGATGGCCAAATAGATTTGCATATGAATACTATTTCCTCTTGTTCTTTATTTAAATTTCAAGCAAAAAGATCATACAAATTTAAATTTAATTATGATCGACGAAATGAATGTGTGAAGAAACACAATCGCATCGTTTTCCCTTAAAAAATACAGAAATTTCATTAATGATACGTAATCAAGAGACAAGGTTTTCTCTTGGGACAAGTAAACCGGGCCTACCTAAAGATGAACCATCTCAGGGGAGTAGTGCGGCGAGGGAACTGACTTTGCCTTTCACACGACAAACGGCGGCGTTGTGGCGCGTCACAAAGGCAAAATCAATCCCCTCGCCGCACTATCCCCTGAGATGGTGCATCTTTAGGTTGGCCCGGTGTACAAGAGTCCCCGACTGGTATTCAGAAAATCTTCAAGGGTTGTCAATCATTTATAAATTTAATAAAATGGTTTCTTAAATTGTTGAAACAATGCATTTAATTTGTAAAACTTAGGCTTAACAATAAATTGCAACAATAGGCTTAAAACCGATTGAACGCCCACGCCTTTTTTGAAATACTAACGATGTCACCGAAATAAATAAATTAATAAAAAATAAATTTCGTTAAATATTAATAAATTGTGTGGATATAACTCGAAATGAATGAATAAGATACGTCTAATTATTATTCTATCAAGAGATATGGTCTTGTCTCGGGCCAAGTGCAAGAGGCCCCGCCTGGAGACACCTTGACTCTATTCCGGAAATATTAGATCGGGGATTTCGGAGTATTCAAATTGCATTAAAGCAGCAAATTTCTCAAAAAGTAAGATGATACTCTTAAAGACAGCGTCGAGACGAGTCGATTCAGACTAATTACAAAATCATCGGTCCACCCAGTTACGAGATATTTCATGTCAAAAGTACGACTTTTTGATGTAATACGTCGTCTGCTTCGTGTTTTCCAGTGTCACACAGTCGATCATGCGACATACATCGGTGTCAAACCCGAACTAACATATTTTCACACAATGCGACGATAATTTTTCTGTCGGTAATGTAGATTTTTATATGTAATCTGTCGGAGACATGCCGGAAAAAATCAAGAGGCAAGGTCTTGTCTCTGGCCAAGTACAATCAACAGCATAAATGTGGTTTCACTGCAGTGTACGCGGGTATCTACAATACTAATGCTTGTTTCACCTTGGTGATTTTCGTGCCCTCTCTTTCTAATAATTCGTTTCTCTCTCTGACGTGTGTCGCAGTATAGTAAGAAGTGATAACGACTACTTCATCTATTTCTTTTCGTCGCTCCGTGGTACTCATTCTATCGAAGCACACGGACTTAGGCTGGACAGGCATGTGTGAGAGCGCGATCGTCGATCGAGGAAGGCATCAAACGCGGTTTTAGCTATGGGCCGAATTTTTCTCGCATAAGAGCCTATCTATTCTTCCTTCTGTCTGTCACGCTCACACTTCGATCGCAGCTCACAGACGATGACCGAGCTCAGGTGTGTATGAGCGCCTTCTTCGATCGCGATTGTTTATTCATATTCTTCGGGACATTTCGAATTATTTTATCGGACATTTAATATTTCTTACTAATTTTTTATGCCATCATAGCTTTTCAATAAATTGATATAGTATGACAATTATATGCTTTTCAATCAATTATTTATATAAAGTTACAATATTGTCTCGGTAAATAAGGAATAAATTTTGCGAAATATTGAATCATAGGGATATACATAACTCGAAATAAAGGAATATGAAACATCTAATTATTATTCCATTTCTATTTAATTAAAATTCAGCGACACTGTGGGATCAAAAAATGGACATAAATGTTAAATGCCCGATAAAATGATTCGAAAAATGTTTCAAATAAATTGAAAGTGTCACCGCGGCCAGTAAAGACACATCGTCGCACTTACACTCGGCGATCGTAATGCGAGCACTGCAAGCGCGTCAGACAGAACGAAGAAAAGAAAGGCTCTTATGGAAGACAAATTCGGACGTTGATGAATTCAGCATCGATACCTTCCTCGATCGTCAAACGTGCTGTCACACATGCTTGATCGGCCAACGTTCGCATGTTTGGCTAGCGCGAGCGCGACGGCGCGACAGAAAGATAGAGACAAAGTATGCAGTCGAATGCAGTGTTGTTGATATCCCGAGCCATAGTACGCCTCAAAGAGAACGAATTATACGAAAGAGAGGGAAAGAGAGACACCTTCCTGATGCACGCATTAGTACGTAATTCAGAAAGTATCAAACTGTTATCAATAATAATTTAATGTAATGGTTACATAAATTGTTATAAAAAGGTATTTAGTTACTAGAACTTCGATACATGTCAAAATGTCTTTTCAAATTTCTACAAACTTTTCTTTAATACATAATCAATTGGTTCTGTAAACAGGTTTTCCATGATAAAGTAAGCAAATTTTTAGGTCTGTCCGAAATGTGTAGTTATCGGTACTGTTAACAAATCTTTGTTACATGTTTTGCATTGAAACTTTACTATCTCGGATATCGAATCTCTAAATTGTTCCGAATCTGTTTCTAACAGTGTTATGATATTACCTACACATTTTAACAATGAAATTAGTATATTTCTCTGCAGGTATACTGTAAAATTAGATCATTAGATGCCACTGTGATAAAAAAATTCATGATTTTAAAAAAACTATTTTTTATTCAAATAGATTGTTGAAGTATAGGTACGTTTAGAGGACACGATAACGTTGTTGTATGTAAATTGAAAAACATTTTCAACGATATACATAGGACCATATTGAAGTTCTAAAATTTCTAGAAATCAAAAGCATTCTTCAACAATTCATACAAATAATTATTTGCAATTTAGATATTTTTAATAAGATGATTTTTGTGTAATTAAACCGTTTTTTTACACTTATATGTTTATTATAATTTTCGAATTGAGAATTTAAAAACCAAACTTATACACATCCTGCACTATCTTGCAATAATTAAATGTTTAATATTTTTGTAATTCCTTCAAATGTATTTTCTTTTTCAGTAGTACCTACAATATATGCAAGTTTTTAAACAATGTCTAACATTCTGCGAGAACCTTGTATACTTGACCTGAAACGTACCTATAGATTGAAATTTTCCTGGCTCCGGAAGAGTCTCTGATTTGTTTGTATCACTTCTTCAAAAAACCCTTTGAAATTTTATAAATACATAATTCTTATTACTATATTTCTTAAAAGGAAATAACGTTTAAAGGAAAATGTAGTATATTCCTTCACATCATCGTATATCATCATCATATCACCATATTAATCAGATGCATTTATTCCTTGATTTTCCTACATTCTTTAATTCCTTCATTCCTGTATTTCCTTATTTATTCCTTGATACCTGCATTCCCTTATCCTTTAAAAACATTATTACTTTAAAAACAAGTATTTTAATAAAACCATTACTATACTTAACAATATTCTACGAATGAAGTGAAATCAGTAAAAAGCATCGAAAATGCAAAGGTATAGACCAAGTACAAGAGGATGTGACTTTGGAATAGCTTTCTCGTTAAAATAAACTTGATTATATGATGTATTTGAAATCGAACAAATGCGAGCAAGTACAAACATTGTACAGCATCCACACGATGCTATCGCTAAGTAAATATATTAAATTAACTAAATTTCCCAAAAAATGATGTCTCCTCATTTAATTAATAAATCTGTTTAGCGCTCGACTAAATGTACTTGGTGGCCCGCTTTTTACGAAGCTTGATGTCCAAAATGTAACGTAACAGATATTTGTACTCATTTCTAAATTAACAATTCGGATGCATCTGAGTAGAAAAATTTAACAAGTTAACAATTTGGATGTGTCTGAACGAAAATTACACATACATATTGCCATGTGTTTCAACGATTGATGATAACATAAATTAATAAGATACTTCATGAGATATTTAGAGGATTTTCATTCAGCACAATAAGAAGCCCGCTGTATACTGTGTTTTAATAACTCTCTTTTAATGTCGAACATCCCGAACTATTTAAGCTTATTTTTCAGCATCGAACCTTCCTAAAAAGCCGGCCACCAAGTACATTTAGTCGATCACTAAACAGATTTATTAATTAAATGAGGAGACATCATTTTTTGGGAAATTTAGTTAGTTTAATATATTTATTTAGCGATAGCATCGTGTCGATACTGTACAATAATTTGTACTTGCTCGCATTTGTTCGATTTCAAATACTTCGTGTAATCAAGTTTATGTTAACGAGAAAGCTATTTCAAAGTCACATCCTCTTGTACTTGGCCTATACCTTTGCATTTTCGATGCTTTTTGCTGTATATACAGGGTGTCCCATTAACTTGGACGCACCCGGAACCAGGTGATAGCTGAGATAATTCTAATATAGGGATGTAACATTCTCAACGTCCTATCTCAATTCGTGGCCGAGTTATTAAAGAAAAACGACAGCCACTCAAAGGGCTCCGTTAGGCTCGGCCGCGCGACAGTAGAAGTTCTGCACCAATAGGGTACCGAACCAGTAGGAACTGTCGCGCGGCCGGGCCTAACGGAGCCCTCTGAGTGGCTGTCGTTTTTCTTTAATACCTCGGCTACGAATTGAGATAGGACATTGAGAATGTTACATCCCTATATTAGAATTACCTCAGCTATCACCTGGTTCCGGGTGCGTCCAAGTTAATGGGACACCCTGTATACATACATAAACCTCGGCTCCTCGTGAGTGGCAACGCTAAGTTTGATTAGAAGTAGGGAGTCAAGCGAATTTACGTATCGCGTGCTTCGTGACGCACGGTAAGTTCGTAGTGTGTCACGATATGCGAGATTTTTACACGTTGCATACGCCGCGATGTGACAATCTCTACAGCGCAGTGATGCCGTATGAAACGATCTTAATGAAAGTTATTCTAACGTCGCATAAACTTAAGATTTTAACATCAACTAGAGAATGTTAAGCATAGTTTAATAGAAATTCAAAATGTAGATGCAAAGTTGCGAAGTAGCACCAAGAAAGCTTGATATACGAAAAAATAGAAAAAATAATAATTTACACGGTACAATTATTTTTTAGACTGGAAAATGTAGAAACTCCGGGGTACG
Organism: Mimumesa dahlbomi; assembly: GCA_917499265.3. NCBI lineage: Eukaryota > Metazoa > Arthropoda > Insecta > Hymenoptera > Crabronidae > Mimumesa > Mimumesa dahlbomi. The sequence continues at coordinate 2,192,309 of OU824118.1, read as the reverse complement.
AAAATTTGCAGTCTGAGGTGTTTCAGTGCGCAGAAAATTTCAAGTCTAAAATATTCAAAACGCAAATTTTACAGGACTTAAAAGCTTGAAAACGTCTTGACTTTTGACCCTGCTTATAATTAATAATAATTATTCCAACTTAATATAATACTGTATAATAATAGGAATGTCGAACGAGTTAATAAATTGCATGATGTTTGAGATTCGCTGGGAAAGATGGAAATGCGTGGTAATTACTAACGCACAGTTAATGTGTTTTTTGTTTATTTAAACAATACACGCGATAACAATGTTGAGTATTAAGTAACTAAAGTGAGTTGTATGACAAATAAGAAAGGCTACACAATTGTATTTATTCGTGAACGCGACCGCTACGCAATTATAGCAACGATGACTTGATACCGAATGGCGACGGCGGAAGCGTGGTTGCGAGGCCCAGAAAGGTCCGGGGTCCACAAGCACGGCCGCTGGTGACGTCTCCAAGCGGCGTTAGTGCGTAAGTGCGTGTGTCCAGCAGGTGTAGCCATCGTGAGGATGCGACTGCTGTTCACAGCCACATTCTTCAACACATGATCTAACCAAACGAATTGCAAAAAAACTATGGTTTGAATTATAAAGTCCACCACTATTCAAACTATCGCTATCACACCTTTTTTAAATAAGAAAAAACTCGAACCTTCTAATTATCGTTGAATAAGAATTAATTCATTTGATGCTGAAACTAATGTAACCCAGACATCTTCCGTAACAAAAAAGACTGTCTAAAGTATCTTTTAAAAAGCAGCACAAAACGCGTTCAGCATAAATGTACTCTGTCTAAAGCTGCGTAGACCGAAAATTCCCCAACAAGTGGAAACCTAATTTTGTAAATAAATCTTTAATAATAATTCACACACAAAAATTGTGGGTTCAACCGGAATGGAAATGAATGGAAAATGCAGAAAATGTGAATGCGTGTCTCGGTTTCTTCTCTAGATAAAAGTACTGAATTGCTTTCAATGAGGTAACGCTTTGCAATCAGTACTTTTCAGTTCTCTGTGGTAAGGACTTCTGATTTAAATGAGAGGGGAAACAGAAAAGGAACAATAAAGGATTCCATTGAAACTTTTCTCGGGAATCATTTAATGTGCCGCTATTAATCTTTGTTATAATTGCATAATAAACAATATGATACCTTTTCAACGGGAAAATATGTACTTCGTTCCTTGTATTTGTAGCGCAGACCTGAAAGCATTCGTACTTTATTCCAGGAACGTTTATTATTTATAAATCGATAGGTTTTTGTCTATCAAACACACAGGATAAAAGTTAAATTCTCTTGTAAGCGACGAAATTGTAGCGCGACGGTATAATTTCCTAGAAAAACGTTCCCCGTTAGTTGGCTTCATTGTCACAGAATTAACGGTACTTCCTTTACTTCAGTATTTCAATATTTTTGAAATATTGAAGTGCATGGGAGGAAATGTAACGTTTGACTTTCAAGTATTTTAATGGCTTCCTCTTTCTGTAGTAACTCATAATTAATTAAAGTGTTTCATGTTGTTTCCCTAGGATGGTACAAGTTTCAAGTAATTTTCTATTTCTTTCCTCGCTGAAACTTCCATTTCTATATGAAGGTGATCTCCGTCTTTAAACCGTGACCGCGAGAACACCGCTCCTTGCAAGGAAACTTTTCCTCGAAATGAACATGAAACATCTGAGACGCAGCAGCCAGGATTCCCTAATTTCATCAAATTAATACCTCTCGCTTTACATCTTCCCTGTAGCTCTTGTTATATTTGATAATGTCAATTATTTAATCTCATTAACGGTCCATAGAGTTCGTGGAATGCTCTGCTGTGTGTGTTATATCGTTTGAAGACATGTTTCGGCAATGATTACATAGCGAAAGTTTCGGATTATTCGATTTTTCAAACTGTATCGTTTATTGGGTGTGGAATTCGACAAGAATGATGTTTCATCGAACGTGTAACGGTACGTACCCTTAGTGATCACTATCCACAAGAACGGACCTTACTTTTTATGAATAGGTTCAGGACAGTCCGATAAAGAAGTAGGAAACCTTTATCACTAACATACATTTATTCAAAATTTCTTAATATCTACTGTGCATTTCCTTAATTTCCTACGCAATAACTCATTCTTCCATACTTGTCGCATTTTCTTATTTTTATTCTTTTAAATGTACTTCCCTGCGCTACCGATTATTATACAGGGTGTAACAAAAATTCTGGAACACTTTAGGTTTATGGATAGAACGCATAAAAAAAAGAAAAAAAAGTCTTATAAGTTGTGGGCGCATCCTACCCCCTGTCGAGATACAACCCCTTTTGTAAAAAATGTTTAAAAAATCATATCTCCGAAATGGTACGTCGTAGAAGACCCGTTTTGATTGCAATATAACCGGAGAAGATCAAAGATAATAGAAAAAAATATATAATTGCTGCGATTATTGCTGTTAAATAGCATTTATTCTTGTTTAATCCAAACAACGTCGATTACCTATATCATAGCAGGTTTGTAACAACTTGCAAAAAATTGACGGCATTCACTAAATCTTCCTTTGCGTAGATAGTGATATTTTTTTCGTAAACTTTAGTCTCTTCCGGTTATATTGCAATTAAAATCGGTCCTCTACGACGTACCATTTCGGAGATATGATTTTTTAAAAATTAGTTACAAAAGGGGTTGTATCTCGATAGGGGGTGGGTTGCGCCCACAACTTATAAGACTTTTTTTTTTCTTATCTTTATGCGTTCTATCCATAAACCTAAAGTGTCCCAGAATTTTTGTACACCCTGTATACAAGAGTACCTACGCTGTTTCTTATGCTATTACCGGCGCACTCACGCTCGCATACGTACACTCAATCAGCTGTTCGGCGACGCTGTTTTCGCTCGTTTTCCCTCACACTCGTGTCTTTCGTCGTCTCACTTACACTCGACTTAATCTATTTTCGGCTTTAAATGCTACAAACGTTACTTTTATCACTCGTCTCATGCACTAAAATAGTGGGGAAAGGATCGCGGAACGATGGGGGAGATCGGGGTCTGATCGCAATGACCAGCCGCTACTCCTTAATGTAAAGGGTTTTTATTTAAGTAAATTTGGATAGGTAAGATGCCTCTGTGGAGATAGGACCGGACGCAATGACCGGGTGTTACTTCTTCCAGGGAGGACTGCCCTTCTCGAGATAGGTCATAGCGCAATGCCGTGGTGTTACTTCCGTATCCGGTAATCCGGTATTCCGTATCGAGTAAATGTACTTGGTGGCCCGCTTTTTACGAAGGTTCGATGGTGAAAAATAAGCTTAAATAGTTCGGGATGTTCGACATTAAAAGAGAGTTGTTAAAACACAGTATACAGCGGGCTTCTTATTGTGCTGAATGAAAATCCTCTAGATATCTCATGAAGTATCTTATTAATTTATGTTATCATCGATCGTTGAAACACATGGCAATATGTATGTGTAATTTTCTTTCAGACACATCCAGATTGTTAACTTATTAAATTTTTCCACTCAGATGCATCCGAATTGTTAATTTAGAAATGAGTACAAATATCTGTAACGTTACATTTCGGACATCAAGCTTCGCAAAAAGCGGGCCACCAAGTACATTTAGTCGAGCACTAAACAGATTTATTAATTAAATGAGGAGACATCATTTTTTGGGAAATTTAGTTAATTTAATATATTTACTTAGCGATAGCATCGTGTGGATGCTGTACAATGATTTGTACTTGCTCGCATTTGTTCGATTTCAAATACATCGTATAATCAAGTTTATGTTAACGAGAAAGCTATTCCAAAGTCACATCCTCTTGTACTTGGCCTATACCTTTGCATTTTCGATGCTTTTTACTGATTAATTTTATTCTAAACATTTCTAATTATTTTATCGGGCATTTAAGTAATATTTGTTTTCAATATTTTTAAATTTATTTTTTATTCATTTGAAAAAAAGTCGGCGTTTAATCTGTTTTAAGCGTATTGTTGCGATATATTGTTAAGCCTAAGTTTCAAAAATCAAATACATTTCTTCTACAATTTAAGAAACCATTATGTTAAATTTATAAATTATTGATAAACCTTGAAGATTTTCTGAATACCAATAAGCGACACTTGTATTTGGTCCGAGACAAAACCTTGTCTCTTGATTCTTTTCCGGCATGTCTCAGATTACATAGAAAAATCTACGTTATCGGCAGAAAAATTATCTCGCATGGTATGAAACATATATTAGAGTTTGACACCGGGCTGCGTGACAGGCTGAACTAGGAGATGGAGAAGGAGGAGAGGAAGAAGTCGACGTTTCTTACAAAATCCTCGACTTTATAGATCAAAATATCTCGCAAATGGCTTGATGGATCTTCTCGTAGTTAGGCTTAAATTAACCGGGTGGATGTCCCCTACAAGAATATCACCATAGTTTGGGGGAAATATGCGGATTTAACGCCGTTTGAATACCCCGAAAACCTCGATCTAATTCTTCCGGAAAAGAGTAGTTCAGGTCTACCAGTCGGGAACTCTTGTACTTCGCCCGAGTCAAGACCTTAACTCTTGATAATAGGAAATAAGTAAAGGTATTGTCAGGAGGATCTCGGATAGTGGAGTAAAAGAACACAACCTCACTTGAAAGCGCGTGATTTTGTCCGGTGGTTTGATTTGTCACGCGCTTTCCAAATTATTATATCACAACTCTGTCGAACCCCTCGAGCTGTCCCGAGCGCGGGGAAAACAGCAAGAGTCGTATGAAACGTCTATAATAATAAAAAGAGTACTATACTTAATATCATTCTACGAATGAAGTGAAATCGTCGAAAAAGTATCGAAAATCCAAAGGTATAGGCCAAGTACAAGAGAATGTGACTTTGGAATAGCTTGCTCGTTAATATAAACTTCATTATACGAAGTATTTGAAATCCAGCAAATGCAAGCAAGTACATATATCACCGTTATATCTACCGTTACATGTATCATCGAGATTAAAGCAGTGGATGGAATGTACACACTTATATGAAAGATTTCATGTGTGATAACTTTGGATCAGCTGTAGTCAGTAATATTAAGTAGGTCACTAGCAGGGCGACGTAATATGTTTAAAGAATATTCACACCGAAACTTTATAATAATGTGGGGTTTTAGAAATTAAGCAGAGTGAGTGTCGCGAGAATCTGAGTGTTGTCGAGTGTATGAACGTGTTTGTCAAATGTTGTTGTAAGAAAGAGAAAGTATGCAGGTTAGGGTGGGTAAAAAAAATCGACTATTTTTTTTTAAATTATAATCATCAAACTTTAATCGTCAATATCTTCTAAACGGTAAGATTGACGGTAAAAATATAAGAGTCCTTTTTTGTAGATTGTTCAATTTACAACAAAATTATATATTTACTTTTGCAAATCGATAAAGTTATGAGCAAGATAAGAATTTTTTTCTAAAGGACTGCGTAAAAAATATAAGACTATAATGCGAAGGGCCTTCCCATTAAAATTAAGAGCTCAGCTTTGCTGAGAGTTTTCTAGAGGTGTCTACGAACCAATTTTTCTGTGTAATTTAAAAAAAAGTCGATTTTTTTTACCCACACTAATACAGGTATATGACGGGCAAGGAAAGTGGTTGAAGAGTGACCAGCATGAGTGTTTTCATGGAAAACCCGGTCATCTCATCGGCGACGGTCTGCCGGCCTTTGTAGGTATAAGGGATGCATGCGAGTGAGATGGAAAGAAGCGCGAGTGAACGCGAATGAAGAGTGAGTGAGAAAAATGTGTGTATAAGGAAGCGAATGAGAGTCGAACGGAAGAGAATGATAGTTGAACGAGAGGAAGAAGGGTGTGACGTTTTGCGAGAGTTGTTTTGAGAGTTTTGTGAGTTGCGAGTGCAGGACTAAGATTCCTATTTTGTGAGTTTTATCAGAATAGATCATTTTTATGTAGTTCATTTATCAGAAGAGTATCGTGTCTTGAGAGTTTTTGTAAACAAACCCTAAACAATCATCTTTTCCCACAAAATTGGAAACTTATTCGGGATTTCAAACAACAAACAACTATCATCTTTATTCCCAGAATAATATCAATTCTTTTCAAAGCTGCATCTGAAAAGCAAGTCTTGGCGCATGATACACAATTTTTCTCAGGTTATTAAACATCTGCAATCATAGAAAACACCATAGTTGTTTATAATAAACAAAACTACATTTGTATGACCGTGGAATAATGAACGATTGTCTTCAGAAACTAATGAAATTAATTCCATACTGTAAAGTAAATTTTGAAATAACGCAATTCAAACGTTTATAAGAATTTGGGCAATTATTTTGTTCATGCAACAGTACAATTGGGTAATTGATAATTCCCAATTCTGTCTACTTTTGTTTTGTGCAGTTAATAAGGATGTTCGAAATGAGCGATGCAACTATTACAAATTCAAATGAAAATGAACGCCGGACTGAGTTAACGTAGAAAAACAATTAATTGCAATTTAATATCACTCCGCTCCACCATATGTATAACGAATTCTGCGAATGTCTCTTAACTAATTCAACAGACACTTATTGTCGGATGACGTCTCATACCGGTTAACATTCTCTCTCCTGTGCGAATATTTACACCCAAACATACGTGCGCGTATCACACGGCATCTTACACTTGTTTCAACTGTTATCACACACCCTGGATAATCTCTCCCCTACTGCCTCCAAAATGCTTTCGGTTGACATTCCTCTGGGACTTCCTTGTTCCCTTCTCAGCACATGTTTGCCTCGTGTATACGTACATACAGAATGTTTCACGATAATCTTCCATACTTCCGTCTCTTTTTTCTTAATTAAATGTTTTTTAGTGGGGATGAAATCAAATTTATTCGAGGACACCGTGACGGGCGTTAACTTATTTTTTATGAACTTGGCAAAACTTTTTATTTTGTGGTTGGTATTATCCGAACGAAATTAAAGTGTTCCTATCAATCATTTTATATAAAAACATTTTAATTGTTTTTCCGATCTTCAACACAAATATCTTGAGAATTTACGAGATATGCATCTATTTCTGAATTACCGGTATTTGAATAGAAATTATTTTTACAACTGTACTCAGGTAATGGTTAATTTAGTATCGACGAGAACTGACAGAAATAACTTTTAGGCGGTATGAAACAAATGTATTTTTTTACTTTAATTAATACGAACTACGTTAAATGCAGAAGTTTCAATTTAAACTTTCAAAATGGGAATTTGTCCGACGTTAGGAGCTTCGTTCCACTGTAAAAGGCAGATGACTATCAATGAAATTCCTTAAATCGTATTAGTAACGTGTACGTGATAAAAGAAAATGGAATCTAACACGCTTTTTGATAAAAAAATTGACTTCCATCAACTGTACGTAAGTATAAGGAATTTCGAAGTGATCTATCGTTACTCCTTACGATGACACACGCACGATTTATTTCCTCCGGTACTCCATAGTTCTTACCGCGACAGCCACTGCACGAAAATAAAAGTTACCGACCGTGCGATAAATCGAGCGAAAAGACCGACTTGAGAAACGTCCAGTATTATCGCGATAATGCTGCGTCGTCTTCTACAGGCCATACCGGTATATCCATTACTGTTACCTTTTTATTTCCGCTGCTGTAAGTGTGCCTCCCGCGAAATATCCGCTTCAGGCCTTGTATCCTGTGTCACGGTTCGGTAGATACTGGTAAATTTCTTCGGCTTCAACCTTCGTTAATATCTATGGCGCATTCGACGCTTATAGCTTATTTAATACTTCGTGTTACTTCTTGATTGAGTTCCAGACAGGTTTAACTAATATTTTTTAGTTTGATGGGCGATTTGTTTTACTTATTTTTTTGTGGTCTTATTTGTACATGTTTTCTATTTTATTTCGTGTTCCGTTGCAGAAGGATTCCAAATTGGTTGTGCGGAGGAGTTTCGGAGTGTAGAAATTATGGGAATTCGAAGCTCAGATATTGTAAACAGCAGAAATTTGAAGACGGCATTTTTCAAAGCACACAATTTTCAACAGTTTCAGATTTTTCGAATTAAATGTCCTCCGATTGTGCGTTCCTTATAGTATACAGTAATATACATATAAATATATAGTTTATTATTAAAAGCTCATGTCACAGTATAGTCGTTTTAATTAATCCTGATTTAGTTTTGGAAATAATTCCTGATAAAAATTACTTAATTTACTTACTATCTTTCCCCTGCTATAAACGATCTGTTTTAATTATTGTATTACATCCAAGACAATAATTATAGCGCAATATGTATATCTAGAGTTTTATCTTATTCATAAATACAAATTTTCATAATTTGTACAGAAAAGTTAGTTGAAACCCTACATCATCACAAACGTTTTCTCTCGTTATTATTTCAACCTAGTTTACGTATTCCTTTCCTCGTTCTCATCACCGTTGCTCGTTTTCAATTTCCTGCTTTTTATTTACTTATTCCGTCTACTGCAGGATGATCGGCGTAAGACCAATTGGCAAATAAATTCGAATGTACAGGGTGTATAAAAATTATGGGTAAAGACCATCATAGGGGGATTCTACATCTTCGGATCGGTGGACATTTGTAAAAAAAATTGCGTGCAAAATTGTCCTTGACCTTGAATTTCAAGGTCAAATTTTTTTTGCGTGCATCGTATTCTACTCGTCACGTAGACAAAAAGTGTCAAAGGGACCATGGGTCATAGGTCAACCGTTCTCTTAAAATATGATCTTAAAATTCCAATACGTTTCCCACTTTCTTTATTTACACTTTACGGCGAATATTATCGTCTCCTGTTCCTTCATGACCGTCTACATATCGTCTATACATATATCGTCACCTGTGCCTTCATGACCGTTATAACTTTAAGAACGATGTGTTTACATTTTTTAGTTGGCTGCTTACAATTTTCTATCGTTGTGTCTTTCATCAATTAGTCGATCGTTGATACTGAGTGAGAGTAGTGAGATAACATACAGAGTTGATACTGAGCGGAAGAGAAGTTAGAGTGAGAGAAAAATAATGGCTGTTTATAAAAATATACGGCAAATGTTACGAGCTATTGATGAAGCAGGCGGAAATTATCGGTTGGCTCGTGAAATATATCGGGAGACAGTCAGATATAATGGAAGACAATTACGTGCATCGGAAGTTCCAAGACAACGCGATTTTCAGCGTCTTGATCAACAATTTGGTGATCAAGAATTGATTTTGCGTCATCTTAAACCTCATAGTGGAGCGGGCCGACCCCGGGTCCATTGGCGTAAAGAGGAACGCGTTATTGCTCTCGCTCGTGCGTATCCCCTAATGGGCTTACGTAGGATAGGTCGTCGCGTAGGAATTAGCCACATGACAGTTCGAAGAATAATTCGAGAAGAAAGCCTACGACCTTACAGAATTCGTCATGTGCAAGCGCTCCAGCCACATGATTATGTTCATCGACGGAACTTCTGCAGTTGGATGTTAGATAAACTGCAAAACGAACCACAGTTTTTCAAACGTGTTTTGTTTACAGACGAAAGCAGTTTCTCAAGTTCTAATATCCTGAACCATCAAAATGCAAGAATTTGGGCCTATAGAAATCCTCATGCCATAATTGAAATATTAAATCAAGGACGCTTTACAATCAACGTATGGGCTGGAATAATGGGAGACAATATTATTGGACCGATTTATTTGCCTACGCCGTTAACGAGTGCAACGTATTTACGGTTTTTACGTTCGCGTCTCCTAACCGAATTACGACATACTGTATCACGACATAGACGTCACTCTATTTATTTTATGCACGATGGTGCTCCGCCTCACTATGGTCGACCTGTTCGGCGATTTTTATATGAAATGTTCGGGAACCGGTGGATAGGACGCAGACCAGCTCCACACTTATGGCCACCTCGTTCGCCGGATTTGACGCCCTTAGACTTTTTTCTTTGGGGAGCAGTTAAAGAAATTGTTTATGGATCTGGCCGGCAATTTGCATCGCCGAAGCAATTAAAACGTGAAATAGAACACGCTTTTCATCGCCTAAAAAGAAGACGAGATATAGGCGAAAAAATCCGACGAAATTTGAAAATCAGATTGCAGGACTGCTTAGACCGTAATGGTGGCCATATAGAAGCAGGATCACAGGCACGCCTATTACGAATGATACGGCAAGATGGTGCAGCTCTTTGGGTTCGTAGAAGGAACAGGAGACGATAATATTCGCCGTAAAGTGTAAATAAAGTAAGTGGGAAACGTATAGGAATTTTAAGATCATTTTTTAAGAGAACGGTTGACCTATGACCCATGGTTCCTTTGACACTTTTTGTCTACGCGACGAGTAGAATACGATGCACGCAAAAAAAATTTGACCTTGAAATTCAAGGTCAAGGACAATTTTGCACGCAATTTTTTTTACAAATGTCCACCGATCCGAAGATGTAGAATCCCCCTATGATGGTCTTTACCCATAATTTTTATACACCCTGTACATTGTACGGACGATAAAGCTTAATGTTTAATAATAATTTCCGGACTGTTCGCCCGTATCGGACACATTCAGGAGCATCAAAGTACGACGTTACTATTGCAACTGCATAACTTGCAACATTTATAGTTTCACATTTCACATTGTCTTGATCCTCCCGCCATTTTATATTCATTTAACCGTAAGACCACTTCTATACATATAATTCCCTAACATTCGGATGAGGCACTGTATATATTTAAATAACAATGTTTAATTACATAATGGCACTATTACGCATTAACCTAGTTAAAGTGTCTTTTAAATAGTGCAAAAACACTGTGATTTTTGTTTCGGCGTCCGAAAAAAATTCGACCTTCAGTACAGAAAGAAAATTCTAGACGATAAGGATGGTGTGGAGATAACATGTATGGCATTGGGATTCTACCCGCAGCCTACTTTGGATATATGCATGGAGTAAGTTAGCGAGCAAACTTTCTGAAACTCAAATCATTAGTGCAACGTGTCCAATAAGAAACTGTTATTATGCTTTCTTATGCGGATGTAATGGAACATATTATTGCAAAAAGTGCCCTTGTTTTATCCAAATGTAAACCATTTGTCGTGGAAAATTTCAAGCCGAATGATTCTTTTCGAAATTTTTGTCTCTCGAACTTAAACGGGCCTTACTTTATTACTCCTGTATAATAGTAATAGACATGGTCATGGAAATAGTATTTTATTTATTTGCCATGCTTGACTACAATCGAAAATACGTTTAATAACTGAACATCAAATTTATTTTGACAAAAGTAGAGTAAGGTTATTGAATATCTTCAGTTTGCAAATTTATAACTATTTTTTCAAATCTTGAAAGCACGATCCATAGATACAAAAAAGTGTTGCACGAATGCCTTAGATAAATATTGTGGTGGAAGAAAATTAGGTGGATAAATGTAGCATCGAATCAAGAAAATCAGATGGCGTTGTAAACTGCGAAGTCATTTCATAGTTTCCTTAGAATGTTCCAACGATATTTTTGTTGTTCCACTCGCGTAATCACCGCTCCGAATGCATGGGTTCAAGTTGTCCCCGTTGAACCTATCGCCCGCTATTTCGGCTTTAACTCGGTCCTGATAATTTCGCAAACGTCGCTTCCATTGCAGGGGTGTTCCGGAAAAGCAAACTGCGAAGCCCAGCGTTACGCAGCGTGACGATGGCCTATACGATATCTTATCACGAACGGCCTTACTGGACGAAGATTTGCCGGAAGCAGCGACTGTCAAATGCTTGCTCGGTATACCGAATGCGAACTACAACGTTTCTCGCGAAATCGTCTACTATCGCGGTTTGTCACATATTTTATCTGCCTATCTTTGTCTTTCCACCTGTCTCGTTTTTATATCTTTCCACATTTTCTTCATAATGTTGACTTCTAACGGCTGTGAACGGAAAGATTGCTACTGAAACGAAAATAGTTTTTTTCTAACGAAGAGAGGATTTGTGAAGCGGCAACTTGAAACATGGCGGGTTAGACAAATGATGTGGGAATTATTTTTATGAATTCCTTTTTATTTTATAAGAACGTCTAGTGAAAATTGTGTGGTGTTCGTGTTAGAGAGTACGTGATATTCTTATGCATATGTATATTCGAGAATACCATTTTTATGCGTTGTTTCCAATGGTTTTGGTCAATTTTGCATTCGAATACTTGAGAATCAGTAGAGAGATAGAATAATGAACCTTTTTAATAATCGTGAACGGATTTTTAGCGCACCGAAATTTCAAAACTTAAAAATTTAAAATGTATTAGAAACTTTAAGGGTTGCGATTTTGGTATGCAAAGAAATTCTGTCACGCAAAAATTTCATGTAGAACGTTTCAAGCATGTACAGAGTTTGTGGTATTTAAAATTTCTACGCGTCGTAATTTATCCGCCCGAATTATCTCAACCTTGGAATTCTTACGTTTTTTGAATTCCGCGCTTCGAAAATTGCATACTTTGCAATTTCTACGCGATGAAAGTTAAAAACCGCACTAAATGTACGTGCAGATGTATATGTATATTTACTTGTAATAATAATTATATATAGATAAATATTGCTTATTATCTTTTTATAATGTTCGCACAAACGGTATACAAATTTTCCATAGCCGCAGATTGAAGATCATACGAATGCAAAAAAAAATTCTGAAACTGATATTCTTATTTTATAATGCTCCCCTGTGAGTACCTTGCATTGCTGATATTATAATTTCTTTTTATGAATCGGTTTGGTAGAGTTCAAATGTATCATTCCACTTCTATGAACTTTCGTCGTGGAATCATTTTAACGACGAAGCGTCTATTTATTCAAGAGCAACATTACTTAATTCTATGTGAAACGGCAGCTGAAGAAAATCGGATTGAAAGTTCGACAAAAGTCTTTTAGCCAGTCAGTTGGTGTATCGACGAAATCTCTCGGTATATACAAAGAATTACCAAAGTTTTTTCAGAAATCCGCCGTGATATTGGAATACTTCAGGGTTTGGTGCACTATCACGTTTCTAAGTATGAGCATGTCGAAAACGTTGAGAAAAACTATTTGCGGTTCTGCAACATCAAACTTTCGTAGTAATCGCATAGTGAAATATCAAAAGGTATTCGATTTTCGTTATTCGCAGATTCTTCATTTTTCGAGAATTGCTTTTGTGGCAAACGGAACTGAATGCAAAGCACTGATTTGCAAATTCAAAAAATTAAGTGCAGTTTACTGATAATTCGCGTAGATTATCTGATTATGAACATAAACAAACGAACGTGTAAAAGGTACATTTCGTCCACTTTTGTTGTTTGTTGGCAGCACTTTTCTTAGTATCTTGATAACAGTAAAAATCTCCCCCACTAATTTTTTAACCATCACAAACCGGGAGTTAATAAATGTTCGGGCAAAGATATCAACTTGTTCTGCTGTCATTGTTTTGTTCAGCCGACAATCGAAAACCAATTTCTCGACTTGTTCGTGATAATTATCTCCTTCAGTGCATCATATAGACACGTGTTCATGACAGTGATCAATGAATTCTAAGATTTGGAAATTTAGTTCGAAACTAGTTCCTGTTCTCCGACAGTTCAGAAGTCTGAAATTTTCAGTATTGAAATTTTAGCCGATAAATTACTACAGAATGAAAATAATTTTTGTAAACAAGAATTTTAAGTTAAATGGACTTAAATTAACATAAATATTGCAATGCAAATGTTCGAAAACGGGTAGTTCCGAGGCGTAAGAAATGTAGAATTTTGTGGTAATAAAATTTAAACAATTGGAGTAGGTTGGATATTTCATCGTTTCTCGATGGATTGAAACATGTTTTTAAATAAAGCTACTATACAAATTTGTTTAACAGATTGGTTATGGAAACTGACATGACGTTATAAAAGATTAAGGGGCCTCACCACCAGGAGCATTACAAGGGCTTAGCTCATATATTGTACCGTATGCATTTTTCATCCGATTTTAATAAACTTGGGACCATTTTAAAGATAAAGGATGAATGCACGACATGATAGAACTTTTTTTCGAACGACGGTTTCCTTGTCAGTGAAAAGCATCCGAGAAAATTACTGATTTTTAAGACATTTTTCGTATAGAAAGAAACCGTTTTTCGAAAATCTGTTCTATCATTTCATGCATTCATGCTTTATCTTTAAAATGGTAACCAGTTTATTAAAATCGGATGAAAAATGCGTACGATACGATGCATGAGCTAAACCCTTGCAATGCTCCGGATGGTGAAAGTAAGGCAGAAATTCGACAAATTCAATCAGGGGTGACTGGATGCCGTGAAAGGGTTTGCATTGTATTCTTCGCAGGAAATAGGTACCCGGTAATAATTGACGTATCATAAACTACCTTGACCGCACCAATCTAGTCACCGGTAACTACCGATGATGTATACGGTCGGGGAAAAAAGTTTTTGGCAAATAATATCAATAGTTTGCAGATTGCAAGTATCTAGTACTGTTTCCGAATACTTATTGACGCTAAAAAATATTATATGCAATAAATACATACATTAGCATAACAATCCATATATTCTGCATATGTGTTTACAGAACATACTATACATACTATACAAGGTCTAACATATCATCGGGGACCTTTTTTCAGAATCGATAGTCCGCACCAATAGGTGAAAAAAGGACCAAGAAAGTTAGGTCCGAATATCACCCCCTATCGAGATACAACCCCATCTGTAAACAAATTTTTAAAATTATATTTCCGAAATGGTAAGTCGGAGATCTGCGGTTTTAATTGCAATATAACCGGAAAAGATCAAAGTTTATAAACAAAGATATAACTGCTTCGATTATTACCGTTACGTAACATTTTTATTTGTTTATAAAAAAAACTTTGATTTTTTCTATGATATCGGTTGATTAACAACTTGAGATAAGTACGGATAATGCGTCAAGAACACCGTTACATTGCCGTGCTACCGTCGAACCTAATGCTACTGACGACAGCTGATCAAGAACGATTGTTCAAAGTCGCTTTAACCTGGATTAGAGCATTTTGGTTTATTACACGTGTTCCATTATGCCTGGGACGGTTCCATCTCTGAGATGACATACCAGCGACGCGACGCCGGTAGTTAGGTTCAAAGAGCAAAGTCCTAAGACCCCGCTCACGCCGAAGGGTCAAGTAGTGGGCGTCGACGGGTCTTAACGTGTGCATCGCGTTTACTCACAGGCGGCGAGGTATTTTGCGGTTAAACTTGTAGCCACGTCCTTCCTCTTGCCTCGTTATCATCTCGACCGAAGAAGGGTTTTCAGCTCATCCGGTTTCAGCAGCCTGCGGTCAGCCCAAGGAAAGGAGTAAATTACATAGGTTAAATTGCTTGTACTTCCAACTGGAACGCCCTACTTGTTATTATCCAATTTTCTCTTTGCGAACTGGATACAGGAGTTTCGAAGATCTGCGAAAACAACAATGGAGAGGACACTGGATACTGTTGTTGTTCTTTAGGAATTTCATTATTTTCACTGGCAACTGTAGACAAATCATACGGTTGTTGATGTATGGTCTGAGAGATGTTTGACTGGTTGTGTACGTAGTGGTGGCTAATACAAAGTTTCGATATATGGGAAGTGGAATGTATTATATATGTATGTCTGTTTCGAATGGGTGTTAGTGAAGTCTGTGCCTTGACCGTAGTATAGAATACAATTCTTTGTGCTGGAAGTGCGTATGTGTAGATGTTGTTATTACGCTTTGATGTTTTTGAATTTTTCTATCAGAGCAGCTTGAAATTTTATCCTCCGGAAATTTTAATGCTTGGAAAGTTCAGAAACCTCCAAATTTTGGTGTTTACAAGTGAAGAAGTTCAAAGGGGAAGTAAAATATAAAATGTATATTTTTCGGTATGTAAACATTCTAAACACACAAATTTCCGTGTGTGAAAATTTATGCTTTTAGAATATTGTGGAATATGATATTCTGCCCGTGTACATTTCGAAGCATAGAACCACTAAACGCTTAAATTTCGACGCGTAATTTTTTTTAACTACATATATTTTACTCACATCTATGTAAGTAGTTTAGACTGATTCCTTTCAGAATGTGCTATGAAAAAGATGGTCAGCCTAATAGTTGACGAATGATAATCAGCAAAAAGCATCGAAAATGCAAAGGTATAGGCCAAGTACAAGAGGATGTGACTTTGGAATAGCTTTCTCGTTAACATAAACTTCAATATACGAAGTATTTGAAATCGAACAAATGCGAGCAAGTACAAATTATTGTACAGCATTGACACGATGCTATCGCTAAGTACATATATTAAACTAACTAAAGTTCCCAAAAAATGATTTCTCCTCATTTAATTAATAAGTCTGTTTATTGATCGATTAAATGTACTTGGTGGCCCGCTTTTTACGAAGCTTGATGTCCAAAATGTAACGTTACAGATATTTGTACTCATTTTTAAATTAACAATCCGGATGCATCTGAGTGGAAAAATTTAACAAGTTAGCAATCTGGATGTGCCTGAGAGAAAATTACACATGCATATTGCCATGTGTTTCAACGATTGATGATAACATAAATTAAAAGGAAACGACATGAGATATTCAGAGGATTTTCATTCAAGACAATAAGAAGGCCGTTTTATACTGTGTTCTAACAACACTTTTTTAATGTCGAACATCCCGAACTATTTAGACTTATTTTTCACCATCAAACCTTCGTAAAAAGCGGGCCACCAAGTACATTTAATCGAGCAATAAAGAGATTTATTAATTAAATGATGAGAAATCATTTTTTGGGAAATTTAGTTAGTTTAATATATTTATTTAGCGATAGCATCGTGTCGATGCTGTACAATAATTTGTACTTGCTCGCACATGCTTGATTTCAAATACTTCGTATAATGAAGTTTATGTTAACAAGAAAGCTATTCCAAAGTCACATCCTCTTGTACTTGGCCCATACCTTTGCATTTTCGATGTTTTTTGCTGATTTCACACCATTCGTAAAATATTGTTAAGTGTAGTATTGCTTTTATTAAAATACTTGTTTTTAAAGAAATAAGGGAATCAAGAAATCAGGGAATACAGGTACCAAGGAATAAATAAGGGAATACAGAAATGAAGGAATAAAAGAATGTCGGAAAATAATGGAATAAACGGATCTGATTAATATGGTGATATGATGATGATATACGATGATATGAAGGAACATACCAAATTTCCCTTTAAACGTTATTTCCTTTTAAGAAATATAGTAATAAGAATTGTGTATTTATAAAATTTCAACATGTTTTTGAAGGAGCGATATAAAAAAATCAGAGACTCTTCCGGAGATAGGAAAATTTCAATGTATAGGTGCGTTTCAGATCAAGTGTACAAGGTTCTCGCAGCATGTTAGACATTGTTTAATAACTTGCATATATTGTGGGTAATATTAAAAAAGGAAATACATTTGAAGGAATTACCAAAATATTAAACATTTAACTATTGCAAGATAGCGCAGGATTTGTATACCTACGTTTGGTTTTTAAGTTGTTAATTAAAAAATTATAATAAACATAGAAGTGTACAAAAACGATTTAATTACACAAAAACCATCTTATTAAAAATGTCTAAATTGCAAATAATTATTTGTATGAATTGTTGAAGAATGCTTTTGATTTCTAGAAATTTTAGAACTTCAATATGGTCCTATGTATATCGTTGAAAATGTTTTTCAATTTACATACAACAACGTCATCGTGTCCTCTAAACGTACCTATACTTCAACAATCTATTGAAGAAAAAATAGTTTTCTTTGAAATCATGAATTTTTTATTACCGTGGTATCTTCTGATCTAATTTTACAGTATACCTGCAGAAAAATATTCTAATTTCATTGTTAAAATGTGTAGGTAATATCATAACACTGTTACAAACAGATAAGGAACAATTTAGAGATTCGGTATACAAGATAGTAAAGTTTCAATGCAAAACATGTAACAAAGATTTGTTAACAGTACCGATAACTACACGTTTCGGACAGACCCAAAAATTTGCTTACTTTATCGTGGAAGACCTGTTTATAGAACAATTTGATTATGTACTAAAAAAAAGTTTGTAGAAATTTGAAGAATCGCTTTGACATGTATCGAAGTTCTAGAAACTAAATACCTTTTTACAACAATTTATGCAACCATTGTATTAAATTTTTAAATTATTGCTAACAGTTTAATATTTTCTGAATTACGTATTAGTGCGTGCGTCAGGAAGGTGTCTTTGTCTCTATCTTTCTGTCGCGCCGTCGCGCTCGCGCTAGCCAAATACGCGAACGTTGGCCAACCAAGCGTGTGTGATAGCACGTTTGACGATGGAGAAAGGTATCAATGCGGAATTCATTATCGTCCGAATTTGTTTTTCATAAGAGCCTTTCTTTTCTTCGTTCTGAGAGTAAGTGCGACGGTGTGTCTTTGCCGGCCGCGGCAACTTTTTCATTTTATTCGAAACATTTTTCGAATCAATATATCGGGCATTTAACACATATGTCCAATATTTGATCCCATAGTGTCGCTGAATTTTAATTAAATATAAATGGAATAATAGTTAGATATTTCTTATTCATTCATTTCCAGTTATGTATATCCCCGTGATTCTATATTTCGCGAAATTTATTCCTTATTTACTATATCAATTTATTGAAAATCTATGATGGGATCAAAAATTAGCAAGAAATATTAAATGTCCCATAAAATAATTCGAAATGTCCCGAAGAATATGAATGAACGATCGCGATCGACGATGGCGCACCAACACACCTGTGCTCGGCCATCGTCTGTGAACCGCGATCGTTGTGCGAGGGCGACAGACGGAAGGAAGGAAAGAGAGACACATATACGAGAAAAATTCGAACCATAGCGAAAACCGTGTTTGATGGCTTCCTCGACCGACGATCGCGCTCCCACACGTTCCTGTCCGGCCTAAGTCCGTGTGCCTCGATAGAATGAGTGCGGCGGAGCGACGAAAAGAAAGAGTTGAAGTTGTCGTTATCACTTCTTACTATGCTCCGACACACGTTAGAGAGAGAAACGAATTATTAGAAAGAGAGGGCAGGAAAATCGCTTAGGTGAAACAAGCACTAACAGTTGTGGTTACCCGCGCACACCCTGTACCCCGCAGTGAAACCATTTATGCTGTTGATTGTACTTGGCCCGAGACAAAACATTGTCTCTTGATTATTCAAAGTGAACGTAGTAGTAGAACGTAGTAGTATTATCGGTCTTAGTTTATATATGGTACCTCTTGTTTAAAAATCTGAAAAAAATTAAATAAGCAGCTTAGACTGTCCCCTTTCAGAATGTTCCACTGTTCAAGAATGTGTTTGCTAACAGCAGCCGCTTTCTCACGATGGCAGCACCTGCTGGACGCACGCACTTTCGCACAAACGCCACGTGGCGACGTCACTAGCGTCCGTGCGTGTGGACCCCGGGTCTTTCCGGGCCTCGCGACCATGCTTCCGCATTCGTCACTCTTCATCTTGACTGTCGAGCAAGCAACACGTAGTTCAGTTTTCTCCTTTTGTGTTTCAACGAACGTAGTGCGACGCATTGTCAGTTAGTGCCGTGAGTAGTGCCGCGCACAATTCATCCGCCACGGCAATTCAACGCGATTAGTTTTCTTCATCTCGTATAGGCTACAAGATTAATATAATCTAGATTAATCTAAATTATGTTAATCTTGATTAATTAATTAATTATATTAATTGTTACGAGCCGGGCGGGTTTCTAGAACGTGGCCGGCGAGCGTTATGGAATAAACGTGACGAGACGTTGTTTTCGTCACTTCCTTGACCTAACTGTAGCAGGGGGTATCGTACGTCAATAGTAGTGGGAGCTACAAATCGACGTATGATTTAAGGAATGATATTTAATTCAAGTCAGATGAGCCTATGAACAGAGCCATAGGGTGCTGGTCCCGTGTCGGAATTAAAGGAATCTGAAGCCAGATGAGCCTATGAACAGAGCCATAGGGTGCTGGTCTTCAGAGTGGTAAAATATGTTAAGGTAAGGTGAAACCCCGAGGTAGATGTACTTACAGGTGGACTGCAAGGTGCTAGTCTCTGGTTAATAACGATGCACTTGCTAGAACGGCAAGTGGTCGCACAGGCACGGAAAGTAAGCCGAAAGGCACACGCAGTCCGATACCCGTTGTTCGTGGTTTTGACCTGCTACGGTAAGGTCGTAAAATAATAAACTCTCGTAACTTTTGTTTCACTCCGAGCGGTTAGAGTGAAATAATTTGTGGGAACGTTACTCGATTATGTTTTATATTCGTTTCGAGAGGAAAGGTTTTAATTTCTATAAATAATTCTTTACTCGAATTATATGTTTCTAGTAAAATGTTACAAGTATATTCTTTCAATCGAATATATGTATATACATGTATGTTAAGTGTTTTGTGTATGAATTTAAGAAAGTAGTATAATTATTGAAAAGCTCTAAGTGTTTACCCTTGGGCAGTGACGGTTGACGAGACTTCACAATAAGATGACTCCGAACTAGTTCGCGAGTGACTCTAACGTGAGTTGAACGGGGGAACTCCGACCAAGTGTTGAATTGCCAATGGACAGACTAATCTTCCGAATGTTAAAAGAAAACTCGAAAAGGAACTGGGCCTAATCTCGTAGTGTAATGCTCAAGCGTCGTACTGTGAGTAACCCGAAGATACGCATTTTCGTGGCCCTTATATAGGTCGAAAAAGTAGTGGGGAATTGAAAATTCTAGAAAATCTATCCTATGGTGGGAGTAAAAATGCTGTATGAAAGACAGTTGGAAACGGCTGGAATTACGTGGCAAGCAAGACCCTCGCTTTCGAGTTTTCCTTATTACATGGGGTCGAAAGTGTAGCTATCCGCGGGCCCTAGACCAGAGGCCAAGGGCTGTATGTACATGGTCTGTCCGGAAAGTAATAGGACTGATTTTTTTCCGCCGCGACTGTACTTCGGAGCTCTCGAGTGCTGACTGGATTCGGTAGAGGAGGTCCTTAGCTAATGAATGAGGGGTTGGTCAATTGTCTCCGAGCATCTGGAGAGTCAGGACAGCCTTTTTCCCGCGACGTGTTTTTGTCCGCGGTACAAGCAGAAAATGCAGCGTTCGTTAGAGCAGAGGTTGGCAATCGCCAAAATTTAATCAATTCTGTGTGAAACGCGGTAAATCTGCGACAGAGACATTTGATATGATCAAGCAGGCTTATCCAGATAATACTTTAGTAAGAAGTAGTGTGTTTCGGTTGCACAAGGCCCTTTCGGAGGGCCGGGAAGAGGTCGCCGATGAAGACCGCGCTGGAAGACCTTCGACTTCGACAAACACCGACAATGTGACACGTCTGCTCGAAGTTTTGAACTCTGACTATCTACTGAGTACTCGTTTAATTGCCCAAATGTTAAATTTCCCAAAAACTGCGGTTCATGACATTGTGACGGGGCACCACGACAATGCAGCGGCTCACACCTCCTTTCTTGTGACCAGCTAAATGACCCAGGCAGGTATCCCAACGCTTCCCCAGCCACCCTACATCCCAGATTTGGCCCCCCCGGACTTCTTTTTGTTTCCTCGCCGGAAAATACCGATGAAAGGAAATCATTTTGAAACGAATCATTTTGAAAAGAGGGGATCCAAGCAGCTTGTACCGCGGCTCTAAACGCCATTCCGGAGAATGCTTACCATGACGCCTTCAATGCTTGGAAATCGCCCTGGCAGCGCTGTATCGACGCAGGAAGAGCCTTTTTTGAAAGTTTTTCAAGAATTATAACGATTGGCTCAATAGTTTTTTTTTAATCGACTCAGTCCTATTACTTTCCGGACAGACCATGTATATCGTATCCTGTTTACGTTTGAAAAAGGGGACTAAGCGTCTGGGTGTCGCCAAGAGAAAATTCCATGATGAGAAATTTTCATGAGAATCATACGATTCATACGTAACATAATCTAGATTAATCTAAATTATATTAATCTTGTAGTTCTTTCCGATTATACATCTCGCGTAGTTATTTAAATCTGGTCGCTACACTACAGTATTTCTCCACGCTGTTCCATCCATCCCGGCGAATCTCACTTCGTTTCGAACCAGAGAAGTGCTCGTGAGAGGGAGATCCGTGCCCATCAACTGATGGGCCAACTACCTCTCTCGTGAGGCACGCCATTCTCCGTTCGATTTTCGAACAGCCACGAAAAAGATGGTCAGTAGTTTCATTTTTTCCAGACCATCGTTTTCGTAGCATATTCTGAAAGGGGACAGTCTAAGATGCTTATTTAAGTTTTTCCAAATTTTTGAACTAACTGACACACAACTTTTCTTTGTATTGATTGTCTTACTGACCGACGCTCAGTAAGTAAGTAGCAGCAGTGCGATGAGATTCGGGGTAGGATGTCGGGGCAAGTGCACAGCGGAGCGCGACAAATTGCTGCATGTTCAACTTTCTCGATTGTTTACAGACTCGGTATTAAATCGGCCACTTTCTTTTTTGCCATTTCTTGAAGAGGAAGTTTCAGAGTATACGACTGAATTTTTTGAGATTTTTAAAAATTAGGACTCAAAAGTTATGCACAATTGTTTTAAAAAACTGGTTGGAAATGTTAGTTAACATCGATAGTCATGCAAATTGTATTTTTTATTGAAAAATTTGGTCCTTTACGGTGAAAATAGAAACAAATTTTTGTTGTTACGTTTTACCGTTATCGAGATATAAATTTTTGAATAAAAATAGTTTTCAAGAAATGCCAAACATTGGACAGCTGTGACTATGGCAATTTTCAAAATTTCGAAAAAACAAAATTAGTTCCATATTCGGTACGTCAAGCCCTATAACACCAGTGATTTTGAAAATGTTCCGAAATGTTACTCCAAAAAGTGATCGATTTCGTATGGAATGAGCCATACGTGTCAACCTCGTGGGGTTTATATTTACGTAAGGCTTTTCATGGCCGCCATATTGAACCCAATATAGACAAGGACTGGTAAATATTCGTGTTACGCCCTCTCTAGAAGCTGAATTTTTCTCTAAAGTTCATGAAAATCGATTCGGCAGTTTTGCTAGAAGCTAGGATACACATACACGGACACGCTCTATACATCTACAGAATAGAACAGTTTGTATCTACAGATAGTCGCACTAACTCGACAGTAGAATATAATGATTCCGTATTAAAGTTAGGAACTATTCTACTGTTCAAGAACAGGAACTATGATTCAAACTTCAATGGCGATCACGCGAACAAAGTTTCTTACGAACTGTGTTGAGTAATAGTGCTATACGACGTAATTGACCAAACTGATTGCTGTTGTTAATTGATCCTAGTGTAGCTGAGAGTCATTGATGTCATATACTGCGATAAAATAATTTTCTTAGTTATGGGAGGGAAATAGTCCCTGTACCACATGTTTTAAATTAGATATAAATTATAGATACTGTCGCAAAATCTAATTCGAATTTTTCAATCTTTTTCTTCAATGCTTTCATACTTTATAGAATTTATTGAACTAGGAGTTTGAAATTTTCACTAATAGCTGCTTACGGAAAGGATGATACACATCCTTCTTCAAAAGCCCTTCTTAAACACGAAAAAAAGGAAAACAAATTTGTGTCATGGAAAGTAAATTTCATGTGTCATATGTATGTGTTATACATTTTCAATCGTGATGAGGATACATATTTACGTTCCAGTGTTCGAAATATGCAGCGTTGAAATGAATAATCAGTACATGATTTTTTGTCGGAATATAAGACTTTAATTTGAAACGACCTCATCCTTTTAAATTACAGAGTGTGCAATTAAAACATATATGTATTTTAATTAAGTATTATCAATTTTTACGAAGGCCATGTAATTAAAAATAAATGTATGCCAAGATTCATTAAAAAAAGTCCCACAATTTTTTGCGAAAATTCTTGAGAAAATGTCTGCTCGTATTACACTTCGTCTAATTTTTTACACTTCCATAAGCAATACCACATTTCAATGTTCCCGTTAATATACTTCAACCTCTTTTCTTTATTATCGCACCAATGTGCAATTCAACTAATAGGTATTGTAACGCAACAAGTTTCAACACAAACATATTTACCCCTCACATTTCCCATAGCAACAATGCAAAACGATTTTTCCTCTAAATTACACACCATGCAGCAATGAACAAATTAAACGGTGACAATGACTAATTTAAAGCTATACATCAAAGTGTTACATTCCTCGCGAAGGTAATTTACTCAAATCAATTACACCTACACGTTGATGAGTTAGACTATTACCTTAACTCTCGAGTCTTCTGATAAAAGGGTGCAAATCGTTTCCCTTCGGATGAGCTGGCCTGCGATTGGCCGTGGCAATTCTCACGTTATTCTTCGTTCATAAAAATATTCCTGCTTACTACTTGATGGACGGCTGCTGCTACTTCGACGGCTGCTGCTACTTCGACGGCTGCTGCTACTTCGACTGCTACAACAAAGATGCTGCATAAAGTGGAGACCCAAGCGCTAGACACCTCAGAGGCTGGCGATGGTGATGGTAAAGCTGAGATATTATACATTTCTCCTCGTCTATTCACGACATCACCAGCATCAGCCATCATCGTTCATGAGATTTGGAAACTTTGACAAGATTGATAGACCGGTCTTTCTTGCGCACGCGCCCGATTTCGGTTACCGAAAATTCCACCCGGAAATTTACACGCCCCGTAACATTTCGCGAAGTCGCATTAAAGCACGGATCTTCGGTGTCTTGCTAAATAATTCGAGGGCTCTTGATCTGCCTCGAGTACTGCAATCAGATCAGCCTTTTTTCTCTGTGTCTTCTTCCTCTATTCCTCTAATCTCTAGAACAAATGAAACGAACTTGAATGAAATTCGCTAACGTTCTCCGGAATACGGGAGACTAGGTTTTTGTGGTTGGAATTCCGAGCATAAGAGTTTTAATTGCTAAAAGATTTTTGTAAGTAGTAATGTCGGAAATTTTGTGGACAAGCCCCGAGGATCGATTAGGTTTAGTGGCCACCGGTTTAATTTTCGGCGCGTTAAATTTTCTGTACTTTTGGTTTTCCTGGATCTTGAAGTATCGGTGCATCAAAGGTTCCATGTTTACGATTTTATGAGTCTTGAATTTTTCAGAAACTCTGTGCTTTGAAATTTTCAAGACTTAAAATTTCTTGCTTTGGGATTTCTGGGCCTTTCAATTTTTCGCATGTTACAGTTTCTGTGATTTGATCTGACTGAGACTAGAGATTTCTTTGCATTGAAATTTCTACACATCTAAATTCCAGTGCACTACAGTTATTAAGAATAATTTGTTATTCCCCACTTATTAATGTATCCTCTATAAAATTACATCACAGTGATTGTAATTATCAATTTTCTGATAGACTGAACTTTTAACAGACAGTCGTCAAAAGGTGTGCATTCGCCTCAATGCGTTTTATGTACTTTTAATCGCAATTTTCATGTGTTTTATGTATATGTTTATTATTCCGAATTACACCTGTAATCCATTAATTAGTCTCTTTTACGGGACGCCCGAAAAAATTACCAGTATAATCATGTTCTATGAGTTTCATTGAAGTCTGTATCAGTAAAAAGCATCGAAAATGCAAAGGTATAGGCCAAGTACAAGAGGATGTGACTTTGGAATAGCTTGCTAGGTTAACATAAACTTGATTATACGAAGTATTTGAAATCGAACAAATGCGAGCAAGTACAAATTATTGTACAGCATCGACACGATGCTATCGCTAAATAAATATATTAAACTAAAAAGCGGGCCACCAAGTACATTTAGTCGAGCACTAAACACATTTGTTAATTAAATGAGGAGACATCATTTTTTGGGAAATTTAGTTAATTTAATATATTTACTTAGCGATAGCATCGTGTGGATGCTGTACAATGATTTGTACTTGCTCGCATTTGTTCGATTTCAAATACATCGTATAATCAAGTTTATGTTAACGAGAAAGCTATTCCAAAGTCACATCCTCTTGTACTTGGCCTATACCTTTGCATTTTCGATGCTTTTTACTGATTCTTAATTTAAAAATTATAATAAACATAGAAGTGTACAAAAACGGTTTAATTACACAAAAACCATCTTATTAAAAATGTCTAAATTTTAAATAATTGATTGCATGAATTCATCATCTTCCGAATTCGTCTTGCATAAGAGCCTTTCTTTTCTTCGTTCTGTCTGTCGCGCTCGCGGTGCTCGCACTACAATCGCCGAGAGTAAGTGCGACGGTGTGTCTTTGCCGGCCGCGGCGACTCTTTCATTTTATTCGAAACATTTTTCTAATCATTTTATCGGGCATTTAACAGTTATGTCCAATATTTGATTCCACGGTGTCGCTGAATTTTAATTAAATAGAAATGGAATAATAATTAGATGTTTCTTATTCATTCATTTCGCATTATATTAATCCCCAGAATTCAATATTTCGCGAAATATATTCCTTATTTACCGAGACAATATTGTAACTTTAAATAAATAATTGAGAAACATATAATTGTCATACTATATCAATTTATTGAAAATCTATGATGGGATCAAAAATTATCAAGAAATATTAAATGTCCGATAAAATAATTCGAAATGTCGCAAAGAATGCGAATTAACGATCGTGTATGACCAAGGCGCACCGACACACCTGAGCTCGGCTATCGTCTGTGAGCTGCGATCGGAGTGCGAGCGCGACAGACACATAAAGGAAACAGAGGCTCTTAG
The DNA here is from genome assembly GCA_917499265.3 of Mimumesa dahlbomi. Classification (NCBI taxonomy): domain Eukaryota; kingdom Metazoa; phylum Arthropoda; class Insecta; order Hymenoptera; family Crabronidae; genus Mimumesa; species Mimumesa dahlbomi. The sequence goes on along the minus strand of OU824118.1, from coordinate 2,165,615 downwards.
CGAGAAAAATTCGGACCATGGCGAAACCGCGTTTGATGCCTTCCTCGATAGACAATCGCGTTCTCACACATGCCTATCCGGCCTAAGGCCGTGTGCCTCGATAGAATGAATGCGGCGGAGCGACGGAAAGAAAGAGATGAAGTAGTTGTTATCATTTGTTACTATGCTGCGACATACGTCAGAGAGAGAGAGACGAATTATTAGAAAGAGAGGGCACGAAAATCACTCAGCTGAAACAAGCATTAACAGTTGTGGATACCCGCGCGCACCCCGTACCCCGCAGTAAAACCATTTATGCTGTTGATTGTACTTGGCCAGAGACAAGACCATGTCTCTTGATTTTCTCCGCATGTCTCCAACAGATTACATATAAGAATCTACATTACCGACAGAAAAATTATCGTCGCATGGTATGAAAATCTGTTAGTTCGGTTTGGCACCGACAGAACTCGCATAGTCGAAAGTGTGACACTGGAAAAGACGAAGCAGACGACTTATGGCATAAAAAAGATGTTCTTTTGACATCAAATATTTCGTTACTGGGTGGACCAATGTTTTTGTAATTAGTCTCAATCGACTCGTCTCGACGCTCCGTATAAGAATATCATCGCACTTTTTGCGAAATTTGCCGCTTTCATGCCGTTTGAATACCCCGAAAACCCCGATCTAATAATTCTGGAATAGAGTCAAGGGTCTTCTCTCGTACTTGGCCCGAGACAAGACCTTGTCTCTTGATGTTTTCAGAGACCAATTTTTGCACCATCTTCGTTGCACCGCACTTTGACATTTTTCGTAGGACACCACTGCTGTTTAGCACTCTGACAAGTTTCGAACTGTTAATTACAATATACAGCGTGTCACGTTTAAACGAGAACACCTAAATACTGTTATCACTTTTGGATCTCTAACAAAATATTCCTAGGAAAAAATGAAATAGATAAATGAGACAAACACAGTCTAGTAAAACAGAATTTTTGTCGAGTTATTTTTTTTTATTTCAAGTCCAACCCTGTTTTGATAGATAAAAATTATTAAGAACTTAATTCTTTGTATTTTTAAAAAATGCTTGCTGTAATTGACGATACATAATTAAATTTTTTTGCAATAATAATTGTACTTGTCTTGATCAATCCTATAATTTTCGTCTGAGAAACTTTCTACATATGTATAGGGAACGGATATATTGATTTTGCCATTTAATCGAACCACCCTGTATGATGCGCTTTTGTTATTTTCACTGCCTGCACTGTCTTTTAATAAAAACTGTGAAACAAATGCGCATGCATTGACCAGTATCATTAAGTATTAATCAGTTAATTTATAAATGCCAATATTGTTGTATACATGAACAAGTACTGAAATGAACTGTGCGCTGTAAGTTTACTTTTTTGATCTTACAGTTGACAGGTATACCAATTAAAATAGTGAGAGGAGGTATAATTTAATATGCTTGACACATTCACAAAACCGCAGAAAAATCTTCTAAAATGCAAAATGAAAAAAGCCTCTAATTTCATTTGCCTCGTCCAAAGTAAATTACTTCAGAAAATTCTGCTCCTTTTTAGTAATTTTCAAATGTTTGCATTGTTCTACGTCCAACCCTATGCTTTGCAAACCATACTCTCGAGGTTTCTAAAATATTGATACGTTTATTATGTCACTAGCGTCAGTATAACGGGCAGTATTTACACGTCATATGCAGAGGTAATGGGTAATGCAATACTGGTCTAAACGCGGCAAATGAAGAGCTACATCCACTTCTGCCCTACTCGCTATAGGTGCGTTCCACGTCAAGTGATCAGGGTTTTTGCAGTCATGTCACGGATTTTGATAAAATTTTAATATGTTGTAGGTAACGTTGAGAAAAAAAATCCATTTGAAGGAATTTTCAAAACAATAAATATTTTTTAAGTTACAGACAGTCAAAGTTTTGTGCATGGGCTTTTTGAAAACTTATAACTCTCAAACCAAAATAGATACAGAAATTAGCAAAATACAAGATTATTCGGAAAGCCACAAAGTTTTAGAAAAAAATTATGAATTGAATGCAACTTTTTTTTAAATTGTTTAAAAAATGTTTTTAATTATTTAAACTTAAATTTCGTCGAATATGTATCTTCAAACATTTTTTAAACATTGTTTTTCATTATTGTCGAATTGTCCTCTAAACATAACTTCCACTCGCATCTCTGGTTTCGGAATAGTTTTCGAGTAATGGATTTTTATGCACCGCGGTGTCTGTATTTGGCTGGCTACTTCGCCCATACCGCGACGCAGTCAAATTCAATATATTCAAAAGTGTGCCCCTTAATTTTTCAGTGATTTTCTTATGGCAATATCATTAATATCCTCGAAATAAAACTTCTAGCCGTATCTCTGGATAAAGAATACTTTTCGAGTTACGAATTTTTATTTACCGCGGCGTTCGGTTTTTAGCCTGTGATTCCGGCCTACCGTAATATCTATACCTATCGCTATTGGAAAAAAACCGAGACCAATGCTCTATTTCATTCTCATTTCACAGGATACCTGCAGAAAACTATAGCTCAATAAACATTTGTCATGCATTGTGATAGTTATGCTTTAAATGTGACTGATTTTCTGAAATACTCTTAATATGTTCTCGGCCTTACACGGGTAAAGTGTAGAAGTGTAGAAATATGCGTATGTCATTTTTGAGTATTTTATACAGATCCGCTAACTTAATTGAAGACAATATGTTTTCCAATATCGTTGCAATCCCTTAAGGCGCCAGACCACGGTGCGCGCGCGGTAAAAGGGTGTATTTTTCATATTTTTTTTTAGGCAAACGATGGATGGTTTTCTTTTTATTCTTACTTTTTTTAATATTCAATATATACATATAGAAGACCCTACACAATTTTTTTTATTCGAATCTTAAAAATAGTTTGTGGTGTACGCCGCTTCCAAAAGGACACTCCGACGAAGTTGCTGCTTGGTGTTTGACAGCAATTAGGCCATACGGTTCATCTAAAAGATACAAAAATAATATATTCATGAACTAGACATATAGGTCTATTGCACCACGTAGGGGAATTTCGATATCTAAAAAAAAGAAAAAAATGGCAGACCAGCGAATTTTATTTTCCATTTTCACAGAGAATTTTCATCGTTTATGAGAAAAATAAAATAGGAGGCCTTTAAAAAAAAATTCCTACGTGGTGCAATAGAGACTGGAATTTCGAACATTTTAAGGCTTAGTAAATGCGAATCGGATGAATATTTTTTAAATATGCTGTCAACCATGTTGAAAAACGTAGTTTTGAGAAAAACGCGTTTAAAGTTTTGCTGAAGGATAATTCGACATACAAACTAAATTTTATATATGTATTTTTTGTTTTGTTTCTCACCATTAATCAGCTATTCCTGGACCATAGAACAGCTCCTCAGCATCCAGAGACGGATCATTTTTTCCGTGTTTTGCACGCAGACGACACTCATGCGTGTTGTGTTCGGCTTCGTGCTCGGCGTCGCATATCTGTTTCTCATCAATATTTAGACAATATTAGTAGAGTGCTTCACCAAGTTTCATTTCCCATATCTCCAATACATTCATGAGACCAATATGACCATTGTTGAAAAACATTAAAGCAATATTAGCAGCAGTTTTAACTGTGGGTCTGCCGCTCGGCGATATCCTTTGCGCAATTTTCCATATACCAGAGTTCAAACACTCATTATTCTAGTGAAACGCGCCTAGACATTGTTTAAGAAGCTCGTCTTTACCCAGTCTGTGCCCGACACTTGGATTCACCGTAACAGAATGTAGTTGGCCATTGCTTAACTTCCTCGCGGAGCTGCTGTTAGCTCTCGGCTCTTCTCTCTCTACTTTATATCTATTAGGTGAACCCGATTTCGTTTTCTATCACTCCTTCTTGTTGGTCCTCCGACGACTTGTTCTTTTTTTATTTTTTATCCATCACGATACACAGAATACACGATACGAATCGAATGATAGATACGAATCGTACGACTGCCGAAAAACAACTCACTCTTTTGTGTTGGAATATTCTACGCTTGGTTACCGGGTTTCTATTCAATTCAGTAACAGAAATTTCCCATCTTTCCCCTCCTAGCGAGTACAATAGATTAACCGAAATATATTAAACTTTAATAATTAAAGGGAAGTTAAAGGTTCATAGGGATCAACAAAACATGGCCACGTAGCAAACCCGTGTAACAGCCGCACATCTGCCGCTCGATCGGTCGTGCGCTGGGAAAGGTTTCACATAAAATGCTGTATCTCCGTCAATTTCACTAATTTCTTCACAATATTTGGCGAGAGCATTTGTTGCGACGCATCATAAGCTCACAAAGCCAGCAGATGTAGTTTATATCTTTAAAAACTTTCACTTTCGCAGGCCTCGAGTCTTTTCGTTTACAACCCGGTTTCGTTAGACCAAATTTTTAATTTTGCTCGAATGTCTGGAAAATCTATAGGCTTTATGACTTTATGGCGGTCAGCTGTTGCAGCCAGAGTTCGGCGGGCTATCAGCTGTTTCGGTTTCGGGGGCAACTTGTCCACGCGGACGGTCACTCCACTCGTCTATTTTTACTTGCCCTTTTTAACCAATCAATGCGGTGATCGTCCCCGGTTTACCAATCCGGAAAATTGAGGAATTTCCGCCAATCAGCCTTTTTTCTGACTGCAACACGCCCCTCCTAAGGCCTCCTCGTGGCCAATTTCGGTCTCACGCGGAAAAGCGCGGCGTGAGATCGTCAGACCAAATTTTACATCCGATGTGTCTACTTCGGAATAACCAAGTACTTATACTCGCCACTACGCGATATTTTATACATTTTATACTTAGAGACTCGTCACACTCGTATTATACGATAAATTGTAATACACGACGTTTTGTATAATAACACAAGTTGCTTTCCGTCTTCAACCTTTAGTTTTGTTTAACCAAACGCAGTCAAAAAACAGTTTAGTTATTTTAACAATTCTGTTCCAGCCGTTTATATATATATACACACGTTTGTGTATATATATTTTGAAAGACCATGTACCCGTCCGAGCATCGCAACGACAGACACGACACAACAGCATTCTTAACAAATGCATCTTTCAGAAAATGAAAGAAAAAAAAATGAGAAAAAAATTTATTCTACCGTGGTTTGGTGCCTTAAGCTGTCAAATCACAAGTGGTGTAAACACCATATCCGTCACATTTCTAATCATGTGCAGGATGAAAATTTAGAATTAGAATTCGGGGAATTTGCATTATTTGCGATATCGAAATAAGGAGACGAAATGTGGTAAGTACGATTAACATTATTCGTGGAAATGTAGCAGTTCCAAGTACTTAGAACAAGCGTTTGAATCGGACGTTAAAAATGAAGCAGCCTCCATTTCTAACATCATTAGTTTTGCTGAAGTAGATAGAACTCCGGCTATATATGTTTTATATGAAGTCTTTCCAAAATTTTGAGAATCTTCCATACAAGTTTATAAATAAAAAACACTTGATCGCATGAAAGAAAACTTTAGGAAACTACAAATTTCCATAAAAAGGAAAATAATTGCTATAGATTCAAGTAATAATGAAGACTCTGTCGTTCTTCAATTAAAAGAAAAGTTTCGAAAGTCAACAGAAATACAGAAATACAGCCACAAAAATACAGATTTTATCAGTGCTTCCTATTAGTTGGTCATTAACGATGTTCATTATATTCTATATCAGTGATGTCAAGGTCGTGCACTTTTCGGCCGATTTTCGAGGCGCTCGCCCACTGCCCCACCACTTCCAAGGAAGGGCCACTGAGCGAGCGGCTAGACGTTTCGTGGGGGCTTCGGCTCAGGAGCGTACCGTGAACATAAACGCACGCTCTACCCTACCCAGGTACAACCTTTTTAAAATTTTACGTACCTATTCACGTTACGCTCCTGAGCCGAAGCGGCCCCGAAACGTCTAGCCGCTCGCTCACTGGCCCTTCCTTGAAAGTGGTGGGGCAGTGGGCGAGCGCCTCGAAAATCGGCCGAAAAGTGCACGACCTTGACATCACTGTTCTATATAAAGTGAAATATTATTTCTTGAAAGACAAAGCAAATTGCAAATAGTAACACAATGAATGGCAAATGTTTATTGAGCTATCGTTTTCTGCATGTATGCTGTGAAATGAGAATGAAATAGAGCATTGATCAAGGTTTTTTTCCAATAGCGGCAAGTATAGATATTACGGTAGGCCGGAATCACAGGCTAAAAACCGAACGCCGCGGTAAATAAAAATTCGTAACTCGAAAACTATTCTTTATCCAGAGATGCGGCTAGAAGTTTTATTTCGAGGATATTAATGATATTGCTATAAGAAAATCACTGAAAAATTAAGGGGCACACTTTTGAATATATTGAATTTGACTGCGTCGCGGTATGGGCGAAGTAGCCAGCCAAATACAGACACCGCGGTGCATAAAAATCCATTACTCGAAAACTATTCCGAAACCAGAGATGCGAGTGGAAGTTATGTTTAGAGGACAATTCGACAATAATGAAAAACAATGTTTAAAAAATGTTTGAAGATACATATTCGACGAAATTTAAGTTTAAATAATTAAAAACATTTTTTAAACAATTTAAAAACAAGTTGCATTCAATTCATAATTTTTTTATAAAACTTTTAGGCTTTCCGAATAATCTGATATTTTGCTAATTTCTGTATCTTTTTTGATTTAAGAGTTATAAATTTTCAAAAAAACCCATGCACAAAACTTTGACTGTCTGTAACTTAAAAAATATTTATTGCTTTGAAAATTCCTTCAAATGGATTTTTTTTTCTCAACGTTACCTACAACATATTAAAATTTTATCAAAATCCGTGACATGACTGCAAAAACCCTGATCACTTGACGTGGAACGCACCTATAGTGAAATTACGTTTCATCGTAAATGTTCTATGGCGAAGGACATACACGCGCATGCTTTCCCGTCGATATTACATCATTTTCTTATAAATATTCTGCAACAACGTTATCTACAATTTGTTAGCCTTCTCTTCTTTGTTTAAGGGGTTATATACAGTTTAGGGGCGCAAAAAAAGCGATTTTTCAAGTATTTTTCCTGAAAAGACAGTTAAATTGATTAATGTAAAAATTTGTACACATATTGAGATAACTTTTAACTGTATTTTAACATTTTTTATTTGTAAAAATAATAATTTTGAGAGCTGTTATAGCTGATCTCCAGGAGCTCCTCTAAAAAAAAGCGCTTTGCGGTGACCACGATATCTCGGGACTGAATCTTTTAAAATGAAAAAACCAAACGGATTTCGTTAAAGTAACGTATAATCTAGTAATTAATCGAAGGAATAAACAAAATAAAAGTTTTTGACAAAATTGCAGCTTCTAAAAAAAATCGATTTTTCATATAAATTTTTGCCTTACATTGTTCATAAAACAAAAAATATTCATCGGTGGAAAGAAACCTTCGATTAATTACTAAAAAATATAGTCAACAAGCTTGTGTTAAAATCTGAGACTGATCGGTCCAGCCGTTTTCGAGAAATCGTGGTCACCGCCTTTGAAAACACAGTTTGGAGAAAAGCGCATTCAAAGTTTGAGAAGCCGGTAATAGTAACTGTAGTAAAGGCAACTTCAAATTAATTAGTAACAACAACCAAAGTCGGAAAAATTAAATTTGAATGTAATTGAGCCAACACCAATTTCAGTTATCCAAATATCAACAACTGTATCTAGTTGCCGGAACTAATTAAGGGGAAATAATAATTTTTCCGGTGTAGACCAACTACTTTCAAACGCTCTGACACGTCTTTACAAATATGCGTGTAACTTGGACAATAATCGCCGAATTGACTTGAAATTTTCTGTGCGTGTACTTAAATGTATGTACATTACGAAAATGAAATAAAAAAAATCGATTTTTTGAAAATTATAACTGTATATAACCCCTTAAGCATACTCAATATTAGAACTGTTCATTGACAGTTTGGACTTTATGAGAGGAATGCATTAGCAACGAAGTTAGGTATAAATAAATTTTAATGTAACCTCAACCTTTTTAATATCCAGTGAAAATGTATAGGTGCTGTTAGAGATTTTTATGATTTTAAAAGAATTTCTGATTTGTTGACATATGTTTTTTCATATTCATCAACACTAATATGTTATATTTACATATATATCACATGTGATATTAAGACATTAAAATACATAAACCAGTCCTGAACTACGGAACTAAGCAGAAATTTGCTTGATACGATTGTAAAGACGTACGAAAAAAGTTCATTACAAATGTTTATAAATGTAAATATTTCTTGGTCCTGAATAAATTTACACATTTCTAGTCGGTTTGGAAAACTCTGTATGTCATTTTTGTCGGTGCAAAATGAAATATCCGTCGTAATCTTCGTAAATAATCAGAAATAAGAACAAAATTTGCTTTGCACTTCTTTAGAAGTAAAACTCTCGTTACAAAGTGAATAAAAACTCGGGTGAAAATGAATAGTTCCTGGTGCGCAGTAGATACAGATAAAACGTATTAGCTGCGAGAGATGTTCTGTTTCATAAAGAAAATCTTCATAGCCATCGCAGTGGTAGAAATTCTTTTACTACCACGGGGTCCGAAAAAGTGCAACTGATCTCTCGTCTTTACTTGTCGGTATTGAACCTCCCCCCCCCCCCAACCGTTGACCTATAGAAGCTTCCTTCCTGATTTTCCCGATTTCACCAAACTTCAGCTTACCGTACTTAGCCTGGACAAGTCTGCTTTTGATCACGGCACGATCCCTTTTACCATTTTTTCGCACATTATACCTACAGGAATACCTACAGGAAAATGAGAAAACTACAAACTTGAGCAAGTGATGTACGCTCTTTCAAAAGATAACTTTGTAAAAATTAGTTGATACAAAATATTAATTTTATGAAAATTATTTTCAATGCTGTCGGTGAGATAATTTAGGAACAGATATCAAAACAACTTTGGTCATGTATAATTCGATTGTTATGTAGCAATTACGATGATGTTTCATTAAATAATGACATACCATGGAGCTTTACAATCTATTGCCTTTTATTTTGAGTCATTATGTAATAATTACTTTCTATTTAGCCAAATAGTCTGTTTGCAGTTAAGAAACTCACTGTCGAGTACCTTCTAAAAATCATAAAACTCCTGTTACAAGTTTTCGCTACAAACTCTTCTGTACAGGGTGTATAAAAATTATGTGTAAAGAACATCATAGAGGGATTCTACACCTTCGGATCGGTAGACATTTGTAAAAAAAAATGCGTTCAAAATTGTCCTTGACCTTAAAATTCAAGGTCAAATTTTTTTTTGCTTGCATCGTATTTTACTCGTCGGGTAGACAGAAAGTACCAAAGGAACCATGGGTCATAGGTCAACCGTTCTCTTAAAAAATGATCTTAAAATTCCAATACGTTTCCCACTTACTTTATTTACACTTTACGGCGAATATTATCGTCTCCTGTTCCTTCATGAACGTCTACATATCGTCTATACATATATCGTCATCTGTGCCTTCATGACCGTTGTAACTTTAAGAACGATGTGTTTACATTTTTTAGTCGGCTGCTTACAATTTCCTATCGTTGTGTCTTTCATCAATTAGTCTATCGTTGATACTGAGTGAGAGTAGTGAGATAACATACAGAGTTGATACTGAGCGGAAGAGAAGTTAGAGTGAGAGAAAAATAATGGCTGTTTACAAAAATATACGGCAAATGTTACGAGCTATTGGTGAAGCAGGCGGAAATTATCGGTTAGCTCGTGAAATATATCGGGAGACAGTCAGATATAATGGAAGACAATTACGTGCATCGGAAGTTCCAAGACAACGCGATTTTCAGCGTCTTGATCACCAAATTGTTGATCAAGAATTGATTTTGCGCCATCTTAAACCTCATAGTGGAGCGGGCCGACCTCGGGTCCATTGGCGTAAAGAGGAACGCGTTGTTGCTCTCGTTCGTGCGTATCCCCTAATGGGCTTACGTAGGATAGGTCATCGTGTAGGAATTAGCCACATGACAGTTCGAAGAATAATTCGAGAAGAAGGCCTACGACCTTACAGAATTCGTCATGTGCAAGCGCTCCAGCCACATGATTATGTTCATCGATAGAACTTCTGCAGTTGGATGTTAGATAAACTGCAAAACGAACCACAGTTTTTCAAACGTGTTTTGTTTACAGACGAAAACAGTTTCTCGAGTTCTAATATCCTTAACCATCAAAATGCAAGTATTTGGGCCTATAGAAATCCTCATGCCATAATTGAAAGATTAAATCAAGGACGCTTTACAGTCAACGTATGTGCTGGAATAATCGGAGACTATATTATTGGTCCGATTTATTTGCCTACGCCGTTAACGAGTGCAACATATTTACGGTTTTTACGTTCGCGTCTCCTAACCGAATTACGACATACTATATCACGACATAGACGTCACTCTATTTATTTTATGCATGATGGTGCTCCGCCTCACTATGGTCGACCTGTTCGGCAATTTTTATATGAAATGTTCGGGACCCGGTGGATAGGACGCAGACCAGCTCCACACTTATGGTCACCTCGTTTACCGGATTTGATGTCCTTAGAGTTTTTTCTTTGGGGAGCAGTCAATGAAATTGTTTACGGATCTGGTCGGCAATTTACATCGCCGGAGTAATTAAAACGTGAAATAGAACACGCTCCTCATCGCCTAAAAAGAAGACGAGATATAGGCGAAAAAATTCGACGAAATTTGGAAATCAGATTACAGGACTGTTTAGAAGCAGGATTATAGGCACGCCTATTACTAATGATGCGGCAAGATGGTGCAGCTCTTTGGGTCCGTAGAAGGAACAGGAGACGATGACATTCACCGTAAAGTGTAAATAAAGTAAGTGGGAAACATATAGGAATTTTAAGATCATTTTTTTAGAGAATAGTTGACCTATGACCCATGGTTTCTTTGACACTTTTTGTCTACGCGACGAGTAGAATACAATGCAAGCAAACAAAATTTGACCTTGAATTTCAAGGTCAAGGACAATTTTGCACGCAATTTTTTTTACAAATGTCCACCGATCCGAAGGTGTAGAATCCCCCTATGATGGTCTTTACCCATAATTTTTATACACCCTGTACATCGCTACAATCTTCTTCAACTATTAGTCAAATTTTATAAAAATGGCTGGCCGTATACAGCTAATGTTTTACAGGGTCTTTATACTTATTCCCCCTACCATTTGTGATCAATTTTATTAAAAAACCACTGATCGCACTCGCAGTCTTCCCTTATTAGCTCTATTCTCTCTTTTTATATTTATTGCAATTTTCTTCTGAAAAAAACTACTACCTTTCAGAATCTGTCACTATACCTCACCAATTCATCCCTAACCTAAACAGGCTTTTAAACTGATTCGCTGATAATCTGGTAGAACATATAAATAAAATAAAACAAGGATGCACTAGACATTTTTTGTCTACTTTGATATACATCTCGAATACGAACGCTCAAAAAAAGTGTAAATCTGAAGATTTAATGTTTTCTAATTCGATCAGAAATTCTTCATTTACCTGTCGAGTAATTTAGACCCGGTGAAAGATGAGATTAATAAACTACGTGAAGCAGAGGAGTTCTGCTTCTAAGGGATGAAGGGAAGAGGCATTTCGTCTTGAAGCTCATCAGCTAGTATTACCGCGGTACGCTAATAAATAGCCGAAGTTGAGGATGCGTTAATACCTTCTCCTATTACACAATCTTGCACGAACTTCACGAGTGATGTGCTATCAAGTACTTCACTGATCCATATTGCCGGAAACACGTTAAACTTACTAAACGCTCCGAGGACAGGATGTCATTTTTCACGTAACTCCGATCGATTTATCTATTGAACTTTTACGAGTAACAAATGATGGATAGATTTAAACCGTTTTTAATCATGAATATCTTTAAATTTTTGACGTTATGTAATATTCGTTTTTCTAAAAGAAATGATTATTTAATAAGCAAACAACGTGTTATTGAAAAATTTTAATTGCTTACGCAATATTAAGTAAAATGGCACAAAGGGCTGTACACAAAAATATTTCCAATGAGAACATTGAAATTTGTACATTATTACTCGTCCAAATTTCGCTGGTTTGAATTCGCACAATTTAAAACTTTTATATCTTAAATTATCGGTCGTTTCAAAATACAGAAATTTTAAAACATAATACGAACACCTATGGAAATATACCATGACGAAATGAAACTTTACTGCGAAAATTTCAATATACATGTAATAACATGATAGTAACCATTAAAAAACAATATTCGCGTAAATTTTTCAGGTTCATTAAAACTTTCATGTATTTCTTAGATGAAAGGTCATGACGTTTTATAAACGTTACAGGTTAAAAATGTAGACTTTTCTCACGGCTTTTGCTGTTTTTCCCGAGCTCGAGACAGTTCAAGTGGTTCGACTGTTCAGAGCTGGAATTTGGGAAAGCGCGTGACAAATTAGACCACCCTGACAAAGTCACGCGCTTTCAAGCGAGGACCAGTGCATATAAGGAGATGCACTGCGTATCTCAGGACAGTACGCTGTGACCTTTGTTTCGAATACATCTTTTCTACACTTTACTCGTCCGAGTCTTTTACCTTACTATCCTTGACTTTCCTGACATTACTTTAAACATTTCCTTCTATTACCTTTTCCTTAATGATAACCTTTACTATCGCTTTCCTTACCCTTTCCTGTTTCTCCGATCTATGCCCTACAAAAAGGTGTTTGTTTTCCATAAAAGTCTTTCATTTATGTGTAATTTCCTATGTTTATGTAAAAAAAGTGCAGTTTTATGATACGTTTATAACAGAAATATGTGCAGTATCTCCATACAGCCACATGTATGTAAGCACCTACACCACAAGGCTTATTACCTTTTACGTACCTCTTTATATGTATGGTGAACGCGGGTTACATAAAAAGTAGTATGAGTTATATGTATGCATGTACGGGCCGCCCAGATAAAAGTGAACCATCTCAGGGGATAGTGCGGCGAGGGGATCAAAAGACAAGGTCTTGTCTCGGGCCAAGTACGAGAAAAGACCCTTGACTCTATTCCGGAATTATTAGATCGGGGTTTTCGGGGTATTCAAACGGCATGAAAGCGGCGAATTTCTCAGAAAGTACGATAACATTCTTATACGAAGCGTCGAGACGAGTCGATTGAGACTAATTACAAAAACATTGGTCCACCCAGTAACGAGATATTTGATGTCAAAAGAACGTCTTTTTTATGCCATAAGTCGTCTGCTTCCTCTTTTCCAGTGTCACACTTTCGACTATGCGAGTTCTGTCGGTGTCAAACCGAACTAACAGATTTTCATACCATGCGACCATAATTTTTCTGTCGGTAATGTAGATTCTTATATGTAATCTGTTGGAGACATGCGGGAAAAATCAAGAGACAAGGTCTTGTCTCTGGCCAAGTACAATCAACAGCATAAATACGGTTTCACTGCGGGGTACGCGGGTATCCTCAACACTAATGCTTGCTTCACCTAGGTGATTTTCGTGCTCTCTCTTTCTAATAATTCGTTTCTCTCTCTGACGTGTGTCGCAGTATAGTAACAAGTGATAACAACTACTTCATTTCTTTCTTTTCATCGCTCCATCGCACACATTCTATCGAGGCATACGGACTTAGGCCGGACAGGCATGTGTGAGAGCGCGATCGTCAATCGAGGAAGGCAACAAACGCGGTTTTCGCCATGGTCCGAATTTTTCTCGAATAGGAGCCTCTGTTTCCTTTATTTGCTGTCGCGCTCGCACTCCGATCGCGGCTTACAGACGATGGCCGAGCTCAGGTGTGTCGGTGCGCCTTGGCCGTACTCGATCATTCATTCGCATTCTTTGGGACATTTCGAATTATTTTATCGGACATTTCATATTTCTTGCTAATTTTTTATCCCTATGATAGGATTTTCAATAAATTGATATAGTATGACAATTATATGTTTTTCAATTATTTATTTAAAGTTACAATATTGCCTTGGTAAATATGGAATAAATTTCGCAAAATATTGAATACTGGGGATTAATATAATGCGAAATGAATGAATAAGAAACATCTAATTATTATTCCATTTCTATTTAATTAAAATTCAGCGACACTATGGAATCAAACATTGGACATAAGTGTTAAATGCCCGATAAAATGATTACAAAAATGTTTCGAATAACATGAAAGAGTCGCCGCGGCCGGCAAAGACAAACCGTCGCACTTGCTCTCGACGATCGTAGTGCGAGTACTGCGAGCGCGACAGACAGAACGAAGAAAAGAAAGGCTCTTATGCAAGACAAATTCGGACGATGATGAATTTCGCATTAATACCTTCCCCGATCGTCAAACGTGCTATCACACATGCTTGATCGACGTACGTTCGTGTGTTTGGCTAGTGCGAGCGCGACGGAGCGACGGAATGATAGAGACTAAGTATGCAATCGTTGTCAGTGTTGGTATCCCGAGCCATAGTACGCCACCGAGAGAACGATAATTATACGAAAGAAAGGGAAAGAAAGGCACCTTCGTGATGCACGCATTAGTACGTAATTCAGAAAATATCAAACTGTTATCAATAATTTATACATTTAATATATTGGCTGCTTAAATTGTTATAAAAAGGTATTTAGTTTCTAGAACTTCGATACATGTCAAAGCGATTCTTCAAATTTCTACAAACTTTTTTTAGTACATAATCAAATTGTTCTGTAAACCGGTCTTTCATGATAAACACAGCAAATTTTTGGGTCTGTCCGAAACCTATAGTTATCGGTAGTGTTAACAAATTTTTGATACATGTTTTGCATTGAAACTTTACTATCTTGGATATCGAATCTCTAAATTGTTCCGTATCTGTTTGTAACAGTGTTATGATATTACCTACACATTTTAACAATGAAATTAGAATATTTTTCTGCAGGTATACTGTAAAATTAGATCAGAAGATACCACGGTAATAAAAAATTCATGATTTCAAAAAAAACTATTTTTTCTTTAATAGATTGTTGAAGTATAGGTACGTTTAGAGGACACGATGACGTTATTGTATGTAAATTGAAAAACATTTTCAACGATATACATAGGACCATATTGAAGTTCTAAAATTTCTAGAAATCAAAAGCATTCTTCAACAATTCATACAAATAATTATTTGCAATTTAGACATTTTTAATAAGATGGTTTTTGTGTAATTAAACCGTTTTTGTACACTTCTATGTTTATTATAATTTTCGAATTGAGAATTTAAAAATCAAACTTATACACATCCTGCACTATCTTGCAATAATTAAATGTTTAATATTTTGGTAATTCCTTCAAATGTATTTTCTTTTTCAGTAGTACCCACAATATATGCAAATTTTTAAACAATGTCTAACGTTCTGCGAGAACCTTGTATACTTGACCTGAAACGTACCTATGGATTGAAATTTTCCTGGCTCCGGAAGAGTCTCTGATTTTTTTGTATCACTTCTTCGAAAAACATTTTGAAATTTTATAAATGCACAATTCTTATTACTATATTTCTTAAAAGGAAATAACGTTTAAAGGAAAATTTAGTATATTCCTTCACATCATCGTATATCATCATCATATCATCATATTAATTAGATCCGTTTGTTCCTTTATTTTCCTACATTCTTTTATTCCTGCATTCCTGTATTCCCTTATTTATTCCTTGATACCTTCATTCCCTTATTCTTTCATTCCCTGCTTTCTTTATTCCATTATTTCTTTAAAAACAAGTATTTTAATAAAACCATTACTATACTTAACAATATTCTACGAATGAAGTGAAATCAGTAAAAAGCATCGAAGATGCAAAGGTATAGGCCAAGTACAAGAGGATGTGACTTTGGAATAGCTTGCTCGTTAACATAAACTTGATTATACGAAGTATTTGGAATCGAACAAATGCGAGCAAGTACAAATTATTGTACAGCGTCGACACGATGCTATCGCTAAGTAAATATATTAAACTAACCAAATTTCCCAAAAAATGATGTCTGCTCATTTAATTAATAAATCTGTTTAGTGCTCGACTAAATGTACTTGGTGGCCCGCTTTATACGAAGCATGATGACCAAAATGTAACGTAACAGATATTTGTACTCATTTCTAAATTAACAATTCGGATGCATCTGAGTGGAAAAATTTAAAAAGTTAACTATCTGGATGTGTCTGAACGAAAATTACACATACATATTGCCATGTGTTTCAACGATTGATGATAACATAAATTAAAAAGAAACTTCATGAGATATTTAGAGGATTATCATTCAGCACAATAAGAAGGCCGCTGTATACTGTATTTTAACAACTCTTTTTTAATGTCGAACATCCCGAACTATTTAGACTTATTCTTCACCATCAGACCTTCGTAAAAAGCGGGCCACCAAGTACATTTAATCGAGCAATAAACAGATTTATTAATTAAATGAGGAGAAATCATTTTTTGGGAAATTTAGTTAGTTTAATATATTTATTTAGCGATAGCATAGTGTCGATGCTGTACAATAATTTGTACTTGCTCGCATTTGCTTGATTTCAAATACTTCGTATAATGAAGTTTATGTTAACAAGAAAGCTATTCCAAAGTCACATCCTCTTGTACTTGGCCCATACCTTTGCATTTTCGATGCTTTTTGCTGATTGTACTTCATTCGTAGAATATTGTTAAGTGTATTATTGCTTTTATTAAAATACTTGTTTTTAAAGAGATAAGGGAATAAAGAAATCAGCGGAATAAATAAGGTAATACAGGAATGAAGGTATAAAAGAATGTCGGAAAGTAATGGAATAAACGGATCTGATTAATATGGTGATATGATGATGATATACGATGATATGAAGGAATATACCAAATTTTCCTTTAAACGCTATTTCCTTTTAAGAAATATAGTAATACCAATTGTGTATTTATAAAATTTTAAAATGTTTTTGATGAAGTGATACAAAAAATCAGAGACTCTTCCGGAGCCAGGAAAATTTCAATGTATAGGTGCGTTTCAGATCAAGTGTACAAGGTTCTCCCAGCATGTTAGACATTGTTTAATAACTTGCATATATTGAGGGTAATATTGAAAAAGGAAATACATTTTAAGGAATTACCAAAATATTAAACATTTAACTATTGCAAGATAGTGCAGGATTTGTATATCTACGTTTGGTTTTTAAATTCTTAATTAAAAAATTATAATAAACATAGAAGTGTACAAAAACGGTTTAATTACACAAAAACCATCTTATTAAAAATATCTAAATTTTAAATAATTGTTTGCATGAATTGTTGAAGAATGCTTTTGATTTCTAGAACTTTTAGAACTTCAATATGGTCCTATGTATATCCTTGAAAATGTTTTGCAATTTACGTACAAGAACGTCATCGTGTCTTCTAAACGTACCTATACTTCAACAATCTATTTCAAGAAAAAATAGTTTTTTTTTGAAATCATGAATTTTTTTATTACCGTGGCAACTTCTGATCTAATTTTACAGTATACCTGCAGAAAAATATTCTAATTTCATTGTTAAAATGTGTAGGTCATATCATAACACTGTTACAAACAGATACGGAACAATTTAGAGATTCGATATACAAGATAGTAAAGTTTCAATGCAAAACATGTATCAAAAATTTTTAACAGTACCGATAACTATAGGTTTCGGACAGACCCAAAAATTTGCTGACTTTATCATGAAAGACCGGTTTACAGAACAATTTGATTATGTACTAAAAAAAGTTTGTAGAAATTTGAAGAATCGCTTTGACATGTATCGAAGTTCTAGAAACTAAATACCTTTTTACAACAATTTATGCAACCATTATATTAAATTTATAAAGCATTGATAACAGTTTGATATTTTCTGAATTCCGTACTAATGCGTGCATCAGGGAGGTGTCTTTCTTTCCCTCTCTTTCGTATCATTATCGTTCTCTCTGTGGCGTACTATAGCTCGGGATATCAACAACACTGCATTCGACTGCATACTTTGTCTCTATCTTTCTGTCACTCCGTCGCGCTCGCGCTAGCCAAACACACGAACGTGGGCCGACCAAGCATGGGTGATAGCAGGTTTGACGATCGAGAAAGGTATCAATGCGGAATTCATCATTGTCCGAATTTGTCTTGCATAAGAGCCTTCTTTTTTTGTTGTGTCTGTCGCGCTCCCGGTGCTCGCACTACGATCGCCGAGAATAAGTGCGACGGTGTCTTTGCCGGCCGCAGCGACTCTTTCATTATATTCGAAACATTTTTCTAATCATTTTATCGGGCATTTAACACTTATGTCCAATATTTGATCCCACAGTGTCGCTGAATTTTAATTAAATAGAAATGGAATAATAATTAGATGTTTTGTTGGATACTCAGCCTAATCTTGTTAACAAACAGCGAGTCATCGAGTGACTCCCTGTTTAGAGTTAGTCATTTGTTTTGTACATTCGGGCGTTAGTCAGAGAACCCTTAGACCCTCGAAGTCACTAACTAAAGGGCAGTTTTCTATCACCTCCCTACTGCCAATATCATTATATATAAGATCAGTTTAGACAGTTTCAGCAGATTCAGAACACACCCTTTACTTACAACATCGTTCTCTAATTTGAAAATATTGTAAAGGCAACGTCAAGTCTCATTAAGTGAGCCGGAGTTAGACTTCAAAATATATTGTATATCAAGGACAACTTCGTGTAATTCTTTAGATAATAAACTATTATTTTATTTATCTAAATCCGAGTCGTTTCAACCCGGAATTAAACAGTTTCTTATTCATTCATTTCGCATTATATTAATCCCCAGAATTCAATATTTCGCGAAATTTATTAACATATACTTGTAATACTATATCAATTTATTGAATATCTATGATGGGATCAAAAATTATCAAGAAATATTAAATGTCCGATAAAATAATTCGAAATGTCCCGAAGAATGCGAATTAACGATCGTGTATGACCAAGGCGCACCGACACACCTGAGCTCGGCTATCGTCTGTGAGCTGCGATCGGAGTGCGAGCGCGACAGACACATAAAGGAAACAGAGGCTCTTAGCGAGAAAAATTCGGACCATGGCGAAAACCGCGTTTGTTGCCTTCCTCGATTGACGATCGCGCTCCCACGCGTTCCTGTCCGGCCTAAGTCCGTGTGCCTCGATAGAATGAGTGCGGCGGAGCGATGAAAAGAAAGAAATGAAGTAGTTGTTATCACTTGTTACTATGCTGCGACACACGTCAGAGAGAGAAACGAATTATTAGAATGAGAGGGCACGAAAATCACCTAGGTGAAGCAAGCATTAGTGTTGAGGATACCCGCGTACCCCGCAGTGAAACCGTATTTATGCTGTTGATTGTCCTTGGCCAGAGACAAGACCTTGCCTCTTGATTTTTTCCGCATGTCTCCAACAGATTACATATAAAAATCTACACTACCGACAGAAAAATTATCGTCGCATGGTATGAAAATCTGTTAGTTCAGTTTGACACCGACAGAACTCGCATAGTTGAAAGTGTGACACTGGAAAAGACGAAGCAGATGACTTATTACATAAAAATGACGTAATTTTGACATCAAATATCCCGTTACTGGGTGGACCAATGTTTTTGTAATTAGTCTCAATCGACTCGTCTCGACGCCGCCTCTAAGAGTATCATCCCAATTTTTGGGAAATTTGCCGCTTTCATGTCTTTTGAATACCCCGAAAACCCGGATCTAATATTTCCGGAATAGAGTCAAGAGTGTTCTCTCGTACTTGGCCCGAGACAAGACCTTGTCTCTTGATATACAGGGTGGAACATATCATCGGGGACCCTGTTTCAGGATCGATAGTACGCATTAAAAGGTGAAAAAAGGACCAAGGAAGTTAGGTCCGAAAATCACCCCCTAACGAGTTACAACCCCATTTGTAAAAATTTGTTAAAAAATCATATCTCCGAAATGGTACGTCTTAGAGGACCGATTTTTATTGCAAGATAACCGGAAGAGACCAAAGTTTACGAAAAGAATATCACTATCTACGGAAAGGAAGATTTAGTGAATGCCCTTAATGTTTCCCAAGTTGTTACAAACCTGCTACGATATAGGTAATCGACGTTGTTTGGATTAAACAAGAATAAATGCTATTTAACAGCAATAACCGCAGCAATTATATTTTTTCTGTTATCTTTCATCTTCTCTGGTTATATTTCAATCAAAACCGCTCCTCTCCGACTTACCATTTCGGAGATATAATTTTTTAAAAATTTTTTACTAATGGGGTTGTATCTCGATAGGGGGTGCTTTTCGGACCTAACTTCCTTGGTCCATTTTTCACCTTTTGGTGCGTACTATCGATCCTGAAAAAGGGTCCCCGATGATATGTAACACCCTGTATTGTTACGAGCCGGGCGGCTTTCCAGAACGTGGCCGGCGAGCTTTATGGAATAATTATAAGGAGACGAGATTTCGTCTCTTCTTGAACTAAACTGTAGCAGGGGGTATCTTACGTCAACAGTAGTGGGAGCTACAAATCGACGTATGATCTAGGAAATGATATCTAATTCAAGTCAGATGAGGCTATGAACAATGCCATAGGGTGCTGATCTTGAGTTGAGGTGAGGAATGTTACAAGCCAGATGAGCCTATGAACAGAGCCATAGGGTGCTGGTCCCGTGTCGGAATTAAAGGAATCTGAAGCTGGATGAGCCTATGAACAGAGCCATAGGGTGCTGGTCTTCAGAGTGGTAAAATATGTTAAGATAAGGTGAAACCCCGAGGTAGTTGTAATTACAGGTGAACTGCAAGGTGCTACTCTCTGGTTAATAACAACACACTTGCTAGGACGGCAAATGGTTGCACAGGTACGGAAAGTAAGCCGAAAGGCACACACATTCCGACACCCGTTGTACGTGGTTTTGACCTGCTACGGTAAAGTCGTAAAATAATAAACTCTCGTAACTTTTTCTTTCACCCCGAGCGGTTAGAGTGAAATAATTTGTGGGTGCGTTACTCGATTATGTTTTAGATTCGTTTCGAGAGGAAAGGTTTTAGTTTCTAGAAATAATTCTTTAGTTGAACTTTATGTTTCTAGTAAAATATTACAAGTATAT
Source organism: Mimumesa dahlbomi (assembly GCA_917499265.3). Lineage (NCBI taxonomy): Eukaryota > Metazoa > Arthropoda > Insecta > Hymenoptera > Crabronidae > Mimumesa > Mimumesa dahlbomi. Next base: position 2,144,500 of record OU824118.1, on the reverse strand, counting down.
TCTTTCAACCGAATATATACCGGGTGTTCCAAAATTATGCGGCAAACGGGAACAAGTAGATTGTTTATAACAAAAGATATCGAAAATTCCTTTACCTTTTTTTGATTTGAAGCCCCGTTTTGGAGATACAAGCTTCCAAAATATCGTGGTCTGACTTCCAGCCCGCGCGATTCGAACATCAGCTGGAGGTATATACGCGAGAAAAGTATGGCCGAGCGGTCAGCGGGGAGAGGGGTATCCATCGACGCTCAGCTGAGATTTCGCCGAACGACAGCTGTGCCCCTCTCCCCGCTCTTCCTTGAATTTGAACAATTAAATCTTTCACCACGGATTAATTTTTAGATGTAACTCACTTTTTAACTTCAAGATCAGGTCAAAGTGTGATGTCTCGACTTAGAAGCTTCCTCGTTCTCACTTCACTGATTTTTCACTTGGTTAAAACTCTTACGTGGAGACGTCTGTGCTCGCGATTCAGTCACAGGAATGGTGACATGTCGAAGGGCACCACGCTTATATACAAAATTTGTGCTCTCCCACTACTTCGGTTTCTAACGTTTTTCGAATTAGACAATGCAGTCCTCTTCGTGCATCTCGACAGCATCACCAAGGGAAAATGTTTAGAATGACGTTAGACTCGCTTTAGGGCCTTTTTTCGTGGGGTAAAGCTTAAACAAGACATCCATCTACTCGGTGGAGTCGACGGGTAGTGTCGGACTTGTACCGACTAAAACCCCCACGATGAACCAGCTACTTATAGAGAAATAAATGGATCCAGCATCTCATGGTGGTGAACGCGACTGGATCCATTGCCTATAACACCAGAAAAAAACTGCCGCAGCTCAGAAAACAGTGTGAGTGGACACAACTCACAACTGCCAAACATCGATGTCACAGTGCAATGACGGCTAGAGCCCCCGCTCTAAGCCGTCTTGTGACATAAGAGTAACGGTCGAATAACGATACGAAAAACAAAAGTCACTCACCATATGTAAATGGGAGTGGTGCTCTAAATGCCTATTGAGGTGGAGGAAGGTTGAGCAGGGGGAATATCCTGCCTCGGCGACTTCCTCGATACCCACGTGCCATCTCAGGTGTTTCACGGGACCGTTTAGCAGCTTCCTTGCAAGACATGACAATCTCACAGAATTGCGAGACTGCCGCCCATGCCTCCGGACTTTTCAACATTTCCCTCATAAGGACAGGGAGGCTAAGATCCCAGCCGACAGTAGCACGGAGCGCCGACCGCTCATTTCGCCACGCTGGACACCACTGCAAAGTGTGCTGAGAACTGTCCCAATTAGACTCGCAGTCGTGACAAGCCGTCGAAGGCTCCTTCCCGATCCAGTTCAGATATTCTCCAAAGCATCCGTGACCGGTAAGAACCTGCGTCATTCGAAAAGATAAGCGGCCTCGACCCCTACTCAGCCATGCAGGAAGGTTGGGGAGAATGCTCTCAATGGGGCGGTGATAAATATGGGCCGGATCCTCTAATGTTTCTTGCCACTTCTCAACCACTAGCCGCCTCGTCCGGGAACGGAGGGCGACTATCTCGCGCTATAGGAGAGGTTCCCTGTTCACAGGGTGTTGACCCTCATACAGCAACCGAGAAGCCTCCGCCAAAAGCTCGAACGGGGGGGTTCTGGCCAAAAGGGTAGCCGCTACGAAGGATACGGTTCGGTAACCGCGAATCACCCTGATGGCCAACCTGCGCTGAAGACGGCGCAGGAGAATTCCTATACTTTGCAACCGTCCAATGGCAGCTCGCTTTAGAGCCTGCTGTTAATCATCCCTTCAAGTGTCCCCAAGCCAGCACGTGGTCTGGTGCCGAATTTACATTTTCGCGGCACAAGTTCTGCATTGTCTTCGAAGGAGTTTGTCATCTGGTAACTTTCTCTTCGAGAGACGTCGTGTTTATTACCCTAGGAGTTTTGTTATTTCACAGTGTTTTACTGATGCCATCTGCCAGTCTCGACCAGGGCAATCGAAATGTGTTTTTCTTTAAGAAACGATTTACGATTTTTCGAAGTGTATTTCCCTGGTCTCGAACTGACAAAGGACATCAGAGCGTGGGGATGTAACACATACGTAACAATATAATCTACTAATATATGTGTATAACAATGACACGTAAACGTATGCGATAGAAGACTTGCATTTCTCGCAGTAGCATGGCACAGCTTCGTTCGCCAGTTTCTCTTTGTTCCGCTTCTGTTTCACTATCACTGGTTTCGATTCTCAGTTGTTTCCGTGTTTCTCGTGGGATTTTTGGTTTTGAAATGAACGGATTGAAAACTTCCTCTATGAGATGTTGCCCTTTTGACCTCGTATTCATCACCAGATTAGCGTAGTATAACAAGTGTGATCCCAGATGAGTCCCCAAAAATTAAGACGATATCTTACCTCTTGCCTATGCGTCACGCCTCGGAGTTACGGCAACGGTACGGTTCGAATTGTTTCGAAAAAGTCAGTGTTTTGCTCCCTATTGAGTCAATGGTTAGACCAATTTACTCAGGACGAGGCTGAGTCGTTCTACAGTGGACAGGTGATGATGAAGGTGTGAGGTCGTGGTAATGATGAGGTTAGGCAATGATAGTTGTGGCAATGTTAGGTCGTGGTAATAATAGTTGATACTGATTCTAATCTTCTTCAATTTTGTATTTAACTTCACTGACACTGACATATTGCGTGGATTGGTTATACAGATTTTCGGTTTGGGAAGTTTGTTTCGGAAAGCCTTTAACGTACTTAACATTTCAGTTGGAAGGCCTGTGAGTTCTCTTAGCCACTGGAGTTAAGGAAAATATGATAAGTTTCCCCGCATCATTCCTACTTGAGTACATACAAGACTCACCAAGCGCTCACTCGCCCTTGACTACTTCCTATATAGACTATTTCGTTCCGATCCGGATTAAGAGTTGAAGGGATTATCGCGAATCTCAGTTTACTTTCTGATTCAACTGATTTCGTTGAACGCTCATAAGCGTCCGAACTACTCACTTGACCAGCTTTGACTTCTACTCAGCGTAAGGTACAGAATTTTGGAATGTTTACGTAGATCTGAGTTTTCACTGCATTCGACCAAGATTTGAAGTACTATAGATGATGCACGACTCGAAGTGTGTCTCAAGAATGAACGAAGAGTACGACTGAAGATTATCCGCAGAATGATTAAAAAATGACTGCAGAATGACTAAAGAATGACTAAAGAGTGTGTTTTAAGCGTTCAGTTCAAATAACTAGTGGACTGTATTGTACTTGGTACTGTGAACGCTCGGATATTGCAGCGATGTGAGCTGCCACAGGTTTATTTAAACTGTTCAAAATATACAAGAATATACAAGTGTGTTCGAATGTTCGCGTGTACGTGGTGTCAATGCTTGATGTGCGAGATGTACAAGGTTCAGAATGAGGTGCAAGTGTACTGTTGGAAGGTTCAAGTCTGAAATGTCCTCTTCAAGGTTCAATTTGTAACTGTCCCAAAGTTCGTCCTTCAGTCCCGATTTTCCCTCCTCCATCATCCCTTCCTTGCTATCATCCCGTCGATGAGTTTGAGGGTGGAAGGGGTGCTGGAGGCCGAAGACACCCGAAGTCGCTGTCCCTCCTTGCCTTGGCGTCTTCGGTGGGAAATTCCGTGTTTCTCGTGACGTAGGTGTTTGTTGGGCTTTTCCCTCTGACGTCAGGGTCCGTCCGTAGTGCAGCTGTGTATGGTTGCCGAGGTCTGGGCCTTGGTTCGATGAACCGTTAGGTCGCTTTAGGGGTTTATGGCATGTCAATGCTATTGAAACTGGTTGAAATTATGAAGTTAAAATTCTCCAAACATTTGGTTGCAATAAAAAACTGGAAAGTGAAAGTACTGAATGCTAATCTCAAAAATAGCAGGTTAGTCACGTCCATGCCATAAACCCTAAGGATGTTACAACGTTGTAACATTCCTCCCACCTTGAATGTAGTGCATTCAAAATGGTATGTACATGTATGTTGGCTTAGCGTGCGGCTATGTGTGTGTGTGTGTCTAATGTTATGTCCTTACATATTGTGTTGACTTATACGTAGTGGTACTATGATTAAATACTTAGATTCTAGACTGCGTCAATATTTACAAGTATATACATAATCAATGGAATATCGAATACAATGGTTATTACGGTTCAAAACTATGGTATTATACGAGTGGTTTTGGATCCTTCATCTGATCTGATGAGGTATTGATTTGCTTCTCGTTCTCCAACTCATCTGTCATTGGCAAGATGCAGATCTTTGCCATGGGTCGCTTGATGATTCCATCTGAGACTTTGATCGTCACTACCCATGTGATGCCGTCTCGTCCCGCGTGAAGTTTGAGTATGCGACCCAGTCGCCAACGTAGCGGTGGAAGGTTGTCGTCGCGGATGACCACTAATGTACCTATATTAAACTTGACAGGTATAGTTGATTTGTTTCGTTGCTGTAATTGATGAAGATACTCCGAGTACCAGCGTTTCCAGAAGTGCTGAAACATTTTCCGCGTGAGTTCATATCTGCTGAGACGATTCTCTTTGATCTCTAAGAGGTCGTGTTGTGGCGATGACATAAGTGAGTCTCCAATCAAGAAATGTCCAGGAGTCAAGGGAGTCAGATCAGATGGATCAGAGGACAATGAAAGGAGAGGTCGGGAATTCATACAAGCTTCGACCTGTGTAAGAATTGTATACAGTTCCTCGAAGGTTAAACGAGTTTCTCCTATGATTCGCTTTAGATGGTATTTTGCTGATTTGACAGCACTCTCTCAAAGTCCACCGAAATGTGGTGCGTTGGGTGGTATAAAGTGCCATTTAATTTGGTTTTCAAGACAATGATTCTGAATTCGATCTACAGTTTTCGCTTCTGATAATAGTGCTCCTAATTCTGTTAATTCGTTTCGCGCGCCAATAAAGTTTGTGCCGTTATCGGAGTATATATGTGTACATAATCCGCGTCGAGCGGTAAATCGACGGAAACAATTTAAAAATGCGTCGGTACTTAAATCTACAGCTAGTTCTAAATGCACGGCCTTTGTTGAGAAACACACGAATATGCATAAATACGTTTTTACCACCGTCCGATTACGCGTTTTTTCCTTTATGTAAAAGGGGCCTGCGTAATCGACGCCGCAGGTATGGAATGGCCGCGTGGGTTTGACACGGTCCGCAGGTAGATTTCCCATTATTTGTTCGATGCCACTGGGTCTCGCTCTGAAGCACCTAATGCAGTTACGTATCACTGCCTTGACAGAGGTTTTGCCCGCGAGTGGCCAATATCAGTTACGGAGGGATGTTGTTACGGCTTGGCATCCTGCGTGCAGTAATCTTAGGTGTTCGTGTTTGATAATTAATTTTGTCAGTGGGTGTTTCGCCGGTAGGAGAATCGGATGTCTTTAATCGAACGGAATAGGAGCATTCGATAATCTGCCGCCCACCCTGAGCAATCCTTCCTTGTCCAAAAACGGATTCAAAGACACTAGTCGGCTTGATCTTGACAGTGGTTGTCCTTGCTGAAGTAGTGCTAGTTCGGCTGCAAATGCTTCTTCTTGTGCTAGTTTTAGTAGTAGTTCCTGTGCCTCTGTGAGTTGTTGTGTTCGTAGTCCATATGAGGGTGGTGGTGCTGTAGATTTCTTGCCGGTATCATTCTCGTGCTTCTGTGCAATCCGTATCCTTATGGTCCTGATGAATTGCAGACAACGCGCTGTTATCCGCGTCAATCTTGTCCAAGACGAGTATCTTGTAAATATGCTGAAATCCCTTTTTACTATTATCGAAGTGCAAGTGAGTCGTTTGGCTTCGGGGATTTCAGTGATGATCGGTTCGATAACTGGCCAATGATGTTCTGATTGCGTCAACCATGCAGGGCCTTCCCACCATAGTTTCGCAGATGCCAACTCTTGAGAATCCATCCCCCTTGAAATGACATCCGCAGGGTTATGTTTAGAGGGTACATGTTTCCAATTGTTGAAGTTTGTTGCTTGCTGTATTTCCGACGTACGATTTACAATGAATGTTTTCCAGTTGCCTGGTGTTGCTCTTATCCAGGCAAGTGTGATTGTTGAATCGCACCAATAATGTTCTTTGTGAATGTTTAATTGGAGTGCTGCACGGACCTTTGAAATCAGTTGAGCTAGTAATAACGCTCCGCATAATTCCAATCGCGGGAGACTAACTGTCTTTAGTGGGGCGACACGAGATTTCGCGCAGACTAGTCGCACGGTACAATTTCGTTCTTTATCCACGGATCGCAGGTAGATACATGCACCATACGCCTTCTCTGATGTATCGCAAAATCCATGCAATTCGAATTTTACAGCATTGTCTAAACCACGCGTCTCGGAATGCTGATATGGTTTAACGATTGAATTTCGGTACGGAAGTTCACCCATTCGTTGTGTAAATCTAGTGGGAATGATTCATCCCAGGAGTTCTGCAATTGCCACAGACGCTGCATGATTATTTTTGCTTGTACGACAATAGGCCCGATCAAACCTAGCGGATGAAAAATTTGCGCGGTTTCTGATAGTACTATACGCTTTGTTATACGTTTTTGAATGCCCGGGTTTACAGAATATCTCAACGTGTCGTTATCAGTGGTCCATATTAAACCTAGTTTTGGGATCTTTGTCTGCCTGAATTTCTATGTCGACGGTTGGTGAGTCTAATTGCCCTAAAATACGGTTGTCATTGGTTGCCCATTTTCGCAATTCGAAACCTGCTTTACTAAGTACTGTAGTGATCTCTGTTCTTAAAGCTTGTGCTTCTCGAGTTGACTGTGCACCTATCAGAAGGTCATCCACGTAAAAGTCGGTGGTGATTACGCGACTAGCTGTAGGGTACTGTTGGTTATAGTCTTCTGCTAGCTGCCGAAGGGTTCGCGTGGCCAGGAAAGGTGCCGAGGCTGTTCCGCATGTTACAGTATTTAATTCAAATGTCCTAATTGGGTGTGATTTGTCAGTCCTCCACAATATCCGTTGATAACGTCGCTGTTCTAGATCTATTCGAATTTGCCGATACATTTTCGCAATGTCCGTGGAAATAACGTAGCGATGTTTGCGGAATCGTATCAATATTGAAAATAGATCGTCTTGGACCGTTGTTCCAATTCTTTGCACTTCATTTAGTGCTACTCCCGATGTTGTCTTCGCGGATCCATCGAATACAACGCGAAGTTTTGTCGTCGTGCTTGTCTCTTTAAAAACGGCGTGATGTGGTAAATAATATCCTGGTGTGTTATGAGATGTCAGGTCCTTTGTTACGTCTGTGTACCGTGATTTTCGCGATTATTCTCTAATCTAACGGGTTGTAAGACCGTTTACGCGTAGGAGTTTCGCGACGAAAGTCGAACAGGTACTTTGTACTACAAATTAATGTAGTACAACTGATTGAACGTAAACTGAATTGATAAACTTGAAAAAACGATAATATATCTCTTTAAATTTGATGAAACACAACATATAATACAAAACAAGAGATAGAGTGGATGCGGAAGTTTGCTAAAGACTGTCTGAAAAAACTGAGGATCGTTGGTTTTGTTGGAATTGGTTTTTCTAGAAGGAATGTGATTGGTTGTTGGAAAGGGAAGGAAAGTGTGAAAGTGGGATGTAAAATGGAAAGATTGGTTAAACGGAATCAGCGGAATTTTGAAGGCGGTGACTATTTTGAAAGATGGTGGAATCGGTCAAGTAGTGCGAGGGAAGTTCCGGGTATGACGCAGGTACTGTTAAGGGTATATGAAAGGACATGTGCAAGGTTTTAGGTAGCTGAGGAAATTTGGCGAGGATGTTGACGGCAATCGTTTTATGAGAGGGAAAGTTTGACGGAATCAGAAATTCTGGGAAATAAGGATTTATTGAGGAAGTACATGGTAAAGCAGGAAAAACGTAGGATGAGTGCGAGGCAGATGTGTAACGGGACCTTGGTGTAGAAAAGAGGTATATTCGGAAAAAACTATTAAAAGGATACTGAACAGTCTGTCATGTGCCCTAGTAATTCATATTCGCGCAAGTATTTATGGTATTCTTGCTTCAGTGTCGGTGATCTGTCTAATTTCCGTTCTATGCTATAAAGTCGCTTTTCGGCAAGGTGCCGCGATTGTCCTAATTTGCTAATGTCTTTTGTAAACGGAATGTTAATTATGTATCGTCCATCTGAGTCCCGTGCGGTCGTTGTTTTAAAATGTTGTTCGCAAATGTCGGCTGGGTTGATTTTAGGAGTAGATTGTTCTTGAGTCTGTTCTAGTTCCCAAAATTTCCTAATCTGATTCTCTAATTGACTGTTGGTGATTAGATTACATAATTGTTTTTTCGGTGTTACGTATGATGCCGCGCTCAGTCTACCCGCGAGAATCCACCCAAGCTGTGTTTTTTGCATTATGGGATATCCGTGTCCTAATCTATGTTCACCTACACAAATTAAATCCCAGATATGACCATTACCGATCAACATATCTACTTCCCTTGGTTTGTCAAACTGCGGATCAGCTAAAATACAATGTGGAGGAATTGATAATGTTGACTTATTAATTGCTGAGTTCGGTATATTTGCAGTGATCCGTGGAATAACTAAGCATGGCAGTGCTGTCTTATATCCGTTGAGTCTAGATGCAATTCGTACATTTACCTGACTGTTTCTGGTTTTCTCAGCAAGACCCACTCCCAATATCTGTATATCGGTGTTCGTACATTGTAATCCTAATTTGTCACAGAATGACTGTTTGATGAGGTTCACTTGAGAACCCTGATCTAAGAGAACTCGACATTCAATGTTTCGTCCCTGTTTGTCCTGAACAAGCACTATCGCGGTTGACAAAAGTACCTGACCATCGTAGTCATGGGTACTTGACAGGTATACCTGCTCCGATGATGAGGTTGTCGCGGTCAATACAGGTGCAGAAGGTATCGGTGCAGGTATCGGTGCAGGTACTGGCAATTGCGTCGTCCGTGGGTTTGGTGACGTGACTCGATTCATGTGAATCAACGTGTGATGCTTCGCGTTACATAATCTACATCTACCGCGAGTGCAATCCCTATTCTGGTGCCCTGATTGCAAGCAATTGTAACACAACTGCAACTCTGAAATCTTTGCAACCCTCTGAGATGGTTGTAGCGTTTTAAAATTCGCGCACGCGTACAAAGAATGGTTTCCCTTGCACAACGGGCAAGTACTTTGGCTAGGCGTCGAAATTGTCATTGAGTGTTGCGGTTGTTACGATGGTGAATCACTGGTCTTGGTTGATTTCGCACGGGTGTATTATTCGCGTCCGAGGAAGTGCGCTCGAGAAAGACGCATTGATCTGACAGAAAGTCGCGCAAGTCTCGAAAGGTACATTTTTGTTTAGTTGTGAGTGACCGGCGTTCCCACTCGCGCTTCGTGTGTGGATCCAGTTTGGTCGATAACAAGTAAACGATTACCGTGTCCCAGCTATCCGTCGGTTCATTCAATGCCCGGAGTGCCATCAGATGATTTTTCGAATCATCTAACAATTGTCGCAACATTATATGGGATGTTTTTGATATGACCGGTAATTCAAATAATGCCCTAATGTGGTGGTCTATCAAAATATTCGGATTTTCGTACCGTTGTTTTAACTCCTGCCAAGCTAATTCGTAATTCGCATCCGATATGCCTCCGTAATGATTGTATGGAACGCGCGGCGGTTCCCCTGAGTGCTGAATTTAAGTAATGAAATTTTTCGATATTTGATAGAGACTCGTTTGCATGTATTAGTGACTCGAATGTGTCTCGAAACTTTATCCAGTTACCATAGGCACCGTCGAACACTGGTGAGATGATTGTCGGTAATTTTACACTACCCGAATGTTCGGACATTGTTGGCGACGGATTAGCTATCACATTCGCGGTCACATTCCGCGTTACATTTTGTTGTGACGGTTGCGGTCGCGATTTCCTGATAAATGCTTCTACAGCGGCGGTTAGGTCAAAATACATATTTTCGAAATTGTCTCGTTCTAATGTATGCGCGTCTTCGACATTTGTGCCAGCTACAATTAAATCAATCTGGTTTTGTATGTCTTCGAATTTCATAAGTAACTCCGTGTTCTTATCAAGACGTTTGTGTAATGAATCTATTGATACCGTAGCACTGTTTGCGTAAAAAATGTCTTAAAACGTGTTAACGCTGCCTTAACAAGTCCGCGTTCAGCAATAAGTTTTTTCAGCGTATCTTCCATTTTGGATTAAAGAACTGTATACAGGTCAAAGAATGGATGAATTGACTTACGGAATTCGATGAAAGGATGGAGATCACTCTGATGTGTATTCCTGCGTTGTCCGTCCTCGTTGTTGAGTCACCTTCCTGTGGTTGAAGATGCCGTCCAGCGTGTTGATCCTTGGATGGCATCGTCTCGAAGTTCGTCGAGCCCTAGCACTCTGCGTCGGTTGTCGGTGAATCCCTTGGACTTCTTCTTGAGTACAATTGTTGTAATTGTCACTCACTGACACTTCCATGAGTTCAGTGTTCAATGTACAAGTTGAACATTCACGATCTTTAAATGTTCAGTATTTGATCACTCCACGTGTGCACTTTGTTCGTTATACATATATATATACAGGGTGTCCCAGTTCCCAGGACGTTTATTGCACCTTTGGATAGCTCAGGTAATTCTAAGATACGGATCATTAGTTCCAGCGTCCCATCACAATCCGTGGCCGAGTTATTAACGAAAAACGACAGCCAATCAGAGGGCTCCGTTGGGCGCGGCAGCGCGACAGTTCCTACTGGTACAAGTTAATGTCTTGTAGTAGCGGGAGTGTTTATGCGGCCGCGTCAACGGAGCCCTTGAAAGGGATACAGACCGAGCACTAACACACTTCCACGAAAAATGTATCGATGAATCTGTCACATATCGAGAGACAAGGTCTTGTCTCGGGCCAAGTACGAGAGAAGACTCTTGACTCTATTCCGGAAAGATTAGATCGGGGTTTTCGGGGTATCCAAACGACATGAAAGCGGCAAATTTCCCCAAAAGTGCGATGATATTCTTAGAGGCAGCGTCGAGACGAGTCGATTGAGACTAATTACAAAAACATTGGTCCACCCAGTAACGAGATATTTGATGTCAAAAGTACGTCTTTTTTATGTAATAAGTCGTCTGCTTCGTCTTTTCCAGTGTCACACTTTCGACTATGCGAGTTCTGTCGGTGTCAAACCGAACTAACAGATTTTCATACCATGCGACGATAATTTTTCTGTCGGTAGTGTAGATTTTTATATGTAATCTGTTGGAGACATGCAGGAAAAATCAAAAAACAAGGTCTTGTCTCTGGCCAAGTACAATCAACAGCATAAATGATTTCACTGCGGGGAACGGGGGGCGCGCGGGCATCCACAACTGTTAATGCTTGTTTCACCTAGGTGATTTTCGTGCCCTCTCTTTCTAATAATTCGTTTCTCTCTCTGACGTGTGTCGCAACATAGTAACAAGTGATAACAACTACTTCATCTCTATCTTTTCATCGCTCCGCCGCACTCATTCTATCGAGGCACACGGCCTTAGGCCGGACAGGCACGTGTGAGAGCGCGATCGTCGATCGAGGAAGGCATCAAACGCGGTTTTCGCTATGGTTCGAATTTTTCTCGCATAAGAGCCGCTCTTTCCTTCCTTCCGTCTGTCACGCTTGCACTCCCATCGCGACTCACAGACGATGGCCGAGCACAGGTCTGTTGGTGCGCCTTCGTCGATCGCGATCGTTCATTCATTTCTTCAGGACATTTCGAATTATTTTATGGTACATTTAATATTTCTTGCTAATTTTTTATCGTATCATAGATTTTCAATAAATTGATATAGTATGACAATTATATGTTTTTCAATTATTTACTTAAAGTTACAATATTGTCTCTGTAAATAAGGCATAAATTTCGCGAAATATTGAATCATGGTGATATACATAACTCGAAATGAATGATTAAGAAACATCTAATTATTATTCCATTTCTATTTAATTAAAATTCAGCGGCACTGTGGGATCAAATATTGGACATAAGTGTTAAATGCCCGATAAAATGATTAGAAAAATGTTTCGAATAAAATGAAAGAATCGCCGCGACCGGCAAAGACACACCGTCGCACTTGCTCTCGACGATCGTATTGCGAGCACTGCGAACGCGACAGACAGAACGAAGAAAAGAAAGGCTCTTATGCAAGACAAATTCGGACGTCGATGAATTCCGCATTGATACCTTCCTCGTCGTCAAACGGTCTATCACACATGCTTGGTCGGCCCACGTTCGTTTGTTTCGCTAGCGCGAGCGCGACGGAGTGACGGAAAGATAGAGACAAAGTATGCAGTCGAATGCAGTGTTGTTGATATCCCGAGCCATAGTACGCCACAGAGAGAACGATAATTATACGAAAGATGGAGGAAGAAAGACGCCTCCCTGATGCACGCATTAGTACGGAGCTCAGAAAATATCAAATTGTTATCAATAATTTATAAATTTAATATAATGGTTGCATAAATTGTTGTAAAAAGGTATTTAGTTTCTAGAACTTGGATACATGTCAAAGCGTCTCTTTAAATTTCTACAAACTTTTTTTTTAGTACATAATCAAATTGTTCTGTAAACAGGTCTTCCATGATGAAGTAAGCAAATTTTTGGGTACGTCCGAAACGTGTAGTTGTCCGTACTGTTAACAAATCTTTGTTATATGTTTTGCATTGAAACTTTACTATCTCGGATATCGAATCTCTAAATTGTTCCGTATCTGTTTATAACAGTGTTATGATATTACCTACCTATACATTTTAACAATGAAATTAGAATATTTTTCTGCAGATATACTGCAAAATTAGACCAGAAGATGCCACGGTAATAAAAAAATTCATGATTTCAAAAAAACTATTTTTTCTTCAAATAGATTGTTGAAGTATAGGTACGTTTAGAAGACACGATGACGATGTTGTACGTAAATTGAAAAACATTTTCAAGGATATACATAGGACTATATTGAAATTCTAAAAGTTCTAGAAATCAAAAGGATTCTTCAACAATTCATGCAAACAATTATTTAAAATTTAGATATTTTTACTCAGATGGTTTTTGTGTAATTAAACCGTTTTTGTACACTTCTATGTTTATTATAATTGTTTAATTAAGAACTTAAAAACCAAACGTATACAAATCCTGCACTATCTTGCAATAGTTAAATGTTTAATATTTCGGTAATTCCTTCAAATGTATTTCCTTTTTCAATATTACCCCCAATATATGCAAGTTATTAAACAATGTCTAACATGCTGCAAGAACCTTGTACACTGGATCTGAAACGCACCTATACATTGAAATTTTCCTGGCTCCGGAAAAGTCTCTGATTTTTTTGTATCACTTCTTCAAAAAACATTTGGAAATTTTATAAATACACAATTCTTATTACTATATTTCTTTAAAGGAAATAACGTTTAAAGGAAAATTTGGTATATTCCTTCATATCATCGTATATCATCATCATATCACCATATTAATCAGATCCGTTTATTCCATTACTTTCCGACATTCTGTTATTCCTTCATTCCTGTATTCCCTTATTTATTCCCCTGATTTCTTTATTCCCTTATTTCTTTAAAAACAAGTATTTTAATAAAAGCAATACTACACTTAACAATATTCTACGAATGAAGTGAAATCAGCAAAAAGCATCGAAAATGCAAAGGTATAGGCCAAGTACAAGAGAATGTGACTTTGGAATAGCTTTCTCGATAACATAAACTTCATTATACAAAGTATTTGAAATCGAACAAATGCGAGCAAGTACAAATGATTGTACAGCATCGACACGATGCTATCGCTAAGTAAATATATTAAATGAACTAAATTTCGCAAAAAATGATTCTCCTCATTTAATGAATAAATCTGTTTATTGCTCGATTAAATGTACTTGGTGGCCCGCTTTTTACGAAGCTTGATGTCCAAGCTTCGTAAAAATTATATGATTATATATGATATTAATTATATATGAATTATATATGATATATATATAGATATATATATATATATATATATATATATATATATATATGATATTAATATATATATATATATATATATATATATATATATATATATATGATATTAATATATATATATATATATATATATATATATATATATATATATATATATATTATCCGGCTCGAAGGACCAATGTTTTAAGCGTTCAGTTCAAATAACTAGTGGACTGTATTGTACTTGGTACTGTGAACGCTCGGATATTGCAGCGATCTGAGCTGCCACAGGTTTATTTAAACTGTTCAAAATATACAAGAATATACAAGTGTGTACGAATGTTCGAATGTACGTGGTGTCAATGCTTGATGTGCGAGATGTACAAGGTTCAGAATGAGGTGCAAGTGTACTGTTCGAAGGTTCAAGTCTGAAATGTCCTCTTCAAGGTTCAATTTGTAACTGTCCCAAAGTTCGTCCTTCAGTCCCGAATTTCCCTCCTCCATCATCCCTTCCCTGCTATCATCCCGTCGATTAGTTTGAGAGTGGAAGGGGTACTGGAGGCCGAAGACACCCGAAGTCGCTGTCCCACTTTGGTTTGGCGTCTTCGGTTGGAAATTCCGTTTTTCTCGTGACGTAGGTGTTTGTTGGGCTTTTCCCTCTGACGTCAGGGTCCGTCCGTAGTGCAGCTTTGATTGTAGGGATGCCGAGGTCTGGGCCTTGGTTCGATGAACCGTCGCTTTAGGGGCTTATGGCATGTCAATGCTATTGAGACTGGTTAAAATTATGAAGTTAAAATTCTCTAAACATTTGGTTGCAATAAGAAACTCGAAAGTGAAAGTACTGAATGCTAATCTCAAAAATAGCAGATTAGTCACGTCCATGCCATAAACCCTAAGGATGTTACAACGTTGTAACAGAATGACTAAAGAATGACTAAAGAATGACTAAAGAATGACTAAAGAATGACTAAAGAATGACTAGAGAATGACTAAAGAATGACTAAAGAATGACTAAAGAATGACTAAAGAATGACTAAAGAATGACTAAAGAATGACTAAAGAATGACTAAAGAATGACTAAAGAATGACTAAAGAATGACTAAAGAATGACTAAAGAATGTCTAAAGAATGTCTAAAGAATGTCTAAAGAATGTCTAAAGAATGTCTAAAGAATGACTAAAGAATGGCTAAAGAATGGCTAAAGAATGACTAAAGAATGGCTAAAGAATGACTAAAGAATAACTGCAGAATCACTAAAGAATGAACACTCGCAGCGGAGGGGACCACGAATATATACAGGATTTTGGGACCTCCCACTACGGCGGTTTGTAACGGTTTTCGGAAAAGACAATGAAGCCCCTCATCTTGCATCCAAACACCCTTATCGAGAATGCACTTGGAAGAGGATGTGGCAAACTTTCCCTTTCAAGTACCTCTTCAACAGGACGGGGTCTCGTGCCAGATTTACATTTTCTCGTAGACAAGGTCTCAACTGTATCTGATGCAATATGATGTTTAGGACTTTCTAATCTTAAGGGTTTGAGAGTTTACATTCTCAATGGCTCGATTGGATATATGTGTTTATTTTGATACCATTTGCCAGTCTCGACCAAGACGATCGCAGTGTCCTTTCTTGAAAGAATTTACAAGTTTTTCAAGTGCGTCGTCCTGGCGTCGGACTGACAAAGGTCGCTTAGGCACGGGGACGTAACACTAAATTAATAAATTAATAATCTGGATGCATCTGAGTGGAAAAATTTAACAAGTTAATAATTTGAACGTGCCTGAGAGGAAATTACACATACATATTGTCATGTATTTCAACGATTGATGATAACATAAATTAAAAAGAAACGTTATAAGATATTTAGAGGATTTTCATTCTGTACAGTAAGAAACCCACGTTATACTGTGTTTTAACAACTCTTTTTTAATGTCGCACATCCCGAACTATTTAAGCTTAGGGGAGTTGATACTACAGGTATTTTTTACCACCTTCTAAATTCAAGAGGACTTACTTGGACATTAATGCTATTGATATTAATGTTTACAAACACTGAATATCCATCAGCAGAATAATGTCGAGTACTACTGCTATTGACATGCATGTTTATAAACACGAAAATGACCTTCAATGACATTTCAAGGTCGTCATAATGTAGGTCAATGGATTTGTCTTGAGCGAGGCTATGTATTTAGCGTAAAAAATGCTACAGTTCCATTAAAAAAAACAAAGGTCACTTTCATATCTCGGACGCGCCTCCACCTACGAAAAAACAGTGTCCACTATTGAATGTCCTCCTTTAAATAGACTATATTTCGTTTAAACATTTTTTTCGAGTGTTTAATATTTTTCGAGATAATCGAGTAGAAAGATTAAAATGAGACACCCTGTATAATCTGTAACGGTAAGTCCCCCTGTCCTCGAGAACGGACCTTACTTTTTGCTAGGTTCGGGGTTAGACCCCCCCTTCGGTCTGCCACCTTGTCGTGGTAGAGGGGCTCGGGGGTCGTCTGTTCCGGCGGGGCCGTGTTTGGCAGCCCTTCTGGGTTGTCCGCCTTGATTTCTTGTCGGGATGGGTGGCCTTCGCTAAGAGCTGACCATACACTCTTCATTCTCATTCACGCACACTCTCACACACACTTGCATACACACACGCGCGCGCGCACACACACACTCATTAACACCCCTCATCTTACAGGTATGAATGGTTGTCTCAATGGGATGCGGTCGTTGCTCCATGGATATTCCCCGTAGACTAATCGAAGGGAGACCAGTAATCCCCCTGACCGGGGCTCTCGGGATGTGGCAAGTACCTGACCTCTATGTTAGTAACAAGCGGGTGCATAAGTCCTCTCGATTGAGGCAAAAACCGCGTGAAAGCACATGTTCAATGTGGGAACGCCATCCCGGGGTAAGTGCCTGGAGCCTATGCGGGGATTGAAGTGGAGTTTATACGGGCGCATGTATGGAGGATTATCTTGGCCAAGTATTTCCTCATAGGCCCCTGCCGCATCGGGTCACGAGAAAAGATACGTGCCATCTAGCCTGAAACAGAGGTGAGCCCTGTCTCCGGACGTCTGACAGAAGGCCCTCTGGAATAGGGTTGACGTTAAACCTCTAGCATAAATTTATTTTAACCTTTTCGTATAGAGCCACTTGGGGATGGATAGGCTGTAGCCGGCTGATAAACCACTTCTTGGCTTCCATTCCCCATAACTAGGAATTTCTTTGGCCGGCGAGGATAGGAAGCCCTACTGCGGTAGGGCTCCCATGATGGGCGAACCGTCGTAAGAACGTTAAACAGCCAATATGTATTCCAAATCGCTAAAAACGAATAGTGACGCAGTACAACCTGCGCAGACACATCAGACTAAGGGGCCTAGAAGAGCCGCAAACACAGGAGTCCAGGATCATAGCAGCGAATCGAGAGGATCCGGTGAGGCGAATGCACAGGTGGATGGTGAAACGCTCTTGCGGAATCTACCATCCATCACAATAACAAAGGGTAGGTCCTCACAGTAGACTAGGGGTCACGGCCAATGTCACGAGTCGGATTCGAACATCCTAATAGGTGATACCCCCAGCGTAGACTCAGAGGTCGGAGTCAATTATGACTCGGCGGATACCCTTACCCGACTTGGCGTATCTGACCCAACATCTACCCAGGTTCTTAAGGTTATGAGAGAACTCGATGCGGCTGAAGACGATGTGCTGAGAGGACTTGCTGACGCCATATTTGAGTTGGCTGGGCTGGTAAGACCATCTACAGTGAACAAGCCATTAAAAAATGCTGCTGCAACTACTTCCAGGGCATTGCAGCAACTACCACATGCCCGCATCGCTGCAGTCACCTCCTGTGTACAGACTGTATCAAGTACACCGGATACAACCCATGATATTCCGACTAGGCACACTTCGGTACAAACCTCTCCCCCAACTAGTCACAGGGAGCAATCGACGCAATCGTCGCCGATACTTCCGCTGGCGCAAACGACCAAAAGGAAAGTGATCTCCGCTGGAAATGCTGAGACCACGGGCGGGAGAAAAAAGACCCGACGCCTTCCTGAGAACGGAACACATACAAGTAATTCTCCAGCTCTTCCTGTTGGGAAACCGGTGACTTTAGTGACACAGCGGGTCAATTGTTCTGATCGAGATGGGAACCTCCCTTGTTGTGAGTGCAGATGTCACATCCACTCTGACATACATGCCTCTGCACCACTACTAACAGGGAGTATAAATGCAATGGGTTCGGCCCATTTTGCTGCCCCTACCATCGCAACCCCGACGCAGTGCTCGGCGCAGGAGATGGGCTGTGAGTGGTCCAAAGTGGTTGGCAGGAAAGCCTCACGCGCACTCAATATTCCGGTGGTTGTAGGGCTAGACGACCGGTCAAGCAACACCAGCCCTCGCACCCCAAGGGAACGCAAGAGGCTTCCGCGGTCTCCGAAAACGACAGCCTACAGGCAGACGGATACCTTAATCGTACGCCTAACAAGGGACAAAACGTACGCTGACATTCTAACGGCGATGAAAAAAAAGACCCCATATTCGGAGATCTCGGGCATAAACTTGATACGTAAAACCCAAAAGGGAGATTTACTAATTAAGGTGAGTAAGGACGAGAAACAGGCTAGCAAGATCCAAACAATTTTGAAAACAAATATGGAGTCCATCGCCCAATGCGAAAAATTTGAACCTATGGTCCAGGTTGAAATCCGGGACATGAAGAAGACCGCCACGTGGGATGACGTGCTTCACTCCCTTGAGCAAGTTGTTCCTGGCAGTTCTGCTGAAGTTAAAACCAGCAACTTTTGGAGCGGATATGGTTCACTGAAATCGGCGCGATTTACCATACCTGAATCTTGGGGGATGAAACTTATTGGTGGGCCGCGTATACGAGTGAGCTATGTCAATTGCAGAGTTCGCATGGCTCCACATGTCCTCCGGTGTTATAGGTGCCACAAAGCTGGACACATCGCTTTACGGTGCAAAGTGGATAAAGACACGCAGATCTGCCGCAAATGTGGAAGCGAGGGCCATAGAAAGTCGAACTGTAACAATAAACTCAGGTACATTGACGTACATTGAAAATGGCGGTGCCAATCAAAATAATGCAGGTTAACCTGAACAATGCCCGCCTTGCCCAGGACCTGATGGAGCAGTATTTTTTGGACTCTGACATGAACGTCCTTCTTGTGTCAGAATACCATCATCCTCTACCGGGATGTGTTCAATCCCATTCTGGCAAGGCGGCCTTATACGTCAGATCGAACCGCATGCTCACCTGCGGCGAGGTTGTCGTTGGAAGAAACTTTGTGGGTAGAAGGGTTGACTCATACCTTTTTATCAGTTGGCCTACCCCTAGGGCTATTATCAGTTGCTATTTACCCCCCAACGATCCTATTGCCCAATTTATGCTAGACCTTCATGAGATTGAGCACGTGTGCAGGAAACATAAACAACATCTTTTTCTTGCAGGCGATTTCAATGCTTAGTCTCCGGTCTGGGGTTCCCGCATTGAGGACAATCGGGGCAGGAAACTAGCAAACATGATCGCACAATTCAACGTTACGCCAGCCGATGTCTCAGGGAGACCGACGTTACAGCGGTCAAATGGCTTTTCGGTCATAGATGTTGCGTTTTGCAGCCCCAGAAGTTATACGTCCATAACACATATGGGAAAATACAACCACTCGGACCATATTACACTGACGTACCGTCTAGGATCGGGTCGGAAATTGCGTGATGTAGCATCCCTTTTGCAGTTCCAGACGGTAGACAAGAAGACCAACCAGGAGATGTTTCAGCGTGCCCTTGCATCTGCAACCATCCGCATCTCCCACCTGGAAACGGGGCATGTAGTTGCCGCAGGAATTAGGGAAATTATTAATGCCTACGACATGGCAACGCCCACAAGGCACAGAGTGCTGGGTGATCGTTCCTCCAAATATTGGTGGAACGAGATGGTTGACGCGGCTCGCAGAACATGCGGTAGGATGCGGCGTAAGTACCAACGTACCAGAACGCGCGATGCTGCACAAGCGCAGGCTGCCCATCAATTATACAGGCTGGCTCGCTCGGCCTTAAGGGGGGGGGGTAAGGGTTTGCGTTATCGAGAAATCGATTTTTTTTTTTTTTGCTTTTTCTTATAGTTGAATATTTCGAGAGTATTGTCCCAAAATTTTAAGATAATCGGAGAAAAACTCTCAAAGTTATTGACCAGTTAGTCGTTATATTTTCGGTCGGGCGTTTGCCGCTCACATCAGTGATTTTATAACAGTAATGTTGGATACGAAAATCTGAAATACGGGATTGTAAAGTGTAAATGAAAAGCGTTTAGACTGAGTGGCGAAGCGACAAAAAAATTAAGGAAAAAACGGAGAAGTAAAATACTCGGCGGAAAAGGAATTTATCTTCACTTTCGTACAGTTAAATCTTTAAACGCGGTTTTCTCGAAACCATGTTTTCAAAGTCCGTGATCACTGCCATTTAAAACATTCTTCACCGATTCTTTTCAAACTTGGTACATACCTTCTATATATAAAATACCTGCCCCCAACGATTAGTATGATATTTTTTTGACATTAAGGGGTTTTTCCGGTAGCAAAATGACGGAAATTTTAGTGAAAAATCGCAATTTTTGCTTCAAACGACCACCAAAAGTTTTAAAATGAAAAAAATAACAATTAGCGATCGTTGGGGGGAGGATTTACTCATCTTCTAACTAAATTTTACTGTTATTTTGATTTCTGATACTTTTCTGCTGAGATACAGTGATCACCGCAACACGTGTTTTTCGAAAGGCGCTCTCGGAAAAGCTCTGTCACCGGCTTATTTGTTGATATTTTGCAACCAAAAAATTACAAAATGTTGTTGAAATAACAATATATAATTTGCAAAAGGTTCCAACAAATATGCTTTATTCGTTCGTCTGAAAAAAAATCGCAAAGAAAGTGTTTTTTTTGCCCTGAAACCCTTACCCCCCCCCCCCCCCCTTAGAGAAATCGATCTACATCTCGAAGAAGAAATCCTGGCCGGAGCTTTGCAATGAAGTACACACCGACCCATGGGGACGTCCTTATCGCACGGTCCGGAAGAAACTTAATCGGGATAGCGGCCCCTCATCTCTATCGATGTCTGACACGCGCGCCGTCGTGCTCGAGCTCTTTCAAACTGAAGCATGCGGCGTCGGGGTCATCCCACGGAGGAGTGAGAATGTACCGCTTAGCGATGACATGAATGTTGCGTGCAATGAGTCGCCGGAGCGACGCGCCGTACCTTCGGGTTTCCCCTATACCGGCTTATGCGAGCAAGATGGAGTTAGCGAAATTTTACTTTCAAGCGATCACTACCGAGGGAGACGTCTAGCGTAGATGGTATGCTAGAGGACTTGGAAAAACCCTGTCCTCATCCTTTCGGAGTCATTGGACAAGTTGGATCTACCCTCAATGGGAAGCGGCTCGTTTAGTCAACGCGTTGCCTCGTGCAACGTGCAGCGTTGTCCAGCGGGGACCACGAGGAGGTAGAGCCGCCGGCTTTCTTGCCCGATCCCGAGCAGGTCGGCGCGCGGATTTCCTTGCCGTTTCGACAGTACCGCTTCTCAGTGAATATAACCGTACGTGAGTACAGCCTGCGAGAATATTCTACGGTCGTTGGTATAAAGGAGAAAGGCGGTGAAAGGAGGAAGAAAATTATATGTGGGTCGCGATGCTCCGATGAGTATCTCAGAGTATTTTCAGGGCGTGGTCTTCCATTTCTCTTCTTTCTTCCGGAGTACATTTGAAGAGAATTCCGAAAAGTGTTGGAAAAAGTCTTTGGCTATTAAGTCCTTTTCCACTGGAGGCCAGGATTTTCCGTTCTTCTGGATTTGTGTGCGTAGTTTGGACCTTTCGTCTTCGTACAGCGGGCAGGCCAGGAGAATATGCTCAGGTGATTCAATTCCGCCGCACTCGCAGAGGTCGGACGGAGAGAGTCGGAACTTTTTGAGTTTTTCTGCGAAGTCCCCGTGCCCCATGAGGAATTGGACCACGTGGTGTTCGAGGTGTATCCACCACTGCTGGAGTCTCTCCCGTACGTCTGGGAAGTATTTGTGGCTTTGTCGGCCTTTCGATGAAACCATCCATCTTTGTTGCCATTTTTCGAGCAGCGAGCCCCGGGCCATCTCGAAAAGAGCTCGACGATCGTATGTTTCTGGAAGATTGAGGCCTGGGATATGAAGAGGTTCACCCTTTCGTAATCTGTATTTATACGATATTTCTAGGATCTTGAGATCGATCGGCATAACTCCTGCAACTACGGGCAGGGCATCCGTCGACACGGTTCGGTACGCTCTGGTGACTCTTAGTAGTGCATATCTCTGTGCTTGGAGGAGTGTGTGCGCCGTGCCTTTGTTGAGTAAGTCACTCCATGCAGGTGCGGCGTAGGTGACAATCGGCACGAAGAGACCCTTGTAGAGAACACTGAGAGACTTGTAGTTAAGGCCTCAGTCCGTCTGGGCGATTCTCGCGAGTGCGTTGAACTTCTCGACACACTTGGCCTTCATTTTGGTCGGGTGAGTGGTTATCCGGAGTCCTCGGTCAATATATAGCCCCAGGTATTTGACACATTCGCTCATAACTATTTGTTTACCTTCGATTTTCATCGTCGGCGGCCTTTTCGTGTCGAGTTTACCCTTAAGCAATATCATCTCGGTTTTAGCGACAGAAAGATGGAGTTTCTGTTCGTGGCACCAGTTCTCTGTAAGTTCTGCGACGTGGCTCCCTTGTAGCTCCAACTGCTTCCTGCTATCCCCGCAGATTAAAACGCGGACATCGTCTGCATATGCGATTACTTCGTAACCCTGACTTTCCAGCATCCGTAAAAGATCATCAAAAACCAGATTCCAAAGGCTAGGTCCGAGGATCGATCCTTGTGGGCAGCCTTTAGAGACACGCTTATTAACATGACCGTGGTTTCCAGCGAGGCGAACCGTCCTGTTTCTAAGGTATTCGGCGATGAGGCGAAAAAGGTTCTTCGGGCAGTCTCTCTGCTTGAGGAAGTGCAGTATCGATGGCCACCATACATTGTCGAAAGCGCCCGAGATGTCAAATAGCATGGCCAGCGCGTACTTCTTCGGTGTTTCTCTGACGAGCGTACGGAGGTGCAAAATTGCATCGACGGTGGATTTACCTCGTTTAAAGCCATACTGTCTGGCGGATGCGTAGCGGGAGTCCTGTAGAGCGGGTTGAAGTCTCGCTAGTATGAGTTTTTCCAGAGTTTTACCAAGTACGGGCAGCAGGCAAATCGGTCGGTAGGAGGAGACAAGTGACTCATTTCGGTCAGGGCCTTTGAGTAGCGCGCGTATGGAGCCAAGTTTCCAAATCTCCGGGAAGATGCCTAGTTCAAGGCAGCGATTGAACAGTGTTTTAAACTCTGCGTGTAGGATGCCGTAGGAACATTTAAGGATTTCGACCTCGATCCCGTCGTAACCTGGAGCTTTACCATTGCGTAGGCCGGATATTGCATTTGAAATTTCAGAGTCGGTGAAAAGAGGCATGTCAGAGTTGTGTGGATCAGTACGGCAGGTTGCAGAAAGTTCCTTTTGCTTGGGCGTTGAGTCCTCAAGGTCGTCTGGCACGAGGGCGGCAAGCAGCTCACGCGCCGCTGTTTCCCACGTGTCAGCGCTGGTTCCACCCACGTGGATTGTCGCCAAAGCTTTTTCCGCAGCAACTTTTTTCGTGCAGATCTTGTACGCAATGCCCCAAGGATCAGAGTTCCCGTCGTGAGCCACGAAACTTCTCCAGCTATCTTTTTTCGCCTTTTCGACTGATAGCGTGTAGCTGCGCTTCAGAGCGTGAAAGAGTTTGCGCTTTTCTTCGCGACGAGAAGGATCCTTTTCGTCTTGGAAAGTTTTCCTAGCCCTGTACGTAAGTCTCTTTTTATGGGAGAGGTCCTCGGTCCACCATGGAACGGATTTTCGGTAGAGTTTTTTCCTCTTTATAGTCTTATCGGAGGCTGGTAGTATGGCGGCTTGGATTTTTCTCGCGTAATCATCGACACCCTCCCGGCTGCTTACGGTGAGAGATGGGAGTTGAGCTTTCTCTTTTATGAGAGATTGCTGAAAGGCCGACCAATTGGCTTTGCGCGTGTTGAAACGAGGAGCCTGAGATATGTAAGAAGAGTCCTCGCGCGTACAGATGTCGATAATGATCGTATTGTGGTCGCTAGTAGTCCAACTTTCCATGACAGACCAGTTATTCACTAAGGATACAGTGCTCTCCGTAACTAGCGTAACGTCGATGAAAGACGTGCCGGTAGGTGAACTATACGTCGGGGGATTGTGGGGTTGATTGAGAACAATTAATTTCTCTTCGGCAATAAGAGTTTCGAGCTTCTCGCCTCGTTTGTCTGTGAACTTGCTGAACCAGATCGAAGATCTTGCATTTGCATCGGCGGCGATCAGAAGTTTCTTTTTCCCCAGGTGCTTGGTGATGTTAGAGATTTGATTCAGATACGGTTGGATGTCGTGAGAACACTGGAAATATACTGACCAGGTAAATGCTACCGAGTGGGCCCGTGATTTCAATACAGGTACAATGTTCGTTCGTCAGGTTTGATAGCTTAAGAACTGTGAGCTGTTTATTCCGGACTGCAATCGCGGCTTGAACGGTGGATCCGCACTCGCTGCCTAATATGACGATGGTTTTAAAACCGAAACCAGGAACGTAGCCTTTGAGATTATACGATTCCTGCATGAGCAGGACGTCTATGCCGTGATCCTCCATGACTTTACTCATCTCGATGGATACAAATTTCGAACGACGCATGTTTAACTGGGCGATTCTCATCCCACAGAGATTGGTTAGAGAGTTACTCGCCATAGTCGATTCTGGAGAAGACCTGACTTATCGCGTTCTTATAAGAGGGACAGTCTTTATCTTTTGTGTCATGGTCGAAAGGTTTTCCCGCTCGCTTGCAGTTACAGCAAGTCGGATTTTTTGTCTTGTTGGGACATACCTTAAAAGAGTGTCCTTGCGCTCTACAATGGCCACAGGTGTCGACCTCGGCTTTGCAAAATTTGGACGTGTGCCCAAAGCCCTGGCATTTGTAGCACCTTGTGGCAGCAATGTGGTCCTGTACTTTACAGCAGCTCCAGCCGATGTACAAGCGCTGCTTCTTAACCAGCAAAGATCTGACTTCTTTGGACGTTTCAAGAACCCAGTTGCAGCGATCTCTAGACTTGTCCCCGGTTTGGATGCCAGCTTCATCTGCGATTTGGCAGCAGCATGCTCGCTAGATTGGAGATTCTGCTCGACGAGGGCTTGGAGTACGGCATCGTCGTTTTCCATGCGAGGGACGTCGTAGATAATTACACGTGGGTTCCGTTTCTGAAGAGCGCCAACCTCGAGACCGTCAGCACGTAGTTTCTCGTTGGAGAGGAGAGCGGAGATGTCATCTTCCTCTTAGTTTCCACTAGAATACTGCTATCCGTGTATCTTCCGGACCGCACGGATATTCAGTTTTTCATCTCTCGGCGAGACGAGTTGCAAGACAGCGTCTTTTGTAGCATCGCTGTTCTCGTACTTACCCAGGTCCTTGGGATAAATCGTTACGGCGTTAGGTGGTGTGCTCCGGAGCGAAGAGGCGGGAACAGACTTCGCTTTAACGCCGACTCTTTCCGCGTATGTGAGTATTTTCGGCGCTGGCGAAGAGCTGTAGATTTTACGCTCAACAGCCGACAGAAAAGTTTGTTGCTGCTCGACGACGTTCGATTGCAGCGCAGAGAGTTGCCCTTCGAGGTGACTGTTAATGATAAGCGATTCAGTCAGGAGCCTCTGGAGTTTCGTGGTGTTCGCAAGCACGAATTTTATCGCCTCGCCGCTAAAACCGTTGGGCTCGTTGGTCATGAAGGAGATTAATTCCTGACGAATACACTCAGCCGATGTTTGAAACTCTTTCAGTTTTAAAACTGGAGTATCCGAGGGGGAAGGAACCGTTGCGGTGGGATTTACTGCGGCTGGTGGAGAAGATGTTAGCGAAGGAACGGGAAGAGAGAGACGGGGATGCTCCGGCTTTAATTCTCTCGCCGCTATCCGCCTGGCGCGTGCCTCCTTTTTAGAGACGGAAATATCCGTTTCGGAGTCGGAGTTAATTTTTCTTTTTAATTTCTCCTTGGGCTTATTTCTCGATTTGATGAATTCTCGTCTTATCCGAGAATCATTGTCGGAGGCTGAGTCCTCAGCCATACTCGCCTCGGGAGGAGACATGTCGCGGCACAACGTAATTATCTTTAAAATTTCCTCGTGGCGGCTTAGCAGCGCCAGGTCCGGTCCGTTCTTGCCGGCGGGCGGCGGCAGACTGACGCGTCCGTTACTCGGCAGTGCGTGGTTCCGCAGTCTACCGTGCGGCGGCGTAGCGGTAGGTGTCCGGCCAATCGCAGCGAAGGCCAGTTTCGGCGCGGTGCCGGTAAGCGGCGGCGGCGCGACGGTCGCGGCAAGCCAAAATGGCCGACCGCGTGGTGTCCTAACCTTGTCGAAAACACGATTATATTTTTGCAGTTTAAACCACTTTAGCACACTTTGCCGATGAAACCTATTATCACCGATTGCACAACAGCACTCGCGCTACGCGTGGGTATACTTAGTTTCACTCGCATTCGAAAATTTCGGCCAAAATACACAATTTAAAGAGGAGCGACGTGGAGACGCGTCCGTACTCTGCGCCACCTAGCGGTTCAAAAAAAAAACAAAAAAAAAACGCTTAGCGATGACAGTCCGGTATGCACGCAATTTACCGAGGCAGAGATACTGATGGCAACGAAGAGGCTCTCCCTCAAAAGTGCTCCCGGTCCGGATCGCCTCCCGGCAGCATCAGTGAAGATGGCAGGCGGGACTCCCATCTTGAGACTTATCTACAACGATTGCCAAAGAAGTGGGAGATTCCCGCGGCAGTGGAAGAGACAGCGACTGGTCTTCATACCTAAAGTCGGGGAGCACGGAATCTCTAAAGGTTACAGGCCCCTCTACGTACTGGACCATCTCTCGAAGATACTCGAGTACCTCGTGCTGTACAGATGGGAGACTGCAATCTTCAGTCACTGTAGCTCGCAGTATGGGTTTCGGAAGGGTCTATCGACCATTGACGCCATCCAACGTGTCCTGGACCTGTCAAGGGCAGCGGCGAGGAAGGGCAAAATTACGTTACTTGTTACATTGGACGTTAAAAACGCGTTCAATTCGCTCCAGTGGCGTGTCATTATTTCTCCCCTGCAGGCGGTTCGAACCCCTCGATACCTTTTGGATATTGTGAAGGACTACCTGAGCGATAGGTATATTATTCGCACGTGCCCTGACGGCGATTTTGAATTCAAGGTGCATGCAGGGGTTCCACAAGGATCTCTTCTGGGGCTATTCCTCTGGAACCTGGTCCACGAAGGTTTGCTACGTTCCAACACAGATGCGAACATGACCTACATCGCGTATGCGGACGATCTGGCCATGTTGGTGATATCCAAAACACAACAGAGTTTGCTGACCTCCATCCAACAAGCACTCGACAAGATCCATGTGTGGATGAGCGCCAAGGGGCTGACTATAGCCCATGAAAAGACAGAAATTCTCCAACTCACTGGTATACGAAAATGTCGGATCCCGGAGATCACCTTCCGTAACCATGTCACCAAGGTGCAGAAGAGTTTATGCTATCTAGGTGTGATCATTGATGAGAGGAAAGGCTTCATCCCCCATCTGGAATGGGCCTTGCACAAGGCGAATCGGGTGACAGCTGCACTGAGCAGATTAATGCCAAATATCGGAGGCCCAAAGGAGTCCACTCGAAGGTTACTCCTTAGTACAGTACGCTCCGTGCTGCTATACGCAGCGCCTAACTGGGTTGGACGAGCTACCACAGTCAAGGCACGTATGCTCCTGCGTGACTGCGATAAAAGAATCATGATCCGCATCACCAATGCATACTCCACGGCCGGGTACTATGCACTGGTAGTAATTGCGGGTATGCTTCCAATTGAGCTTGAGGTACAACGCCGTGCTGTTACCTATTGGCAGCGTACTGGTCACGAAGGCAGACAACTCGATCGGCCGCAATCAAGTCGTAACTTAAAAGCTGTTCTAAATGCGAAATGATTGGAGCTGTGGACCTCTTCTCCACATTCGCAGTGGACCCGACTGCTCATACCATCTCCATCAGTGTGAGCAAAGCAACGTAAAGGAGAGGTAGACTTTTACATAACCCAATTCCTGACAGGAGCCGGTTGTTTCGCGTCTTATCTCTATAAGATAAGGAAAGAGCGTTCACCAGCGTACTGGTTCTGCGATGCCTCCAACGACGATCCAGAGCTCACTGTTCATCTGCCAGTACTGGGCAGAGCCTAGACATGCTGCAGCGGTGGCATTTGGAACAGAACCAAGCAGACAAAATATTATCCAGCTAATGTGTACATCCGAGAAGAACTGGGGTGTAATGAAGAACTTGTGCCGTGAAATTCTACGGGACAAAGAGGCTGAAGAATGCAGACGTGAACGAGAAGGTAGACGATAAGGACTCCTAACTCCTAACCGGTGTTTTGCACTTGATACTCGAAGCAATTTTGTATTAGCACCGATATAGATCTCATGTGTAATACTCATGTCGAGTGGTCCAGGGGTCTATTCATGGGTGGAACAGGGGAGGTGGTTTTAGTGGGTAAAAATCCCACACTACCCGGCATTACCATCAGCCGGGTGTCTTTTGAAGATTTCCACCACCCCTTCAAAAAAAAAAAAGGTTCGCGGTAGGCCGATAAAGAATTTGGAAACCGTATTTGATTGAACTTATAGTTTATTCACACACACTTAATCGCTAATTATACAAAACTTTGCTGTTCCTACGCTATCACACATTCTTCCATACCTTTCGCGCTATATTGATACGGATCTATCTCCTTAACTCCAATTTCCTATTCTAACGCGGTATGTATTTACAAAAATTATCCTAATCTATTTTTTAAAGCTATACGCGGACACTCTCGCTCACACACACTTGTTCGCACAGCTGATAGTTGGTCTTCTTTACATTCGCTCTCGCTCTCGCACCAGTCTTTCCCGTCGTCTCTCTCACGCCCGTCTTAACCCTATTTATGGCTTTAACACGTTCCCGCCGGCGGTCTTATTTGTAATTCTCGCAATCGGACGGCTCTCTAATTCATAGTTTGTTCCATCGGGCGGCGCGGAAAAAAAACACATAGAATTGAATGCTTCATTTGTACCACTAGTGGTACATGCCGCCCGATGGGGCATTTGTGTATGTACCACCAGTGGTACATGCCGGTGGGAACGTGTTAAATGCCTCGCTCTTATCTATACTTCCCGACACATGCATTCTTGAGTGCAGATGGGATAGTGGAGTGAAGGAAGAGATCAGAGTCTAACCGCAATGCTAGCCGCTACTCTTTTTAGGATGGGTACGTTAGGCCAGATCAAGTAGACTAGTGCGGAGGCGCAATGCCCCGCCGTCGCTCTCTCTCTCTGACCTGCCGGGGTTTTTAAGGTGTGTTCAAGATGCAGGATGCCCCAAAGGAGATAGTCCACGGGCGCAATGCCGTAGGGTTACTCCTGTCGGTGAGGAATGCCCTCTTAGAGATAGTCCCGGTGCGCAATGTCCGGGGATTACTCCTCAAGAAACGAAGGATGACACTCGAGATAGTCCACGGGCGCAATGTCGTGGGGTTACTTCCGTGCCTTTGGAAAAATGAGAAAGTATAGGTTCTGGAAGAAGAATCACTCTCACTTTCGCTCTATCTCCACACATTTACCTACTCCGCCTATTCTATCTTACACTATTTGCACACGAAGCATAGCCCTCGACAATTCGCGGTTCTTAGTCTTTTTGGAGTACTATTTTGACGACGAGATTATGAGTGGCTTGTTCGGTTTTCGTCGCGCCTTTTATACCTCATGGGCTCACGTACTTCATCAATCGTTTTCACATGATTTAAAATTGGGCGACTCACGCATCTTACTGTTTTTTATGTGATCGTTGATATTTGTTCGCGCACGCACACATCCCCGTATCGCTCACCGACGCACTCACGCCTCCCGTGTCGCGCAACCGGTGCAGTGGTTGTCATTCGGGCGGGGGGGGGGGGGGGGGGACTACCGTCTCAACTTTGGGAGAAATAATTTGAATGCCAAGAAAGTTGAGCTCGAACTAACGTCGAACGCAGAGTCCGACCCGCTGTCGCGAGCGTTTTTGAGATAAGACATGTTTGTTGTCATTTTAAAATACATTATGTCACTCGACACCTCATAAAATTATCCACAAAAGGCCAGGAGTAGAGTCGTGAAGCGATATTCGTTAGGCCAAACGTAGATAAATACCGTTATCGTTCAATTTATCGCATCGATCCGAGTGGTGTCCGAGAGGCACTGCTCGAGCGCAAAACGTTAAGATTTAGCGAAATTTACTTTTTATTCATATATTTATTTCGGTGACATCGTTCGTATTTGAAAAAAAGCGTGGGTGTTTAGTCGGTTTTAAGCCTATTGTTGCAATTTATTGTTAAGAATCAGTTTGACAAATTAAATGCATTGTTTCAACAATCTAGAAGGATCCTTCTAGAAGGATCGAGAATGTTCTAGAATGTTCGTTCTCACGCGCACCAAGCGCTTCGTCGGGAAGTTGCCTCACTCTTAGTTCGTCCACCGTCATCGACGCACGTGTTTGTGTCACTGTGCGCGGAACATCATCCACGATTAGTATAATCGTCCATTAGTGCGTCTCATTGTCCACGTCGCCAATCAACACCAGCTCATCGACAAATCCACCGTGCAGGATTAATATAATCTACGGTTATCTCAAGTAGAAAACCAGCAGCGTCGTTCGATCTTCCACGGCCATGTGTAGCTGAAGCCACACGTATTAGCACCTTCAGGTACTACTGGCTTTTCTCCACTTCAATCATCAAGACCACTCTCATTTCTAACGTCATGACGGCCCGTAACAAATTTTATACACATAGTCTCGTTTTCGTCGCCACCCACCATCTTGTGCACAGACGCACGACCTTGGCACGTGCGACGAATTGGATATGCATATTAATTAAATAAACTACATTTAATTTTATACATTTTTTGGTCCTTCGAGGCGGATCTGTGCATGGAAAATAATGTGTGTGATTTGTGCGGGCACATCAAGTGGTTCCTAACCTCAAACATCCAACTCATGTCTTGAATATTATTTCAGCTCACATCACTGTTCCACTTCACACCTCACTTCAGTCCACGTCACCATGTCATACGAGAAGAAAGTGAAAAACATCAAAACCACTCACGGTATAGAAAACCTCACTGTGGAAGTACGGCCAACAGGACCGCGCTCACGGTCAAAGTCACAAGTCCAACTTCAGAATGACATCACCTTGAAAATGTGCACTCAGCAGGGTCGCATAGACTTCCTAAAGGGCATAGCAGTGAATCACACGACATCAGCAGCGCAGAGGAGCTCGACGTCATACAGATGGTGGTTGACGTAACTCACAAAGGGTTCCTCGATGAACAC
The DNA here is from genome assembly GCA_917499265.3 of Mimumesa dahlbomi. Classification (NCBI taxonomy): domain Eukaryota; kingdom Metazoa; phylum Arthropoda; class Insecta; order Hymenoptera; family Crabronidae; genus Mimumesa; species Mimumesa dahlbomi. The sequence continues at coordinate 2,112,994 of OU824118.1, read as the reverse complement.
TCATATATTGAGTCTCACTGCCCACCTCAACTGATGAACTCTGACAACTTCACTGCCCACTTGTACCAACTGTAGGCTGAAAGGTGCCGTGAAGTCAAGATGGCACTCGCGAGCCTGTTCACCTCAATTCTGGCAAACAACGCCGAGCTGTCACCCAACGAAAAGCTCCATTATCTCTAAACTTCAGTAACCGGTGCGGCGGCAGATACTATTTCAAACCTCCCCATGACTGACGAGGCCTTCTCAGCTGTTTGGGGAAAACTCACCTCCAAGTATGAAAACAAGCGCTGGCTTGTCGGAGCGAAGATTTCACTGATTCTCTAGCCAGACAGTCCACCTCGATGGTCACTTCAGCGATGGTCACTCGAGTGGGCAATGCTGGCCTCCAGAGTGGTTAAGATCGAGGAAGAATGAATCCAGATGAGCCTACAGCGTGAACTGTAGAGCGCTGGCATTCCCTCAGGTGTGCAAGGATCTTAGGAGTGATATAGGCCAGATGAACCTACAGCATAAACTGTAGGGCGCTGGACGTGAATCGGTGTTGAAAGGAATCTAGACCCAGATGAGCCTACAGCATAAACTGTAGGGCGCTGGCCTCTAGAGTGGTTAATTAGATTTTAAGGTAAGGTGATACCCCGAGGTAGATGTACTTACAGGTGAACTGCAAGGTGCTACTCTCTGGTTACTAACGACGCACTTGTTAGGACTACAAATGGTCGCACGGGTACGGAAAGTAAGCCGGTAGGCACACACAGTCCGACACCCGTTGTTCGTGGTTTTGACCTGCTACGGTAACGTCGTAAAATAATAAACTCTCGTAACTTTTGTTTCACTCCGAGCAGTTAGAGTGAAATAATATGTGGGTACGTTACTCGATTTATGTTTTAAATTCGTTTCAAGAGGAAAGGTTTTAATTTCTAGAAATAATTCTGTAGTCGAATTTTATGTTTCTAGTAAAATGTTACAAGTATATTCTTTCAATCGAATATATATACATGTATGTTAAGTGTATTGTGTATGAATTTAAGAAAGTAGTAGAATTATTGAAAACCTCTAAGTGTTTACCCTTGGGCAGTGACGGTTGACGAGACTTTACAATAAGATGACTCCGAACTAGTTCGCGAGTGACTCTAACACGAGTTGAACGGGGGAACTCCGATCAAGAGTTGAATTGCCAATGGACAGATTAATCTTCCGAAGGTTAAAGAAAACTCGAAAAGGAACTGGGCCTAATCTCGTTGTGTAATGCTCAAGCGTCGTACTGTGAGTAACCCGAAGATATGCATTTTCGTGGCCCTTATATAGGTCGAAAAAGTAGTGGGGAATTGAAAATTCTAGAAAATCTATCCTATGGTGGGAGTAAAAATGCTGTATGAAAAGACAGTTGGAAACGGCTGGAATTACGTGGCAGGCAAGACCCTCGCGTTCGAGTTTTCCTTATTACATGGGGTCGAGAGTGTAGCTATCCGCGGGTTCTTGACCAGAGGCCAAGGGCTGTATGCATATCGTATCCTGTTTACGTTTGAAAAAGGGGACTAGGCGTCTGGGTGTCGCCAAGAGAAAATGCCACGATGAGAATTTTTTGTAGGAATCATACGATTCATACGTAACAGCCCTAAGCGCCACCAAACTGTTGGGACAATGCACAGAAAATTGGGACGCCATAATTGTTCACCAGATCACAAGCAAGCTCGACAACTTCATACGGGAGAAGTGGGTGTCTACATTGGGCGAAAATTCAACCATGCCCACGTACTCCCAGCTTAAGACGTTCCTCACAACCAGAATCCGTACGTTGGAAAATCTCGAGCCTGGGCCACTGACTACCTCCACCTATGCCAAAGCCGCTCGCACACCTCCAGCGTCTCGCACACTTCCAACTTCCCGTACACCTCATCAGTCAAACGTTACTGTCCCCACCGACTCCACCTCTCGTTCCACCTCAAAGTACATTTGTGACTGTTGCTGGCAAGGCCACTTCATTGAGTCATGTGCACGATTCAGAACCCTCACACCATCCGAGCGGTTCTCAATTATAGTGGACAAGGCGTTCTATTTTAACTGCATGGGGCGGCACAATGTACGCGCCTGTAGAATGAACATGACCTGCTCACTATGTCAGATGCGACATCATACGATAATCCATGAGATGCTCACCAAACCGCTCACGTCAACGCACACTTCCACCACCACCTCAGCAACCACATCTACCAAGCCATCCACCTCAGCTCCGTCAGCTTCAAAATGAAGAATTCCCGCAACCCCAGACAACCTCATTGACGACATAACCTCATCCTGTCATCACCTAACCTCAACCTGTCACCACATAACTTTACCCAGTCACACGTCAAGGCCGAACATTCCACAGTCAGTCCACTGCAAGAACACTTAAGTCACACGTCACACTTCAAAGCATACACCATCATATACGTTATTAGCTACTGCTAAGGTTAGCATTGCATCACATATTACCTCAATGCAAGTACGACTTCTCATCGACTCTGGCTCTGAAATCTCATTGATTTCAGAACGCATTGTCAATCAATTAGGCCTACGTAGAGTTCATTCATCACTGGACATTATGGGTTTTAATGCAACCTCAACTTCACAGTCAAAAGGCGTAGTGCAATGCCAACTTCACGCACTACATTCACATCACAGTTTCACTCTTCCTGCTCATGTCACAAGCAGTCTTGAATCATAGTACCTTCACATGTCACTGAGTCTCAAGACTGGCCACACATTAAGAAATTGACATTGGCAGATGATACATTTTTCACACCTCAACACATTGATGTCATTATCGGAGTCAATCATTATGGGCAGGTGATCAAACCTAACAACATCAGAGAAAATGAAAACATGCCTATTGCTCAATTGTCAATTTTTGGATGGTTAGTGTTGAGTCTCTGTGGATCCAACCAAACTTCACCAGCACAATCTCATCATCTGACTGTACGATATGACTATGAACCTCTTCAAGAACTATTAACCAGGTTCTGGTTACAAGAAGAGGTACCAACTGTCAATCACTAACCACTCATCAACGTCATTCCTCAGGGAAATATATTGTTCGATTACCACTCATGGAATCTAGAGAGTCCCTTGGAGACTCGCATCATTCTGCCACGAGATGCCTACACCACCTACAGGCACGACTCAATGAGAACGATGAATACAGAAAGCTGTATGAGGACTTCATGGACGAATATATTTCTTGGGGCACATGGTTTAAGCGACTCAACACTCAGTACACTTCAGCGATCTTGAGGTTGAGACTGACTCTGAAGGGATGACCTTAATGCCTGGCGCTTGTGTGTCAGGAGCGTCGAGGGTCCCTGATGGTCATTTGATATCCAGAGTTCGTCAAACCAACGTAGAGTATTATTTGTCTCACCATGGAGTCTTAAAACCTGAGAGTACTTCAACCAAACTCCAAGTCGTATTCAATGGATCAAAGTCCACATCATCTGGACGTTCTTTGAACGATATTAGATATACTGGCGCTAAACTTCAACATGACATAATCGATGTTTTACTGTGGATTCGAAAGCATCAATTCATATTCACCATTGATGTCATAAAAATGTATCGCCAAATCATGAGACATGAAGACGACTGGCATCTCCAGAGAATTCTCTGGTTTGATAAAAAGGGAAACGTCACTCCATTCAACCTCACTACCGTCACGTATGTGCTGCGCCATTTCTGGCCAACCGTGTTTTAAATCCACTCGTCCAGGACGAAGACAAACATTATCTGTTAGCCATCGATCCTATCACGAAGGGTAGATACGTTGACGATATAATTGGAGGAGCTGATACTCCTCAACAACTTCATGAGGTTGCACTTCAATTGACTCAACTCTGCATGGCGGGCGGTTTACCGCTTGCGAAAAAGCAATTCAATGATCCCACTTGAATGCAGAAATTCATAAATAACCAAAATATCTCAGCTTCACTGACAACTTCTTCACCCACGTTTGGGCACTGCACCACTAAAGTATTAGGTCTGATATAGGACCCACTTCAAAATCATTTCACTTTTTCTATCAAAGGTTTGGCTTCACGCACAAAAAACTCGAAGCCCTCCATATTGTCTGAAGTGGCTCACACTTACGATCCATTCGGTTTCATTTCACCGGTCACAATTCGCGCAAAACTGCTCATGCAAGAATTGTGGCTGTAAAAATTCAATTGGGATGACACACTTCCTTTGCCCATCTCAAGGAAATGGGCAGAATTCAAGCAGGAGTTGTCCGCTTTGGATAAAGTTGTTATTCCAAGGTGGATTCAGACACTGGGAACATGAACGTGTGAGTTCCACGGGTTCTCAAATGCCTCTCAAGTTACCATGTCAGCTGTCGTCTATCTCAAAGTTATCTCAGTGTCCAGTACACATCGCACATCACTTCTTTGCGCAAAGAAAAAAGTAGCACCTCTGAAACACCTCACTATCCCGAAGCTGAAACTCGCTGCAGCACTTCTCTTGTCAAGACTCATCTCACACGTTCACGCCACACTAGAATTAAACGTCACCTTCGTGTACCTATGGACAGATTCTTTAGTCACACTCGCATGTATTAAATGTCACCCGTCTAAGAGAAAGGATTTCGTCAGGAACAGAGTCACTCAAATTCAAGAGTTAACTTCATCTTTCGAATGGCTTCCTGTTACAGGGTTATCTAACCCGGTGGATTGCGCTTCACGGGGCACCTCCACTCAAACTATCATCGACCACTCGCTATGGTGGACGGGGCCATCATGGTAGTCCGAATCAATATTTCATTGGCCTGCTCTGCCGACCACTTTCGACGACGTTCCCAGCCACGAAGCTCGTCCAGGAATTTCACATGTCATGGCGATCTCAACGAGCAACAATCAATGGGACCTTGTCTCACGGTACTCAAACGTCACGACACTTCTGCGAGTCACTGCCACACTCATAAAATCATGCGATCGATTTCACCAAGTACCAAGGTCACGAGCAGCACACTCAATTTCCCCCAGTGATTTGGACAGAGCGAACCAATACTGGTTTCGCTCAACGCAGTAAGCATACTTCACACCAGAGTTGAAATTGATCATTTCAAACCAGTGTCTTCCTCCACATCACATAATGAGCAAACTCACCGCTTTCATTGATGCCAACGGCATCTTGAGAGTAGGAGGTCGGCTTGAAAATTCAACTCTGGACTCTGCTGGGAAACATCCAGCAATACTTCCACGTCACTCACCATTATCCACAGTCATCATTGATCACTTTCATATAAGAACATTTCACGGAGGAACTCAACTTACACTCGCAGAGATCAGAAGTCAATACTGGATAATTGGTGGACGGGCCCCAGTCCGCTCACACATCCTTAAGTATGTCCGTTATGCACGACAGCGGGGAATTCGTGCACAACATCTCATGGGCCAACTTCCAACTTCACGTGTAACACCCTCACGACGTTTCTAAGATACCGGAGTAGATTATGCTGGTCCACTCACCGTAATATCATGGAAGGAAAGAGGCTCCAAGAAATACAAAGCTTCCGGCATGACCACTTTAGCTGTCCACCTAGAAGTGGTGACGGATTATGCCACAGATGGATTCATCGCAGCATACCGGAGGTTCACGTCACGCAGAGGAATCTGCCAAGCTCTCTACTCCGATTGTGGAACTAATTTCATTGAAGCAGATGCTAAACTAAAGAGATTATTCACACAGTCGTCACGAGAACATCAATATATTGCAAACATCATTGTGAATGATCAAACTCAGTGGCACTTCAACCCCCCAGGCGCACCTCACATGAGTGGCAAGTGGGGGGCGGTCGCGAAGTCAGTAAAACATCACCTAAGACGAACCATGAGCAAGGAATCACTCACATTAGAAGAACTCATGACTTTGCTCACGCAAATCGAGGGCATTCTCAGTTCACGACCGCACGAGCCACTGAGTGACGACCCAGATGATCTATCAGCGCTGACTCCAGGACACTACCTCGTCGGGACGGCAATCGTAGCCATCCCCGAGCCCTCACTGATTGATCTCACAACTGACAGTTAAGTTCCTGGCAATATATCCAGCAAAAACTTCTACATTTTTGGAAACGATGGTCAACTTCAGTGATCCAACGTCAGCTAACCACAACTAAGTAGCACCACAAAACAAATGACTTTAAAGTTGGTGCCTCGATGCTCATCTCTGACGAGCGTTTTCCACCAAGTAAGTGGCCACTGACTAGGATCACTCAACTTCACCTAGAAAAGGATGGATTAACTCGAGTGGTCACTCTGAAAACATCTAGCACCACTCTCACCAGATCAATCACCAAGCTTGCTTTATTGCCAGTTCCACTCACAAATGAACCACCTCCACAAACGTCTGTCAAGAGAATCAGCAACACTGTTGCTGATGGCGGGCGGAAATGTTAAGAATTTCAAAAACTTCAACGAACTCCCGCGCTACACACGCGCCACAAGCGCGTCACACGCGCGCTACGCATGCCGCGTGGCCTGCATCTCAGTGCACTGCTAGCCTGCGCAACTTCCGGCTAATATCGATCTCGATCCTTCTAGAAGGATCACCGACTCACCGACAAAGTCACCGTGCAGGATTATTATAATCTGCGGTTATCTCAAGTAGAAAACCGGCAGCGCCGTTCGAACTTCCACGGCCACGTGTAGCTGAAGCCACACGTGCTAGGACCTTCAGGTAGTACTGGTTTTTCTCCACTTCAATCTTCAAGACCACTCTCTGCTCGAACGTCACGACGGCCCGTAACAAATTTGATACACATAGTCTCGTTTTCGGCGCCAACCACCATCTTGTGCACAGACGCACCTCCTGGGCACGTGCGACGAATTGGATATGTATATCAATTAAATAAACTACATTTAATTTTATACACATTTTATTAAATTTATAAATTATTGACAACTCTCGAAGATTTTCTGAATATTAGTCGGGGACTCTTGTACTTGGCCTAAGACAAAGACTTGTCTCTTGATGAGAACGGCAAAGTTGTAGTAAATTCCACTTTCGACGGAAATTAATAAGATTATTATTAGCAACTATTATTTTCTATTTGACAAAACTTTTCAGGCATCATATAAAACAAGACATAACAAGATTACAAATAATCGTGAACAGTGCACAGTTTATTTTTAAATCATCAGTTTTATAGAAATTTTATTGTTTTTTTAAATTAATCTTCCTTGGCAACTTGATATAAAATTTTAAAAGTTAAGGGTATCCACGAGTGTGTGTATAAAATGTATAAAATCTTAATAAATGTTGGAGTATCAGAATGCACTTTTTCAAATACAGTGGACGAAATTTGCATAGGGACACCATCATTTCCTGGAATAAATTCATTTATTCTGTAAATTTCTAGTAGCTATTGGTCGTAGACCTTACTAGCATGACATTGAATATAGTACGACGCGATAATATAAACATACCCTCTAGTTTCAGTAATGGTAACCAGAAACACAATAATATTTGCCAAGGTAAGTACGAAATTTGTATAAGGATAGTAGTACTCTTGCAGTAATCAAGACAGAAACATCGTGTACAGCTTAGAAAAAGTAAGTATTGGGAAAGTAATACTCTAATAGTCTAAAGTGTAATACTCTATTTTATAAATAATTCAATACAGCTTATCTTCTATTAGAATGCCACGAGGAAAAATTCTAAGTACAGAAGAGCGAATACAAATACAAGCGTATCGAGATTCCGGATTATCTCTGCGACAGATCTCGAATAAGATCAATAGATCAGTAAATGTTATTCTTAATTTCGTGAAATTGGGAGAAAATTATGGTAAGAACCACGCAGGCGGCAACAGTAAACTTCAGCGGCGCGATCATTCACGCATTTTCAGAGAATTAAAAGCTGAAAACAAAAGTGCTAGACAAGTTACGGAAGCTCTACAATTGCCAGTGACTGTACGACGTGTGCCGCAAATATTGTAAAAAGATCAGCGGTTGAAGTGGACCAAAGAATCAAAAAAACCACCTCTTACTAAGGACCACAAAAGAGCAAGATTAGATTTTGCTCAAAATCATATGACCTGGGATGAGCAATGAAAAAATGTTATTTTTTCTGACGAGAAAAAATTTAATTTGGATGGTCCTGATGGTTTAAAACACTATTGACACGATTTACGCACAGAAAAAGCAGTGGCAAGTACTTGGTTCCTTTTATTAAAAAATTAGTGTCCCTATACAAATTTCGTCCACTGTATGTCTTAAAACTTCTCTCTATTACGTAAATCAGCACTTTATACCAGAATATCATGTTTTACAAGCACGAATGAACACAAGAAAAATTAAATATCACCTAACCTGAATACATTCATCTTTTGGCCAAATTGTAGTGAGTCATATATTCTGATTTCAGGAAATTTCTGTGATCCAGTGTCAATTAACGTTTTTCTACTTCTGGCACATCTGGCACATCTTAGGATATTCAATTAATTATCTAATACATGGGTAAGTCTGTACTATGAAATAATTGTACAAGTGTTTTGAGAATAATTAAACGAAAAATTAATTATTAGGTTTGTTAAGAATATTCAAATCGACCAAGGAACTCCCGCGCTACGCATGCCACGTGGCGCGTCTCAGTTCGCTTCTAGCCCGCGCAACTTCCGGCCAGTATCAATCTCGATCCTTCTAGAAAGATCCTTCTAGATTCCGGCGAATATCGATCGAATCCTTCTAGAAGGATCGAGAATGTTCCAAAATGTTCTTTTTCACGCGCATCATGCGCTTCTTCCGGAACTCACTTCATTTTATATTTGTCCACCGTCACCGACGCACGTGTTGTGTCATCGTACGCGAGGAACCTCACACGATTAGTATAATCGTCTAATAGTGCTCACTTAGTGTCCACATCACCATCTAGATCAGTTTAACGACCACTTCACCGTGCTAGATTAGTAGAATCTGCGGTTATATCAAGAAAGAAAACCAGAATAGCCGTCCGAACATCCACGGCCACGTGTAGTCGAAGCCACACGTGCTAGGCACCTTCAGGTACTATTGGTTTTCTACAACTCAAAACTTCAAGGCTACTCTCATTTCAACGTCACGACGACCCGTAGCAAATTTTATACACAGTACCTCGTTCTCGTTGCCACCCACCATCTTGCGCATAGACACACTACCTTTGGCACGTGCGACGAGTTGTATGTATACAGGGTGTCCCAAAATTATGCAGCAAGCGGGAACAAGCAGATTGTTTATAACAAAAGAAATCGAAAATTCCTTTACCTTTTTTTTTATTTGAAGCCCCGTTTTGGAGATACAAGCTTCCAAATTATCGTGATCCGACTACCGGCCCGCGCGGTTCGAACATCAGCTGGAGGCATATACGCGAGAAAAGTATAGGCGAGCGGTCAGAGGGGAGATGGGTATCCATCGACGCTCAGCTGAGATTTCGCCGAACGACAGCTGTGCCCCTCTCCCTGCTGACCGCTCGTCTATTCTTTTCTCGCGTATATGCCTCCAGCTGATGTTCGAACCGCGCGGGCCGGAAGTCAGATCACGATAATTTGGAAGCTTGTATCTCCAAAACGGGGCTTCAAATAAAAAAGAGGTAAAGGAATTTTCGATTTCTTTTGTTATAAACAATCTGCTTGTTCCCGCTTGCTGCATAATTTTGGGACACCCTGTATGTATATTTATTAAATAAATTATTTTTTAATTTTATGCAAGGCCGTTGCACAATTCGTTAACGCCAAACTAAATTTACTAAAACCTGAAAATCCATTAACAAATCGATTAAAATGTTACGTCCTGACTATAGGTTATGCCTCGAGGTTACAGAAACGGTGGGCCTTTGATTTATTGCACAAACTCACGGGGCGAGGCTGACACGTACTATGTCAAAAGGCAATGGTTTAGGGGTAAAGAAATATAAAAACATTTAGTAAAAAGACAATTTGAGCAGAAAGTTATTACTGCAAATCAATATAATTACTTGTACTAAAATAATACTTTTAATATAAAATAATTAAATATCAATGCAAGTATTGTGTTGGGAAACCTAACCGTTGAGGTTAGGCTTCCTTGGCACCGTTGCACGAAGGTGTTTGCGGTTGTCCTGTGCGCTGGATAGTCAAAACTGCAACGGGTTTTAATGTGGTGAATATGTGATCTTGAGCGGAGTGGTTAGAATTTAGGAGACGGATGAGAGTATAATGTATGTAAAAGGAGTATAATGTACCTTGGTGAAGCGAGATGTTCAAAATTCTCCTATGCGCACGACGTGCGCCGCGTGTGAAGTCGTCGTTGATATTCCGATGATGTGTGTATCCACAGATGTTACTGATCTGGGACGGTGAAGCGGTACTGCCTGTTCTATTAGGCGATGTGGTTCTTGATGTTTTTCGATGAACCGATTACATTAATCGGATTGTGTTCTTGATCACTACCGCACTACCGTACGTCCGACACGCACGAGATTCAAACAGAAAGTGAGCCTCCTTCCCGAAGAAGCGCATGGAGCGCGTGAGAACGAACATTCTAGAACATTCTCGACCCTTCTAGAAGGATCGAGATCGATATTCGCCGGAAGTTGCGTAGGCTACGTGGCCACGTAGCGGCCACGTGGCGTGCGTAGCGCGCGTGTGGCGCGCTTGTAGCGTGACTGTATCGCGCGTGTTAAATCTTTTGCGACGCCCCCCAAAAAGCTTCCTTATGATGCAACAACACTGGGGATTTTTGTTTTTTTAAATTAACAACAACGCGTGCCTCGAGACGATTTAAGTTAATTTTTGGTATAATCATGTTTTTGGGAATTTTTATGAGAATACGATTTTATTCGAAATATAAACAATTATAGAACCCAAATCAATAAATAAAAAAACATTAGTTAATAAAAATTATGAGTTACAGACCTTAATTGGCTATATAACGATCAATTAAAAGAAGACAAAGCTAATGTGAAATTGTTAGTACTTACTTATCATCCATAACAAGGTATCAAATAAATAATTATTCATTGATAAAGAATGAAACAAAAATTATGTGTATTTTACATAGTAATTGTAGGGTAATAATAATACTGAAAAAACATTGTTCTATTATTTCCAACAATAACCAAACTAAGAGAACGTCATACTTACTTGTTATGGATGAAAAGATTATTAATCCCGTATATGGGAGCTCTTAGGCGAGACCGGTACATGTTTGTTGATGGCGAGACTGATACGCACTGCACGCACGTTACAAACGTGTTGCGCAATACAAGAGAAACATAAAGTGTCGATAGAGGTCGATATCATCGATAGAACTGAGACTTAGGCGCGAAGATTCAAAGACAGAACGGAACAAAATCAACCGTGTCACAGAGGTCCCGACATACAGCGCATCAGGGCGACTGTGACGGGGAGATAAAATGCAGTTTTTCAGCAATCAGATGGAAATTAAGGATAAAATGCCTCTTACTTTCAGTACCCATATAAGTTGACTAAGATGTTTTTTTTAGTCAATGATAGTAGTAAAACTACTAATTTTTGTCACTAGAACCTAAGTGGGAAGCTAATGAAAAGGAAGAAAAGCAAACGATATAAATGTCATTAGTCAAGATGATGTTGACTAAGATGAAATATTTTGATCTACAGATGTTATTGTAATCTATATAGGAATTCAGAGGAGGTGTCATACAGAAGGTGTAATGTGTATATAGACATCAAACTAATAATTCTATGATATTAGCATAATAATCATCCACCTCATGTTTCTCTGTCCTTTTGTTAACAGTTTTATGTGTCAAAATGTGAAATGTCTCATATAATAATCGTTTGTTTAAATTAGCTTCATTAGTTAAAATAGTGGTTCTGTCAAAGTTGAAAGAGTGACCTTCTTCAAGATAATGGTGTACCAAATCAGTCGTTAGATGATTAGAACTTTCGAGCGACCACTTATGTTCGTTGATACGTGATTAATGTATTGTTTAGTCTGTCCTATGTAATTTAATTCACAATCATTACATGGAATATTGTATATCAAATTCGAACGATTGTCTTTATGTATTTTATCCTTACGACTACTGAATAATAAATTACTACTGGTATTGATTACTGAAAAACTAACATTTACACCGACTGACCCCAAATCTCTAGCTATATTATCACTAAGACCTGTAAGATAAGGGATGGTGTTCTTAGTAAATTGTAGATTGTTGTTGTTTCTACTATTAGGTATAGAATTGTAATATTGATGTATTCTTTTTCCTACTTGGTGGTTGATAAACTGAACCGGATAACTATTGTTAATTAGTGTTTTTTTGACTAAATTGATATTTTCTTCTCAGAAGGATTGTTACCTAAGATCCACAAGCCTAATACATCTTGACGATTGATTGTATCATCTATAGGTGGGCCCACCTATAAACTTTCCAAGTACATCACTGGAATATTAAGTAAAGTAACAGGTCATTGTAGCAAATTTACCAAAGATAGTTCCTTTGATAGGTCCTTTGTCGAATTTATCAAAAATGTCAATATATCAGACGGACACATGTTGCTATCTATCAATGTATCTTCACTTTTTACGAACATACCACTTGAATTAGTAATTCTGTCGATCAATAAAAGATGGTTACAAATTAAGAAATTTACCAAAATTCCGAAAACACAATTTATTGCAGCCATAGAGTTTTTAATGTCTTCCACTATTTTTAAGTACAATGATGTACCTCACAAACAAACTTTTGGTACTCCGATGGGTTCCCCTATCTCCCCCGTCTTGGCAGAACTAGTTATGGAAGCTTTACAGTCTAATTGTATTAACAATCTCAAGTTTAACATTCCATTTTTCAAAAGATACGTAGATGACATAATAACATGTGCCCCAAAAGAAAGAATAGCTGAACTTCTCGATGTATTTAATCAATATCATGATCGTCTTAAGTCTACTTATGAGTTGGAAGAAAATGGCACCATTAGTTTTCTTGATGTGAGACTGATACGCAATATAGAGAAATCTGAGACCCTTATCACAAATTGGTATAGAAAACCTACTTGGTCAGGCAGATATTTAAATTTTCATTCAGCTCATCCTATTTCACTTAAAATTGGACTTATTAAAGGACTTCTGGACAGAGCAATTAAGTTATCTCACCCTTCCTTCTGGGAAGAAAATATCAATTTAGTCAAAAAAACACTAATTAACAATAGTTATCCGGTTCAGTTTATCAACCACCAAGTAGGAAAAAGAATACATCAATATTACAATTCTATACCTAATAGTAGAAACAACAACAATCTACAACTTACTAAGAACACCATCCCTTATTTTACAGGTCTTAGTGATAATATAGCTAGAGATTTGAAGTCAGTCGGTGTAAATGTTAGTTTTTCAGTAATCAATACCAGTAGCAATTTATTATTCAGTAGTCGCAAGGATAAAATACATAAAGACAATCGTTCGAATTTGATATACAATATTCCATGTAATGATTGTGAATTAAATTACATAGGACAGACTAAACAATACATTAATCACGTATCAACGAACATAAGTGGTCGCCCAAAAGTTCTAACCATCTAACGACTGATTTGGTACACCATTATCTTGAAGAAGGTCACTTTTTCAACTTCGACAGAACCACTATTTTAACTAATGAAGCTAATTTAAACAAACGATTATTATATGAGACATTTCACATTTTGACACATAAAACTGTTAACAAAAGGACAGAGAAACATGAGGTGGATGATTATTATGCTAATATCATAGAATTATTAGTTTGATGTCTATATACACATTACACCTTCTGTATGACACCTCCTCTGAATTCCTATATAGATTACAATAACATCTGTAGATCAAAATATTTCATCTTAGTCAACATCATCTTGACTAATGACATTTATATCGTTTGCTTTTCTTCCTTTTCATTAGCTTCCCACTTAGGTTCTAGTGACAAAAATTAGTAGTTTTACTACTATCATTGACTAAAAAGAACATCTTAGTCAACTGTAGGGGAAAAATATTAGAAAGTGGGGTTTTGGTTAAAATCTACGGATAAGCCTCCAAGTTTGTAGGAATAAACTACCTATATTTAAAATGTTCACTAATTCTAATCTCGCAAAACTCACAAAATAGGACACTCAGTTCTTTTACTCTCACTAAACTCGCAATACACAAAACGTCTCAATACTCGCAATACTCTCTCAATGTTACTCCACGCGCTCAACTCTCATTCTCTTCGCTCTCCCATCATTCGCTCGCTTATACACTCGCATTTTTTTCTCTCTCACTCTTCATTCGTTTTCTCTCGCACTTCATCCATCTCACTCACTTTCTTCACTCTCTCACTCACACTCATCCCTTATACCTAGGACAAGGGCCTACGGACCGCCGCCGAAGAGTCGACCGGGTTTTCTCATGAAAACGCCCATGGTGGTCGCTCTTCAACCGCTGCCCTTGTCCACCATAAACATACTTTCTCTTTCGAAACATTTGCCAGACACACGCTCATGCACTCGAAAACACTCATTCCGCTTATTTCTAGAATCCCACACAACTTATATGGGTACTGAAAGTAAGAGTCATTTTATCCTTAATTTCCATCTGATTGCTGAAAAACTGCATTTTATCTCCCCGTTACAGTCGCCCTGATGCGCTGTATGTCGGGACCTCTGTGACACGGTTGATTTTGTTCCGTTCTGTCTTTGAATCTTCGCGCCTAAGTCTCAGTTCTATCGATGATATCGACCTCTATCGACACTTTATGTTTCTCTTGTATTGCGCAACACGTTTGTAACGTGCGTGCAGTGCGTATCAGTCTCGCCATCAACAAACATGTACCGGTCTCGCCTAAGAGCTCCCATATACGGGATTAATAATCTTTTCATCCATAACAAGTAAGTATGACGTTCTTTTAATTTGGTTATTGTTGGAAATAATAGAACAATGTTTTTTCAGTATTATTATTACCCTACAATTACTATGTAAAATACACATAATTTTTGTTTCATTCTTTATCAATGAATAATTATTTATTTTGTTTTATTAAGGGTATATAATAGTTAATTTTTCCCTGAGGAGGGTCACCACTTTGACCGAAACGTTGGAAAATATTACAGTAAAATATTGATACCTTGTTATGGATGATAAGTCAGTACTAACAATTTCACATTAGCTTTGTCTTCTTTTAAGGGGTTATACCTAGTCAGGAAGGCGAAAAAAACGTATTTTTTGCGAATTAAAATAGGGAAAACTGTAAGGTATTTTTATTTGTTCGATAGCCTATCACAATGTACATCTATCAAAGATGTTTCCATAATTTTTTAAATTAAAAATATCTTAAACTATAGCCACTGTAGTTATTTTCCCGCAACAGGTTTTTTCGGAGGCGCTCGGCGGTGAGCACGATTTCTCAGTACTAGATAATCTGAAATAAAAAATTCAAACGGATTTAGGTTTCGTATTAATTAATCTGGTCGATGAACGAAGGATTTTACAATAACTTGATTTTTGACAATGTGGCAAACGTTGGAAGCAAAAATACGAATTTTTCGTGTTAAAATTTGTCTTCTTTTGTTCATAAAATATCTATTTTTCATCAAAAATAAAATTCCTTCGTTCATTGACCAGTTTTTGAGATGCAGAACAAGTATGCAAAGTTTCGTGCAAATCGGTACAGCAGTTCTCGAGATATCTTGCTCACCGATTTGCAACTTTTGGTAAAATGTGATTTCGAGAAAAACGCGTTTAAAGTTTTCGGTTTAGTTTTAAGGGTGATAACGTATTTACTTCGTACCTTAAAACGAATCTTCGATTCCAGGCATATAGTGTGCATCATCTACTGTTAAAAGAGCCTCTAAAACATTAATTTGCGCTTACCTGCAATGCATTCTTGCCTCTCTTGTGCTTCCTTGCGCTCGAGGTTCGACATTGTAAATTCGCTCGTAGTCCATTTTAGCCACCTAGGTGTCTCACATATCATTGTTATTTTGAAACCAAGTCCTCACGTGCTTGCAGTCTCAAATTTTATATCATTGTCACAAGTTTTACACTTTACAAATGAAGATATGGTAAAAAAACCCGTAATAAAATAAAAATTCTGTATTCTATTGAGATATCTTGTCGCACGTCGATTTTCTCCTGCTTTTCCAGTTTTTTCTTGGATGCACTAAAACTGCTCTCGTCTCTCTTCGACGTTTTAGGATTGAAATGTTATTTCCTTTTCTTTGGTCCTGATTTTTGACTCTTCTGAAAGTCTTTCGTAATTCGCGTAACTTTTAGACGTGGATCCATGTTCACTGGTGTAGCGCACAAGTATCGCTGAAGTACTAATAATTACTGCTTGTCGCAGTTATTCGCACTTATATCCTCGCAGATATTTGTACTTCAACTCTTGACTTTGTACTCTCTTCGCGAAGTGGCGAAAATCATTTCTTACATATAACATGCATTTTTCTGTCTATGGTGGGGTAGGGCCCAAAATGAAGGGGTGCCCGAGCAAAACTTCACCCTCACGAGGTCCCAAGAGAGGGAAATGTCTGTTCCATTACCATATTTGCTGTTTTTGACCATCGAAAAAGAGACAATTCAGTCCGAGAGCAGCTCCGCGCAATTTGCGCGTCAAATGTTCTTTGACCGATATCTCTTTAAACCAGCGTAGCTCCCTCAATTTATAGCCGATTTAAGTGAAACTTTCAGGAAATATTCTAGAGACGTCATACCAAAAGAAAATGCAAAAATCCAAAAATCAATAATTTTGAACTTGCTGACTAGGTATAACCCCTTAATTGATCGTTATATAGCCAGTTAAGGTCTGTAATTCATAATTTTTATTAATTAATGTTTTTTTATTGATTTGGGTTATAATTGTTTATATTTCGAATAAAATCGTATTCTCATAAAAATTCCCAAAAACATGATTATACCAAAAATTAACTTAAATCGTCTCGAGGCACGCGTTGTTGTTAATTTAAAAAAACAAAAATCCCCAGTGTTTTTGCATCATAAGGAAGCTTTTGGGGGGCGTCGCAAAAGATTTAATTTTTAACGACCACCCTAATATGCATACATCAATAGACAAGGTCTTCTCTCGGACCAAGTAGAAAAGTCCACGACTGATATAGACCTTGACTACTCTTACGAGGAAAGCTTGCATCGAGGTTTTCGGGATAATCAAACGACATAAAACCGCATAATTCCCAAAATGTACGATTACTAAGACACCGTGTTATTAGAGCCTTTGATATTTTCCAGTTACAAAACTCAATTGAGTTTTGTTCAAGTAAATTTGCATTAAAAATAAAAGAAACCTATTAATGATGTAGTGTATGTACGCAAATAATGCATGTGCAAGTTCCAAAGTTTCTTGCTTGAAAGGTTAAGTATTTTGAATTTTGCAAGTCGTAAGTTTCTTATTCTGCACTTTTAGTTGAACTGTTCTAATGCATTTTGTGACTTACGGCGCGATTCCAAATCGCCCTTGGAAGGGTGTGCGCGCGGGTGGGGGCACCACAATGTCAAATGTCTGTTGGTGACGGACACATTTCACAAGGTCGCACATAATCCAAACATGGCTGCGCTCGTAGCTGTCAGATACGCCACGTGCGCACAGCGTAGGCCCCACGGCAAGGCCCACGAGTCATGCAGGACGAGGAAATTCGACGTTCCGCCTAATACTTGTACCGTTACAGTCAGAGTGCAGTTTTACAATAATTTAATTGCTATTAAGATTCGAGAAGCCAAGATCTTGGAAGTGTAAATGTCCTGAAATCAAAATTTAAGAAAATTTTCCAATTGCTTGACTTTCGAACAGAACATGTAATGAATCAAAATTGACTATGGCAATCGAAATCCGTTACTCTCAAAGATAGATGGGTTTGGACGTTCGCGCCATAATCCGATGGTTCTACATGTTTTTAACAACAATGATATTCGAAAAGGGGGCGTCGGCACGAGTAATTTGAGACCAACTACGAAAAAATTCGTCAAACTAGTCGTGTTTTTTGTAAGAAATGTTGTCCTATTCCTCTCCGCCTCCTTTTCCTCCAACATAACTTTCCTGTCACGCAGCCTCTCGTGGCCACCCTACGGTGTCTTGCCCTAACTTACATCATTTTTTCACGCCATGCTGTCACAAATGACTTATAGGAGTAGACAGGACATCCAATACGGAACTGTCGAATCTTAACTGTTTTCCAGTTTACGTTCACAACGGATCGATTAGCTTTAGTGTGTTTTTCAGGAAAGAATTTACGAGTTTTTAAAGTGCGTCGAACTGACCAATTGCGCTAAGACGCGGAGACGTAACGATACATACATGTATACTTATTCATAATTTCTATATAAAAATTACAAAAGTAACGATATATTTATGATTGAATCATAAAATCGATCGTGATTTCGTAGTCCCCTTATTAATGTCGTATTAATTCTCGTTATTCTTAATCTGTCATTAAATAAATGAAACACGTTTGCTCTTCGATTTTCTCGGTTGCATATTATCTGTGTAATTTTACGAGCTTGTACACATGTAACCAACAATCTGGCTAATCTGCAGAAATTTGACGTCAGGCTACTGACGGTAACAATGCTAGTTACAGTAGTGCCAGTGCTAATTAGGGCATACTGCCCGCGTCAAATTAATCCAGTGTTACGCGCCGTAAACAGCAATATCGGAGATTTCATTGTTCAAAATTCAAAGGGAGGAAGCACTCGCAAATACGTCTTTTACAAGTCTTACTGTTGCCGAGTTACTTATCGCTGAATCGGAGGAACATAAGTTCAAGGATAACGTCTCCGCGCATTTAAATACTCCGAGGATCTGCGAACGTGTCAGTTTTAGTTTGTGTATTTAGGAGGTTCGTTAATCCGCATTACCATTTTCGAAAATGACAAGTAATACCAAGTTCGTAATAAAATATGGCAGTTAATAGTATCTCCTTTTTGTCTTTTTGTGGATATCTTAATTTTCCATAGTAGTCGCAAAGGAAACAAAGTTTTATCATTTTTTAGCCAAAACAGAAGGTACAAATGTGTTCGCGATCCGCTCTGTCCAAGTGCTGCGTAAGTATGGTCGTTTCAAAACCCATTCGTCTAACAAGGGAACATATCCAAGTGTCCGGAGCCGATTTTAATGAAACTTCGTACGTTTATTAAGCACACGAAAATAATCGATACGTATTTTTTTATACGTGCCGAATCGCACGTTTAAGGGGTGAAAACACCCTTCAAGGTTACCCTAGAAATGTGCTAACTCTTAAAGTATCTTAGATAGAAAAAAATTTTATAGGGAAAAGTTTCATGGTTTTTGGCATACACAAGGAATATGTTTACAAATTGTTTAAAAAATTATTTGTTTACGAGTTAGCACATTTCTGGGGTAACCTTGAAGGGTATTTTCCCCCTTAAACGTGCGATTCGGCACATATAAAAAAATACGTATCGATTATTTTCGCGTGCTTCATAAATGTACGAAGTTTCATTAAAATCGGCTCCGGACACTTGGATATGTTCCCTTGTAAGAGAGCGTTGCACGATATCAGCGCGCCCTAGATCGTAATCGATCTAGGATCGATAACGATGGGTCTCACAACGCACCTGCGCGCGTGCCGAATTATCGGCCGGCACGTGTCATCACTTGTCATCGAACTCTCGTTACCGAAGTCTCGTAATTGAACGCAAGGCACATTGTGAGCCCGCGCACATGCGCGAAGAATTGTTATTCGTTAATCCGGAATGCCTGCTATTCCCTAAAATCCGATTTGTAAAACTGGTTGTCGGTCTCTTTAGTTAATAAATAAAATATAAACAGTTTTAGTTTAGTTAAACGTGGATTTTTATTTATTACTGATACATACGCGGTGTGCGTGTGTGAAAACAACATTTCTGTTCACGAGAATTAAACGGAGCTCATAGCTCACCTTCCGGCAACGGCACGGGTGTCGTGTGTTTACGATTCTTGTACAAAATGGAATGTGAATGAATAAAAATGAAACATTGAAGAGTATGGTAAATGAGCTTTCAAGAGAATGTTTATAATATTAAAATATAATAAACTTTACTCACTAGTAAACAGAAACGATATTTGTATCCGACCCGTTACAATTTCATTCGCCTTCGCGTCTCACAGCTTCTCTAATCCGTTCGCGAAACGAATCGTATTATCTTCGTACACGGTACAATAAATTTCTGGTAAGTATCCATCAGTAATTCTTGCGAATATCGAATATCATGGTGCACAGTGAGCCCGATGCATTAGGTTATCGCTAACCAGAATGCGCGGCACATAACACTCTAACTGCAACACGCAAATACGTATGTACGCGATCCGAAACTGGAGTAAAGTGTTACATGAAACTGTTAGATAGAACAGTAAACGCTGTGGTATATCGATAGAAAGGAAGATGTGACCGGAGTCGGCGAACCGTAAAGACACCGAACACAGGAATCTAAAACTTTCTTCATTTTTCGCATTTATGGATTCCACTCGCCTCGTTACCTATTGCATTGCCTATATTATTTTGTTTTTACCTTTTGAGCAAAACCAAATTATTTATGAAGTTTCAATTAACAAATCGAAGTTAACTGAGTTCATAATAATACATAGTACAAATCAAGGCATTAACTTTGACCAGCTTAAACTACCAGGTATAAACTCAAAATTTTCTGAGTTTCCAAACACAACGTTATAGCAAAATTATTCCCCGTATCTCAAAAATGTTTAATATTTCGATAAATTGTTCAAATAGTACTTTTATATAAAAATCCATGATATCACAATAAGGACCTTGACTTCTTCACGTACAATGCACCATAAATTTATTTTATTATTTCCATCCAAGAATGACGTGCCATATTTAATAAAATTTGGGTGCAGTATCGTATAAAAGAATTTTAGAAAATATCATCAGACATTGGTGGAGGGAGGAGGAAAGTAATGACCGTTAAAGTACTGCTC
The DNA here is from genome assembly GCA_917499265.3 of Mimumesa dahlbomi. Classification (NCBI taxonomy): domain Eukaryota; kingdom Metazoa; phylum Arthropoda; class Insecta; order Hymenoptera; family Crabronidae; genus Mimumesa; species Mimumesa dahlbomi. Next base: position 2,092,063 of record OU824118.1, on the reverse strand, counting down.
CTCCGCTTGCACAAATTATTTTTGCATCAGGAAACATCGTCGTATTGAATTTTGTAAAATACTTTCTGGCCCGATTCGTCCTAGCTTTCTGAATTTCCGGTATGCTCTCAAATCGCTTTCCTTTCAGGATTATTTTCATATTGGTGAATAATCAGAAGTCACGTGCTATCATGCGGGACTATTAAAATTTCTTTTCAGTTAAAAAAATCTCGCTTCGCATGGAAGTTAGTCGTATAAAATCAGTTTTAGCAAACCGTTTGACGAATTTAAATCGATACTTCCTGCTGAAATTGTTGCCACACCCAACAAAGTACCGGATTTAAAATTACTTGATGTCGCGGAAAGAAATTTTCCGGCCCGGAAACTTTAATGAACAACGATTTCGGAAGATAAATTTGTAGGGTCAATCAATATTCGCTGCGGAAACGTATTAAGGTATGTAAATTTCAGGACTGGAAAATATTTGGTGCGTAGAGATTTCACATCCTGTAACTTTTAGAGTTTGGAAATACGCGACGCAGAGAAATTTATGAGCGATCAAATTTCTAAACCTAGAAACAGTAGGCAGTTGAAATTTTAAACCGCGCACATTTTCGAATTCCGAAATATTCCATACGTTGCAATTGCAATGCTCTCCATCGTTAAGAAATTTCAAATACAATTTTAGAAAGGAATTTTTCAAACCACAGGTGAATCGTTTAGACTTCTGTTTCCTTTTTGCTTGCAATAATATCACCGAAAGCTTTCACAAACATTTCGACTCTCGAACGTTTAAAAAAATTCTCGTTACTACGTTGCAAGATATTAGAGTTTCCCTTCGTCATCCATAAAAACACGCCACCCGCATCGGCGAAAATCACCATTGCTTTCGCGTTTGCTACATAGCTTCACACGTGACACATTTATTCACCGTGCTTTTCCATTGTTTATCCCGCAAAGCGTATTTCTTTCTCGGGACTCGTCGTTAGGAAATTGTAAAGGGAATCGTCGGTTTGCGTTAGACAGATGAAACAAAAGGATCTAATTGGTCCTTGAGACAGTAGCGTACCTAGGGTCGGAGGGGGGAGGGTTGACGGTCAGCACCGGGGGGCACATATAATATTTTGGGGCGGCATTTATTATATTTAAGTAGTCTTAGTTGTAAAACATAACTTATTCGCTACATAAGTTTACTATTCGATTTCTACGACTCACCGGACCACCGTAAGTTTCTTGTGTCCTTTAAAAAAGTATCTTGTATTTTTATAAAAGGGCGGCCAATTGTAGACCGCCCCGGGCGGGCAAAATTCTAGCTACGCCACTGCCTTGAGATTAATTAGGTTCTGCGAAGATGGTTTCTGCTAATTGCAAAAATGTCTTTCGAAAAATCATCTGCTCCTAGATCTGCTCAAGAGGTATGTAGTTGTCGGGGCCGTGGTAATATAAAACGACATCAAACTAAGGTGCTCTCCCATTTTTTGCTATCTGTTTTTTCGCTCTTTTTGGTACAGATTTTTCTCCCACGTGAATAACGTTTCACGTAATTAGGTCGAATTCGTTTGATTTATTTTCTTTAATAAGAAAAGAAATTTAAATAAATTCGTATGAATAGCCCTTGGGAAGGAAAATTAAAATTATAGTTTGTCTATTCTTCTTTGACGAAAGTCCATTAACAGTTATAATTATTTTCACGCTTTCAAGCTTCCAAGTTTGAAAATTTCTAAGCGTTTCTATTTTTTCGCTCACAAATTTTTGTATTTTGGAATGTATACGCATCTTAAACTCCGCTTTTGAAAAACTCTGCTCGTGGAGATTTTTGCGCAATTGAATTCATGTATGTATATTAATCAGTAAAAAGCATCGAAAATGCAAAGGTATAGGCCAAGCACAAGAGGATGTGAGTTTGGAATAGCTTTCTCGTTAACATAAACTTCATTATACGATGTATTTGAAATCGAACAAATGCGAGCAAGTACAAATCATTGTACAGCATCCACACGATGCTATGGCTAAGTAAATATATTAAATTAACTAAATTTCCCAAAAAATGATGTCTCCTCATTTAATTAATAAATCTGTGTAGTGCTCGACTAAATGTACTTGGTGGCCCGCTTTTTACGAAGCTTGATGTCCAAAATGTAACGTTACAGATATTTGTACTCATTTCTAAATTGACAATCTGGATGCATCTGAGTGCAAAAATTTAACAAGTTAACAATCTGGATGTGTCTGAGAGAAAATTATACATGCATATTGCCGTGTGTTTCAACGATTGATGATAACATAAAAGGAAACGTAATGAGTCATTTAGACGATTTTCATTCAACACAATAAGTTGCATTAACACAACCTAACAACTCTCTTTTAATGTCGAACATCCCGAACTATTTAAGGTTATTTTTCACCATCGAACCTTCGTAAAAAGCGGGCCGCCAAGTACATTTAGTCGAGCACTAAACAGATTTATTAATTAAATGAGGAGACATCATTTTTTGGGAAATTTAGTTAATTTAATATATTTACTTAGCCATAGCATCGTGTGGATGCTGTACAATGAGTTGTACTTGCTCGCATTTGTTCGATTTCAAATACATCGTATAATGAAGTTTATGTTAACGAGAAAGCTATTCCAAAGTCACATCCTCTTGTACTTGGCCTATACCTTTGCATTTTCGATGCTTTTTACTGATTTCACTTCATTCGTAGAATATTGTTAAGTATAGTAATGGTTTTATTAAAATACTTGTTTTTAAAGAAATAATGTTTTTAAAGACTAAAGGAATGCAGGTATCAAGGAATAAATACGGGAATACAGGAATGAAGGAATAACAGAATGTAGGAAAATCAAGGAATAAACGGATCTGATTAATATGGTGATATGATGATGATATACGATGATGTGAAGAAATATACCAAATTTTCCTTTAAACGTTATTTCCTTTTAAGAAATATAGTAATAAGAATTATGTATTTATAAAATTTCAAAGAGTTTTTTGAAGAAGTGATACAAAAAAATCACAGACTCTTCCGGAGCCAGGAAAAGTTCAATCTATAGGTGCGTTTCAGGTAAAGTATACAAGGTTCTCGCAGCATATTAGACATTGTTTAAAAATTTGCATATATTGTGGGTAATATTGAAAAAGAAAATACATTTGAAGGAATTACCAAAATATTAAACATTTAATTATTGCAAGATAGTGCAGGATGTGTATACGTCTGGTTTTTAAATTCTTAATTCGAACATGATAATAAACATAGAAGTGTACAAAAACGGTTTAATTACACAAAAACCACCTTATTAAAAATGTCTAAATTTCAAATAATCGTTTGTATGAATTGTAGAAGAATGCTTTTCATTTCTAGAACTTTTAGAACTTCAATATGGTCCTATGTATATCCTTGAAAATGATTTTCAATTTACGTACAACATCGCCATCGTGTCTTCTAATCGTACCTATACTTCAACAATCTATTTGAAGAAAAAATAGTTTTTTTTGAACTCATGAATTTTTTACTACCGTGGCATTTTCTGATCTAATTTTACAGTATACCTGCAGAAAAATATTCTAATTTCATTGTTAAAATGTGTAGAATATCATAACACTGTTATAAACAGATACGGAACAATTTAGAGATTCGATATCTGAGATAGTAAAGTTTCAATGCAAAACATGTAACAAAGATTTGTTTACAGTACCGATAACTACACGTTTTGGACAGAACCAAAAATTTGCTTACTTTATCGTGGAAGACCTATTTAAGTACAGAACAATTTGATTATGTACTAAAAAAAAGTTTGTAGAAATTTGAAGAGACGCTTTGACATGTATCGAAGATCTAGAAACTAAATACCTTTTTATAACAATTTAAGCAACCATTATATCAAATGTATAAATTATTGATAACAGTTTGAAATTTTGTGAATTACGTACTAATGCGTGCATCACGAATGTGTCTTTCTTTCCCTCCCTTTCGTATAATTCGTTCTCTTTGTGACGTACTATGGCTCGGGATATCAACAATAATACATTCGACTGCATACTTTGTCTCTATCTTTACGTCGCCTCCGCGTCGCTCCGTCGCGTTCGCACTAGCCAAATACACGAACGTGGGCCGAGCAAGCATGTGTGATAGCACGTTTGACGACGAGGAAGGTATCAATGCGGAATTCATCATCCTCCTATTTGTCTTGCATAAGAGCATTTCTTTTCTTCGGTCTGTCTGTCGCGCTTGCATTGCTCGCACTACGATCGCCGAGAGTAACTGCGACGGTGTGTCTTTGCCGGCCGCGGCGACCCTTTCACTTTATTCGAAACATTTTTCTAATCATATTATCGGGCATTTAACACTTATGTCCAATATTTGATCCCACAGTGTCGCTGAATTTTAATTAAATAGAAATGGAATAAAAATTAGATGTTTCTTATTCATTCATTTCGCATTATATTAATCCCCAGAATTCAATATTTCGCGAAATTTATTCCTTATTTACCGAGACAATATTGTAACTTTAAATAAATAATTGATAAACATATTATAATTGCCATACTATATCAATTTATTGAAAATCTATGATGAGATAAAAAATTAGCAAGAAATATTAAATGTCGAATAAAATAATTCGAAATGTCCCGACGAATGCAAATGAACGATCGCGTAAAAATCTACATTACCGACAGAAAAATTATCGTCGCATGGTATGAAAATTTGTTAGTTCGGTTTGACACCGCCAGAACTCGCATAGTCGAAAGTGTGACACTGGAAAAGACGAAGCAAACGACTTATGGCATAAAAATGACGTTCTTTTGACATCAAATATCTCGTTACTGGGTGGACCAATGTTTTTGTAATTAGTCTCAATCGACTCGTCTCGACGCTGCCTCTAAGAATATCATCGCACTTTTGGAGAAATTTGCCGCTTTCATGTCGTTTGAATACCCCGAAAACCCCGATCTAATCTTTCCGGAATAGAGTCAAGAGTCTTCTCTCGCACTTGGCCCGAGACAAGACCTTGTCTCTTGATAGAAAAGAATTCATAGATTCATGGTTTAAAAGTTGCTCTAAATTTGTTAATAATTTCTGAGAATTTGGTGCTTCGACAAATTATATCGAATAATAAACATTAATTTTTGTACATACAATTATGTATGATATTCCGAGAAACCATTATATCGACATAACATAACTCTATCAAATTATGCATACAAAACTCGATATATCGTTTATCGAGTATTGAATCGATTAAAATATTGTTTGAAGACAAATATTAGAAAAGTGTTCTGAGAGCATTCGAATGTTTTCGGAGTATTTTGAAAGCAGTTTTAGTTCCTATTATACCGACATCCAACCACTATTGTGTTAAAAACTGACTCCAGTATTTTCCTCGAATTTTATTCCGTTATTTTCAAGCGTATGCTTTGCATTCAGTAGTAGTCAACAACTATCGCACATCGTATAGCCAATAAAATACATCACGCAAAAATTATAATCGTGGATGACTATTGTTGTTCGCACAAGTGTGCGACGGTAATTTTAATGATGTGACACTCGCACATGTTTATTTACATTTATTCAGTACCACAGAGAGTTCGCGCACTCACAATCAGAGTAGGCGATGCATCTCCATAATTTGCGAAATTAATGCAACTGATGAAGTACTTACTTGGTATTTTTCGAAATTATTTAGAAGTGTCATTTAACAAGCTCTTGACAGTTTTTGAATCGATATTAGTTTGATCTCGTTCCTCGAGTGGCATTTAAGTAGGGTTTTCTTTTCAAGAGTCTTCAATACTGCTCTGTCGTACTTCACACTTCGATTAGGTTTCAAATACAGTTTCTTTTAAATGGGACGGGTGAGTGTCGTGTTTATAATTATTTATTTTTGTTCGAGTTCGTACTTGAAGGAAAGTGCAGTTAGAAATCTGAAATATTAAATTCACAGCTGGGCAGTTCTATCGATTTGCGTACAATTTTTGTAGTTTAAACTATGTTTCTACAAAAAAGGCTGCTTATGGACAGCTAATATTTTGCACGATTTATATGGTACTCCCATAAAAATCCACGAAATTCACTTTGTGATCTTCTCCTGTCAGTAATTTGATATCTTAACGCCTCGACATTTCTGTACCTCAAGAATTGAGCACTCGAAAATGTCTACACATACATATACACAAAGCATTAAAATCCATAAATCTCCATTTTCTACCCCATAAAATTTCGACGTCCGAAAATTCCAGTCTGACCATAATTAATTGACGACTTCTCAAAAACTAAATTTGACATTTCCATTTCCAATACGATTAAACTGGATCATTGATATCGATGAAATGTTTCAAGTAGTCTGTTTGCTAAAAACCAAACGATTCGAGTACGTGTCGGACAAAATTGTTCTCTTCAGAAACCGCGCAATAAAAACGTTGATGAAAGTGCAAAATTTTAATAACGTCTCAGTGGGAAGTGGTAGTTTTTCAATAGCATTTTTTAATGCGGCGCAAGTAATCTAATGCCGAGCAAATACGACGCGGTTACGATTTATCTGCTGTAACGTTTACTTAATACGTAATATTTTCATAGCATATTTACGTATGTGTGTGTACGTAAGAAATGTAATAGCCATCGCTAAAAGATTGCTGTCTCTAAACGTCTTCTGACACACACACGTGATCTTATATCCGAGGCTGGTCATGATGGTAGAACACGTTTTATGGTGGAATAAATCTGTGAAAAATATGTCATTGTAAAAATGTAAGTATTACTAATATAAGATATATGTCATTGGAAGTCACTTCCGATAATTAGAAACGTCTGTACCTGCATTATTTTAGTTTTATTTTAGCAAAGCGCTTTTAATGGAATCAGCGAAAAATGTTATTAATTTCAGAGACAAATTTTTCACAGTAATTTCTGTTCAATTCCAACCTTGCATTTTAACAGACTAGACTGTGGTTTTTTCAATAAACAGTTTCTACGTTAAAAACTTCTAACTGAATTAACTAGCTACACTGCGCGACAAAATTCTAAGACACCTGCAATTTGTGCTAATATTTTATTAATGATAAATTTTTCATAAAAGTTTTCCTTATTAATTCAAAGAATCAAATAAAATACATACATTTCCATAGCGGCAATGTTGTTAAATTAAATTGAATAAAGTTTCATTAAAATATCTAATTTTTGATAAAATAAGGTGCGACAACAATTATAAGACAGTATATACTTGAGAAAAAGTGGGTGGAAGTTAATGAAACAATTTTTTTTTATTTATTATTAATGTGTTGTGTCACCTTTATTTGTATAGTTTCAATTAAAATTTTTATTCGATCTTTACTTAATTTGGCCCATTCTTCTTCAATACGAGCTTTCAACTCTTCCATCGATATAAACTGTTTCCCGGCTCCATACACAGCACGTGCTAACATTCCCCAGACGTTTTCTATATATATTTAAATTTGTAGACCTCGCAGGCCATGGTAACATTTTATATTACAGTCTCCAAAGTATTTTTGTACACGTTTCACTGTATGCACAGCGGCATTATCATGTTAAAAAATATAATTTTCACCTGTAAAGTGCTGGCATGTCGCGTCAATTGTTCTTCTAATATTTCTATATATTTAATTACATTCATGCTGGTGTTAATACATTTTATATCGGTTTCCCGTGGCACCCTATTGCGGCCCATAACATGATGCCGCCTCCGCCCATATGCCTCTTTGATAAATACAATTGTTCCTTCGGCAAATCATAAAAATAATATTAAAGACCATGCGGCCCATCTAAATTAAGACGTTTTTCATCCGAAAAGATAACTGTTCTCCACTTTTTTTACCACTGCAGATGTCTTTCCGCAAAATCTTTCCTGATAACTTTGTGTCGATTTGTAAGTGGCGATTTTTTCTGCAATTTTTGTCTTTTTAACTGCTTGGCTCGTTTAAATATCCATTGCACATCACGAATATTCGTGTGATCGTCAGCTTCTGCTGCAATTTGCCGTGCTGTCACGCTAGAATTTGACGCTACGCTCAGAATGGTTCGTCGTCGTCGCTCAGTTGTCGCTCAGTTGTCGATTTTGGAGGACCACCAGGATGTTCTTTACATAATTCTCTCTACTTTTTAAATAATTAAGTACGGCACATCGACTTCGCCCAATCAATCTTGAAATTTTTGGAATAGAAGTATTCTTTCCTTTTAAGTTTACGATAACTCTTATTTCACTGTCTATCAGCTTTTTCCCACACAGCACTGTAGTTATATTATGTAAGAGCAAAATTACCAATGTTTAATTTGAAGTACAGAATTACCTCTAACACTCTGATTGCGATTAGAGTATAAGATCAACTGAGAACAAGCGACTGTCTTATGGTTTTGTCGTAAAGGAAATAGCATGTTCACATACATTTCCCAAGTTATTCGAATTATACCCCTCAATATTTCGTAGCACTGTAGAATATAGTTTTTTATAATGTAAACAATAACACTATAAATGAAGAAAGACAAAACTCAAGACTTACATGGAGTTTTCATTAAAATTTGCACGTGTCTTATAGTTTTGTCGCGGAATGTACATGATCAGCTTAATTTTGGCAACATAAAACGGAGAGTTATTATCGCATTGCATATACATCGATATCTAATATTACACGTACTACATTTCCACTAGTAAATTAACAAAACAAATCGATGTGTCACACAGCGTTAATCGAACGATAAACAAACACTGAAATTTCGAAAATGAGCTGAGGAACTATCCAGCCTAGTTTTCTGGTGCATTAATTTTTCTCAAATTGCCAAAACTTTTTCGCTAATTATCGTTAGAAAAAAATGATGCCTACGTTCATTTGCAATTGACCGCTATTGTGACGTTCCAAGTAGTTGTAGGAATGGAAGAGAAAGAAGAATAAGGATGCGTAAGGAACGGTATGAAAAGACAGGAAAGCGAAATAAAGACTTGGGATAAAGGGATAATGGAGAAAAAGATATGAGGAAAAACGAGGTTAAGTTAATTAATTCAATTAAAAATCTCAGCGCTGAAACCGCGAGGATACATGTATGCACACAGACAAAGGTTTAACATTTTCTACTTTTTAAGATGCAGGTTAGGTGAAGTGTGTTTGAACTAAAAGTACAAACCACAATCCGTCGAAATTTTAACGAATAGAGATTTCAAAGTGCAACAATTTGATTTAAGTTTATCTGGAATCAACAATCTCGTATTACGTTGGTAAAAATGGATACGAAATTGGTCGGCTTGTTAATATCTAGGAATGCGTGGAATTTGGTTTGGCGCGCGGCAATTTAAATACATAGATAATTGAATGATGACGACTTTTAAAACAACGAAATCTGATTATGTCGAAAGAGTGTGAAACTTTCAGTCGGTAGAAATTTCAAAGCGCAGAAATATGAACGATTAACAATCCAAAAGTGTGGGAATTTTAAAACGCAGTATATAATTGGAATGGATATTCAATTCTAAATCATAGAAATTTAATTGAAATCACACCGTGTGCAAAACACGTAAAAGCGTCACGTACAAAAGTGTCAATGTGCAATGCTGTTAAAACCCCAGTTAATTTCTATAGGCTGCTTCTGCAGAAAGATTCGCGACGGAGACGTAATATTCTTCATTACTTAATATCTATTGAATTCTAAATATAACATTAACATACCAGTAATTGATATAGCTCGTACCGTTAATGGCGAATATTATCTCAATATTTATTAGCAACGTGCATCAAAATATTACAAGTCAGCTACAGCTGGAGATGTAACATTTATACGTTACATATGGCGGCTGACCTCATTTGGAAATTACCGTGTAGTCATATTCACTGCATAGAGACGATTTTAATGATTATTGATCCGTTCCCTCAATTTGCATTTACCAGATGGATTAGAACGACTATTAAAATGAATTTGCTCACTAAATGCGACGATTGCAAAAGGAGAAATTACAAGTTTTATATTTAATCTTATATAGTTTTTTCATCGACTTAAAACACGTTACAGCATGAAAAATAAATTGATTTATAAAAATTACCGATTACGCATATCTATTCGTTTTGATTATGTTTCGTTCTTCATGTCGATAGGACTTAATTGAAAATCAGGTTGAAAACAGTTCGTGTAAAAACATAATTAGGCGTATTTTGTTCGATACTTCAATTCATAATTAAATATTATTTTCGATTAACACTTGATCCCTGCAAGTCGCGGGAGTTGTTACATACACAGACAATCACTGAAAAATTTGTGTCACGCGTACAAAATGCGAATACGGCTAACGTCAACTACAAATGGTTAAAGCTTTTTAAAAATTTTAACGAATGCGTGTTTCGTTTGCCTGTCATTAGACAATGCAAAATTTCTACGAACATAGAAAAGCAAACGTAAAAAGTACGCAATGCATGCCGGGATTTCGTGAGTTAAAAAACGATTTTCGGGCGAATCACAATGTGTAGGTTTCAACTGGATCATTTTTCGGTCAACGGGGACAATCCAATGATATGACAATCGGTTTAACCTTTTCGCATGACAACGCTATTGATTTTCAATTTTTGTTATTTCAAACACTGCGAACTGTTAGTCCTGAAGCAAGAAGTATCGCTCCCGCGTCCATTACACTAATGGCTTTTGAATCACATGACTTTTGTTTATGAGGGTCATGCCATCAGCATTTCGAATATCGTCCATGATTCAAAATGAAATATGGAGGCACGATGATTTAGGCTGTTATTAGGGAACCCGAAGCATGTTATTGAATTAATTGTACTAGTCGTAATGACAATACTTTTGTTAAAAGTAATATATAGTTCCGATGTATAAAATATAGTTCCAAAGTTTCAAGAACCCTTTACACCACGGGATAAAAGTATTAAAAAAGTGTTTACTTAAAAAGTCATATTACGTAATTACTGTGTCGGGGAGAAGAAACACACTGTCACTTTCAGTATCAACTATTTCCTGTAAGACTGTCAACAATGCCACAAATTTATTCTGCGGCGGGAAACGCCGGAAAACACCATAAACCCTGTTCATTTCTTAGCTTAAACAAAACAGATTACCCTCGCGTTCGGGGAATCTTACAGTCGGCCCTTTGTATATTACCACGCCCTATTCACTGGCCCTTTGTTTCCGGAAGCACATAGCCAGCGAGTGGTCAACATCTCAAATCTAAGCAACGGCATTGTTTAATCACATAAGCACTCGATTGCGCTTGTAATAATTGGACCATTGTAGTACTTGATATTGTGCGATTAAAATCGGCATTATCTATTATTGTGTTGTGGAAATGATAGAAACTGATCGCAGATCAGGGAGAAGAAAAAACTGTAGAAAGTTGATAAATATTTTAAACAACTCAATCTGCACAATTGACTTTTGCATAAATATAATCGTGCATGTGTTTTCAAGTTGACTATTTTATTACATAGACAGATAGATTACTTTTGACTTGCAATATGGAAAAATTCAATGAAATTAGGCGGGTGAATTAGTATTATTTAATATGAACAGCATTATTTCCGCGATAACACGAGAAAATTTTGATAATTTCTCTCCGCTCTAATATTTCCGCCCTTTGCATTGTCTATAGCGTGGAATTTTTCTTTTTTGATATATCTATTCGCTCTAATATTTCAGCACTTTGAATATTGTTATGCCTTAAAGTTTCAGGCGGTAGAGAATTCCTGCCTCGCTCCGCGACTAATTGTATATCGCCCCATACGTATGCACGACGACCAATGAATTTCTTAACAAAATGGCAACAAAATTCACGAAACCGCACCGAACATGTTTTTGCCGGTTGGCTTCCAAGAAACAGAATCCACACGTTCAAATGTATTTTTGCGAGGCGCGTTGCGGCACATTTGTTTATAAACGCACGACTCGCGATTATTGTTCCCATCCGCAGATTGGATTCGTTCGCACGTATGCCGTAGTACGTGTAACGACTCCGATTTTACCAGCAATCGATACTTTCCTGCCGTTCGTGTACCGCAAATAATCCCAATTTTCTGCGTCGGAATAATGACGATAAAACTGCAGTGATAACTCATCGCGGGATAATTGAGCCTCTTACAATTAGCTTACTTAAAGCGCTAACAAATCCGTTTCTAGTATCATCAAAGTTCGCTGAAGAATCAACAGAAATAGGAAGACGTATCGAGTGAACTCCACACGCCTCGATAAAGGGCTTTGATGAACGAGGTACACGATTCCCACACGATTGTTCTACTTCGATGTATCCTTTGCTTTCATCCCTGTCGTTAATACACTTTCTCAATACATCAATACATAGTTTCTCGAGGAGTAACATGGCGTTTTTATTCTCTGGGAGATTCAGATGATGGAGATTTGAAGTTTCATTCGGTTTCATGCTCTTCAGGCTTGGAACTTTGTAAATGGAGATATCTTTGTATGGAAATTTCGTTGTTCTTTAGCTTCTATGATCGGAGAATTTAATGGGTTTGAAGATTCGACGCTTCGAAAGATTTATGGTCACACCAGTAACGTATCAAGGGGGGGGGGGGGCGGTGAGTGCGGTCCACACCGGGCGGCATTTTTTATATTTAAGTAAATTTAGTTGTAAAAAACAACTTATTCACTACATAAGTTTACTATTCGATTTCTACGACTAACCGCACCTACGTAAGTTTCTTGTGTCCTTTAAAAAAGTATCTTGTATTTTTATAAATGGGCGGCAAATTGGAGACCGCCCCGAGCGGCAAAAGTACGCCACTGGGTCTCACTGTCTTGCGCTTTGAAACTTCTGAGCCTTGAAGATATCATAGTTTGAAATTCTTATGCTACGAAGATTGTTCACATCGAAGCTCTGATACTTCGTTATTTCTACACTTTGTGACGTCAAAGACTTGATATTTATAAATTTTCAAATTTTTACGCCTTGATACTTCCGCGCTTTCCAATTGCTGTACCCCGAAATTTTTAGGCGGTGAAATATCTACACATTATAGTTCTTGAAATTCGAAATTTCTAAGCGTTGACATGTAAGTTGTTTAAGCGTTCAGGTCAAATAAATAATGGGCTGTATTTTTCTCTGATATTGTGAACGCTCGGATATTGCAGCGCTAGGAGCTGCCACAGGTTTATTTCAAAATGTACAATATACATATATACAAGTAGACAAAATGTGTCTGAATGTTCAAGTGTTCGTGGTGTTAATGCTGGGTGTGCAAAATGTACAAAGTTCGGAATGAGGTGCAAGTGTACTGTTCGAAAGTTCAAGTGCTAATGTCCTGTACGAGTTTCAATTTCTACCTCTCCAAGTTCGTCCTTCAGTCCCGAAATTTCCTCCTCCATCATCCCTTCTCTGCTATCATCCTGTCGATGAGTTTGAGGGTGGAAGGGGTGCTGGAGGCCGAAGACACCCGAAGTCGATGTCCCTCTTGCCTTGGCGTCTTCGGTGGGAAATTCCGTTCGAGTCGTGACGTAGGTGTTTTTGGGCCTTTCCCTCTGACGTCTGGGTCCGTCTGTAGTGCAGCTGTGAAAGGGGTGCAGTCTGGGCCTTGGCTCGATGAACCGTTAGGTCGCTTTAGGGGTTTATGGCATGTTATTGCTATTGAGACTGGTCAAAAATGATGAAGTTAAATTCGAGAAACATTTGATTGCAATAAAAAACTGGAAAGTGAAAGCACTGAATGCTAATCTCAAAAATAGCAGGCTAGTCACGTCCATGCCATAAACTCTAAGGATTCGACAACGTTGTAACATAAGTATATGTATAGGTAGATACATTTTGATTTGAATAGGTTGAAACATCCGTGCGCTCAGATTTTTACGCTTTGAAATTTCATCGCCTTGATATTTTAAGCCTGAATTTCCACGCGTCCTAACTTTCTGCATCTTGACATTTTTGGGATATCACAATGCGTAGAAAATTCCCAACGTTGAAATTTCTTTGTTACGATTTATCAGGATTGAAATTTTGATCCTATGTTACTCGAAATTTTCATTCTCATAAGTTGCTTCGTTCTGAAATTTCGAAGCGTAGAAATTCCTGTGCTTTGTAATTTTTAAGCTCAGAATTTCTGTGCCTTGAAACGTTTACTTCTCAATATTGCTATTTTCTTACGTTCTCAACATTCTACACTTACAAAGTGTCCATCTCTTCCAATTTGAAGGCATTGCAATTGTTTAAAAAATTCGCGACTTCGCGAAAAGAATCAAGAAACGGCATTGAATTCATTCATTTTTGAACGTTTCTAACTGCCGCAAAGCGTCGCGGGTTTTGTAAGAATTTCAAATCTGTAAGGATTTGCATGTCAATGTGCAGGATAAAGAATTCACGTCTTTGAGGTTTCATAGGAAAAAGTGCATGTGGTACTTTGACGATAGCTGAGTCAGCATTTCTTAATGCTTCAAAGTTGCAGTTCTTAATATTCAAACATTTACCGAGCAAACATACCTCGAGACGTTTTTACATAACACGCACAGCATGCAAACTCCTATAAATCTACAAACACCAAGCCATGCGAACAACTACAAGTATCGCCAATTAAAAATTCGCATTTAATTCGCCACTGGCGACTCATCGCTTAGCTCATTACCTATCCGACTGAACCGCTCGAACGCACGTCTGATTAGCGCACTAAATTTTGAAAATCATTTAATGCAAGTGCATTGGACCAAATTAGACAGAAAGATTTTGTACCGTTCCCATAAGGACGGCTGTTTGCCGCGGTACAAAGGTTCCCACTTGAAACAAAGGACGGTGTCGCTACTGTGGAATAAAAAAGTGCAGAATTTCTGGGCTACCACAGGCGAATTTATTATTCACGTAACAGCGGAAGCGTAGCAAAGAAAAGCGGAGATACTCGGTTTCAATCTCAGAGTTATATTTACATTTGACCCCAATAGCACGTCGAATACTGATGCCTTGGGCATGCATGTCTAAATCTACGAATGAAACGCACCTGCGCATAATATGGCAACTGCCGTTCGAAACGTGCATTTGGTAGATTTTTGAAAAATCAGATTTCTTTCCAATTTGGAATTTCTTTTTCTTGAGATTTGATTGCAGCGATCAACGAGTTTTTTTTCTGGAATTTCGTAACTGGGAATATTTTCATTTTCTAGTTGGTGCTGGCACATACTAAAATCGTGCCTCCCGTTCCAAAGTATATAATTGTTAAAAAATGGCCGACATTACATATTAATTAAACGTTAATCTCAAGAAAACAATCGTGTTTAAATATCAGCCTTTCAAATTCAAGAAGATGTTAACATTGATATTAAAAGTAAACGATATGAAATCAAAATACCGTTGTAACAAAAGTACAGCGTCATTTAATTACATTCGTCGATTTATTAAACAACAAGTGCAATCATTGCTTCAAGAAATTTTTTCTGCAGGGAACATATAACCATTAGCACATGGAAATTGAATTAAAAGTTACGTTTTAAGCAATAATTTTACATTACGGGTGGAAACTGCAGTAGATTAAACTTTCATTTGTCAGACATATTAATCATTTAAACGTTCGTTCCTTTCCTTCAACAAGTATATTTGTTATCTGTTTTATTTTACTCGGCAATGAATTCCTCTAGAACTGTATTTTTCTATCAAAGTTATGATACCACATGGTAAGTTTCAATGTAATCTTCTGTTCTTAATTACGATTTGATAGCTCGTTAGGTATTCTTCGCTATAGCAGCGATCTACTGAAAGAAGCTTAAAGGAACCAGAAAATAACGGCAGTAAAATAAAATTACTGCCTTTTCCTACGTAATATTACTTTCAAACGGAATATATGAAATTATTATCTCCTAAGGGCAGAAGAAAAGAATCGTTTCGTGGCGCATTCATTTTGAGCAGCTTTACCATGCGGACCGTATGAAGTTCGCACAATGTGGGAATATTAAATATTACCGTAACGCTTTGTTAGCTACCAAATAATTTTGCTTCGCCCAGAAATATGGCAGTCTATATAAATTCGAACAAATATCCGCTATGGAGTAAAAAAAAAGTTAGTTTGCAAATTAATCTCAGAATACACACTGATTCGATTCAAATTTAACCACAGAAAACATTCGATATTTTCTATCAAATTGGAAGAAATATTTCTACACCAACGTCGACAATGATCAAAGTATTTTCGGAAAAATATTAACTAACAATAAAGTAATTATTGGATATATTTCAACGAAACCTTTAATGATTCAAAGGTGGGATATTTGTGAAACATTGCTTTTATGTCTACTAAAACCGATGATATTTCGAAGAAAAATGCATCTTCCTTTTACGCTTGGAAAAAATTTTGAAAAGATGTACCGCGCGTTTTACTACGTCCCGGAGCAGATTTCGTAGGCAAATTTATTTTCGCAACCGTAAAATATCAATTTTTCCGTTGTTTCGTCAGCCGTTGCAACATTGTCAGCGGCATGTTAATGAAATCGGACGAGACAGGGATCGAGGCGGGTTTCCGCGGGCAAAGTTAATTTTAACGAGAAGGACAAGTGAGAAGAATTTCATTAGACGCTCCGTGTAATAAGTACAACGTTGGTAATGGAAGCCATCAGTGAGTAAGAAGAGACATCTGTTATTCGGATATTACGGTTTGCCCTCGTTGTTCCCTTTATGGCTCGATCCCATTTTCTTACCAGGTTCAAAGCAAAGTAACAAATTCAAAATTTCTTGGATGAATTTCATTCTGATAATTCAACTTCCAGAGCAGCCGGCTGAAAGTAACAAGTATTTTTCGGATATCGTTGACTGCACAGGTGAATATTCTATAAAGAGGTGAGGTGCATTAGCTAATTAGTTTGAGGCTAATTAACGGAAATACTGAGAATTGTATTTTAATTATCATTCATAAATTCAGCAGATTCAGTGTCACATTTACGAGTTATTTAAATGTAATACGTTGTCACCCAGAAGTTCCGGCACTCAGCGTTTTTTAATTAATTTCCATAGGAAGGAGTAATTAACTAATGCGAAAGTTTGTACTGTAATTATTTCAAGACGTCGTAAACTTTTCGTTCAATCGATCGTTAACCCTCGATACTGCAAAGCTAACCCCATCGGAATCTCATTATTTTTCAAGCCACGCACACAAATGTGTCAGCTCTCTAATAACATTTCGTAGATCCGTGAATCTCAATAATTTTAAGTAGCTGCGACGCCCTGTATACACCCTTTATGTGATAGAATATGCAAAACCTCGCAATAAATTGGATGTGTGACGTGCGAATCACTTTCCCTGTTCTTTACCCACCTGTTCCAAATTCATATAAAATAAAATACCGTTCCTAACGGCAAAATGGGAAATAGCCATGAAAGGGACGAACCGTTACATTTAGCCCTCGTTTTAATATATTTCACGGTTTTCTATCACCATAAACGTACAAACTGATTTCATTCACGATAGGTCAAAAACTATGGTATAACTAATTTAAACAAGATCACAAGATTGTTATTTCGATAACTGATCCATTTCGCACGTAACTTTAACATACCGCTCCACTATGCAGACAAAATCTTTTTATCCCTTTCTGAGCTTCTGAAGAAAAATTTCAACGTTGTTTTCCTTAACGCAAATGAGAAAAATAAATTCATTTGCGTCAATATCTTAAAGATATTTTTATTGTTATTACCCATAGTAAAATACAATAATGGTTACCCGTATTCAAGTCTAAACCAAAGTAAGTTCTATTGAACGACCTAGAAATAGATATACAATATTAACCACAAATTGTCGCTGGGTTTAGTATCAAATACGTAAGCCTCTAATTTTCCGAGGATCATAGACTCTGCGAACCGACCTCTTCACGTGTGCAAGCGATTTATTACCGTTTCTATAACGATTACAGAGCTCGATAAATCCACTCCCTCAAAGCAACCGGTACTTTTCCGGGCATAACGTGTATGATTTAAATCCGCAGTGGTTCTCACCTGGCCGTTTTCCATAGAGCGCAAGTCAAGTGGCCTGGCTCTAGAGTGTTAAGTCGTCCGAATTACCCGTAATTACAATCCTTTGACTAGAAACGAACCGTCCCGCGTCCCCCTGTCGTTTCGCGACGATGTGCGCGCGTTCCCCCGTCGATGCAACGCACAATTTAATAAATACTCAGGGTTCCGCCGATGAATAAGGGACCGTCGTGCCTTTTACGACGAACGTGCCGCCCGGTTTTGTTTTTAGAGTCTGGAAACGTCCAAGTCTGGAAACTACGAACCGGAAGATTCAAACCTGGACATCTTCACGTAGAATATGCCAACTGTAGAAACGGTGAGTGCTAGAATTTTCACATGTCTAAATCTCAAGATCTACAAAAAGTGATGGTAAGCGTCCAAAAGTTCCGAATGTTCGAAAACTTGTGGCATCTTTATACTCGAGGAATTGTATTACAAAGTGCGGAAAATTACCGTATTGAACGCGTACAAACGAAAGGAATTTGAATTGGAATTTGATATAGAATGGGAAACTTTGATGAGGTTTAGCTTTAATGCATCGAAACGTAGAAATTTTAATTTTAGTCGATTTCAAAACGTGCAAGTTGGAGACCCAGAAATTTCAAAGAATCCAATTATCAAAGATTTCGTTGTCAATTTCATGTTAGCTATTCGCATGAATTTACTAATATTCGAGAAACATGATGGAAATCTACTATTAAATTCTTACCACATACACCAAAAAACGTAGCAAAAAGAATTCCAAACCGTCCGACGTTTCACTACCGCGGCCTTAAAAAAAACATTTCCAACGGAATCGGGAAACGTTCACACGGGACTCACTCTTGGGTCAAAGTGACGCCGCCTAATCGCGAGGTCGGCAACTTTAATAAACACTTGTCAGCCGTGGCGATCCCAGATAAACAATTCGGCGACAGCTAGAACTATCGTGGACCAATCACGGGCTGAAAACTCCACAAATTACGACAACTTCGAGTTCCGGCATCCGTTCGGCCCCTCTGCAAACGATGAAAGAAAAACGGCAAAGCGTCCGTGTCGTACACACTCTGAGCGACATCAAAAGCACGCGTGAGTTTTATAATACGAAAAAAAAAGATAAAGAGAGGCAGAAAGAAAAGCATAATAAATACAAGGAAAGGAAAAATGCAGGAAAAAAGAAACGAGCCAAAAAAATAAACCACCCGAGAAGGAAGAGGATGGAAAAACGCGAACGAGCGCCGCGACGGTTTTGCTGCGTGTCGCGATAGGAGCTAGCTTGGGGGTCGTTGCTTTGACTTTGACGTGCAATTAAAAGCATTTCCGCTCAGTAGACATTTTGCGGATTCGAAGTGCCTTGAAAAACGTTTACACGAACGACCAGCGGGTCTTGAGCTCCGTGAAAAATTTTCAGACGCTTCGACGTGCACACACCTGCCCGTGTGGCTTCACTGCGGCGTTACCTACGGCAGAGTAAGAGAGAGAAAGGTGAAAGAAAGATCGAGACGGAAGCAGGAAAAAAGGGGTGAAAAGGGCGCGGAAAAGAGGACGAAGAAACGCACTTCCCTTTGATATTTATTCTGGCGCGCGTGGCTGCCCTAAATAACCGCCTTTCCGCGAGAAATGCTGTTGCGCAAAGCGCGGAAACCGCTGCAAAAGAATTTTTATTTTTTACCCTTCTCCTACACCGTTTTACCTTGCCTATCTTATTTTCCCTCTCTGCTTTTTTGAACGCGTAAAGGGAGACCGTTGTGTTTACGGCTCATTCGTGGTCCGAAACCCGGGGTCCTTGTTTACCACTGTCCTTTACAAGTTTCTTCTTTTCACTCTTTCCCCGAGGTTTCTTCCCTTCCGACCCCCCCCCCCCCCCCCACCCCGCCGCGACTTCCGCGTTTCCTTTCGTCGTAGAGTCCCTTGTGACGTCGGTTTTCACGCCGACTGTGTTTCTTTTTATTCCGTTTGACACAGCTGAATAATTTCAACGCGATCTAACGAGCCTACTGCCGGGGAAATGGGGAAATTTTCCAGGAGACGTTAAGGAGAATAATTAGCCAGTTGTTCTGGGATTTGTGCGTGCGTGCGAATCGTTACTTTTACGCTTTGAATTTATACAGGGTGTAACGTATCATCGGGGACCCTTTTTCAGGATCGATAGTACGCACCAAAAGGTGAAAAACGGACCAAGGAAGTTCGGTCCGAAAATCACCCCCTATCGAGATACAACCCCATTTGTAAAAAATTTAAAAAAAATTATATCTCCGAAATGGTAAGTCGGAGAGGACCGATTTTGATACAATCGATCTTGAAAAAGGGTCCCCGATGATATGTTACACCCTTTATACGAATCATTAAAAATGGGCGTACGCTGAAATATCTTCGTTTTGAACTTCCGACGCCTTAGCATTTCTGGGCGATGAAATTGCACGTTTTGAACTTTCGGTGCTTGGAAATTTGTAGGCTTTTAAACGTCTCAACGATTTCAACATTTTATGCCTGGATACCTCGGAAAACTCCTAAGAAACCATCAAATTCAAATTAAAAATCACGACTGCAATTAAATTCGACATCGGGAAACTGATCGTGGAGTTTACTACTTTCTATACGTATAGAATGCCTCAGAAGTATTTGTCTCCATTAGGATTTGCTGGAGTACATCAAAAGACAAACGCGTGGTGTTTTGTCTTTTTAACCTAATAATCTGCTATTATTTCTGACTTCATTTCCATCTAAAATCCAGCTTTGGAATTTCTTAGTAATGAAATTTCCACTAGTAATTGCTTAGTCCCCAAATGTTGCTACCTCTTGAATTTTCCTTTTTTGAAATTTCCCTACCTTGTAATTGCCACATGTTCCATATTCGTAATCTAATTTTCAACACATTGAAATATTCTGCCCTTAAAATAACTACACGTTGCAATTATCCGATGTCTAAATTTCCGTAACGAGAAACGTTTACCACAGAAATAGCTTCCAACCCTTGAAATATCAACCGACACAAATCTCTTCGCTTTGCAAATCTCTTGAAACTTTCTACTCGCTGCAAGCCTGCAGCTTCCAAAGATCAGCATAAAACAACCGTGAAAGTACCGACATCCGCACCTAATTAATTATTTCCCGATCACCCTATATACATGGGCATTCCTATTTCTGCAAAACTAAACGCGTGTAACGAGACTGTACAATTACCGTTACCGATCGGGCCAGATGCTTTTCTCGTTACACTTATAAATTTTCGCGAGCCCGCAAAGTCGACGTTCCGAGGTGACTTTTCGCTATTACAAGGTGCCTCTTCACGGGGTGCTTGTCACCGAAACGCTTTCGACGGCTTTAACCTTTGACCGTGCTGCTACGGACTGCCAAAGCCACCTGCACGCAAACGTCGCCCCAACGCACGGAAAACCCGTGCGCCTGCTTTTCGATGCAAGCTACCGTGTTGTTATACATGTATGTACGTGTGATACGGCAGGCGATATGTTTATGCTGCGGGTAAGATGAGATCAAAGGGTGGCTGTGGTTTTTCATTTTTTATTGAACTTCCTCATCGACGTTCGTACGAGTCACTGAAGATCTTTTAGGGGACGTTCTGAGTTCGCGGTAATAACTCACAAGTTGTCAGCAGGTGTTTCGAGCCTCCGAATTGCAGGATGTACGTCTTAAGGGGTTATATACAGTTAAAATTTTTAAAAAATCGATTTTTTTTTTATTTCAGTTTCGTAATGTATGTGTATATACATTTAAGTACACACACAGCAAATTTCAAGTCAATTCGGCGATTATTGTCCAAGTCACACGCATATTTGTAAAGACGTGTCAGAGCGTTTGAAAGTAGTTGGTCTACACCGAAAAAATTATTAGTTCCCCTTACTCAAAATTAGTTCCGGCAACTAGATACAGTTCTTGATATTTGGATAACTGAAATTGGTGTTGGCTCAATTAAATTCAAATTTAATTTTTCTGACTTTCGTTGCTGTTACTAATTTGGAGTTGCCTTTACTACAGTTTCTATTATCGGCTTGCTGTTGAAACTTTGAATGCGTTTTTCTCCAAACTGTGTTTTCAAAGTCGGTGATCAAGATTTCTCGAAAACGGCTGGACCGATCAATTTCAAATTTTAACACAGGCTTGTTGACTATATTTTTTAGTAATTAATCGAAGGTTTCTTCTCACCGATGAATATTTTTTTGTTTATGAACAATTTAAGGCCAAAATTTTGGTGAAAAATCGATTATTTTTTTTTAGAAGCAACCATTTTGTCAAAAAATGTTATTTTGCTTATTCCTTCGATTAATTACTAGATTATACATTACTTTAATGAAATCCGTTTGGTTTTTTCATTTTAAAAGATTCAGTCACGAAGTAGCGAGGTCACCGCAAAGCGCTTTTTTTTAGAGGAGCTCCTGGAGATCAGCTATAACAGCTCACAAAATTATTATTTTTACAAATAAAAAATGTTAAAATACAGTTAATAATTATCTCAATGTGTGTACAAATTTCTACATTAATCAATTTAACTGTCTTTTCAGGAAAAATTCTTGAAAAATCGCTCTTTTTTGCGCCTTTTAACTGTATATAACCCCTTAACGCATTGCGTGTTGTGTTCTTCGTATGTGAATTATAGTGGTCGAATAAGTATGTGAATATTTTGCTGCGGTTAAAATGCGAATAGAGAAATATAAGTTCGATATGCTTGTGATTGGTTTTATATTATTTCGCAGGTGAATTATATTTCTGAAAATAAAGTTAAATAATAGAAAGTGTACAAAATAAAAAAAAAGTAATAAAATGAACAACGAGCGTAGAAATACCGCGCATACATGTAGATTAAATTTATTCTACTCAGGAAAAATTTACTGAATTTTTTACGGCGATTTGCACCAACGTTGACATTTTACAAAGACTGTTGCGGACCACTGTACACAATGCATCCATTTCAAGCACCGGCGAAACGTGATACTTAGTTTCCATTTCGTATTCCCCAGCTTCAGCTGGCATCTATTACGCAACTTGAGTATGGACCGCAATTTTCCACCAATGCGGCCGCGTTCGTGTCTCGTACTACTTATGAGACCAATCAGTGACCCACTCCGGAAGATCGAAGTGTAAATTGCTGCCCATTTCGAATTGCGTTGGTGTTTGTAAACTCGAGGGACTTCCTCTCTAACGACTCACCGAGCGGTTTTCCACAACTGATCCTATTAATTAATACTTGAACGTTTGTTCCCTGCGCTCAAAACGTTCTGCCGTGATCGTAATGTTGGTATACCGTTGCAATCTCACGTGAATCGATTTTAACTTCACAATGAAAACAAAAATTCTCGCTTATCGTAAACGGCATGCAGTATAAAAATAAATTTATTTATCTAGCGCGCATACAGACATAGAAACATCGAATTTAATCCACATCCCGTACGAACAAAAGAAACGGCAATTGTAATTATTTACAAGCAATACTTTACAAACGAATAACTTTTAATAAGAATGAAACCAGTAAAAACCAACTCCACATTAACGTAACATGCAAATTTATTTATCATGTCAACATTTAACAAAATTAAACTTTCAAACGGAGCTCAGCCCTCGAAACGCCGGACCTTTCGAACGGAGTCGAACCATATTCACGAAACAACGTCGAACAAGTTTCGATCGTAAGTTTCAAGCTACATTATATGGGCTGTCACGCCCCCGTTTCCCCGTCGACAGGCGGGGAGGGGAGGTGGGGGGGGGGGGGGGGTGGAATGTTTCTTTTCAAGCGGAGAAAAGTGCCGAAATTTGAATAACAACGTTTGCAAAACTTGTTCAACGGTGTCAGAGGATTTGTCGTGGCAGCAGAGGGAGTTCGTGTTAACGGATACATAACACTTTCATGTAGTTGTGCGAAACTTATCAGCAAGCAATTCTCACGCCTTTCCCGCGAAATGTGGTATCGGTTATTCTGAGAATAATTGGAGCCTTTTGAAATGCAGGAATTGTTTGCCGGGCGCAGTAGTGGTCGAACGAAACTTTAAATACTTCGAAACTGTAGCGTAGGAAAAACTTGAATTTTACGGGGCTGAAACAAAGACAATTGATTTTTCGATTCCACAGCAATATAAGGATTGTTTATTCGGTTATTCGGTTGAGTTTGTGTACCTTTGGACAGTCGCGTTTTTCAGATGTTACATATACTCGCAACATCGACATTCACGGCCTTTGAGTCTCGCGCGTCTTATCATGCTTGCACCTTAACATTTCGTCAATTGGACATTCATTTCCAATGAAAAATTATTTATTCAAACAGATTGGTCACCAGAGCCGAATCAAGAGACAAGGACTTGTCTCGGGCCAAGTACGAGAGAAGACCTCGACTCTATTCCGGAAATATTAGATCGGGGTTTTCGAGGTATTCAAACGGCATAAAGGGGCAAATTTCCCCAGAAGTGCGATGATATTCTTAGAGGCAGCGTCGGGACGAGTCGATTGAGACTAATTACAAAAACATTGGTCCACCCAGTAACGAGGTATTTGATGTCAAAAGTACGTCTTTTTTATGTAATAAGTCGTCTGCTTCGTCTTTTCCAGTGTCACACTTTCGACTATGCGAGTTCTGTCGGTGTCAAACCGAACTAACAGATTTTCATACCATGCGACGATAATTTTTCTGTCGGTAATGTAGATTTTTATATGTAATCTGTTGGAGACATGCGGGAAAAATCAAGAGACAAGGTCTTGTCTCCGGCCAAGTACAATCAACAGCATAAATGCGGTTTCACTACGAGGTACGCGGGTATCCACAACAATAATGCTTGTTTCACCTGAGTGATTTTCGTGCCCTCTCTTTCTAATAATTCGTCTCTCTCTCTCTCTCTCTCTCTCTCTGACGTATGCCGCAACATAGTAACAAATGATAATGACTACTTCATTTCTTTCTTGTAGTCGCTCTGTCGCACTCATTCTATCGAGGCACGATAGATTTAAAGAAATAATGGAATAAAGAAATCAGGGAATGAAGGTATCAAGGAATAAATAAGGGAATACAGGAATGAAGGAATAAAAGAATGTAGGAAAATAAAGGAATAAACGGATCTGATTAATATGATGATATGATGATGATATACGATGATGTGAAGGAATATACTAAATTTTCCTTTAAACCTTATTTCCTTTTAAGAAATATAGTAATAAGAATTGTGTATTTATAAAATTTCAAAATGTTTTTTGAAGAAGTGATACAAAGAAATCAGAAACTCTTCCGAAGC
Organism: Mimumesa dahlbomi; assembly: GCA_917499265.3. Classification (NCBI taxonomy): domain Eukaryota; kingdom Metazoa; phylum Arthropoda; class Insecta; order Hymenoptera; family Crabronidae; genus Mimumesa; species Mimumesa dahlbomi. The sequence continues at coordinate 2,066,944 of OU824118.1, read as the reverse complement.
CAGGAAAACTTCACTCTATAGGTGGGTTTCAGATGAATGGTACCACAAGGATGTAGTAGCATGTTAGACATGGTTTAAAAACGTGCATGGCTCATTCCATACGAAATCGATCACTTTTCGGAGCGACATCTCAGAACATTTTCAAAATCACTGATGTTATAGCCCTTGGCGTGCCAAATACGGACCTGTCTTTGTTTTTTCGAAATTTTGAAAATTGACAAAGTTACAGCTGTTCAAAGTTTGGCATTTCTTGAAAATTTATATCTCGGCAACGGTAAAGTGTAGCAACAAAATTTTTTTTTCATTTTCACCGGAAGGACCAAATTTTTCAATAAAAAATACAATTTGCATGACTATCGATGTTAACTAATATTTCCAATCAGTTCTTTTAAACAGGCACATGTCCCTCTTTTTCGTAGCACATTCTGAAAGGGGCAGTCTAAGCTGCTTATTTATTTTTTTTCAGATTTTTTAACTAACCGGCACACAACTTTTCTTTGTGGTGATTGTGTTGCTGAGCGGCGCTCAGTAAGTACGTAGCAGCAGTGCGGTAGGAGTGGGGGTATGGCGTGCCGGCAACTGCACGGCGGAACGCATCAAACGGCTACATTTTCAACTTTCGCGATTGTTTACAGAGTCGTTATTCCAACGTCCATCATTTTGCTTTCGGTCACTTGAAGAGGAAGGTTCAAGGTATACGCCTGAATTTTTTCAGATTTTTAAAACCCAAACGCCAGAAGTTATGCACAATTGTTTAAAAGAACTGATTGGAAATATTAGTTAACATCGATAGTCATGCAAATTGTATTTTTTATTGAAAAATTTGGTCCTTTCCGGTGAAAATGAAAAAAAAAATTTGTTGCTACGCTTTACCGTTGCCGAGATATAAATTTTTGAAAAAGTAGAGTTTTCTCGATTTTTCAAGAAATGCCAAACTTTGAACAGCTGTAACTTTGTCAATTTTCAAAATTTCGAAAAAACAAAGACAGGTCGGTATTTGGCACGCCAAGGGCTATAACATCAGTGATTTTGAAAATGTTCTGAGATGTCGCTCCGAAAAGTGATCGATTTCGTATGGAATGAGCCGCATATATTGTGGGTAATATTGAAAAATTAAATAGATTTGAAGGAATTACCAAAATATTAAACATTTAATTATTGCAGGATAGTGCAGGATTTGTATACGTTTGGTTTTTAAATGCTTAATTAAAAAATTATAATAAACATAGAAGTGTACAAAAACGGTTTAATTACACAAAACCCATCTTATTAAAAATGTCTAAATTTTAAATAATTGATTGCATGAATTGTTGAAGAATGCTTTTAATTTCCAGAACTTTTAGAACTTCAATATGGTCCTAAGTACGTATATCTTTGAAAATGTTTTTCAATTTACGTACAACAACGTTATCGTGTCTTCTAAACATACCCATACTTCAACAATCTATTTGAAGAAAAAATAGTTTTTTTTTAAATCATGAATTTTTTATTATCGTGACATCTTCTGATCTAATTTTACAGTATACCTGCAGAAAAATATTCTAATTTCATTGTTAAAATGTGTAGGTAATATCATAACACTGTTATAAACAGATCCGGAACAATTTAGAGATTCGACATGTCAATGCAAAACATGTAACAAAGATTTGTTAAGAGTACCAATAACTACACGTTTCGCACGGACCCAACAATTTGCTTACTTTATCACGGAAGACCTGTTTACAGAACAATTTGATTATGTACTAAAAAAAAGTTTGTAGAAATTTGAAGATACGCTTTGACATATATCGAAGTTATAGAAACTAAATACCTTTTTACAACAATTTAAGCAACCATTATATTAAATTTATAAATTATGGATAACAGTTTGATATTTTCTGAATTACTTACTAATGCGTGCATCACGAAGGTGTCTTTCTTTCCCTCTCTTTCGTATAATTCGTTCTATTTGTGGCGTACTATGGCTCGGGATATCAACAACAATACATTCGACTGCATACTTTGTCTCTATCTTTCTGTCGCTCCGTCGCACTCGCGCTAGCCAAACACACGAACGTGGGCCGACCAAGCATGCGTGATAGCACGTTTGACGATCGAGAAAGGTATCAATGCGGAATTCATCATCGTCCGAATTTGTCTTGCATAAGAGCCCATCTTCTTTCTTCGTTCTGTCTGTCGCGCTTGCAGTGCTCGCACTACGATCGCCGAGAGTAAGTGCGACGTTGTGTCTTTGCCGGCCGCAGCGACTCTTTCATTTTATTTGATACATTTTTCTAATCATTTTATCGGGCATTTAACAGTTATGTCCAATATTTGATCCCATAGTGTCGCTGAATTTTAATTAAATATAAATGGAATAATAATTAGATGTTTCTCATTCATTCATTTCGTGTTATGTATATCCCCAGAATTCAATATTTCGCGAAATATATTCCTTATTTACCGAGACAATATTGTAACTTTAAATAAATAATTGAGAAACCTATAATTGTCATACTATATCAATTTATTGAAAATCTATGATGGGATCAAAAATTAGCAAGAAATATTAAATGTCCGATAAAATAATTCGAATTGTCCCAAACAATGCGAATGAACGATCGAGTACGACCAAGGCGCACCCACACACCTGTGCTCGGCCATCGTCTGTGAGCCGCGATCGGAGTGCGATCGCGACAGCAGATAAAGGAAAGAGAGGCTCTTATACGAGAAAAATTCGGACCATGGCGAAAACTGCGTTTGATGCCTTCCTCGATTGACGATCGCGCTCTCACGCATGCCTATCGGACCTAAGTCCGTGTGCCTCAATAGAATGAGTGCGACAGAGCGACGACAAGAAAGAAATGAAGTAGTCATTATCATTTGTTACCATGCTGCGACATACGTCAGAGAGAGAGACGAATTATTAGAAAGAGAGGGCACGAAAATCACTGAGGTGAAACAAGCATTAACATTTGTGTATACCCGCGCGCACCCCGTACCCCGCAGTAAAACCATTTATGCTGTTGATTGTACTTGGCCAGAGACAAGACCTTGTTTCTTGATTTTTCCCGCATGTCTCCAACAGATTACATATAAGAATCTACATTACCGACAGAAAAATTATCGTCGCATGGTATGAAAATCTGTTAGTTCGGTTTGACACCGACAGAACTCGCATAGTCAAAAGTGTGACACTGGAAAAGACGAAGCAGACGACTTATGGCATAAAAAAGACGTTCTTTTGACATCAAATATCTCGTTACTGGGTGGACCAATGTTTTTGTAATTAGTCTCAATCGACTCGTCTCGACGCTCCGTATAAGAATATCATCGCACTTTTTGCGAAATTTGCCGCTTTCATGCCGTTTGAATATGCCGAAAACCCCGATCTAATAATTCCGGAATAGAGTCAAGGGTCTTCTCTCGTACTTGGCCCGAGACAAGACCTTGTCTCTTGATCGGTAGACCGTGCTGTGTATTAATCTATTGCAACAGTTTTGTAATCGCAACACATTTTATTTTTGGCAATTGAATTTCGTTGAAGAATGATCTAATTTCTTGCATTTTAGGTACTTGCGAAAACGTTGTAATAATTGATTTTTTAATATAAAATTTTGATATTTTCGAATTAAAATTCTTTTGTGTAAACTTCAATTAAACTTTAAGAGATATGAATTTTCTTACACAAAAGTTGCATTGGTCTTTGGTTGGCCGTACTACGGTTGGCTGTACTTGGCCCCGTGGGGCGCGGCGCACCTGAGGGTTTCCCCTATATCGGCATCTTAGCTTGCAAGATGTTGTGAGCTTGGTCTATCTTTCTAGTTCTAGGCCGCGTACAGACCCCCGCTGGCACCTAAGGAAACCTCTGCCACGCAGAATCACCCAGACACCCTGCCGTACCGATGGGAGGGCTTGGAGGCCCGGGCCCCACATAACAAATTATTTTGATCATTGCCTTGGTCAAGCAATGTCATAAGGCAGAAACGCGGCAGCGTTCTCTCTTGCGTGTCTTTTGAGGTGGTTTCCACCGACACCAAGTACCCGAGCCGCTCCGTTGGTCGACACGTCTTTTCGCCGCTCTCGTTTGCCAGACGAGAGTTAAAGAGCTATACTCCGGCGTGTTCTCATCAAAATTACTCAGTCTTTGTGTGCACTAGCCGCTACCTTCGGGATACTGCCATGATACGAAATAAAAATTCGTCATCGCAACCGGGCCTTGATGCCGGCTGCGTTTTGGCCAAATAAGCGAGCATTCAAACTGGGCTTGCATGCACTCATCCCAGCACCTGCACTGTTTGATGCGACCCTACCCCCCGAAGAGGACAGTGCTCGGTTTGTCTAACCCGAGTTGGGGTGGCAACCGGGCGCCCAGAGCCGCATACAGACGGAACCTTTAGCCGCCTGCCGAGCGTACTCGGACAGACGTTGCCCTTCTAGCACCACGGGGAGGTAGTTCCGCCTGGTTTCGCTAGAAGCCGAACTACAGACACATGGATACATCGATAGACGTGTTCGACCGTGAACAAACATTCCCACGATCGAAGAAAATGCAGATTTTAGAAAACGCGCAACACACGACCCATTGTCCACCATTTGAGCGCACGTGGGCCCGAAAACCCACGTGCAACCCATAAATTCTACGCCGAAGTCGAATTTCCGGACCTCCTAGCGAAAGCTAGAAAGAAAATTTACAACTCATTGATCCTTGAGAACGACAAAGAAAAAAAGGTTAGTTAGTCAGTCTCCGAATAACCTCGCGACCGGACGGACCTACGCAGAGACATTGTACACGCACGACGCGAATTCAATTAATTTTATTGACCGTGAATTTGTACTGTGCAGTCAACATTGCTCCTCCCGCGCGATAGTGATATAGATATATAAATAAATCGCATATGTAAAGGCTACCGTGGGTCTAGTCATATGCGGATTCGAGGAGCTACCGACTCCACCATCGTTCATACGTATATGTGGACTACGCTTCCCATATGCAAGCGGATCCCACCTATGTAGATTCTACCAAGGATCTAGTCATAGGCGGATCCGAGGAGCTACCGACTCCATCCTCTTTCATACGTGTATGTGGACTATGCTTCCCTTACATAAGCGAATCCCACATATCTAGATTCCACGGAGCCCATCTTCACTGTAACATTTCGAACCTACTAAAATATTACTAAAATATTATATATTTTAGACATTTATATATGTACTAAAATATTATATATTTTAGACATTTAACGTCCATCCCTCACTTATCGCTTTACGAATAAGTAATACTTTTGTAACTTCCTGGGGTTTTTTATGCCACACGGCTTTTTCCCCAACGAGCCAATAAATGTCATTAACTTTGCGGCTCAATTGATTGATTTTATTTCACGATTACCTTCAACTCCAATTCTCCTTTTAATTAATTTTGAAACACGGAATTTCTTCGTGTTGAAGAGATTTCGACGAAACAGACGAGATAGATGGTGGGGACAGTGAATCCCCTACTGCCCCTGTAATTCGTATTTTGTCCGCACCCGTCGCTGAAGTCACTTGCATCGAACGAATTCTACCGAACGCCCTTAATGTTTAGAAGCTTTAATGCGTAGAAATTTCAATGCTTAGAAACACCGAAACGCAGAACTCTCTACGTATAAGAATTTCATTACCCAGACATTTTGAAGCGCAGAAATTTAGATGTGTAAAATAATTTGAGCCTTGATTACTTACGCTGTGAAATTTCCGTCCTCTAAAATGTCTCAGTATGTACTTGAAATTTCGTTCGAAAGCTCTAAACATCAGAATATTAGTGTCTTAAGCTCTACAACCTCGAAATAATGAATAATACATAATTCTATTGTAATGCATGCCAGAAAAAATAAAGGACATGAAATTTAATCATTCTTTTGGTCCACACCGTATTTTATAAAATGCTCGGTAAAGAAAATGCCTCGCATAAAATTCACCTTGCTTTACACATATATGTACAATGTACTGTTAACTCCGTGGATGTAAATCGATTTCAAGTTCTCACCCATGTAAAAGATAAATTAGAACTATCTTAGAGTTGGCCGTGCAGGGTGGAATGCAAAATCGATAGTAGCACAACAACGAGTTAATTAAAGCAGGATTTGAGGGGATACCGTGGTTATATTATAAAGTATAAATAAAATCTCAAAACGATTGAAGTCAATTAAGGGGTTTCACCCGTGTAACAGCCAAAAAAGCCCTATTTTCATGAATACTTTTTGGAATTATGGAAAGGCGCTAACAAAAAACTCTTAAAGTATGTTGTCAAGCACACATTTAAGTACAAAAAAAAATTTTTTTCATCAAAAAGTAATTCAAAATGGCGGCTCTACAATAATTCTCCTGAGACATCTTGACAAAAACGCGTTCCATGGCACGCACTTGACCACGTGCAATTTTGAAACTGTTACAAAAAAACAATTTCTTTTCTTAATCTGCATGAGTATAGCTGGAGAAACACGTACGGATTTTTAAAAATATGAATTTTTGGATATTTGGCAGCTGTTTGAAGTTAAATCTAATTTTTTCGCCAGAATAAAACAGCAGTTATTTGGTTATAAAGTTTCTTCTAATTAACATATCGAAAATTTCGTACGTGTTTCTCTTCAAAATGTTGTTTCAAAGATGTGTATATAATTTCATATGAAAATATGCAAAATTGATGGAGTTATGGTGCGTGCCGATTTGAAAAATCGTGTTTCGAGAAAAACGCATCTAAAGTTTTAAAATGAGTTTTATACGTGAAAAAGTTAAAAAATCGTCTGAAAAGAATTGTTTCCCATTAATTTGCATGCTCAGGACCATAAAGCAGCCCTTCCTGGTTCAAAAATTTCTCCTGATCCTCCTTTCTTAAACATTTGATGTTGGATCGCGCTGCTTTTGCCTCATCGGCCAACGACAACTCGGCCTGCTTGACTCGCTGAGCATCACTTTCAAGGCAAAAATCATAAGATTGAAAGCCGATATCCATCTCTAAAACCTTCATAACTCATAATATACTAGTTAGACCATCATTGACGTTTTTACCAATTGAACGAGACTTAGGAGCTAGATTTCAAACTGTAGTATTGAAACTTTCATTACTATTCTGCGTGTAGCATCCTAAGCCGCGATTTAACAACTCATCACGACTCAATTCATCATCAATTGGTATGATATCTTTATACACTTCTTCAGGTAGTGGCGATTTATGATGAAATCCACTCAAAGTTACATTTACCGCTGTTAGTCGCATAAAAGACGCTCGAGGCGCTTGGGGAAAAGCGCAAAATTTCATACAATAAAATTGTTTTCAGGTATAAAACGTTTTGCCTCATATTCTTGAAGGTTCAAAGTACCTTTTAAGCTAATAAAAAAAAACGATTCTTTGAAAATTGTACACTGGTGTAACCCCTTAAGATAACCACCAGGTTGTACCATATACCGCGAGTTTCCATTTATTTTTTAATTAATTCATCAATAATTAGTCTCTATGTCATTAAGTAATTAACGGAGTACTTTCATTTGTTACAATTTCTTCGAATTAAAGAGTAAGATTGAACCTGTTGCGGAACAATTGAAGGCGACGTTCAATTGACAAATATCAACTTCAGTTCTAAGTGAATTAGCAACTTCATGTTAAAAAAATGTTGCATAATTAATACTATATAATTAAATTTCTTCGAAAGCAACAAATAATTGTTCCATTATGGCAAAATGGAAATATCGGAGAAATGAATTATACACCTAGACCAGACTATTGCTTTATTTCGACCAAACAATTACTTACAAATAATCAATCTCAATTAAAACTTACGAAATTTTTCAATTAAACTACACGCTTAGTATTTTATTCCAAATACTGGTTTTATTCGCTCTTACCATTTCCGGTGTACGTGTTAACTGGGTATTACAAAATTTCGAAAAATCCTTTATTAATATTGTACAGTCACTAGCAAACTTAGAGCCGGTGTAAATATCAGGCTAAATTAAACCCGGGTATTCTCTCTTTAATCAATTTGAACCTTCCATGGAATCGATTACATCTCCCTTTTAATATTATTACAAATTTCTTTATAATACGTAAATCGCGTGGAAGAAAAATGGTGAAACGAGCGCGACTAAAAAATAACGCTTTGAAGGCAACACGGGTTCGATGGAAACTTTTCGTTCTTTCACTCTCTGCTGCTTGCTCGTTGAACTTTAAACGTTGCACTGATTGATTAGTTCATTCGAAAAAGATTCTCTCGCGTCAGTGCGTTCACCCGGTATATTTCACATGGTTCATGTTGTGTAGAGATATCCACTTGACCGAACGTTTGCATGTAATTGTCTTCGTAATTCGATTGACGAAAAATGATTTGCCATTATAACGATTCGATATGTAATCAACAGAATGTTTGCGACAATTCCGACGATTCTTTTGACAATTTGCGACAGCAAAGTCTCGGCTTAACACAATCGTTCGATGTTCCGTGACGAGCAAATATTACATTATCACGTTTTATAACGAATTCTACCGACTGCTCTTATATAATATTTTTCATATTGTAGTGCACTAAACTAATTCATGAGTTTTCGGTTTTTGGAATATGTCTGCTGTAAATGTGTTTTCTACAGTGATATGTCATTACAAATAAATAACTTCAATATGGTTTGCCACCAACGCCGAGTGAAAGGGTTTCCAGAAAATGCACGTTGCTATTTGCATTTGAAGATTTTTCTTGAGCGGTGAAATATTCGCCTGAACAAAAAATCCGCGCAAGAATAACGAGACGCAGATATATGGTGGTACAAAAAATGTTCAGCAGGAACACTATAATGAAGAAAATTATTAAGACGTTGAAATTAATTCACGAAAAACAAATGCTGCATTCGAATTTCCGTGCGTGAGTTGAAATAAATTGAAATAAATTGAAATTGACAAGTCTGAACAGAAACTCAAAAATCTGAACATTTGCCTGCTCTGTAAACTTTAAGACGCAGAAATAAACGTGACAATACGTTTGTATCACAACTACGAATCGTGGCATTTTGCTAGACTAATGTTTGTATTCAAATAAAATGATAAAGATAAAAAAAAGTTTCAGCACGTGTAAAAGAGTTTGTCTAAAAAAAGGAGTTTGTAAACGTGTGGATATTTCTTCCTCATAAATATTTTCCAAACAAATACTTCGAGTCTTTATAGTATCTTTCTAATACTTTCAAAATTACTGTTATTCTAAACCATATTTTTTATATTAGCGAATATTTTCTTTCAAAGTAAATTTCTCGAGTGCGTGCTAAATCTGTTACTTTCTGTATTATCGATTTTCCTATAACGTTCTGGGTAATTGAACGTCACGGTATAAATTGATGCCGATTTAATGATGCGTCTGGTAATTGATCGATGACAAACAAGAAGTTCGGAAACTCATAACTTTCTGGAAACACATGGGAACAAAAGTGCGAAGATGTCGAAGTGAAACAAAGAATATTTCCACTTCTAATTACCGATAAATCAACGCTTATCGTAATAATAGTTTATATTCTGGAACGGAAGCCGAAATGATTGAAAATTTTCCGGGAATATTTCAAGTTGACGGATCAAACAAAAAATGTTATCGTCCCGATAGCGCCGAATGTTTTCGTAATTTAGGGCGTCATGCTTTATCGGATTTAAAAGAGATTTAATGCTTTACGGAATTGTTTATGAACGGTGGGCAAACCCGCAGGAAAGCGTTACAAATCCAATGCCGAACATTATTGAGAATTTATACTTTACCGAATGTTTATTCAAACGTAATATACTATTATTAATAATGATTTAAACTACAGAACACTAAAGTTATATAAACGAAATAACTCTGTATAAAATGTATTTAAATTCATTCTGAAGCACTGAGTAATGTGATTATTTCCAGTAATATTTACAAATTACACCAAAACGGAGTTTGATTTAGCAATTACTCCAAAATTCGTGCAAATTATTGCAAAGCATTAACTACTTTCGTAGACACTAGTTGAACAAAGAAATATGTAATGAATGTAAAAAATACTTGTAACTTTAATTACTAATTACATTCGTACCAAATTACTTACTTCAAAACCGTTCTCTTTCTCCTGTATCAAAATGCGAGATTTAATGTTAAATTTTCCACCGTTGCCAGGAAACTTATCAGTGACTGCGAATTTCTTGTTACGCTATTTTAACCTACCTCGCGTGACGTGATAACCGGAAATTAAATCAACCTAGTTCAAACAAAGGTGCTCGGCGTAGCGGCTTCGGAAGTTTTTCGCGAGAACTTTAAATATCGTGGGATCTTGTCGGTGCCTCGAATGTTTCATAAACAGCAACGCCGGATTAAGTATTAATTGGATTGCAGCGCGACCGCCCAATGCAGTGCGTAACAATGCGTTTCATTCGGGTGGTAAATTTCCGCGGATAGGTAAGTTGCGTGGCGCTAGATTAATGTCAGAAAGTTGTAGCGAATATGCAATTGGTACGGACATTATCGTTCCGTTAAAACACGGTCGCGTGTGCATACACGGAGGGCGACTCGCGCAATTATGACAAAACAGCGACAATTTTTGAATCGGTGAAAAAAGTGGGAAAAATATATCACGCGGGCAAAAGTTTTCCAATTACCGTTTTATGGTATTATGAAGCTATTTCTCAGCGAGGGAATAGTGCCGTGAACATACGTTCGCAATTTAACCCGATTAGTTTATCTTTGAATTGTATGTCGGGACAGGAATTAAAATTACAGAGCACACGTATATCCTCAAAAGCCATAAAACATGCAAAGATATGGACCAAGTACAAGATGATGTTACTTTGGAATAGCTTGCTCGTTAACATAAACTACATTTTACGAAGTATTTGAAACCAAGCAAATCTAAGCAAGAACAAATTATTGTACCGCTTCGACACAATACTATCGCTAAATAGGTAAATATATTCGGTTGACTAAATTTCCAAAAAAATGATCTCTCCTCATTTAATGAATAGATCTGTTTACTGCTCGATTAAATGTACTTGGTGGTCCGCTTTTTGCGAAGCTTAATGTCCAAAACGTACATACGTCCGGCTATGTAAATGGATCCCGAATTAAACTAAATCAGGCGCTTGGCTTTAAGTTTACATTAGCGTACAAAGAAAGAGCAAAACGCAGCTTTCATTGTCTAAGTACACTCGACTGCAGCTGAAACTTCTTAATTATTTCGTAATTTAAATGATTATGCGTGCTTAAATACGTAATTAAAGATAAAGTAACGCAGAGTACTCGAAAATTTAATTAAAGCGTAAAAATGGAATTTGTAAAAAATGTTGACAAAAATATGAAACATTATATTCTTTAATAAATCAAATTTCGATATTAATTAATCACTTCCAAATACTCTGTCGAAATACAGGGTGTCTGATATTCCTCCGTCAATTTTTTCAAAATAAATTATATATTTTTCATTCGATATTATTCCCTCCCTATCCCGCGCAGGAAACCCAGAAAAAAGTCACCAGTTCTATATACACAATGCGTAACCTTCTTCGAAAAGGATATTTAATTCTAGAAGCTAAAAATTACTTCGAAAATCGTCTCCACTTTGAGTCAAAAAATATTCATATTTTACATTAGGGTGGTCGTTAAAAATTAAATTTTTTGCGACGCCCCCTAAAAAGCTTCCTTTTTACGAAAGAACACTGGGAAATTTTTTTTAAATTAAAAACAACACGTGCCTCAAGACGATCTAAGTTAAGACGATAGAAAGTTTACTTAAACCTTGGAGTGAAGAAATCTAGATATTAAAATTACGTTTGTACTAATTTAGTTTTAAAATAAAAATATTGATTTGAATATCTTTAATTTTTTTATTTAATAGACCAAATCATAACGATAATTTTATCGATCGTAAATATAATACTATGCATACAGACCTTACATTTCCCGATATGCTTACTTACTTAAGTAAGTAAATCAGTTTCATATCATTTTTGTTTTTTCAAATGATCGTTATATAGCCCGTTAAGGTCTGTATGCATAGTATAGACCAAATCAACCGGGAAAAATTTTGAATTGTTATTTTGATTAACTGGGGATTTTTTATTGATTTGGGTTCGATAATTGTTTATATTTCGAATAAAATTGTATTTTCCATAAAAATTCCCAAAAAACATAATTACACCAAAAACTTGACTTAGATCGTCTTGAAGCACATGTTATTTTTAATTAAAAAAAAATCCCAGTGTTTTATCATCAAAAGGCAGCTTTTTAGGGGGGTCGCAAAAAATTCAATTTTTAACGACCACCCTAATGTACATACATACATACGTTGAAAATTATTATTGTTTAAGACTTCCTTGAACCGTTAGTTTAATTTCAAAGAGTTTATGATGCGGACGTGACCAACAGCTATTTTTTAACATCACCGATTTATTTTCTGTCATTTTAACATATCTAGTAAAGCAGTAATTTCAAGGAGAGCTAAGACTTTGCAATTTTATTCATTTATGGTTACTACACGGTGTAGGACTCTTTCCGTCATTACAAATTCTTACCCTCCAACTTCAATAGCAATTGACGTATCATAAACTCCACCGTACCGAGGGCTTACGTGACTTATAACACCAGCCACTTTGGGCTTGTGGGCCATACTTCAGCACGTTGGTTACGCCCTTAATTTTAAATGTTTATAATTGGCTACATTTTTTAATCTTCCCCGGAACGCAAGGCCTCTCAAGGTGACGTTGAAGGGAACTGCAACTTCTCACAAATCAGTTACAAGCCCAGTCACACTTACAGTTACAAGTCAAGTTCAAGTTACAAATTCGAAGTCAAACTGCAAAGCAGTCACCTGACCATCGAGACGGTCACATAAAGAACTTGGATATACTAATATTGAGACGGTCTTAGCATTGTATCGTCCAAGTCTTTAAGTGAATAAAGCAAACAACAAAGCGGGAAGAGTGCGCACAACAATTCATTTAACCATCAAGATACAGTCCACCAATTCTCCATACTCTCCATCCCTTTCTTCAATTATGTCAGAGGTTGAAACTATAATAAATTGAATTAATACTATGCTAATCGTGCTCTTCCTTGAAAATGTGTTAGCATATCGGGAAATGTATCTGTTATATCTCTCCTATTTTGTTTTGAGGACAATAACCGAAGGAAAAGTGCTTAAAAGTAAATGCTGTTGCAGGTTCTTGAATTTGTCCGGTGGTATCTTACAGATCTACCGAGAAAATATAGTTCCGCTGTTAAAGCAATCCGATACACTTACCGAAGAGAAAAATAAATAGCTAGTCGAAATATTTCTTCGAGCGATTACGAAGAAATCCAGATGCACCGATAATTATTTATGGTTTCGAAAATTTTGTTTTCGTAAAACAACAATGTGACATTACTTTGACATTTTTCGACGCCTTAAAGCTACAATGGGATATCGTAACTAGATTTTGAAATATCGAGGTTTTAAAATTTCCGTTTCGACATTTCGGTGCATTCCAATTTCCATTCAAGGTAATTTCTAGGTTTTGAAATGTTTACACCATACAATTCTCCGCGTATCGATATTTCAACACATCGTTAATAGTGAATTCGTTGATAGTAGAATAAATAAGTAAATATCGAATCGTATACGATTTGCAGGTACATTTTCGGTTTCCCAAGTTCCTGATGGATATTTTCATAAATAAACTTCGTTGTGCATCATCGCTACTGTTATTTTATTCAGCTAATGTACAAACTTTTACGACGTTATCAGCTATCTTTAAGCACTTAAAACTTACATCGTATTTCATGCGGAGAATATGAAAGCTGTAAGTACTCCGTTTACTCTGAAAAATTATTTGAAGTTTATCAGAACATCAAAAATAGTGCAAATTATCGAAACAAAGGACCAATTTCTTTCACAAAAACGATTAGAAACCGAGAAAAGAGAGCAGCATGTAAATATGCCCATAATTTTTTCTCCAAATTTTCCGGTGCTTCATCCAATAGTTGCGTAAAATTTCACAACACATACTCACGGACATATGTTAGGTTGGAGGGAAAGTTCTGTTGTATTTTAAATAAATTGCTGACTATTTGAACTCCAAGGACGAGAACTTCTACAAAACAGGAATTCACAGGTTACCTGAAAGATGGCAACAGGTTGTAACAAATAACGGAGCATATATAATAATTGATTAATATTAAACACGAATTTTTATAAATGAATTCAAATATTTTCTTCAAAATACGACAGAACTTTCCCTCCAACCTAATACATTAATGCGGTCACGTCAAAAAGACGTGTCTCTACAAAAATAGTTAATAATGTACGAACCATTAATAAGCTATTTCTGGTAATTAGTGCAGTGAGAACTTTTTCGTCGTGAATGGTGTATTAGCTATTAACGAATGACTTACTGCATTATTGAGCTAATTACAGATTTAATAGGAGGTTGCGGCAGTGCCTCGTCGATACTATTATTACTGAAATATTCGTGAGACTATATACATATGTTACATGTATATACACGTACCCAATGATGAACTAAATAAGATTTGCTGAAGTCGTAAATCGATTGTCAGTCATTCACTAATGCATTAATCGAATTCGTAAGCAACGCACTCAACGCACAAATAATTAAAACGAATTGATCCTCTTGAATTTGACCGATCTGACATTGACACGTCATAAAACTTCGAAATCTTAAAATGTTTACAAATTGAAACACTCTTATCTTTAAGAATTAAAACGTTACTTTTTGTTTTTTGAATTTTGACAGTAAATTCGACTAAAACAATATGTATTCCCAAACGTGGGAATTTAAGGTAATAAATCAAAGCTACCTTGACGACAAAACAAACTCATCGCCGAATTATTGTGAGCATGTAAAAGCATTAAAATTAAATTAAATTGAAATCCATACTCGCTGTTATCTCGTAATTTAAATGTATCTTTTTCGGACCAGCCCTAAAAAATAGAAAAATCTCGAGTAAATTAAATTTAACATCATTTTAAATTCTCCACTGACTTTATATTGATCCCACCTTGATCGATTGGGATTTGCGTTTTTAGTATTTTCCAATAGTGTCGCAATATATTGCCGCCGTTAACATCACTATTTTATCAGTGTTCCTCCGATATAGCATCCTGCCCTGTTTTGTAATATTGAATGTTCCACGTTGACCCCAAAATAATTTCTCTTACGTGGTACTTACTGTATCGGTGTATCAGTGTACTTATGTCACGGCCATTGTTTCTTATTATTGTTAAACATTGCCCTAATATACGATTGAAAAAAGTCAATTAAGTCGGGAGAAATACACTCTTCTCTTCCACGTTTGACATCCCATGCGTAAAAAACCAATGAGTGCACAAAGAGTTCAATATTCAACTAACAAGTCAAAAGAACTAAGTATTATAGCTAAAAATTAATGTTAAATGTTAAAGGTAAAATTTGAAGAAAATTCAAGCAAAAAACGAATTTAGTAATGCGGAACGAGCAAAAAAATCGTGCTCTCATGATGAACAACGGAAAAGGGAACAGAATTGGCCTGTGACATCCCCTTAAACTAGTGTTTTGCCACGAGAGTGACCAACATGTCCCTATTAATCGCCCTTCACAATCACCACGGAATGTCGTGCGTGTATTCTCTCCTCACAGTTCCTAGAACTATTCCCCGACTTATAGGGCACTGTAATTCACATTTTCTAGGTATTAGATATACTGCAATAGGGAACTGAATTTGAGAGTTGAAATAACGTACGCTTCTTGCAGTGGTTTTAAGTAGCTTCGTATCAAATCGGCATTTTACGATGCAATTCGCGAGTCACTTAGGTGCTTTAAATTTGTTGATAAATTTATATTGTAAAATAAAGACGCGTGTGCGTCCTGGAGACAGTTCCGGAAATTTCATTGAAATATTTGTGCTATAATAAAAGAACCGCGTGTGTCTCGTTTGGGAATGATATGTATACAGGGTGTAACATATCATCGGGGACCCTTTTTCAGGATCGATAGTACGCACCAAAAGGTGAAAAAAGGACCAAGGAAGTTAGGTCCGAAAATCACCCCCTAACGAGTTACAACCCCATTTGTAAATAATTTTAAAAAATCATATCTCCGAAATGGTACGTCGTAGAGGACCGATTTTGATTGCGATATGACCGGAAAAGATTTAATAAAAAAAAGTTTAATAAAAAAAAATATATAACTATCTACGCAAAGGAAGACTTAGTGAATGCCCTTAATGTTTCCCAATTTGTTACAAACCTGCTACGATATAGGTAATCGACGTTGTTTGGATTAAACAAGAATAAATGCTATTTAACAGCAATAACCGCAGCAATTATATTTT
Source organism: Mimumesa dahlbomi (assembly GCA_917499265.3). Classification (NCBI taxonomy): domain Eukaryota; kingdom Metazoa; phylum Arthropoda; class Insecta; order Hymenoptera; family Crabronidae; genus Mimumesa; species Mimumesa dahlbomi. Next base: position 2,050,634 of record OU824118.1, on the reverse strand, counting down.
TTTCTGTTATCTTTGATCTTGTCTGGTTATATAGCAATCAAAACCGCTCCTCTACGACGCACAGTGGTCCGAGTGCCTCTTGTAACGTTGGACATTTGGTCAAAAAAATTAAGTTCAAATTTTACAATTTAAATACATTGTCATGAAACTATAGACCCTTCCCCATTATGTTCAATAGTATTTTTCCATTTTACACCACTATTTATTCCCTGATATCAGAAAAGAGGTACCTCGACAAATTTTTTCTCTTTTTTAATCTGCCATTATTATCTCTATTGTACGACTTTACTTAAAGAATGAGTGCAATGTATAATGTTAGAGTTCTAATAAGTATGAAATGAGCAGGAAAAAAATTTAATCCATAATGAAATGTTATACATATCACTTCATAATAGATGTCAAAAATGTTTTTGTCAATTACAAAAATTGCCTAAGATCGCCCAGAAAAAACTTTTCACCATTTGTTTCTTAAAGCTTTATAGATTATAGCCATGCAAGTACTTTTTGCTTTTAGCTGCTTTTTCGCTAGAAATTTAAATTACAAAATGAGGCTGCGGCGCGCCATGGCGGGGCACCGAATCAGTTAATGTACAATTACAGGTTTACTTCGAATAATTCTAATGCTGACGATGATTCTAATATTTTTAATAGTAGTTTATAGAGACAGCAAGACAAACTGAAAAAAAAGAAAAGAATAAAAATTATACAGGGGGTAACGAAACATCAGAAACTTTTTTATGTACAACTTCTATCGCGCCCACATGCATCAAGCATATTAGAACGCTTAAAAGTCAGCTGCAAACATGTAATAAAATTAACTATAGACAAACTCAGGGTACATCCGATAATTCGACCATGCGGACGTAACGGTTCACTTCATTTTCATGTTCTACAGTCAAAACAGCATATGTACGTCATTCATCAGTGCTCTTCGTGGAAAGCTAATAGTTCAAAGGAGTTTATTTCTTTATTACCAGTATGCACAAAGTAAATTCAATTGTCATACCAATACCTTTCAATCTCTTAGCTTTCCAAAAACTGGATTCGTAAACGGTAATATTTAAACTTTTTTTTTAATAAATAATTGCAAAAAAAATGGGGTGATATATAGATAAATAATTATTATATAATAATTTATATGAAAAATCCGTAGGAAATAACCAATGCATTTCGCTATCTAATGGAGATATCTATCGATATCCAAGATTCAGCGCTTTCGTTCCACTGTGCGACGTACCATTTCGGAGATATAATTTTTTAAAAATTTTTTACAAATGGGGTTGTATCTCGATAGGGAGTGATTTTCGGACCTAACTTCCTTGGCCCTTTTTTCACCTTTTGGTGCGTACTATCGATCCTGAAAAAGCGTCCCCGATGATATGTTACACCCTGTACATTAGGGTGGGTCAAAAAAATCGATTATTTTTTTTTAAATTACACTGAAAAATTGGTTCGTAGACACCTCTAGAAAACTCTCAGCAAAGCTGAGCTCTTAATTTTAATGGGAAGGTCCCCCGCATTACAGTTTTATGTTTTTTACGCAGTCCTTTAGAAAAAAATTCATATCTTGCTCATAACTTTATCGATTTACAAAAGTAAATATATAATTTTGTAGGAAATTGAACGCTCTACAAAAAAGTTTTGATATGCTTAGTCGGTAAAATTAAGCGTTTAAGAGATATTCGTCGTCAAATTTTAATGATTACCAATCTTAGCAGTTTTTGATAAATAATTCGAAAAATTTCATTTTAATTCATGAGTTATGGAAAAATTTTAGGAAGTTTAAGTTTCTGTCATAAAAATAACTATTATTAGAGTTTTTGTTCCAAAATTTTGTTTATTAATATTTTTTTCCAATAATATTTCTCAAAAATTTTACCTCTTATAATCTAAAATTACATTCTCGCTGTTATTATTTCTTTTTTTTCTAATAACACGTTCGGAACATATTTAATAATTCTTTCCCACAAAAACTACATGAAATTTATTGTTCTAAATCATTACTTCTTCTGTTTGTGTTTTGGAACTAACACCACCTATGTTTTTTTTTCTTATGTTGTCTTTCGTTATTATACTGCAGGTACAGCATTTTCGGGGTTTCTAAAACTCATGATCTCACGCACGTAACAAGATTTCTTATTTTGTTATATTACACTTTTTTATAAATAAATTTTATAAATATCACATTAATTTATATATTATTAATCTTTTTAAGTACAATGAATTCGAACATTCGTTTGATCGGCATACCCATGAACAAAATTTCGGTACGTAAGTTACCAACAGTGAAAGAAGTTATGAGAGTGTTTTTTTATCAAGTCAGAGTTCTAAAGTGTTCAATTAAAGAAAGTGCTAAAGATGCAGCTGAGCAAGTTATTGAACAATGGAAAAAAAATCAGATTCCGAATACTGCACATTTTAATGCAGTAAGAAAAATTCTGCGTTATGATAATCAATGGTTAAAGTTACAAACAAGTTTCACATGAAGAAAATCATCAGCACAAAACCAAAACGAAATAACATTTCAGGATGAACTTACAACATTGTTTGATATTGTCGATCAAAAGTCTTTAAAAGTGCTTGATGATAATATTAAACAGTTGTATTTGAACCAAAAAAGTGGTACCCGTAAAGAAGTTCTTTCCAATAACGTAGATACATCAAACGTATCCAGCAATGTCATGAAAGTAGATGAAATCAAATTGAATCAACCGTCAACTAGCTATGCGAATGTTTTAAGTGAAAAGTCAGAGTCACTTTTAACAGTTGCCTTAAGTGTCGCTGCAAATGTTACTTCAGATTTGGAGTATGAACCTGAAATACCAGCAAAGCGAGCAAAAATAAATATTTTAACTCCAGAGCTCGTCTCTGCACTTGACAGAGCTAATGTCACCAATAGACATGCGATGTTTATTATTGCTCCAGTTTTAACATGTCTTGGTATTAAAATAGAGGATGCAACTCTTAGTTATAGATCTATTCAACGAGCTCGTATGAACTTTCGCAAAAACATTACTCAAGGACTAAAAGATGATTTCAAAGTACACGATAAATACGTGGTACATTGGGACAGCAAACTACTATGTGACATTGCTGAGTCAAAGTCTGTGGATCGGTTACCAATTCTTTTAACTGCATTTGGTACTGAGCAGTTACTTGGGGTTCCAAGAATGAGTTCTGGAACAGCAGAAAATCAAGCATCAGCAATCTTATCAACGTTAAATGAATGGGGTATTGTTCATGATATTAAGGCGATGTGCTTTGACACGACTCCTGTTAATACAGGAATTCACCATGGTACATGTAAAAAGATTTAAAAAGCATTAGGAAAAGATTTAATTTGGTTACCATGCCATCATCATATTTTTGAGATCATTTTAAGAAGTGCATTTGAGGTATATTGGCCAGTAACATCCGGACCAAACATATCAATGTTTGGAAGGTTTAAAAAATTGTGGGACAAAATAGATAAAACCAATTATAAATCTGGAGTGGAAGACACTACTGCTGCTGATATTGTTTCCAGTAAACAAAATTATCTATCTGCATTCATTATGCAATGTATGAAGTTGTTACAACCCCCAGATGACTATAAAGAGTTATTGGAATTGTCATTAATTTTTCTTGGAGAAATGCCTCAAGACAACATTTTTTTTAAACGACCGGGTGCAGTTCATCATGCGAGATGGATGTCGAAGGCAATTTATTGCCTAAAAATATTTATTTTTAGACAAGATTTTGTACTTTCTAATAAAGAATTGAATGATCTTCGGCAGTTTTGCATTTTTATAGTTATGTTGTATTTGAAAGCTTGGTTTTCATCTACTTCTGCGACCGCTGCTGTTAATAATGACTTAGAATTCTTGAAAAATTTAATTGAGTATAAACAAATTAATTCTATGATTTCTACAGCAACTTGTGAAAAAATGATCTTGCATTTATGGTATTTAAGTGATGAACTTGCCATTTTATCATTATTCGATGAAACTGTTTCATTTGACACAAAAAAGAATATTGTCGAAGCTGTTAAGACTCGCGAAGGTACAGATTCTCAATCCAGAAGATTTATAATTGATAAAAAAAATTTTAATTCAATGATGCAAAAAAACATAAGTGACTTTGTTTCTAAAAAGTCATTGAAACTCTTTGAAATTTTTAAACTTGCGTACGATTTTCTTGATATAGACATTGAATTATGGCCAACTGATGAAAGTTATAAAGAAAATAAAGAATTTTTCACACAATTAAAAGTTGTGAATGATGTAGCAGAGCGAGGTATCGCATTAGTAAATGAATATAATCAATGCTTAACAAAAAATGAAGAGCAATTTCAATTTTTATTACAAATTGTAAAAGAACATCGAAAAAAGTACCTTACTTGCGACAAGAAAAATTTTGTATGATCAAAGCGTACGAAAGTAACATTAATGATTAAAGGTTTATAATTCAGTTGATAATTGAAATAAATAACTTTTTTTATGCCTAATTGATCTTTTTTTCTCTAATACTGATACCTGTTATAATATATTTATGAAAAAAACGTTATTTTTTTCGGGAATTGATGAATAATTAACTCTCAGCGATAAATAATGCACACTTGTCCTTTTTCAATGTAGTCAAACATACTTACGTCTGAAAATAAAACTTGAAATATCAGTTGAAATATTTTTCTGTTGGTAAAAACTTAAACTTCCTAACATTTTTCCATAACTCATGAATTAAAATGAAATTTTTCGAATTATTTATCAAAAACTGCTAAGATTGGTAATCATTAAAATGTTACGACGAATATCTCTTAAACGCTTAATTTTATCGACTAAGCATATAAGAACTTTTTTGTAGAGCATTAAATTTCCTACAAAATGACGTTTGCACGTTTCATAATTCATATTGGTTCGCGAGTTATAAAATTCATAAGCAAAAATCAAATTTGTCTAAAAATCATCAAACTTCAATCGTCAATATCTTCTAAATGGTGAGATTGACGGTAAAAATATAAGGTCCTTTTTTGTAGAGCGTTCAATTTCCTACAAAATTATATATTTACTTTTGTAAATCGATAAAGTTATGAGCAACATATGAATTTTTTCTAAAGGACTGCGTAAAAAACATAAAACTGTAATGCGGGGTACCTTCCCATTAAAATTAAGAGCTCAGCTTTGCTGAGAGTTTTCTAGAGGTGTCTACGAACCAATTTTTCAGTCTAATTTAAAAAACAAATAATCGATTTTTTTGACCCACCCTACTGTATATATATTTTTAAAAATTTGTATAATCACATATTCCTGCACGATATTAAAAAACATGTCTCAGTGGAACACCCTCGGATAATTAATATCAGATTATCAATAAATTCACGGAGGTAGCAGTGCAGCCAGCGGTGACAAAAAATATCGATCCGGTACGGATGGCAGGGTGCAATTTTTTTCTACCTGCACACCATTTCATACCGTACCTTTCTGCTCGTTCCAAAAATTCATTTTATCGAATTTATCATAATCAAACACCGAACTTTAACAATGAATAGAAATTCTAAAAAATTACGATATATGTATGTTCTTAAAAATTACCTTGGTAAAATATAACTTCAATAATTATAAAGTTTCGTACAATAAAATATGTACGAAAGTGAAAACAGCAGGCGAATTATAAACGCGAGTGTTTCTCGATGAAAACTATTGGAACCGATGTCTCCGTAGTTCTTACCACACACTCTCCTCATCCACTAAAGTCTCAATTTCTTCTTTCAACCATTAACCACGGCAGTGCGTATACATGTACATAGAAAAAGTACCTCGTATTCCCACGATCAGTTAAAAAAAGAATTTGTTTGCAAACGCGTTGTAACGGCCGCGTGGATGGTTCCAGGCGCGTAAATGCGGAAACTGAGCGATAAAGCGTGGGACGCGGATCGCACGTGCTGCAGGGCGTTCCCCGATGTCGATTAGGCGTGTCACGAAGCGGAAAGAATTCGCGGTACAAAAGGTACGAATTGCTCCGAGGAAAACGAAAAACGCGGAGACCTGTCAGCATCAGGATCCACGTAGAAAACACTGCCTGGTAGTAAAATGTGAGAGATAAATTCATCGATACAACTGGCTTCTTGATTCGACCATCGAGCGCCCGGGATTCTTTATTTTTCAGGGACATCCGCGCTTTACCGTGGGAGACGGTTTTCTTCGGGGTACCGGCTTAAAGTTTTGTCGAGATGTGCGAGAACGAACGAGGAGGACAGAAATTGAATTGATAAAAGAGCCTGGGTACGTTTCTGAGGATCGTAAGTTTTTCAGTTTTTGATCAAATACCTTTAGTCTTTTTAGACCAAAACTATCGATGATTTGCACGTGCTTAACACAACTGACAATGAGCGGTGTAACAGTTTACGAAATTAGGGTACAAAATGGAATACCGATTTCGACGCCAAAAATTGTATCATCACGCAAAGAGGATTTTTTAAATATTAGTCTTATTGTTCGTAACGAGTATTACGAACATTCGTTTAGAAATCCGAAACTTAATTCGCTTGGTCATTTCTATTGCAGGTGAATATTTCACTTTACATACATTTTACTTAATTACACGTTATTGTTCAATTAAACCGTCTTGAACTATTTGTAATGATATTTTCTGACATTTTACGATTATTCCTTTTAAAACGAAACTGTCGATTGTAAAACGATTAAAAAGAAACATGTAATGAATATGTTAACTCAAAATAGAAACGTCCATCACCTTAAAAAAAACAAACAAAAAACTAGAGCGCAGTTTTTTCTCCGTAAATTTTTTATTAGCAAAATAATTTTCGTAATTTATTCTGCTGCCGTGTAAGAGTTCTTTTTTTCTGAACTACAAGGAACGAAATATTCCTGCTAATTCGTAAGAAGTATGGATATTATATCGATTTTATTATGGAAGGAAATGCTTCCCAGACTTTTTACTTATAAATCAAGAGTTAAGGTCTTGACTCGGGCCAAGTACAAGAGTTCCCGACTGGTAGATCTGAACTATCAAGAGACAAGGTCTTGTCTCGGGCCAAGTACGAGAGAAGACTCTTGACTCTATTCCGGAAATATTAGATCGGGGTTTTCGGGGTATTTAAACGACATGAAAGCGGCAAATTTCCCCAAAAGTGCGATGATATTCTTAGAGGCAGCGTCGAGACGAATCGATTGAGACCAATTACAAAAACGTTGGTCCACCCAGTAACGAGATATTTGATGTCAAAAGTACGTCTTTTTTATGTAATAAGTCGTCTGCTTCGTCTTCTGCAGTGTCACACTTTCGACTATGCGAGTTCTGTCGGTGTCAAACGGAACTAACAGATTTTCATACCATGCGACGATAATTTTTCTGTCGGTAATGTAAATTTTTATATGTAATCTGTTGGAGACATGCAGGAAAAATCAAGAAACAACGTCTTGTCTCTGGCCAAGTACAATCAACAGCATAAATGGTTTCACTGCGGGGTACGGGGTGCGCGCGGGTATCCACAACAACTGTTAATGCTTGTTTCACCTCAGTGATTTTCGTGCCTTCTCTTTCTAATAATTCGTCTCTACCCCTCTGACGTATGTCGCAGCATAGTAACAAGTGATAACGACTACGTCATTTCTTTTTGTCGTCGCTCTGTCGCACTCATTCTATCGAGGCACACGGCCTTAGGCCGGACAGGCATATGTGAGAGCGCGATCGTCAATCGAGGAAGGCATCAAACGCGGTTTTCGCCATGGTCCGAATTTTTCTTGCATAAGAGCCCCTCTTTCCTTTATCTGCTGTCGCGCTCGCACTCCTATCGCGGCTCACAGACGATGGCCGAGCTCAGGTGTGTCGGTGCGCCTTCGTCGATCGAGATCGTTCATTCGTAATCTTCGGGACATTTCGAATTATTTTATGGGACATTTAATATTTCTTGCTAATTTTTGATCCCATCATAGATTTTCAATAAATTGATATATAATAGTAAATAAGGAATAAATTTCGCGAAATATTGAATTCTGGGGATTAATATAATGCGAAATGAATGAATAAGAAACACCTAATTATTATTCCATTTATATTTAATTAAAATTCAGCGACACTATGGGATCAAATATTGGACATAAGTGTTAAATGCCCGATAAAATGATTAGAAAAATGTATCAAATAAATGAAAGAGTCGCTGCGGCCGGCAAAGACACAACGTCGCACTTACTCTCGGCGATCGTAGTGCGAGCACTGCAAGCGCGACAGACAGAACGAAGAAAGAAGATGGGCTCTTATGCAAGACAAATTCGGACGATGATGAATTCCGCATTGATACCTTTCTCGATCGTCAAACGTGCTATCACGCATGCTTGGTCGGCCCATGTTCGTGTGTTTGGCTAGCGCAAGTGCGACGGAGCGACGGAAAGATAGAGACAAAGAAGTCGGTGTCAGTTGTTTATATCCGGAGAAATAGTACGCCACAGACAGAAGGAACTATACGAAAAAGAGGGAAAGATAGACACCTTCGTGATGCACGCATTAGTACGTCAATCGGAAATTTTCAAAGTGTTATCAATAATTAATGTGTTTCATTTTTTGAACTTCGATACATGTCGAAGCGTATCTTCAAATTTCTACAAGCTCTTCTTTAGTACATAATCAAAATGTTCTATAAACAGGTCTTCCAAGAAAAAGTAGGTAAATTTTTTTTTACCGGGTTATCCGGCACTGTTAAATAATCTTTGTTACATGCTTCGTATCGACACTTTACCATCTCGGCTATTGAATCTCCAAATTGTTTTTTATCTATTTGTAACAGTGTTATGATATTATTTAAAAACAATTTTTTGTTCAAACCCGACGTTGAAATATACGTAAGATTAACGGACATGATGAAGTTGTTATGCGTAAATCGAAAAATGTTTACAAGGATATACATTTGACCAAATTAAAGTTCTAAAGTTAAAAACATTTTTCAGCAATTCACACTAACCATTATTTTAAATTTACCTCGTTTTCATAAAACCGTTTTGGCCACTTCTATGTTTACTATAATTTTTTAATTAAGAATTTAAAACCAGACATACAAAACCGTCACTGTCTTGCAATAATCAAATGTTTATTATTTTGCTAATTCCTTGAAATGCGTTTGCTTTTTCAATATCACCGACAATATATGCAAGTCTTTAAACAATCTCTAACATACTGCGAGAACCTTGTATACATGACCAGAAACGCGCCTAGAATAATTGTTTACTGTCTCCGGAAGAATCTATGATTTTTGTATTCACTTCTTTAAAGTATTTTGTGAAATTTTCAAAATACATAGGTACCTACTTAATTCTGATTACTATATTTTTTAAACATAAATAACATTTAAAGGATAGTTTTTTACATTTTGCCACGTCATGAATGCAAAATTATTATAATAATGAGATCCGTATATTCCTTTATTTTCCTGTATTCCCTGATTTCTTTATTCCCTTATTTATTTAATAACAAGTATTTCAATAAAAAGCATACTGCGCTTTACATAATTCTACGAATGAAGTGAAATCCTCAAAAAAAGCATCGAAAATGCAAAGCTATGGGCTAAGTACAAGAGGATGTTACATTGGATGCTCATTAACATAAACTTCATTTTACACAGGATTTGAAATCAAACAATTGTGAGCAAGTACAAATTATTGTGCAGTAACGACACAATACTATCGCGACGTAAATACATTCAATTAACTAAATTTCCCAAAATATGATGTCTTCTCATTTAATGAATAAATCTGTTTACTGCTCTATTAAATGTACTTGGTGGCCCGCTTTTTACGAAGGTTCGATGGTAAAAAAATACCTATAGTATCAACTCTCCTAAGCTTAAATAGTTGGGGATTTGCGACATTAAAAGAGAGTTGCTAAAACACAGTATAAAGCGGGCTTCTTACTATACAGAATGAAAGTCCTTTAAATATCTCAACAAGTATCTCAACATCTCAAATACACTACAACATGTATATGTAATTCCTCTCACGCACATCCAGATTGTTAACATATTAAATTAGAAATGTTTGTTACGTTACGTTTTAGACATCAAGCTTCGTAAAAAGCGGGCCACCAAGTACATTTAATAGAGCAGGAAACTGATTTATTCATTAAATGAGAAGACACCATATTTTGGGAAATTTAGTTAATTGAATATATTTACTTAGCGACAACATCATGTCGATGCTGTACAACAATTTGTACTCGCTCACATTTGATTGATTTCAAATCCTGTGTAAAATGCAGTTTATGTTAATGAGCAACCTATTCCAATGTAACATTCTCTTGTACTTGGCCCATAGCTTTGCATTTTCGATGCTATTTTGTGGATCCAATATTCTGGATGATTTATTCCGTTCGATAACAATAAGAATAGACTCCTCTTTTCATTAAATAGGGAAAATCAAATATTCCCGATAGGAAATGCTAAATAATTTTCACGTAACGAAGCATTTCGCATGTATTTCAGAGACATTGATCGAAGGATAATGCGGGAGACGACCTTTGGAACGTAATACTCCCAGTTGTGATAATTCAGTGGTAAATTGTTACGTGGAATAAAATGTGACCAGAATATTACACGGTCGGTAAGTCGCAAGCGTGTTATTTTTTTCTGGTTGAGACAGCACAGGAAAGGAAAAATTAATACATACTTTTTATTCTTTCGAATGAAATGTTATTTCATTATAATTTAATTAACACTTCGTGTGACATTGAAATTCTCGCCAAACATAGCTGGCGTTTTCAAACACATGCCATATAGAAGAGACTTGATTATCTAAATAAATGTATTAAACTACATACATATACATTGAATTATGTAGATGCTTTGCTCGTTAAATAGATAAATTGGTAATTACACAAAGATTCCACTGAATTCAAATTTTTGATCCTGACAAAATGCGAGTAAAATAATCGTAATATTAATGAAGTTCCAAGTTTATTAACACGCATTACCATGTTTTTAATTACTGCGCATTGTTAGTGCTTACTGGTCGCCGAGGAATTGCTTTCTTTCACGGAATTAATTCTCCACTCATATCGAACGGACGAAGGAAGAGAAATAGTTGATCGAAGCTTATTGCCAAGAGAATCGCGGGAAATTGTCAAAAGCACGCCTTAAGTATTAAATAGTTGAAAATTCAGTAGAGGATACAGGATTCAGCGTTTGTCTATCTAGTAAGAGTAGATTTCCTTGGTTGCAAATGCTTTCTCGCATTCTTTCTCTCTCACACTTCATTCGCTTGCACTCGCGCTTCATTCTATCTCACTCGCATTCCTCACTTTCTCTCACTTGCATGCATCCCTTATTCCTTCAAGGGCCTGCAAACCGTCGCCGAAGAGTCGACCGGGTTTTCCCGCGAAGACACCCATGGCGGTCGCTCTTCAACCACTTCCCTCGCAAACTTTCTCTTTGCCTTAGAACAACATTCGGTAAACACATGCTCATGCACTCGAAACATCCAACAGAAAAACTGTCACACTGTCCAGACACTCTTCATTCATCACGCTTTGCCTCCACATTCAGACTAAATTCTTTCTTTCATAAGTCACAATCACGCAATACATATTTTCACATCCTACATTTCTATGTATCCATATTTTTGATAATGCAAATTCCGGCACGCTACTTCTGCAAATAGAAATCATTGCACATTCAAAATTTCTACGCTTTGAAATATCTGCGCTTCGCAGTTTCTGAGGTTCAAAATCTTTGTAGCACACAGTGGCACTTAAAAACTACTGGAATTGTATAGTTCCTTAAAAACAAGTACAAAGAAGTTCCGCTATCGCGATTCTACCCCAACTATTTAAATGTTTGCGTTAGAGCAGTGGTTCCCAAACTTATTTGGCCTACCGCCCCCTTTCCAGAAAAATATATTACTCAGCGTCCACTAGGAATTATTTTTTAAAAATTTTAATAGCAATTAAACAGAAAGATATATGTATTAATGTTTCTTCAAATGCACCTATGGCCATCACGGCCCCCGGAACCGCTGCAACACCCACCTAGACTCTAGCTCATACTTAAATCCGATTCATCGACAGTGCCACCTATGTGTGTGTTAACAGAGATATCATAACTCAAGTCCACTCCTTAACGGTCAGATTGTATACGCCCTTGTAAATTAATCCGAGATGTATACTTTTCGGCGGTGATTTTGAGCTGTTTTGAAGATACACAAAAGCAATGGAGAAACAAATATTTTTTGGACAGTATTTATGCACTATAGAAACACTTAAGTTAAGACTTCTGAAAAATTCGTCCATCAAAAGCCTGTTATCAGTATTTTTATGTTTTTCAGTGTTTTTTGTGCGTCCAATGGTTATGTGTATGTATCCTTATAACTGTAGTATTATTTGAAAATAAATAGAATACAGATTGATAACATTTAATTATAAGTGGAATAGCCTATGGGAGAAATGCGCCGAAAAGGTGCAAGTTTCTTGAGATTATTTTCGTCGAGTTTTTTTAGAAATTTGCTTTGGATTATATTTGTCCGCAATTATAGGGAGTTGACGAATTAATTTAAAAAAGGTTGAAAACTTCGGAATATTATTAGTTGCTGCCGCAAAATTCATTTAACACATTTTTGTATTCTACTATTAATCAATTTTCCACGTCCGCTTAATTTTTGTGGACTGTTTAATTACTGCAGTTATGCATGTATGGGAGCGCTAACAAAAATTTGTAGTTTAATTTCAATGTTGGAAATTAATTACAAGTACTTAAACGAAATAACATTCTATTCCGTCGTAAAATGTAATTAATTCTTAGAAGTTGTTAGTGTTATGCAATGTCGGAAGAATGACCTGTAGATATGATAATACAGATATACATATATGTAGGGAACATGTGATAATTAAATTCCACATTGTAAATTTAATCCTCTCACTCACCATGGTTCGAATTTAACGACGAATTTTCCATTGCACCCAATAATTGACATTCATAGCAATGGATAATCGCAATGAGAGTCAAGTTGACGAAAAACGTATATTTTACGAGCATTTTTACAATTAATTCAAACCACAAAATTCAACATCGAAGTGGCTATCGACCCGATTATGTTTTTCACAAAAGCTCAATATGTTTTGAAATACTTAAAAAACATTAAGGAAATTGGCTCGCAATCATTTCATTTTTCAAAGAATTCCGCGTGTTACAATTCCCTGAAAATTCGACAAATTGATTAATATATTGCTATCGATTAACTACTGATAGGAAAATGATAGGATCCACATAAACCCGCGATATACATACATATATGTATATTAGGGTGGTCGTTAAAAATTAAATCTTTTGCGACGCCCCCAAAAAGTTTCCTTATAATGCAAAAACACTGGGATTTTTTGTTTTAAATTAACAACAACACGTGCCTCAAGACGATTTAACTTAATTTTTGGTAAAACCATGTTTTTGGGAATTTTTATGAGAATACAATTTTAATCGAAATATAAACAATTATAGAACACAAATCAATAAAAGAACATTAATTAAGTAAAATAACAATAAGCAAAAATTTAAATTTATTCTTATTTTAATTAACTAATCTTTTGCGACGCCCCCCAAAAAGTTTCCTTATAATGCAAAAACACTGGGATTTTTTTTTAAATTAACAACAACACGTGCCTCGAGACGATTTAACTTAATTTTTGGTATAATCACGGTTTTGGGAATTTTTATGAGAATTCGATTTTATTCGAAATATAAACAATTATTGTGACTTAGATGGCAGTTGATATTCGGAAATTTCATGCTGTGTTTCTCCGATCAAAAATATGTTTTCTTTCTTATCTTCCATTCACCGTTTTAATTCTACGCAGCGCGATCGCGCTGTTCGCGTTATGTGGTGAAATGTGTCGCAATGTTTGGTAATAATTGTCAATTCCGATTCCAAATGTAGTTTGTCAGGAATAATATCAGACTTTCCGCAAGTGAAAACTATTTCGTTTTTCAAATAATCGTAAACCACTGACATCATTGTAACTATTTTACTTAATTCACAGTTACAATGATGCGCGAACACCAGCGCTATCGCGCTGCGTAATACTATTTGACACGCATATTTAAAAACCCCTGACACTAAAACGGTTAAAATTCCTCACTAAAAATAATAATACTGAAGATAATTCGTTGTTAATAATTTTTAAATCTCAAAAGAATTATTATTCCATATTTAATCAGATATTTTCAGAAAAGACATGATTATACCAAAAATTAACTTAAATCGTCTCGAGGCATGCGTTGTTGTTAATTAAAAAAAAAATCCCCAGTGTTGTTGCATCATACGGAAGCTGTTTGGGGGGCGTCGCAAAAGATTAGTTAATTAAAATAAGAATAAATTTAAATTTTTGCTTATTGTTATTTTACTTAATTAATTTTCTTTTATTGTTTTGTGTTCTATAATTGTTTATATTTCCATTAAAATCGTATTCTCATAAAAATTCCCAAAAACATGATTTTACCAAAAATTAACTTAAATCGTCTTGAGGCACGTGTTGTTGTTAATTTTAAAAAAAATAGTGTTTTTGCATCATAAGGAAACTTTTTGGGTGGCGTCGCAAAAGATTTAATTTTTAACGACCACCCTAATGTATATGTGTTGGAGAATGTGGCTGCTAACAGCAGTCATTAAAAACTCAGTGTTTTTATCAATATCTCGATAGGGGGTGATTTTCGGACCTAACTTCCTTGGTCCGTTTTTCACCTTTTGGTGCGTACTATCGATTCTGAAAAAGGGTCCCCGATGATATGTCAGACCCTGTATATGTATACATACAATATGTATACATACAATATACATATACATAGAGCCTCTTGATTTAATTTTCCATTTTCATAGAAGCAACATAGTTTTCTCTAATATTCATTAATAATGGAATTCACCGTACAATCAAAACTTTCTGGTAACACTAGGTGTTGTACACACATAACACCCACTGTACCATATAATACCATTCTTGATACGAAATTAGTGAAAGTTACTGTGTTGTAAACTGTTGAAACGAATGATCACGGATAACAACAGATTACTTCACCCGTAGTTATTGTAACACGTAATTATATATCATTTCATTGTTTGTTTATCTTCGACATTTTTATGCGAAGTAATACCGGTCAATCTTTGCATGTCCGAAAGGAATGTTTCCTAACATGAATAACACGGTATAGTAGCACCGAAGTTATACAATGCAACACTTTTATGGGAATATTAGATGCATCGCAATTAAACCAGAAGAAACACGGCATTCCGCCCTTCATTCGGCGAAAATAAACAGTGATTTGTATATCATGGGTTGCACAACATCTGTAATGCGTTGTTAATACAAAAACGTTAATAAACATTTGCGCCCTGTCGAATGTACGCTAAAATAAACTTCCGAGATATTTGAGTAAACATATCCGCACCGCCATAAAATCGCGCAGCGGTCGGTTATTACGGAAGGAAGACAAGGTGGAAACGTTTAAGTAAGTAAGCAAATGAATGATCGAATTAATTAAAAATATCAAAGATCCTCGACGATTTCGCTCGTGTTAATCATAGCATCGCGTCGCGGCAATATTTAATATCGTACATCATGATCCGAATATATGTATTCTTCCTGTCTGCTAACCCAGTTTCACTAAAACCGAAATAAAAGAGGAAAAAATCACATTCGCAACGGATGTCGATAATTTAAAAAAGAAGACACGAGTGAAATAAACGTGGAGAACCTACGTTACCAGTGAAACGTGACTGAAATTAATTATCCGCGCGTTAATTGCATACCAATGCCGACTCTGAGATACGATAGTAAATCCACATTAATTGAAAGTTTCATACTTCCAGCTTCGTTAATACGGAACTACAGGTTGCAATAACACTTCGATTCGAAGATCGATCCGTCTGTTAACCCAGTTTAGGGTGACTCGTCCAAAGAAACTTTACAGTTCCATAAAAACCCTGACAAATTAACAGTGAAAACACCGGCACCCGAGAACTTTCGCAATCCCACCCGAACCGACATTCAATAATCCCATTAAAATCCACATCCTACGAACATCTCGTACTCCCCGTCCAATGCAAAGAAAGCCTTCGAAAATAATCCGTTCCCGTAACCCAGTTAACCGAAATTGAGATATAGATATAGAGAAAGAGAGATAGCTGTTTATAGTTTTAAACACTTTTAATATCCTGTTAAAATTCGTAGGAGCTTTTATACAATAGAATATTTGAAATATTATCAATTTTTGTATAATAAACCATTTTCAATTGCTATACTTCAGGAGCTAAACTGAACTTGCTAAACTCTAAACGACGAGATAATTTTGTGGGCTAGAAGTAAGTACTTAAGTTCTTTCCGACGAATTTCCGTCGTTTCCTATCAAGGGACAAGGTCTTGTCTCGGGCCAAGTACAAGAGACCCCGCCTGGAGACACCTTAACTCTTTACAGGAAAAATTAGATCGGGGTTTTCGGGCTACATTCATTTGTCGAGGGAAAATCTGGTAGCAATTTGCCGAGTAGTAATTTGCCAGAAAAACCGTAAAAAGTTGTGAAAACCAAAAGCAAATATTTTAGTGATTATTTATTATACATATTTGTAAATAAAATTGCTATTTTGCCAAGAAATCCTAAACAACTTATTTCTACGTCTAACGCGTTCGTATACATATCTAATTCTACCCAACTGGTCTCTAATTACAAGCTCTAATTTTTATCGTGGAGTGCTGATAACAGTAAGTATGTACTTAAGTTTATTAGGACAAAAGTAAACAAAATAATTTTTCAACAGTCATAAAGGTATTTTTTTGTTACGATTAACAAAAATGACATTAAAAAATCTTTCAATCTAAAGTTTCAAAATAGTTACTTGACCGGCCGTGCTAGGCTTAGTATTAACTAAACCTAAAATTTGTATAATTAAATTCAAAAAGCATTAAATTTATTACGGACGATAATAAATGAAATAATATTTATACATTGTGAAGTATGTAAGTACAAAGTGTTTTTCTTTCGCTTAATTAACTAAAATAGAGTAAAAATCAACATTTCCAGTCTAAAGTTTAAGACCAATCGTTCGAAAACTCGTGGTAGCTTCGGTATCAAAACCGCAAGAAACCGACATTCGATAACATTATCGGCGTGCGCCCCGGCATCTCTGAAGAAACCAATCGCGACCACTCCGTCCCCATAACCCACTTCCCAACACGGATTGTCGAAAAATATACGTCGGAAGTTGATAATCTAAAAAGCGCGATAAATGGACACACAACTACAACGGCCCCCTAGCAGGTACGGACGAGGGGAGACGGTTATGACATCGGCTAGGCACATCGGGGCTCGGATCAGGTTGAAAGGGGAACGATAGAAATGGAAGTGGGTGGGGTGGGGCGGGTAGACGGAAACAGAAAAGAGGTGGAACGATCGTCCCGATGGAAAAATGAGCGAGGAAGTCGATGCAAACGGGTTGTCAGAAGCGTCAGGTGGGGCTTCGGGCTAGGGTTAGGAGAGGGTGCGAGAGTCTGCGGGAGTGGGAGGGAAAGAGGAGGGTATGTTATGTATATGGTGTGCAGGTGCGGCGGCGCTGGCGACGAGTCTCGAGTAGGGGACCGGATACCAAGTTGGATAGCGAACAGTGGCTCAGTTTGCTTTCGCCCGTCGACGCGGGTGCTTCTCGTTTCGGGCATCGTCAGCCGTGTCGAGCGCGATACACGTTGTTCCCCGCACGTATCTGACGTCCGTTTGACAGAGCCCCTTTACCGGACACGCGGCGCGTGCGTGTGTGTGTGTGTTTAGGTCCGCGAATGTGGTTGCGACAGAGGCAGTGAAATATCTCGTGCCAAGTGTTACGACGCAGGCTGTTTTTGGATTAAGTGCGACGCCGGACCATGTACGCGATGTCACAGGGTTGGTGGATGCTTTGCTGCCTGTTTCTACTTGGCTGCGTTCAAGGTTGGTGTTTGTCGCTTTCACTTCCGATCCTGACTGGGCCGTGTTTGGAGCCTCGATTAGGATGTGTACGCTGGACGCCTTGTACTCGTTCCGACAGGCGGTTGACGTTTTCGTGCAACCCACGTGCGCTCGTTTCTGTTTTCACGATACAGGGACCCTGTGCATAGAAAAGTCCAAGTGCCGTCGTGACGGCGAAGCGTTGCCAAATTCTGGATGGGACAAACTCCTGTCCGGAACGTAAAGAAGCAATTTCAAACTTGACCTTTAGTCCGCGACGCTTTTATTGCCGTTAAACCGGAGTTGGTTGTTTGCATCTGATCTACTTGCATGTATCCCGACACGACTTACGTCGAGGAGAATAGATCGCCCCCTCCGATTTCTGGATTTCTGACGTACAACAATCCACGAGATCTTGCGAGACGCTTAGCATTCCGCGAAGAAAAGTTTTCCGAAATGTTTCGCTCGCGCGGTCGCGAAACATATCAACGTGCGTTTGTTTTCTTCCAATGTCCCATAACGGGGAATGGGTCTCAATTCGCCGCAACTCTGTTGACGAATTTACGAAAATATTTCACGATGCATTACTCCGAGATTCCGCGCTACGTTTTCGCGCGTTTCGTTTACTCGTACTTACTTGCCGAATAAGCATTACTTTTTGTAACGAGAGTGTAACTCGCTGGATTTATATTTTTTCCCATACATGTATTATATGGTGGAAATTCAGTATTCCATTTTTCGCGTATTTAAGAGGCTATAAGAAAGCGGGTTGTTGTCGAGAAGTTCACCTTGCATTTGCCCGTTATTGTTTCCGTTACGACGTTGTATAATTCGTTATTAGTGTCGTAATATTAAAGAGACGCTTTAAACGGCACATGTATTAGGATTCGCGCCCACTAAATCTGGTATTCATAAAGTTCTTAGACCCCGCTTATCTTATAATTAAAATCTTCTCTGAAAAGATATTCTAAAGAGATGAAGCATTTATATAGCATTTGTTATTCACAGGAGCGATTTTTGAATTTTCTTGGCAATACCATTTGGATGATAACAGTTGTCCATAAGCTGGCATTAAATTCATGAAAACTTTATTGTATCGCTGTTGTAACAATATAATTGAAGATTCAATTTGCTTGTGCTCTGCGTTACCGTGAAGACGAGTAATCTCTGTCCCTAAGTATGGAAAAAATAACTGAATTTTTCAGCTGACGTGCCACGCGGATATTTGAAAATTTGTTTATCGCCGCATAGAAATTGTAATGCATAAAAATTTCAATGCGCAGAAATCTCAAGGCATTCAAATTTTCAAACATGAAAATTTTCAAACATGAAAATTTGAACTTTCGAAATTCCGTGGCGCACAAATTTTAGATTGAAAAGTGTTCGACGCGTGGAAATGTCGAAATCAACGAAATTTCGCAGTAATCATTATTTTCTTGTCACGTAGAAAATTCAGTAGCCGGTGCACTCACGTATACCATCCATCTTCAGCCCGTATCACGATGCAAAAATTACCACGAACCATTGAAAACTTTCAACATTACTGGACGCACAATTCAATAGCGTTAATAATCTGTGATTAAATATATTTTCAACTGGCATAATGGAGCCACGCAGGCAACTCTTGCATCGAATCTATGAAACTCTCGAAAAGAAACCGCCGCCAAAATTGCATTCGACCTCCGAACGACTTCCAGCATTAGACTAAGAAAGAGATATAAAATAGGTGGGAACGCGTGTCGTTAGCAATGCGAATAGTAAAGGACTGTTGTTAACTGTTGTTAACCCCGACATTAGCGATTCAACGTTTCCGTAGGTACGGTTGACTTTATCGTGTAACTCCGCGGGGCAAGTTAAAACGCCGCACGCATTTTTTTCTTAGGATCGTTTCCCTTTATGTCGGCGGCCCCATTCACCCTGGATCACGTGCCAATCCACACACACACACACACGCACACACACCGCTTGAGGGTTGGTGCACCCTTAAACACTTCTCCGAGCAACTAGAGTCGGCTATCTTTACGAAACGTCTTCATTCAAAGGAAAATTTATATCGAGAAACGTATTTATGAAATTACTCGAATAATCTATTCAATCTGTCAGCGTGACTTTCGTGTTTTTTTTATACAGATTATAGAATAGGATTATTTCAGTCGTAGTAGTTTTTATAATTGATATTTTAAAAATGCCGCGTTTTGTAAAAGACCTCCGCAAATTGTTTTTATAATTTCTCTGTACCTTCTTTGCAGTACCGTTTGTTTTTAAGCTAAGTAACGCGTATGTCATAATGCGAATACAAAATGAAACGTTGCTCGCAGAAGAAACTGAATAGAAATTTTGCTGAGAATAAACCACCGAGTTAAACGCGCGTTTAAATAGTTGCTCTCTGAGATAAGGAAAAATCAACGGACGAAATTTTTCTGCATTTAAAGACGAATTTTATGTGTTTACAATCTTCTTTCTATCGTTTTCTTTTTCTTTAAAATATTGAACGCTATCGTTTGGAGTTCACGATTTCTGTCTGCGTTTGATGAGGGGATTTAACACCACTGCTTCATTGTTTACGTTAACTCGTTAATTAACGCACGGCTTGGGTTTTCAATGATGCCGAGCATTAATATCAGTCAAAATTTTCATTCAGAATCTCTCCACTATTTTCGTGACGTTGTTGGATTATTTCATTTTTTGAACCTAGAATTTCTCCTGAGTTTGAATTCGAAGTTATAAATTCAAATGACGCGTTTCCAGGTATTTTAATTGGTGGCTGTGCGTTTCGAGACTTTCACTCTTTAATAGGATTTAAAGCATTGTCTTGATCGGATATTAATTATATTCCTCAGTAAGTACTGGACATTATTAATTACACTTCCTAATTGCAATATTTCTGCACGCGTGTAACACCGGTAAAGTACAGTTCGCGCATCAATGTATAGCCTTGAATTTTGAAATTTTATTTTACTATTGTAAAACGCACCGAATATCGCTGTGGAAATAAAATAAGTTATTTTTTTGAACACCGAAACCACACCAGAAAGTATTGAAGACTGAATAGCGAGGTTTCACGATGCAATCACATAACTCGATAACAAACTGTAACGGTGCTGCCAGCCGCACCTGGTTTGGATTGCGGTGCATCCCCGTTTGGAGAAAATTTCCTTGCCACTTTTGTTTACCGTATCGCGGATACCACGGCCTGATTTGAATCAGAATTGAATTCTGACAAGCTGTAAAGAAAGACTTGTATTCGTCACGATGAACCATCGAATTCAAATAGTCAGTAAACAACGGCAAACTGAATTCAACTAACCCGGGTGAGATGAAGTTGGTTACCGAAACCTTTAAATCCTCCCACGCACCGTACATTACAGAAATCTTAATTGTCTTGCAGCATGTAATGCAACTATGAAACGAAACAGTAACGTTTAAGTGCGTGATTTGTCGTACCGCCGCGTCGCACTTACACACGCGAAGCCTGGTAATTAACGATTCCGTATGGAAATGTCCTCATATGTCTCTATGTTGCTTATCTTCCGTAAGACACTCGCCCAGCGCGATAGACAAGATAGACAAGTTGCACCGTGAAACATTTCACCTCCTTTCGTACGTGAAAGTCGCGTTTCGGACGCAGTTCGGCGAGGTCCACGCGATATGCACCTGTCCGCCGTGTGCATTGTGAATTAATTAATTCAGTCGCCACGCGATCGTTCCTATCTTGTGACGCCTTAAATTATGCACCGCGCAGTATCTTGACATGCGTTGTTGTATTAATCGCGAAGAATTTTAAATAATGTTCACAAGTAGAAACGGATCATTCGCGAACAATTTAACAAGTTAACAATCTGGATGTGCCTGAGAGGAAATTAAACATACATATTGCCATGTGTTTCAACGATTGATGATAATATAAATTAAAAAGAAACGACATGAGACATTTAGAGGATTTTCAGTCTGTACAGTAAGAAGCCCGCTTTATACTGTATTTTAGCAACTCTCTTTTAATGTCGAACATGCCGAACTATTTAAGCTTAAGGGAGTTGACGCTACAGGTATTTTTTACCATCGAACCTTCGTAAAAGCGGGTCATCAAGTATATTTAATAGAGCAGTAAACAAATTTATTCATTAAATGAGGAGGAACCATTTTTTGTGAAATTTACTTAATAAAATATATTTACTTATACACGATAGCATCGTGTCGTTGCTGTACAATAATTTGTACTTGCTCGCATTTGTTTGATTTCAAATCCTGCGTAAAATCAAGTTTATGTTAATGAGCAATCTACTCCAATGTAACATCCTCTTGTACTTGGCCTATACGTTTGCATTTTCGATGCTTTTTTGAGGATTTCACTTCATTCGTAGAATAATGTTAAGTATAGAATTGTGTTGTTTGAAATACTTGTTATTAAAGAAATAAGAGAATAAAGAAATCCGGGAATGCAGGTATGATGGAATAAAAATAAGGGAATTCAGGAATGAAGGAATAAAAGAATGTAGGAAAATAAAGGAACAAACAGATCTGATTAATATGGTGATATCACGATGATGTATGATTATGTAGAAGAATATACCAAATTTTCCTTTAAACGTTATTTCCCTTTAAGAAATATAGTAATATGAATTATGTATTTATAAAATTTCGACAAGTTTTTTGAAGAAGTGATACAAAAAAATCAGAGACTCTTCCGGAGTCAGGAAAAGTTCATTCTCTAGGTGCGTTTCAGGTCAAGTGTACAAGGTACTCACAGCATTTAAATATTGCAAGATAGCGCAGGATTTGCATACGTTTGGTTTTTAAATTTTTAATTCGAAAATTTTAGTAAACATAGTGAGTGTACAAAAACGGTTCAATTACACAAAAACCATCTTATTAAAAATGTCTAAATTTCAAATAATTGTTCGTATGAATTGTTGAAGAATGCTTTTGATTTCTAGAAATTTTAGAACTTCAATATGGTCCTATGTATATCGTTGAAAATGTTTTTCAATTTACATACAACAACGTCATCGTGTCCTCTAAACGTACCTATACTTCAACAATTTATTTTAAGAAAAAATAGTGTTGTCAAAATAACGCAGTTTTTATTACCGTATACCTACCTGCAGAAAAATATTCTAATTTCATTGTTAAGACGTATAGGTAATATCATAACACTGTTATAAACTGATACGGAACGATTTGTCGATTCGATATCCGAGATAGTAAAGTTTCAAAGCATGTAACAAAGGTTTGTTAACAGTACCGATAACTATACGCTTTTCCGCAGACCCAATCACTTGCTGCACATCGGGCAACCCGATAAAGAAAAATTTGCTTACTTTTTCTTGGAAGACCAGTTTACAGAAGAATTTGATTATGTACTAACAAAAGTTTGTAGAACTTTAAAGACACGCTTTGACATGTAACAAAGTTCTAAAAATTAAATACCTTTTTACAGCAATTGAAGGAACCATTATATTAAATTTATAAATTATTGACAACACTTTAAAATTTTTCGAATGACGTACTAACACGTGCATCACGAAGGTGCCTTTCTTTCCCTCTTTTTCGTATAATTCGTTCTCTCCGTGGCGTACTATGGCTCGGCATATCAACAACACTCCATACAACGACTGCATACTTTGTCTGCATCTTTCAGTTGCTCCGTCACGCTCGTGCTCGCACTAGTCAAACACACCGACGTGGATCGAGCATGCAAGTGTAACAGCACGTTTGACAACCGAGAAAGGTATCGATGCGGAATTCATCATGGCCCGAATTTCTCTCGCATAAGAGCCTTTCTTTTTTTCGTTCTGTCTGTCGCGTTCGCACTAACAAGGGGAGTCTCAGACTGGGTCCTCGGCTTTCGAAGTCCAGCAAAAAACCAGTCGTAGAGGAGCCCAAATGTAGTCGATCCTGAAAGTTATAGGCGTTTCTCGCCAGCCGTTTGTTTATAAAAAATGTTGAAATGTTGAAATTTCTATCTAATGCGATAACACTATTTCAATCAGGCCGGCAGCCCATATAACTAGTGAACGGACTCGTAAGCGGAAACGCTCGGAATACTAGGGTTCGAATCCTTTTGGTTACTATTTTTTTTTAAATTATTATAGTATTTTTATTTTACGCGTGTATTTATTATGTGTAATTTTTACTAATGTTTACAAATTTAATAATTTAAATTAGTACACAATGGAGGGAAACATGTCAAAATGAAAATTCGGGAAATAATTTACAGAATTTTACATTAAAATTAAAACTACCGATTCCACCGAACAATTATGCGACGACTCCGAAAACAGTAATTTTGTAGATACTAGCTAAATAAGAAAATCACCTTTCTTTAGATACAGTCAGTCAAGGTCGTTCACAATTCTGTCGATTTTTGGGGTGCTCACCCACTACCCCACCACTTTTAAACAAGGACGGCTCAGAAGCGTAACGTAAACATATACGCACGTTGTGTCCCTTCCGCATGCATGCTTTTTAACACATTGCGTACGGGAGACGAGAATTCTCGTCTTTAGCAAACCGAACGTTGAGGCCGGGAGACGAGAATCTCGTCTTCAGTTTTTTCGACTCAATCGACGATTTAAGGAACTAAAAATAGACTTTCTTGTTACGTTACCAGGGTAACGAAGTCTTGCGTATCCCCTTAACAAATGATGAGCAAAAAAATGGATGTCAACTTTCTGAGAGCGTCAAAATTATAACCATTACATATAGGACTAAAAATGCGCGGGCCCTGGGAGCGCGTCGCGCGAACAGAAGCGCCGTACGCAATGTGTTAAATTTGTGTGTACCTGTTCACGGAACACTCCCGAGCCGAAGAGGTCCCGAAACGTCTAGCTGCTCGCTCACTGGTCCTTATTTAAAAGTGGTGGGGCAGTGGGCGAGCATCCCGAAAATCTTCCGAAATGTGAAGAACCTTGACACCACTGGTCTAGACCAAACATACGACGAACATGAGAAACTTTCTCTTTTTGAAACTGCGCCCCTACACAGCGAATTTTCAGAATATTGTAAACTTTTACAACTTTACCGTAAAATTATGTTACTATACAAAAATTGCGGATCGTCGAAATTTCAAAGCCTACAAACGCGCGGACAAATATTCCAATGCCCAGAGTTAACAGGGAAATTTCTGAGCTCGGAAACATCAACCCGTGAAAATTCCCCACACTCCGAAGTACTAACGCGTAACCACGTCCAGATTAAACAATTTCATGCCGTATAAATAGCACACCGCAGAAATTTTTAATTAATTAAGAATCCTTTCGTTTCCCGAACACTCGCGTTACTAAAAGTACACCTCTTCAAAGCTGCCAAGTTTCATCAGCATCGGAAGGGATCTGTTTACGAACGTTTCCGGTTAGCGATACATAGCCATTGCCCGACTAATGTCGAAGACGCAACAGTGTGGCCAAAACCAGCGAAAAGTGTAGTATGTAGAAACAACCGCACGTGCGCGGTGCACCTGGAAAAACAAGTGTGTTGGCGGAAACGGTGCTTTTTCGTCTGATTAAAGCAAGCCGAGCGATCTTTTAGCATAAACATTCGGTCCGGACCAACGTTGTATCCATGCGTAAACCTGATGCCGACGTGCGTTGGTAGCAGATCGGATGTATTTTCCGGGAGCCATAGTGACGGTAGCATAGTGGCGCAGTTAAATAACATCACCGAGCGTGACTCGAAAGGACAGGATGCATGCTGATAGTAGAAAATGCTTGTGAAGCTAACGGACCACGAGTGAAAAAACGGCGAAAGAGTATTAAAGTGATTTCGTCTCTTTGTATTTCATGCTTTTACGCTTTTCACCGAAGTATTTGTATTCCTCCTCCCCCCTCTTCCCTCCCCGTTTTATACTTTAACGTACTCGAAGAGGTGTTGCAAAAATGCATGGTGACACTTTCGCTTCGCCAGTATTTTGATTAGATCCTGTGTACAATGGTATCAAAGATGATGTGAGATTCGATATTATTTCTTATCTCGATCGAAGACTGTCAAAGTCGCTTTCCGTCTGCATTCGCCCAAAATTAGCTCTATTCGTTTATGAAATCTTGGGCGATTGAAAACAAACTGACGTAATTAGACCCTGTCCAGGCATTTCTTGAATAAACACACGACTAAAATTTTCGTAACGCGGTACTTACATATATGTCTATTGTCTGGATTTACCATTACCGGACTAGAGAAAGTAGACTCTCGTTATCTGTTTGTCCTGCAGCGCTGTGGAATTCCCAAAAATGTAAACTTGTCGAGAGCTTTTGCCATTGGCGCCAGATTATCAAAGCACCAGGTGATTTTTTGTTCTTGTGCAATTATCGCGTGTGAAATAAAATTCGTTCGACGGGGATGGTGCTCGACTGGAAAATTATCGAGAGTTCACCTATCTCGAACTATCTTGACAACGACTACTCTAAGAGGCGAGACCTGAAATGGAAAAGTCTGAATTAGAATGCGAAACAATTACGGCTGATGATTAAAGTTGTCCATGGTTACGAATTTAGGAAGAATCAAGAGTTTGAAACAAGCTGTCGCTTTACGTAACTACGTTGGGTGGAGCACTATTTAATAAAACAAACAAAAACACAACAGGAAGTCTTTTCGGGAAGTGTACATTTGTAATTTTGAACTAAGTTTACGAATTTTTGTTGCTAAAAGCTGCTAAGCTCCGAGCGTGACGATCGGTAATTTATTTATTCCGAATAGTGCGTTAAGCGGAAGAACAATAAAATATTACTTGGACGCGAGCACACTGTCCTGTTTACACAATTTCGTGTCGCCGTAGCAAGATTCATTTACTGAGTTATTACTGGATTCGCAACAATTGATTTTCTATTCGACGCTCTAATAAACGGCGACAATGGTCATTTCATTCGCGCTACAAGGGAGTTGTTAACAAAAAAGGGAGAGAAAACAATAGTTTTCATGGTGGCAAACTAGGTCCATTGTTTTCCTTATCGAATACTTTGTGCTACCGTGTGCGTTTGTGTGCGGAACAAAAATTGGAAAAAGTGAATCTATGTACATTTTTTTTACGAAACTTTGACAAAGGTTAATTTGACATTTTTGCACCTTCTTTTATCGATTATTTCAATTTGACGATGTAATCTTATAGACCGCAGGGGAGCTGTGTACAATTTATTTTAGTTTATTATTATTTATGTACATACCTACTTTGATTCATGTATGGCGTAAATCGGTGCTATCTATTTTAAGTATTAAATTACCGTTTCGGTGGAAATCTTTTAAGAGTGTCTTTATTAAAGTCTTCATACGTATAGAAGCACTTGAGATGCAATGTTTAATTTCGACTCGTCCAACCGACGCTTCTTTATATGTATTAATAGTTTCTTTAAAAGCATGGTTGAATGAATCCTTATCGCGTTTGATACGACATACTTTCCATCGAATCGAGTAAGAAAATATTTTCATATCTCCCAAGATTTTCCAGAAATATCACTCGCTATAATATCTTGATTACCTGCAGATCGAGAGGTTATTAGATTTTCAACGAGCAGATTGTTTTCGGCAGACACGCGTATCATCATTTCCAGATTTGTTCAATTTGGATACAGGGTAAGGGAAATTTGGATCGATTACGCGTTGAAATAAATGACGTTTAGGTAGTCGCAGTTGCATTAAGGGCACCGATCGGAAAGTGCTTGACTGGCGAGTACAATTGGGAAACAGGCACGTGGAAGAACGCCGTGACTCCAGAACGTTTGAATAAACTTTTTCACTCACCGGGCACGGCGATAGCGGATTTTCCGTCACGAAATTATGTCCGCGTTATCTAGCCCGATTCGTTTGGCACTCCCCAATTTTTATTTCACGCGTAATGAGACTGACCTGATTAGTTAATTCTTCGCGATGCATCCATTTGCGGGAGATTTTCAGGAGACCAACGGTGACTTGTGTTATTTCGGATTTTTTAGTATTTTCACAGCTGAAATGAAAATTGATGGAATAGTATCGTTCTTTGTTGTAGTTTTTTGAGAAATTTTGAGAGACCACTTTTGCCTCGTTTAAAGTAAAAACTTCAGGTTAGCGCAAGCAGTTTGCACCATTTTCCATCGACTCGTCCTATACAAAACTGTATTAGAAATGGAATTTATACAAAGAATAGTGTTTCCAAATGAACGCTTTGTCGTCTTCTGTTAGGAAAAATTATAAAATTGTATTGTTCGCGGGTTTTTAGAACGAAACGCACAATTCCTTTCTTCCACATCTGACTTTTTGATGGAGGAGAATTGTTCTTTCTCGCGAATACAGAGTTTTCCGTTGTAAAACATGGACGCAAGTTCTTTTGTGAATTATACTTTGCGTGGTGTGCGACGATGTCACGCTATGAAGTGAAATTCCGGGTTTGTTTTATAAACAATTACGGACTTTAGAAATAATATATCAATTTATTTCTTATTTTACTTTCAGCTCTTGCCAATTGCTTTCCATTACTTTTCTATTTCGAATTAATTACAGTTTATTATCGAGGGTAAAAATAAATGTTATCTTGCTTTCATCGTAGATTCGACGGTGATATTGGTTATTAAAACATACTTCACTTAACGTGCAATTTTTGATCCGTACAATCAAGTTATTTTTTAAGCAATATGATTAACCGGAGGAACAGAGCCTTGTATTAATTTTTGTTCGAGGTTGTCGAATAGTTCGTTCGCATAAATCACCATAGTCCATAACAAAGGGATTAGTTTAATTGAATTTCACGTTTAGAGCAATCATGATTACCATCGTAAGAAATGTAACTTGACAACGGTACAGGGATGCCTTACAAACGGTTTGGGCATGCTGTCGTATCGTTTACTGGTTACTGTATGTACATTTTCGGTGTTACGCGCTTTATTTTTCTCGCTCGTTATGCATTTTTTTGTTTATTATCCTGAAACAAGAAAATATATAGCTAATATCAATGCACCGAGGTAACTGTGATATGTACTACGAAGATTGGAATATTCTTTCACGTTAAAAGGAAGTTCCTTGACATCCTACAGTTCCGTAGTTACTTCACGAGATATCAAGTACTTTGGAAATTCGACCGAAGTACGGTACTTAACGCGAGGTGAATGGTTTATGGATATCTCCGTGTCGTATGAAGGCACGCTCGTCCAATTTGTGTTAATTTGCATAGATAGATTTATTCCCGACCGGGTTCCTAGCTCGTTTCTTCTAACTTTGCGTTAGAGCGGTTCCTGGTAACGCCAGATACCGAAACGATGCCAATTGATATCGAAAAGAAAGCTAATTAGCTAATTAATTACGGTTATTAATACACATTTCATTACAGGAGCTTTAAATTTAAATACGTCGTAAGGGTGTATTTATAGGTGTGAGGAAAAGCTGGCCAGCTTCGCTGACGAAAAAGTAATTATAATTATGTAACAGTCTGTTGAAAATATCCCGCACAATAAACAGAGTTATAATTTGATGGTTGCAACTTTTACGCCCGGAAATTTGTGCAGGCCGATGCCACTCCGTAGAATTCAAAGTTTCTACGTGTGAACGACCTCGAAGAGGCATCAAATTCAAGTGAAATTCATTGTTAAAAAATTAAGTACTAATTTCGCAACATTTTTACGTTAACAAAATTTAAAAAACTAGGACAAGCAGTGTAATTTATCGAAACGTTTCAACTAAAATTTTTCATTCAATTGGTGGATTGCCGGACAATTCTCGGTCGCGACATCGATAACATAATCATCACCAATAATAAAAATAAATTCTCCGTGGTATGAAGTATCGGAAGATATATGCGGAGTATTAGAAGGACGAGTGAAAAGCTACATACGGGGCAAGACGCGTGTCAAAATGTAATGTGGCCACAATGTTAATTGTCCTGTGTAAATCCACTACTTGAAATATGCAATAATTACATTGTCATTTCGATCAGAGGCCAATTTTCGCGCAGTTAATTTTCAATCACACTGCAATAATTATGATAATATGATTCTTACGAGAATTACCCTAATTAATGGATGCAACTGATCCTCCTCGATTTGCAATTATTTACATTCGTAATCATATTATTTTCCCGTTCGAATTCATAATTAAGGGTGTTTTGCGTAAGTGCGTTTAGAGCGTTTAATATCGAAGAAAATGGTATGTATTTACAATCGAGAAAAGTTTTCTTCTCTATGATACGTAATAGAAAGTTCTCAGAGCAAAACCAGTATCACCAGTATCACCCAACAATGATCGCCTGACGTTTCAGACTGTTGTCTGCTCCATTACATTTTGCACCTTAAACCGTTATCCACCGAGCGGTATGCCGGATAATAGACCGTAGAGGTCAAAAAAGGCAAATTTTTTCTTCGCCGACTCGTTCGAACGGGTCCGCAATGAGTCGGGAATTTATCCGCGTCCGTGTTGAATGGAATTTCTGAGGTTCGCGTTCCCCCGTATTCGTGTATTATGCACGCGATGTCATTTGCTGAAAAATGGGCCAAGCGGTGTGCTAGCCATGTAAGTTACATCGCACTTGTAAATTACCTGGAACCGTCTTAGATCCAGCAGTCTGGTGTGTCGACCTCGGCATCCGGCTCCCCTTGTATTCGCCTTTCGTACTTCTCCTCTCTCCTCTCTCCTCTCTCCTCTCTCCTCTCTCCTCTCTCCTCTCTCCTCTCTCCTCTCTCCTCTCTCCTCTCGGTAAATCTCGGTTGTAACGCGAAGGAACACTGTGTTCGCGCGACTTTATTAGTTTTGTTATTTTTCGCCGGAATCCCGTGGCCTACTAACTAGACTTTGTAATCGTACGGCGCACTTAGGAGAGGAATTAGGCAAAATTATAATGCAATGTCCGTGGCCCTCGGAGTGGTACACCAGAGGAAGAACGGAAACATGTACTTGTGGATGCGACGGAGAATTTGACGCGAAATTAGAATTTCTTTTTCCGCGATTTCTTTAGAATTCCGGTCTCCTCATAGTGGAAACTAACATTTTGTGATAAGCTTTGGTTTATATGTCTCGCGTTAATGGAATTTGTATTAATGTGAAAATGTCGACGATTATTATTGCTGTAAGAAAGAAATTTCTCGGGAAACATGACAGCATTTTTACATCAATTTGTCATTTGAGACACTGTCCGACTGGAAGATCTGTTTCTTTTTTTTCAAGAGTGTGAGGTGTCAAAACTAACGACAACGGAATATCACCATGCATCATGTTCAAATCTTCTATGTCAAGAAATTTCATTTAATACTTAAGTACGACACATATCGAAATACAACTTGTCACACAATTCTGCTCTCGAACTTCCACGTTTTCTATTTCCACGCCAAAGCATCGGCAAACTGTCTGAATTTACGCTCTCTAAACAGCGTCGCCTACCTACGTCTTGAAAAATTAACTCAGTTTCGTAGTTCTCGTTTCTCTTGATCGTTCCCTTGTGTTGCTTTCCACCATTCGACAGCTATGTCAATCTACGCACATTTCACTGGAATGTTCCCGCCCAGGATGATTTCAGCGGTAGTATTATCGGCGTGCAAACAGACAGGTTGATTAGTCGCATTTTCAACTGGACCGAAAGCTTTCAGAGTTACGGCTTACGATACGTCCGGTACGAGGAGGTGGTTATCGCGGATGAATATCCAGGCGAATTTATTGTAGTTAGGTTCCATTCTCATTTGATAACGCACGATACGTTTACACGATACGTTTGATGCATTGCGTACGGTAACCGGACTCCGTGCTTAGCCGACTACAGCATTTACAATTCTAAATAAGGCTTTATTTCCCTTTACCGCGTGTTGCGTAATCACGTTTTTACGGCGATGTCGGTACGCCGGGAATTTAACGTTTTTGTTTAAGCGGGATAGGATTTCAACAGTTGAATATAATTGTTTATTCCTGTTTTTGTCTCGACAGGTTTGGATAATGCATTTCAGAAGCGACATAATTCCGGAAACTGGCGGTAGTTTTCATTGTAGCGTCGAGGTCGAGTTTAACCAGTTTGTAGAACATTGCACGCGTTTTATAGCAAAAGTAAAGTTTTCCAGCTATACAGACTCGTAATTCTGTCGATCGTTATACGATCGACTTGAAATTTATAGACGATACGTAGAGAAGTATTAGCTTCTCGTCAGCGCACGGCAGTTTTTGAGTAAAACGATTTCTTTTCGAAGTGTAATTAACAGATCAAGACAAGTTTTCCTTAATTTTGTTTTTGAAAAAAATCTTCTCATGCTCATTTCTGTTGTTAGGCTGAGACATTATTATTAACAAGTGACGGTCCAGCGAGATATTTTCAGTAGAACAATAAAATACTATTGCATAATTTATCTTTATCTTTATTAAAGGAATTTATCATTAGGCAGCTAGACAGACCCAAACGTAAGAGGTACAAGTTATTCAATACATAGTACTACTGTTAATATGTTAACATACATGTAAGGATACCACGTTGTACGGACAAAATATTCACATGCGCAATTTGTCGTTGAGTAATTAAATTTATAATATTGGTAAATATGATATTCTGTTTTTGATTTGTAAGAACGTGCACGGTTTAGTCGAAGGGTATGGTCGAGTAGTAACCGAGTATTTTGTGATTTTACTTGTCTATCGTTTGCTCGTGTTCTAGAAATTCATACAAACATTTCGAATAATAATTTCCAAACGTCCATTTGTAGATGTACTATACTTAGATGTTGCATGTTGTCGAAATGTCCTTGGTACATCTTTGTAAATACGTACAAATGTATGTATACATAATGTGTACAATAAAAGTAGGTGAAAGTATGATGTGAGTCGATATAAGTCAGACACGCTATTAGATTAGAATGCACGCTAAGTCGTTGACATATTCTACTTGAAAACGAACGAAGGCGGATTTCAGGCAGGGAAATTTAAAGCCCGATGCACTCTTCATAAAGAAAGTTCGCCTATATTCCGGGTGATGAGATTTCATTAGTACGCCCTTGAAAATCTGGTTCTTGCAATGTGCAAAAATAATAATAAATAAATTTCGTTTCCCAATTAAATTCGAATTCTTTTATTGTAAATTACTGATTTCAAAGAATTTGTGCCATCCATATATTCTGACGTTTCTATCGCCGTTATTCTTTACGGTTAAAAAAGTTGCCCCCTTGTTTTTTCTTTTATTGTCCGTGCATACATTGCGCGAAATTTACTGGACAGCGTCCATGGTAACCCGAAAAATTTGTTGCGTACCGATTGGGTGATTGTTCGTTAAATCCGGCACACGAGGAACTTTATTTGCTTCATTCGTCACCGGGATACCATTTTTGCCTGCATCTCGTTTTTTTTGCGGTTAGATTTTTATACGGTTACAAGTCACAAGATATATGTATTTAAAAACCTTTTTCGCTCTTCGTAAGTTTTATTTTCCGTTGTTCACGGATATTTCACAGCCAAACACGTTTTGTAACGTTTAATCGATTCAGGGATTAACCGACAAGTTTTTTACGCCTATTGCAGATAAAATATCTAAAGTTTCTAAAAGGAATTAATCATGGTACTTTTAACCCATATTTTTTTAGATATCTTTTACTTTGAGGCGTATTAATTTTTCAAAATCTGATCAGCTTTAATTGACAGTATTTAATTGGCAAAAATTTGATAATCATTTGTTAAGAAGTTGTGGGTTCGTTGTCATTTGTTCGGAAATTGTCAGTGTAATTACATTGTCCACATAACTACTGATTTTTTTTGTTGACCTCTGTAAAAAGTGAAAAATGTAAGTTCGAACTTTGGTTGTACAGATATACATTACGGTGGTCGTTAAAAATTAAATCTTTTTCAACGCCCCCCAAAAAGTTTCCTTATGATGCAAACACACTGGGGATTTTTTTAAAATGAAAAACAACACATGCCTCAAGACGATTTTAGTTAATTTTTTATATAATTACGTTTTTGGGAATTTTTATGCGAATACGATTTTATTCGAAATACAAACAATTATAGAACCCAAATCAATAAAAAAACGTTAGTTAATTAAAATAACAATAAACAAAAATTTAAATACAAAATTTTTCCCAGTTGATTTGATCTATTAAATAAAAAAATTAAAGATATTCAAATTGATATTTTTATTTTAAAACTAAATTAGTACAAACGTAATTTTAATATCTAGATTTCTTCACTCCAAGGTTTAAGTAAACTTTCTTTCGTATTCTTAATGCTTTTACTTCTATAATCAATTATTAATAAAAAAAAAATTTTGAATTTAAATTTTTGATTGTTGTTATTTTTATTAACTAATGTTTTTTATTTGGGTTCTATAATTGTTTATAATATTTCGAATAAAATCGTATTCTCATAAAAATTCCCAAAAACGTGATTATATAAAAAATTAACTAAAATCGTCTTGAGGCACGTGTTGTTTTTAATTTAAAAAAAATATATATCCCCAGTGTTTTTGCATTATAAGGGAACTTTGTGGGGGGCGTCGCAAAAGATTTAATTTTTAACGACCACCCTAATGTACATACATACATATGTATAACGTAATATTGTATTCTATGGCGAGCGATTAATATTCTAATTCTAATTTCTCATTCAACATCAAGTACAACCAAAAACAAAAATCGACCGTACGAGTATGTGGGTCGGACGCGAGCTGCCATTCAGATATATGTGACGATTTCCGCAATACAGGAGTGGTATCTACCGTGAAACGTATTCAGTTTAATTGTGTGATTGTTTCAACTATCAATTGGTAGGATAGATTCGATGTTACGGAATTGAGATTCCGCCGGGTTTGTGGAAACATTGCATAAATGTTTTAATTCGTGGACACATCAAAGCTGAAACGTTTTAATTTCAATATGTATCCGAAATTCGAAATTCGAAAGCGTCAAAATATCGTCCGCTGGTGAAATTATTCGAGTGCAAAATTTCCAGTGCCTAAAAACTATAATCCCACAGTTACTTTTAAACATAGTAATCTCATGGCTTTCCAAGTTTTGCCTAAAAATATTTCTACATCGCAATTCCAAGCATTCGAAGTTTTTTAAAGATAAAGAATCGGCTGGCTCAGAAATTTGAAAACGGAACAATTTCTAAGCTTAGTAATATCGTCTTGGACATATTTTAAAGCGTGAGAACTTCAAGTCCTCCAAATTTCAAATCTCATGTCATTTCAGAAAATTTAATTTCAAATTTTAAATTCTAAACACATTCGAGCGGAAAAATATCAGGGCGTACAAATTTTGATTAAACGGTTTGTTTATCACTGCGCAAACATGCCAAACCAATCGCAACGTACAGGTTTCAGGGTATAAAAATTCTGCCCCACAGAAAGTTCATCTCACATAGGTACGCGCCGAAGCACACAATTTTCCATAATTTGAAAGGACCATTTAAAAATGAGATATCTAAAAGTACCAATAAAATCGAATAAAATAAGTTTTATCTTCTGCCCTATTTTATATTCTGCCGTATATATATGTATAGATAGCGAACACGTGAAATCGAAACCAGAGAGCGAATGAATTATTCCGTGAATTTTGAATTTCGTAAAATTGAAAGATCCCAATGAAAAGAGAGGAATCATAAAAGATCGAATATTCAATTAGCAGTGTAATATCCCATTTACCGAAAATCCTTGTATCTGCCCGTTCATGTCGCATACAAATTCGGTAATTACACAATTCTATATTTTAATAACGAGAAGAATGCGGTAGAGTATTAAATGGTAAATAGGACAATGAGAACTCTCTTGATAAATTGTTGGGAATTTAATTTTATCATGATTTAACAGTATCATTAAACAATGCGAGCGAATTAAAATTCAGTCCAATTTAATTACAAATGAATTGAGGTAAGTATTTTATGTGTCATCGAAGAAAACAGTCGTATTTGAATCATCCTGTATAATGTGTAACAACTTGTAAGTCAGAAACATTCTTTGTGTAGCAACACTTTGAATGTCGAGTATGAGAAAGGTACAATCGATATATTAAACAAATAATTTCGGTGATATATTGTACGAGTCAAATGTTTTGTCAGTTGTTAAAATAGACTCTGTGTTGGGTTACGAAATATATTTTTTTTATTGATGTATTTCTTCGTATTTTTGCAGTGTGCGATAATGAAACAAATATACGAAGTTTTTTCGTTAGTAAATATTTGATACAGTCTATACGTTAAAAAAACTTGGCTAAAATATCAGAGTTCGCTTGTTTTTGCGCGTTGAAACTTTTTGGCTTTGATGTATACATATCTACGTTGCAGTGTAAGGTTTACTAAAAGTTTTCAAAAAAACGACCTGGGAATGTAATTGTATTGGTATTTTTGCTTATTTCCAGATAAAAGGATTAAGCTATGGCAATTGAATAGATTACAGGCCTTTGCACGTTTCACGGCATACAAATTTCAGACTCCAAATATGTTCACCGCATTGAAATTTCAATGCATTATTCGGATCACAAACAGTAGTATAGGAAATAATTTTGAAGCCCAGAAATTGTCGTTGCGTAGAGATGTCGATACGTCGTCACTCCAGATCTTTAAAGTGAGGACAAATTAATGCGTTACAATTTCAAAACCAAGAAATTACCTACCATCGCGTAAAAGTTTCCCCACAATTTTGTGTTTCCGCAAAAATTCGTTGCCCCGCTTAACAAATTTCACAAAAAAGCCTTCTTCCTCCGATAAAACGCGAATCACTCAAATGATTAAAAAAAATCAAACGAACTAAAGTCGTTTCAGGAAAACTTCTACCGGCTATCCTTGAACGCTTCGCTGAATGGAAAAGATACCGTAGACTCGAGATAAATCCTACTTACAATTAGTGAAACGAGGGATGAATTCCCTGCCGAAGAAGCCGAGAGTTAACAAATTATTATATTCACGAAGGAAGATTAGACGGAAAGAGGAATTAGGTTCGTTAAATTCCTTTGTTAGGAATTCGCTTTGTAATAAGTCCGAGTTCCTGACGGACTTTTCGATTAAACAAATGCCGGGCGGGTCGTTGACGGTGGCGAGGGGCGACTGACGAATTCGCCTTTTGAAATTTCTGCTGATCGACGCAAATAAATTGATTGATGGGATTAATTTCCGGAAGCTAGTAACGAACGATGATCGTATTAGCCAATGTCGTATTAATACCTGCGGAACCGAAATGATTCGCGGTACGTATAATGATTTCAAAAGCATTTTTCGAATCGTGGCACTCGCCGCTAAATTTCGTACTATCGTACGTTTTCATTATTTTCACGCTCCGTTTAACGGGAAAGTGGAAAGCTCAGGTAATGTCTTCGGCATTGAATAATTCGTGAAATTTAAAAAAATAGATATTTGATAATAGATTTGTTTAACATTCTACCGTCAAATTAGCGAATTCACGTAATACTTTATAACGTACTATCACTTCTTTGTAGAGAATGAGCTTGATTTCGTAATTAAAGTAACATAAGTTTCTTTGTATTATTGGAATAATTAAGAGAAACAGGAATTCATTGTCTTCTGGTTGAAGTTTTCTGAATAAAATTTCGGACGTGAAAGGAAAGGCTGTCAAATTTACGAAATTACAGGCATTCTATTTTCAAGGAAAACCTGCAGCTTCGAATAGTAATTAAATTTAATAACAAAAATGTGGGCTGTAGTGATATATGTAAAGTTAGGTGCAGTTATAGTGTAAAGTTCAAAAAAAGTAATGTATAGAGTGAAACTAGTTTGTAAAATTTAAGGTCGTTCGCTTGAATCCAAAAACATCTCTTTACATTTGATCACAGATTGGCGTACTCAATATTCCGCGTAAATATACGCGTATTTGTGCGAATGCATGGTAAACGAGTCAATATTTTAACTTGGGCAATATACTTCGTTTTAATTCAAAGTTTACGATGAAACCTATCCGCATTGCAACCAATTTTTTGCCTGCGAAATATCGTTTTAAGCGTACAGTGAGCTATTAACTTTATTAACAGTGTTGTTTAAACAATTTCACGACGTTTATTATTGAATTTAAGATGATTTTTTGGAATTGCATAGTTTTCAGGAATTTTTTCACTTTGAGTTAATAGCGAAGCCCGGTTCGCTATAAAAGTATCACAGTGGCCCTTTAAATTGAACGACCGAGTGCGTTCGAGTCTATACAGTTATCAAAGACTTCACCTCTTTTTGTGAAATGTTCTGTTTCAGGAAAGTTTGGTGAACATGACGAATGAGAAATAAATATTCGTAATTGGCTATTTAGTTTTACATAGTCAAAATACATACGAGGGTGGTTTGATAAGTCTGGTAAAAATTGAACAATGTCGCATCGCAAAAAATTTTGAAATACATAAGCTCAAAGTGGCATTCATTTGGCTGGTAAATATCACGTTTTGCCCAAAAGCGACACTTCGTTTAGATTTGGTAGACGTTTGAAACGAGCGACTTAGTAGGTCTTAGGACAACGCACCATTTCACACTTTCGCAATCGCAATGTCAAAAATACACGAATTGGGCTTGGAATTGATTCCGCATACACCCTACTCTCCTGATATGGCTCTCTGTGATTTTTTTATTTCTCAACTTGAAAACATGGCTCGGTGGGAAGAGATTCTCGTCGAATGAAGGAAATATCGATGTCGTAAATGCGTACTTGCAGACTTTGACAAATCATACTTTTTTGACGTGATAAAAAAATTAGAATCTCGCTAGGTTAAGTGTGTCGATCTTAAAGGAGACTGTTGACAAATAAAGGTTTGTTAAAAAAAAAAAAATGTTTACCTACTTTTTTACCAAACTTATCAAACGACCCTCGTATATTGGTTCTGTTCGAATTAAGGCAGACTTAATAAAAATGGAATATAAAGTGTGTTAAATGACGCTATATGTATATCGAAATCGAATTAACCAGAATCCAATATATCGAAGTCGATAAGTTTAAACGTGTACGGGAAATTATACGATAGGTAATTCATTTCGAAGCAGTAACGTGGAATAACAGTTTTTTTTAGTCTGTCGCGGAATTGAAAAAAAACACATGCCTAATTACTTGTTATTTCAAATAGAGGAAATTATGCGTGTTAGACATGTAAATAGAGACGATTTGAACGCTAGAAACGTGGAAATATTAAAGTTAAAAAAAGCAACAAGAAGTCGATGAGGAGGCGTTCAATATTAGGTTTAAACTGTTTCCTATTTATATTTATATTTTTATTGCTGGATCACTGTTGTAATTAACGACGGAATATTTACTGCATAAAACGATGCTATGTTAGTTATTGATTGAAGCAAGTATTGGTATTATTGATTTTTATTAAAACCTTCTTAATGAGAACTGAATTTTTAGAAATGTGCGTCGATGAATTTAGGCTCGTTGAAATGTTGGTTTTATGGAGTTTCCGTGGCTAATTCATCGTACAGGTACATTGAAATTTCCCCGCTAGAACTGTTTTGCATTAGAAACTTGTACACGCCGCGCTTTCTGCGATCTGAATGCTACGCGTTCATTTTGTCATGCGTTCAAATATCTGCACTTTCATATGTTGCGGTTCGAAATTTCTTTCAGTTGAAATTCTTACCCTATCAAGTGCCCACGTTTAACTCTGCCATAAAACCTTTCCCCAAAACGAAACTAACGAAAATTTCTCTCTCCTTTCCGCAAGTTTCCATTGTTTCATTCGCGGAATTGGTCCACCCTCTGAATATTCCTCTGTTCGTGCACGCATCTCGCGTAGCGATGTGGACGCGGCATAACGAACAGTACTTTGACGGAATACGCGATACGTGCAGTAGCCGGAGATTGCCGATCGTAATTTCGTTATTAATTTAATCGCGTTGAACGCTAATTACGTCAGCTGCAAACTGCTTGCACGTCGTAAATTACACGCCGATTGAATAATAGTCGCTAAGCAACTGACGAAACATTTATTTCCCTATTGAAATATGGCAGTCAGGATCAGGGAGAATATTGCCGAAGTATCCTTTTCCTGTCTTTCGGTGCGGATTTAAAATTAGACGCCAGGGTCAATATGTCAATGTATTTCGAAGAAACGTTGGCAATTTTATAAATCGAGATATACATAAATATTTAAGTATGATTCTCAAACTTGTAAGCGTTAAAATCATTTTTTTATTTACTATTTATAACTTATCTTTAAAAACTAAAGGATTCTAGAGCACAATTTACAAAAATAATGGTTGATTGAAATTCTAAGATATAATTCACTGTTAAACTTGGGACTATTTGTTAACAATAAATTTCAAACATATACCTAACTACATTATTGACGAATTTGCACAAATTTTTCATGTAATAACAATTCAAATAAATCGACGCGTAGCAATGTCCCACCATCAAATAGCCAAATACAAAACTTACTAGTCCACTCATTAGTATAACTCGATGTCGTTAAAATACCGCGAAAAGTGACTCCTTTACCGCAAAGTAAACGCAATTTTCCACAGACGAATCCGCATCGTTTCAAGCTGCCACGAGGGCACTCGGCCGAAGGATTAAATTTGATATCGCGATCAGTCCGCGCGTCGGATTGACGGCAGCCGACACACGGATACGACGCACAGTGGGGTATTCGACCCGAAAAGCTGGAAAAAAGTCAATTTCAAAAGTTTACGTAATCCGCAAACTTTTTACTGTCTGGGGTTGTTAAATATGTCTAGAACAATGTACTAAATTGATTTTAATCATTCGTGCATTTATAAATTAGTAATCTTAATCGAAAGTCGAAAGATTGTATGACATGTGTTGTCCGTTCAAGCATGGTGCATTTAGTAGTGGATTTTATATATTTCAAAGAAGTTAAGTAACTTTTTGCATTTTTTATACATTTTAAGAAAGCATGAGCTACTCTTCCATACAATATTTATAGTTTTATCACATTTATTTATTTAGTATTAATAATTCTAGATGATCAATAGTTCAGTAATTTTTCTCACCAGTATAAGATTTCATGAACGATTTTGTTATA
Organism: Mimumesa dahlbomi; assembly: GCA_917499265.3. NCBI lineage: Eukaryota > Metazoa > Arthropoda > Insecta > Hymenoptera > Crabronidae > Mimumesa > Mimumesa dahlbomi. The sequence goes on along the minus strand of OU824118.1, from coordinate 2,009,819 downwards.
GTATTCCGTTGAATTCCGTGCTCATTCTGGTCCCATTAGATTCAGTAAAGATCTGTGATTATAAGCCAATCAAATTTGGTTCCGATTCTGTCCGATCTTAAGTTTTTCAGCCATTTTTGTATTAAGCGTTTTTATGTATTTTCTGAGTTGAAATTAATGGTAATAAATTAAATATCTGCCTAAAATATATACTAGGCACTAAAAAGTTCCGTAATCCACCTATTTTGAATAAAATAATATCATATTTCATGTCAATATAATTTACGTGCAAAACTAATTCTTTCTAACTTCTCGGTTCAACTATTCCACTATTGACGCGATTTTTCATGGGTTCTCGATAATCTGAGGAAAAATTGTTTCGTACAAAAAAGAAACAGTATTCAGACGTCTACAAAATCCAATATATAAAAGTTTAAAAACAATTGTTTTTTTATAAAAAATGAATGTCACTTTGATTTTTTGAAAACTAAAATGCATTTTTGATTTCTCAATATTATAGTTGACGTTAAGACGAATCCAACGACCTATTATATTATGACCTTGAGACCGTTAATAACGCTAAAATAGTTTTTTCCAGCTTTTCGGGCCAAATACCCCACTGTGCGACGTGTCGTTGGACTTTTTACCCATTAACTCGTTTTTCACCGGTCGTCCATCCGAGGGCCGATATGTGTGCGTTGCGGCGTCGCGACGCGTCGGCAAGTGCCAGCCGGTTCCGTATGTCACGGGTAAAATGTCACGGAGACGCGAAACGCTGTATGCATGGGGGGGGGGGGAGGGGGCCAACTCTTTTATATGTGCATGCATACATATATTGTATGCAAGTCGTAGCTTTTATTCCGAGATTCCCTAGGTGCGGAGTCGGGTTTGACGCGGCTGGACTTGGAAATCCGGATGTTTGGACGCGTTGTTTGAGCAGCGACGTGTCTGCGTCGCTGTTTTTATTTCACTTGAAAAGTAGAACAATATCTTATCGCATTTTCCAGTCGACGGCTTTTTTGCCTCGGTGTTTGGATACGGGGGAACCGTGTATTAGTTTGGTACGAAGAAGTTGCGAGGACTGGGTGTCACCGACCTTTCATCGTGTCGCTGTTCCTCAAAACGAAGATATTTTAGAGGCTTTGAACTTTCGAAATCTAGTGACATGCTTTGCACTAATTATCAATTTTGAATATCTAAATATACATACATCGTTTTGTTTACTGAATACAGTGATTCCTCCTAAAGTGTTTAACAAGTACGTTGCCCAAAATGTTTCGTCGTCGTCCTCACTCCAGGAGGGGTTCCCCCTGGAATCAGTCAAGCGAGAACGTAACAGGAGCGCGGCTGCCTTAGATAAGCCAATGGGACCCCAAGAAAGATAAACAGCATTTTAATGGGCGAGATAACAATAATATAAAGAAAAAACATTTTTATTATTAGTTATTATGCAATGGAAATTCTATAACCATATTGGTGACAACATTATTTAAACTAAAATGATACCAAACATGATACAATTTCGATAAAATCTACTCATTAAATAATGTCGAGTAACGTACATATGTAATTCCTATTCGCAAATGGATGCCTTCCTGAGAACTTTGAACACCACGAGTTTAGTCGCTTATTCTTAGAAAGTCGAGTAATTAACAAAACAGAAAATCAATCGGTCAGAAATCAAACACGTATTGCGATCAACTACCTTGTCCTTATCTTGTTAACATATGTAAACATATGTTTGTGTGACTTGCCGACAGTGGAATGGAATTCGTTTCTACATCGCCGAAATTGTTCGTTTAAACATCCAAAAGTACCATATAACATCGCCAATAGTGTTCAAAAAACCAGGTGAATCCAGAGAGAATCGCCCGGTCGAGTCCGAAAATGCGCGCCTGAGTTCCCGAAAAAGTTTCACGGGTCAGAGCCGGCGGCAAAGAAAAACAAACGGAGAGCCGAGGGTCGAGACGACCAAAGAGATAAGGGCTGTGAAACTCTTTTATTTTAGGTTCTTTGTTAATGAAACTTTTTTTAACATATTTGTAACATTTTTCTGGATAAAATGATACCAAACACGATGGCATTTACCTAACTTATAAATTCTTTTTCATGTTTTTCAAAAACCATAAATTATCGGAATTGTATCGCGTTTGGTATCATTTTAATCAGAAAAACCTTACCAATCTGTTAAAAAAAGTTTCATTACCAAAAGGCCAAAATTAGAAAAGATTTGTCTTTGCATTAGCGTGTCAACTCACCGATATGCAGGCACTTAAACTGTATCAGTTTCCTCGATTATCAGCCTATCTTTATGTCGATTACTCGCTGTCCTTTTCTCCATCCGCCGCTGTCGGGAAAATACAAACAAAGACGAACTGTCAACGATCAGTCGAAATTTATAATGTACGACATTGGTTCCCCTCGTTTCTTAAAATGTTCCGAGCCGGTCTCGAAGATTTTACACTTTGGGAGGAATTACTGTATACAAATAACTTTAAGCTGCATTAACATCTTAGGCCAGTAGCGACTATACATGTATACAATTACATTGCGACTGTTACGTATACTTTTTTGAAACTAAGTACTTCCCATTTTCAGACAAATCAGATATCCAAGCACAATATCATAGTTCATCACGATGGATTCGAACGAGCTTCTATCCGGAATTCCTTTCATACTTAATGCATTGCTCGAACAGTACGTAACGCACCTCTCATTTCCTAATTTGTACAATTCCGACCACTAAAATGCTAACTAAACACGGTAAGCGCCTCCTACTTTTACCCGAATACCTTTTACGGTATATTTTCGGTATTTAGTTACTGCGTTTTGAAATTAAAAGAAAAAACTTCTAACGCCGTTATCACGAAACGTACGTGACTTCTGCGTAGCGTGAAATTGAACACACAGAACCATCGTAATTGTAGTCGTCGCACCACTAATAAGGACAAATAGATTTATATGCGAATATATTTTACTTAAATCCGAGGAAAATAATTTTGATACCGAGAGTTATACGCGGAAATGGAGTTGCCGGGTTTTAGCCAAATATTCACGCGAAACGGGCTGGATTTTATTCGTGTTTGCTTTTGAAATTCCGTACCGTAAGAATGTCGAAACGCAGAAATTTTCAAATGTCAATACCTAATATCTCACAAAAACGTGGTAATGACTAATTTACAGCAAAATAAATTGACTTGAAAATTAATGAAATTATATTCCACAATTACAATAATATTGATTAATAGGTGAAATGCGTAACGTTAAAAGACCACTCTTACACTTTAAACGATGAAATCTCTCATATGCAGGAGATGTCAATGATTTCCGAACAATCCGGCTACAGTGCTACATTCATTGCACAGCTAAAGAATCATTCGAACTTCAATTCAGAATGACAAATATTTTCGCGACTCATCGTGAGGGATTAACGCCACCGATTTCCACGCCAACGAACCTGTTGAAGCCCCAGCAGATTTAACGTATTTTTACCGATTTAACCATAAGGGGCAATAAACGATCCTAACGGTCGCCCGGCCACATGGCGAAGAAGACCAGGGAAAGTCGCTGATTATAATATTTTAATACCTTCGGACGCGGTCAAAAAGTTCACCCTCCAGCACCGTTAGGTTACCTGGAAAACGGACTCATCGTTTTCCAGGAATCCTCTACGTCACACCATTTCCCACTCCATCTACACACCTACAGGAATTTCCCAAAACTCAACCAATCACTCCATAGTCAATCCTTCGTTAACGCCTTCATCCCTTCCTTTCCACACTCTACATACTTTTCCGGATATTTTCATTTTTTTTCGCAAGACACATCAGAAACATTCAATCACTCGTACAGATACATTCAGTCAGTCGTACGATCAACAACAAATTCTCCGAGTAGCCCTTCAAGTCCAGTTTACACAGCGCTCAGTAGAGTTTTTATATAGTCATACTAAGCATACATTCAATGTTAATTATTTCTAAGTGTTGTTAAGTTGTCATATACAGTTAATAAATATATTAAGTGCAAACACAATCTCCTTATTGGTGAAGCCTGAGGCAGGGTCCATTTTTTATAAAATAACATTTGCTCCGTTCACGAATAATATCCGAACGGAGAGTGAACGACAAGTTCACCCATTCACCGGACGCGCCGAACATACAATTCGGAAAGTCGTCCAAGATTCTATAGTACCGTTGCCCAGTTGGCGCTAATATTCCGCTTAAGAACGGACAGGCTCGCCCGATTGGAGCTGAAAACGCTCCACACCCGCAATCACGCCACGGTCCAAAGGCGAATAGTCTAATCTCGACGCGGATATCTGCATTATTAGCAAAAGTGTAGCTGCGTTCGCGCGAATGACCCAATTCAGATGTTGTATTCTATGTATATACGTACATACATATGTGTTACGTATGTACATACAGACATAATACGCACGACGACATAACGGCCGGCGAGAACATTATGCGGACGGAGGTTGCATAACTCCGTGTGCTACTGGTTCACGCACTAATGAGCGCAATTACATTTATGCGGAAGTATATGGTATTATGCGACGACTTCGAAAAGGTGGGGTGCAAGATACAAGATAATAGCGCCATATGTATTTGTACATACAAACGTTCCTCCCGGGAACGCGTGCACATGCGGAAAGATGCGAACGCGAAGGCTTAAGCCTGTTTCGCACCGACGCGACGTGCCAGAAACGTTTGCAGTTTAATCTGTAGAACGGGAAAATATCACTTGCTGCGGAAAGTGTAATTTACTTTCATTGGCTAGCAATTTGACCCGCATCTTATTTCACAAGGAAAATGGCTGCGATTCTTTAGGTTCCAGAAGTTATTGCCAGTAGAATTTCTGTAATACGCAAGACATAGCAAAACTTGTGAATGCTGGAAAACAGACATCAGACATGTAGAGATCTCAGAAATATCACACGTCTCCCTTCAATTGAGTTGTAATTGAATTTCATTTGATATGTCGAACAGGTGTCGGAAGAATTGAAATATCATATGGGTTATTTTCGACACTTTTGCGTAAACATCTTAATATTTCATCGTCTTTCACTTCGATTGTCAATTAAATCCTGATCTCCTTCGGTGCTCGTTTCGCCTCCAGACGTTCTATTTTTGTCCAATATTATAATTGTCACCGGAGAAATGCGGAATAGAGAAATTTTGTTCAGAATCGATAGGGCGCATCAAAAGATGATAGAACAAAAATAAACTCGGGTCCAAACAAATTCTTTATAATATAAATTCGTCTTCGGTTTTGAAACTTCCACCCGCTGAATACTTGTCTGTATTAAAATTCGGCAGCGATACTTGCACGCAATTCAATTCTTGCATCCGAAGTGCTTCCGCTTTAAAAATTTTACGAGCAAAGTATATCTGGTCCTGAAAATTCTTATAACTGGAAATGTTCGTAGATGCATCGATATTATTTACTATCAATCGCAATTTCTTGCGCGTATATTATGTTTCGCCGTCCAGTTTTGGAATTGGCGATGCCTGATCCTACCGATGCAGCGGCCGTTTAATAATTCGAATATCTGACTTCCGATGATCTTCCGATCATCGAACAACGTGAATATTTTAAGAACTACAAATTGATCTGCAAAAAAGTAAGTAACTCAATAACGAAAAGTTGCAGCGTGAACAACCACACCACCTAAACCATGAAAAATATTCTTGCTATTGAAGAAAGATCATCTCTTTAATTGTTCCGTCTGTATCCTGGAAACCGGAATTAATATTTAATTGTCATTGTAACCGCACAAAATTGCCTACAATTTATTATTCGTATCAACAATTAATCTTCTTAGTCGAGCATCAAAGTTATCAGAAATAATTGGTATTAAGCGGGAATCGTCGCCCGAAAATTGAGAGATCGCGCAAACTATTTTACTCACTTTTGGTTTCTCAAAGAAATTCTGTAACAAGTTTCACTGTCACAAAGGGGATTAATGCTCTCTGCGAGCGAATTTCTCCCATGTAACTTTTCCCCTTTAAAACGTTCGTCGACGGAACTTTCCGATATAGCGCGGACTTTGACGTTTCATTGTAGTTTATTGCGCCCCCGATGGTTGTCTTCTTCCATCACCCATACGGGGATAAATACACTTGTAGTAAATGTAAACGAATGAGGTGAACACAAGCGTAATTGCGATTTGATGAATTCCACGCGAGATTGCGAATTGTTTGGCATATGAATATTCGTTCCGACGGATTTTATTTTGAGGGACGAGTGCCGTTTTTTACGGACATGATATTTGAAAGGGCTGTCCGGGAAAATTGCACTAGACCCGCTTGTATGGTATTAGGTTAAAAGTTTTATGCAATCTTTGAAATTCATTCGAATCCTGTAGCGTTGAAGATTTATGAGCATCGAGTAAGTAAAAGTGGAAAATATTTTCGGTGTACGTACAGCTTGTACGGAAAATTAGTCTTATGTCAGAGTTTCCACAAAATTGTAATACAGGGTGTAACATATCATCGGGGACCCTTTTTCAGGATCGATAGTACGCACCAAAAGGTGAAAAACGGACCAAGGAAGTTAGGTCCGAAGATCACCCCCTATCGAGATATAACCCTATTTGTAAAAAATTATATCTCCGAAATGGTAAGTCGGAGAGGAGCGGTTTTGATTGCAATATAACCAGAGAAGATCAAAGATAACAGAAAAAAAATATAATTGCTGCGGTTATTGCTGTTAAATAGCATTTATTCATGTTTAATCCAAACAACGTCGATTACCTATATCGTAGCAGGTTTGTAACAACTTGGGAAACATTAAGGGCATTCACTAAATCTTCCTTTGCGTAGATAGTGATATTTTTTTTCGTAAACTTTGGTGTCTTCCGGTTATATTGCAATCAAAATTGGTCCTCTACGACGTACCATTTCGGAGATAGGATTTTTTAAAAATTTCTTACAAATGGGGTTGTAACTCGTTAGGGGGTGATTTTCGGACCTAACTTCCTTGGTCCTTTTTTCACCTTTTGGTGCGTACTATGGATCCTGAAAAAGGGTCCCCGATGATATGTTACACCATGTATATAAATGTAATGAACACGCGGTAAATTTAGAGTGTCGATAATTAGGCGCGTTTAAATTTAAATGCAAAGGTAAATCGACGCGTAAAAATAGGCGAGAAATTTTTTCCACGGTAAAATTCAGTATGTTAATAATTATTAATTAAACCATAATTCTGAGGGTAGAAAATAATGTCTACTTTTTAAAGTTCCTGAGCTTTGAAATTTGTATATTTCGAAATTTCTAAGCTTTGAAATGTCTAGACGTCGAAAGTGAGGTGCAAACAGTTTAAGGCGCGGAAGTTTGATGCAGGAAATTACAAACCGCGGACGTGTCAAGACGAAAACGCTTCGAACCGTAACAATTCTAACGCAAAGACATTTTAGTCCAAGAGAAAATGCAAATTTGAAACAGAAACATTTACGTCCGTGGAAAACTCAAGTTACTTTAAACCTTAAAAACGCAGAAAACAAACGACAATAGTTTCAATACTCGGATTATCAAACAATTTTAAACAGACTTAACATTTCATACGTGTTAATCACATTCGATAATACGTGAATAAATTACTTTTACGAACTTATCCGAAAATATGTATATCAGAATAAGTATTATTTTACTTTGATACAAATTATTTGTATATCATTTTTTTCTGGGAAAATACTAGTCGTCGCACTTTCGGAGATTTGTACATTTTGTCAGTGAAATTTGACAAATTTGAATCATTCGACTAACAAATAATGGGTAACTGTTTTTACATATTATTCCAAAATATTATTTTATAACTTATTAGTAATATTTTTTTTTGCGTACCATTACTGCTTGAATCATTCAACTAGTAAAAATGGGAAAAACGCTTTTTATTGTTCAACTGCAAGGAAAAAGTCTACAAAAACCAACAGATCGGTACACAAGATGGCGTCCGGTTGTCTATAAATCGTGCAATCACACGGAAAGATTGTCTATAGATCAAACATTTTTATCACGTACCTCATAAACTAAAGCGGTACGTGCGTGTCGAGAGGAAACGATAATACAGCGTAGTTAAAGTTATTGTAAAATTTCACGTTCTGTGAATCCACATTATTAACAAAACGTATACATAAATTCGGCTGTAAAATGAGATAAAAACATTGCTATAAAAGAAATTGATTTTTCTATTGTCGAACGTTCTGAAATATCTTCCCTATACACGATTTCTATCAATTCAATTCGATGTATAGCTTCGCACATCAGTGTCCATTGTAGCGTGGAATTTTCGCTTCATTGATCCATTCCTTTATGATGCATACCCTCGATCGAAAATTTTTACAGCCGTGTATTGCATTTTAACGGGTACCGATGATTATTTGTTTTAAATTTCGGTCGAATATGTTTGGAAACCGGTAGCAGAAAAACGTTATTATCAGGTTTTATTGAAATTCATCGAATGAAACTCAATTGCAATCGCGCGATGGATACGCAACCACTGACGCGATTTGTAAAACTAATTCTCATGCCGATTTTATTCGGTTAGTATAACAAACTTTTTTTATAGTAAGCACATTCTGCGGAATATTTATTTTTTAACCGGATCAATTGTGTTTGGCATAGGAATATTAAGCTGTTGTGAAATTAATAGATGCTGAATTAACAAAAACAAATGACTCACTTCGGTTTCAAATTTCTATGTCTTAATATTTCTGTTCTTTAAAATGTCTGTCTAACGCAATTTTCATACAACGAATGCTTTCATACATCGAAATTTCCGCGCGCAAAAATTTCGCATTATGAAAATGTTAGTACCTTCAAATGTTTATGCGTTGAGTTTCCTGCTTTATTTTTTCAAACATGTAGCTGGTGAGACTCCTGTGGGTCAGTATTTTCCGCGTTTCAAGTTTTACGGCCAAAATTTGTCGAGACTCTTGGAAAATCGAACTCATCCTAAGGAAGATTTACCATTCTTCCAAAACACACGTATTTTCTCGTCTAAATAAACTTCTTTAAACATTTAATCAAATATAGAATCATTAAAATCGTCAATCGAATTTCTAAAATTGAAAACAGATTCTCATACATACATATGGTACATATATGCATATCGCACTACACTCCAGAAATTGATTTCAACTCTTTATTTATTAAAACTCATCGAACTGTATATTATTCCTTCACATCAGAATTCATTAAAATATTCACCACGTTTGAAGCATAAGACCCATACGGAATCGACGATGTTATAAAGCTGAAGTATAATTCATACTTATTTGTCAGCGTCATTTAAACATCTCACGTCACGTAATTTATCTTAGAATTTTTCCAATGCCGACCAGAAGAATATTGTACATGGCGGTTACTTATAATTTTCCTTGCGAAATTCTGAATTATTTTCCTCGAATCACCAGCTGAAATCCTATTCTTTGCTATGCATATACATATTTGTCTTCTTGGATTAAGCTAACTTAGCTCCCATGAACCTTGCGCAAACTGGAAAATACAATAGTTTTGAACATGGAATTAGGAATAGGAGAATAATCATTCGTATAAAAACACACATGTCGGTGACTAGAAGATAACGACGATATAGTGTTAACTTTTCATACGGTTATTCCAAAGTCCAGAATAATAGTAGACTTTAATTATCGAATCAATAGATGAGTCAAGCTTTCCCGATTTATATTTCAATATTTTGACGATTGTTAAACTAACTTTCTGGAAGTCGATGATCATTTAAAATAATTAGTGTCTCAGGGCCTTCATTATTATGCAAGTTTACCTATTTATACTGATTTGAAAAACGGATAACTTTCCTATTGCAAGTTTCAAGCAGTTATAGATATTCAATATTTTGAGAGGAAAATTAGAGTTATGTACTATTTTTAAATATTCGTTTCAAGCAGAGATACGTTTTATTACACTGCTGCAAAGTATCGCCGTATGTCAATAATAATTATGACTTTGATAAAGCGAATAAGAATTCCAATAGGGATTCACTTAGAAAACTCGGAAATGGACAGGAATGCGTCAAATGTATAAAAAAGATGAAGAACACGCGTCATTGCGATCAGAGTCGTGATCTGTACGCTGCGGATCGTTTTCAGTGGCGTTATACATATTTTACTACTTTTCTATTACGAAGTACTTTTTCTTTTGATTCCCTCCTTTCAATTATATTCATTTTTCGCTTGAAAGTAATCTAAATCTCAATATAACCCGTTTAAAAACTGTTGTGCTTTATAACATTGGTGTTGGAAGGTGTCAAATTAATCTTGGTTGAAATTCTATTTCTCAAATTTATCTTAATTTGAATTATAGGTGTTGTTAAGACTCCGGATAATTAGAGCCTTTGGTATTTTTTAGTTACAAAAACTCGTTTGAGTTTTGACCAAGTAGATTTATTTATAAAAAAAGAAAACTATTAAAATATACTAAAGTTCGTAAATATTGAATGTGCAAGTCCTAAGTTTCTTGCTTTGAAATACTGAATTGCAAGTCCTAAGTTTCTTGCTTTGAAATACTGAATTGCAAGTCCTAAGTTTCTTGCTTTGAAATACTGAAAATTGCAAGTCCCAAGTTACTTGCTCTAAATTTTTAATACTGATCGTTCAACTGATTTTTTGTGACTCACTGACTGACCCCGCGCTGCCAAAATCGCCCTTGGAAGGGGTGCGCGTGGGTGGGGCGCGGCGATGCCAAATGTCCGTTGGTGACGGAGAAAATTGGCAACGTTGCGTATAGTGCAATGCGGCCGCGCTCGTGACCGTCAGGTACCCCACGTGGGCACCGCGTTGGGCCCACGGAAAGGCCCAAGAGGCCCATGAGGCCCATGTGTCTTGCAGGACGAGGAAATTCGGCGTTCCGCCTAATCCTTGTCCCGTTAGAGTCCGAGTGCAGGTTTCTGATACGTCAATTGTTATTGAGACTCGAAGAGCCAAGAACTTGGAAGTGCAAGATGTGTTAAACATAATAAATGAGTAAAATCTTCCAATTCCTTGACTCTCGAACGGAACATATAATAAAACAATATTGGCTATGGAAATCGAAATCCGTTAATCTCAAAAATAGCTAGGTTCGCATCATAAACCTATGGTTCTACGTGTTCTTAACAGGTGTGGTGTTAGTAATTCGGTGAATTCCAAGGTGTAAAGTTTTTCCTGTCGGCGAAAAGAAAGAGCGAAAGCTTTGAGAGACTTACCGAGATTCTACCCTGTGTCAAAATCGGATGCGACTTCGCAACGCGTCACAAAAGGGATTGCTTCCGACTCGATAGCGTAAGCTGGTATCAAAGTGTACGCATCGATATTTCCCGGCCGTCGAATTACCTTTCCTTTTTCCAATAAAGTACCGTCTTCGGCATAGAACTGCCGTCATTCTCAATTCTTTCGTAATACGGATGAAAAAAATACCGTCGTCAAGCCCGACCTTTCTTTTGTATTCCTATCAGCCAAGGTTCATTTGCATCACGAGATATGAAATGCGCGTTGTAAATCCGTATTTTCAAATAAGAGATGTGCGTCGTGCCCCTGTTTGTGAAATATGGTGGAATATTGAAGGTTATATGAATTCAGTGTTGCTAAAATGCATTAGTAGAGGAGCAACATGGCCGAGTGGCAAATACACGAAATTTCGATCGGAATTTGTGTAATTTTCGCTCGCAGCAATAATCGATGATCGTTGAAAGCCCGGAGGTATCTTTCAAATTTTCGATAAAGGGCGACCGCAGATTGAAATATCACAACGGCGTGATTTCAGTGGGGCCAATCGACTTTCACTGAGTGTTTTTTTTTTCTCGCGAAACTATCGATCAAAACGTTATACACTCGGTTATCTTTCCGCCTGACATGTACGCTGTACATTGGAAAACCCTTTTGAAATTCTTGAAAAAGTTTTCAGAACCACTGATTTGTTTACGTTACCATGTCAAACGTAGATATCCGTGGACCTGTAGAAATTTCCGGCGTGTGTCCCATTGGGATATAGGGTTGGAAAGCAATTACAATTCTGCAAGCTTTTTGCAGAGTTAACATACTTGGAATGCTGTGAAACTAGATTGGCTATTGAAACTGGTGAAATTGTAAAAGACCGTTATTTATGGTGCCCATGGTGTGGGCAATTCAGATTTTTCTTGTATCGTATACATATAATGCGATGTATGTATGTTACATAACGTAATTTGAATTTGTTCTGGAGAGTCTGTAATAGTTGTAACGTAAATTTGAGTAGGTACGTGCTAATTAAAAGCCTCGCGTGCTGCAAATTCTCTGTTCTGAAATTTCAATGCATTCTAATTTCTACTTTTTAAAATTTGTGTCCATGATTTTGGAAACTACAGATTTTTGTTTCCATACATGATTTATATTTCGTTCTATGAAAAGCATAGTCCTCGAATCCTGCTATTCAACAATAATTTACCTATAAATGGCCGACATCTCCTTCCCCTTTGAAACAGCGGGAATCAGTAGAAGCCAAAATTGCAAACCTGCCCTAGAACTGATAATCTTACGGATTCGAATACATAGATGTACGTATGTATATCTTGCGAGCAAAAAGTCGTGGACATTTCACGTCATTGTTTTTCTCGTGGAAATATGCCCAGGAACAGTCGTTAAATGGTGCCGCCTCGGAAATAATCTCTCCATGAATTTTCATGTCACATCTACCGTCGTCGCTTCACAAACGGGGCTGGGGTCGGGGGAGGGGGGAGGGGGGAGGAGAAAGATAATATTCCTCACTTTGAGACCGCGGAAGCGTTCTAAAAAGAGAGAAATATTACACCCTGCTGTTTACACCGGGTTTTCCCTATCCTCTAATTAATTCCGGATTTCTCGTTAAAAAACGATATTTTCAATTTCCTCGCCCCTCTTTTTTTTGTTTTTAATTGAAGAGATAAGTTTCGATAAGCGTGAACCGTATCAACGTTGACGAACCAATGACGTACGGTATCCCGGGTTAGCTCCCTAACCCTGGCAGATACTTTTTGAAAAATTCTATTTGTTCCGGTTTTATCGTGACCCCGGCGAAATTTCTAGCGGTAGGTATTGGATCGAGCGACAGGTAGGTGGGGAGGGAAGGAGATGGTAAGCCATGTCTGTAGAAGGCGGCAATAACTGTGGCAACCTGAAATATCTGGTTTTCTCCTTGGCCGTAGAAATAAATATTTACCGCAAAGCCCAACGATATTAACTTGCCGCGACATGATTTTCAGCTGGCGCTTTTTTCCGTGTCATCTGTTGATGTCAAGAGCGGATCATTGTGAAAATTAAATTTGCTTGAGATTCTATGTCTTTGGGATAATATATATGTTTGGCGCTGAAATTTCGACGCGTCGCAGTTTCTACGTCTTGAAAACTGCGCTTTAAAGTTTCTCCTCGTTAGAAATGTAGCTTCTTGTTGATTTGAAAACATGAAATTTCTACGTATCAGCAACTTGGCGCCTGAAAACTTCTACGCATTGAAAATTGTACACTTTGTCGTATTTACGATCTGATATTTCCGCGTCAAAACTTTTCGATATGAACGTTTCTTTGCATCGATATTTCTAGGCTCAGAAACGTTTGCGCTGAGTTGATTCTGCGCTTTGAAGTATCTACAGGGTGTCCCAGCTAACGTGCACGTCCCTGAACCGGGTAATAGCTGAGGTAATTCTAATATAAGGAAGTGACATTCGTAATGTCTTATCTTAATTCGTGACCGAATTATTAACGAAAAACGATAGCGAATCAGAGGGCTTCGTTGGGCCTGGCGGCGCGACAGTAGCAGGTCTGTACCAGTAAGGTACTGTGCCAGTAGGAACTGTCGCGCCGCTGGGCCCAACGGAGCCTTATGATTCGTTATCGTTTTTCGTTAATAACTCGGTCACGAATTAAGATACGACATTACGAATGTCACTTCCCTATATTAGAATTACCTCAGCTATCACCTGGTCCAGGGACGTGCACGTTAGCTGGGACACCCTGTACAACTTAAAATCTTAAAAGAAGATTGGGGTTGAAAGTTGGAGGCTCTATTACTTTTTAGTATCTACAATGTACACTCGTGAACCAGTGGAAATGTCGTTAAAACAACGATGCAATGACGTTTTCATGAATTTCACCGTGGCGCTCGATGGTGACTTATCTGGGCCACTGTAAATCTTTTTTGAATATTATTACGCAGCTTACGGCTATTGTAAATACATGTCGGCTTTGCAGTCGGGGTAGACAGCTCTTTAATTACCGTTCTTGTCTTGCAAAAGCAATCTTGTATCCTCCCACGGAATACATATTAACGAAAGTATGGCAAAAGCAATAACAAAGGTATTTTAAGCGAAGTCGCTAAATGCAAATCGGGTGTCGTTTGATATAAGAAACTTCTTTACGTTTGACCAGGAAATTTATTCAAAGTGTAATGTTCGTTCATTATAACGTTCATTTTCACGCTGTTTGTAAAGTTTGCGCAATGGAACTTTTAAGCTTTAATATTTAAGGTTCTGAAATTCCTGCACCAGACAAATTTACGTGTTGATATGTGTATGCCTTGGAATTTTTATACCAATAAAATTTGCCGCCTTGATGTTTCCACGCTTGGAAATTTTGTCGACAGAAAATTGAATTTCTTGATATTCATGGGCCAGAGGAATTGAACGTTGGCTACTCTACGCCTAAAAATTGAAGGAGTTTCTATTTTAGCGCCAGGATAAGACAATACATATCGCGTTATTAACTAAAACTCAATGCTTTGAAATTTAACAAATTTTCAAATACATATTTCGAATAATTATTCCGCCAGAGTGTAAAAGAGTTAATATCCACATAGCGTTTTGTTTCTCAATTGATTTGTTTTAAACTATTCCTGTTATCAGCTTAATACGTAGAATATTATTTTCATCAACGACAAAACTGGTTTTCACAGCAGAAGAGACGTAGGAAAGATGTTTGAAGAATTGAGAAATTGTGACATTGTCTTATATTACATTTCAACTTAGTTTACAAGTCATTCTATAGAATATCAAGTTATCTAGACTTCATCCATTATCGTCCTATCATCTGCGATCCATCAAGAAGTTTGAGCATCTCTAATAACTTTATCGTTGTTCTTACAAATGAAAAAGAAGGGAAACATCCCTGAAATAACGAAATCACTGAAATTTCATTAAATTTGTAATGTTACAGCAATTCAAGAAAATTCAGCGAATACAAATTTGAAAGTTCAGAAATTTAAGCGTGCAAAAATTAATGGGCGTAGAAACTTTAAAAAGATATTCTAAAACACAAGATTTCCAAATGTTTGGCAAATATGAATTAAATAACGTAGCAAAAATATTATTATAGAATTTCTGGGCTGCCAAAATAATTGGGAAATGTCAGAAATAATATTAATACC
The DNA here is from genome assembly GCA_917499265.3 of Mimumesa dahlbomi. Taxonomy (NCBI): domain Eukaryota; kingdom Metazoa; phylum Arthropoda; class Insecta; order Hymenoptera; family Crabronidae; genus Mimumesa; species Mimumesa dahlbomi. The sequence goes on along the minus strand of OU824118.1, from coordinate 1,994,466 downwards.
ATAGAATAATACAGTAACGGTAATGTTTTCGAATAAATGACTCATTTTTCTATAGTTCAATTATGTAACATATCGAAATGGTTTAGAAATATCGAAGAGGTTTTACGAGAAACGGTATTATTGGATTGTATATGTATACGAGATGCATTTACATATATGTATGTACGTACATATTATGTAAACATTAGTTCATGTGCAATGTGTTTACGGTAAAACAGTATGTATTAAGCTAATGGTTTTTTCTCACATGTGAAATGCAAATTGATGCAGGGTTGATAACTAACGTTCAATAAAGAATTTTCGTAGGTATTATTTATTTGCTTGGAAATAGATGGGGTGAAATGTTGGAAGAAACAATTTAAATATGTATTTCGGTATTTTACAGACGAAAAATATCAAGGTGCAGATATTTTAAACCTCTAATGATTATCATGTAGAAATCTGGAATTTACTGAGTTTTGCGCGGAAAAGTTTCCAGGTAGAAAGATTTCTATTCGGATGATATGAAAATTTCACTTTCCGACATTATTTTTAAAATTGACCTAAGATTAAAGAAACTTTGCACAATTCGCTCAACTGTTGTTTCATTTCTTTGCAGGTAAGAACTTTTGTCGCAGCTCGTGACTGGGCGGACGAAAATTACACTTTGATTAAGGACTGACGAGAGACACACAATGATTTCGCAGCAGAGAGGTCAGACGAAACTACAGAAGATATGCAAAAAATCTCGAGGGGAATCTTAATTGTTCCCCCTACATTTGCATTATATTTTTGCCAACATATCCACTTACCATTTAATTTCGCGAAATAAAATCAAACTTGAGTAACAATTTGGAATTCTCTTTTGCTCCTTACGTATTAATCAGAAATTCGATGGATTTCCAATCAATTTAATTTTCACCATTTGTTTGGTATCAATTGCGGAATTTTACGGGAAAATTTTTAAGTTAATTGGCAGAAGACAAGAAATGTTGTAATAATTTTCTAATGAATAATAATAATTCGTACCAATTATTTACAAGTATGTACCTGATTTATGAATACCTGCGATATGTATGTATATTGCGATAAAATACGAGAGGTATAAAAATCCAACTACCCGACCAAGTCGTGCAAATAATTGTATCGTTGTCCGATGCATTATCGACTCGTTCGGGATTTATTGAATATCAATGTATCGTTTTATGTATGGTAAAGCTGGTTATTAATCTGTTGTCTATATTTTTCGTGAATTTTGTGAAATGTCAAATATCATTTGCCACGAAATTGGATATTTGCTCAGTCTGGTCAATCCCCGACTACAATTCGCTTATTGCCATCTGCCAGAGTTCAGAAAATTTTATTATCCAGGTAAAAATCATGAGAAACTTCAATCGCGTGGCAGAATAATCGTTTATTTAGAAATAACTTTTAGTTCGAATAGAAAAATTGTATTTGTATTGTAACTACTGAGGACACGTTAGGACAAGTGCATTCGTTACAACTTGGGGTGAAACGAAAAGTGAAACACGCGGAGTGGCTCGGCGTTTGTAGCAAGAAGGAAGTCCTCGGTGATTCGATAAAGCGAAGTCAGTGCGTTTCGCATTTTCGTTTCCTTCTTAAGGGCGTTGGGTACCCAAGCGTTTCGCAAGGGTTTACGCCATTCGTTTTGATGGTCGTGATTGTTGATCGATTTGTATGATTCAGGTCTTATTATAAAGATAAAGGTTCAAGACACGAGCGTAGATTTTCCAATCTTTTGAAAAAAGTTTCTGTTTATTCAGAATACGGCCTTGAAAAATAACCGTTTTTTACATACGATTTGTTAAACGAAAATGTTCTTTTTTTAAAAATCCGAAATTCAACGCTCGTGTCTGGAACCTTTATCTTTAAAATGACACCTTGTTCGACAAAATCGACCAATAATTGCGACCAGGAAATAGTATGCCGTAAACATTTCTAACTTACTATACGTAGTGAACATGTGACCATCAACGGCCAATGTGTTTGCAAGGAGTTATGCCATACTCTTTCCTGGTCGTATTTTTCGGCCGATCGTGTCGAACATGGTGTCATTTTGAAGATAAAGGTTCAAAGCACGAGCGTATATTTTCAGATTTTCAAATAATCATGTTTTCGCTGGAGAAGTCGTCTAAAACAATATTAACCCTTTGCACTCGAAAGTCTTGCATTTTCCTCTTATTTTGGTGCCTGTCGAGGCACCGCTCGAGCGCAAAGGGTTAATTATTGATCCGCAGTATACATATCAATAAAAGCTTTTTTTTGAAAATCCGAAAATACATATCGGTAGACCGCGCCACGCCGTGTATTAATCTATTGCAACAGTTTTGTAAACGCAACATATTTTATGATTGACAATTGAATGTCTTTGAAGGATGATCTAATTTCTTGCATTTTATGTACTTACGAAAACGTTGCAATAATTGATTTCTTTTATACAAATTTTCATATTTCCGCATTAAAATTCTTTTGTGTATATTTCAATTAAACTTGAAGATATATGAATTTTCTTAAACAAACGCTGCATTGGTCTTGGGTTAGCCGTACTAAAAAGTTTTCCTGCTTCAGAAGAATTGTTCATTCTAATCCTCGCTCAGTCCCTCGGTCCCCGCAATGATCGTGAGAGGGGAATAGCCGAGCTACAGACACATGGATACTCCGATAGGCAGGATAGATGGTGGGGACAGTGAGTCCCCTAGTGCCCCTGTAATTCGTATTTTGTCCGCACCCGTCGCTGAAGTCACACGTGCATCGAACGAATCCTACCCAACGCCCTAATTAGTGTCCTCTTTGGTAGAGATTTAGTGAAATGACTTATAAATGCGTTTCATATGTTCGTTTCATTCCCATACAGTCTGTTCAGGGATGCGATGTATGTTTTCGATTTGTCTTGTAATGACTCTTCTGTTAGTTAGATCGAATGTTATAGTAATTTTATGTGATATTAATTAACAGTATCGGTAATAATTTTGCAGTCATCAATGCTTTCGCGTGAAAAAAACATGCGTTGGTTAATGCAAAAACATGTATTAAAAGTAAAACTTGCGCAATCCATTTATGTAGGTACTTGGACATTTATTTATTCGCAATTATATTTCAATTTTATACTAATAATTATTAACGCATACTATTCTTACTTTCGAATATCTGTGAACGTGATATTGTCTCAAGATTCTCTTTCGGAATAAAACCAAATAACTGTTTTACCAAAGAAACTCGTTCATTTCGTACAATTACAGACGCGAATGGTGTTGCAATTACTGCATTTGTGGAGAAAAAGAAACTGGGCTCTGAATTGAATACGCAAATCTCGTACAGGAATTTATGTCACCGACGAATGTTAGATTTTGAGCATATTCGAACTGTAATGTTCATGCTCGGGGATTCAAATCATCCCGCGCTCACTTATACAGATTGTGACGCTAGGCGTGATTGCGCGTACCGCTCGATATTGCGTAGGTATATCGATACATGTATCACCGATACGATCTGCTGGAACTGTATTGTTTCACCGCGTTGTTCGCGTGTCGGTAATTCACATTTTCTACTTACACTTATAAGCAATTTATCCCACTGTATAATAAATCACTAAAAACAAACACATAATCTAACGGTGAAAAAGGATGTACGATTTGTACACCCAGCGTTAGAGAAGTTGACGTATTCAGATTATCTTTTTAAGCGATCGTGTCTTCTATTTGTGTGTCAGGCGTTGTGTTAGTTTTGGAAAAACAATTCGTTCGGAAGTTATAAAGCTTCTTACTACGATAGAATGGCATTATGCTAAACAACACGTTTATTGTAGTAGGAAACTCGGTGAACGATTTTCATTTAAAATGAGTCAAACTTTGAAATGTCTGTGTTTCGAAGGTATTCCTTATCAAAACTCTCTGCGCGTTGCAACAGATGTGAGTCGAAGTTTCAATTTTCGTGATTCGCAACTTTCATACTTCGAACTTGTACGCGTTGATAAGTGCATGCTTTGTAATATCTGTGTACTGGAATGTATTGCGTTTTGAATTTTTCGTATAAAAATGTCTGTGCGTTAGAATTGTTACACTTTGAAGATTCTGCTCGTGTTACTTTCATGGCTTGAAATTTGTACCCACTAAAAAGTCCAACGTTTTACCATTTCTACTGCCTGAACATTTCTGCACGTTTTTATTTGTAACTTTTGTAAATTTCTGCGTGTTACAATGTACCTACCGCGCTTTGAAATTTCTTCGCGTCTCAATTTGAAACGTTTTGTAGCGTTGAAAACGAATGATCATTTACAGTGGTTTAAAGCAACTGCGCGTTACAGCTTCGTTACTCCTAGACGTTTAACTATTTTTCAAAACCTCTAAAAAAAACTTTACCTTGAATCTAACTAACAAGGGTAGGTAAATTGCAAGCTCGCTATCACGTTCCCACTGCTTCTGGCGACCAGCGCGTAGATCGTATTAAAAACACTTCAATCAGCCATGTCGTTCGAATGAAATCCACCTTCGATTAAAGCTTTCAATGTTCCCTCCAATCTTTACCATGGCAAATCAATAATTAACAATAAAACCAACTTAACGAAAAACTTCGAATAATTTTATTTCTAAAAATAAAATCGTCCTTCTCCTCCGTAAGAAAAAAGATATTCCTAAAACGAACAAAAAACCACGTAAAGAGTCCGCATGTACATATAGCTTATACGCGAGCGAACTAATTTATTCAGCGAGCTGATTGAAACGTCGAAATCTCGGATTACAGTCGAGCATCTACTTGTGTGTCTATTTATAAATGCGCAATCTCGATCGGTAATTTGTATTAATACAGTCCAGATAGAATGTTCGATGCTGTTTGCGCTGTTAACGTTTGCCGGTGGGGTCGAGGGAAGGGATGAAGGCCGATTCTTTTTATTTGCCGAATCGCTGCAGAAACGTAAAGGAGAGCTCCGATCAACCGGCGGGGTAATTGGAACTAAGGGAGGCCGGATAATCGAACAGTCAGCTAATTGGCTGTGAGATAAAACTGATGATATACTACACCCCATTTCGATCGTTTACTCTCCGAATTGCGCTCCGTGATAAATTACTTAATTGGAAGAAATCGGGAACATTGAATATGTCGCGGGAAAACGCGCACATATCAATATCGATGCGGTAATCCCGCGTTGTGATAATTTCCGGTGGACAAACCCTTAAATTCTATTGACGATTTATAGTTTTCGGGGTCTGTAAATACTTTCGGAGATTGAATTTTCTGCTCCGGGAGTCAAGTTGTATCGTTTCACGTTCGTTTATGATTATTTGGTTAAAATACGGTCTTTTTTTATGTTGCAGCCGTACATGTTTAGGTGTGAAATGTCAGCGGCGGGATTTTATAGGACACAAGATCATTTGAAAGAATGTCTTATTAGAAGTATATAAATAAATGTACAGAGTGTAACGTAAATTCGGGGACCCTTTTTCAGAATCGATAGCACGCACCAAAAGATGAAAAATATCTCTAAACTTTTGTCTCAAAACCACTGCCTATCGAGACGTAACCCCTTTTGTAAAAAATTTAAAAAAATCGGTATATCGTACAAGACCGATTTTAATTTTAATGTTACCAGGAGAGACTAAAGTTTACGAAAAAAATGTCACCATGTACGGAAAAGCTGTCTTTGTGAGTGTCCGTAATTTTTCCGAAGTTCTTAACCCCTTAACCTACGATTTACGTTCAATTTCGTTCGTTTCGTACGGGCTACAGTAGTTGTAGGTTAAGGGGTTAAACACCTAATATGATATGGGTAATCGAAATCGTTTGGATTAAACAAGAATAGATGCTATTTAACGGCAATAATCGCAGCAAGTATATATTTTTATTAACTTTGAACTTCTGCGGTTATATTGCAATCAAAATAGGTCCTCTACGACGTACCGTTTTGGAGATATGATTTTTTAAGAATTGTTTACAAAAGCGGTTGTATCTCGATAGGGGGTGCTTGTTACACGAAACTTTACAGACTTTTTGTTCATCTTTTGGTGCGTACTATCGATTCTGAAAAAGGGTCCCCGCATTTATGTTACACCCTGTATATGTATACATGTATAAATAATCGGCGATAACGAAATAATAGGTGATGCAAGAAGGCATACGAAAGAAAATTTCAAAGAGTTTGAGTGGAGCACAGTATGGTGAAAGGGTCAACATATTTTTAATGAAACTATGCACTTTTTATTGTAGCGAGTATCTTCATTATTATGGGATTGCCAGGTATAATTTTTTGATTTTCAATTTAAGTATTTGCTTACCGATGGTTTGATTTAACTAGATATCGACAAATTTTACAGCCATCTCAACGGTCATCTTAAAATTCCTTTAAAAATAGGTCCAAATACGTGGCCGAAACGTAGAATGATTTTCATAATTTTTGCATCATTATTGATTAATTAACGGATTACTACAATTAAGGTCGATATCTATTATAGAAAGATGTATAAGTTTAAGTGTTTCACTCCGATTCCTTGAATTTTTATAGAAAACGTCGCCGTCGTTATGGCAAAAATTTTAAAGTACAGAAGTCTTTTCAAGAAATCGAGGAAATGAATACTAAACATTATGGTTATTAATTTCCTCTTAACTTAATTTCCGCGAATTAAAGGAGATGATACCATAGAAAAAGTACATTCACGCTGTTAGTACTTGCCACGGGATACGGTTAACAAACATTTTCCGAGGAAAAGTCAATTCGGAGGTGAGACTTTTCCTCCTGAATTTCCTCCTGAAACCCCCAATTATCCGGTGAGTAAGATTTACGGAGAAAGGCTGCAAGCTACAAAACGCATGTATTCTTAATCCATTTAGCCCGAGTTCGCGACTGTTTTTCCCTCGTAAATCCATTTCCGTGTAAATCCCTGAAATTTCTTAATTAATATTTTTCGCGACTGGGTTGAAAAACGCTGGAAAAAATACCAAATTATATTGCAGACTGCGTTTCCCGAAGTTCTCCGGCGAATGAAATTTTTCATTGGTTTATTTGAACTTTCTATTCTGATTTTCATCGCGTGTAATTATTGATACAATTTAGCGATAATTTTGACAGTGTAACTTTGCGTGTCCATTCCACGGAAAATGATATTTTTAGGGGTTACAATTTTCACACGTTTTTATTGGAACTTTCGTCGAAGTTTCTTCGCATCGATGTTTTTTTTTTCATTTCGATGACTCCAAGCTGAGAAAATTTCCACGTTCGAACGTTTCACCGTTCCGACGTTTCTGAGCTCCGAAACTCTTTCGCGCTTCAGTTTGTTAGCCTTTAAGTTTCCAGGCTTTGAAGCATCCGCACTTTGAAATTTGTCTGCGATTTAAGTGTTGCGATTCGAAGCATCGAGATCTAAGCATTTTTGCTCGTTGATATTTCTGCGTCGGTGAAATGTTTCTGCTTTGAAGTTGAAAATTCTTCTCCGCGTTTCAAAGTGGCCACGAAATTATGGCAGGACGATATATTTTTAAATCCATGCATTAATAAACAGGTGGAAAAATTTGTAATTACTGTCATTTATACATTACTGTCAATTATATTAATGCGATATATGTATCGTGATAACGACTGTTAGTTACGTATACTTTTATATTTTACCATTATACCGATAATCGCGCTTGGAAATACAACATATGACTTTCGACAACAATACGGGTGTCATAATAACAAACGTTCATTTGCACCGTCTGCAATTATCCGAACGATTGCCTACAACACAAATGTGGTAAATATCATCGTAAAAACTGAACCGCGTTTAATTCCATCGAATTTATCGAAGGATTAATCTTTCCCCAGCGCGCGTTCCGCCAATTTCTGTGTTATTTTTCGAATTATTGCCGATTTTTCTCCGTATTCACTTCCCTGTGAATACTGTAAAAGCTCGAATTTCAGGTAAATCTTGACGTTTACCATTTCCAAATGGTAAATTCCGAAATGAAAGGATTTTTCATCGTTTTTCGGGCGATTTTTCACAGTAACGCCTACACCAAATACACGCGGATCGATGCACAAAAATGCCGCAATGTTTTCAATAGAAGTTGCTAGACGGTGTGCCCGGAACATCGATTTCACGCAAATGTGTAGAATGTGGAACATTTACTAAACACTACGTGTAGAGATATTTTATTTTTTGAAAAGTTTAGTTTTCTTTGAGTATGTAGATACTGTCATTTCTATCACTCTCTCTCTCTCTCTCTGTGTCAAGTAACTGAAAATATTTCAGAGAACCGGCTGCAGGAATTGAGCATTGCGTTGTAATCAAAATGGAGATGGAAGTTGGAAATTTCAGGGCGAAAAATTTGCAGATGGAATTCTCCGAACCTAGAAATCTCAAGATATACAAATGTCCGTGCGAAGAAATGTCACGAGATACAGATACGGCCACGTAAACAATTTAACACGTTGAGCCCCATCGTCATTTTCGTATTTTACACCGTGGGACATTTTCCTATTTTTTAAATATTTTTAATTGTAAGTAATGAACTACATGTAATTCATGTCCACGGTGGACACGGTGGACACGGTGGTCCACTTACGAATTAAAAAATGTACCACCGGTGGCCACGTGGGGCTCAACGTGTTAAACGGTAAAACATTGTAGGCTGCAGGAATTCCAGCAGTTTTCGCAATCTCTATAAGGAAATATACAATACGTCTGTATTGTGTCACGTTAAATTAGCATAATTTAATTTAAGTCGATTCAATTCCGTAGAGTTTTCTGTTTCGTAGATACCGCTCTGATACTACGAAACAATTCCTTTTCACATTTTTCGTTCCACAATTTCAATGTACATACTTTCCACACTTTAAATGTTGTCTGTTTTTCAATTGGTATTCTCATAAATTTGTCACGCGTAAAAATATCTTCATTTTCTAAAAATATCGTCTCTCGATATTATTTTGCGTGGATAGTTCTACGATCCGATTACCAGGCGTAGAAATTCCGTGAAACTGCTTCGCGCCTTGTATTCTACAATTTCAATTAAATTCCCAGTTTGAAAATTCGTAAATCCGTCGATCGTGGAATTTCCAAAAATCGCAGTTCGCACTCCGTAATGTCCCGACACTGCTAAATTTCCTCTATTCCACGAACTGCCGCAGCGGTTGCATAAGTTGTGTTTCTTTAGCCACGGCGGACAAGAATAACCCACGGGAATCGCCCGTATTCTTAGCGAATTTCTGATCAATGTGGCATGTCCGCGCGTTCGTGCCGGTAATCGCTCCAAGGTTTGATAAGTATGCACGAATTTTGATGCACTTCCAGCTGCGTGACTCCGAGGTATGGATCCCCATTGTCCGGGGGCTTATGAAGACACGTATTAATGCTAATAAAGCAAGACCTTAACACATTATCGTTTTTTCCGAAACTTTCATTTCTATCGAGTTTCACCGTGTCTTCCGCACTCTGCACCGACACGCGTCTTATTGTGCAAGTTAGTTGCCGTTAATTTCTCCAGTTTTAATTACTGCGAACACTTTAACGAAACTCTGATTACCGAATAACATCGTGGACGTATTTGTCCGTTTACGTATTAAGGGGTTATATACAGTTAAGAGACGCAAAAAAAGCGATTTTTCAAGAATTTTTTCTGAAAAGATAGTTAAATTGATTAATTTAGAAATTTGTACACATATTGAGATAACTTTTAACTGTATTTTAACATTTTTTATTTGTAAAAATAATAATTTTGAGAGCTGTTATAGCTGATCTCCAGGAGCTCCTCTAAAAAAAAGCGCTTTGCGGTGACCACGATACCTCGGGACTGAATCTTTTAAAATGAAAAAACCAAACGGATTTTTTGTAAGTAACTATAATCTAGTAATTAATCGAAGGAATAAACAAAATAAAAGTTTTTGACAAAATGGCAGCTTCTAAAAAAAAATCGATTTTTCACAAAAATGTTTGCCTTAAATTGTTCATAAAACAAAAAATATTAATCGGTGAAAAGAAACCTTCGATTAATTACTAAAAAATATAGTCAACAAGCTTGTGTTACAATTTGAGACTGATCGGTCCAGCCGTTTTCGAGAAATCGTAGTCACCGCCTTTGACAACACAGTTTGGAGAAAAACGCATTCAAAGTTTGAGAAGCCGGTAATAGAAACTGTAGTAAAGGCAGCTTCAAATTGTTTAGTAACAACAACCAAAGTCGGAAAAATTAAATTTGAATGTAATTGAGCCAACACCAATTTCAGTTATCCAAATATCAACAACTGCATCTAGTTGTCGGAACTAATTTTGAGTAAGGGGAACTAATAATTTTTCCGGTGTAGACCAACTACTTTCAAACGCTCTGACACGTCTTTACAAATATGCGTGTACCTTGGACAATAATCGCTGAATTGACTTGACATTTTCTGTGTGTGTACTTAAATGTATGTACATTACGAAAATGAAATAAAAAAATCGATTTTTTGAAAATTATAACTGTATATAGGTAACCCCTTAATTCCAAATTCTTGCTATTCAAGATAAGATAATTTTCGTCTCATTTTCTGAACGTACATCATAAGAATTAATTAGATTTTTTGGGTCATGCATGTTGGAAATAAAGTTAAAGTTAAAATTAATAATAGATTAATTTTGACTAGGTAAAGTTCATTTTGGATCAAGAATATACCGCGTATTTTCACCTCGGCCGGTTCCGTAGAAATGTGGAATACTTTATTAGGTTCGTTAAACCATTTTAATTGGTATCCAATTTTGCACTCGGTATATTAGGTTCGAATTCGTGTTTGCAGTTTATAAAAATCAAATGCATCGGGCTGTTGATGCTTCAATTGCGAAACAGTTCATACATGCATATACTGCGATTCGTTTCGCCGCCGGCAGAATTTTCACCATTAATTATTCGAAGAACTTGCACAAACCCAACAAGTAGATATCTCTTTTACGCATTAATATTTACGCATTAATACTGCATTATGGGCTACCAGCCGCCCCGATACCGGGTCGTTGACTGCGCGCCGTAATCACTGGATTTACAATAAATATCCTCCTTTAAACACCCTATAATACAGAGACGTAAATAACGATTTGATACCGTGTTATTTATCGCCGAGCGATTAGAGACAGTTTTTGAATACCGTAAATCACTGTCGCATTTTGTTAAACCAATGAAGTAGTACTGAACAAAATTATGTACCAGTTAAAGTACCATGCAAGTGGTACTTGTCTGATTATATTTTAATCATTTAATTATTTCCTTTTTGGGACTGTCGGGCTCCCGTTCGTTAAAATGTATAAATTCAATCTTATTTTTCATTTCTTTCAAAATTCTTTTTTCACACTAAAGACACAAAAAAGAGCGTAAATTTCGGATCATTTCAGCGTCAACAATGATACCTGAGTAACGATCTTATATTGCATATTTCGCATATACTTTTCGGGTTCACCTATTCTTCTTGCTGGATGCAAATTTGGATCCTCTCGTGAAAGTTACGCACGGCTCTCTCTAACATTTCATTCGGCACGGTTTCAATTTCCTGACGAATGGAATTCTTCAGGTCATCGATTGTGCGAGGCTTGTTCATGTAGACTCTTGATTTTAAATATCCCCACAAAAAGAAGGGCTTCCCTCACTGGCCCCCTCGCACACCCGATTTGTCGATATGCGACTTCTTCTCCAAGAGGAAGGACGTCATCTCCAAGACATTATTTTTCGAACCTAATTAAAGTATGTATATTTCAAAACTGCATTAAAAAATCTATCACTTAATGCTTGTTTTTATTATTTTTATCAAGCCGTGTCCCAGTTATGCAGTAGTGAAAAACATGCGTTTCCTCTGCTCCACCCTGTATAATGCTCCAAATCATTTCTTCGTTCGTAGGGTCGATCTCTTACTCGCCCCACGAATTCTCTTAAGGTACTTACTTAATTGAACTCGCTACGTCATGGACTCGCCCGAGTTTGTACATATACATTATACATACATATGCAGGGTGTCCCAGCTAACGTGCAGGCCCCTGAACCAAGTGATAGCTGAGGTAATTCTAATATAGGGAAGTGACATTCGTAATGTCGTATCTTAATTCGTGACCGAGTTATTAACGAAAAACGATAGCGAATCATAGGGCTCCGTTGGGCCCAGCGGCGCGATGGTTCCTACTGGCACAGTACCCTACTGGTGCAGACCTCCTACTTTCACGCCGCCAGGCCCAACGAAGCCCTCTGATTGGCTATCGTTTTTCGTTAATAACCCGGCCACAAATTAAACTACGACATTACGAATGTCACTTCCCTATATTAGAATTACCTCAGCTATCACCTGGTTCAGGGATCTGCACGTTAGCTGGGACAACCTGTATATAAATGCCCGAAACGTTTTTCGTCAATTTGATCTTTCAACCCGTCACTCGAGCGACCCTAATCGAATTTTCGAATAAATTTGACTGTAAATCAAGGCTGGAATAATCACGATTGTTTTTTATCGGATCGAAGCAAAACAGAACTCGCGGCCGCGTGAAAATACAATTACAGAGCCCGGGGTAGTGATGCGCTGGTTTTATTGGACACGATTCCCCGCACTGAAAACGGAGTAGTTTCCCTGCAGTGAAAGCGGGGTCGTTCAAACATAAACGGCAAGTGCCTACAAAAGTTCGCGTCCCTCGCGACAATCGTCTTTACGCGAACAAGCTGACAATAAGTCTACGTTGCACGAATTGAGTACCCCCTGCAAATAAAATATATTTCAATATAATGTATTATCAGAGTAGCAGGATTGGCAAAAGTGGCAAGACATTATTCATGGTCCATTTATGGGTTTGGTTGGAAAATTAATTTTTTCCAAAGGCAATTACGAACAGTTTTTTTAGGTTGTCATATATCGTGGGGGAAGGAAGTTGCAGAACAGCGATTGGTCAAGGCATTCTGAGATGTATCACGTTTTAATTCAGTAGATACGTATCATGTATTTTGTAGTTACAGGTTTTTATTATTTGGTTCACTTCGTTGCTTACTAAGAATGGCGGTAGAAATGTTTGATGTTAATGGCAGATTATGTAGATAATTGTTAAGTTACTTAATGAAATATAATTTTACAGTATTTAAAGTATTTTTGCTTCATAGTAAATAATAATAATTATAATATTGGGGTACATTGTATTCAGTAATTTATTCCACACCTGGGCGCATAAAAATAATCGTTTACAATGTTTGTAATTTTCAATTAGAAATTCGATTCTATCACGTTCCTCAAGATTCGATACAAAAAAGCAAACTGAAATATTATAACAAAATTGGTCGTCCTTGAACCTTGTCATGTTTTAAAGCATTAAGCAATCGCGACTACGACAAACAACTTCGTCACGTTGTTCATTTGTTTATTTTTCTACACGGATCGACGAAAAATTTCAGCAACTAACCTACGCTAACGTAGCTGCAAACCGATACCGTTTCGTTTACATCCACTTTCGAGGCAGCCTTTTACTACGTACATCGCTCGGAAAATTGCCAGTCTGTCAAGTTCTCGTAAACCAACTGTACTCGTTTTTCCAACCGTTAAAGAGAGAACCTTCGATCTCTAATGACTTTGCAAAGACAATTTCCTGAAGTTCGTCTAGCTGCATCACTTCCACGCGTGATTCTCGAAGGACGTGAAAGCTGTACTCCCGTGCACGTATGTATATATGTATAATATGTTTGTGTCGGACGGAATAACTATTCCGAGTTTTCTGCAGGAAATCGATCCCGAAGGCGAGAGTCCTTCAGTCGGCTCAAGTTTCAACGCCTCGATATGAATTTCTCACCTGCAACGAACGTTCCCGTCGCCAGGGGGGCGAGGACGAATTTTTATTTCTTCGAAATCCATTCCCGATTATGACGAGTGGAAAATGCTGTTCCCCCCCTTTCCCCGTCTTTCTTCGGGAAACGCAAAACGGTTTCGCGGATTCTAACAGTTCGTGAAAGGGATCGCGTCACAGGTCTGGTGAAAGCTAAAAATATATTTAAACTTTCCTTACAGCCACAAGGCCGTCAGAGGGACTAGCTACTTCGTTGCCGGGAATTGGGAACGTTTTGGGAAGCTCTACGGAATCGGTTTAAGGGGTTAGGCCACTCTAGAGTCCGAAAAAATAGCCATTTTTAGGATTTTTTTTTCAGAAGTACTACAAAATAAATCGGGATTCCAATAAGGAGTATTTATTATACATATCAGTGACTATATACAGTAATTTTTTTAAGGCGATTAATTTAAAAATGGCGGCTGTACCAGCAGTTTTGCAATGACGTCTCCGTTGTTTCAGGGTCCACGCACGGACAAATCAGCTCCTGTAACTTTTGAATTATAAAAAACCAATTTTGTTTTGTTAGTCTATATAATAACTGCTATACAAGTACGTAGGTTTTTTTCGATATATTAATTTTTGGCCAAATGGCGCACTTCTAGAGTGGAAAATGAATAATTGGCCTAAAAAATCATCACTCAATTGCTAATAACAAATGAACTATGCAATGTATCAAAAAAATCCTACGTACTTGTATGGACAATGTATTTTTCTAGATATGTTCAAAATTTCAAGTGAATCGGTTGAAAATTGTCTGAGTTATGTTGCCGTTAAACTTAAAAAATATGGTTTTGAGATACACGCGTTTGAAGTTTTCAGTAGTAGAAAATCATGAATAATTTTGCAATACCTTTAATCTGCGATGCCTGCACCATACAATTGGCTTTCCAGATTATCGTCCTGCTCTTGCTTTTCGTTTCTTCTCGATCTTGAAGCGATTCTTGCCTCTTTTACCCGTTCAGACAGCGATCTCTCCGCATGCTTTATGCGCTGTTTGTCAATTTCCAGGCACATTTCATAGCTGTTCGCGCTGATTTCCAAGTGCATTGCCTGCATTATGTGCAGAATTGAAGAAAACCCGTCATTGTATATACAAATTGCAATATCCGTAGCCACATCTAAAACTGTTTTACCACTCGAAGTGGATTTCGGAGCCAATGCCCACACAGTCGAGTTGAAGCTTTAGTTACTATTTTGCGTATAACCGTCGATGCATCGAATTAGAAAATTTTCACTGGTCAGTTCTTCATAGACTGGTTTGTTAACTTCAGAGACTTCAATTGGAAGAGCTGGCTTATATTTATACTCAGTCAAAGTATTTGTAGCTTTAGCTCGTTGCAAGGAGCACTATGAATCCTGTCCAATAGGACATTTGTCGTGCTGCGGTTTGTCATCAGTCGATAATTTATGATCCAGTGTAGCCCATATACTGCTTTTCATGTTCTCAACTGAATCACTGTTTCTACGAATTGCTAATCCGTAATAAATACATAGCACTTGCAAATTAATTTGCCTCTATAATCGCTACGAGACAATCGCACGAAGATTGTGCATCGATAAAAATGAGCGTTTGTCGAGTAGTATTTAGAAAATTTTCCCGACCATAACCTTTTGGGACATCATTTTTGAGGTCGTAAAGGACAATTTAAAAGTAAAAAAAAAATGATTTTTCGAAAATTCTAGAGTGGCCTAACCCCTTAAAAGCTTCAAACGGTTTAATGTTTCAAATCTACGGAAGTGGCTACACGCAGGTGGAAACGGGTAACTAGCTTCTATCAGGCTTGCAGTTTCCAATTCCGACAAATATCTGGATTAGCGATGAATTTGTTTTTGTCAGTCCTCCTCATTTGTGACGGTTCATAGGAAACGAATGTAGAGTTTTAGGGGAAATGGAAATATTTGATCGGCTAAATAATTAAACGCTGTGCATAACAATTAAATCAAAATTAGATAAATATTTTACGTAATCAACGTAGAAGTTTCTTGACGAAAAAAGGCGGGGCACTAATGTCACAAATTTAGATATGAATTCTAATCGGTGTTTGGGATTTATGTTTTGTTTCTTACCACAAGAGATTTTTTACCAGATCTCTTAATGTAAAGATTTATTTATTTGAATTGATATCATCGTTTGGGAAAACATGGAAAGTTTGCTATTGTTGAAATTATACATTTAGGTTTAACTACAATTTCCGGCTAATTAAAGAATTGCATAAATAAATGTATAATTGTTCTCACCTTTTTAGTGTATTAAATAACGAAACATTTCATTATTGAAAGTGTATAAATCGAATACGTATATCGAATTAATTCAATATACGTTGAATAATAATCTATTAGTGATGAGACATTAGTCATTTGTAGTAGAAGTTAGTAATTTTGAACGGAGTTAACATTCGTCTGCTGATTCGTATGATGTATTTTATGACGTATTTTTGTATATCGAAGTCGTTATCCTCGTTTTACAAAAATTCAGGCGTAGGAAGTATTTATTGATAATAAATATGCAATATAAGTTATGCATTCATTTGCACAAGGTGGTAAAAGAAAATATACCGATCAGTGGTCTCCAAAAGCACTCGAGATACCCACGTGAATTTTACTAAATTATTAACTTTTGGAAAGCAGAGTCTGATACTCTTTATTCGAGCCGTCCTGTATAGAATTTTAGTTGTGTTTTGACAGTAAATTGTACGGAGAGTTTGCTTCATCAGTTCCTCTCAGGACTCTATCATTTTCTTGTTAGACTTTCACATTCGTTATTGAAAAATATCTATAGTGTCGATATACCATTACGCTAATAATAATAATGTACGTTTGATTGAACATTTCTGACATAGAGAAATGCTGCAAATATTACCATGGATCTAAATCTTATGTCGCAGTCGTTCTACAAATAAGCTTCGTTTTTCGGAAGCGGATATGTTATTACAAAAACGAGCGTTTCGGGGAAAAGGATAATAAAATGGCATAAATCCCACGGAACAAGTTTCCTGCGGGATGAACTTCGAACCGGTGTCCGAATCTTTTCCGCCAAGCACTTTTTAGTTCGTAACTACAAGTGGAATAGCATTCTCTACCATTTCGCTGGTAGCAGAAAGCTTGAATCGAATATTGTGATCCGAACACCGCAAGAAATCGCCCGAAGCGATTCTGGTGTCAGGGGCAGAACTGACGTAATTCCTGTCTGTGGGAGTGGGATCCTTTTACATTCGGTTCTTTAGAGGATTCGATTCGCGCCGACTATACTTTCCGGGGTAATGAAGGTAATACACGTGAAATGGAGCTTGAATATCATTTTATCACATTCCCGTCCCGACCTTCGATAACTTGTAATTGGGATTGGACTGTTAAGTGAACGAGGCTGAATCGTGGACAATGTTAGTAGTGGTCAATAATTTGTTGTATTTTAACAGGGAAATGTTTATACAGTGCTGCCGAAAGAAATAGTTGCATTTTATCGCCGAGGCATGAACGATAGCAGTTTTTGATCAAGGATTTTGGAAAAATCGTTTATTGATTGTTTCCAGTCCCTGCGTCTTAGCGCCCTTTGCCAGTTCGACACCAGGACGACGTACTTTATAAACTTGTAAATTCCTTCAAGAACTAACCCTGCGACCGCCTTGGCCGAAACTGGCAAACGATATCGAAATAAATTGTATATAAATCTAATCAAGCCGTTGTAAATGTAAACTCCGAAACTCTTAGGATTTCATCAGATACAATGGAGCACCAGACCTCGTCCAGTTGAAGAGGCACTTGAAAAGGAAAGATTGACAGATCCTAATAATATTCCTAATGATAAGGGTGTTTGAATGCAAGATGAGGCATTCGTTGTTTTCCCGAAAACAGTTACAAACCGACGCGACGTAGTGGGAGGACCCAAAATCCTGAATATATACCGGTGCCCTCCGCCGCGAAGTGCAGATAGTTTTTAGTCTAGTCCAGAACTTCAGTTAGTGCAGGTAGTATGAGAGTGCAGTCAGTCGAGCAGTGAGGTTTACACTCAGTTTTAGTATGCCAGTCTTTCGTTGTGTTGAGTTTTTCCGATACTGATCAAATTATTTGAATCCGTGTGAGGTGAGGCGAAGTCTTGTTCCATCACATATCCCGTTACCCTTTATTAATCCGCTACCTCTGCCGAATACCTAAGTCATTCTTCTGTGCGGAAGTAGAACAAGTTGTCTAGTCTCTCTGAGCTCTCTGAGACATCGTCTAGAATCTAGACTCTAGATATTCAACGTATCTGTAGTGTCTACGAAACGCGTTAAAGAACGACGTACTTCCTTTACCATAACTGCCGATGTCCAAAGCATGATCATCGGGACAAGAAGTAACTGGAAATCGTCTAGATTTTCGAAGAAAGACTCTGAAGCGATGGTACCCGATGCGGACCGATAAGTTATTTAGACCAACCCTACTTCATACTGCCCAAAGACTAAACACCTGGTCTGGTTGAAAAGTAAAAAGAAAGAAACTACGTAAATATAAGTAGAGCCTGTGAAACAAATCCGTACAACATGTCTGTCAGTGATGTTAAATATAAAGTTAAAGAAGAACGACTGTAGTACGACTCAGCCTCGTCCCGAGTAAATTGGGCTGACCATTGACTCAAAAGGGGGCGAAACACTGTCTTTGCGAAACAAATCGAGGGCGCACGGTTTCCGTAACCTCTAGGCGGAACGCATAGTCAAGACACAACAATTGTATAGAATAGAAATATCGTGGCGAAAGGCTGTTTAGACTTTGTAATGTTATTTCCAGGTTTTATGAGATTGAAATATCCCTCCGTTGATATTTGCGGGGGGGGGGTGTCGACATTTTTGTGATGTGAAATTTCAGCGCCTCGGATTTTTTGCACATGCATTTCTGTGTATTATATTACAATTTCTACACGTTGCATTAATTGCGTTTCGAATTCGATACGCCTTGACATTTTTGTCCTTAGAAATGTATACGCCTCAAAATTCATACACATTGAAATTTCTAACCATTGCAATCTTTGGATCCCGAAGTTTTTGGCGGAACAATATGTAGGAATGAAATTTTTCTGCCGTGAAATCGATTCCCCGTGGAATTCCGACGTTTCCATTTTTTCTATGGCTGCAAGTGTCTGTGTTGTTTAGGATGAACTTCGTGTTATTGCTGCGGTTTCGAGGACCTTGCGATTTCCCGTATCGGAAGAGCTGGGCACGTTGGAACTCGCAAACGTGTTTAAAATCCCGATAACCCTTTTTTATTGCATTTTATTTACCTTTTCTCATTTAAAGGAAATGTATAAAACGTGGGGTTGTTTTTATTACCGATGGAAAATGACAGGTTTTATATGACCGTCCTTTGCAGGTTTTACAAACTCCTGCTCCTCCTACAGCAGCCTATTTTTTCAAATCCATAATTCCGCAGGGCTTTACTGGCACACGTTTCTCTGTTAAACGACCATAAAAAAAGTAACGTGTTTTTATATTTCATTTGCTATTTTCAACGTGAAATTCAATCATTCGTTTGCCGGACTTTAAGACATATCATGTACTTTTTTAAGATCTCTTTGACTTCTGAAACACTCTGTAGCTACGTTTTAATTTTCCTGAGATTTGAAGTATATAAAAGGTCCACAAAATGTAACGAAATGGATTTCCTGCTGCGTGAGAAAGATTCCGATGTTCCATTCTCCTTCTAAACCATTCAGAATTCAAACCAAAGTGCTTTAATACACGTAGAAAATGACTCGTGCAAGTTCAACAGAGTTATTTGACCGATTTAACGGTGCGGTAGCTGTAGAGCTGTAATGTTTCGTTTCATTCGTAGCGCAAATAAAACTGGCCCGGTCCGAAGCAAATGGTGAATATCGTGATCAACTTACAGATTGGCTTAAACGCGGGTGGTAGCTAAAGTGGAGTCCACAATTTTTGCGATCCATTCATCAGCGTAACAAAATTATTCATAAACGTATTAATCATACGAATGTTGGACAAATTCATCGAGAGATCAGGGTGTTATTTTTCTGGATTTAGTACAATTAAATATTTGCACATTTATTAGAATCTTTCTTTTTTTGAGCGATTTAGAATTTGCTCAATTTTTCCGTTTTCGTTAAACAATATTATAAATTATTATAAGTAATATTCTATGAATTGGAATTTTCAAAGCCCAGAAAGTTTAGGGGATATAATATAGTATAGTAATGTAAAACTTAAACCTTCCAAATTCTTTGCAACTATCAAAATATATTTTAAATTTAATACAATTATTACGTATAGCACTAATAACAAATTAAAAGGATTCTTGAAATAACTAATAAATCATTCCTAAACATTCCAACAGGCGAACGACACGAATGAAAAATGAAGAAACCATTCTAAAAACTGGAAACGTTTCATTTCGCTTTAACGTTTGACGATTGATCGAGTGGGTAAAGAGCGCCTTTCGGACCGTGTCGGGCAAAGCTTTCAAGATATTTGTAACTGGAAGTAAATAGAGAACTATCTCCGTCGTCCATTAACTAAATGATCGATACCTTTGTTGCGAATTAACTCTGCCAACATTATTTCCAGCGATGTTGCAAAACATCGCTCGATCGATTATTCTTTCTCCCAGTGTTGCCGATGTAAAGTGAACGAAGGAAGGACGAGTTAGAGTATCCGGGCGAGAAACTGAACGGTGAAATTTTATTCGGATTCGCGGTGGGTTTTGAATGCGGGTTTTTCACTAATGAGCATTTGGAAACTCGTTATTAGGGTGGAACGGCCCGCAAAGTTTCGTCCTTGTTTTCATTTCGCGGATTAAGGGACAACATCTGTTTGAAAAAAAATTTTTCCCATTTTTTTTTATTGGCTTAAATGATGTATAAACATTTCAAAAATAATATGCAATAAGAATTTTTCATGGGTAAAATTTTCAAACAATTTTTTAAGGTCATTATTTGAAGCGCCTCTGGCGCTCAGAAGCGTAGAAAGTGTCGCGAACTCATACATAGTTTATTTTTGAATTCCAAAGCATAATGGCGCGATTTCTTTTTATCACCGATGCCTGATATGATTATAAAGGTAGGTATTTGTGTCTCTAATTGACGTTAAACATACAAATTTTATATGTGATGCCAGTCTAGATAATTAGTTCTTTGCTCTCCTATCCTGATATCTCCAGTTCATTCTCTCAATAGAAAATAAGGATATAAACAATCACGACTGTGAATTACGTGCTAACGCCTGCAATTTTATAGCTCAATATGAGTGACAAAGTGTACAGTGGCGGGAAGTGCTCGAAATATAATTCACAGAATAGCAAAAAGAGTAAAATATCGAACAGGAAACCGCCGAATCGACACTCTTTTGAGTGTCTTTGCAATGCATAATGAGGCTTATAATGCAATTAAGCCTATATACGAAGAACTTGGCACTGATAATTTACTTTCTCGCTGTCTTAGAGGCTTTCCACAAAATTCAAATGAATCATTTCATAATAAAGCTCTCTGGACAGTCGCACCAAAGTGCTTTCATAGTGGCAAAACTATTGTTGAAATTGCGTTCATAACTTTCAACGATGGATTATCAAGTATCATGCACGTGTTGGATTGTCTTGGACAAGTTGTGGGCCGAAATTTTTACGTTTTTGCCATGGAAGCCAATGCTATTCGTGCCATGTCTGCAGAGCGCTCAATGTCCGATGCCGCCAAAGCTGCTCGTTCTAACTTAAAATCGTCAAGAAAATAAAAGGAAGACCTTTATTTGAGTTTGGAACGGCCTGCATATGGTCCTGGTATCGCTGGGTAAAGGTAAACAAATCAGCAAGCTATTTTAGAAATTTCATGTTGACAAGTAGTTTTGAAACTTCAAACGCGATTATCTCGAAATCATGTTTTCACAATCGGCTGGCGGTAGATCTCAAACAATTTTCAACCGATCGACTTGAAATTTTAAAAAGCATACGACGAAGAGGACGTCTTGGATCGCAGCGCTCACAGCCGCCATTTTGTTTTCAAATAAAAATGAAAAAAAATGTTTGTGTACTTGAAAGTGTCATTAATGGATACCCAAAAGGATTTTTTGATTGCTTATTTAATTTAGTCCAAAAAAATCCCCAAAATACACGTTTTTTCAAGGTTTCAAACAGATGTTGTCCCTTAAACTATTCGGGGAACAAAATATTTTAATTGGCTGCGGGAATGTTAGGCTAGATTTGATTTCGGACATGAGAAAGTTGGCCTAAATGTAACAGCTGTGCGGCGTCCCGCGCATTATTCGTTGGAGAATGATTTTTTTAGAAATAAAATGAAAGCATTGATACTTCTGCGTCGTAAATTTACTGTCGTCTCAATTTGTAAGCTTTAAGAGTTGTACGCATTGAAATTCCTGCGCTCTGATATTTCAAAACCTGAAAACTTCGATGCATTGCAACTTCTTCCGTTCTGTAGAAAATTTCTATAATTTTACGGTACTCGGCTTTGACTTGAGTCCACTTTAGATTGGATTTATCATATTTAAGAACAGTAGAAAAAAGTATACTTATATTTTGTTCGAAAACGCGAGAGGTTGATTAGAATTCAATTTAAAATTTATCACAGCGGACGTTAATTCCAAATTGTTAGGCAAAGTAGAAATTTCGACGTAACGCTATTCGATTAATCCTGATTAACCTCACTTTACTAGGAGCCTCTCTTCATCAAATTATACATACATACATACATATACACGCATGTTGTTTACCATTTCATTATTTTCACTATATCGTGCATGTTGCATATTAAAGCGCGTCAATAAACTTATTTACTATTAATGTTCGCCTGACTTTCGTGCCATAGAGGCAACGGTAAACATAGATTAAATGGAGTAGTATTACGGGTAATGATATTGTATAATACTACATGGAAGGTCTAAATAAAATTGTCCTTCGAAGGTAAATGGAATTCACAGGGATTATTTTTCGTCACGGCGTTAATCATTTGCGACAAGCGTATAGTTTATTTATCCCGCGGCAAGGAATTTGCATAATCGCATCTCGGACAATTGTTAATCCGTCACTGTCACGTAGACAAGTTTAAATAGCCAAGAAGTAGGTCATTTGCATGCTTACATAAGTGATTAATGTGCTACCTCCCATAATTACATTATTATTGCAAACGTTGCACACGCATAAAGGTATTTGTATTTCCTATGTCGAATTAAGAATACTTTGTTCTCGTGGAGGCAAAAATACGGGTAAGTACCTGTAAAAGAGATCACTGCCTAGATAGTGTAATTTGTAGGCATTTAATGGCGTGAAATTTTATTAGTAGGCAATTTGAGGCGGAGAAATTGTTGTCCGTGGAAATATATAAGTTTAGGTAAGTTTGGTAGTTTCTAAACGTCGATGATTTTACAACGCCAGAGTTCGGATCAAAATATCGAAACACAGAAGATTCAGAGCGTAGAAAATTTGAATGCGTAGATATATCCAAGGACAGACTTGTAATAATTAGGAATATTCAAATTGAAACACTTTAAAAGACTGGAGTTACAATGCGCAGACATTTGGATACACGGAAATTCCAACCCATGGGACTTTAGAAACACTGTAACTTCTAAATATCTACATAGATAGGAGAACAAACTGCGACGCGTAGAAAATTCATGGAATCCGATGAGTATGCAATTTTAGTCGAACATCAATCGCAAATTAATCGAAACTTAAACAACGTTTCCGACACAGAGTTTCAATGGTCAATATTTGTACCATTGAAAATACAATATACTCGGGCCACGTTCAAGGAATTTCTTCGGTTCGTCAGGAAAAAGGAGTGAAACCATCTTTCCTTGTCAAAAGCCGGTTACGGAAAAGGAGAATTATGGCTGGCGTTTTAAAGCGAACGAACTGTACGACAGTCCGCTACTCCGATTTAAATTCCGAAAGCTACAAATACATCACTCGCTTGTTTGTAAGCGAAAGGTATTACGCTTTCAAAAAAATCAATCTATTTGGGAAACCCTTATAGTAGGGCATGCATAAAATATGCATATATTGTACAAATCTCGAGGCGCATTCTGTAATAAATTTTAATTTTGAATATCTTTCATTGTCCAGGGAAGAGGTACATACAAACATTTTTAAGACGATTTAATTGCTTTAACGAATAAGCAATACCTATCATAAAATAAGCTTATGAAATATACTCAGACGATAATTAATTGTTAAAACTTAAATCTGTACCTATGCATAAAATGCTTCCGACATTTTGGCAGACGAAAGATACTTGGAATCGTCGGTTATTATTCACTTGATTCGGAATATTGCGAATTATTCACGCAATTGGTACCGTTTCACACGATTTCCGGTCCAAGTTTTATATCCACAGTTATTTCTATCGCTATACACATTATTGCAGCGCCGTAGCAATTTATGTATGTATACATAGATACATATGTACATACATATGTCTAAAATACTGCTCGAAACATTTTAAACACGGCGGTTAACAGAAATCTTGGGGAAATATTAATATTTCTTAATGTGTTCGGCAATTTAGTGAAATTTGTTACCTACAAAGTATACAAATTTCACTGGCTTCGAAGTTGGGCCCTCCGAAGACTCCGCGGCTGGAAATTCTTTGGATGTCATGAAACTTATATCATCGAACCTGCCTGTCAACCTACTTTCAAATGTAAACACCACGATTGGCAGGCATTTCCAAGTAAAACGGCAAATTCGTGGTTTCCTATTGCTGGTTCGTAACGGTTATTAGGTCTACGGCACCCACAGCACGTATCGATTCACTTTTTATCATTAAGCCCATTCCACCCCACTAACGTCGAACCGAGTTCGGTTGTGTTGATCTTCAATTTTAAGATTTCACGAGAAATACAAAAGCCAGGTACATTAACGCGCGGGATTTTCAGTGCGCACACATTTTTCGGCGTAAAAACATCAAATTCGAGAGAAACCACGCGTAGACGTAAAAAATCTCGATCCTCCGAACGCGCGAAAGTTGGTATTTCTATACCTATAATATCGCAACACATCGAGCCGCAATAAATTCAAATAAAAAGTAATTCTCGCCACGATGCAAACATCTCGTCTGGCGACCGGTGAATTAAAATAAACACTTGGCGATTTCGGAGGGAACTTGAAAGTCGCTCACGACACGTGAAAGCGGGCGTATTTGTTGGACATTTCCTCGTTGAATCCGCTGAAACAGCGTCCGCGCCTAAGGATTCGAATTTCCCACTTTAATCGCCGTTTCGCTGGTCGGCATGAAAACCGCGAGTTTGATTAAAAATAGCGCCGCGAAGCCTGTCCGTTCGAACTTTAAATACCGGGTAAAACGGTACTATTTGTCTTTTGAAATCGGTGTCTACGGCAGTTGAGAGACCGAGCGGCGTTATGCCAAGTTTTACCAATGCAAACTTCAGCTTCACCGAGGAATTTTCGGGTGCTCGTATTATATTTCCAGCCGCAGAAATTTCAAGATTCGATAACTTTAGCGTGGAAATTTTCGGGTTAGGAAAATTCGCAGACGACTCTTCGGAGGCTTTTACACTGTGGATGTTGAAATTTTAACGGCCGGAAGTTTAAAGGTTCGATACATAATTACGTACATACAATATTTAGGTCTCGAACCGATTCGCGCGGAAACGTTCGCGTGCAGAAATATCAAAGCTTCGGAACTGATACGCGTTAAAATTTACAAGCTTACGAACTTTGGACGCGCGGAAATATTTACGCTTGCAAATTTCCGTTTGCACTCGTGAGGCAGCGCAAGATTTCAACGTACAGAAATTTCAAGATCTGGATTTGTTGGCGGAAACAAATGGTTAAATGCTGAAATTCCAGGACAACGATTTACCACTGCAAAACTATCAACGAAAACAATTAGCAATTATTAGTAATCACTAAAATGGAATTAAATATAATGCCACCTGTATTGTTATTCAAAGTTCGTCGCACAATGTTTCGCTAACCTGTGATTTTAGTCCCAAAGAATAAAATTGACGCTCGTTCAAAGCACGAATATTCTGAATTACGCAAATAAATCATACAAATGACTATCGCCGCTTGTCAAAACACACGATAAAAATTACATCACCCGCCTGAATAGTTGAGGGTTAATCGATCGCAAGCATGCCCGGAAATTTGGGGACCGGTCGTGAAACCGGTGGGCCAATTATCGGCCGGCGAATATTATTAAACAGGCCACGTGCGTATGTTGGAGCAGCTAATACCGGGGTGCGAGCGGTATTTTCGGCGTCGCGTCGGTTTAATTTTCGCCGCGCGTTATGCAGCTATTTACGGTTAGACGCCGATCTGGCTGTTATTTTTAATCAAACTCCTGCGGAGCTTTCCGCACTTGAACGACTCCCGCCGAAGCCCGGAATAACCTGGAAACTTTGAATAGGTCGATGCACATATTGCTTTAACGAGACTTGCAACCTAACTTGCACATCTTTGACGACAGAAGGAAAAAAGGTGATACGACATCGGAAAGTTCATTGAATTCATTTTGCATCCGGCTGGGATTCGTTGCGATGCTTTCTGATAATTGCGTCTAATTGATGCCCGTTCGGTATTTGTTTTACTGATTGATTAACACTGAAGCTACCCAGACCGGTCACGTGACCGGTTTCAAACTTTTCATTAAAATGCCTACATGCAACGTTATAGCTTTCAACGTTATAGCTTAATTTCTTTCATCGACACAAGGAAAGCACAGTTCTTTATGCCAAATTAACTATTCCGTGAAATTCATTGTAAACCTTATCATTTTTACGAATTCGATAAGAATATGTATGTACATAAACCGTCGGCACGTTAAGTGTTAAGCAACGGAACCGGTTTTCTGTGTGCGACGTATGAAAGCATGGATAAGTGAAAAGGTGAGGGTGCAGTCTGTGTCGACGGTGTAAGTTCAGTGTCATGGTGGCGACAAATTAGGACGTGTTTGACTACGTCGTTTAAATGTCGCTGCTGGAAAGGGAGTTTTCAAAATATCGAAACGTCTGTTCATTAACACAGGATAAATAAATGGTGATTTTCGAATAATTTTGTTTCCACATAAAAATCTCTGGCATAAAGTGTGTGAAAGTATTGTGGGATTAATGAGTAGACAACGAATGGTTTCAGGTGCTTCAAGTGGTTAAGTGTTTATTCAAAATAAGGAAATATAAATGGTACATTGGTATGTACACTCCGCGACAAAACTATAAGACACCTGCGATTTGTGCTAATATTTTATTAATGATAATTTTTTCGTAAAAGTTTTCGTTATTAATTCAAAGAATCAAATAAAATACGTACAATTCCATAGCGGCAATGTTGTTAAATTAAATTGAAAAAAGATTCATTAAAATTTCGAATTCTTGATAAAATAAGGTGCGACAAAACTATAAGACAGTGTATATTTTAAGCAAGAAAAAGTGGGTGGAAGTTAATGAAAAAATTTTCTTTCTATTTATTAGTAATGTGTTGTGTCACCTTTATTTGTATAGTTTCAATTAATCGCCGTGGTATCGATTCATTAAAATGTTTTATTTGATCTTGACTTAATTTGGTCCATTCTTCTTCAATACGAGCTTTCAACTCTTCTATCGATATAAACTGTTTCCCGTCTCCATACACAGCACGGGCTAACATTCCCCATATGTTTTCTACATATATTTAAATTTGTAACCTCGCAGGCCATGGTAAAATTTGTATATTACCGTCTCCAATGTAGTTTTTTAGCGTTATCATGTTGAAAAATATAATTTTCACCTTCAAAGTGCTGGCATGTCGCGTTAATTGTTCTTTTAATAGTAATTACATTCATGCTGGTGTTAATAAATTTTATATCGGTTTTCCCGTGGTACCCTATCGCGGCCCATAACATGATGTCGCCTCCGCCCATATTCCTCTTTAATAAATACAATTGCTCCTTCCGCAAATCATGAAAATAATATTAAAGGCCATGCGGTCCATCTAAATTAAAACGTTTTTCATCTGAAGAGATAACTGTTCTCCACTTTTTTTACCACTGGAGATGTCTTTCCGCAAAATCTTCCCTGGCAACTTTGTGTCGATTTGTAAGTAGCGGTTTTCTCTGCAATTTTTGTCTTTTTAACTGCTTGGCTCGTTTAATTATCCATAGCACATTACGAGTATTGGTGTGAACATTAGCTTCTGCTGCAATTTGCCGTGTTGTCACGCTAGAATTTGACGCTACTCTCAGAATGGTTCGTCTTTATCGCTCAGTTGTCGCTCTGTTATCGCTTTTGGATGACCACCAGGATGTTTGTTTCCATAATTCTCCGTACTTTTTAAATAATTATGTACGGCACATCGATTGCGCCCAATAAATCTTGAAATTTTTGAGATAGAGGTACTCCTTTCCTTTAAGTTTACGATAACTCTTATTTCAGTGCTATCAGCTTTTTCCTACACAGCATTGTAGAAATAGCATGTTCACATACATTTCCCAAGTTATTCGAATTGTACCCTCCAATATTTCGTAGCACTGTAGAATATAGTTATTTATAATATAAACAATAACACTATGAATGGAGAAAGACAAAACTCAATATTTACATAGAGTTTCCATTAAAATTTGCACATGTCTAATAGTTTTGTCGCGGAGTGTAGTAGTTACGCTACGATACTATCACCACTGCTCGTCCCTTCTTAGGCTCCACATGCGGTCGACGAAAAATTTTCATTAATTCTTTCCATAGAGTGTAGAACCTGGACTACATAGACACTCGATCCACATTTTACAATACATCTCCTCTATGCACTTGTCATTCACACTTCGGCCCATATCCGATACTTCCAGTCACTCGCAACATTCACACAAACTTCATCGCCCTCCTAAGGGCCTACAGTATTCTGGGAAAAGGGTGGTCTGTTCTTTCGTGAGCAATCCGGTCTCATTGTAGCATTTAGAAAGAGCTTGGAATAACAATTCGTGCAAACGACCCGGAATGATATACTGAAACTGACAGTACAGGTTTAGTTACAGTTAGTTACAGTTTCAGTCACAATTTTACAAAATCCTGCTGTAACCTGTTTTTAACAGCGAGACAATCCAATTGTAATATTTCCACGACTCGAAATGAATTCACATTGATACATACATTTTTCGTAATTATAAATATGTGGACACAGTTCAATACAAAAGAGGAAGACAAAGTTTACGACGAAATTTTGATAAATGGATAAAAACACTTGATTATTCGGCATGTTTTGCGTTTATGTCGCTTTCGAGTCACGAATCGCAGAATAATCCTAGTTCTTTCCAAGGGATACATTCACTATTGAAATAAATGAATCGAATCTCACGTAACTCCGTGCTCATAACTTGTTACACAAAACTTGACGAGTATCTCATACGATATTGTATTTTTTATTCGAAACAAAAGCTAATCCTTTCTAGATCACGGGATATTCCAAAGTACCGGGGCATAAGTGCAGGCAGACTGTAAGCTTTCGACTTCAATTTTACGCTCGACGTATCGCTGCTATTTTTAATTGATCTCGCGTAGTATACGTATCAGCAAATCACTCCAACGTCCAAGTTCAAATCTTCCGCAAAACGGTTCATGAATATATCGCGATAAATTTGTACTTCAGTATTCGAGCGAATTGTGATTATTAGTTGTCGAAACTTTCGATCGAGTGGACCCCTTAATTTTTACGATTTTAATTAACTTTGTTGAATTACTCAAATTATCGGGATAAATCGATCGATACTTGGGCAAACTATCTGCGGTCATGGAGGATATAGGACGAACAATTTTCCGGGGACGGTGTCCCTAAATTGTTTGTATTATACATTTACAACAAAATTTCGCTTTTCCTTTGAGATAATTACTGTACGATGCGAGACTGGATGTCTCGGCTTGGTGAATTAGAGTCGAAAGATTTTAAAACTCTTCTCTATGCTTCGCACTTTACCCAAACTTAACTAAGTACAGCCACTGTTAGTATGGATAACAATTCAAATCTCCACACACTGAATTGTATTAATAACGTATGTACATTCAAATAAAGTAACAATGCATAACAACAAGAAATAACACTTGGTAATACACTTAACTGTTATGCCTGAGTAAAGACTTATAGTGTAAGTCGTGTGTATAAAATGTGATGTATACATTGTGAATTGTGATATGGTGTGTTTTCTACTTTGTTTTCTAACGTGATTAGCGTCAAAGGTGTTCCGACGATTACGTCAAGGCCAGGGTGTACCGACAACACCGGGGTTTTTCCCGATGTACCGATCGTCTGATTTTTCGAGTCAACTACTCGCGGTAGTTGACGTGATCAGGAGGGTTTACATGCATGCGCGCATACCTGGACGTAACAGTCACGGTTGGTGCATATGGTCGACGGTTTATGAATTTCGGAAGTCTGAGCTTGAAAGATAGTGAAAATGAATAGGAATTTACTTGAACATGCGCTGCAATAAAGAAATTAAGTCTTTCTTTCAATCTTTTAACTTTTCAAATACTTACAGCTGGTTTTGAAAGATGTGATGCTTTATGGTTAGCTAGATTTTGCTTGAAAGATTATGCTACCGTTACGTCCGAAATTCACTGAATATTATTTTATTTGCGTAGCAAAAAATTACGTAAACTGTGACGGAGTGATAGACGAAAATATTTAAAAGACACATTTCTATTAAAAGATTATTAATGAATCAATTATTATCTCAAGATAGCGAGCCTTCGATTGAAAATTAATCGCAATCACTATTTCTAATTTAGGCACCCTTTGGAAAGGTATACGTATCATTAATTGTAAACCCATAATAAATAAAACGTATATTTTGAAAATGGACTAAATCCAATTTTCAAAAAAAATAGATGAAAATTGTTCATACATTTAGGTATATATTACGAAAACATATTTCCATCGATAAAAAGTAGACTTATTTCACGTTCAAAATAAACCTGTCAAATACTTGTACCGCAAACATTTACCAATGTATTTGGCGTATTTTTGTCCTCACAGAAAAAGCTGCCTTGGAAAATTCCGTCGAGATAAGATAAGTGAAGAAAACTTTCAAATTTCGTGACGACCTCGTTTCTAAGTTTGTGACGACCATAATTGACTGACTTTTGCGGCGATCATTATAATAATTGCGAGAGTTCGTGTCGTTCACGTGCGCCGACAATTAGTATAACAGATCGTTTTGTTATGTTTCTAACCGGCTTTGATCTTCTTTAAGGAGATCTACAGCTGTGAGAATGATCACTGTACAATTTCTTTACACGTTCTCCAAAATTGAAACACCTAGTACACTCCTGATTAAAAACAATTGATTAAAAATACTGGTAAAAAATGATGGGATTCCAATGTAAACGTTTCCGTATGTCTCTATCTTTACGTATATATATTATGCATACGTTTTCTTTCTTGGTTATCTTGCAATTGGTATATCAAATCGAATGAAAAGCAGTAAAGGTTATAAGTGAATATATTCCATAATAATCTTGAAACATCAAGCATTATTTCATCAAGGAAATTAGGAAATTGAGCAGAAATATACTAGGTAAATAACATTTCGTTACATCTAGTAATTTCTGTAATTACCAGCGCGATACGGTATAATAAACTCGGTGCGCTTTCATCCATCGTCATCCAGCGTTCCCAACAGAATATGTTATCGTCGTTACATGAAAAAGTGAAGTTCGACAGGGGGAGGGGATAAAAGCGAGTGGTCTTTGAGTGTTGCGAAAGATCCGAAGTTCCCAACGAGATCCTCGAGGTTCGGGATCGCAATCAAAGCGTTTGCGAGCGTGGTTCCTGTTTCCGTGCCTCACATGTCAATTCAAGCCGCGGATGGGAGAAACACTCTTTTTTAACGGCCCGTCGAAGCTAGTTTGCAAACGTAAAACGACTCGTTTCATAGCGGAGCTTTGCTCCTCTTCAAAATTATCTGTTTTTTTTCTGCCAGAAGCTTTCGAACCGAAAAGCAACGTATTTGAAGTACATCTAACCCGATTCGCCCTGAAAATTGAAAAATATTAGCTTGATTCGTTTCATTCGCCTCATTATTCTTTTTAAAGGATATTTTTCAACGAGACAGAATAGCCTGCGACTCAAATTTCCATTTACATGCATTAGTCGGTTTCCAATGTAATCAAATTCGCGGGTTTGTCGCTGGCGTTACTATCCAAGACGCCTATTCTTTGTGGACTAGACGCGGCATAGACTAAATTATTTTTACTGTATGTAAATATTGCAGGTTATCCCACGCCAGACCAAAAATTGTTTCGTTTACGAAATTATGCGGGCGCTGCGCAACTTTGTTCGCTGTTTAAATTAAATTAAGTCGCGATGATCCCGACTTTTTGCCCGTCTTAATTAATTGCAGCAAACGGCAGGCAGGCAGGCAGGCGCGGGCGTAACTGTTGAAATTCCTGTTTCTGTGTGCAAAGAATTTATACGGCTCGCTTTGCCTTCCGTTCGGCAACCGGCAAGTTGGAGGGCTGAAATTATTTTTCCATTGAAATGTTCCGCGTAAATTGGTTACAACGATTAAAGCTAGTTTCCACGCGCGTTACATGGTCGGCGTGTTGCACTGCGGTAACAACACGTCGAACGGAATGACAATGTGAAAAATTCATTCGGGCAACTTTAATTAAATGAATTTCCGGCCAAATGTTGGCCCGGAAGTTGGAGAAAAGCTCGTGGTACATACATTATTTGAAACTTTCCAGACATGTGAAGTCGATCGAAGGAGGAATTGTATAAACGCGCTCCACGTTTATTTGAAATCGGCCATTTTATGTCAAGCAGCCCGTTACGTAATCACACTTATAATAATATTATTCTCGCGCAATATCGTTCTTTATTATACTCGGGGTATACGTGTGATGTTTGTTAAATGTAAAAACTAATACGAACCGCCATATAGGTGTTGCAAATTATTAATTAGTCAAATGACGGAGCTATTTTGTCATGGACGCAAATTATTCTCAATATCGAGGAACTTGAAACCGTGGGCGATTACTTGTGTAAAAGAAAATAAATGGCGACAATTTGATAAAGATTTTGAAAATTGTTTCGACGCGCGAGGTGTCAAATTTCAATTTGCTTTGAAACTAATGCAATTTTTAAAGCCAACACTCTTCCCCACGTGGTTCGAAACCGTATATTTTGTAAATTTATACGATAGGAATTTCTATCGGAAACTTGTATTATGTCGGGAAATTTTCCATGATCGAATCTCCATGATGAAACTATAAATCTTTTGCCGATGAATCTTAATCGATTTCCCCATTTTGCAAAGTACCAATATTTTAAACGAAGATATATTTCTAGCAAGCAGTCCGCAGCTGACATGTCGGATCTCAGCTGCTAAAAAGATCAACAAACTTACTTAACGTGGCCCTCTATTTTTATTCAAACAAAAATTGTTTCCCGCTTCATTTAACCGAAAGTTTCGAGGGATGGATTTTTTATTCGAGAACTTTCTGTGTTGACGATCGGAAAATGACGGCAACGATTTGGTTGCGTTATTTCCACTGTTCACCCTCTGCTAACTGAGTGAACCTCTCTCTGAATGATACGTTTTAGAAAATAATACAGATACTTGAGTTACGATATAATCCGTTTATTTCTAACTGCTACTGGTTGTTTCGATAAATTGATCGTAGACACACGTCTAACCGATGTCGTTGTAGCTACGTTCTGATCTATTCTGTTCCGTAGGAAAGTTAGTGTCGATCTCTTGTTCCTGCGGAATTCCACGTTCTATGTTTTCGGACAAGTCGATGGGAATGGGAAAACTGTCGTTAGGAAAATTTGTTGTGCTTTTTTAATTGGTTAAGGAAATGATGGGTGGAGATTTTGAAAAAGTGGAGGGACGTAGGCAGAAGGGAAATACTTGGAATCGGCAGGTCAGTTATGGCATTTTGCAATTCGTAGAATCCGTGTTATCGGTTAAGGGACCGATGGTCTGCGCTGCCTCACCTGGGCGGTGAACGGTCGTCTGGCCCACGAATGGTTAACGTCATAAAACGTGAACACTCTGATTCCTTTGTTAATGGACTCTTTTCTTCGCTTACGTTTCGCAGTACCTAATATGTTAGAATAAAAGGGCTGCCTGATACCCGAAAAGGAACTGTCGATACGTCGTACATTCGCTTCTTGCAAGATTTACGAGGTGTCGCTATATCTGGCTTTCATACGCTTCCAACCGTAAATGCACTTTTCTATAACGATAATAAAGCAATTAAAACTTGAACTCTATTATTGTAGCAGCTTTTTGCTGCTTTATAAAACTATGCCGCCAGTGTTTGTCCCCCGATTTGCGGTAATAGCGTCCAAAGTTGGACAAACGAATAATCCTCTGCTATAATTTTAATACTGAAAAAAAAACATGTATTTTTTTGAAAAAGCTACATTCTTTTTATAAAATAATTTCCAGTTACAAAAAATAATTGAGAAACGTAATTGTTTTTCTACAAATACAGTACATAATTTTGTTTGGAAGTCTTCCTATTTATTATTCAGAAAAATCAGTGAATCACTTCAAACTGTGACCATTAATGTATTTTGAATGATTTATTTTTAACTGATTTTCTTTCTCAGATTTTCAGATTAATCAATCCGTTAATGTTTGACGAACATCGAACTCCTCGGTACAGAGTCTTGTTCCATTTCCTCCTTAATACAGCCATTCACGCTTGATGTCAGAAGTCGGTTCGCAATACCGTTGGCGATTTTCATGATCCGACGTGGAACGATTTAATATTATCGAATCGATCGGTTCGCCCCGGTGATTCTCATTTACTTGAAAGGCCATTCGTTCGCGTCGCGTTAGCAGGTGAGCGGGGATGCTTCTATTGGCTGCGATTTCAATCAAATTAGAGATGATCCACGGTAAATATCGTGTTCCGATGTTTACCTCCCACCCCCCCCCCCATTTTCCCATCGTAATCTTCCCTTGGCCGGAGTGCAATCTCTCGTTGCACGCAAGAACGTAGTTTGCTTAGTTAACCAACGAAGAGAAAGTAGATTGTATCAAACTGCTTGTTATTAAGTGGCGTTGTTGATGGGGGAAATGGTTCTGCTTAAACACAAAAAATGTCACGGTGTTAGAGACGCAGTGGGTAAGCAAAAGTATTTGGGAAATTTGTTGCATATATTTTAGCGTGGATTTTTCTAGGATTCTTTAGACTGTGAAATTGCATTAGTTGCAACTGACGATGAGTAGAAATTCACATCTTGACATTTCTACGCAACGAAAATTTCCATTCACTTCTATTTCTGCACGTCAAACATTTTACACACAACGTATACGTATTTAATACGAAAAGCAACATAATTGATAATTCTATCGAATTCATTCGAAGAACACGCACCTGATATTTACCTAAATATTTCATTTTTTTGGACACCGTTATTCTCGTAGACCTACGAGATCAATCACCTGTGATTGATTTGAAAATGGAATTTCAGTCGCCGATATTAAACCCCGCGCGCATGATCGATTATAAGCCGGGAATAACATTTTCATTTTTGCATTTAAAACGCTTCCATTTCGCCACGTAAATTACGTTCCTCGCGATATTATTTGCAAAGCATCTGGATGTTCGTAAGCGGTCAAAGTATCGGTAAATCAATGAAAAAACACCGATGTGCTATAAATCGATTTAAGCGAGTTTTAGCAGTAATATGGCGCATGTAATCAGAGTACGGGTACAGAGTTCTTAACGATGATAATCAGAATCTCGCAGTAATTGCTGTAATTGCACATCCAGTTTATTTCTGTTGGAACCATTAACAGAAATTGCAGCGACCGGTCTTCCGAGTTTTTAATAAATAATTAATCGTTAAATGCTTCAACACTTAACTCGTTTCTAAAATCCTTGTCCGCGAGTTTCCAAAATTTTATCGTAATATGAGTATAACATTTTCAACGATGTTTCTTAATGACTTTTCGTAATTGTACGTTTGTAGAATTTGGACTTTAAACAATTTAACTGTCGTCTATATATTCTTTACTTACGAGTGTCAGAGTAAGTAGTAGACGTCTTTGTCATTTTGATTAGTACGAGTGTGCTCAACGCTTTAAAGTTCACCGCAGATATTCTACAAAAATTTGTTGAGTAAAGAAAGATAAAGTTCTTTTCAAGCGCGGCTTGGACAGGAAGTTGTTCGATATTAATTATTAAGTAAACGAAATCGTGAAGAAGATCTGTCAAGTAATCAGTTTCTTTTGCACAGTGTTTTCAAAGATTAGAAGATACCTATTAAGATTTATCTCTCGATCAAAAAAATGAAAAAATATATTTTGCCGATCCTCGGGGGTTTGCTGAAGCATAGCGTGCTCCTTTTCATCCTGAAAAAATACTACGTAATGGAATGAAAACAATATTTCCAAAGTTTCTTAACTAATGTTAACAACTTCCTCGGAACTTTTGATTAATTCTATACAAAATGGCCTTTTTTAATCATGGTTAGATGCTGTCGGAAACTGGAAAATTGCAAATATCATCAAACGCTTATTGATATATGTTTATCTCGTTGGGCAAAACACTAAACAAAAGTTTTAATTAAATTATCGGTTTTGAAAATACATTTCCATAGTTCCGCGGAAATTACGTTTTTTCGCAACAGCTGTGACGGTCGTCGATATCCTGTCCGTGTTTCATGCGTAACGATGCCGGAAGCAGATTGTTTCTCTGCAAAAGCCTTCCATACCCCGTATCTTTTATTCAACTTCTCTTTCTCGAATCCCGGTGCATAATTAATGCGGTCGCTGCAATAGAAATTGGCACGTCGCTTCGCCACTCGTCTGCCGCGTTTCCCTTTTCAAATGAATCCTCGAAGAAATTCTGTGATTCGACGCACCTGAAAATAGTTCAAAGACGACCAACTTCACAGTCAGTTTCGTGCAAGTACCGCTACGGTTTCATGAACATGGGAATGTATGACTGAATTTGTGCAAAATCTGTACGGTGATCAACTTTTGTGCGTTGTAACTTTACGCACTGAATTTTCTAGACTTGCAAATTTCGCCGTAGCTAAGTTTCCATTTTTCCAAATCTCGACGCATTTTGCATTTGGTGATTTCCAGTGGCCACGCCCCGATATTTCTGTGCGTTGACATTTCGGACGCTTTGAAAAGTCTACGCCAAAATACTGTTGTGACTTGTAACTTTGCGCATTAAATTTCTTCGTTTGAAATTCCTACGCCTGAGCATTGCAACGTTTAGGCGCTGACATTTCTGTCAAGAAGACAAATTTACGTCAGAGCACCTTTTCGGAGTGGAGTTTCTGCGCATAAAAATCTCAACGCTTTCAAAGGTATGTGCTGCTTGACAGTTTGGGTCTTGAGACTATTCCGCCGGTAGTTTGTTCCGAGGTTTCGTGAACAAACGGAACCGAATATAAGCGTAGAAACAATAGAATTCGTTACGAAATTATTCTACTGAAAACAAGAAAAATGTACACCAGAAGAATAATAACTACACAAAGAAGTCGCTAATTACTTACCTAGTGGTGGACGGGTAACTGAAAAAAACTGATAACAAAGAAAACCTATAGACATCTACGGCACAAAGACTTCCACGATAAAATAATTCGAAATTCTACTATTTCATCGCAAGAGTAAAAATATTCGGCGCGATAAAAAAAATTATCCGTGAAACTTGCTCGTTTTTCGTCCTCGAGAAACATCGTGCATTGTACACGTTCAGTTCCAGATCCAGCTATTAAAATGTACGCTGCGCGAAGCAGCCCTTTTCCATTTTAACTTGATTCTTTCAAATTTATCTACATCGTGTACATGCCGCCAACAATTACGGAGAATTCTTCTACTATACGGATGTTTACGATTCGATACACAGGTTACGCAGCGGCGGAACGACTGTTTCCGCCGTTTCGCTTTGAATGCATGATGTTTACTTGCCGTAAACGTATATTCACATTGAAGCAATGTCGTGACACTACGTTAAGTACGAAACGTCCGTTTAATGGAGAACCGCGGACATTTTAAAATGCGGTTGCTATGGAGCAGTGGCGAACGGTACAACGGAATTGATTCGATTTGTCCGTTAAATGCTGGGGTCGAAGAAAACAATAATTGTCATTGAAAGTTTCGATGCTCCGTCGAGACGGCGCGATGTTTTATAGAGCGCCTTTCTGTGGGATTTTTACTTTACAAGGAACGTTACCCTTCAATAGTGCGGAATGTATGTAGTTAAATATTCTGTGACGTCGGTGTTGTTGTGTTTGCGAGAAAATGTTAATTCTGTGCTTCGAATTGTTCAAGTATCGCAGAGATAAAGTTGCAGTGTAGAACTGTGTACACACGGGAGACTCCACGGCCAGAAATTCTTGTACTTTGGGCCAAACTGTTTCTGAACCATCTCGGCGGGGAAGTGCGGCGAGGGGACTGACTTTGCCTTTGCGCCGCGCCGCGACAGACGAATCGCGCGAGGCAAAATACATGTAGCAAAATACATATAGCAAAATACGCGCCGAGATGGTTCAGAAACCGTTTGCTCCAGAGTAGGTACCTAATGATATTGAGCACTCGATATAATATGTTGCTGATTGAACCTTGTGGGAATTGAAATTGTTATTCGTTAGTATTACCGCGTTTCGAAATGTTCGAATAGTTGTGCGATTTGAAATTTCTAAGCATCGTATTCTTGTTGCGCACTGAGATTTCTCCCATCCCTTTTCCTGGAAAACGGGAAAAGTGCATTAAACGGTCAATACGTAACGTTGCAACGGTTCCCTGCTGTCGGCTAATCACGAACGAACTTTTTCGGGCGCCACATCCGGTGTGAGTTCCAGCCCAAAAGTTACTTGCTACCAAACTTCCGTACTTTTTGAATGTGAAATCGCAGACTGCTGCTCCTGCCCCTCTCCCTTTGAGCTTTGTTGGAAAATTGTGGTTAGAATTAACGGTCCTTTTTCAACCCAACCATCGCGACTCATGGAAGCATAACTAAATCTATGTTTGAACATGTCGTATTCTTTTCCCATAAGGAGTAAAAAGGGATACGAGGGAAGAATGGCTAGAAAAATGACATTGCCGTGGATTTCTATTTATTACTGGGATTATCAATGGGATATGACCGGGGAAAGCAAAATTATGATAAACAGAATGGAATTATGCTTAACGGTTATTTAATAAGCAGTTAATTGTTCGCACACGTTCGCAAATTACTTAATTGGTTCATTATTAAAAAATAGTTATTGTATCATTGTCGAATTTATTATTAATTACATTTGTTAATGAATTGAGCATGATAAGTTGTCACTTTCTTAACCTTTTAGTCACGGCTGAATTTTGCGCGGGGCTGTTTCTCTGTAAGTACGGCAAAGTTCAACGAGATTACGCTATCTTCGTTTTATATCGTTCTGTGAACATAAGATACAATTTCGTATCAAAAACAAAGACTGTATATTCTGTCTGTACATTGTTAACGCTGTGATAAATCAAGGTGAACGCAAAAAAAAAGTGTGATACAATATGTGGAAAGCCACTACAGTGGTGCGTTGTGCCTAAAAGGTTAAATTCTGATGTTATCCATTTATTTTCGTGCGATAAAAGTAAATAAAAGTAAAAATACTTATAGTTACTCAGTCCTTTAATGATTTTGTTAACATTATTACTATTATTATGATTATTATTGTTATTATTATAGTTTTAAAATTATTCCGAATTTGATAAGTATTGCAGTTCACTTATCGTAATGTTTTAAGTAAATTATAGCCTCAGTGTTCGGTGACCTCCACTACGAACAACGTGTTAATTGTTTGGTTTTTTGCCTCGATATTACGACACTGTTATCACACAGCAACGCGAAACGTTTGTTGGTCATAAATTCAAATTATTCGTCTTTTTACCTTGCTTGTGACATATATGATTATACTGATAATTAATAGTACGCCAGGTTCACATATGCGGTTGGATAAGTACAGTGAAGTATGTAACATTGTTGCATCGGAGATAAGAATCGGAACATAAAACTTTTATGCTTCTAGAACTATACGAAAACATTACTACCCGGTTATAAGATACCTTATGTAACTTGCATGCACCGATTGTATCACAGAACAAGATACACAGTGGGTTACGTGCAATAAAATGTAATTTATTACATTTAACTTACGTAAATTTATTGGATGTGTGGTAATAAAATTGTTCTGCTTGGAAAACTACGATTTGAAATTTGAACGCGACGGTATATTAAGCGGTGAACTTCTTTTTGATTCCAATATATTTGCGTGGTAAATTTTCATTGGTTTTGAAACTCACGGGCTTCGATAGTTGAGGCATTTTCAGATTTCTACGCACGGAAAATTTTGTGCTTTAAAAATCGTACGCGTTGCAAATTTTGCGTTTCAAAATGTCTACGCTCCAAAATTTAGCACTTTGCCATTTTAACACCATGATATTTATAGATTCTGAAATTCATTCGATTCCAACATAATATAATAAATACATACATCTTGAATTCTCATCGATATTTGAACTATCACGCCCGTATTTTTGAATCAGTGATATTTCTGCGCTCTGAAAATTCTGTGAGGAAATATTTCCATTGTCTAAAACGTTTGCACCGTAGTACTCCCACTCATATTTCTGTACTGTAAAATAAGTATGCAATTCAAATTTTACTGACCGACGCTTCTACGTATCGGAACGTAGGTATGTGTAGCCAAGTTGTTGTGCTTCGTAATTGTTTCTCCGTGAAACTGAGCTTTGGATTACGTAATTACGTTTCCAAATTTCTCTATTTAATTGACCCGTTTCCATTATATCCTCTTAAACGTTAAACATCCTGTTAAAACACCGTTGCGACTAATTTTTTTTCATCCCATGCTCCCCTGTCGACATTTTACTCAGCCTCTGGAACGGCCGCACCAACTCTAACATAAAATAACACGCTCAGGGGCGGATGGTTGACTGACTTTTAGCAAAAAGGGGGTGGTGGACGCTGACTTCCGAGGCAAAGTTAATATCAGCTGGTACAGTTAACATTCCGAGCCAAGTGTTGCGTATCAGTGCTCCTTTTCTCTGGAGCATTCGCATTCGAACCTCCGAATTTTGAACCACTTTTTTTTCGTGGAATGCAATCGAACGAATCTGAAATAAGGCAGACGAAGTTACTGGAAAAAGTGTAATAATTAAATCAAATAATTAAGTGTAATAATTAAGGGAACAAGCTCGGGTGGACTCTAAGGACCCTTCGTTAGCGGAATAATTATGAACTTAATAATGAAACATTGGACATAGGGCGGGGAATAATTATCATGCAAGAGGACAATCTTTATTATTTTAGCCGTGTTTTTGATATTCCTAAAGATACTGTGAACAATTGGCGCAAGGGTAGAATATTGTAGGTTTTAATATAATATTTTGTGTAACTGTAAAACTCGTCTGTACTGATCTTCTATATCTGTGAATTTCTACGTTTAAATACGTCTACGTACAGACAGTCGAGTAAATCAAATATCTGCGCGCCAAATATTCTTGTGCGTTGAAATTTCTCTACATGGAACTATGCTACGCATAGAAAAGAAAACTTATCCAAAAAATGTACACTTTGAATTTCCCACGTGTGCAATATTTCTGCACGTCTTAATTTCTATCCGTGAAATATTTCTGCACAATGAAATTACTACGCGTCTACACATACTTAATATTCCTGCGCATTGAGATGGTCTTATTTTGAATTTCCTACGCGCGAAACAATTCGGCACACCAATATTTCTAGGTACAAAATATTTCTGGCCTTACTTTTGCTGCATGTTTTCCGCGGACAGAATTTTCCATCTTCAGCGTAAAAATCGTGTAAATGTGAAATGTAACCGACCCAGCGCGGATGTGTCGCTGTATGTGTGTGAACGGTTTGCTTCATTTTAGCGCTGCTAGAAAATGCATTTTCAAGAAGCGAGAACTCTTTCGATCGACGCCACTAGTAGCAAGCACCTCGCGCTCAAGAATTAATTGCGCTTCCGCCAACTTTAATGGCTTGGACGATCTATGTATTCCCGTTCAGCTTGCTGGTCATTTGTGATAACGGGAAAGCTTTAAAACCTACAAATCTATTTAAGTCCACCGGGCAACTTTCGATAGACCCGGTTATCCCAACTGTTTGGCTGAACTTCCCGGATCTTGAACATCCCATCGACTTGCATCGGATGTAATCAAGGAATTTTTAATTAGATTATTACTTGACCGATATACGATTCTCGTCCAAATTGAATTTACCGTTCAACGCGATGGGAAGTCATTTTCTCGCGGTTTACGTTGCATTGACATACACTTTACGGTGTGTTAAATAAATTAGTTTTATTATTATTATGTAGGGCATAGATCGGAGAAACAGGAAAGGGTAAGGAAAGCGATAGTAAAGATTATCATTAAGGAAAAGGTAATAGAAGGAAATGATTAAAAGTAATGTCAGGAAAGTCAAGGATAGTGAAGTAAAAGACTCGGACGAGTAAAGTGTAGAAAAGATCTATTCGAAAACAAAAGTCAAAGCGTACTGTCCTGAGATACACAGTGCATCTCCTTATATGCACTGGTCCTCGCTTGAAAGCGCGTGACTTTGTCAGGGTGGTCTAATTTGTCACGCGCTTTCCCAAATTCCAGCTCTGAACACTTGAACCACTCGAACTGTCTCGAGCTCGAGAAAAACAGCAAAAACCGTGAGAAAAGTCTACAATTATTATTATTATTATTCTAGAATCGAAAAGGGTGGGTAATTGAAAGACTGAGGATTGGAACATTTTTAACGTAGACAAATTTCAAGGATAGGGAAACTGCAATTCGCTAAGAATTCACCACTTGCTACACCTTGACACTTTTTTACTAAAGTTTGATCGATATGAAATTTCAGGTTTACAATTTCAAACTTACTGTGTTTTGCAACTAACACAAAGTTACTCTCTAATGCTTCACAATTCAAAACAATAATATTAAAGAACAGAATGGGGATAAAATTTATTCATTTCCTACAGATGATTGGATATATTTATTATTGGCATGAAA
The DNA here is from genome assembly GCA_917499265.3 of Mimumesa dahlbomi. Taxonomy (NCBI): domain Eukaryota; kingdom Metazoa; phylum Arthropoda; class Insecta; order Hymenoptera; family Crabronidae; genus Mimumesa; species Mimumesa dahlbomi. Next base: position 1,951,710 of record OU824118.1, on the reverse strand, counting down.
TATGTAAAAATAAATTTAACAAAATTCTTTCAGATTTCATTTACACATTTTTCCGGCTCACTGAATCTTTTGCATAGTTTAGCATGATAGTTGGCTCCAGAAGATCTAAAACGAGTTATCACGGCTACGGGACCTATTAAAACCGGCCGGGAATTCATTCTAAGCGCGCAGCCCAGCTTAAATCACAAGTCGATGAATTCTACATCCCAACGGTTCTTGGAGTCATTCTAATTGATTCTCAGGCAATTACTCGTCGAATTAGTTGCCTCATCGGTAGCTATTCATTATTGTAGCCCTTAGTTAGTTGTAGCAAACGATCCTCCGACGATAATTGCCTCGAGAATGGCTTAATTAACTCCCTTCTTCAGTTCTTCAGATCATCCATCGATTCGGAGAAACGTTATCGATAGACAATACGCGCAATAACGACTAGGTAGGTCATTCTTCTTGTAATACGGGTATGTGTTATCCAGAAGATGAGATTGTAATCTCCTGTTCGTTCCATCGATTTTTGAAGAAATATGAAGTCGACTCTTTCGATCGATGTGAGTAGAGCGCGGTAGTAATTTGGTGCACGTGTAAATCAGGTTGAATCGTTACACAGTGGGGTATTTGGCGCGAAAAGCTGGAAAAAACTATTTTAGCGTTATTAACGGTCTCAAGGTCATAATATAATAGGTCGTTGGATTCGTCTTAACGTCAGCTATAATATTAAGAAATCAAAAATGCATTTTAGCTTTCAAAAAATCAAAGTGACATTCATTTTTTATAAAAAAAACAATTGTTTTTAAACTGTTATATATTGGATTTTGTAGACGTCTGAATAGTGTTTCTTTTTTGTACGAAACATTTTTTCCTCAGATTATCGAGAACCCATGAAAAATCGCGTCAATAGTGGAATAGTTGAACCGAAAAGCTAGAAACAATTAGTTTTGTACGTAAATTATATTGACATGAAATATAATATTATTTTATTCAAAATAGGTGGATTACGGAACTTTTTAGTGCGTAGTGTATTGTGGGATATTTCGTGGTGCAAACAAGATGTTGTTTGTTGATAGTGTAAAAAAGTGTTTATTACTAAATAATTAATCTTTAACTCCCGATCACAGTCTCCTCGCAATAAAAACTCCTCGCAATAAAAACTCCTCGCAATAAAATAACACTCCTCGCAACTCCTCGCAACTCCTCGCAACTCCTCGCAACTCCTCGCAACCAATTCTCCTCGTCGACTCCCGATTTCATTCTCCTCTTCGACTCCCGATTTCGTTCTCCTCTTCGACTCCCGATTTCATTCTGTCGTCTCCGACACGCTCTTCGTTTAAGGAAAACTCTCTTTCACACACTTTCATCCCTCATTCATTTTCACACGCATACACACACTCTTGCCACGTGCCGACTTTTCGGTCACGGGTCACCATGCATTCTTCCTAGATCCACGCACAAAGAGTCACTCGATACATCCAACCGAAAAACTGTCACACGATATAAACACACTTTTCTCGCACCTCACGCAGTCACTCGATACAAACATTCCTCGCTCGCTCATGACAGTCGTCTAAACACTTTTTCCTCGCACTTCGCAATCACGCAATCCGACTTTCATATAATATTATTGATACATTCATACAAATACCACAGTATATTTTAGGCAGATGTTTAATTTATTACCATTAATTTTAACTCGGAAAATACATAAAAACGCTTAATACAAAAATGGCAGAAAAACTTAAGCTCGGACAGAATCGGAACCAAATTTTATGGGCTTATAATCACAGATCCTTACTGAATCTAATGGGACCAGAATGAGCACGGAATTCAACGGAATACTATAACAAAATCGTTCGTGAAATCTTATACTGGTGAGAAAAATTACTGAACTATTGATCATCTAGAATTATTAATACTAAATAAATAAATGTGATAAAACTATAAAAATTGTATGGAAGTGTAGCTTGTGCTTTCTTAAAATGTATCCATAATGCAAAAAGTTACTTAACTTCTTTGAAATATATAAAATCCACTACTAAATGCACGGTGTATTATACCATGCTTGAACGGACAAAACATGTCATACAATCTTTCGACTTTCGATTAAGATTACTAATTTATGAATGCACGAATGATTAAAATCAATTTAGTACATTGTTCTAGACATATTTAACAACCCCAGACAGTAAAAAGTTTGCGGATTACGTAAACTTTTGAAATTAACTTTTTTCCAGCTTTTCGGGTCGAATACCCCACTGTGCGTTGGTAGGAATATAATAATGTTTTGTTGTTTAATTGCGAATCGATGATATTAAATTGTGGAAACGACAGGCGGCTGTAACAAAGCGAGGAGAAAAGTTACCGGAGTGGAAACGAGTTTTAATTTGTATGAATTAAACACGTCTATGTGTTTGCGTGTCACGCTAATTTTAGTGCACACGTTTCCTCGTGACAGCTGCATACATAATACATGATAAAGAAAGTAATTACTCTCCGCTGTTTCGTTTGTCACTTCAATTATAACTTGGGAAAGTCTAGGCTTTCCGTGTGACAATAACATTTATTGGATTGATTTTGCTGTGATTATTGATCTCAAATTGTTGCTCGGTGGTTGTTAACACTAATGCTAATAACTTAATGAAACGTAAAATTTCAACTGAAACCGTCAAACCTTGAAATATGCAGGGTTCGAAATTTCGCTTCATATTTAGACTTGATGTGCCTAGAGCTTGCAATTTCTGTATTTTGAACATTTTCTCACGGCTAAAGTTTGGCAATTTCAAATTTACACGCCTTGCAACTTCTGAACATTAATAATTATCTACTTTCGAACCGGTAAAGAATTCTTTTGTAGTTTTCTTGAACAACATGGGGAGATGTCTTTCTTACAAACCTTTCTTTCACTTTCTTGTTAGCGATGATATTTAATTTCATGTTTAACCACCGCTATATTTATTCTGCGTAGATATTATATGTGAGCTATATGTATAATATGTATACATGGTATAATATATGTATTATACATGGTATAATATATGTTATATGTATAATATGGGTGGGTAAAAAAAATGGACTATTTTTTTTTTAAATTACACAGAAAAATTGGTTGGTAGACACCTCTAGAAAACTCTCAGCAAAGCTGAGCTCTTAATTTTAATGGGAAGGTCCTCCGCATTATAGTTTTATATTTTTTACGCAGTCCTTTAGAAAATAATTCATATCTTGCTCATAACTTTATCGACTTGCAAAAGTAAATATATAATTTTGTAGGAAATTGATCGCTCTACAAAAAAGGACTCTTATATTTTTACCGTCAATCTCATCATTTAGAAGATATTGACGATTGAAGTTTGATGATTTTCAGAGAAATTTGATTTTTGCTTATGAATTTTATAACTCGCGAACCAATATGAATTATGAAACGTGCAAACGTCATTTTATAGGAAATTTAATGTTCCACCAAAAAATGCTCATATACTTAGTCGATAAAATTAAGCGTTTAAGAGATATTCGTCAGCAAATTTTAATGATTACCAATCTTAGTTTTTGACAGCCAAACACGCTTACGTCTGAAAATAAAACTTGAAATATCAGTTGAAGCATTTTTCTGTTGGTAAAACTTAAACTTCCTAAAATTTTTCCATAACTCATGAATTAAATTGAAATTTTTCGAATTACTTATCAAAAACTGCTAAGATTGGTAATTATTAAAATTTGACGACGAATATCTATTAACCGCTTAATTTTATCGACCAAGCATATCAGAACTTTTTTGTAGAGCATTAAATTTCCTACAAAATTATATATTCACTTTTGCAAATCGATAAAGTTATGAGCAAGTTATGAGTTTTTTCCTAGAGGACTGCATACGAAATATAAAACTATAATGCGGAGGACCTTCCCATTAAAATTAAGAGCTCAGCTTTGCTGAGAGTTTTCTAGAGCTGTCTACAAACCAATTTTTCTGTGTAATTTAAAAAAAAATAGTCAATTTTTTTTACCCACCCTAGTGTATATACATCTAGACCTAATTTTTTATAGGAATTTGCTGTTAAATAGATATGTAGTGTCTAAATTCGAACAAGATTCGGTTTGAAATGTTCACACATGCAGGGCAATACGCACACGTGCACGCAATTTCTTCGATGGTTGCGTCCATTTTTCCTACACAGTTGTGACAAAACAATAATTCCAAGAATTTTTATGAAAATCTATGAATATTTAAATAATAGCACATTCAGAAGCTTATAGAATATGAAACGTTTCACAAGTTATTCAAGAAAATTGAGTTGCTTTCGTCAAACAACGCAGAATTGCGTTGCTCAGCCGCGTCGGAATCCAGTGAATTATGAATTTCTAAGCCAACCGTATTTTATATTTTATAATGCTCGACGCGTTACGTTAACCGGCGACACGAACACACATGTTCGCATTGTATTGATTTTTCAGCGATGTGTTATTAAACATACCGATTTTTGACTTTCTCGTCGCAATAATTTGCATTTTAAATGGCATCTTTAATTAACGCTGAAAATGACTCGCTGAGGTATACAGCCGCAGAAAATCCATGTTAAGACGTACATACATGCATACACACATACACACGCGGGCACACGAAAGAACTGGAGTGCCATTTGTACGATTGTAATCAATCATACGAGTGAATTATGACGCATTACATTGTTTTAGGCATCCAGTGGTGGCTGGGTGAAAATTTAAATTCCACCGCAATGAAAAATAGCGCGTCGTGTTTGCCGGTGCGGACGTCTGTTAATTGCACAGAAACGAATTATTTACTAGTTACAAGGCAGAAACGAATCAAAATACTGTTCTATTACCGTATAGGAATTTCCGGGCACAAAAGGTTTTGACGAATGGAAGATTGCAAGAGCAGAGTTGCCCTATGCTGAAACTTTAAAGCTCCAAATTTTAACGTTTATACATTTCAGAGTACTAAACTCGCGATATACTTAATTGTTATTAGAAAGAATTCACTGCGCCAAAGTTTTGACACGTTAAAAATTTCAAAGCAAAGATTTCGCGACGCGTACAAATGTTATAACCCAGCGCTACCATCGCGTCGAAACTTCGTAGCGAAAACGCGTTGAAATTTTTAAGAGCGACGTTTTCAACGAGTCGAAATTTCTATCTCCAATGATCCATCGTGTGAATATATCGAAACGCGAAACTTTCAATATGTACAACTCTCAAACCGCAGAAATATTCACAAATGAAAATTTCAAATTCCACGACATGGAAAGTGTACCCATACTCAGAAAGTTGTCACAATCTACAATAGAAATTCAAAGCATAGAAATATTAATTAAGGGTATCAAAAGTTTTTGCAGAAGTTTGACAGCGTTCAAAAACACCCCCTCCACATATATGTATATAAATTTCAAGGTTCAGCAATGTTCCACTCTTCAAAAATTCAAAGCGTAACTTTCCATTTACATATTAATATCTCATAGAAATGAAAAATCTCCACGTAAGAACCGGCTCCACGCACTTTGGCTTTCCTTTATTTAGTACTTTATTTATCTACGTACCTCAATGATTAATGACGAGTAGAAAATCCCTGGGATTGTCCACCCTTATTCACAGTTACGGCACCTTCAAATATGCGAGACTAGCTCTTTATTTTCCAATGAAGATCTTATCACAATGTATTTACATTTATTCGCTTCCGAAAAGGGGACGCATACATAGCCGACAGAAAATAACGATGGCATAATAAGAGTGAACTTTTTTTTTCCCTCTGAAAATTGTTGAAGGAAATCCCTTCGCCAATGTACTTTTTTATCGACTAGCATATATTATTATGTGAATTAACTTACTATTAATAACTCACAGTAGTCGTAAATAATCCGTTATAAAAAATATTTCGTAAGTACTGTGTTATATTTCTGCTCGATAAATTTCGGATAGTATTTCGATTCTATAATAATAATAATTATACCTTCCCCGTATGGTTTTCTTTTCTGAAAGTGATTCGGGCAAACAATTTGGCATAAATAATTGTAAATCCTGCTTGTGTTAACAATTTCACTGAATATGTGTTAGTGCATTTTAGCGCGAAAATGGTGGCGGTTTTAAACAGGTGTGGATTCCTAAAAAATATGGTTTTGCTATGTACGCGGTTTATCTTTTTTCCCTTGGATTTGGTAGAAAGTTGGAGCTCAGTTCGCTAATCGTAAATTCCGCTTTTCATTAGCCAATTACATTTCTATTTGGCAACGAACATGCGAAACAATTTGCTAATCCTGTTGCAAATTTGCGACGTTCCGCACCAGTTTTTTGTGCGATGTTTGTACGCGTGGTACATATGTAAAATAGCATGAGAAAGATCATTACACGTGCATGTGGAAATGTAAATATTTGGGAAAATGTTGCCAAGTGGGAAACTCTGTGTTAATGCGAGGAAATTTTTGTAAATATTTAATTAAAATTGTTTCCTTCTTGACACGTGTTACTGAACATTTTATGAATAGAAAAAAAGCGAGTGATATTTTCTCGCATTTTCGTGTTCGTGCGTTCTTGTATCTATTTTATGAAATTAGCTGACGATATAAAAGCAGCGATTATAGTCTACTTATGGGAATTGTATTTTTCTTGTGCTGCTTTTCTGCCCACGTTGGGTGTTACTCTTTTAACGAATTGTTCACAAAATTTTTGATTGCAAAAACTTTTATTGGCTTTATCGAAGTGAAAATTGGATTTTTTGACGAGTCGAAAATTGACCACTTTGAAATTTCTACGCTTTCGAAACGCGAGACATTTAAACTAAAACGGTTTTACCGAGAAATTCTTACACCTAGAAATTTCTACTCGTTAGAAACCTTGTATTTTCGGCCACGTTTCAAATAGGCTAACACTAGCATTGCGTAGAATTTCAGGACATAACATTTTGCTAGGGAACTTAACGCTCGAGATTTCCCAGTCTGTATCCGTTAAAGGAGCGAAATAGACGTGACTGGATTAAATTTGACTTATCTCGGCGCTCTTCGCGTGAAATCAGCTTTACGATCCAAAGACGCGTTCCGTGATTTTTCACGCTTATCGTGGGGCCGTTATCGATAAAATCGGGAGTAACCAAGCGAATGAAAGGAATGCAAACCGGTTTTAGAGTAAACCTCGTTCCCGGCGCTTTCCGCTACCTCGGAGGAAATTGGATTTGAGAGGCGGCGCGGCGTCGCGACGCGCCAAGAAATAGAGGCCGACGGGTTAAGTGACCGCGATTCGCGTAAAAGAATTAACCCCGCCGCGTTAAAAAAAACATGGACCCGAGGGTCTTCCGCGTTGTCGCAATCGAATTCTTTCAGGGGATGGAAGGGAAAAAGCTAAAGGGAAACCGTGTGGGATGAATAAACGCTAATTAACGTAAACTGTTTCGAACTATGTTAGGGAAGTGCATCGGGGTAAAGGTAATTGACTTTTAGTCAAGTGAAATGTATTATTTATTTATTTCTAAGAGTTTTAATTATTAAGGGTAAAAGTTCCGGATCTCAGAAAGTTCTCTCTATTAGTCTAGGTATTATAAACTCTGAAGTTTATGATTCTATCAGGTTGAAGTCGGAGAATTTTTCGGATGACGGAATTTCAACGCAGACTATTTTGTATATCTGGAAATGCTAAATACCAAAAATTGGGATTCATAATCTCATTTCCCAGAAATGTTGAAACTTTGAAATTTTAATAAAGTTGATTTTAATTACCGTTCAAGTTTCGAGGCACAGAATGCTAACATGTAGGAACTGGAATGTGCAATAACATTACCGCGTATGAAATTAATAACAATGTTTCCCAGATTCAGCAACTTCCCACAGGTATGAAATATTTGGAAATTTTCATTCGCACCTACTGATTTTAGCTTACAAACTTGTTAGAAACTTGATAACGTGTTTTGTTTGTATTCCTTGCGCAGATGTTAATTGAAATACACATAGAGAATGTTTTTAGCAGAATGTTGCAAGCTTTTTTAATTTCCCAACATTGGATTGTACTGCTTGAAATGTTTTGCAAACTATTTTTTGCGATTTATAAATTTATACTAGTAAGTTATACTACATACTAATAAAAACTGCTTTGATACACGATCGATGGATGGCTTATGGAAACTGACATGTAATTATAAAATACCTAAGTACTTACAGTAAATTAGAAAAATTAAAATAAAATTTAAAAGGCAAATCAAATGTGGCCATCTATGAATAGTGTTTATAAGAGGATTTCCTGAACCGGACCATACACAGCTTTTGCTACTGAAACTCGCTGGAAAAATATTATCAGTTTCCTTTTTTCAGTTTATTCATTTTATGTTGAGATTATTTAAATTTAGTATGACGTCTTCGTTTTTACCTTCCATTGTGTTAAAAGACCGTCATTTTCTGGTAAGTTACGAGTCAATAAATTATCATTAAATTATCGTCCACCAAACGAACATAGCATTCAACTGAAATTCCTCGGAGAGAATTTACTTCGACACCTAATATTTCGATATTATTTATCTTTCGAAAACAATATTATCCGTGCTGTTATACAAAAATGTTCGATTTTCTGCAAATCTAATGTAATTAATTCGCAAAAGCTTTGTACAGAGTCTCGGCTATCAAAACGGCGGTGATTCGCCTAAAGATTCCAATAATCCTGCAAAAGCTCGTGGCATGTCGTCCGGATGTATCGCACGCCGATCCTAAGTACAATGAATTAAATCCTCGTGCACACGGAATTTCGAAATGTCATTAATTTCGCCAGCTTGCCGAGCAGAAAGTTGGCTGCGTGTTAACATCGTCGGTACTAGCTTCAATTAAATCGTTAATTAAATGCCGAGACTACAGTTTTGCGAGTGTTTTACGCCTTTCCATAGAAAGCTGCCCGTCGAACGTAGAGGTGTATCGTTGAATTATCGTAAATGGACGAAACGGATTTATGCAAGAAAATAAAATCACACGGACTTCTTGAGAGACGAAGAGAAACGTGCAAGACTTCAAGAATGGAGATTTCACTTTGACGATGTTGAGGGGCTGGCCCGTTTTACGCGCAATTTGACGACCGGCATAGAAGTTTGAAGAATCCTGATGTGCATTCCGGCGCGACCGAATTCAAATGCGGTGATATTCGATATTAAGAGTAAGTTTCCGAGCGTAGAAATTCAGACGTTCCGAAATGCGGATGCGGTGATTTCGAAAGGCTAATACTTCGGCACATAGACATTTGAAATCGAACGGATCTCAGGGCGCAGAAATTTTACGGCGGGAATATTTGAAAGCCTGGCAATATCGACGCGTAGAATTTTGATGCGTAGGAATTTCGCTTGAGATTTCTAGGCTGTGAATAATGGTTATAAATCTTTGAAGATTTAGGGGGGAGAACTTTTTATACAAGTGTATGCCATTAATGCGATTAATGATTTTCATTTATTTGTTACAGGTACGTTTTGACATGTCCGATTTGTGGAACTCGCTGGTTTCGACTAAGTGTGCGTACGTTGCAATTTCTTCCGCTATACATACAATGAAATACGACCAAACTGCATTCACTATAGCCTTTCGGCGCTCTATTTGTTCTGATCGCACTCATCACAGAAATTTGAATGTTCCTATACCTAACTGTTTCTACGGTATAATCGACGCGTGAATAAAAATTACGAATGTTAACTTAGAATCTCATAAATTTCATTCCCTGGAAACATTAAAAGAGCGAAATATCATTGCTACACTGATATTTCCAAGCAGTAATTTCCACAAAATTTCCATGGTATAAAAACAGACTGTTACACGCGTGAAGCGTCTGTGAAGTTTTAGCCCTTTTTAACATTTCTGGATCCTTGCCTTAAGGAGGCCAATATTGATCAGCCCGGATTATTCTACTTACGTGGGATATTTTCCCTGGCAGGCTCCGTGGAAAAACTGTCCGATTCTTTTGCAAGCTTATAGGGTAACTCGGCCTGAGGTAAGATCGTGCTGCTTTATCGGCTCGTTTTTGGTTTAAGACGGCAGAAAAGGGAGAAGTTGACGCTTCATGATTATGGTCCTCCTTGGTTTCCTTTATTCCTCTCTCAGAGAGATACGAAAGAATATTCTGTACCGGCATAATGTTCGGTAATATTACCTCAAAGTAATACTACTGCGATATTCGAGCGAGTATTCGTATTTTGGAATTGTAGAAATGTAAAATCTGCGAAACGTCCGTGGGCAGGAGTTTCGAAGCGTGGAAGTTTGAAGTCGTTGGAATTTTTATTTGTCAAAATCTCGAAGCGTAGAAATTTCATGTCGCAGGAAGTTTATTGGGTCAGAATTTCACATCAGAGATATTCAAATTCTAGAAATTTGCAATTCACTGGGAACTTTATAGAATACGCCGAACAATTGGATGTCGCAGAGATTTAAATACCACGAATTTTTCGAAACGTTGACACTTTTAATCGACAGATGTTCAATGCGTTGGAATTTCGAAGCGTAACAATGTGCAATTGCAAATAATTAGTGTATCAAAATTTCTAGTGAAATTGTAGATCGTTCTTCGTAAAAAATTTATCTTCCGTAAACAATTTACTACCATGCTCTTAATATCCCCACGACCTTATCTGAATTTAAACATTTCATTTCACCTATGTATGTGGAGAAGCAAACAACTTTGCAAATTGAACTGCAGAAATTCTGAAAACAGAAAAGAAGTTTCAAACGTGTCAACTTCAAAAGGTGTTAAATTACAATAACAATTTTAATTTCCCTTATATAAGCCGTAAACAAATGGGACAGAGTGTTTGTTATAACTAATTCAATGAATCAGTTTACTAAAGGTGGATAAAACGTGGCTGGCTTCACTTTGGCTTTGAACGGTTCATTTGGCTCGGAATGTTTCGAATTCCCGTTTCGTTGTAATTAATTCAACGATGTGGTGCGAGCTTCTTCTTGTACGTTACAGTAGGTAGTTGCAGTTGTATTATTCTACATGCCTTTTGTAATCAGAAAAGAATCACCTTCTTGCAAATAGAGCGCGGAGAAATGGCTAATGCTATTTTCTATACTCGGCCGTAAGTCGAGTAGAAAATTAACTCGTTATGTTCTTGAATTTACGGAAATTCCACTGGTTAATTAATTTAATAAAATTCCTGGCCAACTTTCTAGTTAGGCCCCGTATTTTAATTGCGCACGCAGAAATTCTTGAATCTTTAAATTGCTACGGTGCAAAATTTCTGGACCTTAGTACTTGTACACCTCGATAATAATGGGTACTAAAATGAATTTGTATTGATATTTCTGGCGTTTCAATCTACATGTATTTTAAAGACTCTACATTTCAACGTTTGTAGGCCCTTAAAATCTCATCCATAGAGTTGCCTGGGCCTCATAATTTCTACACCGCGGAGTTTCCAAATTTCTATGACGCCCCGTTAGAACTAGTTAAAATGACAATCACGTAACGCACTTCAAAGAATGTTTGTCAGAATGTCGTTTGCACTGTACGTCACCCTAGGATTACTTTGATACATTATGCAGTTCCATCTTCCTTTGTGGGCAGGGACTTGGACACATATTAGCGCCATCAGTATACGGTTGAATTATGTTGTTAATTAAATAGCGAACTTGTAGTTTAACCCCATGACGTCCTGTGTTTTCTGTACTTATTTCGGGTCGCGTGGTAATACGCCGGGCTTACTGTGGCGTATTTAATTTAATTATCAAGATACTTTAACCGCAGCATATTACACATACCATTTTGTATACTTTGGTCATGTAAGTGGATAGTGTTTTATCTCGAAATGCATTCGACACGATACAACGGCTTCCTAAATAGAGTTAACATTAGATAACATTCGAAAGAAGCGGTATACATATTGTTTAATTTTCGAAATTCAAATTCGAAAATAGCAGCATTTGTTTTGCTTCCAAATTTTAAACTCGTGATGCATGTCAAGTTTATTCACCTATTAATTCTAATGCCGAATACCTATTATGTAAACGTATATTATATCTGAGAATAACAATTACTAGTATTTAATATCATTTTCCAACTACACAATTGTATTTTGTACTTTCAGCATAATCCGAATAAGAACACGCAAGTAACGGTAATAATAAAACAATCGTCTCAAGTTTTCCGAGTATGTCATTAAAATGCAAACAGCTTTCCACTTGATTCGGTTACTACGTCAATTACATACATTAAAGGCATAACAAACAATTTTTCTATTCGAATACCGTGGATCTCGGTACAACAAGTAATTATACATACAAATTAATAAAAAGTTGAACAAACGTTACGGTTGGCGAATAACGGTTTACGAGTAAATATCGTAGTCACCCGCGAAAACTTTATACGTTCATATTTCCTTCGTACATTCCGAATTGCGTGTAATCCTACTCTGTCCTGTCCAAGATAGATTTACATGGTAAATTAAACTCCATAATAACCTTTTGTTGCATTGCGATGTAACTGAAATACGCTCTCGCCACGCGGCCAGACTTAAATCTTCAGTTAGCAACGATACACGAATATGCTTATCGTATATTCCATGGTAATTATAATTTCCGTAACTACTTGCGCGGATAATAACATTGAAACAGCAATTTTCCGACGACTTGACGTATGTACATACGTTGCACCGTGCGTTGGGTTCCGGTTTTGTAGCGCATGTAAGGGCGAACGTTGCTTCGTTATAAACAGAGATTTTTAATGAAACTATTAATTGCGGGAACGAAACGCGATATCGTTGGTTTAAGGTAGAGCCGAGGAAACCGTGAATTTAGCTTTGAACACTTTGGACCGCGGAAACTTCAGTGCGCAGAGGTTTCAGGATTTCGGAGACGCAAGGAGCCAACATTTGAACGTGTCGGAATCCTAAAGCTGCGAATTATTTCATTTAATTAAAATCTGGACAAGCTGCGAAGCGATGAAATTTTAATTCGTTACAATTTAAAAACAGAGACATTTCTACGGGATGGAATTTGAATTCGTGAAAACATGAAGACGCGGAGAGTTTAAAGGGTCGCCACATTTGATGAACAACACTTTTTTAAAGTCGGGATAATTACGGTGCCTTAAGTCCCTGGTTATCATAACATCGATACAAGAATATTAGCCCTAATAATGCCCAGGTGAAACATGAAATTACGAAGGTGCATTGCTACTGGAGCCAGTGAAGCAGTTGTAAATGATTTGCTACTCATCTGGAGAGGGAACTGTACTAATTACGTTGGAAACGAATTGATTTCTAGGTCGCTCAAGTCAGGTAATGAACCTAATTAGCATACAGATTTCTTTGTCTAACCATCCTCCATTTTCTATTTGGTGTTACAAATATGCTTCTATCCAAATACATTTAGTATAGCTTTGCACAACTATGTTTGTATTATTATTAATTACTTGTTATTTATTCGTTCACACAGCTTCAGACATATTTGTGATATACATATACAGGGTATCCCAGCTAACGTGCAGGTCGCTGATCCAGGTGATAGGTGAGGTAATTCTGATATTGGGAAGTGTCATTCGTAATGTCGTGTCTTAATTCGTGGCCGAGTTATTAACGAAAAACGATAGCGAATACGTAGGGCTCCGTTGGGCCCAGCGGCGCGAAAGTTCCTACTGGCACAGTACCCTACTGGTGCAGAACTTCTATTGTCGCGCCACCGGTCCCAACGAAGCCCTCTGATTGGCTATCGTTTTTCGTCAATTTATTCGGCCACAAATTAAGATACGACATTACGAATGTCACTTCCCTATATTAGAATTATCTCAGCTATCACCTGGTTCAAGGACCAGCATGTTAGCTGGGACACCCAGTATAAAGAATTATTTTCATTTTAAAATGTTTTTACATCGATAGTCAAACGTTTTGAAATTTGTTTGCGTTAAAATGTCTGTCATTTTGGAATGACATATCTTGTTGGTTTTGGATGGTGTTATTCTTCCACTTAGTAGCAATTTCAGAAACATTAATTGCACTGAGTTGGTTCTGTAAAATGCGGCTTTATTAACCTAATGCTTAATAATATTTAGTGTTAAAGTCGCTCACACACATGGACTTTACACTAAACACTCGCGACGCAACTCTATACTCTACGAATCTTCACTTAGAAAATTCGCTCTTACGAATCCTCAACAACGAATCTTCACTCAGAAGTCTTACCAACGAATCCTCGCGGCGCGCCCTAACGCCCTTATTCATACTCATTCACACTGTTCCATTTTCTCACTGATGAACTCACGCATTCACACACCCGTGACACGCACCGGCCTCGGTCACGGATCACACGCATTCTTTCACGTTTTAATACAAACGGTCACTCTAAACTGTCAACTGACATCGTTCTAATAAACTGTCATACGACCCAAACACTTTTCTTTCGCGCCTTACGCAGTCACTCGATCCAAACACTTTTCGCTCGCTCTTGACACTCAGTCCAAATACTTCTCTTTCATACCTCTCCATCACGCAACTCGGAATTTCATATCCCACTCTAGGTCATCCTGAAAATACATTCATCCTCGGATGTACTCTCAACAATCACTCTTACAGTCCCACAATTAAGAATTTCATATCCCACATACCTGTCACCACTTCTACGGTTTAATTGTTCTGTTCGACACATCAAAATTTCTACGTTTTCAATATTTCTAAAATTTGTACACGCCAAAAATTCTATACGTCAAACCTAGTCCGCTTACGAGGAATTTTCATGGACTAAAATTGTGGTGCAACAAAAATTCCACGAGTTCAACTTTTAGTACATTGAAATTTCAACTCGCCAGAATTTCTGTAGTTATTGTTAGAAGTTGCGACCCGTTAAAATTTATATAATATTATATATGTTGTGAAATTTTCGTGAGCCCGAGATTTTTCCGCTTGAAATGTCAACATCTTCACAACTTAAAGCGCCAATTCATTGAAGTATCCACTGTTGGTTAGTCAGCCTAATCTTGGTAGCAAACAGCGAGTCACCGAGTGACTCCCTATTTTAGACTTACAATTAGTCATTTGTTTTGAACATTCGGGCGTTAGTCGAAGAACCCTTAGACCTTCGAAGTCACTGACCAAAGGGCAGTTTTCCACCACCTCCCTACAGTCATTAACACTACAGGGTGTCCCAGCTAATGTGCAGGTCCCTGAACCAGGCGATAGCTGAGGTGATTCTAATATAGGAAAGTGACATTCGTAATGTCCTATCTTAATTCGTCGCCGAGTTATTAACGAAAAACGACAACCAATGAGAGGGCTCCGTTGGGCACAGCGACGCGACAGTAGAAGTTCTGCACCAGTAGGGTACTGTACCGGTAGGAACTGTCGCGCCGCTGGGCCCAACGGAGCCCTCTTATGGGCTGTCGTTTTTCTTATATATTAGACTCACCTCAGCTATCACCTGGTTCAGGGACCTGCACGTTAGCTGGGATACCCTGTATATATAAGATGAATTTGTGCAGAATGACAGATTCAGAACATACCCGTTACCTATAACATCGTTCTCTTATTTCAAAGTATTGTAAAGGCAAGGTCAAGTCTCGTTAAGTGAGCCGGAGTTAGACTTTAAAATATATAGTATTTCAACGGCGACTTCGTGTAATTCTTTGGATAATAAACTATTATTTTATTTATCTAAATCCGAGTCGTTTCCCATCCGGAACACAAAACCACGCTCGTATGTTTCGGCTTTTAAGCGTAAAATAAACTTCCAAATTCCCATGAATTCTTTACATGCGAATTAAAATTCGCAGCCGTGTAAGTACGTCTTTACGTTCACAGCCGTAAAACTCGACATAAAGTTGGCCATTTTTTTACCATCTCCGAATACATTCCTCAGGAATGAAATTTTCATTACCTGTTTCGTTTACCGTTTGAGTTCCTTGCTGGCACGTTAAAGGGAACCAGTCCGTAACACTAAACGTTCCTAGAAAATAGCCTAACTCCGGGACAATTGTCGCTGCAGGATGCTTGCGGTTCCGTCGTAACTCGAGTTTTACGCACGGAATTGTTGCGCGTGTATAGTATACCCGCAACGAAGGCAGATGCCGGCGATTGTTTTGCGAATTTCAAGCCGTTTATATCACGTGACAAACCGGATCTACGATAACAGGAATATGTATGGTATATATGTTACTTACGGGAAATGCGATTAATCCGGTAAATATGTATAATCACCGGACCTAACTAGAACTCACCAGACTAAATCTAGTGGTGTAAATACCTATGTACAATACCTGGGAATTATACATAATCTCCGGTTAATCACATGTCCTATAACAAATATAAATTTTAATAAAAGCCATCCAACAAACGGAACATTTGGAGAAAAAGTCGTTCTTTACATGTGTAATGTAGCGGCCTGGATGCACCGCGGAATAGAAAGGGAATTAGGAATTTCGGAATGATTGGCAGCGAACTGCTAATTTTCTTCAGGATATCATACTTTTTGTTTAATTCTGCTCCAAATAATAAACTTGGTCTAACTATTGGTCTAACTACATGGAGGAAATTAAAAAATGAACGATATGAATTATCTAACTCCGCTTACAATATTAGGGTCATAGTAAACATTTGTTTATTCTAATAATCGAAATCTATATCGGCACATCAGGCACAAGCAAATTCTCCGGCTTAAAACTTCCACCTATTTTCCAATTTTCCAAAATTCCCCTTGTATAAAATTAAATAGTAGTTTATTTAATAAATATACATATATACAGCTCGTCGCACGTGCCAAAGGTGGTGTGTCTATGTACAAGATGGTTGGTGGCGACGAGAACGAGACGATGTGTATAAAATTTGCTACGAGCTGTGGCGACGTTGAAAAGAGTTTTCGGCTACACGTGGCCGTGGATGGTCGGACGGCTATGCCGGTTTTCCTTCTTGATATACCGCAGATTTTATTGATCTTGCGGGTGAATTGTTCGGTGAGCTGTTCTGGATGGCGATGTGGACCCTGAGTGGGCACTAAACGATTATACTAATCGGGTGATGTTCCTCGCGCACAATGACAGAGAATGAAGTGGCTTCCGGAAGAAGCGCATGGTGCGCGTGAGAACGAACATTCTGGAACATTCTTGATCCTTCTAGATTCCGGCTAGAATCTAGCCGGAAGCTGCGCGGACTAGAAGCGCACTGAGACGCGGAAGTTTTTAGGTAGATTTGAATATTCTTAACACCCCTAAACTTGACAATTGTCTTCTTCGTCTGTCAACTTTGAAACTACCTGAAAAATCGAACTTTCCTCGATAACTCTCAAGTATCCACATCTTTTTTTCCCCGGCCGGAAAATCACAGCGAGAAGATTTTCCTGCAATCTTCCTGTCTTTAGCAGGCATTCGCCACGCTTTCACCTAATCTCTCCCTTAAAACTGCGGCGTTATTTATTGCCGGTCGTCGAGCAACCGACTTCGAATTTATTCCGGGAATTCGTTAAGCTGTAACAAAGCCCAGTGTTTGTCTATTTGATATTTTTCTTAGGAAAGCTTCGCCGAACTTTTCCTTTTTTACGTTCCTTTCCTTTTTTGCTGCCTCGCTCGGATACGCGTTCTCTTTCGATAACAATGTTTTATTGAACAAATATGGTTCAGTATCTTCCAACGTAGTCTCTTTGTACGCTTTCGAAAGTGGGTGTTGTTTGTCGACAACCGTGGCGGAGGAATAATTAATGGTGGTAATGCCGAGCACGGAAGTTGTATAAAAAGTAACGATAAATACTCGCAGCTGAAAGTATCGAACCGTTCTTTAGCAGTTTTTTTTATATTGTGTGTGATGTGGCCGATCGTGATGTACGTAATGAATAAATTAATGCGCTGGTTGGTTACGATAACAAGATTTCACGGGGAATATTTTTTTTTGTTATTGTAAAACAGGAATGAACATTTTTCGAATATTTTATTCCGAATTTATCAGTTGATTGCAGGAACAGTAATTTTGAGCAACTTAAAACGAGTATTACAGTTTGAGAATTCGATCCTTCGAATCTTTTGCGCGAAGTTTGCTGACAATGTGTTTCTTCATTTGTATATTTTAAAAATGTAATTCAAATTTATATTAAAATAAACACATGCATTTTTAAATTTCCGTGAAAGCACTACCCTTTTATAATTATATATTTTTTTAGACCTGAAACCAAATTGTTTCATATAAATAGTTGTTGAGTAATTACTTGGCGCAAGTGGCTGCATCTGAAAGTTACGAATTCTCTTAAATCGATCTTCTGTTATCTCGGATTGCACTTTTACCAGTAACAAGAGACATTTCACGTACTTACCTCTGCGTTTGCATGTTAAACACATTTTTACTGTTTTTTTCAGCAATGTATCAGAGTAGCCATAACACGCAAACAATATTTCAACAATATGCACGGAACAATTCATTTGATCGTACAATATAGAATTAAATTACTTTGACGAATCGTTCCTATGGAAATTTTTCCATGTCTCGCATGAACGAACAGAGGAATTGAAAAACCTCGAAACAATGATTGCCCAGCAATGCCTAAACAATAAATCGGTTTAACATTTACTGTTGCATAACAGTATTGCCACCGCGATACTGCGTATTTTTTGTTTAATCCGATCAGTTATATTGTCGTAACGTTTATTGTGCGTGTTCAAATCAATACCAGTTTAGTCAGCTGACAGTGTTACCAACAGATTAAAAAAAAAATCTTGTTACTACAGCGGCCTTTGGCCCACGAAAGTTGGTTTAAAACTTCAACGTATACATATACATACATATGTGTTCCGATATATTTGAACCTTCAGTCAGTGGCGTACATAGAACCTTTGCCGCCCGGAGCGGTCTCCGATTTGCCGCCCTTTTATAAAAATACAAGATACTTTTTTAAAGAACACAAGAAACTTACGGAAATCCGGTTAATCGTAAAAATCGAATAGTAAACTTATGAAGTGAATAAGTTGTTTTTTACAACTACAATTAGGTACTTAAATATAAAAAATGCCGCCCCAAAATATGTGCCGCCCGATGCAAACCGCACCCACCACCCTCCCCTAGGTACGCTACTGCCTTCAGTCTAGGCTATAATTAAAATGAAATGGAAGTTCATTGCCCTACCGAATCCAATACATAAATGCTCGTTATGCCGTCTCAAATTGTCTCAACTTTACACGTACATATGTACGTATGTTCATATTGCGCTATCAAAATTCTGCATTTCGAAGCAATGATCTAGATGCCCACGCATTTTTATTTAATTCTATTATATCCGCCACAGTTCTGGCGCAGCGTTGCAACATTAACATTGTTCTCTAATAATTTCTCATTTAGCGGTATCGAAGCGAAGAGAAGGGGAGCCCGCAGCTATCTTTAGCAATACGGTGAACGAAATATTGAATTTTCAATTAATCATAAATTCTCTATCCGGACCTCATTCACGACGACCAGATCATCGAGTCATTGCTATCATTAACAATACTATACGTATTGTTGCTAGCTTTGATATATATATATATCCGGTGTTATTGGTAGAATCCATTCTCTCGTTTTGATTACTCGCTGTGAGATATTGTTCGCGCAACAGTATTTGTTGCTAACAATACAACGATATTCCAGCGGCACCGTTGAACGCGGAAATGCGTTTTTGTTGCATTTCTCCTCGCTCACCCCGAATTGTGAGCACCGCAAATGGTAATACGCAGCGTGAAATAATCCGCGTGGAATAAGAAGGACCGAAAGTTACACGAGTCTAGCTGCGTTTTCTTATCCGTACGCTGATGTATAGTACAGCTGTCCTTTTTATAGAAAATCTTTCAAGCTAATTGCGTTCCTTCGCTTAATTGTCGGGCGTAGAGCCGCGAAATTTACTTCTATTCTCCGAACGAAGTGATACGAGATTCTGGGAAACGGAATTTCCACGTATTACATTTTATAAGGAAATACTACATTCGTTGCCGAATGAAACTGACTTTAATTATTTCATTAGCTACTTGAATTGTACTTGAATTACAAGACCACTTAGTTGCGTACCCTTGTTTGAAATTATCCGTTTTTCATTTATACATTTTAAGCTGTTTGCGTTTTGTTGAAGGTTATTAGCGACTAGATATGCTTAGGTCAGATTTAATTGCGTGCCTTTGTTTTCATCATCTTGTTTATTTGGTTCATTATATTCATTTCCAAAGCTACATATTTTTACAAATATTTTTTCGACTTATTTATTTATCCGATTTTAACGATTAAGAGCTGTCACTTATACATAGAATTCTAACAATGCAAGGTGATTTTATTTCCAGTTTCGAGCTACGATTCGCAATGAATTACATTGCATTGTATAAGAAGTAATGAAACGTTCAATAAAACGTCAATCGAGAAATGTCATGATCCTAGAACCTCCTGGCAACGTATGAACCTAGCCCAACCGCATTTCGCATAAAATACTAGTAAAATACAGGTTTCACCCTCGTCCTTTCCCGCGAAAGAGAATTCTATCGAAAAATCAATTCCTTCCACCCGTGTAACGTTTCTCCGAGCCACGTCAAACTGCGGTCGACTTCAAGCACGCGCGAAATCTGTACGTTATTCACGTTTTTATTAAAATAAGGAACGTAATTGTGGAGGCTCGTTCAAGAAGAATGCCAGGCGGCGGGGGTCGATTTTTCTAGTAACCTATTTACAAGCCATTCTTCTTCCATATTTTTTCCAGCGCGACGGTTAACAGCTGTTAATTACGAGTGTAACACGTTTCGCTCGTTATATCGTACTACTGTATAGAGTATAACATACATGTAATCGTGTATTACGAGCCATAAAAAGTAGAATAATGACGAATTGTGTAGACGAACAATGAAGCCACGTTTCACACCCGGTGAAATATCGGATTAACCACTGCATTCGAATTTATCGACTGTAAGACGGTTCTCTGATGCTTTTTAGAAATATTTCGTGCATTTGCGTTTGACAAAATTTGGGAAATTCTTCTAGGGCGCAGATATACTCGAAGATTTAAAATTATTGAATGTCCAACATATTTCAAGGATCGGACACTTCAGAAAATAGAAACTCGAAGCAGAAGAATATAAATATCATAATTTTCATGCGTAAGAATATTGGCTAGCTTCGATGCGTAAAATTGAACCGCGGGAAAATTAAAATTTCCACGTGAAAGAACTTTAGGCTGAGATAAATATTTGAAAAACTGGAAATATCACTTGGCAAAACTAGGGAAATTTATGAGCAGGATGGTGTCGAAACTTTCAGGCTTAGAATCGTTCGAATGGAAGATTGGGACTCGATTTAATTTGAAACTACCGAAACTGCATTTGCGAATACTGCAATGCATATTAGAATAATTTCTAGGCTCAGCATTTTCAGAATGGAAATTTCAGAGTAGAGAAAAGAGTCGAACTGCCAAACTATCAACGAATGCAACATCTTGTACTAATACTTGTAACGTAAAGTTAGCTGTAGGTACAACTTTGATTCATACGATAATCCTCTCTTTAATGTTGTACATACATTTAAAGGACAAACGTGAAACGTGGCAGAAAAAAAGGAAATATAGATTTCTTTCTACATAGTTTGTCAACTTTTCGTTCATTTGTTCGCAACAGAAACAGAAAAGCGAATGAAATTCTAGAGACAATCACAAAGTCCTTCAACCGAGGGGCTTAAATATACTCATGTTGATGTAAATCTAATGAAATTACGCTCGCAAATTGCATAAATAATAATTGTATAATATCTGTAGGGCATAGATCGGAGAAAGAGGAAAAGGTAAGGATAGCAAAAGCAAAGATTTCCGTTAAGGAAAAGGAAATAGAAGGAAATGAATAAATGTATTGCCAGGAGAATCGCGAGGATAGTGAAGTAAAAGAATAACTCGGACGATTAAAAGAAAGAAAAGATCTATTCGTAAAGCAAGGTCAAAACGTGCTGCCCTGAAATGCGCAGCGCGTCTACTTATATGGACCAGTCGTCACGTGAAAGCGCGTGAGTTTGTCAGGGTGATCTAATTTGTGACGCCCTTTCCAAATTCTTAAATCTGAACACTCTCGAACCACTCGGACTGTCCCGAACTCGGGAAAACCGACAAAAGTCGTGAGAAACGTCTACATATCTAAACAGACGAAAAATTGTTCTCCCATCCCATCTGTACTATTGGTACAAAATTCAAACAATAAAATCTCGAATAAATACCGTTGATATCACATTTCTCTCCAATTTATTTCACATCAATTTCCACCGGTGCCAATAATTCTCCGACTCACAGTCAGTGTAACACGGACGTGAATACACGTGTAGAGAGGCGATTTTCATAGCGTCCAGGGATCAGACGGCTGACGGATTTGATTAATGGCCGGATAATAGCGAGAGAAACGAAACAGCGGATAGCACGATTTAAATAATACGTGTCCCGTGCAGTCGATTTCTATCCGCCTTCGGGCTCTCTGCTTGTTCTTCCGCTTGTGACGACGGCGACGTATCGACATTGCATCAGCAAGGTTAACATTTTCATGCAATATACAATGCAGTAATATCGTTTTCCAATAACATCAAGTTTCAAGCCTGCGAGTTTGGAAATGCGGCAATCTGAAGGTTTCAAACAGATTCGAAATGCAGAAATTTCGCGGTGCAAATAATCCAAATCGATGAAATATCAATGGACAATATTTCTATGAAAACATCAGATTGTTGAAACAAAGATGCAGTAGATTTCGGCGTTTAGAAACATGAAAGGCAGCATAAACTTGACAGCTGAGAAATTTTAACCTTTAGGAATATCACGGCGTCCAGAAACAATTAGTTTATTATCATATTATCAATAGTATCAATTAAAATACGCGGCTATTTCGGTCTGAATCTCAATCCGGGTCTTTTCGAAATGTTACCTTCGTACCGCTGAGCACTTCAAGTTCCAGATAACAGTTGTCGGTTGAGTTATAATTTCTGGAGATAGAATCGATTCGAGAATGTGAATGGAATTTATGATAAGTCCACAAATGGGAGTACTCTTTTACCATCCCTGGGGGAGGATTAAAACGAACCTGCGCAATAAAACCAATTCCAATGTCGACTCGAATTTGATATTTCTGCAATGTTTGTCTAGTTAATTTTGCACTCGGATGCAAATACAAAGTCTTACTTCGTTTCGAGTTATGTTATCGATTTCAGTCGCCGTCTACTTACGGGATCTCGACATAATTAGAGCCTCCGTTTAACCGGCAATAAATTAGGACATTAAATGGAGTACTTGATGTGAAATATTTTATATTCATTCTTGTATGGATTTAAAAAATTTTCTGTCACTTCAATGTTGCATGTTTGAAAATTCCATTGATAAATAAATCATATGCGTTAACAAGTCTGTGCTTCGATACATTAACATTTTGATATTTCTGTATTTTGAAAATCAGGCGGTACGGTATTTCTGTTACACCTTGAAAGTTTTACGTTTCACAATTTCTATACGATCTCAAAGCTTGGAGAAATATGAAAATAGCTGCTTGAAAGATATTGGCAAAGCAACAAGGTAATGAAATTTTCATAAATTTAAATATATGTATAGCCGAGTTACAAACACTCCACTGAAAACGGGTATTATCTATTCAGTATCTAATTTATGACGATACGAATTTCACTCGGCGCATAATTGTTGTGCAAAAATTTGAATAGTAAAACATGCGGAAAATCTTGTTCGCAATAGCATAAAAATATGGCAGTCTGAGCGTATAAACTATTTTCTGATTAAAAACTTGATCCGGGTCTACCGAACTCCTGTTATAAATATTCGACACTGTATTTCAATGGCATGTAAAGATAATTATTACATTTACCGTAAACTCGTAATACAATAATTTCGAAGCCCAGGCATATGGACGTATTTTCATACTCTTCGAATGATTAATGATCGAAACTTTTGTTTAAACATCCTAATAAGTCACCTTACACTTCCCAACGTATTTCGGTGGCTAAAACTATGAATTTGAGACGAAAATTGAGACAGAAATTTCAGAATAAAAGGACTTTGCGAAATGCATATTAAGTAAATGGAGAGGTGTAAAAATAAAACTTACATAATGTTTCAACATAATCTTTACGTGAAATTTCGTAACAATACAGTTGTACCTTTAACAAAGTTCGCTACGAGTAACCCTTTAAGTGTGATGAAGATATTCTTCTTGAAGTTTTAAATTATACCGCTTATAATTAGTTTTTTTCACCATAAAGTCGTGCTTCTTTCTTTAAAATTTGTCAACGCCGTGAATTTCTAGTTTCTTCATTAAGCTGTCAAAACAGTACCTGCTGGAAATTCTATGGCTTAACATTCGTGTGATCCGAATATGATCCCGTTAAAAAAAATGTTTGAAAACTGTTTTGTACTTTGTGTGCGTTTTTTGATTTATATCCATTGAACGTTCCACGACGGGCAGGTGGTGACCTTTGAGTTTCCTACGTGTTCCAGTTTCTGAGCTTTGATATTTCTGGGTATTGGACCCTTTTTTCTCATTAAAATTTCCGTGCCTGGAAGTGGCGAGATTTGGAAATTTTAGCTCCCCGAAACACATAAGTTCCAACGTTTCTGCCCTCCTGAACTTTAGACTTATATTGCCCAGAACATTTGAAATTTCTGCGATGCGAAATGTCAGCATTTTGAAGTTACCAAGCTTCTGAATTCTCAGTGCCTTGAGATTGCTAAGCTTTATGTACGCCTTGAAATTTTATGCCGTGGAATTATTGTACAACGCTTTGAAATTCCTAAACGTTGAATTTTCGGCGCCCTGACATGTTCAAACTCTAAAATTTCCGTATGAGGCAATAGTTGTCTATCAAGGACGGTGCAGAATAGTCTGAGCACGTTCCTGATATCAAACACACTATTTGGTATATGTTTCATTCTGTTCGATATGTTCACGCAGACAAGGTATGTAAATACAATACATACATTCGTGTGTCATGTTACATCGAAAGGTGCAATGCTTTCATTAAAAATTAATACCGATTCGTGACATTTCTCTTCCGTAGATACGTTGAATAATTACCCGAAAAAGGATAATCGAAGTCGTACAACCGATATTAAAACCTATATACATCATGCAGGTTTCGCGGAGTAACAGTAATTAAATTCATCAAGTTAATATTCACCTATGGTTGTATTTATAAAACCGACCAAAGGCGTACTTCTGTCCACAAGGCAAAAATACATTATATTTGTTATTGTAACACTTTCGTAATTGCTGGCACGTTTACACCACGAGAATTATCGTTACGTAGAACATTTCTCTGCAAACACCCGTTCGACGGCTTTCAATTAATTTTAACAGGCTGTTAAAGTCCTGGCGCATCTACTCGAAAATCCGGCGGGAATCGTTCGATACGTTCCGTCGCACTAATCAGAATTCGAATTCGGGAAACGTAAGAGCAACGATTTTCCGACGGTCGTTCGGCGATCGAAGAAAATGAAACGATAAGAAATGCTGCGACGTATCGAGACCGTGATGGGGTTACCCATTTTCAGAAAATGGGACATCGGGGAAGGTGTTATTTTCCTCCGTGAAGATCGTAGACACGAAGTCGCATTCGTTTCTAGGATGAAAACGAAATCAGCGAAATATCAGCGGTGGACATCCGGCCGTGTACATACATAGGGTGCTATTTCGGACAACAGTTTCAGTTACTCGTTCCAACAATTTTAAATAAATTCTTTTGTGCAGCAGATACATATATAGTGCTGCTCCCGTTTATGGAAATTTATATACATTTTTATTAATTTATAATTATTTTTCCGGGCAAATAAATATTAAAGCGCTAGGAATTTCTGGCTACGAAAGTTTTAAAGGTACAGGACTATCACAAAGCTGAAATGTTCGAATGTTAGAAATTTTGGGGCGCAGAACTTTTGGGCACGACGTTTATGAGTGCAGAAATTTCAATAGCCTGAAATATTAATGCGGAGAATTTTCTGGGCGTCGAAATTTGAATGCACCGAAATATCAAGGCTCAGGGAGAAATTTTGCACATCAGTTTCTTTATACTTTTGAAATTTCAAAATTTAGAAACATAAATATCAAGGCGTATAAATTTAACGGCTTTGTCATATCAAGTCTTATAGATTAAAAAAATTAGACTCTGAAATTTCCGAAATTTCAAAGCACACGAGCACTGCTGCGCAGAATCTTTAGAACTGAGAAACTTGAGGACGCAGACATTTGAACCGAAGCTCAATCATTCAGTACTTGAAATCCAGTTTGAACTCTGCAAAGTTTACAATTAGGTACCCTAAGCTGGTCACCCTAAATCTCATCTATCAATCCGACCCCGGAATGACGCGGATGAATTACGACGCGACGTAGGCGTATCGAAACGAATCACGTTCTATTGTTTCGACAAAATGTGATTCAATTTTCGCCTCAATGGCTTGAGATCATCCACTCGCGTCGCGTTGACCAAGAACAATTCATTTTTTCCCACGCTTTACGTGCGTCGAAAAAACGGGCCTAATATAGTCGCCCTTTAAAGCTTTGGAGTCTCCAAGTACTTTTTTTTGTACTTCTCGTTTATCACCGACAAATACAATACAAGTTTTCAAGGACGTTACAAATGATCCTATTCTGTCGAAACTTTTCAATTCTCCCACCCAAGGACTTAGACATTAGTTAAACGGCTGACTGGCTTATGAATTAAATTCGAATGGCAAGCTATAATAATTAGGATCATTCAAACTTTGCATTTAACGCATTTGTTGATTTGATATCACACCGAGCTTTCTGTAATTGTTATGTATTTTTTGTGAATGCAAAAGCATCGGGTTTATTAAAGTCACGTGAATCCCTGGTTAAAAAGAGAAACGTTATTGTATGCGGTAAGTAATTCTTTCATAACATGAATCTCGTTTGCGAGCTGTTTCAGGTTAACTTTTAAGCGAGCGTGTTTTTAAACACTGGGTTAAAAGGGAAATAATTCATCTCGATGCTCGTATCTGCGGGATTATTTCATTATGTGGTTTCGTTAGTCATATAGTTGGACATTGTTGCTAAAAGAGATATGAACTTGTTGAATTTTTCATTCGAACCACTCTAACATCCTGTTCATTCATGTATCAAACAACAAACTATAGTACATTGTAAAACAGGTTACGTTTGAAGAAACCACTTTAACGATAATACAATAGTATTGGCATTGATGATAAGAAAAACGAATTTTCAACACCAGGTACAACCCCATCTACTTAAATCCTTTGGTGTTTGTCGGTCTTGAAATATTTCCAATTTATTTTCTTTCGAATCTGCTGCGTTGCAAGTTTCACAATTTTAGAGAAAATTACTTAATTTTCCGGTTTATTGATCTGATTGAAAGTGTATCCCATATTCTTGCGCACTTTGCAGAAGTTTTCAAGAATCCAAAAAGACTTTGGAAGACGATTATCTGCGTTTATCTGCAAATACGACGTGTTACGAAATTAGCGCTTTAATCTCTTACGACAGAAATTAATCGTTTCATTACACAGCCGCCCTGAACTTAATGTGTCTGTGCCTAATGGGATAAATCTGTTTTGTTTTTTCAGTTAAAACCTGCGGTATATGAGTTGAATTTGGTCATTAAGTAGGTACTTGTTGGGAATTAAAATGGATAGCATTCTAAATAAGTCTTTAGTTCAGAATGAAAAAGCAAATCGGACGCCTTAAAATTTCAGAGTTTTAAAAATTCTAAGGTTCGAAATTTTGTAACTTTGAAACTTGATGTTTCGGGATTTTGAAATTCGGCACTTTGAAACTTCAATACCCCGACAAATTCATGGCTGGAACTTTTACGTAATTTGGCGTTTTAAATTATCGACGCCTCAAATGTTGAAACTGTCCGAAACGTTGTGCTTTGAAATTACTACGCCACGCAATTTCCAAGTCGCAAAATGCAGCGGCCTAAAATTTGTACATGCTGAAAGTTTTATGTCTCTATTATTCAACTTTTGACATTGCAGTGTTATAATGTTTCTAAGCTTTGGAAACCGCTGGATATTCATTTTTATGTTCGTGAAAATTCTCAGATTTTCAAAGTTCAGTGCTCCGAAGTTCAAGTTCTGAAATTCTATGTGTTCAAATGCGCATGTCTTGGAATTTCTACGCTTCAAAGTCTGCAAACCACAAACGGGCACAGCTTCGTAGTTGCCCCGCCCTGAAATTTTATTGCTTTCAAGTGTCAAAGTTGTACTGCTCCGAAAATTTGTATTCTTAAAACAGTTTTCCAATTGAACTATCTGCGCCTCGAAATTACCACACATGGAAATTAATCTTTCAGTCCTTAAGCAAGTTTAATCATCCTACAAATATGGATAGGGTTGAACAAATTCTATTTACTACATGGCGTCCCATTAACACTTTGAATATCAATGTTCTCATTGCCCAAACGCACAAGATAATTGAAAGTTCAAATATTTAAATTGCGTAAATTATGCAACACTTATTCGAACATTCCAAATACTTGTTACGCGATACTTCGAGATTAAATTTTCTAAAAATGTTTGTAATATCGAACTGTCGAATGTCCGTATAACCTATGATAAAGTCAGTGAATGTCTTGCGACTTTTGTCACCTTTGTTTCGAAACAACAAGTATATTATTTCCGAGAATGGTATCCACGCAGCATTTTACCATGCGGCATTGAATTTCATGTTGGGTTGTTTTAACAGCAGAATTTCATTCCTCCCGTGAATAACGTTTGCCCTCTCAATGGAGTATTGTACCACGCGATCAACGCTTGTAAAGTATTAACAAGTTACCCGAACAAAAATGTTGAATATAATACGCTTCAAAATAAATCTGTGTGCTCTAGGCACTTATTTGTAGAATAACAACTGAGGTGTAGCCCATTATGATACGTATAGGTATGTGCATATTTTATATGAAATAAATACGCAGACAGCGTGCCATAATTAGAAATTTCTGAGAATGGCAAAGTATTTCTGAATAGTCATTTAAACGCAGAATTTATGGAAAGAATAAATTGTGGGTAATAAACAAGTTGTTCATTGCTTTTTTGGTTGTTACACTAATATAGAATGCAGAGGTGATTTATTTCGTTGATAACGAAAGTCGGATCATTTTAAAGAATAGAAATATAATCCAAACGCTACAGAGAAATTCATGGCGTGGAGGTTGAGGAACGTAAAATCTGTGCGTCTTAGAAATTTTATTACGTACGCTGGATTAAAAGTCTTTTCAACCAAACTTTTTAAACAAACAGATTCCAAAACGCGGAATGTTTGTGGCGTACAGATATCAGATTGTCGCAACATTCGGCGCATAGAAACTTGCGTACATGACAATATGGCCGAGTGAACATTTCGGAGCTGGAAAACTACATACAAACTGTAGTTTTCTGTAATTAAAAAATTCCAATAGATAACTCTTTGCAATACATTTCAATAATGACAGCGATTTATTTCCAACGCTATTAGGAACAATGAAACGAAGCAGCGAGACAACCGCAGGTTTTATAATTAAATAATTTCATTAACTCGTGCGATTTCAGTAATAATATTATCGTAAAAGCGACGAAATGAGAGAATTCATCTCACAGTCTAAAAGACTTTGCACAACCCACTCTCTGCCGCATGTTTTTCAAGTTACAATCGTCGGCGGAGCTTCGTAACCCTGCCATGCTATAATTAGGAAACGTTGACTTCATTCTTGTATATATCCCCGGCGAAATGACCCAACAGATGATTTTAGAAACGAAATAGCGGCCATTCCGAAACCTACAATGAATTCTCGGAATACCTAGGAAACTTTCGACGATGTTTTATTAAATGATAATTACGAATTCCAGTTCTCAAAATTCAAGTAGAATTTTGTTATTTTTAAAGTCTTGAGTTTTTGCATCGTTTACGTAGAAAGAAATACGGTGGTATGTCTATTTTCCATTACAGGAACATTAATATTTATTTTACAGGCGTCAAAGTGTATAGAAAATTTGAGTGTAAAGTATTATTGTAGTTATCGATTCTTAGGCAGTTACTCTAATCATATTTGTTTCTGAATTCCCTTTTAACAATTTTGATTTCTAAATCATTAAATTAATGATTGATCCTATGCGAAACAGAATTTATACAGTGAAATTTCAATATCCGCAATTTATGAAAATTATTTACTTGCATGTCAAAATATCTTTGTTATTATATTCACCCCTTAATTATCTTAATCGAACTGTAACGTTACTTCCTCTTATCTTTCGAAATAATTTAAGTACTAGAAATTAATGTAAGTTGGAATTAATCGTAAATTTGGTGATTTTCGTGCAATATTGCTCCTCATATAATATTTTCGCTTTGATAGAGTATTATAGTTGACGTGATTATAATTACCTGCCGCTCCACGTTTATCGGATTTGAAATACTACAATTATTAGACGATCACCCTGTTATGATTGCCCAGTAATTGGCAACACTGTAGTGATATCAAGTTGCGTTCGGGATGAACGTAAATGTTGCTATAAATGATTTCTCCGAAGTATATCGATCCATACAGAGGCTGGTATCTAGCTACCTAATTAATTCAATTAATTAGCATAGTATACTTTTACTCGACAGGAAAATTGTGTAGCATCATTTTTCACAGAAATACAAATGTTCGATTCCATCTATTTGATGATTTGCGCAAGATCATCCCGATAAATTGTAATTTTACAAGTCCCGCCCACTGATTTCTACGAATGCCTTTTTGCGATCAAATTCTCATGCATTGAACTGCCTATGTTTTCAAATTTCCGCGCGCCGCGAGTTTGTGCTCTGGAATTTTTATGTTGACAAAGGAAACGAGCCTCGTAATTTCTGAGTTTTTGTTTCCCAGCGTCAATATTTTCTGGCATAGAAATTTCTACGCGTGGCGATTTCCGCGCTGAACAATGTGTTGTCTTGAAATTCTATTTTATTACATTTATAATTATAACAGCTATCGTTGTCCCCTTCAAAGCTATTGTAATGCTTTAAAAACACACGTTTTACATGTTTCTCAAAGGCTTCTCAAAACAGAAGATATTAATATTATCTACAGATTTCATCGGAAACACGTCGTGAACGTGTTTTATACCAACATGCGTTACAGCCCTTTAGATTTGTTACGTGTACTGTACTGATTAATGAGCTCCGGCCGGAAACGGTTAATAAATAAATTAAATTACTTTATTGCTTTCATCAGACCAAATTATTTCATTTCGGGCCAATGGCATTATAGCGTAATGGATTAAAAACTTGAGAAACGTATGAATCGATGGTATCGTATAACAGCACTCGTTGTTATAATTTCAAACGACAAATTAATTGAATTACGGATTGTATGTACATATTCCTTTCAATTCGTAGAAATATACCAAGAATATGTGTCACCTGACGGAAAAATATAGATTCGTTCCAGACCTATAAATACGCGATTTGTTTGAAATCGTTAATGAAACGCATAGGTTAATTAACGTAGTTATATTACCGTGTATAATTAATGCTACTTAATAACGACGTTTCTCATAAACATGGTCGTTATTTGATCCCATATTTGCTGTATCGTGTATACAAAATGCACTCGGATATTATACATTCTATTTTAATTTCACTAAAATATAAAAAACAACTTTCACATTTTTTTAACCCATAGACTTCTATCCTATTTTTTGCACACGCAAATAGAATGTGAAAAGTAATATGAAATTCAATAAGAATATTACGATTTATAATTTTTAATGCAGGAAAGTATCGAAATTTAATTGTGACTTTTTAGATTAAAAAATAATACGGGAGTTTGAGCTGCTCTGTAATTTTTAGTTGTATGTTTCACAAATGTTATTAGTCGTAAATAAACGCTGGGATCATTAAAAAGATGGGCGAATAAAATTCTTTATTAAATCGAATATATACATATATCACATTATTATGTCAAATACACCTTGTATATATACATATACAGGGTGTAACAAAAATTCTGGGACACTTTTTCAGTATCGATAGTACGCACTAAAAGATGAAAAAAAAGTCTATAAAGATTTGTCTAAAAACCACCCCCTATCGAGATACAACCCCTTTTGTAAAAAATTAAAAAAAAATCATATCTCCGAAATGGTAGGTCGTAGAAGACCCGTTTTGATTGCAATATAACCGGAGAAGATCAAAGATAATAGAAAAAAATATAATTGCTGCGATTATTGCTGTTAAATAGCATTTATTCATGTTTAATCCAAACGACGTCGATTACCTATATCGTAGCAGATTTGTAACAACTTGGGAAAAACGGAGGGCATTCACTAAATCTTCCTTTGCGTAGATAGTGATATTTTTTTCGTAAATTTTGGTCTCTTCTGGTTATATTGCAATTAAAATCGGTCCTCTACGACCTACCATTTCGGAGATATGATTTTTTAAAAATTTTTTACAAAAGGGGTTGTATCTCGATAGGGGGTGGTTTTTAAACAAAACTTTATAGACTTTTTTTTCATCTTTTGGTGCGTACTATCGATACTGAAAAAGTGTCCCAGAATTTTTGTTACACCCTGTATATATATATATATATATATGCGAATATATTATATATATTATATAAACTGCGGGCCACCAAGTACATTTAATAGAGCAGTAAATAGATTTACTCATTAAATGAGCAGACACCATATTTTGAGAAATTTAGTTAATTGAATATATTTTCTTAGCGATAGTATTGTGTCGTTGCTCTACAATAATTTGTACTTGCTCACATTTGATTGATTTCAAATCCTGTGTAAAATGCAGTTTATGTTAATGAGCAACCTATTCCAATGTAACATTCTCTTGTACTTGGCCCATAGCTTTGCATTTTCGATGCTTTTTGTGGATTAGAATTACATCAGCTATCACCTGGTTCAAGGACGTGCACGTTAGCTGGGACACCCTGTATATATGCCTCAGCGGCGTGACTGGTACGGTACCCTATTGGCGGAGAACTTCTACTGTCGCGCGGCCGAGTCTAACGGAGCCCTCTGAGTGGCTATCGTTTTTCGTTAATAACTCAGCCACGAATTAAGATACGACATTACGAATGTCACTTCCCTGTATTAGAATTATCTCAGCTATCACCTGGTTCAGGGACCCGCATGTTAGCTGGGACACCCTGTATGTAAGCTAGAGGTAATCAGACCCTTAGACTGTAAGGACGTATTAAGAGTATAAGAATGATTATAATGAATAGTCTGATATTAAGTAAAACCAAGTCCAACTTCTACATTTCACAATTTACCCTGTTAAGATAGAAAATAATCTCTATGTTTATTAACATTACAAGGAGGAACAGTTATCCAATCCGATTTCAGTGGTTTGGAGTTTGCATTGCTGTACTGTAAAATTTCCTGAAACACCCCCCGCGTTGCATTTTCAGCACTCAAAGATTTTTACGGCAATAATCGTTTGATTTTTTACTTTGTGCGTCCTGACATTTCTTTTTT
This sequence comes from Mimumesa dahlbomi, assembly GCA_917499265.3. Classification (NCBI taxonomy): domain Eukaryota; kingdom Metazoa; phylum Arthropoda; class Insecta; order Hymenoptera; family Crabronidae; genus Mimumesa; species Mimumesa dahlbomi. Next base: position 1,918,336 of record OU824118.1, on the reverse strand, counting down.
TTTTATATTTCTACGCACTGGTACTTCTACGATTTACTTTCCAATACATTGAAACTGCATTCCGAGACTTTTATATCAAGAAATTTTGCCGCTTCGAAAATATCCACATCTTCATGGCTCCAGGTTTTCAAATTGCTCATATTTCGGCAGCCAAAAGTTCTCCTTATCTGTGCAAAAGTTACTCCGGACTTCCTGTACCAAAAATCTGCACGCATTGTAATACCCGCAGCATGAAATGCTCCTATTCTAGTCTCGTATGGTTTACCATAAAAGTCCCGACCAGTGTTTGGATTCGAATGAAAATTCTCGGATATCTGCAGCCGGACATTTTCTGCGCCGCCGACCTCCAGCTTCGACGAGGAGAATTTTTATCGCAGATTACGGACGCGCGTCGGTACATACATTTACATCTCTGAGATGGAAAGAGGTCAGGTAAATGTTTATATAAATGCCGTAAAGGATAGATCGGATTACTTGGACGGAGCAATTTCCATTGTTCTAGCACGCTCCGAGACGTTTCACGGTGTTCCGTTGCTTTAATTAAAGGGCCTTTGATGCACTTTCAAACACGAATTATTGGACGCCGCCTATACGGTTATTTGTTAAATTGCTTTAACTGTATGTAATCGTTTCTTACGCAAACTATACGTGGAATTAGGACTCCATTTTTTTTTTCAATTAAATCGATCATCTATCTTGCTCCGTTTTAATGGCGACTTTCCAGTAAATCTGAAAGAATCGAAATCAAAGTTTCCGACTAAATAATATTCTTTGCATTCTGCTTTGGTGGTACGTAAAAGTAAATTACTTTATTTTATCATGGGTGGATTTTTTTCGAATAACTCTTTTACAAATTTAAGAGTCGAAGAGTTTAAATTTATGTTCCTTTTAAAAACATTAAGGTCGCCTCCCTAATTTCCAATTCGTATTCACAAGATAATTTCAACGTGTCTGTTTATTAGACTTGTCAACTTGTGGAAATATGTATACATATCATGTGAACATAGTTAACTTCCTATGATATATGTATGTAGAACATCAGAATTGAGAATTGGATACGTCAATCATATTTAGCTGGCGAATTTAATGCTGAAAAGGCAATTAGCTGTAATGTTTAAGTCGAGGGAACAACGTAAGAGTGACAATTATTAAGTTGATTACAATCGTCACGCTGTAAATTGACCGGATTTATGAGGCTGAATAAATTTATTAAAATGTTGGTGTCTACAAATTGCCATACTCGAATTGGTTCTGTTCGTTCACATGACACAATAAAACACATTTGCTGCACACATTTGTTTCGCTAAACACTTTGAATATTTTCAACTTGCAATGGTTTTTAAAATACGAACACGATGATTCGTTCCCTATTTTCATAGGTGATGTCATAAAGTTTTTAAGTTATTTCAAAAATTGATATGAAACAACAATTTTAAATATCAATCTATGTATAACAAGATAATGGGAACACTAGTTAGGTATATTGTATTTCGAGCACAGCAAGCAATCTATTTTACAATGAAAAGTATATTCGAAATAATGATACATGAGTGGATAAAATAACTACATTATCTATTACGTGCATATTATTCAACACGATAGAATACCATAATTTTCTCCCGGACTATGCTACACGATTTAATAAATTTATGAATTTGGGAACGAATTTTCTGATTAATTTTCAGTCATTCCGGTAATTCCAGTAATTAGAAGCAATAACAATGCATCTCTAATAAGTGATGGGTAACATACTTAAACAGAATACTATTAGAGTCGACCATTTATGCGTATAGAACGTTAACCACGGTTGAAAGTACTCAGGAATTATTAAAAATCTGTTCGATTCGTTACATTTTCGCCGTTAATTAAAATTTCTGTAAAGCTTTTATTTTTTTCTGGTATACTTTTGGTAACACATCGTGGGTATATTTTGGTAATACGTTTTGGCTTGCTATCATACACTGAAAAGGTGGACAGATTCTATGGAAGATGGTGCATATTACATCATTCGTTGATAAATCCTACAACATTTCGCGCGTTCGACTTGAACAGATCGACTGTAAAACATACTTTTGCCGGGCATTTCTCCGGATCCTATTCGGGGATATAATTTCTCGCGCGACAATTTCGCGCAACAGGCATTCGTCTAATTACTTATATAATTTAAAATTCGACGAATTTTGGCGGGGCGACTGCGTGAGAAAGCAAAAACTGGCTGCCAGTGGGCCGCGTAACTTCTCCGCGCATTTAAAGTGGCTTAAACGAATAAACTAATCGACGAGATTATCCGTAATGCGGCGCAAGGTCCGCTGGTCCCCCTGTTGTGTCAATGTCGAACACGCAGGGAGTCACGATTATATTCTATTGTGACTAATGGCCGGTGTAAAGTTGCGTTAGCGCGGCTCGGTTTGCTCTTTGCCTACTATTTAAATGGAGCGTTGTTGCATATTCGCAAGACGGACGGCCTATTTGACTCTGTCTTGAGCGTAGGAAACAAGTTTCATTTCTCCTCGTTCTGCGCAACGGCCTATTCAAGGCCAGAGAACGTTTAAAGATTAATTTTATTGAGAGATTTTTCGAGTGACCGATTTCAGACTCGTGAGCCTTGAATTCTGAGAACGGTACCTGGAGTTGGTATTGGCGCATCTCGCAGTTTCCGGGTATTTGAAGATTCGGAGGTTTGAAGTTGAACCTATGATTCGAATTTCGTGCGCGGTGAACTTTCAGCTGCTTGAAGTATTAGATTTATACCAGCAGAATATTCTGGAACTTGAAATTTCAACGCATAGAGTCTGCTGCGCCTTAAATCTGAAGTTCTTTCGAAATTTCACGCTTGACAATTTCTTCATCTGAGAATAGGAAATTTCCTAAACTCTCTGCTCTAAAAATGTCTATAGGGAAATTTCTGCGTTTCAAGCTTTGTAAACTGATAAATTTCATCGCCTCTAATCTGTCGTTCCAAACAGTTCTCGACAAGACTTCGAGACAAATTGAAACATTGAATTTTCCAAGTAATGTAAAACCACGTACGTATCAACTTTTGTAAAAGTCGAAACTTCGAGTCGCTAGAATTCCGAAGTTCGCATTTCCGATTTTCCTCAACATCGCTGACCCATCCTTACCGGTTACCTAGCTGTCGTAAATATTCATGCAAGTTTGTCGGCAAAATGATTTCGGCCAAGACATTACACATCCCACGCATTTCCTCGTCGGTCGTGATTATCCCGGTATTTGTCAAAACCACGTACCTCTTTTTCACTGCAGAGCTTCATAAACGCTCGAAAAATAGAAGGAGAGGAAGGTGAGGAGAATTCAGGGGTTCAACGAAACTAGAATAATCCATTAATTTCCATAAATTTACACATAATTCTGGCCTCTCCGGCCGCTCGAATTTTTCGCTCGCCAAACTTTGTGTCGTTTTTTGAGCGTGCCAGGCCGCCGGAGCTACGGAACGGTTGAAGTCCATGGCTACCTCGCTCGCCGTGAGTTTCAATATCATGGACAGCGGGGATCAATCGCACGAAAAACGAAATTAACTCAAACGAAAATAAGAGATGATTAACTAGGAATGTTGCTCGAAACGAAAAGTGAAACGCCGCGGATAGCGAGTGCGGTTAGTTTCAATGTATCGCTTCTCTCCTACATATTCGCTTCACCAGGGAGTCATTTAGGAAGGGGGAGCGGACCGAGTCACTCTTGTGATCTGCGCCGGCATGTGACCTAGTGAATCCGCTTTACCGCGATCCGTTGTCGCGTCTGGACAACAATTTATTTATTTGACACTACTATGTAATACGAATGCACAGAGGCGCGTTTCTCGCCGGCGGGAATTTAATTAGAGCTCGCGGATGTGTTTTAAATTGTTTAATATGTATGAGGCGAGTTGAGCTTTTAGTTTATGCACTTCTCGTATGCTGATTATTTTTCATTTGCAAGATGGATCCACCGTTCACGCGAAAATGATGAGTTTTAACGTTGAGAAGAGAAAGAAATGCGTTTGCGAGCGATTTCGGTACTCGTACCGAATACTAATTATAGGTACATACGTACGCGCGAAATTTCAATTTAACTTGTATGCTAAATCTGAGAGAAAAAAAGTACTGTTTTATAGAGGAAAAGTTTTATGGTTTGGAGAAGTAAGTAATTAACGAAACTACTACGCTATATTGGCGTAACCTTTTATGTCTGCGTGAGTGAACACGAACAGCTTTAGGGAATTATTTATGTACAGTGGGAGGAGTAATTAATTTCAAGATACATTATCTTAATAGAGTTAAGCTTCACGTGTGCACGGAATAAAAAACTTGATTCATTTATATTTGACTGCTCGTTCAAATCGCGATGCGGGAGAGTCGAGCAATTATTCATAGACTAATAATGTTAGCGTGCAATACATTAATACATACTTTCTAGCGCTAAAGCGTGCAAGTGCATATTGCTATTTCCGGAGTGTGCCATCAAATGATTAGGTATTTTATATTTCCGGTCTCAAAATAGGTACAGGCACTTGAAGTGTTGACGGTTAGAAATTTTTTCTTGGAATTTTAACAATTTCGTGTTTAAAACACCAGAATTTCCAATTCTACATGAATGAAATTTGAATATGACTCAGGCAACTTTGTCAACGATTTAAATAATAGGGTGGCAATAATGATTCTCCGGTACAATATTAATTTAATTCACTCATTTTCCAAAATTCCCCACAAACCGTTGAAAAATTCGAAATGTAATTCTCGCTACATTAAATTACGCGAACAAAGGTTGTACTACTGGAGTAATTCATCGTTTACAAGAATCAAAGATGAGAAAGAAGATGAAATACGGCAAAACTGACAGCAATCAAATAACATGATTACCTTACACGTCTCCATTCGTTTTTCATTTTCAACCAATTGGTTTTTGGTTTCTTTTCTTTCATTTATATTCAAAGAATTCAATTAAGCTCCATACCCCCGGCGGAGTTACATTTGAACAAAGAAATCTCTTTATAAGTTTCTTAATACTTGATTAATTTCATCGCATCCCGCGCCGTGTTTTAATTGCCGGCGTTGTAAGTTACTTAGTTAACTGTACAATCATTCGCAAGTACAATCAGGGAAAAGAAAATTCGAAACTTTCCATATTACACGGATCGATTATAAATGTACGCGATTAAACTCGTAAGCGGTAATTGGTAGCTTCAATCCAACTCGGTATTATACTTCGAAGCGTAACGTTAATCGAATTCTAGCGCGCGTATATCCGTATGTTAATTAGTTGAGAAACTAATCGAAATGATCTGGTATGACATCCAGATATGTGCACCTTAACTCCGTGCATGAGAGTTTTTCCTTATTTTGTTTAGGTTCGTATTAAAATCGAGCTTCCAATTAAAATAAAAAGTACACGGTACTTGTCCACGCGAAATTCACGTGACTGCGGGACAGCAACCAGGAATGGAAATTCTTTTTATGTTGCGGGAAAAGTATCAATTGGAATGCACCTTTGAGCGGGAAAATTTATTCACGATATTTTGCTTTTCTATCGAACACGTTCCACCGGGATATTTCGATGGGAAAATAATGTTTGGTTTATTCGATACCGAAGTGTGCTTAATAGCGCACGCTTTCGGAATTAATAGGAATTCTGTGCAAGGATATATCACAGAATAATTATTCCGCCTCGAGTAACACTGGAAACTTTTGTAACTTCGTTGATTTTTGACTTGGTTCTTAGCTGGTTTAGTCGTTGCATTGTTTCAGTGAGTCAATCCATTCGAAGTTGAAAATAGGAGTGATTTTGAAATTTATTAACTGCGGAAAATAATGGCAAATTTCACACCTCAAAGATTGCAAAATGTATTAACTTTGGAGCCTAAGAAAAGTGCGGCGGACAAAAATCTCGGGGTGTGATGATTTCGGAGGCAAAGAAACCATGGCGCCATTAAATTGAAAAGCAAAATTAATTCGAGGTAGACATTTTGATGCTCAATGTAAACAGTTTGTAAATTCCTATTTCCATTGTTCTTCCTTACACGTGGAATCCCTTCGGGCCGTTTTTTACGGATGAAAAAAATGAAACCATCACTGTGACATGTTTTTTAAGCCAGCTAAAGAAATCTATTAGCGGATAAATCGAAACATCCATATTTATGGGGGCTCGATCATTCACCGATACAGTCGGAGATTGTTTGAATCGATATTTATCGAGGCTGAAAAACTGATTAATTACGAGCTAATGAATTTTCAATATCGGGCCCGGCGTGTCCTCGCGGCGGCCATTAGTGTGCGGTCAGGAAACCGATGAAAGCTTCCGGTAACCAATCCGCCGAGATTAGAGTGCGTACGGAGCTTTTTTATGACCGTAAATCGTCGAATTCGTGAAAAACTTGCGCGATAAGTCCGAGTAGACCGATCCATCCGGATTTTTATGGCGATTCGCAACTATCCCACATTGCTTTTCGCGATTCTGTTAGAGATCATCTCGATGTATATTTTAAGTATTAGTTATATCACAAATTTGTTATATATTTTTCGGTGCTGTAAAAAAAGTCGTGAAAAAAACGGTCGTTCCGATAACAATTTTCGGACACTTAGATATGAAAGCATATTATCGTTTGGAATTTCTATAGAAATAAATCAATTCTTGTAATGAAGATTGATTTTCTGTAATGCAGCGTTTCAAAGACGACATTAATGCCCCGTCTCGACTCGCTACGCTTGTTTTCCGTTACTCACAGTTTTCTTTCTCCGTTACACACACCGACAGCGTGTCCGCCAAGTAGCTGCGTTGTGTCCCGCACAGTGTTTTAGTAATATTCCACAATAAACACGTTTCAGAAAATTTGTTCATACACGTGTATTTTCAGATGAATTTTTCATACTATGCAAATCTCATTTACTGCGATGTAGTAGAACATTCCCGTAAAAATATTTGTTTTCCAATCAACATCGAGTGACGTGTAATTATTCATGCTCACGTTTCACGTATAACAGGATTCAGCGGATCGTAAACTCAGATTGACTTTAGCAGAATGAATTCAAATGAACTTTATACAAAGTACTCACGACTTGATCGGAGACTAACCTTTCATTGTACGTTTCTAGCTCAAGTGTCACGTTTCAGTATTTGAAAACGGGAAAAGAAATCTGACGATACCGTGCTACGAATGCCAATGCTTTTACGCCGAAGTAATTATTTTCCTCGCTGTTTATGCGTTGCTGATGAAACGATGTGGACACGAAGTCGAACATATTTTTTATTTTTAGAGTTAATTATTAACACTTTGCTTAACGTATCGCCCAACGGTCAGCGGTACCACAGTGGTGTCGTGCTTATAGTACTGCCCATTGGCCGGCGATAACACTTTAGTATCGTTTGTATTCTGTTAGTGATCTGTGGTGTTCTATTAGTATTTTTGTTTTTATAAATACTTGTGCGTTGTCATCATGGCAAATGAAGAAGATACCATTATTTACGATCAATGCGCGGACGATTTGTCTGACGTTACAATCGACTTTGCCGATTGGGAAGAAGACAATGAACATTTAAGAAATGAAAGTGAAGCATCTTCGGAAGATAGCGAAGTACTTGCAAAAAGAATTCAGCGAACGGTACGGTTGTCAACTGATTCGGATGAATCAGACGAAGAAGACAGTGTATTTTACACTTGTTTACATATTTATATGTATATCTTCCAAGTTTCATGAAAATAGGGAGACAAAATTGAAAACTAATGAGAACTAACGATAAAATTAGTAAAACATCAATTTATAATCTCCCTGCGCCAAATCGGCCGGCGTGAAATCGACCGGCGCCAAGCGAAGTAATTCGGAGTAGTGTTGCCGGCGCCAAGCGAAGAATTTTTTTCGAGACGCCCGGACGGCAAAGTGTTAGGTATCAGGAAATTAGCGACTACAGTGAAAAACTATTCCTTAATATATGTACATAAAGAACTGAATTAAAAATACCATCAATTTCGAACAAGGAATGATATTAGATTGTTCCACAAAGAAATCCAATTATTTATTTACTATTTATTTCACTAATAATTTCTACATTTCAAAATCTTTATTTCTTTAAGGAGTTACACAAGTGTAACAGCCGAAAAAAGCGCTAATTTCAGGAATTTCTTTTGGAAATATGGAAAGTCGGTAAGAAAAAACTCTTAAAGTATGTTATTAAGCATACATTCAAGTACAACACAAATTTTTTTTCATCAAAAAGTAATTCAAAATGGCGGCTCTATGGTAATTTTTACGCACTAGAACTCGTGCAATTTTGAAACTGTTACAAAAAAACAATTTTTTTTCTTAATCTGCATAAGTATAGCTGGAGAAACACGGACGGATTTTAAAAAATATGAATGTTTGGATATTTGGCAGCTGTTTGAAGTTGAATCTCATTTTTTCGCCAGAAAAAAACAGCAGTAATTTGGTTATAAAGTTTCTTCTAATTAACACATCGAAAATTACGTACGTGTTTCTCTTCAAAATGTTGTTGCAAAGATGTGTATAAAATTCCATATGAAAATATGCAAAACTGATAGGTTTATGGTGCGTGCCGATTTGAAAAATCGTGTTTCGAGAAAAACGCATCTAAAGTTTTAAAATGAGTTTTAGACGTGAAAAAGTTAAAAAATCGTCTGAAAAAAATTGTTTTCCATTAATCTGCATGCTCAGGACCATAAAGCAGCCCTTCCTGGTTCAAAAATTTCTCCTGATCCTCCTTTCTTAAACATTTGATGTTGAATCGCGCTGCTTTTGCCTCATCGGCCAACGACAACTCGGCCTGCTTGACTCGCTTAGCATCACTTTCAAGGCAAAAATCATAAGATTGAAAGCCGATATCCATCTCTAAAACCTTCATAACTCGTAATATACTAGTTAGACCATCATTGACGTTTTTACCACTTGAACGAGACTTAGGAGTTAAATTACAAACTGTAGCATTGAAACTTTCATTGCTATTCTGCGTGTAGCCACCTAAGCCGCGATTTAACAACTCATCACGACTCAATTCATCATACATTGCTATGATAGCTTTGTACACTTCTTTAGGTAATGGCGATTTATGATGAAATTCACTCAAAGTTACATTTACCGCTGTTAGTCGCATAAAAGACGTTCGAGGTGCTTGGGGAAAAGCGCAAAATCTCATACAAAAAAATTGTTTTCAGGTATAAAACGTTTTGCCTTATATTCTTGAAGGTTTAAAGTACCTTTTAAGCTAATAAAAAAAAATCAATTTTTTGAAAATTCTACACTGGTATAACCCCTTAATTTCTCTGATCAACTGTTTTATAATTTACATTTATTTTATGTTTCAGGTAAAATGACGTTCACTTTCGCCCAAGTTGAAGTAACAAAAATCCAAAAAACGTAACAAAATGTCGCTGATTAATCTGGGTAAGAAACCAACGTCATTGGAAACCGTATCGTTTAATTATCAACGATCAAATCCTCCGTCCAAAAATTTGCCGAACTAAACGCTTCCAGTAGAATCGAAATCAAGAACATGGATCTTCGTCGTGGGCCGCAAAAGAATTTTCGAAATATATTCATCCCGTTCGGAATCGTTATTGCGAGTGCTTTTAAAAGTGCGATCGAAAGATTAAACAGACCATTTATAAAAGACGATCGCCGACATCCACCATTTTTTAGCCTGTCATAATATCGGGCATTCCTTAAATCGCGTTGGCGGTCGTAAAACTTTCCTTGTTAGTGTCCTGCCCTGGAATGGAGAAAAAGGGCGCATTAATTAAGCTGCCGGCATTATGAATGATAGCGGTAATAAGGGGTGCGAAGAATCTTACTGCAAAGTCTCCTTTTCCAGGCGAAGTCGGCACTTTCTGCCATAATTATAAATGAAATCATTCCACACATCTCGCCGAGACGTGGAATTTAGTCAGCGTTGACGGAAACAGACGAACTTCGTTTGCTCGGTGTGTGTGATTCGTCTGTGAGCAGACTTTTGATAATTTTTTCTATGGTTTCTATCTGCCCGTGTTAAAAATTAAATCAGTGAACGAGTTCGGTTGGAGTTCCACTTTGAATTATTTAATTAATATTTCGACTCGCGAAATCAAGTTGACAGTTACTCGATACAGGGGACTACATCTATTATACTTTGGAACTACCTGAATGGATGGTCGATTCGTGTATTGGCTACAACATGGAATTCCAAGTATTTCAATAATTTCAGACAATTTTTTAATATTTAATACATGAGTACGAACGGAACAAAATGTAATTATCGCTGCCGTTGTCCACGAAACACGCGAATTTTGCTGGGAACTTATAATTTCATAATTAAACAACAAGCCCGCAAAATATTTCGCCGACAAACTCTAACAAAACTTTCGACCGAAATCCGACGCACAAATATTTCTCTTTCTATTAACTCCGCTGAAAGTTGCGCGAAATACCCCGTGCTTCCGGTTGCCGGATGCCGGATGGTTGAAATACAAGCCTCTCGAGAAGTGGGTCGAAGGGCGGCCCTTTTAAACTACATATACGTGGCAACGCGGGCCCTAGTATACGATACATATAACCCAAGGAGGAAGAAATACGTTACGGTGGTATATTTCAAAAACTACTAAGTCGGCAGAGGAAAGATATTGGACGACTTGATAATTTATCACCGCCACAAGCGATCCTTTTTCCCTTTCAACCTTGCAACACATACAACGTATCTATGTACGTATGTATGTGTGTATGTACGTATGTATATGCATGCATTGAATAGTAGAAGGTAGAAACGTTGGGCATTCTCCTTTCTTCCGCCCTTTGTTGTCGCGGCTGCTGGCTAGATGAGATTGCGGTAACATTTATTCGCCATTTTCAATTTCATCGAGTCACCAGTTTTTGGCGATTCGCTAAAAATTAGCGTGTCAATCATGTACTTTTTACGGCAAAAAGGGAGGTTTATAAGAGGGGTAGAATCGCTGAGTAAACTAATTAGCATGTTTTCGAATGAGATTAAAATTCAAGCTTCTGTTGATAAGTTACCTAATTAATACGGTACTTTTCGGTGAAAAAATAAAAATAGTTTCGATGCGACGCAGCCACGCGGAACCTATGTTTTGTCACATTTTTGTTTTTTTTTTTTGCTTTTCGAGACAACTTGTCAATTTAGGGATTTGAGAGTAAACGTAGCGCCACAAATATGTGCATAGAAATCCGCGGCCCCCTTGAAAATACGAGGAGATTGAGATCCGAGAACGAATTTTCTCCACATTGAAACGTAACAAACTTTGCACTCGCCTTTTTCTCGATGAATATGAGCACTCGTCGAATTACAGAGATAATTAGTCAACGAAAGATATCATATCTGGCGAAAATTTAAAAAATACACTAACCGTATAAATCGATAGAGTTTCTACCTAAACACTTCTAGTTTTTTACTTTTGTTTATGTTTTATCTTTTTCGTTCATCTTATGCATATATCAGACAAATACTGCTTCTTTACGCATGTGTTAATCGAAAATCAGAAGGCCAGCGAAAAATTTCCTTTAAAATATGTGACTCGTTAATTTTGTTATTAAAATTATCATTTATAATCAGTTTGCAACACGTTCTTGTATAATTAAGAGACTAATTACTTGCATTGATTTGTAATTAATTGGACGTTTGCGTGTATTAGTGTGCGCGTGACCGACAATATGAAAACTCTGCATCGTTTATCGAGTAACCCGAGGTACCGATGGAAATAGAATCATCACCCGAATAATAGCGGAGATTTTCCGTCGTTGACCTATAATCTATTTCTGAATTGAAATGTTGGAATCATTTACTTACCGACGATACGCTCGAATATACAGTGAGTTTCAAACGCGAGAATATTGCCGAGCTAGAGCTAACACGATTAATAACTGTCAAATATTTGCGATTGAAATCTGCGTTATTCAACTCAGGCCCAAAGTCAGCGTCCTTCGCGATGAACCATTTAAAATAAATTACCAACAGATTTTTTTCTCGGAAATTTCTCACTTGAATTTTATATGAATAGATATGCGATTTTCCACTCGCGTTTTTTCCGAGCGTAGTCCGAAATTTGAAGTTTTCAAGCATCGGAGAGCAATGTCTCCGGCTGCCAAACATTGCGTGGCCAGAATTTTTTGGCGTTAAAATGTCAAGGATGGAGAATTTGAAGGTATGGAAATTTGCAAGCTCGAAAAGTTCCGAGACGCTGAAATTTCCTGGCGCGACGAGTTTCGATGCGGAGAAATTTCCGGTCGTCCGAAGTTTCGGGGCTTTGGAATTTCCGGAGAACTAAAGTGTGGAGCTGAAGGAATTTCATGGCGAAATTGAATACAGTTAACAGCACTTATATCCAAATCATAATTTGCTTGCTCCGATTATGTAATTCTTAAAATGTTAACGTATGACAATATTAATACATATACATATAGATTGCCAAATACATACTTCGCAAAATGTTAAAACCTTGATAATAATCACAGTTTTGAAATGCCTTGGTATTTCTCAAATTTTTAGAACGAATGAAGGTAAATATACCTAATGCAATTCGAGCCAACAAAAATGATTCAAAGTTTTACTTTTTCTACATATTGAACATCAAACACCGTCGTATAATTATGCTAATAAATTGCATCGAAGGCAAATACTACGTTCTTAAAATCTTAGGTCCTAACAATTCACTTTAATATTCCGTTGCAAATAATTTTCAAAGACCTATTCATATTGAATAAATATGTTTGACTTACTGGTAGATAGAAAATCCGCCACCGTTATTAAACCCAAAATTCTCACATTACATACTACCAGCTAAACTGCTATGCAGAATTAAAGACAGAGAAAAAGAGTTACAGGAAAGGCGAGTAACGCAACATCGGTTAAACGTGGAATTACACTAGTCTTAACTGTAGAATCGCGAGCAGCGCCATATGGTGTACCTTCGACCTTGCTTTCTTTATTATAGTGATCGCCATGATGCGTCACTTCCTCAACATACTGCCATCAGGCGGTTTTTCTTGATTTGTTTTTATTCACTTGATTCGACACAATCATGTAACCCTATGTGACGTGTTTTCGATAGAATCTGGACTTTTTAAACGTTTCGAGCTCTCCAAGTGAATATGTATTTTAACATAATTCGTTTACATGTAAAACGATTTATATGTCGAATTGAGATAACCTGTATTCAACCGTGTGTTTTAAGATGAGTTTTAACATGATTCGTTAAGTAGGATAAAATTGCTGCAAATTAATTGCATTAAAAACTAGGTACAAGAATTTCGAAAGAGTTTTAATTTAAAGAAATGTTAAATTATTTCGTAGTTCATTCCTGTAAGAAGAATTTTACTTCTATTTTCCTTCGGAATGACGATAGAAATTCTGTTACTTCGCATAAAATATTTGCAAGAAATTCTATTAGAGCGTTATATTCAGTCCCCAGCGAGAGAGGTAACGAAGTCGCGTAAGGTTGCTGAAAAATTTAAAGAGAGAGGAAAACAAGATAAAATTTGAAATTTTCAACATTAAATTACGGCCGCATTACGGAAGTTAGATGGAGGAAATGATAAATTTAGTTTCTAAGTATAAGCTTCGTAATAAAAGCTGCGAAAGAATAATTAACTTCGTTTCAGTTTTCGCTGATATGACTTTGCCCCGATTTTCTCACCAAGTCTATGAATATACATACATATATTGTTTGCGTGAAGATATCTGACGCTATATTACTCGTTCATTTTTATTCTATTATCACCATTTTGCCCTGGGCTCAAAATCTTATACAAGAATAGTATGAAAAACTTGGCAACGGAAAGCTGAAAGTTTCAAAATATTTCAGTGTGTTTTATAATCAATTTTCTCTTTCTTCTCTACTTTCGATTTTGAGAAATACTGCAGGAAAATGTTGATATTGCAGGATAATAATATTTCAATATTTTTAATACTTTTCACTTGTTTTAAGTGATTGAAGTTTTTATTCCCTGAAATGTTTTAAAACCATTGCGTTTCGATATTTCAACGTGTCAAAGTTTTTACTTCTTGAGTTTAAACTGCCTATACTTACTTGCGTATTGAAATTTTTGCCCGTTAAGTTTCAGAAATGTTCTATCCGCAAAAGAGCATCGACAATGCAAAGGTATAGGCCAAATACAAGAGGAGATGTGACTTTGGAATAGCTTTCTCGTTAACATAAACTTCATTATACGAAGTGTTTGAAATCGAACACATGCGAGCAAGTACAAATTATACTACAGCATCGACACGATGCTATCGCTAAGTAAATATATTCAATTAACTAAATTTTTGCAAAAAATGATTCCTCCTCATATAATTAATAAATCTGTCTACTGCTCGATTAAATGTACTTGGTGGCCCGCTTTTTGCGAAGCTTGATATCCAAAATGTAACGTAACAGATATTTCTACCCATTTCTAATGTAATAATTAACAGTCTGGATGTGCTGAGTGGAAATTACACATACATATTGCCATGTGTTTCAACGTTTGATGATAACATAAATGAAAAGGAAACAACACGAGATATTTAGAGGTTTTTCATTCTGTACAGTAAGAAGCCCATTTTATACCGTGTTTTAACATTTTATACTCTCTCTTTTAATGTCGAACATCCCGAACTATTTAAGCTTAGGGGAGACTACAGGTATTTTTCACCATCGAACCTTCGTAAAAAGCGGGCCACCAAGTACATTTAATCGAGCAGTAAACAGATTTATTATTCAAACGAGGAGAAATCGTTTTTGGGGAATTTAGTTAACTGCATATATTTACTTCGCGATAGTATTGTGTCGATGCTGTACAATAATTTGTACTTGCTCGCATTTGTTTGATTTCAAATTCTTCGTGTAATGAAGTTTATGTTAACTTGTACTTGGCCTATATCTTTGCATGTTCGATGCCTTATTGAAGATAAATGTCTTCTGAAAGGAGTAAAGTACATTAACTGCGCCCTAAGAACGGGGAAAATTAATATCGTAAGCAAATACCAAGGTCGGTATAAATTCCACAAGAAATAATCTGCTAGTTTTTTAAACATTTTCTTGATTTATCAACGTTATATAATATTGTTCCATTCGTCCCGGTACCGGTATGCTTTTAGCAGAATGAAAAAGGGAAAATTTACGGTTCGACTTGCAATTGCGAATTTTAAGAAGAAACGGTAGGCGCACGAGTTATCAGAGTGCTAAAAATTCACGTGGATTTATTGGCCAGAAATTCACGGATGTTGTGAAAATATATGAAATCGTATTGCGTGATTTTAAATATTTGGGAGAATTTTGTCCTGGTGAAGGTAAACGCTTAGACATGGCGGCGAAATGTGATGGCAAAGTAAATATTGTTATTTTCAGCTCGATCGAGTTAAGTTTCATTTAATTTGCAAAACTTCCTATTTCCACGTTAATTTTTTAATTTCTAGATTTAAGATTATATATGGTGTTATTTTGCTACTAATAATTTATAAGAAAGTTAAAAACCTGACGCCAAGATTCTATTTATGACATAGAGCTACATTTGTAATGAAAACAATACATGAAAAAATGTTGTGTTGTAATTAGCGACTTTCAGGATGTAGAAAAATATTAATTACTTTAAATTCTAACTGTACTGATGTATATACTGCAAGTTGTTTTCAGCCCTGTATTTGCTATTCAGTGCCGTAAGTGACATCAGAATTATATTGGTTTCACGCCCTAATTAATACCGGGAATATTCAAACGATCCCATATACTTCCGCACCCTCTGCATCCGTCGCAAAATAAATCGATTTCGCCATCGTTAACACCGTAATAACATTCCAAATAAATCGAGACGCAAAGTTAACGCGCATAATATGTAAGTACGTATGTACTCGATGATACAACATAAATGTTAACCGAATCTTTCCAAAAAAATTGAATGCCCTTAATGCCGAATCCGATTTGTATCGGACCTTCATTGCATTAAAATTTATTAAAACAGAACTGTCGAACGATGTTCCCGTTCTACACCGTGTAAAATTCCCACTTGTTTTCTTGACAGGCTTTTCCCATTCGCCACTCGAATAAAAACCTCCGCCATTAGAATCCACGTTTTAAATTTTCAGACTGGATTCCGCGGTGTAAGTGTCGGGAAAATATCGATAGAGACGCGACACGCCCGTCAAATAAATTTACAATAAGCACTTTTAACGCTGTCCTCGATGGCTGTCGTGCTAACACGAGACGCTTTTGTCGATTTCGAGAAAAAAATTGCCCGCCGACTCTCAAGTATTATCATGCAAAAAACAAGCCACAATGGTAAACGAGACATATTTCCATACGCGTTTTTTTATTTTCTGTTTGTTTTTTTAGGTGAGGCAGGTTTTGCGCGGCATGTTTTTTATATGAAAGAAATATAGTGATGGACTCTGCGTGATATTTTTCTTTCCGCGCCGGTATGGGACAGTGCACGTTTAAATATTTTGACGGGTGTTTGCCGAGATTCGTCGGTGAATTGATAATACCGAACTGTTCTTTTTAAGGATAACAATTGTTCATGTTATTCGTGTACGATAACCGACTAAAAATTGTGGGAATGAATTGTCTTTAAAATACAACGTTGCGAGTTTGTGTAATAAAGAGATTTTTCTTTGCAGAATGTTTGAGAAATATTCTTTGGTGTTCACTTTTGCACTGAATTTTTTCACTTTCGTAAAACGCGAGGTAAGATGTTGGCCTATTTGGGATAAATTTTATGAATTTTAAAACGCTTGTTTGTGGGGCGCAGAATTTAAAAAAGAAAAAAACAGAACTTTCAAAACATAAGAATTTTAAGCCAGCGAATTATCAAAGCTTAAACATTCAAATCGGTGAACTTTTGGGGCACCAAATTTCCAAATAACAAAATGTAACAATTAACAATAATTTACGGATGTTCACAGCTCATTCGCGAATATCGTGATAACACGAAACGTAGTAAAATTAAACGAAATAAAATCTCATCGGCGTTTAATCACTTTACTCGTAGTGTGTCTCATTGTTCCCCCATAAATCCGCTAGAAACACCCGGCGTGTTTATACGCTGCGAAACTAATGCATTTATCACGACTATATGGCTGTTAATAATCGTAAACCGTAATTAAAGGCGCAGTTGCAAGTGCTTGCACTCGGGCTGCTCGACTTTGTATTACAATTCACAGTTTACGTTGCACATGGTATCGTTATTTCGCGAAAGACAGAATACCACTGTACGTGGTCGCAGCTTCAGTTTTCTCGTTCCGCATTTGCGTTTGATTAATTTCGAATTGTTTTGGTCTAACTTACCTCAGGTACTTGATTGAACAAGTAGATACAAAGTGTGGAGTAGATAAACTTTCCTCGTGTGATATTACGAAGCGGAAAATATATGTATTGTAATTGGGAAATAAGAGAATAATTGTTCATTTTAATATAAATCGAGGGGAAAATTTGTGTCAATTCGCCGGTGTTATATTTTAAAGCTAGCAAAGATATCTGGGCGTACAAATATTATCGCCGAGAACTTTTATTGTTTAAAGGGAAGGAAATTTGGAAATTTCATGTTCTGGAAACAACGGTGTGGGAAATCCGGACAGAAACGATGGAAATAGCCGCGCAAAGAAATTGCAAGGCATAACATTCACTGCGCAAAGAAATATGAAATTTTCTGACACATCTATTGTAGTAGAAACGTTAGTGCGTAAAACTATTTGTTGATACCTTATATTGTACACATGAATTATTCTTCACAAGTTCGCAGCGATATCGTACAACGTCACGTTTTATCAGTACTTTAATCAATTTTCCCCGATACACTTCTTTCTCTACAAAATTCCAATCAAGACTTTTTAATATGAAGCGCTCGAATACTTTGTAGCGAGTTCGGAAAAAACTTGTATTAACATTGTGTAGATAAAGTGATGGCTGTTTCGATGGTGTTGTTCATGTTCTACTGAATGGAAATTCTGAGTGGTAATTCTAATCGTACTTGGCCCGAGACAAGACCTTGTCTCTTGATATAGGGAAGTGACATTCGTAATGTCGTATCTTAATTCGTGATCGAGTTATTAACGAAAAAGGATAGCGAATCATAGGGCTCCGTTGGGCCCAGCGGCGCAACAGTTCCTACTAGTGCAGTACCCTACTGGTGCAGACCTTCTACTGCCGCGCCGCCGAGCCCAACGAAGCCCTCTGATTGGCTATCGTTTTTCGTTAATAACTCGGCCATAAATTAAGATACGACATTTCGAATGTCACTTTCCTATATTAGAATTACCTCAGCTATCACCTGGTTCAGGAACTTGCACGTTAGCTGGGACACCCTGTATAATAAGGCTTTATGAAAGTAATACTTAATAATAATTGGTATTAAAGTCACACACGCACGTGGACTTTAAACTAAATACTCGCGACTCCACTCAATGACCACTCTCTGGACTTGGAAACTTAATTCTTTCGCGATTCTCTCTGAATACAGTGATTCCTCCCGAAGTGTTTAAAAAGAATTGGCCCGAAATGTTTTGTCGTCATCCCCACTCCAGGGGGGGGGAGGGGTGCCCCCTGGAATGAGACAAGCGAGAACGTAACGCGAGCGCGGCTAGCATTGATAAGCCGACGGGACTCCAAAAAAGATAATACTATATTTATTATTAATAATATAACGATAAAACGTTTATATTATTAGTTATTTCGCAGTGGAAATTCTATAATCATATTGGTGAGATCATTATTTAAACTAAAATGATACCAAACACGATACAATTTCGATAAAATTTACTTATTTAACCCCTTGCACTACCGCGAAACTCTGAAAAAGCCGTGCCAAACTTGTCCGCCGGAACGATGAGAAGAGGAGCCGAAGTAGCCGTTATCTCTAACCCAATGATATTTTCCTTATGACACATGGACTGTATAGGAACAAAGGACCAATCATTAAATTAATTGTTTGAATTCTTGTTTGGTTCGAAATTTCGATCACGAGCCTGACTCGTGATATTCAATTTTGTCACAAAATTTTCATCACGAGTCAGACTCGTCAAAGTAGTGCAAGGGGTTAATTAGTTCGGGTAATGTACATACATCACTACTATTCGCGAGTGGATGCCTTCCTTCATATTCCTGCCTTACAAATTATTATACATATTTACATTAAACTAGATATTTTTAGAAAGTCGGGTATTAACGAGACAGAAAATTGATCGGTTAGAATTCAAACACGTGTTGTGATCAACTAATTTGTCCTTATCTTGTTAACATATGTAAACATATGTTTGAATGACTTGCCGAAAATGGAATGGAATTCGTTTCTACGTCGCCGAAATTGTTTGTTTAAATATCCAAAAGTACATGCCATCGTCAATACTGTTCAAAAGACCAGTTTAATTCGGAGAGAATCGAATTTTCGGTCGAGTCCGAAAATGCGCGCCTGAGTTCCTGAAAAAGTGTCACGGGCCAGAGCCGGCGGCGAAGAAAAACAAACGGCGAGCCGGCCCAAGAGATAAGGGCCGTGCATGTGTGGGCCAACACACTAATCGAACAATAAAACTTTTGTATTTTAGGTTCTTTGTTAATGAAATTTTTATTAACATTTTTGTGTCATTTTTTGGTTAAAATGATACCAAACACGATGGCATTTACGTAACTTATCAATTCTTTTTCATGTTTTCCAATAGCGATAAATTATCGGAATTGTATCGCGTTTGGTACCATTTTAATCAGAAAAAGCTTACCAATTTGTTAAAAAAAGTTTCGTTACCAAAAAGCGAAAATTAGAAAAGATTTGTCTTTGCATTGTGTGTCAACTCACCGATATGCAGGCACTTAAATTGTATCGGTTTCCTCGACTATCAGCCCCTCTTTGTCTATCACTCGCTGTCCTTTTCTGCATCTGCCGCTGTTGTCGGGATAATACAAAGACGAACTGTCAACAATCAGTCGAAATTTATAGTGTGCGACATTTGTTCTACTCGTCTCTTAAAATGTTCCGAGCCGGTCCCGAAGATTTGATACTTTGGGAGGAATTACTGTATTCGAAGCAACACGAATCTCGGCACAAAAATCCGTGCAATGTCGCTCTGACGCCCTTCTTCGCACGCATTCACACTTTTGCATTTTCTCACTGATGAACTCCTACTTTGGCCACGGGTCACACGCATCCCTTCACGTTTCTAATACAAACGGTCACTCTACAGTGTAGAGTATCAACGGATATCATTCTAATACGCTGTCATGCGACCCAAACACTGTTCTTTCACACCTTACGCCGTCACTCGGTCCAAACACTCTTCACTCGCTCTTGACACTCGATCCAAATACTTCTCTTTCACACTTCTCGATCACGCAACTCAGAATTCCATATCCCACAATTGTCTACCCTTATTTGCTTGTACTCGTTTATTATTTATCCATCTTGCTTAATTTCTATCCGTTCGAGGATAATTAATTTCGCACCAAATTTCACTTTACACCTACATCGACATCATATAATTCCTAATTAATTACAGCCACTCGTCAACTCAAAAGTAAAACTGTTTCGTCGTGAAAATTTGTCACGTGTCAGCCGGATAATTAAAACTTAATCGTTTATTAACAAGGCCCCGGAGAACGTAAGCAATTTAAGTGCAACGGCGGTCGTTTCATCAGTGGTAAAAGGAGGAACCGCAGGAAACAAGTAGTTCGGATTGGTCTGTTTCGCATATCGGCGCGCATGTTTCTATTAGCACGCCGTGTAGGTAAAACCGAACTAATTTCAAGCTAAAACCTGAAATTGGATTTTCATCCGTTTGCGAGAGAGGGGGTATGAAGTGCACGCCAGAATACCGCTCGGCTCGTTATCATGGATTTAGGTACGGTTAATTTGAAAAGTCTCGCTCAAATTTCTTTATTCATCGATTCTTAATCGCCGGAATTAATTGAATCGCCAAACTACATTTTATCACGGACAGGTAGGCGTGAGAATTTTTAAACGAAATCTTAAATCGTAAGATTTCGTAAAAGTGAAAAGGCTCGCGGTCCTTGATTGTTATAGAACGATATTCGACATAAATTTTTTTATTAATGAATTTTTTTTCTCAATGAAATGATGCGTATGAAATTCGATAACTCTCGTTTTCCATGGAAATATAATGCAGATAGCAATTAATTGACGTAGTAAAATTACGGATTGTGAACAAAGTTAACTACGCCTCTTTTTCGTTCAGAAAAATAACATTATTTAAACAATAGAATAAATCGTTCAATGTTTGTAGAATGTATATTATTTATCATTCGCTCGCGAATTTCTCACTTTCTCGTTTCTGCTCTCCATTACCACCCACAATCTATTTGTCTGTTATTCTTTCAAAATGCGCCATTTAAATGTCGAATGAAGTTTAAATTTTAATACCAGTTACAGGGACAACTTTGATTCCGCATAACTATCAGCTATCCAAGATATTTGTTGTTTGTTACTACATTTCGAAATGCCGCGTCGGAAACATATCAACAAATTAATTATTCGTGTTCTGGAAAACAAGAAAGGAAACATCGTTTCAAGGAACCACTCTCCGACTTTATGACTATTCCTCTGTTCTTTTGAAATTCTGTAGTAGGCTATTTTCCCGCTACGTCTACGCAGTTTCTATCTTTACAATACAAACCGGTAAAAATGCAGCATACGAAAAGGTAACGCCGTGAAAAGCCCGGAAATTGTATTATACGTATGTTGAATAATACCGAGTTGCGTGTACGCCGGGAAATGTAGGGTAATTCACGAGAGGCCATGTATAAAGAATGCCCCTTCAAGAATTTTATTTTTACTAACCGTTCATTTAATTAGGCTCAAACGGAATCGTTGATAAATTACCATTTCATGCGAACAAAGGTGTTGCAATTATATCGTAATAATGTTCGATTAAAATTCATCTAATTTTAATACGACGTGACCGTGGAACTCAATATTTGATTGACTACTACTACATGTATGTGTAGAATAAGTCCTTCCAACGAATTTCCTACGTTTGCCTTGTTCATTTCTAGAGAAATAATATCTACTAGAAATTTATCGATTCATAACTATTGCTTCTACAGTAGAATAAAGTAATAAAAAACGACGGCGAATATTGAAATGATTAACGTTTTCCATATTATTATAAATAAAATGTTTATTACATTCGCAAACAAATCGGAAAGATTCCGTTGTTAATAATACCAATAAATGCGACAACGAAAATATTCTACTTGCCGCTTCAACTTTAATCCATTATCGTCACGTTTACCGCCATTGTAACGCAGTCGATTCGTATTCTTTATTCGGCTTTACCCCTTTCGTTACGGCCGCGGCAGAGTGACGTCACTGAGCGGGGCCGCGAAGTGTGCATATTGCACGTCGTAGCATACATGACGATTCTAGCCAGCACCCGTAGACACAGCACGTCGCGAGAAACGAAAGGGTTAAGGGGGAAACCCTTCGGTGCGCGGTATTTGAACCCACGGATGAAAGTTAAGCGCTTCGGCCGTGTTACGAACTTGCCGGAGGCGGGGGCGACGTTCGTTGAAAAAGACTAAAATTTTGTAAGTTTTCGTCGAAGAACAGCGTAAAGTTAAAACTACGTATTCTGGAGACAAAATTAGGTATTTCGCGCTAATCTTGAAGATTCTCGGTGTCTCGGAAAAATTTGATAGAATTCAAAAGGCTCGACAAATTGGGGCGTCGAGGTTTCGTGGCACAGCAATTTTTCACCGGCGTCGAAATATCGAGATCCGATTATTTCAAGCCGGCAGA
This sequence comes from Mimumesa dahlbomi, assembly GCA_917499265.3. Taxonomy (NCBI): domain Eukaryota; kingdom Metazoa; phylum Arthropoda; class Insecta; order Hymenoptera; family Crabronidae; genus Mimumesa; species Mimumesa dahlbomi. Next base: position 1,895,630 of record OU824118.1, on the reverse strand, counting down.
AATTCGAATCCCAGAGGTTTTCCGCGCTGGAATCTCGACGGGCAGAAATGTCGAAGTCTCGAGTTTTCAAGCGGATAGGATTTCAAAGCGTAGAAATTTCGAAGAGTTTAATTTACTGAAAGTGTATATGTATATTTCTATGCAGTGAAATTTCGAGGTCTGATTGTTTTAAAGCGAAAAAATGTGGAAGATCGAGACATTTTACGGCGTAGAAATGTCAAGTACTAACGAATAAAAGCGTAAAATTGTAGCGTTGAAAAATCAAATAAATTCACCTGTTTTTGTTTCTTCCATATGTGTATCGATAAATAGTAGTTTTGCTCTTTCTACCAGCAGTTTAATAGTAATGACAAATATTTGCCTTGCGTTTACGAGAGTGTGCGCAATGTTTTCAGCAAATATCACAAAAAAACTGACTAGTAGTTATACCTTCACGTGAGACAATTCTGTACATCGGAACTTCACAACTTTAAGTTTTTTTTAGCATTTCTAAATCCAGAAATATCTGTGGTTTGAGGTTTGATCGCATAAAACTATCTGCGACTAGAAGTTTTAGAGTTTCTAAATTCTAATGATTCTCGAATTTCTAAATCTAGAAATTTGTACAAATCGGAATTCTATTGTTTTGAAGCGTGTCAGCAAAAATGTGTATCGTCTTAAAAGTTTCTATTCTTTAAAATGTCTGAATGGAGATGTAAACAGTAGGGAACAAGACGACTTTTTTTGAGGCATTTTCTTTGAAAAATTCGACTCTTCTTTCAAGATCTATTTCCCCATTTTCGAATCGGAAATGATATTGGACTAGAAACAGTACTTTCTTCACATTTTCAGCAAAAAAATTAGAAATTAATTTTACCAGAAAGTCAATTACATAAATCTGTCAACCGTCAAGAACTATTTTTCACGATAATCAAGTACTCTCTGGAAATAAAGCTCAATATTTAATTAGCAATCCGAATTAAATAACGTAACAAGTACATCCAATTTGTCGACAATTTGTCGATTATCTTACTGTGGCAAGAAAATCCTTATACGTCGATTTACGTGGCTCGGCATCATACCTAAGGAATTAATCTGTTGACTATATTCGGTAAACTGGAACACGAGCTTACGTTTTTGCCGCAGTTACCTAACTCGTCGCTATGTAACAAAAAATAATTAGCATACTGCTGCCAGCTTCAATTCGGAACAATTAGAAATTATTCGAGAAGCTGCAGAATAAGAAGTGGGAAGAATTAATAATTAGAATGGAAAGTAAGCGGGAGAGAAAGGGAGAGCAACGAAAGCATTTGTACAGTGGGATGAAATTTATACTATTACACGTGTCACATACCTATTTATATGTATAACATGTATACATACAGGGTGTCCCATTAACTTGGACGCACCCGGAACCAGGTGATAGCTGAGGTAATTCTAACATAGGGATGTAACATACTCAATGTCCTATCTCAATTCGTAGCCGAGTTATTAAAGAAAAACGACAGCCACTCAGAGGGCTCCGTTAGGCTCGGCCGCGCGACAGTAGAAGTTCTGCACCGGTAGGGTACCGTACCAGTAGGAACTGTCGCGCGGCCAGGCCTAACGGAGCCCTCTGAGTGGCTGTCGTTTTTCTTTAATAACTCGGCCACGAATTGAGATAGGACATTGAGAATGTTACATCCCTATATTAGAATTACCTCAGCTATCACCTGGTTCCGGGTGCGTCCAAGTTAATGGGACACCCTGTATATTGTAGAAGAGTTTTGATGCTATGGTGGTATATTTTTTCTTGATAGTAGTGTTTCAGGAGGTATAATCGAAATTAGTTGGCTCTCTTAATCAAACAGTTTCTTAAATAAATACTTTTACATAACAAATTGGCACCTTGTTCGCACTTCGCTTCGATACTCAGTCCAAATACTTTCTTTGCACACTGTTTAACTCGCCTCATGAATATAGTGTCCACGTTCGACTTGGTATATTGCACAAGTTCTGTCGTGCCTATCTAGCGTGTTTCTCGAAGGACCACCCTTTTATTTATTGTGAAACGGAACGCAATAATGTAGACGGTTTTTAAATAAGGAAACAAGATGTTGTATCGTATTTAAAACTTAACAACAGAGAACAAACAAAATTATACACTAAATCTTTAACTATTTAAAGTGATGATGCAGAAGTGATTCTGCAAAATAGAGTTTGTGTTTAAGTGTGATTCTTTACTTGTGACTTGAATGTGTTCACGAGGGATGCTATAACGTGTCTAACGTGTTCACTTTGCTTTCTATGATGTGTCTGATCTGATCTGTGTTTTGCAAGCTCCTCCGAATCTGAGGAGCTCCCCTCCCTTGGTGGTTTTTCGGAAAATCCAGTTTTCTGTAGACAGGGAACGAGACTTTGGAATATTCAACTATTGGCTGATGAAAATATCTCCACCCCATCTACAGGCCAAGAGAGGGAGTAATGTTCTGTGACCTGGTGGTCGGCAGATTTCTGTGTACTGCCGCCGTTCGATATTTTTGCTAATTTTCGTTAGGGTCTCTGGCAGGCACGTTTTACGGCATAATCCCTTCGCGGGCATGCGAAAACGCCGAACATATGCCTGACCAGAGCCCGAACGGTACATACCACGATTTCTCTGTGAACATTTGCTTTCCACGAGGTTTTTCGATTTTAGACGTATTAATTGTCTTAACACACACTTCTCTATCACTCGATCTTATTATCTTACCCTGCGATATCTTTAATCCAGTACAAATTTTCACTACTGGAAAAAATGCTGTGATATTTCAGCAACCAAGATTCTTTGCTTACACATTTCTTTCTTTGAAATGTGTTGGTAGCGGAATTTGTATGGCACATTGCTAGATAAGGTCAAATTTTGTTTATCTGAAGATAGAATTGGTAAGTCGGTTTTCTATGAATTCACCTTGTCTAGTATTTTAAAGCTGCAATACCTTAGAGGAGCCAGAGTTTCGAGAAAAAGAAAATGTTTCGATTAAAGTAACTAATGAACATAAAATTAATTAAAGACGCGCATCTATATATCTTAATATTTGCCAACTTTTTCGGTGAGTGCACATTTACTAAAAGCATGTAACAGTAGACAAGCATTATATACACAGCTCATTTATCGATAAAAGTAAGAACTTTTAATAACTTGAAAGACTTTACACAATAACTTAACATTGATAATGTCACACGCCCAACGTCGCACTCTTCACTCTCTTTTGTTTCGGCCTTCTTCTTGTCACCACGTGCATCTACGCACTCGCTACCAACCGAAACATACCGTCCAATCAGATACCCACGATACGTACATAACACGATTTTTCCCCCTTCAGTTGTTAACTTCTCGTCAGGCACTTATGTTGCTAATAATCTGATTCCTGTGAATTGCTTCAATTTTACGTGAGGAACGGAAGGAAAGTACTTGGGATATAAATTACAGAAATAATGTTTTGAAATTCTAGGCACTTAATAAGGATTTTAAAGAAACGTTTTACCTCGTAAGACATTGTAGTATTTAACAGTAAAAAGCGACGTGTTTACTCTTCTACGCCTTGAATTTTTTAAAGTAGAAATCCCTAATATTCTGGCGCAATGAATTTCTCAAACGGGACAATTTCCACGCTTTCAACTAACTAGTCGAAATTACTGCTTTGAAGCTTCTGTGCACCAAACTAGAGAACCCTTAATTTCACATCAATGCAAATTTCTCAGATTTAAAGTTTCAAAACTTCCAAATTATTGCGCACCCATACACGAAGACATCTGTCCCGTCCGAAATGGGATCCCATTGTTTCGGGTCAAAAGGTTTCACCAGACCCCCATTAAAACACAAAAAAAAAACCATTCCTCGAAGGTTGAGTTAACAGCGCAAGGAAGTGATACGTTTAACACGTGCCAGGTACTATGGCCAGATTTCCAAGACGCTCAGGGCTTCAGGCTCTCGGGTTACCAGATTAAAACGATCGCCCCGGATGTATGATGTACAACGCGGTAAGAGGATTTGCGGATCATTCCGTTGAATAAACTTGGCGAAACCCTGGCTGGTAAACACGGCTCAGCTCGCATCTAGCGAACCAAGGATGCTCGAACCCATCGAACCTATCGAACCTAGCGAGCATCTGGCATAGACAACCATTGCGTCGCGTCGCCAACTTAATATTGCCCCCGGATATTGGTTTCGTCGTTTTCCGAGCATCTTAATATCCGCGGACGTGGCTGCGTGCCTGGCGTACACCGGAATTAATCGACGCGTGATACCGTGTCGTCATTCAACCCCTGAAACTCATTACCTGCAATTTTGATTGATTATGGGCAGACGAAAGCGTGGGCGTGTTCTGCGGATAAGGAAGAAGGGGCGGCTTAAATTCTGTAATTGCTCGACGGAAGCAAACGTCTGCGAGGTATCTAGGTTTGCTGCGTAATTCGTTTGTGAATTGATTAATTTAACTGCTGGGTGGAATATCGGTCTGTTTGGAGTGGGTGAATTTTTGGAAAAAAAATATGTACATACATATCGAAATGTCATGTATCGGAGAGTGATGCCTGATGTGTGACATGGATTAGTTTTTGAGAATGCAAGCCAACGTTCCGAGTGAATGTAACCGAATGAAACTTAATTCGGCATGCACGTATACTGGTTTGCCTTTAATTTTTATTTAATTGATGTCCGAATATGTAGATGTATGACTTCGTGTGAGATTGTGAATTAGGTGCAATGATTCAAATCTGCAATTAGTTACTTTTTGCGTGTCTGGACATGGGCATTGAATTCTCATATAAAACGTAATGCAATGATATTATCATTTCGTTACGTGTAATTAAGGACTAATGGCGGTAGGACACTGTCGATGGTATTCATATCTCAAACTTTCGTAATATTTGATATGCAAATTCTTTTCGAAGAGGCACGAACATACAAACGTGTTCTCTATGGGGAAGGAAAACGAACACTCGACGAAGTCGAGTAACGCGTGAAATGCCGACAATGACACAACAGAATTAATAAATACTAGAATAACTCGATCTCTATTAATTTTAAAATAATGCTCAATTTTACCGCTCGTTAAAGTAGAAGGTGAATGTAGAAATTATAGGTCGATATTTATTAACTAACAAAACACTCTAGAATTATAGTTTTTCTAATTAATTAGTAACTTGCCATTTTCAAGGTAGCAATAATAAGATGTACATGTTCTCTTTTCCGTTTTAAACAAATACTGTAAAGCTAATGCATATAAATTTCGTAGGAGTAGACTTTTCGATACGTAGAAATTTGGAATCGAAGTATTTGATGTCGTCCAAATACCGCCTACTTAATCGAAATAATATAGAACGCACACAAATTACTTTTCCATAGTAGCGAATTAATCGATGTTATCGAACGAATTACATTTTGAAATTAACCAGGGAGCAATTTAACTGAATTCTTATCAGTAATTACCTGGTAAAACTCTATAAAGCAGCGTAGGCACAAAACGTCGGTAAATCTATTTGTACGCGTTAATGTACAGTTAAAATCGAATTAAACGTGATTTATTTCAGCGGTAATTTATGGCCCGTTCACACCACTCCCTCGGTTTTTCTACGCGTTCCGTCTACATGCAGTTAATTAATAAATGCTTAATTAGCTACTTATCTCTGCGGCCAACGTTTTAATAATAAATTGATGGTTCAACAGAAACATTTGGAACTTCATGAAAGGAAACATATCGGGCGATCGTTCAATTTGGCTGTGTTTACGTTACCGTAATTTCGGTATTTCGCATAACTGCTTTGGCAAATCGCGTATCCGCGTATTCAATTAGCGCAACCATCGAGCCGTTTCATGCGGCGAGTCGAGCATTTTATATGCGTACCAATTTCACGTCGGATATGTTCCGACGAATAGATGTCAGATTTTTTGCCCCCAGTTTTGTCAGATGGTGCGAAAAAATTGTTTTTTTTTCGGGTGAAATCCTATATTTGTCGAGTGTATCGACTCGATATCGAGACATGGAAGTTTGTAGCGTTGTTTTGGTAGGGTGCTTGTTCAAAATACAAGTTTAGAGTGGAGTAAAAAGATACGTAGTAAGGTGGATCTTTTGTATTATGAGATATTTGATCTGAAAAGTAATGGTTTTTTCTATGAAACGTCGCGTCGCCTTGTTCTCCTGTGTTTCATTCGGTTAATCAATCAGCGCGATACAAATTGTATACGTTTAGGATCGTGATATTCATCGAGTTTTTAACGGGCCATACGATTTTATGCAACTATTAAACTATATTTTACATTCGCAAGAAATTCTAGCTACGCTTTTCTGTACTGTTTTGCTCGGTGGTCAAATATATCGTTTGCAAGAATGATTCGCATCAAGTTGAATAGACGTATGTATGTACGTATGCTCCGACGCTTTCGTACATCTACGCCTTGCAACTGTATGCTTTGACATTTATACGCTGCAAATTTGTTTGCCTTGGCATGGTGATGCCTTGAAAATTCGAAGCATTGAAATTGATTCGTTTTAAACTTCCTAGCTTTAAACTAGCTATGCCTTGAAGATCCTTTCCTTTTGATATTTCTACGCCTTGGAAATCCTATCACTTTGAAGCTTCTACGTTTGAGAATCTGTCATTCCTACACTTTATACATATTTCTATCCATATATCTAATGTATTGTAGTTAAAATTGCAATAGGACTGATAATTCTATCGTTTGAATGTTCATCGTTTAAATGATACCGCGCTTTTAAGTTTTTTCCCAAGTTTTCAAATTCCAATTGGCGGCAATAATAAACGTATTAATACCGTGCAAAGAATTTGTTGGATCCCTCGGCCTTATACGTACAATAATCATTCCCAAAGGTAAACAAAAAACACGTGATGGGGAATAACTGAGCCTGTAGCGGACCCTTTAATCCTGAAACACGAGCAAATTGTGGTTTTCTGCCGCGTGCAAACTCCTTCCAAAGGCAAGAACCCTTTTAAAAGTTAGTTAAGTGGTTCTTTGTACGAGGCGGTAGTCGCATAAAATTAAGCTAAAAATAAACATAATAGAGATATAATTAAAGTAATGAATTTTCGCGCAGCAAAATACGGACAAGTGATGTGCCGATATTTTCCAAAGCAATTAACTTCACTAGAGTTTCAATCGAACGTTAAAGATATACCTGGACGTATCTTTCACACGAGCAATAATTGGTGGTTTTGTTGCACCTTGTCTTTGATACTTTGCGTAAGACGTGTGCTTGTAAATTGCATGATTTGTATTTTATTTTAATATATTACATCATCGGTATTCTTTTATTAGTCTACAAGATTATGTATGGAATGAATTGAATCCGTAATTAAAATTAAATTTCGAATTACTTTCTGGGTAAGATATTTGGGAACTGATGAACACTGACGTTAAACTTATTTCATTTTATGTGTTAATCAAACCAGTGTGTGCGTATCGTTCGCCAAGAATTCCACTGCAAAGTTAATTCCATATCTACTCTGTTGTTGATGAAAGGCCTATGAGTAGCACTCAAACAATTTACTAAACTGCAATACATTTCCTCGGAAAAACACGATATCGATGTACTTTAAATTTCTTCTCATATATCTGATGTGTTACATATCTCTGTATATGTATAACGGAGAGTAAAATAAATGATTTAAACAAATTTTGCATTAAAGATTAATGTCACATCGACAACTAGTTCAGAAATAATTCATACTTCGTATAAACCATTTGAGGGCCATTTACAAACGTTCCGGTATTTTCTCGATAAAAAGTATTCTTAAGGCCATTAAACGATTTATTGTCATGAAATAGTGGAGGGTTGGCAACGCGGCGGAAATGCGAATTTCCTCGCAGCTGCTGCTTTTTCCGGAACGAACGATCGCTTGGTTCGGTATTTTTGTAAAATAAACAAATCGGTGTCGCATAGATTTTTAATCTGGGTTGCTTTTGTTTCGCAGACGGTCGGCCGCGGGTATAATATTGCGTTTATGGTCAGCTGCAACTGAATTTCTGCGGTCCATATCAAGGAACTGCAGTATTCTCTTATTTATCGGGATGCCAAATAAAAGATGTCACGGCGAAACAAAAAAATGTTTATTCGAAGGATAATATTTGATTTCCAATGTATACATTTTTGTTCAACTAAAGGAAGCTTGTTCGCTTTGGTCGTTACTACATGAAAATATTGTCAAAAAGTTTTCTTACAAAACGTGTACCGAAGTCATGGCACAATTAGTGTAACAGGAATTTTTATTAAATATGTACCAATATTGGACGTATCGGATAATACGATGTAATGTTTGGAGCATTGAATGGGGTGTTTGTAAGATGAACTATATTATTTACCGAATGGTTGTATGTAGAATAAACTCTATTGCACTCGCAGAGTTCTTCGTAGAAATTTCACTTTATCTACGGCAGAGGAAAGGCCGTATTTACGTGTCCTACTTTGCGAATGAACAAATTTTAAACATAACGTATGAATGTCAATAGATTTTAGCTTACGGTGTTTATGAGAACAAATTGATATATGTACATATTCCTGTTTATACTTGGAAATTCTTTATGCACACGACGAGCTGTGCAAACATTATTTTTATTCATTGCACGGGAAAAGATGTCGTTTTCGTTCAAATTTTTATGAAATTTCACGTAGTTACATGTTATTTTTCAAACAGTTTACTAGTTCAGTCAAATTTATCTATCTCTCAGAGCGAGATACGCCAAATTCTGTGCAAATTACTGTTTCCTTTTTTTTTGTTTATCTTGCAGACGAAAAAATAAAAAATGTTGTTTTAAGTATACTTCTCGCAACTGCCGTACAACCTTTTCTTAACATGAATCGGTTTCGGAACTTTCGATTAATTTTGGTACTTTGAAATTTCAAAATTTTAACATTTGCAATTTCCGCTGCTTAAATAGTTGAACCTTTGAAATTTTATGGCGCTGAAGTTTCTGTCCTCTGAAGTTACGACATTTCTAAATTACTTAGAGGATTCCAGAGATCTTGAGTTTAGGAATTTCTACTCTCAAGTATCAAATTTTGCCCTTTAAAAATCATGGTTTTCAAGTTTCTAAATATTCACATTTGTACACTTCGATATTCCGAATCTTCGAAATTTCCGCGCCATGAAATCTCATCATTCGTAATAAAGCTAATAAAAAATAATAGTTCTTCCTAGCTGAAAAATACTCATACAATTTCCATTCTTATTTATCCTGACTCGAGAACAACCCTATATTTTCGCCGACCCAATATCGTTATTCCTTTCCACCTAATTAAATATTGCGTCAAAAAAGAGCCCTTTGAATCTTCTCTCTCCTAAACTAATGAAACTCCTCCACTCGTGTCTCACGGAAATGAGGCCTGTTAACGCCGTAATTGCCATGTTTCCGATATTGCCGCTTCGTAACGTTGGAATCCGTTGATGCAACGGTTACAACAAATTAGCGAGAACCGGGTCGCGACAAATTAAACAGGACTTAATTAGCAATCCTGAAGAACCCTGTCACGCGGGGAGAAGGTGGGCGACGGATGGCAGGTGGACGGATAAAAAAATTTCCGAGATATCGACAGTAAGTAATTGCTAGTAGCTGATTATGAGTGGGTTATCTGTATTTAAACCAGCAACGTAATTCGATTGCATCTAACCGTGATACCTATTAATGGATATTGCGCGTTGGTTTCGGATATAAAACGGGCAAGTAGAGCGGGTCAACATCTTCCCCCACCCCCTTCCAGACCCTCCCCTGCCCCCTCCCCCTCCCCCTCCCAGCCCCAAGCCACCCCCGTGCCACCCTCTATCATATCGAGCGCGAAACTCAAATACGCGCAACACGCGATGGTACGCGTGTGTGTTTGTGTTTCTGTTCTCAGGCCAGGGTGGAATGTGTACGGTAGGAAATTAAATGATGTCGATTAGCGGATAACGAGTTACTTCGGTGCACCGCAACGAGTCTGTTTCGCGCGTTACAATTCCGAATTACGAATCCCGCCGAATACATACACGCGTTTCGGGGTTATCGGGAAAAATTTTAGTTGCGGGAATATTTGGGGGAATTTAATGGCTCGATAGTTTCGGACAGGATGTGCGTGTAAACATACCAGTTGATTGACGATAGCGTCGATAATGTTAACGTATCCGTTTTGTTATTTTCTATTTGTTTTATTAGGCAATTCCGACGAAAGACAGACTTTAATCGAATGATTTTTGGGGAGGACCTAAAGTATTTAAACTGATCAGGAAAATGTAGTTTTGCGTACTGTGCTTTTCTGTTCACCAATTAACGGATCGGAGAATTTTTATTTTGCAAACATTAAAATGTCGCAGTTTAGATTTCGATACAGAATACAGCAATTTATGGAATGTTTGGCGCCGGGTTGTTGCTCTATAAAAATATTAATAAATGACAGCTTCGAAATACATCCTAAGTAAGCAATTTGTTTTCATATAAACGTACCAAGTAATGTGTAAATAAAATTTATAAAATGCTTTTTCCGAGATTTAACGAGAATCATTGATAATTTGCGGAATAAATTTACAACAATTTCACTTCGTCACAATAGATATGCAAATCGCGCACCGTTATACAGTACACTAAAACAACCACCGACGCATTGCGATTTACGAATAACGTCGCGGCGGCGCCTTTGTCCATTCCACATTTAAACGCTGTATTTACGAATTCCCGTTTAAACGGGCACAAAAGCGATCCGATAAAAGCGCAAAGCAAGAATGGTAATAGAACCGTGCGATTCTCGCAAAACACAGCAACATTAATGGGATGTTTTCGCGGAAGAGAATCGGCGAAAATTCACTCGAATCCGTTCGATAGTTGTAAGCAATTCACGACTCTCTCGAATATCACACGAGAAATTCGTTTTACTTCCAATTCCGGTTTTATGCGCATCACTTTCAATTAGAATGTCTTGAACGAATGCGGGGAAGGACATACATATAAATTGAACGCACATATAAAACATGTACAACTATATTACGTATAATAAATAAATTAAATACAAATATAGTATAAAGTCGCGATAAATATATATATATATTTCCTACAATGTGATTGACAAATAATTCTCCAATTTTTGTTCGCAATGACTTGTTCCACGTAACTTGGGACGAAGCCTCAAGTTTCTAATTCCTACAAAATGTTTCTCCTAATTCATCTATAACATTTCGAAAATTAACCGCTTTTTGATGCAATATCTATAGAATTGTCATTTTCCAACATTTATTTTCTCGAAAATATTCCCTAATTATGAATATCCTTTATTGATACGGTAAAAACTAATAACAACGGGAAACAGGCAACGCTTTCAAATTGGATATGTTAAAGTATGTTTAATGTTAAATTATGTTTATTACTAATACTAGTATGTTTAATCTACCTTGTACCTTAAAAGTTAAAAGTTTCCGACCGCAAAACCGAAATAACTTTAACGACATGCATGTATTTAAATTCAAAGGAAACTATCTACACTTTTCGGGGCGCGTTTCATGCGGAATCTCATTTTTAAATTATTCCATGAATAAATAAGAAAGAGTGAACAGGTTTTCGGATACATATTTGCCACCAGTTAGAATATTCCTTCTCGCGAGAATCTGCCCGAGGAAGCGAGTCTTGTACTACCTTTAATACAATTTTTACAAATGCATTTTAAGATCACCGCTCTGCCGAACATATCCTTGGTTATTTCCAAATACATACACCCCCGAACGTATCAGAAAGAGCACAGAATTATGAATTATAGAGCAGCCAGAATTATGAAAGATCTTTTGTCACGGGAAATTCTTCCTTTGTCGTAAAACTGCCGCAAGCAGAATTCCGTGCGCGTCTCGATGGGACGTTTCGGAAGAATCTTTCCTTCGCATTCTATGCGGGCGCAGCGAGTCATAAAAGCTCGAAGAAACTAAACTCGAGCGTCGTTAAAACCCTGGCTCCTGTATGCGATTGAATTGCACTTATAGTTCTAGCAATTCAAACGAATCCGGCAGGATTGATTAGATTTTAAAATAATTTTATTAAGGCGACATAATTTCGCACGAAAGCAGATGCAATTCATCAATCTAGTAATAATTATGCACTTACAATTAATGCAATATCAACAATCAAATATTCTCAAAAAAATATTTCTACCTCGTATTCTTATTAATCGCGAGTGGTTATTAATTTCCGATGAACTTCCACGAAAATAATTCAACAGACGCTACAAAAGATAATCGAATTTCTCTATCCCCGAGATTTCGATGGCGCGCTGCTGTTTCCACGATCCGGGGAACGTGGTTTTTGTAATTTTTCTTCTTTGTCATGAAATCCTCGCGTAGCCGGTGCACCGTTCCTTAGGGTACCGAGTTACTACAATTTACGGCGTAACCGGGGGAAGGATGATTTCCAACAGAAATTCCGTAGTTGAATCACGTCGTCGCATACAGTTTCATCTCGAATTTACTAAAGCTTTTGCCTGCCAAACTGTTCTATTTTCGAGAGTTTCACGGAAATGAATTTTTCGACCCAGCTTCCGAAACGATGTCTCCATGGGAACAACGGCGCAACATTCGAAATTCTTTGGATTAATTCGTTTTTTTAACACTAGGTTTACGAACATTTCTTATACATATTTATAGGAAAAGGGAATCGCATGTTTGTTACATATTTCTTTTTAATAAAACTATGAGATGTGTATTTATATAAAATGTACAATATTCGAAATTTGTCACTTTAGTTAACATCCCCGTGTCATTCGGAATGCGTCAACATGACGTGCTTTCTAAATCAAGTATTAAAAATCGAAAGGTTTTCGGATAGTCATGAATGAATGTATTAAAAAATGATATACGTATTTGTCTTAATAGTTACATTTTTACATGATCTTTTCATACTGAAGCAAATTGTTACTACTATTGTTGGATTATTCGCGTGAGAAACGAGGCGAATTCCTCTGAAAACATAACTGAATCATCGATATAGACGGTACGCGATGATTCTGGTAGGGATAACTTGGCTTTTATTTCTGCAGTTCATTTTGTTAGTTGAATACGATATCTGTGAGATACGAATCTCTTTTCAAGCCATTACAGAAAAGAGGATAAAACAGTATACAAAATATTTACAAACGTTACTTTACTTCGCCCCAATTCCAATAAATATTTTGAAAATTCTTAGGATTTTGGATTCAATAACCAACAGATTTTCACGAAAATCAAATTTTTACAGTTTCAAATGGACATGAAAAATATTATGCATCAAAATTGTATGAAATCACAGTTTTATGTATCAAAGTAACAGTTGAATTATCAGTGTGCAATGGCTATTTAAATTTATGACTGTTGACACTGCAGGTATTTTTCACCATTGAACCTTCCTAAAAAGTGAGTCACCAAGTACATTCAATATAACAGTTGACAGATTTATTAATTAAATGTCGAGAATTCAATTGTCGGGAATTTTAGTTAACCGAATATATTAATTAGCGACACTATTGTGTCGAAGCAGTACAATAATTTGTACTTGCTCACATTAGTCTGATTTCAAACACTTTATAAACCTTTGCGTTTCTTATGCATTTTTAGAATTTTAGTTTTACAGATGACTTCGACAGAACCGAGTTACAAAAACAATAAAAAACTTTCCATTTTTATTTTGTGTTTTGATTTCGGACAGAGAAGCTAATAAACATTTTTGGCATCGTAGAAAACACGCGAAACAATAATAAAAACCTTCGAAATTGTTTACTGAACTCTTTGTAGATGCGAGGTGTAATTTTTGAAAGTAACAACATTAAAAATAGCAGAAACGAAGTGGAAAAAGCAAAAAGCTGAATAAAATTTGCGTGAATAACTATTTGTGTTGCGCTTCTAACGAGTTCCAGTCGACACATTAACAAAATTCATTTAGAACAAAAATACGATTATTTTACGACTCCATCGTGTTTTTTTTTACTGGTAAATCGAGAAAAGCTATCAACAATCGGAATTCCTAACTTTTAAAAAACTTTCTGTGTTAGGTTGCACTCCCTTGTTTCAGGAAAAAATTAGAAATTAAATTAACTTGAAATATAGGTGTGAGGTCGTGGTGATGATGAGGCCAGGTTTATTGATGGTTGGCACTGGTGATATATTCTTATTGTTAAGACAATTAATACGTATAAAATCGAAAGACTTGGTGGAAAACAGATGTTTGCAGAAAAGTCGTAGCATGTACCGTTAGAGTTCTGGTCAGGCACATATTTGATGGTTTTGCATGCCCACGTCAGGATTATGGGTAGGAAAGGCGCCGCCCTTCGGTGCGTGTCATAGAAGCAACAACTACGTCGAAAATCTACGATTTCCAACGACAGTTTGTTCTATTCCCGCTGAAAAATGAATTAGGTATTGCATGGTGGTAGCGGATATAATATAGGGTAACAGGATATGTTACGGAATCAAACTGCTACCTGATCATGGATTCAGTTAGTTTGAATAGTATCGGAAAAACTCAACTCTACTGCACTGTCAACCCACTTTGAACTAACTAACTCTTCACTATTGACTTCAAGACTCCTGACTGAACCACTAACTGACTTTCTTAACTGCGCACTTTTTGAACTGTCCTTTCTAACTGACCTTTTTACACTCCCCTTCGCGGCGGTGGGCATCAGTATACATACATAAAGGATTTTGGGCACTCCCACTACGTGGATTCGTAACGGTTTTCGGAAAAGACAATGAAGGCCCTCATCTTGCATCCAAACACCCTTATCGAGAATGTACTTGGAAAAGGATGTGGCAAACTTTCTCTGTCAAGTGTCTCTTGAACTGGACGGGGTTTGGTGTTAAGTTTACATTTCCTCGTGGACAAGGTCTTCATTGTATTTGATGAAATCTGATGTTTAGAACTTTCTAATCTGAAGAATTTCAGAGTTTACATTCTCAATGGCTCGATTGGATTTATACAGGGTGTCCCTGCTAACGTGCAGGTCCCTGCACCAGGTGATAGCTGAGGTAATTCTAATATAGGGAAGTGACATTCGTAATCTCGTATCTTAATTCGTGACCGAGTTATTAAGGAAAAACGATAGCGAATCATAGGGCTCCGTTGATCCCAGCGGCGCGACAGTTCCTACTGGCACAGTACCCTACTGGTGCAGACCTTCTACTGTCGCGCCACCAGGCCCAACGAAGCCCTCTGATTGGCTATCGTTTTTCGTTAATTTATTCTGCCACAAATTAAGATACGTCATTACGAATGTCACTTCCTTATATGAAAAGTTGTTCAAGTTTTTCAAGTGCGTCGTCCTGGCGTCGAACTAACAAAGGGCGCTTAGACGCGGGGACGTAACAGTACTTTATTTTTACTTTTCTTAACACAATTCGGTAATAAACTCTAACAAAACTGTATGCATATAGTTTTGGATTAAACTTCATAATTTTATACAATCTTGTAGCCAGTTCGTGATCATACATTCATAAACTTATGTGTAAACATTTGTGAAGTATGTGTCAAAGGAAACCAAATAAATCGGAAATTCGAGTTATGTATAAAATTCAGAGAGTTCCTTATAACTTATTCATTTCGATTTACATCCTTTGAATTCGGAATTTCGTCGGGTCAAAAAAAAGCTTCCGTAAAAATCACGAAATATAGTGTTCCACTGACAGGCGTCATTCAAAATGATTGCTACACTTCGATCACACTCGTTTCATTTCCTTTCTCTGGTTTTCTAATAATATTTTAAATCACTACGCGAATTACAAGAATTTAAAAGTCATAAAACATTTACACTTTTACGCCATGCAAAGCTTACGATTATAAATTTGTCGGTATCGGCACTTTCGACTTTAAAATTTAAAAACTTCGAATATCGGTGTCCTTGAAATTCCAACACGACGCAATTTCTTTCCCCAAGATTCCTATGCTTTAGAGACGCCAATCCACATGTATCGCGCTTTACACTTTCAACCGCCACAAATTCCAAACCTTTATACATCAACGAAAGCAAAATTCCGCTCGAACACAGATCTGTCGTGCCACACGTTGGCGTTCCAGGGTCAGCTACAGAATCGTTTTCTTTCTCCGTAAACCACCTCGTACCTTCCACCTGATTGAAACAGTCATTCCAGGACCGTATAAAACGCCATCCGGGATCCTCTGGAAATCGGCACATCCGACCACAGCCAGTTAATCCCCCAACCCCCATCTACCCCCGGTGGCTTATCTTGCTGCGTCACGGCTGACCACGGCTGACCACGGCGATCAAATCTGCCGCCTTTCAGCTCTTCATACCGACGCGACGCGTCGTTAATTGTTTGCTATATAAAGCTCGGCGTATAGACGCGACCAGTTGGCGCCGGGCCATATCGTTCCTGGATCACCCTGTATGTTTCCCTCGCAGGGAATTAAATACCCGCGTACGGGCGGGGCGGGGCGGAGCGGGAGAGGGGATGGCGGAACGGATAGCGTTTACAGGAAAGAGGCTTCTTAACCCTTCCGGTCATGGTGTTCATTACGGTGGACAGATGGTTAACCTTGTTTAACGGATGCGTTCGATTACTGGCGGGATTTTTAACCGGTCAAACGGGGTTTCTTTTGGGAGAAATATTGATCGGGTCGATGATGTCACGAGCTTCGATTACGGGGATAATGAATAAAGTGATTCGGTGTTTTAGCTTGTTTGTTATATGAATGCTAGGGTGAAAAAACGAAATCTGGCAATTGTCGGTTTTTCCCGGTGAACGTTAGCGTTGACATAGTCGGAGTGTGTCCGAAACATTTGCTAGATATCATCGGTTCTCACTTGCACCGGTAAATGCTGATATTCGGCATGCAGTAATGGTGAATATTGAATAAAAATATTTTCGTTAAAAAACACGCTAATGCTCCTCTTTAAATCATACTCGATTATTAAAACATAATGTGATATACGTTTGTCAAAATACTCGGTCATCGATGTATTTGATATAAGTCGACGTTCATCAGAAGACATTGACGTTCTCCAATTTCGCAATTTCACACTAACATAGACGTTGAACGGAATTCAATGGAACTACATGTATGCACTCATGCGAAGGCAACGCACCGAAGGCAGAGTGACGAAACGCCGTTGGCAAATGACAAAAGAAGTAATCGACGACGTGGACACACGCGGAATCGCGTATAATCAGTTTGTTCATCGATTCGCGAGCATCGAATCGACGTCGCAAGTTTTCTGATTTTTCACATATGAGATTGACTTTGGGAGTTTGCGGTTGTTTTGTTTTAGCTGAACATGATTTTAACGTGGAATTTGACATTCGTCGAGTATTGGAAGCGTCGAACAGGAATGACGAAACTCAACTCGGGAGTTTGTTGTTGCGTTGTTTTTCTGCGAACGTGGTTTTAAAGTAAAATTTAGAAAGGATGGGGCAAAGTTTGATGTTTTTGTGATTTATTTCGGAAATTAAGTTCGGAATTTATGGCGGTGGGTAGTTGAACATCTTTTTTCGACACCGACGTTACGTCGACATTGTCTCGGGACATGTTTCGGATAATTTTTATAACTCGCATCATAAGAAATTTCATAAATACGTGTCCTTCGACAAAATTTGTGCCAAAGTTGTTAAAATTTTGATATTAATTCTGGTACACTGATGACTAATCGTTAAAATAAGTGTGAGCCTTCGTTATTATTAGTTCAGCCGTTGATAATGTGAAGAATTCACAAGAATTCGGGATGCTTGCTCGTCGTTACGTCAACTACGAAAATTGTCCGATAAATCACCTAGTTTTCCTTAGATTCGCCAAGAATTGCATTTTTGGTTGATGAAAAATTGGAAAAGAGACAGGAAACGGGTAACTTGATTCACGAACAAGAATGCCATTTGTGTATTCATGACTGCCCGTATAATAAACGGATGTATAATAGATGTACGCCGCTGTCATAGGATATTCTAAAATTGCGCAATAATGATTAGTTGAATATGACATGCAACACGAATGGCCAACCAGAAGAATATATCCGAAGGTATTTTTATTGTCAGGTAATTGCAGCGCAACGAACGAACCGCGTCCTGTTGAAAATTGTTTAAATATTCATATCACGGTGCCAAGAGACAAGAATCTTAATAATTTTACACATATTCCAAGAGAAATTACAATAAACGCTTCTTTATCACATTCGTTTGTTGAACTGTGTAGAGTGAAGGTAAGTTCTAGCGGACCGCGTCGATCAAAAAGATTTTACACGGAATATTAACGATCTAGTGGATTTTCAGTTCGCGATATTGATTAAAATACATGGATTGTTTACAAAAGTTCCACGTGCCAATATACGTACATATAAAGCAGGATATTCATATTTCGACGTCGCTTTCATCTTTTTCATTAGACCACGGAATGAATAAACTTTTCCAATCGTTTCCCTCGTTTCTGCGTTTTCTGTTCAATCTTCTTCGAAACGGAAAATAGAACGGCGGACGTCTGCTCGAATTTTCTGTTGTATGTATTTCTTTCGACGTTCTACATTTCGATTTGAGATCTAAAAAATGACAATTACCGAATGCGGTATTAGGTAAATATGTTGAGTGGATGGCCAGTAATTTCTTATTTCTCTGTTTTCCTTTTTCGAAGAAATTATAGTTCCAGTGCAGACAGCTAGATTAATTAAGAATAATTCTTTTGCCAATCTGTATTTACAACGTGTTTCGGGTTTAAAAAAGAAATAACAAAAATTGCTATCACGTAAAAACGAGCTTATTCATGTGATGGATATTTTTTTTACACGAGTTATTTTTTCAATCTCATCTTTGTTTTCGGTGTGTGATTTTTGTGTTTGAAATCTGATACCTTTTGAAATGTTATTTTGGCTCCTGCTACATTTTACATTTTTTGCCTTCCCTCAACAAAAAATTGTCACGTTCATTACAGTATGTTTTATACGAATAGTAAATGCTGGGTACTCTTATTGTGTTAACGGCGACTATAATCATTTAATGCGAATTCCTTGATTTACTATGATTCTTTCATCATTACAGTGTATTATTAACCTATTATTTTGTTCAACAAAATAGTTGAGTATTTTTTTCTCACGTTCACGTTTAGTAGCACAAAATGAAAAAAATCGAAACACAAGGTTTAATAAAGTTACAACCCATTTAACCTGCTAACAATTACAGGCCCCAAAGTGTTAAATCGGCGTTAATTCGATGTATTTTTAATATTCCGACTAGTAAAATTTTCTAGTGATAAAGATGGTTGTTCGTTGTTCTTAATGCGAGTCGGAAATTTTTAAAATACGTGTTCCGCGGATAAATGACCAAGTAAACCACATTTATATGCATTTACCTAACCGGCGGAATGCCGGGAAACTAGAAAATATATCAGCATTAAAAATGCAGAGGATTTTTAAAAAATCGTTAGATACAGGAGTACCTAAACGTTATTTCTTTTTAAACTGGGAAGCTTCAGATCGTTCCTGCAATTTCGCTTCGTCTGCGTAGCGTCATAAATTTTCCAAATGAAATTTACAGAATTGTTGGTAGAAAACAGGTAGGAGGAAACAGGCTACGTAGAAAACGAATCTATATTAAATTCGTGTGTGTAGTCTACCATGAGGTATACAATGTTTAATAATAATTTTTACAAACGTGCATCATTTTACCTGTTAATGAAATATGTACATATAACGACCTACATTTCTTCCTTCTTTTTCCCACAGATTCTACTTTTCACAATATAAAAATATTGTGAAAGCTATCTAACATAATTTTCCTAACCATTTATCGATTTTTACAATTAAATTTCTTAGTTCAGCTTCCGTGAAATTACGGAAATTATCCAATATGGAAATAGTTAACGTATTTCTCAAGTTTAACAATAATTAATCGCATGAAGTACCACAGCGACGTTGTCAATATTTTCCTAAAAATGTTTTACATCCCAACTCCCTTCGTCAAATCATAATCTCCCGCCAATTCTCAAATTATCCTGCAAATAAGGTTCTACTCGTTTTCCTATTAGCACTCCGCTGATATTTCTGATTTCCGGGTTCCACGCAGATTTAAATGAGGCGCTCCTAAAAGTCCAGAGGAGCGTTAAATCAGGCTGATCGGCCAATACGAGTCTCTTTTCTCGTATGCAGACGTTATCGACATGTTTGACGTCGCGCGGAATGAGCCTCATTTCAGGCTTGTGTAAAATTGGCAGGTGTTATCGAGCGCCCTCTGATAGGTGAACACGTTTCCCCTCTCATTAACGTTCGACGCTAAGCAGCAATCACAAAGGAACGTCTTATGTTCAGCGTTTTTACTCCGATTTTGTTGCGTTTGAGATGCGGTGTGCGTCTATTGCAATTTTTACAAATCATGTTTACACACAACAACGCGCTTCCATTTCAGAAAATAGAAGCGCAGTATATTTTTCTTCGACTTATAAAACACTACAATAAATACGACTGTGCTTCTGTAGAATCAGAAAATGCCAATAGTTAGTAAGTAATTTACACGAAGAATTCGTGCAGTATTCTATTATTGCCTGCAAACATTCGTAAATCAAAATATATTCACCGTAGTTACTTCGGAGTTCAAATCTCCGGGTCGCAAATGGATGAAGAATAGCCGAAAAAATTTGTCATCGCCGCGAACGAAATTGTTTCACCAAAATCTGTATCGAACGTACACGGTAGGAGTACGAGTAGATACTCTAAATGTCATTGGACAGACACGCGAGGCGTTCCTGGTTAAAAACAACGGAAAATAAGTCCAGAAAAAAAAACGCGAAAACTCACCGAGGAGTCGATGAGTCATCGCCGATTGAATTTTCAGCGTGTCCGCTCGTTGCTTTTTCCGCTTTTTCTCGTAACGTCGAGAGCGGCGATCGATGACTCGCTCTGGCACTATTCCACGAACTTCGGGGCCTCGAAATAGTCGGCTTGCCAGGTATTTCACACCAAACATGTCAATGCAGCGGCTGGAATCCCGGTCAAACAGAAAACTGGTTACCTCTACAAATTCCGCGATCAAAATGTGCTGACCCCTCGCGGAAAGATGGTCTTGGACCAGCGTTATTAACTGTCGCTGCAAAAACGTTTCAAGTATTTTTTTGGGGGGGGGGTGTCAAAGCCGGCGAAACCACCTCTGTGCGATGTAGCATTTTTTTCGGGAGTACACATGAAAGTCTTGACATTCGGTGTACTCTTTTTGGCCACGTGGCATCCGATACCTTGAACCCATAACGCATGAGTTTCATACTGGTCGTTCCTTCTTACAATTGATTATCACGTTATACATACAATTGATTTTACTTTACCGTTAAATCCGGAAAATCCGTTTGAAACGGTTCTAAATATACGTTATAAAATTAAATTGAAATAAAAAATTGCACAGTAAAACTGTTCTATGTCTGGTACCGAAAACGCAGAAAATGACAATTTGACAATTTTCATAAACCCCTCTTTCATTCCGCATTTTAGTTCGCCTTAAAGAAAAACAGCATCTGCTCACTGCACGACGCGAACTGAAATTTCTGCCAAATGGGTCTCTTTGCCGAGTAAATTTGAACTTTCCATCGACTACCACTGTGAAACACGGAAAGTCATAGCCACGACCGCGACCGTAAAGGGGGGTTGGATAGAGTTCAGGGGTTATAATACATACATATAGGTCGACGAGAGGAACTCAGCTGAGAATGTGACACGCGCCTGCGTGGAGGCAGCCTTAATCCGTAACTTAATTAATGTCATCGCATTCCCCAAGCTGGCTTTCACGGTGACGCCTCACGACAAGTAATCTTCCGGTGCAGCTCGCCAATTTCGTGTGAACCGACTGCAAAGACCCCGTAATTCGCGACTGGTTATCTCTGATCATTGGGAAACTACGAGTACACTTGTAGGCAGTTTCGGCGATTTTCTCCGCTTTTCTACAGAGATCCAGGTGGTACCGCCTAATTTGGTACAGAGGATTTCTACGGTAGTTTAATATTCCCGGATTTTTATTTATTTCGTGTTCATGACGTAGTCCGTCAGCAAATTGTTCCAATTTATAATCCCGATTGCAATTTATTCAAACCGAAGAAGAATAAAGAAACAGATTAAAAGCTAAATATATATGTATATTACTTAATTAAATTCATTTATACTACTTATTTTACTGTAGTTTTTTTAACCGGCGTACAGATTCGTAATACTTGTTCGACAGCATGGAATGTGGAAGGTGAGCGTTATTTAACAGAATTATTCCAAAAGTTTTCAAACTTTTCAAATAAACTTTAATTTCATAATATTGCGTTCTCGATATCATTCAATCAACGCGTTATAATATTTTCTCTGGGAAATACGAAACAGTATAATGCGAAACGTTTTCAGATCGATAATCGGATTGCCGACCAATTGCCGAATTGTTTGTTATTAAAACATTTCGGATTTCCTGCCATTCGATTTGACGATGTTGTTTGACTGTTTGCCGAATCGGATTAGTTCTAATGTCGGGATTTCCGTTCCGATGATTCCCATCGCTTCGAGTTTTCGCAGCGTTTGAGAGAACAATACCGTTTTCGGGTGTAAAGTTTCCAAACACGGCGAGTTATGGTAAACTGCAAATATCGGAGTTTTCCGCTAATCCTCTACTTGTTAAACGAGCTCTTTTTTCATCGGTAGTTTTAATGCAGCGCTATCGACGCCCAATTTCGGGCAACGTTTTCAAATAAATAGCGTGTTTATCAAGTAATACGCACAGTCTTTTGTTTCGTGCCCTTGAAGAAATCTGATGACAAATGCGGTACAAGATTCAAGTCCATAACTTTGTTCGGTGTGTTTTATTGTTGCATAAAAATATATGCATTTCGCCATGAAATAACAGACTTTGTTCGAGCGTTTTCACTTGTAAATAAAGCTTTTGATGAATAAAACAATATGGCTTGGAAATGTGGATCATGTTTGGAATTGTACAATTTTCCGAGGGCATTGTAAATTTATATACTAGTGGGCACATCAAATGATTGCAACAATTGTCGAAGCAGTTTCAAAAGTAAGGATGTGTCCTGAAAACAGTTTTGATGGAAGAATAGATTGAAGTTTATTTAAAAAGTGTCCAAATAAGCAGGAACTTAATTATTTTGAATGACATGCATACGCAGCCTATTAAGTATACAAATTTCCAACTATTTTGTCAAAAAGGATCCCCATTAGTATACACACAGATCGATATAACATAGCGCAAGTAAATCAATCAATGTTTATACAAATTGCTCGAAATTATGTGAAAGTCAAGCATTGCAGAACGTGAAAAAAAAACATTTTTTTATGATGATTTATCCATTTAATCGATTTGTCTGCGTCCACCGCGTTACACTTGCAACTTGTCTGATCATATATCTCATTATACATTTCGCTTTCGCCAGGTAATTTAATATTCCTCAGCGGCAGATATATCCGCCCGCGTTACGCTCTGGCTTTTGTTCACATTTCGCATTGTTGCTATTGTGATGAGTACGGAATGGACACTTGAGTCGATGCATTTGTTCTGTTACGTCGCTCGAAACGGGACACCCGTTTCAGTATCGCCCTCTGGTCTACTTACTACAAAAAAATTCACCGGAAGATCCGTTCAAGTTATGAAAATAGCCCGTGAAATTCTTCGGTTTTGTTTGACGAAATGTTTCGTCATGCCTTATAAATAATATTAAAGTTCAACTTTTTTTAGGGATTATAAACTGCTAGCTTGGTTTTGTAAGGAATATTTGTTAAAAAATTGAGAATAGTAATTTTTGTGAAAGAACATTGTTAAGATTATCCACCTTTATTCAAGATAGAATTTTAACGGGTGACAGTTTAGAAATTAGAAATCGTAGAGAATAGAAACTTTGAACTGTCTGGTTAGTTGTGATACGGGCTGATTGGGTTTGTTAATCACCGATTTTAATCACAGCGATCTTCTTCTGTTTCAGGTAATTTCTGCAATTGATACAGTGCAAATGACACGTAATGTCGTAAGTAACGTAAAATTACGGTACCCAACTAAATTATTACACTAACTAGAACGCAACAAAACGCCGTGAGTAATGAGGAAGAATATAAGAAAGTTAACTAGAATTCAATTCCTTTTCAGGCGAAGATTTAAAAATTCTTACAATTATATTAAGTATACTAAATAATCGCTTTTGCAATGTGCTACTTAAATTCTTAATAAATTAATCGCACAATCATAGACAACTCGTGGATTCGCTTACGAGGAGAACACCAATGTCTTTTGTATGGGGCCGAAAGTTCAGTTGTAGGGGTTCACGAGTATAAAGTCTCTGTAAAATATTAAACGTTTGCAGTGTTCCGACATTTTCAGTATTAAGTTTTTCCATCCGGAATGAAATTGAAAGGTTTGCTAAATATAAAAGAAATTGGACGCAATGGCTTTAAGTAAATGAACTAGCCAGATAAATGTTAGTCTCACAAATTTTAAAGCAAAAAATCAGGTTAATTAGAGTATTAAAAATAATTTGTACAGTAAATATTTAAAATTGGGAGTTGTAACAATTTCAGAGAATTTATATTTTACCGCACAAAAATTTTGGAACTAGGAAATTTCAGGATATGGAAGGCTCTACGCGTTGAATATTGGCCGCATCGAAATTTTAATGCGTAAACATACAAACTCGTTCAAAATTTCAATCACAGTTATTCCATATCGTGGATAATTAGGAGATTGTAGGATATTCACTGCGCCACCAGTGTTATAAATTTAACATACAATTTAAAAGACATGAATATCTATAAGCGTTAAACGATCCCTAGTTGGAAACCGTACGACAGTAATTTAAAAATTTTCCTGTTTCTTCCTACGTACAAGCTCTTTGCATAAATTTCATCATATTCAGCGGTATCGTCGCAATTCGGGACATGCGAGCCCACGCACACGCACATACGCGCGCACACACACACACACATACATTGCAACCCTAATGAAAAAATATGGCGAAGTGTAACTGTCCATGTCCCTCTTCTTCGAAGCTCACAATTTTTTATGCAAATTTCATCAAAACCACTTCAACGGTCTCCTCGGGATATCGGTCACATAGTCACACACATACGACCGTTTTTTGTAATGGCAATCGCGTGAATGGGCACCAGCAGTGCCGTCTGAAAATTAAAAATTCTGCCGAAGGGCAACTTTGGATCGGAAAGTTCTCGTATCCATGAGTCGTCCACTTCAGGTTGCGAGATTTTCCCAAATTGTACCGCGGTGTGGTTGTATTTTATTAACGCATTTCGTAGCCGTTGCTCGCTACATCGTGCTTGAACGAGCGTATGGTCAAACAAAGTCAGCGTTTCCGTATTTTTTGCAGTTTAACAGTATCTCGTTAAAGTAAAGAAACACCGATCGGATGAAATGCGAAACGAGAACCGTGAAATTATGCCCTCGGGTTGGCAAAAACGTCTTTCGCACGGTTTTATGCGAACTGTTGTGGCGCGAATCGAAGATTGGAGATACAGCTTGACTGCGGGCCTCATTAAAATGGACATTACAATGCTGCGGGTTTCTTTTAGGGGTAAAATAATCTTACTCCACGGGCACAGGTTTCCTCGGTTTTTCATTTGATAAAAACAATCAGATCATAATTGAGTGAAAAGGAAAAACAGTTTAATTACAAGTATTAAATGAAATGGCGACATTTTTCTTATTTTATGAGTAAGCTGTCTTTTTTAGTCTCATAGCTAGTCATTAGAATTAATAACCGTATAATATAAATATTTAATTTGTCAATTTATATGCTGTTTCGTTAAACAAAAATTAAAGGGCCAATTTGTCCCGCTAAGCGACCCACAAAAATCTAGTTTTATGGTAATTCTCCTTTGTACACGTACTTAATTCTTTAGCAAACGAAACTTGTATCCAAGTTTAACAATTAACAATTTCATTACATTGGTTTCATAATTCTCGCTGCGGAGTAGCACTTCGAAAATACATTTCTGACTGAGCGTTACGTCGTTTCTTTATTAACAAATGAGGTGCTATTGGTGCTTGATTATAATTTTTCATCGGATATACAGGGTTCTCCCCATAACGCTCTCTCATGAAACGTGAGCGGTTTCTTTGATCCGACCGACGAATGTTTTAGATGAAATTTACACCAGCTGCGTGACCGCGATAACGAACGTTCGTTCGACGCTTTTCTCTGACTTTTCGAGCCACTCGACGTGATTTCAAACAGAACGCGGCTTCGTTTGAACGGAGAACAGTGTCAGTGGGAAACAGTTTTCTTTGTCAAAGCTCATTTATAATAACTGCACATGTACACGAATGTATGTTATAGGTACTGTTGGATACTCAGCCTAATCTTTGTAAGAAACAGCGAGTCATCGAGGATTTCCCGGTTTAGAATTAGGCACTTGTTTTGAACGTTCGCGCGTTAGTCGAGGAACTCTTAGACCTTAGAAGTCACCGACCACCAAATACATTATATTATGCATTTATATAAGTCCACTCAATGCAGAGAACTCAGACAAGCCATACCCGTTAGTCATCACATCGTTCTTTTTTTTTAAATACTGTACAATAAGCGCAGGGATTATTTTACAACTGTAAAATTGTACACAATAAGTTCGATACAAAGAAGTACTATCCGGAACAGCTCTACCGGATAAAGGTGCCGAAATTTGCATCACAATGTGACGTGTATTAAAAAACAATAGAAATATGGAAAAAGTATGTTTCTACTAAACAGTTGTAAGTAACTGTACGCAACAATTGTGTCCCGTGAGTTATACTAATAATAAAACCAGTGTACCCTAGGTTTATCCCGGATTAACATGGGTTTGATTTTCCACGCTTAAACAACACTACTTTATTGTAATCAAGTCAAACATTGGTATGGACCTCGTGAACAAACGAGAGGTTCCTTTACTGTTTACGTAACGTTTGCTCTGTCAACCCCAAACGTTGACGTTCTAATAATTTCTCCTGATTTTTCCGTCGCTGCGCATCGCAATTGCGGATTACCTTTAACCTTTTAGTTTTTATACAGGGTGACCCATATACGGGTCGTTTCCGTTGTTTTTCCGCGTCTACAACTTTTTTACAGTGCTCACCTAATGAATAGTTCTAAATAAAAACTGAAATTTATAATAAATTACTTCATCTGTGGAATGATCGTAGGAAACTTAAAGGAGGCGTGTTCAAATAATAAAAGTTTTGTTATAGTCTAACTATAACTATATATATTTTGTTTTAAACATTTTATTAAATATGTTGATCAACATGAAATAAAGTACCTTTATATTTCATAACAATCTTTCTTCATATCTCAAATTACCTTTATTCAACAGGAACCCGTAGTTGACCAGTGAAGAGATTTTTTTGTGGATATAATACTGAATTATTTACTGTGTAAATAATAGTACTGGTTACATTTATATCGGATAGAGAGTTCCAATGGGTGAAACGTGCTCTTTGAACTTAATATGTCATGTAACGCTGCATATTGTTTTCTAAAAAGTATATTTTACAAATTATAAATATTTATGATAAGTCAATAATTGCCTTACAAGTTGACCGTTTCTGAAAATGAGAGAACTAGTAATTGACCATATGTAAATTAGTAGTTGGCCGTTTATACTAAAACCGAAATCAATAAAAGCAATCAGTTTTATATAATTTAAGTATTTATATCAATTATAAGAAATTACAAGTAAAAGAACAAATACGGATAAAAAGAAGTTAATTTTTGAAAGTTAATAAAAATTAACTCCATATCGAATCTGTTTCAGGCACAGAGTAAATATGTCGCGTTTTGCTCGCTTTGGTAGGGCCATTGATATGAAAAATACATTTGCCCATTCATAATCTAATATATGTGAAGTTTGTGGCCATTTCCACTGTTACGTCTTGATTATGCGTCACACCTTGAGGTTACGGAAGCAGTGCGCCTTCACAGTTTCGCCCCCTTTTGAGTCAATGGTCAGACCAATTTACTCGGGACGAGGCTGAGTCGTACTACAGTCGAAAGGTGATGATAAAAGGGTAAGGTCGAGGTAATGATGAGATCAGGCTAATTGACAGTTAACACTGGTTATAATCTTCTACAATTTTGTATTTAAGTTCACTGACACCGATATATCTCGCGGATTTGTTTCACAGATTCTTCGGTTTGGGAAGTTAGTCCCGGAACGCCTTTAACACACTTAACATTCCGGCTAGAAGGTTTGCGAATTCTCTTAGCCATTAGGAATAAGAAAATTCTGATAAGTTACCCCGCATCTTTCCTACTTGAGTCCGTACAAGATTCACTCGCCCTTGATTACTTCCTATATGGACTTTTTCGTTCCGATCCGGGTTAAGAGTTGGAGGGATTGCCGCGAATCTCAATTTACTTTCTGATTCAACTGATTTCGCTGAACGCTCACTCGCGTCCGAACTACTCGCTTGACCAGATTTGACTTCGACTCAACGTAAGGTGCAGGTTGTAGGTTAAATGGGGGTTCAGGATTTTGGAATGTTCACGTGGATTAAGTTCCACTCGAGCAAGATTCGAAGAACTATAAATGACGCACGATTCAATTCGGTAATAAGAAGAGTGTCAATGTAGAGTCCAAGAAGTAATGCCTCTAGAATGACTCGAAGTGTGTCTCAAGAATGAACGAAGAGTAAGTGCTCGCTTCGGAGTTCACCACGAATATATACAAGATTTTGGTCCTTGACCCTTCCACTACGTCGATTTGTAACAGTTTTCGGGAAAACAATGAAGGCCTCATCCGGCATTCAAACACCCTTGACGAGAATGCTTTTAGAAAAGGACCGGAGAAAATATTCACCTTCGTATAAAAATATTACTTATTTGTTCATTAACTTCTTTTTTAACGGCTAGCAATTTATTGTCCAATATTTCTTTTCTTTCCAATATATTTTCTTCAGTAGGCCCCACATTATCTTCCCTATCGACACATTCGGGTATTTCACAGCTAGTGGCTGAACTTTCTGATGAATATTGTAAAACTTTCTCCGTTTTTTTTCGTTTCGGTTGAGATGCTTTGAGATCTTTAGCTCTTTCCTTTTCTTCCTTATTTCTGTGTCTTTTCGCAGGTCGTTCTTTTTTCAGTCGCTCATTCTCCTCTTTCTTCTCCATTTTGTTTAAAACATATTCTTGAAACACGTTGCCGGATACAACAGAAGGCATTCTTCCTTTTGCTATTTTCTCCTTCTCTATATTTTGATTCCTTAGGCCTCAGTAATAAAAATGCTTTTCGAATGGGCTTGGGAGTATACGTGAACTGCTATTGTAGTACAGGGAACATCATCTGAATTACGTGTATTGACGTGAGACAGAAAACTCCCGTCAACGTTTTCATGCAGCTCAGGTGTAGGATTGACATTGTTTGAAATAGGATTATTCTTCAAAAATGTCTCATTTGGATCGTCTTCCTCTAAAACTGGCAGGACTGGGATAAAATTGGCATTCAAAGAATGTTCATCTTCAGCTTCTTCACTCAGTAACACTTCTGTATCATCGTTTACAGGTTTCTCAATTGACAGTTTTTCTAAGTAAGTCTATTTGTTTTTTTTCCAGAAAATAAAGAAATATCTGTCCTGTGGATCCCCAGACCACTGTTCTGATGAGCACTGAAAAGTATTAAGTTTTTCTAATTAAATATTATCTTTTAAAAATTGCATCCTTATCGTAAGTAATTTATCCGCGGCAATTGTGTCTCCTTACTAATCTCAAATTGATTTTCTTGTTCCGGTATCTTAGCTGCTAGCGGATTCCATGGATACAAGCCACATTTTCGAAATCCATCGCGCAGAATACTTTCATTCGCAGTATTGTCAATCACTTCTTTAAGTAATTTCGGAAAATCTTTCTTTCTCAACATTGCAGCATCAAGATTCCGGAACCGCCACTCGTGAACTTTTTTGATTCCGGAACCTCCACTCATGAAAAACGGCAACATCCATAGGTTGTAATAGATGGGTAGCATTGAGATAGAGTGCCAGCAAAATAATACCATTGTTTCCCTAAAAAGCCTCACAAGTCATCTAACCCGAATCGCTTTTGCCTAAACCGCATTCTTTTGGAAAATTGTCAACAATTTCTCGTGGTGTGCGTATGTATTTAAATAATACTGTTGTAGGTGCTGCTACACCACTGGCACTGTATGTTAATAAGGCTGTTATGCATTCTTTTGCATCGGCATTTACTTGCTGGTGAACAGTTTTGGCTCCTTTTCCCGCTAATACTTTATTACCTTTTAGATTTAGAAACAACCCTGTTTCGTCACCGTTATAATACTAATGCGAGATGAGTCATTTTAAATGTTTTCAAAACAGTGTTATTTTAAATAATTATAAACTCTAGAAAACCAGTTCTGTAGTTCAGTATTACTAGCCGATGCGCGTGACACTGTCAGGTTTTGGAAAATCCTTTCAGATACCGCAGAGTTTCTTCCTAAAAATGCTTTTAGCTACGTTTTCTCAGGGCGGCCATTTTTAATTGGATTTGGACGTTTCGCATTTTTTATAAAACGCTGGACACTGGTTATAAGTTCATCAGATGTTATTGGAAAACGCGGAACAGCCATTTTTTCTATCCATTGAGATATTCCACCCTCCTCTATTTTACTTAAAATTGGAGGAGGTACCATGCTTCTTTGTATGTACGTGACTTATGTTGTGTTCGTAGTGAATTGTGGAGAATTCTTTTCTCTTACACTGTCGGACCTCCACAATCGTAGTTATACGTGTGCAGAGTTAATTAGATGGAAGCGGTTTGATTGTTTGATGAATATCGATATATGTGGATAACTCGGTATATTTATATACAACGATTTACACTTTGAATTTGACCATGTAAACTAGGTCTAACATCGAGACGTTTGTCTGTTACAGAATTTATTTGTTGCTTGTCTTCCCCAACTATTCGCACGATGTGTTCTGCTTGGTTGTTTGTTGGATTCTGTCTGTTCGCACGAGAGTCTCCATTGATTCTAATTTCTTCGGAAAAACTCAAAGTCTTTCTCGTTCCTCTGTCCCCTGTCCTGGTCTCGATGAAAATCGACGTTGCTAATGGGCGTGGAAACAGATACTGTTGATTGGCAGATAATTCGTGTCTCCAGCCCTGTTAGTGCCCAGGAGACGGAGGTATGGTGCAGCTCCGGCCGTGAAGACGTCGCGACGGCGATCCGGGAAAATTTGGGTGACTCACCAGTGCAGGTAATTCCAGGAACGGACCGCGCTGGGTACTTCTTGGGGCCGGTCGCGGCCAGTCCTGGCTGCCACATGGTGAAGTCACCCTTGCTTGATTATTGCCTTTGCTGGCTGGCATGAGTTTTATTACTGCTTTGTTGCAGAGTAAAGCATCTGCATGCCTACCAGCGTTGAAACATGCAGTTGTCTATGTTTTTATGGTTCCTTTTTAATTTGTTTTCCCGTTTCGGAGCTCGGCGACTGACCGAGGGTTAACGGTTCTTTGGTTTACGAAAGTAACGCGAGGCCACAACTTATTTTCTACCTTACATTTTAGTGTTATTCTTGGCACGTCAAATATTTGTGCTGCTGTTCTTTTAGGCATTTTGCGTAACTTAACATTTTCAATCGCTGCCTTCATCGTTTTTTCGAAATAATTTCTAAAAGCACCCCTTGACCGGAGGCATCTCGAGATCAGTAACTTAATAATCTATAAAATTATTGCATATACAAGTGTGGAATATGGAATTCTAAGTTGTGTGATTGAGAAGTGTGAAAGAGAAGTATTTGGACCGAGTATCAAGAGCGAGCGAAGAGTGGCTGGACCGAGTGACTGCGTAATGTGTTAAAGAAAAGTGTTTGGGTCGTGAGACAGTTCATCCGAATGCTTTCCGTTGAATGTTGAAAGTGGTTGTTGGTACTAGAAACGTGAAAGAACGCCTGTGACCCGTGGCCGAAGTAGGTGCGTGTCACAAATGTGTGAATGCGTGAGTATGTCAGTGAGAAAATGCAAAAGTGTGAATGCGTATGAATATGGGCGTCAGAGCGACGTCGCACGGATTTTTGTATGAGGATTCATTGTGAGAGCTTAGAGAAGATTCGTGTGTCGAGTTGATTTAAATCACTTTGTTGATTTTTATAATATTATGTAGTGATTTAAGATAGTAGAAACGAATTGTTGTCAATAATTGATCACAGGTTAAGTTAACGCCTACTAAAGCACATTATACTATACTAAGTGGGCGTACTATCCCTTGTTTCTAATCAAATTATACAGGGTGTAACAAAAATTCTGGGACACTGTTTCAGTATGGATAGTACGCACCAAAAGATGAAAAAAGGCTATAAAGTTTTGTCTAAAAACCACCCCCTATTGAGATACAACCCCTTTTGTAACAAATTTAAAAAAATTCATATCTCCGAAATAGTATGTCGTAGAGGACCGATATTGATTGCAATATAACCGGGAGAGACTAAAGTTTACAAAAAAATATCACTGTCTACGCAAAGGAAGATTTAGTGAGTGCCCTTAATATTTCCCAAGTTATTACAAATCTGGTACGATATAGGTAATCGACGTCGTTTGGATTAAACAAGAATAAATGCTATTTTACAGTAATAATCGCAGCAATTATATTTTTTTCTATTATCCTTGATCTTCTCCGGTTATATTGCAATCCAAACCGGTCTCCTACGACGTACCATTTCGGAGATATGACTTTTTAAAAACTTTTTACAAAACGGGTTACATCTCGATAGAGGGTCGTTTTTAGATAAAACTTAATAGACTTTTTTTTCATCTTTTGATGCGTACCATCGATACTGAAAAAGTGTCCCAGTATTTCTGTTACACCCTGTATGTAAAATGAATATAATATAATTAGTATATAAATTTTATTCATCTGCGTTAGTAATTGACCACGTCTGTCAACTTCTGAAAATAATCAGAATGATACAATTTGGTAGTTGACCCGTAGCGTCGGTCAATTAAATTTTTGATGTTGGAATGAGAAAAACAGTGTGTTTAATGAATCGGCAATTTAATGACAAACAGATAGCGAAAGTTTCAAGCATACAGAGTCAAAAGCTGAGAAATTACTTACCGTGAACTAGGCACTTTTTCTTAATGATAAGGTTAAGAAAGGTATAATGTAAAAGAATACGATTGACATTTATAATATTAATCGCCCGTAATTAAGATAAACAATCGTATCCAAGCAAAAGTATACTGGCATTACACTAGTAGTGGGAGTAGCACATGTACCGCACTTGTTTCGAAAGATCATTATTGAAAAAAAGCTTGTTTTTCAGATTTTAGTGAAAACTGGTCAACTACTAATAGAAGGTCAATTACTGGTGCGTTTACCTTAATGTTTCTACAGTCATAATGATGCCCGTTTTGATTAATAAATCAGCTAGGATAAGGGAAACGTTTCCTCGTAATCTCGAACGGTTTCTTAAAAAATAGAGACCTTTGCTGCCGCTTACGTATTATCAAATCGGGAGTCGATGAATTTTTTTCAGAACACCGACGCAATTGGATTAAAATATATGCTGCCGATCCTCCATGCTCTTTGAAGTTTTGCAGCTAATGACTTGTGTTTTCTGGTCAAAAGTGAAGATAAAACGGCCGACAGACAGCTTGGCGGGGGAAGTTCAATAAACTCGAAATACTTGCGATTATATCTTTCATTGAACAAGTTTCGCAGATATTGTTAAAATTTGTTTAGTGAATTAATTAATGGCGATAAAAACCTACGATTGTCATGTTGGATGTAAATTGTTCAGATTTTTGTTTTTAAAAACAATTTCAAAGCGTGAAATTGTAATTTTTCAACGAGGGATACATTTTATTATTTTTACACATATTTCGTGATATTAGTATTAGGAGAGACATTACCAAAAGATCGAGAGATTCCGGAGAATGAATAGTTTACAAAAGCGAATGCAAAAATTACGCGAAAGAGTTTGACGCATTTTTTGCGATAATAATTTAAGATACTGCTAAGCAATCAATTTTCCTCACCTCTACCACTTTTTCTTCCAACACTTCATACCGGTGCATTAAATCACAAGTAGTTCATGTGCCCTTTCACAGATAGACAAAGAAAACGGTTAAAATTTAAATACAAGTCAAATTTTTAAATAAGCTACCACTTCTGTTTACACATTTTTCCGCAATTATTTCGCATTTAAAGTGTAAAATATCAGGTAATGCAGTGCAATTTAAAAGGGATTTACACATAAAAAATTACGAAATATATTTCCGTTTATTAGGAAGTGTCTCAAACATTAATGTTGTTATTATCCATTTAAGCGTTCACACAGAAATTTGAGAAAATGTGTCCAGGAAATTCGTATTACGGGGCCGTCCCACACTTGCGGTTCGGGTCTTATGAAATGTCCTATACACCCGCAAAGGGACACCCCGTGAAGATGGTGATGCCGCGGCTTCCGGTGTCAATAACACTGACAATGTTCATCCTATAACCCCTGCGACGGTATTTACCACTATCCGTGGCATCGATCGTACGGTGCGGCGGCATGATTAAAGAGAAATTAGAGAAGCAAGTGTCTATCCCAACTGGCTGTTTGTAGAAGTGATTTTGAATTTATACGGCATATGTCAAAAAAGCTGATTTGGAATTGTTTATCTTTGTACCAATTGTACTACAAGATATTTCTGCGCGGATATAGGTAACTGTCCTCTGAAAGATGTGCATGTTGAATTTTTTACGCGTTAAACTTTAATCGAAATTTTAGCGTCTTTCAATTATTAATAAATTATTAATTCGACCAGATATTCTGCAATCCGATTCAGTTTTTACACGTTGCATAGGATCGTACGTATCTAAAATGTAGGAAATAGTATAATAGCTGCGGATTTAATTACCATTTGAATTTAATGCTTTATCTCATTCCAAATGTATCTGTCCGATATCATATAATTTGGTGGATATATATTATAATTACATAATTCGTGATGCTTTAATGTTTTGATTTGAAATAATATATTTTCTAACGATTTATGTTATTATTTCATTAAATTGCACCCAGGTTATTGTCAGTTATTACTGTAGTGCAAACTTTCTGCAATAGGATCGTAAAATTACACGCAAACAATAGTTTGTAATCATTAATCACACCGACAGAACGTAATTTCGGTTGCTGAAAGTTTCAATTCATCGAATTTTCAGTGATCCGTAATCTTTTACCTTGACTCTTTCCATCGAAACGCAGTACTTACAAAATTGTTTAATATTTTCTACCGTTGATAACAATTATATCACTGCCTCGACGAAACTTTCAAAAAACATTGTTTCAAAATAATCTGGGTGATTATCAATGAAAAAGCTGAAACAACTTGTTCAGTTACACGTGCAAAGAATGTTATTTTGTGATAAAAAAATTCACTTGTTATACAGAGCAAGTCTATAGGCAACATGAATTTTGTTTATAGGTAACCTAATTGATATGAGAATTTATTTACCTTTGTACATTTTAAAGTGAGGCTTTCTTCACGAAAAACTCGTGTCCTTGGGTCCTCTGTGCTAGCCAGCAAAAAGTTAATAAATTTTCAATTGTCCTCAAGCATGTACACGTATATTCCCCAAACACTTCCGCCAGCGTCTTTGTGTACCTCACGGTTTCACTTTGGCCCCTGCATTAAATTCTTTATGCTAATGGATGTGCCGCGGCGTTTAAATTGCTTCGTTCTGGCGGAAGGTTGCGAGCAGCTAATTAATTCATATCCGAATCCGTCAACGAGATTTCCATATTTAACTCCTCTGTATTTAGACGTCCGTGACTGGCGCGCTCGAGCACTTAAAACCGGCCCTACCATGGAGGAAAAGGGCGTAGCAAACTATTTTCTACCGTTACTACTTTTCAAAACCGTTCGAAGAATGCACACGTAGAGAGTGATCCAAAAGACGGATTATTTGTTTGCTACTTTGTTGCCGGAAATCATACGGTGGACAAGTGCTAAAACGTGGAAGTTGGCATTGCGGATCCTGTGATGCGAATATTGAGTGTTGGGAATTTGTCAGCCCTTCAAGAAGTATTTTAGCGATAATATGTCTAGGGATTTGAAATATTCGACGCCTTGGAATTTCTCGAATAGTTAAATGTCCTTGCTTTATTTCAACGTTGAAGTTCCCATGTATCGAAATTTTTGTACGTGGAAATTTCTGCGTCTGGAATTTTCTACGCCGCGAATGTCCAATGTACTGAATTTTCTTCGTGTAAGCATCTCTACGCAGTCAAACAGCATCGCCTCGAAATTTCGTGAATCCACCATGCTTCAACGCGTTGACCTTTACGTGTCTTAGAATTCCAATCCCATCAAAATTTCTACGTCTAAAACTTTCGCCTTAGTAAAATTTCCACCTCTTGAATTTCACCGCAATGGAGCTTCTGCGCCTAGAAACATGAATACTTGGAATTTTCACGGCACAGAAATCTCAACGGCTAGGTATTTTGGAATTACCGCAAACCAGCAGCTCCTCGTTCACCTGTCTCGAATGCAGTAGACAAAAACCCCACATGCTCACCCGCCGCCGTATTCCCCTAGCCGTGTAGCTTACCTCTGAATCGCACTGTATGCACATATATACCCGTGTCCATTGTATCCAGCGATCGATATGTCATCCATATGCAATTGCTGTACAGCATTCCGTATTAAAGTAAAAAGCGCGGTTCATGCTTTAAAAATCTTGAATTTACCCTATTCTTCGTGTAAAACGACCGTTCCATGAATCGTCATTTTTCGCCCAACGGTGGGCGTGAAATTTCCATGTGCGTCGCCATTATTTACGTAAGAGCGGGTCACTTCTTGGTAATTTTCATACCTTCCGTAGTTCCCGTGCAACTGCGACAGTATAATGCAAAGTACTGGTTTAATCCTCGCCGGGTCGAAATGATTTTTCATATCCGCGCCATGTCTACGACAAAATTCAATTAAAAGATAATACTCGCTGTGGATATTTCTTTTTACTTCGATTACTCGCGGCTGTGAATGGCGGGCTTCGTTCAGATAGAAAACTCAATAGCTCGAAATATATGCGATATCGTCTCGAGTGGGACAAAAAAGCGCGAATGATTAAGTAATAAGGCATTTCCATTATTGGAAAAAATGGATTTTGAATCCTTTATCAGAGAAGCTATTAGTGATACTCGGATAGATTACTTTTTTCGAATTAAATTGCTAAATTCGCATTATTACTATTATTATCGTATTTCACGATGATTTTGTTGGGCATTTGTTGGTAATATTAATTCAATACATTCTTATATTTATAAATTGAATCGTTATTGGATTTATATTCCATAACTCAAGGCTTCGAATATTTCTCCAATGTTTTAAGGCTTCCAATTATTTACGTCTTGATAACGACACATTATTCCACACGTCGATTGCGCCTATGTTTTCCAAAACGTGATATTAACCACCCAACTATCGTAGTCAGAGGGCTACCCGATATTACCAATAACATTCACAAAACGAAACCGTACATCGAAATTGCTACCAACTCGTTGCAAAACCAATAACTACCTTTTGTTCACATTTTCAATTCCAAATAGCAGTACACCATGATACTTGCGTGCCTATAAATTCTCAGGAAGTTCGGAATAAGCAAATAAAACGCTTTATTCGCCGATCTCTGTAAGGCCATCGACTATCACTAATATTCGCTAAAACGGCACGTTTCCCTTTGCTCCGATTCGCACTTACGCGTACAAAAAAAAAACGATAAGTGCTCAGGCAGCATGCAATCCTGAAAATTTGTAATTCGTTACCCACCCCCCTTACCAAGGCTCGTAAATTACTCCAGTCAGATTCGAATTTTCGTTCTGTAAAAAAGAATTGTAGCTCGCATATGCGACGTTGACCAAATATTATATTAGCCCGACAATGTTGCGCTTCGACTGACAAAATGGAAAGTGGAAAGTACAAAGGGAATTGTTAACCATCGACTAGATGAGTATGTTGCACGTAGGGATACGGATATCCGATAACAGCGATAAAAAGAAAATAATCTGTGGAATACGCCGCACTAATGAGAGGACGCAATTTTTCGTTGTCCATATATTAATTTTCTTTTACCAGCGGCATTTTAATCAATGCGTCCAGCGGAATCCGTTATACAAAAGACGAGAAAACACGCGGGAAATATTGCCACTGTGCTAAGCGATCGGACATTTTAGTTGTCCGTATGCAATGCGAGGGTCGCACTTCACTATTTTATGTTATTTTATTGAAGCGTGCAAATGTACAAACGTTAATAGTATTTATAGTTTTACTAGGAACAATTTTTCCAAATTTTAAATCATAGATGCTCTTATAAACTCTTATATACCAAACTTTACACTTTCCTCCATTGCAATACATTTTCGAGTAAAGTAAATATGCACGGACGTAGTAACTTTAATGCAATTGCCGAGTATCATACGGACATTTGTTGGGTTGCACCGTTTATATTTGTGTATAACGGCCAACTTGTGTATCGCACAAGATCTGTCGTGCCTATCTAATGTGTTGACTCGAAGGACTACCCTTTTATTTATTGTGAAAAGGGAGACGAAGTGCAGACTGTTTTTTATAAGCAAAACAAGAAGTTGTATTTAAAACTTTACAATGAAAACTTAACAAAGTTATACACTAATCTATTCTTAAATTGTGTTCATGTCGCCTACTAATTTGTATATTAGTTGTGTTCGCGACGAGGTCTAAGGTGTGTTCGCTACGGATTATACTTTGTATCTTACGTGTTTCAACTACGGATTCTCAAATGTGTCTGATGTGATCTGTGTTTTGCAAGCTCCTCCGAATCTGAGGAGCTCCCCTCCCTTGGCGGTTTTTTCGGAAAATCCAGTTTTCTGTAGACGGGGAAGGAGACTTTGGAATATTCAACTATTGGCTAATGAAAATGTCTCCACCCCGTCTACAGACCAAGAGAGGGAGTGATTTACTGTGACCTGGTGGTCGGCAGATGTTTGTTGTCGCCGATCGACAATTTTACTAATTTTCGTTAGGGTCTCTGGCAGGCACGTTTTATGACATAATCTCTTCGCGGGCATGCGAAAACGCTGAATATATGCCTGACCAGAGCCGTAACGGTACATGGTACGATTTTTTCGAACATCTACTTTCCACCAGATATTTCGATCCTACGTGTGCTATTAATTGTCTTAACACATTAATAGACAAATTTTTCAAGTATTACAATTTACAGTTTTTGTTGCACTTCTTGACGACATTCAGGACCTTAAAACAATCTTAAGGTAGTTCCTACGTACAGGATCAAACGTTATTACGACATTTCTGTCTACGTTTATTCATTTACATTTTAATTAAATGCACTATGAAGAACGATGCGATATACAAGTATGTACATACATACATTCAACACTAAAAGTTTTACATTTCCATTTATTGTTTGCCTGCTACGGAAAGTACGAAATAATTTTCGAAACTTTAGGCAGTAAGTACTTGTCATTTTCACAAAAAATTGCCACACTTACGTACTAGTTTATTAAGTTTTTCCGTATGAACAAATGTTCCTTAAATAGAAGTCCTTTTCACCCTTTTAGCGAAAATCTCAAACATTGTGATCGTGAATTCAGAATTAGTCTAAAGCAAATATTAATTACTATTTGTACTAATTCCAGAAAATATATAATATTTAACAAATTTTCACTCCGAGCAAATGAAGACATTTCATTACTTTCAACCCTGATGCGAATTCATTCTCCGCACCGATTATAAAATCATCAGGTTTCGTGTACGCGTTGCCCGATCCAATTACTTCGCAGAAAACTGGTTAGATCAAAACAAGGTGACCAGTCTTCCTCCGAAATTTCATTTCGCTAAAGTTTCACCGTTTCAAAGAAAATCGAGCTCGGTTGCAATTGCAAGTCGTGTGTGTTTTCGTCGTACATTTCCAGCTAGAATACCAAAGTAGAGGTACGAACCGCGAACGCAGCGCAATTAGATTTGGCATAAGGAGCTGCCGAACACTGCACCGTCAGTCAAAGAGAAGATGATTATAACGCGTCTTCAGAATTAACCGAATTTCCGCTGAACGGTGTACACATTGGGCACCGCCGTATCATTGGCGTGATTATGGGCACCAGGCATATCCCGTAGAAACTATGATGAATTAGGAAATTTCATGGGAAATCATGAGGGATTGAACATAACGTTTTCCACGCTATGTCTAGCGAGTATTTAAAAATTTCGTTAATAGTGGTTTCTTTTTTACATATGACAACGTGGTGACCGGGTGGATGACGTGGGTATTGGCAACTGCTACGTGAGTTAATGGCAAAATCAAGCAACTTATACAAGTACTTGATTGGAATTATGACATGAATCACTCGGTTTGAACTCTTTAAACAATAATGGGCGTCAGTTGCGCCGATATTATAGAGAATATATTGTTGTTCGCTTCTCTAATATGGGAATTCGAGTAAGAGGGATACGGTTGAGGTACATAAACTTTATTAAGAAGACTATAATTAAAAATCGTACTTAGCACTGATTCTCGTGTGAATCGTTGCACGTCTTTACAGCGACTGCCTCGCACTTCGAGCGTCGCGAATCTCAATTCGGCTGCGTTTATAAAACAAAACTAAATCTATCGTCGCAGTTCGATACTCATACACACAGGAACACATACATTCATAACCCATACTATGCATACGACATTCTCACGCACTGAACACACAGTCACTACACAAGCAAAGAAATTTCACGCCCTACAATATTAAGTATCCGTCTCTCATTCCCAGATACGGAATTCATTGATCGGAAGTTGTCTATAACGTTTTGTTAACTTCAGATTACTAATCTCTCGTCCAATATTTATACCTACGAAGCATATTGGACACCTCGATCCGTGATCCAATTATCAATCTCATTAGCACGAGTGTTCAGTGATAGTGCCTGTGAAATTTAATTTAGTGGTCCATGTGTAGTAGTAGTAGAAGTGATTGAGTTATAATTGAATGATTCCAAAGGGCTTTCTTTCACTTGTTTTTCGTATAGTTTGTAACTTTTTCCCCGCTCTCTAGCATTCTGCGAATGCCGTTGATTCGTGTTATCCAGTTCCACCGGTAGAATATTCGTCCCAGGCATTCCCGACGTCATTCCACATCCCCTGCCAGTCGAACGACGCACGGGTTTTCCAAACGACCGAATGTTTGTCGCAAAAGGCAACACGTGACGAAGTTATGCGGCTCTTCCGTAGGTATGAAAGGAACGCACGTCAGCGACGTCAATATTCTGCCGTAAATCCTGGTAACGTTATCACGATCGTTCGAAACGTACCCGATTGTCCCGGCAACAAGAGCCTCTGAAAAGCTTCTAAAGACAGCTCAACGCTTGACAGCTCTTTGCTAGTGAGCTTAGTGCACTATAGGGGTATGTCCTTGCAACGTACAGAGTGTTTATTTTTGCACAATCGCCTAAAGAACACAATTTTAATAAAATGATCCCCACACTCCGAAATCATTAAATGCAAATCGTTTAATTTTTTGTAACTATTCCGTAAAGAGATCAGCTACAAATGTTTTATTTTATTTCCGTGAAAATTGGAACAAATGTGAATTTAAAACATTTTTAAACAGGCGTCACAATCTTCTCAACACGAGAGTGGAGAATTCTTAGAAAGACTCGTCTGCTTCGATATAAATCGCGAATATTGAGCATCATAAACGCCGGCTGAAACACGTAAATTTCTAAAACTATAATAATCTCGATCATTAGAATGAAAAAAAGACAGCCACCTGTAAACTTTCCCGTTACTTTTTCCCTCAGTAGCTTCATTCCTCGTCTAAATTTTATCAAAATCGATTCGGGGAGTTTCCTCGAACCACTACACACGTACATATAATCTCATTTACAATGATATTTTCCCTCGACGACAGTTAAAAACGACACCTCCGCTCCGCTGTGTTCCAGAATTCTACAACTTTCATCCGGAACATTCTTTTCTAGCGTCAATGATTCGAATATTTCATTCGGTCGATTGCTGTGGAGCATCCCCTACGTATCTACACGTCGGTTATCATTGGTAAGGATTACGCAACGGCATTCAATGGATGGGCTCGCTGATCACCCGCATAGCCGTAGGGTTCTATTTAGTTGCTGTGCGTCGTACAGTCCCGCTGAAAGACAAGGTTGACCATTAGGACCGTTTGCAAGGAATTGTTTGCGGATCCGTCGCTTCTGAATCCCATCACGCTTCAATAATGCCCGTTTAATCTCGACGCGGTTCAGGCAGTCATGTTCCATTTGTTTATCAGCGGGCCGAAACCGTATGAAAATATCTGCCGTTCTCCGCGATGCTGGAAAACCGTGAACCGATTGTGAAAATCTAGCCGTGCGTTAGAATTAGGGATTGTTTTACGGGTATCCTGTGGGTATTGGTTGGCATCGCGAAGCTTTTAGTTGTTTATAACTTTAGAGTTTCTCTCGAAGTGAGGAAAACATTTTGAAAAGTTCTTGGAACCAATGTGGTATAAATTGCCCGCATCGCTGCAGTAATAAAATTTCCAACTTTAGTGATCCAAAGGTTCAAAAGTGCATTCTAAGCGTTCATTTCTGCTTAAATAGTTTTGAAGATAGGCACCAATACTTTTGGGGAGTTTGATTTATTTCTTTACCATAATTTCTGATTCGCGAAGATACGTCAATAGGAATTCCGCGTGAAAACTTCCGAGTCTGGACATGCATAAATATTTCTAGGCTTCGAAATTGTTAGGAGTACAAATTACGAAACGCAGTCAATTTAGCGCATCGTAAATTCGAGGCTAGAAATATTGTTAGAAATTTGCAAGCTTAGAAATATTGGGGCCTGGAAATTTGTTGACTTTGAAATTCCAAGTCGTATTAAGATCACAATATTACAATATGCTTGAAACATCTAATCACTCCCAACAAATGTGCAATAACTAACATACGATGCGCCCTAAAACCTCACAATCTCGCTTTTGAAATTGCCTGTTTTCGCATTTTTCTCTTCTGTCCCTCCGTAAGAATAGTAACCACTTGCAGTTAACTCGCCGGGAATCGCTCGCACTGCTTAAAACAACGACTAATGTACGTGCCCATCACCCGTATCAAAAGTATCTCTAAGTAATACATCATCGTAATACGTACATACGTAATAATGCAGCGAACGATTAGGAAGAGTCGAACAAACTCTAATAACTAGTAACTAAATAGTAACGTATTCGATGCGTTTAACCGTACAAGTACCAACGTAATTTCGGTACATGTAAGATTACTGCAAACAAATTTGGCAGAATATACAAAACATAAAGAAAACTACTTTATATTAATCGTCATTTAATATGTTAATAAAAATTCCAACATAACTTGCTTGTGCAAAGAAAATATCTTGAAAACCGTTAGTAATCATAAGAATTGACAAACCAGTCTTAGTTGACCCCCTTGGTAGATCTAGTGTTAAGTGGAACGCGAACGCGATACTGTCGTTGAACCAGGATACTACAATAGAAAATGATGACCGTCAATCGACGTCCGCACGCGAATGGATTCGTTTTACGACGCCTCAATCTAGCCAAAGTTGATAGACATATATATATATATATATATATTTACGACCGGATTATCCTGAGTACGAAGATTCCCCTGCGGGCAACAGAGATACTGCGTTCGTAAAATTTCTAATGCACTAATGGCAAGGAAATGTGACGGTTGAAGATAAGTTTTCCATTGAGAGAGTTTCGTGGTTTCTTTACGAGACGTCGCTCGTTTCGAGAACACGGGAGACACGGCGACAATGTCTGAGTTTATTTGGCTCGTTGAACAAGACGAGAATGCATTTTGTTGTCGCGTTACAACATGGATCCATGTTGTGGATCAATATGGAGTTGGGTTCGTTACGACATCAGCGTTATCTCGGGATATGTGTAGAAAATTAAATAAGTATTTTATTTAATTTAAATACATATACATACATGTTCGTTGCACTTGCCGAGGTGGTGTTTCTGCGCACGAGGTGGTGTCTGGCTAAAAAAAAACAGAAATGTGTACAAATTTGCTACGGGCCGTCTTATCGTTGAAAAGAGAGAGTTTTCTTGAAGTTGAACTTATGGAAAACGGTTGGTGCCTGAAGGTGCCTAGCACGTGTGGCTACGGGGACACGTGGCCGTGGATCTTAACATGTTAAGCGCCACGTTTGCCGTCAAGCGGGCCCCGCCGGGCCGCTCGTCGATAGGCGACTTCGAGTATAAACAAATGTCAGATAACGTACACCGGCTTGAGAAGTAGGGTTTGTCTTTGTATGTAAATGTAGGGGATACTGCGCCGAGTACTATGACATAAAATTCATGAATGTTAGGTTCAAATATAGCCAAAAATGTAACGCGAAAGTTACAAACTTCTGTGATCAATGTAGAAACAAACCCCACCTTTGTTTACCATGTTTTAATCAATTACATTCATGTTTTTAAGTATTATCTGTTTTCCTTGAAGCTTTTTCCTTAATTCCTTTCCTTAATATTAACCAAACAAACATCGATGTCGCCTAAATTAAATGTTTAATCTCATAAGTACGCCGCAGGTCCGTGCGGACCGAACGAAAAGTCTAGCGTAGGTCCGTAGGGACCGATGTGGCGCTTAACGTGTTAACGGCGTTGCTGGTTTTCCTCATGAAATAACCGCAGATTCTATTAATCTCGCACGGCGACGTGAATGTTGAGCTGGTCTTGAACTGGCGAGGTGGTCTTGAGAAGCACTTAATAAA
This sequence comes from Mimumesa dahlbomi, assembly GCA_917499265.3. NCBI lineage: Eukaryota > Metazoa > Arthropoda > Insecta > Hymenoptera > Crabronidae > Mimumesa > Mimumesa dahlbomi. The sequence continues at coordinate 1,850,973 of OU824118.1, read as the reverse complement.
ACTAAGAGATTTAAGAGTGGACAAACTAAGAGTGAGACAACTTCCGGACGAAGCGCAAGGTGCGCGTGAGAACGAAGTATAACGTTATTCTTCTAGAAGGATCGAGATCGATACTGGCCGGAAGTTGCGGGGACTAGCAGCGCACTGAGCCGCACGCCACACGGCATGCGTAACGGGCGCGTGGCGCGGGCCAGTTCGATGATGTTTTGAATATTCTTAACAATATGGAAAGAGTTGTTGACAAGTTAGCCGTGGTTTAGTTGATAATTAATATATCTAATTATATATTAGTATACATATCTGTATTTTCAAGTGATTTTAGTCGAATTTTGAAAAAAGAATGAATTAACGTTATACATTTCAATTATACATTTCTTTATAATGTAGCCTTACATTATTGTTAAGTGTGAATGAACGCGGAGCTTAAAAATTTTTGAAACACATTGACACACTTCATCCGGCAAACAACTAATCTTGGATGAATAGTTAAGAAATTAAAGACGACACGGATTGTTGTATGTTGGATGATGTAACTGTATATTTAGTACTAAGTCCAACTGGTTTGTGAATTATAATAGAAGTGAAGTAAAAGAGCGTGTGAGGTACTTGACTTGATAACTGTCGGAGACTATCTGTTTGTTTCAAGGTTTACTTTTTGACAAACCGGTCAAGATATTCCTCCACTCTCTCGGTTTAGAGGTTGTTCCCTGGAGAGGGTGCGACGATGCCGATTTTCTGGTCAGTGCCTTGAGTGACCCGACAACACCGGGGGTTTTCCCGAGATACTGACTTTGCATCCTGAAACTACGCGATGGTGCCCGCGAGGACGTGTTCCTACGCGCAGACTTACCTGGACGTAACGGTCACGGTTAAAGCTAACGGATGACGGTTTGTGAAGGCGAAGACTTTTTGAACAGCTAAAAATTTGAAAGTACAAATGGAAGTTGAATTTAGTTGGCCATGTGCTGCCATAAAGTGGTAAAATCCTTCAAATTGTTAGCATTCCAAGCACATGGTTTTAAATATGGTATGATGACTCTACAAACTAAAGATTTTAGTGTACCGTTACGTCCGTCCAAAATTAATATCTCTTCATGGTTCTATTTGCGCAGCAATAATTATTTATCCTCAAAATTGAAGTTTATCACTTTCATGAATATTTAACACATTTCCAGCGGGAGCGTCTATTTATAGAGTATTTGCGAACTGTGTATTAGGAACAGCGATTTGAGCACGGTTTTCGCTTGCGTTGCAAATCCAGCCCGCTGCACAGCCAAGTCACCTTGGTCATCACGCCCGCTCAAAAAGTGTTAATTATAAGATTGCCTAACGGAAATATTTTAACTCAGCTTGAATAATGATATGTTACATAAAATAAATTTAAAAAACATATAACGAAGACGGATTAGAAATTGATAAATTCACAATAAATTATTTGTTCACAGAGTAGATAAATTTTTGATCGAAGCTGAACAGATAAATCATCCACGTGCTACGCAAAGTAGCAGGGAGAATAAAGATTCTTCGAAATCGTGGAATTTTTGGCGTAGATACTTCTGCTTTTTACGCAGCGCCAGACTTGACGGTAGACTCTATACAGGGTGTGCCATTCCCTTGGACGCGCCCGGCACCATTCGATAGCTCAGGTAATTCTAATATAGATGTAACATTCTCAGCTTCCCATTCCAATCCGAGGCCGAGTTATTAACGAAAAACGACAGCCAATCAGAGGGCTCCGTTAGGCCCGGCCGCGCAACAGTTCCTACTGGTACGGTACCCTACTGGTGCAGAACTTCTACTGTCGCGCGGCCGAGCTTAACGGAGCCCTCTGAGTGGCTGTCGTTTTTCGTTAATAACTCGGCCACGGATTGGAATGGGAAGCTGAGAATGTTACATCTATATTAGAATTACCTGAGCTATCGAATGGTTCCGGGCGCGTCCACGGGAATGGGACACCCTGTATGAAGAGTACGGTATCAAACGTTCTTTTACCTGAAAAGGACTTTAAGAGGATCATCAATGATCGCTATCCCAGTCTCTTAAGCCAGTCAGTTGCATAGTGGTCACGTAGGATAGATGAAATGAAAGTTCCCGAATCCGAATTGCAAACAGGACCATCGACCTATAAAGAGCTTTTGCCGATTTAAAAGGCGCCACTCGAAAAATATTAAAGAATATTCGAAAAAAAATATTAATCGTTCGTGAAATTATCGTCACGCGGCGATCGAAAACCACTTGAATTTCCTGCGATCGGATTTCCCGAATCTTATTTTTCTTCGACTAATTTGGAAAAGGGTGCAAAGTCGATCGAAGTACTTTGTTAGTGAAGATGTACTCCATCATTTTAGTTGATCGTTAATGAAAAATTGAAAGTTCATGGGTTAAGAACTTTGATGAGTAGAAATTTTCGTCTCAGATAAATTCAAGTCTTACAAAAGGTTGGAAGGCAGACATTGCCGTGCGTTAAAAGCTCGGAGCACAAAAGTGTTTACCCTTGGAAAATAAAAGTTTAAAAATCTTCAAAGTACAGTAATTTTCACGCGTAAACAGTTTGCAACTCAACACATCAAAGCGTAAAAATTTCCACGCGTTAAAAGTGCAGCGTGCAAGACTCTAAAACGCAAAAATCCCCCCCCCCCCCTTGAAAAACACACGGCGTAAATATATTCACCCCTGTAAATGTCAAAGGCCGGAAACTTCGCAACGTAGAAATTTGCTCGCTTTGAAAATTCGGGACACTTTCCAAATAAGTAACAAACTTTTCCGTCAACCTGTATTTACCGTTGAATATTGATATTCAAAAATTCCCGAAGAAAATTTCAAACGGCTTTTTTTGTGCCGGAATGTTCAATTCCCCAGCCGGTGACTGTAATCCACACGGAAGTGTAACATTTTATCCGCCATTCGATGTACTGCCAATCGTTTTTCGGCTATCGGTCACGCGTCTGACGTATGGACCGTCTTGGGAACTCGACACGTGTTCACGGTACCAAGCAGTCCCCATGTTTTTCAAGTGGACACGTAGCAATGTGGTTTGCATAGAAAGGAATCCTCGATTTCCATCGCGAAGATGCTGGGTCGGAAGGGAAGGTTTAATAATAAGGGTACCCAATTCAGGCAAATCGTGTTAAGGATTGGAAGTTGAAGGTCGACACTTTTTTTTTGCCGTCCCTTTCGATTGATAAATGGGAAAGATACCAGGCTTAAATGAATTTCTTTTGCGAGAACAGAAGTGATGATGGTGACGATACAAGTGCTGGAAATAGATAAATAATGTTCGTTCGTGGATTTCTCAAGTTTATTTTACATTAGTGGTACGAATTTTGTATAGTTTGATATTATTTACAAATTATTGTGCGTGATTATGGTAAATTGTAGAAATTTGATAGCGCAGAAATATCCGCGCATAGAAATTCTGAGCACAGATATTACTACACACAACAGTTTCAAGGCCCAGAAAATTCAAAGCTTGGAAATTCCTAATCGAACGTCGTTCTCTGCGTAGCGAAATAAACCTTAGCAATTTCAAATGACAGAATACTCATAATATTCTAGGTTTACTTGATAGAAACACAATTAATCATGAATAATCCTACAACTATATTTATTATCTCACTGTTATACTTTGCCTTATGTTGCTGCCGCAGTTTAAGTGTGCTTTCAAAAGGATTACTACGCTGATTAATATACATGTATAGAGAAGAGAAGAATAAAATGTACGAAGAAAAGAATCGTGTCTATAATCCTGAATGAGGAAACAGGAAAAACACGTTGATTCCGCGTTACACATTCGCAAGAATATAAATAGCTAAGTTTAAAACGCGCTGTGTAGACTGTAAGCGGAACTTGAACGCAGATTTTAAACGGTATTACATTCAGGACGCGATTTGATGTTTGCTAGACCAAGCTATTATAGTCGCAGTCTGAGTATAACAGTGCCGGCACCTAAAGAAACTCAGGTACTATGTGCCAGTTTCCGTTGGCTGGAAAAAAATCCTGCAGAAAATAATGAAAATTGCGCTGATACAGACGCGCCATTTATTCTTTAATTACATAATGGGAAATGAAAATAATTTTTTAACGTCTCGTTAAGTGGAAGTTCTGGAAATTTAATTTTACTTGTTTCATCGCTTTAACAGTATTTTGATAAACCACTTCGTAATTATGATAACTTAATAATATTTAGCTAGTAATATGTTTCCCGATCTTAAAATTTCCTCATCAAGAATTTTCCCCAATTTTCGCAACCAGCATTCACCTTCTAAAATTCGACCGTAATTTATCTACTCACATTCCATTATTTCCTATAATCAACCCAGACCTACAATATTTCGTTAATGGGAGAAAAATGAACAAATAAATACAATATATACTCTATATTGCTAGTCTCTCCAAAGTATGCCTTACGTTTATTTTCGTAAATAAAACTATCATGCCAGGGGTTTAAAGACACGATAAATAATCCCACAAAGTGTTCCCAGGCGTCTCACGATATTCCCGCAGAAAACTGCGCCTAAGAGCCCGTTGCGAGGCCTTCAAAGTCCCAAGAAAGGCGGATTCAGATAGAACCGATACACCAACACCGCCACCACCACGGATCGCAGCACGTGAGTCGGAATGACCACGTGGGTGAGCAGCCGAGTGGACTTCCGGTTCCGGCGGAGATAATAGCGCGTGTCTAGAATATGCCGGCGGACACGTTCCAGGCTGAACTTTACGTAGCCGGTATTTTACCGTTTACAAACAACCATATCTCCGACTAATTATTCCTTTCATGACCCCGCCACTAATTTCGAATCGGATTGACCAGCCTTTGTTTCCTAACCGGGGCAGGACTGGATGCGCCCTTGTAATTAAGGAACTAACGATTCCGACGAGTTTGTCTGATAACGCCAGGGACACGTGACATGTTCGTTTGGAATGATAAGAATGCTCGTTAGTAGGGAAATAAATACACGGTTACGTTGTCATAGAGTTTGGAATTAGGATGATGTAAAGGGAGTGTGTGCGTCTACTCTTACATGGAAAGATGCGAAATTTATCGAGTAATATTATTTATCGTCTAAGGAATTCAACATTGTACATGGAATGTTTGATGATGGTTGCGACAAAGGGTAGGGAAATTATTTAAAGAAACTTTAGGAATGAAATCATTCTACATTTTCATTGTTTATAGTGCTATAATTCAATTAATCGTACTATTAGGCGTTTAATGACATATTTATTTTATAAACGAAACATTCTTTATGTTTTATTTTATTAGATATTCGAGTAAAACAGTACTGCCAATCACATTATATGTTCGTATACAGTCAACGCAAAGAGCACAAAGAGAGAGAGAGAGAGAGAGAGAGAGAGAGAGAATCATTATGTATTTGAAATACTGTAAAGACAAAACCAAGTCCCGTTGTGTAAGCCAGAGTTTAAACTAATACATATAATATTGTATTTCGAGAGCGACTTCGCGTAAATCATTAGAAATTAAATTGTCATTTTATTTTCTAATCCGAATTGTTTTCCGCACGGAATGCAGCGGCAGTATTCTCGATCGAGATTTTCCGAGGCAAAGTTTGTGATGCTGTCGTAATATCTTACATTGTTCATTACGAACCCTAATAATTTGCTGCTTTTATTAAAGATTTATTTCTACAGGAAATTGAGCTTTTGCCAGTTACCATCTCAATTATAATTCTAAATCCACTGTAACAGCTGGTATTTCGCTGTTTCCATAATGATGGATAATACGAGCATTTCATTAAAGCGCGGCAGTAGCATGGTAAATGCCAATGCCAGTTTCGAGTGTGAATTGCTACAACTATACTAAGCAAATTCCACCGTCTGCGTGTAAATTAGCAGATTTTTTACGCAGAGTGGGCACAGTTTGGTGTGCCCGCAATACCTTCGGTATGTGTTTTTGACGTGGAAATGTAAATGATGGCAAAATTTAAAAAGTACATTTGTTGCTTTTGAATTTTTCGACTTTTCATAATTTCCCCATTCTCTATGTGTTTTAAACAAAGGATGGATGAGAGTTATAAACATTAATTACAAGTCTTACGTCGGATTGCAAACGATCACGTAACGACAATAACGAATACACAGCAGCATTAATGGTGTTTCGAATGGCGTGGATAAAAGGAACTAGTACTAATTATTGACGGCAATAAATTTTCACTTATCCGACAGCTTCCTGTTTAACGGAATCGTTTTTAATTTCTCTATGAAATAACGACGCGTCGGCAATTTCTCATCGGATTTCACTAAAAGCGGGCCGAACATTAATACGAATTTAGTTAACGTGAGAATTGCAAGATCACAAAGTACTAATTCCTTACTGTGTTTGTAATTTAAAAGAAAGGTTTTTCGAACACTTTTCGGAGAAACATTAACATAATAATGATAATTGTATTATGCATCAATGGGAGAAATGTGAGGGACACTTGAATTCCGTAATTAAGTAATTAAAATACTATTTGATTGAATTAACCCAGACGTTTTACAAATTGAATCGAAGTTCCATTCAAGAGGATCACGTGACTTTAACAAACTTATTAAATGGAAGTTCTCGTCGTTTTAAATGGGCTTCGGCTGAAACAACTTTGGATAGATTCGAATAGAATACCTTGAAATCTGATATTTAAAGGTTGTGAGATTACTCTTGATGTATAATTAAGGGACTGTTTGTAACATTTAACCCGACTGTTTGTAAAAGATTGATGTGAAATGAAACCTTTTTCTGCAGCTTTTAATACTATGTTTTCTGTTGGATAGTGTTCACGGGATTGTCCTCCCTGAATTTTTTTAGTTCTAAATAATGTAGTTTAACATTGTAGTTTACTGCTTTAAAAACCGAGCAAATCGAGTCGAATCAATTCAACAAATCGGGTTTGAGAATTAACGCCAGAATTATATCAGTAACTGTCTTTATTAACGAATTGTCTGTAAGTAATTCCTGATTATCGATGGGATTTAAATGTGTATGTAGAAAATGTTGTTGGTTTTATGGTATCGTTTTTCCACTTGTTGTTAGTGGTATTCAGGAAACATGAATTGTATTGAGTTGAATCTTCTTTATTAGCTATGGCTTTATTAATCTAATCGTTAATACGAATTAGAATTAAAGCCGCTCACGCACGTGGACTTTAATCTAACACTCAACTCACAATTAAAAACATTTTAATTTGTTTCTTCACCCAGAAGAATTCTCTCAACTGATTTCACTCAGAAATCTTCTCAACAATGAATCCGCTCTAAAACTCTCGCAACGTATCCTCTCTCAAACAACTCTTCAACACGAATCCTCGCGGCGCAGCCCTGTCGCCCTTATAAATACTTATTCACACTTGTCCACTTTCACCCTGATGAACTCACGCATTCACACACTTGTGATACGCACCGGCGTAGGTCACGGGTCACACGCATTATTTCACGTTCTCAGTCTACACAGTGAGTCTAAACATTCAACGAAAATCAGTCCGATATCCTGTCACACGATCCAAACACTTTTTTTCATTCACACCTCTCGATCACGCAATCCCAGAATTTCATATGCCACATATATTTTTAAAAATCAAAAAGTTAGTTTTCGGTACGTACAGATGTGACGATTTCAAGCAGTCCCGTATCTACATCTGCAGGAACTTATTTCGTCTTTAGAGGCAGTAACACATGTACCCAAAGTTTGACAAGACCGTTCAGAAACAGCCTACGTGCAGTCCTCGACAAATTACTTGAGCGGGACACTTGCAGGAATAAGTGGTTTATTAGAGAAATTAGAGCGATTTATATAGGTATAATATTGTTGGTGACAAATATTATAGCAGAATGAGGTTTACTTTATGTAATTTCATTGTTTCATGTAACTTGCAAAAGTATTATTTATCTCAATTAACTCGATACATATGGACAACTTATTTGCCTGATATTATAATATTTCTTTTCTTTAGTCAACCATATACTTTTTTATTTTAATTATAATAATTCGGTATAACGTGAAATATATTGTGAACAAGGTAGGACCTAAAACTGCGTTCCGAAATTTTTCATCGCTTATCATGAATCAGAAATAACTTGCTTTGTTTATGTCTGTTATCCAATCTAGGACATCAAAACAATGAAAAAACGTGTAAAAAAATGTTATGTATGCAATTGCAATTAGAGAGATAAATCGAATTCTATTTAATGCGAGCATAAAAAAGTACTTTAAATTATAGCAAAGTTTTCCTTCCCTCTCTGTTTCATTTTTCGTATCTTTTCGGAATATACTCTGCTTGCTGTAGGTGTTGGCTGTTGAATTGTTTATACTTTAGAAATTTGAAGATTGTTCAAATTTTTACTGATTGTGAGCAGTTTGAATTTGTTTCTACTCGGTTTCCTTAATATAATTTTTTTAGTTTATTTTTCCAAGTCATGAAATTTGCGCGCCTTCAGATTTCTACTTCAACTGAATTTGTAGGCGTCGCAGTTCCTTCCCCAGATACTTCAAGATGCTAAAATTCCCGTACCTGAAATTCCTCTGTTACGAAGCAAACAATACAATCTTTTGCAATGCGACAAAAAAAAAGAAACAATAACCCCACTAAATGTGAAGAAGCTTTTTTTCTTTACGAGGAAGTTTGAATCTTTATTCATCCGGCACTCTACGTCTCACTTCCTCCGAGAGATTTTGAAGGAAACATAATCAATCAAGTACGCGAAACCACAGAACAAAGGCAATTGGCATATTTTCTTTGGTTACACGCTAGCGTATGAGGTTTAATCCGACGTTGATACGGATTTGATAAATTCCCGCGCGCAGAAGAGCGTTATTATCATAACTTAAGCGATGCGAGGAGGAAACGCCATAAATTCTTCCGTATCTACCGCGGAAGAGAGCATTCCGCTGTAGACCGCGTACCGAATTCCACGATGCCTGCGATTTCGATGCAATTTAGGTATGTTTCTATATTGCCCGCGAAAACATCCTCCTCGATGTACGCTTTCTCAGATTTCTTGCCTGACACATTCGCCCGGCTGAATATTTTATGAAAATAACTGCCATCGGCACAGAAAAGTATCCCGTTTGGCCGTCTTCGTCAAACATTGGAATGTTTTATTGAAAATCATATACTCGTACATAGAGTTACGCTAATGAAATTTTTGAGAACCGAAGCTCCTACGTTGTGGACTTCTTAAAAGGAATTTTTTTATCCAGTGAAATTTGTAGACACGAAAATTGTGTAGACTACAAAACTGTCTGCTGTATCCAATATTTAGACTGCAAAGTATCTTTGGTCTGAAATTTCTACAGCAGAAAGATTTTGCGAAACAATTAGGCCCCGAAATTGTCAGATACGGAAAGTTTTGTACCGTCTCATATTCTATGTTTATAAAATTTAACGTCGTAGATTTTTCTGCTAATCACGAAATGATTTTAAATGCGCGAAAATGTATTTATTTTTTCAAACATTAATTTTTTATCGGTAAATGATTTCTGTAAAAAATGTAATCAATATTTCGCTTTTCTACACATTTCTTCTTGTTAAAGCGAATGAATTTTCCAAATTTACCCTCGGGCAAATCGATACGATTATCTTCCGATCCATTTACATCAATCGGTTCATACATTTTGAATGAAAAATGCTCAGAAATACTGTCGGGGCGATTTTACGTTTCGAATGTATGTACAAAATTAGGTCAAAGGTGAAACTAAAAATACTGCGATCGAGAGATTTGCTTTTGAAAATGAGAGATATACCTCGTTTTCTATAAGTTCCTAACATAATATTAGTTTGACGATCAGATTTTTGCAGTCAAAACGGATAAGTCGTCACACCAATCAATTTCACAGGACTTTTTTGTCGGAAAGAGTCATTTTGGGCGAATACTGGAAATCCTTCCTGTTTTCCAATTAATATCCGCAGGCATTACTTTATTCGATTAAAAAATTAAACGTTAACGATTTAAATTCGACATACTTGTGTGTTTCTAAGCAAGCATAAATAATTTCCAAGGAGTTTGTAAAAGGTCACGGAAACAAAATGTAAGGTGTCGCGATTTGCTGCATCCGCGATGAATATAACAATCGGCAGCTTGCCTTGTGCGTAGCCCTGACCGCGGAAAGGGAAGTGCTGGGAACGACGCAATAGAAATAAAAACGGAGAGAAAAGGCAGTGCGTATCAGGGTGTCGGTGATGTAATACGTGTCCTGGCAACTTACAAAAATATATTTATTTAATAATAAAATTCCCTGAGTTTTATTACGTGTTTAACCCTTTTAGTTATATCGTCGTTCGGTGCACTTGCCAGAAATACTAACGACGATGTATCGTTACGCCTCTGACAAGAGGTCTGTTTTTCAAAATAACTTTATAACATGTTTAAATGGTTCATATTCGATGCAACGCAAATGAAAAAATGGTCATTTTGTTATCTCTTGTGCTGATTAGTGCCGAAGGGTCTGTATATGTTAGAGCGATAAGGTAGAAACTGGACACGAGATATCCCTCGGATATCCGTCGACACGGGATAGTTTTTTGTGGACCGTAATCGCAATCTTTACGATGTTTATGGTAGTAATGCCTATACATCATACTACCTGATATATACATGTAAAGCTATGACCAAACAGATGATTTTTTTATGTGCAATTACGGTTTGAAAAAGAGAAATCACTTTGTATGATTTCCATGATGTCTTATATTTATGTTATTCTTATGATTTTCAATAAATATCGAAGCACAATTGGCGTCGTTTTATTCTCTGTTTATTTCGCAATATGCTGCTTTTTAAATTTTGTTAATATCACTCCTACTTTCGTTTTTACGAGCATTTTTGCAAACCTCTGCAAATTCGCCGATTCGGCCCGGTATTCTTCGCTTAGGTACGCTCCTTTCGCTCGGTGCTAAAAGGGTTAAGGAGAAATTTGAATTTTTTATTCTGTATTGGTTAAGGTGTGTATATTTGAAGTTGTCGCGAATTATCGAATTATTTAAGTACAATAAATCAAATATATATCTAAAATACTCGGTTGCTTTGTATACGGCTCATCCAATGTTATGTGATTGATAATTAAAAAATGGACAGGAAAATTTGTTTAGGATTCTTTGGGTTCAGATCTGGAAAAATACTTCTCATGTTTCCTCGACACGGAAACTTCGCGGCGCAGAAATTTCAAAGCCACACATCCTTCAGCCGCAGAAACTTCCAAACAACAGTTTCCACCATCAGACATTCTTTTAAGCGTCGAAACATCCGATCCTACCTTTGGGAACAACGGTGTGAAGATTGAGAAATTTCAGTTTCCGGGAAGCTATTAAATACAGGGTGCCCCAGCTAACGTGCAGATCCCCGAACCAGATGGTAGCTGAGGTAATTCTAATATAGGGAAGTGACATTCGTAATGTCGTGTCTTAATTCGTGGCCGAGTGATTAACGAAAAACGATAACGAATCATAGGCCTCCATTGGGCCCAGCGGCGCGACAGTTCTTACTAGCACAGTACCCTACAGGTGCAGAACTTCTACCGTCTCGCCGTCAGGCCCAACGAAGCCCTCTGATTGGCTATCGTTTTTCGTTAATAACTCGGCCACAAATTAGGATACGACATTACGAATGTCACTTCCTCCCTATATTAGAATTATCTCAGCTATCACCTGATTCGGGGAGCTGCATGTTAGCTGGGACACCCTGTGAAAAAATATGTATATAAAATTATTTTTCACTTGATATCAAATCCATAAATGATGAAGCATTTAAAAAGAAAGAAAACACTGTATCCAAATTCATGCATGTATCCTGCGTCCCGTATAAAACAATTTTTCAAAAATTCATAAAATGTTTCACGCAAACCCATTTCTACGTCGGGCGAAGCACTTTAATTCGCAGCCATTAACGGAATCGCGGATCAACGTTGAATCGCGTCTGGATTGAAATCTGCGGAAATCGAGGAGTGCAAAAGTACGCCAGCGATCAGCCGTTTGTGTCCGTCTGTACGAGCGATGCACTTTGTACATATTCAACGAGCACGCAAACACTGCTCTTTCCGATGCGCGTTTCGCGATGCGCATTTTTTATCGTTCCGCGATTCGAGACACGTATCCGCATTATCGACGACAGATTGCCAGCTTGCGAAGGGGTTACAGGCAGTGTGCTTCTATGAGACACGGACAACAATTTATTCGTACTAATTAATCGGTCCGGTTTTTGATCGATCCTGTCGAACGATCAGTTTTCATAACGGACGAAACTATCACTCGGGACGCGCATTGCAGCGCAATATTTATTTAAACAGGTTTTTCGTGAAATTGCCAACGCCGCTACAATTTTTCCAAATTTTTTGCTATATGTGGGAAACGTGCGAACGTACTTGTAGATAATTACCAATAATTTATGAAGCGTGATAAAATTGAAATTTCGAATCTAAATGAATTTGGTAGTAGTGATGATAATTGGAGGAGTGTGATGGATTCTAAATTCAAAGCAAATACAGGATAATGCATCCAATTGAGCACAAAATTTGGAATATTAAATCAAAAAAATAATAATTTAATATTATTCGTACCTACTTACTTATTCCAATAATTTCTAAAATTTTTCCAAACGTAATAAACTCTCCGTTTTCAGAATATATGAATTACGTTTACGGTACAAAACGCGACCAATTAATTTTGTAAAAATATACATCACGTTCGGGATACATAAAAATAAAAATTACACGGTTAACGAAATTCTGGTTTTGTAAAAAAAATCCCATTTCTTTTAATCACCTGAATAAAGCAGGAACGATTGCAGCAGTGCAATACTTGTTTGTCAAACTGCGGAATTGTTGCGCTGTAGCTTCCGTGCTTCCAGGTTTCTTAAGCCTTCGAATTTGTATGCTTAACCCAGTTCAAGTCCTCGAAATGTCTGGATTTTAAACCGTTTTACGCGCTGGAATATTAATGTTAAGCGCCCTACGTTTACTAATTCTTGACCTAGATATGTATTACAACCCCTGCGCATACAAATTCCTGGTCGTTGACATGTGCACGCGTTGCAATTGCTGCGTATCGAAGTATCCAGCCCTAGAAATGTTCGTCCCATAAGTTTACCGCTCCTAACACTATATCTGTGCCACCAATTTTACGCGCATTATGAAATTTCATCTTGTAGAAACTTCGATGCCTCAGGATTCGACTGTTCTAAAAATTTCGCCGTGCCAACATTTTAATTCGTTACAATTTCCACGGTAAGTGTTAAACGACGAGGCCCGACATTTCCGAAACGTTAAACTTTCCAAGTCTTGAAATTTCTCCCATCGGAGATCACCGTGCTTTAAAGTCCTCGAAATGTTCGCAAAATTCGAATACAAATTACCACCGACGAGACGACAAAATCACGTCAAACGATGTAATGAAAAGTTGGACGGAACCCCGGGATTATTAATTGCTCGGCGTTGTTTTGTAATTCATGGCTAATGTCCGCCATGCTGCATTTTCTCGTCGAAAAATTTCATTTCGATTCTATGGAGCGGAATTGCAAATGAATCGATGAACGTATTACCCGACGGCCTGCCGGCGAAATCCGTTAACTTGAAATTCGACATTTCCCGAACAGTTTTGGTTGACATGTGCGCCTGTTTTTCAATAATACATCTTCATGTTTAAATCCGGATATTGTGCCGATATACCACGGAGATGGAAGTCAAGTTTGTTTTTATCGTGTACTTTTTTTGCCTGCTGCTTTCCACGATCTCATTCGCTATCGACGTTGATTAAAAGTGAGGCAAACAAAAGGGTTTCTCATATTTAATATTATGTTATTAAATATGTTATATCGTTCGGTAAAGCTAATGTCAACCGTAATAAATTAATGTCACCGCGGTAATCGTCAAGAAATTTCAATTAATTCCAAGTACTTCACACCATCGTTCAAATAATTACTTAACAATTGTTAACTGTTAATAATTAATAACTGTTCATGTAGAAGTTCTAATAGGATGCTGGAAAATTTAAATATTTACTGCATACAACATCGCGCTGCAAAATTTATTAGCGAACTATTTAATTTATTTTGATAAAATATTGGTAGATAATGAGTTTTTCAGCATTTTGAAGAGTTAGCTGTTTGTGTATTGTCATTAAAAGTTCGTTAGTATTGAATTGTATTTATAAATTGAATTTTCAGTACAGTTTCTTGGACTTTGATAATGTTAAATACCGAATATTCGATCTTTAGTCGGAAATCTTATTCAATATTTCGCTGATTTGTTTTTTTATGGAAACAATTTTTTTCTTCAAATCGAAATATTATGATAAAAGAATCTTCATTTTTTGTATTGTCTATTTTATTTGTTTATTTATTGTACCTTTGATATTTGAAGAGATAGTGCTTTTACGCTCATACTGTATATTTTACGCCGATCAGCTTAAAAAAAGAAAAAACAATGTTATCATTTGCATTTGCATGTAAGTAAATTTTCTAAAATTTCATGAATTTTTGTATGTTTCAGGTATGTAGCAAGTCTGACGAGAGCCACATCAATTTTATCATCACCTATCGTACGTAGAATGTTACAAATAACAAATTTGTAGTATGAACATTTCAATATTATATAAACAAGTAATTTAAATTGCAATTAAAAAGATGGGTTGCATTTTGTTATCTTATTAGATAGCATTTTATAATGCCTGTTATTAATGAATTGCTTCTAAAGCTTATAAAAGCATTTATAATAATGAACACCCATACCATCGAAGCTAAAATTTTGTTGTTATGTGATAAGTATAAAAATCGTGTGTATAATATTATACATATTTCAAGAAAAAAGTACACAAACAGCTCCTAGTAATTCCGAATCTAATATAAACAAATGAACGAATATCGAATTTCAATTCTTTTCATATATTTTAATAGCAGCGTTCAACGAAAATAAAGATCCTCTTACTGTTTTACCAAAAAAAATGGAAGAGTTTTCATAAACTAGTCTATAAACACCCTCGCAGTGTTCCTCTGGCCCTGGACAATGTCTAGCTAAAAGTACCCCAATAGAAAGCTGTAAGCTTTTTGCTTCCCGCGCTGTGGAAAATTTCACAGTTTGATATTTGTAATCTCGTTGGCATCTTCGAAATGGTATACGACACAGATCTCTGAGCAAAAATTAAATTTCCAACCTTCTCACAGTGCGAATTTTCTAACTACACCCCTGTAAACTATATTTAATTTGAACTACGTCTAGACTGATCTACGCTAAATTTTCTACTCCACCCGTGCAGAATGAATTAAGAATGCAAATTATGATCTTGAACATCGTAACACTTGCAAATGTAGTACATTCATGGTCGAAGATAGATAGAAATCGAACAGAAAGAGGAGAACGAAGTGTGTCTTTGATTCAGAATATAGACAATTTTTCATTATGAAGATAGTAGGAGTGGATTTCTGAGACTTCAAATTTTGCACGTCTTCGCCCTCGCTACTCGCGAAAGATTGTACGATCTGAATTAGAATTAATAGTGATATCATTAATACGTTCCACTGACAAGCAAACATACCCAAATGTCCACGACTGATTTTCATGAAATTTCACAGGCTACTGAAATTGAACCTAACCAGACTTAACCAAAGGGTTAACTAGACTTAACTCTAACTTCATCGTTGCAGCTTGAATATGGTACCTCGAAAACTGTTTAAATACATTTCTTTGGGAGAAGTTGCGTGTTTTTTAGTAAACAAAATGTGTGCATAATTTTAAAAATGTAAGTATTTTTATATTACAGAAGATCGTGTAGTACTATTATTATCAAAGTTGTCAAATTTCCTGAGCGTTGTAATTCCTGCGTCTCCAAATTTCTACGCATTGAGATTCCTAAACCTTGAAACTTCTGCTGTTTTAATGTCTCTAAGCATTGAAATTTCGGGGCGTTGAATTTTCTAAGCATTGAAAATTCTAAGCGTTAAATGTTCTATGCGTTGATATTTGTAAGCCTTGAAATTCGTTAGCGTTGAAATTTCTGTTCCTCGAAGTTTCTGAGCCTTGTAATCTCGGGGCTTGGAGTTTTTAAGTAAATCCTCCCAAAATCTTGTGCGCGAAAAAGTTTATCTACAATAAACTCTTTCGCACTATCTAATCTTGTCAAGCTCTAAAATTTTTAATCTCTCTGAAAGTCAACACGTAGAAATATCTCTCCGGTATCTTCAGTCTGCGTCGATTACGTCGAGACAACTTGCCATTCAGCGTATTTTCCTCGTTTCGCATAAGTTTCCACCAACCTAACCATAGAGATTGCTATTAACGGTTAAGGGTACACGCGCCTTTTTACTTACCATTTCAGGTAAGTCCATTATTTCGGAGAAGCGATGCTCACGTATCTGCAATATCACTACCACACGCGCGTGTAATGCGTTTAAAGTATCGTAAATAGCATATAAATACATAATATCTTTCATGAATAACAATTTCCTTTTATTTACGTAAACCGTTGCATTAAGTGACCCGGTTTCTGAAAAGTAGTATATACAGGGTGTAACACAAGTACTGGGACACTTTTTCAGTATCCATAGTACGCAGCAAAAGATGAAAAAAAGTCTATAAAGTTTTGTCTAAAAACCATCCTCTATCGAGATACAACCCCTTTTGTAAAAAATTAAAAAAATCATATCTTCGAAATGGTACGTCGTAGAGGACCGATTTTGATTGTAATATAACCGGAAGAAACTTAAGTTTACGAAAAAACATATCACTATCTACACAAAGGAAGATTTAGTGAATGCCCTTAATTTTTTCCCAAGTTGTTACAAACTTGCTACAATATAGGTAATCGACGTTGTTCGGATTAACACGTTGAGCGCGGCGCCGGACTTTTCGTTTGGGCAGTGTCGGTCCCTGGGACCGACAGTATCATATTTAAAAAATAAATGTAGTAATTTCAATGATATTTATTAAAACACTCTAAATAAAAACATGACTCAGATTTACATGTATTGAGCGCTCGTCGTCAAGTGCTCGCTCGCTGCCGGCTGAACGGAAAGGACAGGAATATCGGCGCCGCGCTCAACGTATTAAACAAGAATAAATGCTATTTAACAGCAATAATCGCAGCAATTATATTTTTTTCTATTATCTTTGATCTTCTCCGGTTATATTGCAATCAAAACGGGTCTCCTACGACGTACTATTTCGGAGATATGATTTTTTTAAAATTTTTTACAAAAGGGGTTGTATCTCGATAGGGGATAGTATTTAGACAAAACTTTATAGATTTTTTTTCATCTTTTGGTGCGTACTGTCGATACTAAAAAAATGCCCTACGATTTTTGTTACACCCTGTATAAGTATTTATACAACGAATTTTCGTGTAACGTAATCAGAATGTGTTTATCCTAACAAGTAATACGATTATAACGTAGCAGAATTTCATTTTCAACTATCATCTCGTTTGAACTTTAATCAACAGAATTCACTTGACATTTAATACGAAACGAGATGATTATAAGAAGATGAAAAACGATTGTTTACTTGTTACATTGAAACATAAGTTTCTATTCCACCCTTGAATACTACAATATGTTCTCTTGTAAAAAGAAAATTAGTTTTTTAATTAATTTTCGGAGTAAAGAGTTGTTTGGTTAAATTTGATAGATAAGTAAGTGTTCATAACTAATAATTTACTTTGTTTCACAAATTACAAATTACATTATTTAACAATTGCGTCTGATACGAATTTTTGCAAGGAAATGGCGCAACATAGCACGATTTGATTAGATATACCCAATTGTGCAAACTACATTTCATACGTTGCTAGAATTTATATGTTGACCTAATCTACTTGCTCGGGCGAACGTACGTGCGACATTGGCACACCCTTGATATGTAGACGAACGTATAATCCGTATTTGAATTAGAGGATCAACGAAATTATTCTTAGATTTAAATAAACGAATATTCGTGCATTTCCGTCATCGGATATGGTGTAATAAACGTGTCTGTAACCTATGCAAACACAGTCGATTGCAAAAGTCGTGGTAGACAATGTCCTCCGATTCATTTAATTCATTTCTCAGAAAAATGTCTAAAGACATAATTCTAATTCGAATGATCAATGTCTTTATGTAGGGATAGTTTGGCGCCCTGAGTTATCTCTAATGTAATCGAAATATGTATATTGATTCTGAAATTCCTAAGCCATCAATGTTTCGAGATTGCAAAACTACCGTACGTTAAAGTTCCAATCTTACTATATTTCCACGCCTTGTAATTTCTCTGCACTAGCGGCTCTACCGCTACAACAACGATTCAATTAATTCCACTAAGTACAACGAAGCCGTTACCAAGCTTTTGCCAGACACTCTATATATATACATACACACATACATACATACATACATACATACATGCATTCATGTGGAAGCACGTGAGGGATCGTCGAATCTTCTAGACGAAACATTTGCATTCGATCCTGTTCGACGCGTATACGAGTTGCAGTCAGTGATGAAGTGCAATCCGTTTGAGAACGACGAGCCCATACATTCAAATAAAAAATCGAAATCAATTTACGCGGATATTACTTATCTGTCTTTTAATACACCTGTTCTACGGGACGTAAAACGACGAAGACAATTACAGATGAATTTGCAGTTTGTCCTGATTACCGAATTTTAAGGGAATTACAGAATGTGTTCGGCAACCTCTAACTACTATACCAATTACTTCGAATCAAAATAATAACGAAATGGAAATACGCGGTTAACTAAAAGTGGTGTAGATTGCTAAACTGAACTCAAAGAACGCGTTTCGCGAATTTGACGAGGCGTAATAAAGTCTATATTAACAAATTTCTAATAGTATAGAAATTCATGTTATTGAGCTCTGAGGTTCGCCAAGCGCACAAATTTCTTGACCATTGAACTTCAAGGCTCAATCATTGAAAATTGAAAGAGCAGAAGTTCGAGGCGCAGAAACTTGAGTGTTTAAATACTTCGGGTCGCAGAAATTTCAAAGACAAAAATATTCAAGGTCTCGAAGTATCGAGATGGAAAATTTTAATACCTACGAATTTTAAAACCTTCCAGATTCAATGCGACCAATTTGCAAGGCTTACGAGCTCTAAAGTCAAAGAAACTTCGAAATGCAGAAATTTCAAAACTTGGAAAATGGTTCTTACAATAACCTATGACGCCTTGTGGCTAACGCCTCTAAGCCACCCCAATCAGGCCGGTCCTGGCTGTTATTCAGACAAACCCCCTTTACACTCCTTTCATGCAAAGGAATCGGACGCATCGTTGCAACAGTAGATAGACAGGATTGTCTAGTTTGAATGTTATCTGATGTATCTAATTGTTCTGACAAAGAAACGTGAGCCCAATAAAAAGGTGCATCATGAAATTGTGAAATATATAAATCAAAGTAAGCGAATTTTTGAAAAAAATTGATTTCCAAATTTAAACAAAATCTGAAAATTTGCAAATCAGCTGAAATTAAATTCTCAATAACACTCATATTTATTCCATCTAAGTACTTTCACTACAACTGCGACGATGTTTCCACATTGGTCTCGTCGTAAAATTTGAGGCACGTTACTCGGCAGGAAACAGCACGCAAGGAAATTGGGTGCCAGGTGCTTCGTCACCGCGATATCACCTGCCGTGGCTAGCTCAGTGTTTGGCAGATGTGGGGTGCGTTAGAATTTAAAGTCACTCAAATACTCGATACCAAAACTAACGCGAATTAGAATCCGTGAGATCAGTCGGAGACAATTTATCGACGAGAAAAAAACAACTCTGTTCGAGATTTGGTACAATCTATACAAGTCGGCATTTCGCCAGTTAAGACGGTACGGTACTAACTAGGCAATGTCTCGGAAGGAAATGAGAGAGGTGTCCAGCACTACGTTACACAACATTCTACTACTGTAGAAGATGTTAGGATGGGATGTTATTCTTCTACTAGTGGTAATGTTCAAGAAACATGAATTGTGTTGAATTGATTTCTTCTTTATTAACTGGTTTTATTAACTAAATCAACCCTTAATATTAATTAGATTAAAGCCGCTCACGCACGTGAACTTTAATCTACAACTCAACTCAATTAAACTCAACGTTTCTTCACTCACAATCAGAAGATCTACACAGCAATGAATCTTTTCTCACAAAGCTCTACAACACGAATACTCTCTCTCCCAAAAATCACGCGACGAATCCTCTCTTACAAATCTCACGTCGACGAATCCTCGCGGCGCCACCCTTACACCCTTATTCATACTCATTCGCACTTTTCCATTTTCTCACTGATGAACTCACGCATTCACACACTCATGACACGCACCGGTCTCGGTCACGGGTCACACGCATTCTTTCTCGTTCTCAGTCTAAACTGTCCCTCTAAACGTTCAACCGAAAAACTGTCACACGATCCAAACACTTTTCTTTCACACCTCGCGCGGTCACTCGATCCAAACAGTCCTCCCCCGCTCTTGACACTCACAATTGTCAGTCCAAACACTTTTCATTCACACCTCTCGATCATGCAATCTCAGAATTTCATATCCCACACTACTTAGCGTTTGTAAATAATTATTATTTCACAAGCTTAAAATGGTTCGCGGTACAAACTTCAACGTTCAGCAGAAATGATCAATAACCAACCATCTGTTTATATCAATAAATAAACCTACATCACCAAAAAATACTTTTTCTTTCCGTACTCTAAACAAAATCAATCTCGTGAACATCCACAATCGAAATACAACTTCGGACTTCGAAAAAACCTAGTCTCGGTGCTAGATTCGACTCGCTCAATTATACAACACCAATTCCAGCACCTAAAAATTTAGAACCCTATCTTCCTTCTGAACAAAATTCATTTCCTCGAACATCCACAATCGAATTATAACTCCGGATTTCTAAAAAACCAGATTCCAATGCTCGTTTCTACCTGCTCAATTATACAGCACCTATTCCAGTGCCCAGAAACTTACAACTATCTTCTTTCTAAACAAAATCCACCCCCACGAACATCCACAATTGAATTCCAACTTCGGACGTCTAAAAAACCCAGTCTCAGTGCAAGGTTCGACTCGCTCAACTTGCACCAATTCCAAAAACCAGAAACTTGGAAACCTATCTTCGTTCCTCCTGATTCCCACAATTTCCCGCGTTCAGGTTTTGCCCAACACGGCTCTAAAGACTGCGTAGGAACTTTTTCAGACACACTAATGCGGGTGCCTCGTTATTCGCAATTTCGAGGCACGGCACCGCAACCCATAACTTCCGGCCGGCCGAGTCCTATCCGACGTATCATCGTACGCAGCCAGGCGTAAAGGCACGGGCCGAGAAGGAGTTGTACATACTGCTCCGAAGGAGCCTCCACGGTTGGCTGGGTGGTTGGACACGTGCTATACACCGTTGACTGAGTGTCTGATGGCTGATGGTTCAGCTTGTAGCTGGTTACATAATTTGAGTTGACCCTCTTCTATATTTACGATACGAATCAAATTATTCGTCTTCCACAACCTGTAGCGCGTAGTTTTACGATTCCCCCTACACACAAATACATTTTTCGTAGCTAGAGAATGATAGGCGCTCAAAAGAATGAGTCCGAACCAAAACAGTTTCTTCCATGCATGGAGGCAGTACAAGACCAAAAACGGTTGCTTCGTCTCAGGTACACTGAGCGACAGATTTCTGGACCGGTTAACCCACAGCATATGTATAGAACCAAGGGAGCAGAGGAGATGGTCCTCCCACTCTACACGCTTTTCGTTGCTAGTTTCGATTGCGCGATAAATATGGACAAAACTAGCAACGAAAAGCATGTAGAGTGGGAGGACCTTCTCCTCTCCTCCCTTGGTCCTATATGCGTTGGGTAAACCGATCAAGTAATCAGCCGCTTAGTGTACATAACTGAAATATACTATGTATACGCACATTTTGTCCACATTGCAGGCCTAGCGAAGGGGCCTCGTTAACTGGTACGCTTCTGAAGCGAAACGGCCGGTTCACGCCTATGGTCGTCTTGCTGGTTACTCATTTGTCCCTTTTTCAGAAGTACATAGCGGGCCAGAGGGCAAGCACCTCGATTCTATACCCGAAAGTGCGTGGCCTTGACGACACTACTAATTTGTAGACATAGTGATTACGCAATGCACACGGTAGTCCCTGGATCGAGATTCTGGGATTTGAAATTTGCGCGATGGACCTGGAAACCGTGACCAGTGAATCTGATGAAAGAGGAGAAATCGTTTTGGAAGCCTTATTGCCTTCGGCTCATTCTTTTGGATATCTGTCATTGCCAGACTACGAAATATTGATGTATTTGTAGGGGAAGCAGTGAAACTATACGATACAGGATATGGGAGGCAGGTAATTTGATTTGTATTGTGGAATTATTGCTGGTGGGTGACAAGATGAAGGATGTCTTAATAGTTTATGGGGCGTTTATTAACAATCTTCAACTTCCGTACACAGCCTCTCGCAAACTGATTCGTTCTTGTTCAGCCACTCCCATTTATACCGTATTATTGTCCCATAGGGTTGTACAGGTATTCACACACTCTTACCACGTGTCACTCAACATTGCGTCCGTGCAGTCCCCGAACTCATCAAGGTGCACCATATTCGCACTAAATACAAGAGTCTCTTATTGGTATTCTGAACATCTTCAAGGGTTATCAATAATTTATAAATTTAATATAATGGTTTCTTAAATTGTAGAAAAAATATATTTGACGTTTGAAACTTAGGCTTAACAATAAATCGCAATAATAGACTTATACACTTAAAACAGATTAAACGCCGACGTACGTTTCAAATGAATAATAAATAAATTTTTAAAATTTAAAAATAAATATTAAATACCTATAAAATAATTAGAAATGTTTAAAATAAATTTAATGAGTTACGGCGATTGGCGAAGACGCACCGAAATACGTGCTCTTGGTTGTCGCTACGGCTGTGCTCGGAGTGCGAGCGTAACAAACAGAAGTAATGAAAGAGAGGCCCTTATGTTAGAAATATTCGAATCATGTTAAATTCCGCACTGTTCTGTCGTCAACGCGCTCTCACACATGCTTGCGTGGCCCACGTCGTTTGTTTGGCTAGTGCGAACGCGACGGAGCGACGGAGCGACGGAAAGATAGAGACAAAGAAGTCCTTGTCAGTTGTATACAGGGTGTCCCAAAATTATCCAGCAATCGGGAATATGGAGATTGTTTGTAACAAAAGAAATTGAAAAGTCACCCTTTTGTGATTCGAGGTCCTGTTATTGAGTTACGGGCATCCAAAATATCGTGGTCTGACTTCCGGCCCGCGCGGTTCGAACCTCAGTTGGAGACATATGTATATAACATCAGTGATTTTGAAAATGTTCTGAGATGTCGCTCCGAAAAGTGATCGATTTCGTATGGAATGAGCCATACGCGAGAAAAGTATAGGCGAGCGGTCAGCAGGGAGAGGGGTATCCATCGACGCTCAACTGAAATTTCGTTGTCGCCCCTCTCCCCGCCTTGGTGGCTCGTTAAAGCGGGCCACCAAGTACATTTAATAGAGCAGTAAACAGATTTATTCATTAAATGAGAAGACATCATTTTTTGGGAAATTTAGTTAATTGAATATATTTACTTAACATTAGTATTGTGTTATTGCTGTACAATAATTTGTACTTGCTCACATTTGTTTGATTTCAAATCCTGTATAAAATGAAGTTTACGTTAATGAGCAATCTATTCCAATGTAACACCCTCTTGTACTTAGCCGATAGCTTTGCATTTTCAATACTTTTTTGAAGATTTGGATTTTCCAACAAAATTCTGAATAACTTCGTTTCCTGCAATTATGTTTGGTACCCACTTTATTAAATTTATTTTTAATCCATATTTGTTAATTTTAATCGAATTCTTTCATTGGCATATTCGTTTATTCAGAGCAATCGTTATTACGTGGACGCGAAACGAGCAGAGTATATGCTACATATCAATGCGGATTACAACTATTGTATTAGAGCCTGGCGTCGGTTAAATATGATTTGTCAGCGTAGCTACTTACAGTGCCGATAATCAATTGCACTGGATATTTACATTCTTGAAAGCAATCTTAATGGATGTTCGATTAATCGAATATTCGTTGAACGGTTGTGTGAATAACCACGGTAATAGTATTTGATTCGTTTGATATGATTTCACCGAGTTTTACTACTTACTTGTGATGGATTCCCACATATACGAAGAACTACGAAGAACTACAACTTCGTTGATTTGTTTAATTTCCAATGACTATTATAATTGATATATTGAAATTTATTTTATTCAAATTTGGTTAATAGACTGGACGAAAAAGTTCCAACTTTAAATTGCGGCAGATTTTGTGTAAATTATTATGAAAATGTATGTTATTGCCAAACTGGTGATATTTCAAGAAATATAACGGACTTAGAGATACAAGCGGATATTGAAAAATAGTCTTTTGATATTTTTTATAAAAAGTCTCATACATCGAATATACATACATTCAATACAAAAATGTTTAACTTCTGTCGTTCGATTATAGTTTCCCATAATTATCCCATTTTTATGGATAACTATAACTATCGATTATAGTTATCCATAAAAATGATCAAAGTAACATTAAACTAATGAATTTATAGTGTTTTGTGAACAGAGTGACAATGCGGCGCAGATTTGTATTTTTTAACTGTGCATGGCAGCGTATCACCGATAAAATAAAGTCCACTAGAATATGTCACAGTATTATATAATTTTTCATATTTTTATATCTCTCTCTTCTCTCGAGAAAATCTCTGTCGATAAACAAATATTTCAAAGTGTCATTTAATTTAAATTATTCATAGCCTTTCCACTCCTGCACGATGAAAAACATCCGGATTCGACCCTTTTCGAGGGTGTATTAATATAATCCTGTCTATAAGCATTCTAATTATATTATTACATGTCGCTGACAGGCGCAACGTGCTCGATGAGTAGTGGAAACGGTCGGGAAAAATGCTTATATTCATTACACTTGACAATACCTGTCATTTGCATGTTTGGCATTAAGGACTTCTACGTAGTACACCGTCGGATTCATTTATCATCGAGCCCAATAATCCAGCCGGAAAGAAAATTACACGTTTCGATGATGACACGGATACCGTGTAATTTCACCACATTTTTGCTGTCTCGAAACTTGTAATTTTCGATGTCTCGAATCCAATAATCAGAGGGATTATCTATACGTTCGCTTACCGACTTCTCATGATACTTGCCTTCAAATTAAAAACTGACACAATAATACAGAGCGAGGTATACAAATGGGAATAGTTGAATAGTTCCGTCACTTATTAATGCGTGCACACAATTTTTTTAGATAATACAAACATTTCTTTCCAGACGTGGGTAAAATGAATTATCTGTCACGGATGTACTTTCCCCGAAATCCAGAGATTAAAGGAATATTAGTTCTGAATAAACTGCGAATAACACGATTTCTAGCGTTATCTATCGATATTGATGCGTCAAGATGTCATAAAGTTCACGTTTACTCGGATAATAAAGTCGGGTTCGCTCGTTCGACTTCTTTCCCGATAATTTACCTGCCCAAATATCTGCGGTACTTAATTATACGTTACCTAACTTCCTGGTAAACTTGGAGTAATTATAAAAAACTTTCAAAGTAATGCAATGGTAGAGGTTCTCGGCAACGAATGCCCACGAATCGATAAATTTTTAAGGAGAACTTATGTACTCAACGAATGAAGTCGTCCAGCATAATCTAGATACTTGACGGGGAGAATAATTGCTACTTGTGTCAATAGCATTATTCATAGTCTCTGTTTCAGGGACTCTGTAATTGGAATAACGCGTAAAAAT
The DNA here is from genome assembly GCA_917499265.3 of Mimumesa dahlbomi. NCBI lineage: Eukaryota > Metazoa > Arthropoda > Insecta > Hymenoptera > Crabronidae > Mimumesa > Mimumesa dahlbomi. Next base: position 1,825,156 of record OU824118.1, on the reverse strand, counting down.
TTCTTTCTTTCGCAATTTACATATTTTATCCCGTAATCCGTGAATAATCGTCGTTATGAATAAAAGGCATAAAAGTTTTCGCTAATTTATTTAGGAATATCTTTTTAAATGTAATAAAATGAAATGAAGAAGTCTTAGGTTTAGCAACAAGGTCATCCTTATATTCACTCATTGCGAGATAATCTCTCGATAATTACCTACGTTGAAACAAACCAGAAATGTAGCGAAAAGCGGCGGAAAAAGACGGTGAGAACTTCTCGGTTTACTTTTTTATATCTTTTTTTAAATAAAATGTTCAAAAGATCGGAAAGATCTTATTTCAACGACTAGTTGCAGAGTCATTGCGTATGAAATCAACACAAGGTATAAAGCTGACCACCTCAGAATTTGATGAAATTTGGTACGAAGGTTGCCCTCGTAGAGATTAAGAAAAATGCCATTTTTTCTTCAAATGTCTCAAACGGTTTCAAAATTACGGCTATTTAAAGTTTCCGAAAATCCGTCAAAAAGACGGAACTGACATATTTTAAAATCTTATATAATCAAAGACGCTTAATTGGCTATAAACGATCAATTCAGACAAATAATGAATAATACAAATTAATAAATATTAATTACTTACTTTACATCCATAATTAGGTAACAACCTTTATTTGCAATCAATTTTCGAACGTTTCGGTCACATATTTTGACCCCCTTCAGGGAAAAATTACAATTGTCTACCCTTAATAAACAAAATTAATTATTATTGATTGATAAGGAAACCACTATCAAGTTCATGATTAATGTTGTAATGTAGTAAAGAAATCTGTAGTAGGTAGGGTGATTAACAATTTTATAAAACTCCATTTTTTAAAATTATTATTCAACTATGAACCCATTAGTCTTCCACTTAGAAATTTTGAGAATCACTTACCAAGAGTCTAAACTATTTGTAGGAATTTCTTTAAAATTGTCAAAAATGCATTTTTGGAGAAAAACAAAATCAAAATTTGGAATGTGATGTGTCAAAAAAACTTTTTATAACAAAGTATGTTGTATTGTACATCAAAAGAAAGGGCATTTAAAACTGAGTAAAATGACACCACTAACATTTCTATAGCTAAATTAGGAGAAAAGCTATGGTGATTTTAACATAGTATGTCGGTTACGCTTTTTTGGCGGATTTTAGGAAACTTTACATAAGCTTAATTTTGAAATCGTTTCAGGCATTTGAAGAAAAATGGCATTTTTCTTAATCTCTATGAGGGCAACCTTCGTACAAAATTTCATTAAATTCTGAGGTGGTCAAGTAAATTTTTTTATTTTCAGTAGTGTGTTGATTTCATACAGAATGACACGGCACGCGAATGTCGTTTTACACTTCTACATCACGCTCTACAAATAATCACAAACCAGCCCACGTAAATCATTACGGGAATTATTTCCGTATCAAAAACATGCCCGAGAACAACTCTATGAAACGTGTTGCTACCCTGAGAAACACGGATTAACACGTATCCTACGCAATTAATAATTTCACGCGTGAAAAAGAAGTATGAAGCAAACTCGGCCGATCCGTCATAACGCGGCGGAAGTAGTTGAAGTAAATTAAATGTTTAAGGAAGGGAGAAGTAAAGGTCGTTAGTCGCGCTCTGGTAGGGAAAATACAAATGGTCTCCTCGTGAGACTCGAATTTAATCCTTCCCTAATTCACTCACGTTACACAAATCATATCCTTAATAGAAATTTAAACGAGCAGTCTTCTCAAGTTTCCCGCTCGCCCCGCTCGCCCCGCTCTCCGTGAAACGTCAGAAACGATCCAACGTGATAAATAACGTTAATGGCACTCGCTGATGAATGGGTCAACTTCCCCCTATATTTGCAATCGTTTCCCCGACGAGAATCAAAAATTATTCGTCGGCAGCGTGATGAACGCCAAATTCGAGGACATTTTGTTAAAAGGAAGAGTGTTGCAATGAATCGAAATTTGTAGCCAACACTATCTTCTATGCGACCATTGTAAACTATAACTTTGGCTGCTATCTAGGAAAGAAGCATACAGTCTTGTAACTTGTTTTAAAACAATTTTGCCGAACGAAACTCGCGTTTGCGTTTGGTCGACATTCATAATGACTCTCCATCTATCGCCGAACTTCTTTCTAAATTTTCTGCAATGAACTTTTCGAAAAATGTGAAATAATTAAAATAAGATCGGCAGATGGAATCAGAATTTTCCTACTGTTTTTCAACAGAGTAAAAGTGTTCCCGAGTTTATCCTCGTAAATATCTTTTCGTCCCGCGAACGAACTCGAAATTCAGCCGCTCGGAGGAGTTATTGTTACCGCTTTACCTTTAAAATGCTTGTACAGTTCCATTGAATTACCTTTTTCTCTCCGTTCCTGGAATTTCGGAGCACTCCGTACGCTCTTCCGCTGTATTAGGGAACAAGTTAAACAAATGTATCATAGGAGACGAGGAAAATTTTCCTTGATGCAAAAATCGGAGACGCATAAAAGCATTTCGCGTATCAGAGTATCGTAGCAGATATTGTTTCTTTCATTCTTGCTTTCCATCAACGACAATTTTTATAGCGAGCTGCTGGTTTTTATTGTTAAAGATGTGTGGTTTTGTGATTGCTGTTTTCCCTAGATTGTTAGAATCCGAAATTATTGTAATATGAAAGCGATTGTGTCAATTTTAATCGATCGGTTTTGCATATTCAACGAGATTTATTCTTATTTTGGATAAAAAAGACAATTGTTAATATCTACGTACGTACAACTTTCTGCGTAAAGATGTCTGATGAATCTTTATCGTTGTTAAATACCTACGTGTGAAAAATGTTGCGCAATAAAATTGCTGCGCTTTGAATTTTCTTGACATAGAATTTGTACTCGTTGAAATTGTTTCGCATGCAGATGTCTGTAGATTGAATTTTGTACACTTTAACAATTCTGCATTGATTTTTGGTACTATTTAACAGTAAAAACCTCAGGTGCCGCTCGCAATATAATTAATCTGGACGCCGGACTTTTCGTACCTGGCTCTTAAAAAATACCTGGCTTTTCGCAATCTCGCGTGCGCACGCACGCTAAATAATGGATCGCATTTCGCGTTGGTTCGGTCAACAGAATCAACGGTTCACACCGCTACTCGCGAATTATTCAACAACCGGCTGTGCGGGAACATCATTAAATGACGAGGAAAAAACTGAAAAAACGTTAAGTCACGCTGAGATGTCTTTTCAAAAATTATGAAAAATTGTGCGATTGAAATTCAACTGAATGTCAAACATTATTTCACTTTATGTAATTATTTCAGTATTTGCACACACGTGTTTAGGTTTTTTTTCTGCAAAGAAATCGTTTTGTATTTATTTAAATCATACTAATTTTGGCTGCAGCGTTCTTATTATATTTCTATTGTAGTTTGAATCTCTCGAAACGTTCTCCGCAGGCACGAAACATTTCTTAATTAATAATAACGTGAACGGCCGTCGGAAGAGCAAAATTGCAGCTTGTTTAAATGCGCTGGATGCGATAGTTTCAATTCCGCGGATATCCATATTTCAAGTTGGTTCGCCATGCTTTTCGGAATGTTAGTGTAAATGACGATTTGTGAATACGATTCGATGAAAATTGTTAAAATGGGCGTCCGTCTTATTGTTCTCGCAATCAGTATTCTTGTGCGATACGGCACTGTACTTACGCCCCCAACTGCGAGCGGGCATCCCCGCCACGCCCCGTGTCGCTGTGCTTTTGTTTCTTAAACTACGCAGTTTCTTTCTGTCCGTTACACACGTCGAGCGCGTGGCCTCCACCTAATTGTATCTTATAATAGTGTACCAGTAATAAATATGTCACAATAAACAACAAAAATTAATTAATATTAGGTCAATTACTTCCTTACTTGCAGAAGCCGTATCTCACAAATATGTTTAATACTAACGCCCAATAATCACATCTAATATTAATTACCAAGTTGTTACAGCGCGCTGAAATTTGCAATAAATATTGGTAATTAACTGGGTGGTGTACCGGCATCGACTTAAAATGAAACGGATTAATTTGCCGCGTGGTAATTACAGTAAGTACACCCATTCAACGAATTCACAGAGAGAAATTATTTCGTTCAAGCTGATTACTATATCCAAATTGTGGAATTGTTTTTCCTGATTGTCAGCTGAACGCACAGAATTTTCGTACAATTTTGTACCCCGAATAAATTCAAAATCCATTGAGTCATCGACCAATCATTTCGCCGGTATTCTATATGAAAGTCAAGGCAATTCGTATAACCTAAATTAATTGAGTATGTAATCCCAACCACCAAGATGTAAACGTAAGTAGACTCTAGCGAACGTTAATTATTTTGATCACAAATGTTTCCTAATCAAATCCAATCCCCTGAATTGTCCTAATTCTTCAAATTTCCATGATTTTGAACCGAGTCCGCGGCTACGGAAGGCAGAATATGAATAACGATTAATATGAATGAAAAGTATTTCGGGCGAAAACCATTATCGTGCAGAATAATGGAGTTTGCGGATTGATGACTGGAAACAGTTCATTGCCAGGTGTCGGAGGAATGTATGGTTATTGTCACAAATTACACACAGTAGGTATGCATATCCATGCGGGTACGGACCGCGTGTGTACATAACTGAAAATTCAATATAGCGACGCGGAACAGCAAAATGGATTGCTGAGACCGCAGCGTGTCAAATGCTTTAATGCGATTCGCGTGTGCTTATTGTTCGCGTTGAAAAGGATATCCCGTTGGTAAGCAAATGCCGGAAAGTATAAGTTCTAGCTCTATGGGAATGTCGTGGACAAGCATCCGCTTTACATTGGAATTTTCAGTCATTTTTCTTGGACTTTGGATGCCGAACATTCGAATTTCCTGCAGGCTCTGGAAATTATTGGAGAATCCGCGTGTAGAATTTTGTGAAAACTTAATTGGTCGATGGGGACAGTTTTAAGTATGAATATTTCAATGCGCGAAAGCATCAGGGTTGTTCAATTGGAATTCGAATGGAATTTATGAAGAAACGAAAACAGACGATGTAAACGATTTGAAAGAATGGCAAGTTCATAGGTTTAAATTGTTTTGTATATACGCGAGAAATGTTCCAGTTCCGCATAATTAATTAATTGATTGGTAAACAGACTTTGGTTTTCTGTAGCAGAATAATCGTATCAAATTTGTAATGATATACGAATAAATGATCATAAAGTGTATGAAAAAAAGTATAGCTATAAATCGCAGAAAAGCTGACAGCAAGAAAATTAAGTGTGCCTCTATTTCTGAACCGCGAACCGGATTTCATGAATAAACCGTTAAAGGAATTAAACCGCAAAGTAAACCGTGGTTGGATAAATTTTAGCCAGAAAATAGATTTATTAAAAATTCTGGTAGCATTTAGTTTCATGGAACAAAAGCAGTGCTTCAGAAATAAACTGAAGAAACGGTTAAGAAATTAAATCGTTTTTCAAAAAAGGATTTGAATGTAGGTATATTACTGGGAAACGGGATTGACGTACGTATCTATGAAAACTTGTCCACCTACTGATAGCTCCTACTTCTGTTCATAATTTATTTTGTACGTTCTTAAAGTAATATCCAGACGAGTATTAAATCCGTGGTTCGCCAGAGTTTGCTACTGTTCCACGCTGTGATATCACTGTGACGTTTATATGACTAGGACCCTCCATTTATTGCAAATTCTGCGATCTGCAATTGTGATGCGCAAAAATTTCTGCGCGTTGTACGAATGTATACAATGCACTCCGAAATTCCAATGCGTACAAATTTCTACGCGTTGCGAATTCTGCGCCCTGAAAATTCAACGCACAGAAATTTCCGTGAATTGTAAATCCACCGCCTTGAAACTTTTACGCGAGAAACTTTCACAATCTGTCACTTCAGCTTTGTAATTATTCTTCGATTTATTTACCTTTACCTACTGAAGCTAAATCTAATTTCACATAAAATATTGAAATTATATTTATAATCAAAGCATTTATCAATATTATATTTAATTGAAAAGAACGACTTTAACATCCAAACTCGATCTGATTAATTTCACCTTACGGTTAGAAACGTACGACGATAAAAAGAATGCGGTTTATCGTACCGATTAATCGAACGACTCTTGTAATTAGCGATGAAAAAAAAAGTAATATTACCCCTCGAGACAGAATAAAAACCAGGGATTTCTTTTGAAGCTTTCTTTTAAGCTGAGTACACTTTTATAAAGCGGTTAAGTTCTTTAATTCGTTTAACACACATTTAACGCAGAGGTCATTAATATATCTTAAGGCCTTTTCGTTTGCGAGTGTGAAACATTTAAGGGATTCTTTCTGTCGATAAACCGGGATTAAAGTGGAAGATTAAAGTTACGAGTAGGCGTTGATAAGTAGTCCCGCGAGATAGCTTCGAAGTTAAGATGCCGAGACACCACAAAGGGACAAAAGTCTTTTCTACCTTAACAGATTTTCAAGCTAACGGTCCAAGTACAATTCCCAAACCGTTACTTTAGTTAAAATAGCGTTAACGCTACTTTTTAACCCCGATATATCTATCGCGTGCTTTACCATGCTCAATTTTTGTTGTAAAATGATTTTTATCACCCCCGGTCTGTTGAGAACATTTATTTTTGGTCACACAAAATTTCTACAAGTTGCAATTCTCGCGTCGCGTGATTCTTTTTCTACGTATCAAGAGACAAATAATTAGCACATAGTGATAATTAGTGCCGAACTGAGATTCAGATGATTTTTTTGCTTATTATAGTTTCTATAATACAAAATTCCCTTTGTAACATTTATGTGTGTATACACCCGTCACTCAACTTGAACATCAAGTTCCGCTACATTTGTGTTTATGTCAACACAAATATTACAGCACTATTTCCTAATGTATCACAATATCTCTATTACCCTTTCAACATTACCTTTTTAGTGGATAAGAGAGAAGGAAATAACAAATACGCACCCGTTGCGTTTCGCTGTACTTTTATTTAACACTTTGACTGCCACGGCGAAATCAAATGTTTCGCTCTGGATGCCACGGTAGTACATATTTATAATTTAGATGAACAAAATAAATATGTATAGACGAATCATTGGTACCCTTCCGAGGACATATAAAGTTTAGACAATTTTCTAAGCAGAAACATCACAAATACGGCATTAACTTGTTCAAATTGTGTTCGGGCGAAGGATATACATATCAATTTGAAGTATATTCCGGAAAAAACTTGAATGGACCACGTGTTGGTTGCAATTAATATTTGTTAAGATGTTCTTCATAACGGCCACACAATTCATACCGACAATTGGTATACAAGTCTACATTTAGCCGAAAAATTAATAAATTGCAACACGCATTTAGTGGGCACCCTAAGAAAGAATCGGAAGTGTATACCTATACATAGATGTAAAATTTATAAAATTATAAGAAAGGAATTATGGTTTTGAAGTGGAAAGAGAAACGTGACATTTTGATGATTTCAACCAAACATTCGGCAGAAATGGTAGTTGTACACAAAAAAAAATATGTCCGGCAGAAACCAGTAGTAGTTGTTGATTATAATATTGGGAAAATTAGGACGGCACAGGACGGCAAAGTGGTATATAAAATTAGCTATAGAATTATTACTAAATACATCCATTTTAAATGCGATGATACTTTATAAAATAACAACAAAAATAAATAAAAATATAAGACTTAAGAATGGCACTCTCAATGCATCTGATACAGTGTTATTCACCAGAGCCATCAAATATACTTATTCGACGAAGGTTGCGACACGAAATGCAAAAGAAAGAAGGACCAGCGTACCTGGCACGACGATTTTGTAGGGATTGTTAGAAAAAAATGTTCAACTTTTAGGATCAAAAATTGCTAAAAACCGAACCACTAAGGAGACCAGCTACTGTCCAGATTGTGTTAACGAACCACATTTATTCTTAAAATGTTTCAACACAGTACACCGCTAGATATAAAATTTGTTTCATATGATTTTTATCGATGTTCTAATAAAAATTGTTTATTGTTCGATGGGGCACTTTTTATTTCAAAGTATCATCTAATTAACGATTATATTCAAAATTCGTCAACTGTTAATTTTCATTCGATCTTTACAATTGTAAAAACTTCGAGCACTCCGGTCACCAATGACCACCGTGGCGCCACGGGAAATAGCGCTGCCGGTCACATATAACCAACATGGCGGTCACAGTGTTAACGCGCGAGAGACGTGGCGTGATCGAGATTATATTGCCGAATGCCACGTTTTCTTTCTTCTCCTCGAGCCGTTGGCCCCGATCGTCATTTCATTCGTGTCGGGAGGCGCGATCGTAATTTTGTATCGCGCGTTATTCGTATGTGTACGCGTGAACCGCTACACCTTCACAGTTAACGTTCCTCAACAGTTCTTCACATAATCAGAATCTCTTAATAAATTGCCACCTTGACTAGCAGTAAAACTCCTGCTGAAATTAAATTTAGAAAACGCTTTTCAAAAATGAATGTTAATAATTAAAGCATTATCGAAGTAAACGGACTTGTATATCTCGTATCATAAAAAATGTCTCCTTCGCACGTCAAATCTTCCACGCCCCGTGTTGTTTAATTAAAAACAAAACTCAAGTCGATATCCTCAGTGGTATCGGTGTAAACAGTTTGTGACACTTTACGTGGCCCGCATTGTTTACCGTATTAAAAGGGTTATCAGAAGGGTTTTTCCATAACACTGTGTGCGTGGCTCTGTGTTCCCTGTCAACAGACGTTCCAGCAGTTACGAACCCTTTATGCGAGACCGTAGACCGTGTGGCAAGTGTTACCCCTCGGGCACGAGGCTTCGCACACACGGTGTGTTAATATTTTCAATGGCTTAAAGGTCAGGGAGGGTCACACCCTCTGCAAGCAGGATTTTCTTCAAACTTACGGAAGTATGCTTCGATTCTCCATCGACTGTCAAGGGTGGTCGTTGGATTGTAATTGCGGCTTTGTATCACTCCCATTTCACAGAAGACAAATATTCGCCAAAGTTTCCGCGAAGATATTTCGTGTTATTATAAACAAGCGAAATTGTGGAGTCGCTTTCCGAATTCTTATCTTTCACGGTTTACAAATTTTAACTGGATGTTCGTTAGTTTTTCTTAATACATTTCGAATTGCTAAAGCGGAAAGTAATGTACACAATTACCTTAGAAATTTTCCTTGATGTTGGAATCAAGTGACAAGGTCTTATCTCGGGCCAAGTAAACGCCGCCTAACGGATCCTGAACCATCTCGGCGGGAAGTGCGGCGAGGGGATTGATTTTGCCTCCGCGCAGACAAAGTCAGTCCCCCTCGCCGCATTGCCCCCCCCCCCCCCCGAGATGGTCCTGGTATGTTTGGCCCACAGTACAAGTAGGCCCCGCCTGGAGACACCTTGACTCTTTATAGGAAAAATTAGATCGGGAATTTCGGGGTATTCAAACGGCATTAAAGCGGCAAATTTCGCAAAAAGTATGATGATATTCTTAAAGGCGGCATCGAGACGAGTCGATTGAGCCTAATTACAAAAAAATCGGTCCAGCCAGTTACGACATATTGGATGTCAAAAGTAGCAGTTTTTTGTGAAGTAAGTCGTCTGCTTCTCCTTTTCCGGTGTCACGCTGCCCCTCGTAACCATACACCGGTGTCAGACCCTAACTAACATATTTTCACACCATGCGACGATCATTTCTCTGCCGGTAATGTACATTTTTATATGTAATCTGTTCGAGACATGCTGGAAAAAATCAAGAGACAAGGTCTAGTCTCTGGCCAAGTACAAGACTCCCCGACTGGTATTCGAAAAATTTTCAGGGGCTGTCAATAATTTATCAATTTAATAAAATGGTTTCTTAAATTGCTGAAACAATGCACTTAATTTGTAAACTTAGACTTAACAATAAATTGCAACAATAGGCTTAAAACCGATTGAAAGCCCACGCCTTTTTTCAAATACTAACAATGTCACCGAGATGAATCAATGAATAAAAAATCAATTTCGATAAATATTAATAAACCGCGAGGATATAACTCGAAATGAATGAATAGGAAACATATTTAATCAAAATTCAACGACACTGTGGGATCAAATATGGGACATAAGTGTTAAATGCCCGATGAATTGATTAGAAAAATGTTTCGAATAAAATGAAAGAGTCGCCGCGGCCGGCAGACACACAGTCGCACTTACTCTCGGCAATCGTAGTGCGAGCACTGCTATCATGCGGCGAGAACCTTGTACACTTGCCCTGAAACGCGCCTATAGATTGAAATTTGTCGGGCTCCGGAAGAGTGTCTGATTGTTTGTATTGACTTTCTCAAAAAACTTTTTGAAATTTTATAAATTCAAAATTCTTATTACTATATTTCTTAAAAGGGAATAACATTTAAAGGAAAATTTGTTATATTTCTTCGCATAATCATGTATCACCGTCATATCACCATATTAATCAGGTCTGTTTATTCCTTTATTTTCTTACATTCTTTTACTTCCTCATTCCTGCGTTCTCTGATTTCTTTAATAACAAGTATTTTAATTGTGGTGGAAAACTCGAAGAAACCAGAAAGATAAGGATGGCGAAAATAAGGATTGTTTTAAGGGAAAAAGAAATAATGAAAAATTAACACTATTTCTACCACGATTGCGTGTATACCTATTTCGACCAAAAGGTGTCGTTTGAAACCTTTTCGTTTGAATGCAAATATTTGCCAAAACTGTTCGGATTTCAAATTACCAGTTAAATATAGATAATTTAACAACTATTGTATGGAAAGTCAAGAAATTAATTGTGGAGAAATGATTTAACTTAACGAATGATTTTAAGTTAAAATTTGAAAGGTGTCTTCTGACACCACTTGGTAGAAATAGTGTTAATAAAAGCATTGTCAGGAGGATCTAGGATAATGGAGTACAAGAATGACTCGGACGATTAAGAGAAAGAAAAGATGTATTCGTTAACAAAGGTCAAAATGTACTGCCCAAAGATGCGGAGCGCATCTCCTTATATGAACACACCCTCACTTGAATGCGCGTGACTTTGTCGGGGTGATATGATTTGTCACGCGTTTTCCAAATTTTTAAATCTAAACACTCTCGAACCACTCGTGCCGTCCCGAGCTTGGGAAAAACAGCAAGAGTCGTAAGAAATGTCTACATAATAAAAACAGTACTACATATACTTAACAGTATTCTACGAATGAAGTGAAATCGTCAAAAAAGCATAAAAAAATGCAACGGTATAAGCGAAGTACAAGAGAATGTGACTTTGGAATAGCTTGCTCGTTAACATAAACTTCATTGTACGAACTATTTGAAATCCAGCAAATGCGAGCAAGTACAAATTATTGTACAGCATCGACACGATGTTGTCGCTAAGCAAATATATTCAATTAACTAAATTTCACAAAAATGATTTGTCCTCATTTAATTGATAAATCCGTTTATTGCTCGATTAAATGTACTTGGTGTCCCGCTTTTTACGAAGGTTCGATGGTGAAAAATACCTATAGTATCAACTCCCCTAAGCTTAAATTGTTCGAGATGTTCGACATTAAAAGAGAGCTGTTGAAACACAGTGTAGAGAGGGCTTCTTATTGTACAGATTGAAAATGCTCTAAATATCTCATGTCGGTTCTTTTTAATTTATATTGTTACGTCAAGACTATACGTCACTCCTCGAGGTTACGGGAACGGTGCGCCTTCGATTTGTTTCGGCAAAGTCTGTGTTTTTCCCCCTTTAGAATCATTGGCCAGACAAATTTATTCGGGACGAGGCTGAGTCGTACTACGGTCGTAAGGTGATGATGTAGGTGTGAGGTCGTGGCGATGATTAGGTCAGGATAACTGATTCTATACACTGAATATATTCTCCGTCAACTTTGTATTTTCACTTCGGAGATTCACACACTTATACACAAGTTTCTTTTACTGATACAAGTTAGTAGTTCCTTTTATTTTACTATACTACCTGATCAGGTGTTTGATGTTAAGCTTTTTGGGTTGAAAAAGGATTATAACTTTGTCGAGGAATGGAAATGGGAATATATAACATATTCGTCTCGCAACTACTTTCAACCGTTGAAGATCGCTCACCTGGAATCATATGATTCCCGGCAACTAGATCCCGGTTGTTAGGCTAGGTTAGGTTAGTGGGAAAGAACAAACCTTTTACCTGATCATGGATTCTAGTAATTTGATCGGAATTGGAAAAACTACTGACTGAAGACTGATACGGAACTGCACTAAGAACTAACTGTCAACTCACTGAACGCTGAAAAAGCTCGTCTGTACTTCTGACTGAACTTTGAACTGGAAACTAACCAACTGTCTTTTCTCACTTTCCTAACTGAGCTACGTGGCGGCGGGCACCAGTATATATACAACATTTTGGGCCCTCCCACTACGTCGGTTTGTAACGGATTTCGGAAAACAATGAAGGCCTGATCCAGCATCCGAACATAGTCTTTGAGCATTGAGGGATGAAAAGTGTTAATGTCACTGGTCCTTTAGTACTCGAGTCCGAACAAGTTTTAATCGAGTATGTTCCCCCTCTCGATTACTCGCTACGGACTGTTTTGATCTGAACCGAGTATTAACAAAAAGGATCCCTTTTAACGTTGATTACTCACGGATGCAACGGATTTAATTGAGTTCTACGGATTCTACGGATTCGGGTTCTACGTAAGGTGAAGGCTGCAAAGGTTATTTGGAATTTTTCTGGATAGGAAATTTTGGAGTAAAGACTTTCACTTAAACCAGAGTTGGAAGTGTAACTCACTAGACTAACTGAATGATCTCAACTAGACTTGACGAACTGCTCTTTTCTGAACTGGAAACTAACTAACACTGGGCTTTGGGCCCTCCCACTACGGTGGTTAGTAACGGTTTTGGGAAAAGACAATGAAGGCCTGATCCAGCATCCAAACACCCTTATCGAGAATGCACTTAAAAAAGGATCTGACTAACTTTCCCTTTCAAGTGTCTCTTGAACAGGACGGGGTCTGGTGCCAGATTTCCATTTTCTCGTGGACAAGGTCTCCATTGTATCTGATGTTTAGAACTTTCTAATTTTGAGAGTTTCGGAGTTTACATTTACAACGGCTCGATTGGGTTTATCTGTTTATTTCGATACTGTTTGCCAGTCTCGACCAAGACGATCGCAGTGTTCATTCTTAAAGGAATTTACAAGTTTTTCAAGTGCGTCGTCCTGGCATCGAACTGACAAAGGGCGTTTAGACGTGGGGACGTAACTATATTATCATCAATCGTTGAATCACATGCCAATATGTATGTATAATTTCCTCTCAGGCATATCCAGATTGTTGACCAGTTAAATTTTTTCACTCAAATGCATCCGGATTGTTAATTTGTTAATTTAGAAATAAGTACAAATATCTGTTACGTTTCATTTTGGGCATCAAGCTTCGTAAAAAGCGGGCCACCAAGTACATTTAATCGAGCAGTAAACAGGTTTATTAATTAAATGAGGAGAAATCATTTTTTGGGAAATTCAGTTAACTGCACATATTTACTCTGGGATAGTATTGTGTCGATGCTGTACAATAATTTGTACTTGTTCACAATTTGTTTTATTTCAAATACTCCGTATAAGGAAGTTTATGTTAACGAGCAAGCTATACCTTTGGATTTTTTATGCTATTTTGATTATATACACGCAAAAATTGCAACGAGTCAACATTGTAAGGCACTAAACTTGCAATGCATACAAATTTCTAAGCGGAGAAATTGCAACGCGTAAAAATATGACACGAAGAATGAGAAATTAGAAATTTAAATTTCAAGATGCAATAATTTCAGTGCATAGAAATACAATCACGTAGAAACTTGAAAACTTAAAACTATCGGGGCATATCAATTTTCTTCCTCGATTTAATAATACTGATAAAACCTGGCAATCTATTTAAATAAACTGTTTTTTCTTCTATCGTACACAAACTTTTCTTGTTCACTATGATACACAGGTAGCAAATGATATTGAAATCAGGCAACTATTCCTTCAGGTGTTACGTAATATGAGGATATTTGACATGCACGGCGTATGTACGTGATGAAATATTGTCGATTTGTTTGGCACAGTCTCGGGGAAATCAAGTGAATACGAAATGCTAGATGGTGTTTCGCGATGAATACTTGTTTCGCTTATTGAACAGACCATCTCTATACTTTTCATACATAACGTGAAACTAGCAGACAAGCACTGATTTAGATATGTTAATCCAAACAACCATATAAATTGTGTTATGTTTTATTTGCTGGACCGGCTAAACAATGTGGAAAGTATTATTAATAATTTTCTCAATTTATTTGGAAATACTTCATATCATAATGCATGTGTGTAAGAAACTATCACGTCTTAGAATTGTTATGCGCCCTGAATTGCTTTGCTCTGAAATTTGAAGGCATTGTAAATGTTCACGCATCAATGATTTATAAGTTGGAATTTATACGCGTGAGAATCGCTGCGTTTTAAAATCTTCATACATTCAAATTTCTAAGTTTTGTAATTTCTTAATAACCCTCGCATACATCTATGAATTCAGGTCGTAACGGACCGTAACGGACCGTAGCGAATATTTAATATACTGTAACAAAGAAATCTAGATTATAGTTAATCTGCAGAGATAAAATATGGGATTTTTCATCTGATATATTTTGGTAATAACTTTCGTCAATTTCATTGGGTCAGTTCTCCAAGATTTCCGTAAAATGGATAGGAAAATATTACATTCAATGATTCAATTCAAAATCCCATATCGCCAAAAATAGTTTCACAAATTATGGTCCCATAATATTCGTGGATTTCACCCAACCATTATAACTATTATACTTAATTAAAAGCAGGATAATTCAACTTATTAATAACTTACAGCATTTTCAACAGAAAATTTATTTGATAATTATAATTGATATAAATTCTTCCTTTGTTTTAATTCCAGTGGAAATAGCTTTGACGATAATACATTTTGAATTAAAATTACAATGAACGTCATAATGCATACGTTCACATTGTTATGTAAATTCTTAAGTGGATCATCGGTGCCGAAAAAATGCCACAAAAACCACTATATGAGAAAAGTTGTTACGCGTTGTTTTCTAGTTTAGTAGATGCTAAATTTATATCGTAATTTAAAAAACTATTTTGCATGAAACGTACTTCTGAACAGTTTAATTGATGATATCAGTTTATACGGGCAAAACAAGACGAAAAAAAGGACCTCGTACCACGGTTGTATCAGAAAACTGAAAAACGAAAGTCTGAAAAGTTATCTAACAATATAATTTACATCACAGTGCAATCTCGTTGTTTAAGACCGAAAATTGGTGTGTGTATTTTTTTCCTCGCCCGCGAAAATAAATTGTTCAAACGATTGAAAAAAAGCAGCCGTCCGTACGCATCATCTTTTTTCAATCGTGGAAACAGTATTTAAAAATATTCGATTTAAATGACACCATATTTTAAATTTGATAAAAAGTTTGACGACCAGATTTTGATAAAAAATTATCCGAGTGGAAAGTAATTTCATTTCCAAAATTTATCCTTTCTCGACAGTTCCCAAAATAGATTACAAAAAACAAATGAAAATATAACGCAGGTTTAATAGGTTTAATAATTTCGCGTTTATCATTCCGCAAGGTTTTTCGTTTTATACATTCTGTACCTGTGTAATAACTTTTCCGTACGACCTGTGAGCCTAGATCTTCCCCTTGATTAACGCCATTTTCCAAAATCTTTTTTCATTTAAAAAATCTATGTACTTTCAACACCAACGAAAAAATTGGTCTTCTCTCTTTTTAATTTTTAACAAACTGTAATTGTTTCAGAAATTTTATACCAAAGGGTTATCAAAATACATAATAATTTTATTTTTTAAACAGTTTTAACTCATTGTTTTTACATTCGGTTTCTCATACAAAATAAATTATTTTATTTATCAATGCTATACAATACCTGCAGAATTTCTGAATATCAAAATTTTGTTAAAGTAACGTTGCCTTGTTAGAAATTGAATGAACTTGAGCTTAATTTAAAAAAAAAAAAAAAAAAACTCAAGTTTATCCGACACTCGGCTACACACACAACCGATCAACCGATCACTTATGGTTATACTATTATATCCGATGTTACATATTAGGCGTAGAAATAACTTTCTTCCAAAGAATTTCAATCGATTGCTATGTTCATTTGTTGCAAGATAATTTATCGATACTTTCCTCATTTTTGACTCACCAGACGAAATGGCGGAAGGTCATAGAAAATGAATGTTTCAATAATTAACTTTTCGTACCATTTTTCAAAGAAAATGATCATTTTGCCCAGAAAAAATTAAAATGTACGCATTTCTATGTACACCCAACAATTTGAACAAAAATGGAATTTCAATATGCCAGTTAACATTTTAAAGGCTTTTGGCTGGCAACGTCGAAGACTTAAAAGATTTGCTCGTGCAACTTTCGCGTGAATAATAGCATGCGAGTTGCAACATTTTCTTGATTGTCAGTATGTACCTTAATGACGGGACAGCAATAACCAAGTCTTGCTGTGTATAATGGCCCCGCCATTATCGTACCGCCGGCCTCGTTATCGTGTGACCACGCTGATATCTATGTACCGACTTCTAAACGCTATCACGCCGGGAACGTTCAGGTGACAACCCTAATTATCGTAAATATCCGTACCCGGTTTCTCTATAGCTCTATTAAACCGTAGGTAGCGTTTCCCCCTTTTTACAGGCGCGTTGCACTCTGAAATAGTTTGCCATTTCGAGGTTGCTTCTGAATTGGGTCAAGTTAACATTGGGTATTTGGATGGTTATCGAATACAGAAAAATATTAGGAGTATATTTTTTGTTTATTTGACAGTCACAATACTTGTGTGACAGTAAGGATATTTGACAATAATTAGATCAATCTTATTTTGACCATGGTGAGGTTATATACATATATCTAAATGATAAGTAAATAATGTGACGCTGATAGTTGATGAGTTGAAACGTTCTTAACGTTTTTTACTGTTTGACATTTATTACTGTTTGAGATTCGCATGGGTCAGATGCGTGGGAAAGTGCAAATGCGTGGTGGTCACTAAAGCACAGCTGATGTCATCTTTTTTAGTTTATTGAAACAATAACGCGCGATAATAATGATGAGCACTAAATATCTACGGTGAGATGTATGAAAAATAAGAAAGGCTACACGATTGTATTCATCCCGTGTAGCCTGCGATGAGCGAATGAGTTGCAAGCGCGTCGCGTCGCGAACGCGACTCCTACGCAATTATATTAATCGTGTAGCTTGAGTTTATAATAATTCGAGCACTGTGCATTGCACAACATTCACAAAAACTACTTATTCCGTTGGAACACTAGGTTAATCAAAAATACAGAGAACAGCCAAAGCGTGATGCTTGCGCAAGCGACGAGAACTTGATTCAGAATGGCGACAGCGGAAGCGTGGTCGCGAGCCCCGAAAAGGCCCGGGGTCCACACGCACGGACGCTGGTGACGTTGCCACGCGGCGTAAGTGCGTGTGTCCAGCAAGTGCTGCCATCGTGAGGATGCGGCTGCTGTTAGCAACCACCCTCTTCAATAATTACACTGAAATCCTTTGTTGAGACAAATCAACCCTTTCTAGAACGATCGCTGTGTCAATAAAGTACTTACAATCTGTGGAAAAGAGAATTATATTTTTAATTTCTTTTTCTCTGAAGAATCGTAAAGGTTATTCGTAGTTTATCAATTCGTTGAGTGAGAAATACGAATGAATTTTTTAAATGTATAATACATTTATTTCTAGTAGACGCATAACCTGGTGTCTCGTCCTAGCTAACGATCTGCTTCGAAGTCTCGGTTACGGTTCACCTTCGACTTGAATCATTAAGCCACTGTTTTGCCCGCTTATGAATCAATGGTCAGACCATTTTATTTGGGATGGGGCTGAGTTGTACTACTAGCTAACGGTTATGATGAATAGGTGAGGTCGAGGTTAATGATGATGTCAGACTAATTGATCATTGACGCCGGTTATACATTCTTGTTTAACTTTATATTTAATAACACTGACGCAGACATGTTGCACAGATTTGTGTCACAGGTTCCATTTTAGTTACACAATTTCCTTCTTTTTACTCTTAAATCGGACCAAGTGTTTAGTCTTTGAGCATTGAGGGATGTAAAGTGTTACTGTCACTGGTCCTTTAGTACTTGAGTCCGAACAAGTTTTAATCGAGTATGTTCCCCCTCCCGATTACTCGCTATGGACTGTTTTGATCTGAACCGAGTATTAACAAAAAGGATCCCGTTGGTCACTCAGGGATGCAACGGATTTAATTGAGTACCTCGGGTTCTACGTAAGGTGAAGGCTGCAAAGGTTATTTGGAATTTTTCTGGATAGGAAATTTTGGAGTAAAGACTTTCACTTAAACCAGAGTTGGAAGTGTAACTCACTAGACTAACTGAGTGATCTCAACTAGACTTGACGAACTGCTCTTTTCTGAACTGGAAACTAACTAACACTGGGCTTTGGGCCCTCCCACTACGGTGGTTTGTAACGGTTTTGGGAAAAGACAATGAAGGCCACATCTTGCATCCAGACACCCTTGTCGAGAATGTACTTGGAAAAGGGATCTGACAAACTTTCCCTTTCAAGTGTCTCTTGAACTGGACGGGGTCTGGTGCCAGATTTACATTCCCTTGTGGACAAGGTCTCCATTGTATCTGATGCAATCCGATATTTAGAACTTTCTAATCGTAAGGGTACATTTGCTTACATTAGAAATGTTTTGACTAAATTTATGGGTTTATTTCTCAAGTATTGCCAGTCCTAGCCAAGACGATTGCAGCATGTTATTTCTTAAAGAATTTACGAGTTTTTCGAGTGCGTCGTCCTGGCATCGAACTCGACAAAAGATGGGTAAAAACGTGGGGACGTAACACTGGTAATGGAGTGAATAATCATCCATTATTCACGGATATACTGGCATTCGTCATTAATGATTTACTAGCCGAGAACTGTTCGAATATCGAGTCAAACCCAGCGATGTCGACTCCCCAGGTTTTAAATATTTTCAAACGTTGAACTTTAGCGTAGAAATATCCAAGAGTGAGAATTTCATATATTATTTAATATCATGGATGAAATTTCTATATCTTGCGATTCTTATGCTTTGTTCGCAGAAAGCTCTACACAGTGTAATATTTTTGTGCAAATCTGTATACAGTAAAAAATAGAAAAATATAAGTATGAAAATATAAAAATACAAATATAAATACCTATGTCATTTCGGATTCCCAGCTTTTAATTTTTTCTCAAAAAAGCGCACACTCCAGGGATGATTGGAGCGAACCCACGCGGTCTGTTCAATGTTTTCAGCTCGAACAAGCTCCGACAAAATTTCGCAGCAGCGCCCTTTGAACCGCGTCGGAACGTTAACGAACGTTTCTACGCAACGAAGAGATAAAGCTGCCATTCGCTGACAGACCGAGTGTTCGACAGCAACGGTGCATCCAGTGAAATTGAAAGATAGAAAATTAGCACGTGCATACGCCGCTTTTCGGGGTTGTTTGGTATCCATCGCGTGAGAGATACTAAACACTAACGGTAGGAAACTGGGGCCGAAGGTACAGTGGCGGACAACACTCTTTGTACGGTTAAATGAAATTCATTTGAGTGCAGTTCATTGATACTTGAAAAATATTTCTAACCCTTGGACAAACAGAATGCGATCAAATACATGTGAATGTAATATAATCGAATTGAATGAGGTTTAAATTGAGTAATCAACTAAATAATTTGTAATTTATTACATCCCTGTTAAATAGTATAGTGAAATTTATATAAAGAGCTAAAATATTAAATGATTTTAATGGATTGGAATAGCGTTTAGAATGTAAAATACAAAATAAAGGTGGAGCAATAAAATTTCGCTCGTGCAGGGCATCGAAAGTTTTGTATTGTGATTTTGATTGATTTGAAAATTCACTGGCTTTGAAATTTCTATACCTTGATGTCGCGCGCGTTGAAATCTTGACGAGTTGCGATGTCCGCGTTTTAAATATGACGTAACGCTTGTCCATCCCATTGTTTTGGCAATTCCACGCCCTCGAATTTCTAGACTCTCGTCTACTTTTACTCCTTGAAGCATTTCCATTCTGGAGTTTTTACGCTTTCGGATGTTCACAGCGCGGAAATCTGCAAATTCAAATTTCCCGTTGCGATGTAAAAATGTTATGAAACCATCGGTACAAATAGCAAAACCATCGTTTTCATAAAGCTATCAGTACCGCGCGAAGCTTTTTCTAGGCCACTGTATGTATGTACGGATAGATATGTATGTATGTACGTGATTGCGCTACATCGGTGCTCGTGGGCGGCTTTTTCGGTGCACTTTAAAGGTGGCGTCCAAAAGCGGACCAATAACCGCCGCAGCTTGAAATTGCTTGTTTACCTGTCGCTATAAGATAAAGCATTTTAACAGATCGATAGGCCGAAGTTTATACCGTCCACGGACACTACTAATGGTTCCGGGGCTGTTTTTTCGCGAAAATATCTCCATGCCAGACTTTCATTTTCACGGCGTTTCGATGATCGCAATTTTATTGTCACGGTTTAACGAGAAACGTTTCGTTTTATCGGCTATAAAAACCGAAATGCCACTGAATTTATCAGTTTTATCATTCAGTAGAACGTGAATGCGATAAAACGTATAAAATAAATTAAGTTTTGTAATACGATGTTGTTGGTCGTTTTATTATATGAAATCGTGCACATTAGTGTTAAGTGACAACATGAGAACTCCGATCGTTTTTAATGAAAAGTATGAAGATGTGTCTACTTGATTAATTCGTCATCAAGTACCTAGTCGTTATAAAGTTATATCGCCGCAATTAAAGAATTTTGATTAACAACAATCCCGCATGGTTTGATTTCGTTGACCATAGTTTCATTATTAGGTTCATCTAACGTTGACAGAACGTTCTTTTTCATCAATTCCCAAATTCGAATCCCCAAATTCGAATAACTTGAACATTAACAAGGGTCCACGACGAAATAAAAATTGCAACGACGAAGATTATACAATTTCTGTTCGCGACTACAATACATATTCGTAAATGTAAAGACAGCCAGCGTGACGTACTATTCATTATATTGAATAGTTCTTGCTGTTAACATTTTCCTTTACATATTTCCGGAAATTATTCCATAAAGTTTTGCATTTATGTGTATCTGAAGATTGAAAAAGAGAATTAAATACGTTAATATTTTTGGTTTTCTGGATCTACCATAACAAATTTTAACATTGTATTTCTTAAAAGTAAATAAACCTCGTTTTGTAATGTTCGTTCATATTTTCCAAATAACTTTCTATACACGGGGAGGGCGCATAGAATCTTAATTTTAATTATGTAACATGAACGTTGCGTTTCAGATTCTACAACAGTTATTGTATTAGTTTCCTATACCTGTAGGTAGCCACAATACATTTTCATTTCCTTTCATATTTATCCGCAAATACCAGTATGTCACCCTTTCTTAAACATTATGTTTCGATCATATCTTCAGCATACATGTAAGGATGAACGATAATGAATAACATTACAAAGTCGACGTTCGAAATTTCAATAATTTAGATAACACTTCATTGATTTCTCTCAAAAAATTCTAATATATTTATTTATTACATTTATTGTTTTTATTTGTTAGTGTAGATTCAAAATACTGAAGGACAACGAGTCAAAGCCTCTTTTATCCCATTTCTCGTTTCGGTTGTTTTAAAAGTTCGCTTTCATCAAAAAGTTCCATATTTGTTACACACGTAGGTATACGAAATGCAAACACGAAGATGTCGGCACAGTTGCTTAGAATGCCTCGGTGAATGTATGCCTTAATCTTTTAAGCTTCCTACTTTTCTATGCACTTGCTTTGCGTGTGTTTTACAACTGGAATATTTTTCTGCGTATAATTATCGTTACTGTTCCCAGAGACATGTGTAGATTGAATTGTAAATGGGAATGTTGATTATATTTGATATGGAAAAATGAGCGAAAAATATCATCTCTACAGGCAGATACGGTAATTTTCTGAAATTGTAAATTCCCAAACACGAAGGAATATACTGTCGAGTCGCTGGTTGGTTAAAGAATTTTACGATCGTGTGGATAAAAAGAATCGAAGTAAAAATCGTCAAGGAAAGTTCGCATGAACTAATTACTTGTAAAGATTGGACGGCGGAGAAATTTCGGGATTGACAAACTTTTAAATGTGGAAGTATTGACCTGGCGAAACTTCGCGAAGCGACATCTGTTGAAACACCCATTGACATTCTCTGAATTCCTTAAGGGGGGGGGGGGAATAAGGGTTTGTAGGTCGATTTTTTTGTTGCTTTCTCTTATAGCTAAATATGTCGAGAGTACGGTCCCAAAATTTGAAGGTAATCGGAGAAAAACTCCCGAAGTTATTGACCAGTTAGTCGTTATATTTTCGGTCGAACGTTTGCCGCTCATTGTCAGTGATTTGATAATAGTAGTGTGGGATAGGAAAATCTGATTTGCGCGATTAAGAAGTGTAAATGAAAAGTGTTTAGACTGAGTGTCGAGGTGACACAAAAATGCGGGGAAACACGGAGAAACAAATTACTTAGCGGCAAAGGGAAACGCACCGGAAAAGTGATCGATAATTTGAGTCGATACTACGGAACACGTTTTCAAAGTCGGTGACCACTGCCATTTAAAAAATACTTCACCGATTCTTTTCAAACTTGGTACATACCTTCTATATATAAAATACCTACTCCCAACGTAGAGTATGATAATTTTTTATTCATTAAAGGGTTTTTCCAACTACAAAATGACGGAAATTTTAGTGAAAAATCGCAGTTTTTGCTTCAAACTACCACCAATAATTTAAAAATGAAAAAATAACAATTAGAGAACGTTGAGGGGAGAATTTAGTCATTTTCTAACTAAATTTTATTGTAATATTGATTTCTGATAATTTTCGGCTGAGATACAGTGATCAGCGCAAAACGAGTTTTTCGAAACGCGCTCTCGGAAAAGCTCCGTCACCGGCGTACTTGTTGATATTTTGCAACCAAAAAATTACATAATGTTGTGGAAATACTAATATATAATGTGCAAAAGGTACGAATAAATTTGCTTTATTCATACGACCGAAAAAAAATCGCAAAGAAAGTGTTATTTTTTACCATGAAACTCTAACTCCCCCCTTAAATGACTGTTTACAGAATAGAATAATAAAATCTATTTATCCCGCCAACTGTCTCGTTTCATATCCCGTGAGCGATGTGGCCTCCGTGCCGTTGGAAGTAAATATTAAAACGTCCATAAAAAAGGACAACTGAAACTTAGAATAAAAAACAAACCATCGTTTGCTTTCGTTATAATTCGCAGCCAATTAGCGCCGGCGAGAAATCACAGTTCTTACGCTTACTAATAAAATTTCACGAGCGAACTAGCGAGCGGGAAAGAGAAAACTAATGTCGGTACAACGGCCAGGGCTGATGCAACAATGAACGAGTAATATGCCTATCAGAATATTGCGCTGGTAAGGAAACGTACGAGGGAAGTAGATCCAACCGACTGGAAATTATTCAGATAAGAAAAACGAGGGAAATGCCGAAAGCGAGGGCCAGAGGAGTTTCCCTGGCTAGCGTTGTACTGTTTCCTCGGTAACTGAAAAATGGCTAAGGTTGCATGTAACAGGAGAAAAAGTGCAAAGGCGTGGAACGAGATGCAAACGGTCTGGCAGAAGACAATTTCGAAAGTTTGAAAGTTCAAGCTGGAGGCGTGCTTCATACGGGTCTGGTTCGTAGTTTCTCTGGGAAGCAACGTCAGCGAAAGGTAGTTAAACACGAATCATCTCGCTCGATTAATGCCGCTTGGACTGACGGAAAGGAACGCGTAAACGATGAAACATATTCGTTACATTTGAAGAGGGATCACGCGAAACAGGTCGACGTTTTATGTTACTTCGAGTTGCCGAGAAAGTTTGCTGGATATCTGAATTTTTTACAGACAAATTTCTGCGGCGACTTCCTCTGAACTTTGTCGGGACTTTTAATGCGAAAGTGGACTTAACGTGTTATGGATACCGTTTGGAAAATTGAACTGGTTAATTGTTTCGCATGCAGATCCGACATTTGCATAGAAGTGTGGAGCGAGTGTAAATTGAAAATTTCTACGCGGCGCGGTTGCTACGTTTGCGAAATTCGGACCGACGCCGACGCTGCCCTCGAATATTTCTATACCATGTAATTTTGCTGGTTTGAATGGTCGGTCATTGAAATTTGTCCTCGTCGTTGCATCGATTCTTCGAATCTTCGGCAATTGAAATTGCTACACGTTGAAACTGTTCCAGCTATACAATTGTTAGCCCCGAAATGTAGATGTACATGCCGAATAATTAAACGCAATTACTTAATTTTGTTTCTAACAGTGTTGTAAAACGTTTCGTCAATTCGCCAATATTTCATTGTCAAATTGAGACGAATTGGTACGCGCGTTTTTAGCAAGTACATTCGTAGACGATCAAACGAAAGCCCCGAAATGTCTAGAAATTGTTGCTTGCAGGCCAAATGAAGGGCAACATTTGCTTTGGCGCCATAGCAATCAAATTCACCAGAGTTTGGTGGTAATTGCTAGATCGCACCGGCGAAAGCAAGCAAAACTGTGTAATTTCGTTCGTAAAAACTTTACAAATTGCACTTTCTTCGAGCACTCGCTGTCTATTTTTTGGTTTTTCGTGGAATGTTCGCTATGAGCATTTGCTTTAATTTTATTCGTCAAGTTTTTTACGCATTTTTTAACCGTGTGTTCCTGTCGCGCATTTTATTAAGAACACCTAATTCGTAGCTTATTTCATTTGAATTCTAAGAGGAAAGCCTAGATTTTGTAGGCATTTTATAAACTACTTGGGTCCACTATCAACTTCAAAATTTGCTGCCTGAATAAAAGCATTAGCATGGAATGGAAAATATTTTATTATCTTTTATTTCTAACCGTTCGCAAGTCGTACACTGATATTAGCTTTAATGTAAAAATTATTGCGGTGTATATTCGTATCAGTGCTTCGGATTACAATTATTTTAATAAAAAAAGAGACAAAGCGCTAGAAATCGGTTGTATTAATTGCTCCTCCCGAGCGTTGGAATTATTGATTGCAGAATTTTTATGCATGGAATAGCTACGGTAATAACCATCGTGAATATCAGCTCGATAAATCTTGCGTCGTCCCACTATTTGTCTGGTTGGGAAACCATTTCTGCTTTCATTTACTCGTATCTGTAGTTTCCAATTAAAGTAGCTCTCTGTTGGATATATGACAAAAAGACTTGCAATTCAATTTCATCTGAGCCTCGGATGAATACAAAACCTCTATATTTAATTCACAAGAATATGGTACACTAACGATCTAAATTAAAATTCATTTGTTTGACCAATTTTGCGATCAGTTTTAGCGAAACTTTCTACACTAAATAAATAAAGCTTGAGTAGCATTTCTGAACATCGTTAAAATACAAAACTTTGTTAAAGTAAGCGTAAAACTAGGCACGTAGATTCGTTTCCAATTATTGGACAAACCTCGACACATTTCAAAATTCCTTGAAAAGTGTGGTTTTGCGCGATCAGTTCTCGATACATTGAATTTTCGTGCCCCGAAATTTGTAAATCTTCAAAGTACTGGACCTTGAATTTGTCGACCGTTAAAATCGTTTAATTCTAAAGTTTCGGCACCCAGAGCTGTGTAGGCATACAAATTTATGCGCAATTTAATTCTTCCACCTCAAAGTGCGTAGATTTTTAATTTTCGGCGCGTCGAAGTCTCTCTAAGTTTCGAAGTTTCGTGCACTTTATAATTTCCACAGAATGTCCACATTTCATAGTTTAAAAAACCTTCCATTCAACTATTACGATTTACTCCTCGTGATTTTCCATCTATTCTGAATACTCGGTTTCGAATATATCTTTTCGGACTGACTCGCATATTGCCCATGCGAAATATCTGAAAATTCATTGAAATATCGGAGTCGGTCGTGGCAATAAAGCAGAAAATTGTAATCCTACGTACGGGATCCGGTATACGATCTCAGGGAAGAAAAGACGGAAGGTGAAGAAATAAAAAATGTAGCACGCGGAGATATGCATACACAAACAGGGCCGTATACACCCCAATGAGCAGAGACTTAAGGGAATAGAGGAAATCTCGCCTGAAATATGGTGCCCGAAAAATTCTTGGTCTAGAAACTTCGAAATGAACGGAATTCAAAATCGTAGTGCATTTCTACCCATACCAATTTCACAATCAGTATATAAAAGCTCGACGTTGCGCTAACTTTGCGGCATTCAATTTTAACTGTTTTCTTTTGATTCACAAACCCTACAATCTTCGAAATCCAGAAACTCGAAAACAGACAGATTTCAAAGCCTCAGAAATTGAATCCGCACAAATCATAAAAAATTAAAAATCGCAAAAACTTTGTTCCGCAGAATCTGCACAAGTTACAAACACCTACGTACATACACGAAATTTAAGCCCCATATCTTTGAAAGCCCAGCCAAGCTTTCAACCCCATCGATTCCTAGCGTAACAATCTTTTAATCCCTTTTTAATCTCTAGTAAATTCTTGCACGCCTGCCAAACCTCGCGCATCAGACCAACCCTCCTAGATACACCCCTGGCTGGAGACCTACACAAGTAACCAGAACGTCAGAGTTCAGGGGGAAAGTGTAAAGCGAGACAAACGTAGAAGCGGTGTACGCTAAAGGAACGTGGGTAAACGGGCCGCCAGGTGATGGTTGATGAGAGGAGGCCAAGCGAAAGGGGTGAAGCAAGGTTGACAACGAGGGTAAAAAGAAACGAAAGAGGCGGTAGGTCAGGGAGGTAGATTTGCAGTTTGAATTGTTCGCGTCTCGTTTGTACATACACGTTGCTGGCGATACATCGCGGCATCTGGCCATTCTTCCTGGCTAAAAACTTGAGTGTGTCGGCTGCCTTTGTGCCCCGAAAATTGCCCTTTCCAGGGCATATTTTTACCTTCATGCCGGAGGCTAATGGGCACCTGTGCGGAGAAATTAAAACCCTGGGTCGGATTACGGTATTTCGATTCCGTAACGCGGTTTTTACTCGGGGAATCGAAAACAAGGTTCTTGCGACAGTGGCCCCGGAATTCAGCGAGTAGGGCGAGTCGGTGGATTTGATATTTTTTTCGGGCAGTGAATTTAAGGGAGAGGAATATAAATCAACCGCTTCGTAGAAAAATGTAGATCCACGGTTTCCAGCCACTGTCTTTTTGACCCAGGTATTGTTAAGTGTTACACCATTTTCCTGCCGTGTATTATTGAGAAATTAATTTGAAATCTAACAATCTAGAGTACTTGGCGTTTATTTCTGTGGTGCACCTGCGCCTCTTTCGGCATAATCGACTACAGTATTCCATTAGATAGTAAATAAATATCGCACGAATTGTCGCAAGAAATAAATGAAATATAAAGTTTTGAACAGATCTCAGCGCGCAACAAGAAATGTATTTCACGGGATAATAATTTCAGAACATAACTCGATCGATCAGGTATGCAATGCTATTCTTTTTCCAACTGGAAATTCCGCGTGAAAAATTCTTGTTAACAAAGCGTGAACGAGTGTCGCGTTCTTCGCCGGAGTTTGTAAAATGTGGGCGTCGTAATTATTTACGAAACGTCTCGTTTATTTTTATTTTTCCCAGAAATACATATGTGTGTCGCGATCGTATGCATCCTGTGTTATTTTCAATGAAAATCTAAGCTTTGAATGGCGGGGTCGTATTCGGAGATAGCTGGACGTAAAAAGAGAAGCAGCACGTGTGTCAGCTCCGAAGTATTACGTGTAGAGTAATTAAAACGTTTCAGAGTGTGCCGTTTCAGACTGTACGACAACAAAATTATGCAAGTCGTGAATGCACTCGCCACGCTCTACTTCACGATAGCTTCTTTTCCTGTTTATGTTGATTTGCAACGCTCGAGATTGCGCTGTTCTAATTATTTACGCAATTACATACCCCACGATATAAATAAAGAATAAAACAAAAGAAAATCTATATTTACCGCCTGAAGAATTTCTACGCTACGGGGTTTAAAATGTCGGCCATCAAATAATGTAATTTGGTAACAAGTGTTTATCCTACACAGACATATAATATTAATGTATGTACATATGTACACGCAAGAAAATTCAAATGACGTGGATGGAAATTTGCAGTCGAGGAGTTATCGAGGGTAATGAATTTTAAATAGTTTTTTATTTATTTCAACTCGGTCTGACATTAAAATTAAATGGGATAGTTTATTTTTGATAGGACTGTTAATGAGTGTGCGGTGTTAAAATTACGTATGTTACATCGTGTGTGTTGTTTGCGCACTATTGAATATCTATTCATGTACCTTCAGCGGCTTAAAATTATCATGCTGTGGACATTTTTCTGATTTAAAGATGTTTCGGTATTTTTAGGAATAGCAAGTGCGGCGAGGAAAAATTCCTACGTTATACGATTCGGCGATTCAAAATTTCAGGGACATTTCAATGGCGGTTTAAGATTTGCCAACGATTGAAAATGTAACTGATTGCTATACCTGCGTTTGCAAGTTTCTCAAACAATTGAATAAACATATTAAATAATTCTTTAACATTTCATTAAATGATTCTTAACTGAGTTGCATTCAAACGAGAAATATATTTCACTCAACCTATAAACGATATTTCAGGTCCAAATTTGTTGCTGCTTGAGATTTTCTTACCATTTACGGAATCATTATGAAGTTAATTCGCGCGTCGCAAATGAACGTGAAATGAAAAATCGGAACAACAGATGGGAACAATCTAATAAAACCATTGCTGATTTCCAACTTACAACTTGTTAGAGAGACTCTGTGTCATGCAAAATCCAGAAACAATGCGGAATGTCAAGCTCGTCATTGTTTTGTCTGAGAAATAGCTCCAGAAGTGTTTATTACGACACTGGATGGCATTAAATTATAATAAAAGGTGCCACGTTTATGCGACTCAGATATTTCTGGTTTTATGAAAGATTTAAAAAAAATTAGATTATTCGATTTTTGCTTGCATTCCTAGAACTTTTTATGAGATGAAAAGAAGCCAGTTTAATTATGAATTAAATTTTTTACATGCACGAATGTCTTAAAAAATAACACAAAAAACTGTAAAATTAATTTTGATATGTCATAGAAATATTTATATGTATATTGTAATAATAGTTCAAATGGTGATAACTTCAGTTAAAAGAAAAATGTGTACTAACCGAAAAGAAATTAACGAAAGACAGATAAACAATGTATTAAATTAACTTCATGCTGTCACACGATTTTTTCTTGCTCCGTTTAATTAATATGCAGGGAGAGATTCTATGGCAAATCAAAGTTTACAGAACACTCGACGTAAAACCATCCTGATTTGATGGCTCCGCGTGGTGTTGTTCGCCTTCAATTATCTAAAAGGACAGTAATGTCATTCCACATATCCGGCGACGAAACTTGTTTTGTCGCTCTGGAAAAATTGACGTTTATGGAAATTGTAAAATTTCTTCTAACGGCACGTCATTATTCATAACTAATATTAAGCTGCACGCCTCGTCAACGTCTATGTTCCTTGCGGTCTTGTTTTGTGTTGTTTACATTGGCTTTCTGGGTTTTTGTATTTATGCAAACAGAGTTACCCGCGAATTTTCTGTTTTCTTTTTTCCGTCAAAATGAATTTTTTTCCGGGAATTCAAATGATTTCAACGCCAGTGTAAAGAATTTCACCGGAAACAGAAGTGAGCATCGAAATAAACGGGCGTTGAAATTTTAATTTGCAGAAACGCTGCGGCGCGGTCGTGTAGAAGTCTTGAAGGGCAAGTTTCGTGGCGTTGATATGTTAATTTATAAATACTAGGGCGCGTAGAGATATTCAAGCACCGAGCATGCAATGCGTAGAAATCTCACGCGTACGAATTTCAAGCGGCAGAATTTTAATTAACACAAATTTCAGAGCGCAATGCGAAAAAGCTCGAATCGCAGAAGGTGCATTTTGTCGTAATTTCACAGAGCAATGAATACGAAAAATTTGCAATAACCTTAGGCACCTAAACACACAAACTTTTCACTCGTGGAAATTTCCGGAAAAATTTGATCACGTCCAAATTTCGATACACACAAAATTCGGTAGATCTCTATATAAAATGATAACGTAATGCTTCTTCCGAGAAACACCTGTGATGTTCGCCAGCACTTTAACATTCCGGAACACGTACCATTTGAAGTAGCTGCGGTGAACATGCAAAATTAAAAAGAGATATTGTTCCGAATAATGGACTGGTATCTTGGGAAATTTCAAGAGATGTAACGCAACGAGTGAGGAACGTGTATCCTACTTATTATACGGATATAGAGAATGATAGATTTTAAGATCTTTATAAACTCAAATATGTCAAATTTTCGATCGGGCTCTATTGTAAACATCAACATCGTAAGAAAAATCAATAATTATGGTTCTGTAAACCACCCTTTTTATTGCGCATGCTCGTTAAATTGAAATAGAACCTAATTTCTTAAAAACAATTTCCTTGTTTATAAAATTCGTGCCAAGAATCGGAGATTTAAAAAAAACTGTATGTGACGTCACTCCGTCCAGAGGTCGCCCCCGCCTTGCGATAATCTGTAATTAACGACAATTACTCGACACTCTTTGTCTTCCGCTCACTGAGTGTATACGTATAAACGGCCGTGCCGATTTATCTCTATTTTCCCGCGCCTTCGCGAACAATATTTTCTATTTCCTCGTCCGGGCCTAGCCGACGAATCGAGTTAATTATTCCGTAAAGACTGGGTTCATCCCTTGTTTTATTGACTGGTTTTATTGATCCCTTGTTTATCATCCCTTGTTTATCCCGTGTATTTATTAGTGCCAAGCTTCGTGTTTGTATAAATATATTGTACTTTGTGAACATTTGAACGGTGCCGTTAATTTCACTCCTCGCTATCGACGAGATTGACGATCCTCCCTTTACCGCCTTAATCGGGACGAGACTGTACGCGATTAAACACTGTAAATCCAACGACTATTACTGTTAACAAAGTCTGAGAACCTGAGCAGCTTTTCAACTTGCAGCGTTAATGTCTTTTTATCAAACCTTTCTTTCCTGGTGAGGTGATAAAAGAATTTTATTCGGTGACCTGTAATTTCGGTGTTACCATTTTTCAAAGCTTGCTTTCACTTCGACTTAAAGGCGGGTATCTGGGGAAGCTGTGGTTTACGGCCCCGTTTATTGGACATTTTTCATTCTTAGATACCGATATTATTTTCAAAATAATATGAAACAAACGTATATTATTTTCAAAAACAATGACGTGCTTCTATACCTCACCAATAGCGTTCATTTCACGCTTTCCTCCAATCGCAAATAAATCGAATCCACGTAACTTTTCCACAAAATCCCCCCCTCCCCTTCTAGTAATGAAATACGGTCGCCTACCGTTAATTTCTCCTTCGTGAAAGATTACCGTTACGCAGCGATTATAAATGTTCCTTTCACCCAGAACTGTGACGTCATTAGAATTACTCTTTCATAGTTAATTTCCGCGCGCGTAATAATACGGCTAATAAAGTACGTGTTACGCGCCCGTTCGACGACAGGAAACGAAAAGTTTTCCGCCCGCAAATTACGATACGTTGTAAATACACGTAGAGGACCGCGTGGGCACGCCAACCACTCGTTTACATCATTTCTTTGTTTGCCGTTCTATTGCGTCGCGGCGCCGACATTTATTATTTATCCATATGTGGCCGGTACAATGTCACGTCGAAATCTGCGGGATACTATTGCTCGAGTTATTATTTACAGATTCGTTTCTTTTACAGATTCCAGCGTTATGAATACGCGAACCATTGCGTTAGACCTTTGACGGAACTCGTACTATGACAATAACATGTATGCTGTCGACCGTAGTACGACGTCCTTTTATAAACAGGGTCTTGCCGAACTGGAAGCATAGCGGACCTTTTGAGGATCGATAGCACGTATCAAAAGATGAAAAAAAACAATAAACTGATGTCTACAAATCACCCTCTGTCGAGGTACACCCTCTTCTTGAAGAAGTATTACGGAAATTATATCTCTAAAGTGGCAGATCGCAGAGGATGCGTTTCTCTTGTAATGTTATCAAGAGAGATCATAATAATTTATAAAACAACTTATATATTTATCTTCGAAGAGAAACGTGATGACCAGTTCTCCTAATTTTTGTCCAGCTATTAAACACCTATTATTATATAAGCAATCGAAGTTGTTTGAAATAAAGAAAATAAATTCTAGTTTGCTGCTGCAACTGTAGCCGATAGAACCAATCACGTGAAAGATACAGTCTTTGTAACAAATCGTAGAACAAGGTCTTTTTGATTTTAGCAACAATTCGGCGATACATTCGTTTCAAAGAAATTAAATTGAGTATTCGATAGGAGTGAAATTAATAATTTAGATTTGACAATTAAACGTTAGGGTTCGATGTCGATTTTATTTCGATTAAGGCTACTGAATAAAAGTATGGATGGCTATTCTAGTTTCAATGTTATTTATAGTGGTTGATATTATTTTACTAATTATTCGTGTTCTGAAAATTATTACGTTAGAATTGTAAACTTAAGAGTAATGGTTTGTAGGTCGATTTTTTTGTTGCTTTTTCTTATAGTTAAATATGTCGAGAGTACTGTCCCAAAATTTCAAGGTAATCGAACCAAAACTCTCGAAGTTATTGAAGTTAGTCGTTATATTTTCGGTCGCGCGTTTGCCGCTCAGTGATTTTATAACAGTAGTGTGGGATAGGAAAATCTGAATTGCGCGATTAAAAAGTGTAGATTAAAAGTGCTTAGACTGAGTGTCGAGGTGACACAAAAATGCAGGGAAAAATCGGAGAAACAAATTACTCAACGGCAGAGAAAAACTCGCCGGAAAAGTGATCGATAGTTTGAGTCGATACTACGGAACACTTTTACAACTTCCACGTTGTCAAAGTCGGTGACCACAGCCATTTAAAAAATTCCGATTCTTTTCAAACTTGGTACATACCTTCTATATATAAAATACCTACGCTCAACGTTGAATATGATAATTATGTTTTACATTAAGGGGTATTTCCAACTACAAAATGACGGAAATTTTAGTGAAAAATCGCAATTTTTGCTTCAAACGTCCACCAATAATTTAAAAATGAAAAAAATAACAATTAGAGAACGTTGTTCTAACTAAATTTTATTGTGATTTTTAATTCTGATAATTTTTGGCTGAGATACAGTGGTCACCGCAAACCCCTTTTTCCAAAGGCGTTCTCGGAAAAGTTCCGTCACCGGCTTATTTGTTGATATTTTGCAATCAAAAAATTACAAAGTATTGTAGCAATAATGGTATATAATACAAAAGGTGCGAATAGGTTTGTTTTATTTATGCGTCCGAAAAAGAATCGCAAAGATAGGTTTCTTTTTTACCCTGAAACCCTTACCCGCTCCTTAATTCGCTCATTATTCCAGCCGTGTCGTAAGTGTTGTATCTGTAAATAGCCTCTAACATAGAAATAATCACTTTTGTATTTTATTAACAAGAATAAATGCAACTTAACGGTACTAATCGCAGCAGTTGTATTTTTTTTTATCAAACTTTGATCTTTTCCGGTTATATTGCAATCAAAACCTGTTTTCTACGACTTACCGTTTCGGAGATATAATTTTTTAAACTTTTTTTCCACAAGGGGTTGTATCTTCATAGGGGGTGGGTTTCGCACAAAACTTCTAAGACTTTTGTCTTATTCTTATGCATTCTATCCATATACCTAAAGTGTCCCAGGATTTTTGTTACACCCTGTATATGAAAATGGTCCAGTTGGAATGTTTTTTGGTTAATTCCTGCCTTTTTTCTGATTTTGTAGCTTTAAAAGAGGTTTTTTTAAAGCGACACATCTTCATAAACTTGCTTTTAATAATCGTCGCTTTACCGTGGGGCCTGCAATACGGTCTACTCTACTTTCATTAATTTTGCTGTAATTTCTTCAGCAGCCATTTGTGTATTTCGCTTGCCCAAGACTTCGATGTATCCATCTTCTGCTTCGGTGGTCTTTCGAAGCCTGTCTGACCTTTTTTTTTGAAGACAAATCCTCCGTATCACGATACCTCGCCACAGTATCGCGGATCGCAGACTTCGAAATCTTCGTTTTTGCAACTATTTTTCTAATAGAATAGCCTTCATTAGTTAGAAATATAATAGCGGCCTATCATTAGAAGTGATAGAAGATCATTGGAAGTCTCAAACTTAAACTAAATTATTCCGAACGTCTGCGTGGCGCTGCTATCGTGTTTTTCAGTCTCAATTGGCCAATATCCACTGTATGCTATGAAAACGCATACAAATTTATACAAGGAGTATACTAAATAGATAAATGCTAAACAATATACCAAATAGAATGTGAGAAACGAACGGATTGGAGCTAAAATCGTCTAAAACTGTATAACCTCATATCGCTTCTATATGTACGTTCTTACTTCGCTTTATAAAACCTTTTCGACAGTATTAATTAATAAATATGGCTGGTCTTACCCAAGAACAACATCAAGATTAAGGGACAACATAAAAAATCTATAAAAGAAACTAAATTTAAGAAGTATTTAGGCGAATTTGGCAAATGCATAAGAGTCCGGATACTTTTGTGCGGGGGTGTATGCGTTCAGTGTTTCAACAGTTGTTTCCAAACCATTGGGAATGTCGATTGGAATTTTATTTACATTGAATTGAGCGAAGATATCAATCATTCGGCGTGTATACAGATTTTAACATTGTTCAAAGGAGAACAAGGACAGGATTTTCTCAATTTTAATAGACACAAAGTGCAAAATTGTTTGCTGTCCGCGTTACTTATTTTCATGAATAAACATGTGCACTAGTAAACGTTTTGTCACCAGCTTCTTCTCGGATAACTCAACTTTCTCAATTTCTGAAAATTACGTCTGTTCGTCGCTGTTCATTTCTCACCCTCGGATTCTCTTCGTACACACGATATTTTCCTAAACGTTCGATTTAAGTGGCCGGCCAATTCAATAAGAAGAACGAATTTCATCCATTGAATAGAACATAAATTTTCTATTCCGCTTTGACAGCTCTTTTAGATGTCGTTTACTGAAACTGCACCTTCGCGATTCCTGTCTTTTTTCGCGAACTTTTCTATTGATTCGTTACACTTTGTCCGCGTGATTGATGTTGCTCCTCGATCTCCTGAATCCTCTATTATTCCCTGGGAAAACTCGGCAGCAAAGGTGTTTTCGGCCACCGGGAGTCCGTGTGCTCTAGAGGCGAGTGCTCTAAAGGCGAGTCGAAAACGATGTCGAAAACGGCGGGAAGAGTTGTAACAGTTCGAAGCGGAAGTGTATCCACGGGATCGGTTTTTCAAAGTGGATCGGGGACAAGGAGGATCGTTTGTTGAGAAACGACTGCTGTCAAATGTACTCCGGCTAGATTACGTCGGATTCTACCTGGCCGAGTATATCGCCGATAAAAAATCCGGTTGACACACCGCCCGAACGGCCATCATGGGAAACTTGAAAACGTCGAGGAGTTTTACCGTGCCGCAACCTGACAATAGTCGTCTTCCATTCGAGGAAGAGAATTCCCAACACGTTTTACGCCGCGATTTATGTTATTCGATTACGAGAATGTCCGAATAGTGGACAGAATTGAAACGGGGATGATTTGCGTGTCTACTTGATTTTTTTCACGGAAATTCCAGAAAGATTAAGTTAACAGAGATTCAGCGATCTTCTTGACGACGCCGAAATGGACTTTCCATTCGAATCTGGTGAAAACTGCTTTGGAAGTTATTAATATTTGAATTATGCCTGTTTGATTGTTTATAAACTGTGGAGTATCAGGAGAGTAATGTTTTCAAAGTATGGGAGTCTCTGCAAGTTCAATTTGTTATTCTTGAAATTCTAATTCTTAAAATACATGTGCCGTGCTTTGAATATGCTGTACTTTATTACGACGTTTCGCAAAAACTCGATGCGTCGTTTTGTTCCAAACAAAATGTAACCATGCTCCAGGACATTCTATTTTCTCTCTATTCGTAAAGTATTAAAGAATTTTTAAAGGAGATAAATTACGAAAAATACGCCGATTCGCCGACTGTATTTTAAATTACCTTATCCCGGACGAAATTTGAACGATTACTTTGCATCTTCACAATCAAACGTTGCTACGAAAGTTCGGAAAACGTCGTAACAATGTTTCACAAATTACTAGCCGAAATGGAGTTTCTCTTTTACGATAACCAGGCTGGAGAAAGTTATTTGAAGTCCGATCCGCATTCGCACAAGTTTCACGAAACTATGTTGAAGGCCATAGTGAATGATGCACTGAAGGCATCTAGATTTGATATACGGACGGCGAACTTTGATCCTGAATAATTCACAAACTTGTTGGGCAATTAGAAAGTGGAGAACACTCGGTGTGTAATAAAACTTAGGTATACGGAAAATCGAGGAATGTATTAACATCTTCTTCGAGAAGGGAATACAATACCATTAGCGAAAACGATGGAAAACTTGTATGAATCTGAATCGTTACAGGAGTTTTCTATTTCTTATATCTCGTCTGATTTAAGAAATAAAATAGTGATATTTTAATCCGCGTCAAAATTTGTTGTATGGAAATGTGATGTGAAGTTTTCCAGAAAGGAACTTCTTTTGGCGGAGCTTCTATGATTCATGCTACTTTGAAATTTCAAGTTTGCGATTTTTGCGCAACCAAATTTTGAAGTCATAGAAATTTTGGAGGCTATGCACTTCGATGCGTAACGTTCTACTAAAAGAAATGAATACTTCAAGGAACAATTTAAAAAAATACTTAATAATTCTCGTAAAAATTCGTCATACGTTGGAATTGCAACGCTAAAGGTCGCCAAAGTTTCGAAATGTTGATGTCCAGAGTATCCGATACCAAGATACGATAACTCAAAGTGACTTTCAAACACACACATTTTCACGGGTAACAATTTTACGCTCCTGCTGTTAAATTCCTCTGAAGATTTTACGACGAAATAAACCAGCCAAACTTACACGGCTTCACCGTTTTAGTTGCAACAAATAATTCATCTGGTTTCCGCTGTGCCATTAAACGACTGCGTTCTCGGACTGCGTCGAAGCTTTCGCATTACGTGTGCGAAAGTAACATACTTATTAAGCCCGCAGTAGGTTGGAGCAGTTTGTGTAAATTTAGTGGAATTTAGGTTCATTCTGTAAGGTAATGATAAAAAATCTTCGTCCTTCTCTTTGTCGCGTTATGATTATAATTAAAAGCTATATTATCGTTCTACGGATAATACATTTGAAGGATATTTAAATACCAGCGTAACAGATTATTTTTATTAGAAATACAGTCATTGGATCAATTCATTAGAAAGAAATGGAGAATTGTTCATACGTACCCTGAGACTTTGTTGTAATTGTGAATATTCCACAACACGAAAATTTCAATGCACTCAAATTTCAAGGCGCAGAAACAGCGGCGCATAGATATTTAAAAAATATCACGCGTTCAGATTACTCGGTAAAAATGTTAACGTATCAAAGAAAAGCGAATACGTAGAAATGCCAGAAAATGCAAATTGTAGAATCTTCATCCGTCGAAAAATAGAAAAATAAGCAGATTGTGCTGATTAAAAACGGTGCCAGCGGCTTAACACAGCCCGTAGCATTAATGTTGGCGAAAACAATTCTATGATGTTCAAAGAAATTAACCGTTTTCCCTAAATTTAGAAAAGGTAAGTGTCATGATTTCCATGATACATCAAATAAGAATATCAGAAGTACAACACGCTCGACTGAACGTTGATGACACAATTGCCTGTTCTTCGTTCGAAGCTTTCCGAAGTTCCACTATCGATCTGGTTCTCGAAAGGGTCGAATTACACGCTTCGGCAGATGCGATACATACTTATCTACGGGCACTCCTACATTCGACTCGTTTCAAAGTTGGCCGCACGCGGAACTACGAGTAAATGTACATATGTCTTATAGTAGGTATGTATCTTTGAATGTTTGATTGTAGTGTCCAATGGTAGATGCTTGTCGTGAACGGCAGATATATGATTGTGGATGAATAAAGTCCCGTCGCGTGGAAATTTTCTTCGTGCGCATATAGCTCACCGTTCGAGAATAATACTCTCGAAATTTTCTCCAGAGCAACATTTTCAAGCGTCAATTCTTTTATGCGCTTAAATTTCTGTGCCAAGAAGTTTCTTCTGTGATAAAAAGTTTTATTCTTCTAGGATTTTACCCTGTAGAAAGAAAGTTTATGGAGAAAGACAATTTTTAAGCACGAGAATTTCTGTACACTGACATTTCTGAGATCGAAAATATTTGCACTTTAAATTTTCCAACAGCTCTAATTACTCCCGTAGAAAATTTGCATACACAACGACCTTCGAGCTTCCAAACATCGGTCCTTGCAGATCTCTACGCGTTTAGAGAAATTTTCAAATTTCGATGCCATGAAAAACACTCCTAAGTATTGTAAATTTTACGCGTTCCAATATGTGCGTTGTAAAATGCCTACGCCTTGAAATTCTTACGTGTTTCACTGTTCAGCTTTTGAGACCTATTTTAATACGTTGAAAAGATTAGGATCTTTCATAAATGATATTATTTGGCACGCCGGCAGTATAAAATGTACGCTCCTTCAATATCTGTCTTTCTATCTCAAATTTATATTCGAAACCATACCTTCTTCCAATATCTATCATTCAATAAACTAGACATAAATATCACATACAAGAAAAGCTATTTCTAAAAAAAATGAGCAATGCACCTTACACAATATATCTATAATTTTAGTGCATCAAGCACGCGACTGACATTTGGTTGCATCCTTTCACCGATTTCTCCGTTACTTAAGTAAGTAATTGTAGGTGATAAATATTTAAAACCGTATAATTCCAAGGATTAGAAAGACCCCGCTGATAATATCTCTGAAACTGATTATTCCAGTAATTAGGACATAATCAAAACTGCACTAATTATTGTTAAAATAAAAATTTCACACACTTTCGAGTATAATAAACTACAGGAATTACGTATGGGCACGTAAATAAATAAACAATTTGAACTCAACAAGAAAATGTTGATATTCGTCTAACAAAATGTCCTAAAAAGTTTATAATCTGCGTAGAAATGACGTGTGAACATTAATAAACAATCTTAGCTACGACGAACCATGTTTTGATCTACCAATAAAATACCTTCCCGCAAAGACGTAAAAATTCTTTCGAATATCGAAAAACGAAGCAACTGTTCGTGCTATAAGGCGCCAAACAGAATTACCCGTGGAATTCCATTTCAATTCTTACCTATCAGCGGAATCGAAATTTCTAGTATTTCGTCTGAACAGCGAAATCGAATGTTAAGACATTCAGGACACCGGAAGGAAGCACTTGGGACAATCCCGTTTTCAACGACGAGACCACGGCCGTATATATCAAGTTTAAAGGCGACCGTCTCGAGAAAGGCGGGCTTCGAGGTTTCCGCAATTGTCAAATTTCACGAAGCTGCATATTTTTTCGTAAAACAATCATTACTTAAACCCGTTCGGACTTGTTTGTCCAGAATTTTAACGATTACTTGATGCTGATTTCCGTAGGATTTGAAATTTACGAGTTACTGAAAACGATGAAATTTTAAAAAATTGTATATCATTGCTCGTGTATTTCATTGTTTGCATTACAAAATTTCTAAATTGTAATTGAAAAACCAAAAATTGTAATTGAAAAAATTCCGATGTATTATCAGGTTTGCAGTTCAAAATCTTTGTCGCTAGAGTGTCCGCGCATTCGAGTCTCTTTATCCTGATTTGTTCAAACCATTCCATCATTTAGCACACTAATACCGATTGTTTATTGATGAAAATACTACAGGGTACATAAATATCGTTGATTAAAATAAATACCTCTTTGCTTGATGAACAACCGCAAAGAAATTGTATGAAAAATAACAATATTGATAATACGAATTGTTTAATAAATATTTCATAATTCCTCGAAACGTATATAATAATATATCGTTTATTTACAAATGTTTGGCAGAATACAAAGAATCCATGTGAAACAGTTGTTATCAAAGGGTGGAATATTGACCAGTATCGCCGTGAATATAAATCGAGTGCTACGCGATTAATATTTAAAAGCGTTTTTATAGAAACGAAATAAACTGCGTGTTAAATTAAACGTTTGTACATACAAACCGCTGAACTTTACGCGTCTGTCCGGAGTGTTTTATGATCGATAAATAACGGCTCGTTGATACTGCTGATTTCATTTAAAAATAAATTTCAATGAGAATATACTGATCATTTAAACATCAACGTGTTTTCCACGTATCCCGTCAAAGTGGGTGCAAAAAAAAAAGAATAACGAGCGATAGGCAGTTTAAAACGTGTAATCCGTTTACCTGGAGCTTGACTCTCACGAATTACCGTTTCTCTTCCCCGTTACATCCACGGAAGCGCCCCATTTTTATGACCCCTGTTTTTATCACTTTTCAATTAATCATGAACCAACCAAAACTTCAAGCATTGTAATTGTGGGGTTATAGAAATTAAGCAGAGTGAATTCGTGTGAATCCGAGTGTTCTGGAGTGCATGAGCGTGTGTCTGGCAAATGTCGTTTTTACGAAAGAGAAAGTATGCAAGCTTATGGTGGACAAGGGCAGCGATCGAAGAGCGACCACCATGTGCGTTTCCTTGGGAAAACCCGGTCGACTCTTCGGCGGCGCACAGTGGACTGAGTGCCTCTTGTAACATTGGACATTTGGTAAAAAAAAATTAAGTTCAAAAATCCACTTTATCCAGAGAAATAAATCTGGATCGAACGAATCAGCTCGACCAATAAATATCAAGTCCATTCTAACGTATGAAACTACCGGAAGCTGTATTGACAATAGTGCGTTTATTTAAAAACACGA
Source organism: Mimumesa dahlbomi (assembly GCA_917499265.3). Lineage (NCBI taxonomy): Eukaryota > Metazoa > Arthropoda > Insecta > Hymenoptera > Crabronidae > Mimumesa > Mimumesa dahlbomi. The sequence goes on along the minus strand of OU824118.1, from coordinate 1,784,076 downwards.
TATCGATTCGACCACTTGTTCATGTTTGGGTATGCGCGTACCTGCGAATGTTGAAAAAAATCTGGATGTATTCATGGCCAACTTCATAGAGATGGTGATACGTTTTCATGGTATGTAAATTTTGTCAAAATCCAACGCAAGGGAAATGTAACATAATGGCATTTGCGTACCATTAAAGTTCTATGCACTGTAATTTTTACAATTTGATATTTGTACGTCGTCACACATCAATAAATTATTCGATGTTACGGTTCGGAACTTTTGAACGTTCAACGGTACAAAATTCTGTAGAGTTTTAGAAAATAAGCAGATCAAGTGTCGGGTGTCTGTCAAATGTTTTTTAAGGAAAAGAGAAAGTGTGCAGTTTATGGTGGACAAGGGAGTGAAGGTGGACCACCATGGTGGACAAGGGAGTTGAAGGGCGACCACCATGGGCGTTTCCCTGGGAAAACCCGGCCGACTCTTTGGCGGCGGTCCGCAGGCTCTGTCCTAGGTATAAGGGATGAGTGAGTGAGAAAGTGAGGAAAGCAAGTGAGATGGAGACAAGTGCGAGTGAAAGCGAATGAAGAGAGAGTGAGAAAAATGAGTGTTTAAGGAAGCGAATGGCGGTTGAGAGAGGAGAATGACAGTCGTACGCGTGGAGGAAGAGTATAAAGTTTTGCGAGTACAGGACTGGATGTCCTTTTTTGCGAGCATAGTTTAAGTGAACATTTTAAATATAGTTTAATTATTAGTAAAGTATCGAGTCTTGTGTGAGTTTCGCGAACAAACCCTAAACAACATCATCTTTTTCCCACATAATTAATGCGCCCCTCGAAGATCCTAGCGTCGATATTTCTGTCTAGACTTTATAATTTTGCATTCTGGAAGGCTTGCAACTTTCGCGCAGTAAAAATCGGGTCGGAGCTTCTACGTATTCAGAGATCTGCCCAATTGAAGTTTCTACCCGAGAAGATTTGGGAGATTTTCATTTTCCATAGTTTGGATTATTTGCGCAGAAATTTCAATGTGGAAATACTTCCTTGTTTTAATTCCTATGTGCTGTGAAAATCTGAACTAAAATCGCATCAATCACTTAAAGCTGATTAACGTAGCATTCTGTAATGAACAAAGTACAGAACACGATGGAATTTCCTGTGAAGTCTCATTACTTAAAATATTATATTATAACTTACGTGTTGCTAATCTGAATAAAAAAAATGGACAATTGATAAAAACGAGGTATGTTAGAGTTAAAAAAAAACGTAATCGCAGTTCCTTATAAAAGGATTTGTAATAAACTTGTAGTTTGTAAAAAATTTATCACGAACCTGTATCCTTTTGCATTCAAATATTATTTTTATTGCTTTCATTATGAACGTACGAAAAGTTTATTTATTGATTTTTACCACAGATTTTATCTCTATTTTTAACGTTACATCAAAAACATTGTTATACTACATGTATATTAATCATTGTAGGATTATTTGTACCGTATTATAAATCATACTGTCATTGGGTTCTGATTTCTGTCAAACTGTCTGATGATAAAATATCGCACTTTTATTTAGTCCGATTTATCTACGTGTTAGTTTGTGCTTCGTACCAAGTGCGATTTTTATTTTAAATTGAAGCTCACGATTAAATGGATTTCATGTGAAACATTAAAATAATATCGTTTTTCAAAGAGGGCCGAGGCGCGACTCAAAATTATTTGGCAATAAATTGTGATCGAAACTCGATCAAATTCAGCCATCAAATAAAATTCGGCGTAGGATTTCCATTTATTTGCCAGCCTCTCATCGAAAAATAACCATACAAAATGAAGTGTAAATGGAATTCATTTATTGGCTGTGGACTTTAAATATAAATCACAATAAATGGCACGTTGTTCTTTCTCTTTCGATGTGCAACAAAGTTATATAACATCATACGGTGTTTCAAATGAAAGCATTTTTTTTTCATTGAAAACACACATTGCAGTTTCTACGTTTTCCTGCCGCCGACAATCTTCCAAATTCATTGAATTTTTCTGTCGAATCTTCATTTCTATCCTATTGATACGCTTTTACAGTTTATTTAAATTCATATATTTAGTAACGAAATATACGTATAACGTTCTCATACCATTCACTAATGATAAATAAACAATTGTTAAATTTTAACTTTGGTGATTCAGAGCGACGCGATATTTTGTTTATGGGTTAATGCATGCAAATTTCTAATTTGCTAATCTTTAAAATGTGCATGTATCGCAATTTCTGTGCTTTGAAATCTGCATGCGTCGTAATTTCTGTGTCCAGGATTTCACAATTTTACTTTTCTACGCCCACCAGATTTCAGTACATTTCCAATTTCTGCGCCGAAAAGTGTCCAAGGTGTAAAATTAATAATTTTTATAATCGGAATTCAAAATATCCAAATTCCAAAATTCGCAAAGATTTCTTCGCTCCGTGTATGCAACAATTAATTTGCCGCTGTCATCGACCAATTGCCGTTCGACACGGATATCTTTTCAAACGTAATTGTTTTAACCCTGCGAACAGTCGCGGATATCGCGTGTAAGGCGGATAAAAGAGAAAATTTCGATCAAAAGTTACTCTAATCGTGGCTAAGGGCTGGCGGGAAGCAGGTAAAAGGTGCCCGCGCGGATGCAAAGTTCAATTTTCCCTTCCACATTTTGGCACGTTACCTAAAAAGATCGTTCCGGTTCGTCACGCTATCGGACTGAAATTCACATCTCCATTAACTTAATCAGGGCCATCCAGAAAACTGTCCGATGATCTGAATAACGATATCGCGGCGTTGCCATTCTGTACCTTCTTCTTTCGTCTCCTCGTTAACGCCGTTAGCTCGGTTATTATTAATTGTGCGCGTAATATGTATGCACACTAGCTGGCAAAAAAGGTGACCGGTTAATTCATAGTTCCGTTGGGCCCAGCGGCGCGACAGTTCCTACCGGTACGGTACCCTACTGGTGCAGAACTTCTCCTGTCGCACCGTCGGGCCCACCGAAGCCCTCTGATTGGCTATTGTTGTTCGTTAATAACTCGGCCACAAATTAAGACACGACATTACTTATTATATTAGAGTACATACATATAGAGATCTGGTTGAAACCAGAGATCGAACAAAGGGGAATTTAGTCGTTCGCTTCAGCGATCGCGTGGAAAACACGAACGGATATTAATGTGTACCTTAATCTTAGATGAAACGTCGTAACAAGTACTTTACCCAGCAGCAGAAAATTTTTAATTTTCACATTATTCTTACACCTGAGGTCGAAGACCCGGGAACTTGAAAGCCTGAAAATTGGAACGTCCAGGAACCCGCGTGTCCTGAAAGCGACCTCCCATTAAAACGACAGCACGTACAAAAGGCGAAATTAATTATTTACCTCGGCGATCGCGTAGAAAGCGCAAACAGATATTAAACGTTTATTTACGCGTTATCCATACTAATTCCTCTTTTCACAAACGTTTTCGCATTGTAGCCGCGAACACACACCCGTATACGTTCACACACAGCCCGTACATGCATATTTATCTCGTAATCCCTGGACATTATACTAGGCTACTCGGGATCGTAAATTATAACTTATGGAATGGAATGAGTATACATTTCGGTGCTGGTGGAGCCGGCGTGCGCAGTCTGTCCTTAACATATTCACCTACGCGATGGGGAATTCGTGACATTGAGTAATCGTTTCACGCTTCGAAATATAGGCAAAAATATTGTCGCGATATGCCTGTGGGCTGACAACCGAAACGCTCGAATGCCCCGCCGAAATCGCGGACGAAAACGCGGACGAAAACGCGGACGAAAACGAGACAGTGCAAATTGCTTCGATTCAGCAGCGAACTCTTCGGGAAATACAGCGGTAGGGGAATGGGGATCGGATAAAGCTGGAATTTTGATGAAAATATGGAATACTTGTTTTCCTATTTTGCCCCTTCATGGGTAGTATATTTTTTGCTAGCTGCGGATCCAGTAACCTTCTCTTTTATATTTTTTAGTTAGTTTGGTTACTGTATTTATTAGAGATAATCGATGGTAATTATTTTGTAATCAATCAGACTATAATAGAGGGAGGATATAGACACATTTGGTTTAAAGCGAATTAATTTTGAACATGCAACCATTTAAAGAATATCAAGTTTAACGCGCAGTAATGATGAATGCAGTCTTTCAACATAAAGAATTCAGGGCGGAGAAATTCTGAGGCGTAGATGAAATTTTTATCCACAAATCCCTACCTACGTTCCGCTCTCATAATTGCCCGTTTAAATTCACTTTCTCCACCTTAAATATTTTCTTTCATTTTCTTATACCTCTAACACATTTCTTTTTGGTCCTCCCTTTGATGAATTACATATGGAATATGTAAATTAATACTTTAAATACACTTTCCAACATGTTGCTTCAATTTCCATAAAACGTATTGTACCGCGTGTCGTCCCTCTAAGAATTCCAAGGATAACACAAGAATTTTTTGAATGAAACTCTTTCGATAATAACTACAATCGAAATGACAATGAAAGTCTGAGTTGAAAAATTAATCGAGTTTACATAACATTTAGTCTGTGCGCAACTGATATCAATGTTTTGAGTGTATATTACGTGTGTATGCAAATTTCCATACGGAAATTAAGAAACGTTTCAACGCGTTATGCGGATTCATCTTCTTCGAGAGAGAAATTCCGAAAATTTCAAGTGGAAGACGTTACAAAACGCCCGCTGTAAATTGCGAACACTTCATTAGCAAGAATTTAAATTTCAAAGGAGTAGTTTTCTATGTCTTCGCTGATGAGCTTACTCTGTCTTTTGTATTCGGCAGGAAACAGTTATCGACATTGCTACGCAAGATGAAAAATTCCGGTGAATATTCGTGCACAAAGGAAGGAAGCTTCCCCGAAGGGCATGCAAATTAGAATTATTCCTATCTTTTTCTAATCTCGAATGCTGACAATTGTGAAAAATTTGACCAAATAATACTAAACGAATCGACAGTCTGTCTTTGAGTGGAACTCCCTTATTTAAATGAGTAATTGAACTTTCACGTGTCTTAATTTGAAAGGCAATTATCGTATGGAAATTTTAGAGTAATTTTACTGGAAATTCAGAACAGATGCGTTGCAATTCGCATGCTTAACCCTTTGCACTCCGTTGTCGCCTGTGAGGCGCCAAAATAGAGGAAAACTAGAAGTGCGGAGTGCAAAGGGTTAAATCATCAGTCAACGAACCCCTTAAACAAGGTTAACTATCCAATTTTTAATAAACCTACATTTCTTTTTCAACCAAAGTGAAAACTAACAATTATTTTCCGTAAAATTTCCTTGAAATCGAGTGTATGGTGCTAATATTGCTGAAAAATAGATTATATTTAAAAACTGGTGCGTTAGCTTCGATGTCGGTCATTTATTACTCGCAGTTTTCCAAGATTAGCATAGTTTAGGAAACTTTCTACCATCTCGAAATACGCATTGTGAACGGCGTATCTCTGACTTGACTTTATTTCATTTTGTTCGTGTTTCAAGCCTGAACTTTGGCGAAGGTTTAATTAATTTGAAAAAATGTGCGGATTAACTTTGCGATGCATTAAATCAGATTTTACTAGCAAGTAACGCGAGACGATTTAACACGCACTGCACTCTGAAATGTTCGAGAATTTTGCAACTGTCTCGGAAGTTGTCGCATTCCATTCTTACCGGATTTTCCACGCTGCCATGTATTAAGAGACACGTTTTCAGGATTTTCTACCAATGTTAGAATATTTAGACAATCAGGATAGCAACAGTTTGAAGCTTTTTAGATATTACGACGCCTTCAAAGTGAACCAAAGTGATTCCAAGTGTACTTTTACCTTGCTTCAATGTTTGTAGCCGAAGATTGTTTTTATCTATGTTTGGGATTTTTCGAATTTCGGGCCTGTCGCGCAAAATATTGTACAGGAAAGTGATATAAATTTCATAATGTAAAAATTTGGGAAGTGATTTTCATTTACCCCTTTTGCTCCGAACGATGGACACATCCGTGGAGCCGAACGCCGAATATATCCGGCAATGAGACTTTTTTTACCCATTAAATAGGTTTATATCTTATGTAGATATTATGAGTATATTGTTTTAAAGAAAAACTCCATTTCTTTCAAAATACATTATCCACGTACAATGTGTTCACTTTCGGTGAGAGCCGCCGCGCCGTAGCCAAAGGTTTAATTTGTACTATTTAATTTGTACTAAATGTCGGTACCTGCTAAATTTCAAGAGAATTATGCTGGAGATTCTTATAGTCTTTTCCGCGTAAATACTTTTAGCTAGAAACTTTCAAAGTGTGCGTCATTCCACCGTCAACGACACTAGTTGAAAATTCCATGGAGATTGCGAGACGATGAATTTTTGCCAAAGTTTAATATAATTTAATCAGAAGTATTTAAAACTAAAAACACCTTTAACACGTTGACTGTCATGTCACCCGTATTCGGGTGACAGCAAGAGTTCTCATCGGGCCGTTTCCCCCTTACTTCCGTGACTCCTTCCAAAGGATTTCCGAACATATTTAGATTAATATTTGACAGGAGATGATAATACTGTTGAATTTTTAAAAAAATCGTTTATTAACAAAATTATTTACAGTGCAAAATATTGAAGCATTCACTGCAAAGTTGCGGTTGACGAGGGCAGCTTGGACAAAAAGTAGTAGGTTTTCTGAGATTTGCTCGTGCCTTTGATCGTTCCAGTTCTTCTCTTTTATTTGCGTAATCCGATTGGCGACTGATCACTTCCTCATCGCTGCTATCCGAATTTGAGCAACTAGCGTGACTAGTCTTCCTTTCACTGCGATGGGAATCACTGCACACTGACTTTTTCATCTTCCTCTTCACCACTGAAATATTATGGACAGAGATTTTAAATTGTACTACTCGGTACACGGCAAAGATTACAACTGCTCGTGCAGAGTAATAACGTGATAAGTGAGCATCGTAGCAGATATCAGGGTGAGAGTACCGAGAGAAATGTAAACAGACATGCGGTAGTAGAGGACGCATCTTACAGTGGCACGGGTGGCCTGACGGGGATTTTGTTGTAAACACGCGTGGCAGTCAACGTGTTAACAGTACCTTAGGTACTTAGTCAAAAAATGTTAATTTATAAAAATTACAAGTTTTCTCTACTTCTGCTTAAATTTGTATTCAAACTATCATTTTATTATGATCTACGGCAATTTATTTCTGTCATTCTCTATAAGGAATTGTTTCTCACTATCACTATTCACACAAATAAATCGATATAATTGTTCACGAAAATTGTTTGTCCGTTTCTGCTTAAACTTGTTTTCAAACGATTTTTTCATTCTTCCTTATGGTAATTTATTTCTCTATTACTCCATGAGTAATTGTTTTCCGCCATCATTAGTTGGGGTCATTTTAAATAAAAACTTTCAAAATTCCATAATCTAATGTAATGTAGGATATTCTATTCTGCCAAATGCTTCGATCAAGAATCTAAAGAATACGCAATTTCCAGAGAGATAAAGCATGTGAACTGAAACTACCACAAGGTAGAAACGTAGTACAGAATTTCCATTTCCAGTGAATTATAAATACCGCAAAACAACCGCCGAGCGGAGACCAATTTTAAAACAGATAGCGACGTCGGAGAAGCGAGTAGATATGTGTCTGCTAAAGACAGCCGTTCACGAAGTATGCCATATTTCCACCGACTGAGAGTAAATTGCAATTCGTCTGTCGAAACAATTCGTGCTGCACTGAATTGAAATAAACCTGTATGATTCTTCCGTAGCTATTTTGCATATTTCAACAGGAACTTCAACATTCCGAAAGTTTATTACACTTTGCGAAACACCTTGTTCACCAAATTTTCAAATATTTTATCGGAGGCATTTACCGAGGTCCAGCAAATTCCGAGCACGGAATTGGCAAGAGGTAAATAGGGTGAAAAATTTCTCGATAAAGAAATTTCTAAGTGTAGAATGTTTAAATGAGAGAAGTTACAACCTGAAATGGTAAAAAAAAGCTTAACTTCAAAGTACCGGGGTACGGAGTACCAGAACGTACATAGGTACATTGTACATACATACATACATACATCACGGCCTGTAGTTTATCGCATCCACACGAGTTATTGTAAATCGATGATTGGCGACGTTGGTACGAAACGTGCCGCCATAAAAACAGCTTCCATTCAGCGATTATAGCCGAAGGGTTTAATTAAATGACAATTCTTTTTTTTTCAAATATTTATCACATACGGTATGCTACGTTCTTCTCATATTTTAAAGTGTAAAACACGTTTCAAGCTGTTATGCGTTATTAAAATAAAGTCATTACTTTGTTTCTACGTGCCATTGAGTAATTGCAATCGACGATAAGGCTGAAAGACTTGAAAGGAATTTTCCGCGTTTAATCTTCCCGTAAATAATTCAATTTTGTATGAATTCTCCGATGGAAGTTTCGGGGCTCTACCGTAAACTGTGATTTTTATACATTTAATTGAGAATTTCACGGTCCTGAAATTTTTCGGCACAAAAAATTTAATCTGTAAGAATATCAAGGTTTAAAACTACCAACGCGCAGAAATTTCAAAGGTCTGAAACTTAATTTGCGCTGAAATTTTCAAAGCGTGGAAACGTTCGAAGATAAAAATTCCCGGGGCAAAAACTTTCGAGTGTAGACATTTCAAACGGTCGAAACAGAAATATGCGACGTGGCCTCATTGGACCAGAATGGGTCAAAACACTTTTCGACCAAGTAATCTTTTAAACCTCGTACATTTCATTTTTCCCTCCACTTCGCGTGTCCGGTTGTACCTGCGCTAAACACATACACATACATATACATAGCGCGTAGATAAAAGTAATAAAAGTAAAAAGCCCGGTTTTCACGTCCAAACATCTCGGTTTATCTGCAGAAAGTAGGTTCACACAAGCAAGACGAGGCGAATGACGACACGTATACACCACCCTTTACACACGTTTCTTACAATGTTTTATAACATGTATAAAAAACAACAACAGCAGAAAACCGGGGAGCTAGTAATTCCATGTATGATTAAAAAAAACAGTTGTTTCCGTGTTGTTGGTGTATTCGTTTAGGATATCACTAAAGTAAAATTCCTTAATAAGATCGGGATGGTTAATGAAAATGCATCAAACGCGTTCTTGGATCATTATGGTTAGAACATTCAATAAATATCTGAAGTTCCTTTGCAACTTCGCCGTTCGGATAATCTTCCTTCCTAAACTTCTTAAATACAATCAATCCGGTCAATAATAGTAGCTCAAACTTTCCTTTTTACAAATAATTTTCCATTTGTCGAATCATCTTTTAGAACATTTTTCTCCAAGTTTTCTTATATACACGTGATCCTCGTAACGGGAACGAAAATTGTGTCGAGCATCGTCGTGGCTGTACAAAATTTTTCAGGAGAACCCTTAGAGACAATAGAAGAAAGTTTTTAAAACATCCTAAAGTTGAAAGTTTGTAGCACCACGTGACTCCGGTGCGGTACATCTGTAATCCACGAAAGTAACGTAACAAGCATATATTCCAATATATTGTTTCTTTTTTCCTGGCATGTAGCGTAACATTTTCGCTGGTTGAATGCGCCGGTGTCTGGCGTGGTATCGATATTATGAATTTATTCGAAATTTATTGCGCCTAGTAAGTAATTTGAAGAATATAAAAGAAATGAAAGAAAATGTGCAATAGAAAAGAAGCAGATGGTTATTTGTAAATGGAAAAGGATTTGTGCAATCGGAGGGTTAGAAATTTCTGATACTGTGTATAGAGACTATTGTTTATATGTATGCAGTAGAGAATTGCCCACTTTGAAGAACTTCTGCAACGGAATTTTCAATGCGTAAACAGTTAAGGATCTAGGAAGTTTTAAGCGTGGAAAATTCAACTCCACGGAATTTCTGGGAGACTACAATTTTACGATTATCTGTACTGAAATTTCAATGCATCGATATTTGAAGGCCCACGGATATTTCAAGAGGATATTACAAGAAGATTTCTTCTGCGAATTTCGAATCGTGGAAACGTCAACGCCTAGAAATCCCTTGATACAGACACTTCCATGTCTAGAAATTCCACGGTGCAGACACTTGAAACGCGTAGATTTGTTAGTGCGAAAAAAATGATGCTCATATATTTTAATGCCCAAAAGCATTTCGTATGCAAAACTATCATCGTGTTATAATTTTTCAAACACGGAAGAAAAATCATATCTAGACTCGATATTACTTCCCCGCTTTACTCGATACGACAAACTTTTGCGGGAAGATGTTTTCTTTAAACCGTAACAGTATTTTTACTAACACGTAAAAGTTATTCTAAACGTAAGTGGAACAAACCCGTTGCACGTTTTCCATAAAACTACAATAAAGCTCGAACCAAAGTCAAGAACCCAATAACGTAAGGCGACATAAAATTATCTTCACACTCTCCGGGGCGAAACTTTACGACCGCCATTTGTGAAGTTAGAAGAGTCAGAAGTTTTTGAAGAATCCTCGAATACGAAATCCTTTGAGAGTTACATCTTTCGAAAGGAAGTATCGTTAGGTACGACAAAAATGCTCGAAACAAGTATTATGCTCGTGAAATGTAATATCACGTAATTTACAAATTTATTCAGTCGGAGGATACAATTTCCGGGGAAGTATGTTGGGCGTACTTAAAGCACTTTTTTACGATCCCACAAAAAATTTTCTTCAAAAACTCGTTCGTTTAACGCAAAATTTTGCATCGGATTATTTCGTCTTTTTAAGATTCAGAAATGTTTATTGATGGTGAAAATCTACGCATATGAAAATATAATATTATATTCTTTAGAAAGTATGAAGTATTTTTATAACAAGTGCCATTTTATTTATACATATGCTCAAAGGCATTTTTGCTTGTCAGTGTTTTAATAAGATCTACCATCTATTTCGAACACATGTGAAAGTTTCGCTGAAAGTTGAACAGAAATGTTCTGGGCGTACGAATTTTGTATTCTTCTACAAAGTAATTATTTTTATTTTTAGTGCAATCTTTTCGTTAAAATGTTCTCTTTTTCGCGTATTTCCTTTTGCTATTCTCAAACGCAACGAGCCAAATTTGCGTAACGTCCTTTAATTAAACGAATCCCAATCTCGAAATGCGAACATTTGAACGCAAAGTGCAAAAATTTGACCGTTCAACACATCTCCGAGACCGACATATCCATAAGAAATGTTATTTAAATAAAATACAGAATCTCTTTCAATCGTTTACAAACACATTCCAAAACTCCGCGAATTTCCCAATCTCCCATGAAATCATTTCGTCGAATTGCTACCATTACCCTCCCTTTGACAATTCCAACGAAAATCCGGAGATAGAATTCGAACGATGAACACGTGCCCGATCCATGGCAAATTCGATTAAAGGAAACGCAAATTTTTTCAGTCACGCGGTAAGACAAATAACGTAAACTTCCGTAGATATATAGTTTAGAACCGATTGAATCAAGTTGTCAGTAAAGTCCTTGCAAGTTGCCGTCCATTTTTCAATCAGCTATTCAACAGTAGTTTCGCAAGTGGTCGTGTCGTTCCCGTGACAAATTGTTTCCGGTAGCAAGCAAGGAGACTACAATACGCGACCGGGCTTCCGCTTAATCGATTGCCGGTTTCTAATCCAAGCCAGATCCAAATTCCCGCGAGGATGGCTAGACACTAAGGCTCGCAAGTGCCGGAGGATTCCAAGTGTTTTGGTAAATTCAAATTTGTTCCTATCAGTCGCGAATCCCCTGGCAGCGCGCCAATCACTGTCTAATCTCGTTTAATGAATTTAGCCGCCGAATTAGAAGTTCCTGCCTCTCAATTATTTTCAATCTCATTGGGTACTTTAGCTAACATCCTCTCGATATACGCGCCGTGTCGTCGACATTTCTGAAACGCTCTGTATCTAGGCACAGACTTTCTACAATCACTTGCTATTGCACCTTTGGGAATGGTATTGAGTTGGATAACACAGAGTGTTCCGCGACAATTGCCGAAACTAACACGTGCTTGTCGAACTGCTAGTTCGACCACCCACGACGATAGAAATTTCAGAAACTTTTTTTAATGAATATGTGTCTTTTTTGACAATGAATTAATGCTTCTAATAATGGATCGTTAACGATAAGAGTATTCTGTTGTACCTGGTTATTTAATGGTCGAAATAAATATTATTTTGGACCAGTAATGTACGAGGGTAATCCAAAAAGCTCCAAAGCGCTAGGAACGGAGAGAACCTGTTATTGCTGCTTTTGACAATACTGCCGTGATTGTTGGTTCTCACACTACGTATAAGCAATCGCGCACCTCCCTGAGTCTTTCAATCTTGGCCTGTCAGTCGTTTGTAATGGAGCTACCGCTGGTCGCTACCGCCAAATGCGAAGTTGGTGCAGTTTTTCAGTTTGCATACGCAAAAGGTAATCAACCGATTGAAATTCATAGACAATTGACGGAAGTGTATGGAGAATCATGTATTGCTGCCAAAAATATTCACAAGTGATGTAGAGAGTTTACAGCCGGCCGTACAAACATTCACGATGAAAACAGCCGCAGCAGACCGCCAATTTTCAACGGCGGCGAGTTCTATGACATTGCATGGGCATAGGAACACTGTCGCAGCGTTTCCAGAAATGCATCGGCCGAAAAAAAATGGTGACTTTACTTTTTCGACGACCCTCGTGTATCAGTAAATACATCACCCATAAGTGTCATACGATCCATTTAAAATTGAGAAAGTGATGATCCTTTAGAACAGGTGTCATAAATCTGGGGCGCAGTTTATGTTTCGCCGATATTGCCGATCAACTCCGTATCGATTATGCTTTATTCATAAGTTGTCAAGGTGAGTATCGATATACTAGATCGTAGAAGTTCATTGGCCAATTAATGTAGGAAAAATATTGAAGAGTGGGGTTTTGTTAAAATTTTTGGATGAGCCTCCAAGTTTGTACGAATAATAATAATTAACTATATTTAAAATTATCACTAAATCTAATCTCGCAAAACTCACAATAATGGACACTCAGTCCTTCACTCGTTAATACTCTCAATATCTCTCGCAATACTCTCACAATGTTCCTCCACGCGCTCAACTCTCATTCTCCTCGCTCTCCCATCATTCGCTCGCTTATACACCCATTTTCTATCTTTCTTACTCTTAATTCATTTTCACTTGCACTTCATCCATCTCGCTCACTTTCTTCACTCTTTCACTCACACTCATCCCTTATAGTATAAGGTTTATACCTAGGACAAAGGCATACGGACCGCCGCCGAAGAGTCGACCGGGTTTTCCCACGAAAACGCCCATGGTGGTCGCTTTTCAACCGCTGCCCTTGTCCTCCATAAACTCGCATTCTTTCTCTTTCAAAATAATATTTGGCAGACACTCGCTCATGCACTCGAAAACACTCATTCCGCTTATTTCTGGAATCCCACATTAATGATAAAACGTTTAACACGTTCGCGACGGGGCCCGAATTTTGCCTCCTTAAATGTACCACCGGTGGCTCAACCCGTCGCGAACGTGTTAAACGTTCCAAGTTTTTAACAGTTCATTATTTATTATGCATACACTTCTCAGTAATTTTCCGTAATGTTTTGTAATTTTCGAATAATTAATTCTTCTGTCTGATGGATTTTGTGTTCTCTGAAGACATCACGTTCTTCGAAATAGGATTATCTATTCGAAACTCGTTAGCAAAAATACGTACAAGCAAATGGCGCATTTTGAATAATAACCTTTGCATTTTAATTAAAAAAACAGAGTACGCATTGGCGATTCGGGTGTGACCTGTGGTGTGCTTGTTCGCTAGTGCCTTTTCTCTTATATTTAGTTGAAAAACTATAAAATACTGTCTATAAGTTGTCCTTTATGTTAATCTGAGTCGCTATGACTCGGATTACTGTTATCCACCCTAACTAAATTATTTACGAGTTGCAAAAGAGTTTTTTTTGGTGTTGAAAACTTCTCAATAAGTTTTCAACATAACCTCCACATGAGCACAAAGTCATCTGGCGCTAAAGCTAGTAACCAATCAACCGACATGATAATGAAGAAATCTACAGCTGTCGATGGCATCAACTCCACTGTCAAAGCAGCCGACGCAACTAGAACTGCTACGCCTATTTCCTCGCAAACAACAAATAATGTGAGCTACTCTCTAATGGCTGCTGAAAATCAGCAGAGGGTAACCCAAGAACAAGCCATTGTTATGGATGCGATTGAAGGCATCCAAGTGTCAGAATACTGCTATGCTATTACAAACGTTACCTCCAATCCAAAAGACATCACATACGTCTCACGCATCTCAAACAAACGCGTATGTATGTTTCTCTCTAGCGCCAAAACAGCTGATTATCTGTGTGAAGAGGTAAAGAAAATCAAAGTATGCTCTCATGAAATTGACATTCGACCTTTAATTTCTAAGACTAAGAGGATAATTGTCTCTAATTTTAATCCACTGATCCCAGACTACGCAGTTCTCTCTGAACTTGATAAGCTCGACATCCACCCGGTTTCAAGACTGACCCCTATTAAAGCCAGTGTACCAAGAGCTTGAATATGCTCATATCCAGAGTTTCAGGAAACAGATTTATTTAGAAGAAGAGGATATACCCAAGATGCCTCCCTCCTTAGTAGCTACTGCAGGCAAAACAGCTTATCACCTGTACCTCTCTTCTGAAAAAATAGTCTGTTTCTTATGCAAACAGGATGGTCATATTGCCAGAAATTGCAAGAATGCTGAAAACCCCACTGTTAATACACTCTCACATCCCAGTGAGACTACAATGGAAATATCTGATTTTACAGAAAGAGTAGTCGAATCAAACATCCATCCCAACGACAGTAACCTTCAATTTGTGGAAAATTCTAAACACAATGAAAATTCAAGTGAAGATATGATCAAGGAATTTACTAAGTCAACAGGTTTCAAAAGGCCTCTGTCCTCTTCCTCGCCTTCCAACTCCTCCAAGCAGGAGTCATCTATTTCATCAAATATAAAAACACCAATGTTAAAAAAAAAAGAAAAAAAGTCTCAAAAGTGATAATATCCCCTCAAGTACTAATAAAGAAGATATTATCTTAAAGTTAAAACCTGTTGAAAAAAGTATACAACAGGGGGAAATCACTCTCAAGACAGACCTAAACTCTATAACTGACTTCTTGGTATCCTCATATGGCCAACACGATGTGATTTATTTAGCTCATCAACTTGAATGCAGTGTTGAAGACCTCGCTTTCAGTCTTTCCGTTATTTTTGACGTTCTTGAAGACACAAATCTTAAGCATCGCATTAAAAGTCTGGTCAAAAAGTTGATCACGTCTAGTGAAAACAACTCACTTAGAATCTCAGATGGTGATTCATGTTCACAAAGTGAACATGAGGCTTTCTAACATCTCATCTTTACCGAGTATCATCCATTTATAAAACAAATTCAAGGAAAAAATATATGAATTCTAATATGAACTTCTCTGTTCAACATGGCCTCAAGTTCCTATTTTGGAAGTCTAGAAGCTTTAATCTAAGAAAAATTGAATTGGAAACTGTTCATAAAAACTTCGATATCTTGATATCCACAAAAAGCATCGAAAATGCAAAGCTATGGGCCAAGTACAAGAGAATGTTACATTGGAATAGGTTGCTCATTAACATAAACTGCATTTTACACAGGATTTGAAATCAATCAAATGTGAGCAAGTACAAATTATTGTAGAGCAACGACACAATACTATCGCTAAGTGAATATATACAACTAACTAAATTTCTCAAAACATGGTGTCTTCTCATTTAATGACTAAATCTGTTTACTGCTCTATTAAATGTACTTGGTGGCCCGCTTTTTACGAAGCTTGATGTCAAAAACGTAACGTAACAAACATTTCTAATTTAATATGTTAACAATCTGGATGTGTGTGAGAGGAAATTACATATACATATTGTAGTGTATTTCAACAATTGATGTTAAAATAAATTAAAAAGGAACGACGTGAGATATTTAAAGGACTTTTATTCTGTGTAGTAAGTAGCCCACTTTATACTGTGTTTTAGCAGCTCTCTGTTAATGTTGCACATTCCCAACTATTTATGCTTAGGGGAGTTTATACTACAGTTATTTTTTACCATCGAACCTTCGTCAAAAGCGGGCCACCAAGTACATTTAATAGAGCAGTAAACAGATTTAGTCATTAAATGAGAAGACACCATGTTTTGAGAAATTTAGTTAGTTGTATATATTCACTTAGCGATAGTATTGTGTCGTTGCTCTACAATAATTTGTACTTGCTCACATTTGATTGATTTCAAATCCTGTGTAAAATGCAGTTTATGTTAATGAGCAACCTATTCCAATGTAACATTCTCTTGTACTTGGCCCATAGCTTTGCATTTTCGATGCTTTTTGTGGATTTCACTCCATTCGTAGAATTATGTAAAGTACAGTATGTTTTTTTATTGAAATACTTGTTATTAAAGAAATAAGGAAATAAAGAAATCAGGAAATGCAGGAAAACAAAGGAATATACAGATCTCATTATTATAATAACTTTGCAATCATGATGTGGCAAAATGTAAAAAATTATCCTTTAAATGTTATTTATGTTTAAAAAATATAGTAACCAGAATTATGTATTTTAAGATTTTTAAAAATTCTTTGAAGACGTGAATAAAAAAATTAGAGACTCTTCCGGAGACAGTAAACATTTAGTCTAGGTACTAGGACTTGCATATATTGTCAGTAATATTGAAAAAGAAAGCACATTTTAAGGAATTAGCAAAATAATAAACATTTAACTATTGCAAGACAGTGACGGATTTGTACGTTTGGGTTTTAAATTCTTAATTCGAAAATTATAATAAACATACAAGTGGACAAAAATGGTTTTATGAGAACGGGGTAAATTTGAAATAATAGTTAGTGTGTATTGCTGAAAAATGTTTCTAACTATTAGAACTTTAATTTGGTCAAATGTATATCCTTGTAAACATTTTTCGATTTACGTATAACAACGTCATCATGTCCATTAAGCTTACATATATTTCAACGACGGGTTTGAACAAATAGTGTTTAAGTAATATCATAACACTGTCCCAACTAGATAAAAAACAATTTGGAGATTCAATAGCCGTGATGGTAAAGTGTCGATACGAAGCACGTAACAAAAATTATTTAACAGTGCCGAATAACCCGATAAAAAAAATTTGCCTTATTTTTCTTGGAAGACCTGTTTACAGAACAATTTGATTATGTCCTAAAGAAGAGCTTGTAGAAATTTTAGGATATGCTTTGACATGTAACGAAGTTCTAAAAATGGAACACATTAATTATTGATAACACTTTGAAAACTTCCGAATGACGTACTAATGCGTGCATCACGAAGGTATCTACCTTTCCCTCTTTTTCGTAATAATTCGTTCCCGATGTGGCGTACTATGTCTCCAGATATAAACAACTGACACCGACTTCTTTGTCTCGAACTTTCCGTCACTCCGTCGCGCTCGCACTAGCCAAACAAACGACGCGACGCGACTTGGCCACGCAAGCATGTGTGAGAGCGCGGCTGACGACAAAGCAATGCGAAAAACATGATTCGAATTTTTCTAGCATAAGGGCCTCCCTTTCTTTATATCTGTCTGTCACGCTCGCACTCCTAGCGCAGCCATGGCGACAGCCGAGAGCAACGGTGCGTCTTCGTCAATCGTGGTCACTCATTAATTTTATTCTAAACATTTCTAATTACTTTATCGGGCATTTAAGTAATATTTATTTTCAATATTTTTTAATTTATTTTTTATTCATTTGAAAAAAAGTCGGCGTTTAATCTGTTTTAAGCGTTTTGTTGCGATATATTGTTAACCCTAAGTTTCAAAAATCAAATACATTTCACCTACAATTTAAGAAACCATTATGTTAAATTTATAAATTATTGATAACCCTTGAAGATTTTCTGAATACCAATAAGCAACTCTTGTATTTGGTCCGAGACAAAACCTTGTCTCTTGATTTTCTTCCGGCATGTCTCAGATTACATAGAAAAATCTACGTTATCGGCAGAAAAATTATCTCGCATGGTATGAAACATATGTTAGGGTTTGACACCGGACTGCGTGACAGGCTGGAGATGAAAATGACGATGGAGATGGAGAAGGAGGAGAGGAAGAAGACGACGTTTCTTACAAAAACGTCGACTTTTTAGATCAAAATATCTCGCAATTGGCTTGATGGATCTTCTCGTAGTTAGGCTTAAATTACTCGGGTGGACGTCCCCTACAAGAATATCATCATAGTTTGGGGGAAATATGCGGATTTAATGCCGTTTGAATACCCCGAAAACCTCGATCTAATTCTTCCGGAAAAGAGTAGTTCAGGTCTACCAGTCGGGAACTCTTGTACTTGGCCCGAGTCAAGACCTTAACTCTTGATTTGTCGATCCATGGCTGAAAGAGAGTGACAAGGTGCATTTCCCTGGTTATCTTACCTACAGAAAGGACAGGACCCACTCAAGGGGAGGTGGCATTTTGATTCTTATCCGTCAAAACCTCCAATATCACGAAATTGTTGGTCTAAGCTCACCAAGTGATATGGTTGAGCTGTGTGGCTTAAGATTCAACGACGTCAAGCCATCCTTCGACTTATTTGTCTGCCACAGAGTCCCAGGAATCACTCTAAGTGGATCCCAATGAGATTGCATCTTTTCGAACTTGATCATTGGCAACAACTCACTAATTTTAGGAGATTTCAACGCTCACTCCAGAGACTGGAATTGTCCCAGTACTGACATGAATGGTGTTCACCTTGCAAACACTATCGACCGCTACGACTTACATATACACAACACAAACACATTTACTCACTTTAATTCCTACAACAACAAATCTAACATTGATCTGATTATTTCTTCGATGTCTCTTGCTGACGAAATTAATTTTAACCTTCTGGATGAATCTTGGGGTTCTGACCACTTTCCCCTTAAACTTGAATTGAGCGTGGAAAAATGTATATACCAAAATTCTTTCAAATTGAAGTCCAAAAGAACCAACTGGGATGTCCTCCATGAAACTCTAGTGCAAAAATTTAACGAATTTCTCTCCTCTGATTATGAAAAATTGTCGATTAGTGAAAAATATACCTTTTTGGTTAATCAAATCATCTATGCTTTAGAAAGCTCTACTCCCTGTAAGAAGAAAGGCGCAAATCTCACTAAGAAGAGCAAAACTGTTCACAATCCGGTTCCTTGGTGGGCTGAAGAATGCTCCAAAGTCTTAAGACTTAGAAAAGCCGCCTTTAAAAAGTGGCAATTTTCTTGTGATGTCAATGACTTCATCTCCTACAAAAGTGTTGTGCTCAGGCTAAAAATACTTTGAAACAAAAAAATAAGAAGCTTTCGTCTGTTTGCTGAAACGATTGACTTCAAAACAGACATTAAATATGTCTGGAGTAAATGTAAAATATTTAAAAATAAATGGGTCAATCTTCAGCCCATGCATTCAGAACGCAATTTGTCTCGTTCAGATTTGGTTTCTGCAGCACTCGATAAATTGGCTCCATTAGACATCAATCCTCACACTCCTTCTCCTTTACCAGAATGCGAAGAGAATCTGTTCCTGTCTTTCCAATTTGAATTTTCTGAATTTAATACTGCTCTTGAGGGAAAAAACAGTCAATCTGCTTCAGGAATGGATGGAATTGATTTTGAAACAATCCAAAATCTTCCAGTTAAAATTAAACTCATTTTATTAGATTTATTTAGTCTAATGTTTAATGTAAGTGAGTTCCCTGCCTCCTGGAAGAATTCCTATGTCCATCCAAGTCGGATGGTGTTAGCATAAGGCCGATTTCTCTTACGTCATGTCTTTGTAAACTATTTGAAACTATCGTTAAGAATAGACTTCAATGGTGGATGGAGTTTAATAATTTGATCCCTTCCTCTCAGTTCGGGTTGGTAGAGGTAGGTCTTGCCTGGATAACGTCACTCAGCTTACCCTGAAGGTTGATGAGGCCTTTGCTGAAAGGAGGCAGGTTCTTGTCTGCTTTCTTGACGTTTAGGGGGCGTTTGATAATGTTTTAGTTTCCACTCTTTGCGGCATATTAGCCGAATTAGGTTGCCCTCTCAACCTGGTGTCTTTCGTTCACTTTCTCACCAGTGAAAGATTTATTTACTCGGAAGCTAATTTAAACAATCCGAGAACGCTGTTCAGGGGCGTTCCTCAGGGTGGAGTTTTGAGCCCTTTACTCTATACCAGGGGTCGGCAACCTGCGGCTCTTTGGATGTGAAGCTGCGGCTCTTCAGTTCCATACGCAAAATCTAAAACGATGCAAAGCCAACGCTCACATTGAATTTGTTTGCCAAATGTATGTTATTGTTTTTTTATTTTAAGTACAAGTTACATTGTTTAGTAAAGTTTAAATTTTCTATGTTATATTATATATATTATCTAATTTGTTTTGAAGAACACTACTTATATATGAATAAATAGATATTTTTTCTTCTGAATAAATAGATTAGTTTTTTTTTTATTAAAAACCTTTATTTATGCGAGTACTATTTATTGTTGGGAAGAAAAAATTTTGTGGCTCTTTAAAAACTTTGAAGTTTTGTAAATTGTAATTTTTTACTCTTCCGACTCTAAAGGTTGCCGACCCCTGCTCTATACCATAGCTGTCAAGGACATCTCAGCTGAACTTCCCAAATTCATTAAGATCTCTGAATTTGCAAACGATATAGCTATCTACTTAAAATTTACTTCCATCAAATGGGCCACAAAAATCATAGAAAACTCTCTTTAAAAAATCAGCACTCATTTTCAGGGGGTTGGTCTTCAACTTTCATCCCACAAAACAGTTTTGATTCATTTTAATCGTAAAAAATTTACTCCGGGTTCTATTTCCATTAAATTAAACAATTATATAATTCCGTCAAGTTCGTCGGTTCGTTTCTTGGGCATCCATCTTGATTATCGTTTGACATTTCGATCTCATGTTGACATAGTCTTTAGAAAATGTTCTAGGGCTATGAACATTATTAAATACCTCTGTGGAGTTTGGTGGGGTTCAGATCCACAGACTCTTCTGATTCTTTACAGGAGCTTTATTAGATCCATTATAGACTATGGCAGTTGTGTCTACCTTTCGTTCAGTCAGAGTATTCTTGATAAAATTGAAAGAATCCAGTCCCAAGCAATACGCATATCTCCTGGATATCGTAAGACCACTCCCTTGAACGTCTTGTTGGCTGAATCCTGTTTAACCAGCATCAGGGATCGTGCAATCTAACTGGGTAATTCGTTTCTTGCCAAAGTCTTTTTTAACACTGCCTCTAATACGCTTAACTCAGTCAAATGCTACTGCTCTATCTCTGAGAGACGTGGCCTTAGTCCTACCAGGAATATTCACCACTGTATTGATTTTGTAAACGAAATTTCATCTCAGATAACTAAATCTAAAAAACTCGCTGTCTACAATTATAATTATTCTACTCTTCTAACTTCCATTCATTATAGTACAGACCTAGGTAAAATGCTCAGAGAGTCTAACAACCGTAATAGAGCCTTTAATAACTGCTCAGACGGTCACCGGTCATTGATGTTGTTTACTGATGGAAGCAAGTCAGATAATCATGTCGGATTTGCTTGTTTCTGCCCAAGCTTAGACCTAACAGTCTCAAAACGGCTTAATCCCAATGCCTCTATTTTTACGGCCGAATGTGTAGCTCTCAGTAGTGCTCTTGATATAGCGCTTCAAAATTCCAACCAAGATTGTTTAATTTTCTCTGACTCTCTTAGCGCTCTTATGTCCCTTAAATCGGTCAAAAGTAGTGCCAAAATTAACCCCTATATCCTTGAGATCAAAGAAAAGTTCAATAAATACAGAGCTATCAGCCAGAACAATAGCAATTTGGAATTTTATTGGACCTTTGCACATTTAGGCATTAGTGGCAATGAGGCAGCGGATGCTTCAGCCAAAAAAGCAAGCAGATTACTTGAAATAGATGTTCCTTGTGTGCAATTTACTGATTTTTATGCTGGCTTCCTGAGTAATGCCAGAAAATCCACAGCTGGATTGGTGACCAATGCAAACCGGGTTACAGGGAAACACTACTTTCAAAATTACTATAAAGAGTCTTCCAAACCATGGTTCCATGGCAAGAATCTCTCAAGGAAAGTAGTCACAACAATCAACCGTATTAAATCTAACCATTATGGTTTGGCTTGGTCACTGAAAAAAGTTAACATTGTTAAAGATCCCAAGTGTCAATGTGGTGCTGGACATGAGGACATCAACCACGTTTTATGGCAGTGTCCACTGTATGATCTCCAAAGAGAGACCATGTTCTGTAAACTAAAAGAGTTTAAAATCTTACCTCCCCTGAACGTTGAAAGTTTACTGTCAGGGCCTCACATGGGCGCCTGCTTGTGTGTGTGTGCTCCTTTCTCAAGGACTGCGGTTTAAATATTTAGTTTCTAAGTTTTTTTATTGTATTATGTTATAATGTTGTTTTACTTTATTATTATGTATACATTGTCGTCTCACAGACTTTATGTCTGACAGGCTTGAATAAATAAAAAAAAAATTAAAAAAACATTTATTCATTCACTTTATAATTTTTCATAACCCCGACATTTAATTTTACACAATTTCCCGATCTCTGATGATCTAAAGTTTCGAAACTATGACGCAACATCATTAAAAGATGTGTTTCTCGACGGCAAATTTTGAATTTTGAATAAATCCGCCTGTTTGCGGCATACCCTGTATATTTGCTTGTAATGCTCGTCGTTACGTTTCACTTAGGGCTTTATTCATTGACCTCGGTCAGCACTAACCTCCGATTAGTCCCATCTGTTTCGCACAGAGCCAACCGAGGTTGGTAAATACGGCCCATTGACAGATAGATTTTCATTTTCCTGAGCTGCATATCAATAGATGTTAATGTCACGCTTTGAAACCTCTAATCGTTCTAATCCCGTGAAATTCGGTCTATCGGCGGAAAATCAATCATGTGATGTATATTTCGCTAAGATATGAAGAACGGACCGAAATCGAAGTGAATCCTGTATAACCCAATTTTGTTATTGCATCCAAAAAAAAATTGCGTGACGGAGAAATGACAAACGGTGATCGTAAGATACGAATTACTAGTTGAATTTCAATTAGAAAATAGATCACCATTGGCACAGGAACTAACAATTATTTTAATTTTCTTGGTAGCAATATGAATGCCTGAAAATTAAAATAATACACGGTGATGAACAAACGATATCGAAATAAAAACAATGGATATATGCTAATTTTAATATAATTATTTTGTTCTTTTTTATTGCCGGAATCTAAGAATACGTTCAACGTAACAGAGAAAATACAATTTAAGCAACATTCTCACGATTAATATAGCCGGCCACAGAAATATTCGTAGACTACTTTAAAATCGGAAAATAATGCCAATATCTAAAAAAGTCCCGAATGATGAATCAACCGGTGTAGACCCACTATGAAAGAATTGTATTGTACAGCAATAAATACACGAATATACAACTTTTTAATCCACTCCACAGAAAATAGCGTTAAAACCAACTGGCGCCAAGTTCTGTCGTCATATTCCCAGCCATTTCGCACTGTCCCAAGTCAGAGTGTCTGTCCCAACGGCGAATCCACCAATCCCTTGGCAGCTAGCGCCATCTTAATCCCACGGCGTGCTCACCGGCTTCCGCGGAGTCCGGGAATTCCGCGATTCCACGGTTGAATGTAAACCGGTGGCTATGTAGCAAGTGCGAACGCACACCTCCACTGTATGCGGAGCGCTTTCATCGCACGCCAAATTCACCCGTTGATCTACCGGCGCTGCGACAGATTTATGACGCAGCTTTCTGTACGCCTGAGTGGAGTACGGAGCAAATTAGGGAATGCATGGCAGTTTGGTTGGTAACAATGAGACGCGATACCCGCGCGCTAGAGAGTTAGGCTGTGCTGCCGGATGACGTGATTGGTTTTCCTGGTTTTAATCTCGCGGAATATTTTTCACTCGGAACTACGTCTTTCGTGACACTTAAATGATATTCCATACACGTCACGCTGCAACGTTCTCTTTCCAATGCCCATCACGTCGAATTTATCAAGACCACTTTTATATAGCGTGCTTATTCGACCACGTGGCATCGCGTGTACACGCGGCCCAGAAAATCTTGAACCATCTCAGGGGAGTAGTGCGGCGAGGGGATTGATTTTGCCTCGCGCGATTCGTTTGTCGTGACGCGGCGTCGTGGCGGGGCACAAAGGCAAAGTCAATCCCCTCGCCGCACTAACCCCTGAGATGGTTCAAGATTTTCTGGGCGGCTCGTACTATCCGTTATGAATGTAAGTGCAATCTTAAATGTACGGATGGACGAATAGATGAGACTTAAGGGGGCGTTGGGTACCCCAGCGTATTGCAAGGGTTTACGCCATTCCTTTTGCTGGTCGTAATTGTTGATCGATTTGTATGATTCAGGTCTTATTGTAAAGATCAGACACGAGCGTGAATTTTCGGATTTTTTAAAAAAGTTTTTGTTTACTCAGAATACGGCTTTGAAAAATAACCTTTTTTTAGATACGATTTTATAAATGAAAATGTTGTTTTTTTTAAATCTAAAAATCTACGCTCGTGTCTTGAACCTTTATCTTTAAAATAAGACATTATTCGTTAAAATCGGTCTAGAATTGCGGCCTAGAAAACGCATGGCGTAAATAGTATGGCGTAACTCCTTGCAAATACGACTCGGCACAGGTTCACTACGTAATAAGTTACAAATGTTTATACCATACTATTTCCTGGTCGTAATTGTTGGTCGATTTTATCAAACAAGGTGTCATTTGAAAGAGAAGGGTTCGAGGCACGAGCGTACATTTTCGGACTTTCAAAAAATGCTTTTGTTGATACGTATAGTGTGGATCAATAATTAATATGGTTTTAGACGATTTTTTCAGCGAAAACATGATTATTTGAAAATCCGAAAATATACGCTCGTGCCTTGAACCTTTATCTTCAAAATGACACCTTGTTCGATAAAATCGATCAACAATTACGACCAGGAAATAGTATGGCGTAACTCCTTGCAAATGCATTGAGCGGTGATCGGCACATGTTGACCGCGCCGTGTATTACAAGGATATGCGCCAAAAAAATGTCTCGTCCGTAATTCTTGACGAATACGGACGAACATGACATTAATTTAAAGAAAGAGTATGGTGTATCTATGCAATATTTCGAAATGTGGCAGCTAAATTGTATATGAAGTCAACAAAAGAGAGATGCCTTGAATTAAATATCAGCAAAAAGCATCGAAAATGCAAAGGTATAGGCCAAGTACAAGAGAATGTGACTTTGGAATAGCTTTCTCGTTAACATAAACTTGATTATACGATGTAATTGAAATCGAACAAATGCGAGCAAGTACAAATTATTCTACAGCATCGACACGATGCTATCGCTAAGTAAATATATTAAATTAACTAAATTTCCCAAAAAATGATTTCTCCTCATTTAATTAATAAATCTGTTTATTTCTCGATTAAATGTACTTGGTGGCCCGCTTTTTGCGGGTATCCATGATCCTCCGGGTATCCGGAGGGCCGGGAAGAGGTCGCCGATGAAGACCGCGCTGGAAGACCTTTGACTTCGACAAACACCGACAATGTGACTCGTGTGCGCGAAGTTTTGAACTCTGACTGTCGACTGAGTACTCGTTTAATTGCCCAAATGTTAAATTTACCAAAAACTGTCGTTCTTGACATTGTGACGGAGCACCACGACAATGTACCGGCTCACACCTCCTTTCTTGTGACCAGCTACCTGACCCAGGCAGGTACGCCAACGCTTCCCCAGCCGCCCTACAACCCAGATTTGCCCCCCCCCCCGGACTTCTTTTTGTTTCCTCGCCGGAAAATACCGATGAAAGGAAAGCATTTTGAAACGACAGAGGGGATCCAAGCAGCTTGTACCGCGGCTCTAAAGGCCATTCCGGAGAATGCCTACCACGACGCCTTCAATGCTTGGAAATCGCCCTGGCAGTGCTGTATCGATGCAGGAAGAGCCTTTTTTGAAAGTTTTTAAAGAATTATAACGATTGGCTCAATATTTTTTTTAATCGACTCAGTCCTATTACTTTCCGGACAGACCATGTATGTAATAAGAGGAAGTATAGAATAGTAGAATCGAGACAAGGTTATGTTACTTCGAAATTTCGACGATAGGAAGTTTGTATACTTTCAAATGAACACCTCAGGGTTTCCGACGGTAAAGTTGTCCTATTTTCGAAACGGTGAAATTTTTATTGCCTTGAAATATCTACGCACAGACATCTGTAGGGTTTAAAAATGCGGTAAGAAGAAATTTCTGCGTCTAAAAACTCGTAGACTTTGAACTTCAATGTATGGAAATTTCTGTGCTTTTAAATTTCTACACCTAGAAACAATCCGTGCTAACAAATTCTTGCACCTAAAAGATTCAGAGTGTTGATGTATCATTCCCTAGAAATTTCTGTACTAATAAAGATGTGGACATTTCTGTTCCAATAAAGCTTTCATCTCATAGTTTCATCAACGCCATTCTACTAGAGAAATTCAAATCATCGATCCGGTACAAACCGAATGTCCCACAATGTTTGTACCATTGTACACCGGGTGCCCAATGGTATCTATACGACCCTTTGATCTACTACGATCAGAAGCTGAATAGGCTAGCCGGAAACGTATACATATATTTTTATAACCTGATGCGTTCAAATAGTCGATGAGTATTGCATACTTAAATGAAACGAACATGCAGTTGTAATTAAAGGGAATTAATCCGTGTAGATTAATTTTTTCGTCATTTTCTATAGGTATACTCGGATTCTCTTTTTTAACAAGCTATATAACAGTGGGACGGAAAATAAATCTCTTTAGTGTTTTCTACCGTTTGGTCGTTACGAACGTTAAATGAAAATGCATTAAATGAAGATGAATAAATTGATCAAACGCAGCGAATGCAAATACTCTGTTATTCTTTGAATATGAACATTTCATTGTATTTATCTATAACGGTCGGAATATACCCGGCTGTTTATGTTTCGCTGCTTTATTAAATCGTCGATAATTATAAAAGTGGAATCGCTACTCTATCATTTTGTTCCTTTTCTTTGGAAACAGAACTTGTAAGACATCGAAAGTTAATTAAACTTGCATACATTAGCTTTTAATATTATTCTGTTCATATTAACACTAGAACTACCAAGAGTTAATTCGGTATATTTATAAACATTGCATAAATATGTTTGAAATAAAGAAATAAAGGAGGATAGTAAATTGATCGGTTTAATTATTTACATATAGAAACATGGTTATGAATCATTTTGGAAACAGCAGCATTAGAAATTTAAGCGATTCCTAGAAGAATTTCGAAACCAGTCATTTTAACTGCCTCGGTAGTTCTAGTGCTAACCAAAAGTAACGTGGGAGCAGAGCTTTTGTAAAAGGAATGCTCGCTTCACTTTGAAAGTTAAGTATTTTCTGTAACATTGTTTCAATGTAATTAATGAACTGCCATTTTCAACCTTTCAAATTTCACGGACTAACCGTCACAACCCGAGCAAATTGTTAAATTTAGAAGTTTGATGGAATACCCAAAATGGAACGAGTATTAAATTCAATAAATTTGAAGGGTCTTAAAAATTTTAATGGGCGACAATTCTCACGCATAAAATATAAAGATGCAGATATTTCCACGCGCAGAAATTCAAAAGCACATCGAAATTTTAGAGCGCATAAATTCTCGTGTATCCTATCTCAATAGCGCAGCAATTTTACCCTCTAAAACTTCTAAACCGCAGAATTCCTATGGAGT
Organism: Mimumesa dahlbomi; assembly: GCA_917499265.3. Classification (NCBI taxonomy): domain Eukaryota; kingdom Metazoa; phylum Arthropoda; class Insecta; order Hymenoptera; family Crabronidae; genus Mimumesa; species Mimumesa dahlbomi. The sequence continues at coordinate 1,756,196 of OU824118.1, read as the reverse complement.
AACAAGTTAAATACAAAAATAACCTTCAGTACAAAAAAAATATCTCCGCATGAAACTTTCAAAGTGAGTAAATTTCGCCCAACCAACATGTACATACATTCGGAGGTTATAAACAATTTCCTGTACCGAAGATGGCAACGAGTAGACCCATTATTCCGCGAGTATTCCGATTTCACACACAAACCCTTATAAAATCCTATCGTTGCGTGAAACCGCTTTTCATAGTTCACGCGCGTTTACATCCTCGTCTATGTGCCATCAGAATTTGATGGTTCGGATCGCATGTTTCACTAACCTGACAATTTATGAAAGACATACTATTTAAATAACTATTTATAACTACGTACGTCGGTACGCCGCAGCACGTCGACGTAACATTATATCGGCCGTGTATGGATAAATAATAAATACATTTTCAGTGTCGATGCGTTTCTGGGGCAAACAAAGAAATGATTTATAAGCGTGGTTTCGAGATCCGCTCGTATTTGCTGTTTACAACACGACGTCGATTTGCCCGTCATAGAAGCTTCTATCGTTATACAAACACGCCGCGTGTAAATTCGCACAGCTCTTTCTCTCTTTTTATTTTTATCACTATTTCTTTTTGAATAAATAATTACAATTTTAACGATCGCCAAAACTTATATTTGTAAGTAAACCTTATTACTTTGGCCTATTTAACGATCTAAAAACAATACAATAAAAAGGTAAATTTATTTACTCATCCATCCACAATGAGGAAAACAGTTAATAAATCGAAAATTAAAGTCCTACGTTCCGGTCCTGTATGGGACCCTTTTCAGGGACTACTTTTCAAACCATGTCCCTCATTGTGGATGTTATTTAGTCGGAGCCAGATGGTACGGTCCTTCCTACCGGTAACACCGTCAGTGTACGATGTTTTTCGAATTTGTTATTGTATTGTTTTTGGATCGTTAATTAGGCCAAAGTAATAAGGTTTACTTACTATTTCTTTTTCATTTTTACATATTTCATTTTGAATGTCATCCTGTTTGTATTTATTTTGTAGTTCGTTGACCTTAAAGGTCGATCGATTATCTCTTTCACTCTACTCTTTCAAAAAAAATATGTTACCGCAAGTGTAGATCTTTATTAAAATCCACCAAAATTCCGCGTCATTCGAATTAAATAAACGAATTAAACTTGTTAATGAAATGTAATTGGTCAATGATATGCTTTGTTCGAATTTTTAATTGACTAGTGTGAAGTCGTGGATAGCATTTGAGAAACTTGGTGTATGGCTAGGTGAGCGTGTCCTTTAAAACAGAGATGCCAAATTTTTGTAAAACGGAATGCAGTTCTGGTTGTATCGAGTGACTCTGTCAATATTGGGTGGAAACAAATACAATTCGTGGACACAATAACAATTCTGCAGTCACAAGGCAAAGAGAACGCGTCGCCTATTTCACGTTTTCGGATTATTTGGTATAATGATTAATTTAACAGATGGCTAAAGGTAATTAGTCTTTTTGAACATAATAGAACCAGAAATTCTGCAGACTCAAAGCGAAAGGGGAAATCATTTATTGAATGCGAAATTTTTGTTTATCGTTGTTTATGTAAATTTTTGTGATGTTGTTTAAATGTTTTCTACAAATTGTCAGAAATGTTGTGCTAACGTTTACGTTACGATTGAGATACACTAACATACCAATTTCGGATGGGATTATATTTTATACTTAACTTTCGTTTTTTTTTATCTTTTATTAATTCATTACTGTTAAGTGTTACCTCGATGTAATTGACAAAACTTAATTTGTACTTTATTTTAAACAATAATAAAATTAGAATACCTAGAGCGAAAGGAGAGTTTTCTCTTTCGATGGATTTTACAAGTGAACAAGTCGAATTTTATAAATTATATCCGTAAATTAACGAATTCTTCAGTCATTGTGCCCACAATTACTAACGTATATTCCAAATATCCATATATTCTCTATTCCATGTCCTAGACAGCTGTTTAGTTAATCAGCTGACCAAATAGTCCGAAGCCACAAAGCTGTGGACATATTCCCCTCGATCACGTGACAATGGACTATCGACATTGATTCAATACCTGAAGAATCATGCAATAAAAATAATTTCTTGACAGTTAAATCCATGACGACCGATTTTAGTCGAATCAATGAAACTGCAATAGTACAAAGTGTACTAGTACACATACAACAGTTTCTGTTCCTTACAGTTCGCAACATTAATAGATAAATTACTTATTATGTGTACGTTCGTATCACTTTACAGAAGATTGGATCATGAAAAAATACCTGAAAGTAAATTAGCACTGTGCACAGATGTGTATCATGTGTACGTAAATTAATTATTTGTTTTTAAGGGACAACATCTGTTTGAAACCTCGAAAAAACGTGTATTTTTGGGATTCTTTTTGACCAAACTAAATAAGCAATCAAAAAATCCTTTTGGGTATCCATTAATTACACTTTCAAGTACACAAACATTTTTTTGTTATTTTTATTTCAAAACAAAATGGCGGCTGTGAGCGCTGCGATCCAAGACGTCCTCTTCGTCGTATGCTTTTGCGGCTGGCAGTAGAACTGCCGTCCATCATGACTTGGAGGAATACAACAAATATTTTCATTATCTATATGAGTTTTGCTAGTGAAGTACACAGGATTATTAAAAAATATTGATTTTTCTCTATTTGACACTGTTTTGAAGAAAAAGTTTCGTTTTTGACCAAAAAAACGACACTAATTTGTTTATAAAAATCGTAATTGTTCATCAATCATGAAAATCCTGTGTACTTCACTAGATAATTTATCTAAAAAGGTACAGTTAAAATTTCAAGTCAATCGGTTGAAAATTGTTTCAGATCTACTGCCAGCCGATTGTGAAAACATGGTTTCGAGATAATCGCGTTTAAAGTTTCAAAACTACTTATCAACATGAAATTTCTAAAATGATAGCATGCTGATTTTTTTTACCTTTACCGAGCGATACCAGGACCATATACAGGCCCTTCCAAACTCAAATAAAGGTCTTCCTTTTATTTTCTTGACGATTTTAAGTTAGAACGAGCGGCTTTGTTGGCATCGGACATTGAGCGCTCTGCAGACATAGCACGAATAGCATCGGCTTCCATGGCAAAATCGTAAAAATTTCGGCCCACAACTTGTCCAAGACAATCCAACACGTTCATGATACTTGATAAACCATCGTTGAAAGTTATAAACGCAATTTCAACAATAGTTTTGCCACTATGAAAGCACTTTGGTGCGAATGTCCAGACAGCTTTATTATTAAATCATTCATTTGAATTCTGTGTAAAGCCTCTAAGACAGCGATAAAGTAAATTATCAGTGCTAAGTTCTTCGTATATAGGCTTAAGGGGTTATACATATACAGTTAAGAGGCGCAAAAAAAGCGATTTTTCAAGAATTTTTCCTGAAAAGACAGTTAAATTGATTAATGTAAAAATTTGTACATATATTGAGATAACTTTTAACTGTATTTTAACATTTTTTATTTGTAAAAATAATAATTTTGAGAGCTGTTATAGCTGATCTCTAGGAGCTCCTCTAAAAAAAGCGCTTTGCGGTGTCCACGATATCTCGGGACTGAATCTTTTAAAATGAAAAAACCGAACGGATTTCGTTAAAGTAACGTATAATCTAGTAATTAATCGAAGGAATAAACAAAATAAAAGTTTTTGACAAAATGGCAGCTTCTAAAACAAAAAAATCGATTTTTCACAAAAATTTTTTCCTAAAATTGTTCATAAAACAAAAAATATTAATCGGTGAAAAGAAACCTTCGATTAATTACTAAAAAATATAGTCAACGAGCTTGTGTTAAAATTTGAGACTGATCGGTCCAGCCGTTTTCGAGAAATCGTGGTCACCGCCTTTGAAAACACAGTTTGGAGAAAAACGCATTCAAAATTTGAGAAGCCGGTAATAGAAACTGTAGTAAAGGCAGCTTCAAATTATTTAGTAACAACAACCAAAGTCGGAAAAATTAAATTTGAATGTAATTGAGCCAACACCAATTTCAGTTATCCAAATATCAACAACTGTATCTAGTTGCCGGAACTAATTAAGGGGAACTAATAATTTTTTCGGTGTAGACCAACTACTTTCAAACGCTCTGACACGTCTTTACAAATATGCGTGTAACTTGGACAATAATCGCCGAATTGACTTGAAATTTTTTGTGTGTGTACTTACTCTTTTTGCTATTCTGTGAATTATATTTCGAGCCCTTCCGGCCACTGTACACTTTGTCACTCATATTGAGATATAAAATTGTAGATGTTAGCACGTAATTCACAGTCGTTCTATTTCTATTGAGAGAATGAATTGGAGATATCAGGATAGGAGAGCAAAGAACTAACTATCTAGACTGTCATCACATATAAAATTTGTATGTTTAACGTCAATTAGAGACACAAATACCTACCTTTATAATCATATCAGGCATCGGTAATAAAAAGAAATCGCGCCTTTCTACGCTTCAGAGCGCCAGAGGCGCTTCAAATAATGACCTTAAAAAATTGTTTGGAAATTTTACCCATAAAAAATTCTTATTGCATATTATTTTTAAAATGTTTATACATCATTTAAGCCAATACAAAAAAATGGGAAAAATTTTTGTTTCAAACAGATGTTGTCCCTTAAGCTGTTTTGTTTGCGATGTGATTAATTAATTTGTATTTTTATAAAACAGTATAATAATTGCGATAACTCTGCTACTCGTCACGCGGCGTATTTTACAGATATACGCTGAATTCTGAAAGAGGACTTTATTATACATCGTTGAATTCAGCAACACATTCTTGTTCTTTTCTGTCATTATAAAGATGTTGATATCCCGTAAAACAAAGGTGGAATTAATTTTTTAGTTACAAATAAATTATTTTTTAAACAATTTATAAATACATTCTTTTTATTGAACACACAAATTTACCGATCGTTTTAGGAATATAATTGTTAAATTACTTACTCCGGCCTGTTTAACGACCAAAAAAACCTTTAAAAATTGAAATTACATGTAACTAAAAATGATTTAATTAAAAATTTTTTTTTTTGAATTTTTTTTTGAAAAAAATCCCCCTGAAGAGGATCCAAACCACGGATCGAAACGTTGGGTTAATTTATAATTTTTTACACCATAGTAATTGGTAATTGTTAATAATGTTTGTTTAATGGATCGTTTTCATAGCCAGGTAAAGGTTTTTTCTTAGTTACTGAAATAATAATACGATCGGAAATATGGTTTATATCTAATATTATAATCATGGCTTAAAATTTATTATATTATTGTGTTCTGAATTCAAGGACTGTTTCCTAACAAAAACATAGGTGTCTCTGTTAGAGGCCTATGTATCAGCTAAATCATGCATACAATTCAGTCGTCTTTCGTTCTTCACACTTCTAACAGTCGCTCGATTTCTCTACCAGTTCAAACTGTTTAAACAATTATCTGTTTCTCGTTGCTGTAAATTACAAAAAATCCCCCTGAAGAGGATCCACACCACGGATCGAAACGTTGGGTTAATTTATAATTTTTTACACCATGGTAATTGGTAATTGTTAATAATATATTCTTTTTATATGTAAAAAACCATGAATCTTTTCTTTATAAAATTTGTTTATATCTATGACAGTTTACGAGTTAGAATATTTCTGGGGTAACTTTGAAGGGTGTTTTCACACCTTAAACGTGCGGTTGGGCTGATATAAAAAAATACATATCGTTTATGTTCACCTGTTTAACAAACGTGCGAAGTCTCCTTACAATCGGCTTCGGACATTTGGGTATGTTCTCTTGTCTGACGAAGTTTGGCAATTTCGAAGGGACACCATATAGTAAATTTGGTCGTTTTAAGTTTTTCACTGTAAATTCGGTACGATTTCGTATTGTAAAATAAAGAGTATAATGTTCTATTTCTAAGAAATTTGTTGACAACTAAAACTTATACCCGGCCGTAAAATTAGGTGCTTCGATCTATCTACACGTTTCATTTTTCAACAGCTGCATTTCCCTATAAAACCCAGTTTCATGTACATGTAACGCCAATATTTTATCAATATCGATATTTCGCGTACATTTTTGTAACATGATAATTATTATACCGAATGCCCCAAATTAAATGTTTTCGTATTTAGGCAAATTTTACAAGCTAAATGTAACAAGTTACAATTCTTAGGGTGCATTTAATTCACTTATAAAACTATTTACTGTATTATATGTGCTATGTCAGGACTGAAATATTACATTTGCAGCGCTTTTTTAGAGTAACGCGCCCGGAAAGACAGAATTCCATTTCTCAGGCGTTTAAAAAAACTACAGACGTTTTGCTCCGGTCTTCGCGTTCAGTTGTATAGGTAGCAAAAACAGTCACAATTTTTCCCTCCACAATTCTTCGTCCTTTCATCTCAAATTTAGTCGCATTGAAAATATGTATTTCCTATCGAAAGCTTTATGTTTATATTCCGTTCTGTTTATGTAATCAGAGTTGCGATTACAGAACTGTAACAGAATCAGCGAACAAACTCTATGATGCGTTAGCTTAATTGCATTAAATGTCGGGCGTATCAATTTCAAAGCGCATAATTAGAATATAATTTTCATCGGTCAACGGTATTGACTAAATAACGGTTAATGATTTTCCTATTCCTATTCTTTGGAAATAAATTTTAACCTATTTCTTGAATTCCAAGCAATACAAACATACATTTAACAGAAAATTTAATTTTTCAACGTCTTAAAGTGAGATCCATTAATCTCATTTTATTGGCATATTGATTACTCGATAGCCACTGTGTGTTGCTTAAATTCAAACAGTTTAAGAGTTCCGCCTGTTTATAATCCCCGTTTGAGTATACAGAGATTGATGGTTTCTTTCCCTCAAACGGGAATTTACCCACTCTTATCACCTTTTTTAGTTCAATAAACGGGAAATTGAATCTGACTGAGCCAGTGCTGCAAACTGTGTTCCTTCTATTTCAACGCACAGAAATTGAGCCGCTTACTAACACGATCGACCATGTCTTCCACTTTTTCCCATCTCGTCGGTTCCGTTCTCTTAATAGATCGTATTTACCGAATAATCATTTAATAAGTAAGTTACCAATCTACAGAGGGTTCGATAAGTGATCTCACATAACAAGAAAACTCATTTTATTTAACCCCATTGCCTTCGATCATAGTTATTAATAAACTGGCGAAATGTCTGCGAGATTAGGGTTTCTTTATCTTCGAGTTTCTACGTTTCAATTTTGCGCGTTGAACTTTCGAAGATTCGAATTTTATAGGTTTGAAATACCTGTAGCTTGAAATTTTTGGAATTAGAATCGTTTAGAGAACAATTTCTGCACATTCAGATTTCTGCGATCTGAATTTTGAAATTTCTACGCTTTGAATGTTGAGTCATCTCAGCATTCGACACGTACAAGTTTCCGCGCGTTGATAGTCCTCCAATTTAACTCATTCATGCTTTCAAAATCGCCAAAAGATCTCAAAATCTGAAGTGCGTTAAAATTCAACTTCATCGTCATAAAACTAATCATCGAATCTGTTTGCATTCGAAATGTGTTACTCTTCAGACGTCATTTATTTCTTAAAAATTATTTAACCACATCTGCAGGCCTTCGATTTGAGTGATAAGTATTTCGAACGTTCAACAATGTACTAGCACTGGTATAAACAGTATACATATATGTAGATCATTCTACCATTGACCCAGAAATTTCTCACTTCTCAAACACATCCTGTCTCCCTTGAGATATCTTGCATGTGCAATTAGATTCATTATTGACATATTGACTTGAAGCAATATTGGCTTGTTCCATATCGTATAAACGTTGGCTCAATGCCAAATTGCAATATTATTGTATGTACATTTATGTACTTGATCTTCTATAGGAAAGGTGACAATGAGCAATTATCACCAGTAGTCAAAAGTAGAAGAATGAATTATATTGTAACAAAGAAGTTCGACAATCGACCAACAGTTTATTTTCGAATATGTTCAATATCTGCAATCAAGCGTGATATATTTAAACATTACATTTTTCATGGGAAATAAACATATTGATCTTTAGTTATTGCCTTTTAAAATTAATATGCCAGACGATGGGGCACTCTGGTCATCAAAATTAAAATTCATTGATTACTAATCATTTTGAAATATAAAAGTGAACGATATTATGATCATGTACATACATAAATATCCTTCTTTGTTGCAGGTATGTAAATATGAACCTCCGTAATTGTGTGTCCAAATGTTACGTCGCTGGTAACAGATGAAGAAAATGCAAGTAGGGTGAGTAAATGTCTGATGCGCCTATGTCGAGTAGTACGAGTCAATAGAAATAGCATCTCAATCTTCAATTACGAAGTCTTTAGCTTTAAACATATTTATTATGGTCAGCATTAAAAAGTGCAACGCATAGAAACTTAAACGGTTGGAGGTGTCGAGGCTTAAAAATTGATATGCATCGAAATTTGAGTGCGCTGCAATTTTAAGCCGCAGATATCCGTGCGCGTACAAATTTCAGAGGAATGAAATTGGAACGCCTTGAAATTCCAAATTACTAATAATGCGACGCGTGGAAATTTCAAAAGGCGTAAATTTAAAAGCAACAATATTTTACTAGCTCTTAATTAGTAAATACATGTATTCTTAACAAATTTCCTAATCATTGTCCCCTCTAAATGAATAAAGTAAAAACTATTTAAAAAATATATTGTAATCAAATAAATACAAGATAGTATAAGTATAATCTTTTTGTCTCTTCGATATATCGTTAAATGAATAAATTCATCCAAATTTCACTGAAAGAGCGTCGTGAATACCCATAAAGGTATACAAAAATAATCTTGTTCAATCTCTACTTTTAGAAAATGTATGCAATCTCCATAACGTTACGTATTATCATCAATTCATTTTCTCTTCGAATATCGCTATTCAATTAAACCATAAACGCACATGCAGCGTCCACTCGCAATTCGAACACACCAATGATTTAGTTTATCAAAAGCAACGCTGGTGCTATTCACTAAATTTTCAGACCCTGCGAAGTAGTTAACCGCACGGAAATTCGAGCACATCTTAAAACAAACACGTGGATCCGTAAACGGCAGCCGATGAATAGATTGATGCGATTCGTTTTCAATCCGTCCGTGTTTTTCCAAACATTCGTCAGCGTTTGCTGGTGCATGGATCAGAGAGTCCGTTTCTTTTATCGCGTTTCGCAGTGCCGATTAATCCAATACTAATTGCCCCTTTGCGATACATTAATTACAGAAAAAAAATACCGCTGCAAAGAGGCGGTTCATATCTTTCGTTCGAACGTCGAAATCTGGGTCGACGAGGTGCTTCATAGCCACGGCACGGGAAAAATCGAATTTTCTGCGACTGAACGATTACTCGCATGTCAATGGCTCTATGTACTTTTTGGTTACCATTTACACCAGTGGTGTCAAGGTTCGTCACATTTCAGGCGATTTTCGGGGTGCTCGCCCACTGCCCCACCACTTTTAAATAAGGACCAGTGAGCGAGCAGCTAGACGTTTCGGGGCCTCGACGGCTCAGGAGCGTACCGTGATCAGATACATACAAATTTAAAAAGGATGTATGCGGAAGGCACACAACGTGCGTATACGTTTACGGTGGGGCAGTGGGCGAGCACCTCGAAAATCGACAGAGTTGTGAACAACCTTGACAGCACTGTTTCACACCATGCCCATTCAATCTGAGCGCCGACATAATGCCGGAACGTGTCGCGTTCGTTGGGTTACAGGGATTAAGCGAATCCCGCGTGGCCAACTCGAGTAATCCAACTATTTTGAAGAACTGGTGGAAATAAATTATGCTGACCGAAAGTGGCGGGAGTCCGGTGATATTAGCACGTCTGGGAAAGTGCTGCTTTTTTCGTTGTCGTTTGTTTCGACGATTGTTTTGCAGCTGAAATTCGGCAAGAAGTTTTCCCGTGTCGTTAATACAGGATTTAGGAATAATTTAACACGAGGGTTCCCCAGCATGGTATTTAAAATAAGCTTATTATTTGGTTATGTAATAATCCTGATCGTAATCTAAACGAATTGATTAATGTGTTGTATGTGAAAGTGTTCCTCTAAAAGTAAATAAATAAAACCGTTCCTCCAGTGTTTAGAAATCTCATAATCAAAAAATTAAAATTTCTCGTAACTAGAAATTGTATGTACGAACCTATGAAAAATTTACAAAACGTTCCTGAACACTAGGCAAGTCCAACTTTTGAAACTATTGCAACTGTTTATTTTGGCGGATTTACAAAATCGCTGTTTACAAAATAAACATGGTGGGAAGAATGTTTTCTCGCTCGACATATTTCTGCAGCGAGAATTCCTAAAGAAAGCACAATCGAACCGCTGTAACAATAAGAAACGTACAATCAATCGTAATCAATACCGTCAGGAAATGTTATGATAGCCGCCGTTTTATTCTATGTACGACAACATTTGAGAAATTGTTTAGTCTAGCAGAAAAAGTTATCCTATCACTTGGAAGATAAACTTTATCGCTCTGCGAAATTGTTGCAATTTTAGGTGAATTTCTTCTTATGCGCCATGACAGTCACAATACTTCTGAAAAAAACAGCGTATATTCTTCATCAAAATGCGTATTCAATAACGATAACGATGTGATACCACAAGCTGTAAGCGCGAATAATCAAAAACAATGAAATGATTGCATTTATAATATATCGGCGCAATTACCAATCCTATCGTCGCAGCTACGATGAAATCAGTGATCCCTTTTTTAAAATTACTTTCACAATTTATTCTCTATTTTCTAAATACCGTATGACACGCGTTTTTGCAAATGTGGGGGAAATTCCAAACTTCAAGCGGGCCACCAAGTACATTTAATCGAGCAGTAAACAGATTTATTAATAAATGAGGAGAAATCGTTTTTTTCGGAAATTCGGTTAACTGCATATATTTAATTAGGGATAGTATTGTGTCAATGCTGTACAATAATTTGTACTTGTTCTCATTTGTTCGATGTCAAATACTTCGTATAATGAAGTTTATGTTAACGAGCAAGCTATTTCAAAGTCACGTTCTCTTGTACTTGGCCTATACCTTTGGATTTTTTATGCTTTTTTGACGATAGACATTTTTACGCACTCTAGTTTGTGCACTTTGAATTCGATCCGCGTTATATTCTTTGCATCCCAAAATTTGTCAAAAATTCCACTTGAAATTCATGCGCTTTAAAATTTCAAGGCGTTTCAATTTCTAAGTTTCGAATTATTTGCATTCTTGGCCTTACAAGAATTGTTAGAACCTTGTTAGAATTCTTTTCTCTATTAATAAATATTTCATGTTTTAAGTTATATAGTGATGAATGAATAATTAAAGGAAATAATCATTGTTTGCTAATTATATTATTTCAAGTAGCGGGCCGGATAAGAATGAATCATCCCTCTTACCCTTCCTACTGCTTTCAATTTCAACTTTCTCAAGGAAATCTTGTTAATCGAAAGGGCTAAAAAGTCGCGAGTATGAATAAATCTGCATACATTAAATTTCGAGAAACTGCCGTGTTCTTTGTTTTTCTTCGGAAAAATTGCCCACTTTCGTAGATAAATAAGACATCACTTTGCAAACTCTTGCATGTAAATTGGCAAAATAATGAAAGGAGAAATTGATTTTAAAACGTTGCAAGCCCTTGTTAAAAACTAGGCTGTACTTTAAACTTTACATTAATGTCATTCTAACTGCAAATTAATAGCAAATTGCACATTTCAAGTTATCAAAGCGTTCTGGTTAATAATAGTTTCTATCTAAGGAAACTATAAAGTCAGATTAATTAAAACTGATATACATATTTTCGAAGTACAATCACTCCCTTCAGTTTTGCCATCTCATCTAATATAATTGATCAAGTATGTAATGCACTTAAGATTCGTATCTTTGTTAAATATTTATAAAACTAATTAGAGTCATGGGAATTTTAAAACCTACAGTTGTAGGGTGGAAATTTCGAAACGCAAAATTACAGCGCGTATAAATTTCGAAGTCTTAACAATAAGTGTCACTGCTTTGGGATTTCAAACTGTAAACATTACTTCACACTAAAAATAAATGTGCCGCAAGACATGTAATCTTCAAAAATTTGTTTACCAATAGCACATTCTGTGTTTTCATCGAGTAATTACGTAAACCATTCCCCAGGTATCTTCAAGCACAATTGACCGCGGAACCGCGGAATACTTAAAAGTTAATTGCTCTTTGCGTGTCTCGCGAAGCGCAAGTTATATAGTTTCTGTAACTTAACACATTGCAGACTGAAGATGAGTGCACTCATCTTTTGCTTGCTAAGCGGTGCGGAAAAAAGACGAGCATCCTCATCTAAAAGTAAAGTCATCTTCTCTGTCTGAATAGTCGAGTTTGTCAGCGGTCAATCTTGCTCGTCCATAATACATATGTTAAGCAGCATTATATACTTTTATACATACATGTATACTTGGTACTTGAAGAGATGTATTCGTTACATAAGAGATGTTGGAGACATATTTATACAGAGCGAGCTACAAAAGCGTTTGTACTGTAAGAATTTTAGTTTATCAAATTCCGTTGCTGGTTTTAACAATTTAAATACATAAAGTATCATGAAACTTTCAAATTTCGGAGTCTTGAAATTTGTTTAATTTGAAATTGTTTAAATATTTTTACATCTCCAGTTTTATTGTTTTAGAAATTTTCAGTGATTAAATAACATTTAACTAATTGAAAAATATTGTGCTATAAATTTTTCTTTAATTCTCATACCTTTACGCTTTGAAATCTTTTTTATTTTGAAATAATTCTATCAAATATTTCCGCTTTCAATTTTCACAAATTTCGACCCTTTTGCAACCAGAATTTTCCATGCGGATATAATTCAACGATCAAAAGTTTCGCGCCGTACGTATTCTAAAGTAGACAAAATCGATTCTAACTGAAAATTCATATGAAACTGAGCATTAAAAGTTCCTTTGCTACAAGCAGCGTACACCTTACGAGACACTCCGCAACTCTCCAATTATCTGCGAGACCGTTTCCGTAAGATGTACCCAAGTATGCCAGACTTTTCGTGGCGTAATGATTTCGTACATTTGAACTCATTAAGCAGGGGAATATTTCTGGAAGAGCTTACAATACAGCGCCGCCGTGAATTTATTTCTATTTGTGAGAAATAAATCGCCGGCGCACGCGAGCGTTACCAGCACTTTGCGAGCTAAGAACAGAAATGTATATCTTTTAATTTCTATCGTTATATCTATCGCACGAGGACGTTTCACGTTCCGTATTTCTTATCAGAATGATGATTTAAACGACTAAACTCCACAAGCCAGATATTGTACGCACATAATTCACCGTGCTGTTTACCTAATTCCCATAGCGTTAGCAATCATAGCGAGCAATCCGTAATAATTATCAACATCAATTCGCGTTCGCTGAAAGACAGATTTGATGTATTTGAAAATCGTCTGTGATACTTTACAAAATTTATGCGTCGCTAGATACGAGGTTATTTTCCGGTAAAATGTATCGAAATTGGCTTAATATCTATTAAAGTGAAATTATTCTGAAATCTGTCGACGAATGTATTTTTGCGCACGTTAAACAATTGTATATTGCTCATCCGGACACAAAGTTACAGAATTAGAAAGTTGAATATATTCGATTCAAGGAGCAGAGATATGAATATTAAGTAATTCGCGAGGAACGCAAACTCTCCAACGATTTAAATTTGTCCAAACCGACAATTTTCGTCGGCAAACAGCAGAGTGTGCACGTAACGTTCGACGTTCGGAAAATGGTTTCCTTACACGGTAGTAAATAATAACTATAGGACGCGTGTGCGTAATAATCACGTTACTCGGGTAAAACCCGGCAATTTCCATCGGATGTTTCGTCTTTCAAGAACTACTTCGTGGTCGGGGATGAATGCTGACTCGCACGGTGCTAGCCTCTATCGTTTATGGTAATTGAACAGTCGCTGGTCTAGTAAATGCTTCTAATATGTAGGCTCACAGGTTCGAGAAGAAGGAGTGCCCGAGAATAAAAATAAAATGTTCGGTAAGACACGTACACACGTACTCGTACATCATGCAATGGCGTTTTCTTAAGCTGCCATGAACGCGGAATTTTCAGAATTTTCCATGCTTTCATTTATGCGATGCTATGTGATATTCCTGGAAAACATTCACGGGGGGTAACTAAGCTTCATGTGGTACCTATGACGACGCCTAGCATTAGTTTATATTCATTCTGTTAATCCAAATGCATGCAAATTATTGATTCGGTTATATCTCCAATTTATGACGAAATGTGACGATTTTATCAAATTAGAATAGTCCTGTCTTTCGGAGATGTAGTGTACATTGAGGGTACATTTGATTTGAAGTATATTATTTCATATACAAAAAAAGTTGGACTTTAGAGCTTTAAGTAATACGTATTTGAAACTTCTAAGCGAAGAAATTTCGAAATGTAGAAACTTCGAAGCACTGATCTTGCGGAAAACATAGAAATACCAAAGCGTCGAAATTTCAAACCACAAAGTTACAATGCGACATCATACAACGTATAGAAAGGTCAACGTCAAAAAATACCAAATTACGAAGCTCGAAACGTTGAATATATACAAATTCCAGATAGTTCTGATCCCTTAGTCGATTCACTGAACTAACATACAAACTTTAAGAAAACACTGAAAATAAGTACAATAAATCTTCTCCCTGTTTACCAACTCTTTCCGGATATACTGAAAAGTTCACTATGAAATTCAGAAATACGGTGCTTTTCCAAATTTTCACTCAACACTTTGATTTTATTTTTCACCAAATCGTGTACATTTATTGCAAAAGCAGTCGGTGAACAATAAAAGTGTTTCATTCTCATTTAATCCATTAGATAGGAAAAACAAAGAGGCATTACATTACCTACCAGCTCATTGATTGTGTGTGTTCAACTAGTAAGTAGTATGAGTCAGCGCATTTCTCGTAGGATTTTATCTAAATGAAATTCCTATATTCTGCGGCATTCTTCCAGCAGTTTTCTTGCCAGCTGTTCCTTTGTATGGTTATAATAAATAATCGGGCACCAAAGCGAGCTACGAGAATAAAATGTAAAGTGGAAGAAATATCTTATCGGAGAAGAATATTATTGCTGTGGGAATTCTCACCGATAAACAGGATTCTTTTCAATTGTGTACAACATATATATGAATTTTAAAAAGTTGGCCAACTTCAGGACTCGGTGTGTTGTCAATTGAATTTCGATTAGAGCTTCGAAATTTTTCTGAAACTTCGAGACGTAGATAATCGATCCTTACAAATTTTTAAGATTAACTGGTATAATGTTTTTATTGGTAAAGTGTCGACTGAAAGTGAACTTATGTTACTTAAAGAAAAGAATGCAATTCCGCTTGACAGAAATATTTCCAACAATTAATTCGTACAGATGGTGAAATTTCAAGATTGTAATATTTAATTATCAAAAAGAAGAAGTCTATTTACAATTAAAAATAGCTTCAACTACCTTGTTCAAAATTAAAATTACATCACGTGAACAAAGTCCGAAATAATTCTTTGAAATACACAGCGAGTAATGCAAACATTTTATAAGTATTCCACTCCAAAATTGATTAGATATTTCAACAGCTGAATGATACACCATAACAATTCGCATATTATCGGATATTATTTCCTTCGTTCATTATCATGCGCCGTGTCCCATTGAGAGCGACATAGCTAGATACACATAACTTCCTCTAATCAATCCCAGTCAAACTAAAGATTTTTTCACGTGAATTACTTTTCTCTCCGATTCTTGGTTTCTGTGGGAATTTCATGTGCGCAGCAACTTCCTCCGCCATATACTATATCACGTGTACACGGTGCTTCGAGGTAACCGATTACTCTGGTAATCGATAGAGCAGACGTTGCTGACCGTACTAGGCAATAGAACTCAAAACTAATTGGGAATGTAGCAGGCCTCTTTTTTCGCGAGCCGCTCTACAGAGTAAAATAAAATTCTACTAATATCTCGCTTAAAATGCGAATAATCAGAGGATATTTCAATAGGAAGAGGAAGCTCAATTTTATTATTCGAGATATAAGCGGGTTCAGGGTGATACGTATCGAGTGATTTGAAAAAGAACTTTAACAAATATGTACATAGTCGGAAAATAGTAATAATACGGTTTCGTGAACATAAAAATTTGGAATAACCTTTTTGTGGTTTTAAAGGCCTTTGTGTTTTGATGCTTTTCTATATTTTGCAATTTCTACGGTTTAATGATTCATGGTCAAGGAATTTCTACGCGTTCGTTTTTGGGTATTTAGAAGTTTGCAGGTTTTCTTATTGCTATACCTTACAGTTTGTAGGTTTGGTAGTTTTCATTTTTCAACATTCCCGGACCTGAATATGTTGAACTCCAAAAATTCAGTGCCGTGAAATCTGTGCATACAAATTTGTTAGGCGTTAAAATTTCATTGCCCGGAAAATTTGAAAGTTTCGCAAACGTCCATACATCACACTTTCTGCGCGCTGATATTTCTAAGCCCAGAAATATCCACTCGCAAAAATATCTCTGCGGTAAAAATTCAGTCCTCCAAAGTTTCACTTTCTCGCAATTCATCGCCCTTATACAGGGTGTAACAAAAATACTGGGACACTTTTTCAGTATCGATAGTAAATAAAGTCTATAAAGTTTTGTCTAAAAACCACCCCCTATCGAAATACAACCCCTTTTGTAAACAATTTTGAATAAATCATATCTCTGAAATGGTACGTCGTAGAAGACCCGTTTTGATTGCAATATAACCGGGGAGGATCAAAGATAATAGAAAGAAATATAATTGCAGCGATTATTGCTGTTAAATAGCATTTATTCTTGTTTAATCCAAACAACGTCGATTACCTATATCGTAGCAGGTTTGTAACAACTTGCGAAAAATTGAGGGCATTCACTAAATCTTCCTTTGCATAGATATTGATATTTTTTCCCGTAAACTTTCGTGTCTCCCGGTTATATTGCAATCAAAATCGGTCCTCTACGACGTACCACTTCGAGGATTTGATTTTTTAAAAGTTTTTTTATAAAAGGGGTTCTATCTCAATAGGGGGTGGTTTCTAGATAAAACTTTATAGACTTATTTTCATCTTTTGGTGGGTACTATCCATACTGAAAAAGTGTCCCAGTATTTTTGTTACACCCTGTATTTCTGCGCTTCCAAATTCCGACGTCCTGTATTATCTCTAGCTCGAAACACTCGGGTTTCTGAATAACCCACAGCTCTAAATTCTTCTCGAAATCACACTCTCGCTTATCTAGTCTCCATCACCTTCTTCTGTGTCTTCAAAATTCAAAATCAATTTCACTCCCATGAAATTGCATACAGAAACCGGGCAGTTTTGAATCATCCTCACCGCCCTCCGAGAAATATCCAGTTACCCGAGAAAAAGCGTGCACTAAATTTCAAAGAAGTCGCGTCGGATTTCTCAGAAAAATAATCTCATCGAGAGTAACACAATTCTACGCCGACTACGGTACAGACGGATACGTATTGATCCGCGCTCTGAAATATCACGAACAGTTTCGCGCACACGTGGAATACAAACATCTCGACGATTCCTATCCCACCTCCTCACACACACCCTCCCCCCCCTCGTCAACCCATGCCACACACGTGTGTTGACAACGTTATTTCCGCGTGTCTATATCTTTTACCGACGGATTGTTCGTTTCGCTATGCGCCGCTAATCGAGTTAAGTGCCCTAATAGGCCGCTTACCGTTAGGTGCATCATGCGAATTTAATCGACAAATTTTCTCCGGTTTCGCATTTCTATACGACACGGTGTTCAAGAGCGGAGGGCTTTTAGTCCCATAACGCGAAACTGGCTCTATTTCAATTCCATACTATTTTTTTGCTCCTTCATGGGTTTGTATATTTTATGTCCTCTCGCTATTCTTTTTTTTGTGTGTATGTATTTTTAATTGATTTGTCCGCTGAAAAATATGAAACTGAGAACGAACGTTTGTGTGTGTGGGGGAAGGGGAGAATAAAAGCAACGACGGGAATATGTTGTTTCGATATCGTTATGCGACGCGCTGTAATTAGTATGGACTTATTTGGAATATTTGTTGCATATTGCTTTGAAATGTTGATTTTCAACGGTGAATCAAAACTATCGATTGGTCAACGGACGCTGTGTTTCGTGTAGTTGAACTGCTTTTTAATGGAAATGAAGTATTCGTGCCCATATAACGACAGCTTTCCGAGTTTGGGATGCAAAACGGATATTGGCAGCTGACGGGAATTTTTGTGTGTGACTTAAAGATCGTTCTGTTATTAAGGGGCCTCACCTCATATATCGTACCGTACGCATTTTTCATCCGTTTTTAATGAAATTGGGGCCATTTTAAAGATAAAGGATGAATGCACGAGATGATAGATCAGTTTTTCGAGAAACGGTTTCTTTCTATACAAAAAATATCTTGAAAACCAGTAATTTTCTTGGTTGATTTCCACTGATAAGGAATCCATTTTTCTAAAATCTGTTCTATCATTATCTTCAAAACGGTCCCAAATTTACAATTACTTCTACAATTTTTTCTCCGGGTGGTGAAAGTAAAGCAGATATTCGACAAATTCTATCAGGGGTGACCGGATGCCGTGAAAGGATTTGCAATGTATTCTTCGCAGGAAATAGGTTCCTGGTAATAATTGACGTATCATAAACTACCTTAATCCGCACCGATTTAGTCATCGCTAACTACCGATGATGTATACGGTCGGGGAAAAAAATTGTTGACATATAATGTCAATAGCTTGCAAAGTGCTGCTAAGTATCTAGTATTGTTTCTGAATACTTGTTGATGCTAAAAAATGTTATATAACATTCCATATATTCTGCATATATGGTTACAGAACATACTATGATATATAAGTACTATACAGAAATCAGCACTGAAATAATTTGAATCAATTTTTTATATAATTTTAGGAGGGCGAGATTGAACAACAATATTGTTTACAATATTTATGTTCATAACTTTTATAATTATTTTTATTATTGTTATTGGAATCATGTTTTAAAATTAAATGTGTCAAAGTTTGTAACACCATAAGTCAAAAAGTTATGAAAATTCTGAAGATTCGGTGTGTCGCACATTTGGCGCGCCGGAGCTAACGTTGAAACCCCCGAATTACTTTTGACACGACATACCGTACGAAACATAAAAAAGGTTACATCTCGATCCTTCAAGTCCCGTGAGAGGGGAATAGCCCCACTACACGCATACACACAACTTTATCTAGGTTCGGCGTGGGGACTGTCTTTCCCTACAGTCCCTGAAGTTCATATTTTTTCCGTTTCCGTCGCTGAAGGCGCACACGACTTGAGCTCGAAGTGGTAAGGCCCCTGAAGGCCGTTGGGCATTCGTTTTGCTGTTCGTAATTGTTGATCGATTTGTATGATTCAAGTCTTATTATAAAGATGAAAGTTCAAGACACGAGCGTAGATTTTCTGATTTTTTAAAAAAGTTTTTGTTTATTTAGAACACGGCTTTAAAAAATAAGGTATAGGTGTTAGAGTACGGCCGGAATCGCTGGCGAAAAACCGAACACCGCGGTAAATAAAAATTCCTAACTTGAAAGATGTTCATTGCTGCATCATGCCGCTTGAAGTTATATTTAGAGGACATTATAGCATCGCTATAAAAAAATCACCAAAAAATTGAAGGGTACACTTTCGAAGATATTGAAGCCCAAATGTAGATCATTGATCAACGGTTTGGTTTGACTAGCGGCAGCTATCTGCGACGCGATATGGGCGAATTCGCGCGCCAAATACCGACACCGCGGTGCAGAAAAATTCATAGCTCGAAAACTATTCATCGCTTCACGATTTTTCTGGAACTTATGTTTAGAGGACTTTTCGATAATGATGAAAAAAAATGTTTAAAAACATTAAAGAATCACTTTGGACGAAATTTAAGTTTAAAAAATTAAAAACATTTTTTAAACAATTTAAAAACAAGTTGCATCGAATTTATTTTTTTTCTAAAATTTTGAGGTTTTCTGAATCAACTGGTATTTTTGTGATTTCTGTATCTCTTGTGGTTTGAGAATTATAAATTTTCAAAAAAACTCATGCACAAAACTTTGACTGCCTGTAACTTAAAAAATATTTAATATTTTGAAAATTCCTTCAAATGGGTATTTTTTTTCGGCGTTACGTATAACATATTAAAATTTTATCAAAATCCGTGACATGACGGAAAAAACCCTGATCACTTGACGTGAAGCGCGCCATGTAAACCGTACCGTGTATTACAAGGATATGCGGCAAAAAAATTTTCTCGTACGTAATTCTTGACCGATACGGACGAACATGACTTTATTAACCTATGCAACAGTTTTGTAAACAGTTTTGCAACATTTTTTATTCTTGACAATTGGATATCTTTGAAGGATGATCTAATTGTTTGCATTTTATGTACTTGCGAAAACGTTGCAATAATTGATGTTTTTTATACAAACATTTGTTTATATTTCCGCATTAAAATTCTTTTGTGTACACTTCAATTAAACTTTAAGAGATATGAATTCTCTTAAACAAATGTTGCATTGGTCTTCGGTTGGCTGTACTAAAAAATTGTCATACTTCAGAAGAATTGTACTTTCCGATACTAACAGGCGCTTCACCAAAATGCGTATAGGCATCGGGTGGATCAGCAATGATCACCCATCGATAGTCGACTTTTCTAATCCTCGTTCAGTCCCTCGGTCTACGGAATGACCGTGAGAAGGGAATAGCGGAGCTACAGACAAGTATTGTAGCAATCACGGCCTCTTGGGGCGCGCCGTACCTTCGCCTTTCGGCTATACCGGCTCTTTGCTGTGCAAGATGGTGTTAGCAATCATCCATCTTTCTAGATCTAGGCCGCGTTCATACCCCCGCTGACACCTAAGCAAACCTCTGCCACGCAGAATCCAACACCAATTCCAGACACCCTGCCGTACCGACGGGAGGGTTTGGAGGCCCGGGCCCCACGTACCAAATTATTTTGATCACTGCCTTGGTGAGCAGTGTCACTTGTACAGCAGAAACGCGGCACCGTTCTCTCTTTGCGTGTCTTTTAAGGTGGTTTCCACCGACACAAAGTACCCGCGTCGCTCCGTTGTTCGACATGTCTTTTCGCCGCTCTCGTTTGCCAGACGAGAGTTATAGAGCTTTGCTCCAGCGTGTTCTCATCAAATTATCTCAGTCTTTCTGTGCACTACCTGCCACCTTCGAGATACTGCCATGGTACAAAATAAAAATTCGTCATCGCAACCGGGCCTTGATGCCGGCTACGTTTTAGCCATATAAGCGAGCGTTCGAACTGGGCATGCATGCATTCGTCCCAGCACCTGCACTGTTTGATGCGACCCTACGCTCCAGAGAAGACAGTGCTCGGTTTGACTAACCCATGTTGGGGTGGCAACCGGGCACTCAGAAACGCATAGCAGGGACCCCTATTATCCGGCTGCCGAGCCAACTCGCACAGCCGTTACCCTTCTAGCGCCACGGGAGGCTAGGGTCTGCGTTTCGCTAGAAGCCGAGCTACAGACACATGAATACACCGAGAGACAAGATAGATGGTGGGGACAGTGAGTCCCCTACTGCCCCTGTAATTCGTATTTTACCCGCACCCGTCGCTGAAGTCACACATGCCTCGGACGAATCGTACCCAACGCCCTGAAGAGTGGAATGAAAATCTTGAAAATGATTCTGAAATATCACGATCGTGGTTGCTTATTAATTTAAACTGGACAAAGTTTGTGGGTTAAACGGAGAAACAGAGACGATTACAAATGTTTTGAACACGTGGAATATTAAATTTCGTCGAAATTCATTTATTTCTCAAAATCGAAGGAATTATTTTTCCATCGTTTGAAATCAATTCGGAATAAAAATGTGTTCAAAAGTATTGCATCTAAATTCGGTAATTATAACATAGGAAAAATTGATGATAGTTGATTGTTCTTCTTTAAAATCTCGGATAAGCCTCCAAGTTTGTAGGAAAATGATTAGGGTTTCTTCCACGCAACTCATAAGACACGATATTTTACTAATAAACTATATTTCAATGCTCACTTAATCTAATCACAAAAAAGGACACTCAGTCCTATACTCGCAAAAACTAACACAACACTACTCGCGAAACATTCAAAACAATTTTTGCAAAACGTCACATCTTTCTTCCTCGCGTTCAACTATCATTCTCTTCCCGTTCGGCTCTCATTCTCCTCTATATGTATACAGGGTGTCCCAGCTAACGTGCAGGTCCCGGAACCTGGTGATAGTTGAGGTAATTCCAATATAAGGAAGTGACATTCGTAATGTCGTATCTTAATTCGTACCCGAGTTATTAACGAAAAACGGTAGCCAATCAGAGAACTCCGATGAGTCTGGCGGCGCGACCAGTGCTGTCAAGGTCACGCACTTTACAGTCGATTTTCGAGGTGCTCGCCCACTGACCCACCACTTTTAAATAAGGGCCAGTGAGCGGGCAGCTAGGCGTTTCGGGGCCGCTTTGGCTCAGAAGCGTAACGTGAACAGGTATCTAAAATTTTAAAAAGGTTGTACCTGGGTAGGGCAGAACGTGCGTTTATGTTCACGGTACGCTCCTGAGCCGAAGCGGCCCCGAAACGTCTAGCCGCTCGCTCACTGGCCCTTATTTAAAAGTGGTGGGGCAGTGGGCGAGCACCTCGAAAATCGACTGAAATGTGCACGATCTTGACAGCACTGCCTTATACCTAGGACAAGGGCCTGCGAACCGCCGCGGAAAAGTCTACCGGGTTTTCCCATGAAAACGCACATGGTGGGCGCTCTTCAACCGCTTCCCTTGTCCACCATATACTTGCACACTTTCTCTTTTTTGAAACAACATTTGGTAAACACACGCTCATGCACTCGAAAACACTCGGGTTCACGCGACACTCAATCTGCTTATTTTCTAAAACCCCACAATAAATTGCATAAATATGATACCATTCTATTTCTTAGATCGTAAATAGTAATTCAATTCTATATACTAAATGAGGAAATAAACATAAATAAGCTATTTTGCAGAGCTGCATGCGAATTACATTCTCTGTTTAGTAGTGTTAATCGTTTATACATTTAATGCCACCATACAAATGGCTTTCGCCCGCAGTTGTTGCTTAGCTGCCCGAAATTCGTTGTTAAGCTATGAAAAAAGAAGTGTGGGTGTGGAAGGTAGTGAACAAATTGGTGATCGATCGTCAGCATTACTATAACGCGTATCGCAAAGGTATCAGTTTTCCAAACTGCAAAACAATGTACAGAGGCATAAATTTCAAGATTTAGGCGCGGCTCAACTCGATTGGGATGAAATTAAATTTCAGTCTATAAATATGAGTTTGCAGGCTTTGGCGTTTTGTTATCCCTGACACATTTTTCGCCGGGAAAGCAATGTGTCAGTGTTCAGTGGATGTCGATAAAATAATCGTTGCGTTTACCAAAACCATTCGTGCATTGTCATGCATGCCAAAAACAACTGCTCGATATCCTTGATCGTGTTGTTGACGGTAAATTCGGAAATTTGTATCTCAACCTTACGGAACACACTGCGTTAATCATAATGATTTCCCGACAAATTATGGTGGCGACAGGAAGCAGTGTTTGTAAAGACATCGCTGGTAAATTATAATTGTTTTAAAATGTGAATTTAATTTACGATTTATTAATCACGTAATTGGTTTAATTTAGTTAACTCTGAGTAGGTTTCAGTATAAACGACAGTTTTATATTGATTCGAAGGTAGACGACGTTTCTTAAATAAAACTTGTAATTACAAAGCCGCGAAAAAATTATGTAATTTATATTCCCGCGTTCACGGATACTCTTCTTTTTCTACTTTCAGGTAGCCTTTTCCGTTAATTACACTTCACTAATGAAAAATGTAAATGAATATATTATAAAGTATAAAGTTGCATTGAAATATAAAAAATGATGAAGTTTTATGAAATTAAAATTAATGGTAATTTCACGAGAAAATTAAATTCACAAAAAGGCATAAAAAATGCAAAGATATAGGCTAAGTACAAGAGGAACGTGACTTTGGAATCGATTGCTCATTAACATAAATTTCATTACACGAAGTATTTGAAATAAAATAAGTGTGAGCAAGTATAAATTATTGTACGGCATCGACACAATAGTGTCGCTAAATAAATATATTCAATTAGCTAAATTTTCTAAAAAATTATTTCACCTCATTTAATTAATAAATCTATTTACTGCTCTATTAAATGTACTTGGTGTCCCGCTTTATACAAAGCTTGATGTCCAAAATGTAACGTAACAGATATTTGTACTCATTTCTAAATTAACAAGTTAACGATCCGGATATATCTGAGAAGAAATTACATATACATATTGCGATGTGTTTGAACGATTTATATTAACGTAAATTAAAAAGAAATGACATTAGGTATTTAAAAGATCTTTATTCTGTACAGTGAAAAGCCCACTTTATACTGTGTTTTAACAATTCTCTTTTAATGTCGAACATCCCGAACTATTTAAGCTTCGGGGAGTTCAGAGTTGACCCTATACGTATTTTCACCATCGATCCTTCGTAAGAAGCGGGCCACTAAGTACATTTAATAGAGCAGTAAACAGATTTATTCATTAAATGAGGAGAAATCATTTTTTGGGAAATTTAGTTAATAAAATATATTTACTTAGCGATAGTATTGTGCCGATGCCGTACAATAATTTGTACTTGCTCACATTTATTTCATTTCAAATACTTCGTCTAATGAAATTTATGTTAATGAGCAATCGATTCCACAGTCACATTCTCTTGTACTTGGCCTATATCTTTGCATTTTTTATACCTTTTTGGGAATTTCACTTCATTCGTAGAATTATGTATACTTGCAAACTGCAGTATTGTTTCCATTAAGAAACTCGTTATTAAAGACATTTTGTTAATGAGCAACCGATTCGAAAGTGAAATCACCTGGTAATTGGCTCATATCTTTGTATTTTTTATGCTTTTTGTGGAAAAAGTATACACAAATATATTTAGGAAACTTTCCACTTTTAATACTAAATTGTAGTTCCTAGCGTTTTTAATTTTGACGTAATTTTCTTCATTTTTTCGAAATTCATCCGATTTTCTTTCATGTAGTAGGGGTAATAGGAAAAATAAGGAAATGGAGAATCGAAATAAATCGAAGGAATTCGACGATCTTTTTAATAAACGCGCGTAGCCTTAGACGCCTAGCAACCGATCTAACCTAACCTCCAACGGTCTTCGACGAAAGCCTGTCGCATTTTATTATAATATATACATATAACGGTTAAATTAACGGATATTTCTCACAATCTTTATTTCAAATTTTAGCTTGTTTCTGTAACTAAAATAAAATTGTGTGTATATTTCGCTTTATTAAATTAATGTTACGAATAGTATAAAAGAGGATATTTCGAAAAATTACGCAAAGAGCACTTTTTGAACGCAATTCAACTGAAATGAGGAGATTATCAATGACATAAAGACCCAGTTTCTTACAAGAATCTCGACTTTTGAGGTTACCAAAATATCTGGTAATTGGTTCGATGGATTTTTTCATAGTTAGCCTTAAATTATTCGTGTCGACGCCATTTTTCCGAATCATATCATATTTTATGGGAAATTTGTTGTTTTAGTGCCGTTTGAATACCCCAGAAAACCCCGATCTAATCTTTCCAGATAAGATACAGGTTTGTCGGCCGGGGGCTCATACACTTGACAGTCGAGGACTCTTGTATACTAATTCCTCCCAAAGTGTAAAATCTTCGGGACCGGCTCGGAACATTTTAAGAAACGAGGCGAACCAATGTCGCACATTATAAATTTCGAGTGATTGTCGACACTTCGTCTTTGTATATTCCCGACATCGGCGGATGCAGAAAAGAACAGAGGGTAATAGACAAAGAGAGGCTGATAGTCGAGGAAACCGATACAATTTAAGTGCCTGCATATCGGTGAGTTGACACACTAATGCAAAGACAAATCTTTTCTAATTTTTGCTTTTTGGTAATGAAACTTTTTTTTAACAAATTGGTAAGGTTTTTCTGATTAAAATGGTACCAAACGCGATACAATTCCGATAATTTATGGTTTTTGAAAAACATGAAAAAGAAGTTATAAGTTATGTAAATGCCATCGTGTTTGGTATCATTTTAACCAGAAAAATGTCACAAAT
Source organism: Mimumesa dahlbomi (assembly GCA_917499265.3). Taxonomy (NCBI): domain Eukaryota; kingdom Metazoa; phylum Arthropoda; class Insecta; order Hymenoptera; family Crabronidae; genus Mimumesa; species Mimumesa dahlbomi. The sequence continues at coordinate 1,729,898 of OU824118.1, read as the reverse complement.
ATGTTAACAAAAGTTTCATTAACAAAGAACCTAAAATAAAAAAGTTTCATTGTTGGATTAGTGTGTTGGCTCACACATACGCAGCCCTTATCTCTTTGGCCGTCTCGACCCTCGGCTCTCCGTTTGTTTTTCTTTGCCGCCGGCTCTGATCCGTGACACTTTTTCGGGAACTCAGGCGCGCATTTTCGGACTCGACCAGGCGATTTTCTCTGGATTCAGCTGGTTTTTTGAACACTATCGGCGATGTCATATGGTACTTTTGGATGTGTAAAGTTAAACTTTAAACGAACAATTTCGGCGATCTAGAAACGAATTCCATTCCACTGTCGGCAAGTCACACAAACATATGTTTACATATGTATGTTAACAAGATAAGGACAAAGCAGTTGATCGCAACACGTGTTTGATGTCTGACTGATTGATTTTTTGTTTCGTTAATTATCCGACTTTCTAAGAATAACCGAATAAACTCGTGGTGTTCAAAGCTCTCAGGAAGGCATCCATTTGCGAATAGGAATTACATATGTACATTACCCGACATTATTAAATAAGTAAATTTTATCGAAATTGTATCGTGTTTGGTATCATGCTAATTTAAATAATGTCATCAATATGGTTATAGAATGTCCATTGCAAAATAACTAATATTAAAATGTTTTATCTTTATATTATTGTTATCTCGCCCATAAAAATGATGTTTATCTTTCTTGGGGTCCGGTCGGCTTATCTAAGGCGGCCGCGCTTCTGTTACGTTCTCGTTTGACTGATTCCAGGGGGAACCCACCTGGAGTGGGGATGACGACGAAACATTTCGGGCAACGTACCTTTTAAACACTTTGGGAGGAATTATTGTACTTGGCTAGAGACAAGACCTTGTCGCTTAATTCTTAGATGTCTAATTTGTCGTGGCGTACATTTCAGTGTTACACAATGGCTAAATTCATAGGATTGAGAATTTTGGTTGAGAACTTAAGAGTACAGAAGTATCGGTGCGCATAAATTTCAAATCATAAAAATTTTATGTTCAAACTTTAGTTCGTAGACATTCCAAGAAATGTTCACGAATAAAAATATTTTAAACAGGCTTAATTCTTCGAAATGACGAGGTAGAAATATTACATTTCTCCGTTCTATTTATCAGCCATCTTTTAACAAGGATACTTATGGTTGTACACGTACCACTGCGTTATAATGTTGGTGAAAGAATAGTGTTGTAAAAAAAATTCAGTAGCGCTTTATAACGACTCTTATACTTCGTACTAGCAATTACGTGATGCATTGGAATATTTCGTGTTACATACAGCCTGTAGTAAGCGAGAAATGATACGTAATCGAAATAAAACGTCCAGCATCAGAGTAATTAAACATCGTAATGTATAGTTACATTTCTTATGCCATTGATACGCACGGGCAATACTTTTTCCAATATTCTGTATCTTTTCTCTCTTTCCCAAACACGTATACACAACATAATCGATTAATAAAATTTTCTTGTCAAAAGTTCGGACATACATATATCGTGGAAGCTTCATTCAGGTACTAAAAAGCAGAAGCATACAAAATGAAAAACCATATTAATACTGCAAAATACAATAATTTCGGTGAACAAAATGCCAACGTTAAAAGTTAGGAATATCCTTTACAAGGCAAAACCCAATTTTACTTTACGAATAAAACAATAATGAAACGTAAATCAGAGAAACGCTGCTTTTTTACTAACCAGATATCCTCAGGTGGTGCCCTACAAATTACAAAGTTATGTTGCAAGACGCATATGCCACAATGATTAAATGTTGAAAACCCAGAAGTAGTCTTGAAAAAGTGAGCGAGTCTCCCCCAATACCGAATGAAAGGACGGAAACGCTGTTGTCGGAATCCGGAGGAGAAAAATTTGATTATGTCCCGGAACAATAACGGGTAATATCACGTTGCTCGGAGCAAACGTCCGCGATAGGGGGTTCCCCACGCCACCGTTCCGAAGAATAGGGAAACGTCACCTTTCTTTCGAAGCTGCAACGCACCAAATGGAATTTCATTTCGGATTCGTTTTTTCCCGATACTTTATTTAAACCAGTGATTCCCAAAATGGGCGCTACCGCCCCCTGGTGGGTACTGTAGCGTTCCAGGGGGCGGTGATTGCTATAGGTGCATTTGAAGAAACATTAATATATATATACATATATATTATATATATATATATATATATATTAATGTATATATATATACATATATTATATAGAAAAAAATCGACTATTTTTTCTTTAAATTACAGAGAAAAATTGGTTCGTAGACACCTCTAGAAAACTCTTAGCAAAGCTGAGCTCTTAATTTTAATGGGAAGATCCTCCGCATTATAGTTTTATATTTTTTACGCAGTCCTTTAGAAAAAAACCTATCTTGCTCGTAACTTTACCGATTTGCAAAGGTAAATATATAATTTTGTAGGAAATTGAACGCTCTACACAAAAGGACTAATATGCTTAGTTGATAAAATTAAACGTTTAAGAGATATTTGACGACGAATATCTCTTAAAATCAAATATTTGTGTAGAAAATGGAAAAGGTTGGAAGTGCAAAGATGAAAAAGTCACCACGAAATGGAGTCCGCGTAATTTCGGATGTATTGGTAATCGATTAATAATTAAACTTTCTCGTGGGTGAAGAATCTATCCCTTTCGCTGGGCAAATGGAACAAGTGTGCGAATGCATACATTCTTCATAATAATTTAATCAAATCTAAGGTGAAAATTATAGGGCAACGGCCATTCTTTTCAATGTGAATTTATTGTGCAGTGTTCTGTAAAGTTTGCAGGGTAAACCGGTGGGGTGCGAGCGGTGCTATTCCGTAGGCTACACGCAGGAGGTAAGGTCATAAATTAAACCTTTTTTTCGGTGACGCCGGAAAGTACAGTGACCCAGTGACATAGGCTCATCGATACATTTTTCGTGGTACTGTGTTAGTGCTCGCTCCGTATCCCTTTCAAGAGGCCCGTTGACGAGGCGGTATAAACATTCCCGCTACTACAAGACATTAACTTGTACCAGTAGGAACTGTCGTGCTGCCGTGCCCAACGGATCCCTCTGATTGGCTGTCGTTTTTCGGTAATAACTCGACCACGGATTGTGATGGGACGTTGAGAATGTTACATCCCTATATTAGAATTACCTGAGCTATCGAACGGTTCCGGGCACGTCCAAGTTACTGGGACACCCTGTATACAACACCCTGTATACAACACCCTGTATAAGAGACCAAAGTTTACGAAAAAAAATATCACTATCTACGCAAAGGAAGATTTAGTGAATGCCCTTAATGTTTCCCAAGTTGTTACAAACCTGCTACGATATTGGTAATCGACGTTGTTTGGATTAAACAAGAATAAGTGCCATTTAACAGCAATAACCGCCGCAATTATATTTTTTTCCTGTCATCTTTGATCTTCTCCGGTTATATTGCAATCAAAACGGGTCTTCTACGACGTACCATTTCGGAGATATTATTTTTTTAAAATTTTTACAAATGGGGTTGTAACGCGTTAAGGGGTGATTTTCGGACCTAACTTCCTTAGTCCTTTTTTCACCTTTTGGTGCGTACTATCGATTCTGAAAAAAGGTCCCCGATGATGTTACACCCTGTATATCTTTCTGTTTTTTAAATTTTAATGGCTATTAAAATTTAAAGAAAAAAAAATGTTGCTGTATAGAACATTCTTGTGTAACGTGTGCTAAGACTCCGCGTTATTAGAGCTTTTTATTTTTTCTAGCTAAAAGACTCGTGTGAGTTTTGTCCAAGTAACATTTATATTTAGAAAACAACTATCGATGATATGATGTAAGTTCGAAAATAACAAATTTGCAAGTTGCAAGTTGCAAATATCTGTAGGAAATGATTATTGTTGATTGTTCTGTAAAATCCCGGACAAGCCTCCAATTTTGTATTGTAGAAAATAATGATTAGGGTTTGTTTCATGAAAAACTCTCAAGACACAATATGTTTCCAAGAATTAATTATATTTAAATGCTCACTTAATCTACTCACAAAAGAGGACACTCAGTCCTGTATCGCAACTCACAAAATACTACTCGCTAAAACTCTTAAAATAACTCTCGCACAGCGTCACACTCTTCTTCCTCGCGTTCAACTATCATTCTCCTCTCTCAACCGTCATTCGCTTCCTAATACACGCATTTCTCTCACTCACACCTCATTCGCTTTTACTCGCACTTCATTCCATCTCACTCGCATTCTTCACTCTCTCACTCGCACTCATCCCTTATACCTAGGACAAGGGCCGGCGGATCGTCGCCGAAGAGTCGACTGGGTTTTCCCAGAAAAACGCAAATGGTGGTCGCCCTTATCCACCATAAATTGCACACTGTCTCTTTTCTTAAAAACAACATTTGGCGCACACACGCTCATGCACCCGAAAACACTCGGATTCACGCGACACTCAATCTGCTTATTTTCTAAAACCCCGCATATCGAATTAACACTTCCTCACATCTGAAAAATATAGTATTTTTTTACAAATGTAACGAAAATTACAGTAACACACATCTAACTTTAAAATACTTATTATTTAGATTTAAACCGTTCGCCACATTTTCATTCGCAATGTGTGTTTTCACGTTCGTAATGTGGCCACTTATCGCCGGTTTTCCAACACGCCGCAGAAATGACCGGGTGAATTACTGTTACCTTTTTTTACCGATGAACTGGATAAGGGACTGCGATGTTAGACCAGCTAATTAAAGGCGTTTAAAGTCGTAGAAAAGAGAGAAACATAAATGAAATGAAAAATGATTAAAAGGTACATTTTCCTAATGTGACTAACAATAAGATATTCAGATAAATATATGTTAATGAACGATGAATTTTGCAAAATGAATTTCCCACCTTTTCGGTATTGACTAAAAAATATTATAAATGATCTGTCAGTGTTTAGCTAACAATTTAGGTTCGAATACATTTAAATGCCTGGATATATCAATTCTTAACAACTTGAACTCGCGAAATGTTCGAAATGAAGCGAAAATATCTAAAATCTATCTTTGAAGTATGCCTACAATTTTTAGATTTTTGAAAAACTTCAAAGCATAAAATACTCAAAACTTTTAACTTTGAAGTCGAAAATTCGTTTTCAAATTTGCAACTTCATGAAAACATAATATACCTAAAGTGAACTAACAGCGAAGTCTGCCAGCTTTTTGACATCTGCAGGTACCTCAAGTACAATTTCTCTTCTTTCTTGCTTCGCCCAGTTCATCGGACACTAGAGAAACCAGAATGATCTAAGAGTGGTACAGCATCAACTGTCTTGGCGATTATCGGCGTTCTTCTTGCAACTGTTAAAAGCTATTAATTACCCTTGTCACCGGAGACGATTTTCTAACAACCGGTTGAATTGGCAAAAAAGTCCTTGATTTATCACCCGATATTTTACATGATCTCGGACCCCACTCAATTTTTCTTATTTTTCAAGATACAGCAAACTGTGGATTCCATGGTACATTGTTCATATATCGAATCAGTTCTAGAGTTCCTTTGTTATCTTTTCGAGTTAATCGAACCGTTCCTTGTGATAGGTTGTTCAGTTGCTTCGTGAATTTGGTCTCCACGGTCAAATTGTGAATTGCACTAGATTTATTGTGCCTATCAAATAGTTTGCTCCATAGAACATCTTTTTTAATAAGTCGCGAAGAGGGACACGAATGCATAAAGATTGGTAAACAAGAACTTGTATTTCACAAACTTAACAATGGAACTAAGTACTTTACAATAATCGATATTTAAGCTATTTTGTAACGATGCAGAAGTGAACTCTGCCTAGTAGTGTTTATATCTTCGAATTCTAAGTTGAGTTTATAGTGTTCGCGACGAGTCTTTACTTGTGTCTTAGGTGTGATCTCGACGAGTACTAGATCGTGCCTTTAGATGCGTTCTCGTCGCCTCTTGCTTTGTGTCTTAGGTGTGTTTGCGACGAGTTCTTAGTTGTGTCTCCTCTGATATGTGTTTTCGAACACCTTCGAGTCTCAAGAGCTACCCTCTTTTGGTGTTTTCGGAAATTCTTGTTTTCTGTAGACCGGGAAGGAGAATTTGTCCGAAGCTCGCGATGTCAACGTTTGAGTTATTACTGCAAATTAGCCTAAGTTCCGATAACGTGTTACACCCGCGTAATTATCCAAGAGAATACATCGCAATTCTCCGTGAAATCTAATTAACTTCTGAAACGTCGCCATGCTCGTCGGAATAATGTAATTATTCAATTTTTAAATTATTGACGATCAAAGGTTACCTGTGCAGGTAACGATCTTGATACTTGTCGCGCGATTATGTTGCATGGCGCGAAGCCGTTGCCCTTTTTCCATCGAATTGCGTAATAAGGTGGCACTTTGTCACGCAAGAGGTTGACGCCAGAGCGACACTTCCTATTCGTACAAAACGGGTGTCGCGCGTTGAAATTTACCCTTGAAGAAGCGTGTTTCTGCTTATTAACATTTTCCGCGTAATATAACGGTCTTTCATATGTTTTTTCTAATCATGGATCATGGTATCATGGATCGCTACATTCGGGACAGTTTTATAAAAACGTCGTTGGTCGACAGTACACGAATATGTAAATCTATCTATTTGTAACATATTACGCGTGGAAGTAAGTCCTTTGCGATAAATTTCAGTAGTTTGCCAAGTTTCTTTGTTGCGAGATATTCTATTGATAATTATCTGATTCGTAACACACCAGGAAAGTGGCGCAAAGTTATAGAAAATGACGGTAAATTATTCAATGATTAACTGATATCATTTTATTATATAATTATGACCAGCGTATATCATTTGTTGAAATAAAGTGTTTCTCTTTTCTGCAAATGGAAGAAACCTTATCTCTGGAAAAAACTGTAGGTCACCTTTGTTTCCCGAAAAATATCAAGAATACATATAATTCATGTACGCTATTGTATCTCTGATAAAACACAAAAAATCTTTTATCTGTAACATTACTTTTCTTTTATTCACCGTGTATAAGCAAACCGCTGGCTAGTAAATACTTTTAAACACTCTGAACTCCCTCTGCATGTTTGTGGGCCAGTACCATCTTGCAAGTCCCAACTGCACCTGCGACAATTAAGCATCGCAATAAAGATTTTCATCAGCCATTCCGTTTCTCGATTCGCCCAAAGCGCTAATCACTTTCTAGAAAATAACTTTGCCATCCGTGTTGACTGGCTGTAACACACTCGTAGATCCCGGGCATTAAGGTTGTCAGAAGTTGGAGAACTATCGGCCCCGAAGTGCTCCAACCCAGATCGATATACTCATCGAATCCCGTTGAAGCGGGGAACGAGTGCAACTCTAGTGGATCATTAAAGGAGCGGGCGAACGACAGGTAGAAAGTGTCGCGCGGGAAAGCAACGAGGTGAAAATGGGAAATAGCAAGGTAACGGAACGACCGGCAAACGAGCAGGGAAAGAGATAGCGAAAGAATTGCATGGCCGGGAGAAGACAGGAGCCGTTTGGCCGTTTAACGATTGATGTCTCCGCCAGTGGTTCCTTACCGCTTTCCCAGCGGCGGCTTTTTAATTTCAACGGAAAATCATTCCGATGACGTGATCTACGATGGGAAAGCTTTCCCGATTTTTGCTAAATCAATAACAACGGTTAGAAATCACGAAACCAGGGGTTTGACTTTTATTAATAGAAATTGCGGAATAGGAAACCAATTATTACAGGGTTAATGGAAACACGGGTTAACATATTTTCAGGACAATAAGGTTAGGTAAATAGATTTCTTTTACAAAATATCTTCATTGTAGATACTACAAAATGGAAAACTAAATAATCTGCCTCGCGGAAAAAGTTAATAAAATTAACGGCTGACTGTGTTTCAATGATTCAATGAAGAATATTAAATCGTATGTTATTGAGAGTTAGCGAAATTATGCACTTCTCTTCACAAACAGAAAATTCAACGTGAAATATTCGAATTATCAACAGAAACTTGAGAAAATATAGTATGTCAACCAATTTCATGACATGAAATGACATGCAATCATAAACTTAACAACTTTTCCGTATTTGTTCTTAATACAGAGCAACAACAATCTTTTGTAGGGTGCTGTGAAAGTACCTTAAAAAACTTTTCATCTAAAGTTGTAATTATGTTGTTATAAATTTACGAACTGTTTTACAGTGTAGAAACTTCTATAATTACTTAGGAAAACCTGTAGATTTTTTATAAACAACAGGTTTTATGCTAAAGGGCAACTTTTGAATCAATTCAATACCACGAATGGAAAACATGCTGTGACGCCTTTGAAAGAATTGAGAACCTCTGTTTGGAAATCTACACCTTTTATTGGACAAATCTACGACTTGTCCTGACATAATTGGAAAGCAATTTTTCCAATATTATGATACGAGTTTTAATTAACAGCAGTATGAATTGGAGCTTCAAACACGATATTAAATATTATTTTAACGTCATTTTCATATTCATGGACTTTTATGTTTCTCTTTAACTTATACTTTGTTAATATGCTGTAACCAGGTGAAAAGAAATTGATGATTATGCTGGTTTAATAATTGAGCTTTCAAATATATGTATTTCAATTCTTCTGCAAAAATATATTTTTTACTCCTTAAACATTTGTAATTTGCTGTGGTTCATCGTGTTATTTTATGTTTTCACGCTAGATTTCTGGCATCAAAATGCCAAAATGTATTCAAACTACATTTCGCGTTATTTTTATCATAGTTTTGAATAGCAAAAAAACAATACCCTTCTTGCAGAAAATAAAATTTGGAACACGTTAATATCCAATCACTATTTGTTTTTAGAATACAAAAGATAATATACAGGGTGTCCCAGCTAACGTGCAGGTCTCTGAACCAGGTGATAGCTGAGGTAATTCTAATATAGAGAAGTGACATTCTTAATGTCGTATCTTAATTTGTGGCCGAGTTATTAACGAAAAACGATAGCCAATCAGAGGGCTTCGTTGGGCCTGGCGGAGCGACAGTAGAAGGTCTGCACCAGTAGGGTACTGTGTCAGTAGGAACCGTCGCGCCGCTAGGCCCAACGGAGCCCTATGATTCGCTATCGTTTTTCGTTGATAACTCGGTCACGAAATTAAGATACGACATTACGAATGTCACTTCCCTATATTAGAATTACCTCAGCTATCACCTGGTTCAGGGACCCGCACATTAGCTGGGACACCCTGTACATATACATATTCTTATAGTACGCTAAAGTGCATATTACATAAATGAAATACAGCATAACGCGATGGCTTTAAATGCCATTATTTAGTTACCATATCCTACTGTAATTTACAGTGTGAGAAACAGAAAATAACATTTTTCTGGGCTCACATCAACACCTCAATACCAAGATGATACAAATTCTATTTTTTTAATGTTATTAACAGTATAATTCGCCGAATTTTTATGCCCATACTTTAGCGATTTAAAATCCTGCCAAATAAACTAATTTCGTAACATAACTGTGACACTATTGTAAATGACAAAGAGTGTACTCTATACACACTATTCCATAACATACCTTGTAAAATTCTGAAACATCGAGTAGCAGATTGATAGAAAAAATAGACTGACGAAAGCGTAGTGCACGTCAGCAAGTTTTCCAGTCGGTTTATCCAATTAGGCAGTTAGTTAAATCGGAGAAAATATCAGAGTCGACTCATTCTCACATTTTCCCGTTGTTTTTTTGTAACCAATAAGCGTTCTCCATTCCGTTTCGCAAGCATCCCTGTTTCAGAATTCTCTTTCGCGGCGTTCGTAATTTATTAACAGGCAACGTCTAGCCCGTGACTTAAATATAGGTTTCGCGTTCTAAGTGTTACGTAGCGACGAGAAAGGAAAAATAATGCCTTCGCAGTTGAAGCAAGCGTATTTATTCCATTTTTTACCAGCTCGACCACAAGGAGGCAATAAAAGACCCCAACGGTCGATCCGACCGCATGGCCAAGAAATCAGGGAAAGTCATCTTCTCTTATTACAATATTTTAATACTTTCTGACGCGGTCAAAAACTCCACCGTCCACCACCGTTATATGTTACTGGAAAAACATACTCATCGGTTTCCAGGAATTCTCCTACGTCACACCATTTCCCACTCCATTTTTACACTTACCGGAATTCTAAAAACACAACCAATAACTGTAGAATCAATCCTCCGTAAACGCCCTCATCCCTTCCTCTCCACCCTCTACATATGTTTACGGATACACATCTTTTTTACGATACTGGCTAGAAACATTTAGACATTCACACGAGAAACATCATACGATTCAATACTCTGAGTAGCATCTACAGTACATTGATATAGCTCTCAGTAGAGTACTTATTTCGTCGCTGATTGTTTAATCACTTTTAATTATTTTCTAAGTATCGTTGAGTAGTTGTACACATTTAATAAAATTATTAAGTGTTAAACAAAAACGAGTCGTTGTGAATTCTGGGGCAGGAACCACTTTTTTATACCTTAACATCGCTCCGTTCACGACTAACGTCCGAACGCAGAGTGAACGAATGTTCACTCATTCACTGGACGCACCGAACACATTTTTGTACACATAAAAACTTCGTCCGAAAAGAGGAACGTTAATCAATGTTATTATAGCTTGTTTAGCGAAGCACTTGTGGCTTTTAATATATCAGGTTTTTATCAGAGGAGTAAAAGCTACAATCAAAGTACATTTAATGGTGCGATTAATTGTGTATGTACATATACAGGGTGTAACAAAAATTCTGGGACACTTTAGGTTTATGGATAGAATGCATAAAAATAAGAAAAAAAGTCTTATAAGTTGTGGGTGCAACCCACCCCCTATTGAGATACAACCCCTTTTGTAAAAAATTTTTAAAAATCATATCTCCGAAATGATACGTCGTGGAAGACCCGTTTTGATTGCAATATAACCGGAGAAGATCAAAGATAATAGAAAAAATATAATTGCTGCGATTATTGCTGTTAAATAGCATTTATTCTTGTTTAATCCAAACAACGTCGATTACCTATATCGTAGCAAGTTTGTAACAACTTGGGAAAAATTGAGGGCATTCACTAAATCTTCCTTTGCGTAGATAGTGATATTTTTTTTCGTAACTTTAGTCTCTTCCGCTTATATTGCAATCAAAATCGGTCCTCTACGACATACCATTTCGGGGATAATTACCATTTCTGTATATATACAGGATGTCCCAGCTACGGTGCAGGCCCCTGAATCAGGTGATAGCTGAGGTAATTCTAATATAGGAAAGTGACATTCGTAATTTCGTATCTTAATCCGTGGCCGAGTTATTAAAGAAAAATGGCAGCAAATGAGAGGGCTCTGTTGGGCCCGTCGCCGGATCTATCAGAGCCCCCTCATTGGCTGCCGTTTTTCTTTAATAACTCAACCACGGATTAAGATACGACATTACGAATGTGACTTCCCTATATTAGAATTACCTCAGCTATCACCTGGTTCAGGGACCTGCATCTTAGCTGGAACACCCTGTATAGCGCATTTAAATCTCACCGTTTGAATTTTGTGTCATATTCTAAGTACACTCTAATACTCTAATAGGGGCCATTAATTTTTCAAATGCGGTCCATTTAGAAGCAAATCAATTACGTTGTTACTTTTTAGGAGTAACTGCTTACTCATTGAAACAATACATTTTTTGGCATGTTCAGGATTTTCACTTACAATTAGTCTTTAATCATGTGACTGAAATTTCCATTGTCCCATATATTTCATTTATTTCATTTTGCTTACTATCCGTGAAGTGACAAATGAAGGAATACTCACGTAAACATCAATTATTGTCATCACATTTTGTTATATATATTTTCCAAATAATTTTAAGGTAATATTTCTCCTAATGTGTTATATTTTCTGAAATAAGTGTGACGTTCCCACACAAAATCAGAGCATACAACAAATCGGAATTAACCGGCGCCGGAAACGGAAAATTAATGACGCCGATGTATCACGTATTCAGAAAAAGTGGCTACGAGTTTCCTTTGAATCAATCAACCTCTTCACAGGATTATTAATTTTGCCGCAAATTTCTTCGTCCGCATGCCTGTTGTTATATTTTAAAGCTTTCTATTAAATCTTACGCGCTGACAGGCCACTGTCGTAAGAGTAATTTAAGACAATCTATCGTTTTAATCTAGTAACTTGGAATTACAAGTGCTTGCTGCCATCCCTCGGAATAAACCTCGTGGACGTAACGTACCGTCTTTCCAGTTTATTGAGCTCGAAAAATGGAAAACCAGGAAATATAGAAGTAATGATGGGATTTTTATGGCGTTCTATCAACAACAGTAAAGGAGACACTGATTTTTAATGGCTGTTAATTATGTATCTCGTTGTTAATTAAGTGTCCATTTGCATTTATTCTCTATAGATACAGTCGGTAAATATGCGAACACTTGAATTTCTGTTGTAGCTTTTTAAAGATTCCACCTATTAAGATACAATTTTTGTAATATTATCCGATACACGTTACCCATTGACGCTGAATTTTAGCGAATTCGTAAAGTATACCATTTTCAACTTTTTGTACTGTTATAATACATAAATTTGAAAAATAAATTCATCTCGTAAATTTTATTGAATTCGCTTAATCCTTGAGAGCAACCATTCGTTTTCACCACTCCGCAACCCGCAAACTTTCATTAAAAAATCGAAATTCTGGCGAAAAATGCTCATTTCTTGCTTATACTTATATGTATAGCTATACATATCAGTGTCACGTTTTTAAATGTCTGAGATAGGAAAGTAACAGTTGGTCAGGTACAGAAATTTATCATCCTTTCACAATATTATTTTCTTATACATATTATATTCCAATCTACTGACACAATTACATGTTCTCGAGAATATTTAATTACCTTTTTTGTTTTCACGGAGTTGGTATCTTCGTATCATCTCGAATCTTCTGTCCGTCTGTCTTTTCGCGTTCTTTCATCCGTTATAAATGGTATACTTTCCCCCGGCCTTTGTTTCATTTCTTTTCCGCAGTCTTTTTAGCTGGCGTTCTTTTATCTTGGGCTGTAACTACGGCCAGCGGTGCGGCACATGGCAAGTTTTGTTGTTTATATCATTTCAAGTAGACGCGAGAACTTCCTGCCGCAAGTTTCCGCGTTCATCCACGTCAGGAGCACGCTTTGATCCATATGAACAGGACACTGTTACTCCGTTCGTATGTTCACTGGCATCCAAACTCTCACCAGCTTCCGTCTTCGCCGCTAACAAATTCGTCACCTCAGAATCGAGTTCTTGATAAAATTATCAATGCGGTTGATTTCTCTCCTTGACCAGTTTCGCTCGGTCTAACTATAGGTGTGGATTAAAACGTCGCAGTGAGCACAAGAGTTGATTAAGATTTCTTTTTTTTTGCTTTTTTTCAAGGCACACCTCCTTTGAATGTGTACATTTGCTCCGTCGATGCCGTTTACGCCATGATCCCAGGATGCATACGGTTGAAATTAGAGTATACTGAATTCTTTGTGCAGTGAAATTCTTGGTGGTCCTGTAATTTCTACGTACCGAATATTTGTTGGCTCTGAAAAATATCTCTGAAACAAATACTTTTAGGGTGTAAAATTTCAACTCGAAGAATATTTTTATGCTGAAATTTCACCATCTTGAATTTTACACTTTTTTGAATGCCGTGTACAACGTTGAAAACTTGATCACGACTTAAAACCTGTGCGTTTGTATATTTCTGTCCATTGAAGTCCCTCCACTTAAAGTCCTTAATGAAACTACAAATCGAAACTGGACGCTCGAGCATCTGTGAACACGAATCTTTATTCCTACAGTTAATAAACATTTTCATAAATTCTTGTTTCTCAGCGTTTAAAGGAGTGGGCCATACAACCGACACGTTTCTTAAAAAAAACAGTCGACGACGCGAATATTTCAGCTAATCGCAGACCAAACTAAAAGTTTCGCGTTCCAGAATCGTGTTTGGCTAAGTAGCTGGTGCCAGTTACCCAAAGTACTTCGTAACTAGCATTACGTTGTCTTAAAAGAAACTTCTCTTGGCAAAAGCGAACGGCTTTTTAAGTAATACGTAGACGTTGTGGCATTATTGGCCATTGCTTCCTGCCTGTAGCTTATTCAGTAGTAATGTAATATGTGTGTATTACCAATATACATATATATTAGGGTGGTCTTTAAAAATTAAATCTTTTGCGACGCTCCCCAAAAAGCTTCCTTATGATGCAAAAACACTTGGGATTTTTTTTTTTTTTTAAATTAACAACAACGCGTGCCCCGAGACGATCTAAGTTAATTTTTGGTATAATCATGCTTTTGCGAATTTTTATGAGAATACGATTTTATTCGAAATATAAGCAATTATAGAACCCAAATCAATAAAAAAACATTAGTTAATTAAAATAACAATAAACAAAAATTTAAATTCAAAATTTTTCCCAGTTGATTTGATCTATTATAAAAATATTAAAGATATTCAAATTGATATTTTTAATTTAAAACTAAACTAGTACAAACGTAATTTTAATATCTGGATTTCTTCACTCCAAGGTTTAACTAATGTTTTTTTATTGATTTGTAACAAAAATTCTGGGACACTTTAGGTTTGTGGATAGAACGCATAAAAATAAGAAAAAAAGTCTTATAAGTTGTGGGCGCAACCCACCACCCCCTATCGAGATACAACCCCTTTTATAAAAAATTTTTAAAAATTCGTATCTCCGAAATGGTACGTCGTAGAGGACCGATTTTGCTTGCATTATAACTGGGAGACACGAAAGTTTACGGGAAAAAATATCAATATCTACGCAAAGGAAGATTTAGTGAATGCCCTCAATTTTTCGCAAGTTGTTACAAACCTACTACGATATAGGTAATCGACGTTGTTTGGATTAAACAAGAATAAATACTATTTAACAGCAATAATCGCAGCAATTATATTTTTTTCTATTATCTTTGATCTTCTCCGGTTATATTGCAATCAAAACGGTTCTTCTACGACGTACCATTTCGGAGATATGATTTTTTAAAAATTTGATACAAAAGGGGTTGTATCTCGATAGGGGGTGGGTTGCGCCTACAACTTATAAGACTTTTTTTCTTATTTTTATGCATTCTATTCATAAACTTAAAGTGTCCCAGAATTTTTGTTACACCCTGTATATCGGCGCTCGCGCCAGCAGCGATCAGCTGAACGCCGATCGTCCGAACCCCTCTCTCCGCTGACCGCACGCCTATACTCCGCTCCGCGTAGATGCCTCCAGCCGATGTTCAAACTACGCGGGCCGGAATTCGGACCACGATATTTTGGAAGTTTGTATCTCCAAAACAGGGCTTCAAATAAAAAAAAGGTAAAGGAATTTTCGATTTCTTTTGTTATAAACAATCTGCTTGTTCCCGCTTGCTGCATAATTTTGGGACACCCTGTATATACCATTTCGGAGATATGACTTTTTAAAAATTTTTTGCAAAAGGGGTTGTATCTCGATAGGGGGTGGGTTGCGCCCGCAACTTATAAGACTTTTTTCTTATATTTATGCATTCTATCCATAAACCTAAAGTGTCCTAGAATTTTTGTTACACCCTGTATACATAATAGGACTCTACATACAGGGTGTCCCAGCTAACTTACAGGTCACGGCACCAGGTGATAGCTGAGGGAATTCTAATATAGGGAAGACGCATTCCTAATGTCGTACCTTAATCCGTGGTCGAGTTATTAACGAAAAACCACAGCCAATCAGAGGTCTCCGTTGGGCACGGCAGTGCGACAGTTCCTACTGGTTCAAGTTAATGTCTTGTAGTAGCGGCAGTGTTTATGCCGCCGCGTCAACTGAGCCGGCAGCGGTTGAAGAGCCACCACCGTGGGCGTTTTCATGGCATAACCCGGTCGACTCTTCGGCGACGGGCCGTAGGCCCTTGTCCTAGATATAAGGGATGAGTGCGTGAGAGAGAATGAAGTGCGAGTAAAAGCGAATGAAGAGTAAGAGTGAGAAAATGCGTGTAGAAGGAAGCGAATGATGGGAAAGCGAGGAGAATGATAGTTGAACGCGTGGAAGAAGAGTGCGACGTTGTGAGAGTATTTTGTGAGAAGTTCTGCGAGAGATTTAACGAGTAGAGTTTTGCGAGTTTTGTGTGAGTTGCGAGAAAAGGACAAATTGTCTTATTTTATGAGTTTCGTGAGTAGATTAAGTAAACATTTAAATATAGCTTAATTATCAGTGAAATATTGAGTCGTGTGAGTTCTTCGAGAATCAAACCCTAATCATTATTATATTCCTACAAACTTGGAGGCTTATCCGAAGATTTCAAATAACCAAACTATCATTTTCACATAATTTTTTTCTACAAAAGGAAGTAAAAGGTCAACGAAATCGTTGCAAAATTATAATTGAATTTTCTTTACTAAAATAATTCGTTCAATGTCCATGTCCTTAATGTGAGCGAAATGGAGCTGTATACCAAGATACCAAATTTTGTTGTTCGATGTTAATATCACACAACTGTGAAATGCGAAAGGATTCTCTTTCTAGAACCTGTGAATTTCTCCTTCAAAGTTGTTATCGGTTCGAAGAAGTATTCTTATAAAATTCGAGAAAATGAAGCATAGAAACTTCCTTCGGCTTCTTCACATTTTTCTGCAAAGCTTAGTAAATTAAAAGTTGGAATTTTGGAACGTGTGTTAGAGTCTACCAGCTGAAATTGAAACATATGCAACACTGCTGAAAAATAACAAGTCTGCAGCTGCTGATGTGAATAAACCCGTTATATGTTAATTCCTTTATGTTTATCTCGGATGTTGAATGTTATTTCTTAATCGATGTAAAGAAATGTCAACTTGACATACAGATGTACGCAAGCAACATCATATTTTTAATATGTAAATATGTAAACGAAAAATTTCCATATATTCAAAATTTCTTTTTGAAATGTCTGTCACTTAAAATTGCAACGTCCTAAAAGTCCTGCTAGACGATATCCCTGCGTTTCTACACGTAGAAAATGAGAGACGGGTAGGTTTAAGGGATCCAGGAATTAGGACACAAGGAATAAGTTAGAATCAGAGAGATGTAGAAGGATTTACGATAGCATTTCGAAATGCTATTTGCGAACCCAGTGAAACACACCAACATATCCAGAAATTGCCACTGCCACCGAATGAGATGGCGCTGTATAATCTACAACCCGCGTATATTTTCGGGGAGAGTGACAAACTCAACTTAATTCAACAAAAGACTTAGCTAGCAGATTTCATTGCAACCAAATTTGCACTTTTTCAGAATCATCCACAAATGGTTTTGCTATACCAGTTTCTGCACCCCTTTCAGTCACTCCTCGTCACACTCAAATATATCATTAACCGCTATTATGTAATTCAGATAAACGCATGCTTAAGGTTCTCCATTCCGTGCTTGCCAAAGGAGTTCTACCTACGGCACAGACCTCTCCTCTCGTCTCTTACTCTTAGAAGTCGATATAGTATGTTAGTATTTTACTTTATGTATATAGTTGTTATGTCAACGAAGGTGTGAGATCGTGGTGATGATGAGGGCAGGCTAATTGATGGTCGACACTGGTGATATATTCTTCGTTAACTTTATATTTAACAATACTGACACAGACATGTTTTCACAGATTCTATTTATATTTACACACTTTGTTTCTTTTTACATTTTAACCGGATTAGACGTTTAGTCTTTGGCTATTAAAAAGGAAGGTTGGTTTTATAACTTTAATCGGTCCGCACTTTCACTGAAAATTTCAACGATTTGCAGTTACTCCTTGTCCCAATGATCACGCTTTGGAGATCGGCAGTTTTGGGTAGGAAAGTCGCCGTCCTTCGAAACGTGTCATAGAAGCAACAACTACTAAATCGTAGATTTCCAACGACAGTTTGTTCTATTCCCACTGAAAAATGACTTAGGTATTGGGTGGTAATGGTAGCGGATTAAATAAAGGGTCACAGGATATGGAATGAAATAAGACTTTTCCAACTTTCTTGACGGAACTTTGACTGGTAACTCACTTTTCTAACTGAGCTTCGTGGCGGAGGGCATCAGTATATATACAGGATTTTGGGCCCTCCCACTACGTCGGTTTGCAACGGATTTCGGAAAAACAATGAAGGCCTGATCCAGCATCCAAACACCCTTATCGAGAATCCACTCGAAAAGTGATCTGTCTAACTTTCCCTTGCAAGTGTCTCTTGAACAGGACGGGGCCTGGTGCCAGATGTATATTTTCTTGTGGACAAGGTCTTCATTGTATCTGCTGCAATTTGATATTTAGAACAGTCTAATCTTAAGAGTTTTACAGTTTATATTCACGACGGCTTGATTAGATTTATATGTTTACTTCAATACCATTTGCCAGTCTCGACCAAGACGATCACAGTGTTCTTTCTTAAAGGAATTTACAAGTTTTCAAGTGCGTCGTCCTGGCGTCGAACTGACAAAGGGTGTATAAACGGGGGGACGTAACATAGTCACTCGATAAATTTATTCGCTTTACGATTGGCGATGTTGATCGCGGACCTAGGGACTTTCTCTCCCTCGATGACGCTGCAGCGGGATCGACGTGACAACTTCCTCTGTGAACCTCACCACTGGAATTGTTTGGAAAGAAGGTTCCGTCATCTCCCCCCGCCACGCAAACCCGACTTCTTCCGGTGCATTGCGTGGTTTGTGAATTATTTCTTGTTCTCGTTGGTGCGTGCAGGTTGTGCTGATAGAGGTGACCCCTCATTTCCGTAAGGGTACGGTCGACACTAGTCTGCACTGAAGATAGTCGATATAGGAGGTCGCTTTTTGTCACAGCGTGAATCTCCAGGTGAATTTTATGTCGTAACTTGATGAAAAACTCAGTAAAGCAAGAATTTTTATCCGGTTTGGTAAAGTGAACGAGAAGAATGAAGGGGAGGAAAGAATAAGCAGGCACAACTGAAAATAAAATAGATAATCCAACACCGTTTCTAGACTGCCAAGGACCAGAAGCAGTTAATAGGTCTAAATAGTAAAAGTACGAACGATAGTGATAGCAATGACCCCGCCCCTCTATTCTAACTTTAATTCTCAAATCTATGTAGAATCTGGAATGACGGCGAAAATTGCATATTTGATTGTATATTTATTTACTCCAAACATGCTTCTGAAGAAACATGCTTCTGACTGTATGCTTCTAAAGAAAATGTACGAAAATACGAGAACTGACAGCGGTATATTTTATAAATTAAAACAATTGTTATAACAAATAAGTATGCGCGTAATGGATTTTTCAAGGTGGTCGAATTTTCGGACCAATGAATATCACTCTATTGTTGTAGAGTTTCGCTGCAACAGGGCGCGGGAAATGTCAGTGCACGGAGGAGTGAGTCAAAATACAGCGTGCTTACACTTTTTTCGTTTGGTCTTTCATGCAATTTGATTGTACCAGGAAACAGATAGTAATCGTGATTTAAAAGTCCTATTAACACGATTCGCGAACTTGCCATAAATCTGCATAATCCGACTTGTACTAAACGGATTTCTACATGTTCGGCTTGTTATTTTCGTCCGATTGACAAAGCCAGGGTAATTTTGTCACGTTTATCCAATATGTGCTCGATGAAATTCGGCAATTATGACTGGTGCGAATTATGCGGCGAATTTGATGCTTTCGGGAAATGAACAGGGCTGTTATAGGATGCTGGAAATAATGACAAATTTACGTTGGTGTCATTCTGTTTATTTTGCTCGTTTTACTTTTTATTTTTCTTTAAGGGACAACATCTGTTTGAAACCTGGAAAAAACGTGTATTTCTCGGATTTTTTTGATTAAACTAAATAAGCAATAAAAAAATCCTTTTGAGTATCCATTAATTACCTACACTTTCAAGTACACAAACAGTTTTTTTTATTTTTATTTAAAAACAAAGTGGCGGCTGTGAGCGCTGCGATCCACGACGTCCTCTTCGTCATATGCTTTTGCGGCTGGCAGTAGAAGTGCCGTCCATCATGACTTAGAGGAATACAAAAAATTTTTTCATTATGTATATGAGTTTTGCTAGTAAAGTACACAGGATTATTAAAAAATATTGATTTTTGTCTATTTGACACTGTTTTGAAGAAAAAGTTTCGTTTTTGACCAAAAAATCGACACTAATTTGTTTATAAAAATCGTAATTGTTCATCAATCATGAAAATCCTGTGTACTTCACTAGATAATTTATCTAAGAAGGTACAGTTAAAATTTCAAGTCAATCGGTTGAAAATTGTTTGAGATCTACTGCCAGCCGATTGTGAAAACATGGTTTCGAGATAATCGCGTTTAATGTTTCAAAACTACTTGTCAACATGAAATTTCTAAAATAATAGCTTGCTCATTTTTTAACCTTTACCCAGCGATACCAGGACCATATACAGGCCCTTCGAAACTCAAATAAAGGTCTTCCTTTTATTTTCTTGACAATTTTAAGTTAGAACAAGCGGCTTTGGCGGCATCGGACATTGAGCGCTCTGCAGACGTGGCACGAATAGCGACTGTCCAGACAGCTTTATTATTAAATGATTCAATTGAATTTTGTGTAAAGCCTCCGAGACAGCGAGAAAGTAAATCATCAGTGATAAGTTCTTCGTATATAGGATCAGTAAAAAGCATCGAAAATGCAAAGGTATAGGCCAAGTACAAGAGGATGTGACTTTGGAATAGCTTTCTCGTTAACATAAACTTGATTATACGATGTATTTGAAATCGAACAAATGCGAGCAAGTACAAATCATTGTACAGCATCCATACGATGCTATCGCTAAGTAAATATATTAAATTATCTAAATTTCCCAAAAAATGATGTCTCCTCATTTAATTAATAAATCTGTTTAGTGCTCGACTAAATGTACTTGGTGGCCCGCTTTTTACGAAGCTTGATGTCCAAAATGTAACGTAACAGATATTTGTGCTCATTTCTAAATTAACAATTCGGATGCATCTGAGTGGAAAAATTTAACAAGTTAACAATCTGGATATGTCTGAAAGAAAATTACACATACATATTGCCATGTGTTTCAACGATTGATGATAAAATAAATTAATAATAGGATTAAATGCCTTATAAACCTCAATATGCATTGCAAAGACACTCAAAAGAGTGTCGATTCGGCGGTTTCCTGTTCGATATTTTACTCTTCTTGCTATTCTGAGAATTATATTTCGACCCCTTATGGCCACTGTACACTTTGTCACTTATATTGAGATATAAAATTGTAGACGTTAGCACGTAATTCACAGTCGCGATTGTTTATATCCCTAATTTCTATTGAGATAATGAGCTGGTGATATCAGGATAGGAGAAAAAAAGAACTAATTATCTAGACTGCCATCACATATATAATTTTTATGTTTAACGTCAATTAGAGACACAAATACCTACCTTTATAATCATATCAAGCATCAGTAATAAAAAGAAATCGCGCCATTATGCTTTGAAATTCAAAAATAAACTATGTGTAAGTTCACGGCACTTTCTTCGCTTCTGAGCGGCAGAGGCGTTTCAAAAAATGACCTTAAAAAATTGTTTGAAAATTTTACCCATGAAAAATTCTTTTTGCATATTATTTTTGAGATGTTTATACATCATTTAAGCCAATAAAAAAAATGGGAAATAATTTTTTTCAAACAGATGTCCCTTATATTGCCTCTGAGCATTAAAAGTTTTGCGGCCCAAAAATTTCAAATGTTAGAGATTTATACGCAGATAAAATTTTGCCCCTCGAAATTCCTGGGCATTAAAATTAGTACGAAAGCGGAAAAATGGATGAAATTATTCCGTTTTTATGAACAAAAGTTTTTATGAAAATTATTCAGTATTTGAAAAACAAAGTACTTTTTACAGAAAAATTATTCGTTATACAAACATATTATAGAGATTGATAATCAAATATATTCTGGTAACCATTGAAAGGGACACGGTATTCTAGAATACACATCGCATTCGTGCGGTTTTGAAAACGCTGTGAAATAGAACAAATATGTAGCGAGAAATTAAAGCTAGAATACAATGAATAATGGATTATGGTAAACCCCAACTTATTGTACTACAGTGCACCACCTACGCAACGTAGTTTAGCAACAACCAGTATATTACGTATGCAACAATCGATCTTTCTACGTATATCAGTTTGTATTATTCAACGAGTTACAGCTGTACAAAAAAACTAAACATTCATATCATCATTCGACAATTTCATTACTTACCAATCTTTTCCATCCTGCTGCACATTTATTTGTATTGCTGTATATAACAAAAATATGGGTTGTTGAATGTATAATACAAATTTTTTATGTACAGTACAAAATTATAGGGTTGAATGTGTTACGTCCTGATTGTGCGTTACGCCTGGAAGTTAGGGGACTGGTGCGCTTTCGACTTGCTTCGCAAAGTCAGTATTTTGCCCCCTTTTCAGTCAGACCAATTTATTCGGAACGGGGCTGAGTAGAACTTACTACGGTTGTCAAGGTGATGATGTAGGTGGGAATACTATGATTCAAATTCTGTTTTTAACAAGGGTTTATTCAATTTCAGTAATTTGGATTCTGCGCCTAAATTTATCCTTTAATAATGTCGCGAGCACGAGGTTTGGTGCCTCGCTGTCATCTGGGTTAATGAATTGGACTTTGTCCCCCGGAGATAATTGTCCTAATAAACTCCGCACTCTCGACTCGTTGAATCTTGTCGAAGAGACGGAGAATCTGGACAATCTTGTCCGCTTCATCCGACTCAATTATATCCACCACATCCGGTGGTGGACGCAGATTTGTCGGGGTGGGATCTGGGCTTGGTTGAACCTCCCGTATGTATTGCCTCGAGTAATTTTGTGGTTTTGAACTAGCTATCTTATTAATACAGTCCAGAAGCCACCTCCCTTCTACTTATGCACCTTTGGTGCCTTAGGTGTTAGAGGATTTACTATAGATGACAACTCCTTTGTCGGGTTCTGGCGGAACAACTTTTGTTTCTCGCGCCAATTTATTTTAGAGTGGGGTCCCCCGTACCGCCTGAGCCCATTTACCTCTCCACATTACCTCTCCGGCATCTCATAAGAAATCATAAGATTTCTGTTATGGTATGGGAGTAGAAATACATATAACGTATTCGCCTCGCAGCTACTTTTAATCGTTGAAGATCGCTCACGAGGAATCAGATGATTCCCGTACCGGCTGATCTCGATCCCGGCCATTGCGCCTTGTAGAACGATTGTTATCTGAAAGGATTGACGCCGTCGTCCAGTATTACTGAAGAACTCAATGGGTTTCGATGGAAATTATAAGATTTCTCTCAAGGCTGATTTAGGATTGAGCAAAGTAAACCCTTCACCATTTGTTAGGCTTAAATCGAACTGGAGGAGTAATGCACGCTTTTAATTCAGATGATAGCTGCAGGTGAGGTTGCTTGGTCGGAGTTCTGCTGGATCACATTTGTTCACTACTACGCTGCACGGAAATCTTTACTTGAGCAAGATTCGTAGATTTTAACTACAGATATCGCGGGTCTGAGTTCGGCAAACAAGAATGCAAATCGTGACGTAGGGCACCAAGCTTATACATTATACAGAGTCTTGGGCCCTTCCAATACATCAGTTTCTAACCTTTTCGGACAAGACAATGCAGCCTTCTTCTGGCAACCCAACACTACCATCAACGGAATACGTTCAGAAAAATATTAGACTCTGCTTTAGGCCATGCTGTTTATCATCCCTTTCAAGTGTCCCTTAGCCAGCACGGAGTCCGGTGCCAAATTTACATTTCCCCAAGTACAAGGCCTTCACTGTGCTTGAATGAATTCATTGCCCAAAAACTTTCTCTTTCAAGAGTCGGCGTGTTTATATTTAGCTCCAAAGGCTTCAATTATTTATGCGTCTTTCCCGATGCCATCCGCTAGTCTCGAGCAGGGCAGTCGGACTGTGTTATTTCAGAGAATTTATGATTTTCCGAAGTGCATCGTCCTGTTCTTGAACTGACAAAGGCAACGGGACGTGGGGACGTGACATATGTTTTCATGACATATAACATTTCTC
Source organism: Mimumesa dahlbomi (assembly GCA_917499265.3). Taxonomy (NCBI): domain Eukaryota; kingdom Metazoa; phylum Arthropoda; class Insecta; order Hymenoptera; family Crabronidae; genus Mimumesa; species Mimumesa dahlbomi. Next base: position 1,705,830 of record OU824118.1, on the reverse strand, counting down.
TGAAATGTTGTTCAACGACCGTGTCAGTGTTAATTTCGTTTTATTATGTTATTCTGTGCTCTGTGTCTTACAATTTCTGGCCAAAAAGGTCTGTGTGCTCGTAAGTAATTACGCATTAATATTTCTTTCTAGGATTTCAAATTCCTAAGTTTAAAATATTTCGTTGCATGAAATTTCCATGTTTGTCCCGAATTTCATGACCTGCAAATAGGACACGCCTCGCGTTTCTTCGTTCTGTCACGTTTTGAAACTCGGTATAATTAATAAAAAATACTAGAGGAGAATTAAATCTCCTCTTTTTCTTTATTTAATTACTTTTAGATTACAATAGTTTTCAAAATATTAATTATAAGGTACACATCTCGGGCACTGACAGTCGGTAACGCTGGTCAGTAAACGATTATAGAATAATATTGTAATCGTGCTCTCAGTTCGAGATTTCGCAAAAGTCTAATCCGCGGTCTCGCGGTCGCCGTGTCGCTGCCTAATTATGATGATGGTACGTTTCGTCTGTTATGCTACGGTCAGCGTCTGTGACAGGTGGTAAAAATAAGAAAGAAGGAATAATAAAGAACAAATAGCAAGAAACAAGCAGCGAAGGTGTGAAATACTCTTGCATATAGCAATTACTCAGTTACGCGTGCGATAACGACGTAGAATATTCACACACTGCCGTGAATATGAGCGGTCAATTTTAACAATATGTATATTTCCGCAATATTCGACGAACATTTGTTTATTCCGGGTTAATATGTATCCATGAATAATTCTTATTCCTTAGTGTCAGATTTTTTAATACAGCTGAGATGTGCGTCAAATAACAAATCAGCTTCATTTCTTTGTCTATCTATTTCTTTTCTTCTCCTGAAATATACGAGTATGTTATTCTTGCCAAAGTTTGCATCAAAAGTGGAATAGGCAGTTTGATTGAAAAGCCGATCGGAATTATTCTAAATGCAAAATTTTATTCATTGGTATCATAATTCTTCTATTATCTATACCCGGTTATAGTTTAATCAATCTTAAAAACGTAATATTAAGAACGATGTCGATAGAAGTACTCGTAATTAAAAAATACTTGTTGTTTCTTATGAAAATTTGCAATACAGTACGTGATTGAACCAGAGTTACACACGTAGGATCGTCCGGCAAAACGATTGCCATCGCAGACAAATTTCTAAGCTGAAATCATTCAAGGAACGCAGACATTGCTTGCTCAATACATTTGCCGGCTGTTTAATTAAACAAAAAAATAAAAATAATACATGTTCATCCCCGGCTTAATTACGTACAAACCTGGTGCATGCATGACATATGACGCCGGTAGTCTGATCTGGCGGTCATAAAGGAAAGATTCTAATTGAATTCGTGTTTCGTGGGTGTACTGCACGCGGCCTGTGTTTCAAGTAAACTAAATAAGGGCTAAAGAGATAATATTTTTATACCACTGCCGAATTACGGTCTTCGCGAAGATACTGAAATATGACAATAATTGGGCATACCGTGTCCTCTCCATGGTGTCAGGATTATTAAATTTCCATTCATAACTTTCGTGTGGTTGCTGGCATACGAGGATTTGTAACAGCCAGTGTCTAACGGTCATTTCATTAGGGGGAACAGCAAGGTGTTTAGTACGAGAAAGAACAAATAGATTACATTATGCATGTTTTTCATCCGCACACGTTGGCATGTTTTTAATTTACACCTATTGCCACTAGAGAATGGGGAATTTCGCAGTTTAAAAACCTTAGTTGAAAGGCAGTTTACGTTTCCAATTATACCAGATAATCAAAGCACATCATGTATAAAAAAGGGCAAATGCATTCTACAGGGTGTCCCAGCTAACGTGCACGTCCCTGAATCAGGTGATAGCTGAGGTAATTCTAATATAGGGAAGTGACATTCGTAATGTCGTATCTTAATTCGTGACCGAGTTATTAACGAAAGACGATAGCCAATCAGAGGGCTTCGTTGGACCTGGCGGCGCGACAGTAGCAGGTCTGCACCAGTAGGGTACTGTGCCAGTAGGAACTGTCGCGCCGCTGGGCCCAACGGAGCCCTATGATTCGCCATCGTTTTAGCTGGGACACCCTGTATATTTTGTCCATTGAAATTTTCAAATGTCATGCATTTAAATGTGTCATTGATTGGAATGATATCGAGCAACTTGTACGAATGAATATCGCAAGTACGTTAGGTATCTCAAGTAGACATCTCCGGTCTGCCAAGATGAATTCGGGTTAAAAAAGTGATCAAATCTTTTTTCTTCTCGCATTTCAACCCTGCGGGTTTCTGTACCAGTTCGAACATTTCTACAAGAACCCATACAAGAATACCTATTTCAGCAGTGAAATTCACGTGGTTCGGATGAAGATATGTATATCAGTATCAGAAAGCTGTCAATCGTCGATAATGAATTTTCGATGTCGCACGGCCTTACTTCGAGCTATTAGTCGACAATGCGATCGCATCCCTCGACTACACGTGCTACACTACCTGTGTAGCCGAATGACTGATCGCATCTGACGACAGCCATTCAACGCGGTCCCTCGCAAGTTTCCAATCAAATCAGTCAACGTGAATCTTAACGGCTAATATATTAATCAAAGCGTGGATTACGAAAACTCAACGTCTTGATGAATGTGGAAAAGGTTCGCGTATTCGTCGCACATAAATTTCATGGGAAACAGATATTTGGCGTTCAAAAATTGCGAAGAATTTGCAAATATTCGACGCATGGAAATTGTGGAGCCTATAAAAATATTCGCGACGAAGATTATAAGTATATGGAAATAGTCTTTGTATAACAATTCCTAATCGTACATCATTCTGTTACGACTTGTAATAATCTCAGAAGGCCAGCAGAGATAGTTGTACCTTCGAAATCTTTCTGATTTTTCAGACACGAAATCTAAGCCCTTTGCAATCAGAAGTTGTTAGCGAGAATTTAAATTTATCACTGTGTCATCAAAATCTACAAGCTTTATGACTTTATAACGCTCAATCGAGTCAACCAAAACTTTGGTGACGAGAAACTCGTGGGTACCGGAGGACAATTCAGACCATGGAGTAAGTGTGTGTATGTAGGAGGGGAGAGGGGGAACTTTTACTCAACCTTCTACTTTTCCTCTAACGCAATCGGAAGAGCGGTCGTCCCCCTTTCTCTAATCAAGGTTTTGGCTAATAATACAGTCGATCCGTAATATTTCTTATTGCAATGTGATCTGCCAAAACCTACTTCAGCGACGAACATACCGGAATACGTGTAAAAATTTTCGGAGGTAAAAATCAGTCGTTTCCGAGAGTTAACCAAGTCAGTTGACTTTACACGCTGCTTTCCCATACACGTGCCTAGAGTACATTCGATCATAATATTGCGCAGAAATTTGATGTATGAGGTGAACAATAAATTTAAAAAAGTTGGAGAGCCACGTAGTTCACGAATTAATACATTCAAAGCGTACATATTTGAAAATATCGGCCATTAAATACTTCAAAGTCTGCAGGTGTTTGGCGAATATATTAATCCTCAAAAAAGCATCGAAAATGCAAAGCTATTGGCCAAGTACAAGAGGATGTTACATTGGAATAGATTGCTCATTAACATAAACCTCATTTTACACAGGATTTGCAATCAAACAAATGTGAGCAAGTACAAATTATTGTACAGCAATGACACAATACCATCGCTAAGTAAATATATTCAATTAACTAAATTTCCCAAAAAATGATTTCTCCTCATTTAATGAATAAATATTTCATTGTCTTGAATCTGGCGTGTACCCGATCGATAGAACCCAACGCGATTCAGGAAGTCAAGATCCTCTGCCATGATACAGAAACAAAAACATACTGATCCATTTAACAGAATAGAGATGACCTTCAAATGTCGGAAGTACCCCCACCTGCAAAAAAAAATATTATCGCCACCGGATGGCCACCTTCGTACTGTGCAATTTTATATTAGCAAATATTTCTGTGAAACTTATAGTTTCGAAGATATCGAAGGTGCTAATAGTTATTGCCCCACCCTGTATAAATAAACCTACGACATTTCATCCATGCGACCTCCCACGGTATTCAATATTATTTTCATGTTCTCAAGTACCAAGCATTCAAAGGCGCAGAAATTTCCGATCACCAGAAATTCCGAAACACCGATACTTTTCTGGCACCTAAATTTCACGATATTCGACGCTTAATAATTTGAATGCGTACTAACTTATGGTCCACTAAAATTTCAAACTGCAATAGCCGGTAGCGCGTCAAAGAGAAACAAAGGGTACTTTTGAATTTTTGAATTTCTTGGAATTTTGCCGCAGAAAGTCTAGTCTGTGGGGCCGATGAATACTGGATTAGCTATAATCGATTAACCCTTTGAACACGGCTCCACTGTCAAAATCGGAACATCGTGGAGCGGATTCGAGCCAAGGACGAACATCGAACGTATAATCTCGCCAGTTTCATATGAATGAAGCTTAAAGTTAGACGCACCACTGTTCGGGCATCGTGAAATTTGAGACTCTTTAAAGTCTCTTTAAAGGGAATGGCACAGAGAATGATGATTGTTAATTCTTGTAGTATACCATTTTTTGACTTTACGAGATTGACATTAATTTACGAAAATAAACAAGTTTTTTTATATTTTATTATTATTTATATATCTAAGACTGGTTTCGGATAAAATCGTTTCTTTGTTGCAGTAATCTTTTCTATTATTTAAAAACAAAACGTGTATTGTATATAGGGTTATCTTTTTATTTTTTGCATTTGAATACTTTTAATAAATGCCGTTAGAAATTTACTTACTGATATAAGTGTTTCTCTGTTTGTTACAGGTACGTGTTACGCAAATCTTTTTTCAGAGCGAACTATGAAGAAGCAATTAGTAAAACCTGTGAGTATATGTTAAAAAACATATTTGTTAAGACAATCAATACTACATAGAATCGAAAGACATAGTGAAAAGCAGATGTTCGCAAAAAAAATCGTAGCATGTACTGTAGCGCCGTCGGACGCTATCCGAAAACCCTGATTGCCGCGATTAGAAATCTTTAAGTTTTCCAAATGATGACAACTGACACTGGTGTTAGATCCACGCGTAATATTATTTATTAAACTGTACTGTGGTACAAACAACTTATAATTTTTAATATATTAATACGATAAAACTACTGTGTCTTAGTGTATATTGGTATTCAATAACTTCGAGTAGTGGACTCTAGTATGAAAACCAGAAGTCGGAATGTTCTAGGCGGTTTGACTGATTTTTGATTTCTGAACTCTGTGAAGAGTCAAGATCTTTTCGGAAATTCCCTCCACCTTGGTACGTGGGGGTAGTTTAGTGGAAGGGGTGCCTTGATGCCAGTTTTCTTCAGGGTGATGAGCACGATTTGACAACCCTGGGGTTTTTCCCGAGTTGTCGCGTCTTGCGAATTTGGCGGCAAGCGGGGTGCACGTGGTCAGCACTTGGGCCCGGTTGTGCCGTACCTGGACGTAACGGTCACGGTCGATGCACACGGTTGGAGTTTATGATGTTAGTGAGAATTTGAAAAGCTAAGATTTTGAAGGGTACTGGTCTGAAAATGAATTTACTTGTACATGCTTGGTAATAAAAATATAAAATGCCTTAAATGGTTAGCTTTCCAAGTAGAGTATTGAAGAATGATTTCTATATGTAGATTTGAATGATATATGAAATTGTGCAGTACCGTTACGTCCAAATGTTAGAGGTGATTAATATCGTATGTTTCGAAAGGTAGTCTAAATTCTTAGAAAAGAATTGTAGGCTTTTAAAGGATCTTGTATGAACGCTACATGTTCCCTTAGGGCTCTCGTCAGGCACATATTCAACGTTTTTGCATGCCCACGAAGGGATTATGCCATAAAACGTGCCTGCCAGAGACCCTAATGAAAATTTGTAGAAAGTGTGGTACGGCGACAAAAAATATCTGCCGACTACCAGGTTACGGAAAATCACTCCCTCCCTTGGTCTGTAGACGGGGTGGAGACATTTCCTAGTTAACCAATAGTTGTGAATATTCCAAAGTTTCCTTCCCTGGCTACAGAAATTGGAATTTTCCAAAAATCACCAAGGGAGGTTAGCTCTTGTGATTCGAGCGAGTTCGAAAACTCACAACTCAATCAACTCGTCAGACCCAAAATAGAATCCGTCGTGAACACTAAGACATATTTTAGAAAGCAAAGTGAACACAGTAGACACCAGGAAGACCTCGTAGCGAACGCAACTAATACGCAAGTAGGCGACGTGAACACATAGTCAGACACAATTAGTAACTCACAGTTAACGCACTTGAATACATCACTTTTAGGCAGAATACACTTCTGCATCAACACTTCAAGTAGTTTAAAGATTTAGTGTAAGGTAAAAGTACCAGTAGTTGACCAGTTAAGAGAATTCTGCCACGTGAACAATAATAACTATTTCCTGGATCATTGAATTGCGAGAGTCGATGCTTGCAGACACTCTTTGAACCTTCTAGATTATGTAACACAACCACTTTTTTAAAAAAAGCTAAGTTATACACATTTAAAAAATATATTTAATATTTCAGTAATATATCCAGAAGTTGACCACTTCTACAATTGAGAAAATTAGTAATTGACCACTTTGTTCGCTAGTAGTTGACCACTTGTACTAGAAGGCAGGTTTAAGCCATAATGCTGGGAATCATTTTAATATCGTTTAGCTCCAATAATTACCAAGACAAATTAAACATTAAAACAAGAAAAAATAAAAATCAAATTTTTGAGCTGCTACACTTATTGGTGTCTTGTGCAACCGAACATCTTCCAATGGCTGTCTTCATCGTCTATATCATTTGGCATCTCTATATCAGTATTGAAATAATTTCTGAAATAAACAATTCAGGAAATCGATTTTAACTTTCCGGTAGTGTTTATAATTTAAAAAAAGAGGACACTGATCAATAATTGACCGTACACGCAGTCAATAGTTGACCATGTGGCCATCCACTAAAACGCAGTATGCTACAATATTTAAAATTATATTTCGTATTTGTAACAAATTTAGATGTAAAATAGATACATTATAAATCGAAAAAAATTTTAATGAGAAATATCAGTAATTGACCACGCCGGTCAACTACTGAAAATAGAATAATAATGTTCAGTATTTGACCTCTTAATAAACTGTTGATTTTTGGCGTTAAAATAACAAAATCGATGCACTTAGAAAGGGTGTGAAAATTCAAAAAGAAAATAATTCGGTCGCGAAGATTTCACAACTTATGGATTTTTTTTACCTCAATCGTAAGTACATCTGTTCTTAACAGAAACGTTAAGGAGATTGACATATCACGGCTTCTTTCTAGCCTTAACCTTTAAGGTACGACGCGCCACTATATTAGCTTTCGTATATGTCAGCTCTCTGAACGTGGAGCCACTATAGTGGCTTTCGCGGATGTCATCTTTGAACTCTTTGTCAACTTTGGAATGGTACAAGAAATTTTGTTTCCATCTACTTGACGTGGCTATACGGAATGCGTGTTGCCTATATAAGTTACGAAAGCAAAGCGTAACAGTGCGAGCGTTTCATCTTACATTACTCAAAGAGATTTCGAGAAATTACGGGAATATGAACAGTAACGTTAGCTGTAGTAAATATACCGTTGACCAACCGTTTAGACTGACCGAAAAACATTTTCCATCCTATTGCAAATCTAAAAATTTGTAAAAAATGCGTTTCGAAATTGTATCGTGTGTTCGAGAAACGATACAAGGCGAAGATCTCGTTATGAATGTGAAAATTGTGACGTAGATTTATGTGTTGTACCATGTTTTTAAAATATATTATCATACGCAATTATATTCTTAATTATTAAAGGGAATTGTTCAAGTTAAAGTATGTGTAGTATATATTTTTAAATTATTATGATATCATCAAATACTTCATTTGAATATATTCGTGCACAAAATGGCATTGCTCATCACACTTTGCCGTGCTGTATCGTTTTTACACCGTTCACGTCAGACTCTGCCGTCCAGGGAGATAGCCACGCGCAAAGTTCTGCCGTACCTAAAAGGTTAATGGATTTAAGTGTCCGTAGTTCGTATGCACACTTCATTTCACATGCAATTATTCTAAAAATTAATTTACAGATGTCATGGCATTTGATGCTCACTTGCATCGAAAGTGCACAACATATAAAAACCTTATTTTTTATGCTTTTGTCAAAAATGGTCAACTACTGGTACTTTTACCATATAACCTTATTAGCTTCGTTGTTAAGTTTGGAAATACAACTTCTTGTTTCTTTTTAAAAAAACAGTCTACATTTCGTGTCCCTTTTCACGATGATAAAAGGGTGGTCCTCCGAGCATAACATTAGGTAGGCACGATAAATCTTATGCAATACAGGGTGTAACATATCATCGGGGACGCTTTTTCAGGATCGATAGTACGCGCCAAAAGGTGAAAAACGGACCAAGGAAGTTAGGTCCAAAAATCACCCCCTATCGAGATACAACCCCATTTGTAAAAAATTAAAAAAAAAATTATATCTCCGAAATGGTAAGTCGGAGAGGAGTGGTTGTTATTGCAAAATAAGCGGAAAAGATCAAAGTTTACTAAAAAAAATATAACTGCTTCAATTATTACCGTTACGTAGCATTTTTATTTGTTTATAAAAAAAACTTTGAATTTTTCTATGATCTCGGTTGATTAACAACTTGAGAAAAATAAGGGCAATGCGTCAAGACTCCCTTTTCGAAGACAGCCTAAAAAAAGTTCAACATTATTGTACGGTTTCGGCGTAAAAAATTGTTAAACACCGTTACATTGCCGTGCTACCGACGAACCTAATGCTACTGACGACAGCTGATCCACATCTATCATATGTTTTCGAGCCGCCGTGCGACACACACTAATGTATAATACAATGTATAATAACATGCGTGAGAGATTTTTTAGTGTAGTCACTTGGGCAATTGATAATCTTTCACGCATACTGTTATAATAGATGTGGATCAGCTGTCGTCAGTAGCATTAGGTTCGTCGGTAGCACAGCAATGTAACGGTATTTAACAATTTTTAACGCCGAAACCGTGCAATAATGTTAAACTTTTTTTAGGCTGTCTTCGAAAAGGGAGTCTTGACGCATTATCCTTATTTTTCTCAAGTTGTTAATCAACCGCTATCATAGAAAAATTCAAATTTTTTTTTATAAACAAATAAAAATGCTACGTATCGATCCTGAAAAAGGGCCCCCGATGATATGTTACACCCTGTATACCAGTCGAACGTGGAAACCATTCACGAGACGACTTAACAATATTTCACTGTAAACTTGAACAGAATTTTTGTAGAATTTCCTGCTGTTGGCATAAGTCCATTTTAAGTAAAAAAGTACTGTTGTATGGTAGCTGGATGACACATATATTTATAAGTACTTGCTACACACATATTTAAACAAATTAGCAAGAAGCTTATTATGATGTCAGAAAGCAATAATCGTAGATTTTTGTTGAGTTTTATATTAAAACCGCCAATAACTTCTGCGTATCCGTGATTTTATATGTTGCTAAAATTCAATGACTTCACTTTTTTATTAATCGCTTTCTTATTGTTCTTCCTTATCGTGTAATATTCAAATAATATCTTAGTTTTACAGGTTATACATACATATATTAAGATCTGTATGACACGAGTCAAATAAAGCGGCAATAAGGGGTATTTATAAACTTTAAGTACTGTTCAAATTTATAATAAATTTCCAGTATTAGTCCAGGCGAATCAAAATCATTTCTCGTTCGAATTTTAGCTAGACATTGAAAGAGTTGTATCACACCATAATTAAGTATGTTATTAATAGATTCATATATCATGCCAATATTGAAGTCTGTCAGTAATCCATTAAAGCCAAGAAAGAGAAACGGCAGGTGAAAAATTAACCGGGTTTAAACTTTAATCGTCTAATTTGAAAGTAACAATTTATTCGCGTGCAATTCAATGGTCGTTCGATTGGCTGTCTGAATTCCAAAGTTGCGGCAGTATCGTGTCCTCGGATGCGTCTAAATTCAGCAATTCGGTCGCCCGAACAAGTTTCTGAAGTTGCAAGCACTAACGGTGCCCGGAGTTCTGATATTTTCGATATTCTGGCCGCAGGTGCGACCGACGGGGCTTGTCATTCCGTCCCGTCGCGTCGTCGCGTCTGTCGATTATCGCGGCGAAATGCCGCGATTAACTGTGACTTGCGGCATATGAAACAACATCGCACACGCTGCTTTCGAAGCGAACGCTGGCTCCACTCTCCTCCGTGGACAGACAAATTTAATATCGACGGTACCATTGTCGTAATGCGATAAAATGAAAATAATAGATTTCCTCTTATTCCGTTCTATTATTTCTTGAATACCCTGTGGAAATACACTTTTCGAAACGATAGTTTATGCCTCAAAACTTTTCTAGTTCCGAGGGATGTAGGATTTCATATTTGGCGCAATGAAGTTTCTATATTTCGAAGCTTCTGCGCATCGAAACTTTTCTGCATCAAAACGTTGGAATATTTAAATTCTGAAACACCGCGATACAAGAATTTATCAGTTCAGAAATGTCGGAGACCCGAAAGCCTGCGGCACTGTAATTTAAACACATGAAAAATTCAAAGTGCAACATTCCATACGGCAAATATATGATAATTCGAATCTTTATCGGTACACATTTTGAAACCATGCAAGTCAAGAGATCGCTAGTTTCAGTGTTGAGAAAATTCGAATCTTCATTTGAACTTTTACAAACATCACAGTTCTGATCTATTCGAACATTTTCAACGTTTCAGCAATTCCAACAATTTATTGTGTACCTATTACCACGTTAACCGTCGATATTAACGGCTGACTTGAAATTAGAATAACAAATGCCAACGGGGGCGTGATTTTTGCGAAACAGACGGGACCGATGGAACTTGTTCCAGAGCCGGCGGAGCGCTGGAAAGTATTAAAATTCGAACGAATTCGCCCTATTCCATTTAGCGGAGATACGCCGACGATGCGGAAACTCGTAAAAACTGGGCGGAAATATTTAAATATCGAGCTAACGACTAAAAGGGAAAGAAAAGCGACGGCAGGTTACGAAGTCGCGGTAATAGTTATTAAATTAAGCAAATAACGTTCCATAGGGAGCACGCTATTGATCGCGATAAAACTGTGCGTGTCAATCACGACAAGTTGATTTTATAAATAATTGTAACAAACGGACGTAACGAACGATCGGTTTAAAACGTCGAATTTTACTGCGAAGCGTTTAACTTTTAGTTAACGAACAGTTTGTTCTGCTTCCGAGGAAAAAATTTCATTTGTTCGATATCATTGTTATGAACACTTTGAAACGCGCTGGACATCTACATACATATGTATGGTATATCTGCTTTAGTGAGTTATCACGTTCGTGCGAGGGCAGGCGAAAGAGATACTCAGTAGTGGTTGTAAGTTGTTTCGGGGAAACAGTGAGCAAACGTAACAGAGTTTTCATGGAAAATATACAATTATTTAGACAATGGAATTTTCTTTATTTGACGTATTAGGTATCTTTTAATTGACAAATATTAAAGGTGTTATCCCGCTAACTGAAAAGGTCTAAAAATATCGGCGTTATAGGAATCGATTTCTAATTGCCTTTGTGAACTTCAGGATTTAGTGGCTTTAAAAATATTCAAGATTTCGAATTCTACAGGAAAATATTTGAACCAGGTGAAATTTTTCACTTCGAAACCTTGATATCGTCATGCCTTTATTATTTTTTATAATTATAGCAGTTATATGGCAATCAAATGATTATTAATTAATCAGATGGAATTCTGATCGGACGTAAAGTGTTGTTTTCATTCTGAAAATCAAACGAATTCGTTTAACAAGTTTGTATATTATGATATTCCCCCTGTTTATAAATTTGTTATGCATGAATCGCTCACAACTTCAGTTAACCAGAAATTAAGATATTTTGAGGTAAGTTTCATAATTTTCATTCTGGAAACTAGCTTTATGTTACGTGCTAGAATTACATGGTTTCAAATTATTAATATCATTTCAACTGAACCAAATAAAAATATGAGAATCTTTTAACCCGCGTGGAAGCAACGCTTATTTACAACAGAAAGTTAAAATTACTTGAGAATATTTCCATGGTTTTTAACTATTAAAAAACATTCGCAAATTTGCAAAAGTTTTGTTTCCTGTTAAGCACATACAACTCGCGCTGCAAATGATTGAAATTACTTTTAGAACTCGATTTCGCATCGTTTCTCGCTGTACGCCGATTAATTACACCGAGTCGTTATTTTCACGATTACTATAGCGAATCACAAAAATCGAAAAACGGAAAAATGCAGAACCATCGCACAAAACGTACAAACCTTGCCCGAATTACACCTAATACAGAAAAATGTTGTCCGTGTTATTTTAACAGGGCACCGGAGAGCTTAATAAGCGCCAAAATAATTTCAAACTGGCGGACAGTGAAATTGCAAATAAATGCGAGCGTACAGAGTTAATGTAACTCGAAATTCGTCCGTTATTGCTAATTGTTATTTGAATCGGCCGACTTCGGCCCCTGTACGATGCGGTTCACGTTTTTCATTATTTTCAATTGACGAAAATGTTCAACGTAGGATGTATGGGCTGGGGAAAAAAAGGAAAAAAGTGCTCGTGCGAACACTGATTTGCGTATCAGCAAGCAACCGAAATCGCTCGAATGATTTTTTTCATTATAAGTATGTACATTACTCGCTTGACTGTGAGTGCTGAAAATACTGTAAACAATTTAAATAGGTAACGATGTAACAATATCGATACAGGGGTTTCAACAAAATATTATGTAACGAAGAATTCTATAGCTTCAGAGTTATGCCTAAAAAAACGTTGTCCAAAGCTTTGAGGGGCCGCCACTCCAAAAACGTTTCGAACGTTTTTAAATACAATTTTTAATTTATTACAAACCACGTTTAACAAAGGTTAAAAGATAGAACATTAAGTATTTGAAAATATCTTATATCACGGTGTTTTACTATACCTGTCTGTTTTATCTAAACATATATTATTTGGTTCGCTAACGAAAATTACCGGTGATATTGACATCTATAGAAGTTAACCAACCATAAAGCACGATATAATCATCCGACATAATTTATCGTGTTACTAATTATTTCGATGGCATTTGAATGAATCAATTTAAATGGTTCCTTTCATGGATTAAAAATTAAATGTCAGACTATGAAAGCAAATCTTACGATTGACCCGTAGAACTTTCGAAGGCCTGATATATTCGAATAAGTGAAGGAATATCTGTCTCGTACCTGGAACTACTCGGGTAATGGAGCTTCTGAATATCCGGATAATTCAGGTATCCGGGTAATAGGATGGGAACTGTTATGAACACATTCATCACTTATTCAATTTCAATCGTCTAGAACTATCCGGATACCGCTACTATCCAAGTATTAACTGAACTATTTGAACTATCCGGGTATTTGGAAGTTTCATTATCCGTATTTGATTATTGGATGGCGGATAAGAGTTAGCGTGAAGCAGACAATATTTAATACGAATTTTTCTATATGTTTTTATGCGACGGTACCAATACACTTTTAAGTTTGGTTCATTTCGAAGTATTTGCATGCAATTCCTTTCGCTTTGAAATTTGTACGTGCGATATTTCTGCGGTTTGACAGTTCTGCATTTGTTCTGTGTGCAATCGTTCTGTATTTGTGTGGCTTGAAATTTTTTAGAGTTTGTTTCACGAAAACCTTCAAGACACGATATGTTCCTAATAATTAACTATATTTAAATATACACTTATTCTACTCGCAAAACTCACAAAAAAGGACACTCATTCCTGTACTCGCTAAACTCGCACAATGCTACTCACTAAATACTCTCGCAAACCTTCACGCCCTTCCCCTACGCGTTCGACTATCACTCTCCTCTCTCAACCGTCATTCGCTTCCTTATACACGCATTTTTCTCAATCACACCTCATTCGCGTTCACTCGCACGTCATTCCATCTCACTCGTATTCTTCACTCTCAGACTCGCACTCATCCCTTATACCTAGGACAAGGTCCTGCGGACCGTCGCCAAAGAGTCGACCGGGTTTTCCCAGGGAAACGCCCATGGTGGTCGCCCTTCAACCACTTCCCTTGTTCACCATAAACTGCACACTTTCTCTTTTCCTTAAAAACATTTGACAGACACCCGACACTTGATCTGCTTATTTTCTAAAACTCCACAGAATTTTGTACCGTTGAACGTTCAAAAATTCCGAACCGTAACATCGAATAATTTATTAATGTGTGACGACGTACAAATATCAAATTGTAAAAATTGCAGTGCATAGAACTTTAATGGTTCGCAAATGCCATTATGTTACATTTCCCTTGCGTTGGATTTTGACAAAATTTACATACCATGAAAACGTATCACCATCTCTATGAAGTTGGCCATGAATACATCCAGATTTTTTTCAACATTCGCAGGTACGCGCATACCCAAACATGAACAAGTGGTCGAATCGATATCGTGTTTTTAAATAAACGCACTATTGTCAATACAGCTTCCGGTAGTTTCATACGTTAGAATGGACTTGATATTTATTGGTCGAGCTGATTCGTTCGATCCAGATTTATTTATCTGGATAAAGTGAGAAACGTGTATGTACCGAAACTCCGTAATATCAGTTCACTCGTTTTCTGCATTACAGGTACACGCTTTAGAGTAGTTGCGTAGAACTTTTCGCTGATTAATCACCAACTTTAATACCGCGGTTTCATTTTTATTGCTTTATAATGTGCGAATTATTTTGGTGTAACTCCGTAGAATGTTGGACGACTTTCCGAATTGTATGTTCGGCGCGTCCGGTGAATGGGTGAACTTGTCGTTCACTCACCGTTCGGATATTAACCGTGAACGGAGCAAATGTTATTTTGTAGATGGATTCTGCCTCAGGCTTCACCAATGAGGAGATTGTTTTTTAACAGTTAATAATTTATTAATCGTATACAACGAACTTACAAACTTATAAACAACTAACAATGAATCTACACTTAGTGATCAAGTAAAGACTCTACTGAGCGCTGTGTAAAATAGACTTGAAGGGCTACTCAGAGATTTGAAATTTGTTGTTGATGGTATGAATGTTTGACTGTTTCAGTTCGAGTGATTCAATGTATCTGCTGTGTCTTGCGAAAAAATGAATGTGTCCGGAAGAGTGTGTAGAGGGTGGAAAGGAAGGGATGATGGCGTTAACGAAGGATTGACTATGGAGTGATTGGTTGAGTTTTTGGGAAATTCCTGTAGGTGTGCAGATGGAGTGGGAAATGGTGTGACGTAGAGGATTCCTGGAAAACAATGAGTCCGTTTTCCAGGTAACCTACCGGTGCTGGAAGGTGAACTTTCTGACCGCGTCAGAAGGTATTAAAATATTGTCATTAGAAAAACTTATTTTTCTTGTTTTCTTGGCCATGTGACCGGGCCGACCGTTAGGGTCGTTTATTACCCCTTATGGTCAAATCGGTGGAATACGTTAAAACTGATGGGGCTTCAACAAACTCATTCCTATACATACATATATGGTGCGTTCCACGTGAAGAGATCAGGGTTTTTGCCGTCGTGTCACGGATTTCAATACAATTATAATATGTTATAGATAACGTCAAAAAAAAAATACCCATTTGAAGGAATTTTCAAAATATTAAATAATTTTTAAGTTACAAGCAGTCAAAGTTTTGTGCATGGGTTTTTTTGAAAATTTATAACTCTGAAACCACAATAGATATAGATATCATAAAAATACCAGTTGATTCAGAAAGCCCCAGAGTTTTAGAAAAAAAATATAAATTCGATTAAACTTGTTTTTAAACTGTTAAAAAAATGTTTTTAATTTTTTAAACTTAAATTCCGTCCAAAGTGGATCATAAATTTTATTTAAACATTTTTTTTCATCATTATCGAAATGTCCTCTAAACATAAGTTCCAGAAAAATCGTGAAGCGATGAATAGTTTTCGAGCTATGAATTTTTCTGCACCGCGGTGTCGGTATTTGGCGCGCGACTTCGCCCATATCGCGTCACAGATGGCTGCCGCTAGTCAAACCAAACCGTTGATCAATGATCTAGATTTGGGCTTCAATATCTTCGAAAGTGTACCCTTCAATTTTTTGTCGATTTTTTTATAGCAATGCTACAATGTTCTCTAAATATAACTTCCAGCGGCATATTGCAGCAATAAATACCTTTCAAGTCAGGAGTTTTTATTTACCGCGGCATTCGGATTTTCGCCCGCGATTCCGGCCTAACCGTAACACCTATACCTCAATAAATATTTGCCATGCAATAATATTTCACTTCTTCTTTTTTGGCTGTATCTGTTGACTTTCGACTCTTTTCTTTCAACTGAGGATTGACAGAATCTTCGTTATTACTTGAATCTACTGCAATTATTTCTCCTTTTATGGAAGTTTATAGTTTTCAAATTTTTTCTTTAATTTGTTAAAGTGTTTATAATTTAGGAACTTGTATGGGAGATTCTCCAAATTTTGGAAAGACTAGATTTAAAACATGTATAATGGAAGTTCTATCTACTTCAGGAAAACTGATGATACCAGAAGTGAAGGCTGTTTGATTACTTTTAACGTTCGATTCTAATGCTTGTTCCAAATGCGTGGACCTGATTCTTTTCCACGAATAATATTAGTTGTATTTATTACATTTCGTCACCTTATCCTAGTGTCGCAAAGTTTACATATAAATTCCCCCAATTCTAAATCTGGATTTGAATCCCGCAAGAGATTGGAAACGCGGCAGATATTCTTTTCACATTACTTGTGCTTTAACTGCTTCAGAGGATTGCAACAATATTTGAATGGCATATTGTCTTTAATTAAACCAGCGGAACACTTATAAAATACTAAAAAATTTCAGACGTATACTTCTACAATTCTTCACTTTACCCACATGAAGCCGAAACACGCACTGAGAAAATTCCAGAAAATGAGTCACATATAAAGCATATCTATCATAATGCATGACAAATGTTTATTGAGGTATCATTTTCTGCATGTATACTGTGAAATAAGAGTCAGAGAGAGCACCGGGCAAGGGTTTTTCCCAATAACGTCAGGTATACGTTTTACGGTTAGGCCGGGATCGCGGGTGAGAAACCGAACGCCGCGGTAAATAAAAATTCCTAACTTGAAAGGTATTCATTGCTGCAACATGCCGCTGGAAGTTATATTTAGAGGACATTGTAGCATTGCTATAAAAAAATCGCCAAAAAACTGAAGGGTACACTTTCGAAGATATTGAAGCCCAAATGTAAATCATTGATCAACGGTTTGGTTTGACTAGCGGCAGTCATCTGTGACGCGATATGGGCGAAGTCGCGCGCCAAATACCGACACCGCGGTGCAGAAAAATTCATAGCTCGAAAACTATTCATCGCTTCACGATTTTTCTGGAACTTATGTTTAGAGGACTTTTCGATAATGATGAAAAAAAATGTTTAAATAAAATTTATGATCCACTTTGGGCGGAATTTAAGTTTAAAAAATTAAAAACATTTTTTTAACAATTTAAAAACAAGTTGAATCGAATTTATATTTTTGTTCTAAAACTCTGGGGCTTTCTGAATCAACTGGTATTTTTATGATTTCTGTATCTATTGTGGTTTCAGAGTTATAAATTTTCAAAAAAACCCATGCACAAAACTTTGACTGCCTATAACTTAAAAAATATTTAATATTTTGAAGATTCCTTCAAATGGGTATATTTTTTTGACGTTATCTATAATATATTAAAATTTTATCAATATCCGTGACATGACGGAAAAACCCTGATCACTTGACGTGGAACGCACCATATGGTATATGGTGAATTTGTTGAATCGCCCCGTGAATATGGTCTCTACGGTCAACTTGTGTTGTGATAGATTTATCGTGCCAATCAAATAGCTTGCTCGAAGAACCACCCTGTTTAATTTGTCGTGAAAAGGGACACGCTTGTAGATCGATTATTAAACAAGAACTTATATTTCCCAAAAACTTAACAACGGAGCTAAGTAATTTATACAATAATAAATAATTAAACTCTTTTGAAATGATGCAGAAGTGAACTGTGCCTAATAATGTTTTATATAGTAGATTTCTAAGTGGTTTGTAGTGTTCGCAACGAGTGCCAGAATATGTCTTAGACGTGTTCTCGTCGCGTTCTAAGTTGTATCTAATTTGATGTATGTTTTCAAAACTCCCTCGAGTCTAAGGAGCTCCTCTCCCTTGGTGGTTTTCGGAAATTTTTGTTTTCTGTATACCCCAAAGGAGGCTTTAGAAGATTCGCCACTATTGGCTGATTAGAATATTATGTCTCCACCCCGTTCACAGACCAGCTGAGGAAGTGATTTTCCGTGACCTGATGGTCGGTAGTTATCCTGTTGCTACCGATCGACAGTTCTGCTGATTTTTATTAGGATCCCTTCGTGGAAATGCATATACATCGCATACGTGCCCGACCAGAGCCGTAACGGTACATGGCACGATTTTCTGCGACCATTTTCCTTGCATCAGGTATTTCAATTTTATATGTAGTTGATTGTCCTACCAGAATTATTTGCTAAACTGTATCAGTAATAAAACAGTGGTTTTGATATATATTTGAAGTCTAATGCGCTGATAATTCTTAAAAAACACGGATTTTAAAGTTTGAACATTCCACTGAGCAAAGGTACTATTTTTTCCATCTTAAATGTACTTCGAATTGCAGGGGACTGTAAATTTCTACGCAACGATGTTCTTATGCTTTCAAATGTACAGCTCATTAATATTAATTCGCTGAAATTTTTGAGCCTGAAAATTTCTACACGCCGGGGTTTTCTACGACTTAAAATTTGTGTGGCTCAATAATCCTATGGCCAAAAATATCTGTTTCGAAAATCTTAAACCTTGAAATTACTGGATCACGAAATCCCAATATGTTAAACTTTGTATGTCTGAAAATCCTACAGCTTAAAATTTTCACACCATGAAATTTTAACAACTGTAACTTCTGCGTTATATTTTCCACGCGTTAAAGTTTCAGCTTTAAAGTTGATCTAAATTTAAATGGGAGACATTAATGCGTATGGTCAGCATTTATTAACACGAAGAAAAATTGGAAAAACAGATTGTATGAAGAAATAGAAAATTTATCTTTCATTAGGACGTCAACTTTACGACCTAGAACATCGAAAAATAGTAAAGATGTTAGCAAAAATTCTCGAGCACCCTCATTATACCATTTAAGGATTAAAGTTTTTTCTGCTGCACTTTATAACAGCTGCAAGACGGAAAATGGATAGATTTATCGCCTGCACGAACTCTTGGCTGAAAACTCAATGATATAGTCAGCCACTCTCACTAATAAAGTAGAACGTGCAATCTGCGGCATGTATGTACATCGATTAATTTCCCGCCTTTTCTTGCTTGACACTAGTAATTTATCATCGGTAGAAAAAACTCCATCTTCAAGCGACGTTTTGCTTCCTTAGTTTGTCGTATTCAGCGTATCTATCCTCCTACATTCATACATGCATCGGATAAGTAACGTACTTACACGGGTATTTTCTTTCGTGGCTTCAACAAGTTTTATTAGTTTCAGTACAAACTTTTCAATAATGTTGGTGGAATTGGACGAATAATTTAGAAAGTTATTAAATTTGTGATACATCGATGCTTTGAAGAAGGGAGGTTGTGAACCTTACTTTGTAAATATTACTGGAAAGCGAAAAGTCCGTCTTTGCTTTTACGTTTTATTTATACATATAGTAGTTGTTAAACGTTCCTAGGAAAACAAGAAATTTTGTTTTACTTTTGTCGGTAATTTATTATCTTTTAATATATGACGAACGAGAGGTTTCTAATTTCGTAGACATGTCCACACCAATAAATTAAAGGCGACAACATTATGGGCGCGACAATTCTAGTCGGAGAGATTCAGCAATTTGTAAAAATTTTGCTGAAAAAACCACAGTTTTCAAACCACTGGTATATTCAATCACTTCAACCATATGTACCTGTCAAAAAATCTGTACATACATATATGTTTGAACTCCCGGACTTCGAATTTGAAGAAAAAGTGTTTCAGTCGTATAATATTTCTCAAATCCCAATCTTTCAAACGGCACACAGTGGTCCGGATCGAGAAATAGGGTGCCTTTTGATTATAACTTTTTAACCGTAAGAAATATTGACATGAAATTTTGACTGTAGTTCTAGTATTAGGTTATAAATAAATTAAACAATAAATTATAAAAATATTATTTCAATAATATTCTTACTAGCACAATTATTATTATTACATAACTTAAATTATATAATTATTAATTCTCTTGCTTTAGCATCTATCTAAATCTCTTATTTTTTTTTTACATATGACTGAATGCGTGTAGTAAAGATGAAAGGATCAGAGGTTAATAGTAATCTGTGTATTATATCCTCATTGGTTAGGCATCGGGATAATTTCCTTGTATTATAACTTCTGATTCTTTTGAAATCTTTGTGCCTTGTTTCCTGAGCTTCTTCAGAAAGCTGTCCAATTGGAAGCAATGCATGTTGTGCTATTTCTGCCCCTTTTTTATCGTTTCGTAACATAATAAATAAATCCTTATTTGTACGAAAACCCTCCATTTTAATTATATAAATCCAACCTGAAGAGCAAGGAAGCTTATGATAAATAAAAAAAAGAACTAATGAACCACACATTTACGTATTTTCATATTTACCAAAGAGAAACACAATGAAATATAACAAAATTTAAATATAGGATATGGAATAAATCTTCACAAACTAATATATATCACTGAACTAAAAATAAAACGCGAAATAAACCAAAATAAATCAAAACTGTAACTATGAATTAGGTAAAAATTTCTCTCGATGTCACACTGTGCACGCTCGAACGTCTCGAAGCTATTGAATGTCGACAGAAAATCGAAGACCTAGTGTCTAGGTCTTTGTCTAGGTCCTAGACCAAATCTTATCTGCATCGTAGTATAAACAATACCAATTTGTATACAATGTATAAGAGAATTTCTTAGAAGAGTTCCTCATCTCTGCGGAGAAGGCGACGATAGATGCGAACCGTAAGCGCGTGAAAAGCCGTACGGACAGACCGAACGTTGTCAACTTCAAACACGAATAATTTGAAGAGTGGGACGCGGGGGGAAAATGTTTTTGTATGATTTTGTAGAGGAAGGTGTGCTGAAAATTTGCAATTTGTTAGGAAGTGGAACTCTTTGGAATTTAAAAGATATCCATTCCTTAATTTGAAGAATTTCACAAATTTTTCTTACTCTATACAACGTTATTTTTTAAAAAAACTATCAATATTAATGACTAATAATATATATGATTTTTATCGCAAAAGACTGAGCTTAAGTTTAAAAAGAAAACGAAGCGAAAATATTGAACAGGTTTATTTGAACAATTTGAAGAAGACAATCATATTTTTCGTGCGAAAAAGACTGTCTTAAAAACATCTGACTTTGACTGCTCGTTTTAAAGAAAATGAGATTTAAATTAAATTAATTCTCTCATTTCTGAGATTAATGGACATTTAAGAAGAAATATAGACACAGTAGATATCGATAATCGAAAATTGATTTTTTGGGAATTTGGCACATGATTTCACGATCCGGACCACTGTGCGGCACCGTAAAACGTTTGTTCTTGCACGTCGTTTAAATACTGCGAATTTATACGTCACGTTTTACTTCACGTGACATTTGAATAGCGAACAAATCGCAATCAGTGCACTCGCTATACCTGCACGTCAGTGTTCTGCCATACCTATTGCCAGACATGGTACGGAATTACGCCAAAACTTTGTGATTAAACTAGAGGTCCAAAACAAATATTATTACCCGCCCAGCGCAAACACACACTACAGTCTTGTTGCTTAGCACACTACATCATGTGTCTACGGTATTCAAAGACACCGAGTTTTCATAATCTTTCGGATGCCGGAAATTATTTCAAACTTCTGTAATGTTTGTTCCTGATTTAACCACGAGATTACGAAAAGCTTGTAGAAAGTTCTGTGAAACATTTCTATGCACGGCGGGCAAATCTAAATTGTTTTATCTGACTTTTAGTATCAGTTTTGATTTCAACGGGATGCATTCGTCTGTAGTCTACATATATTTTAATTAGTACGCTTTTGAATGTTTTTCTAGGCAACTACTAATCTTTGAGAATTTTTAATTCAAACTTGTGTTTTTATTAAAAAAAGGAACAACTTGCTTTACTTTATTTGAATGGCAATCACAATGAACAATATACAACTTAATATAATATAGTGCACTACCATTATGCTAGCAATATGTTTTAACAGATCATTAGATACCCTGAAAGTACTCAGAAATAGCAGTGATAGCGTTACCATTAATGTTACCCTTTTGCTTGCTCGGTTAGAAATGGACTTTCAAAAAATAATTGTGCATAAGATTGAACCATTTTGTACTCTATTATAGTTCAATAGCCGTTTGAAAACACAATCAGCAAAAAGCATCGAAAATGCAAAGGTATAGGCCAAGTACAAGAGGATGTGACTTTGGAATAGCTTTTTCGTTAACATAAACTTCATTATACGAAGTATTTGAAATCGAACAAATGCGAGCAAGTACAAATTATTGTACAGCATCGACACGATGCTATCGCTAAGTAAATATATTAAACTAACTAAATTTCCCAAAAAATGATTTCTCCTCATTTTATTAATATATCTGTTTATTGCTCGATTAAATGTACTTGGTGGCCCGCTTTTTACGAAGGTTCGATGGTGAAAAATAAGCCTAAATAGTTCGGGATGTTCGACATTAAAAAAGAGTTGTTAATAAAGCGGCCTTCTTATTGTGTTGAATGAAAATCCTCTAAATATCTCATAACGTACTTGGCCCGAGACAAGACCTTGTCTCTTGATATCGTCCCATAACAAGAAGATATTAACATATCATAGAAAATATCTTAACTATAGACTTCAAAGAAAGGTAACAAATTAACGTTACGATAATTTCAATTTACATAATATTTGTCGGTGCAATTATTACATTCGCAAATTTAGACAAATTTAACAAATGCTAAAAGTCATGATTAAGCGGAATCAGGCATATCTGTGTTAACCCATGAATTTCTCGCTGTACTTAAACCATAGTTGAATTTTATTTATCTATCTCATACCCGCGTTTCGATCGCAAAGACTCTAACATTATGAATTCATTTGACCCATATTCCTTATATTTTGTTACACCAACCAGAGTGTAAGTGCGCCATTTCCAAAAGCAGTCTGTATTTTTTCATTTCCCAATAACACCAATGTCCCGAAACAGCCCCTATAGTATCCCAAGGCCACTCATTCCCCCGAACCCGGCCGTTCTTTCTAACGAGCTCTAATCCGCTGAAACTGATTTACCCTTGTCCTTAAATATCTCGAGACAGAAGACTTTAGGTGGGTGGAAAAATCGGTCTCGTCTTAAACGTATTACTCGGGTGCGTTCCACCCCCCCCCCCGGGGGACATTAGTCTGGTCTTAAATGTAGTTAGAAATCGCTCGAAATCACGTTATCCCTTAAATCGTAGAAAACTTGGAGGAGTTGACGGTTCACGGGTAACGGGGGGGGGGGGGCGGTTCAAGGGGTGGCTAGAAAACAGACGGAAATAGGAAAAAACGATAGAGTATCGCACAGCCGGGAGAAGGGGTAACAATTAATGGCCAACCTTGTTTGCCGTATTTATTCACTTTTAATTGATGTCGATTCAACACCACTCCCACTCGCGTCCTGCGACTCTTCGTTCTAGGCACGTCGACCGATGACGATGTCGAACACATTCGACGATGGTTTGTGGTATGTTTCGCGAGACGATTTTTACTCGTTGCTATTTCTAAATGTACGCGAAGGCGAAAATCTGTAGGTTTCAGTTACCGTTATATGCATGTAATTTAGTGTATGACAAACAAATCATATATGGATGTAAAACGTAATTAACTGTAACGTTGAAGTTAATTCCTAATTAACCGTTTTTGTCTACCATAAACAAGTGCGTAATAAACCTCTACCACGTTTACAAGTTTGTTCCAGTTTATCTGGACTCTTATTAATCCTCCTACCACGTTGCCACCCTCACCCCCTTTTCAGATAATCTGACGTTAAACTTGACTTAATATTGGATCGATTAAAAGTTAGCACGATTGAATGTTCTTTAACTTCACGTCATTAATTAGCTGTTCCTGTAGTCGTCCTACAAAGAGACACCTACCATCCGAGTCGCGCGTGACTCCGTCATAAATCTTTCGGAACCTCGGTATATCACCTGCAAACGCGAGTCCCGATGACCGTAACTATGTACATACAATACCATTCACGAACGGTGCCCCACGAACTTCTGATTGGCATCGGGATTGGCACCGTGACAGACGAATACGGATAGCGGCAGCTAAGCAATGCGAATTAGGGGCGATAACAGTAATGCGCAAATAGCGAATGTCGGAGTGCGGAAGGATGATAAGAGGTGTGTGCTAGCGAAGTGATTAAGATCAACTCCTAGCTTAATGATACGCGGGTGTGTATATATTTTTTTTGACAATATTCAGACGTCTACATGCCCGAGACTATTCACGAACAGCCGTGAATGCCGCTGGAACGACCCGATTCTGGCTGCGACACTTTAGTGTGCCTTTCAAATAATAACACAGAATTTTAATATACGCCCTTACTGGCAAGTTCAACTTCTATGCACAGAAATTGCAAAGCGCAAAGATTCTTGGTTCGTGAAAATTTCAAAGCGTGCAAATTCCAATGCGAAGGTGTTCCATTTTTGTTGCGTCTTTTTTTGTATAGATTTATGATACAGATGATGATACGATAATTTGTTTCATGCGTTCAAGTTTCCGGGCCTTCAAATTTCTATCCGTCAGAGTTTCCGCGGCTTGATACTTCCAAACTTTACAATTTTAACGCTCGCAAATTCTCAGGAGTTGAACATTTTATTCTTCGTAAATTCGTGCTTTGAAATTTGTAGGCGTAAAAGTTCCCAGTTTTTGAAATTTATATACTAGCATTCGATGCTTTCAACTTTTTTAACTGTAATACAGCACAAAGCCTCCACTTATAAGTTGTGACCCAAACAGAATTTTTACTTTAAAAAAAAATCGCCACTATGTATGTATGTAGCCTTTATTGGTTCCCCTTGGGGTTACAATGGCCTCGTCCCGCTTATTCCTAAATACCTTACACCTAGATACATTTTCCCCTTTCTTACTCTATCCTAACCTAACTCCTATTCTCGTTCGTCCTTCCTTTCTTCTCTCCTTCGCCTCTCCGCTTTCCACCTGCCCCTCCTCTCGGTCCCCCTTCTGACCCCCCTCTTTGTTCCCTTCTGCCGTTAATCTCCCTTCCTCCTGCCCCTCCTGCTGCCCCTGCCACCCTCTCCCCCTTCCCTTTATGTCCCTTAGTACTTCTTCTTCTTCATCCCATTTCCACCATTCTCCCTCTATCCAAATTCTCTCATAACTTGTCCTTACTCTCTTCCCTTTTCTTCCCTCTTCTTCCGCTATCCTCCTTATCCACCATTGCATCTTTCTCACCCTCTATGTTATATTATCCTCTACCCTCTCTCTTCTTCCTCTTAATGCTTTCTTCTTCTCCATTATCTCTCTTTTTCCTTCCTCCCTCTTCAGTTTTACCACCACCATCCTCAGCCCTTCTCCTCCCTTTCCTGTGCCTATTTCCTTTACTCTTTTTATTTCTGTCTTTACTCCTATGCCCTCCTCTAAAATTTCCCTCACCTCCTCCTTCATTCCCTCCTTCTTCCTCTGCAGTCCCTTGATCACGACGTTCCTTCTTATCTCCTCCCTCTCCTTGCTTTCTCACCACCTCTCTGTTTCCCTTATTCTTCTTTCCTCTTCACTTAACTCCTTTCCCTGACCCCTTGCCTCCTTTCCCTTTCTTTCTTCCTCCCTCCCCTCCTCCTTCGCCATCCTCTCTATCCAACTCATCAACGCCCTCTTTTCTCTCTTCCACTTCTCCTCCCTCCTCTCCATCTCTTTTTTCAAATCCTCCACTTCCCTTTTTGTTCTTTCCTCCACCCTTCTTATTAATTCTTCCTCCTCCTTCTTGCCTTCCTTCTGCATCTTCCTTATCTCCTCTTTTATCTCCTCTATCTCTCTCTCCACATTATTCTTTTTGTCTTTCCCCTTTCGTTCCTTCTTCTTTTCAACCCCTTTTTCCTTTATTATCCCCTCTCCCGTCTTCCCTGGCGATCTCATTGTTTTTTTGCTTTTCCTAAATCCTTCCCTCCCTTGCTCTTCACCATTCTTCCCCTCTCTCTGCGTCTCTCTTCCTCTTCATCAGCCAGTCCTCGAATTCCGTGCTTGTCGCACTCCCAGTACTTTCCTTCCTCTCTCTCCTTATTATCTCCATTCTGCTGTCCCTGCCTCTACCCTTCCACCACTCCTCTTCGCCCTTGCTTCTTTCCTTTCCTCCTTCCCGTCCCTCCCTTTCTTTCTCCTTCCGGTCTCCTTTCTCCATTCCTTTCGCTTTCTCCCTCTCTTTCCTTCCTCCTACTTTTCTTCCTTTCCCTTAGGTGTCGTTCCCTTCCTTTCTCTTTCTCGCTCTTCCTAACCTCAAACCCTCCACCTTTTCCTTCCTCCTGCTTCTCTCCCTCAACCCCACGCCACACCCCCTCACTTCCTCTGACTCCCCCCTACTCACTCTTCCGCTATTCCCCTTCCTTCTTTCATTTTTTCTCCATTTTCCTCTCTTTTTTCACATTTCTCCCGTGTCTCTTTCGTTTTCCACTTTCACCTGTCACGCTCTCTCTCGATCCTCCAAAAAAAAACGCCACTATTTAATATCTTATCGGAAACCCTTCCATCAATTCTCACTAAACATTTGTTATTTTCCCTGCTAAAGAGTTAAAAATCCTGTCGAATTGTCGTTACTGCCAATTATTGTTATCGATTTATACTCGAAGTTTAAGATTTCATTAATTATTAATATATCTGTACATTTTTCACAGTTTCGTCGTGTGAAAGAGTTTGCGGTTATATCGGAAAAATTGGAAGGAAGTGTGAGTCACTGTCAATATTTCGTTGTATTTGTATTCACCATAGCGAACTGTATTTTTCCCTGAAAATTGGGTCGCAAAAATAGAAAAATAACGAAATCTTGTCTATGACTATTCAGTTCGCAGTTACGATTTGCCAGTTTAGTTCTCAAAATTTCGAAGTAAAAGTTCAGATACGGTTATTCGATGCCAAAGACAAAACCATGTTCGTTCTGACGAGAATTTTCTAAAGGGAACGAAATTCTCGCTTTTCAATTGACGTTTTAAAAAAAGTGAATAACAGCTGCTTGAGTAAGAAATATGAAAAAAGAATACATTGTCAAGGCGAAAACATAATAATACATACGATATCACCGAAAACGAATGAGCTGAAATTCGATTGTATTAAAACGATTATAGTTTGTTACAGTTGAAGGAAATCGGATAGATTTACGAATTAAAATCCAATTTATTTCCATGAGAATATTTATTATTAATTAATCATATGCTGTTTACGCAAGTACTAAACGATATTTGAAACAAAACAATTCTGTGTTAAAACTTTCATTGTTGTTCACCAACATACATATGTCCGTATCCAATGTTACCTCAGATTTTACACATTTGACTTGTTTATGGTTTTTGAATTTTGGGACATTGAAACATATCTTTGAATAACGCTGAGAATCATTCAACAACGTAAAGATACGAACACGTTAACAATGCCCGCTCAAATATCTAAAATCAATGTTTTCCACGTAGAATTCGAAAAAAATCTTTTCTTTAGGTGTTTGAAACTCTATTCTGGCGATTTCTCTGTAGACGAGTTTCACGAAACAACGTTCCACATATGTAGGATATTAAACGACGGAATTATCCTTATACAAAAGAAACATTTTCCATCAAGAATTAAGGAATATCAATGGACTGTATGGATGAGCATAAATTGGAAAAACTTCTAAATGAAATAAGTTTTCATTAAATTAGTTACGGAAGTAGGGTAGAGGAAGGTTAAAACTATAAATACTACCTATGGAAACTAGGATTATACCTAAAACGCTTTGTGTTGACTTATCAAAAGAGGATCACCGATGATAGTCGAGGATTCAAAAAAATCTTTCCTTGGATGACCAGCTGAGAACTGGTGATATTCTATAGCAATTTACTGTTATTGTCCAACGTTCATATAATATTCGCGTGAAGAAAAATTAGCATGAGAACGCTGACCTCTAAAGTATTCCCTGCCCTGGAAATATTTGGGTCTGAAGGTTTCTAAGTACGTGTTGATATTTTAGAAATTCTTCAGAATATTTCTTACAATATTTCGCTTTATTCATTGAAATGGCATTTGTCTCATTTTCACGGCGGAAAACGGAAGTTTTGATCTTTGATTAAGCGTTCAGGTTCAAATAACTTTAGTGGGCTGTATATTGTTTCTAGAACTGTGAACGCTTGGATATTGCAGCAATGTGAGCTGTCACAGTTTATTCAAGTGATTCAAAAATACAATGTGATACAATGTGTCCGACTCAAACTGTGAGAGTATGAATTGGTCTAAGTATGTGTGCAAAATGTACAAAGTTCAGAAAGATTGGCAGTGTTCTGTTCTGATGTCAAGTGCTAACTCTTGGTCCCAAAACTGTCCTTCGGTCCCCGGATTTTCCTCCTCCATCACTCCTTACCCTGCTATCATCCTGTAGATCAGTTTGAGGGTGAAAGGGGTGCTGGATGCTGAAGTCACCCGAAGTAGAAAGTCGGTTTGGACTTGAGATCTTCGGTGGGAAATTCCATGCAGTTCGTGACACAGGTGTTTTTGGGGTTTCCCTCTGACGTCAGGGTTCGTTCGTAGTGCAGCTGGTGTAAGGGCGCAGAGCTCTGGGTTTTGGTTCGATGAACCTTTAGGTCGTTTTAGGGGTTTATGGCATGTCATTGCTATTCAGACTGGTCAAAGTGACGAAGTTAAAATTCGAGAAACATTTGATTGCAATAAAAATTGGAAAGTAAAAGTACTAAACGTTAATCTAAAAAAAAGCAGGCTAGTCACGTCCATGCCATAAACTCTAACGATGTTACAACGTTGCAACAATCTTTTATTCCAGTTTCATGTTTTATAATATGTGAATTGAATGTAATTGAAAAAAACAAGCCTAGAAAAGTTTGTCTGAATGATATCGAACTTACCACAGAAAAACAATACATCCAAGCATCTTTTTTCTTTTACTCTTCGACGTTTGATATTTTCCATGAATGTTGGCTGCATCAATTCGACTGTTCATGTGGAAAAAGCATGATCTACGGAGGTAGCCGAATTTCATGTTTCAGCAGTTCCGAATTTGTTTTCGCGAGCCCGAAATTCGCGCGGTCGTTATCATTGCGGCGGTTTTTAACTGTTAAAATAACAGTGCACCAATTGCGAATTTTTCCTTTGCTTTCGGCTTCCGATTGTGGAAAATAAAAGTGGGGAAATTCTAGCAATGATTTCACGCCTGGCTCCTATTTCGGTAAATTAAATACAGATGTACAGAAACCATATTATCTCTTTTTTTGGAACTAATTTGATAGAATTCACGGAGAACAGCAATGCCAATTTAAAATAAATTTATAGGAAAAAATATTCTTATCGTTCTGTGTATCAGCATCCGAGGGAGATTGAAGTAGACGATGCAGAATTTGAAAATGCGTTTTAAAGGTGATAATTCAAATTCAAAGTCTGTAGTATTTGCATTTCTTAATCAGTCTATCGTCCTTTCGATTAGTGTTTCGTAATTTCGTTATTTGTCTCAATGTCCCTGTCGGTGTTAATTTCTGGTCATTATATTGTAATGCGATGCAATTCCAAACATTTCCTAATAATTTTAAAATGTCCGTCAGTTTTATTTCTTCGATGAATGAAAGTAAATAAACCATAATCGTGAGCTCTCATTTATCCGTTTTAATTCGATACCTACCAGCTCGTTTTCCGCGTAAATTGTAATCTCCAACTTGGATCCGTCCGTTTTAATTTGGTATCGATTACGCTGGAAATAAGGCAAAATAAAAACATTCGATAACGTCTCTCAATCCGTCTCTTGTACCGGGTAATAAATTATTCTGAACGCAAACCGATTAATTGGTGTCGAATATACAAACTAATTCAAATTGGATTGTGCGAGAGAAATCTGTTCCGTAAAATTACTTTCTCTGTTGTGATCAGGTCACTACGTGAATTTTTTTTTATTTTCAGTTGTCTAGGGCGCGAGTTCTGCATACCACGAAGCTTTAACGGTTTTGCAGTTACTAAGTTTCTAAGTCTCTGCTTCTGCACGCACTTAAGTTTTTAGAAACTCAGAATTTCAAATTTCCACGTCTTTGACATACATCGTTTTGAAATTCCTTCGCCTAAAAGTGGCAGCGCCTTGCAATTTCTGCACCTAGATTTCTAAATACCTAGATTTCTACGCCTAGTTTTAAAATTTCGCCTTACAAAGGTTCCCTGCAAAGGTAGGAATCTTTAAAATTATTTTTTTAGTCGTAACAAGGTAACAGAGCACGTAAGAGGCCAGATAATAATATTTGCAACAAAAAATGCGTTTGTTTGTGAATGCACAAAAGTAGTAGACAGACGTCATGGAAGAAAGATTTAATAATGAAATATTAACATTGATTGAGTATCATAGCCGATAAATCAATGGGATCCTTTTCCTTCTTGTCCGCAATTTAATCCATTTCATAATAAAATTACACAGTTGCGATTTAACTACGGCACTGTTTCGAAACGTAATATTGCACCATCCAGGGGGAAAATTTAATTTTATTGAGATTCAAAACAAATGTTTCGTCCTACCTACAGAGCCACTGCGAAAAGCCGAACTAGGATCTGAAAAACTCCTTTTTTTCTTTTTTTCAAATGTTTTGCATTCTTTTGTAACGTGAGTGGCAGTGTATCGAGGTCCAGGTTATTCGGGGTGTGAATAGCCATGTTTTCGTAAGTTGAATTCGGAACGAATTTTCAGAGAGAATTGTTGTACAGACTGTTACACAACATGCATAGTTATATAATTAGCATACGTCACCTATAGTATAGCCTAGTCCACTAGTTAAGCAAAGCTGGAAGTACCTCGGGGTGTTCGAACAACTAGAAAGCTTTGTACAATGTTGTTTCTACTAAAATCTATTATATCCGGCTGAGCGATTCGAGGATTTCTAATGGTTATGTACCACGTGAACTACTAATTAAACTTGTAAACATGTGTGTACCACTGCATGTCTTCATTATACCGTGGACACATATAGTTTTGATAAAAATAAATGACAATTTTCATTGGGACGATTTATTAAACTTTATTAAACAGCTCTTGGAAGCAGAAATTTCAAGATGTGAAAATCTTGAGATTTTTAATTTCCATCGCACAAGAATTGTAATACGGAAAAATGTTGTATTACAGATATTCAATTGATAGCTTCGTTTCGCCGTGGAAATTTCCAGGCCTAGAAACTCCAAAAGCAGAAACATTAATCCCGAAAATTAACAAGTCGTAAAAACTTGAGGAATTGATTTCAAACTCGTGTGAAAACGTCGTTGATATTAATTACGATAAATTTTGTCCCAAAGTTTGAACTTGTTGTTGTCATACTGTAGACATTACTTACACTCTTTTGAAACCCAAAAAATGTAAAAAATTCATGAAACACTTTCTACTTTAAATTTTTAATCAAATGATACAGTTCTAATGTTTAACTTTGATACTGCATTTGTTGTTATATTTACTCGGTTTATATTATTTCAAAATTTACGAACTTCATTCGTAAAAAATCATGAAGACCCATACTTGATGCTTTTTCGAATAATTCTAACATAAAATTGGCTACTAACTCCATTTTAGTTACACAAGAACGTAAGGAGTAATACAATTTTATCGGATTGATGCCTAAGACGTAATTACAGAATTTATAGTCTAACATTGAGAAGAATATTGTTCACAGTAATAAATGAAAGTTGCCAAACTGAATGCTCGGATTTGTTCAGTTTCAATAACGTGTAAAGTAAATGATGCCGTCCGCGTTACGCTGAACTTCGCAAAATGTATTTCGCGTGTAACGCAAAGGTTTCGGCAAATAAGTAACAAGCTTTCGTGCGCGTCGCGAAATTTCATTTTCACGTTGAGCAGTTTCAGGGAGTTTAACGGCTTAATTCAATATCATGTGCAAGGTTTTAACATATTCTCAACCTTCTGCGAACAACGCCGGTTTGAAGCTTTCACGAGCTCTATTTTAGACACGATTGGGCTTGGGGTTCTTCCACATCGTACCATGAGCCTTCAAGTTTGCGCTATGTTAGCGCCCCACACTCGGGAAAACATTCGCGAATTTGAGTTTATGGGAAACGAGTTTCCTGAGCAATTCGCGCGGGTAAAATAGCGGATGGGAGACGGTTTAATTTTTACCTCCAAGAATTTTCAATGCCCATGTGACACTTCCGCCGTTGTAACGTAGCGCAGGGTTGTGCGCGATGAGAAAATTTCATGGGATTCCGTGATGAGTAGTATAATTTGGGTAGGTGTATGGTGACCCGTGATTGCTGCAGGGAAACTTGTTAGTGAAACGCGGCGTGAAACGAAACATGAAACGCGGAGAGAATCGAAATACGAAATGCGGAGTGAAACGAAACGTGAAACGCAAAGTGAGTTGGTGCTGGGAAGAGAGGGCGAAAAGTAGGCCCGGTTGGCCTCAGGTAAAGAGTGTATGCGTGTTTAACATTTCCTATTCCTCCTCACAAGTTCGACCTTGGAGTGGAAAATATAAAAATCACGTATTAAGTAATGTGTTTTAACAATCACCTAGAAACGCAAATTAACGTAGAAAATGTAATTGTCAGTGTAATCATAAGTTCTTGCAAGAGAATCATTAACTGGAAGGACTGCAAGGACACGACGAAGTTTCTTAAGTTCCACAATCGAAGTCTACATCTTCTCAATTACCTACGGTAACTTCAAGATATCTAAAACTCACCGAAATTCTTGAAAGTTTCGATGAATTTGACAAATTCAGTCAAAAGGGGTTTCCATTTTTTCTTTTGCGTACCTATACATATACATATAGGTACATAGTAGCTAGCGCAGATTATTAAACCTCTATTCTTTTATCAGACTTCCATTGTTAATTATTGGAAAACGCTATCGGCTTCTTCCGACTTGAAGGATGATATAAAAATAACTCTGCCCATTTTAATATCTCTACGTTTCGACCTTTATGACAATCGTCGACAATTGACGATCATCACAGTTTATAAAACAAATTAATCCGTTCGTTACTATGTATGTACAATGTACATTATAATACATATGGAAGAAAAGCAAACCGTTTTAATATTAAAAATCCTGATATCCAATTCACTTAAAGTTTGATGTTATTGGGTATTTACGATTAATTAACTTTTACATTATCTTCTAATTCCGGGAAGCCAACAAGATATTCTAAGAATTTAATAACGATCAAGGAAAGCAATACAGCAGGATTACTAACACACTAAAACATGTATACGATTCCCAATAAGTTTGTTTCTCTGTCAAGGTGTTGAAAGATTACGTTATTTTTCCGTCTTTACATTCGTAATGTAGGATATGAAAATACGTATTGCGTGATTGTGAAGTATGAAAGAAAGAATTTAGTCTGAATGTCGAGACAAAGCGCGAACGAAAAGTGTCTGAACAGTGTGACAGTTTTTCCGTTGGATGTTTCGAGTGCATGGGCGAGTGTCTGCCAAATGTTGTTTTAAGTAAAAGAGAAAGTTTGCGAGGAAAGTGGTTGAAGAGCGACCACCATGGATGTCTTCGTGGGAAAACCCGATCGACTCTTCGGCGACGGTTTACTGGCCCTTGAAAGACTAAGGGATGCATGCAAGAGATAGATATTAAGATATTAAGTTTTATTGGCGTCCTAGGGGTGACCCCTTTAAGGACAACATGCAGTACATAAAAAATAAAAGATAAATAGTAAAAAATAAAAAGAACTTAACATTAAAATTAAAATTAAAATTAAAATTAAGAATTAAAGTTCAAAAATGAAGATAATGACAGATGAGATAAAGAATGCAAAATATTAATGAATAGAGGAAGATGTAGAGATGAACAGATGATGAACAGAGAGAAAGAAGGCTGATGAGAAAAAGATGAAAATGAGAATGACGGTGAACTTAACATTAAAGACTAAAGACTAACGCAAAAATACCGGCAAAGAACAGCGGACAGAATACAGAACTCAAGAGGCATAGAGAAACAGATAGAATGTAAAAGAAAAGCAGAAAAAGCAGAAAAAGGAAAAGGAGATAAGAGACAACGCCAGTGCCGGGTGGCCTAAGGAGCGAGGGCAAGAAAATGGTCGAAGAGAAGGCGTTTGAAGGTGACTCTCGATGGGCAGGAGCGCAGAGAGAGAGAGGCAGGCTATTCCACAACCGCGCTCCGGCCACAGACATGGAATTCTCCATCGTCACAGTCCGGTGTTTGGGCAGCACGAGTGGACACGAAGAGGCCCGAGAGGAAGTTCGAGCACCTAAGTCCTCGGCAGAGTGGAACAAATCACAAAAAAAAGAGAGAGAGAGAGAGAGAGAGAGAGAGAGAGAGAGAGAGAGAGAGAGAGAGAGAGAGAGAGAGAGAGAGAGAGAGAGAGAGAGAGAGAGAGAGAGAGAGAGAGAGAGAGAGAGAGAGAGAGAGAGAGAGAGAGAGAGAGAGAGAGAGAGAGAGAGAGAGAGAGAGTGAGTGAGATAGAATGAAGTGCGACTGCAAGCGAATGAAGTGTGAGAGAGAAAGAATGCGTGTATAAGGAAGTGAATGATGGGAAAGAAAGCAGAATGTTAGTTGAGCGCGAGGAGTAACAGTGCGAGTAGTATTTTGTGAGAGTTTAGCGAAGTAGCGAGGTAGCAGCGAAGTGTGTCGGAATAGCGAGGTGTCTTTAAGATAGCGCTGTAGAATAGTGTATGTTAATTAGTTTAGTTTAGCCTTTAAATAAAAGCAATTTCTAGTCTGCCAATTCACAATTTTCACTTTTACCATCAACCACTATCCCATAGTAACGTATTTCTTAAAGAAGTGGTTTGATAGCTAGAAATAACGGGGATCGAGAAATTAAAATCGGCGTTCATACAAATTGAAATTGAGAAGTGTATACAAATCAAGTTGATAATAACCCATGTCTATAATGTGGTTTTTCTGCGTCATCTACAGTCTGCTTACCTGTTTTCCTCCGGTGTTTAAATTATCCATTTTCCTTTTTCTATTCCATTCCTCATTACAGGATGTTTAAGCAAAGAATAAACAATGTTTTAATACATGCTATTTTTCAGAAGGAAATGCAGACCTTTTAAGCGCGAATTAAAAAATGAATTTTATTCATATTTTTGTGCGTAATTTAAAGATCTCACGACCTCGTGGATGGCAATTAACTAATTATCTCGCGTATTCGCGATGCGTAATTAACAAACATATTAAAAAATGTCAAAATATCTGCTTTTAAAGAAAATTAGTTACGTCTGGAATGTTCTCATTTTCCCATCAAATAGTTTTAAACACACTATAACGAATTATCTCCGCAGTAGACGCTAATTTACATAATTCTGCCAAAGAAACCTGGGAACATTTTTCTACGGCTTCCCTGACATTTCTATCTCTATTTGGCGTGTGTAATTAGACGGACTTCAGATTTTAAAGACTCGTCACCGAAAATCGTTCAGTTCCATTGTTGTAATTAACGAAATACACGGCACCCAGGAAACGTGGACAACCAGTCGAACGCGAGAATATAATAATAATCGAAATCGCCGACCGTAAAGTTGCAACCTATCCGGTACGTCGAGTAAAATATTCACCCTCACTTTTTTTCGGTACGACAGTTTATACCTCTTGCACAGGGCCATTTTACATGGAAATGCAATGAGACCGCCTTCCGCAAGTGTAATTAAACTTATAAGGAAGAGGACAAAACCCGGCAGATTATGTAACGGAGAAATGATAGTAAATTTCTCTTGTACTTGCTGCGCGAAAGGCTCTTTAGTAGTTAATTTCACAAACACTATCTCGTATCATTTGTAAAGTTGCTACGATGCCCCGTTAATTAGAACGCACTCGTTGGACTATCTAACAACCGTATTTCAATAGATCGCTTATTAAAAGGAAGTGTTTCAAAATTATTTGTAAAATAATTCCAGATTCTCTGGGAGAAGCAGGTTTAGTTAAAATTTATACGTTTTAGAATGCTCAAATGGACTAATCTTTATAAATAGCACTTTATACGTAATTGTAGCGCCGTCGGACGCTATCTGAAAAGCCTGGATTCCGTACTTATTCCCCTTTAACTCTCTTCCAAATAATTATCAACCAACGTGTTAATAATAATAATATTAATTTTATTCAACACCTTTAACCAACATTGACTAGATACTATTCGAAATATATTCGAATGTATAAATGTACTGTTGTCACGACGTTTAAGAATTGCGAGTGTACTCGCTAATAAATGTTTCTAAGTCAAAGACACAATGATTTGCTAGTCTTTGCTAGACTGTGATTGATTGAACTGAACTGCTTGCCTTGACCGATTTTGCTGAACTGACTTGCTTAACTGTTTTTGATGTACTGTTTTCTTGAGTGATTTTTGATGTACTGCCTGGAAGAGCTCTTCCTCAAGATTCCTCCATGTTGGTCGTAGGGGAGGTTTTTAGGAAGAGGTGCCATGGTGCCGCTCTTCCAGAAGTCACCTCTGATGAACCGACAACGTTGGGGTTTTTCCCGCGGTGACCTGCGCTGCGCTTGGGGTGTATGAGGGCACGTGATCCAGGCATTGGCCTGGATGCACTGTACCTGTACGTAACGTAGTATTTCATGATGCATAACAATTTTGGAAAGCTAAGAGGTTGAAAGGTATTGGTATAAGAATTGATTTTACTTTTGCATGCTTGGTAATAAAGAAGTAAATTTTTTAAAACTGTTAGCTTTCCATGAACAGGACTGATGAAGAATGTACTATGCTGTTTAGGACTATAGAAGATGAACATGAAGTGAACCGTTACGTCCGCACAGTCGAATTGCCTTGCGCATGCTGAGCTTGCTTGTTCCTGATTTTATTACGTTTTGCAGCTGTATTTTAGCGTTCTAACATGCTTGTTGCATGTAAGGATACGACAGTAATAATTTTATGGTAAATGAATAGGGTGAACCGTGCAGTCTTCGTATGTTAGAGTATTAGTACGTGTTAGAATAAGCCTGTATTTGAGTGACCAAGAATGTAATATCCCTTTTTTCCAACAATTGTATTTAGATGGTCCACTTTGTATAATGTTTAATGCTAACGAGTACCACGACAAATATTCCTACTTTCATCGAGTTGAGTAAGTCAAAAATAAAGGGAAATTACATATTTCAATTTATTTTAGTCGTTGACATGAAAATGAATTATGCTCCAATCAAATGGCGTAACGACATAAAATATTTATAAAATACTCAATTGATACACTAATTGACTTGTCTTTATTTACAGTTAGCAACAGATCGCTCTAGCTCGGCAAATCTTCGTTTTCTTTATTGTTGCCTGTAGATTATCGATATATTGCCAGCAGAATTGGCAATATAATAGAAAATTGGTACCCTGGACAATCGGCACGTATCAGTAGGACAGATACTACTACTGACGAGGAAAATCGAGCAATGTTTCTGTCAGGATCCGTTCGTATTGGTATCATTAAACGTCGCCACTGAATTAAGCGAAAGCTGTGTCACTAGCTTCGAGGAATTTGAAATAGACATGACAATGGAAAGGATGCAATGGCCAATGGCATTCCGTTTAACTAAAACGTGTTCCAGACTCCGATTTGGTTCCTAAGTGAAGGCGGAAACAGAATCTGTAACATCTTGCTCCTTGCCAACTACGCGATTCAATTTATTGATTCAAGCGTCATACATACATATGTATACATACATACCAGTACGCAATGACGGACGCGGTAATAACGTCGTTTCATATTAAAAATTAGTAATGAAATATTGTTACTATTAATTTGTGTTTCATTGTTTTTTCGTAGCAAGAAAATGCCACTCGCACAGTTTAACACTAATTGCGAAAACGATTTAAGAATCAAATGGAAATGTGTGTAGCCGGGAATGTATAAAATGTTTTATATACGTAGCTGTTTAATCGCAAACCGTGGGGCTCCGATTACGGGGAGGAATGCTGGATTATCTCGTCCGGTGTAGAAACTGAACACTTTGTACCGCACGAAACAATGTATTTTAAACT
This sequence comes from Mimumesa dahlbomi, assembly GCA_917499265.3. Taxonomy (NCBI): domain Eukaryota; kingdom Metazoa; phylum Arthropoda; class Insecta; order Hymenoptera; family Crabronidae; genus Mimumesa; species Mimumesa dahlbomi. Next base: position 1,667,468 of record OU824118.1, on the reverse strand, counting down.
ATAAAGACGACACCTTGAGCACTAAATAAACGTGCAGAAGTTAACACTAAAAAAGGGATAAGCCCAGTCCGTTTACTTAAGGATCGACTCGTCGGCGAGGGCCGGACGAGGATGTGCAAAAGATTTGAGTTGCGAAGGCGCGAGTAGAAAACACGTGTTTAGCAAGGGCCGTGACGTATCGCGATGTTGACGTGCAACGATCCGTGACAAGTGTGAGTGTGACGCAATTTCCATCTGATTTCCGCCCAGCGGGAAGCAGCGGCGACCTCTGGACGGAGTGACGTCACGTCTAGCGCTGCGCTATCTCCTAACGCAGACGCGCATTCGCTACCCAGAGGGTTCGCGCGAACGGCTGCCTGCTGCCGCTAGCTGGCGCGAGCAGTCGCGCGAACAGTAGCATGAATATAAAATTCTCTATTTGGAGTAGCTCCCATTTTATTCTCAATTTTCGTTGCAAACATTTCAAGCAAATTTGGATGCAGTTTTAATGATAGTTTCAATACTCACAGGGATGTCCTTACTTTTAAATTCGATTCCTGCCAACATTTTCGAGCCAAAGTCTTTGTTTCACACTGAAATATCTGTCCTCCGTGTTCCCTGCAAAGGTTCCAGCAGTTAAGTTGGAATTTACAGATGAAGTTGGCAAGGGCTCCAACGTTCCAGAATATCGGCTTCGTTAGGGCCGTATTAATAATTATACGTTATCGATTAATGGCAGATATTAGGTGCCGACGTAATGAACATATTATGCCATCGGTTTATCAAGTAGCAAGCACTTGGAGGCAACGAACATAAGTTTATATCGGTAAATCCAATTACGCCTCTATTATGCCTCGTTCGATAGACACCCACGTCTTACAAGGTACATCAGAAGTAACTTAGTTCTCACGGTAGTCCACCCATCGTTTGCTCTCCACCTGTAGCCCGAATAGTGATTAGAAACATTTTGCAATACTGGTTTACAAAGCGACTCGCAACTCGCGCAATAAAGGGACGCCAAACTCATTTCCTTCCCATCGAAGTATTTTCAGCTGAACCTTGATGACTTTGTCAGGTTTCTGCTCTTCATAGATATTAATTCTTAATTGGCAGGGTGTCTGGTTAGTTTGCACAGTGACCGTCACTAGGCGTGTTTTCAAATAATGGTGAAAAGTTGATCATTATGTTTTAAGTCATCTTAGCCATTAAGTAAATTAAGTGAGATATTGATTTGAAAATTTAAAAAGGTTTCGTTTTTTTTTTTCTTTTCATATGTGTAACATTATCAAAATTACATAGGATTCGATGTACTTACTAATTTCAAGATTTGTATGCTATCGTGCGATATTTCGCAAGTACCGAAGCAATTTCACTGTTTACACATTGCGATATGTGTATTTCGTATAAAATACGAGTCTAAAGCGTAAAATGTTGAAATATTATTTAACTATCTTAATGGTCGTTAGTAACTTCTCGCAAATTGGAAAATAATCTGTACCGAGGAAAATAGACGGTGGAACTTAATATTTTCAATGCGCGCAGGAAATAATCAGCCGCAGCCGGTCTGCTATAGAATATTAAAAGTAGAAGAGACTCGAGAGAGTCCTAAAGACAGTACAAAGCCCGCTAAAACATTACTCTGAGATACCATCTTTTCATCTCCAATACATAGTGCACACGAAACTAAAACGATCCGTAAGGGGAAATCATGCGCGTAATTTCGCGCTTAATAATTGAAGCTATTAAGGTGAAGCAAACCCATTGTCGGGAAAACTAAGCCTTTGAATACTTCATTGTTTGGAATTAAACTTGTCCTGTTATTTCGCTATCTTAATTGTCGCAGTACTTGAGAAATCTGAAAATAAATTGTGCCCCGTCATTATTCTCCAAGGATTTTGCATACTTCTCACAAAAAATACCTTCATGTCGTTATAAAATGGACTTCACAGAATCTTCAGGAAACAATGTACACTTATTTTATTTTATTCGAGAAATGCGCAAAACTCGTCCTACGTGACAATAAAGTACGTTCTCTGTGTTACGTATGAATCGTACGATTCCTACGAAAATTCTCATTATGGAATTTTCTCTTGGCGACACCCAGACGCCTAGTCCCCTTTTTAAACGTAAACAGGATGCAATATGCACACAGCCCTTGGCTTCTGGTCTAGGACCCGCGGATAGCTACACTCTCAACCCCATGTAATAAGGAAAACTCGAACGCGAGGGTCTTGCCTCCCCCGTAATTCCAGCCGTTTCCAACTGTCTTTTCATGCAGCATCTTTACGCCCACCATAGGATAGATTTCCTAGAATATTCAATCCCCCACTGCTTTTTCGACCTATATAAGGGCTATGCAAATGCATATCTTCGGGTTATTCGGAGTACGACTCTTGAGCATTACACTACGAGATTAGGCCCAGTTCCTTTTCGAGTATTCTTTAACCGTCGGATGATTAGTCTGTCCATTGGTAATTCAACTCTTGGTCGGAGTTCCCCCCTTTCAACTCACGTTAGAGTCACTCGCGAACTAGTTCGGAGCCACCTTAGTGTGAAGTCTCGTCAACCGTCACTTCCCAAGGGTAAACACTTAGAGCTTTTCAACAATTCTACTACTTTCTTAAATTCATACACAACACACTAAACATACATGTATATATATTCGGTTGAAAGAATATACTTGTAACAATTTACTAGAAACATAAAATTCGAGTAAAGAATTATTTCTAGAAATTAAACCCTTCCCTCTCGAAACGAATTTAAAACATAATCGAGTAACGTACCCACAAATTATTTCACTCTACCGGCTCGGAGCGAAACAAAAGTTACGAGAGTTTATTATTTTACGACTTTACCGTAGCAGGTCAAAACTACGAACAACGGGTGTCGGACTGTGTGTGCCTTTCGGCTTACTTTCCGTACCCGTGCGACCATTTGTAGTCCTAACAAGTGCGTCGTTATTAACCAGAGAGTAGCACTTTGCAGTTCACCTGTAAGTACATCTACCTCGGGGTAACACCTTACCTAAAAATCTAATTAACCACTCTGGAGGCCAGCGCCCTACAGTTTATGCCGTAGGCTCATCTGGCTCTAGATTCCTTTCAACACCGATACAAGACCGATTTCGGCCGATTTTCGAGTTGCTCGCTCACTACCCCACCACTTTCAAGGAAGGGCCAGTGAGCGAGCGGCTAGACGTTTCGGGGTCGTTTCGGCTCAGGAGCGTAACGTGAACAGGTACTTAAAATTTTAAAAAGGTTGTACCTGGGTAGGGTAGAACGTGCGTTTATGTTCACGGTAACAGTGAACAAAGGTTCGATGGTGAAAAATAAGCTTAAATAGTTCGGGATGTTCGACATTAAAAGAGAGTTGTTAAAACACAGTATACAGCGGGTTTCTTATTGTGCTGAATGAAAATCCTCTAAATATCTCATGAAGTATCTTATTAATTTATGTTATCATCAATCGCTGAAACACATGGCAATATGTATGTGTAATTTTCTTTCAGACACATCCAGATTGTTAACTTGTTAAATTTTTCCACTCAGATGCATCCAAATTGTTAATTTAGAAATGAGTACAAATATCTGTTACGTTACATTTTGGACATCAAGCTTCGTAAAAAGCGGGCCACCAAGTACATTTAGTCGAGCACTAAACAGATTTATTAATTAAATGAGGAGACATGATTTTTTGGGAAATTTAGTTAATTTAATATATTTACTTAACGATAGCATCGTGTCGATGCTGTACAATAATTTGTACTTGCTCGCATTTGTTCGATTTCAAATACTTCGTATAATCAAGTTTATGTTAACGAGAAAGCTATTCCAAAGTCACATCCTCTTGTACATGGCCTACACCTTTGCATTTTCGATGCTTTTTGCTGATTGTAGATTTCAAGAGTTAAAAAATTAAAGTTCGATGGATCCTTGGAAAATTTAATTTGAAATTTTTAATAGTAATTCTGAATATTTTGTAACGATGAGAATTATTATAGATGCTTGTTCCGCGTAACATTTGCTAGTTGTAGTAGAAGTGTAGCTTTTACAGAAATTGTGACAAATGTCCCTCAATTTACTTTACCGTCACGGAAGGAAACGTGCTTGCTTTAACATTAAAATCATATCTTAAACAAATACTACATTACTTTACAGTTAGTTCAAAGTTCAAGAGTTGTGTGATGTGGAGGAACAATGCGCTAGTTATTTTAATTGTCGAGTTAACTCGCTAACAGTTTTGCGGTGTTCATTAACAACGTTATTATCATAAATCTAACTTGTAAGTTATGACAAAATGATTAATCATAAGTATTAAGACAATATGTGTGACATGCCCTACATGGCAAGGAACTAAAACTTTATAATGTTAAGAGTTTCTATTTTAATGGAAACAAAGTAAGAAATTCCGTAACCTAGTTGCTCTGTTTAATTATGTGATCTGCATAATGATTACGGAAATCGAATCAGGCAAATTTTTTTCTGATTTCAAAATGTTGAACTCGATATGCTATGATTTATTCCAAGTATTTCAAGATTGGCGTAAAAGTAAGAAAATTCTATAATCTTTTTTATTTTTATTTTTGATTCGCGCAATCTCACAATTAATTCGTCGACAGTAAAGTTTAAATTGGTCAGCCCTATAATCCTCTGACAACCTACCGACTTGTGAGCTGAAATTGTTCGAGGTTACAATTAAATTAACCGAATTTAAAAATTAGATATATGGAGAAGAAGAGTCTCGGTTCAACACCCCGCGTTGACCGATATTTTCTCTCTGTTCCTATAAATTTCTAATTAACTGACATTATTATAGTTTTGCACATCTCTAACGCCGGAACTTTGTTCTTAGATTAAGAATGCTTAAATAACTCGAGATCTCCTAAATGCAATTCGAGCAGAGAAGAATTACCAGTATCGCGACTATTTCTGCGTCTTCAAACGAGATCTTCAAATTTTACCGCAGAAAAGTCTTCTTTATCTCGAAATTTGTTCAGGATTAAATTGTATCGTATTGAAAATTTGTTACTCGTTGATATCCTTGCATATTGAAACTTCTAAACCTGCGACACTTTAACACTAAACAGTGGCAAATTAATTAAGAGTACCTGAGCTATAGAAATGAATAAATCATGACGAAATGTTCGATAGAGCTGCTTGTTGTTGGCCATCATTGTACCTTGTTTAATTATAATTGACAACAATCTCTACTGGAAATACAACTTTTCAGAACTCCTTTTTGAAAGTTTCGAATGGTCGGGAAACTGCTGTTGGCAGCAGTTTTTAGTGGAATATTGTCGCTGCATTCACTCAACGTCCGTTAGTATTTTTCGCGTTTGTTATTCATTCGCCATATTTCACCGCGTATAATTAATAAAAAACGCTATCAGTGTTATTCAGGGGCCTTAATATCATGTGTCCTAAATTTTAAATCCAGCTGACACTAACGAGATGCCAGCGCTGTTTAGAATTAATCTAAAATGGTAACTTTTTACCCTAATAGTGGACATTGCAAGAAAAAATAAGAAACTTTAAAAATTCCTCGTTTCCCGACGTACTCCAAATTAATGAAATTAAATCTTTATTGGCATTCCGTTTTGTTAACTATGCTTCCTTTGTCCACTAGCTTAACATACAAATTTAGGAATGCTGCTAAGAAAAAATTCGATACAGATCAATATATAATGAAACTTATTTGGACAGAAAAAGTCCCTCGTGTTGATCAGATTATCATCACAGTCACAAGAATTCCTTTTGTTCAGAATATAATGTTGCATTTACTTTGAATTTTGAAAAAATCCAATCATTGTAGCTATGAAACGATAGTTTTCGTTGCTAGTAATTTGCGGTGATACACTCATTTGGGAAGGTATTCCCCGTCGTTCCAACTAATTCTAGGGAAAATGGCTCACCGCCCTATGTCGACCAAATAATTCGCTGACCTATGGTCACTATTGGCAATATCGATCACAACTGACTACCTCCATGTCACGTATTGCCGCGTCATTCAACAGCAGTATTTGAATCCACCGTACTATGCATTCTTCTGCGCAGTCAGCCTTGATCTTAGCTCACAGATTAATAAATCAAAGTAACAAACATGGACCCGATGTATCCACGCAAACCAGCTCCGCTGGACAGCCAGATACGTACTAGACGCTATTCAGCCATCCGACAGAGCTCTCTGATCCACTCCCCGTTCTCTATTTAAAACACTGACTGATCAACGACGTTCAAGCCGTCGGCGTCCCTTTCATAACGAACACGCTGAACACCATGGTCAAACGACAGAATGAACCCAAAACCAAAAAGAAAGCGTGAATCGATAGTTAATTAAATTTTCAAAGAATGAAATTGCCGACACGCCGTTCGGCCTGGAGATATGAGTAGCCGGTATTAAATCCCGATGGTAGTGTATCTCGGGTGGACGGTGTCACGGCATGTGGAATGTCTGGTACCATGTAGTCTAATTACGTCAATACCGAATTTCCCTCTGAACAGACAGTGTACCGTACATAGCTGTTCCTCTGAAGCTCTGCTCTATTATCAGAGTTCCTTGTCAGCAGCCGGCACGTCCGATGCGTCTCCAATTGCGCGACCAAAGCTTGAATAAGCTGACCACGGAATCGGATTCGAACGAGCGAGCTACTCTCTCTAGTCCCGTTCGCTTAGCCACATCGAATTATGCACACCCCCGACGCCGTGTATCGACGCTGTGCATGTTGCAAATACCTAAAGACGGGCTCACAATTGCATCCTGTGTAACTAACTGCCGAAACGACACGGAAACCACTTTGCGTACCCCAAGCCACCCTCTCCGCAAGATGTCTGATGGTCGAAAGTGAATCCGGCGTATCGCTGTCTGAGGTCCTGTCTTCGGGGTTATTACGGAAGGTGACGCGATAGAATCGCATTGTACATAGTATTTAACTGTGGCTTATTTTAGTGACATAAAGGGTGTCTCAAAATTATGCTGGAGACATATACGCGAGAAATGTATAAACGAGCAGAAAGCGGGGGGAGAGGTATCCATCGACGCTCAGTTGAGATTTTGCTGAACTATAGCGGTGCCACTATATCACAAAAAATGGTTTTACCGGACTAAGAAACGTTGATGCGGATGGAATATATAAGGCGAGACAACGTGTACGATCAGTGCTTTTTGGATAAAATTAAGTCTGAAATGGTAGGGGCGATGGGTATGAAAGCTAAATACCGGTATAATATTATACAATATTTACTTAAGTTGAAATTCTGATGCCAACGAGTCGAATTCCACTTTTTTGACCAACTTACTGATAGATTATTTGTAGATATTTACGGGTAGTTGAAAGCTTGAAGGGTTGAAAGTTCAGGGCGCATAAAATTTCGGTCGACGTAAGATCTAAGTTAGATGTGTACTCGGGGAAATTATTCGACACTGGAAGGTTTGGGGATCGGAAAATTCTGGGACAGAATTCTGGAAAATTGTTATTTCAATTATTATTTCTATAAACTTTGGAAACTGTTGGAAAGAGACAACATACTTAATAAACTTGACATTTGTATTCATTTTTTAAAAAGTAATGAATATTTACCAAGCACCATTTAATAATAATTTGTTGGCATCACGTGCAGCAGTATGGCTAGTAGAATACGCTTTTTAATGCCATACAACGCTTCAACATTTCACCTTGGAAATGTTCATGATTCGTTGTTTACTTCTATTTCAAATTTTTCGAGAAATGGTCGAATTGTCAAAATCGCGTCTGTAATATATCACATCCATAAATAAATTGCAGCATTTTCACACTGAAAACTCATGGTAAATGTCCCGAAACGTTCGACCGTTAATGGGATACATGATTAGCTAATTTTCACAGAGATATAACTCGTGTGCTCTGGTGAAACAGTAGTATTACGTTCTAACTGGATGAATGAACGAATTTGATAATTCTTTGTGCAAATGTTCGGTGCCGTTTTGAATCGGTTTCCAACATGTCGAGCAATAGTGTCACGTGTCATTATAAGTGAACGGATAATGATTTAACACGGTCGGCGTTTCGTTAAAATTGGTCTTCAATTTTTGTACGATCGCAATGAAGTTTGAAGTGCGTGTGCATAATGCTGTGATGTTCAGTGTGTTGCATGTCGCAATTTTCTCTATAATTACTCGCAATTTGCACGTTTATATATTTGATCTTAGAGCACCGGGATTTTTTAAATTGATATCTTGACGTTTCAATGTTTCGACGTAATACCCTTTACACGAGTATTACAATACTTTCCGATGCATGTGAACAATTGGCATTGTCTATGACACTTTGTAAAGATACGCGGCTATTTATCGCGTGCTTCCACGATTCTCGAAAAAAATGCAATGGCACATTCATTGCTTGCGAACACGAATGAGTAATGAACAGTTCCTGTTTGCGTTGCGCCCTCGTTTGTATTTCTGAAAAGAAAAATACTAAAAAAAGCGAACAAAGGGTGACGGAAAATGTAGTTACTTCAATGAAATACATATTTTCGTAAGTCTGTCCGCACGTGAATTTCGACACCTCTTCTTCTTATCAGCTTTATTTTATGCAAAAATTCAGGCAACGCGATCTACTTTATGAAGAAAAGTATAATTCACAAGGGAGAAATTGTCAACCGTGCAAATTCCGCGGATCGCAATCCAGTTGCAAGATAATCTATTATATATAATACAAGATAAGTCCGGTGAGAAAAATTTGTTTGTCAGATTATCAAAAACTTTGCTTGTCGTATTAAAACCCGCTACCTTCCTCTATTTGTTTTGTTCCGCTTCTCTCTGTGATGTTTAGTTACTAGTGCACACAGATGGTGAGAAGTGTACGGAAGCTTAATTTAGTTCTAGTTTTATGCAACAGGTAATCAAAGTACAGAAACTTAAATTAATTAAAATTATTTGGGAGGGTACTTTGACGGCGTGAGAATTTTTAAATTGAAATACTTCTAATGACAGAGAAATATTACAGAGCAAAATTATATATAATTCGGATTTAGGTTTACTCATAGATTACTATTTTCTATCTGTGTGCAGCAAAGTAACTTAAGTCAGAATCTCCGAGCCTGTCAGACGTCATTATTTTATGGCACTACAATCTAATTGTATATTATTCTCTTTTGGAAGGCATTTTAATTTTATCCCTATTTTCTGATTTGCAATGCTCCCATTAGCTCGGGTCGAATGAAGACTCTGAGAGAAATATATTCCAAACAATAAATTGCATTACCATAATTTCATTAAAAAGTGGTAATTTTAATAGTAATTAAAGTCTTTATTTTTTGTATACATAAAACGTTTTATGTTACACCATTTTTTAGATAAATTGGGAATTTTGATGCAGTGTTCTGAAGATCAGGTTTAATAGCCATTATTTTTATTTGTATCTTTAATATTCGAGTTTACCCTTTCTTTAATTGCTGTACTTAATTTAACTATAAAATTCAATTCTTGTTATTGGAAATCCAGTAAGACAAAAATGTGGTGAACGGATGGTGTAGCTATACAAAATATCTATTGACAAAACCAAGAGATAAGCATCTCATACAAGAGAATTCGCATGTTAATTTGGAGACAATCTTGTATTAGTTACTGGATGAAATTCAGGTAATGCAATCGGGGGCTAGGAAGAAGTATATAAGTGTGTTTGGAACGGTGCTACTAAGATTGCTTTTTCAATTTCTCTAGCCACCTGTTTGTCACGCGAGAAATATTAGTCTTCCTTCTTTCTCCCATTGAAGTAGACGTTGCTAAATTCAGGCGGCGTTTTTAAATTAAATCCATCAGAGAAGTTGAAGTGGGAAACACGGAAACTCAATCTATTTCACTATTAAGAAGCTGGGAATAAATTAAAGAAAGTAAATGTCACTAATTTTGTTCAGCAGTGTTCGAATAAAACAACGCTTGTAACTCGTGAAAAAATGTATTGAAACCCATCAGATAAGTTTTTTTTTTTTTTTTTTTAAGTAGTACCAATTTAACAAATTTTCAAATCAACGTCTGCCCCGGTTTCGGACTCTAAAATTTAGAAAAACTCAGTTCGTAAATTCATCATTCGCGTTTCGGCAGACTGATCTATTAGGCAAATGTTGATCGTGAAATCGTGTGGAAGAATGCGGGTCACGTGTTGATTTCGTGCTGGGAGATACCATTGGAACGAAAGTCGATAACGGAATAAATTTCAGATAATTAGATATAAAATCGAATTTTTCCATTGGATGGTAGATCCGGGATACACATTCATTTTAACTGTTTCTTTATGCCGCTTGCAAGAGGAAAATTTAATACTTCCTTGGATTCCTACGCAGTATGCTTTTGTTTAAGAGTTAGGGTTTGCATTATCGAAAAATCGGTTCTTTTTTCTTTACTATTTCTTATAGTTAAATATTTCGAGAGTATTCCCCCAAAATTTGAAGATAATCGAACCAAAACTCTCGAAGTTATTGACCAGTTAGTCGTTATATTTTTGGTCGCGTGTTTGCCGCTCAGTGATTTTATAACAGTAGTGTGGGATAGGAAAATCTGAATTGCGCGATTAAAAAGTGTAAATTAAAAGTGTTTAGACTGTATGTCGAGGTGACACAAAAATCCAGGGAAAAACGGAGAAACTAATTACTCAGCGGCAAAGGGAAACGCACCGGAAAAGTGATCGATAATTTGAGTCGATACTACAGAACACGTTTATGACTTTCACGTTTTCAAAGTCGGTGACCACTGCCATTTGAAAAATACTTCACCGATTCTTTTCAAACTTGGTACATACCTTCTATATATAAAATACCTCCCCTCAACGTTGAGTGTTTTTTTCTATTTTCTTACACGAAGGGGTTTTTCTAACTAAAAAATGACGGAAATTTTAGTGAAAAATCGCAATTTTTGCTTCAAACGACCACCAAAAGATTAAAAACGAAAAAAATAACAATTAGGAAACGTTGGGGGTAGGATTTAATGTTTTTCTAACTAAATTTTCTTGTTATTTTGATTTTGGATAATTTTCTGTTGAGATACAGTGGTCACCGCAAAACGCGTTTTTCGAACGCGCTCTCGGAACAGCCCCGTCACCGGCGTATTTGTTGATATTTTGCAACCCAAAAATTACATAATGTTGTTGAAAGACTAATATATAATGTGCAAAAGGTCCGAATAAATTTGCTTTATTCATACGTCCGAAAAAAAAAATCGCAAAGAAAGTGTTATTTTTTAGCCTGAAACCCTAACTCCCCCCTTAAAGGAAAGTTAGATTTCTTTAATTTATCGAAACCAATGACTTGCTTCCCCATTTTGTGCAAGACAGGCCTACGACTTTTATAATTTAACAAAAACCGTTCGTGGTTTTGAAGAGAGGAACTGAACATTTTTCTCTTATTTTGCGTGTGCTGCAATTAATTATAAATATGGTGTTTCCAAAATTTCCCGGGAAATGTTTAAGGCATATGATTTTCGTGAAAGTTCCAAATTCATTCGTGATTTCGGACGGTTTTTTGATTTCGATCCTCGAATCAATTTTACGATAATCAGTTTGCCGATTTCACTGACATTTAAGACATACATACAAGCCAGCGATCGTGTTAAAATACAGATGTTCGTAATATTAATCATATCTGATAGGACGACTAATCAACCTTAATCATTTTACACGCTTCGATCGAGGTCAAGTTGTGAATTGTGGCCGGTGCGCATAAGAAGTGTCACGGAACAACTGACATAGGGTTAATAACAACAGCCCCGACCAACATTCGGAACTGCCAGTGGCCACGTACGATGCATTAATATATTACCCGGCAAGGCTTTGTATCTGAAACGCTTTGCATGCTCAGTAATTTGTACAATTATTTGCCAGTTTCGATCATGGTCATCAAAGGGACAACCAGTTAAACTAAACGCACAGATGACCAGGGCATGAAACAAACCGCGCTTACATTTCCGATCGATGTTGTTGCCTCGTTTCCGGTATATGCTTTTGCAATGTCAATAAATGATAATTTATTGCATAACGAATTGCATAATGAAGTTTGCCTGCGAACAGATTAAGGGCAAGACTTTGTTTGGGCAATCGTACGATCGCGGAGTGCGTTGCGAATTTTTATATCGAGTCATTGTGATTTAGTTAATATGTAAAGTCTGGGTTTTAAGAATATCAAACGTTCTTGACTGTTGCTAAGGTATTTGGGAGACTAGAAATAATTTACAAGCCGGATTTTTGTATTTCGAACACATGTTTCGGGTTAAAACATCCTTTGAAGTTGTCTTACTTACAGAATCTTAAATTCTAATTCCAAATTTCGTCAGATTCGCGCAAAATTTGTATAGAATGTGTATTTTTAAAAACTATCGTTTTTAAAGTAAAAAAGGGGCGTCGAGAACAGTGGGGTGTAAAGAAAACACTGTTTGCCGTTGAACCTCTTAAATTTGTGCGGTGTGATCTTGGATTCATAAAAATACACTTTCGTCATCTTCGAGAATTCAATTAATTTAGTATTTTAACAAAGGTTATGTAAATCTGATAAAGAATGTTATATTGAGACTTTGCTTTCATAAAAATATCATAATACTTGCAAGTATCACAGTCGATTTTAATAATATTAATGAAAAGTGGTATTTTCAAAACTACAAATGATGTGGTCAGTACACAAAATGTCAAAGTGAGTTTTGTCCTGGCATCGTCGATATATGTATTTCGGAGAGTAATGAGGGGTACCGACAACAATGCCTTAGCCAGAAATTTCACACGCTGTCCCACGAATACTGTGTTCGCCGGCGTCAATCGAGTGATAGTCAATATTGGCACCGGTCCTCCTATGAAAATGATGATCCGCAATACAATTATGCTCGGCAAATGAAAAACGTCCGAGTAATGAAATTATGTTGTCCGATATCAATTAACAAATTACCGCTTTCGTCCACTGCGACTGACGTTCTCTATTTTGGTAATACCATAAAGCTACTTGAAACAATATTTGCATTGTTGCGATGTTCTTTGTCGCTAAAATTCCTCGCATAACTCGGTATATTCCCGATGAATTTGGAAGAGGATTACATTTAATAGACAGAAATCTGTTGAACCGTACATGGAAACTAACCCATTCCATACAAATTCATTAAATCAAAGCAGATACTGACGGGCATTAATTACAATTTGTGTACAAAGTATTAAATAGGGGAAAATGAGAAAAATACAATTTAATGAATCTTTAAATTTTAATTTATATTGTAGCTACAAGTAATTTTGTTTTTCTTGTTAATTATATTTCTTGAGTTGTTAGTACGTTTTTCACTGCGTTCAATTCGATGTATTGATAAGCAATGTAATTCTCTGAAAGTCATATTTCCCGAAAGTGTGTAGTAAACTGTTAAATTTCGGTGAGTAATAACTTGTTTTCTGAACTTTAACAATTAGTTTGTAAGTTTTAATTAAAATTTGGTCAATACCTAGCGCCACACTCTATGTATATTTCAAATAAATCCGATCCTCATTCTGGATCAAATGCAAATTGCACAACTTTGTAAATAAATCCCGTGGGGCCACGTCATCGAAACGTCGGATGAGACCTTATCGAAAAATCATGAATGCGGCCTTCCTTGCCGAGGGTATTCCGAATTAACTATTGGCGTGGTCGGGGATGGAATAGAACCCTATTATATGTATACCGTACCTAATAATGAATCACATGTTGCGTCATCTCTAGGCTGAAGGAAATCCTCGCAAAATTGTAGTTGATACGGTTCGTATATAAATGTCATATGCAAATAGGTAGATGGCCACGTTGTAATTGTCGAGCAATCAATTCTGTAAACGTGAGGAATACCATTTTGTGCCCACGTAACTTCTTAGTCGTACAGCGTTGAGATCATTATTTATTATGTATATTTTCAATCGTGCCTTTAATCCCACCGTGACATGTTAACCCTTTGGACTCGTGCGTTCTTTTTGGACTGACGGGTATAGAGCAGATCCCAGATCGTGTTAGTGCATCAGCGTCAATAGTATGCCAATTTAATTGGCCGAGTACTCATGAAAGTGGCAAAAATTAAAAAGTAGGGAAAAAGTGACTTTGTCGTCTGCTTTGCGTGTCATCGATAGAGTGTGATGTACATATACAGGGCGTAACAAAAATATTGGGACACTTTTTTAGTATCGATAGTACGCACCAAAAGATGAAAAAAGTCTATAAAATTTTGTCTAAATACCACCGCTTATCGAGATACAACCCCTTTTGTAACAAATTTTTAAAAAATCATATCTCCGAAATGGTACGTCGTGGAAGACCCGTTCGGATTGCAATATAACCGGAGAAGATCAAAGATAATAGAACAAAATATAATTGCTGCGATTATTGCTGTTAAATAGCATTTATTCTTGTTTAATTCAAACAACGTCGATTACCTATATCGTAGCAGGTTTGTAACAACTTGGGAAAAATTAAGGGCATTCAGTAAATCTTCCTTTGCGTAGATAGTGATATTTTTCGTAAACTTTAGTCTCTTGCGGTTATATTGCAACCAAAATCGGTCCTCTACGACGTACCATTTCGGAGATATGATTTTTTAAAAATTTTTTTACAAAAGGGGTTGTATCTCGATAGGGGGTGGTTTTTAGACAAAACTTTATAGACTTTTTTTTCATCTTTTGGTGCGTACTATCGATACTGAAAAAGTGTCCCAGTATTTTTGTTACACCCTGTATATTAAGAAGATTGTGAATTACATAATGATACTGAGTAGTGGAAGTCGACTATTGAATCTGCCTTCGAGCACATTAAAAAATATCACTAGAAATCAAAGACATTTAAATATATGTATATGAATAAAGAGTTTATATTTTGAGAGGTTTAAGATCAAAGTGGATAATGTATAGCGTAATAATTCTCAGGGGTCAAAGGTGACAGTGTCGAATATCACTGGAAACCTTGTTTTATTAACTTCAATACGAGTCAACTTTAAGTTTTACATCTTCTGTACAATCCAAGTTACTATAATTTATAGTAAACCTTGTTTGCCAGAAAATCGCTTAACTTTGAATCTTAGAAATGCATAAAAATAAACCTGAAAGATAGAAAATTTGGAAACGATTTTTATATACGTTTTGCTGAAATATTATTAGTTAAAGAAATTGTAGTTTTTATTTCGTAAAAAAATTATTATCTAGATTTATTAACACAAAATTTCAAACAAAATGGTTGGATTCAGGTTTGCGAAGTTTGTGGATTTCACGTTGAATGACCGTTACTTTGAAGTCTTACCGCGGTTCGTAAAAACACGAAACAGGCTAAGTGACAGTCATGTTTGCGTGTGTCCTAAAATCGCTTTCCTCGCCTAAGAGAACCGAATAAAACCTAAAGCTGACATAATCCTCTTAATCCCCTCAATCGTTGATACGCTGTCACTGAAAACTTGATATCACTTTCTCACATTCAATGAGCTATTGAGTGGTTAAATCAGTGAAGTCTTCGAATTATTTGTGAACGAAAAATAAAACAAAGTTGAACAGAAACTTGATTCCGACGGTAGACAGTTGTTGTGGATGTAGCTACCGTCGGTAATTAACGCGTGATGTTAACCTTTCTGTCCGATGACCGCGGTCGCCTCTGTCTTTCGTACACCTCTCCGCACCTCGCTGCTGCTGAGAGGAGAACGATACGCGGGAAAACCGCGTCTACGCGCCGTTAATTGTCAGCGTCGGCCGGCGCGCGAAATCACGTGATGCCCATATATGGGCATTAATGAGATCTGTGCCACTGATTGGTGCCAATACCAATCAGTGACATAAATATAGGTATGTCGTCCGGCCGACAGTTATATGAGGGTGCGAGTTTAAGGCTCTTCCTGCTGTAAATCGAGTGTGTGGCACGTATATCTTTCATTAAAAATTCCGGGTTATTGCTTCGTCAGTAGGACGTTCCCTCCGGGAAATAGTTGCGTCAGTAGGACGTTTTTCCACTCCCGTGTGTGATGCGCAATTAGTGTGCTGTGTTAAAATAAAATAGTTATTGTTGTGCAAAACTGTTTTCCTCTCTTTCCGCACTTGAACTGCCCCCAGTTCTCCAGCGACCTCCCAATCGGTCAATCCCGAACAACAGTTGTTTCTGGACAATCTTCGCGCGATTGTCTCAGAGCGATCATAGAGGCAAATTCATTTGCCTCTTCCGCGAAAACTACAAGGATCAGATGTTTTACAACTTCCTAGGAAAAATTAATCAAGCACGGAAAAACAAGGTTGCAAAACATCTGGTCGCCAAAACATCGGGTTTTAGAAGTCGACAACTACTTGGTTATGCCGTCGACCGTACCTGGCTAACGGGAGGTTTCCGGCGATATCACGGTGGCCAAAAAATATTACCTTACTTAGTAATTTGCAGAGATATTTCCCTCTCTTGGGACCCCACGAGGGTGGAGTTCTGCACTAAGATTCCTCCAATAGGAATCTACCAACCCTCCACCCTGGGCCTTACATCCCCAAGAGAGGGAAAATTGAACTCTATAATATAAGCAGCGACTTTGGCCACGTGGAACAGATTATAAGATACTAAAGCGATACTATACAGATTCACGCGAGATACACACGAGATTGGCCACGTAGAGTGATAGTTTGGAGTACCAAACAGCGAGTAGAAGTCGCCATGAAGACTTCAGCGATATTGCATGGTTCCAACGCGAATCATACCATTTTGTACACGATATCTCCATTCACTCACTTCACTCTTGTACCTCAAACACATTAAATACAGTCCACTTATTTATTATCGGAAACAAGACTCAACAACAATTGAATATCCAATTCCACTATCTGCGAACCAGCGGGAGATTTTTTGGTGGAACGGAACAGTTTCAGAGGAAGTGAATTAAATAAAAATTATAACGTATAATCTTAGCACTTAATGCGACGCTGATAAATAAATCAAAAATAAAAGGTGTTCAGTGAGGCTTGAGCGCAGAAATTTGAACGCGTATCCATTTTTTGTCGGATCGTAGACGTTTTGAAGTGCGAAAATTTTATAAATGTACAAATTTTCAAAGCGCACAAGTTGTAAGCGATGAAACTTCCAACCGCATAAATTTCACGTCGCAACAATTTGATTCATCGTAATATGAATAATTTTTATCCACAAAATTATTTGGCAGGAAATGGAATGATATAAAATTCTATAACAATGAGCAATTTTGTCCATGATTATAATTCTCCTATTTTGTTTTTCATTTTTAACTATAGAGGATCCCTTAATATTCATTTTTTTAAATTAAATTCTACCTTTTTATTAGTTCTACATTCTTTAACATTTTGTCGAATTCCGATGAAAGTTTTTTATAGCACTCTCGTGGCCCACTGTATCACGAAAATATTTTGGTCCCATACTTTATCGATTGTAGCGCTTACGTACACATATTTATCCACATATGTATGCCTGTACGTAAACATACGTGAGTGACCATAAATTATTGGCTGGGGTGAATCAATTGCCGACGTTGTTTGCGTAAAAATGTGTGGAACCAGAGCGTATATAAAACGTAATTTATGGACGTTGAATTACGGGCTTCATACGTTACGAACTAAATTCAAAATCGAATATTTGTTTTAATTTATACCCATGCCTACTCCGCCGTATGCGTATTGAATAAATGTGATTTATCCAACAATTTGAAAACGAAAATGTACAAGAACTGATTAACGCAATCAACTGTCGAAGAATGCGCCGTCCGATCCTTCCGGAAGGCGGTCTTAATTTCTTCATGCATCATTTACGCAGCACGTAAATAATTTATCGGCGCAGTCTCCAGCCAACGGAAAATTCAATTTCGAGGCTGCCGCGGGCATATCTCTAAAGCCGAACTTCCACTAAAAGGTTCAAATTAGCTGGCAAGATGGTCGTTGATCCGTTTTCGTGCTTTCTTCGGTTTCTACCTGTTTCGTTGCCCCCGCGCTTCTTTTTTCCTTCCTTCGAGCGCGGCGTCGCGACGCCTCGACGTCACGTATATGCAGTAAAGCAGATCGAGCGCGCGAACGATCAAGGAATGTTACTTCCACGGTACGAGCGTGGCTTACATAATGAATAAAGTAATTTCCCTGCGAGATATAACGCAGTCCAGTAAAACTCTTGGTGTAAAAATATTTAAGACTCCGCACTTAGGATTTACTAGCCCATACGTGGTAAAAGACAAGAAATTAAATTTCCGCGAGACGAAATCGACTGGGAATTCCGAGAACGAAACATCGACAAAGGGACCGAAGGATTAGGGAATATTGGGTTATCTTTTACGTGGTCGGTCGTGCTTTCAGAATTTTCGAATTCGATACACAGAGTGTTTGAAAAATCGTTTCAATTCATATACAAATTTTTAAATGTTGTGATACGTAATAACCTCCGTATCCAAAATCTATTATAATTTAATCAGTTTTATTTAGAATAATCTAAAATAATTATGACACCGGTATTTCCGTAAATTAAGACCGCTCAATAATGTATTAGTTAAATTCGCGGAAACGAACCACTCGTTTCCGGGAATTATTTAATTTTTTCAGTAATATTAACGCCAAGAATACCTATTTCCGCGATTCGAAAAATACTTTTCCGACATCTGTCTGAAATACTTGGCCGCCGGAGTGGCATCAAGTTAAAATTGACCAGAGCGCGCGTGTTTTATGAAATGCGAAACAAAACAGATCCCGAGTGGAAGAGCTAGCAACTGGAAAGTCAACGGACAATGTAGCAACGTTAATTGAAGGTATAACTAACGCGTCCGCTGTCAAACATGGCGGCCAAGCCTTTTTCTAGTCGCGTAGTCTGCCACTGCGCGACATTACACCGTGTGCACTGCCGTTTTCACGCAGAGTCCCAAATATTTGTCTCTATCTTGAAGTGGTGTTATCGCAGTGCTGCTCTTTGCTTAGGGAACTGGTTCGCAAAATACGTTGCCTTTCGCAGAGCACTAAATACACATTTCGGATTTCGTTGGGACGCCGCGCCCTATCTCTTTATCGGCTCTTCCTAAGGTACCAAACAACATGCCACGAATAAAATGTTTGTATTCTCCATCAATCATGCAAAGATATCAACTCTTTTGAAGCTTTTATTTGTACTCGTTGGTTTTGTATATTTTTCGTTGAGAAGCATGTTTACAGAACTTTTCGTATGGATTATTTGGAACATTTTCTTCTTCTTGTCTTTATGCATTATCTTATGCGTACAATACTTTAATGGGATAAACTTGAACAGTTAAAATAAACATTTGGAATACATGTCGAAGTATATTAACAATTATTTAACAAAAATAATATAAATAAAGTTATAGTTATAAGTTTTGTACACAGCAATCAAGTGTTCGATTTTCACGATGAATCGCAAAGTCTTTCATTATATTAACTATAAAGTTCTACGATAATTTGTCTGTAGCAGAACATTTAAATCCGTACATCGAATTGCAATTGCAAATCTGTATACATTCGTTTCAATTGGCACATAAATGACACATCGAATTCGTGAATACATATTAAGCGTCAGTGAACAGCGAATACACATAAGGCGTCAGCGGTTCGTTCGACAGAGATCCTTTCCGAGAAGCACCCCAATTTGATTATTAAACCGAAATTTCTATTAGACCAGGAAAATTTAAATTCGAAAGAGCTTCAGAATAATTCTGAGAATTTCATTGGTTGTTACAGTAAGAATGGATATAGTTGCGCTCAAAGCTTTGGTAGACGAGCATCAAATGTATGTAAAGGATCTACTTGTGTATAATGCGAGGGAGTTTATTGTAACTTAAAGTGAAGAATTCGGAGACTCACGAAGAATTTCAAGCAGTTGAAAATTTACCAGGGTTTTGGTGTTTCCCAAGTAAATGCATTTTAAGACGGGAAAATTTATTAATTAAAAGAACGCGTTACGTAAACATATTTTTAAACTTGTCATCAAGGCGCAGAATTTTCAAGGCGCGAGACTTTTTTGACGCTTTGAAATTTCGAAGCGTGCAAATTTCTGTACCTAGAAATAATTCACGCGCTGAAATTTGAAGTTGGAATGATTTGAAAGTTAAACACTTTTGAGGCTTACAAATTTCACGACCCAGAAAATAGATGAACCGTAAATGATCATTTAAAGTTCATTAGCAGTAATATTAAACGTTGGAAAAAAATATTTATTAAACATTAACGTTGGGAATGAAATTCACGATTTAATTTCTATACTATGTTTTCCCTAAAAACTCCCTTCTGCTTAATAATTATGTACTTTCTTCCAGATTGAAACGCATAATTCTACCCTAGTTCAATTCAAATTAATTACATTACAAATTTTTCGAATAATCATAGCTCGATTAATTTTCGTGCGGCAGAATATTCGTTGCCTTAAGGGGGGGGGGGGGTAAGGTTAATTCGTACAAAAAAAGGCATGTTTTTGTGATTTTTTTGTGACGACGCAGTTAAAATCTCTGTATTAAAACTAATGGCACATTAAAATATAGCATTCAAAGAATATTATATAAAATTTTCACGAAGAAATATTAAAAAATACGGCAATGGCAGCAATTATTCGGACGTGTCTCAGAAAAAAGTAGAATTGCGGTGCCCCTCATAACTTGGTGCTGGATCATCTGAAGTGAAAAAATGAAAGTTCATTCGTTCGATAATAGTTTTCCCCAGGTAACGCTGGGGGGGTTTTTCGAAATTTCAATTTTTCACGTTTTTGGAACACTTTGAAGGGAAAAACGCGATTTTTACGAAAAAAATCGGCTAATTTTTTATTGTAAAATAAAAATTATTAACAAATTTGAAAAAAACTCTCCAGCGTTACCTCGTAAATTATGTACAGAATTAGTGTTCAAAATTTCAAAGGGATCGGTGCTGTAGTTTTCAAGTTATGAGGGGCACCGACTTTGAAAACGTGAGTTGTGAGGAAAACGCTTTAAAGTTTTGAGGCACTTTCTTTTGATCTTTATTCCAGCCTTAGTTTCAGTATCTACAACAGTCTTTTTGACTAGTTCACGTAGACGAGTGCTCATTCTTTTTTGAACATGTCCTACACATTCTTTTTTCACTATTGAAAAATCGTCGTCGGGCAGGTAAAAAAATCCGATAGATAAAGAAATACTCATAACTTCGTCAATTTTGCTTCAATCGAGTTAAAATTTTGACACAATATTCTTGAGATATTATGCATTCAGTAAAAAAAGTAAAAAAAAAAAAAATAATAATTTTAATACCTTACCCCCCCCCCCCCTTAAGGGGGGGATAAGGGTTTGCATTATCAAGAAATCGATTTTTTTTCGCTTTTTCTTATAATTAAATAATTCGAGAGTATTGTCCCAAAATTTGAAGATAATCGGAGCAAAACTCTATATATTTTTCTTATATTTTATATTTTCTCTTTATATATTCTTATATTTTCGGTCGGGCGTTTGCCGCTCACATCAGTGATTTTATAATAGTATTGTGGAATACGAAAATCTGAAATACGCGATTGAAAAGTGTAATTGAAAAGCGGTTAGATTGAGTGTCGAAGCGACACAAAAATTAAGGGAAAAAACGGAGAAGTAAAATACTCGGCGGAAAAAGAATTTATCTTCACTTTTGTACAGTTAAATCTTTAAACGCGGTTTTCTCGAAACCATGTTTTCAAAGTCGGTGATCACTGCCATTTAAAAAATACTTCACCGATTCTTTTCAAACTTGGTAGATACCTTGTATATACATATAAAATACCTACCCCCAACGTAGAGTATGATAATTTTTCCTTACATTTAGGGGTTTTTCCAATCACAAAATGATGGTAGTGAAAAATCGTAATTTTTGCTTCAAACGACCACCAAAAATGTTTAAAATGAAAAAAAAATAACAATTAGCGATCGTTGGGGGGAGGAATAACTCATTTTCTAACTAAATTTTATTGTTATTTTGATTTCTGATAATTTTCCGCTGAGATATAGTGATCAACGTAAAACGCCTTTTTCCAAAGGCGTTCTCGGAAAAGCTCCGCCTCCGGCTTATTTGTTGATATTTTGTAATCAAAAAATTACAAAATGTTGTTGAAATAATAGTATATAATGTGCAAAAGGTTCGAACAAATTTGCGTTATTCATAAGTATGAAAAAAAATCGCAAAGGAAGTGTTTTTTTGTCCTGCAACCCTTAGCCCCCCCCCCCCTAACCGAATTAGCCTAAGTCCATCGGTCATAATGCTAAACACAAATCCTCCTTCGCTGGATATACCATAATTGCGTTTATCAATCGAATCCGTTTGATACGTAAAGGAAAATTGGATTTGACGTACAGGTTACTCTGGTAGGCCAATTTAGTGTACATATTTAGCTACTAACCTCATTGAATTCGCTTAAGGGGAAAGATCGTAAGCCCATTAATAAATTCGGTGTCGAGGACCATTATATCTCGTTAGCAAGTTGGACGATGGGTTGTATTACAGTTCAATAGTAACCGTTGAATTATTATCGGTTCATGCGCCGGGGAATTGAATCGCGGCCAGACTTCTTCGCAGAGATTAAGTTACAAGGGTTGACGAAAGAAAACACGAATCGAACTTCATCGGAAGTTAACGTCGAACTAATTAAAACAGTTATACCCGATCGGCAGTGACACGGTTTCATGTTTCTTCAGTTGCCAAGCATTCATTAGTAGGAATCCTTACAATATTTTACCTAATGAATTTGCTACAAGGGCTTTAAGCACTTTATTTGTGATGAGTCTTGAAAAATGTTAAAAAAGTTTTGTACAATTCGGGTGAAATCCATGTAATTTCGTTTTACTCATTTTTGAATAACGTGTACAGGGTGTAACAAAAATACTGGGACGCTTTTTCAGTATCGATAGTACGCACCAAAAGATGAAAGAAAAGTCTATAAAGTTTCGTCTAAATACCACTGCTTATCGAGATACAACCACTTTTGTAAAAAATTTAAAAAAAATCATATCTCCGAAATGGTACGTCGTAGAGGACCGATTTTGATTGCAATATAACCGGAGAAGATCAAAGAAAATAGAACAATATATAATTGCTGCGAATATTGCTGTTAAACAGCATTTATTCTTGTTTAATCCAAACAACGTCGATTACCTATATCGTAATAGATTTGTAACAACTTGAGACAAATTAAGGGCACTCACTAAATTTATTTTTCGTAGATAGTGATATTTTTTCCGTAAACTTTAGTCTCCGCCAGTTATATTTCAATCAAAATCGGTCCTCTACGACGTACCATTTCGGAGATATGATTTTTTAAAAACTTTTTACAAAAGGGGTTGTATCTCGATAGGGGGTGCTTCTTAGACAAAACTTTATAGATTTTTTTTCATCTTTTGGTGCGTACTATCGATAGTGAAGAAGTGTCCCAGAATTTTTGTTACACCTTGTATTTATGCGCCAATATTTCTGCGCTTTACAATTCTAACACCTCGATATTTATTAAGTTTAATATTTCTACACACAGACGTATCCGCACGTTTTGAGAGTATTATGGGACAGTACTTTTACAGCCTATAATTTCCACACTTTCAAAAAGTCTATACACAGAATTACATTTCTCAGTTACAAAATGAATTCTATTTGTAGCACGACCCAAACGTAAAAAAATAAAAAAAATAAAATCCAAAGCCCCCCTACCAAAATAAGTAAACATGCAACATCTCGATTCTAATCACCATAGAAATACATACGTCTAATCTCACGTTCTACGTCTCGCGGAACTGCTCCAAAACTGTTCACGGATTACGAACACCATCGAATTCACCCAAGTTGTGATTAGCATAACACGTGAATGCAAATAAACCGGTGCAGCAAGAATATCGCTGCAACGACAGAAATGTCTTCTAACGTATTCCGGGTGACTGTACTGTAGCAGAGTGTTCACGGTAGCGATCGAATCGACCAGGAACGGACGGATACACTCGTTCCCATGGGCAACGTATCGTATCCAACTTACGTTAGCGGGAATAGTAACGTATGCGAATAATTGCCATTCGAACAGGTCAACTGTACATTTAAATATTGGACATTCAAATCAGCCGTGCGATGCCCGGCGACGGGGTGCGTCGGCACGGAAAATGTTTTTTACATCGAAATCAATGCGCATTAATACGCGAAAGTGGTGCGTAATAATGATTGAAACGTGGTTCTAGTGAGCCACTGACGTGTAAATCTTTTAAATTCGGGTGACGCTTCGATTGACTGGAGATTATTCATTTCTCGTATTTATTCGTGTCGGGGACGTTTGAAGTGCGTTTTTAATGCTTCGGATGATTTTGAATTATTTCTCTCTGAAAAAATGATGAGAGATGCATTTCGACCTACGGGTTATATCTTGACATCTGTAATTATAATTGTGTGGCTTTTGGTTTTTAGTTATGGACAATTTGAATTTTTTTATGTTTTAATGATTTTACAATATTATTTTGAATTAAGGCCTTTATTTTAAATTACATTATCCTATTTAAATGTGATTTATCGGAGTAAAAATTACACGAAACAGAACTACTAATATTTGTTTAGAAAAATGCAATTGTACCAGTTTGTTAATTACAGATTTTTTCTTTTTCAGGTGTGTACACAGTTTTCGGCACGGTGTTGTAATTTTTTACATCTAGCGGTATGTACGTGTATCTAATGTATTATCAGTTAGAAAGGATGAAGAGTTAAGGTCTTGACTCGGGCCAAGTACAAGAGTCCCTTATTGGTAATCAGAAAATCTTCAAGGGTTGGCAATAATTTATAAATATAATATAATGATTTCTTAAACTGTAGAAAAAATGTATTTGATTTTTGAAACTTGGGCTTAACAATAAATCGCAACAATACGTTTAAAACAGATTAAACGCCGACGTATTCTTCGAATGAATAAAAAATAAATTTTTAAAAATTAAAAATAACTAATAAATGTCCGATAAAATAATTAGAAATGTTTAGAATAAAATTAATGAGTGACCACTATTCGCGAAGACGCAACGCAACACATACTTGCATTCGGCTGTAGATACGCTGCGCATAGGGTGCTCCTGAGCCGAAACGGCCCCGAAACGTCTAGCCCAGTGGTGTCAAGGTCGTTCACAGTTCAGTCGATTTTCGAGGCGCTCGGCTGCTGCCCCACCACTCAAAAATTAGGGCCAGTGAGCGAGCCGCTAGACGTTTAGGGGCTGCGTCGGCTCAGGAGCGTACCATAAACATAAACGCATGTTCGGCCCTACCCAGGTATAACCTTTTTAAAATTTTGCGTACCCGTTCAGGATACGCTCCTGAGCCGGCGCGGCCCCTCAACGTCTAGCCGCTCGCTCACTGGCCCTTATTTAAAAGTGGTGGGGCAGTAGGCGAGCACCTCGAAAATCGACTGAAAAGTGCGCGACCTTGACAGCACTGAATTCTACATATACGAAAAAGTGGGACACCTTTGGGATGCATGCATTAGTACGTCATTCGGAAAGTTTCAAAATGTTATCAATAATTAATGTGTTTCATTTTTAGAACGTTAATACATGCCAAGCGTATCTTCAAATTTCTACAAGCTCTTCTTTAATACAAAATCAAATTGTTCAGTAAACAGGCCTTCCAAGAAGAAGTAAGCAAATTCTTTTTTATCAGATTGTTCGGCACTGTTAAATAATCTTTGTTACATGCTTTGTATCGATACTTTACTATCTCGATTATTGCATCTCCGAATTATTCTTTATCTATTTGTAAAAGTGTTATGATATTACTTAAAAACTATTTTTTGTTCAAACCCGTCGTTGAAATATAGATAAGTTTAGAGGACATGATGACGTTGTTATACGTAAATTGAAAAATATTTGCAAGGATATACATTTGACAATATTAAAGTTCTAAAAGTTAAACCATTTTTCAGCAATTCACGCGAATCATTATATTTTTAAAGTTAGACCATTTTCATAAGACCATTTTTGTCCACTTCTATGTTTATTATAATTTTCGAATTAAGAATTTAAAATCCAACACACATACAAATCCTTTATTATCTAGCAATAATTAAATGTTTAACATTTCGGTAATTCCTTCACATGTGTTTTCTTTTTCAACATTATCAATAATACTAACTAATTAAATTTATCGATCGCGTGATAATATATGAATTAAACACTATTTATCTGGCAAAAAACGATCAGTATAACACTAAACAGTATCATAATAGCGATAAAGAAAAATTTTTGTTAGAAAGAGAATTTACTTACGAAAAACCATCCCAATAACGAAGGATAGTTGGTCTTTCGTAAAATTTATTAAAAACATACAAGTTCCTGATGGACAAATGTTGTTATGTCTAGATGTTTCCTCGTTATTCACTAACATACCGGTACAATTCGTAGTTTATGCAATTAACAGAAGATGGTCACAAATTAAAAAATTCCTCAAAAATCCCGAAATTACAATTCATTGAAGCAATAGAATTCTGTCTTCAACCGTGTTCAAGTTTAATAATATACCATACAAACAAATTTTTGGTACCCCGTTGGGTTCACCCATTTCACCGGTTTTAGCTGAATTAATTATGGAAACTTTACAAGCAAAATGTATTAACAATCTTACATTCCGTTTACCATTCTTTAAAAGATACGTAGACGATATAGTAACATGTGCTCCCAAGGAATGTATTAGTGAACTTCTCGAAGAATTCAATCGTTACCACGAACGTCTTAAATTTACCAACGAATTGGAAGAGGATGGTAGTATCAGCTTTCTTGATGTGAGACTCATACGTAATTTTGACAATAGTAAAACTATTGTCACTGACTGGTACAGAAAAAAGACCTGGTCCGGTAGATATTTAAATTACCACTCTGCACACCCGGTTTCTCACAAAATAGGATTAATTAAAGGACTAATAGAGCTATGAAATTATCACACCCTTTCATTTGGAAGAAATACGTTGAATTAGTAAGAAACACGCTTTTAAACAATAGTTACCCAATTCAATTCATATACTACCACATTAAAAAAAGAATAGATTATTTCTATAATTCTTTATCAGTCAGTGATAATGGTAATAAATTACAGCATCTAAAAGGTACTATACCTTATATTTTTGGTCTCAGTGATGGTGTGGCGAGGGATCTGATTTCGGCTGGTATGAGAGTTAGTTATTCAGTAATCAATTGTAGCAATGAATTGTTGTTTGTTGGTCCTAAGGATCATGTACATAAAGACAAACGTTCAAATCTCATTTATAATATACCGTGTAGTGATTGCAAATAGGATTACACTGGTCAAACAAAACAGTATTTAAAATCTCGGATAAACGAACATAAACTGTCTTTAAAGAGTTCAAACCCAAGCACAACTGATTTGGTACACCACTATCTAGAACATGGACATTCATTTAATTTTGATGAAACTACTATACTTAAGAATGAAACCAACCTTAACAAACGACTATTGTACGAGACGTTTTATATATTGTCAAATAACACTGTTAACAAAAGAACTGAAAAACACGCGGTGGATGATTATTACCATAATATCATTGAACTATTAGTTACATAACTCAATACGACATATCAACTTTACGTATGACACCTCAATCGTTCTTTGTTTAATATTGTAAATAACAATTTACAACGCCATATGATATGTAAGAACTCCTTGACAATTGTATTTAACATAGTCGTTGAATTATATCATTACAATTATTGGTTTCAATATACTAATTCTACCAACTTTTTAGTAGACCTTCACCATCGAATTAGAATGTCTAATAACTTTTTTGTTATTATAAGTGTGCCTGGTTGTTGCATTGAGTTGATATATTTTTTCAGTCACCATATCCTTAGTAAACTGACAAAATAAACATTATTAAAGACACCCTGTCACAGTCGTTTTGACGCTCTGTATGTCGGGACCTCTGTGACACGGTCGTTTTAATTGGCTCTATACTTGTTCGGATTTTGAATCTTCGCGAATTTACCACCTCCCGATCCCCCCATATCGATTTGGATCGGACATTGTGTCTCGTATGTTATCACATACGCCGTAACGGTCTTCTTAGTACGTAGCAGTCTCACATAAAGAAAACATGTGATAAAAGTTCCTCTGGGACTCCCTATTTAGGGAATAATATTAAAAATCATCCACAATAAGTGAGTATATCTAATCATCAGAATATTATATATTGTAATAATCCTTGAAATTAATTTTTGTTGTTTACAAAATAACTACTTTTCTTATTTTCCCATTATATGAAGGATACACAATCACTATTTTTGTTTTTTAATCAAGGGTTAATTATACTATAGTTTATCCCTCAAGAGGGCCCAAAATGTGGCCGAAACGTTGGAAATTAATTACAAATAAGGTTGATTCACCTTACTGGGATGGTTTTTCGTAAGTAAATTCTCTTTCTAACAAAAATTTTTCTTTATCACTATTATGATACTGTTTAGTATTATACTGATCGTTTTTTGCCAGATAAATAGTGTTTAATTCATATATTATCAATAATATATTCAAGTCTTTAAACAATCTCTAACATGCTACGCGAACTTTGTATAAATGCTCTGAAACGCACCTGCATTGACATTTCAGTGTCACTGAAAGAGTCTCTGATTTATTTATTCACTTCTTCAAAGAATTTGTTGAAATTTTCAAAATACATAATTCTTATTACTATATTTTTTAAACATAAGTAACATTAAAAGGATAATCTTTTATATTTTGCCACGTCATCGTTGCAAAATTACATTCCCTGATATCTTTATTCCCTTGTTTCTTTAATAACAAGTATTTCAATAAAAACCATACTGTACTTTACATAATTCTACGAATGAAGTGAAATCTTCAAAAAAGCATCGAAAATGCAAAGCTATGGACCAAGTACAAGAGGCTGTTACATTGGAATAGATTGTTCATTAACATAAACTTCATTTTACGCAGGATTTGAAATCGAACAAATGTGAGCAAGTACAAATTATTGTACAGCATCGACACAATACTATCCCTAAGTAAATGCAATTAACTGAATTTCCCAAAAAATGGTTTCTCCTTGTTTAATAAATAAATCTGTTTACTGCTCTATTAAATGTACTTGGTGGCCCGCTTTTTACGAAGGTTCGATGATAAAAAATACCTGTAGTATCAACTGCCCTAAGCTTAAATATGTGGGGGTGTGCGACATTAAAAGAGAGTTGTTAAAACACAGTATAAAGTGGGCTTCTTACTGCACAGAATGAAAGTCCTTTAAATACCTCATGTGGTTCCTTTTTAATTTATGTTAACATCAATCGTTGAAATACACTGCAAAATGTATATATGTAATTTCCTCTCACACGCATCCAGATTGTTAACATATTAAATTAGAAATGAGTATAAGTATTTGCTACGTTACATTCTGGACATCAAGCTTTGTAAAAATCGGGCCACCAAGTACATTTAATAGAACAGTAAAAAGATTTATTCATTACTTAAACGAGGAGAAATCATTTTTTGGAAAATTTACTTAATAAAATATATTTATTTAGCGATAGTATTGTGTCGTTGCTGTACAATAATGTATCCGTGCTCACATTTGTTTGATTTCAAATCCTGCGTAAAATGAATTTTATATTAATGAGCAATCTATTCCAATGTATCATCCTCTTGTACTTGGCCCATAGCTTTGTATCATCGATCCTTTTTTGAGGATATTATTTATCATAAACATTTGATCTGTCTGTGACATTTAAAGTGATATTAATTATTTTTAATATTGATTTAACCTAAACATCTATTTATCACGTCCGATCTCGTATCTTTGTCACTCTGCATTATGACTCTAAGGGAAAAATATTCCTGCGAAAAGATTTTTGATTACATTCTTGTTCACCACATCCGAGTCAATGATCCGTAAATTGAAATTAAAGCAGTAATTCTAATGGCAATGTAAATATTTGCAATTTCTCTGTAATATAAACTGTTTTCTACGTACCCCCCAAGTATATTTTGAAATAAAATCTAGACAGACGGCTGAAAAATGAATGCGGAGCGCGAGAAATGGCAGGAGACTAAATATTTCAAAAACTCATCTGATAAAATTGAAATTATTGCGTGTATCATAACCCTAGTATTGGAAATGGATCGATACAAGGTAACTATTCGCACGTCTTGGGTCAGCACGTGTGGTTGCCAGACCCGGAGATTTGCCGACGTTTCGCTGTAAATTACGAATTTACCGTCAAGTGAAACATAAGCCGCGAAATCATGATTTGTGACTTATATTAACCATTCTTTATAGTGTAACATTTTTCAAAAGAGATGTAGGTATCCATGAATGATAAAGATCTGGCAAATTTTCGGGTTAATCATACACGAGTACCATTTCGTGTTTCTGAACACGTGAGCTCATCGTCAAACAGTTGAATTTTGGAATTTGGAAGCCCGGTGTTTGTGTGTTCGGCGGTTTTTGGGCGCTAATATTTCTGTGCTTGGAATTCCTATGTATTGAGATTATTTACGTGTAATTTCTAATTATAAGCTTCATAATTTTACGCCTAAATATTTGAATCCTTGACGATTTTGAGTCGTGAAATGTTATGATTTAGTATTTTTGCATCCTAAAATTGTTTGAGAACTGGCTTTTCCAGGCTTAGAAATTTCTTTGTTACATATGTAGATTGTTAGATTTTTTTTTAATTTCGTACTTACAGATAATTCAAAATTCGGATATTTTTTTGAAATTCTACTCTGGCATCAGATTTGCATAATATCCATGTATGTACATTAGGGTGGTCGTTAAAAATTAAATCTTTTGCGAGGCCCCCCAAAAAGCTTCCTTTTGATGCAAAAACACTGGAAGATTTTTTTTTTTAATTAAGAACAACGAATTTTATTCGAAATATAAACAATTATAGAACCCAAATCAATAAAAAAACATTAGTTAATGAAAATAACAATAAACAAAAATTTAAATTCAAATTTTTTCCCAGTTGATTTGATACATTAAATAAAAAAATGAAAGATATTCAAATTGATATTTTTATTTTAAAACTAAATTAGTACAAACGTAATTTTTCATATCTAGATTTCTTCACTCCAAGGTAGTAAACTTTCTTTCGTATTTTTAATGCCTTTACTTCTATAATCAGTTATTGATACAAAAAATTTGAATTTAAATTTTTGTTTATTGTTATTTTCATTAACTAATGTTTTTTTAATGATTTGGGTTCTATAATTGTTTATATTTCGAATAAAATCGAATTTTTCATAAAAATACCCAAAAAATGTTATACCAAAAAATTAACTTAGATCGTCTTGAGATACGTGTTGTTTTTAATTAAAGATAAAATTCTCCCAGTGTTTTTTCATCATAAGGAAGCTTTAGGGGGGGGGGCGTCGCAAAAGATTTAATCTTTAACGACCACCCTAATGTACATACATATGTGATGTTTTTTATATTAATTAATAGACAACCTTTTTTTATTCAGGCATTACACAAATTATATAATAATTACAAATAAATATATCACAGGCAAATGGTCCGTAAAACTGCAGTATACGTGTATATCGAATTATAATATTAAACCATTCGGAAAATACATCTATATTTTATATTATGTATTAATAATCACGCATTGGTGGAAATTTTTATTCAATAATTGTTAAGACTCCGGGTAATTAGACCCTTTGATGTTTTTGATATTGTTTCGTTACAAAACTCGTTTGAATTCTGGCCAAGTAAATTATTATTTATAAAAAAAAAACTATTAAAAATAGACTGAAGTTCGATGCCAAATATCTTGTTGGTGACAGAGAAAATTGGTAACGTCGCGCATAGTGCAATGTGATTGCGCTTGTGGCTGTCTGGTACCCTATGTGCGCACCGCGTTGGGCCCAGGGAAAGGTCCATGAGGCCCATGAGTCATGCAGGACGAGGAAATTCGGCGTGCCGTCTAATCCGTTTCCCATTAGAGTCCCTGTGCAAGTTTACGATGCGTCAATTGCTATTGAGACTCGAAAAGCCGAGAACTTGGAAGTACAGAATGTGTTGAAATAATAAAAGAGTAAAAATCTTCAAATTCCTTGACTTTCGAACGGAACATATAATAAAACAAAATTGGCTATGGAAATCGAAATCCGTTAATCTCAAATATAGCTAGGTTCGCACGTCTGCATCATAAACCGAGGGTCCTACATGTTCTTAACAATAATGCAACTGATGGATTTTCTTCCAATAGAAGGAGACAAGTACACAGAAAATGTTTTTCGGCTTTCACCGTGTGTTTCCAACCACGTTTCTATAAAAGACGGTCGCTAGCATAAAACAATAATTTCCCACTTTACGATGGTTCAACAGATTGTACCAAGTCAGCATCAGTTTGCGCGGGAGGAGGGATAAACAGTGTTGCCCCCATTAATGGAAATTCAGTTTCTCACACAACAAAGATATTTAAAATTAATGCCTCTACATATCATGCCTCAAGAATTTCACCGCGACAAAATCCAAGGTTCAAGAAATTCGGAATCGCAGTGCGTTGAAAATTTAATGACAAACAATTTCGCACTATCGACACTTCATGTTGTAGATACTTTTAGGTTAATATACTTTTCAGTTTCAAACTTTATATCTATTTATTTAAATAAACTAACCAAAAATACCATATACAAAAAGCATAATTAAAAATTGCAATGGTGGACATTACACCGACAAAGATATTTTTAAAGCAAACAGACGAACATTCAAGTGACGAGTGTATAAGCAACGAAATTGCGAGCAGCAATTTCTTAATGAAGCAAGAAATGACACAGCAAAATACGACTGGAGGGTGAAACATTTTCATGAAAATGAAGGGAAAAAAGATAAAATAGCTGGAATTTCGCGTCTTTCGGTGCGAAAGGATAATTATTGTGCACAGGAGAGTGCACAGTAATTTCTTTTACAGAAAAGTACACAGTGGCGAAGGAAACTACAGAAAATATATGATGTTACTGTTTTTACAGCACGTTACCTTTATTCTCAGTCCAGATATCTCCATTAAATTTTAGGCGAATAATAAACATCGTGTTAATGTGTGTGAGACTACTTGCTCAATTAAATAATTACAAGTTTCTCACTCTGCCTATCAATTTGCATAATTCTTACGTTTCGTATACTTGAATTGTATATTGAATGAAGCGACGTGCGTGAAAGTTATGTGCCTTTTGTTGCAAAATCAGAGAGCTTATAAAAAATGTTTTCAAATAGCATCTCGATTGGAATATTTAAACGCCAACAGAATTCCCAGAATTCTTAAATAAGTAAAAAGCATAGAAAATGCAAAGGTATAGGCCAAGTACAAGAGGATGTGACTTTGGAATAGCTTGCTCGTTAACATAAACTTCATTATACGAAGTATTTGAAATCGAACAAGTGCGAGCAAGTACAAATTATTGTACAGCATCGACACAATGCTATCGCTAAGTAAATATATTCAATTAACTAAATTTCCCAAAAAATGATTTCTCCTCATTTAATTAATAGATCTGTTTATTGCTCGATTAAATGTATGTACTTGGTGGCCCGCTTTTTACGAAGGTTCGATGGTGAAAAATAAGCTTATATAGTTCGGGATGTTCGACATTAAAAGAGAGTTGTTAAAATACAGTATACAACGGGCTTCTTATTGTGCTGAATGAAAATCCTCTAAATATCTCATGAAGTATTTTATTCATTTATGTTGTCATCAATCGTTGAAACACATGGCAATATGTATGTGTAATTTTCTTTCAGGCACATCCAGATTGTTAACTTGTTAAATTTTTCACTCAGATTCATCCGAATTGTTAATTTAGAAATGAGTACAAATATCTGTTACGTTACATTTTGGACATCAAGCTTCGTAAAAAGTATTCAAGCTCCGTACCCCGCAGTGAAAGCATTTATGCTGTTGATTGTACTTGGCCAGAGACAAGACCATGTCTCTTGATTTTTCCCGCATGTTTCCAACAGATTACATATAAAAATCTACATTACCGACAGAAAAATTATTGTCGCATGGTATGAAAATCGGTTAGTTCCGTTTGGCACCGATAGAACTCGCACGATCGATTGTGTGACACTGGAAAAGACGAAGCAGGCGGCTTATAGCATAAAAAAGTCGTACTTTTGACATCAAATATCTCGTTACTGGGTGGACCGATCTTTTTGTAATTAGTCTCAATCGACTCGTCTCGATGCCACCTTTAAGAATATCATCGCACTTTTTGGGAAAGTTGCCGCGCTTTCATGCCGTTTGAATACCTCGACAACCCCGATCTAATATTTCCGGAATAGAGTCAAGGTCTTGCCAGACGGGGTTTCTTGTACTTGGCCCGAGACAAGACCTTGTCTCTTGATTAATTCACTTTCATTATACAGAGTGAAGTAGATGATGCAAAGACATTTGTTGAGCCAACGATATTTCAAACGCAACGTCCGAAAACAATCCGTCCACCGAATTTTTTTGTAACCTGATCCCAAGATTAGCCGCTCATCTAATTACCAGAGTCCAAAATACAACATAAATCATAATCCCGCCAAGTCCTATGTAGCCTTAATACTGCACTTACTTTATTGTAAATCCACATCTGACTTTAATTCCTGTGCGAACAGGCACCCTAACAAATCCTAACTACAATTAAACGTTGTATTAGAATAGCAGGAACCTCACCTAACAGATTATCAAGAAGATCAAGTGACAAAAAAAAAATTGTAGAACTTATTCGCGACCGGAGCAACAAGATTGAATAAACTCTGCGTCATGTAAATTTCACAAGGGTGCTACGAATGCGATCAGTGCTTTTTGGATAAACTTAGTCTGAAATAATAGGGGGTGATGAGTTTAAACACTCTGTACAATATAAGCGGTATATGGGTAGCCGTTTTTATAAGAAATTTATTTAAGCCTGAAAATCTGATGTCAACGAATCGATTCCAACTTTTTTTTGGCCATAGGACTTGCTGTAATTCTTATGAAAGTTTTTTTCTAAGGCAATAGTTTAGCAAAAAATTGTCACTGAAAACGGGAAAACTTGTCGGAAATTTATCGTCTCCCTCCAACATGGATCTGCCATCTGGCATACTTTTCCGTGCTGGTAACGTCGAAATCGTCGATGATTTGTCGTCGATGGCGTTTCCCGTGAGTTGCGACTGTTGCTGTGGTCTATAATGTGACCGATGAAGTAATACATCACATTTAACTAGTGCCGCGGTAGTATCGGGGCCAAAATCAAATTTCCTGCCACTTTAGTAAGATGTGACGAGCGATCACGTGAGTTTAATGAGAACGGTGCGCTTGTGACTGTCGGGTGATTCGTAGGTGCACAGCGAACAATAAGGCGGTGTTGCACGCCCTGGCAACCCATCGCGTGAATCGCGTCATTAAACTCCTGGTCTACCATTGCAAGTTGTGTATGCAGCATAAAAGGGGAACCATTACTACCCTACGTGGTCCTTGTGTGTCTCGTAAAAAGTCACCTCCACGCATCGAATCATCCATCAGAATGCCTTATCGGCCCTATAATTCACCGCGAAAAAAGACCGTGATGTTAACAGTGATACCGCTTATCTCTGTATCGGGCTCGGAGAACGATTAAATTAAGTGGAGGGCACCTCCGCGTGTCTGTTTTTCGAATTCAGTGGATCCCGATATCTTTCTCGTAATACTTTTTAACCTTTTAGGCACAGCTGAATTTTGCGCGGGGCTGTTTCTCTGTATGACAAAGTTCTACGCGATTACGCTATCTTCGTGTTATATCGTTCTTTAAACATAAGATACAATTTCGTATCAAAAACAAAGACTGTATATTCTGTCCGTACATTGCTAACACTGTGATAAATCGAGGTAAACGAAAAATAAGTCTGAAATAATACATATGAAAACGATCATTTAATTCCAACGGTGAGCCACTAGAATGAGCCCCTATAGTGGCCTGTCGTCCAGAGAGATGACACTCGCGAAAGTCACGAAAATTTGTTCTGATTTTAAAAATATCGGTCGATTATATGTAATAAAAGTTAGAGTATTTTATTGTTTAATAATTATATTTTCGTAAGTCGTCAGGACACGTTTTACATCACCGACACCCTTATACGCACTGCCTTTTCTCTTCGCTTTTATTTCTATTGCGTCGCCCAGGACTTCCCTTTCCGCGCTCAGGGCTACGCTCAAGGCAAGCTCCCAATTGTTATATTGCATCGCGGATGCAACAGATCGCGACACCTTACATATTCTCGTTGACGTTTCACACATAAGTACTTATAATAAATCCATCGCAGTTATTAATCATATACCGGACGTAACTTTATTGTATCAATTTATTTATAAATATTACTTTTGTAAAAGAGGAAATACATGAGGTTTGTTAAGTGTAACGTGAACAAATTTTAGTAATTTCCATTGCATATGCAATTAGTTATTTCAAGCGAATGACGTTAAGTGTAATTGATATTATTCTACTGTAGTTGAAAAACTTTTTTCTTATTACAAATTGGATATGTATCTTATTGTAACGTTAATTAACACCAGATATACCAGCAATTTCGATATATCTATTTCTACCAAAGCCAGTCAGAATTACTGGTCTTTAGAATAAGTGCATAACAGGGCTTCCAGTCTTGATTTACTTTAAAAAAATGAAAAATAAGAAGTTGAATAAAGTAATTCTAATACATAAATAGATTTTTAGACATTATCAATTAAAGAAATCCTTAATTGTTTGTAGTTCATCGGTAACAATTTTTACATACATAGAATTTGTTCTGTGTACACTTTGCGCATGCATTTCTTTGCATATATTGCAGAAGGTTGTGGTCTTATTATTATTGCAATATCCTATTTGACACCGTTTATGTATGGGAACGGTGCCACTTGAACTTGGTATAAAAGCTCTTTCTGATTTTTCCCTTGAAGCCTTATATTCAGAAGCAAGTTCTTCAACAGCAAGACGAAACAGTCTTTCCGTGATATACTTTTACCTATCGTGTTTTTCTAGAAAATCTAAAACATTGAAAAAAAAACTTGCAGTGGCCACTTTCTAGAATCTGATTTCATTGTATATTTTCATGTCAGCGACATCGACGCCAAATTTAGTGTGGTTATAAAAAGACACAGTTTCGGGTAATCTCTTGTTAGTTTGATCAATTTTTACGTGTTTGTGTTTGTACTTAGTACAAGTACTTTCTTATTTGGTTTACTCTTGTAAACTGTAAGTGTACATCCATTTTATTCGTACAACAACGTTGAGACGCGAGCCATGCTATCTGTCTTCTGTTTGCACATATTCAGGAGTTCCCTCTTGTTTGCAGATATTGTTCCAAACAACGAAGATAGTAATTTTAACGCCAGAGGAAAATTAGTAAAGAAATTTTCCGTTGTTATGGATCTAACTTTCATAGTATACGTGTTAAGACTCCGGATAGTTAAAGCTTTTGGTATTTTTTCGTTACAAAAACTCGTTTGAGTTTTGACCAAGTAGATTTATTTATAAAAAAGAAAACTATTAAAATATACTGAAGTTCGAAAATATTGAATGTGCAAGTCCTAAGTTTCCTGCTTTGAAATACTGAAAATTGCAAGTCCCAAGTTTCTTGCTCTGAATTCTGGATTTTGAAGATGGTTTCGTTCAACTGATTTTTGCGCCTGCTGACTGACTGACCCCGCGCTGCCAAAATCGCTCTTGGAAGGGAATGCGCGTGGGTGGGGGTGCGACGATGCCAAATGTCTGTTGGTGACGGAGAAAATTGGCAACGTCGCGTATATTGCAATGCGGCCGCGCTCGTGGCCGTCAGGTACCCCACATGGGCACGGCGTTGGGCCGACGGAAGGGGCCGACGAAAAGGCCCAAGAGGCCCATGAGGCCCATGTGTCATGCACGACGAGGAAATTCGGCGTTCTGCCTAATCCTTGTCCCGTTAGAGTCCGAGTGCAGGTTTATGATACGTCAATTGCTATTGAGACTCGAAGAGCCAAGAACTTGGAAGTGCAAGATATGTTAAAAATAATAAATGAGTAAAATCTTCCAATTACTTGACATTCGAACGGAACATATAATAAAACAAAATTGGCTATGGAAATCGAAATCCGTTAATCTCAAAAATAGCTAAGTTCACACGTCCGCATCATAAACCGATGGGTCTACGTGTTCTTAACAATATGGTTCTATAATGTTCAGTACGACAAGTTCACTTAGTAGGTGTGGGGTTGATGAATCTCGGGTCGCATCTTTTCCTAAATAATGATTGTCATTTATTGCATACTTGGTTTCAACGTCAGACGCCAACCAAAATTTTATGGCAAATTTCTGAGATTTTTTGGCACATATTGTGTGAACCTGCATCTGGTGTTCTTTGGAAAGAGTTCCTCATCCACCGTAATATGAGCTCCTGATTTGAAGCAATTTCGGCTATTTTCAATAAATTTATATCAAACTGCATAAACTAAAGCGAATTTGTCTCTTTGTAAACGTTGATTCCTCTGATTAATCTGTCGAAACGAGTTGAACGTCGAATCTCGGTACAATCGCGTCTACTCGTAGTTGGGGGAACAAATTTTGCTCCCCACTTCTTATTTCATAAATATTCGAGTCTCAAAGTGTTTTATAATCATATATTCTGTCCACAAACAATGTCGCAGTATTTATCAATTGTTTTAGCTGTCCATATGTCATTTCATCACATTGAAACATGCACCAATCATTTTGACTGATCTGGTATATCTAGTATTAAAATATCTTGCAATTATTATCTCGCAATTGTCAGACTTTCTTAAACATTTAACCCATGCATTTCGACTTTCGGAAAAACGTATTCTAAAAATTCACTGCTACATCGAACGATTTAGAAGCGGCGAATAACATTTCACGTATGTACGTAGTTCATAATTACATTTCTAGAGGAAACAATTCTTGATGGTGATGTACACACGTATAAAGAATATTTTGTTCACAAATTGGTTCGCGATCGATACTCTGTGCGCTCCGGTTGAATGGCCCCCGAAAAACACGAATAAAAGAGAAATAAAACTCGCATGGACCGAACGCCTCGATTACGAGCGACGCAATAACAGAACTGAATCATCAAGGAACGCCACTGTTGTTAGATTTCTCACGCGCAGGCGTTAGATCCGACCTAATTCGGATTTCTTTTCTTTGTTTTCCTCTCTCGAAAACGATCTACGTACGGACGCTCGTTTGAAATACAAACATCCTTCACAAATATAAACATGTCGGAGGCTTCCTACGATGGTGTAATTCCCCGACACGGTAGTGTAGAAGATATGATGTTGGTTGGGATGATTCTTCTACGAGTGGTAATATCAGGAAACATTCATTGAAGTATTGAATTGCTTCTTCTTGAACTAGGTTTTATTAACTAAATCAATACTAATATTAATTAGATTAAAGCCGCTCACTCTTCACTCAGAAGAATTCTCTACTGATTTCACTCAGAAATCTTACAACACGGATTCCAAAACTCTAGC
Source organism: Mimumesa dahlbomi (assembly GCA_917499265.3). Taxonomy (NCBI): domain Eukaryota; kingdom Metazoa; phylum Arthropoda; class Insecta; order Hymenoptera; family Crabronidae; genus Mimumesa; species Mimumesa dahlbomi. Next base: position 1,628,078 of record OU824118.1, on the reverse strand, counting down.
AACACGTCACAATCTTCTTACTCGGGCTCAACTCTCATTCTGCCCTTCGACTCTCATTCTCTCTTCTATACAGGGTGTCCCATTTCCTTGGACCCACCCGTAATCAGGTGATAGCTGAGGTAATTCTAATATAAGGATGTAAAATTCTCAATGTCCTATCTCAATTCGTAGTCGAGTTATTAAAGAAAAACGATAGCCACTCAGAGGGCTCCGTTAGGCCCGGCCGCGCGACAGTAGAAGTTCTGCACCAGTAGGGTACCGTACCATTGGGAACTGTCGCGCGGCCGGGCCTAACGGAGCCCTCTGATTGGCTGTCGTTTTTCGTTAATAACTCGGCCACGGATTGGAATGGGACGCTGAGAATGTTACATCCCTATATTAGAATTACCTCTGCTATCACCTGGTTCCGGGTGCGTCCAAGGAAATGGGACACCCTGTATACACACGTTTTTCTCTCTCTTACTCTTCATTCGCTTTCACTCGCACTTTTCTCCATCTGACTTGCTTTCCTCACTTTCTCACTCACTCATCCCTTATACCTAGGACAAGGGCCTGCGGACCGCCGCCGAAGAGTCGACCGGGTTTTCCCAAGGAAACGCACATGGTAGTCGCTTTTCAATCGCTGCCCTTGTCCACCATAAGCTTGCATACTTTCCCTTTCGTAAAAACGACATTTGCCAGACACACGCTCATGCACTCGAAAACACTCGGATTCTCACGACACTCATTCCGCTTGTTTTCTAAAACCCCACAGTAGCGAGTCAAAGGCTGTTTGCGTGTTAGATATAGGTAACACTGAGTTTATATCTACATATATGTATAAGACAGTCACTGGATTACTGTACCATTCATACTGCGACATCTATACAATTACCAGATAGTTGACATGATCCAGACTACTAGACTGGAGCGCTACATATCTTAGTTCAATATGAATAAGCTGGACGTAATCAGACTGTTAAACTGTACGGACGTATTAAGAGTATAAGAATGTTATAATAAATAAGTGTGGTATTAAGTAGAAGCAAGTTCAACTTCTACACCTAACAATTCACTCTGCTAACAGTGTGTAATTGAAATTAATTAATTAATTTAATTTGATTTTGTTTGTTTTGCAACTAAGTATAATTCAGTGGATCGCGGAGCAACGGGCGTAATTCAGAGTTTGTTATGCTTGCGGAACAATTGTTGGTTATTGTCAGGTATTACTGAGTTAATGTATACAATTTGCTTCTTTTTTATGTATACCATTTTTGACAAGTGTAACTGCACTGGAGAATATGAAATTGAAAAGAAGGTAGGTGAAAGTCAACACTTTTCACCGTATGACGTACTTTATGGTGAAAAATTAAGTATTTCTTGTCACTGTCGTTAGTCAATGGAAAATTGGAGCATAAATGTTATCTATTATTTAAGTGTATTTTTTAAAAATACGATAAATATTTGGTGTAACATTCAGTTTGCTGCGCTTTCGGAATTTTAAAGCAAATTATCGTAACGAAATTAGATTCAGTGAAAAAATATTACAAAACGTATAGGCATCATAAACGAAAATCCATAACCGTTTCGTTACATAATTATGTATCGATACAATTTCTGTGTCACATAATTAATTACCAAAACCGTCGCTGTTTTTATTTCAGTCACATATCGCGTTCGATATTTCTACCACGAGTTTCCGAATTTGAATTTGTCGTCCAATTTACAACGATTTAATTCAGTTCACCAATAAAAAAAATATTATATGGTATAGATTGCCTTTTTTCGTAATCTCAAAAATAAATAATATTGAGATTATTTGTCAAAGTGTGTACCAAATTTGGAAAACATTCGGGGGACGTGGCCGTCCCATTGGGAAACGGTGCTCGCGAAATGTCAATGGGTCGCACGAGGCTACAACTTTCAGTAGCGATGTCATTCATAAATTTGCAGAAAGTTATTTACTGCCGCGTTCCTGTTTATAGGCGCTTGCATTTTACAGCAATCGCTCCGACGACAAAAACGCTGTTACAAAATTTGAGATAATGCAATGAAAGAAGATTTGGAGCCCAATTCTGCCACCTTGGACACAATTTACCACGAAAAAAGCGTAATGGAAATATGGGCATAAAACGTTTGAAGCCTCTAAATTTCAAAATACAGGAAATTTCACGTATGGAAGTTTCCGCGCGTGAAAATTTCAACGCCTAGTGGATTTGGTACTTGAACGTGTAGAAATGTTCTAGCCAAGAAATTGTAAAGTACACGGAATTGTAAGAGTAGAAATTTCGAAAACTTAGAATTCTAAGGCTTGAGGAATGTAAGAAATCGAAATATCGTATTCGGAAAATTCCAAAGCATTGGCTTAGACGTTTGAACATTCGTATACAAGGGTGATCTATTGTATGTCGCGATATAAACTTAGGTATATATTTAATAATATTATTAAAGTCAAACTAACGTGTTTACAACGTATATCAACGGATCATGAGAATACATTCAAGACGCTCCATTTAACGGAAATTATTTTTCATAGCAGAATCTTTCTCACAATCAGTTACTTATGGTGTATTTCCAAGGAGCGTCGTTGAATCGACAGAATAGGAATCCCGAGGGGGCAAGAGACTTAAACTTGCAGAGGTCTGAAGTTTCCTGGGTTTATTTTTAATTCAACGAGACTCGTGTCCGTGCTACACGAGAAAATACTTGAGACATTTCGAATCGAGAAATATACAAGTCGTACATATTCTACGTCTTCGAGACCTGTTTAACAAACGCCACTGGGCGACAATGGTAATTCAAGTCACTTTGAATTTACAATCGAGAAAGCGAAGCTTTTGGACGTGAAAGCTTCAAGCCATAGAAGCTCCGTAGTGACGAAATTTTAATGCCTAGCAAATTAGATGGATCGAAATTCAAAGGCGTAGAAATTTCAAGGTGTTAAGAACACGTAGAGCCATCGGTTTACGATGCGGACGTAGGAACCCAGCTATTTGGAAATTAACGGATTTTAATTTCCGTAGTCAATTTAGTTTTATTACATGTTCCGTTCGAAAGACAAGGAATTGGAAGAGTTTCTTAAAATTATTTCAGGACATTTTAAACTTAACGTGTACAAATTCAGAAATGTTCGCCCGTTAAAACTTTGGATAATCTACGCCCAAAAACATTTCTAAGGTATGAAAATCCTACGATCTTCAATTTCTGTCCTCTAACATGCTCATAGCACTGTGGAGTGTTGTACGCTTAAAAATATTCGCTCTGTAAATTTCCGATTTGTAAAATCTAGTCTGAAACATGTTATGGGACCTTCAACGTTGTATGGCTAATAATTTCCTTTTCCTTTTTTTTTATATTTAAGTATACTATATAACATTTCCACGCATACAATTCGTACATTCTACGACTACCGCGGATTGTTGTGCGCCGAAATGTTTGTTTTCAAAAACTTATATTTTGCGAAAGCCCGACATTCGTTTGCTTAGAAAGTAAAGACTACTACTCTTAGAAATAATTGAGAAATAACAGATTTCGGCTAACTTCACGTGAAATTTTGTTTTTGCTACTCCCAACGAACAAATAAGCGGTACACGTTTTAATTGAACTGATCGTTGAATATTAAAATTTCGAAGCGCAACAATTTTCTGAATCAACCTTCAACCACGACAACCTGTTGAACTGCATGCACTGTACAGTCGAAAAAAGGAGACGAATAAATCGAATATTGTTTCGAATTGTGAAAACCTCGAAGCTTATGCCTCCGGGGAATTCTAACGTTATTTCGTAAATCCAACACTTCTCTTAATTTTCTGCGAGAACGATGAATTTAGTAATAAAATAAACAAATCATTGCGTTCAATTTTTAGTGTGAATGGAAACAATCGAGAATAATGTGTTTTTCTGAAAAATTTAATTTACATCGTTAACAATGAGAGGTAATACTAAATTGTTAGTTTACACATAATCCAGGAGGAAGTTCCGTTGTGTTTAAAATTTCCATTTCATTTATCGAATATTTCGTCATAATTTCCATATGCATCACTAATTTACTTTAACTCAAGTTATGAATATCAGATTACTCAAAATTCACGTCACCCACTACTTTACCAATGTTGCGTCAAGACTATGTGTTACGCTTCGAGCTTACGGATACGGTGCGGCTTCGAATTGTTTCACGATAATCTGACTTTTGCCTCCTTTTGAGTCATCGGTCAGACCAATTTACTCGGGACGAGGCTGAATCGTATTAGCAGTTCCGGTAATGATGGGTAATGAAATATTAGCTAGACTTTGTATTTTAAAGTTCCTGAATTTTTATTCTGTTATTGTATTTCTCTCTCATTACATGTCCCGGAATATAACAGGGGGCCGATTAGCCATTATTATCTATTAACAATACCCAATCATTTGGGTTTATCTGTTCAACTAAATCCTTAATCTAACTGGTTTCTAAACGTGGGGATAATTGTATTGTCCAATATTTTGGTGGTTAGTCACAATCTACCACCTCTACTATTTCTGGTGAGGGAGGGGAAACTGTCTCTATAATAGTTGGCTCCGCCACAGGATTTATTTTAATAGAGTCATAATCTTAAAGGAAGCAGCAAAGCGTTTTATCGCTTCAATTCTACGCTTAATCTTTCGCCTATGATTCCTGTCCTTCTTCTTTGTCTGTACCCTAACTGGTTGTTCCACATCTGTGGAACCCCTTTCTTCACGGAATCTCTGTCGATTGGCTACTCTGTCATTTAGTAGACTTCGATCTGCACGGACTGCAGCCGCCCACGCCTTCCTCCACTCGGATCGGTTATTTGGTCTTTTAGGCACTGAGGAAATACGGTTGATTGTATAACTTTATCGGTCCGCAGTGGATATCATCATTACAGAGTCTTTCTCTGAATATCTAAACGATTTCCAGATACTTCTTGTCCAGATGATCCCGCTTTGGAGATCGACGGTTATGGGAAGGAAGAGCGCCGTCCTTCGGAATCTATCATAGAAACCACAACTACGTCGGAAATCAACGATTTCCAACGACAGTTTGTTCTATTCCCACTGAAGAATCACTTTCGTAAATGGATACAGGTGACTGGTTAACATAGGTGATTGAATACTCAGGGGGGTTAAGACCTGTGATGCTCGGCTTTCGGAATTAATGAATAATGAGGTTTGGCTACTCACTGGTTTCTTCTTATTTCGATGTGAGTAAAGCTGATTTTGTAAGAGGTCTTCTGGATGACTATGATTGTCCTGCTGCTGCACTGTTCTTGCAGTTGGTTCACTACTTTGAACTTTCAATGGAGAACTTGGAATTTAAGAAACACTTCTTCATGCTCGAGAATTCGGTACAAGAATGCTCTCTGGCCTCGTCGAAGGGCCCAGTATACAGGGTGTCCCATTTCCTTGGACGCACCCGGAACCAGGTGATAGCTGAGGTAATTCTAATATAGGGATGTAACATTCTCAGCGTCCCATTCCAATCCGTGGCCGAGTTATTAACGAAAAACGACAGCCAATCAGAGGGCTCCGTTAGGCCCGGCCGCGCGACAGTTCCCAATGGTACGGTACCCTACTGGTGCAGAACTTCTACTGTCGCGCGGCCGGGCCTAACGGAGTCCTCTGAGTGGCTATCGTTTTTCTTTAATAACTCGACTACGAATTGAGATAGGACATTGAGAATGTTACATCCCTATATTAGAATTAACTCAGCTATCACCTGGTTCCGGGTGCGTCCAAGGAAATGGGACACCCTGTATATACGATTTTCAGGACCTCCCTCTACGTCAGTTCCCAATGCATTTTCCAGAGAAGACAATGTATTACTTCTTTTCGCAACTTGACACCACCAGCAAGCGAGAGTGTTCAGGAAAACATTTGTCTCCACTTTAGGGACGGTTGTATATTATTCCTTCAAGTGTCCCCAAAAATCAACACGTGGTCCGATGCCAGGTTTACATTTTCACGTGCACAGGATTTACATTGTCTTCGAAGATCTTCCACGTCTGGTAACTTTCTCTTCCGTCGTATTTACAACCCTAAGCGTTTTAGTTATTTTCAATTAACGTTTTACTGATGAGATCTGCCAGTCACGGGCAGGGCGATTGAAATGTGTTATCCTTGTGGAACGATTTATGATTTTTGTTAAGTGTCTCTTCCTGGTTTTGAACTGGCAAAGGCCATCAGCGTGTGAGGACGTAGCACCAAAAAATACACAAAAGATAAACTGCTGTTCCAAAAAAATCCGTCGTTGTTTTCGTCCGAAAATCAAAGCACCAAAATAATTTGCCATGACAAACTGATTCCATCATCGAGAAGTATCAAGGAACCGATCCATTTTGTATCGCTACCTACGCAGTAGCTACATATATTGACCCTAACCGCGGATAACTCGGGGAATTGGCGAATGGCAAAGAGGAAAGTACGATATAAAAATTTCATACTGAAAAGCTTGGACACGGATGTTCGTCGACGTGTTACGACGTCGGTTAAGCTTTCTTGTGGGTATCCGTACAACTTACAAATATGTATCGTCCAAGTATACGTGAGGAAAACTCGTTCCGGACTTTCCACGGCAGTTTCTTGTGGAAGCTTTATCCCACGAAAGGACGTCATACGGAATACATTGAAAGACATTGCGAAATAGACACGAGTGTCGTAAACTGATGTGTCTCTACTTCACACTGATACGCGATGGTCCGTCGATGATTTTTCGAGAATGATGTAAAAGATTTCTGGTTTGGTTTCATGTAGTGTCCAACGGTTAATATTTGACGACGTGTTTGTGACGATTTTGATTGTGATCACGGTGCTGTAATTTTATCCTAAAGAGAGGACGCTGTGATTTTTTATTATGGAAAGGTATATTGGATGTTATACTCTTCATAAGGTTCTAATAACAGAGCTGTATTGAAACGAATTTCGATAAAACGAAGCGTTATGTTTGTGTTGATGGAATTGTCTCGCGTGTGTAACTTCGATTTAGTTGGTTTAGTTGGTGGCTTCGGTTTCGTTGGTGGGAGTGAAAGTATATGCAGCGCCAAATATGACGAAGGAGAAACGTTTTCAGAGTCCACAGATCACGCAATTGCACCTTCTGAAATTATCAAGCCTTTAAATTTCTACACTTGAAAATTACTTGGCCTATTAAATCCTCAAAAAAGCATCGAAAATGCAAAGGTATAGGCCAAGTAGCCAACTTTAATTAAATAGAAATAGAATTATAATTAGATGTTTCTTATTCATTCATTTCGAGTTATATCCTCACAGTTTATTGATATTAAGCGAAATTTTTTTTTATTAATTGATTTATCTCGGCGACATTGTTGGAATTTGACAAAAGGCGTGGGCGTTTGATCGTTTCTAAGCCTATTGTTCCAATGTATTGTTAAGCCTAAGTTTTACAAATTAAATGCATTGTTTCAACAATTTAAGAAACCATTTTATGAATTTATAAATTATTAGCAGCTCTTGAAAATTTGTTGAATACCAGTCGGAGAATCTTGTACTTGGCCACAGACAACACCTTGTCTCTTGATTTTTTCCAGCATCTCTCGAACAGATTACATAAAAAAATATACATTACCGACAGCAAAATTATCGTCGCATGGTGTGAAAATCTGTTAGTTCGGGTCTGACACCGGCGTATGGCTACGAGGGTCTGCGTAACACTGGAAAAGGTGAAGCAGCCGACTTATTTCACATAAAACTACTACTTTTGATATCAAATATCTCGTAACTGGCTGGACCGATTATTTTGTAATTAGTCTTAATCGACTCGTCTCGACACCGCTTAACACGTTGACGCCGGCGTGCATCACCGATGGGTCAATCATGTCCGCTCCGTGGGACGGCATGCATCACGGTGGGTCATGCCGCCCTACGGAACAGACACTGAAAATCCGCGCCAGCGTCAACGTGTTAAGAATATCATCGTACTTTTTGGGAAATTTGCCGCTTTAATGCCGTTTGAATACCCCGATCTAATTTTTCCCAGAAAGAGTCAAGGTGTCTCCAGTCCGGGCCTCCTGTACTTGGCCCGAGACAAGACCTTGTTCTCTTGATTTCTACTATCTAAAATTAATACGGTTTGAAGTTATTAAGCCTTGCAAGTTCACAGTGATTCCCCTCTACTTGGATTTTGAAGCCATTACACGTCAAGATTTGTATTCTCTAAACTTGCTACTCCTATGTGGTATCTCCACGTTTAAAAGTATGAGTGTTTTACAAATAATACGTTTCGACAATTGTAGCGTCGTCGGACGGTATCCGAACACCCTAACTGCCGCAATTGGTGGTCGTTGAAATTTCTAAATAATGACACTGACTCTGGTGTTTAGATCAACGTGAAATAGTATTTATGAAACTGTACTGATGTACAAACAACTTATAATTTCTAATGTACATACGTGTTAAACCGCCTCGTAAATATACTGTCCACGTTCGACTTGGTATATCGCTCAAGTCCTGTCGTGCCTATGTAGCGTGATGTTTGAAGGACCACCCTTTTATCTATTGTGAAAAGGAACACAATATAGACTGTTTTTAAACAAAACAAGAAGTTGTATTTCAAAACTTAACAACTGAAACTAAGCAAAGTTATACGCTAAGTGTTTAAACTACAAGTGATGATGCAGAAATGTATTCTGCCTAAGGTGTTGTATTGAGTTATGATTCTTAAATTGTGTTTACTTCGCGGTGTCACTTGTGTGTCTGCGGTGTGTTCGCTTCACTTTCTATAATGTATCTACTCCGATCTAAGTTTGCAAACTCTTCCGAATCTAAGGAACTCCCCTCCCTTGGTGGTTTTTCGGGTTATCACGTTTTCTGTAGACAGGGACTTTGGAAAATTCAACAATTGGCGAATTAGAAAATATCTCCGCCCCGTCTACAACCCAAGCGAGGGACTAATTTTCTGTGACATGGTGGTCGGCAGATGTGTGTTGTCGCCGTTCGACACTTTTGCTGTTTTTCGTTAGAGTCCCTGGCAGGCACGTTTTATGGTATAATCCCTTCATGGGCATGCGAAAACGTCGAATATACGCCTGACCAGAGCCGTAACGGTACATGGTACGATTTTTTCGAAGATCTACTTTCCACTAGGTATTTCGATTCTACGTATGGTATTGATTGTCTTGACAGCACTAGTAGGATAAAACTATTGCGTCTTAGAGTATATTGGTACTTGATAAATTCGAATAGTTGACTCTAGTATGAAAGCTAGGAGTCTGAAATTTGTAATTGGTAGAGCAGTTCTAAGTGATCTGACTGTTTTTGCCTATCTGCCCGGTATGACGAGTGAAGGTCCTTGCCGAACTTCCCTCCACCTTGGTACGTAGGGATGGGTCATAGGAAGGGGTGTCCTGATGCCAATTTTCCTCGAGGTGATGAGTACGACTTGACAACTCTGGGGTTTTTCCCGAGGTGACGTATCTTGCGGCGGCAAACGGGGTGCGCGTGACCAGGACTTGGGCCTTGTTGTGCCGTACCTGGACGTAACGGTCACGGTCGATGCACATGGTTCAGATTTATGATGGTAGTGAGATTTTGAAGGTTACTGGTATGAAAATGAATTTACTAGTATACATGCTTGGTAATAAAACTGTAAAACACCTTAAAATGCTTAGCTTTCCAAATACAGCATTGAGGGATAATTTCTACGTGTAGATTTGAATGCGACATAAAATTGTGCAGTACCGTTACGTATATATGCTAAAGGTGACTAGTATTGACTGTCATATTTTTTTTCATGGAAAAGAATTGTAGGCCTTTACAGTATTTTGTGAACGCTACAAAAATTCAAAAATAATTTCAACGCAAAATTGGTTTACACAGGGATAAGGTAATCAACATTTTTCTATGAATATTGTTTAACACACACGTTGATCAAGCATAACCCTAAAAAGTTTGTAGCCAGTGGTCTCCACTAAAAATCGAATTAAATAAAGGAGCCAGCGATACTCGCCACCCTTTTAGAGAAAGAAGTGCCTAAAAGTCTGTTAGTCGAAAGCTGGATGTTAGAGAAAAAGAAACTGGGCGACATCCGTAAAGTAAAGAATAAGCTCGAACAAAGAAAGGAGCTGAGTCAACATCGACAAAGCAGAGGCCGATGCCAAGTGCCACGGTGAAAGCTACGTTGTCAACTTTCGAATCCTTCGGAACAGCGAAATCGTGGAAGTTTAACGCTGTAATTATTTTTTTATTTCTAATATCTTGTTCGCAAGAAAGTACTGTCGTTTCCGAAAAACGTTTTATTTCGAAGAATATTTTACCGTTAGTACATTCATTGATCTAATACGAAATTTTCTTCGCGATTGATGACAATATTAAACGTTTCTTTCATTTTTTCGGTGGCCTCTCGAAAAATACTGTACTTTTCTAATTGATATGCAAATGAATGAAACAAACTATAATGAAATATGTGGATCTTTATTAATTACCATCTTAGACCATTTGACACAGAATTTCCATGTATATCACTATTTTCTTTGTGTATTTTGTTTCTAATACTGTGAACGCTCGGATATTGCAGCGACGTGAGTTGCCACAGTTTTATTCAAGTGATTCAAATATACAAATCATACAAATGTGTCCGACTATTAGAGTGTTCGTTGGTGTAAGTACTGTGTGCAAGAATGTACAAGGTTCAGAATGAAGTGCTAGTGTACTGTTCAGGTCTCAAGTGCTAACTGGCGTGCTAACTGGTCCCAATCGTCCTTCAGTCCCGAATTTCCCTTCTCCATCATCCCTTCCGTGATATGATCCTGTCGACGACTCTGAGGGTGAAATGGGTGCTAGAGGCCGAAGACACCTGAAGTAGATGTCCCTCCTTGACTTGGAGTCTTCGATGGGAAATTCTGTGCGAGTCGTGACGTAGGCGTTTTTGGGTTTTCCCTCTGACGTCAGGGTCTGTTCGTAGCGTAGCTGGTGTAAGGGCTCAGAGCTCTGGGTCTCGGTTCGATGAACCGTTAGATCGCTTTAGGGGTTTATGGCATGTCATTGCTATTGAGACTGGTAAAAATGGTGAAGTTAAACTTGCGAAACATTTGGCTGCAATGAAAATAGAAAATAAATGTACTGAATGTTAATCTCAAAAATAGCGTTTTAGTCACGTCCATGCCATAAACCCATGGGATGCTACAACGTTGTAACACGTTTTTATTTAGGATCTTTTAAAATTGTTACAGCAAATAATTATAAAGTTTCCAATTATAAATTATTAAAAATTCTGTGTGCTGAAATTTGTTGAATCTGCGAAGTTTCCAGATGTCTTTTACACCGGTGCAGCAATCCAGGTGCTAACATTTACCCCACATGTATGTATTTACTTTGCGCCCGAAGTCAGAGTCACCATCGGAATCTCCGTTCCTTTGTTTTATACAAGTACACTTCTCGCAAGGGTGCAAAATGCGGGATTGGAATGATTCTCGTAGATTTACCAAATACTTTAGAGCAACAGACGCTGAGAGATGTTAGGAATTTCGGTTATGAGGATTATTGTAGACGGTGATTTGGTATTTACACGTTATTAATTATACATGTTAAACAGAACAGAACAGCGACTGCACGTGTGCATAGACGAGGTAACGCGCAACGAGCAAGGAGACGAAACACAATTGCGAAAAACAAAAGACGTAATTAGCGTCGCCGTTACGCACCGATCACGGGGAAGTTTAACTGACGCTTCGTGAGCATCGTATCGATGACCTATGTTAACTCATTTCCAACAAGAGATTTTACGCAATTTGGCGTTGTAACGATAGGCTGTGTCAGCAACTGTCGGAAAATTTCTCATATAATATTTGGCGCATTATGTAAGTAATGGCTTTTACAAATAAAAAGTTTAACCGGCAAGCTAATTAATTTTGATTAAACTGATTCCGATAAGGTCAAGTAAAACTGATTTTATTTCTAGTTAGTACATGAAACGCTTTGTTTAAATCAAATTTCTACACGAACCTTCTTTAATGAATGAGTTTGTTTGAGATTCGCGGTGAGATGCGCCGGAGAAGGTGGAAATGCGTGGTGTACACTTAAATCACAACTGATGACGGTTTTCAGTTTATTGATAACAAGCAACGCGCAATAACAAGTGGTGAATTTTAAATGATTACGTGAAATGTATGACGAAATAAAGGCTACACGATTATATTAATGCGTGTAGCCTACGATGAGAAGATGAGCTGCTAACCGCGTAGCGTAAATTTTATGAAAGTCGATTCCGTCGGCTGCTGTTAGCAGCCACATTCTTCAATAGAGTTTTATAATCGTTTTCATTGGGTAAAAGGTGGTTTTCGTTATTCATGTTGATTTATATATGTATAAATAAACTGAAATAGTGGATAAAAATTCATTCAGATTAGGTGATACAAATCCTCTGCAATTCTGAAACCTCGGAATTTTGTAGAATGATTGATTACAAGTCTCAAGGTATACTTTTCATCTGCTTTAAATCCGGTATGCACGGTTCAAATCGTCACCAGCCCACGAAAATTGTATGATTCTACCTAACTCGTACATCAAAATAATTATCAGTCATTTAAAAAGTGATTTTCAGTACAAACAATATTGCAAAATCGATGAAAAAGTATATCAACATTTTACAAAATAATAGCGGCAAAAAGTGGAAGTTTTCCATTCGTATTAACGATGCCATTTAAAGTGAAAATTCTGGGTTTACGCGTGAACTGTGATTTGTCGTCGGCCGATGATAGATTCGTGATTTATGACCACGAGTTTAGCGTGCCACGGTTTATGGTGTTCCATTCCGAGCGGTAATATACCGTCCTTGAAAGGGTTAGTATTACAGGATAGAAGGGCAGAACGAATTTGATCGTTTAGCTGATAGGAAAGTTCGTCATTTCGACTGGAGTTGCCGGAAGAATATATGATATATTTTATTCACTTTTTCGAAAAAATGTTTTAAATTTTCTAAATACGTAATTCTTATTATTATATTTTTTAAAAGCAACAAACGTTTAAAGGAACATTTTTTATATCCCTCTGCGTCATCATCACAATATCACCGTACTAATGAGATCCGTTTATTCCTTTATTATTCGGACATTCTTTTATTCCTTCATTCCTCCATACCCTTATTCCATCATACCCTGATTTTATTATTTCCTTTATCCATTTATATGCATTTTAATAAAAACAATACCGTGCTTTACATAATTCTGCGAATGAAGTAAAATCCTCAAAAAATCATAAAAAATGCAAAGCTATGGACCAAGTATAAGAAGATTTTACTTTGGAATAGATCTTACTTTCAAATCAAACAAATATGAGCGGCGAAACATGTTGAAATACAAGAATTTAAAGATTGAGATTGTTGAAGTTCTGCTTTAAATCATATAGATCTCGAAATACCTGTGGTGTGAAATTTGTTTGCTTCACTACTAATAAAGAATTCTCTTGTGGCGCACTATAAAAAGACTGTGCAAGAACAAAGAATAGAAGGTGTTTTTCCTCACGATAAAGTTAAGATTCCTTTTTTGGAACATCAGTGTATATTGTAATATGAAATTATTAGCAGTTAAATCGCACCTGCTATTTCCTGATAAGGAAATCCTGAAATTTCAAATTGCGTTTACATAGAAAGTTGTAGTTCGCTAACTTCGAGCGGATTTGATGTTTCAACTGTGAATGTAAGTGCTAAATAATCACCGCAAAGGATAACTATTCCCCTGCTTGATAGCTTTCGCGGGATAATTATTCAAAATAATAACAAAGAGAGCGTTAATTGACTACTTTATATCGGTTAATAACTCATACATAGTTTTGGATTGTAATTAATTTCATAATGAACAAAATACCATATAAAAAAATACAGAAACTAGAAAATCCGGAAGAGAATTGCGAGAAAAGATTTATTTAAATTTTGATATATTCCTCCCACTAAATTTTAAACCTTCTTTTTATCATCACTGTATCATACGTACGATTGTAGTAATTTAATTGAAATCTTTTCAAGCAAACATATCTATGTACATCTCGTGGCAATACATCGGCGGTGTAATGATTTTAAAAAACAACCAATCACCATAATTAACAAAACTACGATATCCAAAAAAATAAAGAGCAAATTGGAATACAATCGACAAAAACGGCAAGTTATATTGGGCGGTCTACACGATTCATTTAACCCGACGATTGGTTTTACCGGTTTCCCCGATAAAAGTGATAAAAATGTGCGACAAACGCGGACAGACAAAATGTAGGGAAATAAACGAGGCTGGTCGTTATCCAAAATAAAATAATGCGACTTATATCACGTCGGGAGATCAATAATTCGGACGTTCGCCACGTAATGCAGTTGTTCGATGATGGGAATATCGATGCAGACTCCTCGCAATTTCAATTCGATTTCCAGGAACATTTAGGTACATACAAACTTATTTCCTGTAAGTTGCATCCTGTGTCGGCGTTCCAGCTCTTGTGTAGAAGCGTTCTTTCGCCGCTTCGAAGACGATCTGACACCAGACGAACCGATACCACTGCACGTAATCCACTGTAACGTTGTGTAACTGCAGTTTACAAGTTCTCGTTACAGCGTGACCCATTCCACTGAATGGATAATCGTAAATACCGATGGAATATACTGATCTCGCTAGAAAATCTTGAATTTTAAAACATTTTTCATTACTGCAATCGGCGAATTTGTTCGCGAAATAGAAATGTTCGAGGGATATAATGTCAATGTGCTGTAATTTAACCCCTTAGCTTACAATGACGCCTCTGAGGCGTCGCAAGGTTATCGGACCAAACACGAATAATCTTTTTTTGTTTAATAATCAACCGTAATTATTTATCAAACATCTTGCAAAGTTAATTGTACCGCGCACGTGTATACATATACAAATCATAGTAAGTTTGCGATTTGTACAGTTTCGAACGCTGAGCCAAGCTGTTTATGTCCCTGCGCGCGACCGACCTTGGTGTCGCTTTTGGCCCGCACAGTTGGAAATTAGATCGTAAGGGAAGGGGGTAATGGATGGTTAACTTGTTTTGCTATTGAGTTATTCAATCCTATTTTTAAAATGTAAACACGTTGAGGACGGCGCAGATTTTGCTATGTCGCGTTACCAGACGGCAGTAAAAATCGTTCTATGCTTTATCATTCGCGTGTGAGCCAGCGGTGGTACACGCCGCCCGTCCCCGACGTGTTAAACCATATTTATAGTTTGGTAATTAATTTAATGAAAGATGTATTTTGTACAAAGTTAAATAAATTGAAATTAACTGAAAGATTTGATAATATTTTCAATAATGACTAATTTGTTCCCTCGAATCTCAATTCAAAAGTTTTGCCAGTTATATCGAGAACACTTTTTAATTGCCAAATTGTAATTGGGTACTGTAGGATATGGAATTCTGAGTTGCGTGATTGAGAGGTGTGAAAGAGAAGTATTTGGGCTGAGTCAAGAGCCAGCGAAGAGTGTTTGGACCGAGTGACTGCGTAAGGCGCGAAAGGAAAGTGTTTGGGTCGTGTGACAGTTGATTAGAATGATTTCGGCCGAATGTTTAGAGTGACTACTTGTATTAGCAACGTGAAAGAATGCGTGTGACCCGTGACCGAAGTCGGTGCGTGTCACGAGTGTGTGAATGCGTGTGTTTGTCAGTGGGAAAATGCAAAAGTGTTAATGAGTATGAGTAAAGACGTCAGGGCGACTTCGTCGAGAAGATATTTGTGTGAGGATTCATTGTGAGAGCTTATAGAAGATTCGTGTGTCGAAATTAGTGTTGCTTAGAGTATGGAGAGAGAGTCGCGAGAGAAATGAGAGTACATGTCCCGAGAATGGACATTGTGTTAAGTCGCGAGTATTTAGATTTCTTAAGAAAAATACTAATCTTGAACTACCTGACTCACGTTTGAAGGAACCGCGTCACGTAGTTACTTTTTAGCAGCAGGAGGGCGCTAACCACGAGCGTGTGGGCCCCTTTCTTTCTGGTGTAGGATCTCGTGGTACCACGCGGTAAGATTAAGAGATGTTTTTACAATACAATACAATATGTTAGTAAAAGAGAGGTTGCTAATAAGTTGTTAGTTTAAATATATATGAATACATTTATTAAAAATAAGAGTGTCAATCTTTCTAATTCCCGTCTATCATAACCTAACACTCAACGAGGTTAAAGTCCACGTGCGTGAGTGACTTTAATACTAATTATTATTAAGTATTAGTTTAATAAAGCCGTATTATATATGTAAGTACCGACTGAGTGCATCAAATGCTCCTGAATTACCACTAAATAGAAGAATAACACCACCCAAACAACACCATCTTCTACAGCACTGTATTTGAAAATGTATTACAGTTGCCGAAAATGCACACAAATGTTCTGCTTCATATGAATAAATAAGTTACACAAGCAATGCAAACGAGTCGCAGCGATAAATATATGTGTTTTTCTATCAGGACAAATTTTTTCAGTATTACTTACACATTTTCATCTTATTATGCCATATGTCACATTTATTATAGTATTACTCTTTTTAGTCTATGCTGTACATTTAGCCGTACTCGCATTCAATGGGACAGGTGGTTATTCAAATATGCAACGCAATTCATCCGAAAATGATCATCTTGAATAAGCTGCCTATTTCACGCCGTCGCACAGTAGTCTAGACCGCGATCGTAGCGTGAATTAATTCCAAACATTAAAAAAACTGTAATAATCCGTTATAATTCTTTTTAAATTAAAATAACAAATAATTCTGCTAATAACAAAATAAAATTCAATAATTATTTACATTTCCATCCTACTTTGTAATTAATATCTTAAAATTAAACACATTCAACAATTACACATTCTTCAAATTATTTAATTTTAACCATTCATTAAATAACTCCAACCGCACGATGGAAGATACGGGCCCTGAAAAGAATCAAATAAAACTAAGAGGAGCACTTCGGAGCACTTAATTTTTGTCTTACGTTAAAGCTAACACTTATAGCTACTGAGAAAAATAAGTTTTGAGACCTGCACTTTTTAAATCTTTTGCAATGTAGAGTTTAAACCCGTGACACTAAATTAAATACTAAAATATGACAAAAATTATATATCTCACCTTGGTTAGCATCAGTCATGATAAATATGCAAAATTAATACACAAAATAAACGGAAATATATGTATTTGTCAAACGTTTTTCAGCAGCTAATGTGAGTTTGCAGAGACGCTACATGCGTAACTAGATTTTAATTGTGACCATGTCACCATGGTGTCATTTTTTCTGCACTTTCGCTTCTTTTATACAAATGTATATATATTAAATTACAAGATGTAATCGTAATTACATGAAAATAAGGAAGTTGATATTTGGAATTGATTCACGCTACGATCGCGGTCTAGACCACTGTGCGTCGGAAGTAATGCAGAAGACAAAAGCTGTTTGGTTCGATGGTGCCGGTGGTGGATTTGAATTTTTTATAGTCGCAGTTCTTCCGAGACCTCGAGACTTACAACGCTTTCTTCTGTATCGCACACCGTTCGTTCATAAATCTTAGAGGTATTGATATAAATATTTTATAGATCTTTGTATGACGGAGGATGAAACTGAAGAACATCAAGAACTTAAAGTAATGCAAATAATAGTGAGGTTCAAAGGCACTATACATATGTGTACACGCAGCAATATCTGTGTATGTTACAATATTTTGGTAACAGTGTGTAATTGAGGATTTGCGAAATAAATACGAAATTCATTTGATTTATTTTCAGTGTCGTGTTTTCAGTCAAATTTTAATATATTATGTACTATTGAATTTGCTGACATTTGTTGATTAACACTGTATTTAAGTGTGAGATACGTGTATTATTCAATATAAGTATAAATATTCGTACGTTTTAATCTCTTTAGGCCGTATTTGTTTCAGTCGTCGAATATTTCTGTTCGCTGAAATTTAGATGTCAAATATTTCCCCTTCGAAATATTTTGCAGCTGTATTTTAAAACTAAAACCTTTTTCTTGCTTAATATGCTTTAAATCCTCTTTGAAATATCACACTGTTAATAAAAGCGACGGTTAAGCATCGTAGCTGAAATGGAAACTATAGTTTAAGAAAACATTCTTCTTCACGGAACCGTGACAGGAGAAATTGGATTGGTAATCTTTCAGAAGTTCCTTGCTTCTCTTTTATTTCTTTCCGAGTCTTCATCGAACTGTCTATCTGTCTATTCATCTGGCAGTTTGTCTATCGAACCATTTTACCCAGCTTTCCATATTTCATGTCGAGGTTCCATCGAATTGATGCCGTTCTATTCAATCCACGCGCCGCACGTTAACAGATTTTGTGAGTTATCAAGATTTGTTTATAGGTTGCATACCATTCAATTTCCGCAAATTGCGAAATTGTAGAAATTTGAGAACGCAGAAGTTTTCTCGCGCAGAACTTTCACGAAAACTTTTTCCCGACCGTCATTAAGACTCTACGTTGCAAAAAGAAATGTTAACTTTCAATTCACCCACGTGATTATTCCGTTTAACGTGCAACAAACAGAATATTCCCACGATAAATAAGAGATAGCCCGTGAAAATGGTTTCAGCTTTCGAAATTCGTTTGCGCGGATGAATTGAAACGTTCGTTTCAGCAAATTTTTTATTTCGGTTTTCAATTTTTATTTATTATATTAATAAGCACAGGGAATCGACTTTAATTTTTATCCGTGTTGGCAGTGATGTAAAACCGTACAACGTAACGATTGGGTTTAGCTTTCGTATTTTGTAGGAAAATGTACGTTTCAGCAAGTTTATTGCTTTATAACGTGACGGTACGTGACCATAACGCTACTGTGTCGCTTGAAAACGAACACGACCGCGCGACCTGATAACCCTTCCAGAGTCCTGTTTTCTGGAGGGAAACGTGAACAATGCTGTTATTCGTATCGGTTACCAGTAACGTCTACAGGATTTTCACACCGGAGGCTTCGAAATAAGTACTGGCGTGAAACTTGTTTCGTAAGGACGATAAAAATATCTGTCAAACACGAGTCAAACATATTAGTTTTAAAGTACTACTGCAGAATTTAAAAGAGATGGTTGGACAGAGTTTAAAACATACTGGGACGTTTGAAATTTCAGTCTTTTTTTAAATGGCAGTTGTCATTTAGTTTTATTATATGAATGTTTATTTAAATCGACTATTTTTGTTTCAATCGAGCATCGGGGTGGGAGATATCTAATTGAATTTTTGTAGATCAAAATGAAGGCTGAGGAATTTTCAGGCGGAAAGATTTCAGTGCATCAAAAGATGAAAATTTAGAATTCTCAATGTTGATATTTCAAGACCTGGGAAGCACGAGGCAAAGAATTGCAATCCGCGAAACAGCGGACAACTCTAGAATCCGCGTTTCATGGATTTAAATTTACAATGAAATTTATTACTTGAAACATTTTATGGTCTAAAAACTATTTGGTATAGGAATTCGTTTCCTAACAATAGCGAGGCATGAAAATCTCAGGGCCTAAAACTACAATGCGGATAAGTTTCAATGCGTAAATATTTCAAAGTTTAAATTCCTAGGCTCGAAGTTGGGACGCTTGCAACATTTACAGTATAAAAGTATGACAGAAAAAATTTGTTAGAAAAATTTCTATCCATAGAAAACGTGTCACTTTTTAAAAATACAAACATCTCTATGATGTGTTCAGAACGCGTCGTTTATTTTTCTGCTGAAAAACATGGTAATCCAAAATGAGTTGAGGATTAGTGTAAAAAGTAGAAAAAAACGTATTATTACAGCATATGTGTTAACAGTCATGCTAACGATGCTAACAATTATCGTTTCGGGGGCTCCCCTTAAATACGCATATGTATACGTCTCTGTAATTTAACTGTCAGGAAATACAATAACTATCGATATTGTAACTGAGAAGATTCACTGCCAAATACATGGCATGAATGTCATCTTCATCATACTTTCGGAAATGCACCGAGTTTCTTAAGTTAAGAATAATTCGTTTTCTAGATCAATGCAAAATCGACAGGTGGTGAATTGAGGCCCTCGGTGGTTCCTAAGATAATAAATATCGCCTGCTGATACCTATAGTCTTTGATCTAGTAAATTTATATTTATTTTCAGTTTTCTAGTTGATAAAATTTGAAAAAGTCCAATCAATGGTAGCCATAGGAATGATTTGATAGGAAGTGGCATACTGTTTAGCGGTTTGTAATGGGCCTTGGAAAGACTAACGCTTTAAACTTATGTAATTTACAGTTTCTCGGTCTTCAAAGTGCTGCGCCCCAAAGTGGAAAGATTGAGAAAATTATGTTGACGATTATCTGAATTTTTTACCTGTAGATCTATGCAACTCGGATCTTCCGTGTATCGAAAGGTCAATGTGAGAAACTGAATACATATCTAGCGGATGGGAAGCCACTGTTTATCTTGCCTCGGGCGCTAAACTGTGTCACCTCGGCCCTGTTGTAGAGTAACAAAGGCATTGTAACACTCTAAGTGTTGTTAATCACCTTCAACATAATAAAATAGCACAATGCATTGTAAAGTGTATTGCATATTTTGTCTTCTTTTTATCCTTCAGCTTTTGCAGTATTGAAAGAATTAACAATATTCGGTCGTGAAAAATTCCAATATACAGAAATAACTGGATGCCAGAAGTTTCCAAACATTAAATTTGCAAGGCTTGGAAGCTTCGTCGCGCAGAAGTTTCAGCGTGCAGAAATTTACGAATGTCAGAAGTTTCAATATGCACAAACTCGTGGCGCCAGAAAAGTTTCAAAGCACAGAAATCTCCGGGTGCTAAAATTTACAGAACTCTGAAATTTCCGAGAACCATAAGGTTCAAAGCTCATAAATTTTGCGAGCCCTGGAAGTTTCAAAGCACAGAAATTTCCGGGCATCACTGCTTCTAAAGCACAGAAATTTCCGGGCGCGAAAAGTTTCCGAGCTCGTAAATTGCCTGTCCTCAAAAGTTTCGAAGCACAGAAATTGCCTGCCGTCAAAAGATTCAAAGCATAGAAACTTCCGAGCGGTGAAAGTATCAAGCCCCGAGAAATTAAAATACAAGAAATAACACTTTTATTTTTATCGTATTTACTAAATTGCCTAAATTTGAATTCTCATCAGTATAACGACTTATAGATAAACATGTAGGTGAACTATCATTTTATTTGAAGCAATTGTCCGTCATAAAAATTGTAAAACAGAGACAATACCAGAATCGATTTAACTCTGAAATGTTTTCCAGCAAACTGCGAATACTTCGATGAGATATTGTATATGTATACGTATAGAAGTTACTTTGAATTCTGGTATTCACGCACGACTTACCGGAATCGATGTACCAAGCTATTTCGAACAACGCGCTTAGTCAGGTATTGAGATTTCATGTGCATGCTTGCAACTTTTATTGCATACGTAAAGAATAAAAGACTTTTCTTCTCAAGGTACTTCGAGCAATCTCACTCTCGGTTAAGTAACCTACAGAAATTAATCAATTTCGCTGATTTCGAGGGAACTCTGACTGAACGAACGTTTTATCTATTTTCGACAAGAGTTTCGTAACGTTTGTCGAAATTTTAAATCAATTGGTTTGTTTGTCGATTTTGTTGTATACGCACAAGCATTTATATGCGTTTCAATATTGGGATTCTTGTACAATAGAATTCGAACTGTTGCACGTATCAAACAATTTTTATTGATATAGCAAGCAAAAATTGATTAAATAAGAACTTATCTTCATGAGCTCATTTTTGTACACAAGTTCATTGGAAAAATTTCTAACAAATTCTATCCCAAAGAAATCAAATGTTTACCATTCAACTGCTGAATGTTCCGTGTTAATACATCTATTTTATATCAAGTAAAAACGACAAAGATAAATTCAATTAAAGACTTTTGTCGTAAAATATTGTAGATTCTTAGTCAATCATTAAAAAAATGGGTCCGAAAGTTGACATTTCGATTTCCCCGAATCGAATGATCCTTTTTCCAGAAAAAAGTGCTAGATGAAACGAATAAATGATTCTTACGAACTGCTTCTTCGGAACTAATAATTCAGATTAAAAAATGAAACCCAGCCAATTCCTCAACTTGCAATTTCTCGTCATCAAAGCCCCGGGTGTAAAATTATTGTCGTCTACTTTCCCCTAATTTTTTTTCATCAGGAGTTATCAGCATAACCTTTGCGCCGCGGCTAATGGAACTCTCGATATAATCACGTGCTATCACAATGGCAATCGCGTAACTATTAAATAATTAATAACGGTCGTTAAAAAGTTTCAGTATTCTTTACTCGGTCGCTGTATGTTTCAATGAAGTACTTCTATTTGTAATACGATGTTAACAAGATGACTTTCCTCTTACGCCGTGAATGCGATATCTTTGAAACGTGTATTCACAGACGGAAGTCGTAACAAGCCGTCGAAAACTTTCATAATACTCTTTTAATGGCTTCTTATTAAAGACCCCACTAGACGAGAGAATAAGGGAATCCCGTATTACGATATAAAACCAGTGAAAGTTTCAAACCAGCTGAAAAATATTTTTGCTCGCCGGAATCCCTTCGGCTTACTTAACCTTTCAGATACGGCTGAACTTTACGCGGGGCTGTTTCTCTGTACGGTGAAGTTCAACGCGATTACGCTATCTTCGTCTTATATCGTTCTTTGAACATAAGATACAATTTTGTAGCAAAAACAAAGACTGTATATTAGGGTGATTGTTAAAAATTAAATCTTTTGCGACGCCCCCCAAAAAGCTTCCTTATGATGCAAAAACACTGGGGAATTTTTTTTTTTAAATTAACAACAACACGTGCCTCGAGACGATTTAAGTTAATTTTTGGTATAATCATGTCTTTTTTGAAAATATCTGATTAAATATGGAATAATAATTCTTTTCAGATTTAAAAATTATTAACAATGAAATATCTTCAGTATTATTATTTTTAGTGAGGAATTTTAACCGTTTTAGTGCCAGGGGTTTTTAAATATGTGTGTCAAATAGTATTACGCAGCGCGATAGCGCTGGTGTTCGCGCATCATTGTAACTGTGAATTAAGTAAAACAGTTACAATGATGCGAGTGGTTTACGATTATTTGAAAAACGAAATAGTTTTTACTTGCGGAAAGTCTGATATTATTCCTGACAAACTACATTTGGAATCGGAATTAACAATTATTACCAAACATTGCGACACATTTCGCCACAGTACGCGAACAGCGCGATCGCGCTGCGTGGAATTAAAACGGTGAATGGAGGATAAGAAAGAAAATATATTTTTGATCGGAGAGACACAGCATAAAATTTCCGGATATCAACTGCCATCTAAGTCACAAGTATTAAAATTTTTGTTTCACATTTTGTTTGATTATACCAAATATTAACATAGATCGTCTCGAGGCACGCGTTGTTGTTAATTTAAAAAAAAATTCCCCAGTGTTGTTGCATCATAAGGAAGCTTTTTGGGGGGCGTCGCAAAAGATTTAATTTTTAACGACCACCCTACTGTATGTTCTGTTTGTACATTGTTAACATTGTGATAAATCGAGGTGAACGTAAAAAAAAAGTGTGAAACAATGCATATGAAAACGATCATTTAACTCAAACGGTGAGCCACTAGAATGAGCCCCTATAGTGGCCTGTCGTCCAGAAAGATGACATTCGCGAAAGCAACTATAGTGGCGCGTCGTGCCTAAACGGTTAAACTATCCATCGTTCGACTGTTAATCACTCTTAAATTGTTTACGCGGCTTACGGAAGAAACGGCGGATTGGATCTTCGGGGCTTACTCGCTGGGAGTACACTTAAATGAATTACGTACGAGAATTTCGAGATAATTACTAGCGGTTCAAGAAGTTTCATATAATTAAAGGCTTATCGAAGTTTCCCTCGGCGACACGGACTTTTCCGGACCTGCTCAAAGCCGAATGAAATGTTAGCATAAATGCAAATTACAAGTTAATACAATTTTGGCGTTTGAACGCGGACAACCGCAGTTCTTGCAATTTGCGAAAAAAAAACTGCCGGGCCTGTAGATATTCTATATTTGGTTTAATTACATTTTATTAAAAATAATAATACCACACATTCGAGAGCTTGGAGGGGAAAATAGTGTTAATAAAAGTTGATATTTTTTTATTACATAATAATGTTAACTAATCGTTTCAAAGTATTCACTACAAACAGAGTGTGAGATTTTCAATAAGTCAAATTGTCTATATCGATAAGTAGCCGACGGAGCAACAAACAATTTTCGTAACAAGCTATTAACTCAAAACTAGTTGTTCTCTCTAAAGTCTTTGTTAAGTTGCCTCGTGAATGCGATGTCCACGTTCGACTGGTATATTACACAAGATCTGTGGTGCCTATGAAATGTGATGCTCGAAGGTCCAGCCTTTTGATTATCATGAAAAGGGACACGAAATGTGGACTGATTGTTATAACAAGAATTTTTATTTTACAAACTTAACAGAATCTAACGAAATTATACACTAAATCTTTAATACTATTTATGTTAATGCAGAAGTGGATTCTGCCTAATAGTGTTGTGTTTAAGTGTATTTTCACTATGAATTTTCAATATGGTTTGTGTCTAGATGTATTCGCGACGAGATATTAGTTATGTCTGATCTGATCTGTGTTTACTAACTCCCTCGAATCGCAGGAGCGATTCCCCTCCTTTGGTGGTTTTTCGAAAATTCCTGTTTTCTGTAGGCAGGGAAGGAGATGTTGGAAAATTCAACAATTGGCGAATTAGAAAATATCTCCACCCCACCTACAGCCCAAGGGAGGGACTGATTTTTCGCCACTCGATGATCGACATATGTATGTTGTTACCGTTCGACACTTTTGCTGATTTTCATCAGGGTCTCTGACAGGCACGTTTTATGGCATAATCCCATCGTGGGCATGCAAAAAAGTCGAATATGTGCCTGACTAGAGCCCTAAGGGTACATGCTACGATTCTCTTCGAACATCTGCTTTCCTCCACGTCTTTCGATTCTATATTATGTGGTTGGTTGTCTTAACAGCCTTCCTTCCATGTAACGTCTGAGTTATTTCCACTGTCACCTATATGTTAACTACAAATGAAATACGAACGTATTACAATGCAGTGCCCGAAATTTCCATAAAGCCACCAAGTTTTTTGATGATATCTCCTAACTTTTCTATATTTATGATTATATTTGAGGATATTCCATTTTAGGAGTATAAAAAACACATATATCGATTGAAACAGTAGAAATAATGTTTATTTAAAAATACAAATATAAATATATAATTTTGTATAGAATAAAGTGCGAAATTTCTATAAAGCCATATATTTTTTGACGAAGTTAGTTTAAAATTAACAATAATTTCTTTTTTATTTCTATATTAATAATTCGTAGAACTACCGTGTCTTCAAATAACTTCGAAAAGACGGTTCGGCATTGTCGAAATCAAACTTTAAAGTGTGTCTTCTTGAATAAATGCCCATGCTTCGTTTACAAATTGATGCTTATAGCGATATGGGATGTTTTAATCGCGTAATTGCTAAAATAATTAATAGATCACTTACAGTTTTAAATAATTACGTAAATTTGGGTAAGGACTATGGCAAAAATCATCCTAAAGGGGGAAATCAAAGGCTGGCCAAGAGACAGCATTCATTGCTAATGAGATCTGCGTCAAAAGAACAGAGAAGTGCATCAGAACTTCGCGTTGAATTACAGCAAA
Organism: Mimumesa dahlbomi; assembly: GCA_917499265.3. NCBI lineage: Eukaryota > Metazoa > Arthropoda > Insecta > Hymenoptera > Crabronidae > Mimumesa > Mimumesa dahlbomi. Next base: position 1,602,415 of record OU824118.1, on the reverse strand, counting down.
TTTTGAAAGGTTCCAAACGATTTCAGTGGACAAAAATAATGCGAAAACTAGCGCTAAAAGCGGAACACAAACAGGCTCGTCTTGATTTTGCGAAAACACACATGTCCTGGTCTAAAGAATGGGAATATGTTATTTTTTTTGATGGAAAGAAATTCAATTTAGACTGACCAGATGGTTTTAAATATTACTGGCACGATTTAAGAAAAGAAAAAGATACAACAATGAGCCGCAACTTTGGTGGCGGTACATTAATGATCTGGGCTGCATTTAGAGGCGACGCCAAGACACCAATGTGCAGGATTACTCCTAAAATGAATTCTGTAAAATATACAGAATCGTTACACATGATTTTAATACCATTTACTGAAGATATTGGACATGATAACTTCATGTATCAACATGATAACGCTGCCGTCCATACATCAAATTACACAAAACAGTGGTAATGTCAAAAAAATATCAGGGCTTTGACATGGCCAGCGTGTTCTCCAGATTTAAACGCAATAGAAAACCTTTGGAGGATACTCGCGAGAAAAGTTTATGACAATTGTAAGCAATACAATACTATTATAGAATTATGGAAAGCAGTAAACGAAGCATGGGCATCTATTCAAGAAGACACACATAAAAGCTCGATTTCGACAATGCCGAACCGTCTTTTCGAAGTTATTCGAAGAAACGGTAGTTCTACGAATTATTAATAGAGAAATAAAAAAGAAATTATTGTTAATTTTGAACTAACTTAGTCAAAAAATATATGGCTTTATAGAAATTTCGCACTTTATTCTATACAAAATTATATAATTATATTTGTATTTTTAAATAAATATTATTTCTACTGTTTCAATCGATATATATGTGTTTTTAATACTGCTAAAATGGAATATCCTCAAATATAATCATAAATATAGAAAAATTATGAGATATCATCAAAAAACATGGTGGCTTTATGGAAATTTCGGGCACTGTAGAATTATCGTAGCGATGAAATATAGTTTACGAAACGACGATAAATATGGTGAGTGGACACCAGAGAGCACACTAAGACGCATTCGATGGAAACAAAGATTCGCATTGTATTGCACACGTAACAGATAGAATTATTCCGTCGAGAATTAGAGACCAGACAAGCGAGGAATAGTGTGAAACGCAGTAGCGTTATACAGCATATACAAATACGTTAACTTTACAGTGAATATTATGGCTCGTGTACAGTGACACGCAAAAGTTCCGCTTACAGTACCGAATATGGGAAAAATATAGCGATCTATTGTCCGAAATTTTTGTAGTGAACCTTCTTAGGACAGGGTAGGGCTCGTGTGTTAGTTTGAGCTTGGAAGGAAAGCAAAAGTGAAACGCAGATTGAGTTTGCGATTGGAGGGAGGAAAAGCGAGGCAACGCGTTTCATATATTCGTTTCTTTCACGGTTGGTCTCTACAGTAGCATGAAGATAGTGAAGTAAGTTGCGCAACAGCAAAACGAAATGAAATTAATTTCCTTCAACCCTTTCATTGTTCATTCTATTTTCTGTAAATGAAAAGTCAGCTGTTGCTCGGAAAAGTCATATTATTCATTGATAAACCTCTCACGGGCTTACGGAGCGAGCTTTTTCTTTGTTCCACAAATTTGTTTGTGCTTAACGAAGTGTCTTTTGATGATATACCTGCTAATCTGTAAATTTAATACACAACATACGTGAGAACGACAGGCACGGTAAGCTAAATTGAAAACCGCATGGAATCGGTGCATGCGCTTAGAAATTGCAAAAATTACGCAGCACGGTAAAACGTGTCAACTGACAATTATATATGTAATTTCATTCCACAACATCAATGTTATTTATGTTGTACTACATTACCTTGTTGAATATACGCGCTGTATTAAGGATGTGAATTGACCGCGCAACTTCGATTATCGATTAGACACGTTTCGCGTGAACTCCGGCGGTGATGCGATTAAGAAAATTTGAGAAATAAGAAAAACTTTTTTTTAGCGTAGTGGTTATTCGAATATTGGTCTATACAGGGTGTCCCGAAATTATGCAGCAATCGGGAACATGGAGATTGTTTGTAACAAAAGAAATGGAAAATTCCTTTACCCTTTTGCCATCCGAGGCCTCGTTTTTGAGATACGAGCTTCCAAACGGTATAGTGGTCTGACTTCCGGCCCGCGTGGTTCGAACATCAGCTGGAGGCATATACGCGAAGAAAAGTATTGACGCGCGGTCAGCGTAACACTTTCGAAAGGCAGGAATCGTAACGTCTCAAAGGTTCCGGCGTGAACATCCAACCGCGGAAGTTCAACAGTGTAACAAATCTCAGAAACCTAAAGAGTCCAGAATTATTTTCTTTTGTTATTTTAACGTCAGGGCAGGGTAGACGAAGGTTAAATAATCCTCAACAAATCCCAAGAATAATACAGCGGCTGCGACTTTCACAAAATGCGGAAAACAAAAGCAGCGACCGGCGAAGTGGATGTTCAGACGACTATTTCTCCGGAGAGTTTAACGATTCTTGGCAGCTGACGATATGTTTCAGAAGCAATTTGGCGGCGCACTTGTTGTCAAGTGTTTACCTCAGTCACACGGATATAACGTCGAACAGCATCCCGCTTTTATTCGATTTAAAAGGGTTCGTCACAATAAAACTGCGGCCACCCGAACTTCTGTTGACTATGGCTGGCTACACGATAAAAGAATCTACAGGAGTGGAACCCAGCCAGACGCTCCTGGATTGATCTATTACATGATTAAAATGACTTCCGCGCCCCAGTGGCGTTTTGTCGAGCGCTAAATTTACATGGATCTTTTCCATAAAAATCACTTTTTTTATGGTTTTAGTATCATTCACAATATTTTGTATATGTAAATGTTGGAGAAATTGTTCCGACGAGTCTCGTGTGTGTGTGGGTGAACTTTCGTTCATTCTCCGTTCGGACTTTAAATATTAAAATGTGGACCCTGTCTCAGGCTTCACAACGACTCGATTGATAGAATTGAACAGCTTTATTAAATATCTACGACTAATCTACAAGTACCGGTACAAATTTCTTTCATCATACATATGAAGTCTTACATGTGAACTCTTTAGTTGAACTAAAGAGGAAATCAATATTTTAATCGCAGTAGTATTGAAATAATAATCTACTGACTTACTTTATGTTTTATTTCCTTTACTTTAGTAGCGGTTTTTCGTATTATGATTTTTAATAACAACTAATAATTGCTGCGGATGCGACTCGAAATAAATAAATAATCGCTTCTTATATCAGTGTTCACGCTACGACACTTAGAAATATAAATTAATAAATGCGAAAATAAAACAAACACCTGTCAGTTGTTCTTGAGACAAGCGACAAGAGAATTACAATCTTTCTTTTCTTTCCATTATATTCTTCGAGATACTCCACGTCAAAAATATATATAGAATTCTTTGTTTCCGCCCGTGCAAGAATTGTGTTTTCAAAATATAAATGATTGCTGGAAATATTGAGGGGTCTAGAAAATAAGCAGCATGATTGTTGCGTGAATCTAAGTTTTTCGAATGAATGAATGTCTCTGCAAAATGTTAGTTTTAAGGAAATAGAAAGTATGCAGGTTTATGGTGGGCGAGGAAAGTGGTTGAAGAGCGACCACCACCGGTGTTTTCGTGGGAAAACCCGGTCGACACTTCGGCGACGATCCGCAGACCCTTGTCGTGGGTATAAGGAATGAGTGAGAGTGAGAGGGTGAAGAATGCAAGTGAAGTGTGAGTGAGTAAATGTGCGTTTTGCGAGTACAGGACTGAGTGTTCTTATTTTTGCGAGTATAGTTTAAGTGTACATTTTAATATATTAGGTTGTTCGGACAGTTCGTTTCAAACTTCAAGCGTGTCGCAATTGTTTGTAATCGGTGAGAGCATTGGCGCTAAAATCGATTTTACATTTGTCAACAATCAATGCCGGAAGTATAACCTCCCCACAGAAACGTCGCAGATTTTCCTCCGTGGAACTATTCGGTCAGAAATAGGTTGGAAAAATTTTGAAACGAACTTTCCGAACAACGTAATAATTAATCATCAGGAGCTTATCGGGTTTTGAGTGTCCCGTAAAACCAGTCTTAAATAACCTCTTCATATTATTTCCCCCAATTCAATCCTACATTATTTCAACAAAAGCATGCGATGAACCCGGATATGCACAACAAAAGTACCTGCGCGGTTATTTTTTTTGATAAAACAAAATAACTTTTATCTTTAAAACGGAAATTTTTCAGAAAAGATACCCTGATGTTTTCTAATTTTGTTAAAACGTCGCATGCAGGGACGTGTCAGAAATTAGATGAAAGTTTTACTGTCAGATATTTTCTTTATTGTCAACAACAATTGTTATTTCTCGCATATCGTTGCAATATACAGGGTGTCCCAGTTCCCAGGACGCTTATTGCACCTTTGGATAGTTTAGGTAATTCTAAGATAGGGAGTATTATTCTCAGCGTCCCATCACAATCCGTGGCCGAGTTATTAACGAAAAACGACAGCCAATCAGAGGGCTCCGTTGGGCGCGGCAGCGCGACAGTTCCTACTGTTACAAGTTAATGTCTTGTAGTTGCGGGAGTGTTTATGCCGCCGCGTCAACGGGCCTCTTGAAAGGGATACAGACCGAGCACTAACACACTAGCACGAAAAATGTATCGATGAGTCTATGTCACTGGGTCACTTTACTTGCCGGCGTCACCGAAAAAAGGTCTAATTTATGACTTTACCTCTTGCGCACATCCTACGGACTAGCATCGCTCGCACTCCACCGGTTTACCCTGCAAACTTTACAGAACACTGCACAATAAATTCACATTGAAAAGAATGACCGTTGCCTGATAATTTTCACCTTAGATTTGATTAAATTATTATAAAGAATGTATGCTTTCGCACACTTGTTCCATTTGTCCAGCGAAAGAGATAGATTCTTCACCCACGAGAAAGTTTGATTATTAATCGATTAACAATACATCCGAAATTACGCGGACTCCATTTCGTGGTGACTTTTTCGTCTTTGCACTTCCAACCTTTTCCATTTTCCACACAAATACGTTTTCCGAAGAGTAGATGCAGCGAAGGAGATACGTCTGTTACCGAAAGAATAGTAACAGTAAACAGATGTCCACAGAAGAAGACCACAATGTCAATCTACGTTGAAAGTATGAGTAGTCCTGAAAGGAGCCGATAATTTAATCGATCTGTTTGATGTCCCCACGTTGAATGTACGCGTAGACCTAAAAAAAGCGTATTCGGTAAGTTAATAATATCGATAGTTAATAATATCCCGTAGAAAACGTATTGCTGCCGCGACCGTACGTTTCCTGTTATAAAAATGACGAGGAAACGGTCTGGTATCGCTCCAACACATTCCTGTAAGAGGCTGCTGAAACCCGAAACGTAACAATGAAAGCGCTGTTAAGAATTCAAGTGACGAATGACCCAGTGACAGACTCATCGATACATTTTTCGTGGAAGTGTGTTAGTGCTCGGTCTGTATCCCTTTCAAGGGCTCCGTTGACGCGGCCGCATAAACACTCCCGCTACTACAAGACATTAACTTGTACCAGTAGGAACTGTCGCGCTGCCGCGCCCAACGGAGCCCTCTGATTGGCTGTCGTTTTTCGTTAATAACTCGGCCACGGATTGTGATGGGACGCTGAGAATAATACACTCCCTATCTTAGAATTACCTGAGCTATCCAAAGGTGCAATAAGCGTCCTGGGAACTGGGACACCCTGTATAACGTCGAATTGAAAACGATCATTCAATCTGCTTATTATTTTCAATTTTCACGGAAAAAAGACAAATCTAATGTCCAATTTACAATACGTACACTGTTGTATAAGCAGAACTTATATAAGAAAATCATTTTTAACAAATCAGGATTTAAATACTAGCGAAGAACATTCCATGATAATTTCATACCCCAGATCGTTAATTAACATCAGATAGATTACATGTCTATCAAGCACACGCTACACTGTCGAAATGTTACACAGGACTCCGACACGTTCCCGAGCATGTCCTGCTGTAAACTTGTTGGACATCAAATGATAATGATTTATGTATACATATACATATATTCGTACCGGTGTTTTCAGCAGTCGAGTGCTATCCACGTCGCGTTAACCACGGTAGATGTAGAAATATGGTACACGTGCAGAATTATCTGCGAAAAATATATGAGTTTTTTTTTTAATTATGTGTAGATTGTGAGATGGAAGTAGGTTGGCTTCTAATGGTTGTTATGCTTCGTGTTGATACATCGTAGATTTTCATTTCCGCGAGACGCCAAGTCGCACACGTTAGTATTTTGATGAGAAAATTTATGTGCTCGGAATGCGAAATTTCGCTGCCTAGAAATTTCAAAGCAACGGAATTTCAAGACGCAAAAATTTCATAGCTTAAATATATTTACTGATGAAGATATAAGGTTTTATTAAATCTGTCTATAAATTGGGTCGAATGGTGTTAAAAGCTGTCTACTTCGAAACCGCTGCAAGATATTTTCTTACATTAAAAGAAATCTTGGGTCTGATTATTTGAAGTGTGACAAATTGATGATGACCTCCACGTTTTTACATGTCACCGAGTATAAAATCCTATTTAGTACTTAATAATTGGAACTTAATACGAACGACAGCATTTCCATTCAAGTAATTAATAATAAGAATAACATTAAAAGTCTTTTCACTAATTTGAAATATGTTTTATACACTTTTTAATATTAAAATGTGAATTTCAATTCTTTTCACCAGAGCGTTTATTGAAAAATAACGAAGTTCGATAATTTAATGACAAACTACAAGAAAACTGGCAAAGTTGTCAAATATCTGCGTTTGTAGTATCTACTGAATATGTTAATATACTCTTCAAAATCTTGCCCCTAAGACATTCGAATCTTTAAAACTTTACTCGGCATTCGAATCGCACCTGATGTAAAACTAGTTTTATTGTAACGTCAGCGTTAAGAATGCGATAAATCCGTTGCGATTAACTTGCAAGGTGATATTTTTCGTCAAATTTTAAGTGCCTTACCCGATTATAGGCTAATTAATGTGATTCAACATTTAGATTGCGATGAAATTAACTTCACTTGACTTCATAACTCTTTGAACGATATCTTGACATAACATTTCTGCGAGACATTGTTTATACCTTGCTTTAATTTGTTTAATATTCAAATCGTCGAGAACTTAAATGTCTACGTCCTACACAATTATAGATTTGTGAAATTTCTTTGCAACCTAGTCCTTTTTTCTGTAAAATGAAGGCAGGAAAGTACTTGGATCATAATAAATCATTTTTCCTCGAAAAAGCTACCTATGCACTGTTCTTTTTTAAAAATTTAGATATTTCGTTTTCATTCTCGTGTATTTCTTACTGACTCGAATACTCCCCGAGCCTCACCGTCCCCATTTGTGTCTAGTTGTGAATAAAAATTCAGTATCCCTAGTAACTCGATTATCCCTAATTAAACGCAATGCGGTTGTTACAACGTTGTAGAATCCTTAGAGTTTATGGCATGGACGTGACTAGCCTGCTATTTTTGAGATTAGCATTCAGTACTTTCACTTTCCAGTTTTTTATTGCAACCAAATGTTTCTCGAATTTAACTTCATCATTTTTGACCAGTCTCAATAGCAATGACATGCCATAAACCTCTAAAGCGACCTAACGGTTCATCGAGCCAAGGCCCAAACCTCTGCACCCCTTACACAGCTGCACTACAGACGGACATCGACTTCGGGTGTCTTCGGCCTCCAGCACCCCTTCCACCCTCAAACTCATCGACAGGATGATAGCAGGGAAGGGATGATGGAGGAGGGAATTTCGGGACTGAAGGACGAACTTTGGGACAGTTAGAAATTGAAACTCGTACAGTACATTCACACTTGGACTTTCGAACAGTACACTTGCACCACATTCTGAACTTTGTACATTTCGCACACCAAGCATTGACACCACGAACACTTGAACATTCAGACAGATTTTGTCTACTTGTATATATTGTACATTTTAAAATAAACCTGTGGCAGCTCCCAACGCTGCAATATCCGAGCGTTCACAGTACCAGAGAAAACTACAGTCCATTATTTATTTGACTTGAACGCTTAAACAACGGTGTAATTTTATAATCATCTTTCACATTACTCTGCGAGCCATGATCGCATACAAACTACCTTGTCTGCTTCGGTCCTGTTTCATTTATACAACAGAACTTATCACCTATATTTGACTTTGCAGGGAAGCCTTAATCAATTTTAATTAGCTCAGCCTCGCCAGGATTCACAGAATCGAGATGCATATCTCGCGGCGTTGATTAATGAATTCGCAACGTTTTCGCGTTGAATTCCAACACCGTTGTCCGCGCATCGAACGAATTGAGTAATTGCAGCTAACTGGCAAACTTTTGCTCATAGAATACGGCTTTCTGTATCGTGGGAGTAACAATCAGGCAGAATTAGAGGACTCCGAAGAGGTCGGACCGTACATTAACAAATATTACCCTTTCCGAGAGGATCACAATTTCCTTCTGTCTTCGTTTCCGTCTTTTCCTCCGCTCCGTAGGGCATCGATATAACGGTGTGTAATATGGCAATCAATAAAGGACCACAAGGGAGCAATCCAGTCCGACCCCCAAACCCCCTCCTCTTTTCTGTTCTGAGACTGTAACAAAGCATACTTACATGCCTCTTGCATATACCGCTTTCCCTCGATGTAATACGTGCACCGTTGCGGGTGCAGAATTTAATTCGGTTGCAGCCCCTGTCATTTCAATCGAATTATGCCACCCTAGCGTCACACCACTTTGGAAAGGCACGGGGCGACCGTGAAGTAACTAATGGTACATCAGATTGAGAGGATATTAGATCAAATACTACGCGGATCTGCGGCATTGGATGGGATTCAGCTCAAGGAATTCCGTGGGCTTTTCAGATATATTTTTATATAACGTTGCAAGGATGTATTAATTGGGAATTAATGAATTTCGGATGCCTCCACAGGTATTTGTCGTGAACGTTTCGAAAGGTTAAGTATTAAGATTTTTAAAATTTCGTTAGAGGGTGATAAGCTCTGTGCTTTCGGGCTCTCGTTGTGGCACTTTTTCTGTGTTTTCCATGTGATGATATTTGTATACTTTAATTCTTTCGATATGGCCAAAGAATTAGTTCAAAAACAGTTATTTCTCCTCTAGGTGATTATTACGACGAAATAATATTTCTAAGGCCAGAAGTTATTTTTTACAAGTAATATTTCTGCCGGAAAGACTGAATGCCATCGAGAGATGTATAAATGATCCCATAAAAACGCATCATTTAACAACAATGATTTTACAAGTTGCACCATAATTTCAAACATTTTCTACACGAGGACAGCATAAATCCCGTCATCCGGTGGGAATGGGTTAACAGACAGAAAATACATTCCTTTTTTGTATGTCAAGTTCTTAATAAAATTCGCACGTTTTTCCTTCCTTTTACTTGTGCAGTAAAGACTAGAAAATTCTCGACTGGCTTTGATAACTTTATTTTGATGCCAATTTTGGCATGCATTTTAAATTAATTAAAATATACGCCATTTTTTATAATTCCATCGTATCTTTGATCTTTGAATATAGTTAAAAAATGTTTAATTAAGCTATGTCTCTCTCATTAAAATCTTTTTATAAGGTAACAATACCCAAAGTTTAATAGCAAAATTTTATTTATATAGCAATGTAACTGATTCCGTCTCATTTTGAATCCTTTGAAGAATTTCGGACGGAAAAGTTTTTAATTACGAAGGTAATCTAAAAAGTAAGGTCTCCAAAGCGCTAGGAACGGAGAGAACCTGTTATTGCTGATTTTGATAATACTGTCGTGAGAGTTGCTTCTCTCACTACGTATAAGCAGTCGCGCACCTTACTGGGTCTCTCAATCGTGGCTTAGCAGCCCTTTGTAATGGAGCTGCCGCTGATCGCCTCCGCGAAATGCGAAGTTCGGGCAGTTATTCGGTTTCCATGCGCAAAAGGCGTTCTACCGATTGAAGTTTATAGACAATTGACGGAAGTGTATGGAGAATCATGTATTGATGTCAAAAACGTTCACAAGTATTGTACAGAGTTTACAGCCGGCCATAGAGACATTCACGATGAAAGCAGGAGCGGCAGACCGTCAACATCCAAAAGCGGCGAGTTGTATGACATGAGTATACAAAAACTATTGCAGCGTCTCCAGAAAAGCATCGACCAAAATGGCGATCATGTAGAAAAATAGATAAATGTTCAAGTTTTAAAATGATGTATATATTTTAGAAAATAAATGAGTTTTTATATTCTAAGAACAATTGGAGGCCTTACTTTTGGTCGACCTTCGTATTTCAGTGGACAATGAAAACGGAGAATAATTACATTAAACATAACTTTACAACGTCCCACTGTGACATAGCTTTTTCCGAAGGTTCTTCAAAAGTTTCTCAGCACGCAAACATTACTTTTCATTCCAAGTGACTATTTTTCTACTGACTATGCGATTCGCTTTGTTCTATTCAGCACAACCAATTTAGAGAGTGGATACTACCTGAAATTAGCTATCCTGTTTTTCTTGAACTTCTGGCATTCCACCTCGATGTAATTATTTTAATTAAGGGGGGAGTTAGGGTTTCAGAGTAAAAAATGACACTATCTTTGCGATTATTTTTCGGCCGTATGAATGAATCAAATTTATTCGTACCTTTTGCACATTATATATTAGTATTTCAACAACATTATGTAATTTTTTGGGTGCTAAATATCAACAAATACGTCGGTGACGGAGCTTTTCTGAGAGCGCGTTTCGAAAAACTCGTTTTGAGGTACCCACTGTATCTCAGCCGAAAATTATCAGAAATCAAAATCACAATAAAATTTAGTTAGAAAATGACTAAATCCTCCCCCCAACGTTCTCTAATTGTTATTTTTTCATTTTTAAATTATTGGTGGTCGTTTGAAGCAAAAATTGCGATTTTTCACTAAAATTTCCGTTATTTTATGTTATACAGGGTGTAACATATCATCGGGGACCTTTTTTCAGAATCGATAGTACACACCAAAAGGTGAAAAAAAAACCAATAAAGTTAGGTCCGAAAATCACCCTCTATCGAGATACAACCCCATTTGTAAACAATTTTTTAAAAATTATATCTCCGAAATGCTAAGTCGGAGAGGAGCGGTTTTAATTGCAAAATAAGCGGAAAAGATCAAAGTTTACTAAAAAAAATATAACTGCTTCGATTATTTCCGTTACGTAGCTATTTTATTTGTTTATAAAAAAAAACTTTGATTTTTCTATGATAGCGGTTGATTAACAACTTGAGAAAAATTCGGACAATGCGTCAAGACTTGCTTTTCGAAGACAGCCTACAAAAAGTTTAATATTATTAATATTATTGCACGGTTTCGGCGTAAAAAATTGTTAAACACCGTTACATTGCCGTGCTACCGACGACGTAATACTACTGACGTCAGCTGATCCGCATCTCTCATCAGGTTATAAACAGGTTATAAACAAATAAAATAGCTACGTAACGGTAATAATCGAAGCAATTATATATTTTTTTTAGTAAACTTTGATCTTTTCTGCTCATTTTGCAATTAAACCCGCTCCTCTCCGACTAAGCATTTCGGAGATACAATTTTTAAAAAATTTTTTACAAATTGGGTTGTATCTCGATAGGTGGTGATTTTCGGACCTAACTTTATTGGGTTTTTTTCACCTTTTGGTGTGTACTATCGATTCTGAAAAAAGGTCCCCCATGATATGTTAGACCCTGTATATAGAAGGTATGTACCAAGTTTGAAAAGAATCGGTGAAGTATTTTTTAAATGGCAGTGGTGACCGACTTTGAAAACGTGAAAGTCGTAAACGTGTTCCGTAGTATCGACTCAAATTATCGATCACTTTTCCGGTGCGTTTTCCTTTGCCGCTGAGTAATTTATTTCTTCGTTTTTTTCACTGGATTTTTGTGTCACCTCGACACTCAGTCTAAACACTTTTCATTTACACTTTTTAATCGCGCAATTCAGATTTTCCTATCCCACACTACTGTTATAAAATCACTGATTGTGAGTGGCAAACGCCCGACCGAAAATGGGCAATAACTTCGAAAGTTTTGTTCCGATTACGTTCAAATTTTGGGACAGTACTCTCGAAATATTTAACTACAAGAAAAAGCAAAAAAAGCGACCTACAAACCCTTACTCCCTCCCTTAGGTAAACTATAGGGTTATTTTTTATAAAATATTTAATTCGAGTTGGATGAAAAACAAAGAACCATACGAAAAGCTATGCTTGATGAAAGCAGATGCTCGGCGAGATTGTTTGTCTTTCCATAGAAATTGTAAGAAAGGAATGGAATAGACAGGTAAATAAATGATATTGCGTATTGAAACTGCAAAGGAACTATATTTACGTTATATAATAGTTGTTCTATGCGCTGAATCATGTTGCAGTATGCTGCAAAACGGAAATAATTATTAGCAACAGAAATAGTGGCTGTTAAATGAGAATTTTTAAATATATCTGTTGTAATTCGTAAATGATTATTAATTAAATTTTTTACTAATACTGCACGCGCAATATTTATATACTTTTCTATCATTTAATGGTAATTATTTATAGAAATCTAAATCGTAATATATTTTATGCAATAAAGATTATATATTCGACTAAAAATAGTCTACCTTATAACCTTTTTCCATATTTGCATTGCACGGGTTGAATAATATGTAAAAATCAATCTACGTCTATGCTTTTAAACTCTAAAATGAAAATTTTAGTTTCGAAAAGCTGAACATTTTTTATTTCGAATTTTAATAAAACCGACGATGTTTTATCTTCAAAAAACAGACTAAGAACAAGTCAAACGGCTTGAATTGATACCACATTGATGTCGAAAATTCTAACTCTTTGTGATTTCGAATTTTACGAAGGTCCACGTAATTTCCAGTCGACAGTTAGTTCTTTCGTCGACGTGCACTCGCTTTCGAAGAGAAATTAGAAGTTTTAGGCGTGGCATTTGGCCATAACACATGCACCGCATAGAGCAACGGAATTAACATCGGTGCATGTTGCATACAAGACAGGCAATGTCAAATTAGGTAAGCCACGATGCCCGATAGGCGATGGCAACCATATTTACGGATGATAAAAATTCACGGCGTGTCGTAAAAAAGCTACTGCGTAACTCTGCGCCGATGCGAAACGGATTCGAATTCCAGAATCTGAGAAAAGCTGCCGGCAACAGACGAAGGATAATGAAAGTCCCTTGTAACTTGGTGAAAAAAGTTGGAGAAACTTGTTGATTTGCTAGTATTAATATTGGTATCCGTTGTAGGTTTTCTCTTGTCGTGATTCCTAGATCTTGTCTCGTCTTTTAAAGGTAATAAGTTCGTTGTTTACGGCCTGGGAATAAAGAACAGAATTTAGCTTGAAATAAATATTTAAAACGCAAAATTATTATTATTATTTTTATTCAACGAAAACTAAGAGGTTTGGATGTAAATACATTATCACTGTATAATATACAGGGTGTTCCAGCTAAGGTGCAGGTCCCTGAACCCGGTGATAGCTGAGGTAATTCTAATATAGAGAAGTGACATTCGTAATGTCGTATCTTAATTTGTGGCCGAGTTGTTAACGAAAAACGATAGCCAATCAGAGGGCTTCGTTGGGCCCGGCTGCGCGACAGTAGAAATTCTGCACCAGTAGGGTACTGTGCTAGTAGGAACTGTCGCGCCGCTGGGCCCAACGGAGCCCTATGATTCGCTATCGTTTTTCGCACATAACTTGGCCACGAATTAAGATACGACATTACGACTGTCACTTCCCTATATTAAAATTGCCTCAGCTATCACCCGGTTCAGGGACCTGAACGTTGGCTGGGCCACCCTGTAGATGATAGGATGGGAAGATTCTACCTCGTCTGGATGTAGAAAGAAGGCGCGATGGAGGCGGAAGAAACATTTAGTTTTTAACAAAATGTATTTAACATGTAAATGTATTTAACAGAACACCTTAAGCACTAAATAAACGATACGTTTAATATAACACAAGAAAGGGATAAACCCAGTCCGTTTTTAACTATCGAATCGATTCGTCGGCAAGGGCCGAGCGAGGAAGCGGTATATGTAAGTCGCGAAGGAGCGAAAAGGAAACGTGGTTTGCGGCAAGGGCCGGCACGTAAGGATATGTATTATACAGCTATCCTTGGAGGAGTGCTAATTAAAACCTTACTTCAGCGCGGCACTATGTATCTCCTAGCGTAGACGCGAACGCGTCAGTGCGCGATCTAGAGGGTTCGCGGCTGCGTGCTGACGCTAGCTGGCGCGAGCAGTCGCGCGAGCAATCACAATACTCATTTTTAATGGTGTTTTCTCAACTTCTTAATTTCGAGACAGCGAAATGTCCTCGTAATTTATTAACATTCTATCATTTACAGATAGATGTGAAACGTTAAAGAATTAGATAAATCAAGCGCTTTGTTTGAAATACCAATAAAATGCGTGCAATTTTTCAAAATCTGCAAATTTTGCATTTTCCATAAACAATATTGTTGTGTCGTCTGGTATGATAATTATTGGTATTGATTTTTAACGGAACGTGTGACTACGTGATGATGAATGTCAATTAAAAATCAAATTGCATTCCACTCTGATGTGAGCCACAATTCCTATTCGACTGTTCAATACTACAACATCATTTTCATTGATTATTGATAACTGTTTTATGAAAAGCCATTTTTCCGTTCAATGGTTTTCCCTGTTATTAAGAATAATTAATTTATTCAATTACGCCGTAAATGTCCATGAAAGCTGAAATTATTGTGGATAAAATAGACAATTGCCTGTATTAACGTCATAGCGATTCGACATCGACTATAAAAGTCACAGGAATTGGAAAATGTGACAAATGAATGGAATTTCGAAATTTTTTCTTGCGTCCGTACCATCCCATTTACAAGAAACAAATAATATTATTCAAAGTGTATTATTAAAGAAATATGTCTGACATTTCTTCAGACTTGATATCTTTATTTAATGACATTTATGAATTCCAGTTTCATGAAACTTTAGTTGTAAATGCCGATAAAGATGGCCTTTTTAAAAATAATAATAAAATGTTCCTTTATACTTTAATAGTATAATTAATTTGGTAATGATGCTACGAACTTTATCGCATACATTATTCTATAAAATTGCTAGAAGCTCAACCATGGATTGAGTAATAAATCACACGCCTATAAGTCTCTCGAAAAGTTCATTAACGGTATCGTTCTTCGTTTCACACAACTTCTATAATTAGTTAATTACCGGTGATTAGTACTTTGGAGGTAGTTCATTAGTATGCTGGCTTTGGTCACAGTTCCAGCTTCCAGTGAAATTAAAACTAGCTTGCAAGGAACATCTACTTAGCGATCCCTGGAAAAAATAAAAACGATTAAAAAATATAATGGTTAAGTTTATGAGGTATTCCCCGATCTTATAAACCGACTGAAAATGATGAGCAGGGTCTTTTTTAAACGCAATATCGGTGTTAAACTAACGAGAAAGTTTACAAACTACCGTGAAATAAGTTGCCGTCGTTTTACAAGAATTTATACGTAATGAATAATTGGTTTATTAATACTTGCATAATCGTTTGGTCCTTGTGTGAGTACTACGGAAATTTGAGAACTTTCTCTTTTCATTTGTTAAGAAACTGAGAGGATAATTATTGAAATCTTTTGAAGATTTGAATTTATGAGAACATTTTGGCGGTGGCGATTGTTTTAAAGTTTGTAAACACTGTAATTTGCGGGTATCAAAATTTTCGCATTGCGAAGCCTTGAAATTTGTTAGGTTCAGATATTTTTCTGTTTGAATTTTGTTCAAAAACCTTTCAGGCTTTCAAATTTCCCACCCTCAAAGTCCTTTGCTTTTAAAGCATTTGATATCCCTTTTTTATCACTATTATTCACGCTCGAAAGAAAAATTGATTTTCCATGATGTGCCTTATTCAAGTTACAAGTTTCAAAAAAGTTCTTTCCATTTGCGGTAAAAAGGGGTTGTATCGCGAAAAAGTGTAGTTTTAGACTTTTTTTCTTTTCATGGGTAAAATCGATCGAGAATAAAAATGTCCCGAATATGTCAGTACATCCTTCATATACATGATACATGTTGACGATCGGAAAATAACGACGAAGATATGATAGCGCTATTTACATTGATCACCCTGAATTAACTGATTGTGAGTGCACATCGCTTTGAAAAATACGTCTCAGAAATAAAAACAGACAGTTGAGTTAAAATACATTTATTCTAGATGATCATGGATTCGATGGTTTAACTATAGATACGAGTATGACCGATCTGGACGAAGGTTCGTTTTTCTCTCCTCTTGTCGAAAGTTAGTTTTGATCTCCTCTTCCTGCCGGAATCGTCTAGGTCCGTGTTTTCGGACAAGTCCGTAGGAGTGGGAATACTGTCGCTAGGAAAATTTTTGTAATTTTTTAATTGGTCAAAGAAATAGTGGTTGGAGACTTTGGAAAAGTGGAGGCATGTAGGCAGAAGAGAAGTTCTTATAATCCGCAGGTCAGTTCTGGCATTTTGTAATTCGCAGAAATGCGCTTTCGGTAGAGGGACTGATTGTCTGCGTGTCATCTGGGCCGCGGACGGTCATCTGGATCATGGATGGTTGACGTTATAAAATGTGTACCGTTCGGTGGTCGGTTTCTAGCCGCGGTACACGCTTTCCTTCTTACAGCGTCAACAATACGCCAAGAAAACTACTTTGATATTTACACGGGAAACTTCAGTGAAATTACACACATTTTTAATGAGAAAAAGGTACATCGTCTGTAAAATGCCTTGTATTATTAAATATAAATAATCAGCAGAATATTCGTGCTTTCTTAAGTATAAAATACCGAGAAAAATCGTCTTACTTATTGCATAATGTAATATTACAAACCAACATTTGATATCACAAATATTAGAACCATCATCTTTTAATATCATTACATTTAGATATTTTGGTTTGCTCGAATGTCTAATTAGTCGAAATAAATTCTAATAAACTGTTACGTCTTCACTAGGCGTCACGCCTCGAGGTTACGGAAACTGTGCGCCTTCAATTTGTTTCTACAAAATCAGTGTTTTGCCCCCATTTGAGTCAGTAGTCAGACCAACTTACTCGGGACGAGGTTGGTTGTGAGTCATACTACAGTCGAAAGGTGATGATGAACGTGTGAGGTCGTCGTAGTGATGAGGTCAGGCTAATTGATAGTTGACACTGATTATAATCTTCTTCAATTTTGTATTTAACTTTACTGACACTGACATGTTGCGCGGATTGGTTACACAGATTCTTCGGTTTGCAAAGTTAGTCCTGGAACGCCTTTAACACATTTAACAATTCAGTTGGAACGCCTGTGAGTTCTCTTAGCCACTGGAGTTAAGGACAATATGATAAGTTTCCCCGCATCTTTCCTACTTGAGTCCGTACAAGATTTACCAAGCGCTCACTAGCCCTTGATTACTTCCTATATGGACTTTTTCGTTCCGATTCGGATTAAGAGTTGAAGAGATTCCCGCGAATCTCAGTTTAGTTTCTGATTCAACTGATTTCGTTGAACGCTCACTCGCGTCCGCACTACTCACTTGGCCAGATTTGACTTCGATCAGATAAACTTTCCCTTTCAAGTGTCTCTTGAACAGGATGGGGTCTGGTGCCAGATTTACATTTTCACATGGACAAGGCCTCCATTGTATCTAATGAAACCTGATGTTCAGAACTTTCTAATCTTAAGAGTTTCGGAGTTTACATTCACAACGGCTCGATTAAGTGTATATATTTATTTCGACACTATTTGCCGGTCTCGGCCAACACGATCGCAGTGTTATTTCTTGAAGAAATTTACAGATTTTTGCAGTGCGTCGTCCTGGGGTCGAACTGACAAAGGACGCTTAGATGAGGGGACGTAACAGATCAATGAGTGAGAAGATAATAGAAAATCTAATTAACATTTAGTTCAAGTGTTGAATTTATAATCATTCACACACTAGAAAAACTTAAAAAATATTATAGTAACAAAACGTTAAAATTTATCGAAAAAACGTCAAAACTTATAATAAAATTTGTAGACATCTGTGTATCAATAAACTTCATTCTGATTAAAAATGATGGACGCAATCATACTTCGACAGCAAACATCCGTACATAGCACACATCTCGTTAAAACAAATTAATATACTAACTGAAAACAAACTCACCCCTGGGCCACTACTTTCAAACACTGTTTCATACCTCGAGGAAAGAAAGCCTCATCCTTATTATCACCGGTCGCGCACCTAAACGCAGATTTATCATCACATTTTCTCTCGCGAAAGTGGATCGCTTTCCGAATGACGGATTTGCGTACAGATTCGTCGACGATCCCAGTCGAGATCCTCGGGGCATACGTTTCTTTGATGTTCGACTCCGTGCAATTGGTACTCCCGAAAGAAGGGGAGAGGGGGCAGATAAGCTGAAGACTTCCGAAAGAGAATGGTAATGTTATTCTAGCGACAGAAAATTTTCATACAATACGGCAACGAGGGGGTCGGCCGAAAGTAAAATAAAGTGAAACCGGTACGGATTCTGGGCGTAGATACCGGACGGAGAGGAATGGATACGAAATGAAATCTATAAAGCTGAGAGAACAGAGGGATGCAATGTCAGAGGTTGATATGTATTGACGGAGATAGGCTAATAGCAATGTCAGGGATTGGGAAATAGGTGGAAGCGGAAGCAAAGAAATACGAGCGGTGACGCTCGATCGATACCTCACGAGTATATAGGTCGTCTAAAAGAGGGAGAGTCTCTGGCCTTACCTAGATATCTGAATGTGATCGGAATTCCAGCCGAATCCTTGCGCGATTCAATTTGCCTCTATGATTCCATAAATAAGGCTTGGTTATTTAGTCTTTTTTTCTACCCCACCGGGTAGAGTAAGGAGAATTGCGGGGTGGTTTTCAGATTTCAGTGTAACCATTTTCTTATGGGCTCGTATCATGGTAGGATCGTACCTGATTCCGATGATTTGCATTAGTTGTTGATTTGGATGATTTAATTAAATTATGTGTAAATTGATTAATTTGAAAATGTATGCACTTTTAATGCTTGTGTACTTTTGAGTGCATAGAAAGTCAAGAGGAATAAAATTGCGGATGCGTTTGAATTTTTACTCGCATATGTTCCAGACCGTTCAAATTATTAGGCGCACAATATTCGAGAGCGTAGAAATTTCAAGGCCTAGTATTTCAATGCTTGCAAGCTTTGTGGCGAAAAAGGGTCAAAGCGCAGAAAATTCCTGGCGCCAGTAGCTTCAAATTGTAGAAATTTCTGGGCGCCGGAAGATTCAACTGCTAAAAGTTCTGAAATATAGAAATTTCAATTGTAATGTAACTAATTGTTCCCAACGCCGGCTAAACCTTCGCGATACACCTCGACCACGAGCTACGTGAAACTCTTTTCATTCTCGAAACACATATAGATTCCTAGCAGACGCGCGTTTAAAGCGGGAAAGAAAAGAAACAATTCTCCAAGGGCGGAATGCGGAAATAGAAAAAGACGAGTAAGATCTTCGTATCGAGATAAAGAAAGCTAGGACGAAGAGGTCCTTAAAGTAAGATAATAAGATGATCCTTAAAACTGGACAGAAATAAGGGATAGACGTGAAGGGAGACGAGAGGTTCGGGAAATCCTAAAAATTGAAGAAAAAGAAGGAGTCATAAGATGTTTAAAGTCGATAAACGGCGTGGAGAGAAAAAATCAAAAGTCTTTAATATTGGCTACAGAGGGAAATATCAGTCTTCGCAGATTGATCGAAACACGCTTCGATATTCGGACCATTGCCAATCGCAAGAAGGAAAGATAAATTGACGAATTCCATTTCTACATTCTACCTTTCTTCATATCAATGGTACCCATTTCAATTTCTCTCTTGGGATACCCGAACTAATAAAAAATAACGTTCCCATGAAAATTTCTCGATATTTTCTCGCGCCGTAGTTCCTGGACATCTTTGTCCGCCGTAGGAAACAAATTACAGCGCGCGGTTTCCACGCGGCAAGTATTAAAGAGCGTTCTACGGAAATCAATGGGCACTATATATTCGCGCAACCAAATCGAAGGCTTATCGCCCGGTTCAATAAGGATCCAGAGGAGACATACGGTGCTATTTCGTTACAATCGAAAACTCGGACCAGTCACCGAATCCCTTTTCGTTCTTCTCGAAATAAGTAGATAGTCACCGTGAACGGTCGAATCCCTTTCTGCTTTTCCGGACGATCGTCTTGTCGGATTATTTTGCTCGTTGACTACTACCTTTTAGAATAAATAGCAGCGCTCTGCGACGCTGTCGGCTGCGATTGTAGTTCCTCAAACGGTTTGGTAGAATTGTGGAAGTGATCTCATTCGGTAATGGAAATCCTTTGCAGGATTTCTTTTTATATTAAATTCTTCCGACGAATCTTGGTATTCGTTCGTGCCTTCGGAGTTGTTGATGATTTGTTTTTAATTTTTTTAATGGAAAGGTAATGAAGTCAAACTCTTTCAGAAGTTGAGAGATTTAAATTCATTCGTAGCAAACGTTAATAGATATACAATATTTCTAATGATTTTTTATCATTTGAAGTATAAATGTCGATCAATAAGGGCCTTCTTCAAGAAGCATAGACTAAATTATTGCCAATGATACAAACTATTTTGCGATTTTGGAATTATCCTTTTGCATCAATATTTTACCGAGACTCTTCGTTCCAGAAACTATTGACACGGGACATGGTTTGAAGAAAACAGCAAGAATGAAGAAGGGATTATGTACGGTACTGAAGTACCCTTAACGAGAAAGCAGGAAAATATACGTGGTCGATCAATGAAAAGATTACTTGAATACTTGCAAACTGTACGGATGTATTGGGTTTCCAGGGATGCTCTACCTTTTATGTATGCCGTACCTTTTCTTTTTCCCAAACTGTGTATTTATAGATATTAGTATTACGCTTTGACATTTGTTTGCTTTGAAACGTCTTGGCTTTAATATTTTATCGCGCAACAACTTTGAGCTACTGAAATTTCAACAGTGGAATCTTGGCAGTAAAGGGACATTGAAGCTTTTCAACTTCCGAGTGTAGAAATTTCAGGAGTGTACGTTGAAACATAAATAAAGAAGAGCTTCGCCAACTACCAGCTCAGAATGCTCAGAATTTAGGAATTTCAAAGCGCAGACATTTCAGAGATTGAAAAATCCAAGATGTTGAAATATCAAAGCATAAATCTTAAAGACCTTGAAGCATTGAAATCTCAAAGTGTAGAAACTCCAAAGCATTGAAAGTTTAAAGCTTAAGAAGTTCAAGTCGCTGAAATTTTACAGTATAGAAAATTGGAAGTGTTGATATTTTTAAATTTTTGAGCTTCGAGACATGGAAATTTCAGAACACGTTATACCATCATCCTAGACATTTATGTATGTTGCCACGCTTTGATAGTTCTGTGCAGTGAAATTTATTGGAGAAATTTGAACCGTAAGAAATTCCTCTCCGTCAAATCACAAAGCCTCGAAATTTGAGTAGAAAACTGTGCGAGCCACCTATATACTTTCCTTTACCAATCTTCTGTCATCGTGTCGTTTCCCAAAAAGATTCAAGTATCGCAGAAATTAGGTCATACTCATATTATTCATCTGGTATCCAATTAATTTGGAAACATTGACATAGTATTAATAGCAGCTGTAGTAGATAACATTTTCCAAATAAAACATTGAGTAATACCGCACACTATGTTTATACATCATTCATTGTTTCTAACACATAATTTACTTTATGGTTGAATACTTTACCACCAAACTGGCAGTGCTTATAGACAACCAAACGTTGCTGACTCAATTCCTGTTAAATTAAGAATATCAAGATGTTTTTTTTTAAACTGTGGAAAATGGACTGCTTATATTTTCATCAGATTTTAAGTTAACGCAATAAAACCAATTACCCTAATACAGGGGTCGGCAACCTGCGGCTCGCGAGCCACATGCGGCTCTTTGGATGTGAAGCTGCGGCTCTTCAGTTCCATACGCAAATATTATTTATTTTATTAAAAAAAAAAAAAAAAATTAGAAATCGTTCTGAATCGATTAACGAGGATTAGACACCGATTCTATCTCTCGCAACGCCGCCTAACGGATCGTGAACCATCTCGGCGGAAAGTGCGGCTAAATTTATCCAAATTATCTAAAACGATGCAAAGCTAACGCTCACATTGAATTTGTTTGCCAAATGTATGTTATTGTTTTTTTTATTTTAAGTACAAGTTACATTGTTTAGTAAAGTTTAAATTTTCTATGTTATATTATATATATTATCTAATTTGTTTTGAAAAACACTACTTATATATGAATAAATAGATATTTTTTCTTCTGAATAAATAGATTAGTTTTTTTTTTATCAAAAACCTTTATTTATGCGAGTACTATTTATTGTTGGGAAGAAAAAATTTTGTGGCTCTTTAAAAACTTTGAAATTTTGTAAATTGTAATTTTTGACTCTTCCGACTCAAAAGGTTGCCGACCCCTGCCCTAATACAATGAGTCGAATAGTCTCAATCAGATGCATGTAGATAAATTTCCTGGTTGGTATTGCTGGAAACGAACGATTTTAATTCCGGAGAAGAGTCACATATTCGACGTGATTACCGAGGAAACTATAGCTAATTTAACTTAGTAAGTTATGATAGAATTATGATGCTCGAAAGGTTATCCCGCACGCTTCGCGTATGGTTCTCGGGTTAAATGTTAGCCCGCAACGTAATTAAGTGCCTAAAAATGCAGCATACAGGGTGTCCCAGCTAACGTGCACGTCCCTGAACCGGGTGATAGCTGAGGTAATTCTAATATAGGGAAGTGACATTCGTAATGTCGTATCTTAATTCGTGATGGAGTTATTAACGAAAAACGATAGCGAATCATTGGACTCCGTTGGGCCCAGCGGCGCGACAGTTCCTACTGGCACAGTACCCTATTGGTGCAGACCTTCTACTGTCGCGCCGCCGGACCCAACGAAGCCCTCCGATTGGCTATCGTTTTTCGTTAATAACTCGGCCCTAAATTAAGATACGGCATTACGAATGTCACTTCCCTATATTAGAATTACCTCAGCTATCACCTGGTTCAGGGACGTGCACGTTAGCTGGGACACGCTGTATATGTATTAGATCGTCGAGAAAAGAAATCTTAAAAGAGGGAAAAAGAAAAATAATTCTCCAGACGCGGAACGCAATGGAGAAAAAGAAGATTCCGATCTTCATAAAAAGATAGAGAGAACTCGGCCAAGAGATCCTCAAAGAAGGATGTTGACGATCGGTAAATAACGGCGAAGATTTGTAACTGCGTTATTTTCACTGTTTACTCTGACTTAACGGGGTGAACCTCTCTTTGAACGATGTGATTAGAGAATAAGACAGACACTTTAAGTTAATGTATACAGGGTGTAACATATCATCGGGGCCCCTTTTACAGAATGGATAGTACGCACCAAATGGTAAAAAAAGGACCAAGGAAGTTAGGTCCGAAAATCACACCCTAACGAGTTACAACCCCATTTGTAAAAAATTTTTAAAAAATCATATCTCCGAAATGGTAGGTCGTAGAGGACCGATTTTGATTGCAATATAACCGGAAGAGACCAATGTTTACGAATAAAAATATCACTATCTACGCAAAGGAAGATTTAGTGAATGCCCTTAATGTTTCCCAAGTTGTTATAAACGTGCTACGATATAGGTAATCGACGTTGTTTGGATTAAACAAGAATAAATGCTATTTAACAGCAATAGCCGCAGCAATTATATTTTTTTCTATTATCTTTGATCTTCTCCGGTTATATTGCAATCAAAACCGCTCCTCTCCGACTTACCATTTCGGAGATATAATTTTTTAAAAATTTTCTACAAATGGGGTTGTATCTCGATAGGGGATGATTTTCGGACCTAACTTCCTTGGTCCGTTTTTCACCTTTTGGTGCGTACTATCCATCCTGAAAAAGGGTCCCCGATGATATGTTACACCCTGTATATCTGTTTATTTCTAAGACCTAATGTTTTCGATAGTTAGAGGTAAGTTTGTTTCGTTTTAGAGTTCGTTCTGCTCTGATATGTACGATGGTTGAATTTGTTCTGTCGTTTCTGCCGAAGTCCTCGATCCGTGTTTTTGGGCAAGTCGGTGGGAGTGGGAAAAGTGTCGCTAGGAGATTTTGTTGTGAATTTTTAATTGGTTAGGGAAAATGATGGGTGGAGACATGGAAAAACTGAAGGGATGTAGGTAGGAGGGAAGTTCTCGGAATCGGCAGGTCAATTATGTCGTTTTGTAAATTCGCAGAAATGTACTGTCGGGTTAAAGGACCGATGGTTTGCGCGTCACCTGGGCGGTGGACGGTCATCTGGCCTACGGATGGTCGACATCATAAATCGAGTACCGTTCGCTGGTCGGTTTCTAGCCGCGGTACCTGCTTTCCTTTTTATAGCGTCAACAAAGGATAACAAGAAAATTCCTCGAACTGAAGAGAAATAAGGGTTGGACGAAGGGAGTCTGAAAATGCCAAATATTCAACAGAAAATAAGGCTTCATAATAAATCATTTTTTTAACCGTTCAGCTATGGCCATGAATTACTAATTAATATAATTGAACGATGATCCAGCTGTTGGATAAAAAATTTAAGTATTGGTTGTGTAGAAAGCGATTGATGTTATTATTCATATCACTAACATCTTTTTTACTTCAATAGTAATATCTTTGAATAATTTAACCGTTTTACTGCTACGCGGCGCAAAAGCGCTGCTAGCAGTAAAACGGTTAAACAATATCATAACATAGGAGAATAGCTATATATGTATGTATACCCCGGATTATGCGGATTTTTTTATGCACAGTTTGAACATACGCCATTTCGTTTTACGCAGTTTGTCCTTTGTCGCTTTTATTACTGATGATAATAAGACTGACTATAAAAAACCATAGTCTGAACATGAATGTCTGTTGTAATAGCATTTTTTTTGAAAATATAATTTATAAAATATACAAAAATTCTGTTATAAATAATAAAAATAACTGTTATAATAGGATTTCTTTTTGGAAATATAATTTATAAAATATAAAAAAAAATTACTTTTTGGCAACTTATATCGTTTGTTTTCCATACTGGTTACGCAGTTATCTTCCGAGAAAAAAAACACATACACGCAATGAAAAATTTACGAAAATCATGCGACGAGTATACAGCATGTATGCATACAGCATCCGCAATCCAAGGGTAAAACATTACCGGACGTACAGGTATTTCTGTAAGTCTGCAAAAAAGAAACTTATCGGAACCATAACGATCAAACAAATTGTGTAATTTGAGGTAATACCTGTGTTCCTAATTACAATACTTAGGTAAAATGAAATTGAACCACTGAGGCCAACACGAGAAATACAGGCGGTGCGATTCGGAAAGGGTTAATATGAACTGAAAGTAATCCGAGTTGGCTCAGAATGTGCTGGTAAAACGTTCAGAGGACTAATTGTAAAAGTTAGCACTGCTGAGATAGTCCTCTGTTTATAGAGTGTGTGGTTAATCTCGCCGTATTTCGTGGTAGTGGTAAGAAAAAAAAATCTGGATGTTTCTGCTTCGCTTTTTTGGCGTTCTTTTAGAGATTGTATCAAGAAATTCTAGGATATTTCGCTCCATTTTGCTTCTAAAATCCATGATTATCATCATCTGTACCGTATTCAAGAATATTACACTATTTCTGGAATTTATTGCAAAATAAAATCGTGTTTTTAATTTAGCGTTGTAAATGGCATTCTAATTACCTCGGGATTGTATATTTTTTAAGTTTTTCTAGTGTGTGAATGATTAGAAATTCAACACTTGAACTAAATGTTAATTAGATTTTCTATTATCTTCAGCTCACTCATTGATCTGTTACGTCGCCGCATCTAAGTGCCCTTTGTCAGTTCGACGCCAGGACGACGCACTTGAAAAACATATAAATTCCTTCAAGAAAGAACACTGCGATCGTCTTGGTCGAGACTGGCATATGGTATCGAAATAAACACATAAATCCCATCGAGCCGTTAAGAATATAAACTCTGAAACCCTTAAGATTAGAAAGTTCTAAACATCAGGTTTCATTAGATACAATGGAGACCTTGTCCACGAGAAAATGTAAATCTGGCACCAGACTCCGTCCTGTTCAAGAGACACTTGAAAGGGAAAGTTAGTCAAATCCTTTCTCAAGTGCATTCGTGTTAAGGGTGTTTGGATGCTGGATGAGGCCTTCATTGTTTTTCCGAAAACCGTTTCAAACCGACGTAGTGGGAGGGCCCAAAATCTTGTATATAATAATATGTATGTATATACTTGTGCCCTCCGCCACGAAGCTCAGTTAGAAAAGACAGTCAGTCAAGAGCCAGTTAGGCAGTTAGAAGGAGAGTCAGTTGAGTTAGTAAATCAGTCTTGGAGTGCAGTGAGTCTTCAATTCAGAGTTCAGTTAGTGCTACACCTCCAAATAAAGTTTAAGTGAAAGTCTTTACTCCAAAAATTCCTATCCAGAAAAATACCAAATAACCTTCACAGCCTTCACTTTACGTATAACTGAGGTAAAACCAGATCACGAGAGTTATTGAGAACCCGAGGTACTCAATTAAATCCGTTGCATTCGTGAGTAACTAACGTTAAACGGGATCCTTTCTGTCAATACTCGGTTCAGATCAAAACAGTCCGTAGCGAGTAATCGAGAGCGGGTAGACACTCGATTAAAACTTGTTTGGACTCGAGTACAGAAGAACCAGTGACATTAACACTTTCCATGCATAACGTCCAAAGACTAAACGCCTGATCCGGTTGTAAAATGAAAAGAAAGTCTGTAAATATAAATAGAATCTGTGAAACAAGTCCATGCAACATGTCTGTGTCAGTGATTTTAAATATTAAGTTAATGAAGAATATGTCGGCGCGTATCATTAATTAAATCGTGACTAAGATTGGGCAAGGTTCTGTCTTATGCCTTATCAGAGTCGTGGTTAGTTTTGTAATTGGTTTTCAAAAGCTCGATAAAGTAGATCACTATATTATCGTGTTAATAAACATGTTTGATACAGCGGATTAAGTTGGCCGGATATGATCGTCAATTGACATTCGACTGGCTTTTGAAAAATCAATTAGAAAAGAGAACAGAATACAAAACGAAGTCATTGAGACAAGACGTAGAAAATATTAACTGTTAACCACGAAACTGATCCGCCTCTTCTCTAGTCACGGCGTTGTTATATTGTAATAAGCAATCATGAGCCAACCAAATACAAGAAGAGCAGCAGCCTGTAAGAAAACCCTTGCTAGACAAACCGAAGAAGTAAACGGTCTTCCTGCTCGGAATCCGACAAATATATCGCCAGTGTCAACTATCAATTAGCCTGAGTTCATCATTACCACGACCTCATCCCTTCATCATCACCATCTTGACAGTAGTACGACTCAGCTCCATCCCGAGTGAATTGGCCTGACCATTGACTCACAAGGGGGCAAAATTCTGACTTTGCGAAAGAATTCGAAGGCGCACCGTTTTCGTAACCTCGAGACGTAACGTATAGTCAAGACATAACATATCAGAGAATTGATCACTAATAAAATACCGTGATAGAACACGGAAGTTCAAGAGTCGTAAGAGAATTAACTATATTTAGCTATTATTCAATGCATTTGGAAAATTTAATTAAAAACTCATAATTGAAGAAGACGTTGTAATCGATAATCCATAAAACCTTAAAGGATGATAACTTGATAAAAATAGGTCAATCTTCGAATTAACCATACCTAGAAAGATAGAAAAAGTCTCCAGTACTATCGCGCATACATATATTTATTTTTATTGAATCGTGCGATAATATTTGTATAATTCTCGCGTAATGATGATTGAACAGCTGACTAGAAAATCGGCTATTTTTTTAAAAACATCGAATTGCGAATCTCTTTAACCAAAACTATAAGAAAATGCCCTTATCAAATAAATCATACAATGGAATACGATGAACGATAACATTTTATAATACAGACAATTAAAATTTAAAAATGTTTTTATAATCTTTCAATTGCGATCGAATTTCCCGTGAAGCGCGATTTAAACAGTGAAAGGCGTGTACGTTAATTCAAGGACTCTATATGTACAGAAGACGGTTTAGGAGTACTTTTTAATGGTCGAAAAATATTAAAGGAAAAAACGCCGCTCGGGATGAGCGAAGATATAAAATTTACCCAGTCGCTGCACGAAAAATCCAGGACATTTCTACGTCATGCGTTCTAGAATCTCGCATTCACAGAAATTTCTCTGTGTACCCCAGATGCACAAGAAACGTCAGAATGCAATAGAATTCGCGAGTTTTTTAAATTAACAGATAACGAAGTGACAAACGAAATTGGTATGAAAAACCGAAGCATTCAGGGACACCGGTTTCAATGTGAAAATTGCAGAGCGCGAGAGCTTGGGAAAACATTGAATGGAAAGACGAATTAGGGAACATAATCGAAAGCAACGGAAAGTTAGAAAGAAACCGGACAACACGGATCACGTAAGTTGAATTAGAAGGGTCGGCTTCGGTAAGGACGAGCTGGCTAGGAAAAAAGCAGGCACAAAGCCAGAGAGCCAGAAATAGACTTAGATTAATTTATAAAGTCGGAGGAAAGAAGTGAGAATGGTGACGGAGAAATAGATGGGGCAAAAGTAACGAAGATGCCGCGACAGACAAGAAAAAGCTGTAGTCATGTGGAAAGAGTTACCAAGGAAACGAGCTTTTCTATGGGTCTTCGTTTATCACTCTGTTATGGATACAGGATGAACGCAATTTGGTTATTGCTTATGCTCGTAACATATAGTCTGACTTATTGTTAATAAACTTATATACTTTAAATTTAAGTCGCGTTTGAGAATTGATAAGATATCAAGTTGAGACAGAATTAACTGGTTTATTAGGAAAATAAGGAAAAGATTTGCAAAGAGTGTCTCATTTTAATCAATTCATCAATATATCAGTAATAATTATTTTTTAATTTTTTGGGCGTCGTATAACATAATTTGTAGGTAGAGATTCACGCGACTTGAAAGTGCTAGGTAGGTACTTAAATTTCGGCGCATGAAAATTTCACTCAAGTTTCCATGCGTTGAAACTTCTAGGCATCAAGATTTCCATGAATTAAAACCTGTATACACTGACATTTCTGTGCACGAAAATTTCTATGCATTAAATACTTACGCAACATACAATACATTTCTAGTAAAATTAAAAACATTGTTAATTACAGCTAAAAATAATTTCCATATAAGTGCATATCTACAATCAAAAAATACACGTAGACCAACTGCTTCTAAATACGTACGACATTAATCATAACCGTACATGTTAACGCTGGACAAGGTTTAATTACACGAGCGCTTTAAATGTGATTATAATACGTGTCACACATGATTGATTAGAGATTTCTTTTTCGTTGCGCAATGAAGTTGCCGTATTATCTCGTGGAGCGGTCGGTCGCCTCCGGTTGCGCGTAAGATATTGCACGCCGGAAGAGAATTCAGTCCGACGCCAAAGAAATGTGGTAACCATAGATCGCATTCCTTCCCCTCGTACTTTCTGCGCGTGAAAATCTGCCCTGATAGAAGTATTTATACGTCCACCCTGAAATATGGGATTTCACTGCTTTTTCGGAGAAAATGAAGTAAACCAACACCATTCGACATTCGAGAAGCTGGAATACGAGAAACAAGGACGTTTGCAAATTATTAAAAATACTGTACTTTGGTATTATCAATAAGTAGTTCTTATATTTTACTTAAATTTTAATATTATTTAAGGAACTTTGATCAATAAACTTTGATCTCTTCTGGTTGTATTGCAATTGAAATCGGTCCTCTTCGACTTACTATTTCGGAGATATAATTTTTTTTTAATTTTTTACAAATGGGGTTCGGACATAACATTATTGGTTTTTTGCACCTTTTGGTGCATACTATCGGCTCTGAAAAAATATCCCCGATGTTATGTTACACCCTGTATAATTCCTTTCATTAATAATTTCATTTCACTTGTTGCAGGTACGTTCTATCACTCTCTGTTTGAGAAATTCACCCCTTTCCAGTAAATCAACGGTAACTATTATCTTCCAGTACAATCACTTCTAATAAAATACAGGTACAGTCTGTTCGCATCGTGTTTACGCTACAATTTTTCGCTTTACACGCAATAGGATTTCCGAGTACGAAGAAATTCGTGTTTTTAACACAATGTGAAAGCTACTAGCTGAAATTAAACGCCCGAAAACGCGTGACAAATTAGACCACCCTGACAAAGTCACGCGCTTTCAAGTGAGAACTGCAACATGTAAGGGGATGCGCTGGGCATCTCATGTTCAGGGCAGGACGTATTGACCTTGCTTTACGAATAGATGTTTTCTTTCTTTTAATCGTCAGAGTCATTCTTTTACTTATCCTCGATTCTCCTGACAATACTTTTATTCATTTCCTTCTATTTCCTTTTCCCTAGCGATAATCTTTGCTTTTGCTATCCTTACCTTTTTGCTCTTTCTCCGATCTATGCCCTACAGAAATAAATAGAGCGTGTGTACGGAGTACACATGTCAGAAGTGAAACTTCTTTGGCAACCTTAATTTAAAATTTATTAATTAATAGTTAATAGATGTCAGAGACTAAAGAGGCGATACAAAGTGAAATATTTACGGTACATAAAGGATTTAGGCATAGTATTGAAAGGATGTAAATGAGAAAAATTTACACAAATTATAAGTCCCATATTCTTTTGATTTATTTCTTCGATATTAACAACATTATCTGATGGTGTTTGTAGTGGTATGGTTGTCACTAAAGCCTTATGGTAACTAAATCAGCAAAAAGCATCGAAAATGCAAAGGTATAGACCAAGTACAAGAGGATGTGACTTTGGAATAGCTTTCTCGTTAACATAAACTTGATTATACGAAGTGTTTGAAATCGAACAAATGCGAGCAAGTACAAATTATTGTACAGCATCGACACGATGCTATCGCTAAGTAAATATATTAAATTAACTAAATATTCCAAAAAATTATGTCTCCTCATTTAATTAATAAATCTGTTTCGTGCTCGACTAAATGTACTTGGTGGCCCGCTTTTTACAAAGCTTGATGTCCAAAATGTAACGTAACAGATATTTGTACTCATTTCTAAATAAACAATTCGGATGCATGTGAGTGGAAAAATTTAACAAGTTAACAATCTGGATGTGTCTGAAAGAAAATTACACATACATATTGCCATGTGTTTCAACGATTGATGATAACATAAATTAATAAGATACTTCATGAGATATTTAGAGGATTTTCATTCAGCACAATAAGAAGCCCGCTGTATACTGTGTTTTAACAACTCTCTTTTAATGTCGAACATCCCGAACTATTTAAGCTTATTTCTCACCATCGAACCTTCGTAAAAAGCGGGCCACCAAGTACATTTAATAATACATTAAACAGATTTATTCAGTAAATCAGGAGACATCATTTTTTGGGAAATAGTATTGTGTCGTTGTTGTACAATAATTTGTACCTGCTCGCATTTGTTCGATATCAAATACTTCGTATAATCAAGTTTATGTTAACGAGGAAGCTATTCCAAAGTCACATCCTCTTGTACTTGGCCTATACCTTTGCATTTTCGATGCTTTTTGCTGATTTCACTTCATTCGTAGAATATTGTTAAGTATAGTAATGGTTTTATTAAAATACTTGTTTTTAAAGTAATAATGTTTTTAAAGAATAACGGAATGCAGGTACCAAAGAATAAATAAGGGAATACATGAATGAAGGAATAAAAGAATGTAGGAAAATAAAGGAATAAACGGATCTGATTAATATGGTGATATGATGATGATATACGATGATGTGAAGGAATATACCAAATTTTCCTTTAAACGTTATTTCCTTTTAAGAAATATAGTAATAAGAATTATGCATTTAAAAATTTCAAAAAGTTTTTTAAAGAAGTGATACAAAAAAACAGAGACTCCTCCGGATCCAGGAAAAGTTCAATCCGTAGGTGCGTTTCAGGTCAAGTATACAAGGTTCTCGCAGCACGTTAGACATTGTTTAAAAACTTGCATATATTGTGGGTAATATTGAAAACGAAAATACATTTGAAGGAATTACCAAAATATTAAACGTTTAATTATTGCAAGATAGTGCAGGATTTGTATAGGTTTAGTTTTTAAATTCTTAATTGGAAAATTATAATAAACATAGAAGTGTACAAAAACGGTTTAATTACACAAAACCATGTTATTAAAAATGTCTAAATTTCAAATTATTGTTTGTATGAATTGTTGAAGAACGCTTTTGATTTCTAGAACTTTTAGAACTTCAATATGGTCCTATGTATATCCCTGAAAATGTTTTTCAAATTACGTACAATAACGTCATCGTGTCTTCTAAACGTACCTATACTTCAACAATCTATTTGTAGAAAAAATAGTTTTTTTGAAATCATGAATTGTTTTATTACCGTGGCATCTTCTGATCTAATTTTACAGTATACCTGCAGAAACGTATACTAATTTCATTGTTAAGATGTGTAGGTAATATCATTACACTGTTACAAACAGATACGGAACAATTTATAGATGCGATATCCAAGATAGTAAAGTTTCAATGCAAAACATGTAACAAAAATTTGTTAACTGTACCGATAACTACACGTTTCGGACAGACTCAAAAATTTGCTGACTTTATCACGGAAGACCTGTTTACAGAGCAATTTGATTATGTACTAAAAAACAGTTTGTAGAAATTTGAAGAGACGCTTTGACATGTATCGAAGTTCTAGAAACTAAATACCTTTTTATAACAATTTAAGCAACCATTATATTAAATGTATAAATTATTGATAACAGTTTGATATTTTCTGAATTACGTACTAATCCGTGCATCACGAAGGTGTCTTTCTTTCCCTCTCTTTCGTATAATTCGTTCTCTTTGTGGCGCACTATGTCTCGGGATATCAACAACAATACATTCGACTGCATACTTTGTCTCTATCTTTCTGTCGCCCCGTCGTGCTCGCGCTAGCCAAACACACGAACGTGGGCCGACCAAGCATGTGTGATAGCACGTTTGACGACGAGGAAGGTATCAATGCGAAATTCATCATCGTCCGAATTTGTCTTGCATAAGAGCCTTTCTTTTCTTCGTTCTGTCTGTCGCGCTTGCAGTGCTCGCACTACGATCGCCGAGAGTAAGTGCGACGGTGTGTCTTTGCCGGTCGCCGCGACTCTTTCATTTGATTCGAAACATTTTTCTAATCATTTTATCGGGCATTTAACACTTAGGTATGTCCAATATTTGATCCCACAGTGTCGCTGAATTTTAATTAAATAGAAATGGAATAATAATTAGATGTTTCTTATTCATTCATTTCGCATTATATTAATCCCCAGAATTCAATATTTCGCGAAATTTATTCCATATTTACCGAGACAATATTGTAACTTCTAATAAATAATTGATAAACATATTATAATTGTCATACTATATCAATTTATTGAAAATCTATGATGGGATAAAAAATTAGCAAGAAATATTAAATGTCTAATAAAATAATTCCAAATGTCCCGAAGAATTCGAATGAACGATCGCGTACGACCAAGGCGCACCGACACACCTAAGGTCGGCCATCGTCTGTGAGCCGCGATCGGAGTGTCTCTTTATTTTTCCGGCATGTCTCCAACAGATTACATATAAAAATCTTCATTACCGACAGAAAAATTATCGTCGCATGGTATGAAAATCTGTTAGTTCGGTTTGACACCGACAGAACTCGCATAGTCGAAAGTGTGACACTGGAAAAGACGAAGCAGACGACTTGTGGCATAAAAAACACGATCTTTTGACATCAAATATCTCGTTACTGGGTGGACCAATGTTTTTGTAATTAGTCTCAATCGACTCGTCTCGACGCTCCGTATAAGAACATCATCGCACTTTTTGCGAAATTTGCCGCTTTCATGCCGTTTGAATACCCCGAAAACCCCGATCAAATATTTCAGGAATAAAGTCAAGGGTCTTCTCTCGTACCTGGCTCGAGACAAGACCTCGTCTCTTGATATGAAATATAAGTTCTTTTTTCTATATTTTCCAACTATCGTGTAAAAATAGCATCTATTGTGGTTCCAGATTTAGTTGTCGACATGTTAGGATTATCATTTAATTGCAGATTAAATTTTTCATATAATAAATATATATCACTAGTCACTATAAAAATATTTGAATAAAAAGCGTTACCAACACAATATAAGAACATGTGACTTAACACGAGGTTATAGAATAATATTCCAGAGCGGTATGCCTACTTTCTAAAATACAACGCATGTCCACACGTCCTCAAGAACGAATATACCACAAAGAGGAGAAAATAACATTTCTATAGTGTACAAGTATTGTAGGGTCAGGGAATACAACACGAATACAAACACAGATATATTTATTAATTAAACAAGAAGATTAAAATAAACACTATCCCAGACATAGACGCGACGGATACAGGTCGTACACACAGCCTGAGCTCTCTCTCTCTCTCCGTTCTCTCTCTCTCCGTTCTCTCTCTCTCTTTTCTAGTCCCTTGTTACCAACCTCCACCTCCTTCCCAACTTGTTCCTCCTCTTCTCCTTCGTTTTCTTTGTTGTCTCCGATGCTTAGTTCGGTCGATCAGCAGCTTGCGGCCTTAAACACCTACTTGGTTGGTGCCCTCGACCGGATCTGCCTGGTCCTTACGTTTCCTGCTAGGCGGCCCACTGCTCCCTGGCTGACGCAGGAGATTCGCTCCCTTATGAGGGAGCGTGACTCCTGTAGGCGAGCCTTTATCCGCACAGGTGATACCTGGATCCAGGCTCGCTACAAGTATCTTAGGGGCAGAGTGTGTTCGCTGGTTAGGACTAGTAGGGGGGCGTATATCGATGCGACTCTGAGTGGTGCCTCCTCGTCTTCGGATGCCTGGCGAAGGCTCAAGGCTCCTCGCGTCGTACGGTCCTCTGAGCACTTCCGTCTCCCCCTCTCCATCTCCCTTTCTCAGCTTAATGCTCACTTTTCCTCCTCTTTTCAATCATCGACGTCTACTTTCCCTTTGCATCACTCCCTTCTCTCTGAGCTATCAGTCTTCTCCGATTCTCGTTTCTACTTTTCGTACATTACTCCTGAGTCTTTCTCAGCCTCCCACTCTTTATCTTTCTTCTCTGTTCTTCCCTCCGACTCTCTCCCGCCTCGATTTCTGAGACAGTGTTCACCTTTCCTCTTCCCCTACCTCCTGGATCTGTTCAACCTTTCTTTATCTTCCTCCATTTCCCTTCCTGCTGGAAATCGGCCCATATACTTCCTATTCCGAAAGTCTCCTCCCCCACCACTGCGGCTGATTTCCGCCCCATCTCCATCCTGCCTGAGTTCTCCAAAATTCTTGAAAGGATTGTTCTCAGGCAGCTCCTCCCCTACCTTTCCTCTCATAATCTCCTTGATCCCACCCAGTACGGTTTCGTTGCTGGTCGCTCCACTCAGAGTGCGCTTCTCAAGATCGTCGAGGATGTCCGCGGGGCTATTGATGTTCGTATGGTCATGGTATTGGTTTGCTTTGACTTTTTCAAGGCCTTTGATTCTGTTGACCATGCGATCCTCATGACCAGGCTGGCATTCCTCGGGTTGTCCTCCTCTGTTCTTGCATGGTTCTCCTCATACCTCTCAGGTCGGAAGCAAGCTGTGTTCTCCGACGGCGCTCTCTCCTCTTGGTCCCCTGTCTCATCTGGTGTTCCACAAGGCTCTGTCTACCTTGCAGACATCAACTCCGTTCTCTCTGAGGTTAAGATGGTTAAGTACGCATATGACGTGTAGCTCTACGCTCACTGTCTCCCTACCGACTTTTTGACTATCATCTCGCATCTTAATCTCAACATTGAGCGTTTGGTTAGTTGGTGTGCCCGCAACTCCCTCACCCTTAACCCCTTCCCTTACGATCTAATTTCCAATTGTGCGGGCCGAAAGCGACACCAAGGTCGGTCGCGCGCAGGGACATAAACAGCTTGGCTCAGCGTTCGAAACTGTACAAATCGCAAACTTCCTATGATTTGTATATACACGTGCGCGGTACAATTAACTTTGCAAGATGATTGATAAATAAATGCGGTTGATTATTAAACAAAAAAAGATTATTCGTGTTTGGTCCGATAACCTTGCGACGCCTCTGAGGCGTCTTATTCGTGTTTGGTCCGATAACCTTGCGACGCCTCTGAGGCGTCATTGTAAGCTAAGGGGTTAATCCCTCCAAAACCCAATCCATAATCTTTGGTTCCTCACGCTATGTTAACGCTATCTACTCTTCTCCCCCGCCTCCTATTGTGGTTGATCATGTTTCTATTCCTCTCACCAATTCCGTCAAATCACTAGGAGTGGTTCTCGGCTCGACGCTGGACTGGCGCGGACATGCGATCACCATCTGCGGGAAGATACGACGGACGCTTTATCTTCTTCGTCGTAATGGTTTCGCCCTCCCGGTTCGCACAAAGGCGGAACTAGTACGCTCTCTTGTCCTCCCCCACCTTGACTACTGTGCGTTGGTCTATCGCGACCTTGGGGTGGTGGAGGACATCCGTCTCACACGGGCTTTCAATGCGGCTTTGAGATTCGTCTTTGGTGTCTCCCTGGACGCTCACGTCTCCTCTCTATACTCTCGCCTTGGATGGCTCCGGCCGTCCGTTCGGCGCGACTTCTTCCTGGGCGTTTTTGTGTATGACAGGCTTCACCCCACTTCATCTGGGTTTTCGGATCCATTTTCGTCTATTTATTTCTCCATGGGAGACAGTGGGATAAGATCCTCCAGTCGCACCACCGCTCGTCCCCTCACATTGCCAAGACACGGCACGGTCGCTATGGGCCAATCACTGGCTGTCGCGGGGGCCCGGTTTTGGAACGGCCTTCCCTCTGAAGTGCGTTCCTCTCCAACGAGGGCTGCCTTTAAGAGGTGCCTTTACCAGCCTTTACCAGCCTCGTCGTCAAAGGTGTCTTTACCAGCACCTCTTATCCCTTGCCTCTTAGGCGCCTCCTTGCGTTTTCTTCTTTTTTTCCTTATTTTACTTATTTACGTCACATTTCTTCTCACCTTAATTTTTATTTTATTTTATTTTACTGTTACTTTATATCATATTATTATTATTGTTCTTTCTTTTTCTACGCTGTATAGTCTATGTTCCTTCGTTCTCACTTTCACTCTTCATTGTAGCATTCATCATGTCATTTACTCTTATTATTATTGTTATTTTTTATTTTATTTTGTTATTGTAATAATTGTTGTACATTTTCTTTTCTTTGTATATATATTTACTATGTTGTTCTCTTGTCCTTAGAGGGGCCGTGCCCTAGGATGTAAATATACTATTCTATTTTATTCTATTCTATTCCCGTCGTAGTTCGTTTTCGTTTCGCGCTGGCCCTCGACTGCCCGCGGCTGCTAATGCGACGAAAACGGCTCGTCGCCGAAAAACAAATGCCGATCGCACGATTTCTCGCACACCACAGAATAGTATGCTTTTTATATCTTTCTCTTTTTCTCTCGGGCTATCCGTCCTTTATTCTGATGCTCATATTATTATTATCATGGCGCTCGTATTATTATTATCGTGACGCTCATATTATGATTATTGTGACGCGACCTTGAAATTTTACCCTCAACGCGCGCAAAGAAGTTTCACTTCAAAATGTTTCGAATAAAATGAAACAGTCGCTGCGGCCGGCAAAGACACACCGTGGCACTTACTCTCGGCGAACGTAGTGCGAGCACTGCGAGCACGATAGGCAGAACGAAGAAAAGAAAGGCCCTAATGCGAGACGAATTCGGACATTGATGAATTCCGTATTGATACCTTCTTCGGTCGACAAACGTGTTGTCACACATGCTTGTTCGTGTGTTTGGCTAGTGCGAGCGCGACTGAAAGATAGAGACAAAGTATGCAGTCGAATGTATTGTTGTTGATATCCCGAGCCATAATACGCCACGGGGAGAACGAATTATACCAAAGAGAAGGAAAGAAAGACACCTTCGTGATGCACGCGTTAGTACGTCATTCGGAAAATTTCAAGGGGTTATGAATAATTTAAAAATTTAATATAATGATTTCTTAAGTTTTTGTAAAAATCTATTTAGTTTCAAATTTCTACAAACTTTTTTTAGTACATAATCAAAGTGTTCTGTAAATTGGTCTACCATGTTTGGTTTTGGTCCACCAATTTTGGGACACCCTGTATAGGACCATATTGAAGTTCTAAAAACCAAAAACATTCTTCAACAACTCATAGAAACAATTATATTAAATTTAGACATTTTTCTTTCGATGCTTTTTGTTTAATTAAGCCGTTTTTGTCCACTTCTATGTTTATTATAATTTTTGAATTAGGAATTTAAAAACTAAACGTATACAAATTCTGCACTATCTTGCAATAATTAAATGTTTAATATTTTGGTAATTCCTTCAAATGTGTTTTCTGTTTCAATATTACCCACAATATATGGAAGTTTTTAAAACAATTTCTACAATGCTGGGAGAACCTTGTACACAAGACCTGAAACGCACCTAGACTGAAAGTTTACTGTCTCCGGAAGAGACGCTGATTTTTCGTATTCACTTCTTCAAAAAACTTGTTGAAATTTTATAAATACAAAATTCTTATTACTATATTTCTTAAAAGGAAATAACGTTTAAAGGAAAATTTGTTATATTCCTTCACATAATCATGTATCATCGTCATATCACGATATTAATCAATTTGTTTATTCCTTTATTTTCCTACATTCTTTTATTCCTTCATACCTGTATTCCCTTATTCTTTAATTCCCTGATTTCATTAATAACAAGTATTTTAATTGTAAGGCATAGATCGGAGAAACAGGAAAGTTAAGGACGACGAAAGTAAGGATTGTTGTTACGGGAAAAGGAAATGCTCAAAATGCATCGAAAATGCAAAGCTATGGGCCAAGTACAAGAGGAAGTTACATTGGAATAGATTGCTCATTAACAAAATAAATAAATCTCATTTTACACAGGATTTGAAATCAAACAAATGTGAGCAAGTACAAATTATTGTACAGCAACGGCACAATACTATCGCTAAGTAAATATATTCAATTAACTAAATTTCCCAAAATATGGTGTCTTCTCATTTAATCAATAAATCTGTTTACTGCTCTATTAAATGTACTTGGTGGCCCGCTTCTTACGAAGCTTGATGTCCAAAACGTAACGTAACAAATATTTATACTCATTCCTGATTTAATATATTAACAATCTGGATGTGTTTGAGAGGAAATTACATATACATATTGCAGTGTATCTCAACAATTGATGTTAACATAAATTAAAAAGGAACAACGTGAGATATTTAAAGGAATTTCATTCTGTACAGTAAGACGCCCACTTTATACTGTGTCTTAACAACTTTCTTTTAATGTCGTTATTAATTAAATGAGGAGAAATCATTTTTTGGGAAATTCAGTTAACTACATATATTTACTAAGGGGATAGTATTGTGTTGATGCTGTAGAATAATTTGTACTTGTTCTAATTTGTTTGAATTCAAATATTTCGTATAATGAAGTTTATGTTAACGGGCAAGCTATTCGAAAGTCACATTCTCTCGTACGTACTTGGCCTATACCTTTGCATTTTCGATGCTTTTTTGAGGATTAATAAATATCATAAATTCCTAACAAATTTTATGCACATGCTACTCTCATTTTTGTTTAAAATTATTTTATTTTTCTTAATCTACCAGTTTGTTTGGCATTGAATAAATAACTAACTATAAACTCGTCAGTTCTGATTAAAACATACAGCGAACACACTATTATGTTTTTGCGTGCGTGTATGTAAATGTTCCAAGAAATGAATATTACGAATAGTAAAAACGGATAAAGGTATGATTGGATTTTGAAAAAGTTGCAGCGATCTTCCGTGAAATCTCTTACTTTATTGTCCAGCCTTTAAGCGATATTATCTTAGGCGAAATAGCTACTTCTTCGAAACTTAGCTTTACCCTCATTTCTCGCGATAGTACATCAAGAAAATCGATTCGTGCTGAACTCCGACTAAGGTTAACAGTCGCTCAAAGGAAAAGACGACGACGCACAAAGCGTAGGGAAAATAAGATTGTCGGAATGTCATGGTGTGAAGAAAATTACTTGTTTCATATTCAGCAATGTTTAAAAATATTGCCAAATTTTCGTTCTTTTGTACTGTAGTTCATGGAAAGAGTTAGAAATTCGGGAATTAGTATACATGATACATACTTTATTCTTTTCGTGATTTTTAAACGTTTCGTTTGATTTTGTATATAAGAATGGTTATTTATTGATAAATAGTATAACCATGGAGTACGTAACAGTATGTAACTTGTGAGAATGCCACATGAAAAATTAAAAATATACAGGGTGTAACAAAAATTCTGGGACACTTTTTCAATATCGATAGTATGCACCAAAAGATGAAGAAAAGTCTATAAAGTTTTGTCTAAAAACCACCCCCCATCGAGATACAACCCCTTTTGAAAAAAAATTTTTAAAATTCATATCTCCGAAATGGTACGTCGTAGAGGACCGATTTTGATTGCAATATAACCGGGAGAGACTAAAGTTTACGGAAAAAATATCACTATCTACGAAAAAGAAGATTTAGTGAGTGCCCTTAATTTGTCTCAAGTTGTTACAAATCTATTACGATATAGGTAATCGACGTTGTTTGGATTAAACAAGAATAAATGCTGTTTAACAGCAATATTCGCAGCAATTATATATTGTTCTATTTTCTTTGATCTTCTCCGGTTATATTGCAATCAAAATCGGTCCTCTACGACGTACCATTTCGGAGATATGATTTTTTTTTAATTTTTTACAAAAGCGGTTGTATCTGGATAGGGGGTGGTTTTTAGACAAAACTTTATAGACTTCTTTTCATCTTTTGGTATGTACTATCGGTACTGAAAAGTGTCCCAGAATTTTTGTTACACCCTGTATAATGGTGACAGATCAACAAAATTTGATGTTTTTATGACTCGAAGTATATACGCAACGGATATGTTACGCCCTGAAATTTGTTGTATTTTGAATTTATAAATGTTACAATTCTAATACTGTGAAATTTGTAATACTTAACGCTTCGAAAATCTTACACCTACAAACATTTGCCTTTTACACTTTCGAAATATTGAAATTTGTTCACTTTATAAAGTGTGTTAAGAGCACAGATATATTTTAATATTCCAACGACGATATTTGTTTTATTACACTGGAACCTACTTATTATAATATAATACTCGTTCGTATATACATGTGTATATATTTCTTTTTAATATTTCCCCTCAGCAGCACAACGACATAATGAATTTAAGTAAACAATCAGATGAATTTTATTAACTACCACCTTCCACTTTTGTAATCCCGAGTCCCATGACGATCAGACGAATTATCGTTAGGCTTAATCCATTAACGTCGGGAATCATCCTATTATCGATTCTCAAAACCTATAACAACTGTATAACGGGCGAGAGAATCGATATACAGGATAGTCGTCGTTATTGTATATACTACAAGGGATTAACATCCTTAATCCTAAGCAGACACATTACTAGCATGGGAACCCATCATCGTTCCCAGCGAATATTTAAAGACGCGTTTAACGCGCGTTCCACGCCATTAGAATTTTAAGCGACCTTTCGTTTGGCTTTGGAATTTTGTTCAGTACTTAATAATAAATTATTTAAACTACTGAATTATGCAGCGGACACTATCTACACTTGCAATTTTAGCAGTTATCTTAATACTAGACACGGTATAATAGCAGTTTAGGACCGGTGGAAATAATAAATTCCGTTCAGTAGTATAGGTCAATGTACGGTAATCACCGACGGCAGTGAACGTGTTAAGGGAATACCGACGTCTATATTCAGCCCGGTGTAAATTAGCACATTTTCAGCGCATTGTTCTTTGGAAGTATTAAAGTTGGAGTACTGACAGAATAATTACGCGAAATTCTGTATTATTAAGTGCTTGTGAAATTACTGTGCTGCGTTTTTTTATGCGGTGAAATAGATATGCTTTGAACGTTTTGCCGCCTGAAATATCCACGCGACAGTCCGAGTGTTTTGGAATTTTGACGTTTCTACGTGGATGCGGTATGTCATACAAGATTTTTGAATTTTAATTGGCCGATAGTGTCATGTTATCCAATTTCTAAACTTTTCCAGTTTTATCGTGACTGTGTTTACATGGAAATTTTTAATTTCAACAAGTTGGATTCTTCCCGTTAGAAACGGTGCGAATTCCTCTGGAAACAAAACTGAATCATCGATCTATTGTCACAGATGGTATGTGGCGATTTAGTAGGGATAGCTGCATTTGTTTCCGCGGATCATGTTTGTCAGTTGAATACGACATCTGTGAGATACGGGCGTTTCTTTTCACGTCATTAAAGGAAAGAGAATAAATGTATATATAAAATCTATGTCGGAAACCGAGAAGGAAGACCATTTAACTCTTCCGTTTCCCTGGCAAGAGTTTTCTTGCAGGCTCTTCTTCGATTCGGCTGACTCATACTTAACTTATTTTACAACACCGTGACTAGAGAAGAGGCGGAATCGGTTTCGTGGTTAAGAATATTTTCCCACGTCTTCTCTCGTTGACTATGTTTTATGTTCTGTTATTTCTCCAATTGATTTTTAAAAGTCACTCGAATATCAATTGACGATCATATTCGGGCAACCTACTCCGCTCCATCAAACATGTTTGCTAGTTCGATAATATCGTGATCTACTTTATTGAGCTTTTCAAAAACAATTGTTAAACTAACCACGACTCTGATAAGGCAGAGCCTTGCCCAACCTTAGTTACAATCTAAGTAATGATACGCGAATGCTGCGCGCCGACATATGTATACAGGATGTAACAGAAATTCTGGGACACTTGAGGTTTATGGATAGAACGCATAAAAATAAGAAAAAAAAGTCTTATAAGTCGTGGGCGCAGCCCACCCCTTATGGAGATACAACCCCTTTTGTAAAAAAAGTTTAAAAAATTATATCTCCGAAACGGTAAATCGTAGGAAACCGATTTTGATTGCGATATGACCAGAAAAGATCAAAGTTTAATAAAAAAATATAACTGCTACGACTAGTACCATTAAGTTGTATTTATTTTTGTTAATAAAAAACAAATGTGATTAATTCTATGTTAGAGGCTGTTTATTAAGTTGTGAAAAATGTGGATAATGCATTGAGACTTGCTTTGCGAAGACAGCCAAAAAAATTAATATTATTATAAAATTTAGGTGCTAAAATTAATAGTTTAACGCCCGCCGTGAAGACGCCTGCCGATATGTAGCCTCCAACACGTCAGATTGGTGATGTCTAGTTCTACTGACTACGTTTGACCTACTTTTTACATATGGTACGGACTCGCCCTGTGCCTACGGCTGACCTACATCTTACATATGGCACCGACTTGTCCTGCGATTCCCACTAAAAAATGTATTACGCATTCTATTACAGTATACATCTTACCTTTAAACGAATTGTTTGAAATTGGTGTCCGTTCACCTCGATAAATTTCCGCAATGGTTTCTTCCTTGAACGCCGTACATTGGCATAAACTTGCTCCGGGTTATTATTAATTTTAGCACATCCACTTACAATGTGTTGCCGCAGCACATTCTCGTCAGGCACTGGCGATGAGTAAACAATATGGTTTTTAAATATCCCTACGCAAAACAGTCCAAAATAGTGTTTGCCGGTTAAACACGCTGGTACATAACAGGGCCCGACCAAAAGATTGTTCACCATACCGCACCACATATTTACGCTAAATTGTCTTTGAGTGGGTAATATT
Organism: Mimumesa dahlbomi; assembly: GCA_917499265.3. Taxonomy (NCBI): domain Eukaryota; kingdom Metazoa; phylum Arthropoda; class Insecta; order Hymenoptera; family Crabronidae; genus Mimumesa; species Mimumesa dahlbomi. The sequence goes on along the minus strand of OU824118.1, from coordinate 1,558,388 downwards.
AGTTTCTGCGAGTCATCGCATATTATCAAATACTATTTGTTAGAGCGCACAAGGAGAAACAGTACTTTACTCTTAATCTTTTAAACGATATACAACACTCTCACTGACTCCTTCTGACGACACTCACTGCAAAACGACCCTCTTTGTACTGAATTCGACAGTAACTGCCCCAAAATCTCAACCGCTCCTTTACATTCATTCACTCACTTGTTAGTCTATGTTAATATTCACTAACTTCGAGTAATGGACTTTAGTATGAAAATGGACTCTAGTATGAAAACTAGAAGTCGGAATATTGCTAGAGCAGTTCTAGGCGGTTTGACTGATTTTTGATTTCTGAACTCTGTGACGAGTCAAGGTCTTTGCCGAACTTCCCTCCACCCTTGGTGCGTGGGAGTAGTTTAGTGGAAGGGGTGCCTTGATGCCAATTGTCTGCTAGGTGAAGAGTACGATTTGACAACCCTGGGGTTTTTCCCGAGTTATCGCATCTTGCGAATTTGGCGGCAAGCGGGGTGCACGTGGTCAGCACCTGGGCCTGGTCGTGCCGTACCTGGACGTAACGGTCACGGTCGATGCACACGGTTAGAGTTTATGATGTTAGTGAGAATTTGAAAAGCTAAAATTTTGAAGGGTACTGGTCTAAAAATGAATTTTCTTCTACTTGCTTGGTAATAAAAATATAAAACGCCTTAAAATGGTTGGCTTTCCAAGTACAGCATTGAAGAATGATTTCTATATGTAGATTAGAATGATATATGAAATTGTGCAGTGCCGTTACGTCCAAATGTTAGAGGTGGTTAATATCGTATGTTTCGAAAGGTAGCCTTTATTCTTAGAAAAGAATTGTAGACTTTTAAAGGATTTTGTATGAACGCTACAACGACTTTTAAACATTTCTTTTTTAATTTCATGTTCTACCTTTTATATTCATATAACTTAACGAAATCTAACAAAATACTTATATTAAATTTTTCGTCCATCTCATATCTGTAAATTATTTATTTATTTCCTCACATGAGCATTTGAATTGACTTTTTTGTGAGATCGATAATACGCTTACTTACTGTCTTATTTGCAGATATGAACACAATACTTTTGATGAGATCAATAAACTTTGTTATAGTGATATCAGAAAGTTTCATTTGCAGTCTGAGTAGTCTTTTATTATAGAAAAATACAACTCGCATTGTATGTAGGCCATCTTTTTTATTAGCTGCGTACAAAGGCTTTCGCCTTATTCAGGCATCTTCAGGTAGACTATTATGTATATGTATACTTAAAAACTAGGCTAGGAAGACATTGTGAGTAGCTATTGTTACCAGGTGCATTATAAACATTGCACGTCTTATAAATTCAACATAATATCTCGAATTGTTATTTTTCTTCGGATATTACATTCATTGAAAGAATTCTAATTGTGTTCTTAATTAAATATCTATGCATTCGACGTCACAGTAAACCGATATGGAAATTCTGCCAATTCAATAAAGGTACAAGTTTCTAAAACTTCTGATTCTTCCCAATTAATAACAGAATCCCAATTTCCAAAGTTATTGTAGAAAAAAATTGATACGTAATATTTCGAAACATTCTTTTATTGTGAAATCTTTTCGCACCGATATTCTACGCGCCGAAATCTCCGTGTTGTAAAATATAATAAATTGTTTTGCAACAGTATCCCTACTATGAAATTAATTTCACTATAACGTCTCCTCACTCTGAACCTTTCATTCGCAAATTTCCACGTCCCCTATTCCAGAACAAGCCCAGTGATCAAGAATATTCTATGATATTCGAAAATTGTTACCGAATAATCTAGGTGAGTCTGGTGCTTTCCATAGATTCTCTCACGAACTCGAGAATAGGCTCCCGGGCGTGTTTTCGGGAAGTGATCGATTCGTCCCAAAACAAAATGAAATCCACCGAAAGTAGCGTCTCACCGGGAATCATGGAGCGACACCGGTGCAACCAATGTTGCGAGGTTTCCCTAAACTTGGATCGCTGTTAATTTATATTAATGCGAACACACGACGATGTCTTGCACTAGCGTTTGCGTGATCCGTGAAAAGCAGGGCGCCCGCCTGCCACCCAGTTTACAGAGGCGCGCGCGCGACATCAATTATTCATTCGTACTTTACGCGTATCAAAATCAAGCAAGGAACTCCAATTGGATCGCAGAAAGCGATCTTCGGAGATCCTCTTTAGAGCAATCGGGGTTAATCGATTTTCCGGAAATACTTGTGGTGCATAATAAAACGAGTAACGGACGAAATAAGTCGGGACCTTTATTAATGGGCAAACAATTTGTTAAAGAGCCGAGTCGTACGCAAAGTTTTGAAGCATAAGTTATCAGAAGAATAACAAGTATTTTTTAATATCATTTTTTAATATCATCCGTAATTGTCTACATTTTCCAATTAAAATGTTGTGTTTCAATCAGTAGATTTAAACAAATTGTTTCGCATACTGAAATTTCTTACAACGCTACTTCAGAAGAACCAATGTTCGATACTTGGTTGTAAATGAAAGACTTTAGTAGATATTCTAAAATTTTCAATTTTTACAAATGATAGTTTAAGGAAAGCATAGCTTTAAAAGTTTCTCAGGTTTTCCACAAAATCATATCCAAACGAGCAAAAACAAACAGAAAGACCCTAACAGAAGCCAGAATTCTTTTCTCGCGGACCAAGTATTTCTTCCAATCGCGATAAAGGATCGCCGAAACAGAAACGCAACGATTTCCACATCTAAAGAGTGTAGTCGACGGTGTACATAAAGCATGGTTAATTAAGTTTCGTTTCCGAATCTTTTGCCCGACCTCGGTTCTAAACCCTGGCAGCGTTGTTTGAGCGCGGTGAAATAAAACCGGGCTGCATTGTTCCCCTAATCTTTTTCTCGTTCTTTCAACAAAACGCTCATTGCACTTGGTCGGGGTTTCTGGTTATTCAGAAGTGAACTCCAAGCTCCAATTAATCTTCCGGTTACGCCGGTGGGCTCCTTACCCTCTGCCCCTTTTCCGTTTCTCCGTTTCCACTAGGCGCACCGGCCGCGCCGGCTGTGAGCTATAAATACTTGTTTCGCTATTCCTGAATCGTATAGACTACTCGGTAAGCTTGCAAATGGTCGCGCCCCACCGGCTGTGCCCCTGCGACGTTGAAATATACACTTTCCAAGGAACAGAAGCAACACCTTGGATAGCCCTGGTCCCGTTCTGTTGACGTATTTCCGCTTGAAATTACGCAAACGCCACCCGCAGACCCCGCGCGATAAAGAACCGCACCACAACCCTTCTCTCCCCTCCCGCTTTTCCCCGGCTACGGTCTATGAAAATTAAATCTGATCGCGACTCGGGTACAACGACATAGAAGCAGTTTGTTAACACGTTAAGCGCCACACCGGTCCGCACGGACCTGCGGCGTACTTATGAGATTAAATATTTAATTCAGGCGACATCGATGTCTGTTTGGTCAATGCTTTAAGGAAAAGAATATAATACTTAAAAACATTAATGTAATTGATTAAAACATGGTAAACAAAGGTGAGGTTTGTTTCTACATTGATCACAGAAGTTTATAATTTTCGCGTTCACATAACTAACATTCATTATGCACTAACATTCATGAATTTTTATCATAGCACTCGGCGTAGTAACCCCTAGATTTACATACAAAGACAAACCCTAGTTCTCAAGCCGGTCTACGTTATCTGATATTTGTTTATACTCTGACAACTTATCGACGAGCGGCCCGGCGGGGCCCGCTTGACGGCTAACTGTCGCCCGAATGGTGCCGCTTAACGTGTTAATGATTGGATATTTCGCGAGCGGTTCGTAAGTCGCGGATAATGGATTTATATGCAAAATTCAAGCCTTTCGGCACTTTGACTATTGATGAATGCAGAATCAGTCTGGGTAGTTGAACAATCTTTGGACAGGAGATTCCGTATATTATTGGGTGACGTCCGAAAACGTTGCGGCACATCTTGGATGTCTAGGCGATCTTGCAATTCAATCTCCGCTCGAACGTTAGTCCTGAACGCAGCTACTTTTAAATAACGATGGTGTGGAGCCTGCTTTGGGCGTAATTAATTTTCAATAACAAAAGTTTTCATAATTTTCAAAATACGCTACTATTGAAGAAACAGTTGTTCCAGACACTTAGGAGAAAATGATTTATTCATTTCATGAATAATTTTAGTAGTAAATTTGGAAAGTATTATAAATTTCAATTCCAACGTATTATTGGTTGACGATGTCGACGCCACTGTGTGAACACAAACGTGAAAAATAACCGTCCGTGTTCGAATTAACTGTTCTCTGACTCACACCCTGCAGATTCTCCGAAATTTTAAGTCCAAAGTTAGTCTCGACGAACGCCATGCTGACAGGGAAATGTTGGATGTTACTTTGGAACGTATGACACATGTATTAAGCAAATTTATATTATGTTAATAACAACAGTGACATTTCTAAATATTTCCGTCTATCTTCAATACAGAATATCATATAAAAATTTATTAAACGGCAGTTCTGAAAATGTTTGAATTTTTTGTATCCTAAATAATAACCAAGTGACATCTAGATATTCTAAGATTTCTAATAATATTCGGAGTCCATGGTATTTTTAATATCATTTCTATCAATGTGAAACACATACGAAGTCCATATAGCTTTCTGTCAATTGAAATCAAAACTTTCACCCATCAAAAAGTAATAAATTTATTCACTCCTTAATTGATTCAGATAGACGAAAATGATTTTAAAAATACCAGTGAGCGACTATTTATGAGTCACTTAATGCGATACCAGTTTCATGGGAATGATTATTTATAATCGCTTATAACAGATTTAAAATGTGTTACAACGAATGGAAAAAAAGAGTGCATATGATTCGGACGGCAATTTACTTACATAATGAAACTGTAACGCCTGTATTTATTAATTATTTAACTGCTTTACTAGTTTTTAAAACGATCTTATAAAACACTCAGCATAATATTAAACTTGAAAATGGACGACACTAGAAGAAAAACTGAAATTGTGTGACGAACCCTGTACAATAGCCTGTAATCAGACAGCATCACAACACAACCAATCATTGATATTTTCTTCAGAATATTTAATTAGAACAAGTATTACGCTATAAATTCCAACGAACTCATTAACAAGTGAACCTATAAACATTTATTATTCCTGAGAATGATCCCGTAACATTCTGCAGGCGTTTGGTGTCTGGCGCGGAATCTCGCTTTTACGACGAACGTAAGAGAAATCAAAAACCGGGGAAGTGGTTAATCAAGAAACAGGAGATATTACATCTCGCACGTCAAATATTTCACCGTTGCAGTTTCCTTACATCGATGCACCATCGAAACACCGAGTAATTGCGACTCGCACTATAACCTACGCTACATTATATGTATACATAGCTTGTTATTCCTCGTCGCAGGTATTCCACACACATATGCTTACACATATCGACCCGTGCTCACAACCTGCTTCTAACTGGTACATTACAACCTCGCTGTTTCGCATTTTAACTCCCTATAACTCTATGTTATTGCGAGCTTACATGCTCGCATACCTGTACACGATATTTCACTATGTATTTATTAGTAAGTCTATCTGAAATATCGAAGACTATCTGCCTGGTTCAAGGTTCAATTTTTGACAGACTGGTAAGACGCTCCTCCACTCTCTCGGTTTGGGGGTTGTTCCCTGGATGGGGCGCGACGATGCCGATTTTCTGATCAGTACTTAGCCAACCGATCGGGTAGATCTACAATTTTCCAAGTTAGTCGATGGCCGACCAATCGGGTAGATCTACCCGTTTCCAGGTTAGTCGGTGGCCGACCGATCTTCTTTCTCTTTTCTCTTTTCTGTATTCCGTATTTCTATAGAGCACAACGTATAATAAACTCCATCAATTTTGGAAGTCTTTTATTGCTCATTATTACGGCTCTTTATGTTTGAAATTTCCGAAGATGCCTCTACCAGCGTACTACTTCAGAAAAATGCACGGTGGAAACTGTACAGGTCTCTGTGGCGCGTGCGGTTGGCTAAGTGTTAAGTGACCCGACCACACCGGGGTTTTTCCCGAGGTACTGGACGTCGAATCATGAAGCCACGCGGTGGTGCCCGCGAGGACGTGTTCCTACGCGCGGACATACCTGGACGTAACGGTCACGACTTAACCTAAGGGTTGACGGTATATGATGGTTAAGACTTTTTAAACGACTAAGAATTTGAAAGTAACGAATTGAATATGAATTTACTTGGCCCTATGTTGCCATAAAGAAATAAAATCTTTCAAACTGTTAGCCTTCCAAGTACATGGTTTTAAATAGGATATGATGACTGGAAAGACTAGTACACCCTTGCGCCCGTCGAAATTAATATTTGTTGATGGTTCTATTTGCGCAGCAAGACGGTCCTTATTAATATGGGCACTCTAATGAAAATTAAGAATGATTGACTAAATCGATACCGGATTCCGCCCATACTGATTCTCAACAAATTTCTACCTTGACCCGTTCGTGAAAACATTTCTTATCGTGTTATACGTCATCACTTTATTCATTGGCGCAGTTTTCATTCTTCATATGATTCTTTACTATTCCACTTGATACCATAAAATTCGATCAACCGATTCTGCGTATTCGCGATTCGATCTTGTTTTATAGCGCGTAAAAATTATTCCCACTTTAGTTGAATAGCAGGGCGATTATTTGAATAGATCACTCAAACAAAGTGTGGATCGAACGGAGTACAGCCTGGCGCAAAACTTTCTTTCTGATTTAAAAAGCATATCATTTTCATTTAACATTTTTCGTTTTTATTTAATTGACTCGATAAAATGAGAATAAAATTATAGTACTCTATACACGCAGCGACATAACAGATTTTTGGAACTTGTTAAAGAAAATATCTAAAGTTAAAGAATGGTATTAAAAATTTCATATAAGGAGCATAGTTTTTCGGACACAGGTGGTCATCTTACTGATTTTATTCTCAGAAAAAATTTTAAACGGTTCTAAAATTACGTTAACAATTAGTTTTACATTTAAAATGTTTTCTTATTGACGTACCATAAATCAATGACAAAATTTTACGTGCCCCTATACCTGTTTATTCGTAACACAAGGAAAAGGCGTCAATGAATAATCATATAATTATTATCTATCGCAAATCATTCACAAATCTGCCTGCTGTGCCCGAATCCCTGAAATCAGCATGATTAACGCGCACGGATACACGGCGTTTTTGGAGGTTAACTCCGCGTTCGAAGATTTTGTGCCGACGTGTCGCAAACAACGCAGTTTGTTTCGTCAGACCGTCCGCTGACACCAGTAATGAGAACGTGCGAATAAATAATTCTCCAACGCCTTGAAATTTGGTGAAGATGAGGAAAACAGGAAATAATAATAATTTAGTGACGTAGAAAATATGCACGGTCCTGAAATGGCGCCGCCGCATTTCGAAGGGCCGGAATTTCACGTGGAAAAAGAAACACGTTGTATTTAGAACGTGATGAAAGAAAGAAAATGTCACTTTGACTGTGCTCAGGGGTGTTTCGTTTTAATGGTATCGTTTACTGGGTTTATGGCATCGTGCCAACACGGGACTTAACAAGATGAACAATGTCATCTGGCCTGTGTGAAAAACACCCAGAAATAACTCTAACCATTAACTGCTATTGTGCAACGGAACCTGGGTAGTCTCTAAAAAATGGGTGGTGAAAATGGCGGTTTAACTTTTGAGACGTTATTTCATATTTGTACTAAAAGGAAAAACTCGAATGATGGACTAACTAAATGGAACACCTCACACTCTGGGAATTACAAAGGTAATGACTGCATAACATCGTAATCGCTACCAAACACAGTTCGTTCAATGTGAAATAATTAGGATAAGTATTCGTTAATTTGTTATATTTTAAAATAAATAAATTTGTATTTTTTTTTCAATTAGATAAATTGCTTGGAGGATTATTAGAGTATACATATGTATATTGGTGATTTATTTTTTTTGTAGTGCGCAATAGTTTCGGTTAGCTATGTTTTTGTTTTATTGAACTTTTAATATTTCATGTATCAAGGTTCTTGTTATTTAAATCAGAAGTAAACTTGCGATAATTAAACATATAAGAACAATATACTAAGGTCACTTATTTGCTCGAAATACATGAGAACTCGATTAAACTAATAAAAAAGTAGAAATTAACTTTGACTCCTCCCGATTATTTCGTAAGTTATTTGGGGAAGTGTATTATTATTTAGTACATTTAAACAAGATGTTGAAAATTTTGCTGGGCGATTTTCTCCCAAACATAGCCTTTGATCAAACAAATTTATTCTCGTAAATTAATCGAACATGGTTTAAATACATTGACTGGTATCGACTTCATTTACACCTGACATTTATACAGTTTGAAATGTCTATAAAATTTCTAATACGCTAAATTTCTACAAGCAGAAATTTTTACGTCTAAAATTTTCACGTCTTGAAATTTCCACTTTTGCATATTTCTGCGTGTCTTAGAATGTCTAGGTTTCCATTTTTCTACCCTCTACAATTTCAGCGCGCCAAAAAGTAAGTACTACAATCTGAATTGTTCGCGTGAAATATTTACCTGATGAAATAATTCTACTTTTTAGTGACAGAGCTACCGTGAAAAAAAAATCATTAATACTGGCAGAACCCATCATTTAGGAAAATAATCATCGGAAAGTACCGTGTTACGTATACAGAAATCATTTTCCATTATTTGCATCCAAGTGAAATAGGTTGTAAAATATTTCGTGCTATTTGTATTTTTGATCTCTTTTTGCTTCATCCTGTGTCATCGATTCCTTTGCGAGGGATGAATATATTATACTTAGAAGCTCTCCCGCTTTCACTGTCTCATATATGGGATGTGAAATTTTTAATTGAGTGACCGTAAAAGAATGACTGTGATGGGGACATACGAGGGCGAATGTCCACTCAAGGGGGGTCCCGTGTAGGATATGAAATTCTGAGAATGCGTGATCGAAAGATGTGAATGAAAAGTATGATTTGGACTGAGTATCAAGAGTGAGTGAAGACTGTTTGGATCGAGTGCCTGCGCGAGGTGCGAAAGACAAGTGTTTGGACCGAGTGACAGTTGCGTGCGAGTGAGTTCCGTGAACGATAAGTATGAATGGTTTCTCGGAATGCAGGCGTAGAGAAAGAATGCATGGTGACCCGTGACCGAAAGTCGGCACGTGGCAAGAGTGTGTGTGTACGTGTGAGAATCAATGAGAAAATGGAAAAGTGTGACTGCGAATGAATAAGGGCGCAAGAGCGGCGCCGCGAGGATTCGCGTGATAGAGTTTTGAGAGAGAGGATTCGTCGTTGAGAGTTTTGTGTGTAAAGATTTGTCGCGTGATTTTATAAGGAGCGTTTTGCTGTGAGAGATTTCTGAGTGAAATCTAGGAAGATCGTCTGAGTGAAGAATATTGAATTTTATTAAGTTGAGTGTTAGTTGTTGAAAGCCCACGTGCGTGAGCGGCTTTACAACTAATTAATATTAAGGACTAGTTTAATAAAGTCATATAATAAAGAATTAAATCCAACACAATCAATGTTCTGAAATACCACTGGTAGAAGAAACCAATCCCAACCCACATCTAATAATCTTCTACACATATCTAGAGTGATCAGTACAAGATATTCCATGAATATCTGATGGATAGCCACATACATACATTGTGATCATTGAACGAATGAAAGATACACGTGAATATTTTCGTACGTCTATAAGGTTTCCATAAAATAAAGATATCAGCACCGTCTGGAATAACACTGCAAAATCTATCCCACTTTTAAGGAAATTGTCAATAAAACAGACATTTTTCCGGCAATTTTCCATTATTTGTGTTAAAACACATCCGTTTTTAATTTAGTTTTTAAGCTACCAGTTAATAATGATCACGCTGTAATTGATGGGGGTTAGTACTGTATAAAATGTCTGTGCATAAATAAGTTTCTACTTGATGTTATTTTTAATGGAATATCGTGAAAAATTGAACGAAATCAACGAAAAATGTAATATGAATTGTTTTATTAATAGTTCCTCTTTTATCTTTTTGTATCTCTTTTTTCAAATAACTACTACATTAAGTTTTCTAAAAAGAATCATACTTATGAAATCAAATTTATTTGATACTCACTACAAAATTTCACATTCCAGTGTGTTTTTCGAACAACCGATACAATTACAATGAAACTTTATCACCGTTTCGTAGGTCGAGCAACTTTCGAAACCTTGTTTGTTTGGAATAAAATGTTTAAGCGTATTCCAAATCCGTGACGTATTATATAGTTAAATATGAAATTCGATATTGCGTTTCAACGTTGCAAAATGCGCTGTTATATGTATAAGTTTTATTCTTTTTTCTACGATGCCTTTTCAAAGACAACCGACTGACGAGCAAACAAGCTGGGCATCAGTCCATTTAAACACTTTCAGCTTCTGTTTTCTCTTTTTACGGTGTCCTTAAAACCTTAAATCCTTCCACACTTTTTTCTGCGACGCGAGGCAAAACTGTTTCCTGTATTCGCTTTGTGTTTCTTACGCGCACGTCGTAACTGCATTTCCTACTTTCCCTTTGTTACTCCGGGAAGACCTCGGTTCACTGAATTTTTTTCAGTTACCGGACTTTCAGGGATAAGAATAATGCGCGCGCGTGTGCCCTGTGTAAATTTACGTTAACGGTTTCGTGCACGATTTTAATTTGTAAAAAAAAAGTGAGCGATGAAAGTCCGCGGAGAGTAGCATCAGGTGAAATTTATATAACTCTGTTTGTACATTAAAAATATTTATGGAAGGACTTATGGGAATGGGTGAAATTTAATTGATTGTGAATTAATGCGATTTTGAGATTCATTTTGCAGAATATTTTTGGTTTTTGAAGTTGTGGGAGCGCTATAATGAGGTTTGAACGTCTTTAGATTTCTAAGCTTTAAAACAGACTTCCCTACCCCAGTTTATATATTTTAATGTATAATAAAACGTTATTTCAACGTCTGAAACGTTCTTATCTACAAAATTTCTGTGCCCAAAATATTGCTAGATTTCTAAACCATCACCTCTAAAAATTTGAAAACTTCTGTATTTTTGCCTCTCTAATTTGTTCACTCAATATTAAATAAATCAATACACTCAGGAAACACAGAACGCATACAGCACGACCTATACTTTGTCTACACACAAATACACCCTTTTAACTTGTACTTATACAAGTCTCAATAAACAACTTTCGAGAATCGCTTGCGCCGAGTAGAAAAGAAAAAAAAACAACAAACACGGTAAGAGGATCACAACTAACTCAGCGGGATTGAAAATCAATACATGTATAACGACATAAGTATTTCACTGAAATACTTCTGCTCGAATTTTCTCTAAAACCACCCTCTGTTTCTTTACCTGAACAATGGATGGGTTTCGTTGCGCAGTATTTCTTACGTTGAGAGTTTTCCTTTAGTGGGAGGGATAGAAAGTCTTGTTCGCACGATATGTGTGACACTTGTTCATTGTACCTATCCCCGGTAGCAAGAGATAAAGTACATTATGGCGGGCACCAGGCAGTGCAGTGGTAGGAGATTAGACGCAGACAATCATGTAATCAGACTTTGTGTTACGGTGACGCAAATAATTGTCGAATTGGGCGTTAGAAAGGCAAAGTTGTAGAACCTTGAACAAAAGTTCTGAGCGTCTGAAACTTTTGACTTTCTCAAAACTACTGTTTATAATATTCTTTGCGTTGTGTGCAATATTTTTTACACCGCGTTTCACTCATTGCTATTACATCAAAATGTTATGAAACCACAGTTTGGGTTACTCGTGCTAGAATTTTTAAAGTTTAATATTTAATTTTGTTAATTCAACTTGTAGTTTATTATTTATTTTAGCTATGGCTTGTACGTTTGTTCTTTGAATTGCTGGTTTTTTTCAATACTGCTTTTGATTTGTTTAAAAATTCTTGCGGCATTTAAATGTACGCCGTGAAATCTCGATAATATTTCTGCGCATACAACTAATCAACATTGATATTTCAATAATTATAAATTTCCCTTTACTGCAATCTGAGCACTATGAAGTTTCATATGTGAAATTTTCTACACGCCATTATTTCTTCTTAGAGGAATTTCTTCGTTTCTTTTTAACATTTCTACTTCTCTGATAATTCTGATCCCACGAGTTACGCATAGGAATTACCACGCTTTGAAATTTATTACCTGTCTTAACTCAAAGGAATAGACTTCTGTCAGTTATTTACAATAAAATAATTTACACCGAAAAAAAGCAATTTGTAAATTAATTTCTTTTGGCTACGTACTTGAAAAATTTCTCTTGTTTCACGATAACAAAGCTTATCTAATTCTTTGTAAAACTCTCAATTTAACAACGTAATTCCAATCTCCGATTTATAGAAACATAGCTATGAAATTATTGTATTATTAAACTTGAAACTTCTCAACAATGAAATCAACCAATTACGCGTAAGGAAAGTGTTAATGAAGCATTTTCACGCCGCATGATTAACGTGTATAGTAGTCCCAGAAGTTTAGTCCGAATAAGGTAAATGGGGTGGATATAAGGTTAATTTTACGAGTGTGGGGTAATTAGTACACACGACTTGGAAACCCTCATTAATAATAACCGTCAAACGCGTAAACATACGGCTGCCGCATACTTAACTGGCTGTGTCCTCCATGTATTATGCAACAGTAAGAAAATACATGTAAAAGCCCGAGCAATTTTACGACACGTTTATTCCAGAAATTTCGCAGCAACGATAAATTCGTAATGCAGACGGTAATGAAAGACTAAATATATTTTGCGATTAAATTTTGGCCTTAAGTAATGCGAAAAAAGATATTTATACCTTGAGGCGGAGCTTTGAAAGTTAATGGGAAATCTAATTGAATAAGGAGCGCGTACAAAGGCAAAGTAAAATATATCTATAAAATTTACTAAAGAACACAAGTGTACATGTAGTACATATTTGCCTTTCATACAACGATCTCTCAAAGAATTTCATATAGAGAGATGTTTAACACTGGGAGCCTAAAGGAAATTATATTCTCTCTTCTGAGCGATCTTTAAGGTACGTTTATATTGTAATTGGCGAAATTATTAGCTCGGTTTATATTAATTTCCAACGTATACGAAATTCGTGTAATACATTACCACAGTTTATTTTCGAATTTAATCAGTTTTAAGAACAGAGAGACACGTTTATTAGCTACAGTAATTAATTCAGCCATACGTCAAAAATACGACTAAATGCGCATTTTACACATGACATTAGTTTTTTTATTAAAAGTTTCCAAACTGTCTATTTCTTGTCTACCAAAGACCCTGTGCAACAAAAACTTAAACATAGTTTGAAAATAATAATTGCGTAATAATGCGCAATTCCATTCCAGCTGCAAAACGATTGTTATTCACTTTTCCCGTAACAGAATCGTCAACATTTTCGAAAGTACTCGTTCCAATGAATTCGGCCAAGTAACGCGGCCTCATAACATAGGAAATTACAGCGTGATTAATCGTCCTAGCAGCGCGTTACGTGGTGAAAACATAATATCCACCGCTACATAACAAAACGCCGCGCGGTGGATGCAGTTGGATTAATCGTTGCAATTATCGAACATTAGTCGCGATGCCCGTTTGCCCAGAAGAAAGAGAGTGTCCGGTCAACATAGCGATCTGGCGTTACGTCAGAAATCATTGGTCCACAAGGGATCCGGTAATTTTGTTAAGTGACACGGTTCGCATCGTTTATTGGATATCGAAGCTGGTCCGTTCTGCATGGATTCAAGACTAGGAGATACGGTATGATTAACTTGATTACGTGACGGTGTCTAGTCTAGTCTAGCGGCGGCGTTCATTCTCTGTAACTCGTCGTTGGTCCCCCTGTGTACTTCCTACGAACGTGTCCACGCTGTACCGAAGGAGCTCGGAGAATAGTTTATCTGCAATTAGCGGCCGTGGCGAGAATATTCTTGGGAATACGCCGAGCAACTGTTAATCACTTAAGTGTGAGCCGTGGGAGAAGAAATGTTTATTACGTGGAGAAGAATGACAGTGTAGTGGGAAAAGGGTGGAGTTAATTTTTTTCTTATTCTCGCCGGCGACAAAATCGTAACTCTATTCGCAGCTATCGGCGTGGATGTTTAATCTGATCGTCGATCCGCTACGAAAAATACGTCGCGTAATTTACTGTATGAAGTAATTTCACTTAATCATGTATCGTTCTAAGGGGTGAAATATATTTTGTAGAAGTGGCACGGATTTTATTCAATTGCTTTAAAAACGTCTATCTTAAAGGGATGCACAATTATTATAACAGTGGTGTCTCCTACGAGATAGTGCTGAAAATTATTTATTATTTACGCACCATTTGAGGTGTACCTGAATCAACGGAATCTAATCGAAACAGGTTTCATCCATCTTCATTTTAACTGTCCATGGTGCGTTCCGTCATTTTCTGCCGTAATGTCATCGATATCGATAAAATTTTAATTTGTCTTACAATTTAATTTGTATTTAATTGTCTTGTTAGATAATTTGAGAAAGAGAATTACATTTTATGTAATTTTCAACACATTATTTATTGAACATGTTTTGTGTCACAACCATTCAAAGTTTAACCACGGTGGATACAGAAATGAGTAAACAACGAATTGATTGGGACGACCTTGAAGTTGCTTAACAAATCTATAAAGTCAACGCAACTTGTTTTCAAATGGCTGAAACTGTTTTTATTCAGTTAACTTAAACTTCGTCCAACGTGTATCTTAAAAACATGTTTCCCATTTCTTTCAGAACAATGTCAGAATGTTCTCTAAGCATGATTTTCAGCGGCATGTTTTGGAAAAAGTACAACTCAAATATTTGTAACGGGAATTTGATAAGAATGGAGTTTAATTAACATTTTATTATTTTGCCAACTTTTCGTAATAATAAATATTTATTAAATTTATCACTGAACATTATAATACAGTATGAAATGATCGGTGGTGCAGTATTTAATATTTGAAAGAAGGATGGGAGTGTAATATCCTGAATCACGAGAATGCAATTACCAGAGTACAATATCTAGTTCCATGATAACAACGCCATAAAACGTTCGATTTACTTTTCTCATTTCATACCGTCGGAACTGAGCACTTCAATTCTCCGTAACGCGATTCAAAATAGAAAATTCGTTATCGCGATATTCACCGCAAAATTTTGGTCAAATATTGACATATACTTGATGTTTCACGAAGTGTTGACACAGCGTGTCGATTTTTCCGTGGAAATAAAGTTTCCTGTGCGGCATGACAAATCTGTCCGCGATGCTCCGCCACATCATAATGACGCCTTCGCGATTAATTTGTACGTCCATCCGCCCAAGTTCCGCGGGAAAAAATTCCCACCGTATAAAAATCACTTTACGGTGTGGCGGGAATGAATAATTGTTCATTAGTATAATTTTCACTTTGTCCTTTTCGGAGTAAGATCACAGGCTTTGGACAGTCTTTTAATTAAGGTCGGCGGGCACACGCAGGTCCCCGCGACTAGTTTCTAAAGTTGCTTCATTTCCCATTCATTCCATTCCACATCCAATTATATAATTCTTCGTAATGCCCGCGGTCCGCGCGGTCTAACGAAGGTTCATTCTTTAAAACCAGTCACGCATTCAATACATTCAACGTCGTGAATCACACGGGTTTTTTTCATTCAATTGGCTCACCCCGTCCAAGACAAGTCTATTTAGGAGGAATTATCTACCGAGTTATTTCGCGTTGTTTCATTTGTTGTTGTCTATTTCCCTTCGCTTACTTGAATGATGAGGTGGGATATTTTCCCTGTGAAGCCTTATATCAATACCCGGGTTCCCTTTTGTAGATTTTGATCGAACCGTTTTTTCTATTTCCCGCGAGAATTTTTAAAATCGAGGCACGCCGTTGTTTGGAAGAATTTTAATCAATTTATACTCCAAGTTCTGAAGTCCGCGCTTGAATCGATTTCGTTTTGTTAGCATCACCATTTTCGTTCTACCTGTATCTATTTAGCGTAACAGCATCCCCGCCTCTATATGGGTACGTAGCCCGTTTTATTTTTCAATCTCCCCCTGCCTTTCCTCAGTTGTTACCGAAGACAGATACGAATATGGTATACCACCGGGTATATAAAACCGGAATCTTTTCGTATCTGAGGGGTTCCGTGTACGACTTTCGAGTAATTCAGATACGTAGTAATAAAGCGTGTTAGCGGGTTGAATATGAGAAAGGTAGGAATTAGGGGTTCACTTGAAAACTTATTTACATGGCATGTGCGAATCGTGTTACTCTTACCAACACGCTAATATGCACTCGCCTGTACATACGAGGGATGTGAGTTCCGTGCTTAGAACTGTGATTACATGGTTACGAACCTCTACCTCTTCATCTAGCACAGGTTCCCCACCCACCCTAGATGCTATAACGCAGTCTGATAGGGTGTAATAGAGTCGCGCCGCTTTCTGCCGGGCCGCGGGGAATTATGAATGTCACGTTGCGAACGGCTACGACCTTTGCATCGAGTATGAGATCTTTCTCTCGGTGTCACACCGAAATTCCTCTATGATTCCCAGGAAAACATGGTATTGCTCCTTGAAACAGAAATAATTTTGCTATGACTTATGCGGATTGATCGTATTTGCGTCTGCGCATTACCGTGCATTGCTGTTAATTGTACAGTTTCAGTTTACGATTTCTCATAAATTGTAAACCAAATTCATATTTCTTTAATATAAAATTATTATATTGTGGGATATGAAATTCTGAATTGCGTGAAAAAAAAAGTATTTGGACTGAGTGTCAAGAGCGAGCGAAGAGTGTTTGGATCGAGTGACCACGCAAGGTGTGAAAGAAAAGTGTTTGGATAGTGTGACAGAATATTGGACTGATTTCCGTTGAATGCTTAGAGGGACTATTTAGACTAAGAGCGTGAAAGAATGCGTGTGACCCGTGACCGAGACCGGCGCGTGTCACGAGTATGTGAATGCGTGAGTTCATCAGTAAGAAAATGGAAAAGTGCGAATGAGTATTTATAAGGGCGTCAGTGCGGCGCCGCGAGGATTCGTGGTGCAGATTTTTGTAAGAGAGGATCTTCTGAGTGTGGATTCGGTTATCGAGATTTGCTGAGCGAGAATTAGATGAGAGAGACCTTCTGAATGAGGAATCGTAGAATACTGAGTTTAGTTGTGAGTTTAGTGTAAAGCCCACGTGAGTGAGCGGCTTTAACACTAAATATTATTAAGGATTAGATTAGTAAGCCATATTTAATAAAGAAATCAATTCAATACAATAAATGTTCCTGAATACCACTAATAGAACATAAACACCATCAAACCAACTACATGTTCCATAATATGACAGCAATGTGTCTTCTTGCACAGCCTTTATAACTTTTCTATGAGTTATGTACTATGTACTTCGTCTGTGATTTCTATGTACTTTTCTATGCACCAAAAGGTAAATTTTGATTCGACAGTTCTTTCGATAATGAAATTCAGCCGTCTGACGAAATATTCGAATAAAAATTCACATAGAAAATATCGAAGAAAGATAAATCGTCAAAAAAGCATAAAAAATGCAAAGATAAAGATTTTTTTATAGCAACATCATAATTTCCTCTACAGATATCTTCCAGCGGTATGTTGGAACAATGAATAGCTTTCAAGTTAGGAATTTCTATGTACCGTGGCGTTCGGTTTTTCGCTCGCTATCCCGGCTGAACCGTAACACGTGTTCCGATGCCCTTTGTCAGTTCAACCAGGGAGATGCACTTGGAAAAAAAATCATAAATCCTTCTTTAAGGAAAACACATTTCGATTGCCCTGGTTGGGACAAGCAGATGGCATCAGGAAAACGTATAAATTAGTCAAACCTCTTAGGTTTATAAACACGACATCTCGTAAAGAAGAAAGTTTCCAGACGTAGAAGGTCCTTGAAAACAATGTAGACCCAGTGTCCGCGAAAAATGTAAATCTAGCACCAGACCACGTGTTGGCTTGGGGACATTTACAGTTTACAGGGATAATAAACAACGGTTCCTGAAGTGGAGACGAATGTTTTCCTGAACACTCTCCCTTGCTGGTGGGTCAGGTTGCGAAAAGAAGGACTACATTGTCTTGTCCGGAAAATACGTTGGAAACCGAAATAGTGGGAGGGCACAAATTTTGTATATGTATAAGCATGGTGCCCTTCGACATGTCACCATTCCTGTTATTGACTCGCGAGTAGAACGTCTCCACGTAAGAACTTAGAATCCAAGTGTAAAGACAGTGAAGTGAAAACGAAGAAGATTCGAAGTCGAGATATCATTGCTTGGACCAGAACTTAAAGTTAAAAAGTGAATTATACCTTTAAAATTAATCCATGGTGAAGGGTTTACTAATTGCTCAAATTCTAACACTTATCCCAAAACCATTGACTCCTCCGGTAATACTGGATAACGGTGTCAATCCTTACAAATAACAACCGTCTTTCAAAGCGAAAGAATCGGGATCGAGTTACCGGGAATCATACGATTCCAGGTGAGCAATCTTAACCGATCAGGAGTAGCAGCGAAGCGAATATGTTATAAATCCTATCAAATTCCAATAAAACCCGTAATTCTATTCAGTAATTCTGGATACCCGGAAACCCTTAATTAACAACCGTCCTACAAAGTGATTTAGGATTACGAACGTAAGCAGGTACGTAAAATTTTAAGAAGGTTGTACCTGGGTAGGGCAGAACGAGCGTCTATGTTCACGGTACGCTCCTGAGCCGAAGCGCCCCCGAAACGCCTAGCCCCTCGCTCACTGGCCCTTCCTTGAAAGTGGTGGGGCAGTGGGCACCTGGAAAATCGGCCGAAAAGTGCGCAACCTTGACAGCCCTGCTGTACAGAATGAAAGTCCTTTAAATATCTCACGTTGTTCCTTTTTTATTTATGCAACATGTATATGCAATTTCCTCTCAAACACATACAGATTGTTAACATATTAAATTAGGAATGAGTATAAATATTTGTTACGTTACGTTTTGGACATCAAGCTTCGTTAGAAGCGGGCCACCAAGTACATTTAATAGAGCAGTGAACAGATTTATTCATTAAATGAGTAGACATAATTTTTTGGGAAATTTAGTTAATTGAATATGTTTACTTGTTAGCGATAGTATTGTGTCATTGCTGTACAATAATTTGTACTTGCTCACATTTGTTTGATTTCGAATCCTGTGTAACATGATGTTTATGTTAATGAGTAATCTATTCCAATGTAACATCCTCTTGTACTTGACCCATAGCTTTGCATTTTCGATGCTATTTTGTGGATTGTATATAATAAAAGAAATTGAGAAGTCCTTTCCCCTTTTGTGATCGAAGGTCCTGTTTTTGATTTGCGAGCTTCCAAAATATCGTGGCCTGACTTCTGGCCCGCATGGTTCGAACATCAGTTGGGGGCATATATGCGGAGAAAAGTTGCGACGCACGGTCAGCGGGGAGAGGGGTATCCATCAACGCTCGGCTAAAATTTCGCCGAACGCTGTGACCCTGTGACGCTGTGACCCTCTCCCCTAAAACTTCTATTCTATTCTAATTCTAAAACTTAGAGGTTTTCTGAATCAACTGGTATTTTTATGATTTCTGTATCTCTTGTGGTTTGAGAGTTATAAATTTTCAAAAAAACCCATGCACAAAACTTTGACTGCCTGTAACTTAAAAAATATTTAATATTTTGAAAATTCCTTCAAATGGGTATTTTTTTACGGCGTTACCTATAACATATTAAAATTTTATCAAAATCCGTGACATGACGGAAAAAACTCTGATCACTTGACGTGGAACGCACCATACTACTCTCAGTTCAATTCTATATGTATACTGTCATGCGAAAACATTTTGCAAATGCACCCGTCAACTGCATGTTTCAATTTTCATTAACACGTTACAATTAGGAATAACTTCCAAACTTTTCTAAGGAATGCAATTTTAACCTATCCTATGAGAACGCGTGGGAATTTAACTTTTCAGCAATTAACGTTGCGCGATACATTAATGTTTCTATTAAATCCGGCGAAATATTGAATCGGGCGGGCGAAAAATGTTGGATAAGTTTAGAATGCCTGCGCCAGTTGATGATCTAAAAAGCCTCGGTAAAATCAAAGTTATCCTGATAGTCGGTAATGGAGTTGCACGGGTTCACAGTACAGCGCATCCGGATGATGATGCATGTCACGTAGCAAAAGTTTGGAAACAAGGTTTGCATTGCATACGAGTACCTATACCCGTGTCGTCGCATCAACAAACTTGCCGTAGTGCACAGTCAAGAGCCGTCGGAGGAATTCGCTGCAAGTTTTCCGCATTAACTGCGGGAGTGAGTAATAGCAAACGCCATAGAAAAATAGGAAAGTTTCTAACGGAATTGATGCTGAAAGAAATTCACATGTGGCAGTGACATATTCCGTTCCTGCCTTTGTAATCTGTTTCACGTCGGCTGTTGTGTAGGTCAGCCTTAAAACTCTGAGATTGGTGTACTAAAAATTCATTATTATATTGCGGTGTATGTGAGGGCGAGAGTGATTTCAAATCTTTGTTGTGGTGGTAATTTTTCCAAAAAGGCACTATACAAATATTTTGCCGTTTTTAGGTTAATTGCTCGAACTAACGTTGCATTTTTTGGGTCAAATCTGAACAAGAAACGATTGCCCCATAAACACAAATCCTCTTACCAAAGGTGCCATCAATCGGTCAGCGTCACCGTCACCTAAAACTAGACTGTCCTGCAGAAATAATTTTCAGCGCGGAAACCGAAAACGACGTGGATCAAAAGGAAAATACGATATTGTAGTCCGTGATTCACTCCGTATGTAAAAGCTGTAACAGCGTTATAGAGACGACAGGGTATGATCTGTCTTAAATTTGATGCTTTTGTTAAACCGAATGTAAGGACTTCGCAAGCTCGTGGATGTTGCATTGTGGACGGAGCACTGTGTCTTTTGCACTAGGCAGGTCATTTCCTTTTCCTTTACCTCTCTGCAAGTATGGAAGATTCAGGGTAATCTTGCTCTGAGAGAATTGCGTCTTTAAGTACTCTGGGAAACCGAGTTGCTTTAGGCCTGAATGTGAAACGAAGGCCTTCTTTCATCGGACGTATGAAACGTTATCGCTGAGAGCATTTATTGTTATTGTTTTCCTACCTTGGCAGAAATTGAAAGTGGCACGACATCGATTCCGCTGCTGATTCGTTAAGCGGGACCGTTTTTTGTCGTACCTTTTCGCGTTTACTCCTCGTGTCGTGTAATCTTTACAGTTACGTCAATGCATACCTGTGTTTGTTTCTGTTTTACTTCGTTTGTTTATCACTGCCACTCTGTGATTTAACAGCAAGTCTACCATGGCCTGTCAAATGTTGGTTTTCAAATACTTACGACTGTGTTTAACACTCGGCCAGCACTTTTGTTTTCAAAATTATTTTCCTAACTTAAGATAAAAATAAATCTTTTTCCATTACTATTGGAAAGATAATTTGTTTATTACTTTTTGAATTAAATTCACTATTATCTGCATTCAATTACAACAGATATACCGCTTTATATAATAAACCCTTTCTCGGTATTTATACCAATCGCTTTTTTCTATTTTAAAAATAAACGAATCGCACGCTTTTGCAGTTCTGTTAATATTCAAAACAACAGTAAATTACCACATTCTTTCTAATCAGAGGGTAACTTGAACTTATCAATGAATGTGATCATTATGTGGTACCCTTTCTGTAAGTATTAAATATTATTACTATATAGGAACATATTTCAAAAATAATTATCGTTTCAAACAAATTAATTACATTACAAAAGTTGACTGTTTAGAATTCAACAGAAATTGTAAATTACGATTTCAAACGTGAAATAAAGTGTCAGATTTCTATTTGTTAGAATTGATTTGTAGTAATTTTATTAATTGTTCTTCGTCGTTTTTTGCCCCCCCCCCCATTTTTTTTTCTAGTTGTATCATACGTCCTGTATGCAAACACTATGGTAATTTGGTTTACGAATGTTATGCAGATACCGGGCTTTACATTTACGTAAAAGCGGAATGCCGGGCTGTAATGAATTTCGAATATGCACATTTCGACTGTTGGCGCCGATAACTTTGCCGATGTAAATCAAAATTATTTTTCAAAGAATACTTCAATTTAATTATCCATATATCAACGTCAGAAATACATGCATTACATAAATTTCTCATTTTTATAGACTTTTCGCGACTTCGACGAAAACTTGAACATCTTGAAAACTTTCATAGGAACCTAAAGGGTTAAAGAATCCATAGGCACTAAGGCGACGCTAAAATTCGCCAAAAGGTAAAGAATCAGCAGTCGAGACGTGTAAAGGTGTACTTAGCATTAATTAACGTGTTTAAATTTTGCTCAAACTTTAGAGTGCCCTCTCTCCATCGTTTCATGTAGGTATGCGTAGTCATCTCAGAATACGAGAGCGAACGACAAACTTTGCTGAAAGTAAACTGACCGGAAAATTGCTGTTCGTATCGTCGAAAACGAAAATTTGCCGATCGGGTCGCATTCACTAGGTTAAAATTCCACCGGCATGTGTAAACGTAATGTAGGTAGTATACATACATTGTTTTTCGTTAATAACTCGGTCACGAATTAAGATACAACATTACGAATGTCACTTCCCTATATTAGAATTACCTCAGCTATCACCTGGTTCAGGGACGTGCACGTTAGCTGGGACACCCTGTATACCGACGGAAATTATGGCGCACCCTGTAGTCATAAAGCGATTGCCGTTCATTGAGCGGTATATACTAGTTTCGGAAATACACAGGTACGCAAATTATGTATAGCGCTGCACAAACATGTTTACAAGGAAACTCAATAAACGCATTATCTCTGCGGAGCCATTTAAAAATTTTCTCAATTGATATCCACACGTTGATCAGCATTTTGGGCGATGTAACCTCAGGTAATAACGGTTACATTACGGCACTTCGGGTCACATAATTTCACGCAGTTTTCACGTGTTCTTATGTACTCTGCAAGAACATCGGAATTCTCCTTGATTAAATGAGCGCGCAAGGTACATTCAATGTTAATTGTAAATCTAATTCCAAGTCGTATTTCTCACGGAATTCCGCCCACTTTTTTTCAGACGGAAAGACAAGCTTTTATTTGCAGATATTGCGGCGAAGAGTACTTATTTATTTACATATCCGTACTGCTGAATTCGGGAAATTTAATCACTTTCATTAGCGCCTAGGAAAACATGGCTCATATTCTAGATGACTGTGAGAGCAGAAATGACTGAGACATTAAAATCAATCCTCTACGACGTACCGTTTCGGAGATATGATTTTTCAAAAATTTTTTACAAAAGAGGTTGTATCTCGATAGGGGGTGGGATGCGCCCAGAACTTATAAGACGTTTCTTTCCTATTTTTATGCGTTCTATCCATAAACCTAAAGTGTCCCAGAATTTTTGTTACACCCTGTATGTTGTATTCGTTTCGCAGGTGGATTTCAATAAAATTTGTTGAATAATAATAATAATATTGTAAATGTATTATTCAAAATAGGAGATTGGAAATAATTGGGCGTTATATAAATTTTGTAACGGAACATCAAGGGCATGAACAGCTAAAATGTTTTTATGCAGTGGTTTCTGTAATTATACGAAGGGAAGATTGCCACCTTGAAAATTCCTTTTACTTACATTTCAATTGCAAGGTAGATACTCTTTTCTGGTATATTTGTTCTCTTATGATCCGTGATTACTTAGCGCTCGAATATACTTTACTCCCGAGATATTAAAAGGATAATTAAAACAACCAGATTGCTAAATTTACCCAAAGTGCAACATTACAAACAGTCGATGTTTTCTTGAAAAGGTTACAAATAATGACGTAATTTAGTTAGAAATGTCAAGATTGAAATGCACTTTCGATAATAAACTAATGAGAACAAACCGTAAAATTGCACAATCGTATTACTAGATTAATAGATTTCACTCTTGACAGAGAATTAAGAAAATATCGATTGACTTCCCGTATCATTTCTTTCATTGCACAAAATATGCACCAACAATTATTCTCCTAGAGAAAAATATAAGACAAATAGTTTCAAGTCAACGCATGTGTAACTCGCGGATAGCGAAGAAAGTAATCTGTTATTATTCGCGATTTGTAGAATGTTGGACAACTTTTCGACTTGTATGTTCGGCGCGTCCGGGAATGGGTGAACTTGTCGTACACTCTCCGTTCGGATGTTAATGGTGAACGGAGCAAATGTTATATTGTAAAAAAAATGGACCCTGCTTCAGGCTTCGCCAATGAGGAGATTGTAATTCGAATTTAGTATATTTATTAACTGTGTATAACAACTTAATAACACTTAGAAATAATTAACAGTGAGTGTATAATTAGTGTGATTGTATAAAAATTCTACTGAGCGCTGTGTAAAATGGACTTGAAGGGCTACTCAGAGAATTGAAATTTGTTGTTGATCGTACGACTGTTCGACTGTTTGACTGTCGCTCTGTTCGAGCGATCAAATGTTTCCGCTCGACTAGCGAAAATTGATGTATGTCCGGAAAGTGTGTAGAGGGTGGAAAAGAAGGGATGAAGGCGTTAACGAAGGATTGACTATGGAGTGATTGGTTGAGTTTTTTGGGAAATTCATGTAGGTGTGCAGATGGAGTGGGAAATGGTATGACGTCGTGCATTCCTGGAAAACGATGAGTCCGTTTTCCAGGTAACCTAACGGTGCTGTACGGTGAAGTTTCTGACCGTGTCAGAAGGTATTAAAATATTTTAATTAGTGAATTTCCCTCGTTTTCCTCGCCATGTGGCCGGGCTGACAATTAGGGCCGTTTATTGCCCCTTATGGTCGAATCGGTAAAATACGCTAAATTTGCTGGGGCTTCAACACGATTAATGGATTAATCGGAACCGTTCTAATTTAGCAATCAAATGTCTTTCACCATCGTGGCAAATTTAAAACGAGGAAACGAAATCAATATTTTTCGACAAAATATAACCAGTAATTAAGTACTTCTTTATAAATGTATACTTACAAAAAATCTTGCAATCAAAAGACGAATACATAAGATTCCGTTTCGAATGGTGAATGAAAGGACGTTATAATAAACTACATGTGAATAACATAATCGTTGTGAAAACATGCTTCGTGTTTGAGAACAAATAGTGTTTCTATGCATGTATTAGTTGATACACTAAAGTTATGCATTAAGCATAGTGTTGAAGAATGTGGTATGCTAGCAGCAGCCGCATCCTTACGATGGCAGCACTTGCTGGACACACGCACATACACGCTACGCTGCATGGCAATGTCTCCAGCGGCCGTGCGTGTGGACCCCGGGCCTTTCCGGGCCTCGTGATCACGCTTTCGCCGCCGCACAGTGTGGTATTTTGCCCGAAAATCTGGACAAAACTGTTTTAGCGTTATTAACGGTCTCAAGGTCATAATATAATAGGTCGTTGGATTCGTCTTAACGTGAACTACAATATTAAGAAATCAAAAATGCATTTTAGCTTTCAAAAAATCAAAGTGACATTCATTTTTTATAAAAAAAACAATTGTTGTTAAACTTTTATATATTGGATTTTGTAGACGTCTGAATACTGTTTCTTTTTTGTACGAAACATTTTTTCCTCAGATTATCGAGAATCCATGAAAAATCGCGTCAATAGTGGCATAGTTGAACCGAAAAGCTAGAAAGAATTAGTTTTGCACGTAAATTATATTGACATGAAATATAATATTATTTTATTCAAAATAGGTGGATTACGGAACTTTTTAGTGCGTAGTATATATTTTAGGCAGCTGTTTAAATTATTACCATTAATTTTAACTCAGATAATACATAAAAACGCTTAATACAAAAATGGCTGAAAAACTTATGATCGGACAGAATCGGAACCAAATTTTATTGGCTTATAATCACAGATCTTTACTGAATCTAATGGGACCAGAATGAGCACGGAATTCAACGGAATACTATAACAAAATCGTTCATGAAATTTTATACTGGTGAGAAAAATTACTGAACTATTGATCATCTAAAATTATTAATACTAAATAAATAAATCTGATAAACCTATAAAAATTGTATGGAAGTGTAGCTCATTCTTTCTTAAAATGTATCCAAAATGCAAAAAGTTACTTAACTTCTTTGAAATATATAAAAACCACTACTAAATGCACGGTGTATTATACCATGCTTGAACGGACAACACATGTCATACAATCTTTCGACTTTCGATTAAGATTACTAATTTATGAATGCACGAATGATTAAAATCAATTTAGTACATTGCTCTAGACATATTTAACAACCCCAGACAGTAAAAAGTTTGCGGATTACGTAAACTTTTGAAATTGACTTTTTCCAGCTTTTCGGGTCGAATACCCCACTGTGCGACGTGATTAAAGGACTCATCCGCTCATCGCAGGCTACACTGATTAATACAATCGTGTAGCCTTTCTTATCTTCTGATACATCTCACTTAGTTATTTAATGCTCATTACTGTTATCACGTATTGTTGTTTAAATAAACAAAACAGGGCATTAACTGTGCGTCAGTAATCACCACGCATTTCTATCTTTGCCGGCGAATCTCACCGCGAATCTCAAACACATAGGAATAGCTGCATGGTTTTAAACTGAATTTCACGATACTCTCGGATCTATGCTAGTCAGAATAGTATTGAAACTTGAATAGTTTGATAGACATATCATTCTATATGTATGCGTCAGTTATTGTTACAGTTATTTAAATCAGACGTTCGGAAAAATTGGAATTTTCACTTAGCTTGTGCTATAATAATCCTGATTAAATTAAATGTATTTAACCGAAGATTATGCCAAAATAATTATGTTTAACTACATGTATTTATAGTAGGTGCGTTCCACGTCATGTGATCAGGGTTTTCCGTCATGTCACGGATTTTGATAAAATTATGACAAATGTTTATTGTGGTATCGACTTCTGCAGGTATACTGTGAAATAAAAATCAGAGAGAGCACTGAACAAGAGTTTTTCCCAATAACGACAGGTATAGGTGTCAGGGTACGGTCAGAATCGCGGGCGAGAAACCGAACACCGTGATACATAATAATTCCTAACTTGAAAGGTATTCATTGCTGCAACATGCCGCTGGAAGTTATATTTAGAGGACATAATAGCATTGCTATAAAAAAATCACCAAAACACTGAAGGGTACACTTTCGAAGATATTGAAGAAAAAAATGTAGATCATTGATCAACGGTTTGGTTTGATTAGTGGCAGCCATCTGCGACGCGATATGGGCGAAGTCGCGCGCCAAATGCCGACACCGCGGTGCAGAAAAATTCATAGCTCGAAAACTATTCATCGCTTCATGATTTTTCTGGAAGTTATGTTTAGAGAACATTTCGATAATGATGAAAAAAAATGTTATACAAAATTGTAGATACAGTTTGGACGGAATTTAAGTTTAAAAAATTAAAAACATTTTTTTAACAATTTAAAAACAAATGGCATTGAATGTATATTTTTTCTAAAACTCTGAGGCTTTCTGAATCAACTGGTATTTTTATGATTTCTGTATCTATTGTGGTTTCAGAGTTATAAATTTTCAAAAAAACCCATGCCCAAAACTTTGACTGCCTGTAACTTAAAAAATATTTAATATTTTGAAAATTCCTTCAAATGGGTATTTTTTTCGACGTTATCTATAACATATTAAAATTTTATCAAAATCCGTGGCATGTCGGATAAAAACCTTGATCACTTGACGTGGAACGCAC
Source organism: Mimumesa dahlbomi (assembly GCA_917499265.3). Classification (NCBI taxonomy): domain Eukaryota; kingdom Metazoa; phylum Arthropoda; class Insecta; order Hymenoptera; family Crabronidae; genus Mimumesa; species Mimumesa dahlbomi. Next base: position 1,530,513 of record OU824118.1, on the reverse strand, counting down.
CAGTAGTAGTTGTGACGCTGAAATGATAAATTACTTGCTTTTTGATAAATTTATTGTTTGTGAAAACAGAAATCAATTTTCTATTACTATATCATGGTTGACCTGTACCTAAATCAATTTTATGTAATAATACGAAAAATAATATAAACATAAAAAAGAAGAGGGGTAAAATAATAAAGAAAATTATGACTAGTATTTTTAATACTATTCAATTTCTGTTAAACACGTTCTATTTCAAAATTTTATGTGGCAATTGACTAATAGTTTACTTTTAGAGAAGGAAGTGTTCTGAAGGGTAACTTTCCTTTGACCAAAATGGTATAACAATGAAAAGTGTATCTTTGATAAAAAGGAAGTATTTATTACGACTCGTCGTCAGTTTCAGTACCCAGAAGAGACCCTTAAATTTTCTACCATGAGTAGACGCTCTATGTAGAAAAACATGCTACATTTTTCCTTCACCACAACCTATTTCCTTCCTTCGAGGCTGTATAGTAAGAGACACACAATAGAAGTATGTGGATGGGTTATAAACATACGTGTTAACCTTATTCATATCGGTGTTACGAGGTATGTATACAATGTACTGACCGGAACAGCCAACATTATCGTTTGAAATATCTTCCTTATTTATGACGCGAAGAAAAAATATTACGCGTGAGCCCTAGACAATTTCAAGTCGTACACCGTCATACACAGGACGCGAAATATGTACAAATATGGTGCGATGCAAGTTTGTTGCATTCGTCTCTTGTTGTGAACAATATTGTCAATTTTGAGACGTTATAGGATCGAACTGCCAGATGTATTTAAATGCCAATAGATCTAAGCTGTAATATTTTAATGTGTAGAAATTTTGGGACATCAGAAGTTTCACGGAGTATTATTTCTGGGTGGCAAGTATTTCAAGACGTGGAATTTTGTGGATGTTGAAAGATGTTAGGCGTATAATTCCAACATGTACAAATTTCTAAGCGTTGGAAGTTCCGAGGCGTAGAACTTCTACGTACTCTAATTTTTAAGCACCAAAACTTTAGAGGCGCAGCAATTTCTAGGCGTGAACTCCAATTCCAATGCACAGAATTTCAATTCAAACACATTTTCGATTGTTAAACTATTCAAAGCATTAAAATTCCATTAACACGCAATTTTGAAAACACACAAATTTCCAATTAACTCTCCAGTTGTTAACAAGAATTTCATAGTTAAAAGGTAACAAGTCATGCTTAATGTAAATTATCAAGTGTTTAATGACTTATGAATGGACGTGTATAATGAATTACGATACGATAAACTTATCATGTTTCACGAAATATGTCATAAAAAATACTCATGAAAAATGATATATTCCGCTTAATATATTTGTCTTTGCGAATATTAAAAGTTCCATCACTTCAGGCTTATTAGCAGCTACTACGGCAGTTACCAACAGTTCACGGTTCTTTACTGTTGTTAAATAAATCCCGAACCTTTTGGATAACCCGGATGCTTGATCTGAATTGTTCATTATTTTGATCCATAAAATTAATATTAGATGACCAGCCGCGAATTTCAAGTCGCACACGGAGAATAACTTTACCTATGTTTTTACACACATATCTATACTATGTTTTAATATATATGTATACAGGCACTTACCTCAAACATAATCAGCAACCAATTTTGTTCAATAAAAGAAAATTGTCGAAGCGCGCATAGACGTAAAGAGGAGTAATTCACGGCTGAATACGAAATTCCAACTTATTCGCAATAAGTAACGATGGCATCAATAAACGTCGTTTCAGATGCTTGTCTGTCGGAGGTATTGGTGATTTTCCACTTTTTTCTCTAAAGTCATAAGAAACAGCTGCGTCAGTCGAATCCTTGAAATGGAAAGGCAAAGTATGCGGTCGCGGAAGACAGGACACGGATAAATCGAGATGGAATATTAGAATATCGTTTTCGCTGATTTATTATTGCGGTCGTAGGTAAAAAAATTCATGCATATTCGACTCGCTATTATCTTAAATTCTATCCCGTTTCCGGGAGGTTAAGCGTGAAAATTGCGTATGCAAATACGTTTATAAATCCTCGATGAGAGTGAACAAGCTACACTATGATCCTATTTCTCGATGTTCTGGAAAATTGCGTTTGAGTCTTTCTACGTTTCGGACCACCAGTGCCGAAGCGACTGTTGTGATTTGTCTTATCCCTCCGATTTCCGTAAATAACAGAAGCAGGCGGATTTGAAACTGCCGTAGAAATCAAGCTGCGCGTTCGCCTTTTTCAACGCACCCTTTAGGTCGACGTTTAAGAAATTTAGACAGCTTTTTCGTCACGATGGGAAACCTTTATCGCGTTACATATCGTAAGTACCGTTTTTATCAGCACGAATTACAAAAGCATTGTTCGTTTGATTTTCGGCGGGGAAACTTTAGAGAAAAAGTTTTGCTAGGGCAAGAATTTTCAATCAAAGTGTTAATTATTTGCCGAAACAGCTTATTGAAATTGAAATAATTATCAACCTCTGTATTGTAGTTTTACGTTTTAATTACATTCACTGGGATTTTCCCATTCAATTGAGGGATTCGGACCGAAATTTTGATTGTTTCATGTGCGTATTATGAAGGTTAGCTACTAAAATCCGATATTTTCGGAACTGAGATATTGGTAATTTAAAATCAAAAGGATCCCTGACATTTCATGTATTAAATTGTTCATACTGTTGGATATATGCATGTCAAATTCGTGGTATCAAGTGGCAAGGTCTTGTCTCGGGCCAAGTACAACAGGTCTTCCATGATAAAGTCAGAAAATTTTTCTTTACCGGGTTGTCCAATGTGCAGCGAGTGATTGGGTCTGTCCGAAACGTGTAGTCCTCAGTACTGTTAACAAATCTTTGATACATGTTTTGCATTGAAATTATGATATTACCTATACATCTTAACAATGAAATTAGCATATTTTTCTGTAGGTACACTGTAAAATTAGATCAGAAGATGACGCGGTAAAAACAATTACAAGAATATACGTAGGACCCTATCGAAGTTCTAAAAATCAAAAACATTCTTCAACAATTCATATAAACCATTATCTTAAATTTAGACATTTTTAATGGGACGGTTTTTGTTTAGGTAAACTGTTTTTGTCCACTTCTATGTCTATTATAATTTTCTAATTAAGAATTTAAAAACCAAACGCATACAAATCCTAATACACTATCCTGCAATAATTAAGTGTTTAATATTTTGGTAATTTCTTCAAATGTGATTTCTTTTTCAATATTACCCACGATATTTGCAAGTTTTTAAGCAATCTCTATGTTCGATTCCACCAAAGATTTCCCGCTGGTAGGAAATAGTGGAACTGGATATTCCAAAGAATTAATATTAATTTAGATAATACTATAAAGTAGACTGTATTTAATAATGGTGATGGGTGTATACAAGTGAGGAGATGATGGTAAAGTGCAATGTACAAATGATCTAGTTCGCGTTGTACTTATACAATATCGCTGAAGTCACGAAGACTTCTGTTCGCTGTTTGTTACTTTTGTATGTATCTGTTTGCGATATATGTGATCCGCGTGGTCAAAGTCGCTCCTCATATAGAATTTAATTTTTTTCTCTCTTGGGGGTGTAAGGCCCAGAGCGGAGGGTTGGAGGAATCCTATTGGCGGAAATTCTAATGCCAAGCTCCACCCTCGTGGGGTCCCAAGAGAGGGAAATGTTTGTGCAAATTACCAAAATTTGGTAATGCGTTTTGGCCAACGCGATGTCGCCGGAAAAATCCCGTTACCCAGGTATGGTTGACGGTACGGTCAGGTATTTTCGCCTTTCGCAGCCCGAATATTTTGGCGACCAGATGTTTTACAACCTTGTTTTTTCCGGCTTGTCTAATTTTTCCTAGGAAGTTGTAAAACATCTGGCCCTTGTAGTTTTCCCGGAAGAGGCAAATGAATTTGCCCCTATCTATCGCTCCCAGACAATCGCGCGAAGATTGTCCACTCTAACATACTGCGAGAACTTTGTTCGCAAGACCTGAAATGGACCTAGACTGAAACTTTACTGCCTCCGGAAGAGTCTTTGCTTTGTTGTACTCACTTCTTCAAAAAACTTTTTCTACATTTATAAATTCAAAATTCTTATTACTATTTTTCTTAAAAGGAAATAACGTTTAGAGGAAAATTTGTTATATTCCTTCGCATAATCATACTCGTCATATCACCATATTAATCGGATCTGTTTGAATTTGGTGCGTTCCACGTCAAGTGATCAGGGTTTTTGCAGTCATGTCACAGATTTTGATAAAATTTTAATATGTTGTAAGTAACGTTGAGAAAAAAGTCCATTTGAAGGAATTTTCAAAACAATAAATATTTTTTAAGTTACGAGCAGTCAAAGTTTTGTGCATGGGGTTTTTTTTTAAATTTATAACTCTGAAACCAAAATAGATACAGAAATTAGCGAAATATCAGATTATTCGGAAAGCCTCAAAGTTTTTGAAAAAAATATAAATTTAATGTAACTTGTTTTTAAATTGTTGAAAAAATGTGTTCTAGTTCACAAATCTATTTGGAATTATGTAGTATATGAAACGGTAGTACTTTAAATTGACCTAACAAATATTTTTCAGTGATGAAAGTGTTACGTCCCCATGTCTAAGCGCCTTCTGTCAGTTCAACGCCAGGACGACGCACTTCAATATTTGTAAATTCCTTCAAGAAAGAACGCTGCGATCGTCTTGGCCGAGACTGGAAAATGGTATCACATATAAATCCAATCGAGCCGTTGAGAATGTAAACTCCGAAACTCTTAAGATTAGAAAGTTCTAAACATCAGATTTTATCAAATACAATAGAGACCTTGTCCACGAGGAAATGTAAATCTGGCACCAGACCCCGTCGTGTTCAAGAGACACTTGAAAGAGAAAGTTAGTCAGATCCTTTTTCAAGTGCATTCTCGATAAGGGTGTTTAGATGCTGGATCAGGCCTTCATTGTTTTTCCGAAAACCGTTACAAAGCGAGGTAGTGGGACCGCCGAAGATCCTGTATATATACTGGTGCCCTCTGCCGCGAAGCTCAGTTAGTTGAGGTGAGTTAGCAGTTAGCAGTCAGAAAAGACAGTCAGTTAAGAGACATTCTCGAGTCATTCTTTAGTCAAAGTGCTGTTAGTCAGTCAGTGAAGAGTTAGTGGTGCAGTCTTGAAGTCAGTCAGCGAAGAGGCAGTGTTAGTCAGTTAAAAAGTGCTTACTCCAAAATCTCTATCCAGAAAAATACCAAATAACCTACAACCTGTACCTCACGCTGAATCGAAGTCAAATCTGGTCAAGTGAATAGTTCGGACGCGTGTGAGCGTTGAACAAAATCAGTTGCATCAGAAAGTAACTAAGATTCGCGGGAATCCCTTCTAACTCCTAATCCGGATTGAAACGAAAGAATTCATATGGGAGTAATCGACGCGAGTAAGCGTTTCGTGAATCGTGTACGGACGCACGTAGTTAAGATGCGCGGTAACTTATCATATTTTCCTTAACTCCAGTGGCTAAAAGAACTCATAGGCCTTCCAATTAAAACGATAAGTGCGTTAAAGGCGTTCCGGGACTAGCTTCTCAAATCGAAGAATCAGTGTAACTAATCCGTGCAACATATCAGTGTCAGTGAAGTTAAATACAAAATTGAAGAAGATTATAATCAGTGTTAATTATGAATTAGCCTCACCTCATCATAACCTCGACCTAACACCTTCATCATCACCATTTTGACATTAGTACACCTCAGCCCCATTTCAAGTAAAGTGGTGTGACCATTGATTCATAAGGGGGCAAAATTCTGACTTTGCGAAACAATTCGAAAGCGCACCGTTTCTCTAGCCTTGAGGCGTAACGCATAGTCAAGACGTAACATAAGTGTCAGTGATTTCCAAAATTTTTGTCACACAATTTTTACTACCACCGATACATTATAGTGTCCGAGTGTATGATTTTATTGTAACAGTCCAGACACGTTAAACACGCGGCTAATAAAGTGGCTGTGGACCGGCGAGCCCTTTATAACGTATAATTAAAACACTCTAAAAAAGCGTTTCAGGTTGCTTACTTTTTAAATGCTGAAAACACGCGGTCCTCGACGTCAGTTTGACATGCCTGTACCAGACATTCCTCTACATAGAACATCGTGAACAGCACGCGTCGAAAAATGTGGTTTATACAGCGTGAGGGGGGATTTTTTATTACAATATGAATAAGCAAATGTGGATTTAATGTGGAGAATTGTGCGGATTAAGTCATCGGTTCGGGCTTCGCGGCACAGTTTTTTGAAAACTTATTTTGATTACAATCAAGAATGAGTAAACTATTGTTAGTTTATATTTTTAAATAAGACTGTAAGTCATAATGTTACTGGATTCAATATATTCCGATTTTACATTTCTTTGTTAAATGGTAAATGTGACACAAACTTTTCATGTAAAGCATTGAATAATTTTGCGAATATTTAATTGTTTCAAAAATTTCTTTGTACTATGTATTATAGTTCTCATTGAATTGAATAACCTTTGTAAGTATCCTTGGTATCAATGAAGCAGTATCGAGAAAAACAGAAATGTAGCGAATCAAGAAAAGCACAACATGCCCAAAATGTGTTTTAGAAGCGATAGATATTATTTTAAACACTTAATTCCAAGATTCCAAAGCAGCAGCAAATATGCAGTACAAAAAAATCGCCCTGTATTAGGGTATGTAAAACAAAGTATGATACCGTTTAGTTTAGGAACGTAGCCATTTTTAACCCGTAAAAACCTATAAATTAATAAGAATTTAGAAAAGGTGACTTGAATCAGAATATTACTATACGATTATTTTGTGCACTACTTAATTGTAGAACATTTATCAATGGATTCACAAAACATTATAAACCAAACCAAATTGTATATTTTATTAACACGTAACAACCATTAAAAAATAATGTTCCTAAATTATCTACTTCGAAATTATTCAATTTTGATTTCTTATTTTTCAAATTTCAATTAATAATATTTTAATTAATTATACACTTCCACGTTCATATGTCCAAACTTCCTCTGAGCCAGTACAGTATTTCATTGGAAAAAACTCACACACCCATTCCTTGAGAATTTTAAAAACACCAGGTAGAAAATCCAACCACATAACCGTAAGCTTTCACATGCGAATCCGGTTGTCCTAGTGTTGTGATTGCCGCAGTACTAGTCTGTCTAGGTGCACGTAACAACACGCAATCACGGACCCTCCTAATCATTCAGTTCTAAGAGATAACGCGTTTCCTACTTACCCATACAACCGTTGTCTGTAGATGTTCAAGACACTGAGCACCACCATGAATGCCACAGAGAAACCCTCTAATCACCGAGTTCTCCACTCTCAACCCCCTTTCTCTATTACATCCGTTGTAATTGCGAACAAGCAACAATAATGCGTCGCGACAATGTTTCTGCTGTCCAGTCTCTTTCGTTCGCGTAACGGACAAATGTCTCGCTCGACCTCCGTTGCGTGATTTATATAGTCTGGCCTGCATCTTTGTTTTTTATTCTACTAGATTGGTGTTTTTCAGTAAAAATATGTCACGTGAATTAGATCACTTTAGAGATGATAATTAAGAAGTTGTAATGTAATTAATTGCCTTAGATCGTGTAGTTTTTACGGGTGGATTTACATTGGGTGGTGTTGTTAGAACACTCTTTGTCTAACTTGCACCGTGTGTACATCTAAACGGCCGTGCCGATTTGTTCATTATTTTCCCGCGCTTTCGCTTCGACTATTTTTCCATTTCCTCGTCTGGCTCTCGCCGACGAGTCGAGTTGTATTGTATTAAAGACTGGGTTTATCCCTCAATTTTGTGTGTTCATTAGTACTAAGTTTTTGTGTGCAAATATATTGTACATAGCGAAACACTATTGAATTGTACCGTTATTTTTGCTAACCGATACAGACAAGGTAGAACGATCCACCCTGTTCCGCCTTAATCAGAGCGTGCCCCGTTCGCGTTTAAACAGGTGTATTTGAATTACATAGTTGTAGTCCAAGGCTCAATTTCCATTTTAAAAATTAATACCATTTTTTTGGTGTATTCAATATTATAAGTTTTGTCGGACAGTGTTGTTGCGACGCATCATAAGCTCACAAAGCCAGCAGATGTAGTTTATATCTTTAAAAACTTTCACTTTTGCAGGCCTCGAGTGTTTTCGTTTACAACCTGGTTCCGTTAGTCCGAATTTTTAATTTTGCTCGAATGTCTGGAAAATCTATAGGTTTTATGACTTTATGGCGGTCAGCTGTGGCAGCCAGAGTTCGGCGGGCCATCAGCAGTTTCGGTTTTGGAGGCAACTTGTCCACGCGGGCGGTCACTCCACTCGTCTATTTTTACTTTCCCTTTTAACCAATTAATTGAGTGATCGTCCCCGATTTACCAATCCGAAAAATTGAGGAATTTCCGCCAATCAGCCTTTATTCTGACTGCAACATGCCCCTCCTAAGGCCTACTCGTGGCCAATTTCGGTCTCACGCGGAAATGCGCGGCGTGAGATCCTCAGACCAATTTTTACTTTCGAAGTGTGTACTGCGATATAACCACTATATACGTATGTACATATATTCGCAAGTACACGAAGTTATACATATACATATCATACTTAGAGACTCGTGACACTCGTACTATACGATAAATTTTAATACACGACGTCTTCTATAATGTAATCAAGTTGCTGTCCGTCTTCAATATTTAGTTCAGTTTAATCTAGCGCGGTCAAATAACAGTTTTAGTTATTATAACAATTCTGTTCCAACCGTATATACATATATATATATATACGGTAATATACACACGTTTGTGTATACATATATATTTTGGAAGTGCGTGTACCCGTCCGAGCATCGCAATGACAGACACGACACAACAAGTGTTATTAAAGTGCGATTAAAATTACTTTGACACGCCTTCAAATATTTACGGTATTGAACAGCATAAGCTGCCAACTCGAAGAAGGTAATGATTGCGTTTATATGTGTAGGTTAGAAGCCATCTATTTGTTCAAACCTTGATGTATAATAAATGAAAGAAACCAAGCCTCCTCGTCTTCTTACGAAAACGGAAATGATTGACGGTTTCGTTTTATCGTTTGGCTAATAAAATCTGGCTCCTAATAAAAAATACCACTTTGGTTTGACTAAACTCTCCTTTGTTTTTTTTTTAAATTCCTTAATTTGCTAATTTCTAACTACCGCTATTGTAACAATAATTATTACTGGTCCTAATCTATGTTCGTTCACGTTTTTGCTATTTCCAAATTTTGCTCTGCATCATAGATCTTAATTGTTCTATTGTGAATGATAAGAAATATACATTTTTTTATCGCAGTAACAGCAAATTACATTTGAAGAATCTTTGTCTGGTACACTATTAGAATCGAATAAATTAAATGAAAATCCCTCCTTTAGAATTGCAATTCTCTTTCAGACATATTATTATAAATCTGCTGAATACTTGGATCTTTTACAAATATCTGTCATAGGGTCTTACAGTTCTCTCCAAGTTGCTTTGAAAGATTTAAAAGTCCCTTTGTCATTAAGAACAAGAATACTTTTCTCCTCATCCACGATTCTTACAATTAACTGATATAGGATTACGAATCTGTCTGAAGATAAATCTATTATTCATGCTAAATTATTCACCAAACTACAGCAGATAATTAAGCTTAGTTAAAACTCTTTTTTTAAAAAGCTTCTTCAATACCCAAAGGTTTATAATTATCCGCAAATCTTATTAAAAATGATTATAATGTCTTCATATAGGTAAGTCCAAGGAAAATTAAAATACAAATTAATGAAGCCAGAACTTGTAACAGATAAAAATCTATTATTTGTAACATGGTATCATTATCGAAAAAATGTATGCCGTGCTATATTGCAACTGAAAATTATATTACTTAAGAGTTTCCATGTTAGCAAAGAACAATTTGGAAATTCCCACAAAGATTGACTTTTATTACCACACCGTTCCAACATTTAAAAAACATCAGCTTGGTCGAATATACAGGGTGTCCCAGCTAACGTGCACGTCCCTGAACCAGGTGATGGCTGAGATAATTCTAATATAGGGAAGTGACATTCGTCATGTCGTATCTTAGTTCGTGGCTGAGTTATTAACGAAAAATGATAGCCAATCAGAGGGCTCCGTTAGGCCCGGTCGCGCGACAGTTCCTACTGGTACGGTACCCTATTGGCGCAGAACTTCTATTGTCGCGCGGCCGGGCCTAACGGAGCCCTCTGAGTGGCTATCGTTTTTCGTTAATAACTCACCCACGAATTAAGATACAACATTACGAATGTCACTTCCCTATATTAGAATTATTTCAGCTATCACCTGGTTCAGGGACGTGCACGTTAGCTGGGACACCCCGTATAAAGCAGGAGCAGAATAACTTAACATATTAAACAATGTTTCATCTCCTAATCAGTCCAGAAATTTTAATTATCTTGCTCGTTTTGTAGGTAGGTAGATGGAAATAAGAAAAAGAACAAACGTATTCATAAGAATTCCATGCTTATACATATTACTCTTGGATAGCCATCCAATGAATAACCACGTTTTTGAAGACGCTTTGCGGAATACAGTACTGTGGAATATGAAAACATGAATTGCGTGATTGCGAGGTATGAAAGAAAGTATTTAGTCGGAATGACGAGACAAAATGTAACGAAGAGTGTTTGGACCGAGCGATAGCGTTAGGTGCGACACAAGAGTGGTTGGACCGTAAGTTGTTTTGACACTAACGTTATTCAGTCAACGGAAATGGACCGACCCTTGACTTTCCCTTTAAACTGCATCATTTCACAATTCCCGAAAACTATAACAAAACTATAACATGTACAAATATAGACTAAGATGCGAAAATGACCTTCAGATTTGAAAACATGTTCTAAGGTGTAACAATAAGTCACTACGACAAGCTCTTAGATTCAGTCTCCGAGCAGTGAACTCTACCTAAATAAACTCTTAGTAGGTTTGTAGTAATTAAAATGTTATACCCATTCCTCTACACAGAATCCAACATTACTTCCCATAATTTGGAAAACTCTGTCTCAGCCCATATAAACCCTATAAACACCGTCTAGGGGTTAGCAGGTTATTGAAGGTCTACACGACGAAATGCGAAGCAGATATCCGCGCTGTTATTAAGTGTCCCAACACTTTGTTTCTCTGTATTGCAAGCAGGAGATTACGCTTTACTGGGTTCAGGTCGGTAAAAATATTGGCGTGCATGACGTTCGGCCATTGTTCGTATCGCGATGGAGGAGTTTGAAGAGTGCTTAGTCGTAGATGGTGGTAAGGGATCGTTCATAAGTTGCGGGTGTTGATTAAGTTCGTAGCATGCATATCGTTCAATTCCCGTGTCTACCGTCGCTCTACTCTTTTATCAGCCAGATAACCCACTCTTGCCACCTCCAATTCTCTACATTCGTGAAGCGTGTGGAGACCGACATAATTATGTACTGTTTATCATAACTGAGGACAGTATCGCGATCGTCATCTGGCGAAAACGCCTGGCCTGACGGGTATCGATGAATCGACGCCGGTTTTAAAACAATCTGATAACACCGGTAATTTGTGTGTCGGTTACGGGGTTCAGTGTTGGCGATATTTTATGGTTAGATGAAGTAGTTAAGGTAAAAATGTTTTAATTCTTTGGAAACTATTCTGCGATGGAATTAACTAGAAATAATAAATTTCAGTTCAGTTCGAGTGAAAAGTGTGACAAGTATCATTTTAAGGAATTAAGAAAACAATCAAATTGTTTCGTGTATATTGAAACTAATTACATACATCAAGTTTTAAACATTTTGGTTGCAGAGTTAAGGAGATATGAATTTTAAACAATTTCCTACGACCAATATTTTCAAATTAGAAAGTATAGCGACGACGTTCGACGCCAGGACGACGCACTTCAAAAATTGTACATTCGTTCAAGAAATAACACTGCGATCGTCTTGGTTGAGACTGGCAAATGGTATCGAAATATTAATATTATTATAAACTCCGAAACTCTTAAGATTAGAAAGTTCTAAACATCAGATTTCATCAAATACAATAGAGACCGTGTTCGCGAGGAAATGTAAACTTAGCACCAGACCCCGTCTAGTTCAAGAGATACTTGACAGAGAAAGTTTGCCAGATCTTTTTCCAAATGCATTCTCGATAAGGGTGTTTGGATGCACCATAAGGGCCTTCATTGTCTTTTCCGCAAACCATTACAAACCGAAGTAGTGGGAGGACCCAAACCCTGTATATATATTAGGGTGGGTCAAAAAAATCGACTATTTTTTTTTGTTTAAATTACACCGAAAAATTGGTTCGTAGACACCTCTAGAAAACTCTTAGCAAAGCTGAGCTCTTAATTTTAATGGGAAGGTCCTCCGCATTATAGTTTTATATTTTTTACGCAGTCCTTTATAAAAAAAATCATATCTTGCTCATAACCTTACCGATTTGCAAAAGTATATATACAATTTTGTAGGAAATTGAACGCTCTACAAAAAAGGACTCTTATATTTTTACCGTCAATCTCACCATTTAGATGATATTGACGATTGAAGTTTGATGATTTTTAGACAAATTTGATTTTTACTTATGAATTTTATAACTCGCGAACCAATATGAATTATGAAACGTGCAAACGTCATTTTGTAGGAAATTGAATGCTCTACAAAAAAGTTCTCATATGCTTAGTTGATAAAATTAAGCGTTTAAGAGATATTTGACGATGAATATCTCTTAAAATCAAAAAAATAGTCGATTTTTTTGACCCACCCTAATATATATATATATACTGCTGTCCTCCGCTGTGAAGCTCAAAAATAGTTTTTTTTTTGCCGCAGAGAGTGAAGTTCCCAGTTCAGAAACGTTCAGTCAAGTGGTCAGTTAGTTGAGAGTGCAGTTAAGTCGAGCAGTGAGGTTTAGAGTCAGTTTTAATGTGTCAGTCTTCAGTCAGTTGCTTTTAATTGTTTGAATCCATGAACAGGTGAAAAATCTTGTTCCATCACATGTGCTGTTACTCTTTATTAAATCCGCTACCACTGCCCAATGCCTAAGTCATTCGTCAGCGGAAATAGAACAAACTGTCGTTGTAAATCATAGATTTTCTACGTAGTTGTTGTGTCTATGAAACGCATTGAAGGACGGCATACTTCCTTTACCATAACTATCGATCTTCAAAGTGTGACAGTCGGGACAGGAGTAACTGGAAATCGCATAGATTTTCGAAGAAAGATTCTGAAACGATGGTACCCGTTGCCAACCGATAAAAGTTATTCAAAACCAACGTTCCCTTGCCATGCCCAAAGACTAAACACCTGGTCTGGTTGAAAAGTAAACAGAATGAAACTGTACAAATATAAATAGAACTTCTGAAAACATGTCTGTGTCAGTGATGTTGAATATAAGGTTAAAGAAGAGTATATAATCAGTGTCAACCATCAATTAGCCTGACCTCGTCATCACCACAACCTCACACCTTCATCATCACCTTTGGACTGTAGTACGACTCCGCCTCGTCCCGAGTAAATTGGTCTGACCATTCACTCTAGGGGGCAAAACACTGACTTTACGAAACAAATTGAAGGCGCACCGTTTCCGTAACCTCGAGGCGTGACGTACAGTCAAGACGTAACAGCGACGTATACCTAGATGTTCCTGTTACTTTCTCCTAAAAGCAATGGATTTAAACAATTGTTTAGGCGAGGAATTGCAACCAAGAATCTTCACCGATTGGCAAATTCATGCATTCCCACAGGAGTTCGTAGAAAATATAAGGACTTCGTATCTCTGTTGCATTTTTCTTCAGAACGACTGTTTGAATGCCCATTAATTGTTAGTAAGCTTATTTTAAATTATTTTATGAATTTTTACTGTTACAACGTTGTAACATCCTTAGGGTTTATGGCATGGACGTGACTAACCTGCTATTTTTGAGATTAGCATTCAGTACTTTCACTTTCCAGTTTTTTATTGCAACCAAATGTTTCGAGAATTTTAACTTCATGATTTTAACCAGTCTCAATAGCATTGACATGCCATAAACCCCTAAAACGACCTAACGGTTCATCGAACCAAGGCCCAGACCTCGACAACCCTACACAGCTGCACTACGGACGGACCCTGACGTCAGAGGGAAAGGCCCAAAAAACACCTACGTCACGACAAATACGGAATTTCCCACCGAAGACGCCAAGGCAAGGAGGGACAGCGACTTCGGGTGTCTTCGGCCTCCAGCACCCCTTCCACCCTCAAACTCATCGACGGGATGACAGCAGGGAAGGGATGATGGAGGAGGGAAATTCGGACTGAAGGAAGAACTTTGGGCCAGTCAAAAATTGAACCTTGAAGAGGACATTCACACCTGAACCTTCAAACAGTACACTTGCACTTCACTCTGAACCTTGTACATCTTGCACATCAAGAATTGACATCACGTACACTCGAACATTCATACACCTTTGTATATTCTTGTATATTTTGAACAGTTTAAATAAACCTGTGGCAGCTCATATCGCTGCAATATCCGAGCGTTCACAGTACCAAGTAAATACAGTCCACTAGTTGTTTTGAACTGAACGCTTAAAACATTTACACTGTTCATACAGGAGGAAGCAATCGTAATTGATTTCGTACAGTAAGTAATTTTCTTGATGTTCAGAATTGGGGAAATGTAAGTTATTTTGCGGAGACTATCGTCTTGACAAAAAAGATGTCATATTGTTGCATGTAAATGATGATCTTTTAAATAAAACAATATAAATAGTCATTTTAAACAATTTTACGTTGGAGATAATTAAAAAATGACTTCATCTCGGTCATCGTCAGACAAAATCACTATGCTAGACTGCAGAAACGACAAGAAAATATTGTCCGACCATTCTTACCCAATTATTTCTCGAATTTCTATGAAACGATTGTTGACTTATTTTCCTCGGAAAATTTCAAGGGAAACTCATCGCCGCGATTTACCCCTAAATGTGGTATCATGCTCTGTCATTAATTTCGCGATTACGAATATCAAAAATTATACGGTCGATCGTCTCGGAATCGCGAGTGCATCTAGTTGTGAGATCGTTAAGAAGATCGTCGGTGATATCGAACTTCCCGTTCCCACCGAAGTGCAGGTTTTCATGCAATCTCCGTAAAATATAAGAGATTTCTGGCAAACAGAGCAGAAGAAACTCATTTATAGAAACGCTACAAGCCTGGCTTATATTTCCGCTTGTCCGAGTTTCATCCTCCCTAAAAACGTGAGTCACTTGACATTGAATGTTCAGAGATTAGCCATTTCCTAAAAGTATTACATCAGGAATTAGTACATTTTTATACAGGATGTACCAAGGATGGTGGCCGACACTTTGTCTTGTTATAAAAAAAATAGTTTAAAGTGTTTTTTTTTAAATTCTTTTTGAGTATCAATTGTTTTACCCATAATAGCTATCGTGTATATCGTTGCATAAGATATTCATAATTTCCGACTTCATTGAAGGAGGTAATTTTAAAATTGAAGAACGAAACAGAAATTCTAGTTCTTTTCATTCGCTACGAAATGAATATGTTATGCTGATGACTATGTCATTGTCTATCAAGTTATTGAAAAATTAATTAAAATGACCTTTCCCCTTAGACGCGAAGAGCTCGTTAGTAAGTAAATTCACTTCTAGTAATTATGGAACCACTGGTTTGCATTAGAGTCATTTACTTTAGGGAAACAATCCTTTGAGGGATGTTAAATTATGTACTTGAAAAATAATGCAAATGTAAAACTTGTCCATTGGAAAATGAAGAATCTCCTTCTCGAGTTTCCCTCTTCGCGATTGCATAGTCTAAGTTAAGAAACAAAGTTAACGTCTTAAAGCACCGCATATAAATTGTTCCAAGTTGTCTCTGCTATGATAATAACACCACTGATATTCTTTTTCATCGTTCGAGGAATAATCGAGTGGTTAACAATGGAATGAACGTGACGAATACGAAACGATTATCTTATACTTTAACCTGCATGATAGTGTTAATTGCCATTCTTTTGCTCGTCAAAGGGAAACTGCTCAAGAAAATAAAATGTCTGTTTATCATCATTGCTTTTATGCCAGTATGAGGGACTGTAGAAAGATCTGATCATACTGACGACAGCATCAGGAGGCTGCGCGCCAATAAAAGGGACGCACTCTCCAATAAATTGTTATATTAAATTTTACTTAATCTAAATACAGGATAGTTTCACTACATCACAACTGCGTGCGCGGCTCGTATTCGTTGGAAGGATAACTGGCTCAGGTATCGCAGGTGCTCTTCCATAAGCCAGTACTATGGATCGAATATCAAGGATCACCAAAATGTGAGCTTAAATAACCGGAAACGCAAAAAGGTCAGTCGATTACACCATGCGCCGCTGTAGTTGCGGAAGGATTGCGGGGCACAAGGAAACAAGCACGTCAAAAATCACACCAAAATCCGGACTTGAAAGCGTGTGAAAAATGGAGCACAAGTTTCGTTCGTGTTGAATTCGACAGTTAGACGGAAGCGTCAGTAATCTTCAATCCACAGGAACGACTTCCCCGCCGCGGAACTGGCAATATCGAGACGTTATCAGGGTAAGAAGGGACAGAAAGCACAACGAGAGACTGGTTCGAACTTCGTTAATCAAGCGATACCACGACGGGAACTATTCATCGGCACCAACGCGCGATGCTTAGGTTCCCGTATCCACGACACTTTTCATAGTGAATCACTTGCATCATCTGAAGAAAGTTTTTCGTTTAAGGGTTTCAGCAATTTGCGCGCTGCGATCGCTTTATAATCTGTTATTCGTTTTCGTCCACTTTATTCTCATTTAACTTCCATCAACCGTTGTCTGATGTAATTTCGGTTCTTCGTTATTCCCTAATTTGTTTCCATGTTATCGGCTAAACAAATGCTTGCGTCCTTATTATTAATGAAATTATTGTCAGAAGTATGAGCAGTCTTAAGTAACGGCGATAAATGAATTAGAATTTTTTTATTATCGTAGATGTTACATTTAAAAATATTTCTCGTACTTCAGGTGTTATAATCTAAATTAAAAGTCCTACAAATGATAAAAATCGCATCAATTACAAAGACTGCTTTGATGCTTGGAAAAGTGCAATGGGGTTTTCATCCATGACACTCTGCTTGGTTTATATTTTCTTTGGAAATATCCACGCGTATTAAAACTTCCGAATTGTAATTATTCAAATTCTTAGTTATTACTTATGTTAATCCCGTTTTTTTAGATTATTAGAAAATGATGGAATTAATTGTCATACATTCCAGCTACTGTACGTATATGTACCTTTCTGCGCCACTGCGTGACAAATGCATGTTGTGATTAATATTCCAGACACATTAATTTTGATACAAGCAAACAACATTCTGAGGTGAAAGCAATCAGAGGATAAGCTTTCCGTTGTAGAATAATAATAGACATAATTTCTCCGGCTCCCATTAAGCTTATTGTCAGTGTACAGGATAATGGTTAATAAGAAAACGTCAATAACTGTTTCAGACATGACGGTATGTAATTTGCTTGTTGCGGCAGTTTCTATTATTAACGTCGCATTATATATGTAAACGCTAGAAATAAATCTGTCTCGTACATAAATTCCTAATTGGAATGACAATGAATAAATTAGGCACATGTGAGATGTGGTGCAACGTGACATTGTGATATTGTGACGTTGTGACGCTGTGACATTGTTTACCGTTGACAAGTGTTACGGAAACAAACGGATCATCGTGCGTTCAATTCATAATTCGTATGTATGTACATACATAATATTTACTCCCCGAGTAACATTGCGCACAATATGTATCAAATCTGAGATTATCATTTTAATTCGAAATTAACTAACTCAAAAGTTATAATTCACAGAAAAGTCGGCTTAAAATTGACCGAGATAAATCGCCGAGCCTTGTTTATTCTCAGAACATTACAGGAAACTGTTTATTTAATTTGATTAAGATAACTGTTATGGTAAATGTTCTGAAAGAACAGAGAACAGGTAATATTCGTGGGGAATTACGATCCAACAAAATTCTGCGTATGATATTTGAAGGTATGTAGAATTATCATTCACGTTTGTCTTATATTCAATATTATACGGATTTTGTTTATCTATCACAGTGTGATATTCGCGATGCAATGTAAATTTGTAACAAAAATTCCTTACACGTAGAATCCTTTTAATGAAAGCGAATTGAAAAATGCTGGTAATATCAATGACAATTCTACCAATAATAATACTAAATGTCAATGTTACAGGACAATCATATTGCTATCTTTTGTATAGATATTTTCAAATATTTATTATGCGTTTATTCTGTTAAACGGGATTTGAAAATTGTGTTCCGTTTAATACCCTATTAAAATTTATAGGAAGAGCTAGGAACACCTGAGTAATTCAGATGCTTTTGTAGGCAAATAGAAAACGAAAAAGAACTTTCGAAGATTCAACGGTTTATAATAATTTCATTTCGATTTTTATTAACTCAACCTGCGCAACAAAGTACATGGACAACATGTCGATCTTAGCGCCAATAAATAAATTGCAAATAAAAAAAGAAATCGATTCTAACCATGGCATTCGTAAACTTTGAAAATATAGGTGCGCCCGTATTTTTTTAAATATCTCAGAGATTTGAAAATATTTAAACAAATCTGTTACAACTGTTTTATACGATAAAATAATCCGACTCTTTATGATGCGGTTATTATTTTTAAACTGTCCTGTATAGCCCCGGCCACTTCTTCCTCAATTAATTTCGTATCATGACCATAGACAGTCAAGTTTTAATCAGTTTTCTAAGAATAAAAATAAGAAGTTAGTAACGAAGTAGAATGAAACCAAAGGCTTTCATTATCGAAACCCCTCAGACTCTTTCAACTAAGTATTCTTTGTGTTATTTATTATCAGTGGCCGGCAGTATGAAATATATTGGCGAAGGAATCTTAAGTTTCATTTTAAGTTTCACTTAATTTTTAAATCAGAATGGGTTAATCTACCATTAATCACCACATTGTATTGACATAGTGATACGCATCTATTAATTATTTTATAAATACCCATTCTTCAAGCTCGAAATGGAGTATATATGATAGTCGACTTCTTAAAATGTAAAAAAAACGTAAAATGTAAAAAAATGTAGCCAATTGAAAATACTTAAACTTAAGGGCGTAACCTACGTACTGAAGTATGGCCCACAAGCCCGAAGTCGCAGGTATCGTCAACGGTGGCATGTGGACCGCGGCTAATGGACGGTTAATCCGAATCTTTTTCCGAAAGTCACGTTAGCCCTCGGTACGGTTAAGTTTATGATACGTAAATTGCTATTGAAGTTGGAAAGTAAGAATTTGTAGTGACGGAAAGAGTCTTACGCCGTGTAGAAACCACAAATGAATAAAATTAAAAATTCGTAGCTCTCCTTGAAATTACTATTTTACTACATATGTTAAAATGACACAAATAAATCGGCAATCCTAAAAAATCGCTGTTGGTCACGTCCGCATCATAAACTCTTTGAAATTAAATTAACGGCTCATGGTAGTCTTGAATGGGGGGGGGGGGGGGGGGGTAAGGATTTGTATTATCAAAAAATTGATCTTTTTTGCTTTTTCTTATAGTTAAATATTTCGAGAATATTGTCCCAAAATTTTAAGATAATCGGAGCAGAACTCTCGAAGTTATTGACCAGTTAGTCGTTATATTTTCGGTTGGGCGTTTGCCATTCAGTGATTTTATAATATTGTAGTAGTGTGGGATACGAAAATCTGAAATACACGATTGAGAAATGTAAATATAAAGTGTTTAGACTGAGTGTCGAGGCGGCATAAAAATGCGGGGCAAATATCGCAAAAAAGTGATCTTTTTTACTCTGAATCCTTTCCCTGCCCCCCCCCCCCCCCTTAAACTTTACGTAAACATATAACACGATCTCAAAACTGTGCAAAGTTTGTTCTCGTTAAAATGTCATCAATAAAAATATTGTAGTATTTGAATGCTCCATGTAAAAAAAAACAATGCATTTCTTTAATATTATTCGCAGCTTGATATTATTTAAAGATATAAAAATTAGACAAATGAAGGTGAAGATGATGAAGAGAAAACGTGGTATAAATTAGTATCGGTAAAAAGCATCGAAAATGCAAAGGTATAGGCCAAGTACAGGAGGATGTGACTTTGGAATAGCTTTCTCGTTAACATAAGTACATGGCCACCAAGTACATTTAATCGAGCAATAAACAGATTTATTAATTAAATGAGGAAAAATCATTTTTTGGGAAATTTAGTTAATTTAATATATTTACTTAGCGATAGCATTGTGTCGATGCTGTACAATAATTTGTACTTGCTCGCATTTGTTCGATTTCAAATACTTCGTATAATGAAGTTTATGTTAATGAGAAAGCTATTCCAAAGTCACATCCTCGTGTACTTGGCCTATACCTTTGCATTTTCAATGCTTTTTACTGATTTCACTTCATTCGTAGAATATTGTTAAGTATATGTGGGGTATGAAATTCTGAGAATGTGTGATCAAAAGGTTTGAATAAAGAATATGATTTGGACTGAGTGTCACGAGTGAGTGAAGACTGTTTGGATCGAGTGACTGCGCGAGGTGCGAATAACAAGTATTTGGACCGAGTGACAGTTGCGTGCGAGTGAGTTCCATGAACCGATAAGAATGAATGGTTTCTAGGAATGCACGTGTAGAAAAGAATGCATGGTGACCCGTGACCGAAAAGTCGGCACGTGGCAAGAGTGTATGCATACGTGTGAGAATAAATGAAGGGATGAAAGTGTGTGAAAGAGTTTTCGTTAAGCGAAGAGCGTGTCGGAGACGACAGAACGAAAGCGGCAGTTAAAGAGTAAAGAACGAAAGCAGCAGTCGAAGTGTAAAGTTGTAAAGGGTTAAAGAACGAAAGGGGCATCGGAAGAGTAAAGTCGAAGTGTAGGAGGTAAAGTTGTAAAAGTTGTAAAGTGTAAAGAGTATAGTTTAGGCGAAGTGTTAAATATATTAAGTGTTTTGTTTTATTTAAATTGTTCTGCCATAAACCGTATCACCCCAATCCTGTTCCACCACTAAAACAACGTAGGAGATAATAATTTCCTACATATAGTATTGGTTTTATTAAAATACTTGTTTTTAAAGAAATAATAGAATAAAGAAATCAGGGAATGAAAGAATAAGGGAATGAAGGTGTCAAGGAATAAATAAGGGAATACAGGAATGAAGGAATAAAAGAATGTAGCAAAATAAAGGAATAAACGGATCTGATTAATATGATGATATGATGATGATATACGATGATGTAAAGGAATATACCAAATTTTCCTTTAATCGTTATTTCCTTGTAAGAAATATAGTAGTAAGGATTGTGTATTTATAAAATTTCAAAATGTTTTTTGAAGAAGTGATACAAAAAATCAGAGACTCTTCCGAAGCCAGGAAAATTTCACTCTATAGGTGGGTTTCAGATTAAGTGTACAAGTATATAGCAGCATGTTAAACATTGTTTAAAAACTTGCATATATTGTGGGTAATATTGAAAAATTAAATAGATTTGAAGGAATTACCAAAATATTAAACATTTAATTATTGCAAGATAGTGCAGGATGTGTATAAGTTTGGTTTTTAAATTCTCAATTCGAAAATTATAATAAACATAGAAGTGTAAAAAAACGGTTTAATTACACAAAAACCATCTTATTAAAAATGTCTAAATTGCAAATAATTGTTTGTATGAATTGTTGAAGAATGCTTTTGATTTCTAGAAAGTTTAGAACGTCAATATGGTCTTATGTATATCGTTGAAAATGTTTTTCAATTTAGATACAACAACGTCATCGTGTCCTCTAAACGTACCTATACTTCAACAATCTATTTGAAGAAAAAATAGTTTTCTTGAAATCATGAATTTTTTTATCACCGTGGCATCTTCTGATCTAATTTTACAGTATACCTGAAGAAAAATATACTAATTTCATTGTTAAGATGTGTAAATAATATCATAACACTGTTACAAACAGATACGGAACAATTTAGAGATTCGATATCCAAGATAGTAAAGTTTCAATGCAAAACATGTAATAAATATTTGTTAACAATACCGATAACTACACGTTTCGGACAGACTCAGCAAAATTTGCTGACTTTATCATGGAAGACCGGTTTATAGAACAATTTGATTATGTACTAAAAAAAAGTTTGCAGTAATTTGAAGAGACGCTTTGACATGTATCGAAGTTCTAGAAACAAAATACCTTTTTATAACAATTTAAGCAACCATTATGTTAAATGTATAAATTATTGATAACAGTTTGATATTTTCTGAATTACGTACTAATGCGTGCATGACGATGGTGTCTTTCTTTCTCTCTCTTTCGTATAATTCGTTTTCTTTGTGGCGTACTATGGCTCGAGATATCAACAACACTGCATTCAACTGCATACTTTGTCTCCATCTTTCCGTCGCTCCGTCGCGTTCGCACTAGCCAAACACACGAACGTGGGTCCAGCAAGCATGTGTGATAGCACGTTTGACGACGAGGAAGTTATCAATGCGGAATTCATCATCGTCCGAATTTGTCTTGCATAAGAGCCTTTCTTTTCTTCGTTCTGTCTGTCGCACTCGCAGTGCTCGCACTACGATCGCCGAGAGCAAGTGCGACGGTTTGTCTTTGCCGGTCGCGGCGACTCTTTCATTTTATTCGAAACATTTTTCTTATCATTTTATCGGGCATTTAACACTTATGTCTAATATTTGATCCTACAGTGTCGCTGAATTTTAATTAAATAGAAATGGAATTATAATTAGATGTTTCTTATTCATTCATTTCGCATTATATTAATCTCCAGAATTCAATATTTCGCGAAATTTATTCCTTATTTACCGAGACAATATTGTAACTTTAAATAAATAATTGAGAAACATATATTTGTCATACTATATCAATTTATTGAAAATCCTATCATAGGGATTAAAAATTAGCAAGAAATATTAAATGTCCGATAAAATAATTCGAAGTGTCCAAAAGAATGCGAATGAACGATCGAGTACGACCAAGGCGCACCGACACACCTGAGCTCGGCCGGCTCGGAGAAAAATTCGGACCATGGCGAAAACTGCGTTTGATGCCTTCCTCGATTGACGATCGCGCTCTCACACATGCCTATCGGACCTAAGTCCGTGTGCCTCGATAGAATGAGTGCGACAGAGCGACGACAAGAAAGAAATGAAGTAGTCATTATCATTTGTTACTATGCTGCGACATACGTCAGAGAGAGAGAGAGAGAGACGAATTATTAGAAAGAGAGCGCACGAAAATCACTGAGGTGAAACAAGCATTAACATTTGTGGATACCCGCGCGCACCCCGTACCCCGCAGTGCAACCATTTATGCTGTTGATTGTACTTGGCCAGAGACAAGACCTTGTTTCTTGATTTTCCCCGCATGTCTCCAACAGATTACATATAAAAATCTACATTACCGACAGAAAAATTATTGTCGCATGGGATGAAAATCTGTTAGTTCGGTTTGACACCGACAGAACTCGCATAGTCGAAAGTGTGACACTGGAAAAGACGAAGTAGACGACTTATTATATAAAAAAGACGTACTTTTGACATCAAATATCTCGTTACTGGGTGGACCAATGTTTTTGTAATTAGTCTCAATCGACTGTATACCCCGAAAACCCCGATCTCTTATTTCCGGAATAGAGTCAAGGTCTTCTCTCGTACTTGGCCCGAGACAAGACCTTGTCTCTTGAAAGACAAAGAATGTTAACCAAAGAGGTTGTAACGAATCTGAGTGCATGATAAACATTGAATGTTGCTTCTTTAACTTACTAGTAAGTATGATTTGTAGTAAAATAAACCCTGGCTTATAAGTTTGTAAATAATAAAAGGTTATCTTTAATTTACAAAGAAACAATTTGGTTTACTCATTCACATTTATTCCTATTTGATTATTGTAAAGAAAAGAACATTATATTAATGTAAAAGAAAAGCTGGAAAAGACAGACATTGAAAGAATATTTGACTATAATATAAGGAAAAATATAAAAAAGTTACAACTTTTAAGCAGTAATAACTAGATTCAATGAATCGATTAAAAATTGAGACACTTCATGCTATAAGTTACTGAAACTCTACTTTACTTTTTTCAGTCTTTGATTATTCGATTTCTCAGCGACTGATTGGGTGAAGCCCTGGTGAATAGAAACTACTAAAATTACAGAAGTAACTCTCATTAGAACAGATCAACTTTAAAGTCAACTTCGAAAATGACACCTATACTCCATTCGTCAGATGATTTAGTATAATGCAAGACATACATATAGGTTATGGGAAAAAATAAAACATTCTAGTAAAATCGGATTCCATAAAATATGCCTTTATATTCTCGGGTTTATGCGGGTGCTTTCCAGTTGAAATTTTCTGTTCTTTTTTGTATTTTCTCAAAATGACGCCACACTAAAATTTCAGCGTTTGTACTTTTGTTGATACTCACACTAAAAATTTGAAAAAACCATCCTCGTTTTCCATAAATTGAGAATTCATGGAATTTTTAAGAAAGCATATACAGGGTGTAACATATCATCGGAGACCCTTTTTCAGGATCGATAGCACGCACCAAAAGGTGACAAAAGGACCAAGGAAGTTAGGTCCGAAAATCACCCCCTAACGAGTTACAACCCCATTTGTAAAAAATTTAAAAAAAATCATATCTCCGAAATGGTACATCGTAGAAGACGCGTTTTGATTGCAATATAACCGGAGAAGATCAAAGATAATAGAAAAAAATATAATTGCTGCGATTATTGCTGTTAAATAGCATTTATTCTTGTTTAATCCAAACAACGTCGATTACCTATATCGTAGCAGGTTTGTAACAACTTGGGAAACATTAAGGGCATTCACTAAATCTTCCTTTGCGTAGATAGTGATAGTTTTTTCGTAAACTTTGGTCTCTTCCGGTTATATTGCAATCAAAATCGGTTCTTTACGACGTACCATTTCGGAGATATAATTTTTTAAAAATTTTTTACAAATGGGGTTGTAACTCGTTAGGGGGTGATTTTCGGACGTAACTTCCTTGGTCCTTTTTTCACCTTTTGGTGCGAACTATCGATCCTGAAAAAGGGTCCCCGATGATATGTTACACCCTGTATTCATTAACTAGTTAAAACATGTTTTTAATATATAAATCGTTAATTTGTCGTGAAAATAAATGTTTCTTTAAATGTATGTACCGGATATTTCAACAGTTTCCGCTTGATTTATAATGATAGGAAAAAGTTTGTCCTACGAGACAGTTTAGCCAATTATCGACATTTTTACTTTCAAGTGTGATATCGGTCCTTAAGCTTGAGAAACAGGTCGTCGTACATCCAGAACAACCATATTGTCTGTATTTTAACGGAATAATATTAATTGGCAATGTACACCGTGAACACTTCAAATTGATTACATCACGAATGTCTACATTTTTGTAATACCTACAAGCAATTGCAGTAACCACTTAAGTTCCTATCTGCAAACCACGTGCCGCTTATAATAATATGACACTTTTCAGCGACGCAATAATCGGTCCACAAAAAGAACGATACAAAGTGAACACCTTCGAGATTTGTATGTGAACACATACTAATTAATACATATTATTTTAAAAAACTGAAACACTTTGTCGGATTAATTCTGTTTGTAATTTAAAAATATTTACAATTTTCAATTTAAATTTGTTAGGCTCTTTTCAGGATCTGTAACGTTGGGAACCGAATCTTTATAACGGAGCCTTTTTTAACTTTTAACGCAGGTATTAAAGTGTTCAGATAGTAAGAACTATGTTTTTCCATTCTGTTTCAAACGTGATACTAAAATTATCTCGAAAAAACTATTTTACGAATTTACCAGATATTCAACCATATTTCTATAAAACAGAAGTAATAAATATACGATGAAACATTCATTATCTAATTGCGCCGAACGATTTAAAATTTCAACGTAACAAGAAACATTGCTTCTTGCGTCCACCGAATTTTCTCTAATCTTTTAACATTCATCGCCGTACGGGCGAGGTCTTCCGCTTTCGGGATCGCGAAAGTACGATGTGATATCTAGCTCAAAAAATCACGATCGAGTTATATTTCGCGCCTATTGTGCAACCGACAAGATTAGAATAGATATTCGGAATTGATTGGAAATTGGAATGGGTGAAGCTGTCACGATCATGTAGAATTTCAGCAGCAGCGCAGCAGCGGAAGGTGAACATTTTCACGTAGTTTCGCGGTCGACTAACTTTAGTCAGCGTACAGATGCCTGTTGTACATAACTTTTCACTGTAGCGCGGCCGACCAATGAAAAGTGAAAATTTTCACGCAGTCTCGACACTAGGCCAATAAATTTGCGCCAACTTTCGTCGTAGACAAAGCGACGGATTCTCCCGCGGAAACTTTACAGCTGGAGAAAAAATGAGACACCCGACGCGCGGCATTTATGTCTGGAGAAAGAGAGACAAAAAAAATGAAACGCGCAGATTGTCGGCGGAAAAGGGAGCAGAGGAGAAATTTTCTTTTATCATGCACGCGAAACTTTACTGAGCGGGATACACATTTTATGGCTATTATGTATTACTTGCTCCGTTGGAGCGATTTCGGGTATACAGAGCTTTTCTTGTTATCGTACAAACAATTAGCGGTGTTGAAAATCTTTTTTATCTATTAAGTATTAGCAACAGGAATATCTTGTTCTATAAACTTTAAAGGAAATTAGAGATTCTGTTTTATTTAATATTACGTTTACGCGAAAAAATATATTTTTACTGTACTTTTATGTTTAAAATTTTTAATTTTCCTTAAATATTACAATACATATATAATACAAATGTATATGTAGATATCAGTGCCATAAATGTTGCTTCACAAATAAAAGGACGAAATTAATTCTGGGTCATAGTTACCAATTGTTTTATAACTCTTTGAGGCACAGGATTTCAGATGAAAAATAGACCCATGTTGCACAGGAATTTTATCGGGTTTTAAATTAAACAAAATTGGTATATTTTTATTAATAAACGTATAACATAATGTAAAAACATAACAAAATAACAATAGTTAATTAAATTTGTTATTATTGGGCGCGGCTCATATAGTCCCACCGTGCCACATAGGTTTAGGAATGGTACTTGTTAAAACACATATTTTTTCCTAAGGACAGGGGCACTTTGCACACAGTATAAGACCAGAGCGTTCGAACTTCCTTTCTTTGTACTACAAAGTGCACATCGTTTACGTAAATAAGACGAAATATACACCTATGCACATGCCGCTACTGCAAGATTTCGAGGTGGGACTAAAAATGTCCCACCATGCCGTGAAATACATCAATAACCGTGGGACACTTTTAATCCCACCGTGCCCCAAAGAGTTAAATGAGACACGTTAATAATTAATTATAAACATTATTTAGTTTATCTTAACACAGGATTCCCTAAACTGTAGTAATTTAAAATGTAATACAGATTAGTAACAATGTGATTCAACGACATAACCCTCAAATACATCTGACAGATTTCACTATTTGTAAACATTCTAAACAAATATTTGGGATTCATAAAGGAAAGCTGTTGTAATCTCGCAGAATCGTCCTGACTATTCAAACGGCGATTTTTCCGAAATATAGCTGCGTAAGAAAATATTTGTTACTCCCCATTTTTCACTTATTTTTTCATGGAAATCCACCACTGTTTGTACCACCAGCTCAGAGACACCCAGCATTTCCGAGCAAATCAATGCAGATTATAATCACGTACGATTAGATTTGCGTTCGATAGCGGATTAGTTTGGCAGATTAGAAAATGTTTCATTATTATTATTTGAAACGATGAAATTATTTCATTCTTGGGAACTTATGTTTGTACCGAATATTATGTAAAAAGTTTTGCACACATTATTCATGTGGGTATGCAGGCATTTGAACAATTGATTTACACAAAAAGTTCAGTGCGTCGCTACAGATTAACTTAGAGGTCGATTAAAATATGTAAAACGTGTTTTATTGTATACTTCTTTAAACTGGATTTAAAAAATAATTTCCGTAGTAATACTGCATGCGAGTACCGTAATATAATATCTGCAGCTTTTGGCAGAGAACATGAATATACATCGAGTACATACCGTTTTACACACATATGTACGTCGCCGATGGCATGGGAAAATAAATCTAATAATGGAAATTAATTTTCTTTATTCCACACGTTAATGAACTTCATTAGCATGGAGAGTCATGGAAACGGTAAAGCTTTTACGGTTAATTGATATTTAATATCCACTGATTACTTGGTAAAGACTTGCTCAATTCCGTATTTAATTGTGGATTAATCTTCATTTGCCCAAGTGATATCTGTCGAAGTTTTTTCTTTACTTTTCGATTTGATCATATTACGATCATTACGATCTCGAAGAATCTCCCGATAACTTTCCTCGTTTACACCTTTTCCCGAAACCTTTCTTTGATGTCAATATCAATACATCCAAAGATTTTTTAGAATTTTTAAAACACTGTCAAATATTGTAAAACACTGACAAAATTTACAATAAAATATGGATTCCATCCAACATTTCTTGCAATGTGTGACACGTTCATTTGAAAACTGAATATTTATGACGGTATAAACTCATTTTCGAAGATTAATTATGCGCCTACGGTAATTGAACTTGTTTTTTAAAGTTGCCCGCTTTCGGCTCATTTTTCGAAGATTAAAGAACTTTCATTATCAACAAATATGTAGATTACAAAATAGTTACGTCCGCCAGCTTAATTGATTTCCAAGTCGTTCGAAACTTTTCTTAAAGTTCTGTGTATAGGTTCTGCATACTCGATCATCGTGAAAAGTTTAATAAAAATAGAGAAGTTTCAGGGTGCTCGGAGTGTTGGAAACCATGCTTCTTTAAATAAGCGTATAATTTCTGTTAGTATTTATTGTATCTCTACTAAATCTGTGTAATTTGTTAACTATGTACATGATAGGTCAGATATTTTATATTCGGATGTATATTGATTATATAGGATGTATGTACCTAAATACTGGATAATTTACATACATATAATAATATATATATAAACAGCACCTAGTGTCTTTCTTGATTTATTAAATAATAATTAATTTTTCAGCGCTTTGAAAGTTCTGCATTTGAAGTTTTTGAGAATTTAAAAGCTTCGAATTTTCAAGAACTATCAAACTGTTATGCCAGGAAATTGTTTCACCTTTTTCTTAATGCTGTAATGATTGCAGCTGCGGAATTCTCTGCACTTGCAATGAGTATTTTCTTCGGTTTAAATTGGGAATATATTTCATTACAATGCAACAGCATTCGTTGTAAATATTTAACAAAAATAATTGTCAACAACAAATGACCACCTACTTGTCGCAGCTAAAGCCTCAAACAATATATCCAAGGTTTCCTGAAAATTGCTGAAAATATCACACAAATAATCACATTTGTCTACCAGAAACATCTCACTTCCTTCATCTTCCAAAATATAATGAGGTCCTGAAATCCACAGTGGACTATAAAACGTTCCCAAATATTTAACGCCGAAATGTTTTTTTCTTCCACTGGTAGTCAATGAATTTCAATAACACAACTGTAATCCTTCCGGTTATATACATCCCCAACGTAAACAACTGAGTTGTGTAGCGAATGCGAATACGGTGCCGCCGACGTGTCGCGTCCATTCACGGAGGGCACAAAACTGCCACCGATTGTACGTTATCCGCCATTAAAACGTCCGCGGAAGCCCGAACAACAATGGTTAGCAAGGAATCCAAATAAAAACAGATCGCTGACAGAAGGGCTTCATCTGTTTCAGAATGCTGGCAGCTGGTGATAAAGAACGTGAACGTGCCTGCGATCGTGAAGGCCGGGGACACCGAATACGTGATCCTGGATTGCGACTACGACCTGGAGAACTCGTCGAGTGTCGGATTAGTTGTCAAATGGTTCTTCAACACCAACGAGGTGGCGTATCAGTGGATCTACGGACGAGACCCTTTGGCGGCGGAGCCGGTGGAGAAGTACATCGACCTGATGTACAAAGCCAGCGACGATCCGTACACCAAGTACCGAGCCATGAAATTGAATAAGCCTGGTATCGATCTCACCGGCGAATATACATGCGTCATATTCACTTACGAGGAAGAGGAGTCCGCCAAGGCATCCATGGTTGTCTACTGTAAGTACCTCTGATTATCAATGACCGGGTGCTAATCCCGCGAGTGTCCAAGTGAACGATACTTTGCCGAATAATTATATTTAAGGGAAATTAAATTTTATACTTTGTACGTTAGCAAGAAATTCTTTATTAAACATACGATATTTATCGACAATTTAGATATACCAGTTTCTAATAACGGATCTTTCAATAAAAGTTACTCCCTATGATTTTTCTGAATGAATGCAGATAATCGTACATTTCGCACGGGCTGTAATAAGCATCATGAGTTTTAGATAGTAATAAAATTTAGATAGTAATAAAAGTAATAGTCATCGGTAACTACCGATGATGTATACGGTCGAGGAAAACAGTTTTTGACAAATAATGTCAATAGCTTCCAAATTGCTGAGATCAAGTACTGTTTCTGAATACTTGTTGATGCTAAAAAATGTTATATAACAATCCATATATTCTGCATATATGTTTGCAGAACATACTATGCATACTATACAGAAATCAGCACTGAAATAATTTGAATCAGTTTTTTATATAATTTTAGGAGCGCGAAACTGAACAACAATATTGTTTACAATATTTATGTTCCGAACTTTTATAATTATTTTTATTATTTTTATTAGTGTCATGTTTTAAAATTAAATGTGTAAAATTTTGTAACACCATAAGTCAAAAAGTTATGACAATTTTGAAGATTCGGTGCGTCGCACACTTGGCGCGCCGCAGCTAACATTGAAACCCCCAAATTACTTTTGACACGACGAACCGTACGAAACGTGAAAAAGGTTACATCTCGATCCCTCAAGTCCCAACTAACCGTGAGAGGGGAATACCCCGACTACACGGATACACACAACTTTGTCTAGGTTCGGCGTGGGGACTGTCTTCCCCTACAGTCCCTGTAGTTCATATTTCTTCCGTTCCCGTCGCTGAAGTCACACACGACTCGAGCTCGAGGTGGTGAGGCCCCTTAAGTATATGAATTGGCTTGGTATAATTACGCAAGATTAACCTTAATCCCTAATTTCTTGAAATGAATGTGCATGGACTCGACCCCCTTTTGCTTTGGCCCACTCGTATTTTTACGAAAATGAACAAAAAGAACAATAAAAACTTTGTGCGGCCAAAAGATGGTGCAAAGAGTTATTGCCTAAAATGGACACATATATTCACCTTAATTTACTGCATGAATTACACGAGGATTCAAGCGATTGCCAAAATGATTTGCATACGAGTACTACTTTCTCTCGTTCCCTATTTAAATTTCAAGCTGCTAATTCATACAAATTCAAATTTAATTAGGAGCGACGAAATGAATATACGAAGAAAACACAATCGCATCGTATTCTCTTAAAAGATACAGAAATTTCCTGATACGTAATTAAATTTAGGAAGATAAATTACATGCGCGTATGATCCGTGATACCTATAAAAGAAGCTGTTGAATTTTCTTTGCTGGATGTCACATTCTCCTTCAATACGCCGCTATTATTTTATTTTTCAATCGAGTTAATTTTCTATTGATCTTTATCGTCCGACATACGTGAACCTCGACTTCTTGTGAGTGTCTACGCTAATTTTTATTAGAAGTCGAGAGTCGAGCGAATTTACGTATCGCGTTCTTTGTGACGCGCGATAAATTAGTCGCGTGTGTCACGATATGCGAGATTTTTACACGTTTCATATGCTACGAACTGACATTCTGTACCACAGAATGTTACGTTGTGTTACGTACAGATTATGCATGTCTCCCGATGTTACAGATACGGTTTATCTTTAGTTTGATCAAATCTAACGTTTAGAACATTTTAATCTTAAGAATTTTTAAGTTTCAATACGTTGACAACTGTTCGATTAGATCTATATGTTTATTTCGATATTATTAGCCAAACTCAACCACGACGATCGCAGCGTGTTATTTTCTGAAAGAATTTACGAATTTCTGAAGTGCATTGTCCTGATGTCGAACTGACAAACAGCGTTAAAACACTGGGACGTAACAGTCGTATATTATGCTTCAGATTTTTACATCAAGTAGAGAATGCTAGCGTAGGTTAATAGAAAGTCGAAATTTGGTTGCAAAATTGAAAATTCGCGTAAAGAACGCTAGCTATAGGAGAAAGAAGAAAGAATAGTATTTAGACGGTACAATCATTTTTTAAACTGGAATATGTAGAAATTTCGGAGCACGGAAATTCGTAGCCCGAGGTATTTCAGTGCGCCGAAACTTGTAAGACTAGAATATTCAAAACGCAGATATTACAGGGCTTACAAACTTGAAGACGTATTGACTTTTGATCCTTCTCATAATTAATAATAATTAGTCCAACTTAATATAATACAGTAGAATAATAGGAGTGTCAAACGAGTCAATAAATTGCGTGATCTAAGCAAACGAATTGCAAGAAAAGTTATGGTTCAAATTATAAAGTCCACCACTTTCAAACTATGGGTATCGCACTTTTTTTTATTAAAAAAAATCGAATCTTCTGATTGTCGTTGAATAATAATTAATTTATATTATATAAAGTATCCCTGCAGCTGTAAATTAAAAGTGTAATTTCGATGCTGAAGCTACTGTCACCCACACATTTTCCGTGACAAAACGGACTGACCAAAGTGTCTTTTAAAAGCCAGCACAAAACGCGGTCAGGATAAATGTACATACTTTGTCTGAAGATGCATAGACTGAAAGTTATTCAACAAGTGGAAACCAAATTTTGTACATAAATCTTCAAAAAAATTCAGGTACAAAAATTGCGGCTTCAAACGGAATGGAAATGAGTGGAAAATGCAAAAAATGTGAATGTGTGGCTCGGTTCCTTCTCTGTATAAAAGTACTGAATAGATTTCAATGCGGTAACGCTTTGCACACAGTACATTTCAGTTCTGTGCGGTAAGGGTTTTTTATATAAATGAGAGAGGGAATACAAAACGAACAACACAGGATTCCATTAAGACTTTCCTCGAGTGTCATTTAATGCGCTGCTATTAATCTTCGTTATAATTGTACAATAAACAATATGACAGCTTGTCAGCGGGAAAATATGTACTTCGCTCCTTACATTTGTAGCGCAGGCCTGAAAACATTCGTGTATACAACCCAGGAACATTTATCAGTTATAAATACAAAACTTTTTTCTTTCAAACACGAAAGTGTTTTAAACCATACGAATATATTTGTCTTCTTGCAATTGGTGCACTTAAATCTTCTATCATCGAAATTATTTTCTGTATACGTATATCCACATTATAAAAATCTCGTAAATGGAGATTATGGAAACATTGAATTTGTTACATCGATGGAAATTCTAATGACGTGACAATTTTTTGTCCTTTAACTGAATAAAATTCATATTTATTTTCGCTCTGATCAAAGTTTCTATCAAACAGAAATATGCGGTCTTTCGTTACGTCGTTATACACCGCTTCATGATTTTTAATCATATTTAATAAGCTCAGAGTATTAACATTTTCTGGTTCATACCTAATTCGAGACGCTGATATGAAAGCATGAATCAAAGTAAAATATTTCCGAGTAATTCGCTGCTGACTGGTTTCCATCCATTGGGACATCTTTCGAGTCATAAAATTCGTAGTAAGCAATTGAAACCAGTCTCGTAAGATACATCCGGGGAAATCATTTTTCAGGGGTCACTGGAAGACTTACGTGGCTCGTTTTCCTAAGGGCTCTCTAGCTAGACACCTATCTTAGGTCCAATTTCAACCTCGTCGCTTGCCAGTATCCCTACCCGATATCTGGGCTACAATTCGGAATAGTGACGTCGATCGGGTAAAATGTAATGGCGGAATTGTATCGATCTGCAGGGGCGAAAAGTATCGGCGTAGTTCGGACGAATTTCCACCATAATTTCGTGGCATAATAATATTTTTCAGAGAAGCGGGAAATGTGTCGGAAAATAATAAAAACGACAGTCCTATTCCATGTTTGTTTTTTTCTATTGTTAACATACACTCCGCGCCATAATTGTTATGATTGCGTTTATGATCGCTGATTTCATTATTTTGTCGAAGGAAATTTGAAAAATCAGATATGTGTTACAATTCGAGGCGCTGCGAATTATATGAATCTGTAACTGATATGTTATAGTTAAATTATGAAACAAATGGCGACAAATTCTGAAAAATTCACTAAGTAATTTACAATGGAATTAACTTTTGCTGGCAATTCCATGACTTAAAGTTATCGGTAGAATGACATTTGTATATTGAATGAAATCCACTTGTAAGCGACGAAATTATCTCGCGACGTTATAATTTCGCAGAAAAACTTCCCCTATTAAGTAGTTGGTTTCATTGACACAGAATTAACGGTAGTTCCTTTATTTCAGTATTTCAACGTCAGTCTTGTGAATAGTTCATCTCATACCGCGTACAAGTGCACGGAAGGGAATGTAACGTTTAACTGTCAAGTACTTTAATGGTTTCCTATTTCCGCATTAACTCACAATCAGTTAAAGTGTTTCAAGTTATATCCTTAGGATGGTGCAAGTTTCAAGAAATTTTCTATTTCTTTCCTCGCAGAAACTTTCATTTCTCGAAGAAGTTAATCTCTGCTCTTAAACCATGAACGAGAGAACGCCGCTCTTCGCATGGTAACTGTTCCTCGAGATGAACATGAAACATCTGAGACACAACAGTCAGAGTTTCCTAATTTCAGAAAATTAATACTTTTCACTTTACATTTTCCCTGTTGCTCGTGTTATATTTGATAACGCGAATTATTTAATCTCATTAACGGTTCATTGAGCTCGTGGAATATTGTGTCTTGTGAGTTCATGAAATGTGTCGACATTCGGTGTATTGTTCGAAGGTTTAGTCATGTTTCCGGGGCGATTACATCGTCATGGCTTCGAATCATTTCAATAGAATGACGTTTTACCGAAAGATCGTGAATAGAAAGATGTGTTGGACATTCATCTTAAAAAACAGAGTTCCTGTAATTTGGGCCGTGCATTTAAAATGAATTTGTGAAGACAATAAAACGAGTTTTGCCTGTTCAACATTTTTGATTGAAGAGATAACATGTTAATTTCGTATTTGAGCGACATATGGTAATTGCACTCTAGCATGTTTAATGTAACCTAAGAGCTAAGTTTCGAAAGTCACTTTCGCTCTGGTTATAAATAAAAATAATTCGTATAAAGCGAGAAAAAGTAAATATCCTTTTTAGAAAACAATGATCTACTATCGAGAATTTTTAATGTGGTATTTGTATTTTTGAACGAGTAATGTTATACGAAAGTCCGATTGCGTGGTTCTCAAGTGTGATTGAGAAGTGTTTAAACTGAGTGTCGAGAGCGAGCAAAGAGGGCTTGAATCGAGTGACTGCGTAAGGTACGAAGAAAGAGTTGTATCCTGTAACAGCTGTTTGGTCAGATTTCGGTTGAATGTTTCGAGTGGCTCGTTGTATATGGCTCATTCCATGTCAAATCGATCACCTTCTGGAGCAGCATCTTCGATTTTGTTCAAAATCACATATGTTGTAGTGCTTGGTATACCGTACACGGAACTGTTTTTGTTTTTTCGAAATTTTGAAAATTGTCAAAGTTACAGCCGTTCAAAGTTTTGAGTTTTCTGAAAACAGCCGAAATTTAAAAAATCATATCTCTGTAACCGTAAGTCGTAGAGCAATTTTCGTTCTGAGAATTTTCATCGGAAAGAATCAAATTTTTTAATCAAAAATACAATTTGCATAATTAACAATGTGAAATACCATTAATATCGAGTTTTGTTAAACAATTGAACATAACTTTTGCAGGTAAGTTTTTAAAAATTTGAAAAAATTCATACGCATTCTTTGAACCTTTATCTTTAAGATTCCGTTTAAAAAAAAGGTGATACTTTTATACGTCACCTTGCAAAAATCGCCAAAGTTAACCATGCAACCGTTTTACGCGTTCCGACAAGCAGTTGCCGGCAGCCATTTCCTCCTCCACTCCTACGTATGTACGTACTAGCCGCCCAGTTAAAGATGAACCATCTCAGGGGTTAGTGCGGCGAGGGGATTGATTTTGCCTCGCGCGATTCGTTTGTCGTGACGCGGCGTCGCACAGTGGACCGAGTGCCTCTTGTAACGTTGGACATTTGATCAAAAAAATTAAGTTCAAATTTTACAATTTAAATACATTGTCATGAAACTATAGACCCTTCCCCATTATGTTCAATAGTATTTTTCCATTTTACACCACTATTTATTCCCTGATATCAGATAAGAGGTACCTGGACAAATTTTTTCTCTTTTTTAATTTGCCATTATTATCTCTATTTTACGACTTTACTTAAAGAATGCATGCAATGTATAATGTTAGAGTTCTAATAAGTATGAAATGAGAAGAAAAAAAATTTTAATGCATAATGAAATGTTATATCACTTCATAATAGATGCCAAAAATGTTTTTGTTAATTACAAAAATCGCCTAAGATCGGCCAGAAAAAACTTTTCACCATTTGTTTCTTAAAGGTTTATAGGTTATAGTCATGCAAGTACTTTTTGCTTTTAGCTGCTTTTTCGCTAGAAATTTAAATTACAAAATGAGGCTGCGGCGCGCCATGGCGGGGCACCGAATCAGTTAAAGTACAATTACAGGTTTACTTCGAATAATTCTAATGCTGACAATGATTCTAATATTTTTAATAATAGTTTATAGAGACAGCAAGACAAACTGAAAAAAAAAGAAAAGAATAAAAATTATACAGGGGGTAACGAAACATCAGAAATTTTTTTATATACAACTTCTATCGCGTCCACATGCATCAAGCATATTAGAACGCTTAAAAGTCAGCTGCAAACATGTAATAAAATTAACTATAGACAAACTCAGGGTACATCCGATAATTCGACCATGCGGACGTAGCGGTTCACTACATTTTCATGTTCTACAGTCAAAACAGCATATGTACATCATTCATCAGTGCTCTTCGTGGAAAGCTAATACTTCTAAGGAGTTTATTTCTTTATTACCAGTATGCACAAAGTAAATTCAATTGTCATACCAATACCTTTCAATCTCTTAGCTTTCCAAAAACTGCATTCGTAAACGGTAATATTTTAACTTTTTTTTTAATAAATAATTGCAAAAAAATGGGGTGATATATAGATAAATAATTTATGTGAAAAATCCGTAGGAAATAACCAATGCATTTCGCTATCTAATGGAGATATCTATCGATGTCCAAGATTCGGCGCTTTCGTTCCACTGTGCGTCGTGGCGCGGCACAGAGGCAAAGTCAATCCCCTCGCCGCGCTATCCCCTGAGATGGTTCATCTTTAACTGGGCGAATCGTATATACATACGGCGTCGCACTCCTAGCATTTCTACGTTTCGTATCTTGGCTAGTTAATTTATGCAGGTAAACGTTTAAAAATCTAGAAAAATTCAGGAACGTAGCATAGGCTATTCCCTTTCAGTAGATACCTTGAAAAAGAGTGTCACTCGTCTAATTACCGAGCAATAATTCGTTGAAGTTAACCGTGCGATACAATGCAAGTCGCAGTCCGAGCACTGATGCGCATCGTATCTCGACTAGTTCAATTAAAATTCCGAAAAAACAAAAACAGTTCCGTGTATGGTACGCCAAGCACTATAGCATATGTGATTTTGAACAAAATCGAAGGTGCTGCTCCAGAAGGTGATCGATTTGACATGTAATGAGCCATTTGGAACGTGAAAGAATGAGGGTGGCCCGTGACCGAAGACGGTGCATGTCATGAGTGTGAAAATGCGTGAGTCTGTTTGTGAGAGATTGGTAATGTATAAATGTGTATTAAAAAGGGTGTCAGGGCGACGTCGCGCGGCTAGTTGTAGAGAGAGGTTAGAGGAGAAAAGATTCGCGAGGAGATTAGTTGCGTGGAGTATTGCGAGGAGTAGTTTTTCGTGGAGTAGTGTTTTGAGGAGATGTTGTTGCGAAGGGAAAGATTACCTGGAGTATTATTGCGTGGAGGATATAATCAGGAGTTAGTAATAATAAGTATTAGCAATAAACACTTTTCATACTATTAACACTATTCCTACCGACACTTCATGTATACCTATTCCTACCGCGGCCGGTCAAATGACCGGTCTACGCCGCGTGCATACAGAATTACAAAAAATGCATATAACTTTGCAGTAGACAGTTCCCATTTATATCCCAACACTCTAAATGCCTCTGTTTCTGTGCACTTTCTTATACATTCGATTATATTCTTATCGATTATCACAGAAAATGCCGTCCTAACTTCGCCTTTCATAATATTACGTTTACTATACCCAGTCGGGCCTGATGTTTCTCTAAAAACATTATGACTAGGTGCTCTTCCAGGATTAGACCCTGTTTTTACTTCCTGCCAAACAGTTCCGTCCATCGTTATTTCGCTTCCCTCTTCTTCATTCTCACTATCGGAACTAACTAAAAATCTCCTTCTCTTTCGTCGTCTACGTACGTTCGAAATATTCTCTTCGTTCTCATCGGTGCTCGAGTCGGTTTCAAGCGGATCATAATTTTCCGTATTGTCATTTTCCATATCCACGATTTCCTGATCATCTTCAGAATTCTGTATCGGATATCAATCAAGCAAATAAATACCGCTAACCCGATAGTCGAGCGAGAACTGTAAACACTTTGAAGTCTCGTAAACCATTTTCTGGAAAGCACTTATCGGATAAAATCATGCCACAACTACATTACCTTTCATTTGAAACGACTTTATAGTTTTGGCATTGAGTCTTAGAGAGAAACTATTACAAAAATGTATAAATCGTACCACCGGTCAAATGACCGGTCGTGGTAGGTAAGACAGACTACAAATTTATCTCAGAAAATAAATAATAAAAAAATAAGGGAATATTGAAAAATGTATTATACATATATCTGAGGAAAAGTCGTAAAGTTTAAAGGCGATTCATTTACGTTGAACGTAGGAAATTTCAATTGAAAATTTACAAACGGTCATTTGACCAGCCCTGGTAGGAATAGTGTTAAACAAACAAGATCTTGTTTCCCACCACAAAATATCCCATAATTTTTTATACACTTTGTTTTTTTTTTAATTTCATCTTGCTTGAGAAAAAAGTAACAAACGCAGACGCAAATAACAAACCACTATAAAATAGTAGAATAATCAAAATAATCATCAAGAGACAAGGTCTTGTCTCGGGCCAAGTAGAAGAGGCTCCGCCTGGACTAGACTCTTACAGGATACCTAGACTCTTTACAGGAAAAATTAGATCGGGGTTTTCGGGGTATTCAAACGGCATTAAAGCGGCAAATTTCCCAAAAAGTGTGATGATATTCTTAAAGGCGGTGTCGAAACGAGTCGATTGAGATTAATTACAAAAAAATCGATCTAGCCAATTACGAGATATTTGATGTCAAAAGTAGTAGTATTTTTGTGAAATAAGTCGTCTGCTTATCCTTTTCCAGTGTCACGCAGTCCCTCGTCGCCATACGCCGGTGTCAGACCCTAACTAACATATTTTCACACCATGCGACGATAATTTTTCTACCGGTAATGTAGATTTTTATATGTAATCTGTTGGAGGCATGCCGGAAAAAATCAAGAGACAAGTACAAGAGTCCACGACTGATATTCAGAAAATCTTCAAGGACTGTCAATAATTTATAAATTTAATAAAATGATTTCTTAAACTGTTGAAACAATGCATTTAATTTTTCAAAATTAGGCCTAACAACAAATTGCAACAATAGGCGTAAACCCGGTTAAACACCCACACCTTTTTTCAAATACTAACAATGTCACTGAGATAAATGAATGAATACACAATAAATTTCGCTAAATATTAATAAATCATGAGGATACAACACGAAATGAATGAATAAGAAACCCCTAATTATTATTCCATTTCTATATAATTAAAATTCCGCGACACTGTTGGATCAAATATTGGACATAAGTGTTAAATGCCCGATAAAACGATTAGAAAAATGTTTCGAATAAAATGAAAGAGTCGCCGCGGCCGGCAAAGATAGACCGTCACACGTACTCTCGGCGAACGTAGTGCGAGCACTCCGAGCGCGACAGACAGAACGAAGAAAAGGAAGTCCCTAATGGTAGACGAATTCGGCCAAGGATGAATTCCGCATCGATACCTTCCTCGGTTGTGTTAAGACAATTAATACGTATGAAATCGAAAGACCTGGTGGAAAGCAGATGTTCGCAGAAAAATCGTAGCATGTACCGTTAGGGCTCTGGTCAGGCGTATAAACGACGTTTTCGCATGCCCGCGAAGGGATTACGCCAGAAAACGTGCCTGCCAGAGACTCTAACGAAAATTAGTAAAAGTGTCGAACGGCGACAACACACATCTGCCAACCACCAGGTCACAGAAAATCGCTCCCTCTCTTAGTCTGTAGACGGGGTGGAGCCATTTTCATCAGCCAATAGTTGAATATTCCAAAGTCTCCTTCCCTGTCTACAGAAAACTGGATTTTCCGAAAAATCACCAAGGGAGGGGAGCTCCTCAGATTCGGAGGAGTTTGCAAGACAGATCAGATTTGACACATCTTAGAAAGTAAAGTGAACACATCAGACACACAAGTAACACCGCGAAGTAAACACATCGAAATCACAACTAAGACCTCGTCGCAAACTCAACTAATTATAAGATACAAATTAGTAGGCGGCGTGAATTCATTGAAAGAGTCATCACTTTAAATAGCTAAAGATTTAGTGTATAACTTTGTATAGTTTACATTGTTAAGTTTTAAATACAACTTCTTGTTTTCCTTGTTATAAAAAGTCTACATCATTGTGTCCCTTTTCACAATAAATAAAAGGGTGGTCCTTCAGGAATCACGCTAGATAGGCACAACAGAACTTGTGCAATATACCAAGGCGAACGTGGACATTATATTCACGAGACGACTTAACAGGTCGTCCAACGTGCTGTCACACATCCTTGCTCGGCGCACGTTCGTGTGTTTGTCTAGCGCGAACGCGACGGAGCGGCAGAAAGATAGAGACAAAGTATGCAGTCGTTGTATGCAGTGTTGTTGATATCCCGAGCCACAGTACGCCACGGAGAGAACGAATTATACGAAAGAGAGGGAAAGAAAGACACATTCGTGATGCATGCTTTAGTACGTCATTCGGAAAATTTCAAAGTGTTATCTGTGGGACTTTAGAAATAAGCGGAATGAGTGTTTTCGAGTGCATGAGCGAGTGTCTGCCGAATGTTGTTTTGAAAGAGAAAGTATGTGAGTTTATGGTGGACAAGGGCAGTGGTTGAAGAGCGACCACCATGGGCGTTTACATGGAAAAACCCGGTCGACTCTTCGGCGGCAGTCCGTAGGCCCTTGTCCTAGGTATAAGAAATGAGTGTGAGTGAGAGAGTGAAGAAAGTGCGTGAGATAGTGTGAAGTGCGAGTGAAAACGAATGAAGAGTAAAAGAGAGAGAAAATATGTGTATAAGGGAGCGAATGATGGGAAAGCGAGGAGAATGAGACTTGAGCGCGTGGAGTAACAGTGAGACGTTTTGCGAGAGTTTTTGAGAGTATTGCGAGAGTATTGCGAGAGTATTGCGAGAGTATTGCGAGAGTTTTGCGAGTATTATAAGTGGATATTTTAAATATAGTTTAATTATTAATAGAACATCGAGTCGTGTGAGTTTTTCATGAAGTAAACCTTAGTTATTTCTACAAACTTGAAGGCTTGTCCGAGGATTTCAACCAACCCCATTCATCTTTCAAATTGTTTTCCCTACATATCAATAATTTATAAATTTAATATAATGGTTTCTTAAATTTTTGTAAAAAGGCATTTAGTTTCAAATTTCTACAAACTTTTTTTTTAGTACATAATCAAATTGTTCTGTAAACAGGCCTTCCATGATAATGTAAGCAAATTTTTCTTTACCGGGTTGTCTAATGTGCAGCGAGTGATGGGGTCTATTCGAAACGTGCAGTTATCGGTACTGTTAACAAATCTTTGTTACATTTTTTGCATTGAAACTTTACTATCTTGAATATAGATTCTCTAAATTGTTTCGTATCTGTTTATCGTCAAAAAAGCATAAAAAATGCAACGGTACAGGCCAAATACACGAGGATGTGACTTTGGAATAGCTTGCTCGTTAACATAAACTTCATTTTACACAGGATTTGAAATCAAACAAATGTGAACAAGTACAAATTATTGTATAGAATTAACGCAATACAATCCCTAAGTAAATATACGCAGTTATCTGAATTTCCCATAAAATGATTACTCCTCATTTAACACTATTTCTACCAAGAGGTGTCAAAAGAAACCTTTCAAATTTTAACGATTGATGATAACATAAGTTAAAAAGAAACGTCATGATATATTTAGAGGATTTTCATTCTGTACTATAAGAAGCGCACTTTATACTGTGTTTTAACACCTCTCTTTCAATGTCGAACATCCTGAACTATTTAAGTTTAGGGGAGTTAATACTACAGGTATTTTTCATCATCGAACTTTCATAAAAACCGGGCCACCAAGTACATTTAATCGAGCAGTAAACAGATTTATTAATTATTTTTTGGGAAATTCAGTTAACTGCATATATTTACTTAGGGATAGTATTGCGTTAATGCTGTACAATATTTTGTACTTGTTCACATTTGTTTGATTTCAAATACTTCGTATAATGAAGTTTACGTTAACGAGTAAGCTATACCAAAGTCGCATTCTCTTGTACTTGGCTTGTACATACCTTTGCACTTTTTATGCTTTTTTCATGCAAAATTTTCAAATTGCCGAAACGTCGCTACGTGAAGGAATAATAAATAAATATAAACTCATTGTTTGCCGAAACTGCAAAATCGATAATTTAATGTACTTCTTTATACTTCATTATGCATTCGTTCTATGGTCATTTGCTTTGTACATTAATTTACTTCAGAATTAAAACATACCTATATCACAAAATGTCTTACAATTAGTCTAATGACGTATCTATAAACTACAACTTGACTTCTCTTAAGGGGGGGGGGGTAAGGGTTTGCGTTATCGAAATATCGATTTTTTTTGCTTTTTCTTATAGTTCAATATTTCGAGAGTATTGTCCCCAAATTTGAAGATAATCAGAGAAAAACTCTCGAAGTTATTGACCAGGTAGTCGTTATATTTTCGGTCGGGCGTTTGCCGCTCACATCAGTGATTTTATAATAGTAATGTGAGATACGAAAATCTGAAATCCGGGATTCTAAAGTGTAAATGAAAAGCGTTTAGACTGAGTGGCGAAGCGACAAAAATATTAAGGAAAATACGGAGAAGTAAAATACTCGGCGGAAAAAGAATTTATTTTCACTTTTGTACAGTTAAATCTTTAAACGCGGTTTTCTCGAAACCATGTTTTCAAAGTCCGTGATCACTGCCATTTAAAACATACCTCACCGATTCTTTTCAAACTTGGTACATACCTTCTATACAGGGTGTAACAGAAATTCTGGGACACTTTTTCAGTATCGATAGTACGCATCAAAAGATGAAAAAAAACTCTATAAAGTTTTGTCTAAAAACCACCCCCCATCGAGATACAACCCCTTTTGTAAAAAATTTTTAAAAAATCATATATCCGAAATGGTACGTCGTAGAGGACCGATTTTGATTGCAATATAACCGGAAGAGACTAAAGTTTACGAAAAAAATATCACTATCTACGCAAAGGAAGATTTAGTGAATGCCCGTAATTTTTCCCAAGTTGTTACAAACCTGCTACGATATAGGTAATCGACGTTGTTTGAATTAAACAAGAATAAATGGTATTTAACAGCAATAACCACAGCAATTATATTTTTTTCTATTATCTTTGATCTTCTCCGGTTATATTGCAATCAAAATCGGTCCTCTACGACGTACCATTTCGGAGATATGATTTTTTAAAAATTTTTTACAAAAGGGGTTGTATCTCGATAGGGGGGGATTTTTAAACAAAACTTTATAGACTTTTTTTTCATCTTTTGGTGCGTACTATCGATACTGTAAAAGTGTCCCAGAATTTTTGTTACACCCTGTATATAAAATACCTCCCCCCAACGATTAGTATGATATTTTTTTTGACATTAAGGGGTTTTTCCAGTAGCAAAATGACGGAAATTTTAGTAAAAAATCGCAATTTTTGCTTCAAACGACCACCAAAAGTTTTAAAATGAAACAAATAACAATTAGCGATCGTTGGGGGGAGGATTTACTCATTTTCTAACTAAATTTTATTGATATTTTGATTTCTGATACTTTTTGGCTGAGATACAGTGATCACCGCAAAACGTGTTTTTCGAAAGGCGCTCTCGGAAAAGCTCCGTCACCGGCTTATTTGTTGATTTTTTCCACCAAAAAATTACAAAATGTTGTTGAAATAATAATATATAATGTGCAAAAGGTTCGAACAAATTTGCTTCATTCGTTGGTCTGAATAAAAATCGCAAAGAAAGTGTTTTTTTTACCCTGAAACCCTTACCCCCCCCCCCCCCCCCCCCCCCGCCCCCTTAAGGCCC
Organism: Mimumesa dahlbomi; assembly: GCA_917499265.3. Taxonomy (NCBI): domain Eukaryota; kingdom Metazoa; phylum Arthropoda; class Insecta; order Hymenoptera; family Crabronidae; genus Mimumesa; species Mimumesa dahlbomi. The sequence continues at coordinate 1,485,726 of OU824118.1, read as the reverse complement.
TTTAATAAGCTTATGAGGCCTGATATACATGCCTTCCTGTGGCTGCCATAATACGCTTCCGGTGATGTTCATGGACAATGAATCACAACATACGTGTAAAATGTATTCAGTAGCGTTCCAATTTGAATTAATTATTAGTGTCGAAGATTTCCATGGTTAATTGATTGTTTTTAAATATTTATGAAAAACTCTACATTCAACTCTGTAGCTTTTAGCGTTATTTTCGTTAATTAAAATGAAAATAATTCATTATCTTTATTAGTGTGTATGAGTTATTTTATTTATTATAGTCCGAAATAAGTTGACTAATACATTCATTCAATTGTGAACAATATAACTTTCATTTATAATATAATACTTTGGAAACATGTCATAAACATCAAAACCAACTTTCAATTGTCAGTTTGTCACCTCCTGAGGATGAAACTTGTCATGTCTCATTATCGTCGCACTTATTTCAGTGATACATACACAATTTCCCCAAATTCTAACATTAGTCTCATGGGCAAGATTGGGAAACAATTCGAACATAAAAAGTAAATTTCCTTTTTTAACAGACATTTTGACGTTGGATACTTTGAATCGGTTGTCGTTCGTTTTTACGTTACGTACGCGTGTCGTATTGTTTTGCAGGGATTGTACATGTTAGAGGTATTGTGTGGTGTCAGCAGTCAGGAGGTATAGGGGGAGGTATAGGGGATAGGTGAATTGCCACACGCCGCGTTTGCCCGCAATAATTTAATACTACATTAATCCCAAGTGACTTCATTCATTTTCGTGCGCCGCCGGCTGGCTCGCTTTTCTCTTCCCTCGGTTGACTCGTGATACCTACCTGTAAACAGATTCGGATGTTCTCCGTCTTAACGTGTGTACTGTACAGTGCTGGTCAAAAAGAATTTCATCGTAACAAAACTGTACGCGGATTTTTTGTGGTTTTTCTTTGAGTCAAAATGTCTATGCTTTGAAATTTGAATTCGCGGAAATCGGAATTTGTATAATCATTAATGTACAGTAAATTCCCAGTGTTGTAATTTTTGGGAGTAGTCATTTTTAATGCGTCAAATATTCTATATCAGCAATTTCATCGTGTAGAAATTTTAAATGTAGAAACTTTGAAACTCAGAAACTTCAAGGAATACGAATTTCAGTAGCAGTCACTGCTATTCAAAATTTCTCTGCTTTAATACCAGTAGAAAATTATTTTGTTATATTTAGTTACTTAAAATAAATGGAATATCATTTATACATTCAAACAATTCCGTAAAGATTCTGTTTCGCTTTTATATATGATCTTTCTACATAATCCCCTTCCAACACATTTTCACCGACTTGTGGCAGATTCTCCAAAACCCGTGAAGATGAAAATCTTCTCTTATTCGCAACCATTTCTTCACTTCCTGCCCTCTCTGATCGTCATTTTCAAAATGGGTACGGCTTCCGTAGATCATCACGTAGAAAATTGGAAGTTCAGTCATGCACGTCAACCTTCATTGATTTTGCAATATGAGAACGGAGAGGTTGGATACGCGCGAGATCGCATTTCCTATAATTGAACAGTTCGGATTTGTAGTTGTTCAACATCGTCCTTATATTCTGGATTTGGCCCCATTAAACTAGTCGTTATTCACACAGTTCAAAGCGTATGCCAATGTTACCCACGTGAATCACGAAAGTTTTGATAAACCAGAATAAAATTCATTGTATTTAACTGCATCATTGTTCGGCAATGTTTCTAACCAACCTACACAAGTTACTTGAGTTTAAGGATTACAAGATGTAAACGATTTTGCACCTTGAGTCTTCATCCCCACCACCGGGGGGTTCCCCCCTGGAACCAGTCAAGCGATTAATGTAACACGACAGCGGCATCCTTTGACGAGCTGCGATATGCTCCCAAACAAACAACAGCTTCGCGAGATAAGCGCAACCCAGCAATAAAACTTTTACATTTTTGGATTTTTTTTTCTGAAAATTTTAATAACATATTCGTGAGGCTCTTCTGATTAAAATGATACCAAACACAATAACATTTATATAACATTACCCATTTATTAAAATAATCCTGATCAATTATAAATAATCCATACTATGCCGTATTTGGTATCATTTTCATCAGAAGAAGCTCACCAACCCGTTGAAAAAATTTTCATAAAAAAAATCCAAAAATGAAAAAGTTTTATCGTTGCATTAGTAATAGTGACTCACCGATACGCAGGGATTTAACTTTTATTATCTACCTCGGACTCAGTCCCCCCTTACTATTGCTCGCCGATCGTGCTTACATTCGCCGCTATCTTAATATAACGTAGCGAACGCCACGCAAAAAACTAGCTTCTTAAACTTGCAATGTGCACGCCGCCGGACTCGAGTTTGGAACACTTTTCAAGAATCTACCGTATTAGATTAGTATTTGAAAAACTTCTGCTCAGTTATCAATCATTGTTCGAAAGATTTCCACTTACGTATTACACTTGTTCTGAAGAGCATGAAATGATTCCAACGATACCGATCCCATCACGAATGCATCCGAAACTTTGCGAGTTCGTGGCGGAAGATTTGATGTCTGAGGAAACTTCGATATGATTTCGATGAACGACATCTGCTTCCACTTGCGCACATACGCTCGTTTATACACATCGGGTGCAGCAAAAATGTCACATACGGCGGCAACTCTGCTATTCCTCTCTGAAGTTCAAGCACATATTCCATTAGATAGATAATTTAATTTAATCACATTCAGAGCGAAGTAAGCGAACGCTGCTTGTCACGCGTGATAACGTATTACCTAACCGATGAAGTACGGCGATTTGACGCTAAATGGGATAAATTACCGGAAAGTTATTCCAAAATTTGAAAGGGTATGGTATAACAATTTTGTAAAAATCATGAGTACAATTCGTTGCTTGCTCAACTCGTTTATTAACGCTGTAACGGTGGCTTTTTTATACGTTCGAGCACTTCTCATTGCATATAATATTATTGAGATTAGAGTAGAGGGAATATTAATTTCGTTATTCTGACGGGCTTAGTTGGTCTAGTGTTACAATCATTGACAGGTGCCATGTCTCAATTGTAGTACAAACGAGCCGTCCATAGATGAAGCGATTAAATCCACTTTGAGAATTGTTCAAATTTTAATGCCATAGCACTTGATTAATTGGTTCCGTTCGAAATCAATTTCATTAATAGTTAGTGTCAATGACACTAAATGACAAGAATTTTCATAACTGTCGAATAATAAACGAATTTCTTCGGAAATTAATGAAATTAATTCCGCATTCTAAAGAAAATGATTGAAATAACGCAATTCAAACGTTTGTAAGAATCTGGGTAATTAATTTGATCATACAACGGTATAATTGGGCGATTGATAATTCCCAATTTTGTCTACTGTTGTTTTGTGCACTTAATAAGGATCTTCGAAATGAGCTGCTCAAATATTAGAACTTCCAATGAAAATGAACGCCGGATAGAATTAATGTAGAAAAAACAATTGTAATTTAATAACACGAATGAATATTTTCATATATCAATGGTAATAAACTTATCAAAATAAAAAATATAGAATAAAAAAATTTATTAAGCAAATACATTATCGAATAAAAATTTAAATTAATCATAAATTCTGCTCCACCACATTCTGAATTCTGCGAATGTCTCTTTACTAATGCAACAGATACTTATTGTCGGATCACGTCCCACACCGGTTAACGTTCTCTCTCCTGTGTAAATATTTACACCCAAAACATAGTTGCGCGTATCACACGGCATCTTACACTTGTTGCAACTGTTATCACACGCCCTGGATAATCTCTCCCCTACTGCCTGCAAAATGCTTCCGCTTGAATTTTCTCCGGAACTTCCATGTTCCATTCTCAGCACATGTTTGCAATGCGTCCACGTACATGCAGAATGTTTCACGACAAACTTCCAAGCTTCCGTGTCTTTTCGCTAGATGGCTCGACGCTGCAACGAAGTTAATCTAATGTTTTTTAGTGAGGATGAAATCAATTTTATTCGAAGACATCGTGACGGGCGTTAATTTATTTTTTATGAACTTAGCAGAACTTTTTATTTTGTGGTTGGTATTACCCGTTCGAAAATAAATCGTTCCTTTCAGTCATTTTATATAAAAACATTTTAATTGTTTTTCCGATCTTCAACACTAATTTCTTGAGAATTTATACACATGCATCTATTTCTAAATTACCGGTACTTGAATAAAAATTATTTTTACAACTGTACTCAGGTAATGGTTATTTTAGTATCGACAAGAATTGACAAAAATAACTTTTAGGTGGTATGAAACAAATGTATTTTTATTACTTTAACTAACATGAACTATGTTTAATGCAGAAAGGCAGATGACTTTCAATGCAATTCCTTAAATCGCATTAGAAACGTGTACATGATAAAAGAAAATGGAATATAACACGCTTTTTGATAAAAAAATTGACTTCCACCAACTGTACATAATTATGAGGAATTTCGAAGTGATCTAGCGTTATTCCTTACGATGACACGCGCAGAATTTATTTCCTCCAGTACTCCATGGTTCTTACCACGGCAGCCACTCCACGAAAATAAAACTTACCGACCGCGCGATGAAATGGAGCAAAAGGACCGACTTGAGAAACGTCCAGTATTATCGCGATAATGCAGCGTCGTCTTCTACGGGCTGTGCCGGTATATCCATTACTATTACCTTTTTATTTTCACTGCTGTACGTGTGCCTCCCGCGAAATATACGCTTTCTCACTTTGTATCCTGTGTCACGGTTCGGTAGATACTCGTAAATTTCTTCGGCTTCAACCTTCGTTAATATCTATGGCGTATTCGACATTTATACCTTCTTTCATAGTTCATGGTACTTCTCGATTGAGTTTCAAACAGTTTTCACTATTATTCTTTAGTTTGTTGGATGATGCGGAACGTCCATAGAGACTTTGAATTTCCATAACGAAGAGTGATCGAAATTTTGTCGTAGTACTCCATGTTTTCTCTTTTATTTCCTCGTCCGTTGAAGAAGGATTCGAAATTGGTTGTGCGAAGGAGTTTCGGGGTGTATAAATGTCTTCCGATTGCGCGTTCCTCATACACAGTAATATATAATTTATTGTTAAAAGCCCATATCACATTATAGACGTTCTAATTAATTGTGATTCAATTTTGGAAATAATTCCTGATATTAAATTACGTAATTTACTCACTATTTTTTCTCTTCTGTGAATGATCCGTTTCAATTATTACATCCAAGACAATAATTACAACGCGATATAACCACACTCTCATTTTATTCATAAATACAAATTTTCATACTTTGTAGAAAAGATAGTTAAAACCCTACAACACCATAAGCATTTTCTCTCGTTATTATTTTAACCTAGTTTACGTATTCCTTTTCTCTTTCCCATCACCGCTGCCCGTTTTCAATTACTTGATTTTTATTTATTCCGCCTACGACAGGATGATCAGCATAAGACAAATTGGCAAATAAATTCGAACGTACATAGCACAGTTTGACAATGCTTTCCCGACTATTCATCACATATAAGTACGACGTTACTATGACAGGTATAACTTGCAATATTTTTAGTTTTACATTTCACATTGTCTTGATGCTCCTGCCATTTTAATTTTATTTAAACGTATGACCACTTCTGGTATTACAAAAAGGAGCCGAGAGCAAACAAATCTTCTGGCAATACCTTACCGTATATACACGTAAAGAATTCGTTTTACCGAACTGTATTAAAAATCGTCAATTATCAAACTATAAAAAATCAGGATAAAAATATGATTTTTCGCATTTTATTGTACAATCAACCGCGAAAATGGTTTCCCGGGGGGGTCCGGGGTGCGCGCGGGTAGGCACAACTACTAATGCTTGCTTCACGTCCGTGAGTTTCGTCCCCTCTCTTTCTAATATTTCGTTTCTCTCTCTGACGTGTGGCTCGGCATAAAACACGTGACAAGGACTACTTCATCTCTTTCTTTTCGTCGCTGCGTCGCACTCGGCCGGCACACGGATACGGCCAGACATGTGTGAGAGCGCGATCGTCATTTGAGGCAACCATCAAATGCGGATTTCGCCTGGGTCTGAATTTTTCTCGCATAAGAGCCTCTCTTTCCTTCCTTCTGTCTGTCTCGCTCGCACTCCGCGGCTCACAGACGATGGCCGAGCACAGATGTGTTGGTGCGCCTTCGTCGAGCGCGGCGGTTCATTCGTGTTTGTCGAGACATTTCGAATTAGTTTATAGAATATTGATTATTTATTTGCAATTCTAGATCTATGGAGTCTCGCTGAGTATTAAATGATTGGAAATGGATCGATAATTACATGTTTTTTAATTATTACTTCGCGTTATATTCCCCGGATGAAATTTTTGGCGAAATCTATGCCTTATTTATTTATTTATTTATCGAAACGGAATCCGTATAATTCGTTGAAAGACGACGACGTTTAATTTTTCTAATGCCTATTAACGCGGAGCATCATTAATCCACTTGTGGAAGCATATCATACGTAAGGGACGTTCTATTATTCTTGCATTAACCGTAATATTTAGTGGGAGTCAAAGATTCGCAATTGCGCGTACTGTATCCCCCAGGGGTTGGTTATGTGTCTACAATTTTTTAAATATTCATTGATACAATTAGAAAAATTATTTAAATCCCTCATCTCCTTCTTTCATGCATCGGAGACCTGTATCCCCTCTTTCCTTTCGTCGCTCCGTCGCCGCCGTTCTCGCGAGGCACACGGATACGGCCAGACATGTGTGAGAGCGCGATCGTCATTTGAGGCAACCATCAAATGCGGATTTCGCCAGGGTCTGAATTTTTCTCGCATAAGAGCCTCTCTTTCCTTCCTTCTGTCTGTCGCGCTCGCACTCCGCGGCTCACAGACGATGGCCGAGCTCAGATGTGTTGGTGCGCCTTCGTCGAGCGCGGCGGTTCATTCGTGTTTGTCGAGACATTTCGAATTAGTTTATAGAATATTGATTATTTATTTGCAATTCTAGATCTATGGAGTCTCGCTGAGTATTAAATGATTGGAAATGGATCGATAATTACATGTTTTTTAATTATTACTTTGCGTTATATTCCCTGGATGAAATTTTTGGCGAAATCTATGCCTTATTTATTTATTTATCGTAGTAGTCCATTCAAATTTTGTTCAACTTTGAAATTTCATATCACAAGATGGAATTATGGTATTATGTTTTCGCGTGTGCTGATCACGGGAAAAATATTTAAAAAATTCTTAGCATTTCACTTCTATGGGAAAATCGCTTGCGAAAATTTGAAACGCTCGTGTCTCAAAACGGTTAAACTTACGCCAAAATGGTTTGCACCATAATAAGAGGAAAACTAGAAGTGCGGAATGCAAAGGGCTAATAATTGGAAAGTAAAATAAAAAATAAAAAAATAAAGTTTAAACAGGGACTCGAAACCGGGACCCTCACGTTAGGAAACGAACGCTTTACCGCTTCGCCAACTACCGCTACAGCATCACTCACATAAGGGTGATACCGTGCACAGCAAGCGATACCACCGCTCTCCGCGGCGAAAATGTATTTTTTCCTGATCGGTATTTGCACGGTATTGCAATTTTTTAAAATGACAAATTCCAGTTTAAATGTGTCAATAAGAAAAAATAATGCGTTTTAGTAATATATTTTTTATTCCGTTTAAAAATACTCTAAAAAGTACTTTTTTTTAGATCATTTAAACTGGAATTTGTCATTTTATTCGCCAAATATTTCATCCAGGGAATATAACGTGAAATAAATAATTAGGAAACATGTAATTATCATTCTATTGCAATTCATTTAATACTCAGCGAGACTCCATAGATCTAGAATTGCAAATAAATAATAAATATTCTATAAACTAATTCAAAATGTCTCGATAAACACGAATGAACCGCCGCGCTCGACGAAGGCGCACCAACACATCTGAGCTCGGCCATCGCTGTGAGCCGCGGAGTGCGAGCGCGACAGACAGAAGGAAGGAAAGAGAGGCTCTTATGCGAGAAAAATTCAGACCCAGGCGAAATCCGCATTTGATGGTTGCCTCAAATGACGATCGCGCTCTCACACATGTCTGGCCGTATCCGTGTGCCGGCCGAGTGCGACGCAGCGACGAAAAGAAAGAGATGAAGTAGTCCTTGTCACGTGTTTTATGCCGAGCCACACGTCAGAGAGAGAAACGAAATATTAGAAAGAGAGGGGACGAAACTCACGGACGTGAAGCAAGCATTAGTAGTTGTGCCTACCCGCGCGCACCCCGGACCCCCCCGGGAAACCATTTTCGCGGTTGATTGTACATGTAATTTTCTAATATTTTTATGAGCCACTGTATTTATCCAAATAATAATGTTTAATCACATATGGACATGAATATATAATAACCTGTTAAAGTGTCTTTTAAATAGAGCAAAAACAATGTGATTTTTGTTTCAGCGAGCGAAGAAAAATTCGATCTCCAGTACAGAAAGAAAATTATAGACGATAAGGATGGGGTGGAGATAACGTGTATGGCAAAGGGACTCTATCCGCAGCCTACTTTGGATATATCCATCGAGTGAGTTAGCGAAACATATACATATGTATTGTGATATTATATTACCGTACGTGGCATAAAACAGTGTCTACATGGTTTTTTTCTATTATTACTAGATTTATTTTATTTGATATCCACACAATTTTACGACAATCTTAACGATCATTTTAATATACTGTAATACACATATGTACGTAGTTGAATTCAACGATGAATAAATACTTAATATTAAATTCATATTTTATCTCTATATCTCTTTGCTAAGGAATTACTTTGCAAAAAATACCTTCATAGTTGAATGTTATTATTTGTCAAATATTCATAGTCTTCCTGATTCATTTAGATGCAAATGCAAATTGCTGTCGAAGATCTGTGTGAAAATGAAAAATATATATGTATATTAGGGTGGTCGTTGAAAATTAAATCTTTTGCGACGCCCCCCAAAAAGCTTTCTTTTGATGCAAAAACACTGGGAGATTTTTTTTTAAATAAAAAACAACACGTGCCTCAAGACGATCTAAGTTAATTTTTTGGTATAATCATGTTTTTTTGAGAATTTTTATGGAAAATACGATTTTATTCGAAATATAAACAATTATAGAACCCAAATCAATAAAAAAACATTCGTTAATGAAAATAACAATAAACAAAAATTTAAATTCAAAATTTTTCCCAGTTGATTTGATCTATTAAATAAAAAAATGAAAGATATTCAAATTGATATTTTTATTTTAAAACTAAACTAGTACAAACGTAATTTTAATATCTAGATTTCATCACTCCAAGGTTTAAGTAAACTTTCTTTCGTATTTTTAATGCCTTTTCTATAATCAATTTATTATTTATAAAAATTTTTTTTTTAAATTTTTGTTTATTGTTATTTTGATTAACTAATGGTTTTTTTAATGATTTGGGTTCTATAATTGTTTATATTTCGAATAAAATCGTATTCTTCATAAAAATACCCAAAAAACATTATACCAAAAAATTAACTTAGATCGTCTTGAGGCACGTGTTGTTTTTAATTAAAAAAAAAATTCTCCAGTGTTTGGAGATCATACGGAAGCTTTTTTTTGGGGGGGGGGCGTCGCAAAAGATCTAATTTTTAACGACCACCCTAATGTATGTATAAAAGCTTAAAAGAAGTCGTAAAAACAGAAAAATACCTTATTAAAGTTGCTCGTGAACGAAATTTTCTTAAAAATCCCAGATATTTCAAGTCTGTTGAATAACGTATATAACGTTGTTTTAAAAACATTAAATATTTATATACTGCATACTTTAACTGAAAGTATCAGGAGATTGTTTTCAAACCAGTAACTTTTATTCGCTGTAGAGCAATACTGTGCAACTTTATACCGTGCTATAATATATGCTATTATGCTATAATATACTTTCATATCAAAAAGTCATTCTAGCTGTTGCACCATTAAGATGATATCACATGGATTTGGTTTCCTGCAATGGTGTTCTTCACAATTATGGTTTTCAGTGAGCAATAAGAAACTGCTATTACGTGTTTTCGTGCGGATTGCAATGGAATGTTATTTTAAAAATTGCTTTGTTATTTTGAATTTTATTTGATCAAAATGTAAACGGAATGTCTATTTTATTATATAATAGTAATAGACATGTTAATGGAAATAGTCTTTTACAATATTTATTTGCCATGTTTGACTAGTATCGAAAATACTTTTAATAACCGAATAACGGGCCAATTAATAACATTGAATTTATTTTAACAAAAGTGGAGTAAGGTTATCCAATTCGTTCAGTTTTCAAATTTGTAACTGTTTCTCCGAATCTCGGAAGCACAACCAATAGACAAAAAAGTGTTGCACGAATAATAAGTATTTTGTTGACAGAAAATTAGGTCGATAAATGTAGCATCACATTTTGAAAATTAAACGGCATTGTAAACTGCGAAGTCGTTTCACAGTTTCTTTTGAATTTTCCAACGATATGTTTGTTCTTTCACTCGCGTAATTACCACTCCGAATGTTTGGATTCAGGTTCTCCCTGGCGAAACAATCGCCTGATATTTCGGCTTTAAGTCGGTCGTGATAATTTCGCAAACGTCGCTTCCATTGCAGGGGCGTTCCGGAAAAGCAAACAGCGAAGCCCAGCGTTACGCAGCGTGACGATGGACTGTACGATATCTTATCACGAACGGCCTTACTGGACGAAGATTTACCGGAAGCAGCGACTGTCAAATGCTTGCTCGGTATACCGAATGCGAACTACAACGTTTCTCGCGAAACCGTCTACTATCCTGGTTAGTCACGTATTTTATCTGCCTATTTTTGTCCCCCTGTCTCTCCCTGTCTCTCTCGTATTTACAGCTTTCCACGTTTTCTTCAAAATGTTGATTTCTAACGACTGTGAATGGAAACATTGCTACTGGAAGGAAAATTGTTTTTTTTCTAACGAAATGAGGATTTATGAAGCGATTACTTGAAACATGGCGGGTTAGACAAAAGTTGTGGGAATCACTTGTACGGTTTCTTTTTCTTTTATTACAACGTCTAGTGACAATTGTGTGGTATCGATATTATAGTGTTACGTGATATTCTTATGTACTGGAGGATAATATTTTGATTTATTGCTCCCAATGGTTTTGGTCAATTCTGCATTTGAATCTTTGAGAATCTTTAGGGAGATAGAATGATGAACCTTTTTAATAACCGTGAGCGGATTTTTAGTAACAACTTTTACAAACAAGAAAGGATTTATTTCTCTAAAAATAAAGAAATCTTCATTTGGCAAAGTTTATTTGAAAACATTTCTTTTTCAAAATATTTTCTTGATAATCGATCAAATTTTTCTACTCTCTCTCTATTTATAGTTTATTCATTTGAAATAAGAAGTTGTATAATTACAACATATTTAGGAGCGTGAAATGTGCTAATAAAATTGCAGAAACAAATATTTTCACAGTTGAACAGCTCTCGTAATTAATTCATTTTAATCATGGATGAATTTCTAATTACTAGTTTTGGTTTAAAACAAGTTATACATCTTTTATATAATGTCTGAATTATATAATAATTCATACATATTATATAAAACATGTTATACTACACTATATCAGTGTAGTAGTATTCCTTTCATTATTCATTCTGGAATAATAAATTGACACTCTTCCTCTATATGTAATAAATATCATAACCGTGGAACTTCGAGGGTAACTAACAACTTTGTTTCCTGTGTGTGTCTGTCCTCGTTCGTACCTTACTTTTTCTACATGTTGCTAACATTACTCAGTACTGTTTCTTGTTATACAACGAAAGGATTGATAAAGGTTTGGTAAAATTAATACTTTCTAATTGCCCCCAGGTTTACATTTCAACATGTCGAGAAAAATATTGTTAAAACTATGAAATATCACGGGACTCGTTTTTCGAGAAATGAAATTTCAATCTCTTTAGCTTCATAAGTCATTGAACAAAGCTAGTTTAGAAATAAATTGAAATTCCAAAAACTGCTTCACAGAGGATACCAGCGCATTTCAAGGTGATTTCACACATTAAGATGTTAATCAAATGAAAGCGTAATTATATTCACTATAATTTCTAACGCAATCCAAAGTGTTTGCCGAAAAAGCAGCACTTTGTGGATAGATTCCTGCTGAATAATACTTTCGTAGTAACGCAACTCTCGATGATCCGTGGGAACATGATTTTTATGCATATTTTTATTTTTTTGCATTTAGATGTTATGGAAATCCTGGAATTAACCAGTTAATAACAATTTATATGCCCAATATGGGTACGTGCTTTTACAATGCTATTTATTGATAAAAGCTGATACACATTTTGAAAAAAAGAATATTTTATCCTGAGTGATTTACGAACTTTCACTGCTACATACGGAACACCATATCGGATAAATACTTTTGGTGGTCGTGTAGTTTTACTGAAATTTCGTATTTCGCATTTGAAATAGCGATAGTCAGACTGCTGCTCACGAGTGTTCACATATCATGCGAGCCACCGATGTTTCATTCAAAACGAACAACAATGCGCTTTCAGGCGGACTGAGAGATAATATTGTAAATGGTTTTCAAACTTATTATAAGAGTCGTTGTTTTGCCTCATGTTTAATTAGTAATTCATATTCAAATTTATTGTCCATGATCATAGACAACCATGACCGGAGGAAACAGTTCGTTGCATAAGCGAAACGCATTCTGTTTTTTTAATAGCTCTTTCTTCACTTCTTTTAGCGTGTGGAAATTTCAGAACTTAAAAATGTCAAAATGTAGAAGCTTGAAGAGACGCGATTTTGGTACCCGAAGAAATTTTGTAACGCTGAAATTTCAAGTAGAATTTTTCAAGTGTGTATACGTAGAATTTATGTTATTTAAAATTTCTAGGCATCGCAAATTATGCGCCCGATGTATCTCACAATCAGCCTTGGAATTCTTACGTCTTCTGATTCCCTCGCATTGAAAATTGCACATGTTGCAAATTCTACGCGATGAAAGTTCAAGATGCAGATTTAAAAGCCAGATTTTAAGTTTCATAGATACGCTCTTTTAAACCAGTGTTCTGACCTCGCGTTACTTTCCTAAACCAAGGGAACCGTTAACCCTCGGTCAGTCGCCGAGCTCCGAAAAGGAAAAACAAATTAAAAAGAAACCATAAACCATAGAAAACTGCACGTTCGACGCTGGTAGGCATGCAGATGCTTTACTCTGCGACCAAGCGGTAATAACATTCCTGCCTGCCAGCAAAAAGTGCAATGATCAAGCGAGGGTGACTTCAGAATGTGGCAGCCAGGATTAGCCGCGAACGGTCCCAAGAAGTACCCGGCGCTGTCCGTTCCTGGAATTATCAAATTTTCCCGGATCGCCGTCGCGACGTCTTCACGGCCGGAGCTGCACCAACCCCATACCTCCCTCTCCTGGTCACTAACAGGTGTGGAGACACGAATTATCTGCCAAACGACAGTATTTGTTTCTACCCCCATTAGCAACGTTGACTTCATCGACACCAGGAGAGGGGGCAGAGGGACGAGGAAGACCTTGAGTTTTTCCGAAGAAAGCAGAATCTAACAAACAACCAAGGTGAACACATCGTGCGAATAGTTAGGGAAGTCAAGCAAGCAAATCAATCACTCTACAACAGACAATACCAGGATCTCAGACTTATGTTACATGGTCAAATTCGAAGTTTTGTAAATAAATATAACGAGTTATGTACATATCGACAGATTTCAACATACATGGTCTGTCCGGAAAGTAATAGGACTGATTTTTTTCCGCCGCGACTGTACTTCGGAGCTCTCAGGTGCCGACTGGATTCGGTAGAGGAGGTCCTTAGCTAATGAATGAGGGATTGGTCAATTGTCTCCGAGAATCTGGAGAGTCAGGACAGCCTTTTCCCCGCGACGTGTTTTTGTCCGCGGTACAAGCAGAAAATTCAGCGTTCGTTAGAGCAGAGGTTGGCAATCGCTAAAATTTAATCAATTCTGTGTGAAACGCGGTAAATCTGCGACAGAGACATTTGATATGATGTAGCAGGCTTATCCAGATAATGCTTTAGTAAGAAGTAGTGTGTTTCGGTGGCACAAGGCCCTTTCGGAGGGCCGGGAAGAGGTCGGCAATGAATACCGCGCTGGAAGACCTTCGACTTCGACAAACACCGACAATGTGACTCGTGTGCTCGAAGTTTTGAACTCTGACTGTCTACTGAGTACTCGTTTAATTGCCCAAATGTTAAATTTCCCAAAAACTGTGGTTCATAACATTGTGACGGAGCACCACGACAATCCAGCGGCTCACACCTCCTTTCTTGTGACCAGCTAAATGACCCAGGCAGGTATCCTAACGCTTCCCCAGCCATCCTACATCCCAGATTTGGCCCCCCCGGACTTCTTTTTGTTTCCTCGCCGGAAAATACCGATGAAAAAAAATCATTTTGAAACGAATCATTTTGAAAAGAGGGGATCCAAGCAGCTTGTACCGCGGCTCTAAACGCCATTCCGGAGAATGCTTACCATGACGCCTTCAATGCTTGGAAATCGCCCTGGCAGCGCTGTATCGACGCAGGAAGAGCCTTTTTTGAAAGTTTTTCAAGAATTATAACGATTGGCTCAATGGTTTTTTTTTAATCGACTCAGTCCTATTACTTTCCGGACAGACCATGTACTTCAAACAATCAAACCACTTCCATCTGAATTAACTCCGCACACGTATAGCTACGATTGTGGAGGTCCGACAGTGTAAGAGAAAAAATTCTCTACAACTCACTACGGACACAACAACAAGAAAAATTACTGCATTAAGAACATTTAACATTATAACACTATTTGAAACCACGCTAAATGTAGGTGCAGATGTATTTATGTATTTGCCTGTAATAATAATCAAGAGACAAGGTCTTGTCTCGGGCCAAGTACGAGAGAACACCCTTGACTCTATTCCGGAAATATTAGATCGGGGTTTTCGAGGTATTCAAACGACATGAAAGCGGCAAATTTCCCAAAAAGTGCGATGATATTCTTAGAGGCGGCGTCGAGACGAGTCGATTGAGACTAATTACAAAAACATTGGTCCACCCAGTAACGAGATATTTGATGTCAAAAGTACGTCTTTTTTATGTAATAAGTCGTCTGCTTCGTCTTTTCCAGTGTCACACAATCGATCGTGCGAGTTCTGTCGGTGTTAAACCGAACTAACAGATTTTCATTCCATGCGACGATAATTTTTCTGTCGGTAATGTAGATTTGTATATGTAATCTGTTGGAGACATGCGGGAAAAATCAAGAGACAAGGTCTTGTCTCTGGCGAAGTACAATCAACAGCATAAATGCGGTTTCACTGCGGAGTACGCGGGTATCCACTTCACCTAGGTGATTTTCGTGCCCTCTCTTTCTAATAATTCGTTTCTCTCTCTGACGTGTGTCGCAGCGTAGTAACAAGTGATAACAACTACTTCGTGTCTTTCTTTTCGTCGCTCCGCCGCACTCATTCTATCGAGGCACACGGACTTAGGCCGGACAGCCACGTGTGAAAGCGCGATCGTCGATCGAGGAAGGCATCAAACACGGTTTTCGCTATGGTTCGCTATGGTTTTCGCTATAGTTTAATATATTTACTTAGCGATAGCATCGTGTCGATGCTTTACAATAATTTGTACTTGCACGCATTTGTTCGATTTCAAATACTTCGTATAATAAAGTTTATGTTAACGAGAAAGCTATTCCAAAGTCACATCCTCTTGTACTTGGCCTATACCTTTGCATTTTCGATGCTTTTTGCTGATTATATGTATACAGACAATTGCTTTATCTTTTTATAACATTCTCACAAATTATAGAAAAATTCTCTGTAGCCGCAGATTGTCTCGGAAGAAAGAAATCAATGAAATCTCTTGGTACAAAGAATTACCTCAGGATTGTCACTAATCCGCCTAGACATTGGAACACTTTGAATGTGGTGCACTATTATGGTTGTACGTGTACGTGAAACACGTAGAGAAAAGGTATTTGCGGTTTCGCAAACTTAAACTTTCGAAGTAGTCGCATGGTAAAATATCATAAGGCAGTCGATTTTCGTTACTCGCGTTTCCCCCGTTTTATAAGAATATCTTTTATCGTTTAGGAAACTGTGCTCTGATTTCCAAACTCACAATCAGCAAATGAAGTGGAGTTTACTCATAATACACGTAGATTATCTGATTACGAACTTAAACAGAATGTGTAAACAGTCTTTTTTTCATGTATTTGTTTTTTCACTGGAATTTTGATGATGTTGATCGTATGACTGTTTGAATGTTTCTGATGTTCTTTGCCAAAAATGATGGTGCGCGTAAAAATGTGTAAAGCGTGGAGGGGGGTGTTGTGTTTTGGGAAATTCCTGTAGGTGTGCAAATGGAGTGGGAAATGGTATGACGTAGTTAGTTCCTGGAAAATGATGAGTCCGTTTTCCAGGTACCTAACGGTGTTGGAAGGTGAAGTTCCTGACCGCGTCAGAAGGTATTAAAATATTGTAATTAGAGAAACTTATTTTTCTCGTTTTTTTGACCATGTAGCTGGGCCGATCGTCGGGGCCGTTTATTGCCCCTTATGGTCGAATCGGTGGAATCTACTAAATTTGCTGGGGCTTTGACAATCACTTTCATAATTATGGGCACAATTATACGTGACGGTAAAATAGTTTTACAGTTTGAACATTAAATTCGATAGTAAATGTAGGTCGAGAAGTTTGTGTAGTTTTTCAACTTGTCCGGCCTAAATGTGTCAATGGTATGAAATTTCCATGCCGGGACAGTGTCTTGGAATTATTATTTTTAATTGCTACAATTTTTGAGCAATAGAATCATATTGAAATTTCTATCTGATATTATTTTCTAGGGTTTGAAATGTTCACACCATACACTTTTTAATATTTTTAAAGATTGTAGACTGTTCTCACGTCTTTTGCTGTTTTTCCCGAGCTCGAGACAGTTCAAGTGGTTCGAGTGTTCAGAGCCGGAATTTGGGAAAGCGCGTGACAAATTAGACCACCCTGACAAAGTCACGCGCTTTCAAGCGAGGACCAGTGCATATAAGGAGATGCACTGCGTATCTCAGCACAGTACACTTTGACCTTTTGTTTCGAATACATCTTTTCTATACTTTACTCGTCCGAGTCTTTTACTTTACTATCCTTGATTTTCCTGACATTACTTTTAATCATTTCCTTCTATTACCTTTTCCTTAATGATAACCTTTACTATCGCTTTCCTTACCCTTTCCTGTTTCTCCGATCTATGCCCTACAAGATATTGTTAAAAATGATACATTTCAACAATTTCCATGATTCTATTCGTTGAAAATATTGAATTCGATATATGCAACAATTATTATTTAAGTTTTTCTCACTTTCTCCTTTCCGGTAGAAATTTACTTTTTCCAAACATTACAAAAACCGTTTTCAAATTGCACAACGTGGCGTATAAAAAATCCTTTACTAATTTCGGAACAATTCAACTGCACTAACGAGATTCCACCTAACTTCTTCTAATATCTTCCTTTAAGTGCACATGTAAACTACTACCTTCCCCCGCAAACCGACTTATATACACAAATTTATGGGGAGACGTCCCATTCCGGCTTCGGCGAAAGAATATTGGGGTGAAGCATCGTGGTTTGCCACGCAAAGGCATTTGATTTTAGTTAATTGCATCAGTACTTCACTTAGTGAACCATATCGAAACGAAGCTGACATAGCAATGAAATCCAATTAAAAGGGATTAAGGAAATGCACACCCCCACATACGTTCGTTAGCACGGTCTTTTGGTTATTCGAGCCGATTAGTAAGGCATTTAATTCTGTCACCTAAGTTGCAATTATACATTTGATTGGAAATATGCGCATACAATTTCTGTTATAGAAGTCATGATACATTTTTAAAACTAAAATAAAGTAGATACGATATTCTTTCCAGAATGTTGCAATTGTAGAACAGGTCTTCCAATGTCAGCGTGTGAAAGTTTTGTGACATTTAAATCATTAGAACCTGAGTTACAGTAGTTAGAGTGACAGTAGTTGTCGAACATTCATTGAACATCGAGCTGCGAATGAAGAACTGTAATTAAATTTTGATTAGGCCTTTCGCCACAAAAAGGGGCGGTACAAATTTTGCGTCATTCATTGCATTTTCTGAGCTTAATACTATGGAATCGGAAAATTAATAACTTTTTATTTTCACATTTCGAAATGACAAAAGAAAACTTTGTAACAATGATTCGGATAAACACAATTTATGAACATTCCACAACCATTTGTGTTACACGGAAAATTAATTTGGTGTCTTAGTTGATCGTGCAAGTTGTTGCACCCCTGAAGAAGGAATATATTCCGAACAAATTGGAATATTTTCCCCCAAAAATGCTCCCGTTTCGCAATTTTTAAAAATTTAGTCATTTGAGGCTCGGACGTTGCAATACAGATTTATTTTGAACCAATTAAAATTATAAATAGTTTGATTTCTAGAATCTATAACGATTGCCGGTGAAAATTAAATTTAGCTTTAGTTTGGAAGAAAAACACCTCAGTTCTCTACTTATCATGTTTGTTATAGCAAAATAGAGATGGATTCTTCGTCAGTCGTGAAACAACGAATTTTCGAAGCACTATGAAAATTTCAAAACAAATTATTTCAATATCGAAACATCTATTACTATAATTACTGTTACTACGCTCTAGAATTTTTTATTGAATTTTCTGATTTTTACGCGCTAATTTCTTCCAAACTCTAAATGAAGAAAGGGATGGAGAGTACGGAGATTAGTTGACTGTATTTTGGTGGTGAAATGGATTGTGGTCCACACTCTTTCCCTTTGGTTTCCTTGCTTTGTTTGCTATGTTAAGAAACTTAGATGATACAATACTAAGACCGTCTCGATGGTAGTATATCTAAGTTCTCTGTGTGACCGTCTCGATGGTCAGGTGACTGATTTGAATTTGAACTTGACTTGTGGTTGTAATTGATTTTTTGTATCTCACTTGTAAAGTGGCGTCGTTTTTAAATCCTCGGTTTCCCTCCAAGATCACGTTGGGGCGTTGCAATTCCTTCCCATGTCACCTTGAAAGGACCTGCCTTCCGGAGAAGATTAAAAATGTAGCCAATTGAAAATACTTAAAATTAAGGGCGTAACCTACGTGCTGAAGTATGGCCCACAAGCCCAAAGTCGCAGGTCTGGTCAACGGTGGCATGTGGACCGCGGCTAACGGACGGTTAATCCGAATGTTTTTCCAAAAGAGTTTATGATACGTCAATTGCTATTGAAGTTGGAGAGTAAGAATTTGTAATGACATGAATAAAATTAATAATTCGTATCTCTCCTTGAAATTACTATTTTACTACATATGTTAAAATGACACAAATAGATCAGTGATCCGCAAAAATAGCTGTTGGTCACGTCCGCAACATAAACTCTTTGAAATTAAGTTAACGGTTCTAGAAGTCTTGAATACTAAAAGTTTTCCGTTTAAATAACTAGGTATATCAAATTTCTCTCTTGAAATCCCATATTTGTTTACATTGTCATTATGCCATTGTTGCACATCGCCACACCTGTTAGCCAATATTGTCAATACCTATTATTATCGAATCTTAAAAGCGCTAAGCGTCGTAACTCGGCTCATTGCACGATTACGTGCATCCCAAAGTTGTTATTATAGTTGCGAATATCATACTCCAGTATATCATGTCTCCTTCGCTGCTTGCGAAACTGTTCTTTTGGAATTTTCTTTATAGTAACACCTACATTCTCGCTTCAACAACATACATACGTATAACGACAATATTATTATTCGAATACCATTAAACTTTTATTTATTCCAACTTTGAAATCGTTACAATCCCTTCCTGAATGAATTATTTTAACCACTGCAACTAGTTTGAAATAAACCTTGGTTATACTTTCTTATCGTGGCAATATTATTATCATTGGTATTGCTTATAATAAATAAATTTGTGGTGCATAGTAATGTCTTATTAAAGTTTTAGACATCGTGAGCACGTATTTGTAGGTTTCATTAAATTCTATGTTTGCGATTCAACGGAGCAAATTTGCCTTTTTATTGTGTTAAACTGGGCTTTTTTAATACGTTAAATTCAAAGTTGCACGCATAATTGAAGGAAATATTATTGTAAATGATAAGTTGATTGGTTAAAATATTCGGATAAGCGTCCAAATTTGTAGGAAATGATTGTTTACGGTTTGCTTCACGAAAAAGTCACACGACTCAATATTTCTCTAATTAAACAATATTTAAATGCTTACTGAATCTATGCTTTCAAAACTCATAAAATAGGACACACAGTCCTTTTCTCCCAACTCATAAAAACTTGCAAATCTCTCACAATACTCTACTCGCAAAACTCTCACAAGACGTTACACTCTTCCTCTTCACGCTCAACTATCATTCTCTTCTTTTTCCCATCATTCGCTTCCTTATACACGCATTTTCTCTCTCTTACTCTTCATTCGCTTTCCTCACTCTCTCACTCACTCATCCCTTATAACTAGGACAAGGGCCTACGGACGAAAACGCCCATGGTGGTCGCTCTTCAACCGCTGCCCTTGTGCACCATAAACTTGCATACTTTCTCTTTTAAAACAACATTTGGGAAACACTCGCTCATGCACTCGCTCATTCCGCTCATTTCTAAAACCCCACGTAATTATCGTATGAATTTCACTTGAAACAGGCTTCCGGATAGAGAGTTTATGTAATATACAGTAGAAAGAGTACAATTTCATTGAATATTGATAAATGGTTGAGAGAGTACCGTATCAAAACAAAGTACATGTTGGTAACTGTTGACTGAAAAGACAGTATGCATGAGTGTTCCACTCACGCGTGTATAAAAAAGAGAATAAGTGTTTTGAACGACCGGGAGAGCTGTCAATGCAAATTGAATAATTTGTATAATTTGTCTAAAAGCCCGCCCAAAACCGGTTTATTCTACTAGTCTGCTTACAAGTATCATTTACTTGTATATTGCACAAGATCTGTCGTGTCTATCTAATGAATGCGCGAAGGCTACCCTTTTGTTTATCGTAAAAAGGGACTCGAATGTAGACTGTTGTTAAAAAACAAGAAGTTGTATGTATTTCAAAAAGTTAACAACGGAAACTAACAAAAATTATACACTAAATTTTTTAAATATTTGAAGTGGCAATGTAGAAGTGGGTTCTGACTAATAGTGATGCGTTTAAGTGTGATTCTCAAATTGTGTTCACGTCTCTTACTAATCTGTATGTTAGTTGAGTTGGCGACGAGTTCTAAAATGTGCTTGAAGTGTGTTTACTATGAATCTTAAGTTGTGTTCTCTACGAGGGACTACTTGTGTCTAAGATGTGTTTACTTCGCGTTCTATTTTGTGTCGGAAGTAATGTGAGTTTTCGAACTCCCCCGAATCGCAAGAGCTCGCCTCCCTTGGTGGTTTTTCGGAAATTCTTGTTTTCTGCTGACCGGGAAGGAGACGTTGGAAAATTCAACTATTGGCTAATTAGAAAATGTCTCCACCCCGTCTACAGCCCAAGGGAGAGAGTTATTTTCCGTCACCTGATGGTCGGCAAATGTGTGTTGTCGCCGTTCAACACTTTTGGTGCTTTTCATTAGGGTCTCTAGTAGTCACGTTTCATGGCATAATCCCTTCATGGACATGCAAAAACATTGAATATGTGCCTGACCAGAGCCCTAACGGTACATGGTCATGAGTTAAGGTCTTGACTCGGGCCAAGTACAAGAGTTCCCGACTGGTAGATCTAAACAACTCTTTTCCGGAGAAATTAGGTCGAGGTTTTAGGGTATTTAAACGGCATTAAATCGGCATATTTCCCCCCAAATACGACGATATTCGTGTAGCGGGCGCCCACTTGTGTAATTTAAGCCTAACTACGACAAGATCTATCAAGCCAATTGCGAAATATTTTTATCTAAAAAGACGAGGTTTTTGTAAGAAACGTCGTCTTCTTCCTCTTCTCCTTCTCCATTTCCAGCCTGTCACGCAGCCCCTCGTAGCTATACGCTGGTACCAGACACTAATTAACATATTTTCACACCATGCGACGATAATTTTTCTGTCGGTAACGTAGATTTTTCTATATGTATAGTCTGTTGGAGACATGTCGGAGAAAATCAAGAGACAAGGTCTTGTCTCGGACCAAATACAAGAGTCGCTTATTGGTATTCAGAAAATTTATAAATTTAATATAATGGTTTCTTAAATTGTAGAGAAAATGTATTTGATTTTTGAAACTTGGGCTTAACAATAAATCGCCATGATACGCTTAAAACAGATTAAACGCCGACGTTTTTTTCAAATGAATTGTAAATAAATTTTTAAAAATTGAAAATAAATATGAAATGCCCAATCAAATAATTAGAAATGTTTAGATTAAATTTAATAAGTGACCACGATTGGCGAAGACGCACCGAAATACTTGCTCTCGGCTGTCCCTACGGCTGCGCTCGGAGTGCGAGCGTGACAGACAGAAGTAAAGAAAGAGCGACCCTTATGCTAAAAAAATTCAAATAATGTTAAATTCCGCATGGCTTTCTTGGGTCATTCCATGTGAAATCAACACAGGGTATAAACGTCACCATCTCAGAATTTGATGAAATTTGGTACGAAGATTGTCCTTATTGAGATTAAGAAAAATGTCGATTTTTTTTTCAAATATCTCAAACGGTTTCAAAATTACGGCTATGTAAAGTTTGCTAAAATCCACTAAAAAAGCGTAACCGACATGTGTTCAAATCACCATATCTTTTCTCCTAATTGAGCTAGAGAGATGGGACTGGTGTCATTTTACTCGGTTTTAAATGCCCCTCCTTTTGATGTACAACACAACATACTTTGTTATAAAAAGTTTTTTTGTGACATCAAATTCAAAATTTTGATTTTGATTTTCTCAAAAAGTGCCACTTTTAAAATTTTTAAAAAATTCCTATAAATAGTTCATACTTTTGGTAAGTGATTCTCAAAGTTTCAAAGTGGGACGGTAATGGGTTCATAGTTAAATAATAATTTGAAAAAAGGGTGTTTTACGAAACCGTTAGTCACCCTACGTACTACAGGATACTTTACTATATTACATTAATCAAGAACATAAAATAAAATTTTTAACACTTACATCTTGGGCAAAAGTTATTCAGAACTTGATGAGTTGTGAAATTTTCATGGCTTCTTCAGATGATATTGCATAAATCCTTCTTGTAGGAGTGGTGGGATCAACTTTGCAAAGTACATCTGCCAGTGGTATCCATAATATGTCCGGTTTTCTTGGATACGAAAATGATGATGAAGGACCAGCAGGATGCAGAAATGTCACTTTTACTTCATCTTCTTCTTCATTCTTCTCCAACACATAAGCCAGCCACCACTTTTGGTCATATACAGCGGTTATATATCCACTAATTTCTGCCATTCGTAGTTTTTCAGGGCATTTTTGGATGGTCACTGTTTTCTCTGTTATATCTTCCGAGAATATTTTTACACATATCTTTGATATGTTTGAATTTACAGGTATATAAGCATGATATTGCTGTGTTCCCTTAATAGTTATTGCTTGGTTGAAACGGTTATTCAGAAATTTCTCAGACTCAACATACTCAACATACAACAACAGACTCAACAACATACAAAACTCGAAAGCGAGGGTCTTGCTTGCCACGTAATTCCAGCCGTTTCCAACTGTCTTTCATACAGAATTTTTACTCCCACTATAGGATAGATTTTCTAGAATTTTCAATTCCCCACTACTTTTTCGACCTATATAAGGGCAACGAAAATGCGTATCTTCGGGTTACTCACAGTACGACGCTTGAGCATTACACTACGAGATTAGGCCCAGTTCCTTTTCGAGTTTTCTTTAACCTTCGGAAGATTAGTCTGTCCATTGGCAATTCAACTCTTGGTCGGAGTTCCCCCGTTCAACTCACGTTAGAGTCACTCGCGAACTAGTTCGGAGTCATCTTATTGTGAAGTCTCGTCAACCGTCACTGCCCAAGGGTAAACACATAGAGCTTTTCAATAATTATACTACTTTCTTAAATTCATACACAAAACACTTAACATACATGTATATATATTCGATTGAAAGAATATACTTGTAACATTTTACTAGAAACATAAAATTCGAGTAAAGAATTATTTCTAGAAATTAAAACCTTTCCTCTCGAAACGAATATAAAACATAATCGAGTAACGTTCCCACAAATTATTTCACTCTAACCGCTCGGAGTGAAACAAAAGTTACGAGAGTTTATTATTTTACGACCTTACCGTAGCAGGTCAAAACCACGAACAACGGGTATCGGACTGTGTGTGCCTTTCGGCATACTTTCCGTACCCGTGCGACCATTTGTAGTCCTAACAAGTGCGTCGTTATTAACCAGAGAGTAGCACCTTGCAGTCCACCTGTAAGTACATCTACCTCGGGGTTTCACCTTACCTTAACATATTTTACCACTCTGAAGACCAGCACCCTATGGCTCTGTTCATAAGCTCATCTGGCCTGTAACATTACTCACCTCAATTCAAGATCAGCACCCTATGGCTCTGTTCATAGGCTCATCTGACTTGAATTAAATATCATTCCTTAGATCATACGTCGATTTGTAGCTCCCACTACTATTGACGTACGATACCCCCTGCTACAGTTAGGTCAAGGAAGTGACGAAACCAACGTCTCGTCGCGTCTATTCCATAACGCTCGCCGGCCACGTTCTAGAAACCAGCCCGGCTCGTAACAGTTGCGAGACGAATATGTTATACATTCCCATTTCCATTCCTTGACAAAGTTATAATCCTTTTTCAACCCAAGACGCTTAAGATCAAACACCTAAGCAGGTAGTATAGAAAAATGAAGGGAACTACTTATTTGTGTCAGTAAAAGAAACTTGTTAAAGTGTCCAAATTTCCGAAGTGAAAATACAAAGTTAATGAAGAATATACTCAGTGTCAAGAATCAATTATCGTGACCTACTCATCACCACGATCTCACACCTACACCATCACCTGACGACTGTAGTACGACTCAGCCTCGTCCCGAGTAAATTGGCCTGACCCATGACTCTAAAGCAGGCAAAACATAGACTTTGTCGAAACAAATCGAAGGCGCACCGTTTCCGTAACCTCGAAGAGTGACGCATAGTCTTCACGTAACAGAATAGTTAATCTTTTTCATTTTTAGAACTTTGATACATGTCAAAGCGTATCTTCCAAATTCTACATGCTCTTCTTCAGTACAGAATCAGATTGTTTTGTAAACAGGTCTTCCAAGAAAATGTAAGCAAATTCTTTTTTATCGGGTTGTCCGATGAGCAGCGAGTGATTGGGTTTGTGGCGAAACGTGTAGTTATCGGTACTGTGGAATACTCTTTGTTACACGCTTTGTATCAACACTTTACTATCTCGGCTATTGAATCTCCAAATTGTTCTTTATCTATTTGTAACAGTGTTATGATTATTTATTACTTAAAAACTGCTTTTTCTTCGAACCTGTCGTTGAAATATAGGTAAGTTTAGAGGACATGATGAAGGTTATATGTAAATTGAGAGATATTTGAAAGGATATACATTGTACCATATTAAAGTTTTCAAAAAGTTAAAAATATTTTTCAGCAATTCACACTAACCATTATCTGAAATTTAGACCGTTTTCATAAAGCCATTTGTGTCCACTTCTATGTTTATTATAATTTTCGAATTAAGAATTTAAAAACCTAACGTCTTGCAATAATTAAATGTTTAATAGTTTGCTAATTCCTTGAAATGTGTTTTCTTTTTCAACATTATCAATAATATATGCAAGTCTTTAAACAATCTCTAACATACTGCGAGAACCTTGTGTACATGACCAGAAACGCGCCTAGACTAATTGTTTACTGTCTCCGGAAGAGTCTCTGATTTTTGTATTCACTTATTTAAAGAATTTTGTGAAATTTTCAAAATACGTACTTACTTAATTCTGATTACTACATTTTTTAAAAATAAATTACATTTAAAGGAAAATTTTGTACATTTTGCCACATCATCGTTGCAAAATTACTATAACAATGAGATCCGTATATTCCTTTATTTTCCTGCATTTCCTGATTTCTTTATTCCCTTATTTCTTTAATATCAAGTATTTCAATAAAAAACCTACTGTACTTTACATAATTTTACGAATAAAGTGAAATCCACAAAAAAGCAAAGAAAATGCAAAGCTACGGGCCAAGTACAAGAGGATGTTACATTGGTATAGATTACTGATTAACGTAAACTTCATTTTACACAGGATTTCAAATCAAACAAATGTGAGTAAGTTCAAATTATTGTACAGCAATGACACAATACTATCGCTAAGTAAGTATATTCAATTAACTAAATTTCCCAAAAAATGATGTCTCCTCATTTAATGAATAAATCTGTTTACTGCTCTATTAAATGTACTTGGTGGCCCGCTGTTTACGATGGTTCGATGGTAAAGAATACCTGTAGTACCAACTCCGCTAAGCTTAAATAGTTGGGGATGTGCGACATTGAAAGAGAGTTGTTAAAACACAGTATAAAGTGGGCTTCTTACTGTACAGAATGAAAGTCCTTTAAATATCTCACGTCTTTCCTTTTTAATTTATGTTAACATTAATTGTTGAAATACACTGCGATATGTATATGTAATTTCCCCTCACACACATCGAGATTGTAAACATATTAAATTAGAAATGAGTATAAATATTTGTTACGTTACGTTTTGAACTATAAGCTTCGTAAAAAGCGGGCCACCAAGTACATTTAATAAAGCAGTAAACAGATTTATTCATTAAACGAGGAGACACCATATTTTTGGGAAATTTAGTTAATTGAATATATTTACTTAGCGATAGTACTGTGCCGTTGTTGTACAATAATTTGTTCTTGCTCACATTTGTTTGATTTCAAATCCTGTGTAAAACGAAGTTTATGTTAATGAGTAATCTATTCCAATGTAACATCCTCTTGTACTTGGCTCATAGCTTTGCATTTTCGATGCTTTTTGTGAATACGATTTTCTACGAACATCTGCTTTTCACCAGTTATTTCGTTTTTACACGTGGTATTGATTGTCTTAACACTAACAATTTTATCTGATAAAAGACATTAAAAGTTTATCCCTGAAATATTTTCCGTCGTTTTCTAAACGTTTCGCTACTTTTTTGGTATATTACAAGGGACAAAACTGTCGGTCGGTTACCTCGCCACAATAGAACATGGCAATCAATTAAAATTCGACTAAAACGGTTGATTTCTACACACAATAATTCCACGAAACACTGAAATCACAGTGATGTTGCCAACACGATCCTGCTAAAAATCCAATTTCAAACAATCCCTCGTACACCCCTAAATCCAACATCGATCAAAGCCACGTGACGCGAAGAATTCACCAACCTGTCAGCATCAACGATTAACCGCCAACCAATAACCCTCATTATTCGTGTTGCTCAACTGATTAGTAATGTAGCCACGAGAACGTTTATCCAAGACCGTCTTAACCAGGATTAGAGTATTTTGGTTTATTACGTGTCTCCTATTATCCCTGGAACGGTTCCATCTCCGAGATGACATTCCAGCGACACCGGTAGTTAGGTTCAAAGGGCAAAGTCCTAAGACCCCGCTCACACCAAAGAGTTAAGTAGCGGTCGTCGACGGGTCTTAACGTGTGCATCGCGTTCACTCACAGGCGGCGGGGTATTTTGCGGTAAAACTTGTAGCCACGTCCTTCCTCTTGCCTCGTTATCATTTCGACCAAAGAATGGTTTTCAGCTCATCCGGTTGCAGAAGCCTGCGGTCAGGCCAAGGAAAGGACTAAATTACATAGGTTAAACTGCATGTAGTCCAACCGGTACGCTCCACCTATTACCATCCAATTTTCTCTTTGCGAACTGGATACTGGAGATTCAAACATTCGTGAAAACGGCAATAAAGAGGAGACCGGCAGCTGTTGCTGTTCTTTAGGTTTTTGATTTATGGTCTGAGAGATGTATTACTGGTTGTGTACGTAGTGCTCGCTAATACAAAGTTTAGATATTATGGAAAGTATGTTGTATTATATGTACATATGTATGTGTTCCGAATGGGTGTTAGTAAAGTCTGTGTCCTGATATAGTATAGGATACTATATTTTTGTGCTGGAGGTGTATATTTGTAGATGTTGTAGTTAAGCTTTGATGGTTTTAAGTTTTTCGAACAGTGGGGCTTGAATTACTGTATAGAAATTTGAATGCTTAGGAAGTACACAGACATCGAAATTTTCACGTTTGAAAGCGAAGATGTTTCAAGGGAAAATAAAATATAGAATAAAAATTCTAAGTATACAAATTTCCGCGAGTAGTAATTTTCAGCACATAATAATTTTTGTGGCATATGATATTCTGCACGCGTACATTTCGACGCGTGGAAACACTAAACGCTTAAATTCCTACGCGTAATTTTTCTGACCACATTTCACTCACACATGTGTAAACCTTGTGGGGCATATTGTATTTATGAAAGACTTTCCATCGCTGTCATATTAAAACTAAAGCAGGCAGTGACTGGTAAATGTTCATATTCCGTCTTCTCTAGAATCTGATTTTTTGTCTAAACACACACGTATACACTGTATACAGGGTGTAACAAAAATTCTGGAAAACTTTAGGTTTATGGATAGAACACATAAAAATAAGAATAAAAAGTCTTATAAGTTGTGGGCGCAACCCACCCCCTATCGAGATACAACCCCTTTTGTAAAAAATTAAAAAAAAATCTTATCTCCGAAATGGTACGTCGTAGAGGACCGATTTTGATTGCGATATGACCGGAAAAGATTTAATAAAAAAAAATATATAACTATCTACGCAAAGGAAGATTTAGTGAACGCCCTTAATTTTTCCCAAGTTGTTACAAACCTGCTACGATATAGGTAATCGACGTTGTTTGGATTAAACAAGAATAAATGCTATTTAACAGCAATAATCGCAGCAATTATATTTTTTTCTATTATCTTTGATCTTCTCCGGTTATATTGCAATCAAAATCGGTCCTCTACGACGTACCATTTCGGAGATATGATTTTTTTTTTAATTTTTACAAAAGGGGTTGTATCTCGATAAGGGGTGGGTTGCGCCCACAACTTATAATACTTTTTGTTCTTATTTTTATGCGTTCTATCTATGAACCTAAAATGTCCCAGAATTTCTGTTACACCCTGTATACAGAATAGAACAGTATGTATTCACAGATAATAGCACTAACTCGACCCTCCGAGTAAGATATGATGATTCTACATTAAAATTTGGAAGAATTCTACTGTTCAAGAACAGAAACAATAATTTAAACTTCAATGGCGAATCATGCGAACAAAGTTTCTTACGACCTCTGTTGAGTAATAATGCTATTAGACGTAATTGATCAAATTGATAAATTATTATATAAATTTAAGTTCAGGTAATATATTGTAAAACAAATATATCAAATATATAAATATATGAATTCTAGATGCCGTCTCAAAATCCACTTGGAATTTTGTAACCTTTTTTCCTCAATATTTTGATATGTTTCAGAATTTACTGAACTAGCATTCTGAAATTTCCAGTAATAACTTTTATGGAAAGCATTATTCACTGCCTTCTTCAAAAAGCCTTTTTAAACACATAGAAAAAACAGATTTGTATCCTGCAAAGTAATGTGGATGTGTCATACTAAATACGTATGTATGTTATACAGCTTTCATCGTGATGGAGATTAATACGTTCCGGTTTCCGAAATAAGTGGGGCACAGTGATGTTGTCAGTGACTACCTTGTATAAATTATTCTTCAAGAACTACATCGCAAATTACGTTAAACGCATTTGCACGACAAGTATTTTGTCAAGTTAAGATGAGGAACAAATATTCTCTGATTTTTAACGATAGTCTTCGAAACAAAGTGGCATAACTATTCCATCTCTACATTGAAACAATATTTTATTGCATACAGAGGGTGGACTGAATGAAGTGCTGCAAGCTATATTTTTCAAGTTGTACTAAATAGAACCGACTACTTGCTGTATAAGAAAATTATTCAGGTCCTAGGTAAAACAAAATGACCTCTTATTTTTTTTAAATTTACTAGGTATACATATTTTATTCGTATAGCTCTTTTGTTCGAATAAGAAAAATGTTTATCCACTAGTTACTCAACATTCGGGTCACATTCAGTGCAAAAACTTATGCCAATGTTATGCGACGTAATTTCGTAGAAACCAGCTCGTGACAATTTCTGCTGATCTAGCTGAACCTATATACCTATATATATATTTATAAAATGAGGCGTTTGAACAAAATTCAAAACTTTTCAGAAGTAAAATACAGGATCTTTTTCGAAAAACTACGCCTAAATGATTAATACTTAAAATAAAATTGAAACACGCACAAAAAACACTTAATCAATTATCGGTATTTATGATGACTTTCACATCATTAAATATGTTTATTTATTCCATGCTTCTATGGTTAATTATTCTTTTGAATCGCGGTATTTGTGTATTTCGTGCATCTATGTGATTTATAATCCAATGCATGTATGTGTTGAACGAGTGCGTACGTGTTTCGATTATATAGTACTTTAGTCATGTGTTCCTTGAGTTTATTTATAAACTAACGGCTCGAAATTGTAAATTTTTATTTGATTATCCTTATCGGAATAACCGTATATGGTACAGATGTGAGTAATTTTGTCATTTATTTTTAATTATTCAATAACGTTACTTCCGCAGCAAATTTTTGAATCCTTTGCGCATCACCTTTCTCAAGCAATGTATGTTTGTTCATAAATAATTATATTATTGAATAAAATATGCTCGTCGCTAGTTTTACAGAATTATTGGAAACATGTAAACCTGTTACCCGTGCCATGCAAATGGTTAAATAATCGTTCATAAGTGAAATGCACTGGCCGGACTAAATAAATAAAAGACAAGCTGTTTTTTCTAAACGATGTTTTTTACATTAAACGGGGCAGAGTCCTGATTACTTGATGTGTACAAGAAATTTTTTTTGGGATTTTAAGAGATTCAATTTGAACGTCCTCATCCTTTTAAATTATAATTTGTATCAATTAAAAATAGAGGTCATTTTAAGTAAATAATCTAAATTTTTATGAAAACCATTGGATTGAAAATAGTATATGCCAAAATTCTTTTAAAAAAAGGATGTCCCCTTTTGTCTCTTTAAGGGCTGCAAATCAGATTCTGTACACAACAAAAAATAATTAATCATACTGTCTCGTATAACGTAAAATAATTTCAAGTGGATAAAACAGATTATAACACTTTATTTGACCCCCTCTAGATATTTATAACTTTATCAGTCCAGTTAAACAAATTTCGAGTGCAAAGGATTAATTTATTGCGCCATTAAACTTTTTTATTATTTTGCTTTTCGATTTAGCTTAACATTTAATCCTCGAATGGAGTATGAAAGCCCACTTAAAGAAAGGCCATATTAAGAATGTATTGTATTACATGCGATATAAAAAAATGACAGAACAAGATGATTTATAATATACATTATGATTATATTAATTTTATCAGTTGCAAATAATTTCCTCGTGTGGTAATTTCGATACCTAGACATTTTTTCAAAGTAAATTGTATCAGATTCTGGACTAATTACAAAACGTAAACGACAAATTCCATTTATTACGTGAAAAACTGAGTCAGTTTTACTCAAGAATTTTACATGGGGAATCGCAATTATTCATTTAACCATTTGAAACACCGGAGAAGTATGTATGTGCTTCCATTCCAGGATTAAATGTATCTATTCGTATTCGCTATTTTATGTTGAACCTGCCGTATTTTTAAAATGTAACACGTGCTAGAAAAGAGGTTTTACATATAACAAGCTTAATTATCTTGTATTTCGTATTTATTTTTAGCAAAGATAAACGAGTTGTTGGAACAATTGATAATTAGTACATAATAAAACTGAGAGTTCAGAAACAATTTTATGAACTTCAAAAGAGAAATAAGATGTGTCCCACTGAATCCAAAACGTTTTTATCGCCATTTTTACTCCGCTACTAATATTAGTTCATTTATATCTATACACAAAACTAAACGTTTCAGACTGTCCCATATTTTTACTCTGCAAAAAAAGAAATAACGTAAGAATTTTGGGTATAGTAATTTGTGAACATATTGTTTAAAAAAAAGGTCAGGCGTAACAAAAGTAATAACTTCAACTGATTTTGCATTTGAAGATACTACTGTAAACTGATTCGATATTAAATTTAATACCCTACGAATTTTAATACAATTGGACTTCATATTTCATGTTTCAAAATTTTTGTCCTTATTTCCATTTGTAAAATTTGTGGGAAAAACAGAGAAACCCAGTGTATGCATTGAGAAACTTTCTTTGCTCATATGACAGTTCGTGAAATTTTTCACACTTGCATACGTAATACAACATTTCAGTGTTCCCATTAAAATACCTCAACCTCTTTTCTTTTTTATCGTATCGACGTACAATTTAACTAACAGGTATTGTAACCCAATACAAGTTTCAACACAAAAATGTTTACTCCTCACATTTTCCACAGCAAAATCGCAAGACGATTGTTTACTCTAACGTACACACCATACATCAATAAACAAACTATACGATGACAGTAACTAATCTAACACTATTCATCAAAGTATCACATCCCTGACGCAGGTAATTTATTCAAAGCAATTGCCCCTACTAACCAAATGTTCGATTAACTCGTCGATGAGATGGACCCGATTCATTCATTTAAGTTGTTTCTCCGGTCAGTTACTAGCTTCACTCTAGATTCCTCGAATAAAAGGGTGCAAATTGTCTCCTTCCGGACGAACTAGCCTGCGATTGGCCCTGGCATTTCTAACGGTATTTTCCGCTCGTAGAAATATCTGTGCTTACTACTTGATGGACGCGATATGTGGTGTTTGTTGTGCAGGAACGGCTGCTACTACTTCGACTGCTACAACGAAGCTGCTGCACAAAATGGAGACCCAAGCGCTAGACACCTCAGAGCCTGGCGATGGTGGTGGTAAGGCTGAGATATTGTAAATTTCTCCTCCGTATTCACGACATCACCAGCATAAGCCACCATCGTTCATGAGATTTGGAAACTTTGACAAGACCGATAGATCGGTCTTTCTTGCGCACGCGCCGGATTCCTGTTACTGAAAATTCCACCCGGACATTTACCCCACGAAACATTTCGCGAAGTCGCATTAAACCACGCACCTTTGGTTTCTTGGCAATGAATTCGAGGGCTCCCGATATGCACCGAGTACTGCAATCGAAACATTTTTTTTCTCTGGTTGTTCTTCGTCCTTTCTTCTATTCTCCAGAATAAATAAAACGAACATGAATGAAATTCACTAGCGTTGTCCGGAGTACGGAGAAAAGTGATTTCGTGATTGCAATACCGAGCATTAAAGTTTTAATTCCAGCACGTTTTTTGTAAGTAGTAATATTGCGGATTTCGTGGTCGAGCCACGAGGATCGCTCAGGTTTAGTGGCCACCGAATTAAATCGGTTACGTCATATGCGTATAGTTGAAAGAACAATTACAATTCGAATGGCAATCGGTTTTGGAATTTCCTTAATTTCTAAGTTGATACATACATATATGTTACTGGACCTGAGAATTTGAACGCGTTAAAGTTGTTACCCTTTTGGTTTTCCTGGGCCTTGAAGTTTCCGTACATTAAAGCTTCCGTGTTTTGGATTTTATGAACCTTGAATTTTTTACACGTTACAGTTTCTGTGATTTGATCTTCCTGAACTAAAGATGTCTCTGCATTGAAATTTCTGCGCATTTAAATTCCAGGGCGGTGAACTTTCAGGACACTACCGTTGTTGAGGAAGATTTTCCATTTCCCTCGTAATATTTTGTATTCCATAAAATTATACAGAGTGATTCTAATTATCAATCTTCAGACAGCCCAAACCTTTAGCAGACAGTTGTTAAACGGTGTCCTGATGGCACTGATTGTCAATTGAAAGATTTTTCACAGCTCAATGCGTTTTTGTCAATGTACTTTTGTCACAACTTTCATATGTTATTTATGTTCATGATTCAGAATTATAAATATAATCCATTAATTTGTTTTGCGGGACGTCCGGAAATATGACCTAACCAGTATAATCACGTTCTACGAGTTTCATTCAAGTCTCAAAAATTAATTCACCTTAGGTGTTTCTTCAGAAACTAATTTTTGCATCACCTTTGTTGCACTGTACAGCACTTTGACATTTTCTGTAGGGCACCAATACTGTTTGGCACTCTAACAAGTTTAGAATTGTTAATTATAATATGCAGGGTGTCACGTTTAAATGAGAAGACCTGAATATTTTTGTCACTTATGGATCTCTGACAAAATTTTCGTGGAAATAGTTGCACGGATAAATGAGACAAATGCAGTGATAGTAAAACCAAATTTTTGTCAAACTAATTTTTGTTGCAAATTTGAAGATCACCCTCTGTTTTGATACACATACATATAAAGATTATCGTCAAGTTCATTTTTTGTTTATGTTAAATATCATAACAGTTTCCGACAAAAGAATATTTTCTCATATATTCAGAACAATGAGCAACTGCAATAAATTTCTTTAAAATAATGGTACTTGTCTTAATTAATCCTCTAATTTTCTCCTGAGAAATTGTCTACATATGTATGTATATCCCTAGGGAACGAATATATTTAGATTTTCCGATTTAATCGAATCACCCCGTATAATACTATTTTATATTTAAATTAGTTAGTTTCACTACCTGCACGCCCTTTTAATAAACACTATGCAATCAATGCACATGCATTGAAACCTCTCATTAAGTATTAATCATTTAATTTCTAACTGCAAATATTTTTGTATAAATTATAAAAGGTACTGAAATGATCTACGGGCTGTAAGTATACATTTTTTATTTTAGAACTGACAAGTATAAAAACTATTGTAGAATAGTGAGAAGGGGTCCAATCTACCACTTCCACGCAGCTCCAGTGAATCCTTCTAATTAACTAAACGAAAACAGAGTCTAATTTCATTTGGATCGCCCAATGTGCAATATCTTTGCCATTTATATATGCAAAAACACAAAATAAATCTATATAACGCGTAGGAATAATACAAAAATTAAAATTTTGCATTTTGGAAAAGTAAATTATTTCAGAAAATTCTGTTCCTTTTTAGTAATTCTCAAATTTCTGGTGTATTCTACTTTCATTCCTAGGCTTTGCAAACTATATTTTCGAGCTTTGTAAAACATTGATATATTTATTACGTCGCCAGCGTCAGTGAAACGGGCAGTATTTGCACATCATATGCGTAGGTAATGCAACACTGCCGCTAAACGCGGCAAATAAACTGCTATGTTCAATTTTGCGCTGTTCGCTGTAACGAAACTACGTTTCGTCGCAAATGTTATACTGCAAAGGTCAATCACACACCTGCTTTTCCGTCGATATTGTATTATTTTCTTATAAACATTCTGCAACAACGTTATATGCAATTTGTTAGCCTTCGCTTTTTTGTTTAAACATAATATTATGATTCATTACGTACTGTTCATCGAGAATTTGGAATTTATGAGGGGGATGCATTAGCAACGAAGTAACGGTAAAAATCAATTTCAATGTAACTCTCAACCTTTTTAATATCCGGTAAAAATCTATAGGCGCTGTTAGAGATTTTTATGATTTTAAACGTATTTCTGATCCGTTGACATATGGTTTTGCATATTCATCCGCGTCGAATATGTTACATGTGATATTAAGACATTGAAACACATAATCCAATCCTGAAATACGGAATTAAACGGGATTGATACGATTGTGAAGATTTACAAAAGAGGTTCTTTTCAAATACTTATAAACGTGAATATTTCTTTGTTCCTGAATAAATGTACACATTTCTAGTCAGTTTGAAAAACTCTGTATGTTATTTCTGTCCCCGTAAAATGAAATATCCGCCGTAATCTTCGTGAATAATCAGAAATAAGAACAAAACTTACTTTACACTTCTGTAAAAAGAAAACTCTCGTTACAAAGTGAATAAAAACTCGGATGAAAGTGAATATTACCTGGTTCGCAATAGAAACAGATAAAACGAATTAGCTGCGAGGGCTGTCCTGTTTCATAAAAGAAACTTTCCACGGGCATCGCAGTGGTAGACATTCTTTTACTGCCATGGGGTCCGAAAAAGTGCAACCGATCTCTCGTCTTTACTTGTCGGTATTGAACCGTCCCCCCCCCCCCTCCCCTCCCGTTGACCTATAGAAGCTGCCTTCCTGATTTTCCCGATTTCACTAAACTTCAGGTTACCGTAGTCAGTCTGGACAAGTTCCCTTTTAATCACGGCACGATCCCTTTTATGATCTTTTCGCACATTACGAGCCGGAAGGGTTTGAATCCTCTGAAATACAGCCTGTAACGCAAGCTATCTGTGCGTTTTAACCCCTTAACGCACGTTTTATTTGAAAAAAACCAGTCAAAAAAAATCATTTTTTTTGTAAAAAAACGCACTTTAGGTCATTGTATTGACAGAAAAATACATAAAATTCAAAATTAATAGAAAAAAAAATTGCAGCATATAATATAACGCCGCTCGAGTTAACTCGAGCGTGCACATTTTCGACCGTTTAGCACACTCGAGTTAACTCGAGCGTGCACGTTAAGGGGTTAATGAAAGTTTGTCAGGGTATGATGTAATACCTACAAGCAAATAAGAAGACTGCAAACTTGAACAAGTGATGTAAGTACTTACGCTCTTTCAAAAGATAATTTTGAAAAAATTAGTCGATAAAAAATATTATTATTAGAAAAATTATTTTCAATGCTGTCGGTGAGATAATTTAGGAGCAAATATCAAAATAACTTTGATCGTATATAATTCAATCGCTACGTAGCAATTTGTATGAGGTCGAAGAGTTAGTTAATTAAAAATAATGAGACGCCATGGAACTTTACAATTTATTCCTTTTTATTTTGAGTAATTATGTACTAGCCGAATTATAATTACTTTCTATAGAGACACATAGTCTTTTTGTAGTTAACAAACTCACTGTCGAATACCTTTGTTTTGATTGATAGATAATGAATATTCAATTTGCAAATAAATCTTGATAAATCGACAACTTGGATTCATTCTATTTCCAGCTATAAAAAATCGTATAAGTTTATCTCCTTCGTTTTAAAAAATATTTCACTCATCTGTTCCCTTTCAATTCCATGTGCAACCTTACAAAGTCCGTAAACTTTAAATGAATTTGGAATTTTCAAGGAAATTAAAGTTGGTGCCTCTTTCCCAGTTGGCGATATTCGATATCTCCGAATGAATTCGTCTCGAATGTCTTAAATTTGCAATCGGGGTGCGCTATACAAACAGAATTCAACTTTACCAGAGCTGGATCGTTAATTAATAAAACTTAAAAAATCATATAAATCAAGTCAGACTCTAAACATTGTGGGGAATCGAATTCCTAGGCCTTTAAAGTTCAGTACATACAAATTTTCCAGCCAAAATTCTATACGTATTGACGTTTGAATGCACGAGAGTTTGCAAATTTTTAATTTACAGCGTCTATTTGTATTGTCTATTAATTCTGTAACGATTGCAATTATTAGTTTAGAGAAAAATTGAGCTTTTACAAAAAGGGCGTTTATCTTGACTCGCGTGCCAAGCTATCTAACTTCGGTTCTGAACACTACACAATCTCTCAGTAATGATAAGACGCCTAACAATAATCCTTTCCAAACAAGTGTGGCTATTTTTCAGTTGAAACTTCAAATTCGCTTCTGTTCGTTAGTTCTCGATAGACAAGACAAACATAAACAACGCTAATGTACGGGATGTGTCAAACTTGATGATCTACACTGCAGACACGTGGAATACTTATTAAACAAGTAAAATTTTACTAACAACTATACGTACGCAAATCAATATTACATAAGTTACAAGAAAACAAATTTGATTTGATTTTATTATTGGGATTCGTATTTTTTCCTAATTCGAAATATGTCTCGAATACGAATGCCCAAACAATTGTAAATGAGAACATTTCATGTTTTCTAATTCGATCAGAAATTCTTCATTTACCTATCGAGTAATTTAGCGTCGATGAAAGATGAGATTAATAAACTACGTGAAGCAAATGAGCTCTGCTTGTAAGGGTTGAAGGGAAGAGGCATTTCGTCTTGAACCTCATCAGCCGGTATTTCCACGGTACGCTAATAAATAGCCGAAGTTGAGGATGCGTTAATACCTTGTCCTATTACACACTCTTGCACGAACTTCCCTGGTGATGTGCTATCAAGTACTTCACTGATCCATATTGCCGGAAACACGTTAAACTTACTAAACGCTCCAAGGACAGGATGTAATTTTTCACGTAACTCCGATCGATTTATCTATTGAAGTTTTACGATTAATAAAATTAATGGCGGGTAGAATCAAGCTAGTTTTAGTTTAAGGGGGGAGTCTACTTTTTTCGACCTGTTTTTCAAGATTTTTTTTCTTGTTCTGAAAATTATTTTTATTCGTAGATCTTGTAGTACATGAGAATGTACATCTTAAATTGTATGAAAAAATTTGTTTCGTTTGTTTTTCAAGATTTTTTTTCTTGTTCTGAAAATTATTTTTAATCGTAGATCTTGTAGTCCATGAGAATGTACATCTTAAATTGTATGAAAAAATTTGTTTCGTTTGTTTTTCAAGAAATCTGACGGAGATACGATAGCCCGAAGAGAATCCCATAAAATACTGGCGACCATCATATCTCCAGTTAGGAACGGCCGAAAAAGAAAAATCAAATAGCTTCTTAAAAAATAGAAGTGCCGCTATAGTCGGAACTAAAATTTTTCATTAAAAATGAAAAATAACAAAATGGCGGACTTTAGAAATTTCCGACCACTGTTTTACAACATTAACTGCTTAAAAATATCGTTAAATAATTATGGATATTAATAATTTTAGATTGGACGATAAACATGCATCTCGTAAACATCCTCTCAAAATTTGAGCCTGATCGGTGCAGTAGTTTTTTTTAAATCGTGGTCGCCAGGTCGAAAAACGTGGTTTCGAGAAAAACGCGTTCAAAGTTTGTTTCCCAAAGATCACACAAAAGATCATTAAAAAAAGTATCTCACCCTCAATCAGCAATACCAGCTCCATACCCTAATCAATAACACACGTACTACTGCTTCAAAATAAAGGCTAAGATGTATAAAACAAAAGATATCTGAATCAAGCAACTATGTAAGGACTTGAACCGCGAGATACAAAAACCGCGCGTTTGGGAACCTTCCATTGTATCTCATTTTTCAACCTCTTCCCAACCGCTTTAACAATAATAACGATTTCCACCACATTTCTACGGCCCTATAGCATGCAAAACTGATGAAAACCAAAAATCGACTTTTTGATAAAAAAAAAAGTAGACTCCCCCCTTAAGGGGTTATGCCTAGTCAGGAGGGCGAAAAAACGTATTTTTTGCAAATTAAAATAGAACAAACTGTATGGTATTTTTATTTGTTCGATAGCTTATCATAATGTATATCTATCAAAGATGTGTCCATAATATTTTGAATTAAAAATATCTTAAACTATAGCCACTATAGTTATTTTCCAGCGGCAGGTCTTTTCGGTGACGCTCGGCGGTGAGCACGATTTCTTAGTACTGGATAGTCTGAAATAAAAAATTCAAAATGATTTAGCTTTCGTATGAATAAATCTGGTCGATGAACGAAGGATATTACAATAACTTGATTTTTGGTAATGTGGCAATCGTTGGAAGCAAGAATACGAATTTTTCGTGTTAAAATTTGTCTTCTTTTGTCCATAAAAATCTATTTTTCATCAAAAATAAAAATTCCTTCGTTCACCGACCAGTTTTGGAGGTGCAGAACAAATATGCAAAGTTTCTTGCAAATCGGTACAGCAGTTCTCGAGATAGCTTGCTCACCGATTTGCAACTTTTGGTAAAATGTGATTTCCAGATAAACGTGTTTAAAGTTTGCGGTTTAGTTTTAAGGGTGATAATGTACTTACTTCGTACCTTAAAATGAATCATCGATTCCAGGCATATAGTGTGCTTCTTCCATTGTTAATAGAGCTTCTAAAACACCCATTTGTTCTTGCCTGCGACGCATTATTGCCTCCCTAGTATTTCCTTGCGCTCGGAGTTCGGCAATGTGAACTCGCTCGTTGTCCACTTTAGCGACGTAGGCGTGCGTGTATGGATCGCAGACGACTCCCATTGATTCCATAATTTGCAATAAAGCTCTGGAGCCTTCATTAAAGGTGCAGCCTGCAATTTAAGCCGCTAATTCGACAATTATGGAGCAGCTAGGAATAATTTTTGGGCTGATCTTCCAAATCAGTTGATTATAACTTTCATTGTTATTTTGTGTAAATCCACCAAGGCATCCTTGTAATAATTCCTGCTTACTTAGGTCATCATATATTGGTTTAATGACCATTACAACATCAGCCGGTAACGGATCATAATCTTGTAAAACGTCCTTTATTTTACTTTTATCTTGCAACTTTGCGTACGCGTGCTTCCTCCGACACCACGACTCTGTTCCAGTAGGACAATATTCATGTTTTGGATTTTCATTCGTCGAGCCGTAATGAAAATATGTTGCCCATATTGTGTTCTTCATATCTTCTATGAATTCGCAGTGTCGACGTATAGCAAGTCCATAATAAACGGTCAATTTATCGACCATTTTGCCCGTCAATTTTCCTCTACCACAGAGTCCTTTACTTTTTCTTTTACACTCCCGTTATCGACTACCCAATCTTTTTCGAACATGGCCAATGCATTCTTTTTTATTAACACGTTGAGCCCCATCGTCATTTTCGTGTTTTACACCGTGGGACATTTTCCTATTTTTTTAATATTTTTAATTGTAAGTAATGAATTACATGTAATTCATGTCCACGCGTGGACACATAGGGCTAAAGTCATATACCCACGTGTACCACCGGTGGACACGGTGGTCCACTTACGAATTCAAAAATGTACCACCGGTGGCCGCGTGGGGCTCAACGTGTTAACTACGATATCATACGGAGCTGAATTCAAAATGCCGTTGTATGTTTTTGAATCGCTGTCTCCGATGTAATTACCGTATTTCGTACCGTACAAAGTTTCGGAGCGCTGGAATATTTCAACAACGACGTCCACTTCCATTTTACCTGAAGAACCTTCATGGTTTGCTGTGCAGTTGGGTCCGTGTGCTTCTCGCCATTCCTCATACTCGGCAGTCTCCTTCTTTCTTTCCCAAATTTCACATATTTTGCAATAAGCACTTTTCACGGCGGCATCAAGTACTTTTCCCGTATAGTATCTTATAATTGAAGCAACGCCATATCAGGAAGCAAAATCTCGTTTTTTCCACGTTTCGTCTCCCGAAACAGTAAATACCCGTTATTTTCAATATTCCTCTCCTTGGAAGTCTCTTGAATCTCTTCATTCACGGCTTTTTTAAAGAGCTTGTCGCGCACCAGTAAAACACAAGTGTGCATACTAAATATTTACAAGCAGATCGTATGTTCTTTGAGACAAAAAATTCGGCATGTCCATGAGGCCACAAAACTTTTCACAACCTTTAATTCCTAAACCAAGTAGTCTCATTGTAAATACAATATAAAGCGCATGTTTATTTCATACGAATGTCCAATAAAAGAGCACGATGGTACAAATCTCGTCTCGCAATTATCACACATCACTGATATTTTAAACCCAAGTCCTCGCGTACGTGCAGTTTCAAATATAATATCACTCTCACAAGTTTTGCATTTTGCAAATGAAGCAAGTTTAGTAAATACAGTAATAAAATTCAAAATTCAGTACTCTATTGAATTATCTTGCGGCACGTCGATTCTCTTCTTCTTCCCCAGTTTTTTTTTCGACGCACTAAAACTTTCAGACTTTCTAAGAATTTCTTCGGTCTAGATATTTGACCCTTCTCAAAGCTTCTCTTAGCTCGCGTAATTTTTCGCACTTATTTCCTCGCAGATATTTATACTTCAACTCTTCGACTGTGTACTCTCTTCAAGTGGCGAAAATCGCTTCTTATACAGGGTGTAACAAAAATTCTGGGACACTTGAGGTTTATGGATAGAACGCATAAAATTAAGAAAAAAAGTCTTATAAGTAGTAGGCGCAAAACATCCCCTACGGAGATACAAACCCTTTTGTAAAGAGAGTTAAAAAAGTTATATCTCCGAAACGGTAAGTCGTAGGACACCGATTTTGATTGCGATATGACCGGAAAAGATCAAAGTTTAATAAAAAATATAACTGCTACGATTAGTGCCATTAAGTTGTATTTATTCTAGTTAATAAAAAACAAATGTGATTATTTCTATGTTAGAGACTGTTCATCAAGTTGAGAGAAATGTGCATAATGCATTGAGACTTGCTTTGCGAAGACAGCAAAAAAAATTAATATTATTATAAAATTTAGGTGCTAAATTAGTAGTTAATCATCCGCCATGAAGACGCCTGCCGATATGCAGCGTCCGACACGTCAGATTGGTGATGTCTAGTTCTACTGACTACGTTTGACCTACTTTTTACATACGGTACGGACTCGCCCTATGCCTACGGCTGACCTACATCTTACATATGGCACCGACTTGTCCTGTGATTCACACTAAAAAATGTATTACGCATTCTATTACAGTATAAATCTTATCTTTAAACGAATTGTTTAAAATTGGTGTCCGTTCACCTCGATAAATTTCCGCAATGGTTTCTTCATTGAAAGCCGTACATTGGCATAAACTTCCTCCGGGTTATTATTAATTTTCGCACATCCATTTACAATGTGTTGCCGCAGCACATTCTCGTCAGACACTGACGATAAGTAAACAATATGGTTTTTAAATATCCCTACACAAAACAGTCCAAGATAGTGTTTGTCGGTTAAACACGCTGATACAGAACAGGGCCCCACCAAAAGATTGTTCACCATACCGCACCACACATTTACGCTAAATTGTCTTTGAGTCCGTAGGATTCGTTTCTGCGAGTCATCGCATATTATCAAATAATATTTGTTAGAGCGCACAAGGAGAAACAGTACTTTACTTTTAATCTTTTAAACGACATACAACACTCTCACTGACTCTTTCTGACGACACTCACTGCAAAACGATCCTCTTTGTACTGAATTCGACAGTAAGTGCACCAAAATCTCACGCGCTCCTTTACATTCATTCTCTCACTCGCACTTCGCTGTACCTCGCTCGCACTCATCCCTTACGACTTGGTGGAGGTCTGCGAAGCGTTACCGAAAATTCGACCGGAAGACCCCCGTGGTGGGCGCTTTTCGGTCGCTTTCGCTCGTCTGCCATAAACTTGCCTTACCTGCTCTGTCGCTACAATTAACATTTGGCGAACACTTGCTCACTCATTTATGGCAGGCAAGCGAAACCGACCGCCATGGGTGTTTTCCGTGGGAAAACTCGGTCGACTTCGACGCTTCACAGGCCTCCACCAAATCGTAAGGGATGAATGCGAGGGAGAGAATGAATGTAAAAGAGCGGGTGAGATTTTGGTGCAGTTACTGTCGAATTCAGTACAAACAGAATCGTTTTGCAGTGAGTGTCGTCAGAAGGAGTCAGAGAGAGAGAGTGTTGTATATCGCTTAAAAGATTAAGAATAAAGAACTGTGTCTCCTTGCGCGCTGTAACAAATACTATTTGTTAATATGCAAAGACAATTTAGCGTAAA
Source organism: Mimumesa dahlbomi (assembly GCA_917499265.3). Taxonomy (NCBI): domain Eukaryota; kingdom Metazoa; phylum Arthropoda; class Insecta; order Hymenoptera; family Crabronidae; genus Mimumesa; species Mimumesa dahlbomi. The sequence continues at coordinate 1,441,881 of OU824118.1, read as the reverse complement.
TATGTGGTGCGGTATGGTGAACAATCTTTTGGTGGGGCCGTGTTCTGTACCAGCGTGTTTAACCCGTAAAAACTATCTTGGACTGTTTTGTGTAGGGATATTTAAAAACGATATTGTTTACTCATCGCCAGTGCCTGACGAGAATGTGCTGCGGCAACACATTGTAAATGGATGTGCGAAAATTAATAATAACCCGGAGGAAGTTTATGCGAATGTACGGCGTTCAATGAAGAAACCATTGCGGAAATTTATCGAGGTGAACGGACACCAATTTTAAACAATTCGTTTAAAGGTAAGATTTATACTGTAATAGAATGCGTAATACATTTTTTAGTGTGAATCGCAGGACAAATCGGTGCCATGTGTAAGATGTAGGTCAGCCGTAGACATAGGGCGAGTCCGTACCGTATGTAAAAAGTAGGTCGAACGTCGTCAGTAGAACTAGACATCACCCATCTGACATGTCAGACGCTGCATATCGGCAAGCGTCTTCATGGCGGATGATTAACTACTAATTTAGCACCTAAATTTTATAATGATATTAATTTTTTTTGGCTGTCTTCGCAAACCAAGTCTCAATGCATTATCCACATTTTTCTCAACTTGATAAACAGTCTCTAACATAGAAATAATCACATTTGTTTTTTATTAACTAGAATAAATACAACTTAATGGCACTAATCGTAGCAGTTATATTTTTTATTAAACTTTGATCTTTTCCGGTCATATCGCAATCAAAATCGGTGTCCTACGACTTACCGTTTCGGAGATATAACTTTTTTAACTCTCTTTACAAAAGGGTTTATATCTCCATAGGGGGTAGGTTGCGCCCACTACTTATAAGGCTTTTTTTTCTTATTTTTATGCGTTTTATCCATAAACCTCAAGTGTCCCAGAATTTTTGTTACACCCTGTATATAACATTTATTTCTCCCTCTCTTGGGGATGTAGGTCCCAAAATATAGGGATGCCACAGGCAAAACTCCGCCCTCACGAGGTCCTAAGAGAGGGAACTGCCTCTGCCATTACCATATTCGGTGTTATTAACCATCAAAGTGTCGTCGTAAAAATCTATTACATTGGTCCGGGATTGGGGGGGGGGGGGTGTCCCGGTAGGTAAGCATACCCTTAGGCCCTCACTATAAACTTTACAGTGTAAAGGGTAAAATGGTAAAGTTTACAGCTCTGATGTTCCCTGCCCAGATGTTTTACAACTTAGTTTTTCCGTTTTACTGATTTTCTTGGGAAGTTGTAAAGAATCTGGTCCCTATGCATTTTTTGAAAATTATAAGTGTCTAGAACTCTCTCTATGCAATAATACAAGCTTTTGTTTCCATTATAATCAATGGCTCACCCGAAAAAGAGACAAGTCAGTGCGATAGCAGCTCCGCGCAATTTGCGCGACAAATGTTCCTAAACCGATACCTCTTCAAACCAGCGTAGCTCCCTCAATTATTAGCCGACTTAAGTAAAACTTTCAGGAAATATTCTAGAGATGTCATACTAAAAGAAAATGGAAATAAATCGATAATTATGAACCTGCTGACTAGGTATAACGCCTTAAAGCGTATGCAATTATTAAACGTTATTTGGGGCGTTTGAAATTATTTTCTAATAGACTAAAATGAAGAGTCCATTGAAAAATAAATGGATATTTCTGAAACATCTCGGTATTTGAAGAATTCTATACGTATATTACAGTGGTAAATTTAAATCGTGGAAGTTAAATAATAAATTACTCCGTATACAATTTTTCTTAGATTGCAAGTGTTAATACAATGATTATTTGATGACACGTTTTGCTGTACTTCAATTTTACATGTTTATGTTTAAACACGTTGCAGAAACTTGGAAAGCAGATTACAATTTCGAAATATTAAAAATTTACCAGGAATTTTAAATGTTAATACGAACACCTATTTGGTGTATAATATGAAGAAATGAATCTTTATTGCGACAATTTCAATCTATAACAACATAATAGCAATCATTAGAAACCAATAATCTCATAAAACTTTCATATATTTCATAGATGAAAGGTCTTATCCTTAATTTTCTAAATGTTACACGATAAAACAGAGTTTATTTTCCATGAATATCTTTCATATATGTGTAATTTCCTTTCTTTATATAAAAGAAATGCAGTTTTATGACACTTTTACAACTGAAATGTGTGCAACATCTACATATTGCCATATGTTTCTTAGCATTTACACCACGAGACTTATTATTACGTTTTACGTACATTTTTAGACGTTTTGTGAATGCGGGTCACATAAAAAGGAATATAGCGTTCATACAAAATACTTTAAAAGCCTACAGTTCTTTTCCAAGAATAAAGGCTAACTGTCGAAACAAACAATATTAACCACCTCTAACATTTGGACGTAACGGTACTGCACAATTTCATATGCCATTCAAATCTACACGTAGAAATCATCCTTCAATGCTGTACTTGGAGAGTTAACCATTTTCAGGCATTTTATATTTTTATCACCAAGCATGTACAAGTAAATTCATTTTCATACCAGTACCCTTCAAAATCTTAGCTTTTCAAATTCTCTTCGTTTGCCACCAAATTCTCCGGGTTGTCAAATTGTACTCGTCACCTCCAAGAAAATTGAAATCAAGGTTCCACTGAACCACCCCCACGGACCAAGGTTGAGGGAAGTTCGGCAAGGGCCGTGACTCGTCACATAGATCAGATACAAAAAATCAGTCAAACCGCCTAGAACTGCTCTAGCAACTTTCAACTCCTAGTTTTCATATTAGAGTCAATTATTCAAAGTCAGACGATAGTTTTCATACTAGAGTCCACTACTCGAGGTTATTGAATACCAATATATACTAAGACACAGTAGTTTTATCGTACTAATATATTAAAAATTATAAGTTCTTTGTACCACAATACAGTTTAATAAACACTATTACACGCTGATCCAACATCAGTGTTAGTTATCAATATTTAGAAAACTTAAAGATTACAAATCGCCGGAATCAGGGTTTTCGAATAGCGTCCGATAGCGCTAGAAGGAATATGAGTTAAATTTAAATAAACATTAACTTGGTGGTTATACCATTTTCCACGCACTAGTTACAACAAGGAACTTCTAAAAAAACTACCAAATCTAACGACTTTACTTTTTTAGTATTCGATGGTTTACCTTAAAACCAACGATACAAAATTATCTCGTTAATTAATTTCCTATATGTATAAAGACACTCCTGGTTAATATGAACCAATAGAATTCAATTTAAGTTAACACGTCTATTGGAGGTGGAATACTTGAACATTTTTATCAACAAAAAATCTAACAGCCTTCCAATTTTATAGAATTTTATAGGTGTGTGTGATTCATCGTCACAACATTCTTGAAGGTATTATGATTTTCCCCCAATATTTTTCCCAGCTAAACTTTCCACTTAATAGATTCGAGTGAATTCTTTGTCCTTTACAGGACATCTGAAAGCCTAAATTCTCTCCTTAGATGCAAAATTCAGGTTTATCCTAGAAACGTCAATATTTATTATCTACTGATCTATGTGTGTTATTCTGATACGTACACGTGTGTTATGCAGGACTCGCATTTCTCTCAGTATTAGGACACAGCTTCATTTGCTAGAAAATAAATTCTCACTAAAATAAATTCTCACTAGTCCACGAACAGATTTCACTTAACTAGCCCTGAAGTACAGACGATGTATGTACAATGATTACAGTTACGATCAATATCGGGAAGCGACCGTTTCAGTAACAAAGTAAGAACTAATTGAATGATTTAAGTATGGAAACTGAAGTTCCTTCGTTAATAATGCGGCAACTGTCACTGCATGTGGCTAAAAGAATTCTCAATCTTCGGAATAGCGGGCGTTTTAGCGCCCCAGGACATTTTCTCGTGATTAATTCTACCCTTGACAGGCAGTGGGGGAAGTCTGATGAACATGGATCCAGAAAGACGTACCCTTGTGAAAGGCGGTGTCTCTTAGGCGAAATGAAGGAAGGATTTTAAAAAATTATACTTTTCGTTTTTTGTGCCACCGGGGAAGATGAAAGTGGAAGGAAGGGAAACAGAACAGTATTAATCAGACGATTTTGTAAGACACCATCGAAATTGGGAATAAAGACTCTATACTGGGGAAAAGTGTTTTTGTGTTAATTATTATTGTATTATATTGTTCTAATTGTTGTTTATTCATCACTATCATTTTTTAAGCTATAAAAATTACTTTCTAAAAACCAGAGTCGACAGAATTTATTTAACGAGATTTTGCTGCTGCGCGGACAGTTAAAATTTACAATGAATTTTCGACAATTTGATATATATTCGTATATATTTCTAATTTCAACGAATCTGATGAACAAATTTTCGATGTACAAAGGACAGTCTTGAGAAGCTAATACCTATTCATCGTAAAATTAGCGGTACTGGACGAAGCTCTAACAACATACGCTAATTAGTAATGAAAGTTAAGCTTCGTTTGCATCGGACGGACGACGCGACGTCGGCGGATCATTATCATATAGATATACCTACTAACTGCACGGAATTACCAGTATTCAATTTGAACCTACCACTAGCCTTATGAATTATTAAAATTCTTTGTAAGTGTAGGGTGCGTCATACGTGAGATGAATAGTCAGCGTATAAGTGAACTCATATTTTGTCAACTGCATTGAATAGGTGGATATATGTATATACAAATTTTTTAAAAATGTTACCAGCCATTAAAATTCCTAATTATATGCACAACATTTTCCTTGTCTTAAATAAAAATACATTGCAACTTCTTGCGTCCAACTGTTTAGTTACAGTAAACAAGAATGAAATATGTGTATATATAACGGTGATAAGACATCTATTGGAATAAAATCTTTATTAATAATAACAATATGGTTCTTGTCTAAGCTACTTTATAAATGTGACTATGCTGTTTAATAAGGTTTTTCTCGTTTGATTTTCACTTATCAGATTTCCTGAAGCCGCACGGTTTATGATAAAGTTACGTAAAAGCGGTATTCCTCGAATTTGTGGCCTGTTCTGCAGACCAACCCTAAGGATCCTAAGGGATATAATTTACGGCGAACCCTTGTAAGATAATACCCACTAAAATACCCACAAGAACCATATCTCATTATTCACTTTTGAACGTGCACTAAAAATACGGTAAATCAAATTTATTTGCTGGTCGAAAAGACATAAAATCATGTCTTTTCATTTAAACATTTGCAACGAAATGTAAAATGTAATTAAACAGTAAATGACGTGTCGTGACAGCATAACGTTGGGATACATAATTAAAAATTATTATTTTTAACTTTCTTATTGAAGATTTCACGGAAAGCCGGATGCAGCAGCACATTGTTTTTCGGATAAGTTTGCAAAAACCGATATCGTCGCTTGGATATTAAAATAGTTTGTGTGTCCTCTTTACATACATTGTTTTAACGAAGCATTAAACAAATTAGTGAGATGTGTTCTCACTCGTTGTCTTATTGCTTTTCTTTCCGCTGAATCCCGACATACAGTACTATTATAATATGGTATATTACAATTTCTGTTGATCTTGTTTTTTCTATAACTTGATTTTACAGAAACAATACACTTCTTTTTGTTATTAATTTCGCTCCAGTTCCATCTTTCCATATTTCTAGAAACGTTATTCGCGTTGAGACGCAAAATTTACTGGACCGTGAAGAAATTCATTCTCCAAAGGTCAGCAACCTTTCCGTTGATTGTCTCATTGGAATGCTTAAGTTTTGCAAGAAAAGCGCGACGATGATAACATTTTCCAACGTAACGGAGGCAACGGTGGGGAAAAAGAGATCCGCAAAAATAAGAAAGTAATTAACTGAATAATACGTGAAAATACCAGTTAATTCTTATTCCAAATGGAAACCCAGTCACGGAGATTAAAAAAAGAAAGTAATTGGAGTGAAAGCGTCCGCCTTGCAGAACACACTCTTTAACTTAAGGACATTTAAGTAGGTTATATTAACCTCCATTGACTTAGCATCAATGGAGGCTAATCATATGCATATTTGATTGCTATTCCTTTCGAACTTTTCGCCAGAATGTAATCAGAGTTTATGGGCAAACAACAGATTTATTAACACTAAATGCGATGGGATTACGTCGCTTTATCAAAGAATCAATTATTTGATTTCACTCGTCCACTGTCCAGCGAATTTGATAATAAAATCGTACGTAATATGTTTCAATGAAACTACAGTTTCATGCTGTAATTATATCACTGTGGGTCACCGGTGACCATACAGGATGGGAATCGGAACAACTAATATTATGTTCATGGTATTTAAAAAAAAAACGGTGAGAGTCTACCCTAGGAAGGCTGCAAATTTTGTACGAAGAACATAGCAAGATTCTACGACAATTATATTCTGCTATGTCATTTTTACTTCTTATACTTTATAAAGAAACATTATGAGAATGGCAAAGTCGTACAAAATTCCACTTTTTGCGGAAAATAAAAAAATTATTTTTTTAAACAATCCGTTCTATTCCACAATACTTTAGAGGCGCTATATAAATCAAGACAATAAGAGATTACAAAAAAACATGAAAAGTGCACAGTTTATTTTTAAATAAACAGTTGCATACAAATTTTATTGTTATTTTTAAATGTATCTTTCGTGACAAGATGATATAAAATTTTAAATGTTAGGGGTATCCACGAGTGTGTGTATAAAATGTATAAACTCTTAACAAGCGATGAAATATTAGAATGCACGTTCTTAAGTATTACTTAAAGCTTCTGCGTGTTATAAATTATTAAACGTTATTATTAAAGTATTAAACGTTATTTTGTACTAGCACGAGTGAACACAAAAAAAATAATAGCCACCTACCCCGAATACTTTTAGACTATTTATCAAATACTAATGAGTCAAATATTCTAATTTCAGGAAATTTCACTGCTCGACTGTCCATTAACGTTTTCCTACTACTGGCACATCTGGCGCTTCTGAGGATATTCAATTAACAATCTAATAAACAGGTAAATCTCTAGTGTGAAATATTTATACAAAAATTTCAAGATTATATTCGTTAACGCCAAAAGGAATTTGCTAAATTCAAAATCTCATTAAGGGACAACATTTGTTTGAAACCTGGAAAAAACGTGTATATTTCGGATTTGTTTTTGACTAAACGAAATAAGCAATCAAAAAATCCTATTGGGTATCCATTAATTACACTTTCAAGTACACAAACTTTTTTTTTTTTTTTTATTTAAAAACAAAGTGGTGGCTGTGAGCGCTGCGATCCAAGACGTCCTCTTCGTCATATGCTTTTGCGGCTGGCAGTAGAAGTGCCGTCCATCATGACTTAGAGGAATACAACAAATTTTCTCATTATCTATATGAGTTTTGCTAGTGAAGTACACAGGATTATTAAAAAATATTGATTTTTGTCTATTTGACAATGTTTTAAAGAAAAAGTTTCGTTTTTGACCAAAAAATCGACACTAATTTGTTTATAAAAATCGTAATTGTTCATCAATCATGAAAATCCTGTGTACTTCACTAGATAATTTATCTAAGAAGGTACAGTTAAAATTTCAAGTCAATCGGTTGAAAATTGTTTGAGATCTACTGCCAGCCGATTATGAAAACATGGTTTCGAGATAATCGCGTTTAAAGTTTCAAAACTACTTGTCAACATGAAACTTCTAAAATAATAGCTTGCTGATTTTTTTACCTTTACCCAGCGATACCAGGTCCATATACAGGCCCTTCCAAACTCAAATAAAGGTCTTCCATTTATTTTCTTGATGATTTTAAGTTAGAACAAGCGGCTTTGGCGGCATCGGACATTGAGCGCTCTGCAGACGTGGCACGAATAGCATCGGCTTCCATGGCAAAATCGTAAAAATTTCGGCCCACAACTTGTCCAAGAGAATCCAACACGTGCATGATACTTGATAAACCATCGTTGAAAGTTATAAAAGCAATTTCAACAATAGTTTTGCCACTACGAAAGCACTTTGGTGTGACTGTCCAGACAGCTTTATTATTAAATGATTCATTAGAATTTTGTGTAAAGCCTCCAAGACAGCGAGAAAGTAAATCATCAGTGCTAAGTTCTTCTTATATAGGCTTAATTGCATTATAAACCTCAATATGCATTGCAAAGACACTCAAAAGAGTGTCGATTCGGCGGTTTCCTGTTCGATATTTTACTCTTTTTGCTATTCTGTGAATTATATTTCGAGCCCTTCCGGTCACTGTACACCTTCTCAATCATATTGAGATATAACATTGTAGACGTTAGCATCTATTCACAGTCGCGATTGTTTATATCCCTAATATCTATTGAGAGAATGAGCTGGAGATATCAGGATAGGAGAGCAAAGAACTAATTATCTAGACTGGCATCACATATAAAATTTGTATGTTTAACGTCAATTAGAGACACAAATACCCACCTTTATAATCATAACAGGCATCGGTAATAAAAAGTAATCGCGCCATTATGCTTTGGAATTCAAAAATAAACTATGTGTAAGTTCGCGGCAACATTCTTCGCTTCTGATTGTGAGCGCCATAGGCGCTTCAAAAAATGAATTTCAAAAATTGTTTGAAAATTTTACCCATGAAAAATTCTTATTGCATATTATTTTTGGGATGTTTATACATCATTTAAGCCAATAAAAAAAATGGCAAAAAAGGTTTTTTCAAACAGTTGTCCCTTAACAAATTGATTAAACAATATACTTTTCCCGTTTTTTTGTAAAGTATTGTTACTAAATAATCGGCAAAAATATTGGTGGATTTGATTACGCTAACACTGGGAAGGCTTCTTCGAATTTAATTAGTCTAATTGTAAGTCAGCCACATCTATTTACCCTTCATTTGCGCGCGCGCGCGCGCACACACACACACACACACACACACACACAATTATTACGAGCATTTTTTATCAGGTCACCCTAACGGATTCTTTGGATCGACGATAAAAACTTTTCATTTTTATTTTCTTTGCCTTGTTTCAAATTGCACCATACTTTCTTGCACGAACATACATATATGTATACTCCAATAAAAATAAAATGATGAATTTATAAGTTTCATTTGTAAAATGAAAATGATCGCAAATCAGTACTTGTTACTTGTTGTACTAAACTAATATTTCTAATTAAAAAAGTTGATGGCATGGATATGCAAGTATTGCGTATAATTGCCATATACATATGTATGTACATTTTTGCTTTCAGATTATCACCTTGCCGAAGCCCGAACTGCGAATATAATGTGTGTGTTGTGGCCATCCTTCGGACCTTTCATCTTGTAATATCTAACATGAAAATGAGAAGAGAAAATATTCAGATACTTATCGACAGACATATGCCCCTCCCCCCACATTATCATACTGTTTTCAAGTGCAAGAAACAAGCATCGGACTTGGATCAACTTTCACGTTCATCTGCGCTCGAGAGAATCCTGTTTATAGCTCTATACATATACCTACGTGCAGTTTAGAATGTTATTTGTACGTAATGAATTATAGATTATTAATGTAACTAGCGTCAACACAATTTAAACCAAAGATCTAGGTAAATTGTTAAATATATAAGCATCGAGGGTTCCAAAATTTTCGAAGCGTGTAAATAATGTTTGAGGATTGATCATATATTACGATTCGGGTCATGCGTAGACTGTGTTTGTTACTCTTCGTGTTATATCAGATTAATAATATATTGTTTAAAGGAGGATGTATGGAACTTTATATTCGATATACAGGAAATACGATATAAAAGATACAAAAAAGTAAATGTGTAATTATTTTAATATGTGTAAATAGCTGCGACAATATGCCGTATCGAGATGCAACGCGACTAATAAGAAATATTTAGGAGACAAAATCATAACATCCCCGTTTCGCAAAAGTGAGTTGTACGATTTCTGTAATAAAATTGCAAACTGTTTATTTTTAATTTCTTGTAACAAAAAAAAACGAGAAGAAAGTGTAATGATGATTTCTATCCTGAATACAGCATAAACAAAATTCGCAATTGGGAATTCGAGCAAAAACCATTGAATGTAATATCGGTACAATTAAATAGATATTAGAAGTATCAGATACATTGAAATATCTATTATTTGTTTGTTGTTCACTTAGTCTTTAGCGTTTTATCTTTTCTGTACTGTTATTAATATTGATTGTAAAATTAATTTTTACATTAGTCCAGCGTCCCGGTTTGCATTCTAATTTTTTATTACGATCTCTATGATCGTGTATAGTTTGGAAATGTCATAAGTCGAGACTCTGTGTTCAGCGACATTCGGTTAATGAATGTCAGGCCTAGATAGTATCATAATTTTCGCTACCGTACGTAATTAATAATTACCAAGTTTGTAAACAAAAGTCTAATCAATAAGTATTAAAAGTGTTCTCTCATTATTTTCTCGCTAAGACGTTACTCTACTTCGTAAAAATACGATTAATGCAGTACATTAATTCTTTGCCAACTATACCAAAAATAATACATATGTCAAGTAAAATCGTGAATCAGCAAGCTACCAAAGATCAAATATTTTCATGATTTTTACGTAGTGGGACTTGCAGGACCGAGATAAACAGTCGCGCCCATTAAGAAGGGAACTGTCAATTACGATCCGTTTAGAATAATTTTATAGAATAGCATAAATGGCGCGGGGATTTCAATACTTTGTAATTTCAACGCGCATAAATTGCAAGGCACCCAAACTTTTAATTTTCGAAATTTCAAGACCGTAGAATTTTAATCTGTGGACACTTCCGAAACCTCCACCTAGACCTACGAACTACGAACTCGACGGCGAAAATATCAAAGCCAACGAATTCGAAGGTATACATCTATAAATGTAAATCATATTTAGAATCATCAAAGCATAGTAATCTTCCCACGTTGAAATTTCACGGTGCAGAAACTTCGAGGAGGAAATGTATACAAACGTAGGAACTTCGATAACATGAAAACGTCTGTTGAATAGTATTAATCCCCACAATTATGGAAGTCGCCATAATACGGTCGCCTATAAACCTTAGAGTACCGGTCCTGGAGTCTTAATAAAGTTGTGTTAATTACCTAAATAATTATCTATCAATTAACACCGTGTACATTTAATTCGAACGACGTTCTTCCTCTTTTATTTTAAACAATTTGTTATATGTATACATACGTCAGTACGATTTGTGCCTATTGTATCATTGCGTTATTGGAAAAGTGATTAAAGAATCATTAGTTATAAACTCTGTGTAGAATAAGGTATCGGGTATTTTAGTTTTTCGAATATCTGCAATAATTTTATGTACTTTTCATTGTGTCTATCCCGAGATTTATGCACTACATTGTCAAAAAATGGAAATGGGAATAATGCTGTACGTATCATAATGTTGTTTTTATGTGTATACAGAGTGCTTCAAAATTGATAATGTGAACTAATTTAAATTATTCTGCGCTTTGCGAGATATTAAAATCGTAAAAGTGTGTCTGCAAATCATCTTTTTATAGAGATACCTACATCACTTCGAACTGCGTAATAAATGTTTTGATATTTAATAACTAACCAACAGAATTACATACATATGTACACACGGAATGAAAATCACCGCCTCCAGCTTATTTAATTATGGAAAATTTAAATCCTTGAAATTTAAATGTGTGTTTAAAGTAATTTTTAAAAAATGTCAAGAACACTTCGAAAATGCCATTTTATAAAACTAACGCACAGTTTGCCAAGTACAATTTCATTGTAATAATTGTAAAGTGTAGAATACATTCACAATTTCTTTGTCAAATTTCATTTTTGAGAAAGAGAACAAATTATAGTAGACAGTAGTCGTAAATAAATCGACCTGTGTAACATTTCTAGTCCTTTCAATGAAAGTCTATGGAATTGCAAATATTCTATTATAAAACTGGGAGCTATAATGTCGCCTTTACTTCAACGAGACTTGTTTATGAGAACTAAAAAGATGTACTGCGAAGCTGATAAAGTTAAACAAATTGTCTATAAACTCTACGTTGCCGGAAACACTAATTATCGTGGATAATTTTTTAATGATCAATCCATGAAATACTAACATAGTTCTCCTATTTCTCCACAACATAGAAAATGATATGACGATAAAGATTTCATGATTTAATCATCTTAAGCAGACATTATAAAAAATTGGTCTGAATTGTATTTTTTTCCAGGACAATGTTTTGAATGCGTAACATGTGCCTCATATTACTAAGCTCGTAACACATTATTGTAAAAAACAATACAAATGAAGAAAAACTGTACACGATACTATGCACTTGATGGCGTGTGTATCAGCGGTTATTCATATTTAACAAACATAAGGAACAGCAAAAACGTGACAAATTTTTGTTTCATTGAGTAATAAAAATTAAGCTGCATTATCATCAAAATCTCCAATCGATCTCTCGCATCTACGTATTACGAACTGTTGCTACGATTTCGCGGTAATTGTATTACTACAACGCCTTATGTCCGGATTATTTGTGTAAATAATATGCAAATATATTGGATTTGTTTATACATTCGCATACATGTACACTGGTTTCTACATACATAGAGTGATCATTATTATCAGCCACACATATATGTGGACACTCGATCTATGGTACCAATATTCTGATCTTGTGTGTATGTACATATGTATACAGGGTGTCCCAGCTAACGTGCAGGCCCCTGTACAAGGTGATAGCTGAGATAATTCTAATATAGGGAAGTGACATTCATAATGCCGTATCTTAATTTATGGCCGAGTTATTAACGAAAAACGATAGCCAATTAGAGGGCTTCGTTGGGTCCGGCGGCGCGACAGTAGAAGGTCTGCACCAGTAGGGTACTGTGCCAGCAGGAACTGTCGCGCTGCTGGGCCCAACGCAGCCCTATGATTCGCTATTGTTTTTCGTTAATAACTCGGTCACGAGTTAAGATGCGACGTTACGAATGTCACTTCCCTATATTCTAATATATTAGAATATATTAGAATTACCTCAGCTATCACCTGGTTCAGGGACCTGTACGTTAGCTGGGACACCCTGTATGTATGTATTATATGGTGTTTATGTATACAGGGTGTCGTAGCTAACGTGCAGGTCCCTAAACCAGGTGATAGCTGAGGTAGTTCTAATATAGGGAAGTGACATTCGTAATGTCGTATTTTAATTCGTAGCCGAGTTCTTAACGAAAGACGATAGCCAATCAGAGGGCTCTGATGGGCATGGCGGCGCGACAGTTGCTACTGGTACAGTAATCTACTGGCGCAGAACTTCTATTAATTGTCGATCCACAATTAGTGAGATCTAGGAAGTTTATGACAATAGGAAAGTCGAAATGATCCGAGTAATTTTGGGACTTTCGTAGAACAATGTAAAAAACCAGACAACGTAAAATCTTCTGAAACTTTAAAGATGTCTAAAATTTATAAACAAATTTGTTATATTTTAGTTTGCACATTTCGTGTTATGTTGCGTATATTATAATTATGTTAAACGTGCAGCAAAAAGGTAAATTTCAAACTGAAGCAAAATAATTAAATTATTTTCCTCTGAGCCAGCAATAAGTAACTCATTGTCAGTAACTGTAAGACCAGGCGTGTTTGAGAGTGCTTCCCGTCTTTGAATTTCGAACAATGAAATCTCCTATATTGCTGTTTACAACGCGTAATATTGAATTAATTTGACGCGTGCAGTATGCCATAATTAGCGTGAATTTGTTGAAAGACGTGAATACCATTCATTTTTAGAGTTTAATAATACCAAATCAGATTTTTGCTTCAGTTTGAAATTTACCTTTTTGCTGCAAGATTAACATAATTTCAGGGATAACGTTTCCGCGCATTCAACTATTTGGAAGCACTACGAATGTGTTACTGTTAGTGTTGTGTATTTGATTAGTAAAACAAATACTTCAATAATATCAATATCGTAATAAAATATGGCAGTTAAGCATTGCCTCCATTTTTCTTTTTTAGGGATATCTTATTTTTCCGTAATCACAAACGACAGAAAATCTTCTAATTTTGCAGCCAAAACAGAAAATATGCACGTATATTTTGAATTTTGCTTGTTTTGTTGCACAATGCGTTCCGATCAAATACTCGTATCACAACTTCGCATGCATCGTGGTTACAAATTGAATGTGGATAAATGAGATTTTGAAGCAATGTTTATAATTTTAAAAAGTAATTCGAAATTCAGCGTAGCTACGTAATTGGTATCATCTGATATTGATATTTGTGTCATACAGTGTGTTTCTACAGGGTGTCCTTAGAAGTCGTTTACACCTGGAACCAGGTGATAACTGAGGTAATTCTCATATAGGGATGTAACGAATGCAGCTCGTGTGCAAATAATAAGACCTAAGATTATTCTTAGGACTATCTCTTTCGAAATTCTATATGTTGTGAAATTAATTACGCTGCTTTGGGGCAAAAATGACAGTGTACAGTAATCAATCAAGAGACAAGGTCTTGTCTCGGGCCAAGTACAAGAGGCCCCGCCTAGAGACACCTTGACTATTTACTGGAAAAATTAGATCGGGGTTTTCGGGGTATTCAAACGGCATTAAAGAGGTAAATTTCCCAAAAAGTACGATGACATTCTTTCAGGCGGCGTCGAGACGAGTCGATTGAGACTAATTACGAGAAAATCGGTGCAGCCAGTTACGAGATATTTGCTAGCAAAAGTAGTAGTTTTTTGTGAAATAAGTCATCCCTTTCCAGTGTCACGCAGCCGCTTGTAATCATGCGCCGGTGTCAGACCCTAACTAACATACTTTCACACCATGCGATGATAATAGGGTCTTACACAAAAATTTTGAATCGCTAAATTTAATTGATTTATCAAAATGTTTGATAAATCAAACGTCAGAATGTCAAAATATGCCTTATAAAAGTGATTGATACTAAAATAATTAATTTATTCGTTCAACTTTGTCTAATAATAAGGTTTGAATATTACCAGAAATTCAAACTGAGGAAAACGCAACGCTATTGGTCGCGTCGAAGGTGACGTCATAGGGTTATATCTCGTTCGCGCGCTTTGTATCTTTGCCAGTATAACGCTGGGAAGAAGAGCGGTGCGAAGTATTTGCCTTGAATTTCATAAAGAGAAACGTTTAAAATATTGTCCTCACATGCAGCAAGCGTGTTAGAATGCTAAAAGTCTGCATTATTCTCTCAATAGGAATATAAACATATTCAGTATGCGACCGATAATCTGACCATGCCGACGTAACGGTTCACTTCATTTTCATTTCCACAATCAAAACAGCATATGTACAGTATTCATCAGTCCTTTTCGTGGAAAGTTAACAGTTTGAAGGAGTTTATTTCTTTATTACCAGCATGAACAAAGTAAATTCTATTCTCATACCAGCAGGGTCGGCGCAAGGCGCGTTCAGCACGTTTTGTGAGCATCGCCCAATGCGCTCGGCGATGATTTTATCGTGGAAGTTAAGTTAATAAGTGTACATTTTTTCTTATTCAGAAGAGTCTGAATTTGTTTGAATCCCCGGTCGGCCATAACACCGCATCCTTCCGGTAACACATCTAGAAATCCGGATTGTTCGGTAATAAGTGTATCGCTTATCCTACCCCCGTAGCCTTTTGATATAAAATTAATGAACCCATCTGGAGACGAAGATATCAGATATTTCATGGTGTTTGTTTCTTTACATTCTGACCAAGTAAGAGCTTGGTGTACCAAATCAGTCGGTTTTTGAATTTCAATTTCGAAACAATCGATGATCGATTGCACATGACTATAATTAGCTCGAAACGGAATTGGTAAGTTTTTTCTTAAACTTATTGGATCCGGAAAATAAATTAATGTTTTTAACATATGAGCTAATCGCGGTACAGTGTAGCTAAATATTTTGCTCGCCTGGGTGCATGATATTCCGAATTGTTCTTTGAAACGTGTCATCAACTTTGATTTTTATGATGGTAGTAAGAATTTGGAAAGCTAAGATTTTGAAGGGTACTGGTATGAAAATGAATTTACTTGTACATGCTTGGTAATAAAAATATAAAACGCCTTAAAATGGTCAGCTTTCTGTATATTTGAATGCGACATGAAATTATGCAGTACCGTTACGTCCAAATGCTAAAGGTGGCTAATAGTGACTGTGAGACTTTTCTTGGAAAAAGTTGTAGGCCTTTACAGTATTTTGTATGTAAAAGTCAAGCGTTTCGCATGTATTTCGCCTACTACGGGGCTTCGGGAGTAACCCTATGACCTCACGTCGACTTCGGGCGAGCTCGGGCGAGCTCGGGCGTTCCCGGAGCCTTCAAATGAGTAGTCTCCAGATCGCATTTTTAAATCGTTATAACTTCATAAATATTGGATATTTTGCAAAAAGAAAAAAAAATCTCTGAAAAACTTGTATGTGCTTTATCCTTTGGCAGTGCAACCAAAAATACGTTTAAGACCCCATTTTTCTGCCGGTAATGTAGATTTTTGTATGTAATCTGTTGGTGACTTGCCGGAAGAAATGAAGAGACAAGGCCTTGTCTCTGGCCAAGTACAAGAGCCCCGACTGGTATTCAGAAAATCTTCAATGTCAGTCAATAATTCATAAATTTAATAAAATGGTTTCTTAAATTGTTGAAACAATGCATTTAATTTGTAAAACTTAGACTTAACAATAAATTGCAACAATAGGCTTAAAACCGATTGAACGCCCACGCCTTTTTTCAAATACTAACTATGTCACCGAGATAAATCAATGAATAAACAATAAATTTCACTAAATATTAATAAATCGTGAGGATATAACTCGAAATGAATGAATAAAAAACATCTAATTATTATTCCATTTCTATTTAATTAAAACTCAGCGACGCTGTGGGATCAAATATTGGACATAAGTGTTAAATTCCCGATAAAATGATTAGAAAAATGTTTCGAATTAAATGAAAGAGTTGCCGCGGCCGGCAAAGACACACCGTCGCACTTACACTCGGCGATAGTGGTGCGAGCACTGCGAGCGCGACAGACAGAACGAAGAAAAGAAAAGGCCTAATGCGAGAGCAATTCGGACAATGGTGAATCAGTAAAAGCATCGAAAATGCAAAGGTATAGGCCAAGTACAAGAGGATGTGACTTTGGAATAGCTTGCTCGCTAACATAAACTTCATTATACGAAGTATTTGAAATCGAACAAATGCCAGCAAGTACAAATTATTGTACAGCATCGACACGAACCCTATCCTAAGTGAATATATTAAATTAACTAAATTTCCCAACAAATGATTTCTCCTCATTATTTAATAAATCTGTTTATTGCTTGATTAAATATACTTGGTGGCCCGGTTTCTACGAAGATTCGATGGTGAAAAATACCTGTAGTATAAACTCCCCTAAACTTAAGGAGTTCCGGATGTTCGACATTAAAAGAGAGGTGTTAAAACACAGTACACAGCGAGCTTCTTACAAAATGAAAATCCTCTAAATATCTCATGACGTTTCTTTTTAATTTATGTTATCATCAATCGTTGAAACACATGGCAACATGTACGTGTAATTTCCTTTCAGGCACATCCAGATTGTTAACTTGTTAAATTTTTCTACTCAGATTCATCCGGATTGTCAATTTGTTAATTTCGAAATCAGTACAAATATCTGTTATGGTACATTTTAGACGTCAAGTTTCGTAAAAGGCGGGCCACTAATTACATTTATTCGAGCAGTAAAGAGATTTATTAATTAAATGAGGAAAAATCATTTTTTGGGAAATTTAGATAATCGATTATATTCACTTAGCGATAGTATTGTGTCGATGCTGTACAATAATTTGTACTTGTTCTCATTTATTTAACCTTTTAGATACTAAACGCCATTATAGTGGCTTTCGCGGATACCATCTTTCAGGACGACGCACCACTATAGTGGCTTTCGTGTATGTCACCTCTCTGGACGAGGAGCCACTATAGTGGCTTTCGCGGATGTCATATTTGAACACTTTGTCAACTTTCAAATGGTACAAGAAATTTTATCCATCTACTTGACGTGGCAATATGGAATACGTATTGCCTATATATTTTTTTAAAATTATTATTTTATCATCAAATACTTCATTTGAATGTATTCTTGCACAAAATGGCATTGCTCATTACACTTTGCAGTGCTGTAACGTTTTTACACTGTTCACGTCAGACTCTGCCGTCCAGGGAAATAGCCACGCGTAAAGTTTTGCCGTATCTAAAAGGTTAAAATCGTCGTCGAAATCCTCGACACGGCATTATTGCTTAATAAGCATTGTATCAACAGTGCAAAGAAACTAACACTGACTGAAAGTTTTTTCTTTTATTCAATTTATTGAATTTCCCCGAAAACCATTTAAGGGGGGAGTTAGGGTTTGCATTATCGAAAAATCGATTTTTTTGTTTTTGCTTTTCCTTATAGTTAAATATTTCGAGAGTATTCCCCCAAAATTTGAAGATAATCGAACCAAAACTCTCGAAGTTATTGACCAGTTAGTCGTTATATTTTCGGTCGCGCGTTTGCCGCTCAGTGATTTTATAACAGTAGTGTGGGATAGGAAAATCTGAATTGCGCGATTAAAAAGTGTAAATTAAAAGTGTTTAGACTGAGTGTCGAGGTGACACAAAAATCCAGGGAGGATCCAGGAGGAAAAGTGATCGATAATTTGAGTCGATACTACGGAACACGTTTACGACTTTCACGTTTAAAAAGTCGGTGACCACTGTCATTTGACAAATACTTCACCGATTCTTTTCAAACTTGGTACATACCTTCTATATATAAAATACCTCCCCCCAACGTTGAGTTTTTTTTCTTTTTTTTACATTAAGGGGTTTATCCAACGAAAAAATTACGCAAATTTTAGTGAAAAATCGCAATTTTTCCATCAAACGACCACCAAAAGTTTAAAAACGAAAAAAATAACAATTAGGGAACATTGGGGGTAGGATTTAATGTTTTTCTAACTAAATTTTCTTGTTATTTTGATTTCGGATAATTTTCTGTTGAGATACAGTGGTCACCGCAAAACGAGTTATTCGAAACGCGCTCTCGGAAAAGCTCCGTCACCGCCGTATTTTTTGATATTTTGCAACCAAAAAATTACATAATGTTCTTGAAAGACTAATATATAATGTGAAAAAGCTCCTAATAAATTTGCTTTATTCATACGTCCGAAAAAAAAATCGCAAATAAAGTGTTATTTTTTAGCCTGAAACCCTAACTCCCCCCTTAATAAATCAAAGTACTCGTGTACGTAAACACAATGCGAACTATTTATGTTTCGTCGAAATCTCTTCAACACGAAGAAATTCCGTGTTTCAAAATTAATTAAAAGGAGAATTGGAGTTAAAGGTAATCGTGAAATAAAATCAATCAATTGAGCCGCAAAGTTAATGACATTTATTGGCTCGTTGGGGAAAAAGCCGTGTGGCATAAAAAACCCCAGGAAGTACAAAAGTATTACTTATTCGTAAAACGATAAGTGAGGGATGAACGTTAAATGTCTAAAATATATAATATTTTAGTCGGTTCGAAATGTTACAGTGAAGATGGGCTCCGTGGAATCTACATACGTGGGATTCGCTTATGTAAGGGAAGCGTGGTCCACATACACGTATGAAAGAGGTTGGAGTCGGTAGCTCCTCGGATCCGCCTATGACTAGGTCCCTGGTGGAATCTACATAGGTGGGATCCGCTTGCATATGGGAACAGTAATCCACATATACGTATGAAGAATGGTGGAGTCGGTAGCTCCTCGGATCCGCCTATGACTAGATCCTTGGTAGAATCTACATAGGTGGGATCCGCTTGCATATGGGAAGCGTAGTCCACATATACGAATGGAAGGTGATGGAGTCGGTAGCTCCTCGAATCCGCATATGACTAGACCCACGGTAGCCTTTACATATACGATTTATTTATATCTATCACTAACACACCGGAGGAGCAATGTTGACTGCACAGTACAATTTCACGGTCAATAAAAAAATTGAATTCGCGTCGTGCGGGTATAATGTGTCTGCGTAGGTCCGTCCGGTCGCGAGGTTATTCGGAGACTGACTAACTAATCTTTTTTCCTTTGTCGTTTTCAAGGCTCAATGAGTAGTAAATTTTCCTTCTAGCTTTCGTTAGGAGGTCCGGAAATTCGACTTCGGCGTTGAGTTTATGGGTTGCACGTGGACCTTCGGGCCAAGTGGTGGACAATGGGTCCTGTGTTGCGCGTTTTCTAAAATCTGCATTTTCTTCGATCGTGGGAATGTTTGTTCACGGTCGAACAATTTATATTCACCAAAATTGTCTTCCAATTTATATAAAAGAATAACAGATACGTCATTCGGAACTTCTGTACCTTGAAGTATCTTTGCGCCGATATTTCTGTGCTTCGGATTTCTTCGACGCAAATATTTCTGCACCTCCATATAATCTGTATAAAATTTTCTAAAAATTGTAAACAGTGATCTGGGAATTTTTTACGGGCACAGTATGTGTGAACCATTGACGTCACGTAAATTAAAAAGAAACGATATTTGTATCTCATCCGTTACAATTTCATTCGTTCTCGCGTCTCAGTTTCTCTAACTCGTACGGTAAGCGAATCGTATTATCTTTGTACACGGTACAATAACTTTCCGGTAAATATCTATCAGTAGTTCTTGCGCATATCGGATATTATGGCGCACAGTGAACCCGACGCATTAGTATATCGCCAACCAGAATGCGCGGCCCATAACACTCGAACTGCAACGCATAAGTACGTAAACACGCGATCCGAAACTGGAGTAAAGTGTTACGTTAAACTGTTGGATAAAACAGTAAACACTGTAGTATGTCAACGGAAAGGAAGATGCGACAGAAGTCGGCGAACCATAATAAAACCGAAGACAGGAATCTACAATTTTCTTTATCTTTCATGTTTCGTTAGATATAACACTAGTTGTCAGTAGGGAACTGACACATGTTACTGTGTTTGAAACAAAATTCAGATGGAACTGCACGGAATTAAAGGGAGAACTGGCCAGAGAGATGCCAAAACTAAAGTGTCTCATTTGTTAAGCCCCGGCGTATAAGCGCCCTTTGTTAGTTCGACGTCAGGACGACGCACGTCAAACTTATAAATTCCTTCAAGAAAGAACACTGTGATCGTCTTGGTCGAGACTGGCAAATTGTAACGAAATAAACATATAGATCCAATCGAGCCGTTGAGAATGTAAACTCTGAAACCCTTAAGATTAGAAAGTTCTAAACATCAGATTTCACCAAATACAATGGAGACCTTGTCCACCAGAAAATGTAAATCTGGCACCAGACGCCGTCCTGTTCAAGAGACACTTGAAAAGGAAAGTTAGACAGATTCTTTTTCAAGTGCATTCTCGATAAATTTGTTTGGATGCTGGATCAGGCCTTCATTGTCTTTTCTGAAAACCTTTATAAACCACCGTAGTTGAAGGGCCCAAAATGTTGAATATATACTGGTGCCCTCCGCCGCGAAGCTCAGTTGGAAAAGGGAGTTAGAGAAGTCAGTAGTTAAGAAGAAAAAATCATATCTCCGAAATGGTACGTCGTAGAAGACCCGTTTTGATTGCAATATAACCGGAGAAGATCAAAGATAATAGAAAAAAATATAATTGCTGCGATTATTGCCGTTAAATAGCATTTATTCTTGTTTAATCCAAACAACGTCGATTACCTATATCGTAGCAGGTTTGTAACAACTTGGGAAAAATTGAGAGCATTTACTAAATTTTCCTTTGCGTAGATAATGATATTTTTTTCGTAAACTTTAGTCTCTTCCGGTTATATTGTAACCAAAATCGGCCCTCTACGACGTACCATTTCGGAGATATGATTTTTTAAAAATTTTTTACAAAAGGTGTTGTATCTCGATAGGGGGTGGGTTGCGCCCACAACTTATAAGACTTTTTTTTCTTATTTTTATGCCTACTATCCATAAACGTAAAGTGTCCCAGAATTTTTGTTACACCCTGTATACAGCTCGTCGCATGTGCCGAAGGTGGTGTATCTGTGCACAAGATGGTGGGTGGATGGCGACGAGAACGAGGCGATGTGTATAAAATTTGCTACGAGCTGTCATGACGCTGAAAAGAGAGTGGTCTTGAAGGTTGAAGTGTGGGCAAACCAGTAGTACCTGAAGGTGCCCAGCACATATGGCTTCGGCTACACGTGGCCGTGGGTGGTCGTACGGCCACTCCAGTTTTCCTTCTTAAAGTAACCGCAAATTTTATTGATCTTGGACGGTGATGTAGTCGTTGAGCTGTTCTAAATTGGCGATCGTGGACAATGAGTGGCACTACACGATTATAGTAACCCTTTGCGCTCGATGCCGTTTTCGCTCGGGCGAACCAGCAACTCGAGAGCAGTCAGCCGCTCCCGCTTATTTCATGAGTTCTTTACTTAACTTAAAATAATTGTAGACACAATAGAACACTTTAAACTTTTATTTTTAACATTATACATATTTTCATCGCTTAACACTATTCCTACCGACACTTCACGTATACCTATTCCTACCGCGGCCGGTCAAATGACCGGTCTGCGCCGCGTGCATACAGAATTGCAAAAAATGCATATAACTTTGCAGTAGACAGTTCCCATTTATATCCCAACACTCTAAATGCCTCTGTTTCTGTGCACTTTCTTATAAATTCGATTATATTCTTATCGATTATCACAGAAAATGCTCTCTTAACTTCGCCTTCCATAATATTACGTTTACTATACCCAGTCGGGCCTGATGTTTCTCTAAAAACATTATGACTTGGTGCTCTTCCAGGATTAGACCCTGTTTTTACTTCCTGCCAAACAGTTCCGTCCATCGCAATTTCGCTTCCTTCTTCTTCATTCTCACTATCGGAACTAACTAAAAATCTCCTTCTCTTTCGTCGTCTACGTACGTTCGAAATATTCTCTTCGTTCTCATCGGTGCTCGAGTCGGTTTCAAGCGGATCATAATTTTCCGTATTGTCATTTTCCATATCCACGATTTCCTGATCATCTTCCGAATTCTGAAGAATTCTGTATCGGATATCAATCAAGCAAATAAATACCGCTAACCCGATAGTCGAGCGAGAACTGTAAACACTTTGAAGTCTCGTAAACCATTTTCTGGAAGGCACTTATCGGATAAAATCATTCCACAACTACATTACCTTTCATTTGTAACGACTTTATAGTTTTGGCATTGAGTCTTAGAGAGAAACTATTACAAAAATGTATAAATCGTACCATCGGTCAAATGACCGGTCGTGGTAGGTAAGACAGACTACAAATTTATCTCAGAAAATAAATAATAAAAAAATAAGGGAATATTGAAAAATGTATCATACATATATCTGAGGAAAAGTCGTAAAGTTTAAAAGCGATTCACTTACGTTAAATGTAGGAAATTCCAATTGAAAATTTAAAAACGGTCATTTGACCGGCCCTGGTAGGAATAGTGTTAATGAAAAATATCGTCGCTATCTTCATCACTTCCGTCTTCGTTCTCATGGACAAGCTATCCATGTAGTGATGTAATTTCGTTCGTTAATGCCGAAAAATTGAATTCATCTTCACTAGAAGTAATTTCTTCGTCGTCTTCCATGCTTATTGGGCTCAGTAACTTTGAAAGAAATACAATTCTGATGGCCAAGAAAGTTGAGCTCGAACTAACGTCGAAGGCAGAGTCCGACCCGCGGTCCCGAGTGTTTTTGACATAACACATCTTTGTAGTCATTTTAAAACACATTGTGTCACTCGAGACCTCGTAAAATGATCCACAAAAGGCCAGGAGTAGATTCGTGAAGTGATATTCGTTAGGCAAAACCTAAATAAACACCGATATCGCTCAATTTACCGCATCCATCCGAGTGGTGCCCGAGAGGCACCGCTCGAGTTGTCGCACAACATGCGGTGGTGCCTGAGAGGCCCCGCTCGAGCGCAAAGGGTTAATCGGTGATGATGTTCCGCGCACGATGACACAAACACGTGCGTCGATGATGGTGGCCGAACTAACAAAGTAAAGCAACTTCCGGACGAAGCGCATGGTGTGCGTGAGAACGAACATTCTAGAACATTCTCGATCCTTCTAGAAGGATCGAGATCGATACTGGCCGGAAGTTGCGCGGACTAGCAGCGCACTGAAATGCACGCCACGCGGAGTGCGTAGCGCGGAAGTTCGATGATGGTTTGAATATTCTTAACACTTTGTTACGAATTTTGAAACACAACGTTGTACCAAACTTATAAATGTTTAATATATTGACAAATTCTTTAAATTGTGCATTTATATAAAAATCCATGATATCGCAATAAGAACCTTAACTTAACCACGTAAAATATAGCATAAACATTTCTTATTATTTCCAACCAAGAATGACGTGCAATATTTGACAAAATTTGGGTGCAGGATCGTATAAAAGAATTTTAGAAAATATTATCACACGTTGGTGGGGGGAGCGGGGAGGGCGAAAGTAATGATCTTTAAAGCATAGCTCCTGCGCTTGCACAAATTATTTTTACCGTTTTTTTCCACATCAGAAAACATCGTCGTATTGAATTTTGTACAATGCTTTCCGGCGCGACTTGTCGTAGCTTTCTGAATTTCTGGTATGCTCCCCAATCGCTTTCCTTTCAGGATTATTTTCAGATTGGTGAATAATCAGGGATCAAGTACTACCATGCGGGACTATTGAAATTTCTTTTCGGTTAAAAATTTTCGAGTGATTGTAAACTTGCTTCGTGTGGGAATTACCCGTATAAAATCAGTTTCACCAAAACATTTAATGAATTGAAATCGATACTAAACCTCTAAAATTTGTCTCATCTGCTTACAAAAAATAAACAAGAAACTAGAATTTAATAAACCCAACAATATAGCAAGTTTTAAATTACTTGATGACGCGAAGAGATATTTTCCTGACAGGAAATTTTAATGGACAACCATTCCGGATATAAATTTTCAGGGCCCATAAACATTCCCTGCGGAAACATATTAAGGTGCGTAAATTTCAGGGTTTGGCAATGTTCGGTGCGTAGATAATTCACAGCCTGTAACTTTTAGAGTTTGGAAATACGCGGCGCAGAGGAATTTCTAAGCGATCAAACTTCTAAACCTTCAAACAGAAGTCGCGTTGTATTTTAAACCGCGCTCATTTCCGAATTGCGAAACATTCAATATGTTGCAATTTCAATGCTCTTCGTCGTTAAGAAGTTTCAAATACAATTTTAGAACGGAATTATTCAAACCACAGGTGTATCGTTTAGACTTCTGTTTCCTTTTTGTTTCCAATAACACCATCAAACATTTCCATCAACATTTCGTTTCCCGAACGTTAAAAAAAAGCTCACGTTACTGCGTTGCTTGATATCAGAGTTTTCATTCGACGTCTATAAAAACGCGCCACCCGTATAGGCTAAAATCACCATTGCTTTCGCGTTTGCTACATAGCTTCACACGTGACACGTTTATTCACCATGCTTTTCCATTGTGTTTCCCTGCAAAATGTACATTTTTCACGCCACTCGTAGTGAGAAAATTTTATACAGATTCGCTGGTTTGCGTTTGTAGACTTTTCTCACGGCTTTTGCTGTTTTTCCCGAGCTCGGGACAGTTCGAGTGGTTCAAGTGTTCAGAGCTGGAATTTGGGAAAGCGCGTGACAAATTAGACCACCCTGACAAAGTCACGCGCTTTCAAGCGAGGACCAGTGCATATAAGGAGATGCACTGCGTATCTCAGGACACAGTACGCTTTGACTTTTGTTTTCGAATACATCTTTTCTACACTTTACTCATCCGAGTCTTTTACTTCACTATCCTTGACTTTCCTGACATTACTTTTAATCATTTCCTTCTATTACCTTTTCCTTAATGATAATCTTTACTATCGCTTTCCTTACCCTTTCCTGTTTCTCCGATCTATGCCCTACACGTTTGACAAATAAAACCAATCGACTCAATTGGCCCTTGAGTCTAATTAGGTTCTACGAAGAAGATCTCTGCTAATTGCAAAAATGCCTTTCTAAAAATCATCGTTTCGTAAATCTCCACAACGAGTAGTCATCTGATTCTTGGTAATATAAACCAACCACAAAAAGCATGGATGCTCTCTCGATCTTTGGCATCTAATTTTTTCCGCCTATTTGTTATAGATTTTTCTCCCATGCGGATAATGTTTCATGTAATCTGGTGGAATTCGTTTGATTTACTTTTCTTTAACGAGAAAAGGAATTTCAATGAATTTTTGCGAATACAGTTTAGAAAATAAAATAAAAATTGAAATTTGCTGTTCTTCGTTGACGAACTGCCATTAAACTGTAAACATGGCCGTTATTGCTAGTTTGCTGTATTGTTACGTCAGAACTATGTGTCACGCCTCGAGCTTTCGGTTACGGTGCGGCTTCGAATCGTTTCACAAAGTCTGAGTTTTGCCCCATTGTGAGTCAATGGTAGCACCAATTCACTCGGGATGGGGCTGAGTCGTACTACGATCGAAAGGTGATGACGAATAGTGAAGAAGGTTGTGGTCGAGATGAGGTCTAGCTAATTAATAGTTGACACTGATTAGAATCTTCTTCAATTTTGTATTTAAGTTCACTGACACTGACATGTTGCACAATTTTGTTACACTGAATCTCGAGTTTTGGAAGTTACACTCGGAACACATTTAACATTTCAACTGGAAGGCCTGTGAGTTCTTTTAGTCTCTGGAGTTAAGGAAAATATGATAAGTCTCGCCGCATCTTCCCTACTTGAGTCCACAGAAGATTCACCAAGCGCTATCTCGCCCCTTGATTACTCTCTATATGGACTTTTTCGTTCCGATCTGGATTAGACGTTGAAGGGATTCCCGTGAATCTTAGTTACTCTCTGATGCAACTGTTGTTGTTCAACGCTCACCCGCGTCCGAACTTCTCACTTGACCAGATTTTACTTCGACTCCACGTAAGGTTCAGGTTGGAGGTTATTTGGAATTTTCTGGATTAGCATTTTGGAATAAAGACTTTGAACTAATAACATCGGCTCTTCGCTGACTTTTTCTAACTGAACTAACTAACTGCACCGACTTTCTCAACTGTCTCTTCTTGTCTGGATATCTTATCAACTGCCTTTTTCTAACTGAGCTTCGTGGCGGAGGGCACCAGTATATATACAGGATTTTGGGCCCTTCCACTACGTCGGTTTGTAACGGTTTTCGGAAAAACAATGAAGACCTGATCTAGCATCCAAACACGCTTATCGAGAATGCACTCGAAAAAGGATCTGTCTATGTTTCTCTTTCAAGTGTCCCCCGAACAAGACGGGGTCTGGTGCCAGATGTACATTTTCTTGTGGACAAGGTCTCCATTGTATTTGATGCAATCTGATGTTTAGAACTGTCTAATCTTAGAAGTTTTCGAGTTTACATTCACATGGTTCGACTAGATTTATGTGTTTATTTCTATATTATTTGCCAGTCTCGACCAAGACGATCACAGTGTTCTTTCTTAAAGAATTTATTAGTTTCTCAAGTGCGTCGTCCTGGCGTCGAACTGACAAAAGGCGTTTTGACGCGGGGACGTAACAGTATACTGAAATTAAAGATTTCAGTCAAATTGGAAACTGTAATACGAGTTGTGTTTCTTCGTTATTTTTATTATAATATTACGTTACACGCATCCTCTAAAATTTTGATGATATCGTGTAAACTAACACAGGATTACTGCTATTGTCTATGTGTATCTCCTACTTTGTACAGGAAAATCCGTTTTCGGTTTTCAAGAATTTAATTTATGCAAGGGCTTTAAAAACGTTTACTGTAAATGGAACAGTGCTTCTATGATAGACTATTTTCTCATTTTCAATGTTCCAGGTGTGGAAATTTCTGAGCGTTTTAGCTTTTGGGAATTTGTACGCACCGTAAACACCGCTGTTGAAAGATTCTACGAATTATTATCCATGATATTCCGAGAAACCATTGTATCGACGCAATATAATTCGAAAAAATTGTACATATCCTCAAAAAAGCATCGAAAATGCAAGGATATGGACCAAGTATAAGAGGATGTTACACTGGAATAGATTGTTGATTAACATAAACTTCATTTTACACAGGGTTTGAAAACAAACAAATATGAACAAGTACACATTATTGTACAGCATCGACACAATACTATCCCTAAGTAAACACATATACGCAGTTAACTGAATTTTCCAAAAAATGATTTCTCCTCATTTAATTCATAAATCTGTTTACTCCTCGATGGTAAGAAATACCTGTAGTATTAACACCCCTAAGCTTAAATAGTTCGGGATGCTCGACATTAAAAGAGAGTTGTTAAAACACAGTATAAAGTGGTCTTCTTACTGTACAGAATGAAAGTTCTTTAAATATCTCAAATGGTTCCATTTTAATTCATGTCAGATTGTTAACATATGTATTAAATTAAAAATGCGTATAAATATTTGTTACGTTACGTTTTGGACATCAAGCTTCGTAAAAAGCGGGCCACCAAGTACATTTAATAATACAGTAAACAGATTTATTCAGTAAATCAGGAGACATCAGTTTTTGGGAAATAGTATTGTGTCGTTGCTGTACAATAATTTGTACCTGCTCACATTTGTTTGATTTCAAATCCTGTGTAAAATGCTGTATCAGTAAAAAGCATCGAAAATGCAAAGGTATAGGCCAAGTATAAGAGGATGTGACTTTGGAATAGCTTTCTCGTTAACATAAACTTGATTATACGATGTATTTGAAATCGAACAAATGCGAGCAAGTACAAATCATTGTACAGCATCCACACGACGCTATCGCTAAGTAAATATATGAAATTAACTAAATATCCCAAAAAATGATGTCTCCTCATTTAATTAATAAATCTGTTTAGCCCTCGACTAAATGTACTTGGTGGCCCGCTTTTTACGAAGCTTGATGTCCAAAATGTAACGTTACAGATATTTGTATTCATTTCTAAATTAACAAATCGGATGCATCTGAGTGGACAAATTTAACAAGTTAACAATCTGGATGTGTCTGAAAGAAAATTACAAATACATATTGCCATGTGTTTCAACGATTGATGATAAAATAAATTAATAAGATACTTCATGAGATACTTAGAGGATTTTCATTCAGCACAATAAGAAGCCCGCTGTATACTGTGTTTTAACAACTTTCATTTAATGTCGAACATTCCGAACTATTTAAGCTTATTTTTCACCATTGAACCTTCGTAAAAAGCGGGCCACCAAGTACATTTAGTCGAGCGCTAAACAGATTTATTAATTAAATGAGGAGACATCATTTTTTGGGAAATTTAGTTAATTTAATATATTTACTTTGCGATAGCATCGTGTGGATGCTGTACAATGATTTGTACTTGCTCGCATTTGTTCGATTTCAAATACATCGTATAATCAAGTTTATGTTAACGAGAAAGCTATTCCAAAGTCACATCCTCTTGTACTTGGGCTATACCTTTGCATTTTCGATGCTTTTTACTGATTTCACTTCATTCGTAGAATATTGTTAAGTATAGTAATGGTTTTATTAAAATACTTGTTTTTAAAGTAATAATGTTTTTAAAGGATAAGGGAATGCAGGTATCAAGGAATAAATAAGGAAATACAGGAATGAAGGAATAAAAGAATGTAGGAAAATCAAGGAATAAATGGATCTGATTAATATGGTGATATGATGATGATATACGATGATGTGAAGGAATATACTACATTTTCCTTTAAACGTTATTTCCTTTTAAGAAATATAGTAATAAGAATTATGTATTTATAAAATTTCAAAGGGTTTTTTGAAGAAGTGATACAAAAAAATCAGAGACTCTTCCGGAGGCAGGAAAATTTCAATCTATAGGTACGTTTCAGGTCAAGTATACAAGGTTCTCGCAGAATGTTAGACATTGTTTAAAAAATTGCATATATTGTAGGTACTACTGAAAAAGAAAATACATTTGAAGGAATTATAAAAATATTAAACATTTAATTATTGCAAGATAGTGCAGGTTGTGTATAAGTTTGGTTCTTAAATTCTCAATTCGAAAATTATAATAAACATGTAAGCGTAAAAAAACGGTTTAATTACACAAAAACCATCTTATTAAAAATATCGAAATTGCAAATAATTATTTGTATGAATTGTTGAAGAATGCTTTTGATTTCTAGAAATTTTAGAACTTCAATATGGTCCTATGTATATCGTTGAAAATGTTTTTCAATTTACATACAACAACGTCATCGTGTCCTCTAAACGTACCTATACTTCAACAATCTATTTGAAGAAAAAATAGTTTTTTGAAATCATGAATTTTTTTATCACCGTGGCATCTAATGATCTAATTTTACAGTATACCTGAAGAAAAATATACTAATTTCATTGTTAAAATGTGTAGATAATATCATAACACTGTTACAAACAGATACGGAACAATTTAGAGATTCGATATCCAAGATAGTAAAGTTTCGATGCAAAACATGTAACAAAAATTTGTTAACAATACCGATAACTACACGTTTCGGACAGACTCAGCAAAAATGCTGACTTTATCATGGAAGACCGGTTAACAGAACAATTTGATTACGTACTAAAAAAAAGTTTGTAGAAATTTGAAGCGACGCTTTGACATGCATCGCAGTTCTAGAAACTAAATACCTTTTTATAACAATTTAAGCAACCATTATATTTAATTATTATTGATAACAGTTTGATATTTTCTGAATTACGTACTACTGCGTGCATCACGAAGGTGTCTTTCTTTCTCTCTCTTTGGTATAATTCGTTCTCTCTGTGGCGTACTATGGCTCGGGATATCAACAACACTGCATTCGACTGCATACTTTGTCTCTATCTTTCTGTCGCTCCGTCGCGCTCGCGCTGGACAAACACACGAACGTGGGCCGAGCGAGCATGTGTGATAGCAGGTTTGACGATCGAGAAAGGTATCAATGCGGAATTCATCATCGTCCGAATTTGTCTTGCATAAGAGCCTTTCTTTTCTACGTTTTGTCTGTCGCGCTGGCGGTGCTCGCACTACGATCGCCGAGAGCAAGTGCGACGGTTTGTCTTTGCCAGCCGCGGCGACTCTTTCATTTTATTCGAAACATTTTTCTTATCATTTTATCGGGCATTTAACACTTATGTCCAATAATTGATCCTACTGTGTCGCTGAATTTTAATTAAATAGAAATGGAATAATAATTAGATGTTTCTTATTCATTCATTTCGAGTTATGTATATCCCCATGATTCAATATTTCGCGTAATTTATTTCTTATTTACCGAGACAATATTGTAACTTTAAATAAATAATTGAAAAACATATAATTGTCATACTATATCAATTTATTGAAAATCTATGATACGATAAAAAATTAGCAAGAAATATTAAATGTCCCATAAAATAATTCGAAATGTCCTGAAGAAATGAATGAACGATCGCGATCGACGAAGGCGCACTAGCGCACCTGTGCTTGGCCATCGTCTGTGAGTCGCGATGGGAGTGCGAGCGCGACAGACGGAAGGAAGGAAAGAGAGGCTCTTATGCGAGAAAAATTCGAACCATAGCGAAAACCGCGTTTGATGCCTTCCTCAATCGACGATCGCGCTATCACACGTGCCTGTCCGGCCTAAGGCCGTGTGCCTCGATATAATGAGTGCGGCGGAGCGATGAAAAGAAAGAGATGAAGTAGTTGTTATCACTTGTTACTATGTTGCGACACACGTCAGAGAGAGAAACGAATTATTAGAAAGAGAGGGCACGAAAATCACCTAGGTGAAACAAGCATTAACAGTTGTGGATGCCCGCGCGCCCCCCGTTCCCCGCAGTGAAACCATTTATGCTGTTGATTGTACTTGGCCAGAGACAAGACCTTGTCTCTTGATTTTTCCCGTATGTCTCCAACAGATTACATATAAGAATCTACATTACCGACAGAAAAATTAACGTCGCATGGTATGAAAATCTGTTAGTTCGGTTTGACACCGACAGAACTCGCATAGTCGAAAGTGTGACACTGGAAAAGACGAAGCAGACGACTTATTACATAAAAAAGACGTACTTTTGACATCAAATATCTCGTTACTGGGTGGACCAATGTTTTTGTAATTAGTCTCAATCGACTCGTCTCGACGCTGCCTCTAAGAATATCATCGCACTTTTGGGGAAATTTGCCGTTTTCATGTCGTTTGGATACCCCGAAAACCCCGATCTAATCTTTCCGGAATAGAGTCAAGAGTCTTCTCTCGTACTTGGCTCGAGACAAGACCTTGTCTCTTGATAAGTATAATATCATATATCGACGTGTATTCAATTTGATAATAACTCTCTGTTTTACATTGATTGTATAGATAGTTAATTAACTTAGAAGCATTTAACGTAGAAAGTATTTATTAAAAAAACATAGACCGTTTGTTCAAGGCTTCCTTGAACCGTTAGTTTAATTTCAAACAGTTTATGATGCGGACGTGACCAACAGCTATTTTTGAGGATCACCGATTTATTTTGTGTCATTTAACATATGTAGTAAAGTAGTAATTTCAAGGAGAGCTAAGAATTTGCAAGTTTATTCATTTATGGCTACTACACGGGGTAGTACTCTTTCCATCATTACAAATTCTTACTCTCCAACCGTACCAAAACTCCACCGTACCGAGGGCTAACGTGACTTTCCGAAAAACATTCGGATTAACCGTCCTGTTAGCCGCGGTCTTGGGACTTTGGGACCTGTGGGCCATACCTTAGTACGTAGGTTACGCCCTTAATTTCAAGTGTTTTTCAATTGGCTACATTTGTGAATCTTCCCCGGAAAGCAAGTCCTCTCAAGGTGACGGTGGAGGGAACTGCAACGCCCCAACGTGATCTTGGAGGGAAACAGAAGATTTAAAAACGACGCCACTTCACAAATTCAGTTAGATATAAAAACTCAGTTAAACAGTTCAAATTCAAAATAGTCACCTGACCATCTAGACGGTCGAATCAAGATCTTAGATATACTACCATCGAGACGGTCTTAGCATTGTATCATCTAAGTTTCTTAAATACAGTAAACAAGCAAAAAAAACAAAGGGAAAGAATGTAGACCACAATCATTTCACCACCAAAATACAGTCCACTAATTCTCCATACTCTCCATCCCTTTCTTCACCGTTAAAATCGCTTTGGGAAGGAACGTAACGCAGATACAGACATTTCTGATTATCGGAAGTGATCTCCAACGAGGTACGTTTTATATTAGTAATACATTTTTTACGATGACATATTTTTCACAGATTTATAGCAGCATAAAACGTGTTCTACAATCATGACAAGCTTCGCATATAAGATCACATGTGTGTCGGTACACATTTGGCGACAGCAACTTTTTAGCGATGGGTATTACGTTTCTTACGTACACACACGTACGTAAATATGTCAGTGGCAATATTCCGTATTAAATGTTATAGCAGTTAAATTGCAACCGCGTCCTATTTGCACGGCGTTAGATTACTTAAGCTATATTCATTAGCTTATATACAATGATTAAAATGCTATTGAAAAACTGTCAATTCCCATTGGGACGTTATTAAAATTTTGCACTTTCATCAACGTTTTCATTGCGCGATTTGGAAGAGGACAATTTTGACCGACACATACTCGAAGCGTTCTGTTTTCAGCAGACAGACTACTTGAAAAATTTGATCAATATCAATGGGCCAGTTTAATTGTATTCGAAATGAAAGTGGCAGATTTTATGTTTGAGAGGCCGTCAATTAATTATGGTACGATTGGAATTTTTGGAGATCTATATTTTATGGGGTGCAAAAGCGGGGAGTGTAAAGATTTCAGTGCACTCACGTCTTATTGTGTATGCATCTGTGTGGACATTTTCGAGCACTGAATTCTTGAGGTATTGACACGCAAAGTGATTTTCGCGGAATTTTTTATGGGAACAGGCGCAAACTATAGAGAACGACAAACATATAAACTGTGTAAAATATTAGCGGCTTATAACTAACTGTTCTTGCAGAAAATTGGTTTAAGCGTTTCAATTTTGAGACCGTCGAATCGCGTTAAAATTTTTGTCCAATTTATGAAATTATCATGCATAAAAAAGGGATTAACACTTGAGGCGTAGATATATTTGGGAATTTTTACTTCAGTGATTTTAGTGCTTGGATTTTTTAAGCCGGGAAATTTAAAAACGCAGAAATTTTGGCGCGTTGAAGATTTCAAAGCGTAGAGATCTCAACGGTTTGGAATTTCAAACTGCAGAGATACCGAGGGCTACAAATTTCAAGGCTCAACGATTTGAAAGCTCAGGCATCTTCGTGAGTAGAAATTTCAGCCGCCAAATTTTTGAAGCGTCATTCTCCAAATTTCAAATGTTCTTAAATCTTGAAACTGTGGATAATTCAACATTTTAAATCGATTCTATACCTTTATATGGAATGTTATCGTGAATTCCTGTCTGTAAAATACGTTTGCCTGGAAAACACCATGTCGGAATGTTATCGAGAATCTCCTGTAATCGTGAAATTGAAATTCTACGCAAATCGATAGAATTCCTCAGCTCTGAAATTAATATTTCAGACTTCTAACTCTACTTTCCTTCGAGTACAAACTCGAAAAAAATAAATATAAGCTCAATACTCATCCGTCCCATTTAAAAGAAACTTTATTCGAAACCAAATCGAAGTGTCAAGTATGACAGAGCGGTATCGAAAGACTCTTGAAAAGAAAACCCTACTCAAATGCCACTCGAGAAATGAGATCTAACTAATGTCGATTCAAAAACTGTCGAGAGCTTGTTAAATGACACTTCTAAACAATTTGGAAAAATACCAAGTACTCCACCAGTTCTATTAATTTCGCAAATTAATGAAACGCATCACGTACTCTGAGTGTGCAAACTCTCTGTGGTACTGAGTAAACGTTAATAAAGGTGTGTGAGCGTCACATCATTAAAATTACTGTCACATACTTGTGCGAACAACAACAGCCATCCACGGTTATACATTTCGCGTGATGTACTTTATCACCTATACGATGTGCGATAGTTGTTGACTATACCTACATGTTGGATGGAAAGCATACGCTTGGAAATAACGGAATAAAAATCGAGGAAAACATATGAAAATCAAAATGGATGACATGTGTCATCCGCGCGAATACTTGCGTCAGTTTTTAACACAATAGTGGTTGGATGTCGATATAATTGGAACTAGAAAATTGTTTTGTGTGTGTTGAGAAAATATTTTCTTTTGACTTTCAATTTGCATTTAACCTCGAAAGAAAGATTTGTATCAATTCCAATCAATCGTTAATTGGAAAAAGGGGAATATTTTATTGTGAATGGAAAATTAAAGCACAATTCAGTGATCTAAAGTAAAAAATCAGAGAAAACCATGAAATTATTCTTCTTTGGGTCTCATTGAATTTCTTTTAAACTTGGGTATGTATGAACATACGTATGGTTCGAGCAGCTTTAAAAAATTATGTTGAAGATATGTATTGAGTTTCTTCTTTTCGCATTTTGTAACAATTTATAATAATTGCTATCACATTTGTTTCTAACATTAATGTTCGTACTTAATCTTAGTTATTATTGTATGCAAACACAAGTTTGAAAACTACCACATTGTAAGTGAAGTAATTATCAGTAAAAAGCATCGAAAATGCAAAGGTATAGGCCAAGTAAAAGAGGATGTGACTTTGCAATAGCTTTCTCGTTAACATAAACTTGATTATACGATGTATTTGAAATCGAACAAATGCGAGCAAGTACAAATCATTCTACAGCATCCACACGATGCTATCGCTAAGTATCATTTAATTAATAAATCTGTTTAGTGCTCGACTAAATGTACTTGGTGGCCCGCTTTTTACGAAGCTTGATGTCCAAAATGTAACGTTACAGATATTTGTACTCATTTCTAAATTAACAATCTGGATGCATCTGAGTTGAAAAATTTAACAAGTTAACAATCTGGATGTGTCTGAGAGAAAATTACACATGCATATTGCCATGTGTTTCAACGATTGATGATAACATAAATTAAAAGGAAACGTCGTGAGATATTTAGAGGATTTTCATTCAACACAATAAGAAGGTCGCTTTATACTGTGTTTTAACAACTCTTTTTTAATGTCGAACATCCCGAACTATTTAGGCTTATTTTTTGCCATCGAACCTTCGTAAAAAGCGGGCCACCAAGTACATTTAGTCGAGCACTAAACAGATTTATTAATTAAATGAGGAGACATCATTTTTTGGGAAATTTAGTTAAATATATTTACTTAGCGATAGCATCGTGTGGATGCTGTACAATGATTTGTACTTGCTCGCATTTGTTCGATTTCAAATACATCGTATAATCAAGTTTATGTTAACGAGAAAGCTATTTCAAAGTCACATCCTCTTGTACTTGGCCTATACCTTTGCATTTTCGATGCTTTTTACTGATTTCACTTCATTCGTAGAATATTGTTAAGTATAGTAATGGTTTTATTAAAATACTTGTTTTTAAATAATAAGGGAAGGCAGGTATCAAGGAATCAATAAGGGAATACAGGAATGAAGGAATAAAAGAATGTAGGAAAATCAAGGAATAAACGGATCTGATTCATATGGTGATATGATGATAATATACGATGATGTGAAGGAATATACCAAATTTTCCTTTAAACGTTATTTCCTTTTAAGAAATATAGTAATAAGAATTATGTATTTAAAAAATGTCAAAAAGTTTTTTGAAGAAGTGATACAAAAAAATCAGAGACTCTTACGGAGCTAGGAAAATTTCAATCGATAGGTACGTTTCAGGTCAAGTATACAAGGTTCTCGCAGAATGTTAGACATTGTTTAAAAACTTGCATATATTGTGGGTAGTACTGAAAAAGAAAATACATTCGAAGGAATTACCAAAATATTAAACATTTAATTATTGCAAGATAGTGCAGGATGTGTATAAGTTTAGTTTTTATATTCTCAATTCGAAAATTATAATAAACATATAAGTGTAAAAAAACGGTTTAATTACACAAGAACCATCTTATTAAAAATATCTAAATTGCAAATAATTATTTGTATGAATTGTTGAAGAATGCTTTTGATTTCTAGAAATTTTAGAACTTCAATATGGTCCTATGTATAACTTTGAAAATGTTTTTCAATTTCCATACAACAACGTCATCGTGTCCTCTAAACGTACCTATACTTCAACAATCTATTTGAAGAAAAAATAGTTTTTTGAAATCATGAATTTTTTTATCACTGTGGCATCTTCTGATCTAATTTCAAGAGACAAGGTCTTGTCTCGGGCCAAGTACGAGAGAAGACCCTTGACTCTATTCCGGAAAGATTAGATCGAGGTTTTCGGGGTATTCAAACGACATGAAAGCGGCAAATTTCCCCAAAAGTGCGATGATATTCTTAGAGGCAGCGTCGAGACGAGTCGATTGAGACTAATTACAAAAACATTGGTCCACCCAGTAACGAGATATTTGATGTCAAAAGTACGTCTTTTTTATGTAATAAGTCGTCTGCTTCGTTTTTTCCAGTGTCACACTTTCGACTATGCGAGTTCTGTCGGTGTCAAACGGAACTAACAGATTTTCATACCATGCGACGATAATTTTTCTGTCGGTAATGCAGATTTGTATATGTAATCTGTTGGAAAGATGCGGGAAAAATCAAGAAACAAGGTCTTATCTCTGGCCAAGTACAATCAACAGCATAAATGGTTTCACTGCGGGCTACGGGGTGCGCGCGGGTATCCACAACTGATAATGCTTGTTTCACTTAGGTGATTTTCGTGCCCTCTCTTTCTAATAATTCGTTTCTCTCTCTGACGTGTGTCGCAACATAGTAACAAGTGATAACAACTACTTCATCTCTATCTTTTCATCGCTTCGCCGCACTCATTCTATCGAGGCACGTGTGAGAGCGCGATCGTCAATCGAGGAAGGCATCAAACGCGGTTTTCGCCATGGTCCGAATTTTTCTCGCATACGAGCCTCTCTTTCCTTCCTTCTGGCTGTCGCGCTCGCACTCCGATCGCGGCTCACAGACAATGGCCGAGCTCAGGTGTGTCGGTGCGCCATGGTCGTACGCGATCGTTCATTCATATTCTTCGGGACATTACGAATTATTTTATGGGACATTTAGTATTTCTTGCTAATTTTTGATCCCATCATAGATTTTCAATAAATTGATATAGTAAATAAGGAATAAATTTCGCGAAATATTGAATCCACAAAAAGCATCGAAAATGCAAAGCTATGGGCCAAGTACAAGAGAATGTTACATTGTAATAGGTTGCTCATTAACATAATTTTTACACGGGATTTGAAATCAATCAAATGTGAGCAAGTACAAATTATTGTAGAGCAACGACACAATACTATCGCTAAGTAAATATATACAATTAACTAAATTTCCCAAAATATGGTGTCTTCTCATTTAATGACTAAATCTGTTTACTGCTCTATTAAATGTACTTGGTGGCCCGCTTTTTACGAAGCTTGATGTCAAAAACGTAACGTAACAAACATTTCTAATTTAATATGTTAACAATCTGGATGTGTGTGAGAGGAAATTACATATACATATTGTAGTGTATTTCAACAATTGATGTTAAAATAAATTAAAAAGGAACGACGTGAGATATTTAAAGGACTTTCATTCTAAACAGTAAGAAGCCCGCTTTATACTGTGGTTCAGCAACTCTCTTTTAATGTCACACATTCCCAAATATTTAAGCTTAGGGGAGTTGATACTACAGGTATTTTTTACCATCGAACCTTCGTAAAAAGCGGGCCACCAAGTACATTTAATAGAGCAGTAAACAGATTTAGTCATTAAATGAGAAGACACCATATTTTGGGAAATTTAGTTAATTGTATATATTTACTTAGCGATAGTATTGTGTCGTTGCTCTACAATAATTTGTACTTGCTCACATTTGATTGATTTCAAATCCCGTGTAAAAATTATGTTAATGAGCAACCTATTCCAATGTAACATTCTCTTGTACTTGGCCCATAGCTTTGCATTTTCGATGCTTTTTGTGGATTTCACTCGATTCGTAGAATTATGTAAAGTACAGTATGTTTTTTTATTGAAATACTTGTTATTAAAGAAATAAGGAAATAAAGAAATCAGGGAATGCAGGAAAATAAAGGAATATACAGATCTCATTATTATAATAATTTTGCAATCATGATGTGGCAAAATGTAAAAAATTATCCTTTAAATGTTATTTATGTTTAAAAAATATAGTAACCAGAACTATGTGTTTTCAAATTTAAAAAAATTCTTTGAAGACGTGAATAAAAAAATCAGAGACTCTTCCCGAGACAGTAAACATTTAGTCTAGGTACTAGGACTTGCATATATTGTCAGTAATATTGAAAAAGAAAACACATTTTAAGGAATTAACAAAATAATAAACATTTAATTATTGCAAGACAGTGACGATTTTGTACCTTTGGTTTTTAAATTCTTAATTCGGAAATTATAATAAACATAGAAGTGGCCAAAATGGTTTTATGAAAACGGGGTAAATTTAAAATAATGGTTAGTGTGAATTGCTGAAAAATGTTTTTAACTTTAGAACTTTAATATGGTCAAATGTATATCCTTGTAAACATTTTTCGATTTACGTATAACAACGTCATCATGTCCGTTAATCTTACGTATATTTCAACAACGGGTTTGAACAAAAAATAGTTTTTAACTATATATCATAACATTGTTACAAATAGATAAAGCACAATTTGGAGATTCAATAGCCGAGATGGTAAAGTGTCGATACGAAGCATGTAACAAAGATTATTTAACAGTGCTGGATAACCCGATAAAAATAATTTGCCTACTTTTTCTTGGAAGACCTGTTTATAGAACAATTTGATTATGTACTAAAGAAGAGCTTGTAGAAATTTGAAGATACGCTTCGACATGTATCGAAGTTTTAAAAATGAAACACATTAATTATTGATAACACTTTGAAAATTTCCGAATGACGTACTAATGCGTGCATCATGAAGGAGTCTACCTTTCCCTCTTTTTCGTAATAATTCCTTCTCGATGTGGCGTACTATGTCTCCGGATATAAACAAATGACACCGACTTCTTTGTCTCTATCTTTCCGTCACTCTGTCGCGCTCGCACTAGCCAAACAAACGACGCGACGCGACTTGGCCACGCAAGCATGTGTGAGAGCGCGGCTGACGACAAAGCAATGCGGAATTTAACATGATTCGAATTTTTCTAGCATAAGGGCCTCTCTTTCTTTACTTCTGTCTGTCACGCTTGCACTCCTAGCGCAGCCGTAGCGACAGCCCTGAGCAACGGTGCGTCTTCGTCAATCGTGGTCACTCATTAATTTTATTTTAAACATTTCTAATTACTTTATCGGGCATTTAAGTAATATTTATTTTCAATATTTCTTAATTTATTTCTTATTCATTTGAAAAAAAGTCGGCGTTTAATCTGTTTTGAGCGTATTGTTGCGATATATTGTTAAGCTTAAGTTTCAAAATCAAATACATTTCTTTTACAATTTAAGAAACCATTATGTTAAATTTATAAATTATTGATAACCCTTGAAGATTTTCTGAATACCAATAAGCGACTCTTGTATTTGGTCCGAGACAAAACCTTGTCTCTTGATTTTTTTCCGGCATGTCTCAGATTACATAGAAAAATCTACGTTATCGACAGAAAAATTATCTCGCATGGTATGAAACATATGTTAGGGTTTGACACCGGACTGCGTGACAGGCTGAACATGGAGATGGAGAAGGAGGAGAGGAAGAAGACGACGTTTCTTACAAAAACCTCGACTTTTTAGATCAAAATATCTCGCGATTGGCTTGATGGATCTTCTCGTAGTTAGGCTTAAATTACTCGGGTGGACGTCCCATACAAGAATATCACCATAGTTTGGGAGAAATATGCGTATTTAATGCGTTTGAATACCCCGAAAACCTCGATCTAATTCTTCCGGAAAAGAGTAGTTCAGGTCTACCAGTCGGGAACTCTTGTACTTGGCCCGAGTCAAGACCTTAACTCTTGATCACGGGGATATACATAACACGAAATGAATGAATAAGAAACATCTAATTATTATTCCATTTATATTTAATTAAAATTCAGCGACACAGTAGGATCAATTATTGGACATAAGTGTTAAATGCCCGATAAAATGATAAGAAAAATGTTTCGAATAAAATGAAAGAGTCGCCGCGGCTGGCAAAGACAAACCGTCGCACTTGCTCTCGGCGATCGTAGTGCGAGCACCGCGAGCGCGACAGACAGAACGAAGAAAAGAAAGGCTCTTATGCAAGACAAATTCGGACGATGATGAATTCCGCATTGATACCTTTCTCGATCGTCTAACCAGCTATCACACATGCTTGCTCGGCCCACGTTCGTGTGTTTGGCCAGTGCGAACGCGACGGAGCGACAGAAAGATAGAGACAAAGTATGCAGTCGAATGCAGTGTTGTTGATATCCCGAGCCATAGTACGCCACAAAGAGAACGAATTATACGAAAGAGAGGGAAAGATAGACACCTTCGTGATGCACGCATTAGTACATAATTCAGAAAATATCAAACTGTTATCAATAATTTATAAATTTAATATAATGGTTGCATAAATTGTTGTAAAAAGGTATTTAGTTTCTAGAACTTCGATACATGTCAAGGCGTCTCTTCACATTTCTACAAACTTTTTTTTAGTACATAATCAAATTGTTCTGTAAAACGGTCTTCCATGATAAAGTAAACAAATGTTTGTGTCTGTCCGAAACGTGTAGTTATCGGTACTGTTAACAAATCTGTGTTACATGTTTTGCATTGAAACTTTACTATCTCGGATATCGAATCTCTAAATTGCTCCGTATCTGTTTATAATAGTGTTATGATATTACCTACACATCTTAACAATGAAATTAGTATATTTTTCTGCAGTTATACTGTAAAATTAGATCAGAAGATGCCACGGTAATAAAAAAATTCATGATTTCAAAAGAACTATTTTTTCTGCAAATAAATTGTTGAAGATACGATGACGTTATTGTACGTAAATTCAAAAACATTTTCAAGGATATGCATAGGACCATATTAAAGTTCTAAAAGTTCTAGAAATCAAAAGCATTCTTCAACAATTCATATAAACAATTATTTGAAATTTAGACATTTTTAATAAGATGGTTTTGTGTAATTAAACCGTGTTTGTACACTTCTATGTTTATTATAATTTTTCAATTAAGAATTTAAAAACCAAACGTAGGTATACAAATCCTGCACTATCTTGCAATAGTTAAATGTTTCATATTTTGGTAATTCCTTCAAATGTATTTTCTTTTTCAATATTACCCACAATATATGCAAGTTTTTAAACAATGTCTAACATACTGCGAGAACCTTGTATTGATCTGAAACGCACCTATAGATTGAAATTGTCCTGGCTCCGGAAGAGTCTCTGATTTTTTTGTACCATTTCTTCAAAAAACATTTTGAAATTTTATAAATACACAATTCTTATTAGGACTATATTTCTTGAAAGGAAATAACGTTTAAACGAAAATTTGGTATATTCCTTCACATCATCGTATAGCATCATCATATCACCATATTAATCAGATCCGTTTATTCCATTATTTTCCGACATTGTTTTATTCCTTTATTCCTGTATTCCCTTATTTATTCCTTGGTACCTGTATTCCCTGATTTCTTTATTCCCTTATTTCTTTAAAAACAAGTATTTTAATAAAAGCAATACTAGACTTAACAATATTCTACGAATGAAGTGAAATCAGCAAAACGCATCGAAAATGCAAAGCTATGGGCCAAGTACAAGAGGATGTAACTTTGGAATAGCTTTTTCGTTAACATAAACTTCATTATACGAAGTATTTGAAATCGAACAAATGCGAGCAAGTACAAATTATTGTACAGCATCGACACGATGCTATCGCTAAGTAAATATATTAAACTAATTAAATTTCCCAAAAAATGATTTCTCCTTATTTAATTAGTAAATCTGTTAATTGCTCGATTAAATGTACTTGGTGGCCCGCTTTTTACGAAGGTTCGATGGTGAAAAATAAGCCTAAATAGTTCGGGATGTTCGACATTAAAAAAGAGTTGTTAAAACACAGTATAAAGCGGCCTTCTTATTGTGTTGAATGAAAATCCTCTAAAAATCTGATGACGCTTCCATTTAATTTATGTTATCATCAATCGTTGAAACATATGGCAATATGCATGTGTAATTTTCTCTCAGGCACATCCAGATTGTTAACTTGTTAAATTTTTCCACTCAGATGCATCCGGATTGTTAATTTAGAAATGAGTACAAATATCTGTAACGTTACATTTTGGACATCAAGCTTCGTAAAAAGCGGGCCACCAATTACATTTAATCGAGCAATTAACAGATTTACTAATTAAATAAGGAGAAATCATTTTTTGGGAAATTTAATTAGTTTAATATATTTACTTAGCGATAGCATCGTGTCGATGCTGTACAATAGTTTGTACTTGCTCGCATTTGTTCGATTTCAAATACTTCGTATAATGAAGTTTATGTTAACT
This sequence comes from Mimumesa dahlbomi, assembly GCA_917499265.3. Classification (NCBI taxonomy): domain Eukaryota; kingdom Metazoa; phylum Arthropoda; class Insecta; order Hymenoptera; family Crabronidae; genus Mimumesa; species Mimumesa dahlbomi. Next base: position 1,398,296 of record OU824118.1, on the reverse strand, counting down.
AAAAAGCTATTCCAAAGTTACATCCTCTTGTACTTGGCCCATAGCTTTGCATTTTCGTTAAATTTGTACAAATGAATTAAAAAACATTGATGTATCACACAGTGTTGATTAAAAACGATTATACAATTTTTAATTACTGTCAATCCAATTGCTTCGAGCAGACCAATAGACAGTGAAATTTCGATAATGACTTGGGGAATTTTACAGCCTAATTTTCTGGTGCATTAAGGGGCTATCCTAGTGTGACTTGCGAAAAATTAGGCGATTATCTGGAATTTATAAAATAAAAACTATTGCATCAAATTTTACAAATTTGGAGGATATAATCTTGTATATGTATGTTGAGTTTTTACATGAATTTTGTTAAGTGAACATCTTTAGATTTGGCAGACTTATGCGCAATCTCTTTGTGGTAAAAAAAAGTTGCTCAACTGCTGCCACTATTGACGCCTTCAGAGTGCCTGAAATAAAAAACAAACAAAATGCCTGTTAAACTAGAAGACATTTCCCCTACAATGAGGCTCGGGCGTGAAAAAATATACAAAGGCCCTAGGGGTATAAGCATAGTGAATTTGCCCTTGAAAGATATCGGCACGATACTGAGAGAACTTTTAGGTACTAATAAGATAACAAGATCCCGAAAGTTTCAGATCTCTAACCCATTCAGTTTTTGAGAAAAAGCAAAATATGTAAAAATCAAAAAAAATGAATTTTCTCAGAAACGCGTGAATCGATAGATTTGAATTTTGGATATGTTTTGGGGGCTGATGGTAGCTTCTAGGGAAAAAATTAAGAGTTATATCGGTTAATAAGAACCTCGAAAAAAATGGCGTTTTTTTTTTAATTTGGATTTTTAACTATGATACGATTCTGGCACAATTATGAAACTATTTTTTTCGAATTCCTCATCCATTTTTCTATGGATTTATGAATTTAAAAAATTTTTAAAAACGGTACGCCATATTAGAAAAAAATAAAAACCATTTTTTATGCAAATATTTACTTTATTTATGTATTTTAAGCCCGAATCTTTGTTTCTCTCGCTTAGATATGTTTTTTAATCTTATTTTAACCCTTTGCGGATGAGTGTCGGCATATAGCCGCCCAACTCTCGCACTACGGCTGGCGTAACGTCGAGCGGCTCCGTCCGCAAAGGGTTAAATAGTCGGATCTAAATCAAAAGTTAAATCTTAAAATATCAATGAATATCAACTAAAATATTTTAAACATTGTACGTACGTATAACATAAAAAACAGATTTTAGTTGGTAAATTATAAATAAATAACGACAAATGTTTGAAAGATAAAAAAAAGTTTATTATCACATTTTATCAGTCTTCATCACTATCTTTTTCAATCACCGGTAAAACATTGTCTGTATCAAATAATTTGCTTAGTATTTCAGCAGGCCTCAGAATCTTTGTCAAATATCTTCCATGTGACAAATAATAAATAATAGCAGCAACGTGAGAGCAACATCCAATTGTTCTACGACCATTTGCACACTCACAACTATGCCTCAATATGCTTTTGGGACCAATAGCGTTTTTTTTGTACTCAATAAAACATCTATAAACTTTTTTATTTATATGACGGGATTGAACTTGGGCTTTGACTATATTTGACTGGTCTTTTACATATTGAATACTCAGATTACCTTTTTCATCAAGCATTTCTGCTAAATAAGACACAGCCTGTTTTAATTGGTAGGAACCGGTGAAAAAGATCCGCAGATCTTTTTGTGTCATTTCTGGAAAGTCTTCTACAATTTCAGATGACACAGTTTGAAAGGGCAATTTTTTACGTTGCCAGCCATTTTGTTCAACTTCATCAGCTAACGTATTTTCTAAACTATTTTGGGATTTCATTGTTTCGACGACTTCATCCACAAACTCTGAATCGGAAGTAAGACGCTTACTGTACGTATTATGTAGAAATGAGGCAATTTTGAAAAAACTTCCAATTCTGGGAAGCATTTTGTTGTCAATTCTTTGATCCAGTAAATGATATTTTTGTTTTAACATCCCATGAGTTGCCTCTACGGGCCAACGAATTTTAGTTACATATCTTGAAGCGTTAGACTCGGCTGTTGTTAATTGATTTCGTTTTCCCTTAAGTGCTGGCATTAATACTTTATAATTTTTACTTTCTAAGTATTCTTTCACATCACGGAATCCACGATCAACCACTAATGCATCGCCAGGTTCTAATAAATGACAAATACCATCAGGATTATCTACAATATCCCGCATTATAGTAGCATCATTTTGGTTAGCATAATACGGTCCCAACATATCAACTATGTATCCATCGGTTGTGCAAATCGTAAATGGCTTACATAGTGGTACTTTTTTTTGACCAGAATACGACTTTCTCTGATACTCATTATTAGTACTTTTCTCATCACGAGCATAGGTCCCATCACAAATCAAAATGAGTTTGTCATTCAAATCGTCATGAAGTTTTTGAGCAACTGCAGATGTATGATTTTGAATAAGATCATTTCTGGATACTGCATTTAAACCAAAGCGCGAAGGTAAAACGTCTTTTTCAAAAGATTGAATGACTTGCTCACAATATTTTGACACTAACTGCTCTTCATCAATCTCCAAAATTGTGGATATTAACTTATTTGAATTACCTGTGCGAAGCTTGACTAAAAACACTATTAGTGCTTGAGTTACACTTCGAGTGTCAGTGTTTCTCATTGACACTAACCAATTCCGCAACTCAATCACATTTTCCCATTTTAAGCCAGTTAAAACACGAAGTTTTTCATCTGATACACGATAATCATCCATTTTATCCAGTAATGTTGAATCACATTCAACGGCAAAATTTTCCATCATATTACTTAATTCTATTGGTGAAATTCTAGTCCAGTTAGAATAAACTCTTATGAGATCTAGAGCTTCATCATAGAACTGTTTATTTATCAAATGACTCCGACAGCATCGATTTCTATCCGGTATGAAAACTCTTCGTTTGATAAATGACAGCATTCGGGCTTTTTGAGGAATAACGGTTAAATCAGTAGTATTATTGCAAAGACAACAGTATGCATGGGTTGAAATAGTTCTTTTAATCGGAACCTCAATATACTCTGTACCGTTATCGGTAGAAGTGATGTTAGCTCTGAAAGAAGGATCATCTGAACTTGAATGAGACAATGTCGTGTCTGACAAACTAGACTCCGTTCGTTCTAACATTTCACTAACGATAGATTCAGATTCATCATCAGAGCTATTTGCACCCGGATCAACTTTTCTTTTTTTATACAACTCCAAACGACATATGCCACAAAAAATATCACCAGTGAAAAAATCAATATCAAATGCTGTAGAAAACTCTTCAATGTCTTGTTCTGATATCAGGGTCTTAGGAGTTCCAGAAACTTTCTTTACTAATTTTGAGCAAATGCAACACTTATCATTAACGGATTTACTTGAAGACATTGTATTAGCTTAATGAGTAAAAACAATTTAAATAAAACAAAACACTGAATAATTATATTTAACACGTAGCCTAAACTACACCCTTCACACTTTACAACTTTTAAACACTTCTTTACTCTTCTAAACTTTACTCTTCTTTACGTCTTTACTCTTTACTCTTTACAATTTTACTTCTTTACACTTCGATCGCTTCTTCAATTCTGTCGTCTCCGACACGCTCTACGATTAAGGAAATCTCGCTTTCATACTCTTTCATCCCTTTATTTATTTTCACACGTATGTCCACACTCTTTCACGGGTCACCATGCATTCTTTTCTATACGTGCATTCCTAGAAACCATTCATTCTTATCAGTTCATGGAACTCACTCGCACGCAACTGTCATTCGGTCCAAACACTTGTCTTTCGCACCTCGCGCAGTCACTCGATCCAAACAATCTTCGCTTACTCTTGACACTCAGTCCAAATAATACTTTTTATTCACACCTTTCGATCACGCTTTCTTAGAATTTCGTATCCCATAATATTATCACAAAATAAATCATGATTGAATATTACATGAGTTTTTCCTATATATCTTCGATAGAATTATTTAATGTTCATTGATATTAAAAGATATAACGTTTGACTTACAAGGGTATATACCCAAGTGTCCGGAGCCGATTTTAATGAAACTTCGTACGTTTGTTAAGCACGCGAAAATAATCGATACGTATTTTTTTATATCTGCCCAATCGCACGTTTAAGGAGTGAAAACACCCTTCAAAATTACCCCAGAAATGTACTAACTCGTAAACTATTGCAGATAGAAAAAAATTTTATAGGGAAAAGTTTCATGGTTTTTGGCATACACAAGGAATATGGTTACAAATTGTTTAAAAAATTATTTGTTTACGAGTTAGCACATTTCTGGGGTAACTTTTAAGGGTGTTTTCACCCCTTAAACGTGCGATTGGGCAGATATAAAAAAATACGTATCGATTATTTTCGCGTGCTTAACAAACGTACGAAGTTTCATTAAAATCGGCTCCGGACACTTGGGTATGTTCCCTTGTTAGGCAAAAAAGAAATAATCATTGTTATATGTAGAGCACTGACTATTTTAAATGAGATTAAAAAACATATCTAAACGAGAGAAACAAAGATTCGGGCTTAAAATACATAAATAAAGTAAATATTTGCATAAAAAATGGTTTTTATTTTTTTCTAATATGGCGTACCGTTTTTAAAAATTGTTTAAATTCATAAATCCATAGAAAAATGGATGAGGAATTCGAAAAAAATAGTTTCATAATTGTGCCAGAATCGTATCATAGTTAAAAATCCAAATTAAAAAAAAAACGCCATTTTTTTCGAGGTTCTTATTAACCGATATAACTCTTAATTTTTTCCCTAGAAGCTACCATCAGCCCCCAAAACATATCCAAAATTCAAATCTATCGATTCACGCGTTTCTGAGAAAATTCATTTTTTTTGATTTTTACATATTTTGCTTTTTCTCAAAAACTGAATGGGTTAGAGATCTGAAACTTTCGGGATCTTATTATCTTATTAGTACCTAAAAGTTCTCTCAGTATCGTGCCGATATCTTTCAAGGGCAAATTCACTATGCTTATACCCCTAGGGCCTTTCACAAAATGGCGAAGTATTGAGAAAAAAAGTGGAACTTTGCCCGAAAAATTGGCCGTTTTTTGCATGGCATGTTGACAATTTTTGTTCAAATTAAAAACTGGAGGGTCACTGTATTGTAAAACATGTACTGAGTATGCTCAATAAATTTCAAGATGATTCTATGATTTGGATTCGAGTTAGGGTGGCAGCAAATTTAAAAATTTTTGTTGTTGAAAAACCCGTTTAAAGTTTTAACTACAGATTTTTTTGTTATAACGCGACTATTTTCATACTTACAATTAATCTGATATCCCAGACCCATATAAAGAACCTTCCTCTTCTTCAAAAAGTGCCTGCTGGGCTGTAGCAGCTGTGGTCCTAGCTGTTCGAGCCTCTTTTGAACTCTCTTCATAGCGTTTTTCGGCTAGCCGGATTCTGCTCTCATCGCAATTTTCGGCATATTCTTTGGCCGCAGAGCCAATGATTACTCCCATAACTTGCATGATTCTTAAGATGGCTTTAAAACCATCATTAAACATATTTACTGCAAAAAAATTTCGCAGTTGTATAGTTTGCACACCGCTGTGGAGGTGCTTTGGAACGAAGTGCCAAAGCAAGCCATTAAAGTTTTCATTATTGTTCTGGGTGTTGCTCCCGTTGCACCTGTCCAATCATTCTCGTCGGCTCAGATCCGTACATACTGGCTTTAGAACTTCTTGAATTTGTGGATCTAGCGGAAAATAATCGTGTTGAAACCTTACCATATCTAGTCCTACGGCCTGCGCGCGACGGTATTTATACATGCTCTCCGCGCCAGCCGGGCAGTTGTCGGGCATCGGATATTTGTCTGTTGAACTGAAGTGAAAATATGTAGCCAAAATTGCTATGTACATAGCATCTACATCATCCTGATGCCTGGTGACCGCCAGACCGAGTATTTCTGAAGTTTAGTGTTGATGGCAATGGTCAATTTCACCGTGTCTTTACTTTTTCCGCCTAAGCCCTGATTTTCCGCCTAAGGTTGGCGACAATCAGTGCCTAGACTAAACATGCCTCCCCCAATCATCGATGAGCGTGAGAAACTTTCTCTTTTTGAAAGTGCGTCGCTATAGAATTTTTGTCCTCCGAACAACGGCACTTCGAGAACTGCCATTTCAAGACTATTTTAGATACAACTTTAAAACTTTAGGATGTCATTCTAAACACGATGAATTATCAAAAAATGAAAAAAAAATCGATGAAAAAAAATTTGTACCCTAGGTTAGCCCAGTTAGTTTTCTCAAACTGCCGAAAACTTTTCGTTAATTGTTAGAAAAAAATTATACCTGCATACATTTGCATTTGACCGCTATTGTCAAGTTCCAAGTAGACGTAGAAAGGAAAGAGAAAGAAGAATAAGGATGGGTAAAGAACGGTATGAAAAGGTAGAAAAATGAAATAAAAAACGGGGGATAAAGGAATAATGGAGAGAAAAATTGTGGAAAAATGCGGTTAAGTTAATTAATCCAATTAAAAAGTTACAACTGAAACCGCGAGCATATATGGACACAGACAATGATTTGACATCTTCCACTTTTTAAAATGCAGGTTGGGTGAAGTGTATTTGATTGAGAAGTGGAAACCATAATTCGTCGGAATTTCAACGAACGGAGATTTCAAAGTGTAAAAGGTTGATCATATGTTTGTAAAAATGGCTACGAAGTTGGTAAGCCTGTTAATATTTGAAATGTGTAGATTTTGGTTTCGTGTGCAGCAATAAATGTGTAGAAATTATAGAGCGCAGCAATTGAATTGCGTAGAAACGGCGTTAAAATGGCGAAATCTGATTGCATAGGAATTGTAAAGGTTAACCATTTAAATGCGTTGAAATTGAAAAGTGCAGTAATTCAAATGTGTAGGAATTTTTAAGCGCAACAGCATTGCATAGAAATTGTTCAGTTTAGCTATTTCGTGTATAAAAGTTTTTAAATCCAGGTATTTACATGCGTAGTAATATTCGAATGTGGAACTTTGAATCAGTAGGAATTTTAAAGCGCAGGAACTTGGGCGATTAACAATCTAAAAGCATACGAATATTATAACGCGGTATATAATTCGAAGGGGTATTAAATTCTAAATCATAGAAATTTAATCTTTTAGACACGACGCGCCACTATAGTGGCTTTCGCGAATGTCATCTCTCTAAACGAGGGACCACTATAGTGGCTCATCCTAGTGGCTCACCATTTGAGTTAAATGATCGTTTTCATATGTATTGTTTTACACTTTCTCTGCGTTCACCTTTCTTTATCACAGTGTTAACAATGTACAGACAGAATATACAGTCTTTGTTTTTTATACGAAACTGTATCTTATGTTCAAAGAACGATATAAGACAATCATAGCGTAATCGCGTTGAACTTCGCCGTACAGAGAAACAGCCCCACGCAAAATTCAGCCGTACCTAAAAGGTTAAAAACCGTAGATACTGTCAACGATTCGCCGACACTTCAAAGCCCACAAACTGCACTAAACACTGAAACTACAACGCGTCCAAAAACACGTAAAAGCATCACATACAAAAATATCAATGTGTAATGGTTTTTTAAATCCAATTAATTTCTGTAACCTATTTCCGCACGTCAACAAAATCGGCATTGTAACAAAATCTCCGGCATAAATATTACAATAGATAAATTCATACCGGAAACGAAACGTTCTTCATTACTTAACATCTATTAAATTGTAAACATAACAAGACATACCCGTGACTGATGTAGGTCGTAGCGTTAATTGCGAATATTATCTCAATAGTTATTAGCAACGTACATTATAATATTATAAATCAGCTACTGCTGGAGATGTAACATTTGTACACGATCCGGCGCGGATTCTGACCGGTTAACCCAGAGCATATATGGAAGGCAGCGGAGGAGAAGGTCCTCCTACTCTACGCGCGTCTCGCTGCCAGTTTCGGGCTGCGCGACAATGATGCGCGGCAAATCATTCTAACACAGATCGTTCGATAGAGCGGATCGAAGCGCCTGATACTTTTGATACGGTGCGACCCAAGTCAAATGATTCGGGTGTTTCAAATGATTATTGTCAAATGATTTGTTCTTCCATATTTCGATTACTTTTGATTTCGTCTTTGTTTTAAACTTATTTCTTAATTATCTTCATTGAAATAGAACAGTTGCTGCTCCTCTTTTTTGGAAAACATTAGCTCTGAATTCTCTTTGATTAACTTCATTTATTATTTATTTTCCTACTCTTTAAATTCTTTGGGTACAATTATATCTCTATTTCGTGTTTGTGTTAAAATTTGTTTCTTAATTGTTGTCATGTAAATGCGTAGGTATGTTTTTCTGCAGGTATACTGTGAAATGAGAATCGGAGTGAGCATTGAACAAGGGTTTTTTCTCAATAACGGCAGGTATACGTGTCACGGTGTGGCCGGAATCGTGGGCTGTTACGAGCCGAGCGGGTTTCTTGAACGTGGCCGGCGAGCGTTATGGAATAGGCGTGACGGGACATTGGTTTCGTCACTTTCTTGACTTAACTGTAGCAGGGGGTATCGTACGTCAACAGTAGTGGGAGCTACAAATCGACGTATGATCTAGGAAATGATATTTAATTCAACCCAGATGAGCCTACGGCATAAACCGTAGGGCGCTGGCCTTGTATCGGAATGAGTGAAATCCAGACCCAGATGAACCTACGGCATGAACCGTAGGGCGCTGGCCTCCAGAGTGGTTAAGATCGAGGAAGAATGGATCCAGATGAGCCTACAGCATGAACTGTAGGGCGCTGGCATTCACTCAGGTGTGCAAGGATCTTAGGAGTGATACAAGCCAGATGAACCTGCAGCATAAACTGTAGGGCGCTGGACGTGAATCGGTGTCAAAAGGAATCTAGACCCAGATGAGCCTACGGCATAACCCGTAGGGCGCTGGCCTCTAGAGTGGTTAATTAGATTTTAAGGTAAGGTGATACCCCGAGGTAGATGTACTTACAGGTGAACTGCAAGGTGCTACTCTCTGGTTAATAACGACGCACTTGTTAGGACTACAAATGGTCGCACGGGTACGGAAAGTAAGCCGGTAGGCACACACAGTCCGACACCCGTTGTTCGTGGTTTTAACCTGCTACGGTAAGGTCGTAAAATAATAAACTCTCGTAACTTTTGTTTCACTCCGAGCGGTTAGAGTGAAATAATATGTGGGTACGTTACTCAATTATGTTTTAAATTCGTTTCGAGGGGAAAGGTTTTAATTTCTAGAAATAATTCTTTACTCGAATTCTATGTTTCTAGTAAAATGTTACAAGTATATTCTTTCTATCGAATATATACAGGGTGTCCCATTTTAATCTTTCCACTTGATTATCTCGAAAAATATTAATTATTCGAAAAAAATTTTTATATGACAGATACTCTATTTGAAGGGGGACATTCAATGGTGGACGCTGTTTTTTCTTAGGTGGAGGCGCCTCCGAGATATGAAGGTGACCTTTGTTTTTTTAAATGGAACTATAGTATTTTTTTACGCTAGACACATAGCCTGATTCAAGACAAATCTATTGACCTATAATATGTTGACCTTGAAACGTCATTGAAGGTCATTTTCAGTCACTTGAAATTTTTGAACATTACACGCCCAGAAGATATTTCTCATCTTTTAAATTCAAGAGGACGTCCTTGGACATTAATGCTATTGATATTAATGTTTACAAACACAGAATATCTATCAGCAGAACGATGTCGAGTACTACTACTATTGACATTCATGTTTATGAACACGGAATATCTGTTAGCAGAACCTTCTAGGGCATTAAACTGTAGTTGCTTCGAAGCTGTGAGTAGGTAGATATTACAAGCGTTCTGAATTTTGATAGTGATCAATTTTACGATGACTGATTACACGTCTAATGAAATTGTTGACATGATTTTAATTTTGGGAGAATGTCAACGAAATTATAGGGCAGCTGCCCGAATGTATCGGGAAAGATTTCCGAATCGGCGGCATCCAAGTAGCACAGTGATCAGAAATTGTGAGATTCGGGCCCGACAAGGTCATTTAGGGACAGAATCAACAAGTGCCTTAAAGTCCAAGGTCGTCCTTTTGAATTTAGAAGATGAGAAACATCATCTGGAAGTGTAATGTTCAAAAATTTTAAGTGACTGAAAATGACCTTCAATGACGTTTCAAGGTCAACATATTATAGGTCAATGGATTTGTCTTGACTCAGGCTATGTGTCTAGCGTAAAAAAATACTATAGTTCCATTTAAAAAAACAAAGGTCACCTTCATATCTCGGAGGCGCCTCCACCTAAGAAAAAACAGTGTCCACCATTGAATGTCCCCCTTCAAATAGAGTATCTTTCATATAAAAATTTTTTTCGAATAATTAATATTTGTCGAGATAATCAAGTGGAAAGATTAAAATGGGACACCCTGTATATACAGGGTGTAACAGAAATTCTGGGACACTTGAGGTTTATGGATAGAACGCATAAAAATAAGAAAAAAAAGTCTTATAAGTCGGGGGCGCAGCTCACCCCTACGGAGATACAACCCCTTTTGTAAAAAACGTTTAAAAAATTATATCTCCGAAACGGTAAGTCGTAGAAAAGTGATTTTGATTGCGATATAACCGGAAAAGATCAAAGTTTAATAAAAAAAATGTAGCCGCTGCGATTACTACCGTTAAGTTGCATTTATTCTTGTTAATAAAAAACAAATGTAATTATTTCTATGTTAGCGGCTGTTTATCACCTCGAGAAAAATGTGGATAATGCATCGGGACTTGCTTTGCGAAGACAGCCAAAAAAAATTAATATTATTATAAATTATAGGTGCTAATATTAGTAGTTTAACGCCCGCCGCGAAGACGCCTGCCGATATGCAGCCTCCGACACGTCAGATTGGTGATGTCTAGATCTACTGACTACGTTTGACCTACTTTTTACATGTGGTACGGACTCGCCCTGGCCTACGGCTGACCTACATCTTACATATGGCACCGACATGTCCTGTGATTTACACTAAAAAATGTATTACGTATTCTATTGTTACGTCCCCGCGTCTAAACGCCTTTTTTTTTTTTTTTTTTTTTTTTTTTTAGTTCGACGCCAGGAAGACGCACTTGAAAAGCTAATAAATTCCTTAAAGAAAGAACACTGTGAACGTCCTGGTCGAGACTGATAAATAATGTAGAAATAAACACATAAATCTAATCAAGCCGTCGTGAATGTAAACTCCAAAATTCTTAAGATTAGACAGTTCAAAATAACAGATTGCGTCAGATACAATGAAGACCTTGTCCACAAGAAAATATACATCTGGCACCAGACCCCGTCCTGTTCAAGAGACACTTGAAAGGGAAAGTTAGATAGATCACTTTTCGAGTGCATTCTCGATAAGGGTGTTTGGATGCTGGACCAGGGCTTCATTGTTTTTCCAAAAAACCGTTACAAACCGACGTAGTGGGAGGGCCCAAAATCCTGTATATATATTGGTGCTCTCCGCCACGAAGCTCAGTGTAGTTAGTCAGTTAGTTAGAAATCCAGTGAAGGAAGTCAGTCAGTTTTAGAAAGTCAGTTAAGAAGTGCAATTCAGAGGATCCATGATCAAGAAAAGTCTTATTCCATTCCATATCCTGTGACCCTTTATTTAATCCGTTACCATTACCACCCAATACCTCAGTCATTCTTCAACGGGAATAGAACAAACTGTCGTTGGAAATCGTAGATTTCCAACGTAGTTGTCGTTTCTATGACACGTTTCGAAGGACGGCGATTTTCCTACCCATAACTGTCGATCTCCAAAGTGTGATCATTGGGACAAGGAGTATCTGGAAATCGCTTAAGATATTCAGAGAAAGACTCTATAACAATGATATCCGCTGCGGACCGATAAAAGTTATAACACCAACCTTCCTTTCGAATACCCAAAGACTAAACATCTGATCCGGTTAAAAAGCAAAAAGAAACAAAGTGTATAAATATAAATAGAATCTGTGAAAACATGTCAGTGTCAGTGTTGTTAAATATAAAGTTATTGAAGATTATATCACCAGTGTTGACCATCAATTAGCCTGACCTCATCACAACCACGACCAACCTTCATCTTTTCATCATCACCTTTCGATCGCAGTACGACTCAGCCCTATCCCGAGTAAATTGGTCTGACCATTGACTCAAAAGGGGGCAAAAGTCAGACTATTGTGAAACAATTCGTAGCCGCACCGTTACCGTAAGCTCGAGGAGTGACACTTAGTCGTGACGTAACACTATTACAGTATTCATCTTACCTTTAAACGAATTGTTTAAAATTGGTGTCCGTTCACCTCGATAAATTTCCGCAATGGTTTCTTCATTGAACGCCGTACATTGGCATAAACTTCCTCCGGGTTATTATTAATTTTCGCACATCCATTTAAACAGAACAACACAAAACAGTCCAAGATAGTTTTTGCCGGTTAAACACGCTGGTACAGAACACGGCCCCACCAAAAGATTGTTCACCATACCGCACCACATATTTACGCTAAATTGTCTTTGCATATTAACAAATAGTATTTGTTACAGCGCGCAAGGACACACAGTTCTTTATTCTTAATCTTTTAAACGATCTACAACATTCTCTCCGACTCGTTCTTACGACACTCACTGCAAAACGATCCTCTTTGTACTGAATTCGACAGTAACTGCACCAAAATCTTACCCGCTCCTTTACCTTCATTTTCTCACTTGCACTTCGTTGTATCTCGCCCGCATTCATCCCTTACGAGTTGGTGAAGGCCTGCGAAGTGCAAATGAGAGAATGAATGTAAAGGAGCGGATGAGATTTTGGTGCAGTTACTGTCGAATTCAGTACAAAGAGGATCGTTTTGCAGTGAGTGTCGTAAGAACGAGTCGGAGAGAATGTTGTAGATCGTTTAAAAGATTAAGAATAAAGAACTGTGTCTCCTTGCGCGCTGTAACAAATACTATTTGTTAATATGCAAAGACAATTTAGCGTAAATATGTGGTGCGGTATGGTGAACAATCTTTTGGTGGGGCCGTGTTCTGTACCAGCGTGTTTAACCGGCAAAAACTATCTTGGACTGTTTTGTGTTGTTCTGTTTAAATGGATGTGCGAAAATTAATAATAACCCGGAGGAAGTTTATGCCAATGTACGGCGTTCAATGAAGAAACCATTGCGGAAATTTATCGAGGTGAACGGACACCAATTTTAAACAATTCGTTTAAAGGTAAGATGTATACTGTAATAGAATACGTAATACATTTTTTAGTGTAAATCACAGGACATGTCGGTGCCACATGTAAGATGTAGGTCAGCCGTAGGCACAGGGCGAGTCCGTACCATATGTAAAAAGTAGGTCAAACGTAGTCAGTAGAACTAGACATCACCAATCTGACGTGTCGGAGGCTGCATATCGGCAGGCGTCTTCGCGGCGGGCGTTAAACTACTAATTTTAGCACCTATAATTTATAATAATATTAATTTTTTTTTGGCTGTCTTCGCAAAGCAAGTCCCGATGCATTATCCACATTTTTCTCGAGGTGATAAACAGCCGCTAACATAGAAATAATTACATTTGTTTTTTATTAACAAGAATAAATGCAACTTAACGGTAGTAATCGCAGCGGCTACATTTTTTTTTATTAAACTTTGATCTTTTCCGGTTATATCGCAATCAAAATCACTTTTCTACGAGTTACCGTTTCGGAGATATAATTTTTTAAACATTTTTTGTAAAAGGGGTTGTATCTCCGTAGGGGGTGAGCTGCGCCCTCGACTTATAAGACTTTATTTTCTTATTTTTATGCGTTCTATCCATAAACCCCAAGTGTCCCAGAATTTCTGTTACACCCTGTATACAGGGTGTCCCATTAACGTGGACGCACCTGGAACCAGGTGATAGCTGAGGTAATTCTAACATAGGAATGTAATATTCTCAACGTCCTATCTCAATTGGTAGCCAAGTTATTAAAGAAAAACGACAGCCACTCAGAAGGCTCCGTTAGGCTCGGCCGCGCGACAGTAGAAGTTCTGCACCAGTAGGGTACCGTACGAGTAGGAACTGTCGCGTGGCCGGGCCTAACGGAGCCCTCTGATTGGCTGTCGTTTTTCTTTAATAACTCGGCCACGGATTGAGATAGGACGTTGGGAATGTTACATCTCTATATTAGAATTACCTCAGCTATCACCTGGTTCCGGGTGCGTCCAAGTTAATGGGACACCCTGTATACATGTATGTTAAGTGTATTGTGTATGAATTTAAGAGTTGAATTGCCAATGGACAGACTAATCTTCCGAAGGTTAAAGAAAACTCGAAAAATTAGTGGGAAATTGAAAATTCTAGAAAATCTATCCTATGGTGGGAGTAAAAATGCTGTATGAAAAGACAGTTGGAAACGGCTGGAATTACGTGGCAAGCAGGACCCTCGCTTTCGAGTTTTCTTTATTACATGGGGTCGAGAGTGTAGCTATCCGCGGGTCCTAGACCAGAGGCCAAGGGCTGTATGTATATCGTATCCTGTTTACGTTTGAAAAAGGCGACTAGGCGTCTGGGTGTCGCCAAGAGAAAATTCCATGATGAGAATTTTTTGTAGGAATCATACGATTCATACGTAACAGGGCGAAAACCCGAACGCCGTAGTAAATAAAAATTTCTAACTTGAAAACTATTCATTGGGCGAAGTTGCGGCTAGAAGTTATTTTTAGATAACATTTCGACAATGATGAAAGAAAATGTTTAAAAAAAGTTTAAGATGCACTTTGAACGAAAGGCCCTAGGGGTATAAGCACAGTGAATTTGCCCTTGAAAGATATCGGCACGATACTTAGAGAACTTTTAGGTACTAATAAGATAATAAGATCCCGAAAGTTTCAGATCTCTAACCCATTCGGTTTTTGAGAAAAATCAAAATATGTAAAAATCAGAAAAAATGAATTTTCTCAGGAACGCGTGAATCGATAGATTTGAATTTTGGATGTTTTGGGGGCTGATGGTAGCTTCTAGGGAAAAAATTAAGAGTTATATCGGTTAATAAGAACCTCGAAAAAAATGGCGCTTTTGTTTTAATTTCGATTTTTAACTATGATACGATTCTGGCACAATTATGAAACCATTTTTTTCGAATTCCTCATCCATTTTTCTATAGATTTATGAATTTAAAAAATTTTAAAAAACGGTGCGCCATATTATAAAAAAATAAAAACCATTTTTTATGCAAATATTTACTTTATTTATGTATTATAAGCCTGAATCTTTATTTCTCTCGCTTAGATATGTTTTTTAATCTTATTTAAAATAGTCAGTTCTCTTCAAATAACAATGATTACTTCTTTTTTGCCTAACAAGGGGAGGCTACAGCAATGCACTCGGATTGGATTTCAATGAGCTTTTAACTGGTGATTCTATGGCCAAAATAAGTAAACACGTGTCCGAGCGTTCTTGCAAATGCGCCCTGGTTTTTGAGAAAACGAGCGTCAAAGTTTTGAAGTGGGGGGTACACTACGCAAGTTGATTTGGCGCGCGAGATATAAGCCTTAAATGATTGTGTCACAGCATAATAGCAGTTAGCGAAGTGGTGAAGGCGCTCACCTCGTAACGCCAAGGGCCTGGTTTCGGGTCCCCGTTGTAGTGTGATTATTTTACTTTTTATTTTTCTTTAAGGTTCGTTTATTAGTATAACTCAACGAAATTGAATAGTGTATCTCTTTTAAAAACTAGTAATCAAAAACCATCTTATTGAAAATATCTAAATTTTAAATAATTGTTTGTATGAATTGTAGTAGAATGCTTTTGATTTCTAGAACGTTGAGAACTTCAATATGGTCCTATGTATATATATCCTTGAAAATGTTTTTCAATTTACATACAACAACGTCATCGTGTCCTCTAAACTAACCTATACTTCAACAACCTATTTGAAGAAAAAATAGTTTTTTTGAAATCATGAATTTTTTTATTACCGTGGCATCTTCTGATCTTATTTTACAGTATACCTGCAGAAAAATGTACTAATTTCATTGTAAAGATGTGTAGGTAATATTATAACACTGTTATAAACAGATATGGAAAATTTAGAGATTCCATATCCAAGATAGTAAAGTTTCAATGCAAAACATGTAACAAAGATTTGTTAACAGTACTGATAACTACACGTTTTGGACAGATCTAAAAATTTGCTTACATTATTATGGAAGACCTGTTTGCAGTATTTGAAGAGACGCTTTGCCATGTATCGAAGTTCTAGAAACTAAATACCTTTTTACAACAATTTAAGCAACCATTATATTAAATTTATAAATTATTGATAACAGTTAAATACTTTCTCAATTACGTACTAATGCCTGCAACAGGAAGGTGTCTTTCTTTCCCTCTCTTTCGTATAATTCGTTCTTATTGTGGCGTACTATGGCTCGGTATATCAACAACACTGCGTTTGACTGCATACTTTATCTCTATCTTTCCGTCGCTCCGTCGCGGTCGCACTAGCCAAACACACGAACATGGGCCGAGCAAGCATGTGTGATAGCACGTTTGACAGCCGAGGAAGGTATCAATGCGGAATTCATCATCGTCCGAATTTGTCTTGCATAAGAGCCTTTCTTTTCTTCGTTCTGTCTGTCGCGCTCGCAGTGCTCGCAGAGCTCGCACTACGATCGCCGAGAGTAAGTGCGACGGTATGTTTTTGCCGGCCGCGGCGACTCTTTCATTTTATTCGAAACATTTTTCTAATCACTTTATCGGGCATTTATGTCCAATATTTGATCCCACAGTGTCGCTGAATTTTAATTAAATAGAAATGGAATAATAATTAGATATTTCTTATTCATTCATTTCGAGTTATGGATATCCCCATGTTTCAATATTTTGCGAAATTTATTCCTTATTTACCCAGACAATATTGTAACGTCTAATAAATAATTGATCAACATATTATAATTGTCATACTATATCAATTTATTCAAAATCTATGATGGGATAAAGAATTAGCAAGAAATATTAAATGTCCGATAAAATAATTCGAAATGTCCCGAAGAATACGAATGAACGATCGCGATCGACGAAGGCGCACTGACACACCTGAGCTCGGCCATCGTCTGTAAGCCGCGATCGGAGTGCGTGCGCGACAGGCAGAAGGAAGGAAGGAGAAGCTCTTATGCGAGAACAATTCGAACCACGGCGAGAACCGCGTTTGATGCCTTCCTCGATCGACGATCGCGCTCTCACAGATGACTGTCCGGCCTAAATCCGTGTGCCTCGATAGAATGAGTGCGACGGAGCGACGAAAGGAAAGAGATGAAGTAGTTGTTATCACTTGTTACTATGCTGCGACATACGTCAGAGAGAGAGAGAGAGAGACGAAATATTAGAAAGAAAGGGCACGAAAATCACTGAGGTGAAACAAGCATTAACAGTTGTGGATACCCGCGCGCCCCCCGTTCCCCGCAGTGAAACCATTTATGCTGTTGATTGTACTTGGCCAGAGACAAGACCTTGTTTCTTGATTTTTCCCGCATGTCTCCAACATATTACATATAAAAATCTACATTACCGACAGAAAAATTAACGTCGCATGGTACGAAAATCTGTTAGTTCGGTTTGACACCGACAGAACTTGCATGATCGTTTGTGTGACACTGGAAAAGACGAAGCAGACGACTTATGGCATAAAAAAGACGTTCTTTTGACATCAAATATCTCGTTACTGGGTGGACCAATGTTTTTGTAATTAGTCTCAATCGACTCGTCTCGATGCTCCGTATAAGAATATCATCGCACTTTTTGCGAAATTTGCCGCTTTCATGCCGTTTGAATACCCCTAAAACCTCGATCTAATATTTCCGGAATAGAGTCAAGGTCTTGCCCGATGGGTTCTGTTGTACTTGGCCCGAGACAAGACCTTGTCTCTTGATTCGTTGATCGCTGCGATCAAAGCCCAAGCTAAAGGAACTCCATTTCGTCGGCGAATCGTTCTTTTAAAAAATCTACCGGGTGTACCCTTCGAAGGACAGGTGCCCTATTACAGTTGCGTTTCATTCTTACTTGTTAGATTTAGACATGCATGCCCTAGGCATCAGTATTCGACGTGCTATTGGGGTCAAATGTAAATATAACTCTGAGATTGAAACCGAACATCTCCGCTTTTCCTCGCTCCACTTACGCTGTTACGTGAATAATAAATTCGCTTATGGTAGCCAACAAATTCTGTACTTTGTTATTCCACGATAGCGTCGGCGTCCTTTGTTTCAAGTCGGAAGTTTTGTTTCGGCAAACAGCCGTCGTCATAGAAACGGTAAAAAACCTTTCTGTAAGTTTGTCCAATGTAATTGCGTTAAATGAGTTTGAACATTTAGTGCGGTAATCAGACGTGCGTTCAAACAGTTCATTCGGTTAACTGACGGGAGGAATTAAATGAAATTGTAATATATAATGAGTTAAGTAACGAGTGGTCGATTGCGAATTAAATGGGTATTGTGAGTCAGTAATTGTGGATGTTGTTCGTGTGGCTTGGTGTTTGTAGATTTATACCATAGGTGCTTGAATGCTATTGGCGTTATGTAAAAGCGTCTCGACATACGTTTGTACGGCAAATGTTAGAATATTGAGAACTACAACTTTGAAAACCAAGAAGTGCTGATTCAGGTATCGTCTTAAAGTACCGTTTACTCTTTTACCCATGGCACCTCAAAGACGTGAATTCTTTATCCCACTTCCCCATAATCATCTTTCAGATAGCTGTGACTGTGACATGCAAATCCTTAAAGATGGTAAATTCTAATAAAACCCGCGCTGTTTTATAATAATTAGAAACGTTTAAAATTAAATGAATACAATGCAGTTCTTAAATTTTTTAACGCAGTACAACTGTTTCCAACGAAAACGTTACAATTCCATTGCTAATTGCCAAGATGTGAATTTTTGAGAGAATTGCAATGCTTTAATATTGGAAGAGATTGGTACTTTTTAAATGTAAAACTTTAAGAACGTAAACATTTTGGATAATACAGTAGGGCCTGTTTTTGTGTGGTGGATAGGGACCGCATAAAAAAAATCGCACAAAAAAAATTCAGAAATTTCATAAATACTTGCAATAATAAACAATTTTATACAACATACTAAACAAAATTTTTTTTATGCGGTGGATAGGGACCATATAAAAAAAGTCGCACTTAGAAAATACGTCAATTATTTAGGAAATACCTGAGAAACTGCATCCAAACAATATAAATAATTAAATTACACACGAAAACATTTTAAAAACATTTAATTTTTCATTTTATACATGGAGAAGTTTTCAAAATACACATTACATAATACACTTCTAATCGTCGCAATCCAAAACCCGCATCTTCTTGTGACGAATTGGTTCAAAAACGCTTTCGTCACTTGAAGATTCGACGTCAGTGACCAGTTGTTGTGAAGACGGTCGATTGGTCAGTTGCTCGTAAACGTCACGATAGCCAGATATGCATGATCGAAGCTCCTTTTGGAATTTCAATCTCCTTTCGACATTGGTATCTATTTTCAGAAAATGCTTTTCCAATTCAGCGCAAAGTTGCATCCCTGCATATATATTTTCCGCTGTAATCGAATCTTGCTCTGTTTGTTCGTCTTCACAAGCTGCCAAATTATTGAGAATGTCAGTATCATTGAGAGTTTCGTCCTCGATCATTTTGTCCAGATCATTTTCGCAGAAAGAGTCAAAGCCTTCTCCGCTGATATTATGTGCGAGCTCTGTAATTTCCGATAGTAATGTGGACGTGTTTTCGATTGCATTTCGATTTACAACACATTCAGGCCAGATCGTTTTCCAGCACGAATTTAATGTGTGTTGTTTTATTTGTCCAATTGCTGCAGAAGTATGGTTTGTACAATCCAAAATTGAGAATTTCTTCCAAACTTGAGTCAGGCTTGCTCCATCGGTTTCTAGTTTTTGCAAAACGTAGCTGAAAGTTAATTTAATGTACTGTTTTTTACAATTAGCTATTATGCCCTGATCTAATGGCTGTATAAGGCTGGTCGTATTTGGTGGTAGAAACACTATTTTTACATTGGGATGCTCTATTAAAGGATGGCTGGGTGCATTGTCAACAATTAATAATATTTTAAAGGTAAGACCCATGTCTGCCATGTATTGCTCAACTTTTGGCACGAAGCAATCGTTGAACCATTTTGTAAAAACAGTTGATGTGACCCATGCTTTTTTATTTGCCATGAAATGCACGGGATATTCAGCTAAATTTCTGCCTTTTAGCGCACGTGGATGTAAAGCTTTATGTATAAGTAACGGCTTTAATATTTTTGCACCGGAGGCATTACTGCAGAGAAGGAGTGTGATGCGGTCCTTTGCAGCTTTGAAACCACTTGCACTTTTTTCAGATTTTGCAATGTAAGTTCGACTGGGCATCTTTTTCCAAAATAACCCAGTTTCATCTGCATTAAGTACCTGATCTGGGCAATATCCACCGTCATCAATTATTTTCGCTAGTTTTTCGCGGTAATTATTAGCAGCCGTTTCATCGGCGGACGCTGCCTCGCCTTGTATTTTCACATTGTGAAGTCCGTTTCGTTGTAAAAACCCAGCAAACCAGCCATTGCTCGCAGAAAATTTCAGGTTTTCTATAGAGGATGACGAACTAGATGGTTCTGAATCCTTCAGCTGATTGAAGTACTGTTTTGCTTTCTCTTTAATTAACAGTTTTTGAATGGGGATTCGTTTTTCGTCAAATCTTTAATCCACAATACGAGAGCCTTTTCCGTCTTCTCTATTACAATGTTTCTCGAATACGATGCTAATTTAGTGCTTTCGTTCGTTGCACTATTGATAGTTTTATTTATTTTATTCGCACGTTTGTGGATGGCTCGTACAGGGGATTCACCCACATTAAATTCGTTAGCAACAGCTGTGGATCCTTGACCATCTGCTAGTTTTTTTAATATTAAAGTTTTTGTTTCCAATGGAATTGTCTTTCTTTTCCCCTTTCTTTGGCTACAGTTATTCATTTTAATGGAGTACTTTTGTCTAAAAATAAAATAAAAATCATAAAAACTATATACAAATAGAAACAAAAGTAATTAATTTATTTACCTTTAATCCAAGTGTTGGGTTCCACCAAAAATTACCCGCTGGTTCGGTGATAGCGGAATTGGATATTCCAAAGGATGCTTCTTGATTTCAATAAAACTATCTCGCGTAACTCGGTATACTATCGCTGTTCTATCTCTGTTATATCTCTGTTATATCTAATCCGCATGGCCAAAAACGCTTCTTATATATTAATTTCATGTTTCCCTCTCTTGGAGGTGTAAGGCCCAAGCGGAGAGTTGGAAGATTCATATTGGAGGAAAATCTAAAAGTCTAATGCAGAATTCCACCCTCGTGGAGGAGTAACGACAGGAATGAAAACAAAGGATAGATCAAAATAGAACAATCGTGTGGGATTCGTGTACCCTGCAGTTCAAAGCCCTTTATCGCGGCGTGTGGAGTTCACTCGATACGTCTTCCTATCTCTGTTGATTCTTTAACGAACTATGATGATACTAAGAAACGGATTTGTTAGCGCTTTGCTTCTCAGAGGCTCAATTATCCCGCGATGAGTTATCACTGCACCTTTATCGTCGATACTTCGACGCAGAATGTTGGGATTATTTGCGGTGCACGAACGAGAGGAAAATATCGAGTTTGCTGGTAAAATCGGAGTCGTTGCACGTAGTGCGACATACGTGCGAACGAATCCAATCTATGGGTGGGAACAATAACGGAAGTACGGTTCGCTGCTATCGCAAGTAGTACGTTTATAAACAAATGTATCGCAACGTGCCTCGCAAAGATATGTATGGACGTGTGGATTGTGCTTCTTGTAAACTAACCGATAAGAAGATGTTCCTCGCGGATTCAGTGAATTTGTTGCCATTTTGTTATGAAATTCTTTGGCCGTCGTAAATAAGTGTGGAACGATATAAAATTGAACAATCTTTTAAAAATATAAGGCATAATAAAATTCAAACCATTGAAATATTGGAGCGAATACATATACATTAATTTGTGGCCGAGTTATCAACGAAAAGCGGTAGCCAATCAGAGTGCTTCGTTGGGCCCGACGGCGCGACAGTAGACGTTCTGCACCAGTAGGGTACTGTACCAGTAGCAACTGTCGCGGGTTTCGAGACGAGTCGATTGAGACTAATTACAAAAACATTGGTCCACCCAGTAACGAGATATTTGATGTCAAAAGAACGTCTTTTTTATGCAATAAGTCGTCTGCTGCGTCTTTTCCAGCGTCACACAAACGATCATGCGAGTTCTGTCGGTGTCAAACCGAACTAACAGATTTTCGTACCATGCGACGTTAATTTTTCTGTCGGTAATGTAGATTTTTATATGTAATCTGTTGGAGACACGCGGGAAAAATCAAGAAACAAGGTCTTGTCTCTGG
Organism: Mimumesa dahlbomi; assembly: GCA_917499265.3. Lineage (NCBI taxonomy): Eukaryota > Metazoa > Arthropoda > Insecta > Hymenoptera > Crabronidae > Mimumesa > Mimumesa dahlbomi. The sequence goes on along the minus strand of OU824118.1, from coordinate 1,375,788 downwards.
CCAAGTACAATCAACAGCATAAATAGTTCCACTGCGGGGTACGGGGTGCACGCGGGTATCCACAACTGTTAATGCTTGTTTCACCTCAGTGATTTTCGTGCCCTCTCTTTCTAATATTTCGTCTCTTTCTCTCTCTCTCTCTCTCTCTCTGTCTCTCTGACGTGTGTCGCAGCATAGTAACAAGTGATAACAACTACTTCATCTCTTTCTTTTCGTCGCTCTGTCGCACTCATTCTATCGAGGCACACGGGCTTAGGCCGGACAGGCATGTGTGAGAGCCCGATGGTCTATCGAGGAAGGCATCAAACGCGGTTATCGCCATGGTCCGAATTTTTCTCGTATAGGAGCCTCTCTTTCCTTTATCTGCTGTCGCGCTCGCACTCCGATCGCGGCTCACTCTTTGCTCTTGGCTCATTCTTTGGGACATTTCGAATTATTTTATCGGATATTTAATATTTCTTGCGAATTTTTGATCCCATCATAGATTTTCAATAAATTGATATAGTGTGACAATCATATGTTTCTCAATTATTTATTTACAGTTCCAATATTGTCTCGGTAAATAAGGAATAAATTTCGCGAAATATTGAATTCTGGGGATTAATATAATGCGAAATGAATGAATCAGAAGCATCTAATTATAATTCCATTTCTATTCAATTAAAATTCAGCGACACTGTAGGATCAAATATTGGACAAAAGTGTTAAATGCGCGATAAAATGTTTCGAATTAAATGAAACAGTCGCCGCGGCCGGCAAAGACACACAGTCGCACTTACTCTCGGCGATCGTAGTGCGAGCACTGCAATCACGACAGACAGAACGAAGAGAAAAGAAAGGCTCTTATGCAAGACAAATTCGGACGATGATGAATTCCGCATTGATACCTTACTCGTCGTCAAACGTGCTATCACACTTGTTTGCTCGGCCTACGTTCCTGTGTTTGGCTAGTGCGAGCGCAACGGAGTGACGGTAAGACAGAGACAAAGTATGCAGTCAAATGCAGTGTTGTTGATATCCCGAGCCATAGTACGCCACAATGAGAACGAATTATACGAAAGAGAGGGAAAGAAAGACACCTTCCTGCTGCAGGCATTAGTACGTAATTGAGAAAGTATTTAACTGTTATCAACAATTTATAAACTTAATATAATGGTTGCTTAAATTGTTGTAAAAAGGTATTTAGTTTCTAGAACTTCGATACACGTCAAAGCGGCTCTTCAAGTTTCTACAAACTTGTTTTTAGTACATAATCAAATTGTTCTGTAAACAGGTCTTCCACGATAAAGTAAACAAATGTTTCGGTCTGTCCAAAACGTGTAGTTATCGGTAATGTTAACAAATCTTTGTTACATGTTTTGTATTGAAACTTTACTATCTCGGATATCGAATCTCTAAATTGTTCCGTATCTGTTTATAACAGTGTTATGATATTACCTACACATCTTTACAATGAAATTAGTACATTTTTCTGCAGGTATACTGTAAAATAAGATCAGAAGATGCCACGGTAATAAAAAAATTCATGATTTCAAAAAAATTATTTTTTCTTCAAATAGGTTGTTGAAGTATAGGTTAGTTTAGAGGACACGATGACGTTGTTGTATGTAAATTGGAAAACATTTTCAAGGATATATATAGGACCATATTGAAGTTCTCAACGTTCTAGAAATCAAAAGCATTCTTCAACAATTCATGCAAACAATTATTTAAAATTTAGATATTTTTACTCAGATGGTTTTTGTGTAATTAAACCGTTTTTGTACACTTCTATGTTTATTATAATTGTTTAATTAAGAACTTAAAAACAAAACGTATACAAATCCTGCACTATCTTGCAATAGTTAAATGTTCAATATTTCGGTAATTCCTTCAAATGTATTTCCTTTTTCAATATTACCCCCAATATATGCAAGTTATTAAACAATTTCTAACATTCTGCGAGAACCTTGTATACTTGACCTGAAACGTACCTATCGATTGAAATTTTCCTGGCTCCGGAAGAGTCTCTGATTTTTTTGTATCACTTCTTCAAAAAACATTTTGAAATTTTATAAATACACAATTCTTATTACAATATTTCTTTAAAGGAAAATTTGGTATATTCCTTCATATCATCGTATATCATCATCATATCACCATATTAATCAGATCCGTTTATTCCATTACTTTCCGACATTCTGTTATTCCTCCATTCCTGCATTCCCTTATTTATTCCCCTGATTTCTTTATTCCCTTATTTCTTTAAAAACAAGTATTTTAATAAAAGCAATACTACACTTAACAATATTCTACGAATGAAGTGAAATCAGCAAAAAGCATCGAAAATGCAAAGCTATGGGCCAAGTACAAGAGGATGTGACTTTGGAATAGCTTTCTCGTTAACATAAACTTGATTATACGATGTATTTGAAATCGAACATATGCGAGCAAGTACAAATCATTGTACAGCATCCACACGATGCTATCGCTAAGTAAATATATTAAACTAATTAAATTTCCCAAAAAATGATTTCTCCTCATTTAATGAATAAATCTGTTTATTGCTCGATTAAATGTACTTGGTGGCCCGCTTTTTACGAAGGTTCGATGGTGAAAAATAAGCCTAAATACTTCGGGATGTTCGACATTAAAAAAAGAGTTGTTAAAACACAGTATAAAGCGGCCTTCTTATTGTGTTGAATGAAAATCCTCTAAATATCTCATGACGTTTCCTTTTAATTTACGTTATCATGAATCGTTGAAACACATGGCAATATGCATGTGTAATTTTCTCTCAGGCACATCCAGATTATTAACTTGTTAAATATTTCCACTCAGATGCATCCGGATTGTTAATTTAGAAATGAATACAAATATCTGTAACGTTACATTTTGGACATCAAGCTTCGTAAAAAGCGGGCCACCAAGTACATTTAATCGAGCAATAAACAGATTTATTCATTACATGAGGAGAAATCATTTTTTGGGAAATTTAGTTAATTTAATATATTTACTTAACGATAGCATCGTGTCGATGCTGTACAATAATTTGTACTTGCTCGCATTTGTTCGATTTCAAATACTTTGTATAATGAAGTTTATGTTAACGAGAAAGCTATTCCAAAGTCACATCCTCTTGTACTTGGCCTATACCTTTGCATTTTCGATGCTTTTTACTGATTTCTTGTTCTTCTGAGATTTTGTAGCTGGGAATATTTTCATTTTCTATTTGGAATTTCTGTGTTTCGATAAGTTGCGTTAATGTTGATATTTGAACGAGAATATCTGAAATCTATATACATTTGTGGATTCATTAAACAGCAAGTGCAATCATTGCTGCGAGAAATTATCCCTGCAGAGAATGAGTAATGATTAGCATATACAAAGTGAATTAAAAGTTACACAAGTATTGCAGTAGTAGAATAAACGTTCATTTATCACACATATTAATTAGTTAAATGCTCATTCATTCCCTTCAACAAGTATTTATATTTGTTATCTGTTTTTATTTTACTCGGCAATTAAATCCTCTCAAATTATATTTTCATATCAAAATTATAATATGAAATGATTATTTTCAATGTTATCTTCTGTTTTCGATTACCTATTGTAGTGAATTTTTTAAATAATATTTGATACTGCATTAGTGATTCACCACTAAAGTGACGTTTTATTGATTAGAAGCTTAGAGAAAGATGTAAATAACTGCTGGAAAATATAATTACTGTCGTTTCCAACGTAATATTACTTTCAAACGGAATATATGAATGTGTTATCTCTTAGACGCAGAAGAAAAGAATTGCTTCATGGTGCATTCATGTTCAGCAGCTTTGCCGTGCAGAACATATGAAGATCGCATAATGCGCAACATTAAATGTTACCGTAACACTTTGTTACATACAACATAATTTCGCTTCGCCCAGAACTACTACAGTCCGTACAAAATCGAATAAATATCAGCCGTGGAATAAAATAAAATTAGGTTGCAAACTAATCTCGAAATACACGCTGTTTCGATTCAACATTTTCTACAAAAATTGACGAACAAATTTATTTATTTCAACGACGACAGAGATGAAAGTATTTTCAGAGAAATATTAACAATAAAGTAATTATTGGGCATTTTTCAAAGAAACTTTTAATCTTTCTAACGCAGGATTTTTGTGAAAAATTACTTTCATCTCTGCTAAAACCGATGATATTTTGAAGAAAAACGCGACTTCCTTTGACGCGTGGAAAGAATTTTGAAAAAATGTACCGCACGTGTTATTACGTCCCGGTGCTGCCTTCGTAGGCAAATTTATTTTCGCAACCGTAAAATATTGAAATTTTTTCCGCCGTTTTGTCAGCCGCTGAAACATTATCAGCGGCGTGCTAATGAAATCGGACGAGACAGAGATCGAGCCGGGTTTCCGCGGGCAAAGTTAATACATAGGAGAATGACAAGTGAGAAGAATTTCATTAGACGCTCCGTGTAATAAGTACAACGTTGGTAATGGAAGTCATCAGTGAGTAAGGAGAGACATCTGTTATTCGGTTATTACGGTCTGCCCTCATTGCTATAGCTCGATCCAATTTTCTTGCCGGGTTCAAAGCAAAGTAACAAATTCAAAATTTCTCGGATGACTTTCAGCCTGATAATTTAACTCTCATATCAGTCGGCTGGATGGAAATAAATATTTGACGGATATCGTTGAAGAGAACATTTCAATTAGATTGAGGATAATTAAAGGAAATAATGAGAAATGTATTTTAATTACCATTCGTATGTTCGGCACAATCAGTGTCACTTTTACGAATTATTTAAACGTAACGTGTTGTCACGCACAAATTGTGGCACCCAATATTTTTAATTAATTCCCATAGGAAAGAGTAATTAAATAATGCGAAAATTTGTGTTTTAATTATTTGAAGATGTTGTAAACTTCTTGTTTCGATTGTTAACATTTGATCGTGCAAAGCTAACCCCTTCCTAACCTCATTATCCTTCAATGTACGCACACAAATGTGTCAGCTCTCCAATAACATTTAGTAGATTCCTTGAATCTCGTTAATTTTGGAAAATTCGACAAAATGATCGACGAAACGTCCGGATCAGCGCTACTGCAGACTGCAAATTTGGAAAAATTGAAAATAGATAGAATGAATGTATGGATCGAGAATTACAATATAAATCCAAGATGTTCATGCAATCATTTTATTCATACAAGGTTCGTAAATCGTATATGGAAAATTTCATTCGGCTTCATGTTTAACAAAGGATGAACGATGATCCGGTATTCGACAGTTAGTATGATCGGCAATTCGTAAAATAAGTGCTGCGGAAAACGTTTCCATAAAATGTGTAATGTTTGTTGAATATTAAAATCTTACACTAAATAGACATTACATTTTCTGTGATGTCATTGTCAGTAACTTTAAAGCGAGATCAGGATTTTAATCAAGTGGACACTTCTGATAGAAGAATACTGATCGAGCTTTTCAACATGACACTCCCCTTATTACGATTTTTTATGAAAATCATGACTATCAGAAACTTATTACAATGTTAACGCATAAATTTGACTCGCGTGAAACATTACGCCCAATCTTTATAATAAAACTATAATTTCTTGAACTAAACAGTTAAATAACTAAAGTAGTGTTTTATGATCTCTACATTTACTATATTAAGTTTAGTATAAATTGCATCGATATTAGGTATAAAATCAAAAATTAATATAAACCACATTTTGCAGTGGCAGTCATAAAATTTCAATGTATATGTATTTAATAAACTAAAATTCCATTAATAGATACAAGTATCATGAAAAAAGTATGCATCAGCGTGAGTTATGCTGTTAAATATTAGTTTTTCGATGGAATATATTTGAGTTCTTTCAGATTTAAACAAAATAAACGTTTGCAGTGCGAGAAAACGTACAATTATTTATCAGACATGTGGGAAAATATATTGAAGAAATGGGGTTTTGTTAAAATCTTTGGATGAGCCTCCAAGTTTGTAGGAATAATTAACTGTATTTAAAATGATCACTAAATCTAATCTCGCAAAACTCACAATAATGGACACTCAGTCCTTTACTCACAAAACTCGCAATACTCGCAATACTCTCAATATCTCTCGCAATGTTCCTCCACGCGCTCAACTCTCATTCTCCTCGCTCTCCCATCATTCGCTCGCTTATACACTCATTTTCTATCTTTCTTACTCTTCATTCATTTTCACTCGCACTTCATCCATCTCACTCACTTTCTTCACTCTCTCACTCACACTCAGCCCTTATACCTAGGACAAGAGCCTACGGACCGCCGCCGAAGAGTCGACCGGGTTTTCCCATGAAAACGCCCATGGTGGTCGCTCTTCAACCGCTGCCCTTGTCCTCCATAAACTCGCATTCTTTCCCGTTCAAAATAACATTTGGCAGACACTCGTTTACTCATTCACAACATTCGAATTCACCCGACACTCAATCTGCTTATTTCTAGAATCCCACAGACATAAACATAAATATTAGTAAACATCGATATTTAAATTGATCGATTTTTAATTTAAACATTGGTCGCTACACCTCATTGTTCAGAATCCAGCTAGCCGAGAAACGCTATGAAGAGAGTTCAAAAGAGGCTCGGACAACTAAGAGGATAGCTGCTACAGCCCAGCAGGCACTTTTCGAAGAAGAGAAAGGTTCCTTATAGGGCTTGGGATAGCAGATTAATTGTAAGTATGAAAATTGTTGCGTTATAAGAAAAAAATCTGTAGTTAAAACTTTAAACGTGTTTTTCTCAGAACGACATTTCTCAAATTTGCTGCCATTCTAACTCGAATGCAAATCATAGAATCATCTTGAAATTTTTTGAACATACTCAGTACATGTTTTACTATACAATGAACCTCCAGTTTTTAATTACAACAAAAATTGTCACTTTGCCATGCAAAAAACGGCCAATATATCGGGCAAAATTCAACATTTTTTTTCAATACTTCGCCATTTTGTCAAATTTTAATATTTTTTTCAAACCCGAAGTTCATTGTAGGGGAAATATCTTCTAGTTGAACAGGCATTTTGTATTTTTTATTTCAGGCACTCTTTCAGGCGCCAATTGTGTCAGCAGTTGAGCAACTTGTTTTTTTGACCCCAGGCAGATTGCGCATAAGTCTGCCAAATTTAAATATGTTTACTTAAAAAAATTCATGTAATAAGTCAACATATACAAGAATATATCCTCCAAGTTTAAACAAATTTGATGCAATAGTTTTTATTTTATAAATTCCAGAAAATCGCCTAATTTTTCGCATGTCACACTAGTATAGCCCCTTAACGTAAATGAGAAAAATAAATTCATTTCCGTCATTAACTTAAAAATTATTTCTTTGTTAGTCCCCATAGTAAAATAACCATTACCCGTATTCAAGTATAAACCAAAGTAAGTTCTATTCAACGACCTAGAAATAGATATACCATATTATTCACAAATTGGCGCTGGAGTTAGTGTTGAATACGTAAGCTTCTAATTTTCCGAGGATCATAGACTCTGCGAACCGACCTGTCTACGTGTGTAAGGGATTTATTATTGTTTTTATGACGATTTCAGAGCTCGATAAATTTACTCCCTCAAAGGAGCCGCTATCTTTTCGGATATGACGCGTATGATTTAAATCCGCAGTGGTTCTCACCTGGCCGCTTTCCGTAGAGCGCAAGTCAAGTGGCTTGGCTTTAGAGTGTTAAGTCGTCCGAATTACCCGTAATTACAATCCTTTGACTAGAAACGAACCGTCCCCTCGTCGGTGTGCGCGCGTTCTCCCACGGATAGAACGCGCAATTTAATAAATACACAGGGTTCCGCCGATGAATAAGCGACCGTCGCACAGTGGGCCGAAACGGCGAAAAACAGGACATGGGGTCAAAAAATGAAATTTTCGAAATTTGGAAATCTAATGATTGATTTGTGTTCAAAAATGTGTGCCCCGTATGGAACTCACCCTTTTTTTAAATTAACCACCAATAACATTGTAAAAATGAGGTTTAAAGTTGCTGGTCTGCCGCCCAATCGAATATCCGAGCGCGTGAAGCGGTATCTTAAAACGATGATATCATTATGATGGATTTGTTGTTTCCGAATTATAATTACAGTAATCGAAAGAGCAAGGTTCAACGATTACGAACGTTTTCTTGCTTTTGCCTTTTTCAAAAATTGTGTCTGAAAAACATGTATAAAGACACGAGCTATCGGGAAACCATTATTCAAATATTCACTTGGACTTTTAAAGAGTCTCAAAAGATCGCGGGGTTTAACTTACACCACTGTATTCTGCGTTTCTTCTACAGTTTAATACCCTGCAAACATCTCATCCGTCCGGGTCCGTCTGCGGAAATGATTAAACATTAATTATTGCGCGGCGAGCGCGCCGATGCCACGGAATCAAGTATTCGAGCGCTAGTAGAAATTCTGCACCAGTAGGGTACCGTACCAGTAGGAGCTGACGCGCGGCCGGGCCTAACGGAGCCCTCTGAGTGACTGTCGTTTTTCTTTAATAACTCGGCCACGGATTGAGGACAATGAGAATGTTACATCCCTATATCAGGAGACAAGGTCTTGTCTCGGGCCAAGTACAAGACCCTTGACTCCATTCCGGAATTATTACATCGGGGTTTTCGGGGTATTCAATCGACATGAAAGCGGCAAAGGCCCTAGGGGTCTAAGCACAGTGAATTTGCCCTTGAAAGATATCGGCACGATACTTAGAGAACTTTTAGGTACTAATAAGATAATAAGATCCCGAAAGTTTCAGATCTCTAACCCATTCGGTTTTTGAGAAAAAGCAAAATATGTAAAAATCAGAAAAAATGAATTTTCTCAGGAACGCGTGAATCGATAGATTTGAATTTTGGATATGTTTTGGGGGCTGATGGTAGCTTCTAGGGAAAAAATTAAGAGTTATATCGGTTAATAAGAACATCGAAAAAAATGGCGCTTTTGTTTTAATTTCGATTTTTAACTATGATACGATTCTGGCACAATTATGAAACCATTTTTTTCGAATTCCTCATCCATTTTTCTATAGATTTATGAATTTAAAAAATTTTTAAAAACGGTACGCCATATTATAAAAAAATAAAAACCATTTTTTATGCAAATATTTACTTTATTTATGTATTATAAGCCTGAATCTTTATTTCTCTCGCTTAGATATGTTTTTTAATCTTATTTAAAATAGTCAGTTCTCTTCAAATAACAATGATTACTTCTTTTTTGCCTAACAAGGGGAGGCTACAGCAATGCACTCGGATTGGATTTCAATGAGCTTTTAACTGGTGATTCTATGGTCAAAATAAGTAAACACGTGTCCGAGCGTTCTTGCAAATGCGCCCTGGTTTTTGAGAAAACGAGCGTCAAAGTTTTGGAGTGGGGGGTACACTACGCAAGTTGATTTGGCGCGATATAAGCCTTAAATGATTGTGTCACAGCATAGTAACAGTTAGCGAAGTGGTGAAGGCGCTCGCCTCGTAACGCCAAGGGCCTGGTTTCGGGTCCCCGTTGTAGTGTTGATTATTTTACTTTTTATTTTTCTTTTACGTTTCGTTTATTAGTATAACCCAACGAAATTGAATAGTTTATCTCTTTTAAAAACTAGTATTTAGGTAGTTTTAAAGGTTCGTCGTAAATAAATACTACATAAATTATATTTCACGATTAACAACATTTAATTGAATAGATAAATACCTGGGAATGGCGTCAGATTCACAACGGAAGAGTGTACTTTTTGAAAATGAAAATTAATATTTCGAGGTTTAAATACTAGTTTTTAAAAGAGATAAACTATTCAATTTCGTTGAGTTATACTAATAAACGAAACGTAAAATAAAAATAAAAAGTAAAATAATCACAACTACAACGGGGACCCGAAACCAGGCCCTTGGCGTTACGAGGCGAGCGCCTTCACCACTTCGCTAACTGCTACTATGCTGTGACACAATCATTTAAGGCTTATATGGCGCCAAATCAACTTGCGTAGTGTACCCCCCACTCCAAAACTTTGACGCTCGTTTTCTCAAAAACCAGGGCGCATTTGCAAGAACGCTCGGACACGTGTTTACTTATTTTGGCCATAGAATCACCAGTTAAAAACTCATTGAAATCCAATCCGAGTCCATTGCTGTAGCCTCCCCTTGTTAGGCAAAAAAGAAGTAATCATTGTTATGTTACGTATGAATCGTATGATTCCTACGAAAATTCTCAGCCTGGAATTTTCTCTTGGCGACACCCAGGCGCCTTAGTCCCCTTTTTTCTAACGAAGACAGGATACATTAAATGCGATATGCATGTAACCCTTGGCCTCTCGCCTAGGACGCTCGGATAGCTACACTTGAGACCCCACGCGATAAGGAAAACTCGAACGCGAGGGTCTACCTCCCCCGAAATTCCACAGTTTCCAACCGTCTTTTCCCCACAGCATCTTCTCTCCCACCATAGACCAAATTTCCTAAAATTTTCAATCCCCACTGCTTTTTCGACCTATATAAGGGCCTCGAAAATGCATCTCATCGGGTTATTCTCAGTACGACATTGAGCAAGATACTACGACACTAGGCCCAGTTCCTACTCGAGTTTCTTTAACCTTCGAAAGATCAGTCTTTTCATTGGCATTTATTTCAACTCTTGGTCGGAGTTCCCCCGTTTCAATTCACGTTAGAATCACTCGCGATTAGTTCGGAGTCATCATAATTGTGAAGTCTCGTCAACAGTCACTGCCTAAGGGTAAACATCTAGAGCTTTCAATTATTAATACATTCAATTAAACTCTTACACAAAACACTAAACATACTTGTATATATATTCAATTGAAAGAATATACTTGTTATTATTTTTACTAGAACATAAATTCAAGTGAAGAATTATTTCTAGAATTAAAACCTTTCCTCTCGAAGTAAATCTAAAGCATAATCGAGTAACGATCCCACAAATATTATTCACTCTAACCGCTCGGAGTGAAACAAAAGTTACGAGAGTTATTACTTTACGATCTTTACCGTAGCAGGTCAAAACCACAAACAGCGGGTGTCGGACTGCGCGTGCCTTTCGGCTTGCTTCCGTACCTGCGCGACCATTTGCAGTCCTAGCAAGTGCGTCGTTATTAACCAGAGAGTAGCACCTTGCAGTTAGTCTACAAGTACATCTACCTCGGGGAAATACCTTACCTAAAAACATATACAACCACTCTAGAGATCAGCGCCCTACGGTTTATGCCGTAGGCTCATCTGATTCTAGATTCCTTTTATTCCGATACACGACCAGCGCCCTATGGTTTATGCCATAGGCTCATCTGGCCTGTATCACTCCTGACTTCCTGTCATACCTGGATAAACGCCAGCGCCCTACGGTTTATGCCGTAGGTTCATCTGGATTTATTCATCCTCGATCTTAACCACTCTGGAGCCCAGCGCCCTACGGTTTATGCCGTAGGCTCATCTGGGTCTAGACTCCTTTTAACCGATTCACGACCAGCGCCCTACGGTTTATGCCGTAGGCTCATCTGGCCTGAATCACTCCTAAGATCCTCTCGCACCTGAGTGAACGTCAGCGCCCTACGGTTTATGCCGTAGGTTCATCTGAATTCATTCATCCACTACTCTAACCGCTCTAGCGGCCAGCGCCCTACGGTTTATGCCGTAGGCTCATCTGGCTCTGGATTTCACTCTTTCCAATACAAGCCCAGCGCCCTACAGCATCTACTGTAGGCTCATCTGGGTTGTATCATTCCTTACCTCAATTCAAGACCAGCGCCCTACGGTCTATGCCGTAGGCTCATCTGGTTTGAATTAAATATCATTTCCTAGAATCATACGTTGATTCGTAGCTCCCACTACTGTTGACGTACGATACCCCCTGCTACAGTAAAGTTTTAATAAGAGACGAATCCGCGTCTCATCACGTTCAAACTATAACGCTCGCCGGCCACGTATAAGAAACCCGCCCGGCTCGTAACAGTTATTTGAAGAGAACTGACTATTTTAAATAAGATTAAAAAACATATCTAAGCGAGAGAAATAAAGATTCAGGCTTATAATACATAAATAAAGTAAATATTTGCATAAAAAATGGTTTTTATTTTTTTATAATACGGCGTACCGTTTTTAAAAATTTTTTAAATTCATAAATCTATAGAAAAATGGATGAGGAATTCGAAAAAAATGGTTTCATAATTGTGCCAGAATCGTATCATAGTTAAAAATCGAAATTAAAACAAAAGCGCCATTTTTTTCGATGTTCTTATTAACCGATATAACTCTTAATTTTTTCCCTAGAAGCTACCATCAGCCCCCAAAACATATCCAAAATTCAAATCTATCGATTCACGCGTTCCTGAGAAAATTCATTTTTTCTGATTTTTACATATTTTGCTTTTTCTCAAAAACCGAAAGGGTTAGAGATCTGAAACTTTCGGAATCTTATTATCTTATTAGTACCTAAAAGTTCTCTAAGTATCGTGCCGATATCTTTCAAGGGCAAATTCACTGTGCTTATACCCCTAGGGCCTTTCCCCAAAAGTGCGATGATATTCTTAGAGGCAGCGTCGAGACGAGTCGATTGACACTAATTACAAAAACATTGGTCCACCCAGTAACGAGATATTTGATGTCAAAAGTACGTCTTTTTTATGTAATAAGTCGTCTGCTTCGTCTTTTCCAGTGTCACACTTTCGACTATGCGAGTTCTGTCGGTGTCAAACCGAACTAACAGATTTTCATACCATGCGACGATAATTTTTCTGTCGGTAGTGTAGATTTTTACATGTAATCTGTTGGAGACATGCAGGAAAAATCAAGAAACAAGGTCTTGTCTCTGGCCAAGTACAATCAACAGCATAAATGGTTTCACTGCGGGGAACGGGGGGCGCGCGGGTATCCACAACTGTTAATGCTTGTTTCACCTAGGTGATTTTCGTGCCCTCTCTTTCTAACAATTCGTTTCTCTCTCTGACGTGTGTCGCAACATAGTAACAAGTGATAACAACTACTTCATCTCTTTCTTTTCATCGCTCCGCCGCACTCATTCTATCGAGGCACACGGCCTTAGGCCGGACAGGCCCGTGTGAGAGCGCGATCGTTGATCGAGGAAGGCATCAAACGCGGTTTTCGCTATGGTTCGAATTTTTCTCGCATAAGAGCCTCTCTTTCCTTCCTTCCGTCTGTCGCGCTCGCACTCCCATCGCGACTCACAGACGATGGCCGAGCACAGGTGTGATGGCGCGCCTTCATCGATCGCGATCGTTCATTCATTTCTTCAGGACATTTCGAATTATTTTATGGGACATTTAATATTTCTGGCTAATTTTTTATCGTGTCATAGAATTTCAATAAATTGATATAGTATGACAATTATATGTTTTTCAATTATTTATTTAAAGTTACAATATTGTCTCGATAAATAAGGAATAAATTTCGCGAAATATTGAATCATGGGGATATACATAACTCGAAATGAATGAATAAGAAACATCTAATTATTATTCCATTTCTATTTAATTAAAATTCAGCGGCACTGTGGGATCAAATATTGGACATAAGTGTTAAATGCCCGATAAAATGATTAGAAAAATGTTTCGAATAAAATGAAAGAATCGCCGCGACCGGCAAAAACATACCGTCGCACTTACTCTCGGCGATCGTAGTGCGAGCACTGCGAGCGCGACAGACAGAACGAAGAAAAGAAAGGCTCTTATGCAAGACAAATTCGGACGATGATGAATTCCGCATTGATACCTTCCTCGTCGTCAAACGTGCTATCACACATGCTTGCTCGGCCCATGTTCGTGTGTTTGGCTAGTGCGAGCGCGACGGAGCGACGGAAAGATAGAGATAAAGTATGCAGTCAAACGCAGTGTTGTTGATATCCCGAGGCATAGTACGCCACAATGAGAACGAATTATACGAAAGATAGAGAAAGAAAGACACCTTCGTGATGCACGCATTAGTACGTAATTCAGAAAATATCAAACTGTTATCAATAATAATTTAATATAATGGTTGCTTAAATTGTTATAAAAAGGTATTTAGTTTCTAGAACTTCGATGCATGTCAAAGCGTCTCTTCAAATTTCTACAAACTTTTTTTTAGTACGTAATCAAATTGTTCTGTAAACCGGTCTTCCATGATAAAGTCGGCAAATTTTGCTGAGTCTGTCCGAAACGTGTAGTTATCGGTACTGTTAACAAATTTTTGTTACATGTTTTGCATTGAAACTTTACTATTTTGGATATCGAATCTCTAAATTGTTCCGTATCTGTTTGTAACAGTGTTATGATATTATCTACACATCTTAACAATGAAATTAGTATATTTTTCTTCAGGTATACTGTAAAATTAGATCAGAAGATGCCACGGTGATAAAAAAATTCATGATTTCAAAAAAATAATTTTTTCTTCAAATAGATTGTTGAAGTATAGGTACGTTTAGAGGATACGATGACGTTGTTGTATGTAAATTGAAAAACATTTTCAACAATATACATAGGACCATATTGAAGTTCTAAAATTTCTAGAAATCAAAAGCATTCTTCAACAATTCATACAAATAATTATTTGCAATTTAGATGTTTTGAATAAGATGGTTTTTGTGTAATTAAACCGTTTTTTTACACTTACATGTTTATTATAATTTTCGAATTGAGAATTTAAAAACCAAACTTATACACATCCTGCACTATCTTGCAATAATTAAATGTTTAATATTTTGGTAATTCCTTCAAATGTATTTTCTTTTTCAGTAGTACCCACAATATATGCAAGTTTTTAAACAATGTCTAACATTCTGCGAGAACCTTGTATACTTGACCTGAAACGAACCTATAGATTGAAATTTTCCTGGCTCCGGAAGAGTCTCTGATTTTTTTGTATCACTTCTTCTAAAAACTCTTTGAAATTTTATAAATACATAATTCTTATTACTATATTTCTTAAAAGGAAATAACGTTTAAAGGAAAATTTGGTATATTCCTTCACATCATCGCATATCATCATCATATCACCATATTCAGATCCGTTTATTCCTTGATTTTCCTACTTTCGTTTATTCCTTCATTCCTGTATTCCCTTATTTATTCCTTGATACCTGCATTCCCTTAATCTTTAAAAACATTATTTCTTTAAAAGCAAGTATTTTAATAAAACCATTACTATACTTAACAATATTCTACGAATGAAGTGAAATCAGTAAAAAGCATCGAAAATGCAAAGGTATAGGCCAAGTACAAGAGGATGTGACTTTGGAATAGCTTTCTCGTTAACATAAACTTGATTATACGATGTATTTGAAATCGAACAAATGCGAGCAAGTACAAATCATTGTACAGCATCCACACGATGCTATCGCTAAGTAAATATATAAAAAACTAAATTTCACAAAAAATGATTTCTCCTCATTTAATGAATAAATCTGTTTATTGCTCGATTAAATGTACTTGGTGGCCCGCTTTTTACGAAGGTTCGATGGTGAAAAATAAGCCTAAATAGTTCGGGATGTTCGACATTAAAAAGAGTTGTTAAAACACAGTATAAAGCGGCCTTCTTATTGTGTTGAATGAAAATCCTCTAAATATCTCATGACGTTTCCTTTTAATTTACGTTATCATCAATCGTTGAAACACATGGCAATATGCATGTGTATCTTTCTCTCAGGCACATCCAGATTGTTAATTTAGAATTGAGTACAAATATCTGTAACGTTACATTTTGGACATCAAGCTTCGTAAAAAGCGGACCACCAAATATATTTAGTCGAGCACTAAACGGATTTATTCATTAAATGAGGAGAAATCATTTTTTGTGAAATTTAGTTTTTTATATATTTACTTAGCGATAGCATCGTGTGGATGCTGTACAATGATTTGTACTTGCTCGCATTTGTTCGATTTCAAATACATCGTATAATCAAGTTTATGTTAACGAGAAAGCTATTCCAAAGTCACATCCTCTTGTACTTGGCCTATACCTTTGCATTTTCGATGCTTTTTACTGATATTATAATCGGAAGATTTGATGTTTGGGAACTCCGAAACGCGGAGATTCAATAGCTTTAAAGCATCGAAACATAGAAATTTGAATTTAAGTCAATTTAAAAATTTGACAAATTGGAGACCCAGAAATTTTAAAATATCCGATTATCAAAGATTATTCAATAACAACAATGTGCAGTCTTCATATTAACTGCGTTCGCTGTATTAAGGGGTTATATACAGTTAGAATTTTTTAAAAATCGATTTTTTTTTGTTTCATTTTCGTAATGTACATACATTTAAGTATACACACAGAAAGTTTCAAGTCAATTCGGCGATTATTGTCCAAGTTACACGCATATTTGTAAAGACGTGTCAGATTGTTTGAAAGTAGTTGGTCTACACCGAAAAAATTATTAGTTCCCCTTAATTAGTTCCGGCAACTAAATACAATTGTTGATATTTGCATAACTGAAATTGGTGTTGGCTCAATTACATTCAAATTTAATTTTTCCGACTTTGGTTGTTGTTACTAAATAATTTGAAGTTGCCTTTACTACAGTTTATATTACCGGCGTCTCAAACTTTGAATCCGTTTTTCTCCAAACTGTGTTTTCAAAGGCGGTGACCACGATTTCTCGAAAACGGCTGGACCGATCAGTTTCAAATTTTAACACAAGCTTGTTAACTATATTTTTTAGTAATTATTCGAAGGTTTCTTCTCACCGATGAATATTTTTTTTTATGAACAATTTAAGACTAAAATTTTGGTGAAAAATCGATTTTTTTTCTCTAGAAGCCGCCGTTTTGTCAAAAAATGTTATTTTGCTTATTCCTTCGATTAATTACTAGATTATACATTACTTTAACGAAATCCGTTTGGTTTTTTCATTTTAACCCTTTCGCGGCGAACAGCGCCTTTTGGCGCTCGCCTATACACGCTTCGCCTATGTATCGTGTCGTCCGCGCGAGCGATCTGCCACTGTCACGCTGACTGCTCAGAGCGCAATTCTTTTCGGAGCGCTCCGCCTCGAAAGGGTTAAAAGATTCAGTCCCGAGATATCGTGGTCACCGCAAAACGCTTTTTTTTTAGACGAGCTCCTGGAGATCGGCTATAACAGCTGTCAAAATTATTATTTTTACAAATAAAAAATGTTAAAATACAGTTAAAAGTTATCTCAATATCTGTACAAATTTTTACATTAATCAATTTAACTGTCTTTTCAGGAAAAATTCTTGAAAAATCGCTTTTTTTGCGCCTGCTAACTGTATATAACCCCTTAAGGCACCAGACCACGGTAAAATAAAATTTTTTCTCATTTTTTTTTCTTTCATTTTTTGAAAGATGCATTTGTTAAGAATGCTCTCGCCAAATTTTGTGAAGAAATTCGTGAAATTAATGGAGATACAGCATTTTATGTGAAACCGTTCCCAGCGCACGACCGACCGAGCGGCAGACGCGCGGCTGTTACACGGGTTTGCTACGTGGCCATCCTTTGTTGATCCCTATGAACCTTTAACCTCCCTTTAATTATTAAAGTTTAATATATTTCGGTTAATGTATTGTATTCGCTAGGAGGAAAAAGATGGGAAATTCCCGTTACTGAATTGAATAGAAACCCGGTAACCAAGCGTAGTAGATTCCGACACGAAAGAGTGAGTTGTTTTTCGGCAGTCGGACGATTCGTATCTATCATTCGATTTGTATTGTGTATTCTGTGTATCGTGATGAATAAAAAATCAAAAAAAAAAGAAAAAAACAAGGAGGCCCAACAAGAAGGAGTGATAGGAAACGGTCGAAATCGGGTCCACCTAATAGATATAAAGTGGAGAGAGAAGAGCGGAGAGCTAGCAGCAGCTCTGCGAAAAAGTTAAGCAGTGGCCAACTAGAATCTGTTACGGTGAATCCAAGTCTCGGGTACAGACTGGGTAAAGACAAGCTTCTTGAACAATGTCTAGGCGCGTTTCACCAGAATAACGAGTGTTTGAACTCTGTTATATGGAAAATTGCGCCAAAGACATCGCCGAGCGGCAGACCCACAGTTAAAACTGCCGCTAATATTACTTTAATGCTTTTCAACAAAGGTCATATTGGTCTCATGAATGTATTGGAGATATTGGAAATAAAACTTGGTGAAGCACTCTACCAATATTGTCTAAATATTGGTGAGAAACGGATATGCGACGCCGAGCACGAAGCCGAACACAACACGCATGAGTGTTATCTGCGTGCAAAACACGGAGAAAATGATGCGTCTCTAGATGCTGAGGAGCTGTTCTATGGTCCAGGAATAGCTGATTAATGGTGAGAAAGAAAACAAAAAATACATATATAAAATTTACTTCGTATGTCGAATTATCCTTCAGCAAAACTTTAAATGCGTTTTTCTCGAAACTACGTTTTTCAACACGGTTGACAGCAAATTTAAAAAACTATTCATCCGATTTGCATTTACTAAGTCTTAAAATGTTCGAAATTCCAGTCTCTATGGCACCACGTAGGGTTTTTTTTATAAAAGGCCTCCTTCTATTTTTTTTATTCCATAAACGATGAAAATTCTCTGTGAAAACGGAAAATAAAATTCGCTGGTCCGCCATTTTTTTCTTTTTTTAGATATCGAAATTCCCCTACGTAGGGCTATAGACCTATATGTCTAGTTTATGAATATATTTTTTTTGTATTTTTCCGATTAACCGTATGACCTAATTGCTGTCAACCGTCAAGCAGCAACTTCGTCGGAGAGTCCTTTTGGAAGCGGCGTACACCGCAAACTATTTTTAAGATTCCAATAAAAAAAATTGTATGGTGTCTTCTATATGTATATATTGAATATTCGTATGAATAAAAAGAAAATCATTCATCGTTTGCCTGAAAAAAATTATGAAAAATACACCCTTTTACCGCGCGCGCACCGTGGTCTGGTGCCTTAAGACGATTTTTACCAAAATGATCTACAAAATGCATGACAAAGCAGTATGTGATTTAAATTTTTTTTGACCGTTTGTATGCGTTAAAATTTTATGTTAGCCATTCGTATGAATTTTTAATAACCAAAAAATGTGATGGAAATCTACTTAAATTCTTCGAATAACGTATTATTTGCCGAAAATCATACGTATAGTGCGCAATTCACTTATTTTATTTAAAATTTGCAATACATAACTAACATAGAAATCGACAGAAGAGATAAAACGATCGGCGCATGAAAAACGCGCAATAAATATAAATCGTAAAACGCGTTCGACATACGGATTTGTTGTCCCATTAAAGAGAATTGAAAAATAAAAAATTTTATTGACAACCCATCGTTTCTGAAATTGAAAAATTAACGGGTTTATTTGGTTTGAAATATAATTAAAGGGAATTGAATATACTATCCATGCGTTTATTATATCAAACCTTTATTTTCCGTGATCGTTTCATTCTATTTTTCAAATAATTTTTCATTTCACACTTAATCCAATATCCGCACTCTCAATTACAATAATATTGGAAAATATTTCGGAAGCTGAATTACTTTGAAGACCATTCAATTTGAAAAAGGTACGATTGAATTTAAACAGAAATTGTGTTTGATCAGAAAACATTTTTAATATCATACGTACCACTAAAGCAATCTCGATGTTCTAAAATGCAGGGTGTAACATACCATCGGGTACCTTTTTTCAGAATCGATAGTACGCACCAAAAGGTGAAAAAAAGACCAATAAAGTTAGGTCCGAATATCACCCCCTATTGAGATACAACCGCATTTGTAAAAAATATTTAAAAAATTATATCTCCGAAATGGTAAGTCGGAAAGGAGCGGTTTTAATTGAAAAATGATCGGAAAAGATCAAAGTTTATTAAAAAAATGTAACTGCTTCGGTTGTTACAAAAACTTTGATTTTTTTCTATGATAGCGGTTGATTCAGCTTGAGAAAAATTCAGATAATGCGTCAAAACTTCCTTTTCGAAGACAACTTAAAAAAGGATTAATTTTATTATACGGTTTCGCAGTAAAAAATTTGTTACAATGCGTGCTACCGACGAACCTAATGCTACTGACGTCAGCTGATTCACATCTATTATTGTTGAAGCCCCAGCAGATTTAACGTATTTTGCCGATTCGACCATAAGGGGCAATAAACGACCTTAACGGTCAGTCCGGTCACATGGCGAAGAAAACGAGGGAAAGTCACTAATTAAAATATTTTAATACCTTCTGACGCGGTCAGAAAGTTCACCTTCCAGCACCATTAGGTTACCTGGAAAACGAACGGAAAGAATTCAACCAATCACTCCATAGTCAATTCTTCGTTAACTCCTTCATCCCTTCTTTTCCACCCTCTACACACTTTTCCGGACACATTCATTTTTTCGCAAGACATATTAGATACATTCAGTCAGTCGTACAATCAACAACAAATTTCAATTCTCTGAGTAGCCCTTCAAGTCCAATTTATACAGCGCTCAGTAGAGTTTTTATATAGTCACACTAATTATACATTCACTGTTAATTATTTCTAAGTGTTGTTAAGTTGTTATACATAGTTAATAAATATACTAAGTTCGAATACAATCTCCTCATTGGTGAAGCTTGAGGCAGGGTGCATTTTTTACAAAATAACATTTGCTCCGTTCACGATTAATATCCGAACGGAGAGTGAACGACAAGTTCACCCATTCACCGGAAGCGCCGAACATACAATTGGGAAGGTCGTCCAACATTCTACAATTATACGAGTATGCGTGAAAAATTGTAGATTGACCTGCGTGTCACGATAGGAGGTAGCATGGGGGTCCCTACTTTGATTTTGACGTGCAATTAAAAGTGCATTTTCCGTTCAGTAGACATTTTGCGGATTCGAAGTGCCTCGAAATACGTTAACCCGAACGACCAACGAGTCTTGAGAATGAGAATGAGAATGAGAATGAGAATGAGAATGAGAATGAGAATGAGAATGAGAATGAGAATGAGAGAATGGGAGAATGGGAGAATGGGAGAATGGGAGAATGGGAGAATGGGAGAATGGGAGAATGGGAGAATGGGAGAATGGGAGAATGGGAGAATGGGAGAATGGGAGAATGGGAGAATGGGAGAATGGGAGAATGGGAGAATGGGAGAATGGGAGAGAGAGAGAGAGAGAGAATTGAATTGAATTGAATTGAATTGAATTTATTTCGTCCTAGGGGACAGCCCCTCTAAGGACAGACGTAAGAGGCAAATGTACAAAATAGGCTCAGAGTACAGAGTGATCCTTATACATAAAACTAAAGCTAAAACTAAAACTAAAACTAAAACTAAAACTAAAACTACAACTAACAAACAAAATGAAACGAGGAATGTGAGAAGTAAAGTTACAAAATGATGAATGGCGATGCAGAAGTAAGAATGAAAATGGCGAAATGAAAAAATTAATGTGAAAGTGACAAAAAAAAATGAAAGTGGAGGTGAGAAACGAAAACGAAGACGATGAGCGACGAAAAGAGCAGGTGAGGCGAGCGAGGAGAGTGGGAGACGACTCCTAGGCCGCAAGGGATAAGAGGTGCCGGAAAAGACACCTCTTAAACTCCGCCCGCGAGGGGGCAGCGCGTACGGTAGGGGGAAGCGAATTCCAAAGACGAGCCCCGGCGACAGCAAGCGAATGAGCCATAGTCACTGTGCGATGCCTGGGAACAACGAGAGGACGAGCCGAGGTGCGCGACGAACAGCGCACCCCACTGTCACCCGAGAGAGTATACATGGCAGCGAAGGGATCATCGCGCCCAGGCACCGCAGGGTGAAGACGATCGAATATAAATAGGCCAAGAAAATATTCGCGACGCACCGATGGCCGGAGCCACCCAAGACGAGCGTATAGGGGGGAGACATGCGCATCCCAGGCGGCGCAGAAGATGAATCGTAGGGCCGCGTTGAACGCACGAGTAACGCGAATGTCCTCCACCACCCCGAGGTCTCGATAAACCAGCGAGCAGTAGTCAAGGTGGGGGAGGACTAGAGAGCGCACCAGTTCCACCTTGGCCCGAACCGGCAAGGCAAAACCATTCCTGCGAAGCAGGTAGAGCATCCGACGCACTCTACCACAGACAGAAATGGCATGCTCTCGCCAGTCTAGGGTCGGGCTGAGGACAACTCCGAGGGAATTGATAGAATTGGAGAGCGGTATAGGCACACGATTAACAATAACAGGGGGAGGAGGAGAGGAGTAAATAGAGTTAACAAATCGCGAGGAGCCAAGGATGATGGAACGAGTTTTGGACGGGTTGAGGGCTAAGGAGTTGCGGGAACACCACCCAACCAGACACTCAATGTTACGGTTGAGAAGCAAGATGGTGGACGGGAGGTCAGTTGGCGGACAATGCACATAGAGTTGTACATCATCCGCATACTTGACCATCTCAACCCCCGAGAGGACGGAGTTGATGTCCGCGAGGTAAATGGAGAATAGTAGCGGGCCCAGGATAGAGCCTTGAGGAACACCAGAGGTTACTGAGGACCAGGATGAAAGGGTTCCATCAGCGAAAACAGCCTGCTTGCGGCCAGAGAGGTAGAAATAAAACCAGTCGAGAACCGAGGATGAGAGGCCGAGGGATGCCAGCCTGACCATGAGGATCGCATGGTCAACAGAGTCAAAAGCCTTAGAAAAGTCCAAGGAGACTAAGACCGTGACCATGCGAGCATCAGTAGCCCGACGAACATCCTCAACCACCCGGAGCAGCGCACTCTGAGTAGATCGTCCTGCAACAAAGCCGTGCTGAGAGGGATCGTGAAGACCACGCGAGGAAAGGAAAGAAAGGAGCTGCCTGAGAACAATCCGTTCTAGGATTTTAGAGAACTCAGGCAGGATTGAGATGGGACGGAAATCAGCCGGAGAGACGGGAGAGGAGATTTTGGGAATGGGGAGAATGACGGCTGATTTCCATACATCAGGAAAGGTAGAGGTTGAGAGAGAAAGGTTGAAGATATCAAGGAGAAAGGGGAAGAGGTAAGGAGAGCAGAAACTGAGGAAGCGGGAGGGAAGAGAGTCAGACGGAGATGTAGAAGAAGAAGAGAAAAAGTAGAGGGAAGAAAGGGCTTCAGGAGTAACAAAGGAGAAATAGAAGCGAGATTCAGAGAAAACAGAGGGGGTGGGAAAGAGGGCAGAGGTGAGAGGCATAGGGGAGGTAGCCGACGAAGAGGGTCGGAAAAAAGAAGAAAAGTAGGCATTTAGACGAGAAAGAGTGACTGAAGGGGGAAGTTGTAGACGTGGGGAGGAACGTACAACACGAAGGGCTTTTAGTCTTCTCCAGGCATCGGCAGTCGAGGAGGCACCACTCAGAGACGCGCAGATGTAGTCCCCCCTAGCGGATCGGAGAAGGGCACATACCCTACTCCTCAGGAACTTATAGCGGGCCCCAACCAGGGGGTCTCCCGAGCGGATGTAGGCCCGTCTACAGGAGTCACGCTCTCTCATGAGAGAGCGGATCTCCAACGTTAGCCAAGGAGCAGGCGGCCTCCTAACTGGCATCTCACGGACCGGGCAAAACCGATCCAGGACACCCACGAGAGTATTATTTAGGACCGCAAGCCGCTGATCCACCGAGGAGAAGGAAGGAAGGAGAGATAAAGTGGGAGGGGGGGCTAGGAAGAAGGAGGAGAGAGATTGAGAGAGAGAGGTAGGGTAGTGACGACGCGATGTAAGAGAGGGTAAGGTACGACGGTGAGGAAAGAAGTAATCAAGATAAATAAGGTCATGAGAGGAAAGGAATGAAACTGGGTATTGCCCCAGGTTGGAGACACGAGAGGGGAAAGAGACAGCACAGACATCTATTAAGGAATGAGAGTGAGAGGTATGATGGGTGGGAGAGAGAGGCAGAAGGGAGAGTCCAAATGTGGCCACAGCCCGACTAAGGAACTGAGAATCGTGCGTGTCAGAGAGGAGGTCCGCGTTTAGGTCCCCCAGGATGACCACGTCACCCGCATACGACGATGCTAATGCGAGGATGAAGTCAAGGGGGGAGAGAGCAATATGAGGTGCACGATATATCACACAGAGGGAGAGAGAGACATCAAGGGAGGAGTTTGAGAGGACACCGACTAGGTAGTCGATGTCACCCGCAGGATGTGAGACAGAGGATTCTTTTAAGACAATAGAAAGAGAGTCAGAGGAGAACACACAGACACCGCCCCCACCCCTGGAGACCCGGTCTGAGCGCGTCAGCCTGTAACCTTCCACAGTAAATGCACAGTCGTCCATGTACGATTTCAGCCACGACTCCGATATGGCAATTACATCGAAGTCATGAGTGAGGATGAAATCCCGAAGTTCATCAAAGTGAGCTGGGACCGACTGGGCATTTACGTGGCACACACGCAGACGAGAAACAGGGGGGCGAGTCATACCAGGAGCAGAGGGGGGGGGGAGGAGTGGGTGACGGAGACAGAGGAAGAGGAGCTAGAGGAGAGTCAGGGAAGGAGGGCATTGACATCATCGTCAAGCCCAACCTTGATGGGAGGAGAAGAAGAATCAGAGAGAGAGAGAGAGAGAGAGAGAGATAGATAGATAGATAGATACGTTTATTTGCGTCCTAGGGATGGACCCTTTAAGGACGACGAACAGAAATAATACAAGAAAAATAAAATACAAATAAGCTTAAAACTAATATTAAAATTATACAAAGAAAACTAAAGACTAGGGAGAAAAAGAGAAAGATGAATAGAAAGTCATGAAGGGATGAATAGATAACGGTGTAATGAAAAACAAAATAGTAAGAGAGTGCGTGACGAAAAACGCAGAACTTAATCTAATGTAACTAATCTAAATCTAACATAACGTAGCTAGAAGGCAACGCAAGAAATAAGCTAGGGCTCGCAGACAGAAAAGAGAAGAGACAAGCAAAATGAGAAGCAGATGAAATAATATGGAGCAATAGATACAAATAATAGTAACAAATAAACAGAACTAAAAATCAAACAGAGAGAAAGAGAACGAGAGAGAAAATACAGGTAATAAGCTAGAGAAATGAGTGAGAGACTAACTGAAAGAGTGAACAAAAAGTATGAATAGAAAATTAAGAGGATGAAAAGAAAAGCGCATATACAGTGAATGAAACTAAAGCTATCAAACAGCTAAGATCATTCACCGCAAACATATCAAGAAGATGATAATGGATATAAACAGGAAGAAAAGTCAATATGCAGAAGAGAATAAAATAAAATAGTGCAAAAGATAGAAAAGCAAAAACAGGCGTTAGAAACAGACAGTACCGGGGCAGGTAAGGGAGATAGCAAGAGAAGATCAAACAGAACCACAAAACTAAATACTTCCATATGCCGCGGAAAAAACTGAGTGTTAGCGTGGAGATTTTAGGAACTGAGAGAGAGAGAGAGAGAGAGAGAGAGAGAGACTTTATTTTAGTCGTGGGGTACAGCCCCTCGAAGCACAGTACATACATAGTTATAAAATATATGCAAAGAAAAGAAAAGAAAGTAAACAACAATAATTAACATAGAAACATAGGAATAAGAGTAACAATAATAATAATATATTATAAAAATAATTAACACACAAGTAACAAAAATAAAAATTAAGGTGAAAAATAACGCAACGTACTTTGCTGTGAAAAAGGGAAGAAGAAAAGTGAAGAGAAAAACGTAAGGCGGCGCCTAAGATGCAACACACAAGAGGTGCTGATAGAGGCACCTCTTAAAAGCAGCCCTCGTGGGAGAGGAACGGACCTCAGAGGGAAGGTCGTTCCACAACCGGGCCCCCGCGACAGCCACTGACTCGCCCATAGCGACAGTGCGGTGTCTGGGCAGTGAGAGTGGACGAGCAGTGGTGCGACTGGATGATCTTGCTCCACTATCACCCGTGGAGTAATACATGGATGAGAATGGGTCCGGAGACCCAGGTGTACAGGGGTGAAGCCTGTCGTTAACAAAAACACCCAGAAAGAAGTCTCGCCGAGCGGCCGGACGGAGCCATCCTAGACGACAGTACAGACGGGAGGCGTGATCGCTCAGGGAGGCACCAAAGACGAACCTCAAAGCCGCATTGAAAGCCCGTGTGAGACGGACGTCCTCCACCACCCCAAGGTCGCGATAGACCAACGGACAGTAGTCAAGGTGGAGGAGGACAAGAGAGCGAACAAGTTCCGCCTTTGCGCGAGCCGAGAGGGCGAAACCATTTCGACGAAGAAGGTTGACTGTTCGTCGAATCATACCGCAGATGGAGATCGCACGACTGCGCCAGTCCAGCGTCGAGCAGAGAACCACTCCTAAGGATGTGACGGAATTGGTGAGAGGAATGGGAACATGATCAACCACAATAGGAGGCGGGAGAGAGGAGTAAATAACATTTACATAACGCGACGAACCAAGGATGATGAATTGGGTTTTGGAGGGATTAAGGGTGAGGGAGTTACGGGTACACCAACCGATCAGACGCTCAATGTTGAGGTTAAGGTGGGAGATGGTAGACGAAAGGTCGGCAGGGAGACAATGGGCATAAATCTGCACATCATCTGCATATTTGACCATCTTAACCTCAGAGAGAACGCAGTTGATGTCCGCAAAGTAGAGGGAGAAGAGGAGAGGGCCAAGGACAGAGCCTTGAGGAACACTCGAAGAGACAGGGGACCAAGAGGAGTGAGCACCGTCGACGAAAACAGCTTGTTTACGACCCAGAAGATATGAGGAGAACCATGCCAGGACAGGGGAGGAAAGTCCGAGGGATGCCGGCCTGGCCATGAGGATCGCATGGTCAACGGTATCAAAGGCCTTGGAGAAGTCCAAGCAGACCAGGACCGTAACCATGCGAACATCAATGGCCCCGCGGACATCCTCGATGATCCTGAGAAGCGCACTCTGAGTGGAGCGACCAGCGACGAAACCATACTGGGTAGGGTCAAGGAGGTTTTGAGAGGAGAGGTAGGGGAGGAGCTGCCTGAGAACAATCCTTTCCAGGATTTTGGAGAACTCAGGCAGGATGGAGATGGGACGGAAATCAGCCGCAGTGGTGGGGGAGGGGATTTTCGGAATAGGAAGTATATGGGCCGATTTCCAACAGGAAGGAAAAGTGGAGGAGGATAGAGAGAGATTGAACAGATCGAGGAGGTAGGAAAAGAGGAAAGGTGAGAAGTGACTCAGAAATCGAGGTGGGAGAGAGTCAGAAGGGGGAACAGAGGAGGAGGAGAAAGAGTAGGAGGCTGCGAGAGATTCAGGAGTAATGAACGAGAAGTAGAATAGAGAATCAGAAAAGACTGAGATCTCAGAGGGAAGAGAGTGGTGCAAAGGGAGAGGAGACATTGCTGAGTGAAAAGAGGAGGAGAAGTGAGCATTAAGGGCGTTGGGTACCCCAGCGTTTTGCAAGGGTTTACGCCATGTCGATTTTAGGCCGCAATTCTAGACCGATTTTAACAAATGCGGTCTTATTTTAAAGATAAAGGTTCAAGACACGAGCGTAGATTTTCGGATTTTTGAAAAAAGTTTTTGTTTATTCAGAATACGGCTTTGAAAAATGACCTTTTTCTAGATACGATTTTGTAAATGAAAATATTGTTTTTTTAAAAATCCGAAAATCTACGCTCGTGTCTTGAACCTTTAGCTTTAAAATAAGACCTCATTTGTTAAAATCGGTCTATAATTGCGACCTAAAAACGACATGGCGTAAACCGTGTTTTTGACTGATTCTTGCCGATTTCGTGAAATATAATTGTGGCACAAAGGCGCCCCTCGAACGTCGTGGCGGAAGAGTCGAAGTTCATCCCCCCACCACAAGGTCTCACTTACACGCATGGGTTGGTGTGTGTCTCGATTCCTAGAAGCGTAAGCTACGCTCGCTCAGGATTCTAGCCGAAATCCCGATTCATTTAAAACGCAAGAAACTGCTGTTACTGCACAGCGAGACTTTAAACACGTGCTCCACCCCGTGGAGTCGCAAGGGTTTACGCCATATATGTTCCTGACCGCAATTCTTGTCCGATTTTGTCGAGCAAAGTGTCATTTGAAAGAGAAAGGATCAAGGCACGAGCGTGTATTTTCAAATTTTCAAATAATTACGTTTTCGCTGAAAAAATCGTCTAAAACAACATTAATTATTGATCCACACTATACATATTAATAAAAACTTGTTTTAAAAATCTGAAAATATACGCTCGTGTCTTGAACCTTTATCTTTCAAATGACACCTTGTTCGATAAAATCGACCAACAATTACGACCAGGAAATAGTATGGCGTAAACATTTGTAACTTACTCCGTAGGGAACCTGTGCCGATCACCGCTCAATGTATTTGCAAGGAGTTACGCCATACTATTTCCTGGTCGTATTTTTCGACCGATTTTGTCTAACAAGGTGTCATTTGAAAGAGAAGGTTTCAAGGCACGAGCGTAGATTTTCAGATTTTCAAATAATCACGTTTTCGCTGAAAAAATCGTCTAAGACAACATTAAGATTTGATCCGCGCTATGCATATTACTAAAAACTTTTTTTGAAAATCTGAAAATATACGTCCATGCCTTGAACCTTTATCTTCAAAATGACACCTTGTTCGATAAAATCGATCAACAATTACGACCAGGAAATAGTATGGCGTAACTCCTTGCAAATGCATTGAGCGGTGATCGGCACATGTAGACCGCGCCGTGTATTACAAGGATATGCGCCAAAAATATTTCTCGTCCGTAATTCTTGACCAATACGGACGAACATGACATTAATTTAAAGAAGGAGTACGGTATATCTATGCAATATTTCGAAATGTGGCAGCTAGATTGTATATGAAGTCCACAAAGGAGAGATGCCTTGAATTAAATATCTAAAATATTACACACTACAATAAAAGAATTTTACCTGAAATTAAATCAGATAGCTTTGATTTGAAGATGGTAGATTGGTTAAGTAATTTACTGTATTATACAATATAGGTATATATAATCATATATTGTTATTGAAAAGCGTTACGTTAACCAAAGTATTATAATGATGTTGAATCACGTCTGCATCTGATAGAAAATCATATAGCATAAACTTAGTAGGTGCAATGGACCTACTACTTCTCAGATCTCACATTACTTTGTATGTAGTAGTACAATCGCGAAAAGAAAACACCATTTACACAATATTTCTGAATCTTTAAAAATTTTTGAGGTACAGCCAACCAAAGACCAATGCAACATTTATTCAAAAATAACTCATAAAGTTTAATAGATGTCGAGGTGTAAACAAAAGAACTTTAATGCCAAAATATAAAAGTTTAAAAATTTGTAATACTGTTACAGTTATTAAATATTATTTGAAGAGTAACAAATTTTCTAAACCTTTTTGTGTTACAGTCAGTCAAAATATATAAGTATTATAAAACAATTATTAATCTATTGCAACAGTTTTATAAACGCAACACATTTTATTTTTAACAATTGAATGCCTTTGAAGGATGATCTAATTTTTTGCATTTTATGCACTTGTGAAAACGTTGCAATAATTGTTTTTTCTATACAAACTTTTATATTTATTAAAAGATTCTTTTATTTATTTTTTTATTTATTTTTACACATTAAAATTCTTTTGTTTACCCTTCAATTAAGAGATATGAATTTTGTTAATCAAATGTTGCATTGGCCTTCGGTTGGCCGTACTAAAAAGTTTTCATGCTTCAGAAACATTGTGCTTTCTTATACTAACAGGCGCTTCACCAAAATGCATACAGGCATCGAGCGGGCCAACAATGATCACCCATCGATAGTCGACTTTTCTATTCCCCGCTCAGTCCCCCGATCCCCGCAATGACCGTGAGAGGGGAATAGCCGAGCTACAGACACATAGACACACCGATAGACGGGATAGATGGTGGGGACAGTGAGTCCCCTACTGCCCCTGTAATTCGTATTTTCTCCGCACCCGTCGCTGAAGTCACACATGCCTCGAACGAATCGTACCCAACGCCCTTAAGCTGAGAAAGGGAGATACAGGGAGGGAGACAGAAGTGGTCAGGGGATCGTACGACACGAAGAGCCCTGAGCCTTCGCCAGGCATCCGAAGACGAAGAGGCTCCACTCAGAGCCGCAGCAATAAATTCCCCCCTAGTAGTCCTAACCAGAGAGCACACCCAGCCCCTGAGATACTTGTAGCGAGCCTGGGCCCAGGTATCACCCGTGCGGATAAAGGCTCGCCTGCAAGAGTCGCGTTCTCTCATAAGGGAGCGAATCTCCCGCGTCAGCCAGGGAGCAGGGGGCCGTCTGGCAGGAAACGTGAGGACCGGGCAGATCCGGTAAAGGGCGCCAACCAAAAAAGTGTTTAAGGCCGCAAGCCGTTCGTCGATAGGACTGAACATAGGAGGTGACAAAGAAGACAAAGAAGAGGAGGAGGAAGAAGTTGGAAAGAAGGAGGAGGGTGGTAACAAGGGACTAGAAAAGAGAGAGGCGAGAGAATCGGGGTGGATACGGTTGTAGAGTCGGCGAGAGATAAAGTTGGGACGAGAGCGAACTGAGGGGAAGGAATAGTTTAGGAAGATAAGATCATGTGAGGAGAGGAAAGGTACAAGGGTCTGGCCAGAGATTTCGACTCGATCAGGGAAGGAGACCGCACAAATATCGAGCCAAGAGTGGGAGTGCGAGGTGTGATGAGTAGGAGAGAAGGGGAGGAGGGAGAGACCAAAAGTGGCTACGGCGCGACGCAGGAACTGGGAGTCATGCGAGGTAGATAGCAGGTCCGCATTGATATCTCCCAGAACGATCACGTCACCCGCATGCGAAGAAGCCATAGCTAGTATGGTGTCCAAGTGAGATAGTGCTAGGTGGGGAGCACGGTACGCCACACAAAGTGTCAGAGATATCGACTGAGTTGGATCTGAGAGAACGCTTATTAAGTAGTCGATATCTCCGGCAGGAAGAAGGGCGGAGTGCTCCATCAAGGAGAGGGCAAGTGTGTCCCGGGCATACACACAAACACCTCCCCCACCTCTGGACAACCGATCCGACCTGATGTGGCGGAAGCCTTCGATGCGGAAAGCACAATCGTCCATGTGCGGTTTTAGTCAGGATTCAGAGATAGCGAGAATATCATAATCGCTGGCGATCAGAAACTCACGCAATTCTTCAAAGTGTGCAGGGACGGATTGCGCGTTAACGTGGCAGATGTTAAGCCGAGGCACGAAGGTACGGGCCGACTGCAGAGGCGGAAGAGGGGTCTGTGCTGGTTGAAGAAGAAGCCGGAGGGCGAGAGGAGAGTCAGGGGAGTATGGTAGTAAGATCATCCTCGAACCCGACCCTTATAGGGGGTGAGGAAGAGTCCCTCCGCACCATGACGGCGTCTGAGCGAGCCCAGACGCGAGAATAGCCACGCGCGCGAGCAGCTGTCCGAACACGCGCGAGAAGGTCAACCAGGGGTGCTGGCAGAAATTTATTTACGTAAACCTGCGTCCGGGAGAATTCGGGGTTAACTGCCGACGCAAGGAGGGCAGGTAGAGCCCGACGAGCCGCAAGTAGGCGGGTGCAGAGCTCCGGTGTTCGGAGATTAACATGTATGGAGCGTGGGCGAGTGGTGGCCCTAGTGCTCCTAACCCTGTGGGCTCTGATAATGTCAGCAGGAACCAGGGGGCAACTGAGAGAGGAGGAGAGGGAAACAATGAGACCTGGCAAGAACTCGTTAGGACGCTCGTCCAGGCCAGATATAACGAGAGAGAGAGAGAGCGCGCGCCGGAAGTCAGATTACGATACTTTGGAAGCTCGTAACTCAAAAACGGGACCTCGAATCACAAAAGGGTAAAGGACTTTTCAATTTCTTTTGTTATAAACAATCTCCACGTTCCCGATTGCTGCATAATTTTGGGACACCCTGTATAGGCACCTCGGCAAGTTCTTATCAGAGAGGAGACCCTGCTCCTGAGAACCCTATAACGCTCCTGCAACCCAGGGTCACCCGAGCAAGAGTAAGCTCTCCTATAAGAGTCACGTTCCTTAATCAGGGAACGCAACTCACGAGTGATCCAGGGCGCAGGAGGTCTCCTGACAGGAACGGACCGAATCGGACAGATCCGATTCATGGCACCAACCAGGAAACAGTTAATGGCCGCAAGCCGCTCATCCACCGAGCCTTGAAGCCAGGTAACAGAAACATGCACAGAATCCGGAATACCTTGGGACATGAAATAACGAATGCACAAAGTCAGGAAGAACATTAGGATATGAACGACGGGAGATAGTAGTAGCATGCAGACGACGAATGGGAAAAGTGTAGGAGATGTGAATGAGGTCATGAGAGGATAGAAATGGGACGGGAAACTGACCAGAGTCAGAAAGAAGATCAGGTGAAGAAACAGCACAAACATCAATCCAGGAATGAGAGTGGGATGTGTGATGTGTAGCAGAAAAGGAAACGAGGGATAGTCCAAAGGTGTCGACAGACCGACGCAGAAAGGTAGAATCATGGGAGTTAGATAGGAGGTCAGCATTGACATCCCCGAGTACAATCACATCCCCCGAACGCGAAGTTGCCCTGCCTAGTATAGTGTCTAAGTCAGGGAGAGCAATGTGAGGCGGACGATAGATTACACTGATAGAAATCGACCTCAACGTAGTAGTAGAGGATAACAGCCCCACGAGGTAGTCTATCTGACCAATTTGAGGAATAGCAGAGGACTCCAAGATCTTGACACATCCCTAACAAAGATACACCCACCAGCACCCCTCGAAACCCGATCAGCCCTAAAGAGGTTGAAACCATGGACAACAAAAATGGAATCATCCATATGGGGTTTCAACCACGATTCAGATACTGCAACAATATCGAACGGCTGAGATGAGAGGAACAGACTAAGCTCATCAAAATGAGCAGGTATAGATTGTGCATTTATGTGACAAATTCTAAGTGTTCTGTCATCATTATTACTTGGGTGGAGGCGAGGAGAGTCATCCTTGGTAGCATGGGAAGAAGACGACGGAAGTCAAGGCAGGAGGGCTGAGGGGTCATCATTCAGGCCAATCCGAATCAGTGGCGAAGATTGATCCTTCTTAACCAGGATCACATCCGAAGCAGCCGCTTGGCTGTGATGAGCCTCTCACAGACCTCAGACGAACGAAACTGAAGATGTATTGAACTGAGTTTATTGGTCTGCTTCGTGCTCCTGACCCTAAAGGCTTTAACGATATCACTCTCAGTGAAATTAGTACTGAGAGTCTTAAAAAGACTTCCTAGTAAATCAGGGAGCTTCTCGTTGGGTTTGCGATCCAAACCCGAAATCACCACCCAAGAATCACATGCGGCCGACTCAAGTCGAGAAAGACGGCTAAACAGCTGGCTCGACACTACGTCAGAATAAGAGCGGCGCGTAGGGACCCCCGAAGAACTGGAAGGGTCACTGACAGGTGACGCAAGAGAGGCCTGGACAGCCGAAAGATCCCTACGGATGCTCGCCCACTCCGTTTCAGTCGCAACAAGCCGCGCAGAAAGGTCCGACAGCTTGCTACACACAACCACTT
This sequence comes from Mimumesa dahlbomi, assembly GCA_917499265.3. Classification (NCBI taxonomy): domain Eukaryota; kingdom Metazoa; phylum Arthropoda; class Insecta; order Hymenoptera; family Crabronidae; genus Mimumesa; species Mimumesa dahlbomi. The sequence continues at coordinate 1,342,372 of OU824118.1, read as the reverse complement.
TATCCTCTTTTAATGTTTCCAAATCAGTTGACAAAGCGTCGCATCGGTTGTCGAGCGTAGCCTGCCCCGCTGCAGGCCCATCAATGCGGGCCACAAGGGCTGCCTGGGAGGGAGAAAGTCGACGTGCAGGCGTCGACACGCTCTGAGACGTCTTAGAGTTGCCATCGAGTTTCGCGCAAATCCGCGCTAGGACGGCGGACACAGCACCCCAGTCAGCAGCAGGCGGAGAGGGACGACAAGACACTGGACCAGATGCAGATACATGCTCAGAGCTAGAAGACTGGACATTGACCGCAGAGGCAGAGTCGCCCAATGCAGCAGAAACCGAACCTTGAGCCGGGACACAGGTTTTGCACATGAATACAGGATCCTTATTACCCATCACAATAACCGGCGTGAAACGCGCACACGAAGGATAAAATGCGCTGGCGCATGCATCGCAGGATACCGCTTCCTTCACATCCTTCTTACACCCGCAACACCTCATCATGGCGACCAAGTGACAGTACCAAAACAGTAACAGCGGAGCCCCTGCAGCGCAGAAAGATGTAGCGCGAAGCAAAGAGTTAAAGATGGCGTCAGTAGCAAAGTAATTAGGCTCACGGTAGGTGGCACCCAATTAGCACAGGACGATAGAACAGGTGTAGCCGCCAAAAATCGTCAGAAGTGAGGTTAGGCTCCCGATACATTACCGAAGTAACCAAATCATACACAGTGAGTGTAAGAAGAAACACCAAAGTAAAGCAGGCGTAAAGAGGCAAAAAGCCAAGCAGTCTGGAAGAGCAAGAATAGGCCCGAGGGCAGCAAGCAGCAGTAAAAGTTCGTAAAAGTGAGGAGTAAAAAACAACACGTGCACTGTAACTTACTCAGACATCGAGAGAGAGGTGTCACACACCATGTAGAGAGAGAGAGGGGGGGGAGGAGCGAGGGAGAGGGAGAGAGGGAGAGAGGGAGAGAGGGAGACAGGGAGAGAGAGGGAGAGGGAGGGAGAGAGGGAGACAGGGAGAGAGAGGGAGAGGGAGGGAAAGAGGGAGAGAGGGAGAGAGAGAGAGACAATAACAGAATAAGAGAACAATAACATTGAAACAGGAAAAAAGGGATGACAAGGGCGCAGAAAACACGACGAAGAAACGCACTTCCCTTTCATATTTATGCTGGGCCGCGTACCTAACCTAAATAAGCGTCACCCGCGAGCAATGCTGTTGCGCTAAGCGTGGGAACCGCCGGCAAATGATTTCTATATTTCACCCTTTTCATACAACGTTTTTCTTGGACTCTCCTCCTCTCCCTCTCCTTTTTTTCTCGATTGCGTTACCGGAACGCAACGTGTTTACGGTTCATTCGCGGTGCGCAACTCGGGTCCCCTGTTTACCATTGCCCTTTAGAAGTTTCTTGCACGACTTTTCCCCTTTCCACTCTTTCCCCGACGTTTCTTCCCTTCTGGACCTCCCCCCACCATTTCCACGTTTCCCTTTGTAGCGAATACGATTTTATTCGAAATATAAACAATTATAGGAACCAAATCAACAAACAAAATTAGTTAATTAAAATAATAATAAACAAAAATTTCAAGCCAAAAATTTTTTTATCAATAATTGATTATAGAAGTAAAGGCATTAAAAATACGAAAGAAAGTTTATTAAACCTTGGAGTGAAGAAATCCAGATATTAAAATTACGTTTGTACTACTTCAGTTTTAAAATAAAAATATCAATTTTAATATCTTTCATTTTTTATTTAATAGATCAAATCAACTGGGAAAAATTTGAATTAAAATTTTGTTTATTGTTATTTTCATTAATGTTTTTTATTGATTTGGGTTCTATACCTAATTGTTTATATTTCGAATAAAATCAAGAGACAAGGTCTTGTCTCGGGCCAAGTACGAGAGAAGACTCTTGACTCTATTCCGGAAAGATTAGATCGGGGTTTTCGGGGTATTCAAACGACATGAAAGCGACAAATTTCCCCAAAAGTGCGATGATATTCTTAGAGGCAACGTCGAGACGAGTCGATTGAGACTAATTATAAAAACATTGGTCCGCCCAGTAACGAGATATTTGATGTCAAAAGTACGTCTTTTTTATGTAATAAGTCGTCTGCTTCGTCTTTTCCAGTGTCACACTTTCGACTATGCGAGTTCTGTCGGTGTCAAACCGAACTTACAGATTTTCATACCATGCGACGATAATTTTTCTGTCGGTAGTGTAGATTTTTATATGTAATCTGTTGGAGACATGCAGGAAAAATCAAGAAACAAGGTCTTGTCTCTGGCCAAGTACAATCAACAGCATAAATGGTTTCACTGCGGGGAACGGGGGCGCGCGGGTATCCACAACTGTTAATGCTTGTTTCACCTAGGTGATTTTCGTGCCCCCTCTTTCTAATAATTCGTTTCTCTCTCTGACGTGTGTCGCAACATAGTAACAAGTGATAACAACTACTTCATCTCTTTCTTTTCATCGCTCCGCCGCACTCATTCTATCGAGGCACACTCCGGCCTTAGGCCTTAGGCCGGACAGGCACGTGTGAGAGAGCGATCGTCGATCGAGGAAGGCATCAAACGCGGTTTTCGCTATGGTTCGAATTTTTCTCGCATAAGAGCCTCTCTTTCCTTCCTTCCGTCTGTCGCGCTCGCACTCCGATCGCGGTTCACAGACGATGGCCGAGCATAGGTGTGTTGGTGCGCCTTCGTCGATCGCGATCGTTCATTCATTTCTTCAGGACATTTCGAATTATTTTATGGTACATTTAATATTTCTTGCTAATTTTTTATCGTATCATAGATTTTCAATAAAATGATATAGTATGACAATTATATGTTTTTCAATTATTTATTTAAAGTTTAAATATTGTCTCGGTAAATAAGGCATAAATTTCGCGAAATATTGAATTATGGGGATATACATAACTCGAAATGAATGATTAAGAAACATCTAATTATTATTCCATTTCTATTTAATTAAAATTCAGTGGCACTGTGGGATCAAATATTGGACATGAGTGTTAAATGCCCGATAAAATGTTTCGAATAAAATGAAAGAATCGCCGCGACCGGCAAAGACACACCGTCGCACTTGCTCTCGACGATCGTATTGCGAGCACTGCGAACGCAACAGACAGAACGAAGAAAAGAAAGGCTCTTATGCAAGACAAATTCGGACGTGATGAATTCCGCGTTGATACCTTCCTCGTCGTCAAACGTTCTATCACACATGCTTGGTCGGCCCACGTTCGTGTGTTTCGCTAGCGCGAGCGCGACGGAGTGACGGAAAGATAGAGACAAAGTATGCAGTCGAATGCAGTGTTGTTGATATCCCGAGCCATAGTACGCCACAGAGAGAACGATAATTATACGAAAGAGGGAGGAAGAAAGACACCTCCCTGATGCACGCAATTCAGAAAATATCAAACTGTTATCAATAATTTATAAATTTAATATAATGGTTGCATAAATTGTTGTAAAAAGGTATTTAGTTTCTAGAACTTCGATACATGTCAAAGCGTCTCTTCAAATTTCTACAAACTTTTTTTTTAGTACATAATCAAATTGTTATGTAAACAGGTCTTCCATGATGAAGTAAGCAAATTTTTGGGTCCGTCCGAAACGTGTAGTTGTCGGTACTGTAAACAAATCTTTGTTATATGTTTTGCATTGAAACTTTACTATCTCGGATATCGAATCTCTAAATTGTTCCGTATCTGTTTATAACAGTGTTATGATATTACCTACACATCTTAACAATGAAATTAGTATATTTTTCTGCAGTTATACTGTAAAATTAGATAAGATGCCACGGTAATAAAAAAATTCATGATTTCAAAAGAACTATTTTTTCTGCAAATAAATTGTTGAAGATACGATGACGTTATTGTACGTAAATTCAAAAACATTTTCAAGGATATGCATAGGACCATATTAAAATTCTAAAAGTTCTAGAAATCAAAAGCATTCTTCAACAATTCATATAAACAATTATTTGAAATTTAGACATTTTTAATAAGATGGTTTTGTGTAATTAAACCGTGTTTGTACACTTCTATGTTTATTATAATTTTTCAACTAAGAATTTAAAAACCAAACGTAGGTATACAAATCCTGCACTATCTTGCAATAGTTAAATGTTTAATATTTTGGAAATTCCTTCAAATGTATTTCCTTTTTCAATATTACCCCTAATATATGCAAGTTATTAAACAATGTCTAACATGCTGCGAGAACCTTGTACACTTGATCTGAAACGCACCTATACATAGAAATTTTCCTGGCTCCGGAAGAGTCTCTGATTTTTTTGTATCACTTCTTCAAAAAACATTTTGAAATTTTATAAATACACAATTCTTATTACTATATTTCTTTAAAGGAAATAACGTTTAAAGGAAAATTTGGTATATTCCTTCATATCATCGTATATCATCATCATATCACCATATTAATCAGATCCGTTTATTCCATTACTTTCCGACATTCTGTTATTCCTTCATTCCTGTATTCCCTTATTTATTCCCCTGATTTCTTTATTCCCTTATTTCTTTAAAAACAAGTATTTTAATAAAAGCAATACTACACTTAACAATATTCTACGAATGAAGTGAAATCAGCAAAAAGCATCGAAAATGCAAAGGTATAGGCCAAGTACAAGAGGATGTCACTTTGGAATAGCTTTCTTGTTAACATAAACTTCATTATACAAAGTATTTGAAATCGAACAAATGCGAGCAAGTACAAATTATTGTACAGCATCGACACGATGCTATCGCTAAGTAAATATATTAAATTAACTAAATTTCCCAAAAAATGATTTCTCCTCATTTAATGAATAAATCTGTTTATTGCTCGATTAAATGTACTTGGTGGCCCGCTTTTTACGAAGGTTCGATGGTGAAAAATAAGCCTTAATAGTTCGGGATGTTCGACATTAAAAAAGAGTTGTTAAAACACGGTATAAAGCGGCCTTCTTATTGTGTTGAATGAAAATCCTCTAAATATCTCATTACGTTTCCTTTTAATTTACGTTATCATCAATCGTTGAAACACATGGCAATATGCATGTGTAATTTTCTCTCAGGCACATCCAGATTGTTAACTTGTTAATTTAGAAATGAGTACAAATATCTGTAACGTTACATTTTGGACATCAAGCTTCCCATCATAGGGGAATTCTACACCTTCGGATCGGTGGACATTTGTAAAAAAAATTGCGTGCAAAATTGTCCTCGACCTTGAAATTCAAGGTCAAATTTTTTTGCTTGCATCGTATTCTACTCGTCGCGTAGACAAAGAGTATCAATGTTTTCTTTAGGGAGCAGTCAAAGAAATTGTTTACGGATCTGGCCGGCAATTTGCATTGCTGGAACAATTAAAACGTGAAATAGAACACGCTTTTCATCACCTAAAAAGAAGACGAGACATAGGCGAAAAAATCCGACGAAATTTGGAAATCAGATTTCAGGACTGCTTAGACCGTAATGGTGGCCATATGGAAGCAGGATCACAGGCACGCCTATCACGTATGATACGGCAAGCTGGTGCAGCTCTTTGGGTCCATAGAAGGAACAGGAGACAATGACATTCACCGTAAAGTGTAAATAAAGTAATTGGTAAACGTATAGGAATTTTATGATAATTTTTTAAGAGAACGGTTGACCTATGACCCATGATTCCTTTAACACTTTTTGTCTACGCGACGAGTAGAATACGATGCAAGCAAAAAAAATTGACCTGGAATTTCAAGCTCAAGGACAATTTATCACGCAATTTTTTTTACAAATGTCCACTGTTTAATCGCGCACGTTTTCCGTCCCGATTAAGGTGGAGAAGGTTGGAAACGATAATCTCGTCTATAACTTAGAGTAAAAGAAACGGCACACGTCTAACAAAACAGTGTATTTAACAATAAACCTTAACACTATTAAACACAAAAATAAGGGATAAACCCAGTCTCTAAATTAATGTCACCTCAACTCGTCGGCAAGGGCCGTACGAGGATGCAGCAAATTGTACTTCACGAAGGCGCGGGAAAATTATGTTATATCGGCGCGGCCGGCTATACGTGGTCACTCAGTGAAAGTAAAACAAAGAGTGATTAAACACCGTTAATTTCGAATTAAGGTGAGGCGAGGGCGACCTCTGGACGGAGTGACGTCACGGCTAGCGCTGGGCTATCTCCTTGCGCGGCCGCGCACTCGCTAACCAGACAGTTCGCGCGTTTGGCTGCTTGCTGACGCAGGATGGCGCGAGCAGTCGCGCGAACATCTACCGATCCGAAGGTGTTGAATCCCCCTATGATGGTCTTTACCCATAATTTTTATACACCCTGTACATGTAGTGCAGGGTATTTGATCCGACGTCCCCTGATCAATGTTTATAATGAATTGTTGTTACCTCCCCGCGTGTATACGCCCTTTGTCAGTTCGACGCCAGGACGACGCACTTGAGAAACTAGTAACTTCTTTCAAGAAAAAAACACTGTGATCGTCTTGATCGAGACTGGCAAATAGTTAAGCAATAAACATATAAATCTAGTCGAGTGACGTGAATGTAAACTCGAAAACTCTTAAGATTAGACAGTTCTAAATAACAGATTGCATCAGATACAATAGAGACCTTGTCGACAAGAAAATGTACATCTGGCACCAGACCCCATCTTGTTCAAGCGACACTGGAAAGGGAAAGTTAGACAGATCCTTTTTCGAGTGCATTCTCGATAAGGGTGTTTGGATGCTGGATCAGGTCTTCATTATTTTTCCGAAATCCGTTACAAACCGACGTAATGGGAGGGTCCAAAATCCTGTATATATACTGGTGCCATCCGCCACGAAGCTCAGTTAAGGAAGTTAGATTTGAGTCACCAGTAAAAGTTCAGTGATAAAAGACAGTCACCAGTTAGATTTCAGTTAGTCTTCAGTGTTAGAGTTAGTTTTTAATGCAGTTCCGTATCAGTCTTCAGTGATAGTTTTTCCAATTCCGATAAAAATACTAAAATCCATGATCAGGTAAATGATTTGTTCTTTCCCACATCCTATTATCTTTAATCAATCCTTTTCAATAACAACCGTCCTACAAAGCGAAATGAACGGGGTTGAGTTGCCGGCAATCATCTGATTCCAGAAGAGCAATCCTAAACGGTCAGGAGTAGCGGCGAGGCGAATATGTTATAAATCCTTTTGGAACTCCAACAAAACCTGTAGATTCCTCCAGTAATTCTGGACACCCTAATAATCCTAATAACAGATGCATAGTCTTGACGTAACATTGTAATTGCTTGAGTTTACACTTTGGTCCTTTGAGGTATTTGGGACTCGTTTGCATGGTGTCGCATAATTTAAGTAATTAGCGACACTTATTAGCGACAATTGATGCGGTTAAAAGTTGAAGTATAGGACAATGTACAGAACACCTGAGGCTTTATCGATGAAGTTTGAAGTATTTAATGTCCAATTTTTAAAGAAATTCGATAATTGTTTTATTTAATATAAGTAACAGCTCCAAAGGGATGAAAACGGGAAGTTATAAAAAGTCACAGTTTTTATTGCGTATGAAGTTCATAATTCAGTGAAAAATATTCGTGGTGACTTTGAAAATTATGGCAACGCCAACCCCCCAAATAGCCTTAGAGGCGTCGCAAGGTTATCGGACCCAACACGAATAATCTTTTTTTGTTTAATAATCAACCGTAATTATTTATCAAACATCTTGCACAGTTAATTGTACCGCGCACGTGTATATTCAAATCATAGGAAGTTTGCGATTTGTACAGTTTCGAACGCTGAGCCAAGTTGTTTATGTCCCTGCGCGCGACCGACCTTGGTGTCGCTTTCGGCCCGCACAGTTGGAAATTAGATCGTAAGGGAAGGGGTTAAATACCGACAACACACATTAGCTCGTTTTATGATGTTTCAAACCTCTCTTCACGAAGATAAAAATCGCTTTTGCTAAAGGCTTGAAAAAAATTGAAATCTTGAGTGATGGACGTGACAAGCTTAAATGTTCATTGTAGAATTTTTAAGAAGTCGTCTCGATTCGAATATTTCTCTGCAGAAAAAGATCCTCTTTACACGGCATATCTTTATCCCGCACTTTTTACATAAGATTTACGGTCGATAATGGATTCTTCTTTTTCTTATTCTTTTTAAGGCACGCATTTAAAACAGATGCCGCGGTAGCGTGCAAGTTCAACTTTTTCCACCGGGTAAAGATTTCACGAAAGAAACGAGCCTTTTTAAAGAATGGGAAGTATTCTCCAAATCCACGGTACGAAAACACGGAAACTACTTGAAATTAACGTCAGTCAATTTGAAATAATAATAGCCCCATTCATCACAAAGATAGATACAACAGTGTATTACTGACATGCCTTATGAACTAATTCTGATTTAATAAAGAGCCACTTAGAGTAATAAATAATTGCCATTGGCTATTTTTTCCGTTGGTAAATGTACAGGATGTATCAAAATATCAGGGTTTTTTAAAGACCAATTGTACATACACATCATAAGATGAACAACGCTAATACGCATGGATCTGCAAATCACCCCTAGTCAAAGGGAAGATGGAAGTAGCTCCTGGAGAAATATATTTTTGATTTAGAAGGTCGTAAATAAGTAATTTTTGTTTTTACAATAACTAAGTACTGCAAAATTGTATTTATTTTATTTTTTGTACGCAACTTCGATTTACTGTATGTTCGACCGTGAACAAACATTCTCACGATCGAAGAAAATACAGATTTTAGAAAACGCGCAACACAGGACCCATTGTCCACCACTTGAGTGCACGTGGGCCCGAAGACCCACGTGCAACCCATAAATTAAACGCCGAAGTTGAATTTCCGGACCTCCTAACGGAGGGTAGAAAGAAAATTTACCACTCTTTGATCCTTGAAAACGACAAAGAAAAAAAGATTAGCTGGTCAGTCTCCGAATAACCTCGCGACCGGACGGACCTACGCTGAGACATTGTACCCGCACGACGCGAATTCAATTATTATATTGACCGTGAAATTGTACTGTGCAGTCAACATTGCTCCTCCCGTGTGATAGTGATAGATATCAATAAATCGTATATGTAAAGGCTACCGTGGGTCTAGTCATAGGCGGATCCGAGGAGCTACCGACTCCACCATTCTCCATACGTATATGTGGATTACTGTTCCCATATGCAAGCGGATCGCACCTATGTACATTCCACCAGGGATCTAGTCATAGGCGGATCCGAGGAGCTACCGACTCCATCCTCTTTCATACGTGTATGTGGACTACACTTCCCTTACATAAGCGAATCCCACATATGTAGATTCCACGGAGCCCATCTTCACTGTAACATTTCGAACCGACTAAAATATTATATATTTTAGACATTTAACGTTCATCCCTCACTTATCGTTTTACGGATAAGTAATACTTTTAATTTCCTGGGGTTTTTTATGCCACACGGCTTTTTCCCCAACGAGCCAATAAATGTTATTAACTTTGCGGCTCAATTGATTGATTCCATTTCACGATTACCTTCAACTCCAATTCTCCTTTGAATTAATTTTGAAACACGGAATTTCTTCGTGTTGAAGAGATTTCGACGAAACACTGTATCAGTAAAAAGCATCGAAAATGCAAAGGTATAGGCCAAGTACAAGAGGATGTGACTTTGGAATAGTTTTCTCGTTAACATAAACTTGATTATACGATGTATTTGAAATCGAACAAATGCGAGCAAGTACAAATCATTGTACAGCATCCAAACGATGCCATCGCTAAGTAAATATATTACATTAACTAAATTTCCCAAAAAATGATGTCTCCTCATTTAATTAATAAATCTGTTTAGTGGTCGACTAAATGTACTTGGTGGCCCGCTTTTTACGAAGCTTGATGTCCAAAATGTAACGTAATAGATATTTGTACTCATTTCTAAATTAACAATTCGGATGCATCTGAGTGGAAAAATTTAACAAGTTAACAATCTGGATATGTCTGAAAGAAAATTACACATACATATTGCCATGTGTTTCAACGATAGATGATAAAATAAATTAATAAGATACTTCATGAGATACTTAGAGGATTTTCATTGAGCACAATAAGAAGCCCGCTGTATACTGTGTTTTAATAACTCTCATTTAATGTCGAACATCCCGAACTATTTAAGCTTATTTTTCACCATCGAACCTTCGTAAAAAGCGGGCCACCAAGTACATTTAGTCGAGCACTAAACAGATTTATTAATTAAATGAGGAGACATCATTTTTTGCGAAATTTAGATAATTTAATATATTTACTTAGCGATAGCATCGTTTGGATGCTGTACAATGATTTGTACTTGCTCGCATTTGTTCGATTTCAAATACATCGTATAATCAAGTTTATGTTAACGAGAAAGCTATTCCAAAGTCACATCCTCTTGTACTTGGCCTATACCTTTGCATTTTCGATGCTTTTTACTGATTTCACTTCATTCGTAGAATATTGTTAAGTATAGTAATGGTTTTATTAAAATACTTGTTTTTAAAGAATAAGGGAATACAGATATCAAGGAATAAACGGATCTGATTAATATGGTGATATGATGATGATATACGATGTTGTGAAGGAATATACCAAATTTTTCTTTAAACGTTATTTCCTTTTAAGAACTATAGTAATAAGAATTATGTATTTATAAAATTTCAAAGAGTTTTTTGAAGAAGTGATACAAAAAAATCAGAGACTCTTCCGGAGCCAGGGAAATTTCAATCTATAGGTACGTTCAGGTCAAGTATACAAGGTTCTCGCAGAATATTAGACATTCTTTAAAAACGTGCATATATTGTGGGTACAACTGAAAAAGAAAATACATTTGAAGGAATTACCAAAATATTAAACATTTAATTATTGCAAGATAGTGAAGGATGTGTATAAGTTTGGTTTTTAAATTCTCAATTCGAAAATTATAATAAACATAGAAGTGTCAAAAACGGTTTAATTACACAAAAACCATCTTATTAAAAATGTCTAAATTACAAATAATTATTAGTATGAATTGTTGAAGAATGCTTTTGATTTCTAGATATTTTAGAACTTCAACACGGTCCTATGTATATCGTTGAAAATGTTTTTCAATTTACATACAACAACGTCATCGTGTCCTCTAAACGTACCTATACTTCAACAATCTATTTGAAGAAAAAATAGTTTTTTTGAAATCATGAATTTTTTTATCACCGTAGCATCTTCTGATCTAATTTTACAGTATACTTGAAGAAAAATATACTAATTTCATTGTTAAGATGTGTAGATAATATCATAACACTGTTATAAACAGATACGGAACAATTTAGAGATTCGATATTCAAGATAGTAAAGTTTCAATGCAAAACATGTAACAAAAATTTGTTAACAGTACCGATAACTACACGTTTCGGACAGACTCAGCAAAATTTGCTGACTTTATCATGGAAGACCGGTTTACAGAACAATTTGATTACGTACTAAAAAAAAGTTTGTAGAAATTTGAAGAAACGCTTTGACATGCATCGAAGTTCTAGCAACAAAATACCTTTTTATAACAATTTAAGCAACCATTATATTAAATTATTATTGATAACAGTTTGATATTTTCTGAATTACGTACTAATGCGTGCATCACGAAGGTGTCTTTCTTTATCTGACTTTCGTATAATTCGTTCTCATTGTGGTGTACTATGGCTCGGGATATCAACAACAATACATTCGACTGCATACTTTGTCTCTATCTTTCTGTGACTCCGTCGCGCTCGCGCTAGACAAACACACGAACGTGGGCCGAGCAAGCATGTGTGATAGCACGTTTGACGATCGAGAAAGGTATCAATGCGGAATTCATCATCGTCCGAATTTGCCTTGCATAAGAGCCTTTCTCTTCTTCGTTCTGTCTGTCGCGCTCGCAGTGCTCGCACTACGATCGCCGAGAGCTAGTGCGACGGTTTGTCTTTGCCGGCCGCGGCGACTCTTTCATTTTATTCGAAACATTTTTCTAATCATTTTATCGGGCATTTAACACTTATGTCCAATATTTGATCCTACTCTGTCGCTGAATTTTAATTTAATAGAAATGGAATTATAATTAAATGTTTCTTATTCATTCATTTCGCATTACATTAATCTCCAGAATTCAATATTTCGCGAAAATTATTCCTTATTTACCGAGACAATATTGTAACTTTAAATAAATAATTGAGAAACATATAATTGTCATACTATATCAATTTATTGAAAATCCTATCATAGGGATCAAAAATTAGCAAGAAATATTAAATGTCCGATAAAATAATTCGAAATGTCCAAAAGAATGCGAATGAACGATCGAGTCCGTCCAAGGCGCACCGACACACCTTTGTGAGCTCGGCCATCGTCTGTGAGCCGCGATCGGAGTGCGAGCGCGACAGCAGATAAAGGAAAGAGAGGCTCTTATACGAGAAAAATTCGGACCATGGCGAAAACTGCGTTTGATGCCTTCCTCGATTGACGATCGCGCTCTCACACATGCCTCTCGGACCTAAGTCCGTGTGCCTCGATAGAATGAGTGCGACAGAACGACGACAAGAAAGAAATGACGTAGTCATTATCATTTGTTACTATGCTGCGACATACGTCAGAGAGAGAGAGACGAATTATTAGAAAGAGAGGGCACGAAAATCACTCAGGTGAAACATTAAGCATTAACAGTTGTGGATACCCGCGCGCACCCCGTACCCCGCAGTGAAACCATTTATGCTGTTGATTGTACTTGGCCAGAGACAAGACCTTGTCTCTTGATTTTTCCCGCATGTCTCCAACAGATTACATATAAGAATCTACATTACCGACAGAAAAATTAACGTCGCATGGTATGAAAATCTGTTAGTTCGGTTTGACACCGACAGAACTCGCATAGTCGAAAGTGTGACACTGGAAAAGACGAAGCAGACGACTTATTACATAAAAAAGACGTACTTTTGACATCAAATATCTCGTTACTGGGTGGACCAATGTTTTTGTAATTAGTCTTAATCGACTCGTCTCGACGCTGCCTCTAAGAATATCATCGCACTTTTGGGGAAATTTGCCGCATTCATGTCGTTTGAATACCCCGAAAACCCCGATCTAATCTTTCCAGAATAGAGTCAAGAGTCTTCTCTCGTACTTGGCCCGAGACAAGACCTTGTCTCTTGATAATAGAAAGTGATTAGTGGACTGCGAAAAACTGGAGACATTTGTAAACAGTTACTTAACCAAGATAATTTAAATAGTTGTATTCTTGTAATAATGTTTCGTTTCCTTCAAAACTGTCAAAATGAAAATGAGTTCGCTGCACCGGTCTAATTCTATTTCGGAGACATCACTTTTCAAAAAGTTGCTTCAATTTTAACTTTATACTTTACTCTCTTTTGACGTGTGCAATAGACTTAAAATAATGGTTCCCGAAAAAATGTTTCACTCTGTATAATGCATACTCGAAATGTATGTTTATATCGAAGAAAATCCTAAGTTAAACTTTGTTTTAACGACAAAGTAAAATTGTTATTCCAATTATTTCCTTACTCGTAATTAGTTCGCGGATTGCAACGTTTTTGTTGTGAATTTGTGTGCGAAAAAACAACCCGTTTAAATAAAAAGCCTGCGAATTTATGATTGATTTTATGTGCGCGACATTTCAGTCTCATTGTGCATGATTTTCCACATATTCACGCTTGGAAAATATTGGGAGTTGAATTTTCCGAGCGTTAAAATTTCTACACCTTTAACTGTCCGACTCATAACTTTTACCTTTTGAATTTATATACCAATCATTAAAATGTAATAATCATTAGTAATTTTAACGATCGTGAATGTAATTTCAATTAACAAAATTATCACTGATTCGTATAGAAAATCAACATGGTCGGGTCGATATCCGAATTTGTTTTCTTTGCACCCAATTGCACATAAAATAAGTCTAGTTAAAGGTTTAGTTGATAGAGCAATTAAATTATCATACGTTTCTTTTTGAGAAAAGAACATCAATATTATTAAAAACACTCTCATTAATAACAGTTATCCAGTACAGTTTTTAGATTATCATATAGCCAAAAGAATCGACCATCAGTATAATTCTGTTTCAATCAGTGAAAATAATGTTAACGTGTGATTAAACGAACTATCCCCTATATAAATGGTCTATCTAACAATAAGTGAGGGAGTTTAGTTCAGACAGGTATATCCCCTTGCCTTCCATTTGGAAAAATAATAAATTAATTAATAATAAATTATCCCCAATAAGTGAGTATTTTACGTTTTACGTCATAATATTTCAATTAATATGTTAGAAATTCGAAAGTCCCCCCTTTTTCTTTCATTTTGTTTTGTATGTTTTTTTCTTTTTAAAGGGAATTTAGTTGGAAAAGTTACTTAATAAGGGTCAGAGATATGACCGAAATGTTGGTAAGTTCTTCTAATCTGTTCTACGTTTCATATTGCGAATGAAATAAGTTTTTGTTTTCATTATTTAAATAATTAAGAGTAAATGTATCATGTAGATAGCCGGCTAAAGTTTTCGATTTAAGTAATTGAAATCATTAAAATGAAGGTAGCTGAAATGTCTTCGTTTTGAACTTCCAACGCTTTAACATTTCTGGGCGATGAAATTTCAACGCTTTGAACTTTCTGTACATGGGAATTTCTAGACTTTTAAACGTCTCGACACTGGAAAATTATACGTCTACATACCTCGGAAAATTCCTAAGGAATCATCAAATGCTAATTAAAATTCACGGCTGTCATTAAATTCAACATCGTGAGCGGGAAACTGATCGTAGAGTTCACTGTCCTATGCATATAGAGTGATTCAGAAATAACTTTTTCCATTACAATTTGCTTAAGTATGTCATATGATAAACGTGCGATATTTTGTAATTTTTATATAATAAATCTGCAATTATTTTTGGCCTCGCTTCCATCTGAAATGTCGCAGCTTTGGAATTTCTTAGTTATGAAATTTCCACAAATAACTTCTCAGTCTCCAAATGCAGCTACCTCGTGAAGTTCCCCTTCTTGACATTTCTCTACCTAGTAATTTCCACACATTTAAATCTCTTATCCCTGAAATTTATCTGTCTTGAAATGTCCACATGTTTCAAGTTCGTAACCTGCAATTTTCTACACATTGAAATAGTCTGCTCTTAAAATATCTTCACGTTGAAATTCTCTGATTAAATTTAAATTTAAATTTCAGCGATGAAACACATTTAGCACATAAGTATTTTCCATGTGACGTACGGATACATATCGAGCGGCATACCGGTACTTAACCGCACGCTTCACAACTCTTATTTTATATCTAATACGTTTCGCTCTAACGTAAAAGAAGGTATTATGGAACGCGAGTATGTGTCGCTCCTGCACCGGACTGTCTCACAACGACGAGTATCCGCAAAATAAATGAAAATATTTAAAACAAAACAAATTTATATATAGACTAGCGACTTACCGATCACTATATTATTGAGAAATCGGTCGCTTAATACCGGCTAGCATCCGCACAGTCTTTCTTTAGCTCTGATATCTCTGATATCTGTCGCTGCAATTTTCGTTGGATCACAAAATCTCTATTGCCACTCGTTGTACGCTGAAACTCTGAAAGACACGTCTGTATAACCTAAGTTATTAATATATTATTTATACTGTATGACCACGTGATGGGCGCCCACGTGTATCGTCGTCGGCGAAACTATCAGGGCCAAGAATACGGCAAATAGTCGCTGCGAATTGTTGCTCTCAATGAAAAGAAAAGAAAAAGAAAAGCCTGGACACACGTCCACGCACTTTGTAAATCTAACGCCGAGTGTCCCGAGCCGCACTTCTGGTGTTAGCAGGTGTTGCCGATATCACGTTGCCAAATTCGCGAATCCACAATTTCCCAACCCGGGTGACAATTTCGACTGTCGCGACCGAAGTGCCGAATTGTCGTTGCGACCGACACGCGCATTTTCTATGCCGTGCCTTGGTCAGCATCGCGAAACGTGATGTGACATCCAACTCTTAAAATGTCAACAGCCACAAATCTCTTCGGCCGAATCTTTCTTCTCGTTGCAAACCTGCAGCTTCGGAAAATAACCAAATAACAACGCTAAAAATACCGACATGGGCGTCTAATTAACTATTTCCCGATCACCCTGTATATCTGGGCATTTCTATTTCCGCAAAAATGAACGTGTCTAACGAGACTGTACAATTAGTGTTAACGATCGGGCCAGATACTTTTCTCCTTAGGCTTATAAAACTTCATGAACCCGTCAAAGTCGACGTTCCGGGGTGACTTTTCGCTAGTACAAGGCGCGTCTTCACCGGGTGTTTGTCACCGAAACGCTTTCCACGGCTTTGAACTTTAACCGTAACGCTAGGGGTTGTCAAAGTCACCTGCACACAAACGTCGCACCAATGCACGGAAAAACCGTACGCCTCCTTTTCGATGCAAGCTACCGTGCTGTTATACATGTATGCGTGATACGGCAGGTGATATGTTTATGATACGAGCAAGATGAGATCAAAGGATGGCTCTGCTTTTTCATTTATTGAACTTTCTCATCGAAATTTGTACGAGTCGACGAAGATCTTTTAGGGGAAGTCCTGATTTCGCGGTAATAACTAACAAGTTCTCAGCAGGTGTTTCTAGCGTCGAAATTTCAGGATGCTCGTCTTAACGCATTGCGTCTTGTATCGTTCGTATGTCAATTATGATGGTCGAGTAAGTGTTTGAATGTATTGCTATGATTAAAGTACGATGGAGAAATGTAAGTTGGATATGCTTGTGATTAGTTTTATACTGTCTTACAAGGAAATTATATTTCTGAAAATTAATTTAAATAAAGCAATGTGTCAGATTCTGCTTGAGGTTTACGACGGAAAATAAGTTCACGCAGAGTACACTTTAATACACTTAATATATTTAATATATATTTAATCGAACATACTACAAAGGCTTTACTTAACATACTGATCGTCGCGAATGCGTAGTTGCGAATGGGAGGAAGGTAATTGCGGATCGACAATCGATAGATCGTCCAAGCCGTCAGGTGTCACCACATATACATATAAGCCATAATCGATACGAATCCTAACACAATGCAAATAAAAGTGAATAAAATAAAAAAAGTGTGGGATACGGGTGTTCGTTGAAAAGATAAGTAGACTACGTAGCCGGTAAAAATACTTCTCTTTATTCGTTGCTGCTGTGATCGCGTCAGGGATGAGACTGCTGGTTCGAAGATGCTTTCTTGCCCGCGTCGCTCGCTCGAGCTCGTTGTTCTCGAAGCTAGGCACTTGAGACTAAGGATTCGGCGTTAGTCTAAACAACGCCTAGCTCGGCGACACGAGGGCTGCATTCCAACGGACTTTGTATACTCAATATTCGCTGGTTTTCTTTATCCCGTAACGGATATTTCATCGTGCTACGATGAGACAAAGAATGCTCTATGGTATGATGCGCACGGCACGTACAATAAACGTGTGCCGCCACAAAAAGTAACAAAATGGACAATAAGTAATAATTTATTATGTATTATCTATCAAGGGACAAGGTCTTGTCTCGGGCCAAGTACAAGAGGCCTGCAGACACCTTGATTCTTTACAGGAAAAATTATATAGTGATTTTCAGGGTATTCAAACGGCACTAAAGCGGCAAATTTCGCAAAAAGTACAATGATACTCTTAAAGCTGGCGTCGAGAGGAGTCAATTGAGACTAATTACAAAAAAATCGGTCCAGCCAGTTACGAGATATTTGATGTCAAAAGTAGTAGTTTATTGTGAAATAAGTCGTCTGCTTCTCGTTTTCCAGTGTCACACAACCCCTCGTAGCTATACGCCGGTGGCAGGCCCTAACTTACATTCTATTATCACGCCATGCAACGATGATTTTTCAGCCGGTAATATAGATTTTTATATGTAATCTGTAGGAGACATGCTGGAAAACATCAAGAGACAAGGTCTTGTCTCTGTCCAAGTACAAGAGTCCCCGACTGGTATTCAAAAAATCTTCAAGGGCTGTCAATAACTTATATATTTCTCGGAGTATTCCGTAGATCGGAATATTGTGTATAGTTAAGGAATAATTATTTACCTGGCATACAATTGACATTGTGGAGATATCATAAACGGTCATAAATAGTAAGTTTATGATGACAGAGTGTTATGACCTTGTCTAAACCATATGGCAATACCTGGGACTGGGGTGATAATGGTACCATTATAAAAACGTAGCTCGACCACCTGAAGGGGTGCAGTCGAGAGTAAGCGTTCGTAGCAGTAAGACGTTATTACGATTAACTATAATTAAGAGACACGATGGCTGAGAAGGAAAGACCGATCTAGGAGAACAGGCTATGTGCGACATATTTAATAAAATGGTTGCTTAACCCGTTGCCGCACACTTATATGAGGACCGTTCTCAGAAACACATCTCTCTAGATGCAAAATTATTCCAAATCGTTAAAGCATGACAAATTTTACAGATAAACAATGGATATGTTATTTGGAATAATTAAAAAATAAATGTATTAGTATACTTCGTACGTATGATGTTTCTTGTTTTTTGTGCAGAATGCTATAGCCGTCATTTGCGGTAACGGGTTACAATAGGCTCAAAACCGATTAATCGCCGACGACTTTTTTGAAATAATAACCATTTCACAGATATATGTAAATAAATGAATAAAATGTAAATTTCGCTAAATATTGAATCAGTAAAAAGCATCGAAAATGCAAAGGTATAGGCCAAGTACAAGAGGATGTGACTTTGGAATAGCTTTCTCGTTAACATAAACTTGATTAAACGATGTATTTGAAATCGAACAAATGCGAGCAAGTACAAATCATTGTACAGCATCCACACGATGCTATCGCTAAGTAAATATATTAAATTAACCAAATTTCCCAAAAAATGATGTCTCCTCATTTAATTAATAAATCTGTTTAGTGCTCGACTAAATGTACTTGGTGGCCCGCTTTTTACGAAGCTTGATTTCCAAAATGTAACGTTGTAGATATGTGTACTCATTTCTAAATTAACAATCTGGATGCATCTGAGTGGAAAAATTTAACAAGTTAACAATCTGGATGTGTCTGAGAGAAAATTATACATGCATATTGCCGTGTGTTTCAACGATTGATGATAACATAAAAGGAAACGTAATGAGATATTTAGAGGATTTTCATTCAACACAATAAGAAGGCCGCTTTATACTGTGTTTTAACAACTCTCTTTTAATGTCGAACATCACGAACTATTTAAGCTTATTTTTCACCATCGAACCTTCGTCAAAAGCGGGCCACCAAGTACATTTAATAGAGCAGTAAACAGATTTATTCATTAAATGAGAAGACACCATATTTAGGGAAATTTAGTTAATTGAATACATTTACTTAGCGATAGTATTGTGTCGTTGCTCTACAATATTTTGTACTTGCTCACATTTGATTGATTTCAAATCCTGTGTAAAATGCAGTTTATGTTAATGAGAAACCTGTTCCAATGTAACATTCTCTTGTACTTGGCCCATAGCTTTGCATTTTCGATGTTTTTTTGTGGATTTCACTTCATTCGTAGAATTATGTAAAGCACAGTATGCTTATTATTGAAATACTTGTTATTAAAGAAACAAGGGAATAAAGAAATCAGGGAATGCAGGAAAATAAAGGAATATACAGATCTCATTATTATAATAATTTTGCAATCATGATGTGGCAAAATGTAAAAAATTATCCTTTAAATGTTATTTATGTTTAAAAAATATAGTAATCAGAATTATGTATTTTAAAATTTTTTTAAATTCTTTGAAGACGTGAATAAAAAAATCAGAGACACTTCCGGAGACAGTAAACATTTAGTCTGGGTACGATTCTGGTCATGTGTACAAGGTTCTCGCAGCATGTTAGAGATTGTTGAAAGACTTGCATATATTGTCGGTTATGTTGAAAAAGAAAACACATTTTAAGGAATTAGCAAAATAATAAAGATTTAATTATTGTAAGACAGTAACGATTTTGTGCGTTTGGCTTTTAAGTTCTTAATTGGAAAATTATAATAAACATAGAAATGGCCAAAATGGTTTTATGAAAATGGGGTAAATTTATAATAATGGTTAGTGTGAATTGCTGGAAAATGTATTTAACTCTTAGAACTTTAATTTGGTCAAATGTATATTCTTGTAAACATTTTTCGATTTTCGTAAAACAACGTCATCATGTCCGTTAATCTTAAGTATATTTTAACGACGGGTTTGAACAAAAAATAGTTTTTAAGTAATATCATAACGTTGTTACAAATAGATAAAGAAGAATTTGGAGATTCAATAGCCGAGATAGTAAAGTGTCGATACAACGCATGTAACAAAGATTATTTAACAGTGCCAGACAACCCGATAAAAAAGATTTGCTTTCTTTTTCTTGGAAGACCTGTTTACAGAACAATTTGATTATGTACTGAAGAAGAGCTTGTAGAAATTTGAAGATACCCTTTGACATGTATCGAAGTTCAGAAATGAAACAGATTAATTATTGATAACACTTTGACAATTTCCGATTTACGTACTAATGCGTGCATCACGAAGGTGTCTACCTTTCCCTCTTTTTGGTATAGTTCCCTCTTTCTGTGGCGTACTATGACTCCGGATATAAACAATTGACACCGACTTCTTTGTCTCTATCTTTCCGTCACTCCGTCGCGCTCGCACTAGCTAAATAAACGATGTCACGTGGGCCACGCAAGCATGTGTGAGAGCGCGTTTGACGACAAAGCAATGCGGAATTTAATATGATTCGAGTTTTTCTAGTATAGGGGCCTCTCTTTCTTTACTTCTGTCTGTCACGTTCGCACTCTTAGCGCAGTCGTAGCGACAGCCGAGAGCAACGGTGCGTCTTCGTCAATCGTGGTCATTCATTAATTTTATTATAAACATTTTTAATTATTTTATCGGGCATTCAAGTAGTATTTATTTTCAATATTTTTAAATTTATTTTTTATTCATTTGAAAAAGAGTCGGCGTTTAATCTGTTTTAAGCGTATTGTTGTGATATATTGTTAAGCCTAAGTTTCAAAAATCAAATACATTTCTTCTACAATTTAAGAAACCATTATGTTAAATTTATAAATTATTGATAACCCTTGAAGATTTTCTGAATACCAATAAGCAACTCTTGTATTTGGTCCGAGACAAAACCTTGTCTCTTGATTTTTTTCCGGCATGTCTCAGATTACATAGAAAAATCTACGTTATCGGCAGAAAAATTATCGTCACATGGTATGAAACATATGTTAGGGTTTGACACCGAGCTGCGTGACAGGCTGAAAATGGTGATGGAGATGGAGTTGGAGAAGGAGGAGAGGAAGAAGACGACGTTTCTTACAAAAACCTCGACTTTTTAGATCAAAATATCTCGCGATTGGCTTGATGGATCTTCTTGTAGTTAGGCTTAACTTACTCGGGTGTACGAGGCCTACACGAATATCACCATAGTTTGGGGGAAATATGCGGATTTAATGCCGTTTGAATACCCCGAAAACCTCGATCTAATTCTTCCGGAAAAGAGTAGTTCAGGTCTACCAGTCGGGAAGTCTTGTACTTGACCCGAGTCAAGACCTTAACTCTTGATATAGGGAAGTGACATTCGTAATGTCGTATCTTAATTCGTGACCGAGTTATTAACGAAAAACGATAGCGTATCATAGGGCTCCGTTGGGACCAGCGGCGCGACAGTTCCTACTAGCGCATGTAACGGTACGTCCCTGTAGCGTTGACCACTACAAGACCGCACCTTACTTTATGAATAGGTTCGGGGCAGGCCGATAAAGAAATGTGAAACTTTTTAACGTTAACTTCCTGATTTATTCAGTTTACTTATTCTTTACTGTACAATCCTTTCTTTCCTGCGCTATCATTTATTCGTTACACGCGCGCCTTCTTAATTCTAGTTCCTTTAAATTAAATTCCCTGCTCTAATGTTGGTATTTACTAAAGTCCCTGTGCTATTTCCTATATTACTACCCGCACACACACACCTGCACACGTACACGCAATCAGCTGTTCGGCGCTGTTTTCGCTCGCTCTCTCTCTCTCTCTCTCTCTCTCACACGTCGTTCGTCGTCTCACTCGCACTCGAATTATTCTATTTTCGGCTTTAAATGCCCAGAGTTTCCGTTCGCACTCTTCTCAAGCATTCAGAGAGGGGGGATGTGGATTATGGAACGATGGATGAGATCGGGGTCTGACCGCGATGGACAGCCGCTACTACTTATGTAAAAAGGTACAGATTTGGTTGCTTTGGTGAGGTAGGAAACCCTTTTGGAGATAGGTCCGATCGCAATGTCCGGGTGTTACTCCCTCCAAGGTGGATTGTCGTTCTCGAGGTAGGTTAGGTTACTTCCGAAGGAACGAAGGATGGACACTCGAGATAAGTCACAGCGCAATGCCGTTGTGTTACTTCGGTGTCCTTTAGGAAATTGTACACTCCTCCTATTCTAATTTATTATAATTGTAACGATATTCTAATATTTTATTCAGACTTGAATCAAAGGTTGTTCCTGTGGCTAAGATGCTAGCTCAATAGTAATCGATATGTTCAGTTTAACTGAAGAGTAATAAGTAAGTACTAGGCTCGTTTTGCGCCGCCTTATATACGATTTGTTGTCGCACGCGCTACCCAATCATAGGCCTAGACTCTATAACGAGGCAACGAACTCTTTAGTTTGTTGTCTTTCGCCTAAATCTGCCGACTCATCGGCGCTATCAGTGGTTCGCAGCTCGGGCAGGGGTAGTGAACTGGAGACTACCATCTCACGCAGTACCCTACTGGTGCAGACCTTCTACTGTCGCGCCGCCGGACCCAACGAAGCCCTCCGATTGGCTATCGTTTTTCGTTAATAACTCGATCACGAATTAAGATACGACATTACGAATGTCACTTCCCTATATTAGAATTACCTCAGCTATCACCTGGTTCAGGGACGTATACGTTTGCTGGGACACCCTGTATAAGTTACGAAAGCAAAGCGTAACCATGCGAGCGTTTCATCTTACATTACTCAAAGAATTTTCAAGAAAATACGGGGATATGAACAATAACGTTAGCTGTAGTAAATATACCGTTGACCAACCGTTTAGACTGACCGAAAAACATTTTCCATCCTATTGCAAATCGAAAAATTGTAAAAAAGCGTTTCGAAATTGTATAGTGTGTTCGAAAAATGATACAAGGCGAAGATCTCGTTATGAATGTGAAAATTGTGACGTAGGTTTATGCGTTGTACCATGTTTTAAAATATATCATACTCAATTATATTATTTATTAAAGGGAATTGTTCAAGTTAAAGTATGTGTAGTATATATTTTTTTTAAATTATTATTTTATCATCAAATACTTCATTTGAATATATTCGTGCACAAAATGGCATTGCTCATCACACATTGCAGTGCTGTATCGTTTTTACACCGTTCACGTCAGACTCTGCCGTCCAGGGAAATAGCCACGCGCAAAGTTCTACCGTACCTAAAAGGTTAAATTAAAATACATTGGAAGATATTTTAATAATTAGAGGTCATTTTCCCCTCTTTTCATTTTAAATAAATATACCCAATAATCCTGAATACATTTATTCCTTATATTAATTCTTATTTTATTATATTATTTTTATATAATGTATACTTCTATTACCAATTGTTATACGTTTTATTAATTGTTATTATTGTTGTTGTTGTTGTTATCCTATCAATTTATGTAGTATGCGTTCTACAAAAGAATGAATACAATTAAACTATGGTACAAAATAAATTACGAAATTAATTATTCGGAACTGAACCGAAAACTGAAAGCCCTGGTTAATATACATTATAAAGTGGGCTTCTTACTGTTCAGACGGAAAATCCTCTAAATCAGTGCTGTCAAGGTCGTTCGCAATTCTGTCGATTTTCGAGGCGCTCGCCCACTGCCCCACCACGTTTCAATAAGGGCCAGTGAGCGAACAGCTAGACGTTTCGGGGCCACTTCGGCTCGGGAACGTAACGTGAACATAAACGCACGTTGTGCCCTACCCAGATACAACCTTCTTAAAATTGTGCGTACCTGTTCACGTTACGCTCCTAAGCCGAAGAGACCCCGAAACGTTTAGTTAACTGAAAATTTAGTTAACTGAATATATTTGCTTAGGAATAGTATTGTGTCGATGCTGTACAATAATTTGAACTTGTTCATATTTGTTGGATTTCAAATACATCGTATAATCAAGTTTATGTTAATGAGAAAGCTATTCCAAAGTCACATCCCCTTGTACTTGGCCTACACGTTTGCATTTTTTATGCTTCTGTGACGAAATAAATATGTACATATATTAACTTGATATCTTTTACAGGCATTTAGAAAATCTGACATTAGTTACATAGTTTACAAAGAAATACATAGAAAAGATCATTAGATTTTACTTCAACTTTAGGCTCAGGATGACTAAGCAAATAAACTAATAAACGAGGCATGTTACAACGCCACTCTGTTCCACCAGAAAGCAATGTTGAAATCATTCAATCATTACCAATAACGAAATAATGTACTAACGAAATTAAATGTATAAATAAATTAATAAATCGTCAGATTTTTCACCGAAATGTAAGCAAGTTTTCCATTGACGTTTATAATTAACATGTTATAAACATGTATGTATATTCCATGGTAGCGCATAAAGGCTTTTGCGAGCCACTGTACACAATGCATCCGTTTCAAGCACCGGCGAAACATGATACTTAGTTTCCATTTCGTATTCCCCAGTTTCAGCTGGCATCTGTTACGGAACTTGAGCATGGACCGCAATTTTCCACCAATGCGGTCGCGCTCGTGTCCAGTACTACTTATGAGACCAATCAGTGACCCAGTCCGGAAGATCGAAGTGTAAATTGCTACCCATTTCGAATTGCATTGGTGTTTGTAAACTCGAGGGACTTCCTCTCTAACGACTCTCCTAGCGGTTTTCCACAAATAAT
This sequence comes from Mimumesa dahlbomi, assembly GCA_917499265.3. Lineage (NCBI taxonomy): Eukaryota > Metazoa > Arthropoda > Insecta > Hymenoptera > Crabronidae > Mimumesa > Mimumesa dahlbomi. The sequence continues at coordinate 1,317,382 of OU824118.1, read as the reverse complement.
CCAATTAGTTAATACGTGAACGTTTGTTCCGTGTACCCAAAGCGTTCTGCCGTAATCGTAATCGTTGGGATACCGTTGCAATCTAATGTAAATCGATTTTAACTGCACCATGAAAACAAAAGATACGGAAGGGGCAATAATCTTCGGGATTAAATGATGGTTATGATCAAACTGAGAATTCGGAAATAATAGGAATTTTCAGCGATTCTGTAAATCTGTTTTAAGTGTTGCAGTATTGAAATTTTGAACGCGGAAATATTTCTATATGATGACATTTTTGCATTTTTTAATTTCTACGCGTTTATATTATATACTTTTTCGAACAACCGCATTTAACACCGCATTTAATAATGAGTACGTAACACCGTGCCAAATGTCCTTGTTTATTAAACAATAGCAAGAATTACAATGATACTTTAACGCCGATTGTAGACGATTGAAGAAATTTCAAAATATCGGCGGAGGTGTATTCATTTCTTTATGTACGTACAACAATGTTTGGACATTCTGACAAACGCGGTGTATTACTTCGATTATTTTTACGCATCTTTATTCTCGAAATGATTTTCTCTAATATTACCATGCAAATTTCGGTTGTTTCAAAGTTGCAAAGTCAAGTGAATTACTTTAGTAGAATACATGGTTCATACGCAAATCAATATACTTAATCATCTCAATTTTATTGCTCACCTATTATATGTATAATAACAGACAACTGCTTCTAATTCAGCCACGAAAGCCGCAGTTAGGTACCGTTTAATATTTCGCTCGGGAATTAACCTATTCGACATTTAAATTATTGTCTTTTGTTCAGGTGTCTATAAATAAATTGTAGGGCAAAGAATTTATGTAACGAAAATTGTTATACAAGTATTTAATTACGAACTTTTATGGTGCTCGAGTGGTATTTTAACATTTCTGTACTTTTATACACATTTAGTCAATGCGTAAGTTAACTTATTAATAGTCTTTTACTATTATTACACTTGTCGCACTATTCTGGAAGCGATTTTTATTATAAATTACTGTACACGTCACAGAAACTGAACTATCCGGTGGTTTGAATAGCTATTCTTATAGATCACACTTCATACCGTGTATTGGAGATCAGTTTCTAATTTGCGTTCCAAAATATCATATGAATATCAGGTAAAAATAAAATCTAGAGGACGCAGAAATATCCGGGCGCAGCCATTTCGGGGCGTAAATATGTCTCTCGAGCTGAAATACCAAGATCATGCCAATTTTGGAACGTATAATTACAGGGTGTTCAAGGAAGTCGCGCGGATCTAGAACCAGGTGATAGCTGAGATAATTCTCATATAGGGATGTAACGAATGCAGCTCGTGTGCAAATAATAAGACCTAAGATTATTCTTAGGATAATCTCTTTCGAAATCATATTTTGATTAGTTTAATTTGTTTATGTCAAGTTGATATAAAAATAATTGTTGCTTATTTTACGGTTGTTTGTATATGTTGTGAAATTAATTACGCTGCTTTGGGGCATAAATGAAAGTGTACAGTAATCAATCAAGAGACAAGGCCTTGTCTCTGGCCAAGTACAAGGGCCCCGACTGGTATTCAGAAAATCTTCAAGATCAGTCAATAATTCATAAATTTAATAAAATGTGTAAGGCAAGGAGAAGAAACGTTGGATGTAGCGGTACGAGACGAAGGCACGAGGGTCAGGCAGGGTCATAAAGGCAGGACCCGCGAGGACCCAGGAGCGGGGGCTGACGTCAAAGGACGCGACGCGGACGACAGAGATTCGGAGTTCGTCTACGTCATCGAACGGTTCTATTTGTCTAGCGAGCGATTACTCATATTTGAGTGTTACTAGCGTGTTAGATTATTAACATAGTATCCTCCAGTTTAGTTGAATAATATTTTGTCTTACAAATGATTTCTTAAATTGTTGAAACAATGCATTTTATTTATAAAACTTAGGCTTAACAATAAATTGCAACAATAGACTTAAAACCGATTACACGCTCACGTCTTTTTTCAAATACTAAAGATCCCACCGAGATCAATAAATTAATAAAAGAACCATGGGTATATACATAACTCCAAAGGAATGAATAAGAAACATCTAATTATTATTCCATTTCTATGTAATTAAAATTCAGTGGCACTGTGGGATCAAACATTGAGCATAAGTGTTAAATGTCCGATTAAATTATTAGAAATATGTTTCGAATATAATGAAAGATACGCCGCGGCCGGCAAAGACACACAAAAAATGATGTCTCCTCATTTAATTAATAAATCTGTTTAGTGCTCGACTAAATGTACTTGGTGGCCCGCTTTTTACGAAGGTTCGATGGTGAAAAATAAGCTTAAATAGTTCGGGATGTTCGACATAAAATGAGAGTTGTTAAAACACAGTATACAGCGGGCTTCTTATTGTGCTGAATGAAAATCCTCTAAGTATCTCATGAAGTATCTTATTAATTTATTTTATCATCTATCGTTGAAACACATGGCAATATGTATGTGTAATTTTTTATCAGACATATAACTTGTTAAATTTTTCCACTCAGATGCATCCGAATTGTTAATTTAGAAATGAGTACAAATATCTGTAACGTTACATTTTGGACATCAAGCTTCGTAAAAAGCGGGCCACCAAGTACATTTAGTCGAGCACTAAACAGATTTATTAATTAAATGAGGAGACATAATTTTTTGGGAAATTTAGTTAATTTAATATATTTACTTAGCGATAGCATCGGGTGGATGCTGTACAATGATTTGTACTTGCTCGCATTTGTTCGATTTCAAATACATCGTATAATCAAGTTTATGTTAACGAGAAAGCTATTCCAAAGTCACATCCTCTTGTACTTGGTCTATACCTTTGCATTTTCGATGCTTTTTACTGATTTCACTTCATTCGTAGAATATTGTTAAGTATAGTAATGGTTTTATTAAAATACTTGTTTTTAAAGTAATAATGTTTTTAAAGGATAAGGGAATGCAGGTATCAAGGAATAAATAAGGAAATACAGGAATGAAGGAATAAAAGAATGTAGGAAAATCAAGGAATAAATGGATCTGATTAATATGGTGATATGATGATGATATACGATGATGTGAAGGAATATACTACATTTTCCTTTAAACGTTATTTCCTTTTAAGAAATATAGTAATAAGAATTATGTATTTATAAAATTTCAAAGGGTTTTTTGAAGAAGTGATACAAAAAAATCAGAGACTCTTCCGGAGCCAGGAAAATTTCAATCTATAGGTACGTTTCAGATTAATTGTACTACAAGGATGTAGTAGCATGTTAGACATTGTTTAAAAACGTGCATATATTGTGGGTACAACTGAAAAAGAAAATACATTTGAAGAAATTACCAGAATATTAAACATTTAATTATTGCAAGATAGTGCAGGATGTGTATAAGTTTGGTTTTTAAATTCTCAATTCGAAAATTATAATAAACATAGAAGTGTAAAAAACGGTTTAATTACACAAAAACCATCTTATTAAAAATGTCTAAATTGCAAATAATTATTTGTATGAATTGTTGAAGAATGCTTTTGATTTCTAGTAATTTTAGAACTTCAATACGGTCCTATGTATATCGTTGAAAATGTTTTTCAATTCACATACACCAACGTCATCGTGTCCTCTAAACGTACCTATACTTCAACAATCTATTTGAAGAAAAAATAGTTTTTTTGAAATCATGAATTCTTTTATCACCGTGGCATCTTCTGATCTAATTTTACAGTATACCTGAAGAAAAATATACTAATTTCATTGTTAAGATGTGTAGATAATATCATAACACTGTTACAGATACGGAACAATTTAGAGATTCGATATCCAAGATAGTAAAGTTTCAATGCAAAACATGTAACAAAAATTTGTTGACAGTACCGATAACTACACGTTTCGGACAGACTCAGCAAAATTTGCTGACTTTATCATGGAAGACCGGTTTATAGAACAATTTGATTATGTACTAAAAAAAAGTTTGTAGAAATTTGAAGAGACGCTTTGACATGTATCGAAGTTCTAGAAACAAAATACCTTCTTATAACAATTTAAGCAACCATTATGTTAAATGTATAAATTATTGATAACAGTTTGGTATTTTCTGAATTACTTACTAATGCGTGCATCACGAAGGTGTCTTTCTTTCTCTCTCTTTCGTATAATTCGTTTTCTTTGTGGCGTACTATGGCTCGGGATATCAACAACACAGAATTCAACTGCATACTTTGTCTCTATCTTTCCGTCGCTCCGTCGCGTTCGCACTAGCCAAACAAACGAACGTGGGCCGAGCAAGCATGTGTAATAGCACGTTTGACGACGGGGAAGGTATCAATGCGGAATTCATCATCGTCCGAATTTGTCTTGCATAAGACCCTTTCTTTTCTTCGTTCTGTCTGTCGCGCTCGCGGTGCTCGCACCACGATCGCCGAGAGCAAGTGCGACGGTTTGTCTTTGCCGGTCGCGGCGACTCTTTCATTTTATTCGAAACATTTTTCTTATCATTTTTTCGGGCATTTAACACGTATGTCCAATACTTGATCCTACTGTGTCGCTGAATATTAACCCTTAGCGCTCCGTAGGCTCCGCTACAGAGCCATCCATCATTTGTTCCACAGATCCGGAGACTCCGCTGCGGAGCCCAATGTTTTGACATGATTACGCTGAAAATGCGATGCTTTTGTTGGCATTGGCAATTGTTATTCGTATTGAAAACGTTGTTAGCGTCTGTTGCATTACAATTAAAACATTTTTTGCCTATTTGTATACCTAGGAACATGGAAAATCAAAAGTACTATGACGAGAATTTAGAAGTGAGTGATACGGACGATGTGTTTGATTTTGAAGTGTTACAAGATATTGCGGAAGACAATGTTGGTAATGATTCTGACACTTCAAGTAGCGGTAGTGAAATTATTATTCCAAAGAGACGAAAAATGGTAATTATACGAGTAGTAAACCCAGAATGCACATGGGAGATTGTTTTCATAGATATCACACCATGGTGAACTACAAAATTTAAAATTTATCTTATATTTACAATTGGAAAATGCATATTTATAAAATATATAAAAACAAATGCATTCACATGGACGTGTAATCTTTTCCGCTCAAAATAAGACATCCTTTATCTCAGGCGCTTTGCTCTAAAAATGTGCCGGAGTTGCTGGTAGGCAGTACTCGAGAAACGCGCGGAGCGCTAAGGGTTAATTAAATAGAAATGGAATTATAATTACATGTTTCTTATTCATTCATTCCACATTATATTAATCTCCAGAATTTAATATTTCGCGAAATTTATTCCTTATTTACCGAGACAATATTTTAACTTTAAATAAATAATTGAGAAACATATAATTGTCATACTATATCAATTTATTGAAAATCCTATCATAGGGATCAAAAATTAGCAAGAAATATTAAATGTCCGATAAAATAAGTCGAAATGTCCAAAAGAATGCGAATGAACGATCGAGTACGACCAAGGCGCACCGACGCACCTGTGCTCGGCCATCGTCTGTGAGCCGCGATCGGAGTGCGAGCGCGACAGCAGATAAAGGAAAGAGAGGCTCTTATACAAGAAAAATTCGGACCATGGCGAAAACTGCGTTTGATGCCATCCTCGATCGACGATCGCGCTCTCACACATGCCTGTCCGGCCTAAGTCCGTGTGTCTCGATAGAATGAGTGCGGCGGAGCGACGAAAAGAAAGAGACGAAGCAGTTGTTATCACTTGTTACTATGCTGCGATACACGTCAGAGAGAGAAATGAATTATGAGAAAGAGAGGGCACGAAAATCACCTAGGTGAAGCAAGCATTAGTAGTTGTGTCTACTCGCACGCACCTCGTACCCCGCAGTGAAACTATTTGAGGTGCCTAGAACACAAAGGGTATAAGCGACATTTATTTAGTTCCGAGAAAATTAAGCTCAAAGTTCACAAAGGCTCACAAATCACAATATAGAACAACATTTTTTTTCCAAAAATGGGTATACCATGCTATTAGAAGTCTTTATGCTAGATTATAAAGAATTTCATCAAATATGTTAGCAATAATGAATGAATTAAAATAGTGCTGCGTCACTTATACCCTTTTACATACAATGTATAAATGACAACAAGTAGGTTATAAGTAAAAAAATTTATTGTTCAATGTAAATATTAAAAATCTAGGAAACAGTAGATTAATATAATTATTTATCAGTCTCTTAGATTAAAATTTCAGTCTCTTGGAAGAATATTCAGTCTTCATCGTCTGTTTCGTAAATTCTGACCAGGTTGAACGTTTCGTCCTCTTCATCTTCTTCGTTTTCTGCCATTGCATTTTCAACTTCATTGGTTACTAACTGGTCATGTTTCAAGTTCTTGAAAAAGTCATGATAAATTGGTGGGATGTACGGTAATTGTTCCATTAAGTCTTTATATTTTGCTGGTTTTAAAACTGGTTTGTCTAATGCAGGTGGTAGATTAGCTGGCAAGTTTCGCACCGCTCTTCCGCGTCGAGGTTTGGCTTTCATATTCATTTCAGAAAATGTTTCCAACCCTTCTGCTGTACTGCTCTTAAAGAAAAGTGTATCAGGAGATTCTTTTTTAAAGTGTAACCACTGCATCTTGTTGATTCCTGTTACAGATTTTCTGAAGTAAGTTAGGAGTGGTTCGAGTTCAACAAAATTTTCATCTTCCATCTGGACAACAATAAACTTTTTGCTCGCTGAACACACCAACTGACTCCATTGATCTGGAACGTAGATACTCAGCTTTGAACGTTTCTTCTTGAGTTCAATAAGACCAAAATCTTGGTCACATTCGTTATAAGAATGGCCGCAAATAAAAAATCTGTGGTCCACTGTTTCGATGTGTGTGTTCCTTATAATGTATAGCCAAAACTTAACAATCAGATGACTTTTGTTTTGACCTCCACAGTTATCTGAGAAGGCAGTGATGTGCTTTACCTCTAATGGGAGGTTGTTAATAAATTTTAGAAGACAAGAAGCAATTTCGTTACATCTGCGGGAAGCTTGCCCCTCATGCCATATGTACATATGAGCCGCACCAGTTTTCAAATTGTGTATAGCCAGATTATATGTCCAGAGTTGTCTGTAATAGTAAGCCTTTTGATTTGTTAAGTTTGGAGTTGGCATGGTTTTTTGTAAATCAAAACAAAATGCAACATGACTTTCATCTTCATTTTTACTCTTTTGCGACTCGAACAGCTTCAGCTTTACGTAAATGTAGTTCTTTCTGCCTTTCAGCCTTCTCTTTTTCTTCAGGGGTACCATTTTCAATTTTCATAGTAAATTTATCACATTTATCACAGGTATCAGTGTTAGGCCTATGACAGCTTAAATTAAACTGTGTGTTGAAAATATGTCTATTATAACTTTTAGTTACTGGCACAACATGTTTTTCCTCTTCACAAAATGTTTTGTACATTTTGTACATTTGCTTGATTGTCAAACCTTGGGGTAAATACCTACGATTTGGATTTTTTGCTCTCGTATAGTGAGATGAATACTTCGGGAATTCATTAATGTGTTCTCTTATTAATTCTATTCTCTCTAGAGGGATTTTGTTTGCTGGGACTTTTCTACCCCGTTTATCACGGGGGGACACACCTGAGTCTGATGTTTTCTTTTTAGCAACAACATTTTGTACTCTTTTGTTTGAAATACACAGGGTTTTCCTGAAAAACACTCCTGACAAACCCTAAACAGTCCAAGTTTGTAAATACAAGAAACGGTTTTGTTTTTAGCAGCAAAAATACTCCTCCTCTGCACATGAGTCAGCTCTATAGCACCATTTAAAAAAGAAGTTTGGAGTTCCCAGCTTCCGAGTTGCCAAAAGTTTTCAAATATGTCTTTTCGAAGCTCTTCGGAGATATTTGTGTTACATTTATATCTACATTGATGATTATATTCTATTAATTTCTTCCCCTCGTGAATTTTTCCCTTACGATCTACATAACTCTTTCCTTCATTCCGGAACTTTTTTGCTTTTGTCTGTTTCCATAAATTTTCTCTTCTCACTTTTTTTTTATGTCTGTGGTGTGAGTGGAATGGCGTTTTCGGGCAAATCATAATCATCCGTTCTTTGAAAACAATCCTCTTCAACTGATTCGTCCAAGCCATCTGTAAACAAAATAAAAAAATTAAGGTATTTTTAGCAAAAATAGGGTAAATTTAGCAGAAACGTATATTATTATCTTGTAAAGAGTATGCTTTTTGTAACTGATTGTTAAGATGCGATCTAAAAATAATTGTGGTCTATTCTAAGTCCAGCATATCTAATACGTGACAAAGTTATTCTTACCTGACGTTGAATCATCTGTATCATCAGGTTCATAGTCCTTATCAGCGTCGCTATCATCATCACCAAAAAGTGGTTCTTCAACTGAAAAAACGTATATCTAAACGTGTATCCAACAAAAGGAGTGACCGTAAAATGCAGAAAAGAGGCAAATCTACTTACATGAGAATAATATATTACTCTAAGCTTACTAAATTATCTGATTTTTCCCGAGCAGGGCACGATTCCCCAGTTACTGTCAATTAATGAAAAAAGAAACATTAATACTGTATTACTAATACATACCTTCACTGTTTAGGTTATGCTCCTCTTCTTCCATATTATTTTCACAACAACTATAAAAGTTCCAACAAATCTTTATACGTGTTAACGCTTTGCCGGTCGCTGTCACGCTGGCGTGATTTTGATCCCGGCCCAGCGCAGTGGCCATGTTTTCACTATGCTTCTGTTTTAATTGTTCCGATTGTCTTTTCTTGACATTTTTGAAGTAGATGCTCGTTTTGCATCTTGACAGTTTAAATTTACCTACTGCTATAAAATATCCTTCAAAATGTCATGCAGTGAGGAAAATAATAATATATGCCGATGAGTTCTCGGATGTGGATTCCAATATTGATAGCGAAAATGATAGCGATTCAAATAATATACAGAAATAATGGAAGACCAGTAATCAGTGACTCCGATAGTGAGGAAGAGATTTTTTTTATCAAGTGATTTGTCAGAAATTGATTTTGAATCTGATCTCCATAGATGTCTGGAAAAGTCAGGACTGCAAACACTATGCCCACCGGACATAATGTCATGTGTGGAACTGTTTCTTGATAATGACTTATTTAATTTATTTACCAGAGAAACGAATGTGGTATTGATATTTTTGAACGAATGATATTTTATGAAAGTTGGATTGCGTGATTACGGAGTGCGAGGAAAAAGTATTTAGAAGACTGTCAAGAGCGAGCGTGGAATGTTTGTATCGAGTGACTGCGTAAGGTGCGAGAAAAGTGTGTTTATATCGTGTGACAGTTTTTCGGTTGGATGTATCGAGTGACTCTTTGTGCGTGGATCTTGGAAGAATGCATGGTGACCCGTGACCGAAAAGTCGGCACGTGGCAAGAGTGTGTGTATGCGTGTGAAAATGAATGAGGGATGAAACAGTGTGAATGCGAGTTTTCGTGAAGCGAAGAGCGTGTCGGAGACGACAGAACAAAATCGGGAGTCGAAGAGGAGAATTGGTTGCGAGGAGTTGCGAGGAGTGTTATTTTATTGCGAGGAGTTTTTATTGCGAGGAGTTTTATTGCGAGGAGAGTGTGATCGGGAGTTAGATATTAATTATTTAGTAATAAACACTTTTTTACACTACTAACAAAGAACATCTTGTTTCCACCACGAAATATCCCACACGAATTTATATTATTTTCAACAGAAGAATAATAACATGAATAAATCAACGAAGACTAAAGGTTGAACTAACACTACTATTGCTGAAATGAAAAAATTGTTGAGACTTGTTCTCATAATGGGAATAGTGAAAAAACCAAAGAGGGACGATTACTGGTCGACGCATCCAGCGTTGTAGTCACCAATTTTCGGAAATACAATGCCAAGAAACAGATTCCGACAATTATGGAGGTATTGGCACTTCAATAATAATAAGAACTGTCGCGGAAGACTAGCTAAAACAAAACCGATTAGCGTAAATGAAGCGATGCCAGAGTCAGGATCACATGTGCAATGCAATATTAGATCGCCGAGACATGATCCATTGAACAGGCTTTCTGCGAATATGAGGCAACACACCATAATAAGAATTATTGGCAGAGGAAGAATTGAAAATCCACGAAGGGCTTGCAAAGTTTGTTGTGCCTCAAAAAAAAAGAAGTCCACTTCGTACATGTGTTCATCCTGTAAAGTACCTTCGCATGCAGGAAAATGTTTTGTAATTTACCATAAAAGAGTAAAATATTTAACCTAACATTTTCTTTGTAAATAATATAAGTAATGATTTAAGGATATAAAAATATGCGTTAAAATTGATGTAACACTAATTTTAGTGCCATTTTTAATAATAACCGTACCCCATGTACGATGGATAGCGTAAATACCACCGTTGGTACAAGTCGAATCCGCGCGAAATTCACCGGCGGCAACGTAAAGGCGATGCGAGAAATAAGCGGCCGGCGAAATGTTAAAATAGCTGATGTTGTTTGGAAGTAGACAGGAATAAGTGCGCTTATACCTCTTTTCCTCCAATTGAACTAGACTATTTGGTTGGGGGTTAACTGATTTGACACCAGATTTCAGCACAGGGTGGGCATTTCACTTTGATCTCTTTACCACTAAATAGAATGCTAAATTCAGAGTTTGATGGCATAGCTATCTCAATTTTTTTGAAAATGTCACTTATACCCCTTGTGTTCTAGGCACCTCATTTATGCTCTTGATTGTGCTTGGCCAGAGACAAGACCTTGTCTCTTGATATATCTCTTTTGTAATAGTATAGCAATACTCATCACTCTTTTTGATACCTAATTAAAGATATACGAGGGTCGTTTGATAAGTTTGGTAAAAAAGTAGGTAAACATTTTTTTTTTTTTATCAAACCTTTATTTGTCAACATAGTCTCCTTTAAGATCGACACACTTAACCCAGCGAGATTCTAATTTTTTTATCACGTCAAAAAAGTATGATTTGTCAAAGTCTGCAAGTATGCATTTACGACATCGATATTTCCTTCATTCGACGAGAATCTCTTCCCACCGAGCCATGTTTTCAAGTTGGGAAATAAAAAAATCACAGAGAGCCATATCAGGAGAGTAGGGTGTATGCGGAATCAATTCCAAGCCCAATTCGTGTATTTTTGACATTGTGATTGCGAAAGTGTGAAATGGTGCGTTGTCCTAAGAACTACTAAGTCGCTCGTTTCAAACGTCTACCAAATCTAAACGAAGTGTCGCTTTGGGGCAAAACGTGATATTTACCAGCCAAATGAATGCCACTTTGAGCTTATGTATTTCAAAATTTTTTGCGATGCCACATTGTTCAATTTTTACCAGACTTATCAAACCACCCTCGTATATGGTATTATTGCAGCAGCACACGTGAAAAGTTTCAGCAAGTACATTTCTACGTGCGAATGTGCCTACGTAGTATTGGAAGGATAGTACTATTGCAAATACGTAAGAACTGTAGATTTTCAAAACGCTTTTCGAGTCATTCTAGCATCTGTAATTTAGTACAAGTGTTGCTGCATACACAATTTTAAAAAATCAGCGCACTATATTATGATTATAATGATCTCAATTTCTATTTGTAAATTGTACAATTAGAAACATCATAGAACTTTGAGTTTACAGAAACGGGTTCTGATACTTTTAACGAATGCAAAATGTTGTATTTAACAACTTTGAAACTTCTACATCCGAAAATATAGTTACGTTTCAAAATTAACACTTATCGTAAACCATATGCAATATAAAAACAAATTTATTTATCTGTTTGAAGTGCGCGCATGGCGACATAGAAACATCGAAATTAATCTACGTTACGTACCAAGAAAAGAAGCAAAACTGCAATTATTTCCAAGCAACAATTAACAAGCGAATAACTTTTCAATAGTAATTAAACGAATAAAAACAATTTCCCATTAACACAACATACAAATTTAATTGTCACGTCAACATTTTACAAAATTAAACTTTCAAATGGAGCTCAGTGTTCGAAAGGGCAGCCCTTCCGAACGAAGTCAAACCATATTTACGAAACATCGTCGAAAAAGTTTCCATCGCAACTTTCAAACAACATTATATCGGCGGTCACGCCCCCGTTTCCTCGTCGGATGGGAAGGAGGAGGGTTGAGGAGGGGGAAATGTTACATTTCAAGCGAAGAAAGTTGCCGAAATTTGAATAACAACGTTTAAGAAACTTGTTCGACGGTCTCAGAGGTTTTGTCGTGAGAGCAGTGGGTATTCGTGTTAACGGATACATTACACTTTCATGTAATTGTGTAAAACTTATCAGCAAGCAATTCTCATGCCTTTCTCGCGAAATTTGCCATCGGTTATTCCGAGAATAATTCAAATCTTTTGAAATGCAGGCATTATTTGCCGGGCGCAGTGGTGGTGGAACGATACTTTAAATACTTGGAAACTGTAGGGTACGAAAAACTTGAATTTTATGAGGCTGATACGATGAAAATTGATTTTTAGATTACGCGGGAATATAAGGATTGTTCATTCGGTTATTCGGCTGAGTTTGCATATCTTTAAACAGTCACATTTTTCAGATTTTGCATATACATTAGGGTGGTCGTTAAAAATTAAATCTTTTGCGGCGCCCCCCAAAAAGCTTCCTTATGATGCAAAAACACTGGGGATTTTTTTTTTAAATTAAAAACAACACGTGCCTCAAGTCGATTTAAGGGGGGGTAAGGGTTTCAGGGCAAAAAAAAACACTTTCTTTGCGATTTTTTTTCAGGCGAACGAATAAAGCAAATTTGTTCGAACCTTTTGCACATTACATATTATTATTTCAACAACATTTTGAAATTTTTTGGTTGCAAAATATCAACAAATAAGCCGGTGACGGAGCTTTTCCGAGAGCGCCTTTCGAAAAACATGTTTTGCGGTGATCACTGTATCTCAGCCGAAAAGTATCAGAAATCAAAATAACAATAAAATTTAGTTAGAAAATGAGTAAATCCTCCCCTCAACGATCGCTAATTGTTATTTTTTTCATTTTAAAACTTTTGGTGGTCGTTTGAAGTAAAAATTGCGATTTTTCACTAGAATTTCCGTCATTTTGCTACTGGAAAAACCCCTTAAGGTCAAAAAAAATATCATACTAATCGTTGGGAGGAGGTATTTTATATATAGAAGGTATGTACCAAGTTTGAAAAGAATCGGTGAAGTATGTTTTAAATGGCAGTGATCACGGACTTCGAAAACATGGTTTCGGGAAAACCGCGTTTAAAGATTTAACTGTAGAAAAGTGAAGATAAATTCCTTTTCCGCCGAGTATTTTACTTCTCCGTTTTTTCCTTAATTTTTTCGTCGCTTCGCCACTCAGTCTAAATGCTTTTCATTTACACTTTACAATCCCGTATTTCAGATTTTCGTATCCCACATTACTATTATAAAATCACTGATGTGAGCGGCAAACGCCCGACCGAAAATATAACGACTAACTGGTCAATAACTTCGAGAGTTTTTCTCCCATTATCTTCAAATTTTGGGACAATACTCTCGAAATATTGAACTATAAGAAAAAGCAAAAAAATCGATTTTCCGATAACGCAAACCCTTACCCCCCCCCTTAAGTTAATTTTTGGTATAATCCCGTTTTTGGGAATTTTTATGAGAATTCGATTTTATTCGAATTTTATTAATAATATTCCCAGTGTTTTTGCATCATAAGGAAGCTTTTTGGGGGGCGTCGCAAAAGATTTAATTTTAAACGACCACCCTAATATACAGGGTGTAACAGAAATTCTGGGACACTTGAGGTTTATGGATAGAACGCATAAAAATAAGAAAAAAAGTATTATAAGTCGGGGGCGCAGCTCACCCCCTACGGAGATACAACCCCTTTTGTAAAAAACGTTTAAAAAATTATATCTCCGAAACGGTAAGTCGTAGAAAAGTGATTTTGATTGCGATATAACCGGAAAAGATCAAAGTTTAATAAAAAAATGTAGCCGCTGCGATTAGTACCGTTAAGTTGCATTTATTCTTGTTAATAAAAAACAAATGTCATTATTTCTATGTTAGCGGCTGTTTATCACCTGGAGAAAAATGTGGATCATGCATCGAGACTTGCTTTTCGAAAACAGCAAAAAAAAAGTTATTATTTTTATAAAGTTTAGGTGCTAAAATTAGTAGTTTAGCGCCCGCCGTCAAGACGCCTGCCGATATGCAGCCTCCGACACGTCAGATTGGTGATGTCTAGCTCTACTGACTACGTTTGACCTACCTTTTACATGTGGTACGGACTCGCCCTGTGCCTACGGCTGACCTACATCTTACATATGGCACCGACATGTCCTGTGATTTACACTAAAAAATGTAATGCGCATTCCATTACAGTATACATCTTACCTTTAAATAAATTGTTGAAAATTGGTGTCCGTTCACCTCGATAAATTTCCGCAATGGTTTCTTCATTGAACGCCGTATGTACATTGGCATAAACTTCCTCCGGGTTATTATTAATTTTCGCACATCCATTTACAATGTGTTGCCGCAGCACATTCTCGCCAGGCACTGGCGATGAGTAAACAATATGGTTTTTAAATATCCCTACACATAACAGTCCAAGATAGTTTTTGCCGGTTAAACACGCTGGTACAGAACACGGCCCCACCAAAAGATTGTTCACCATACCGCACCACATATTTACGCTAAATTGTCTTTGCATATTAACAAATAGTATTTTTTACAGCGCGCAAGGAGACAGTTCTTTATTCTTAATCTTTTAAACGATAACAAAATGTAGCCGCTGCGTCGGCTACATTTTTTTATTAAACTTTGATCTTTTCCGGTTATATCGCAATCAAAATCACTTTTCTACGACTTACCGTTTCGGAGATATAATGTTTTAAACGATTTTTACAAAAGGGGTTGTATCTCCGTAGGGGGTCAGCTGCGCCCTCGACTTATAAGACTGTTTTTTCTTATTTTTATGCGTTCTATCCATAAACCTCAAGTGTCCCAGAATTTCTGTTACACCCTGTATATTCACTCACAACATCGAAATTCACAGGCTTTGAGTCTAGTGCGTGTTATTATGCTTACATCTTAAGATTTCGTCAATTGGACATTTTTTCCTATGAAAAATTAATTATTTTCCAAACAGATTAGTCACCAAAGCCGAATAAAATACTTACATAAAACAATTTCTCAGCGACAAAACTACTGTTGGTTCAAAATTTCAAAAAACTACCATTCACTGTCGCAGGAACACAGCTTTTGCTTATCGATATAATTAATTTCTACTCACGATCACGATGAAAATAAATTCAAATTACAGAAAGCATTGATTGTTGAGCAGCAAGCTCTGTGTACACAATTTTTCCGCATCCAATATGTCACCCTGCTTATTCTTCAATAATTGTTCTGTTCAACTGTTAGAAATATCTGAAAAATATCGCGAGTGGAACAAAGAACGGATAACAATCGGGCCGTGAAATATAAAAGTCCTCGAACGAAGAAAGCTTTCGATTGTTAGAAAAAGAACGGAAATCACATTGTCTTTATCGAGGAGAAACTATCGCAATCTGGAAAACGCGTAAGGCAGCAGTCATTATACTGACTGATCGATCGTAACCGCATTTCGCGTATGAAGTTTTCCCCCAACTTTTCGGTTTAAAACACGATATTTGATTGTAGGGGGAAGTTACGTCGTTAATGTCTGGTTAAAATCAATTGGTGGTCCGATGCGTCTACATTCTTGTATACTAATATTTCTGGGGAAGAATATTTCTACAGTTTGATATTACGATCGGGTTTCAATCTTGACAAGCTGCAATGCGTAGATATTTCAAGACATAGCAATTTCAAATCATGGAAACACCGAAGCGCAGAACTTTTGATGCGTAAGAATTTCATTCCCCAGATATTTCGAAGCGCAGAAATTTAGATGTGTAATTAAATCTGTGCCTTGATAATTTACGCAATGAAATTTCGGTCCCCTGAAATATTCGAATCCTTGAAATTTCGTTTAAAAGCTGTAAACATCGGAACATTAGTGTCTTAACCTTTTCAACTTCAAAATAATGAGTAATTCACAATTCTATTATAATGCATGCCAGAAAAAATAAAGGACATGAAATTTAATCTTTCTTTTGTTTGACGTCGTATTTTATAAAATGCCACGCATAAATTCACCTTACTTTACAGTTATACATGTATGTATATACTGATAACTACGTGGTTGTAAATCGATTTTAACTTCTCATCCATAAAACAGATAAATTAGAACTATCTTAGAGTTCGCTGTGCAACCTGGAATGCAAAGTTGATACAGTAGTATCCGCTAGTATACAGTATGAATGAAATCTGATAACGATTGAAGTTAATTTAAAGAATACCACCGGCTTATACTACATACCGCGATTTTCTATTTATTCTTTAATTAATTCACCAATTATTAGTCTCTATGTCACTAATTGTAAGTTTAGTAATTAACGAAGTACGTCCATTCCTTATATTTCCAATTAAAGAGTAAGACAGGTTCTGTTGTGGAAACTTTGAAAGTTATATTGAAGTAACAAATATCAAGTCAAATTCTAATCAGCAAAACGCATCGAAAATGCAAAGGTATAGGCCAAGTACAAGAGGATGTGACTTTGGAATAGCTGTCTTGTTAACATAAACGTCATTATACGAAGTATTTGAAATCGAACAAATGCGAGCAAGTACAAATTATTGTGCAGCATCGACACGATGCTATCGCTAAGTAAATATATTAAACTAACTAAATTTCCCAAAAAATGAGTTCTCCTCATTTAATTAATAAATCTGTTTATTGCTCGATTAAATGCACTTGGTGGCCCGCTTTTTACGAAGCTTGATGTCCAAAATGTAACGTTACAGATATTTGTACTCATTTCTAAATTAACAATCCGGATGCATCTGAGTGGAAAAATTTAACAAGTTAACAATCTGAATGTGTCTGAGAGAAAATTACGCATGCATATTGCCATGTGTTTCAACGATTGATGATAACATAAATTAAAAGGAAACGTCATGAGATATTTAGAGGATTTTCATTCAACACAATAAGAAGGTCGCTTTATACTGTGTTTTAACAACTCTTTTTTAATGTCGAACATCCCGAACTATTTAGGCTTATTTTTTGCCATCGAACCTTCGTAAAAAGCGGGCCACCAAGTACATTTAGTCGAGCACTAAACAGATTTATTAATTAAATGAGGAGACATCATTTGTTGGGAAATTTAATTAATTTAATATATTTACTTAGCGATAGCATCGTGTGGATGCTGTACAATGATTTGTACTTGCTCGCATTTGTTCGATTTCAAATACATCGTATAATGAAGTTTATGTTAACGAGACAGCTATTCCAAAGTCACATCCTCTTGTACTTGGTCTATACCTTTGCATTTTCGATGCTTTTTGCTGATTAAAACTGTGGGATATTCCGTGGTGGTAAACAAGATGGTATTTGTTTAATAGTGTAAAAAGTGTTTATTCACTAAGTATTAATAACTAACTCCCGAAACACAGTCTCCTCGCAATAAAACTATTCACGATGCTAATCTTTACAACTCCTCGCAATACTCGTCGCAATACTCCTCGCAACCAAATCTCGACTTCGACTAACTAGCTCGACTGGCTCCACTCACTAACTCGACAAATTCGCGACGCACAGTGGGGTATTAGGCCGGAAAAGCTGGAAAAAACTATTTTGGCGTTATTAACGGTCTCAAGGTCATAATATAATAGGTCGTTGGATTCGTCTTAACGTCAGCTATAATATTAAGAAATCAAAAATGCATTTTAGCTTTCAAAAAATCAAAGTGACATTCATGTTTTATAAAAAAACAATAGTTTTTAAACTTTTACATATTGAATTTTGTAGACGTCTGAATACTGTTTCTTTTTTGTACGAAACATTTTTTCCTCAGATCATCGAGAACCTATGAAAAATCGCGTCAATAGTGGAATAGTTGAACCGAAAAGCTAGAAACAATTAGTTTTGTACGTAAATTATATTGACATGAAATATGATATTATTTTATTCGAAATAGGTGGATTACGGAACTTTTTAGTGCGTAGTGTATATTTTAGGCAGATGTTTAATTTATTACCATTAATTTTAACTCGGAAAATACATAAAAACTTAAGATCGGACAGAATCGGAACCAAATTTTATTGGCTTATAATCACAGATCTTTACTGAATCTAATGGGACCAGAATGAGCAAGGAATTCAACGGAATACTATAACAAAATCGTTCATGAAATCTTATACTGGTGAGAAAAATTACTGAACTATTGATCATTTAGAATTATTAATACTAAATAAATAAATGTGATAAAACTATAAAAATTGTATGGAAGAGTAGCTCATGCTTTCTTAAAATGTATCCAAAATGCAAAAAGTTACTTAACTTCTTTGAAATATATAAAATCCACTACTAAATGCACGGTGTATTATACCGTGCTTGAACGGACAACACATGTCATACAATCTTTCGATTTTCGATTAAGATTACTAATTTATGAATGTACGAATGATTAAAATCAATTTAGTACATTGTTCTAGACATATTTAACAACCCCAGACAGTAAAAAGTTTGCGGATTACGTAAACTTTTGAAATTAACTGTTTTCCAGCTTTTCGGGTCGAATACTGTTAAGTCTAGAGACTTTTCGTATACGGCACGTGTGTATGTTCGAGTTTCGACTGGAACGACGTCTCGCTCCAGCGCATCGATCTATCGATGCGCGGTTCTTTTGTCACTTTTGCGTTTGTTTGTCTCGCATTATCCTATCAATAAATATACCGTAAACATGTGTTAATTTTACGTTCGTTCTTCTCTTCTCATTTCGTGAGTTTACCTACAACGCAAATTCCGCTGCATATTCCTCAATAGGTTATGGGCCCAGGAACGCGCGGAAATATATAAAGTGAGAATAAGGAAAACAGAATCGTGGACTAGACACCGTGTAAAACAAGATCATTTTTGTCCTATATAAAAAAAAAATGGCGTCAAATTCTGTGAAAATAAAACAATTAAGCAAAAATAATTACGACACATGGAAGATACACATGGAAGCGCTGCTCGTGAAAAATGACACATGAGCATACGTAAGTGGTAAAAAAATTAAACCCGAACTCGTCGAGGATAATCCGATATCCGCAGCAGCCGTCGATAAATGGATTTACGAAGATCGAAAGGCGAAAGCCGACATAATATTGTCGATAGGCCCGAGCGAACTAAAGCAAATAAAGGGTGCGAAACATCCAGGGAAGTATGGCAGAGGCTGCAGTCCATCTACCAATCGAAAGGACCAGCGAGGAAGGCCACGCTCCTCAAACGATTAACGTTGCAACGCATGGAGGACGACATGGGTGTGCGCGAACATCTCGCCAGTTTCTTCGATACTGTGGACAAATTAAGTGAAATGGAAGTGGACATAAATCCCGATTTATTAACCGTGATGTTATTATACAGCTTGCCATCGAGCTTCGAAAACTTTAGGTGCGCGATCGAATCTCACGACGATCTACCGACTCCCGAGAACCTTCGCCTAAAAATCGTGGAGGAATACGAAGCGCGAAAGAACAGTACACGCGAATCGGAAACAAACGCGATGTTCGTGAGAAAACCGCGGAGATATACAAATAAGAAATCAAGCGGAGAGAAAACGCAACAGTATGAAAAATCGTTTAAATATAAATGTCATCGGTGCCGGAAAGTGGGTCATAAGGCCTCGGAATGCACCGAGCACGCAAATCATGCAGACAGCCAGAAAAATGGTGGTGGCTTCTCTTTATTCGCGTCCCCCGAGTGCGCAAGCGTTGCGAAATCGTTCGTCGCGGAAAGGAAACAATTGAAATCTTGGTGTCTGAATAGCGGATGCACCACGCATCTGTGCAAAGATTCGAACGAATTCGCGGAAATCGTGAACACGTCACCAGGAACACTAAACCTGGCCAGCGACGATTCGACCGAAATCGTAGCAAAGGGGGTAGTACGCGTCAAGGCGACTTCAAACGGTCAGCCGATCGACGTGATTTTAAACGACGCGCTACACGTGTCAATATTGCGAACTAATCTTCTTTCGGTCGGTAAAATTACCGATCGTGGTTACAGGGTCACTTTCGGGAAGAAATCGGCAGAGATTACCGACGCGAGAGGACGCACGATACTAAGGGCTGAGCGTACCGATGGACTGTACTATTTAAAGGTGGGAGATCACGATCACAATCCGATCCCTGTATCAAATATTGCAGATTGCGAGGTAAATGATTGATCCCTGGAAGAATGGCATCGGAAGATGGGACACTTAAACATAAATGACCTCCTTGAGGGAAATAGAAAAAGAAATATTCTGGGGATGAAAATACAGGGTACGCAGAAGAATTTCCGATGCGATACTTGCATCCGTGGGAAAATGACCAGAGCACCATTTCCCAAGAAATCAGATAGGAAGTCAGAATTACTACAGATTATTCACTCCGACGTGTGCGGACCCATGCGCGTCGAATCGAACGGAGGCGCCTGATATTTCGTGACGTTCATCGACGATTACTCCAGGTGGTGCGAGATTCGACTTCCTTGAAAAGGAAGGACGAAGTACTTGGAGCTTTCCGGGAATTCAAGACATTGGTCGAGACGCGCACCGGAAGAAAAATCAAATTTCTACAGTCGGATAATGGTAAGGAATTCCGAAACAACGCTTTTGACAGGTTCCTCAGGGAAAGCGGAATCCAACGGAGACTTACGGTCACACACACGCCCGAGCAGAACGGCGTTGCGAAGAGGAAGAATCGCACTCTCATGGACATGACGAGATGTATGCTGCTTCAGTCGTCCCTACCTCCTTCCTTCTGGGGGGAGGCGATTAATACGGCCAATTATATAAGGAACAGGTGCCCATCCCACTGTCTCGGAGGAAAGACTCCTTTCAAAAGATGGACTAGATTCGCGCCAAACGTAAGTCACTTCCATGAATTCGGTTGCCAGGTGTTCACCCTGGATAGAAAGCCGAACAAGGGGAAGCTCGAACCCCGATCGAAGGAGGGAATCTTTGTCGGTTACTCAGACGAATCCAAGGCATACCGAGTTTGGATTCCGGACGACAGAAGAGTCGACATAACGCGGGACGTGGTATTCAAAGAGCAACGCGGACCAATCCGAGACGACGCTACCGAAAAATTAGCGTGCGAAAATATGGACTCGCCTGCACAGATTGAAATCGACTTCCCGCATACGCTTCAAAACAGGGACGATGAGAGCCTCGAAATTGACGAAGTCCTGACTCAAGAGGACCAGGAAGGCGCAGTGGAATACGAACGCGGAAGTCAGGAATCCGAAAGCTCGACTCCACCAAGGAGAGGCCCGGGACGGCCTCGGAAGGTAATGACTGGGCGCAGGGGAAGACCCAGGAAGGAATACAACGTCGTGCGAAACACACTGGAGGAAGCTGAGTTCGCATGTCTGTCGGAAGTTCCATTCAATCATGCCGTAAATGGACCAGAAGCAGACGAGTGGCTTCAGGCTATGGCTGTGGAATTTAGGAGCATTATTAAGAATAATACATGGACGATAGTAAATCGCCCTGTAAACGAGAAGGTGATTGGGTGCCGGACGGTCCTTCGAAATAAGTACGACAAAGACGGAAATCTCGAGCGAAGAAAGGCGAGAGTCGTCGCCAGGGGCTTCGCCCAATGTCCTGGGATCGACTTCAGCGATACGTTCGCACCAGTAGCACGTATCAGTTCGATACGTACTATCATGGCCCTTGCAGCTCAGCACGAGATGAAAGTAAATCAGTTTGACGTGACAACCGCCTACCTCAACGGCATACTCGAAGATAAGATTTTTTTGGAAGTTCCGGAATTGACTGACGAAATCTTGAAGCGGGTCATCCACATGGAAGGAAAGGACAGCGAAATCGGCAGGAAGGCGAAAAGCATGTTGGATCAACTGCGTGGCGGAAACAAAGTCTGTCTTCTTTACAAGGCACTTTACGGCCTCAGACAGGCAGGACGCCGTTGGCATGTTAGACTGCGCGAGATCTTCGAGAAGATCTCCCAGTGCAGCGCAGATCCCTGCGTATTCTTCTCCGGACCGGGAAGGGACGTCGTCAACGTGGCCGTATAGTATGTAGACGACATAATTATTGTCGCTTCCAAAAGTCAAGGATCCATCGACAGGTTCCGGGATAATATTTCAAGCGAATTTGATATCAAGGAACTTGGTGAGATAAATTACTGTCTGGGCGTGGAATTTTCACGAGACAGCCAAGGCATATCCATGCTCCAAAAGGGGTATATCGATGAGATACTGAAACGTTTCGGGATGTCAGATTTTAAACCTGTAAATACGCCGATGGAAGCCGGATTGAAATTAGAGAAAAACGAGAAGGCGTCCGACGCAGCCGAGAAATCATTGCCGTATCGGGAATTAATCGGCGCTCTAATGTATTTATCACTTTGTTCCAGGCCAGACATCTCGCACGCAGTGAGCTACTTGAGCCAATTCAACCACTGCTACAGCTCAAATCATTGGGTAGCCGCCAAACAAGTCTTACGGTACCTGAAAGGCACAGCCAGCGTCGGGCTCCGATTCACGAAGGACGCAGAACCTCTGAAGGGATACGTCGACGCCGACTGGGCGAATTGCATGCGTGATCGAAGGTCCTACACCGGATACGCATTCCTACTTGGCGGATGCCCTGTATCCTGGGAATCTAGGAAGCAGAGAACGGTTGCCCTGTCGTCAACGGAGGCCGAGTATATGGCCTTGACGGAAGCCGCCAAGGAAGCCGTCCACCTCGGGAGGCTTGTCACCAGTCTTGGTTTTGGTGAACTGACAGCAGTCAAGCTGCTCAGCGACAATCGGGGAGCACTCGCTCTTGCCGAAAATCCGGTTTTCCACAACCGAACTAAACATATAGACGTCCGTCATCACTTCGTTCGACAAGTATTGAGAGACGGGCAGCTAAAGGTGGGATACGTAAGCACCGACGCTATGGCCGCGGATGTCCTCACCAAGGGACTCACCGGACCGAAGCGTCGGAGATGTCTTGAAATCCTGGGCATGTGGGGTTATAAATAGCACCGTTAACACACACGCCGAGGGGAAGTGTTAAGTCTAGAGACTTTTCGTATACGGCGCGTGTGTATGTCGAGTTTCGACTGGAACGACGTCTCGCTCCAGCGCATCGATCTATCGATGCGCGGTTCTTTTGTCACTTTTGCGTTTGTTTGTCTCGCATTATCCTATCAATAAATATACCGTAAACATGTGTTAATTTTACGTTCGTTCTTCTCTTCTCATTTCGTGAGTTTACCCTCAACGCAAATTCCGCTGCATATTCCTCAATAAATACTCCACTGTGCGACGTCACCCTGACGCCCTTCTTCATACACATACATACTTTTCCAATTCTCTCATAAACAGACTCACGCATTCTCACACTCGTAACACGCAGCGTCTTCGACCATGGGCCAACCGCATTCTTTCTAGATCCACGTACAAAGAGCTACTCGAAACATCCAACTGAAAAACTGTCACACGATATAAACACATTTTCTTCGCACCTCACGCAGCCACTCGGTCCAAACATTCCTCGCTCGCTCTTGACAGTCGTCTAAATACTTTTCATTCTCACTTCGCAATCACGCAATCCGACTTTCATATACATAATATCATTCGTTCATTCAAAAATACCAATACCACAAAACTTACAAAATTCTTTAATTAAACTGCATGTTTAGTATTTCATTAAAAATCCTGATTTTATTCGCACTTACCGCTTCTGGCGCAAGTGCTAATTTGGTGTTATAAAATTTCAAGAAAACCTTTATTAATATTACAAAGTTATTAGGAAACTTAGATCCGGTGTAAATGGCAAACTAAATTAATCCCGGCATCCTCTCTTTAATGAATTTCAACTCTCCACGGAATCGATTTGATCTCTTTTATTATTACAAATTTATTGATAATACACCCGTATTATCAATTTCTGGGAATATTGAAAATCGCGTGGAGCAAAAATGGTGAAAGAGATGCTATTAAAAAATAACGCGTTTGAAGGGATACGTATACGGGTTCGATGGAAAATTTTCGTTCTTTCACTCTTTGCTGGCTTGTTCGCTGAAGTTTAAACGTTGCATTGATTAATTAAGTAGTTCATTTTACCAAGATTCTCTAGCGTCGGTGCGTTCACCCGGTATATTTCACATGGTCCATATTGTGTAAACACGCATTTGACCGAACATGTGCATGTAACATTGTCTTTGTAATTCGTTGGACGAAAAATGATTCGTCATTAAAACGATTCGGTGTGTAATCAATAGAATGTTTGCGAAAATTCCGAGGATTTTTTGGCAATTTGCGACAGCGAAGTCTCTATTTAACACAATCGTTCGATGCACCGTGACGAGCAAAAATTACATCATTACGTATTATAATGAATTCCCCAGGATGCTCTTTTTAAATATTTATCATATTGCTGCGCACGAAATTAATTCGCGAGTTTTCGGTTTTTGGAGTATGTGCGCTATTAACATCTTCTTTACAATGCAGCAATTATTTTCTCGTTGATTCAATTGATACTGCGTTGTATACGCCATTACAAATAAATAACTTAAATTAGGTTTGCACACAACGTCGAGTTAAATGGTTTTCAGGAAAACTACTGTTATTTACATGTAAAGATTTTCTTGGGCGGTGAAATTTTCTGCAGATAAAAATTCCGAGTAAGAATGGGAAAGAGCAGAAATATGGTGGGGCAAAAAATGTTCAATAGGAGCACTATAATAGAGAAATTTTAATGGGTTGAAATTGAATCACGAAAAAGCATTGCTGCATTCGAATTTATGTGGCTGAGAAATGTTATAAACGCAGAGGTTATAATAAATTGAAATTGAAAAGTCTAAAGATAGTTGGCACATTGGCATTGTGACGAACTGAAACTCGAAAATCTGACATTTAACTGGTCTACATATAATCTGTAAAATGCAAGAACATTTCAATCTCAACTAGGAATTCTGGCATTTTGCCAAACTAACGTTTGTATTCAAATTCAGACTTTGAAATTTATCGAGGGTGCTATTACCGTATTATTTCAAGAAAAAGGTTTACGTCACTGAAATGATGACAAAAAATGTTACAGGACGTATAAAAGAGGTTGTCTAAAAAAAAAGAGTAAACGAATGGAAATTTCTTCCCCACATTTTTTTTCCAAAAAATTCATTTAGTCTTCATAGTACTTTTTTAATACTTTCAAACTGGCTATTATCATAAACCATATGTTTTATACCACCGAAAACGTTCTTTTATAAATTTTCACTAAAATAAAGTTAGTTTCTCGTGTGCCTGCTATATCTGTTACTTTCTCTATTATCAATTTTCCTATAACATTCTGCGTAAGAGAACGTCACGGTATAAATTGATGCCGATTTAATGATGCGCCCAGTAATTGATCGATGAGAAACAGGAAGTTCGGAAACTCATAAGTTTCTGGAAACACGTAGGAACAAAAGTACGAAGATGTGGAAGTGGCACAAATAATATTTTTACTTTATCGTAATAATAGTTTCTATCCAGAAACCGAAGTTAAAATGATTGAAAATTTTTCCGCAATATTTTACGATGGCGGATAAAAAAAATGTTATCGTTCTGATAGCACCAAATATTTTCATAATGTAGAGCGTCATGCTTTATCGGATTTAAAAGAGATTTAATGTTTTATAGAATTGTTTGTGAACGGTAGGTAAAAACGCAGGAAAGCATTACAAATCCAATGGCGGACATTATTGAGAATTTATATTTCAACGAATGTTTATTCAAACGTAATATTCTAGTTCGAATAATGATTTCAACTACAGAACACTAAAGTTATATAAACGAAATAACTCTTTATAAAGTGTATTCTGAAGCACTGACAATTATTTCCGGCAATATTTACAAATTACACAAAGCTGAACAAATTTGATATAGTATTTTTCCATAATTCGTGCAAAGCAGTATTGTAAAGCATTAATTACTTTCATAGACGTTAATTGTACAAAAACTAATATGAAAATGTGAAAAAAACTTAAAATACTAGTTATATTTGTAATTACTTGCATCAAACCCATTTTATTTCTCATTTATCCAGTCGACGAAGTAATTTTCGCAAGAGACCAGAGACATAGTCAAAATGCTAGAATTTTGTAAAATTTCCACCGTTGTCAGGAAACTTATCAGTAACTGTGAATTTCCTGTTACGCAATTTTAACCTACCTCGCATGACGTGATAACCGGAAATTAAATCAACCTAGTTCAAACAAAGGTACGCGGCGTAGCAGCTTTGTAAGTTTTGCGCGAGAACTTTAAATATCGTGGGACCTTGTCGGCGGCTCGAGTGGTTCATAGACAGCAACGCCGGATTAAGTATTAATTGGATTGCAGCGCGACCGCCCGATGTTATACGTAACAATGAGTGTCATTAGAGTATTAAATTTCCGCGGATAAGTAAGTTGCGTGGCGTTAAATTAATGTCAAATAGATATAGCGAATATTCAATTAGTACGGATATTATTGTTCCATTAAAGTGCGGTTGCATGTGTACACATGGAGATCGACTCGCGCAATTATGACAAGACAGCGACGATTTTTGAATCGGTGAACAAAGTGGAAACATTATATCACGCGGGTGAAAGTTTTCCAATTACCGTTCGTTATTACGACGCTATTTCTCCGCGAGACAGTAGAACCGTGAACATACGTTCGCAGTTTAACGGGATTGTTTTATCTTCGAATTGTATGTCGTGACAGGAATTAAAATTACAGAGCATACATACATATATGTATGCATATGTATATGTCGTTCAATGAAATCATAATTTGAAAATTATTATCGCCGGTCGTTAGGTGGATTTTATTCCGTTTGTACATTAACTTTGTTCTAGGCGCTTTCAGATTCTGCGCGATTCGTGCGCGATAGCGTCTGATTTTTTGTGAGGTTTTCAATTTTTTATTTTTTTCAAAGTGAAGTTCTGTTATTCGAAATGTGATCAACGTATAAGTGAATATGTAAAAATGAGTCCCCTTGGCGATTGAACAAATCATTTCTACAATGCAGTAGCGTCACACAATTATCTTTCCCCTGACAAAATTTATTCCCATAAAAACTGCTGGAAATAATATCAGCTCGTCTAGTTCACCTCAAATATCATTACCAGTCAATAGATTTCGCGGTACTAAAAAGGATCTAAAAAAATACTAATTATCATCGCAAAATTCGATTTCTCCAATTTTCGTACAATTGTTTCTCCCTATGTAATGTCATAATTTCGCAGTGGGTACAGTTGGCACTGGAACCGTTTTCAAGATTTTTATCGTTAGCGTCCGTGTACCGCGGTGCCGTGACTCTGACGGCGTAGCAATCTTGAATTTTCCAAAGGCCAGGAACATGATAACCCGACACGCAACAGGAAGGATATGTTACGCGGGCATCGGGATAAGATAGGTACACGGAACACCCGTAATGTACTGTTATAGGTGGAAAAAAAGAAAACAAAGAAGAAGGGCAGGTCAATATTGAATTAATTTCAGCGAGGGAAAGTTCGTGCTATTTTTACGTCGGTAATTGCGGTTAATACTCTTCGTGTATTGCGCGGTAAAATCTGTAAAGACGTAAGACTACGGCTTTGAATAGTGGCTATTGTTTCGTAGCAGTGGAAATGAAGGGATTTGCCGATTTGAAATTCGATCGCGGTAAAATGTCCGAGTTGCGGTATGTTTTATACTTGAAAATGTACGGACGAGAGAATTTCTACGCTTTGTGCCCTAAAGGGCGTTGGGTACCCAACCGTTTTGCAAGGGTTTACGCCATTCGTTTTGCTGGTCGTAATTGTTGATCGATTTGTATGAGTCAGGTCTTATTATAAAGGTAAAGGTTCAAGAGACGAGCGTAGATTTTCGGATTTTTGAAAAAAATTTTTGTTGATATGTGTACCGCGAATCAATAATTATTATTGCTTTAGACGACTTTTTCAGCGAAAACGTGATTATTTGAAAATCTGAAAATATACGCTTGTGCCTTGAACCTTTCTCTTTCAAATGGCACTTTGTTCGACAAAATTGGCCAAGAATTACGGCCAGGAAAATATAGGGCGTAAACCCTTGTAAATAGGCCAGGAAAATATAGGGCGGTGATCACCACATGTAGACCGCGCCGTGTATTACAAGGATATGCGCCAACAAATTTTCTCGTCCGTAATTATTGACCGATACGGATGAACATAACTTTATTAATCTATTGCAACAATTTTGTAAACGCAACATTTTTATTTTTTACAATTGAATGTCTTTGAAGGATGATCTAATTTTTGCATTTTATATACAGGGTGCGCCATAATTTACGTCGGTATTTAAACATTGAATAACTTTGACATCTATGAACCGATTCTTTTGAGTAGACATGTTTTTGAAACGTCAATTCAGTACAATTTGAACCATAAATCGCTTTACACCGAAAGAACGCGCTGAAACAGTCGCACTGTACATTGACAATAGTCGTGTTAACTCCACGTGCGTATCATCGGAAATATCGTGGCCAACAAGCACCGTCTAACAACACTATTTGTCGTTTGTTGTCGAATTTTGTTGAGCATGGGACACTGGGGGATCGTCCACATGCCGTTCATCAACACTCAATGATTATGTCTGCCCACAAATGCGTGCAAAGGGTCTGTACAGTTACTGGTTTTAACAAGACGGTACGTCATGCCACACTGCAATTCAAACAATGCAGTATCTGCAACGACAATTCCCTGGACGTGTGATATCAGAAAATAGCGACATTGACTGACCACCTCGATCTTCAGATTTGATCCCTCCGGACTTCTTTTTGTGGGGTTATTTAAAAAGCAAAGTGCATGCCAGCAAGTCTCAGACCATTGATGAGCTCAAGGCAAACATTCGTACTGGAATCACCATTATATCGCCCGAGATGCTCGAAAAACTGATGGAAAATGCAGCAAAATGGGGACATTTTGCTTTGGCCAATAAAGGCGGTCACTTGATTGATGCTGCATTCAAAAACTAGTCCCAATCAATTGCAAAGAACCAAATTAAATAAAAATAACTCATATATGGAAATCGGCTGTTTTTTAAAAATGTTATTCAATATTCACATACCGACGTAAATTATGGCGCACCCTGTACTAGCGAAAACGTTGCAATAGGTAATTGATTTTTTTTATACAAATTTTAACATTTCCGCATTAAAATTCTTTTGTGTACACTTGAATTTAACTTTAAAAGATATGAATTTTGTTAAACAAATGTTGCATTGGACTTCGGTTGGCCGTACTAAAAAGATTTCATACTTCAGAGGAATCAAGAAACAAGGTCTTGTCTCTGGCCAAGTACAATCAACAGCATAAATGGTTTTACTGCGGGGTACGGGGTGCGCGCGGGTATCCACAACTGTTAATGCTTGTTTCACCTCAGTGATTTTCGTGCCCTCTCTTTCTAATAATTCGTCTCTCTCTCTGACGTATGTCGCAGCATAGTAACAAATGATAATGACTACTTCATTTCTTTCTTTTCGTCGCTCCGTCGCACTCATTCTATCGAGGCACACGGTCTTAGGCCGGACAGGCATGTGTGAGAGCGCGATCGACAATCGAGGAAGGCATCAAACGCGGGTTTCGCCATGGTCCGAATTTTTCTCGCATAAGATCCTCTCTTTCCTTTATCTGCTGTCGCGCTCGCACTCCGATCGCGGCTCACAGACGATGGCCTAGCTCACAAAGGTGTGTCGGTGCGCCTTGGTCGTACTCGATCGTTCATTCGCATTCTTTGGACATTTCGAGTTATTTTATCGGGCATTTAATATTTCTTGCTAATTTTTGATCCCAATGATAGGATTTTCAATAAATTGATATAGTATGACAATTATATGTTTTTCAATTATTTATTTAAAGTTACAATATTGTCTCGGTAAATAAGGAATATATTTCGCGAAATATTGAATTCTGGGGATTAATATAATGCGAAATGAATGAATAAGAAACATCTTTTTATTATTCCATTTCTATTTAATTAAAATTCAG
Organism: Mimumesa dahlbomi; assembly: GCA_917499265.3. Classification (NCBI taxonomy): domain Eukaryota; kingdom Metazoa; phylum Arthropoda; class Insecta; order Hymenoptera; family Crabronidae; genus Mimumesa; species Mimumesa dahlbomi. The sequence continues at coordinate 1,287,262 of OU824118.1, read as the reverse complement.
CGACACAGTAGGATCAAATATTGGACATAAGTGTTAAATGCCCGATAAAATGATAAGAAAAATGTTTCGAATAAAATGAAAGAATCGCCGCGGCCGGCAAAGACAAACCGTCGCACTTGCTCTCGACGATCGTAGTGCGAGCATTGCGAGCGCGACAGACAGAACGAAGAAAAGAAAGGCTCTTATGCAAGACAAATTCGGACGATGACGAATTCCGCATTGATACCTTTTTCGATCGTCAAACGTGCTATCACACATGCTTGCTCGGCCAACGATCGTGTGTTTGTCCAGCGCGAGCGCGACGGAGCGACAGAAAGATAGAGACAAAGTATGCAGTCGAATGTATTGTTGTTGATATCCCGAGCTATAGTACGCCACAATGAGAACGAATTATACGAAAGATAAAGAAAGAGAGACACCTTCGTGATGCACACATTAGTACGTAATTCAGAAAATATCAAACTGTTATCAATAATAATTTAATATAATGGTTGCTTAAATTGTTATAAAAAGGTATTTTGTTTCTAGAACTTCGATGAATGTCAAAGCGTCTCTTCAAATTTCTACAAACTTTTTTTTAGTACGTAATCAAATTGTTCTGTAAACCGGTCTTCCATGATAAAGTCAGCAAATTTTGCTGAGTCTGTCCGAAACGTGTAGTTATCGGTACTGTCAACAAATTTTTGTTACATGTTTTGCATTGAAACTTTACTATCTTGGATATCTGATCTCTAAATTGTTCCGTATCTGTTTGTAACAGTGTTATGATATTATCTACACATCTTAACAATGAAATTAGTATATTTTTCTTCAGGTATACTGTAAAATTAGATCAGAAGATGCCACGGTGATAAAAAAATTCATGATTTCAAAAAAACTATTTTTTCTTCAAATAGATTGTTGAAGTATAGGTTCGTTTAGAGGACACGATGACGTTGTTGTATGTAAATTGAAAAACATTTTCAACGATATATATAGGACCATATTGAAGTTCTACTAGAAATCAAAAGCATTCTTCAACAATTCGTACAAATAATTATTTGCAATTTAGATATTTTTAATAAGATGGTTTTTGTGTAATTAAACCGTTTTTTTACACTTATATGTTTATTATAATTTTCGAATTGAGAATTTAAAAACCAAACTTATACACATCCTGCACTATCTTGCAATAATTAAATGTTTAATATTTTGGTAATTCCTTCAAATGTATTTTCTTTTTCAGTAGTACCCACAATATATGCAAGTTTTTAAACAATGTCTAACATTCTGCGAGAACCTTGTATACTTGACCTGAAACGTACCTATAGATTGAAATTTTCCTGGCTCCGGAAGAGTCTCTGATTTTTGTGTATCACTTCTTCAAAAAACTCTTTGAAATTGTATAAATACATAATTCTTATTACTATATTTCTTAAAAGGAAATAACGTTTAAAGGAAAATTTGGTATATTCCTTCACATCATCGTATATCATCATCATATCACCATATTAATCAGATCCGTTTATTCCTTGATTTTCCTACATTCTTTTATTCCTTCATTCCTGTATTCCCTTATTTTTTTTTTTATTTATTCAAGCCTGTCAGACATAAAGTCTGTGTGGCGACAATGGGTACATAATAATAAAATAAAACAACATTATAACATAGTACAATAAAACAAACTTAGAAATTAGACATTTAGACCACAATCTTTGAGAAAGGATATTTATTCCCTTATTTATTCCTTGATACCTGCATTCCCTTATTCTTTAAAAACATTATTTCTTTAAAAACAAGTATTTTAATAAAACCATTACTATACTTAACAATATTCTACGAATGAAGTGAAATCAGTAAAAAGCATCGAAAATGCAAAGGTATAGGCCAAGTACAAGAGGATGTGACTTTGGAATAGCTTTCTCGTTAACATAAACTTGATTATACGATGTATTAGAAATCGAACAAATGCGAGCAAGTACAAATCATTCTACAGCATCCACACGATGCTATCGCTAAGTAAATATATTTAACTAAATTTCCCAAAAAATGATGTCTCCTCATTTAATTAATAAATCTGTTTAGTGCTCGACTAAATGTACTTGGTGGCCCGCTTTTTACGAAGGTTCGATGGCAAAAAATAAGCCTAAATAGTTCGGGATGTTCGACATTAAAAAAGAGTTGTTAAAACACAGTATACAGCAGGCTTCTTATTGTGCTGAATGAAAATCCTCTAAGTATCTCATGAAGTATCTTATTAATTTATTTTATCATCTATCGTTGAAACACATGGCAATATGTATGTGTAATTTTCTTTCAGACATATCCAGATTGTTAACTTGTTAAATTTTTCCACTCAGATGCATCCGAATTGTTAATTTAGAAATGAGTACAAATATCTGTTACGTTACATTTTGGACATCAAGCTTCGTAAAGAGCGGGCCACCAAGTACATTTAGTCGAGCACTAAACAGATTTATTAATTAAATGAGGAGACACCATTTTTTGGGAAATTTAGATAATTTAATATATTTACTTAGCGATAGCATCGTGTGGATGCTGTACAATGATTTGTACTTGCTCGCATTTGTTCGATTTCTAATACATCGTATAATCAAGTTTATGTTAACGAGAAAGCTATTCCAAAGTCACATCCTCTTGTACTTGGCCTATACCTTTGCATTTTCGATGCTTTTTACTGATTGTACTTTCTGATACGAACAGGCGCTTCACCAAAATGCGTATAGGCATCGGGCGGGTCAACAATGATCACCCATCGATAGTAGACTTTTCTAATCCCCGCTCAGTCCCCCGATGCCCGCAATGACCGTGAGAGGGGAATAGCCGAGCTACAGACACATAGACACACCGATAGACGGGATAGATGGTGGGGACAGTGAGTCCCCTACTGCCCCTGTAACTCGTATTTTGTACGCACCCGTCGCTGAAGTCACACATGCCTCGAACGAATCGTACGGAACGCCCTTAATGTTTAGACAGATTACAAAATTGTAGGCTAGTTTTCTATATTTTGAGATTATCACGCGTCAAAATTTCTATGTAAGAGTGATTAGTGCTCTTTCAAGTATTGATTGAAATCAGGTGATTAGAGTTAAGTTTAGATTAGCGAACTAAACAAAAGCAAAATACAGCTCTTATTTGCCTAACTAAGTACACGCCACAGCAGGAAAACTTCTTAATTAATTCATTACTTAAATAAATATGCGCGATTTAATAGTAATTAAAGATAATCAAAATTGAAGTTATATAAAATGTTAACAAAAATATAAAACATTAAATTTGTTAATCGATCGAATTTCGATATTAATTAATCACTTAAACATACTCTGTTGAAATACAGAGTGTCTCGTTTTAATCGATGCACAGTAACAACACCCAAATATTTCAGTATACAAATCAACGTTTCAGTTAAACGTTGAAGGATTCTAAAATATCCATCAATGTCATTTTAATAAATTATTTATTTTTCATTCGATATTATTGCCTCTCAATCACACAATCAAAACAATCACCGGTTCTATACAGGGTGTAACAAAAATGCGGGGATAATTTTTCACTATCGATAGTACACACCAAAAGATGAAAAAAAATCTCTAAAGTTCTGTCTAAAAATTACCGCCTGTCGAGATACAACCCCTTTTGTAAAAAATTAAAAAAAAATCATATCTCCGAAATGGTACGTCATAGAGGAGCGATTTTTATTTTAATATTACCGGGAGAGACTATAGTTTTTCGAAAAAAATATCGCTATCTACGGAAACGAAGTCTTACTGAGTGCCCTTAATTTTTCCCAAGTTTTTACAAAGCAATTATATTTTTTGTATTATCTTAGATCTTCTTCGGTTATATTGCTATCAAAATCGGTTCTCTACGACATACCATTTTGTTACACCCTGAATACACAATGCATAATCTTCTCCAAAAAGGGTATTTAATTCTAGAAGCTAAAAATTACTTCGAAAAACGTCTCCACTTTTAAGCAAAATATTCAGGTGCAAGACCCTGTATGTAAATACATTCCGATACACTCGACACGATTGCCGGCTTTCAATCGCAATCAAATGAAATTTTTACAGATAAACCACGTACCCCGCCTTTTTTATTCGTCGACAGTATCAAGTTTCCGCTCGTATTTACCGTGACTATTATTTTTGCTTGTGCGAATCACTTTTCAAGAAAGTTGTTTCGCTGGTAGTGTTGACATAAAAAGTGCAATCATTTCTTACTGGTCCTCGCGGGGTACGAATCGATTCCGTTCTATGACAACTAGGAGCGAAACGCTGCATATCTCGATTACGTTTTCGGATGAAAACTAGAACAGGATATCCGATATGATTCAATCGGGGAACGCTGGTTATTTTCGCAGAAACTTCTTCGGAAGAAAAGAGTGCTATTCGCGCGTCGACGAAACTGAAATTCTCCTATCTTTGTATTTTCTGTTTCATTCCACTCTGTTTTTCCTTTGTCGATGGCATCTGCAAGTTTCGAGTACATCCCCGGGAAATTGCGGAGCATTTTATGTGGTCCGAAATACAGTCTTTAATTAATATGTTCGCCGAGAAAATAAAAACCATTTGAAAAATATGAAAGAGCAAAAGGATAGTACACGGTTTGCGAGATAGAAAGAATTTTTATTTTTACTCGCTCGAACAAGTTGCAAATACTTAAACTGTCCCACTGTTAATACAAGAATATTCGTTTATGTTACATGGCAAATATAGAAATTTTTATAATTTATGTCATTTTGAGATGCGATTTATTCTTAATACGAGTATGCATATACATGCATACATAAATGTATACGTTGAAAATTATTATGACAAATTACCTGGTATATCTCACCTTTGTTTTACGAGAACAATAACGGAAGGAAGAATACTTGAAAGTAAATGCTGTTGCAGGCTCTTGAATTTATCCCGTATTGTTCTACAGATCTACCGAGAAAACATAGTTCCACTTTGTAAGGAATCCGATACCCTTACTGAAGAGAAAAATAAATAACTGGTCGAAATATTTTTCCGAGCGATTACAAAGAAATCCAGGTGTACCGATAATTATTTATGCGCTCGAAAATGTTGTTTTCGTAAAATAACCATGTCACAATATTTTTAAATTTTTGAAAATTGCTATGGGAACAAATGTTTAGGTTTTGAAATTTCGACGCATTAAAGCGACCATGGAACATCGTAATCAGATTTCAAAATACCGAGGACTTACAATTTCCGTTTCGACATTTCGACGCATTCCAATTTCAATTCGGGAAAATTTCTACGTTTTGAAATTTTTAGGTATTTTCGATAACAATATTTCACATATAATTGCACTATTACTGCACACGAAATGATTCCCACTTCCATTATTTATCTCTTCTGAATGAAAAAAGGCAACAAAAATAAAAAAAAACAATACGAATTCATAATAAATAATCAAAAAATAGAAATCTTCATATAAACTCGTTCACAATGTTAATAATGAATTCGATGAAGGTACAACAAAAAATAAATATCGAATCGTGTACGACTTGTAGGTATACTTTCAGTTTTGGTAATTCCTGATGAATATTTTCATAAATAAACATCGTTGTGCATCGTCGTTACCGTTATTTTATTCCGCTAATGTACGAACTTTTATGACGTTATCGAGTATCTTTAAGCACTTACAACTTACATCGTATTTCATGCGGAGAATACGGAAGCTGTACTCCGTTTACTCTGAAAAGTCATTTGAAATTCATCAGAAAATAAAAAACAGTGCATGATTTCGAAACAAACGAACAATTACTGTTTAGACTATTAAACAGGGGGGTTTGCGAACCGTTACAAGGGAAATATTCCGTTAAGGATATAATCAATTCGCGGACAATTTTAGTGAACAGCTACAGCTGGATTTTTACAGTTCCCACCTTGAAGGATAAACCATCGTCAGGGTTTACGATATGTACGTGACAAAATAGCTATTTTTGAGATGCTTATATTCCATATGTATTGTAATGTCAAAGCACTATCGACTCGAGACGGAGTTAGGGTTGTCGGGTATGTTTTGTAAACCGTAAAGACAATTCTAACTCTGAACGTTCGTTTCTCAATAGAAATTGCCATATCATAAACCCTCGACTTCGAAGTCACCGTCGGCTGACCGACGACCGCGACGCACAGTGGAACGAAAGCGCCGAATCTTGGACATCGATGGATATCTCCATTAAATAGCGAAATACATTGGTTATTTCCTACGGATTTTTCATATAAATTATTTATCTATATATTACCCCATTTTTTTGCAATTATTTATTTAAAAAAAAAAAGTTTAAATATTACCGTTTACGAATCCAAATCCATGTCTTCATCAATAAGATCCATTGCTTCCGTTGACAATTCTTTAACTGACGTAGATAATTTAGGCCTCAAATGCGAAATTACAGGATCGGAATTTAATAATAAATTGTTAAGAACGTCCCTATTGTTGTCAGATCTTGATGTTTTTCTTGAGTGGAATTCCCTGTATGACCGGAAAAGTTTGTGATTCGCTTCTTGCGCATCTTCGGCTAATTGTCCAATTGGCACTATGGCATTTTTAACTATTTCTGGTCCATGAATCAAAAGTTTGTGTACAGTCACAGGCATATAGTACCAACTATATAGAGAGATGTACATTTCCGCGGTTTTTTGGGTATATATAGCGAATTTCTCGTCGTTGATTTTTAATCCCGATGTTATTGTTTGTAATATTATCGCGAACCGTTTAATTAAATTTAGATCAATCCCTGTTATTCTTGCTGATAACTCCGGGTGTGCAAAAAACTTTCGGGCTGTGTTACCATCATTGGATGTTCCCTTTCCTTGTTGTACACAATCGACTAATAATCCCATTTTACTCTTAAATTCATTTTTAATGTGCTTTTTTTTGTCTTCAAACAATTGCTTGTGAAGTGGGGACTTTGTAGACCAACATTTGAATTGAAGGCGATACGATATATGAATAAGACATTCAAAACATCTTATTAGGCAATGAAGCGGAGACAATCCGAAAGAGTAATACTCAACATTTGTCTGTTTCGTATAAGTTAAATTTAAATTATTCATTTCTTTCGGGAGTGCATTGCAAATGTAACACCTCATGGATGAATTAGTATTTGAAAGAATATTGCATATTTTGCCATCCACCATGGTTAAAAATAATTTAAAATTGACTGATATGCCATTTTCAGTATATGATTTAAGGGATTGAATTTGAGACTGAATGTCATCTATCAAAGATGTGATAATATTGTTGTCTTCTTTGGCATAGTGAAATTGAATTGGCCTACAAAAAAAGGTGGATGACGTTTTTATATTTTGCCATAATACTGTTTTATTACTTGGATCGAACAATTTTATCGGTACTAAACAACTAATAACAATATTTGAATCATCATGATTACTTGTTGTAAAAGTCACCCGAACGGCCGAACGACCGACCCTACGTCAGGAGAGCGTCACGGGAAAAAACCCACGATCGTTGACGTCATGGTTGAGGGCATCACGATCAGCTGGGCCTCCGTGAATTCCCTCCTTCAGGTACAGAGAGTCTTGGAGAAATTCCGCTCATGTATCTGGAGGGCGCGGATGATGGGCCTAACTTAGGGGTGGTGGAGGAAAGGTCTTCGAGGTGTCAAGGACACCAAGAAGATTCAGAATTCAAGTAACCTTCGGGAGAGTAAGAGCGACTTACTCTGATCAGCGAGATCCCCAGGGCATTTGACACACACGCGATTAGTCACTCTGGGCCTTTACTTATTCTCATTTTTAATACAGTCCACTTTTATCTATTTTTTTGTAATTCACTATTTCACATTTTGTACATTTATTCAGTTATTTATTTTGTTAAAAATACAAGTGCAACATTTGACGAAAAACAAGAGTCGCGTAACATTTCTTATTCCCGAAACTCTCACGCGTACTCAACAATTACTTTCACGAAAAAATGACTAAATCTGTTAACTATATCATTAAAATAGGAGACTACCCTTGTTCTGTGTTGTGGAAACAAATGCTACATTTTGTCAACTTTCTTGTCACTTTTCCACGTCAAAAGTACCTGGAAGTAATAAATTCGAGCAAGTTTGATTAAAACTGTAATAAATAGGATTTTTTAAATTGTTGAGGATTAACAATTACAAACCGAGAAACGAAAGCAGCCTGTAAATATTCTCGTATAGTTTTCTCTAAACTTTGTCGTGCTTCATCTAATAGTTTACGAAATTTAACAATACATACACATGAACATACTCATTAATGCGTTAACTTGTTAAATTTTTCCACTCAGATGCATCCGGATTGATAATTTGTTAAGTAATTTAAAAATGAGTACAAATATCTTTTACGTTACATTTTGGACATCAAGCTTCGTAAAAATCGGGCCACCAAGTATATTTAATCGAGCAATAAACAGATTTATTAATTAAATGAGGAGAAATCATTTTTTGTGAAATTTAGTTTTTTATATATTTACTTAGCGATAGCATCGTGTGGATGCTGTACAATGATTTGTACTTGCTCGCATTTGTTCGATTTCAAATACATCGTATAATCAAGTTTATGTTAACGAGCAAGCAATTCCAAAGTCACATCCTCTTGTACTTGGCCTATACCTTTGCATTTTCGATGCTTTTTACTGATAAACAGATACGGAACAATTTAGAGATTCGATATCCGAGATAGTAAAGTTTCAATGCAAAACATGTAACAAAGATTTATTAACAGTACTGATAACTATGTACACGTATCGGACAGACCTAAAAATTTGCTTACTTTATCATGAAAGACCTGTTTACAGAACCATTTGATTATGTATTAAAAAAAAGTTTGTAAAAATGTGAAGAGACGCTTTGCCATCTATCGAAGTTCTAGAAACTAAATACCTTTTTACAACAATTTAAGCAACCATTATATTAGGTACATAATTTACCAATATCCCATTACACCTTGTTCTACAAACAATAGACAAAAGATGGCTACAAATTAAAAAGTTTACGAAGATATCCAAGTTATAGTTCAGAAAAGCTATTCAGTTCGTTATGGAATCTACAGTTTTTAAATTTAATAGAATTTACAAACAAACCTATGGTACACCCATGGGCTCTCCCATATCTCCAGTAATAGCGGAATTAGTTATGGAATCCCTACAAACAATATGTTTAAATAAAATATCTATACACATTCCATATTTTAAACGATACGTTGATGATATTATAACTACAGTACCTAGTGACAGTATTCCTGAGATTTTGAACGTGTTCAATATTTACCATGAGTGATTAAAGTTCACACATGAAATGGAGATTGATGGTATGATTAGTTTCTTAGACGTTTTGATAATTCGTGACACTGAAAACAAAGGTAAAGTCATTACTGATTGGTATAGAAAACCAACGTGGTCAGGAAGATTTTTAAATTTTCATTCCGCTCATCCAGTCACACATAAAATAGGATTAATCAAAGGTTTGGTTGATAGAGATATTAAACTAGCAAATAATAGATTCTGGGAAAAAAACATTAAACTCATTAAAGAAACATTAAGCAACAATTGTTACCCACCAGATTTTGTCGATCTACATATTTCCAGACGCATACACCAATTATATAATTCCTGTACCACCAACAGTAATGTTGTACCTGTAAATAATAACTTGTCAATAAAGAGAGGTGTAATACCATTCATTAGAGGTCTAAGCGAAGGTATCGCACACGAATTCAAGAAAGTAGGAATTAGTACCTGTTATTCGGTCACTAACACTAGCCATAATCTGTTATATCATAGTCCAAAAGACAGTATTAACAAAGAAAAAAGATCCAATGTGGTATACACTATTCCATGTAAAGATTGTGGCCTATCATACATAGGACAGACCAAACAATACCTAAAAAGCAGAATCAATGAACACAAATTATCAATCAAGAACTTAAACGTAGCACCTACTGACTTAGTGCACCACTTTGTGGAATATGGACATACGTTTAACTTTGAAGAAACCAAGATATTAGGCACAGAACCTAACTTAAAGAAACGTCTGTTATTGGAGACCTTTTCAATTATGACCCATAATTCGGTCAACAAAAGAACAGAGAATCAGGAGGTGCATGATTATTATGCAAACGTCATTAAATTATTGACTTAATGAACGTCTTATAAAATCTTTTCTTGCAATATATGACACCTTTCTGTTTTTCTCTTAGTTTGTTGTCAATAACTATACAAAGTTCTGTTTCTTAAATAACACCGTGGTTTCTGTCAACTGATTAATAACAATTATTAGATTCCTGTCCCACAATTGTTAAAAAAGGTTCACTAAAGTAGGAGTAATTCCATGTTTTGTTCATTGATTACACTTATAACAGGCTCATCCACAAATTCTTTCTTTTCTTGAAACACGTGTTGTATCACCGAGCAAGTTGAATATAGTACAAATAGCCTTTTTCATACCTAGGCTATAATAGATTTCACGATGGTATACTACAAAATATACGCGATCTACGATGAACTTCACGGTTTAACGATTTGAAATTTGGCGCCCTCTTTATGACTCTTATAGTATCGATCTATCGATCGCGGCTAAATTTAAAAATACGGATAAATTTCAGTGTCATGAAATATTGCCCCCTTTTGTTTATCCATTGGGTCATTAGTCTTTAACATGTGCGGGGAGTAAGACGTGTCATACCCTATGTCTCCGTTCAAAATTTAAAATAATATACATCCACAGTTGGTGAGTCTCACAATCAATGGGTTAAACCATACTTTTGTTTAACATATTTATTAGTTAATAATATAGTTACATATTCAACAAAGTGCTACATGGGCTCTTTTTAATTTATAAAATTAAATATATTAACAGAATTTTATGGAGTTTGTTTTTCATTTTGTTTTTAACATCATAAGTTTCAACAATATGATTCAGAACAAATAGTTTATTTGAATTTTAATTTGGAATTTTCTTTTTTAATTATGTTCTCCTTACAAAGAGAACATAATTTCTTTTAGAACATTGTCCCTGAGGATGATCCCAACAAGGATCGAAACGTAGGATGTAATTTTCGATTAATAGAATAGTATTTTCACCTGTGGATGGTGATGTATCCAAATTTACATTATATTTTAACAGTAAGTAAGTTTAACAATTTTTTTTTATATGTATCATTTTTGAAATTGGAAGATCGCAAAAAAGGCCAAGTAAGTTATTTTTTACATAAAATATTAAATGTCCGATAAAATAATTCGAAATGACCCGAAGAATACGAAAGAACGATCGCGTACAACCAAGGCGCACTGACACACCAGAGCTCGGCCATCGTCTGTAAGCCGCGATCGGAGTGCGAGCGCGACAGACAGAAGGAAGGAAAGAGAGGCTATTATCCGAGAAAAATTCGGACCAGGGCGAAACTGAGTTTGACGATGCCTTCCTCGATCGACGATCGCACTCTCACACATGTCTGCCTGGCCTAAGTCCGTGTGCCTCGATAGAATAAGTGCGACAGAGCGACGAAAAGAAAGAGATCAAGTAGTCGTTATCACTTGTTACTATGCTGCGACACACGTCAGAGAGAGAGAAACGAATTAATAGAAAGAGAGGGCACGAAAAACACCTAGGTGAAGCAAGCATTAGTAGTTGCGGATACCCGTGCACACCTCGTACCCGCTGTGAAACCATTTATGCTGTTGATTGTGCTTGGCCGGAGACAAGACTTTGTTACTTGATTTTTCCCGTATGTCTCCAACAGATTACATATAAAAATCTATTTTACTGACAGAAAAATTATCGTCGCATGGTATGAAAATCTGTTAGTTCGGTTTGACACCGACAGAATTCGCATGATCGATTGTGTGACACTGAAAAAGACGAAGCAGACGACTTATGGCATAAAAAAGACGTACTTTTGACATCAAATATCTCGTAACTGGGTGGACCGATGTTTTTGTAATTAGTCGCAATCGACTCGTTTCGACGCTGCCTCTAAGAATATCATCGCACTTTTGGGGAAATTTGCCGCTTTCATGTCGTTTGAATACCCCGAAAACCCCGATCTAATTTTTCCGGAATAGAGTCAAGAGTCTTCTCTCGTACTTGGCCCGAGACAAGACCTTGTCGCTTGATATAATACGTAATAATATATATATTTTGTTTTACCAAAATCCCCACTTCTTGCTAGATAATAACAAACGAAACGCGAGGCTAAACGAAGCCTGGATGTCTAACGAATCCTCAATTGCACAGAAGTCACAGTTTATTTTCATTCGCTATAGTAGATGTACCAGTTTTTTTGTTCACTATAAATTCAAAGTCTTTTATTGCCTAAAAATGTTGAGTGGATCAGACAGTGATACATCGTGCGAATTAATTTTGCCTCCTAGAAATCGTCGGCGTCGTGCTTTGCTCTCGTCCGAAGACGATATTTCGTTAGAGAATGAGGATAAAGACAATGATATAGTGCAAGATCAAGAATGGTTTTATCCGAGAGGGAATCAACCAAAAATCAAAACCTTCACGAGTGAGTACGGTGTTGACACAAGCAGCATAGAACTGCAAAATTGTGTCAATATAGAAGACTTCTATGCGCTATTAGTCACTGAAGAAATGCTTGAAGAGATAAGTGAACAGACAAATATATACGCAACACAAAGGCGATCAATGGGTACTTCGAAGCGTATAAATCGCTGGATCCCTACCAGTAAAGAAGAGATCAAGCGCTTTTTTGGACTCATTATTTGGATGGGACTTATAAAATATCCAAGTTTAAGTTTATACTGGTCCATGGATCCCGTGTATTATCATCCGTTCCCCTATAAAATAATGAGCAGAAATCGTTTTGAAATACTTTTGAGAATGTTGCACTTCACAAACAATGAAACAGCAGATGTCACCAAACGCTTATGGAAAATACAACCAATTTTAGATGAGCTGAACAAAAATTTTTAAAAATATTACAATCTACCAGAACTAATCTGTGTTGATGAATCCATGATTCCATTTCGTGGACGGATTGTATTTCGACAGTTTATGAAGCAGAAAAGGCATAAATACGGAATAAAAATTTTCAAACTCTGCTGCGGATTTGGATACACATACAACTTCAGTGTCTACAGTGGCAAACTGTCCGATGATGTCAATACAACGCCGACAAATATTGTTATGAATTTGTGCCAAGACATATTCCACAAAGGCCACACAGTATGTACGGACAATTGGTACACAAACATAAATTTAGCAAAACAACTCTTGGAACATAATACGCATTTGATGGGTACTCTCCGAAACAATCGTAAAGGCAATCCAAAAGATGTAGTGGCTAAAAAACTGAAACGGGGAGAGTGTTTTGCACAAGAAAGTCGGGAAGGAATCACGATTCTAAAATGGAAAGAAAAGCGTGATGTGTTATTACTTTCCACTAAACATTCTTCAGAAATGGAACTTGTTCGCACAAGAAGCCAACTCATGAATAAACCAAAAATCGATCGACCTGTCGAAAACAAAAAAAAAATCAATCGACCTGTCGGATCAAGTAGCCGCATATAGCAACGTATTGCGAAAATCAATGAAGTGGTACAGGAAATTAGGATTCGAACTTCTGTTGAATACTGCTGTTGTAAATTCTTTTTTTATATATCAAGAAAGAACGGGCCAATATCCATAACAGAATATCGTTAACAGTTGATGCAGGCGCTCACACAGAGCAAGGACGAAGAACCTACAACCGGCAGCAGAACAAAATCTCGGCATTATTTGGTAAAAAAAGAAGGCAGTGCTCATAAAATTCGGAGATACTGCGCCCAATGTTATAACAACAATTCCCGAATGTTAGGTTCAAAGATGGCAAAGAATTTAACACAAAAAGTTAGCACCTTCTGCAATGAATGTGAAAACAAACCATACTTCTGTTTATCCTGTTTTAATAAATTCCATTAACCTTTTTAAATATTATATTCTTTTTTTAAAACCTTGACTTAACAAAAACCGATGTCGGCTAAGCAAAATATTTAGTCTCACATCAGTACGCAAGGACCGACACGCGCGGCCGTGTCATATGAACCTAAAGTCTGCGCCCGGTCCCTGCGGTCCGGCTGGGCCTGAACGGAAAGTCTAGCTCCGGTCCGTAGGGACCGCTTGGGCAGTTAACGTGTTAAAACAGATTAAACGCCGACTTTTTTTCAAATGAATAAAAAATAAATTTAAAAATATTGAAAATAAATACTACTTAAATGCCCGATAAAATAATTAAAAATGTTTAGAATAAAATTAATGAATGACCACGATTGACGAAGACGCACCGTTCCTCTCGGCTGTCGCTACGGCTGCGCTAAGAGTGCGAGCGTGACAGACAGAAGTAAAGAAAGAGAGGCCCTTATGCTAGAAAAATTCGAATCATGTTAAATTCCGCATTGCTTTGTTATCAAACGCGCTCTCACACATGCTTGCGTGGCCCACGTCGCATCGTTTGTTTGGCTAGTGCTAGCGCGACGGAGTGACGGAAAGATAGACACAATGAAGTCGGTGTCAGTTGTTTATATCCGGAGACATAGTACGCCACAGAAAGAGGGAAAGGTAGACACCTTCGTGATGCACGCATTAGTACGTCATTCGGAAATTTTCAAAGTGTTATTAATAATTAATGTGTTTAATTTTTAGAACTTAGATACATGTCAAAGCGTATCTTAAAATTTCTACAACCTCTTCTTTAGTACATAATCAAATTGTTCTATAAACAGGTCTTCCAAGAAAAAGTAGCCAATTTTTTTTTATCAGGTTATCCGGCACTGTTAAATAATCTTTGTTACATGCTTCGTATCGACACTTTACCATCTCGGCGATTGAATCTCCAAATTGTTTTTTATCTATTTGTAACAGTGTTATGATATTACTTAAAAACTGTTTTTTGTTCAAACCCGTCGTTAAAATATACTTAAGATTAACGGACATGATGACGTTGATTTACGAAAATCGAAAAATGTTTACAAGGATATACATTTGACCAAATTAAAGTTCTAAGAGTTAAAAACATTTTCCAGCAGTTCACACGAACCATTATTTTAAATTTACCCCATTTTCATAAAACCATTTTGGCCATTTCTATGTTTATTATAATTTTCCAATTAAGAACTTAGAAGCCAAACGCACAAAATCGTCACTGTCTTACAATAATTAAATCTTTATTATTTTGCTAATTACTTAAAATGTGTTTTCTTTTTCAACATTACCGACAATATATGCAAGTCTTTCAACAATATCTAACATGCTGCGAGAACCTTGTACACATGACCAGAATCGTACCCAGACTAAATGTTTACTGTCTCCGGAAGTATCTCTGATTTTTTTATTCACGTCTTCAAAGAATTTAAAAAAATTTTTAAATACATAATTCTGATTACTATATTTTTTAAACATAAATAACATTTAAAGGATAATTTTTTACATTTTGCCACATCATGATTGCAAAATTATTATAATAATGAGATCTGTATATTCCTTTATTTTCCTGCATTCCCTGATTTCTTTATTCCCTTGTTTCTTTAATAACAAGTATTTCAATAATAAGCATACTGTGCTTTACATAATTCTACGAATGAAGTGAAATCCACAAAAAAACATCGAAAATGCAAAGCCATGGGCCAAGTACAAGAGAATGTTACATTGGAACAGGTTTCTCATTAACATAAACTGCATTTTACACAGGATTTGAAATCAATCAAATGTGAGCAAGTACAAATTATTGTAGAGCAACGACACAATACTATCGCTAAGTAAATGTATTCAATTAACTAAATTTCCCAAAATATGGTGTCTTCTCATTTAATGAATAAATCTGTTTACTGCTCTATTAAATGTACTTGGTGGCCCGCTTTTTACGAAGGTTCGATGGTAAAAAATACCTGTAGTATCAACTCCCCTAAGCTTAAATAGTTGGGGATGTGCGACATTAAAAGAGAGTTGTTAAAACACAGTATAAAGTGGGCTTCTTACTGTATAGAATGAAAGTCCTTTAAATATCTCACGTCGTTCCTTTTTAATTTATTTTAACTTCAATTGTTGAAGTACACTACAATAAGCTACGTAATATTTTAGACATCGAGCTTCGTGAAAAGGGAGTTACACCCTGTATACAGGGGGTAACAAAAATTCTGGGACACTTTAGGTTTATCGATAGATCGCATAAAAATAAGAAAAAAAGTCTTATAAGTTGTGGGCGCAATCCAACCCCTATCGAGGTACAACCCCTTTTGTAACAAATTTTTATAAAATCATATCTCCGAAATGGTACGTGGTAGAGGATCGATTTTTATTGCAATATAATCGGAAGAGACTAAAGTTGACGAAAAAAAATATCACTATCTACGCAAAAGTAGATTTAGTGAATGCCCTCAATTTTTCTGTCTTACTGAGAGGCACTCAGTCTTACTGAGTGCCCTTAATTTTTCCCAAGTTGTTGCAAACCTGCTACGATATAGGTAATCGACGTTGTTTGGATTAAACAAGAATAAATGCTATTTAACAGCAATAATCGCAGCAATTTTATTTCTTTCTATTATCTTTGATCTTCTCCGGTTATATTGCAATCAAAACGGGTCTTCTATGACGTATCATTTCGGAGATATGATTTTTTAAAAACTTTTTACAAAAGGGGTTGTATCTCGATAGGGGGTGTTTTTTAGACAAAACTTTATAGACTTTTTTTCATCTTTTGGTACGTACTATCGATACTGAAAAAGTGTCCCAGAATTTTTGTTACATCCTGTATAAATTCTATAGCTCCTTATCATAAACCCACGTCCACCCTCGATTCAAAACCAAAATGGTAACGTTGGGAGTGACACTAAAATGGTAAGAGGGCTCTAAAGCTCTAACAGCGCTCTCTAACAAAGTTCTAAAACCTAATACCACAGGTCTAGCCTATATTTTGTTCGTACGTCGGCGATCCAAACGTTAAAGATCTAAAACTTTCCCAACAATTCACTAAATCTATGAAAAATCCTTCTGCCAGAGTTTTATTTGCGATAGTATTCTTTCATTGCGATATGAATGGCATCGGCGAAATTGCGATGCTCTTTATTGGAAATGGAGAAATTGAAATAACTTTTATATACATTTAAAATATATATTTATTCTGATTTCTTTAATGACGTGGAAAAGAAACGTCTGTATCTAACAGATATTATATTCAAATTGAGAAAATATGAAACACGGAAAACAAAAGCAGCTATCTCTACCAAATCGCCACGTACTATCGATGACGTTAAATCGATGATTCAATTTTGTTTATAGACACACCACCTCAAAAATGAATCATCTGTTCTCTAATAAATCAATAAATACTATTATACTAATTGTTACTCGAACAGAACATTATAAAGACATTTCTTTTCTAGTCATCCTCTGGAAAATTACACGTAGCCCAACATTTGTTGCAAGCATTAGGGAAACCCAGGAAAAACCTAATCAAGCTATACTAAATACTAATATTATTAAAATTACAATCACATTGATAAACACATGTACATAGTTCCATTAATCCAGGCCCATTCTTTTTCCGAACTCAATAAACTTAGGTGCCGGTAATGGTTTCGTTAGCAAATCTCCTAGCTGGTTGTCTGTAGAAATATATTCAAGTTTAATAACATTTTTCTCTACTTGCTCTCTTGAAAAATGATATTTGATATCTATATTTTTCGATTTCTTGTGATTGCTCGGATTGTTTGCTATATTTATGCAGCTGTTATTATCCTCATATATTACAATTGGCTTTGACATGTCTATATTAATACTAACTGCTAAAGATCTCAACCATAAAGCCTCTCTTACAGCTTCAAAAAGTGCCATATACTCTGCTTCTGTAGATGAAGCAGCTACTGATGCTTGTCTCCTAGTCGACCAACATATTGTGCATCGTTCAAACAATTTAAATATGTATCCAGTTGTACTTTTCCTGTCATTTTCATAATGACCTCCCCAATCTAAATCAGCGTAACCGCTTATTATATCATTATAATTTCCTCTTATGTAACATAATTTGATATTAATTGAACCTTTGAGATATCTTAATACTCGTTTCAAATTTTTCCACAGATCTCTATTGTTCTTATTTGTATATCTACTTAAAATGTTCACTGATGTACTTAAATCCGGTCTTATGCATATATATATACAACATATTATAAACAACCAATCAAATTTCTATACGGTGCTTCACACTTATCATCTGAATTCAAGGCTACATAATCCACCTTACTCGGCAAGGGTGTACTAACTGGATTACATTCAAACATATTAAATTTTTCTAAAACTGTTTTAATATACGCAGTTTGATCTAAGGTTATTTTATCACTTTTTCTTTCAACTTTTATTCCTAAGAAAAACATAATATCATTCAAATCTGTCATTTTCAATCTATTCATTAAATACCTTTTAAAATTTATCATTGTTTTCACATTTGACGTCGCAATTACAAGATCGTCCGCATATAGTACAACATATATATTTTCAGATATATTTCCTTTATCTAAAATATAAATACAACGGCCGACTGACGAACTTCGGAAACCCCTTTCTACAAGACACCTTTCGAATACCTGAAACATCTCTCTGCCTGTTTTACACCATACATACATATATGGCTTTATTCAATTTACAGACTTGATTGTTTTTACTCGTTACTCCTTGAGGAACTTTTATATAAATTTTCTCTTTTAATTCGCCATTTAAAAACGCAGTCTTTACATCCATTTGATGTACCAATAAATTAAATTGATTTGCAAAAGTGATAATAAATCTAAAACTTGTCATTCTTGCAACTGGTGCAAATGTTTCATTGTAGTCAGTTAAATCCTCTTGACTAAAACCACGAGCAACGAGACGTGCCTTGTATTTCGATAGGTTTCCGTTTTCTTCGTTCTTAATAGTAAATACCCATTTACAATCAACAATATTTATATTTCTAGGTCTTTCTATCAAAGTCCAAGTTTCATTTATCAAAAGAGAATTGATTTCATCATTAATTGCTTGTTCCCATTGAACTTTATCTTCCCTAGTTTTAATCTCATCAAACGAGCTAGGGATCTTATTCACAAATGATTGTGCACACATGAGACGATCATATTGTGTCTCACTCTCGGTATATGGCATGAGTGGACGTTGTTTAATTCTAGCACTCCTTCTAAGATCAGACTTCTCTTGTCCGTTATTATTATCATCGAATTGAGATAAAGACTGTTTTTGCATATCTGTTTCTCTTACAGATTTAGTAGGTTTATCACCTAATTTTTTTTCAGTACTTACTTTTTCACCAATTTCTACTGATTTTGCCTGTATGGCAGATGCATGAGTTTCACCAATTTCTACTGATTTTGACTGTATGTCAGATGCATCAGTTTCACTATTGGTGTTTTCGTCAACCCTTTCAGGTCTGACTACTGGTCGAGTTTTTAAGTAATTTATTTCATCTGTGATTATATCTCCAACTACACAAAAGTTTTCATGTTCCACATCCCACGCTTTATAACCATTCGATTCATAACCCATTAATATTCCTTTCCATGACTTTTCATCGAATTTCGTTTTTCTAATTTTATTATGCACATAAACTGTAGAACCGAAAACCTTTAAATACTTTAATTTAGGCCTTCTTCCGTGCCACAATTCATATGGTGTTTTATTTACTTTTAAAGCTTTAGTCGGGGTAATATTAATTAAATAAGTAGCAGTAAGTACTGTCTCTCCCCAAAATACTTTATCTAAACTAGCAGCACTTATCATTGTGCGTGCCTTTTCTGTTATAGTTCTCACCATACGTTCTGAAACGCCATTCAGTTGTGGGGTTCGTGAAACTGTTAAATGAAAACTAATACCTCTTTTTGTGCAATAGTCTTTCATCTCATTCGATAAATATTCTCTTCCGTTGTCACAATATAAGTTAACGATTCTTTAATTAAAATTTGCCTCACTTTTTGCTACAAAGTCTTGAAAAACAGAAAATACATTTGATTTATAAGTTATTAAATACGTAACACAATAGTGAGTATACTCACCTACAAACAAAACAAAATAATTTTTATTATTTATAGTAGGAGGAGTGATAGGACCACAAACGTCTGAGTGAATAATAAACAATGGTCGCTTTATATGACTTTTATCTTTGGCCTTTTCAAATGGTAATCTTACTTGTTTCCCTTTTATACAAGCTTCACATAAATTATTTGTAGGTACAATTTTATCAATACATTCTATATTGTCGACCATTTGTTTTTCTTTTAACTCTAAAAATTTAGCTTTGCTAATATGACCTAAACGTTGATGCCATAGTTCATAATTATTATTACTTATAGCATTATGAATCTGAGAATTCCTTTTCTTTAACTGTTTTATATTTACTTTGAAATTAATAGCTATTAGATTGTCTAAAGGCTTACAAATCATTATGGTTTTACCTTCTTTACTTATTTTGACCCCTTCCTTATTGAAAATAACGCACATTCCTGCTTGTTGCATTCTATGTACGGACAATAGGTTATACGGAACATCTGGGCTGTAAAGGACGTCTTCCAAGGACACCATTAATTCCTTCATTAGTTGTAACATTGATTTTTCCTCTCCGTGTTGCAGTTATAAATGTTCCGTTTTTGGCAACTAAAATCTTTATCCGCGGTTGCAGTATCGCACAACTTGAAAATAAATTCTCGTTATTAACTATATGATCGGATGCTCCCGAGTCTAATTAAAAGTTAATCAGTAAAAAGCATCGGAAATGCAAAGGTATAGGCTAAGTAGAAGAGGATGTGACTTTGGGATAGCTTGCTCGTTAAGGGGCCCCACCACCTCGAGCTTGAGTCGTGTGTGAGTTCAGCGACGGGAACGGAAAAAATATGAACTACAGGGACTGTAGGGGAAGACAGTCCCCACGCCGAACCTAGATAAAGTTGTGTGTATGCGTGTAGTAGGGCTATTCCCCTCTCACGAGACTTGAGGGATCGAGATGTAACCTTTTTCACGTTTCGTACGGTTCGTCGTGTCAAAAGTAATTCGGGGGTTGCAATGTTAGCTGCGGCGCACCAAATGTACGACACACCGAATTTTCAAAATTGTCATAACCTTTTGACTTATGGTGTTACAAAATTTGACACATTTAATTTTGAAACATGATACCAATAAACATAATAAAAATAATTATAAAAGTTGTGAGCATAAATATTGTAAACAATATTGCTGTTCAATCTTGCCCTCCTAAAAGTATATAAAAAACTGATTCAAATTATTTCAGTGCTGATTTCTGTATAGTATGTATTGTATGTTCTGTAAACATATATGCAGAATATATGGATTGTTATATAATATTTTTAGCGTAAACAAGTATTCAGAAGCAATACTAGATAGCAGGAATTTGCAAGCTATTGACATTATTTGCCAAAACTTTTTTCCTCGACCGTATACATCATCGGTAGTTAGCGATGACTAGAGCGGTGCGGTCAAGGTAGTTTATGATACGTCAATTATTACGGGGAACCTATTTCCTGCGAAGAATACATTGCAAACACTTTCACGGCATTCGGTCACCCCTGGTTGAATTTGTCGAATTTCTACCTTACTTTCTCCACCCGGAACATTGCACGGATTAGCTCATATATCGTAGCGTACGCATTTTTCATCCGATTTTAATAAACTTAGGACCATTTTAAAGATAAAGGATGAATGCACGAGATAACAGAACAGTTTTTCAAAATTCGGTTTCTTTCTATACGAAAACATGTTTTGAAAATCAGTAATTTTCTCGGTTCATTTTCATATAGAAAGAAACCGAATTTCGAAAATCTGTTCTATCATCTCGTGCATTCATCCTTTATCTTTAAAATGATCCCAAGTTTATTAAAATCGGATGAAAAATGCGAGCGCTACAATATATGAGCTAAACCCTTGCAATGCCGCTAGTGGTGAGGCCCCTTAACATAAACTTCATTTAACGAAGTATTTGAAATCGAACAAATGCGAGCAAGTACAAATTATTGTACAGCATCGACACGATGCTATCGCTTAAATTAACTAAATTTCCCAATAAATTATTTCTCGTCATTTAATTAATAAATCTGTTTATTGCTCGATTAAATGTACTTGGTGGCCCACTTTTTACGAAGCTTGATGTCCAAAATGTAACGTAACAGATATTTGTACTCATTTCTAAATTAACAATTCGGATGTATCTGAATGGAAAAATTTAACAAGTTAACAATCTGGATGTGTCTGAGAGAAAATTACACATACAGTGGCCGAAATAATCTTAGGTTCACTCCAATTTCCTAACAGAAAAGTATGTTGTGCGTAGTATTTTTGATTTTATTTATTAGTATTTATTCTTTCTTATATAATTAACAAAAAACACAAATAAATTAAATAATAGAATGTTTATTAGTGCTAATTACAAACTTTTATCACAAAATTGGAATTTTCGGTGCGAAATAAATATAGGTTCATACTATATTTTTACATGAAAAATTGAATTAATGAAAACCAAATCATAACATATTACTTAGTTTGTCCTTTTTTGTTCTTAACTACCTGAAATATTTTGTTTTGCATTGTTTAAATTAGTTTTTGCAATGTCTCTGGGTCAATTTGAGACCATGCGCCTCTGGTGCCATTTTTTAATTCAGAGACATTGCAATACTTTTTTCCATTAGCATAAACATTTAGTGCTAGACTCCTCCAAAGGTTTTCAATAGGATTTGAGTCTGGATTTCTTGATGGCCAAGGTAGAACATCAACTTTTACCCTCTCAAACCAGGTATGAATTATCTTTCCCCGATGTATAGGTGCATTATCATGCTGAATTATGAAGTTAGGCCCACCAATTTCGTCGACATATTCACCCAGAACGTATTACGGCAGTTCCTAGTATTTTTTCGCATTTGCTTGTAGCGCAAACCACACTAAAGAGGTGTTACCGCTGTATCCAAATGCAGCCCAAACCACGACGCTAGCTCCCCCATGGACTCTTGTCGTTTTAATTTGTTTTTTTATTGACGCAAATCGTGTCAATAGTATTTGCATATACTAATGATACTAATAATACGATTTGCGTGACAAAAAACAAATTAAAACGACAAGAGTCCATGGGGGAGCTAGCGTTGTGGTTTGGGCTGCATTTGGATACAGCGGTAACACCTCTTTAGTGTGGTTTGCGGTACAAGCAAATCCGAAAAAATACTAGGAACTGCCGAAATATGTTCTGGATGAATATGTCGACGAAATTGGTGGGCCTAACTTCATAATTCAGCATGATAATGCAGCTATACATCGGGGAAAGATAATACATACCTGGTTTGAGAGGGTAAAAGTTGATGTTCTACCTTGGCCATCAAGAAATCCAGACTTAAATCCTATTGAAAACCTTTGGGGGAGTATAGCACTAAATGTTTATGCTAATAGAAAAAAGTATTGCAATGTCTCTGAATTAAAAAATTGCACCAGAGGCGCATGGTCTCAAATTGACCCAGAGACATTGCAAAAACTAATTTAAACAATGCAAAACAAAATATTTCAGGTAGTTAAGAACAAAAAAGGACAAACTAAGTAATATGTTATGATTTGGTTTTCATTAATTCAATTTTTCATGTAAAAATATAGTATGAACCTATATTTATTTCGCACCGAAAATTCCAATTTTGTGATAAAAGTTTGTAATTAGCACTAATAAACATTCTATTATTTAATTTATTTGTGTTTTTTGTTAATTATATAAGAAAGAATAAATACTAATAAATAAAATCAAAAATACTACGCACAACATACTTTTCTGTTAGGAAATTGGAGTGAACCTAAGATTATTTCGGCCACTGTACATATTGCCATGCGTTTCAACGATTGATGATAACATAAATTAAACAGAAACTTCATGAGATATTTAGAGGATTTTCATTCAGTACAATAAGAAGCCCGCTTTATACTGTGTTTTAACATCTCTCTTTTAATGTCGAACATCCAGAACTATTTAAGCTTAGGGGAGTTAATACTATAGGTATTTTTCACCATTGAACCTTCGTAAAAAGCGGGCCACCAAGTACATTTAGTCGAGCACTAAACAGATTTATTAATTAAATGAGGAGACATCATTTTTTGGGAAATTTAGTTAATTTAATATATTTACTTAGCGATAGCATCGTGTGGATGCTGTACAATAATTTGTACTTGCTCGCATTTGTTCGATTTCAAATACTTCGTTAAATGAAGTTTATGTTAACGAGAAAGCTATTCCAAAGTCATATCCTCTTGTACTTGGCCTATACCTTTGCATATTCGATGCTTTTTGCTGATTTCACTTCATTCGTAGAAGATTGTTAAGTGTAGTATAGCTTTTATTAAAATACTTGTTTTTAAAGAAATAAGGGAGTCAAGAAATCAGGGAATGCAGGTGCCAAGGAATAAATAAGGGAATACAGAAATGAGGGAATAAAAGAATGTAGGAAAATAAAGGAATAAACGGATCTGATTAATATGGTGATATGATGATGATATACGATGATGTGAAGGAATATACCAAATTTTCCTTTAAACGTTATTTCCTTTTAAGAAATATAGTAATAAGAATTGTGTATTATAAAATTTCAAAATGTTTTTTGAAGAAGTGATACAAAAAAATCAGTGACTCTTCCGGAGCCAGAAAAATTTCAATCTATAGTTGCGTTTCAGATCAATACAAGGTTCTCGCAGTATGTTAGACATTGTTAAAAAACTTGCATATATTGTGGGTAATATTGAAAAAGAAAATACATTTGAAGAAATTACCAAAATATTAAACATTTAATTATTGCAAGAGAGTGCAGGATTTGTATACGTTTGGTTATTAAATTCTTAAGTCAAAAATTATAATAAACATAGAAGTGTACAAAAACAGTTTAATTACACAAAACCATCTTATTAAAAATGTCTAAATTATTGATAACAGTTTGATATTTTCTGAATTACGTACTAATGCGTGCATCACGAAGGTGTCTTTCTTTCCCTCTCTTTCGTATAATTCGTTCTCTTTGTGGCGTACTATGGCTCGGGATATCAACAACAATACATTCGACTGCATACTTTGTCTCTATCTTTCTGTCCAAGCATGTGTGATAGCATGTTCCACGACGAGGAAGGTATCAATGCGGAATTTATCATCGTCCGAATTTGTCTTGCATAAGAGCCTTTCTTTTCTTCGTTCTGTCTGTCGCGCTTGCAGTGCGCGCAGTACGATCGCCGAGAGTAAGTGCGACGGTGTGTCTTTGCCGGCCACGGCGACTCTTTCATTTTATTCGAAACATTCTTCTAATCATTTTATCGGGCATTTAACACTTATGTCCAATATTTGATCCCACAGTGTCGCTGAATTTTAATTAAATAGAAATGGAATAATAATTAGATGTTTCTCATTCATTCATTTCGAGTTATTTATATCCCCATGATTCAATATCTCGCGAAATTTATTCCTTATTTACCGAGACAATATTGTAACTTCTAATAAATAATTGATAAACATATTATAATTATCATACTATATCAATTTATTGAAAATCTATGATGGGATAAATAATTAACGATCGCCATCGACGAAGGCGCACTGACACACCTGAGCTCGGCCATCGTCTGTGAGCCGCCATCGGAGTGCGAGCGCGACAGACAGAAGGAAGGAATGAGAGGCTCTTTTGCAAGAAAAATTCGGACCATGGCGAAAACAGCATTTGATGCCTTCCTCGATCGACGTTCGCGCTCTCACACATGCCTGTCCGGCCTAACAATAAGTCCGTGTGCCTCGATAGTATGAGTGTGATGGAGCGACGAAAAGCAAGAGATGAAGTAGTCGTTATCACTTGTTACTATGCTGCGACACACGTCAGAGAGAGAAACGAATTATTATAAAGAGAGGGCGCGAAAATCACCTAGGTGAAGCAAGCATTAGTGTTGTGGATACCCGCGTACCCCACAGTGAATCCGCATTTATGCTGTTGATTGTACTTGGCCAGAGACAAGACCTTGTCTTTTGATTTTTCCCGCATGTCTCCAACAGATTACATATAAAAATCTACATTACCGACAGAAAAATTATCGTCGCATGGTATGAAAATCTGTTAGTTCGGTTTAACACCGACAGAACTCGTATAGTCGAAAGTGTGACACTGGAAAAGACGAAGCAGACGACTTATGGCATAAAAAAAACGTTCTTTTGACATCAAATATCTCGTTACTGGGTGGACCAATGTTTTTGTAATTAGTCTCAATCGACTCGTCTCGACGCTCCCTTTAAGAATATCATCGCACTTTTTGCGAAATTTTCCGCTTTCATGCCGTTTGAATACCCCGAAAACCCCGATCTAATATTTCCGGAATTGAATCAAGGGTCTTCTCTCGTACTTGGCCCGATACAAGACCTTGTCTCTTGATCTCTGAAATGGTAAGTCGGAGAGGAGCGGTTTTAAATGCAGTATAACCGGAAAAGATCAAAGTTTTAAAAAAATATGTAACTGCTTCGATTATTACCGTTACGTAGCATTTTTATTTGTTCATAAAAAAACTTTGATTTTTTCTATGATAGCGGTTGATTAACAACTCGAGAAAAATACGGATAATGCGTCAAAACTTGCTTTTCGAAGGCAGCCTAAAAAAGGATTAATTTTATTATACGGTTTTCGTGTAAAAATTTGATAAATTCCGTTACGTCGCTGTGCCTACTGACCCACCTAATGGTTCTGATGATCGCTGATCCACATTTGTGTTAAGAGTATGTGTGAACGATTATCGATTAGCCAAGTGACAACACTGAAAAATACAGCATACACTTATAACACATTATGTCAATTTTTGTAAATATTATACATACCGCGTTAGAATAGGGAATTAGATTTAATGCAATAGACTGGTATTAATAATGCGCGAAATGTGTCGAGGACTGACAAGGAGAGGCTACAGCAATGGACTCTGGGATTTCAATGAGTTTTTAACTGGTGATTCTATGGGCAAAATAAGTAAACACGTGTCCGAGTGTTCTTGCCAATGCGCCCTGGTTTTTGAGAAATCGAGCGTCAAAGTTTTGAAGTGCGGGGTACACTACGCAAGTTGATTTGGCGCGCGCGATATAAGCCTTAACCTTTTAGGCACGACGCGCCACTATAGTGGCTTTCGCGAATGTCACCTCTCTAAACGAGGGGCCACTATAGTGGCTCATCCTAGTGGCTTACCGTTTGAGTTAAATGATCGTTTTCATATGTATTGTTTTACACGTTCTTTGCGTTCACCTTGCTTTATCACAGTGTTACGAAGATAGCGTAATCGCGTTGTATTTCACCGTACAGAGAAACAATGAATGTTTGCAATATTGCTCTCGTGGGGCGCGCCGTACCTGAGGGTTTCCCCTATACTGGCTTCTTTGCACGCAAAATGATGTGAGCGTCTACTTGATTCTAGGTCTAGGCCGCGTTCAGACCCCCGCTGGCACTTAGGCAAACCTCTGCCACACAGATTCCTACACCAATTCCAGGCACCCCGGCTTTCCGCCAGGGGGGCTTGGAGGCCCAGGCCCCATGTACCAAATTATTTTGATCATTGCCTTGGTCTGCAATGTCACTTATAAGGCAGAAACGCGGCAGCGTATCTCTCTTGCGTGTCTTTTGAGGTGGTTTACCCCGACATCAAGAACCCGAGTCGCTCCGTTATTCGACACGTCTTTTCGCCGCTCTCGTTTGCCAGACGAGAGTTAAAGAGCTTTGCTCCGGCGTTATCTCATCCACAGTACTTCAGAGAATTTGGTGCACTACCCGCCACCTTCGGGATACTGCCATGATACAAAATAAAAATCGTCATCGCAACCGGGCCTTGATGCCGGCTGCGTTTTAGCCAAAAAAGTGAGCGTTCGAACTGGGCATGCATGCACTCATCCCAGCACCTGCACTGTTTGATGCGATCCTACCCCCCCCCCCCCCCCCCGAAGAGGACAGTGCTCGGTTTGACTAACCTGAGTTGGGGTGGCAACCAGGCGCCCAGAGCCGCATACAGGTCGGAGCCTTTAGCCGTCTGCCGAGCGTACCCGACAGCCGTTGCCCTTTTAGCACCACGAGGAGGTTGCACCGCCTGGTTTCGCTAGAACGTACAGAGCAACAGTTAGTGTACGCCGCACACCCGTAGGGTGATTGGCACCGTTACCTCGCCTCTAAGGGCATAAACGAACGGAGCGACTAGCCTCCGCTCTGGAGCACCGGCTCAACGTGCCGAGGGCGGTCACGCAAGGTGACTCCGCAAGCCTCGATTACGTCGTCGCTAGCGGTTCTCGGCTTAGGCTACACACGCTGCAACGCGGGGACACATTGCAGGCGGCAAAGCACCGAGAACTCACGCAAGCCGCGAGCGCCAGTCTATCTACTTCCTGTAGGCCGCATTCTGACCCCTGCTGCACCTAGGAGTAACATGACTGCCCCGCAGAGACCTTCCCGTTACGGGCTCCTCCATTACAGTGGCGGGCTTGAGCCCGAGCCCCGCGTACCAAATTACTTTATCCTGCCTTGGGTATAGCAGCATAGATACAAATGGCAGAAAAGCGACGGTCTTTTCTTTGCGTGCCTTTTGAGGTGGGTTTTTAACCGGCACCAAGAGCCCGTGCTGCTCATTATGGCACGTCTTTCTTTCTCATCAATACTCTCAGAGCTTTTGTACGCTACTCGCCACCTTCGACGTACCGTAAAAATATAAAAAAAAAAAATAAAAATCCTTGCAACCGGGCCTTGGCACCGGCTGCTTTTTAGCCATCTGTATTCGTTCGAACTGGGCTCTAGCGTACAACTGTCCCAGCGCCTGCACTGTTACGGGTCACAACGCCTACTCCGGAGAGACAGTGCTCGACTTGACTAACCCAGGCGGGGGTGGATGTCCAGGCGCCCAGACGTGTGCCACATTTTTGGTGTTAGTCGTCTACCGAGCATCCTCGGACAGACGTTGCCCTTCCAGTGCCACGGGGAGGCCCCAAACACGCTTTCACTGGAACGTACAGAGCAACAGCCCCGCGTAAAGTTCCACCGTACCTAAAAGGTTGAATGATTGCGTCACTGAATAATAGCAGTTATGGAAGTGGTGAAGGCGCTCGCCTCTTAACGCAAGGGTTCTGGATTCGAGTACCCGTTGTAGTGTAATTTTTTGTACTTTTAATTTTTCTTTTACATTTTTTTTACTAAAAACTAGTACTTAAACCTCGAAATATTAATTTTCATATTCAAAAATTTACTACACTCTTCCGTTGTGAAACTGACGCCTTTCCCAGGTATTTATGTATTCAATTAAATGTTGTTAATCGTGAAATATAATTCACCTGGTTCAGGGACCTGCACGTTAGTTGGGACACCCTATATATTTATGATTGAAACAGATGAAATGAAATTAAATAATAATAACCAGCTGGTATATTTCAAAGCTCGGTTGATATATTTAATTTCCATCTCGTTCAATTGTGCATATTATACAGTTTATTAACAAATGCGATTATAATATGTATGTACATGCGGAGTATTTGTTTAGTCGTATCCCGCAGAAGTTCTTTGTTGGTAATAACAATACCTAATGAGTATGTTTTCTCAACGTTTCACGCGTTGAAATTATTCGCCACTAGAATCCTACATTTGAAAATTGCCACGCATTAAAAAATTCAAATTACTATTTCTGTGCATTACAATGTTTACGCCACAAAAATAGTAAGTGCGGTACGTCCTCCAGAGTTTTTAATGTTCTGAAATTTGTGTTCCATGAAAATGAAAAGCTTTCAAATATCTACGTGTTCGAAGAAAGAAAGATCCCAATTTGTTTAATTTCTGTTCCAAATATCAAACGAGCTTGAAGCAAAATCGCAGGCGTTATGATTTATTTATAAATGTATCTTTTTAATTGCGTAATAATTCCGAAGCAATTTCGGCAAAATCCGTACTCGATGAATAGATTTTTCAACGTAATGCATTAATCATTCTCATACTTGCACGATCCTTTTTTCACACGTGGCAGAACGACTTGCGTAAAATTTGTATCCCACTAAACGCTATTTATGGTTGAGCAGTTCCAGATTGCTTGGAACGAGAGAGGATATCCATGTTCCAGTAAACGACAGCAATTCGTTTTCTACCTTGGCTAAGTGACAAGTTTCACGTTCGATCGAAGAATATGTAGAAAATCATTTCTGTGCGATTTCCGAACTGTAAGCTGTAGTCATTTGCATTCGTTTCAACGAAATTCGACAGCGTAATACGTCTTTGAGTCACATGATGCATGCTTCACATTCAATTAGCCGTGAAAATGTTACAGTTAAAGAAATGACACTTACCAGTTGTTAGCTTAGATTGGGACGTTGTTGAAATTTTTCAAATATCAACCAGAAGAATAATCGAGTCATAACTTTTAATTTGTTAAGAGTTTATGATGCACGGAAATTTTGGAGCAGTCAAATTAAATTTAGAAAGTTACAAGACATAAGTATTGCGGGTTTTAAATTTAAACATTTAAATAGGTAGAGATTTTAAAACGCAGAAATTTCGAAGCCTTGAAGTGTCAACAAGGAGAAGTTTATAAGTATATGTTTGCGTTTTGAAATTGTTGCACGTTGAAGGTTGTAGCCTTTAAAACTTCTGTGTATTCGATGGTTTCAAACCAAGAATCGTTTGTTTCGTACTTTCACAATGAAGCTATCAAAATACTTCAGTTTCGAAATGCCCACACACTCAAAGTTTTACGTCTCAAATGTTTTCATACTTCTATTCCTCAGAGTTCCTAGATTTTTAAAGTTTTTCCCCGTTTTTTTCTAACATTTCAAATTACGGTGCGGTCAAACTTATACACTTCTATTATTATATTTGATACATACATGTACCAAATTTCTTTTATTTAAAATTCCTATGCGTGCACACTTCTGCGCCTCTCAAATCTTACGCTTCGAAATCTTGGCGCGTTTGTATGTATCTATACACTGCAAAATTTCTGGTTTTCGAAATTTAGGTGCGTTCAAACCTACTTATACGCCTTCAAATTTCATGTTTTCAAACTTTCTGTGCGTCCAAAATTATAGATTTTCAAATTTCTAGTGTTTGAAAATTCTGCGCATACAAACTTTTACGCATTCAAACCTGTAAATTTAAAAGTTCCCGCGTATTCACAACTTTTGCACCCACTGAACTACGTTGTATTTTGTAAACCTCGATCTGTCGAATCGTAACACCTCAAAAATCCTCCCGCTCGGATGTTAAAAAACCATAAGTCTACGAAATAGAAACACCAAAATGTAACAAAAAAGCTCCATAGTTTGCCGTAAATGTAAACTTTCTTATACCCAGTGGTGCCTCCTGTGAGGAATGAACGTTAAACCGGGAAAGTCTATTCGAAAATTTGAAAGCTGAGCGCCTCTGCACAGTACAAGATTGGTCAAGGGTGAAGCGGGGGTTTTCCTGGAGAGAAAACAGGGCCCGTGGTCAGTCAGTCCTCCTTCGGCTCTGAAGGCGAACATACCACCGTTCTTCCGAGAGCAACTTTGAATTTCTACAAAGTAGTGTAAAGAGTCAGTGATTAAAGGACAATAATATTTAGTGAACAAACACTAAAGAACAGGACACAACTACAAGTGCCAGACGGTGAACCTCTTGCCCAGACTCGCCTCCGCCGATAGCAGTTGTCCATCAGCGAAAGATAAGTAACCACCAACTGTAATTAACTCGCATCGTATTTAAAATTTCGTTTAATTTAATATAGTACGTGCGCACATTTGAAAAATGAGTCGGATCGCAATAATAAATCAAAAGCGTACGACGCTTAAACGGCAATTAACGCAACTCGAGACCTGCGTCGCGTCGAATCAATATGATAAAACTAATTTCTTATTACGACTGGATAAAGTCACCAATCTGTTTAACGCGTACGAAGAACTAAATGACGAACTCGCGATTATAGATCCGACGAACGTACATTTAGAGGAAATTGTGGAAATTCAGGATCGGTATTACGATATTGCAAGTAAAATTAAAACTATGGAGAACGCTGCATCCTCGTCCGCGCAGGTAAACGAGACCCTCGGTAACGCGTACCTGAATACAACCCTCATCGAGGGACGGCGCGCCTTGAAATTACCTGTCGCGGAACTGCCGAAATTTGACGGGTGTTTAAGTAAATGGCTGTCGTATAAAAATACGTTTCGTACGATGATCGATGCCCGCACGGATATCTCCGATTTAGAAAAATTTCTATATTTAAAGAATTCTTTAAAGGGAGACGCGTTACGGAAGATTTTAGTTTTTAGCGTGAGCGCGGAGAATTATCAGAACGCGTGGCACCTATTAGTGGACACATATGAGAAACAAAGAATTCTCGTCGAAAATCATTTAGATGCTATCATAGATATCGGTACAACTAATACAACCACTTCGAACGGTTTAATTAAAATAATAGACGACGTTCGTCAACATTTGAATATGCTCCAGTCATTAGGTGTCACACCGGATAGTTCTTTGGTTGTACGATTGCTAGAACGAGCGTTGCTCGATGATATACGGCAAAAATGGGAAGAAACGCTGAGTTTAGACACGCTTCCTACGTTAGAACAATTTTATAAATTCATAAACGAAACCACGTTCCGAATGCTCACTCTCGAGCAAACCAACATACGCGGCAAACCTGAGTCCGGGATTCACAAACGTCGGTCCGAACGAGATCAACGTGCGGTCAAGGCGCGTAAGAACGATACCGGAGCGCGTGCCCTCGTCACCAATACCGCTTTTACCTGCTCCTATTGTAAGCAGCAACACCCGATATTTAGTTGTATCGCGTTCGGAAAACTATCGTTGTCCCAACGTTGGGAGGCAATAAAAAACAAAAATTTGTGCAAGAATTGCCTTCAAACTCACAAAGGTAAATGCCGGTGGTCGGGCTGCCGATATTGTAGACGTTTCTATCATTCGTTGATGCATAATTTCGAGTCACCGCAAACGTCCACTACATACGCCGATTCTTCAAACTCTGCGAAAGACATTATTAAACAATCCGGTTCAGCATGACTATCTAGAGCCGCGCTCACTACCGTATGCACAGTTCCGAGATCTCAACTGATGATGAGCGCGGTAATTCGCGTGCGAAAATCCGACGGTACGTTTATAAAGGCTCGGGCATTACTCGATACCTGCGCGACCGCACATTTTATAACCGAAACTTTCGCACAACAATTAAAACTACCTACTCAACCATGCTCTATACCGATTAACGCGATTAATGATATGACAACAATGTCGAAAAAGTTAATACAGATTAACTTCCGAGCCCTTCACAACAATTTCCAAAAAACTATAACGTGCTTAACAGTCCCGCAGATTACGGATTCGGTACCCGATGAAGTATTTCCGCGTGAAACTATAAAAATTCCAAACAATTTACGTCTGGCCGATCCTGAATTCCACCTTCCACGACCCGTCGACATTCTGATCGGTTCCGGGACCACTTTGTCATTGATCTCGATAGGGCAAATCAATTTATCGCGCAACGAATGCGATTTAATATTACAAAAAACTCAACTCGGATGGGTAATAGTCGGCGGTACGACAGACAAGGAAAATTCAGTAGCTTCTTGTAATCTAACAGAGTTAAAGGATATCATTTCTAATTTTTGGGTAATCGAGAACGTACCCTAGTAGCACAAAGATATTAGCTTAACATCTTTTTCAAATATTTAAAAAATATTTTTTTAGCCACACTTTTTAAGATGGGAAAAATATTAAATCTGAATATCGTATACGTGTAAGAGAAATGTAAAGTAAATGTTCAGGGAATATCAACTGAATATTAAATGAATATACAATAGATATTTAAAAAATGAAAGGTAAATATTTTAAAAATATCTATTTATTATTTAAATAATATCAATTAACATCAGTTAATAAATAAAATAACAAAAATTAAATCAACTAGATTTGTCACATGCGGCGCTGTTTGAGCGAAGTTCATAATATAGTTGTAATCAAGAGACAAGGTCTTGTCTCGGGCCAAGTACGAGAGAAGACTCTTGATTCTATTCCGGAAAGATTAGATCGGGGTTTTCGGGGTATTCAAACGACATGAAAGCGGCAAATTTCCCCCAAAGTGCGATGATATTCTTAGAGGCAGCGTCGAGACGAGTCGATTGAGACTAATTACAAAAACATTGGTTTACCCAGTAACGAGATATTTGATGTCAAAAGTACGTCTTTTTTATGTAATAAGTCGTCTGCTTCGTCTTTTCCAGTGTCACACTTTCGACTATGCGAGTTCTGTCGGTGTCAAACCGAACTAACAGATTTTCATACCATGCGACGATAATTTTTCTGTCGGTAATGTAGATTTTTATATCTAATCTGTTGGAGACATGCCGGAAAAATCAAGAGACAAGGTCTTGCCTCTGGCCAAATACAATCAACAGCATAAATGCGGATTCACTGCGGGGTACGCGGGTATCCACAACTGTTAATGCTTGTTTCACCTAGGTCAGGGGTCGGCAACCTGCGGCTCGCGAGCCACATGCGGCTCTTTGGATGCGAAGCTGCGGCTCTTCAGTTCCATACGCAAATATTAGATGCATGGAATAGTCTTCCAGATTGCTACAGTGAGGTGAAGAAGTTGGCATTTGGAGTGCTGACTATTTTCGGATCGACATATTCGTGCGAGCAAGCGTTCTCTTGCATGAATATAATTAAAAGTAAAGTAAGAAGCCAATTAACAAATGAAAATTTAGAGTCGTGTTTGAAACTTAAAACAACTAGTTATGAGCCAAATTTATCCAAACTATCTAAAACGATGCAAAGCCAACGCTCACATTGAATTTGTTTGCCAAATGTATGTTATTGTTTTTTTTATTTTAAGTACAAGTTACATTGTTTAGTAAAGTTTAAATTTTCTATGTTATATTATATACAGGGTGTAACATATCATTGGGGACCCTATTTCAGGATCGATAGTACGCACCAAAAGGTGAAAAATGGACTAAGGAAGTTAGGTCCGAAAATCACCCCCTAACGAGTTACAAGCCCATTTGTAAAAAATTTTTAAAAAATCATATCTCAGAAATGGTACGTCGGAGAGAACCGATTTTGATTGCAATATAACCGGAAGAGACCAAAGTTTACGAAAAAAATATCACTATCTACGCAAAGGAAGATTTAGCGAATGCCCTCAATGTTTCTCAAGTTGTTACAAACCTGCTACGATATAGGTAATCGACGTCGTTTGGATTAAACAAGAATAAATGCTATTTAACAGCAATAACCGCAGCAATTATATTTTTTTCTGTTATCTTTGATTTTCTCTGGTTATATTGCAATCAAAACCGCTCCTCTCCGACTTACCATTTCGGCGATATAGTTTTTTTTTAATTTTTTACAAATGGGGTTGTATCTCGATAGGGGGTGATTTTCCGACCTAACTTCCTTGGTCCGTTTTTCACCTTTTGGTGCGTACTATCGATCCTGAAAAAGAGTCCCCGATGATATGTTACACCCTGTACATTATCTAATTTGTTTTGAAAAACACTACTTATATATGAATAAATAGATATTTTTTCTTCTGAATAAATAGATTAGTTTTTTTTATCAAAAACCTTTATTTATGCGAGTACTATTTATTGTTGGGAAGAAAAAATTTCGTGGCTCTTTAAAAACTTTGAAATTTTGTAAATTGTAACTTTTGACTCTTCCGACTCAAAAAGTTGCCGACCCCTGACCTAGGTGATTTTCGTGCCCTCTCTTTCTAATAATTCGTTTCTCTCTCTGACGTGTGTCGCAACATAGTAACAAGTGATAACAACTACTTCATCTCTTTCTTTTCGTCGCTCCGCCGCACTCATTCTATCGAGGCACACGGACTTAGGCCGGACAGGCACGTGTGAGAGCGCGATCGTCGATCGAGGAAGGCATCAAACGCTGTTTTCGCTATGGTCCGAATTTTTCGCGTATAAGAGGAAGGCATCAAACGCTGTTTTCGCTATGGTCCGAATTTTTCGCGTATAAGAGCCTCTCTTTACTTTATCTGCTGTCGCGCTCGCACTCCGATCGCGGCTCACAGACGATGGCCGAGCTCACAAAGGTGTGTCGGTGCGCCTTGGTCGTACTCCATCGTTCATTCGCATTCTTTTGGACATTTCGAATTATTTTATCGGTCATTTAATATTTCTTGCTAATTTTTGTTCCCTATGATAGGATTTTCAATAAATTGATATAGTATGACAATTATATGTTTCTCAATTATTTATTTAAAGTTACAATATTGTCTCGGTAAATAAGGAATAAATTTCGCGAAATATTGAATTCTGGAGATTAATATAATGCGAAATGAATGAATAAGAAACATCTAATTATAATTTCATTTCTATTTAACTAAAATTCAGCGACACTGTAGGATCAAATATTGGACATAAGTGTTAAATGCCCGATAAAATGATAAGAAAAATGTTTCGAATAAAATGAAAGAGTCGCCGCGGCCGGCAAAGACAAACCGTCGCACTTGCTCTCGGCGATCGTAGTGCGAGCACTGCGAGCGCGACAGACAGAACTAAGAAAAGAAAGGCTCTTATGCAAGACAAATTCGGACGATGATGAATTCCGCATTGATACCTTCCTCGTCGTCAAACGTGCTATTACACATGCTTGCTCGGCCCACGTTCGTGTGTTTGGCTAGTGCGAACGCGACGTAGCGACGGAGCGACGGAAAGATAGAGACAAAGTATGCAGTTGAATGTAGTGTTGTCGATATCCCGAGCCATAGTACGCCACAAAGAAAACGAATTATACGAAAGAGAGAGAAAGAAAGACACCATCGTGATGCACGCATTAGTACGTAATTCAGAAAATATCAAACTGTTGTCAATAATTTATACATTTAACATAATGGTTGCTTAAATTGTTATAAAAAGGTATTTTGTTTCTAGAACTTCGATACATGTCAAAGCGTCTCTTCAAATTTCTACAAACTTTTTTTTAGTACATAATCAAATTGTTCTATAAACCGGTCGTCCATGATAAAGTCAGCAAATTTTGCTGAGTCTGTCCGAAACGTGTTAGTTATCGGTACTGTTCACAAAATTCTGTTACATGTTTTGCATTGAAACTTTACTATCTTGGATATCGAATCTCTAAATTGTTCCGCATCTGTTTGTAACAGTGTTATGATATTATCTAGACATCTTAACAATGAAATTAGTATATTTTTCTTCAGGTATACTGTAAGATGAGATCAGAAGATGCCACGGTGATAAAAAAATTCATGATTTTAAAAAAACTATTTTTCTTCAAATAGATTGTTGAAGTATAGGTACGTTTAGAGGACACGATGACGTTGTTGTATGTAAATTGAAAAACATTTTCAACGATATACATAGGACCATATTGAAGTTCTAAAATTTCTAGAAATCAAAAGCATTCTTCAACAATTCATACAAATAATTATTTGCAATTTAGACATTTTTAATAAGATGGTTTTTGTGTAATTAAACCGTTTTTTTACACTTATATGTTTATTATAATTTTCGAATTGAGAATTTAAAAACCAAACTTATACACATCCTGTACTATCTTGCAATAATTAAATGTTTAATATTTTGGTAATTCCTTCAAATGTATTTTCTTTTTCAATATTACCCACAATATATGCAAGTTTTTAAACAATGTCTAACATTCTGCGAGAACCTTGTATACTTGACCTGAAACGTACCTATACATTGAAATTTTCCTGGCTCCGGAAGAGTATCTGATTTTTATGTACCACTTCTTCGAAAAACTCTTTGAAATTTTATAAATACATAATTCTTATTACTATAGTTCTTAAAAGGAAATAACGTTTAAAGAAAAATTTGGTATATTCCTTCACAACATCGTATATCATCATCATATCACCATATTAATCAGATCCGTTTATTCCTTGATATCTGCATTCCCTTATTCTTTAAAAACAAGTATTTGAATAAAACCATTACTATACTTAACAATATTCTACGAATGAAGTGAAATCAGTAAAAAGCATCGAAAATGCAAAGGTATAGGCCAAGTACAAGAGGATGTGACTTTGGAATAGCTTTCTCGTTAACATAAACTTGATTATACGATGTATTTGAAATCGAACAAATGCGAGCAAGTACAAATCATTGTACAGCATCCACACGATGCTATCGCTAAGTAAATATATTAAATTAACTAAATTTCCCAAAAAATGATGTCTCCTCATTTAATTAATAAATCTGTTCAGTGCTCGACTAAATGTACTTGGTGGCCCGCTTTTTACGAAGGTTCGATGGTGAAAAATAAGCTTAAATAGTTCGGGATGTTCGACATTAAAAGAGAGTTGTTAAAACACAGTATAAAGCGGCCTTCTTATTGTGTTGCATGAAAATCCTCTAAATATCTCTTTACGTTTCCTTTTATGTTATCATCAATCGTTGAAACACACGGCAATATGCATGTATAATTTTCTCTCAGACACATCCAGATTGTTAACTTGTTAAATTGTTCCACTCAGATGCATCCGGGTTCTTAATTTGTTAATTTAGAATTGAGTACAAATATTTGTAACGTTACATTTTGGACATCAAGCTTCGTAAAATGCGGGCCACCAAGTACATTTAGTCGAGCACTAAACAGATTTATTAATTAAATGAGGAGACATCATTTTTTGGGAAATTTAGTTAATTTAATATATTTACTTAGCGATAGCATCGTGTGGATGCTGTACAATAATTTGTACTTGCTCGCATTTGTTCGATTTCAAATACTTCGTTAAATGAAGTTTATGTTAACGAGAAAGCTATTCCAAAGTCACATCCTCTTGTACTTGGCCTATACCTTTGCATTTTCGATGCTTTTTACTGATAAAGAATTTTAGGAACATTTAACTCTAAACCTTAGATTTATTCAGAACGCTCTTAATTGCTAACTGTACATAACCTTATTTTACCTATTTTATCACACATTCCTGCACTCTTCCACACAACTCGCGCTGTCTTAATTCTAATATATATCGCCTTAAATCTAATTCCCTATTCTTTCGCAATATGTAAATACAAAAATTGTCCTAATCAATCTGCTATACACGGACACTCTCGCTCAGACACACTCTATTGCATAGCTGATCGCTAGCCTTGTTGGCACTCTTTCTCTCTCACACCTGTGTTTCCCGACGTCTCACTCACACTCTTCTTAATCTATT
Source organism: Mimumesa dahlbomi (assembly GCA_917499265.3). Taxonomy (NCBI): domain Eukaryota; kingdom Metazoa; phylum Arthropoda; class Insecta; order Hymenoptera; family Crabronidae; genus Mimumesa; species Mimumesa dahlbomi. The sequence goes on along the minus strand of OU824118.1, from coordinate 1,248,057 downwards.
CATGGTTTTAATGCCTAATCTTCAAATAATACTGTTTTTCGCTCCCGTGCATTTGCTCACTTTTCTGGATTTTTGTGATGGGAGTCGAGAGCACGGTCTGACTCTGATTGTCCAGCTGTTACTCCTTTATGGATGGGTTACGTGGAATGAAGGGACGTTCAATTGAGATAGCCCGCGCTCTAAGGTGTCGTGGGGTTACTCCTCTTGAACGAGGTTTCCTCATTGCGATAGTCGCAAACTAAGCGGCTGTGGGTTACTCCTCTGAGTTTTGGTAGGAAATTCCTTGAGATAGTCACAGTCTAAGCGACTGAGGGTTACTCCTCGGATTTTAGGTATTAGGTACTTTTCTTAGGATAAAACACACGCACTCTCTATCACCCATACGTCCACTCCTCCTAATTCTATCTTAACTTCTAATGTATCGTCAATATTCATTTATTCGCGTGCTAAATAGAACCGTATCTCGTGTTTCGGAAACAAGAAAGAGTTAAGCGATAAGTGCAATGCTAAGGCGCAAGCACGTCAGTAAGTGAGTAAGTGAAGTGAAATGAAGTGAAGTGATTAAAGTGATTTCGGAGCATCGTGTTGCGCCTTTTATACTTAGCCGTCTTGTTGGCTAATCCAATCGTATTCGTTTATCTTTAAAGTAAATGAATCACAATTTTCGCGTTTTTTCTCTTTGACGGTTATTACGTAATCGTACTTGTTGTTCCACGTTCCTATTTATTTGTTCGTTTTGGGGCCCAATGACCTAGGCCCCTCAGTGGCCCGCAATTGACGCAATGGTGGTCAGATGGGGCTACCGTCTCAAGAGAAAACAGTGACCATCCAAAAATACCCTGAAAAACTACAAATGACAGAAGTTAGTGCATATACAGGGTGTAACAACAATTCTGGGACACTTTAGGTGTATGGATAGAACGCATAAAAATAAGAAACAAAAAGTCTGAAAAGTTTTGTGAGAATCCCACCCCCTATGGAGATACAACCCCTTTTGTAAAAAAAGTTAAAAAAATTATATCTCCGAAACGGTAAGTCGTAGGAAACCAATTTTGATTACGATATGACCGGAAAAGATCAAAGTTTAATAAAAAAAAATATAACTTCTACGATTAGTACCATTAAGTTGTATTTATTCTTGTTAATAAAAAACAAATGTGATTATTTCTATGTTAGAGGCTGTTTATCAAGTTGAAAAAAATGTGGAGAATGCATTGAGACTTGCTTTGCGAAGACAGCCAAACAAATTAATATTATTATAAAATTTAGGTACTGAAATTAGTTGTTAAACGCCCGCCGTGAAGACGCCTGCCGATCTGCAGCCTCCGACACGTCAGATTGGTGATGTCTAGTTCTACTGACTACATTTGACCTTTTTACATATGGTACTGACTCGCCTTGTGCCTACGGCTGACCTACATCTTACGTTTCGGAGATGTAATTTTTTAAACTTTTTTTTACAAAAGGGGTTGTATCTCCATAGGGAGTGGGTTTCGCACAAAACTTTTAAGACTTTTTTTCTTATTTTTATGCGTTCTATTCATAAACCTAAAGTGTCCCTGAATTTTTGTTACACCCTGTATAACCGCTGTATATGACCAAAAGTGGTGGTTGGCATATGTGTTGGAGAAGAATGAAGAAGGTGATGTAAAAGTGACATACCTGCTGCATCTTCATCATCATTTTTATATCCAAAAAAACCGACCATATTATGGATACCACTGACAGATGTACTTTGTGAAGTTGATCCCACCACTCCTACAAGAAGGATTTATGCAATAACATCTGAAGAAGCCATAAAAACTTCACAACTCATCAAGTTCTGAATCACTTTTGCCTAAGATGTAAGTGTTAAACATTTAATTTTAAGTTCATGATTAATGAAATATGGCAAAGACATGTGTAGTAGGTAGGATGACTAACAATTTCGTAAAACACCCTTTTTTAAAATTATTATTTAACTATGAATCCATTAGCCTCCCACTTTGCAATTTTGAGAATCACTTGCCAAAAGTATAATATGCTTATAGAAATTTTTTAAAAATTTTGAAAAATGCACTTTTTGAGAATATCAAAATCAAATTATTGAATTTAATGTTACAAATAAATTTTTTATAAGAAAGTATGTTGTGTTGTACATCAAAAGGAAGGGCATTAACTGAGTAAAATGGCTCCACTCCCATCTCCTTATCTCAATTGGGAGAAAAGCTATGGTGAGTTTAACATATGTCGGTTACGTTTTTTGGCGGATTTTGGGAAACATTACATAGCCGTCATTTAGAAACCGTTTGAGGTATTTAAAAAAAATAGTATTTTCTTAATCTGTATAAGGACAACCTTTACACCAAATTTCATCAAATTCTGAGGTAGTCAGGTTTATACCCTGTGTTGATTTCATACGGAATGACTCAATGGTCGATAGTATTGCTTCCGTTCTAGGGTCAATTTCTCTTGATAAGACTTTGCCAAGATCGACGGACACGCCGCGAAGTGCAATATCGGTCTTAACAATGGTTTCCACTATTCGTAACGATCGCCATTGATCAATTCACTTTGGACGATTATCATTCTTGCGAGGTATACATACATATAACAATATATTGATGGGTTCTTGCAAATTTCACGGAAATGTTTTTGAAACGGAAAATCCTCAAAAAAGCATCGAAAATGCAAAGCTATGGGCCAAGTACAAGAGAATGTTACATTGGAATAGGTTGCTCATTAACATAAACTGCATTTTACACAGGATTTGAAATCAATCAAATGTGAGCTAGTACAAATTATTGTACAGCAGCGACACAATACTATCGCTAAGTAAATACATTCAATTAACAAAATTTCCAAAAAAATGATTTCTCCTCATTTAATGAATTAATCTGTTTACTGTTCTATTAAATGTACTTGGTGGCCTGTTTTCAATAGCCGAAATAGTAAAGTGTCGATAAAAAGCATGTATTAAAGTTTATTTAACAGTACCGATAATTACGCGTTTCGCCACAGACCCAATCACTCGCTGCTCATTGAACAACCCGATAAAAAAGAGTTTGCTTACTTTTTCTGGAAGACCTGTTTACAGAACAATTTGATTATGTACTAAAAAAGAGGTCGTAGAAATTTAAAGATACGCTTTGACATGTATCAAAGTTCTAAAAATGAAAAACATTAATTATTGATAACACTTTGGAATTTTCCGAATGATGTACTACCTAATGCGTGCATCACGAAGGTGTCATTCGTTCCCCCTTTTTCGTATAGTTCCTTCTGTCTGTGGATAGAGAAATCTCTGGATAAAGAATAGTTTCCCAGTTACGAATTTTTAATTACCTCGGCATTCGGTTTTTAGCCTGTGATTCCGGCCTACCGTAATATTTATACCTGCCGCTATTGGAAAAAACCTTGATCAATGCTCTATTTCATTTTCATTTCAAAGCATACCTGCAGAAAAAAATGTTTGAAGATACATATTCGACGAAATGTAAGTTTAAATAATTAAAAACATTTTTTCAACAATTCAGAAACAAGTTGCATTAAGTTCATAATTTTTTTCTAAAACTTTGAGACTTTTCGAATAATTTGGTATTTTGCTAATTTCTGTATCTATTTTGGTTTAAGAATTATATATTTTGCAAAAAACCCATGCACAAAACTTTGACTGTCTGTAACTTAAAAATTATATATTATTTTGAAAATTCCTTCAAATGGATTTTTTTCTCAACGTTACCTACAACATATTAAAATTCTATCAAAATCCGTGATATGACTGCAAAAAGCCTGGTTACTTGATGTGGAACGCACCATTTATGTGGGGTTTTATAAATAAGCGAAATACGAGTTTTCGAGTGCATGAGCGTGTGTCTGACAAATGTTGTTTTTAAGAACGAGAAAGTATATTAATCCCTTATATCCCTTTCCCCGAAAAGGGATTTCATTAGTAAGTTTATGATGGACAAGGGCAGCGATTGAAGAGCGACCACCATGTGCGTTTTCCTGGGAAAACCCGGTCGACTCTTCGGCAGTGGTCTAGGCCCTTGTCCTAGGTATAAGGGATGAGTGAGTGACAGAGTGAAGAATGCGAGTGAGATGGAATAAAGTGCGAGTGAAAGCGAATGAAGAGTAAGTGAGAAAAATGCGTGTATACAGAAGAGAGAATGAGAGTCAAACAGGAGAATGATAGTTGAGCGCGAGGAAGAAGAGTGTGACGTTAGTGAGAGTTTTTGTGAGAGTAGTATCAGCAAAAAGCATCGAAAATGCAAAGGTATAGGCCATGTATGTACAAGAGGATGTGACTTTGGAATAGCTTGCTCGTTAACATAAACTTCATTACACGAAGTATTTGAAATCGAACAAATGCGAGCAAGTACAAATTATTGTACAGCATCGACATGATGCTATCGCTAAGTAAATATATTCTATTAACTAAATTTCCCAAAAATGATTTCTCCTCATTTAATTAATAAATCTGTTTATTGCTCGATTAAATGTACAAACTTGGCCGGGAGAAGACCTTGTCTCTTGATTTTTCCGGCATGTCTCCAACAGATTACATATAAACACCTACATTACCGACAGAAAAATTATCGTCGCACGGTATGAAAATCTGTTACTTCTGTTTGACACCGACAGAACTCGCATAGTCGAAAGTGTGACACTGGAAAAGACGAAGCAGACGATTTATGGCACAAAAAAGACGTACTTCTGACATCAAATATCTCGTTACTCTGTGGACCAATGTTTTTGTAATTAGTCTCAGTCGACTCGTCTCGACGCCGCCTCTAAGAATATCATCACACTTTTTGGGAAATTTGCCGCTTTCATGCCGTTTGAATACCCTGAAAACCCCGATCTAATATTTCCGGAATAGAGTCAAGGTCTTCTCTCGTACTTGGCCCGAGACAAGACCTTGTCTCTTGATTTTGTGAGTTGCGAGAAATGGACTGAGTGTGCGTAATTCTGAGTTTGGCGAGTAGTATAAGTGATATTTTAAATATAGTTTAATAATTAGTAGAATATCGAGTCGTGTGAGTTTTTTATGAAGCAAAACTTAATCATTTTATTTCCAATACAATTGGATCCTCATCCGAGATTTCAAACAACCAACTATCATTTCATATAATATTTCTTACATTTATTTTCAATTGTTTAAAATTTATTTTTTATTCTTATGAATTACAGACCTTAACTGGCTATATAACGATCATATAGAAAAGGAAGAAAAGACTAATGTGAAATTATTAGTACTTACTTATCATCCATAACAAGGTATCAATATTTTACTGTAATATTTTCCAACGTTTCGGTCAAAGTGGTGACCCTCCTCACGGAAAAATTAGCTATTATTTACCCTTAATAAAAGAAAATAAATAATTATTCATTGATAAACAATGAAACGAAAATTATGTGTATTTTACGTAGTAATTATAGGGTAATAATAATACTGAAAAAGCATTGTTCTTGTTAAGTGTGAATCAACGCGATAATTTCAAAATCTTTGAAAAACGTTGACTCACTTCATCCGCCAAATTAATATTGGATGAATAATTGCGAGAATAAATACGACACGGTTTGTTGTACGTTGGATGGTGTAAATGTATATTTCTTACTAACTCCAACTGGTTTTAAATAATTTACAAGTGAATTAAAGGCGCGTGCGAGGTTACTTGTCGTAATGACTGTCGGAGACTATCTGACTGGTTCAAGGTTACTTTTTCGACTGACTCTCTCAAGACAGTCCGCCACCCTCTCGGTTAAAGGTTGTTCCGTGGAGGGGGTGCGACGATGCCAATTTTCTGATCAGTACCTTGAGTGACCCGACAACACAGAATTTGAAGGTACGAATTGAATGTGAATTTACTTGGCCATGTGCTGCCATAAAGAGGTAAAATCCTTCAAATTATTAGCCTTCCAAGTACAAGGTTTTAAATATGGTATGAAGAATGTATAAACTAAAGAACTGGTGTACCGTTACGTCCGTGCAAAATAGATATGATTCGACTGGTTTTATTTGCGCAGCAACAGTTCTATCATTTCCAACAATAAATAAACCAAATGAACGTCATACTTACTTGTTATGGATGAAAAGATTATTAATCCCATATAGGTGCGTTCTACGTCAAGTGATCAGGGTTTTTTCCGTCATGTCACGGATTTTGATAAAATTTTAACATGTTATAGATAACGTCAACAAAAAATTCACATTTGAAGGAATTTTCAAAATATTAAATATTTTTTAAGTTACAGGCAATCAAAGTTCTGAGCATGGGTTTTTTGAAAATTTATAACTCTGAAACCACAATAGATACAGAAATCATAAAAATACCAGTTGATTCAGAAAGCCTCAGAGTTTTAGAAAAAAAAAATATAAATTCGATGCAACTTGTTTTAAATTGTTAAAAAAATGTTTTTAATTTTGTAAACTTAAATTCCGTCCAAAGTCGATCATCAATTTTTTTAAACATTTTTTTCATGATTATCGAAATGTCCTCTAAACATAACTTCCAGAAAAATCATGAAGCGATGAATAGTTTTCGAGCTATGAATTTTTCTGCACCGCGGTGTCGGTATTTGGTGCGCGACTTCGCCCATATCGCGTCGCAGATGGCTGCCACTAGTCAAACCAAACCGTTGATCAATGATCAACATTTTTTTCTTCAATATCATCGAAAGTGTACCCTTCAGTGTTTTGGTGATTTTTTTATACCAATGCTATAATGTCCTCTAAATATAACTTCCAGCGGCATGTTGCAGCAATGAATACCTTTCAAGTTAGGAATTTTTATTTACCGCGGCGTTTGGTTTCTCAGCCGCGATTCCGGCCGTACCGTAACACCTATACCTCAATAAATATTTGCCATGCAATAATATTTCACTCCTTCTTTTTTGGCTGTATCTGCTGACTTTCGACACTTTTCTTTTTAACTGAGGATTGACAGAAGCTTCGTTATTACTTGAATCTGCTGCAGTTATTTTTCCTTTTATGGCAGTTTGTAGTTTTCCAATTTTTTCTTTAATTTGATAAAGTGTTTATAATTTAGGAACTTGTATAGGAGATTCTCCAAATTTCGGAAAGATTACATTTAAAACATGTATAAGTGGAAGTTGTTGGCGCAAAGGAGCATTCCCATTGCGTAGCGATACACGCCTTAACCTTATCTATCAGATGTGTTGCTACCTTCCCACCTGAAGGATGAAACCATGCTTTTGTTTTTTTATTTACGCGTTGCTAACTGCTCACGTCTTTAACTGTATTCATGTCGTATAAACTTAATAAATCAGTTTCATTTTGTTGTCGTGCCACAAATATCTATCCGCGTACATTATTTATTATTCCCCGCATCTTCCAAGTCACGGATCCTCTCCCACAGAAGTTCTATCTACTTCAGGAAAACTGATGATACCAGAAGTGAAGACTGTTTGCTTACTTTTAACGTTCGATTCCAATGCTTGTTCCAAATACTTGGACCTGCTTCTTTTCCACGAAGAATATTAGTTGTATTTTTTACATTTCGTCACCTTATCCTAGTGTCGCAAAGTTTACATATAAATTCCCCCAATTCTAAATCTGGATTTGAATCCCGCAAAAGATTGGAAACGCGGCAGATATTCTTTTCACATTACTTGTGCTGTAAGAGCTTCAAAGGATTGCAACAATATTGGTATGGCATATTGTCTTTCATTGAACCAACGGAACTGTATAAAATACTCAAAAATTACAGACGTATACTTCTACACTTCTTCACTTTACCCACGTAAAGCTGAAAACACACTGAGAGAATTCCAGAAAATGAGTCGCTAAAGCATAACTATCACAATGCATGGCAAATTTTTATTGAGGTATCGGTTTCTGCAGGTATACTGTGAAATGAGAATCAGAGAGAGCACCGAGCAAGGGTTTTTCCCAATAACATCAGGTATACGTGTTACGGTTCGGACGGGATTGCGGGCGAGAATCCAAACGCCGCGATAAATAAAAATTCTTAACTTCAAAGATATTCATTGCTGCAACATGCCGCTGGAAGTTATATTTAGAGGACATTGTAGCATTGCTATAAAAAAATCGCCAAAAAATTGAAGGGTACACTTTCGAAGATATTGAAGCCCAAATCTAGATCATTGATCAACGGTTTGGTTTGATTAGCGGCAGCCATCTGCGACGCGATATGGGCAAAGTCGCGCGCCAAATACCGACACCGCGGTGCAGAAAAATTCATAGCTCGAAAACTATTCATCGCTTCATGATTTTTCTGGAAGTTATGTTTAGAGGACATTTCGATAATCATGAAAAAAAATGTTTAAAAAAAATTGATGATCGACTTTGGACGGAATTTAAGTTTAAAAAATTAAAAACATTTTTTTAACAATTTAAAACAAGTTGCATCGAATTTATATTTTTTTCTAAAACTCTGAGGCTTTCTGAATCAACTGGTATTTTTATGATTTCTGTATCTATTGTGGTTTCAGAGTTATAAATTTTCAAAAAAACCCATGCACAAAACTTTGACTGCCTGTAACTTAAAAACTATTTAATATTTTGAAAACTCCTTCAAATGGGTATTTTTTTACGTTATCTATAACATATTAAAATTTTATCAAAATCCGTGACATGACGGAAAAAACCCTAATCACTTGACGTTGAACGCACTTATAAGGGAGCTCTAGGTGAGACCGTTACATGTTTGTTGATGGCGATACTGATACGCACTGCGCGCACGTTACAACGTGTTGTGCAATACATGAGAAACATAGAATGTCGATAGAGGTCGATATCATCGATTGGACTGAGATTTAGGCGCGAAGATTCAAAGACAGAACGGAACAAAATCAACCATGTCACAGAGGTCCCGACATACAGCGCATCAGGACGACTGGGACAGGGAGATAAAATGTAGTCTTTCAGTAATCAGATGAAAATTAAGGATAAAATAACTCTTACTTTCAGTACCCATAGAAGTTGACTAACAATAAGACATTTTATAGTCAATGATAGTAGTAAAACTACTATTTTTGTCACTAGAACCTGAGTGGGAAGCTAATGAAAAGGAAGAAAAGCAAACGATATTAATATCATTAATCAAGATGATGTTAACTAAGATGAACATTTTGATCTACAGATGTTATTGTAATCTATATAGGAATTCAGAGGAGGTGTCATACAAAAGGCGTAATGTGTATAGAGACATCAAACTAATAATTCTATGATATTAGCATAATAATCATCCACCTCATGATTCTCTGTCCTTTTGTTAACAGTTTTATGTGTCAAAATGTGAAAAGTCTCATATAATAATCGTTTGTTTAAATTAGCTTCATTAGTTAAAATAGTGGTTCTGTCGAAGTTGAAAAAGTGACCTTCTTCAAGATAATGGTGTACCAAATCAGTCGTTAGATGGTTTGAACTTTTTAGCGACAACTTATGTTCGTTGATACGTGACTTAAGGTATTGTTTAGTCTGTCCTATGTAATTTAATTCACAATCATTACATGGAATATTGTATATCAAATTCGAACGTTTGTCATTATGTATTTTATCCTTGGGACTACTGAATAATAAATTACTACTGGTATAGATTACTGAAAAACCAACATTTACACCGACTGACCCCAAATTTCTAGCTATATTATCACTGAGACCTGTAAAATAAGGGATGGTGCTCTTAGAAAGTTGTAGATTGTTGTTATTTCTACTATTAGGTATAGAATTGTAATATTGATGTATTCTTTTTCCTACTTGGTGGTTGATAAACTGAACGGGATAACTATTGTTAATTAGTATTTTTTTGACTAAAATGATATTTTCTTCCCAGAAGGAAGGGTGAGATAACTTAATTGCTCTGTCCAGAAGTCCTTTAATTAGCCCAATTTTATGTGAAATAGGGTGAGCTGAATGAAAATTTAAATATCTCCCTGACCAAGTAGGTTTTCTATACCAATTTGTGATAAGAGTCCCAGGTTTCTCTATATTGCGTATCAGTCTCACATCAAGAAAACTAATGGTGCCATTTTCTTCCAACCCATAAGTAAACTTTAGACGATCGTGATATTGATTAAATACATCGAGACGTTCAGCGATACTTTCTTTTGGGGCACATGTTATTATGTCATCTACGTATCTTTTGAAAAAAGGAATATTAAACTTGAGGTTGTTAATACAATTAGACTGTAAAGCTTCCACAACTAGTTCTGCTAAGACGGTGGAGATGGGGGAACCCATCAGAGTACCAAAAGTTTGTTTGTATGGTACATCATTGAACTTGAAAATAGTGGAAGACATTAAAAACTCTATTGCTGCGATAAATTGTGTTTTCGGAATTTTAGTAAATTTCTTAATTTGTAACCATCTTTTATTAATCGACAGAATTACTAATTCAAGTGGTATATTCGTAAAAAGTGAAGATATATCAAGAGATAACAACATGTGTCCGTCTGGTATAAGTACATTTTTGATAAGTTCGACAAAGGACCAACTATCTTTGGTAAATTTGCTACAATGACCTGTTACTTTATTTAATATTCCAGTGATGTACTTGGAAAGTTTATAGGTGGGCCCACCTATAGATGATACAATCAATCGCCAAGGTGTATTAGGCTTGTGGATCTTCTGTAATCCATATGCTCTAGGAGTAACAGTATTGTGTACTACGATGTATTTGTACACATTTTCGTCAATGTATCCTTTCTTAAGCCAATCCTTCGCGAAATTATTGTTTCTTATTTGTGAAGTGGCGGTATATTCATTAGTTATTCGTGTATACGTGGATTCATCCGAAAGATGCTGTTCAATGTTGCTGATATATTGTTCTTTATTAATAATGACTGAGGTATTCCCTTTATCTGCTCGAATTATCAATAGTTCTTTGTGGTTATTTTAAAACTTTTTGGATTTTTTATAATATGTGAAAAATTGACCAGTGATATTATCTATGTCGGAATTTTGTTTAATGTGATTGTAAATTTTATTAACTATTTTAAATCTGATCTGTCTTCTAACATTAAGATTTTGTATTTTCCTTATATTGTGTTCAATTTCCACTAAGAATTTTATTTTTTATTCATTAGAAAAAAACGTCGGCGTTTAATCTGTTTCAAGCATATTATTGCGATTTATTGTAAAGCCTAAGTTTCAAAAATCAAATTTAATTTTCTACAATTTAAGAAACGATTATATTATATTTATAAATTATTGATAACCCTTGAAGATTTTCTGAATACCAATAAAGGACTCTTGTATTTGATGCGAGACAAGACCTTGTCTCTTGATTTTTTTCTGGCATGTATCAGATTACATAGAAAAATCTACGTTACCGGCAAAAAAATTATCGTCACATTAATTAGGGCCCGGCACCGGCGTATGGCTACGAGGGGCTGCGTGACATGCTGGAGATGGAGGAGGGAAAGAAGACGACGTTTCTTACAAAAACCTTGGCTTTTTAGATCAAAATATCTCGCAATTGGCTTGATAGGTCTTCTCGTAGTTAGGCTTAAATTAGCAGGGTGGACGCTACCTGCAAGAATATCATCATACTTTGTGGGAAATATGCTGATTTAATGCCGTTTGAATACTCCGAAAATCTCGATCTCATTTTTCCGGAAAAGAGTAGTTTAGGTCTACCAGTCGGGAACTCTTTTACTTGGTCCGGGTCAAGACCTTAACTCGTGATATCGTATTAACAGAAGAATACTTTTCACTTGCCGGGGTAACGGTTTGAGTTTTTCCTTTATATTTAGAGATTGTTTATTGTTTACGATTTTTGCCATTTTCAAGCGACAATTCTTAGTTATTTTTTATAAAATTTGTATTGTTGTTTAACCCGTTTGTGTATAAGACAAGAATTTTTATGTATTTTGTGATAATTGGGAATGATTCCAGTTTTTTCGCATTTAATTCTATTCATTTAAATAGGATTTTTATTGTGCTTGGAATAGTTTTCGCAGATTCCGCGAAAAAAACAGCAGGTGAATTATAAACGCGAATATTCTCGATGTAAATTTTCCAACTGTGTTGACTGAATGCAGCATGAATTGACAAGTATTTAATTATATCAGATGATTAATTAAAAAACAGCAAATATTTCGCACGGGGCGTCGTACATTAGAATTATGTAATAACTGTCAGTTAAACGTATCTGTCTACCGTATCCATAGAAACACTGATAAATTTCCGAGAATTATTTACCAAACCAGAGTTTATAAAACCTGATCCGATTTGCGTTTGTTTGCTTTCGGTGATTTCACACGTGATTAACTTTCACGTACCTCCGATAACTTTGAGAGTATCCAGTGTTAGACAAAAGAAATCTAATCCTCTCAATTACTTATTTCAACCATTAACCACACCAATGCGTGTATACATAGAAAAAGTACCTTGTATTTCGACGATCAACTAACATCGCGGAAAATCCTTTCCACGGCGCGGAAAAACAAAGGTAAATATGATTGCAAACGCGTTGTAACGGCCGCATTGATGGTTACAGGGGCGAGAATACGGAAACGGAGCGATAAAGCGTGGGACGCGATTCGCACGTGCTGCAGGAGGTGTCCCGGTATGGGTTAGGCACGTCACGAAGCGGAAAGAATTCGCGCCGCCAGTACAAAAGGAACGAGTTGTCCCATGGAAAAAGAAATACGCGGAGACCTGTCAGCGTCAGGATCCACGTAGAAAAAATTGGTATTAAATGTGAAAGACAAATTCTGTAGCGCCGTCGGACGCTATCTGAGAAGCCTGGCTTCCGCACCTGTTCCCCTTTAACTTTTCTTCCAAATAATTTTCAACCAACGTGTTAACATATAATATAATATTAACCTTATTCAACACCTTTAACAAATATTGGCTAGGTACTATACGCAATATGTTTCAATGTATAATTGTACTGTTGTCACGACGTTTAAGTATTGCGAGTGTACGGGCCACCCAGAAAATAGTGAACCATCTCAGGGGTTAGTGCGGCGAGGGGATTGACTTTGCCTTTGTGCCACGCCACGACGCCGCGTCACGACAAACGAATCACGCGAGGCAAAATCAATCCCCTCGCCGCACTACTCCCCTGAGATGGTTCAAGATTTTCTGGGCCGCTTGTACTCGCTAATGAATTTTTCTAAGTCAAAGACGCTATGATTTGCTAGTCTTTGCTAGACTGTGATTGATTGAACTGCATTGTTTGCTTTTACTGAATTTTGTGAACTGACTTGCTTGATTGATTGTGCTATACTGACTGGAAGAGCTGTTCCTCAAGATTCCTCTATGTTGGTCGTGGGTGAGGTTTTTAGGAAGGGGTGCCATGGTGCCGCTCTTCGAGGAGTTACCTTGGGTGAACTGACAACGTTGGGGTTTTTCCCGAGATGACCAGCGCTGCGCTTGGGGTGCATGAGGGCACGTGGTCAAGGCATGGGCCTGGATGCACCGTACCTAGACGTAACGGTCACGGTTCGTGCGGCTGATCGTGTATTATGATGCATGACAAGTTTGGAAAGCTAAGAGGTTGAAAGGTATTGGTATAAGAATTGATTTTACTTGTGCATGCTTGGTAATAAAAAAATAAACTCTTTTAAACTGTTAGCTTTCCGTTAACAGGACTGATGAAGAATGTACTATGCTGTTTTTGGCTATAGAAGATGAACATGAGGTGAACCGTTACGTTCGTAGAGTCGAAGTGCCTTGCGCACGCTGAGTTTGCTTGTATTTAAGTTTTATTGCATGTTTGCAGCTGTCTATAAGTGTTCTAGCATGCTTGTTGCATGTGAGGACGCGATAAATTCGTCAATACAACTGTCTTAGAATAATTTTTTTATAGTAATAAAAGGATGGAATTTTGTTAATTTTAATTAATTAAAGTATTTGCGAAATACAATGTAACGTCGAATGAAAAAATTTCTATCAGAAGTTCAGTGTTAGCGTTACTTTTGGATTCACATATAATATAATATAATATATTTCATAGAAACATATGCAATATATACTAATTTCATTGTTTGTGACTTGGCTTCATAAATGGAGTCGAAAACATGACCGCAACATTCTGGCAAGATATTTTGTCAAGTGAAATGTAATTCCACTTTGTTGGAAATTGGATATCCTTAGCTTTCAATAAATTTTTAATGGTAGGGTTTTACTGTTTCTGAAAGAAACTTTTTATGAACAACATTTCAGAGATTTTTCGTAAAAATAACTGTTCGAATACTCATTGATTATTATAAATTTTGATTGAAAAACGTGTTTTATTGGAAAATGATAATTTATTAGCAGATACTGGGACGATTCTATGCGAACGTGTTAAATACATGTGGGATATTCCGCGGTGGTAAACAAGATCTTGATTTTTTAATAGTATACAAAGTGTTTATTAACCCCTTCCCTTACGATCTAATTTCCAATTGTGCGGGCCGAAAGCGACACCAAGGTCGGTCGCGCGCAGGGACATAAACAGCTTGGCTCAGCGTTCGAAACTGTACAAATCGCAAACTTCCTATGATTTGTATATACACGTGCGCGGTACAATTAACTTTGCAAGATGATTGATAAATAAATGCGGTTGATTATCAAACAAAAAAAGATTATTCGTGTTTGGTCCGATAACCTTGCGACGCCTCTGAGGCGTCTTATTCGTGTTTGGTCCGATAACCTTGCGACGCCTCTGAGGCGTCATTGTAAGCTAAGGGGTTAACTATTACTCATTAACTAATAACTACTCGCAATACTAATCCTCACAACTCCTCGCAACTCCTCACAATACTCTTCGCAATACTCCTCGCAACTCCTCACAATACTCTTCGCAATGCTCCTCGCAATACTCCTCGCAATGAATCTCCTCTCAAATCTTTTCCCAACTAGCCTCGGGACTTTTTTTTCAATTTTCCTAGGAGTGGAGAGGTCCGTACCTGGAGTCAAAGACTCCTCAACCGGAATGTATACTGAAATAAATGTTTTATTAGGACATGAAATATGTAGAGTATGGTTGGGCCCTCATAAATATGAAGCACAGGGGAAAAGTTTCAAAAAACCTGCAACATGAAATCCTCGCCTCGCGACGTCACTCTGACGCACCTCTAAATACACATGCATACTTTTCCATTTTCTCACTGACAGACTCACGCATTTTCACACTCGTGACACGCACCGTCTTCGGTCACGGGCCACCCGCAGTCTTCCTCGTTCCATGCACAAAGACCCGCTCGAAACATTCAACCGAAACCAGACCAAAAATCTGTCACACGATAGAAACACTCTTTCTCCGCACCTTGCGCAGTCACTCGGTCCAAACACTCCTCCTTCGCTCTTGACATTCGCCTAAATACTTCTCAATCACACTTCGCAATCACGCAAACGAACATTCATATAATATCAAGAGACAAGGTCTTGTCCCGGGCCAAGCACAAGAGACCCCGTCTGGCAAGACCTTGACTTTATTCCGGAAATATTAGATCGGGCTTTTCGGGGTATTCAAACGGCATGAACGTGGCCAATTTCCCAAAAAGTACGATGATATTCTTAAAGGCGCGGGCGGCGTCGAAACGAGTCGATTGAGACTAATTACAAAAACATCGGTCCACCCACTTACGAGATATTTGATGTCAAATGTACGTCTTTTTTATGCCATAAGTCGTCTGCTTCGTCTTTTCCAGTGTCACACAATCGATCATGCGAGTTCTGTCGGTGTCAAACCGAACTAACAGATTTTCATACCATGCGACGATAAATTTTCTGTCGGTAATGTAGATTTTTATATGTAATCTGATGGAGACATGCCCGAAAAAATCAAGAGACACGGTCTTGTCTCTG
This sequence comes from Mimumesa dahlbomi, assembly GCA_917499265.3. Classification (NCBI taxonomy): domain Eukaryota; kingdom Metazoa; phylum Arthropoda; class Insecta; order Hymenoptera; family Crabronidae; genus Mimumesa; species Mimumesa dahlbomi. The sequence continues at coordinate 1,232,288 of OU824118.1, read as the reverse complement.
GCCAAGTATAATCAACAGCAAAAATGGTTTCAATGCGGGGTACAGGGTGCGCGCGGGCATCCACAACTACTAATGCTTGCTACCCGTAGGTGATTTTCGTGCCCTCTCTTTCTAATAATTCGTTTCTCTCTCTGACGTGTGTCGCAACATAGTAACAAGTGATAACGACTACTTCATCTCTTTCTTTTCGTTGCTCCGTCGCACTCATTCTATCGAGGCACACGGCCTTAGGCCGGACAGGCACGTGTGAGAGCGCGATCGTCAATCGAAGAAGGCATCAAACGCGGTTTTCGCCATGGTCCGAATTTTTCTCGCATAAGAGCCCCTCTTTCCTTTATCTGTCTGTCGCGCTCGCACTAAGATCGCGGCTCACAGACGATGGCCCAGCTCAGGTGTGTCGGTGCGCCTTCGTCGATCGCGATCGTTCATTCATAATCTTCGGGAAATTTCGATATATTTTATGGGACATTTAATATTTCTTGCTAATTTTTGATCCCAGCATAGATTTTCAATAAAATGATATGGTAAATAAGGAATAAATTTCGCGAAATATTGAATCACGGGGATATACATAACACGAACTGAATGAATAAGAAACATCTAATTATTATTCCATTTATATTTAATTAAAATTCAGCAACACTGTGGGATCAAATATTGGACATAAGTGTTAAATGCCCGATAAAATGATTAGAAAAATGTTTCGAATAAAATGAAAGAGTCGCTGCGGCCGGCAAAGACACACCGTTGCACTTACTCTCGGCGCTCGTACTGCGAGCACCGTGAGCGCCACGGGCAGAACGAAGAAAGAAGATGGGCTCTTATGCAAGACAAATTCGGACGATGATGAATTCCGCATTGATATCTTTGTCGATCGTCAAACGTGCTATCACACATGCTTGGTCGGCCCACGTTCGTGTGTTTGATTAGCGCTAGCGCGACGGAGTGACAGAAAGATAGAGACAAAGTATGCAGTCGAATGCAGTGTTGTTGATATCCCGAGCCATAGTACGCCACAAAGAGAACGAATTATACGAAAGAAAGGGAAAGATAGACACCTTCCTGATGCACGCATTAGTACGTAATTGAGAAATTATGAAACTGTTATCAATAATTTATAAATTTAATATAATGATTGCATAAATTGTTGTAAAAAGGTATTTAATTTCTAGAACTTCGATACATGTCAAAGCGTCTCTTCAAATTTCTACAAACTTTTTTTCAGTATATAATCAAATTGTTCTGTAACTAGGTCTTCCACGATAAAGTAACCAAATTTTTGGGTCTGTCCGAAACGTGTAGTTATCGGTACTGTTAACAAATTTTTGTTACATGTTTTGCATTGAAACTTTACTATCTCGGATATCGAATCTCTAAATTGTTCCATATCTGTTTATAACAGTGTTATGATATTACCTACACATTTTAACAATGAAATTAGAATATTTTTCTGCAGGTATACTGTACAATTAAATCAGAAAATGCCACGGTAATAAAAAAATTCATGATTTCAAAAAAACTATTTTCCTTCAAATAGATTGTTGAAGTATAGGTACGTTTAGAAGACACGATGACGATGTTGTACGTAAATTGAAAAACATTTTCAAGGATATACATAGGACCATAATGAAGTTCTAAAAGTTCTAGAAATCAAAAGCATTCTTCAACAATTCATGCAAACAATTATTTAAAATTTAGATATTTTTAATAAGATGGTTTTTATATAATTAAACCGTTTTTGTACACTTCTATGTTTATTATAGTTTTTTAATTAAGAATTTAAAAACCAAACGTAGGTATACTAATCATGCACTATCTTACAATAGTTAAATATTTAATATTTTGGTAATTCCTTCAAATGTATTTCCTTTTTCAATATTACCCACAATATATGCAAGTTATTAAACAATGTCTAACATGCTGCGAGAACTTTGTACACATGACCTGAAAGTTGAAATGCACCTAGTCTGAAAGTTTACTGTCTCCGGAAGAGTCTCTAATTTTTTTGTATCACTTCCTCAAAAAACTTTTTGAAATTTTATAAATATATAATTCTTATTACTGTACATATTTCTTAAAAGGAAATAACGTTAAAAGGAAAATTTGGCATATTCCTTCACATCATCGTATATCATCATCATATCACCATATTAATACAATCCGCTTATTCCTTTATTTTCCTACATTCTTTTACTCCTTTATTCATGTATTCCCTTATTTATTCCTTGGTACCTGCATTCCCTTATTCTTTCATTCCCTGATTTCTTTATTCTCTTATTTCTTTAAAAACAAGTATTTTAATAAAAACAATACTATACCTAACAATATTCTACGAATGGAGTGAAATCAGCAAAAAGCATCGAAAATGCAAAGGTATAGGCCAAGTACAAGAGGATATAACTTTGGCGGGCCACCAAGTACATTTAATCAAGCAATAAACAGATTTATTAATTAAATGAGGAGAAATCATTTTTTGGGAAATTTAGTTAATTTAATATATTTATTTAGCGATAGCATCGTATGGATGCTGTACAATGATTTGTACTTGCTCGTATTTGTTCGATTTCAAATATATCGTATAATCAAGTTTATGTTAACGAGAAAGCTATTCCAAAGTCATATCCTCTTGTATTTGGCCTATACCTTTGAATTTTCGATGCTTTTTGCTGATTCAATATTTCGCGAAATTTATTCCTTATTTACCGAGACAATATTGTAACATCTAATAAATAATTGACAAACATATTATAATTGTCATATTATATCAATTTATTGAAAATCTATGATGGGATAAAAAATTAGCAAGAAATATTAAATGTCCAATAAAATAATTCGAAATGTCCCGAAGAATGCGAATGAACGATCGCGTACGACCAAGGCGCACCGACACACCTAAGGTCGACCGTCGTCTGTGAGCCGCGATCGGAGTGTCTGTTGATTTTTCCGGCATGTCTCCAACAGATTACATATAAAAATCTACATTACCGACAGAAAAATTATTGTCGCATGGTATGAAAATCTGTTAGTTCGGTTTGACACCGACAGAACTCGCATAGTCGAAAGTGTGACACTGGAAAAGACGAAGCAGACAACTTATGGCATAAAAAAGACGTTCTTTTGACATCAAATATCTCGTTACTGGGTGGACTAATGTTTTTGTAATTAGTCTCAATCGACTCGTCTCGACTCTCCCTTTAAGAATATCATCGCACTTTTTGCGAAATTTGCCGCTTTCATGCCGTTTGAATACCCTGAAAACCCCTATCTAATATTTCCGGAATAGAGTCAAGGGTCTTCTCTCGCACTTGGCCCGAGACAAGACGTCGTCTCTTGATATCTGCGCAGCCTTAAACTCGCGCAACGGTCGTTTATTACAAAAGGAAAACAAGCTGGAAACGGTAAAATAAGCAAATGAATTATCCAATTAATTAAAAATATCAAAGATCCTCGACGATTCCGCTAGTGTTAATCATAGCATCGCGTGTCGCCAATATTTAATATCGTACATCATGGTCCGAATACATTTTTCCTGTCTGCTAACCCAGTTTCACTGAAACCGAAATAAAAGAGGAAAAACTGCCATTCGCAACGGATCTCGATAATCTAGCAAAAAACATGAGTAAAATAAACGTGGAGAATCTACGTTATCAGTGAAGCGTGACTGAAATTAATTATGTACTCGTTAATTGCACACCAATGTCGAGTCGGAGATACGATAGTAAATCCACATTAATTGAAAATTTCATATTTCCAGCCTCATGAATCCGGAACTACAGGTCGCAATAACACTTCAATTCCAAGAACGGACCATCTGTTAACCTAGTTTAAGGTGACTTACCCAAAGAAACTTTACAGACTCGCAATGGACCTCGGCACCCGTAAAAACCATGACAAATTAACAGTGGAAACACTCGCACCCGAGAACTTACGTAATCCCATCCGAACCGTCGTTCAATAATCCTATTAAAATCCACATCCTACGAACATCTCGTAGTCCTCCTCCAATGCAAAGAAAACCTTCGAAAACAATACGTTCCCATAATCAAATTCACAGTAATTGAGAAATACATATGTAAATTGCTGTTTATAGTATCCACAAAAAGCATCGAAAATGCAAAGCTATGGGCCAAGTACAAGAGAATGTTACATTGGAATAGGTTGCTCATTAACATAAACTGCATTTTACACAGGATTTGAAATCAATCAAATGTGAGCACGTACAAATTATTGTAGAGCAACGACACAATACTATCGCTAAGTAAATATATACAATTAACTAAATTTCCCAAAATATGGTGTCTTCTCATTTAATAAATAAATCTGTTTACTGCTCTATTAAATGTACTTGGTGGCCCGCTTTTTACTGCTGTGTTTGGGGAAAATTGTTAAAAATGTATATTTTAACTTATATGTAAGTAACTCTAAACCGCGAGATACTTTTATTGGGCTAGAAGTAAGTTCTTTCCGACAAATCTCACTTGTTTGCTACATGTATTTGCTGGGGAAATCTATTTCTACCTCTAACGCATTCATACACCTAATTCTATCTAACCGGACTTTAATTACAACTTCTAATTTTGATCGTGAATTGCAGACAATAGTAAGTTTATTACGGACGAAAGTAAGCAAAATAATTTTTCAACAGTTATAAAGGTATTTTTATCGTCACAATTAATGCAAATGACGTTAACAAATTTTTTAATCTAAAATTTCAAAGTAGTTATTCGACCGATTGTGGTAGGTTTAGTATTAAATAAAAGTAAATGTTCTTATAATTAAATTCCGGAACATTAAATGTATTATGGACAATATTAAGCAGAATAGTATTAAAATAGCTTGTACAAAGTGTTTTTCTTCCATATAATTAGCGAAAATAATGGCAAATTCAACATTTCCAGTCTAAAATTTAAAACCGATCGCGTGAAAAGTCGTGGCAGCTTCGGTATTAACCTTTTAGGTACGGCAGAACTTTACGCGTGGCTATTTCCCTGGACGGCAGAGTCTGACGTGAACAGTGTAAAAACGTTACAGCCCTGCAAAGTGTAATGAGCAATGCCATTTTGTGCAAGAATATATTCAAATGAAGTATTTGATGATAAAATAATAATTTTAAAAAAATATATAGGCAATACGTATTCCATATTGCCACGTCAAGTAGATGGATAAAATTTCTTATACCATTTCAAAGTTGACAAAGTGTTCAAATATGACATCCGCGAAAGCCACTATAGTGGCTCCTCGTCCAGAGAGATGACATACACGAAAGCCACTATAGTGGTGCGTCGTCCGGAAAGATGGTATCCGCCAAAGCCACTATAGTGGCGCGTAGTATCTAAAAGGTTAAAACATCAAGAAACAAATATTCGATAACGCCATCGGCGTGCATATCCCCCCCGAGCACCCCGTGCACCCTGTCAACTCGAAAGAAACCGATCGCGACCGCTCCATCTCTATAACCCACTTCCTAAAACGGATTGTCGAAAAATACAGGTCGGAAGTTGATAATCTAAAAAGAGCGATAAATTGACACACCGCTGCAACGTCCTCCTAGCAGGTACAGCTGAGGGAAGATGGTTATGATGTCGGCTAGGCGAATCGGGGCTCGATAAGGTCGAGGGGGGGGGGGGGGTAGACGAAAACAGAAAAAAGGTGGAAAGATCGTCCCGATGGAAAAATGAGCGAGGAAGACGAAGCAAACGGGTTGTCAGAAGCGTGAGGTGGGGTTTCGGGCTAGAGTTAGGAGAGGGTGTGGGAGTCGGAGGGGGAGGGAAGAAAAAAGGAGAGTATGTATGTATATGTATATGGTGTGCAGGTGCGGCGGCGCTGGCGACGAGTGTCGGGTAGGGGATCGGATACGGACTTGGATAGTGAACAGTGGCTCAGTTTGCTTTCGGCCGTCGACGCGGGTGGTTCTCGCTTCGGGCATCGTCAGCCGTGTCTAGTGCGATACACGTTGTTCTCCGCACGTATCTGAAGTCCGTTTGAGAGAGCCCCCTTTACCGGAAACGCGGTGCGTGTGTGTGTGTGTGTGTCGAGGTCCGCGAATGTGGTTGTGACAGAGGCAGTGAAATATCTCGTGCTAAGTGTTACGACGCAGGCTGTTTTTGGATTAAGTGCGACGCCGGACCATGCACGCGATGTCACAGGGTTGGATGCTTTTTAATCTGTTTCTACTTGGACACGTTCAAGGTTAGTGTTTATCGCTTTCATGTTTATCCTGATGTGGTCGTGTTTGGATAAGAATCGGTTAAGATGTGCATGCTGGAAGCTTTGTATCCGTTCCGACAGGGGGTTAGCGTTTTAGTGCAACCCACGTGCGCTCGTTCCTGTTTCCGCGATACGGGAATGCTATAAAAGTCGAAGTTCCATCGTGACGAGGAAACTTTGCCAAATTCTGGGTGGGACAAACTCCGGTCGGGAACGTAAAGAAGCGACTTCAAACTTGACCATTAATCCGCGACGCGTTTACTGCCCTTAAACCTTCAGTTCGTTGTTTACATCTCATATATTTTCATGTATCCCAACACGACGTGCGTCGGGAGAATAGATTAGAAAAACTACTCACGATTACCGTCCCTTCTGATTTCTGCGCTGCATCTACGAGGTCTCGCGGGACGCTTAACATTCCGGGAAAAAAGTTGTATTAAAAGTTTCCCTCGCGCGCTCGCGAAATATTTCCACGTGCGTTTTTTCCATCGAATGTCCTAATGCAGGGAATGGTTCTCAATTCGCCGGAACGCTGTTGAACAATTTACGAAAATATTTCACGAGGCATTTCTCCGAGATTTGGCGTTACATTTTCGTGCGTTTTGTTTACTCGTACTTGTTGAATGGACGTAACTTTTCGGGGGATTGTTGATTTTGTAGCAAGAGTGTAACTCGCGGGATTTTTATTTTGTGTCATACGTGCATTATATAGTGGAAATTCAGTACTCAATTTTTCGCGTATTCAAGGGACCATGAGGTAGCAGTTTGTTGTTAACCCCTTCGGACCCTGTGCACATCGTAATGTACATCAAGAAACAAGGTCCTGTCTCGGGCCAAGTACGAGAGAAGACTCTTGACTCTATTCCGGAAAGATTAGATCGGGGTTTTCGGGGTATTCAAACGACATGAAAGCGGCAAATTTCCCCAAAAGTGCGATGATATTCTTAGAGGCAGCGTCGAGACGAGTCGATTGAGACTAATTACAAAAACATTGGTCCACCCAGTAACGAGATATTTGATGTCAAAAGTACGTCTTTTTTATGTAATAAGTCGTCTGCTTCGTCTTTTCCAGTGTCACACTTTCGACTATGCGAGTTCTGTCGGTGTCAAACCGAACTAACAGATTTTCATACCATGCGTCGTTAATTTTTCTGTCGGTAATGTAGATTCTTATATGTAATCTGTTGGAGACATGCTTGTCTCTGGCCAAGTACAATCAACAGCATAAATGGTTTCAGTGCGGGGTGCGGGGTGCGCGCGGGTATCCACAACTGTTAATGCTTAATGTTTCACCTGAGTGATTTTCGTGCCCTCTCTTTCTAATAATTCGTCTCTCTCTCTCTCTCTCTGACGTATGTCGCGGCATAGTAACAAATGATAATGACTACGTCATTTCTTTCTTGTCGTCGTTCTGTCGCACTCATTCTATCGAGGCACACGGACTTAGGTCCGAGAGGCATGTGTGAGAGCGCGATCGTCAATCGAGGAAGGCATCAAACGCAGTTTTCGCCATGGTCCGAATTTTCTTGTATAAGAGCCTCTCTTTCCTTTATCTGGTGTCGCGCTCGCACTCCGATCGCGGCTCACAGACGATGGCCGAGCTCACAAAGGTGTGTCGGTGCGCCTTGGACGAACTCGATCGTTCATTCGCATTCTTTTGGACATTTCGAATTATTTTATCGGACATTTAATATTTCTTGCTAATTTTTGATCCCTATGATAGGATTTTCAATAAATTGATATAGTATGACAATTATATGTTTCTCAATTATTTATTTAAAGTTACAATATTGTCTCGATAAATAAGGAATAATTTTCGCGAAATACTGAATTCTGGAGATTAATGTAATGCGAAATGAATGAATAAGACACATTTAATTATAATTCCATTTCTATTTAATTAAAATTCAGCGACAGAGTAGGATCAAATGTTGGACATAAGTGTTAAATGCCCGATAAAATGATTAGAAAAATGTTTCGAATAAAATGAAAGAGTCGCCGCGGCCGGCAAAGACAAACCGTCGCACTTGCTCTCGGCGATCGTAGTCTGAGAAGTGCGAGCGCGACAGACAGAACGAAGAAAAGAAAGGCTCTTATGCAAGACAAATTCGGACGATGACGAATTCCGCATTGATACCTTTCTCGATCGTCAAACGTGCTATCACGCATGCTTGCTCGGCCCACGTTCGTGTGTTTGTCTAGCGCGAGCGCGACGGAGTGACAGAAAGATGGAGACAAAGTATGCAGTCGAATGTATTGTTGTTGATATCCCGAGCCATAGTACGCCACAATGAGAACGAATTATACGAAAGATAGAGGAAGAAAGACACCTTCGTCATACACGCATTAGTACGTAATTCAGAAAATATCAAACTGTTATCAATAATAATTTAATATATGAGAGTTATAATTCGCAGTATTAGAGAGCGCAGACGCAAACGCATTTTTCATTTGTTCCTTTGTTCTGTAACGCATCCGCGTCGCACTCTCGCACTTCGTTTCTTTTCGTTAGCACGGAAACATGCGCACCGCACACGTGTAACATAAATTACTGTTTCTAATAAACGTATTACATACAAAAGGTATGTGTGTGAGCCTTCCTCTTAACCCACGGTCTTAACATAATATAATGGTTGCTTAAATTGTTATAAAAAGGTATTTAGTTTCTAGAACTTCGATGCATGTCAAAGCGTCTCTTCAAATTTCTACAAACTTTTTTTTAGTACGTAATCAAATTGTTCTGTAAACCGGTCTTCCATGATAAAGTCAGCAAATTTTGCTGAGTCTGTCCGAAACGTGTAGTTATCAGTACTGTTAACAAATTTTTGTTACATGTTTTGCATTGAAACTTTACTATCTTGGATATCGAATCTCTAAATTGATCCGTATCTGTTTGTAACAGTGTTATGATATTATCTATACATCTTAACAATGAAATTAGTATATTTTTCTTCAGGTATACTGTAAAATTAGATCAGAAGATGCTACGGTGATAAAAAAATTCATGATTTCAAAAAAACTATTTTTTCTTCAAATAGATTGTTGAAGTATAGGTACGTTTAGAGGACACGATGACGTTGTTGTATGTAAATTGAAAAACATTTTCAACGATATACATAGGACCGTATTGAAGTTCTAAAATTTCTAGAAATCAAAAGCATTCTTCAACAATTCATACAAATAATTATTTGCAATTTAGACATTTTTAATAAGATGGTTTTTGTGTAATTAAACCATTTTTTACACTTCTATGTTTATTATAATTTTCGAATTGAGAATTTAAAAACCAAACTTATACACATCCTGCACTATCTTGCAATAATTAAATGTTTAATATTTTTGTAATTCCTTCAAATGTATTTTCTTTTTCAGTTGTACCCACAATATATGCACGTTTTTAAACAATGTCTAATATTCTGCGAGAACCTTGTATACTTGACCTGAAGCGTACCTATAGATTGAAATTTTCCTGGCTCCGGAAGAGTCTCTGATTTTTTTGTATCACTTCTTCAAAAAACTCTTTGAAATTTTATAAATACATAATTCTTATTACTATAGTTCTTAAAAGGAAATAACGTTTAAAGAAAAATTTGGTATATTCCTTCACAACATCGTATATCATCATCATATCACCATATTAATCAGATCCGTTTATTCCTTGATATCTGCATTCCCTTATTCTTTAAAAACATTATTTCTTTAAAAACAAGTATTTTAATAAAACCATTACTATACTTAACAATATTCTACGAATGAAGTGAAATCAGTAAAAAGCATCGAAAATGCAAAGGTATAGGCCAAGTACAAGAGGATGTGACTTTGGAATAGCTTTCTCGTTAACATAAACTTGATTATACGATGTATTTGATATCGAACAAATGCGAGCAAGTACAAATCATTGTACAGCATCCAAACGATGCTATCGCTAAGTAAATATATTAAATTAACTAAATTTCCCAAAAAATGATGTCTCCTCATTTAATTAGTAAATCTGTTTAGTGCTCGACTAAATGTACTTGGTGGCCCGCTTTTTACGAAGGTTCGATGGTGAAAAATAAGCTTAAATAGTTCGGGATGTTCGACATTAAATGAGAGTTGTTAAAACACAGTATACAGCGGGCTTCGTATTGTGCTGAATGAAAATCCTCTAAGTATCTCATGAAGTATCTTATTAATTTATTTTATCATCAAGCGTTGAAACACATGGCAATATGTATGTGCAATTTTCTTTCAGACACATCCAGATTGTTAACTTGTTAAATTTTTCCACTCAGATGCATCCGAATTGTTAATTTAGAAATGAGTACAAATATCTGTTACGTTACATTTTGGACATCAAGCTTCGTAAAGAGCGGGCCACCAAGTACATTTAGTCGAGCACTAAACAGATTTATTAATTAAATGAGGAGACATCATTTTTTGGGAAATTTAGTTAATTTAATATATTTACTTAGCGATAGCATCGTTTGGATGCTGTACAATGATTTGTACTTGCTCGCATTTGTTCGATTTCAAATAAATCGTATAATCAAGTTTATGTTAACGAGAAAGCTATTCCAAAGTCACATCCTCTTGTACGTGGCCTATACCTTTGCATTTTCGATGCTTTTTACTGTAATACTTTTCGTGTTGTATTTTAATACGTATAGTTTTAAACTCAGTTCCAACACTTAATGTACTTACCAGTGAATCTAATATAAAAAAATAACCTCTGAAATAAATATTTTTGTAAAAAGTATATTGTTGCTTTCATTCACATGAATTAAATTAATTTTAGTATAAAATCATTTTTTGTTAAACAAAAAAAAAATCGGGTCTGAAGGGGTTAAACAGTTCACCTTGCATTTGCCCGTTACGACGTTGTATAATTCGTTATTAGTGTCGTAATATCAAGGAGATGCTTTAAAAGGTACATGTATTGGGATTCGCATCCACTAAATCTGGTGTTCATAAAGTTCTTACACCTCGCTTATCATATAATTAAAATCTTTTCGGAAGAGGTATCCTAAAGAGAGGCGAAAACAATGATATGGCATTTGTTATTCCCACAAGCGACTTTTATATTTTCTTTGCAATACCACTTGGCTGATAAAAGTTGTCCGTAAGCAGACATTAAATGCATGAAAACTTTATCGCTGTTGTATCAATGTCATTGATGTATTTACATGTATATTTGTTTGCGTTCTGGTTGACCGTGAATACGAGTTTAAAGCGCTGCAATTTAAAAAGTGCCGTGTCCGCGAGGGAGTCTGTTCGTAAATAAGTAAAAAATAACTAAATTTTTGACGTGACGTGCTGTGCAGAAATTTGAAAACGTGTCCAAACCTGCTAAGTTTTGGCACAATTGCTTATTGCCGCGTAAACATTGTATTGCATAAAAATTTCAGCGTGCAAAAGGCATTAAAATTTTTAAGTATGGAGATTTGAATGTTTAGAAATTCCCTGGCGCGAAAATTTAGAATGATAAGTATTCGACGCGTGGAAATATAAAAATCAGCGAAGTTTCGAAACAAGTTTGTATTTCTTGTCACGTAGAAAATTCAAGGCGTAGAACTAGTAATGCGGAAAAATACGGCGGCGTAGAAGTTTCGAAGGGCCGTCAAATATTCGGTGCGTATTGGTATCAAAATTCCCGAAAATTTTTTCCTTACAAGCATCCATATAACTTTGTTATTCAATAAATATTCACTCCGTATCACGATACGAAGGTTACCACAAACCATTGAAAACTTTCAATATTACTCGACCCACAATGCAGAAGCGTTAATAATCTCTGATTAAATATATTTTCAACTGACATAAAGAACTCTTGATATGAAATCGCCGCAAAAATTCTATTTGACCTCCCAACAACTTCTAAAGGGTGTCCGAAAATGCACGCCAGATTTGAATTTGCTGCCATTTTTACAATAAATTGTTGACAACCCTGAAAAAAGAATAATTTGACAGCTGAGAGTTTAGCGTTAGTAAAAATATGAAGCGTTATACGATACAACAACGTGTTTACATTATTGAACAATATTTCCAAAATAATGAAAGTTTCATCGTAAACGATGAAGCACATTTTCACTTTGATGACTTTGTTAATCGCTAAAATTTCCGTGTTTGGGGTTCGGAGAACCCACATCTGATTATCGAACAACAAATGCACTCATAACGTGTCACTGTGTGGTGCGGATTTTGGGCTGGAGGCATCATTGGACCATACTTTTTGAAAATGAGGCTGGTTAAGCAGTAACTGTTACTGGTGCTCGATATCGCATGATAACACATTTCTTTATGCCGAAATTGGATGCTATTGATGTGGCCAATATATGGTTTTAACAAGACGGTGCCACATGCCATACAGCCACTGAAACAATTCAATTACTGCATGAGACCTTTCCTGCTCGTGTACTCTTTCGTTTCGGTGATAAGCATCGGCCCCGTAAATCGTGTGATTTAACACCATTTGATTTCTTCTTATGGGGTTATTTGAAGTCAAAGGTCTATGTCAACAAGCCCACAACCATCCCTGCATTACAAGAGAAAATTAAACGCTGCATTAACGAAATTCATCCACAATTATGCAGAAAAATGATGCAAAATTTCGATAAAAGAGTACGTATGTGCCAGCAAAGCCGTGGAGGCCATTTGCCCGATATGTTATTCCATAATTAATGCTAACCTATGTGCATTAAGATTCAATAAAAAAATAACAACCTAATGACTAAAAACTGTGTTTTCTATGTAATTCAAATCTTGCGTGCATTCTGGGACACCCTTTAGCATTAGACTAAAGAAGAGATATAAAATAGGTGGGAGCGTGTGTCGTTTTAATGCGGGTAGTAAACGACGGAACTCTTGTTAACCCCGACATTAGCCATTCAACGTTTCCGTAGGTACAGTTGGCTTTATCGTGTAACTCCGCGGAGCGCAATAAAACTCCGCACGCATTTTTTTCTTACAATTAGAATCGTTTCCCATTCACCTTGGATCACTGCTGACCAACATACTTAAGAAATGACGCGCACTAAACACTTTCCTGGGAAACTAACGTCGGGCAACTGTACGAAACGTCTTTATTCGAAGGAAAATTTATATTGAAATTTTTGAGGCAGGTTATTGAATAAATTAGTAAATGAATAAATTCTGCATTTTCGAAATCATCGATATTTAGGTTTATATTGCTGTTTACAGTTTTTAATCGGTTTAGTATGTGGCTAAATTCATGGTTGCTTTACTGACATAACAGTAATATTGTTACTTTCTTCAAAAGTCCTCATCGATACATTTCTGAGAAAACTAAAAAAGTATATTTGGACTTATAGATACTAAAAGCGTTAATTCATATGCTATTTAATACTTTCCTTAATTTCATGATATTTAAAAAATGCCTCGTTTTGTAAAAGATACCCACAAATTATTTTTATAACTTCTTTGTACGTTCTTTGAAATACTTTTTTGTTTTTGAGTTAAGTAACGCGTACGACGTAATGCGAATACGAAATAAAACGTTGCTCGCGGAACGAACTGAATAAAAATTTCGCTGACAAGAATTTAAAGTAGGTGCCTATTGCATAGGGTACTGTCGGCGTAGATAACGCGTAGCTATGGCACTGCCGAGTCGAGCCAGGCGAACAATGGCTGCTCGGCGGCAAAATACCGTGCGCACGTTGCCGACGGATATTTTCTCGCCCTGCCCGAATGGAAAACCGCTCTGACATTATTTCTGAATGGATTCTTCTTCAGAAATGTCTGCAGAATCCGATGCTGTGTAGCAAATTTCTGCAAGATAAGTAGTTTTTTGTAAAAATGCATAAGTATCGCGTATAAAATTCGTACATCGGCCCTTTTTTGAACTTCGACGGCTATTTACAACCGTTTAAAACGACAGATCTTAATAAATGGATACACTAGCATATTCAGCAAACTTTCCTCTATCCTTTAAGACTAACCTGAACTCTCTAGCATTTCTAGTTTTCACGTAATACTTCATTTTTGCGAAAATGAGCCGATTTTTGAAAAACTCAAATTTCTCAAAAACTGAGGGTTACAGAACATTTCTGCTGCCGGATTCGTTTTCAGGGCGAGAAAGTCTATAGGTGTAACCCAATGGATATTGGGAAATTTTCCATAAGTCTCAATTTGTTGTACAGTGTAATTAACGATTCCGTATGTTTGTCTCTTCTCTTCCACAAGAAATTGGCTCAGCGCGATAGACAAGATAGACAAGTTGCATCGTGAAGCATTTCGTGAAAGTCGCGTTTCGGACGCAGATTCGCGGTGTGTGTGCGATTCGCACCTGTCCATCGTGTGTATCACGATTTAATTAATTCAGTCGCCACGCGATCGTTCCTATCTGTGACACCTTAAATTATGCACCGCGCATTATATTGACAAGTATTGTGGTATTAATGTTGGGACAGTGTATGCGTGGAGAATTTTAAATACTGTTCATAACTCGAAATGAAATATGTATGTACGTACGTCGGTGGGAATGGTGAGTTTTCAGAGACGTTATAGGAAGAAGTAAACTAAAAATGTTGTAAGTTATTTGTGGTATGGTTAAGTATAGTTGTAAGAAGAGTTGACTAGTAGCTTTGGGTAACGTAGACATTAATTCAGTTTTTTCTTATTCGAAGTATTTAATAAGAGTGGGACAAGCTGTACCCACGTTACCCATAGATATTTTAGAGCTCAGAATTGTCTACAGGTAGAAGTTACAACACGATGAATTTTCAGCGTCAAAAAATTATAAAATTTTAGCACAAATTAATGTTAAAGCTTACAATTTGCGTGGCGTAGAAATTTCAGACTGTGAAAATTCCTATGAAATGTTACGTCTAGACTGTGCGTCACGCCTCGAAGTTACGGGAATGGTGTACTTCCCATTTGCTTCGCAAAGTCAGTGTTTTGCGCCCTTTAGAATCATTGGTCGGACCAATTTACTCGGGACGGGGCGAGTAGTACTACGGTTGGCAAGGTGATGATGTAGGTAGAAATACTGTGTCTCAAATTCTATTTTAACGAAGGTTTATTTAATTTCGGAAATTTGTACTCTATGCCTAAATTTGTCTTTTAACAATGTTGCGGGCACAAGAATTGGTGCCTCATTGCCATCAGGGTTGATGAACTGGACTTTGTCCGCCGGAGATAATTGTTCTAATGTAGTTCGCATCTCCGACTCGTTGAATCTTGACGAAGAAACTATGATTTGGACAATCTTGCCCTCTTCGTCCGAATCAATTATATCCACAACATCGGGTGATTGAAGCAGATTCGACAGGATGGAATCTCGGCTTGGTTGTACCTCCCGTATATAACGCCTTGAGTAATTCTGTGGTATTGAACCGGCTATCTTCTTTATACGGTCCAGAACCCTCTTCGCCTTCTTTTCATGAACCTTGGGTAACTTCGGTTGTGGGGATTTACCGTCGTTGGTGTCGGTTTCTTCAGGTTCTCGCGAAACAATTTTTGTTGCTCCCTCCAATTAATTTTTAAAGGTGGGTCTTTCCGTACCGCCTAAGCGCATTTACCTCTTCACCCAGATCGGTTGTTAGGGTTTCTTTCCACTAGGAATGGAAATGGATAATATTTAACGAATTCGCCTCGCAACTACTTTTAACCGTAATAGATCGCTCACCTGGAATCAGTTGATTCCCCGCAATTCAATCCCAGTTGTTTCACCTTGTAAGACGGTTGTTGCTCGAAAGGATTGATGCCGTGGTCCAATATTTCTGGAGGAGTCAATGGGTTAGGTGAAAATCATAAGATTTCTTTCAAGGTTAATTTAGGATTCAGCAAAGTAAACCCTTCAGCGTTTGTTAGGCTGAAAACAATCTGGAGGTGTAACTCACTCTTTAAATTCAGATGATAGCTGCCGGTGAGGTAACTTGGTCGGAGTCCTATTGGATCGCACTTATTCACTATTATGCTGCACGTATTTGAAACGGAAACTTCACTTGAGCAAGATTCGTAGGATTTTAACTAGAGTTGTCGCTGGTCCGAGTTTAGTAACAAGAATGGAAATCGTGACGTAGGGCACCACGCTTATACATTATACAGAGTCTTGGGCCCTTCCACTACATCAGTTTCTAACCTTTTCGGACAAGACAATGCAGCCTTCTTCTGGCAACCCGACACCACAAACAAGGGAGTGAGTTTAGAAAAATATTAGACTCTTCTTTAGGGCATACTGTTTATCGTCCGTTCAAGTGTCCCTTAGCCAGCACACGAATGCTGCCATTTACATTTCCGTTTATTTACATTTTGGTGCCAATATACATTTCCGCGAGTACAAGGCCTAGACTGTACTTAAAGAAATTCATTGTCTAGAAACTTTCTCTTTCAAGAGTCGTCGTGTTTATAGCTCTAAAGGCTTTAGCTATTGTATGTGTTTTTTTGGATGCCAGGTCTCGACCAGGACATTCGGAGTGTATTATTCTAGAGACGGATTTATGATTTCTGAAGTTCATCGTCCTGGCCTTGAACTGATGAAGGCAACGGAACGTGAGGACGTAACAGAAACCAGCTCATAAAATTAGCATAATCCAAGTATATCAAAACTTACAAAATTGCGAGGCGTAGAAATTTCAGAGCCTACATACACGCCGACAAAAATGCCAATGCTCAGAATTATCGCAGCACAGGAATTTCAGAGTTCAGGAATATCATGTTATGGAAATTCTCCATACTCCAAAATACTTGCGCGTAAGCTTATCAAAATCAAACAATTTCATGCCGTATAAATGCAACGTATTTGTATCCCCTTCAAAGCTGCCAAGTTTCATCAACATCGGAAGGGAACTTGTTGCTGCGCAAATAGAACCATCAGGAAATATTAATTTCGACGGACGTAACGGTACACTAGGCTTACCAGTCATCATATCATCTTCAAAGCCATGAACTTGGATGCAGTTTGAAGAATTTTACCTCTTTATGGCAGCACATGGCGAAGTAAATTCATATTTAATTCGTACTTTCAAATTCTTAGCCGTTCAAAAAGTCTTAACCGTCATAAACCGTCATCCATTAGCTTCAACCGTGACCGTTACGTCCAGGTACGTCCGCGCGTAGGACCACGTTGTTACGAGGTGGACTGGAAGAGGTTTTTGGTTCACTGTTTGATATGACACTTGTAGACTGAAGACAGTAGCTTTATTATGTATATATACTTTTACAGGTTCGTTCGACCGTGGTTCTTGTACGACTAGCTCGCAGACCCCGGTTGGGCTCTGCTTTTATACTAAATCTTCTCTAGAGGGCTTCTTTGTAAAATCATTCTATGTTTTGTTTAGGCCGGTGCCGAAAACCGCGTAGTCGCTCAACGGTCGCGCGGCGGACATCAATCGTGTTATTTTACCGATACGGCGTTATTGTCGGCTCGCCGCCTAACATCCCCGGGGTTCTTACAAATTTCCGTCCCGAAAATGTTTATAAAAAATTAGAGACTAAACTTACAATTAGAACTAAATAAATGCACAACTTCAAGTAAAATAGTCATCGACTTGACTTACATTCTAATCTAATAGCGTTTCCGACTTACATCGTCAGAATGTATTTATTGCCTTTAATTGTAGCTTCCAACGGCCCCACTACGTCCATGCTTATCTTTTCCCCAGAGTTTCTCGGAGTGTCGGAAATTCCTATAGGTGCGTGGTAGATGATTCGATCAATTTTTCCTTGTTGACATATCTTACATTGTTTTACATAGTTCTTGACGTCCTCATATATTCCGTTCCAAAAGTATTGCTGCAGTATGCGTTGTGTAGTTTTATTAATGCCCTGATGACCAAAATAACGGCTGTCGTGAAATCTTGAAAGAATTTCGTCTTTTTCTTCTTGCGTCTCCGGCTCTTTAATAATTTCCGTGGATAATTCTACGTTGATGAGTCCATCGTTGAAGATGGATTTAATTGTATCATCGACCTTTTTGTTGTCCTCGCTGCAAATATTATGAAGTTTGTTTAGGTTGATGTGGACAGACGATATGTTCTCAGCTATGGCCTTATGCATCACGTCTTCTAAAAGCGTAGTAAATTTCTCGATATCAATGGTTTCACTCGGGATCACGTATCCAATTACGTTATCTGACTCGTCAGACATCCATTGAGCTTCCGACACATCTCCGATTTGTAATGTAAGAGAATGATTACTAGGTTCTTGTACGAAATGGAAGTGTTTTCTCCATCCGGGACGTTTCTTAGTGGTAGTGAGGAGTACCGGGTTGCGGCTAAGGGCGTCCGCTGCAATATTCTGGTTACCTTTCTTGTAACAGATTTCATAATCGAATTCTTCTAGTTTAATGCGCCATCGCATTAACCTGCTGGAAGGGTCCTTGACGCTAAGGAGCCACTTAAGAGGTTGGTGGTCAGAGAATATAGTGAATTTTTTTCCTAATAAAAAGTGTCGAAAGTGTTTGACTGACCAAACGATACTCAGTAATTCCTTTTCGGTTACCGTGTAGTGTACCTCGACTTTGTTTAAGCTTCTTGACGCGTAGGAGACGGGTCTCCTTCTTCCTTGCTCGTCTTCCTGTTCTAAGACGCTGCCAATTGCGTTGTTGCTAGCGTCGGTGGTAAGGAAATATGGTTTTGTAGGGTCTGGATAGGAAAGGAGGTTGTCGTTACAAAGTTCGTTCCTTAAAGTATCAAAGCTGTCCTGACATTCCTTCGTGCATGTAAAGTCAGCGTCTTTAATAAGTAATGTATTTAACGGTTTCGATTTTTTGCTAAAATCCCGTATGAACCGTCGGTAGTAACCGGCAAGTCCTAAAAATTGTTTAATTTGTGTCGTATTGGTAGGTATCGGAAATTCTGCTACGGCTTTAATTTTTTCTGGATTGGGTTTGACTCCGTCTGAAATGATTAAGTGACCAAGGTATTGAAGTTCGGTTTTCAATACTTTACATTTGTCGGGTTGTAAGTACAAATTTTTCTCACGAATTCTGTTTAATACGGTTCTTCAATTACCGTTATGTTCTTTCAATGTCTTGCCAAAGATTATCAAATCGTCTACATATACAAAACATATTTTTCCAATCAAGTCACGCATAGCATTGTCAATCATACGCTGAAACGTCGCGGGGGCGTTCTTAAGACCAAACGGCATGCGCCTGCATTGATAGTGGCCATGCGGGGTGCTGAACGCAGTCTTATGTTTCGATTTTTCGCTCATTGGTATTTGATGAAACCCGCTGGTTAAATCGAATGCCGAAAAATAACGGCACTGACCCAAATGATCTAAAATGTCGTCAATGATTGGGAGGGGATAATTGTCCTGAGGAGTTTTTTCATTTAATTCGCGAAAATCCACGACCATACGATATTGTTTTCGTCCGTTTCCGTCAGATTTTTTGTCAACTACCCAAAGGGGAGAGTTATAAGGCGAGTCGGATGGTTCTATTATATTTTTGTCTAATAATTCCTCGACCTGTTTCTCAATTTCATTTTTGTGGAGGTCTGAGTACCGATAATTTCGCTTACTAACTGGTCTTTCGTCAGTAGTGTGTATTTCGTGTGTTGTAAGTGTAGTTTGTGGCAGAGAGTCACCTGCCAAAGTAAAAACGTCGTCGTATTGTTTAATTATTTGTATGGTTTCATCTAATTCTTTATTTTCTTTATCTATCCTCAATTTTTCTAATAAAAGCTCTTTGCGATCCGTAATATTATGACACATTAAGACCTGATCGGCGCCGGGCCATTTAAGTTCTGTTCGCCTAAGAAAGTCGCGTCCTACTAAGCCGTCAAATGGGATATTAAACTCGTCGTCTACAATATAATATTTGTGTCCGTCATGAAAAACTGAGTACTTAGAGTACTGTTTATGTCCGGAGATTCCTTGGAATTCCTTATTTTCTGGTTGCACTGGCAAACCTAATGCACACGAGGCTTTAAGCAAGATCGCTTGTGAGCCGGTATCAGCTAAAAATCCTACCCGTTTGGTGGGAAAATCAATATACACATCGGGTTTTTTAAAATACGGATCTGTTTGTTTTATCTGTCGTGTTTCCTTCTCGTGAGGTCTACCGTTTCGTTGTTCGCTAGTCCGTGTGTATTCTATTGCCCTACCGTCGCGTCTATCGTTTGACTGATTATAGTTTCCTCGGGAATTATTATCTCGTCTGTCGCGATAATCGTTTCTACATTCGTTCGCGTCATGTGGCCCTTGACATTTATAACAGGTGGGAGGACGCCTTGGCGGTTCTCGCACATATCTAGTTGTAGGTTTTGCATAATAAAATTGTCAGGACATAATAAATCGTAACCTTTATTGTCATGCGATCCGTCCGGCGCACGTGCCGATCAACCAAGAACCAAGAACAATTGAACATCCGCGGTTCGTCTCTTTTGTCACCTCGTCACGAGATGGCCCGAATATGTGCGACTTCGCACGATCGTTGCGTTTCGCGATCTTCACATCTTACAGATTCGGCCATACCTGACCTAAGTCCGTCCTCGGACTTTCGAAAAGTCACCTAACTTACAGTATACATGAGTTTTGCTTAATTTCTAAATCTTATTAGTTACAACATATTAGTGACAAACTCTTATGAACTATTCTCGTTAATTTTTATCCAGGGTCGCATATTTGAAGCTTCCCATACTCCTTGATATGGTTTATTTGTATGCTGGAACCCTTCAATGTCTTTAATTAGATATCGATTGTTTCTAAATTCTTTGGCTACTACATACGGTCCCTTAAATAATGGTAACAATTTCTTGGGCGCACCGGGTGTGCTGTCATAATTGCGTATCATCACCTTATCTCCTTCTTTATAACCGTGAGCTTCTTTACGCTTTTTATTATAATACTTTTCGTTGTCTTACAATCTCGTATCAATCTCTGTACAATCTCGTTTTCCGATACAAAATCACGAAATTCTTGTGAGGTGAACGCAGTGCCTCGATCAGATACAATAATGCGCGGTCGGCTGTAACTATAAAAATAATCTCTTAGGCATCGTATTGCCTCCGCACTCGACGTATTTTTCGTTGCGTATAAACGAACGAATTTCG
Organism: Mimumesa dahlbomi; assembly: GCA_917499265.3. Taxonomy (NCBI): domain Eukaryota; kingdom Metazoa; phylum Arthropoda; class Insecta; order Hymenoptera; family Crabronidae; genus Mimumesa; species Mimumesa dahlbomi. The sequence goes on along the minus strand of OU824118.1, from coordinate 1,211,082 downwards.
TAAAACCATCTACAACTAAAAAAACATATTGCTTAATCAAACGTTTTTTATCAACAGGCCCGTAATGATCAATATGAAGCGTTTGAAATGGAACATTTCCTTTCGGTACACTATGCAAATACCCTTTTCTCCTCCCTGAAATTGGTGAGAAAGCGATGCATTTAAAACAATTCCTAATGTGTTTTTCGGCCTTTTCTTTTAATTTAGGAAACCAATAGCTTTGTTCGATGTTTGCCACTACTTTTCCGGAGCCTAAATAACCAATGTCATCGTGATATTTGTATAGAATACTTTTTTCCATCGCTTCTGGAACGTAAAATAATAATGTAGTATTTTTCTTTCTATACACTAATCCATTGCGCATCTCAAACCGCTGGTGTTCACATCTTTTTAATTCTTCGCGAATACCTCTTATTATCGGATCCTCATTCTGACACACAGACAAATTGAACTCTAAAGTATGATCTTCGACAATCATAATATTTGTCATTCTGCTTAATGCATCTACGTGTTGCATTTTTGTTCCTAAACGATGCTCGATATCATAATCATAACTTTGTAATTCGAACGCCCATCGCGCGATTCTCGGATTAACGTCCTTTTTATTAAGCGTCAATTTAAGCGATTGACAATCTGTGACTATCTTGAATTTCATTCCATGCACATAGACTCGGAATCTGCGTAATGCGTAAATAATCGCTAAAGCCTCCAACTCGAAACTATGGTAGCGACTTTCTGCATCCGTTGTGCGCTTCGTATAATAAAATACCGGGTGAAATTTCATGTCTGATTTGCGTTGCATTAATATTGCGCCATAACCGACTGAGCTAGCATCACAATGTAACTCTGTAGGATCATGCGGACTATAAATTGCTAAAATAGGCTTCGAAATTAATTTCTTTTTTATGGCCTCAAAAAGCCTCTAATTCTTTTTCGCCAAACTTAAAAGTAACTCCCGATTTCAATAAATCGCTTAACGGTTTCGCAAGTACTGCAAAATTCTCTATGAATTTTCGGAAATAAGAGCTTAAACCTACGAAGCTATGAAGCTCCTTAATATTTTGTGGAATCGGAAAATTAGCCACTGCCGCTATTCCGTCCGCGGTGGGTTGTATACCCTCGCTTGTGATTCTATAACCTAAATAATCTATACTAGTTGCAGCAAATTTGCACTTATCTACTCTAAGCTCCATTTTATTACGCACTAACACTCGAAAAATCTGTTTTAGTACTTTTAAATGACGCTCTAACGTGTCGGTGATTGCAAGAATATCGTCTAAATAAACAGTGACGTCTCCTGCACCAATTAATTCGCGGAAAGCTTCCTGCGTAAACCTTTGAAATCGTGACGGTCCTACTTTTAATCCGAAAGGTAATTTCAAATATTCAAACTGTCCTAAGGGCGTAATAAAGGCAGTATACTTCACAGAGTCTTTATCCATGTAAAGAAAATGTACTTTCTTTAATTGTGTGAACTAAATTACAATGATCGAGTATCGATAGGCGGAGTAAGAGTGATTAGAGATAAAGGAAGATCAAAGGACCGAACATAGGTACACAAGGAAGAATTAGGAGAAAAGAGATTTAGATTTAACATAGAAAATAAATTGTGCGAGACCTCCACAAATTAGTAAATAAAGAAAGGATAGTAATAGACTTTAATTGTCGTTTCTTTGTTTACAGGTAAGAGTGTAAATATTGTAAATATTGTAATTAGTTCTAAATCATAAATAAATTTCAATCTTTGTTTACAGAGAAACACATTGTGTCGATTATTATCAGTAAGCGATCTAAATAAGAAAGATAATTGTCTTATAAAACGACAATTTTAGTCAAAATGGAAAAACTACAGTTCGAATTTGCAGTAACCGCATCACCCAGGGATGACAAAACAAATATAATTGTCATAACCTCAATTAATACAGAGGAAGGAAAAAAGTACGTTCTACCGGCAGAGCTTAGACATGTAGGTTATCACAAGGAATTAATGAAAACAGACAATTACCTTAAGTTAAAGAACACTCTGAAAACAAGACATCAAAAAAGAAAAGTGTGGGTAAAAATGACAGGAGAATTAAAACATATCTATGTAGATGAAGATCAGAATTTACAATTTGAGAATCAATATTTAGAAGAAATAGGGGAGGAAAGATCGGAAGATAAAACACAAAATGATAATTTAACAAAAATATTAGAAAATCTTGTAGAGTCATCAAAAAGGAAGGAAGAAGGGAAGAATTTAAAACAAATCTCAGAAAAATTTATGATTGAAAAATTCACTAGCAACCACTCTAATGCAAAGCAATGGTTAGAAACATTTGAGAAGGAGTGTATGAGATTTGACATTATAGAAGATGAAACGAAAATCGAAATATTGAGATTGTTTTTAGATAAATCTTGTTCCGATTGGCACTGTGCAACATTAACAAAGTTAACTGTTCAGGCAGAATGGGATGAATGGAAAGATAGATTTTTAGAGACTTTTGCGGATAAAGGATGGGGCACTGTGAAGTATGCTTTATCACTTAGATATAAAGAAGGATCACTTATAGATTATGCGATAACGAAAGAAAGACTTTTGTTGGATATGAACAAATATATAGACCCAAAAACATTGACAACCCTAATAGCAATTGGATTGCCAGAATTTATTATAAATAAAATAGATAGGGAACAATGTCAAGATTCAACCTCCTTATTTAATGAAGTTAGGAAATACGAAAATCTAACATATAAAAAATCTTATCCACACAAAAATGAGTTTGCATATAAAAAGAAAAGTGAAGAAAAAAAACCATGCAGAACATGCGAAAGTTTAAATAAAGGCATTAGATACCACCCTGCACAAAAATGCTGGTTCAAAACAAAAGAAGAAGAAAGACGCACCAATACAGCGAGTTTAGTGGGTAACACCTCAGTTATTGATGTAAAGTTGAACACCGAGAAAAAAAACGAATAAACACACCATTAATCAAGGTCCAACTATTATTAGAAGATAAGTTAGAAATTCAAGGAACATATTATGATCCAGGATCTCAGGTATCACTTATTAATTCAAGACTAGTTAGAATAAAAGGAAAAAAAATGATGTAAATAAGATATACTTAAGATCGGTTAATGGTGTGGGAACAACAAAAGGATTAATTACAATTAAGATAAAAATATTTGACATTGAAAAAGAAATGGACGTGTACATAGTTGAGGAAGAGGACTTTCAGGATTTCATCATTGGACTAGATATGATAAAAAACTTTAAATTAATACTGAATGAAGAGTTACAAATTTCACAGAAGAAAGAAACAAATTTAAGAATGAAAGCAGATAAAATAGATAAGGAATATGATAATAAGCAATACTCCGTAAATTTTAATGAGCACGTCAAAGAGGGTGAATTTGAAGTTAATTTAGACAATTTAGATAATATAAAGAAGAAAAACATAAAAAAACTAATACAAGAATATAAATCCATATTTGCGAAAGACAAATATGACATTGGTACAGTAACAGATTATGAGGCTAGGATAGATCTGATGGTGGATAAATACTGTAGTAAAAGGCCATACAGATGTACAATAGAGGATAAAAAAGAAATTGAAGAGCAAGTGGGGAAGTTACTAGAGAAAGGATTAATTGAAGAATCTTACAGCCCTTTCGCTGCACCAGTGACACTAGCATATAAAAGAGATGAAGGGAAGAGATGTAGATTATGTATAAACTTCAGAGACCTAAATAAGATTATTATACCACAAGCCCAACCATTCCCATTAATAGACGACCTGATAATAAAAACGAGAAACTGTAAGTACTTCACTACACTAGATATAAATTCTGCTTTTTGGTCGATCCCACTACGCATTGAAGATAGAAAGAAAACAGGATTCGTAACACAGGATGGACACTTTCAGTGGACATGCCTACCATTCGGATTGAAGACATCACCGGCAATTTTTCAAAGAATTTTATCCAACGTATTAAGAAAATATAATCTTAAAGGATTCACAGAAAACTATATAGATGACATATTAATTTTTTCAGAATCATTTCAAGAACATATGGAACATATAAAAAGAGTATTGAACGCGATAATAAAAGAAGGTTTCAGGTTAAAATTAAAAAAATGTACATTTGCAGCAAAGTCAGTTAAATATCTCGGGCACATAATAGAAAACAATACAGTGAGACCGATGAAAGATAATTTAATTTCAATTCAAAACTTTCCTACTCCTAAAACAACAAAAAATATCAGGCAATTCTTAGGGAAAGTCAATTTTTATCATGAGTACATACCAAAAAGCTCGATATTGTTAGATCCACTACATAGATTATTGAGGAAAAATGAAAAATTTATATGGGCAGAAGATTGTGAAAAATCTTTTACAGAAATAAAGAAATTGCTATGCTCTCAACCAGTGCTAGAGATATTCGACAAAGACTTACCTATACGGATCTACACAGATGCATCACTTGAAGGTATAGGTGCAGTATTCAAACAAGTACAGTATAACGGGATGGAGAAGCCAGTAGCATACTTCTCAAAGAAATTAAACGAATCCCAAAAAAGAAAAAAAGCAATATACTTGGAATGCCTGGCTATCAAAGAAGCGGTAAAATATTGGCAACACTGGTTGATCGGAAGAAGATTTGAAGTGTATTCAGACCATAAACCACTAGAGAACATGAATATTAAGGCTAGAACGGATGAAGAGTTAGGTGATTTAACTTATTATTTATCACAATATGATTTCCAAATAAAATATGTTCCAGGAAAGGATAACGCCGAAGCGGATTGCCTAAGTCGAAACCCAGTATTAGAACCAAATGACAATACAGAAGAGGTACTGAAATTAGTAAATTTAATGAAGATAGAAGAAATAAAGATAGACCAAAATAAAAATAAATGGATACAGAAAATGGAAGCGAAATTAATAAAAAAAGATGGAATATTCTATAGAAAAATCAGAAATAGAGAGAAAATAATTTTATCAGAAGAATCAAGTATCGAAATAATAAAAAAAATACATACTGAATGGTGCCACATAGGGATTAGACAAACAGAAAATAGAATATGTCCGTATTATACAGCCAGAAATCTCACAGAAAATATAAAAAAGATATGCATGTCATGTGAAACATGTATCAAAAATAAGTCTAGAGGTCAACAAAAATATGGTCTGATGTCACAACTAGGACCAGCAACCAGACCATTCGAAATAATGTCAATAGACACTATTGGAGGCTTTGGAGGACTAAGATCAACAAAAAAATATCTTCACCTACTGGTTGATCATTTTACCAGGTACGCATTTATTGCAACTTCAAAAACACAAAATGCCACTGATTTTATCAAATTAGTGAAAAACGTATTAGAAACAGATAAGATTGAAATGATACTCACAGACCAATGCCCAGGTATCAATTCAGGAGAATTTAAAAAATACCTAAAAGAAAACGATGTCAGATTGATTTTCACTGCTGTAAATGCACCATTTTCAAATGGCTTGAACGAAAGATTAAACCAGACGCTAGTCAATAAAATAAGATGCAGAATAAAAGAAGGAGAAAAGAAAAAAGCTTGGGCAACGGTTGCCAGGGAATGTGTAGAAAGATACAATGAGACAGAACATACGGTCACTGGTTTTGCACCAAAGTATCTGCTGGATGGCACGGATGTAAGTATTTTACCTGCAGAATTAAGAAGAGAAAAACATCAAGAGGACTGGATGAAAGATAAGGAATTAGCCTTAGAGAGAACCATTAAGTCACATGATTATAATAAAAAATTATTTGATAAGAATAGAAAACATCATGAGTTTAATACAGGTGACATGGTTATATAGAAAATGGTAACAGGTTGAATAGGAGAAAGCTAGACGATTTGAGAATTGGACCATTTGAAATAATAGAAAAAATATCAAACTCGATATACAAAATTAAGACCAATAGAAAAAAATCAGAAACAAGCTTGTTCCACATAACAAAACTGATTCCAATATCAGGTATAGACGAGGACACGGATGAAGAGGATTCAATCGAGAAACCCAAGATGAAAATACGCTGCAGCGATTCTCATCCTGTGAGGGGGGGGAGATGTAAAGAAAATGTACTTTCTTTAATTGTGTGAACTAAATTACAATGATCGAGTATCGATAGGCGGAGTAAGAGTGATTAGAGATAAAGGAAGATCAAAGGACCGAACATAGGTACACAAGGAAGAATTAGGAGAAAAGAGATTTAGATTTAACATAGAAAATAAATTGTGCGAGACCTCCACAAATTAGTAAATAAAGAAAGGATAGTAATAGACTTTAATTGTCGTTTCTTTGTTTACAGGTAAGAGTGTAAATATTGTAAATATTGTAATTAGTTCTAAATCATAAATAAATTTCAATCTTTGTTTACAGAGAAACACATTGTGTCGATTATTATCAGTAAGCGATCTAAATAAGAAAGATAATTGTCTTATATCCATAGATATGTGATAAAACCCGTCTTTTAAATCGAATCGACTAAAATACTTTTTATTGTTCAAAATCATAAGTTGATCTTCTATCAATGGCAAAGGATGATTATCTCTCGCTAAGTGTTTATTTAATGTTCGATAATCTACACACATTCGTGACTCTCCGTTTTTCTTTTGTACTAACAATATCGGTGAAGCGTATTCCGATTGGCTCGGCTGAATGATTTTTTTATTTAACAGGTCGTCTAATATAAAGCGTAGCTTATCTTTTTCTGCGTAAGATATCTGTCTGGGTTGAAAATGGAATGGTTGTACTGACGTTAACGTTAATTTCAGTTTTGCTTCCGTTGCCGGTAACTCTGGTCTTTCGGGTTTGACATAATTTTCGACAAACAGCTTTTTTAAATGTTCTCTATCCTCAGCTGGAATTTTTTCGTTGATATTTAATAAGTCGCTGATCTTATCGGTAACAGAATCTATCTCAATATTCATAATTTCTTTAACCGTATCGTTATAGCTTTGTTCCGTATTATTTGCTAAAGTTAACCCAAATTGTGATAAAATATCGCGACCTAATACTACGCATGAAATCATTGTTTTATCGGGTACTACGTATAATAAAACATTTTCTGTTCGATTGTTCATAGTCATAACTGCTTTTATCGATCCTCGAATAATAAGTTTAGAACGATTGATGCCGCAAAATCTATCAACTATCTTATCAGACTCAACTGTAATTAAATCTTTCACGAAACGTTCTTGTATAAAACTGATGGGACTTCCCGTTTCCAATAAACTATTCAAGCATAGTACATAATCGAAATTGTTTTTCTTAATGCGATATACGACGTTTTTATGGAATTCGTCCTCAACCGCGATGCTTTCTACATTACCGATGTCCGTCCGCCGTGATTGTTTTTCTACTGCTTTCTGCGTGCAGTCCTTTATCAAATGGCCAAACTCTCCGCAGCGGAAACACGATCCTCGTTCTCGTTTAGGCTGCCGACTATCACTGGAAAAGTGGCCCACCTTGTTGCAGTTATAGCAGCGCGTCTTCGAAGATGATGAAATAACGGTGTTTCTCCCCGAAATACTGCTGCCCCTCGTACTGGCTCTCGGATTGTCCATGTATTTTTTTGGCTGCGTTATTCGTTCTGGACGAAGCGTAATCTGACTGAATACCTGCCTTAGACTAGACACAGACGTAAAACTTTGCATCCTCGCATGATCGCGCAAGGTGCAATCGGGTATGCCTTCCAGCATATATGTTAGCATAGCCTTTTTAGAAATTGTAATTTGATTTCCCTTAATTATTTTATCATGATAATAATCTTGAAAACTCTCACCTACTTGCCACGTACGGGCTTCAAATTTCCGACGTAATTCAACCTCGTCAACGTGATGGTCAAACATTACCTTCATTTGTCTCAGGACCTCATCGACATCTAGTTGCAATAATTCTGGCTTTGAATGCATCCAATCCAACGCCTTTCCTCTTAACCGACTTCCTAATAATAATCTTGCTTGACTATTGTCGAGTTCGTAACTTTCTCGTAATAGGCAAAATTGTCTTTCCCATTGGTTAAAATTTTGGTCATCACCGGAATATTCACCTAATAATGCGCTTAACGCCGTAATATTAAAGGATGGTCTCGTAATCGACGCTCTTCCGCTTATTTCAGAAGGCGGTGACGTCCTTAAAAATTCGTTTTCTCTTCTCGCGAGGTCAATTTCGCGTTGCATAATGGCTCGCTTGCGCAACCATAATTCTTGTGATAGCATTTGTTCGTTATCATAAGGTGCAGAACGTGATAATCTTGACGTACCTGCTGAAACTCTTGCTTCACTAACTAAATTCGTTACCTCGGCGTGTTGTTCACACGTGCTTCGTAATGCCGGGGTGTCTTCTAATGGCGTATCGATGCTTGCGTAATTTTCTTCTAGCCACGTGCCGTCTGGATCAGTCTGCATAAGTCTGGCTAACAATTCACTTTTGTTGCCCGTTGTTGGCTGATTCATTTTCTTCAGGATCGCTTTCAATTCGGCATTCGTAAATTCCTGTGGCGTCTTCATAATGGCGTAATACATTTCCTTGTTCGCACACGTTCTAACACGTAATCTTCGCGTATCTTTAACGAAAGTCGTAATCCACACACGAGACTCTATTCCGCGAGTTGCTTATCTCGAGTATCTTTATCCCACTTCTGAATTTATTGTAGGTTTTGCATAATAAAATTGTCAGGACATAATAAATCGTAACCGTTATTGTCATGCGATCCGTCCGGCGCACGTGCCGATCAACCAAGAACCAAGAACAATTGAACATCCGCGGTTCGTCTCTTTTGTCACCTCGTCACGAGATGGCCCGAATATGTGCGACTTCGCACGATCGTTGCGTTTCGCGATCTTCACATCTTACATAGTATTATTACTTCTTGAAGTATAAACCTCTGTTCGTTATCTATACCCGTTATAAAATCGTTCTGCTTGCGCGCAAAAATAATTCTGGTCAGAAATTTGTTCTGCTAAATCCTGCGCGTTCCGGAGGTCTATAATTTCTCTACCGAACATACATTTTCTAATCTGTTCATCTAAGCCGCGGATAAATTGTTCTTTTGCTATGTCTTCGTCACTTTGCATGAGACCGAAACACGTATGTCTGTCACCGTATTTATTGAACATGGCATGTTTGATGCGTCTTTGATAGTCATTGAAAATTTTAATATATTCGCGAACCGTGTTTCTACCTTGTCGTAACCGCCTGCGTTCCAACGTGATATTAGCGAGATCTTCTTTCCTACCGTACTGTCGTCTAAGTGAGTCTGTGAGATCATACATTGATTGAATGTCATAGGATACTAGATCGCGACTTGCCTTTTCTATGATTCGTTGAGCTAAAACTGTCTGTACAAACAATGTCTCGGCTGATCGTGTATTTTTAAACAAAGTTTCAACTTTTTGCAGGAAATACTCTACAGGAGGGTTATCTCCGTCAAAATTAGGTAATAATCCCATGGTTTGCGTGATACTTTTGATAGTTTTACCGAAGTGTGTTAGCATATCTGGGTCACTGTCGTTACTTAATTTACGTGCGTTTTGTGCGGAAGGCGGTAAAAAGGGTCTCTCTTCGGGGAGACCGGTTTCATCTATCGTATTGTTCATAGTTTGCGGAATCGGATTAATGGTGGATCGAATTAATTGTGGCCAAGAGGAGATGCGGGACGGGCCTGGACGTGCGTAGCCTTCGTCCTCGGACAGGTGACACGTCTCGTCCTTAGATTCCTGGTCAGTTTCGAACATTCTTCTTATCGTTACTCACGTGCTGAATATCAACAGTCGTAGTAGCCTCTGGTTGTCCTTCTCGCTGAATAGAAGTCCGTCCGTTCTTCACGATTTCCTCGGAAATCTAGGCCGGCTCTTCGAAGCAGGAACTGCTGTTGCCAGTGACGATGTAGCCCTCGGGTTTTCGTTTGCAGCAGAATCCCACCACTGCCACCAGAAATTGTGTTACGAGGTGGACTGGGAGAGGTTTTTGGTTCACTGTTTGATATGACACTTGTAGACTGAAGACAGTAGCTTTATTATGTATACATATATACTTTTACAGGTTCGTTCGACCGTGGTTCTTGTACGACTAGCTCGCAGGCCCCGGTTGGGCTCTGCTTTTATACTAAATCTTCTCTAGAGGGCTTCTTTGTAAAATCATTCTATGTTTCGTTTAGGCCGGTGCCGAAAACCGCGTAGTCGCTCAACGGTCGCGCGGCGGACACCAATCGTGTTATTTTACCGATACGGCGTTATTGTCGGCTCGCCGCCTAACAACGTCCTCGCGGGTACCACCGCGTGGCTTCACGATTCGAAGTCAGGACCTCAGAAAAACCCCGGTGTTGTCGGGTCACTCAAGGTACTGACCAGAACATCAGGATCGTCGCACCCCCTCCGGGGAACAACCCCTAGACCGAGAGAGTGAAGGACTGTCTTGAACCAGTCAGCCAAAAAATTAACCTTGAGAAGATCAGATCTCAATTAGATAGTCTCTGACAGTTGACAAGTCAAGTACCTCACACGCTCTTCTAAAACATTTAAATAACTTGTAACCATTTAAACCAGTTAGACTTCACAAATATACGTGACTACATTGTCCATACAACAACAATCCGTGTCGTATTCTTTTCTCGCAACTATTCATCCAATATTAGTTTGGCGGATGAAGTGGTTCAATGTATTTCAAAAAAGTTTGAAACTCCGCATTTGATTCACACTTAACAGAACTGTTTGCGAACGTTTTCGGTTAGTGATACATAGTCGTCGCCCGATTAATTTCGAAGACGCAATAGTGTGGCCAAAACCAGAGAAAAGTGTAGTAGTAGCAACCGCATATACGCGGTGCACCTGGAAAAGTAAACCTATTGGCGGAAACAGTACTTTTTCGTATAATTAAAATAAGCCGACCGAACTTTTATCATAAACATTAGTTCCAAACGAACATTGTATCCATGCGTAAACCTGATACCGACGTGCGTTGATAGTGGACCGAATGTCTTTTCCTGGCGTATGACGGTAACATAGTGATGCAGTTAAATAATATGTCAGAGCGTGACTCGAAAGGACAGGATTTATGCTGATAGTAGAAAATGCTTGTGAAGCTAACGAACCAGAAGTGAAAAAACGGCGAAAGAGTACTAAAGTGATTCCGTCCCTTTGTATTTCATGCTTTTACTCTTTTCACCGGAGTATGTATTTGTATCCCCCCCCCACCCTCTTCAAATTCCTTTTTTATATTTTAACATAACTTGAAGAGGTATTGCAAAAAAGCTTGGGGATATTTTCGTTTCGTCAATATTTTGATTAGATACCGGTACCAAAAATGATGTGAAATTCTATTTTTTATTTTATCTCGATCGAAGGCCGTCAAAATATCCTTCTGCCTGCATTCATTCGATATTATTGTGCTGAAAAAAGACTGACGTAATTAGTCTCTTTCGAGGCATCTTTTGAATAAACACGCAAGTAGAATTCTTGTAACATAGTTTAATGTCCGGATTTATCATTATCGAACTAGAGAATGTGGACTCTCGATATCTGCCTGTCGTGCAGCGATGTGGAATTCCCAAAAATGGAAACTTGTCGAGAGCTTTCACCATTTCGCCCTTTTGTCCGACTGGACAGTTATCGAGAGATCACCTATCTGTAACTATCTTGACAACGACTAGACTATGAACAGAAGCCTGAAATGAGAAATCGCGGTACGCGGAGAAGTCTGAACTGGTATGCGAAATAATTACCGCTGATGATTAAACTTGTCCAGGATTATTACAAACTTAGGAAGAAACAAAAGTTTGCAACTGTACAGAGAGTTTCCGTACCTTCGTTAGTTTTAATACCTCCTTTTATTGCAAACAAGTACTTCCGTTAATTCCACGCTTCTGTCATTTTACGTAAATACACTGGCTAGAGCACTATTTAAAAAACAACAAAAGAGCAACAGTAAGTCTTCAGGAAAGGTACATTTGTCATTTCGAATGATATTCGCAAATTTTTGTTGATAAAAATTACTGAACTCCGAGCGTGGCGATCGGTACTTTATTTATCCCGCATAGTGCGTTAAACGGAAGAACAATAGCATATTACATGAACGTGCAAACACTTGTTACACAATTTCTTATCACCGTGGGATTCACCATTGAAATGGATCATAACCCGAATTCATTCGACGCCAGCTATCACTGGGTTCGCAACAATTGATTTTCTATTCGACGCTGAAATAAACAACGGCAATAATCAGTTCATTCGCACGACAAGGGAGCTGATAACAAAAAAAGGAGGAAAAACAATAGGAAAAAGTGTGTCTATGGATTTTTGTTACGAAACTTTTACGAAGGTTAATTTGACATTTTTGCACCTTCATTTATCAATTATTTCAATTTCACAATGTAATCTTATAGACCGCAGTGGAGCTGTGTACATACTTCGATTCATGTATGACGTAAATCTCTGCTATCGATTTTAAATATTAAATTACCGTTTCGGTAGGAATCTTTTAAGAGAATCTTTATTACAGTCTTAATATATCAGCACTTGGAATGCGATGTTTAATTTCGACGCGTCCAACGGACTCGTCTTTATATTAAACGCTTTTTTAAAGTATGGTTAAATGAAGTCTAACGTGATTATTCTTATGGCGTTTGATGCGACGTTTTCCATCGAATCAAGTAGGAAAATATTTTCATATCCCCCAAGACTGTCCAGAAATATCATTCGCTATAATATCGTGATTGCATGTGGGTCGAGGTGTTATTAGTTTTTCAACGAGCAGGTTGTTTTCGGCAGACATGCGAGCCACCGTTTTCCGACTTATTCGATTTAGTTCCAAACGCGACATAGCGCGCGTACGGAAAATTTAGAGCGATTATGCGTTGACGAAAGTGACTTGAAGGTAATCGCAGCTGGATTAAGGGCATCGGTCGGATAATGCTTGTCTAACGAAAACAATTGGGAAACAAGAATGTGGAAGAACGCAGTGACTCCGGAACGTATTGATTAACTTTTTCACTCACCAGGTACGGTAATGGCATTTTCCACCGCCGGATTATACCCGCGTCTTGTGTAAAATATGTCTTTTTATTCTACCCCAATTCGTTTGGTACTTGGCTAAAATACATTTCGAATATACAGAGTGAGCGGAATTAAATTTCACACGATGCTCTCACCGGAACCATTGAAGACATCCACTTTCGTTTGAATTTTTGTTTCACACTTAATGAGACTGATCTGATTAGTAAATTCTTTGCGATGCATATATTTTTGGACAATTGTTTGTAGCATTCTTTCCCTAGTTTATTAAGAAATTTTTGGGGTCAGTTTTGCCTCATTTGTAGTACAAAATTCAGGTTAGGTTAGACAATTTGCACCACTTTTTTCGACTCGCTCTATACAGAATTGAATTATAAGTACAATTAAAAAAAATAATATATTGTAGTTTCGAAAGAAACGCTTAATATTCGTTCTGTTATGAAAAATTTGAGAATCGTATTGTTCGTGGGGTTTTAAAACGAAACGCACAATTCCTTTCTTCCACAATTAACTTTTTGACAATGAAGAATTGTTCTTTCTCGCAGATATAGAGTTTTCCGTTGTAAAACATGGACGCAAGTTCTTTTGTGAATTATGCTTCGCGTGGTGTGCGACGATGTGACGCTATGAAGTGAAACTCCGGGATTGTTTTGTAACGAACTAAATACTTTCCGCCTGTCAAGCAATTAAGTACGGACTTTAAAAATAAAATATCAATTTATTTTTTACTTTGTTTTGAGTTTCTGCCAATTGCTTTTTGCTATTTTTCTACTTCGAATTAATTACAGTTTATTATTGAGGGTAAACATAAATGTTACCTTGTTTTCATCGTTGATTAGAAGCTGAAATTGGTCATTGAATTATACTTTACTTAATGTGTAATTTTAGATCCGTACAATCAAATTATTTGTTTAAGTAATATAATTGACCAGAGGAACAGAGTTTCGCATTGTTTTTTGTTCGAGATTGCCGAATATTTTCTTCGCGTAAATAACCGAAGTCCGTAACGAAGGGGTTACTTTAAATAGAATTTCACGTTTAGGGCAATCATGGTTGCCTTCATAAGAAATCTCAGTTGGCAACGGTACAGAGATGGGTTTCAAACGATTTGGGCATGTTGTCGCATTGTATACTGATTACTTATAAACTTTATCAGAGATGTGCGCACTATATCATTGTCGCTCGTTATGCAACCGGACACAAAAGACTTGGTTTTATTTCATTTCGTTGCGGGTTCAAGAATACATTTCTATACTCTATCGATAGTAGCATACTATATTTTATGAATCATACGTTGATCGAGTCGTCGTGTCTTTAGAGTTTACAATATTCAAATGACTACGACAAATTCGAACACTCCAAAGGTTATCCTTTTCGAAATTTAAGTGCACCGACATCTGTGCAAATTTCCACAATTCTGCGGATCAAAGTCTCCACGCTTTGAAATGTCTGCGCACTTCAATTTCCATGCACAAAAATTTCTACGCACACACATATCCGTGCACCAAAGATTTAATGGGTAATAATTTCCACGGAGAAAAATTTGTCAAACTTTGAAATTTCTACAATGGAAAGTGTTCATAACATTATATTTCTATATGTTTTGTAAGTGCCGAGACAGGTGTTGTCATTTAATTGTAAGCTTGGAATTATTGAAATGTTTTTAAAATGGTCTGAATCAACACACATATACTACCGAATACATTCGAAACGGTGGTTATATCAACATTATTATTTAATTATGTAAACTTTCACGCTTTAGATTATTATTATGTACGTATGATATTATGGTAGTTAACCGCTGCAATGCAGATATCTTTGAGGGAAGTAGTTTGCCAGGGCGAACTTTAGCTGTCAAAGTTGGTGAAGTCGCAGGTCGTTTTTGAAGTAGAACGTTGTCATTGTTTCGTTAGATGCACGTACACGGATAATTAACGTTACCGCTATGAGGTGAATTAAGTAATTCTAATCCGTTTTGCATTTAGATTACAATGTCATATTTCCTATTTATTCGTGTTTGCAATTCAACTATTTTTCAGGTAGTTAATATCAGCAAAAAGCATCGACAATGCAAAGGTATAGGCCAAGTACAAGAGGATCTGACTTTGGAATAGCTTTCTCATTAACATAAACTTGATTATACGAGGTATTTGAAATCGAACAAATGCGAGCAAGTACAAATTATTGTACAGCATCCACACGATGCTATCGCTAAGTAAATATATTAAATTAACTAAATTTCCCAAAAAATGATTTCTCCTCATTTAATTAAGAAATCTGTTTATTGCTCGATTAAATGTACTTGGTGGCCCGCTTTTTACGAAGCTTGATGTCCAAAATGTAACGTTACAGATATTTGTAGTAATTTCTAAATTCACAATCCGGATGCATCTGAGTGGAAAAATTTAACAAATTTACAATCTGGATGTGTCTGACAGAAAATGACACATACGTATTGCCATGTGTTTCAACGATTGATGATAACATAAATTAATAAGATACTTCATGAGATATTTAGAGGATTTTCATTCAGCACAATAAGAAGCCCGCTGTATACTGTGTTTTAACAACTCTCTTTTAATGTCGAACATCCCGAACTATTTAAGCTTATTTTTCACCATCGAACCTTCGTAAAAAGCGGGCCACCAAGTACATTTAATCGAGCAATAAACAGATTTCTTAATTAAATGAGGAGAAATCATTTTTTGGGAAATTTAGTTAATTTAATATATTTACTTAGCGATAGCATCGTGTGGATGCTGTACAATAATTTGTACTTGCTCGCATTTGATCGATTTCAAATACCACGTATAATCACGTTTATGTTAATGAGAAAGCTATTCCAAAGTCACATCCTCTTGTACTTGGCCTATACCTTAGCATTTTCGATGCTTTTTGCTGATTTTACTCCATTCGTAGAATATTGTTAAGCATAGTATTGTTTTTATTAAAATACTTGTTTTTAAAGAAATAAGGGAATAAAGAAATCAGGGAATGAAAGAATAAGGGAATGCAGGTACCAAGGAATAAATAAGGGAATACATGAATGAAGGAATAAAAGAATGTAGGAAAATAAAGGAATAAACGGATCTGATTACTATGGTGATATGATGATAATATACGATGATGTGAAGGAATATACCAAATTTTTCTTTAAACGTTATTTCCTTTTAAGAAATATAATAATAAGAATTATGTATTTATAAAATTTCAAAAAGTTTTTTACAGAAGTGATACAAAAAAATCAGAGACCCTTCCGGAGCCAGGAAAATTTAAATGTACATATAGTTGCGTTTCAGATCAATACAAGGTTCTCGCAGTATGTTAGACATTGTTTAAAAACTTGCATATATTGTGGGTAATATTGAAAAAGAAAATACATTTGAAGGAATTACCAAAATATTAAACATTTAATTATTGCAAGATAGTGCAGGATTTGTATAGGTTTGGTTTTTAAATTCTTAATTGGAAAATTATAATAAACATAGAAGTGTACAAAAACGGTTTAATTACACAAAACTATCTTAATAAAAATGTCTAAATTATTGATAACAGTTTGATATTTTCTGAATTACGTACTAATGCGTGCATCACGAAGGTTTCTTTCTTTCCCTCTCTTTCGTATAATTCGTTCTCTTTGTGGCGTACTATGGCTCGGGATATCAACAACAATACATTCGACTGCATACTTTGTCTCTATCTTTCCGTCGCTCCGTCGCCTTCGCACTAGCCAAACACACGAACGTGGGCCGAGCAAGCATGTGTGATAGCACGTTTGACGACGAGGAAGGTATCAATGCCGAATTCATCATCGTCCGAATTTGACTTGCGTAAGAGCCTTTCTTTTCTTCGTTCTGTCTGTCGCGCTCGCGGTGCTCGCACTACGATCGCCGAGAGTAAGTGCGACGGTGTGTCTTTGCCGGCCACGGCGACTCTTTCATTTTATTCGAAACATTTTTCTTATCATTTTATCGAGCATTTAACACTTATGTCCAATATTTGATCCTACTGTGTCGCTGAATTTTAATTAAATAGAAATGGAATTATAATTAGATGTTTCTTATTCATTCATTTCGCATTATATTAATCTCCAGAATTCAATATTTCGCGAAATTTATTCCTTATTTACCGAGACAATATTGCAACTTTAAATATATAATTGAAAAACATATAATTGTCATACTATATCAATTTATTGAAAATCCTATCATAGGGATAAAAAATTAGCAAGACATATTAAATGTCCGATAAAATAATTCGAAATGTCCAAAAGAATGCGAATGAACAATCGAGTACGACTAAGGCGCACCGACACACCTTTGTGAGCTCGGCCATCGTCTGTGAGCCGCGATCGGAGTGCGAGCGCGACAGCAGATAAAGGAAAGAGAGGCTCTTATACGAGAAAAATTCGGACCATGACGAAAACCGCGTTTGATGCCTTCCTCGATTGACGATCGCGCTCTCACACATGCCAGTCCTGCCTAAGGCCGTGTGCCTCGATAGAATGAGAGCGGCGGAGCGACGAAAAGAAAGAGATGAAGTAGTTGTTATCACTTGTTACTATGTTGCGACACACGTCAGAGAGAGAAACGAATTATTAGAAAGAGAGGGCACGAAAATCACCTAAGTGAAACAAGCATTAACAGTTGTGGATACCCGCGCGCACCCCGTAACCCGCTGTGAAACCATTTATGCTGTTGATTGTACTTGGCCAGAGACAAGACCTTGTTTCTTGATTTTTCCCGCATCTTTCCAACAGATTACATATACAAATCTGCATTACCGACAGAAAAATTATCGTCGCATGGTATGAAAATCTGTTAGTTCGGTTTGACACCGACAGAACTCGCATAGTCGAAAGTGTGACACTGGAAAAGACGAAGCAGACGAGTTATTACATAAAAAAGACGTACTTTTGACATCAAATATCTCGTTACTGGGTGGACCAATGTTTTTGTAATTAGTCTCTAAGAATATCATCGCACTTTTGGGGAAATTTGCCGCTTTCATGTTGTTTGAATACCCCGAAAACCCCGATCTAATGTTTCCGGAATAGAGTCAATAGTCTTCTCTCGTGCTTGGCCCGAGACAAGACCTTGTCTCTTGATGTTCCTACAAGCGTGGAGGATTATTTTAACGGACATCTCTGATCTATTGTATTTTTAGACTTTCGTGTATCGTGTATCGTGTTTGGAATCAATTTCAACAGAAAAACCTTACCAATTTGTTTAAAAAATAGAGCGTGTGTACGGAGTACACATGTCAGAAGTGAAATTTCTTTGGCAAACTCAATTTAAAATTTATTAATTAATAGTTAATAGATGTCAGCGACTAAAGAGGCGATAAAAAGTGAAATATTTACGGTACATAAAGGATTTAGGTACAGTGTTGAAATGATTTATGAGAAACATTTACACAAATTATAAGTCACATATTGTTTTGATTTATTTCTTCGATATTAACAACATTATCTGATGGTGTTTGTAGTGGTATGGTTGTCACTAAAGTCTTGTGGTAACTAAAATATGAAACATAAGTTCTTGTTTCAATATTTTCCAAATATCGTTTAAAAATAGCATCTATTATGGTTCCAGATTTAGTTGTCGACATGTTAGGATTTTTATTTAATTGCAGATGAAATTTTTCATATAATAAATATATCACTAGTCACTATAAAAATATTTGAATAAAAAACGTTACCAAAACAATATAAGAACATGTGACTTAACACAAGGTTATAGAATAATATTCCAGAGCGGTATGCGTACTTTCTAAAATACAACGCGTGCGTATACGTCCTCAAGAACGAATATAACACAAAGAGGAGAAAATAACATTTCTATGGTGTAAAAGTATTGTAGGGTCAGGGAACACAATACGAATACAAAACACAGGTATATTTATTAATTAAACAAGAAGATTAAAATAAACACTATCCCAGACATAGACGCGACGGATACAGCTCGCACACGCAGCCTAAGCTCTCTCTCTCTCCGTCCTCGTCGTAGTCGCGCTGGCCCTCGACTGCCCGCGACCGCTAATGCGACGAAAACGGCTCGTTCGCGGATAAACAAATGCCGATCGCACGATTTCTCGCACACCACAGTATAGTATGCTTTTTATATCTTTCTCCTTTTCTCTCGGGCTATCCGTCCTTTATTCTGACGCTCATATTATTATTATCGTGACGCTCATATTATTATTATTGTGACGCGACCATGAAATTTTACCCTCAACGCGCGCAAAGAAGTTTCACTTCAAAAATTTAAAAGTCGGGTGCCACGTTCACAGAGGTGCCTTGTCCATGAAAATGTAAATCTGACTCCAAACTCTGGCCTGGCCAGGGGACTCTCGAAAGGGATACCTAACAACGGGCAATATTACAGAGATTTGCCTGACATTCCCTTGAAGTACATGCTTGCTGGGGGCGAATGGTTGCCAGTTGGACAAGTAGGACTGTCTTGTTGTGCCCCGAGTTACACTTCCAACTACATTTAAGAGATAGTCTCTTCACCAAATCGCTTAACCAGAAAAATACCAAATAACCTCCACACCCTACACCTTACGTATAACCGAGGTAAAACCGGATCACGAGAGTAATTGGGAACCCGAGGTACTCAATTAAATCCGTGAGTAACCAACGTTATAAGGGTTCCTGTCTGTAAATACTCGGTTCAGATCAAAACAGTCCGTAGCGAGAAATCGAGAGCGGGTACACACTCCATTAACACTTGTTCGGACTCGAGTACAGAAGAACCAGTGACATTAACGCTTTATTTCCTTCATTGTCTAAGAGACGCAACAACCAATCCGGGTGGAAGGTGAAATGGGAGCGAACTTCCGGTTACTGTACTTCCGGTAACAAAGAAAGAGACCCTGCCTGTGCATAAGGAATCTGTAAATATTCCGAAGATAAGTAGAATAAAGGTTAGGAAGCGAATTGAGGTCATCACGAAACTCGCTGAGTTAATACCGCTGAATTATATACAGGATCGCATTAAAGAAGTCTGCTCGACTGGGGATATATCTCTACCAAACATCCCACCACCACCGGATGTGATTGACATCATAGATTCTGAGGAAGGAGACACCGTGGTAAAGGCAACAATCCCGGCCACACGTTTATAAGAACAGGTACTGAAGGCCACACTGGAGCAAATCAGGCCAGGCGACACAGTTCGATTGATAGGGCCTGATGACGTTCCATCACCGATCCATGTTCTTGGATTTATTCTGGAGGAGAAATTCAGAAGAGGAGTTCAAATTACTGAACTGACCGACAAGTAGAGTAATAAAACCAAGTATCTGAACTTCTCTGACTTCTTACTTCCACACGCGTATCACCATTTTTACAGTAGTACAACTCAGCCCCATCCCAAGTAAATTTGTCTGACCATTGACTGATAGGGTGATAAAACAGTGACTTTACGAAACAATGCGAAGATACATCGATACTGAAACTTTGAGGTGTATCGCATAGCCAAGACGTAACACTTGATATAGAAGATTTGTAGGTGATTACAATATTAATTGTCTTTAGCCAAAATTCGAAAATTAAAAGCGGCGAATTTTTAAATGTGTTAATTTGACACGGCGCACAACAAAGGGTCATACCTTATTATTTAAATTACTCAAATTTGTTTTCATTTTCACATTTTGGATGCATCTAAATTTCTTTGAAAATTTTGGGTTCACGTGTAATTAACTGCACGTCGAAATTTCATCAATGAAATTCCTTGTCAGGCAAAATTGCTGCGCTTCGAAAACCATACCGCGCCTTACAATTGATAGAATTATAATGACGGAAAACCACCACCTCAATTTTTCAGAATTTGTACGGTCTCAAATTTTCTCGCTCTGTTTTTAAACGAATAAATTCGTTTCCCGAAAAGCTTTGTTGAGATATTCGATCATTTTTACTTGCCATCATCGTATATTTTAATAGTCGAATAAGTCGACTTTCAACACGATATACTTATTTCCTGCGTAAAATTTCGTTCTCCCAAATCATTTTTGCCAGATCGTAACTTGCACGCGTCGAGTGACATAAATCAATATGCCAGTTTTATTCGGAGGCACATGATATACTTTAAACGAATTACTCTGCAGCGACAGTCATAAAGTAACAATTTTATTGTAACATGAATTTGAAAAGTTCCAATACATAATTCAAGCTGCATGTGAATGTTTCCGCAATCGGTCAGCACGCTAGCCGGAATCAACGATGCAAGCTTTTCGGAGTTTTGGGAGGTCTGGAAAATTGTTTTTATTTAAAGTTTAAAAAAAAAGAGCGAAATGATGGTAAACTATATGCAAGCGCAATTTTCGCGCGGGAAAGCGACATAATACTTTTGCGAAATTTTTTGTAACCGAGTTTAGTGAAACAAGCAGTTCACCGACAACAAATAAAATTTTGAATTTATTCCCAGGAATATGGCAAGTCGTTTCTGTACTGTGGGCCAATGGATACCTGACCAATCTCGGCGGGGAAGTGCGGCGAGGGGATTGATTTTGCCTCGCGCGATTCGCCTGTCGCGGCGCGGCGCAAAGGCAAAATCAGTCCCCTCGCCGCACTTTCCGCCGAGATTGTTCAGAAACCGTTTGGCCTAGTTTACATATAACGTGAAATCATGAGTTATTTTAATCCTTTGTGCTTATTAATTTAATCGTAATGCATTTTCATTAGTTTTATACAACTCCATTTGGTTCGAACTTCTGATTCTCCGCATTGACGATAAACATCATTTTATCATGTTGCTCGGTATTTTCCTGATAGTTTTGTTGAAATGCCCTGTTATGAAACTAAAATCATCACTACAGTGGGACACAAAAGATTTTGACAGCTATATGAAATTGCATGGAATTCATTCCACTGCTCTTTTATAGATATTTTTGGGTGAACTACGAATACTAATCGTTTATTTATTATGCAAAACTGATATGGTTTGATTAATGCTCTGAAATGTTTGCACCCAAATTTGTAAAACATACAAATTTCTGTGCCAAGTATTTATAGCTCTCAGTGATTTGTACTTGGACATCTGTTAGCCTGAAATTTGCACACCTTGAAAGTAGCTGCGTTAAAACATTTCTGCGTAAGAACTTGATCACTTGAAACTTAATTTGCATCGAATATTATCGGATTCTGAAATTTCAGCGCAAAAGTGAACGAATTGTCATACATGCATTTTTGCATAGACTTTCGCGAAACAATAATTACACCTTTGAACACCGATTCGCGAAATTTGTATACTACTTGTGTGTATTCCATAGCTCATAATGGGTAATAAGTATCGGGATACATGCGGTATCGGAATCAGAATTTATTTTCTCTTGCAAATTGAAACTGCAATATCATACTTCTGAGTGGTCCCGGGACCGCGTCATTTAATTGAATCTTATTGTAATTATTGTACGAGTATGAATTAACGGTGTCTATGCATGGCTAAATTATTCTACGGCTGTAACATTCACATTGTAATGTTATTGTATATATTCTTGTAACTTCATAATTAAATTTGCATGATTCGCCAACTGTAATAACTCTTAATTAAGTAGTCAGTTATCGAAAGCGGGAGACATCCGCGAAATGCGTGAAATCCGTTCAAGGATGTGATAATGCGGTTTATTAGGCAAAATATTAATTACATTGGTGATATTCCGTCGCTTCTTCGGAATGAAATTAATACAGTGCACATTGTTGCCTTCCGATTGAACAACATAACATAATACGTAAATTAAATAAATTCTCCCATTACGTCATGGTTTTTCTTTAGTATTATTCTTCGAAATTTCGAATAACAGTTTTATTAATCCAAGAATAACAAAATTCGGTTAATCCCTCTGTGGTGGCAATTCTTAAGGGGTTGTACCTAGTCAGGAAGGCAAGAAAAATGTAATTTTTGTAATTTAAAATAGGAAAAACTGTTAGGTATTTTTATTTGTTCTATAGCCTATCACAATGTATGTCTATCAAAGATGTTTCCATAATTTTTTTCATTAAACATATCTTAAACTGTCACCATTATAGCTATTCCCAAGCGACAGGTTTTTTCGGAGGCGGTCGTCAGTGATCTAGTTTAATTGATCTAGTCGATGAAGGATGGATTTTACAAAGAACTTGATTTTTGACAATGTAGCAAACGTTTGTAACGGTACGTCCCTCTGGCGTTGACAACCACAAGACCGCACCTTACTTTATGAATAGGTTCGGGGCAGGCCGATAAAGAAATGTGAAACCGTTTAACATGAACTTCTCGATTTATTCAATTTTCTTAATCTATACTGTACAACTTCTTATTTTCCTACGCTATCACACACTCCTCATACACGCGTTTTCCTAATTCTATTCCTCTTAATTTAAATTCCCTGTTCTAATGTTGGTATTTACAAAAGTCCCTGCGCTATTGCCTATATTACTGCCCGCACACACACCTGCACACGTACGCAATCAGCTGTTCGGCGCTGTTTTCGCTCGATCTCTCTCTCTCTCACACACGTCGTTCGTCGTCTCACTCGCACTCGACTTATTCTATTTTCGGCTTTAAATGCCCAGAGTTTCCTTTCGCACTCTTCTCAAGCATTCAGAGAGGGGGATATGGATGATGGAACGATGGATGACCTACTACTTAGGTACGAAGGTGAAGATTTGGTTACTTTGGTAAGGTAGGAAACCCCTTTGGAGATAGGTCCGGTCGCAATGTCCGGGTGTTACTCCCTCCAGGGTGGATTGTCCTTCTCGAGATAGGTCCGGTCGCAATGACCGGGTGTTACTTCCGAAGGAACGAAGGATGGACACTCGAGATAGGTCACAGCGCAATGCCGTGGTGTTACTTCCGTGTCCTTTAGGAAATTGGAAATTGGTAAAATATGGGATATGCTCTCTCTATCTTTCTCTCTCTCTCTCTCTCTCTCTCTCTCTCTCTCTCTCTCTCTCTCTCTCTCTCTCTCTCTCTCTCTCTCTCTCTCTCTCTCTCTCTCTCTCTCTCTCTCTCTCTCTCTCTCTCTCTCTCTCTCTCTCTCTCTCTCTCTCTCTCATTCGCACACTCCTCCTATTCTATTTATAATATTAGCAATATTCATTTATTTAATCGTCTAATGTTCAATCAAAGGTCGTTCGTATAGCTAAGCTCAATAATAGATGTTTCCAGTATGGATGCCGAATAATAAGTGATCTCTAGGCTCGTTTCGCGCCGCCTTATATACAGTTTGTTGTCGCACGCGCCGCCCAATCATAGGCCTATACTCTATAACGAGGCAATGAACTCGTTAGTTTTTTCTAATTGCCTAATTTTGCTGACTCATCGGCGCTGTCAGAGGTTCGCAGCTCGGGCAGTGGTAGTCAACTGGGGGCTACCCAGGAGGACAACGTCTCACGTTGGAAGCAGAAATACGAATTTTTCATGTTAAAGTGTGTCTTCTTTTGTTCATAACAAATCTATTTTTATCAAAAATAAAATTCCTTCGTTCATCGAGCAGTTTTCGAAATGTAGTATGCAAAGTTTCGTGCAAATCGGTACGGCAGTTCTCGAGATATCTTACTCACCGATTTGAAACTTTTGGTAAACTGTGATTTCGAGAAAAACGCGTTTAAAGTTTTCGGTTTAGTTTTAAGGGGCCTTACCACCTCGAGCTCAAGTCGTGTCTATACCAAACAATTTTTTGAAAATCAGTAATTTTCTCGGTTGATTTTCACTGATAAGGAAACCGTTTTTCAAAAAACTGTTATATCATCTCGTGCATTCACCCTTTAAAATGGTCCCAATTATATTAAAATCGGATGAAAAATGCGTACAGTACAATATATGAGCTAAACCCTTGCTATGCTCCTGGTGGTGAGGCCCCTTAAGGGTGATAACGTATTTACTTCGTACCTTAAAATGAATCTTCGATTCGAGACATATAGTGTGCCTAATCTAATGTTAAAAGAGCCTCTGAAACATCAATTTGCTCTTTGCCTCTCTTGTACTTCCTTGCCCTCGAGGTTCGACATTGTGAATTCGCTCGTAGTCCATTTTAGCCACCTAAGTGTCTCACATATTATTGTTATTTTGAAACCAAGTCCGCGCGTGCTTGCAGTCTCAAATTTTATATCATTGTCACAAGTTTATACTTTACAAATGAAGCAATTGTAAAAAATACCGTAATAAAATTAAAAATTCTGTATTTGATTGAGGTATGTTGTGGCATGTCGATTTTCTCCCGCTTTTCCAGTTTTTTCTTGGACGCACTAAAACTGCTCTCGTCTCTTGTCGACGTTTTAGGATTTAACACGTTCCCGCCGGCGCACAGTGGATCGTGTGCCTCTTGTAACGTTGGACATTTGGTAAAAAAAATTAAGTTCAAATTTTACAATTTAAATACATTGTCATGAAACTATAGACCCTTCCCCATTATGTTCAATAGTATTTTTCCATTTTACACCACTATTTATTCCTTGATATCAGATAAGAGGTACCTCGACAAATTGGTTCTCTTTTTTAATCTGCCATTATTAATAATATTAATAATAATAATAATAATAATAATAATAATATTTATTATACGGGATTCATCCCTTTGGTGAACAAGTTTACAAAAAACGATACACAGTAAAGAACAGAGAAGAAGAAAAAATCGTAGTAGAAATAATGGTAAAAATAAAAGTAATAGTAATAATAATAATAATCATAATAATAATAGTAACAACAACAACAACAACAACAACAACAATAATAACAATTTTTTTTTTATATATGGAGGGAGGAAAATGTTTTATGCACCGTCAGCCCACTCGTCGTGTGTGTGCTGGTGTATGGGACATGAACCCACTAAAAACCTCCTTCCTCTCGGGCTTGTTTGTGGAAAAACCACTCCGGAACCACCTTGCGGTATTACTTCGGAGTGGAGCCCCTTGTTAGGCTCTTTCGAGTGCCTCTGGTGTTATCCTTCTGGCCTTTGGGCTAGGCTGGCAGGTCTCCCTACCGGTCCATATCTTTCTTTTTCTCTTGCAGGACGTTTTTCGCGAAGGTTGCTACCCTGCTCCAATATTCCTGCCCGGAGAGCATCAGCTCTATGATGTTTTCCGGACTTACTTGGCCTAATTCCGTCTCGAGCTGACTTCTTTCTGCTGCCCATCTTTCGCACTCGAAAAACGTGTGGCAAGCGGTGTCATGCTCCATATCTCCGTAGATGCACGTCGGGTCATCTGTCTTTCCCATTTTGTTGAGGTATGAGTTAAAATACCCATGCCCCGACAGAAGTTGCGTGAGGAAGTAATCCACCTCTCCATGGTCGCGGCTGATCCATGCCGGTAGACTGTGTATCAGTCTTGTCGTCCATCTTCCTTTTGGGTCCTCTCGCCAGCGCTCATTCCATTGTTGCAGGGTTTGGTCTCTTATCTCTTTCATTTCTTCTTTCCGCCGAGCTACTTGCTCTGGTCTGAGCGTTCTCTTCACCTCATAGAGTCGTTTCCTTTCCGTGGCCAAGAGGTCAATGGGGATTACTCCTGCGATGACCAAGACCGCGGATTCTGATACCGTCCGGTAGGAGCTGGCGATCCTTAGGGCACCTGTCCGCTGTATTCGTCCCATTTGCTTCCGATATGACTCTTTCCTCATTGAGTCAGCCCATACTTCGCTTCCGTACAGAAGTATCGAGTTTGTAACTGACATCAGGAGTCGTCGTCTGTTTGCCATTGGCCCTCCTATGTTTTCCATGAGCCTGCTGAGCGCCATGGTCACTTTAGCAGCTTTCTCCGAGGCGAGCCGGATTTGCTCCCCGAAGTACAGCTTCGTGTCCAGGTGGAGTCCGAGGTACTTGATGCTGTTTTTACTCACTATCGTTTGGTTTGCGACTGTAAAGTTAGTGGCCGTTTCAATTTCTTTCCTTGTTAATAGGACAATCTCTGTTTTCTCCGGTGCCAGGCTTATGCCATGTTCCCGGAGCCACGTGATGATTCGTCTCATTGCCTGGTTCAATTTTGTTTGCGCTTCATCAGTGTTCCTTGCGGCGAATACCACTGCGATGTCATCCGCGTATCTCACCAGGTAGCATTCGTCGGGCATCTCCATGCGCAGGATGCCATCATAAAGCAGATTCCACAGATCGGGTCCCAGAATGGATCCCTGAGCGGCTCCTCCCGTGATGTTCTTCATGCGGGGGCCGTCTGTCGTGTCGTACGTAAGTTTCCTGTCCCTAAGATAGCTCCGGATCACCCGGAGGAGATAGTCCGGAGTTTCGAACTTGTCCTCGAGAGCCGTCAGCATATCTTTCCATCTTGCGGAGTTGAAAGCGTTGCGGACGTCTAGTGTCGCGGGTAGCACTAGCCGTCGGGAGTAGTGGTTTCCCCTCTGCGCAATTTCTGCCGCTTTGACTACTTCTTTTATGGCATCGACCGTGGATCTTCCTCTTCTGAAAACATACTGCCTATCCGACAGATCTCCTCTCTGGTGTATAGCTGCTGCCAGCCTAGGTTTAAGTAGCCGCTCTAGTAGTTTTCCTGCCGTATCCAACATGCACAGGGGCCTGTGCGATGTAGGACACGTTGGGTCGCCCTTGCCTTTGCTGATCAGGGCCAACCTTTGAATCTTCCATTGGATCGGGAAGACTCCGTTTTTGAGGCAGCAGTACATATTTAGAAGCAGTTTGGGGTGCGACATTTCGACCACTTTTAATGCTTCTGACGGGATGCCATCCGGCCCTGGGGCTTTCCTATTTTGGAGTGAGCTTGTCGCTTCCTTCAATTCTTCTTCGGTAAAAGGTTCCACGTTTTCCGCTAGCGATCGGTACTTTTCAGTTTCTCATACTGGGTGTGTGGGGAAGAGGGTGTTCACTATGTGGTCCATCTCCTCAGCGTTCAGATTGGGGCCAGCGGACCGGGCTCCAAGCTTGCGCATAACCACTTTGTATCCAAGCCCCCAAGGGTTCTTTTCTACATCTCGTCTGAGTTCTTCCCATTTTCCCCGCTTGCTGTTTGCGATAGCCTCCTTAAGGTTTCTTTTGGCCTCCGCGAACTCCTCGGTTTTCCTGCTTGCTTCGCCTCGTCTCCTCCTCCTGGCTCGGGTGGCGGCTCGCCTCAGGTGTAAGCACGTTCTCCTGAGCTCTGCAATCTGCTCGTTCCACCAGTACACCTCTGTTTTTTTCCCTCGGCGCTTGGGTTTTCTCGGCATGGATGCTTCACATGCCCTGCATATGACGCCCATTGTCGCTTTCACGATATTCTCAGGAGGTCCTGTCTTCTGCATAACAGCATTTGCCCCTCGCTCGATAGTTAGCCGTAGGGTCTTCTCATCCATTTTGGCGATATTCCAGCCGGGCTTCCGTCCAGGGCTTTTTACGCGCTGGATCCTGTTTGCCTGTGAGTCATAGGTTATATATTGGTGGTCACTCCCAGTATAGTCCTCGATGACCCTCCATTCTGCGACTCCGCCAGCCGCCTCTGTCACAAGGGTTATATCCGGGATCGTCTCGGTGTAACCCGGTCTCCTGAAGGTTGACGTGTTACCAATTGTTACATCAGGACTAAGTGTCACGCCTCGAGCTTTGGTTACGGTCCAGCTTCGAATTGTTTCACAAAGTCTGAAGTTTGCCCCCTTTTTAGTCAATGGTAACACCAATTTACTCGGGACGGGGCTGAGTCGTATTATGATCGAAAGGAGATGGTAATGAGATATAATTATGTCCAATTTACTTCTGCTATATATATATATATATATATATATATATATATATATATATTTAACTAAATAATTCTTCAATGGTTACACGTCGCCGGAATTTTTCTTTGATTATCGTGGCTGGAATGGCCATAGGAGCTGGCGTTCCGTCAGGAAAAATTATTTGAATAAACGATCCTGGACTAATTTTCTCCAATATATCGTTTAGTACTGATTCTTTTAGTTTCCATGAGTCTAAATGCACTTCCACCAGTGCACCCTCATCATCGGAGTCAATAATGTCGATGACATCTGGTGGAGGTGGTATATCCGGTAATGTTACTTCCCCGGTAGGAAATACTTCCTAAATTTTATCCGGAGAATAATTATTTTTTAGGGATGACGCTAATTTTTGGATGCGCTCCTTCTCTTTCCTTGCCTTCTTCTTGTGGACCTTGGGTCCTTTAGGTTGTTTTGCGTTCGCGAGTTGTTGGATTTCAAGCGGTGGCCCGAATGCCTTTCGGAAAGCTCGCTGCTTCTCTTTCTTATTAACGAGCAGCGACGGGTCCTGCTTCACCGCTTCTTCCCACTTGCGCTTCCAGGCCGAAGGTCGCCGTGTTCGCTTTGCCACTATTATTGAAGGTGATTTTTAGTTTGATTCTCTGCACAATCATTACTTGAATTCATACAGATTTCACACACGCTTACCCGCGCGGTTACTCACATATGAAGACTTTCAATCTTGTCCAGGGGACTTGGATGTAGAAAGGAGTCTCACGGATCTCAGCTTACTTTCTGGTACAACTGATTTTGTTTTACACGCTTACCCGCGTCCAAAACTACTCACTTGACCAGATTTGGCTTTGATCCAGCGAAAAGGGTATGGTGTACAAGATTTGGTTTTAAAGGTTTGGTTTGGTATAGCAAAGCTACTAATTTTGACCTTCTTTTGGATTTTAAATTTTAAATACTTCAATGTGACTCACTTGTAGAGTTCCTGGTTGATCAGCGGTTGATTCAGGTTCTTGTGGTTGATGTTCTGTTCAACGATGGTTGGAAACTTGCGTTTTCACTACACTTATTCTTCTTACTCAGGATAACTTTAGGAAAAAACTCCGATGTCGCGCGTCAAGGTTACAGTTCAAGAATGGTGACATGTCGAAGGGCACCACGGTTATATACAAAATTCGTTGTCTCCCACTACCTCGGTTTCTAACGTTTTTCGGTTCAGACAATGCAGTCCTCTTCGTGCAACTCGACACCATCATCGAGGGAAAAATGTTTTAAATCGCGTTAGACTCGCTTTAGGGCCTGCTGTTAATCATCCCTCCAAGTGTCCCCAAGCCAGCACATGGTCTGGTGCCGAATTTACATTTTCGCGGCACAAGGTCTGCATTGTCCATGAAGGAGTTTGTCATCTGGAAACTTTCTTTTCGAGAGACGTCGTGTTTATTGCGCTAGGAGTTTGTTGTTTCATCGTATTTTGCTGATGCCATCTGCCAGTCTCGACCAAGGCAATCGAAACGTGTTTTCTTTAAAAGGCAATTTACGATTTTTAGAAGTGTATTTCCTTGGTCTCGAGCTGACAAAAGACATCAGAACGTGGGGACGTAACACAATATTTGCCACAGTTAGCCCCGTTCTGGCGGCCATCTCGAGGATATACCGGCCCCTCCTATCCATCATAGACATTCCCCATTCCAGTGCCTTAGCGTTGAAGTCACCGGCCACGATGAAGTTTCCCCTCAGTTGCCGGATGGTGTCCTCCAGTTCATCGATCTTGCTTCTGAATTCATGGATGCTTTCGTTTGGGGTAAGGTAGCTACTCACTATCGTGATGCCCTCGCACTTGACCCAGACGAACCCTCGTCCACTGCCCTGGGCTGTGACGTGGCATCCGGGTAAGTTCGGTATCCAGATGCCCGCTGTGCCCAGGTTGTCCTTGTACCATCCTGGCTCATTCCGGTTTCGGTACTGTTCGCTCAGGATTAGTAGATCCGCTCCCCTGTCTAAGCGTAGCTGCTCGAGGAGTCCATCCGCCGTTCTACTCCTGTGGAGGTTTCCTTGCAGGATCTTCACGGTCGGTTAGGGTTTCCTGCTTTCTGGAGTGCCCTTCGATACGCTTGGCAGTTACCCGTTCCGGGTATGTGTCTGAGTTTCTCCGGGGCCAAACCCCGTTCCTCGCATAGTACGCACTTCGGTTCGTTTTCGCATACCCTTTTTATATGACCCTCGGTTCCGCATTGTATGCACAACCCTTGGCTCTTCCTGTTAGGGCCCTTGCAGTTTATTTGGTGATGTCCATAGCCGAAGCAGGCGAGGCAACGTGTCAGCATGACTTTCCGCCGTATCCTGCAAATGACCCATCCAATCTTGATTTTGCCAGTCTTAACAAGGTGGCTCGCTCCTTTTCCCGCGATCCGGAGGAAAGCCATC
Source organism: Mimumesa dahlbomi (assembly GCA_917499265.3). NCBI lineage: Eukaryota > Metazoa > Arthropoda > Insecta > Hymenoptera > Crabronidae > Mimumesa > Mimumesa dahlbomi. Next base: position 1,179,978 of record OU824118.1, on the reverse strand, counting down.
TTCTGGCCTCTGGAATTTTCCTGCGTGAGGGATACCTTGAATTCCGCTTTGTGGTCTACTAGGTTCTTCTTCACGGCTTCCTCTACCTCCTCCTCAGTGGTGTAGCTGTCGAGATCCCGAATTTCTAGAGTCTCCATCTGTTCTAGTTCGCGTATTGTCGCTGTCTCTTCAAGGATTCCTTTCAGGTCTTCTCTGAATTGTCCCTTGTCTCTCGTGTTGTCTCCTAGTTCCAAAAGTTCAGCGCCGGCTCGAGTTTGCCGGATGGACTTGATTTCCGTGCCGGATGCTTCCGGGCTCACTTTCGTGCGAATTTCCTTCAGTATCTCTGCGAATGTCTTATCCTCGACGGGTTTTATCAGCAGAAGATCCGCCCTTGGCTTATTCCGTTGTTTGGGTATTTTCTTTCTTACGCTTGGGAGACTAGGTGCGGCCGGCGTGCCCCCAGGTTCCTGCTCCCTCTGCGTTTCTTCCTCTTCTTTCTTCTTTCTACGGTACGCCTTCCGCATCGTGACCTGTACGAAGGCGTCTGTGTTTTCGTCGAGACCCTTCTCTTGCCTTTCTTTTATCTGGCCTTTCGTCTTTTTCTCCATTTCTGATGTCGTAGGGCTTTTTGCTTTCCTCTTTTTACTTCCTCCCTCCGGTCGATCCTTTGTCTGCGTCTCCTGATTCCTCCTGACCAGCTGAGCGGACTTCCATGAGGCGCGGAGGTTGAAGATGATGTCGATAGACTCCTCCAATTCGGCGATCCCTCTTTTGACGTCGGCGCTTATGTTCGGTTGCCTTTTGGTGGCTGCCCTCATCATTTTCAAGGCCTGTTTGCACTTGTCTAGCTCCTCTTCTTCCATCTTTCTCGCATTTGCAACGTGGTCGTCGATGGGGGAGTTCTGTGATGTACTTCTTCTTGTTCCGTTGTTTTTCGGGGTAGAGAATCTGTAGTCGTCTACGCTCCCGCTTGGCATCTCTCGTCCACGTGGTGTGCCGTTCGATTTTTTAGCTTTTGTTTTCGGCGCCTTGTGTGTCACGTTGTCGGCATTGCTCGTTGTTGGTTTGGAAATGGGTAATTCGTCCCCCCCAAAATCCATGGGGCCAGTTACGTCGACCACCGGGGCTCTCACCCAGTCGGAGTCGGCGGCGAGGTTCGCCTTGTTGGGGCTACTCGCTTGGGGTAATCGGTTTTGTTTATCACTCATTTCATTTCCTTTTAGGTTTTATTTAGGGGTCCTTTCCCTGAGTACTGCTTATTTGTCTGGCTCCTCCCCTCTGACCTGCTCGGCAAGGGAGGCCCTGCCAGAGCCCGTAGGCTCCGCCGATATAGTTCCGAGGTTCGTAGGAGCTCTCAAGCCCTCCCACCACGACAAGGGGGCAGCACATGGGAGGGAATAATAATAATAATAATAATAATAATAACACAATATAATATTAATAATAAAATAAAACAAAATAAAATAAAATAAAATAAAGTAAAATAAAATATAGGGAGGACAGATATAGGTAACGTCAGAGAATTATTATCTCTATTGTACGACTTTACTTAAAGAATGCGTGCAATGTATAATGTTAGAGTTCTAATAAGTATGAAATGAGCAGAAAAAAAAATTTAATGCATAATGAAATGTTATATCACTTCATAATAGATGTCAAAAATGTTTTTGTCAATTACAAAAATCGCCTAAGATCGCCCAGCAAAAACTTTTCACCATTTGTTTCTTAAAGATTTATAGATTATAGCCATGCAAGTACTTTTTGCTTTTAGCTGCTTTTTCGCTAGAAATTTAAATTACAAAATGAGGCTGCGGCGCGCCGTGCGGCGCGCCATGGCGGGGCACCGAATCAGTTAATGTACAATTACAGGTTTACTTCGAATAATTCTAATGCTGACGATGATTCTAATATTTTTAATAGTAGTTTATAGAGACAGCAAGTCAAACTGAAAAAAAGAAAAGAATAAAAATTATACAGGGGGTAACGAAACATCAGAATCTTTTTTATGTGCAACTTCTATCGCGCCCACATGCATCAAGCATATTAGAACGCTTAAAAGTCAGCTGCAAACATGTAATAAAATTAACTACAGACAAACTCAGGGTACATCCGATAATTCGACCATGCGGACGTAACGGTTCACTTCATTTTCATGTTCTACAGTCAAAACAGCATATGTACATAATTCATCAGTGCTCTTCGTGGAAAGCTAATAGTTCAAAGGAGTTTATTTCTTTATTACCAGTATGCACAAAGTAAATTCAATTGTCATATCAATACCTTTCAATCTCTTAGCTTTCCAAAAACTGGATTCGTAAACAGTAATATTTAAACTTTTTTTTTAATAAATAATTGCAAAAAAATGGGTTGATATATAGATAAATAATTTATATGAAAAATCCGTAGGAAATAACCAATGCATTTCGCTATCTAATGGAGATATCTATCGATGTCCAAGATTCGGCGCTTTCGTTCCAATGTGCGGCGGTCTTATTTGTAGTTCTCGCCATCGGACGGTTATCTTATTCACAGTTTGTCATAGTTTGTTTGTTAATTCGTAATTGTTTTGATTCAGTCCATTTGAAAATTTGTTTGTCTTTTTATTAAGAAAACAGACATATAAAATTGATTGCTTCATTTGTACCACTAGTGGTACATTCCGCTCGATGGAACAATTGTGTATGTACCACCAGTGGTACAAGCCGTCCCATGGGACAGTCCTCTACGTACCACTGGTGGTACATGCCGGCGGGAATTTGTTAAATGTTATTTCCTTTTCTTCGGTCACAATTTTTGACACTCCTGAAAGTTTTTCGTAGCTCGCGTAGCGTTTAGACGTGGATCCATGTTCCATTGATATAGCGCACAAGTATCACTGAAGTACTAATAACACTGTACAACACCATTTTTTTTCGCAATATCCACTGGGTGATCCTTATAGGCTTTCTCGCCCTAAAAAGGAATCCGGCAGCAGAAATGTTCTGTAACCCTCAGTTTTTGAGAAATTTGAATTTTTCAAAAATCGGCTCATTTTCGCAAAAATGAAGTATTACGTGAAAACTAGAAATGCTAGAGAGTTCAGGTTAGTCTTAAAAGATGGAGGAAAGATTGCTGAATATGCTAGTGTATCCATTTATTAAGATCTGTAGTTTTAAACGGTTGTAAATAGCCGTTAAAGTTCAAAAAAGGGCCGATGTACGAATTTTATACGCGATACTTATGCATTTTTACAAAAAACTACTTATCTAGCAGAAATTTGCTACACAGCATCGGATTCTGCAGACATTTCTGAAGAAGAATCCATTCAGAAATAATGTCAGAGCGGTTTTCCATTCGGGCAGGACGAGAAAATATCCGTCGGCAACGTGCGCACGGTATTTTGCCGCCGAGCAGCCATTGTTCGCCTGGCTCGACTCGGCAGTGCCGTAGCTACGCGTTATCTACGCCGACAGTACCCTATGCAATAGGCATCTACTTTAAATGTGTTTAATGATTAATTTTTTTCATACATTCGACAAGGACTTGTTAGATGCCAATTCCGGAATTATAATGAATTGTTACAATTTTATTTTCAGAACAATTTCGATGTGTAGTATACGAATATGTATAATTTTTTAATATGAATCAATTAAAACACAAGAACATTTGCTTATCAACTGAAATGAGTTTTATTATTATGATTTTACGAGACTTTTGGACATTTATCCAAGTATAGGAATAGTTGGAATTTATTAAACAATAATTGAAATCAATGCAAATCGTACTTGATCATTGTTTATGTATATCTTTTTAGAAATTTATAGTTAAATACTTTTAACAGATAGTTCCTGAGAATACTTTCTGATTCTTTGCAAAAATATTTATTGGATCCATGGTAGTGAAATTCCTTCATTTTTCAAGAATGTATACAAAAAATTGATCGTTAAACACCTTTAAAGTAGGTGCCTATTGCATAGGGTACTGTCGGCGTAGATAACGCGTAGCTATGGCACTGCCGAGTCGAGCCAGGCGAACAATGGCTGCTCGGCGGCAAAATACCGTGCGCACGTTGCCGACGGATATTTTCTCGCCCTGCCCGAATGGAAAACCGCTCTGACATTATTTCTTAATGGATTCTTCTTCAGAAATGTCTGCAGAATCCGATGCTGTGTAGCAAATTTCTGCTAGATAAGTAGTTTTTTGTAAAAATGCATAAGTATCGCGTATAAAATTCGTACATCGGCCCTTTTTTGAACTTCGACGGCTATTTACAACCGTTTAAAACGACAGATCTTAATAAATGGATACACTAGCATATTCAGCAAACTTTCCTCTATCTTTTAAGACTAACCTGAACTCTCTAGCATTTCTAGTTTTCACGTAATACTTCATTTTTGCGAAAATGAGCCGATTTTTGAAAAACTCAAATTTCTCAAAAACTGAGGGTTACAGAACATTTCTGCTGCCGGATTCGTTTTCAGGGCGAGAAAGTCTATAGGTGTAACCCAATGGATATTGGGAAATTTTCCATAAGTCTCAATTTGTTGTACAGTGTAATTACTTCGTGTCGCAGTTATTTGCATTTATTTCTTCCCAGACATTTGTTCTTCAACTCTTATCTTATTTGCTGTTTTTGACCATCGCAAAAGAGACAAGTCAGACCAAGAGGAGCTCCGCGCAATTTGCGCGTCAAATGTTCTCTAACCTCTTCTAATCTATTCAAGCCAGCGTAGCTTCCTCAATGTTTAGCCAATTTAAGTGAAACTTTCAGGAAATATTCTAGAGATGTCATAAGAAAAGAAAATGGAAAAAACCAAAAATCAATAATTTTGAACCTGCTGGTTAGGTGTAACCTCTAATCCGCGCAGCAACGACCGTTCAGTGGTCACGGTGATTGTTAAATGTAAACAGTCCTCGCCGTTTGTTTACCAAAACGACGCGGCGGGCGAATAAAAAAATCTTCGGAAATAATAAAGGGATGGGGAGGGGTCTGGCCGAGGCGGGGTACGTCGACTATATTTAGCAATTTACGAACAGAAAAACGCGTTTAAACGCATTTAACACGTTCCCGCCGGCATGTACATACCACCAGCGGTACATAGAGGGTTGTCCCATGGGACGGCATGTACCACTAGTGGTACAAATGAAGCATTCAATTTTATGTTTTTTTTTTCGCGCCGCCCGTTGGGACAAACTATGAATTAGAGAGCCGTCTGATGCCGAGAACTACAAATAAGACCGCCGGCGGGAACGTGTTAAACTAGTACAAATCGAAGCCTCCACAGTTTTGACACCCCACACTGTCCTCACTACTACTCCCCCCCCCCCCCCCACGAAAAAAACATATCTTAAAACCGCACAATGTCTCGAAAAACAATTTGATGTAAACATGCTGTCATATTCCTGAAGAAATTTCTTTCTTAAAGCAATAACAATCATCGACATTTTCACATTAATACAAATACCATCATCGCGAGACATGTAAACCAACATTTATCACAAAATTTTGTGTCCCACTTTGGAAAGATCGTAAATGCAAACAATTCGCGGGATAAGAAATTCTAATTTCGCGTCAAATTCTCCGTCACATTTCAAAGTACACGTTTCTGTTCTTCCTCCGGTGTACCACTCTGCGTGCCACGGACATTGCATTATAATTTTTCCTAATTCCTCTCGTAATTGGGCCATACTATTACGAAGTCTCGGTAGAAGGCCGCGGGATTCCGGCAGGAAATAACAAAACTAATAAAGCCACGCGAACAAAATGTTCCTCTGCGTTACAGCCGAGATTTACATGGCTAGATCCGCGAATGGAGGAGAGGAGAGGAGAGGAGAGGAGAGGAGAGGAGAGGAGAGGAGAGGAGAGGAGAGGAGAGGAGAGGAGAGGAGTGGAGAGGAGAGGAAGGGAGAGGAGAGGAGTGGAGAGGAAGGGAGAGGAGAGGAGAGGAGAGGAGAGGAGAGGAGAGAAGAGGCGAAGAGAGGAGGGAAGGTGAATACAAGAGGAGCCGGATGCCGAGGTCGGCACACAAGACTGCTGGATCTAACAAGGGGAGGCTACGAGTGCGATCAGCGCTTGTTGGATAAAACTGGTATCAAATGGTAGGGGGTAACGATGGCCAGCCATTTTTATAAAAAATTGACTTAAAGTTGAAAACGTGATGTAAACGAATCGAGCCCAATTTTTTTCTGGTCATAAGGCTTGTTGTAAGGAAGAAAAAATTCTTATGAAATTTTGTACCAACTGCAATAGTTTAGCTACAAATAATATTTTTATTTTAACTACGTTGGAAAAGGAATCAAGACCCTAGATTTTCGACCGATTTTCAACTACCGCATCTATGATGCAATCACCCAGACCTCTCTTATCCTCGAACCATTTCACTGAATCCACTTCCAGATCTTCATACAACGGTTACCCTAATCGCACGCCGTTTTTTAAAAAAGTTATCTGCATCTATAAAAGCAAATATCTTTACTGCATTCTAGTTTATGCGACGAATTGTGATTGCGCGCACTCCTTACTTTACCGCAATCGCCGCAACGGAATCAGTTGTCAATTCTGTTGAGTATGCATGAGAATTTCGGGAATTAGAAATGTAACACGACACTTGTTTTTCGTCAGTTATTGAACACTTGCATTTTAACAAAATAAATAAACAGAATAAATGTACAAAATGTGTGATTAGTGAATTACAAAAAAATAGATAAACGTGGACTGTATTAAAAAATGAGAATAAGTATAAGGGCCAGAGTGACTAAACGCGTGTGTGTCAAATGCCCTGGGGATCTCGCTGATCAAAGTAGGTCGCTCATACTCTCCCGAAGGTTACTTCAATTCTGATTTCTTCTTGGTGTGCTTGACACTTCGAAGCCCTTTTCTCCAACACCCCCAAGTCAAGCCCACCATCCGCGCCCCCAGATACATGAGCGGAATTTCTCCAAGACTCTTTGTACCTGAAGGAGGGAGTTCGTGGAGGCCCAGCTGATCGTGATGCCCAGAACCATGACGTCAACGATCGTGGGTTTTTTCCGTGACGCTCTCCTGACGTAGGGTTGGCCGCTCGGGTGACTCGACCGTCGCGGTCGTCGGTCAGCCGACGGAGACTTCGAAGTCGAGGGTTTATAATATGTCAATTTCTATTGAGAAACGAACGTTCAGAGCTAGGATTGTCTTTACGGTTTACAAAACATACCCAACAACCCTAACTCCGTCTCAACTCGCTAGTGCTTTGACATTACAATACATATAGAAAATAAGCATCTCAAAAATAGCCATTTTGTCACGTACATATCGTAAACGCTGACGATGGTTTATCCTTCAAGGTGGGAAGTGTAAAAATCCAGCTGTAGCTGTTCACTAAAATTGTCCGCGAATTGATTATATCCTTAACGGAATATTTCCCTTGTAACGGTTCGCAAACCCCCTGTTTAATAGTCTAAACACTATTCATATAAAAACTTGCAGACAAAAAAGACATACATGTATACATCTTAATCTATATAATTCTTCTGTCCGTGTGTATGTGACTGAACTCCTCCTAAACGGCTGGACCGATTTGGATGAAATTTTGTGTGTGTGTTCCAGTGGATTCGAGAATGGTTTAGATTCACAATTTAGTCCACTGGAAAATGTTTATTTAATTAATATTTAATTTATAAATTGTTGTTGATCTTGGTATCTTTTACATTGGATCCGACAGACAGCGCTGCGATCGCAGTGTTGACAGATTCAGGAAAAATTTGTTTTATTATTGTGTCAAAATAAATCACAAAAATAAATCGAAATTGAAACATTTAGTGCTAATTGAAATATTACATATTAAGATTAGTAGATGTAATTAGTGTGTTAAAGTTTTTCAAGTATATGTAAAAAATTGTATATTTTGCAAACATAGCGTAGTATTGAAGTGAGTATTTTAAATGATTTTCTATCAAAATTTACTCGCGCGTTGATTAACAAATATTCTAACCCTAGATCAACAACGATTTATAAACTAAAAATTAATTAAATAAACACTTTCCATTGGACTAAATTGTGAATCTAAACTGTTTTAAGCGTTCAGTTCAAAATATCTAGTGGACTGTAATTACTTGGTACTGTGAACGCTCGGATATTGCAGTGATATGAGCTGCCACAGGTTTATTTAAACTGATCAAAATATACAAGAATATACAAAGTGTACGAATGTTCGAGTGTATGTGATGTCAATTCTTGATGTGCAAGATGTACAAGGTTCAGAGTGCAAGTGTACTGTTTAACGGTTCAGGTGTGAATGTCCTCTTCAAGGTTCAATTTTTGACTGTCCCAAAGTTCGTCCTTCATTCCGAATTTGCCTCCTCCATCATCCCTTCCCTGCTGTCATCCCGTCGATGAGTTTGAGCGTGGAAGGGGTGCTGGAGGCCGAAGACACCCGAAGTAGCTGTCCCTCCTTGCCTTGGCGTCTTCGGTGGGAAATTCCGTATTTGTCGTGACGTAGCTGTTTTTTGGGCCTTTCCCTCTGACGTCAGGGTCCGTCCGTAGTGCAGCTGTGTAGGGTTGTCGAGGTCTGGGCCTTGGTTCGATGAACCGTTAGGTCATCGAAAAATTATGAAGTTAAAATCATGAAGTTAAAATTCTCGAAACATTTGGTTGCAATAAAAAACTGGAAAGTGAAAGTACTGAATGCTGATCTCAAAAATAGCAGGTTAGTCACGTCCATGCCATAAACCCTAAGGCTGTTACAACGTTGTAACATAAACAATTCTCGAATCCACTGGAACACACACAAAAAATTTCATCCAAATCGGTAAGTGAGTATTTTAAATGATTTTCTATCAAAATTTACTCGCGCGTTGATTAACAAACCGCACTTGAGAAACTAATAAATTCCTTTAAGAAAGAACACCGTGATCGTCTTGGTCGAGACTGGCAAATAGTGTAGAAATAAATACATAAATCTAGTTGAGCGATGTGAATATAAAATCCAAACTCTTAAGATTAGACAGTTCTAAACAGCAGATTGCATTAGATACAATGGAGACCTTGTCCACAAGAAAATGTACATCTGGCACCAGACCTCGTCTTGTTCAAGAGACACTTGAAAGGGAAAGTTAGACAGATCCTTTTTCGAGTGCATTCTCGATAAGGGTGTTTGGATGCTGGACCAGGCCCTCATTGTTTTTCCGAAATCCGGTACAAACCAACGTAGTTGAAGGGCCCAAAATCCTGTATATATACTGGTGCCCTCCGCCACGAAGTGCAGTTAGAAAAGGCAGTGCAATCAGTCAGTCAGTTAGTTGAGAAATCCAGACAAGAAGACACAGACAGAAAAATTAGTTAGTCAGTGAAGAAAGTGAGATTTGAGTCAGTGAGTCTACAGTGTTAGAGTTACTTTATAATGCAGTTCCGTGTCAGTCTTCATTGATAGTCTTTCCAATTCCGATCAAAATACTAAAATCCATGATCAGGTAAATGATTTGTTCTTTCGCACATTCTATTATCTTTAATCAATCCTTTCCAATAACAACCGTCTTACAAAGCGAAAGAATCGGGATCGAGTTACCGGGAATCATATGATTCCAGGTGAGCGATCTTAACCGAACAGGAGTAGCGGCGAGGCGAACATGTTATGAATCCTAACAAACTCCAACACACCCGTATATTTATTCAGTAATTCTGGATATCCAAAAAAACTTAATTAACAACCGTCCTACAAAGCGAAATAACCGGGATCGAGTTGCCGGGAATCATATGATTCCAGGTGAACGATCTTAAGGCACCAGACCACGGTGCGCGCGCGGTAAAAGGGTGTATTTTTCATAATTTTTTTCGGGCAAACGATGAATGATTTTCTTTTTATTCATACGAATATTCAATATATACATATAGAAGACACTATAAAATTTTTTTTATTGGAATCTTAAAAATAGTTTGCGGTGTACGCCGCTTCCAAAAGGACTCTCCGACGAAGTTGCTGCTTGACGGTTGACAGCAATTAGGTCATACGGTTCATCGGAAAAATACAAAAAAAATATATTCATAAACTAGACATATAGATCTATAGCCCTACGTAGGGGAATTTCGATATCTAAAAAAAGAAAAAAATGGCGGACCAGCGAATTTTATTTTCCGTTTTCACAGAGAATTTTCATCGTTTATGGAATAAAAAAAATAGAAGGAGGCCTTTTATAAAAAAAACCCCTACGTGGTGCCATAGAGACTGAAATTTCGAACATTTTAAGACTTAGTAAATGCAAATCGGATGAATAGTTTTTTAAATTTGCTGTCAACCGTGTTGAAAAACGTAGTTTCGAGAAAAACGCATTTAAAGTTTTGCTGAAGGATAATTCGACATACGAACTAAATTTTATATATGTATTTTTTGTTTTCTTTCTCACCATTAATCAGCTATTCCTGGACCATAGAACAGCTCCTCAGCATCTAGAGACGCATCATTTTCTCCGTGTTTTGCACGCAGATAACACTCATGCGTGTTGTGTTCGGCTTCGTGCTCGGCGTCGCATATCCGTTTCTCACCAATATTTAGACAATATTGGTAGAGTGCTTCACCAAGTTTTATTTCCAATATCTCCAATACATTCATGAGACCAATATGACCTTTGTTGAAAAGCATTAAAGTAATATTAGCGGCAGTTTTAACTGTGGGTCTGCCGCTCGGCGATGTCTTTGGCGCAATTTTCCATATAACAGAGTTCAAACACTCGTTATTCTGGTGAAACGCGCCTAGACATTGTTCAAGAAGCTTGTCTTTACCCAGTCTGTACCCGAGACTTGGATTCACCGTAACAGAATCTAGTTGGCCACTGCTTAACCTTTTCGCAGAGCTGCTGCTAGCGCTCTGCTCTTCTCTCTCCACTTTATATCTATTAGGTGGACCCGATTTCGACCGTTTCCTATCACTCCTTCTTGTTGGGCCTCCTTGTTTTTTTCTTTTTTTTTTTGATTTTTTATTCATCACGATACACAGAATACACAATACAAATCGAATGATAGATACGAATCGTCCGACTGCCGAAAAACAACTCACTATTTCGTGTCGGAATCTTCTACGCTTGGTTACCGGGTTTCTATTCAATTCAGTAACGGTAATTTCCCATCTTTTTCCTCCTAGCGAATACAATACATTAACTGAAATATATTAAACTTTAATAATTAAAGGGAGGTTAAAGGTTCATACGGATCAACAAAGGATGGCCACGTAGCAAACCCGTGTAACAACCGCACGTCTGCCGCTCGGTCGGTCGTGCGCTGGGAACGGTTTCACATAAAATGCTGTATCTCCATCAATTTCACGAATTTCTTCACAAAATTTGGCGAGAGCATTCTTAACAAATGCATCATTCAGAAAATGAAAGAAAAAAAAATGAGAAAAAAATTTATTTTACCGTGGTCTGGTGCCTTAAACGAATATGTTATACATTCCCATTTCCATTCCTTGACAAAGTTATAATCCTTTTTCAACCCAAGACGCTTAAGATCAAACACCTGATCAGGTAATATGGTAAAATGAAAGGAACTACTTATTTGTATTAGTAAACGAAACATGTGAAAGTGTCCAAATCTCCGAAGTGAAATACCAAGTAAATCAAGAATATACTCTAGGGTGGTCGTTAAAAATTAAATCTTTTGCGACGCCCCCCAAAAAGTTTACTTATGATGCAAAACCACTGGGGAATTTTTGTTTTTAAATTAAAAACAACACGTGCCTCGAGACGATTTTAGTTACTTTTTTATATAATCACGCTTTTGGGAATTTTTATAAGCATTTTTACAAGAATTACCAAGTACATTTAGTCGAGCACTAAACAGATTTATTAATTAAATGAGGAGACATCATTTTTTGGGAAATTTAGTTAATTTAATATATTTACTTAGCGATAGCATCGTGTGGATGCTGTACAATGATTTGTACTTGCTCGCATTTGTTCGATTTCAAATACATCGTATAATCAAGTTTATGTTAACGAGAAAGCTATTCCAAAGTCACATCCTCTTGTACTTGGCCTATACCTTTGCATTTTCGATGCTTTTTACTGATTTCACTTCATTCGTAGAATATTGTTAAGTATAGTAATGGTTTTATTAAAATACTTGTTTTTAAAGAAATAATGTTTTTAAAGAATAAGGGAATACAGGAATGACGGAATAAAAGAATGTAGGAAAATCAAGGAATAAACGGATCTGATTAATATGGTGATATGATGATGATATACGATGATGTGAAGGAATATACCAAATTTTCCTTTAAACGTTATTTCCTTTTAAGAAATATAGTAATAAGAATTATGTATTTATAAAATTTCAAAGAGTTTTTTGAAGAAGTGATACAAAAAAATCAGAGACTCTTCCGGAGCCAGGAAAATTTCAATCTATAGGTACGTTTCAGGTCAAGTATACAAGGTTCTCGGAGAATGTTAGACATTGTTTAAAAACTTGCATATATTGTGGGTACTACTGAAAAAGAAAATATATTTGAAGGAATTACCAAAATATTAAACATTTAATTATTGCAAGATAGTGCAGGATGTGTATAAGTTTGGTTTTTAAATTCTCAATTCGAAAATTATAATAAACATAGAAGTGTAAAAAAACGGTTTAATTACACAAAAACCATCTTATTAAAAATATCTAAATTGCAAATAATTATTTGTATGAATTGTTGAAGAATGCTTTTGATTTCTAGAAATTTTAGAACTTCAATACGGTCCAATGTATGTATATCGTTGAAAATGTTTTTCAATTTACATACAACAACGTCATCGTGTCCTCTAAACGTACTTATACTTCAACAATCTATTTGAAGAAAAAATAGTTTTTTTGAAATCATGAATTTTTTTATCACCGTAGCATCTTCTGATCTAATTTTACAGTATACCTGAAGAAAACTATACTAATTTCATTGTTAAGATGTGTAGATAATATCATAACACTGTTACAAACAGATACGGAACAATTTAGAGATTCGATATCCAAGATAGTAAAGTTTCAATGCAAAACATGTAACAAAAATTTGTTAACAGTACCGATAACTACACGTTTCGGACAGACACAAACATTTGTTTACTTTATCATGGAAGACCGGTTTATAGAACAATTTGATTACGTACTAAAAACAAGTTTGTAGAAATTTGAAGAGACGCTTTGACATGCATCGAAGTTCTAGAAACTAAATACCTTTTTATAACAATTCAAGTAACCATTATATTAAATTTATAAATTATTGATAACAGTTTGATATTTTCTGAATTATGTACTAATGCGTGCATCACGAAGGTGTCTATCTTTCCCTCTCTTTCGTATAATTCGTTCTCTTTGTGGCGTACTATGGCTCGGGATATCAACAACACTGCATTCGACTGCATACTTTGTCTCTATCTTTCTGAAGCTCCGTCGCGTTCGCACTGGCCAAACACACGAACGTGGGTCGAGCAAGCATGTGTGATAGCACGTTTGACGACGAGGAAGGTATCAATGCGGAATTCATCATCGTACGAATTTGTCTTGCATAAAAGCCTTTCTTTTCTTTGTTCTGTCTGTCGCGCTTGCAGTGCTCGCACTACGAGCGCCGAGAGTGAGTGCGACGGTGTGTCTTTGCCGGCCGCGGCGACTCAATCATTTTATTCGAAACATTTTTCTAATCATTTTATCGGGCATTTAACACTTATGTCCAATATTTGATCGCACAGTGTCGCTGAATTTTAATTATATATAAATGGAATAATAATTAGATGTTTCTTATTCATTCATTTCGTGTTATGTATATCCCCGTGATTCAATATTTCGCGAAATTTATTCCTTATTTACTATATCAATTTATTGAAAATCTATGATGGGATCAAAAATTAGCAAGAAATACTAAATGTCCCATAAAATAATTCGTAATGTCCCGAAGAATATGAATGAACGATCGCGTACGACCATGGCGCACCGACACACCTGAGCTCGGCCATTGTCTGTGAGCCGCGATCGGAGTGCGAGCGCGACAGCCAGAAGGAAGGAAAGAGCGGCTCTTATGCGAGAAAAATTCGAACCATAGCGAAAACCGCGTTTGATGCCTTCCTCGATCGACGATCGCGCTCTCACACGTGCCTGTCCGGCCTAAGGCCGTGTGCCTCGATAGAATGAGTGCGGCGGAGCGATGAAAAGAAAGAGATGAAGTAGTTGTTATCACTTGTTACTATGTTGCGACACACGTCAGAGAGAGAAACGAATTATTAGAAAGAGAGGGCACGAAAATCACCTAGGTGAAACAAGCATTAACAGTTGTGGATACCCGCGCGCCCCCCGTTCCCCGCAGTGAAATCATTTATGCTGTTGATTGTACTTGGCCAGAGACAAGACCTTGTTTCTTGATTTTTCCTGCATGTCTCCAACAGATTACATATAAAAATCTACACTACCGACAGAAAAATTATCGTCGCATGGTATGAAAATCTGTTAGTTCGGTTTGACACCGACAGAACTCGGATAGTCGAAAGTGTGACACTGGAAAAGACGAAGCAGACGACTTATTACATAAAAAAGACGTACTTTTGACATCAAATATCTCGTTACTGGGTGGACCAATGTTTTTGTAATTAGTCTCAATCGACTCGTCTCGACGCTGCCTCTAAGAATATCATCGCACTTTTGGGGAAATTTGCCGCTTTCATGTCGTTTGAACACCCCGAAAACCCCGATCTAATCTTTCCGGAATAGAGTCAAGAGTCTTCTCTCGTACTTGGCCCGAGACAAGACCTTGTCTCTTGATACTATTTACAAACTTCGAAAATCGTGATATGTTATAATGATTGTATGGCTTAGTCGTGTTCGCACGAGTGCTTGATTGAATCTGAAATCTTGTCGTTCCTCCGTCCCCTCTCCTGGTGTCCATGAAAATCAACGTTGTTAATGGGGGTGGAGACAGACACTGTTGATTGGCAGATAATTCGTGTCTCCACCCCTGTTAGTGACCAGGAGAGGGAGGTATGATGTTCCGGCCGCGAAGACGTCGCGACGGCGATGCAGGAAAATTTGGGTGACTCACCAGTGTAGGTAATTCCAGGAACGGACCGCGCCGGGTACTTCTTGGGATCGGTCGCGGCCGGTCCTGGCTGCCACATGGTGAAGTCACCCTTGCTTGAATTTTACCTTTGCTGGCAGGCATGAGTTTTATTACTGCTTTATTGCAGGGTAAAACATCTGCATGCCTACCAGCGTCGAAATCTGGGTTTCTATATTTATGGTTATCCTTGTTAATTAAAATTTCCTATTTGAAATTCGGTGACTGACCGAGGGTTGCTGGTGATTGTTACCTTTAGGAAGGTAACACGAGGTCGCAACAGGCCAGGTTAGGGCCAAACCGATACTGGATGTCAATTTCAGTAGTACATGACAAATACGCCATATAGAAGAAATACATAATATACAAAGAATAACAATAAAAACAAATACTGTAAATAAATGAATAAATAAATAAATAGATAAATAACTAAATAGATAAATAAATATATGAATGGATGAGTGAATAAATAAAAATAAATAAGTATAAATACATAAATAAGTATAGATAAATAAGTAAATAAATATAGTGGATAGATGCCTAACAGATAAAGTAAACGGATTAGTACATAACGAATGAATCCCCAAGAATAGATATGAATATAAAGTATCAGACAAAGGCAACCAATAGATCGTAAGACAAAGAACTATTGGCTGTCAATGCTACAGCGAGCACCCACCCAGCAGTTTTATGGGTTCTCTTGTGCATCCTCCAAAATGTTTGTTACTATTTCAATCTCCGAGGCTAACCTATTTTCCCTGGAGTGATGCTTCTTCCTCCTCTCCACTCTTCTTTCCAGTTCCCCTTTGGCTTTTAACACCGTAATGCAGAAACTGTTAAATTCCTGCCACGCTGCTCTGGAACTCACGATTTTCGCCGCCCACTCTTCCGGTGTGACTAGATTCTGTGTGCCCCATGCTGCAAAGAGCCTATCCCTTTCCAAATTCCACTTTCTGCAGTGCATTATGGTGTGCTCTGCATCATCTCTCCTCTCACATCCAAACCAGCACAAATCGGTCTCAGCCTTCTTTATTCGGTGCCTAAATTCATTAAAGCATCCTTCCACCTGTAAGAGCCTGGGTGGTATAAAAGTTCAGACTCATATGCCCGCATTTCAACCATGCCCTAAGATTAGGAATCCAACGGTATGTCCATCTTCATTTACTAGACTTATCCCAGGTTATCTACCATTTATCCACCGATTTCGCCCGCAGATTTTCTCTGGCCGACCGCATATCGAGATTGCTCCCACTAGTAGAGGTCGTCGTGCTTTTGCTCTCTCTTTCTAAATCCTGCTCTCTTTCTAAGAACTCCGGCGAGTACATACATCGGGTCCTCTGAGACCGTTCTGTATACACAGACCACCCTAATTAGTCCGGACCGCATAGTGCTCCTTATCCTTTGTACATTTTTCTCCAAGGTGTTCTGGACAAACCAAATTGGCGGGGCGTACATGGCAATTGCCTCCAGCGTCATGTACCACAACAGCCGGCGGGGCTGACTGCCCCCCCCCACGTTAAAGAGGGTCCGTGATAATGCTGCCATGACCCGCATTGCCTTGCAAGTAACCGCCTCTACGTGGGCTTTAAAGTCTCCTCTTCGATCTAGTATTACCCCCAGGTATCTAACGGTGTCCTTCAAGATTCTCGCCTCCTCCGGGTTACCCAGTGTAAACTCTTGCGGTACCTTCTTGTTGGATAGAAACAAAGCCTCTGTCTTCTCCTTTGCCAGCTGTAGGCCGTTTCTCCCCATCCAACTATTAATCTTCCTAAGTATCACGTTATATTTTAATCTAATGCCATTTACCGTGTGATCCGTAATTAATACCGCCACATCGTCAGCATAACTTATCATACAACAGCCCTCTGGGAGCCCTAAGCGCAGCAGATCATCGTACACCATGTTCCACAAAAGTGCTCCCAAAATTGATCCCTGGGGTACCCCCATATCCACTCCCCTTTTGATAAATCCTTCGCTGGACAGAAACACAATGGTCCTGTCCTTAAAGTAATTTGTAATTATGTCTTTTAAGTACGTCGGGAAACCCCTAACCTCCATCTCGACTAGAATGCTACACCAACTTATGGAATTGAAAGCATTTTTGACATCCAGACACACCTGAAGGATGTACCTCTGCTTAGTTCTTGCCATTTCCCTAAATTGCCGGACCTTGTCTACTGCCTCGATAGCACTTCGCTTTTTAACAAAACCGTATTGGTTTTCAGCGAAAGGTTTAGCCTCGAGGTGCGAAAATAACCTGTCTCTAATTATCGATTCCAAAAGCCTGGTTCCCGCGTCACTAATACAAATAGGTCGGAAGGCACTCGGGTTCGCGGGATCCTTTCCCTCCTTTCTGATAAGAACGAGCCTAGAACTTTTCATGCGAGGAGGGATAGAGGCCCTTGAAAGGATGCCATTTAGAAATCCTCTAATACTATCTGTGGCATGCAAGGCTAAAGTCTTCCACATGATGGGCGGAATGCCTTCTACACCCGGGGCTTTATTTACCTTAATTTCTTTTGCAGCAGCCTGCACCTCCGAATTCGTTACTGGTGGAAAACTGAGTCCTACCGGAGCCTCCATCGTGTAGGGATCACCTTTCCCTCTGTATATCGGTAATATTTCAGCCTCTTCCAGCAGTGGAAAAAGATGGCGTAGTACAGTATTTGCCCTATCCATTGTGATACTAGGGGCCGGTTGTACACCTTTCATTCTGTCAATAACAATCTTGTAAGGTTTCCCCCACATGTCTCGTTCTAGTTCCTTACAGAACTCCTTCCAGGATTTTTCCTTGCTTTTCTTTATTGCGGACTTTAGACCTGTCCTGCACCTCTTATATTCCACTTCTATGAGTTGGGCAAACTCCGTGTCCCTTACACGGCACCTCTGCCACTTTCTTCTAGAATTTATTACTGTCTTCCTAAGAGCGGCTATTTCGTCCGTCCACCGGTGGTTCCTTTTCCTCCGTCCGTTTGAATGGAACTTCTTCATCGAGGCCACACACGCCTTTTTTACAGACTCTAGAACTCTATCACATTCTCCTGCCCCAAACGAGGTGTCTGGGGGAATGTAGCCTATACCAGCAGTGAAGGCTTCCACCAACTTCTCTTTATCCAGGGTTTTCCAATTCTATATAGGTTTCCTCCTGAGCGAAGTGCTATGGCTTTGGTATGTATCCATATTTAATACGTGTAGCAGATACCTATGGTCGGAGGCCGAGTACTTAGGTAATACTCTACTTTCTACAATCTTCTTTGTCGTCTTGGCATCGCAGGCAAGAAAATCAATTTTCGATGACCCCCGCGTAGAAACGAACGTCGGGCCTCCCTGAGATATAATTGCCTGCAGATTTAAGCCAAGCAGCGCATTTTGTATTAAGGCCCCCCTCCTGTCCGTACATTGGGAACCCCACGCCAGCGCTTTAGCATTTAAGTCGCCAGTAAGGATTACGTTCTCCTCCCCTCTTACTAGGTCCTCCAGTTCTCCCAGGAATTCCTCCACTTCACTCATCGGGATATTTGGCGAGACGTAAGAACTTATTATAAGGGTATCCCCAATTTTAACAGCCGCTGAGAATCGTCCCACAGTCTTTTGTCTGTAACCCAGATCGCTGCAGACCCGTTTTCGGAGATCACCCAATCGCCAGGATTTCGTAAGGGTTCCGTGATGAGTACAATGTCAGTGGGCAATTCAATGGCCGACTGTCTCATCAGATCTTGTGCCAGCCTACAGTGATTTAGGTTTATTTGCAGAAGTCGAAGTGTCTTATCCATTTACACTTTGCATCAATCCTCTGTTGACATAGTCTTTATATATGGGGCAGTTTAACGCACCCGCAACATGCTTATTTTTATCTATTGGTCTTCCCCGTTTCGCACACAAGATACAGTTTGGCTCCGATGTGCATGACTGAATATGGTGCTCCTCACTGCCACATCGTCTGCACAATTCCCTTCCCTTCATGACCGCCTTACAAGCATTTGCCATATGTCCCAGCTCATGACATCTGTAACACCTCAGTACATTAGATAAGTTTTTATTCTGGATACCGCGTACCCGATTTTGATTTTCTCGCCGTCCATAACCCCCTGAGCAATTTTTGCCGAGAGTTCCATGATCAGGGAGCGGTGTCCACTGGGTCTTACTATAGGATCTCTAGCCACTATTGCCATCTCGGCCGGGATCTTAAACCGGTCACGGACGACCTCAACGATCTCCTCTTTTAGACAGATCGGATCAAGATTTCTGAGCTCGATTCTAATCTTTGGGACCAGTGCCCGTGAAACAGTCGAACTTCCAATAGCTTTGTCCACTGCTTCCTTTATTATTTCAAGTTTCTCCTCTTTCTCTAACTTGATGAGGAGATTTCCGGTTCTGGTTTTCCTAACAGAGCGGAGATTTCCAAGTTTGTCCTTGAATTTGTCTACAATCTGTCTAAATAGGTCCGCATATGTTCTTGACTCTGTGCGCTCTACCAGTATAGCCTCCGTCTTCTTGTTACTGCTGTTTGTCCCTCGTTTCCCTTCCCGCTTATTGTTAGGCTTCAGGCCTGTTTCGTTCCGTGTCAGCGTTTCATTTCTCCTTCTCTTCCCGCTCACCTCACTCCATTTCAGGGCAGCCTCCTTTGAGTTTGCATCTGTAGCCTGACTTGCAGTGGTGTCATCCTTATTGATTCGCAGCATTTCCTTCCGAATTTTCTTCCTCTCTTCGTCGTCCAGAGGCGATCTGGTCTTTCTCTTTGCGTTTCCTCCCGCTTGATTTAAGTGTTTATGCGCCAGTATAGTACCAGGTTTACTTCCACCTATCGCCCCTTCATCCTCAGTAGTGTCCGTTAGACATTCGTCCTCGGTACGATCTTCGGCTGATCTCAACCCCTCTTTCCTTCGGAGCTCCATTTTTCCGTGCCCGAGAAAAGGCGAGGTCTGAGATTGCTTCTCAGCAGTTTCCTTCTGTATGGTGTCCTTGGCTTGCTGTAGGAGTACCGTCCGCTCTTCTCCGCTCCTCCTGATCCTTACTCCTAAGAGAAGCCGGCGCACCTCGTTGAGTGACGACGTTTGCGCTGAACACGCATCTTTTATTTCCCTATTTATACTTTTCCCTTTAGTGTGTGCAAAATTCTCTATTTTTGACGCACTCTTCAGTGCGTTTCTCAGAATATCAAGGGCCGTATTGATATCTCTAAGGAGCCAGTCTTTTTTCTCCGAAACTACCTGAGAAGGGTGGCAGGGAATGGTACCGACATCCAGGAGTCGCCTCTGCGTACATGTCAGCGTAACTTCCGCTGCATCCTAACACGCGAGGTATTGCCAGTGGGTATACCCGTACTATCTAACCTTATAAACGTGGTGTTGCCACCCACCGGGGATCTTGGCAATCTCCTACGCGCTGCGACTGGGGACTCCTCTATTGCAATTATTTCCGGGCAATCCCTTTCCGGGGTATCGGATGTCGACAGATTTCTCTCCAATCGAGAACCATCCCCTTCATTAACGGGTTTCTGGTTATCTTTCCTAAGCCCTATCCTCAGTGGAGGGGTGCCACTCACTTCCCTTGCAATTTTATTATTATTTTTAGTTTTTTGTGTATTCTCCATGTTGCTCCCACGATTGGGGTCGGACGTATAAAACAGCAACTACCGCCAGAGCCGCCCTTGGGAGTGGGGGGCCTACAATACAACGGGGTTCGGCCTGATGCCCCGAGGAGTCGTTTGCGACCGAGCATATTTTGCGAAGTCCCCTCGGTCACTCAGCCCTCAGCACGTCCTCCCACTTTGGCTTGGGACTCGTGTAAAGAGTGTGTGTGTGTGTGTGCGTGCGTGCGTGCGTGCGTGCGTGTGCGTGTGTGCGTGCGTGCGTGCGTGTGCGTGTGTGCATGCGTGCGTGCGTGCGTGTGTGTGTGTGCCTCGATAGAATGAGTGCGACATAGCGACGAAAAGAAAGAAATGAAGTAGTCATTATCACTTGTTACTATGCTGCGACACACGTCAGAGAGAGAGAGACGAATTATTAGAAAGAGAGGGCACGAAAATCACTGAGGTGAAACAAGCATTAACACGTGTGGATACCCGCGCGCACCCCGTACCCCGCAGTGAAACCATTTATGCTGTTGATTGTACTTGGCCAGAGACAAGACCTTGTTTCTTGATTTTTCCCGCGTGTCTCCAACAGATTACATATAAAAATCTACATTACCGACAGAAAAATTAACGTCGCATGGTACGAAAATCTGTTAGTTCGGTTTGACACCGACAGAACTCGCATGATCGTTTGTGTGACGCTGGAAAAGACGAAGCAGACGTCTTATGGCATAAAAAAGACGTTCTTTTGACATCAAATATCTCGTTACTGGGTGGACCAATGTTTTTGTAATTAGTCTCAATCGACTCGTCTCGACGCCGCCTCTAAGAATATCATCGCACTTTTGGGGAAATTTGCCGCTTTCATGTCGTTTGAATACCCCGAAAACCCCGATCTAATATTTCCGGAATAGAGTCAAGGTCTTGCCAGACGTGTTCTCTTGTGCTTGGCCCGAGACAAGACCTTGTCTCTTGATTAATTGGCTAATTTTCTTGCAGGTGAAGTTCTACGACAATTTAACGAATTCATGTAATATTTTCTAACGTACCATCTCGAAAACTGCCTAAAGCTTTCAATATTTCTACGCATTTTTTTATGCTTTCAAATTTAGTTCTGAATTCGACAATATAAACGCCAAGTGCTAGTGCGGTTGAATCTTGCCCATCGTGGAACCGCTCGATTCGCGAAAATCGGAAAAGTCGCACGTTGCGCACTCTGTCTCTTCTTACCGTGCGCCCGTCTTGAAATTGCGAGTTCCGTGGCGGGAACTTTGATGCCGCGGCTCTCTGAAGATAGGAGTTTCCGTTTAACCGTCGAACTTTGCAGAAACGAAAGGTATGCACCGTTTTTCACGCGCTCTCGCGTCCGCAGTATGTACAAGTGGCCCAGAAAATCTTGAACCATCTCAGGGGAGTAGTGCGGCGAGGGGATTGATTTTGCCTCGCGCGATTCGTTTGTCGTGACGCGGCGTCGTGGCGGGGCACAAAGGCAAAGTCAATCCCCTCGCCGCACTAACCCCTGAGATGGTTCAAGATTTTCTGGG
Source organism: Mimumesa dahlbomi (assembly GCA_917499265.3). Taxonomy (NCBI): domain Eukaryota; kingdom Metazoa; phylum Arthropoda; class Insecta; order Hymenoptera; family Crabronidae; genus Mimumesa; species Mimumesa dahlbomi. The sequence continues at coordinate 1,157,857 of OU824118.1, read as the reverse complement.
CGGCTCGTACTACGTTTAACTGCGGGCTCGTTTCTTTGCGTTTCGCGATCCTCCTGCGAGCGCCTCGTCTAATCGATTGATTGATCCTTTTGCGTTTTCGAGGTTTTATAGTCACCGATATCTCGTCTTTCCAACGAGTACGAGCCGCGTACGCGGTTGTTATGTTGCAAAGCAATCCTGTATACATACTCGTATGTGTAGAGGAAACGAAATTTAATATAATACAATAACTTGTTGGAGGCGGCGGTGTTTGCTCCCATTTTATTTTTGCGCTACATCCTGCAGTCCCACTCCAACTCCTACAAATATTTAAGCATTGAAATGTGTGTTGTTCAATTTCAGGCTCGTTGAAATTTTTATTTCACCGAGTTTTTGCGGTTAATGCACCGCTCATTGAAATTTCTCCGCTAGAACTATTTTGTATTAAAAATTTCATTTTTTCCATGTGTTAAAATATCTGCGGTTTCAGATTTTGCGGTTCAATATTTCATGTATTGAAATTTTGGGGGTATAAAATTTCTCTGCAGTAAGATTTTTGTAATTCGAAATTTCTCACATTGAAGTTTTTGCGGTTCGAAATTCCTCTGTACCGAAATTTTCACGTGTGGAGTCGCTCACGGTTTGTAATTTCTGCGTGTCGAAACTTTTGCGTTTCGAAACACATCCTCCCTAAAGTTTAATAAGAGAAACCTCACGAATTCCGTCTGCTACAACGAAATTAATTACAGCTTAAACGTATGTCAGATAAAGTTCACTGAAAACTTCTGCGATAAAACGTTTCCCCTAAACGAAACTGTCTATAATTTCTCTCTCCTTTCCACAAGTTTCCATTGTTTCATTTGCGGAATTGGTACACTCTCTGAATATTCTTCTGTTCACGAACGCTTCTCGCGTAGTGATGTAGACGCGGCATAATGGACGGTACTTTGACGGAATACGCAATGCGTGCAGTAGCCAGTGATTCCCGATAGTAATTTCGTTATTAATTTAATCGTGTTGAACGTTAATTACGTCAGCTGCAAACTGCTTGCACGTCGTAAATTATACGCAGTTTGAATAATACATAATCACTGAACATCTGACGGAAAATTGATTTCTCTATTGCTAAATTGGATTCTGGGTCAGGAAGAACTTTGATAAAGTATCTTTTTTTGTCTTTCAATTGGGATTTATACTTAAGCGAGCAGTGTCAAAATGCCAATGTATTTTTAAGAAACGTTCGCAATTTTATAAATCGAGATATACTTATGTTTCTCAAACTAATAATAAGCGTTAAAATATTTGTTTACTCGCTGTTGATAACTTACCTTTACAACTTAAGGGATTCTAAGACACAATTTACGAAAGTAATGATCAATTGATATTCTAAGCTATAATTACCTGTTAAACTTGGGAGTATTTGTTAACAATAAATTTCAAACATATACATTATTTACATTTATTTTTATTTCCACCATCGAATAGCCAAATTAAAACTTACAAAGGTCTACTGATCAGTATGTGGTGGGGAATGGTAGGTGGTCCGACGGAATGAAAGAAATGTAAGTTAAAATAAAAGACTGTATTCAATTGACTGATTGACAAGAGGAGGGCGATTTTCTTAGACGAGAGTTGACTGATAAGTGAAGTGTGATGCAGCCCCGCGAAGGCGGTTCAGGCACCACCTCGCTCGGTCCCACGGTGGGACCGCGACATCTAGGCGCTGACGCTGGGCAATCCGCGATAAGGATAGCGTGAGAACGTCGTCTCAGCACTCTTAATGATAAGGGTGGCGAGAAGTCGTCACAAGTATAATTCTATATCGCTAAATTACCGCGAAAAGTGACCCGTTTTCCGCAAAGTAAACGTGATTTTCTCACAGATCTGCAACATTTCAAGCTGACGCAAGCGCACTCGGTCGAAGGATTAAATTTGATATCGCGATCAGTCCGCGCGTCGGATTGACGGCAGCCGACGCACGGATACGATAAAACAGCGTTTATCGACATGTCGTTGGACGTTTTACCCACTATGTAACTCGTTTTTCACCGGTCGTCCATCCGAGGTCGTCATGCCGATATGTGCATTGCAGCATCGCGACGCGTCGGCAAGTGCCAGCCGGTTCTGTATGTCACGTGTAGAATGTCACGGATACGCGAAACGTTGCACATATAGGCGGCAACTTAGAGCCGACAAGATTCCGCGGGCGCGAAGCCAGTTTTGACGCGGCGCGTTTTTTATAATTATTCAAATCGCGATGTTTAAACGCGTTGCTTGAGCAGCGACGTGTCTACCTCGCTGTTTTTATTTTACTTGGAATGCAGATGGTACAGCGGTGGTCGAGGGAAAGTTTGAATTTCACTCGGAAAAAAAATACCTTATCGCATTTTCCGGTCGACGCCTTTTCTCGCTTGGTGTTTCGATGCGAGGGAATTCTTTCTTAGTTTGGGATGAAGAAGGTGCGAGGATTGGGTGCCACCGACTTCTTATCGTGTCGCTATTTCACAAAGAGAAGATATTTTAGTGCGTCGACATTTTTTGTGGTCAAAGTTATTTGGCTTTGAAGTTTCGAAATTTAGTGACATACTTTGAACTAATTAGAATCGATGATGCATCCATGCGAAACGTACTAACAATGATTAAAAGCCGATGCAAAGTGCTACAAAAAATCTTTACGCATAAGATTACTTTTATATCCAATTTTGAACATCTAAATATGTACCGTTTTTTAGGTCGCATTAACATCTTAGACTTGTAACAACATTATAACTGTTACATAATTACAGCTTTTTCAGCTTGAAAAATATCGTTTTTGGTTTCGTTACGTTACTCCATTTAACGATGTTACTTTCATTTAATTTTTTGATGATTCTCTTAATATTTCTCGTTGAAACCGTAACGAATCGAAATAAATACAAGGTATAGGTAAATCCATAAATTCCTATTAATATCGAATGTTTACATTTATATGCTACGTGGTGCCATGAATTTTCACAACATTCTGGATCAGGATTAATGATAGTCCGTGTGTTTTATTTGATCCATAATGATTATAAATACGGCCGATATTTTATTTGATATTAATTGTTTTTCTTTTGAAAGTTTTTCGTTTGAGACAAATATTATATATTAAATTTTATAAAATAGTTCTCCTTAACACCGCGCCCGTTTTTATTTTCTGCTATTCTTTATTCAACAATAAAGAGAGCTTGTTGTTGTAGCTGGTAATAGCTATATCATCGTGCTGCTATATAAACTTGTTGAACGTTCTGACAAATTACGATAATTCTAATCCCAAGAATAAAAGAATATCTTATGTGTTAATGATAATAGAAAAATTCAAATCGGAGCCCGTTAAACGGAAGCTTTTAGCCATGTTTATGACAAAAAATGTGTAAAGTAATTAACAGCTCTCTTTCAATTATACAGGGTGTCCCATTTTAATCTTTCCACTCGATTATCTCGAAAAATATTAATTATTCGAAAGATACTCTATTTAAAGGAGGACATTCAATGGTGGACACTGTTTTTTCGTAGGTGGAGGCTAACCTTTGTTTTTTTAAATGGAACTGTAGCATTTTTTTACGCTAGACACATAGCCTAACCCAAAAAATGATGTCTCCTCATCTAATTAATAAATCTGTTTAGTGCTCGACTAAATGTACTTGGTGGCCCGCTTTTTACGAAGGTTCGATGATGAAAAATAAGCTTAAATAGTTCGGGATGTTCGACATTAAAAGAGAGTTGTTCAAACACAGTATAAAGCGGCCTTCTTATTGTGTTGAATGAAAATCCTCTAAATATCTCATTACGTTTCCTTTTATGTTATCATCAATCGTTGAAACACACGGCAATATGCATGTATAATTTTCTCTCAGACACATCCAGATTGTTAACTTGTTAAATTTTTCCACTCAGATGCATCCAGATTGTTAATTTAGAAATGAGTACAAATATCTGTAACGTTACATTTTGGACATCAAGCTTCGTAAAAAGCGGGCCACCAAGTACATTTAGTCGAGCACTAAACGGATTTATTAATTAAATGAGGAGACATCATTTTTTGGGAAATTTAGTTAATTTAATATATTTACTTAGCGATAGCATCGTGTGGATGCTGTACAATGATTTGTACTTGCTCGCATTTGTTCGATTTCAAATACATCGTATAATCAAGTTTATGTTAACGAGAAAGCTATTCCAAAGTCACATCCTCTTGTACTTGATCTATACCTTTGCATTTTCGATGCTTTTTGCAGATCTTTCGTATAAACATTTTTTCGAATAAGTAATATTTTAGAGATAATCGAGTAGAAAGATTAAATGGGACACCCTGTATAAATGAGCACTTTATTCTGCTTTGTGTGGTTTACAGATTACTATCTGCAGCAAAAGTTTACAAGTAGTTGTGTTTATACAAAAGAATTCACTTAATTACGTATTTACTTTAATTATAAAAATTAAATAATTAAAAACTTTACGTATTAAGGGTTTGCTCGAGAAGATTGCAAGAGCAGTGCGGCCATTCTGTGCGAAGTTGTTGAAAAAAAGAAACAGGTATCTTACAAGTCTGTTGGTTGAATAAATAATCTGTGAAGTTAATCTGAGAATAAAATTAGAAATACCTTTTTGAAACTACTTCCCATTTTCAGGAAAATCAGATATTCAGACGAAATATCGTAGCATTTGTATTTGGCAATAATTTTGATTTTTCATTCGTCGAGTTGAGCACGACAGATTTGAACAATTTTCTATCTGGCATACGTTCCATATAAATATATTGTTTTTCACGAAAAATACTTAACGCAAATCTAATTTCCAAATTCATACAATTCCGACCGCTGCAATGCTAACAATAAGTAAAAAACTCTAAGCTCCTCCTACTTTTACCCGAAACACCTTTTACGGTATATTTATGGTATTTAGTTACAGCGTGTTGTAATTAGAAGAAAAATCTTCTAATGCCTTTATCACGCGACGTACACGTGACTTCTGCGTAGCGGGAAATTGAACACAGAGAACCCGCGTAATTGTAGTCGACTTGCGACTAATTAGGACAGTTAGATTGATATACGAATATACATATGTATTTTAATACTGAAGAAAAAATGTTGATTCCGCGAATGTGTCCGCGGAAACGGATTTGTTGAGATTTAACCAAGTTCTCACGTGAAACAGGGTGTATCTTATTTGTGTTTGTTTTTACTGTGGCTTTTACACTTTTACCAGATATTACTGCCGCATTACATTTTCGGGAAACAGATTTGGAATCACAATTTTCACATATGTCAAAATTTCTTTTTTTACATGTGTACATGCATACGCGATTTAACGCTTTTTGCCTGAAATCGGACTAACAAATAATACATCTGTGTGGAAACGTTCAAGGCAGCTGTGTTAATCCATATTATATATGATATTTCAGGATTTGTAAAATAATATTTTTTCTATTATAATCGTATAAAATTTCTCCATAAGTTTATATTCCTCCAACTCTTTACGTAAACTTTGTATAAAAAAAGATTCTTAAAATTACCAATTACAGTTTTACAGCTAAAATTATCTTATTTTCGCAAACGTTTGTCTGTCACTGGCAATCAATTGAATTAGTATCTTATTTCAGAAGGAAAATGACTGCGCTTCTTTAGATTCCAGGAATTGTTACCAGTAGAATTTCTGTAATTTTTAGAATGTACCAAAATTAGCAAATGCTGGAAAACAGTTATTAGACTCGGATAGATCTCAAAAATATCGTACGCCTCACTTTAATTAAGTTGTAATTGAATTTCATTTGACATATTGCAAATGTGTTGCAAGAATTTAAGCATAGTGTGAGTCATTTTGGGCACTTTTGCATCAACATCTTAATACTTCACCATCTTCTATGTCGATTGTCAATTAACCACTAATCTCTTTCGGTGATCATTTCGCCAGCAGACGTTCTATATTTGTTCAATACTGCTTAAGGATTTACGATTAGGTCTAATCCTCACAAGAAAATAACGCAATGGAGTATACAGATAACTCTCAAACCACAATAGATACAGAAATCATAAAAATACCAATTGATTCAGAAACCTCAAAGTTTTCGAAAAAAAAATATAAATTCAATGCAACTTTTTTTTAAATTGTTGAAAAAATGTTTTTATATTTTTAAACTTAAATTCCGTCCAAAGTTTGTCTTTAACTTTTTTTTCATCATTATCGAAATGTCCTCTAAACATAACTTTCAGCGGCATGATGCAGCAAATATTTAATATTCTGAAAATTCCTTCAAATGGGTATGTTTTTCGACGTTACCTATAACATATTAAAATTTTACTAAAATCCGTGACATGACGGAAAAAATCTTGATCACTTGACTAGGTCGCACCATACATATGTAGATATAAACGCATATACATTAAAATAATAATTTCGAAGTGGCCATGCTCTATAAATATATCTATAGATTGATATTTCTTTACGGCGATATATCTTTATGTTTACATTACCACGTGACGAATTTTCTTTGCATTTAAAATTCTTGTTCGTCGCGAATTTTAGTGAATTAAAGTTTCTACGACGATACATGTATGTATGCCTTGCGATTTCAACGTGTCAGATTATTCTATTCATTCGAATTTCGGCGCGCAAATGTTTATTGCATTAAAAATTCTGCGCAAATTCTGCGCACCGAAAATTTTCACACATTCAATTTTTTACCTGCCAAATATTTATACATACTTACCCCAATTATTGTCGATTTATCTTCGCGTTTAAATATCTGCGCGATTAACGGTAAGGTTTTTTTAATTTCTTTGAAATAAAAATTTAATATTCAGCCTTAAAATTTCCTCCCACTAATTATTTCTATAGGTAAGTATACATAAGTATTTAATATCAGCGGCAATACTTCTACGCATTTCAATTCCTGCACTCGAAGTATTTCCGTTTTAAAATTTTTACGTACGACGTATGTATATCTAGTCGTCAAAATTGTTATAGCTGGAAATATTCATAGATGTATCGATATTACTATTAATCACATTTTCTTCCGCATATACAGGGTGTAACATATCATCGGGGACCCTATTTCAGGATCGATAGTACACACCAAAAGGTGAAAAACGGACCAAGAAAGTTAGGTCCGAAAATCACCCCCTATCGAGATACGACACCATTTGTAAAAAATTTAAAAAAAATTTTATCTCCGAAATGGTAAGTCGGAGAGGAGCGGTTTTAATTGCAATATAACCAGAGAAGATCAAAGAAAACAGAAAAAAATATAATTGCTGCGGTTATTGCTGTTAAATAGCATTTATTCTTGTTTAATCCAAACAACGTCGATTACCTATATCGTAGCAGGTTTGTAATAACTTGGGAAACATTAAGGGCATTCACTAAATCTTTCTTTGCGTAGATAGAGATATTTTTTTTCGTAAACTTTGGTCTCTTCCGGTTATATTGCAATCAAAATCGGTCCCCTACGAAGTAACCATTTCGGAGATATGATTTTTTACAAATTTTTTACAAATGGGGTTGTATCTCGATAGGGGGTGATTTTCGGACCTAACTTCCTTGGTCCATTTTTCACCTTTTGGTGCGTACTATCGATCCTGAAAAAGGGTCCCCGATGATATGTTACACCCTGTATTGTTTCGTCATCCAGTTTCGGCACTGGCGATTTCTGATCCTGCTGATGTAGCGTGTGTTTAATAATTCGATTATCCCAAGTGATTCTGGCACATCTTGGATTAGCTTGCTTCCGATTTTCCCGTTACACCTGCAATCATTGTACATCTGAGGAGGGTTGTTCTCCTAGTTTAACCTAATGCTTTGTAGGTTTATATGTCACGCTGTTGCACAGTGGCGTCGAATAAACGATTGTTATGAGTCACGTTAAGCACCTTGATTAAGTAATCGAAATTTATTTTAATTCGATGATTCCCAATCTAGTATCTGACGAGTGAACATGTTCAGTACTAAACATTCAGAAGTGCGTGGGAATAATTTTGTTAGAAATGTATTTTTGTTAATCGATAATTGAACTTTTCAGACTACAAACTTTATAACGATATAATAATATCATTTACAATAAAATAGAATATTATAATAATATAATATTATTGGACAGAAGTAGTTGAAAGTAATACTTCTTTTATGGGAAGACTTTCAGTTCCACATTTTTTAGCTTTACCGCCCTTGTTTTGGGATCTATTTTTATTAGATAAATGAATAAATATTGAAATATCTTATTTGTACAAGTAGAGATGCGATAATTCGTTACGCTTACCTTATGACAAGTTTAACTTAACATTTATGTCGGCAAAAGCATAATGAGCAGTTTAAATCCATTTTTTAAACTGTACATATAGTGTACAAAAAACAACAATCAAATTGAATACAATAGAATAACATTATTTAAATTAGAAATTTGTACGTGTGTCAATTTAATTCGATGCACTAAAGCTAATTATTCCATTCATAATAGAAATACTTATTTCACTTTTTCTAACTCAAAATAAAATGTTCTGAAAACAAATAACTCAATAACAAAGTGTAACAGTGTGGCCAACCACACCACCTCCAACTTAAAACGTATGCTTGGTGTTGGAAAAATGTTATTTTATTAATAGTTGTGTTTGTATCTCAAATACCAGTGTTAATACTTCATTTGCATTGTTACATATACAATTAACTGCACATAATTACCTGGAATTAATTATGCGTATCAAAAACAAATGTTCCCAGTTGATTATCTGTGTTAACAGAAAGAATTGGTATTAAATGAGAATCGTCGCTCTAAAATTGAAAGCCTTTTGTTTACCAAAGAAAATCTGTAACAAGTTGTACTGTCAAATAGGGGATTAATGCACTCTGCGAGCGAATATTTTCCATGTAACCGTTCCCCTTTTAAACGTTCGTCGACGGAACTTTCCGATATAGCGCGGATTTTGACGTTTCAATGTAGTTTATTGCGCCCCCGATGGTTGTCTTCTTCCATCACTGATACTGAGATAAATACGCCTGTAATAAATGCGAACGAATGTGGTAAACACGAGCGTAATTGCGATTTGATGAATTCCTGCGCGAGAATGCAAATTGTTTGGCATATGAATATTCATTCGGACGAATTTTATTTTGTGCGACCAGTGCCGTTTTTGTTGACATGATATTTGAAAGGACTGGCTGGGAAAATTAAACGACAGACGCGTGTATGGGATTGGGATAACAGTTTTAGACAATTTTTGAAATTCATTCGAATCCCGTGGTGTTCGCGATTTATGATCTTCGATTTAGAAAAAGCTTGAATGTTGCAAAGTTGGCGGTGTGGTATTTAAACCTCAAAATTTGTATGTTTTCGAATGCATGCGCCGAAAAATGTTTTTAATTTGTAACTGATTCATCTTGGAATCTTCACGCACAGAAGATAAGTATTGCCGCAGAATTTTAACCCTTTCACCGCTGTTGAGGACGCAATGAATGATCTCTTAAGCAATTAAAAATTCCCTTTGAGCTATAGGGCATAATAGATGTTAATGACATTCCATACAAATGCGCAGTTACTTGGTTGGCCCATTAGTGGCAGTTTGTTTTGCATAAATGCGATTGTCATCGACGTATCAGTTCAGTTGTAATTCTGACTCCGAAGGGAAAGGGTCCGCAAGGATAAGTGGCGTGTAAGAGTAGCCATGTTGTAAATTCCAGTTTATGAGTAAGTGCGGCTTTCGGTCGTGATGGGGTGTTTTCGTGAGTCTCTCGGCTGTCGCGATTACCTCGTGGTGAGGTGTGATGGCAACACCAAATGCTGGGAAATGCCCGGCACAACAGAGTTCCTCCACGCTTCCGGAAACCATCGGGATGCAATGGTATCTTTTTCGTGGCAGGAAGCGTTGGGAAATGCCGAGCGCGCCAACACCCGCATGATAACGGAAGCGCGACAGCGTGGAAGAGCCTGAGACTCACTTAAACACTTTCCAAACGTCAGAGTAGCCAGAACTTACGTACGAAGGTCTACAGGGGGACCGAGAATTTGTTTGTTGCCGGTTTATTACGGTCATAATATGCGAGCCGCGGGTCAACTAATCCGTTACGCAGGTACATAACAAGTCGTGACCCGCGAACCGCCATGTGCGGCGGTATCATGCCAGTCGTAGAATGGGATGTCCCACATCTGTTATCTCTACGGCGGTCAGGTCAGACACATCCTTCGAGCCGGAGGTCTGAACTAGCGGTCGGCAATAAAAACGACAAATTCTCGGTATTGTAAATCTATGGTTATTTTAGCCGGAACCGTTTCGTTGGAATTTGTGGAAAAAAAGGGGGGGGGGAGTGAAGGTTTCGTGGTGACGCTAAGGGAAATCCAAATCATTCGGCAACGTGATTTCGAAGTGCGAACTATACGAAATAAGTGATGTCGAGTATACAACCGAGAATGAAGCGTCTTCGCGGCGGCGGCGGCGCACAGTGGGTCCAAACGGCGAAAACAGGGATATCGGATCAAAAAATAAAATTTTCGATATTTGGAAAACTAATGATTGGGTTACGTTCAGAAATGTCTGCCACATACGAAACTAACAATATTTTTTTCATTAACTAACAAGAACATTGTCAAAATGAGGTTTAAAGTTGCTAGTTGGCCGTTCGCGCGAATATTCGACCGCGTGAATCGATATACACAAACGACAATATCTTCATAATGGATTGGTCGATTCTCAATTATAAATATAGAAATCGAAAGAGAAAGGATCAAGGATTGCGCTCGTGTTCATAGTTTTGCCCATTTGCAAAAATTCTGGATGTGAGACGTTCAGAAAAACAATGTCCCTCAGAAAACAACTTTCAAATATTCACTTAGACTTTTAAAAAAAGTCTCAAAAGATCGCGGGGTTTGCTTTACATCACCGTATTCGGCGTTTCTTCTAGTTTAATACCCTGTCAAAATCACATCCGTGCGCATCCGAGGTTGGAAGTTATTAAACATTAACACATTGCGTACGGCGCTCTGTTCGCGCGACGCGCTCCGAGGGCCCGCGCATTTTTAGTCCTATATGTAATGGTTATAATTTTAACGCTCTCAGAAAGTTGACATTCATTTTTTTTGCTCATCATTTGTTAAGGGGATACGCAAGACTTCGTTACCCTGGTAACGTAACAAGAAAGTCTATTTTTAGTTCCTTAAATCGTCGATTGAGTCGAAAAAACTGAAGACGAGATTCTCGTCTCCCGGCCTCAACGTTCGGTTTGCTAAAGACGAGAATTCTCGTCTCCCGTACGCAATGTGTTAACTATTGCGTTGCGAGCGCGCCGAATGCCCCTGAGTCGAGTATTCGAGCGCTAACGTGGTATCGGTAACTGCTACAGTCTTCACTTACTCCTGTTTGAAGAGAAGAAAATTCTTGGTCGTCAGTATATTTCATTGAACACTACAGGGAACATAAAATAAATTTGAACGCCTATGCATTATGATATATATTCATAGAAGCGTAAACATATTTTTCAGCCCCCTGTAATCAGAAATAATAAATAATGTTATGAAATTGACCTGTAATAAAAAATAATGTAATATCATACATTTAAAAAAAAGGGAGAGTACATATTTTCGACACTATTCACTTTCACTAAATAGAACTACACAAAATGCACTTTTGACACATTACACTTCACACTTTGTCTTCGTCCAGGTTCATTTCTTCTGTCACTTCCTCTTCGGTTTCACTCTCTGCAGCTCTGCTTACAGCCTCAATTGCTTGTAGTAGATCGATTGCTTCCGGAAACAAATTATGTTTATTTTTGCTCCGCAAGTACGGCCGTATTGCGGATATATAGGGATCGGACGATATCAATAAATTATGCAAAATATCTTCATTGGTAGCACTTCTAGCATATTTGCGTGAATTGTGCTCACGATAGATTTTGAAATCTTTATTGCGGCCCTCCTGGGCTTCTTCAGACAATTGCCCAATCGGGACTAATGATTTTGCAATAATTTCCTCACCATGCAGCAAAATTTTATGGACAGTAGCCGGCATGTAGTACCATCCGTACTTTTCTACATACAGTTCTGCCGTATTTTTTGCATATTCGCCAAATTTTTTGGCGTCAATATGCTCGCCACATGCAATGACTTGCAGTATGACAGCGAACCGATAAATTAATGTTTGTGCTACACCTGTAATTCTGGCCGTTTTCTGCGGATCTTCAAAAAATCTTCTTCCAGTGTTTCCATCGTTGGTGGTCCCTGTTCCTTGTTTCACAACATCGATGATAATCCCCACGTCCCTGCGGAAATCTTTTTGTATTCTCTTCTTTCGTTCCGCTTGCATTATCTTAAATTCTGGTGTGCTGGCCGACCACTTCTTAAAGACCTGATTATATGCTATCTGTAACAAGCATTCGAAGCATCGGATCCATGCATGCAAGGAACTCAATCCAAATTTATAATAATCTTCCGCTAGCTGTTTCATGGAGATGAGTTCCAAATTATTCATCTCCGCTGGTTTTGCGTTACAGATGTAGCACCTCATGGAACTTGTATCTAACAAGGCATTATAAATTTTTCCGTCTATCATCGTCATACATAATTGATGCGTGATAGAGTGTCTTCCATATTCCGTTGCTTTTAATTTTGCAATTTGACTTTCCATGTCTTTTATAAAATTCTTAATTGTGGCTACTGTCTCTTTTTCAAATGTAAAGGCTATGGGTCGGCAAAATCGGGTCGTTGAAGTATAATTATTGTTCCAAATTACTTCATTCGTGTCCCTGTCATATAATTTAATGGGGACCAACGTTGATAAAAAGACACTTGACTCATCCACATTTGTGTCGCTTGCAAATCGTTGCTTATATATACTCTGACCCGATGCCCCATCGCAGCCCCATTTGCTGAGCAATGTAAAATTTTTGTGTTCCGGAAGCACCTCGGTTTGGGCCAGTAATATCCTGGAAACTGTATGATCTAATAGGACTTGTAGTTCTATTTTAGCACCTTTTTCGTCAACTACAGTAGCCTGCTTCTCAGGATAACAGTGCATTTTAGCCTGTTGTATTCGCTCATACGATGGATATATCTGGCTTTCTTCTTCGAGGGCTGCTTTCCTTAGACAGCTGTACTGAAATTTCGTCAATTTTAACGATGCAACGATCCCTAAAGCCTTATCTGCGGAATAAACTTTTCGTTCTTCTCTCTTCTCGCAGAATTTTCGCACATTATTTCTTTCTTCGGGATGGTTCAATAGGTAATCCAAAATTTTTGCAATATCTTCCTTATCTTCCGTCCTTGCTTTAATTTTAGCAGCATACATCAATTCTTCAGTCGTATGCTCACCACGAATTGTTTCGGTTCTGCGATACAACTGTCTCCTCGAATAAGTACTGAAATCCTTTTGGGTATGTTGTGGTTGATTCTGCACAGTTTTCATTGACTGTGGTATAACAAATTCTTTATCTAACCACGTCTTCTGCTTTTCTAAAAATATAGCCTCGTTATATGAGCACTGCATCCAACGAACATGTAGTGCGCGAATAAATTTACGTAACGACACTCTTAATTGTCGTTTTATATGGTCCGTAGTAACAGCATATTCTCGAATTAGTGTGGATTCCAGCACTTCAAAGTTTTGCAAGCCTTTTCTTCCTAGCTGCCTTTGATGAAAAAAGCGTCTCGGTTTGTACTGAAGACCATTTTTAAAGTCTTGAAACTTGAAACTTGACTTTACACTTGACTCTTCACACTTTACACTTTACACTTTACACTTTACACTTTACACTTTACACTTTACACTTTACACTTCACACTTTACACTTTACACTTGACACTTCACATTTTACACTTTACACTTTACACTTTATACTTTACATGAATGTTCAGCACTTTAATGTAATACAAAATATTTGTAATAAATGTACACGTGCTAATTAATATTTTCGTTTTCAATATCTGGAATTTGTTTTAGCAATTGCTTTACAATCGAATGATCAAGCATTGCTGAGCTCTCGTCTAGACTCGAAGATCAACCGTCATCGAGTTTTGATTGTTTTACTTGGATACGTATGCATTACATTGTACGGTTTCAAACCTTATCTAACACAACGTAAAAGAAACAGTTTGGTTGCTATGAAATTCAACGGTTAAATCCGTTGAATATTCCAAGGCTCAAATACTTTTACAAATTGCAGGATATTGGCAAAGTGTAATATGTAAAATTGCGTTGTGTACAGATTATAAATAGTAAAATATGATGTATTGACAATATACTGTTAATACCTTTTTCTCTTCCATACAATAAATAATACTACATTATTTTCTATTACAGGCCAATTCATAACATTATTTATTATTTCTGATTACAGGGGGCTGAAAAATATGTTTACGCTTCTATGAATATATATCATAATGCATAGGCGTTCATATTTATTTTATGTTCCCTGTAGTGTTCAACGAAATATACTGACGACCAAGAATTTTCTTCTCTTCAAACAGGAGTAAATGAAGACTGTAGCAGTTACCGATACCACGTTAGCGCTCGAATACTCGACTCAGGGGCATTCGGCGCGCTCGCAACGCAATAGTTAATGTTTAATAACTTCCAACCTCGGACGCGCACGGATGTGATTTTGACAGGGTATTAAACTAGAAGAAACGCCGAATACGGTGATGTAAAGCAAACCCCGCGATCTTTTGAGACTTTTTTTAAAAGTCTAAGTGAATATTTGAAAGTTGTTTTCTGAGGGACATTGTTTTTCTGAACGTCTCACATCCAGAATTTTTGCAAATGGGCAAAACTATGAACACGAGCGTAATCCTTGATCCTTTCTCTTTCGATTTCTATATTTATAATTGAGAATCGACCAATCCATTATGAAGATATTGTCGTTTGTGTATATCGATTTACGCGGTCGAATATTCGCGCGAACGGCCAACTAGGAACTTTGAACCTCATTTTGACAATGTTCTTGTTAGTTAATGAAAAAAATATTGTTAGTTTCGTATGTGGCAGACATTTCTGAACGTAACCCAATCATTAGTTTTCCAAATATCGAAAATTTTATTTTTTGACCCGATGTCCCTGTTTTCGCCGTTTGGGCCCACTGTGCGGCGGTCGTAGGCGAGGACGTCCACGAGGGAGAGATCACGAGGAGACTCGTTTTGGGAAAGGAGATGCCGGTCCCTCGTCTGCGGAGCATCAGGAACCCGTGACGGCAGGATCTACTGCCGGGGGACAGGGTCACCGTAACTCCCCCAGTTCACCTACGTCAGTGCGACCTTCGGTGGAACGGGCGCCAACGTCCCATCGTTCCAGTACAGGCTCATCCGCTAGAAAGCGACGTTTGGAACGCAGCGCGGCAGAAGAACGTATTGAAATAAAGAAAATGGCACTGGAAGAATGGACGCGCTTAGAATTGGAATCGCTGGATCAACGGTTGGACATGAGTCTGCGAGAAATGGAAGAACGCGACAGCTACGCAAGTGACGCAGACGTGCTAATGGAGCCTCGGCATAATGAAACAATTAAAAACTGGCTGCAACATCATTCCTCTGACATTGATGACATTACAGCGGACGAGCAGACTGCGGTGCCAGCTGTCAAAGAATCGTCATCGGGCACCCACGAGAAGATCGACAAGCTGACAGAAGTGCACGCCAAAGCAGTGGCCGCGGTACAGCAAGCGGCAAATTCGTTGTTCGACCGTGAACAAACATTCCCACGATCGAAGAAAATACAGATTTTAGAAAACGCGCAACACAGGACCCATTGTCCACCACTTGAGCGCACGTGGGCCCGAAGGCCCATGTGCAACCCATAAATTAAACGCCGAAGTCGAATTTCCGGACCTCCTAGCGGAGGGTAGAAAGAAAATTTACCATTCATTGATCCTTGAAAACGACAAAGAAAAAAAGATTAGTTAGTCAGTCTCCGAATAACCTCGCGACCGGACGGACCTGCGCGGAGACATTGTACCCGCACGACGCGAATTCAATTATTATATTGACCGTGAAATTGTACTGTGCAGTCAACATTGCTCCTCCCGTGTGATAGTGATAGATATAAATAAATCGTATATGTAAAGGCTACCGTGGGTCTAGTCATATGCGGATTCGAGGAGCTACCGACTCCATCACCTTCATACGTATATGTGGACGACGCTTCCCATATGCAACCGGATCCCACCTATGTAGATTCTACCAAGGATCTAGTCATAGGCGGATCCGAGGAGCTACCGACTCCACCATTCTTCATACGTATATGTGGATTACTGTTCCCATATGCAAGCGGATCCCACCTATGTAGATTCCACCAGGGATCTAGTCATTGGCGGATCCGAGGAGCTACCGACTCCATCCTCTTTCATACGTGTATGTGGACTACGCTTCCCTTACATAAGCGAATCCCACATATGTAGATTCCACGGAGCCCATCTTCAGTGTAACATTTCGAACCGACTAAAATATTATATATTTTAGACATTTAACGTTCATCCATCACTTATCGTTTTACGGATAAGTAATACTTTGTAATTTCCTGGGGTTTTTTACGCCACACGGCTTTTTCCCCAACGAGCCAATAAATGTTATTAACTTTGCGGCTCAATTGATTGATTTCATTTCACGACTAACTTCAACTCCGATTCTCCTTTGAATTAATTTTGAAACACGGAATTTCTTCGTGTTGAAGAGATTTCGACGAAACATTCGTCCTTGACAGCGATCGGCCGGTACAGCGCCTGCCAATAAGGATCTGACAACATTCTACGGAGACGAATTAGAATGGATACGATTCAAGCGAGCCTTGGATATGTCCACCGAATTAGGCAGGTTCAGCGATCGGGAAAACGTATCCCGGCTACATAGCAGTCTGCGTGGAGAAGCCAGGGAAGCAGTGGCGTCATTAATGCTGACATCCAGCAACACGCAGTTAATTATGGAGTCCCTAGAACTTCGTTTTGGTAACCCGGATTCCATCATACGAAGAATAGTGCAGGATGTTCGGAGGCTTCTGAAATTGGGGACAGGGCGTATGAACTTGACAACCCTTGCTACCAAAGTCAAGAATTGTGTGGCGGCTATGCACCACATCGGGTACCTGCATAACACAGAGCTTGCCCTGGATATTGTCGGCAAGATGTCAGCACCTATGGTGCATTAGTATAATCATTATGTACATTGCCGCCCGACAGAAGAACCGCGGTTAGTGAGCGTCGCAGAATTCCTGTACACCGAGGCAGAAATGGCTTGTAAAGCTGGCACAAGTTCGATGACCGAACCCGCTGATCAACGGAGTATGAGCAGAGCTCCATCGAATGCTAAGCGCGACCAGCGGAAAGGACATCAGGAGCGAGTCTGCACGACAGTAGAAGGGCACAGGAAGGCCGTCCATCCGCAAAACTGACAAACCAAGCCAGGCAAAAGTGACAACGCGCCGGATGCGGATTCTGCGGCAACAACGGACATGCAGTCACCAATTGCCGCAAATTCCAGGCCCAGACCATGAAACATCGTTGGGAGTGGGCCAGAAGGCGGAGGCTATGTTTCTCTATCTTGTGAGGAATCACGCAAGAAGCGGATGTACGACGCCAAGGAATCGCAACAGTATCCAGTACTTTCAGCAACAAACAACCCATTGCGGGACCATAGAAAGGACCTGATTAGCTCCGACAAGCAAGGTGTTGCTGAAGACACTTCCGGTTGTTTTGGTACGATCCAGCAGGCGCCTTGCCGAGTATGCCTTCCTAGACGAAGGGTCGACGCGACGCTTAGGTTGCTGGACTTTCGGACGGCGGAACGACTGGGGGCCCGTGGAGCACGAGAAACGCTCACCATACATGCAATTGGTGGGATGATGATGGCGTATAGGAGCAGCGAGAAGGCCACTCAAATTAGGTGGAGTGTCTTCCTCTGAGCTTAAGGTGTCTTCGTTGTAATAAGGCTGATATTTAGTTCTTCTTCTAACTTCGGTAACTCGTTTTGTTATGATACTAGATTGATCAGTCGGTTTGCGTGAATATAATTTATAAGTTCCGTCATCATTGTAGCGTGATATTAGCGGTAAACAACGGTTGGCGAATTTCTAGATAGTGCATCTGTGTTTTTATTTGTTTTGCCGGATTTGTGAACCACCTTATATTCGTGTTCTAAAAGCCTTAGTTTCCATTTCATCAGACGGGAGGTCTTTACTGAATGGAGCCACACGAAGAGTCGATGGTCAGTGACAAGAGTGAATTTCCTGCCATAAATATAAGGTCTGAAGTAATTTACGCCGTACACCATAGCGAGGCACTCCTTTTCGGTAGGGGAATAATTTCTTTCTGTAGAGTTCAATACTCTCGATGCATATGCCACTGGAAGGTCTTTCCCAATTTCTCCTTGACGGAGTACGGCACCGACTGCAAATTCTGAGGCGTCCGTTGTTACTATGAATGGTCCATTGAAATCTGGGAATTGTAAAATCAGTTGTTGACACAATTCATCGCGTAATTGTTCGAAGCTCTGTTATTGATCCTTTGTCCAGTTGAAACGTATTCTTTTTTCCAAAAGGTTTGCTAATAGTTTTGCTTTCTTTCGAAAGTCTTGAATAAAACGGCGATAGTATCCGACAAGTCCCAAAAATTGTTGAATGTTTACTGTGATTTTGGTTCGGCAAAGTTTTTAACTGCGTGTAATTTCTTTGGATCGGGTTTGACTCCTTTCGAGGAAATTATATGTCCTAAATACTACTTCTTTACGTAGAAATTCGCATTTGTTTGTCTGGAGGGTCAAACCGTCTTCTCTAAGTCGGTTCAGTAATTTTCTAACTTTCATTTCATGTTCTTGAAGTGATGGTTAGTATACGACAAGGTCATCTAGGTAGACCAATAATTCGTAGTCCATGTAGTGGACGGTGCCTTGTAGTCCAGTTAAAACTTGGTACATGAGGCGTTAAAACGTGGGTGGTGCGTTTTTCAAACCGTAAGGCATTCTTGAGAAAACATTATGCCCGAATGCTGTAGTGAAAGCTGTTTTTACCTGATTCTTCGGATTCATTCCAATTTGATGGAAACTGTTTGCTAAATCGAAGACTGAGAAATATTTCGCTCCGCCTAAACAGTCCACAATTTCCGTAATTTATGGGAGAGGGTACCGATTTCCTATTGCTTTATCATTCAATGCCCTGAAGTCAATTACCATGCGCCAGCGTTTATTATCATCCGCATCTAGTTTCTTCGGTACAATCCACAGGGGCGAATTACATGGTGACTTAGAAGGTGTTATAATACCCTCCGAAAGCATTACACCGACTTGTTTTTGAATTTCGGCTTGTAAAATAGTCGGATAACGGTATTGCCTTGTGTTGATAGGAATATTATCAGTGGTGTGAATTGAATGTTCAAAATCTGAGACCTTTCCCAGTTTATCTCCGGGGAGAAAGAAACTATCAGGAAAGTCTTTAATCAAGTCATAGACGTGTTTACTTCTTCGGAGTTTAAATGATCCATACGTAATGTTTTCTGAACTAGTTTGATCCTTTCCTATTTATCAATTATTAGCGGATCATTTTGCAGGTAATATTCCTCATCTGATGAACTGACGAGGTCATATGGCATTAAATGTTGCGGCTCTAGGTTGAATTCAACATTTTCTGTGTCGGTATTATCCACAAAAAGCATCGAAAATGCAAAGCTATGGGCCAAGTACAAGAGAATGTTACATTGGAATAGGTTGCTCATTAACATAAACTGCATTTTACACAGGATTTGAAATCAATCAAATGTGAGCAAGTACAAATTATTGTAGAGCAACGACACAATACTATCGCTAAGTAAATATATACAATTAACTAAATTTCCCAAAATATGGTGTCTTCTCATTTAATGACTAAAACTGTTTACTGCTCTATTAAATGTACTTGGTGGCCAGCTTTTTACGAAGCTTGATGTCAAAAACGTAACGTAACAAACATTTCTAATTTAATACGTTAACAATCTGGATGTGTGTGAGAGGAAATTACATATACATATTGTAGTGTATTTCAACAATTGATGTTAAAATAAATTAAAAAAGAACGACGTGAGATATTTAAAGGACTTTCATTCTAAACAGTAAGAAGCCCACTTTATACTGTGTTTTAGCAACTCTCTTTTAATGTCGCACATTCCCAACTATTTAAGCTTAGGGGAGTTGATACTACAGGTATTTTTTACCATCGAACCTTCGATAAAAGCGGGGCACCAAGTACATTTAATAGAGCAGTAAACAGATTTACTCATTAAATGAGAAGACACCATATTTTGGGAAATTTAGTTAATTGAATAGATTTACTTAGCGATAGTATTGTGTCGTTGCTCTACAATAATTTGTACTTGCTCACATTTGATTGATTTCAAATCCTGTGTAAAATGCAGTTTATGTTAATGAGCAACCTATTCCAATGTAACATTCTCTTGTATACTTGGCCCATAGCTTTGCATTTTCGATGCTTTTTGTGGATTTCACTCCACTCGTAGAATTATGTAAAGTACAGTATATTTTTTATTGAAATACTTGTTATTAAAGAAATAAGGAAATAAAGAAATCAGGGAATGCAGGAAAATAAAGGAATATACAGATCTCATTATTATAATGTATGTTTATTACGCTGATTCCCTTAGGGTTACAGCCCTCCTTACACTTTCTTTCCTCTTATCCTAACTTATCCTAACTTCTTTCCTCGATTTACACGATTCGTCCTTCATTCCTAAATACCTTACACCTAGATACATTCTCCTTTCTTACTCTATCCTAACCTAACTCCTATGCTCGTTCGTCCTGCCTTTCTCCACTCCTTCGCCTCTCCGCTTTCCACCTGCCCTTCCTCTCGGTCCCCCTTCTTTTCCCCCTCTTTGTTACATTCTCCCTTTAATCTCCCTTCTTCCTGCCCCTCCTGCTGCCCCTGCCACCCTCTCTCCCTTCCCTTTATGTCCCTTAGTACCTCTTCTTCTTCATCCCATTTCCACCATTCTCCGTCTATCCAAATTCTCCCATAACTTGTCCTTACTCTCTTCCCTTTTCTTCCCTCTTCTTCCGCTATCCTCCTTATCCACCATTGCATCTTTCTCTCCATCCATGTTAAATCATCCTCTACCCTCTCTCTTCTTCCTTTTAATGCTTTCTTCTTTTCCATTATCTCTCTTTTTCCTTCCTCCCTCTTCATTTTTACCACCACCATCCTCAGCCCTTCTCCCCCTTTCCTGTACCTATTTCCTTTATTCCTTCTATTTCTGCCTTTACTCCTATGCCCTCCTCTAAAATTTCCCTCACCTCCTCCTTCATTCCCTCCTTCTTCCTCTGCAGTCCCTTGATCACAACGTTCCTTCTTCTCTCCTCCCTCTCCTTGCTTTTTCTCCACCTCTCTATTTCCCTTATTCTTCTTTCCTCTTCACTTAATTCCTTTTTCTGACCCCTTGACTCCTTTCCCTTTCTTTCTTCCCCCCTCCCCTCTTCCTTGTCCACTATTTTTCTTCCTTCTCTCTTTCTGTTCTCTTCTTCCTCCCTGCCTCTCTTCACCTCTTTCTCCATCCTCTCTATCCATTCCATCAACGCCCTCTTTTCTCTCTTCCACTTCTCCTCCCTCCTCTCCATCTCTCTTTTCAAATCCTCCACTTCCCTTTTAGTTCTTTCCTCCACCCTTCTTATTAATTCATCCTCCTCCTTCTTGCCTTCCTTCTGCATCTTCCTTATCTCCTCTTTTATCTCCTCTATCTCTCTCCACACTACTCTTTTTGTCTTCTCCCTTTCGTTCCTCCTTCTTTTCAACCCCTTTTTCCTTTATCATCCCCTCTCCCGTCTTCCCCGGCGATCTCATTGTTCTTTTACTTTTCCTAAACCCTTCCCTCCCTTGCTCTTCCCATTCTTCCTCTCTCTCCTCGTCTCTCTTCCTCTTCATCAGCCAGTCCTCCAGTTCCGTGCTTGTCGCACTCCCAGTACTTTCCTTCCTCTCTGTTCTTATTATCTGCATTCTGCTGTTCCTGTCTCTACACTTCCACCACTCCTCTTCGCCCTTGCTTCTTTCCTTTTCCCCTTCCCGTCCGTCCCTTTCTTTCTCCTTCCGGTCTCCTTTCTCCATTCTTTTCGCTTTCTCCCACTCTTTCCTTCTTTTCCGTCTTTACCGACGCCGTTTCCCTTGTCTTTCTCTGTCCCTCCAGGTGTCGCCTTCCTCCTACTTTTCTTCCTTTCCCCTAGGTGTCGTTCCTCTCTTTCCCTTTCTCGTTCTTCCTAACCTCAAAACACCTCCACCTTTTCCTTCCTCCTGCTTTTCTCCCTCAGCTCCGCTCCACACCCCCTCACTTCCTCTGACTCCCCCCCACTCACTCTTCCACTCTTCCCCTTCCTTCTTTCTTTTTTTTTCTCCCTTTTCCTCACTTTTCTCACATTTCATCCGTGCCTCTTTCGCTTTCCACTTTCTACTGTCACGCCCTCTCTCTATTCTTCATCTCATTATTATAATAATTTTGCAATCATAATGTGGCAAAATGTAAAAAATTATCCTTTAAATGTTATTTATTTTTAAAAAATATAGTAACCAGAATTATGTATTTTAAAATTTTTTTAAATTCTTTGAAGACGTGAATAAAAAAATCAGAGACTCTTCCGGAGACAGTAAACATTTAGTCTATGTACTAGGACTTGCATATATTGTCAGTAATATTGAAGAAGAAAACACATTTTAAGGAATTAACAAAATAATAAACATTTAATTACTGCAAGACAGTGACGATTTTGTACCTTTGGTTTTTAAATTCTTAATTCGAAAATTATAATAAACATAGAAGTCGCCAAAATGGTTTTATAAAAACGGGGTAAATTTAAAATAATGGTTAGTGTGAATTGCTGAAAAATGTTTTTAACTTTAGAACTTTAATTTGGTCAAATGTATATCCTTGTATAATGTATGTCCTGACTAACGCCCGAATGTACAAAACAAATGACTAATTCTAAACAGGGAGTCACTTGATGACTCGCTGTTTGGTACCAAGATTAGGCTGAGTATCCAACAATATTTCAACGACGGGTTTGAACAAAAAATAGTTTTTAAGTAATATCATAACACTGTTATAAATAGATAAAAAACAATTTGGAGATTCAATAGCCGAGATGGTAAAGTGTCGATACGAAGCATGTAACAAAGATTATTTAACAGTGCCGGATAACCCGATAAAAATAATTTGCCTACTTTTTCTTGGAAGACCTGTTTATAGAACAATTTGATTATGTACTAAAGAAGAGCTTGTAGAAATTTTAAGATACGCTTCGACATGTATCGAAGTTCTAAAAATGAAACACATTAATTATTGATAACACTTTGAAAATTTCCGAATGACGTACTAATGCGTGCATCACGAAGGTGTCTACCTTTCCCTCTTTTTCGTAATAATTCCTTCTCGATGTGGCGTACTATGTCTCTGGATATAAACAACTGACACCGACTTCTTTGTCTCTATCTTTCCGTCACTCCGTCGCGCTCGCACTAGCCAAACAAACGACGCGACGCGACTTAGCCACGCAAGCATGTGTGAGAGCGCGGCTGACGACAAAGCAATGCGGAATTTAACATGATTCGAATTTTTCTAGCATAAGGGCCTCTCTTTCTTTATATCTGTCTGTCACGCTCGCACTCCGAGCGCAGCCGTAGCGACAGCCGAGAGCAATATTTCGGTGCGTCTTCGCCAATCGTGGTCACTCATTAATTTTATTCTAAACATTTCTAATTATTTTATCGGGCATTTAAGTAATATTTGTTTTCAATATTTTTAAATTTATTTTTTATTCATTTGAAAAAAAGTCGGCGTTTAATCTGTTTTAAGCGTATTGTTGCGATATATTGTTAAGCCTAAGTTTCAAAAATCAAATACATTTCTTCTACAATTTAAGAAACCATTATGTTAAATTTATAAATTATTGATAACCCTTGAAGATTTTCTGAATACCATTAAGCGACACTTGTATTTGGTCCGAGACAAAACCTTGTCTCTTGATTTTTTTCCGGCATGTCTGAGATTACATAGAAAAATCTACGTTATCGGCAGAAAAATTATCTCGCATGGTATGAAACATATGTTAGGGTTTGACACCGCGCTGCGTGACAGGCTGAACTAGGAGATGGAGAAGGAGGAGAGGAAGAAGACGACGTTTCTTACAAAAACCTCGACTTTTTAGATCAAAATATCTCGCGATTGGCTTGATGGATCTTCTCGTAGTTAGGCTTAAATTACTCGGGTGGACGTCCCCTACAAGAATATCACCATAGTTTGGGGGAAATATGCGGAATTAATGCCGTTTGAATACCCCGAAAACCTCGATCTAATTCTTCTGGAAAAGAGTAGTTCAGGTCTACCAGTCGGGAACTCTTGTACTTGGCCCGAGTCAAGACCTTAACTCTTGATAAGCGAGAAGTTAACATTCTAGTTGCCTATTTGTTACAAATGTGTGAGATATTCCGTGGTGGTAAACAAGATGGTGGTTGTTTAATAGTATAAAAAGTGTTTATTGATAATATTTAATAACTAACTTCCAAAACAGTCTCCTCGCAATAAAACTACACACAATACTACTCCTCACAACTCCTCGCAACTCCTCGCAACTCCTCACAATACTCCTCGCACTACTCCTCGCACTACTCCTCGGAATACTCCTCGCAATACTCCCCGCAATACTCCTCGCAATACCCCTCGCAACCAAATCTCTTCGCAACTAATCTCATCTCAAATCTTTTTCCAACTAAGCTCAACTAACTGGCGACGTCGCCCTGACGCCCTTCTGAATACACATGTATTCTTTTCCATTTTCTCATAGACAAACTCACGCATTCTCACACTCGTGGCACGCACCGTCTTCGGCCACGGGCCACCCGCATTCTTCCTCGTTCCATAGACAAAGACCCACTCGAAATATTCAACCGAAAAACTGTCACACGATACAAACACTCTTTTTTCGCACTTTATGCAGTCACTCGGTCCAAACACTCCTCACTCGCTCTTGCCACTCGTTTAAATACTTCTCAATCACACTTCGCAATCACGCAAACGAACTTTTATATAATATTATTTGTTCTTAAAAATACAAATACCACAAATGCGTTACCAATGTATAATTTTTCTGGAGTCTTGACTCATGGCAAGAAACCTTCTTTAATATTGGTATTAGTAATTCATACTACAATTTGTTGCATCCTTCTTCCTGGGATGCAATGTTTCGTTTTCGATGTCGTCTTTTGGATTTTGTTGTATTCATCGAAATTCGTGAATTTCAATGGTCTGGTAGGTTTGTCTCGTAATACGACGGTACGATGGTAATATGATATTTCGGCCTCTTCTTATAGTAAGAATGGGCTGCCGATGAGACCATCGACGGGAATAGGTAAGTGTTTTACGACGTAAAGTAGCGCTAGCGTCCCGTCCAGTTGTAGAGTCGTTGTACCAAGGATTACAATGGGTTCAGGACAAAGTCCAGTGATCTCAGTTACATGGCGGGAGGTCAGTTTTGATCGTTCTCCTAATGAGTTTAACCCTTTACGCACGGCTGTCTGCGGACCGCAGCCCAAGCATTTTTACCGTTCTAAACGCGTGGTTGC
This sequence comes from Mimumesa dahlbomi, assembly GCA_917499265.3. NCBI lineage: Eukaryota > Metazoa > Arthropoda > Insecta > Hymenoptera > Crabronidae > Mimumesa > Mimumesa dahlbomi. Next base: position 1,132,310 of record OU824118.1, on the reverse strand, counting down.
GGACCGCAGCCCAAGCAAATAGGATCTACATACGTTATATTTAAAAAAATTGAAATTATCAATAAAGAGTGTAATAGACATGTTGTACATCATTTAACAAATACTTGTTTATACATGTATAGTACGAAATTTATAATTGTTGCAAACCCCGTTTACAATTCCGGTACCTTGACTTGTATTCGCGGGCTAGATAGTACCTGGGTGACAGTACTGGGTGACAGTAGTGAGATTGTGTGGTGTTTCATTTGACTCTTCGTCCACCCACAGTATTCGTTGGACTTTCCAATCGTCTTCATAGACCCATACTTGACGGTACATCTTCGTGATGTCAGTGGCGAAGATGTATTTGTGATGTCGAATCCACAACAACACGTCAGAGATGTTTAACAATAGATTAGCTCCAGTGTGCATTAAATCATTGATTCAAAGTCCAGTTGAGGTAGGACTTGAACCATTGAAGACTACCCGCAGCTTCGTTGAAATGTTGTCGAGCTTGAGAACACCATGCGGTAGATAGTATGTTGAGTGATTATTGGGCGAGAACGAGGCGGCTTGCACCATGTAGTTCAAAGATTTGTAGTCATTCATAAACTTCTGATATTATGGTTCACAATATTCAAGGTTCTTCTTGAATTTATTGAGAGTGCGTTCCAAACAGAAGTGAGATGTGTTATATGAGTTGCCCAATGAGCTAGGAGATGATTTCAATGGAATTCGTATGATGTAACGCCCTGTTGAGTCTCGTGAATAAGTTGTGAGGAAATGGTCTTCATACTCTTGTTCATCTGGAGACAGATGCGAGTGTGAATATGATGGTAATTCCTCTTGTGACGGCGCGAATGATTTCCCTATGAGAGGCAGCTATACGACGAGCTGCGGTGGTTCGCCTCGAGGTAGTCAACCGTAAAATAGTCATGCGATGTGTGCCCGATGGGCCAGGTTACCTAGAGGTAGTCATATTCCCGATGGAAGGTTGTGCCGATTTCGTCGACATGGTCATAGATCCATTGGATTTCCTCGCGTGTCATTCCTTTTGGTTCCGTCCATAACTTGCTGAGGATTTTCCTGAACGATGCGACACGGCCTATCTGAGACCTGTACTTCATAATTAAGTCGAGCGAGAGGACGCCTGACGACTGTGAGCGGGTACGTCGTTCCTCGTCACGTGGTGACGGCACTGCCAACCTCGTTGTAGGTTCTTTCCCGGCGGCGATAGGAAATGCACACGCACGGACGCTGGTGACATCGCCACGCGGTGTTAGTGTGTAAGTGCGTGCGTAAGGGCTGCTGTTAGAAACCACATTGTGCAACAGAGTCACTCTCACATTCACTCTTTTTTCTTGCAACAACGCACTCCGCCTATTCTATCTTATCCTAATTATACGTATTCAGCATACTCTTTGACCAATCGCAGAGGGATGACTATGCCGATCGAACCCAAAGGTGTTAAGATATTTGACTCTGACTTTGCGTTGCGACGCGCCTTTTATTCTTGGCCAGATCACGCCCTACACCAATCATTTTCACGAATGTTGGTTTGGCGAATCGCGCTCCTTCAAGTTTTTCTGTGCGACCGTTAATATTTATTTCGGCACGCACACACCTCCCGTGACGCACAGTCGGCGCAGTAGTTGTCACATGAGGGTTTACCATCTCAAGGATTATACTTCTACGATTTCAAGCTACCATTGTTTTCATAAATTTTGTCCACCGAATGTATTTCTAATATTAAGCTTTGAAGTTCAATACGCATGAAAAACCGTTGAATTTCCAGTCGTTAGTGTAATCAAACTCGATAAGGTAATTTGCATAATACGTGAAGGGATGTTCGGAATATTTTATTAATATAACCGCATCGTTAAATTTTTATAAATATGACATTAACATTCCACAGCGTTGAACTTAATCACTGTAAAACTGACAGTAAAATATGTAGGAAACAGGATTGTTTGTATTTAAAATCTGTTCCTTTATTTAGAACACTGGACGAGAAATACACAAAAGAATATGAATACACACACACAAATGAATAAACAGAAGATGTTTCCGGATCGTAAATCGTAAATCGTTAGCCGTGGTTCGTTGCCGTGGTTTCGTAATCGTTATCGTAATCGTGTTCGTAATCGTAATCGTGATCGTTAATAGCTAACTGCTCGTTGCTAACTGAACTCGGCGCGACACGGCTCGTCTTCACATATTCGTCGCGTTCGCGGTCTCGCACGTTTTTTCGACGTAACGAGGTAAACGGCCTCGCGACCGCTGTCGATTTTCGAGATCGGCCGTGTTTATGTTTTCGCGCATACGTTCGTCTCTTCAACTCGACTAGGCTAACGGCCTTGCGAGTTCATTGCCCTACGATGTAATCACTCCTACAATATGATGTAGCAGTTTTACGTGAACCTAAACGAGGCCGAAATAGAAAAACTCATTTATTAAGTATCGAGGTAACGCCTGTTGTTTTTTCGGAATTAATGACACACCTGTGCTAGGTTGACATTCTTTTTGCCATTAATTATACTCGTATTTTTCCGTAATATCAATCAATTATCTGAGCCGCGGTAATGTTGATCGTTCTCTTTTCTTAATGTGTCAAAAGTCGAGAAGGACCATCATGTCGACCTGAATGAATTTTGACAAAAAAAACGAAAATTAATAGCTCTATCCAAGTGAATTTCTCATTGTCCGGCAGCTCACGGCTTCCACGCTGAGTCCTAATTTTTTCAGTTCTTTAAAACCAACCGGTACAGAAGGTGTTTACGGTGTACTTTTAACCATAAAGTATTAACCACTTCTGTTTTTAAGTTTCCGGCAGGAGAGAAATTCTTTTGAGCATTGGCGATTTATTTAGTGGTTTTTATGTATTGAGATTTGATGATATAAGTGCAGGACACTTTGTTTAATGGAAATATACATATGTATATGCACTGTAGGCGAGTGAAGTTGTGCAGTAGAATGAAATTTGTTCTGGATTATTTTCATGGTATTTTAATAACACCTTTATATTAAATATTGGAATTTGTTGTGCTTATTATTATTTATGAAATAGTGTCGCTTGAAAGTTATTTAACGATCCCATAAGTTGAGATTTTAATTTTGAGATTTTGCCTGCACTCCGAGATTTGAACGTGTGCTAATGTTAAGAAATGTGGAATGGTATTTTTATGAATTCAAGTTTCTCTATTTTAAATGTTCCCCGTATTGTAAGTTACAAGTCTTTAAAATCTTCACGCTGCAAAATTTCTGTATATCAACCATTTCCATGTTTTCTAATTTCATAGCGCTGAATAATTTTCATACTTCGTTATATTTTCATTTAAAGTTTCTGCTGCTTAAGACGTTGAAAACCCCTCAAAATTCAACTTCGTTTCTGTTTTCAAATTAATTTTCACTTATTAATCTGTATTATATACAGATGGATTTAAAAAATTATATTACGAGGAAACTCTACGTTATACATTTTAGATGAAATCAAAATAGGTTTGAAAGCTTTAACGTCCTTGCTATGCTGCCATGTTTAAATACACCTACATATACGAGGGTGGTTTGATAAGTCTGGTAAAAATTGAACAATGTCGCATCGTAAAAAATGTTGAAGTACATAAGCTCAAAGTGGCATTCATTTGGCTGGTAAATATCACGTTTTGCCCAAAAGCGACACTTTGTTTAGATTTGGTAGACGTTTGAAACGAGCGACTTAGTAGTTCTTAGGACAACGCACCAGTTCACACTTTCGCAATCGCAATGTCAAAAATACACGAATTGGGCTTGGAATTGATTCCGCATCCACCCTACTCTCCTGATATGGCCCTCTGTGATTTTTTTATTTCCCAACTTGAAAACATGGCTCGGTGGGAAGAGATTCTCGTCGAATGCGTACTTGCAGACTTTGACAAATCATACTTTTTTGACGGGATAAAAAAATTAGAATCTCGCTGGGTTAAGTGTGTTGCCCTTGAAGGAGACTATGTTGACAAATAAAGGTTTGTTAAAAAAAGAAAATGTTTACCTACGTTTTTACCAAACTTATCAAACGACCCTCGTACATACAGGGTGTAACAGAAATTCTGGGACACTTGAGGTTTATGGATAGAACGCATAAACATAAGAAAAAAAAGTCTTATAAGTCGAGGGCGCAGCTCACCCCCTACGGAGATACAACCCCTTTTATAAAAAACGTTTAAAATATTATATCTCCGAAATGGTAAGTCGTAGAAAAGTGATTTTGATTGCGATATAACCGGAAAAGATCAAAGTTTAATAAAAAAAATGTAGCCGCTGCGATTAGTACCGTTAAGTTGCAATTATTCTTGTTAATAAAAAACAAATGTAATTATTTCTATGTTAGCGGCTGTTTATCACCTCGAGAAAAATGTGGATAATGCATTGGGACTTGCTTTGCGAAGACAGCAGAAAAAATTAATATTATTATAAAATTTAGGTGCTAAAATTAGTTAAACGACCGCCGCGAAGACGCCTGCCGATATGCAGCCTCCGACACGTCAGATTGGTGATGTCTAGTTCTACTGACTACGTTTGACCTACTTTTTACATGTGGTACGGACTCGCCCTGTGCCTACGGCTGACCTACATTTTACATATGGCACCGACAAGTCCTGTGATTTCCACTAAAAAATGTATTACGCATTCTATTACAGTATATATCTTACCTTTAAAAGAATTGTTTAAAATTGGTGTCCGTTCACCTCGATAAATTTCCGCAATGGTTTCTTCATTGAACGCCGTACATTGGCATAAACTTCCTTCGGGTTATTATTAATTTTCGCACATCCATTTACAATGTGTTGCCGCAGCACATTCTCGTCAGGCACTGGCGATGAGTTAACAATATGGTTTTTAAATATCCCTACACAAAACAGTCAAAGATAGTTTTTGCCGGTTAAACACGCTGGTACAGAACACGGCCCCACCAAAAGATTATTCACTATACCGCACCACATATTTACGCTAAATTGTCTTTGCATATTATCAAATATTATTTGGTACAGCGCGCAAGGAGACACAGTTCTTTATTCTTAATCTTTTAAACGATATACAGTATTCTCTCCGACTCGTTCTTACGACACTCACTGCAAAACGATCCTCTTTGTACTGAATTCGACAGTAACTGCACCAAAATCTCATCCGCTCCTTTACACTCATTCAAAACAAGTCCCAATTCATTATCCACATTTTTCTCGAGGTGATAAACAGCCGCTAACATAGAAATAATTAAATTTGTTTTTTATTAACAAGAATAAATGCAACTTAACGGTACTAATCGCAGCGGCTACATTTTTTTTTATTAAACTGTGGTCTTTTCCGGTTATATCGCAATCAAAATCACTTTTCTACGACTTACCGTTTCGGAGATATAATTTTTTAAATGTTTTTTCAAAAGGGGTTGTATCTCCGTAGGGGGTGAGCTGCGCCCTCGACTTATAAGACTTTTTTTTCATATTTTTATGCGTTCTATCCATAAACCTCAAGTGTCCCAGAATTTCTGTTACACCCTGTATATGCATACAGTAAAAAGCATCGAAAATGCAAAGGTATAGGCCAAGTACAAGAGGATGTGACTTTGGAATAGCTTTCTCGTTAACATAAACTTCATTATACGATGTATTTGAAATCGAACAAATGCGAGCAAGTACAAATCATTGTACAGCATCCACACGATGCTATGGCTAAGTAAATATATTAAATTAACTAAATTTCCCAAAAAATGATGTCTCCTCATTTAATTAATTAATCTGTTTAGTGCTCGACTAAATGTACTTGGTGGCCCGCTTTTTACGAAGCTTGATGTCCAAAATGTAACGTTACAGATACTTGTACTCATTTCTAAATTAACAATCCGGATGCATCTGAGTGGAAAAATTTAACAAGTTAACAATCTGGATGTGTCTGAGAGAAAATTATACATGCATATTGCCGTGTGTTTCAACGATTGATGATAACATAAAAGGAAACGTAATGAGATATTTAGAGGATTTTCATTCAACACAATAATAAGGCCGCTTTATACTGTGTTTTAACATCTCTCTTTTATTGTCGAACATCCCGAACTATTTAAGCTTATTTTTCATCATCGAACCTTCGTAAAAAGCGGGCCAACAAGTACATTTAGTCGAGCACTAAACAGATTTATTAATTAGATGAGAAGACATCATTTTTTGGGAAATTTAGTTAATTTAATATATTTACTTAGCGATAGCATCGTGTGGATGCTGTACAATAATTTGTACTCGTTCGCGTTTGCTGGATTTCAAACTCTTCCTATAATCAAGTTTATATTAACGAGAAAGCTATTCCAAAGTCACGTCCTCTTGTACTTGGCCTATACCTTTGCATTTTCGATGCTTTTTACTGATTTCACTTCATTCGTAGAATACTGTTAAGTATAGTAATGGTTTTATTAAAATACTTGTTTTTAAAGAAATAATGTTTTTAAAGAATAAGGGAATGCAGATATCAAGGAATAAACGGATCTGATTAATATAGTGATATGATGATGATATACGATGATGTGAAGGAATATACCAAATTTTCGTTTAAACGTTATTTCCTTTTAAGAAATATAGTAATAAGAATTATGTATTTATAAAATTTTAAAGAGTTTCTTGAAGAAGTGATATAAAAAAATCACAGACTCTTCCGGAGCCAGGAAAATTTCAATCTATAGGTGCGTTTCAGGTCAAGTATACAAGATTCTCGCAGAATGTTAGACATCGTTTAAAAACTTGCATATATTGTGGGTACTACTGAAAAAGAAAATTCATTTGAAGGAATTACCAAAATATTAAACATTTAATTATTACAAGATAGTGCAGGATGTGTATAAGTTTGGTTTTTAAATTCTCAATTCGAAAATTATAATAAACATATAAGTGTAAAAAAACGGTTTAATTACACAAAACCATCTTATTGAAAATATCTGAATTGCAAATAATTATTTGTATGAATTGTTGAAGAATGCTTTTGATTTCTAGAAATTTTAGAACTTCAATATGGTCCTATGTATATCGTTGAAAATGTTTTTCAAATTACATACAACAACGTCATCGTGTCCTCTAAACGTACCATACTTCAACAATCTATTTGAAGAAAAAATAGTTTTTTTGAAATCATGAATTTTTTATCACCGTGGCATCTTCTGATCTAATTGTACAGTAAACCTGAAGAAAAATATACTAATTTCATTGTTAAGATGTGTAGATAATATCATAACACTGTTACAAACAGATACGGAACAATTTAGAGATCCGATATCCAAGATAGTAAAGTTTCAATGCAAAACATGTAACAAAAATTTGTTAACAGTACCGATAACTACACGTTTCGGACAGACTCAGCAAAATTTGCTGACTTTATCATGGAAGACAGGTTTACAGAACAATTTGATTACGTACTAAACAAAAGTTTGTAGAAATTTGAAGAGACGCTTTGACATGCATCGAAGTTCTAGAAACTAAATACCTTTTTATAACAATTTAAGCAACCATTATATTAAATTATTATTGATAACAGTTTGATATTTTCTGAATTACGTACTAATGCGTGCATCACGAAGGTGTCTTTCTTTCTCTATCTTTCGTATAATTCGTTCTCATTGTGGCGTACTATGGCTCGGGATATCAACAACAATACTTTCGACTGCATACTTTGTCTCTATCTTTCTGTCGCTCCGTCGCGCTCGCGCTAGACAAACACACGAACGTGGGCCGAGCAAGCATGTGTGATAGCACGTTTGACGATCGAGAAAGGTATCAATGCGGAATTCATCATCGTCCGAATTTGGCTTGCATAAGAGCCTTTCTTTTCTTCATTCTGTCTGTCGCGCTCGCAGTGCTCGCACTACGATCGCCGAGAGCAAGTGCGACGGTTTGTCTTTGCCGGCCGCGGCGACTCTTTCATTTTATTCGAAACATTTTTCTTATCATTTTATCGGGCATTTAACACTTATGTCCAATATTTGATCCTACTGTGTCGCTGAATTTTAATTAAATAGAAATGGAATTATAATTAGATGTTTCTTATTCATTCATTTCGCATTATATTAATCTCCAGAATTCAATATTTCGCGAAATTTATTCCTTATTTACCGAGACAATATTGTAACTTTAAATAAATAATTGAAAAACATATAATTGTCATACTATATCAATTTATTGAAAATCCTATCATAGGGAACAAAAATTAGCAAGAAATATTAAATGTCCGATAAAATAATTCGAAATGTCCAAAAGAATGCGAATGCACGATCGAGTACGACCAAGGCGCACCGACACACCTTTGTGAGCTCGGCCATCGTCTGTGAGCCGCGATCGGAGTGCGAGCGCGACAGCAGATAAAGGAAAGAGAGGCTCTTATACAAGAAAAATTCGGACCATGGCGCAATCTGCGTTTGATGCCTTCCTCGATTGACGATCGCGCTCTCACACATGCCTATCGGACCTAAGTCCGTGTGCCTCGATAGAATGAGTGCGACAGAGCGACGACAAGAAAGAAATGAAGTAGTCATTATCATTTGTTACTATGCTGCGACATACGTCAGAGAGAGAGAGAGAGACGAATTATTAGAAAGAGAGGGCACGAAAATCACTGAGGTGAAACAGCATTTACAGTTGTCGATCCGCGCGCACCCCGTACCCCGCAGTGAAACCATTTATGCTGTTGATTGTACTTGGCCAGATACAAGCCCTTGTTTCTTGATTTTTCCCGCATGTCTCCAACATATTACATATAAAAATCTACACTACCGACAGAAAAATTATCGTCGCATGGTATGAAAATCTGTTAGTTCGGTTTGACACCGACAGAACTCGCATAGTCGAAAGTGTGACACTGGAAAAGACGAAGCAGACGACTTATTACATAAAAAAGACGTACTTTTGACATTAAATATCTCGTTACTGGGTGGACCAATGTTTTTGTAATTAGTCTCAATCGACTCGTCTCGACGCTGCCTCTAAGAATATCATCGCACTTTTGGGGAAATTTGCCGCTTTCATGTCGTTTGAATACCACGAAAACCCCGATCTAATCTTTCCGGAATAGAGTCAAGAGTCTTCTCTCGTACTTGGCCCGAGACAAGACCTTGTCTCTTGATATCAATTCAATATTGCTGAAATGCGTTAGTAGAGAAGCAACATAATCTACTGCCAAATGTACCAAATTTCAACCGAAATTCGTGTAATTTTCGCGCTCAGCAAAAATCGATGATCGAAAGCCCGGAAGTACCTTTCAAATTTCTGATAAATGGCAACCGCAGATTGAAACATCACATCGCGATTTCAGTGGGGCCAATCGACTTTCACTGAATGTGTTTTTCTCGCGAAACTATCGATTAAACGTTATACTCGGTTATCTTTCTACCTGACATATGGTGTACACTGGAAATCGCTTTCGAAATTCCCGAAAAATTTTCGAGCAAGAATCACTGGTTTGTTTAAGGTGCGTGATTAGCAGAAGAACGGTACCATGCCAAATGCAGATATCTGAGGACCTGTAGAAATTTCTGGTGTGTTTCCTATTGCGAAATAGTGTTCGAAAGCCATTACATTCTGCAAGTTTTTTGCAGGGTTAACCATACTTCGAATGCTGTGAAAATAGATTGACTATTGAAACTGGTGAAATTGTTACAGAACGTTATTTGTGCTGCCCATGATATGGGCACTGGGATATTTTTTAATATGATGTTATGTAATTTGAACTTGTTCTGGAGAGTTTGTAATACTTGTAATGTGAATTTTAGTCTGTGATAATTAAAAGTATCGTGCACTGCACATATTCAATGCATTCTAATTTCTGCTCTTTAAAATTCGATTCCATGATTTAAGGAACTACATATTTTTATTTCTATACGTAACTATTTATCATAGGGTATAAAATGTATCGTATTTATTTATCACAGAGGACATACCACCTTCTACGCCCTGAAATTTCTACAAATTGCAATTTCCGCCGTTTAAAACTTAATCGATCGAAATTTTGAATTTTCATTTTTGGAAATTTGAAGTGTTCGATTACATGCGGCATATTTCAATCCGAATCTAGTGTTACATTTTACTGATTACACCTTGATTAACTGCCAATTGCAATAAAAATATATCACTCTTATAACAATTCGATTTAACTAAAATCCGCTGACACGTTGTGATTTTGACATATTGATAATTACAACAATGTATGAAACAAATGTAACTGCATTTTCTCTTTATTTCCACGTTTGTCAAGTAGACCGGGAAGGGGACTTTGAAATATTCAAGTATTGGTTAATTAGAAAGCGTCTCCAGCCTGTCTACAGACCAAGAGAGGGAATAATTTTTCGTGACTTGGTCGCCGGCAGATGTCTTGTTGTCGTCGATCGACAGTTCTGCTAATTTTCATTAAGATCTCTGGCAGGCACTTTTTATGGCATAATCCCTTTGTGGGCATGCAAAAAACATCGAATATGTGCCTGACCAAAGCCCTAACGGTGCATGGTACGATTTTCTACGAACATCTGCTTTCCACCAACTATTTCAATTTTATGTAATATTGTCCTAACAGATATTCATGAAGTAATACAGCAGCAAAGACGTATTTAAATCGCTCGGACAATACAATCATTGACCCCATAAACAGTTCATTACAATCATAAAAGTTGTTTTACGACAAGCATCGTCATCAATTTCGGATGTTCAACATTAATTAAACTATAAACGGCCGAAATCTCCATCTCCGTCAAACCAGCGGAAATCAGTAGAAGCTAAGAATGCACACCTGCACTAGCACTGATAACTTTACGGATTCGAATACATATACAGGGTGTAACATATCATCGGGAACCCTTTTTCAGAATCGATAGTACGCAACAAAATTATTAAAAACTTTATTCTGGCCTTATTTGCGATCTAAAACTTTTAATAAATTTAAAGCTACTTTATATATTAAATTTCATCAAATCAAAAACTTACCCATCCACAGTGGGGAACTAACTTTATTTAAACTGAAAAATTCCATCCGACGTTTCGGTCCTGTTTGGGACCCTCCTCAGGGACACTTTTCAAAAACTATGTTCCCTTATTTAAAAAAACACATAAAATAAAATAAATTAACGTGTCGGAACCATAGTATAATTAAAATATAAACTTAAAAATTGGATGTTTATGAATATTAAATTTTGTAATATAAAATAATGTTATAAATTAGTTAATGGATCACCTTTCATATTATTAAAATTGGTGTACTGTGTATTAAATAAGAACATAATTGATCCACTTACCTACTGTGGATGTATTATTAAACGGAGACGGTAAGCAAAACACGTCCTACTCTTTAGACATTGTGAGGCGTAATGAGACCGCTAGATAACACAGGGGATGTCGAATCTTGAAATCATCTAGATTTAAATCTAGCCGCGATCTATGTAACAATCGATACTCATGTCAATAAAGAGGGCGCCATTATTTGAATTTTAACTGAGTTAAGAGTTCCTAGATGGTGGTGAACATCAATATAGTTAGACATCTCAGCTATCGCACTGCATTTGATCCAGAGAGAAGAAATCGAATTGTATCGATAAAATCAATATTTGTATAGGTTATAATCAATGAGACAAACAGATGGTAATTATCAATTATGTTGTTGTTCTTATAAAAGATGGAAAATCGGTACTATTCATATTTGTTGAGGTGTTAAATTCGCATTGGTGGTATAGTGATCAGCCTACTAAATGTAATTGAAACATATTTAATAAAATAAAGAGAACCTTAAAGTGTCATATTTTGCAAGATGGTCTCATACAGTATGTTCATTAAGTCAAAAGTTTAATGACATTTGCATAGTAATCATGCACTTCTTGGTTCTCTGTTCTCTTATTGACAGTATTATGTGTCATTATGGAAAATGTTTCATACAAGAGGCGTTTCTTTAGATTAGGCTCTGCGCCTATTATTTTTACTTCATCAAAATCAAATGAATGTCCGAATTCCATATGGTGATGTACTAAGTCCGTAGGCATCACATTTAAATTTTTAATTGAAAGTTTGTGCTCATTGATTCTACTTTTTAAATACTGCTTAGTCTGCCCAATGTAAGACAATCCACAATCTTTGCACGGTATGTTATAAATTATGTTAGATCTTTTGTCGTTACAGATCTTGTCCTTAGGACTCTTATACAAGAGATTGTGGCTCGTGCTAGTGACAGAGAAACAGACACTGATTCCTACTTCTCTGAATTCATGCATTATGCTGTCGCTAAGACCCTTTATATATGGTATGACTCCTCTTTTTATTGACACGTTGTTGTTAGTAGGTACGTCATTACTATTTGGCAACCCTGAATTATAATATTGATGAATGCGTTTGGCTATGTGAAAATCTATGAAAGTTGGTGGGTAACAATTGTTAATTAAAGTGTCTTTTATAAGTTTGATATTCTTTTCTCAGAATCTATTGTTGGATAATTTTATAGCTCTATCGACTAATCCTTTGATTATACGAAAACCCTCCTGGTCGGGCAGATTTTTAAACTTCCATTCAGCACATCCTATAGCACATAAAAAGGGTTTAAAATATGACTTGCAAAATATGACACTTTAAGGTTCTCTTTATTTTATTAAATATGTTTCAATTACATTTAGTAGGCTGATCACTATACCACCAATGCGAATTTAACACCTCAACAAATATGAATAGTACCGATTTTCCATCTTTTATAAGAACAACAACATAATTGATAATTACCATCTGTTTGTCTCATTGATTATAACCTATACAAATATTGATTTTATCGATACAATTCGATTTCTTCTCTCTGGATCAAATGCAGTGCGATAGCTGAGATGTCTAACTATATTGATGTTCACCACCATCTAGGAACTCTTAACTCAGTTAAAATTCAAATAATGGCGCCCTCTTTATTGACATGAGTATCGATTGTTACATAGATCGCGGCTAGATTTAAATCTAGATGATTTCAAGATTCGACATCCCCTGTGTTATCTAGCGGTCTCATTACGCCTCACAATGTCTAAAGAGTAGGACGTGTTTTGCTTACCGTCTCCGTTTAATAATACATCCACAGTAGGTAAGTGGATCAATTATGTTCTTATTTAATACACAGTACACCAATTTTAATAATATGAAAGGTGATCCATTAACTAATTTATAACATTATTTTATATTACAAAATTTAATATTCATAAACATCCAATTTTTAAGTTTATATTTTAATTATACTATGGTTCCGACACGTTAATTTATTTTATTTTATGTGTTTTTTTAAATAAGGGAACATAGTTTTTGAAAAGTGTCCCTGAGGAGGGTCCCAAACAGGACCGAAACGTCGGATGGAATTTTTCAGTTTAAATAAAGTTAGTTCCCCACTGTGGATGGGTAAGTTTTTGATTTGATGAAATTTAATATATAAAGTAGCTTTAAATTTATTAAAAGTTTTAGATCGCAAATAAGGCCAGAATAAAGTTTTTAATAATTATATTAAGAATACGATCGATAAATTATTTAGTTTAGTACGCACCAAAAGGTGAAAAACGGACCAAGGAAGTTAGGTCCGAAAATCACCCCCTATCGAGATACAACCCTATTTGTAAAAAATTTTTTAAAAATTATATCTCCGAAATGGTAAGTCGGAGTAGAGCGGTTTTGACTGCAATATAACCAGAGAAGATCAAAGATAACAGAAAAAATATAATTGCTGCGGTTATTCCTGTTAAATAGCATTTATTCTTGTGTAATCCAAACAACGTCGATTACCTATATCGTAGCAGGTTTGTAACAACCTTTGCGTAGATAGTGATATTTTTTTCGTAAACTTTGGTCTCTTCCGGTTATATTGCAATCAAAATCGGTCCTCTACAACGTACCATTTCGGAGATATGATTTTTAAAAAATTTTTTACAAATGGGGTTGTAACTCGGTGGGGGGTGATTTTCGGACCTAACTTCCTTGGTCCTTTTTTCACCTTTTGGTGCGTACTATCGATCCTGAAAAAGTTATATCATCGGGGCACCCTGTATATGAAATATGTCGCGAGCAAAATGTCGTGCACATTTCACGCCATTGTTTTTCTCGTGAAAATATGTCCTGGAGTAGTCGTCAAATCGTGCCGCCTCGGAATTATCTCTCGATGAATTTTCATGTCATATCTACCGTGGACGCTACGTAAAAAGGAGCGAGGTTCCGGGGATTGGGGGGGGGGGGAGATAATATTCCTCGCTTTCATACCGCGAAAGTGTTCTGAAAAAGTGTTCTGATTTTCACTATCTTCTAGTTAATTCCGTATTTCTCGTTAAAAAACGGTATTTTCAATTTCCTCTCCCCCCATTTTTATTTAATTGAAGAAATCAGTTTCGATAAACGTGAACCGTATTTATGTTGACGAGCCAATGACGCACAGTATCCCCGGCAAGCTCCCTAAACAAGGAGATATTTTTTGAAAATTCTGTTTCTTTCCGGTTTTATCGTGACCCAGGCAAAATTTATAGCAGCAGGTATTGGATCGAGCGACAGGTAGCGAGAGAAGGAGATGGAAAGCCACGTCTATGGAAGGCGGTAATAGCTGTAGCAAACTGAAATATGTGGTTTTCTCATTGGTCGTAGTAATAAATATTTATCGCGAAACCGAACGATATTAATCTGTCGCGACATGATTTTCAGATGACGTTTTTTTTACTTCTCGTTGAGTACTGTCAAGGACGGACGATTGTGAAAATTAAATTTGCTTCAGATTAAGAGACAAGGTCTTGTCTCGGGCCAAGTACGAGAGAAGACTCTTGATTCTATTCCGGAAATATTAGATCGGGGTTTTCGGGGTATTCAAACGACATGAAAGCGGCAAATTTCCCCAAAAGTGCGATGATATTCTTAGAGGCAGCATCGAGACGAGTCGATTGAGACTAATTACAACATCATTGGTCCACCCAGTAACGAGATATTTGATGTCAAAAGTACGTCGTTTTTATGCAATAAGTCGTCTGCTTCGTCTTTTCCAGTGTCACACTTTCGACTATGCGAGTTCTGTCGGTGTCAAACCGAACTAACAGATTTTCATACCATGCGACGATAATTTTTCTGTCGGTAATGTAGATTTTTATATGTAATCTGTTGGAGACATGCGGGAAAAATCAAGAAACAAAGTCTTGTCTCTGGCAAAGTAAATCAACAGCATAAATGGTTTCACTGCGGGACACGGGGTGCGCGCGGGTATCCACAACTGTTAATGCTTGTTTCACTTAAGTGATTTTCGTGCCCTCTCTATCTAATAATTCGTCTCCCTCTGTCTGACGTATGTCGCAGCATAGTAACAAGTGATAATGACTACGTCATTTCTTTCATGTCGTCGCTCTGTCGCACTCATTCTATCGAGGCACACGGGCTTAGGCTGGACAGGCATGTGTGAGAGCGCGATCGTCAATCGAGGAAGGCATCAAACGCAGTTTTCGCCATGGTCCGAATTTTTCTCGTATAAGAGCCTCTCTTTCCGTTATCTGCTGTCGCGTTCGCACTCCGATCGCGGCTCACAGACGATGGCCGAGCTCACAAAGGTGTGTCGGTGCGCCTTGGTCGTACTCGATCGTGCATTCGCATTCTTTTGGACATTTCGAATTATGACAATATATAATACATATTCGAAGTATAACAATTATATGTTTCTCAATTATTTATTTAAAGTTACAATATTGTCACGGTAAATAAGGAATAAATTTCGCGAAATATTGAATTCTGGGGATTAATATAATGCGAAATGAATGAATAAGAAACATCTAATTATAATTCCATTTCTATTTAATTAAAATTCAGCGACACTGTAGGATTAAATATTGGGCATAAGTGTTAAATGCCCGATAAAATGATTAGAAGAACGTTTCGAATAAAATGAAAGAGTCGTCGCGGCCGGCAAGGACACACCGTCGCACTTACTCTCAGCGATCTTAGTGCGAGCTCTGCGAGCGCGACAGACAGAACGAAGAAAAGAAAGGCTCTTATGCAAGACAAATTCGGACGATGATGAATTCCGCATTGATACCTTCCTCGTCGTCAATCGTGCTATCACACATGCTTGCTCGGCCCACGTTCGTGTGTTTGGCTAGTGTGAACACGACGGAGCGACAAAGTATGCAGTTGAATGCAGTGTTGTTCATATCTCGAGCCATAGTACGCCGCAAAGAGAACGAATTATACGAAAGAGAGAGTAAGAAAGACACCATCGTGATGCACGCATTAGTATGTAATTCAAAAAATATCAAACTGTTATCAATAATGTATACATTTAATATAATGGTTGCTTAAATTGCTGTAAAAAGGTATTTAGTTACTAGAACTTCGATACATGGCAAAGCGTCTCTTCAAATTTCTACAATCTTTTTTTTAGTACATAATCAAATTGTTCTGTAAACAGGTCTTCCATGATAAAGTAAGCAAATTTTTGTGTTCGTCCGAAACGTGTAGTTATCAGTACTGTTAACAAATCTTTGTTGCATGTTTTGCATTGAAACTTTACTATCTCTGATATCGAATCTCTAAATTGTTCCGTATCTGTTTATAACAGTGTTATGATATTACCTACACATTTTAACAATGAAATTAATATATTTTTCTGCAGGTATACTGTAAAATTAGATCATAAGATGCCACGGTAATAAAAAAATTCATGGTTTTAAAAAAAAACTATTTTTTCTTCAAATAAATTGTTGAAGTATAGGTACGACATAGGATCATATTGAAGTTCCAAAAGTTCTAGAAATTAAAAGCATTCTTCAACAATTCTGTTGTGTCGTGTCTGTCGTTGCGATGCTCGGACCGGTACACGCTCTTCCAAAATATATATACACAAACGTGTATATATATTATACGGTTGGAACAGAATTGTTAAAATAACTAAACACAAATTGGCCACGAGGAGGCCTTAGGACGGGCATGTTGCAGTCAGAAAAAAGGCTGATTGGCGGAAATTCCTCAATTTTTCGGATTGGTAAACCGGGGACGATCATTCTATTGATTAGTTAAAAGGGCAAGTAAAAATAGACGAGTGGAGTGACCGTCCGCGTGGACAAGTTGCCTCCAAAACCGAAACAGCTGATGGCCCGCCGAACTCTGGCTGCCACAGCTGACCGCCATAAAGTCATGAAGCCTATAGATTTTGCAGACATTCGAGCAAAATTAAAAATTCGGACTAACGGAACCGGGTTGTAAACGAAAAGACTCGAGGCCTGCGAAAGTGAAAGTTTTTAAAGATATAAACTACATCTGCTGGCTTTGTAAACTTATGATGCGTCGCAACATGAGGAGAAATCATTTTTTTGGAAATTCAGTTAACTGCATATATTTACTAAGGTATAGCATCGTGTCGATGCTGTACAATAATTTGTACTTGCTGGCATTTGTTCGATTTCAAATACTTCGTATAATGAAGTTTATGTTAACGAGCAAGCTATTCCAAAGTTTTTGCTGATATTAATATTTAGCGAAATTTATTTTTATTCATTGATTTATCTCGGTGACATCGTTAGTATTCGAAAAAGGCTCGGGCGTTCAATCGGTTTGAAGCTTATGGTTGCAATTTATCGTTAAGCCTAAGATTTACAAATTACTTAATTGCATTGTTTCAACAATTTAAGAAACCGTTTTATTAAATTCATAGATTATTGACAACCCTTGCAAATTTTTTGAATACCAGTCGGACAGTTTTGTACTTTGCCAGAGACAAGATCTTGTCTATTGATTTTTTCCAGTATGTCTCGAACAGATTACATATAAAAATCTACGTTACCGGCAGAGAAAATATGTTAGTTAGGTTCTGACACCGGCGTATGGTTACGAAGGGCTGCGCGACACTGGAAAAGGAAAAGCAGACGACTAATTTCACAAAAAACTACTATTTTTGACATCAAATATGTCGTAACTGGCTGGACCGATTTCTTCGTAATTAGTCTCAATCGATTCGTCTCGATGCCGCCTTTAAAAGTGTCATCGTACTTTTTGCGAAATTTGCCGCTTTAATGCCGTTTAAATACCTCGAAAATCCCGATCTAATTTTTCCTGTAAAGAGTCATGGTGTCTCCAGGCTGGGCCTCTTGTACTTGGCCGGAGACAAGACCTTGTTTTTTGATTATGAAATATTCACTTTCCGACATAATTCTGAAACTTGACCCAAGGCTAAAGAAATTGTGCTCAATTCGTTCAACTGCTTTTTTCATTTTTTTTACAGGTAAGAACTTTTGTCTCAGCTCGAGGGCGGATGAAAATAACACTTTGATTAAGGACTAACATGGGATAAACAATAATGTCGCAACAGAAAGGTTTGTTGAAACTACAGAAAATATGCAAAAAATCCCGAGGGGAATCTTAATTGTTCCCCCTACACTTGCATTATTTATTTGCCAACAAATCCACGTAACATTTAATTTCGCGAATTGAATTCAAACAAAAAATGATAATTTTGAAGTCCATTTTGCTCTTGGCGTAACAATCAGAAAGTAGACGAATTTTCTTTCATCTATTATAACAGTATGCGTGAAAGATTATCGATTGCCCAAGTGACTACACTGAAAAATCTCTCACGCATGTTATTATACATTGTATTGTACATTAGCATGTGTCGCACGGCGGTTCGAAAACATATGATAGATATGGATCAGCTGTCGTCAGTAGCATTAGGTTTGCCGGTAGCACGGCAATGTAACGGTGTTTAACAATTTTTTACGCCGAAACCGTACAATAATGTTGAACTTTTTTTAGGCTGTCTTCGAAAAGGGAGTCTTGACGCATTGCCCTTATTTTTCTCAAGTTCTTAATCAACCGCTATCATAGAAAAATTCAAAGTTTTTTTTTATAAACAAATAAAAATGCTACGTAACGGTAATAATCGAAGCAGTTATATTTTTTTTAGTAAACTTTGATCTTTTCCGCTAATTTTTCAATTAAAACCGCTCCTCTCCGACTTACCATTTCGGAGATATAATTTTTTTTTAATTTTTTACAAATGGGGTTGTATCTCGATAGGGGGTGATTTTCGGACCTAACGTCCTTGGTCCGTTTTTCACCTTTTGGTGCGTACTATCGATCCTGGAAAAGTGTCCCCGATGATATGTTACATCCTGTATAATGGATCTAATAAAGCTCCTGTAAAGAATCAGAAGAGTCTGTGGATCTAAACCCCACCAAACTCCACAGAGGTATTTAATAATGTTCATAGCCCTAGAACATTTTCTAAAGACTATGTCAACATGAGATCGAAATGTCAAACGATAATCAAGATGGATGCCCAAAGAACGAACCGACGAGCTTGACGGAATTATACAATTGTTTAATTTAATGGAAACACAACCCGGACTAAATTTTTTACGATTAAAATCAATCAAAACTGTTTTGTGGGATGAAAGTTGAAGACCAACCTCCTGCAAATGAGAGCTGATTTTTTTAAGAGAGTTTTCTATGATTTTTGTGGGCCATTTGATGGAAGTAAATTTTAAATAGATAGCTATATCGTCTGCAAATTCAGAAATCTATCTTGCAATCATGAGGTAGCAAAATGTAAAAAACTATCCTTTAAATGTCATTTATGTTTAAAAAATATAGTAATAAGAAATAAGTAAGTATATATTTTGAAAATTTCACAAAATTCTTTAAAGAAGTGAATAAAAAAATCAGAGACTCTTAGTCTAGGCGCGATTCTGGTCATGTATACAAGGTTTTCGCAGTATGTTAGAGATTGTTTAAAGACTTGCATATATTGTCGGTAATATTGAAAAAGAACACACATTTCAAGGAATTAGCAAAATAATAAACGTTTAATTATTGCAAGACAGTGACGATTTTGTATGTTTGGGTTTTAAATTCTTAATTCGAAAATTATAATAAACATAGAAGTGGACAAAAATAGTTTTATGAAATCGGGGTAAATTTAAAATAATGGTTAGTGTGAATTGCTGAAACATGTTTTTAACTTTTAAAACTTTAATTTGGTCAAATGTATATCCTTGTAAACATTTTTCGATTTACGTATAACATCGTCATCATGTCCGTTAATCATACGTATATTTCAACGACGGGTTTGAACAAAAATAGTTTTTAAGTAATATCATAACGCTGTTACAAATAGATAAAAAACAATTTGGAGATTCAATAGCCGAGATAGTAAAGTGTCGATACAACGCATGTAACAAAGATTATTTAACAGTGCCAGACAACCCGATAAAAAAGATTTGCTTTCTTTTTCTTGGAAGACCTGTTTACAGAACAATTTGATTATGTACTGAAGAAGAGCTTGTAGAAATTTAAAGATACCCTTTGACATGTATCGAAGTTCAGAAATGAAACAGATTAATTATTGATAACACTTTGACAATTTCCGATTTACGTACTAATGCGTGCATCACGAAGGTGACTACTTTTCCCTCTTTTTCGTATAGTTCTTTCTTTCTGTGGCGTATTATGTCTCCGGATATAAACAACTGACACCGACATCTTTGTCTCTATCTTTCCGTCACTCCGTCGCGCTCGCACTAGCAGAACAAACGACGGGACGTGGGCCACGCGAGCATGTGTGGGAGCGCGTTTGACGACAAAGCAATGCGGAATTTAACATGATTCGAATTTTTCTAGCATAAGGGCCTCTCTTTCTGTCGAGGACAACGCATAAGGGACTTTACGATTCGGACGTGACTAAAACGCTATTTTTGAGAAGTGCAATTTTCCGTGTCATAAAGAATGTTTCCAAGTCGAGTCATCTGTTTAGCACATTCGATCGTTAAGATTTTGGAAGTCTTTTCGTTTATGGCGGAGAAAGCCTCCGCGCCCCATCTGAAATACCTTCCAAACTCTTACTTTCGAATGCTCAATAGCAATAGACGCATCGTAAAGTCAAATTCAGAATCAGGCAAAACGTGCTGGAAGACCGATGACACGGGTCACGGGAAAATACCAACCGTCAGTCAGTACAAGTACGGTCCCACATGTTGTACCTGTATGCCCCTTGCAGTAGGTACTTGTGGGCCGTTCCCAAAATTCCGAAAACACCCCCGTTTCCCTCTGAGTGGCTGTCGCAAAATCCTACCAAGGCCCAAGGGCCGCCCTGGACAACTTGGAGGAGGAAAGGATAGCCACGAGGAACGGAAGGTGTCAAGGAACTAGCAGAATTTCAAAGACAGCTGAACGACTCACATCAGTATCACACGCGACACGTCACATCAGTGACAACATTCACAATTCACTTAATCCGTTTTTTCTATTTTTTCGTATCTTGTGTTATTTCATAGTATATTTTGTTATTGTTCATATAAGTTTACCGTTATTTGTTATTTCGTTAAATAAAGACTGTGACTGCATATCAGTGCTCTAAATCCAATGTTCGTTCTTAATTACCCGAACACTTTCTTTACTTCTGTCTGTTGCGCTCGCACTCCTAGCGCAGCCGTAGCGATAGCCGAGAGTGACGGTGCGTCTTCGTCAATCGTGGTCACTCATTAATTTTATTCTAAACATTCTTAATTATTTTATCGGAAGTTTATAATTATTATCAATTTTTAAAAATTGATTTTTTATTCATTTGAAAAAATGGCGACGTTTAATCTGTTTCAAGCATATTGTTGCGATTTATTGTTAAGCCTAAGTTTCAAAAATCAAATACATTTTTTCTACAATTTAAGAAACCATTATATTAAATTTATAAATTATTGATAACCCTTGGAGATTTTCTGAATACCAATAAGAGACTCTTGTATTTGGTCCGAGACAAGACCTTGTCTCTTGATTTTTTCCGGCATGTGTCCGACGGATTACATATAAAAATCTACGTTACCGGCGGAAAAATTATCGTCACTTTAGTTAGGGCCTGGCACTGGCGTTACGCTACTAGTGGCTGCGTGACAGGCTGGAGATGAACATGGACATGGAGATGGAGAAGGAGGAGAGAAAAAAGACGACGTTTCTTACAAAAACCTTGACTTTTTAGATTAAAATATCTCGCAATTGGCTTGATAGATCTACTCGTAGTTAGGCTTAAATTATGCGGGTGAACGTCCCCTACTAGAATAGCACCATAGTTTGGGGGAAATATGCGTATTTAATGCCGTTTGGATTCCCCGAAAACCTCGATCTAATTTTTCCGGAAAAGAGTAGTTCAGGTCTACCAGTCGGGAACTCTTGTACTTGGCCCGAGTCAAGACCTTAACTCTTGATAATATACTGCACTCTATTTCGACCGTTAACTCTCCGAACTACGCTTCGTGTTAAATTAATTGGAAGAAATCGCGAACATTGAATACGTCGGGAAAATACGCGTTCTTATCAATATCAATGCGGTGATCCCGCGTTTTGATGATTTCTGAAGGACAAACAGTTAAATTGTATTCACGATTTATAGTTTTCGAGGATTGTAAATACTTTCAGATATTGAATTTCCTGCTCTGAGAGTCAAGTTGTATCGTTTCGCACTCGTTTCTGTTTATAAGGCATTTTTTATTCAATATCAGTGAGAATTTGATTGTACACAAGGTCTTTCGGATGTGTGTTTTATTAGAGATAAGTATAGAGTGCCTTATTTTAATCGATCCTTTGAAATAACATCGAGCCAAGTACGAGAGAAAACCCTTGACTGTATTCCGGAAATATTAGATCGGGGTTTTCGGGGTATTCAAACGGCATGAAAGCGGCAAATTTCGCAAAAAGTGCCATGATATTCTTAAAGGCGGCGTCAAGACGAGTCGATTGAGACTAATTACAAAAAAATCGGTCGGGCCAGTTACGACATATTTGATGTCAAAAGTAGTAGTTTTTTGTCGTCTGATTCACGTTTTCCAGTGTTACGCAGCCTCTCGTAGCCATACGCCGGTGTTAGACCCTAACTAACATATTTTCACACCATGCGACGATAATTTTTCTACCGGTGTTGTGGATTTGTATATGTAATCTGTTCGAGATATGCCGGAAAAAATCAAGAGACAAGGTCTTTTCTCTCGCCAAGTACAAGAGTCCCCGATTGGTATTCAGAAAATCTTCAAGGGCTGTCAATAATTTATAAGTTTAATAAAATAGTTTCTTAAATTGTTGGAACCATACATTTAATTTGTAAAAATTTGGCTTAACAATAAATTGCAACAATGCGCTTAAAACCAATTCAACGTGTTTGAAAATTAGCCTTACGACCACATGGGATTGATCCCATAGAAGACCGCTACGGGGCACCACCTTACGGGCACACATGCTTTCACCGTAGGATCGAGTTGTTACGTCAGGACTATGTGTCACGCCTCGACCTTACGGTTACGGTGCGGCTTCGAATTGTTTCACGATAGTCTGAGTTTTGCCCCCTTGTGAGACAATGGTAGCACCAATTTACTCGGGATGGGGCTAAGTCGTACTGCGATCGAAAGGTGATGATGAAAAGATGATGAAGGTTGTGGTAGAGATGAGGTCTGGCTAATTAATAGTCGACACTGATTAAAATCTTCTTCAATTTTGTATTTAAGTTCACTGACACTGACATGTTGCACAATTTTGTTACACTGTATCTCGGGTTTTGGAAGTTACACTCGGAACACATTTAGCATTTCAACTGGAAGGCCTGTGGGTTCTTTTAGTCTCTGGAGTTAAGGAAAATATGATAAGTCTCGCCGCATCTTCCCTACTTGAGTCCACACAAGATTCACCAAGCCCTATCTCGCCCCTTGATTACTCTCTATATAGACTTTTCGTTCCGATCCGGATTAGACGTTGAAGGGATTCCCGCGAATCTTAGTTACTCTCTGATGCAACTGTTGTTGTTCAACGCTCACCCGCGTTCG
This sequence comes from Mimumesa dahlbomi, assembly GCA_917499265.3. Taxonomy (NCBI): domain Eukaryota; kingdom Metazoa; phylum Arthropoda; class Insecta; order Hymenoptera; family Crabronidae; genus Mimumesa; species Mimumesa dahlbomi. The sequence goes on along the minus strand of OU824118.1, from coordinate 1,108,522 downwards.
AACTACTCACTTGACCAGATTTTACTTCGACTTCACGTAAGGTTCAGGTTGGAGGTTATTCGGAATTTTTCTGGATTAGGATTTTGGAATAAAGACTTCGAAGTAACTAACATCGACTCTTCGCTGACTGACTACAAGACTTACTCTCCTAACTGCACTTTTCAACTGACTTTCTTAACTGACTCTTCTTGTCTGGATTTCTTAACTGGATTTCTAAAACTGCTTCTAACTAATTGAGCTTCGTGGCGGAGGGCACCAGTATATATATACAGGATTTTGGGCCCTCCCACTACGTCGGTTTGTAACGGATTTCGGAAAAACAATGAAGATCTGATCCAGCATCCAAATACCTTATCGAGAATGCACTCGAAAAGGGATCTGTCTAACTTTCCCTTTCAAGTGTCTCTTGAACAGGTCGGGGTCTGGTCCCAGATGTATATTTCCTTGTGGACAAGGTCTCCATTGTATCTGATGCAATCTGATATTTAGAACTGTCTAATCTTAGAAGTTTTCGAGTTTACATTCACACGGCTCGACTAGATTTATGTGTTTATTTCTATACTATTTATCAGTCTCGACCAAGACGATCACAGTGTTCTCTCTTAAAAGAATTTATTAGTTTTCAAGTGCGTCGTCCTGGCGTCGAACTGTCAAAAGGCGTTTAGACGCGGGGACGTAACAGAGTCATAGATCTATAATCAATATCTTAGTCGGTTCTAACGGTCGGCCGGAAACGGCCATTCTCGTTTTGGCTTTACCACGTGTAACTTCTCTTAGTCTCTGCATAGCAGTGAGTTTAACAAACTGTAGTATTTAACTCAAGCGGAAAACTCTTCAAGCGATTGGTGCGCTCGGCACCAATCTGCAGAACGGTGCAACTAAGCTTTAACAAAATCTCCACGTGGCGTGCCTGCCTCGTGTGAAGGCTACACCGCCACAGGGCCACTCATCGACCAGTGTCACCGCGTGGGTATTAAAAGGATCTCAAGCGGCATTAGGAGTCGAATTGTAAGTAGAGAACACTCACACTTAAGTTTATTGTGCAATCGGGAGAAAGGGACTGATTTTCATCACCACGTCGTGTCCGCCATTTTGTGTTACCACCTTTCTACGACTCCGCAGAGAACCGGTGCATTCATCTACCCGATTCTTAAACAGAACGCCCACGGCTTTTTTCAAATACTAACGATGTCACCGAGATAAATCAATGAATAAAAAATAAATTTTGCTACATATTAATAAATCGTGAGGATATAAGTAACACGAAATGAATGAATAAGGAACATCTAGGTAATTATTATTCCATTTCTATTTAATTAAAATTCAGTGACATTGTACGATCAAATATTGGACATAAGTGGACGTAAGTGTATGCCCAAAATGTATGCCCAATATAATTAGACAAATGTTTCGAATAAAATGGAAGAGTCGCCGCCGCCAGCAAAGACATATCACCGCACTTACTCTTAGCGATCGTAGTGTGAGCACTGCGAGCGTGACAAACAGTACGATGAAAAGAAAGGCCTTAATGCGAGACGAATTCGGCCAATGATGAATTCCGCATTGATACCTTCCCCGGTCGTCAAACGTGCTGTCACACATGCTTGCCCGCCCACGTTCGTGTGTTTGGCTAGTGCGAGTGCAACAGATAGTAAAAAGGTAGAGACAAAGTATTCATTCGTTGTATGCAGCGTTGTTCATATCCCGAGCCTTAGTATGTAACGGTACATTACCCACAGACCCCTGTCCACGAGAACGGACCTTACTTTTTACTAGGTTCGGGCCAGGCCGATAAAGAATTTGCAACATTGTCCGATTAAACGTATACTTTATTTACACACTAACTCGCCAATTAAACAAAACTTTACTCTACCTACGCTATCACTCAGTCCTCCACACATTTTGTGCTATATTAATAGTAGCTTTAAATCTAATTTCCTATTCTCACGCGGTATGTATTTACAAAAATTGTCCTAGTCTATCTCTTAAAGCTGTACACGAACACTCTCGCTCACACACACTCACTCGCACAGCTGATCGTTCGTCTTGTTAACACTCGCTCTCTCTCACACCCGTCTTTCCCATCGTCTCACTCACACCCATCTTAATCCTATTTATGGTTTTAAATGCCTCGCTCTTATTTCTATATTACCGATACATGCATTCTTGAGTGCAGATAGGATAGTGGAATCGAGAAAGAGATCGGAGCTACTGTTTTTAGGATAGATTCGTTAGGCCAGATCAAGTAGACTAGAGCGGGGGCGCAATGCCCCGCCGTCGCTCTCTCTCTCTGACCTACCGGGGTTTTTAAGGTGCGTTTCAAGGTGCAGGATGCCCGAAAGGAGATAGTGCACGGGCGCAATGACCGGGGGTTACTCCTCAAGGAACGAAGGAGGACACTCGAGATAATCCACGGGCGCAATGCCATGGGGTTTCTTCCGTGCCTTTGGGAAAATTGGAATGGATAGGTTCTGGAAGAGGAATCCCTCTCACTTTCCTAATATCCTCACTTTAACCTAATTATACAATGAAAATAATTCTCGACAATTCGCGGATCTTAGTCTTTTTTGAGTCGTACTGTTAGGAGGCAAGATTATCAGTGAACCCCTTGGTTTGCATCGCGCCGTTTATACCAGTCGTGCTCACGCCCTTTCCCAATCAATTCCTATGATTTTGATTTTAGCGAATCACGCCTCTTAATGGTTTTCACGCGATCGTTAGTGTTTATTCGCGCACGCACACATACCCGGGTTACTCACCGACGCACTTACGCCTCCCGTGTTGCGCAACCGGTTCAGTGGTTGTCATTTGGAGGACTACCGTCTCAAGTACGCCATACAAAGAACGAATTATACGAAAGAAAGGGAAAGAAAGACTCTTTCCTGATGCACGCGTTAGTACGTAATTCAAAAAATTTCAAAGTGTTATCAATCATTTCTAAATTTAATAAAATGGTTTCTTAAATTGTTTCTTAACCTTTTTTTAGTACATAATGAAATTGTTCTGTAAACAGGTCTTCCATGATAAAGTAAGCAAATTTTTCTTTACCGGGTTGTCCAATGTAACAGTATGTCCCTTTTGTGATCACTGAGCACGAGAACGGACCTTACTTTAATGAATAGGTTCAGGGCAGGCCGATAAAGAAGTAGGAAACTTTTACCGGTAACATACTGTTACGTCCCCGCGTCTAAACGCCTTTTTTTTCCCAGTTCGACGCCAGGACGACGCACTTGAAAAACTAATAAATTCCTTGAAGAAAGAACACTGTGATCGTCCTGGTCGAGACTGATAAATAGTATAGAAATAAACACATAAATCTAATCAAGCCTTCGTGAATGTAAACTCCAAAATTCTTAAGATTAGACAGTTCAAAATAACAGATTGCATCAGATACAATGAAGACCTTGTCCACAAGAAAATATACATCTGGCACCAGACCCCGTCCTGTTCAAGAGACACTTGAAAGGGAAAGTTAGATAGATCACTTTTCGAGTGCATTCTCGATAAGGGTGTTTGGATGCTGGACCAGGGCTTCATTGTTTTCCCAAAAACCGTTACAAACCGACGTAGTGGGAGGGCCCAAAATCCTGTATATATATATTGGTGCTCTCTGCCACGAAGCAGTTAGTTAGAAATCCAGTGAAGGAAGTCAGTCAGTTAGTTTCAGTTTTAGAAAGACAGTTAAGAAAGTCAGTTAGTGAGAGTCAGAGTCAGTGAGAGTCAGTTCGGTGCAGTTTTTGAGTCAGCGGTTAAGAAGTGCAATTCAGAGGATCCATGATCAAGAAAAGTCTTATTCCATTCCATATCCTGTGACCCTTTATTTAATCCATTACCATTACCACCCAATACCTCAGTCATTCTTCAACGGGAATAGAACAAACTGTCGTTGGAAATCTACAATTTCCAACGTAGTTGTCGTTTCTATGACACGTTTCGAAGGACGGCGACTTTCCTACCCATAACTGTCGATCTCCAAAGTGTGATCATTGGGACAAGGAGTATCTGGAAATCGCTTAGATATTCAGAGAAAGACTCTATAACAATGATATCCGCTGCGGACCGATAAAAGTTGTAACACCAACATTCCTTTCGAATACCCAAAGACTAAAACATCTGATCCGGTTAAAAAGAAAAAAAAGAAACAAAGTGTATAAATATAAATAGAATCTGTGAAAACATGTCAGTGTCAGTGTTGTTAAATATAAAGTTATTGAAGATTATATCACCAGTGTTGACCATCAATTAGCCTGACCTCATCACAACCACAACCAACCTTCATCTTTTCATCATCACCTTTCGATCGCAGTACGACTCAGCCCTATCCCGAGTAAATTGGTCTGACCATTGACTCAAAAGGGGGCAAAAGTCAGACTATTGTGAAACAATTCGTAGCCGCACCGTTACCGTAAGCTTGAGGAGTGGCACTTAGTCTTGACGTAACAATACGTTTATTCAGAATTACTTAATATCTACTGTACAGTTTCTTATTTTCCTACGCTATCATTCACTCCTTCATACGTTTCGCATTTTCTTATTTCTACTGCTTGCAAATCTATTTCCCTGTTCTACTGATGAATATATACAAAAGTCCCTACGCTATTTCTTATGCTATTACCCGCACACTCATGCCCGCACACGTACACTCAATCAGCTGTTAGGCGACGCTGTTTTCGCTCGTTCTCTCTCACACTTGTCTTTCCTCGTTTCACTCACACTGGTCTTAGTCTATTTTCGGCTTTAAATGCCACAAACGTTTCTTTTATCGCGCGTCGTGCATCAGAAGAGTGGTGAAAGGATTGCGGAACGATGGATGAGATCGGGGTCTGACCGCAATGGACAGCCGCTACTACTTAGGTAAAAAGGTAACGTATTCGTAGATTTGGGTTGGTAGGAGACCCCTTTGGAGATAGGTCCGGTCGCAATGACCAGGTGTTACTCCTTCCAGGGAGGATTGTCTTTCTCGAGATAGGTCCGGTCGCAATGACCGGGTGTTACTTCCGAAGAGACGAAGGATGGACACTCGAGATAGGTCACAGCGCAATGCCGTAGATATGGAATGCACTCTTTCTCTCTTTTTCTCTCTCTTCCTCTCTCTCCCTCTCTCTCATTCGGCCTCTCCTCCTATTCTATGTTACTCTACAGGGTGTCCCAGCTAACGTGCAGGTCCCTGAACCAAGTGATAGCTGAGGTAATTCTAATATAGGGAAGTGACATTTGTAATATCGTATCTTAATTTGTGGCAGAGATATTAACGAAAAACGATAGCCAATCAGAGGGCTTTGTTGGGCCTGGCTGCGCGGCAGTAGAAATTCCGCACCAGTAGGGTACTGTGCTAGTAGAAACTGTCGCACCGCTGGGCCCAACGGAGCCATATGATTCGCTATCGTTTTTCGTTAATAACTTGGCCACAAATTAAGATACGACATTACGAATGTCACTTCCCTGTATTAGAATTACCTCAGCTATCACCTGGTTCAGGGACCTGCACGTTAGCTGGGACACCCTGTATATTCATATAACTCATAAGCATAAGCAATATTCAATAAAAGATTCTATAACGTTTCAATCCAAAAATGTATTGAATCGAAGGTTGCTTAGTGTTCTCTAACAGAGGTAGGCGAAGTACAAGTGCTAGTAATAAGCAAATAGCAAGTGCTTTCGGCTCCTTCCGCGCCGTCTTATATACAGTTTGTTGTCGCACGCGGTAGCCAATCGCCGCCCGCGGTTTCGTATCGAGACAATGAACTCTACGCGGTTTTTTGTGTATTACATAATAGTCTATGTTACGTAACTCACCGACACCATCAGCGGTACGCAACTTGCGCAATAGAGATCAGTTGGGGGCTACCGTTACACCAATGTGCAGCGAGTGATTGGATCTGTCCGAAAGGTAGTCATCGGTACTGTTAACAAATTTTTGTTACATGTTTTGCATTGAAACTTTACTATCTCGGATATCGAATCTCTAAATTGTCCCGTATCTGTTTATACTCAAACAAGCATCGAAAATGCACAGGTATAGGCCAAGTACAAGAGGATGTGATCCTGAAATAGCTTGCTCGTTAACACGAACTTCATTATACGAAGTATTTGAAATCCAGCAAATCCGAGCAAGTACAAATTATTGTACGGCATCGACACAATACTATCCCTTATTAAATATATGCAGTTAATTGAATTTCCAAAAAAAGAATGACTTCTCATTTAACTATTAAATCCGTTTACTGCTCGATTAAATGTACTTGGTGGTCAGCTCTTTGCGAAGCTTGAGGTCCAAACTGTAACGTACAGGTTTTTGTACTCATTTCTAATGTAATAAGTTAACAATCCGGATGTATCTGAATAGAAAATTTTACAAGATAACAATCTGAATGTGCCTGAGTGGAAATTACACATACATATTGCCATGTGTTTGAACGATTGATGATAACATATATTAAAAATAAACGACATGGGATATTTAGAGGATTTTCATTCTGTAAGACCTTATTACTTCATTCAGTAGGAAGCCCACTTTGTACTATGTTTTAACAACATTCTTTTAACGTCGAACATTCTGAGCTATTTAAGCTTAGGGAAGTTTCTACTACAGGTATTTTTCAGCATTGAACCTTCGTAAATAGCGGACCACCAAGTACATTTAATCAAGCAGTAAACAGATTTAATAATTAAATGAGGAGGAATCATTTTTTTGTAAATTCAGTTAACTGCATATATTTACTAAGGGATAGTATTGTGACGATGCTGTACAATAATTTATACTTGTTCACATTCGTTTTATTTCAAATACTTCGTATAATGAAGGTTATGTTAACGAGCAAGCTATTCCAAAGTCACATTCTCTTGTATTTGGCATATACCTTTGCATTTTTTATGCTTTTTTGACGATTTTACTTTAATGGTAAAATTTGAAATTCTTTTGAGAAGGGTCCAAATACGTAATCGTCAAATCGAATGTTTATTCATACTTTTTGCATTATAATTGAATAATAAAAAATATGGCCGATATGGCCGAAGTAGAAAATTTAACAATTATAATTGAATAATAAACGGAATGTTACAATTAAGGTCAATATTTGTTTTAGAAAAGTTTGTAACCTAAAGGGGCGGGTAAGGATTTCAGGGTAAAAAAGAACCCTATATTTGCGATTTTTTTCAGACGTATGAATAAAGCAAATTTATTCGAACCTTTTGCACATTATATATTATTATTTCAAAAACACTTTATAATATTTTGATTGCAAAATATCAACAAATAAGCCGGTGACGGAGCGTTTCCGAGAACGCCTTTGCAAAAATACCCATTTGAAGGAATTTTCAAAATATTAAATATTTTTTAAGTTACAGGCAGTCAAAGTTTTGTGCATGGGTTTCTTTGAAAATTTATAACTCTGAAACCACAATAGATACAGAAATCATAAAAATACCAGTTTATTCAGAAAGCCTGAGAGTTTTAGAAAAAAAATATATAAATTCGATGCAACTTGTTTTAAATTGTTAAAAAAATGTTTTTAATTTTTTAAACTTAAATTCCGTCCAAAGTGGATCATCGATATTTTTTTAAACATTTTTTTTCATCATTATCGAAATGTTCTCTAAACATAACTTCCAGAAAAATCATGAAGCGATGACTTATTTTCGAGCTATGAATTTTTCTGCACCGCGGTGTCGGTATTTGGCGCACCACTTCGCCTATATCGCGTCGCAGATGGCTGCCGCTAGTCAAACCAAACCGTTGATCAATGATCTAGATATGCTCTGGTAACTACTGTTAATTACGCATACTTTTATATTTTACCATTATACTGATAATCGCGCATGGAAATACAACGTATGACTTTTGACAACAATACGGGTGTCATAATAACAAACGTTCATTTGCACCGTCTGCAATTATCCGAACGATTGCGTGCAAAACAAATATGGTAAATATCGTCGTAAAAATTGAACTGCGTAATTCCATCGAATTTATCGAAGGATTAATCTTTCCCCAGCACGGAATCCGCCAATTTCTGCTTTATTCTTCGAATATTGCAGATTTTTTGTCCGTATCCACTTCCCTGTGAATACTGTAAAAGCGCGAATTTCTGGTGAATCTTCGAATTCGCATGTAAATCTAGAAGTTTATCAACTCCGAATGGTTAATCCCAAAATGAAAAGAGCTTTCATCGTTTTCGGACGATTTTTAACTGTAATACCTACACCAAGTACGCACGAATCGATGCAGAAAATTGTCGCAGTGTTTTCAATAGAAGTTTCTAGACGTTCTTGATCTCGTTTAAAAGTCTAGTTTTCTTTGAGTATGTAATTGTTGTCATTCCTAAGCCAAAGATTTCGGGATTAAAATATCAGAGTATAGAAATTTCGAGGTTCGCGAATTTCAAGGCACAGAAATTTGCAGACCGAATTCTCCGAACTTGGAAATCTCAAGATGTAAAAATGTCAGCGCGAAAAAATGTCATGAGATGTAGATGCGGCCACGTAAACAATTTAAAACAATTTAAATACATACGTCTGTAATGTGTCACGTTAAGTTAGCGTAATTTAGGTCGATTTACTTCGGTAGAGTTTTCCATTCCGTGGATTTCTATGTAGATACTTCTCTGAAAGTACGAAACAGTTCCTTTTCACATTTTTTGATGCGTATTTACATGTACTGTTACCCAAAAAGTCTTACGCAATTCCTTCGTTTTGCAAATGGTGTTTTTATAAATTTCCAAGTTAAAAAATTTTGTCATTTTCAAAATATCGCGTCTCGACGTTCTTATGCGTGGATAATTAAACAATTCGATTACCAGACATAGAAATTTCGCACACAGAAACTGTTTCGTGCCGTTTATTCTAAAATTTAAATTTAATTTCCAGCTTGAAAGTTCTTATGCGCCGCTAATTGTGCAATTTCAGTTATCACCGCTCAAAACTTTTTGCCTGTCGATATTCCAACGCATAAAATGTCTCTCGCCTTTCAAGAGATGCGCTTTTTAAAATATCACCGTCTTGGAGATGCCGCGCCCAGAATCCTGCTAAATTTGCAGGATTCCATAAGTTGTGTTTCTTTAGCAACGGCGGACAAAAATAACCCACGGGGATCGCCCGTATTCTTACAAGGGGAGGCCACAACTCATCAACTCGCGATTTGGATGAAACTGGGTGGAAATGGTAGACGGTGATGCGTATAAAGATCCTGTGAAACAATACAAATATCTACCGATTCATTTTTATAAAAAATCGACTTAAAGTTGAAACATCGATGTCAATTGTTGGAAATCCGAAGTTGGATGTAATTGATAATCGGTCGTAATCGATCGTCGGCGATGTTTGGCGTAGCCGATATTTTTGTTTGTTCCGTTGCGTCCTGTTAGTTGCCTTCCATAACTCGTGCGTGTCAAACGTATTAATGACTTTCCTTAATTCTCTGTAATAAACCATTCATTCTTCCACTGCATTCCGTTCATTACCTGACATCAATGAATCAAGCCCCATTTTTCCCAGGTCATAGGGTTTGATGTAAGGAAGAAAAAATCCTTATGAAACATTTGTCCTAAAGCAATAGTTTAACTAAAAAAATGATATTTCTTATTTTTCTTGGCCGTCGGCGTGTGAAGACTCTATATTTTGAGAGGATTCTCAACCACCACGGTGTAGCTGTGCGGCGTTAATCAAGTGTTCGAACGGTAGGGCTCCGTCGGCTGTCACGTGTTCGAACCCATGCTGGAAAAAGTTTTTTTTTACATCTTTAGCCGAATGTTGTAGCCGAAAGAAAGAGGCCCACTACCACCCCCGTCAAAAGACCGTCCTCTATTTATTTCATTCTTCGGTCTGGCATTCCTGCAACTAAAAAGTCAGTTTTATTTTTTGTGCACTTTACAAATTCAATTTTATGATCATTTATCAAGAAATTTATCAAGAAATTAATGGGTCAATACGTACATTTATGAATTAAAAATGGGTCACAACAACCCCCGTCAAAAGACGGTGCTCTATCCAGTTCGTCCTTCGGCTTGGCATTCCTCAGGATGGTACTTATCATAGTAGCAGTGGAAACAGTAAGGGTGTCGACGCCACGAACATAAAAAGAAAGCATATGCTCCACAGAGACATTCTTTCCTTTAATGTCTTCAGGGAAACACACTTCATTTACATTTGAAAAATCTTCCTTATCAAACGTAGTCAGCCATGACGCGTGCCATGCATAAAGTATCATCATACGAAATATTGGGGCGGACAACTGGTCATGAATGAGCGCGTGAACTTGAATAATATCGGAGCGATCAAAAATATCATGACGTTCGGCTAATAATTTTGAAGCGTTTTGCAAACGCGATATGAAAATTTTTATTTGATGAAAAAAGTACACGTAACATGGCTGACATGTTGGTGTACATTTCGGGGGAACAACTTTTAAAGTGCAAATTGGGGCTTTAGTTTCTATATTAAAAAATCTTTCGTCGTACAATGACGGATTAGTTTGTCCGCCCCAAGAATCAACAATAAAGAAAAATGGATTTTGTTGCACGTATGGCTTCACTACGTTATCCAGGAATATTTCATATGTATTTCCGTGTAGTTTCCCTGATTTCGTGCATGTGACGTACACGTTCTTCAACTGCTGAACTTGATGTTCTACGGCTTGGGCCACCCTCGGTCCAAAATTTCCTACTGGTTCCTGCAAACATAAAAATACTTTTGGCAGTAATTTCCCCGAAAGGGTCAGTGCGTATTGTACTGTATAAGAATGAGTAATTTTGTGTATACTCCCTGTGACTACTTCTGTAGCCTTCTCGCCTTTAAACGATAAGCTCCTTTGTGGTTGTACCTTGTACTCACATCGTGTCTGATCGCTATTAATTATATAGTCTCGATCAAATGATATGAGCATCTGTCGCGTTTGGCTCTGAAATAATCGCGCAGCTTTTGCGATGTCTGCTGCCGACATTACGTCCCTTTTCGTTAGCAATCTTGTTATCTTCCGTTGCCGAATATTCCTTGCTATTTTAAAATTTGTCGTCCATGATCGCGATGCTTCGAATTTGAATTGATCATCATTAAGGTTTTGGGCCGCCTCCATTGCCCACTGCTGCAGATTGCGAGTCGTCACATGATGTTTCCTCTGACGCGCTTCGAGGAATTAAGCATACAGCAATATTTCGGAATTTTTCATATTTATTCCTTTTATTCGTCACTGCATTTGCCCAGTGGATCAATTGGCTAGCCGACTTTAATTGACTTTGCTCCTTATAGTTCTCCACTTCCATGTTGGATTTTTTGTGACGGCTGTCACTGCCTTCACTTTTGTAGTCCAAGACACTTCATCTCTGCGTGCCCTCTTCTTCACTGGAGGGTAGCTGCTGCTCTCGTCAGACGTGCATCCTTCTGTTGACTCGGCAAGGTCTTCGTCTTGGGCACCGTAATCACTGGTTCCACCCGTTTCCTCCGCATGTACGACTTCTTCATCTTCTGTAATAACTGCATCATTTAATATAAATTTTATATTTTCCACAATTTGTCTCCCCAATCCTTTCCCTGCAAAAGAAATAGAACCAGTTATTTTTGGTAACATTAGTCCTTCGTCGAGAAGGAGGGCTGTGACGTGGGCGATCCCGTATGTCACAAGTTCCTTGTACGTATCAATGCAGTTGGCGCTGGTCACAGATGAAGTTGATCGTTGCTCCATTGCAAATTCCAATTCGTACAGTGCGTGATAAAGAATATGCTGACTCCTTCGCACTACGGAACTGTTTAAGGTAGCAACCAATTTTTCTTTCTTATATATTACTTTTCGAAGAAAACTGCACACCGATTCCACCAATCGCGATGATCGGCGAATATCTTTGCTAATTAGGGAAATCCAGACCACTACCGGTGTTCGACTGATAATTGGCATAACATCCAGTTCATTATTTTATGGTTGGAAAAATTTAATTAGGAACGAAGCTTTACAATTATGACTACTTTTCTCTACAAGGACTAATAAAATATCATAAAGTATTGTACTTACCGTTTGCTCTAGTTTACGATGAACCGCTCTGAAAGGGTTACCTGGAACTGTTATGACCTTCGGTACATATATGAAATGACACCGGATTGATTTCATTCAAAACCATTTTATGACGACTACTATTACAATTAGTTGCGTTACGAACACTTGCTTAACGCCGCACAGCTACCGTGGTGGTTCAGAATCCCTTCAAAATATAGTCTTCACACGCCGACGGCCAAGATAAATAAGAAATATCATTTTTTTAGTTAAAGTATTGCTTTACGAGAAATATTTCATAAGGGTTTTTTCTTTCTTACATCAAACCCTATGACCTGGAAAAAATTGGGCTCAATTCATTGACATCGATGTTTCAACTTTAAGTCGATTTTTTATAAAAATGAATCGGTAGATATTTGTATTCCTTCACAGGATCACCCTCTACCGTTTCCAGCCAGTTTCATCCAAATCGCGAGTTGATGAGTTGTGGCCTCCCCTTGTTAGCGAATTTCTCATCAATGTGGCATGCGCGCGCGTTCGTGCCAGCAATCGCTCGAAGGTTTGATAAGTATGCACGGATTTTGATGCACTTCCGGCTGCGTGACTTCGCGGTATGGATCCCCTTTGTCCGGGACTTATGAAGACACGTATTAATGGTAATAAAACGGATTCCAGCTCGGGGCTGTCGGAAAACCTTGGAACGTTATCGTTTCTTCCGAAACTTTCATTTCCATTGAGTTTCACCGTGTCTTCCGCACTCTCAACCAACTTGCGTATTAATATTACGAGTTAGTTGTCGGTAGTTTCCCTCAGTTTTAATTACTGCGAATAGTTTAACGAAACTCTGAATACCGAATAACATCGCGGATGTTTTTTTTCATTTACTTTTTAATTCCAAATTCTTGTTATTCAGGATAGGATAATTTTCAGTTCACTTCTGGAACATACAAAATAAGGATTAAATAGATTTTTAGTTTATGGTTATTGAGGGTAAAGTTAAAGTTGAAAATACATTAATTTTGACTGGTTATCATTTTGGATCAAGAATATAACGCGTATTTTCACCCCGACTCGTTCGATAGAAATGCTTATTACTTTATTAGGTTCGTTAAACCGTTTTAATTGGTATCCAGTTTTGCACTCGGTATATTAGGTTCGAATTCGTACCTGCAGTATATAAAAATCAAATGCATCGGGCTGTAGGTGCTTCAATGGCGAAACAGTTTTTATACATAACATACTGTGATTCGTTTCGCCGCCAGTACAATTTTCATCGTTAATTCGAAGAACTTCCACAAACCCAACAAGGAGATATGTCTTTTACGAATTAATACTGCTTTATGGGCTACCATCCACCACGATACTGGACCGTTGATCGCGCACCATAATCACTGAATTTAAAATAAATATCTTCCTTTAAATACCCTGTAATACGGAGACGTAAATTACGATTTAATATCGAATTATTTATCGACAGGCGATTAGAGACAATTTTTGATTACCGTAATTCACTGTCGTATTTCGTTAAACCAATGACATAGTATCGAATAAAATTAAGTCATGCAAGTGATTCTTATCTGATTTTTTAATCATTTAAATATTACCTTTTCAAGACTCTTATATCTCGCATTCGTTAGTATATATAAATTCTATTTTATTTCTGATCTTTTCACAAAATGCTTTTTCCGCACTAACAACACAAAAAGAACGTAAAATTCGGATCACTTCATCATTACAAATGATGCCTTGGTATCGGTCTGGTATTGTTTATTTCGCAAATACTTTTGAGGTTGGTCACGCCAATGTGCCTACTGCATACCTTCTAGGACCGCAAACCGGACGATGCGGCTGTCACTGGGCCGCCATAGCCCATGTGAACGAGTACAAATTATTGTACAGCATCGACACAATACTATCCCTTAGTTAATATATGCAATTAACTGATTTTCCCAAAAAATGATTTCTCCTCATTTAATTAATAAATCTGTTTACTGCTCGATTAAATGTACATGGTAGCCCGCTTTTTGCGAAGCTTGATGTCGAAACTGTAACGTAACAGATAAGTATTATTTGTACTCATTTCCAAATTAACAAATTAACAATCCGGATGCATCTGAGTGGATAAATATAACAAGTTAACAACCTGGATGTGCATGAGATGAAATTAAACATGTATATTGCCATGTGTTTCAACGATTGATAATGACATAAATTAAAAAGAAACGTCATGAGATATTTAGAGGATTTTCATTCTGTACAATAAGAAGCCCACTTTATACTGTGTTTTAACAACTCTCTTTTAACACTTTCGCTATGGAGGAAAATAAGTAGGCGTTCGCCGGGAGCTGAAATTAAGATATTTTTGTTAAATGAAATTTTCAGTCCGTAAAATAAAAAACTTTCAATTTCTTCGTCTGCAGACCTATTAGAGTCGGTAAAAGAAACTGCTCTACGGCGTTTGATGCCTGAAGGTCCCAGCTGGTTATTATCCATTTTATAAGCGTAAACACAGAACGAAAGTTTGTCAAAAGTCGCTAACCACTACACTAAACGCAAAAGAACAGCCCTTCACGAATGCTTGCACCGTACTGACTGTCTAAATAAGGCCAAATATGACTAAATAAGCAGCGGACGCATATGAGCGTCGTTCGCACCGAAAATGAAACTAAATAAGCAGAGGACGCGTATGAGCGTCATTCGCACATGGCAAGGGCTCAGTTGGACGCGCATGTGCGTCATCCGCAGCGGGAGTGTTAATGTCGAATATCCCGAATTATTTAAGCTTAAGGGAGTTCATACTTCAGATATTTTTCACCATCGAACATTCGTAAAGTGCAGGCCACCAAGTACATTTAATCGAGCGGTAAACAGATTGATTAATTAAACGAGGAGAAATCAGTTTTTTGGAAATTCAGTTAACTGCATATATTTACTTAGGGATAGTAATGCGTTGATGCTGTACAATAATTTGTACTTGTAGTTCACATTTATTTGATTTCAAATACTTGGTATAATGAAGTTTTTGTTAACGAGCAAGCTATACCAAAGTCATATTCTCTTGTACTTGGCCTGTACCTTTGCATTTTTTATGCTTTTTTGACGATATAGAATTCGTTGTAGAATTCCGCAAAAAATGAACACGTTGCGTCGCTTCAAAGGCACTTCAGACATGTAATTGTCAATGCAGCTGGAATGGCCAAACGTTGGTTAAACAATTAATTTTTTCATGCGGCCGTTTCTCCGTGAAAAGTTAATCAGTAAAAGGCATCGAAAATGCAAAGGTATAGGCCAAGTACAAGAGGATGTGACTTTGGAATAGCTTTCTCGTTAACATAAACTTGATTATACGATTTATTTGAAATCGAACAAATGCGAGCAAGTACAAATCATTGTACAGCATCCACACGATGCTATCGCTAAGTAAATATATTAAATTAACTAAATTTCCCAAAAAATGATGTCTCCTCATTTCATTAATAAATCTGTTTAGTGCTCGACTAAATGTACTTGGTGGCCCGCTTTTTACGAAGCTTGATGTCCAAAATGTAACGTTACAGATATTTGTACTCATTTCTAAATTAACAATCTGGAGGAATCTGAGTGGAAAAATTTAACAAGTTAACAATCTGGATGTGTCTAAGAGAAAATTATACATGCATATTGCCGTGTGTTTCAACTGTTACGAGCCGGGCGGGTTTCTAGAACGTGGCCGGCGAGCGTTATGGTTTAAATGTAATGAGACGTGATTTCGTCTCTTATTAAAACTTTACTGTAGCAGGGGGGGGATCGTACGTCAACAGTAGTAGGAGCTATTAATCGACATACGATCTAGGAAATGATGTTTAATTCAAACCAGATGAGCCTACGGCATAGACCGTAGGGCGCTGGTCTTGAATTGAGGTAAGGAATGATACAACCCAGATGAGCCTACAGTAGATGCTGTAGGGCGCTGGGCTTGTATTGTAAAGAGTGAAATCCAGAGCCAGATGAGCCTACGGCATAAACCGTAGGGCGCTGGCCGCTAGAGCGGTTAGAGTAGTGGATGAATGAATCCAGATGAACCTATAGCATAAACCATAGGGCGCTGGCGTTCATTCAGGTGCGAGAGGATCTTAGGAGTGATACAGGCCAGATGAGCCTACGGCATAAACCGTAGGGCGCTGGGCGTGTATCGGCAAAAAGGAGTCTAGACCCAGATGAGCCTATGGCATAAACCATAGGGCGCTGGGCTCCAGAGTGATTAATTAGATTTTTAGGTAAGGTCTTTCCCCGAGGTAGATGTACTTGTAGACTAACTGCAAGGTGCTACTCTCTGGTTAATAACGACGCACTTGCTAGGACTGCAAATGGTCGCGCAGGTACGGAAGCAAGCCGAAGGGCACGCGCAGTCCGACACCCGCTGTTTGTGGTTTTGACCTGCTACGGTAAAGGTTGTAAAGTAATAACTCTCGTAACCTTTGTTCCACTCCGAGCGGATAGAGTGAATAATTTGTGGGTTCGTTACTCGATTATGTTTTAGATTTACTTCGAGTGGAAAGGTTTTAATTTCTAGAAATAATTCTTTAATCGAATTTTATGTTTCTAGTAAAAGTATAACAAGTATATTCTTTCAACCGAATATATATACAAGTATGTTTAGTGTGTTGTGTATGAATTTAATGAATGTAAGTAATAATTGAATAGCTCTAAGTGTTTACCCTTGGGCAGTGACGGTTCACGAGACTTCACAATCAAGGTGACTCCGAACTAGTTCGCGAGTAATTCTAACGTGAATTGAAACGGGGGCACCCCGACCAAGAGTTGAATAATGCCAATAGACAGACTGATCTTCCGAAGGTTAAAGAAAACTCGAGTAGGAACTGGGCCTAGTCTTGTAGTGTATTGCTCAAGCGTCGTACTGAGAATAACCCGAAGAGATGCATTTTCGTGGCCCTTATATAGGTCGAAAAAGCAGTGGGGATTGAAAATTTTAGGAAATTTACGCTATGGTGGGGGTAGAGATACTGCACGAAAACACGGTTGGAAAACTCTGGAATTTCGGCGGAGGCAGACCCTCGTGTTCGAGTTTTTCTTATCGCGTGGGGTCTGAAGTGTAGGAACCCGTGGGTCCTAGACCGGAGACTAAGGGTCACATGTGTATCGCACTTTATGTATCCTGTTTTCGTTCAAAAAGAGGGCTAAGGTGCCTGGGTGTCGCCAAGAAAAATTCCACGACGGGATTTTTCGTAAGAATCACGGGATTCATACGTAACACTCTAATGACTTTGCAAAGTCAATTTTCTGAAGTTCATCTAGCCGCATCATTTCCACGCGAGATTCTCGAAGGAAACGAAAACTGTACTCCCGTGCATGTAGATATATGTTTATCCCCAATCAATAACTATTCAGAGTTTGCTTCAACAAATCGATCTCGAAGCTGATAGTCCTTCAGCCGGCTGAAGTTTCAACACCTCGAAATGAATTTGTCACCTGCAACGAACATTCCCGTCGCCCCGGGGGCGGGGAAGAAATTTATTTTTACGAAGTCCATCCCCGATTATAACCAGTGGAAAATGTTGCTTCCGTTTCCTCCGCCCCGCCGTCTTTCTTCGGAAAACACAGAGCGATTTCGCAAATTCTGACAGTTCGCGAAAGGGTTTTGACTCACGGGTCTGGAGACAGCTACAAACATGTTTAAATTTTCCTTACATCTACACAACCGTTAGAGGGACTAGCTATTTCGACGCCGGAAATCGGGAACGTTTCAGGAAGCTCATCGGAATCGGTTTAAAGTGGTTCAAACGATTTAATGTTTCAAATATACCGACGTGGCTGCACGCGGATGGAAACGGATAACACGGGTGTCCGAGAAATGTTAGACGTCACTGGGTTCTATCAGGCGTGCAGTTTTCAATTTCGACAAATATCTCGATTAGTGATGAATTATTTTTTACATTCCTTCTCATTTGTGAGGGTTATTAGGGAGATAATGTAGAGTTAGGGGGAAATGGAAATATTTGATTAGCTAAACAATTAAACACTGTGTATAACAATTAAATAAAAATTAGATAAATATTTTACGTAATCAACGTAGAAGTTTTGTGACGATAAAAGGCGGCGCAATAATTTCACAAATTTAGATTTGAATCCTAATCCGTGTTTCGGATGTATTTTTTGTTACTTATTGTTAGAAATTAGTCATTTGTAGTAGAAGTTAGTAATTATTAACAGAGCAATTATTAACTTGTTAGGTAAATCGGAGGATAAAGCAATGACAGTCATAACATAATTACTATTAAGCAAACAATAATAGGTCCGGTCAATGTTATTGGTACAATTGCCCTGCAAATGGATCTGTCAGTTATTTTCGTTGTTGAACGATTTGCTGACTTTTCTCGTAGAAAGAAAGAGATATGAACACAGATCGAGTAACAGTGCCGCAATTAAAGTAATTGATGTAATTATGAGTTTTTTAAAGGTGGCGTTTATTAGTATTTCTGGTCTTTTGTTAAAAATTCACCAAAACACTTTGCAAAATTTAGACTGAAGACTCTGCGTTGAACGTTATAATTTTCACCTAAATTCTCTTTAATAAAAATATAAACAATACTCTTCTTTTTATATACATTTGATACTTACGCAGTCCATAGTATATTTTGTAGTGCCTGTCAATCAATTACAGAAATTGTACTTTTTGTTTAACTCAATTAGTATTACATACTATTTAATAATTATCTTGCTTATTTTTTACCGTTACCTACAAACGAGTACAAACTTTTGTACCAAAAATGTACACTGGACATTCTATTTATGATACGTGTGCATTAATACCTCCAAGGAATTGCAACCCTATTCGAATGGCATATTTTCTTCATTTAAATCAACGGAACTGTATACAATGTTAGTACCAAAAATGTACCAAAAATTGCCTGCTACACCGCGTGTATTCGATATCACCAATAAGCCGACGGATTTATAGAAACAGCTTTAACTGGCCGCGTAATGCTGGAAATCCACTTCCACCGTGAACGACTTTACCGCGGTTACTCCACTCGTTATTATTCACCGTTGTCGCAACGGTAATAAACATCGTTGTTTTAAGTCGTTCAATTTGCCACACGTATGTGAACAGCTAGACACGCGTCGCCGGGTATTGAAAAGCCAACATACGACTATCATTGGCTGTTTCATGAGAAATTACGTTTTCGCGGATAGATGGATTAAATGAAATTTTCCTGTCGTATGTTATGAGCCGGGCGGGTTTCCAGAACATGGTGGTCGAGCGTTATGGAAAGTATTTAATGAAACTGTTAACACAATCAATACCACCCATAGAATCGAAATACCTGGTGGAAAGCAGATGGTCGAAGAAATCGTACCATGTACCGTTAGGGCTTTGGTCAGGCATATATTCGACATTTTCGCATGCCCGCGAAGGGATTATGCCATAAAACGCGCCTACCAGAGACCCTAACGAAAATTAGCAAAAGTGTCAAACGGCGACAATATGGTCTGCCGACCACCAGGTCACAGAAAATCACTCCCTCTCTTGGTCTGTAGACGAGGTGGAGACATTTTCATCAGCCAATAGTTGAATATTCCAAAATCTCCTTCCTTGTCTACAGAAAACAGGATTTTCCGAAAAATCACCAAGGGAGGGGAGCTTCTCAGATTCGGAGGTGTTTGCAAACTCAGATCAGAACAGACACATCATAGAACGCGAAGCGAACACACCTTGGACACAAATAAGAAGTCCGTGAATACATTTAAAAAATCACATATAAACACAACACCTTAGGCAGAACACTTCTGCAACATCACTTTAAATAGTTAACGATTTAGTGTATAATTTTGTTTAGTTTCCGTTGTTAAGTTTGAAATACAACTTCTTGTTTTTATTTTGAAACAGTCTACATCGTTGTGTCCCTTTTCAGAATAAATAAAAAGGCGGTCCTTCGAGTATCACGCTAGATAAGTACGACAGAACTTGTGCAATATACCAAGTCGAACATGGACGACCCGACTTAACAGAGACGTTGCTTTCGTCTCTTCTATGACTTTACTATAGCAAGGGGTTTCGATGTCTGATCGATGTCTGATCTAGGAAATGATCGTTGATTCGAGCAAGATAAGCCATAAGTGAACTAGAGTGCTGGTCTTGAATTGAGGTAAGAAGGGTTACAAGCCAGATGAGCCTACAGGGTGAACTGTAGGGCGCCGGTCTCTAGAGCGGCTGAGTAGAGGAGAAATGGGTCCAGATGAGCCTATAGGTGAACTATAGGGCGCTGGTCTCTAGACCGATTAAATTGATTTTAGCTAAGGTGTTACCCCGAGGTAGATGTACTTACAGGTAAACTGCGAGGTGCTACTCTCTGGTTAACAACGCACATGCTAGGACGGCAAATACTCGTAGACGTAGGTATGGAAGCAAGCCGAAGGGCACGCGCAGTCCGATACCCGCTGTTCGTGGTTTTGACCTGCTGCGGTAAAGTCGTAAAATGATAAAACTCTCGTAACTTATTTTGTTTCACTTCGAGCGGTTAGAGTGAATAATTTGTGGGATCGTTACTCTATTATGTTTTAAATATGTTTCGAAGAGAAAGGAATAATACGTATAATACACGAATAATAAGTTTCTAGTAAAATATTACAAGTATATATGTAGGGGAAAATATTGAGAAGTGGGGTTTTAGTTAAAATCTACAACTGAGCCTCCAAGTTTGTATGAATAATAACTATATTTAAAATGTTCACTAACTCTACTCTCGATAAACTTACAATAATCGGACACTCAGTCCTTTTCTGACAAAACTCGCAATACACAAAACGTCTCAATACTCGCAATATTCTGTGAATGTTCCTCCACGCGCTCAACTATCATTCTCCTCGCTCTCCCATCACTCGCTCGCTTATACACCCGCATTTTTTCTCTCTCACTCTTCATTCGTTTTCTCTCGCACTTCATCCATCTCACTCACTTTCTTCACTCTCTCACTCACACTCATCCCTTATACCTAGGACAAGGGCCTACGGACCGCCGCCGAAGAGTCGACCGGGTTTTCCCATGAAAACGCCCATGGTGGTCGCTCTTCAACCGCTGCCCTTGTCCACCATAAACTCGCATACTTTCTCTTTCAAATCCGACATTTGGCAGACACACGCTCATGCACTCGAAAACACTCATCCCGCTTATTTCTAGAATCCCACATATATACAGGGTGTCCCATTAACTTGGACGCACCCGGAACCAGGTGATAGCTGAGGTAATTCTAATATAGGGATGTAACATTCTCAATGTCCTATCTCAACTCGTAGCCGAGTTATTAAAGAAAAACGACAGCCACTCAGAGAGCTCCGTTAGGCTCGGCCGAGCGACAGTAGAAGTTCTGCACCAGTAGCGTACCCTACCAGTAGGAACTGTCGCGCGACCTGGCCTAACGGAGCCCTCTGAGTGGCTGTCGTTTTTCTTTAATAACTCGGCCATGGATTGGAATGGGAAGCTGAGAATGTTACATCTATATTAGGATTACCTGAGCTATCGAATGGTTCCGGGCGCGTCCAAGGGAATGGGACACCCTGTATATATCAGCAAAAAGCATCGAAAATGCAAAGCTATGGGCCAAGTACAAGAGGATGTAACTTTGGAATAGCTTTTTCGTTAACATAAACTTCATTATACGAAGTATTTGAAATCGAACAAATGCGAGCAAGTACAAATTATTGTACAGCATCGACACGATGCTATCGCTAAGTAAATATATTAAACTAATTAAATTTCCCAAAAAATGATTTCTCCTTATTTAATTAGTAAATCTGTTAATTGCTCGATTAAATGTACTTGGTGGCCCGCTTTTTACGAAGGTTCGATGGTGAAAAATTCGGACCATGGCGAAAACTGCGTTTGATGCCTTCCTCGATTAACGATCGCGCTCTCACACATGCCTGTCCAGCCTAAGCCCGTGTGCCTCGATAGAATGAGTGCGACAGAGCGACGACATGAAAGAAATGACGTAGTCATTATCACTTGTTACTATGTTGCGACACACGTCAGAGAGAGAAACGAATTATTAGAAAGAGAGGACACGAAAATCACCTAGGTGAAACAAGCAGTAGCAGTTGTGGATACCCGCGCGCACCCCGTACCCCGCAGTGAAACCATTTATGCTGTTGATTGTACTTGGCCAGAGACAAGACCTTGTTTCTTGATTTTTCCCGCATGTCTCCAATAGATTACATATAAAAATCTACATTACCGACAGAAAAATTATCGTCGCATGGTATGAAAATCTGTTAGTTCGGTTTGACACCGACAGAACTCGCATAGTCGAAAGTGTGACACTGGAAAAGACGAAGCAGACGACTTATTACATAAAAAAGACGTACTTTTGACATCAAATATCTCGTTACTGGGTGTACCATTGTTTTTGTAATTAGTCTCAATCGACTCGTCTCGACGCTGCCTCTAAGAATATCATCGCACTTTTGGGGAAATTTGCCGCTTTCATGTCGTTTGAATACCCCGAAAACCCCGATCTAATCTTTCCGGAATAGAGTCAAGAGTCTTCTCTCGTACTTGGCCTGAGACAAGACCTTGTCTCTTGATATATATATATATATCTTGATATATATATATTTTGTACAAACTATATATATATATATATATATATATATATATATAGTTTATACAAAATTAGTGAAATTTAGTTAATTGAATATATTTAGTTATTGTTAGCGATAACATCGTGTCGATGCTGTACAAGAATTTGTACTTGCTCGCATTTGTTCGATTTCAAATACTTCGTATAATGAAGTTTATGTTAACGAGCAAGCTATTTCAAAGTCACATCCTCTTGTACTTGACTTATACCTTTGCATTTTTTATGCTTTTACTGACATTATAATCCAAAACTATATTTGGCTTTTTAATGTGTTGTCCTGTAGTATAGTCAATTTTTTCACTTGTTACCAACTGTGGGGTATGTAATGTAATGTAATGTAATGTGTATTTCGCTAATCCCCTTGGGGTTACAGCCCTCCTTGCACTTTCTCCCCTCTTATTCTAACTTAGCCTAACTTTACTCGTTCGTCCTTCCTCTTTCCACTCCTTCTTCACTCTCCTCTCCGCCGGCCCCTCCTCTCGTTCGAATCTTCGCCCTCTCTCTCGCTCGTCCTTATCCCTTATTCTTTTCCTTTCTCTCGCACTGTTCTCCTCCTCTCTCCCGCTCTTCCTTATCCCTTATTCTTTTCCTTCCTCTCGCACTATTCTCCTCCTCTTTCCCGCTCTTCCTTATCTCTTATTCTTTTCCTTCCTCTCGCACTATTCGCCTCCTATATCTCTTCCTCTCCTCCTCCGCCCCTCATCCTCTCTCCCCCTTCTCTTTATCCTCTTTCTTCTCTTCTCCCGTTACTCCCCCTTCCACCTGCCTCTCTTGTCGCTCCAGCCACCCTCTCTCCCTTCCCTTTATGTCCCTTAATTCTTCTCCATCTTCGTCCCATTTCCACCATTCTCCCTCTATCCAAATTCTCCCATAACTTGTCCTGACTCTCTTCCCTTTTCTTCCCTCTGCTTCTGCTATCCTCCTTATCCACCACTGCATCTTTTTTTCCCTCCAAGTCAAGTCATCCTCTACCCCTCTCTTTTCTTCCTCTCCATTATCTCTCTTTTCCCTGCCTCACTCTTCATTTTTACTACCACCATCCTCCCCCCTTCTCCCCCCTTTCCTTTGCCTATTTCCCTTATCCTTTCTATTTCCGCCTTTACTCCCATGCCCTCCTCTAACATTTCCCTCACCTCTTTCCTTCATTCCCTCCTTCTTCCTCTGTAGTCCCTTAATCACGATGTTCCTTATTCTCTCCTCCCTCTCCTTACTTTCCCTCCACCTCTCTATTTCCCTTATTCTTCTTTCCTCTTCACTTATCTCGTTTTCCTGACCCCTTGCCTCCTTTCCTTTTATTTTCTCCCCCACCCCTCCTCCTTCGCCGCTACTTTTCTTCCTTCCCGCTTTCTATCCTCTTCTTCCTCCCTGCCTCTTTTCACCTTTTCCTCCATCTGCTCTATCCATCTCATCAACGCCTTCTTTTCTCTCTTCCACCTCTCCCCTCTCCTCAACATCTCTAATTTCAACTCCTCCACTTCCCTTTTCGTCCTTTCCTCCATTCTCCTTATTAATTCTTCCTCCACCTTCGTGCCTTCCTTCTGCATCTTCCTGATCTCCTCTTTTATCTCCTCTATCTATATCTGCACCGCACTCTTTTTATCTTCCCCTATTCCTCCCTCCCTCTGTACACCCCTTTTTTCCCATATCATCTCCTCTCCCACCTTCCTCGGCAACGTCAACGTTTTCCTGCTTTTTCTAAAACCTTCCCTCCCTAGTTCTTCCCACTCTTCGGGGTATTCAAACGGCATTAAAACAGCAAATTTCCCATAAAATGTGATATGATTCGGAAAGGTGGCTTCGATACGAGTAATTTAAGACTAACTACGAAAAAATTCGTCAAGCCAGTTACGAGATATTGTGACCTAAAAAGTCGTGTTTTTTGTGAGAAACGTCGTCTTCTCCTCCTCCGTCGCCCTGTCCACATTCGCCTTCTTTTTTTTCCGTCGCCTGTCCACATCGCCTTCTTTTTTCCGTCTCCTGTCCATATCGTGAAGTTAGTCATATTTTTCATAATTCCGTCATCCGTGTCTCGCAGCGTGAAGTTAGTCATATTTCATACATGCGACGATAATTTTTCTACCGTCAACATAGATTTCCTACATGCGACGATAATTTTTATACCGGTAACATAGATTTTTATTATACATATGTTATCTGTTGGAGATAATTTTTCAAGTTACAGGGGGAGTTTAATGAAGGCTTTATTAAAGAAGTCATATCGCCTAAACTACAATAAGAACGATCAGGAAGGTACCAACTTTGAATGTTTCAGAGAGCGTTTCAATATTTTTTAGGGTTAAAATGGTTCATGTAAGACTCAAGGATATTTCGATTTACTGGGTCTTTATGTCTTAAAAGAGGAAAGTTTCCCAAATATTGAGTTATTCGGAAAGTACTTAATTTCGTTTTTTCCAACATAAGACACAATGTATTTTTTTAAAGCTAACTTCACACTTAAGCCGCATTGTTATTATATATTTTTTATAGCTAATGTAACAAGGATTCGTGAAAAAGTTTGTTTGGTTCTGCCTAATAGTTTTTATTTGCTGCCCTATCAAATATGGAAAGTCGAAAGCAGCATTTTTGACATATTTTACTTTTTTTTACTAAGAAAAAAGTAAAAATACTGTTTCAGCGAGAAAAAATACTCGATGAGTATGGAGAAGATGTATTGATAGAATGCTGTGGCAAAATTGATTTGCAAAATTTTGTTCCGGCATTTTTGATCTTGAATAGTCACCAGGTTCTGGAAGACCAATTCAAACTGATGAAAACAAAATAAGGGCATTGATTAATGCAAACCGCCGAATAACAACTCCTGACATCGCTGAGAGATTAAATTTGTTGAATTCGACCCTTCATGATCATCTGAAACGTCTTGGTTTAATTTCAAAACTCGATATATTGGTTGCGCATGATCCTACAGAAAGAAGCTTGCTCCGTCGCATTGAAGTCTGTGATTTGCTTTTCAAACATCACTGAGGATAAGAAATGGGTTATCAACAACAGTATCAAACGCAAGAAATCATGGATTTAAAAAAATAAATCGGCTGAAAACAATTCGAAAGCCGATATTCACCAAAAACTGGTGATGCTGCCTATTTGGTAGGATTTTAAGGGAATCGTTCTTTTTGAGCTTCTACCGGATAATTGTAGGATCCATTCTGAAGTGTATTGTCATCAATTGGACCAATTCACTCAAACAGAAAAGTCCAGAATTGATCAATAGAAAAGGTATAGTGTTGCACGAAGATAATGCGCGACCTCATACAAGTTTGTGAATTTGCCACTAGCTATTACAGCTTGGATGGGATGTAATACTACATCCATCATATTCTCCAGATCTTGCACCTTCGGATTATTATTTTTTCCGGTCTCTAAAAAATTTTTTAAACAGCAAGACCTTTACTTCAAATGAGGACGTTAAAAATGATTTGGATCAGTATATTGCCAAAAAAGGTCAAAAATTTTATGAGCTTGAAATTATGCTTCTACCAAAAAGATGGCAAAAGGTATTGGGCCAAAATAGAGAATATATTATAATTGCAAAAAATATTTAAACACTCTAAGAAAATCGTCTTTCATTTTCACCAAAAATAAAACGAAATTACTTTCCGAGCAACCCAATATATTTGTGAATACTTTTTCCGCAAAAAGCATAAAAAATGCAAATATATGAGCCAAGTACTAGGTGATTTCACTTTCGAATCGGTTGCTCATTAACAAAATGTCTTTAATAACGAGTATCTTAATGGAAACAATACTGCAGTTTGCAAGTATACATAATTCTACGAATGAAGTGAAATCCAGAAAAATGGATAAAAAATGCAAAGATATAGGCCAAGTACAAGAGGACGTGACTTGGGAATCGATTGCTCATTAACATAAATTTCATTACACGAAGTAGTTGAACTCAAATAAATGTAAGCAAGTACAAATTATTGTACAGCATCGACACAATAGTGTCGCTAAATAAATAATTGTACAGCATCGAGACAATAGTGTCGCTAAATAAATATATTCAATTACCTAAAATTTCCAAAAAATTATTTCTCCTCATTTAATTAAAAAATCTATTTACTGCTCGATTACTGTTCTTGATGGCCCGCTTTTTACAGATATTTGTACTCATTTCTAAACTAACAATCCGAATGCATCTGAGTGAAAAAATTTAACAAGTTAACAATCTGGATGTGTCTGAGAGAAAATTATACATGAATATTGCCGTGTGTTTCAACGATTGATGACAACATAAAAGGAAACGTAATGAGATATTTAGAGGATTTTAATTCAACACAATAAGAAGGCCGCTTTATCAAGAGACAAGGTCTTGTCTCGGGCCAAGTACGAGAGAAGACCCTTGACTCTATTCCGGAAATATTAGATCGGGGTTTTCGGGGTATTCAAACGGCCTGAAAGCGGCAAATTTCGCAAAAAGTGCGACGATATTCTTAAAGGGAACGTCGAGACGAGTCGATTGAGACTAATTACAAAAACATTGGTCCACCCAGTAACGAGATATTTGATGTCAAAAGAACGTCTTTTTTATGCCATAAGTCGTCTGCTTCGTCTTTTCCAGTGTCACACTTTCGACTATGCGAGTTCTGTCGGTGTCAAACCGAACTAACAGATTATCATACCATGCGACGATAATTTTTCTGTCGGTAATGTAGATTTTTATATGTAATCTGTTGGAGACATGCCGGAAAAATCAAGAGACACTCCAATCGCGGCTCACAGACGATGGCCGACCTTAGGTGTGTCGGTGCGCCTTGGTCGTACGCGATCGTTCATTCGCATTCTTCGGGACATTTCGAATTATTTTATTGAACATTTAATATTTCTTGCTAATTTTTTATCCCATCATAGATTTTCAATAAATTGATATAGTATGACAATTATATGTTTCTCAATTATTTATTAGAAGTTACAATATTGTCTCGGCAAATAAGGAATAAATTTCGCAAAATATTGAATTCTGGGGATTAATATAATGCGAAATGAATGAATAAGAAACATATAATTATTATTCCATTTCTATTTAACACTAAACCTAC
The DNA here is from genome assembly GCA_917499265.3 of Mimumesa dahlbomi. Classification (NCBI taxonomy): domain Eukaryota; kingdom Metazoa; phylum Arthropoda; class Insecta; order Hymenoptera; family Crabronidae; genus Mimumesa; species Mimumesa dahlbomi. Next base: position 1,080,851 of record OU824118.1, on the reverse strand, counting down.
CGACTGTTTAGGTACATATTCTTAACGGATCCGAAAAAATGAGAACCTTTGCAATTGATTTTAGGTAACAGTTAATTTGGCATAAAGAACTGTATTTTCTTTGTGTTGATTAAAGAAATTAACGTTGAAAGCTATACCGTTGCATACTGGCACCTAATAAAAAATTTGAAAACGGTCATTTCAGTTCATTGTTAATTGAAATTCAGCGACACTGTGGGATCAAATATTGGACATAAGTGTTAGATGCCCGATAAAAGGATTAGAAAAATGTTACGAATAAAATGAAAGAGTCGTCGCGGCCGGCAAGGACACACCGTTCGCACTTACTCTCAGCGATCTTAGTGCGAGCTCTGCGAGCGCGACAGACAGAACGAAGAAAAGAAAGGCTCTTATGCAAGACAAATTCGGACGATGATGAATTCCGCATTGATACCATCCTCGGCCGTCAAACGTGTTATCACACATGCTTGATCGGCCCACGTTCGTGTGTTTGGCTAGTGCGAGCGCGACGGAGCGACAGAAAGATAGAGACAAAGTATGCAGTCTCAGTACGCCACAAAGAGGACGAATTATACGAAAGAGAGAGAATGAAAGACACCTTCGTGATGCACGCATTAGTACGTAATTCATAAAATATCAAACTGTTATCAATAATTTATACATTTAATATAATGGTTGCTTAAATTGTTATAAAAAGGTATTTAGTTTCTAGAACTTCGATACATGTCAAAGCGTCTCTTCAAATTTCTAAAAACTTTTTTTTAGTACATAATCAAATTGTTCTGTAAACCGGTCTTCCATGATAAAGTCAGCAAATTTTTGAGTCTGTCCGAAACGTGTAGTTATCGGTACTATTAACAAATTTTTGTTACATGTTTTGCATTGAAACTTTACTATCTTGGATATCGAATCTCTAAATTGTTCCGTGTCCGTTTATAACAGTGTTATGATATTACCTATACATTTTAACAATGAAATTAGAATATTTTTCTGCAGATATACTGTAAAATTAGATCAGAAGATGCCACAGTAATAAAAAAATTAATGATTTCAAAAAAACTATTTTCTCTTCAAATAGAGTGTTGAAGTATAGGTACGTTTAGAAGACACGATGACGATGTTGTACGTAAATTGAAAAACATTTTCAAGGATATACATAGGACTATATTGAAATTCTAAAAGTTCTAGAAATCAAAAGCATTCTTCAACAATTCATGCAAACAATTATTTAAAATTTAGATATTTTTACTCAGATGGTTTTTGTGTAATTAAACCGTTTTTGTACACTTCTATGTTTATTATAATTGTTTAATTAAGAACTTAAAAACCAAACGTATACAAATCCTGCACTATCTTGCAATAGTTAAATGTTTAATATTTCGGTAATTCCTTCAAATGTATTTCCTTTTTCAATATTACCCCCAATATATGCAAGTTATTAAACAATGCCTAACATGCTGCAAGAACCTTGTACGCTGGATCTGAAACGCACCTATACATTGAAATTTTCCTGGCTCCGGAAAAGTCTCTGATTTTTTTGTATCACTTCTTCAAAAAACATTTGGAAATTTTATAAATACACAATTCTTATTAGGACTATATTTCTTTAAAGGAAGTAACGTTTAAAGGAAAATTTGGTATATTCCTTCATATCATCGTATATCATCATCATATCACCATATTAATCAGATCCGTTTATTCCATTACTTTCCGACATTCTGTTATTCCTTCATTCCTGTATTCCCTTATTTATTCCCCTGATTTCTTTATTCCCTTATTTCTTTAAAAACAAGTATTTTAATAAAAGCAATACTACACTTAACAATATTCTACGAATGAAGTGAAATCAGCAAAAAGCATCGAAAATGCAAAGGTATAGGCCAAGTACAAGAGGATGTGATTTTGGAATAGCTTTCTCGTTAACATAAACTTGATTATACGATGTATTTGAAATCGAACAAATGCGAGCAAGTACAAATGATTGTACAGCATCGACACGATGCTATCGCTAAGTAAATATATTAAATTAACTAAATTTCCCAAAAAATGATGTCTCCTCATTTAATTAATAAATCTGTTTAGTGCTCGACTAAATGTACTTGGTGGCTCGCTTTTTACGAAGGTTCGATGGTGAAAAATAAGCTTAAATAGTTCGGGATGTTCGACATTAAAAGAGAGTTGTTAAAACACAGTATAAAGCGGCCTTCTTATTGTGTTGAATGAAAATCCTCTAAATATCTCATTACGTTTCCTTTTATGTTATCATCAATCGTTGAAACACACGGCAATATGCATGTACAATTTTCTCTCAGACACATCCAGATTGTTAATTTAGAAATGAGTACAAATATCTGTAACGTTACATTTTGGACATCAAGCTTCGTAAAAAGCGGGCCACCAAGTACATTTAATCGAGCAATAAACAGATTTCTTAATTAAATGAGGAGAAATCTTTTTTTGGGAAATTTAGTTAATTTAATATATTTACTTAGCGATAGCATCGTGTGGATGCTGTACAATAATTTGTACTTGCTCGCATTTGTCCGATTTCAAATACTTCGTTAAATGAAGTTTATGTTAACGAGAAAGCTATTCCAAAGTCACATCCTCTTGTACTTGGCCTATACCTTTGCATTTTCGATGCTTTTTGCTGATTCAATATTTCGCGAAATTTATTCCTTATTTACCGTGACAATATTGTAACTTTAAATAAATAATTGAGAAACATATAATTGTTATACTTCGAATATGTATTATATATTGTCATAATTCGAAATGTCCCAAAGAATGCGAATGAACGATCGAGTACGACCAAGACGCACCGACACACCTGAGCCCGGCCATCGTCTGTGAGCCGCGATCGGAGTGCGAGCGCGACAGCAGATAAAGGAAAGAGAGGCTCTTATACGAGAAAAATTCGGACCATGGCGAAAACCGCGTTTGATGCCTTCCTCGATTGACGATCGCGGTCTCACACATGCCTGTCCGGCCTAAGACCGTGTGCCACGATAGAATGAGTGCGACGGAGCGACGAAAAGAAAGAGATGAAGTAGTTGTTATCACTTGTTACTATGTTGCAACACACGTCAGAGAGAGAAACGAATTATTAGAAACAGAGGCCACGAAAATCACCTAGGTGAAACAAGCATTAACAGTTGTGGATACCCGCGCGCCCCCCGTTCTCCGCAGTGAAACCATTTATGCTGTTGATTGTACTTGGCCAGAGACAAGACCTTGTTTCTTGATTTTTCCCGCATGTCTCCAACAGATTACATATAAAAATCTACATTACCGACAGAAAAATTATCGTCGCATGGTATGAAAATCTGTTAGTTCGGTGTGACACCGACAGAACTCGCATAGTCGAAAGTGTGACACTGGAAAAGACGAAGCAGACGTTTTATGGCACAAAAAAGACGTACTTCTGACATCAAATATCTCGTTACTCTGTGGACCAATGTTTTTGTAATTAGTCTCAGTCGACTCGTCTCGACGCTGCCTCTAAGAATATCATCGCACTTTTTGCGAAATTTGCCGCTTTCAGGCCGTTTGAATATCCCGAAAACCCCGATCTAATATTTCCGGAATAGAGTCAAGAGTCTTCTCTCGTACTTGGCCCGAGACAAGACCTTGTCTCTTGATTTAACTTCACTGACACAGACATGTTTTCATAGGTTTCATACGTTATACATGGTGGAGCAGAGGAAACGCATGTTTTTCACTATTGAATTACTGGGACACGGCTTGATAAAAATAATAAAAACAAGCATTAAGTTATAGATTTTTTAATGCAGTTTTGAAATATACATATTTTAATTAGGTTCGAAAAATAATGTCTTTGAGATGACGTCCTTCCTCTTGGAGAGGAAGTCGTATATCGACAAATCGGGTGAGCGAGGGGGCCAGTGAAGGAAGCCCTTCCTTTTGTGGGGATATTTAAAATCAAGAGTCTACATGAACAAGCCTCGCACAATCGATAACCTGAAGAATTCCATTCGTCAGTAAATTGAAGCCGTGCCGAATGAAATTTTGGAGAGAGCCGTGCGTAACTTCTGGAGAGGATCCAAATTTGTATCCAGCAAGAAGGACGTCATCTCCAAGACATTATTTTTCGAACCTAATTAAAGTATGTATATTTCAAAACTGCATTAAAAAATGAATCACTTAATGCTTGTTTTTATTATTTTCATCAAACCGTGTCCCAGTCATTCAATAGTGAAAAACATGCGTTTCCTCTGCTCCACCGAGTATTTACACACTTTCTTTCTTTTTATTTTTCAACCGGAACAGGTGTTTAGTCTTTGGGCATTATGAAGGAAGGTTGGTGTTATAACTTTTATCGGCCTGCAGGGGATATCATCGCTCCAGAGTCTTTTTCCGAAAATCTACACGATTTCTAGTTACTCCTGCCCTGATTATCACGCTTTGGAGATCGACAGTTATAGGTAGGAAAGTCGCCGTCCTTCGGTGCGTGTCATAGACACATTAACTACGTCGAACATCTGTGATTTTCAACGACAGTTTGTTCTATTCCCCCTGAAGAATGACTCAGGTATTGGGCAGTGATAGCGGATTAATAAAGGGTAACACGATGTGTGATGGAATAAGACTTTTCACTTGTTGATGGATTCAAATAATCTGAACAGTATCGGAATTAAAAACAACTGACTCTAAACTTCCCTACTTGACTTGACAGTACGCTCCACTAACTGAGTTTCTGACTAACACTGACTGAACTGTCAACTCACTCTGAACTCAGTAACTCTTCACTGAAGAGCTTCGCGGCGGACGGCACCAGTATATATACAGGATTTTGGTCCCTCCCACTACGGCGGTTTGTAACGGTTTTCGGAAAAGACAATGAAGCCCCGCCTCTTGCATCCAAACACCCTTATCGACAATGCACCTGAAAAAGGATGTGACAAACTTTTCCTGTCAAGTGTCTCTTGAACTGGACGGGGTCTGATGCTAAGTTTACATTTCCTCGTGGACAAGATCTCCTTGGATTTCATGAAATCTGATGATTAGATCTTTCTAATCTTAAAATGTTTCGGAGTTTACATTTACAACGACTCGATTAGATTTATATGTTTATTTCGATAATATTTGCCAGTCTCGACCAAGACAAATGCAGTTTTATTTCTTGAAGGAATTTACAAGTTTTTGAAGTGCGTCGTCCTGGCGTCAAACTGGCAAAAGGTGATTAAACGCGGGGACGTAACAGTTTAAACGACAATTTTTGCGATAAAAAAAAATTGTATCGACCATTACTAATCTTTTGAACTTGTCAATGAATACCTTAAAGTTTAATTCACTATACAAACACCATCACGGTTAATCCAACGGAAGTCAATAACACAGTAAATTGTCACTGCCTTACAATCAAACTTTGATTGCAATTACTTTTAAGGTCATCAAGAAAAAACGTCCGCCCTTCACTTTAACGCTGTCTTTTAGCGAAACCACACACATGGATACCTTAACGAACATTTTCCAAATCACTGAATTGCACCCTAATCAGCTAGTTCCCCGACCTAATGCCCCAGGAATATTTCTTACGGGGATTTATCAAGTCAGTAGTTAGACATTGATGGTCTCGGTTAAAACGCTTTAAAATTTAATAAAATCCAGATGGAAAATGATTCCTTCGTCGTCGTCGGATTAGCGGACGGTATCGCAGGATTAGCAATTAAAGTAATTTGTAAGCGACGTAAAGTTCCGGCCGTTTTATCTTCGTTGAATTGTAAATTGATGTAATTAGAAAGGACAAATGGATAAAAGAACTGCTGGTTGAATTAAGACTGCTCGTTTTTCTTTCGTCGAGTTTCAATTTACACACTAATTATCACAATTAGTCGTAAAAACAAACTTATGTAATTTTGACATAGTGATCGGTGATTCGGAATTTCAGGGAAACTGGTAACTTTTTTCTGTGTGGTTCATAATAGTTTCATTGTTAAAATCACCTTGGATATATCTTTAAATTAATTGTTGAATTCCTGTAATAATGATTTTAAAGGATTGATTAATGTATGATGAATCTGAATCGATTAAGGGGGGAGGGTGAGGGTTTTAGGGCAAAATAACTTTCTTTGCGATTTTTTTTCAGACGTATAAATCAAGGAAATTTGTTCGAACCTTTTGCACATTATATACTATTATTTCAACAATATTTTGTAATATTTTGATTGCAAAATATCAACAAATAAGCCGGTGACGGAGCTCTTCCGAGAACGCCTTTGGAAAACGGCGTTTTACGGTGATCACTGTATCTCAGCATAAAATTATCAGAAATCAAAATAACAATAAAATTTAGTTAGAAAATGAGTAAGTCCTCCCCCCAACGATCGCTAATTGTTATTTTTTTCATTTTTAAATTTTTGGTGGTCGTTTGAAGCAAAAATTACGATTTTTCATTAAAATTTCCGTCATTTTGTGATTGGAAATTTAACCCCCTCCCTCCCCCTTAATGTAAAAATAAAATTATCATACTCATCGTTGGGGGTAGGTATTTTATACATAGAAGGTATCTACTCAGTTTGAAAAAAATCGATGAAGTATTTTTTAAATGGCAGTGATCACCGACTTTGAAAACATGGTTTCGAGAAAAACGCGTTTAAAGATTTAACTCTCCAAAAGACAAGATAAATTCCTTTTCCGCCGCGTACTTTACTACTCCGTTTTTCCTTAATTTTCGTGTCGTTTCGACACTCAGTCTGAACACTATTCATTTACACTTTTCAATCGCGTATTTCAGATTTTCGTATCCCACAATACTATATTGTAAAATCACTGATGTGAGCGGCAAACGCCCGACTGAAAATATAATGACTAACTGTTCAATAACTTCGAGAGTTTTGCTCCGATTATCTTCAAATTTTGGGACAATACTCTGAAAATATTTAACTATAAGAAAAAGCAAAAAAAAATCGATTTCTTGATAATGTGAACCCTTACCCCCCTCCCCCCTTAATGGGTTAAGGTTGAACATTTTTGCAAAATTTCACTTTGCATATATCCAAGATACAGAAATATGTAGTGGAGTACCAAAGCATGGAATTATTTTGTGCGTACAAATAAGTATCCAAATTTTCAATGTGTACAAATATTGGCATACCACAGAGATATTGAACTGTAGGGATATTGCCGTATGTAAATGTTGTAATACGCCTTAAATGTGGCGTGCAAATATTTGAGAATTTTTAAATTTCAATGTGTGGAAATAGGAAAATATTAAAAAATCCAAACGTTCCAACAATCGTCTCACAGAAATTAAAAATCGTGGTAGTATCATCGCTTAGAAATTGAATTTATTGAAGAATTAAAGCCAAGAAATACCCGACGCGTGGAAATTCCGAAAGCTATAGTGCAAGTCCGTCGAAACCTTAGGATGGAAAAAATCTCCTTTGTCTAAAGACATCGTTCCACCAAACTTTCAAAATGCAACAAATCTCAAAGTACGCAAATTCTTTCCATCAAAAATTTGTCAGACCTTAGGATTTCCAATGGCATAACAATAAAAAATTAAACTTATATTTTATTTAGACATATAAAAAGCCTACAAAATGTAACGAATTGAATTTCATGTTGCTTGAGAAAGATTCCGACTTTCCATTCTTCTTCTAAACGACCCAGAATCGCCAGTATTCCTGCCGCGGTTTGGCAGTTTCATTATCATACACTTCGTATAAACACGCGAGAGTGCTTGACATTTCAAACGAAAGTACTTTAATAAACATAGAGAATGACTGGCGCAAGTTCAACAGAGTTATTTCACTGATTTAACGGTGCAGTAGCTGCGGAACTATTTCGTTTCATTTGTAATGCAAACAAAACTAGTCCGGTCTGAAGTAAATGTTAAATATCGTGACCATCTTACAGATTACCTTTAAACGCGGGTGGTGGATAAAGTGGACTCCACAATTTTTGCGATCCCTTCATCAGCATAACAAAGTTATTCATTAACGGATTAAACATTCGAATGTTCGACAAATCCATCGAGAGATCAGTGTGTTATTTTCTCTATTGGATTTCTTTGTGAGTGATTCATAATAATCTGCTTACTTTTTGCGGGTTAAGTAAAAGAAACTGATTTTTATAATTAATATGAGATGGATTAAAATCTCAAGGGTTAGAAATTTCAAAGCCTAGAATTATTCAGTTATCAAACCTTGGTAAATTTCAAAGCCCAGAAATATTAACAGTAACTTAATCCTGGCAAATACTTTTTAACTTTCAAAACACATTTTCAATTTAATAAAATTACTACAAATAGTGCTATTAACACGTTCAAAGTATTCTTAAAATAACTAATGCATAAATGCTGCACTGTTTCCGGTCGAGAAATGGAATGGTGAAATGTTTTTCGGATTCGCGACCCGTTTTGAAACCGGGTTTTTCGATAATGAGCATTTGGAAAACCGTCATTGGGGTGGAACGACTCGCAAAGGTTCGTCCTTGTTTTCATTTCGCGGATTTAAATTATTCGGGGAACGAAATATTTTAAATGGCTGCGGGAATCTTAGACTGGTTTTTATTTCAGACATGAGAAGTTTGTTGCTTAAATGTAGCAATTGTGAGGCATTCCGCGCATTATTGGGTCGATAAAAAATTTTTTTAGAAATAAGATGAAAGCTTTGATACTTCTGCGTCATAAATTTCCAGTCGTCGCAAATTGTAAGCCTTAACATTTTTACGCACTGAAATTTCTAAACTTTCGAATTGCTAAGTCTTGCAAGTGTAAAACCTTAAAATTTGTCTGCCATCGGATTTCTGATCTTCGGAATTTTTTAGTCCTCAAATTTTGAAACCTTTAAACTTCAACGCATTAAAATTTGTGTACTATAAACTTTGCTGTACTTCAAAATTTAAAAGCATTAAAACTTTTACATATTGAAATTCCTCTGCTCTGATATTTCCAAGTCTAAAAACCTCGATGCATGGGAACTTCTTCGCTTATATGTGTAGAATATTTACATAATCAGCAAAAAGCATCGAAAATGCAAAGGTATAGGCCAAGTAGAAGAGGATGTGACTTTGGAATAGCTTTCTCGTTAACATAAACTTCATTATACAAAGTATTTGAAATCGAACAAATGCGAGCAAGTATAAATTATTGTACAGCATCGACACGATGCTATCGCTAAGTAAATATATTAAATTAACTAAATTTCCCAAAAAATGATTTTTCCTCATTTAATGAATAAATCTGTTTATTGCTCGATTAAATGTACTTGGTGGCCCGCTTTTTACGAAGCTTGATGTCCAAAATGTAACGTTACAGATATTTGTATTCATTTCTAAATTAACAATCCGGATGCATCTGAGTGGAAAAATTTAACAAGTTAACAATCTGGATGTGCCTGAGAGAAAATTACACATGCATATTGCCATGTGTTTCAACGATTGATGATAACGTAAATTAAAAGGAAACGTCATGAGATATTTAGAGGATTTTCATTCAACACAATAAGAAGGCCGCTTTATACTGTGTTTTAACAACTCTCTTTTAATGTCGCACATCCCGAACTATTTAAGCTTATTTTTCACCATCGAACCTTCGTAAAAAGCGGGCCACCAAGTACATTTAATCGAGCAATAAACAGATTTATTCATTAAATGACGAGAAATCATTTTTTTGGGAAATTTAGTTAATTTAATATATTTACTTAGCGATAGCATCGTGTCAATGCTGTACAATAATTTGTACTTGCTCGCATTTGTTCGATTTCAAATACTTTGTATAATGAAGTTTATGTTAACGAGAAAGCTATTCCAAAGTCACATCCTCTTGTACTTAGCCTATACCTTTGCATTTTCGATGCTTTTTACTGATTAAAGTTTCAATGCAAAACATGTAACAAATATTTGTTAACAGTACCGATAACTACGCGTTTTGGACAGAACCAAGAATTTGCTTACTTTATCGTGGAAGACCTATTTAACAATAAGTACAGAACAATTTAATTATGTACTAAAAAAAAGTTTGTAGAAATTTGAAGAGACGCTTTGACATGTATCGAAGTTCTAGAAACTAAATACCTTTTTACAACAATCTATGCAACTATTATATTAAATTTATAAATTATTGATAACAGTTTGATATTTTCTGAATTCCGTACTAATGCGTTGTTACGTCCCCGCGTCTAAACGCCTTTTTTTCAGTTCGACGCCAGGACGACGCACTTGAAAAACTAATAAATTCCTTAAAGAAAGAACACTGTGAACGTCCTGGTAGAGACTGATAAATAGTATAGAAATAAACACATAAATCTAATCAAGCCGTCGTGAATGTAAACTCCAAAATTCTTAAGATTAGACAGTTCAAAATAACAGATTGCATCAGATACAATGAAGACCTTGTCCACGAGAAAATATACATCTGGCACCAGACCCCGTCCTGTTCAAGAAACACTTGAAAGGGAAAGTTAGATAGATCACTTTTCGAGTGCAATCTCGATAAGGGTATTTGGATGCTGGACCAGGGCTTCATTGTTTTCCAAAAACCGTTAGAAACCGACGTAGTGGGAGGGCCCAAAATCCTGTATATATAATGGTGCCCTCCGCCACGGAGTGCAGTTAGTCAGTTAGAAATCCAGTGAAGGAAGTCAGTTAGTTAGAAATCCAGAGTAGAAGAGTCAGTGCAGTTTTTGAGTTAGACAGTCAGCGAAGTGCCGATGTTCAAAGTCATTATTTCAAAATCCTGATCCAGAACAATTCCAAATAACCTACAACCTCAACCTTAAGTTGAATCAAAGTAAAATCTGATCAAGTGAGTAGTTTGAACGCGGGAGAGCGTTGAACAACAACAGTTGCATCAGAGAGTAACTAAGATTCACGGGAATCCCTTCAACGTCTAATCCGGATCGGAACGAAAAAGTCCATATAGAGAGTAATCAAGGGGCGGGATAGCGCCTGATGAATCTTGTGTGGACTCAAGTAGGGAAGATGCGGTGAGACTTATCATATTTTCCTTAACCCAGAGACTAAAAGAACTCACAGGCCTTCCAGTTGAAATGTTAAATGTGTTCCGAGTGTAACTTACAAAACCCGTGATACAGTGTAACAAAATTGTGCAATGTCAGTGTCAGTGAACTTAAATACAAGTTTGAAGAAGATTTTAATCAGTATCAACTATTAATTAGCCAGACCTCATCTCTACCACAACCTTCTTCATCTTTTCATCATCACCTTTCGATCATAATACGACTCAGCCCTATCCCGAGTAAATTGGTCTGACCATTGACTCAAAAGGGGGCAAAAGTCAGACTATTGTGAAACAAATCGTAGCCGCACCGTTACCGTAAGCTCGAGGAGTGACACTTAGTCTTAACGTAACAAATTTTTGGGGGCTCGTCCGGGATCACAAAGAGTCGTATTAAAAGTCAGGTGATGAATACGAGATCTAAGGGTCAAGATCCAGAAGGAGAAGTTTTAAATCCATTTTCATCGAAACCGAAAATTCCAAGAAACGCTGTGAAACGACCAAGGCTTGAATCCAGTGACAGTGAGAGCCTTGAAGAACAAAAGGAAACTGCAAAAGAAGATAATTCGACGCACTTCGAAGGAAACGATCACAGGACCCAAATATTAGCAAATTCTTATTATAATACGGCACCACACTCTTACAAGATGGCATTGAACCATAGACACATGATCTCCTTGCAAGAAGCAGCAGAATTAGTTCCATATTTCGACGGGAAAAATATCCCAATGGGCAATTTTGTCGACGGATGTTGGGAGGCTGTAGACATGGTACCTCCCGAAGCTGAGGAAAATTTGGTAAAATTATTGAAAACCAGACTGCTCGGTGAAGCCCGAAAAGCGACCTACGGATCCACGTTCCAAAACTTGGAACAATTAATCCAATTTTTGAAGACCATTTTCTTACCACAAAAATCCATATACCAATTGCAAGGTGAATTGGGAAGTGTTTTCCAAAAGGATGAAGAAGATGTACTTACCTATGGGAACAGACTCAGAGAACTAAGAAATGAAATTAAATCAGCATACAAAGCAATAAATCCGAACCGTACCGATAAACATACTCAAGCTGATATGGAATCCGATGTAGCAAATTGTTTTATCCGTGGTCTAAAACCAGAGATTGAACGCAGAATCGCATCCTACTCCGACCTGAACGACGCAATAGCCAAGGCGATCGTTGCAGAACGGGAGATTCAGAACCGTCTTGCACTCCGAAATCCAACTAGCCGTCACCAGATGTATGGCTACAATACACCTACTTGCCAGATTTGCTACGAAGAAGGACACATAGCAACTGAATGTCCAGGTAACATCAGAATACATCAACCAAACAAAATTCCATATGAACCGTGTCAAATATGTGGAAGATCTGATCATGAAGCAGACATTTGTCACGAAAGATACAAATCCTTACCCTCGCAAAGAGCAGATATCCTAATATGTCAAATCTGTAAAAAACGCGGCCACGAAACTAAAAGGTGTCGATTTCGGGAACGATCGCGAGAACAATCAGTCCATTTAATTCAAGAAGTGGGTACGCAATGCCAGATCTGCCAAATGACGGGGCACATAGCGACCCACTGCCCACAAATTTTACCTCAAAACAGCGGATCTCTTGTTTGCCAATTATGTCAGAAGTATGGTCACTCAGCTGACAAGTGTTGGCAAAATCCGTTAAATATCCAGAAAAATGTGCAATCTCAACCTCCTGTGTGTCAGCTGTGCAAGAAACAGTGGCACACTGCTGAAAATTGTTATTTACTAGAATCTAATTCAATGAAACCGCCGAATATCGTCCAGGAAATTAATACCCAATGTCGCTACTGTAAGGAAATGGGTCATTCAATTGAAACGTGTGAATTAAAAAGAAGCAATAATGAAAAGAAAGAAAGGATGCATCAGGGAAACGGTCAAGGCCCTTCGACTGCGGGCGCGAGTCAGGGGACCGACTGCAACCTGCGCCCCTCCGCGCGACAATAGGACCTGTCACTCGGCCCAGTAGCACTATGCACTTGAACCTGAGTGCAAAGGGACCATCACCCACCGTAAAACTTACCACACGCCCATTAAGGCCCACTACTGAGTTTATGGTAAGCACATGCTCCGCCCGTAATTGGGTTAAGGAACAAGTGGTGCTACCTAAAGTCCATTTGAACACTCCTGAAATAATAAATTTCAATGGTACCAAAACCTCATTCCATAATGAAAATAAACAATGTCCTCGGATGAAGAATATCAGCTCTATAAAAGGAAATTATCCAAAGGAAAAGGAAAATGTGAGACCGAAAAATGCGAAAAACTTATTCAAAGAAGATTCGAAACCTGTGAAAGCATTTCAAGGAGAGGTCCAAGAAAATCTAGAACTAAAAGAAAAGAAAAGAGTAATTCAGGAAGAATCCATTTCTGTGATAAAAACCCAAGAACAAAAAAATAAAAAGTTCAATGAAGAAATTGTTAATGAAGAAACAATTAAGGAAACGAATGAGGAAGTATTTGAAAAGATGGTCCAAGGAAGTTTAAACCCAAGGGAAAAGAAAGAAATATCAAAAGAAGAAATATCCATTTTTAATATAAAAAGTCAAGAAATTAGAACTAAAACAAAATCCAATGAAGAAATTAATAAAGAAGAGGTAATTAAGAAAATGAATGAGGAAAAAGCTGAAGCGGAAATTGAAGACAATCCAACATCCATAGAGGTAGATGGAGACCTGGAGGAAGGAAGCCGAAGCCAATGTGTACCGAAGGAAAGATCGACGAAAGGACACCCGAAGAGCACTCGTCCAGGAGTTAAAGAGAGTATTCCTGAACCGAATCCGATTCCAATAATAATTAAAATAAATCCTTGTAGGGAATACATCTCAGACTCAAGAGTGGCAATCCAACCCAGACCTATTCGTCCAAATTTTCCAATGGACCCAAAAGCGGAAGCGAAGGAAGATCCAGAGTGCATGCGACGGACCGAGGGAAGTTCTCCTGAACCTAATCCAGATCCAGAAGTAAAAAATATAAATCCTTGTAGGGAGAATCAACTTGCTTTGTACGCAACGCTTGGCTCTAGAGACTCCGTTCCGATAATCCAAAAAAATGATAATGTCCATGATGAATTTAAAGAAGAAAAGTCTGAAATTATGATTAAGTCTCCAGGCGTAAAATCAAACAATAAAAAAGTAATTAAAGAAGAATGTGTTGAAGAGATAAATAAGGAATATCCTGAAGAGAGAAATGTAAAAATTAATCTAAATCAAGCAATTAGTGAAGAAATCAATGAGCTGTCCAAAGTGGTAAAGATCCATAAAGAGACCGGAAGAACGGATATAGAATTCCAAGAAGATGTATTTGTTGAGATCCTTAAGGAGAGGGACAAAATGCAAAATCAGGAATATATGATAAGAAAGATCCATGGGAATGAAATGCCTGATCTGAAGAAATTAGAAGCTCCGCACAACTATTTGAAATCACAAAATTCAAAATATATTAATCAGTTTCTAGGCTTGACTGGTTATTATCGTTGGTTTTTATTGGGATTCTCCAAGCTAATCAAATCCAAAATATTATTAAAAGTTTATCCACATTTCCTTTGGATACAGAAGCAAGAAGAAACTTACCAGTTTTTAAAGCACAGACTGTGTGAAGTACCTATGCTTCAATATTCGAATTGCCATCAACCCTTCACCCTCGTTACCGAAGTTTCCAGTTGTATAATCGGAGGAATATCATCACAAGGTATTATATACAAGGATAAACCCATGGCCTACTCATTAACGGACTGCAGAACGAAATACAACACACATGAGGAAGAAGAACTAACGGCAAGAATTAAGCTGCTAATTATTTTCTATTTTCTTTCCTTTGTTCATTTTTTATATTATATTTCAAACAGCTCGCACTCGATGTTAGCTCTAAGCACTAATTTAAATTTTCATTTGAATTTCCTTATTTAACTTACAACTATTTTTGAATCTACAACATAATTTCAATTTTTGTTTCTTCTTATCATGCAACTGTTTATAGAAATCAGATTAATAATATCCGCTACTAAATTTTGAATCAATAGGTATAGGGTCTTAGGGCCTCTACCGAGGTACAAAGGCTGGGTCCTAAACTCCCCAACCTTTGTCTGAGGGGGGAGGTGTTACGTCCCCGCGTCTAAACGCCTTTTTTTCAGTTCGACGCCAGGACGACGCACTTGAAAAACTAATAAATTCCTTAAAGAAAGAACACTGTGAACGTCCTGGTAGAGACTGATAAATAGTATAGAAATAAACACATAAATCTAATCAAGCCGTCGTGAATGTAAACTCCAAAATTCTTAAGATTAGACAGTTCAAAATAACAGATTGCATCAGATACAATGAAGACCTTGTCCACGAGAAAATATACATCTGGCACCAGACCCCGTCCTGTTCAAGAAACACTTGAAAGGGAAAGTTAGATAGATCACTTTTCGAGTGCAATCTCGATAAGGGTATTTGGATGCTGGACCAGGGCTTCATTGTTTTCCAAAAACCGTTAGAAACCGACGTAGTGGGAGGGCCCAAAATCCTGTATATATAATGGTGCCCTCCGCCACGGAGTGCAGTTAGTCAGTTAGAAATCCAGTGAAGGAAGTCAGTTAGTTAGAAATCCAGAGTAGAAGAGTCAGTGCAGTTTTTGAGTTAGACAGTCAGCGAAGTGCCGATGTTCAAAGTCATTATTTCAAAATCCTGATCCAGAACAATTCCAAATAACCTACAACCTCAACCTTAAGTTGAATCAAAGTAAAATCTGATCAAGTGAGTAGTTTGAACGCGGGAGAGCGTTGAACAACAACAGTTGCATCAGAGAGTAACTAAGATTCACGGGAATCCCTTCAACGTCTAATCCGGATCGGAACGAAAAAGTCCATATAGAGAGTAATCAAGGGGCGGGATAGCGCCTGATGAATCTTGTGTGGACTCAAGTAGGGAAGATGCGGTGAGACTTATCATATTTTCCTTAACCCAGAGACTAAAAGAACTCACAGGCCTTCCAGTTGAAATGTTAAATGTGTTCCGAGTGTAACTTACAAAACCCGTGATACAGTGTAACAAAATTGTGCAATGTCAGTGTCAGTGAACTTAAATACAAGTTTGAAGAAGATTTTAATCAGTATCAACTATTAATTAGCCAGACCTCATCTCTACCACAACCTTCTTCATCTTTTCATCATCACCTTTCGATCATAATACGACTCAGCCCTATCCCGAGTAAATTGGTCTGACCATTGACTCAAAAGGGGGCAAAAGTCAGACTATTGTGAAACAAATCGTAGCCGCACCGTTACCGTAAGCTCGAGGAGTGACACTTAGTCTTGACGTAACAGCGTGCATCAGGGAGGTGTTTTTCTTCCTCCCTCTTTCGTATAATTATCGTTCTCTTTGTGGAGTACTATGGCTCGGGATATCAACAACACTGCATTCGACTGCATACTTTGTCTCTATCTTTCCGTCACTCCGTCGCACTCGCGCTAGCCAAACACACGACGCACAGTGGGGTATTTGGCCCGAAAAGCTGGAAAAAACTATTCTAGCGTTATTAACGGTCACAAGGTCATAATATAATAGGTCGTTGGATTCGTCTTAACGTCAGCTACAATATTAAGAAATCGAAAATGCATTTTAGCTTTCAAAAAATCAAAGTGACATTCATTTTTTATAAAAAAACAATTGTTTTTAAACTTTTATATATTGGATTTTGTAGACGTCTGAATACTGTTTCTTTCTTGTACACAACATTTTTTCCTCAGATTATGGAGAACCCATGAAAAATCGCGTCAATAGTGGAATAGTTGAACCGAAAAGCTAGAAAGAATTAGTTTTGCACGTAAATTATATTGACATGAAATATGATATTATTTTATTCAAAATAGGTGGATTACGGAACTTTTTAGTGCGTAGTATATATTTTAGGCAGATGTTTAATTTATTACCATTAATTTCAACTCGGAAAATACATAAAAACGCTTAATACAAAAATGGCTGAAAAACTTAAGATCGGACAGAATCGGAACCAAATTTTATTGGCTTATAATCACAAATCTTTACTGAATATAATGGGACCAGAATGAGCACGGAATTTAGCGGAACACTATAACAAAATCGTTCATGAAATCTTATACTGGTGAGAAAAATTACAGAACTATTGATCATCTAGAATTATTAATACTAAATAATCAAATGTGATAAAACTATAAAAATTGTATGGAAGAGTAGCTCATGCTTTCTTACAATGTATACAAAATGCAAAAAGTTACTTAATTTCTTTGAAATATATAAAATCCACTACTAAATGCACCATGCTTGAACGGACAACACATGTCATACAATCTTTCGACTTTCGATTAAGATTACTAATTTATAAATGCACGAATGATTAAAATCAATTTAGTACATTGTTCTAGACATATTTAACAACACCAGACAGTAAAAAGTTTGCGGATTACGTAAACTTTTGAAATTAACTTTTTTCCAGCTTTTCGGGTCGAATACCCCACTGTGCGACGTGGGCCGACCGAGCATGTTTGATAGCACGTTTGACGACGAGGAAGATATCAATGCGGAATTCATCATCGTCCGAATTGGTCTTGCATAAGAGCCTTTCTTTTCTTCGTTCTGTCTGTCACGCTCGCAGTGCTCGCACTACGATCGACGAGAGTAAGTGCGACGGTGTGTCATTGCCGGCCGCGGCGACTCTTTCATTTTATTCGAAATATTTTTCTAATCATTTTATCAGGCATTTAACACTTATGTCCAATATTTGATCCTACTGTGTCGCTGAATTTTAATTAAATAGAAATGGAATTATAATTAGATGTTTCTTATTCATTCATTTCGCATTATATTAATCTCCAGAATTCAATATTTCGCGAAATTTATTCCTTATTTACCGAGACAATATTGTAACTTTAAATATATAACTGAAAAACATATAATTGTCATACTATATCAATTTATTGAAAATCCTATCATAGGGATCAAAAATTAGCAAGAAATATTAAACGTCCGATAAAATAATTCGAAATGTCCAAAAGAATGCGAATGAACGATCGAGTACGACCAAGGCGCACCGACACACCTGAGCTCGGCCATCGTCTGTGAGCCGCGATCGGAGTGCGAGCGCGATAGCAGGTAAAGGAAAGAGAGGCTCTTATACGAGAAAAATTGGGACCATGGCGAAAACCGCGTTTGATGCCTTCCTCGATTGACGATCGCGCTCTCACACATGCCTGTCTAGCCTAAGGCCGTGTGCCTCGATAGAATGAGTGCGGCGGAGCGACGAAAAGAAAGAGATGAAGTAGTTGTTATCACTTGTTACTATGTTGCAACACACGTCAGAGAGAGAAACGAATTATTAGAAAGAGAGGCCACGAAAATCACCTAGGTGAAACAAGCATTAACAGTTGTGGATACCCGCGCGCCCCCCGTTCTCCGCAGTGAAACCATTTATGCTGTTGATTGTACTTAGCCAGAGACAAGACCTTGTTTCTTGATTTTTCCCGCATGTCTCCAACAGATTACATATAAAAATCTACATTACCGACAGAAAAATTATCGTCGCATGGTATGAAAATCTGTTAGTTCGGTGTGACACCGACAGAACTCGCATAGTCGAAAGTGTGACACTGGAAAAGACGAAGCAGACGACTTATTACATAAAAAAGGCGTACTTTTGACATCAAATATCTCGTTACTGGGTGGACCAATGTTTTTGTAATTAGTCTCAATCGACTCGTCTCGATGCTGCCTCTAAGAATATCATCGCACTTTTGGGGAAATTTGCCGCTTTTATGTCGTTTGAATACCCCGAAAACCCCGATCTAATCTTTCCGGAATAGAGTCAAGAGTCTTCTCTCGTACTTGGCCCGAGACAACACCTTGTCTCTTGATCTGACTGAACTCGGCTTTGCTTCAAATCCACTTTAGATCCGATTCTTTTACAATATAAAAATTTATATTTTCCAAATATTGTACACCGACACTATCATACATGTATGTAATAACAGTGCAGCAGAATATATTTATATTTTATTCGAAAACGCATGGAATTGATTAGAATTTTTATTAGCATAGTGAACGTAAATTCCGAATTGTTAGTCAAAGTAGAAATTTGATCGAACGTTATTCAATCAGTTCCTCCTGAATCCTGATTAACCTAACTTTACTAGGATCCTCTCTCTATGAAATTATACATATGTACGCATGTTATTTACCATTTTATTATTTTCGCTATATCATGCATGGTGCATGTTAAAGATCGTTAATAAACTTGTTTATTATTAATCTACGCTTGATTTTCGTGCCATAGAGGCAACTACAGGGTGCAGCAGAGGAAACGTATGTTTTTCACTATTGAATGACTGGGACACGGTTTGATAAAAATAATAAAAACAAGCATTAAGTGATAGATTTTTTAAAGCAGTTTTGAAATATACATACTTTAATTAGGTTCGAAAAATAATGTCTTGGAGATGACGCCATCTCGAAGACATTATTTTTCGAACCTAATTAAAGTATGTATATTTCAAAACTACATTAAAAAATCTATCACTTAATGCTTGTTTTTATTATTTTTATCAAACCGTGCCCCAGTCATTCAATAGTGAAAAACATGCGTTTCCTCTGCTCCACCCTGTATAAACATAGATTGTATGGAAAAGTATTACGAATAACGATATTATGTTACATGGAAAGTATAAAATTGTCTTTCAAAGGTAAATGGAATTCACAGGGGTTATTTTTCGTTATAATCTTCTACGACAAACGGCTAGTTTATGGATCGCGCGGCAAGAAATTTGCATAATCACATCTCGGACAATTGTTAATCCGTCACTGTCATTTACTACATTTAAATAGCCAGGAAGTAGTTCATTTGGATGCTTGTACAAGGGATTAATGTGCTAACTTCCATAATTCCATTATTATTGCAAACGTTACACATGCATAAAGGTATAATACATATGTCCTATGTCGAATTAATACTTTGTTCTTGTAGAGGCAAAAATACGGGTAAGTATGTATGTACATCTTCCGCAAAGATAGTTTTGGCATTTTTCACATATATTATTTGTTTTGTCGTTATGGCAAAGTCGTACTTGACAAATTTTTCGTTTGTTAGAATAAGTTGCATTTGATGATGTTGCAGCTGATCTTTGTGGGTCTTCATGTTCTGGTGAATTTGTCTGTCCTGCAGCTCTGTATTCGGGGGGAAGCTGTTCTGCTAATTGAAACAAGAACTCTTTTCATTGTATTTGTATTCCTGTCGTTTCTTTGTAAAGGATCCAAGCATTTATAGCAGCCAAATCTTACTGAAATTTTACTGTATATTTTCCGGCTATTTGATTACCTTTATCAATTTTCTCAAAATTATGCTTAGAACTTAGAAGAGCTACTCTTTTATTTGCTTTGCTTTTATATATTGTAAGAACACAATTCTCTGATTTATATAGCTGAGTAGAAAAACGAGGCATGTTATCCTTCGTTTGTTTGGCTGCTTTTGGTTGTTCTCTTTTGTTTCCTCTAATTGTTCCAACTAGAATTGTTTTTTTTGCACAATAATTTTGTTGCGAGTAACATGCTAGTGAAAAAGTTATCGGTCGTATTATTTCTTCCACAGCTCGTATATGGCTCGACAAGTTTCAGAACAACATGTTCACTCAGAAGCATTGACGATGGTCGTTGTTCATCTTTTATTTGCTACTAACATCTGATGCAAGCCAGAATTGGATGCGAATTTTGTTGGATTTATTAGGCATATACTGTGTAAACCTGCATCTAGCTTTTGAAGGAAATAATTGCTCGTCAATTGTTATATTTTGCCCTGGTTGATATCCAGCTTGACTGTTTTCAATGAACTCATATTTCAATGATCTCATATTTCCGAAACCAAGGCAAATTTATTTGTTTGTAGGCGCCAACTTCTTTCGGTTCTTTTGTCAAAACGAATAAATTGTAGGATTCGCTTGAAATTTTAATAATAAGAGTAATTTGATTATTTAAAATTTCCCACGCAGTCAAAACGACTGCTTTTGGACAATATAGGTATAACACATATACTGGGTGTCCCAGTTCCCAGGACGCTTATTGCACCTTTGGATAGCTCAGGTAATTCTAAGATAGGGAGTATTATTCTCAGCGTCCCATCACAATCCGTGGCCGAGTTATTAACGAAAAACGACAGCCAATCAGAGGGCTCCGTTGGGCGCGGCAGCGCGACAGTTCCTACTGGTACAAGTTAATGTCTTGTAGTAGCGGGAGCGTTTATGCGGCCGCGTCAACGGAGCCCTTGAAAGGGATACAGACCGAGCACTAACACACTTCCACGAAAAATGTATCGATGAGTCTGTCACTGGGTCACCGAAAAAAGGTCTAATTTATGACATTACCTCTTGCGCGTACCCTATGGAATTGCACCGCTCGCACACCATCGGTTTACGCTGCAAACTTTACAGAACACCGCACAATAAATTCGCATTAAAAAAAAAGACCGTTGCCTGATAATTTTCACCTTAGATTTGATTAGATTATTATAAAGAATGTATGCTTTCGTACACTTGTTCCATTTGTTCAGCGAAAGGAATAGATTCTTCATCACCGAGAAAGTTTAATTATTAGTCGATTACCAATACATCCGAAATTACGCGAACTTCACTCCGGGGTGACTTTTTCGTCTTTGCACTTCCAACGTTTTTGATTTTCTACACAAATACGTTTCCTTCGTAATGATAGATTTCTTCTTAGTGACTCGTAGAACTGTTCAGTTCGGCAGAAAAAATGATTCTGTATTTCTCGGTGTCGTCTTC
The DNA here is from genome assembly GCA_917499265.3 of Mimumesa dahlbomi. Taxonomy (NCBI): domain Eukaryota; kingdom Metazoa; phylum Arthropoda; class Insecta; order Hymenoptera; family Crabronidae; genus Mimumesa; species Mimumesa dahlbomi. The sequence goes on along the minus strand of OU824118.1, from coordinate 1,059,049 downwards.
GTGTATCGAAACGTCCCGTTCCCCTCTTTGATTTCATTTCGCCCTTTAGCGTACTAAGGATGGTGGGAGGTACGGATGTTTCAAAAATTTCCACAATCGCTACATTTGGCGTCCAGGTTTTCCATGTCGAATCGCTGCATGTGTTGTCGAGAAGACCAGAGCTCGTGACTTGAATTCTTAACAGCGCTTTCATTGTTACGTTTCGGGTTACAGCAGCCTCTTACAGGATTGTGTTGGAGCGATACCAGACCGTTTCCTCGACATTTTTATAACAGGAAACGTACAGTCGCGGCAGCAATATGTTTTCTACGGGATATTATTAACTATCGAAATATCACGCGTACATTCAACGTGGGGACATCAAACAGATCGATTAAATTATCGGCTCCTTTCAGGACTACTCATACTTTCAACGTAGATTGACATTGTGGTCTTCTTCTGTGGACATCTGTTTACTGTTACTATTCTTTCGGTAACAGACGTCTCTCCTTCGCTACATCTATTTTTCGGAAAACGTATTTGTGTGGAAAATGGAAAAGGTTGGAAGTGCAAAGACGAAAAAGTCACCACGAAATAGAGTCCGCGTAATGTCGGATGTATTGTTAATCGATTAATAATCAAACTTTCTTGTGGGTGAAGAATCTATCTCTTTCGCTGGACAAATGTAACAAGTGTGCGAAAGCATACATTCTTTATAATAATTTAATCAAATCTAAGGTGAAAATTATCAGGCAACGGTCATTCTTTTCAATGTGAATTTATTGTGCAGTGTTCTGTAAAGTTTGCAGGGTAAACCGGTGGAGTGCGAGCGATGCTAGTCCGTAGGATGTGCGCAAGAGGTAAAGTCATAAATTAGACCTTTTTTCGGTGACGCCGGCAAGTAAAGTGACCCAGTGACATAGACTCATCGATACATTTTTCGTGCTAGTGTGTTAGTGCTCGGTCTGTATCCCTTTCAAGAGGTCCGTTGACGCGGCGGCATAAACACTCCCGCAACTACAAGACATTAACTTGTAACAGTAGGAACTGTCGCGCTGCCGCGCCCAACGGAGCCCTCTGATTGGCTGTCGTTTTTCGTTAATAACTCGGCCACGGATTGTGATGGGACGCTGAGAATAATACTCCCTATCTTAGAATTACCTGAGCTATCCAAAGGTGCAATAAGCGTCCTGGGAACTGGGACACCCTGTATATGCCGAAAATGAAGGAGGGGGGAGGTAACTACAATTATTAATAAACAAATTTATACGTTGTGCAAAATGTCACAAAATTCTAAGAAATTGTATCATTATATACATATTTTTTTTTCTAATTGAAACTAAAAAGCAGTCAAATTGACTTCCTTGGGCAATCTAGTGTTAAATATGTACTTCTGACATTTTAGCAGACTAAAAATAACTGGGTCGTAGGTTATTAGTGATTTGATTAGGGATACTGTGAATTATTAATGTGGTTAGTAGCATTTCACACGATTTCCAGGAAAAGTTTTCTATCCACAATTATTTCGTTCGCCACATATTAAGGTAAGAGTGCCAGAATTTCACCAGTTACGAGAATTTTTTCACGAGAACGATAGTAACCACTTGCTCTGTAATAAAATAGCGGGAGTCGATGCCTGAAGACACACTTTAAACCTTCTAGCTTGTGCAGCAAGACAATTAAAAAAAAAAAAAAAAAAAAAAAAAAAACAGTTATACAAACTTAAAAAACATATTTAAGAACTTAGTAATCGTTTCAGAAGTGGACCATGCTTAAACATGAAACAACTAGTAATGACCGTCTGTTCGTTAGTATAATAGTTGACCCCTTATACTAGAAGGAGCCTTAAAACAATAATATTGGAAATCATTTTAGTAATGTATTTCTATTTAACATTAGGTTTATGCTAGGTTAGGTTAGGTTAGGTTAGGTTAGGTTATGTTATGTTATACCATACTATACGATACTCTTTAACATTAGGTTTATCAAAAAATGGTCAATTTGAACACAGTGAGTAAGCGAAATTTTGACGGATTGTGTAGCACGATTATTAATATTTCTTAGAGTGAAATTTATTACCTTCAAAGTACACAAATTTCGCTGGCTTCGAAGTTGGGGCCTTTGAAGATTCTTCGGCTAGAAATTCTTTGGATACCTTGAAATTTATATCAGTAAACCCGCTTGTCGACCTACTTTCAAATGTAAACACCGCGACTGGCGGGAAATTCCAAATAAAATGGCAAATTCGCTGTTTCCTCTTCACTCTTCGCAACAGTTATTAGGTCTACAGTATCCACAACACGTATCGTCGTAATAACGTCGAACCGAGTCCGGTTGTGTCGATTTCCAATTTATCAAATCCGACAGACGCCACGCGTGGACGTAAAAAAAATCTAGAACCTCCAAAGGCGCAAAAGCTGGTATTTTAAAATCTGTAATATCAACACACGTCGACACCTGATAAATTCAAATAAAAGGAATTAAATTACATCTATTTCCCGAATGTAATTTATTTGAACATCTCGTCACGGCGCAGATGCTTCGTGACACGAAATCTCCTCTTCTCATAGATGCATTAAAAATAAATGCTTCACGATTTCGGGGGGAACTTGAAAGCGCGAACAAGAGAGTCGGTCACGGCACGTGAAACTGAGCGTATTCGTTAGATATTTGTTCGTTGCAAGAGGAAATTGAACCGCGCCTTCCGCTGAAACAGAGCCCGCGCCTAAGGATTCGAATTGCCCACTTTAATCTCCGTTTCGCTGGTCGGCATCAAAGCCGCAAGTTTGATTAAAAATAGCTCCGCCTGTTCGAACTTTAAATACCAGTAAAACGGCCAAACTCTTTTGAATGGGCCAAAACAGTTTTTGACGCTTAGCGATAGCGACCTATTTAGTTATATTTTACTTATTTGTCTTCTGAGGTCAGTGTCTATGGCAGAAGAAAGACCAAGCGACGTTATGCTAAGTTTTAAAAATGCAAATTTCAGCTTCACCGAGGAATGTTCGGGCGCTTACATTTCCAGGCGCAACAATTCCAGGGTTCGATAACTTTAGCGTGGAAATTTTTGTAAAATTTCGAAATACTTCCACTACACAGTGTTCCCACGAAATAGCTCAAATTTCTTGTCAAACATTTTTTACACCTCAAATCAGTTCAATAATCGTTTAGGAACGCAATCAGAATTGAACATTTAAACATTACCGATCCATTGTCAATTACGATCGTATAAAGCAGTGTTTCCCAACGTGGGGCCCACGCCCCACAGGGGGGCAATTTGATAGTTAAGGGGGGCAATTTAAAAATGGACTCGACACGACTTTAACCCTTTCGCTTTGGGTTATTTAAATGCAATGATAGATATCGGTGACAAATTTACCAAAAAGGCAAATTCTTAAAAAAATGCTGTAAATAATTATTAGGTATAATTTCATTTGCCGTTACCAAAGTATCAACTGGGTAATTAGAGTCGTCAAGTAAACTTCGTCGGGGATTCACCGCGGAGTGTGCCGCCTGTCGCGGGGAACCCCGGACGTTTTGAAACTCGCTAAACAACGCCGTTGTTCGCACCTAATTGGCCCAACTCAACTTTTGTAGTGTTTCACATCATTCAGTTGGTGTTAATTTGAAATAAGTGTCCGTCAATTAATCGTTTATTTAACAAATATATTTATATATATTGTATAGATATAATTGTTAAGTATTTGATTTTACTTATATTTATTTTAATTTTAGAAGTATTTAACTTTCCAGAAATTTTTGTCAAGTGAAAAAAAAATATCAGTAATGTATTATATTCATTTAAATAAATATGTTTCTTTGCGTATACGTTTATTCTGTCATATTGAATTAATTTTAACACATATTTTATTATATTGTTTTTTAATTGATTTTTTTAGCCCATAATAAAATGAGCGGAACAAACAAGAAAAAACTCGTCAATATTCGCAGGAATATTTAAAATTTGGGTTCATACCCGCTGTTCACGATGAGCGGATGCCGTTTTGTCTTTTATGCCAGCAATGCTTGACCAACGAATCAATGAAATGAGGTCGTCTTGAGGCGCATTTGAAGGCGAAACGTAGTGCTCATATAAATTTAGATTTGAATTACTTTAAACCTTTAAAGGAAAAGTTTGAAAAAAGAACAACATTACAGTCTCTATTTACTGCTCGTTCTTTAACAAATAATCGTCTTTCTAAGGCTAGTTATCAAATTTCTTTATTAATTGCTAAAACTGGAAAAAATCAAGAGACAAGGTCTTGTCTCGGGCCAAGTACGAGAGAAGACTCTTGACTCTATTCCGGAAAGATTAGATCGGGGTTTTCGGGGTATTCAATCGACATGAAAGCGGCAAATTTCCCCAAAAGTGCGATGATATTCTTAGAGGCAGCGTCGAGACGAGTCGATTGACACTAATTACAAAAACATTGGTCCACCCAGTAACGAGATATTTGATGTCAAAAGTACGTCTTTTTTATGTAATAAGTCATCTGCTTCGTCTTTTCCAGTGTCACACTTTCGACTATGCGAGTTCTGTCGGTGTCACACCGAACTAACAGATTTTCATACCATGCGACGATAATTTTTCTGTCGGTAGTGTAGATTTTTATATGTAATCTGTTGGAGACATGCAGGAAAAATCAAGAAACAAGGTCTTGTCTCTGGCCATGTACAATCAACAGCATAAATGGTTTCAGTGCGGGGTACGGGGTGCGCGCGGGTATCCACAAGTGTTAATGCTTGTTTCACCTCAGTGATTTTCGTGCCCCCTCTTTCTAATAATTCGTTTCTCTCTCTGACGTGTGTCGCAACATAGTAACAAGTGATAACAACTACTTCATTTCTTTCTTTTCGTCGCTCCGTTGCACTCATTCTATCGAGGCGCACGGCCTTAGGCCGGACAGGCATGTGTGAGAGCGCGATCGTCAATCGAGGAAGGCATCAAACGCGGTTTTCGCCATGGTCCGAATATTTCTCGCATAAGAGCCCCTCTTTCCTTTATCTGTCTGTCGTGTTCGCACTCCGATCGCGGCTCACAGACGATGGCCGAGCATAGGTGTGTTGGTGCGCCATCGTCGATCGCGATCGTTCATTCATAATCTTCGGGACTTTTCGAATTATTTTATGGGACATTTAATATTTCTTGCTAATTTTTGATCGCATCATAGATTTTCAATAAATTGATATAGTAAATAAGGAATAAATTTCGCGAAATATTGAATCACGGGGATATACATAACACGAAATGAATGAATAAGAAACATCTAATTGTATTGTATTGTATTGTATGTTTATTACGCTGATCCCCTTAGGGTTACAGCCCTCCTTACACTTTCTCTCCTCTTATCCTAACTTATCCAAACTTCTTTCCTCGATTTACACGATTCGTCCTTCCTCTTTCCACTCCTTCTTCACTCCCCTCTCCACCGGCCCCTCCGCTCGTTCGTCTCTTCTCCCTCTCTCTCGCTCGTCCTTATCCCTTATTCTTTTCCTTTCTCTCGCACTGTTCTCCTCCTCTCTCCCGCTCTTCCTTATCTCTTATTCTTTTCCTTCCTCTCGCACTATTCGCCTCCTATATCTCTTCCTCTCCTCCTCCGCCCCTCATCCTCTCTCCCCCTTCTCTTTATCCTCTTTCTTCTCTTCTCCCGTTACTCCCCCTTCCACCTGCCTCTCTTGTCGCTCCAGCCACCCTCCCTCCCTTCCCTTTATGTCCCTTAATACTTCTCCATCTTCGTCCCATTTCCACCATTCTCCCTCTATCCAAATTCTCCCATAACTTGTCCTGACTCTCTTCCCTTTCCTTCCCTCTTCTTCTGCTATCATCCTTATCCACCACTGCATCTTTCTTTACCTCCAAGTCAGGTCATCCTCTACCCTCTCTCTTCTTCCTCTTAGAGCTTTCTTCCTCTCCATTATCTCTCTTTTCCCTGCCTCACTCTTCAGCTTTACTACCACCATCCTCTCCCCTTCTCCCCCCTTTCCTTTGCCTATTTCTCTTATCCTTTCTATTTCCGCCTTTACTCCCATGCCCTCCTCTAACAATTCTCTCACCTCCTCCTTCATTCCCTCCTTCTTCCTCTGTAGTCCCTTAATCACTATGTTCTTTCTTCTCTCCTCCCTCTCCTTGCTCTCCCTCCACCTCTCTATTTCCCTTATTCTTCTTTCCTCTTCACTTATCTCGTTTTGATGCCCCCTTGCCACCTTTCCCTTTATTTCCTCCCCCCTCCCTTCCTCCTTCGCCGCTGCTTTTCTTCCTTCTCTTTTTCTATCCTCTTCTTCCTCCCTGCCTCTTTTCACCTTTTCCTCCATCTGCTCTATCCACCTCATCAATGCCTTCTTTTCTCTCTTCCACCTCTCCTCCCTCCTCAACATCTCTAGTTTCAACTCCTCCACTTCCCTTTTTGTCCTTTCCTCCACTTTCCTTATTAATTCTTCCTCCACCTTCTTGCCTTCCTTCTGCATCTTCCTGAGCTCCTCTTTTATATCCTCTATCTCTCTTTCCACCGCACTCTTTTTATCTTCCCCTATTCCTACCTCCCTCTGTACACCCCCTTTTTCCCATATCTTCTCCTCTCCCACCTTCCTCGGCGACCTCAGCGTTTTCCTACTTTTCCTAAAACCTTCCCTCCCTAGTTCTTCCCACTCTTCCACCTCTTTTGTCTCGTCTCTTTTCCTCTTTAAGACCCACTCATCTAGGTCTGTGGATGCCGCACTCTCTATGCTGTCCATCCTTTCCCTCCCTATTTCTCCTGCCTTGCTTGGGCTTCCTCTTCCCCTCTTCGTCTCCTCTTCGCTCCTGTTCCGCTCCTTCCTTCCCTCCTGCCTTCATTCCTTTATATCTCTCCCACTCTTTCCTTCCTTACCGACACCCTGACACTTTCCTCCTAGATGGCGCCTTTCTCCTTATCGCCTTCCTTCCTCCTAGGTGTCACTCTTGCTCTTTCTCTCTTTCCTAACCTCTATCGCCTCCGGTTTTCCCTCCTACCCTGCTTCTCTCTCGCCACTCTTCCCTTCGCCCCTTCACTTCCACCGACACTCCAACACCCTCTCTCTCACCTCCACCCTTCTTCCTTTTCTTTCTCTTTTCCCTTCCCTTTTTATCCCTTCTTTCTCATCGCACCTCTGCGCTTTCCACCTTCTCCATACACGCCCTCTCTCAGCCCACTTATATGTTTATTATAATTTTCGAATTGAGAATTTAAAAACCAAACTTATACACATCCTGCACTATCTTGCCATAGTTAAATGTTTAATATTTTGGTAATTCCTTCAAATGTATTTCCTTTTTCAATATTACTCACAATATATGCAAGTTATTAAACAATGCCTAGCATGCTGCGAGAACCTTGTACACTTGATCTGAAACGCACCTATAGATTGAAATTTTCCTGGCTCCGGAAGAGTCTCTGATTTTTTTGTACCACTTCTTCAAAAAACTCTTTGAAATTTTATAAATACGTAATTCTTATTACTATATTTCTTAAAAGGAAATAACGTTTAAAGGAAAATTTGGTATATTCCTTTACATCATCGTATATCATCATCATATCACCATATTAATCAGATCCGTTTATTCCTTGATTTTCCTACATTCTTTTATTCCTTCATTCCTGTATTCCCTTATTTATTCCTTGATACCTGCATTCCCTTATTCTTTACAAACATTATTTCTTTAAAAACAAGTATTTTAATAAAACCATTACTATACTTAACAATATTCTACGAATGAAGTGAAATCAGTAAAAAGCATCGAAAATGCAAAGGTATAGGCCAAGTACAAGAGGATGTGACTTTGGAACAACTTTCTCGTTAACATAAACTTGATTATACGATGTATTTGAAATCGAACAAATGCGAGCAAGTACAAATCATTGTACAGCATCCACACGATGCTATCGCTAAGTAAATATATTAAATTAACTAAATTTCCCAAAAAATGATGTCTCCTCATTTAATTAATAAATCTGTTTATTGCTCGATTAAATGTACTTGGTGGCCCGCTTTGTACGAAGCTTGATGTCCAAAATGTAACGTAACAGATATTTGTACTCATTTCTGAATTAACAATCCGGATGCATCTGAGTGGAAAAATTTAACAAGTTAACAATCTGGATATGTCTGAGAGAAAATTACACATGCATATTGCCATGTGTTTCAACGATTGATGATAACATAAATTAAAAGGAAACGTAATGAGATATTTAGAGGATTTTCATTCAACACAATAAGAATGCCGCTTTATACTGTGTTTTAACAACTTTTCTTTAATGTCGAACATTCCGAACTATTTAGGCTTATTTTTCACCATTGAACCTTCGTAAAAAGCGGGCCACCAAGTACATTTAGTCGAGCAATAAACAGATTTATTCATTAAATGAGGAGAAATCATTTTTTGGGAAATTTAGTTAGTTTAATATATTTACTTAGCGATAGCATCGTGTCGATGCTGAACAATAATTTTGTACTTGCTCGCATTTGTTCGATTTCAAATAATCGTATAACCAAGTTTATGTTAACGAGAAAGCTATTCCAAAGTCACATCCTCTTGTATTTGGCCCATACCTTTGCATATTCGATGTCTTTTGCTGATTTCACGCCATTCGTAGAATATTGTTAAGTGTAGTATTGCTTTTATTAAAATACTTGTTTTTAAAGAAATAAGGGAATCAAGAAATCAGGGAATGCAGGTACCAAGGAATAAATAAGGGAATACAGAAATGAAGGAATAAAAGAATGTCGGAAAATAATGGAATAAACGGATCTGATTAATACGGTGATATGATGATGATATATGATGATATGAAGGAACATACCAAATTTTCCTTTAAACGTTATTTCCCTTTAAGAAATATACTAATAAGAATTGTGTATTTATAAGATTTCAAAATCTTTTTTGAAGAAGTGGTGCAAAAAACTCTGAGACTCTTCCGGAGCCAGGAAAATTTCAATCTATAGGTGCGTTTCAGATCAAGTGTACAAGGTTCTCGCAGCATGCTAGGCATTGTTTAATAACTTGCATATATTGTGTGTAATATTGAAAAAGGAAATACATTTGAAGAAATTACCAAAATATTAAACATTTAACTATGGCAAGATAGTGCAGGATTTGTATAAGTGTGGTTTTTAAATTCTTAATTCGAAAATTATAATAAACATAGAAGTGTACAAAAACGGTTTAATTACACAAAAACCATCTTATTAAAAATGTCTAAATTTCAAATAATTGTTTGTATAAATTGTTGAAGAATGCTTTTGATTTCTAGAACTTTTAGAACTTCAATATGGTCCTATGTATATCCTTGAAAATGTTTTTCAATTTAGATACAACCTCATCCTGTCTTCTAAACATTCCTATACTTCAACAATCTATTTGAAGAAAAAATAGTGTGGTATTTGTATGAATGAATCAATAATATTATATGAAAGTTGGATTGCGTGATTACGGAGTGCGAGGAAAAAGTGTTTAGACGACTGTCATGAGCGAGCGAGGAATGTTTGTATCGAGTGACTGCGTGAGGTGCGAGAAAAGAGTGTTTGGACCGAGTGACAGTTTTTCGGTTGGATGTATCGAGTGACTCTTTGTGCGTGGATCTTGGAAGAATGCATGGTGACCCGTGACCGAAAAGTCGGCACGTGGCAAGAGTGTGTGTATGCGTGTGAAAATGAATGAGGATGAACCAGTGTGAATGCGAGTTTTCGTGAAGCGGAGAGCGTGTCTGAGACGACAGAACGAAATCGGGAGTCGAAGAGGAGAATTGGTTGCGAGGAGTTGCGAGGAGTTGCGAGGAGTGTTATTTTATTGCGAGGAGTTTTTGTTGCGAGGAGATTGTGATCGGGAGTTAAATATTAATTATTTAGTAATAAACACTTTTTTACACTATTAACAAAGAACATCTTGTTACCACCACGGAATATCCCACAATAGTTTTTTTGAAATCATGAATTTTTTATCACCGTGGCATCTTCTGATCTAGTTTTACAGTATACCTGCAGAAAAATATTCTAATTTCATTGTTAAAATGTGTAGGTAATGTCATAACACTGTTATAAACAGATACGGAACAATTTAGAGATTCGATGTCCGAGATCGTACAGTTTCAATGCAAAACATGTACCAATGATTTGTTAACAGTACTGATAACTATGTACACGTATCGGACAGACCTAAATAGTTGCTTACTTTATCATGAAAGACCTGTTTACAGAACCATTTGATTATGTATTAAAAAAAATTTGTAGAAGTTTAAAGATACGCTTTGCCATCTATCGAAGTTCTAGAAACTAAATACCTTTTTACAACAATTTAAGCAACCAATATATTGAATTTATAAATTATTGATAACAGTTTGATATTTTCTGAATTACTTACTAATGCGTGCATCACGAAGGTGTCTTTCTTTCCCTCTATTTAGTTTAATTATCGTTCTCTCTGTGGTGTGTAACCTACTATGCTTCGGGATATTAACACTGACAACGACTGCATACTTTATCTGTATCTTTCCGTCGCTCCGTCGCGCTCGCACTAGCCAAACACACGAACGTGGGACGATCAAGCATGTGTGATAGCACGTTTGACGGCCGAGGAAGGTATCAATGCGGAATTCATCATCGTCCGAATTTGTCTTGCATAAGAGCCTTTCTTTTCTTCGTTCTGTCTGTCGCGCTCACACAGCTGGCACTAAGATCGCCGAGAGTAAGTGCGACGGTGTGCTTTTGCCGGCCGCGGCGACTCTTTCATTTTATTCCAAACATTTTTCTAATCATTTTATCAGGCATTTAACACTTATGTCCAATATTTGATCCCACAGTGTCGCTGAATTTTAATTAAATAGAAATGGAATAATAATTAGATGTTTCTTATTCATTCATGTCCCATTATATTAATCTCCAGAATTCAATATTTCGCGAAATTTATTCCTTATTTACCGAGACAATATTGTAACTTTAAATAAACAATTGAAAAACATATAATTGTCATACTATATCAATTTATTGAAAATCCTATCATAGGGATAAAAAATTAGCAAGAAATATTAAATGTCCGATAAAATAATTCGATATGTCAAAAGAATGCGAATGAACGATCGAGTACGACCAAGGCGCACCGACACACCTTTGTGAGCTCGGCCATCGTCTGTGAGCCGCGATCGGAGTGCGAGCGCGACAGCAGATAAAGGAAAGAGAGGCTCTTATACAAGAAAAATTCGGACGATGGCGAAAACTGCGTTTGATGCCTTCCTCGATTGACAATCGCGCTTTCACACATGCCTATCGGACCTAAGTCCGTGTGCCTCGATAAAATGAGTGCGACAGAGCGACGACAAGAAAGAAATGAAGTAGTCATTATCATTTGTTACTACGCTGCGACATACGTCAGAGAGAGAGACGAATTATTAGAAAGAGAGGGCACGAAAATCACCTAGGCGAAACAAGCATTAACAGTTGTGGATACCCGCGCGCACCCCGTACCCCGCAGTGAAACCATTTATGCTGTTGATTGTACTTGGCCAGAGACAAGACCTTGTCTCTTGATTTTTCCGGCATGTCTCCAACAGATTACATATAAAAATCTACATTACCGACAGAAAAATTATCGTCGCATGGTATGAAAATGTGTTAGTTCGGTGTGACACCGACAGAACTCGCATAGTCGAAAGTGTGACACTGGAAAAGACGAAGCAGACGACTTATTACATAAAAAAGATGTACTTTTGACATCAAATATCTCGTTACTGGGTGGACCAATGTTTTTGTAATTAGTCTCAATCGACTCGCCTCGACGTTCCTTTTAAGAATATCATCGCACTTTATGCGAAATTTGCCGCTTTCAGGCCGTTTGAATACCCCGAAAACCCCGATCTAATATTTCCGGAATAGAGTCAAGGGTCTTCTCTTGTACTTGGCCCGAGACAAAACCTTGTCTCTTGATATTAAATAAGCAACTTCAAGGACCAAATAAAACACTTGTCGATGTAAAAGCAAAGATATTTGGTTTCATTACCAATATAGAGTTATATCAGAAACATATTAACAACAAAAACTTTGAACAGTTTCATTGGCTCCAAAAATGTGAAGTAACTGATACCGCTGTACTTGTTATTGTCAATCATTTGATTATTCTATCCGCTGATTTAAAAGAAAGATTTTCTGATTTTAAACAAATTGATTTCCCAACATGGATGATGCAGCCAATATTAGTGGATTTGTCTGATATATCAAATATACAGTATCAAGAAGAACTCGCAGAATTGCAAAATGATGAATCAGTAAAAACTTTATTTAATATAAAAGGAGCGATGGCATGGCTTTGTGAAGAAACTGAAATTAAGTACCCAAATGCAACCAAATGTGCAGGAAAACTTTTACTACCGTTTCCATCTTCATATTTATCTGAATGTGGATTTAGTGCTGTAAATGATTTACTGATAAAAAAAAGAAATCGACTTGATATAACACAACGTGGAGACTTGAGATTAAAGCTAAATAAATTGGAACCCAATATAAAATCTCTGTGCAGCCAGCATCAAGCGCAAGGATCGCACTAAATGAATATAGAAAAATCAATACTAAAATTATTTTGAATTTCAGTTCTTTATTATTTGTTTTGAAATTTTACTTACTATGTTTTGATAACAATTTCATAGTGATTTCTTCCTAAAACTTATCATTTATATTTCTTAAGGGAACAAAACAATTTTTAAAGGTTAAAAATTATGTATGGGGGGCATAACAATTTTAGAAATGTTAAGGTGGGGCATGGCCTGAAAAAGGTTAGCAAACACTGGTAGCGATTTTAATTGCTGTAAAGCAATTAAAATCCAATATTAAGTATCGTTGTACAATCAGCCTCCAACTTAAAATAGGAGTGCATTTCTAAAGCTTCAGGTAGAATACACAAAAGATAACAAAATATCAATTGTCCCCGAAAGCGGAGAATTGCAAACTTCCCGCAGTCGGTTGACATTGGCCACAGGAAATCTCGGCAGATTCGGGCGGAAAGCAATTAACGGTAAGTTGAAACGCGCGCTTATTTTTGCAGTTAACGAGAGCAAGTTGCCGGCTGGTTTCATTAAACCAATACACGTGCACAACGACTCAAACTTTCCGTTTTATCCTGAATTATTCGCGAGTGGGTTACTTTTGATTAGAAATAAACATTGCTGGGAGTGTAACCCTCAACGAATAGTTGACATCGCTGATTGTAGATGATTCAGGAAATGTTAATGCATTTCTTGAAATATTCATTTTTTAATGTAATTTAACTCCCACACTTGTTTTTTTCAAAAAATAATGTCTATTGCCGCGAAGGTAGTATTACATTTGGTCCGAGATTGTTTCCTAATTTGAGATTTTGAGAAGTAGAAGACATTTCGCTTAGGTTATTGTTTTCTTTATTTTTCTTAACTCAGTTTATTGTTTCTTTAATTTCCATTGACCTTTTTATACAGTTTATTGAAGTTCTTTAAATGATTGAGTAACTTATATGTATTATGTTGAGAGGACTATTGTAAATTTATTGTTATTGTTAAAGTATTTTTAATAGTTTAAACAATTTGTTCCAATTTTTGTTAGAATATTTCATTTGACTATTGAAAATCTTAAGAAGTGGATTGTACACAATGAAACTCTTTGTCACGTTAATCAAAATGTTGCACAAAGCTGCATTCCATTATATTATAATTTCACAAAAATTTTTCTTATTTGTAATTATTATAATCTCATGTTCTCTCCTGATCCTTCTCACAAGAATTCGGTACACTTTTTCCGATATAGAAATTGAAAAGATTTTCGACCCTTAATAAGATTTACCTTCACTCCCCCTTCTTATGGTTGACATAGATAAATCAAGATAAAATTAAGAAACAAATATAAACATATTCACTACTCTAAAATGGAATTAAATATAATTCCACCTGTATTGTTATTCAAAGTTCATCACAACATTTTAAACTAACCTGTCATTCTAGTCCCAAAGAACTCACGCTCGTTCAAAAGACGAATATTCTGAATTAAGAAATTAAAAATCGTCGAAATGACTACCGCCGCTTGTCAAAACGCAACAACTTTGCGCAGTCACTAGTGATCCGCCGATACAAATTACGTCACACCGTTCCCGCCTTGATAATTAAGGGTTAATCGATCCCACGCTTGCCCGGAAATTTGGAGACCGATCGTGAAACCGGTGGGCCAATTATTGGCCGGCGAATATTATCAAACACGCCACGTTCGTATGTTTGAGGGGGTAATACTGGGATGCGAGTGGTACTTTCGGCCGAGTGTACGGCGTCGCTTTAATTGTCGCAGCACGTTATGCAGCTATTTACGGTTAGATCGGCCGATCTGGGTATTATTTTTAATCAAACTGCTGCGGAGCTTTGTACACTGGAACGGCTCCCGTAGATGCCAGGAATAATCTGAAAATTTCAATACGTCTATGCACATATTGCTTTAATGAGAGTCGCATCGTAACTTGCACATCTTTAACAACGAAAGGAAAAATAATGGGGCAGGAAAAAAGGGAAGACACTGCACACCTGTACAGCGAAAGTTCGTTGAATTCATTTTGCATCCCGTTGGGATTCATTGCGATATTTTTTGATAATTACGTTTCATTGATGCCCGTTCAGTATACATATTTTTTCCGATTGGTTAAGAGACGAATCAAGTTTTCTGTCTGCGACATATGAAAGTTGTTTCTGTCTGCGACGTATGGAAGAGTGAAGAGATGAGGGTGCAGTCTGTCGGCGGTGTAGGTTCAGTGTCATTGTGATGAATAATTGGGACGTAGGTAATTAATGATGTCCTATTTATTCAAGTAAAATAATTTGATTGATTACGTCGTTTGAGTGTCGCTGTTGGAAAGGGAGTTTTGTTAACCCAGGACAAATAAAGTGTGATATTTATTTTAAAATAATTTCTTATCACGTATAAATTTTTCCCATAAATTGAGTCCCATAAGTGTTGTACGAAATACGTGGTGTATTCTTTTGTAAGCGATCAGGTCTTATTATAGCATTTAGAAACAGTTTGGAAGAATAATTTGACTTGGCGGAATAAAATGAATTTTACAAAATTACGTTATTACCCGTTTGTGACATCGAGAAAAGCAAATTGTAACATTACCACGCCTCGAAATGAATTCATACTGATACATAGATTTTTCTTAATTATAAATTAATTAACACAGCTTAATAAACTCCGAATAAACAAACGCGAAAGACCTAACAAACTTAACTAGACAATAAATTTCAATTATGAGAACTACAGGCGTTTGTTGAAACAAAAAACGAGATTGCCGAAATTAATCGACGAAATTTACGATAATTGGATAGAAACAGTTGATTATTCGGTATGTATTGCGTTTATGTCGCTTTCGAGTCACGAATCACAGAATAATCCTGTTTCTTTCCAAGGGATATACTATTGAAAAAAATGAATCAAACTCCACGTAACCCTGAAGTCATTATTTTTTACATCGCACTCGACGTGCATCTCACGCAATATGTTTTTTTTTGTTCGAAACAAAAGCTTGCCTTTTCTAGATCGCAGGGTACTCCATAGTACCGGGGTAAAAGTGCAAACAGAGTGTAAGCATTTGACCTTAATTTTACGCTCGACGTATTGCTGCTATTTTTAATCAAACTCGCGTAGTATACGTATAAGCACATCGCGTCAACGTCGAAGTTCATATCTTCCGCGAAACAAATCATGAAAATATAGAGATAAATCTGTACTTCAGTATTCAAAAGAATTGTGAATATTAGTAGAGAAAACATTCGATGGTGTAGACCCTTTGATTTGTACAATTTTAATTAACTTCGTTGAATTACTTATTTCGTGTATCGGAAAAAACCGATGTGAATAAGTCGGCCATTTATTATTTCGGAAAATAATAATTTCCGCGGTTACGGAGCATATATATAGGGTAAACAGTATTTCCGGGGACGGAGGCCCTGAATTGCCTGTACTACATATTTGACAATAAAGTGCCGAGGCTCCTTTTATGTGAATACGTTGTTACGTATGAATCGTATGATTCCTACGAATATTCTCATTATGGAATTTTTCTTGGCGACACCCAGGCGCCTAGTCCCCTTTTTTAGAACGTAAACAGGATCAGCAAAAAGCATCGAAAATGCAAAGGTATAGGCCAAGTACAAGAGGATGTGACTTTGGAATAGCTTTCTCGTTAACATAAACTTGATTATACGATGTATTTGAAATCGAACAAATGCGAGCAAGTACAAATCATTGTACAGCATCCACACGATGCTATCGCTAAGTAAATATATTAAATTAACCAAATTTCCCAAAAAATGATGTCTCCTCATTTAATTAATAAATCTGTTTATTGCTCGATTAAATGTACTTGGTGGCCCGCTTTGTACGAAGCTTGATGTCCAAAATGTAACGTAACAGATATTTGTACTCATTTCTAAATTAACAATCCGGATGCATCTGAGTGGAAAAATTTAACAAGTTAACAATCTGGATGTGTCTAAGAGAAAAGTACACATGCATATTGCCATGTGTTTCAACGATTGATGATAACATAAATTAAAAGGAAACGTAATGAGATATTTAGAGGATTTTCATTCAACACAATAAGAATGCCGCTTTATACTGTGTTTTAACGACTCTTCTTTAATGTCGAACATCCCGAACTATTTAGACTTATTTTTCACCATTGAACCTTCGTAAAAAGCGGGCCACCAAGTACATTTAGTCGAGCAATAAACAGATTTATTAATTAAATGAGGAGAAATCATTTTTTGGGAAATTTAGTTAGTTTAATATTATATATTGGGTTGGCAACTAAGTGATTGCCGATTTTGTGGATAGATGGACTTTACACTTTCTTTTGTTTTGTTAACGTGGTCAAAGCATCTAACTTATATTTTTTTCTTATTGTTTGGACTTCTACCTTTACTTTAGTAAAAAAATTATGTCGATTAGTGCTTTAGTTTTGTTTTTATCCCAATTTAAAAATAGAAGAACAGGACGTGCACTTCAGACATATTTTATTGCATTACTTCCGAATAGGCAAGAACGCATCGCAAGCACAAAAGAAGTTATGTGCCGTATATGGGAATGAAGCCTTGAAAGAAAGGCAGTGTCGAAATTGGAAAAAAAAAGATTTTTTTTTAAGTAAAAAAGAATTTTTTTTAAAGTAAAAAAAAATTTTTTTTACTTTGAACTTATGCCACAAAACCAAACGATCAATTCAAACGTGTATGTTCAACAACTCGCCAAACTGAACGATGCAATTCAAGAAAAGCAGCCGGTATTGTCAAATCGTAAGGGTGTTGTTTTTGGTCACGTTTTTGGAACGGGGTTGGGATGTTTTGTCACACCCACCATATAGCCCTGACCTTGCGCCTTCGGATTACCATTTGTTTCGTTCCATGCAAAACTCTATAAATGGTAAAATTTTTAACAACGCGGATGATGTCAGATCACACCTAATTCAGTTTTTTAATAGCAAAGACCAGACATTTTACGAACGGGGAATTTTTACGCTGCCAGAACGATGGAAAAAGGTCATCGACAAGAACGGGCAATATCTAATTGAATAAAGTTATATTTTTAAACAAAAATTCTGAATTTGCCTTCTTATTTGAAATCGGCAATGACTTAGTTGCCAACCTAATATTTACTTAGCGATAGCATCGTGTCGATGCTGAACAATAATTTTGTACTTGCTCGCATTTGTTCGATTTCAAATAATCGTATAACCAAGTTTATGTTAACGAGAAAGCTATTCCAAAGTCACATCCTCTTGTATTTGGCCCATACCTTTGCATATTCGATGTCTTTTGCTGATTTCACGCCATTCGTAGAATATTGTTAAGTGTAGTATTGCTTTTATTAAAATACTTGTTTTTAAAGAAATAAGGGAATCAAGAAATCAGGGAATGCAGGTACCAAGGAATAAATAAGGGAATACAGAAATGAAGGAATAAAAGAATGTCGGAAAATAATGGAATAAACGGATCTGATTAATACGGTGATATGATGATGATATATGATGATATGAAGGAACATACCAAATTTTCCTTTAAACGTTATTTCCCTTTAAGAAATATACTAATAAGAATTGTGTATTTATAAGATTTCAAAATCTTTTTTGAAGAAGTGGTGCAAAAAACTCTGAGACTCTTCCGGAGCCAGGAAAATTTCAATCTATAGGTGCGTTTCAGATCAAGTGTACAAGGTTCTCGCAGCATGCTAGGCATTGTTTAATAACTTGCATATATTGTGAGTAATATTGAAAAAGGAAATACATTTGAAGGAATTACCAAAATATTAAACATTTAACTATGGCAAGATAGTGCAGGATTTGCATACGTGTGGTTTTTAAATTCTTAATTCGAAAATTATAATAAACATAGAAGTGTACAAAAACGGTTTAATTACACAAAAACCATCTTATTAAAAATGTCTAAATTTCAAATAATTGTTTGTATAAATTGTTGAAGAATGCTTTTGATTTCTAGAACTTTTAGAACTTCAAAATGGTCCTATGTATATCCTTGAAAATGTTTTTCAATTTACATATAACCTCATCCTGTCTTCTAAACATTCCTATACTTCAACAATCTATTTGAAGAAAAAATAGTTTTTTTGAAATCATGAATTTTTTATCACCGTGGCATCTTCTGATCTAGTTTTACAGTATACCTGCAGAAAAATATTCTAATTTCATTGTTAAAATGTGTAGGTAATGTCATAACACTGTTATAAACAGATACGGAACAATTTAGAGATTCGATGTCCGAGATCGTACAGTTTCAATGCAAAACATGTAACAATGATTTGTTAACAGTACTGATAACTATGTACACGTATCGGACAGACCTAAATAGTTGCTTACTTTACTATCGAAGTTCTAGAAACTAAATACCTTTTTACAACAATTTAAGCAACCAATATATAGAATTTATAAATTATTGATAACAGTTTGATATTTTCTGAATTACTTACTAATGCATACATCACGAAGGTGTCTTTCTTTCCCTCTATTTAGTTTAATTATCGTTCTCTCTGTGGTGTGTAACCTACTATGCTTCGGGATATTAACACTGACAACGACTGCATACTTTATCTGTATCTTTCCGTCGCTCCGTCGCGCTCGCACTAGCCAAACACACGAACGTGGGCCGATCAAGCATGTGTGATAGCACGTTTGACGGCCGAGGAAGGTATCAATGCGGAATTCATCATCGTCCGAATTTGTCTTGCATAAGAGCCTTTCTTTTCTTCGTTCTGTCTGTCGCGCTCGCAGAGCTGGCACTAAGATCGCCGAGAGTAAGTGCGACGGTGTGCTTTTGCCGGCCGCGGCGACTCTTTTATTTTATTTGAAACATTTTTCTAATCATTTTATCAGGCATTTAACACTTATGTCCAATATTTGATCCCACAGTGTCACTGAATTTTAATTAAATAGAAATGGAATAATAATTAGATGTTTCTTATTCATTCATGTCGCATTATATTAATCCCCAGAATTCAATATTTCGCGAAATTTATTCCTTATTTACCGCGACAATATTGTAACTTTAAATAAATAATTAAGAATCATATAATTGTCATACGGAGAGCCGAGAGAGGGCGCGTGGAGTATAGGCAGAGATCGAGAGCAGTCGGTAAAAAGAGAGAGAAAAAAGGGAAAAGAGAAGTATAGGAAAGGGAAGGAAGGGCGGGAGGCGTAGAGAGGGTGGTGGAGTGCAAGGAGAAGTGATGGTGAGAACAGCGGGGCAGGAGGTGAAGAGGGAGGGAGAAGAAACGCGATTGCGAGTGAGGTTAGGAAAGGGGTGAAGGGGACCCGTGGCAAGAGACACCTAGGTGAAAGGAAGGAAGGTACGAAGAAGGCGACATCAGGCTGAAGGAGAAGGAAAGGAGAATAAAGAGTCGGTAAAGAAGGGAGGAGAGAGTGGAGACGTGCAGAAATGGAGACGGTAGGAAATAAAGAGAAGGAAAGGGAAAGAAAAGAAGGAGGAAAGGAGAAGAACAAGGGAGATGGGGTGACGAAGAGGAACAGGGGGAGGCCGAGCAAGGCGGAAAGAATGGGGAGGGAAAGAATGGACAGCACAGGGAGTGCCACAAGCACCGACATGGAGGAATGGCTGTCAAAAAGGAAAAGGGAGGAGGAGAAAGAGGAAGAGGAGTTGGAGGAAATGGGGAGAGAGGGCTTCAGAAGGAGCAAGAAGACCCTAAGGTCGCCGAGGAAGGTGAGGGAGGAGACGGCCGGGGGCAAAAGTGAGGAAAGAGAAGAGGAGAGGAAAGAGGGGGAGAGAGAGAATGAAAAAGGAAAAGAGAGAGGCATTGAAGGGCTAAAGGAAGAAATGAAAAGGATGCAGAGGGAATTCGAGAAGGGCGGGAGGAGATTATGAGAAGGGTGGGAGAGCTAATTAAAAAGGAAATGGAGGGGATGAGAGAGGAGATGAGAAGAGGGGAGGAGTCCTGGAAAAAAGAGAAGGAGGAGATGGAGAGAAGGATAGGAAAGTTGGTGGAGGAGGTGGAAAGAAACAGGGAGGAAAGGGGGAAAGGAGCAGGAATGGAAAGAGGAGGCGGGGAGGTGGAGGGAAGGGGAAACGAGGAAGAAGAGAGACAAAAAGGAAGAAATGAAGAGGAGAGAAGACTGAGGGAAATAGAAAGATTGTAACGGTACGTCCCTCTAGCGTTGACAACCAAAGGACCGCACCTTACTTTATGAATAGGTTCGGGGCAGGCCGATAAAGAAATGTGATACCGTATAACATGAACTTCTTGATTTATTCAGTTTTCTTAATCTCTACTGTACAATTTCTTATTTTCCTACGCTATCACACATTCCTTATACACGCGTTTTCCTAATTCTATTCCTCTTAATGTAAATTCCCTATTCTAATGTTGGTATTTACAGAAGTCCCTGCGCTAATTCCTATATTATTGCCCGAACACACACTCTTGCACACGTACGCGATCAGCTGTTTGGCGCTGTTTTCGCTCGATCTCTCTCTCACACACACGTCGTTCGTCGTCTCACTCGCACTCGATTTATTCTATTTTCGGCTTTAAATGCCCAGAGTTTCTTTTCGCACTCTTCTCAAGCATTCAGAGAGGGGGAATATGGATTATGGAACGATGGATGAGATCGGGGTCTGACCGCAATGGACAGCCGCTACTACTTAGGTACGAAGGTACAGATTTGGTTACTTTGGTACGGTAGGAAACCCCTTTGGAGATAGGTCCGGTCGCAATGTCCGGGTGTTACTCCCTCCAGGGTGGATTGTCCTTCTCGAGATAGGTCCGGTCGCAATGACCGGGTGTTACTTCCGAAGTAACGAAGGATAGACACTCGAGATAGGTCACAGCGCAATGCCGTGGTGTTACTTCCGTGTCTTTTAGGAAATTGGAAATTGGTGAAATAAGGATATGCTCTCTTTATCTTTCTCTCTCTCTCTCTCTCATTCGCTCACTCCTCCTATTCTAATCGCAATATTCTCAATATTCATTTATTTAGTAGTCAATTAGTCGAAGGTTGTTCAAATTGAGCTTGAATGCTACGTATGTGTTCAGTTTGACTGAGGAACAATAAGTAAATCTAGGTTCGTTTTGCGCCGCCTTATATACACTTTGTTGTCGCACGCGCCGCCCAATCATAAGCCTATACTCTATGCGAGGCATCGAACTCTTTAGTTTTTTATATATTGTCTAATTCTGCCGACTCATCGGCGCTGTCCGTGGTTCGCAGCTCCGGCAGTGGTAGTCAATTGGGGGCTACCGTCTCAAGATGGAGGGAGAACAAGGAAAGGGAGGAGAGAAGAAGGAATGTGGTGATAAAGGGCTTGCAGAGGAAAAAAGAAGGAATGAAGGAGGAGGTGAAGGATATTTTGGTGGAGGGACTGGGGGTGAAGGCGGGGATTGAGGAGGTGAGGGAGATAGGGGCAGGGAAGGGAGCAGAGAAGTTGAGAATGGTGTTGGTAAAGATGAAAAGTGAGAAGGGAAAGAGGGAGATAATGGGGAAAAAGAAGGCACTGAGAGGAAGGAGGGAGAGGATAGAGGACGATATGACATGGAAGGAGAGAAAAATGCAGTGGAGGTTAAGGAGGATAGCGGAGGAAGAAAGCAGGGGAGGGAAAAGGGTAAGGGTGAGTTATGGAAGGATATGGATAGAGGGAGAGTGGTGGAGATGGGATGAAGAGGGAGAGGTATTAAGGGATGTGAGAGGAAAAGAAAGAGAGAGAGGGGTGGCAGGAGAGAACAAGGGGGAAGAAGGAGCAAAGAAGGAGAAGAAGGGGGACTAGGGAAGAGGATGGAAGGAGGAAGGAAGAGGGATAAGGAAAGGAGGGGGTGGAAGGTAGTGTGGTGGAATGTGGCGGGGCTGGCAAAGAAGGACAAGAATTTCTGGGAGAGAGTGGGTAGATGGGATGTGATAATGTTAATGGAGACATGGCTGGAGGAGGAAGGATGGGAGAGGATAAGAGGAAGGCTACCGAAGGGATATAAATGGGAAAGGCAGAGTGCCAAAAGAGAAAACAAGAAAGGGAGAGCAAAGGGGGGGGGGTGCTGGTGGGAGTGAAGAGAGTGGTAACGGAAGGGGAGGAGGTTACGATAAGGGATAAAGGGGAGGGAGTGATGGAGGTAGGACGGAAGATAGGTTGGGAGGAGTGGAGGGTAGTAGGGGTATATGTAAACGGGGACATGGAGAAGAAATTGGAGATAATGAGAGAGTGGACAGAGGCGGAAAAGAACAGGGGGGAAGTGATAATAGGAGGGGACTTCAACGCGAGGACGGGAAGGAAGGGAGGAGGATGGGAGGAGGAGGGAGAGGAAAGAGGGAGAGAGTCAAAGGACGAAGAGGTGAACGGGGAAGGAAGGAAGTTGCTAAGGTGGCTAGATGAGCTAAGATGGAGGATATGGAATGGAGGGGTAAAGGGGGATAGGGAGGGGGAGTACACATATACAGGGGCCAGAGGGGAGACGGTAATTGATTATATATTGGGGGAACAGAGGTTGGAAGAGAAAATAGAAAGGCTGGAGGTGGGGGAAGGAGTGGAGTCGGACCACCACCCACTAGTGGTCGAGGTAAGAGGAAGGAAGGGGTGGAAAAGGGAGGAAAGGAAGATGGAGTCAAAGAAAGAGGCAAGAGGAAGATGGGACAGGGAAGGAACGGAGAGATTCAGGAGGGAAATAAGGAAGTTGGGGGAAGAGGATGGAACGAAGAGAAGGACGGGGGAGGAATGGAGAAGGGGGATGGAGGAGATAAAAGAGGGACTGAAGAAAGCGGAGGAAGGGGAGGGAAGGGCAAAGGGAAGGAAGAGGGGCTGGTGGGACGAAGAATGCGGAAGGGAGAAGAAGGAGGCGAGGAAGAAACTAAAGGAATGGCGGGAAGGTAGAGGCGTGGTAGAAGGGTACAGGGAGGCAAGGAGAAGGTATAACAAGGTATGCGAGGAAGAGAAGAGGGAGGAGGCAAAGAGGATATTGGAGGAAGCGGAGAGGGCGAGATTGGAAGGGGAAGTTTGGGAGGTGGTGAATAGAGGAAGGAAGAGGAGGAAAGGAGTGAAGGAGGGAATAAAGATGGGGGAATGGAGAGAGCATTTTATGAAATTATTAGGAGGGAAGGAAGGGGGGAGAAGGGATGGGAGGAGAGAGAGAGAGAGAGAGAAATAGTTTATTCGTCCTAGGGAAATTACCTTTAAGGACAAGCACAGACAAGTAATATAATAAAGAAATAAAATACAGAATAGACATAGATATAAGACTAACAGGAGTAAATTACAATAAAAACAATAAATCAATAGATCACTAACAGTAAAGCGATAAAAGTAATAGCACGTACATACAAAAGAAATATATTTGAGAAAGGAAGAAACAGAACAGTTAACACAGATGGCTTAAGGTGACAAAGCCAGTAAGTGGTCGAAGAGAAGCCTCTTAAAAACTACCCGGGATGAACAATTACGGAGGGGAGCCGAAAGAGAATTCCACAGTCTCACCCCCGAAACTGCCACAGAATTGCTAAGAGTGGCCGTACGATGCCTAGGTAAAGCGAGTAGACCCGACTCAAGGCGCGTAGAGCATCTGGTCCCAGCATCTCCGGTATACTTGTACATTCCCAAAAAGGGATCAGAACCCCCCCCCCCCCGATCGAGTGCAGACGGTCATAGACAAAGCAGCCGAGAAAATAAGGAGGGGAGAGTAGGTGAGAGGGCGGGGGAGATAGGAAGAGAAGAAATGGAGAGAGCAATAAGAAAGCTAAAGGTCGGAAAGGCAGCGGGGATAGACGGAATCCCAAACGAGGTTTGGAAGTATGGAGGAAGGGAGGTAAAGGAGTGGCTGTGGAAAGTGTTAAACAGGATTTGGAATGGAAAAGAGTGGCCGGAGGAGTGGAGGGAAGTGGTGGTGGTACCAATCGTAAAAAAGGGAGAGGGGGAGAGAGAGGGAGACTACAGAGGTGTGACAATGCTAAGCACAGGGTACGAGATATATGCGATGGTACTGGCAGAAAGGCTGAGGAAGGAAATGGAAGAGAGGAGAATGGTCCCGGAGAATCAAACAGGCTTCAGGAAAGGTATGGGCATGATAGACAATGTGTATGTGTTGAATTAGCTGGTGAACAGGGAAATTGAAAAGAAGGGGGGGGATGGTGGTAGCGACTTTTGTGGACCTGAAGGCAGCGTTCGATTCGGTGGACAGGGAGGTATTATGGAAAGCAATGGAAGAAAGAGGGGTGAGCGAGGGGCTGAGAAAGAGGGTGAAGAGGATATATGAGGAGACTAGGAGCAGGGTAAAGGTAGGAGGAGAAACAGGGAAGGCTTTCTGGAGCGAGAAAGGCGTGAGGCAGGGGTGCCCGCTGAGCCCTCTTCTCTTCAACCTGTTGACAGCGGATCTGGAAGAGGAACTGGAGAGAGGAAGGTGGGGAGGGATATGGGTGGGAGCGGGAAAAATAAGATCGTTATCGTACGCAGACAATACGGTACTGTTGGCGAGGAAGGAAGAGGACATGAAGGGGATGTTAGGGACACTGGGAAGATATTTCGAGAAGAAAAAGCTGGAATTAAATGCGGAGAAAACAAAGATAATGAGAGTGAAGAAAGGGGGAGGGAGAAGGAAGAAGAAGTAGTGGCGGTGGAAAGGGGAAAGGATTGAGGAAGTAAGGGAATTTGTGTATCTGGGTTACAGACTGGGGAGAGGGGGGAGGCAGGAGGGGCAGGTGGAGGACAGGGGAAGAAAGGCAATGGGAGCGATGCGCAAAGTGTGGGGAATAGGGAAAAGATTGTTTGGGAAGAGGATAGAGGAGAGGCTATGGCTATTCGATGCACTAGTATGGTCGGTAACATGCTATGGGGTGGAGATATAGGGGTGGAAAGAAAGGAGAGCAATGGAGAGGGTGGAAGATAGGTTCCTACGCTGGGTACTTGGGTTGGAGTGGAGTTCACCAGAGTATCTGGTCAGAGAAGAGATGGTGAGGGGGAAGTTAGGGGGGAGGGCAGGAAGAAGAGCGTGGGACTACGAGATAAGGCTGGAGGAGGGAGGAAGGAGCGGATGGGCAAGGGAGTGCTGGAAGGAAGTGAAGAAAAGGGAAGAGAAAGAAGAGGTTTCGTCGGTTTGGGAGGAAGAGAGGAGAGAATTTTTTAGAGGAAGAGGCTTGAAGATAGAGGAGGTGAGGGAATTGAGGAAAAGGGAAAGGAAGGGTATGAGGAAATAGAGAAAAGAGGGAGGGCGCAAGAGAGGGAAGAGAGATGGGAAAGGATAAGAGAAGGAAGATTCAGTAAGTGGTATGGATGGGTGAAGGGAGAGGGAAGAGCAGAATACTTGAGAAAGGGGTGGGGGGAGAGTAAATGGCAAAGGGTGGCCAATTTTAGGATGGGAAATGAGGTGAAGGAGGGAAGATACTGGGAGAGCGAAGAGGAGAGGGTATGCAGAATATGCGGAGGAGAAGAGGAAACGTGGGAGCACGTGTGGGAGAGCTGTGGAGGACATGAGGAAAGAGGGGGATGGCAAGAATGGGTAAAGGAGATCCTGGCAGAAGATGGAAGGGGGGAAGGGTGGATGAGGGAAATTGAGGAATGGAGGAGAGAAAGGGAGAGTTGGAAGGAGGAGGATAAAGGAGGGTAGAGCAAAGAAAGGAAAGATAGGAAAAGAGGAAACTAGGTAGAGTGACGGGCGAGCGAGCGAGCAAGCGAATGAGAGAGCGGGAGAGATAGGGGGAGAGAAAATGAGAGAAGGAAAGAAAAAGCGAGCGAGCGAGCAAGCGACGATAGATTAAGATAGCTTTAAGGTAGAGTTAAATAGAATAGGATAGGAAGAAGGAATAATGTAGGTGCTGTAACCCCAAGGGGATCAGCGGAATAAGCAAACATATAATTGTCATACTATATCAATTTATTGAAAATCTATGATGGGATCAATAATTACCAAGAAATATTAAATGTCCGATAAAATAATTCGAAATGTCCCGAAGAATGCGAATGAACGGTCGCGTACGACCAAGGCGCACTGACACACCTGAGCTCGGCCATCGTCTGTGAGCCGCGATCGAAGTGCGAGCGCGACAGACAGATAAAGGAAAGAGAGGCTTCTATGCGAGAAAAATTCGGACCATGGTATGAAAATCTGTTAGTTCGGTTTGACACCGACAGAACTCGCATAGTCGAAAGTGTGACACTAGAAAAGACGAAGCAAACGACTTGTTACATAAAAAAGACGTACTTTTGACATCAAATATCTCGTTACTGGGTGGACCAATGTTTTTGTAATTAGTCTCAATCGACTCGTCTCGACGCCGCCTCTAAGAATATCATCGCACTTTTTGGTAAATTTGCCGCTTTCATGACGTTTGAATACCCCAAAAACCTCGATCTAATATTTCCGGAATAGAGTCAAGGTCTTCTCTCGTACTTGGCCCGAGACAAGACCTTGTCTCTTGATACGATATGCGTACAGCCCTTGGCCTCTGGTCTAGGACCCGCGGATAGCTACACTCTCAACCCCATGTGATAAGAAAAACTCGAACGCGAGGGTCTTGCCTCCCCCGTAATTCCAGCCGTTTCCAACTGTCTTTTCATGCAGCATCTTTACTCCCACCATAGGATAGACTTCCTAGAATTTTCAATCCCCCACTGCTTTTTCGACCTATATAAGGGCCACGAAAATGCATATCTACGGGTTACTTTCAGTACGACTCTTGAGCATTATACTACGAGGTTAGGCCCAGTTCCTTTTCGAGTTTTCTTTAACCTTCGGAAGATTAGTTTGTCCATTGGCATATTCAACTCTTGGTCGGCGTTCGCCCGTTTCAACTCACGTTAGAGTCACTCGTGAACTATTGGGTTGGCAACTAAGTGATTGCCGATTTTGTGGATAGATGGACTTTACACTTTCTTTTGTTTTGTTAACGTGGTCAAAGCATCTAACTTATATTTTTTTCTTATTGTTTGGACTTCTACCTTTACTTTAGTAAAAAAATTATGTCGATTAGTGCTTTAGTTTTGTTTTTATCCCAATTTGAAAATAGAAGAACAGGACGTGCACTTCAGACATATTTTATTGTATTACTTCCGAATAGGCAAGAACGCATCGCAAGCACAAAAGAAGTTATGTGCCGTATATGGGAATGAAGCCTTGAAAGAAAGGCAGTGTCGAAATTGGAAAAAAAAAGATTTTTTTTTAAGTAAAAAAGAATTTTTTTTAAAGTAAAAAAAAATTTTTTTTACTTTGAACTTATGCCACAAAACCAAACGATCAATTCAAACGTGTATGTTCAACAACTCGCCAAACTGAACGATGCAATTCAAGAAAAGCAGCCGGTATTGTCAAATCGTAAGGGTGTTGTTTTTGGTCACGTTTTTGGAACGGGGTTGGGATGTTTTGTCACACCCACCATATAGCCCTGACCTTGCGCCTTCGGATTACCATTTGTTTCGTTCCATGCAAAACTCTATAAATGGTAAAATTTTTAACAACGCGGATGATGTCAGATCACACCTAATTCAGTTTTTTAATAGCAAAGACCAGACATTTTACGAACGGGGAATTTTTACGCTGCCAGAACGATGGAAAAAGGTCATCGACAAGAACGGGCAATATCTAATTGAATAAAGTTATATTTTTAAACAAAAATTCTGAATTTGCCTTCTTATTTGAAATCGGCAATGACTTAGTTGCCAACCTAATAGTTCGGAGTCATCTTATTGCGAAGTCTCGTCAACCGTCACTGCCCAAGGGTACAGACTTAGAGCTGTTCAATAATTCTACTACTTTCTTAAATTCATACACAACACTAAACACACATGTACCATATACAGGGTGTCCCAAAATTATGCGGCAAGCGGGAACAAGCAGATTGTTTATAACAAAAGAAATCGAAAATTCCTTTACCTTTTTTTGATTTGAAGCCCCGTTTTGGAGATACAAGCTTCCAAAATATCGTGGTCTGACTTCCGGCCCGCGCGGTTCAAACATCAGCTGGAGGCATATACGCGAGAAAAGTATAGGCGAGCGGTCAGCGGGGAGAGGGGTATCCATCGACGCTCAGCTGAGATTTCGCTGAACGACAGCTGTGCCCCTCTCCCCGCTGACCGCTCGTCTATTCTTTTCTCGCGTATATGCCTCCAGCTGATGTTCGAACCACGCGGGCCGGAAGTCGGATCATGATATTTTGGAAGCTTGTATCTCCAAAACGGGGCTTCAAATCAAAAAAAGGTAAAGGAATTTTCGATTTCTTTTGTTATAAACAATCTGCTTGTTCCCGCTTGCCGCATAATTTTGGGACACCCTGTATACAGGGTGTAACATATCATCGGGGACCCTTTTTCAGGATCGATAGTACGCACCAAAAGGTGAAAAAAGGACCAAGGAAGTTAGGTCCGAAAATCACCCCCTAACGAGTTACAACCCCATTTGTAAAAAATTTTCAAAAAATCATATCTCCGAAATGGTACGTCGTAGAGGACCGATTTTGATTGCAGTATAACCGGAAGAGACCAAAGTTTACAAAAAAATATCACTATCTACGCAAAGGAGGATTTAGTGAATGCCCTTAATGTTTCCCAAGTTGTTACAAACCTGCTACGATATAGGTAATCGACGTTGTTTGGATTAAATAAGAATAAATCCTATTTAACAGCAATAACCGCAGCAATTATATTTTTTTCTGTTATCTTTGATCTTCTCTGGTTATATTGCAATCAAAACCACTCCTCTCCGACTTACCATTTCAGAGATATAATTTTTTAAAAAATTTTTACAAATGGGGTTGTATCTCGATAGGGGGTGATTTTCGGACCTAACTTTCTTGGTCCGTTTTTCACCTTTTTGTGCGTACTATCGATCCTGAAAAAAGGTCCCGATGATATGTTACACCCTGTATATTCGATTGAAAGAATATACTTGTAACATTTTACAAGAAACATAAAATTCGAGTAAAGAATTATTTCTAGAACCTAAAACCTTTCCTCTCGAAACGAATTTAAAACATAATCGAGTAACGTACCTATAAATTATTTCACTCTAACCGCTCGGAGTGAAACAAAAGTTACGAGAGTTTATTATTTTACGACTTTACCGTAGCAGGTCAAAACCACGAACAACGGGTGTCGGACTGTGTGTGCCTTTCGGCTTACTGTTCGTACCCGTGCGACCATTTGTAGTCCTAGCAAGTGCGTCGTTATTAACCAGAGAGTAGCACCTTGCAGTTCACCTGTAAGTACATCTACCTCGGGCTAACACCTTACCTAAAATCTAATTAACCAGTCTAGAGGCCAGCGCCCTACGGTTTATGCCGTAGACTCATCTGAGTCTGGATTTCACTCTTTCCAATACAAGGCTCTTTCCAATACTGGGTTGAATTAAATATCATTTCCTAGATCATACGTCGATTTGTAGCCCCCACTACTATTGACGTACGATACCCCCTGCTACAGTTAAGTTCAAGAAGAGACGAAATCTCGTCTCGTCACACTTATTCCATAAAGCTCGCCAGCCACGTTCTGGAAACCTGCCCGGCTCGTAACAACGTAAACAGTGACAGAGTGAAAGAAGAAAATGTTTAAACGAAATATTTCTCTATGGAAATATTTCTCATACTCTTTGAAGTTACTATTAATAAACGAATTATTATTCTAAGATATCGAGTCTTCGATTGTAGATCAATTACGATCACTTTTTTCTAATTTGGGCACGGTTTGTAAAGGTATACGTATAACTAATTGTAAACCCGTAATAAATGAAACGTATATTTTGAAGATACACTAAATCCAATTTTCAATAGAAAATAGATGAAAATTGTTCGTATATGTGCATATATTACCATAACATATTTCTATGAACAAAAAATGGATTAACTCCACGTTCAAAATAAACGTGTCGAATACACCGCGAACATTTACATGTATTTGACGTTTTTTCGTCCTCGTTGAAAATTGTCTGTGAGATGAGATAAGTGAAGAAATGTTTTAAATTTCGTGACGGTCACGTTGGTAAGTTTGTGACGACCGTAATTAACCGACCTTTACAGCGACCATTATAATAATTGCGGGAGTTCGTGTCGTTCATGTGTGCCGACAATTAGAATAACAGATCGTTTTTGTTGTGTTTCTACCGCCTTTGATCATCGTTGTGGAGATTTGCAACGCCTAGAACACTATAACACCGTATTTTCTCGGAATTTAGTCTAGACCGAAATTTTAGCAAAAAAATTTCTAAAGTAGATAGAGTTTTGCCGTGTAAAAGTGGAGGAGATTACGTTACGCGGCGTGTAATTAAGAAAATCGACTGATTTCTGTAGTGCGTTTAAAAATACTGGTAAAAAATTATGGGATGCCAATATAAACTAAAAAATTACAAATTTCTTTAAAATTTTATTTTTAAATTTCCGCATTTCACTGTCTTTATAAGTATAATATACACGTTTGTTTCGCAGTTTTCTTGTTCTTGTAATATATCGAACCGAATGAAAAACAGTAAACGCTATAACTGAATATTTTATTCCATAATTATATTTTCAGACATTAAGCGTTATTCATTAAAGCGGGGTAAAAAATTGGCCGGAAATATTTTACATAAATAACATTTCGTTACATCTAGTAATTTCTGTAATTACCACGTCGATACGCTACAAGAAATTCGCTATACTTTCATCCATCGTCATCCAGCGTTCCCAACCGATTTATCGCCATTATCTGAAAAAGTAAAGTTCGACAGGGGAAGAGGATAAAAGCGAGTGGTCTTTGAGTGTTGCGAAAATTCCGAAGTTCGCAACGAGATCCTCCAGTTTCGAGATCGCAATCAAAGCGGTTTCAGAGCGTGGTTCCTGTTCCCGTGCCTCACATGTCAATTCAAGCTGGGGACGGGAGAGACACTCTTTTTTAACGGCCCGTCGAAGCTAGTTTGCAAACGTATAATGACTCGTTTCATAGCGAAGTTTTACTTCTCTTCAAAATTATCTCTTTGTTCCGCCAGAAGCTTTCGAACGAAAAGGAAACGTATTTCAAGTGCATCGTATATGATTTGCCCTATAAAGTGAAAAATAATAAGTTGATTCGTTTCATTAATTTCGTTTCTCTTTTTTAAGAATATTTTTGAACAAGGCATTTAAAATTTCAATGACGTTTTTGCGAAATGCAATTTTTAAATTCCTTTGCACAGAAAATTCTACAGACTGATTCTTTCACGTCTGAGAATATCCTGCAGCACAAATTTCTCTACGCAAGTAATTCTGTGTGTGACGTTACAATCAAATTTGCATTTACATGCAAGCGTCGATGTCCAATCTAATAAAATTCGCGAGTTTATTACTGGCGTTACTATCGTAGGCTCTGTTTTTTGTGGACTGGACACGGCAAAGTAGATGTTCTTTTACTGTAAATATTACCGGTTGCATACAAGTAAACTCAGTGGAATTGAACGCACCCACCGTCGCATTCGAAATATCGAGAACGTTATTCCAAACCAAACCACAAATTGTTTCGTTTACGAAATTATGTGGCCGCTGCGCAACTTTATTCGCCATTTTAATTAAATCGCGATGATCCCGACTTTTTGCCCTTCTTAATAAATTACAGCAAACGATAGGCAGACGCGGGTGTAACTGCTGAAATTCCTATTTCTGTTTGCAAAGAATTTATACGGTTCGCTTTGCGTTCCGTGCGGCAAGCGGCAAGTTGGAGGGCTGAGATTATTTTTCCATTGAAATGTTTCGCGTAACTTCGTTGCTTCGATTGCACGTTTCCACGCGTGATATATGGTCAGCGCGTTGCACTGCGTTAATAACACGTCGAACGAAATGACAATGTGAAAATTTCATTCCGTGCAATTTTAATTAAATGAATTTCCCGCCAAATTGCGGCCCGGAAATTGGAGAAAAGCTCGTGGTACATACATTATTTGAAACTTTCCAGACATCTGAAGTCGATTGAAGGAGGAATTGTATAAACGCGTTCCACCTTTATTCGAAATCGGTCATTTTATGTCAAGCAGCCCGTTACGTAATCACATTTATAATAATATTATGCTCGCGTAAGATTGTTCTTTTTATGATTTAGACATACGTACATGTAATGTTTATTGAATGTCAACATTAATACGAACAGCCACATAGGTGTTGCAATTAATTAATTAGTCAAATTATTCGCAATATGGAGAAACTCGAAACAGCGAACGATTATTTATAAAAAAAAAAAACAATACCGATAAGTAGACAGAGATTTTGTAGATTGTTTCAACACGTAAGGTGTAATATTACCAATTGTTTTCAAATGGATATATTTTCAAAAGTGCAAAACTGGTCTGCGATAGAGTAGTACGTAAAAATCGATTTTCAATTTACCAAATTAATATTTCTTCCCCAAATGGTTCAAAACTGTATATTTGGCAAATTTATATGAATGTAATCATTTTCGGAAGACGTGTATTTTGACGCGAAATTTTCCGTGAATCTCCACGTTAAAGCTATAAATCTGTTGCCGATGAAGCTTAATCGAGTTACCCATTTCCAAAACGTCAATATTTCAAACGAAGATATTTCTGGCAAGTCGTTGTAGTCAAAATGCCTGATCTCATCTGTCAAAAAGATTAAGAAACTTACTTAACGTTGGCTTCTATTTTTGTTATAAAAAAATAGTTTCTCGCCTCATTTAGCCGAAAATTTCCAGTTCCTTTGTTTCGACTGTTTTTTTTGCAGTCACATGTCAGAATAAAAAGGCTGTTGGATACTTGAGAGAAGAAATGTCGATACGTTGCAGATTCAATACTTGCATAATTCACGAGGTGTGGATAATACAGGGTGTAACAAAAATTCTGGGACACTTTAGATTTATGAATAGAACGCATAAAAATAAGAGAAAAAAGGCTTATAAGTCATGGGCGCAACCCACCCCCTATCAAGATACAACCCCCTTTGTAAAAAATTAAAAAAAAATCATATCTCCGAAATGGTATGTCCTAGAGGACCGATTTTGATTGCAATGTAACCGGAAGAGACTAAAGTTTACGAAAAACAATATCACTATCTACGCAAAGGAAGATTTAGTGAATGCCTTCAATTTTTCCCAAGTTGTTACAAACCTGCTACGATATAGGTAATCGACGTTGTTAGGATTAAACAATAATAAATGCTATTTAACAGCAATAATCGCAGCAATTATATTTTTTCTGTTATCTTTGATCTTCTCTGGTTATATTGCAATCAAAACCGCTCCTCTCCGACTTACCATTTCAGAGATATAATTTTAAAAAAAATTTTTACAAATGGGGTTGTATCTCGATAGGGGGTGGGTTGCGCCCACAACTTATAAGACTTTTTTTGTTATTTTTATACGTTCTATCCATAAACCTAACGTGTCCCAGAATGTTTGTTACACCTTGTATATTCGGCTTTCATCGTTTAAAGTTTAAACTTTAAACCGTAAATGCACTTTCGTGTAACGGTTATAAAGCAATTAAAAGTTGAAGTCTATTGTTATACTGTTTTTTGCTGCTTTAGACAAATATGCCGCCGGTGTTTGTCACTCGATTTGCGATAATAGCGTGCCAAGTTAGAGAAACGAATATTCTTTTGAGATGATTTTAATATTAAAAGTAACATGTATTTTTGAAAAAGCTACACTCTTTTTTTTAATAATTTCCAGTTACACCAATTGTAGCGTTCATACAAAGTATTTTAAAGCCTACAGTTCTTTTCTAAGAACAAAGGCTAACTTTCGAAGCATACGATACTAGCCACCTCTAACATTTGGACGTAACGGTACTGCACAATTTCATATACCATTCAAATCTACATATAGAAATCATTCTTCATTGCTGTACTTGGAAAGCTAACCATTTTAAGGCGTTTTATATTTTTATTACCAAGCATGTACAAGTAAATTCATTTTTAGACCAGTACCCTTCAAAATCTTAGCTTTTCACATTCTCACTAACATCATAAACTCCAACCGTGTGCATCGACCGTGACCGTTACGTCCAGGTACGGCACGACCAGGCCCAAGTGCTGACCACGTGCACCCCGCTTGCCGCCAAATTCGCAAGATGCGACAACTCGGGAAAAACCCCAGGGTTGTCAAATCGTACTCTTCACTTCGAAGAAAATTGGCATCAAGGCACCCTTTCCACTAAACCACCCCCCACACACCAAGGTGGAGGGAAGTTCGGCAAAGACCTTGACTCGTCATAGAGTTCAAAAATCAAAAATCAGTCAAACCGCCTAGAACTGCTCTAGCAAACTTCCAACTCCTAGTTTTCATACTAGAGTCAAATAATCAAATTCAGACTCATAGTTTTCATACTAGAGTCAATCATTCAGTGTCAGACGATAGATTTCATACGAAAGTCCATTACTCGCAGTTAGTGAATATTAACATATACTAAGACACAGTAGTTTATCATTACTATTATATCAAAAATTATAAGTTGTTTGTATCACAGTACAGTTTAATAAACATTATTACGCGTTGATCCAACACCAGTGTCAGTTGTCATCGTTTGGAAAACTTAAAGATTACCAATCGCGGCAATCAGGGTATTCGGATAGCGTCCGACGGCGCTACACCAATAATTGAGAAACGTGATTGTTTTTTTACAAATTCATGGACATAATTTTGTTTAGAAGTCATACTATTTATTATACAGAAATATCATTAATTATCTCAGAAATTCAGATTGTTATATATAAAAATCCTTCCGAATGCTCGACGAATATTAAACACCTCGGAACAAAATCTTGTTTCATTTGTCCCTTAATTCACCTATTCACGCTTGATATCACAAGTCGGTTCGCAATACCGTTGGCGATTTTCATGATCCGACGTGGAACAATTTAATATTATCGAATCGATCGGTTCGCCCCGGCGATTCTCATTTACTTGAAAGGCCGTTCGTTCGCCTCGCGTTGCAGGTGAGCGCGGATGCTTCTATTGGCTGCGATTTCAATCAAATCAGAGATGATCCACGGTAAATATCGCGCTCCGATGTTTACCCCCCCCCCCCCCCATTTTGCCACTGTAATCTTCCCTTGGCTGAAGTGCAATCTCTCGTTGCTCGCAAGAACGTAGTTTGCTCAGTTAATCAACGAAGAAAAAGTAATTTGTATCAAACTGCTTGTTATTAAATAGCGTTGTTAATGGGGGTAATGGTTCTTATTAAACACAAACATTTAACGGTTTTAGAAACACAGCGGGTATGCAAAAGTATTTGGGAAATTTGTAGCATGTATTTTAGCGTGGAATTTTCTGGTAATATTGATGCTGTGAAATTGTATTAGTTGCGGCGATTTATGGGCAACTAAATGTTACATTTTTGAAATTGCTACGCGCCGAGTAAGTCGTCGGCCTTGAAAGTTCCGCGATTCGCTATTTTTATTCAATGATTATTCTACGATTGAAAAACTTGTTAAATTTTTACAGCTCCAATTAATAAAGTTTTTCAAGTATTCTTCCGCATTCGAATTTTATGAAGTTTTCTCATTTCTTTTCGTAATTGCGCGTTTGTAGAATGTGGACTTCATGGGTATCTTTAGTGGGACTTTAGTGGTAGTAATACTGGTCTTTGCCATTTTGGTTGGTATAAGTATGCTTTACGCTTTAAAGTTCAACGCAAATATTGTACACGAGTTTATTGAGTAAAGAAAAAAAAGTTCTTTTCACGCACAGGAAAAGAACGAGGAAGTTATTCGAAGACAGGAAGTTATTCGATATTAATTATTAAATACACAAAATGGTTAAGCAGATGTGTCAAGTAATCACTTTGTTCTGCACAGTGCTTTCAAATATTATAAATTCTTTAGCTATCGTTCGAACAAATTAAAAAATATATTTTGTCGATTCCTGGTTGGTGATAACACCTAGTTTGCTCCTTTTCATATTGAAAAAATCCCACGTGATAAAATTAAAACGATGTTTCCAAAGTTATTCAACCCCTTAACCTACAACTACGGGCATAGTCCGTACGAAATGTACGAAATGGAACGTAAATCGTAGGTTAACGGGTTCATTAATGTTAGTAATTTCCTCGGTAACTTTTGTTTAATTCTATACAAAATAGCGTTTTTAATCATGGTTAGATTTGATAGTACACAAAAACTGTTGGAGACCTGAAAATTGCAAATACGAGTATAATCAAACGCTTATTGAAATATTTTGGTTTCGTTCGAAAAAACGCTAAACAAAAATTGTATGTAATAAAATATCAATAACTTCCAGCAAACAATAGTTTTAATTATTTTACCAGTTTTAAAAATACATTTTCTTGTTACAGCAGCTGTGACGGTCGTCGACATCCCGTCCGTGTTTCTTGCGTATTGATACCGGAGGCAGATTGTTTCTTTGCCAAAGCTTTCGATACCCCGTATCTTTTAGTCTATTGGCATAAAGGAGCATTCCCATTGTGTAGCAATACACGCCTTAACCTTATCTATCAGATGTGTCGCTACCTTCCCACCTGAAGGATGAAACCATCCTTTTGTTTTTATTTACACGTTGCTAACTGCTCACGTCTTTAACTGTATTCATGTCGTATAAAGTTAATAAATCTTGTTTCATTTTGTTGTCGTGCCACAAATATCTATCCTCGTACATTATTTATTACTCCCCGCATCTTCCAAGTCACGGATCCTCTCCCACATAGTCAACTTCTCTTTCTCAAATTCCGGTGCATAATTAATGCGGCCGCTGCAATACATCGCTAGGCCAGTTGTCGCACAGTGGGGTACTTGACCCGAAATGGTGGAAAAAATTATTTTAGCGTTATTAACAGTGTCAAGGTCATAATATAATAGGTCGTTGCATTCGTCTTAACGTCAGGTATAATATTAAGAAATCGACAGTGCATTTTAGCTTTCAAAAAATCAAACTAACATTCTTTTTCATAAAAAAACAATTGTTTTCAAATTTTTATATATTGGAACTAGCTGACCCAACAGACCTTGCGTTGTCCTTATTTTAAAATTTTTAACTTTTTTGAATAAGTTGTAACATTTAGGACCGTTAAAAAGTTGAAACTCAAAATAGTTTATAACAGGTACGTTGTCTTAATGTATTAGCACGTAGACGTTGTGTGCGTTGCTCGAAATTTTCACTTGCACGTGTACTTGCAACTTGTTCCCTTAAATTTATATTATCCCTCGAGTGTTCTTCTAATGTTCTGTCCAAACGACGATTACGAACCAATTGTGCATGTTGAGTACGTCGACTAAGATTTCTGGCTCTTCCACGAACACGTGGCATTTTGTTGTAAAAATAAAATACTGTTATACCACACAATATTTGGAAAATATACAGTTTTTTACGTATTCAACTTACCTCATAGTATGTATACACATACTCACACACTGTCGATTGATCGAATTGTCGTAACTGTACATGTAATGACGTTAGATATTGTAATAACTTTTTAATTCAAATTTTCATCAAAACGGTTCAAACTGTTACAGCTTATTCCACAAAGTTTAAAATTTTCAAATTCAAGACGTATGTACAGAACAATGTCCGTATTGCGTTAGCGTACGAAAAATGTGTTATGAAATCAATGAACTATAAAAATAAATATCTAGGTTATAATGTTTGTTAATCAACGCGCGAGTAAATTTTGATAGAAAATCATTTAAAATACTCACTTACCGATTTGGATGAAATTTTTTGTGTGTGTTCCAGTGGATTCGAGAATGGTTTAGATTCACAATTTAGTCCAATGGAAAGTGTTTATTTAATTAAATTTTAGTTTATAAATCGTTGTTGATCTAGGGTTAGAATATTTGTTAATCAACGCGCGAGTAAATTTTGATAGAAAATCATTTAAAATACTCACTTCAATACCACAGTATGTTTGCAAAATATACAATTTTTTACATATACTTGAAAAACTTTAACACACTAATTACATCTACTAATCTTAATATGTAATATTTCAATTGCGATTTATTTTTTTGATTTATTTTGACACATTAATAAAACAAATTTTTCCTGAATCTGTCAACACTGCGATCGCAGCGCTGTCTGTCGGATCCAATGTAAAAGATACCAAGATCAACAACAATTTATAAATTAAAAATTAATTAAATAATCATTTTCCAGTGGACTAAATTGTGAATCTAAACCATTCTCGAATCCACTGGAACACACACACAAAATTTCATCCAAATCGGTCCAGCCGTTTAGGAGGAGTTCAGTCACATACACACGGACAGAAGAATTATATAGATTAAGATTTGTGGACGTCTGAATACTGTTTCTTTTTTGTACGAAACATTTTATCCTCAAATTATCGAGAACGTATGAAAAATCGCATCAATAGTGAAATAGTTGAACCGAAAAGCTAAAACGAATTAGTTTTCCACGTAAATGATATAGGAATGAAGTACGATATTATTTTATTCAAAATACGAGGATTACGGAACTTTTTAGCGCGCAATATATATATTTTAGGCAGATGTTTAAATTATTACCAGTAATTTTGACTCGTAAAATACATCAAAAACGCTTAATACAAAAATGGCTGAAAACAGACCGGCAGAATCGGAACCAAATTTTATTGGCTTATCTGAGCATTGAAATGTTTACGCGCTGAAATTTCTTCGCTATGAAAGATTTACGTCAGAACACTTTTACGCCGTGGAGTTTCTGCGCATCGAAATCTCAACACTCAAAGTATTTCCGTTTAATATTTTGGGTCTTGAGATTGTTCCGCCGGTATATTCTTCCGAGGTTTCATATAACAAAAGAAACCGAATATAAGCGCAGGAACAATAGAATTTGTTACGAACTGAAAATCCCAATATTCTCTCTACTTATAAAAAGAACATCCAAAAAAAGGAAAATGTACACCAGAAAAATAATGGCAACAAAAAGAAGTTGCTAATTATCAAGTGGGGCTCGGGAACCCGAATCATATTGGTAACAAAATATACAAACCTACTGTACAAAGGCTTCCACGACACAATAATTCGAAGTTCTACTAATTTCACCGGAAGAGTAACAATCCTCAAAAAATCATCGAAAATGCAAAGCTATGGGCCAAGTACAAGAGGATGTTACATTGGAATACATTGTTCATTAACATAAACTTCTTTTTGCATAGGATTTGAAATCAAACAAATGTGAGCAAGGATAAATTATTGTACTGCAATAACACAATACTATCGCTAAGTAAATATGTAAAAAATGAAAAAAATATTGATAGCTGATAAGGTTAGTTTGAAATCCCGGACGAGACCCCAAGTTTGTAGGAATAAATGATTATGGTTTGATTCACGAAAAACTCTCACGACTTGTAAGATTATTCCACAGTACCGATATATACGCGTTTGACCACAGACCCAATCACTCGTTGCTCATCGAACAACCCGATAAAAAAGAAATTGCTTACTTTTTCTTGGAAGACCTGTTTACAGAACAATTTGATTATATACTAAATGAGAGCTGGTAGAAATTTGAAGAAACGCTTTGACATGTATCGACGTTCTAAAAATGAAACACATTAATTATTGATAACACTATGAAAATTTCCGAAAGACGTACTCATGCGTGCATCACGAATGTGTCTACCTTTCCCTCTTTTTCCTCTAGTTCCTTCTCTCTGTGGCGTACTATGACTCCGGATATAAACAACTGACAACGACTTCTTTGTCTCTATCTTTCTGTCACTTCGTCGCGCTCGCACTAGCCAAGCAAACGACGCGACGTGGCCACGCAAGCATGTGAGAGAGCGCGGCTGACGAGAAAGCAATGCGGAATTCAACATCATTCGGATTTTTCGAGCATAAGGGCCTCTCTTTCTTTACTTCTGTCTGTCACGCTCGAACTCCGAGCGCAGCCGTAGCGGCAGCCGAGAGCAAGTATTTCGGTGCGTCTTCGCCAATCGTGGCCACTCATTAATTTTATTCTAAACATTTCTAATTATTTTATCGGGCATTTAAGTAATATTTATATTGAATATTTTTAAATTTATTTTTTATTCATTTGACAAAAAGCCGGCGTTTAATCTGTTTTAAGCGTATTGTTGCGATATATTGTTAGACCTAAGTTTTAAAACGCAAATACATTTTTTTTACAATTTAACACGTTCCGTGCCATGTGGGGCGTACACAACCTCCGCTGCACTTTCCGTTCAGGCTATTTGGAATATAGACAACCTTACATCAAGAGACAAGGTCTTGTCTCGGGCCAAGTACGAGAGAAGACTCTTGACTCTATTCCGGAAAGATTAGATCGGGGTTTTCGGGGTATTCAAACGACATGAAAGCGGCAAATTTCCCCAAAAGTGCGATGATATTCTTAGAGGCAGCGTCGAGACGAGTCGATTGAGACTAATTACAAAAACATTGGTCCACCCAGTAACGAGATATTTGATGTCAAATGTACGACTTTTTGATGTAATAAGTCGTCTGCTTCGTCTTTTCCAGTGTCACACAATCGATCGTACGAGTTCTATCGGTGTCAAACCGAACTAACATATTTTCATACCATGCGACGATAATTTTTCTGTCGCTAATGTAGATTCTTATATGTAATCTATTGGAGAGATGCAGGAAAAATCAAGAGACAAGGTCTTGTCTCTGGCCAAGTACAATCAACAGCATAAATGGGTTCACTGCGGCGTACGGGGTGCGCGCGGGTATCCATAACTGTTAATGCTTGTTTCACCTAGGTGATTTTCGTGCCCTCTCTTTTGTAATAATTAGTTTCTCTCTCTGACGTCTGTCGCAACATAGTAACAAGTAATAACAACTACTTCGTTTCTTTCTTTTCGTCGCTCCGCCGCACTGGTTCTATCGAGGCACACGGACTTAGGCCGGATAGGCAGGTGTGAGAGCGCGATCGTCGATCGAGGAAGGCATCAAACACGGATTTAGCTATGGTTCGAATTTTTCTCGCATAAGAGCCTCTCTTTCCTTTATCGGTCTGTAGCGCTCGCACTCCGATCGCGGCTCTTTAACGATGGCCGAGCACAGGTGTGTTGGTGCGCCTTCGTCGATCGCCATCATAGATTCTCAATAAATTGATATACTAAATAAGGAATAAATTTCGCGAAATTTTGAATCACGGAGATATACATAACATGAAATGAATGAATAAGAAACATCTAATTATTATTCCATTTCTATTTAATTAAAATTCAGCAACACCGTGGGATCAAATATTGGACATAAGTGTTAAATTGCCGATAAAATGATTAGAAAAATATTTCGAATAAAATGAAAGAATCGCCGCGGCTGGCAAAGACACACCGTCGCACTTACTCTCGGCGCTCGTAGTGCGAGTACCGCGAGCGCGACGGACAGAACGAAGAAAAGATGGGCTCTTATGCAAAACAAATTCGGACGATGATGAATTCCGCATTGATACCTTTCTCAATCGTCAAACGTGCTATCACACATGCTTGGTCGGCCCACGTTTGTGTGTTTGGCTAGCGTGAACACGACGGAGCGACAGAAAGATAGAGACAAAGTATGCATTCGAATGCAGTGTTGTTGATATCCCGAGCCATAGTACGCCACAAAGAGAACGAATTCTACGAAAGGGAAGGAAAGAAAGACACTTTCTTGATGCACGCATTAGTACGTAATTCAGAAAATATTTAACTGTTATCAATAATTTATAAATTTAATATAATGGTTGCTCAAATTGTTGTAAAAAGGTATTTAGTTTCTAGAACTTCGATACATGTCAAAGAGTCTCTTCAAATTTCTACAAAGTTTTTTTAGTACATAATCAAATTGTTCTGTAAACAGGTCTTCCACGATAAAGTAAACAAATGTTTGGGTCTGTGCGAAACGTGTAGTTATCGGTACTGTTAACAAATCTTTGTTACATGTTTTGCGTTGAAACTTTACTATCTCGGATATCGAATCTCTAAATTGTTCCGTATCTGTTTATAACAGTGTTATGATATTACCTACACATTTTAACAATGAAATTAGTATATTTTTCTGCAGGTATTCTGTAGAATTAGATCAGAAGATGCCACTGTAATAAACAAATTCATGATTTAAAAAAAAACTATTTTTTCTTCAAATAGGTTGTTGAAGTATAGGTATGTTTAGAAGACACGATGACGATGTTGTACGTAAATGGAAACACATTTCCAAGGATATACATAGGACCATGTTGAAGTTCCAAAAGTTCTAGAAATCAAAAGCATTCTTCAACAATTCATACAAATAATTATTTGCAATTTAGACATTTTTAATAAGATGGTTTTTGTGTAATTAAACCGTTTTTTTACACTTATATGTTAATTATAATTTTTGATTTAAGAATTTAAAAACCAAACGTATACAAATCCTGCACTATCTTGCAATAATTAAATGTTTAATATTTTGGTAATTCCTTCAAATCTATTTAATTTTTCAATATTACCCACAATATATGCAAGTTTTTAAGCAATGTCTAACATGCTGCTACATCCTTGTAGTACAATTAATCTGAAACCCACCTATAGAGTGAAATTTTCCTGGCTTCAGAAGAGTTTCTGATTTTTTTGTATCACTTCTTCAAAAAACATTTTGAAATTTTATAAATACTCAATTCTTATTACTATATTTCTTATAAGGAAATAACGTTTAAAGGAAAATTTAGTATATTCCTTCATATCATCGTATATCATCATCATATCATCATATTAATCAGATCCGTTTATTCCTTTATTTTCCTACATTCTTTTATTCCTTCATTCCTGTATTCCCTTATTTATTCCTTGATACCTTCATTCCCTTATTCTTTCATTCCCTTATTCTTTCATTCCCTGATTTCTTTATTCCATTATTTCTTTAAAAACAAGTATTTTAATAAAACCAATACTATATGTTGTGTCGTGTCTGTCGTTGCGATGCTCGGACGGGTACACGCTCTTTCAAAATATATATACACAAACGTGTGTATATATATATATATATACGGTTGAACAGAATTGTTGAAACAACTAAACTGTTTTTGACCGCGCTTGGTTAAACAAAACTAATGGTTGAAGACGGAGAGCAACTTGTGTTATACAGAAAACGTCGTGTATTAAAATTTATCGTATAATACGAGTGTCACGAGTCTCTAAGTATAAAGTATAAAATATCGCGTAGTTGCGAGTATAAGTATTTGATTATTCCGAAGTAGACACTTCGGATGTAAAGTTTGGTCTGGCGATCTCACGCCACGCTTTTCCGCGTGAGACTGAAATTGGCCACAAGGCGGCCTTAGGAGGGGCATGTTGCAGTCAGAAAAAAAGCTGATTGGCGGAAATTCCTCAATTTTCCGGATTGGTAAACCGGGGACGATCACCGCATTGATTGGTTAAAAAGGATA
The DNA here is from genome assembly GCA_917499265.3 of Mimumesa dahlbomi. Taxonomy (NCBI): domain Eukaryota; kingdom Metazoa; phylum Arthropoda; class Insecta; order Hymenoptera; family Crabronidae; genus Mimumesa; species Mimumesa dahlbomi. The sequence continues at coordinate 1,015,298 of OU824118.1, read as the reverse complement.
AGTAAAAATAGACGAATGGAGTGACCGTCCGCGTAGACAAGTTGCCGCCAAAACCGAAACAGCTGATGGCCCGCCGAACTCTGGCTGCCACAGCTGACCGCCATAAAGTCATAAAGTCTATAGATTTTCCAGACATTCGAGCAAAATTAAAAATTCGGACAAACGGAACCGGGTTGTAAACGAAAAGACTCGAGGTCTGCGAAAGTGAAAGTTTTTAAAGATATAAACTACATCTGTTGGCTTTGTGAGCTTATGATGCGTCGCAACACTATACTTAACAATATTCTACGAATGAAGTGAAATCAGTAAGAAGCATCGAAAATGCAAAGGTATAGGCCAAGTACAAGAGGACGTGACTTTGGAATAGCTTTCTCGTTAATATAAACTTGATTATAGGAAGAGTTTGAAATCCAGCAAATGCGAACGAGTACAAATTATTGTACAGCATCGACACGATGCTATCGCTAAGTAAATATATTAAATTAACTAAATTTCCCAAAAAACGATGTCTCCTCATTTAATTAATAAATCTGTTTAGTGCTCGACTAAATGTACTTGGTGGCCCGCTTTTTACGAAGGTTCGATGGTAAAAAACACCTGTAGTATCAACTCCCCTAAGCTTAAATAGTTGGGAATGTACGTCATTAAAAGAGAGTTGCTAAAACACAGTATAGAGTGGGCTTCTTACTGTTTAGAATGAAAGTCCTTTAAATATCTCACGTCGTTCCTTTTTAATTTATTTTAACATCAATTGTTGAAATACACTACAATATGTATATGTAATTTCCTCTCACACACATCCAGATTGTTAACATATTAAATTAGAAATGTTTGTTACATTACGTTTTTGACATCAAGCTTCGTAAAAAGCGGGCCACCAAGTACATTTAATAGAGCAGTAAACAGATTTATTCATTAAATGCGAAGACACCATATTTTGGGAAATTTAGTTAATTGAATACATTTACTTAGCGATAGTATTCTGTCGTTGCTCTACAATAATTTGTACTTGCTCACATTTGATTGATTTCAAATCCTGTGTAAAATGCAGTTTCTGTTAATGAGCAACCTATTCCAATGTAACATTCTCTTGTACTTGGCCCATAGCTTTGCATTTTCGATGCTTTTTGTGGATAAGAATATCATCGCACTTTTTGCGAAATTTGCCGCTTTCGTGCCGTTTGAATACCCCGAAAAGCCCGATCTAATAATTCCGGAATAGAGTCAAGGGTCTTCTCTCGTGCTTGGCCCGAGGCAAGACCTTGTCTCTTGATTATAATAAGTCAATGGGAATGGTAGACAAGGTGGACATGGTACTAAGTACCGTAAATTCAATGCGGAAATCACTAAAATGGTATCGGAAATTTTTCATCCACCTCATGGACATATGTATGTGGAACGCATATTGTATGTACAAACACAATCTGAGAGAAACGATATCGATGGCAAATTTTCATCTGACGCTGGTAAACCAGATAGTCGAAAAGTATCGTCACAATGCAACGGGACGTCAAGGCAGACCCGCTGATAATCTGATGAGGTTAACCGACAGGCATTTTGCCACATTTTGTAAGTCGAAAAACAGAAGACGGAGATGCGTAATTTGTAGCAAAAATGACAAAAGAACGGATTCGCGGTATGAGTGCAAAGATTGCGATGTTGGCCTTTGGTAGACCCTTGCTTTATAATATATCACACAGAATTACATTATTAGTTTTTACATATTTTTTACGTATTATATTTACACATTATATTTTAATAATTTTCGTCTCATTATTAATTATAGTAAACATTTAACCGTTAAGCTTTGTAATTATATAAATACCTATGTTACCTATAATTTTGTATTTTGTGTTTTAATAATTTTGTGAGTCTTTTCATATTAAAAATGTAAATATACTTATTACATTAGAGCAATGATTGTTTTATTCAGCACAGTTCCTATTTAACACTTAGAACAACATGTATACAGAAACCACGCGCACTGTGCATATTTTCGGCGCGAGTATCCGTTCAGTGACGGTACTTCGGCGGATGGGGCCACCGTAGCGAAAGGGTTAAGACAGTCTTTCTCGCATGAAAAATATGATTCACATTTTCAAATTGTTCAAATAAACCTGTTCAATATTTTCGCTTCGTTTTTTTTAACTTAATGGCAGTCTTTTGCGATAAAAATCATATATATTATTAGTCATTAATATTGATAATTTATTTAAAAAATAATGTTGTATAGAGTAAGAAAAAGTTGTGAAATTCTTCAAATTAAGGAATGGATATCTTTTAAATTCCAAAGAGTTCCACTTCCTAACAAATTGCAATATTTTCAGCACACCTTCCTCTACCAAATCATACAAAAACATTTTCCCCCCGCGTCCCACTCTTCAAATTATTCGTGTTTGAAGTTGACAACGTTCGGTCTGTCCGTACGGCTTTTCACGCGCTTACGGTTTGCATCTATCGTCGCCTTCTCCGCAGAGATGAGGAACTCTTCTAAGAAATTCTCTTATACATTGTATACAAATTGGTATTGTTTATGCTACGATGCAGATAGGATTTGGTCTAGGTCTTTGATTTTCTGTCGACATTCAATAGGTTCGAGACGTTCGAGCGTGCACAGTGTGACATCGAGAGCAATTTTTACCTAATTGATAGTTACAGTTTTGATTTATTTTGGTTTATTTCGCGTTTTCTTTTAGTTTAGAGATATATATTAGTTTGTGATGATTTATTACATATCCTATATTTAAATTTTGCTATATTTCTGTTACATCCCTGCGTCTATACGCCTTTTGTCAGTTCGACGCCAGGACGACGCACTTGAGAAACTAGTAAATTATTTCAAGAAAAGAACACTGTGATCGTTTTGGTCGAGACTGGCAAATGGTATCGAAATAAACACATAACTCCAATCAAGCCGTCGTGAATGTAAACTCCAAAATTCTTAAGATTAGACAGTTCTAAATATCAGATTGCGTCATATACAATGGAGACCTTGTCCACAAGAAAATATACATCTGGCACCAGACCCCGTCCTGTTCAAGAGACATTTGAAAGGGAAAGTTAGACAGATCCTTTTCGAGTGCATTCTCGATAAGGGTGTTTGGATGCTGGACCAGGCCTTCATTGTTTTTCCGAAATCCGTTACAAACCAACGTAGTGGGAGGGCCCAAAATCCTGGATATATACTGGTGCCCTCCGCCACGAAGCTCAGTTAGTCAGAACCAGTTAGTTGAGAAATCCAGACAAGAAGAGTCAGTCAGTGAAGTTAGTTAGTCAGCAGTTAAGAAGTGCAATTCAGAGGATCCACGATCAAGAAAAGTCTTATTCCATTCCATATCCTGTGACCCTTTATTTAATCCGCTACCATTACCACCCAATACCTCCCCCAATAGTCATTCTTCAACTGGAATAGAACAAACTGTCGTTGAAAATCGTAGATTCTATGACACGTTTCGAAGGACGGCGACTTTCCTACCCATAACTGTCGATCTCCAAACCGTGATCATTGGGACAAGGAGTAACTGGAAATCGTTTAGATTTTCGGAGAAAGACTCTATAACGATGATATCCGCTGCGGACCGATAAAAGTTATAACACCAACCTTCCTTTTGAATACCCAAAGACTAAATATCTGATCCGGTTAAAAGTAATAAGAAACAAAGTGTATAAATATAAATAGAATCTGTTAAAACATGTCAGTGTCAGTGTTGTTAAATATAAAGTTATTGAAGAATATATCACAAGTGTCGACCATCAATTAGCCTGACCTCATCATCACCACGATCTCACACCTTCGTCATCACCTTTCGATCGTAGTACGACTCAGCCCCATCCCGAGTAAAGTGGTCTGACCATTGACTCATAAGGGGGCAAATTACAGACTCTGTCGAAACAAATCGAAGCCGCACCGTTTCCATAAGCGTGACGCTTAGTCTTGACGTAACATTTCATTGTGTTTCTCTTTGGTAAGTATGAAAATACGTAAATGTGTGGTTCATTAGTTCTTTCTTTTATTTATCATAAGCTTCCTTGCTCTTCAGATTGAATTTATATAATTAAAATGGAGGGTTTTCGTACAAATAAGGATTTATTTATCGTGTTAAGAAACGGTAAAAAAGATATGTGTGACCACTTGTAGTTACAAAATAAGATATGTGAAAAAATCAGTAGCTCTCCTGGAAACGCATTTAGTCATATGTAAGAAAATAAGAGATTTAGATACTGAAGCAAGAGAATTAATAATTATATAATTTAAGTTATGTAATAATAATAATTATGCTAGTAAGAATATAATTGAAATAATATTTTTATAATTTATTGTTTAATTTATTTATAACCTAATACTAGAACTACAGTCAAAATTTCGTGTCAATATCTCTTACGGTTAAAAAGTTATAATCAAAGGCACGCGATTTCTCGATTCGGACCACTGTGCGGCGTGTCGACGCACGCGTGCCGCGCATCGTCACCAGTCCCGTCGTTACAGGCCTTAGGGCCCTGTCGATTCCCACATTATAAATAAATATATTATTTCAATATTATTTGCAACAACAATTTAGTACGTAGCCCCAGAGAAAAAGAGAAAGATATAAAAAGCATACTATACTTTTACACTATAGAAATGTTATTTTCTCCTCTTCGTTGTATATTCGTTCTTGAGGGCGTGTGGGCACGCGTTATATTTTAGAAAGTAGACATACCGCTCTGGAATATTATTCTATAACCTCGTGTTAAGTCACATGTTCTTATATTGTTTTGGTAACGTTTTTTATTCAAATATTTCTATAGTGACTAGTGATATATATTTATTATATGAGAAATTTAATCTGCAATTAAATAATAATCCCAACATGTCAACAACTAAATCTGGAACCACAATAGATCAAGAGACAAGGTCTTGTCTCGGGCCAAGTACGAGAGAAGACTCTTGACTCTATTCCGGAAAGATTAGATCGGGGTTTTCGGGGTATTCAAACGACATGAAAGCGGCAAATTTCCCCAAAAGTGCGATGATATTCTTAGAGGCAGCGTCGAGACGAGTCGATTGAGACTAATTACAAAAACATTGGTCCACGCAGTAACAAGATATTTGATGTCAAATGTACGTCTTTTTTATGTAATAAGTCGTCTGCTTCGTCTTTTCCAGTGTCACACTTTTGACTATGCGAGTTCTGTCGGTGTCAAACCGAACTAACAGATTTTCATACCATGCGACGTTAATTTTTCTGTCGGTAATGTAGATTCTTATATGTAATCTGTTGGAGACATGCGGGAAAAATCAAAAGACACGGTCTTGTCTCTGGCCAAGTACAATCAACAGCATAAATGGTTTCACTGCGGGGTACGGGGTGCGCGCGGGTATCCACAACTGTTAATGCTTAATGTTTCACCTGAGTGATTTTCGTGCCCCCTCTTTCTAATAATTCGTATCTCTCTCTCTGACGTATGTCGCAGCATAGCAACAAATGATAATGACTACGTCATTTCTTTCTTGTCGTCGTTCTGTCGCACTAATTCTATCGAGGCACACGGACTTAGGTCCGAGAGGCATGTGTGAGAGCGCGATCGTCAATCGAGGAAGGCATCAAACGCAGTTTTTGCCATCGTCCGAATTTTTCTTGTATAAGAGCCTCTCTTTCCTTTATCTGCTGTCGCGCTCGCACTCCGATCGTGGCTCACAGACGATGGCCGAGCTCACAAAGGTGTGTCGGTGCGCCTTGGACGAACTCGATCGTTCATTCGCATTCTTTTGGACATTTCGAATTATTTTATCGGACATTTAATATTTCTCGCTAATTTTTGATCTCTATGATAGGATTTTCAATAAATTGATATAGTATGACAATTATATGTTTTTCAATTATATATTTAAAGTTACAATATTGTCCCGGTAAATAAGGAATAAATTTCGCGAAATATTGAATTCTGGAGATTAATATAATGCGAAATGAATGAATAAGAAACATCTAATTATTATTCCATTTCTATTTACTTAAAATTCAGCGACACTGTGGCATCAAATATTGGACATAAGTGTTAAATGCCCGATAAAATGATAAGAAAAATGTTTCGAATAAAATGAAAGAGTCGCCGCGGCCGGCAAAGACACACCGTCGCACTTACTCTCGGCGATCGTAGTGCGAGCACAGCGAGCGCGACAGACAGAACGAAGAAAAGAAAAGCTCTTATGCAAGACAAATTCGGACGATGATGAATTCCGCATTGATACCTTTCTCGATCGTCAAACGTGCTATCACACATGCTTGCTCGGCCCACGTTCGTGTGTTTGTCTAGCGCGAGCGCGACGGAGCGACAGAAAGATAGAGACAAAGGATTCAGTCGAATGTATTGTTGTTGATATCCCGAGCCATAGTACGCCACAATGAGAACGAATTATACGAAAGATAGAGAAAGAAAGACACCTTCGTGATGCACGCATTAGTACGTAATTCAGAAAATATCAAACTGTTATCAATAATAATTTAATATAATGATTGCTTAAATTGTTATAAAAAGGTATTTAGTTTCTAGAACTTCGATGCATGTCAAAGCGTCTCTTCAAATTTCTACAAACTTTTTTTTAGTACGTAATCAAATTGTTCTGTAAACCGGTCTTCCATGATAAAGTCAACAAATTTTGCTGAGTCTGTCCGAAACGTGTAGTTATCGGTACTGTTAACAAATTTTTGTTACATGTTTTGCATTGAAACTTTACTATCTTGGATATCGAATCTCTAAATTGTTCCGTATCTGTTTGTAACAGTGTTATGATATTATCTACACATCTTAACAATTACATTAGTATATTTTTCTTCAGGTATACTGTAATATTAGATCAGAAGATGCCACGGTGATAAAAAAATTCATGATTTCAAAAAAACTATTTTTTCTTCAAATAGATTGTTGAAGTATAGGTACGTTTAGAGGACACGATGACGTTGTTGTATGTAAATTGAAAAACATTTTCAACGATATACATAGGACAATATTGAAGTTCTAAAGCTTCTAGAAATCAAAAGCATTCTTCAACAATTCATACAAATAATTATTTGCAATTTAGATATTTTTAATAAGATGGTTTTTGTGTAATTAAACCGTTCTTTTACACTTATATGTTTATTATAATTTTCGAATTGAGAATTTAAAAACCAAACTTATACACATCCTGCACTATCTTGCAATAATTAAATGTTTAATATTTTGGTAATTCCTTCAAATGTATTTTCTTTTTCAGTAGTACCCACAATATATGCAAGTTTTTTAACAATGTCTAACATTCTGCGAGAACCTTGTATACTTGACCTGAAACGTACCTATAGATTGAAATTTTCCTGGCTCCGGAAGAGCCTCTGATTTCTTTGTATCACTTCTTCAAAAATCTCTGAAATTTTATAAATACATTACCCTTATTTATTCCTTGATACCTGCATTCCCTTATTCTTTAAAAAACATTATTTCTTTAAAAACAAGTATTTTAATAAAACCATTACTATACTTAACAATATTCCGCGAATGAAGTGAAATAAGTAAAAAGCATCGAAAATGCAAAGGTATAGGCCAAGTACAAGAGGACGTGACTTTGGAATAGCTTTCTCGTTAACATAAACTTGATTATACGATGTATTTGAAATCGAACAAATGCGAGCAAGTACAAATCATTGTACAGCATCTACACGATGCTGTCGCTAAGCAAATATATTAAATTAACTAAATTTCCCAAAAAATGATGTCTCCTCATTTAATTAATAAATCTGTTTAGTGCTCGACTAAATGTACTTGGTGGCCCGCTTTTTACGAAGGTTCGATGGTGAAAAATAAGCTTAAATAGTTCGGGATGTACGGAATTAAAAGAGAGTTGTTAAAACATAGTATAAAGCGGCCTTCTTATTGTGTTGAATGAAAATCCTCTAAATATCTCATTACGTTTCCTTTTATGTTATCATCAATCGTTGAAACACACGGCAATATGCATGTATAATTTTCTCTCAGACACATCCAGATTGTTAACTTATTAAATTTTTCCACTCAGATGCATCCAGATTGTTAATTTAGAAATGAGTACAAATATCTGTAACGTTACATTTTGGACATCAAGCTTCGTAAAAAGCGGGCCACCAAGTACATTTAGTCGAGCACTAAACAGATTTATTAATTAAATGAGGAGACATCATTTTTTGGGAAATTTAGTTAATTTAATATATTTACTTAGCGATAGCATCGTGTGGATGCTGTACAATAATTTGTACTCGTTCGCATTTGCTGGATTTCAAACTCTTCCTATAATCAAGTTTATGTTAACGAGAAAGCTATTCCAAAGTCACGTCCTCTTGTACTTGGCCTATACCTTTGCATTTTCGATGCTTTTTACTTATGCTATTTTTACACGATATTTGGAAAATATTGAAATAAGAACATATGTTTCATATTTCAGTTACCACAAGGCTTTAGTGACACCCATACCATTACAAACACCATCAGATAATGTTGTTAATATCGAAGAAATAAATCAAAAAACTATGTGACTTATAATTTGTGTAAATTTTTCTCATTTAAATTCTTTCAATACTATGACTAAATCCTTTATGTACCGTAAGTATTTTACTTTTTATCGCCTCTTTAGTCTCTGACATCTATTAACTAATTAATAGATTTTAAATTGAGTTTGCCAAAAAAGTTTCACTTCTGACATGTGTACTCCGTACACACGCTATATTTATTCCTTTATTTATCTCGGTGACATCGTTAGTATTTGAAAAAAGGCGTGCCCGTTTAATCCGTTTTGAGCCTATTGTTGCAATTTATTGTTAAGCCTCAGTTTTACAAATTAAATGCATTGTTTCAACAATTTAAGAAACCATTGTATTAAATTTATATACTATTGACAGCCCATGAAAATTTACTGAATACCAGTCGGCGAGTCTTTTACTTGGCCAGTAACAAGACGTTGTCTCTTGATTTTTTCCAGCATGTCTCGAACAGATTAAATATAAAAATCTACATTACCGGCAGAAAAATCATCGTCGCATTGTGTGAAAATATGTTAGTTAGGGCCTGACGCCGGTGTATGGCTACGAGAGGCTGCGTGACACTGGAAAAGGAGAAGCAGACGACTTATTTCACATACATAAAACTACTATTTTTGACATCAAATATGTCGTAACTGGCTGGATCGATTTTATTGTAATTAGTCACAATCGACTCGTCTCGACGCCGCCTTTAGGAATATCACTGTACTTTTTAGGAAATTTGATCTAATTTTTGCTGCAAAGAGTCAAGGTGTCTCCAGGCGGGGCCTCTTATACCTCGCTCGAGACAAGACCTTGTCTCTTGATATCAGCGGTTGTACAGTTACTTTTTCTTGAAGCGTTCAAATTCGAGCCTCCGAATTCGAAACCACTTTTTTTGTATGTGCAATGCAATCGAACGAATCTGAAAAAGGCGGGCGAAGTTACTCGGAAAAAGTGTAATAATTAAATCCGTCGAAATTGGAAATCGTGTGCACGGGTAAATCATGGTAAGGGAAAAAGTTCGAGTGGTGTCTAAGGACCCTTCGATAGCGGAATAATTATGAACGTAATAATGAAATATTGGAAATATAGTGGGGAATAGTTATCGCGTAAGAAGCCGATCTTTATTCTTTTTTGTCGGGTTTTTAATAACATTTTTAAGGATATTGTTAACAGTTGGCACTAGGATAGGCTATTGTAGGTTTTAATGTTTTGTGTAATTGTAAAACTCATCTGCACTGACTTTTTATGTCTGTGAATTTCTACGTTTAAATACATCTACGCACAGACAGTCGGGCAAATTGGATATCTGCGCGCCAAATATTCCTGTTCGTTGATATTTCTACGCGTCATACCGTTCTACGCATAGAAATTTTTCCAAAAATCTTTACACTTTGAATTTCCCACGCGTGGAATATTTCTGCGCGTCGCAATTTCTATCCGTGAAATATTTCTGTACACTGAAATTACTACGCGCATATGTATAACATTCCTACGCAATGAGATGGTCTCATTTTGAATTTTCTACGCGTGAAACAATTCCACATACTTACCAGTATTTCTACGCACAGAATATGCCTGGACTCACTTTTGCTGCAAATTTTCTACATCCAGAGTTTCCCGATATCTGAGGTCGCAGAAATATGGTACAAGCGTAAAAATTGTGTGAGTGTGAAATGTAACCGAGCCAGTGTGCATGTGTCATTGCATGTGTGTGCTCGACTTCCGTCATTTAAGCGTTGCTAGAAAATGCATTTTCAAGAAGCGAGAACTTGTTCAATCGATACCATTAATAGCTAGAACCTCGCGCTCAAGAATTAATTGCGCTTCTGCCAACTTTAATGGCCTGGCCGATCTATGTATTCCCGTTAAGCTGGCTGGTCATTTGTGATAACGGAAGAGTCTTAAAGCTTACAAGCCTTTTTTTAAGTCCACCGGGCAACTTTCGATAGACCCGGTGACCCCCACTATTTCGCTCAACGTCTCGGACCTGGAACATCCGCTCGACTTGCATCGGATGTGATCAAGATATTGTTAATTAGATTATTACTTGACCAACATACGATTCTCGTCCACATCGAATTTTCTATTCGACATGATGAGAAGTCATTCTCTCGCGGTTTAGGTTGCATTGACATGCAATGTACGGTGTGTTAAAAAAAGTAGTTTTATTGTTATTATTCTAGAAGCGCAAAAACATAGGGGGCGTAAAAATTCGTTCATGTGAAGATTTCAAAGGGTAGGTAATTGGGGAACTGCGGATTAGAACATTTTTAACGTAGACAAATTTCAACGTTAGGGAAACTACAATTCGCAAAAAATTCTTCGCGATAGAACTTGCTGTATACATCTTAACACTTTTTTTATTAAAGTTTGATCGAAATTAAACTTTAGGCTTACAATTTCAAATTCTTGTGATTTGCAACTAACACAAAATTATTCTCCAATACAAATCACAGTCAAAAATTAAAAAACAGAAGAAAAATAAATCTTGCTCATCGAATTCAATGTTAACTCCATTCATTTCCTACAAATCACGAGACATTTCTATTATCGACTCGAAATAAGTAAAAATAAATTCAAGAACATTCTTTCAGTTTTCAATTGCCCAATTTTCCGGCTTACTAAATCTTTCGGGGCGCTCACCCCGGTAATAAAAAGCAGGTACACAATTAGTAGCTACAGTAAGAAAACTGTTTAGCATGATACTTGGCTCAAGAAGACGTAAAATGAGTTATCACGGCTACGGAACCAATTAAAACCGACAGGGAGTTAATTCTAAGCGCGCAGACCAACTTTAAGTTACAAGTCGATGAATTCTACATTCAAACGGATCCTGCAGTTATTCCAATTACTCGTGTTATTAGTTGCTCCATCGGCAACTATTCATTATTGTAGCCCTTTGTTAGTTGTAGCAAATGATCCTCCAGCGATAATTGCCTCGAGAATGGCTTAATTAACTCCCTTCTTCAGTCGAACATCCATCGATTCAGAGAAACATTATCGATAGACAATCCACTCAGTAACGACTGGGTAGACCATTATTTGTCTAATACAAGCATGTGTTATCTTATAAAATGAGATTGTAATCTCTAGTTCGTTTCATTCATTTTTTAAAGAAATATTTAATTATTTAGTTGTGATCGATGTGATTAGAGCGCGGAATTAATGTGGAGCAATTGTAAACACCGTTGAAACATTGGTAGAGATGTATTAACGTCTTGTTGTTTAATTGCGAACCTATGATATTAAATTATGAAAATGACAAGCCGCTGTAACAATGCGGGGAAGAAGTTACCAGGAGGAAAATGAGTTTTAATTTGCATGAAATTACACGCGTGTATGTGGTTGTATGTCATGTTAATTTGAATGCACACATTTGCCCGTGACAACTGTATACATCTACATGGCACGGTACATGATAAAGAAAGTAATTACTCTCCGCTGTTTCGTTTGTCATTTGAATTGTAATTTGGGAAAGTATACTAGGGTTTCCGTGTGACAATAATTAATCGGATTTATTTTGCTGTGATTATTGATGTCTAATTGGTGCTCAATCCATATTTTATTCTGCATAAATATTATATGTATATTATGTGTATAATACCGAAGTGTTTGCCCAAATCATTGTGAGAAAAGAAAATCATACATACATCTTCTTATGTTGTTAAATTAAACTACAAAGGAATTCTGTAGTACTTCGAAAGTACAGAATTATCGATATGCAAAAGTTTCGAGACGTGTGAATTTGAAATTGCGAAACTTTAACCGTACGAAAATTTTTAAAACACAGAAATTATAAGCTCTTGGCACTGCAAGTTAAAAAATCGACAGAAATTTAAGACTTGAATATTTCAAAACTTTAAGATTTTAACTGAAATCTTACCGTATTTTGTCTGTGTTAAAAATTTCAGTGAATTTGAATTCGCGCATGTTATCGTGGAAATGACTGCGCTTTTAAACATTGCTGGATACCTGAATAAATATAGCTTGATCACGTAGACCGTTGTATTTTATACATGTCTGTTTTATTAGAGTATGTATGTATGTATGTATGTATGTTGGTATGTGTTGTTTTCTTACAATTAGATTTGGTATAGAGGGGAAGCTGGGTCGGTTGATCGTAAATTCTGGTTTTCATTAGTCAATTACATTCGCATTTGGCAACACACATTTGAAACAGTTTGCTAATTCTGCTGCAAATTTGCGACGTTTCGCACGAGTTTTTTGCGATGATTATACGTATGGTGCATACATACGTGTGTACGTTACTTTAAACAGGAATACATGATACCTATATGGCAGGCGCTATTTCCACTTGTGCGATGTAAAATAGCATGAGAAAGATCATTACATGTGCATACGATAATGTAAATACTAGTAAAAGTTTGTGAAGAATGAAATTTTGTGTAAGTGCGAGGAAATTTAAAAAAAATATTTAATTAAAATTGTTTCTTTTCTGACCCGTGTTACTGAAAAGTTTATGAATAGAAAAAAAGATTACTGACATTTTCTTGCATTCGCGTGTTCCTGCATTTTTTTATTTCATTTTATGAAATTAACCGGAGATCTTTCAACAGTGATTGTAGTCTACAAGGAATGGGTTTTCATCTATGTTGTATTACTTTTTTAACGAATTATTCACAAAATGTTTGATTCACAAACACTTTAAATCGGACAAATTTTGAAAGCGATGAATTTCGAATTTTTGCTCATTAAAATTTCTGCGCGATAAAGATTGGGTTTATTGAAGCGAAAATTGAATTTGTTGACGCGTCTAAAGTTCACAACTTTGAAATATGTACGCGCGTCGTAAATACGAAACTTTGAAATTTCTACGCGTTTAAAGCATGGCGCTTTGAAATTAAAACGCTTTCGCCGAGAAATTCATTTGCTCAGAAATCTCCACTCATTAGAAACCTGTTGTTTTCGCTCACGTTTCAAATAGCCTAACACTTGCAATGCGTAGAACTTCAGGACATAAGAATTTTCTAGGGAACTCAGCGCTCGAGATTTCACAATCTGTAGACGTTAAAGTAGCTAAATAGACGTGGCTGGATTAAGTTTGACTAATCTCGACGCTCTTCGCGTGAAATCAGCTTTACTAAAGACGCGTCCGCGGGCTTTTCTACGCTTATCGCGGGCCGTTATCGATAAAATCGGGAGTAACCAAGCGAATGAAAGGAATGCAAACCGGAGAAAATTGGATTTGAACGGCGGCGTCGCGACACGCCATGAAATAGAGACCGAAGGGTTAAGTAACCGCGATTTGCGTAAAAGAATTAGCCCCGTCGCGTTAAAGAAAACATCGACCTGAGGGTCTTCTGTGTTGTCGCAATCGAATTCTTTCAGGGGACGGACGGAAAAAAACTGAAGGGAAACCGTGTTGGATGAATATACGCTAATTAACATAAACGGTTTTAAACAATATTAGGGAAATGTATGGAGAAAAAGGTAATTGCGTTAAAGTAAGTTATTTCCGAGAGTTTTTCGTCGAGTGAAATGTATTATTTGAGGGTATAAATTTCCGACCGCAGAACGTTCTTACAACTCTAGATACTTCAAAAGCTGCGATTTCTGATTCTGAAAGGTTGAAATCGAAGAATTTTGTATGTCTAGAAATTGTTAATCGCAAAAATTGGCACTCGTAATATTATTTCCCAGAAATTGGTATACATTTAATTTCAATTAATTGCCGTAAAAGTTACGAGGCACGGAATATTGGCACTTGGAAACTGGAAGGCGCCATTAAATTACCGCGTATGAAAATAATAATTATTTTCACCACATTCAGCAATTTCTGATATGTATGAAGTATTTTGAAATTTTTAGTAAATCTAAGACAAAATAAACAAATCATCTTACGTATTTTTATATGTGCTTCTTGAATATCAAGGTTTTTATATCGATCAAAATTCTACGAGTAGATCAAGAGACAAGGTCTTGTCTCGGGCCAAGTACGAGAGAAGACTCTTGACTCTATTCCGGAAAGATTAGATCGGGGTTTTCGGGGTATTCAAACGACATGAAAGCGGCAAATTTCCCCAAAAGTGCGATGATATTCTTAGAGGCAGCGTCGAGACGAGTCGATTGAGACTAATTACAAAAACATTGGTCCACGCAGTAACGAGATATTTGATGTCAAAAGTACGTCTTTTTTATGTAATAAGTCGTCTGCTTCGACTTTTCCAGTGTCACACTTTCGACTATGCGAGTTCTGTCGGTGTCAAACCGAACTAACAGATTTTCATACCATGCCACGATAATTTTTCTGTCGGTAATGTAGATTTTTATATATAATCTGTTGGAGACATGCGGGAAAAATCAAGAAACAAGGACTTGTCTTTGGCCAAGTACAATCAACATCATAAATGGTTTCACTGCGGGGTACGGGGTGCGCGCGGGTATCCACAACTGTTAATGCTTGTTTCACCTGAGTGATTTTCGTGCCCTCTCTTTCTAATAATTCGTTTCTCTCTCTCTCTGACGTATGTATGTCGCAGCATAGTAACAAATGATAATGACTACTTCATTTCTTTCTTGTCGTCGCTCTGTCGCACTCATTCTATCGAGGCACACGGACTTAGGTCCGATAGGCATGTGTGAGAGCGCGATCGTCAATCGAGGAAAGCATCAAACGCAGTTTTCGCCATGGTTCGAATTTTTCTCGTATAAGAGCCTCTCTTTCCTTTATCTGCTGTCGCGCTCGCACTCCGATCGCGGCTCACAGACGATGGCCGAGCTCACAAAGGTGTGTCGGTGCGCCTTGGTCGTACTCGATCGTTCATTCGCATTCTTTGGGACATTTCGAATTATTTTATCGGACATTTAATATTTCTAGCTAATTTTTGATCCAGGATTTTCAATAACTTGATATAGTATGACAATTATATGTCTTTCCATTATTTATTTACAGTTACAATATTGTCTCGGTAAATAAGGAATAAATTTCGCGAAATATTGAATTCTGGAAATTAATATAATACGAAATGAATGAATAAGAAACATCTAATTATAATTCCATTTCTATTTAATTAAAATTCAGCGACACAGTAGGATCAAATATTGGACATAAGTGTTAAATGCCCGATAAAATGACAAGAAAAATGTTTCGAATAAAATGAAAGAGTCGCCGCGGCCGGCAAAGACACACCGTCGCACTTACTCTCGGCGATCGTAGTGCGAGCACAGCGAGCGCGACAGACAGAACGAAGAAAAGAAAAGCTCTTATGCAAGACAAATTCGGACGATGATGAATTTCGCATTGATACCTTCCTCGTCGTCAAACGTGCTATCACACATGCTTGCTCGGCCCACGTTCGTGTGTTTGTCTAGCGCGAGCGCGACGGAGAGACAGAAAGATAGAGACAAAGTATGCAGTCGAATGTATTGTTGTTGATATCCCGAGCCATAGTACGCCACAATGAGAACGAATTATACGAAAGATAGAGAAAGAAAGACACCTTCGTGATGCACGCATTAGTACGTAATTCAGAAAATATCAAACTGTTATCAATAATAATTAAATATAATGGTTGCTTAAATTGTTATAAAAAGGTATTTAGTTTCTAGAACTTTGATGCATGTCAAAGCGTCTCTTCAAATTTCTACAAACTTTATTTTAGTACGTAATAAAATTGTTGTGTAAACCGGTCTTCCATGATAAAGTCAGCAAATTTTGCTGAGTCTGTCCGATACGTGTAGTTATCGATACTGTTAACAAATTTTTGTTACATGTTTTGCATTGAAACTTTACTATCTTGGATATCGCGCCTCTAAATTATTCCGTATCTGTTTGTAACAGTTTTATGATATTATCTACACACCATAACAATGAAATTAGTATAATTTTCTTCAGGTACACTGTAAAATTAGATCAGAAGATGCCACGGTGATAAATAAATTCATGATTTCAAAAAAACTATTTTTTCTTCAAATAGATTGTTGAAGTATAGGTACGTTTAGAGGACACGATGACGTTGTTGTATGTAAATTGAAAAACATTTTCAAGGATATACATAGGACCATATTGAAGTTCTAAAATTTCTAGAAATCAAAAGCATTCTTCAACAATTCATACAAATAATTATTTGCAATTTAGATATTTTTAATAAGATGGTTTTTGTGTAATTAAACCGTTCTTTCACACTTATATGTTTATTATAATTTTCGAATCGAGAATTTAAAAACCAAACTTATACACATCCTGCACTATCTTGCAATAATTAAATGTTTAATATTTTGGTAATTCCTTCAAATGTATTTTCTTTTTCAGTAGTACCCACAATATATGCAAGTTTTTAAACAATGTCTAACATTCTGCGAGAACCTTGTATACTTGACCTGAAACGTACCTATAGATTGAAATTTTCCTGGCTCCGGAAGAGTCTCTGATTTTTCTGTATCACTTCTTCAAAAAACTCTTTGAAATTGTATAAATACATAATTCTTATTGCTATATTTCTTAAAAGGAAATAACGTTTAAAGGAAAATTTGGTATATTCCTTCACATCATCGTATATCATCATCATATCACCATATTAATCAGATCCGTTTATTCCTTGATTTTCCTACATTCTTTTATTCCTTCATTCCTGTATTCCCTTATTCTTTAAAAACATTATTTCTTTAAAAACAAGTATTTTAATAAAATCATTACTATACTTAACAATATTCTACGAATGAAGTGAAATCAGTAAAAAGCATCGAAATTGCAAAGGTATAGGCCAAGTACAAGAGGATGTGACTTTGGAATAGCTTTCTCGTTAACATAAACTTGATTATACGATGTATTTGAAATCGAACAAATGCGAGCAAGTACAAATCATTGTACAGCATCTACACGATGCTATCGCTAAGTAAATATATTAAATTAACTAAATTTCCCAAAAAATGATGTCTCCTCATTTAATTAATAAATCTGTTTAGTGCTCGACTAAATGTACTTGGTAGCCCGCTTTTTACGAAGGTTCGATGGTGAAAAATAAGCTTAAATAGTTCGGGATGTTCGACATTAAAAGAGAGTTGTTCAAACACAGTATAAAGCGGCCTTCTTATTGTGTTGAATGAAAATACTCTAAATATCTCATTACGCTTCCTTTTATGTTATCATCAATCGTTGAAACACACGGCAATATGCATGTACAATTTTCTCTCAGACACATCCAGATTGTTAACTTGTTAAATTTTTCCACTCAGATGCATCCAGATTGTTAATTTAGAAATGAGTACAAATATCTGTAACGTTACATTTTGGACATCAAGCTTCGTAAAAAGCGGGCCACCAAGTACATTTAGTCGAGCACTAAACAGATTTATTAATTAAATGAGGAGACATCATTTTTTGGGAAATTTAGTTAATTTAATATATTTACTTAGCGATAGCATCGTGTGGATGCTGTACAATGATTTGTACTTGCTCGCATTTGTTCGATTTCAAATACATCGTATAATCAAGTTTATGTTAACGAGAAAGCTGTTCCAAAGTCACATCCTCTTGTACTTGGCCTATACCTTTGCATTTTCGATGCTTTTTACTGATTTACATTTCTCTCACATTTTGGTTATAGCATGCGTCATCAGACTTGTTTACATCACCTACATACGAGTATTGTTAAAGTTAATTCTCCCCGATGGCCAAAATATTTAATATGCTAAACGGAGTGAAACGACTTCTTTTACAATTGACTATAATAAAAATTATTACGGATAAAATCGTACTATAATGGATAAAACTGAATCTTGAATACCAATGTTGTAATACCGATTTAAATCCTAGATTCACATCTTTCTCAAATTTCGATTATAACGTGCGGTAGCACGCTTGATTACATCGTCTAGATATTGTTAATTGTAAAGGGGTTGGAACGCTGCTTTCTTTACCATAATTTGCTGTCTGATAACGGAAAGTGGTGTATCGCTTAATCCATAATGTATTCCGATTCTCCAGATAAGTACGCTTATTATAGATTATCTCAAGACGCTGCTACTTTTACGTACTTCCATTGCTAGAAAATTGAACCGTCAGCATATTACAATTAACTCGCTAATTAAATGGCAAAGCGTCGTATTAACGATACTGTGCGATCTATTCTATATCGACGAAGAATTTACAATTATTCTGCACGCACACATAGAACGCTGAAATATCAAGTAACATCGTGAATTATTACTTCGTTCAAACGACCGAAGAAAGTTATTAAAGAAAGCCCATAATTTTCATTCGCATCTATTGGTTTTAGCTTAGAAACTCGACAACGCATTTTTTTTATATTCTTTGCGTTGATTTTAATTGCAATATCGAGAATATTTTTAGGACAATGTTACAAGCTTTTTTAATTTCTAAACATTGCATTGGCGTGGTTAAAATGTTTTGCAAATTGTTTTTATTTATAATATTATTCTCGATATTCTATCGTCAAAAAAACATAAAAAATGCAAAGGTATAGGTCAAGTACAAGAGCTTGTGACTTTGGAATAGCTTACTCATTTACACAAACTTCATTATAGGAAGAGTTTGAAATCCAGCAAATGCGAACGAGCACAAATTATTGTACAGCATCGACACAATACTATCCCTAAGTAAATATATGCAGTTTACTAAATTTCTCAAAAAATGATTTCTCCTCGTTTAATTAATAAATCTGTTTACTGCTCGATTAAATGTACTTGGTGGCCCGCCTTTTACGAAGATTCGATGGCGAAAAATAGCTGTAGTATCAACTCCCCTAAGCTTAAATAGTTCGGGATGTTCGACATTAAAAGAGATCAGTTGTTAAAACACAGTATAAAGTGGGCTTCTTACTGTACAGAATGAAAATCCTCTAAATATCTCACGACGTTTCTTTTTAATTTATGTTATCATCAATCGTTGAAACACATGGCAATATGTATGTGTAATTTCCATTCAGACACATCCAGATTGTTAAGTTATTAACTTTTTCCACTCAAATACATCTGGATTGTTAATTTGTTATTTCAGAAATGAGTGCAAATATCTTTTACGTTACATTTTGGACATCAAGCTTCGCACAAAGTGAGCCACCAGGTATATTTAGTAGAGCAGTAAACAGATTTATTCATTAAATGAGGAGACATTATGTTTTGGGAACCTCAGTTAACTGCATATATTTATTAAGGGATAGTATTGTGTCGATGCTGTACAATAATTTGTACTTGTTCACATTTGTTTGATTTCAAGTCCCGTGTAAAATGAGGTTTATGTTAATGAGCAATCTATTCCAATGTAACATCCTCTTGTATTTACTTAGCTCATAGCTTTGCATTTTCGATGCTTTTTTGAGGATTCAGTTTTCTAATAAAAACTGCTCTGTTACACGATTGACGGATGGCTGACGAACACTGACATGCAGTTATAAAAGATAGAACATCAAATTAGAAAAAAGACAATAAAATTTAAAACGCCAACAAAAAATAGTCATGTATAAATATCGTTTAGAATAAAATTTCCTGAACCAGACTAGAGAGAGTTTTTGCTGCTTAATCTCAATTAAAAATATTATCAGTTTCCTTTTTCAGTTTATTGATTTTACGTTGAGATTATTAAAACTTAGCATAACCTTTTCGTTTTTACATTCTAAGGGTGTAGAAACACGTTTCTCCGCTTGTCTGGCAAAATAACATTTTTATTTAAAACGCATACAAGACAGTTTGCTACGACTTATCGTCATTTTCTGGTAAGTTACACATCAATAAATTATCATTAGATTATCGCCCAACGAATAAACATAGCAATCAACTGAAATTTCTGGGAAAGAATTATTATTTCGACACTGAATAATTAGATACTCTTAATCTTTTGAAACCGATAGTACCCTTTCTCCCATGCTGTAATATTTGATTTGCCAAAAACTAATCTAGCAAATTCAAACAAATTTGCATAGAGTATCGGCTATCAAAACGGCGGTGATTCTCCTAAAAATTACAATATTCCTGCAGTAGCCCGTTGCACGTCGCGATATATCGCACGGCGATCGCGCAATGAATTAAATCCCCGTGCACACGGAATTTCGAAATGTCGTTAATTTCGCGAGCTTACCGGGTAGAAAGTTGGCTGCGTGTTCAAATAGTCGGTACTAGCTTCAATTAAATCGTTAATTAAATACTGAGACTGCAGTTTTGGGAGGCTTTTGCGCCGTATGGTTACGCATTTCCATAGAAAGCTGCCCGTCGAACGTAGATGTGTATCACTGAATTATCGGAAATGGACAAAACGGGTTTATGGTAAAAAAAAACACGCGGACTTCTTGAGAGACGAAGAGAAATGTGGAAGATTTCGGCAATGGAGATTTCACTTTGGCGATGTTGAGAGGCTGGTCCGTTTTATGCACAGTTTTACGACCGACATATGAGTTTGAAGAACCTTGATGTGCTTTACGGTGAGACGGAATTGAAATGCAGTGATATTCAATAGTAAGTGTAAGGTTCCAGGCGTGGAAATTCAGAAGTATCGAAGTGCGTATACGAAGAAATTTTTACACAGAAAAACACAGTGGTGCGATTTGGCGCGACCAGTTGGCGAAACTATAACTAAAAATTCTATTCCAATTAAAATTATTAAAGTACATAATTATGTATGATTATAAAATTTAAAAAATTAATAAAAAATCTAGGAAAAACTATTAAGTGCTGGGTGATTTCAAGGGGCTCCTACTTCGGCACGTGGAAATTTTAAATCGAATGGATTTATGGCACGGACATTTAACGGTGCGGATATTTTAAAGTCTGGAAATATCGGCCCATAGATTTTTTTGCGTGGCAATTTCAATGTTACGTTTGAGATTTCTAGGCTGCGAAAAAATTGGTAAAATATGTTTGAAAATTTTGGGCGGAGAACTTTTTATGATAGTGTATGACATACATATGATTAATGATTTTTATTTATTTGTTATAGGTACGTTTTGACGCGAAACTCGCTGGTTTCCAGTAAGTGTGTGCGCCGCAATTTCTTCCGCTATACTTGCAATAAAATACAGGTAAACTGCATGCACTGTGACCTACCAGCGCTCTATATGATATAACTTAGAAATCACAGAAATTTAAATGTAACACAGCTACTACCATGTAATCGATTCGTAAATATAAATTACGAATCTTAACTTAGAAATCTCATAAATTTCATTATCTGGAAACATTAAAAGTTAGAAATTAATATCAATACAGCAAAATTTTCAAGCAGAACTTAAAAAATCCATATTCTCGGAAATAAGATACGAAATTTCTACGGTGTAAAAACCGACTGTTACATGCATGAACCGCCTGTGAAGTTTCAGCTCTTCTTAACATCTCTGGATCCTTGCCTTAAGTAGGCCAATATTGATCAGCCCGGATTATTCTACTTACGTGGGAGATTTTCCCTGGTAGTCTCCGAGGACAAATTTTTTGATTTTTTTTGCAAGCTTATAGGCTAACTCGCCGTGAGATAAGATCGTGCTGCTTTATTGGCTCGTTTTCGGTTTAAGACGGCAGAAAAGGGAGAAGTTGACGCGAAATGATTATGGTGCTCCTCGGTTTCTTTTATTCCTCTCCCGGAGAGATACGAAAGAATATTCTGTACAAGCATAATGTTCGGTAACATTACACCAAGGTAATACGACTGCGATATTCGTGCGAGTATTTCTATTTTCGGAGCACAGAAACGTAAAGTCTGAGAAATGTCGGTGAACAGACGTTTTGAAATATGGAATTTTGAAATGGTTGGAATTTTAATGGATCGAAATTTCAAATCACAGATATTTGAGTTCTAGAAAATTCAATACGTCGCCATTTTGTAACGCAGAGATTTAAATACCACGAATTTTTGAAACGTTGATATTTTTAATGGCAAGATGTTCAATGCGGATATTTAATGTGCCAAAATGTCTAGTGAAGTTGTAAATCGATTCTTATTAAAAATTTATCTTTCGTAAACAATTTACTACCGTGCTCTTAATATCCCTACGATCTTATTTAAATTACAAATTTTTATTTCTCTCATATATGCTAGAATTTATGTGTGCCTGAGCGGGAGCAGCGGGTTGAGCCTCTCAGTAAAGGTACAAAATAAACTGCTTTGCATACAACGTTTTATTGTTCTTACATCTACACACTATGGGCGCTGGAAACAGAGTGCGCGCCAAAACGCGCGGTGGCTGGTTGATCCTTAGGGTCGGTTCGCATCGCCAGCGATTATTAACACGTTGAGTGCGGTGCCGGTCCCTGGGGATCGGCACTGAACTTTCCGTTTGGGCAGCGTCGGTCCCTGGGACCGACAGTATCATATTTTAAAAATAAATGTAGTAATTTCAATGATATTTATTAAAACACTCTAAACAAAAATATGGCTCAGATTTACATGTATTGCAAAAAGTCACGACTAGTAATCATCTATTCATTCTCCCCTGTTACGTATGAATCGTATGAGTCCTACGAAAATTCTCAGGCTGGAATTTTCTCTTGGCGACACCCAGGCGCCTTAGTCCCCTTTTTTGAACGAAAACAGGATACATTAAGTGCGATACGCACGTAACCTTTAGCTTCTCGTCTAGGATGCCCGGATAGCTACACTTGAGACCCCACGCGATAAGGAAAACTCGACCGCGAGGGTTTGCCTCCCCCGAAATTCCACAGTTTCCAACCGTCTTTTCCTGCAGCATCATTACTCCCACCATAGACCAGATTTCCTAAAATTTTCAATCACTACTGCTTTTTCGACCTATACAGGGTGTAACAGAAATTCTGGGACACTTGAGGTTTATGGATAGAACGCATAAAAATAAGAAAAAAAAGTCTTATAAGTCGGGGCGCAGCTCACCCCCTACGGAGATACAACCCCTTTTGTAAAAATTTTAAAAAAATTATATCCCCGAAACGGTAAGTCGTAGAAAAGTGATTTTGATTGCGATATAACCGGAAAAGATCAAAGTTTAATAAAAAAAATGTAGCCGCTGCGATTAGTACCGTTAAGTTGCATTTATTCTTGTTAATAAAAAACAAATGTAATTATTTCTATGTTAGCGGCTGTTTATCACCTCGAGAAAAATGTGGATTATGCATTGAGACTTGCTTTTCGAAGACAGCAAAAAAAAGTTATTATTTTTATAAAGTTTAGGTGCTAAAATTAGTAGTTTAACGCCCGCCGTGAAGACGCCTGCCGATATGCAGCCTCCGACACGTCAGATTGGACTGTTTTATGTTGTTCTGTTTAAATGGATGTGCGAAAATTAATAATAACCCGGAAGAAGTTTATGCCAATGTACGGCGTTCAATGAAGAAACCATTGCGGAAATTTATCGAGGTGAACGGACACCAATTTTAAACAATTCGTTTAAAGGTAAGATGTATACTGTAATAGAATACGTAATACATTGTTTAGTGTAAATCACAGGACATGTCGGTGCCATGTGTAAGATGTAGGTCAGCCGTAGGCACAGGACGAGTCCGTACCATATGTAAAAAGTAGGTCAAACGTAGTCAGTAGAACTAGACATCACCAATCTGACGTGTCGGAGGCTGCATATCGACAGGCGTCTTCGCGGCGGGCGTTAAACTACTAATTTTAGCACCTAAACTTTATAAAAATAATAACTTTTTTTTTGCTGTCTTCGAAAAGCAAGTCTCGATGCATGATCCACATTTTTCTTGAGGTGATAAACAGCCGCTAACATAGAAATAATTACGTTTGTTTTTTATTAACAAGAATAAATGCAACTTAACGGTACTAATCGCAGCGGCTACATTTTTTTTATTAAACTTTGATCTTTTCCGGTTATATCGCAATAAAAATCACTTTTCTACGACTTACCGTTTCGGAGATATAATTTTTTAAACATTTTTTACAAAAGGGGTTGTAACTCCGTAGGAGGTGAGCTGCGCCCCCGACTTATAAGACTTTTTTTTCTTATTTTTATGCGTTCTATCCATAAACCTCAAGTGTCCCAGAATTTCTGTCACACCCTGTATAAGGGCCACGAAAATGCATCTCATCGGGTTATTCTCAGTACGACGCTTGAGCAAGATACTACGAGACTAGGCCCAGTTCCTACTCGAGTTTTCTTTAACCTTCGAAAGATTAGTCTTTTCATTGGCATTTATTCAACTCTTGGTCGGAGTTCCCCCGTTTCAATTCACGTCAGAATCACTCGCGAACTAGTTCGGAGTCAACATAATTGTGAAGTCTAGTCAACCGTCACTGTCCAAAGGTAAAGACTTAGAGCTTTTCAATTACTTACTTTCATTAAATTCATACACAAACACTAAACATACTTGTATATATATTCGGTTGAAAGAATATACTTGTTACATTTTACTAGAACACAAAATTCAAGTGAAGAATTATTTCTAGATATTAAAACCTTTCTACTCGAAGTAAATCTAAAACATAATCGAGTAACGTACCCACAAAATTATTCACTCTAACCGCTCGGAGTGAAACGAAAGTTACGAAAGTTATTATTTTACGACCTTTACCGTAGCAGGTCAAAACCACAAACAGCGGGTGTCGGACTGCACGTGCCCTTCGGCTTGCTTCCGTACCTGCGCGACCATTTGCAGTCCTAGCAAGTGCGTCGTTATTAACCAGAGAGTAGCACCTTGCAGTTAGTCTACAAGTACATCTACCTCAGAGAAACACCTTACCTAAAAACATATGCCACCACTCTGGAGATCAGCACCCTACAGTTTATGCCGTAGGCTCATCTGATTCTAGATTCCTTTTATTCCGATACACGACCAGCGCCCTATGGTTTATGCCATAGGCTCATCTGGTCTGTATCACTCCTGACTTCCTGTCATACCTGGATAAACGCCAGCGTCCTACGGTTTATGCCGTAGGTTCATCTGGATTTATTCGTCCTCGATCTTAACCACTCTGGAGCCCAGCGCCCTACAGCATCTACTGTAGGCTCATCTGGGTCTAGACTCCTTTTAACCGATTCACGACTAGCGCCCTACGGTTTATGCCGTAGGCTCATCTGGCCTGTATCACTCCTAAGATCCTCTCGCACCTGAATGAAGGCCAGCGCCCTATGGTTTATGCCATAGGTTCATCTGGATTCATTCATGCACTACTCTAACCGCTCTAGCGGCCAGCGCCCTACGGTTTATGCTGTAGGCTCATCTGGCTCTGGATTTCACTCTTTCCAATACAAGCCCAGCGCCCTACAGCAATCTACTGTAGGCTCATCTGGGTTGTATCACTCCTTACCTCAATTCAAGACCAGCGCCCTACGGTTTATGCCGTAGGCTCATCTGGTTTGAATTAAATATCATTTCCTAGATCGTATGTCGATTTGTAGCTCCTACTACTGTTGACAAACGATACCCCCTGCTACAGTAAAGTTTAATAAGAGACGAAATGCCGTCTCATTACGTTTATTCCATAACGCTCGCCGGCCACGTTCCAGAAACCCGCCCGGCTCGTACTGGAACTAGAATTGTTATTTTCATTTAATACTTTTCAACAGTTCTAATTTACCTTAAATAAGTTGTGAACAAATGGGACAGTGTATTTGTTATAACTAATATAATGAAACAGTTAGTGCAGAGAAATGTCTAATACGGTTTCCTGTTTACTGATAATTAACTTATTATGTTATTAAATTTTCAAAATTCTACTTGTTATTGAATTTAATAAAATTTGCGGCCAATGTTTTACTTCGTTCGTAATTATGCACGCAGAAATTCTTGAATCTTTAAATTGATACGGCCCAAATTTCTGGGTCTACATATTAGTACACCTCGATAATAATGGGCATTAGAGTACCTATGTGTTGAGATTTCTGTGCCTTTAATTTTCATTTGTCTTAAACTCTTTGCGCTTTAAAAATTCTGGGCCTTAAGATTTTGACGTCTCAAAGTTGTTTGTCAAGGACAACGCATAGGGGACTTTACGATTCGGACATGACTAAGACGCTATTTTTGAGAAGTGCAATTTTCCGTGTAATAAAGAATGTTTCCAAGTCGAGTCAAGTAGCTATAATGGGCCGGTTCTGTGACATAGGCGAGGGGGGGTGAGGGGTAAAAATCTGAGGGGGGGGGGGGCATCGTACTCTTGGACGAGCGTTTTTTCGGGGGGTGGAGGGGGGGGGGGGCATCGTACTCTTGGACGAGCGTTTTTTCGGGGGGAGGGGGGGGGCATCGTACTCTTGGACGAGCGTTTTTTTGGGGAGGAGGGGGGGGGGCATCGTACTCTTGGACGAGCGTTTTTTTTGGGGAGGAGGGGGGGGGGGCATCGTACTCTTGGACGAGCGTTTTTTCGGGGGGAGGAGGGGGGGGTGGGGGCGGACATCGTACTCTTGGACGAGCGTTTTTTTTGGGGAGGAGGGGGGGGGGGCATCGTACTCTTGGACGAGCGTTTTTTCGGGGGGGGGGCGGACATCGTACTCTTGGAAGAGCGTTTTTTCGGGGGGTGGTGGGGGAGGGATGTCATACTCTTGGACAACCTTTTTTCATGGGGAGGGGGGGGGGAGATGTCATACAATAGCATGCGCAAGGATGAGGGGGGGGTGTAGTTATCATGTTATAGCACAAGCATTTTTTAAGGGGGGAGGGGGGGTACATGTAATCATACTATTTGACGAGCATGCGGAAAAACAGGGGGGGGGGCAGTAGAAAAACATTATTTGATTTATCGGCAAATATGAAGATTTTTAAAAAACCCAAAATTTTGCTGATGCAGTAGAACATATGATACATTGGTCAGTTTTGCATTTTAACACGGTGACCTTGTTGATGCATATAGTATTTCAATTAATAGGACAAATGTTAGTTGACTCATCCACACGTGTCAAACTTTAAAAAACAAGATTTTGCTGACACAACAGGACATATGATACACTGGTCAGTGTTGATTTCAAGAATTACACAATTTAAATGGGTATAAAATTGGTCAAAGTATTTAAATATTCAAAGTAAAATTGTTTCAACGTTGTCAGCAAGACATTGAACATATTTGTCGGATTTATGTGCAAATTATTGGAACGTATGGACTCTCGAGTCGTGGGGGTGGAACGTGCCGCGAGTGGTGTGTGTTTGTGTACGCAGCATCAGCAGACGTAATGATGATTATCTACGACCGAGGTAAGTAGAAGATTCCGATACATAATATGATCAATTCAGTTTTTAATTGGTCGAAAAAAAATGGTAGCTAACTTACATGTACGTGTCGAAATTTTAAAACAAAAATTTTGTTGACGCGGCAGGACATAGTATACATTGGACAGTTCTGATTATCTACAACCGAGGTAAGTAGAAGATTCCGATACATATGACCAATTAAGTTTTTAATTGGTCGAAAAAAAAAATGGTAGCTGACTTATCTGCACGTGTCGAAATTTTAAAACAAATATTTGCTGACGCGGCAGGACATAGGATACATTGATCAGTTTAACATCTTAACACAGTGACCTTGTTGACACAAATTAATAGGAAAAAAATATTAGTTGACTCATCCGCAGGTGACCAAGTTTAAAATCAAAAATTTTGCTGTTGCAGCAGGACATAGGATACACTGGTCAGAGTTGATTTCAAGTATTGCACAATTTAAATACGTATCAAATTATTCAAACTACTAAATATTTATTCAAAGTAAAATTGTTTCAAGTATTACAATCGTTATTTGCTTAAACCTATACAATTTATTTAGAATTATTAAATGTATATAATATTTCAAAGTAATAGAAATTATTTGTTCAGAGTATGTAACACGCGATAAGAAATAGTATTTAAACATAAACTCAGGAGTTTACAATGGATTAAAGATTTTTTATCAAAATGATGACATGTAGCAAATGTGATCTCGTTTCCACGATTATCTCCGATCGCTAGCTCTACAAAGCACTTTTCATCCACGCTTATCCCAATCTCGAGGTATTTAAAGTAATTTGCTGTCAACGAATATCTCCGACTCAGAATACGTGATGGTTTCAATTGTTTCGGCTGCATAGTAGACAGATCGATTGGATTTTGCTGTATAAAACAGATATGATTAATAAACAGATATGATTAAAAAATTAAAACGAAAATTCAATCATGAAAATATGCACTTACGGTTTCAATTTCTTAATCAACTGTTCGATAGCGCTCGATTTCCTTTTAAATTCCATCGTAGCGTGGATAAAAAACGACTAATGCCGCGCTTTGTTGAACGATCGAGTTTTATACTAGTTCGTATATATGTGTGTTATGTATGATACAGTTCTCCGACCATGTGAAAATAATAATACTTTATACATGGGTGTTGGGGAAGCTTGTCAACGTTGCATCTTCTTGTACGTGTCGAGACTGCTTGAATCCGCATACTTTCTAAGATGACTAATTGTAACGTTCACGCGTTCAAGGTTGACCTTCATATCGCACATTTTCTGACTGTTCAAAATGAATTGAAAGGGTGTTTGAAATTTTGTATGATTTTTAATTGAAGTGACACTGCTGTTCCAGTGCAACGTCCACCTCGGCGTACACTTTAACCACAAAGTACTTTCGGTGAAATGACATGGCCGTGTGGTAGAAAAAAGGCTAGTTGACTCATCCTCACGTGTCAATTTTTAAAATATAAAAAAATACGTATTTGATGTTCCACTGCGAGGCGGCATAGTCCCACATCGACAATTGTCGGTGCGATCGTACTGTAAAAAAATAATCTTATAAGAAATCCGCATTCGAACGAACCGTCAACCGTTGAAGATCGTCAAAGACATTTTACTGGATTTACATGCCTGTCGGGTACAGGGTTTTTTCAGAACTAGGAGATGTTCATATATTCACAGATAAAAAAAAAATGTATGTACCATCGCTTCAAAATTTAGTTTAACCGATAGCACAGACGCGGCTAGTAGCGTAGAAGTGTATCATACGGAGAGAAACAGCCAAAGCGTGAACCAGTGGTCATTTTCAACGTCTCCGAGTGAAATTTTGGAAATTATCATTGCACGTGCACAAAGTATAGAGTGTGTAGTGATATATTCATAGGCAAAAGGATTGTGCATGCCGTCGTTACAAAATTTAGCTTGGTCAATAGTTATAAACCAATACTTGAACGGCTCGTTACACAGTTAACGTAAACATGCAACCGAACGCTTGACGCGCATAGATGTGGCAAGCTGCGTGTCAATGTATTGTACGAAGAAGAAAGGTGATCAATTTGTGGACAAGAGGCCAAAGAACTGTACGTCCAAATGAAATATTGAACTTTATCATCGCGCGCGAACGTAGTGTAGTGTATGCGATGACTCCATGATATGAAATAGTTTTGAAGTATGCACGATATTTTCCGATATTATCTTCATATTATCTTTATCACGATATTATCTTTTTTAAATCAGCAATCTAACAATGGATTCTAAAAAACTATGCTTAAAGATTACTCATGCATGTGCATTGTTCAGCAGCACATAAGAAACATTTGACTGTTTCATCTGACAATGCTGATGAATTTTGCTGATACAGCAAGACATAGGATACATCGGCATCTGTTCGTCCTAACACGGTGATCCCTGTTGACGCAGATAAGTTGCAAAAGTTCCATCCATATCTAGGAAGCGTTTCTCATCTGCGCTTATCCCAATCTCGAGGTATTTAAAAGTAATTTGCCATCAATGAATATCCCCCGACCCCGAAAACCTGACAGTTTCAATTGTTTCGATCGTATGGTAGAGAGAGATCAGTCGGATTTGTCTATCTAAAACGGATATGATTACAAATTAAAAAATTTTTAATGAAAATTGAGTTGTGAAAATATGTACTTTCTTAATCATGTCAAGATTGTCCGAATCCGTATCCTTTTTTTAAGATCAATCGTTGAAACGTTCATGCGTTCAAGATAAATCTTCACATCGTGTATTCGCGGACTTTACGAAATAAAATTGAAAGGGTGTATGAATAATTTTTAATTAAAAAATGGCACAATGGTTCCAGGGAAACGTTCTTCGACGTGCGCGTTGGTCAGTTTTATCTGTCGGTGGGACACGTGCGATTAGAACAGTTTTATCTGCCTGTGCAGGCAAATTGTGTTGGTGCAGCAGAACATAAGATGCAGCCTGTCACAGTGTACGATCCTTCTCGTTATATAAGGCGAATCCTATGGACCAGTGACATAGTTTCAATCAACATGCCGGTACCACACCATTCATATAGTTCGGTACACGTTGTAAACGCCGCCCGTGCGGCACCGTTTGACGGGGTGCGACCCGACGATCACCGGGAAACATACCGTGTGCTTCGACAACTTTCATGCGTGAAATCGTTCATATATCGTGCACTGGACGGCCGGCGGATATGTGAGGAGTGTCGTAGTTTAAATTACAGGAACTTTCCATATATCTTGCGACCCGTTCATCGACATTTTATGATCAGAGGGGTACCGAATGAAGATGCGGCACGCTGTAACGAGTGCAATAATGCAATATACAGAGTACAGCGTGCCGTCCGGTGCCCCAGCTGCATCGAACAACATTTCGACGTCGATGAACGGGCGCTGCTCTCTGGTGCACCCGTCGATGTAGATACGTGAGAAAGGTTAGTATATAATATTATCTTTGAGGAACAATTCCAAACAATGTTTGCATTTAATGAATAAATTCATTTTTCAATAATATTTTAAAGGTGATGCTTAGAGGGCCACTCCCGTTGCTGCAGCCACGACTGTTGAAATGATCGTCGGGTCCAAGGTTGTATTTTTGTAAATGATAGATTTAAGGAATAATTTTTTCTATGTATTTTAAATTTAATGATTTCTTTTTCTATGATGTTTTAGAGGAGATGCATAGCGGGTCACTCCCATTGCTGCCACCACCACTGCTGGGATGGACATACAACAGCAACAGCATCAACAGCATCGACAACACCAACATCGATACGTTACGGTGACGTCTTGGAAACATCGGTTCAAAACGTTTCCAGTGTATGTATCGTCATAATTTTTTAAGGAATAATTTTTTCTATGTATTTTAAATTTAATGATTTCTTTTTCTATGATGTTTTAGAGGAGATGCATAGCGGGTCACTCCCATTGCTGCCACCACCACTGCTGGGATGGACATACATCAGCAACAGCATCAACAACATCGACAACACCAACATCGATACGTTACGGTGACGTCTTGGAAACATCGGTTCAAAACGTTTCCAGTGTATCGTCATAATTTCGATGGATTAGTGTTCCTCTCGTTCGACAAAATCGATCGAAAATCATGTTTAATGTTTATTTAGTAGAGGTGTGCGGGTATCCGATATTTCGGGTTCGGGTCGGGTCGGGTATTTCGCTCGGGAGCGGGTCAGGATCCCGAAAGTTTGTAATGTTCGGGTTCCTTCCGTATTTAGGATCCGAAACTGCATTCGGGTCTGACCAGGACGGGATGATCCCGGAAGTCAGTAACCATGTAAGCTTCCTCGTGATTTTTTTTTTTTAATTGTGATTTGTAGGTTTAGAAGTACTTTTGCATTTTGTAGTGTAATCACCGAAAGTTTGTAATGTTCGGGTACCCATGGTTTCGGGTCCGACCAGGACGGGATGATCCCGGAAGTCAGGAACCATGTAAGCTTCCTCGTGATTTTTTTTTTTTAATTGTAATTTGTAGGTTTAATGTAAGCTTCCTCGTGATTTTTTTTTAATTGTGATTTGTAGGTTTAGAAGTATTTTGCATTTTGTAGTGTAATCAAATATAAAAATCTACGAACAAGGAACGTAATAGGTAATATAATATATGAATTAATAGTATTTTACAACAACTACAACAATGACAACAACTACAACAATGACAACAACTACAACAACGACAACTACAACAACTACAACAACTACAACAACGACAACTACAACAACTACAACAACGACTACAACTACAACAACGACAACAATGACAACAACTACAACATCTACAACAACGACGACAACGACGATGACACGGATGTTGTTATAACCAAATGTAAACGAGTGAATGGTATGAGTGTAAATAAGGATGAGAAAACATTGTATGAAAGAAAACATTTTTTATTTCAATAAAAAATTCTCAAATTACATCACTTTTACCGATCCATGAGTTGTGTGAATTATCGAATCCCAACCACTTTACATACATTTTATTTCCTTTCTTGCGTAACACTTTCTCCACTAGATGAACATCCGGCGTGAATTATCGAATCCCAACCACTTTACATACATTTTATTTCCTTTCTTGCGTAACACTTTCTCCACTAGATGAACATCCGGATGTGCGGTACCATGTAACTCATGTTCGTAGAATCCTCCGGCGATGGGTGCGTCTCGCGAGTCCTTCAGCAGATACGTTTGTTCGACGTTAAATTGACATATCTCGACGTAGTTGTTCGACGTTAAATTGACGTATCGATGTAGTTGTTCGACGTTAAATTGTCGTATCGATGTAGTTGTTCGATGTTAAATTGACTGGTAGTTGTTGTCCTTGTTGTAGGTGTTGTAGTTGTTGTCGATGTCATCGTCGTCGTACGTTAAATTGACGCGGTTTCGAGTCCGACCAGGACGGGATGATCCCGGAAGTCAGTAACCATGTAAGCTTCCTCGTGATTTTTTTAATTGTGATTTGTAGATTTAGAAGTATTTTTGCATTTTGTAGTGTAATCAAATATAAAAAATCTACGAACAAGGAACGTAATAGGTAATATAATATATGAATTAATAGTATTTTACAACAACGACAACTACAACAACCACAACAACGACAGCAATGACAACAACTACAACATCTACAACATCTACAACAACTACAACATATACAGGGTGGCGCAAAATGAATCATCCGATGTTGATTGGCTGCCATTTTTTTTAAAATGAAAAACTTGGAATGTTTTTTTTTTATTATGTTTATTTAGTTCATTAGAATTTATTCTGTCAATTCGAGAAAATGATATCGGTCAAATGGGCGCCACCAGAATTAATGGCGCTGCGGGCTCGTTTTATGGCATTTTTCATCACTTCGGCGAGAATCTCGGGCGACAGATTTTCGCAATCGTGTCGAATGTTGTCCCTGAGGGCTTCCAGGGTCTGAGGCTTGTTTACGTAAACTCGAGACTTCAAGAAACCCCATAAAAAGAAGTCTGGAGCGGTCAAATCGGGTGATCTGGCCGGCCAGTTTAAATCGCCAAAACGAGAGATGAGGCGACCCGGGAACGCTGCCTTCAGAATGTCGGTTGTGGCTTGTGCAGTTTGCGCCGTTGCACCGTCCTGTTGGAATCACATGTCCTCCAGTCCCAATTCATCAAATTGCGGCAGAAAAAAGTCGGTCAACATAGCCCTGTAGCGCACACCGTCCACAGTTGTTGTTTGGCCCGCGGCATTCTCGAAAAAAATGGCCCGATGAGGCCTCCAGCGTGAATAGCGCACTCGATTTGACCGCTCCAGACTTCTTTTTATGGGGTTTCTTGAAGTCTCGAGTTTACATAAATAAGCCTCAGACCCTGGAAACCCTCAAGCGAAAATCTGCGATAATCTGTCGCCCGAGATTCTCGCCGAATAGTGATGAAAAATGCCATAAAACGAGCCCGCAGCGCCATTAATTCTGGTGGCGGCCATTTGACCGATATCATTTTCTCGAATTGACAGAATAAATTCTAATGGACTAAATAAACATAATAAAAAAAAAACGTTCCAAGTTTTTCATTTAAAAAAAAATGGCAGCCAATCAACATCGGATGATTCATTTTGCGCCACCCTGTACAACAACGACAACGACGATGACACGGATGTTGTTATAACCAAATGTTTTCTCGTCCTTTTCACTATTTGTTCATGTCCATTAATCTTACATATATTTCAACGACGGGATATATCAGCGGTTTTGAAAGCGGATCGTTGTTTCGCAAACGGAGATATCCACGGCTCTTCGGATGGAGATACGTTGGGATAATGTAGATCGTACGATTCGAACCTTTCTTCTCGCCGACCATACCAGTTTCCGCGCAATCCGCTGATATATCCCGTCGTTGAAATATATGTAAGATTAATGGACATGAACAAATAGTGAAAAAGGACGAGAAAACATTTGGTTATAACAACATCCGTGTCATCGTCGTTGTCGTTGTTGTATATGTTGTAGTTGTTGTAGATGTTGTAGTTGTTGTCATTGCTGTCGTTGTTGTGGTTGTTGTAGTTGTCGTTGTTGTAAAATACTATTAATTCATATATTATATTACCTATTACGTTCCTTGTTCGTAGATTTTTTATATTTGATTACACTACAAAATGCAAAAATACTTCTAAATCTACAAATCACAATTAAAAAAATCACGAGGAAGCTTACATGGTTACTGACTTCCGGGATCATCCCGTCCTGGTCGGACTCGAAACCGCGTCAATTTAACGTACGACGACGATGACATCGACAACAACTACAACACCTACAACAAGGACAACAACTACCAGTCAATTTAACATCGAACAACTACATCGATACGACAATTTAACGTCGAACAACTACATCGATACGTCAATTTAACGTCGAACAACTACGTCGAGATATGTCAATTTAACGTCGAACAAACGTATCTGCTGAAGGACTCGCGAGACGCACCCATCGCCGGAGGATTCTACGAACATGAGTTACATGGTACCGCACATCCGGATGTTCATCTAGTGGAGAAAGTGTTACGCAAGAAAGGAAATAAAATGTATGTAAAGTGGTTGGGATTCGATAATTCACGCCGGATGTTCATCTAGTGGAGAAAGTGTTACGCAAGAAAGGAAATAAAATGTATGTAAAGTGGTTGGGATTCGATAATTCACACAACTCATGGATCGGTAAAAGTGATGTAATTTGAGAATTTTTTATTGAAATAAAAAATGTTTTCTTTCATACAATGTTTTCTCATCCTTATTTACACTCATACCATTCACTCGTTTACATTTGGTTATAACAACATCCGTGTCATCGTCGTTGTCGTCGTTGTTGTAGATGTTGTAGTTGTTGTCATTGTTGTCGTTGTTGTAGTTGTAGTCGTTGTTGTAGTTGTTGTAGTTGTCGTTGTTGTAGTTGTTGTAGTTGTTGTAGTTGTCGTTGTTGTAGTTGTTGTCATTGTTGTAGTTGTTGTCATTGTTGTAGTTGTTGTAAAATACTATTAATTCATATATTATATTACCTATTACGTTCCTTGTTCGTAGATTTTTATATTTGATTACACTACAAAATGCAAAATACTTCTAAACCTACAAATCACAATTAAAAAAAAATCACGAGGAAGCTTACATTAAACCTACAAATTACAATTAAAAAAAAAAAATCACGAGGAAGCTTACATGGTTCCTGACTTCCGGGATCATCCCGTCCTGGTCACCCGAAACCATGGGTACCCGAACATTACAAACTTTCGGTGATTACACTACAAAATGCAAAAGTACTTCTAAACCTACAAATCACAATTAAAAAAAAAAAATCACGAGGAAGCTTACATGGTTACTGACTTCCGGGATCATCCCGTCCTGGTCAGACCCGAATGCAGTTTCGGATCCTAAATACGGAAGGAACCCGAACATTACAAACTTTCGGGATCCTGACCCGCTCCCGAGCGAAATACCCGACCCGACCCGAACCCGAAATATCGGATACCCGCACACCTCTACTAAATAAACATTAAACATGATTTTCGATCGATTTTGTCGAACGAGAGGAACACTAATCCATCGAAATTATGACGATACACTGGAAACGTTTTGAACCGATGTTTCCAAGACGTCACCGTAACGTATCGATGTTGGTGTTGTCGATGTTGTTGATGCTGTTGCTGATGTATGTCCATCCCAGCAGTGGTGGTGGCAGCAATGGGAGTGACCCGCTATGCATCTCCTCTAAAACATCATAGAAAAAGAAATCATTAAATTTAAAATACATAGAAAAAATTATTCCTTAAAAAATTATGACGATACATACACTGGAAACGTTTTGAACCGATGTTTCCAAGACGTCACCGTAACGTATCGATGTTGGTGTTGTCGATGCTGTTGATGCTGTTGCTGTTGTATGTCCATCCCAGCAGTGGTGGTGGCAGCAATGGGAGTGACCCGCTATGCATCTCCTCTAAAACATCATAGAAAAAGAAATCATTAAATTTAAAATACATAGAAAAAATTATTCCTTAAATCTATCATTTACAAAAATACAACCTTGGACCCGACGATCATTTCAACAGTCGTGGCTGCAGCAACGGGAGTGGCCCTCTAAGCATCACCTTTAAAATATTATTGAAAAATGAATTTATTCATTAAATGCAAACATTGTTTGGAATTGTTCCTCAAAGATAATATTATATACTAACCTTTCTCACGTATCTACATCGACGGGTGCACCAGAGAGCAGCGCCCGTTCATCGACGTCGAAATGTTGTTCGATGCAGCTGGGGCACCGGACGGCACGCTGTACTCTGTATATTGCATTATTGCACTCGTTACAGCGTGCCGCATCTTCATTCGGTACCCCTCTGATCATAAAATGTCGATGAACGGGTCGCAAGATATATGGAAAGTTCCTGTAATTTAAACTACGACACTCCTCACATATCCGCCGGCCGTCCAGTGCACGATATATGAACGATTTCACGCATGAAAGTTGTCGAAGCACACGGTATGTTTCCCGGTGATCGTCGGGTCGCACCCCGTCAAACGGTGCCGCACGGGCGGCGTTTACAACGTGTACCGAACTATATGAATGGTGTGGTACCGGCATGTTGATTGAAACTATGTCACTGGTCCATAGGATTCGCCTTATATAACGAGAAGGATCGTACACTGTGACAGGCTGCATCTTATGTTCTGCTGCACCAACACAATTTGCCTGCACAGGCAGATAAAACTGTTCTAATCGCACGTGTCCCACCGACAGATAAAACTGACCAACGCGCACGTCGAAGAACGTTTCCCTGGAACCATTGTGCCATTTTTTAATTAAAAATTATTCATACACCCTTTCAATTTTATTTCGTAAAGTCCGCGAATACACGATGTGAAGATTTATCTTGAACGCATGAACGTTTCAACGATTGATCTTAAAAAAAGGATACGGATTCGGACAATCTTGACATGATTAAGAAAGTACATATTTTCACAACTCAATTTTCATTAAAAATTTTTTAATTTGTAATCATATCCGTTTTAGATAGACAAATCCGACTGATCTCTCTCTACCATACGATCGAAACAATTGAAACTGTCAGGTTTTCGGGGTCGGGGGATATTCATTGATGGCAAATTACTTTTAAATACCTCGAGATTGGGATAAGCGCAGATGAGAAACGCTTCCTAGATATGGATGGAACTTTTGCAACTTATCTGCGTCAACAGGGATCACCGTGTTAGGACGAACAGATGCCGATGTATCCTATGTCTTGCTGTATCAGCAAAATTCATCAGCATTGTCAGATGAAACAGTCAAATGTTTCTTATGTGCTGCTGAACAATGCACATGCATGAGTAATCTTTAAGCATAGTTTTTTAGAATCCATTGTTAGATTGCTGATTTAAAAAAGATAATATCGTGATAAAGATAATATGAAGATAATATCGGAAAATATCGTGCATACTTCAAAACTATTTCATATCATGGAGTCATCGCATACACTACACTACGTTCGCGCGCGATGATAAAGTTCAATATTTCATTTGGACGTACAGTTCTTTGGCCTCTTGTCCACAAATTGATCACCTTTCTTCTTCGTACAATACATTGACACGCAGCTTGCCACATCTATGCGCGTCAAGCGTTCGGTTGCATGTTTACGTTAACTGTGTAACGAGCCGTTCAAGTATTGGTTTATAACTATTGACCAAGCTAAATTTTGTAACGACGGCATGCACAATCCTTTTGCCTATGAATATATCACTACACACTCTATACTTTGTGCACGTGCAATGATAATTTCCAAAATTTCACTCGGAGACGTTGAAAATGACCACTGGTTCACGCTTTGGCTGTTTCTCTCCGTATGATACACTTCTACGCTACTAGCCGCGTCTGTGCTATCGGTTAAACTAAATTTTGAAGCGATGGTACATACATTTTTTTTTTATCTGTGAATATATGAACATCTCCTAGTTCTGAAAAAACCCTGTACCCGACAGGCATGTAAATCCAGTAAAATGTCTTTGACGATCTTCAACGGTTGACGGTTCGTTCGAATGCGGATTTCTTATAAGATTATTTTTTTACAGTACGATCGCACCGACAATTGTCGATGTGGGACTATGCCGCCTCGCAGTGGAACATCAAATACGTATTTTTTTATATTTTAAAAATTGACACGTGAGGATGAGTCAACTAGCCTTTTTTCTACCACACGGCCATGTCATTTCACCGAAAGTACTTTGTGGTTAAAGTGTACGCCGAGGTGGACGTTGCACTGGAACAGCAGTGTCACTTCAATTAAAAATCATACAAAATTTCAAACACCCTTTCAATTCATTTTGAACAGTCAGAAAATGTGCGATATGAAGGTCAACCTTGAACGCGTGAACGTTACAATTAGTCATCTTAGAAAGTATGCGGATTCAAGCAGTCTCGACACGTACAAGAAGATGCAACGTTGACAAGCTTCCCCAACACCCATGTATAAAGTATTATTATTTTCACATGGTCGGAGAACTGTATCATACATAACACACATATATACGAACTAGTATAAAACTCGATCGTTCAACAAAGCGCGGCATTAGTCGTTTTTTATCCACGCTACGATGGAATTTAAAAGGAAATCGAGCGCTATCGAACAGTTGATTAAGAAATTGAAACCGTAAGTGCATATTTTCATGATTGAATTTTCGTTTTAATTTTTTAATCATATCTGTTTATTAATCATATCTGTTTTATACAGCAAAATCCAATCGATCTGTCTACTATGCAGCCGAAACAATTGAAACCATCACGTATTCTGAGTCGGAGATATTCGTTGACAGCAAATTACTTTAAATACCTCGAGATTGGGATAAGCGTGGATGAAAAGTGCTTTGTAGAGCTAGCGATCGGAGATAATCGTGGAAACGAGATCACATTTGCTACATGTCATCATTTTGATAAAAAATCTTTAATCCATTGTAAACTCCTGAGTTTATGTTTAAATACTATTTCTTATCGCGTGTTACATACTCTGAACAAATAATTTCTATTACTTTGAAATATTATATACATTTAATAATTCTAAATAAATTGTATAGGTTTAAGCAAATAACGATTGTAATACTTGAAACAATTTTACTTTGAATAAATATTTAGTAGTTTGAATAATTTGATACGTATTTAAATTGTGCAATACTTGAAATCAACTCTGACCAGTGTATCCTATGTCCTGCTGCAACAGCAAAATTTTTGATTTTAAACTTGGTCACCTGCGGATGAGTCAACTAATATTTTTTTCCTATTAATTTGTGTCAACAAGGTCACTGTGTTAAGATGTTAAACTGATCAATGTATCCTATGTCCTGCCGCGTCAGCAAATATTTGTTTTAAAATTTCGACACGTGCAGATAAGTCAGCTACCATTTTTTTTTCGACCAATTAAAAACTTAATTGGTCATATGTATCGGAATCTTCTACTTACCTCGGTTGTAGATAATCAGAACTGTCCAATGTATACTATGTCCTGCCGCGTCAACAAAGTTTTTGTTTTAAAATTTCGACACGTACATGTAAGTTAGCTACCATTTTTTTTTCGACCAATTAAAAACTGAATTGATCATATTATGTATCGGAATCTTCTACTTACCTCGGTCGTAGATAATCATCATTACGTCTGCTGATGCTGCGTACACAAACACACACCACTCGCGGCACGTTCCACCCCCACGACTCGAGAGTCCATACGTTCCAATAATTTGCACATAAATCCGACAAATATGTTCAATGTCTTGCTGACAACGTTGAAACAATTTTACTTTGAATATTTAAATACTTTGACCAATTTTATACCCATTTAAATTGTGTAATTCTTGAAATCAACACTGACCAGTGTATCATATGTCCTGTTGTGTCAGCAAAATCTTGTTTTTTAAAGTTTGACACGTGTGGATGAGTCAACTAACATTTGTCCTATTAATTGAAATACTATATGCATCAACAAGGTCACCGTGTTAAAATGCAAAACTGACCAATGTATCATATGTTCTACTGCATCAGCAAAATTTTGGGTTTTTTAAAAATCTTCATATTTGCCGATAAATCAAATAATGTTTTTCTACTGCCCCCCCCCCTGTTTTTCCGCATGCTCGTCAAATAGTATGATTACA
This sequence comes from Mimumesa dahlbomi, assembly GCA_917499265.3. Taxonomy (NCBI): domain Eukaryota; kingdom Metazoa; phylum Arthropoda; class Insecta; order Hymenoptera; family Crabronidae; genus Mimumesa; species Mimumesa dahlbomi. Next base: position 974,558 of record OU824118.1, on the reverse strand, counting down.
TGTACCCCCCCTCCCCCCTTAAAAAATGCTTGTGCTATAACATGATAACTACACCCCCCCCCATCCTTGCGCATGCTATTGTATGACATCTCCCCCCCCCCCCCTCCTCCCCCAAAAAAACGCTCGTCCAAGAGTACGATGCCCCCCCCCCTCCCCCCGAAAAAACGCTCGTCCAAGAGTACGATGCCCCCCCCCCCTCCACCCCCCGAAAAAACGCTCGTCCAAGAGTACGATGCCCCCCCCCTCCACCCCCCGAAAAAACGCTCGTCCAAGAGTACGATGCCCCCCCCTCAGATTTTTACCCCTCACCCCCCCTCGCCTATGTCACAGAACCGGCCCATTATAGCTACTGAGTCATTTGTTCAGCACATTCGATCGTTAAGATTTTGGAAGTTTTTTCGTTTATGGCGGAGAAACCCTCCGCGCCCCATCTGCAATACCTTGCAAACTCTTACTTTCGAATGCTCAATAGCAATAGACGCATCGTAAAGTCAAAGTCAGAATGAGGCAAATCGTGCTGGAAGACCGACGACACGGATCACGGGAAAATACCAGCCTTCGGTCAGTACGAGTAACGGTCCCACATGACGTACCTGCATACCACTTGCAGTAGGTACTTGTGGGCCGTTCCCAAAATTCCGAAAACACCCCCGTTTCCCTCTGAGTGGCTATCGCAAAATCCTACCAAGGCCCAAGGGCCGCCCTGGGCAACTTGGAGGAGGAAAAGATAGCCACGAGGAACGGAGGGTGTCAAGGGATGAATCAGAATTTCAAAGACAACTGAACGAATCACATCAGAATTACACGCGACACGTCACACCAGTGACAGCACTTAACACTTCACAAAATCCGTTTCTTCTTATCTTGTTGTATTTCATATTATATTTTGTTATTTTTTGAAATAAGTTTTATTATTATATGTTTTTTAAAAATAAAGACTGTGACTGCACATCAGTGCTAAAAATCCAGTGTTCGAGCTTGATTACCCGAACATTGCTAGACTCTGAAATTCTCACCCACAGAGTTTCTGGGCCTCATCGTTTCTATGCCACGAGGTTCCCGGACTTCGACTCACGCTCCAAAGTTTCGAAATTTCTTAGTCTGCCCATTAGAACTAATTGAAAACGCAATCACGTAATGCACTTCAATGAAATGTTTGCCGGAAGTCATTCGCACTGTATGTTACATAATGATTATTTCGATGCATTATGAATTCCATCTGCCTTTACAGGCGTAGAATTAGACACACATTAGCGCCATCAGTACACGGCTCAATTAGTTGTTAACTGAATGGCGAATTTCTAGTTTAACGGCATGATGTCCAATGCTTTCTTTATTTCGGGTCGCGTGGCAATACGCCGGGCTTACCGTGCCGTATTTCATTTAATTATCAAGATACTTAAACCGTACACCGTGGATTCGTACCGATATTACACATAAGTACTGTTTTGTGTTATTTAGTAATATAAACGGATAGTGTTTCATCTCGAAATGCATTCGACTCTACATTTGTGAATATTATTCGAAATGTTGATCGTCCTGAGATTACAGATCAGGTTGATTAAACATTGTGTTGAGGACGCAATGAATGATCTCTTAAGCAATCAAAAATACCCTTTGTGCTGTTGGGCATGAAAGATGTTAATGACTTTCCATACGAATGCACAGTTACTTGGTTGGCCCATTAGTGGCAGTTTGTTTTGCATAAATCCGATTATCGTCGACGCATGAGTTCAGTTGTGACTCGGACTCCGAAGGAAAAGGATCCACAAGGATAAGTGGCGTGTAAGAGTAGCCACATTGTAAATTCAAGTGTATTAGTAAGTACGGCGTTCGGTCATGGTGGGGTGTTTTCGTGAGTCTTTCGGCTGTCGCGAAAACCTCATGGTGAAGTGCGATCGCGACACTAATCGCTGGGAAATGCCCAGCGCGCCAGAGTTCCTCCACGCTTCCGGAAACCATTGGAATGCAATGATATCTTATGAGTCTCTGGACTGTCACGGGATCCGCTCGAGAGGACTCACGTGACAGGAAGCGTTGGGAAATGCCGAGCGCGCCAACACATGTGTTAGTATCGGTGTCTTGATTGTCATGAGGATCCCGCCCGTGGGATCTCTACGTGACAATAAGCATTGGGAAATGCCGAATGCGCCAGCACCCACATGATAACGGAAACGTGAGAGCGTGGAAGAGCCTGAGACTCACTTAAACGCTTTCCGAACGTCCGAGTAGCCAGAACTTACGTGCGAAGGTCTACGGGGACAGGGAATTTGTTTGTTGCCCGTTTTATTACGGTCATATTATGCGCGCAGCGGGTCTACTAATCCGTTAGGCAGGTACTTACGTAACATGTCGTGGCCCGCGAACCGCCTTGTGCTGCAGTATCATGCCAGTTGTAGAATGGGATGTCCCACATTCGTTATCTCTATGGCGCGGGCGGTCAGGTCAGGCACATATTGCACGTGATAGACTTGTAAATTTGTTTTATAAATAAATGTTAGTGACTCTAAACTTTCCAATTTTCTACATTGAAAATTTTCTGCTTCCTGAAATTTCATATTCACGAAGTGTTTGACTAAAATTTCTATTTTGACAAGTTTATAGCCTGGACATTTCTGCGTTTTGAAATTTTTTAGGGAATACATCTCTGTTGCAACAGTACTGAGACTCTGAAACAAATTTATCCAATAAAATCCTAGTAGATCAATAAGAGATGAAACAAGTCAACATTTCTTATGTATTATTTTATTTTACAGTTTTATAACCGTGGCATTATCTCCAACCTTACAAAAAAATCGTCGAAAAATAATCTATTATAATTACTCATACCGTGCCAATCATGTAACAGCTCTCATTAATCGTAATCATTTATGTTTTAAGAAAATATCATATTCTACATAGTAATTTTGTATCAAGAGTTAAGGTCTTGACTCGGGCCAAGTACAAGTTTGAAGCCCCAGCAGATTTAACGTGTTTTTACCGATGTAACCATAAGGGGCAATAAACGACCCTAACGGTCGCCCGGCCACATGGCGAAGAAGACCAGGGAAAGTCGCTAATTAAAATATTTTAATACCTTCGGACGCGGTCAAAAAGTTCACCCTCCAGCACCGTTAGGTTACCTGGAAAACGGACTCATCGTTTTCCAGGAATCCTCTACGTCACACCATTTCCCACTCCATCTACACACCTACAGGAATTTCCCAAAAACTCAACCAATCACTCCATAGTCAATCCTTCGTTAACGCCTTCATCCCTTCCTTTCCACCCTCTACATACTTTTCCGGACATTTTCATTTTTTCGCAAGACACAGCAGAAACATTCAATCACTCGAGCAGATACAGCCAAACATTCATACCATCAATTACAAATTTCACCTCTCTGAGTAGCCCGTCAAGTCTATTTTACTCAGCGCTCAGTAGAGTCTCTACCCGATCATAAAGTATAGATTAATTGTTAGTTGTTGTATATTTTTGTAAGTTCGTTGTTTACGGTTAATAAAGTTTAAGTGTTAAAAATCAATCTCCTTCTTGGTGAAGCCTGAGGCAGGGTCCATTTTTTTTTACAAAATAACCTTTGCTCCGTTCACGAGTAACATCCGAATGGAGAGTGAACGACAAGTTCACTCATTCACCGGACGCACCGAACATACAATTCGGAAAGTCGTCCAAGAATCTACAACAAGAGTTCCCGACTGGTAGACCTGAACTACTCTATTCCGGAAGAATTAGATCGAGGTTTTCGGGGTATTCAAACAGCATTAAATCCGCATATTTCCCCCAAACTATGGTGATATTCTTGTAGGGGATGTCCACCCGAGTAATTTAAGCCTAACTACGAGAAGATCCATCAAGCCAATCGCGAGATATTTTGATCTAAAAAGTCGAGGTTTTTGTAAGAAACGTCGTCTTCATCCTCTCCTCCTTCTCCTTCGTCTTTTTCATCTCCAGCCTGTCACGCAGCCCGGTGCAAACCCTAACATTTGTTTCATACCATGCGACGATAATTTTTCTGCCGATAACGTAGATTTTTCTATGTAATCTGTTTGACACATGCTGGAAAAAATCAAGAGACAAGGTCTTGTCACGGACCAAATACAAGAGTCGCTTATTGGTATTCAGAAAATCTTCAAGGATTATCAATAATTTATAAATTTAACATAATGGTTTCTTAAATTGTAGAAAAAATGCATTTGATTTTTGAAACTTAGGCTTAACAATATATCGCAACAATACGCTTAAAACAGATTAAACGCCGACTTGTTTTCAAATGAATAAAAAATAAATTTAAAAATATTGAAAGCAAATATTACTTAAATGCCCGGTAAAATAATTAGAAATGTTTAGAATAAAATTAATGAGTGACCACGATTGGCGAAGACGCACTGAAATACTTGCTCTCGGCTGTCGCTACGGCTGCGCTCGGAGTGCGAGCGTGATAGACAGAAGCAAAGAAAATGAGGCCCTTATACTAGAAAAATTCAAATCATGTTAAATTCCGCATTGCTTTCTCGTCAGCCGCGCTCTCTCACATGCTTGCGTGGCCACGTCGCGTCGTTTGCTTGGCTAGTGCGAGCGCGACGAAGTGACAAAAAGATAGAGACAAAACGAAGTCTTTGTCAGTGTTTATATCCGGAAACACAGTACGCCACATCGAGAAGGAGTTATTACGAAAAAGAGGGAAGGGTGGACACCTTCGTGATGCACGCATTAGTACGTAAATCGGAAATTGTCAAAGTGTTATCAATAATTAATCTGTTTCATTTCTGAACTTCGATACATGTCAAAGGGTATCTTCAAATTTCTACAAGCTCTTCTTTAGTACATAATCAAATTGTTCTGTAAACAGGTCTTCCAAGAAAAAGTAGGCAAATTTTTTTTATCGGGTTATCCGGCTTTGTTAAATAATTTTTGTTACGTGCTTCGTATTGACACTTTACCATCTCGGCTATTGAATCTGCAAATTGTTTTTTATCTATTTGTAACAGTGTTATGATATTACTTAAACATTATTTTTTGTTCAAACCCGTCGTTGAAATATATGTAAGATTAACGGACATGATGACGTTGTTATACGTAAATCGAAAAATGTTTACAAGGATATACATTTGACCAAATTAAAGTTCTAAAAGTTAAAAACATTTTTTAGCAATACACACTATTACTTTAAATTTACCCCGTTCTCATACAACCATTTTCGTCCACTTCTGTGTTTATTATAATTTTCGAATTAAGAATTTAAAAACCAAACGTACAAATCCGTCACTATCTTGCTATAGTTAAATGTTTATTATTTTGCTAATTCCTTAAAATGTGTTTTCTTTTTCAATATCACTGACAATATATATGCAAGTCTTTCAACAATCTCTAACATGCTGCGAGAACCTTGTACACATGACCAGAAGCGTACCTAGATTAAATGTTTACTGTCTTCAGAAGGGTCTCTGATTTTTTTATTCACGTCTTCAAAGAATTTTTAAAAATTTTCAAATACATAATTCTGGTTACTATATTTTTTAAACATAAATAACATTTAAAGGATAATTTTTTACATTTTGCCACATTGTGATTGCAAAATTATTATAATAATGAGAAGTATTTCGATAAAAACATACTGTACTTTACATAATTCTACGAATGAAGTGAAATCCACAAAAAGCATCGAAAATGCAAAGCTATGGGCCAAGTATACAAGAGAATGTTACATTGGAATAGGTTGCTCATTAATATAAACTGCATTTTACACAGGATTTGAAATCAATCAAATGTGAGCAAGTACAAATTATTGTAGAGTAACGACACAATACTATCGCTAAGTAAATCTATTCAATTAACTAAATTTCCCAAAATATGGTGTCTTCTCATTTAATGAGTAAATCTGTTTACTGCTCTATTAAATGTACTTGGTGCCCCGCTTTTATCGAAGGTTCGATGGTAAAAAATACCTGTAGTATCAACTCCCCTAAGCTTAAATAGTTGGGAATGTGCGACATTAAAAGTGAGTTGCTAAAACACAGTATAAAGTGGGCTTCTTACTGTACAGAATGAAAGTCCTTTAAATATCTCACGTCGTTCCTTTTTAATTTATTTTAACATCAATTGTTGAAATACACTACAATATGTATATGTAATTTCCTCTCACACACATCCAGTTTGTTAACATATTAAATTAGAAATGTTTGTTACGTTACGTTTTGGACATCAAGCTTCGTAAAAAGCGGGCCACCAAGTACATTTAATAGAGCAGTAAACAGATTTACTCATTAAATGAGAAGACACCATATTTTGGGAAATTTAGTTAATTGAATATATTTACTTAGCGATAGTGTTGTGTCGTTGCTCTACAATAATTTGTACTTGCTCACATTTGATTGATTTCAAATCCTGTGTAAAATGCAGTTTATGTTAATGAGCAACCTATTCCAATGTAACATTCTCTTGTACTTGGCCCATAGCTTTGCATTTTCGATGCTTTTCGTGGATTTCATTTACAAGTAAAATCTAGAACATTCCAACCACGAAGCAGAAAAATCGGAGGTCCTGAAACAAAAATAATACATTGAAAAATAAACAATTTCCATGCTTCTTTCTAGGTATAGAAGCCTCATGGAACGTCCACCAAAGAAACTTGTCCTTACACCGTCATTGAACACAAAAAATAACAAATTTTTCGTATTCTTATAAATTTTTTTGGAGAAATTTAACAAACAATTCGTCGAACGTCATTTTAAAGTGTCGCGTCAATTGCTCAAATTTCGTCGATACATTCGCTTCTAAAATTCGCAAAACTATTCATTGAAAATGTTACGTTCCTGCGTCTTAGCGCCCTTTGTCAGTTCGATGCCAGGACGACGCACTTCATAAGCTCGTCAATTTTTTCAGGAAATAACACTGCGATCGTCTTGGCCGAGACTAGCAAATTGTATTGAAATAAATATATAAATCTAGTAGAGCCGTTGTGAATGTAAACTCCGAAACTTTTGAGACTAGAAAGTTCTAAACATCGGATTTCATGAGATACAATGGAAGCCTTGTCCACGAGGAAATGTAACCGTAGCACCAGACCCCGTTCAGGTCAAGAGACACTTGAAAGGGAAAGTTTGTCAGATCCTTTTCCAAGTGCATTCTCGATAAGGGTGTTTGGATGCATGATGACGTCTTCATTATTTTTCCCGAATACCGTTACAAACCGACGTACTGGGAGGGCCTAAAATCATGTATATTTTCGTGGTGCCCTTCGCAGTGAGCAGAAACTACTTCTTGGACTCTACGTCGATACCAAACTTCAGGACTTTATTTCGACTTTTCATTCTTGAACCGCGACTCTGACGTGCGTCATCTCAGTCTTTTCGAATCTTGCTCAAAGTGGAGTGTAAAGTGAAAGTACTGATCTACATTAACAATAAGTTAGATTAGAGTTTAAAATTTTAAAACTCCAACAGAAGGTTTAGCGTTGTACCTCGGCCCGAACATTTTAAAACCGTGAACCGTTATTTAACCTACAACCTATACCTTTACGCTAAGTCAAAGTCAATTCTGGACAAGTGAGTAGTTGGAGGCGAGTGAGCGTACAATGAAATTAGTTGAATCGCAACGTAAACTGAGATTCGCAGGAATCCCATCAACTCTTAATCCGGATTGGAACGAAAAAAGTCCTTATAGGAATTAATCAAGGGCGAGTGAGTGCTTGGTGAATCTTGTACGGAGTCAAGTAGTAAAGTTGCGGGGAAACTTATTATATTGTCCCTAACTCTAGTGGCAAAGAGAACTCGCAGGCCTACCAAATGAAATGTTAAGTGCCTTAAAGGCGGTCCGGGATTAACTACCCAAACCGAAGAATCTATATAACAAATCCGAGCAACATGTCAGTGTCGGCGAACTTAAATACAAAATTGCAGAAGATTATAACCAGTGTCAACTATCAATTAGCTTGACATCGTCTTTATTCGACCTCACCCCTTCATCTTCACCTTTCGTCTGTAGTACGACTCAGCCTCGTCCCGAGTAAATTGGTCTGACCATTGACTCAAAAGGGGGCTCTTTGCTCTGGCTTTGCGAAACGAATCGAAGGCGCACCGATTCCGTAACCCCAACGCGTAACGAATAGTCAAGACGTAACAAATATATACGCAAAAACATTCCGGTTGGAGGTCTAATTATGTGTATCTTGTGCTACTGATTGTTAGTGCGCAATACTATACAGGGGAATAGTTTGTCCGCTAACACTAGGTTTACCACGAGTTTTTATACATAAATATAATATACTATTATATATACCTATTTCTATCAAAAGTTTCTCCGAAATCAGAAGGCTGAAAAGATTAGATTTGCGATTATACATATGTCTTATAAATGTGCATAAAAATTAATAAAAATGTTCTAATAAAATACGGCAAGAATTTTCTTGAACAAAATTTAACGAAAAGTTTTCTCGTAGAGGTGAAAATGACCCTTTAGTAAGCCTAGTGTTAAATTTCCGTAAATAGTGCGTTATCAATATTATTTCCGTGTCGTGAGAACATTTGAAATCAACGTGGCTCTCATGTATGTACATACATACGTATGCTATCTCATGTATGTAGATTAACCGGTCATCTTTTTTGCTGCTTAGTGTACGTACGTATAAGAATCGCATGAATACTGGGGTGGATATTGCATTGTGTGCAAACTTTGAGGCATTTCGAGAATTTGGAGCTTTAAAATGTGAGTGAAAGAAATTCCGCGATCATAAGTTTTAGTAAATACAATAAGTACGTTTCGAAAATTATAGATGGTGACATTTCTTGACTTGGAAATTTCATTGAAAAAGGTTAATTGAAAATCCTCTGCGGTGCAATTTCTTCAATTCGGAGTTCGAAGGGATTGAAATTTACCCGAAAATCTGATTTCTTCGCATCGATGTAATGTATCTGAGTTGATTTTTTTACGCATTCGAGGTTCTTCGCGTCGATATTTCCAAATTTTTACGCTTTGATATTTCTAGCCATTCAAATTTCTACTTTCTGATATTTGTCCCGAAAATTTCGGGAATTTCAAATTAATTGCAAAATCTTCACATATCAATATATTCGAAAATTCCTTTGTTGAATTACCTCGTTATAATTCACACAGTAAGTGGATAGAAGCCACGAATTTTTTTGTAAAATTTATTTTGCCTCCGTGCGGAAATGCTTCAAAGTGTAAGTATCGTTTCCGGAGATGAATTAGTTCACTAATTTATGCGGCAGTGTAAGCATGTTGGAATTTCAGTGTCGTGTGGAAAGATTTATCCTTCATGTAATTTTCCCGGCGATGTGTCCGTTTACTTTAAGACCACACAGGAACGTCGGATAAGACGTTCTAACAGGATTCTTCTTTTCACCCAGGTAATTCACAGAAATTACGATTAATTAAATGCGCACGTCAAATGATTTTATCGCTTCATATCGCAGTCTGCTATATAACACAGAGCAAACGCATACGTGCTCACGTAAACTAATTTGAACGCATGCATGTGTATATAATTTGGTTTACCCACATTCACTTATTGTTAAGTAAAGTTGACCATTTTTTTACCTTTTAGTCGACACCCGATATATCAGTTTTTACATAAAAACTTAACAATGGAAACAAGTTGAATCGAAACTGCATAAAAGTTACTGTGCTTTCGAATTTTTACGTATTTAAACTTTAAACTTTGAAATTTCTACGCGTTGAAGTTTTTACACCTTAAAATATTTATCCACCAGAACTTTCACGCTTTCAGAATTCGGCATATTCAAACTTGTACATTTTGAGAATTCGACATGTTTAGATTTCTAACATTTGAGAATTCGACGCATTCAAATGTTTATGTATTGAGAATTCGACGCAGTCGTATCTCTACGCTTCGACACTTCTGCGTATTCAAATTTCTACGATTTGCATTTTTAAGCGCATACATCTATGGGATATGAAACTCTGTATTGGATGATCAAGAATTGTGAAAGAAAAGTATTTCGACTGAGTGTCAAGAGCAAGCGAAGAGTGTTTTGATCAAGTGGCCACGCAAGGTGTGAAAAAAAAGTGTATGGATCGTGCGACAGTTTTTCCGTTGAATGTTTAGAGTGACTGTTTAGACTTAGAACGTGAAAGAATGCGTGTGACCTGTGACCGAGACCAGTGCGTGCCATGAGTGTGTGAATGCGTGAGTTCATCAGTGAGAAAATGGAAAAGTGTGAATGAGTATGAAAAAGGGCGTAAGGGCGATGCCGCGAGGATTCGTCGTCGTGATTTTTGAGAGAGAGGATTCGTTGTGTAGAGCTTTGTAAGAGAGGATCTTCTGAGTGAGGGTTCGAGATTCTAATTAATATTAATGTAGGAAAAATATTGAAAATGATTAGTTTGGTTGGTTAAAATCTTCGGATGAGCCTCGAAGTTTGAAAGAAATAAAATGATTAGGGTTTGATTCTCGAAAACTCACACGACTCAATGTTTCACTAATTAAACTATATTTAAATGTTCACTTAATCTACTCGCGAAAACACTCACAAAATGCACACTCTGTCCTTTACTCGCAAGACTTGTAAAACTCTACTCGCTAATACTCTCACAATACTCTCGCAAAACGTCACACTATACCCCCACGCGCTCAACTATCATTCTCCTCGCTCTCCCATCATTCGCTTCCTTATACACGCATTTTTTCTTTCTCACTCGTCATTCGCTTGCACTCGCACTTCATTCCATCTCACTCATTTTTTTTACTCTCTCACTCATACTTATCCCTTATACCTAGGACAAGGGCCTACGGACCGCCGCCGAAGAGTCGACCGGGTTTTCCCATGAAAAAGCCCATGACTCTTCAACCGCTGCCCTTGTCCACCATAAACTTTCATACTTTCTCTTTCAAAATCTGACATTTGGCAGACACTCGCTCATGCACTCGAAAACACTCATTCCGCTTATTTCTAAACCCCACATTAAGGATTAGATTAATAAAACCGGTTAACACAGAAGCAACTCAATACAACAAATGTTCCTAAATAATTACTACTAGTAGAAGGTAACATCCCATCTAACATCTTCTTCTACACATCATTTGTTTACGCTTTGAAATGTGAGTGCATTTGATGTTTTTATACTTAGAGAATTCCAAATATATATAATATGTAAATTATTAGATACACATATAATAGAATAATTACTCTAGTTTGCAAAAATGTACTTCTACAAAATATCAAGAATTCTTCAGTATTTTAACAATCGTGACCCGATATATCGGCGTTTCCAACAGTTGCAGGAATTACATTGATACGATATGCCTGCTTCTCAAATAGTATGAACATGCGAAAGAACCTGTGTACATGTTGTTGTTACGTCCTGGCTATGCGTCACGCCTCGGGGTTGTGATAATGATACACCTCCGATTTGTTTCGCGATAGTCAGTGGTTTGCCCCCTTTTAATTCAATGGTCAGCCCACTTTACTCGGGATGGGGTTGAGTTGTACTACTGTCAAAATGGTGACGATGAAGGTGGTGAGAATGAGAAACTGGATAGTTTTCTTTGTTTACTTATATATTTAATTGAATATCTCCGTTAATTGGACCCGACGTTGAAACTTATCTTTTACTGTGGTAGCGGGTACGGCCATGGGGGCCAGAATACCATCAGGTGCATAAAATTGTATTAATGATCCTGCGCTAATCTACTCGAATGAAGCCCGGATCTCGGCTTCCTTTAATCTGAACGATCCCAGATGTACATCAACTATAGCACCCTCGTCCTCCGAATCCACAATACCTATGACGTCTGGAGGGGGTAGAATGTTTGATGGAGATACCTCCCCGGTGAGGTGAACCTCCTGAATCTTATCCTTCGTATACTTACTTTTAAGCGTTGCTGCCAATTTCTTAACTTTTCCTATCTCTTTCTTTGCCTCCTTCTTGTGTATTTTGGGCCTTTTTGCGTTTTCCGGATTTGGCCTCGGGGATTCGGCTGTTTTGGGGGCTTTCCCAGTGTCTAACGAAAAGCCCGCTGTTTTTCCTTCTTGTTAATGTCGGGTCCACCTTCACCGCTTGTTCTCACTGTACTTTCCACGAAGAAGACCGACACTTTCTCTTTGCCACTGGTGGGTGTCAGGAAATTTAAATTAGTTTCCCCGCATATTAACTACTTAAATCAGTACAAGATTTACCAACGCTCACTCGCGTCTGAACTATTCACTTGATCAGAGTTGACTTCGACTCAGCGTTAGGTATAGGTAGTAGGTTAAATTAGGGTACAGGGGTTTGGAATGTATGGGCAAAGCTACTGAAGTAGACCTTCTATTGGAATACGAATTTAGAAGCTCAATTCAACTCACTGTTAGATTTTTAGTTAATCAGCAACTGGTTGCGCTTCTACGGCTGGATTTTGCTGAATCGACGTTGACCGCTGATGATCAATTTCACTGAATTTAGCACAGAAACTTCGGTAACAGAGATGACGCACGTAAGAGTAGCAGTACAAGAATGCATTTTTTTGTCGGAGGGCACCACGCTTAAATACAGAGTTAGGGTCCTCCCACTACATCGGTTTCTAACGTATTTTCCGGGCAAGACAATGCAGCCTTCTTCTGGCAACCTAACACCATCAGCAAGGGAAAGTGTTCAGAAAAATATTAGTCTGTACGTTAGGGCGTGCTATTTTCCGTCCTTTCAAGTGTACCCAAGCTAGCACTGGGTCTAGTGCCAAATTTACATTTTCACGAGTACAAGGCCTGCATTGTATCTGAGGAAATTCATTGTCTGAAAACTTTCTCTTTTGAGAGACATCGTGTTTATAACTCTAGTGACTTCAACTACTTTGTGTGTTTTCCCGATGCCACCTGCCAGTCTCGACCAGGGCAATCGAAATGTGTTTTTTCTAGAAAAGGATTTATGATTTGAAGTGCTTCGTCCTCGCCCTGAACTGACGACGGCATCGAGACTCGGGGACGTAACATTGTTTTATTTTCGAAATTCTAATTCAAAAGTAGCAGAATATGCCTCGGTTCCGAATTTTAAACTCGTGATGCAAATAAAGTTGTTTGTGTTGTTAATTCTATTGTTGAATACCTTTTTTGTAAACATACATATTATTATATTTGAAAATAAGATTTATTAGTATTTAATATTATTCTGCAACAACAAATCTTTATTTTACACTATTAGAAGAACCTGACAAAGAGCACAGAAATAACGGTGATAATAAAATAATCATCTGAAATGTTCTGAGTATATAAATTAAACGCAAGCAGCATTCCATTTAATTAGGTTTCTAAATCAATAACGTTCAAACCATAATAACCAGTTTTTCTATAAATACCGTGGATCTTGATGAGACAAGTAATTACAAATGCAACTTATTTTAATATAAAGTTAAGCAAAACGTTCTCGTTTGCGATAAAATATCGTTGTCATCCGCGAAAACTTAGGTACGTTCATTTTTCCTTCACACATCTGGAATTGTGCGTAATTTTCGTCAGTCCTCCCGTCTGACATGAGATTACATGGTAAATAAAATTCCTTAATATCCTTTTGCTGCGATGCTGTTTAACTGAAATACACTCTTGCCACGCGGCTAGACTTAAATCTCCAGTTAGCAACAATACACGAACATGGTTATCGTATATTCCGTGGTAGTTATAATTTCCGTAACTACTTGCGCGGATAATAACATTGAAACAGCAATTTTCCAACGACTTGATGTACATACTGTGGGATGTGAAATTCTTAATTGCGTGAGTGTAAGAATGATTGTTGAAAGAACACCCGAGGGCGTATGTTTTTCAGGGTGGTCGAGTGTGGGGTTTTAGAAAACAAGCGGAATGAGTGTCGTGAGAATCCGAGTGTTTTCGAGTGCATGAGCGTGTGTCTGGCAAATGTCGTTTTTACGAAAGTGAAAGTTTATGGTGGACAAGGGCAGCGATCAAAGAGCGACCACCATGTGGGTTTCCTTGGGAAAACCCGGTCGACTTTTCGGCGGCGGTCCGTAGGCCCTTGTCCTAGGTATAAGGGATGACTGTGAGAGAAAAAGTGAGGAAAGCGAATGAGATAGAATGAAGTGTGAGTGAAAACGAACGAAGAGTAAGAAAGAGAGAAAATGCATGTATAAGGGAGTGAATGATGTAAAACGGGCAGAATGAGAGTTGAGCGCGAGTGTGACGTATAGCGGGAATATTAGAGAGTTTCTGGATTCATCGTAGAGTGTTGAAGATTTCTGAGTGAAATCGAGTTCTTCTGAGTGAAGAAGCATAGAGTTTTTGTAAAGAGTTGATTTGTGAGTGTTAGTTGAAAGCCCACGTGCGTGAGCGGCTTTCCAACTAATTAATATTAAGTATTGATTTAATTAATAAAGCTTGATTAAGTAGAAACAATTCAATACAATTTATGTTTTCTGAAAATTACCACTCGTAGAAGAATAATCTCATAAACAACATCTAAATCTTCTACAATACGTTGCACCGTGCGTTGGGTTCCAGTTTCTCTGTCGTAAACAGAGATTTTTAATGAAACTATTAATTGCGGGAACGAAACGCGATATCGTTGTTTTGAAGTAGAAGCTAGGAAATCGTGAATTTAGATTTGATTACTTTGGACCGCGGAAACTTCCGAGCGGAGAGGTTTCGAAAAGTTTGAACGCGATGAAACTGCGAAGAATAATTAAGACACTACAAATTGCGTATTATGTCTTGACTATTTGACGAACAACAATTTTTTGAAATCGAGATAATTACGATGTCTTGAGTCCTCGGTTATCATAACACCAATACAACAATATTAGCCCTGATAACCACGGCGTGAATCACTAACTTACGAAGGTCTATTACTGCTGGAGGTGCTGAAACAATCGTAAATTATTTGCTACTCTTCTGGAGAGTGTACTTAACTAATTACGTTCGAAGCGAATTGATTTTTAGGTCGCTGATGTCAGTTAGAGAACCTAATTAGCATACAGATTTATTTGTGTTACCATCCTTCATTTCCATCGATGTCTGTTTACTTAAAAAAATTAACCGATTTCGTGTTACTAATATGTTTCTATTCAAATACATTTAGTATAGCTTTGCACTACTTACTATGCTTGTATATTATTGAATATTTGTTATTTATTCATTCATACAATTTCTGATATAGGTATTTGTGACATATGTATATAAAGAATAATTTTCATTTTAGAACGTTTTTACACTGATAGTCATGCGTTGTAAAATTTGATTGCATACAAATCTTTACACTTTGAATGATGTATGTGTCATCATTTTTACGCTTTGAATACTCTGTTCTAGCATACAAATTTGTATGCGCAAAAGTTTCTATACGTTAAATTTACTGCGCTTAAAAATCATCACGTACAAAATTGTTGTGTCGGAAAATTTGCACGCATTGAACTTTTCACGCTTTAAATTTCTACGCATTAGTAATTCTAGAGTGACGAGTCAGATATTGCGACTCATTAAAATTTATACTTTTTAAAATTGTCGAACACGGGAACTTCTGCACCTTGAAATGTTTGGCTAGTTCAAGCGCCAATTTTTTGAAATATCTACGCTCAGATTTTTTGCTTTTTAAACGTGAAATAACCTTCAAAATTCTCAGTAAATCTTTAAATGCAGATTAAAATTTAAAACCGTGCACATCTTCAATTTGACGACCGTAAAAGTCAGCACAAAGTTGGCCAATTTTTCCATCTCCAAATACGTGCCACAGGAATAAAACTTTCATTACCTGTTTCGTTTACCATTGGAGTTCCTTACTAGCACGTTAAGGGGTTAGGCCACTCTAGAGACCGAAAAAATAGCCATTTTTAGGATTTTTTTTTCAGAAGTACTACAAAATAAATCGGGATTCCAATAAAGAGTATTTATTATACATATCAATGACTATATACAGTAATTTTTTTAAGGCGATTAATTTCAAAATGGCGGCTGTACCAGTAGTTTTGTAATGACGTCTCCGTTGTTTCAGGGTCCACGAACGGACAAATCAGCTCCTGTAATTTTTTAATTATAAAAAACCAATTTTGTTTTGTTATTCTATATAATAGCTGCTTTATCAGTACGTAGGTTTTTTTCGATATATTAATTTTTGGCCAAATGACGCACTTCTAAAGTGGAAAATGAATAATTGGCCTAAAAAATCATCACTTAATTGCTAATAACTAATGAACTATGCAATGTATAAAAAAATCCTACGTACTGATGTAGACAATGTATTTTTCGAGATATGTTCAAAATTTCAAGTGTATCGGATGAAAATTGTCTGAGTTATGTTGCCGTTAAACTTAAAAAACGTGGTTTTGAGATATATGCGTTTGAAGTTTTCAGTAGTAGAAAATCATGAATAATTTTGCAATACCTTTAATCTGCGATGCCTGCACCATACAATTGGCCTTCCAGATTATCGTCCTGCTCTTGCTTTTCTTTTCTTCTCGATCTTGAAGCGATTCTTGCCTCTTTTACCCGTTCAGACAGCGATCTCTCCGCATGCTTTATGCGCTGTCTGTCAATTTCCAGGCACATTTCATAGCTGTTCGGGTCGATTTCCAAGTCCATTGCCTGCATTATGTGCAGAATTGAAGAGAACCCGTCATTGTATATACAAATTGCAATTTCCGTCGCCACATCTAAAACTGCTTTTCCACTCGAAGTGGATTTCGGAGCCAATGCCCACACAGTCGAATTGAAGCTTTCGTTCCTATTTTGCGTGTAACCGCCGATGCAACGAGTTAGAAGATTTTCACTGGTCAGTTCTTCATAGACTGGTGTGTTAACTTCAGAGACTTCAATTGGAAGAGCTGGCTTATATTTATACTCAGTCAAAGTATTTGTAGCTTTAGCTCGTTGCAAGGAGCACTATGAATCCTGTCCAATAGGACATTTGTCGTGCTGCGGTTTGTCATCAGTCGATAATTTATGATCCAGTGTAGCCCATATACTGCTTTTCATGTTCTCAACTGAATCACTGTTTCTACGAATTGCTAATCCGTAATAAATACATAGCACTTGCAAATTAATTTGCCCCTATAATCGCTACGAGACAATCGCACGAAGTTTGTGCATCGATAAAAATGAGCGTTTGTCGACTAACCTCTTTCTCGAATGCTTGGCTGAGCCTAAATAACTGAAAGAGACGTTCGGCAAGTCTAAACTTGACTAAACTAGTCGAAACGACAAATGATTTCAATAACATGTACCTGGTCCGATACCCTAATGTACTTTACCTCGAGCGCTCACAAAAGGAGTCCAGGCGGCCTCGTACTAAAATTTGAAAACCAAGTATTTAGAAAATTTTCCCGACCATAACCTTTTAGGACATCATTTTTGAGGTCGCAAAGGACAATTTAAAATTAAAAAAAAAAATGTTTTTTCAAAAATTCTAGAGTGGCCTAACCCCTTAAGGGGCCTCACCACCAGCGGCATTGCAAGGGTTTAGCTCATATGTTGTAGCGTTCGCATTCTTCATCCGATTTTAATAAACTTGGGATCATTTTAAAGATAAAGGATGAATGCACGAGATGATAGAACAGATTTTCGAAATTCGGTCTCTTTCTATATGAAAATGAACCGAGAAAATTACTGATTTTCAAAACATTTTTTCGTATAGAAAGAAACGGAATTTCGAAAATCTGTTCTGTCATTTCGTGCATTCATCCTTTATCTTTAAAATGGTCCTAAGTATATTAAAATCGGATGAAAAATGCGTACGCTACGATATATGAGCTAAATCCGTGCAATGTTCCGGGTGGAGAAAGTAAGGTACTATCAAGAGACAAGGTCTTGTCTCGGGCCAAGTACGAGAGAAGACTCTTGACTCTATTCCGGAAAGATTAGATCGGGGTTTTCGGGGTATTCAAACGACATGAAAGCGGCAAATTTCCCCAAAAGTGCGATGATATTCTTAGAGGCAGCATCGAGACGAGTCGATTGAGACTAATTACAAAATCATTGGTCCACCCAGTAACGAGATATTTGATGTCAAAAGTACGTCGTTTTTATGCAATAAGTCGTCTGCTTCGTCTTTTCCAGTGTCACACTTTCGACTATGCGAGTTCTGTCGGTGTCAAACCGAACTAACAGATTTTCATACCATGCGACGATAATTTTTCTGTCGGTAATATAGATTTTTATATGTAATCTGTTGGAGACATCGGGAAAAATCAAGAAACAAGGTCTTGTCTCTGGCCAAGTACAATCAACAGCATAAATGGTTTCACTGCGGGGTACGGGGTGCGCGCGGGTATCCACACTGTTAATGCTTGTTTCACCTAGGTGATTTTCGTGGCCTCTCTTTCTAATAATTCGTTTCTCTCTCTGACGTGTGTTGCAACATAGTAACAAGTGATAACAACTACTTCATCTCTTTCTTTTCGTCGCTCCGCCGCACTCATTCTATCGAGGCACACGGACTTAGGTCCGATAGGCATGTGTGAGAGCGCGATCGTCAATCCAGGAAGGCATCAAACGCAGTTTTCGCCATGGTCCGAATTTTTCTCGTACAAGAGCCTCTCTTTCCTTCCTTCCGTCTGTCGCGCTCGCACTCCGATCGCGGCTCACAGACGATGGCCGAGCTCACAAAGGTGTGTCGGTGCGCCTTGGTCGTACTCGATCGTTCATTCGCATTCTTTTGGACATTTCGAATTATTTTATCGGACATTTAATATTTCTTGCTCATTTTCGATCCCTATGATAGGATTTTCAATAAATTGATATAGTATGACAATTATATGTTTTTCAATTATTTATTTAAAGTTACAATATTGTCTCGGTAAATAAGGAATAAATTTCGCGAAATATTGAATTCTGAAGATTAATATAATGCGAAATGAATGATTAAGAAACATCTAATTATAATTCCATTTCTATTTAATTAAAATTCAGCGACACAGTAGGATCAAATATTGGACATAAGTGTTAAATGCCCGATAAAATGATAAGAAAAATGTTTCGAATAAAATGAAAGAGTCGCCGCGGCCGGCAAAGACAAACCGTCGCACTTGCTCTCGGCGATCCTAGTGCGAGCATTGCGAGCGCGACAGACAGAACGAAGAAAAGAAAGGCTCTTATGCAAGACAAATTCGGACGATGATGAATTCCGCATTGATACCTTTCTCGATCGTCAAACGTGCTATCCACATGCTTGCTCGGCCCACGTTCGTGTGTTGGTCTAGCGCGAGCGCGACGGAGCGACAGAAAGATAGAGACAAAGGATGCAGTCGAATGTATTGTTGTTGATATCCCGAGCCATAGTACGCCACAATGAGAACGAATTATACGAAAGATAGAGGAAGAAAGACACCTTCGTCATACACGCATTAGTACGTAATTCAGAAAATATCAAACTGTTATCAATAATAATTTAATATAATGGTTGCTTAAATTGTTATAAAAAGGTATTTAGTTTCTAGAACTTCGATGCATGTCAAAGCGTCTCTTCAAATTTCTACAAACTTTTTTTTAGTACGTAATCAAATTGTTCCGTAAACCGGTCTTCCATGATAAAGTCAGCAAATTTTGCTGAGTCTGTCCGAAACGTGTAGTTATCGGTACTGTTAATAAATTTTTGTTACATGTTTTGCATTGAAACTTTACTATCTCGGATATCGAATCTCTAAACTGTTCCGTATCTGTTTATAACAGTGCTATGATATTACCTACACATCTTAACAATGATATTAGTATATTTTTCTGCAGGTATATTGTAAAATTAGATCAGCAGATGCCACGGTAATAAAGAAATTCATGATTTCAAAAAAAAATATTTTTTCTTCAAATAGATTGTTGAAGTATAGGTACGTTTAGAAGACACGATGACGATGTTGTACGTAAATTGAAAAACATTTGCAAGGATATACATAGGACATTCTTCATCAATTCATGCAAACAATTATTTAAAATTTAGACATTTTTAATTAGATGGTTTTTGTGTAATTAAACCGTTTGTGTACACTTCTATGTTTATTATAATTTTTTAATTATGAATTCAAAAACCAAACGCATACAAATCCTGCACTATCTTGCAATAGTTAAATGTTTAAAATTTTGGTAATTCCTACATATGTATTTCCTTTTTCAATATTACCCACAATATATGCAAGTTATTAAACAATGTCTAACATGCTGCGAGAACCTTGTACAATTAATCTGAAACCCACCTATAGAGTGAAATTTTCCTGGCTTCAGAAGAGTTTCTGATTTTTTTGTATCACTTCTTCAAAAAACCTTTGGAAATTTTATAAATACAGAATTCTTATTACTATATTTCTTAAAAGGAAATAACGTTTAAAGAAAAGTTTGGTATATCCCTTCATATCATCATATATCATCATCATATCACCATATTAATCAGATCCGTTTATTCCATTATTTTCCGACATTCTTTTATTCCTTCATTCCTGTATACCCTTATTTATTCCTTGGTACCTGCATTCCCTGATTTCTTTATTCCCTTATTGCTTTAAAAGCAAGTATTTTAATAAAAGCAATACTACACTTAACAATATTCTACGAATGAAGTGAAATTAGTAAAAAGCATCGAAAATGCAAAGGTATAGCGGGCCACCAAGTACATTTAGTCGAGCACTAAACAGATTTATTAATTAAATGAGAAGACATCATTTTTTGGGAAATTTAGTTAATTTAATATATTTACTTAGCGATAGCATCGTGTGGATGCTGTACAATGATTTGTACTTGCTCGCATTTGTTCGATTTCAAATACATCGTATAATGAAGTTTATGTTAACGAGAAAGCTATTCCAAAGTCACATCCTCTTGTACTTGGCCTATACCTTTGCATTTTCGATGTTTTTTACTGATTACATTTAATAATGAAATCATACATTCATTGCCGAATAAAGCGGGCTTGAATTATTTAACTAGCTTAACTACGCTTGAATTACAATTTCACTTAATTGCGTTCCCTTGTGTTAATTATCTGTTTTTCAGTTTTACATTTTAAGCTATATGCACTTTGTTGAAGGTTATTAACGACTAGATATGGTCGGGTGAGATTTAATTGCGTTATTCTGTTTTCATCATCTTGTTTAATTGGTCCATTACCTATATGTATTTCTTTCTGAAGGTACTTATTTTTACAAATAATTTATTTATTTATTTATTTATCCGATTTTAACGATTAATAGCTGTTATTCGTTACGTATGTATAATTCTAAGGTGATATTATTTCTGCTATCGAACTCCGTTTCACAATGAATTTGGTTGTATAAGAAGTATTACAAGAAACTCGTTAGAAACTTCGTGCATAATCCTTAAACGTTTACGGTGAAATAAGTAAATAATTAATGCTCGTAAATATTTCTACATATAGATGAAGGATATGTATATGTATGTATTAGGGTGGGTCAATAAAATCGATTATTTTATTTTTAAATTACACAGAAATTTGGTTCGTAGACACCTCTAGAAAACTCTCAGCAAAGCTGAGTTCTTAATTTTAATGGGAAGGTGCTCCGCATTATAGTTTTATATTTTTTACGCAGTCCTTTAGAAAAAAATTCATATCTTGCTCATAACTTTACCGATTTGCAAAAGTAAATATATAATTTCGTAGGAAATTGAACGCTGTACAAAAAAGGAGTCTTATATTTTTACCGTCAATCTCACCATTTAGATGATATTGACAATTGAACTTTGATGATTTTTAGACAAATTTGATTTTTGCTTATGAATTCAATAACTCGCGAACCAATATGAATTATGAAACGTGCAAACGTCATTTTGTAGGAAATTTAATGCCCTACAAAAAAGTTCTCATATGCTTAGTTGATAAAATTAAGCGTTTAAGAGATATTGACGACGAATATTTGATTTTAAGAGATATTCGTTGTCAAATATCTCTTAAACACTTAATTCTATCAACTAAGCATATGAGAACTTTTTTGTAGGGCATTAAATTTCCTACAAAATGACGTTTGCACGTTTCATAATTCATATTGGTTCGCGAGATAAAAAATTCATAGGCAAAAAACAGATTTTTCTTAAAATCATCAAACTTCAATTGTCAATATCATCTAAATGGTGAGATTGGCGGTAAAAATATAAGAGTCCTTTTTTGTAGAGCGTTCAATTTCCTACAAGTTTATATATTTACTTTTGCAAATCGGCAAAGTTATGAGGAAGATATGTATTTTTTTCCTAAAGGACTGCGTAGAAAATATAAAACTATAATGCGGAGGACCTTCCCATTAAAATTAAGAGCTCAGCTTTGCTGAGAGTTTTCTAGAGATGTCTACGAACCAATTTTTCTGTGTAATTTAAAAGAAAAAAAATAATCGATTTTTTTGACCCACCCTAGTATGTACATATGTATAACGTTAGGTCAGAAATGATAGCCATGAAATTCATATTCGCACAGAACAAATAGTATTAACCATATTTTATTTCTGGAATTGCGTGGAGCAAAAAACAACTGTTCATCCTGGACCGCGAGTGAAAATCGTACAACACATTTTTAATATTTCATATTTCCAAAAAATGTTATCTTTGAATGCAAAGCACGTAGGTTTTATTTATGTTCAAGTCAACATTGATTAAATTCAAATTGTATAAAGAAATTTTATACTTGACGTAGTAGAGGAGATTTTGAGATGCAGGGACACCAATGCGGAAAACATTTTGCAATCACGTTTTGTATGAAGAATCCTGATAACATTTTTCTTTAAAGTGTAAATTGCAATAAAGTTCCAGAATGTAACAACTTTTAATAAACTTTATTTAATTTTTGAAGGCGCACAAGTTTTAAAGCACAGAAATGTGCAAACATAAAAATTTCAAAGCGCTAAAATTTCTACCCCTGGAACTTTTAATCGGCAAAATTTTCAAAACATAGAACTTTCGGGGCGTAGAAATTGTGAAAACGGAGAAACATGAAGGTATAGAAATTACAACGCACAGAATTGCGTGAAATTCGAAATTCCAAAAGTTTGAGAAACTACAACTTTCAAATGACAATGATTCCAATGCGTAAAAGATTAAACGCATTTAAATTTCACTTGTCGAAAAATTTGAGACCCTATCTATTTTGAACAACTAGAAGTTTCGACGTACGAAAAATTTAAATGCTGAAAATTCCAGAACATAAAAGTTGACACCATCGAAATTTCAATGCGCGGGATTTCTACTAATTTCAAACTCCAACCCACAGATATAACAAGTAAAGAATCTTCCTCGACCTACAAATTTAAAAAAAATCGAGAAAATTCATTATTCTGAACCCTCCTATCAACGTATGAAGCTAGCCTAATCGTATTTCGTATGAAATCTAATAAAACGCAGGTTTCACACTTGTCCTTTCCCATGAAAGAGAATTTTATCGAGAAATCAATTCCTTCCACCACGTAACATTTTACCAATACACGTGAATTTGCGACCGGCTTCGGCTATGCGCGATATACTCGTATGTGCGTTATTCACGTTCGTCTTAAAAGGAACGTAATTTTTTATGCTTGTTCGACCGTGAACAAACATTCCCACGATCGAAGAAAATACAGATTTTAGAAAACGCGCAACACAGGACCCATTGTCCACCACTTGAGTGCACGTGGGCCCGAAGGCCCGTGTGCAACCCATAAATTAAACGCCGAAGTCGAATTTCCGGACCTCCTAGCGGAGGGTAGAAAGAAAATTTACCATTCATTGATCCTTGAAAACTACAAAGGAAAAAAGATTAGTTAGTCAGTCTCCGAATAACCTCGCGACCGTACGGACCTGCGCGGAGACATTGTACCCGCACGACGCGAATTCAATTATTATATTGACGGTGAAATTGTACTGTGCAGTCAACATTGCTCCTCCCGTGTGATAGTGATAGATATAAATAAATCGTATATGTAAAGGCTACCGTGGGTCTAGTCATATGCGGATTCGAGGAGCTACCGACTCCATCACCTTCATACGTATATGTGGACTACGCTTCCCATATGCAAGCGGATCCCACCTATGTAGATTCTACCAAGGATCTAGTCATAGGCGGATCCGAGGAGCTACCGACTCCAACCTCTTTCATACGTGTATGTGGACTACGCTTTCCTTACATAAGCGAATCCCACATATGTAGATTCCACGGAGCCCACCTTCACTGTAACATTTCGAACCTACTAAAATATTATATTTTAGACATTTAACGTTCATCCCTCACTTATCGTTTTACGGATAAGTAATACTTTGTAATTTCCTGGGGTTTTTTATGCCACACGGCTTTTTCCCCAACGAGCCAATAAATGTTATTAACTTTGCGGCTCAATTGATTGATTTCATTTCACGACTACCTTCAACTCCAATTCTCCTCTGAATTAATTTTGAAACACGGAATTTCTTCGTGTTGAAGAGATTTCGACGAAACAATGCTCGTTCAAGAAAAATGCCAGACGGCGGCGCCCGATTTTTCTAGCAACATATTTTCAAGCTATTTTTCTTTTTTTTCTGTCCGCGTGACTGATAACAGCTGTTAATTACGAGCATAACACGTTTCGCTCGTTATGTTGTACTACAATATAGAGTATACATGTAGTCGTATATCACGGGCTATAAAAAATAGAATTATGACAAATTGTATGGACGAGCAATGAAGCCACGTTTCACACCTGGTGTCATAATAGATTAACTACTCCATTCGCATTTATCGACCGTGAGACACTTTTCTGATTCTTTTTGGCAATATTTCGTGAATTTCTATTTGAAAAGATTTTGGAAACTCTTGAAGGGCGTAGATATGCTCTAAGGTTTAAAATTGTTGAATACCCAACATATTGAAAGGATCGGAAGCTTCGAAAAAGAGAAACTCGAAGCAAGAGAATATTGACTAATACGATGCGTATACTTCTGACGCATAAAAATTTGAAGAAAACCTGCGAGCTGGCTGGGGGAGAAATTTTCATGCTTAGAATCGTCCGAATGGAAGGTTTAGACTGGATAATTTGAAACTATTGAAACTACACTTGCGAACACTGCAATGCATACTTATTTCTAGGCTCAGGATATACAGTTCAAGACACAACAAAGAGTCGAACTGTCAAACTGTCAACGAATACAACATCTGGTGTTAATACCTTCAACGTAAACTTAACTGTAGTACAACTATTGATTCATACAATGATTTTCTCTATAACACATTTAAATGACAAGCGGGAAACATGGAAGGAACAAATAAATTTAGAATGCGTTGTACAGAATTTCTTCCATTTTATCTTTACGAATGGTACAAAATTCGCACAACAAAATCCCGAATAAATAACGTTCATATCACGTTTCTCATCATTGTATTTCACATCTTTGCGTCGAATATCTATCGGTGCCCATAATTCTCCGACTCACTGTAACGCGGACGTGATTATACGTATAGAGACTCGACTTTCATGGCCTCCAGTGATCGAACGGCTGACGGATTCGATTAATGGCCGGATAATAGCGAGAGAAACGAAACAGCGGAAAGCACGATTTAAATAATACGTATCCGTTGTAGTCGATTTCTATCCGGCTTCAGGATTTCTGCTTGTTCTTCGGCTTGTGACGGCACATCGACGTTTCGTCAGCCAGGTTAACATTTTCGTGAAATGTATGTATTGTGGGATGTGAAATTCTGGGAATACGTGATTGAAAGTTTGAATAAAGAATAATTGTATCGAGTGACAAAGTAAGGTGCGAGAGACGAGTGTTTGGACCGTGTGACAGAGTAAAGTTTATGAAAGGATGTTTAGATCGAGTGACCGCGTAAGGTGTGAATGACAAGTGTTTGGACCGAGTGACAGTTGCGTGCGAGTGAGTCCCTTGAACCGATAAGAGAGAATGGTTTCTAGGAATGCATGCGTAGAAAAAGAATGCATGGTGACCCGTGATCGAAAAGTCGGCACGTGGCATGAGTGTGTGTATATGTGTGAGAATAAATGAAGAGATGAAAGTGTGTGAAAGAGAGTTTTCGTTAAGCGAAGAGCGACGGCAGGACAACAGAATGAAAGCAGCAGCCGAAGTATAAAGAGTTAAAGGTTAAGGTGTAAAGTGGTAAAGAGTTAAAGACGTGTAAAGTTGTTAAAGTTGTGAAGTTGTAAAGGTGAAAAGTGTAGAGAGTATAGTTTAGGCGAAGTGTTAAATATATTGTTTTGTTATCTGTTATTTAAATTGTTAAACCGTATCACCTTAATCCTATTGTTTCACCACACACGTAGGAATTTTCCTACAGTATTACGAGGGTCGTTTGATAAGTTTGGTAAAAAAGTAGGTAAACATTTTTTTTTTTTTTTAACAAACCTTTATTTGTCAACATAGTCTCCTTTAAGATCGACACACTTAACCCAGCGAGATTCTAATTTTTTTAACACGTCAAAAAAGTATGATTTGTCAAAGTCTGCAAGTACGCATTTACGACATCGATATTTCCTTCATTCGACGAGAATCTCTTCCCACCGAGCCATGTTTTCAAGTTGGGAAATAAAAAAATCACAGAGAGCCATATCAGGAGAGTAGGGTGTATGCGGAATCAATTCCAAGCCCAATTCGTGTATTTTTGACATTGTGATTGCGAAAGTGTGAAATGGTGCGTTGTCCTAAGAACTACTAAGTCGCTCGTTTCAAACGTCTACCAAATCTAAACGAAGTGTCGCTTTTGGGCAAAACGTGATATTTACCAGCCAAATGAATGCCACTTTGAGCTTATGTATTTCAAAATTGTTTGCGATGCGACATTGTTCAATTTTTACCAGACTTATCAAACCACCCTCGTAATATAGTTTTCCAATAATAATAAGTTTCAAGCTTGCGAATTTCGAATCGCGGGAGTTTCAAGGTTTATAAAAGATTCGAAATGGAAATAATTCGCTGCGCAGATAATGTGTACAGTAAAAGCTCAATATTTGTCCATTCGTAAAGGGCGCGATAAATGCACGATTTCATCCCCACCACTGACGAGGTTCCCTCCTTGAACCAGTCAAGCGAGTAATGTTACACGACAGTGGCATGCTTTGACAAGTCGCGCGATATCCCGAAGAAATTATAGCTTCCTTTGCGGCGAGATAAGAGTAATCGAGCAATTAAACTTTTGTACTTTTAATTATTATGTC
Source organism: Mimumesa dahlbomi (assembly GCA_917499265.3). Classification (NCBI taxonomy): domain Eukaryota; kingdom Metazoa; phylum Arthropoda; class Insecta; order Hymenoptera; family Crabronidae; genus Mimumesa; species Mimumesa dahlbomi. Next base: position 947,506 of record OU824118.1, on the reverse strand, counting down.
GCGAAAATTTTACTAACATATCGACGAAATCGTTTCGATTAGATCTATACCAAACACGATATAATTTCGATAATATTTACATAATTAATAAGTGTTTCTATGGGTAAGTATTACGAATGTACCCGTGGATTGGGCTCGTCCTTAACGGAATATTTTCCTTCCAACGGATAACAATCCCCCTATTGAATAGTCTAACTGTGCGAGAGTATTCGAAACCAGGGTACGATAGTTGCACGCCAAACCGAGAGCAGGGCACGATAATCTCACGTTTCTCGACGACTTCAAGTGGCGGTCGTAGTAAGGTTAGCGCGAGAAAAACAAAGCGGGATTGTGAGATCGTAGATAAGGCCCGTGTATCGGTGTGCTACACACTAATGCATCCAGGAAACTTTTCCATTTTTGGATTTGTTTCTTAAAATTTTACAACATTACCCAGTTTTTAAATATAAACCCGATCAATTATAAATAATCCAAACTATGTCGTATTTGGTATCAGTTTCATCAGAAGAAGCTCAACGACACGTTAAAAAATGTTCATAAAAATAATCCAAAAATGAATAAGTTTTGATCGTTGCATTAGTATAGTGACACACTGATACGCAGATATTTTGAATTTATCATCTGTTTGGATCTCAGTACCTCTTTGCTGTTGCTCGCCGACCGTGTTTACGTTCGCCACTATCTCAGTATAACATGGCGAAAGTCACGAGAAAAGGCTGGACCCAGAACTCGATAATTGCACGCTGCCGGACTCGAGTTTGGGGCAAATATCGAGTTTTTACTATATATCGGCGCTTGTAAACTTCAAAGTGTATGAATAACAGCTTGTAGAAATACTTCGAAACGTTGAAAATCCAAACCAACGAAATATCAGCGCGCTGAAATTTTTAGGCGTTGCACTTCGTCGCAAGAAATTATTAGCAATGAAAACTGTGACTGTTAAAGACTGTTAAACGAAGAGTCTAGAAGTTTTGATGCGTAGAAATGTCTATGCGCAACAATTTCAAAGCGTAGAAATTCCAAATCCACTAAACATCAACGCGCAGCTATTTCTAGGCGTTGTACGTTGTCGCAAAAAATATTGGCAATAAAAACTTCCGCTTGTTAAAATAAGGGTGGAGAAAAATCAATTCTGAAACTATTAGTTTTCAAAATTCGTATGATACAAACGAAAAACTAAATTTGGCCATGCATAATTTTCTTCGGTTTTTCGGGAGCGCACAAAGTTGTTATTTATTTTATTTACATAAAAGATTAATATGTTAACGTCTGCTTTTTAATATACGTAAAACACAATACGAGTCTCGATTTTTCAGACGAATATATGTTCGACATGTCCGGTGTATAGGGTCCGGTGAACTTTCGTTCGCTCTCCGTTCGAACGTTAGTCGGAACAATATTAAGGGTATAACAAAAATGGGCCCTGCTTCAGGCTGCACAACGACTTGTTCTTACTTAACACTTAATGATTTTATCAAATGTGTACGACTACTCAACAACACTTAGAAAATAGTTAACAGTGGTTAAATAACTAACTACTCTTCTGAGAGCTGTATAAAGGTGCTGGAGGGGCTGCTCAGAGAGTTGAATTGTATGATGTTTGTGGTATGACTGTCTCAATGTTTCTGTCTGTATCGCCAAAAAGGATGTGTGTTCGTAAAAATATGTAGAGGGTAGAGAGGAAGGAATGAGGTCGTTAACAAAGGATTGACTGTAGAGTGATTGGTTGAGTTAGGGAAATTCCTGTAAGCGTAAAAATGGGGTGGAAAATGATGTGACGTAAGAGAATTCCTGGAAACCGATGAGTACGTTTTTTTAGGTAACATAACGGTGGTGGACGGTGGAGTTTTTGAAAGAGTCAGAAAATATTAAAATATTGTAATTAGAGAAAATAACTTTCCTTGATTCCTTGGCCATGTGGCTGGACCGACCGTTGAGGTCTTTTGTTGTCAAGCTGGTCAAAAATGGGATAAATGCTTCAACAAATATTATAGAATAAAGATAACAAGTCTTTATTAACCACATAAACCAAACAATTGCCTGATATCGCTCATAAAATCCACAATTAAAGTCCCGACGAACTAAAAACATATACAAGCAAAGTGTCGGAACATCGTTTGGTGAAGACACTGAAAATTGAAAACCTAGGTAACTCCAAGGTTTCGTCAAAATTTTTGAGAATTTTTTTCAAACTCTAAGAATTTCCAGCAACATACTTAATACAGGGTGTCCCATTAACTTCGACACACCCGGAACCAGATGATAGCTGAGGTAATTCTAATATAGGGATGTAACATTCTCAATGTCCTATCTCAATCCGTGGCCGAGTTATTAAAGAAAAACCACAGCCACTCAGAGGGCTCCGTTAGGCTCGACCGCGCGACAGTAGAAGTTCTGCAGCAGTAGGGTACCGTACCAGTAGGAACAGTCGCGCGGCCGGGCCTAACGGAGCCCTCTGAGTGGCTGTCGTTTTTCTTTAATAACTCGGCTACGGATTGAGATAGTACCTTGAGAATGTTACATCCCTATATTAGAATTACCTCAGCTATCACCTGGTTCCGGGTGCGTCCAACTTACTGGGACACCCTGTATACATGTAGATTTAAACGCAACAAAGACACATAAAAACATCGACATCAAACTCCACAAATCTACACATTACAAAATATAGAACATAATTGGCGAAACACTTTAATTTTATCCTAATCACGTTAATTTTCTTTATTATACTCCTTTTATTATACATTTTATTATACTGTACATTCCTACCAGTACTCTCTTCGAGAGTTTCTCATTGGACGGGAACAGCCAATGCGATATCCGAACACCAAACTGGGTTACACATCGAGGAACCACAACAAAGAGAAGGAGAAAGAGGGAGAGAGAGAGAGAGAGAGAGAGAGAGAGAGAGAGAGAGAGAGAGAGAGAGAGAGAGAGAGAGAGAGAGAGAGAGAAGGAGAGAGAAATCTTTGATTAACTTACAAACAAAAGTCGTGGGCAAGTGGAGGGGGAGAGGGGATGAAGGCTTTATGATACTCAAAGTTCCATGAGGAAACTTTAACTGCTTCGAGGAAGAGGATCAAGTTAATGTTTAGAAGTGAGTATACATGTACATGTAACGCGCTGTACTGTAACGCGAAATATCGAGACCGATATTTGATTTATCGAGCTTAATTCGATTCGCAATTCTGGAGATTTTTAACGTTTCGAAAGTTATGTCACATTGTATAACGTCTAAGATGTGGTGTGCGTTTCTGAATTTAGGTTTCTCAATTTTGATAACTTTTATTGTTGAACGGTTGGAAAGAGACGCGGATTTTGTTAGATTGATCAAATAGAACGTTTGACGTTTGTGTTTTCAAATTGACTCGTATCAAAACAAAATGTAGTTGATAATTGTAAAAAAAATCGGTAACTAGGATCGAAGCGGAGAACTTTCAGAGCGCGAAAAGTTGGAGGACTTGGAAACTTGAACGCACAGAACTATCGACACAGAATTCGTTTAGAAATTTTCACACACAGACATTTGAATTCCTCGAAATTTTACAGTATGGTTTTGAAATTTTTTAGAAAATGGGGAAATGTGAAATGTTAGAAGCACATAAATATCAACACGTAACTATTTACAAGCACATTAATGGAAAATTCAAAGTATAGAAAAGTTTCAATTTTTTTTGGATAGACCAACAAACATGAAACAACAAATACTTTTATATTGCAAAATATCACGACTACATCCAAACAGTTGTTGATATCTTGTATAAAAGAAAAGTGTCAAGATAAACAATTAATATCCATGAAAATTCATCACTGTCTACGAACATTTCAATTGCTTAGCAAAAGGAGTTCAGGTTAATATTAGAAGTTTAGCACGTGTTGCAAAAGCCGAAATGTCAGGATTGATATTACTTTTACGAGAGATAAAAGAACGACATTATTAAGACGTCTAAGCTTTTCAACATACGCCTTGCAAGATTTTGCTTTGAATTTTAGGCGCCCTGAAATTTCTGTATCTGGCAAAATTTTTCCATCGAAAATGGTATCGAATAGTCTGAGCACGTCCATGATGCCGAATACACCATTTGGTATCCGTTTCGTTCTGTTCAATTTGTTCATGCACACACCGAGCATCCGTGTGTCATATGACATCGAACGATGTAATATTCCCATTAAAAGTTAATAAAGATCCGTGATATTTCTTTTTCGTAGATATACTTCGAACAACTAGCGTACAAAATAGTAATCGAAACCCGATATTCCCATACAACTTTATAAACTAATTAATTTTAATAAGAATTAAAAACCTATAATAATACAAGTTTGGAGGAACAACGTTACTTAATTTCGTCAAATTAATATTTATGGCTGTAAGTATGAAAGCGACCATCTTCCCCTCGTTTAACGTACGTCGAAAAAGTCAGCCTAATGTAGTCGCTCGTTAACATTTTTGGATACTCCAAGTTCGTTTTTTTTTGTAACACTCGTTTTTCACCGACAAATGTAATGGACGTTACCAAGGACGTTACAAATGATCGTAATTCTCTAGAAATATTTTAATTTAGACGATTTCAGATTCATATATTTCTTCCGCCCCGGGACATACAGATTAATCAAATGACTGACTGATTTATGAATTAATTTCAAATGATAAACTATGATAATTAGAACCATTCAAACTTTGTATTTAATGCATTTTTTTATTTGAATATCACACTCAGTTTTGACCGGCTATAAAGAAGGGTTTCTGTAATTGTTATCTATTTTTTGTGATTGCAAAAACGTTAGGTTTATTAAAATCCCGTGAATCCCTGGTTAAGAAGGGAAACGTTATTGTACGCGGTAATTCTTTCACGATATGAATCGTATTAGCGCGCTATTTCAGATCAATGTTTAAGCGAGCATGTTCTTTAACGCCGGATTAAAGGGAATGCTTCATCTCCATGCTCGTAATGTGGGATTATTTGTTTATGTGATTTCGTTAGTAATGTGTTTCGACATTTTTGCTAAAAGAGATATCAAATTATTATATTTTTTATTCGAATCACTCTAACATCCTAGTTATTCTTGTATCAAGCAACAAACTTTATTTGAAAACCACTCACGTTTGAAAAAAATTGTAAAGATTGTTAAGACTCTGCGTAATTAGAGCCTTTGGTATTATTTAGTGACAAAAACTCGTTTGAGTTTTGACCAAGTAAATTATTGTTTATAAAAATGAAAATTATAAAAAATGTAGTGAAGTTCGTGCATACTGAATCTGCAAGTCCTAAGTCTCTTGCTTTGAAATACTGAATTGCAAGTCCACAGTTATTTGCTCTAATGTCTGAATTTTGCAAGTCCCAAGTTTCTTGCTTTGAAAATACTGAATTACAAGTCCAAAGTTACTTGCTCTAAATTTTGAAAACTGAATGTTCAACTGATTTTTTGCGACTGACTCACCCCGCGCTGCCAAAATCGCCCTTGGAAGGGAGTGCGCGTGGGTGGGGGCGCGGGGATGCCAAATGTCCATTGGTGACGGAGAAAATTGGCAACGTCGCGCATAGTGCAATGCGGCCGCGCTCGTGGCCGTCAGGTACTCCAAGTGCGCACCTCGCTGGGCCCACGGCAAGACCCACGAGGCCCATGTGTCATGCAGGACGAGAAAATCCGGCGTTTCGCCTAATCCTTGTCCCGTTAGAGCCCTAGTGCAGGTTTACGCTACGTCAATTGCTATTGAGACTCGAAGAGCCAAGAACTTGGAAGTGCAAGATGTGTTAAAATAATAAATGAGTAAAATCTTCCAATTCCTTGACTCTCGAACTGAACATATAATAAAACAAAATTGGCTATGGAAATCAAAATCCATTAATCTTAAAAATAGCTAGGTTCGCACGTCCGCATCATAAACCGATGGTCCTACATGTTTTTAACAAAGATAATATTAATGGCATTGCAAATAAGAAAAACTAATACTCAACACCAGCTACTTAAAATAGCAACTACTTAAATTCTTTGGTTTTTATTATTATTATTATTATTAATTTCTTTACAGTCACTATGTAACAACAAGGTCTTGAGCGACCATTTTATATTATACAATGATACATATTTGTTTTGATTAGTTCAGATTACATCATTATACATCTTTAATTGAATTCTTTCAGTCGTCTTTTTTTTCTTAAATTTTACTGAGCAGATTCGTTCTTTCTAAGAATTTGATCGTTTTAATGCACCCTTCTTGATCATTCAATAATTCATTAAGTTGGCAATTTTCCATTTGCATGTTAGTTCTATCCTGTTGATACTGCGGGCATTTCAAGAGGATGTGCTCCACTGTCAAATATTCGTCACAAGTTTGACATTTACTTTTTTCTTCTTTTTCCATCAGATAACTATGCGTGAGGTATGTATAGCCAATTCGGAGCCTGTTTATGACTGTTTCATGTCTTCTCTTTGTAAGAGCAATTTTATTTGAGGATAATACATTATCCCTTACTGAATGAAGTTTGGAGTTTAATTTTGTCCACTGTTCATTGAATTTGTCTCTCTCTTTTCTTCGTAAAAATTTTTTGAATTCGGGAACTATTGGGATAGCCTCTGGGTCCTGTTGGTCTAATTTTGTGGCCTCTTTAGCGGCAGTATCTGCTGTTTTATTTCCTTTTATACCTTGATGAGCCGGTACCCAAATTAGAACAACTTCAATGTTGTTCTTACGGAGATCTATGAACTGTCTTTGGATTTTATTGATTAAGGGGTTCTTGTTGTGTTTGTTCTGAATAGCCATGACATTTGATTTCGAATCCGTGAAGATTACAAATTTTTTCATTTCAGGCGCATGTGTGATAACATTTAAGGCTTTGTTTAGCTAAGGATTCGCATGTGAAAATCGAGGATTCCCCAGAGAGTTTACTGCATATTAGAGCTTCTTCTTCATTTGTGATAGCACATCCTGTCTTACCATCAATTATAGACCCATCCGTGTAAAAATGTTGGTGTCCTTGATACTTTTCTTTCAATTCTTGAAAAAGAATTCTGTACGTTTCAGGATTTGTAGTTTCTCTGTTGTATTCAGCCAGATCTAAGTTTGTATCAATACATATTGTTTCCCATGGAGGAACTGGAGGTGGGTTTCTAGTCTGCACTATTGGGAAGTCCAATCTATGTTCTTTTAAGTAATGATCAACTCTGATACTCAAAGGTTCTGGGGATGTTCCTTTTTGATCATACATTGGAGCCAGGTTGTTGTCTTTTATTCTATTCAATGCTGGATTACGAGGTGAGGCTGAAGTGCTGCAGGCATATTTTATACTCAAAAACTTTCTCCGTTCTGTCAATGGAATTTCACCAGTTTCGGCTAGTAGACTACTTATTGGACTAGATCGATAAGCTCCTAAACTGAGTCTTAGTCCTGTATTGAGTGTCGTTTCAAGTGATTTTAAGATATTCTTATTACCTGAGTCATATATCACACTTCCATAGTCTAGTTTTGATTGAATTATGGATCTATAGATTTTCAAGAGGCATTCCTGTCTGGCTCCAAATTTAGTCGAAGCTAATGTTTTTATTATGTTAAGTCTCTTTTGACAGTCCGCTTTCAGTTTTTTTATATGAGGAACCCATGTGAGTTTCCTGTCAAGGATCATTCCCAAAATTTTTAATCGATTTTGTCGGCCTAGAGGGTGATTATCCAAACTTAATATTGGTGATATTGGTATGTTCTTCCTCGAGATGATCATAAATTCCGTCTTGGTTTTTGAGAATTTGAACCCGGTTTTTTCTGACCATGTTTGCAATTTATCTAGATTTTACTGCATCACTTCCATTGTCGTTTCAATGTCTTTCCCAAAGCACGTGAGTGTAAGGTCATCTGCGAAGAGGGTATGTTTTACAGGAGTTTCAATGCATGACACTATATCGTTGATGGCTATGATGAATAGAAGAACACTCAGGACTGATCCTTGTGGTAGTCCATTGATCATTTCCCTTTTTTCTGAGGTTTGGTTCTTTATTCTAACAATTAAAAATCGTTTTTCTAAGAAATTATTAATGAAATCCCGAATATTACCTTGGATATTCATTTTGTCGAGTAGATTATTGGAAATGGGAAATTGAAATAACTTTTTATTTATAAGAATAATATCCTTTTTAACGATCGTAGATATACTAATATTAATGATACAGACCTTAACCGGCTATATAACGATCAAATATGAACAAAATAATAATAATAAAACTGAAACTGAACTACTTACTAATCATCCATGGCAAGGCAATATTTGAAATTGTAATAAATTCCAACGTTTCGGTCATATTGGTGACCCTCCTCAGGGAACATTAACTAATATTTACCCTTAATAAAAAACAAAACAAAATAAAATTATTTGAATTATAATGAACAAAATAGTAATTTTATAAGACCAAATATTAGGGTAATAATGTTAAAGAAAACCCAAACACCATTGTTCTAATCATTCTTACTATTAACCAAATCAAACACTAATTTACTCACTTGCTATGGATGAGAAGATTTCTGAACCCAAATAACGGGCGTATTGGCGAGAAACGTTTACATGCTCGTCGATGGTGAGACTGATACGTACTGCGCGCACGTTACAACGTGTTCCGCGATCGTAGAGAGTCGATAGAGGTCGATATCATCGATACATTGAGACAAGGCGCGAAAATTTGAAGGCAGAATCGGACGAAAATCTAACCATGTCACAGAGGTCCCGACATACAGCGCATCAGGGCGACTGTGACAGGGAGACAAATTGCAGAATTTCAGTGACCAAAATGAAAAAATGAAAAATAAAAAATATATAACTAAATACACACTAAGGATAAGATAACTTATTGCTTTTGTACCCATTGTTAATTGACTAAGGTGTTCTTTAGTCGAAGGATAGTAATAATTTACTCATTAAGTCAACTCAGAAACAGAACCGTAGAAGCAGAAAGGTGGAGTCAAACGATACAGAAATCCTTAGTCAAGATGATGTGACTAAGATGAAACATAAGATTTACAGATGTTAGTGTAAAAAATATAAAAGGATTAGAGAAAAATTTTCTCATCATCTTGACTAAGGATTTCTGTATCGTTTGACTCCACCTTTCTGCTTCTACGGTTCTGTTTCTGAGTTGACTTAATGAGTAAATTATTACTATCCTTCGACTAAAGAACACCTTAGTCAATTAACAATGGGTACAAAAGCAATAAGTTATCTTATCCTTAGTGTGTATTTAGTTATATATTTTTTATTTTTCATTTTTTCATTTTGGTCACTGAAATTCTGCAATTTGTCTCCCTGTCACAGTCGCCCTGATGCGCTGTATGTCGGGACCTCTGTGACATGGTTAGATTTTCGTCCGATTCTGCCTTCAAATTTTCGCGCCTTGTCTCAATGTATCGATGATATCGACCTCTATCGACTCTCTACGATCGCGGAACACGTTGTAACGTGCGCGCAGTACGTATCAGTCTCACCATCGACGAGCATGTAAACGTTTCTCGCCAATACGCCCGTTATTTGGGTTCAGAAATCTTCTCATCCATAGCAAGTGAGTAAATTAGTGTTTGATTTGGTTAATAGTAAGAATGATTAGAACAATGGTGTTTGGGTTTTCTTTAACATTATTACCCTAATATTTGGTCTTATAAAATTACTATTTTGTTCATTATAATTCAAATAATTTTATTTTGTTTTGTTTTTTATTAAGGGTAAATATTAGTTAATGTTCCCTGAGGAGGGTCACCAATATGACCGAAACGTTGGAATTTATTACAATTTCAAATATTGCCTTGCCATGGATGATTAGTAAGTAGTTCAGTTTCACTTTTTATTTATATTTGAAATATATATTTATTCTGATTTCTTTAATGACGTGAAAAGAAACGTCTGTATCAAACAGATATCGTATTCAAATTAAAAATTTGAACCACGGAAAACAAAAGCAGCTATCTCTACCAAATCGCCACGTACTATCAATGACGTTATATCGATGATTCAATTTTGTTTATAGAAGACTTCGCTCCATTTCAAACACAAATATTCAACACACCCCCTCAAAAATGAATCATCTGTTCTTTAATAAATGAATAAATTCTATTATACTAATTGTAACTCAAACAGAACATTATAAAGACATTTCTTTTCTAGTCATCCTCTGGGAAATTACACATAGCCCAACATTTGTTGCAAGGATTAGGGAAACCCAGGAAAAACCTAATCAAGCCATACTAAATGCTAATTACAATCACATTGATAAACACATGTATATAGTTCCATTAATCCAGGCCCATTCTTTTTCTGAACTCAATAAACTTAGGTGCCGGTAATGGTTTCGTTAGCAAATCTGCTACATGGTTGTCTGTAGAAATATATTCAAGTTTAATAACATTTTTTTCTACTTGCTCTCTTGAAAAATGATATTTGATATCTATATGTTTCGATTTCTTGTGATTGCTCGGATTGTTTGCTATATTTATACAGCTGTTATTATCTTCATATATCACAATTGGCTTTGACATGTCTATATTAATACTAACTGCTAAGGATTTCAACCATAAAGCTTCTCTTACAGCTTCAAAAAGTGCCATATACTCTGCTTCAGTAGATGAAGCAGCTACTGATGCTTGTCTTCTAGTCGACCAACATATTGTGCATCGTTCAAACAATTTAAATATGTATCCAGTTGTACTTTTCCTGTCATTTTCATCATGACCTCCCCAATCTGAATCAGCGTAACCGCTTATTATATCATTATAATTTCCTCTTATGTAACATAATTTGATATTAATTGAACCTTTGAGATATCTTAATACTCGTTTCAAATTTTGCCACAGATCTCTATTGTTCTTATTTGTATGTCGGATTCCGAGCAGGAAGACCGTTTACTTCTTCGGTTTGTCTAGCAAGGGTTTTCTTACAGGCTGCTGCTCTTCTTGTATTTGGTTGGCTCATGATTGCTTATTACAATATAACAACGCCGTGACTAGAGAAGAGGCGGATCAGTTTCGTGGTTAACAGTTAATATTTTCTACGTCTTGTCTCAATGACTTCGTTTTGTATTCTGTTCTCTTTTCTAATTGATTTTTCAAAAGCCAGTCGAATGTCAATTGACGATCATATCCGGCCAACTTAATCCGCTGTATCAAACATGTTTATTAACACGATAATATCGTGATCTACTTTATCGAGCTTTTGAAAAACAATTACAAAACTAACCACGACTCTGATAAGGCATAAGACAGAACCTTGCCCAATCTTAGTCACGATTTAATTAATAATACGCGCCGACACGGCCGTCCTGACTATCACACGTCCCCGTGTGTATTCAACTGAAAAATCATAACGCGGTGCCCGCTCGACCATACTGACTCCAACGTAGTCTCAAGTAAATTGATATTAAACTGCCATGTTCCCAATACATTTATTTAATCTTGCTCTCAACACAAAATCAGAATTTACAATATCGAACAAATTTTCGTAACATATTCAAACGCAATACAATTCAATTCCGCCCAAGCGGTCTCAGATTGACCCAATGGTCTACTTCAAAACGTCGCTCAACACACAACCCCTGATCGACCATGCGATCCATTTTTAAATGTTGCTGTCCATGCAGCCAGATCGTCCATACGATCTACTCAAAACTATCGCTGACCATGCAGCCATCGATCGACCATGCGATCTTCTCAAAACTATTGCTGACCATGCAGCCACCGATCGACCATGCGATCTTCTCAAAAGTATTGCTGACCATGCAGCCACCGATCGACCATGCGATCTTCTCAAAAGTATTGCTGACCATGCAGCCACCGATCGACCATGCGATCAACCACCTATCACTTGCCGTTACATCGCACCGTCTCCGCCCATGTTAATGGGGTTGGATTTTTTTGACTTACGACTATTAAGCAGAGTGAATAGGTTCAAGAATTCATGCCATCAAACAGTCTTACACCAGCATCTCACGCCGACACGGCTCATTCTGTCGCTGGTACCGTTCTCTGTTCTTCTACACATGGATTAAGCTCACTGGGAACATCGCAATCGGGTACAAGTCGTAAACGGTCACGTGCGTATTTATAAGTTCTATTATTGTTCAAAGCTTTTATGAGATATCTATCTCCAGGCAAGAGTTCAACAATTTTAAACGGACCTTTAAATTTTGGATCTAATTTAGTCTGATTCCGCTCATGATTTTCTACTAAAACAAAATTCCCAACTAAAAACTTTGAGACTTTTGCTTTAGTGCTATCAAATCTTTCTTTGTCTTTACGAGCGTTACTTTCGATGGACTTTGCTGCTTGCTCTCTAATTTGAGAAATATCTAGTTGTTCGGTATCATCACACAAAGCCATTAACTCCAGTGGTCTAGCAACCTTTCCTATCATTAATTCTAAGGGACTCGCTTTAGTAACGCGACTGATAGTACAATTAATTGCCAATTGAACGTCTAGTAACGCATCCTGCCAAGACCTACTTTGTCTCGACTCCACAGAAGTAAGCATATTTTTCAATGTACTCATAATACGTTCAACCTGACCATTAGCGCGACAACTACCGGTCGCTATTAAGTGAAGATTTACATTATGAGAACTACAAAAATCTGAGGCGGTAGCCCCCGCATGACCACCACGGAGGTAGTTGCGCGCCTCTGACGAGCCCTAAACAGCGGTGAGAGGACGTAAACAAATGATGTCGATTACGACAAACAAGTACATTACGCAACAACCGTCAAGTAGAAAAAACGGTAAAAATCTGATTCGTTCCTTTTGAAAATGTAAGAATATGATTGGGCGCGGTTGTGAAGGGACGGGTATATAAAGCGCGACGCACAGCGAAAAAGCAACAGTATTTAATAATACCTTTCTATGGTAGCAGCATTTTGCGCGATCAATCCTAAGCTCTCTTGTGATAAGTTTGCGATAGATAAAATTCGCATCCAAAGATTAATAGGGACTCAGGGCGAATAGAATAAGATAGAATTAGGCGGAGTGGACGAATGAGAGGGAGAGAGTGTATGTGACCAATCTACCGATCCGTCCAAAGAGTAGCGGCTGGACATTCAGGGCCAGACCACGATCTCGTTTCCGATCCTTGCAAAGAGTAGCGGCTGGACATTCAGGGCCAGACCACGATCTCGTTTCCGATCCTTGCAAAGAGTAGCGGCTGGACATTCAGGGCCAGACCACGATCTCGTTTCCGATCCTTGCAAAGAGTAGCGGCTGGACATTCAGGGCCAGACCACGATCTCGTCTTCTAGTTACCAAAGATACCGTCCTAAACAGAGTAGCGGCTGGACATTCAGGGCCAGACCACGATCTCGCCTCCCATTCGCCAAAGAAACCTTCTTCGAAGGAGTAGCGGCTGGACATTCAGGGCCAGACCACGATCTCGTCTCCCATCATTAAAACACATCGACCGAAATCAGTGCATGAAAGCGGAGCGAAATAATATTTGGCGACGAGGCATTTAAAGCCATAAATAGATTAAGACGAGTGTGAGAGAGAGACGACGGTGATAACGAGTGTGAGAGAGACGAGGAGTAAACACGGCAAGCGATCAGCTGAGCGAGAGAGTGTGTGTATGTGAGCAAGGGTGTCCGCGAACAGCTTTAATAGATAGATCAATATATATATATATATATATATATAGGTAGAATAGAAATTAGATTTAAGAGGATAAGTTAGAATAAGATAGTGTGACTGAAATATAAGAGTGCAAGAGTGTGTGATAGAGTAGGCTACGTAAGGATTTGTATAATTAGTTAGAGAGATATAAGAATAAATCTCGTGTATAACGTAAAAAGTTTCAAGATTCTTTATCGACCTGCCCCGAACCTATTTATAAGTAAGGGCCTTCCTCGTGGACAGTGGTCTCAATAGGAAGTACCGTTACATTTTGGCGCCCAACGTGGGGCAGGATCGATTTAAAGAAAAGAAACTACGGAATAAGTGCACGAAAATGGACAAAACACGCAGTTTTCAAGCGCGGGATTCCGGAGTGGAGGAGTCGTATGACCTCTCCCCCGCAGATAGATGGACATTGCCGCGTGTAGTGGAGGAAGATACAAGTGCGGAAAAGAGTATAAGAGAGGAGTTAGAAGAAGCCGAGGTCAGGAGCGAACCGACAGCGGCAGCAACTCCTCGCCGTTGGGCCAAGCGGTTGGAAGTGGTCCCAGCGACAGAGGGAGATACGTGTGGGGAGGCTGCCGCTCCCCAAGTGACATTGCAGCCCTCGCAAATGTCAGACATTATGGCAGCGATAGCGGCGTTAGAAAGCAGCATGACCATAAAATTTGATGGGCTGCGACAAGCCGTGCGAGAGGAACTCCATCAAAGTCTCGAAGACACGCGAAAAAGCATGTCAAGGGAAACGGAAGAAATCAGGAAAGAATGTGAGACGGCGCATAGAAGTCTCAATCAGAATATTAAGGATTCGCAAGAACAAACCTTGGCTATAGTTGGAGACATGAACAATATGCTACGAGAAGAAATTCACAGCAACTGGGAAGAAACTCGCCAAAAGGACCAGCAAACAATGCGAGGGGAGATGGGGCAGATGCGCCAAACACTGGAAAAGGGCCTCGGAGTCGTGGCAGATAAACTAAAACATCAAGAAAAAGACATTCGTACGGTCGCTGCGAATTTCCGCGTGGTGAACTCCGAAATTGGCGACACTAAATTAAAAATCAGCGAGTGCGAGCGGAGAGTCACGGAATTAGAAGACGTTTGGGTAAAGGGGGTTCCAACATCAACCCATAAAGGGGGAAGAATGCAAGCGCCGTGTCCAGAAAGGCCCTCATTCGATGGGTCAGGACGGTCAAGACCAATGCCATTTCTTCGCGCGCTAAGAGCATACTGCGAGGAGATACATGGTCAGAGGGCCAACATAAGATTCACTCTGGACCAATGCTTAAAGGGAGCAGCTCAGGACTGGTGGTATCTACACGAGGAAGAGCATGTAACTTTCGAAGATTTCAGAGAAAGTTTCATTGAGAGATATTGGAGCGCAGATGTCCAATCAAAAATACGAAAAAACCTGACCATGGGATATTACACCGCCGGAGGACAGGAGACACGGGTGGAATATGCCTCCCGCGTATTGGGAAATGCAAGAGATTTGATTCCCAGACCATCCGACGAAAATATCATAGAATACTTAGCAAGGCACTTTGAAGCCGAAGTAGTACGGGACGTCATCATACAAAGGGTGACAACGCACGCCGAACTGCTAGCCGTATTGGAAAGGTACGATAGAGCGGCAGCCACAAGTGCAAGACGGAACTCTAGGATGATGGGTCCGCGACCTCAGGGGGGGCACCAAGCGCCTCCACCAAGAGGAAATTGGGGACCACGACCAGCGCACGTTAATGTGATGCAGCAACAACACGTTCCATCAGAGGGACCACGGACAAGAGATTCCGGTGCGCGGATGGAAGGACCAACAACAAATATAAAAAATTCACCCGGATGCCACAGGGACTCGGGAAACGAGTAGGAGTTGTGCCGAGACGCACGGGTGCACGAAGAACTGCATCGAGCACGTGCACAACTAGAGGAAAGAGGGTAGCCAACATCACTTTCGAGGCACCACGAGATTACCTAAATGAGGAAAAAGAGGCAATAAGGAAGAAAAGAAGTAACGGGTGTCCGATAATCAGGATAGAAATCGAAGGACAGAATGTGGAAGCACTGGTGGATACAGGAAGTGAAATAACGTGTATTTCAGAAGAGTTGTACGACGAAAACATACAGCTTTTTGAGAAATGCCCGACACTTCCAATGGTGGGTGTCCGAGTAATCGGTGCAACCGGAAAAGCATCGGGAAAATTGAAAAGGCAAATTTTTGCGACAATAAAGATTGGAAATATAGAGGTAGAACAGAACGTAATAGTGGTACCCAAGCTGATACGAAAATGCATCCTAGGAATGGACATGTTAAGAGAAATACAGGCAACGATAAATGTAGAGAAGGAGCATCTGGAGATGAGACAGGGAAAAGACATGGGTTTGATAACGGTCATTGAGTGGGAAGATGAGGAAATGAAAAGTCAGCAGGTACAGCTAATTGAAGGATATGAAGAAACAGAAGAGGAGATGGAGGCGCTACGTGAGGTAACACAACGAAGAGTTGTACGGAACGACGATAAGACTAAGGGGCTAGAGGTTAAGAAAAAAGGGAAGGAAGGTGAATCATGGATGACTCAAGGAGGAGAAGCTCCAATGACAGAAGGACGAGCCCAAGGTAAAATAAAGAAGGTGGAAGTAAGGAGTGGAGGAAAAGAGGGGGCAAAGGTCCAATGCATGGAGGTGAGCAAAGGGGAACGAACGAAGTTTGAAGGGAATAAGGGCGACTCTAGGAGGACAGAGTCAAGGACCGGAGTCGAAGCCGAGGAGCTTCAGTCAGAAGAAATTGAGGAAAAATTGGCGGAAAGTAGCGAGCTCCCAGAAGAAAGGAGGAAAGAATTCCGGGGGATGATTCAGGAGTATAAGGAGGTATTTAGAAAACGACCGGGAAGAATAAGTGCATACCAGCATGCGTTACAAGTAACTACCACGAAACCTTTCTATGCAAAGTCATACCCGATCCCCATGGCGCGACGGGAGGCCGTACGAGACGAAATCAGGAAAATGTTGGACCACGGAGTGATACAACGGTCGAATAGTCCATGGATTAATCCAATGGTGACCGTAGTAAAGAAGGATGGGTCCATACGGTTATGCCTGGATGCCCGGGGATTAAATAAGGTGTTGGAAGAGGATCGAGAACGACCGCAAAACCTGGAAGAGTTATTCCAAAGGTGTAAGGACGCGAAAATAATGAGCAGTTTCGATATGACCAGCAGCTTTTGGCAGATTCCTCTTACGCCTGAGTCAAGAAAGTACACAGCATTTCTACACGAAGGGAAATGCTACGAATTCACGGTCACTCCGTTTGGACTCAAAACGAGCAGCGCCAGTCTCATCCGGGGACTGGATTTCGTATTAAAAGACATCGGGCAGCACATTATCAACTTCGTGGACGACCTGTTGTGTATATCGCGAAATGAGGAGGAACACATGGTTCATCTGAGACAGATTTTTGAGCGGTTCAAACGAAGTGGCATGACTTTGAACTTCAAAAAATCCCACTTCTTCCGGAAAGAAGTTAAATTCCTGGGTCACATACTGAGTATAGACGGAATAAAACCGATGCCAGAAAGAATACAGGAAATTCGGAATTTCCAAGCACCGAGAAATCAGAAACAACTACGAGGATTCTTAGGGCTAATTAATTTTTATACTAAGTTCACGAGACTTCACGCGGCCGCTACAGTACCGCTCCTCGAACTACTTAAGAAGGAAAAGAAATGGAAATGGGATGAGGAAAAACAAAAGGCATTCGAAGAAGTAAAAGGGCTGTTTTGCGAAACGGTAATCTTAAAACACCCCGACGTAGACAAAGAATATATCCTCCATACGGATGCAAGCGACTATGCGTTAGGTGCGACCTTAGGACAGTACGATGACCAGGGAGAACTACAGGCAATAACGTTCGCCAGTCGGAAGCTGCACGGGGCAGAGGCGAATTATTTCACCACCGAAAAGGAATTGTTGGCAATCGTATGGGCACTGGACAAGTTTCGATCTTATATATTAGGAGCAAAGATCAAGGTAGTAACGGATCATAAAGCCCTCACGTACATTCAAACATGTCAGTTTAGCAACGCGCGACTAACCAGGTGGATGCTGGCGATACAAGATTACAACATTGAAATCGAACACTGCCCAGGAAAGCGAAACAACGTAGCAGACGTGTTGAGCCGCACGATGACAGAAGAAGAAATGACAAATTTTGATACACGTAGGGACATCTGTGTATACACGTTGCTAGCTAGGAAGCCGAACCGCGAACTAGTAAACAAGATGCGACGGTTAGGCGATTTCCAAACCAACGATCCCAGGCTAAAAGAAAGAATAAGGAAATTAACGATCAAGGACAACGATCCGACAAATGACACGTTTCGAAAAATTAATGGAATTATAGAGAAAAAGGATAGGGGGGCAGATGGAAAATCTGTGTACCGGAAAGTATAATTCGAGAATTAATAATTGAAATTCACGAATTATACGGACATATCGGTCCTAAAAAGGTCTTTTTGATGATGAACGAAGACTTTTGTTTCCCGAAACTGTTACGGAAAACGAAACAAATATTAGCAACATGTGACTCGTGTCAGAGGAATAAAGTCGCGAATCAAACAGCATATGCTGCAATGCAAACGATCGTTCCTGGAAAACCAGGCGATCTTGTATCCATTGACTTTTTTGGACCGTTACCCACGTCTAAGGGAGGATGCAAATACCTCCTGGTTACCATCGACGCTTTTTCAAAATATGTAGTCCTATATCCATTAAAGAAAGCCACAACCGCTGCGACAATAAATAGAATCTTTTCGCAATACGTTCCGAACATCGGAAAACCGAAAAAATTACAATTCGACCATGGAACACAATTTACCGCACGAAAATGGTTGGATAAGCTAAAAGGCGAAGGGATAGATGCAGTATTTTCCTCGATCCGCCACCCACAGGGAAACATAGTAGAACGGGTGAATAGGGAGTTGGGCCGATTCTTTAGGACGTTCGTGGGAGAAAAACATACCAACTGGATGACTTGGGTACGAATCATCCAAGACATAATTAACGAAGTACATCATGAAACAACGGAGTACACTCCGGTAGAATTACAATTCGGAAAAAAGCCGACACGAATATGGAATTCATGGATAAAGCCAAAAAGGAACGATCTAGAAACAGGAACGTTAGAAGAAAGGATTCGGTTAGCAAGAGAGAGGATCGAGAAGAAAGGAAGACAGCGCGCTTCGAAATTCGATGACAAACATAAATTAACGACCTTCGAGGAGGGGGAACTGGTACTAGTTCGCGCCTGTAATAATTCAGATGGTTTGAATAATAAGATCGCAAAATTCTTTGCAATTTACGAAGGACCGTTCAAAATAAAGAAGAAAATCGCACAGGGAACCTACTTGATCGAAGATCTAGACACCGCAAAAGAAAGGGGTATGTTCCACGCCAGTAAAATGAAGAAATATAAGGTACCGATTAGTACAGATAATCCCGAAGGCGCGAGCACAGTCAACAAAGGTCCAACGGTAATCCGATCAGCGACACATATATAAACACGGCGGAACACCGACGATCATCTATCAGTTAAAGGCGAAGGAACAGCAGTAAGAAGCGAAGCGTTATAATCAAGCGAAGAAAATGGATAAGGCTACACAAGTCACGACATCGGACTTCCAGCGGACCATCAGCGTCCAAACCGGGGAAACCGCGACTTGGGAGCACATCCGGATCCAGGGTCGTCCAAGAGCGGTTGCGAGGAAATGGGCAAGTGGCAACGGACGCTTCGCCCCTGGTCGTGGCGTCCAATGCAAAGGGAAAGGAAGGGCCACGATGGGACGAGGTGTACAAACGGAGATAGAAATTCCCCCAACAAAAGGAATACGGATTCAAGATGACAAAATCATCAAAAAACGAATCGAGTGGGCGGTCAAAATGTTGAAGGAAATTCGAGAAAAGAGGGCCCAATATGACCTCCAAGAATACTTGGCCTGGCGTCCTCATATCTGGAAAAGAAGAACCTATTTAATAGAAAAGGAATTCGAAGAGGAATGGGAAGAAATTAAAGTAAAGGAATACGAAGGAGAGAGCATGTGAAGAAGGAGAAGGGGGTAAACAAAAACAGAGGCTATATAAGACCGAAGCCACCAGCTGAAGAGCTCATTTCAATAGTAACCACCGCAACAATGGGAGAGATCGGTAAGCCGAGGAAGATACGGGTGACGGCGGCGTACCATCCAGGCGATTTCTGGGTGCGATACATAGATGAGGAGACAGAAAACCTTAGAGAGCAAGCACAACTGACCATGGCCATACAGCGAGATGGGAGGTCCCGGCTATGGATACGACCGGAACAAATGATAGAAGGAGTCCTTGTGGCCACCCCGCGCAACGTGGGGTCACGGGGAATATATGAAAGGGGAGAAATAGAGGAGATACTCCACGGGAAACTGAGAATTAGGAAGATCGATTCCGGCCGTGTCTGCGATCACCCAATGAGCGAAATATATGTGTTACCACAATGCTTCGCCGAACAGGAGCCAAGGGCGATTCCGTGTGCTCTACCTAATATTAAACCCGGGTTGCGGCAGAGAAGATGGCCGGAACAACAAAAACGCATGTTCCATCTGGCTACCATCGGACGGATCGGGGAAGTAGAATGGACAGGCCGAAACAGCGACGGAAAGGAAGTAGTAGATCTGTTCCTCGACTGGAACCACCAGGTGCCATTAGACGTGAGGGTGTGGTGGAAGTCAGTGTACCCATAAAAAAAAAAAAAAAAAAAAAAAAAAAAAAAAAAAAAAAAAAAAAAAAAAAAAAAATATATATATATATATATAGAAGAGGAGCACAGAAGCGAACGTGCCGGACGAGACAGGAGGACCAGTACGAGTATCAACGACCCGGAGGAGCCGCAGTGGACAGAAGAAGATCGAACATCCTGGAAAGGACTTCCGAGGAGTGTCCGATCTGGGGGGGCATTGAGGCTTTAGCCCCCGCATGACCACCACGGAGGTAGTTGCGCGCCTCTGACGAGCCCTAAACAGCGGTGAGAGGACGTAAACAAATGATGTCGATTACGACAAACAAGTACATTACGCAACAACCGTCAAGTAGAAAAAACGGTAAAAATCTGATTCGTTCCTTTTGAAAATGTAAGAATATGATTGGGCGCGGTTGTGAAGGGACGGGTATATAAAGCGCGACGCACAGCGAAAAAGCAACAGTATTTAATAATACCTTTCTATGGTAGCAGCATTTTGCGCGATCAATCCTAAGCTCTCTTGTGATAAGTTTGCGATAGATAAAATTCGCATCCAAAGATTAATAGGGACTCAGGGCGAATAGAATAAGATAGAATTAGGCGGAGTGGACGAATGAGAGGGAGAGAGTGTATGTGACCAATCTACCGATCCGTCCAAAGAGTAGCGGCTGGACATTCAGGGCCAGACCACGATCTCGTTTCCGATCCTTGCAAAGAGTAGCGGCTGGACATTCAGGGCCAGACCACGATCTCGTTTCCGATCCTTGCAAAGAGTAGCGGCTGGACATTCAGGGCCAGACCACGATCTCGTTTCCGATCCTTGCAAAGAGTAGCGGCTGGACATTCAGGGCCAGACCACGATCTCGTCTTCTAGTTACCAAAGATACCGTCCTAAACAGAGTAGCGGCTGGACATTCAGGGCCAGACCACGATCTCGCCTCCCATTCGCCAAAGAAACCTTCTTCGAAGGAGTAGCGGCTGGACATTCAGGGCCAGACCACGATCTCGTCTCCCATCATTAAAACACATCGACCGAAATCAGTGCATGAAAGCGGAGCGAAATAATATTTGGCGACGAGGCATTTAAAGCCATAAATAGATTAAGACGAGTGTGAGAGAGAGACGACGGTGATAACGAGTGTGAGAGAGACGAGGAGTAAACACGGCAAGCGATCAGCTGAGCGAGAGAGTGTGTGTATGTGAGCAAGAGTGTCCGCGAACAGCTTTAATAGATAGATCAATATATATATATATATAGGTAGAATAGAAATTAGATTTAAGAGGATAAGTTAGAATAAGATAGTGTGACTGAAATATAAGAGTGCAAGAGTGTGTGATAGAGTAGGCTACGTAAGGATTTGTATAATTAGTTAGAGAGATATAAGAATAAATCTCGTGTATAACGTAAAAAGTTTCAAGATTCTTTATCGACCTGCCCCGAACCTATTTATAAGTAAGGGCCTTCCTCGTGGACAGTGGTCTCAATAGGAAGTACCGTTACAAATCTTTGAATTCCTTATTGGCAAAACATCTCCCTTGATCAGCAATGACACGAGTAGGAGCTCCGAACAATGTCACTGCGGATTTGAGAGCCTTAATAGCGCTAGCCGCGTCAATATGTAATGTATGGTGAAGGAGAACGAATTTTGTAAATGCATCAATAACAACAAAAACGTATTCCTTGACATCACTTTTCCCACTTAATTTTCCAGTTGCATCTATATGAATAGTATGCCAAGGAATAGTTACTTTAGGTATTGAATGAAGTTCAATTGGTATTTTCCCAGAATTTGATTTTGAGACCTTGCAAGTAATACAACTGTCAACAAATTTTCGTACATATTTGTTCATGTTTGGGAACCAGCAATATTGATAAGCCTTGTCTAGCGTTTTCTCCCAACCCAAATGCATAACAGACTCGTGAATATGGTTTATAACCGACCATTGAAATGCCTTAGGAACAATTGGCAAAAATCTACTGCGACCGTTACGTTCTATTTTGCGATAAAGTACGCCTGATCTGAGTTCATATGTTTTTGCAACATCCAATTGTAATTCTTCATTCTTTAACTTAGAAACAAGCTCAATAATACTATCATCCCGTTGTTGTTCCGCCAAAAGCCAATTCGAGGAAATTTCCATGAAATTAATTTGTTTTTGTGGGACTTTATGTAGTTGATTATTTTGTACAGGTAACAAATTTCGTGAGAAAAAATCTACATGACCCATACGTTTACCTTCACGATAAACTACATCAAAATCAAATGACTGGAGAAATGCCCACCATCTATGAACACGGGGCATCAGGTCTCTCTTGGTTAGTGAGGCTTTAAGCGAATTACAATCAGTGACGACGACAAATTTTCTTCCCTGTAAAAAATATCGAAAATGTTTTATGGCGTTCACCAAAGCAAGAGTTTCAAGCTCATACGAGTGGTAACGCGATTCCGCGCTTGTAGTTCGTTTACTATAATACGCAACAACACGTGGTTTCTTATCAACTTTTTGAATTAAAATTGCGCCATAACCATTTGAACTCGCATCCGTATGTAATTCTATAGGAAAATTTGGATCAAATATCATCAAAATAGGCGCTTTTGTTAAATGCGAAATTATGGTTTGTCTAATTTGTTCGTGATGCGGTTTCCATTCTATAGAACCCTTACCGGACGTCAGTCGGTACAACGGACTAACAATTTGTGAAAATTGACGTATAAATTGCCGAAAATAATTTGCAAGACCAAGAAATTGTTGTAATTGGGTGACTGTTTCGGGTGGAGGTAACTGCGTTAGTGCCGCAACTTTTCCGGGATTAGGTTTCAATTCTCCCGAAGTTACCAAGTAACCCAGATACTCTACCGATGTCTTCAAAAATTTACATTTCTTTAAGTTGAGAGAAAACCCGGCTTTAGTGAGTGCGTTTAAGACGACGCGTAGTCGTGATATTCCTTCAGGAACGTCACGCGCTGGGACAATAATGTCATCCAAATAACAAATCGCGAAAGTATTAACCAAATCTCCAAGAGCTCGATTAATAGCACGCTGAAAAACTGATGGGGCATTTCTCAAACCAAATGGCATACAAAGATATTCATATTGTCCGTCCGGGGTGACAAAGGCCGTCCGTTCAACAGAGTCAGGGTGAACAGGAATTTGGTGAAAACCAGAGGCCATATCCAAGGTTGTAAAATAATTCGCGCCATTTAATCTCTGAATTTGGTCTG
The DNA here is from genome assembly GCA_917499265.3 of Mimumesa dahlbomi. Classification (NCBI taxonomy): domain Eukaryota; kingdom Metazoa; phylum Arthropoda; class Insecta; order Hymenoptera; family Crabronidae; genus Mimumesa; species Mimumesa dahlbomi. The sequence continues at coordinate 923,904 of OU824118.1, read as the reverse complement.
CTATGAGTGGTAACGGATATCGATCAGGCACAGTATTATTATTTAATTCGCGATAATCAACACATAATCGATCCGAACCGTTTTTCTTTTTAACTAAAAGTATTGGGCTAGCAAAAGGCGAACAACTAGGTCGAATAACACCAGCAGTTAATAATTCACCAATTTTATCTCGCACAATTTGTCGTTCATCCGGACTCAAACGATATGGTCGCCTTTGTACCACGCGATTCGGATCTAACAATCTTATTTCTAACGCGCCTGTAGTTACTCTACCCGTCGGTGTGCCTTCAATAAGTGACTCTGAAAATTCCTTCAAAAGTCCAAGTAATTCCGCCTTGTCGTTTGCTGCTAAATCAGTGTCAACAGATTCTAAATTTACAATATTCACGATTTTTTCACAACAAGCAGTTTGTTTCCGTTTTAGAGCAAAAGTGTCACTGGAAATTTCAACGGCAAAACCAAGAGCTAGTATATCTCGACCAAGTAAAATATCACTGTCCAAATAAAAATCGGGCACTACATGAAAATTTAATTCAAGCGTGTGACTGTTAATAGTCACTTCAGATGAAATTTGAACGGAACTATGCACGTTTGTCTTTCCGATGCCGGTTAGTGTAACTAAGGTCTGTATTCTTTTACCGGAAAACCTGTTGGCTACCGTTTCTTTAATCAGAGAGCATTCAGCACCCGAATCGAAAGAAAATTGAAATTTCTCACCGGCATGTGTCAGCTGAGCAGAGACCGGCTTAATATTGCACACATTAACGCGACGTTCCACCCTGGAAAAACCAGCACTCGTACTCGGTGCGTTATTCTTCGTACAGTGCGGAGAAATATGCCCGACATCACCACACTTGTAACACGTAACAATCTTTGTCTTCTTTTGTGACACCTGCTGCCCCTTCGAGACACTTTCGGACTGTAACCCTTTCGGATGTTGCGCCGCGTATGTCCGACCGCGACACTCTGCAGCCTTGTGTCCGATCTTCCCGCAAGAGTAGCAGGTAACAGCAACACTGCTTTTCAGCCGTTTAGCAGAGGAAACATCTTGAGATTTATTTTCAACAGCACTTCTCTTCCGATACGCGAATCCCATGAGTTCCTGCTGCATCTGCTGTCGAGTCGTGAACTCTTTGGTAAACACCAACCGTTGAAGACTGGGCTCTATTTTGGCACAATGGGCCAAGACAGTTGATACGACAATTTGCTCCACAGGAATTGATTGCCAACGGGACATCAAGGTAGTCATAAGTCTGCCGGCATAAGCAGCCAAGCACTCGCCTTGTTTCGGTCTACTATCGTTGATGCGGACGAGCGTTGCCGCTGATGTCTCCACTATATCATAGCGCGCAAGAAAAACTTCTTTTAAATGAGCCCAAGTCATACCTGCATAAGTGTTTTGTGAAAACCAGGAAGCAGCAGGTCCTTTCAGTGCTTGACTCATGGCAATCACGAGCGCGCTTCCTTGAAGGGGCTGTTCTTGCATACACAAATCTACGGTGTCGCACCAAGCTCGAGCATCCGCTCCCTCTATGTCCGGGTTGTATTCGGGTAAAATCATTTTAGGCAACGGTGACGAGTTGTTTCCCAACGTCTTTATCAACTCCAGCATATTGCGATTTTGCACTTCAAACAGCATTTGCCACGGTTGCTCCCGCTGTTCTCCCGAAATATCATTCGCAATGTATTCAGCAGGAGATGCCCGTAAGGATCCCACTTCTGATGTCGGATTCCGAGCAGGAAGACCGTTTACTTCTTCGGTTTGTCTAGCAAGGGTTTTCTTACAGGCTGCTGCTCTTCTTGTATTTGGTTGGCTCATGATTGCTTATTACAATATAACAACGCCGTGACTAGAGAAGAGGCGGATCAGTTTCGTGGTTATCAGTTAATATTTTCTACGTCTTGTCTCAATGACTTCGTTTTGTATTCTGTTCTCTTTTCTAATTGATTTTTCAAAAGCCAGTCGAATGTCAATTGACGATCATATCCGGCCAACTTAATCCGCTGTATCAAACATGTTTATTAACACGATAATATCGTGATCTACTTTATCGAGCTTTTGAAAAACAATTACAAAACTAACCACGACTCTGATAAGGCATAAGACAGAACCTTGCCCAATCTTAGTCACGATTTAATTAATAATACGCGCCGACATATATTTATTCTGATTTCTTTAATGACGTGAAAAGAAACGTCTGTATCAAACAGATATCGTATTCAAATTAAAAATTTGAACCACGGAAAACAAAAGCAGCTATCTCTACCAAATCGCCACGTACTATCGATGACGTTATATCGATGATTCAATTTTGTTTATAGAAGACTTCGCTCCATTTCAAACACAAATATTCAACATAGATCAATAAGTCTTTCTTTGCAAACCATTTCATACGCCTTCTCTAGGTCCATGGAGACGATCACTAGGTGACCACCTTGGACTATAGCGTTACATGCTTCTGCTTCGAGGTTGACTAAGTGGTCAAGTGTGGATCTGTTTTCTCTGAAACCTTATTGGTGGTGCGACAGTAGATTCGCCTGTTCTAACTTCCATCTTAGGCGACTACTGACTATTTTTTCCAAAATTTTACAAAGATTACATGTCAACGATATCGGTCGATAGTTAGTGGCTTTGCTGCTATCCTAACCCGGTTTAGGAATTGGGATAACAATTGCTTCTCTCCAGAATTCTGGGAAGACTTGATTATTCCAAATTCTGTTGTAGATATCGACTATATACTGTAGAGCTTCATGTGGGAGATGTTTCAGCAAATCATTTGGAATTTCGTCCGGTCCTGGGCATGACGAATTACTGTTATTAACGTACTTCAATTCTTCCATTGAAATTGGGCGATTGATTGGATCTGCAACATAGTCAGTTGTTGGTTCAGAGTTTGTCTTGGCCTTTTGTTTCTCTACGAATTCCATTTTTGATTTCAAGGATATTGGGCTATAATTATTATCACTGGAATTGTTTGCGAATGTGCTCGCAAGTTGGTTGCATATATCGTTCAGTTCTGTGATCTTTGTAGACTCTGGAGTTTCGATAAAGGATGGGGTATTGTTTGTGTGGATACCTTTTATACTTCTTACTTTTTCCATAGTACAGAGACCGGTGTACTGGGAGTGATCGTGGAGGCGAAGTCTTCCCAAGATAATTTCTCACTTACTTTTAGTGCTCTTCTAACTTGAGCTTTTGTTCTTTTATATTCTACTATATCATCCAATGTTTTGTTTTTTTTCATTCTACGAAAAGCTTTTCTACACTTTTTAATTTTTTCCAAACACTCTTCATTTATCCAAGGGACGTTCTTTTTGGATGGTTTTCCTGACGATTTAGGGATCGATTTTTCGGCAGCGGACTTGATTAGATTATTGAAATCTGATAATATTTCATTAATATTTCTGTGCTCATCTTCACTGGATTGACTCGGTTGTTCGAGTTCATTTATCCCTTCTTCAATGAGGTTTCGGAATTTTGACCAATTTGCTTGGGAGAATATCCACTTCTGATGATTGTATTGCAGGTCATGATTAGGCAGTGATAAGAGCTTAATGAATATTGGGTAGTGATCGCTGTCATAGGGTTTGTCAGATGCACACCAATCAAATAAATGGGAGATCTCAGGTGAACAGATTGTGAGGTCTATGGAGCTTTCATCAAAGTTGACTGGATTTATATGCGTCGCTCGTCCAGTGTTTAAACAGTTTAGTTCGTGTTCTGAAATCCATTTTTCAACAATTTTCCCTCTTTGATCCAGCTTTTTTGAACCCCAGAGGGGGTTGTGACTATTGAAATCCCCCATTATTATGAAAGGAGTTGGAAGCTCTTTGATGAGATCATTTAAGTCTTCAATCCTAAGAGTTAAACTATGTGGTAGGTAGATGTTGCATAACGTTACTTTTTCCGGAATTTTGATTGTTGTTGCTATTACTTCCAGGTGACTATTGATTACTATTTCTTCTTCGAAAATGTCCGTTCGAATAAACGAAGCCACTCCTCCACTAGCATGATCTGTTAACCGATTTTTTTATGCTACAGAATAGTTTTTTAAGTTTGCACAGTAGTTATCTTTGAAGTTAGTCTCTTGTAGACAGATACAGGCTGGATTTCGATCAGCTAATAGTAATTTCAGCTGTTGTTTGCGCTGAAAATAACTGTTTATGTTCCATTGGATAATCTCCGTGAAGAGAGTTATTTGAAAAGGTGAGTTATTATTCTTGTGGAGGGGATTCCATTTCGATATCTGAGTCCACTTGTTCATTATTTTTAGTTGTCGAATCGGAGATTTCTGATTCGCCAAGGATTTCTTGTAGTTTTTTTATTAGTCTTGTGCATCGATTCTTGATACTTGCCGTAGGAAGTGATCGATGCACTGAGCTCAGCATTTCCATCAGTTGTCTCGGTTCATCTGTATGTTGCTTGATTATTTCCTGAATGCTCTGTAAGGATTATTGACCTTTTGTACAATCCAGAAAACTTTTGAGTTGCAGGAGATTTAAAGGTAGTTTTTCTTCTGACGAATCTATTAGTTCTGAAGTTTTGGACCAGTCTAAGACCGTTTCTTCTTTTTTGAGTTTTTTTGGTTTTGTTTTTTCGAATTTTTCCTGGTAGTTTTTGTTTCTGATTTGCTAGAAAATGATTCAGTATCGGATATGCTCTCCTCGATGTCTTTCTCATTTGAACTTCCTGTAGTTTCAGAACTTGACGTGGTATGTGCTCTTTTTGATCCGGTAGTTTTGTGTCGCAGGGGAGGGAATCCAGTGAATAAATCGTTGGCGGTTAGATTGATGTTCGATGTACACGGACCGGTCAGAATCCGCGCCGGATCCTGTACAGGAGGAAGTTGAGGCGGGAAGATTCAAAAGAGCAGGATCAATGAAAGATTCATCGTCTCCAGTTGATAATATTGGTGACTCGGTTGGGATATCTATTATTTCGGTATCTTTCATTTCTTCTACGATTACTTGGGATTCGGTTTGTTGATCCTGTTTTTGGTCTTGTTATATGTTCATTGTGGAGCTATTTCCCACGTCATTAATCCTACTGTTTGTGTTTCCGTTAGATTGGTTCGTATGATTACCCGCTTGTGGATTATTGTCCTTCTTGGAATTACAATTCTTTGCGAGATGCCCTTCTAATTTTCAAAGGAAGCAAACAATTTTGTCCGATGATGGGTATATCCAGTAATTAGTATTTTCATACATTATATTCAGGACTGGGGGGATTCGGTCAAAGTCTTCTTCGTCAACAAAAACTTGTTTTTTGAAACAGCAAACATGCCCCCATTCGGTGTCACCTTTTGCTGCCTTAAGATCTGTGAAGGCGGACTTGATTGTTACCTGGTGTTTTTTAAATTCTTCTTCCACTAATGACGTGGGCAGTTCTGAGTAGTAATTCGATAGAATCACTCTTTTATTGTTGTTGATAAGGGCTCTAATATGTAGAACGGTTTGAGATACTACTATGGTTTTGTCATTTTTAACGATATCATTGACAGTTTTCCTGCAGTCTAGATAGACAGCCATACGATTCTTAGAAATGCGATCAATATGTTTCACTTGTTTTGGTTCTACGATGTCTTTAAGGCTTCTTAGATAGTCGATTCGGGTGGATCCAGGTATGAAATCCATCACGATAGCGTTTTCTCTTTTTGGTCTTTGGGTAATTGCTGCATAGCAGTAACTTTTATTTTGGGAGTTCATCATTGTTGCTTGTGAGGCTTCTTTTCCGTTCGTCTTGCTGATACTTTCGACTGCCATTGTAGAATTCTGTTAAACTTTGCTCTCTATGTCACAAAAAAAAGGAAAAAAAAGAAAATAATTAAAAGGCTGGGGATCAGCCTTTTGTATATCTTGTTTCAACTATTATAACTTTACTTAGTTTTGTATTACACTATAATCTACTATTAAGTACACTCATCCGATTTGAACTCGTGTAGTAGCACTGTTTACTAATAACATCCGCACGCTTCGGTGTCTCAAACAGGACTGGTCTTTGGTTTTTGTTGGTCTGGATATATGTTCAATTTATTTTCTGTAGAATTTGCTGCAATGCAAATCTCTCAAATTTAGAGAAAATTACCCAATTTTCCACTTTATTGATCTGAATGAAAGTATATTCATTTCCTTGCGTACTTTGCAGAAGTTTTCAAGAAACCGAATGGACTTTGGGAAACGATAATCTGCGCTTATCCGCAAATGCAACATGTTCCATAATTACCGCTTTAATCTCTTACGACAGAAAATAATCGTTTCATCGCACAGCCCCCTGAACTTTATGTGTCTCTGCCTAATGAGATAAATCTGTTTTGTTCGTTCAAGTAAAACTTGTGGTATATGAGTTGCATTGGCTCGTTACTTGTTGAGAATTGAAGTGCGTAATATTCTAAATAAATCTTTAATTCAGAATTAAAAACTAATTCAAATTATTTGCAGATGACATCACTTGAACTGTCAAAGTTTTAAGAATTCTAAAGTTTGAAATTTTTAAACTTTAAAACTTGAAAGCCTTTACCTATGTTTCGTGACTGTGAATTCGGCAATTTATAATTTTAATGTCTCGACAAATTCATGGTCGATACTTTTTAAGTTTCGTAATTTGGCGTTTTAAATAATCTAGACATAAAAATTGGAAACGTTGTGCTTTGAAATTACCAAGTCACGAAATTTCTAAGTGGCGAAATTCGCCATAACACTTTTACATCTAGAACTTCGACGTTTTACAATATGTACATTTCGAAATTCTATGCCTTGAAATTTCGACATATCTAAATCAATGTTTTGGCAATTCTACGCCTTAATTTTTGTCCACACCGACATTCAACGCCTTGAAATTTCTACACGCTAAAAGTTTTACGTTTCGATTTTTTAACTTTTGATATTTCAGTATTACATAGTTTCTAAGCTTCGGAAATCAATGCTGGAAATCGGTGTTGATATTTATGTTCGTGAAAATTCTCAGATTTTCAAAGTTCAGTGCTTTGAAGTCTAAGTTCTGAAATTCTACGTGTTCAAATGCGCATTCCTTAGAATTTGTACGCTTTAAGGGGGGGGGGGTAAGGGTTTGCGTAATCGAGAATTCGATTTTTTTTTTTTGCTTTTTCTTATAGTTCAATATTTCGAGAGTATTGTCCCAAAATTTTAAGATAATCGGAGAAAAACTCTCAAAGTTATTGACCAGTTAGTCGTTATATTTTCGGTCGGGCGTTTGCCGCTCACATCAGTGATTTTATAATAGTAATGTGGGATACGAAAATCTGAAATACGGGATTGTAATGTGTAAATGAAATGTGTTTAGACTGAGTGACGAAGCGACAAAAAAATTAAGGAAAAAACGGAGAAGTAAAATACTCGGCGGAAAAGGAATTTATCTTCACTTTTGTACAGTTAAATCTTTAAACGCGGTTTTCTCGAAACCATGTTTTCAAAGTCCGTGATCACTGCCATTTAAAACATACTTCACCGATTCTTTTCAAACTTGGTACATACCTTCGATATATAAAATACCTCCCCCCAACGATTAGTATGATATTTTTTTTTGACATTAAGGGGTTTTTTCAGTAGCAAAATGACGGAAATTTTAGTGAAAAATCGCAATTTTTGCTTCAAACGACCACCAAAAGTTTTAAAATGAAAAAAATAACAATTAGGGATCGTTGGGGGGAGGATTTATTCATCTTCTAACTAAATTTTATTGTTATTTTGATTTCTGATACTTTTCGACTGAGATACAGTGATCACCGCAAAACGTGTTTTTCGAAAGGCGCTCTCGGAAAAGCTCCGTCACCGGCTTATTTGTTGATATTTTGCAACCAAAAAATTACAAAATGTTGTTGAAATAACAATATATAATGTGCAAAAGGTTCGAACAAATTTGCTTTATTCGTTCGTCTGAAAGAAAATCGCAAAGAAAGTGTTTTTTTTTGCCCTGAAACCCTTACCCCCCCCCCTTAAAGTCGGCGAACCACGAACGAACACAGCTTCGTTGGTTTCAAGCCTTCAAATTTCATGTGCTTTCAAATGTCAAAGTTGTACAGATCCGAAAATTTCAATCCTTAAAACTGTTCTCCAATTGAACTATCTGCGCCTCGAAATTATCACACATGAAAATTAACCTTCCAGTCACAAAGCAAGTTTAAGCACCATTCAAATTTTAACCGAGTTGAACAAATTCAATTTACTACATGTTGTTCCATTAACACTTTGAATATCAATGTTCTCATTTCCCAAACCCACACAATAAATTGAAAATTCAAATACTTTTGAATTGCCTAAATTATGCAACACTTATTCGAACGTTCGAAATACTAGTTACGTGACATTTCGAGATTAAATTCTCCAAAAATATTTGTAATATCGAACTGGAGAATATTCGTAGAAACTGTGAAAAGTCAATGGATTTCCTGTGATGTTTGTCAGCTTTGTTTCGAATCAACAAGTTTATTAGTTCCGAGAAGAGTATCCAAGCAGCATTTTAACATGCGGCATTGAATTTCATTTCCGGTTGTTTTAACAACAGGATTTAATTTCTCCAGTGAATAACGTTTGCCCTCTCAATGGAGTATTGTACTAAGCGATCAACGAGTGTAAAATATTAACACGTTACCCGAACAAATTTTGAATATTGTATGTTTCAAAATAAATCTGTGTGCTCTAGACGCGTGTTTATACAATAATAACTGAGGTGTAGTCCGTTTTCTGTATGAATATTTTACATGAAATAAATACGTAGAGTGCCATAATTAGAAATTCCTAAGAATCGCAAAGTATTTCTGAATAGTAATTTAAACTCAGAATTTATGGGAAGAATAAATTGTGAATAACAAGCAACTCGTTCATTGTTGTTTATTTCTTAGAATAATTGAATCAGCAAAAAGCATCGAAAATGCAAAGGTATAGGCCAAGTACAAGAGGATGTGACTGTGGAATAGCTTTTTCATTAACATAAACTTCATTATACGAAGTATTTGAAATCGAACAAATGCGAGCAAGTACAAATTATTGTACAGCATCGACAAGATGCTATCGCTAAGTAAATATATTAAACTAACTAAATTTCCCAAAAAATGATTTCTCCTCATTTAATTAATAAATCTGTTTATTTTGCTCGATTAAATGTACTTGGTGGCCCGCTTTTTACGAAGGTTCGATGGTGAAAAATAAGCCTAAATAGTTCGGGAAGTTTGACATTAAAAAAGAGTTGTTAATAAAGCGGCCATCTTATTGTGTTGAATGAAAATCCTCTAAATATCTCATGACGTTTCCTTTTAATTTACGTTATCATCAATCGTTGAAACACATGGCAATAAGCATTTGTAATTTTCTCTCAGGCACATCCAGATTGTTAACTTGTTAAATTTTTCCACTCAGATACATCCGTATTGTTAATTTAGAAATGAGTACAAATATCTGTAGTGTTACATTTTGGACATCAAGCTTCGTAAAAAGCGGGCCACCAAGTACATTTAGTCGAGCACTAAACAGATTTACTAATTAAACGAGGCGACATCATTTCTTGGGGAATTTAGTTAATTTAATATATTTACTTAGCGATAGCATCGTGTGGATGCTGTACAATGATTTGTACTTGCTCGCATTTGTTCGATTTCAAATACATCGTATAATCAAGTTTATGTTAACGAGAAAGCTATTCCAAAGTCACATCCTCTTGTACTTGGCCTATATCTTTGCATTTTCGATGCTTTTTACTGATTTCACTTCATTCGTAGAATATTGTTAAGTATAGTAATGGTTTTATTAAAATACTTGTTTTTAAAGAAATAATATTTTTAAAGAATAAGGGAATGCAGGTATCAAGGAATAAATAAGGGAATACAGGAATGAAGGAATAAAAGAATGTAGGAAAATCAAGGAATAAACGGATCTGATTAATATGGTGATATGATGATGATATACGATGATGTGAAGGAATATACCAAATTTTCCTTTAAACGTTATTTCCTTATAAGAAATATAGTAATAAGAATTATGTATTTATAAAATTTCAAAGAGTTTTTTGAAGAAGTGCTACAAAAAAATCAGAGACTTCCGGAGCCAGGAAAATTTCAATCTATAGGTACGTTTCAGGTCAAGTATACAAGGTTCTCGCAGAATGTTAGACATTGGTTAAAAACTTGCATATATTGTGGGTACTACTGAAAAAGAAAATACATTTGAAGAAATTACCAAAATATTAAACATTTAATTATTGCAAGATAGTGCAGGATGTGTATAAGTTTGGTTTTTAAATTCTCAATTCGAAAATTATAATAAACATAGAAGTGTAAAAAAACGGTTTAATTACACAAAAACCATCTTATTAAAAATGTCTAAATTGCAAATAATTATTTGTATGAAATGTTGAAGAATGCTTTTGATATCGTTGAAAATGTTTTTCAATTCACATACAACAACGTCATCGTGTCCTCTAAACGTACCTATACTTTAACAATCTATTTGAAGAAAAAATAGTTTTTTTGAAAACATGAATTTTTTATCACCGTGGCATCTTCTGATCTAATTTTACAGTATACCTGAAGAAAAATATACTAATTTAATTGTTAAGATGTGTAGATAATATAATAACACTGTTACAAACAGATACGGAACAATTTAGAGATTCGATAAAGAGATACGGAACAATTTAGAAATTGTTTACGTACTAAAAAAAGTTTGTCGAAATTTGAAGAGACGCTTTGACATGCATCGAAGTTCTAGAAACTAAATACGTTTTTATAACAATTTAAGCAACCATTATATTAAATTATTATTGATAACAGTTTGATATTTTCTGAATTACGTACTAATGCGTGCATCACGAAGGTGTCTTTCTTTCTCTATCTTTCGTATAATTCGTTCTCATTGTGGCGTACTATGGCTCGGGATATCAACAACAATACATTCGACTGCATACTTTGTCTCTATCTTTCTGTCGCTCCGTCGCGCTCGCGCTAGACAAACACACGAACGTGTGCCGAGCAAGCATGTGTGATAGCACGTTTGACGGCCGAGGAAGGTATGAATGCGGAATTCATCATCGTCCGAATTTTTCTTGCATAAAAGCCTTTCTTTTCTTCGTTCTGTCTGTCGCGCTTGCAGTGCTCGCAATACGATCGCCGAGAGTAAGTGCGACGGTTTGTCTTTGCCGGCCGCGGCGACTCTTTCATTTTATTTGAAACATTTTTCTAATCGTTTTAAAAAATTAAATAAATAATTGAAAAACATATAATTGTCATACTATATCAATTTATTGAAAATCCTATCATAGGGATCGAAAATGAGCAAGAAATATTAAATGTCCGATAAAATAATTCGAAATGTCCAAAAGAATGCGAATGAACGATCGAGTACGACCAAGGCTCACCGACACACCTTTGTGAGCTCGGCCATCGTCTGTGAGCCGCGATCGGAGTGCGAGCGCGACAGACGGAAAGAAGGAAAGAGAGGCACTTGTACGAGAAAAATTCGGACCATTGCGAAAACTGCGTTTGATGCCTTCCTGGATTGACGATTGCGCTCTCACACATGCCTATCGGACCTAAGTCCGTGTGCCTCGATAGAATGAGAGCGACAGAGCGACGACAAGAAAGAAATGAAGTAGTAATTATCATTTGTTACTATGCTGCGACATACGTCAGAGAGAGAGAGACGAATTATTAGAAGGAGAGGGCACGAAAATCACTCAGGTGAAACAAGCATTAACATTTGTGGATACCCGCGCGCACCCCGTACCCCGCAGTGAAACCATTTATGCTGTTGATTGTACTTGGCCAGAGACAAGACCTTGTTTCTTGATTTTTCCCGATGTCTCCAACAGATTACATGTAAAAATCTACATTACCGACAGAAAAATTATCGTCGCATGGTATGAAAATCTGTTAGTTCGGTTTGACACCGACAGAACTCGCATAGTCGAAAGTGTGACACTGGAAAAGACGAAGCAGACGACATATTACATAAAAAAGACGTACTTTTGACATCAAATATCTCGTTACTGGGTGGACCAATGTTTTTGTAATTAGTCTCAATCGACTCGTCTCGACGCTGCCTCTAAGAATATCATCGCACTTTTGGGGAAATTTGCCGCTTTCATGTCGTTTGAATACCCCGAAAACCCCGATCTAATCTTTCCGGAATAGAGTCAAGAGTCTTCTCTCGTACTTGGCCCGAGACAAGACCTTGTCTTTTGATCTCGGATATCGAATCTCTAAATTGTTCCGTATCTGTTTATAACAGTGTTATGATATTACCTACACATCTTAACAATGAAATTAGTATATTTTTCTGCAGGTATACTGTAAAATTAGATCAGAAGATGCCACGGTAATAAAAAAATTCATGATTTCACAAAAACACTATTTTTTCTTCAAATAGATTGTTGAAGTATAGGTACATTTAGAAGACACGATAACGTTGCTGTACGTAAATTGAAAAACATTTTCAAGGATATACAGGGTGTAAGAAAAATTCTGGGACACTAGGTTTATGGATAGAACGCATAAAAATAAGAAAAAAAGTCTTATAAGTCGTGGGCGCAGCCCACCCCCTATGGAGGTACAACCCCTTATGTAAAAAAAGTTTAAAAAATTATATCTCCGAAACGGTAAATCGTAGGAAACCAATTTTGATTGTGATATGACCGGAAAAGATCAAAGTTTAATAAAAAAATAACTGCTACGACTAGTACCATTAAGTTGTATTTATTCTTGTTAATAAAAAACAAGTGTGATTATTTCTATGTTAGAGGCTGTTTATCAAGTTGAGAAAAATGTGGATAATGCATTGAGACTTGCTTTGCGAAGACAGCCAACAAAAAATTAATATTATTATAAAATTTAGGTGCTAAAATTAGTAGTTTCACGCCCGCCGTGAAGACGCTTGCCGATATGCAGCCTCCGACACGTCAGTTTGGTGATGTCTAGTTCTACTGACTACGTTTGACCTACTTTTTACATATGGTACGGACTCGCCCTGTGCCTACGGCTGCCCTGCATCTTACATATGGCACCGACATGTCCTGTGATTTACACTAAAAAATGTATTACGTATTCTATTACAGTATACATCTTACCTTTAAACGAATTACTTACTTACCTTTAAATTTCAAAGACAATTTAATGTAAATATGTGGTGCGGTGTGGTGAACAATCTTTTGCTGGGGCCGTGTTCTGTAACAACGTGTTGAACCGGCAAAAACTATCTTGGATTTTTTTGTGTAGGGATATTTAAACACCATATTTTTTACTCATCGCCAGTGCCTGACGAGAATGTGCTGCGGCAACACATTGTAAATGGATGTGTGAAAATTAATAATAACCCGGAGGAATTTTAAGCCAATGTACGGCGTTCAATGAAGAATCCGTTGCGGAAATTTATCGAGGTGAACGGACACTAATTTTAAACAATTCGTTTAAAGGTAAGATGTATACTGTAATAGATTGCGTAATACATTTTTTAGTGTAAATCACAGGACATGTCGGTGCCATATGTAAGATGTAGGTCAGCCGTAGGCACAGGGCGAGTCCGTACCATATGTAAAAAGTAGGTCAAACGTAGTCAGTAGAACTAGACATCACCAATCTGACGTGTCGGAGGCTGCATATCGGCAAGCGTCTTCACGGCGGGCGGGAAACTACTAATTTTAGCACCTATATTTTATAATAATATTAATTTTTTTGGCTGTCTTCGCAAAGCAAGTCTCAATGCATTATCCACATTTTTCTCAACTTGATAAACAGCCTCTAACATAGAAATAATCACATTTGTTTTTTATTAACAAGAATAAATACAACTTAATGGTACTAGTCGTAGCAGTTATTTTTTTTATTAAACTTTGATCTTTTCCGGTCATATCGCAATCAATATCGGTTTCCTACAACTTACCGTTTCGGAGATATAATTTTTTAAACTTTTTTTACAAAAGGGGTTGTATCTCCGTAGGGGGTGGGCTGCGCCCACGACTTATAAGACTTTTTTTTCTTATTTTTATGCGTTCTATCCATAAACCTCAAGTGTCCCAGAATTTCTGTTACACCCTGTATATGTATAGGACCATATTAAAGTTCTAAATGTTCTAGAAATCAAAAGCATTCTTCAACAATTCATGCAAACAATTATTTACAATTTAGACATTCTCAATAAATTGGTTTTTGTGTAATTAAACCGTTTTTGTATGTACACTTCTATGTTTATTATAAGTTTTTAATTAAGTTTTAAAAACCGAACGTATTCAAATCCTACACTATCTTGCAATAATTAAATGTTTAATCTTTTGGTAATTCCTTCAAATGTATTTTCTTTTTCAATATTACCCACAATATATGAAAATTTTTAAACACTGTCTAACATGCTGCAAGAACCTTGTATACTTGACCTGAAACGCACCTATAGATTGAACTTTTCCTGGCTCCGGAAGAGTCTCTGATTTTTTTGTATCACTTCTTCAAAAAACTTTTTGAAATTTTATAAATCAGCAAAAAGCATCGAAAATGCAAAGGTTTAGGCCGAGTACAAGAGTATGTGACTTTGGAATATCTTTCTCGTTAACATAATCTTCATTATACGTGTTACAACGTCGTAGCATCCTTAGGGTTTATGGCATGGACGTGATTAGACTCCTATTTTTGAGATTAGCATTCAGTACTTTCACTTTTCAGTAGTTTATTGCAACCAAATGTTCCTCGAATTTAACATCATCATTTTTTACCAGTCTCAATAGCAATGACATGCCATAAACCCCTAAAGCGACCTAACGGTTCATCGAACTACGGCCCAGACCTCGGCAACCCTTACACAGCTGCACTACAGACGGACCCTGACGTCAGAGGGAAAGGCCCAAAAGCACCTACGTTACGACTCACACGGAATTTCCCACCAAAGAGGCCAAGGCGAGGAGGGACAGCGACTTCGGGTGTCTTCGGCCTCCAGCACCCCTTGAACATTCATACACATTTATATACTTGTATATATGTATTGTACATTTTGAAATAAATCTGTGGCAGCTCACATCGCTGCAATATCCGAGCGTTCACAGAACCAAGAAATTACAGTCCACTAATTATTTGACCTGAATGCTTAAACAGGTGGTATTGGTATTTTTGAATGCATTAATAATATTATACGAAAATTCGATTGCGTGAAAGAGAAGTATTTAGACGAGTGTCAAGAACGAGCGAGGAGTATTTGGGTCGAGTGACTGCGTAAGGTGCGAAGAAAGTGTGTTTGGACCGAGTGACAGTTTTTCCGTTGAATGTTTCGAGTGGCTCTTTGTGCATGGAACTAGGAAGAATGCGAGTGGCCCGTGGTCGAAGACTGTGCGTGTTACGAGTGTGAGAATGCGTGAGTCTGTTTATGAAAGAATTGGTTTGGTGTGCATGTGTATGAAAAAGGGCGTCAGGACGACGTCGCGAGCGAGTTAGTTAGTCGAGTTGAGTTGGGAAAAGTATTGTGAGGAGATCAGTTCCGAGGAGATTTAGTTGCGAGGAGATTTGATTGCGAAGAGTATTGTGAGGAGTATTGTGAGGAATTGCGAGGAGTTGTGAGGATTAGCGTTGCGAATAGTTTTTATTGTGAGGAGACTGTTTTGGGAGTTAGTTATTAATGTAGGAGTGATTACGTCGTAGGGCAATGAACTCGCAAGGCCGTTAGTTAGAGTCGAGTTAAAGAGACGAACGTATGCGAGAAAACATAAACACGGCCGATCTCCATAATCGACAGCGGTCGCGAGGCCGTTTACCTCGTTACGTCGAAAAAACGTGCGAGACCGCGAACGCGACGAATATGTAAAGACGAGCCGTGTCGCGCCGCGATCAGTTAGCAACGAGCAGTGAGCAACGAGCAGTTAGCTATTAACGATCACGATTACGATTACGAACACGATTACGATAACAATTACGAAACTACGACAACGAACCACGGCTTACGATTTACGATATACGATCCGATAACATTTTCTGTATCTTCATTTGTGTGTGTATTCATATTCTTTTGTATATTTCTCGTCCAGTGTTCTAAATAAAGGAACAGATTTTAAATATAAACTATCCTGTTTCCTACATTAATTATTAGTTAATAAACACTTTTTACAATACTGAACAAACAACATCTTGTTCCCACCACGAAATATCCCACAAACGTGTTCTATGCGTCGTATTTTTTATGGTAACGAATTACTTAATCTTCAACATTTCCATGTTGCAATATTCCACGTTTACCTATAAATACTCACGAACGAAATTTTTTACGCTTGTAATTTTCTGTGGGCTAATATTACATATATCTGCGAATTGCAATCTCTTTGTCCATAAATTATACAACGAAATGGAAAATTTATTATTCTGCAAATAAATTATTTATACGAATTATTTGTTAAACTATTTCTGAATTAGTAACTACGTTAATACCTTTTCTCGAGTGTATTTCCTTAATTTATTCATTTTCTATTGCAATAAAAAATACATAAACTTTCAACATAGCTGTCCGGCTAAATATTCAATACAATTATGAAGATAGGAACAAAATTAAGTGAACCGTTGCTGGAACTAGGTAATGATGTAGTTTAACCGAATTAACGTAATTGTTATCAACTTCAATTTCATTTATTACATATCTCTATAGTGTATACAATATTTAGTGAAAAATTGACGGTCATACATATTTGCGACATTATGTAAACACGGCGTATTTAACGAAATTTCGAGCTATATACATGTATCAGGGGACAAAAGTAAAATACATTATTAAATGGACACTTAATAAAATACGTAATAAATTAAATACATAACGTAATTAATATTTGGTATTACCGTCTTTTGGTTTAATTATTGCTTCCAGACGACGGAGAATACTTTTTATTCAATTTTCTATGTAATCTTTACTAATATTTTCAAATTCGGACTGTAATTTTTTGAATAGATCAACCATTTTATTTCGTTCGTGCAATGCAATTTTTGTGTCTAGTAAAGTGTATAAATTTTCTATAAGACTCAAGTCGAGGCTTTTGGGCCGGCCATTCAAGTAATTTAACACTATTCCTACCAGGGCCGGTCAAATGACCGTTTTTAAATTTTCAATTGGAATTTCCTACATTTAACGTAAGTGAATCGCCTTTAAACTTTACGACTTTTCCTCAGATATATGTATGATACATTTTTCAATATTCCCTTATTTTTTTATTATTTATTTTCTGAAATAAATTTGTAGTCTGTCTTACCTACCACGACCGCTCAATTGACAGATGGTACGATTTATACATTTTTGTAATAGTTTCTCTCTAAGACTCAATGCCAAAACTATAAAGTCGTTACAAATGAAAGGTAATGTAGTTGTGGCATGATTTTATCCGATAAGTGCCTTCCAGAAAATGGTTTACGAGACTTCAAAGTGTTTACAGTTCTCGCTCGACTATCGGATTAGCGGCATTTATTTTCTTGATTGATATCCGATACAGAATTCTTCAGAATTCTGAAGATGATCAGGAAATCGTGGATATGGAAAATGACAATACGGAAAATTATGATCCGCTTGAAACCGACTCGAGCACCGATGAGAACGAAGAGAATATTTCGAACGTACGTAGACGACGAAAGAGAAGGAGATTTTTAGTTAGTTCCTATAGTGAGAATGAAGAAGAAGGAAGCGAAATTGCGATGGACGGAACTGTTTGGGAGGAAGTAAAAACAGGGTCTAATCCTGGAAGAGCACCTAGTCATAATGTTTTTAGAGAAACATCAGGCCCGACTGGGTATAGTAAACGTAATATTATGGAAGGCGAAGTTAGGACGGCATTTTCTGTGATAATCGATAAGAATATAATCGAATTTATAAGAAAGCGCACAGAAACAGAGGCATTTAGAGTGTTGGGATATAAATGGGAACTGTCTACTGCAAAGTTATATGCATTTTTTGCAATTCTGTATGCACGCGGCGCAGACCGGTCATTTGACCGGCCGCGGTAGGAATAAGTATATGTGAAGTGTCGGTAGGAATAGTGTTAATATTAGAGTCCTCAACAAACTTTTTAGTTTTCTTAGCAGTATGGTTGGGATCATGTTCTTGTTGGGAGACAAATTCTTCACCGCTACTCATTTTTACTGGTGCTTCTTCTAAATTTTCGCTCAGACTATCAACATACTTGCGTGCATTCATAATTGCGTCAATTTGTGCTAACGTAACAACTCCATACCACGAAAAGCACCCCCACACCGATAATGATTCGCCGCCGAATTTAACTGTGAGTGTAATGAATGGTGTTTTATGCGCATAATTTTTTTCTCCAGACTTGGCGCCTCTTTTTTAATTGCCGCAACTCAACATTGCTTTCGTCTTTTCCAACTGTATTTTGCCAAAATGCTAGTTGCATATTCAAATATTTGTTTGCAAATGCTAAACGTTTCCTCATATTAATTTTATTGATGTGTGGCTTACGTCTAACCTTGCAGCATTTATATTCAACTTCGTGCAGACATTCTTTTTATTGTTTTTGTTCAAACCTGCAATCCTACTGTTTCTACAATACTTCGTGATGCAATTGCTGGATTCTGTCGGCATTCCCTTACAATTCGACGGTCTTTTTGTATGATCGTAGAACTTTTGCGACCACGACCACTGCCATCTTTCGATCTGTTGCGGACTCCCACGTCTAGTCTCACACCGTCTCACCTGTCACCTGTCGCTACTAGCCTCAATCACAACTCCATCATGGCGAAGTGTTGCGGCTGCAGAAGGGAGTGCAAATTCACCAACTTCAAGTCGGAATCTGGTGTCACGAGTGTGTGCAAGACGTGTGCGGTCGAACTATCGGTCCCATCACCTCCTCGCCCAGTGCCAGGGCCCGGGTAGTGCGTTCTCCGGCATTTCGATCCACTGCAACATCGACCTTGCCTTCTTTGGCACCTCGATTAATGCATGCTAATTCCCTTGTGGATTCGAATACGAATCCGAACTTGAGTGGGGGGTGTCTGGGGAGTGGTGTGTGCGAGGGTTCGCGGGATGTGCTCGCTGAGCTCGCCTCCATCACATCCATCCTGGGTGACCTTGGCCGTAAGATGGAGGGGAATTCGAAGACGCTGGAGGCTCTAGCCACTCTCCCTGCTGTTGTGACCTCGGTGGTCAATAAAGTTGATGACTGCGTGGCAAAGGTGGAGGCCTGCTCCCAACAGGTCTCTTCCCTGGCGATTGCCCAGACGACGCTTCTTGCCCGGGTGAATACCCTCTCATCCTCCCAAGCTGCTCTCGACTCTAAGCTGGAGAGCCTAAGTTCCAGGTTAGCAGAGGTCAGTGCTGGTCAGGATGCGACGGGCTCTGAGTTGACCAATCTGTCCGGTCGATTGGCTGCATCGGAAGCCACCAATGATTCTCTTAGGTCAGATGTGGCCTCACTTCAGGAGCAGTTCACCCGCAGTGCTGCGGCTCTCCGCATTGACTCCTCCCCTTCTGAGTCTGCACTACCCAGTGCCATATTCAGCCGCCTCTGCCGTCTTGAGGCTGCAGCGTGCGAGTCATGGATAGTGGTTTCTGGTCTCGATAAGCGACCGGGTGAATCTCTCAAGCCACTTCTCCTAAAAGTTTTCACCTCTCTTGGGTGCAGTCTGCTAGATGCGGACATCATCCGAGCGAATAGGGTCAGCAGCACTAAAGCGTCGAACCGCCCTCGCTCTATTCATCTTCTGCTCCGCTCTCCTGACCTTTGTGATCAACTTATCACGGCTAGGCGCTCGAGAAGGGCATTTACTGCCTCCAACGTGGATCCGGGGTTTAGTCACTCGGCTTTGTTTATCAACCGCCTCCTCCCTGCTCCGTTAGCGGACCTGTTAAGCCGCGTTCGTGTTGTCGCCCGTCGCCGTGGCTATGCGCGCGTTTGGGTTCGTTCAGATTCGGTCATGGTCAGGAAGAAGGCAACGTCTGACCCCATCAGGGTTGGCCTGGGGGATGATGTCGAATCGCTTCTCCCTTGACTCGATCCTTCGCAATCTTCTGGCCTGTCTTCTGCGATACGGAACTCTGGTATGCAATCTGCTCCCTGCTCTACTCTTCATCTTTGTCATGCCAATGCCCAATCGCTCCCGGCGCATTTCGATGAATTTTGTTACTTTATTCTCTCTCACTCATTTGATGTGATCGCTATTTCGGAATCGTGGTTTAAGCCGCATATGAGTAATGAAGTCTTCGCGATTGAGGGCTACAACTTGTCCAGGTCTGACCGCTTATCCAGGACTGGTGGTGGAGTCTGTCTCTACATTAGGTCATCTCTTACATTCACAGAAACGGAATCGTCTTCGGTTCTACCTGCGGGGGAGATTCACTACCTGTTGGGTACTCTCCGGGACCCGTCCTCCCCCTCCCCCTCTTCACTTTCTCTTTGTGTCCTGTACCGGCCACCGCATGTGGCGCTATCATACCTTGACACCGTTCTAGCTCGGGTCACTTCGCGCACGGGTAATGTGGTTGTTCTTGGTGACGTCAATGCGGACCTTCTTTCGGGGTCGCATGATTCCGCCTTCTTGCGTCGCACTCTTTCCTCTTTTCGCTTGTCTCTGGTACCTTTTATGTCTACGCATCATACTTCTCACTCACATACCTGGTTAGATATCTGTGCTGTCTCCTCGCCTGATTTAGTTACATGCTCTGGCCAGTTTCCTGTGCTTTTTCTATCTGCTCACGATCTCATTCATGTCTCCTATATCTTGCCTATCCTTCGTCTCCCTCTGAGAATTGTGTCGCGTCGTAACTTTTCCAATGTAAACTCTGACTCCCTCTCCTTCTTGTCTGATGATCTTGGTCCTTGTCCTCCGGTCTCCGTCTTTCCTTCTCCTGCGGGCGGCTCGTTGGATCAGCGGCTCGCGTCTATCACTGCCGCGCTGGTTGGTGCATTAGATCGGCTCTGCCCGGTACGTCCGATCCCTCTCAGGAGGCCTGCTGCACCTTGGCTCACGCATGAGGTTCGTGCCCTTATGAAGGAGCGTGACCTCTGCCTCAGGGTCTTTATTCGTTCGGGTGATCCGGCGTGGCGTGAACGATACGTTTCGTTGAGAAATGGGCTTTGTTCTCTGGTCAGGGCGGGTCGTGGTTCATTTATCCGCAACTCTCTGGGTGGAGCCTCCTCCACTGCTGATGCCTGGAGGAGGCTGAGGGCTCTGGGGGTGGTTCGTTCCCCCCCTCGATCTGGTCTCCCTCCCTTCCTATCCCCATCTCTACTCAATGACTATTTCTCTTCTGTGTTTGTCTCTTCGTCTCTCACTCCGTCTTCCCCCTATCTTTCTTCTTCCTTCCTTCATTTCTCTGATCGCCGCTTTTACTTTTCCCACATAACCCCGGAATCCCTCCTTTCCTTCTTCTCTTTCTCTTCTTCATCCATCTCTCCACCTGACCTTCTTCCCCCGCGTTTCCTCTCTTTATGTTCTCCTTACCTTTTTCCTCACCTCCTTGACGTTTTTAATCGCTCTCTCTCTCCTCATCCATATTTCCGCTGGCGTGGAAATCGGCGTACATCCTTCCTATTCCTAAGGTATCCTCTCCTTCCTCCCCCTCTGACTTTCGTCCGATCTCCATCCTCCCTGAATGTTCCAAAATTCTTGAACGCATCGTCCGCAGTCAAATCCTGTCGTTTCTGACCAGTCACGGCCTTCTCGATCCGTCGCAATATGGTTTTGCGGTGGGTCGCCCTACCCAGAGTGCTCTCCTGCGTATCACCGAGGATATTCGAGCCGCTATCGATGGTCGCATGGTCACGGTCCTCGTCAGTCTTGATTTCTCCAAGGCTTTCGATACTGTTGACCATGCGGTCCTTCTTTCCAAACTAGCGAACCTTGGCTTTTCTACTTCTGCTCTTGAGTGGTTTCGTTCTTACCTTGGTGGTCGTAGGCAGGCGATGATTGTGGATGGCTCGCCCTCGCCCTGGGTTTCTGTCACCTCTGGCGTCCCGCAGGGCTCTGTCCTTGGTCCTCTTCTCTTCTCTATTTATCTCTCGGATGTCAACGCGGTCCTCTGTAACGTTGTGAAGTACGCGGATGACGTCCAACTCTATGTGCATTGCCCGCCCTCTGGTCTCCCGGCGGCCGTTGCGTCGTTAAATAACAATATCGCTCGGCTGGTGGACTGGTGTGCAGGTAACTCTCTCTTAACCCACTTAAATCTCAATCCATTATCTTTGGCTCTTCTCGCTTTATTAACTCTGTCTACTTGTCTCTCCCACCTCCAGTTACTGTTAACCATGTCGCTATTCCCTATTCAAGATCTATCAAATCCCTTGGTGTCGTCTTAAGTTCGACGTTGGACTGGCGGGATCATATTATCTCCATCTGCGGTAAGATTCGGCGCACCGTCTTCCAGCTTCGGCGGAACGGCTTCGCCCTTCCAGTCCGTACTAGGGCTGAATTAGTTCGTTGCCTTGTCCTCCCCCACATCGACTACTGCGCGTTGGTTTACCGCGATCTCGGTGTGGTGGAGGACATTCGTCTTACCCGCGCTCTCAGCTCCGGATTGAGGTTCGTCTTTGGCGCCCCCTTGGATGCTCACATCTCCCCTTTTTACTCCCGTCTGGGTTGGCTCCGACCGGCTGCTCGTCGGGATTATTTTCTCGGGATTTTTGTTTTTGACAGGCTCCACCCCTCTTTCCTAGGAAGCGACGACCCTTTCACTGGAATCTTCGTTACTTCTGGGGATACCAGGGTACGCTCCTCGTCCAGGCTCCATAGTCGTCATCTCACGATACCCAGGCATCGGACAGTTACCCTGAGTAACTCGCTCGCGGTTGCTGGAGCGCGATTCTGGAATAGCCTACCACCTGCTATGCGCTCCTGCCCGTCACGAGCTGCTTTCAAAAGGATGCTGTTTGATTTCCTCCTCTCGCTGTCCCCCTAGTCTCCCCCTGGCACTGGTCTAGCAGATGTCTCCTCCTGTATTTGTACTTCTTTTCTTGCCTTCTTGTTTGCGATTTAAGTTTGTTGCTAGTTTAGGAGTTAAGTTGCGTAATACGTTTCTCATCCATTTGTATTTTCATTCACTCTTCACGTTCACTGCCTTTTAGTTCATTTTTCATTTTTCTCATCCATCTGTCATCCTCATTTCCATTTACTTCCGTGATTCACTTCTCATTTCAGTCAATTTCATTGTACGTTACTACCTAGTTTAGTTTAGTTTAGTTTTAGTTTTCTAAGTATTTGAATTTTCATTCGATTCTTTGTATCATACTTTGTATTTTATCTCTTTCACGTCGTTCTTAAAGGGGCCACCCCTAGAACGCGAATTAAACTATTATTCTATTCTATCCTATTCTATTCCCTCTCTCGCTCCTTGCCTCTTCTCTCTATTTCCACGTATCCTTCTTTTCCTCTCCTTCTCAGATCCTTCACCTCCTCTATCACCAGTCCTCTCTCTCTGAAGAATTGCCTCCTCTCCTCTTCCCACTCCGACAGCCTTCCTTCTCTCCCTTCTCTCTTCTTCACTTCCTTCCAACATTCCCTTGCCCAACCACTTCCTCCTCCTTCCTCCAGCTTCACCTCGTAATTCCAGGCCCTCCTCCCAGGTTTTCCCCTTAGTCTTTCCCTTCCCGTCTCCTGTCTTATGAGATACTCCGGCGTTCTCCAGTCTGCAGTTAGTGTACGCCTCACACCCGTAAGGTGATCGGCACCGTTACCTCGCCTCTTAGGGCATAAACGAACGGAGCGACTAGCCTCCGCTCTGGAGCACCGGCTCAACGTGCCCAGGGCGGTCACTCGAAGTGACTCCGCAAGCCTCGGTTACGTTGTCGCGAGCGGTTCTCGGCTTAGGCTACACACGCTGCAACGCGGGGACACATTGCAGGCGGCCAAGCACCGAGAACTCACGCAAGCCGCGAACGCCAGTCTATCTACTCTCTCTAGGCCGCATTCTGACCCCTGCTGCACCTAGGAGTAACATGACCGCCCCGCAGAGACCTTCCCGTTACGGGCTCCTCCATTACAGAGGCGGGCTTGAGCCCGAGCCCCGCGTACCAAATTCCTTTATCCTGCCTTGGGTATAGCAGCATGGATACAAATGGCAGAAAAGCGACGGTCTTTTCTTTGCGTGCCTTTTGAGGTGGGTTTTTAACCAACACCAAGAGCCCGTGCTGCTCATTATGGCACGTCT
The DNA here is from genome assembly GCA_917499265.3 of Mimumesa dahlbomi. Lineage (NCBI taxonomy): Eukaryota > Metazoa > Arthropoda > Insecta > Hymenoptera > Crabronidae > Mimumesa > Mimumesa dahlbomi. Next base: position 899,796 of record OU824118.1, on the reverse strand, counting down.
TTCTCTCTCATCAATGCTCTCAGAGCTTTTGTACGCTACCCGCCACCTTCGGGGTCCCGTAAAAATATAAAAATAAAAATCCTTGCAACCGGGCCTTGGCATCGGCTGCTTTTTAGCCATCTGTATTCGTTCGAACTGGGCTCTAGCGTACAACTGTCCCAGCACCTGCACTGTTACGGGTCACAACGCCTGCTCCGGAGAGACAGTGCTCGGCTTGACTAACCCAGGTAGGGGTGGCTACCCAGGCGCCCAGACGTGTGCCACACTTTCGACGTTAGCCGCCTTCCGAGCGAGCCCGGAAGACGTTGCCCTTCTAGCGCCACGGGGAGGCCTCGAAAGTGCTTTGGCTAGAATTCTCCAGTCTGCACCCAGAGTCCACCTTAAGTATCTCTCCTCTACCCTTTCTATTTCCTTTCTTTCTCTCCATCCCCATATCACCGTTCCATAACTCGCCACCGTCCACACCAAAGCGTCAAACATCCTCAGTCTTTCGTCTATCCTTCTTCCGAACATTCTCTTCCCAATCCCCCATACATGTCTCATCGCCCTCATTGCCAGCCTCGCCCTGTCCTCCACCTGTCCCTCTTGTCTCCCTCCTCTGCCGATCTTATATCCTAGGTATATGAATTCTTTCACCTCTTCAAACCTTTCCCCTTTCCACCACCATTCTTCTTTCTCCCTCCTCCCCTCTTCATCCTTAGCACCTTCGTCTTTCCCGCGTTTAACTCCAATTTCTTCCGATCTTGGTACCTCCTCAGTGTCCCTAACATCCCCTTCATTTCTTCCTCCCCCTTCGCCACCAGCACTGTATCATCTGCGTAGGAAAGAGATCTTAGCTTACCCTCCCCTAGCTTTATCCCCCTCCATCCTCCTTTTTCCAACTTCTCTTCCAAGTCCGCTGTCATTAAGTTAAATAGCAGCGGGCTCAGCGGGCACCCTTGTCTTACCCCCCTCTCACTCCAAAAAGCTTCTCCCACTTCACCTCCCACCTTCACCCTGCCTCTCATTTCTTTTATCCTTGTTCTTAGCCCTTCACTTACTCCCCTTTCCTCCAGCGCCTCCCACAGGATCTCCCTCTCCACCGAGTCGAAGGCTGCTTTCAGGTCCACGAAGACCGCTATCATCTGGCCCCCTTTCCTCTCTATCTCCCTGTTTATCAGGAAGTTCAGGACGTATATGTTGTCGATTGTCCCCATTCCTTTTCTGAAACCCGTTTGGTTCTCTGGCACCATCTTTCCCTCCTCCATCTCTTTCCTTAAACTTTCGGCCAGCACCGTTGCGTATATCTTATATCCGGTGTTCATTAGGGTCACTCCCCGGTAATCTTCCGCCCTATCTCCCTCCCCCTTTTTGACAATCGGCACCACTATTCTTTCATTCCATCCCTCCGGCCATCCTTCCCCCCTCCATACTTTATTTATTACTCCACTTAGCCACCCCTTCACTGTCTCCCCTCCATATTTCCATACTTCGTTCGGAATCCCATCCTCTCCTGTCGCCTTTCCGTCTCTTAGCTTCCTTACTGCCCTCTCTAGCTCTGCGCTTCCTATCTCATCCCTTCCTTCTACTTCCCTCTTTTCCCCTCTTCTTTTCTCCCCCCCTCCTTCCCGTCCCCCTAGAATCCTCATGAAGTGATCGCTCCATTCCTCCATTTTAATTTCCTCCTTCACTCTTCTCCTCTTTTTCCTTCCTCTATTTACAACCTTCCATACTTCTCCCCCTGTTTTCACATTCTCCGCTTCCTCCAACATTCTCTCTGCTTCTCTCCTCTTCTTGTCTTCGCAAAGTTTATTATATTTTCCCTTTGCTTCTCTGTAGACCTCTACGCTTCTTCTTCCTTCCCGCCACTCCCTTAATCTCCTCCTCGCCTCCTTCTTCATTCTTCCGCAGTCCTCATTCCACCAGCCTCTTTTTCCTCCCCTTATTTCCCTTCCCTCTTCCTCCGCCTTCTTCATTCCCTCCCTTATCTCCTCTATTCCCTTTTTCCATTCCTGCTCCACCCCTTCTCCCTTTCCTTTCTGTTCTCCCAATTCTTCTATTTCTCTTCTGAAACTCTCCTTCCCTTCCCTGTCCCATCTTCCTTTTATCTTTTTCTTTCTTCTCTCCATCCTTTTCCTTCTTCCCCAGTCCATTTCCCCCCTGAACGTTACTATCAGTGGGTGATGGTCTGATTCCACCCCTTCTCCTGCTTCCATTCTTTCCATCCTCTCCTCCAGCCCCTGCTCCCCTATGATATAGTCTATTACCGTTTCTCCCCTGGCCCCAGTATATGTGAATTCTCCCTCTCTGTCCAGCTCTATCCCCCCATTCCATATTCTCCATCCTTGTTCTCCTAACCATCTTAGTAGCTTCCTTCCTTCTCCGTTTACTTCCTTGTCCTTCGATTCCCTTTCTCTTTCCTCCCCCTCTTCCTCCCAGCTCCCCCCTTTCTTTCCCGTCCTTGCATTAAAGTCTCCTCCTACTACCACTTCTCCCCGACTCTTTCCTTCTTCTGCCCATTCCCTCAGTTCCTCCAACTTCCTGTCTAGGTCCCCGTTCACATATACCCCTATTATCTTCCACACTTCTCCTCCTATTCTCCCTGCCACCTCCATCAGACCTTCCCCTCTTTCTTTTATTGTTACCTCTCCTCCTTCCACTATTTCCTCTTTCACTCCCACCAGCATCCCTCCGCTTGCTCTCCCTTTTTTCTTTTCCCTTCTGGCGTTCTGTTTTCCCCATTTATACCCTCTCGGCAGACTGCCTCTTATTCTCTCCCCCCCCCCCCCTCCTACAACCATGTTTCCATTAAGATCAACACATCCCATCTTCCCGCTCTCTCCCAGAAGTCCTTGTCCTTCTTCGCCAACCCCACCACATTCTACCACGCTACACTCCACTCCCCTCTCTCGTTATCCTTCTTCCACCTTTTTCCTGTCCTCTCTTCTACCCCCCTTCCCCCCCCTCTTGTGGTTGCTTCTTCCCCCTTTCTCTCTCCTCCCTCCTCTCTCCCTCTCTCTTTTCCTCTTCCGTCCCTTAACACCTCTCTCGCTTCATCGCATTTCCACCACTCTCCTTCTATCCAGATCCTTCCATAACTCACCCTTACGCTTCTCCCTTTTCTGCTTTCTTCCTCCGCAATCCTCCTTAGCCTCCATTGCATTTTCCTCTCTTTCCATGTTAAGTCATCCTCTATCCTCTCCCTCCTTCCCTTCAACGCTCTCTTCTTTTCCATTATCTCCCTCTTTCCATCCTCAGTTTTCAATTTTACCACCACCATTCTCAACTTTTCTTCCCCTTTCCCCGCCCCTATCTCCTTCACCTCTACAATTTCTGCTTTTACCTCGAGACCTTCCTCTAAGATCTCCCTTACCTCCTCTTGCATTCCTGCCTATTTCCTCTGCAACCCCTTTATCATCACATTCCTTCTTCTCTCTTCCCTCTCCTTACTCTCCCCCATCTCTCTATTTCCCTCAATCTTCTTTCTTCCTCGCTTCTTTCCCTTCTCCTTTGCTCTTCCTCTTTTTCCCTTCTCTCCATCTCCCCTCCTCCTCCTTCTGTCCTTATCCCTTTCTCTTCTCTTCTCTGTTTCTTTTCACCTCCTCTTCCAGTTTACCTATTCTTCTCTCCATTTCCTCCCTTTCTTTCTTCCAACTCTCCTCTCTTTTCTTCATCTCCTTTCTCATCTCCTCAATCTCCTTTTTAATCAATTCCCCCATCCTTCTCTTAATCTCCTCCTCCCCCTTTTCGTATTCTCTGTGAATCCTTTTAAATTCTTTCTTTATCCCTTCGATCTCTTTTTCCTTAGCCTTCTCCTTTTCCTCTCCCTTTCTCCCTCTTTCCCTTTCTTCTCCTTTCTCCTTTCCTGCCTCCTCTCCCGCCTTGCTTGGCGACCTTAGCGTCTTTTTGCTTTTTCTAAAGCCCTCTCTCCCTAATTCCTCCCACTCCTCCTCCTCTTTCCCTTCTTCCCTTTTCCTTTTAAAGAGCCACTCCTCCATGTCCATGCTTGCAATACTCCCTGTACTGTCCGTCCTATCTCTTCCCATTTTGTCTGCCTTGCTTGGCCTTCCCCTGCTCTTCTTCGCCTCCCCGTCACCTCTGCTCTTCTTTGTTCTTCCCTCCTGCCCTTCTCTTTCTTTCCCTTTACCTCCTCCTGTCTCCATTTCTCCCCTTCTCTCCCAGCTCCTCTCTTCTTTATCGACTCCCTATCCTCCTTTCTCTCTTTGCCCGACTGATGTCGCTTTCCTTCTACTTCCTTCTCCTTCCCCTAGATGTCTCCTACTTTCCTTCTTCTTCTTCTCCCCCTTTCCTAACCTTAATCTCCTTCCAATTTTTCTTCTTCCTGCCACACCCTCCTCCTCTCTCTCCTCACCTTCACTTCCCCTATCACTCCTCCACCTTCTCTCCGGCTATATCCCTTCCTTTCACTTTTTTCCCTTCTCCGTTCCTTTTTCTCTCTCTTCTTGTCAGACCGTTTCTTTTCTCGTCAGACACGCTTTCCACCTGCTCTCTGCGCGCCCTCCCACCTCTCTCGATTTCACCGCATGTAATTAACCCTTTTAGTGCCAAGCATTTTACGGAGTACATGCGAAGAATGCCACGTGCCGATTTGATACGCGCGCTTATATGAATAGCTTTATAAGGAACAATACTCCGATTTGCTGTTGTTAAAATGTGATGCCACCAAAAATTCTGCGCTATCTTTTTGAGTTTGCTCTGCCATTATTGACCGAGGTATTATTATTTAAAAATAACTTATGCACTGACTAAAACCAGATTTTGGAATAGAAGAACTCAGGAAAACGCTTCGAGTTTCATTAACTGATGTCAAAGAAAGTCTGAAGAAAAACCAAATGAACAGAAGCATGGTGTAGTTCATAATACTGACAAAGGAGATAAGGACCAAGTGTAAATAAATTCCATTTGATACTCAGAAAAATAATGATCTCAACGTAAACAAACGAGGCTGAGATAAAGTCCCTCGGCACATATGTATAGTAAGTCCGTCGGCCGGCCGACCACAGCGTATCGGCCCGTAGCACTTGTCGCATAAGGACCCCGGGCCGATCTATCGGCCCGCTGGCACTAAAAGTGTTAATAAATCTGTTTATTGCTCGATTAAATGTACCTGGTGGCCCGCTTTTTACGAAGGTTCGATGGTGAAAAATAAGCCTAAATAGTTCGTGATGTTCGACATTAAAAAAGAGTTGTTAAAACGCAGTATAAAGCGGCCTTCTTATTGTGTTGAATGAAAATCCTCTAAATATCTCATGACGTTTCCTTTTAATTTACGTTATCATCAATCGTTAAAACACATGGCAATATGCATGTGTTCTCTCAGGCACATTCAGATTGTTAACTTGTTAAATTTTTCCACTCAGATGCATCCGGATTGTTAATTTAGAAATGAGTACAAATATCTGTAACGTTACATTTTGGACATCAAGCTTCGTAAAAAGCGGGCCACCAAGTACATTTAATCGAGCTGTTAAGAACTTCAAACTCGACACTATCTCCCGCGCTACACGCGCGCTACGCACGCCACGCGGTCGCCACGTGGCGACGTAGCCTACGCAACTTCCAGCGAATATCAATCTCGATCCTTCTAGAAGGTTCGAGAATGCTCTAGAACATTCGTTCTCACGCGATCCATACGCGTCGTTCGGAAGTTTCTTCACTCTCTGTTTGAATCTCGTGCGTGTCGGACGTGCGGTAGTCCGGTAGTGTACAATCACACTATCCGATTAATATAATCGGTTCATCGGAGAACTTCAAGACACATATCGCCTATTAGACCAATTCCAGGCAGGAACACATCAAAATCCCAGATCAATAATATCTGAGGATCGAAAATATCACCGGAATTCACCGACGAATTCACACGCGGTCCACGTGGTGCGCATAGGACAATTTCGAACACATCACTTCACACAGGTACATGCATTACACTTCTCTTTCATACAATATACTCTTTCATCCGTCTCCTACATTTTAACCTCTCCGCTCAAAATTCACATATTCACCACCTTAAAATTCTGTTGCAACCGTGACCATCCAGCGCACAGAATATCCGGAACCACCTGAGTGCAACGGTGCCAAAGAAGCCTAACCTCACCGGTTAGGTTTCAAAACACGAGCAATAAACAGATTTATATAATTAAATGAGGAGAAATCATTTTTTGGGAAATTTAATTAGTTTAATATATTTACTTAGCGATAGCATCGTGTCGATGCTGTACAATAAGTTGTACTTGCTCGCATTTGTTCGATTTCAAATACTTCGTATTGTTTAAACGAACAGGTAAAATAATTAGTGGACTGCATTTTTCTTGGTTCTGTGAACGCTTGGATATTGCAGCGAGTGCGCTGCCACAGATTTATTTCAAAATGTACAATATTGATGTGTCTCTTCGCCTTGTCAATTTCTACGATTCAGAATCTTTACGTTTCAAACCTTTCCGCTTAAAAATGTCTAACTCCTACAGCACTCGTGTATTGAAATTGCTACCCTTGCAGTTTTAGCGCCACGTGATTTCAGTTTATAATTTTATCGCTGCAAGTTATATAATATTCCTTAATAAACCCTTTCAAAATTTTGCACGTTCGCGACAACCTCCGCGGGTATCTTTTCGAATCAAACGATTGCCCACCTTTTTATTCGAGCGCCTGTATAGTTTTGCCGGGTATTTCTGCCGATCCTGTTCGGGGATATAATTGCTCGCTTGACAGTTTCGCGCAAGGTGCATTCGTTTAATCATCCCCCATTTCAAGAAAGTTACCCCGTCGAATTTTGGCGGGACGACTGCGGAGAAAGCAAAAATTGGTTGTCAGTGGGCCACATAACTTCTTCGCGCATTTAAAGTGACTTAAACGAATCAACTAATCGACTAGATTATTCATCGTGCAACGCAAGATCCGTTGGTCCTACCATTGTGTCAATGTCGAACACGCGGGGAGTTGCATTCATATTTTATTGTAACTAATGGCCGGTGTATAGTTGCATTAGCGCGGCCCGGTTTGCTCTTTGCCTGCTAACTGGAACGTTGATGCATATTCAGAAGACGGACGGCCTATTTGCATCTGTCTTGAGCGGAGGAAAATATACGAGCGGTTTTTTCTTTTGCTTTCGGGTTTTTACGCGCCGAACGTTGCAAGTTTCATTTCTCCTCATTTTACGGAGCAGCTCGTTAAAAGCCTGAAAATGTGCAAAACTTATATTCATAGAGATATTTTGCGATCGACAGATTTGATTGAAATTCCGAGAATGGCACCTGAAGTTTGTATTGGTTCCCCTCAATGTTTCCGGGTATTTGAAGATTCAGAGGCTTGAACTTTCTGTGAATCAAATTTTGTACCCGATGAAGTTTCAGATGTTTGAAGTATTTAAGATATTTTTGTACCCCCAGAATATTCTGGATCTTGAAATTTTTAGGGATAGAAATTTCAACGCGTAAACACTGCCGCGCTTTATGTCTTCAGTTCGCTTTTGCGATTTCACGCAAGAAAATTTCGATATCTTGTAATTGCTGCGCATTGAGAAATCTCTACGCTTTGAAATTTCTGGATTTTGAAATTTCAGCTGTTTGAAGTTTCCAAAGTATGAAATTTCAGTACTTCACAATTTTTCCGTGTGAACATTGTTCTAATCCTGAAGTTTCCTCGCTTCGAATATTTTCAGTTTACAAAATTCCCAGTCTTGCAATGTCTCGGTCTTAAAGTTTCAGCAGTTGACAAATTTTACACTGAAATATTTCCAAAACGTCAAATCTACACTTGAAAATTTGGTCATCACAGTAATATTTGACTTCATACACTCTGCTCCAGAAAATGTTTATACGTTAACAATTTCTGCGTCGCAGACTTTCTAAACTCGTACATTTTATCGTCTCTAATGTTCCATTCCTTAGAGTTGTCGACAAAACTTCAAGACAATTTTCACACACCTCAAAACCGCCTCATAAAGACCCTGAAATTTTGAATTTCCCAAGAAATTTGATATCACAAACGTAACGACTGCTGGAAGAGTCCGAAACTTGGAATCCCGAAATTTCGAAGCTCGCAATTTGCTATTTTCCTCAACATCATTGACACATCCTTACCGATTAGGGTAAAGGCACCAGTAGTTGACCAGTTAAGAGAATTCTGCCACGTGAACAATAATAACTATTTCCTCGATCATTGAATTGCGAGAGTCGATGCTTGTAGACACTATTTGAACCTTCTAGATTATGTAACACAACCACATTTAAAAAAAAAAGCTAAGTTATACACATTTAAAAAATATATTTTAAATGTCAGTAATTGCTTCAGAAGTTGACCACTTCCACTATTGAGAAAATCAGTAGTTGACCACTCTGTGCGCTAGTAGTTGACCACCTGTATTAGAAGGCAGGTTTAAGCCATAATGCTGGGAATCATTTTAATATCGTTTAGTTTCAATAATTACCAACATAAATTAAACATTAAAACAAGAAAAAATAAAAATCAATTGGATAACAAGTTCATTTTCGGTAACAAGTTTTGCACCTCTTTTTCACGAACACTTTGTTGCCATTGGGGGTAAAAAAATTGCTGTTTGATCACAATTGAAAATCCGTTATGTGTTATTTTCGGTATGTAAATTTACGAGCTGCTGCTCGTATTGGTGTCTTGTACAACCGAACATCTTCAATGACTGTCTTCATCGTCTATATCATTCGGCATCTCTATATCAGTAATAAAATAATTTCTGAAGAAAACTATTAAGTAAATCGATTTTAACTTTCCGGTAGTGTTTATAATTTTAAAAAAGTGGACACTGATCACTAATTGACCGTACATATAGTCAATAGTTGACCATGTGGTCATCCACTAAAACGCGGTATTATACAATTATTTAAAATTATATTTCGTATTTGTAACAAATTTATATGTAAAATAGATACATTATAAATCGTAAACAAATTTAAATGAGAAACATCAGTAATTAACCACGCCGGTCAACTACTGAAAATAGTTAGAATAATAAGATCCAGTGTTTGACTCCTTAATAAACTATTGATTTTTGTCGTTAGAATAATAAAATCGATGCACATGGAAAGGGTGTGAGAATTTTAAAAGAAAATAATTCGGTCGCGAAGAGTTCAGAACGTCTGGATTTTTTTTTTACCTGAATCATAAGTGTAGCTGTTCTTAACAGAAACGTTAAGGAAATTGACATGTCACGGCTTCTGGCTAACCTTAATGGATTTAAGTGTCCGTATTTCGTGTGCATACTTCATTTCACATGTAATTATTCTAAAAATTAATTAACAGATATCATGGCATTTGATGCTCACTTGCATCAAAACTGCACAACATATAAAACCCTTATTTTTTATGTTTTTCTCAAAAATGGTCAACTACTGGAACATGGTCAACTACTGGTGCCTTTACCTACCTAGCTGTCGTAAATATTCATATAAATTTGTCGAAGAAATAATTTTGGTGAAGACACTATACATTCCACACTTTTCCCTGGCGGTCGTCATTATTTCAGTATTTGTCGCAACAACGTACCTCTTTCTCGCCGCAAAGCTCCATAAACGCTCGGAAAATAGAAGGAAAGGACGGTGAGGAGAATTCAGGCGTTTAACGAAAATAGAATAATCCATTAATTTCCATAAATTTACACATAATTCTGGCCTCTGCGGCCGCTACAATTTTTCGCTCGCCAAACTTTGTGTCGTCTTATGGGCGTGTGAGTGTTACAATGCATGGCTATCGCGTTCGCCGCGAATTTCAATATCAAGAAGAGCGTGGATCAAGCGCACGATAGTACAGTACTTAATGTTAACTTAAATTAACTTCTTTTTGGTGCGTGTGAGGGAATTTATTTTTTTTCGTTAAGTTGTACTTGCGATTTCTAACAGAGCTTGGCGCGCTCCCGGTGTCGTCCCTTAAAATAGCGCCTGCTGACGCCGCGCGATGTGGCTTGAGCGCATTTTTTGGATACGGGATAAACAGTTTGCTGGGCAAAAGACACGGGTTATCACATTCAACACCTATGTTCGTAACAGTGTGAAATTTTAATTCAACTTGTAACCTAAAACTTAGAGAAAAAAATATTATTTTTATGGCATAAAAGGTGCACAGTTTTGGAGAAGTTATTAACCCCTTGAACTGAAATGACAAATCCAGCTCGTCATGAACTTTCTTGAGCAAACTGACCATGACGAGCTGCACTCGCCAGAAATTATTGAGGGTTGATGCTTTTTATGAGAGAAGAATATGTAAGTCATATCGAGTCATATCTAGTTTCTATATCAATCCCTCCTCTTAAAACTAAGAAAATTAAATTGTCTGCCTGAGCAGTGCTGACTGAAAATAAATTGGAGTTCAAGGGGTTAACGAAACTGCTGCACTGTATTTACGCAACGTTTTACCTGCGTGGGGGGACACGAATAGCTTTAGAGAATTATTTATTCACGGGGGGAGGAGTAATTAATTTCGATATACATTATCTTAATAGAGTTAAGCTTCACGTGTGCACAAAATAAGAAACTTGATTTGTTTCTATTTGACTGCTCGTTCAAATCGCGATGCGAGAGAGTCGAGCAATTATTCACATACTAATAACGATAGTGTGCAATTCTAATAATTTCTAACGCTAAACCGTGCAAGTGCGTGCTGCTATTTGCGGAGTGTGCATTCAAATTATTAGGGATTTTCGTTTTTGGGCCGGAAATAACGCTGCGAATAATGTCACAGTGAAGAAATTTTTGCAAGTAAAAATCCGCAGAAATGTCAATAATTTAAAATCTCGGAACGCGGAAATTCATCGTTTGACATTTCCGGTCACAAAATTCAGGCGCTTAGAGAGTTGACGCTTACAAATAGATATTTTTAGCTGGAAATTAAAAAATTTCGTGCTTAAAATACCAGAATTTCCAATTCCACACAAATAAAAGCTGAATATATCACAAGCCACTTTGTCGACGATTTAAATGATATAATTCAATATAAAACTCTCGGACTACATTAAATTACACGATCAAAGGTTGTAATACTGGAATAATTCATCGTTTATAAGAATCAAAAATGAGAAAGAAGATAAAATACGACAAAAATGATAGCAGTCAAATAACATAATTAACTTACGCGTTCCCATTCGTTTTTGACTTTCCTCCAATCGGACTTTCATTTCATTTCATTCATTTATTTTCAAAGAATTCAATTAAGTTCCATATCCCCAGCGGAGTTACATTTGAAAAAAGAAATCTATAAGTTTCTTAATACTTGATTAATTTCGTTGCATCCCGCGCGACGTTTTAATTGCCGGGGTTATAAGTTAGTTAGTTAGCTAACTGTACACTCATCCGCAAGTATAATCAGGGAAAAGAAAATTCGAAACTTTCCGTATTACACGGATCGATTATAAATGTACACGATTGGACTCGTAGACGGTAATTGGTAGCTTTAGTCCAAATAGTTATTACTTCGATGCGTAACGCAAACCGAATTCTAGTGCACGTATATCCGTATGTTAATTAGTTGAGAAACTAGTCTGGTAAACTTCCCTCTCCCATAGTTCGTCGATAGGTAATCGAAGTGGTCGAGTATGACATCCAGTTATGTTGACCTTAACTTCGTCCGTGGGATTTTTTCATTTTTTTTAGATTCGTATTAAAATCGAGCTCCCAGTTAAAATAAATAGTACACGATAGTTGTCGACACGAAATTCGCTTTTCTGTGAGACAGAAACCAGGAATGGAAGTTCTTTTTACGTTGCTGGAAAAGTATAGATTGGGATGCACCTTTGAGCGGGCAAATTTGTTCGCGATGTTTTGTTTTTTATCGCACACACTGCATCGGGATATTCCGATCGGAAAATAATGTTTCATTTATTCGATGCCGATGTGTACCATAAGTACGCACTTATTAGCGAACGCTTTCGGAATTAATTGGACTTCTGTGAAAGGATATTTCATAGAATAATTATTCCGCCTGGTGTGACACTAGAAACTTTTGTAACTTTTTTATTATTTTCCATTGGTTGTTAGTTTGTTTAGTTGTTGCAGTGTTAAGCGAGTTGAATTACTCGATTTTGAAAATAGGAGTAAATTTCAAATTTGGTGCGTACCACATCAAGTGATCAGGGTTTTTTCCATCAAGACACGGATTTTGATAAACTTTTAATATGTTATAGATAACGTCAAAAAAAATACCCATTTGAAGCAATTTTCAAAATATTAAATATTTTTTAAGTTACAGGCAGTCAAAGTTTTGTGCATGTTTTTTTTTGAAAATTTATAACTCTCAAACCACAAGAGATACAGAAATCATAAAAATACCAGTTGATTCAGAAAACCTCAAAGTTTTAGAAAAAAAATATAAATTCGATGCAACTTGTTTTTAAATTGTTGAAAAAATGTTTTTAATTTTTTAAACTTAAATTCCGTCCAAAGTTCATCTTTAATTTTTTTTAAATATTTTTTTTTCCATCATTATCGAAATATCCTCTAAACATAACTTCCAGCGGCATGGTGCAACGATAAATAGTTTTCGAGCTATGAATTTTTCTGCACCGCGGTGTCGGTATTTGGCGCGCGATTTCGCCCATATCGCGTTGCAGATAGCTGCCGCTAGTCAAACCCGACCGTTGATCAATGACCTGCACTTGGGCTTCAATATCTTCAAAAGTGTTTTGCCACTAGCGGGGGCAATAAAAGAATACCCCTAGGGTAGGCTCTGCCAGTCGTAAAAGGCGACCTAAAGGGTTGGTGCAGCCTCTGGGCCCCCGGGACGGCCGCCTCCGCCCGGGGAGTCAAGTCTACTTCGCCCGTGAGGGTGGGGTTGCATCTCGCTCGAAGTAGGCGGCAGGCCAGTGTGCGGGCCTGTTTCGAACGCAAGCGGGAAGCTGAGGGATCTGCAGCCAACGCAAAGGACCGTCTGCAATGACGTAAAAATGAAAAATGCATTTTATGCATAATGGCAGGACTCCGATCGTGGCGGATAGCACACGCACTTACACAGAACAATTCGCACTGGGGACTGACCACCCCCAGATGCAGGATTTTGATGAAAAGGAGAAACTTCGCTTCTCTCCCTTCACTTCACTATCCTTGCCCCGCTATTCTCTTCACTCTCTCATTCCGTTCCTGAGGAAGCGGAGGAAGACGTGTCGATTAAACGGAGCAGGCGGGACCCTGGCGTTGGTAAATGCCACGACCAAAAGACACGCAAAGAAAAGAAAGACTGCCGCAGGTTTCTCGGCCTACCGGCAGCTACAACTCAGGCTGCAAATAAGGAATTGAGTACACAGGACCAGGCGGATCCGAGCCTCTCCGTTTCGGCGGAGTGCCTGGGTTTGGGTTGGATTCTGTGGGGCAGATAGTTTACTCTAACACGGAAGGGGGTTCGCCCTACGGATCGTGAGGCTTGCACGAGGACCGTGAGTCTAGGCTGTAGATGGGGCCGGCGCTCCCGGCTTGCGGAGTCTCCAGCAACCTGGCCGCCTGTGGTAGAGGGACACCCGAGAGGCTACCGCTGTCTTCTCGGGTACCACAGTGTGAGTAGCCTGGCTGAGTGACCGCCCGGGACAACGTAACCGAGGCTTGCGGAGTCACCTTGAGTGACCGCCCTCGGCACGTTGAGCCGGCGCCTTGTGCGGAGGCTAGTCGCTCCGCACGCGTATGCCCGATGGGCGAGGTAGCGGGACCCATAGGCTTCGAGCCTGTGGGTTGAATACTAATCTTCAAAAGTGTACCCTTCAATTTTTTGGTGATTTTTTATAACAATGCTATAATGTCCTCTAAATATAACTTCCAGTGGCATGTTGCAGCAATGAATACCTTTCAAGTTAGGAATTTTTATTTACCGCGGCGTTCGGTTTTTCGTCCGCGATTCCGGCCGTACCCTAACACCTATACCTGCCGTTATTGGGAAAAACCCTTGTTCAATGCTCTCGTTGATTCTCATTTCACAGTATAACTGCAGAAAACGATACCTCAATAAACATTTGTCATGGATTGACGCTTCGGCCGGGATCGCGGGTGAGAAACCGAACGCCGCGGTAAATAAAAATTCCTAACTTGAAAGGTATTCATTGCTCCAACATGCCGCTGGAAGTTATATTTAGAGGACATTATAGCATTGCTATAAAAAAAATCACCAAAAAATTGAAGGGTACACTTTTGAAGATATTGAAGCCCAAGTGCAGGTCATTGATCAACGGTCGGGTTTGACTAGCGGCAGCTATCTGCAACGCGATATGGGCGAAATCGCGCGCCAAATACCGACACCGCGGTGCAGAAAAATTCATAGCTCGAAAACTATTTATCGTTGCACCATGCCGCTGGAAGTTATGTTTAGAGGATATTTCGATAATGATGGAAAAAAAAATATTTAAAAAAAATTAAAGATGAACTTTGGACGGAATTTAAGTTTAAAAAATTAAAAACATTTTTTCAACAATTTAAAAACAAGTTGCATCGAATTTATATTTTTTTTCTAAAACTTTGAGGTTTTCTGAATCAACTGGTATTTTTATGATTTCTGTATCTCTTGTGGTTTGAGAGTTATAAATTTTCAAAAAAAACCATGCACAAAACTTTGACTGCCTGTAACTTAAAAAATATTTAATATTTTGAAAATTCCTTCAAATGGGTATTTTTTTTTCGGCGTTACCTATGACATATTAAAATTTTATCAAAATCCGTGACATGACGGAAATAATCCTGATCACTTGACGTGGAACGCACCATAAATTTTACCCAGAATTTTACCTATACCTTGAAAACACGAGGAGTACCCCACGGTCATTTAGGCCGTGCCTATCTCAAGTGTTATTCCCACCTACACTCCGAGGAGTACCCCTCAGTCATTTAGGCTGAGCCTATCTCAAGGAGAACACCTTCCTCTCGACAGGCGTACCACCACGTCATTTAGGACTATCGATTTCGAGAGTTCCATTTAACCAAAAACCATATACCATCCTAGAAAAAGGAGTAGCGGCTGGACGACTTGAGCCAGACCCCGATCTCGTCTCCCGTCTACCCTGCACTCAGCAGAATCCTCTCCACACAAAGCCAGAACAATTGACAATAGGCTAAACCAATTTGGTGATAATAGGAATTATGATAAGAAGGTGCGAAAATCTAACACCTGTTCATAGGCACGTGTAATATAGGAATCTATCTGTAAGTGTGTGCATAGGCGTGAGCAGTGAGTGTGTGTATGTGTGTGAGTGCGACGCACTGAGCGTGACGGATTATCGACGGCGGGTCGAGTGTGAGAGGGACAACAACGGACGAATGCGTGATAGCATAGGTAGGATGAGGACGTGTATATATAGACTTTAAGACGACTCGAAATAAACCGAGTGAGTGTGTGTACAAATCTTTCCTAATTCTTAAAACCACCTGCTCCGAACTCTTTAAAAGTAAAGGCTCGTTCCAATAAAAACGCTGCGGGTCGGTCAGCCTAGGGACGTACCATTACACGTTATTGTACGTAAATTGAAAAACATTTTCAAGGATATACATAGGACCATATTGAAGTTCTAAAAATTCTAGAAATCAAAAGCGTTCTTCAACAATTCATACAAACAATTATTTTTAAATTTAGACATTTTTAATAAGATGGTTTTGTGTAATTAAACCGTTTTTGTACACTTCTATGTTTGTTATAATTTTCGAATTGAGAATTTAAAAATCAAACTTATACACATCCTGCACTATCTTGCAATAATTAAATGTTTAATATTTTGGTAATTCCTTCAAATGTATTTTCTTTTTCAGTAGTACCCACAATATATGCACGTTTTTAAACAATGTCTAACATGCCACTACATCCTTGTAGTACAATTAATCAGTAAAAAGCATCGAAAATGCAAAGGTATAGGCCAAGTACAAGAGGATGTGACTTTAGAATAGCTTTCTCGTTAACATAAACTTGATTATACGATGTATTTGAAATCGAACAAATGCGAGCAAGTACAAATCATTGTACAGCATCCACACGATGCTATCGCTAAGTAAATATATTAAATTAACTAAATTTCCCAAAAAATGATTTCTCCTCATTTAATGAATAAATCTGTTTATTGCTCGATTAAATGTACTTGGTGGCCCGCTTTTTACGAAGCTTGATGTCCAAAATGTAACGTTACAGATATTTGTACTCATTTCTAAATTAACAATCTGGATGCATCTGAGTGGAAAAATTTAACAAGTTAACAATCTGGATGTGTCTGAGAGAAAATTATACATGCATATTGCCGTGTGTTTCAACGATTTATGATAACATAAAAGGAAACGTAATGAAATATTTAAAGGATTTTCATTCAACACAATAAGAAGGCCGCTTTATACTGTGTTTTAACAACTCTTTTTTAATGTCGAACATCCCGAACTATTAAGGCTTATTTTTCACCATCGAACCTTCGTAAAAAGCGGGCCACCAAATACATTTAATCGAGCAATAAACAGATTTATTCATTAAATGAGGAGAAATTATTTTTTGGGAAATTTAGTTAATTTAATATATTTACTTAGCGATAGCATCGTGTCGATGCTGTACAATCATTTGTACTTGCTCGCATTTGTTCGATTTCAAATACTTTGTATAATGAAGTTTATGTTAACGAGAAAGCTATTCCAAAGTCACATTCTCTTGTACTTGGCCTATACCTTTGCATTTTCGATGCTTTTTGCTGATTTCACTTCATTCGTAGAATATTGTTAAGTGTAGTATTGCTTTTATTAAAATACTTGTTTTTAAAGAAATAAGGGAATAAAGAAATCAGTGGAATAAATAAGGGAATACAGGAATGAAGGAATAACAGAATGTCGGAAAGTAATGGAATAAACGGATCTGATTAATATGGTGATATGATGATGATATACGATGATATGAAGGAATATACCAAACTTTTCTTTAAACGTTATTTCCTTTTAAGAAATATAGTAATAAGAATTGTGTATTTATAAAATTTTCAAATGTTTTTTGAAGAAGTGATACAAAAAAATCAGAGACTTTTCCGGAGCCAGGAAAATTTCAATGTATAGGTGCGTTTCAGATCCAGAGTACAAGGTTCTTGCAGCATGTTAGACATTGTTTAATAACTTGCATATATTGGGGGTAATATTGAAAAAGGAAATACATTTGAAGGAATTACCGAAATATTAAACATTTAACTATTGCAAGATAGTGCAGGATTTGTATACGTTTGGTTTTTAAGTTCTTAATTAAACAATTATAATAAACATAGAAGTGTACAAAAACGGTTTAATTACACAAAAACCATCTGAGTAAAAATATCTAAATTTTAAATAATTGTTTGCATGAATTGTTGAAGAATGCTTTTGATTTCTAGAACTTTTAGAATTTCAATATAGTCCTATGTATATCCTTGAAAATGTTTTTCAATTTACGTACAACATCGTCATCGTGTCTTCTGAACGTACCTATACTTCAACAATTTATTTGAAGAGAAAATAGTTTTTTTGAAATCATGAATATTTTTATTATTGTGGCATCTTCTGATCTAATTTTACAGTATATCTGCAGAAAAATATTCTAATTTCATTGTTAAAATGTATAGGTAGGTAATATCATAACACTGTTATAAACAGATACGGAACAATTTAGACATTCGATATCCGAGATATTAAAGTTTCAATGCAAAACATATAACAAAGATTTGTTAACAGTACGGACAACTACACGTTTCGGACGGACCCAAAAATTTGTTTATTTCATCATGGAGGACCTGTTTACAGAACAATTTTATTATGTACTAAAAAAAAAGTTTGTAGAAATTTAAAGAGACGCTTTGACATGTATCGAAGTTCTAGAAACTAAATACCTTTTTAAAACAATTTATGCAACCATTATATTAAATTTATAAATTATTGATAACAGTTTGATATTTTCTGAGCTCCGTACTAATGCGTGCATCAGCGAGGTGTCTTTCTTCCTCCCTCTTTCGTATAATTATCGTTCTCTCTGTGGCGTACTATGGCTCGGGATATCAACAAAACTGCATTCGACTGCATACTTTGTCTCTATCTTTCCGTCACTCCGTCGCGCTCGCGCTAGCGAAACACACGAACGTGGGCCGACCAAGCATGTGTGATAGAACGTTTGACGACGAGGAAGGTATCAATGCGGAATTCATCGACGTCCGAATTTGTCTTGCATAAGAGCCTTTCTTTTCTTCGTTCTGTCTGTCGCGTTCGCAGTGCTCGCAATACGATCGTCGAGAGCAAGTGCGACGGTGTGTCTTTGCCGGTCGCGGCGATTCTTTCATTTTATTCGAAACATTTTTCTAATCATTTTATCGGGCATTTAACACTTATGTCCAATATTTGATCCCACAGTGCCGCTGAATTTTAATTAAATAGAAATGGAATAATAATTAGATGTTTCTTAATCATTCATTTCGAGTTATGTATATCCCCATGATTCAATATTTCGCGAAATTTATGCCTTATTTACCGAGACAATATTGTAACTTTAAATAAATAATTGAAAAACATATAATTGTCATACTATACCAATTTATTGAAAATCTATGATACGATAAAAAATTAGCAAGAAATATTAAATGTACCATAAAATAATTCGAAATGTCCTGAAGAAATGAATGAACGATCGCGATCGACGAAGGCGCACCAACACACCTGTGCTCGGCCATCGTCTGTGAGTCGCGATTAGAGTGCAAGCGTGACAGACGGAAGGAAGGAAAGAGCGGCTCTTATGCGAGAAAAATTCGAACCATAGCGAAAACCGCGTTTGATGCCTTCCTCGATCGACGATCGCGCTCTCACACGTGCCTGTCCGGCCTAAGGCCGTGTGCCTCGATAGAATGAGTGCGGCGGAGCGACGAAAAGAAAGAGATGAAGTAGTTGTTATCACTTGCTACTATGTTGCAACACACGTCAGAGAGAGAAACGAATTATTAGAAAGAGAGGCCACGAAAATCACCTAGGTGAAACAAGCATTAACAGTGTGGATACCCGCGCGCACCCCGTACCCCGCAGTGAAACCATTTATGCTGTTGATTGTACTTGGCCAGAGACAAGACCTTGTTTCTTGATTTTTCCCGCATGTCTCCAACAGATTACATATAAAAATCTACATTACCGACAGAAAAATTATCGTCGCCTGGTATAAAAATCTGTTAGTTCGGTTTGACACCGACAGAACTCGCATAGTCGAAAGTGTGACACTGGAAAAGACGAAGCAGACAACTTATTACATAAAAAAGACGTACTTTTGACATCAAATATCTCGTTACTGGGTAGACCAATGTTTTTGTAATTAGTCTCAATCGACTCGTCTCGACGCTGCCTCTAAGAATATCATCGCACTTGTGGGGAAATTTGCCGCTTTCATGTCGTTTGAATACCCCGAAAACCCCGATCTAATCTTTCCGGAATAGAGTCAAGAGTCTTCTCTCGTACTTGGCCCGAGACAAGACCTTGTCTCTTGATTCATTTAAAACGCAAGAAACTGCTGTTACCGCACAGCGAGACTTTAAACACGTACTCCACCCCGTGGAGTCGCAAGGGTTTACGCCATATATTTTCCTGACCGCAATTCTTGTCCGATTTTGTCGAACAAAGTGTCATTTGAAAGAGAAAGGTTCAAGGCACGAGCGTGTATTTTCAAATTTTCAAATAATTACGTTTTCGCTGAAAATAATGTCTAAAACAACATTAATTATTGATCCACACTATACATATTAATAAAAACTTGTTTTGAAAATCTGAAAATATACGCTCGTGTCTTGAACCCTTCTCTTTCAAATGACATCTTGTTCGATAAAATCGACCAACAATTACGACCAGGAAATAGTATGGCGTAAACATTTGTAACTTACTACGTAGTGAACCAGTGCCGATCACCGCTCAATGCATTTGCAAGGAGTTACGCCATACTATTTCCTGGTCGTAATTGTTGGTCGATTTTATCGAACAAGGTGTCAATTGAAAGAGAAGGGTTCAAGGCACGAGCGTAGATTTTCAGATTTTCAAAAAATGTTTTTGTTGATACGTATAGTGTGGATCAATAATTAATATCGTTTTAGACGATTTTTTCAGCGAAAACATGATTATTTGAAAATCCGAAAATATACGCTCGTGCCTTGAACCTTTATCTTCAAAATGACACCTTGTTAGACAAAATCGGTCGAAAAATACGATCAGGAAATAGTATGGCGTAACTCCTTGCAAATGCATTGAGCGGTGATCGGCACATGTTGACCGCGCCGTGTATTACAAGGATATGCGCCAAAAAAATGTCTCGTCCGTAATTCTTTACCGATACAGACGAACATGATATTAATTGAAAGAAAGAGTATGGTGTATCTATGCAATATTTCGAAATGTGGCAGCTAGATTGTATATGAAGTCCACGAAGGAGAGATGCCTTGAATTAAATATCTAAAATATTACATACTACAATAAAAGAATTTTACCTGAAATTGAATCAGATAGCTTTGATTTGAAGATAGATATTTAGATAGATAGATATTTAATATATTTGTGTCCTAGGGTTGGACCCTTTAAGGACAACAATAAAACAGAAAATAGTACAAGTACATTAAGACTACAAGTAAACTTAAAAACTAAAATTAAAATTAAAATTAAAATATAGGTAATATACAAAGCAACAATTAATATAATTAGAAACTGAAGCCTCACAGAACAGGAAAGATGAAGATAAAGTGTAAAGAAGAAGATGCGCAGATGACAGTGAAAGAGAGTAGACAGAGTGACAAGATAGCAGATGAGAAAGAAAGCAATAAGCACAGAACTAAACTAAACTAACGCAAGTTTACAGTGCGGCTAGGAATTAAAAAGTAGAGGCTAGCGAGAAAACAGGAACGCAGAACAAAACATAAGCAACAAATAAATAAATGAATGACTGAATGGACGCACACAAAAGGACGCATGAGCTGCCAGTACCGGGTAAGCTAGGGCGCCATAGAAATAAGGTGGTCGTACAATGCCCTTTTGAAAGCAGCCCTTGAAGAGCAGGAACGTACTGAGGTCGGGAGGTTATTCCAAAATCGAACGCCAGCGACAGAAATGGAATTGCTCATAGTAGTCGTGCGATGCCTTCGGATGACCAGCGGGCGCGAGGAGGACCGCGAGGAGAAGCGAGCGCCTAACTCCTCAGCTGATAAGAACATACCAGCAAAGGGATCCGAGGCTCCCTGACCATTGAAGTGTAGGCGGTCGAAAACGAATAGCCCGAGAAAATAGTCGCGACGAGCTGGTGGCCGTAACCATCGTAGTGGAGCATACAGTGGGGAGACATGATCATCCAAGGAGGCGCCAAAGACAAATCTAAGGCCGGAGTTTAGAGCGCGCGTGAGACGGATATCCTCCACCACACCGAGATCACGATAAGCAAGAGCGCAATAGTCGATGTGGGGGAGGACAAGGGCTCGGATAAGCTCAGCCTTAGTCCGGACAGGAAGGGCAAACCCATTCCGCCGAAGCTGGAAAATTGTTCTCCGAACCTTATTACAGATCGAGACTACCTGATCCCGCCAATCCAACGTCGAACTGAGGACAACACCCAGAGATTTTATAGAATTGGAATAGAGGATGGGGACTCGGCCGACAATAACAGGAGGAGGAGGGAATGCATAGATGGAGTTAACATAACGAGAGGAACCAAAGATTATCGCTTGGGATTTGGTAGGATTAAGGGAGAGAGAGTTGCGCGCACACCAGTCCCCCAGACAAGCAATGTTATCATTTAACAACTGAATGGCATCAGGGAGACCGGCAGGCAGGCAATGAACATACATCTAGATATCATCCGCATATTTAACAATACTAACATTGGAGAGGACAACATTGACATCAGACAAGTAGATGGAGAATAGGAGGGGGCCAAGAACGGAGCCCTGCGGGACACCGGAGGAGACGGGTGCCCAAGGAGAGAGCGAGCCATCGGTGAGTACCGCTTGCCTACGACCAGTGAGGTAGGAGCGAAACCATTCCAGAACCGAACTGGAAAGTCCAAGACCCGCAAGCTTGGCAAGGAGGATCGCATGATCAACGGTATCAAAGGCCTTAGAAAAATCAAGGCTGACCAGAACCGTGACCATGCGACCGTCCACAGCCTCGCGAACATCCTCCAGAATACGCAGGAGAGCGCACTGGGTAGAGCGACCAGCTGCAAATCCAAATTGCGTTGGATCGAGCAGGCCCCGGGAGGTAAGGAACAAAAGTAGCTGGCGACGGACAACACGTTCGAGGATTTTTGAGAATTCGGGAAGAATGGATATAGGGCGGAAGTCAGAAGGAGATGAAGGACAAGGGACCTTGGGAATAGGGAGGATATAGGCAGATTTCCACTGCAGAGGAAAAGTTGAAGAAGAGAGGGAGAGATTAAAGATACTAAGAAGGAAAGGAAAAAGATACGGAGCGCAGAAAGAGAGGAAGCGAGGAGAGAGCTGGTCCGGAGCGGAGGTGGAGGAGGAGAAGAAGTAGCAAGGCAGAAGGGAATCAGGTGTAATATGTGAAAAGAATAAACGAGAGTCGGCGAATTGGGTAAGGTCAGGGTAAAGTGAAGAAAGAGAGAGGGAAGATGGGGAAGAAGATGGCGGTACAAACACAGAGGTGAAGAAATCATTAAGCTGCGAGGAGGTGAGGGAGGGAGGAAGGACAGTGGAGGGGGATGAACGGACCACCCCAAGAGCCCGCAATCTCCTCCACGCGTCAGCAGCCGAAGAAGCCCCACCCAGGGGTTCGCATATAAAAGCACCACGGCTCGCTCTCACCAAAGAGCAAACCCGGTTTCTCAACGACCTGTAACGCGCCTGCCACTCAGGGTCACCCGATCGAATATAGTCCCTCCTGCAGAAGTTCCGTTCCTTAATCAAGGAACGAATCTCCTGTGTAAGCCAGGGAGCGGCAGGCCTCCTGACACGAACCGAGCGAACCGGGCAAAGTCGGTCAAAAGCACCTACCAGGGAGGTGCAAAGAGACTCAAGTCGTTGGTCCACCGAGTCACCCGCAGGAGCAGGAAAGACAGAGACAGATGGTAATGGACCAAGGTCACAAGACAAGAAAGATAGAGAGTCTGAATTCAGATTGGAATAGGATCGGCGAGACACAGTCTTAGGGGGTAAACGACGGATAGGCAGGTCAAATGAGATGTGGATCAGGTCATGGGTAGATAGGAAAGGCACCGGGAACTGACCAGAGGCTAGGACGAGGTTGAGGGAAGATACAGCACAAATATCAAGCCAGGTGTGAGAATGAGAGGTGTGGTGAGTTGGAGAAAAAGAAACAAGGGACAGACCAAACGAGGAGACAGAACGACGCAAGAAGGAAGAATCATGCAGCCCCGAAAGGAGATCCGCATTGGCGTCGCCGAAGACAACCACGTCTCCCGACCGAGAGGTGGCTCTGGCAAGAACAGCTTCAAGATCCAAAAGAGCGATGTGCGGCGGGCGGTAAAATACACATAGCGAAAGTGACGAAGAGGAGGACGGGGGTCTGTAAGGACACCCGTCAAGTAGTCAATCTCGCCAGACGGAAGAAAAGGGGAAGACTCCATAATAGTGAAGCTGAGGGTGGATCTGATATAGACACAGACTCCACCCCCAACTCTAGATAGACGGTCAGATCTGAAGAGGCTAAAGCCATCAATACTGAAAACATCAGAATCCATATAAGGCTTAAGCCATGATTCCGAAACGGCAATCACATCATATGTGTGGGAAAGGATGAAAAGCCGAAACTCATCGAAATGCGCCGGAACTTATTGCGCATTGACGTGGCATAGATGTAGTGACCGAAAAGAGGGAGGAACCGAACCAGCATGAGTTAGGCACGGGGTCAGAGAAGAGCGGAGTCAGGGGAGGAGGGCTTCAACATCCGGATCAAGGCCCACCCTGATAGGATCGGATGTTGCCTCCCTCCTGACCATCACAGCGTCTGAGCGTGCCCATACTCGTGCATAGCCACGTCGACGGGCTACGGCTCGAACGCGATTTAGTAGATCGGCCACGGGGGCCGGGAGAAGGCGGTTTACAAATACCCGAGATCCGCTAAAATTAGAAACAACTGAGGAGGCAGTGAAAGATTTCTTAGCGCGCCTTGCCGCGACAAGCCGCTCGCAGTGCTCGGGAGAGCTCAGGAGGAGGTGAATTGAACGAGGACGAGATGTATTCCTCGTAATTCTTATCCTGTTTGCCCGGACAATATCCGAAGCAGTGACACTCGCTCCAAGCGCAGAAAAAAGTTGGGCAAGGAGTCCATTTAGGGATTCACCAGGCTTCTCGTCAAGTCCTGAGACGACAACCCAGGACTCACAGGCAGCAGCCTCCAGTCGGCAAAACCTGCTGGAAATGGCGCTAGGGATGCCAGCCGACAGACAATGCTGTGAAGAAGATGAAGCAGAGTGAAGAGCGGAAGAGGATGACGCCACCTGCTCCTGAAGGGAGATAATGTCCGAACGTATGGCAGCAGTGGAGGCCTCAGATTCAAGTAAACGCCCAGACAAGGAAGCCAGGGTCGAGTCAGCAGCACGCTGACCTGAGCTGAGCTTAGATAGCTCAGAATTTAGGCTCGCAAGCCTAGAATCCAGAGTAGCCTGAGATGATGAGACGGTATCTACCCTCGAGAGGAGCGAGGCCTGGGCTGCCGCCAGAGAGGAAACTTGCAGAGTGCATGCCTCCACCCTGGCCACACAGTCATCAACCCTGGAAACCACTGAGGACACAACAGTGGGAAGGGTGGCGAGTGCCTCCAAGGATTTGGTGTTAGCTTGCATTTTATAGTTAAGGTCGGCCAAGACTGCAGAAATAGACGCCAAACTCGAGAGGACATCGCACGAACTACCACGTATCTCACTTAATTCAGTACTAAGAGGGTTTTGCAAGGGCGTTTCCCTCACAGGCGACGGGGTCAGCCGATCATCATTAGTTGAGATGGGCAGAACCGATACTGGTGAACGCGAGACGCGGGGCCCGACGCTGGGCATGGTCGTGGAGGTGCCGCACACAGCACCCGTTGCACACGACCTGCAGAGGCGAGTTCCATCTCTGGCACCAGACTTCACAATCGTGAATTTGGAGCAGGACGGGTGGAAGGCACCACTGCAGGCATCGCAGTACACCGGATCCTTCACTTCTCTTCTGCATCCACAGCATTTCACCATGATGAGAAGAAGAGATTGACAGGTGACAGAGACGGAGAACGGCGACTACTTGAAGACTCGCAAGATGGCAGTACTCCGGATGTAGAAGGTTTGGAACGGCTCTGACAGGTGACGCTGAAGTCAGTATGCCCAAGACAGCGACAGCGCGACAAAATCCTGCCAAGGAAAGTGCCAAAGTGCCAAAGAGAGGTTAGAAATTGCCGCCAGAAGAAGAAAGTGAGCTGCATCGACAGGATAAAATAGTATCCAAGCAAAGCTGGCAGAAAAAAGGCGGCCAGAACCAGGAAGATCTGGAAGAAAAACACGCCCGAAGGCAGCTTGCGGCAGTAAACGTGAAGGATAAAACGTAAGAGCAAGAATAACACGTGGCTACGCTACTTACAGCGACCGAGAGAGCAGATGGTAGATTGGTTAAGTAATTTACTGTGTTATACAATATAGGTATATAGTATAATCATATATTGTCATCGAAAAGCGTTACATTAATTAAAGTATTATAATGATGTTGAATCACGTCTGCATCTAATAGAAAATCATATAGCATAAACTTAGTAGGTGCAATAGACCTACTATTTCTCAGATCTCACATTACTTGGTATGTAGTAGTACAATCGCGAAAAGAAAACACCATTTACACAATTTTTCTGAATCTTTAAAAATTTTGGAGGTACACTCAACCAAAGACCAATGCAACATTTATTCAAAAATAACTCATAAAGTTTAATAGATGTCGAGGTGTAAACAAAAGAACTTTAATGCCAAAATATAAAAGTTAAAAAAATTGTAATACTGTTACAGTTATTAAATATTATTTGAAGAGTTTACACAAATTTTCTAAACCTTTTTGTGTTGCATTCAGTCAAAGTTTGGTACCAGTTTGTAAATTCCAAAAATTATTTAAGTAAAAGAAAAAGCATTTTACTGAGAAAACATATAAGTATTATAAAACAATTTTTAATCTATTGCAATGGTTTTATAAACGCAATACATTTTATTTTTAACAATTGAATGCCTTTGAAGGATGATCTAATTTTTTGCATTTTATGCACTTGTGAAAACGTTGCAATAATTGTTTTTTCTATACAAACTTTTATATTTATTAAAAAATTCTTTTATTTATTTATTTTTTAATTTATTTTTACACATTAAAATTCTTTTGTTTATCCTTCAATTTAGAGATATGAATTTTGTTAATCAAATGTTGCATTGGTCTTCGGTTGGCCGTACTAAAAAGTTTTCATGCTTCAGAAACATTGTGTTTTTGATACTAACAGGCGCTTCACCAAAATGCGTATAGGCATCGAGCGGGCCAACAATGATCAGCCATCGATAGTCGACTTTTCTATTCCCCGCTCAGTCCCCCGATCCCCGCAATGACCACGAGAGGGGAATAGCCGAGCTACAGACTCATAGACACACCAATAGACGGGATAGATGGTGGGGACAGTGGTCCCCTACTGCCCCTGTAATTGGTATTTTCTCTGCACCCGTCGCTGAAGTCACACATGCCTCGAACGAATCGTACCCAACGCCCTTAAACGAATTTGTTGCTATCATTTGAGTACAAAAGAAACTACAAATAATTAGAAATAAAAAATTGAAGGAAGGCAAATTGTTGTAGGTCTATTCTGTTATGCTTTACTATGTATATTTTATATTTTGTGACCTACAAACGAAAGCGACATGGTTCAATTCGTATATACTCGTTGTATACTTGTTGTTCCTTCTATTTATTGCGCGTGGCATAGTTTTGTCTGTATTCGGAAAATTGTAGTATAGAGATTGTTTTTCACTTTTATAGAGGTGAAAGATACAGAATAACGGAGCATAGTGCGTATATTTTTTTAGTGGCAAACGATCAATAAACAATGACTATGTTTTACAAAAGAAACATCCGTACGTGATGCGTCAATGATACAGAGTATAACATATCATCGGGGACCTTTTTTCAGAATCGATAGTACACACCAAAAGGTGAAAAATGAACCCAGGAAGTTAGGTCCGAAAATCACCCTCTATCGAGATACAACCCCATTTGTAAAAAAATTTTAAAAAATTATTAGGGGGACCGGAAAGTAATGTCGTTTCTGCGCATGACGTTTTAAGGGCAGATGTGGAAGCAAATCACTGTCAGACAATTGAGGAATTGTCAAATAGTCGTAAGCAACCTTGTTCGACCATCCAAGAACATTTGCAGCAGATTGGGAAAGTAAGCGGGGCAGGTGTTTGGGTCCCCCATAATCTGTCCGAAGAGAACAAATCTAACCGATGCACCACATGCAACTCATTGCTTCAACGGCACAATGCAGAACCCTTTTTTGATCGCTTGACCACTGGAAACGAAAAATCGGTCCTGTATGATAATCCAAAACGCAAAAGGCAGTGGTTCTCCAAATGAATCACCATGAAGTAATGCTAAACCAGGTTTACACCCCAAAAAGGCGCTTTTGTGTGTTTGGTGGAGTATTCGCGGTGTTGTTAATTTTGAAGTGCTGAAGTCTGGATAAACCGTGAATGCAGACCTTTACTGTGAACAATTGGATCGAGTAAATCAATCTCTAATTCAAAAGTGGCTAGCGTTTGTCAACTGACAGGGCGTTATTCTGCAACACGACAATGCAAGACCGCACAGTGTAAGAAGAACCCTCAAAAAAGTAAATGAATTGGGGTGGGAGGTACTGCCTCACCCACCATACTCCCCCAATGTTACACCATCGGAATTTCATTTAGTCCGATCGCTGCAACACTTTTTAATTGGTAAAAGATTTGCAAATTTGGATGGTCTCCGAAATCCTATCTCTGGATATTCTGCTGAAAAACCAATTAATTTGTACCGATCTGGGATTGAAAATTTGCACACTAGATGGCAAAAGGTTGTTGATAATGAGGGTAATTACATCATTGATTAAAGTAAACTCATTAAAAATGAATCTGTTGGAATTGAATATAAGAAAACGACATTACTTTCCGGCCCCCCCCCCCCCCTAATATATCTCCAAAATGGCAAGTCGGAGAGCAGCGGATTTAATTGCAATATAACCAGAAAAGATCAAAGTTTTAAAATAAAAATGTAACTGCTTCGATTATTACCGTTACGTAGCATTTTTATTTGTTTATAAAAAACAACTTTGATTTTTTCTATGATAGCGGTTGATTAACAACTTGAGAAAAATTCGGACAATGCGTCAAGACTTGCTTTTCGAAGACAGCCTAAAAAAAGATTAATATTATTGTACGGTTTCGGCGTAAAAAATTGTTAAACACCGTTACATTGCCGTGCTACCGACGAACCTAAAGCTACTGACGACAGCTGATCCACATCTTTCATATGTTTTCGAGCCGTCGCGAGACACACACGAATGTACAATACAATGTATGATAGAATGCGTGAGAGATTTTTCAAGGTAGTCACTTGGACAATCGACAATCTTTCCCGCATACTTTTATAATAGATGTGGATCAGCTGACGTCAGTAGTATTAGGTTCGTCGGTAGCACGGCAATGTAACGGTGTTTAACAATTTTTTACGCCGAAACCGTACAATAATATTAATCTTTTTTTAGGCTGTCTTCGAAAAGCAAGTCTTGACGCATTGTCCGAATTTTTCTCAAGCTGTTAATCAACCGCTATCATAGAAAAAATCAAAGTTTTTTTTATAAACAAATAAAAATGCTACGTAACGGTAATAATCGAAGCAGTTATATTTTTTAAAATAAACTTTGATCTTTTCCGCTTATTTTGCAATTAAAACCGCTCCTCTCCGACTTACCATTTCGGAGATATAATTTTTAAAAAATTGTTTACAAATGGGGTTGTATCTCGATAGGGGGTGATTTTCGGACCTAACTTTATTGGGTTTTTTTTTCACCTTTTGGTGTGTACTATCGATTCTGAAAAAAGGTCCCTGATGATATGTTACAGTCTGTATAATATATTATAACTTTGTAAATATTAAATTAAATCGAGGGTCGCAGTGAAGCCGGTTATCAAGATACATATAAGTGCCCATAATAATGAAAGTGGTGTAAGTCAATTTTTTTAAAAATTTTGGATATTACGTGTTTTAAAGCTTTTGGAACATTTATTAACAAATTATCAAGACTTTAATTTTTTTTTAATTCTTGTTAGACCACATTCATAATTATGGGCATGTTGAAGCCCTGCAGATTTAACGTGTTTTTACCGATTTAACCATAAGGGGCAATAAACGACCCTAACGGTCGCCCGGCCACATGGCGAAGAAGACCAGGGAAAGTCGCTAATTAAAATATTTTAATACCTTCGCACGCGGTCAAAAAGTTCACCCTCCAGCACCTTTAGATTACCTGGAAAACGGACTCATCGTTTTCCAGGAATCCTCTACGTCACACCATTTCCCACTCCATCTACACACCTACAGGAATTTCCTAAAAACTCAACCAATCACTCCATAGTCAATCCTTCGTTAACGCCTTCATCCCTTCCTTTCCACCCTCTACATACTTTTCCGGATATTTCCATTTTTTTCGCAAGACACATCAGAAACTTTTGTAGGGCGTGAAATTTCTTTGCTTGTGTAGTGACTATGTGTTCAGTGCGTGAGAATGTCGTATGCATAGTATGGGTTATGAATGTATGTGTTTCTGTGTGTATGAGAGTATCGAACTGCGATGATAGATTTAGTTTTGTTTTATAAACGCAGCCGAATCGAGATTCGCGACGCTCGAAGTGCGAGTCAGTCGCTGTAAAGACGTGCAACGATTCACACGAGAATCAATGTCAAGTACGATTTTTAATCATAGTTTTCCTAATAAAGTTTATGTACCTCAACCGTATCCCTCTTACTCGAATTCCCATCTCAGAGAAGTGAACAACAATATATTCTCTATAACTTTTGGGGGCTCATCCGGGATCGAGCAAGAGTAATCGGTTGATAAGTGCCAGTGCATAAAGACGACGATTTCGTTAGAGATCACACGAGAACGGTCGCGTAATAAGTGACGCGAAAAAACGACGAATAAACGACGGTACGTCGCGCAATACGTGACGCGAAAAAACGACGAGTAAACGACGCCACGACGCGACGCATCGCGCGTACGTACAACGACGAAAGACACAGTGAACGTAAAGCTGCGTAATATGTGTTAATAAGACGTATGACGATAATAAGTGTTAAGTGTATGACGGTTAAGTAGTGTTCGATGGATTTGGTAATCGACCCGAAGTCTTTTACTGTAATTCAGCTGAAAAACATTTTAACGTCGAAGGGTCTCCGCACCAAAGGAACAAAAACGAATTAATTAATAGATTAAATACCGACGATCCGACTGGTGCGTGGATGACAATGAGTACCGAAGACAGTGGAAACGCCAACGGTTATAAAACGCCTGGAGGAAGTGATGACGAGAGTCACCACGACGATGAAGGTGAAGCGAGTAGGCGACAAAGAGAACTCGCAATCACCAGACGAGAGAAAGAGTTGGCCGAGAGAGAACTCGCGCTGGCTCGACAAGAGATCGAGATGCTACGTAGAAGTCAGAGTGGTTATTTGCCAAATAATCAACAAGCGTTGCAGCATGCATCGAACGACGGACAATCTACGAGCGCATCGTCGATACAAGCACCGCCGATACAAGCACCGCCGATACAAACACATACGACGAAAGTAAATGTGAGTTTGATCGCTGATTTGCTGAATTACTTCAACGGTAATTCAGAGACGTTCGGTACGTGGGAGAAGCAAGTGAAATTTCTCAGGACCGCGTACAAGCTTGAAGACGATTTGACGAAGATTTTGATAGGCACGAAGCTTAAGGGCCGGGCCTTAGAATGGTTCCACTCGAAGCCCGAGTATATTCGCATGACGTCTGACGATTTACTCAACGAACTTCGAGGTATGTTTTACCATCATCCAAACAAAATAGCGTTAAGACGACGATTCGAAGAACGAGTTTGGAAGAAAGACGAAACCTTTCATGATTACGTTCATCAAAAGACGACAATGGCGAATCGCATTGCGATAAAAGACGACGAGATTTTGGGCTACATTGTCGACGGTATTCCAGACCCAAATCTTCGCGACATTACACGAGTTCAAGGATTTACGACGAGGGACGAAATTCTACAGGCGTTCGACGAGATTTCCCTACAAGACAGGAAGTATCATGCAGTATCTTCTAGCTCGAAGATCGAAGACAAAAGTGGTGCGAAGCGTAAGAACGATAAGAACTTTAAGGACGATGCAGACGGAAAAGGTGAGAAAAAATATTCGAACGCGAAAAAAGACGAAAACGCCGTAAGACGATGTTACAACTGCGGAATGAAAGATCATGTAAGTGCGGATTGTCCATCGAAAGGTAAGGGCGCAAAATGTTTTAAATATAACGAGTATGGGCATATCGCGCGTAATTGTCCGGGGAAAGCCGATACGAAGGAAAGCTGTGCAGTCGGCCAGTCGAATCAGCGTGAAAATATAAAAGACGTATTAATTAACGATATCTCTGTACAAGCGCTCATAGATACCGGAAGCAATATGACGATTATGCGTGCGGACGAGTATTCAAAGATCGGTTCACCGCGACTCGAGAATGAAATAACGCCGTTTCGAGGGGTAGGCACCGGGAGCAACGCGACGCTAGGAAAGTTTTATGGAAAAATTACGGTAGACGGAAATTCATACGCGATATCGATCAATGTTGTTTCGGATATTCTTTCGAGATATCCATTGCTGATCGGTAAGGACTTTCTTGACGAGATCGAGCTAAACGTAAAGGGCGGAAAAACGACGATTAAGCCGTTGCACAAAAATGATTGTTCTTTTGCGGAAATTTGCCAAATAGGTGTGGTTTCCGAGTGAGAGGAAAACACGGTAGATTTATCTTGCATTCAAGGCGAATCATATAAGCGAGCGATACAGGTTCTTGTCGATAGCTACGAACCAAAACGAACACGCGAAGTAGCTATTAAAATGAATCTCGTATTAAAAGACGAAGAGCCCACTTATCAGAGGGCGAGACGTTTGTCGTCTGTTGAGAAAGATGCAGTAAACGCGCAAATAGACGAATGGGTAAAGAATGATATTGTACAACCATCGGTTTCCGAGTACGCAAGCCCAGTTGTTTTAGTAAAGAAGAAAGACGGTACGAATAGACTATGCGTTGATTATCGACTGATAAACAAAAAAATAGTTAAAGATCGATATCCCCTTCCGCTTATAGAGGATCAATTGGATGCTCTTCAAGACGCGAAAGTATTTAGTACACTCGATTTAAAGAACGGGTTTTTTCACGTGCAGATGGATGAGTCAAGCAGAAAGTATACCGCGTTTATAGTTCCTGACGGGCATTACGAGTTTCTCAGAGTGCCATTTGGTCCCTGTAATTCACCAGCGATCTTCCAAAAGTTCGTTAACGCTGTATTCCGAGATCTCATTCGAGAAAACGCGCTGTTAGTGTATATGGACGATTTGATAGTGCCTTCGGCTGACTACGAAATAGGATTGAAAAATCTTGAATGGGTATTGACTGTAGCTAGCCAAAACGGGCTGGTTATTAATTGGAAAAAGTGCAGCTTGCTGCAAACGAAAGTAGAGTATTTGGGCCACGTGGTCGAAAACGGATGCGTTAGGCCCTCAGAGCGTAAGACGGAAGCTGTAAAAGATTTTCCGACGCCGACGAATGTACGACAAGTTCAGTCGTTCTTAGGTTTAACGGGTTATTTTAGAAAATTCATGCCGGGTTATTCTATAATCGCGCGACCGCTGTCTGATTTACTGAAAGCCGATAGAAAGTTTAAGTTTGATGTAAAAGAAAAAGCCGCATTTGATCAGTTAAAACTTGCGTTAGTTAACAAACCGGTTTTGAATCTTTATAAAACTGGCGCAGAAACCGAATCAATGCATGGGTATGGCGCGATATTAGTTCAGCGTAGTAGCGACGATGGTGCAATGCACCCAATATATTACGCGAGCGGCAAGACGACTCCGGCAGAAGAAAAATATATAAGTTACGAACTTGAAGTTCTCGCGATAGTGAAAGCGCTCAAAAGATTTAGGGTATATCTGTTCTGTATCGCTTTTAAGATTGTTACCGATTGCCGTGCGTTTACTCTCACAATGACGAAAAAAGATTTATGCGTTCGCGTTGCGAGATGGGCACTTCTACTGGAAGAGTTCCATTACGAGATCGAACACCGACCAGGGAAGAGTATGTCTCACGTTGACGCATTGAGCAGGAACCCACTGCCAATGTGTTTGCTTATCGATGAGAGCGACGATGGGCTAACGATACGACTCAAGAAAGCGCAAAACGACGATGAAGGTACGAAAAAAATCATCCAACGAACCGTGGAAGATAAAATGCAGGGTTACGCTATGCGAGGCGGACTTCTGTTCCAAGAAATTGACGACGACTATCGCTTGGTGGTTCCAAAGACGATGCACTCTCAAGTGATCAGAAGGGCCCATGAAAAAGGACACTTCTCCGTTGCGAAGACGGAAGCGATTATCAAACGGGATTACTATATACAAAATTTACGACCGAAAATTGAGAAGATCGTTCATAATTGCATCGATTGCATTTTGGCCGAAAAGAAACAAGGAAAGCAAGAAGGCTTTCTTTCTACGATTGATAAAGGTGAGATTCCACTTGACACGTTCCACGTCGATCATCTGGGTCCACTGGCAACGACGAAGAAGAGCTACAAACATATATTTGTATTTGTGGACGGTTTCAGCAAATTTACATGGCTGTACGCAATAAAGTCGACAGGCACATCCGAAGTACTGGATCGCCTTAAAAAACAAGCAGCTGTTTTCGGAAATCCGCGCAGAATTATTTCTGATAGAGGGACAGCATTCACGTCGGGCGACTTCGAAGAGTATTGCCAACACGAGGGTATTCAGCATATTTTAACTACGACGGAAATTCCGAGAGCAAACGGGCAAGTTGAGCGCGTCAATCGTACGCTCATACCGCTCTTGACGAAACTGGCCGCACCGAAGCCCGGAGAGTGGCATAGATTTCTGACTGTTGCTCAGCAATATTTAAACACGACGACGCATCGAAGTATCGATGCGACGCCGTTCCATATGATGTTCGGAGCGCACGCACGCTTGCGCGACGATGATAACGTGCGAGAGCTGCTCGAGAAGGAATGGGCCGATTCTTTTCAAGAGGATCGCCAAGAGTTGCGAGCTCACGCGAAAGAAAAAATACGAAGTGACGAAGGTTCTACGTAACAACCGTTACCTTGTTCAGAAAGTCGGTGAGCATGAGGGACCACAAAGAACATCAAGCGCAGCAGATTTTATGAAGTTATGGGTGAACGAGGATGACGAGTTCCAGTTTGAAGAAGACGAAGAAGAAATTTCGAATCATTAGTGCGACGAAAGTGAAACAGAAACATACGAGGTCGTATGTCCGTGCAGGGGGGCCGAGTGTAGGGCGTGAAATTTCTTTGCTTGTGTAGTGACTGTGTGTTCAGTGCGTGAGAATGTCGTATGCATAGTATGGGTTATGAATGTATGTGTTTCTGTGTGTATGAGAGTATCGAACTGCGACGATAGATTTAGTTTTGTTTTATAAACGCAGCCGAATCGAGATTCGCGACGCTCGAAGTGCGAGTCAGTCGCTGTAAAGACGTGCAACGATTCACACGAGAATCAATGTCAAGTACGATATTTAATCATAGTTTTCCTAATAAAGTTTATGTACCTCAACCGTATCCCTCTTACTCGAATCCCCATCTCAGAGAAGTGAACAACAATATATTCTCTATACTTTCAATCACTCGAACAGATACGTTCAGTCAGTCGTACGATCAACAACAAATTCTCTGAGTAGCCCTTCAAGTCCAGTTTACACAGCGCTCAGTAGAGTTTTTACATATATAGTCATACTAAGCATACATTCAATGTTAATTATTTCTAAGTGTTGTAAAGTTGTCATATACAGTTAATAAATATATTAAGTTCAAACACAATCTCCTTATTGGTGAAGCCTGAGGCAGGGTCCATTTTTTATAAAATAACATTTGCTCCGTTCACGAATAATATCCGAACGGAGAGTGAACGACAAGTTCACCTATTCACCGGACGCACAGTGGAACGAAAGCGCCGAATCTTGGACATCGATGGATATCTCCATTAAATAGCGAAATACATTGGTTATTTCCTACGGATTTTTCATATAAATTATTTATCTATATATTACCCCATTTTTTTGCAATTATTTATTTAAAAAAAAAAAGTTTAAATATTACCGTTTACGAATCCAAATCCATGTCTTTATCAATAAGATCCATTGCTTCCGTTGACAATTCTTTAACTGACGTAGATAATTTAGGTCTCAAATGCGAAATTACAGGATTGGAATTTAATAATAAATTGTTAAGAACGTCCCTATTGTTGTCAGATCTTGATGTTTTTCTTGAGTGGAATTCCCTGTATGACCGGAAAAGTTTGTGATTCGCTTCTTGCGCATCTTCGGCTAATTGTCCAATTGGCACTATGGCATTTTTAACTATTTCTGGTCCATGAATCAAAAGTTTGTGTACAGTCACAGGCATATAGTACCAACCATATAGAGAGATGTACATTTCCGCGGTTTTTTGGGTATATATAGCGAATTTCTCGTCGTTGATTTTTAATCCCGATGTTATTGTTTGTAATATTATCGCGAACCGTTTAATTAAATTTAGATCAATCCCTGTTATTCTTGCTGATAACTCCGGGTGTGCAAAAAACTTTCGGGCTGTGTTACCATCAAAACATCTTATTAGGCAATGAAGCGGAGACTATTGTTATAACAATTGAATTTACTTTGTGCATACTGGTAATAAAGAAATAAACTCCTTTGAACTATTAGCCTTCCACGAACAGCACTGAATGATGTACATATGCTGTTTTGACTGTAGAACATGAAAATGAAGTGAACCGTTACGTCCGCATTGTCGAATTATCGAATGTACCCTGAGTTTGTCTATAGTTAATTTTATTACATGTTTGCAGCTGACTTTTAAGTGTTCTAATATGCTTGCTGCATGTGAACGCGATAGAAGTTGTATATAAAAAAGTTTCTGATGTTTCTTTACCCCCTGTATAATTGTTATTGTTTTCTCTTCTTTTCAGTTTGTCTTGCTGTCTCTATAAACTACTATTAAAAATATTAGAATCATTGTCAGCATTAGAATTATTCGAAGTAAATCTGTAATTGTACATTAACTGATTCGGTGCCCCGCCATGGCGCGCCGCATGGCGCGCCGCAGCCTCATTTTGTAATTTAAATTTCTAGCGAAAAAGCAGCTAAAAGCAAAAAGTACTTACATAGCTATAATCTATACAACTTTAAGAAACAAATGGTGAAAAGCTTTTTCTGGGCGATCTTAGGCGATTTTTGTAATTGACAAAAACATTTTTGACATCTATTATGAAGTGATATAACATTTCATTATGCATTAAAATTTTTTTTTTGCTCATTTCATACTTATTAGAACTCTAACATTATATATTGCACGCATTCTTTACGTAAAGTCGTAAAATAGAGATAATAATGGCAAATTAAAAAAGAGACGAAATTTGTCGAGGTATCTCTTATCTGATATCAGAGAATAAATAGTGGTGCAAAATGGAAAAATACTATTGAACATAATGGGGAAGGGTCTATAGTTTCATGACAATGTATTTAAATTGTAAAATTTGAACTTAATTTTTTTGACCAAATGTCCAACGTTACAAGAGGCGCTCGGTCCACTGTGGGACGCGCCGAACATACAATTCGGAAAGTCGTCCAAGATTCTACAGGGCACATATGAATATGTATATTGCCTGTTTTGCAAGTTTTTCATTCAGAAGCGGACTTTGACAGTTATGGGGAGCAATATTTGAAAGTATTAACCCTTTCCCATGGGAAGAGGGGACATATGCTGTACCAGTTTGAAAAATTTCTGAAATTACGGTAATGCTCATCAAATCATTGTTGTTGATGATTATACATATAGATCTGAATTAAAATACCGTTCATTTTGAAAAACGAATCATGTCAGATTATTCCACAAAGAAATCTCATCATTTATTTACCTTTAATTCCACTAATGATTTCTACATTTCAAAAACTTTACTTCGATAATGTCCCTGAACATCTGTTTTATAATTTTCACGTTTTTCTGTTTCAGGTAAAATGAAGGCTACTTTCCCAAAAATTCAAGTTACAAAAATCCGAAAAGCGTAACAAAATAATGTCGATTAATTTTGGTAAGAAAGCAACGTCATTGGAAACCATATCTTTCAAAAATCACCGAACAAATAATTGCAAAGAATAGATAAAAAATGGCAAAATTCCACCTCCCAAAAATTTGTCGAAACAAACGCTTCCAATAAAATTCAAATCCAGAACGTAGATTTTCATCGTGGATTGCTGAAGAATTTTCAAAATACATTTTCTCCCCCGGAATTGTTATTGCGAGTGCTTTTTAAACTTCGATTGAGAGATTAAAGAGGCTATTTTTTACCGTGGAAAGATGATCGCGACCTCCATCATTTTTTACCGTTCCATAATACTTAATACACATTCCTTAAATCGTGATGGCGGTTATGAAACTTTCCTTGTTAGTGATTGGCCCTGAAAAGGAAAAAAGGGCGCATCAATTAAGGTGCCGGCATTATGAATAATAATGGTAATAAAGGGCGCGAGGACTCTTACCTCGAAGTCTCTTTTCCATGTAAAGTCAGCATTTTCTGCCATAATTATAAATGAAATCATTCCAGACATCTCGTCGAGATGGGTAATTGTGTTCTCGTTGACGGAAGGAGACGAACTTCGTGTTGAGTACGCGTGAGAATTTCAGGAATGAGAAATGAGACGCGACTCTTGTTTTTCGTCAAATGTTGCACTTGTATTTTAATAAATAAATAACTAGAAAAAATGTACAAAATGTGAAATAGTGAATTACAAAAAATAGATAAAAGTGGACTGTATTAAAATGAGAATAAGTATAAGGCCCAGAGTGACTAATCGCGTGTGTGTCAAATGCCCTGGGGTTCTCGCTGATCAGAGTAGGTCGCTCCTACTCTCCCGAAGGTTACTTGAATTCTAATTTCTTCTTGGTGTCCTTGACACCTCGAAGACCTTTCCTCCACCACCCCAAGTCAGGCCCATCATCCGCGCCCTCCAGATATATGAGCGGAATTTCTCCAAGACTCTCTGTACCTGAAGGAGGGAGTTCACGGAGGCCCAGCTGATCGTGATGCCCTCAACCATGACGTCAACGATCGTGGGTTTTTCCCGTGACGCTCTCCTGACGTAGGGTCGGCCGTTCGGCCGTTCGGGTGACTCGACCGTCGCGGTCGTCGGTCAGCCGACGGTGACTTCGAAGTCGAGGGTTTATGATATGTCAATTTCTATTGAGAAACGAACGTTCAGAATTAGAATTGTCTTTACGGTTTACAAAACATACCCGACAACCCTAACTCCGTCTCGAGTCGCTAGTGCTTTGACATTACAATACATATAGAAAATAAGCATCTCAAAAATAGCTATTTTGTCACGTACATATCGTAAACCCTGACGATGGTTTATCCTTCAAGGTGGGAACTGTAAAAATCCAGCTGTAGCTGTTCACTAAAATTGTCCGCGAATTGATTATCAGTAAAAAGCATCGGAAATGCAAAGGTATAGGCCAAGTACAAGAGGATGTGACTTTGGAATAGCTTTCTCGTTAACATAAACTTGATTATACGATGTATTTGAAATCGAACAAATGCGAGCAAGTACAAATCATTGTACTGCATCCACACGATGCTATCGCTAAGTAAATATATTAAATTAACTAAATTTCCGAAAAAATGATGTCTCCTCATTTAATTAATAAATCTGTTTAGTGCTCGACTAAATGTACTTGGTGGCCCGCTTTTTACGAAGCTTGATGTCCAAAATGTAACGTTGCAGATATTTGTACTCATTTCTAAATTAACAATCTGGATGTGTCTGAGAGAAAATTATACATGCATACTGCCGTGTGTTTCGACGATTGATGATAACATAAAAGGAAACGTAATGAGATATTTAGAGGATTTTCATTCAACAGAATAAGAAGGCCGCTTTATACTGTGTTTTAACAACTCTCTTTTAATGTCGAACATCCCGAACTATTTAAGCTTATTTTTCACCATCGAACCTTCGTAAAAAGCGGGCCACCAAGTACATTTAGTCGAGCACTAAACAGATTTATTAATTAAATGAGGAGACATCATTTTTTGGGAAATTTAGTTAATTTAATATATTTACTTAGCGATAGCATCGTGTGGATGCTGTACAATGATTTGTACTTGCTCGCATTTGTTCGATTTCAAATACATCGTATAATGAAGTTTATGTTAACGAGAAAATTATTCCAAAGTCACATCCTCTTGTACTTGGCCTATACCTTTGCATTTTCGATGCTTTTTACTGATTTCACTTCATTCGTAGAATATTGTTAAGTATAGTAATGGTTTTATTAAAATACTTGTTTTTAAAGAATAAGGAAATGCAGGTATCAAGGAATAAATAAAGGAATACAGGAATGAAGGAATAAAAGAATGTAGGAAAATCAAGGAGTAAACGGATCTGATTAATATGATGATATGATGATGATATACGATGATGTGAAGGAATATACTAAATTTTCCTTTAAACGTTATTTCCTATTAAGAAATATAGTAATAAGAATTGTGTATTTATAAAATTTCAAAATGTTTTTTGAAGAAGTGATACAAAAAAATCAGAAACTCTTCCGGAGCCAGGAAAATTTCAATGTATAGGTGGGTTTCAGATTAATTGTACTACAAGGATGTAGTAGCATGTTACACATTGTTTAAAAGCGTGCATATATTGTGGGTAATATTGAAAAATTAAATAGATTTGAAGGAATTATAAAAATTATAAACATTTAATTATTGCAAGATAGTGCAGGATTTGTATACGTTTGGTTTTTAAATTCTTCATTCAAAAATTATAATAAACATAGAAGTGTACAAAAACGGTTTAATTACACAAAAACCATCTTATTAAAAATGTCTAAATTTTAAATAATTGATTGCATGAATTGTTGAAGAATGCTTTTAATTTCTAGAACTGTTAGAACTTCAATATGGTCCTATGTATATCTTTGAAAATGTTTTTCAATTTACGTACAACAACGTTATCGTATCTTCTAAACGTACCCATACTTTAACAAACTATTTGAAGAAAAAATAGTTTTTTTTGAAGTCATGAATATTTTATTACTGTGGCATCTTCTGATCTAATTTTACAGTATACCTGCAGAAAAATATTCTAATTTCATTGTTAAAATGTGTAGGTAATATCATAACACTGTTATAAACAGATACGGAACAATTTAGAGATTCGATATCCGAGATAGTAAAGTTTCAATGCAAAACATGTGATAAAGATTTGTTAACAGTACCAATAACTACACGTTTCGCACGGACCCAAAAATTTGCTTACTTTATCACGGACGACCTGTTTACAGAACAATTTGATTCTGTTCTAAAAACAAGTTTGTAGAAATTTGAAGATACGCTTTCACGTGTATCGAAGTTCTAGAAACAAAATACCTTTTTATAACAATTTAAGCAACCATTATGTTAAATGTATAAATTATTGATAACAGTTTGATATTTTCGGAATTACGTACTAATGCGTGCATCACGAAGGTGTCTTTCTTTCTCTATCTTTCGTATAATTCGTTCTCATTGTGGCGTACTATGGCTCGGGATATCAACAACAATACATTCGACTGCATACTTTGTCTCTATCTTTCTGTCGCTCCGTCGCGCTCGCGCTAGACCAACACACGAACGTGGGCCGAGCAAGCATGTGTGATAGCACGTTTGACGACGAGAAAGGTATCAATGCGGAATTCATCATCGTCCGAATTTGTCTTGCATAAGAGCCTTTCTTTTCTTCATTCTGTCTGTCGCGCTCACAGTGCTCGTACTACGATCGCCGAGAGCAAGTGCGACGGTTTGTCTTAGCCAGTCGCGGCGACTCTTTCATTTTATTCGAAACATTTTTTTCATCATTTTATCGGGCATTTAACACTTATGTCCAATATTTGATCCTACAGTGGCGCTGAATTTTAATTAAATAGAAATGGAATTATAATTAGATGTTTCTTATTCATTCATTTCGCATTATATTAATCTCCAGAATTCAATATTTCGCGAAATTTATTCCTTATTTACCGAGACAATATTGTAACTTTAAATAAATAATTGAGAAACATATAATTGTCATACAATATCAATTTATTGAAAATCCTATCATAGGGATTGAAAATTAGCAAGAAATATTAAATGTCCGATAAAATAATTCGAAATGTTCCAAAGAATGCGAATGAACGATCGAGTACGACCAAGGCGCACCGACCCACCTGAGCTGGGCCATCGTCTGTGAGCCGCGAACGGAGTGCGAGCGCGACAGCAGATAAAGGAAAGAGAGGCTCTTATAGGAGAAAAATTCGGACCATGGCGAAAACCGCGTTTGATGCCTTCCTCGATAGACAATCGCGCTCTCACACATGCCTGTCCGGCCTAAGGCCGTGTGCCTCGATAGAATGAATGCGGCGGAGCGACGAAAAGAAAGAGATGAAGTAGTTGTTATCACTTGTTACTATGCTGCGACACACGTCAGAGAGAGAGAGACGAATTATTAGAAAGAGAGGGCACGAAAATCACTGAGGTGAAACAAGCATTAACACTTGTGGATACCCGCGCGCACCCCGTACCCCGCAGTGAAACCATTTATGCTGTTGATTGTACTTGGCCAGAGACAAGACCTTGTTTCTTGATTTTTCCCGCATGTCTCCAACAGATTACATATAAAAATCTACATAACCGACAGAAAAATTATCGTCGCATGGTATGAAAATCTGTTAGTTTGGTTTGACACCGACAGAACTCGCATAGTCGAATGTGTGACACTGGAAAAGACGAAGCAGACGACTTATTACATAAAAAAGACGTACTTTTGACATCAAATATCTCGTTACTGGGTGGACCAATGTTTTTGTAATTAGTCTCAATCGACTCGTCTCGACGCTGCCTCTAAGAATATCATCGCACTTTTGGGGAAATTTGCCGCTTTCATGTCGTTTGAATACCCCGAAAACCCCGATCTAATCTTTCCGGAATAGAGTCAAGAGTCTTCTCTCGTACTTGGCCCGAGACAAGACCTTGTCTCTTGATATCCTCAACGGAATATTTCCATTGTAACGGTTCGCAAACCCCCTGTTTAATAGTCTAAACACTTCGTTTGCTCGGTGTATGTGATTCGTCTGTGAGCGGAATTTTATAAACGAAGTCGTGGCAGATCCTTTTTAGTGGTTTCTATCGGTTGGTGTTAAAAAATACATTATCGAACGAATTTGGTGGATTTACAGTTTGAATTTTAACTCGTGTCGTGACATGAACCCCGCAGTTACTCGGTAAGGGGGACTACACTTATTATACTTTGTAATTACTTGAATGAATGGTCAAATCGACTAATGGCCACTTTAATATTTCGAGTTGAAAAATTGAGCGATCAAAAGTTCTACTGTCGCATAATTTTAACCCTTTGCGTTCGAGCGGTGCCTGTCAGGCTTCAAAATAAGAGGAAAATGCAAAACTCTCGAGTGCAAAGGGTTAAAATTCGAAATTGTATAGCACATATTTCGAAAATGTTTATATGCGGCGATTCGGAAGAAAGATAATTTTACTGTGCAGAAGTTTTCAAGTCTAGAAATATTAGTGCGCCAAGATTTGGGGCGCGGAAATATTAAATCGTAAGTGGAAGTCAACATTTTAGTACGTCGAAATATTTACGTTTGAAATTTTTATGCGCAAAGATTCGAAAAACCAGAAACATTGGCTGGTAATAAATTTCACGCATAAAACGTCATGCATAAAATTTGTTAAATTTAAGTAGAGTTAGTTATCCACTTAAAGTTTATTGTCTGCGAAATACTACTAAAGAAAGATAATCGATAACGACACATGCAAATCTAAAATGGTAATAACGTTATAAATATTATTCATTTCATTAAGCAGCTTCTATGTATATGCGACCACTTTTTCTGTATATGTTACTTATAATTCGTGACTAATACATGACTAAAACGTTTAGTTCGATGAAATTAAGCGTTTTGACAAATGCCTTACATGAGTAGGAACAGAACAAAATATGTATATCGCTGCCATTGTCCACAAAACACGGGAAAGTTGCCTGGAACTTATAATTTCATAATTAAACAAAAAGCCCGCAAAACATTTCACTGAAAAACTCTGACGAAACTTTCGACCGAAATACGAAGCACAAATATTTCCGTTCCTATTAACTCCGCTGAAAGTTGCGCGAAATTCACCGTATTTCCGGTTACCGGATGGCTGGAATACAAGCCTCGCGAAAAATGTGTCGAAGGGCGGCCCTTTCAAAGTACATACACGCGGCAACGCAGGCATACGTATCCATAAAATCCATGGAGGAAGAAATACGTTACGGTGGTATATTTCAAAAGCTACTAAGTCGGCAGATGAAAGATATTGGACGACTTGATAATTTATCACCGCCACAAGAGAACCTTCTTCCCTTTCAACCGTGCAATACATTCAGCGTATGTATGTATGTATGTATGTATAATGTACATGCATGCATTGAAAAGCAGAAAGTAGAAATATTCAATACTATTCCCATCTCCCTCATTTTCTTTTTTTTCTCTCCTTTTGATCGTAACTGCTGGCTGGATAAGTTTGCGGTAACATTAATTCGCCATTTTCTATTTCACTGATTCACAGTTGTTAGCGATTTGCTAAATATTAGCGTGTTAATCTTGAACTTTGTACGGCAAAAAAGAGAGTTTATAAGTAGGATAGAATCGCTGAGTAAACTAATTACCATGTTTTCGAATGAGATTATAAACCAAGCTTCTGTTGACAAATTAATTACGGTACTTTTCGGTGAAAAAATAATAAAAGTTTCGCAGCGACACTGCCGCGTGGAATCTATTGTGGGATACTTGATAGATGTTAAATGGTGAAATTGTGTAATGGTAACTGAGAATGCTTTTATTCAAGAAAAAACTGATAAAATATAATGTAGACGGTAAAACTAAGTTTCTTCACTACAATACGACGCTTCGACGCTATTTCAAAGACACCTCGCTATTTCGACGCTACTTCGACGTTACTTCGCTGATAAACTCGCTCGACACTTCGCTCTCGCCACAAATCTCAAAACTCTCTCTCGTGCCGCCGCCCTGACGCCCTTTTACATACTCATTCTCTCACAGATTGATTTACGCATTCACACAATCGTGACACGCGCCGACCTCTGTCGCGGGTTACACGCATTCTTGCACATTCGATCTCCAAACATTCAACGAAAAAACTGTCACACGATCTAAACACTCTTCGTTTGCACTTTGCCTCGACACTCAGACTAAATACTCTTTTCCACACCTCGCAATCACGCAATTTAAATATTCACATTCCACCCTATGTTTTGTCACATTTCAACAATTTTCGAGAAAGGAG
This sequence comes from Mimumesa dahlbomi, assembly GCA_917499265.3. Classification (NCBI taxonomy): domain Eukaryota; kingdom Metazoa; phylum Arthropoda; class Insecta; order Hymenoptera; family Crabronidae; genus Mimumesa; species Mimumesa dahlbomi. Next base: position 855,134 of record OU824118.1, on the reverse strand, counting down.
GGAAACGCGTATTTCAAAATGTTATTGCTTTCGTATTTTTTGTGTTTTTCGAAATAACTTGTCTGTTTACGGTTTTGATAATAAACGTAGCGCCAGAAACATACCGAAAGCCGTTGCCCTCTTGAAAATACGAGGACATCGGGATGCGAGAACGAATTTTGTCCAAATTGAAACGTTGTAAACTTTGCCCTCCCCTTTTTATCGATGAATATAAACATACGTCGAATTACATAAAAAATCGGTCATCGAAAGATATAAAATCTGGCGAAAATTTAAAAAATACCTTAACCGTATAAACTGACAGATTTTTTACCTAAGCATTTCTAGTTTTTTACTTTTGCTTATATTTTTCCTTCTCGTTCATCTTATGCAGTCATATACGAGAAACAAATACAGTTTCTTTACGTAATGCAATAATCGATAATCAGAAGGGCAGCCAAAAATTCACTGTAAAATATGTAATTTGTTAATCTTATTATTAAAATTACCATTTATTATCAAGTTGCATTGCGTTCCTGTATAATTAATATGCTTAATACTTGTATTGATTTGTAATTATTTGATACTGCACGTGAACGACAATATGAAAATTCTGCATCGTTCATTGAATAACCCGTGGTACCGATGAAAATAGAATGATCATCCGAATAAAAGCGCCGATTTTCCGCCGTTGACCTATAATCTATTTCTACATTAAAATGTTGAAGTCATTTACCGGTGTTAGGCTCGAATATACAGTGAGTTTCAAACGCCAGAATATTGCTAAGCTAGAGCTAACATGATTTATAACAGCCAAATATTTGCGATTGAATTCTGCGTTATTCAATTGAGGTCTAAAGGCAGCATCGTACGCCATAAACGGTTTAGAATAAATGACGAACAGATTTTTTTATGGGAAATTTGTCACTTGAATAGAATAGGAATAAAAATGCGATTTTCCACACGCATCTTCCTCTTGTGCGTCGTTCGAAATTTGAAGTTTTTAAGCGCGGGAGTCTCAAATGCAAAGGAATTTCCGGCCGTCAAACATTGCGCCGCCAGAATTTTTTGGCGTTCAAATGTCAAGGATAGAGAATTTGAAGGTACGTAAATTTGCGAGCTCGAAAAGTTCCGGGACGCTGAAATTTCCGAGCGCGACGAGTTTCAATGCGCAGAAATTTCCACTGCTTCCAAGTTTCCGGGCTCTGGAATTTCCGGGAAGCAAAAGTTTCCAACTGAAGGAATTTAACGGCGAAGTTGAATACAGTAAACAACAACAGTTACATATATCCAAATCATAATTTGCTTGTTCCGATTCTGTCATCCTTTATTTGAATTTGTAAGCTTCTCGTCGTATTGTATTGTATTGTTTATTCCGCTGATCCCCTTGGGGTTACAGCACTCGTCCCTCTTATTCCTAAATATCTTACACCTAAATACAATCTCCTTTCTTACTCTATCCTAACCTATCTCCTATGCTCGTTCGCCCTTCCTTTCTCCACTCCTTCGCCTCTCCGCTTTCCACCTGCCCTTCCTCTCGGTCCCCCCTCTTTTCCCCCTCTTTGTTACATTCTCCCTTTAATCTCCCTTCTTCCTGCCCCTCCTGCTGCCCCTGCCACCCCCTCTCCCTTCCCTTTATGTCCCTTAGTACCTCTTCTTCTTCATCCCATTTCCACCATTCTCCCTCTATCCAAATTCTCCCATAACTTGTCCTTACTCTCTTCCCTTTTCTTCCCTCTTCTTCCGCTATCCTCCTTATCCACCATTGCATCTTTCTCTCCATCCATGTTAAATCATCCTCTACCCTCTCTCTTCTTCCTTTTAATGCCTTCTTCTTCTCCATTATCTTTCTTTTTCCTTCCTCCCTCTTCATTTTTACCACCACCATCCTCAGCCCTTCTCCCCCCTTTCCTGGACCTATTTCCTTTATTCCTTCTATTTCTGCCTTTACTCCTATGCCCTCCTCTAAAATTTCCCTCACCTCCTCCTTCATTCCCTCCTTCTTCCTCTGCAGTCCCTTGATCACAACATTCCTTCTTCTCTCCTCCCTCTCCTTGCTTTCTCTCCACCTCTCTATTTCCCTTATTCTTCTTTCCTCTTCACTTAATTCCTTTTTCTGACCCCTTGACCCCTTTCCCTTTCTTTCTTCCGCCCTCCCCTCTTCCTTGTCCACTATTTTTCTTCCTTCTCTCTTTCTGTTCTCTTCTTCCTCCCTGCCTCTCTTCACCTCTTTCTCCATCCTCTCTATCCATTCCATCAACGCCCTCTTTTCTCTCTTCCACTTCTCCTCCCTCCTCTCCATCTCTCTTTTCAAATCCTCCACTTCCCTTTTAGTTCTTTCCTCCACCCTTCTTATTAATTCTTCCTCCTCCTTCTTGCCTTCCTTCTGCATCTTCCTTATCTCCTCTTTTATCTCCTCTATCTCTCTCTCCACACTACTCTTGTTGTCTTCCCCCTTTCGTTCCTCCTTCTTTTCAACCCCTTTTTCCTTTATCATCCCCTCTCCCGTCTTCCCCGGCGATCTCATTGTTTTTTTACTTTTCCTAAACCCTTCCCTCCCTTGCTCTTCCCATTCTTCCTCTCTCTCCTCGTCTCTCTTCCTCTTCATCAGCCAGTCCTCCAGTTCCGTGCTTGTCGCACTCCCAGTACTTTCCTTCCTCTCTCTTCTTATTATCTGCATTCTGCTGTTCCTGTCTCTACACTTCCACCACTCCTCTTCGCCCTTGCTTCTTTCCTTTTCTCCTTCCCGTCCGTCCCTTTCTTTCTCCTTCCGGTCTCCTTTCTCCATTCTTTTCGCTTTCTCCCACTCTTTCCTTCTTTTCCGTCTTTACCGACGCCGTTTCCCTTGTCTTTCTCTGTCCCTCCAGGTGTCGCCTTCCTCCTACTTTTCTTCCTTTCCCCTAGGTGTCGTTCCTCTCTTTCCCTTTCTCGTTCTTTCTAACCTCAAAACACCTCCACCTTTTCCTTCCTCCTGCTTCTCTCCCTCAGCTCCGCTCCACACCCCCTCACTTCCTCTGATTCCCCCCTACTCACTCTTCCACTCTTCCCCTTCCTTCTTTCTTTTTTTTCCTCCCTTTTCCTCACTTTTCTCACATTTCATCCGTGCCTCTTTCGCTTTCCACTTTCTCCTGTCACGCCCTCTCTCGATCTCCTCTTGTAAGCTTCTCGTCATTTATGGATTTGTATTTGTCTACACATACCCGTGTACGATACAATTTCATTCGGATATCTCAGAGATATCTATGCAACGAACCTTTTCCTGTGTTTAACTTTAAATGTTTTAAAAATGTTCTCTTTTTGAAGTTCTTGCTATTTACAAGTTTTAAGTGTCAAGAGACAAGGTCTTGTCTCTGGCCAAGTACAAGACTCCCCATTGGTATTCAATAAATTTTCAAGAAATAAGAATAAACTGTCAAGAATTTATAAATTTAATAAAATGGTTTCTTAAATTGTTGATGTTGAGTGCGAATCAACGCGGAGCTTCAAAATTTTTTAAACACATTCACTCACTTCATCCGCCAAACTAATCTTGGATGACACGGATTGTTGTGGGTTGGATTATGTAAATGTGTATTTATTACTAAGTCCAACTGGTTTGTGAATTATAATACATGTGAAGTAAAAGAGTGTGTGAGGTACTTGACTTGAAAACTGCCGGAGACTATCTGTTTGGTTCAAGGTTAAATTTTTTGGCTAACGTTAAGACATTCCTCCACTCTCTCGGTTTAGGGGTTGTTCCCTGGATGGGGTGCGACGATGCCGATTTTCTGGTCAGTACCTTGAGTGACCTGACAAGACTGGAGTTTTTCCCGAGGACTTTGACTTTGAATCCTGAAGCCACGCGGTGGAGTCCGCAAGGTCGTGTTCCTACGCGCAGACGTACCTGGACGTAACGGTCACGGTTGAAGCTAAGGGATGACGGTTTATGACGGTTAAGACTTTTTGAACGGCTAAGAATTTGAAAGTACCATGTTGGCCATGTGCTGCCATAAAGAGGTAAAATCCTTCAAATTGTTAGCCTTCCAAGCACATGGTTTTAAATATGGTATGATGACTGTATAAGCTAAACAATTACTGTACCGTTACGTCCGTCCAAAATTAATATCTCTTGATGGTTCTATTTGTAGGAATTTATTTGAGATTGAGGGAAATGTTGAAATGATGGGTTGATTTAAATGGAACTCACAATACTCGACGTATTTCTAATATTTAAACTATATTTAAATGTCCACTTATATTACTCGCGAAACTCACAAAATAGGACACTTGGTCCTTTTCTCGCAACTCACAAAATATTACTCGCTAAATACTCTCTACACTATTCCTTCACGCGTTCGACAATCATTCTGTTCAGTTAACCGTCATTCGCTTCTTTATACACGCATTTTCCTCACTCACACTTCTTTCCATTTCACTCGCATTCTTCATTCTCTCACACACACCCATCCCTTATGGCTACGACAAAGGCCTGCAGACCGTCGCCGAAGAGTCGGCCGGGTTTTCCCATGAAAACACCCATGGTGGTCGCTCTTGAACCGCTTTCCTCGCCAGCTACAATCCTGTATACTGTAGGAGTGATTACGTTGTAGGGCAATGAACTCACAAGGCCGTTAGCCGAGTCGAATTAAAGAGACGAGCGTGTGAACGAAGACATAAACACGGCCGATCTCGAAAATCAATAGCGGTCGCGAGGCTGTTTACCTCGTTACGTCGAAAAAACGTGCGAGACCGCGAACGCGACGAATATGTAAAGACGAGCCGTGTTGCGCCGCGATCAGTTAGCAACGAGCAGTTAGCTATTAACGATCAGGATTACGATAACGATTACGAAACTACGGCAACGAACCACGGCTTATGATTTACGATATACGATCCGAAAACATTTTCTGTATATTCATTTGTGTGTGTATTCATATTCTTTTGTATATTTCTCGTCCAGTGTTCTAAATAAAGGAACAGATTTTAAACATAAACAATCCTGTTTCCTACAATACTTTCTATTTCCTTAAGGGGTTAAGCCACTCTAGAATTTTCGAAAAATCATTTTTTTTTCTTTTAAATTGTCTCTTAAGGGACAACATCTGTTTAAAACCTCGAAAATCGTGTATTTTTTACATTTTTTTTTACTAAACTAAATAGGCAATCAAAAAATCCTTTTGGGTATCCATTAATTACACTTTCAAGTACACAAACATTTTTTTGTATTTTTATTTCAAAACAAAATGGCGGCTGTGAGCGCTGCGATCCAAGACGTCTTCTTCGTCGTATGCTTTTGCGGCTGGCAGTAGAAGTGCGTCCATCATGACTTAGACGAATACAAAAAATTTTTTCATTATCTATATGAGTTTTGCTAGTGAAATACACAGGATTATTAAAAAATATTGATTTTTGTCCATTTGACACGGTTTTGAAGAAAAAGTTTCGTTTTCGTCCAAAAAATCGACACTAATTTGTTTTTAAAAAAACGTAATTGTTCACCAATCATGAAAATCCTGTGTACTTCCCTAGATAATTTATCTAAGAAGGTACAGCTAAAATTTCAAGTCAATCGGTTGAAAATTGTTCGAGATCTACTGCCAGCCGATTGTGAAAATATGGTTTCGAGATAATCGCGTTTAAAGTTTCAAAACTACTTATCAACATGAAATTTCTAAAATAATAGTGTTTAGGAAACGGTAGGTGTAGGCACCGGTACTGAGGTGATTCCTGCTGCAGGGTGGGATTGTATTAATACCCACGCTGGATGGTGAGTGGCCCTGTAGCGGTGTGCCGTTGCCACGTGGTCGGCACACACGTGTAGATTTCTTGTTACGCGAGTCGCACCAACTATGCAAATCGGTGCCCCTGTGCACCGATCACTAAAGAGTGCTCCTGAGTGAACCCTTTAGAATTTAGTTCTTCTCACCTCACTACACTAATCACCTTCAAAAACTTTATACACGCACGAGAACTTTCTTCGGGTAACGATAGAACAAGAATGGCCGTTTCCGGCCAACCGTTATAACCGCCTCAGATATTGATTGTAGATCGATAACTCAATCATGCGGCGAAATCATGCGTGCCGTAAGGTGCTGCCCCGTAGCGGCCTTTCATGGGACTAACCCCATGTAGCCTTAAGACCAATTCTCAAACAAATAGTTTGCTGATTTTTTTACCTTTACCGAGCGATATCAGGACCATATACAGGCCCTTCCAAACTCAAATAAAGGTCTTCCTTTTATTTTCTTGACGATTTTAAGTTAGAACGGGCGGCTTTGTTGGCATCGAACATTGAGCGCTCTGCAGACATGGCACGAATAGCATCGGCTTCCATGGCAAAATCGTAAAAATTTCGGCCCACAACTTGTCCAACACAATCCAACACGTGCATGATACTTGATAAACCATCGTTGAAAGATGTAAACGCAATTTCAACAATAGTTTTGCCACTATGAAAGCACTTTGGTGCGACTGTCCAGATAGCTTTATTATTAAATGATTCATTTGAATTTTGTGTAAAGCCTCTAAGACAGCGAGAAAGTAAATCAGCAAAAAGCATCGAAAATGCAAAGGTATAGGCCAAGTACAAGAGTATGTGACTTTGGAATAGCTTTCTCGTTAACATAAACTTCATTATACAAAGTATTTGAAATCGAACAAATGCGAGCAAGTACAAATCATTGTACAGCATCCACACGATGCTATCGCTAAGTAAATATATTAAATTAACTAAATTTCCCAAAAAATGATGTCTCCTCATTTAATTAATAAATCTGTTTAGTGCTCGACTAAATGTACTTGGTGGCCCGCTTTTTACGAAGCTTGATATCCAAAATGTAACGTTACAGATATTTGTACTCATTTCTAAATTAACAACCTGGATGCATCTGAGTGGAAAAATTTAACAAGTTAACAATCTGGATGTGCAAATGCATCCGGATTGTTAATTTAGAAATGAGTACAAATATCTGTAACGTTACATTTTGGACATCAAGCTCGTATTAATCTCAAAATAGAAACGTCTATGACGTTAAAAAATAAAAAAAAACTTGAACGCAGTTTTTCCTCGGTAAATTTTTAATTAGCAGAATAATCTTCGTAATTTATTTTGCTACTGTATACGAATCACTACACGGAATGAAATATTCCTGATAATGCATAAGAAATATGGATATTATATCGATTTTATTACGGAAGGCAATGCTTCCCAGACTTGTTAATTTAGAAATGAGTACAAATATCTGTAACGTTACATTTTGGACATCAAGCTTCGTAAAAAGCGGGCCGCCAAGTACATTTAATCGAGCAATAAACAGATTTATTCATTAAATGAGGAGAAATCATTTTTTGGGCAATTTAGTTAATTTAATATATTTACTTAGCGATAGCATCGTGTCGATGCTGTACAATAATTTGTACTTGCTCGCATTTGTTCGATTTCAAATACTTTGTATAATGAAGTTTATGTTAACGAGAAAGCTATTCCAAAGTCACATACTCTTGTACTTGGCCTATACCTTTGCATCTTCGATGCTTTTTACTGATTTCACTTCATTCGTAGAATATTGTTAAGTGTAGTATTGCTTTTATTAAAATACTTGCTTTTAAAGAAATAAAGGAATAAAGAAATCGGGGGAATAAATAAGGGAATACAGGAATGAAGGAATAAAAGAATGTTGGAAAATAATGGAATAAACGGATCTGATTAATATGGTGATATGATGATGATATACGATGATATGAAGGAATATACCAAATTTTCCTTTAAACGTTATTTCCTTTAAAGAAATATAGTAATAAGAATTGTGTATTTATAAAATTTCAAAATGTTTTTTGAAGAAGTGATACAAAAAAATCAGAGACTCTTCCGGAGCCAGGAAAATTTCAATGTATAGGTGCGTTTCAGATCAAGTGTACAAGGTTCTTGCAGCATGTTAGACATTGTTTAATAACTTGCATATATTGGGGGTAATATTGAAAAAGGAAATACATTTGAAGCAATTACCGAAATATTAAACATTTAACTATTGCAAGATAGTGCAGGATTTGTATACGTTTGGTTTTTAAGTTCTTAATTAAACAATTATAATAAACATAGAAGTGTACAAAAACGGTTTAATTACACAAAAACCATCTGAGTAAAAATATCTATATTTTAAATAATTGTTTGCATGAATTGTTGAAGAATGCTTTTGATTTCTAGAACTTTTAGAACTTCAATATAGTCTTATGTATATCCTTGAAAATGTTTTTCAATTTACGTACAACATCGTCATCGTGTCTTCTAGACGTACCTATACTTCAACAATGTATTTGAAGAAAAAATAGTTTTTTTGAAATCATGAATTTTTTTATTACCGTGGCATCTTCTGATCTAATTTTGCAGTATATCTGCAGAAAAATATTCTAATTTCATTGTTAAAATGTATAGGTAGGTAATATCATAACACTGTTATAAACAGATACGGAACAATTTTGAGATTCGATATCCGAGATAGTAAAGTTTTAATGCAAAACATATAACAAAGATTTGTTAACAGTACGGGCAGCTACACGTTTCGGACGGACCCAAAAATGTGCTTACTTCATCATGGAAGACCTGTTTACAGAACAATTTGATTATGTACTAAAAAAAAAGTTTGTAGAAATTTAAAGAGACGCTTTGACATGTATCGAAGTTCTAGAAACTAAATACCTTTTTACAACAATTTATGCAACCATTATATTATAAATTATTGATAACAGTTTGATATTTTCTGAACTCCGTACTAATGCGTGCATCAGGGAGGTGTCTTTCTTCCTTTCTCTTTCGTATAATTATCGTTCTCTCTGTGGCGTACTATGGCTCGGGATATCAACAACACTGCATTCGACTGCATACTTTGTTTCTATCTTTCCGTCACTCCGTCGGGCTCGCGCTAGCGAAACACACGAACGTGGGCCGACCAAGCATGTGTGATAGAACGTTAGACGACGAGGAAGGTATCAATGCGGAATTCATCAACGTCCGAATTTGTCTTGCATAAGAGCCTTTCTTTTCTTCGTTCTGTCTGTTGCGTTCGCAGTGCTCGCAATACGATCGTCGAGAGCAAGTGCGACGGTGTGTCTTTGCCGATCGCGGCGATTCTTTCATATTATTCGAAACATTTTTCTAATCATTTTATCGGGCATTTAACACTTATGTCCAATATTTGATCCCACAGTGCCGCTGAATTTTAATTAAATAGAAATGGAATAATAATTAGATGTTTCTTAATCATTCATTTCCAGTTATGTATATCCCCATGATTCAATATTTCGCGAAATTTATGCCTTATTTACCGAGACAATATTGTAACTTTAAATAAATAATTGAAAAACATATAATTGTCATACTATATCAATTTATTGAAAATCTATGATACGATAAAAAATTAGCAAGAAATATTAAATGTACCATAAAATAATTCGAAATGTCCTGAAGAAATGAATGAACGATCGCGATCGACGAAGGCGCACCAACACACCTGTGCTCGGCCATCGTCTGTGAGTCGCGATTGGAGTGCAAGCGTGACAGACGGAAGGAAGGAAAGAGCGGCTCTTATGCGAGAAAAATTCGAACCATAGCGAAAACCGCGTTTGATGCCTTCCTCGATCGACGATCGCGCTCTCACACGTGCCTGTCCGGCCTAAGGCCGTGTGTCTCGATAGAATGAGTGCGGCGGAGCGATGAAAAGAAAGAGATGAAGTAGTTGTTATCACTTGTTACTATGTTGCGACACACGTCAGAGAGAGAAACGAATTATTAGAAAGAGAGGGCACGAAAATCACCTAGGTGAAACAAGCATTAACAGTTATGGATACCCGCGCGCCCCCCGTTCCCCGCAGTGAAACCATTTATGCTGTTGATTGTACTTGGCCAGAGACAAGACCTTGTTTCTTGATTTTTCCTGCATCTTTCCAACAGATTACATATACAAATCTGCATTACCGACAGAAAAATTATCGTCGCATGGTATGAAAATCTGTTAGTTCGGTTTGACACCGACAGAACTCGCATAGTCGAAAGTGTGACACTGGAAAAGACGAAGCAGACGACTTATTACATAAAAAAGACGTACTTTTGACATCAAATATCTCGTTACTGGGTGGACCAATGTTTTTATAATTAGTCTCAATCGACTCGTCTCGACGCTGCCTCTAAGAATATCATCGCACTTTTCGGGAAATTTTCCTCTTTCATGTCGTTTGAATACCCCGAAAACCCCGATCTAATCTTTCCGGAATAGAGTCAAGAGTCTTCTCTCGTACTTGGCCCGAGACAAGACCTTGTCTCTTGATTATCAGTGCTAAGTTCTTCGTATATAGACTTAATTGCATTATTTTGTGTAAAGCCTCTAAGACAGCGAGAAAGTAAATTATCAGTGCTAAGTTCTTCGTATATAGACTTAATTGCATTATAAACCTCAATATGCATTGCAAAGACACTCAATAGAGTGTCGATTCGGCGGTTTCCTGTTCGATATTTTACTCTTTTGCTATTCTGTGAATTATATATCGAGCCCTTCCGGCCACTGTACACTTTGTCACTCATATTGAGATATAACATTGTTGACGTTAGCACGTAATTCACAGTCGTCATTGTTTATTTCCTTTATTTCTATTGAGAGAGTGAACTGGAGATATCAGGATAGGAGAGCAAAGAACTAATTATCTAGACTGGCATTACATATAAAATTTGTATGTTTGACGTCAATTAGAAACACAAATACCTACCTTTATAATCATATCAGGCATCGGTAATAAAAAGAAATCGCGCCATTATGCTTTGGAATTCAAAAATAAACTATGTGTAAGTTCGCGATACTTTCTACGCTTCTGAGCGCCAGAGGCGCTTCAAATAATGACCTTAAAAATATGTTTGAAAATTTTACCCATGAAAAATTCTTATTGCATATCATTTTTGAAATGTTTATACATCATTTAAGCCAATAAAAAAAAATGGGAAAAAATTTGAAATCGAACAAATGCGAGCAAGTACAAATTATTGTACAGCATCAACACGATGCTATCGCTAAGATAATATATTAAATTAACTAAATTTCCCAAAAAATGATGTCTCCTCATTTAATTAATAAATCTGTTTAGTGCTCGACTAAATGTACTTGGTGGCTCGCTTTTTACGAAGCTTGATGTCCAAAATGTAACGTAACAGATATTTGCACTCATTTCTAAATTAACAATTCGGATGCATCTGAGTGGAAAAATTTAACAAGTTAACAAACTGGATGTGTCAGAACGAAAATTACACATATATATTGCCATGTGTTTCAACGATTGATGATAACATAAATTAAAAAGAAACTTCATGAGATATTTAGAGGATTTTCATTCAGCACAATAAGAAGGCCGCTGTATACTGTGTTTTAACGACTCTCTTTTAATGTCGAACATCCCGAACTATTTAAGCTTATTTTTCACCATCGAACCTTCGTAAAAAGCGGGCCACCAAGTACATTTAGTCGAGCACTAAACAGATTTATTAATTAAATGAGGAGACATCATTTTTTGGGAAATTTAGTTAATTTAATATATTTACTTACCGATAGCATCGTGTGGATGCTGTACAATGATTTGTACTTGCTCGCATTTGTTCGATTTTAAATATTTCGTATAATGAAATTTACGTTAACGAGCAAGCGATTCCAAAGTCACATCCTCTTGTACTTGGCGTATACCTTTTGCATTTTCGAAGCTTTTTGATGATTAGAGTATTAAAAATTCACGCGGATTTAACTGCCCGCAGTTTTCGAATGTTGTCGAAATTAATGAAAACGTATTGGCGGGATTACAAAGATTTTTCACGAGTTTGCACTAGTGAAGGGAAATGCGAAAAAGAAGTGGTGAAATATAATGGCAAACTAGATCTAGATATTGTAATTTTCAGCTGAATTTAGTTAAAAATAATTTGCGTAAGTTGTATTTTCCCTTTAAATTAAAAAAATTCTGGGTTCATTTATGGTATTATTTTGTTATGAATTTATAAGAAAGTTAAAAACCTGGAGCGAAGAATTCAGTGCATATCTGCAACACAGTAAGTAGTAGGAAGTATTATAATCAAAACAATAAACGGCAAAACGTTATATTGTTATTCGTGTCTTTCAGGATGTAGGACAACATCAATTATGTTAAAATCTGACTGTACTGATGTATACAGAAAGTTGTACTCATTACTGAATTTGTTATTCAGTGCCGTAAGTATCATTAAAATTATTTCTTTCACACACTAATTGATATCGGGTATATTCAAACGATCCCATTTACTTGCGCACCACCTACATCCGTCGCAAAATAAATGTATACAGGTAATAACATACGAGTAAAAATAAAGTTTGATTTCGAAATCATTAACACTGTAATTACATTTCAAACAAATTGTTGTGTTCGTAGTGCGTTATAGAGATTTTTCTCTCACATACTTGCGGACCTCCACAATCGCAATTAAACGCGTGCGGAGTAAATTGGATGGAAGCAGATTGATTGCTTGTTTGAAGTATGTTGAAGTCTGTCGATGTAGGTAGATAACTCGTTAAACTTATTTACACTATTTACAAACTTCTAACTTGACCATGCGACTATATTTCTAAGATCGCGGTATTACTCTGTTACAGCGTGAGTGATTTCCCTGATTTCCCTAACTGTTCGAACGATATGTTTCAGTTGGTTGCTTGTTGTATTCTGCCGTTTTAAAAAAACCTCGGAGTCCGCCTGATTCCTCTGTTCCCTCTCCTGGTGTCGATGATATTTAACGTTGCTAAAGGGGGTGGAAACAGATACTGTTGATTTTCAGATAAATTGTGTCTCCACCCCTGTTAGTGACCAGGAGAGGGAGGTATGTTTTGGTGTACCTCAGGCCATGAAGACGTCGCGACGGCGATCCAGGAAAATTTGGGTGACTCACCGGTGCAGGTAATTCCAGGAACGGACCGTGCCGGGCACTTCTTGGGACCGGTCGCGGCCAGTTCAGACTTCTACATGATATAGTCACCCGTGCTTGTTTATTGCACTTTTGCTGGGATGCATGCGTTTTATTACTGCTTTGTTGTAGAGTAAAGCATCTGCATGCCTACCAGCGTTGAACGTGCAGTTGTCTATGTTCTTATCATTCGTCTTTCCCTTTTTCGGAACCCGGCGACTGACCGAGGGTTGACGGTTCCTTTGCTTCGACAATTAGCATCAGTTCACAACACAAATCGAAACGAAAAGTTAACACGAATATTATTGGGAGTACAAATAAGTTTTAAGGTTTTTAACTTTCTACTTCAAAACTCTATTCAGAGAAATTGATACAATGAGCTTCAATTAAAGTATTGTTCATCGTTCGTTACTACTTTATCCCATGTTTCAGACAGCATACGAATTCCGCGTCGAAAAAATTCCTCACCATTTGCGGCAATCCAGTAATCGATCCAATTTTAGCATCGGACCTTGAGTGCATTAAAATTTATTAAAACTGAACTGTCGAACTACGTTCCCGTTCGACACCGTATAAAATTCCCACTCGTTTTCTTGACAGACTTTTCCATTTGTCACTTGAATGAAAACCTCCGCCAGTAGAATCCACTTTTTAAATTTTCAGACTGGATTCCGCCGTATAAGTGTCGGGAAAATGTCGATAGGGACGCGGAACTCCCGTCAAATAAATTTACAATAAGCACTTTTTTTTTCACGCTGTCCTCGATCGCTGTCGTGCTAACACGAGACGCTCTTGTCGATTTCGAAAAAAATTGCCCGCTGACTCTTAAGTATTATCATGCAAAAAACAAGTCACAAAGGCAAACGAGATATTTCCATATGTGTTTTTTGCTTTATTTTCCTTTTCCTTTTTTTTAAGTGAGATAGGTTTTGCGCGGCGTATATTTTTATATGAAAAAACAATAAAGTGATGGATTCTGCGTGATGTTTTTCTTTCCGCGGCAGATTCGGTGTAGGACGGTGCACTTTTAATAGTTTGGCGGGTGCTTACCGAGATGCGTCGGTAAATTGATAACACAGAGCTGTTCTTTTTAAGCATTACAATTGTGCTTCGATATGTGACCTTGTTGATTTCTTGTACGATAACCGGCGAAAACTTGTGGAAACGAATAGTCTTTAAAATACAACACTGCGAGTGTGTGTAATAAAGAGTTTTTGTCAAATGAAAAGTGACCTTCTTTACTGAATGCTTGCGAGATATTTTTTCGGTGACCAGTTTTGCATTGAACTCTCTTAATGTCATAGAATGCGAGGTAAGCAGTTGGCTTATTTGGAACACATTTTATGATTTTAAAGCGCTTAAGTTTGGGGTGCAGAATATTTGAACGAAAGAACTTTCAGGGCATAGTAATTTTAAGGCAGCAAATTCTCATAGCCTAAAAATTCAAATCAATGAACTTTTGAGGCATCAAGTTTTCAAATAACAAAATCTTCAGAAGTGCCAAGCCGTCTCGTTTAACAATTTACAGTTAAGAATGATCTACGGATCTTCACAGCTCATTCACGAATGTCGTAATAAAAAATCTCATCAGCGTTTAACACGTTCGCGACGGGTTGAGCTACCGATGGTACATTTAAGGAGGCAAAATTTGGGTCCCGTCGCGAACGTGTTAATCACTTTACTCGTTGTGTCTCATTATTTCTCCATAAATCCGCTAGATTAATGCTAAAAACGGTGTTTGCGGCATTCAACAGCTTTGCTAACGGCTTATTACAGGTTGACACGCTACCACCCAACGTGTTTATTCGCTTCAAAACTAATACATTTATCACGAATATATGGCTGTTATTAACCGTAAACCGTAAGTAATTAAAGGATCAGTTGCAAGTGTTTGCACTCGGGCTGCTTGAGTTTGTGTTACAATTCAGAGTTTACGTTGCACATGGTATCAAGAGACAAGGTCTTGTCTCGGGCCAAGTACGAGAGAAGACTCTTGACTCTATTCCGGAAATATTAGATCGGGATTTTCGGGGTATTCAAACGACGTGAAAGCGGCAAATCTCCCAAAAAGTGCGATGATATTCTTAAAGGCGCTGTCGAGACGAGTTGACTGAGACTAATTACAAAAACGTTGGTCCACCCAGTAACGAGATATTTGATGGCAAAAGTACGACTTTTTTATGCCATAAGTCGTCTGCTTCGTCTTTTCCAGTGTCACACAATCGATCGTGCGAGTTCTATCGGTGTCCAACCGAACTAACAGATTTTCATACCATGCGACGATAATTTTTCTGTCGGTAATGTAGATTTTTATATGTAATCTGTTGGAGACATGCCGGAAAAAATCAAGAGACAAGGTCTTGTCTCTGACCAACAATCAACAGCATAAGTGGTTTCACTCCGGGGTACAGGGTGCGCACGGGAATCCGCAACTACTAATGCTTGCTTCACCTAGGTGATGTTCGTGCCTTCTCTTTCTATTAATTCGTTTCTCTCTCTCTCTCTCTCTCTGACGTGTGTCGCAGCATAGTAACAAGTGATAAAGACTACTTCATCTCTTTCTTTTCGTCGATCCGTCGCACTCATTCTATCGAGGCACACGGACTTAGGCCGGACAGGCACGTGTGAGAGCGCGATCGTCGATCGAGGAAGGCATCAAACACGGTCTTCGCTATGGTTCGAATTTTTCTCGCATAAGTGCCTCTCTTTCCATCCTTCTGTCTGTCGCGCTCGCACTCCGATCACGGCTTACAGACGATGGCCGAGCACAGGTGTGTTGGTGCGCCTTCGTCGATCGCGATCGTTCATTCATATTCTTCGGGACATTTCGAATTATTTTATGGGAGAATTAATAATTCTTGCTAATTTTTGATCCCATCATAGATTTTCAATAAATTGATATAGTAAATAAGGAATAAATTTTGCGAAATATTGAATCCTCAAAATAGCATCGAAAATGCAAAGCTATGGGCCAAGTACAAGAGGACGTGACTTTGGAATAGCTTTCTCGTTAACATAAACTTGATTATACGATGTATTTGAAATCGAACAAATGCGAGCAAGTACAAATCATTGTACAGCATCCACACGATGCTATCGCTAAGTAAATATATTAAATTAACTAAATTTCCCAAAAAATGATTTCTCCTCATTTAATTAATAAATCTGTTTATTGCTCGATTAAATGTACTTGGTGGCACGCTTTTTACGAAGCTTGATGTACAAAATGTAACGTTACAAATATTTGTACTCATTTCTAAATTAACAATCCGGATGCATCTGAATGGAAAAATTTAAGAAGGTAACAATCTGGATGTGTCTGAGAGAAAATTACACATACATATTGCCGTGTGTTTCAACGATTGATGATAACATAAATTAAAAAGAAACTTCATGAGATATTTAGAGGATTTTCATTCAGCACAATAAGAAGCCCGCTGTATACTGTGTTTTAACAACTCTCTTTTAATGTCGAACATCCCGAACTATTTAAGCTTATTTTTCACCATCGAACCTTCATAAAAAGCGGGCCACCAAGTACATTTAGTCGAGCACTAAACAGGTTTATTAATTAAATGAGAACACATCATTTTTTGGGAAATTTAGTTAGTTTAATATATTTACTTAGCGACAGCATCGTGTGGATGCTGTACAATAATTTGTACTTGCTCGCATTTGTTCGATTTCAAATACTTCGTATAATGAAGTTTATGTCAACGAGAAAGCTATTCCAAAGTCACATCCTCTTGTACTTGGCCCATAGCTTTGCATTTTCGATGCTTTTTTGAGGATATAACATTACATTTGTGGTCAGCTACAGCTGAATTTCTGCGGTCCATATCAAGGTATTGCAGTGTTCTCACATTTATCGGCACGGCAAATGATAGATGTCACGGCGAATTGCTACGAGTGCTGTTAAAAATGTTTACGTTTTCGAAGAGAAATATCTGATTTTCAATTTATAAATTTTTGTGTAATTTAAAGTAGCCTGTTCACTTTGATCGTTTCTACATAAAAATACTGCCAACATTTTTTCTCACAAAATGTATACCGAACTCGTGTTGCAATTAGTATAACAGGAATTTTTATTAAATGTGTAGAAGTATTGTACGTATGAGATAATACAATGTAATGTTCGGAGCATTGAATAGGGAATTTGTAAGATGAAATATATTATACATATTTACAGAATGGTTGTATGTAAAATAAACTGTGGTGCAGTCACAAAGTTCTTCGAAGAAATTTTATTTTATCTGTGGCAGAGGAAAACACTTATCTGGCCGTATTTCGTTGAATAAACAAATTTTAAATATAACGTACTGATGTCAATAGATTTTAACTTACGGTGTTAATGAGAACAAATCTACATATCTGGTTTATACTTAGAAATTCTTTATGCACACATCAAGCAGTGATAATACAATATTGCTTTTATTCACTGCACGTGAAGAGTTGTCGTTGCCATTCAAATTTTTATTGAATTTCACATACGTATTATTTTCCAAATAGTTTGCTAGTTCATTAACACTTTACGGACCGGCGACTAAAAGTTGTTCCGACTATCACACACATGTTGTGTGATGCGGCCTGTAAAGTGTTAAAATTTATCCATCCCTTAAGGGGAGGTTCTCATCTGAGAGCCCCAAAAGAAGGTCTTTTTCTCGATTTTTTTTACTCACTGAAGGAAATAAATGAAGAACTTTAACTTATCGTCACTTGTTTAATGAATCAAAAGGTACAAAAAAACATTTTTTTTTATTGAAAAATAATGTGACAATATTTGTTTACACGCTTTGTAATATGACGATCTCAAGAAAAGGTAGTCGATTGTTGCCCACTTTAGCATCTACAAAAGTTATCAAAAATGACTAATGGAAGAATTTTTATGAAATATATGAGTGTAGTTGGAGCCCCTACTAGAATCATCAATGACAGTCGAAAATTAAAAAAATGGCGGTCATTTGAATTTTGTTTTTCGTTTTTTCACCATTTTTTCGCTCTAAGTACTATAAAAAACAAAATAATGCATATATCATCTTGATTCTAGTAGGGGCTCCAATCAATCAAATCTACTTCAAAACAAGACAAACAGAAAGACAATCTATCAAGTAGTTTTTGAGTAATCTTGGGCAACAGTTTGAAAAGCACGATTTTTCAGGAGACACGATTAAATATTCGATCCACGAATCTGTGTTAACGTCTAAATATTATCCCTTGTGGCTAATCAGCGATTCCAAGGCCATACATTAGCCCCTCCTCAAGTTCATACTGTTCGTGCAGATTTATCCAACAATAAGATATCCTCCGCTCAAACTACCACTCGATTTCATATTGTAAGTCAAAAAGTAGTTCTCGTTTTTATTCCATAACTTTTTAAAAATATTTTTTGGTCGGTCGTAATGAGAACCTCCCCTTAAAGCGAGATATGCTAAATTCTGTGCAAATTACAGTATTTCCTCGATATGGGGCCCATTTCGTGTCACGGTATGTGTCCAGCGATCATCCCCACCACTGGGGGGATTCCCCCTCGGTATCAGTCGGTCGAGAAATGTGACAAGGTTGAAACGTCACACCGTTCAGTGGGGTATTCGGCCCGAAAAGCTGGAAAAAACTATTTTAGCGTTATTAACAGTCTCAAGGTCATAATATAATAGGTCGTTGGATTCGTCTTAACGTCAGCTATAATATTAAGAAATCAAAAATGCATTTTAGCTTTCAAAAAATCAAAGTGACATTCATTTTTTATAAAAAAACAATTGTTTTTAAACTTTTATATATTGGATTTTGTAGACGTCTGAATACTGTTTCTTTTTGTACGAAACATTTTTTCCACAGATTATCGAGAACCCATGAAAAATCGCGTCAATAGTGGAATAGTTGAACCGAAAAGCTAGAAAGAATTAGTTTTGCACATAAATTATATTGACATGAAATATGATATTATTTTATTCAAAATAGGTGGATTACGGAACTTTTTAGTGCGTAGTGTATATTTTAGGCAGATGTTTAATTTATTACCATTAATTTCAACTCAGAAAATACATAAAAACGCTTAATACAAAAATGGCTGAAAAACTTAAGATCGGATAGAATCGGAACCAAATTTTATTGGCTTATAATCACAGATCTTTACTGAATCTAATGGGACCAGAATGAGCACGGAATTCAACGGAATACTATAACAAAATCGTTCATGAAATCTTATACTGGTGAGAAAATTACTGAACTATTGATCATCTAGAATTATTAATACTAAATAAATAAATGTGATAAAACTATAAATATTGTATGGAAGAGTAGCTCGTGCTTTCTTAAAATGTATCAAAAATGCGAAAAGTTACTTAACTTCTTTGAAATATATAAAATCCACTACTAAATGCACCATGCTTGAACGGACAATACATGTCATACATTCTTTCGACTTTTGATTAAGATTACTACTTTATAAATGCACGAATGCTTAAAATCAATTTAGTACATTGTTCTAGACATATCTAACAACCCCAGACAGTAAAAAGTTTGCGGATTCCGTAAACTTTGGAAATTGACTTTTTTCCAGCTTTTCGGGTTGAATACCCCACTGTGCGCCGCCGTGCCGAGAAAGATTTATATCCTTTGTATCGGTGAGATAACACTAGCGCACGGACAACATTTTTTAATTTTTGGATATTTTTGCATGAAAATTGTATTAACTTATTGGAATGATTTTGCTGATTAAAATGATACCAAACACGACATATGTGTATGTATGTGTAATTTTTATTTATCTATTTCCAATAAGAAGCGGACCATCAAACTTTCCACATGTATTTGTAGAGCATATGACTTATTTGCCGCAAGTGTGTTCAATCTATAATATATTTCATTAATTTCTTGTCTCCCATCATCCCTTAGATCATGAGGACACTGATTGTCCGGTACAGCTTCATTATCATTTGATTCCGGTCCATTAACTAATATGTTAATAAAATTATTATAAACAAAAATTGGAAGATGAGGAGGTTCATCGTTGCACTAGTGTAGTGGCTCACCGATACCAAGGAATTTAATTTTTATCATCATCCTCGATCTCAGTTCCCTTGTTTACATGTACTAATTGTTGTAAGTCAACATTCATCGGTATCGAATTTCGCTTCCAGTGCTCGGTATAAGGGTCAAAGGATGCCGCCGATGACCAGTTACCGTGCCAAGGCGTACATTTCGTGTGTCCAACGTTAAAATATAAAATTGTAAAAAGCTACTACGACAAATTTTTTCTTACATCGTGTTGTGTCGTGTCTGTCGTTGCGATGCTCGGACGGGTACACGCTCTTTCAAAATATATATACACAAACGTGTGTATATATAGGGTGTCCCAAAATTATGCGGCAAGCGGGAACAAGCAGATTGTTTATAACAAAAGAAATCGAAAATTCATTTACCTTTTTTTGATTTGAAGCCCCGTTTTGGAGATACAAGCTTCCAAAATATCGTGGTCTGACTTCCGGCCCGCGCGGTTCGAACATCAACTGGAGGCATATACGCGAGAAAAGTATAGGCGAGCGGTCAGCGGGGAGAGGGGTATCCATCGACGCTCAGCTGAGATTTAGCCGAACGACAGCTGTGCCCCTCTCCCCACTAACCGCGCATCTATACTTTTCTCGCGTATATGCCTCCAGCTGATGTTCGAACCGCGCGGGCCGGAAGTCGGACCACGATATTTTAGAAGCTTGAATCTCCAAAACGAGGCTTCAAATGAAAAAAAGGTAAAGGAATTTTCGATTTCTGTTGTTATAAACAATCTACTTGTTCCCGCTTGCCGCATAATTTTGGGACACCCTGTATATATATACGGATGAACAGAATTGTTAAAACAACTAAACTGTTTTTTGACCGCGCTTGGTTAAACAAAACTAATGGTTGAAGACTGACAGCAACTTGTGTTATATAGAAACGTTGTGTATTAAAACTTATCGTATAATACGAGTATCACGAGTCTCTAAGTATAAAATGTATAAAATATCGCGTAGTTGCGAGTATAAGTATTTGGTTATTCCGAAGTAGACACTTCGGATGTAAAATTTGGTCTGACGATCTCACGCCGCGCTTTTTCGCGTGAGACCGAAATTGGCCACGAGGAGGCCTTAGGAGGGGCATGTTGCAGTCAGAAGAAAGGCTGATTGGTGGAAATTCCTCAATTTTCCGGATTGGTAAACCGGGGACGATCACCGCATTGATTGGTTAAAAAGGATAAGTAAAAATAGACGAGTGGAGTGACCGTCCGCGTGGACAAGTTACCTCCAAAACCGAAACAGCTGATGGCCCGCCGAACTCTGGCTGCCACAGCTGACCGCCATAAAGTCATAAAGCCTATAGATTTTCCAGACATTCGAGCAAAATTAAAAATTCGGACTAACGGAACCGGGTTGTAAACGAAAAGACTCGAGGCCTGCGAAAGTGAAAGTTTTTAAAGATATAAACTACATCTGCTGGCTTTGTGAGCTTATGATGCGTCGCAACACATCGGTTGATTTAATTAATATACATGTACATACATACGCTTGTATGTAATAAACTTATAAAGTTTAAACATTGGGACATGAAATTGTCAAAAATATAATGAAAAATTTTATGGTGATTTGATGAATACAGAAGCACATGCATTGCATACCTTAGGTGGGACGTGAAGTAATGTCAAACTCAATTGAACACTGTCGGCAAAATACAAAGTTAGCGGCTTGAGCTCATTGTCAGTCAAGATTTATGGGTTCTCGAATTTGGCTTCCAGCTCTCCGTAAACGGGTCAAAGCAGACCCGACGAGTGAACAGTTACCGAGGACACTGTACTGTCCGCATTTTTGTGTATACTTTGCATCGAAGTACAGAATATTACACTACTATTAATTACGGACAAATAAAGAACTAATTTGGTTTTAAATATTCTTTTCGCAAATGTCGTACAAACTTTCCTTAACACGAATCGATTTAGGAACTTACGATTAATTTTTGTACTTTAAAATTTCAAAATTTCTATGCCGTAAAGATCATTATTCGGCATTTTAGAGCTTTGAAACTTTTATCGTTTACAATTTTTGCTGTTCATAACGCCTGAAGTTTGTCGAAATTTGTATGCTTCGAAGTTATGAAATTTCTAAAGCTTCAAGGTTTTGGAGATTCTGAGTTTAGAAATTTGTACTTTCAAGTTCCAATATCTGCCCTTCAAAGTTCAGGGCTTTTAAGGTTCTATCCCGAACCAGCGAAATTTCTACGTTATGAAATTTCATTGCCCGATGTATTTCAGTTGTAACTTGTTTCCGTTCCGAAATATCAACTCGTTGCAGTGACCCGAATTTTCCCCCGATAGAAACTATGACTCAACAAAAACAAAAATAATGTTACTTTCTAGCTGAAAAATATTTACACCATTTCCATTCATATTAATTTTGACTCGAGAATAACCCAACATCGTTATTCCTTTCTATTTAACTAAAATTAATATTCTATTTAAATATTCCGCTTAAAAATCAGCCCTACAACTTTCCTTCATCTAAACTAATGAAACTCCTCCCCTCGCATCCCACGCAAGTGAGGCCAGTTAACGCCGCAATAACTATGTTTTCGATACTGTCGCTTCGAAATCAACGGTTAGAGTGAACCATGGATACATTGCGGAATATATTTGTGGGATATTCCGTGGTGGGAACAAGATGTAGTTTGTTCAATAATGTAAAAAGTGTTTATTAACTATTTAATTGATAATTATGTGGGATTCTAGAAATAAGCAGAATGAGTGTTTTCGAGTGCATGAGCGAGTGTCTGCCAAATGTCGGATTTGAAAGAGAAAGTATGCAAGTTTACGGTGGACAAGGGCAGCGGTTGAAGAGCGACCACCATGGGCGTTTTCATGGGAAAACCCGGTCGACTCTTCGGCGGCGGTCCGTAGGCCCTTGTCCTAGGTATAAGGGATGAGTGTGAGTGAGAGAGTGAAGAAAGTGAGTGAGATGGATGAAGTGCGAGAGAAAACGAATGAAGAGTGAGAGAGAAAAAATGCGAGTGCATAAGCGAGCGAATAATGGGAGAACGGGGAGAATGAGAGTTGAGCGCGTGGAGGAACATTGAGAGTATTGCGAGTATTGCGAGTAGAATTAGTGAACATTTTAAATATAGGTATTATTATTCCTATAAACTTGGAGGCTCATCCGGGATTTTAACAAAACCCCACTTTCCAATATATACAGGGTGTCCCAGTTCCCAGGACGTTTATTGCACCTTTGGATAGCTCAGGTAATTCTAAGATACGGATCATTAGTTTCAGCGTCCCATCACAATACGTGGTCGAGTTATTAACGAAAAACGACAGCCAATCAGAGGGCTCCGTTGGGTGCGGCAGCGCGACAGTTCCTACTGGTACAAGTTAATGTCTTGTAGTAGCGGGAGTGTTTATGCGGCCGCGTCAACGGAGCCCTTGAAAGGGATACAGACCGAGCACTAACACACTTCCAAGAAAAATGTATCGATGAGTCTGTCACTGGGTCACCGAAAAAAGGTCTAATTTATGACATTACCTCTTGCGCGTACACTATGGAATTGCACCGCTGGCACACCATCGGTTTACGCCGCAAACTTTACAGAACACCGCACAATAAATTCACATTAAAAAAAAAGACCGTTGCCTGATAATTTTCACCTTAGATTTGATTAAATTATTATAAAGAATGTATGCTTTCTCACACTTGTTCCATTTGTCCAGCGAAAGAGATAGATTCTTCATCACCGAGAAAGTTTGATTATTAATCGATTACCAATACATCCGAAATTACGCGAACTTCACTCCGGGGTGACTTTTTCGTCTTTGCACTTCCAACTTTTTTGATTTTCTACACAAATACGTTTCCTTCGCAATGATAGATTTCTTCTTAGTGACTCGTAGAACTGTTCAGTTCGGCAGAAAAAATGATTCTGTATTTCTCGGGGTCGTCTTCGTGTATCGGAACGTCCCGTTCCCCTCTTTGCTTTCATTTCGCCCTTTGGCGTACTAAGGATAGTGGGAGGTACGGACGGAATGGATGTTTCAAAAATTTCCACAATCGCTACATTTGGCGTCCAGGTTTTCCATGTCGAATCGCTGCATGTGTTGTCAAGAAGACCAGAGCTCGTCACTTGAATTCTTAACAGCGCTTTCATTGTTACGTTTCGGGTTTCAGCAGCCTCTTACAGGAATGTGTTGGAGCGATACCAGACCGTTTCCTCGACATTTTTATAACAGGAAACGTACGGTCGCGGCAGCAATATGTTTTCTACGGGATATTATTAACTATCGATATTATTAACTTACCGAATACGCTTTTTTTAGGTCCACGCGTACATTCAACGTGGGGACATCAAACAGATCGATTAAATTATCGGCTCCTTTCAGGACTACTCATACTTTCAACGTAGATTGACATTGTGGTCTTCTTCTGTGGACATCTGTTTACTGTTACTATTCTTTCGGTAACAGACGTCTCTCCTTCGCTTCATCTATTCTTCGGAAAACGTATTTGTGTGGAAAATGGAAAAGGTTGGAAGTGCAAAGACGAAAAAGTCACCACGAAATGGAGTCCGCGTAATTTCGGATGTATTGTTAATCGATTAATAATCAAACTTTCTCGTGGGTGAAGAATCTATCTCTTTCGCTGGACAAATGGAACAAGTGTGCGAAAGCATACATTCTTTATAATAATTTAATCAAATCTAAGGTGAAAATTATCAGGCAACGGTCATTCTTTTCAATGTGAATTTATTGTGCAGTGTTCTGTAAAGTTTGCAGGGTAAACCGATGGAGTGCGAGCGATGCTAGTCCGTAGGATGTGCGCAAAAGGTAAAGTCATAAATTAGACCTTTTTTCGGTGACGCCGGCAAGTAAAGTGACCCAGTGACATAGACTCATCGATACATTTTTCGTGCTAGTGTGTTAGTGCTCGGTCTGTATCCCTTTCAAGAGGCCCGTTGACGCGGCGGCATAAACACTGCCGCAACTACAAGACATTAAGTTGTAACAGTAGGAACTGTCGCGCTGACGCGCCCAACGGAGCCCTCTGATTGGCTGTCGTTTTTCGTTAATAACTCGGCCACGGATTGTGATGGGACGCTGAAACTAATGATCCGTATCTTAGAATTACCTGAGCTATCCAAAGGTGCAATAAACGTCCTGGGAACTGGGACACCCTGTATATTTCCTACAATTATAACTCCCGTTCACAATCTCCTCGCAATCAAAACTACATACAACTCCTCACAATACTCCTCACAATACTCCTCGCAATACTTCTCACTACCAAATCTCGACTTCGACTAACTAACTCGACTGTCTCGCGACGTCGCCCTGACGCCCTTTTTAATACACATGCATACTTTTCTAATTCTCTCACAGACTCACACATTCTCACACTCGTAACACGCACCGTCTTCGACAACGGGCCACCCGCATTCTTCCTAGATCCACGCACAAAGGGCCACTCGATACATTCAACGGAAAAACTGTCACTCGGTCCAAACACTCTTTTCTCGCACCTCACGCAGTCACTCGATCCAAACATTCCTCGCTCGCTCATGACAGTCGTCTAAATACTTTTCATTCACACTGCTCAATCACGCAATCTGAATTTCATATAATGTCTTTCGTTCAAAAATACCAATACCACATATTTATAACAATTTCAGTTCAGGACAATAGTTATGCAAATCGCGACACCGCTCACAAACACTGATGCATTGCGTTTTACGAGTGAAGACGCCGCACTTTTGACCGTTCTACATTTAAGCGCTGTTTTTCCGCATTCCCGTTTAATGCCGTTTGAATACCCTGAAAATCCTGATCTAATTTTTCCTGTAAAGAGTCAAGGTGTCTCCAGTCGGGGCCTCTTGTACTTGGCCCGAGACAAGACCTTGTCTCTTGATATTAAGTCCCGATACAAATTGTATATATTTCTTTCAATTTGATTGGCAAGTAATTCTACAATTTTTGTTTGCAATTACTTGTTTGGCGTAACTTACAAATGGAGTCTCAAGTTTCTAATTCATCTATGATATTTAGACACTCAACCGCTTCTTGACGCACGATCTGCACAATTGTCATTTTCAAAAATTTATTTTCTCGAAAATATTCCCTATGGCAATTATGAATATCGTTTATTGATATGGTAGAAATTAATAGTAATGGCAAACAGGCAACTCTTCGAAAATCGACATATTGGAGTAATAAAATTATTTCCAATCTACCTTCCTAGTTTCCTTGTCATAAAAGCGAAATAACTTTAACGAAATGCATGTATTTAAATTCAAAGAAAACTGCCTACACTATCCAGCGTGCGTTCCTCGTCGAATCCCATTTTCAAATTATTCCATGAATAAATAGGAAAGAATGAACAGGTTTCGGACACATATTTGCCACACGTTAGAATATTCCTTCGCGCGAGAATTTTCCTGAAGAAGCTAATCTTGCGCAATCGTTAACATAATTTTTACAAATGTATTTTAAAAACATATTCCAAATACGTACACCTTCGAACTTATCAGAAAGAATACAGAATTATGAATAATAGGGCGGACGAAATTATGAAACATCTTTTGTCACGGTACATTTTTCCTTTCTCGCAAAACTGGGACAGCAGAATTCCGTGTGCCTCGCAAATGGACGTTTCGGAAGAATATTTCATTCGTATTCTGCGCATGCGTAACGAGTCATAAAAGCTCGAAGAAACTAAACGCGGGTGTGGTAAAAACCCTTGCACCTGTTGAGCGATGGAATTGGACTTATAATTTTTGCAAATCAATCGAATCTGGCCGGACTGATTAGACTCCAGCGTAATTTTATTAAGGTGACATAATTTCGCACGGAAACACATGTAATTCATCAATTTAATAATAATTCTATAGTTGCAATTAATACAATATCAATAATCAAATATTCTCAGAAGATATAGAATGCCCGCATATTATTATCATATGTTACTACAATAAAATACTATGACACTAATATTTCTCCGATTCATTGCGTACATTTCCAAAAATGAAAATTATTTCGGAAGCTCGCGAAAGAAAATACGATGTGTTGGATTAAAAAAGAAGTGTGCGATACACTGGCGAAAATATCATTTCTACGCTGTATTCCTATTAATCGCGAGTGGTTATTAATATTCAATGAGGTTCCACGAAAATAATTCAACAAACGCTACAAAAGGTAATCGAATTTCTCTGTCCCCGAGATTTCTATGGTGCGCTACAGTTTCCACGATTCGGAGAAATTTGTCTTGTTTTGGATGAGATTCTTGTGTAGCCGGTGCATTCTTCTTTAGGGTAGTGATTGTGAGTACTACAATTTACGGTATGACCGGGGAAGGATGATTTTCAACAGAAATACGGTAGTTGAATCACGTCGTTGTGTACAGTTTCATCTCGAATTTAGCGAAGCTTTTGACTGCCTAACTGTTCTATTTTCGAGTGTTTCACGGAAATGAGTTTTGCGACCCCGCCTGTCGATATGATGTTTCCGCGGGAACACCGGCGTAGCATTTGAAATTCTTTGGATTCCAATTAATACATATCTCTATTCAAACATTTGTTATACAGGAAAAGAAAATCATACGTTTTCTTTAAAAACAGCTAAAAGGGCAACAAAGTTATACATTATATTACAACATAGTTAGAAGTTATGAGATATATGTATATTTATATAAAATTTACAATAATCGACATCTATTCCTTTATTTACTTTCCTCGTAATATTCGAAATGACGCGCATCGTAAATCAGGTATTAAAAATTAAAAATTTTTCCCTTTTCGGAAAATCATGAAGGAATGTATTCAAAAATGATATATTTGTAATGGAGATTCATGAGAACCTGTACCCCACGTGGATGTAAATTTCTTTACGAAAAATGTATATATTTGAATTTTAGCTTACCTGTTAGATTAATATTTTCATTTACCAACTACAGGATGGCCGTGATTGAAAGTTCCCGGATATTTTCGAAAAGCGTACGGAATTTTATTTTTACACATAATTTCGACAGTACCGCGTGGCAAAAGCAAGCTAAAATTTCTTATTTTTATTTTGTGTTTTGATTTCGGGCGGAGAGAAGTGGATAAACATTTTTCGCATCCTAGAAAATAGCAGAAACAATGCTAGAAACCTGCGAAATTGTTTACCGAACTCTTTGCAAATGCGCCGAGTATTTTTTCGAAGTAAAATAATTAAAAATAGAATGAACGAAGTGAAAACAGCATACAGCCGAGAAAATACGGATGAACAATTATTTGTGTTGTGTTTCTAACATGTTCCGATAAAACTACTTTTGAGCGAACACTTCAACCAAATTGATTTAGAACGAAAGTAACTTTTTTTTACCAACCAATCGTATTTTTTGGCCGTGATTCGATTAAAGCTATTAACAATCGAAGTTCCTAACTTCCTAATAACTTTTTATGTTAGGTTTGCACTCCTCTGTTCGCAGAAAAAATGTAGAAAATAAATAAACTTAAGTAATTGTAACGTCAACAGGATTTGATGTGTTTTATTTTTATTTTCATTTTCATTAGCTCATTTCGGAAATAAATTTATGCAACCCTGTATACATATAATTTTGGATGGAAGTTCAGAATTTTACATTCATAGACTTATACGGTAACATTTGTTGTGTCCGTAGTGAACTATAGAGATTCTTCTCATACACTATCGGACCTCCACATTCGTAACTAAACGTGTGTGGAGTAGTTTAAATGGAAGCGGGTTGATTGTTGGTTGAAAGTCTCTCGATGTATGTAGGTAATTAGTTATATTTATATACACTATATACAAAAAAAGGAAAACTTCAACGATCTTGATATGGTCTGTTACAAAATGTTTGCTGTGTTCGCACGAGTCGCTTGATTGATTCTGAAGATTCGGAAAAACTCCAAAGTTCTTGTCGTTCCTCCGTCCCCTCTCCTGGTGTCCATGAAAATCAACGTTGCTAATGGGGGTGGAGACAGACACTGTTGATTGGCAGATAATTCATGTCTCCACCCCTGTTAGTGACCAGGAGAGGGAGGTATGATGTTCCGGCCGCGAAGACGTCGCGACGGCGATGCAGGAAAATTTGGGTGACTCACCAGTGCAGGTAATTCCAGGAACGGACCGCGCCGGG
Source organism: Mimumesa dahlbomi (assembly GCA_917499265.3). Taxonomy (NCBI): domain Eukaryota; kingdom Metazoa; phylum Arthropoda; class Insecta; order Hymenoptera; family Crabronidae; genus Mimumesa; species Mimumesa dahlbomi. The sequence continues at coordinate 826,076 of OU824118.1, read as the reverse complement.
TACTTCTTGGGATCGGTCGCGGCCAGTCCTGGCTGCCACATGGTGAAGTCACCCTTGCTTGAATTTTGCTTTTGCTGGCAGGCATGAGGTTTATTACTGCTTTATTGCAGGGTAAAACATCTGCATGCCTACCAGCGTCGAACTCTGAGTTTCTATATTTATGCTTATCCTTTCTAATTAAAAATTCCTTTTTGAAATTCGGTGACTGACCGAGGGTTGCTGTTGATTGTTACCTTTAGGAAGGTAACACGAGGTCGCAACAACATTTATGAAATATGTGTCAAAGGAAACCAAATAAGTACGCAATTGGGGTTACGTATGAAATTCAAAGAGTTCCTTATAACTATGTTACGAGCCGGGCGGGTTTCCACAACGTGGCCGGCGAGCGTTATGGAATATATGTAATGAGATGTGATTTCGTCTCTTATTCAACTTTACTGTAGCAGGAGGTATCGTACGTAGTAAGTAGTGGGAGCAACGAATCAACGTATGATTTAGGAAATGACGTTAATTCGATCCAGATGAGCCTATAGTAGATGCTATAGGGTGCTGGCGTTGAATCGGAATTAATGGAAATCTAGCGCCAGATGAGCCTATAGTAGATGCTATAGGGTGCTGGCCGCTAGAACGGTTAGTGTAGTGGATGAATGAATCCAGATGTGCCTACAGCATAAACTGAAGGGTGCTGGCGTTCATTCAGGTGCGCGAGGAACTCAGGAGTGATGCGAACCAGATGAGCCTACGGCATAAACCGTAGGGTGCTGGTGGTCGTATCGGAATTAAAGGAATCTAGAACCAGATGAGCCTATAGTAGATGCTATAGGGTGCTGGTGCCTAGAGTGGTTGAGTCGAGGAAGATGAATCCAGATGAGCCTACAGCATAAACTCTAGGGTGCTGGCGTTCATACAGGTGCGAGAGGATGTCAGGAGTAACAGGAACCAGATGAGCCTACGGCATAAACCGTAGGGTGCTGGTGGTCGTATCGGAGTCAAAGGAATCTGGAACCAGATGAGCCTATAGTAGATGCTACAGGGTGCTGGTGCCCAGAGTGGTTGTATATGTTAGGTAAGGTGTGACCCTGAGGTAGATGAACTTGCAGACGAACTGCAAGGTGCTACCCTCTGGTTAATAACGACGCACTTGTTAGACTACAAATGGTCGCACAGGTACGGAGAGCAAGCCGAAAGGCACGCGCAGTCCGACACCCGCTGTTTGTGGTTTTGACCTGCTACGGTAAGGTCGTAAAGTAATAACTCTCGTAACTTTTTGTTTCACTCCGAGCGGTTAGAGCAGTGGTGTCAAGGTCGTTCACAGTTCAGTCGATTTTCGAGGCGCTCGGCTGCTGCCCCACCACTCAAAAATTAGGACCAGTGAGCGAGCCGCTAGACGTTTAGGGGCCGCGTCGGCTCAGGAGCGTATCCTGAACGGGTACGCAAAATTTTAAAAAGGTTATACCTGGCTAGGGCCGAACATGCGTTTATGTTTATGGTACGCTCCTGAGCCGACGCGGCTCCTAAACGTCTAACGGCTCGCTCACTGCCCCTAATTTTTGAGTGGTGGGGCAGCAGCCGAGCGCCTCGAAAATCGACTGAACTGTGAACGACCTTGACACCACTGGGTTAGAGTGAATAATTTTGTGAGTACGTTACTCGATTATGTTTTAGATTTACTTCGAGAGGAAAGGTTTCAATTTCTAAAAATAATTCTTTACTCGAATTTTATGTTTCTAGTACAAGTATAACAAGTATATTCTTTCAACCGAATATATATATACAAGTATGTTTAGTGTGTTGTGTGAGAATTTAATGAAAGTAAGTAATATAATTGAAAAGCTCTAAATGTTTACCCTTAGGCAGTGACGGTTGACGAGACTTCACAATTAAGATGACTCCGAACTAGTACGCGAGTGATTCTAACGTGAATTGAAACGGGGGAACTCCGACCAAGAGTTGAATAATGCCAATGGGCAGACTGATCTTCTGAAGGTTAAAGAAAACTCGAATAGGAACTGAGCCTAATCTTGTAGTGTATTGCTCAAGCGTCGTACTGAGAATAACCCGTAGAGATGCATTTTCGTGGCCCTTATTTAGGTCGAAAAAGCAGTAGGGATTGAAAATTTTAGGAAATCTAGCCTATAATGGGAGTAAAGATACTGCACGAAAAGACGGTTGGAAACTCTGGAATTTCAGGGGAGGTAAACCCTCGCGTTCGAGTTTTCCTTATCGCTTGGGGTTCGGAGTGTAGCTATCCGTGGGACCTAGACGAGAGGCTAAGGGTTACGTGCGTATCGCACTTAATGTATCCTGTTTTCGTTCCAAAAAGGGAACTAAGGCGCCTGGGTGTCGCCAAGAAAAATTCCACGTTGAGAATTTTCGTAAGAATCACGGGATTCATACGTAACAACTAATTCATTTCGATCTTACATCTCGTGAATTCACAATCTCGTCGGCTCAAAAAATGCTTTCGTAGAGATCACGAAATATACTGCCCCGTCGACAGGAGTCATTCAAAATGAATGATATCTGTAAACACTCTCACATTTTGCACATTCTGTCTTTAGAATTTTCCAAGCTTACAAGAAAGCTTGTTAGAAATATTTGAGCTTTAAAATCCCATCGCACAGGAGTTCTTCATTTTGCAATTCTTACGCTTTCAAGATTCTCGGCCATAAATGCCTCAGAAACTACTGCTTTGAAATTGTTGAGCCTTGAAATCCCTACGCGGTGCAATTTCTGGACGTTTAAATTCCTACGCTTAAATTTTCGCTAAAAATTTTAAGGCTTGAAAACTTGTAGATTTAGAACTATCAACGCTTCCAAGTTTGGCTTTTGAGACTTTTACGTCTCGTACTTTCCGCGCATCGAATTTTCAGGTCACTGAAATTCACACGTGACCCAACTTATCTATTAGTTTAGAAGAGAATCTAGATTAGATCTAAATCTCTTTAGATTTAGAATCTAAACCAATCCTCAAGTTCTCACACTTTCAATCCCCACAAATTGCAATCCACAACAGGTCCACGCTTTAAAAATCCAGGAAAGCAAAATTTCCCTCGATAATAGATCCATCGTCCCACCTGTTAGCGTTCCCGTGTCAGCTACACAATCGTCTTCTTTCTCCATAAACCATCTCGTACTTTCCAGCTGATTGAAACAGTCATTCCAGGATCGTATAAAACGCCATCCGGAATGCTCTGGGAATCGTTACATCCCGACCACAGCCAGTTAATCCCCCCAGCTCCGGTGGCTTATCTTCCTGCGTCTCAGCTGACAACGGCGAACAAATCTACCGCCTTTCAGCTCTTCATAGCGTCGCGACGCGTCGTTAATAGTTTGCTATCTAACGCTCGGCGTATAGATGCGACCACTTGCCGCCGGGCCATATCGTTCCTGGATCACTCTGTATGTTTCCCTCGAGGGGAATTAAATACCCGTGTACTGGTGGGGTGGAGGGGGAGGGGGTAACGGAACTGATAGCGTGTGCGGTAGGCTTCTTAACCGTTCCGGTCATGGTGTTCATTACAGGTGGATCGGTGGTTAACGATTTTTGACAGGATTTTTAACCAGTCACGTAACGTTTCACGGGTCAAACGGGGTTTCTTCTTGGGGATATATTGAACTGGTTAACACGTTCCGTTGCACGTGTACCACCGGTGGTACACTCGGACGTATTTATTTAATGCGCTGAAAATTTATGTTTATGACAAATTTAATTCTGTAAAAAAATATTTCTACTAAAAGATTGAGAGATTGTACAAAATGCCGTATAGAACAAAGCACATACGTTCGATTAACTGTTATATTTATAATAAATAACAATTGCTTGATTTTGTTAAAGCAAGAGAACGACAAGTCAGGCAGAAAGGGCTTGGCACGGATCGTGGTAAACTAAAATTATCAAATAAAATGGAAATTCATACGTTCGAAAAGTAGGATTTAGTTTCAATTGACTGAACACTTATGTGCAAGCTTAGAAACAGAGCATTTTATTTTGAAAGTTCCATTGCTATGTACATATAACATTTAATCAGGTTTACATACATTAATGTCTAAACAAAACACAATCGGCGCACTAGTATAATAAGTTAACAATCTAATAATATACCGTATGCGGACTCGTGAAGTGAATAACCCAGACGTCATTGTATGTCAACAGGTTAATGATGTCAGGTCTCTCGGTTACCGGGAGAATGAGAAAAGTGATTAAGTATTTTAGCTAATATCATAATATTATATGGATGTTCGTGTGGTAGACCGAAATTTGGCAAATGCCGATATTCCCTGGAGAATATAAAATGTTTGATAAATATCATTAATTCTCACTGGCAACGGCAAATGTTGACATTCGGCAGGCAGTGGTGGTGAATGTTGAATTAAAATATTTTTGTTAATTTCGCACCAAAACGGAATTTCTTTAATTCATACTTCATCATCAAAACATATTATGATATATGTATGTGTCGGAGGGGACGATGATAGGGGATCATTCTCGCGATTACCGTTGAATTCAGACATGGCACTTCGCGACGTCTTCAACGCACAAACACACGCCCGGTTCGGTCAGGAGACGAGTCCACGGTTCTCAGGATGGTCCGAACGTATTTGATGTTTGATTTTCCGCCTTTGGTATTCACTTTCACACTATATCTCGTTTTTTACGTGTTGCACGCCAAAATGTCCAATCGTTCTCTGTCTCGATCGTCGCTAATCAAACAAACAAAAGCCATTTCTATTTCCATCACGCTGTTTTTTCGACCATCCTGTTATCGTGGCCACGTCGATGGCTGTTGTACCACCTCATGTCCGAACTTTTGATAATGATAATAAAAAAAATCCCAAACACATAATAATTAGCGAGGAATTTCCCCTCTTTTTATTTTCATATCCGACATATGTATGTATGTATATCACAGTACAGTAAACCCCCGTAGGGTAAAGGCACCAGTAGTTGATCATGTTCCAATAGTTGACCATTTTTGAGAAAAACATAAAAAATAAGGGTTTTATATGTGGGGTTTGAGAAAACAAGCGGAATGAGTGTCGTGAGAATCCGAGTGTTTTCGAGTGCATGAGCGTGTGTCTGGAAGATGTCGTTTTTACAAAAGTGAAAGTTTATGGTGGACAAGGGCAGCGATCGAAGAGCGACCACCATGGGCGTTGTCGTGGGAAAACCCGGTCGACTCTTCGGCGGCGGTCCGTAGGCCCTTGTCCTAGGTATAAGGGATAAGTGTGAGAGAGAAAGTGAGGAAAGCGAGTGAGATAGAGTGAAGTGTGAGTGAAAGCGAATGAAGAGTAAGAAAGAGAGAAAATGCATGTATAAGGGAGTGAATAATGGAAAACGGGCAGAATGAGAGTTGAGCGCGAGTGTGACGTATATCGAGAGTTGTAGAGAGAGTTTTTGGATTCGTAGAGTGTTGAAGATTTCTGAGTGAAATCAGTTGAGAGTAAAAAGTCTTCTGAGTGCAGAAACAAAGAGTTTTTATAAAGAGTTTTAATTGTGAGTGTAGATTAGAGTCCACCTGAGTGAGAGGCTTTAATCTAATTAATATTAAGGGTTGATTTAGTTTAATAAAACCTAATTAAGTGAAAACAATTCAACACAATTTATGTCTTCTGAAATTACCACTAGTAGAAGATATAATATCCCAAACCAACATCATATCTTCTACATACAGGGTGTAACTGAAATTTTGGGACACTTGAGGTTTATGGATAGAACGCATAAAAATAAGAAAAAAAGTCTTATAAGTCGAGGGCGCAGCTCACCCCCTACGGAGATACAACCCCTTTTGTAAAAAACGTTTAAAAAATTATATCTCCGAAACGGTAAGTCGTAGAAAAGTCATTTTGATTGCGATATAACCGGAAAAGATCACAGTTTAATAAAAAAAATGTAGCCGCTGCGATTAGTACCGTTAAGTTGCATTTATTCTGGTTAATAAAAAACAAATGTAATTATTTCTATGTTAGCGGCTGTTTATCACCTCGAGAAAAATATGGATCATGCATCGAGACTTGCTTTTCGAAGACAGCAAAAAAAAGTTATTATTTTTATAAAGTTTAGGTGCTAAAATTAGTAGTTTAACGCCCGCCGCGAAGACGCCTGCCGATATGCAGCCGCCGACACGTAAGATTGGCGATGTCCTGTTCTACTGACTACGTTTGACCTACTTTTTACATATGGTACGGACTCGCCCTGTGCCTACGGCTGACCTACATCTTACATAGGGCACCGATATGTCCTGTGATTTACAGTGTAAATTTTACACTAAAAAATGTATTACGTATTCTATTACAGTATTCATCTTACCTTTAAACGAATTGTTTAATATTGGTGTCCGTTCACCTCGATAAATTTCCGCAATGGTTTCTTCATTGAACGCCGTACATAGGCATAAACTTCCTCCGGGTTATTATTAATTTTCGCACATCCATTTACAATGTCTTGCCGCAGCACATTCTCGTCGGGCACTGGCAATGAGTAAACAATATGGTTTTTAAATATCCCTACACAAAACAGTCCAAGATAGTTTTTGCCGGTTAAACACGCTGGTACAGAACACGGCCCCACCAAAAGATTGTTCACCATACCGCACCACATATTTACGCTAAATTGTCTTTGCATATTAACAAATAGTATTTGTCACAGCGCGCAAGGAGACACAGTTCTTTATTCTTAATCTTTTAAACGATATACAACATTCTCTCCGACTCGTTCTTACAACACTCACTGCAAAACGATCCTCTTTGTACTGAATTCGACAGTAACTGCACCAAAATCTCATCCGCTCCTTTACATTCATTCTCTCACTTGCACTTCGTTGTATCTCGCTCGCACTTATCCCTTACGAGTTGGTGGAGGCCTGCGAAGCGTTACCGAAAATTCGACCGGAAGACCCCCGTGGTGGGCGCTCTTCGGTCGCTTTCGCTCGCCTGCCATAAACCTGCCTTACCTGCTTTGTCCCTACAATTAACATTTGGCGAACACTTGCTCACTCATTTATGGCAGGCAAGCGAAACCGACCGCCATGGGTGTTTTCCGTGGGAAACCTGGTCGACTTCGACGCTTCACAGGCTTCCACCAAATCGTAAGGGATGAGTGCGAGCGAGATACAACGAAGTGCAAGTGAGAGAATGAATGTAAAGGAGCGGGTGAGATTTTGGTGCAGTTACTGTCGAATTCAGTACAAAGAGGATCGTTTTGCAGTGAGTGTCGTAAGAACGAGTCGGAGAGAATGTTGTATATCGTTTAAAAGATTAAGAATAAAGAACTCTGACTCCTTGCGCGCTGTGACAAATACTATTTGTTAATATGCAAAGACAATTTAGCGTAAATATGTGGTGCGGTATGGTGAACAATCTTTTGGTGGGGCCGTGTTCTGTACCAGCGTGTTTAACCGGCAAAAACTATCTTGGACTGTTTTGTGTAGGGATATTTACAAATCATATTGTTTACTCATTGCCAGTGCCCGACGAGAATGTGCTGCGGCAAGACATTGTAAATGGATGTGCGAAAATTAATAATAACCCGGAGGAAGTTTATGCCAATGTACGGCGTTCAATGAAGAAACCATTGCGGAAATTTATCGAGGTGAACGGACACCAATTTTAAACAATTCGTTTAAAGGTAAGATGTATACTGTAATAGAATACGTAATACATTTTTTAGTGTAAATCACAGGACATGTCGGTGCCATATGTAAGATGTAGGTCAGCCGTAGGCACAGGGCGAATCCGTACCATATATAAAAAGTAGGTCAAACGTAGTCAATAGAACAGGACATCACCAATCTGACGTGTCGGAGGCTGCATATCGGCAGGCGTCTTCGGGGCGGGCGTTAAACTACTAATTTTAGCACCTAAACTTTATAAAAATAATAACTTTTTTTTTGCTGTCTTCGAAAAGCAAGTCTCGATGCATGATCCACATTTTTCTCGAGGTGATAAACAGCCGCTAACATAGAAATAATTACATTTGTGTTTTATTAACAAGAATAAATGCAACTTAACGGTACTAATCGCAGCGGCTACATTTTTTTTTATTAAACTTCGATCTTTTCCGGTTATATCGCAATCGAAATCACTTTTCTACGACTTACCGTTTCGGAGATATAATTTTTTACACGTTTTTTACAAAAGGGGTTGTATCTCCGCAGGGGGTGAGCTGCGCCCCCAACTTATAAGACTTTTTTTTCTTATATTTATGCGTTCTATCCATAAACCTCAAGTGTCCCAGAATTTCTATTACAACCTGTATATGTTGTGCACTTTCGATGCAAGTGAGCATCAAATGCCATGACATCTGTTAATTAATTTTTAGAATAATTACATGTGAAATGAAGTATGCACACGAAATACGGACACTTAAATCCATTAAGGTTAGCCAGAAGCCGTGACGTGTCAATTTCCTTAACGTTTCTGTTAAGAACAGCTATACTTATGATGCAGGTAAAAAAAAATCCATACGTTCTGAACACTTCGCGACCGAATTATTTTCTTTTTAAATTCTCACACCCTTTCCATGTGCATCGATTTTATTATTCTAACGATAAAAATCAATAGTTTATTATGGGGTCAAACACTGGATATTATTATTCTAACTATTTTCAGTAGTTTACCGGCGTGGTCAATTATTGATGTTTCTCATTTAAATTTGTTTACGATTTATAATGTATCTATTTTACATCTAAATTTGTTACAAATACGAAATATAATTTTAAATAATTGTATAATACCGCGTTTTAGTGGATGACCACATGGTCAACTATTGACTATATGTACGCTCAATTAGTGATCAGTGTCCACTTTTTTAAAATTATAAACACTACCGGAAAGTTAAAATCGATTTACTTAATAGTTTTCTTCAGAAATTATTTTATTACTAATATAGAGATCCCGAATGATATAGACGATGAAGACAGCCATTGAAGATGTTCGGTTGTACAAAACACCAATACGAGCAGCAGCTCGTAAATTTGCATACCAAAAATAACACATAACGGATTCTCAATTGTGATCAAACAGCAATTTTTTTTTACCCCCAATGGCAACAAAGTGTTCGTGAAAAAGAGGTTACCAAAACTTGTTACCGAAAATGAACTTGTTATCCAATTAATTTTTATTTTTTCTTGTTTAAATGTTTAATTTGTGTTGGTAATTATTGAAACTAATCGATATTAAGATGATTCCCAGCATTATGGCTTAAACCTGCCTTCTAATACAAGTGGTCAACTACTAGCGAACAGAGTGGTCAATTACTGATTTTCTCAATAGTGGAAGTGGTCAACTTCTGAAGCAATTACTGATATTTTATATATTTTTTAAATGTGTATAACTTAGCTTTTTTTAAAAAGTTGTTGTGTTACATGATCTAGAAGGTTCAAATAGTGTCTACAAGCATCGACTCTCGCAATTCAATGATCGAGGAAATAGTTATTATCGTTCACGTGGCAGCATTCACGTAACTGGTCAACTACTGGTGCCTTTACCCTATAACACGGTAGGTCCGTTCCGCGTTATAGAAAAACGCGTTGTAGGAGTCTTCTCGTATAACGCGCTCTATGACCCCGTATAACGCGTTATGTACAAATGATTCAAGTAAATCGAATATTAAGGAAAAACTAAATATGTACAGAAATATAACGTGGAAATCCCCCACGTTATATGGGGGAAAACACGTGTTATACGAGAGACATGAAATCGCGTTATATGAAAACGCATTATAAAAGTACCGTGTTATACGGGGGTTTACTGTATTCGGTCTTTCAAAGACGTATTTGGTATGCGTCAACGTTTCGCCAGAGGATACTGACGTTTTCCAACTTCAGAATTTCAGGTGACATAGGTATTCAATCGAATTGAATAGAACTGCATGTGCGCACACTTGCGAAGCCAACGCATCGAAAGCATAGTGACAAAGCACCGTCGGAAAATGACAAAAGAAGTAACCGACGACGTGGTCACACGCGGAATCGCAAAAATATATAAAAATAATCAAACTAATCATCGATGAAGCAAGGTTACTGATTTTTTACATATGAAATTAACTTTGGGAGTTTGCGGTGTTTTTTGTTTGATGAACACGATTTTAACGTGGATTTCGAAATTCGTCGAGTACTGGAAACGTCCAGCAGGAATAACGACAATTAACTCGAGAGTTTGTGCTTCCATTGTTTTTCTACGAACGTGATTTTAACCTGGAATTTAGAAATGATGAGGTACTGGAAGAAAGTTCGGTATGTCGGTGGTGTATTTCAATTAGATTGGGAATTTATTCGCCGCCGACATGTTTCAGATGATCTTTATGACTCGCACCATAAAGAATTGAAAAATTATTTGATATCCTACAAATTTGTATGTCAAAGTTGTTCAACTTATGATATTGATTTTTGTACACTGATTACTAACCATTAAAATCACTGGGGGTTTTCAATTAATTTTAGTTCAGGCGTTGATTATTTTCAAAATTGAATAGTATCTGTTGCAAAGACACAAGAATGCGGAATCTTTGCTTGTCGACACGTCGGCTAAGAAAATTGTCCAACGAATTACCTAATTTTCCCTAGATTCGCAAAGGATTGCATTCCTGATTGACGAATAATTGAAAAATTGTTGGAAATGGGTAACTTGATTCGGGAGTAAGAATTCGATGTGTGTATAATTCATAACTTCCCTTGGAATACATGTATTGTGTAATAGATGCACGCCACAATCATAGTTTATTCTAAAATTGCACAATAATGATTAGTTGAATTTGACATGCAACATGAATGGCGAATCAGAAGAATAAAATATCCGAAACTAATTTCATTGTCAGGAAATTGCGGTGCACCAAATAGATCGCGTACTGTTAAAAATTGTTGAAATATTCATAGCACGGTGCCAAGCGATAACAATCTTAAGAAATTTGAATATTTCAAGAGAAATTACAATAAACGCTTCTTTATCACATTCATTTGTGAAACTGTGAAGAGAACAGGTATATTCTAGCGTATCGCGTCGATGAAATGATTTGACACGGAATATTTACAATCTGGCGAATTTTAATTCGCGATATTAATGAAAATACGTGGATTGTTTACAAATGTTCCTCATGCCAATACATAAAGCGGGGTATTCATAATACGACATCGACGACGGAGAGAATACACTTTTCCAATTGTTTTCCCTGTTTTTGCTTTCTTTCTTCAATCTCCTTCAAAACAGAAAATAGAACAGCGGACATCTGCCTGGAATTTCTGTTGTATTTTTTTCGACCTTCTACATTTGGATTTGAAATATAATAAATTACAATTATTGAGTGCGATACTAAATGTGTTCAGTGGATGTCGAGTATTTTCTGCATTTTTTGTAGTTTTCCGAGGAAATTATAGTTCCAGTGTAGACAGTTAGATTAGTTAGGAATAATTCGTTCGTTACTCTATTTGCAACGTGTTTCAGGTTGAAAAACATAAATGAAAAATTGCTATCACGTACAAACGATATTATTCATATACTGGTTATGTTCTGACACGAGTTATTTTTTCAAATTCATCTTTGACGTCATATTTTCATCATTGAGTTACCCGACAACACCGGGCTTTTTCCCGAGCTACTGAACGTCGAACCTAAGGGTTGACGGTTTATGACTGTTCGCGAATTCTCAACTAGGTTTCGCTAGAATCGTGTTACTTCTCACCTGCTCACTCAGATATTTACGGCGCTGCATTCTCGTTTTCTAACTCATATTCTCGCCTAATTGCAGCCTATGTTAATTAGGCAGTTTCGGTTGTTCTCTGAAACGTGATAGCTCACGCATCGGGAATATCTCATTTTCGATCGTAACGGCCATCGTTTAATGATCATCTCATAAGTAATAGTTTCTCGCGATTAATATAATCGCCAGGTTTAATTAAACGCATCAGACTTCTCAGTTAATTGACAACTTATTCAGACTCGCCAAGTGCGTATTCTTTTAATTTGTACTCCTGAAGGTAAATTAAAGTCAGTCAATCGACAACTCCTTGTTTCCAGACGCTCTAGTAACAATTCCGTCTAGCCGCTCCTTTCCCGAACAATGACAGTTATGAATTTTTGAGCGACTAAGAATTTGAAAGTAACGCATGAATATGAATTTTACTTGGCTAGGTGCTGCCATCAAGAAATAAAATCCTTCAAATTTTTAACCTTCCAAGTACACGGTTTTAAATATGGTGTGATGACTGTATAAGCTAAAAAGATTAGTGTACCGTTCCGTCTTTCGAAATTACTTTCTTGATTTGAACTATTTGCGCAGCAACAATGATTTATACTTTTCCGTCTCTGAAAAAACGATTGTTTAACACATTCGTTATATCGATCGTCATGCAAAATCTATTTTTTACACGAATAGCAAATTCTAGGCAATCTTATTGTGTTAAGCGCGAATATAATAATTTAATGAGAATTTCTTATGATGCTTAACAAACGTACGAAGTTTCATTAAAATCGGCTCCGGACACTTGGGTATGTTCCCTTGTGAGTGAGAGGCTTTAATCTAATTAATGTTAGTGTTGATTAGTTTAATAAAACCATTTGATTAAGAAGAAGCAATTCAACACAACGAATGTTTTCTGAAATTACGACTAGTAAAAGAATAATCCCAAATAACATCAAATCTTCTACAATAGGATTTTCTGAAAAACGACCAAGGGAGGGGAAGCTCCTCAGACTCAGAGGAGATTGAAAAGTCAGAACTAGGCAGACACAACTTAGTAAGCGAAAGAAGCACATGTCAAATACAAACACGAATAGTCGCGACCACGCTTAAGTACAAATTATTAGGCAGACCTCGTTTCTGCATTATCACATTTGTAATATTTATTGTTTTAAAATAAGTCAAGTTGTTAAGTTTTGTAAATACAGTTCTTGTCACTACAACGTGTATTTCTTGTCCCTTTTCACGACCAAAAAGGGGTGATCCTTCGAGAACAACACATTAGATAGGCACGAATACAACACTTGGGTATGATCACTTGTCAGGTGGACTTTAATCTACACTCAAATAACTCAATAAAACTCAATACTCTTCACACAGAAGAATTCTCTACTGATTTCACTCAGAAATCCTTTCTCAACTCTCGCAACACGTTACACTCTTCTCACTCGCGCTCAACTCTCATTCTGCTCAATTTCTAAAACCCTACACTATTTTCTGTAGACAGGGAAGGAGACTGGAAAATTCGCCACCATTGGCTAATTAGAAAATGTCTCCACCTCGTCTACAGACCAAGAGAGGATGTGATTTTACGTGACCTGATAGTTGGCAGATGTATTGTTGTCGCCGATGGGCAGTTCGACTGGTTTTTATTAGGGTCTCTGGCAAACACATTTTTTATGGCATCATGCCTTCGTGGAAATGCATAAACACCGAAAATGTTGTAACGGTACGTCCCTCTAGCGTTGACAACCACAGGACCGCACCTTACTTTATGAATAGGTTCGGGGCAGGCCGATAAAGAAATGTGAAACCTTTTAACATTAACTTCTCGATTTATTCAATTTTCTTAATCTTTACTGTACAGCTTCTTACTTTCCTACGCTATCACACACTCCTCGTACACGCGTTTTCCTAATTCTATTCCTCTTAATTTAAATTCCCTATTCTAATGTTGGTATTTACAGAAGTCCCTGCGCTAATTCCTATATTACTGCCCGCACACACACACACTTGCACACGTACGCGATCAGCTGTTTGGCGCTGTTTTCGCTCGATCTCTCTCTCTCACACACGTCGTTCGTCGTCTCACTCGCACTCGAGTTATTCTATTTTCGGCTTTAAATGCCCAGAGTTTCTTTTCGCACTTTTCTCACGCATTCAGAGAGGGGGTTATGGATGATGGAAAGACGCATGAGATCGGGATCTGACCGCAATGGACAGCCGCTACTACTTAGGTTCGAAGGTGAAGATTTGGTTACTTTGGTAAGGTAGGAAACCCCTTTGGAGATAGGTCCGGTCGCAATGTCCGGGTGTTACTCCCTCCAGGGTGGATTGTCCTTCTCGAGATAGGTCCGGTCGCAATGACCGGGTGTTACTTCCGAAGGAACGAAGGATGTATACTCGAGATAGGTCACAGCGCAATGCCGTGGTGTTACTTCCGTGTCCTTTAGGAAATTGGAAATTGGTAAAATATGGGATATGCTCTCTCTATCTTTCTCTCTCTCCCTCTCATTCGCACACTCCTCCTATTCTATTTATAATATTCGCAATATTCATTTATTTAATCGTCTAATGTTCAATCAAAGGTTGTTCGTATAGCTAAGCTCAATAATAGATGTTTCCAGTATGGATGCTGAATAATAAGTGATGATTAGGCTCGTTTTGCGCCGCCTTATATACAGTTTGTTGTCGCACGCGCCGCCCAATCATCGGCCTATACTCTATAGCGAGACAACGAACTCTTTAGTTTTTTGTAATTGCCTAATTTTGCTGACTCATCGGCGCTATCCGTGGTTCGCAGCTTGGGCAGTGGTAGTCAACCGGGGGATACCGTCTCAACGCCCCCCCAGATCGGACACTCCTCGGGCGAAGTCCGGGGATGGCCGATCTCCTTCGTCGTCGTCCCTCAGAATTGCTCCCATCTCCTCCTTCTTCTTCTTTCTCTCCCTTATATTCTATTATACTTTATGCTATCTTATTTCGGTATGATAATTTTCAGGAAATTGATCGGTTTTAAACATTAGTCACACAAAAAAAAAATTTATTTAGATATTCCTTAAACCTATATTCATTTACTTTATCCCTTTTTGTATATTTTAATATATATGTACATTTTTTTTGTTTTTTTTTTTCACTTATACCTATGCTTATTCCCTATACAGTGTGTCCCATTTCCTTGGACGCACCCGGAACCAGGTGATAGCTGAGGTCATTCTAATATAGGGATGTAACATTCTCAGCGTCCCATTCCAATCCGCGGCCGAGTTATTAACGAAAAACGACAGCCAATCAGAGGGCTCCGTTAGGCCCAGCCGCACGACAGTTCCCAATGGTACGGTACCCTACTGGTGCAGAACTTCTACTGTCGCGCGGCCGGGCCTAACGGAGCCCTCTGAGTGGCTATCGTTTTTCTTTAATAACTCGGCTACGAATTGAGATAGGACATTGAGAACGTTACATCCCTTTATTAGAATTACCTCAGCTATCACCTGGTTCCGGGTGCGTCCAAGGAACTGGGACACCCTGTATATTCAGTGTCCGTCACCATTCTCCTACATCAAGGGGGGTCGGATCATTCCATTTTAGATGCAGGTCGATCATCTCTCGTCCCAGCTCGTCCCGGCCCCTCCACTCTACGGTGCCGACCCTGTTCTTCGTGGCGTGTTGGAAAGTTATCGCCGGGTTCCGCAGCCAGGATATCCGCTTGGGAAGTGGCTCCACTCCCCACAAGGAACACCAAGTCGCGGCGGCGGGTACTTCCTCGATGTTCTTCGGGAGGGTATATACAGGGTGTCCCAGTTCCCAGGACGTTCATTACACCTTTGGATAGCTCAGGTAATTCTAAGATACGGATCATTAGTTTCAGCGTCCCATCACAATCCGTGGCCGAGTTATTAACGAAAAACGACAGCCAATCAGAGGGCTCCGTTGGGCGCGGCAGCGCGACAGTTCCTACTGTTACAAGTTAATATCTTGTAGTTGCGGGAGTGTTTATGCCGCCGCGTCAACGGGCCTCTTGAAAGGGATACAGACCGAGCACTAACACACTAGCACGAAAAATGTATCGATGAGTCTATGTCATTGGGTCACTTTACTTGCCGGCGTCACCGAGAAAAGGTCTAATTTATGACTTTACCTCTTGCGCACATCCTACGGACTAGCATCGCTCGCACTCCACCGGTTTACCCTGCAAACTTTACAGAACACTGCACAATAAATTCACATTGAAAAGAATGACCGTTGCCTGATAATTTTCACCTTAGATTTGATTAAATTATTATAAAGAATGTATGCTTTCTCACACTTGTTCCATTTGTCCAGCGAAAGAGATAGATTCTTCACCCACGAGAAAGTTTGATTATTAATCGATTAACAATACATCCGAAATTACGCGGACTCCATTTCGTGGTGACTTTTTCGTCTTTGCACTTCCAACCTTTTCCATTTTCCACACAAATACGTTTTCCGAAGAATAGATGAAGCGAAGGAGAGACGTCTGTTACCGAAAGAATAGTAACAGTAAACAGATGTCCACAGAAAAAGACCACAATGTCAATCTACGTTGAAAGTATGAGTAGTCCTGAAAGGAGCCGATAATTTAATCGATCTGTTTGATGTCCCCACGTTGAATGTACGCGTGGACCTAAAAAAAGCGTATTCGGTAAGTTAATAATATCGATAGTTAATAATATCCCGTAGAAAGCGTATTGCTGCCGCGACCGTATGTTTCCTGTTATAAAAATGTCGAGGAAACGGTCTGGTATCGCTCCAACACATTCCTGTAAGAGGCTGCTGAAACCCGAAACGTAACAATGAAAGCGCTGTTAAGAATTCAAGTGACGAGCTCTGGTCTTCTCGACAACACATGCAGCGATTCGACATGGAAAACCTGGACGCCAAATGTAGCGATTGTGGAAATTTTTGAAACATCCATTCCGTCCGTACCTCCCACTATCCTTAGTACGCCAAAGGGCGAAATGAAAGCAAAGAGGGGAACGGGACGTTCCGGTACACGAAGACGACCCCGAGAAATACAGAATCATTTTTTCTGCCGAACTGAACAGTTCTACGAGTCACTAAGAAGAAATCTATCATTACGAAGGAAACGTATTTGTGTAGAAAATCAAAAACGTTGGAAGTGCAAAGACAAAAAAGTCACCCCGGAGTGAAGTTCGCGTAATTTCGGATGTATTGGTAATCGATTAATAATCAAACTTTCTCGGTGATGAAGAATCTATTCCTTTCGCTGAACAAATGGAACAAGTGTACGAGTGCATACATTCTTTATAATAATCTAATCAAATCTAAGGTGAAAATTATCAGGCAACGGTCTTTTTTTTTAATGTGAATTTATTGTGCGGTGTTCTGTAAAGTTTGCGGCGTAAACCGATGGTGTGCCAGCGGTGCAATTCCATAGGGTACGCGCAAGAGGTAATGTCATAAATTAGACCTTTTTTCGGTGACCCAGTGACAGACTCATCGATACATTTTTCGTGGAAGTGTGTTAGTGCTCGGTCTGTATCCCTTTCAAGGGCTCCGTTGACGCGGCCGCATAAACACTCCCGCTACTACAAGACATTAACTTGTACCAGTAGGAACTGTCGCGCTGCCGCGCCCAACGGAGCCCTCTGATTGGCTGTCGTTTTTCGTTAATAACTCGGCCACGGATTGTGATGGGACGCTGAAACTAATGATCCGTATCTTAGAATTACCTGAGCTATCCAAAGGTGTAACGAACGTCCTGGGAACTGGGACACCCTGTATTTTTCCCATCTCGAAGGTGTCCGCCACTCCGGTGTCCATTCGTCGTACCTTGAGCGCCCCGTGTAGGATTTTTTCAATTCTCGCTCGTTCGTAGGTCGTGCGCCATCCTTCTTGGCGCGGAATCGCCACCCCTGCGCCCACCAACATCTCCGTGGGATGCAGCCACCTGAACCAATCTCCGTCCCTTCGGATGATCCGCGTGAGTTCAATTTCTCTCACCAATACCTCCTCCTTTTTTAGGCAGTTACATTTGTGTGATCGGGTATTTCCTCACTTGGAAGTTTTCGCGCATCGAAATTTCAAAAGCTTTTAAATTTGTGTGCGCTGATCATCACCAGCATAGAATTTTCCTTAGATGAACCGTTTGAGTGCCAAGGAGCGATTTTGCGCTTCTCCTCTGTCGCTCGAACAATGCCAGCGCTCTCGGCCGCGAAGCCGATCGTCGCGATACGCTCGGTTTCTGTCGATGCGCGACTTTTCGGTTACCACTCTCTTTTATGTAAAAGTAAAAGAATGAGACAGCTGGTAAAAGAATGAATTTTAATTTCAGTCAAACATTTGGATGCAAATATCATAATCATTAAATATATAATTAAAATTTACAAATATGCTTGTCAGAGCACAATGCATGCAAACCTTTTTTACATGCTACACAAATTAATCTAGACCTTTTAATGGTACTGTTATTGTTACCGCAGACTACGCAACGCCTCAAATTGCGTCCTGGTAGTTTTTCTAATCCGCATATCTTTTTCCCCCCTATGTTTAATTCATCTACCCTTGTTTCTAACCATTCATGTTCTATTTCAGAAATTATATTCGATGTATATTGGAGTCGTGACATTGCTTCTCTTCTCACAGTTTCCTTATACAACAAATACGAATTTAATACCATTCTTGAAAATATATTGAAGGTCACTTTTTTCCAGTACTTTACCGTACGACGTTCGTCCAAATAGGTATATAGCATTTTATCCGACTCGTCTACACCACCCATATGATTATTATATGAATTGATAATCTGTGGTTTTGTTTTTTGTCTTTCTCTTCCATAGCGATTTTGAGTTACTGTTACATTCGCTGCCAGTGTCTCTGTAGAAATTAACAAAACGGGGTTCTTTGAACTCTTTTTTTCACGATGTGCACATAGAAGTACCTCGGCGTTGCGAAAATATTTCGTTTCTCCAACTTTCAATTCCTTAGCTTCCTTTGGCATATCTTTCCTACTTCTCCTAATTGTTCCTGTTATATAGGTATTTCTTGAATATAAAAATTTAGCTAAAGCAGTGCTTGTAAAATAATTGTCAACATATACATGATATCCTTTGTCTAAACACTTAGCATCTTGCAGTAATTTTGTTACAACGTCATAACCAAGCCTATTTTGCGAATTCTTTGACTTTGCACCTTGATAACAGTAAAACGATACACAATATTTTGATTTTGCATCACAAAGCATCCAGAACTTGATGCCCCATTTATGGTGCTTCTTGTTCGGTAAATATTGCGTAATACTCGAGTGACACAGTGTTCCCACTAAAGATTCATCGACAGACAACATTTTGTGTGGAGTGTAATATGTTTGAAACATCCGATTGGCGTGCTCAACAATCGGATTGAATTTAGCACATGCGTCATATTTTTCATGTCCCGGTGGAAAACACTTTTTATTATCAATAATATGAAAACATCTTAAAATATTTTGAAATCTGTTCCTTGAGAACATCTTTTTAAACCAAGGAATTGCTCTAGAACTTTCATTCCAATATGAATATATTGTTGGCTTATTTGTTATCCCCATTTCCAATAGTACGGCTACAAATGCCTTCAGTTCCAAGATAGTGACAGGATACCAATTTACCATTCTAGACTTATCAGTTGTTATGGAGTTTGACAACAATTCATCTGCATATTTGTTTGTTTCCTCAACCAACATTGTCCAAAGAGAATTAGTGAAAAAGAGATTAAAATATTCAATCGGTTTGGCTCTATTAGATAAACGGTATTGCGGTCCCGACATTTCAGTGAATTGGAATGAATTGCCTTGGTCAATATATTCATTTTCCGTAATCATAATATATTTTGAAATGTCACTAGTATTAGGAATATTATTGTCAGAAAAAGAATCGTCGATGATATTAATCCTTCTTCTTTTAAAAATAATAACTTCACTATCATCGCTATCGTAATTCGAATCCTCTGTTATATTGCTCGTTTTACGTTTAGAAGCCATTGAATTGCTGAAGGGCAATAATAAAAATATAACAAAATTTTACTGTAGATTACAAAAAATAATAGTGAAAATTTTACTGTACATACCTTTTGTATATCCAATAAAATATTTAAATTATATTCTTGTATTAGTTTTAAAGACGCTGATATCTGTATTTATGCTCAGAAAGATGTCAGAACAATGATGAATTGACAAAATTACCGTTTACCGTATAATGCAGAAAACAGCGCAATAGCGCTCCTTGGCATTTTTGGAGAGGGAATTAGACAAGCGAAAAATCGCTCCTTGGCGCTTTTGGAGAGGGAATGAGACAAGCGCAATCGCGCTCCTTGGCATTTCTGGAGAGGGAATTAGACAAGCGAAAAATCGCTCCTTGGCGCTTTTGGACGGGGAAACAGCAAAGACCCGTGGCACTCAAACGGTGAAGTTCCTAATTCTTGAAATACATGTGTCGTGCATTAAACATTTTGTACTGTATTACATTTCTATCCGATGTTTCGCAAAAACTCGATCCCCTATTTTATTCCAAACAAAATGTAACCATATTCCACAATATTAATAAAGATAATAAACAATATTATAAAGAGTTTTTGAGGGAGACAAATTTATTTTTAGTATTTCTAGTGATCATTTCCTCGGACGAAATTTGAACGACCCCTTTGAATTTTGACAATCAAATGTTGTTGCGAACATTCGACAAACGTCGTAACAATGTTTCACAAAGTGCTAATCGAAATGGGGTTTCTCTTTTACTATAACCATGGTGGAGAAAGTTATTTGAAGTCTGATCTGCACTCGCACAAGTTTTACACGAAACTATGTGGAAGGTTATAGTGAATGATGCACTGAAAGCATCTAGATTTGATTTACGAGCGGTGAACTTTGATCGTCAGTAACTCACAAACTTTTTAGACAAATATTAAATCCTCAAAAAAGCATCGAAAATGCAAAGCTATGGGCCAAGTACAAGAGAATGTTACATTGGAATAGGTTGCTCATTAACATAAACTGCATTTTACACAGGATATGAAATCGAACAAATGCGAGCAAGTACAAATTATTGTACAGCATCCACACGATGCTGTCGCTAAGTAAATATATTAAACTAACTAAATTTCCCAAAAAATGATGTGTTCTCATTTAATTAACAAACCTGTTTAGTGCTCGACTAAATGTACTTGGTGGCCCGCTTTTTATGAAGGTTCGATGGTGAAAAATAAGCTTAAATAGTTCGGGATGTTCGACATTAAAAGAGAGTTGTTAAAACACAGTATACAGCGGGCTTCTTATTGTGCTGAATGAAAATCCTCTAAATATCTCATAACGTTTCCTTTTAATTTATGTTATCATCAATCGTTGAAACGCATGGCAATATGCATGTGTAATTTTCTCTCAGGCACATCCAGATTGTTAACTTGTTAAATTTTTCCACTCAGATGCATCCGGATTGTTAATTTAGAAATGAGTACAAATATCTGTTACGTTACATTTTGGACGTCAAGCTTCGTAGAAAGCGGGCCACCAAGTACATTTAGTCGAGCACTAAACAGATTTATTTATTAAATGAGGAGAAATCATTTTTTGGGAAATTTAGTTAATTTAATATATTTACTTAGCGATAGCATCGTGTCGATGCTGTACAATAATTTGTACTTGCTCGCATTTGTTCGATTTCAAATACTTTGTATAATGAAGTTTATGTTAACGAGAAAGCTATTCCAAAGTCACATCCTCTTGTACTTGGCCTATACCTTTGCATTTTCGATGCTTTTTGCTGATATCCCATTACACATTTCGCTATCCCGAAGAAATTTAATATTCCTCAGTGGCAGACATATCCGCACCCGCTTAGGCTTCGGCTTTTGTTCTCATTTCGCATTGTTGCTATTGTCGTGCGTATCGAATCGACACTTGAGTCGACGTGTTTGTTGAGTTACGTTCCTCGAAACGGAACACGCCTTTGAGTATCGCCCTGCGGTTGTATGTACTTTCTGCAAGAAAATTCACCGGAGGATCTATTCTTCGTAAAAATAGCCCGTAATATTCTTTGCTATTGTTTGAGACAATGTTTCGTTACGTATTGTAAATAATATTGGAAGTCAATTTGTTTTTCTGGCGATTAGAAACGACTGTACGGTGCGAGACTGGATGTCTCGGCTTCGTAAAGTAGAGTCGAACGAATTTAGAATTCTTCTCTATGCTTCACACTTTACCGAAACTTAATTAAGTAAAACCACTGTTTGTAAGTATAGGAATTCAAATCTCCACACACTGCTTCTGAATAACAACGTTATATTGAAACAAAGTAACAATGAACAACAACAAGAAATAACACTTAGCAATACGCTTAACTGGTATGCTTGAGTAAAGACTTATAGTGTAAGTCGTGTGTATAAAATGTAATGTATACGTTATGAATTGTGATATGGTGTGTATTATACTTTATGTTCTAACGTGATTTAATGTGCGTGATATCGTTATCTAATGAGTTATGAACTCTAAGCTGTTCTAGCGTGATCTGAAGTCAAAAGTGTTCTGACGATCTCGTCAAGGCCATGATTCCTCCCACTCCCGATTTGGGAATGGTTCTTGGAGGGGGTGCGACGATGCCGATTTTCCCTGAGGTATATCTGGTGTACCGACAACACCGGGGGTTTTCCCGATGTACCGATCGCCTGACTTTTCGAGTCACGCGGTAGTTCACGTGATCGCGAGGGTTCCCTGCATGCGCGCATACCTGAACGTAACGGTCACTGTTGATGCATATGGTTGATGGCTTTTGAGTTTTGTAAGGCTACGAATTTAAAAGGAAGTGAAAAATGAATAGGAATTTAGTTGAACATGCGCTGCAATAAAGAAATAAAGCCGTTTAACCTTTTAACTTTCCAAGTACAGTTAGTTTTGAAAGTGTTGGCGTCAAAGGCAACGACGGGGCGCTGGAAAATACTGGGGAGTATCGCATGAAGAGTGTGGAAAAGAAGGCAAACACAAAATGGTCACACATGAACAGCCGCAGTTCGTAAGTTTGACTCGCACTACGCCGATAGGGCAAGGTAGGAGGGTAGAGGGCCGCAGCGGTGTGCCTCGAAAAATGGATGCGACACGTGCTTGCACAAGGCGCAATAAGAAATTTCGGTAGGAAAGAGGGGTCCTACGAAATGTGCACGCGGGGATACGCCACCGAAAACCCGGGTAAGAGCGGAACTTTCCTTGCGATAGCAAGAAAAGCGTTGAACAGTGAAAATGACGACGGCACTCCTCAACAAAAGGAAAGTACCGATATCACGCAATGGCGGTGCGGAAAACGAGCACTCGCGGAGATGAATCGTACACACGCACGAAACAAGAGCGGCGCAGCACGACTGCCCCCCCCCCCCCCCCGCGGCTTCGCGGAACGAGGGCCGAAACATAAGCGATTACGCTAGATGCGCATTCGAATTGACAAATCAACGCGTCATCTAAGGAAGCGTCACGCGGACCAATGAGCGAGCAGGTGCGTCGGCATGAATCCGCGAACAGCGACAAGCGTAAGAACACACACCACTCGGTAAGGCAGACCACTACCAAACAGAGAGATGTGGTGTTTTATGGTTAACTAGATTTTGTTTAAATGGTTATGGTACCGTTACATGCGAAAGTCACTGAATATTATTTTATTTGCATAGCGAACAACCACTAACTTGTTTTTGTAAGGATTATTTGTTAGAAAATTGAGAATCGTCATTTTTGTGGAGGAACGTTTTTGAGACTGGTCCTATCTATGGTAGAATTTTAACGGATGATAGTTTGGGGATTAGAAATCTTAGAGAATAGAAACTTGAAAGTTTTTGGGAGGTCTAGGGAATTTAGAGCCCAAAAGATTTTAAGATTACAAGTTTTTGGATTGAAAACATTGGATCGCAGATATTTTGAAGCCTTGAAAGTTCAAAGTTTCCATTTATTTTAGTTGTACATCTAAATAAAAATGCATACAGAATTTATTATTCTATTAATCTATAATGCCCAATTAGTCCAAACCATATTTTTCTGCAAAGTTTTCTCTTTATATTATATTGTTAAGAGAAAGACTGATGTGTCCCGCTGTTTTAACCAGTTAAGCGCGTTTGTCGTGTCTACACGTCAAACCAAATCTCTATTACGGTGCGTTCGACGTGTTTACTCATTGTTAATAACATACAATTACCATTGATTATGAAAATTCGAAATTTTAGTAAAATACAAAGAATATTATTTGGTGGGATGTTTCTTTCGTATCTTCTTCTATATACAGGGTGTCCCAGTTCCCAGGACGTTCGTCACACCTTTGGATAGCTCAGGTAATTCTAAGATACGGATCATTAGTTTCAGCGTCCCATCACAATCCGTGGCCGAGTTATTAACGAAAAACGACAGCCAATCAGAGGGCTCCGTTTGGCGCGGCAGCGCGACAGTTCCTACTGGTACAAGTTAATGTCTTGTAGTAGCGGGAGTGTTTATGCGGCAGCGTCAACGGAGCCCTTGAAAGGGATACAGACCGAGCACTAACACACTTCCACGAAAAATGTATCGATGAGTCTGTCACTGGGTCACCGAAAAAAGGTCTAATTTATGACATTACCTCTTGCGCGGACCCTATGGAATTGCACCGCTGGCACACCATCGGTTTACGCCGCAAACTTTACAGAGCACCGCACAATAAATTCACATTAAAAAAAAAGACCGTTGCCTGATAATTTTCACCTTAGATTTGATTAGATTATTATAAAGAATGTATGCACTCGTACACTTGTTCCATTTGTTCAGCGAAAGGAATAGATTCTTCATCACCGAGAAAGTTTGATTATTAATCGATTACCAATACATCCGAAATTACGCGAACTTCACTCCGGGGTGACTTTTTCGTCTTTGCACTTCCAACGTTTTTGATTTTCTACACAAATACGTTTCCTTCGTAATGATAGATTTCTTCTTAGTGACTCGTAGAACTGTTCAGTTCGGCAGAAAAAATGATTCTGTATTTCTCGGGGTCGTCTTCGTGTATCGGAACGTCCCGCTCCCCTCTTTGCTTTCATTTCGCCCTTTGGCGTACTAAGGATAGTGGGAGGTACGGACGGAATGGATGTTTCAAAAATTTCCACAATCGCTACATTTGGCGTCCAGGTTTTCCATGTCGAATCGCTGCATGTGTTGTCGAGAAGACCAGAGCTCGTCACTTGAATTCTTAACAGCGCTTTCATTGTTACGTTTCGGGTTTCAGCAGCCTCTTACAGGAATGTGTTGGAGCGATACCAGACCGTTTCCTCGACATTTTTATAACAGGAAACATACGGTCGCGGCAGCAATACGCTTTCTACGGGATATTATTAACTATCGATATTATTAACTTACCGAATACGCTTTTTTTAGGTCCACGCGTACATTCAACGTGGGGACATCAAACAGATCGATTAAATTATCGGCTCCTTTCAGGACTACTCATACTTTCAACGTAGATTGACATTGTGGTCTTTTTCTGTGAACATCTGTTTACTGTTACTATTCTTTCGGTAACAGACGTCTCTCCTTCGCTTCATCTATTCTTCGGAAAACGTATTTGTGTGGAAAATGGAAAAGGTTGGAAGTGCAAAGACGAAAAAGTCACCACGAAATGGAGTCCGCGTAATTTCGGATGTATTGTTAATCGATTAATAATCAAACTTTCTCGTGGGTGAAGAATCTATCTCTTTCGCTGGACAAATGGAACAAGTGTGCGAAAGCATACATTCTTTATAATAATTTAATCAAATCTAAGGTGAAAATTATCAGGCAACGGTCATTCTTTTCAATGTGAATTTATTGTGCAGTGTTCTGTAAAGTTTGCAGGGTAAACCGGTGGAGTGCGAGCGATGCTAGTCCGTAGGATGTGCGCAAGAGGTAAAGTCATAAATTAGACCTTTTCTCGGTGACGCCGGCAAGTAAAGTGACCCAATGACATAGACTCATCGATACATTTTTCGTGCTAGTGTGTTAGTGCTCGGTCTGTATCCCTTTCAAGAGGCCCGTTGACGCGGCGGCATAAACACTCCCGCAACTACAAGATATTAACTTGTAACAGTAGGAACTGTCGCGCTGCCGCGCCCAACGGAGCCCTCTGATTGGCTGTCGTTTTTCGTTAATAACTCGGCCACGGATTGTGATGGGACGCTGAAACTAATGATCCGTATCTTAGAATTACCTGAGCTATCCAAAGGTGTAACGAACGTCCTGGGAACTGGGACACCCTGTATATTAGGGGGGCCGGAAAGTAATGTCGTTTCTGCGCATGACGTTTAAAGGGCAGATGTGGAAGTAAATCACTGTCAGACAATTGAGGAATTGTCAAATAGTCTTAAGCAACCTTGTTCGACCATCCAAGAACATTTGCAGCAGATTGGGAAAGTAAGCGGGGCAGGTGTTTGGGTCCCCCATAATCGGTCTGTAACTTCCTGACAAAATTTCAACTTCCTAACTCTTTTAGTTTTTGAGTTACAATTTATATGTAAGTCTATGAGAAACAGTTAAAAATTGCTTCAAAACGACTTAACCTTCTAACGGCTTGGAATAAAAAATTCTGCGTTATACTAAAATGCTCGTAATGAACTGAGGAATACATTGATACCTCAAAATATTCTCCAACTTATGTAGTTTTTCCTAAAATTATCTTTCAACGAATTTTAACGACCTTTTACTGAAAGGGAATTTCGCAGATTTTATTCCACAAGGTTGTTCAGTTTTAAAAATGTGAATTTTCAATACAAACTTTCACTCAAAGTTCCAAAGAACAAAGACAGTAGAATTTTTATTAAAAACGTAATTCTTGATCTTTGCTTCGCTCGGCGGCTTATCAGTGCACATTTGGCACATTTCGATAACTCATCGCTCTGGATAACGCGTTGTCGAGACCGGTCAGAACATGTCCAGACATTTGAACAACCGCTGTGCGTGCATTTGGAGAGACGACAATTTGTGTCATTGTGATCCAGTCATCCAGTGATCTATGTGAATCCAGTGTTGTGAACAAGTGCTCATAAATAACTTTCAAACCGATTTGATTATCGGTAAACTTTCTGTTTTTCCGCTTCATAGTGCGCAAACATAGTGTGCAGTTAACATCCCGTATAGCCGCGGCCAGCTCAAGGTATGCCACCCAAGCGAAAAGCAACTGATCAAGCTTCACGTCGGGCTCAGGAGAGAAGAGCTCTGCGAGCTTCAGAAACAGCGGAACAACTCGCAGAAAGACTAGAAAACGCTCGCATACAAAGAGCTCAATCCCGTTTAAATGAAACATCAGAACAACGAGCAGCTAGACTAGAAAGCGCTCGATTACAATCAGCTCAATCCCGCTTATCTGAAACACCAGAACAACGGGAAACAAGATTTGAAAGCGATCGATTACAAATAGCTCAAACCCGTTTGTGTGAAACTCCACAACAACGAGCAGCAAGACTCCAGAGCGCTCGAATACGCAATGCTCAATCCAGAAGAGCACAAAACCATGATTTGAATATTTGTGCATTCCGTTACGATGTCACTTATGATTATAGTCTTCATCCGAGTGCTCTCATTGGAAAAATGGACAAATTGTGCGCGTAGTGTAGTGCTCTCAAATTTAAGAATGAAACGCCAGGAATGTGTTACGCTGGCGGTAAACTGAATCTGCCATGGTTACTTTCACCACCCGAACCTTTATTGACGTTGATATCTGGTGCAACAAGTCAATCAAGGCATTTCCTAGCAAACATTCGCAAATACAATTCGTGCTTTCAAATGACATCGTTTGGTGCGTCGAATATTGTCCGCGACAATTATATGCCAACATTCAAAGTGCAAGGGCAAATTTATCATCGTGCAGGATCGCTACTGCCCATGGCCAATACAGATCATAAATTTCTTCAAATTTATTTCATGGACAACACTGATGAACAAATTGATCAACGTTGTCGATTCAATATGAACACCAGACGCGAAATTGTCGCCGGATTGCAGGATTTGTTCGATCAACACAACAACTTGATTCGTCTTTTCAAAACTGCGCTTCAGCGAATGCCAACTGATGATCACAGAGTTGTCATTAAGGCAGACAAAACACCTGTCGGTCAACATGAAAGGAGGTACAACGCGCCAACAATTGACGAGGTAGCGATCGTCATAGTCGCCGAAGAATTTAACCCACGCGACATTATTCTTCATCGCAGGAATGGAGCTCTTGAGCGAGTGTCAGAAACCCACCGCTCATACGATGCCTTGCAATATCCATTGCTGTTCTGGCAAGGAGAAGATGGATATCACTTCAACATTCAGTTGATAAATCCACAAACTGGTGCACCAACCAACAAAAAAGTCAGCGCCATGAAGTATTACTCCTATCGATTGATGATTCGCGACAATGCAGACAACCACATCTTGAAATGCAGACAGTTGTTTCATCAATACATTGTCGATATGTATGCAAAAATCGAAACCGAACGACTCCTCTTCATTCGATTGAATCAGAAAAAACTGCATTCCGAACAGTACATCCATCTGCGTGATGAAGTAATTAATGACAGCAATGTGAATCCCAATGAATTGGGAAAAATGATAATACTCCCCTCCACTTTTACGGGGAGTCCACGGCATATGCATGAGTACGCGCAAGATGCAATGACGTATGTTCGCGCATACGGCTGTCCAGATTTGTTCATCACATTCACTTGCAATCCAACGTGGGCTGAAATAAAGGAACTCTTATTCCCCCGTCAATCACCGTCGGATCGTCACGACATCACTGTACGCGTATTCACACAGAAAATGGCTTCTCTGATGGATTTCATAGTCAAGCATCAGGTTTTCGGAGAAACACAGTGCTGGATATATTCCATCGAATGGCAAAAAAGAGGACTGCCACATGCACACATTTTGATTTGGTTAGTTGAAAAAATCACACCAGATCAAATCGATCAAATCATCTCAGCTGAAATACCAAATGTGAACCTGGATCCTGACTTATTCGAAGTCGTTACCAAGAACATGGTTCATGGTCCATGTGGTTTATTCAACCCGAATTCACCTTGAATGTCTGATGGCAAGTGCTCAAAACGATATCCAAGAAATTTAGTTGCCGACACTATCACTGGCAACGACGGATATCCACTCTACCGTAGACGATCAACTGAAGAAGGCGGCGAATCAATCACTTTAAAGGTACGAAACAATGATGTTCAAGTCGATAATCGTTGGATTGTGCCCTATTCGCCTCTACTATCGAAAACCTTCAAGGCGCACATCAATGTCGAGTATTGTAATTCGGTGAAATCGATTAGGTACATTTGCAAATATGTAAACAAAGGAAGCGACATGGCTGTTTTTGGAGTTGGCAATGCAAATGAATCTATCGATGAAATCAAACAATATCAACTGGGACGCTATATCAGCAGTGACGAAGCAGTATGGCGAATTTTGTCTTTTGCCATCCATGAACGACATCCAACAGTTGTTCATTTAGCGGTGCACCTTGAAAATGGACAACGTGTGTATTTTACAACAGAAAATGCACGTGAAAGGGCATTGGCACCACCTGGAACAACTTTAACAGCCTTTTTCTCATTGTTCACGGAAGACTTATTCGCAAAGACGCTTCTCTATTCTGAAGTGGCAACATACTACACATGGAATGCGTCAACGAAAAAATTCCAACGCCGGAAGAAAGGTAAACCAGTTGAAGGACAAACCAATTTGTACTCGACCAACGCTTTAGGCCGCCTATACACTGTTCACCCAAATAACGCAGAATGCTTTTACCTGCGATTACTTCTGATCAACGTACGGGGACCAACATCTTTCCAAGATTTGAGAACAGTCGACGGTCATGAATATGCCACTTATCGTGAAGCTTGCCAACAATTTGTAACGGTACGTCCCCTTTTGACCCTTATCCTCGAGACGGACCTTACTTTTTCCTAGCTTCGGGGCAGGCCGATAAAGAATTGGGAAACATATCTTGCTTAAACATATAATTTATTCATTTACACTTACTAACTAAATACACATAAAATTGTTATCCCTACGCTAACTCGCATTCTTCCATACATTTCGCGGTATTCTAATCGTAGTCTATCGCCTTAAATCTAATTTCCTATGATATTCTGTTGTATTTACAAAATTTATCCTAAGCTATCTATTAAACCTAATCGCGGACAATCTCGCACACTCACATATTTGTTCGCACAGCTAATCGCTTTTATATTTACATTTACTCTCGCTCTCTGTCTCACACGCGTCTTCCCGGTCAACTCTCTCACACCCGTCTTAATCCTATTATGGCTTTCAATGCCTCGCTCTTATTTCTATATTTATTTTCCCGTCTCATGCATTCTTGAGTGTGGTTAGGATATTGGAGTCACGGAAGAGAGATCGGGGTCTAGTCGTAATGCTAGCCGCTACTCTTTTTAGGATGGGTTCCCTAGGTGCGTTTTCGGGTGCAGGATGCCCCAAAGGAGATAGTCCGCGGGCGCAATGCCGTGGGGTTACTCCTGTTGGGGAGGAATGTCCTCTCGGAGATAGTCCCGGTGCGCAATGACCGGGGGTTACTCCTGTTGAGGAGGAATGCCCTCTCAGAGATAGTCCCGGTGCGCAATGACCGGGGATTAGTCCTCAAGGAGCGAAGGAGGACACTCGAGATAGTCCGCGGGCGCAATGCCGTGGGGTTACTTCCGTGCCTTTGGGAAAATGGAAAGTGTAGGTTCTTGGAAAAAGAATCCCTCTCACTTGCACTCGATCACCACGCATCTGCCCACTCCGCCTATTCTATCTTAGATTAATTGTACATGACACATAGAATCTAACTGTTCACAGGGCTTTTCTTTGCGGTATCCTTAAGTGACAACGAGGTAAAAATAAGTGCTCGGGTTCTGTTTTCGGCGCGCCTTTTATACCTCACGGGCTCACGCCCTTCGCCAATCGTTTTCTCTACAGTTTGAAATTCGTGAATCACGCCTCTTTTGTTTTTATATCCGACCGTTGCGTTTGTTATTCACGCACACTATCACGCTTCACTCACCGACGCACTCACGCCTTCGTGTCACTCTAGTGGTGCACAGGTTGTCATCTGCGTGGGGGACAACCGTCTCAAATTAAAACTTCTTGAAAACGATGCGCACTGAGATACTTCACTCGCCGATGCATCGAATACCGCTCTACCGAGCCAAATACACACATTATGTGCAATCATGTTGACAACTTGCTTTTTATCCAACCCGAAAGATCTCTGGGAGAAATACAAGGACTACATGAGTGAAGACATCTTACATCGGTTGCGAGCAGCTAATCAGAATCCAGAACTCCAATTCGCGCCCAACGTGTACAATGAAGCTTTAATTTTGATTGAAGACATGTGCTTAACAATCGCTAATAAAGCATTTGTACAACTGAGAATGCCCGCACCAGATCGATCTGCAGATGATCTTTTCGATCGTGATTTGCACGGCGAAACAGATTTTTATGTCGATGAACTGGCAGTATTGGTTCAAGCCAATCGACCAAAACTGGTTCCAGAGCAACTCATGGCATATGAAACGATTATGCACGCCATCAGGATCCAAAAAGGTAGATTGTATTTTCTAGATGCGCCCGGAGGCACAGGAAAAACTTTCCTCATTTCACTTCTTCTGGCAACTATACGATCACAAGGACTGCATTGCACTGGCTGTCGCATCATCTGGAATTGCAGCAACCCTGTTGGAAGACGGGCGAACAGCACATTCAGCACTGAAGTCACCGTTGAACTTGCAAATTACCGAGACCCCAATGTGCAACATCAGCAAAAATTCTGGAATGGGCAAAGTGCTTCATCAATCCTGCCAGTTAATCATCTGGGACGAATGTACTATGGCTCACAAAAAATCGTTGGAAGCTCTCGATCGAACACTAAAAGATTTTAGAGGAAATAGAGAGCTTTTCGGTGGCGCACTCATTTTGTTGTCTGGTGATTTTCGACAGACTCTACCGGTAATTCCACGTTCAACATCCGCTAAAGAACTTAATGCATGTCTGAAATCTTCAGTTTTGTGGCGACACGTTAAAAAATTGACTTTGACGACCAACATGCGTGTACAAATGCAACACGATGCATCCGCTGAGCGCTTCGCAAAGCAGTTGTTAGATATTGGAAATGGAAAAATGGCAATTGACAGATCGACCAATTGTATCACTTTGCCGACCGATTTCTGTGAAATCACAGCAACGAAAGCCCGTTTGATCAGCGAAGTTTTCCCAAACATCACACGGAACTACAAAAATCATGAGTGGCTCAGTGCTCGCGCTATATTAGCAGCCAGAAACAACGATGTCGATGCCATCAATTTCGATATTCAAAACGAGGTACCTGGCGAAGCAATAACGTATAAGTCCATCGATACTGTGATGAATCAAAATGAAGCTGTTAATTATACAACTGAATTCTTGAACTCACTTAATTTACCAGGCCTTCCACCACATGTTTTGAAATTGAAAATTGGTGTGCCCATAATTCTTCTCCGAAACATCAATCCTCCTCGACTTTGCAACAGAACGAGGCTTTCAGTGAAAACACTGATGAACAATATCATTGAAGCCACAATACTAAGTGGAAAATTGAAAGGAGAAGACGTACTCTTACCGCGCATCCCAATGATTCCAACTGATGTGCCATTCGAGTTTAAACGACTCCAGTTTCCGGTGCGACTGGCGTTTGGAATGACTATCAACAAAGCACAGGGACAATCGCTTCAAGTGTGTGGGCTATATCTAGAAAATCCCTGTTTCAGACACGGACAACTCTATGTAGCCTGCTCACGAGTCGGAAAGCCCTCTGACTTATTCGTCTACACACCGGAAAGAAAAACAAAAAATATAGTGTACCCAGCAGCACTTCAGTAAAATAGCTGAATTGTTTGTTTCCTTTATAGTTTTGTTTAACCGCATTTGTATTAATCAAAAGTAGGTGAAGCCTATCAATTAAATTCATTCATTCACCCAGTAGAGTCTCATTGTAAATTGCGTTAACTAGCAGACCTTATGAACTATCAGATGCATCGAACGTTACTTCATTTTTTATTCCAACAGTGTGTGCTACTGACTATTTTCGAAAAAATTGCACACGTAACTACAGGTCAACGTGGGCAACGCCACGGGTCGCTCCGCTAGTTACCAATAGAATTGCTATGTATTTCATACGGTGGGGGGTGATGGGATGTTAGTGGTTGGCTCGTGACCCGAAAGATGTATGATTCAAATAGCGTTAGTAGCAACATTTCACATATCAGGAAGCGAAGAAATGTGCCTTCTATTTTTACATCTTTTGACGAGTCGAGATACTGGTGTAAGACCTGCGACATGCCACTTTGTGTGGTACCGTGTTTCGAGAAATATCACACCGAACTCAATTGAAATTCTTAAATTTTTTTTCTACATGTGTCTTTCTTGTTTATGTATTTCAAGAGACAAGGTCTTGTCTCGGGCCAAGTACGAGAGAAGACCTTGACTCTATTCCGGAAATATTAGATCGGGGTTTTCGGTGTATTCAAACAGCATGAAAGCGACAAATTTCCCAAAAAGTGCGATGATATTCTTAGAGGCGGCGTCGAGACGAGTCGATTGAGACTAATTACAAAAACATTGGTCCACCCAGTAACGAGATATTTGATATCAAAAGTACGTCTTTTTTATGTAATAAGTCGTCTGCTTCGTCTTTTCCAGTGTCACACTTTCGACTATGCGAGTTCTGTCGGTGTCAAATCGAACTAACAGATTTCCATACCATGCGACGTTAATTTTTCCGTCGGTAATGTATATTTTTATATGTAATCTGTTGGAAACATGCGGGAAAAATCAAGAAACAAGGTCTTGTCTCTGGCCAAGTACAATCAACAGCATAAATGGTTTCACTGCGGGGTACGGGGTGTGCGTGGGTATCCACAACTGTTAATGCTTGTTTCACTTAAGTGATTTTCGTGCCCTCTCTTTCTAATAATTCGTTTCTCTCTCTCTGACGTATGTCGCAACATAGTAACAAGTGATAATGACTACTTTATTTCTTTCTTTTCGTCGCTCCGTCGCACTCATTCTATCGAGACACACGGCCTTAGGCCGGACAGGCATGTGTAAGAGCGCGATCGTCAATCGAGGAAGGCATCAAACGCGGTTTTCGCCATGGTCCGAATTTTTTTCGCATAAGAGCCTCTCTTTCCATTATCTGTCTGTCGCGCTCGCACTCCGATCGCGGCTCACAGACGATGGCCGAGCTCAGGTGTGTCGGTGCGCCTTGGTCTTACGCGATCGTTCATTCATATTCTTCGGGACATTTCGAATTATTTTATGGGACATTTAATGTTTCTTGCTAATTTTTGATCCCATCATAGATTTTCAATAAATTGATATAGTAAATACGGAATAAATTTCACGAAATATTGAATCACGGGGATATACATAACACGAAATGAATGAATAAGAAACATCTAATTATTATTCCATTTATATTTAATTAAAATTCAGCGACATTATGGGTTCACATATTGGACATAAGTGTTAAATGCCCGATAAAATGATTAGAAAAATGTTTCGAATAAAATGGAAGAGTCGCCGCGGCCGGCAAAGACACACCGTCGCACTTACTCTCGACGCTCGTAGTGCAAGCACCGCGAGCGTGACGGACAGAACGACGAAAAGATGGGCTCTTATGCAAAACAAATTCGGACGATGATGAATTCCGCATTGATACCTTTCTCGGTCGTCGAACATGCTATCACACATGCTTGGATAGAAAGATAGAGACAAGGTATGCACTCGAATGCAGTGTTGTTGATATCCCGTGCCATAGTACGCCACAAAGATAACGAATTATACGACAGAGAAGGAAAGAAAGACACCTTCGTTATGCACGCATTAGTAAGTAATTCAGAAAATACCAAACTGTTATCAATAATTTATAAATATAATATAATGGTTGCATAAATTGTTGTAAAAAGGTATTTAGTTTCTAGAATTTCGATACATGTCAAAGCGTTTCTTCAAATTTTTACAAACTTTTTTTTAGTACATAATGAAATTGTTCTGTACAAAGGTCTTCCATGATAAAGTAAGCAAATTTTTAGGTCTGTCCGAAACGTGTGGTTATCAGCACTGTTAATAAATCTTTGTTACATGTTTTGCATTGAAACTTTACTATCTCTGATACCGAATCTCTAAATTGTTCCGTATCTGTTTATCCACAAAAAGGCATAAAAAATACAAAGATATCACTTGTACCAAGTACAAGAGGATGTGACTTTGGAATAGCTATCTGGTTAACATAAACTTCATTATACGAAGTATTTGAAATCGAACAAACGCGAGCAGGTACAAATTATTGTACAGCATCGACACGATACTATCGCTAAGTAAATATATTAAATTAACTAAATTTCCCAAAAAATGATGTCTCCTCATTTAATTAATAAATCTTTTTGGTGCTCGACTAAATGTACTTGGTGGCCCGCTTTTTACGAAGCTTGATGTCCAAAATGTAACGTTACAGATATTTGTACTCATTTCTAAATTAAGAACCTGGATGCATCTGAGTGGAAAAATTTAACAAATTAACAATCTAGATGTGCCTGAGAGAAAATTACACATGCATATTGCCATGTGTTTCAACGATTGATGATAACGTAAATTAAAAGGAAACGTCATGAGATATTTAGAGGATTTTCATTCAACACAATAAGAAGGCCGCTTTATACTGTGTTTCAACAACTCTTTTTTAATGTCGAACATCCCGAACTATTAAGGCTTATTTTTCACCATCGAACCTTCGTAAAAAGCGGGCCACCAAGTACATTTAATCTAGCAATAAACAGATTTATTCATTAAATGAGGAGAAATCCTTTTTTGGGAAATTTAGTTAGTTTAATATATTTACTTAGCGATAGCATCGTGTCGATGCTGTACACTAATTTGTACTTGCTCGCATTTGTTCGATTTCAAATACTTCGTATAATCAAGTTTATGTTAACGAGAAAGCTATTCCAAAGTCACATCCTCTTGTACTTGGCCTATACCTTTGCATTTTCGATGCTTTTTACTGATCAAAGTTTTACGGTAAATCAATTCATTATACTGGGTGTAACATATAATCGGGGACCTTTTTTCAGGATCGGTAGTACGCACCAAAAGGTGAAAAAAGGAACAAGGAAGTTAGGTCCGAAAATCACCCCCTATCGAGATACAATCCCATTTGTAAAAAATTTTTCAAAGTTATATCTCCGAAATGGTAAGTCGGAGAGCAGTGGTTTTAATTGCAATATAACCGGAAAAGATTAAAGTTTAAAAATAAAAATATAACTGCTTCGATTATTATCGTTACGTAACATTTTTATTTGTTTATAAAAAAACTTTGATTTATTCTATGATAACAGTTGATTAAGGGGCTATCCTAGTGTGAAAATTTGTTTAAATTGATTTTTTTTGTTTTCATTTTTTGGTAGTTCGATATGTCTAGAATGACATCCTAAAGTTTCAAAGTTGTATCTCAAATAGTTTTGCAATGGCAGCTCTCGAAGCGCCGTTGTTCGGAGGACAAAAATTATATAACGACGCACTTTCAAAAAGAGAAAGTTTCTCACGCTCATCGATGATTGGGGAGGTCTGTTTAGTCTAAGCACTGACTGTCACCAATCTTAGACGGAAAATCATGGCTTAGGCGGAAAAAGTAAAGATACAGTGAAATTGACCATTGCCATCAACAATAAACTTCAGAAATACTCGGTCTGGCTGTCACCAGGCATCAGGATGATGTAGATGCTATGTACAATGCAATTTGGGCTACATATTTTCAATTGAGTTCAACAGACAAATATCCGATGCACGACTATTGCCCGGCTGGCGCGGAGAGCATGTATAAATACCGTCGCGCGCAGGCCGAAGGACTAGATACGGTAAGGTTTCAACACGATTATTTTCCGCTAGCTCCACAAATTCAAGAAGTTCTAAAGCCAGTATATTCGGATCTAAGCTGACGAGAATTATTAGACAGGTGCAACGGGAGCAACACCCAGAACAATAATGAAAGCTTGAATGGCTTGCTTTGGCACTTCGCTCCAAAGCACCTCCACAGCGGTGTGAAACTATACAACTGTTAAATTTTGTTGCAGTGACTATATTTAGTGATGGTTTTAAAGCCGTCTTAAGAATCATGCAAGTTATGGGAGTAATCATTGGCTCTGCGGCCAAAAAATATGCCGAAAATCGCGATGAAAGCAGAATCCGGCTAGCCGAGAAACGCTATGAAGAGAGTTCAAAAGAGTTTCGAACAGCTAGGAGGATAGCTGCTACAGCGCAGCAGGCACTTTTCGAAGAAGAGGAAGGTTCCTTATACGGGTCTGAGATAGCAGATTAATGGTAAGTATGAAAATAGTTGCGTTATAAGAAAAAAATCTGTAGTTAAAGCTTTAAACGTGTTTTTCTCAGAACGACA
Organism: Mimumesa dahlbomi; assembly: GCA_917499265.3. NCBI lineage: Eukaryota > Metazoa > Arthropoda > Insecta > Hymenoptera > Crabronidae > Mimumesa > Mimumesa dahlbomi. The sequence continues at coordinate 788,939 of OU824118.1, read as the reverse complement.
TTTCTCAAATTTGCTGACACTCTAACTCGAATGCAAATCATAGAATCATCTTGAAATTTTTTGAGCATACTCAGTACATGTTTTCCTATACGATGACCCTCCAGTTTTTCATTTGAACAAAAATTGTCAATTTGCCATGCAAAAAACGGCCAATTTTTCGGGAAAAATTCAACATTTTTTTTCAATACTTCGCCATTTTGTGAATTTTTAATATTTTTTCAAACCCAAGCCTCATCGTAGGGGAAATATCTTCTAGTTTAACAGGCATTTTGTATTTTTTTATTTCAGGTACTCTAAAGGCGCCAATCGTGTCAGCAGTTGAGGAACTTTTTTTTTGACCCTAGATAGATTGCGCATAACTCTGCCAAATTTAAATATGTTTACCTAAAAATATTCAAGTTTTAACAAATTTGATGCAATAGTTTTTATTTTATAAATTCCAGAAAATCGCCTAATTTTTCGCATGTCACACTAGGATAGCCCCTTAAGGGGGGCGCCTTGTGTAAACCTCTGAAAATAAGACAATTTTCCGGAATTTTTTCTAAAGAAATGGCTGATAGATCTTCCTATTTTTTTTGTATATTATGTACAATGTTTCGAGAGTTAAAAAATATTTTTTTATTTAGAACTATAAGTTAATTTAAATCAAATGACGATTGTCCTCCAGTAGCGTCGGCGATGAGATGCGTTAACGGCGTGCAGTGTAGGCCCTCTGGTTTTTATCATGGATCAAAAAGATAAGAAAATTTGTTTTTTTAATAAAATTACGCTATGGATATACCTAAAACCGATAAATAAAAGTGCAAAATTAATCGTTTTATGCGGTTCTCATGAATAAGTTGCGTTTTTCACGGAAATTTTAAGTGTTTAGTATGTATTAACCATTATTTAAATAACTGATATCATCAAACGAATAGGTATATCTAGAGGTAAATTCAGTTATCTATATATATGTAAAGCGGAAACATGATCGAACAAAAATTTTTTTAGTTATGCTGCACGCCAACTTGAAAAATTTAATTTTAAGGAAAACGCGTTTAAAGTTTTCGATACAAAAAAAAACAAGTTTCTGGATGCTTACCGCTCTTTGATGCTAATCAGCTATTCCTGGCACATACAGTTGACCCTCCGATTGTTCAAAGAATTCATTTTCTGCGAGTAACATCATCCTACGAACTGTTCGAGCCTCTTTGCTACTGCTCAGGCTTCGACCTCCCTGCCTGCTCAGTCGCTCTCTATCGCACGCATCGGCGAAAAATTTGCTTTGTTGACCAATTTTGATTTCTAGTTTGTCCATTATCTTGAGTACTGCAGAATATTCTTCATTAAATATCCCTGCAGCTATATATGCAGCGACTTCAATTATTTTTATGCCTGAGTGCAAGTGTGTTGGCGATAAATGCCAGACAGTCGAGTTAAAACTTTCGTTTTGATTTTGTGTGTGTCCTCCTAGACACCTTTCGAGCAAATCTCGTTTGGATAAATCTATATAAATTGGTAATAAATGTTTTTGCAAGTCAGAGTGCAATGGTCAAATTCATTTAATTTTCCAGTAGCCTCAGCAATGCGCCACTTGCACCAGCTGTCTGCTCCCGCTAGACAATTTTCATAGATGGGTTACTCAATTGTGGAGCATACATGGTAATAGGTTGCAATCACAGATTTTACCATGTTATCCACGCTATCGATATTCCTTCGAATAGCTAAGCCGTAATATGTTATCAATTTTTTTATAAGACTATCCGTCAATTTGCCTTTCCCTCCAAGTTTCTCGTTCTTCTTTACATTCCTTAGGCGACTACCCATTCTCTTCTCCACATGTCCTATGCACTCACTTTTGACAACTTTAAAATCATCGTCATAAGAATTTAAATCAATGATAGCTTTGAACGTTTTTGTGTCTCCACCACCGATATAATTTAACGCGCCACAGAGCCCGGCGCACCGTTAGGTCGCGCAAGTCAAAGTTCTCTGCAATTCCATAAATACTTCGAATTTCGTTACGAACCTTTAGGATTATATTCTTTAAATGTAGTATTATAGAATCAATAAATAAAAAAAAAATATATTTTTTTGACCCGTTACACAAGGCGCCCCCCTAACAACTTGAGAAAGTTTCGCATAATGCGTCAAAACTTGCTTTTCGAAGACAGCCTAAAAAAAGATTAACATTATTATACGGTTTCGGCGTAAAAAATTGTTAAACGCCGTTACATTGCCGTGCTACCGACGAACCTAAAGCTACTGACGACAGCTGATCCACATCTTTCATATGTTTTCGAGCCGCCATGAGACACACACGAATGTAGAATACAATGCATGATCCACAAAAAGGCATAAAAAATGCAAAGATATAGGCCAAGTACAAGAGGACGTGACTTTGGAATTGATTGCTTATTAACATAAATTTCATTACACGAAGTATTTGAAATGAAATAAATGTGAGCAAGTACAAATTATTGTACAGCATCGACACAATAGTGTCGCTAAATAAATTATTGTACAGCATCGAGACAATCGTGTCGCTAAATAAATATATTGAATTACCTAAATTTTCCAAATAATTATTTCTCCTCATTTGATTAAACATTCTATTTACTGCTCGATTACTGTACTTGGTGGCCCGCTTGTAAATAATTTTTTGGATTTCACTTCATTCGTAGAATTATGTATACTTGCAAACTGCAGTATTGTTTCCATTAAGATACTCGTTATTAAAGACATTTTGTTAATGAGCAACCGATTCGAATGTGAAATCACCTAGTACTTGGCTCATATCTTTGCATTTGTTATGCTTTTAGCGGAAAAAGTATTCATAAATATATTGGGTTGTTCGGAAAGTAATTTCATTTTTTTTGGTGGAAATGAAACACGATTTCCTTAGAGTGTTTAAATATTTTTTGGAATTATAACCTAGTACTTGGCTCATATCTTTGCATTTTTTTTGCTTTTAGCGGAAAAAGTATTCACAAATATATTGGGTTGTTTGGAAAGTAATTTTGTTTTTTTTTGGTGAAAATAAAAGACGATTTTCTTCGAGTGTTTAAATACTTTTTGGAATTATAATATATTCTCCGTTTTGGTCCAATACCTTTTGCCATCTTTTTGGTAGAAGCATGATTTCAAGCTCATAAAATTTTTTACCTTTTTTGGCAATATACTGATCCAAATCATTTTTGACGTCCTCATTTGAAGTAAAGGTCTTGCTGTTTAACAAATTTTTTAGAGACCGGAAAAAATAATAATCCGAAAGTGCACGATCTGGAGAATATGATGGATGTAGTATTACATCCCATCCAAGCTGTAAAAGCTAGTGGAAAATTCACAAACTTGTATGAGGTCGCGCATTATCTTCGTGCAACACTATACCTTTTATATTGATCAATTCTGGACTTTTCTGTGTGAGTGAATTTGTCCAATTGATGACAATACACTTCAGAATAGATCCTACAATTATCCGGTAGAAGCTCAAAAAGAACGATTCCCTTAAAATCCTACCAAATAGGCAGCATCACCATTTTTTGGTGAATATCGGCTTTCGAATTGTTTTCAGCCGATTTATTTTTTTAAATCCATGATTTCTTGCGTTTGATACTGTTGTTGATAACCCATTTCTTATCCTCAGTGATGTTTGAAAAGCAAATCACAGACTTCAATGCGACGGAGCAAGCTTCTTTCTGTAGGATCATGCGCAACCAATATATCGAGTTTTGAAATTAAACCAAGACGTTTCAGATGATCATGAAGGGTCGAATTCAACAAATTTAATCTCTCAGCGATGTCAGGAGTTGTTATTCGGCGGTTTGCATTAATCAATGCCCTTATTTTGTTTTCATCAATTTGAATTGGTCTTCCAGAACCTGGTGACTATTCAAGATCAAAAATGCCGGAACAAAATTTTGCAAATCAATTTTGCCACAGCATTCTATCAATACATCTTCTCCATACTCATCGAGTATTTTTTCTCGCTGAAACAGTACTTTTACCTTTTTCTTAGTAAAAAAAAGTAAAATATGTCAAAAATGCTGCTTTCGACTTTCCATATTTGATAGGGCAGCAAATAAAAACTATTAGGCAGAACCAAACAAACTTTTTCACGAACAATCCTTGTTACATTAGCTATAAAAATATATAATAACAATGCGGCTTAAGTGTGAAGTTAGCTGTGAAAAAATAAAATTGAGTCTTATGTTGGAAAAAACGAAATTAAGTTCCGAACAATCCAATATTTAGGAAACCTTCCTCTTTTAAGACATAAAGACGCAGTAAATCGAAATTTCTTAGAGTCTTACAAGAACCATTTTAACCCTAAAAAGTATTGTACTTGAGCTACGTCAATATTTCAGAATTATCATTTTCGTCCAATTGCAATGAAACGCTCTCTGAAACGTTAAAGTTGGTACCTTCCTGATCGATCTTATCGTAGTTTAGATGATATGACTTTTTAAATAAAGCCTTCATTAAACTCTCCCTGTAAGTTGAAAAATTATCTCCAACAGATAACATATAATAAAATCTATGTTGCCGGTAGAAAAATTATCGTCGCATGTATGAAATATGACTAACTTCACGCTGCGAGACACGGATGACGGAATTATGAAAAATATGACTAACTTCACGATACGGACAGGAGACGGAAAAAGAAGAAGGCGATGTGGACAGGGCGACGGAGGAGGAGAAGACGACGTGTCTGACAAAAATCACGACTTTTTAGGTCACAACATCTCGTAACTGGCTTGACGAATTTTTTCGTAGTTAGTCTTAAATTACTCGTATCGACGCCACCTTTCCGAATCATATCATATTTTATGGAAAATTTGCTGTTTTAATGCCGTTTGAATACCCCGAAATCCCCGATCTAATCTTTCCGGATAAGATACAGGTCTGTCGGCCGAAGGCTCATGCACTTGCTAATCGAGGACTCTTGTACTTGGCCCGAGACAAGGCCTTGTCTCTTGATAGAATGCGTGAGAGATTTTTCAATTTAGTCACTTGGACAATTGACAATCTTTCACGCATACTTTTATGATAGGTGTGGATCAGCTGACGTCAGTAGTATTAGGTTCGTCGGTAGCACGGCAATGTAACGGTGTTTAACAAATTTTTACGCCGAAACCGTATAATAAACTGAATCCTTTTTTAGGCTGTCTCCGAAAAGAAAGCCTTGACGCATTATCCGAATTTTTCTCAAGCTGTTAATCAACCGCTATCATAGAAAAAATCAAAGTTTTTTTTATAAACAAATAAAAATGCTACGTAACGGTAATAATTGAAGCAGTTATATTTTTTTTAATAAACTTTGATCTTTTTCGGTTATATTGCAATTAAAACCACTGCTCTTCGTCTTACCATTTCGGAGATATAATTTTTTTACAATTTTTTGCAAATGGGGTTGTACCTCGATAGGGGGTGATTTTCGAACCCAACTTTATTGGTTTTTATTCACCTTTTGGTACGTACTATCGATTCTGAAAAAAGGTCCCCGATGATATGTTACACCCTGTATATGTTTTGTATAATTCTCACTACGGAGTACCACTTTGGAAATACATTTCTGAATGTCCGTTACATTGTTTCTTCATTAGCTTCCGACAATTATGCACAGTCTGACAAATGAGGTGCTACTGATGCGCGATTATAATTTGACAGAATTTATTAAGCTTCTCTGCGCAATATCTCTCATGCGTTGTATTGGTTTTGGTCCTGCGTGTTCGTCATCGGATATACAGGGTGTCCCAAAATTATGCGGCAAGCGGGAACAAGCAGATTGTTTATAACAAAAGAAATCGAAAATTCCTTTACTTTTTTTGATTTGAAGCCCCGTTTTGGAGATACAAGCTTCCAAAATATCGTGGTCTGACTTCCGGCCCGCGCGGTTCGAGCATCAGCTGGAGGCATATACGCGAGAAAAGTATAGACGCGCGGTTAGCGGGGAGAGGGGCACAGCTGTCGTTCGGCGAAATCTCAGCTGAGCGTCGATGGATACCCCTCTCCCCGCTGACCGCTCGCCAATACTTTTCTCGCGTATATGCCTCCAGCTGATGCTCGAACCGCGCGGGCCGGAAGTCAGACCACGATATTTTGGAAGCTTGTATCTCCAAAACGGGGCTTCAAATCAAAAAAAGGTAAAGGAATTTTCGATTCCTTTGTTATAAACAATCTGCTTGTTCCCGCTTGCCGCATAATTTTGGGACACCCTGTATGTACATATAGGGTTCCCGACAAAGCGTTCTCCCATGCAACGTGATCGGTTTCTTTGATCCGGCCGACGAATGTTTTATATGAAATTTACACCAGCTGCGTGATAAACCTATGTGAACCTGGCACCCGACGTTTAATTTTTTTTATTTTCTTAACTAGGATGGATTAGAAGAATTTTTTAATCGTAAACCACAGTATTTCGAACATACTGTTCGCAAATATTTCTATATTATCGATTACGAAAATTAGAAAATTAATTAACGTCACAAATCACTTAATAATTTCAAACATTTTATCGCAGTTTATTGACTATCACACGTTCTCGATTACAAAATGAAAATGCGAAATGCCTCGTCAATGAGTTAATAAACAAAAATTTATTTGCAATTCGATAAAGCGAGTGTTTATATTGAATCACGCTAACCACATGTATTTCTTTTTTCTCTCAATAACTCTGCAGTAGCTTCAATTAAAGTAATCAATTTCAGTTTGTCTGAACAATTCTATTCATGCAATGATTTCGTCGTCCCTTAATTTATCCTGTATTAACATTAATATTTTATTAAATATGTAGATGAACAAGGAACACAGTATCTTTCTTTCTCATCAAACTATTTCTTCATGTTCCAAATAAATGTTTCTACAGTGATAATGATGTTTCTTTTGATTAATGAATCAGCTGAAGCAAGGGGAAGGTTTAGGCTAGGTCATAATCTCGACCGCTTTTTTTTTTAAATAGAGACCTTTGCTATTGCTTATACGTATATTACCAAATCAGGAGTCAATACATTTTTTTCAGAACACCGAGAAAATCAGATTAAAATGCATGCTTCTGATCCTCCGTGCTCTTTGATGTCTTTCAGCTAATGACTTGTATTTTCTGGTCAAAAGAGGAGAAAAATCGGCCGACAGACAGCGTGGCGGGGGAAGTTCAATAAACATGAAATACGTGCGATTGTAGTTTATATTGAACAAATTCCGTAGTTGTCGAACGTTGTATGCAGTTCAAAGAACATCATCGATTCATCGAATACAACATCTCGAGAATTATGTATGTCTAGCTAAAAATTGTTCAGTTAATTAATTAATTAATAGCGATTAAAATCTGAGATTCCTATGTTGGTTGTAAATTGTATAGTTTTTTGTTTTTAAAAACAATTTCAAAACATGGAATCGTAATTTTCCAGCGAATAGGTTTCATTATTTTATTATTTTTACACATTTTTTAGTCGCCAGAATATTAGGAGGGGCAGTGTGAAAAACACGGAAGAATTAGCAGAGTATATTTGTACGGCAATAGTTTAAGATACCGCTAAGAAATCAATTTTCTTCACTTCTAGCACATTTTCTTTCAACACTTCACACCGATGTCTTAGATCATAAATAGTTCAAGTGTCCCTTCACAGAATGAAAAAGAAACGGTTTAAAATTTAAATACAATTCATCCGTTGTTTAATATTTCGTATCCATTTCAGACTACAAATTTTTGAGTAAGCTACCACTTCTGTTTGCACATTTTTTCACAGTTATTTGCATTTAAAGTCTAAGTAGTTGGTAACATAACGCAATTTAAAAAGCGATTTACACATAAAAAATAACGAAAATATATTTAAGTTTATTAAGATGCGTCTCAAACATTATTATTGTTATTATCAATTTTAAGTTCACACAGAAATACGGGAAAATTTGCCCACGAAAATTGTATTACGGGGCCGTCCCACACTAGCGGTTCAGGTCTTATGAAATTCCCTGCACACCCGCAAAGGGGTGAAGATGGTGATGCAGCGGCTTCTGGTGTCAATAACACTGACAATTTTCACCCTATAATCCCTGTGTCGCTATTTACCACTATCCTATGGCATTCTATAGTGTGGTGGCATAATTAAGGGGCTATCCTAGTGTGACATGCGAAAAATTAGGCGATTTTCTGGAATTTATAAAATAAAAACTATTGCATCAAATTTGTTAAAACTTGAATATTTTTAGGTAAACATATTTAAATTTGGCAGAGTTATGCGCAATCTATCTAGGGTCAAAAAAAAAGTTCCTCAACTGCTGACACGATTGGCGCCTTTAGAGTACCTGAAATAAAAAAATACAAAATGCCTGTTAAACTAGAAGATATTTCCCCTACGATGAGGCTTGGGTTTGAAAAAATATTAAAAATTCACAAAATGGCGAACTTTTAAAAAAAAATGTTGAATTTTGCCCGAAAAATTGGCCGTTTTTTGTATGGCAAATTGACAATTTTTGTTCAAATTAAAAACTCGAGGGTCACTGTGTAGTAAAACATGTACTGAGTATACTCAACAAATTTCAAGATGATTCTATGATTTGCATTCGAGTTAGAGTGGCCACAAATTTTAGAAATGTTGTTTTTAGAAAAACACGTTTAACACGTTCCCACCGGCGGCCTTATTTGTAGTACTCGCCATCGGACGGTGCTCTAATTCACAGTTGGTCCCATCGGGCAGCGCTATTGTGAACTTAATCGCACATCGCTCATTCACTTTGGCATGCAATTTGAGAATTAGCGTGTTGCATATTTATACTACGCAACTAATAAGTAGTGCCCCGCGAGCTAGAGAGTTAGGGGGAGGGGGGGGGGGGGACTGTCGCTCGCACTTCCTATTCCCGCCACAACCATATGTCGCTAGTCGTCTGGCAATTCAAACCACATGAGAGGCGCCAACGTATTTCGAACGTATTTAAATTGTTGCCGAATATAAATACTTTTCAATTGTGGAGGTTAGCGAACTATAGTTTGTAATTTGCTTCTGGCATCAAGAGTCTTAAATTGTTTTTCTTTAAAAAATTCTCCCGTACAAAGTAGCCAAAATATAACTCGCGCTAATTGAAATTTCGATTCATATAGCGATTGTTCTTATGGTTATGTTGCTTCTTATTTTGAGATTTTCATGTAAGTAATATCGAATTTTTGTAAAAATTTATTTTTATTATTATTTGTATTACGATACTTTATTACGACCCATTAGAACGTCAAATAAGCGTTTAGAAATGAATGATTCATCAGATGAATCTATAGACATATTTTATCGAAGAAAAAGTGTATGTACAACCTCTCAATTACACTTCAGATGAAGACGAATTAGGATCGGAAGGTAATCTTGTCGATTTTTCATATAATGGATCAAGAGACAAGGTCTTGTCTCGGGCCAAGTACGAGAGAAGACTCTTGACTCTATTCCGGAAAGATTAGATCGGGGTTTTCGGGGTATTCAAACGACATGAAACCGGCAAATTTCCCCAAAAGTGCGATGATATTCTTAGAGGCAGCGTCGAGACGAGTCGATTGAGACTAATTACAAAGACATTGGGCAAGCCAGTAACGAGATATTTAATGTCAAAAGTACGTCTTTTTTATGTAATAAGTCGTCTGCTTCGTCTTTTCCAGTGTCACACTTTCGACTATGCGAGTTCTGTCGGTGTCAAACCGAACTAACAGATTTTCATACCATGCGACGATAATTTTTCTGTCGGTAATATAGATTTTTATATGTAATCTGTTGGAGACAAGCGAGAAAAATCAAGAAACAAGGTCTTGTCTCTGGCCAAGTACAATCAACAGCATAAATGGTTTCAGTGCGAGGTACGGGGTGCGCGCGGGTATCCACAAGTGTTAATGCTTGTTTCACCTCAGTGATTTTCGTGCCCTCTCTTTCTAATAATTCGTTTCTCTCTCTGACGTGTGTCGCAACATAGTAACAAGTGATAACAACTACTTCATTTCTTTCTTTTCGTCGCTCCGTTGCACTCATTCTATCGAGGCACACGGTCTTAGGCCGGACAGGCATGTGTGAGAGCGCGATCGACAATCGAGGAAGGCATCAAACGCGGGTTTCGCCATGGTCCGAATTTTTCTCGCATAAGAGCCTCTCTTTCCTTTATCTGCTGTCGCGCTCGCACTCCGATCGCGGCTCACAGACGATGGCCGAGCTCACAAAGGTGTGTCGGTGCGCCTTGGTCGTACTCGATCGTTCATTCGCATTCTTTTGGACATTTCGAGTTATTTTATCGGACATTTAATATTTCTTGTGTAGACGTTCTCACGACTCTTGCTGTTTTCCCGAGTCGGGACAGTTCGAGTGGTTCAAGTGCCTAGAGCTGGAATTTGGGAAAGCGCGTGACAAATCAGACCACCCTGACAAAGTCACGCGCTTTCAAGCGAGGACGAGTGCATATAAGGAGATGCACTATGTATCTCAGGACAGTACGCTTTGACTTTTGTTTTCGAATAGATCTTTTCTACACTTTACTCGTCCGAGTCTTTTACTTCACTATCCTTGACTTTCCTGACATTACTTTTAATCATTTCCTTCTATTACCTTTTCCTTAATGATAATCTTTACTATCGCTTTCCTTACCCTTTCCTGTTTCTCCGATCTATGCCCTACAAATTTTTCAGAAGTGGGATCGGAACTTTTTGCGCAGTTTGTGAATCGCGACTGTGAATTTATACGCTAGCGACGTCAGTGATAAAGTTTTGTGACGGGCGTATTTGTGTTTGTGACGTTATTGGTGTTAAAGACGTTTAATTGTACGTGTTACAGACTCGGACATTTTTTTTCCTCTTCATCTTTTGTTTTATTGAATTTTGTGGCGGTCATTTTTATTGTATTTGAGATGTCGCAAAGGCCGAAAAGATATTTGAATGAGTTAACCATTGCGGAACTCAAAGAACTTTTGCGTGAGAGGGAACTGCCACTTTCCGGCACGAAAAACGAATTAGTCGCTCGACTTTTAGTAGCCGATGGTGATATTGAAGAAACGTTATTTGCGGAAGACACCCGCGAAATGGCTGGTGCCAATTATTCGGTCCCCGAAGAAGTGGTCTGTCCACCTGTGACACCGTTGGTGGAGAAGGTACCGTTGCACGCCCAGAGGGAAATAGAATCTCTTCGGAGGGAAACCGAACTTCTTCGTAGAGAATTAGAAGTTGGTCGGCGCGAGAGAGAATTGATGGCTACACCACGTAGCGAAAATATCAGTTCGTTCAGTATGCAGTCTTCTGTTAGTGCGCAGACTATCGCTGATTTATTGAGTGAGTTTTCCGGAGAGGAAGATACGTTCGAAATATGGAAACAGCAAGCCATGCTGTTACGAGACACGTATCATTTAGATGAGGGATCAATGAAGATCCTTATTAGCCAACGCTTACGTGGATAGGCGTTAAAATGGTTTCATTCTAAACCGGACCATTTATCGCTTTCAGTTTCACAGCTATTTATGAAAATGAAAGTAATGTATGACCATCGCCCGAACAAGCTCCGTCTCCGAAGAGACTTTGAAAACCGTATTTGGCAGAAAAATGAGCCATTTTCTGATTATCACCACGATAAGGTGATTTTGGCGAATCGGGTTCCGATCGACGGTGATGAACTTGTGCCGTATTTAATTGATGGTATTCCCGATTACCATCTGCGAGATCAAGCAAGGATGCATCGATTTCGGACGGAAGATGAATTGTTGGAAGCTTTCCGAGACATCATGCTCTATTCCGACGGTCGAACGCTTCGAGATCGGAATGATTTTAAGAAGACTGTGGGCGAAAGGCCTCCGGTAAGAGGTTTGTTACCGCGCACTGCTAGTCCACGTTGTTCAAATTGCAATGGGCTGGGACACCTGGAGAGGACCTGTATGAGACCGAAGCGCGAATGGGGTTCGTGTTTCCGATGCGGCAGCCGACAACACCAGATCCGCAATTGTCCTCAAACTGCTACACCTGCACCTGCACCTGCACCAGGGACCTCGACACATGCGGTTCAACACCAGACTTCCGAAAACCCATTTATGATACCCATAAATTTTTCCACTGAAAACGATGAAGGTATTCTCCACAATTACGCGATTATGGCTTTATTAGATTCAGGTTCGCCGGTTAGTTTGATTAAAAGAAGCTTATTACCACCGCGCTCATATTCCGCTTCCTTTTTAAATAATAGTTTGTATTGCGGTCTCAATTCCTCACCGTTAATTATTCAAGGAATATTTCAACGAGATATTGAAATCAATGGAATTATTCAAAATGTCAAATTCTTTGTTGTTCCGGATAGTACGATGTCATGTCTCGCGTTGTTGGGTAGAGACTTTATTTCTTCGCCATTAATTAAAATATCCATGGGGCCTAATGTCGAAATTTCAAGACGCGAACCGGAAGTTATTCCAGATGAGAACATTAATTTTGTAAATCAAATCATGCAAATTGAGCATGTTTCACCGCCGTATAATAACACTGAGGAGTTGAATATTGGTTCACAGGCTGATTTTAATACTTGTAAGGAATTACAAAATCTTTATCGGACTGAGTATGTCGAACGTTCGCCGAGTGATGAACAGATTCCACCAAGCGAGGTGCAAATGTCCATTTTATTAAAATCCGAAGTCCCGGTTAGTTTCCGTCCGCGTCGTTTATCATTTGCGGATAAAGAAAAATTGCGCGCGATACTTGATGATTTATCGAATGAGGGAATAATTAGATCAAGTAACTCACCGTATGCTAGTCCAATAGTGCTGGTACGGAAAAAGAATGGGGAAGCCCGGTTATGCGTCGATTACCGTGAATTGAATAAGATAACTGTACGAGATTGTTACGTATGAATCGTATGATTCTCATGAAAATTTCTCATCGTTGAATTTTCTCTTGGCGACACCCAGACGCTTAGTCCCCTTTTTCAAACGTAAACAGGATACGATATACATATAGCCCTTGGCCTCTGGTCTAGGGCCCGCGGATAGCTACACTTTCGACCCCATGTAATAAGGAAAACTCGAAAGCGAGGGTCTTGCTTGCCACGTAATTCCAGCCGTTTCCAACTGTCTTTCATACAGCATTTTTACTCCCACTATAGGATAGATTTTCTAGAATTTTCAATTCCCCACTACTTTTTCGACCTATATAAGGGCCACGAAAATGCGTATCTTCGGGTTACTCACAGTACGACGCTTGAGCATTACACTACGAGATTAGGCCCAGTTCCTTTTCGAGTTTTCTTTAACCTTCGGAAGATTAGTCTGTCCATTGGCAATTCAACTCTTGGTCGGAGTTCCCCCGTTCAACTCACGTTAGAGTCACTCGCGAACTAGTTCGGAGTCATCTTATTGTGAAGTCTCGTCAACCGTCACTGCCCAAGGGTAAACACTTAGAGCTTTTCAATAATTATTCTACTTTCTTCAATTCATACACAATACACTTAACATACATGTATATATATTCGATTGAAAGAATATACTTGTAACATTTTACTAGAAACATAAAATTCGAGTAAAGAATAATTTCTAGAAATTAAAACCTTTCCTCTCGAAACGAATTTAAAACATAATCGAGTAACGTACCCACAAATTATTTCACTCTAACCGCTCGGAGTGAAACAAAAGTTACGAGAGTTTATTATTTTACGACCTTACCGTAGCAGGTCAAAATCACGAACAACGGGTATCGGACTGTGTGTGCCTTTCGGCTTACTTTCCGTGCCTGTGCGACCACTTGCCGTCCTAGCAAGTGCATCGTTATTAACCAGAGAGTAGCACCTTGCAGTCCACCTGTAAGTACATCTACCTCGGGGTATCACCTTACCTTAAAATCTAATTAACCACTCTAGAGGCCAGCGCCCTACGGTTTATGCCGTAGGCTCATCTGGGTCTAGATTCCTTTCAACACCGATTCACGTCCAGCGCCCTACAGTTTATGCTGTAGGTTCATCTGGCTTGTATCACTCCTAAGATCCTTGCACACCTGAGTGAATGCCAGCGCCCTACGGTTTATGCCGTAGGCTCATCTGGATTCATTCTTCCTCGATCTTAACCACTCTGGAGGCCAGCGCCCTACGGTTTATGCCGTAGGCTCATCTGGGTTCAGATTCCTTTTTAACCGATACAAGACCAGCGCCCTACGGTTTATGCCGTAGGCTCATCTGGATTGTGTCATTCCTGAAATCCTTTCGCACCTGAGTGAATGCCAGCGCCCTACAGTTCATGCTGTAGGCTCATCTGGATTCATTCATCCTCAATTTTAACCGCTCTGGAGGCCAGCGCCCTACGGTTTATGCCGTAGGTTCATCTGGGTCTGGATTTCACTCATTCCAATACAAGGCCAGCGCCCTACGGTTTATGCCGTAGGCTCATCTGGGTTGTATCTCTCCCTACCTCAATTCAAGGCCAGCGCCCTACGGTTTATGCCGTAGGCTCATCTGGGTTGAATTAAATACCATTTCCTAGATCATACGTCGATTTGTAGCTCCCACTACCATTGACGTACGATACCCCCTGCTACAGTTAGGTCAAGGAAGCGACGAAACCAACGTCTCGTCGCGTCTATTCCATAACGCTCGCCGGCCACGTTCTAGAAACCAGCCCGGCTCGTAACAAACTGGTGACAGCGGTGGGATACTCACCATTGTTTTTCATTTATTTTTTCGAGTCAGAAAGGTTAATTAAAGGCTGAAAAATGGCCACAGCAAATAGTACCAGTATTATGAGTAATGCCGATTCTTCTAATTGGATTGCTCTCCAAAATTGTGTACAACATGCGACACAAGGAATTTCTTCATTTGACGGAGAAAACCCCTCTTTGTCCACATTCGCGCAAGAAGTATCAAACGGATTAGCTTTGATTCCACCAAACACTGAATCCCAATATCTCGCGATTGTACTGACAAAACTTAAAGGTTCCGCGAGAATCTGTGCTCAGGCCGCGAAGTTTACAAACGTAGAGGGATTACTAAAAACTTTAAAGAAACGGTTCGCACCAGGCAGAAGTTTTTCTTCATTTCAATCAGAAATCGACAGATTAAAGATTCGAGAAGGCGAAAGCTTACGAAAATATATTGACCGAACGGCAAAACTATTGTACTACGCACAAGCAGCGGCCAGAGATCGCTACAGTAACCACTTACAAGAAGTTCTTGAAGAACTAGAACAAGATACAATAGAGAATTTCATTGACGGACTTCCAGAGAAAATTGGATGGAGGTTAAGCATGAGTAATGCGAAATTAACGACATTGGAGGACACCTTCGATGCAGTAATGAAGATTGAAAGACGTCTACGAAATAGAAGAAATCTGACTGTGGAAGAATCTCCAGAGAGAACACCGAGATCGGATTATAGGCGCGAAAATCATTCTCCCCGACGTTATGAACGTCGGTACGTATCTTATCCTCAGTCTCCAAGTCCAGTCGATAGATATCGACACAGAGGAAGAAGTCATTCCGGATCTGATCAAGAAATTGAAGAACGAAGATTCAGGACTTCTGCATTCCCGGTTCGACGGAGGTCAACACCACGAACCCCGTCGCCCCACTCAGATGTATCCGAACATGGAGAACACAGCGGGGAACGTAATACCAGATTCCGAAATCCTGCCAGACTCTTCTGCTATAGATGTGGAGTCAAAGGGCACGATGGAAAATACTGTAGGGAGAGATTAAAATCACCCCATTTCGAGTTATCTCATTCAATGAAAGCTTTAACTTGTGATGAAGGGACTTCAAAACCAATAAAGGCTATAGCTTACCATAATGATACAGTACAATCAAGGAAAGATTTAAACTTCCACGACGCTCATCGTACCGACGAGGCGGTGAGCAAGCAAAACGCAACTCGTCCAAAAACAGTAACGTTCGCGAGGAACGAGCAGAGAGGCAGCTCGTCAAGGAAGTATCCAGCCCGCGAATACGAATCAAGGTCCCGGAACTGGAAACGGGAACGGGAGAGTTTATAATTGACGGAGGAGCCTCAGTCAATTTGATCATCTTAAAAACCTTGGGAGAAAGATCAGAAGTGATCTCACGTGATGAAATCGAGATCACTGGACTTTCTTCTACACCAATTCGAACCCTTGGTACAACGATTCTACAGCTCGACGGGACGCCAGCACTGTTTTATGTCGTAAAACACTTACCGATACCCGTCGACGGTCTCATCGGCAGCCCATTCCTGTTACAAGAGGAGGCTGAAATATCGTATTTCCACCGTACCGTTGTACTTCGGGACAAACCTACACGACCATTGAAATTTACGAATTTCAATGAATATGACCAAATCCAGAAATCTACTTCAAAGACAAAACACTGCATTCCAGGAAGAACGATGCAACAAATCTCCGTTCGAGTTGCAAATACCAACATTAAGGAAGGTTTCTTACCACGAATTAAAACTCCGAAGAAATTGTACATTGGCAATGCAGCTGTAACGAATAGACAGGGTGAGTGTCAAGTCCTTGCCTATAACACCGATACAAAAGACGTAGAATTCGACCTGGAACCACAACACTTAATACCTTACGAATTAAACAGCTCATCGGACGAAGAATACTACCTGCAAAATGATCCACCGGTAATCAATAAACGAGATAGAATTAATCAAATTCAGAAAATTTTGCGCATGGATCATTTAAACTCTGAAGAAGTTAATCACGTGTTAGATTTGATTAAAGATTTTCCTGACAGTTTCTTTTTACCTGGAGATAAACTAGGGAAGGTTTCAGATTTCGAACACTCCATTCACACCACTGATGATATTCCTATCAATACCAGACAATATCGTTATCCGACCATACACCAAGCAGAAATTCAAAAACAAGTCGGTGCTATGCTTTCGGAGGGTATTATAACACCTTCCAAGTCACCATACAATTCACCCCTGTGGATTGTACCGAAGAAACCAGATGCGGACGGTAACAAACGTTGGCGCATGGTAATTGACTTCAGAGCTCTCAACGATAAAACAATAGGAGACCGGTACCCTCTTCCACAGATAACAGAAATTTTGGACCGTTTAGGCGGAGCAAAATATTTCTCAGTTTTTGATCTAGCAAATGGTTTTCATCAAATACCAATGAATCCAAAAGACCGAGAAAAGACTGCTTTCACCACACCATTTGGACACTACGAATTCTCGAGAATGCCATTTGGATTAAAAAACGCACCACCGACATTTCAACGCCTCATGGATCAAGTTTTAACTGGACTCCAAGGCACGGAACTATTCGTTTACCTGGATGACATCGTGGTTTATTCATCATCACTTCAAGAACACGCAGTTAAGGTCAGAAAATTATTGAACCGGCTTAAGGAACATGGTTTAACATTACAAACAAACAAATGCGAATTCCTACGCAAGGAAGTAGGATATCTTGGACATATAATTTCCTCGGAAGGAGTAAAACCCGACCCGAAGAAATTACACGCAGTCAAAGATTTTCCAGTACCGAAATCACAAAGGAATATTCAACAATTTTTGGGACTTGCCGGATACTATCGTCGTTTTATTCAAGATTTTTCAAAGAAAGCCAAACCGTTGGTGAATCTTTTGGGAAAAGGAATCCGCTTCAATTGGACAAAGGATCAACAGCAAAGCTTCGAACAATTACGAGATGAATTATGCCAACAGCCAATTTTACAATTTCCTGATTTTAACAAACCATTTATAGTAACAACCGACGCCTCAGAAATAGCAGTTGGTGCCGTACTTAGTCAAGGAGAAATTGGAAAAGATCTTCCAGTGGCATATGCATCACGAGTATTAAACCCTGCGGAAAGAAATTATTCCGCCACGGAAAAAGAGTGTCTTGCCATGGTATACGCCGTAAATTACTTCAGACCGTATATTTATGGTAGGAAGTTTACTCTCGTCACTGACCATCGACCCTTGGTATGGCTACATTCAGTAAAGGATCCGACCTCTCGCCTGGTGAAATGGAAACTACGGCTTTTAGAATACGAATACGAATTAGCTCACAAATCCGGTAAGACAAATAAAAATGCAGATGCACTTTCAAGGAATCCACCAACCATCTGTTTACCGCTAATACCGCGCTATGAAGATGATCCAACATATAAACAGTATTCAAGCAAACCGACCAATCAAACCAGTACAATAGCAAAGCGAGTCACTGAAAGTAGACGAAGAACCAAGTATCAACCCTACTACAATGAAGATACCTTAACCTCAGAAGAAGAAACTCCTGCTGCAAGTAATTCAGATGCTATATTTAAACCAAGGACTGTCTTACGAAGATCTCTTCCAAGTTTAGAGATAGAAAAAACACTTGGAGACGAACATACTGCAAGCCTGAATTCCATACCTATTGGACATTCGACTCAGCTGGAAACACCCGTTGTAGAAAGAGTAACTCCAACCTATTCACCCAATAACACAGCAACTGACTACCAAGATTTAATAAATTTTAATGATAATTCGGAAGATACTGTTCTTGAAAATACAGTTAAAGCGAAGGACACTCCAGTAATTGTGGAATTACCACCCCTACCCGCCGAAATTTCATCTGACGAAGAAATACATCAAGATGTTCCGAGTTCAACACCAGCCGCAGATAATATTTTATCTCGACCTTTGCCATCATTACCAATACCATGCCTCACGCCTATATCTTCGAAGAAAATCATTACAAATACACCAATCGGACCACTTGAACCCAGCGTGGAAAGTAAAGGGATGTTTTCGGACCTCATATGTGAATCACCAGATGATGACTCCGATATGGAAATTTACGACATTCCCTGCAATAGGAACAAAGAATCCGAAATTCAACAACCTGTAATTGGAGACATTATTGTCTCACCGAACACCGTCGTATCCGAAAAAGGACACGTTGCACATTTCATACCAGCAGATTGTACCATGCATAGTCCGGTTACAAAATTACTGTGTGACACTGGTTTAATTTCAAAAAGAATTTTATCCGCTGGAAAACCAAAGAAGGGAAAAGTAATCATTTCATCAAGAGGACAATTTAAGATCTTCAGCATCTTTTCAACAGATTTCAATCACGAGAAAATGACTATCCAGGAATTAGCCCAAGGACTGACCGATTTAAAAACAGCACTCTTGAAAACTAAAGTCAAAACTATCAGGATATCAGCAGTAAACGACAACCATGATCATATTTCATTCAGAACATTCAGAACCCTCTTAGAATCAATTTTCTCAGATTCTAATATTAACATAATTCTATGTGAAGGAGCTACCAAAGAACCA
The DNA here is from genome assembly GCA_917499265.3 of Mimumesa dahlbomi. Taxonomy (NCBI): domain Eukaryota; kingdom Metazoa; phylum Arthropoda; class Insecta; order Hymenoptera; family Crabronidae; genus Mimumesa; species Mimumesa dahlbomi. The sequence continues at coordinate 769,721 of OU824118.1, read as the reverse complement.
TCGAAACAGGAAAGACAAGAATTAATACAAGAAGCTCACAGCAGTCTCGTAGGAGGACATAAGGGAATTACAAAAACCTACAACCGTTTACGCGCAAGATTCAACTGGACAGGAATGCGCAACGAAATTCAAGAATTTATTAAAACCTGTACAAGTTGTCAAGAACAGAAATTAGTTCGAGCTAAAACAAGACAACCTATGATCATCACAGATACACCTGCTGAACCTTTCGACAAAATTTCATTGGACACTGTAGGACCACTCCCAGAAACCCCTAACGGAAATCGTTACATATTGACAATGCAGGACAATTTAACCAAATATTGTCTTGCAGTTGCTATTCCGAATATTAGAGCCACAACTATTGCCGACGCTTTTGCAAGACACTTCATTGCAATTTTTGGAACACCGAAAGCCATTCTTACTGACAGAGGAACAAGTTTTATTGGAAAATTGTTGACACATTTAGCAGAAATATTCAAAATTCGACAAATCACTACTTCCGGTTACAGACCTCAAACCAATGGATCTCTAGAAAGAAGTCACATCGTACTTACGGAATTTCTAAAACATTACATGGATACATATGAAGACTGGGATCTCTTAATCCCATTTGCTATGTTCTCGTACAATACCAGTGTGCATGAATCTACCAATTTTACGCCACACGAATTAGTATTCGGAAAACTGGCCCGATTACCAAGTGCATTTCCAGAGGGAGAACAATTAAAGACTTATGGATCATACCTGGTTGATTTAATAACCAGAATGTCTGAAATTCAAAATATAGCTTCCGATAACTTAAAGTCCGCTAAATTCAAATCGAAACAATATTACGATAGACACATACGTCCGAAAGAATTTAAAGTTGGTGATCGCGTATATGTACAATTAGAACCGAGGACGAGTAAATTTAGTCCACATTATGTAGGCCCTTACACAATAATAGATGTCACAGATTTACATAATGTAGTTTTACAAACACCAGACAATAGAGTTATTACCAAACACCAGGACAAAATAAAACATGCTTATAATTCAGAGGAAAATGTTGGAATTACAGACGAACAAGATGACCGACCTATGGCGAATGATCCTGACGATAGTGATTCTTCTGAATTTACTTCTGAATAAAACGGGTAATGCTGCCGAATCATCTGAAAATGGCCTCTTTTTGATGCCGCTGGAACATAACCCCGGGTTATATTATGACAGAATGGATACCATAAGTTTATTCCGAACTCAATGGAAATTAGTTACTGCCATTGATCTAAGGGAATTCCTTTTGAGAAGACCACCTGTAAGGACTCATTTGAACATTGTTGAGGAAATTTGTGCAAATCATACGATCACACCCTGTAGTGCAATAGACATGGGAAATCAATATAAACAAGAACTTAAGGATATTGTACGTTATGAAAATCTAATTTTCACCATTATTGGAGGAAGAAAAATCAAGAGGACCAGGAAAACGCGTTCAGCACCTTTCGCATTTATTGGCACCGTTAGTCGTACTTTGTTTGGTACCCTGTCGGAGGAAGATACTATTTACTATAATCAAGAAATAGATAAATTATACGCTGACAATAATAATATGGCAGAAATAATAGCAAATCAAACCCATGTCATTCGAGCTCAATTTGCAAACATCCAACAACAAGCCAAAACGCTTTCTGATAGTGTGCATCAAATGTCAATACAAGTTGGAGCATTGGCAACTGATTTAGATCAGCTTCATTCACAAGTTAATAAAATAAAACTAGAGAATTCTATGCGCGATTGGATGTTGCAACTTGGAAGACAAGTCGACAACTATCGTTCGAACCTCATAATATTGTTAGACGCTATATTACTTTTGAAACAAGGAATATTACACCCAGCAATACTCTCTCCGCAACAACTATTTAATGCAGCACAAAAAATTAAGACTTCCACGAAATATGAATTTCCCGTTACTCCTCAAGAATTACTTTCTGAACAAATTGAAGGGATAACGAAGATGAAAACCGCTTCCAAAGAAGGAAGAATTATTTTGGAAATTACCATCCCGCTTTTGGACAATAATAGATTCAATTTATATAAACTTTACCCCTGTCCATCAACGCAAATTTACGGGTCCCATAATCTCACAGGATTCATCAAACCGACCGCCCCGTACCTTGCAGTGTCACTAGATGAACAAACATATTTTTTACCAACTGAAGCTTACATGCGCACTGCTTTTCAACATCACGGAAGATATCTTGCACCCATGACTTTACCATTATATAATGTAGATAGAAGACCTACATGTGAAGTCATTCTACTCCTGAGCCCATCAATGGTTGATTGGAATTATTGCAATATTCAATTAATTAATACTGTAGACATCCTTCTTCAACAATTAGAGTCCAAGAAAACTTGGTTATACTATTCTCACGACAGTAAAAAGGTCCAGGTAAATTGTCGAGGCAATGCAACAGGATATGAATTTATACAAGGCACTGGATTATTACACATTCAACCTGGATGTACTGCAATTGCAGACTCAACGCAGTTAATCTCCTTAGATATTCTCGCAGAAACTCAAGAATATGTCTATAGACCTACTGTTTCTCTAAACATTTCGGCAACTATCGATAACAAAGAAGTTAATACAAGAGAGGAAATTATCCGCAACATCAATATATCTCATGTACATAACAATAATTGGCAAGATTCGTTAGCATCCCAATCCTTAGCTGATTTGGAAAAAGAAGCTAGAATATTGGCAAGACATCATAGAACGACGTCAACCATCCATAATATGCTCTATTCTGGTAGCAGCATGATTATTTTAATTATAATTTCAATTATACTGATATATTACCGTCGTTGCGTTTTTGGCTGCCTTGTGACATGTTTTAAACCCGCACAACGACGAGAAATAGTCACAGATGTTCAACACTTTGTACAACACAAACAACCGACTCCTACAGATCCTCCTATTTTGACTAAACCAGTTGAGATAATAGAAATAATATAATCCTAGAAGAGAAGACTAATCGTAAAATAACCATCTCTCTATTTGAATACATTTTTAGCTGCAGAATGTGTGCCGGACATCCTATTAAACCTAACAGTCAAAGCCAAGTAATAGCAAGAATTAAGACTGCACTGATGAGAACATCTTGTTCCACTGGATTTGTATTTGAAAACCGGGAAGACGACCTTTATTGCATCACCTGCTGCGACACTATGGGATTGAAGCCGGGTTATACACCCAGATATGTACATATCATACACCATGGAGAAGAAGTTCGTACCACCTGTGGGTCTTGCGGACAGATAATTTGGCTGGAACAGAAGCAAGCTGGGGATTGTGATATGTGCTCGGCTGAAGTCTTAGAATTTTTCAACATATGTGAATCTACGGGTCGCTTCTACGAAGAGTCCCGTTATCTTATCCTGCACGAGTATGACTCAGACGAGGATTCTGAAGAGGACGAAGAATGGGAAGACGCATCGCAAGAAAGCAAATAGGACCTTTAAATTTTGTATCGAAGGAAGGGATAGACTACCCTGAGTATATAAGCTCAGGGTAGCAATTCTTCCGTTTCTAGAAAGAACAAACCATGCCGACTATCAGCACGCAAACGGAGAGCAACGAGGGCCATCGGACTGTAGCCGTCCAGACAGGTGAACCGGCCTATTGGTTACAGGAGACCCGCACTGGACGCCTGCTAGTAACAAGGGGCCCCTTCAAGAACGAGAACTTGGTCCACCGATATGCAAAAGGGAGGAATTCACAAACCAAGCAATCCATCGGAAAATCTGTGGGAGTTCAAACCCATAACTCTCGGAAACGAACCCACCGGATGGAGGAGTTATTTGGTTTCGTGGAATTAGATGACGATTCCATCAAAAATTGGTGCCCAGGAGAAACATAAAAAACAACAACAACAAAAAACAACCAGGACACCAAGAACGAATTACACGCTCAAATTTATTATTACAGAAACCCAGCCATGAGGAAAAATCCTCACTGTTCAACCATTTCTGCAACAGCAAATCATCTGTTTCCCAGGTCACATTATGGGAGTTACCCATAAGACAACGAGTGAAAGCGGCACGGGACCAGAAGAACGCCATAGATCCATGGATGGGGTTCGACCAACGGATTACCGTCCAACCTATGGAGCTTGGGAGTTCTTCCGTTGCTTCAAAACATTGGGCCCACCGATTTATTGCGGTTCCGGCTTTCGCCTCTGCCAGGCCTGCCATGAGGTGCTCCCGGAAGATTTGAAATCTAGACTGGAGGTACGCGGTCAACACACCATGGCCATTGCGCATTTGTCATCGACCTTAACACACTGCAATAAGTGCCGCCGACCCCTGGCGAACTGCAGACCGGTCACCAATTGCCCGGAATGTATCGAGGAGTTGCTTGAGGCAGGCTCCACGGGACGACGCCGACTCTACAGGGAGGAAATCGTTAACGTCGAAACCCGGAGATAGAGGACAACGCGAGAGTCAACTCAGAGGAGCACTAAGTTTCCACCAGAGATGACCATCTACTCGTCAACACGTCATCTAAATTAAATTTGATAAGTACACATCATAACACTACACAGACATACACCGCGATCATTTGTTTTTCATTATTTTGCTTTCATTCAAATCATAGTTTTTCTGATTTCTTTAATTATTTGCATATTGTAAACTCTGACCAAAAATTTGTAAAAACGCTTTGGGTGCCGCCAATTTTGAAAGCATCATATCAATATGATGTTTCATTTTAAGGGGGGAGATGTTACGTATGAATCGTATGATTCTCATGAAAATTTCTCATCGTTGAATTTTCTCTTGGCGACACCCAGACGCTTAGTCCCCTTTTTCAAACGTAAACAGGATACGATATACATATAGCCCTTGGCCTCTGGTCTAGGGCCCGCGGATAGCTACACTTTCGACCCCATGTAATAAGGAAAACTCGAAAGCGAGGGTCTTGCTTGCCACGTAATTCCAGCCGTTTCCAACTGTCTTTCATACAGCATTTTTACTCCCACTATAGGATAGATTTTCTAGAATTTTCAATTCCCCACTACTTTTTCGACCTATATAAGGGCCACGAAAATGCGTATCTTCGGGTTACTCACAGTACGACGCTTGAGCATTACACTACGAGATTAGGCCCAGTTCCTTTTCGAGTTTTCTTTAACCTTCGGAAGATTAGTCTGTCCATTGGCAATTCAACTCTTGGTCGGAGTTCCCCCGTTCAACTCACGTTAGAGTCACTCGCGAACTAGTTCGGAGTCATCTTATTGTGAAGTCTCGTCAACCGTCACTGCCCAAGGGTAAACACTTAGAGCTTTTCAATAATTATTCTACTTTCTTCAATTCATACACAATACACTTAACATACATGTATATATATTCGATTGAAAGAATATACTTGTAACATTTTACTAGAAACATAAAATTCGAGTAAAGAATAATTTCTAGAAATTAAAACCTTTCCTCTCGAAACGAATTTAAAACATAATCGAGTAACGTACCCACAAATTATTTCACTCTAACCGCTCGGAGTGAAACAAAAGTTACGAGAGTTTATTATTTTACGACCTTACCGTAGCAGGTCAAAATCACGAACAACGGGTATCGGACTGTGTGTGCCTTTCGGCTTACTTTCCGTGCCTGTGCGACCACTTGCCGTCCTAGCAAGTGCATCGTTATTAACCAGAGAGTAGCACCTTGCAGTCCACCTGTAAGTACATCTACCTCGGGGTATCACCTTACCTTAAAATCTAATTAACCACTCTAGAGGCCAGCGCCCTACGGTTTATGCCGTAGGCTCATCTGGGTCTAGATTCCTTTCAACACCGATTCACGTCCAGCGCCCTACAGTTTATGCTGTAGGTTCATCTGGCTTGTATCACTCCTAAGATCCTTGCACACCTGAGTGAATGCCAGCGCCCTACGGTTTATGCCGTAGGCTCATCTGGATTCATTCTTCCTCGATCTTAACCACTCTGGAGGCCAGCGCCCTACGGTTTATGCCGTAGGCTCATCTGGGTTCAGATTCCTTTTTAACCGATACAAGACCAGCGCCCTACGGTTTATGCCGTAGGCTCATCTGGATTGTGTCATTCCTGAAATCCTTTCGCACCTGAGTGAATGCCAGCGCCCTACAGTTCATGCTGTAGGCTCATCTGGATTCATTCATCCTCAATTTTAACCGCTCTGGAGGCCAGCGCCCTACGGTTTATGCCGTAGGTTCATCTGGGTCTGGATTTCACTCATTCCAATACAAGGCCAGCGCCCTACGGTTTATGCCGTAGGCTCATCTGGGTTGTATCTCTCCCTACCTCAATTCAAGGCCAGCGCCCTACGGTTTATGCCGTAGGCTCATCTGGGTTGAATTAAATACCATTTCCTAGATCATACGTCGATTTGTAGCTCCCACTACCATTGACGTACGATACCCCCTGCTACAGTTAGGTCAAGGAAGCGACGAAACCAACGTCTCGTCGCGTCTATTCCATAACGCTCGCCGGCCACGTTCTAGAAACCAGCCCGGCTCGTAACAAGATAATTATCCAACCCCGTTGATAGATGATCAAATAGATCAATTGCGTGACAAGAAGTTTTTTTCCAAATTGGACTTACGGAATGGTTTCCATCATGTGAAGGTTGCTGAAGATTCAATTAAATATACCTCTTTCGTCACTCCACTGGGACAATTTGAATATCTTAAGATGCCTTTTGGTTTAACTAATGCGCCCAGGGTTTTTCAACGGTACATTAATGGAATTTTTTCAAACTTGATTCGGCAGAACAAACTTTTACTATATCTGGATGACATTTTAATCGCTACCGAATCTTTGGACGAACATTTTGAAATCTTGAAGGAAGTATTTAAATTAGCTAGACACAATGAGTTACAATTTCGCTTGGATAAATGTTTTTTTTTACACACACAAGTTTCTTATCTGGGATACATAATCAATGAACATGGCATTAAACCGAGTACCGAAAATTTAGATGCTATATTAAATTACCCTGTTCCCAAAAGTATCAAACAAGTTCACAGTTTCGTTTGTCTTGCTAGCTATTTTCGACGCTTCATACAAAATTTTTCTAATATCGCCAGACCGTTATATAACCTTTTAAAAAAAGATGCTAAATTTAAATTTGATGAAGATGAAATGCATGCCTTTACGTTTCTAAAAAAACAATTAGCCAGCGAACCGGTTTTAGCAATATATTCGCCAATGCTGAGTACTGAATTGCATTGCGATGCTAGTGCGAGTGGGTTTGGTGCAATTCTAATGCAGAAACAACCCAATGGAATTTTTAGGCCGGTATTTTTCTTTAGCAAACGAACAACCGCTGCGGAATCTAAATACCATAGTTTTGAGTTAGAATGTTTAGCCGCTATCTACGCTATTAAAAGATTTCACATTTATTTGTCTGGTATCAAATTCAAGATTATTACCGATTGCGATAGTTTCCGTCTAACTTTAAGTAAGCAGACTGTAAATCCTCGAATTTCTCGTTGGGCAATGTTTTTACAAGACTACGATTTTGAGATAGAACACAGGCCAGGAACTAAAATGTCCCACGTAGATGCTCTGAGTCGTTGTCACGGCATTCTAATTCTTGAATCAAATACCTTTGAGCAGGTTTTATCCGTTAAACAGGGTCAGGACCCTATTATTTCTGAATTAAAGAAAGAATTGGAACGGTCTGAAAATAAGTTTTATGAACTTCGTGATGGATTGGTCTACCGGAAGGTTAAAAATCAGAATTTGCTATTTTATGTTCCCAGTTGTATGGAAAATAACGTTATTCGTACATGTCACGATGATTTAGGACATCTCGGGGTGGATAAAGTTGTAGAGCATGTTTCTAGGGTATACTGGTTTCCGTATATTCGCCAAAAGGTTAAGGATTATATAAGTAATTGTCTGAAATGTATCGAATTTTCACCTTTTAGCGGTAAGATAGAGGGTTTTCTCCATAGTTTACCGAAGGGCAATTTGCCGTTTCAGACTGTCCATATTGACCATTATGGCCCACTTGAGAAAAGTGGCCGGGGCCTGAAATTTATTCTTTCGGTAATTGATGGCTTTACGAAATTTATTAAATTATATCCATGCAAATCAACAAAAACTGACGAAGTTATCAAACACTTGACACAATATTTCCAGTCATATAGTAAACCTAAGAGAATAATTAGCGACCGCGGAACTTGTTTCACTTCCACCAACTTTAAAGAATTTTTATCGGAACAATCAATAGAGCAAGTTTTGATAGCAGTAGGTACCCCACGGGCGAACGGGCAGGTCGAACGATTTAATCGTGTTATTGCGCCTATGCTTGCAAAATTGTCACAAGATCCAGGAAAATGGGATCGAGTTTTAGGATCTGTAGAGTATGCATTAAATAACACTGTTTGTCGGTCAACAGGAGAAACTCCGAGTAAGTTATTATTCGGTATCAATCAATTAGGCGAGGTCAATGATAATTTGCGGACAATCCTAGAGTCTCAGTTTGAAACTACTCGAGATCTATCTACTTTTCGCGATGTTGCTGCAAAAAATATTTCTAAAAATCAGGATATTAACCAACGGTCTTACAATGCGAGACATAAACCCGTCAAAAATTATGAAGTAGGAGATTATGTGATGATTCGTAACGTCGACGTTACCCCTGGAGTCAATAAAAAGCTAATTCCGAAATTCAAAGGCCCTTATGTTGTAAAAAAAATCTTAGATAAGGATAGATATATCGTTACCGATGTCGAAGGGTTTCAATTAACTCGGATACCTTTTACAGGTACTGTTGGACCCGACCAAATGAAGCCCTGGATCCGTATTTAATTAATTAAGTAAATTTAAGCATATGTTAAGAGTTTTGTTGTAATCTTAAGTTCCTATTTCGTTGTATGTTTTGTAATTTTAAGGCTTTGTATTTTATTCATGCTAGTTTATTTCCTATTTGTATACTTGTGACCGAGGACGGTCATTAAGTCAGGATTGGCCGAACTGTAGACGTTCTCACGACTCTTGCTGTTTTCCCGAGTCGGGACAGTTCGAGTGGTTCAAGTGCCTAGAGCTGGAATTTGGGAAAGCGCGTGACAAATCAGACCACCCTGACAAAGTCACGCGCTTTCAAGCGAGGACGAGTGCATATAAGGAGATGCACTATGTATCTCAGGACAGTACGCTTTGACTTTTGTTTTCGAATAGATCTTTTCTACACTTTACTCGTCCGAGTCTTTTACTTCACTATCCTTGACTTTCCTGACATTACTTTTAATCATTTCCTTCTATTACCTTTTCCTTAATGATAATCTTTACTATCGCTTTCCTTACCCTTTCCTGTTTCTCCGATCTATGCCCTACACTTGCTAATTTTTTATCCCTATGATATAATTTTCAATAAATTGATATAGTATGACAATTATATGTATTTCAATTATTTATTTAAAGTTACAATATTGTCTCGGTAAATAAGGAATAAATTTCGCGAAATATTGAATTCTGGAAATATAATGCGAAATGAATGAATAAGAAACATCTAATTATAATTCCATTTCTATTTAATTAAAATTCAGCGACACAGTAGGATCAAATATTGGACATAAGTGTTAAATGCCCGATAAAATGATAAGAAAAATGTTTCGAATAAAATGAAAGAGTCGCCGCGGCCGACAAAGAGAAACCGTCGCACTTGCTCTCGGCGATCGTAGTGCGAGCACTGCGAGCGCGACAGACAGAACGAAGAAAAGAAAGGCTCTTATGCAAGACAAATTCGGACGACGACGAATTCCGCATTGATACCTTTTTAGATCGTCAAACGTGCTATCACACATGCTTGCTCGGCCCACGTTCGTGTGTTTGTCTAGCGCGAGCGCGACGGAGCGACAGAAAGATAGAGACAAAGTATGCAGTCGTATGTATTGTTGTTGATATCCCGAGCCATAGTACGCCACAATGAGAACGAATTATACGAAAGATAGAGAAAGAAAGACACCTTCGTGATGCACGCATTAGTACGTAATTCAGAAAATATCAAACTGTTATCAATAATAATTTAATATAATGGTTGCTTAAATTGTTATAAAAAGGTATTTAGTTTCTAGAACTTTGATGCATGTCAAAGCGTCTCTTCAAATTTCTACAAACTTTTTTTTAGTACGTAATCAAATTGTTCTGTAAACCTGTCTTCCATGATAAAGTCAGCAAATTTTGCTGAGTCTGTCCAAAACGTGTAGTTATCGGTACTGTTAACAAATTTTTGTTACATGTTTTGCATTGAAACTTTATTATCTTGGATATCGAATCTCTAAATTGTTCCATATCTGTTTGTAACAGTGTTATGATATCATCTACAAATCTTAACAATGAAATTAGTATATTTTTCTTCAGGTATACTGTAAAATTAGATCAGAAGATGCCACGGTGATAAAGAAATTCATGATTTCAAAAAAACTATTTTTTCTTCAAATAGATTGTTGAAGTATAGGTACGTTTAGAGGACACGATGACGTTGTTGTATGTAAATTGAAAAACATTTTCAACGATATACATACGACCATATTGAAGTTCTAAAATTTCTAGAAATCAAAAGCATTCTTCAACAATTCATGCAAATAATTATTTGCAATTTAGATATTCTTATAAGATGGATTTTGTGTAATTAAACCGTTTTCTTACACTTATATGTTTATTATAATTTTCGAATTGAGTATTTAAAAACCAAATTTACACACATCCTGCACTATCTTGCATAATTAAATGTTTAATATTTTGGTAATTCCTTCAAATGTATTTTCTTTTTCAGTAGTACCCACAATATATGCAAGTTTTTATACAATGTCTAACATTCTGCGTGAACCTTGTATACTTGACCTGAAACGTACCTATAAATTGAAATTTACCTGGCTCCGGAAGAGTCTCTGATTTTTTTGTATCACTTCTTCAAAAAAACTCTTTGAAATTTTATAAATACATAATTCTTATTACTATATTTCTTAAAAGGAAATAACGTTTAAAGGAAAATTTGGTATATTCCTTCACATCATCGTATATCATCATCATATCACCATATTAATCAGATCCGTTTATTCCTTGATTTTCCTACATTCTTTTATTCCTTCATTCCTGTATTCCCTTATTTATTCCTTGATACCTGCATTCCCTTATTCTTTAAAAACAAGTATTTTAATAAAACCATCACTATACTTAATAATATTCTACGAATGAAGTGAAATCAGTAAAAAGTATCGAAAATGCAAAGGTATAGGCCAAGTACAAGAGGATGTGACTTTGGAATAGCTTTCTCGTCAACATAAACTTGATTATACGATGTATTTGAAATCGAACAAATGCGAGCAAGTACAAATCATTGTACAGCATCCACACGATGCTATCGCTAAGTAAATATATTAAATTAACTAAATTTCCCAAAAAATGATGTCTCCTCATTTAATTAATAAACCAAGTACATTTAGTCGAGCACCAAAAAGATTTATTAATTAAATGAGGAGACATAATTTTTTGGGAAATTTAGTTAATTTAATATATTTACTTAGCGATAGCATCGTGTGGATGCTGTACAATGATTTGTACTTGCTCGCATTTGTTCGATTTCTAATACATCGTATAATCAAGTTTATGTTAACGAGAAAGCTATTCCAAAGTCACATCCTCTTGTACTTGGCCTATACCTTTGCATTTTCGATGCTTTTTACTGATTTAGTTATTTACATTTGGAGATGAATGAATAGAAAGTCAAGGTGAACAATGGAGGCCAAGTCAAAGAAGAGAAATACAAAGCACCGTTACAGAATATGAACATACGCAGGACGCGGAGCTTCCAGTAGCAAATATTGATTGCAATGACCCTCTTGAGCTCTATAAATTATTTGCAACCGATAGCATTCTTCAACTAATGGTTGAAGAAACAAATAAATATTCCATAGAATGTGGGTTTAGTCGAAACAGAAGAAAACATGCGCTACCGTGGGAACCGATTACAATAAGCGACATGAAAGCTTTTATTGCCATATTGTTAATTATGGGGATAATACAGATGCCAGACATTAGATTATACTAGTCTGAGAAGAAAATGTATGGAAACGAACGCATAAAAGATGTAATGAAGCGCGTTCGCTTTTTAGCTATTTTGAAATGCCTACATTTCTGCGATAATACTACATCTGAAACCGAGGATCCCTAGAATAAAATTAGCAAGATCGTGGCAGAAATTATTAGTACATTCAAAAATACGCTAAAACCTGGGAAAACTGTCGTTATAGACGAAAGTATGATTCCATGGCGTGGACGTCTACGTTTTCGGCAATATATCAAAGGAAAACGTCATAAATACGGAATAAAAGTATACAAATTATGTTTACCAAGCGGTTATACCTATGATTTCGATATTTATGCCGGAAAAAGGATGAACGCTTCAATACATGGACATGGATATGATGTTGTTTCAAAATTGATGGATGGCTTGTTACATGACCACCGCGTTTTGTATACAGACAGTTTCTACTCAAGTATACCTTTAGCTCAATCGCTATTGCAAACAAGAACATATTTTTGCGGCACAATTCAGCTACATCGGAAATTTTTACCAGCAGATAAAAAGAAAAAACAAAAACGTGGTGAAATTGAAAGTTTAGAAAATCGCTCTGGCATAAAATTCATGAAATGGACTGATATAAGAACTGTTTGTATGATAACAAGTTGCCCAAGTTATAACTGTCAGATTATTGAAGGAAAATCTGCAACATACGAACCAGATCTTGTTTTCGATTATAATGTCGCAAAAAAAGGTATTGATTTGGCCGATCAAATGTCGTCATACTATAGTAGCTTAAGAAAAACGATAAAATGGTATAAGAAAATTATTATACAACTACTTTGTGGTACAGCAGTTGTAAACGCATATTATATACATAAGAATTGGGGTACTAAAAACATGAATATATTAAAATTCAGAGAATTAATTATTGACAAATTATTAGCAGATGCAAAATTACCAGAGGCACAAGAAAACAGAAACGAGAAACATTTTATAGAAACCCATTTAGGCCCAGCAAAACACACCCGCAAACGCTGCACAGAGTGCTACAGGAAATTATCTGTAGAAATGGGTGCCGCTACGGCTGCAAAAAAAAACTAAACGTGTTACAACATTTTGTGGTCTTTGTAAAAATCAACCACCTTTGTGTATACCATGTTTTAAGAAAACTCATGAAAATAAATAATGTTTTTAATGTAATGAATTGAATAGATTTTATTAACGACGTAATCAAATTTTTAATTGGAATTAACAATTCTAATTAATATATATTTGTATGTTAAAGTCATATAAATTTGAAGAATTGTTTTGATTCAGTCCATATGCAATTTTTTTCTCCTTTTTATTAAGAAAAAAGACACATAAAATTGATTATTTCATTTGTACCACCAGTGATACATGCCGCCCGATGGGGCAATTATGTATGTACCACCAATGGTACATGCCGTCCCATGGGACATCTCTCCATGTACCACTGGTGGTACATGCCGGCGGGAACGTGTTAAAGTTTTAACTACAGATTTTTTTGTTATAACGCAAGTATTTTCATACGTACAATTAATCTGCTATCCCAGGCCCGTATAAAGAACCTTCTTCTTCGAAAAGTGCCTGCTGGGCTGTAGCAGCTATCCTCCTAGCTGTCCGAGCCTCTTTTGAACTCTCTCATCGCGATTTTCGGCATATTTTTTGGCCGCAGAGCCAATGATTACTCCCATAACTTGCATGATTCTTAAGACGGCTTTAAAACCATCACTAAATATAGTCACTGCAACAAAATTTAACAGTTGTATAGTTTCACACCGCTGTGGAGGTGCTTTGGAGCGAAGTGCCAAAGCAAGCCATTAAAGCTTTCATTATTGTTCTGGGTGTTGCTCCCGTTGCACCTGTCTAATAATTCTCGTCAGCTTAGATCCGAATATACTGGCTTTAGAACTTCTTGAATTTGTGGATCTAGCGGAAAATAATCGTGTTGAAACCTTACCGTATCTAGTCCTTCGGCCTGCGCGCGACGGTATTTATACATGCTCTCCGCGCCAGCCGGGCAATAGTCGTGCATCGGATATTTGTCTGTTGAACTCAATTGAAAATATGTAGCCCAAATTGCGTTGTACATAGCATCTACATCATCCTGATGCCTGGTGACAGCCAGACCGAGTATTTCTGAAGTTTATTGTTGATGGCAATGGTCAATTTCACTGTATCTTTACTTTTTCCGCCTAAGCCCTGATTTTCCGTCTAAAATTGGTGACAGTCAGTGCTTAGACTAAACAGACCTCCCCCAATCATCGATGAGCGTGAGAAAGTTTCTCTTTTTGAAAGTGCGTCGTTATATAATTTTTGTCCTCCGAACAACGGCGCTTCGAGAGCTGCCATTTCAAAACTACTTGAGATACAACTTTAAAACTTTAGGATATCATTCTAGACATGATAAACTACTAATTTTAAACAATTCGTTTAAAGGTAAGATTTATATTGTAATAGAATGCGTAATACATTTTTTAGTGTGAATCACAGGACAAGTCGGTGCCATATGTAAGATGTAGGTCAGCCGTAGGCAGAGGGCGAGTCCGTACCATATGTAAGAAGTAGGTCAAACGTAGTCAGTAGACATCACCAATCTGACGTGTCGGAGGCTGCATATCGGCAGACGTTTTCACGGCGGGCGTTTAACTACTAAGTTTAGCACCTAAATTTTATAATAATATTAATTTTTTTTTGGCTGTCTTCGCAAAGCAAGTCTCAATGCATTATCCACATTTGTCTCAACTTGATAAACAGTCTCTAACATAGAAATAATCACATTTGTTTTTTATTAACAAGAATAAATACAACTTAGTGGTACTAGTCGAAGCAGCTATATTTATTTTATTAAACTTTGATCTTTTCCGGTCATATCGCAATCAAAATCGGTTTCCTACGACTTACCGTTTCGGAGATATAATTTTTTAAACTTTTTTTACAAAAGGGGTTGTATCTCCATAGGGGGGAGGCTGCGCCCATGACTTACAAGATTTTTTCTCTTATTTTCAGGCGTTCTATCCATAAACCTCAAGTGTCCCAGAATTTCTGTTACACCCTGTATATCTACGCGGAAATAACAGTTTTCTGAAAGATGTTCACGTTGAATTTTCTACGCGTTGAAATTATTAATTCGAACAGGTATTCTGCGATACGATTTCGTTATTATACGTTGCATGGGATCGTACTAAAATGTACGATATAATAGCTGCGGACAGTTGATGATAACATAAATTAAAAAGAAACTTCATGAGATATTTAGAGGATTTTCATTCAACACAATAAGAAGGCCGCTTTATACTGTGTTTCAACAACTCTTTTTTAATGTCGAACATCCCGAACTATGAAGGCTTATTTTTCACCATCGAACCTTCGTAAAAAGCGGGCCACCAAGTACATTTAATCTAGCAATAAACAGATTTATTCATTAAATGAGGAGAAATCCTTTTTTGGGAAATTTAGTTAGTTTAATATATTTACTTAGCGATAGCATCGTGTCGATGCTGTACACTAATTTGTACTTGCTCGCATTTGTTCGATTTCAAATACTTCGTATAATCAAGTTTATATTAACGAGAAAGCTATTCCAAAGTCACATCCTCTTGTACTTGGTCTATACCTTTGCATTTTCGATGCTTTTTACAGATTTCACTTCATTCGTAGAATATTGTTAGGTATAGTATTGGTTTTATTAAAATACTTGTTTTTAAAGAAATAATGGAATAAAGAAATCAGGGAATGAAAGAATAAGGGAATGAAAGTATCAAGGAATAAATAAGGGAATACAGGAATCAAGGAATAAAAGAATGTAGGAAAATAAAGGAATAAACGGATCTGATTAATATGATGATATGATGATGATATACGATGATGTGAAGGAATATACTAAATTTTCCTTTAACCGTTATTTCCTTTTAAGAAATATAGTAATAAGAATTGTGTATTTATAAAATTTCAAAATGTTTTTTGAAGAAGTGATACAAAAAAATCAGAAACTCTTCCGAAGCCAGGAAAATTTCACTCTATAGGTGGGTTTCAGATTAATTGTACTACAAGGATGTAGTAGCATGTTAGACATTTTTTAAAAACGTGCAGATATTGTGGGTAATATTGAAAAATTAAATAGATTTGAAGGAATTACCAAAATATTAAACATTTAATTATAGCAAAATAGTGCAGGATTGGTATACGTTTGCTTTTTAAATTCTTAATTAAAAAATTATAATAAACATAGAAGTGTACAAAAACGGTTTAATTACACAAAAACCATCTTATTAAAAATGTCTATATTTCAAATAATGGTTTGTATGAATTGTTGAAGAATGCTTTTAATTTCTAGAACGTTTAGAACTTCAATATGGTTCTATGTATATCTTTGAAAATGTTTTTCAATTTACGTACAACAACGTTATCGTGTCTTCTAAACGTACCCATACTTCAACAATCTATTTGAAGAAAAAATAGTTTTTTTGAAATCATGAATTTTTTATTACCGTGGCATCTTCTGATCTAACTTTACAGTATACCTGCAGAAAAATATTCTAATTTCATTGTTAAAATGTGTAGGTAATATCATAACACTGTTATAAACAGATACGGAACAATTTAGAGATTCGATATCCGAGATAGTAAAGTTTCAATGCAAAACATGTAACAAAGATTTGTTAACAGTACCAATAACTACACGTTTCGCACGGACCCAACAATTTGCTTACTTTATCACGGAAGACCTGTTTACAGAACAATTTGATTATGTACTAAAAAAAACTTTTTAGAAATTTGAAGAGACGCTTTGACGTGTATCGAAGTTCTAGAAACTAAATACCTTTTTATAACAATTTAAGCAACCATTATATTAATTATTTTAATTATTTTTTATTTTATTTTTATTTTTTTTTATTTTATTTTAATTATTTTAATTAAATTATTATTGATAACAGTTTGATATTTTCTGAATTACGTACTAATGCGTGCATCACGAAGGTGTCTTTCTTTCTCTAACTTTCGTATAATTCGTTCTCATTGTGGCGTACTATAGCTCGGGATATCAACAACAATACATACGACTGCATACTTTGTCTCTATCTTTCTGCCGCTCCGTCGCGCTCGCGCTAGACAAACACACGAACGTGGGCCGAGCAAGTATGTGTGATAGCACGTTTGACGATCGAGAAAGGTATCAATGCGGAATTCATCATCGTCCGAATTTGTCTTGCATAAGAGCCTTTCTTTTCTTCGTTCTGTCTGTCGCGCTCGCAGTGCTCGCACTACGATCGCTGAGAGCAAGTGCGACGGTTTGTCTTTGCCGGCCGCGGCGACTCTTTCATTTTATTCGAAACATTTTTCTTATCATTTTATCGGGCATTTAACACTTATGTCCAATATTTGATTGTACTATGTCGCTGAATTTTAATTAAATAGAAATGGAATAATAAAAAGATGTTTCTTATTCATACATTTCGCATTATATTAATCCCCAGAATTCAATATTTCGCGAAATATATTCCTTATTTACCGAGACAATATTGTAACTTTAAATAAATAATTGAGAAACATATAATTGTCATACTATATGAATTTATTGAAAATCTATGATGGGATCAAAAATTATCAAGAAATATTAAATGTCCGATAAAATAATTCGAAACGTCCCAAAGAATGCGAATGAACGACCGAGTACGACCAAGGCGCACCGACACACCTGAGCTGGGCCATTGTCTGTGAGCCGCGATCGGAGTGCGAGCGCGACAGCAGAGAAAGGAAAGAGA
The DNA here is from genome assembly GCA_917499265.3 of Mimumesa dahlbomi. NCBI lineage: Eukaryota > Metazoa > Arthropoda > Insecta > Hymenoptera > Crabronidae > Mimumesa > Mimumesa dahlbomi. Next base: position 751,875 of record OU824118.1, on the reverse strand, counting down.
GGCTCTTATACGAGAAAAATTCGGACCATGGCGAAAACCGCGTTTGATGCCTTCCTCGCTAGACGATCGCGCTCTCACACGTGTCTGTCCGGCCTAAGGCCATGTGCCTCGATAGAATGAGTGTGGCGGAGCGACGAAAAGAAAGAGATGAAGTAGTTGTTATCACTTGTTACTATGTTGCGACACACGTCAGAGAGAGAAACGAATTATTAGAAAGAGAGGGCACGAAAATCACCTAGGTGAAACAAGCATTAACAGTTGTGGATACCCGCGCGCACCCCATACCCCGCAGTGAAATGCTGTTGATTGTACTTGGCCAGAGACAAGACCTTGTTTCTTGATTTTTCCCGCATGTCTCCAACAGATTACATATAAAAATCTACATTATCGACAGAAAAATTATCGTCCCATGGTATGAAAATCAGTTAGTTCGGTTGGACACCGACAGAACTCGCATAGTCGAAAGTGTGGCACTGGAAAAGACGAAGCAGACGACTTGTTACATAAAAAAGACGTACTTTTGACATCAAATATCTCGTTACTGGGTGGACCAATGTTTTTGTAATTAGTCTCAATCGACTCGTCTCGACGCCGCCTCTAAGAATATCATCGCACTTTTTGGGAAATTTGCCGCTTTCATGTCGTTTGAATACCCCGAAAACCCCGATCTAATATTTCCGGAATAGAGTCAAGAGTCTTCTCTCGTACTTGGCACGAGACAAGACCTTGTCTCTTGATAACGTAATATTAGTTTGTTGTTTCACTTGAAACTGTATCCAACTCGACTGCAGATTCTGGTTAATCCCGCGTTTACAACCTCTGAATTTTACCTTTTACGTAAATGTTCCGTAGAGTTCGCTGTATAAAGTCACTGCGCCGGAAAGGCATAACTCGCGTGTCAATATATTCAAACTATCACTTCAACAGTTTGTTAAGATTTCATGAACAATTTCACTAGTACAGTGACATCATTCACTATGTCACACTGCAAAACATTTGGATTAGGAGGGAAGATTACGTTCGAATATATTGTGGAGATTTACACTGTTGCAAACACAGCGTGAAATTTCGTTTTATATTTAACATTCTTCAGCGAATTTTTCCAAATAAATAATTGTATAATTATTTGGCTTTACTGTCGTTATAGTTCAACTGAAAAGATTAATAATTGTTAAATGATTTTTGCAAAATGATCAATTCTTAAAATAATATAAATAAGAAATTGTTAGCGAATTACTGCAGTTAGTACAATTTATTAAGTACAAAGTGCAGACTAATATTTTTCACAGGTAGAAGTTTTGCGCTGAGACTTTTTGAGTGATCGCTTGAAGAAAATTATTAAATATTGCAAACTTTAGAATCTCCACGTACTGAATAGCTGGGTCACCCGAAAATTTTTGTGCCGATATTATTATGCCTTGACATTACTACGCGACGTAAGTTCGGTTGCTGGAAAATGTCAATTCTTTGAATTTTCAGCGATCTCTTATCTTTTGCCTTGAAACGTTACATAGAGTCACTGTACTTACAAAATTGTTTAATATTTTCTACTTTTAATAACAATTGTATCATTTCCGCAACAAAGCTTTCAAAAACCACCGTCTAACAATATTCCAGATGATTATCAGTGAAAAAGTTAAAAGCGCGTCCTCGGTGAGATTACGAGAACTTTTTCAGTTACACGTGCGAGGAGTACTGTTCATCATAAAAAATTCACTTACATACAGCAAGTTTATAGGTAACCAGAATTTTCCGCGAGAGTAATACGTAACAACGTCAGCGCAGTAAAGAAACGCTAATTGGCATGAGAATTTATGTACTTTTCTACTTTTTAAAGTGTGGCATACTTCACGAGAAAACTCTGTTTTTGGGCCCTTTGTGCCAGCTAGCAAGGAGTTAATACACATTTAATTTGTGAAGTATGTGTATTCCACACACACTTGCACCAACGTTTTTCCGTTTTGGTGTGCCTCACGGATTCGCTTTGGCCCCTGTATTAAATTCTTTATGCTAATGGATGTACCGCGGTATTTAAATTGCTACATTCTGCCGGAGGGTTACGAGCAGCTAATTAATTCATATCCGAATCCGTCAACGAGATTTCCATATTTAACACCTCTGTATTTAGACGTCCGTGACTGGCACGTTCGAGCACGTAAAACCGACCCTACCATGGAGGGACAGGACGTTGCAAACTATCTTCTGCCGTTACTACTTTCCAAAGCCGTTCGAAGAGTATACGGGTGCAGAGTTTGCAGATGTCGGATTTTTTCTTTCATATTTTGCTGCCAGAATATTGCGTGTTGGGAATTTTACAGTTCTTGAAAAATTATTTCAAAAATAGTATGTCTAAGGGTCTGAAATATTCGTGGTCTTGAAATTTATCGAACGGTTAAAGGACCGTGCTTCAAATTTCGACGTTAAAGTTTCCATGTCATGAAATTTCTATGCGGTAAAATTTCTGCGCCTGGAATTTTCTACGTCCCGAATTTTGGACGTACCGCACGTTCGTCGCATAAACATTTCTACGCGGGTAAACATCATCGCCACGAAATTTCTTGAATCTACCATGTTTCAATGCGTTGGCATTTCCATCGCTTGGAATTCCAATCCCATCAAAATTTCTACATCTAAAAACTTTCACCTTGATAAAGTTCCTTCCTCTTTAATTTCGCCGCGATGGAGCTTCTGCGCCTAAAAGCATGAAAACTTCCACTTTTCACAGCACAGAAATCTCAGCAGCCTGGTATTTTGGAATTACCGCAAAGCAACAGCTCCTCGTTCACCAGCCACGAATGAAATAGACAAAAATTCCACATGCTCGCCATTTGCTATATACCCCTAACCGTGTAACTTACTTCTGAATCGCTCTGTATGCACATATACACCGCTGTCCTTTGTGTCCAGCGATCGATGTATCATCCATATGCAACTGCTGTGCAGAGTTCCGTATTGAAGTAAAACGCGCGGCTCATACGTTAAAATTTCTTGAATTTCCCGATTCTTCGTGTAAAACGACCATTCCATGAATCGTCGTTTTTCACCCAACGATGTGCGTGAAATTTCCATATATGTACTTACGGATTTCGTTCAATTTCACCGCCGTTATTTACGTAAGAGCGCGTTGCTTTTTGGTAATTTTCATACCTCCCGTAATCCCCGTGCAACTGCCACAGTGTAACGCAAAGTATTGGATTAATCCTTACCGGATCGAAATGATTTTTCATATCCGCGTCTCGTCTACGACAAAATTCAATTAAAAGATAAAACTCGCCGGATATTTCTTTTTATTTCGACTACTCGTCACTGTGAATGGCTAGCATCCTTCGGATTGAAAACCCAATAGTTCGAAATATTTGCGATATCGTATCGGGTTCGACAAAAGAGCGCGGATGATTAAGTAATGAGTCATTTCCATTATTAGAAAAACTATTAGTGATTCTCGGATGGATTACTTTTTTCGGATGAAATTGCTAAATTCGAATTATTACTATTGTTTTCGTATTTCGTGATGATTTTGTACGGAAAATTAATTTCGGCGATATGATCGCCCATTTTACTTTCAAATTTGTTTGAATACTTGAAGAATGCATGGTTCGAACATGGATCCAATATGTCCATTCCGCCGACGGAATAACATTTCATGGTAAGTCAAAAGTTGTAATATTAATGTACAGGGCGTGCTAAATAAACTGTTACAGCACGTATACTTACGAAACGTCCTGAATTTGTCGATTTAATTTTCTTTTACAACAATTGGGACAGAAATGCAGTGTTTTCGTCAATGATTTTTGAAAAATAAATCGAGGTGTTCCGTTAAAAAATTCAGGACCAGTCTTTTTTCCCTAGGAAAACCCCAAAAAGACCATGTTTCACTTATTAGAAAAAATTCGGCACTTCATTTACTTGCAAGCTGTCGTTTTTACATTATTGTTTGAGTAAACTGAAAATCATTCTGTAGACAAATGACACTGGTATATGAAATAAATGTACCTACAATACTCTGAAGTGTATTTCCCCTGTATTTGCGGAACGTATCAAATTAAGGTAGAATTTGTCATTATAATAACAAATGTTTCGCATTTAACTAACAACGATGATAAGTAAATATAGCGATCGCAGTACGACCACAAATGAAAATTAATGAACACTAGGTATACTGAATATTTGAATTTCATAAAATTATTATGATTCGGGGAAAAATACGTTGTTCTGTATCAATTTTGGTGGAAAATGAGATGTTTATGGTTCTTGTATCAGAAATTATTAAAATATACACCAAGCGGCAGAAAAATTGATCGGTTAATACACAGCATATAGGACCAAGGGAGTAGAGGAGACCGTCCTTCCACACTACATGCTTCTTGCTGCTTGTGTCGGCTGTGCGACAAAGATGCCCAAAACTAGCAACGAGAAGCGTGTAGAGTGAGAGGACCTTCTCCTCTGCTGCCTGGGATATATGCTATAGGGTAACCGGTCAATTTTTCTGCCATTTGGTGTACATTTAGAGATAAAAGTCCTGAATAAATAATTTTCAAAACCGTAAAATTAATACAATTATTTCGGTGTTTAAGCATACGTTTTGTCATTTAGATTTTTTATGTTAACTTTCTATGTCTAGAAATGTACATGTTCTGCGCTCTAAAATTTCCACGCCTTGAAAATTGGGGCCCTGCGTAAAATTTGTTCGCCGGAATATTTCCAGGCTCTATGCTCCGCTACGTGTAAACCTGAAATCACCCAACAGATTTACTAAACTTGAGTTTTGTACTATCGATTCTCAATAAACGTATCAAGAGTAATTGATTCTCATTTGAAAAAACTTTCTCTTTCCCTTCGAACGCGAAATTTCGTTTAAAATCATCAATGTAGGTAAATTTGCATTCAATCTCAAGTCTATTGCAAATGTAGTTCCACTCTGCAACATGTTCACGAACATTCTGAAAAATTTCGCCCACGAAACACAGGGCACCGCGGACCGTATTCATCGGCGAGCTGTCTATTGACGTTCTAAAACGTAGTTTTAATAACACAAGTTGTGCCCTTGAAGTTTACTAAACGCAACAGGGAACATGATTCTCCCTTCTGTTTATCAAATTATACAATTAGCCGACGCGGAATATTTGTTAAATTTACATCGCCGAGTTTCAAATAATTTCGGCGGAAAATCCGACGGGTCAACGTCGTTGTTGAATTAAATTTGTTATTTTTCTCAGGCTATTTAGACAGGAATGCAAATTGTATTAAGTGCGATAAAGGGGCACATTCATTGCACCATGTCGAGGGATATTCGCGAGTTGGTTTCGCGAAATGTTAACCCTAGATATAGCAAGGAGGGTCAAAATGACTTGTTTGGCATTTGTTATAATTACTATTTGTTAAGTACGCGTGAGATTTTCGGGAATAAGCAAAGTGACGCGACTCTTGTTTTTTGTCAGTTGTTACACTTGTATTTTAACAAAATAAATAACGGAATAAATGTACAAAATATGTGAACTAGTAAATTACAAAACGATAGATAAAAGTGGACTGTATTAAAATGAGAATAAGTAAAGGCCCAGAGTGACTAATCGCGTGGGTGTCAATTGCCCTGGGGATCTCGCTGATCAGAGTAGGTCGCTCCTACTCTCCCGAAGGTTAGTTAAATTCTGCTGTCTTCTTGGTGTCCTTGACACCTCGAAGCCCTTTCCTCCACCAGTGAGGCTCAGCTGATCGTGATGCCCTCAACCATGACGTCGACGATCGTGGGTTTTTCCCGTGATGCTCTCCTGACGTAGGGTCGGCCGTTCGGGTGACTCGACCGTCGCGGTGGTCGGTCAGCCGACGATGACTTCGAATTCGAGGGTTTATGATGTGTCAATTTCTATTGAGAAACGAACGTTCAGAGCTAGGATTGTCTTTACGGTTTACAAAACATACCTAACAACCCTAACTCCGTCTCAACTCGCTAGTGCTTTGACATTACAATACATATAGAAAATAAGCATCTCAAAAATAGCCATTTTGTCACGTACATATCGTAAACGCTGACGATGGTTTATCCTTCAAGGTGGGAAGTGTAAAAATCCAGCTGTAGCTGTTCACTAAAATTGTCCGCGAATTGATTATATCCTTAACGGAATATTTCCCTTGTAACGGTTCGCAAACCCCCTGTTTAATAGTCTAAACACTATTCATATAAAAACTTGCAGACAAAAAAGACATATACATCTTAATCTATATAATTCTTCTGTCCGTGTGTATGTGACTGAACTCCTCCTAAACGGCTGGACCGATTTGGATGAAATTTTGTGTGTGTGTTCCAGTGGATTCGAGAATGGTTTAGATTCACAATTTAGTCCACTGGAAAATGTTTATTTAATTAATATTTAATTTATAAATTGTTGTTGATCTTGGTATCTTTTACATTGGATCCGACAGACAGCGCTGCGATCGCAGTGTTGACAGATTCAGGACAAATTTGTTTTATTATTGTGTCAAAATAAATCACAAAAATACATCGCAATTGAAATATTTAGTGCTAATTGAAATATTACATATTAAGATTAGTAGATGTAATTAGTGTGTTAAAGTTTTTCAAGTATATGTAAAAAATTGTATATTTTGCAAACATAGTGTGGTATTGAAGTGAGTATTTTAAATGATTTTCTATCAAAATTTACTCGCGCGTTGATTAACAAACCGCACTTGAGAAACTAATAAATTCCTTTAAGAAAGAACACCGTGATCGTCTTGGTCGAGACTGGCAAATAGTGTAGAAATAAACACATAAATCTAGTTGAGCGATGTGAATATAAAATCCAAACTCTTAAGATTAGACAGTTCTAAACAGCAGATTGCATTAGATACAATGGAGACCTTGTCCACAAGAAAATGTACATCTGGCACCAGACCTCGTCTTGTTCAAGAGACACTTGAAAGGGAAAGTTAGACAGATCCTTTTTCGAGTGCATTCTCGATAAGGGTGTTTGGATGCTGGACCAGGCCCTCATTGTTTTTCCGAAATCCGTTACAAACCAACGTAGTTGAAGGGCCCAAAATCCTGTATATATACTGGTGCCCTCCGCCACGAAGTGCAGTTAGAAAAGGCAGTGCAATCAGTCAGTCAGTTAGTTGAGAAATCCAGACAAGAAGACACAGTCAGAAAAATTAGTTAGTCAGTGAAGAAAGTGAGATTTGAGTCAGTGAGTCTACAGTGTTAGAGTTACTTTATAATGCAGTTCCGTGTCAGTCTTCATTGATAGTCTTTCCAATTCCGATCAAAATACTAAAATCCATGATCAGGTAAATGATTTGTTCTTTCGCACATTCTATTATCTTTAATCAATCCTTTCCAATAACAACCGTCTTACAAAGCGAAAGAATCGGGATCGAGTTACCGGGAATCATATGATTCCAGGTGAGCGATCTTAACCGAACAGGAGTAGCGGCGAGGCGAATATGTTATGAATCCTAACAAACTCCAACAAACCCGTATATTTATTCAGTAATTCTGGATATCCAAAAAAACTTAATTAACAACCGTCCTACAAAGCGAAATAACCGGGATCGAGTTGCCGGGAATCATATGATTCCAGGTGAACGATCTTAAGGCACCAGACCACGGTGCGCGCGCGGTAAAAGGGTGTATTTTTCATAATTTTTTTCGGGCAAACGATGAATGATTTTCTTTTTATTCATACGAATATTCAATATATACATATAGAAGACACTATACAATTTTTTTTATTGGAATCTTAAAAATAGTTTGCGGTGTACGCCGCTTCCAAATGGACTCTCCGACGAAGTTGCTGCTTGACGGTTGACAGCAATTAGGTCATACGGTTCATCGGAAAAATACAAAAAAAATATATTCATAAACTAGACATATAGGTCTATAGCCCTACGTAGGGGAATTTCGATATCTAAAAAAAGAAAAAAATGGCGGACCAGCGAATTTTATTTTCCGTTTTCACAGAGAATTTTCGTCGTTTATGGAATAAAAAAAATAGAAGGAGGCCTTTTATAAAAAAAAATCCTACGTGGTGCCATAGATACTGGAATTTCGAACATTTTAAGACTTAGTAAATGCAAATCGGATGAATAGTTTTTTAAATTTGCTGTCAACCGTGTTGAAAAACGTAGTTTCGAGAAAAACGCATTTAAAGTTTTGCTGATGGATAATTCGACATACGAACTAAATTTTATATATGTATTTTTTGTTTTCTTTCTCACCATTAATCAGCTATTCCTGGACCATAGAACAGCTCCTCAGCATCTAGAGACGGATCATTTTCTCCGTGTTTTGCACGCAGATAACACTCATGCGTGGTGTGTTCGGCTTCGTGCTCGGCGTCGCATATCCGTTTCTCATCAATATTTAGACAATATTGGTAGAGTGCTTCACCAAGTTTTATTTCTAATATCTCCAATACATTCATGAGACCAATATGACCTTTGTTGAAAAGCATTAAAGTAATATTAGCGGCAGTTTTAACTGTGGGTCTGTCGCTCGGCGATGTCTTTGGCGCAATTTTCCATATAACAGAGTTCAAACACTCGTTATTCTGGTGAAACGCGCCTAGACATTGTTCAAGAAGCTTGTCTTTACCCAGTCTGTACCCGAGACTTGGATTCACCGTAACAGAATCTAGTTGGCCACTGCTTAACTTTTTCGCAGAGCTGCTGCTAGCTCTCCGCTCTTCTCTCTCCACTTTATATCTATTAGGTGGACCCGATTTCGACCGTTTCCTATCACTCCTTCTTGTTGGGCCTCCTTGTTTTTTTCTTTTTTTTTTGATTTTTTATTCATCACGATACACAGAATACACAATACAAATCGAATGATAGATACGAATCGTCCGACTGCCGAAAAACAACTCACTCTTTCGTGTCGGAATCTCCTACGCTTGGTTACCGGGTTTCTATTCAATTCAGTAACGGTAATTTCCCATCTTTTTCCTCCTAGCGAATACAATACATTAACTGAAATATATTTAACTTTAATAATTAAAGGGAGGTTAAAGGTTCATAGGGATCAACAAAGGATGACCACGTAGCAAACCCGTGTAACAACCGCACGTCTGCCGCTCGGTCGGTCGTGCGCTGGGAACGGTTTCACATAAAATGCTGTATCTCCATCAATTTCACGAATTTCTTCACAAAATTTGGCGAGAGCATTCTTAACAAATGCATCATTCAGAAAATGAAAGAAAAAAAAATGAGAAAAAAATTTATTTTACCGTGGTCTGGTGCCTTAAACGAATATGTTATACATTCCCATTTCCATTCCTTGACAAAGTTATAATCCTTTTTCAACCCAAGACGCTTAAGATCAAACACCTGATCAGGTAATATAGTAAAATGAAAGGAACTACTTATTTGTATTAGTAAACGAAACATGTGAAAGTGTCCAAATCTCCGAAGTGAAATACAAAGTAAATCAAGAATATACTCTAGGGTGGTCGTTAAAAATTAAATCTTTTGCGACGCCCCCCAAAAAGTTTCCTTATGATGCAAAACCACTGAGGAATTTTTATTTTTAAATTAAAAACAACACGTGCCTCGAGACGATTTTAGTTACTTTTTATATAATCACGCTTTTGGGAATTTTTATAAGAATTTTTACAAGAATTACCAAGTACATTTAGTCGAGCACTAAACAGATTTATTAATTAAATGAGGAGACACCATTTTTTGGGAAATTTAGTTAATTTAATATATTTACTTAGCGATAGCATCGTGTGGATGCTGTACAATGATTTGTACTTGCTCGCATTTGTTCGATTTCAAATACATCGTATAATCAAGTTTATGTTAACGAGAAAGCTATTCCAAAGTCACATCCTCTTGTACTTGGCCTATACCTTTGCATTTTCGATGCTTTTTACTGATTTCACTTCATTCGTAGAATATTGTTAAGTATAGTAATGGTTTTATTAAAATACTTGTTTTTAAAGAAATAATGTTTTTAAAGAATAAGGGAATGCAGGTATCAAGGAATAAATAAGGGAATACAGGAATGAAGGAATAAAAGAATGTAGGAAAATCAAGGAATAAACGGATCTGATTAATATGGTGATATGATGATGATATACGATGATGTGAAGGAATATACCAAATTTTCCTTTAAACGTTATTTCCTTTTAAGAAATATAGTAGTAAGCCGGATAAATTTTGACTCTTAATGATATTATTTTTTTTTACGATCGTTAAACAATACTTGATCAATATAGTAATAAGAATTATGAATTTATAAAATTTCAAAGAGTTTTTTGAAGAAGTGATACAAAAAAATCAGAGACTCTTGCGGAGCTAGGAAAATTTCAATCTATAGGTACGTTTCAGGTCAAGTATACAAGGTTCTCGCAGAATGTTAGACATTGTTTAAAAACTTGCATATATTGTGGGTACTACTGAAAAAGAAAATACATTTGAAGGAATTACCAAAATATTAAACATTTAATTATTGCAAGATAGTGCAGGATGTGTATAAGTTTGGTTTTTAAATTCTCAATTCGAAAATTATAATAAACATAGAAGTGTAAAAAAACGGTTTAATTACACAAAAACCATCTTATTAAAAATGTCTAAATTGCAAATAATTATTTGTATGAATTGTTGAAGAATGCTTTTGATTTCTAGAAATTTTAGAACTTCAATACGGTCCCATGTATATCGTTGAAAATGTTTTTCAATTTACATACAACAACGTCATCGTGTCCTCTAAACGTACCTATACTTCAACAATCTATTTGAAGAAAAAATAGTTTTTTTGAAATCATGAATTTTTTTATCACCGTAGCATCTTCTGATCTAATTTTACAGTATACCTGAAGAAAACTATACTAATTTCATTGTTAAGATGTGTAGATAATATCATAACACTGTTACAAACAGATACGGAACAATTTAGAGATTCGATATCCAAGATAGTAAAGTTTCAATGCAAAACATGTAACAAAAATTTGTTAACAGTACCGATAACTACACGTTTCGGACAGACTCAGCAAAATTTGCTGACTTTATCATGGAAGACCGGTCTATAGAACATTTGAAGAGACGCTTTGACATGTATCGAGGTTCTAGAAACAAAACACCTTTTTATAATAATTTAAGCAACCATTATGTTAAATGTATAAATTATTGATAACAGTTTGATATTTTCTGAATTACGTACTAATGCGTGCATCACGATAGTGTCTTTCTTTCTCTCTCTTTCGTATAATTCGTTTTCTTTGTGGCGTACGATGGCTCGGGATATCAACAACACTGCATTCCACTGCATACTTTGTCTCTATCTTTCCGTCGCTCCGTCGCGCTCGCGCTAGACAAACACACGAACGTGGGCCGAGCAAGCATGTGTAATAGCACGTTTGACGACGAGGAAGGTACCAATGCGGAATTCATCATCGTCCGAATTTGTCTTGCATAAGAGCCTTTCTTTTCTTCGTTCTGTCTGTCGCGCTCGCAGTGCTCGCACTACGATCGCCGAGAGCAAGTGCGACGGTTTCTCTTTGTCGGCCGCGGCGACTCTTTCATTTTATTCGAAACATTTTTCTTATCATTTTATCGGGCATTTAACACTTATGTCCAATATTTGATCCTACAGTGTCGCTGAATTTTAATTAAATAGAAATGGAATAATAATTAGATGTTTCTTATTCATTCATTTCGAGTTATGTATATCCCCATGATTTAATATTTCGCGAAATTTATTCCTTATTTACCGAGACAATATTGTAACTTTAAATAAATAATTGAAAAACATATAATTGTCATACTATATCAATTCATTGGAAATCTATGATACGATAAATAATTAGCAAGAAATATTAAATGTCCCATAAAATAATTCGAAATGTCCAAAAGAATGCGAATGAACGATCGAGTACGACCAAGGCGCACTGACACACCTGAGCTCGGCCATCGTCTGTAAGCCGCGATCGGAGTGCGTGCGCGACAGGTAGAAGGAAGGAAGGAGAGGCTCTTATGCGAGAACAATTCGGACCATGGCAAAAACCACGTTTGATGCCTTCCTCGATAGACAATCGCGCTCTCACACATGCCTGTTCGGCCTAAGGCCGTGTGCCTCGATAGAATGAGTGCGACAGAGCGACGACAAGAAAGAGATGAAGTAGTTGTTATCACTTGTTACTATGTTGCGACACACGTCAGCGAGAGAAACGAATTATTAGAAAGAGAGGGCACGAAAATCACCTAGGTAAAACAAGCATTAACAGATGTGGATACCCGCGCGCACTCCGTACCCCGCAGTAAAACCATTTATGCTGTTGTTTGTACTTGGCCAGAGACGAGACCTTGTTTCTTGATTTTTCCCGCATGTCTCCAACAGATTACATATAAAAATCTATATTACCGACAGAAAAATTATCGTCGCATGGTATGAAAATCTGTTAGTTCGGTTTGACACCGACAGAACTCGCATAGTCGAAAGTGTGACACTGGAAAAGACGAAGCAGACGACTTATTACATAAAAAAGACGTACTGTTGACATCAAATATCTCGTTACTGGGTGGACCAATGCTTTTATACTTAGTCTCAGTCGACTCGTCTCGACGCCGCCTCTAAGAATATCATCGCACTTTTTGGGAAATTTGCCGCTTTCATGCCGTTTGAATACCCCGAAAACTCCGATCGAATTTTTCCTGCAAGGAGTCAAGGTGTCTTCAGGCGGAGCCTCTTGTACTTGGCTGGAGACAAGATCTTGTCTCATGATATCAAGTATCGTATTATATCATGTATTGTATATCGTATCGTATTATACAAGTATTGATATCACCAAGTACATTTAATCGAGCAGTAAACAGATTTATAAATTCTGAGGAGAAATCATTTTTTGAGAAACTTATTTAACTGCATATGTGTACTTAAGCATAGTCTTTTGTCATTGCTGTACAATAATTTGTACTTGTTTACATTTGTTTGATTTCAAATACTTCGTATAATGAAGTTTATGTTAACGAGCAAGCTATTCCAAAGTCACATTCTCCTGTACTTGGCCTATACGTTTGCATTTTTTATGCTTTTTTCACGGTACTTCAACTTCGGCTAGATTCAGGTATCGTAAACCGAATTCATTCGAACGACGGCTTCGCGTGCGGACGTCGATTGACGGTCATTATTTTCTAGTTTCCGTGTCCAACGACAGTATCTTGTTCGCGTTCCACTTAAATGCATCGAATGCATTACGATCGAACCGGGAACAGGCGTCTCTTTTTTATGGTCCTCGCTTTGGCAATTACCCGAGTGGTTTCGACTTTTCCTAATTGTGCGCTGCATTATTACACGCGTCTTACGATGATGAATTATTCAGAGGCATTTTCGATACGGGTAATGGACAGATTAACTCGGAGGAATTATTATTTTTACGGGTAAACAGAAGAGAGAAATTAGCGAAACAGGGTATTTCAAAAGTGGATTGTGTGGTTTTATGGTATTTCGTTTTCTAGTTACTGTACACTTATAGAGAATGATTAGTTGTTTTAGGAATATTGATTATTATTTGTGTATTGCAGGAACTGAAGTTCGTGTGCTGAGAAATTGTGCTGTGTTGATGTTTGTGTGGGGCGAGATTTTATTTCTTGTGTGTTTTTGGATTGAAAACCTCATATGTCAAAGTTTCTGGACCTCGAATTTTGCACACGGCGATATCCATGCGCCTTGAAATTTCAAAGTCAACAAATTTCCTGGTGCCAATATTCCTAGGCTTCGAAATTTTAAAGTCCGAAATTTACCGCCAAATTTACTGCGCTTCTAATTTTATACACCTAACAATTTCGACGCCTAGAAATATTTATACATGTCCAGACTCCATAATTTCCACGCCCAATTGATATAGACGTATCTTAACAAATCAGGAATCTTTAAGTGCAAAGAAATTACAGTAAAGAGTTAAATCACACGCCTCGAAAGTATTGCTACCTATCATCAAAACTATTTAAGTAGAAACGAACGCTTAGGCCGAAATTTTGATCCTTTGCAGCGACGCGGATATTCGTACCACATTTATTAAAAGCACTTTTCAAAATGTCTTCATCGTTTCGAGAGAAATAGATCAAGAGTTCAATAAAAGTGATATCTTTTCTCGTTGCAAGAAAATGACACAGATTCCCATCTTCTCTTGAAATTCAACGACGATTTTCAGACACTTCGACCAAATTCAGAATTTGTACATTCAGTCAATTCTGTGTCCAACTGTTCGTATCACTACGTCAAAAGTCTACGTAAGTCAATAGTTTCAGAAATACAGTATTTCTAATAAAGAACTTTATACGGTCGTAGAGATGCCTATATTGCAAATTAGGTTTTTAGAAGAGGAATCATAGAACAATAAATTGTTTCAGTGGCACCATGATCGTCTCTAATTAATCTAGCGAAAAGAAAATATTTATTCAATTCAGTTACTTCAACGATTGCTTTACTAATACTAAGAAAAAGAAAAAATGGTTTAATGGCTATTGAACGATCAAATAAATTCAATAAATAAAAATTAAACTAATGTGGGATATAAAATTCTGTATTGCGCGATCGAGAAGTGTAAAAGAAAAGTATTCGAATTGGCAATGAGTGTCAAGAGCGAGAGAAGAGTGTTTGGATCGAGTGACAGAATATTGTACTGATTTCCGTTGTATGTGTAGAGTGACTGTTTAGACCAGTGGTGGGCAAACTTTTTTAATGGGCGGCAACAAAGTTTAAGAAATTCTAGAGGAGGGCCAGAATTATAGAAAAAAAATGCATTTTGTGTTAAAGCTACTAAGTAGAATCTACTTTATACTTCTCAACCGTCAAAACGTAATTATAGCGGGCCATATACTATCCATGTCGATGGACCCTCGGCGGGCCGAATCAAGAGACAAGGTCTTGTCTCGGGCCAAGTACGAGAGAAGACCCTTGACTCTATTCCGGAATTATTAGATCGGGGTTTTCAGGGTATTTAAACGGCATGAAAGCGGCAAATTTCGCAAACAGTGCGATGATATTCTTATACGGAGCGTCGAGACGAGTCGATTGAGACTAATTACAAAAACATTTGTCCACCCAGTAACGAGATACTTGATGTCAAAAGAACGTCTTTTTTATGCCATAAGTCGTCTGCTTCGTCTTTTCCAGTGTCACACTTTCGACTATGCGAGTTCTGTCGGTGTCAAACCGAACTAACAGATTTTCATACCATGCGACGATAATTTTTCTGTCGGTAATGTAGATTCTTATATGTAATCTGTTGGAGACATGCGGGGAAAATCAAGAGACAAGGTCTTGTCTCTGACCAAGTACAATCAACAGCATAAATGGTTTGACTGCGGGGTACGGAGTGCGCGCGGGTATCCACATCTGTTAATGCTTGTTTTACCTAGGTGATTTTCGTGCCCTCTCTTTCTAATAATTCGTTTCTCTCGCTGACGTGTGTCGCAACATAGTAACAAGTGATAACAACTACTTCATCTCTTTCTTGTCGTCGCTCTGTCGCACTCATTCTATCGAGGCACACGGCCTTAGGCCGAACAGGCATGTGTGAGAGCGCGATTGTCTATCGAGGAAGGCATCAAACGTGGTTTTTGCCATGGTCCGAATTGTTCTCGCATAAGAGCCTCTCCTTCCTTCCTTCTACCTGTCGCGCACGCACTCCGATCGCGGCTTACAGACGATGGCCGAGCTCAGGTGTGTCAGTGCGCCTTGGTCGTACTCGATCGTTCATTCGCATTCTTTGGGAAATTTCCAATTATTTTATCGGACATTTAATATTTCTTGCTAATTTTTGATCCCATCAGATTTTCAATAAATTGATATACTATGACAATTATATGTTTCTCAATTATTTATTTAAAGTTACAATATTGTCTCGGTAAATAAGGAATATATTTCGCGAAATATTGAATTCTGGGGATTAATATAATCCGAAATGAATGAATAAGAAACATCTTTTTATTATTCCATTTCTATTTAATTAAAATTCAGCGACACCGTGGGATCAAATATTGGACATAAGTGTTAAATGCCCGATAAAATGATTAGAATAATGTTTCGAATAAAATGAAAGAGTCGCCGCGGCCGGCAAAGACACACCGTCGCACTTACTCTCGGCGATCGTAGTGCGAGCACCGCGAGCGCGACAGACAGAACGAAGAAAAGAAAGGCTCTTATGCAAGACAAACTCGGACGATGATGAATTCCGCATTGATATCCTCCTCGATCGTGAATCCTGCTATCACACTTGTTTGCTCGGCCCACGTTCGTGTGTTTGGCTAGTGCGAGCGCGACGGAGTAACGGTAAGATAGAGACAAAGTATGCAGTCGAATGCAGTGTTGATATCCTGAGCCATAGTAGGTTACGCACCACAGAAAGAACGATAATTATACGAAAGAGAGGGAAAGAAAGAGACCTTCTTGATGCACGCATTAGTCCGCAATTCAGAAAATATTTCACTGTTATCAATAATTTATAAATTTAATATAATGGTTGCTTAAATTGTTGTAAAATGGTATTTAGTTTCTAGAACTTCGATACATGTCAAAGCATATCTTCAAATTTCTACAAACTTTTTTTCAGTACATAATCAAATTGTTCTGTAAACAGGTCATCCATGATAAAGTAAGCAAATTGTTGGGTCCGTGCGAAACGTATAGTTATTGGTACTGTTAACAAATCTTTGTTACATGTTTTGCATTGAAACTTTACTATCTCGGATATCGAATCTCTAAATTGTTCCGTATCTGTTTATAACAGTGTTATGATATTACCTACACATTGTAACAATGAAATTAATATATTTTTCTGCAGGTATACTGTACAATTAGATCAGAAGATGCCACGGTAATAAAAAAATTCATGATTTCAAAAAAAACTATTTTTTCTTCAAATAGATTGTTGACGTATAGGTACGTTTAGAAGACACGATGACGATGTTGTACGTAAATTGACAAACATTTTCAAGGATATACATAGGACCATGTTGAAGTTCCGAAAGTTCTAGAAATCAAATGCATTCTTTAACAATTCATACAAACCATTATTTGAAATATAGACATTTTTAATAAGATGGTTTTTGTGTAATTAAACCGTTTTTGTACACTTCTATGTTTATTATAATTTTTTAATTAAGAATTTAAAAAGCAAAGGTATACAAATCCTGTACTATCTTGCAATACTTAAATGTTTAATATTTTGGTAATTCCTTCAAATGTATTTTCTTTTTCAATATTACCCACAATATATGCAAGTTTTTAAACAATGTCTAACATCCTGCGAGAATCTTGTATACTTGTCCTGAAGCGAATCTATAGATTGAAATTTTCCTGGCTCCGGAAGAGTCTCTGATTTTTTTGTATCACTTCTTCAAAAAACATTTTGATATTTTATTCATACACAATTCTTATTACTATATTTCTTAAAAGGAAATAACGCTTAAAGGAAAATGTGGTATATTCCTTCACATCATCGTATATCATCATATCACCATATTAATCAGATCCGTTTATTCCATTATTTTCCGACATTCTTTTACTCCTTCATTCCTATATTCCCTTGTTTATTCCTTAGTACCTGCATTCCCTGATTTCTTTAAAAACAAGTATATTAATAAAAGCAATACTAGACTTAATAATATTCTCCGAATGAAGTGAAATCCTCAAAAAAGCATCGAAAATGCAAAGCTATGGGCCAAGTACAAGAGGATGTGACTTTGGAATAGCTTTCTCGTTAACATAAACTTTATTATACGAAGTATTTGAAATCGAACAAATGCCAGCAAGTACAAATTATTGTACAGCATCGACACGATGCTGTCGCTAAGTAAATATATTAAATTAACTAAATTTCCCAAAAAATGATTTCTTCTCATTTAATTAATAAATCTGTTTATTGCTCGATTAAATGTACTTGGTGGCCCGCTTTTTACGAAGGTTCGATGGTGAAAAATAAGCTTAAATAGTTCGGGATGTTCGATATTAAAAAAGAGTTGGTAAAACACAGTATAAAGCGGCCTTCTTATTGTGTTCAATGAAAATCCTCTAAATATCTCATGACGTTTTCTTTTAATTTATGTTATCATCAATCGTTCAAACGCATGGCAATATGCATGTGTAATTTTCTCTCAGGCTCATCCAGATTGTTAACTTGTTAAATTTTTCCACTCAGATGCATCCGAATTGTTAATTCAGAAATGAGTACAAATATCTGTAACGTTACATTTTGGACATCAAGCTTCGTAAAAAGCGGGCCACCAAGTACATTTAATCGAGCAATAAACAGATTTATTAATTAAATGAGGAGACATCATTTTTTGGGAAATTTAGTTAATTTAATATATTTACTTAGCGATAGCATCGTGTCGATGCTGTACAATCATTCTCACTTGCTCGCATTTGTTCGATTTCAAATACTTCGTATAATCAAGTTTATGTTAACGAGAAAGCTATTCCAAAGTCACATCCTCTTGTACTTGGCCCATAGCTTTACATTTTCGATGCTTTTTTAAGGATTATATATACAGGGTCTCCCAGAAATTTGGACGCATCCGGAACCAGGTGATAGCTGAGGTAATTCTAATATAGGGAAGTGACCTTCGTAATGTCGTACCTTAATCCGTGGCCGAGTTATTAACAAAAAACAACAGCCAATCAGAGGGCTCCGTTGGGTGCGGCAGCGCGATAGTTCCTACTGGTAGAAGTTAATGTCTTGTAGTAGAAGAAGTGTTTATGCGGCAGCGTCAACGGAGCCCTTGAAAGGGATGCAGACCGAGCACTAACACACTTCCACGAAAAATGTATCGATGAGTGTGTCCCTGGGTCACTGTTCTTGCCTTCGTCACCGAAAAAAGGTCTAATTCAGGCATGTCAAACACGCGGCCCGCCAATACATAGACTGCGGCCCGCCGAGACTTTTAACAAATTTTTAAATATCAGGCTTTGACGCTGAAGTTAAAAAGGTTGAACTCTTTGGTTGACGCTGCTGTCGCGTGGGGTTGCGTGATTGCTTGGGATGCTACGCGCTGGCGCGAGGCGTCAAATGAAAATCGCTTTTCGTCGGCCGAACGGAGATAAAAACACAAGCCGATCAGAAACATGATAGAACGTGGAGTGACCTAATCCGACACACGACACGTGTTTGCAAGTCAAGTTGTCACAAAGTTTCAGTGTTTGCTCAATCGTTTGCGAATATTTTGAACTCTAAAGTGGATTTTGGTTTTTATTCGCATTCAACTAAAAGTTTATGTGGTATTTGTATTTTTGATCAAGTAATATTATATGAAATTTCGATTGCGTGATTGCGAAGTGTGAAAGAGATGTATTTAGACGAGTGTCAAGAGCGACCGAGGAGTGTTTGGATCGAGTGACTGCGTAAGGTGCGAAGAACGAGTGATTGTATTTTGTGACAGGTCTTTGGTCTGATTTCGGTTGAATGTTTCGAGTGGCTCTTTGTATATATGGAACATGGAAAAATGCGGCTGGCCCGTGATCGAAGACAGTGCGAGTAGCAATATAGGGGGGGTTCTGGGGCATAGGTGAGGGGGGCGCGGGGTAAAAATCCGTGGGGGGGCATCGTACTCTTGGACGAGCGTTTTTTTGGAGGGGGCATCGTACTCATGGACGAGCGTTTTTTCGGGGTTGGGGGGGGGGGCATCGTACTCTTGGACGAGCGTTTTTTCGGGGAGGGGGGGGGGGGGGCATCGTACTCTTGGTCGAGCGTTTTTTTTTTGGGGGGGGGGGGTGTACATCTCATGTTATAGCACAAGCATTTTTCAGGGGGGGGGTAGATATCATGTTATAGCACAAGCATCTTCAGGGGGGTGTATATGTCATGTTATAGCACGAGCAATTTTTCGCAGAAGGGGGGGGGGTAGATGTAATCATACTCTTTGACAAGCATGCAGAAATTGAGAAGGGTATACATCATACTATGACACAATTCTTTGGAAGGGGGGGGGGGGTAGTATCACGCGCGTAGTATTTCAATTAATAGGACAAATGTTAGTTGACTCATCCGCACGTGTCAAACTTTAAAAAACAAAATTTTGCTGACACAACAGGACATATGATACACTGGTCAGTGTTGATTTCAAGAATTACACAATTTAAATGCGTATAAAATTAGTCAAAGTATTTAAATATGCAAAATAAAATTGCTTCAACGTTGTCAGCAAGACTATGAATATATGTCCGATTTATCTGCAAATTATTGGAACGTATGGACTCTCGAGTTGTGGGGGTGGAAAGTGCCGCGAGTGGTGTGTTTGTGTGTGCGCAGCATCAGCAAACACGATGATGATGATTATCTACAACCGAGGTAAGTAGACGATTCCAACACATATGACCAATTAAGTTTTTAATTGGAAGAAAAAATGGTAGCTGACTTATCTGCACGTGTCGAAATTTAAAAAAACAAAATTTTGCTGACACGGCAGGACATAGGATACAGTGGTCAGTTTTACATCTTAATACGGTGACCTTGTTGACACAAATAGTATTTCAATTAATAGGATAAATATTAGTTGGCTCATCCGCACGTGACAAAGTTAAAAAACAAAAATTTTGCTGATGCAGCACTATAATACCGCGTCTACAATGGCTGGTTCGAGCGCGTCGTTAAAAAATAATCTTATAAGAATTCTATATTCGAGTGCACTGCCAAACGTTGAAGATCATCAAAGATATTTCCCCGGATTCTCATGCCTATCGAGTACAGACTTTTTCAAAACTAGAAAAACATTCACATGTTCACGGATAAAAAAAAATGCATGTACCAACGCTTCAAAATTTAGTTTGGCCGTTAGTTATAAACCAATACTTAAGTGGAACGTTATGCGTTGAACGTAAACATGCGATTGAACGTTTGATGAGCATAGATGCTGCTAGTAGCGTGGCAGTGTATTGTACGAAGACGAAAGATGATCAATTTGTGGACAAGTGGCCAAAAATGGTATGTCCAAATGAAATATGGAACTTTATCATCGAACGCGAACGTGGCGTCGTGTACGCGGTGAAACCACGATATTATGAAAAAGTTTTGAAGCATGCACGATATTTTGAGATATTTTTAAAAAACCTGCAATCTAACAGTGAATGTTAAAAAACTACGCTTAAAAAGATTGGACATGCATGCACATTGTTCAACAGCGCATAGGACACATGATTCAGCAGGACAAAGGATACATCTGCATCTGCAAGTCTTAAAATGGTGATCTTGTTGACACTGATAGGATTTCAATTAGTAGAAAAAAAAATGTCAACGGTTGTTAAAATCTTTGCTTAAAAAGATTGATCATGCATGTACACGGTTTAGTGCACAGCAGGCTAGCAAGATAGACCATTACGATGGATATCGCGTGTAGTATGGCTAAAAATTTGAAAGCACAATCCGTGCATATTGTTACGCTGTCCGATTATCGAGGGTGGAAGCAACAGCTCGATGACAGCTTAGCGATTATCGCACAGTACATGAGCGTGGAGTGTAATAATTTGTCGGTGGGTGCAAAACGTCGTTTGACCATGCTTATTTGTCGCATGAGAAATCTCGATGTGTCGCTGCAAAAACGATTTGTACGTATTGGCGGTGGTGATAGCGGATCGAGGGCATCATCATCATCACTTGTATGGCAGAATATAGAGTCGGCATTTCAAGGTCGTGTTATGACCGGTGCAGTGATTAATGTGCAACACATAGACCCGCGAACATTTCTTAAAGACGCACGACGTATGGTGATTAATCGTGTGACAAGTGTTATGGGCACTTTGCGTTCATGTTTAAAAGTGAACGTGGTTCTGGAAGCAGAATTTGTATTGCAAGACAAAACGGAAGTGAAAGCGTTCAACACTCGCAACTGTGAACTATTCGCTGCATCCAATCTACGTAGATGGTATAACGAAAACGTTGTGGAACCGATTCTTTCATCGATGGAGGAGTTTCAAGAGCGTGACAGCGGATGGGCATTGAGCCGAATATTACATCTCGTGGTGAATTGTAATAAATATCAACCTCTGCACGCTGGATGTAACGCTGCCCAGATACCTTTGGCAATACGTGCAAAGAAGGCAACCATTGCTATCGAATGCAACGACAATGCATGTTTCTTCTGGTCTGTTGTCGCCGGGCTTTGCACACCATCGGGAAAAGTGACTCGAATGTCCTCGTATCCTCATTATTCTACTCTGCTTCCGACCGAGGGTTATCAACTTCCAATGACACTGAAGGATATTCCAAAATTTGAAAAAACTAATGATATTTCGATAAATGTCTACACATGGGACAACAATGCATGCGTTCCGTTCTCGGTCACCGAGCGAAAAAGAGATAGACATGTCAACTTATTGTTACTAGTGAGCAGAAACGATCCTAACGAACGTCATTTCGTCTACATCAAGAATTTGTCGAGATTGGTTTGAAGCCAATTGAGCAAAAAAAAATGTGCGAAATACATCTGTGATCGGTATGTTATTTTCTTCATTATCCTATGTACTTTATGATTTGAATATATTTCAATCTTTCCCATTACAGATGTTTACACTATTTCTCAACGCAAACGAAACTGGACGTACACGACATAGATTGCAAACGCGTGAATGAGTGCGCAATAGTACTGCCATCGGAGGATGATAAATATTTACGATTCAAGAACCACGCGTTCAAGGAGCATGCACCGTTTGTAATCTATGCTGACTTGGAGTGTACACTGGAGGACGTTGCACCGGAACAGCACGGTCGCAGTGCCAAGTCATCACTGATAGCGTACCAACAACACCGCGCGTTCAGCATAGGCTATTACGTAAGTTGGGCTTACGATAAGTCATTGTCCTTCTATAACTCGTATCGCAACGAAACCGGAAGCACTGAATGGTTCGTTGACGAACTTCACCGGATATCGAGACGATTGAAGTGTATATTCGACAAAGTTGTCCCCATGAAACCAATGACGACAGAGCAAATATCGCATTATCGACAAGCAACCATATGTCATATTTGTGAAAAATCAATCAGCGCCACCGATACGAAGGTTCGCGATCATTGTCATTTCACAGGTGACTATAGAGGGGCCGCGCACGACTCGTGCAATTTAAATTATCAAAATTCATACATTGTACCGGTAGTGTTTCATAATTTATCGGGATACGATGCCCATTTTATAATCAAAGAGATCGCTAACATGTACCCTGGTCGCGTCGATCTGTTGCCAATAACGAAAGAAAAATACATATCCTTTACTAAACATATGACGCCATTGGAATCAAATTATCGAACGAAAGACATAAAGTTTCGTTTCATAGATTCTTTTAAATTTGTAAATTCAAGCCTCGATAAGTTGGCATCGTATTTGGCGGACGATAAATTACAGATTCTACGAAACGAATACAAACATCTTGCCAATGATGACTTTAAGCTTCTCACGCGTAAAGGTGTATTTCCGTACGATTACGTAGACTCGTACTCAAAATTGGCAGATTCGTGCATACCGCCACGCGACCTGTTCTATAGTAAGTTCTACGATGAACATATATCCGAGTCGAACTATCGGCACGTATGTACCGTTTGGTCGCGTTTCAACATAAAAACATTGGGAGAATACAGTGATCTATACTTGAAGGTGGACATATTGTTGTTAGCCGACATTTTTGAAAATTTCCGCAATGATTGCATCGCGAACTATTATTTGGATCCCGCGCATTACTACACACTGCCTGGTTTCACGTGGGACGCAATGTTGAAGCATACCGATATCGAACTGGAGTTATTGACGGACATTGACATGCTGTTGTTCTTTGAACGCGGAGTTCGCGGTGGTCTCAGTCAATGTTCACACAGGTATGCCCGCGCGAACAACAAGTATTTGCCATCGTACGATCCATCCAAAGCCTCCACGTATTTAATGTATTTCGATGTAAATAATTTGTATGGTTGGGCAATGTCCCAGCCTTTGCCATACGGAGGATTTCGATGGTTAGACGAACAAGAGATCGTCGAGTTCGACGTGAATTCCGTTACCAGCGATGCACCCACAGGATATATGCTAGAAGTAGATTTAAAATATGATTGCACTCTGCACGATATGCACGCGGACCTGCAGTTTGGCCCGACCCATTCCGCAAAACCTGACAGAAAGTTATTGGCAACGGTTCACGATAAAGAGCGATACATCATACATTACATGTATTTGCAACAATGTCTTAAACACGGTTTAAAATTAACCAAGATACATCGCGTATTACAGTTTCATCAGTGTAAATGGCTAGGTGGATATATAGATCAGAATACTCGATTACGTATGCGCGCTACCAATGAATTTTCCAAAAATTTGTTTAAACTAATGAATAATGCAGTTTTCGGAAAGACTATGGAAAATGTTAGAAATCATGTAGACGTAAAGCTGATTACAAAGTTGGACGGGAGGTACGGTGCGGAAGCGTACATATCAAAACCAAATTTTCATAGCCGTAGCATTTTTTCGGAAAATCTTATGGCTATAGAATTACGAAAATTACAGATAAAATTTACGAAACCTATATATGCAGGTGCATGTATTCTAGATATATCTAAAGTATGTCTGTACAGTTTTCATTATGATTATATGTTGCCCGAATTTGGTAATCGTTGTAAAATGTTATATACCGACACCGATAGTTTAATCTACGTGATCGTGTGCGAGGATGTGTATGACATAATGAAACGAGATATCGCTCGATTCGACACGAGTGATTACGCGATAGATAACCCGTACGGTATTCCGCGAATGAATAAAAAGGTACCGGGACTGATGAAGGATGAGAATAATGGTACCGTAATGACAGAATTCGTAGGCTTGGGAGCGAAAGTTTATGCAACACGTGTACATGGTACAGAGGGATGCACGCGAAAAGGAAAGGGTGTAAAAAGATATGTTACTCTGAAAAGTATCGAATTCGATGATTACATCAATTGTCTAAATAATTATGTAGAAAAAGTTGTTTGCCAGAAACGGATAAAATCAGTGCAACATACCGTGTACACTATAAGTGAAAATAAACTAGCTCTTAGTCCGTACGATACGAAAAGGTATCTACTACCGAAATCTACGAGCACGCTACCTTGGGGACATTATATCATTAATGAGCTTCAAAGAAACAATAACAACGACGGCGACAACGACGATGACGACAATGACAACAACTACAACAACGACAACAACGACAACAATGACAACAACTACAACAACGACGACGATGGATATACACAGATGTTGTTATAACCGAATGTAAACGAGCAAATGGTATGAGTGTAAATAAGGATGAGAAAACATTGTATGAAAGAAAACATTTTTTATTTCAATAAAAAATTCTCAAATTACATCACTTTTATCGATCCATGAGTTGTGTGAATTATCGAATCCTAACCACTTTACATACATTTTATTTCCTTTCTTGCGTAACACTTTCTCCACAAGATGAACATCCGGATGTGCGGTACCATGTAACTCATGTTCATAGAATCCTCCGGCGATGGGTGCGTCTCGCGAGTCCTTCAGCAGATACGTGACAGGGTTCGTTCGCTGCACATTCATGATTTCAAACACCTCGGTCGACCAGTTTGGGGTATATCCTTTGTCGAAAACGGTTTTGAACTTGCTCACGCGTACTTTATCACCAATATTAAACTTTGCTGGTCCAGCGATCTTCGTGTTGCTGTACACCGTAGCCAGAAGTTTGTTCGCATTAGCAGCCGTAACGTCGATAGGACGCATGCCAATGGTTCGATGTTTTCGTCTGTTGTAATTCATCATCAATGTGGGTAGAATATCGATCCAGCAGTACGTTCCATTCAAAGAGAATGATTTCCACATTGCATTCTTCAACGTGCGATTGAACCGTTCTACCACCGAAGCTTTCATGATGCTGTACGTCGAGTAATGATTAATGTTATGTTTCATCATACAGGTTTGGAAGTGTTTGTTGTAAAATTCCTTTCCCGTGTCAGTTTGCAAATTTCTGGGCGTTCTTCCATCCTTTCGCAGTATCGCGAGAAACGTTTTCGTTACGTCGGGCCCGTTTTTGCTCTTTACAGGGACTGCCCATGCATATTTGCTGCATACATCGATAACTGTGAGAATATATGGATGACCTTTATTCAGTTTTGCATGCGGACGAACATCAACGATGTCGACTTGCCACAAATCATCGAATCCACACACGATTACACGTCTGCGTGAAAAGTTACGTCTCGCCGGAGCATGCAATTCATCCACTAATTTTAATTTTTCCTTGCTCATCTTGTAAAAATTGTAAAAGTGCATTTAATATGCCCATAAAACAGTTTAAACATCTCATACATCGATCACTGGTTTCCTCGATTTCTTCCTCTTCGACTTCTACACTAGCAATTTCTACTTCCGAATCCATCGTGTCATGTTCGACGACTGATCGATATACCGCGCTTGAGAATACATATATATATTTTTTCCAGTAACCGAAACAGCATGTGTGCACGGAAATTTTTTATTGTTTCACCGCATCGTTCAATGGTGAGTCAATTTATTACAATATTCCTTAACCGTTTCACAACAAGAAGAACACTTCGCGTCTCAAGTTTAACCACATTTGGATCATTATCGCTATTGGTATTTTCACCGATCTATCATTGTTGCATCATAATTTTTTTCTCATCCATGATTTGCTTTAATTTGAGGAATAATGCATCCACGTGACTTTGCTGCATTTGAATCTATTTGTCAATGTCAGTCTGCATCTCATCCAGCGAACTTTTGATGCTCGATAACAACTGTTCCTTTACCACGTCGATTTTTTTTGTTTGAAGAGTTCCTCGATTGGGTGTGAGGTTATTTGCATTTTCTATCACTCTTTCACGGACTAGTTTGTCCACGTATACCTTTGTCGCTACGTCATTATCTTTTATAGGTTCCCCGACATTACTGAGAACATGCATGGCAGCATCGTACGATGTTACATTGCTATTCGTTTTCAGGCACAATGCATTTCTTAACATTCTTTCATCATGCTTCCTCAAAACATTATCAACGTACGAGAGCGTGGCTATGTCGCTCGCTTCCGTAGGATCCGATATGCGTGTTATCTTTTTCCCGCGCGCATTCCATGACTCACCGTCTAAGCACAGTGTGTTATCGCGAACATAATTTCTCACAGATGATAAAACTGCCGGAGACAATTTGTCCGTTTCCGATTCCTCTGATTTTAATGGTGCACCGAACTTATTGGTTGACATGATTTTGTATCGATAGTACAATCATCGATGAAAGGTTAACGTATCATGAACCCAGCTTCGCGAAGTTCCTCGATTATAGAGACTATTTCGTTACCATGTCCGGTATGACCAGCAGTCTGCGAAGAAATCAGCAATCTGAGACGATCTACCAATTCGTTGGGATCATCTCAATGAACATAATCGATCGCGTTGTCAGTCACATTCATGGTTGTCGGTAGCTCATTAATGTTTGCATTGTTTTTAAGACCGTATCCTCGACGAACGATATTGGGGAACAACGGTGCTATAACATGTTTGTATTTGTATCCCTTGTTACCCAAGATTGGTTTCAAGGTTGAATGATTGCGTTTATGTGCATTCGTCGAGACTAAAATGCTTCGGTATGCACGCTTATCAGCCTCGTTGTACAACGTTTCGTCGGGTATTCGTTTGAATATCAATTCATAGAGACCGCGAGTTCCCCTGTATCGTGTTCCATTTAGAATAATATAGTCATCGTTGTCAACGTCGAATATTGAATTACCAAGCATCAGTCTATCGTTGTGTAAATATACACCGTATACATTGTCCATGATTCCCGCTGTGTCCGTGAAAAAATTACGTATGTACTCGCGCGCCAGAGGCCCGAGGTTTTCCGCCAGATAAGCGTTTGCCTCGCGATGAAACTCAGGATTCAGAATAACATCTCGAACCAATGTTTCTAATACGTCACCTTGACGTATCGATGTTAAGTTGTCTTCATTGTTGTAGTGGCTGTTGATGTTGCCGATGTCGTTGCCGTTGCCGCTGTCGTCGTCATCATCATCATCGTTGTCGTTGTCATCATTCCTACATAGTTGACGTGCAACAACCGTTGAACTCATTCGCGGATCGATGCATACCTTTTTTGAACGAACAGCTCGGAACGGTGTCGTATGCATTGGTGTTCCGGTTTCTTGACGTAATCGTTTCAATGCCTTTCGTTTGAGTGGGAGTCCTTTCTTAGATGGGGACGTTGGAACTTGCACTTGTGCGGGTGACGATGTCGAAGTATCAAACGTTGTTTGCAATGTAGGTGATGATGATGATGATGGTGGTGGTGGTGGTGACGGCACAGTATTCTGAACCAATTGCTTCAACGGATCCACCAGCGGTTGCAAGCTCGATTCCAATGCCGCGTCAGCATCCATCTTTCCAACCTTCAATGTTAAATATTTCTTCCGTATCGCTGCACTGGTCTTAGCTATCTCCTTAACGAGCGTCTCTTTCTTAACATGTTCGTCCACCGGTTTACCCATTCTTTCGCTTGCGTGTTGTACGATGTTGCACCAGCGATGTTAAATATGCGAATGCGTTCACGATATTACAACGAATTCGTTAAATCCTCGTCGATATCTACCCTGATTTTGACTGCTATCTTTGTCTATAACAAGGAAACCGTATTTTGCCTGCCAACACTTTGCACACAACTCGTTAAACATATCAAATGTCATGTCAACATTTACATGATCATGGTATATGTGACGTAAATTGGTTGCATCCTGCTGAAATAGTATCATTAGGTTAACGTTATCACGAATCAAATGTTTCGGTATTCTAGCGTACGATTGTGACAAGTAAAAACAATCGATGTGCGAATGTCTACCTATCGAAAAGTACTCTCTCATAGCGTCCTGATCGTCACACGCAACATCATCGAATATGAATATAGAGTTGGGTCGCGCGTCGACAGGTGAAATCACTTCCATGTTATCGGAGAAAGCGAAATATCCTACATCGTTCACCGATGATAACAGTTCGTTTAAATATTGATACTTAGGCTGACACAACGATTTAGAATATACGTAGACATTTTCAAATCGTAACCCGTTCGGGCTCTCCAACAGGCTGATCATAACGTTAGTCTTGCCGCAATTTGACGGTCCGCATATCACGCAGCGTATACTGCGCGGCAATAGAGAACCGTGCTTTCGCGACTGTTCGTCATCATCATCAAACATCCGATTTACGGTTACATGAATATTAACAGGTTGTTTCACAAACCGCATGTCTCTCTTAGTCAATGACTTACTTAATTCTGTTCGATGGAAGGGATAGTGCAACATGTATATGTACATTGATGGGCATCTCGCATCACTCTCCCTCTCTTAGTCAATAAGCAATGTCCTTTTTTTCTTTCCGAAAGAATAAGATATTTATACCAATGATCAGCAGCAATCCGAATCAGTCTGAACATGCCGTTCATAGTATTCGATACTTATAGCTTGCTCGAGTTATCGAAAGAGGAATTGGAGTACATACCGAAAGTAATATTATTGAAACATTACTGTCGAGACATTCATTACGTGTGGAGCAAGTTACCATCGCACATAAAAGCCGATCCCGAGGTTCAATCATATCGTAGATGTTTGATATATTATAATCGTCCGGATCAGCGTACGCACATTGATGGACCTCCGCCAATGATAAGGAACTACCGCATATGCATGCATGGACAGGATCTGGACTTGTAAACAGTGCGATTGATGCTCTACCGTTTGAACTACACATACCCGGATATCAGTTTTGCGGACCTGGCACACGATTGAAGAAACGATTGGCTCGAGGAGACAAGGGGATAAATCCGTTGGACGCAGCCTGTAGAGAGCACGATATCGCATACTCGGAACGCAAGGACCTTGAGGGACGTCACGCAGCTGATACGGTTTCAGCTGATCGAGCGCGTCAGCGCATAACTGCCAAGGACGCAACGTTTGGTGAACGGGCATCCGCTACGGCCGTTTGGGCTGCGATGAAAGCTAAAACCAAGCTTGGAATGGGATTAAAGAAACGTATGGGTACAAATATCAAGAAGAAGTAGAAGCGAACGGTTCGCAAGCAGCGTATACTTGCTACCGCTAAACGCGGTGGATTTCTACCATTCCTATTGCCCGCGTTATCCGCCATAGGAGCGTTGACTGGTGGGACCGCGGGAGTAGTGAAAGCGGTGAACGATGCGAAAGCCGCGAAAAAACAGTTGGAAGAGGCACGGCGCCACAATCGTGCGATGGAAGGTCGCGGACTGTATTTAGCACCCTATAAACGAGGCGGTAAAATCGAGAAAAGTGGTCGAACCAAAAAAAAAAAAAAGAAAAACGTTAAACGGCAAAATCCTAAACAGTCTCGGTGCAACTACTCACATTCAATTGGAAAGTCTATGCAAACGATTACCACACTTTCGAGGCGTGTTTATGCGTAACGATCTACCGGAAACCCCCTGGTTGAACGAATGTGCTATAGTAAATTTAGATGCCTGCGATGGGCCCGGAACGCATTGGGTTGCGTACGTGAAACGCAGATCAAACATTAGGTACTTCGATAGCTTCGGAAATCTTCGACCTCCGACCGAACTAATCCGATATTTCGGCAGAGACGTAAAAATCGTGTACAATCATGAACAATTTCAAAATTTTGATGAAAGCGTGTGCGGACAATTGTGCGTGAAATTTCTACGTGAAACGGTATTATAAAATCTATACCTCGTACCGCATCGAACTCAGTTTCGTTTTATCGTTAACCTGAAACGGAAATCGTGGGAGACAATAGAATGTCGTTCACGTTTACATTATCAGGTCGAAGCAGCGTATTATCGGCAAAGTACTTTCCGCCTATAAATCTGACCGATGATGAGTATGAACTCGGTTTGGTGGATTTCGAAGCATATTACACGATTGCAAACATTATCTCTAACGACAATAACAATACATTTTATTTCGGTGATAATGATGAAACGATCGTCATTCCCGACGGTGCTTACGAGTTGGAAGCTGTCGAAAAGTATCTCAGACGCAAGATATCCACCCGTTATCCACGTCCGAAGGATAACAGCGATGACGAATATTCGATCGTTCTACGGGCAAACATCAATACCATGAAAAGTGAAATTCGCAGCGCGTACCGAGTTAATTTCGCGAAACCGAACAACGTGGGTTCGCTGCTAGGATTCTCCAACAACCGCGTTTTATCACCAGGAAAATGGTACGAGTCGGACATGCCGGTAAACATTATAAACGTAAACATGATTCGAATAGAATGCAACGTGACCACTGGATCATATAGTAACAGTAAACTCGTTCACACCATTCACCAATTCTCGCCTTGCGTACCTCCCGGATATAAGATATCGGAAACGCCGCCGCGCATCATTTATCTGCCGATCGTCACGCGAGCAATAGACGATTTAACTGTCCAAATCGTTGATCAGTCCGGGCAACTGATAGACTTTCGTGGGGAAGAAATAACGATACGTCTGCACGTACGCCGACGTGGTACGTCTTATTGCTAATATTATGCTAATTTTCAACGCTCCAAAAGAATCGTCCATTGTCGTGTCAGCCGAAAGAACAAGTGCAAACCGAAAACCCGTGAATCAGAAACGGTATACATTGAATCCGGAAAACGCGCAGTTTCTACGATCTTTAGGCTTTATCGTTCGTTATCCGTGAAACGATGCTCAGCGACGTCTTGAATGTCTCGAGTGCTCCGGCCTTTGATAACCGGATTACGAAGATCGAGCTGCACACATACAACCCATACGCGAATACTACGTTCGGGAACAGTGATGAGATAAGAATACCCATACAGCAGCAGGACATATATACCTTGCCATGGCAAAGCTTTCTGTACGTGGAGGGAAGATTGAATACAACGCAAGAGAAGGGGCAACCTGATGCCGCGACGGGTGAAGTAAAAAAACGTCCAACGAATGATTTCAACTTTTGCGTACCGTTAAGCATGTTGCTGGGATTTTGCGAAGACTACAAACGCGTGGTGATCAATGCTCGTCACGAGTTGATTTTAATTCGTGCTCGCGTAGATGCAAACGCATTGTACAGCAGCAGTTTAACGACCGATAACTCGAAGCCTAGTTTGGAGCTGCACAAGATTCAATGGCGTATGCCACACGTCACGCTCGACGAAATGCACAAGTTATCCATGTTGCGTATTCTCGAGAGTGGAAGATCGATTGGTATGAGTTATCGTTCCTGGGACTTGTACGAGTACCCCATGCTGCAAACGACTACGAAGCATACATGGGCGGTAAAAGCAGCGGCGCAAATGGAAAAACCACGATACGTGATATTTGCCCTCCAAACGGGGCGAAAGAATAATTTGACCAAGAGAGCTACGCAATTTGACAATTGTAAACTATCGAACGTTCGACTCTACCTAAATTCGGAAACATATCCCTACGATGACTTGAACATCGATTTCGATAAGAGTAAATACGCATTGTTGTACGGGATGTATGCGAAATTTAGAGAATCGTATTATGGATATGGGGAAGCGCTACTCGATGTTGCAGGTTTCTTGTTGCATGGGCCATTCGTCGTAATCGATTGTTCCCGACAAAACGAATCGCTGAAGAGCGCTACCGTCGACGTGCGAATAGATTTCGAATGTAAAGAGAACGTGCCAATCGGGACGAGCACATACTGCTTGATGCTGCACGATCGTATAGTCGAGTACAATCCGTTGACGAACATTGTTCGCAAGATTACGTGATTTATCCGATATGACGTCCGTGGCCATGGTCGATTTGCAAGGTTTCAAAACCGAAACCAACAAATTCATCGTTAAAGAAGCATTTATCCTCATCGATGATGCGAGAATCGCACATTGGATATTCCAACCTCCGTATCCCTGGAAGAAACTGACCGATGCGGGAAACGTCAATGCGACTGGTTAACGCTAAATCATCATCATATGTCCTGGAACTCTGGATACACACCGTACTACTTAGCTGTGATGGTAATACGGTCGGCTTTGAACGATGTCGATGACATTCTCGTCAAAGGTAGCGAGAAGAAGAAGTGGCTGTACGATCTGACCGGCATCGAGGCATCGAACATCGAAGACGTATTCACCAGCGATGACGATGACGACGACGACGACGACGACGACGAGAGTATACTTCCCCTGAGCCAAATGCCAACCGATGGAACATTTAAATGTATATTTCATATGGGTGTTTGCGCGCTCGAAAATGTTTATAAAATTTATAATTGGGTTAACCAGAGAACAATAAAAAATTTTAAATAAAAAAAGTTGAAAAAATTAATTTGTTATAAATATTTTAAGTAAAAATAAAAATATGTGAAGGGTACATGAAATAAATTTTTCACATTTAAATAACAAAGATTTTTTATTGAATCTTTTTTATTGAATTTTAAAACTAACAAACTTATAATGTAAAACTTATAACTACTTTGACAAGTTCTGCCACCACCTCCAAACCCTCTCCTGTAAAAATAGGTAGAAATGGAATGCATTAAATTAAATACACATAGAAAAATTATTCGTTAAATCTAACAGTTAAAAAAATTCCTACCTCGGACCTGATGGCTATCTAGATAGTGTTGGTGGTGGTTGTGGCAGACGTGCCCCGCCCCGCTCGATGCCTCTCCTGTAAAAATACGTAGAAAAAAATGAAATTAATCATTAAATCTAAAACACTGTCTGGAATTTTACTCCAAATGTAATAAAAAAATACTAACCTTATTAGTATGAAATCTCAATAGGAGCGCCAGACAACATTTGCCGGACATCGAGGTCAAAATGCTGCTCGATGCACCCTGGGCAGCGGGCTGCACGCTTTATCGTATAGATTTCTGCATTACAATCATTGCAGAAAGCTGCTACTTCCTCCACCGCACCGCGAATCATTAGGTGTCTCAATGTGGGTTGCCAAATATGCCTCACCCCCACATAATTTAGCCCCATACATTCGGCACAAACCCACTGGTAATTTGGATTTTGAAAAATGAATGTATCGCTGCGCATACATGTGAGTGTCCGTAGTACCCGATACGTATGCGGATATTCGTCCGGCATTACTCCATCGAATTGCGCAAATCGCGCAATGTCGATGGGATCACAAACGAGAAATAGATTATGTGGCACTGGCATCTTGACTCAAACTGCTCCATGTGGGTTCATCTTTTATAACGAGAAGAATTGTACACTATGGCAGTTTTGCATCCATTGTCCTGTCGCATCAACAAAATTCTTCAGCGCAGGCAGATAAACTGTTCTAATCGCACGTGTCCCACCGGCAGATAAAACTGACCAGCTCGTATGTTGGGGGACATTGCACTGGAACAGCAGTGCCATTTTTTAAATTAGAAATTGTAAAAATTTATTCAAACGTCCCTTGAATTCATTTCGTAGAGTCAGCGAATGCGCGATATTAAGATCAACCTTGAATGCATGAATGTTACAATTAGTGATTTTAAGAAGTATTGGATTCGAGCAATCTCGACACGTATAAGAAGATGCAACGTTGGCAAGATTCCTGACACCCATGTATAAAGTATTATTTTCACATAGCTGGAGAACTGTATCACACATAACACACATATATACGAACTAGTATAAAAGTTGATCGTTCAACAAAGCGTGACATTAGTCGTTTTTTATCCACGCTACGTGTACTGCTGAAAGAGTTTACGATGGAATATAAAAGGAAATTGAATGCTAACGAACGGTTGATTAAGAAAATGAAACCGTAAGTACATATTTTCATGACTGAATTTTTAATTTTAATTCTTTAATCATATCCATTTTTAATCATATTCGTTTTTAGGCAGCAAAATCCAATCGATCTATCTACTACGCAGCAGAAACAATTGAAACCGTCACGTATTCTGGGACGGAGATATTCGTTGACGGCAAATTACTTTAAATACCTCGAGATTGGGATACGCGTGGATGAGAAGTGCTTCGTAGAGCTGGCGATCGGAGATAATCGTGGAAACGAGATCGTATTCGCAATGCCGATGTGGATGGAACTTTTGCGACTTAAAACCGATATCAATAAATTGATGTTTTCGTCATCATCGTCATCGTCATCATCATCGTCGCCTGCTAAAAAATCATTAAATATTCTGAATGTTCTCACGTTGGAAGTTGTGTATTTCAACGATGTCAAAGTTTTGAAAATTAGCGATACACAATGTGATATTTTCCTGAAGGAAAATACTTTTTATAGATTATTTGATTTTGAATTATGCATAAATAATCTATATTTATGGTTATTAGACAACGTAGACACTGTGAAAGATACATTTTATGTTTTTGTACAAGTCGTAAAGGAATGTGATACTGCAGATTATGAGCGTGCCATTGCTGCATGTCATCATTTCGATAAAAATTCATTAATCCATTGTGAACTCTTGAGTTTATGATTAAATACTATTTCTTATCGCGCGTTACATACTCCGAACGAATAATTTGTATTACATTGAATATTATATATATTTAATACTTCTGAATAAATTGTATAGATTTAAGCAAATAATGATTGTAATACTTCAAACAATTTTACTTTGAATAAATATTTAGTACTTTGAATAATTTTATACGTATTTAAATTGTATAATTCTTGAAATCAACTCTGACCAGTGTATCCTATGTCCTGCTGCATCAGCAAAATTTTTGTTTTTTAACTTTGTCACGTGCGGATGAGCCAACTAATATTTATCCTATTAATTGAAATACTATTTGTGTCAACAAGGTCACCGTCTTAAGATGTAAAACTGACCACTGTATCCTATGTCCTGCCGTGTCAGCAAAATTTTGTTTTTTTAAATTTCGACACGTGCAGATAAGTCAGCTACCATTTTTTCTTCCAATTAAAAACTTAATTGGTCATATGTGTTGGAATCGTCTACTTACCTCGGTTGTAGATAATCATCATCATCGTGTTTGCTGATGCTGCGCACACACAAACACACCACTCGCGGCACTTTCCACCCCCACAACTCGAGAGTCCATACGTTCCAATAATTTGCAGATAAATCGGACATATATTCATAGTCTTGCTGACAACGTTGAAGCAATTTTATTTTGCATATTTAAATACTTTGACTAATTTTATACGCATTTAAATTGTGTAATTCTTGAAATCAACACTGACCAGTGTATCATATGTCCTGTTGTGTCAGCAAAATTTTGTTTTTTAAAGTTTGACACGTGCGGATGAGTCAACTAACATTTGTCCTATTAATTAAAATACTACGCGCGTGATACTACCCCCCCCCCCCCCTTCCAAAGAATTGTGTCATAGTATGATGTATACCCTTCTCAATTTCTGCATGCTTGTCAAAGAGTATGATTACATCTACCCCCCCCCCCTTCTGCGAAAAATTGCTCGTGCTATAACATGACATATACACCCCCCTGAAGATGCTTGTGCTATAACATGATATCTACCCCCCCCCCCCCCCCTGAAAAATGCTTGTGCTATAACATGAGATGTACACCCCCCCCCCAAAAAAAAACGCTCGACCAAGAGTACGATGCCCCCCCCCCCGAAAAAACGCTCGTCCAAGAGTACGATGCCCCCCCCCAAAAAACGCTCGTCCAAGAGTACAATGCCCCCCCTCGGATTTTTACCCCGCGCCCCCCCCTTACCTATGCCCCAGAACCCCCCCTATATTGCTACTAGTGCGTCTCACGAGTGTGAGAATGCGTGAGTCTGTTTGTGAGAAATTGGTAATGTATGGATGTGTATTAAAAAGGGCGTCAGGGCGACGTTGCAAGCTCAATTGGAAAAAGAAGTGATTCGAGAAAAGATTCGTTGCGAGGAGATCGGTTGTGAAGAGTATTGCGAGGACTTGCGAGGAGATCTGTTGCGAGGACTATTGCGAGGACTAGCGAGGAGTATTGCGAGGACTTGCGAGGAGTAATTTTGCGAGGAGATCGGTTGCGAGAAGTATAGTGCAGAGTATTATTGCGAGGAGGCTGTAATCGGAAGTGAATAATTAATAAGGTATAGTAATAAACACTTTTTATATTATTAAACTAACACCACGAAAATATCCCGCAGTTTATTTCATAAAAATTGAATCAAACTTCAAGAGCAATGAGTAAAAAAAGATCAATTGAAGAGGAAAATCGTAATTTTCAAGAAAAGTGGGAACTGCAATATTTTTGTGTCCAAAACAAGAAGAAAATATTATTGCTGATATGTAAGAACTCTATTTCAGTTGCTAAGGAATACAATCTTAAAAGGCACTATGACACAAATCATAAAACAAGCTATGACCAATATGTGGCAAAACTTCATGAAGACAAATTGTCGGAATTAAAATGACACCTCCAAAAACAACAAAGTGTATTCACTAAATCTGTTGACGACAATACAGCTGCTGTAAAAGTTATATATTATGTCATTTAATCGCAAGCAGATCGCAACCCTTTACAGAAGGGCAATTGATTAGTGAATGCTTAATTAAAGCGGCGGAAGTATTGTGTCCAACACAAATAAAAAAATTTTAAAGTGTAAGTTTAAGTCGAAATACTGTAGCTAGCAGAGTTGATGAAATAGCCGAGAATTTGAGAAATCAGCATAATTCAACAATATCCACATTTCAAGCCAATTCTATTGCAATTGATGAAAGTACAGATATTCGAAATATTACTCAGCCGGCCGTTTTTATTCGTGGATGCGATGTTAATTTAAAAATAAGTGAAGAACTTTTGGAAGTCATTCCTATGCATAATACAACCACTGGAGCTGATATTTTTGATGCACTTATGGAAGTTTTGAAGAAATATAAGTTACCATTAGAAAAGTTGGTTTGTCTTGCAACTGATGGTGCACCTACCATAACCGGTATTACCAAAGGAGTTATTCCAAGGTTAAAAGAAACATGCAAACAGCATGGTAATAATAATTTTGACCATTTTCATTGCATTATTCACCAGCAAGTACTGTGCTCCAAAGTTTTAAATATCGGACATGTTTTAAAAATAGTCACCAAAATTGTAAATTATATTCGAGCACGTGGACTTAATCATCGTCAATTTGCTTCATTTCTGGAAGATATAGAATGTGAATACACCGATCTACCATATTATACAGAAGTTCGATGGCTTTCGAGTCATAAAGTGTTAAAACGATTCTTCAAATTGCTGAACGAACTCATAATTTTCTTGGAAACAAAAAATTATGAATGTGCTGAATTACAAGATGGACAATAGATAAAGGACCTGGCGTTCTCAGTGGATATTACTATAGGATGTAAGAATATGTATTGCGTGATTGTGAAGTATGAAAGAAGGAATGTCGAGACAAAGCGTGAACGAAGAGTGTCTGGACAGTGTAACAGTTTTTCCGTTGGATGTTTCGAGTGCATGAGTGTGTGTCTGGCAAATGTTTCGAAAGAGAAAGTATGCAAGTCTATGGTGGACAAGGGCAGCGCTTGAAGAGCGACCAGCATGTGCGTTTCCCTGGGAAAACTCGGACGTCTCTTCGGCGGTGGTCCGTAGGCCTTTGTCCTAGGTATAAGGGATGAGTGAGTGAGTGAGAAAGTGAGGAAAGCGAGTGAGATAGAATGAAGTGCGAGTGCAAGCGAATGAAGTGTGAGAGAGAAAGAATGCGTGGTATAAGGAAGCGAATGATGGGAAAGAAACCAGAATGTTTGTTGAGCGCGAAGAGAAAACAGTATAGTGAAGTAGCGAGGTAGCGAGGTAGCGTAGCGAAGTGGTAGCGAAACAGTGTCGTAGTATATTCTACTTTTACTAGTTTAGCTTATTGTTTTTTTTAATAAAGTAATTTTAATTTATCAATCATCAACTTTTCACTTTAACATCCACCAGTATCCCACATTACTAGCCATCTTAATCAACTTAATCTTAAGCTTCAAGGCAAAAATCATGTGGTAACAACGCTATTTGATAATATTAACGCTTTCAAAGCAAAATTATTACTTTGGCGCAAAACAAATAGAAAAAGAAAACTTGTCTCATTTTGAAAGCTGTCAACACCTATTACTTAAATCACCAGAATTAAAATTTGCAGAATATGCTCACCAAATTAAATTGTTAGAAACGGAATTCGAGCGAAGATTTTCTGATTTTAAAAGCTGTGAATTACAATTTCGTCTTTTTACTTCACCTCTATCTATCGATGTTGAAATTGTTGATGACAATTTGCAAATGGAATTAATTGAAATTCAATGTGATTCTTTGCTGAAGCAAAAATGTATGCAAGTTGGAATTCCAGATTTTTATGCGTATTTACGTATAGATCGGTTTCCTAAAATGTTATCGTTTGTTCCGCGTATACTGGATACGTTTGGAAGCACTTATTTATGCGAGCAACTATTTTCTTTAATGAAAAATAACAAAAATTGAGAAAGGTCAAGATTAACCGATTAACACTTATCATCAATTTAAAAAATTGTATCAGCTCAAAATATTTAACCAAATTTTGATGACTTGGTTTGCGAAAAACGATGTCAAATATCTTCTAAAAAGTGATATTAAATTGCGATTTTGTTTATTTCTTATTATAACTTTTATTTTAGTTTTTTATAAAAATATAAAATATTCATAGTTTTAGTTTAAAAAATAACGTGAAATATAAAACGACTATGTTTGTATAATGTACAGTACATTAAGCTTGCCATTGCGTCTAATAAAAAACATAATACGTAATATAATCATTCTAAAAATCGTATTTTATTAATTTTTTGAACATTGAAAATATGCGGCCCCCAACTTAATATAAAATAGGTCATGTGGCCCGTAATATCATATGAGTTTGACATGCCTGGTCTAATTTATGACATTACCTCTTGCGCGTAACCTACGGAATAGCACCGCTCGCACACCATCGGTTTGCGCTGCAAACTTTACAGAACACCGCGCAATAAATTCACATTGAAAAAAATGGCAGTTGCCCGATAAATTTCACCTTAGATTTGATTAAATTATTATAAAGAATGTATGCATTCGCACACTTGTTCCATTTGTACAGCAAAAGGAATAGATTCATCATCAACGAGAAAGTTTGATTATTAATCGATTACCAATACACCCGAAATTACGCGAACTTCATTCCGTGGTGACTTTTTCGTCTTTGCACTTCCAACCTTTTCCATTTTCTTCACAAATCCGTTTTCCGAAAAAAGATGTAGCGAAGGAGAGACGTCTGTTACCGAAAGAATAGTAACAGTAAACAGATGTCCACAGAAGAAGACCGCCACAATGTCAATCTACGTTGAAAGTATGAGTAGTCCTGAAAGAAGCCGATAATTTAATCGATCTGTTTGATGTCCCCATGTTGAATGTACGCGTGGCCCTAAAAAAAGCGTATTCGGTAAGTTAATAATATCGATAGTTAATAATATCCCGCAGAGAACATATTGCTGCCGCGACCGTACGTTTCCTGTTATAAAAATGTCGAGGAAACGGTCTGGTATCGCTCCAACACATTTCTGTAAGATGCTGCTGAAACCCGAAACGTAACAATGAAAGCGCTGTTAAGAATTCAAGTGACGAGCTCTGGTCTTCTCCACAACACATGCAGCGGTTCGACATGGAAAACCTGGACGCCAAATGTAGCGATTGTGGAAATTTTTGAAACATCCATTCCGTCCGTACGTCCCACCATCCTCAGTACGCCAAAGGGCGAAATGAAAGCAAAGAGGGGAACGGGACGTTCCGATACACGAAGACGACCCCGAGAAATACAGAATTATTTTTTCTGCCGAACTGAACAGTTCTACGAGTCACTAAGAAGAAATCTATCATTACGAAGGAAACGTATTTGTGTAGAAAATCAAAAACGTTGGAAGTGCAAAGGCGAAAAAGTCACCCCGGAGTGAAGTTCGCGTAATTTCGGATGTATTGTTAATCGATTAATAATCAAACTTTCTCGTGGGTGAAGAATCTATCTCTTTCGCTGGACAAATGGAACAAGTGTGAGAAAGCATACATTCTTTATAATAATTTAATCAAATCTAAGGTGAAAATTATTAGGCAACGGTCATTCTTTTCAATGTGAATTTATTGTGCAGTGTTCTGTAAAGTTTGCAGGGTAAACCGGTGGGGTGCGAGCGATGCTAGTCCGTAGGCTGTGCGCAAGAGGTAATGTCATAAATTAGACCTTTTTTCGGTGACGCCGGCAAGTACAGTGACCCAGTGACAGACTCATCGATACATTTTTCGTGGAAGTGTGTTAGTGCTCGGTCTGTATCCCTTACAAGGGCTCCGTTGACGCGGCCGCATAAACACTCCCGCTACTACAAGACATTAACTTGTACCAGTAGGAACAGTCGCGCTGCCGTGCCCAACGGAGCCCTCTGATTGGCTGTCGTTTTTCGTTAATAACTCGGCTACGTATGTGATGGGACGCTGAGAATGATACTCCCTATCTTAGAGTTACCTGAGCTATCCAAAGGTGCCATAAACGTCCTGGGAACTAAGACACCCTGTATATACATAGACGCGAGAAAAGTATAGACGAGCGGTTAGCGGAGAGAGGGGTACCCATCAACGCTCAGCTGAGATTTCGCTGAACGATAGGTGGGCCCCTCTCCCCGCTGACCTCGAGACCACACTTTTGTCCGCGTATGGTGCGTTCCACGTCAAGTGATCAGGGTTTTTGCAGTCATGTCACGGATTTTGATAAAATTTCAATATGTTGTAGGTAATGCTGAAAAAAAAATTCCAGTAGAAGGAATTTTCAAAAAAATTAATATTTTTTAAGTTACAGACAGTCAAAGTTTTGTGCATGGGTTTTTTTGAAAATTTATAGCTCTCAAACCAAAATAGATACAGAAATTAGAAAAATACCAGATTGTTCGGAAAGCTTCAAAGTTTTAGAAAAAAATTATGAATTTAATGCAACTTGTTTCTAAATTGGTGAAAAAATGTTTTTAATTATTTAAACTTAAATTTCGTCCAATATGTATCCTCAAACATTTTTTAAACATTTTTTTTCATCATTGTCGAAATGTCCTCTAAACATAATTTCCAGCCGCATCTCTGGCTTCGGAAAACTTTTCGAGTTATGAATTTTTATGTACCGCGATGTCCGTATTTGGCGCGCGATTCGCCCATACCGCGACGCAGATAGCAGCCGCTATTGAAACAAACCGTTGATCAATGTTCTACATTTGCGCATCAATATCTTGAAAAGTGTATCCCACAATTGTTTGGTGATTTTTTTACAGCAATGTCATAATGTTCTCTAAACATAACTTTTAGCTACAACTTCGCACAACGAACAGTTTTTAAACTACGAATTTTTATTTACCGCGGCGTTCGGATTTTCGCCCGCGATCCCGGCCGAAAACTTTAATTGAAAAATGTCGGAATCTTCGTCATCACTTGAATCTGAAGCAATTATTTTTCTTTTTATGACACTTTGTATTTTACCAATTTTTTCTTTGATTTCACAAGGCGTTCTTAATTTAGAAACTTGCACGGGAGATTTTCCAAATTTTGGTAACACTTCATTTAGAACATTTATACTGGAAGTTCTATCTACTTCAGGAAAATTAATAATACTAGAACTGGAGGCAACATCACTACTTTTATCGTCCGATTCTAATGCTTGTTCTAAATTACTTGGACCTGCTTCATTTTCGCGAATAATATTTGTTGTACTTATCACATTTCGCCTTCCTATTTTACTAAAGCAAAGATTTCAAATGTATTCCCCGAATTCTAAATCTAATTTTGAATTCCGCAAATGTTTGGAAAAATGACGGATATGTTTTTTGCACCACTTGTAATTTGATAGCTTCAAGGGATTGGAACAATATTGGAATGGCATATCGTCTTTAATTAAACCAGCGCAACTGTATAAAGTACTAAAAAATAATAGACGTATATGTATTTCTACACTTCTTCACTTTAACCGTGTAAGGCCGAAAACACACTGAGAAAATTTCACAAAATGAATCACATTTAAAGCATAACTATCACAATGCATTGAAAATGTTTATTGAGGTATCTTTTTCTGCAGGTATACTGTGAAATGAGAATCAGAGAGAGCCCTGAGCAAGGGTTTTTCCCATTAACAGCAGGTACAATACGTGTTACAGTTCGGCCGGGATCGCGGGCGAAAATCCGAACGCCGCGTTAATAAAAACTCGTAGTTTGAAAACTGTTCGTTGTGCGAAGTTATAGCTAAAAGTTATGTTTAGAGAACATTATGACATTGCTGTAAAAAAATCACCAAACAATTGAGGGATACACTTTTCAAGATATTGATGCGCAAATGTAGAACATTGATCAACGGTTTGTTTCAATAGCGGCTGCTATCTGCGTCGCGGTATGGGCGAATCGCGCGCCAAATACGGACATCGCGGTACATAAAAATTCATAACTCGAAAAGTTTTTCGAAGCCAGAGACGCGGCTGGAAATTATGTTTAGAGGACATTTCGACAATGATGAAAAAAAATGTTTAAAAAATGTTTGAGGATACATATTGGACGAAATTTAAGTTTAAATAATTAAAAACATTTTTTCAACAATTTATAAACAAGTTGCATTAAATTCATAATTTTTTTCTAAAACTTTGAAGCTTTCCGAACAATCTGGTATTTTTCTAATTTCTGTATCTATTTTGGTTTGAGAGCTAAAAATTTTCAAAAAAACCCATGCACAAAACTTTGACTGTCTGTAACGTAAAAAATATTAATTTT
Organism: Mimumesa dahlbomi; assembly: GCA_917499265.3. Taxonomy (NCBI): domain Eukaryota; kingdom Metazoa; phylum Arthropoda; class Insecta; order Hymenoptera; family Crabronidae; genus Mimumesa; species Mimumesa dahlbomi. Next base: position 708,208 of record OU824118.1, on the reverse strand, counting down.
TTTGAAAATTCCTTCTACTAGAATTTTTTTTCAGCATTACCTACAACATATTGAAATTTTATCAAAATCCGTGACATGACTGCAAAAACCCTGATCACTTGACGTGGAACGCACCGTATATGCCTCCAGCTGATGTTCGAACCGCGCGGGCCGGAAGTCAGACCACGATATTTTGGAAGCTCGTAACTCAAAAACGGGACCTCGGATCACAAAAGGCAAAGGACTTTTCAATTTCTTTTTTTATAAACAATCTCCATGTTCCAAATTGCTGGATAATTTTGGGACACCCTCTATATATATAAATAAATCGTATATGTAGAGGCTACCGTGGGTCTAGTCACATGCGGATTCGAGGAGCTACCGACTCCACCATTTTCCATACGTATATGTGGACTACGCTTCCCATATGCAAGCGGATACCACTTATGTAGATTCTACCAAGGATCTAGTCATAGGCGGATCTGAGGAGCTACAGAGTCCATCATCTTTCATACGTGTATGTGGACTACGCTTCCCTTACTTAAGCGAATCCCACATATGTAGATTCCACGGAGCCCATCCTCACTGGTAGTGCCTAACACCCACTTCCGACCATCACGTACGAGCCGCCCAGAAAATCTTGAACCATCTCAGGGGTTAGTGCGGCGAGGGGATTGACTTTGCCTTTGTGCCCCGCCACGACGCCGCGTCACGACAAACGAATCGCGCGAGGCAAAATCAATCCCCTCGCCGCACTACTCCCCTGAGATGGTTCAAGATTTTCTGGGCCACGTGTACATATGGGTTTTACAGGCGCAAGTCCAACAATTTTACATCTCCAGGTGACATTTCGGATATACTATATCAAGAGTTAAGGTCTTGACTCGGGCCAAGTACAAGAGTTCCCGACTCGTAGACCTGAACTACTCTTTTCCGGAGAAATTAGATCGAGGTTTTCGGGGTATTCAAACGGCATTAAATCCGCATATTTCCCCCAAACTATGGTGATATTCATGTAGGGAACGACCACCCCTAGTAGCACAAAGATATTAGTTTAACATCTTTTTCAAATATTTAAAAAACATTTTTTTAGCCACACTTTTTAAGATGGGAAAAATATTAAATTTGAATATCGTATACATATAAGAGAAATGTAAAGTAAATGTTCAAAGAATATCAACTTAATATTAAATGAATATACAATAGATATTTAAAAAATGAAAGGTAAATATTTAAAAAACATTTTTTTAGCCACACTTTTTAAGATGGGAAAAATATTAAATCTGAATATCGTATACATGTAAGAGAAATGTAAATTAAATATTCAGGGAATATCAACTTAATATTAAATGAATATATAATAGATATTTAAAAAATGAAAGGTAAATATTTAAAAAATATTTTTTTAGCCACACTTTTTAAGATAGGAAAAATATTAAATCTGAATATCGTATACATGTAAGAGAAATGTAAAGTAAATGTTCAGGGAATATCAACTTAATATTAATTGAATATACAATAGATATTTAAAAAATGAAAAGTAAATATTTAAAAAATATCTATTTATTATTTAAATAATATCAATTAATATTGAGTGTTTAAGGTTAATAAATAAAATAACAAAAATTAAATCAACTAGATTTGTCATATGCGCGCTGTTTGTTTATATATAACGAAGTTGTAGTTTTCTTCTTGTTTGGACTTAAAATTAGCACAATTTCAAATTACCATATATCGCGGTGGGGTTCGAACCTGGGACCTTCAGATTACTGGGTACTCTGCTTCCTCACTGAGCCATCTGCATCTATTGTACGCAATACTATTTTTTAAGCTCATGTACAGATTAAAGTCGACGCGTTCACCTACTACATATTCATATTCAAATAAGAACTGATGCTAAACTGAAGGGTACTTGAACCATACATATATAGAAACACGTACAACATCCCTAGTAGCACAAAATATTAAGTACATATGTATTTAATATTAATAAGACATTGAATCTCTTTTTAACACTTTCAAACCGGTGACACCAACGTGATACCATCGGCAGGCCAGACGTTGTTTACCGGTGACACTTAAGTGGTGTTATTGGTAGGCCAGTCGTTATTGGCCGACGACAAAGGAATAAATATTGTTGTATAATAATGTTTAATTATTTCATGAACTTACGTAAAGTTTTTTTCAAGCGAAAGTGTTTCTTCAAAAATATTTCCGGCCCCTGGCGATGTTTCACTGCGCAAACATGCGATTGTGAAAGTGTTAATATTTGAATATATATTAAATGTTTATTTTAGATTTTGCAAAAAATATTTTTGTTCAAATGTTCATAAAATATTTATTTTAGGTCTAGAAAGAAATATTTTTTTTCAAATGTTCATAAAATATTTATTTTAGGTCTAGAAAGAAATATTTTTTTTCAAATGTCTTTAAAATATTTATTTTAGGTCTAGGAAGAAATATTTTTGTTCAAATATCGATCTCATATTTATTCCATATTACGGAGAAATATCTGTTATAAGATATAAAACGCATGTTAATTTAATATAATATGTCATCGATTCAATGCTCACGAAGCGTCATACAAACTGGCCCGCGTTCGGTACGTATCGGCGACGCCGATTAATCTGCCCAAACTGCAGTAATTACTTCAATTGTTTTTCGCGATTATGTTTCTTTCGTGCTTCGCTGTTCATTGCGTGTTGCCTCGTGTTTGCACACTTGCAGTCGCTATTCTGTTCTGTTCTGTTCTGTTTAACACGTACATATATATAATAAAGTGTAACTATCAGATTATCGTCTACAATAATCCTCATAACCGAAATTCCTGACACTTTACATATACACCTGACAACTCAAAAGTAATGTAGGGTATGAAAGATTGCAGCGTGACAAAGCGTAGAAGGAAAGGATGTTTAGATCGAGTGACTGCGTGAGGTGTGAAAGACAAGTGTTTGGACCGAGTGACAGTTGCGCGTGAATGAGTTCCGTGAACGATAAGAATGAATGGTTTTTAGAAATGCATGCGTAGAGAAAGAATGCATGGTGACCCTGTGACCGAAAGTCGGCACGTGACAAGCGTGTGTGCATACATGTGAGAATCATGATAAGGTGTGAATGAGAATAAATAAGGGCGCAAGAGCGGCGCCGCGAGGATTCGCTGTTCAGAGTTTTGTGTGTAAGGATATTCGTCGTTGAGAGTTTCGTGCGTAAAGATTTGTCGCGTGATTTTATAGAGACAGAGCTGTAGTCATTGTTCTAGAGTATTGTTGTGTGATCTTCTAAGTGAAGGATATTAAGTTGAGTTTTAATTGGATGCCCACGTGTGTGAGCGGCTTCACTGATCTTCTACAGTAAGTATATATCTTTATGTAATAATATAATATTTCCATATTGTAATATTGTCCAACAATACATTGTGTTATGTACATTATAGACCGAAAAATGTCCGAGAACCGTTATAAAAAGTATAAGTATATAAAGCAACTGATGGCTTCGTCGTCTATTCGGAATCAATGTGGCAACATAATTGTTGAAGAACCCGAAAGAACGCCATTTATTCTTAAATCAAATTTCACTCCTGTTCCCGATATTAACATTAATTATTCATTTAATTCTGAAAGTATAAGTAGAGAGAAACAAATAGATAGTGCAGAAACAATAATTATTGAAAATAACAAAGATGCAGCTTTTGCAAATTTAAAATTGCTTAACTTTTTAAAAGTATGGTCCTTAGAGAATAATATTAATCATACGCAATTGAATAATTTATTAAAAGGTTTGCAGGATATTTATCCAAAATATAAAATTCCTCGTGATGCTCGCACTCTATTAAAAACTGGACGCTCTGCAAATATTGTATCCGTTTTAAGCAAAAAACAAAATACAGCTCAATTCAAATATTTTGGAATAAAAGAAAATATATTGAAATTGTTACTAGCTGAAAGAGGTGTGTTTCTTGAACTTAAAGAAACTGGCTGCATTCGATTAATTTTTAATATTGACGGTATTCCCGTTTCAAAAAGTTCAAACAATCAGTTTTGGCCGATTTTATGCAAAATAGTGTTGAAAAAGTATACCGTATCTCCTTTTCCGATAGCAATTTATTATGGTGATGCAAAACCTAATTCTTTATTTGATTATTTAAATGATTTCGTTTTAGAATTAGATTATCTTATAAAATGTGGATTATATCATAATAATATCAAGTTCGAGGTTAACCTTATATGCTTCACTTGTGATGCACCGGCGAGAGCATTTATAAAAAATATTAAAGGGCATACAAGCCGTTACGGTTGCGAAAGATGTACAGAACGGGGTATATATTATAACCGCCGAATCATATACCAAAACAATAACGCGAGTGCTAGAACACATTTTGATTTTGAAAATTTTCGCGATATGAATCACCATCAGAGTGATGAAAGAACACCTGTCCTAAATATAAATAAAATAAATATAATACAAGATTTTGTTCTGGACTACATGCATTTATGCTGTTTAGGAGTCATGAAGAAGTTACTTCACCATTGGTGTAAGATAGAGTTAGGATTACGACAGAGAAACAAATTATCACAAAGAATGATTTTAGCTGCAAAATATTTGCCTAACGAATTTAATCGTAAATCGCGACCTATATCAGACTTGAGTAGATATAAAGCTACCGAGTTTCGATTGTTTCTTTTATATCTGGGACCTATTCTATTGAAAGAAATTCTTCCAAATAATTGTTATAAGCATTTCTTGTTATTTCATGCAGCTATTAGAATTTTGTTAAACGATAAATTAATACGTTTAAATGTAGAATGGCTAAACAAAGCCCGAGAAATGTTATTATTTTTTGTACAGCAATCTTCAAATTTATATGGTAGGGAATTTTGCGTATATAATGTTCATAATCTAATACACATTACAGATGATGTTCAAAATTTTAAAACTTCTTTGGAAGAATTAAGTTGTTTCGCGTTTGAAAACTATTTAGGCAAGTTAATAAGAATGCTACGCAGGTGGAATAAACCATTAGCACAAATAACAAAAAGGTTATCAGAAAAGGGAACACCTGCGGTCAAAGAAAATATTAGTAAAGAAATAATTATTAACGGAGAAAAGAATAAAAAAACAATACAACTTCCGGGTTTTAATTTAAAAGCTTATGGGCAACGAGACTGTTACGTTTTTATAAGGAATAATTATGTCCTGCAGATCTTTGATATATTAAACAATAGAATAGTTGGTAGATTATCCACAAAATTGGGAAGTTTTTACAAAAATCCTATTGATTCCAAATTAATAGGAATTTTTAAATTCGATAACTTTTCCGATAACACGGTTTCGTATGATCTAACTGAAATTACACGCAAAGCATTTGTATATAAGTGCGACTCGCACTTTGTAGCATGTGATTTGCTTCATTTATGCACTTAATTAGTGATCATTAATGTATTAGGTATTGTGCATATATGTATATTTCACAAATTCTTTTGTTTTATTTAGCTGTATATATATATACACTTTTATTTACTTGAATAAAAATATTAGTGGAGCAGGACTGAAAATACCTAAATATGTCTTATCGAAAACCTAAAATTATAAAAGGGCGACGCACAATGGTGTCAGACTCTGATTCCGAAAGCGGCGAAATTCTACAAGCCCAAACTCAACCAACACTACGTAAGTATAAACAATAACTGTTGTTTACGTTAAATCTTACTATAGAAGTAATACAACAATAAGTAATAAATATATAACAGCACATATTACTACATTATAAATGGAATAGTAATGTAACAATACAATTGATATACTTATTTATGTCATTATACAGATACACCAGTTAACTCATTAAACGACGAAGGTTTAAGGAATGATTTTAATACTTTAAACCGACAATATGCGGAGTTAAAATACGACATTAAACAAGTTTTTAATAAATTAGAATCCATTGAAAGATTATTAAACAATTATGTAGCATCAGGTACTGGGAGTGGCAATATGTGGAATAATGGAGAAAGATGTTTCCTAGATCAATTGCCATTGAAATCTATCTCCGAGATAGATACTTTCGATACTGAAATCTCAGAAAGTTCGGAAAAATTTAATTCACTGGTTTGTAGTCATATAATTTGAAAAAGATAAAATAACATAGTACTATATTTTTACGAGTAAGGACAATATACTGTTTCTCAAATTTGATCAAATAATGGCATATATACTTTCTTCCAGGTACAATTACTATACTTAGTTGGCGGAGATACAAACAAAAAAATAATATATAATATATTACATAAATTAATTACTAATGATGTAGCGCAATTTTATTCAGGGCAAGGGCGAAAACAAAAATTATCTTTTATAAAATTAAAATTATATGATGCTGTAACTGGTAAGTAACAAAAATCATCAGGTTTCGTTCTGTTTTAAAACACATATAAAATATCTAACTGATTTTATTGTTATATTACAGTGGCAGCAAGAAAAAGGCAAGCGTCCATAACTGACGTCGAAATAAAACAAATAATTTCATTATTTCTAGCTACTGCACCTTCACGGATGAAAGCAACTTAATATTATTATTTATTTAATTATTAAACTATATCTATATGTATTATTACCTATACTTATTATGGCAATAAATATCCGTGTTTATTTATAAAATATAAATTCGTGAGCATTCAATCGATGACATATTATATTAAATTAACATGCATTTCATATCTTATAAAAAATATTTCTCCGTAATATGGAATAAATATGAGATCAATATTTGAAAAAAAATATTTCTTTCTAGACCTAAAATAAATATTTTATGAACATTTGAAAAAAATATTACTTTCTATACCTAAAATAAATATTTTATGAACATTTGAAAAAAAATATTACTTTCTAGACCTAAAATAAATATTTTATGAACATTTGAAAAAAATATTACTTTCTAGACCTAAAATAAATATTTTATGAACATTTGAAAAAAAATATTACTTTCTATACCTAAAATAAATATTTTATGAACATTTGAAAAAAAATATTACTTTCTATACCTAAAATAAATATTTTATGAACATTTGAAAAAAAATATTACTTTCTAGACCTAAAATAAATATTTTATGAACATTTGAAAAAAAATATTTTTTGCAAAATATAAAATAAACATTTAATATATATTTAAATATTAAAAAGAGATTCAATGGGTTTTTAATATTAAATACATATGTATTTAATATTTTGTGCTACTAGGGACCCGGGTAATTTAAGCCTAACTACGAGAAGATCCATCAAGCCAATTGCTAGATATTTTTTTAAAAAGTCGAGGTTTTTGAAAGAAACGTCGTCTTCTTCCTCTCCTGCTTCTCTATCTCCATCTCCATCTCCAGCCTGTCACGCAGCCCGGTGTCAAACCCTAACATTTGGTTCATACCATGCGACGATAATTTTTCTGCCGATAACGTAGAGTTTTCTATGTAATCTGTTTGAGAGATGCCGGAAAAAATAAAGAGACAAGGTCTTGTCTCGGACCGAATACGAGAGTCGCTTATTGGTATTCAGAAAATCTTCAAGGGTTATCAATAATTTATAAATTTAACATACTGGTTTCTTAAATTTTAGAAGAAATGTATTTGATTTTTGAAACTTAGGCTTAACAATAAATCGCAACAATACACTTAAAGCAGATTAAACGCCGACTTTTTTTTCAAATGCATAGAAATAAATTTAAAAATATTGAAAATAAATATTACTTAAATGCCCGATAAAATAATTAGAAATGTTTAGAATAAAGTTAATGAGTGTCCACGATTGGTGAAGACGCACCGAAATACTTGCTCTCGGCTGTCGCTACGGCTGCGCTCGGAGTGCGAGCGTGACAGACAGAAGTAAAGAAAGAGAGGCCCGTATGCTAGAAAAATTCGAATCATGTTAAATTCCGCATTGCTTTCTCGTCAAACGCGCTCTCACACATGCTTGCGTGGCCACGTCGCGTCGTTTGTTTGGCTAGTGCAAGCGCGACGGAGCGACGGAAAGATAGAGACAGAGCGAAGTCTTTGTCAGTTGTTTATATCCGGAAACATAGTACGCCACATCGAGAAGGAATTATTACGAAAAAGAGGGAAAGGTAGACACCTTCCTGATGCACGCATTAGTACGTCATTCGAAAATTTTCAAAGTGTTATCAATAATTAATGTGTGTCATTTTTAGAACTTCGATACATGTCAAAGCGTATCTTAAAATTTCTACAAGCTCTTCTTTACCATTTCGGCTATTGAATCTCCGAATTGTTTTTTATCAATTTGTAACAGTGTTATGATATTACTAAAAAACTATTTTTTGTTCAAACCCGTCGTTGAAATATACGTAAGATTAACTAACGGACATGATAACGTTGGTATACGTAAATCGAAAAATGTTTACAAGGATATACACTTGACCAAATTAAAGTTCTAAAAGTTAAAAACATTTTTCAGCAATTCACACTAACCATTATTTTAAATTTACCCCGTTTTCATAAAACCATTTTTGTCCACTTCTATGTTTATTATAATTTTCGAATTAAGAATTTAAAAACCAAACGTACAAAATCGTCACTGTCTTGCAATAATTAAATGTTTATTACTTTGCTAATTCCTTAAAATGTGTTTTCTTTTTCAATATTACCGACAATATATGCAACTCTTTCAACAATCTCTAACATGCTGCGAGAACCTTGTACACGTGACCAGAAACGTATCTAGACTAAATGTTTACTGTCTCCGGAGGAGTTTCTGATTTTTTTATTCACGTCTTCAAAGAATTTTTTCAAATTTTAAAATACATAATTCTGACTTCTATATTTTTTAAACATAAATAACATTTAAAGGATAATTTTTTACATTTTGCCACAACACGATTGCAAAATTAATATAATAATGAGACCTGTATATTCCTTTATTTTCCTGCATTCCCTGATGTCTTTATTCTCTTGTTTCTTTAATAACAAGTATTTCAATAAAAAGCATACTGTGCTTTACATAATTCTACGAATGATGTGAAATCCACAAAATAGCATCGAAAACGCAAAGCTATGGGCCAAGTACAAGAGAATCTTACATTGGAATAGGTTGCTCATTAACATTAACTGCATTGTACACAGGATTTGAAATCAATCAAATGTGAGCAAGTACAAATTATTGTAGAGCAACGACACAATACTATCGCTAAGTAAATATATTCAATTAACTAAATTTACCAAAATATTGTGTCTTCTCATTTAATGAGTAAATCTGTTTACTGTTCTATTAAATGTACTTGGTGGCCCGCTTTTTACGAAGGTTCAACGGTAAAAAATACCTGTAGTATCAAATCCCCTAAGCTTAAATAGTTGGGAATGTGCGAAATTAAAAGAGAGTTGCTAAAACACAGCATAAAGTGGGCTGCTTACTGTACAGAATGAAAGTCCTTTAAATATCTCACGTCGTTCCTTTTTAATTTATTTTAACATCAGTTGTTGAAATACACTACAATATGTATATGTAATTTCCTCTCACACACATCCAGATGGTTAACATATTAAATTAGAAATGTTTGTTACGTTACGTTTTAGACATCAAGCTTCGTAAAAAGCGAAATCCACGATTTCCAACGACAGTTTGTTCTATTCCCGTTGAAGAATGACTGAGGTATTGGATGGTAATGGTAGTGGATTAAATAAAGGGTCACAGGATATGGAATGGAATAAAACTTTTCCAACGTTCTTGACGGAACTTTGACTGGTAACTCACTATACAAACCGAACTAACTGACTTTTCTGACTGGTTCTTCTTGTCTGGATTTCTTCACTGCCATTTTCTAACTGAGCTTCGTGGCGGAGGGCACCAGTATATATACAGGATTTTGGGCCCTCCCACTATGTGGGTTTGTAACGGTTTTCGGAACAACAATGAAGACCTGATCCAGCATCCAAACACCCTTATCGAGAATGCACTCGAAAAGGGATCTGTCTAACTTTCCCTTTCAAGTGTCTCTTAAACAAGACGGGGTCTGGTGCCAGATGTATATTTTCTTGTGGACAAGGTCTCCATTGTATATGATGCAATCTGATATTTAGAACTGTCTAATCTTAAGAATTTTTGAGTTTACATTTACGACGGTTTGATTAGATTTATTTGTTTATTTCGATACCGTTTGCCAGTCTCGACCAAGACGATCACAGTGTTCGTTCTTGAAGGAATTTACAAGTTTGAAGTGCGTCGTCCTGGCGTCGAACTGACAAAAGGCGTTTAGACGTGCGGACGTAATACTAGACATCTTAACTTTCATTCCTCACTTATCGTTTTACGAATAAATAATACATCTGTACTTTCTGGGTTTTTTTATGCCACATGGCTTTCTCCCCAACGTATTATAAATTTGTTTTGAGATAGAGTTCTCTTGCAATGCGAAGAATAAGGCGCTATTACACGCACAACGATATATCGTCGTTGGCACTTTTGGCCATTGTAGCGAACGACGATATATCGTCGCGTTGCACTAAAAAGGTTAAATATTTTTTTTTGTTGACTCAGTATAATAAAAGCTGCTATTGAAACAGCCATAATACAGTTTTTCATTTTTCCTCACGCGTATCTTCCCAATCAACATCAAACCATGTTCCATGCCTTAATACAATTATTTCCCCAAGGAAGCATCTAATCCCTAAAGTTATAAACAGCCAAAAAGTTCACGATGTCAACCAAAACCCACGCGGTACCGTAAAACAAATTACCGTAATTATAAATTCCAACACATAGCTAGATTATCACAATCGGTTCACGGTGTCCCAGGATGGACGGAAACACGACATATTTTCATACCGTTTCCGCTCGCCGATAAACGAGTTGAACATGTCTGTCTGAACGGCGGCGAAATTAAACGTGTATTATTGAAGCATGGTGGGATTCTGAAGCGACGGATGGGCAAACAATTCATTGCGAACGGTCCTCTAATGGTCAACCTTGTCTTTCAGCGCGACTGTACGATGCACAGGAACTAAATAGAACCCTACGGCTACGCTGATCATCAGCGAGCCTATCCATTGAACGCCATTGTATAATCCTTACCAGTGACAACCGACATGTAGATACGTAGGGGATGCTCTATTGTTATCGACCGACTGAAATATTCAAATTATTCCCGATGCGAAAGAATGTTCCGGGTGAAAGTCGTAGGATTCTCAGAATATCGCGGAGTGGAGATGTCATTTTTATCTCTTGTCGTTAAAAAATATCATTGAAAATGAGATTCTACGTGTGCATGTGTGTAGTGGTTTGAGGAAAACCGACAAATCATGTTTGATAAAATTTAGAATTTAAAATTAGGAAAAGTAGCGGGAACGTTTACAGATGACTATCTTTTTTCGTTCTAATAATAGAGGATTTTATAGTTTTCAGAAATTTAAAAGCTTTAGAGGTTTCACTCGGTGTTTATGACACTCGATATTTGTGATTTATATCAAAGCAGACGAGTCGTCGGAGAATTTTCGAATCTCATTTTTATAAGTTTGTGACGACCATTTAAAAATGTTTTAAATTCATGTTTGCTTCTATTATCACAGGGAAAAATTAAGAATTTGTAGATCATCTCTTTGCGGAATGGTTACAAAAAATTATAGACATTACGTTTAATAATTTCGAAATGGGGGTGGTTTTATAAAAATTCGTGTTCAAATTTAAACGATTGTGTGTTTTTACATATAAAAGTACAGATGCCTTTTAAATCTGAAAAATATTACAACTTTTAGTGGATGAGGAATATAAAATGTTGGACGACTTTCCGAATTGTATGTTCGGCGCGTCCGGTGATTGGGTGAACTTTCGTTCACTCTCCGTTCGGATGTTAATCATGAACGGAGCAATATTTTGTAAAAAATGGACCCTGCTTCAGGCTTCACCAATGAGGAGATTGTAATTAGCACGTAATACATTTATTAACTGTGTATTACAACTTAACAACACTTAGAAATAATTAACAGTGAATGTATAATCAGTAAAAAGCATCGAAAATGCAAAGGTATAGGCCAAGTACAAGAGGATGTGACTTTGGAATAGCTTTCTCGTTAACATAAACTTGATTATACGATGTATTTGAAATCGAACAAATGCGAGCAAGTACAAATCATTGTACAGCATCCAAACGATGCTATCGCTAAGTAAATATATTAAATTAACTAAATTTCCCAAAAAATGATGTCTCCTCATTTAATTAATAAATCTGTTTAGTGCTCGACTAAATGTACTTGGTGGCCCGCTTTTTACGAAGCTTGATGTCCAAAATGTAACGTAACAGATATTTGTACTCATTTCTAAATTAATAATTCGGATGCATCTGAGTGGAAAAATTTAACAAGTTAACAATCTGGAGGTGTCTGAAAGAAAATTACACATACATATTGCCATGTGTTTCAACGATTGATGATAAAATAAACTCATAAGATACTTCATGAGATACTTACACGATTTTCATTTAGCACAATAAGAAGCCCGCTGTATACTGTGTTTTAACAACTCTCATTTAATGTCGAACATCCCGAACTATTTAAGCTTATTTTTCACCATCGAACCTTCGTAAAAAGCGGGCCACCAAGTACATTTAGTCGAGCACTAAACAGATTTATTAATTAAATGAGGAGACATCATTTTTTGAGAAATTTAGTTAATTTAATATATTTACTTAGCGATAGCATCGTTTGGATGCTGTACAATGATTTGTACTTGCTCGCATTTGTTCGATTTCAAATACATCGTATAATCAAGTTTATGTTAACGAGAAAGCTATTCCAAAGTCACATCCTCTTGTACTTGGCCTATACCTTTGCATTTTCGATGCTTTTTACTGATTTCACTTCATTCGTAGAATATTGTTAAGTATAGTAATGGTTTTATAATATTAAAATACTTGTTTTTAAAGAATAAGGGAATGCAGATATCAAGGAATAACCGGGTCTGATTAATATGGTGATATGATGATGATATACGATGTTGTGAAGGAATATACCAAATTTTTCTTTAAACGTTATTTCCTTTTAAGAACTATAGTAATAAGAATTATGTATTTATAAAATTTCAAAGAGTTTTTTGAAGAAGTGATACAAAAAAATCAGAGACTCTTCCGGAGCCAGGAAAATTTCAATCTATAGGTACGTTTCAGGTCAAGTATACAAGGTTCTCGCAGAATATTAGACATTGTTTAAAAACGTGCATATATTGTGGGTACAACTGAAAAAGAAAATACATTTGAAGGAATTACCAAAATATTAAACATTTAATTATTGCAAGATAGTGCAGGATGTGTATAAGTTTGGTTTTTAAATTCTCAATTCGAAAATTATAATAAACATAGAAGTGTAAAAAACGGTTTAATTACACAAAAACCATCTTATTAAAAATGTCTAAATTGCAAATAATTATTTGTATGAATTGTTGAAGAATGCTTTTGATTTCTAGAAATTTTAGAACTTCAATACGGTCCTATGTATATCGTTGAAAATGTTTTTCAATTTACATACAACAACGTCATCATGTCCTCTAAACGTACCTATACTTCAACAATCTATTTGAAGAAAAAATAGTTTTTTTGAAATCATGAATTTTTTTATCACCGTAGCATCTTCTGATCTAATTTTACAGTATACCTGAAGAAAAATATACTAATTTCATTGTTAAGATGTGTAGATAATATCATAACACTGTTACAAACAGATACGGAACAATTTAGAGATTCGATATCCAAGATAGTAAAGTTTCAATGCAAAACATGTAACAAAAATTTGTTAACAGTACCGATAACTACACGTTTCGGACAGACTCAGCAAAATTTGCTGACTTTATCATGGAAGACCGGTTTACAGAACAATTTTATTACGTACTAAAAAAAAGTTTGTAGAAATTTGAAGTGACGCTTTGACATGCATCGAAGTTCTAGCAACAAAATACCTTTTTATAACAATTTAAGCAACCATTATATTAAATTATTATTGATAACAGTTTGATATTTTCTGAATTACGTACTAATGCGTGCATCACGAAGGTGTCTTTCTTTCTCTGACTTTCGTATAATTCGTTCTCATTGTGGTGTACTATGGCTCGGGATATCAACAACAATACATTCGACTGCATACTTCGTCTCTATCTTTCTGTCACTCCGTCGCGCTCGCGCTAGACAAACACACGAACGTGGGCCGAGCAAGCATGTGTGATAGCACGTTTGACGATCGAGAAAGGTATCAATGCGGAATTCATCATCGTTCGAATTTGCCTTGCATAAGAGCCTTTCTTTTCTTCGTTCTGTCTGTCGCGCTCGCAGTGCTCGCACTACGATCGCCGAGAGCTAGTGCGACGGTTTGTGTTGCGACGCATCATAAGCTCACAAAGCCAGCAGATATAGTTTATATCTTTAAAAACTTTCACTTTCGCAGGCCTCGAGTCTTTTCGTTTACAACCCGGTTCCGTTAGTCCGAATTTTTAATTTTGCTCGAATGTCTGAAAAATCTATAGGCTTTATGACTTTATGGCGGTCAGCTGTGGCAGCCAGAGTTCGGCGGACCATCAGCTGTTTCGGTTTTGGCGGCAAGTTGTCCACGCGGGCCGTCACTCCATTCGTCTATTTTTACTTATCCTTTTTAACCAATCAATGCGGTGATCGTCCCCGGTTTACCAATCCGGAAAATTGAGGAATTTCCGCCAATCAGCTTTTTTTTTCTGACTGCAACATGCCCCTCCTAAGGCCTCCTCGTGCCCAATTTCGGTCTCACGCGGAAAAGCGCGGCGTGAGATCGCCAGACCAAACTTTACATCCGAAGTGTCTACTTCGGAATAATACTTATACTCGCAAGTACGCGATATTTTATACTTTTTATACTTAGAGACTCGTGACACTCGTATTATACGATAAATTTTAACCCTTTTAGCACCGAGCGAAAAGGGCGTACCTAAGCGAAGAATACCGGGCCGAATCGGCGAATTTGCAGAGGTTTGCAAAAATGCTCGTAAAAACGAAAGTAGGAGTGATATTAACAAAATTTAAGAAGCAGCATATTGCGAAATAAACGGAGAATAAAGCGACGCTAATTGTGTTTCGATATTTATTGAAAATCATAAGAATAACATAAATATAAGACATCATGAAAATCGTACAAAGTGGTTTCTCTTTTTCAAACCGTAATTGCACATAAAAAATCATGTGTTTGGTCATAGCTTTATATATATCAGGTAGTATGATGTACTATAGGCATTACTATCATAAACATCGTAAAGATTGCGATCACGGTCCACAGAAACAATCCCGTGCCGACGGATATCCGAGGGATATCCGGTGTCGCGTTTCTACCTTATCGCTGTAACATATACAGATCCTCGGCACTAATCAGCATAAGAGACAACAAAATGACCATTTTTTTATTTGCGTTGCATCGAATATGAACCACTTTAATATTTTATGAAGTTATTTTAAAACACAGACCTCTTGTGATGAATAAAATAAGACTCAAACAGATGCGCAACGATATATCGTCGTTCGGTGCTAAGAGGGTTAATACGCGACGTTTTCTATAATAACACAAGTTGCTGTCCGTCTTCAACCATTAGTTTTGTTTAATCAAGCGCGGTCAAAAAACAGTTTAGTTGTTTCAACAATTCTGTTCAACCGTATATATATATATATATATACACACGTTTGTGTATATATATTTTGAAAGAGCGTGTACCCGTCCGAGCATCGCAACGACAGACACGACACAACATAATTTTTGGTCCTTCGAGCCGGATTTGCGATCTATTGCAACGATCCATTTCTACAAAACTGAGGAAGAAGACGACACATATCTACCCACGCAATTACTGTTCGGAACCGAGGAATTACCCAGAGGTCATCGACAACGTGGTATTATTCATCGCCATTGGAGCAGAGACAACGGATGTTCCAGTCATCTGACAGCGGAAGGCAGCAGTAGCAGCACCAGCAGGAATTGCAGCAACTTCAACATCATTGACGAATTCCGGAGACTTCAACGAAATTCTTATCAAGTAAGCTCATTGACTAGCCTTCCCATATAATTTTCCCTATCTCTTTCAATCGTCTCAATCTCGGTTATAATGGCAGACGAATTAAAGGTTTTGGTTAGGCAACGTACCTCCGTTAAGGCACAGACATCGCGTCTTTTTAATTCAGTGCGACAATTAAAAAATCCGGATATTGTTACTTTAGAGGCACGTAAGCGTAAATTGGAAGAATACTTTACATCTTTCGGTGAAATTCAATTTCAAATTGAGGCGACAGCGGATATTACCGAGCAGGAAACTCATCGCGAAGATTTTGAAATTTTATATTTTGATTGCATCGAGTTCATTGATCGGTTAATAGCTAAATTAACGGTAAATAAACCTTCGACCAGTTCCTCAAATACTATTCATAAAGCCACGTCGCCTGCTAACACATCACAAAATATATTGCCTACGATCGAAATCAAACCGTTTGATGGTAATTTTACAGAATGGCATCATTTTTATGATACATTTCGTTGTTTGGTCCACGAAAATAACGCAATACCCGGGGCACATAAATTTCATTTATTAAGATCTTATTTGATCGGTAGTGCGGCCTCGGTAACAGATTCCTTAAACGCATGCGAGGAAAATTACTCCGTCGCATGGCAGGAGTTACAAGATCGTTATGATCAACCGCGCAAAATTATTCTTAGCCATATAGCAGCTCTCTTTCAATTACCTGAAGCTGCAAGGGATTCTCCTTCGTCATTGCGTACGTTAGTGGAAGGTGCAAAGAGACACATTAATGCGTTAAAAGCTCTAAAAGAACCGGTAGAATGGCACGAAATGCTAATTTACATTATTATTGGTAAGTTAGACAAACAAACACGGTCAGCTTGGGATCATTCTTTACCCGATAAGGCGAAACCTACATATACGGATTTATTAACATTTCTAAGTCGGTATTCTCGCGATGACGAACCGGTTCGATTAAATACGGTCGAATCAAACAATATGAATAGTCGATATTCTCGGAATACTAATAAAGGGCCAAATCTCCGTTCCCATAGTCGCGTACACCATGCTTCAGTCACGGCGCGTTCTAATATAGTTTGCCCGTTGTGTAAGTCGTCGCATTATATTCAGCAATGCGCGACCTTTTTGAAACTCTCTTCGCGCGAAAAATATAACGCCGTTAAAAATTCTAAACTCTGCGTAAATTGTTTACGACACAATCACACTACTTCTCAGTGCCAAGCCAGTAAATGCCGTAAATGCAACGGCAAACATAATACTTTGTTACATTTTGATGATCGTAACGTTGATTCAGTACCTATTGCATCTCCAAGCACGTCAAATAAGGCGAATCCTGTCGCTCTAACTTCCAGTGGTCAGTCAGAAGTATTGTTATCTACGGCCCGAGTTAGAATTCTTGACAGGAACAATAAAGAACACGATTGCAGAGTTCTCCTTGATTCTGGTGCTCAATC
Organism: Mimumesa dahlbomi; assembly: GCA_917499265.3. Taxonomy (NCBI): domain Eukaryota; kingdom Metazoa; phylum Arthropoda; class Insecta; order Hymenoptera; family Crabronidae; genus Mimumesa; species Mimumesa dahlbomi. The sequence continues at coordinate 690,752 of OU824118.1, read as the reverse complement.
GAACTTTATCACGGAGAAACTTGCAGACATATTGGGATTAGCCAAATATAAATTAAATCATAGCTCGGTTACTGGCCTAGGTCAAAAATCAAATAAGATTAAGTACCAGGTGAAAACTGTTTTCAAGGGTCGTAATAGTGACCATTCTTACGAAGCTAAATTTTTAGTTTTACCGACCATTACGGAATTATTACCTTCACGTAGGGTCGATCCGAAGGGACTGAATATACCTGCAAATATTATTCTGGCCGATCCAGAATTTCATAAACCTGCAGAAATAGACCTACTTTTAGGTGAATATTTCTTTTATAAATTGATATGTGTGGGACACATTCGATTGCCGAATGGGACCACCATTCTTCAAAAAACCAGATTAGGTTGGGTTGTTTCCGGCGATACAGGTAGTTCCGTACAACCTTCCAAAACGCAGTGTTTTAAGCAACACTCTTTTGAACAGCCAGTTAGAGAAATTTTGGGAAACAGAGGAAGGTCCAAATACGCGACACCTCTCCGACCTCGAACAGGCTTGCGAAAATCATTTTACGCAATCTAGCACTTCCACGCGAAATTTTAATTCGAGACGCCATTAATAAGCAGTTGCATGGATTTTGTGATGCAAGTGAATCCGCTTATGGTGCTTGCATTTATCTACGATCCATCGATTCGCGTGGCCAAATTATTGTTCGCCTCGTATGTGCGAAGTCTCGTGTAACTCCATTGAAATCGGTTACTTTACCACGCCTCGAGTTATGCGCGGCAACTTTATTAGCAAAGTTATATAATACGGTCTCTAAAGCCTTAAATATTAATTTTAATTCAATTTATTTTTGGTCAGATTCGACCATAGCTTTACATTGGTTGCAGTCTTCACCTCATAATTTAAAAACTTTCGTAGCGAACCGTGTCGCCGAAATACAAAAGCATACCCATTCTTATGACTGGTATCATGTAAAATCGGAAGACAACCCGGCAGATTTTATTTCTCGCGGTCAAACCTCAGCCGACTTTATTAATAATAGCACCTGGTTTACGGGTCCTATCTGGCTTTCCCAGGATCAATCTACCTGGCCGCAATCTCAGGTACCCTTCTTGTCGGACCTACCTGAACGCCGTGTAATTGTCAATCTGGTCACTCTAAATACAACCGCTGATATATTTTCTCGATTTTCAAGTTTCGATACGTTTCAACGAGTTGTAGGCTATTGTTTACGTTTTTATTTAAATGCTACAAAGAAAGGTAACCATAAAGGTGAATTGACACCTTCTGAATTAAAATTAGCGCACGATCGCATTATCAGGATAGTCCAGGAACAATCCTTTTCTAAGGAATTCCACAATTTAAAACACGGTACTAATTTAGATAGGAGAAGCAAATTAATTGCGTTAGCACCATTTATCGACTCACATGGAATTTTGCGAGTCGGTGGTCGCTTAAATTACGCAAATATTAATTATTCGCAAAAACATCCGATTCTTTTACCGAGATCACATCATGTGACCGATTTAATAATCCGTGCACACCACATTAAATACATGCATGCAGGTACGCAAGCAACGCTTAATGCAGTTCGACAAAATTATTGGCCGATTGATGGCAAAAATACTACGCGTCATATTATCCGAAGATGCGTTAGATGTTTTAGGGTAAACCCGTCTGATTTACCTGATTATTTAATGGGGAATTTACCTCGTAATCGTTTAACTGGCACTCGACCGTTCGAAAATATCGGCATAGATTATTGTGGACCCTTTTGGATAAAGGAAAAACGATTTAGAAATACCAAAAGGGTAAAGGTATACGTAGCAGTCTTTATCTGTTTTTTAACTAAGGCCGTTCATTTAGAGCTTGTAAGCGATCTAACCATGGAAGCTTTCCTCGCTAGTTTAAGGCGTTTCTTTGCCAGAAGAGGTTTATCGAAGAATATTTATTCCGACAACGGTACAAATTTCGTGGGCGCACACAACGAATTAATTGAAATTCAAACCTTTCTACGGTCTAAAGACCACAATAATATAGTCACGCATAATTTAGCCGATCAAGGTATTAAATGGCATTTTTCACCACCAAGGTCACCTCATTTCGGCGGTTTGTGGGAGGCAGCCGTTAAATCTTTTAAATATCACCTAATTCGCACTGTGGGTGATGCATTGTTCACTTACGAACAACTAAATACATATGTAATTGAGATTGAGGCAATATTGAATTCACGACCTCTAACTCCCCTGTCCTCAGATCCCAATGACCTTTTAGCCCTTACTCCTGCTCACTTCCTTATAGGCGAGTCATTAATGAGCGTGCCTGAGCAAGATTTTACTGATGTACCAAATAATAGACTCTCATCCTGGCAACATATCCAGAGAGTGAAGCAACATTTTTGGTCTAGATGGTACAAGGAATATTTAAACCAATTAAATATTCGTACAAAATGGCGCACATCTAGTGCTGATCAGCTCGTTGTAGGAGCCTTGGTAGTAGTCAAGGAAGACAATTTACCACCCATGCGCTGGAGGATGGGACGTATCATCTCCACTCATCCAGGGGAAGATCATGTGATCCGAGTAGTGACCATCCAAACAGCCAGTGGAATACTTAAAAGGAGTGTGCGAAATCTTTGCATCCTTCCCGTAGATACGAACGACTCTTAATGTACTTTCTACGGACGTTACTTTGTCTTTTATATCCTAATACTTGTATATCTTTATATCAATTGTATTTTTTTGTTCTATTACGCGTGCGTTTACCTCCTATATTTTTGTATTTACCGTACGCCAAGTATTATTATCTTATAATACCTTATATAGAATTACTATTATTACTATAATTTAACTCTTTGAACATAGTCGTTCAAGGGGGGCGGCATGTTGCGACGCATCATAAGCTCACAAAGCCAGCAGATATAGTTTATATCTTTAAAAACTTTCACTTTCGCAGGCCTCGAGTCTTTTCGTTTACAACCCGGTTCCGTTAGTCCGAATTTTTAATTTTGCTCGAATGTCTGAAAAATCTATAGGCTTTATGACTTTATGGCGGTCAGCTGTGGCAGCCAGAGTTCGGCGGACCATCAGCTGTTTCGGTTTTGGCGGCAAGTTGTCCACGCGGGCGGTCACTCCATTCGTCTATTTTTACTTATCCTTTTTAACCAATCAATGCGGTGATCGTCCCCGGTTTACCAATCCGGAAAATTGAGGAATTTCCGCCAATCAGCTTTTTTTTCTGACTGCAACATGCCCCTCCTAAGGCCTCCTCGTGCCCAATTTCGGTCTCACGCGGAAAAGCGCGGCGTGAGATCGCCAGACCAAACTTTACATCCGAAGTGTCTACTTCGGAATAATACTTATACTCGCAAGTACGCGATATTTTATACTTTTTATACTTAGAGACTCGTGACACTCGTATTATACGATAAATTTTAATACGCGACGTTTTCTATAATAACACAAGTTGCTGTCCGTCTTCAACCATTAGTTTTGTTTAATCAAGCGCGGTCAAAAAACAGTTTAGTTGTTTCAACAATTCTGTTCAACCGTATATATATATATATACACACGTTTGTGTATATATATTTTGAAAGAGCGTGTACCCGTCCGAGCATCGCAACGACAGACACGACACAACAGTTTGTCTTTGCCGGCCGCGGCGACTCTTTCATTTTATTCGAAACATTTTTCTAATCATTTTATCGGGCATTTAACAGTTATGTCCAATATTTGATCCTACTCTGTCGCTGAATTTCAATTAAATAGAAATGGAATTATAATTAAATGTTTCTTATTCATTCATTTCGCATTACATTAATCTCCAGAATTCAATATTTCGCGAAAATTATTCCTTATTTACCGAGACAATATTGTAACTTTAAATAAATAATTGAGAAACATATAATTGTCATTGTTCGCAAACGAGCAGAGCGGATGTGCCGCGAGAGAGGTAGGTGGCCCACCAAAGGGTGGACACGGATCCCCCTCTCACGAACACGACTCTGACTCGAAGCGAACTGAGATGCCGGTGTAGATCTTCCTTGCGGAAAACTTCCTTTTGCACAGCGAAAGATGTGGTGTCGTCGACGGGCTGGAGATTATATTAATCTTCAGCCGATGGAAAGCTTGGTCGTAAAGTAATCGCGTCGCGTCGCGAACACGACCGCTGCGTAATTATATTAATTACGCAGCTGTGGAGCCGTATCGTTTCCCGTGCGCGGCACTCGAGAACGTTGTAGAACGGCGGTGCGTCGCACTGGTTAAACTTTACACTAAGGTGGAAGAGGCACTAAAAACACGTGTTGCTGCTTCGGAGGTTTGAACGAGAGTGTCGAATGCGGAAGCATGGTCGCAAGGCCCGGAAAGGCCCGGGGTCCACACGCACGGACGCTAGTGACGTCGCTGCGCGACGTTAGTGCGTAAATGCGTGTGTGCAGCAGGTGCTGCCACGCGAGAATGCGGCTGCCGCTAGCAACCACATTCTTGAACAGTCATACTATATCAATTTATTGAAAATCCTATCATAGGGATCAAAAATTAGCAAGAAATATTAAATGTCCGATAAAATAATTCGAAATGTCCAAAACAATGCGAATGAACGATCGAGTTCGTCCAAGGCGCACCGACACACCTTTGTGAGCTCGGCCATCTTCTGTGAGCCGCGATCGGAGTGCGAGCGCGACAGCAGATAAAGGAAAGAGAGGCTCTTATACAAGAAAAATTCGGACCATGGCGAAAACTGCGTTTGATGCCTTCCTCGATTGACGATCGCGCTCTCACACATGCCTCTCGGACCTAAGTCCGTGTGCCTCGATAGAATGAATGCGACAGAGCGACGACAAGAAAGAAATGAAGTAGTCATTATCATTTGTTACTATGCTGCGACATACGTCAGAGAGAGAGACGAATTATTAGAAAGAGAGGGCACGTGTTCGGGAAAGGAGCGGCTAGATGGAATTTTTGTGGAGCTATAAGAGACAAGGAGTTGTCGATTCACTTACTTTAATTTCCCACACAAGTACAAATTGTCCGGTAATTGAGTCTTAGAGTTAAAAAACAGAGTACGCACTGTGCGAGTCTCACGAGTTGTCGTATGTGCTCACTTGCACTAGACGATTATATTAATCGAGAGAAACCAAAACGAGCTAACCGTTGCAGAGGACAGATATTCGCGCGCGTGATCTATCGATCTCGAGAACAACCGAAAAGCGACTAATTAGCACCGGCGCCAATTAGGCGAGCAAACGAGTTAGGGAACGAGATCGCAGCGCCAGGAATATCTGAGCGAGCAGGTGAGAAGAAAATGATTCTAGCGAATCCTAGATTGCAATTCGCGAACAGCACGAAAATCACTGAGGTGAAACAAGCATTAACATTTGTGCATACCCGCGCGCACCCCGTACCCCGCAGTGAAATCATTTATGCTGTTGATTGTACTTGGCCAGAGACAAGACCTTGTTTCTTGATTTTTCCCGCATGTCTCCAACAGATGACATATAAAAATCTACATTACCGACAGAAAAATTATCGTCGCATGGTATGAAAATCTGTTAGTTCGGTTTGACACCGACAGAACTCGCATAGTCGAAAGTGTGACACTGGAAAAGACGAAGCAGACGACTTATTACATAAAAAAGACGTACTTTTGACATCAAATATCTCGTTACTGGGTGAACCAATGTTTTTGTAATTAGTCTCAATCGACTCGTCTCGACGCTGCCTCTAAGAATATCATCGCACTTTTGGGGAAATTTGCCGCTTTCATGTCGTTTGAATACCCCGAAAACCCCGATCTAATCTTTCCGGAATAGAGTCAAGGGTCTTCTCTCGTACTTGGCCCGAGACAAGACCTTGTCTCTTGATATCAGTGCTATAAGTTTTGTATGGTTTGAAATTATTTAAAAATTATTGTACGTGATTATGGCAAACTGTAGAAATTTGAAAGTGAAGAAATATCCACGAGTAAAAAATTCTGATATTGGAAACATCAACGTGCGGACAATTTCACGCATAAAAATTCTGGGCACAAATACTACTATGCACAAATGTTTTAAGATGATGTCCAAACTGTAACGTAACAGATATTTGTACTCATTTCTAATGTAAGAAGCTAATAATCGGAATGTATCTGAGTTGAGGCACTTGTTGATTCTGTCCCTAAATGACCTTGCCGAGCCCGAATCTCACAATTTCTGATCACTATGCTACTTGGGTGCCGCCGATTCGGAAATCTTTCCCGATACATTCGGGCAGCTGCCCTATAATTTCGTTGACATTCTCCCAAAATTAAAATCATGTCAACAATTTCATTAGGCGTGTAATCAGTCATCGTAAAATTGATCACTATCAAAATTCAGAACGCTTGTAATATCTACCTACTCACAGCTTCGAAGCAACTACAGTTTAATGCCCTAGAAGGTTCTGCTAACAGATATTCCGTGTTTATAAACATGAATGTTAACATGTTGAGCGCGGCGCCGATTTTTCTGTCCTTTCCGTTCAGCCGGCAGCGAGCGAGCACTTGACGGTGAGCGCTCAAGTATTTTTTGGGTGGGGAGAATGAGATTATTACTTTGTATCAAATTTGTCTTCTGGGCTGAAAAAATTCAGACAATGCTCTTGTATACGCATTATAAAAAGGCAAAGACGCGATCAGTTAGGAAAAAGCCACGGAAGTATAAAAACGATTTGAGAATAGAAAATTTTGGTTCTTTTTTGAAAGTATTTATTGCACGTAAAACCGAAAATGTCTGGAAGAGAAGAAGATAGTGATACGTCGAGTGAATTATTTTTATCATCCAGACGTCGACGTCGCGGAGTATTACGGTTGTCATCGTTGGAGGATGATAATTCATTAGACCAGAGAATGGAAATTGACAATGAGAGTTCTGCCATAAATACTAACGAAGCCAGTGACCAAAATGAGTGGTTTTCTCCAAAAGGCAATCAGCCAAACATTATGCCTTTTACGAGTGCCTACGGTGCCAAAAAAACTAATGAAAAAGTGCGGAATTGTAGGAAAATTGAAGATTTTTATGCACTTTTTGTTACGGACGAAATGTTTGAACATATCAGTGAGCAAACAAATACTTATGCTGCACAATCAATAATTGCCTCGAAACGTTTAAATAAATGGGTACCAACGATCAAGAATGAGATACAGCGTTTATTTGGGCTAATAATATGGATGGGAATGGTGAACCTTCCATCCTTACACTTGTATTGGACTCGAGATCCACTGTTTGCCCAAACATTCCCGCAGAAGATAATGAGCAGAGATCGATTTCAAATCCTCATGAGAATGCTGCATTTTTCAAATAATAGAGTAAATGACGCATCTGATCGTCTCTCGAAAATTCAATTTATCATAGATGAACTCAACAAAAATTTTCAAAAATATTATGATCCACCCGAGGTACTATGCATTGATGAGTCTCTAATTCCATTCCGCGGGCGAATCATATTTAGGCAGTATTTGAAGCAGAAAAAACACAAGTATGGTATAAAAATATTTAAATTGTGTTGCAATCATGGATACACGTACAATTTTCGTGTCTATGCTGGAAAGGCTCTTGACAAGGAAAACACAACTCCGTCAAATATTGTAATGTGTTTATCTAACAATTTATTTGATAAAGGTCATACGTTGTGTACCGATAATTGGTACACCAGTGTAGATTTGGCAAATAAGCTGATAGACAAAAATACACATCTGATTGGTACACTTCGAACACATCGTAAAAGAAACCCAATGGAAGTAACAAGTACTAAATTGAAACGCGGAGAAATTATCGCCAAAGAAAACAATAATGGTATTACAGTGCTCAAATGGAAAGACAAGAGAGACGTCTTGGTCCTGTCGACAAAGCATTCAAGTGAAATGGTAAATGTAAAAACAAAAAGAGGATTTTGCCGCAAACCCAAAATTGTGGCTGAATATAATAAGGCAAAAATCTCTATTGACTTGTCGGACCAAATGAGTGCATATAGCAGCCCTTTGAGAAAAACTCTAAAGTGGTACAAAAAATTAGCTTTTGAGCTTCTTCTAAATACTGCTATTGTAAATGCCTTATTCATGTTTCAAGAAGTAACAGGAAAAAAAATATCAATCACGGCATTTCGTAGTCAATTGGCGGATGCACTCACACGGCAGTTAGATGAAGAAATTTTAATCCATATTGAAAGAAGAATTGTGCATAAGTTACAAACGAAAGAAGGAAACGCGCATAAAGTCCGAAGATATTGTTCAGGATGTTACAAAAAAAATGCAAACCTATTTGGACGCAAGGCAGCCCAAAATTTGACCAAAAAAGTCGTGACTTTTTGCAATACATGTAAATCTGAGCCATATTTTTGTTTAGAGTGTTTTAATAAACATCATTGAAATTACTACATTTATTTTTTAAATATGATACTGTTGGTCCCAGGGACCGTCGCCGGCCAAACGGAAAGTTCAGTGACGGTCCTTAGGGACCGTCGCCGGCTAAACGGAAAGTTCAGTGACGGTCCTCAGGGACCGTCGCCGCGCTCAACGTGTTAATAGTAGTAGTACTCTACATCGTTCTGCTGATAGTTATTCTGTGTTTGCAAACATTAATATCAATAGCATTAATGTCCAAGGACGTCCTCTTGAATTTAAAAGATGAGAAATATCTTCTGGGCGTGAAATGCTCAAAAATTTCAAGTGACTGAAAACGACCTTCAATGACGTTTCAAGGTCAACATATTATAGGTCAATGGATTTGTCTTGAATCAGGCTATGTGTCTAGCGTAAAAAAATACTATAGTTCCATTTAAAAAAACAAAAGTCGCCTTCATATCTCGGAGGCGCCTCCACCTAAGAAAAAACAGTGTCCACCATTGAATGTCCCCCTTCAAATAGAGTATCTTTCGTATAAAATTTTTTTTCGAATAATTATTATTTTTTGAGATAATCAAGTGGAAAGATTAAAGTGGGACACCCTGTATAGTCATGTGTTTCAACAATTGATGATAACATAAATTAAAAAGAAACGATATGAAATATTTAGAGGATTTTCATTCTGTACAGTAACAAGCCCACTATACAGGGTGTCCCAAAATTATGCAGCAAGCGGGAACAAGTAGATTGTTTATAACAAAAGAAATCGAAAATTCATTTACCTTTTTTTTATTTGAAGTCCCGTTTTGGAGATACAAGCTTCCAAAATATCGTGGTCCGGCTTCCGGCCCGCGCAGTTCGAACATCAGCTGGAGGCATATACGCGAGAAAAGTATAGGCGAGCGGTCAGCGGGGAGAGGGGTATCCATCGACGCTCAGCTGAGATTTCGCCGAGCGACAGCTGTGCCTCTCTCCCCGCTAACCGCTCGTCTATACTTTTCTCGCGTAGATGCCTCCAGCCGACGTTCAAACTGCGCGGGTCGGAAGTCGGACCACGATATTTTGGAAGCTTGTATCTCCAAAACGGGGCTTCAAATAAAAAAAAGGTAAAGGAATTTTCGATTTCTTTTGTTATAAACAATCTACTTGTTCCCGCTTGCTGCATAATTTTGGGACACCCTGTATACTGTGTTTTAACAACTCTCTTGTAATATTGAACATCCCGAACTATTAAAGCTTAGGGCAGTTGATACTACAGGTATTTTTCAGCATCGAACCTTCGTAAAAAGCGGTCACGAAGTACATTTAATCAAGTAATAAACAGATTTATTAATTAAATGAGGAGAAGTCATTTTTGGAGAAGTTTCGTTAATTATATTTACTTAGCGATAGCATCGTGTCGATGCTGTACAATAATTTGCCCTTGCTCGCATTTGTTCGATTTCAAATACTTCGTATAATGAAGGTTATATTAACGAGAAAGCTATTCCAAAGTCACATCCTCTTGTACTTGGCCTATACCTTTGCATTTTCCATGCTTTGTACTGATTTCACTTCATTCGTAGAATATTGTTAAGTATAGTATTGCTTTTATTAAAATACTTGTTTTTAAAGAAATAAGGGAATGAAAGAATAAGGAAATGCAGGCGCCAAGGAATAAATAAGAGAATACAGGAATAAGGAATAAAAGAATGTAGGAAAATAAAGGAATAAACGGATTTGATTAATATGGTGATATGATGATGATATACGATGATGTGAAGGAATATACCAAATTTTCCTTTAAACGTTATTTCCTTTTAAGACATATAGTAATAAGAATTGTGTAATTATAAAATTTCAAAAAGCTTTTTGAAGAAGTGAATACAAAAAATCGGACACTCTTTCGGAGCCAGAAAAATTTCCATCTATAGGTGCCTTGAGATTAAGTGTACAAGGATCTCGCAGCATGTTAGACATTGTTTAAAAACTTGCATATATTGTGGGTAACATTTAAAAAGGAAAATTTTTAAAGGAGTTACTAAAATATTAAACATTTAATTTTGCAAGATAGCGAAGAATTTGGATACGCTTGGTTTTTAAATTCTTAATTCGAAAATGCTAATAAACATAGAAATGGAGAAAAACGGTTTAATTAAACAAAAACCTAACAAAATAGGTCCTAAAAAACATTAAAAATTTCTAAACGTAGAATAATTGTTTATATGAATTGTTGAAGAATGAATATAGTTTTGAGCTCTTCAATATGGTCATATGTATAACTTTGAAATTGTTTTTACCGCGACATCTCCTGCTTTAATTTTACAGTATACCTGCAGAAAAATATACTAATTTCATTGTTATACGTGTAGGTAATATAATAACACTGTTATAAACAGATACGGAACTATTTGGCGATTCGATATCCGAGATAGTAAAGTTTCAAAGCATGTAACAAACATTTGTTAACAGTATCGATCACTACACGCTTTTCCGCAGACCCAATCACTCGCTGCACATCGAGCAACCGGATAAAGAAAAATTTTCTTACTTTTTCTTAGAAGGCCTGTTTACAGAAGAATTTGATTATGTACTAAAAAAATTGTAGAAATACCTTTTTACAACAATTTAAGAAACAATTTTTATATTAAATTTATAAATTATTGATAACAGTTTGATATTTTCTGAATTATGTAACAATGCATGCATCACAGAGGAGTCTTTCTCTCCCCCTCTTTCGTATAATTCGTTCTCTCTGTGGCGTACTATGTCTCGGGATATCAACAACACTGCTTACAAGGACTGCATACTTTGTCTGTACATGTCAGTTGCTCCGTTTAGTTGCGCTCTCACACATATGTATATCACTGAGAATAAGTGTGTCGGTGCGTCTTCACCGGCCGCGCCGTCTCTTTCATTTTATTCGAAACATTTTTCTAATTATTTTATCGGGCAATTAACATTTATTTCTATATTTCTAATATTTTATCCCACCGTGTCTCTGAATTTTAATTAAATCGAAGTGGAATAATAATTAGATGTATCTTATTCATTCATTTCGAGATGTATCCTCATAATTTATTAATATTTAACGAAATTTATTTATCTCGGTGACATCGTTAGTATTTGAAAAGGCGTGGGCGTTTGATTGGTTTTAAACCTATTGTTGTAATTTATTGTTAAGCCTAAGTTTTACAAATTAAATGCTCTGTTTCAACAATTTCAGAAACCATTTTATTAAATTTATAAATTATTGACAGCCCTTGAAGATTTTCTGAATACCACTCGGGGACTCTTGTTCTGTGGGCCGAGCGAAAGAATCGTTTCTAAAGGGTTTCCCAAAACGCACGCAAAATTTGAATTTGCCGCCATTTTTACATTAAATTGTTGACAACCCTGAAAAAAGAATAATTTGAAAGCTGAGAGTTTAGCGTTAGTAAAAATGTGGATCATTATACGATACAACAACGTGTTTTCATTATTGAACAATATTTAAAAAATGATGAAAGTTTCATCGTAAGCGATGAAGCACATTTTCACCTTGATGGCTTTGTTAATCTCTAACATTGCCGTGTTTGGGGTTCGGAGAACTCACATCTGATTATCGAACAACAAATGCACTCATAACGTGTCACTGTTTGGTGCGGATTTTGGGCTGGTGGCATCATTGGACTATACTTTTGTGAAAATGAGGCTGGTCAAGCTGTAACTGTTACTGGTACTCGATATCGCATGATAACACAGTTCTTTCTGCCTAAATTGGATGCTATTGATGTGGCCAATATATGGTTTCAACAAGACGGTGCCACATGCCATACAGCCAGTGAAACAATTCAATTACTGCATGAGACATTCCCTGGTCGTGTACACTCTCGTTTTGGTGATCAGTATCGGCCCCCTAAATCGTGTGATTTAACACCATTAGATTTCTTCTTATGGGGTTTGTTTGAGAATTAGCCTTAAGGCTACATGGGGTTAGTCCCATGAAAGGGCGCTACGGGGCAACACCTTACGGGCACGCATGATTTCGCCGCACGATCGAGTTATCGATCTACAATCAATATCTGTGGCGGTTCTAACGGTCGGCCGGAAACGGCCATTCTTGTTCTATCGTTACCTGAAGAAAGTTCTCGTGCATAGAGTGAAGTATTCGTATGTGACTTACCGTAGTGAGGTGAAAAGCAGTATATTCTAAAGGGTTCACTCAAGAGCACTCTTTAGCTTTCGGTGCGCGTGGGCACCTATCTGCATAATTGGTGCGACTCGTTTGATTTGTACTCTCCACGTGGCGTGCCTGCCACGTGTGATGGCTGTATCGCCGCAGGGTCACTCACCAAGAACTACTCGCCGCCTGGACATTAATAGAATTCCACGCGGCATTAGGCGTTAATCTGTGAGTAGAAAACTCGTTCTCATTTATTGTGCAATCGGGAGAAAAGATTCTGAAAACCTAACCTAACATAGCCACGCCGTGTCCACCAATTTTATCACACCACCTTTCCACGACTCCAGCAGAATCGGTGCCTACATCTACCGTTTCCTACACAGGGTTATTTGAAGTCAAAGGTCTATGTCAACAAGCCCACAACCACGCGTGCATTACAAGAGAAAATTCAACGCTGCATTAACGAAATTCATCCACAATTATGCAGAACAGTGATGCAAAATTTCAATAAAAGAATACGTATGTGCCAGCAAAACCGTGAAGGCCACTTTCCCGATATGTTCTTCCATAATTAACGCTAACCTATATACTTTAATATTCTATAAAAAAATAACAACCTAAAGACTAAAAACTGTCTTTTCTATGCAATTCAAATCTTGCGTGCACTTTGGGACACCCTTTATAATCCTGAATATGGAAACGGGAGAAACACGTCGGTTTCGCGTTACACATTCTCGAGAACGTAAATACCTGTTTTTAAAACTCACTTTAAGAACGCATGTTTTCAACGGCATTACATTCAGGCCGCGATTTTATGTTTGCTAAATCGGGCTCTTACAGTCGGAGTCTGCGTATTACAGTTCCGACAACTGAAAAAACTCAATTACACACTTAGCAGTCGCCATATATGCCAGATTTCGTTGGTTGCAAAAAAGTCATTCAGAAAATAATGAAAATTTCACTGATATAGACGGGGCGTTTATTTTTTAATTAGATAATGGGAAATGAAACTAATTTTTAAACGTCTAGTTAAGTGGAAGTTCTGGAAATGTAATTCCACTTGTTTTATCGTTTTTACGGTATTTTGAGAGAACATTCGGAAATTACGGGAAGAATAATATGTATTAGTAATATATGTTTCTATTTCTAATAAATAAATTTTTACTTCATTAAATGTTCTATTTCTTGTACCAAATTTGGAATCATTCTTTCCTGTCACACACCGTTCTCACCAACAAAGGCACTTATTGTACACGTTAAAGTACTAATTACTTGAATTTTATCGAGCGCGTGATAATATATGAAATATACAAATATTTATCTGGCATAAACGATCAGTATAATACAAAAGGGGTCTCTAAATAATGATAAAGAAAAAATTAAAAATGAATCTACTTACGTAAACCATCCAAATAAGGTGAATTAACCTTAACTGTAATTAATTTCCGACGTTTCGTCCACATTTTTGGCCCTCTTCAGGGATAAACGGTATTATTAACCCTTAATTGAAAAACGAAAATTAGTGAATTAAGTATTGTTCATATAATGGAAAAGAAAAGTGGTTGTAGGTTCATTGCAATATATAAAATTCTGATAAATTAGAAATACTCACTTATTGTCGATGGTTTATTAATATTCCCAATAAAGGGAGTCCCAAAATCTTTATCTCATATTTTCTCTATGTGAGACTGTCACGCACTGTGAAGAACGTTATGACGTATGTGGAAACGTACGAGACAACAGTGTCCGATCCAGATCGATATGGAGGGGATACGTGAAGTGCTAATGGCGCGAAGATTCGAATTCCGAGCAAGTTCAGAGTGAGTCAAAACGACCGTGTCACAGAGGTCCCGACATACAGCGCATCGAGACGACTGTGACAGGGTGTCTGTAATAATATTAATTAGTTAATTCACTAAGGATGGTTGACAAAATACATATGAACCCAATGCAACAACAAGGTACATTTATAATAACAAAAGTTATAAGACATTCCTATTAGAAGGCAAAAAACCCCGAAACTACTAAAAAGATGGTAGACATGGTATGTTGAAACCAGAAAATATACCGATGTAATACAACGACTATGTTTTATACAATTGTCAAAAAGTTGTTATGTGACTATATAATATTGTAAGTTGTTCTTTACAAAATTTAACAAAGAACGAAAGAGGTGTCATACGTGGAGTTGTTATGTCGTATTTAGTTGTGTAAGTAATAATTCAATGATATTATGATAATAATCATCCACCTCATGTTTTTCAGTTCTTTTGTTAACAGTGTTATTAGACAATATAAAAAATGTTTCATACAATAGTCGTTTATTCGGGTTGGTTTCATTCTTAACCCTTTCGCTACTACGGGCCGCTATAGTGGCTTTCCATGAGATGCCACTGAGGTACTACGGGCCGCTATAGCGGCTCTCCACTAGATGCCACTGGGGTACGGCGGCCCACTGTAGTGGCTCTCCATAAGATGCCGCTGAGGTATTGCAGCCAACCGTTCTGCATAAGTATCTGACTCTGGAGCGCATACTAAGACGTTATAAATACCCTGGAATACTCTTTATTTATAAATACCCTTTGCAGAACAATTTTTTCGTCCGAAAACATCAGCTTAGGTTCTGCGCCGCGGTACTCTCGCTGGTCGCGTAGCGTGCAGTGATGTCGCGGCGCTCCGTTCAGCAGAAGTACCGCGGCGGAGAACCCGCCCGTAGCGAAAGGGTTAAGTATAGTAGTTTCCTCAAAATTAAGAGAATGTCCATGTTCCAGATAGTGGTGTACCAAATCAGTTGTGCAAGGATTCGAACTCTTTAAAGACAGTTTGTGTTCGTTATTGCGAGATTTTAAATACTGTTTTGTTTGACCAATATAAGTCAAATTACAGTCATTACAAGGTATATTGTAAATGAGATTCGAACGTTTGTCTTTATGTACCTGATCCTTAGGACTAACAAATAGTAAATCGTTGCTCGAATTTATCACTGAACTAGCGGAGCGACCCGTGGCGTTGCCCACGTTGACCTGTAGTCGTTGAAAGGTTAAGTCGTTTTGAAGCAATGTTTAGCTGTTTCCCATAGATTTACATGTAAATTATAACTCAAAAACTAAAAGAGTTAGGAAGTTGAAATTTTGTCAGGAAGTTACTCTCCAATAAACTAAGAAACCTACGGAATTTCAGCCTTGTAGCTCGGTGCGATCATGGTTAAATTTGGAGTTTTTATGGACAGACAAACAGACATACATTCATTTATACAGGGTGTAACATATCATCGGGGACCCTTTTTTAGGATCGATAGTACGCACCAAAAGGTGAAAAACGGACCAAGGAAGTTAGGTCCGAAAATCACCCCCTATCGAGGTACAACCCCATTTGTAAAAAAATTTTTTAAAAATCATATCTCCGAAATGGTAAGTCGGAGAGGAGCGGTTTTAATTGCAAATTAAGCGGAAAAGATCAAAGTTTACTAAAAAAAATATAACTGCTTCGATTATTGCCGTAACGTAGCATTTTTATTTGTTTATAAAAAAAGCTTTGAATATTTCTATGATAGCGGTTGATTAACAACTTGAGAAAAATAAGGGCAATGCGTCAAGACTCCCTTTTCGAAGACAGCCTAAAAAAAGTTCAACATTATTGTACGGTTTCGGCGTAAAAAATTGTTAAACACTGTTAAGTCGCCGGACTACCGACCGACCTAATGCTACTGACGACAGCTGATCCACATCTATCATATGTTTTCGAGCCGCCGCACGACACACACTAATGTGCAATAGAATGCGTGAAAGACCTATCAGTGTGAGCCACATGGCGAATCAGTAATCTTTCACGCATTCCCGTATAGTATAAATTTTTTTTTTTTATTTTTTTTCGTGGGGGAAATCTTCATAGACACCCGCCTTCTTGGTGTGAGAAGACGGGTAGTGCCGGATTCTTACCGGCTAAAACCCCCACGGTGCTCATACTTACCTTATGCTCGAGATGTGTTGCTCAAAATGACCCCCGTCCATCTGGATACACGTCTGCAGTCTCTTCTTCATAGATGCTCGAACACTCACAAACACTCCCGGGCAATTTCGAATTTGTTCACACCCGACGAGAATTCGTTCTCTGAGCACTTCGACGTTCGGCACAGGCGACGAATACACTATTCCCTTTAAATGTTCCCACAAAAAATAATCCAACGGATTTAAATCCGGCGAGCGAGCCGGCCACGCGATTGGACCTCCACGACCGATCCATTTTTCGGGAAAAATAATATTTAAATATTCGCGTACCGCGGCACTGTAATGAGCAGGTGCTCCGTCGTGCATGTACCACATGTTCCGGCGGCAGTCTAGTGGTACGTCTTCGATTAAACACGGCAAATTGACTTTTAAAAAGTTCAAATACTTCACACCGTCTAGTCGGGCGGGCAAAAAACACGGCCCCACTAGGGTATTGTCCACTATCCCGCACCACACATTTACACTAAACTGTCTTTGGCTGCGACTTTCCACGATCGCATGCGGATTTTCCTCGCTCCACACGTGCGAATTATGCAAATTTATTACTCCGTCCCGCGTAAATCCGGCCTCATCACGAAATAAAATGTTCCGCACAAAATTTCTGTCCACAGCACACATGCCCGTCATCCACGCACAAAAATTCCTCCGTGGAATGTAGTCTTCATTTTGCAACGTGTGCACGCGTTGCAAATGGTACGGGTACAAATTATTTTCTAATAACCTGCGCCAAGCACTCATGTGCGACGTGTTGGTCTGCAGTCCCAGTCTCCGCGTACTTACTCCTGGTTTCTCCGCTACGCGTTGTAGTATCTCTTCTTCCGCGGTTAAACTTCGCATCGATCGCGATCTGCCATCGTCGCGATGGCACCGATGGAATGTTCCTCTCGATCGTAGTCGCTCGTAGAGTCTCTGAAACGTTTTCACGTTTGGTACGCGCCGACCAGGGAACCTTTCCGCGTATAATCGGCGGGCTCGATACCGATTTCCTTCTGCTCGGCCGTATATCAGTACCATATCCGCCATTTCAGTATATGAATAATCCATTTTTAACGCACGAATAACTCGCAAATATCACAAGGTTTTCGTTAATCGCACTACAATCGGTAAACGATTGTCGTCGACTGGTTTCCGCGGCACATCGATGCTGCTTTGTCTTAACAATTTGGTTACCACGGTGGTAACCACGGTGGTGTTGCCGGACGGCAATTAAAAACTAAAACTATATGAGTTTTGCTAGTGAACTACACAGGATTATTAAAAAATATTGATTTTTCTCCATTTGACACTGTTTTGAAGAAAAAGTTTCGTTTTTGTCCAAAAAATCGACACTAATTTGTTTATATAAAACGTAATTGTTCATCAATCATGAAAATCATGTGTACTTCACTAGATAATTTATCTAAGAAGGTACAGTTAAAATTTAAAGTCAATCGGTTGAAAATTGTTTGAGATCTACTGCCAGCCGATTGTGAAAACATGTTTTCGAGATAATCGCGTTTAAAGTTTCAAAACCACTTATCAACGTGAAATTTCTAAAATAATAGTGTTTAGGAAACGGTAAGTGTAGGTACCGGTTCTGAGGTGATTCCTGCTGCAGGGTGGGATTGTATTAATACCCACGCTGGATGGTGAGTGGCCCTGTGGCGGTGTGCCGTTGCCACGTGGTCGGCACGCACCTGGAGATTTATTGTTACGCGAGTCGCACAAACTATGCAAATCGGTGCCCCTGTGCACCAATCGCTAAAGAGTGCTCCTGAGTGAACCCTTTAGAATTTAGGATTTAGTTCTTCTCACCTCACTACACTAATCACCTTCAAAACTTTACTCACGCACAAGAACTTTCTTCGGGTTACGATAGAACAAGAATGGCCGTTTCCGGCCGACCGTTAGAACCGCCTCAGATATTGATTGTAGATCGATAACTCGATCGTGGGGCGAAATCATGCGTGCCGTAAGGTGCTGCCCCGAAGCGGCCTTTCATGGGACTAACCCCATGTAGCCTTAAGACCAATTCTCAAACAAATAGCTTGCTGATTTTTTTACCTTTACCGAGCGATACCAGGACCATATACAGGCCCTTCCAAACTCAAATAAAGGTCTTCCTTTTATTTTCTTGACGATTTTAAGTTAGAACGAGCGGCTTTGTTGGCATCGGACATTGAGCGCTCTGCAGACATGGCACGAATAGCATCGGCTTCCATGGCAAAATCGTAAAAATTTCGGCCCACAACTTGTCCAACACAATCCAACACGTGCATGATACTTGATAAACCATCGTTGAAAGATGTAAACGCAATTTCAACAATAGTTTTGCAACTATGAAAGCACTTTGGTGCGACTGTCCAGATAGCTTTATTATTAAATGATTCATTTGAATTTTGTGTAAAGCCTCTAAGACAGCGAGAAAGTAAATCAGCAAAAAGCATCGAAAACGCAAAGGTATAGGCCAAGTACAAGAGGATGTGACTTTGGATTAGCTTTCTCGTTAACATAAACTAGATTATACGATGTATTTGAAATCGAACAAATGCGAGCCAGTACAAATCATTGTACAGCATCCAAACGAACTATCGCTAAGTAAATATATTAAATTAACTAAATTTCCCACAAAATGATGTCTCCTCATTTAATTAATAAATCTGTTTAGTGCTCGACTAAATGTACTTGGTGGCCCGCTTTTTACGAAGCTTGATGTCTAAAATGTAACGTAACAGATATTTGTACTCATTTCTAAATTAACAATTCGGATGCATCTGAGTGGAAAAATTTAACAAGTTAACAATCTGGATGTGTCTGAAAGAAAATTACACATACATATTGCCATGTGTTTCAACGATTGATGATAAAATAAATTAATAAGATACTTCATGAGATACTTAGAGGACTTTCATTCAGCACAATAAGAAGCCCGCTGTATACTGTGTTTTAACAACTCTCATTTAATGTCGAACATCCCGAACTATTTAAGCTTATTTTTCACCATCGAACCTTCGTAAAAAGCGGGCCACCAAGTACATTTAGTCGAGCACTAAACAGATTTATTAATTAAATGAGGAGACATCATTTTTTGGGAAATTTAGTTAATTTAATATATTTACTTAGCGATAGCATCGTTTGGATGCTGTACAATGATTTGTACTTGCTCGCATTTGTTCGATTTCAAATACATCGTATAATCAAGTTTATGTTAACGAGAAAGCTATTCCAAAGTCACATCCTCTTGTACTTGGCCTATACCTTTGCATCTTCGATGCTTTTTACTGATTTCACTTCATTCGTAGAATATTGTTAAGTGTAGTATTGCTTTTATTAAAATACTTGCTTTTAAAGAAATAAGGGAATAAAGAAATCGGGGGAATAAATAAGTGAATACAGGAATGAAGGAATAAAAGAATGTAGGAAAATCAAGGAATAAACGGATCTGATTAATATGGTGATATGATGATGATATACGATGATATGAAGGAATATACCAAATTTTCCTTTAAACGTTATTTCCTTTAAAGAAATATAGTAATAAGAATTGTGTATTTATAAAATTTCAAAATGTTTTTTGAAGAAGTGATACAAAAAAATCAGAGACTCTTCCGGAGCCAGGAAAATTTCAATATATAGGTGCGTTTCAGATCAAGTGTACAAGGTTCTTGCAGCATGTTAGACATTGTTTAATAACTTGCATATATTGGGGGTAATATTGAAAAAGGAAATACATTTGAAGCAATTACCGAACTATTAAACATTTAACTATTGCAAGATAGTGCAGGATTTGTATACGTTTGGTATTTAAGTTCTTAATTAAACAATTATAATAAACATAGAAGTGTACAAAAACGGTTTAATTACACAAAAACCATCTGAGTAAAAATATCTGAATTTTAAATAATTGTTTGCATGAATTGTTCAAGAATGCTTTTGATTTCTAGAACTTTTAGAACTTCAATATAGTCTTATGTATATCGTTGAAAATGTTTTTCAATTTACATACAACAACGTCATCGTGTCCTCTAAACGTACCTATACTTCAACAATCTATTTGAAGAAAAAATAGTTTTTTTGAAATCATGAATTTTTTTATCACCGTGGCATCTTCTGATCTAATATTACAGTATACGCGAAGAAAAATATACTAATGTAATTGTTAAGATGTGTAGATAATATCATAACACTGTTACAAACAGATACGGAACAATTTAGAGATTCGATATCCAAGATAGTAAAGTTTCAATGCAAAACATATAACAAGTATTTGTTAACAGTACGGACAACTACACGTTTCGGACGGACCCAAAAATTTGCTTACTTCATCATGGAAGACCTGTTTACAGAACAATTTGATTATTTCAGTAACTAAGAAGAAACCTTTACCTGGCTATGAAAACGATCCATTAAACAAACATTATTAACAATTACCAATTACTATGGTGTAAAAAATTTTTAAATTAACCCAACGTTTCGATCCGTGGTTTGGATCCTCTTCAGGGGGATATTTTGTAATTTACAGCAACGAGAAACAGATAATTGTTTAAACAGTTTGAACTGGTAGAGAAATCGAGCGACTGTTAGAAGTGTGAAGAACGAAAGACGACTGAATTGTGTGCATTTTATATCTAATATTATAATCATGGCTTAAAAATTTATTATATTATTGTGTTCTGAATTCAAGGACTGTTTCCTAACAAAAACATAGGTGTCTCTGTTAGAGGCCTATGTATCAGCTAAATCATGCACACAATTCAGTCGTCTTTCGTTCTTCACACTTCTAACAGTCGCTCGATTTCTCTACCAGTTCAAACTGTTTAAACAATTATCTGTTTCTCGTTGCTGTAAATTACAAAATATCCCCCTGAAGAGGATCCAAACCACGGATCGAAACGTTGGGTTAATTTAAAAATTTTTTACACCATAGTAATTGGTAATTGTTAATAATGTTTGTTTAATGGATCGTTTTCATAGCCAGGTAAAGGTTTCTTCTTAGTTACTGAAATAATAATACGATCGGAAATATGGTTTATATCCAATTTGATTATGTACTAAAAAAAAAGTTTGTAGAAATTTAAAGAGACGCTTTGACATGTATCGAAGTTCTAGAAACTAAATACCTTTTTACAACAATTTATGCAACCATTATATTAAATTTATAAATTATTGATAACAGTTTGATATTTTCTGAACTCCGTACTAATGCGTGCATCAGGGAGGTGTCCTTCTTCCTCCCTCTTTCGTATAATTATCGTTCTCTCTGTGGCGTACTATGGCTCGGGATATCAACAACACTGCATTCGACTGCATACTTTGTCTCTATCTTTCCGTCACTCCGTCGGGCTCGCGCTAGCGAAACACACGAACGTGGGCCGACCAAGCATGTGTGATAGAACGATTGACGACGAGGAAGGTATCAATGCGGAATTCATCAACGTCTGAATTTGTCTTGCATAAGAGCCTTTCTTTTCTTCGTTCTGTCTGTTGCGTTCGCAGTGCTCGCAATACGATCGTCGAGAGCAAGTGCGACGTTGTGTCTTTGCCGGTCGCGGCGATTCTTTCATATTATTCGAAACATTTTTCTAATCATTTTATCGGGCATTTAACACTTATGTCCAATATTTGATCCCACAGTGCCGCTGAATTTTAATTAAATAGAAATGGAATAATAATTAGATGTTTCTTAATCACTCATTTCAAGTTATGTATATCCCCATGATTCAATATTTCGCGAAATTTATGCCTTATTTACCGAGACAATATTGTAACTTTAAATAAATAATTGAAAAACATATAATTGTCATACTATATCAATTTATTGAAAATCTATGATACGATAAAAAATTAGCAAGAAATATTAAATGTACCATAAAATAATTCGAAATGTCCTGAAGAAATGAATGAACGATCGCGATCGACGAAGGCGCACCAACACACCTGTGCTCGGCCATCGTCTGTGAGTCGCGATTGGAGTGCAAGCGTGACAGACGGAAGGAAGGAAAGAGCGGCTCTTATGCGAGAAAAATTCGAACCATAGCGAAAACCGCGTTTGATGCCTTCCTCGATCGACGATCGCGCTCTCACACGTGCCTGTCCGGCCTAAGGCCGTGTGCCTCGATAGAATGAGTGCGGCGGAGCGATGAAAAGAAAGAGATGAAGTAGTTGTTATCACTTGTTACTATGTTGCGACACACGTCAGAGAGAGAAACGAATTATTAGAAAGAGAGGGCACGAAAATCACCTAGGTGAAATAAGCATTAACAGTTGTGGATACCCGCGCGCCCCCCGTTCCCCGCAGTGAAATCATTTATGCTGTTGATTGTACTTGGCCAGAGACAAGACCTTGTTTCTTGATTTTTCCTGCATGTCTCCAACAGATTACATATAAAAATCTACATTACCGACAGAAAAATTATCGTCGCATGGTATGAAAATCTGTTAGTTCGGTTTGACACCGACAGAACTCGCATAGTCGAAAGTGTGACACTGGAAAAGACGAAGCAGACGACTTATTACATAAAAAAGACGTACTTTTGACATCAAATATCTCGTTACTGGGTGGACCAATGTTTTTGTAATTAGTCTCAATCGACTCGTCTCGACGCTGCCTTTAAGAATATCATCGCACTTTTGGGGAAATTTGCCGCTTTCATGTCATTTGAATACCCCGAAAACCCGGATCTAATCTTTCCGGAATAGAGTCTAGAGTCTTCTCTCGTACTTGGCCCGAGACAAGACCTTGTCTCTTGATTATCAGTGCTAAGTTCTTCGTATATAGACTTAATTGCATTATTTTGTGTAAAGCCTCTAAGACAGCGAGAAAGTAAATTATCAGTGCTAAGTTCTTCGTATATAGACTTAATTGCATTATAAACCTCAATATGCATTGCAAAGACACTCAAGAGAGTGTCGATTCGGCGGTTTCCTGTTCGATATTTTACTCTTTTTGCTATTCTGTGAATTATATTTCGAGCCCTTCCGGCCACTGTGCACTTTGTCACTCATATTGAGATATAAAATTGTAGACGTTAGCACGTAATTCACATTCGTGATTGTTTATATCCTTAATTTCTATTGAGAGAATGAACTGGAGATATCAGGATAGGAGAGCAAAGAACCAATTATCTAGACTGGCATCACATATAAAATTTGTATGTTTAACGTCAATTAGAGATACAAATATCTACCTTTATAATCATATCAGGCATCGGCAATAAAAAGAAATCGCACCATTATGCTTTGGCATTCAAAAATAAACTATGTGTAAGTTCGCGACACTTTCTACGCTTCTGAGCGCCAGAGGCGCTTCAAATAATGACCTTAAAAAATTGTTTGGAAATTTTACCTATAAACAATTCTTATTGCATATTATTTTTGAAATGTTTATACATCATTTAAACCAATAAAAAAAATGGGAAAATTTTTTTTCAAACTGATGTCCCTTAAGTACTGAATATTTTTTATATATTTTTTCTACTGCATTCTTAGGTATGTTACGAGCCGGGCGGGTTTCTGGAACGTGGCCGGCGAGCGTTATGATTTGAACGTGATGAGACGCGGATTCGTCTCTTATTAAACATTACTGTAGCAGGGGGTATCGTACGTCAACAGTAGTGGGAGCTACGAATCAACGTATGATTTTAGGAAATGACGTTATTCAATCCAGATGAGCCTATAGTAGATGCTATAGGGTGCTGGCGTTGAATCGGAATTAAAAGGAAAATCTAGAGCCAGATGAGCCTATAGTAAATGCTATAGGGTGCTGGCCGCTAGAACGGTTAATGTAGTGGATAAATGAATCCAGATGAGCCTACAGCATAAACTGTAGGGTGCTGGCGTCCATTCAGGTTGTAGAATCCATAAAATAATGTAAAACCGACAGATGTCTTCTATGAAAAAGGTATGACTAACAATATTATAGCCACCTTCAGCATTTGGACGTAACGGTACTGCACAAATTTCATATCACATTCAAATCTACATATAGAAATCATTCTTCAATGCTGTACTTGGAAAGCTAACCATTTTAAGGCGTTTTATATTTTTATTACTAAGCACGCACAAGCAAATTCATTTTTAGACCAGTACCCTTCAAAATCTTAGTTTTTCAAATTCTCATTACCATCATAAACTCCAACCGTGTGCACCGACCGTGACCGTTACGTCCAGGTACGGCACAACCGGGCCCAAGTGCCGACCACGTGCACCCCGCTTGCCGCCAAATTCGCAAGACGCGACAACTCGGGAAAAACCCCAGGGTTGTCAAATCATACTCATCCCCCCGAAGAAAACTGGCATCAAGGCACCCCTTCCACTAAACTACCCCCACGCACCAAGGTGGAGGGAAGTTCGGAAAGGACCTTGACTCGTCACATCCATCAGAAGTCAAAAACCAGTCAAACTGCCTAGAACTGTTCTAGCAATATTGCGAGTCCTAGTTTTCATACTAGAATCAAGTATACACAATCAGACGATAGTTTTCAGACTAAAGTCAATTAATTGAACTCAGCGAATATTAACATATATTGAATCACAATAGTTTATTTACTATTAAAACAAGTTTATAAGTTGTTTGTACCACTGTACAATATAATAAATAATATTACGCGTTGATCTAACACCAGTGTCAGTTGTTATAATTTAGAAAACCTAAAGAATACCAATCGCGGTAATCAGGGTTTTCGGATAGCGGCCGACGGCGCTACACAGGTGCGAGAGGAACTCAGGAGCGATGCGAACCAGATGAGCCTACGGCATAAACCGTAGGGTGCTGGTAGGTCGTATCGGAATCAAAGGAATCTGGAACCAGATGAGCCTACGGCATAAACCGTAGGGTGCTGGTAGGTCCAGAGTGGTTGAGTCGAGGAAGATGAATCCAGATGAGCCTACAGCATAAACTGTAGGGTGCTGGCGTTCATACAGGTGCGAGAGGATCTCGAGAGTGACACGAACCAGATGAGCCTACGGCATAAACCGTAGGGTGCTGGTAGGTCCAGAGTGGTTAATTAGATTTTAGGTAAGGTGATACCCCGAGGTAGATGTACTTACAGGTGAACTGCAAGGTGCTACTCTCTGGTTAATAACGGCGCACTTGTTAGGACTGCAAGTGGTCGCGCAGGTATGGAAGCAAGCCGAAAGGCACGCGCAGTCCGACACCCGCTGTTTGTGGTTTTGACCTGCTACGGTAAGGTCGTAAAATAATAAACTCTCGTAACTTTAACTTCACTCCGAGCAGTTAGAGTGAAATAATATGTGGGTACGTTACTCGATTATGCTTTAGATTTACTTCGAGAGGAAAGAAATAATTCTTTTAATTCTAGAAATAATTCTTCACTTGAATTTATGTTCTAGTATAAATATAACAAGTATATTCTTTCAATTGAATATAAATACAAGTATGTTTAGTGTTTTGTGTAAGAGTTTAATTGAATGTATTAATAATTGAAAGCTCTAGATGTTTACCCTTAGGCAGTGACGGTTGACGAGACTTCACAATTATGATGACTCCGAACTAATCGCGAGTGATTCTAACGTGAATTGAAACGGGGGAACTCCGACCAAGAGTTGAAATAAATGCCAATGAAAAGACTGATCTTTCGAAGGTTAAAGAAACTCGAGTAGGAACTGGGCCTAGTGTCGTAGTATCTTGCTCAATGTCGTACTGAGAATAACCCGATGAGATGCATTTTCGAGGCCCTTATATAGGTCGAAAAAGCAGTGGGGATTGAAAATTTTAGGAAATTTGGTCTATGGTGGGAGAGAAGATGCTGCGGGAAAAAGACTGTTGGAAACTGTGGAATTTCGGGGGAGGTAGACCCCCGCGTTCGAGTTTTCCTTATCGCGTGGGGTCTCAAGTGTAGCTATCTGAGCGTCCTAGGCGGGAGGCCAAGGGTTATGTGCGTATCGCACTTAATGTATCCTGTCTTCGTTAGAAAAAGGGGACTAAGGCGCCTGGGTGTCGCCAAGAGAAAATTCCAGGCTGAGAATTTTCGTAGGAATCATACGATTCATACGTAACAGGTACATTGTACTTCCGAGCTATGACACGGTAACTTAGTTTTTTACAGCAGTCCGAAACGATTAAATGGCGAATTTAATTTGAAATTTCTTCCGTTTTCGTCATTTTGCAATTTAAAAAAAAAATTTCACGCATACGAAGGTTGAGTTGGTACCAATAAGTGTGTTTGGGATTACTGTTTGTAAATGTGAACCCTGCCTAATGTCTATATAAATCTTTCGCCACACAGGAACTTAGGAACAAAGTGTCCACTTATTTTTGCCCCCTAATAAATAGCTCTAAATTTCGTTAAGTACTGTGTGTTTACAGAATGTTGCAAATATGACCGTCAATTTTTCACTAAATACTGTATGTACTATAGGGATATGTAATAAGTAAAACTGAAGTTAAACTTCATCTTTACCTAGTTCCAGCAACTGTCCACTTAATTTTGTCCCCGACTGTACTCTACATTGCAATTCTCTTAAAAGTATACCTAACCTTTATTTCAGAAATAAAACTGTGATGCCAGGGATTTAAATTCACGATACATAATCCCACAAAGTGTTCCCACGCGTCACACAGTATTTCCGCAGAAAACTGCATCTAAGAACCCGTTGCCAGGATTTCAAAGTCCGAAAAAACGCGGATTCAGATAGAACCGATACACCGACGCCACCACAGATCGCAGCGCGTGAGTGGGAATGACCACGTGGGTGAACAGCCGACTGGACATCCGGTTCCGGCAGGGATAATAGCACGTGTCCAGAATGTACCGGCGGACACGTCCTTGGCTGAACTTTACGTAGCCGGTGTTTCGCCGTTTACAAACAGCCATATCTCTTATTAATTATTCCTTTCATGAGTCCAACTCTAATTTCGAATCGGACTGACCACCCTTTGTTTCCTAATCGGAGTGGGACTGGATGCGCAATTGTAATTAAGGAACTAACGATTCCGAGAAGATTGTCTGATAACGCCAGGGACACGTGACGCGTTCGTTTGAAACGATAAGAATGCCCGTTAGTGGGGAAATAAACACGCGGTTACGTTATTATAGAGTTCGGAGTTAGGTTTATGTAAAGGGAGGGTGCGTGTGTGTCTGGTCTGACATGAGATGTGGAATTTATTGAGTAATGCTATTGTATTCATCGTGTAAGGACTTCAGTATTGTACGTGGAATATTTGATGATGGTCACTTCAAAAGGCGGGAAAATTATTGTAATGATATTTAGAAGTCTGAAGGGTTGATTCCAAAGAAATTTTAGGGATTACAAAATGTATAGAGTAGGAATTTCGAGGAAAAGAAAATTTACTCGAAATTTATAGTAAGTATAGGATTTCAAAGTCTAGAGAATTTATAGCAATAAATTTCAATGAAATTCAAATATCAAAAAATAAAAATTGCTACGCTTAGGAGTATAATTTCGAGGCGCAAAAATATTGACACAGAAAAAATTCGGAACGCAGAAATGTTGGTTAGATAAGGTTAGGTCTGCTTACCATAAGTAAAACGCTTTTTAGCACGTGGAAATATTAGTGCGAAAAAAGTCACGGGAATATACAAATGAGGATGTAAAAATTTTGAACCCGTGGAAATTTCGTGGCATAGAAATATTAACGCGTAGATAACTCATGGCATGGAAAATCAAGAATATGGCAGGGTGCAGATTTAAATGTATGGAAATTTTACAGCGTAAATATTGCAGTAATTCCAGGAAAAAAATTATAATTTTACGTAAAAAATTAAGTAGTTCCTGAAAAAGGATTAAAAAAAGGATTTAAAGCAATGTCCATGGGACAAAATGTGGGATGAAAAATAATTTGAATAAGCAAAAAATAGATTATCTTCCAAGGAGAGTCTCAGACTGGGTCCTCGGCTTTCGAAGTCCAGCAAAAAAACAGTCGTAGAGGAACCCAAGTGTAGTCGATCCTGAAAGTTATAGGCGTTTCTCGCCAGCCGTTTGTTTATAAAAAATGTTTAAATGTTGAAATTTGGAGGTCGTCGTGGAATGTATCTAATGCGATAACACTATTTCAAGCAGGTCGGTAGCCCCTTGCCCTATTAGACCTTGAAAAGGCCTTTGATTCTGTCTGGCTCAACGGTCTCATATTCAAACTCATTAAAAAAAATCCCACCCTGGTTGATATCTTTAGTCTGGGACATGATTAAAGATAAAATATTTATCACCTGGGATGGCTCACAATTTTCATCTGAAACGTTCCAAATAATTGAAGGTTTACAGCAGGGTACTGTTAATTCACGCATACTCTTTAACATTTTCACTAGCGACCTCTTGAGTTTATTTAACCTCAATAAAGACTCCTCCCAAGCGGCCATCGCCTTCGCTGATGATATTATCAAGAGACAAGGTCTTGTCACGGGCCAAGTACGAGAGAAGACTCTTGACTCTATTCCGGAAGGATTAGATCGGGGTTTTCGGGGTACTCAAACGACATGAAAGCGGCAAATTTCCCCAAAAGTGCGATGATATTCTTAGAGACAGCGTCGAGACGAGTCGATTGAGACTAATTACAAAAACATTGGTCCACCCAGTAACGAGATATTTGATGTCAAAAGTACGTCTTTTTTATGTAATAAGTCGTCTGCGTCGTCTTTTCCAGTGTCACACTTTCGACTATGCGAGTTCTGTCGGTGTCAAACAGAACTAACAGATTTTAATACCATGCGACGATAATTTTTCTGTCGGTAGTGTAGATTTTTATATGTAATCTGTTGGTGACATGCAGGAAAAATCAAGAGATAAGGTCTTGTCTCTGGCCAAGTACAATCAACAGCATAAATGATTTCACTGCGGGGTACGGGGTGCGCGCGGGTATCCACAACTGTTAATGCTTGTTTCACTTAGGTGATTTTCGTGCCCTCTCTTTCTAAATATTCGTTTCTCTCTCTGACGTGTGTCGCAACATAGTAACAAGTGATAACAACTACTTCATCTCTTTCTTGTCGTCGTTCTGTCGCACTCATTCTATCGAGGCACACGGACTTAGGTCCGAGAGGCATGTGTGAGAGCGCGATCGTCAATCGAAGAAGGCATCAAACGCAGTTTTCGCCATGGTCCGAATTTTTCTTGTATAAGAGCCTCTCTTTCCTTTATCTGCTGTCGCGCTCGCACTCCGATCGCGGCTCACAGACGATGGCCGAGCTCACAAAGATGTGTCGGTGCGCCTTGGACGAACTCGATCGTTCATTCGCATTCTTTTGGACATTTCGAATTATTTTATCGGACATTTAATATTTCTCGCTAATTTTTGATCCCTATGATAGGATTTTCAATAAATTGATATAGTATGACAATGTTCGCAAACGAGCAGAGCGGATGTGGCGCGAGAGAGGTAGGTGGCCCACCAAAGGGTGGACACGGATCCCCCTCTCACGAACACGACTCTGACTCGAAGCGAACTGAGATGCCGGTGATGATATTCCTTGCGGAAAACTTCCTCAAAAGCAACAGCGAAAGATGTGGTGTCGTCGACGGGCTGGAGATTATATTAATCGTCACAGCCGATGGAAGGCTTGGTCGAAAAGTAATCGCGTCGCGTCGCGAACACGACCGCTGCGTAATTATATTTATTACGCAGCTGTGGAGCCGTATCGTTTCCCGTACGCGGCACTCGAGAACGTTGTAGAACGGCGGTGCGTCGCACTAATTAAACTCTTCACTTGTCAAGGCACTGGAATAATACGTGTTGCTGCTTCCGAGGTTTGAACAAGAGTGTCGAATGCGGAAGCATGGTCGCAAGGCCCGGAATGGCCCGGGGTCCACACGCACGGACGCTAGTAACGTCGCTGCGCGACGTTAGTGCGTAAGTGCGTGTGTCCAGCAGGTGCTGCCACGCGAGAATGCGGCTGCCGCTAGCAACCACATTCTTGAACAGACAATTATATGTTTTTCAATTATATATTTAAAGTTACAATATTGTCCCGGTAAATAAGGAATAAATTTCGCGAAATATTGAATTCTGGAGATTAATATAATGCGAAATGAATGAATAAGAAACATCTAATTATTATTCCATTTCTATTTACTTAAAATTCAGCGACACTGTGGGATCAAATATTGGACATAAGTGTTAAATGCCCGATAAAATGATAAGAAAAATGTTTCGAATAAAATGAAAGAGTCGCCGCGGCCGGCAAAGACACACCGTCGCACTTACTCTCGGCGATCGTAGTGCGAGCACCGCGAGCGCGACAGACAGAACGAAGAAAAGAAAGGCTCTTATGCAAGACAAATTCGGTAGATGATGAATTCCGCATTGATACCTTTCTCGATCGTCAAACGTGCTATCACACATGCTTGCTCGGCCCACGTTCGTGTGTTTGTCTAGCGCGAGCGCGACGGAGCGACAGAAAGATAGAGACAAAGTATGAAGTCGAATGTATTGTTGTTGATATCCCGAGCCATAGTACGCCACAATGAGAACGAATTATACGAAAGATAGAGAAAGAAAGACACCTTCGTGATGCACGCATTAGTACGTAATTCAGAAAATACCAAACTGTTATCAATAATAATTTAATATAATGATTGCTTAAATTGTTATAAAACGGTATTTAGTTTCTAGAACTTCGATGCATGTCAAAGCGTCTCTTCAAATTTCTACAAACTTTTTTTTAGTACGTAATCAAATTGTTCTGTAAACCGGTCTTCCATGATAAAGTCAGCAAATTTTGCTGAGTCTGTCCGAAACGTGTAGTTATCGGTACTGTTAACAAATTTTTGTTACATGTTTTGCATTGAAACTTTACTATCTTGGATATCGAATCTCTAAATTGTTCCGTATCTGTTTGTAACAGAGTTATGATATTATCTACACATCTTAACAATTACATTAGTATATTTTTCTTCAGGTATACTGTAATATTAGATCAGAAGATGCCACGGTGATAAAAAAATTCATGATTTCAAAAAAACTATTTTTTCTTCAAATAGATTGTTGAAGTATAGGTACGTTTAGAGGACACGATGACGTTGTTGTATGTAAATTGAAAAACATTTTCAACGATATACATAGGACAATATTGAAGTTCTAAAGTTTCTAGAAATCAAAAGCATTCTTCAACAATTCATACAAATAATTATTTACAATTTAGATATTTTTAATAAGATGGTTTTTGTGTAATTAAACCGTTCTTTTACACTTATATGTTTATTATAATTTTCGAATTGAGAATTTAAAAACCAAACTTATACACAACCTGCACTATCTTGCAATAATTAAATGTTTAATATTTTGGTAATTCCTTCAAATGTATTTTCTTTTTCAGTAGTACCCACAATATATGCAAGTTTTTTAACAATGTCTAGCATTCTGCGAGAACCTTGTATACTTGACCTGAAACGTACCTATAGATTGAAATTTTCCTGGCTCCGGAAGAGCCTCTGATTTCTTTGTATCACTTCTTCAAAAAACTCTGAAATTTTATAAATACATTACCCTTATTTATTCCTTGATACCTGCATTCCCTTATTCTTTAAAAACATTATTTCTTTAAAAACAAGTATTTTAATAAAACCATTACTATACTTAACAATATTCCGCGAATGAAGTGAAATAAGTAAAAAGCATCGAAAATGCAAAGGTATAGGCCAAGTACAAGAGGACGTGACTTTGGAATAGCTTTCTCGTTAACATAAACTTGATTATACGATGTATTTGAAATCGAACAAATGCGAGCAAGTACAAATCATTGTACAGCATCCACACGATGCTATCGCTAAGTAAATATATTAAATTAACTAAATTTCCCAAAAAATGATGTCTCCTCATTTAATTAATAAATCTGTTTAGTGCTCGACTAAATGTACTTGGTGGCCCGCTTTATTCGAAGCTTTATGTCCAAAATGTAACGTTACAGATATTTGTACTCATTTCTAAATTAACAATCTGGATGCATCTGAGAAGAAAAATTTAACAAGTTAACAATCTGGAGGTGTCTGAGAGAAAATTATACATGCATATTGCCGTGTGTTTCAACGATTGATGATAACATAAAAGGAAACGTAATGAGATATTTAGAGGATTTTCATTCAACACAATAAGAAGGCCGCTTTATACTATGTTTTAACAACTCTCTTTTAATGTCTCACATCCCGAACTATTTAAGCATATTTTTTACCATCGAACCTTCGTAAAAAGCGGGCCACCAAGTACATTTAGTCGAGCACTAAACAGATTTATTAATTAAATGAGGAGACATCATTTTTTGGGAAATTTAGTTAATTTAATATATTTACTTAGCGATAGCATCGTGTGGATGTTGTACAATGATTTGTACTTGCTCGCATTTGTTCGATTTCAAATACATCGTATAATCAAGTTTATGTTAACGAGAAAGCTATTCCAAAGTCACGTCCTCTTGTACTTGGCCTATACGTTTGCATTTTCGATGCTTTTTACTGATATTGCTTTTCATGGTGAAATACCTTTCATTGATTAAATCATATATTACCAGATACTTGTATCTACTAACCGTTTTTAATCTTATAATTTCACGTTGAATATCTTACAATTTATATCTTTATATGAATACTTTAAACACTAGTAAAATTAATGAAATAATGAATCGATATCAATTATTATGTAAAATCAAATTTAATTACAATTTTGTTAATACCGCGAAATTATTCCCATTACACAGTAATCAATTAATTAGTATTTCAAGTCAGCGCATCTTTCAATGTTTTATTGGATTCACTTTCAAATACTATTTTCTCCATTTATTTCTAATAAAATATTATTAAACATTTCCTTGCAATGGACACTCCGATAAGAAAACAAATCTAATTCGCGTGGATTTAAGTCAACATACAAGTTTATTTTTCAACATATAAAAGTACATTCGTTGCTTCTGGATTGTCCTATTTTTCATAATTTCTAAAGGCACTGTGTACTTTGAACAAAGGATTGATGAGAATTATAATGATTTAATTACAAGTCTTATATCGAACTGCAAAAGTTCATATGACAACAGTAACGAACACACAACAGCATTAATAGCGTTTGGAATGGCGTAGATAAGAGAAGCTAGCACTAATTAATGGCGGTCATTAATTAGGACTTATCCAACAGCTTCCTGCTTAACGAAATCGTTTTTAATTTCCCAATGAAATAACGACGCTTCGACACACCTGCGATTTCTCATTGGATTTCATTCAAAGCGGCCCGAATATTAATATGATTTAATTAACAGTGAGAATTACAAAATCACAAAGTAAGAGAAACGTGAAAGGAACATAAATTTATTCCTTAATGAATTAAGAAATTATTTCATTCAATTATTGCAAATGTTCTACAAATTGAATCGAAGATTCATTCAGGGGGATCACGTATTGTATTGTTTATTCCGCTGATCCCCTTGGGGTTACAGCACCTCCCTTTTTCCTTCTTCCTATCCTATTCTATTTAACCCTACCTTAAAAAAACTATCTTAGTCTATCGTCGCTTGCTCGCTCGCTCGCTTTTTCTTTCCTTCTCTCATTTTCTCTCCCGCTCTCTCCATTCGCTTGCTCGCTCGCTCGCCCGTCACTCTACCTATTTTCCCTCTTTTCCTATCTTTCCTTTCTTTGCTCTACCCTCCTTTATCCTTTATCCTCCTTCCAACTCTCCCTTTCTCTCCTCCATTCCTCAACTTCCCTCATCCACCCTTCCCCCCTTCCATCTTCTGCCAGGATCTCCTTTACCCATTCTTGCCATCCCCCTCTTTCCTCTCGTCCTCCACATCTCTCCCACACGTGCTCCCACGTTTCCTCTTCTCCTCCGCATATTCTGCATACCCTCTCCTCTTCGCTCTCCCAGTATCTTCCCTCCTTCACCTCATTTCCCATCCTAAACTTGGCCACCCTTTGCCATTTACTCTCCCCCCACCCCTTTCTCAAGTATTCTGCTCTTCCCTCTCCCTTCACCCATCTATACCATTTACTGAATCTTCCTTCTCTTATCCTTTCCCATCTCTCTTCTCTTTCTTGCTCCCTCCCTCTTTTCTCTATTTCCCCATACCCTTCCTTTCCCTTTTTCCTCAATTCCCTCACCTCCTCTATCTTCAGGCCTCTTCCTCTAAAAAATTCTCTCCTCTCTTCCTCCCAACCCGACAAAACCTCTTCTTTCTCTTCCCTTTTCTTCACTTCCTTTCAGCACTCCCTTGCCCATCCGCTCCCTCCTCCCTCCTCCAGCCTTATCTCGTAGTCCCACGCTCTTCTTCCTGCCCTCCCCCTTAACTTCCCCCTCCCCATCTCTTCTCTGACCAGATACTCTGGTGTTCTCCACTCCACCCCAAGTATCCAGCGTAGAAATCTTTCTTCCACCCTCTCCATCGCTCTCCTTTCCTTCCATCCCCATATCTCCACCCCGTAGCATGCTACCGACCATACTAGTGCGTCGAATAGCCATATCCTCTCCTCTATCCTCTTTCCAAATAATCTCTTCCCTATTCCCCACACTTTGCGCATCGCTCCCATTGCCTTTCCTCCCCTGTCCTCCACCTGCCTTTCCTGCCTCCCCCCTCTCTCCAGTCTATATCCCAGATACACAAATTCCCTTACTTCCTCAATCCTTTCCCCTTTCCACCGCCACTCCTTCTTCTTCCTTCTCCCTCCCCCTTTCTTCATTCTCATTATCTTTGTTTTCTCCGCATTTAATTCCAGCTTTTTCTTCTCCAAACATCTTCCAAGTGTCCCTAACATCCCCTTCATGTCCTCTTCCTTCCTCGCTAACAGCACCGTATCGTCTGCGTACGATAACGATCTTATTTTTCCTGCTCCCACCCTTATCCCTCCCCACCCTCCTCTCTCCAGTTCCTCTTCCAGGTCCACTGTCAACAGGTTGAACAGAAGGGGGCTCAGCGGGCATCCCTGCCTCACGCCTTTCTCGCTCCAGAAAGCCTTCCCTGTTTCTCCTCCTACCTTGACCCTGCTCCTAGTCTCCTTATATATCCTCTTCACCCTCTCTCTCAGCCCCTCGCTCACCCCTCTTTCTTCCATCGCCTTCCATAATTCCTCCCTGTCCACCGAATCGAACGCTGCCTTCAGGTCCACAAACGTCGCTACCACCATCCCCCCCTTCTTTTCAATTTCCCTGTTTACCAGGTAATTCAGCACATACACATTGTCTATAGTGCCCATACCTTTCCTGAAGCCTGTCTGGTTCTCCGGGACCATTCTCCTCTCTTCCATTTCCTCCCTCAGCCTTTCTGCCAGTACCATCGCATATACCTTGTACCCTGTGCTTAGTAGTGTCACACCTCTGTAATCTCCCGCTCTCTCCCCCTCTCCCTTTTTGACGATTGGTACCACCAGTCCTTCCCTCCACTCCTCCGGCCACTCTTCTCCGTTCCAAATCCTATTTAACACCTTCCACAGCCACTCCTTTACCTCCCTTCCTCCATACTTCCAAACCTCGTTTGGGATCCCGTCTATCCCCGCTGCCTTTCCGACCTTTAGCTTTCTTTTCGCTCTTTCCATTTCTTCTCTTCCTATCACCCCCGCACCCTCACCTATTCACCCCTCCTCCCTTCCCTTCTCCCCCCCTTCCTTCCCTCCTAATAGTTTCATAAAGTGCTCTCTCCATTCCCCCATCTTTATTCCCTCCTTCACTCCTTTCCTCCTCTTCCTTCCTCTATTCACCACCTCCCAAACTTCCCCTTCTGATCTCGCCCTCTCCGCTTCCTCCAATATCCTTTTTGCCTCCTCCCTCTTCTTTTCCTCACATACCTTGTTGTACCTTCTCCTTGCCTCCTTATACCCTTCTACTTCTGCTCTCCCTTCCCGCCATTCCCTTAGTTTCTTCCTCGCCTCCTTCTTCTCCCTTCCGCATTCCTCGTCCCACCAGCCCCTCTTCCTTCCCTTTGCCCTTCCCACCCCTTCCTCCGCTTTCTTCAGTCCCTCTTTTATCTCCTCCATCCCCCTTCTCCATTCCTCCCCCGTCCTTCTCTTCGTTCCATCCTCTTCCCCCAACTTCCTTATTTCCCTTCTGAATCTCTCCGTTCCTTCCCTGTCCCATCTTCCTCTTGCCTCTTTCTTTGACTCCATCTTCCTTTCCTCCCTTTTCCACCCCTTCCTTCCTCTTACCTCGACCACTAGTGGGTGGTGGTCCGACTCCACTCCTTCCCCCACCTCCAGCCTTTCTATTTTCTCTTCCAACCTCTGTTCCCCCAATATATAATCAATTACCGTCTCCCCTCTGGCCCCTGTGTACGTGTACTCCCCCTCCCTATCCCCTTTACCCCTCCATTCCATATCCTCCATCCTTGCTCATCTAGCCACTTTATCAACTTCCTTCCTTCCCCGTTCACCTCTTCGTCCTTTGACTCTCTCCCTCTTTCCTCTCCTTCTTCCTCCCATCCTCCTCCCTTCCTTCCCGTCCTCGCATTGAAGTCCCCTCCTATTATCACTTCCCCCCTGTTCTTTTCCGCCTCTGACCACTCTCTCATTATCTCCAGTTTCTTCTCCATGTCCCCGTTTACATATACCCCTACTACCCTCCACTCCTCCCCACCTATCTTCCCTCCTACCTCCATCACTCCCTCCCCTTTTTCCCTTATCGTAACCTCCTCCCCTTCCGTTACCTCTCTCTTCACTCCCACCAGCATCCCCCCCTTTGCTCTCCCTTTCTTGTTTTCTCTTTTGGCGTTCTGCCTTTCCCATTTATATCCCTTTGGTAGCCTTCCTCTTATTCTCTCCCATCCTTCCTCCTCCAGCCATGTCTCCATTAACATTATCACATCCCATCTACCCACTCTCTCCCAGAAATTCTTGTCCTTCTTTGCCAGCCCCGCCACATTCCACCACACTACCTTCCACCCCCTCCTTTCCTTATCCCTGTTCCTTCCTCCTTCCGTCCTCTTCCCTAGTCCCCCTTCTTCTCCTTCTTTCCTCCTTCTTCCCCCTTGTTCTCTCCTGTCACCCCTCTCTCTCTTTCTTTTCCTCTCACATCCCTTAGTACCTCTCCCTCTTCATCCCATCTCCACCACTCTCCCTCTATCCATATCCTTGCATAACTCACCCTTACCCTTTTCCCTCCCCTGCTTTCTTCCTCCGCTATCCTCCTTAACCTCCACTGCATTTTTCTCTCCTTCCAAGTCATATCGTCCTCTATCCTCTCCCTTCTTCCTCTCAGTGCCTCTTTTTCCCCATTATCTCCCTCTTTCCCTCCTCACTTTTCATCTTTACCAACACCATTCTCAACTTCTCTGCTCCCTTCCCTGCCCCTATCTCCCTCACCTCCTCAATCTCCGCTTTCACCCCCAGTTCTTCTACCAAAATCTCCCTCACCTCCTCCTTCATTCCTTCTTTTTTCCTCTGCAATCCCTTTATTACCACATTCCTTCTTCTCTCTTCCCGTTCCTTGTTCTCCCTCCATCTTTCCATTTCCCTCAGTCTTCTTTCTTCCTCGCTTCTTTCTTTATTCCTCTCCTCTTCCTCCTTTCCCCTTCCCTCCCCCTCCCCGCCTCCTCTTTCCATTCCTGCTCCTTTCCCCCTTTCTTCCCTGTTTCTTTCCACCTCCTCCACCAACTTTCCTATCCTTCTCTCCATCTCCTCCTTCTCTTTTTTCCAGGACTCCTCCCTTCTTCTCATCTCCTCTCTCATCCCCTCCATTTCCTTTTTAATTAGCTCTCCCACCCTTCTTATAATCTCCTCCCCCCCCTTCTCGAATTCCCTTTGCATCCTTTTCATTTCTTCCTTTAGCCCTTCAATGCCTCTCTCTTTACCTTTTTCATTCTCTCTCTCCCACTCCTTCCTCTCCTCTTCTCTTTCCTCACTTTTGCCCCCTGCCGTCTCCTCCCTCACCTTCCTCGGCGACTTTAGAGTCTTCTTACTTCTTCTGAAGCCCTCTCTCCCCATTTCCTCCAACTCCTCCTCCTCTTTCTCCTCCTCCCTTTTCCTTTTTGATAGCCATTCCTCCATGTCGGTGCTTGTGGCACTCCCTGTGCTGTCCATTCTTTCCCTCCCCATTCTTTCCGCCTTGCTCGGCCTCCCCCTGTTCCTCTTCGTCTCCCCCTCTCCCTTGTTTTTCTCCTTTCCTCCTTCTTTTCCTTCCCTTTCCTTCTCTTTATTCCCTACCGTCTCCATTTCTCCACATCTCCACTCTCTCCTCCCTTCTTTACCGACTCCTTACTCTCCTTTCCTTCTCCTTCCGCCCGATGTCGTCTTCTTCCTACCTTTCTTCCTTTCACCTAGGTGTCTCTTGCCGCCGGTCCCCTTCGCCCCTTTCCTAACCTCTCTCCCCTTCTCGATTCTTCTCCCTCCCTCTTCACCTCCTGCTCCGCTGTTCTCACCTTCACTTCTCCTTGCACTCCACCACCCTCTCTACACCTCCCGTCCTTCCTTCCCTTTCCTATACTTCTCTTTTCCCTTTTTTTCTCTCTCTTTTTCCCGACTGCTCTCGATCTCTGCCTATACTCCACGCCCAGGGGGATCACGTGATTTTAGTAAACTTATTAAGCGGAAGTTCTTGTTGGTTTAAGGGGTTATATACAGTTAAGAGGCGCAAAAAAAAGCGATTTTTCAAGAATTTTTCCTGAAAAGACAGTTAAATTGATTAATGTAAAAATTTGTACACATATTGAGATAACTTTTAACTGTATTTTAACATTTTTTATTTGTAAAAATAATAATTTTGAGAGCTGTTATAGCTGATCTCCAGGAGCTCCTCTAAAAAAAGCGCTTTGCGGTGACCACGATATCTCGGGACTGAATATTTTAAAATGAAAAAACCAAACGGATTTCTTTAAAGTAACGTATAATCTAGTAATTAATCGAAGGAATAAACAAAATAAAAGTTTTTGACAAAATGGCAGCTTCTAAAAAAAATCGATTTTTCACAAAAATTTTTGCCTTAATTTGTTCATAAAACAAAAAATATTAATCGGTGAAAAGAAACCTTCGATTAATTACTAAAAAATATAGTCAACAAGCTTGTGTTAAAATTTGAGACTGATCGGTCCAGCCGTTTTCGAGAAATCGTGGTCACCGCCTTTGAAAACACAGTTTGGAGAAAAACGCATTCAACATTTGAGAAGCCGGTAATAGAAACTGTAGTAAAGGCAACTTCAAATTATTTAGTAACAACAACCAATGTCGGAAAAATTAAATTTGAATATAATTGAGCCAACACCAATTTCAGTTATTCAAATATCAATAACTGTATCTAGTTGCCGGAACTAATTAAGGGGAACTAATAATTTTTTCGGTGTAGACCAACTACTTTCAAACGCTTTGACACGGCTTTACAAATATGCGTGTAACTTGGACAATAATCGCCGAATTGACTTGAAATTTTCTGTGTGTGTACATAAATGTATGTACATTACGAAAATGAAATAAAAAAATCGATTTTTTGAAAATTATAACTGTATATATAACCCCTTAAATGGGCTTCGGCTGAAACAGCTTTGAGACGTTCAAATAGGATAGCTGGAAACTTCATATTTAAAGGTTATAAGATTACTCATGATTTATAATTAACGGACATATTTAACAAAATATTTTGCAATTAAAACCGCTCTTCTCCGACTTAGCATTTCGGAGATATAATTTTTAAAAAATTGTTTACAAATGGGATTGTATCTCGATAGGGGGTGATTTTCGGACCTAACTTTATTGGGTTTTGTTCACCTTTTGATGCGTACTATCGATTCTGAAATAAGGTCCCCGATGATATGTTACACCCTGTATATGGAGAGCGATTAAAAACCGACAAAAATTTCTGCAAACTTAATCAATTAAATTAATTCAACATATCTAATTTGAAGATTAAGGGGTTACACCAGTGTAAAATTTTCAAAAAATCGATTTTTTTTTATTAACTTAAAAGGTACTTTAAACCTTCAAGAATATGAGGCAAAACGTTTTATACCTGAAAACAATTTTCTTGAATGAAATTTTGCGCTTTTCCTCAAACGCCTCAAACGTCTTTTATGCGATGAACAGCGGTAAATGTAACTTTAAGTGAATTTCATCATAAATCGCCATTACCTGAAAAAGTGTACAAAGCTAACATACCAATTTATGATGAATTGAGTCGTAATGAGTTGTTAAATCGCGGCTTAGGAGGCTACACGCAGAATAGTAACGAAAGGTTCAATGCTACAGTTTGGAATTTGGCTCCTAAGTCTCGTTCAAGTGGTAAAACCGTCAATGATGGTCTAACTAGTATATTACGAGTTATGATGGTTTTAGAAATGAATATCGGCTTTCAATCTTATGATCTTTGCCTTGAAAGTGATGCTAAACGAGTCAAGCAGGCCGAGTTGTCGTTGGCCGATGAGGCAAAAGCAGCGCGATCCAACATCAAATGTTTAAGAAAAGAGGATCAGGAGAAATTTTTGGACCAGGAAGGGCAGCTTTATGGTCCTGGGATTGCAGAATAATGTTAAAAAATTTTTTCAGTCGATTTTTTAACTTTTTCACGTCTAAAACTCATTTTAAAACATTAAATGCGTTTTTCTCGAAACACGATTTTTCAAATCGGCACGCAGCATAACTCCATCAATTTTGCTTATTTTCATATAAAAATTTATACACATCTTTGCAACAACATGTTGAAGGGAAACACGTACGGAATTTTCGATATGTTAATTAGAAAAATTTTTATAACCAAGTAACTGCTGTTTTTTTTGGCGAAAAAGTGAGTTTTAACTTCAAACAACTGCCAAATATCAAAAAATTCGTATTTTTTAAAATCCGTGCGTGTTTCTCTAGCTATACTCATGCAGATTAAGAAAAATTTTTTTTTTGTAATAGTTTCAAAATTGCACGTGCTCTAGTGCGTGCCGTGGAACGCGTTTTTGTCAAGATGTCTCAGGAAAATTATTGTAGAGCCGCCATTTTGAATTACTTTTTGGTGAAAAAAATTTTTTTTTGTACTTAAATGTATGCTTAACAACATACTGTAAGAGTTTTTTGTTAGCGCCTTTCCATATTTCCAAAAAAAATTCATGAAAATAGCGCTTTTTTCGGCTGTTACACTGGTGTAACCCCTTAATACCATAATTATATGATTAATTAAAATTAATTAATCGAAGTCGAATTTTGATTGTATCACGAAGGTGGAGTTAGTTGGACGTTGAATAAAGCGTCGACAATTGGATGTGTTACGTATGAATCGTATGATTCCTATGAAAATTTCTCATTGTGGAATTTTCTCTTGGCGACACCCAGACGCCTATCTCTTTTTTTTCAAACGTAAACAGGATACGATATACATACAGCCCTTGGCCTCTGGTCTAGGACCCACGGATAGCTACACTCTCGACCCCATGTAATAAGGAAAACTCGAAAGCGAGGGTCTTGCCTGCCACGTAATTCCAGCCGTTTCCAACTGTCTTTTCATACAGCATTTTTATTCCCACTGTAGGATAGATTTTCTAGAATTTTCAATTCCCCACTACTTTTTCGACCTATATAAGGGCCACGAAAATGCATATCTTCGGGTTACTCACAGTACGACGCTTGATCATTACACTACGAGATTAGGCCCAGTTCCTTTTCCAGATTTCTTTTAACCTTCGGAAGATTAGTCTGTCCATTGGCAAGTCAACTCTTCGTCGGAGTTCCCCCGTTCAACTCACGTTAGAGTCACTCGCGAACTAGTTCGGAGTCATCTTATTGTGAAGTCTCGTCAACCGTCACTGCCCAAGGGTAAACACTTAGAGCTTTTCAATAATTCTACTACTTTCTTAAATTCATACACAATAAACTTAACATACATGTATATATATTCGATTGAAAGAATATACTTGTAACAAATTACTAGAAACATAAAATTCGAGTAAAGAATTATTTCTAGAAATTAAAACCTTTCCTCTCGAAACGAATTAAAAACATAATCGAGTAACGTACCCACATATTATTTCACTCTAACCGCTCGGAGTGAAACTAAAGTTACGAGAGTTTATTATTTTACGACCTTACCGTAGCAGGTCAAAACCACGAACAACGAGTGTCGGACAGTGTGTGCCTACCGGCTTACTTTCCGTACCCGTGCGACCATTTGTAGTCCTAACAAGTGCGTCGTTATTAACCAGAGAGTAGCACCTTGCAGTTCACCTGTAAGTACATCTACCTCGGGGTATCACCTTACCTTAAAATCTAATTAACCACTCTAGAGGCCAGCACCCTACGGTTTATGCCGTAGGCTCATCTGGGTCTAGATTCCTTTCAACACCGATTCACGTCCAGCGCCCTACAGTTCATGCTGTAGGCTCATCTGGATTCATTCTTCCTCGATTCTAACCGCTCTGGAGGCCAGCGCCCTACGGTTTATGCCGTAGGCTCATCTAGGTTGAATTAAATATCATTTCCTAGATCATACGTCGATTTGTAGCTCCCACTACTGTTGACGTATGATACCTCCTGCTACAGTTAGGTCAAGGAAGTGACGAAACCAACGTCTCGTCACGTTTATTCCATAACGCTCGCCGGCCACGTTCTAGAAACCCGCCCGGCTCGTAACAGATGTAAAGTATTGTAAAAGGTCACGATAAAAATGTAAGATGTCGCGATCTGTTGCATCCGCGATGCAACGAAGCAAACGAGCGTTTTATGCGTAGCCCTGAGCGTGGAAAGGGAAGTGTTTGTCGACGGAATAAGAAACAAAACAGATAGAAAGAGTAGTGCGTACCAGATTGTCATATGTATGTACAAGACGTGTCCTGACGATTGATAAATATATAATAATTAAATTTAGGAAATATCCTGAGTTTTATTACATCAGAAGTGGGGTTGAAACTGACGTACACAAGTGAGGGCTAGAAAAGTGAAAATTCAGTCTGCCGAGAATGGTAAATCTCGAAGAATTGAATGTGTCGCAGTTGAAAGAGGCACTACGAATGGTATCCCTAAAGACGAGTGGTTCGAAACATGAATTGATAGTGCGCCTGCAGGAAGGTATGGCGAATGAAAGTGAAATTAGTGGTCAAATTGAAATGTTTTGCGAGCACATAAGGGAAACCAGAGGAAGGGAAGAGCCGGAAACGTCGGCGAGGGCGAACGCGCCGATCGAGGCTGAGGAAGCGCCGGTACGACACGAACGCGACATGACCATGAGAGTAGAGTTGGAATTCCTGCGTAGAGAGAAGGAATTGATGGAAAGAGAAATAGCGATTTATCGCCGCGAAAGTGAACTGCGAAGAAGTGCGCCGCAAGACGATGAGGCGAACTGAAGTGCGTCGAAGCCGAGCGACCGAGCGTTGCGTGACATGGTCGGCGAGTTTAGTGGTAGTGGTGACTCGTTCGAAAAATGGGAAATGCAGATCCGAATGCTCATAGATGGGTACAATTTAGACGATATGACGGCACGAACATTGTTAATTTCGAAAGTGAGGGGTGAAGCGGTGGAATGGTTTCATTCGAAGCCACAGTTTTTAAGATTAACCGCGGATCAGCTGTTAATATAGATGAAGCTGATGTACGATTACAGACCGAGCAAACAAATATTAAGAAAGCATTTCGAAGCGCGAATTTGGAAACCGACCGTGACGTTTAACGAATACTATCATCAGAAAATGATTATGGCTAATAAAGTGCTGGTTGACGAGGAAGAACTAATGGATTTCCTCATTGACGGAATTCCGAACGTCCAGCTGCAAAATCAGGCGGGGATGCAGAATTACCAGACGCCGAGTGAGCTGCGCAGCGCCATGGGAAAAATAGCGTTACCAACAGCGTCGCGGGGACGAGAGCCGATGAGGTTCACACCGATAGCGACGGCACCGACGGGAAAAGGCAGCAACGGGTCCAGGATGGGGAAAGACGGCAACCCAGGACCAACGACAATACGGTGTTTCAACTGTAGTGAGTACGAGCACACATCTCGACTATGTACGCGTCCGAAGCGAGATAGAAATGCGTGTATTTCGTGCGGTAAAACGGGTCATATTGTTAAGAATTGTCCGAATAAGACTGAAAGTCCGCGGAAAGAGGATAATATAAATTGCGTGAATGAGAGGCAACAAACAGATGATTTTCATAAAAACATTAAGTATCAAATAAATAGCAATAATAATTTTCAGACGGTGCGAGTATTAGATACTCTTTTGGATTCGGGCAGTCCCATCAGCTTTGTAAAGAAGAAGTTTATTCCAGAGCAGGCTATAAGCAATAGTAAAGTAATGAATAAATTCGTTGGAATTAACGGGACGGAAATGAATATTATAGGCGAAGTTAACGTCCGCTGTTGAGTAGATGAGTAGTTCGTAGTTCAGAGTGGTCGAGCCAGAAT
Organism: Mimumesa dahlbomi; assembly: GCA_917499265.3. NCBI lineage: Eukaryota > Metazoa > Arthropoda > Insecta > Hymenoptera > Crabronidae > Mimumesa > Mimumesa dahlbomi. The sequence goes on along the minus strand of OU824118.1, from coordinate 646,044 downwards.
ACGACAAAGAAGCGAGAGAAATAATGAATGTGGAAATTAGCAGTTCGAATGACAGTGTAGTAGATAGCATTAGTGTAAATCCGAACTTGAGTCCGCGAGACATAGTAGAATTGCAAGATTTATTTAATAAGGAATACATACAGCCGAAAAGACGTGACGTACCATAAATAAGTGCAGAATTAAACTTAATAGTCAAAGACATCCAACCATTTCACTTTACGCCGCGGCGATTTGCGTATACAGAAAGAGAGGAACTCAGTACGATATTGGACAATTTGATACAAAAAGACGTTATTAGGTGCAGTAATTCAGAATATGTATCACCAATTCTGTTAGTGCGAAAGAAGAACGGGGAACATAGAATGTGTGTAGACTATAGAGTTTTAAATAAATACATTGCTCGCGATAATTATCAGATACCGGTAATAGAGGATCAGTTAAATGCGTTAAAAAATAAGAAGTATTTCACCTTATTGGATTTGAAGGATGGGTTCTACCATATTAAAATGGCAGAAGAGTCTAGAAAGTATACCTCTTTTACCACACATTTGAGGCAATTTGAGTTTCTAAAAATGCCATTTGGGCTAAAACCGGCTCCTACTAGATTTCAACGACACATAGCGCAGGTGTTGGGAGAGCTTTTGAAATCAGGGGACGTAGTGGTGTATGTAGACGATTGTCTTATTGCAACCGAAACACTAGAACATCACTTCGTAGTGTTGAAGCGACTGTTCCAGACGCTGGAAAATTGCTTACAATTAAGAATAGATAAGTGTAAATTTTTGTTCCAGGAGATTGAATAGTTAGGCTATTTAATCAATGAAAAAGGGATAAGCCCTACGGCAAACGGTGTGAAGGCGGTTTTAAGATTTCCTTTACCTACGAATGTGCGCAGTGTGCAAAGTTTTTTAGGACTTTGTTCGTACTTCCGAAAATTTGTGACCCGATTTTCTATAATAGCTAAGCCTTTATATGATTTACTGAGAAAGGATACTCCGTTTGAGTTTAATGAAAAAGAGATAAATGCATTTGAGGGTTTAAAGAAAAGCTTAGCAGATGCGCCGGTGCTGGCGATATATGATACGCGTGACCCTACCGAGTTGTATTGCGATGCTAGCGCAATAGGTTTCGGAGCAGTACTGATGCAAAGAAAAGACGATTTAAACTGGCATCCTATATTTTATTTTTCAAAACGGACGACAGATGTAGAGAGCAAGTACCATAGTTTTGAATTGGAAGCGTTGGCAATAGTATACGCGCTTAAGCGTTTTCGAATATACTTATACGGCATACACTTTAAGATTATTACAGATTGTAACTCATTAAGATTAACGTTGGCAAAAAAAGATATTAATCGGCGAATAGCGCGATGGGCATTAGAGTTACAAGATTATGACTACGACGTAGAACATCGACCGGGTGAAAGAATGCGGCATGTAGATGAGCTGAGTCGATCATTCGAAATCTGTGTAATAGAATATAATCCGTTTGAGTTTAGTTTAGCAGTGTGTCAATTACAAGATAAAAAGATTAAAGAGTTAAGTGATAAATTGGAAAGGACGGAAGATCATTTTTTTGAGATGCGTAATGGTATAGTTTATCGTAAGTGTAATAGTGAATTGTTATTTTACGTACCGGAAAATATGTAGAAAAATATATTATTCAAGTATCACGATCAGATGGGTCATCTTGGAATAGAAAAAACCGTCAGCACAATTATAAAAATGTGGGAAACGACAGGGCCCTAAGGCCTTTAACGACGGGCCTGGTGATGATGCGCGGCCCGTGTGCTATGACACGCCGGCACGGCGTGGTCTTTGTTTTTCGAGAGTCAATTGTTGACCGCGTGCGAACCAGGATTGAACGCGTGCGAACGCAGAGTAAAGACGCATCTAGTTTAAGACGACACGCGAAACCTATGTAAATGGTAAAGTTTGTAATAAATAAATGGTGATACGAAACCTAATCGAATCAATACGAAACCTACATAATTTTCGGGGCTCGTCCGGGATGTGAAAGAGTATTGTTGGTTTCGAGTTTCGGTCACGTTTCGTGGTGCGACGTAAGTGCGAGTGTAAAGACGTGTGTGAAAGGACATACAAAGACGATAAGATGGAGAATTTGGGACAGATTGCGACTGTGGCACAAAAGATTAAAAATGCTCCCGCACCGGCGGTTAGAGCCCTGCACAAGTTCGTATTCCAGACGGAAAGCGATAGATCAAATCGCAAACGACTGCGCACATTTCAAGGGTTTCCATTCGCGGACGGCTCGGAAGAACACGTGGCAAAATTGGCATACGCCAACGGGTTAACGTTCGGCGACTTGGTATCCTGCTGCAACATCCTCGGCTTGGACTACACTGGAACGCGAGAGGATTTGATTAGGACAGTGTGCACGGCCTTGATGGACATAAACTCATTAGTGCAGATTGGCGAAAGTGAAAATGATGACGCAACTGAAGACGAAGCGGAAACCGAGAACGCGGCGGCCAAAGACGACGAAAGCAGCGACGAGGATCGAGCGGAATCCATCGCTTCGGCAAGTATACTAGAAAACGACGAGAGACAACGTGTAACAGAAAACGATGACAGACAACGTGTAAGATTTGCAATGAATTATCACGACGTAGAAGACTCTATCCGACCTTTTGATGGAAGTGCTTCACACTCGATAGAGCGCTGGATCGAAGAGTTCGAAGATGCTTCGGTGCTGTTCGGATGGTCAAATTTAGAAAAGCTGGTATTCGCAAAAAGATCGTTGAAGGGACTGGCAAAACTGTTTGTGCAAAGTGAAGGTGTCGTCAAGTCGTGGACAAAACTAAAGTCGCTCTTACGTGAGGAGTTTTCGGGGAAAACAAAAATAGTGCGGAGTTACACGCGATGTTATCAAGACGAAACATGCAACGAGGCGAGTCCGTACAAGAGTACTACCTCGTAATGAAAGAGATGGCTTCAAGAGGCGCTATAGAAAACGACGCATTCATACAGCACGTAATAGACGGCATACCAGACGATTTAAACAATAAAGTTATTCTATTCGGAACGAGGAAGCTAAGCGAGTTTAAGGAACGCCTAAAAGTGTACGAGACTATTCGAAAGAAGAATCAGGAGAAACATGCACGTGGAAGAGAAGAGACGGCGAGACGAACGGATACGAGAAGGACGGAGCAAGGAAAGAGGAACGACGCAACGAGAAGATGGGAACATCCGAGGAAGACAATGTCAACGGATAGCGAGAGGCCAGGAACCGCGCATCAGACGTCGGAGACGCGATGCTACAACTGCGGCATAAAAGGTCATATTTCGAAAGATTGTAGGCGCAAAGAATCTGGTAAGAAGTGCTTTAAATGTAACGCCTTCGGTCATAAGGCTACCGAATGTACATATGACGACGGAGGGGTTAAGGGGGGGGGTAAGGTATTAAAATTATTTTTTTTAATATTTTTTTTTATTTTTTTAACTGAATGCATAATATCTCAAGAATATTGTGTCAAAATTTTAACTCGATTGAAGCAAAATTGACGAAGTTATGAGTATTTCTTTATCTATCGGATTTTTTTACCTGCCCGACCCGCGCGCGCTATTGTTGCCTGGCACATGTTTCGCTCTCTATCGCTCTCTCTCTCAGTTTTATTTATAGAAATTTCAATGCAAATACAAAGTTGCTTATATCTGTCTGTATATTTTGTCAGTGTAGAATGTAAAATTTAGTGTGGCAGTAAATATTCTATTGAGCAGACGTACACACGTGTTCCTATTTTATATTATATTCTCTTGTTGGTATTATATGTTGTGATCCATTGAACTTATATTCAATCAGTTGTACTACATTAATTTGTAGTACAAAGTACCTGTTCGGCTTTCGTCGCGAACCTCCTACGCGTAAACGGCCTTACAACCCGTTAGATTAGAAAACAATCGTGAAAATCACGGTACAGCATTTAATTATTACTAAAATGCCTACAAAAATTCAAAGATCTGATAGAAAATCAACAGGTTCGAGATTATATCGGTCTAAAAAAATTGTACCTCCGCAAAAACGTAAAACCGAAGACATCGTAACAAGTAGCGCGTCAGCTAAAAAAATAAAAGTGACCGTTGAAAATGAAGTTACGGAGGATCTTGAAAAACATTATAGGATAATTGATTTTTTATTAGTCTTTTCAACAATTGCTACGTTAGTAAAGTGTGTGAAATGTGATGGAAAAGTAAATTTTCATTCGACCAAGAAAGAAGGCCTTGGATTTAACATCAAAGTGTCGTGCGAAAGCTGCAAACAGATTACAAATGTTCCGTCTAGTGAAAGAATAAACTCTGGTGTTTTCGAAGTTAATTATCGGCTTGTTTTCGTGATGAGGATATTAGGCCTTGGATTAGTTGGCTGTGAAAAGTTCTGTGGCTTGATGGATTTGTCTAGTAGGTTTTTATCAAAACCGACGTACAATAATTACGTGAAAAAAATGTGCTCGACTGTAAGAGAAGTAGGGAATCGATTTTTTTTTATCTGCTATAAAAGAAGAGAAAGCAGCAACAGCCGAAGAGAACAAAACTGATGATGCCGACGAACTCACTGTATCAGGCGACGGAACATGGAAAAAAAGAGGCTTTTCATCTTTATTCGGCGTCACCTCATTAATCGGTTACTTTACAGGTAAAGTTCTTGATATTTTCGTCAAAAGTTCATACTGCCATGAATGTAAAACTTGGGAACATAAACTAAACTCCGCCGAATTCGAAGAGTGGCATGAAGCTCATGTAAATTCTGGAAACTGTAAGGCAAACCATACTGGTGCAGCTGGAAATATGGAGGTCGAAGCGATAAAAACCATGTTCCAAAGCTCGGTAAAGAATGGTGTACGATATCGCAACTATATCGGTGACGGTGACTCTAAGGCATACTCCGGGTTAGTGAATTCTAAACCTTATGGTGATGATTTCTCAATACTGAAAAAAGAATGTGTAGGACATGTTCAAAAAAGAATGAGCACTCGTCTACGTGAACTAGTCAAAAAGACTGTTGTAGATATTGAAACTAAGGCTGGAAAGAAGATGAAAAGAAAGAGCCTGTCTGGTAAAGGGAAGCTTACGGCCAAAATGATTGATAAACTGACAGTATACTACGGTTTGGCTATTAGACGTTACTCTGATTCCGTGGAAAATATGAAGAATGCTATCTGGGCAACATTCTTTCACTACAGTTCGACGGACGAGAATCCACAGCATAAAAAATGTCCGACCGGCACGGACTCCTGGTGCGAATGGCAAAAAGCTGCTGCTGCTAATGCATTGGATTCGTTCAAACACACGTACAGTGCTCTTCCCCAGGATGTTTTGGATGCCATCAAGCCTATTTATGAAGATCTGAGCAAAGATGCCCTCCTGGAGCGATGTGTCGGAGGCTTCACGCAGAACAACAATGAGAGTTTAAACCAACTTATTTGGAAAATCTCACCAAAACACTTGAGTGGGACCTCCGTCATCGTTGAAATTGCAGCTTATGTGGCAGCCAGTGTCTTCAATGAAGGTTCCTTTGCTCTACTAACCTTCATGCAAGACATGGGAATCAGTAGTGGAACAAGCGCTCATGACTGGGCGCGATCAACTGACTCCATACGTATAAGCCGAGCAGAGCAGGAAGCTCAACAAAATACTAAAGAAGGCAGGATTCGTCGTAGACAGGGGCAAAAAAGTGCTTTAGACATCATTGATGATAGCAACATCCTTTATGGACCTGGCATTGACGATTCAGTGTGAGGTAAGCCGATAAAATTTGCTTATGAACGTTTTATCCCAGATTTTTTAGTGTTCAAAACTTTAAAGCATTTTCCTCACAACTCACGTTTTCCAAGTCGGTGCCCCTCATAACTTGAAAACTACAGCACCGATCCCTTTGAAATTTTGAACACTAATTCTGTACATAATTTATGAGGTAACGCTGGAGAGTTTTTTTCAAATTTGTTAATAATTTTTATTTTACAATAACAAATTTGCCGATTTTTTTCGTAAAAATCGCGTTTTTCCCTTCAAAGTCTTCCAAAAACGTGAAAAATTGAAATTTCGAAAAACCCCCCCAGCGTTACCTGGGGAAAACTATTATCTAACGAATGAACTTTCATTTTTTCATTTCAGATGATCCAGCACCAAGTTATGAGGGGCACCGCAATTCTACTTTTTTCCGAGACACGTCCGAATAATTGCTGCCATTGCCGTATTTTTTAATATTTTTTCGTTAAAATTTTATATAATATTCTTCGAATGCTATATTTTAATGTGCCATTAGTTTTAATACAGAGATTTTAACTGCGTCGTCACAAAAAAATCACAAAAACATGCCTTTTTTTGTACGAATTAACCTTACCCCCCCCCTTAAGCCACCATCGACGGCGGGAACCTCGACGGTAATAAATTCCATTTCAAATATCTCGCGATACGAAATGCGAAAAGACGTGATTATTAACGGTGTACACATAAACGCGTTAGTTGATACCGGTAGTTGCGTTACTTTGTTGCGCGAAGACGTTTACCAAAAAAGCGGTTTAAGCGATCTCCATGCGTGCGAGATGAAATTGACCGGTTTTGGCAAAGGGAATGAGACGCGACCCTTAGGGTATGTACAAGCGACTATAGAGATAGATTCAGATAAATTTCCCACGACGATTTATATTGTACCACATGATACGATGATTATAGAAGCGGTAATCGGCACTGACGTTATAAGTTTGGCAGAACTAAAGATTGACGCGAACGGTATAAAAATGCAAAAGATTCCTCTAGTTATGTTTTTAGCGCAAAACGTTTGTGACAATAAAAAAATAGAATTACCTCAAGTGCATGATACCGAAACGCGCAGAGAATTAGAAGAGTTAATTACGTCATACGAACCGAATAAACGTAAGACTAACGAAGTTCAGATGCGTATCATTGTCAAAGACGAGAAACCGATATGTTATAAACCGCGTAGGTTATCGATGCCCGAGAAGCAAATCTTAGATAAACAGATTGACGAGTGGATTAATGACGGTATCATTGAGCCTTGCGCATCCGAATATGCTAGCCAAGTAGTTATTGTAAAAAAGAAAGACGGGTCACCGCGCGTATGCGTGGATTATCGCCGGCTTAATAGAGTTACTGAAAAAGATAAGTATCCGCTTCCGGTAATCGACGAATTGTTGGACCAGCTGCAAGACGCACGCGTGTTCGGTTCCATAGACCTAAGAAACGGGTTCTTTCACGTTGCCGTTGAACCCGAAAGTAAGAAGTATACGGCCTTTGTGACGCACCGCGGCCAATATCAATTTCTAAAGATGCCTTTCGGTCTTTGTAATGCACCATCAGTGTTTCAGCGGTTCATCAATCAGGTATTTAGAGAGCTGGTGACTCGAGGCGTTGCGCTGTTGTATTTAGATGACGTAATCGTTCCGGCGGTAGATGAAACGACGGGTTTGCAGTGTCTGAGAATTGTTTTGCGCGTAGCCAGCGAGTATGGATTACAGTTGAATATAAAGAAATGCAAGTTTATGCAAAGACGGATCGAATTTTTGGGTCATGTTATCGAAGACGGCAAAGTTTACCCATCCACTGAAAAAGTCAAAGCTGTTATTAATTTTCCAGAACCTAAGAGCTTCAAAGATGTACAGAATTTCCTTGGGTTATCCGGATATTTCCGTAAATTCATATCGCGGTATTCAATTATTGCAAAGCCACTGAGTGATCTGCTCCGGAAAGATAAGATGTTTATTTTCGACGATGTAACGAGAGCGTCATTCAACGAATTGAAAGGGGCATTGACAAAAAATTCAGTTTTAAGTATTTATTAGCCTGACTTAGAAACAGAATTACATACTGACGTTTGTAAGGACGGGTTTGGTGCTGTACTGATGCAACGTTCTCCCGATGACGGGCGGTTGCATCCGGTATATTTCATGAGTCGAAAAACCAAGCCCGAAGAAAGGAATTATAGCAGTTACGAGCTTTAAGCTCTCGCTGTAGTAAGAGCTTTGGAAAAATTTAGGATTTATCTCTTGGGGATTGAATTTAAGATTGTCACGGACTGCGCGGCGTTCAAAAAAACGATGGATAAGAAAGACTTAATTACGCGTATTGCAAGATGGGCGCTCCTGTTAGAGGACTTTAAATATAAAATTGAACACCGTCCAGAGACACGATTGAAACATGTAGACGCGTTGAGTAGAAACGCGATAATGATAGTTAGTAATGAAACAGTTATTCCTAGAATAAGAAAAGTACAAGAAGAAGATTCGGAGATTAGGGCTATAGTGGAGCTCCTAAAAAGCGGACCTTATAAAGACTATTGTTTGCGCGACGGTATACTTTATATGTTTTTGGATGCCCGAGAATTACTCGTTGTACCGCGAGCGCTACAGAATGAAATCATTCAGACGGCTCACCAGAAGGGGCATTCCGCAATTGCGAGAACCGAAAGTATAATAAAGCAGGACTATTTTATACCCGAATTACGCAAGAAAGTCGAGCGATATATTGGTAATTGTGTACCGTGTATCGTAGCGAATCGTAAATCAGGGAAGATGGAGGGATTTTTACATCCTCTTTCAAAAGTTGACATTCCCCTTCATACTTATCATATTGTTCATTTAGGTCCTTTAGAATCAACAGCAAAAAAGTACAATCATATTTTGGCGGTAATAGATAGCTTTACTAAGTTCGTGTGGCTATATCCCACCAAATCGACAACTACTAAAGAAGTAATAAATAAACTTGAGTCACAGAAAAATATTTTCGGAAATCCTGTGCAAATAGTATCCGACAAGGGGACAGCGTTCAGCTCTATTGAATTTAACGAATATTGTAAAGACGAAAACATAAAACATTTAAGTACGACGACAGGCCTACCCCGAGCGAACGGACAGGTCGAAAGACTTAACAGAATGATTATAGCGACGCTTACAAAATTATCTCTGTCCGACCCGACTAAATGGTTCAGGCATATTGATAAGTTACAGAGAATACTAAATTCTACATTTCACCGTAGTGTTGGGACGACGCCGTTCGAGTTACTGTTTGGCACAAAAATGCGAAATCGCGACGATTTACAATTAAAAGAAACGATAGAGAGGGAATTTCAGCTCCAGTTTGAGGAAGGTCGCGACGAATTGCGTGGGCGAGCGAAGGCGCAATTACTTAAGACGCAGAAAGAAAACTGTAAAACGTTTAACCGTAAGCAAAAAAGGGCGCATCAGTATCAAATAGGTGACATTGTTGCTATCCGACGCACTCAGTTAGGTCCAAGGCGTAAATTGCGAGCGAAATACCTCGGGCCTTATCGCATAATAAAGGCTAAGTCTAACGATACGTACGACGTCGAACGATTGGGGACGAGCGACGGACCTAAGCTAACACATTGTATGCCGGTGGCTTCTGAGACATTTAAAGTCTGAGCGCCGGCACCGTTTCGACCGTCTAAAGCATGGGTGCCGGCATGATTCGCTTGTTGACGACCAATGAATAGGTGAAAAAAAGAAAAAATGCAACAATAATGCAACAATAGAATATTGTATTATCGTAGAGTCAGCGCTGAAACGACAGACCTCGAAACCCGCGTTTTCGTGGGGTCGGTGCTCAAACGATAGACTTCGAAACCCGCGTTTTCGCGGGGCCGGCGTACAAGCGATAGACTTCGAAACCCGCGTTTTCGCGGGGCCGGCATACAATGTGCTAACATCTACATGTGCGGAGTACATGAAACCATGGACTCTATCCGATTCATCCGGGGCGGATGAACTCCAGGATAGCCGCCTGTGGGAAACGACAGGACCCTAAGGCCTTTAACGACGGGCCTGGTGACGATGCGCGGCCCGCGTGTTACGACACGCCGGCACGGCGTGGTTTTTGTTTTTCGAGAGTCAATTGTTGACCGCGTGCGAACGAGGACTGAACGCGTGCGAACGCAGAGTAAAGACGCATCCATCTAGTTTAAGACGACACGCGAAACCTATGTAAATGGTAAAGTTTGTAATAAATAAATGGTGATACGAAACCTAATCGAATCAATACGAAACCTACAAAAAACTATTGGTTTCCAAGTTTACAACAAAAAGTAAGACAGCATATCGAGAATTGTCTAAAGCGCCTTGCGTTTTCTCCATCGGCGGGAATATTTGAAGGAGTATTACATTCGATTCCGAAGGGAAAAGTACCGTTTTATACGTAGCATGTTGACCACTATGGTCCTGTAGATAAGGAGTGTAATATAAAAAAATATGTGTTCTTAGTGATAGATGGACTTACGAAACACGTACGCTTATATGTGTTACGAGCCGGGCTGGTTTCTAGAACGTGGCCGGCGAGCGTTATGGAATAGACGCGACGAGACGTTAGTTTCGTCGCTTCCTTGACCTAACTGTAGCAGGGGGTATCGTACGTCAATGGTAGTGGGAGCTACAAATCAACGTATGATTTAAGGAATGATATTTAATTCAAGTCAGATGAGCCTATAAACAGAGCCATAGGGTGCTGATCTTGAATTGAGGTGAGGAATGTTACAAGCCAGATGAGCCTATGAACAGAGCCATAGGGTGCTGGTCTCGCATTGGTATAGATAGGGAATAAAACTGAAGCCAGATGAGCCTATGAACAGAGCCATAGGGTGCTGGTCTCCAGAGTGGAAGAGTTATGGAGAATGAACCCAGATGAGCCTATAAACAGAGCTATAGGGTGCTGGTCTCGTGTCGGAATTAAAGGAATCTGAAGCCAGATGAGCCTATGAACAGAGCCATAGGGTGCTGGTCTCCAGAGTGGAAGAGTTATGGAGAATGAACCCAGATGGGCCTATAAACAGAGCTATAGGGTGCTGGTATTCACTCAGGTGTGGGAGGATCTCAGGAATGACTCGAGCCAGATGAGCCTATAAACAGAGCTATAGGGTGCTGGTCTCGTGTCGGAATTAAAGGAATCTGAAGCCAGATGAGCCTATGAACAGAGCCATAGGGTGCTGGTCTTCAGAGTGGTAAATATGTTAAGGTAAGGTGAAACCCCGAGATAGATGTACTTACAGGTGGACTGCAAGGTGCTACTCTCTGGTTAATAACGATGCACTTGCTAGGACGGCAAGTGGTCGCACAGGCACGGAAAGTAAGCCGAAAGGCACACACAGTCCGATACCCGTTGTTCGTGATTTTGACCTGCTACGGTAAGGTCGTAAAATAATAAACTCTCGTAACTTTTGTTTCACTCCGAGCGGTTAGAGTGAAATAATTTGTGGGAACGTTACTCGATTATGTTTTAAATTCGTTTCGAGAGGAAAGGTTTTAATTTCTAGAAATTATTCTTTACTTGAATTTTATGTTTCTAGTAAAATGTTACAAGTACAGTAAACCCCCGCTTAACGCGGTACTGTTACAACGCGTTTTCATATAACGCGATTTCATGTCCCTCGTATAACACGTGTTTTCCCCCATATAACGCGGGGATTAGGTTAGGTTATATTTCTGTACTGTGAAATTTATAATCAATTTCGCGTACGTTTGCACATTGTGTCAATGGCGTTCTTATAAAATTTGTGACAATGCAGATTTTTAAGAAATTAAAAATTACAAAACAGTTAAATAATGTTAAATTTTTAGCGAATAAACATGTAACATAACTATTTTTGGAATTATGTAATTTTTTTGAAATTAACTGTTTTTAGTTACATATGTATGAGTTTTTTATTTAAAATATTCTTAGTTTGATTTTAATAAAATGCCCATATTTAGTTTTTCCTTAATATTCGATTTACTTGAATCATTTGTACATAACGCGTTATACGGGGTCATAAAGCGCGTTATACGAGAATACTCATACAACGCGTTTTCCTATAACGCGGAACGGACCTACCGCGTTAAGCGGGGGTTTACTGTATATTCTTTCAATCGAATATATATACATGTATGTTAAGTGTTTGGTGTATGAATTTAAGAAAGTAGAATAATTATTGAAAAGCTCTAAGTGTTTACCCTTGGGCAGTGACGGTTGACGAGACTTCACAATAAGATGACTCCGAACTAGTTCGCGAGTGACTCTAACGTGAGTTGAACGGGGGAACTCCGACCAAGAGTTGAATTGCCAATGGACAGACTAATCTTCCGAAGGTTAAAGAAAACTCGAAAAGGAACTGGGCCTAATCTCGTAGTGTAATGCTCAAGAGTCGTACTGTGAGTAACCCGAAGATACGCATTTTCGTGGCCCTTATATAGGTCGAAAAAGTAGTGGGGAATTGAAAATTCTAGAAAATCTATCCTATAGTGGGAGTAAAAATGCTGTATGAAAGACAGTTGGAAACGGTTGGAATTACGTGGCAAGCAAGACCCTCGCTTTCGAGTTTTCTTATTACATGGGGTCGAAAGTGTAGCTATCCGCGGGCCCTAGACCAGAGGCCAAGGGCTATATGTATATCGTATCCTGTTTACGTTTGAAAAAGGGGACTAAGCGTCTGGGTGTCGCCAAGAGAAAATTCAACGATGAGAATTTTTCATGAGAATCATACGATTCATACGTAACATATGCTACGAAAACTACGTCGAGCAAAGAAGTAATCGACTGCTTATCAGATTCTTTTAGGAGTTACAGTAAACCGCATACCATTGTGTCCAATAGAGGTACTTGTTTTACCTCGCGCGCATTTGAAGAATATGTGAATGCTGCAGGAGTGAAGCATGTGTTGGTAGCGACAGGCTCACCTCAAGCGAATGGTCAAGTTGAGCGGGTGAATCGTGTGTTAGGTCTTATGTTAAGTAAGCTAGTCGATAAGGAAGCCAAAAAACATTAGTATAAAGTTTTAGAGGAAGTAGAATATTCTTTAAATAATACTATGCATAAGGGAACGAATGAAACGCCATACAGATTGGTATTCGGCGTTGACCAGCGGGGTCAAGTGAATGATAGAATAAAAGAGTATTTGAGTGAAACGGTAAATAGCGAGCGCGGTAATTTAAACGAAATTAGGCAGAACGCTGCAGAGAAAATTGTAGCCTCCCAGAAAAATAATGAGCGTTATTTCAATAATAAAAGAAAGGAACCTACGAAATATAAAGAAGGCGATTACGTGATGTTGCGTAATTTCGATAGCACAGTTGGTGCCTCGAGGAAGCTAATACCTCAGTTTAAGGGACCCTATGAGGTATTGAAGACTAGGAACGATCGCTACTTAATAGCGGATATCAAAGGATTCCAAAATACTCAACGAAAGTACGAGGGTGTATGGGAAGCGCGAAATATGCGTCCGTGGGTTGCGTCCGCGCCGACTGGCGTGTCAAATCAGTTACAATATTGTGAGTAGGTTAAGAATAAGTTTGTATTAGGCATAAGTTTTGTATTAGAAGTATGAGTTTGTATTATAGGCATAAGTTTGTGTTCTTAAGTATTTGTATTTGGTGGCAATAGAGATCGTGGTCAATCTTAGGTCAGGCTGGCCGAATTGTAAAAGGTCACGATAAAAATGTAAGATGTCGCGATCTGTTGCATCCGCGATGCAACGAAGCAAACGAGCGTTTTGTGCGTAGCCCTGAGCGTGGAGAGGGAAGTGTTTGACGACGGAATAAGAAACAAAACAGATAGAAAGAGTAGTGCGTACCAGATTATCATATGTCCAAGACGTGTCCTGACGATTGATAAATATATAATAATTAAATTTAGGAAATACCCTGAGTTTTATCACAGTATATACAGGGTGTAACAAAAATACTTGGACACTTTTTCATCATCGATAATACGCACCAAAAGGTGAAAAAAGGACCGAGGAAGTTAGGTCCGAAAATCACCTCCTAACGAGTTACAACCCCATTTGTAAAAAATTAAAAAAAAATCATATCTCCGAAATGGTACGTCGTAGAGGACCGATTTTGATTGCAATATAACCGGAAGAGACCAAAGTTTACGAAAAAAATATCACTATCTACGCACAGGAAAATTTAGTGAATGCCCTTAATGTTTCCCCAGTTGTTACAAACCTGTTACGATATATCGTACGATATATCGTATTACCCATAGGTAATCGACGTTGTTTGTATTAAACGAGAATAAATGCTATTTAACAGCAATAATCGCAACAATTATATTTTTTTCTGTTATCTTTGATTTTCTCTGGTTATATTGCAATCAAAACCGCTCCTCTCCGACTTACCATTTCGGAGATTTAATTTTTTTAAAATTTTTTACAAATGGGGTTGTATCTCGAAAGGGGTTGATTTTCGGACCTAACTTCCTCGTTCCGTTTTTCACCTTTTGGTGCGTACTATCGATCCTGAAAAAGGGTCTCCGAAGATATGTTACACCGTGTATATATTCTGTTGAAAGAATATACTTGTAATATTTTACTAGAAACATAAAGTTCGAGCAAAGAATTATTAAATCTAAAGCATAAACGAGTAACGTACCCACAAATTAGTCACTCTAACCGCTCGGAGTGAAACAAATAGTTACGAGAGTTTAGTACTTTACGACTTTACCGTAGCAGGTCAAAACCACGAACAGCGGGTGTCGGACTGCGTGTGTCCTTCGGCATGCTTCCCGTACCCGTGCGACCATTTGTAGTCCTATCAAGTGCGTCGTTATTAACCAGAGAGTAGCACCTTGCAGTTCACCTGGGGGTCTTACCTTACCTAACATATACAACCACTCTGGAGACCAGCACCCTATAGCTCTGTTTATAGGCTCAACTGGCTCTAGTTTTATTCCCTCTCTATACCAATACGAGACCAACACCCTATGGCTCTGTTCATAGGCTCATCTGGCTTGTAACATTCCTCACCTCAACTCAAGATTAGCGCCTATGGCTTTGTTTGTAGGCTCATCTGACTTGAGTTAAATGTCATTTCTTAGATCATACATCAATTAGTAGCTCCTACTACTTTTGACGTATGATACCCCCTGCTACAGTTAAGTCAAGGAAGAGACGAAAGCAACGTCTCGTCACAATTATCCATAACGCTCGCCGGCCACGTTCTGGAAACCCAGCCGGCTCGTAACATGCATATTATATTTACATTTGTCCCTTGTTCGGCATCAACCTATTTTTCAAAAACTCATAAAACATTTCACGCCAACACATCTCCACATCGGGCGAAACACTTTCATTCGCAGCAATTAACGGAATCGCGGATCAACGTTGAATCGAGTCTGGATTGAAAACTGCGGAAACCGAGGAATGAAAAAGTACGCCAGCGCCGTTTGTATCCGTCAGTAGGCAATCTGTACATATTCATCGAGCATGCAAACACCGGTCTTTCCAACGCGCGTATCACGATGCGCATTTCTAATCGTTTCGCGATTCGAGGCACGTAACCGCATTATCGACGACAGATCGCCAGCTTGACATAGGGAAACGGATTATAGACAGCGTATTTCTATGGAACACCGGCACCAATTTATTCGGATTAATTAATCGGCCCAGATTTTGATCGACCCCGTCAAACGAACAATTTTCATAACGGTCGAAACCAGCATTCGGCGCAATATTTATTTAAACAGATTTTTCGTGAAATTAGGTGCTTTTTGATTGATTATATAATCAGTAAAAAGCATAAAAAATGCAAAGGTATATGCCAAGTACAAGCGGATGTGACTTTGGAATAGCTTTCTCGTTAACATATACTTGATTATACGATGTATTTGAAATCGAACAAATGCGAGCAAGTACAAATCATTGTACAGAAGTAACATGTCCAAAATGTAACGTTGCAGATATTTGTACTCATTTCTAAATTAACAATCTGGATGCATCTGAGTGGAAAAATTTAACGAGTTAACAATCTGGATGTGTCTGAGAGAAAATTATACATGCATATTGCCGTGTGTTTCAACAATTGATGATAACATAAAAGGAAACGTAATGAGATATTTAGAGGATTTTCATTCAACACAATAAGAAGGCCGCTTTATACTGTGTTTTAACAACTCTCTTTTAATGTCGAACATAACGAACTATATAAGCTTATTTTTCACCATCGAACCTTCGTAAATAGCGGGCCACCAAGTACATTTAATCGAGCACTAAACAGATTTATTAATTAAATGAGGAGACATCATTTTTTGGGAAATTTAGTTAATTTAATATATTTACTTAGCGATAGCATCGTGTGGATGCTGTACAATGATTTGTACTTGCTCGCATTTGTTCGATTTCAAATACATCGTATAATCAAGTTTATGTTAACGAGAAAGCTATTCCAAAGTCACGTCCTCTTGTACTTGGCCTATACCTTTGCATTTTCGATGCTTTTTACTGATTTCACTTCATTCGTAGAATATTGTTAAGTATAGTAATGGTTTTATTAAAATACTTGTTTTTAAAGAAATAATGTTTTTAAAGAATAAGGGAATGCAGGTATCAAGGAATAAATAAGTGAATACAGGAATGAAGGAATAAAAGAATGTAGGAAAATCAAGGAATAAACGGATCTGATTAATATGGTGATATGATGATGATATACGATGATGTGAAGGAATATACCAAATTTTCCTTTAAACGTTATTTCCTTTTAAGAAATATAGTAATAAGAATTATGTATTTATAACATTTCAAAGAGTTTTTTGAAGAAGTGATACAAAAAAATCAGAGACTCTTCCGGAGCCAGGAAAATTTCAATCTATAGGTATGTTTCAGGTCAAGTGTACAAGGTTCTCGCAGAATGTTAGACATTGTTTAAAAACTTGCATATATTGTGGGTACTACTGAAAAAGAAAATACATTTGAAGGAATTACCAAAATATTAAACATTTAATTATTGCAAGATAGTGCAGGATGTGTATAAGTTTGGTTTTTAAATTCTCAATTCGAAAATTATAATAAACATATAAGTGTAAAAAAACGGTTTAATTACACAAAAACCATCTTATTAAAAATGTCTAAATTGCAAATAATTATTTGTATGAATTGTTGAAGAATGCTTTTGATTTCTAGAAATTTTAGAACTTCAATATGGTCGTATGTATATCCTTGAAAATGTTTTTCAATTTACATACAACAACGTCATCGTGTCCTCTAAACGTACCTATACTTCAACAATCTATTTGAAGAAAAAATAGTTTTTTTGAAATCATGAATTTTTTTATCACCGTGGCATCTTCTGATCCAATTTTACAGTATACCTGAAGAAAAATATACTAATTCCATTGTTAAGATGTGTAGATAATATCATAACACTGTTACAAACAGATACGGAACAATTTAGAGATTCGATATCCAAGATAGTAAAGTTTCAATGCAAAACATGTAACAAAAATTTGTTAACAGTACCGATAACTACACGTTTCGGACAGACTCAGCAAAATTTGCTGACTTTATCATGGAAGACCGGTCTATAGAACATTTGAAGAGACGCTTTGACATGTACCGAGGTTCTAGAAACAAAACACCTTTTTATAATAATTTAAGCAACCATTATGTTAAATGTATAAATTATTGATAACAGTTTGATATTTTCTGAATTACGTACTAATGCGTGCATCACGATGGTATCTTTCTTTCTCTCTCTTTCGTATAATTCGTTTTCTTTGTGGCGTACTATGGCTCGGGATATCAACAACACTGCATTCAACTGCATACTTTGTCTCTATCTTTCCGTTGCTCCATCGCGTTCGCACTAGCCAAACACACGAACGTGGGCCGAGCAAGCATGTGTAATAGCACGTTTGACGACGAGAAAGGTATCAATGCGGAATTCATCATCGTCCGAATTCGTCTTGCATAAGAGCCTTTCTTTTCTTCATTCTGTCTGTCGCGCTCACAGTGCTCGTACTACGATCGCCGAGAGCAAGTGCGACGGTTTGTCTTAGCCAGTCGCGGCGACTCTTTCATTTTATTCGAAACATTTTTTTCATCATTTTATCGGGCATTTAACACTTATGTCCAATATTTGATCCTACAGTGGCGCTGAATTTTAATTAAATAGAAATGGAATTATAATTAGATGTTTCTTATTCATTCATTTCGCATTATATTAATCTCCAGAGTTCAATATTTCGCGAAATTTATTCCTTATTTACCGAGACAATATTGTAACTTTAAATAAATAATTGAGAAACATATAATTGTCATACAATATCAATTTATTGAAAATCCTATCATAGGGATTGAAAATTAGCAAGAAATATTAAATGTCCGATAAAATAATTCGAAATATTCCAAAGAATGCGAATGAACGATCGAGTACGACCAAGGCGCACCGACCCACCTGAGCTGGGCCATCGTCTGTGAGCCGCGAACGGAGTGCGAGCGCGACAGCAGATAAAGGAAAGAGAGGCTCTTATAGGAGAAAAATTCGGACCATGGCGAAAACCGCGTTTGATGCCTTCCTCGATAGACAATCGCGCTCTCACACATGCCTGTCCGGCCTAAGCCCGTGTGCCTCGATAGAATGAATGCGGCGGAGCGACGAAAAGAAAGAGATGAAGCAGTTGTTATCACTTGTTACTATGCTGCGACACACGTCAGAGAGAGAGAGACGAATTATTAAAAAGAGAGGGCACGAAAATCACTCAGGTGAAACAAGCATTAACAGTTGTGGATACCCGCGCGCACCCCGTACCCCGCAGTGAAACCATTTATGCTGTTGATTGTACTTGGCCAGAGACATGACCTTGTTTCTTGATTTTTCCCGCATGTCTCCAACAGATTACATATAAAAATCTACATTACCGACAGAAAAATTATCGTCGCATGGTATGAAAATCTGTTAGTTCGGTTTGACACCGACAGAACTCGTATAGTCGAAAGTGTGACACTGGAAAAGACGAAGCAGACGACTTATTACATAAAAAAGACGTACTTTTGACATCAAATATCTCGTTACTGGGTGGACCAATGTTTTTGTAATTAGTCTCAATCGACTCGTCTCGACGCTGCCTTTAAGAATATCATCGCACTTTTGGGGAAATTTGCCGCTTTCATGTCGTTTGAATACCCCGAAAACCCGGATCTAATCTTTCCGGAATAGAGTCAAGAGTCTTCTCTCGTACTTGGCCCGAGACAAGACCTTGTCTCTTGATTCGAGTGCACTGCCAACCGTTGAAGATCATCAAAGATATTTCGCCGGATTCTCATGCCTATCGAGTACAGACTTTTTCAGAACTAGAAAACATTCATATGTTCACGGATAAAAAAAATGTATGTACCATCGCTTCAAAATTTAGTTTGGCCGTTAGTTATAAACCAATACTTAAGTGGAACGTTATGCGTTGAACGTGAGACGGTAGCCCCCAGTTGACTACCACTGCCCGAGCTGCGAACCACGGATAGCGCCGATGAGTCAGCATAATTAGGCAATTACAAAAAACTAAAGAGTTCGTTGCCTCGGTATAGAGTATAGGCCTATGATTGTGCGGCGCGTGCGACAACAAACTGTATATAAGGCGGCGCAAAACGAACCTAGAATCACTTATTGTTCCTCAGGCACACTGAACACTTACTTATTATTCAGCATCCATACTGGAAACATCTATTATTGAACAACCTTTGATTAAACATTAGACGACTAAATAAATGAATATTGCGAATATTATAAATAGAATAGGAGGAGTGTGCGAATGAGAGGGAGAGAGAGAGAAAGATAGAGAGAGCATATCCCATCTTTTACCAATTTCCAATTTCCTAAAGACACGGAAGTAACACCACGGCATTGCACTGTGACCTATCTCGAGTGTCCATCCTTCGTTCCTTCGGAAGTAACACCCGGTCATTGCGACCGGACCTATCTCGAGAAGGACAATCCACCCTGGAGGGAGTAACACCCGGACATTGCGACCGGACCTATCTCCAAAGGGGTTTCCTACCTTACCAAAATAACCAAATCTGCACCTTTGTACCTAAGTAGTAGCGGCTGTCCATTGCGGTCAGACCCCGATCTCATCCATCGTTCCATAATCCATATCCCCCCTCTCTGAATGCTTGAGAAGAGTGCGAAAAGAAACTCTGGGCATTTAAAGCCGAAAATAGAATAAGTCGAGTGCGAGTGAGACGACGAACAACGTGTGTGAGAGAGAGAGATCGAGC
Organism: Mimumesa dahlbomi; assembly: GCA_917499265.3. Lineage (NCBI taxonomy): Eukaryota > Metazoa > Arthropoda > Insecta > Hymenoptera > Crabronidae > Mimumesa > Mimumesa dahlbomi. The sequence continues at coordinate 626,037 of OU824118.1, read as the reverse complement.
GAAAACAGCGCCAAACAGCTGATCGCGTACGTGTGCAAGAGTGTGTGTTCGGGCAATAATATAGGAATTAGCGCAGGGATTTCTGTAAATACCAACATTAGAATAGGGAATTTAAATTAAGCAGAATAGAATTAGGAAAACGCGTGTATGAGGAGTGTGTGATAGCGTAGGAAAGTAAGAAGTTGTATAGTATATATTAAGAAAATTGAATAAATCGAGAAGTTCATGTTAAACGGTTTCACATTTCTTTATCGGCGTGCCCCGAACCTATTCATAAAGTAAGGTGCGGTCCTGTGGTTGTCAACGCTAGAGGGACGTACCGTTACAAACGTAAACATGCGATTGAACGTTTGATGAGCATAGATACGGCTAGTAGCGTGGCAGTGTATTGTACGAACACGAAAGATGATCAATTTGTGGACAAGTGGCCAAAAACGGTATGTCCAAATGAAATATTGAACTTTATCATCGCACGCGAATGTAGCGTCGTGTACGCGGTGAAACCACGATATTATGAAAAAGTTTTGAAGCATGCACGATATTTTGAGATATTTTTAAAAAACCAGCAATCTAACAGTGGATGTTAAAAAACTACGCTTAAATAGATTGGATATGCATGCACATTGTTCAACAGCACATAGGATACACGATTCAGCAGGACAAAGGATACAGCTGCATCTGCAAGTCTTAACATGGTGACCTTGTTGACACAGATAGGATTTCAATTAGTAGAAAAAAAAAATGTCAACGATTGTTAAAATCTGTGCTTAAAAAGATTGATCATGCATGTACACGGTTTAGTGCACAGCAGACTAGCAAGATAGACCATTACGATGGATATCGCATGTAGTATGGCTAAAAATTTGAAAGCACAATCCGTGCATATTGTTACGCTGTCCGATTATCGAGTGTGGAAGCAACAGCTCGATGACAGCTTAGCGATTATCGCACAGTACATGAGCGTGGAGTGTAATAATTTGTCGGTGGGTGCAAAACGTCGTTTGACCATGCTTATTTGTCGCATGAGAAATCTCGATGTGTCGATGCAAAAACGGTTTGTACGTATTGGCGGTGGTGATAGCGGATCGAAGGCATCATCATCATCACTTGTATGGTAGAATATAGAGTCGGCGTTTCAAGGTCATGTTATGACCGGTGCAGTGATTAATGTGCAACACATAGAACCGCGAACATTTCTTAAAGACGCACGACGTATGGTGATTAATCGTGTGACAAGTGTTATGGGCACTTTGCGTTCATGTTTAAAAGTGAACGTGGTTCTGGAAGCAGAATTTGTATTGCAAGACAAAACGGAAGTGAAAGCGTTCAACACTCGCAACTGTGAACTATTCGCTGCATCCAATCTACGTAGATGGTATAACGAAAACGTTGTGGAACCGATTCTTTCATCGATGGAGGAGTTTCAAGAGCGTGACAGCGAATGGGCATTGAGCCGAATATTACATCTCGTGGTGAATTGTAATAAATATCAACCTCTGCACGCCGGATGTAACGCTGCCCAGATACCTTTGGCAAGACGTGCAAAGAAGGCAACCATTGCTATCGAATGCAACGACAATGCATGTTTCTTCTGGTCGGTTGTCGCCGGTCTTTGCACACCATCGGGAAAAGTGACTCGAATGTCTTTGTATCCTCATTATTTTACTCTGCTTCAGACCGAGGGTTATCAACTTCCAATGACACTGAAGGATATTCAAAAATTTGAAAAAACTAATGATATTTTGATAAATGTCTACACATGGGACAACAATGCATGCGTTCCGTTCTCGATCACCGAGCGAAAGAGAGATAGACATGTCAACTTATTGTTGCTAGTAAGCAGAAACGATCCTAACGAACGTCATTTCATCTACATCAAGAATTTGTCGAGATTGGTTTCAAGCCAATTGAGCAAAAAAAAATGCGCGAAATACATCTGTGATCGGTATGTTATTTTCTTCATTATCCTATGCACTTTATGATTTGCATATATTTCAATCTTTCCCATTACAGATGTTTACACTATTTCTCAACGCAATGGAAACTGGACGTACACGACATAGATTGCAAACGCGTGAATGAGTGCGCAATAGTACTGCCAGCGGAGGATGATAAGTATTTACGATTCAAGAACCACGCGTTCAAGGAGCGTGCACCGTTTGTAATCTATGCTGACTTGGAGTGTACACTGGAGGACGTTGCACCGGAATAGCAAGGTCGCAATGCCAAGTCATCACTGATAGCGTACCAACAACACCGCGCGTTCAGCATAGGCTATTACGTAAGTTGCGCTTACGATAAGTCATTGTCCTTCTATAACTCGTATCGCAACGAAACCGGAAGCATTGAATGGTTCGTTGACGAACTTCACAGGATATCGAGACGATTGAAGTGTATATCCGACAAAGTTGTCCCCATGAAACCAGTGACGACAGAGCAAATATCGCATTATCGAGAAGCAACCATATGTCATATTTATGAAAAATCGATCAGCGCCACCGATACGAAGGTTCGCGATCATTGTCATTTCACAGGTGACTATAGAGGAGCCGCGCACGACTCGTGCAATTTAAATTATCAAAATTCATACATTGTACCGGTAGTGTTTCATAATTTATCGGGATACGATGCCCATTTTGTAATCAAAGAGATCGCTAACATGTACCCTGGTCGCGTCGATCTGTTGCCAATAACGAAAGAAAAATACATATCCTTTACTAAACATATGACGCCATTGGAATCAAATTATCGAACGAAAGACATAAAGTTTCGTTTCATAGATTCTTTTAAATTTGTAAATTCAAGCCTCGATAAGTTGGCATCGTATCTGGCGGACGATAAATTACAGATTCTACGAAACGAATACAAACATCTTGCCAATGATGACTTTAAGCTTCTCACGCGTAAAGGTGTATTTCCGTACGATTACGTAGACTCGTACTCAAAATTGGCAGATTCGTGCATACCGCCACGCGACCTGTTCTATAGTAAGTTCTACGATGAACATATATCCGAGTCGAACTATCGGCACGTATGTACCGTTTGGTCGCGTTTCAACATAAAAACATTGGGAGAATACAGTGATCTATACTTGAAGGTGGACATATTGTTGTTAGCCGACATTTTTGAAAATTTCCGCAATGATTGCATCGCGAACTATTATTTGGATCCCGCGCATTACTACACACTGCCTGGTTTCACGTGGGACGCAATGTTGAAGCATACCGATATCGAACTGGAGTTATTGACGGACATTGACATGCTGTTGTTCTTTGAACGCGGAGTTCGCGGTGGTCTCAGTCAATGTTCACACAGGTATGCCCGCGCGAACAACAAGTATTTGCCATCGTACGATCCATCCAAAGCCTCCACGTATGTAATGTATTTCGATGTAAATAATTTGTATGGTTGGGCAATGTCCCAGCCTTTGCCATACGGAGGATTTCGATGGTTAGACGAACAAGAGATCGTCGAGTTCGACGTGAATTCCGTTACCAGCGATGCACCCACAGGATATATGCTAGAAGTAGATTTAAAATATGATTGCACTCTGCACGATATGCACGCGGACCTGCAGTTTGGCCCGACCCATTCCGCAAAACCTGACAGAAAGTTATTGGCAACGGTTCACGATAAAGAGCGATACATCATACATTACATGTATTTGCAACAATGTCTTAAACACGGTTTAAAATTAACCAAGATACATCGCGTTTTACAGTTTCATCAGTGTAAATGGCTAGGTGGATATATAGATCAGAATACTCGATTACGTATGCGCGCTACCAATGAATTTTGCAAAAATTTGTTTAAACTAATGAATAATGCAGTTTTCGGAAAGACTATGGAAAATGTTAGAAATCATGTAGACGTAAAGCTGATTACAAAGTGGGACGGGAGGTACGGTGCGGAAGCGTACATATCAAAACCAAATTTTCATAGCCGTAGCATTTTTTCGGAAAATCTTATGGCTATAGAATTACGAAAATTACAGATAAAATTTACGAAACCTATATATGCAGGTGCATGTATTCTAGATATATCTAAAGTATGTCTGTACAGTTTTCATTATGATTATATGTTGCCCGAATTTGGTAATCGTTGTAAAATGTTATATACCGACACCGATAGTTTAATCTACGTGATCGTGTGCGAGGATGTGTATGACATAATGAAACGAGATATCGCTCGATTCGACACGAGTGATTACGCGATTGATAACCCGTACGGTATTCCGCGAACGAATAAAAAGGTACCGGGACTGATGAAGGATGAGAATAATGGTACCGTAATGACAGAATTCGTAGGCTTGGGAGCGAAAGTTTATGCAACACGTGTACATGGTACAGAGGGATGCACGCGAAAAGGAAAGGGTGTAAAAAGATATGTTACTCTGAAAAGTATCGAATTCGATGATTACATCAATTGTCTAAATAATTATGTAGAAAAAGTTGTTTGCCAGAAACGGATAAAATCAGTGCAACATACCGTGTACACTATAAGTGAAAATAAACTAGCTCTTAGTCCGTACGATACGAAAAGGTATCTATTACCGAAATCGACGAGTACGCTACCTTGGGGACATTATAGCATTAATGAGCTTCAAAGAAACGACGACGACGACGACGATGACAACGACGACGACGACGACGACGACGACGATGACGATGACAACGACAACGACAACGACGACGACGACGATGATGACAACGACAACGACAACGACAACGACAACGACGACGACGATGACAACGACGACTACGACAACGATGACAATGCAGATGATGTTGTTATAACCGAATGTAAACGAGTGAATGGTATGAGTGTAAATAAGGATGAGAAAACATTGTATGAAAGAAAACATTTTTTATTTCAATAAAAAAATTCTCAAATTACATCACTTTTATCGATCCATGAGATGTGTGAATACTCGAATCCTAACCACTTTACATACATTTTATTTCCTTTTTTGCGTAACACTTTCTCCACTAGATGAACATCCGGATGTGCAGTACCATGTAGCTCATGTTCGTAGAATCCTCCGGCGATGGGTGTGTCTCGCGAGTCCTTCAGCAGATACGTGACAGGGTTCGTTCGCTGCACATTCATGATTTCAAACACCTCGGTCGACCAGTTTGGGGTGTATCCTTTGTCGCGAACGGTTTTGAACTTGCTCACGCGTACTGTATCACCAATATTAAACTTTGCTGGTCCAGCGATCTTCGTGTTGCTGTACACCGTGGCCAGAAGTTTGTTCGCATTAGCAGCCGTAATGTCGATAGGACGCATGCGAATGGTTCGATGTTTTCGTCTGTTGTAATTCGTCACCAACGTGGGTAGAATGTCGATCCAGCAGTACGTTCCATTCAAAGAGAATGATTTCCACATTGCGTTCTTCAACGTGCGATTGAACCGTTCTACCACCGATGCTTTCATGATGCTGTACGTCGAGTAATGATTAACATTATGTTTCGTCATACAGGTTTGGAAATGTTTGTTGTAAAATTCCTTTCCCATGTCAGTTTGCAAATTTTTGGGCGTTCTTCCATCCTTTCGCAGTATCGCGAGAAAAGCTTTGGTTACATTGGATCCGTTTTTGCTCTTTACAGGGACTGCCCGTGCATATTTGCTGCACACCTCGATAACTGTGAGAATATACGGATGACCTTTATTCAGTTTTGCATATGGGCGAACATCAACGATGTCAGCTTGCCACAAATCATCGAATCCACGCACGATTACACGTCTGCGTGGAAAGTTACGTCTCGCCGGAGCATGTAATTCATCCACTAATTTTAATTTTTCCTTGCTCATCTCGTAAAAATTGTAAAAGTGCAGTTAACATGCCCATAAAACAGTTTAAACATCTCAAACATCGATCGTTCGTTTCCTCCATTTCTTCCTCCTCGACTTCCGTACTAGCAATTTCTACTTCCGAATCCATCGTGCCATGTCCGACCACTGATCGACATACCACGCTCGAGAATGCATATATATTTTTTTTCCAGTAACCGAAACAGCATGTATGCATGGTAAGTTTTTTATTGTTTTCACCGCATCGTTCAATGGTGAGTCGATTTGTGACAATATTCCTTAACCTTTTCACATTCTCGATCATCAACAACATTTCATTGGTGAGCTTGTGTTGAAGAACACTTCACATCTCAAGTTTAACCGTAGTTGGATCTGTTTTGAAACCTAACCGGTGAGGTTAGGCTTCTTTGGCACCGCTGCACTGAAAGGTGGTTCCGGATGTCCTGTGCGTTGGATGGTCAAGGCTGCAACGGAATTTTAAGGGGTGGTGAATATGTGCGTATAGATCGGAAGGGTGAAAATGTAGGAGACGGATGAAAGAGTATAATGTATGAAAGAGGAGTGTAATGTATCTGTGTGAAGTGATGTGTTCGAAGATTGTCCTATGCGCACCACGTGGGCCGCGTGTGACTTCGTCGGTGAATTCCGTTGAGGTTTGGATTCTCCGATATTATTGATCTGGGATACTGAAGTTTTCCTGCCTTGTCTAATAGGCGAAGTGCGTCGTGATGTTTTTCGATGAACCGATTGTATTAATCGGATTGTGTGAATTGTACACTACTGGACTACCGCACGTCCGACACGCACGAGATTCAAACAGAAAGTGAAACAACTTCCGGACGACGCGCATGTAGCGCGTGAGAACGAACGTTCTAGAACATTCTCGAACCTTCCAGAAGGATCGAGATCGATATTCGCCGGAAGTTGCGTAGGCTACGTCGCCACGTGGCGACCGCGTGGCGTGCGTAGCGCGCGCGTAGCGCGCTTGCTGCGTGACGTGTAGCGCTCGAGTAGCGCGGGAGATAGTGACGAGTTTGAAATTCTTAACAGGATCATTGTCGCTACTGGTATTTTCATCGATCTGTCGCTGCTGCATCATAATTTTCTCATCCATGATGTGCTTTAATCTAAGGAATAATGCATCCGTGTGACTTTGCTGCATTTGAATCTTTTTGTCAATGTCGGCCTGCATCTCGTCCAGCGAACTTTTAATGCTCGATAAAAACTGTTCCTTTACCGCATCGATTCTTTTTGTTTGAAGAGTTCCTCGATTGGGTGTGAGGTTATTTGCGTTTTCCATGACTCTTTCACGGACTAGTTTGTCCACGTATACCTTTGTCGCTACGTCACTATCTCTTATAGGTTAACCGACATTACTAAGAACGTGCATGGCAGCATCGTACGATGTCACGTTGCTCTTCGTTTTCAGACACAATGCATTTCTTAACATTCTTTCATCATGTTTCTTCAAAACATTATCAACGTACGAGAGCGTGGCTACGTCGCTCGCTTCCGTAGGATCCGATATGCGTGTTATCTTTCTCCCGCGCGCATTCCATGTCTCACCCTCGAAGCGCAACGTGTTATCGTGAACGTAATTTCTCACGGATGATCAAAATGCTGGAGACAATTTGTCCGTTTTCGGTTCCACTGATTTTAGTGGTGCACCGAACTTATTGATCGACATGATGTTTTTCTATCGATAGTACAATCACCGATGAGAGGCTAACGTACAATGAGTCCAGCTTCGCGAAGTTCCTCGATTATAGAGACTATTTCGTTACCATGTCCGGTACGACCGGCAGTCTGCGAAGAAATCAGCAATCTGAGACGATCTACCAATTCGTTGGGATCCTCCCAATGAACATAATCGACCGCGTTGTCAGTCACGTTCATGGTTGTCGGTAGCTCATTAATGTTTGCATTGTTTTTAAGACCGTATCCGCGACGAGCGATGTTGGGGAACAGCGGCGCTATAACATGTTTATATTTGTATACCTTGGTACCCAAGATTGGTTTCAAGGTTGAATGACTGCGTTTATGTGCATTCGTCGAGATTAAAATGCTCCGGTATGCACGCATATCAGCTTCGCTGTACAACGTTTCGTCGGGTTTTCTTTTGAATATTAATTCATACAGATCATGAGTTCCCCTGTATCATGTTCCATTTAGAATGACATAGTCATCGTTGTCAACGTCGAATATTGAATTACCGAGCATCAGTCTATCGTTGTGTAAATATACAAAGTATACATTGTCCATGATTCCCGATGTGTCAGTGAAAAAATTACGTATGTACAGGCCGCCCAGATAATAGTGAACCATCTCAGGGGAGTAGTCCGGCGAGGCGATTGATTTTGTCTCGCGCGATTCGTTTGTCGTAACGCGCCGTCGTGGCGCGGCACAAAGGCAAAATCAATCCCTTCGCCGCACTAACCCCTGAGATGGTTCACTATTTTCTGGGCGGCCCGTACTCGCGTGCCAGAGGGCCGAGGTTTTCCGCCAGATAAGCGTTTGCCTCGCGATGAATCTCGGGATTCTGAATAACATCTCGAACCGATGTTTCCAATACGTCACCATGACGTATCGATGTTAAGTTGTCTTCATTGTTGTAGTGGTTGTTGATGTTGCTGATGTCGTTGTTTTTGTCCTCGTCATCGTCGTTGTCGTCGTCGTCGTTCTTACATAGTTGGCGTGCAATAATCGTTGAACTCATTCGTGGATCGATGCATACCTTTTTTGAATGAACAGCTCGGAACGGTGTCGTATGCATTGGTGTTCCGGTTTTTTGACGTAATCGTTTCAACGAATTTCGTTTGACCGCGACACTTTTCTTCGATGGGAACGTTGGAACTTGCACTTGTGCGGGTGACGATGTCGATGTATCAAACGTTGTTTGCAATGTAGGTGATGATGATGATGATGGTGGTGGCGGTGGTGGTGGCACAGTATTTTGAACCAATTGCTTCAACGGATCCACCAGCGGTTGCAAGTTCGATTCCAATGTCGCATCAGCATCCACCTTTCCAACCTTCAATGTTAAATATTTATTCCGTATCGCTGCGCTGGTCTTAGCTATCTCCTTAACGAGCGTCTCTTTCTTAACATGTTCGTCCGTTAGTTTACCTATTCTTATCGCTTGCGTGTTCTATGATGTTGCACCGACGATGTTAAACATGCGAATGCGTTCACGATATTACAGCGAATTCGTTAAATCCCCGTCGATGTCTACCCCGATTTTGAGCGCTATCTTTGTCTATAACAAGGAAACCATATTTTGCCTGCCAACACTTTGCACACAACTCGTTAAACATATCGAATGTCATGTCAACATTTACATGCTAATGGTATACGTGACGTAAATTGGTTGCATCCTGTTGGAATAGTATCATTAGGTTAACGTTATCACGAATCAAATGTTTAGGTATTCCAGCGTACAATTGTGACAAGTAAAAACAATCGATGTGCGAATGTCTACCCATTGAAAAGTGCTCTCTCATAGCGTCCTGATCCTCACACGCAACATCATCGAATATGAATATTGAGTTGGGTCGAGCGTCGACAGGTGAAATCACTTCCATGTTATCGGAGAAAGCAAAATATCCTACATCGTTCACCGATGATAACAGTTCGTTTAAATATTGATACTTAGGCTGACACAACGATTTAGAATATACGTAGACATTTGCAAATCGTAATCCGTTCGGGCTCTCCAATAGGCTGATCATAACGTTAGTCTTGCCGCAATTTGACGTTCCGCATATCACGCAGCGTATACTGCGCGGCAATAGAGAACCGTGCTTTCGCGATTGTTCGTCGTCATCATCAAACATCCAATTTCCGGTTACGTGAATATTAACAGGTTGTTTCACAAACCGCATGTTCCTCTTCGTCAACGACTCACTTCATTCTGTCCGATGGAAGGTATCCCTTCCACTATCGTGCAACATGTATATGTACATCGACGGTCATGTCGCATCTCTCTCCCTCTCTTAGTCAATAAGCAATGTCCTTTTTTTTTCTTTCAGAAAGAATAAGATATTTATACCGATGATCAGCAGCGATCCGAATCAGTCTGAACATGTTGTTCATAGTGTTCGATACTTATAGCTTGCTCGAGTTATCGAAAGAGGAATTGGAGTACATACCGAAAGTAATATTATTGAAACATTACTGTCGAGACATTCATTACGTGTGGAGCGAGTTACCGTCGCACATAAAAGCAGATCCCGAGGTTCAATCGTATCGTAGATGTTTGATACATTATAATCGTCCGGATCAACGTACGCACATTGACCGACCTCCGCCAATGATAAGGAACTGTCGCATATGCATGCATGGACAGGATCTGGACTTGTAAACAGCGCGATCGACGCTCTGCCGTTTGAACTACACATACACGGATATCAGTTTTGCGGACCTGGCGCACGATTGAAGAAACGATTGTCTCGAGGAGACAAGGGGATAAATCCGTTGGACGCAGTCTGTAGAGAGCACGATATCGCACACTCGGAACACAAGAACCTTGAGGGACGTCACGCAGCTGATAGGGTTTTAGCTGATCGAGCGTGTCAGCGCATAACTGCCAAGGACGCAACGTTTGGCGAACGGGCACCCGCTACGGTGTTTGGGCCGCGATGAAAGCTAAGACCAAGCTTGGAATGGGGTTAAAGAAACGTATGGCTACAAATACCAAGAAGAAGAAGAAGCGAACGGTTCGCAAGCAGCGTATACTTGCTACCGCTAAACGTCGCGGTTTTCTACCGTTCCTATTGCCAGTATTATCCGCCATAGGAGCGTTGACTGGTGGCACCGCGGGCGTAGTGAAAGCGGTGAACGATGCGAAAGCCGTGAAAAATCAGCTGGAAGCGGCACAGCGACACAATCATGCGATGGAAGGTCGCGGACTGTATTTAGCACCGTATAAGCGAGGTGATAAGATTGGGAAAAGTGGTCGAATGAAAAAAAAACGTTAAACAGCAAAATCCTAAACAGTCTCGGTGCAACTACTAACATTCAATTGGAAAGTCTATGCAAACGATTACCGCACTTTCGAGGCGTGTTTATGCGTAACGATCTACCGGAAACCCCCTCGTTGAACGAATGTGCTATAGTAAATTTAAATATTAAGTAATTATAGTTTATTAATGTGTTTTTGATCGCTGAATAAGGCCAAGTATATTCTATTTATATTGATATAATTAGCGATCGTTAAAATATTACGGTTAAATAAGTAAATTTAGATGCCAGCGATGGACCTGGAACGCATTGGATCCCGTACGTGAAACGTAGATCAAACGTTAGGTATTTCGATAGCTTCGGAAATCTTCGACCTCCTACCGAACTAATCCGATATTTCCGCAGAGACGTAAAAATCGTGTACTATCATGAACAATTTCAAAATTTTGACGAAAGCGTGTGCGGACAATTGTGCGTGAAATTTCTACGTGAAACGGTATTATAAAATCGATACCTCGTACCGCATCGAACTCAGTTTCGTTTTATCGTTAACCTGAAACGGAAATCGTGGGAGACAATAGAATGTCATTCACGTTTACATTATCAGGTAGAAGCAGCGTATTATCGGCAAAGTACTTTCCACCTATAAATCTGGCCGATGATAAGTGTGAACTCGGTTTGGTGGATTTCGAAGCATATTACACGGTTGCAAACATTAGCTCTAGCTGCAATAACAATACATTTTATTTCGGTGATAACGATGAAACGATCGTCATTCCCGACGGTGCTTACGTGTTGGAAGCTGTCGAGAAGTATCTCAGACGCGAGATATCCACCCGTTACCCACGTCCGAAGGATCACAGCGATGACGAATATCCGATCGTTCTACGGGCGAACATCAATACCATGAAAAGTGAAATTCCCAGCGTGTACCGCGTTAATGTCACGAAACCGAACAACGTGGGTTCGCTGCTAGGATTCTCCAACAACCGCGTTTCATCACCAGGAAAATGGTACCAGTCGGACATGCCGGTAAACATTATAAATGTAAACATGATTCGAATAGAATGCAACCTGACCACTGGATTATATAGTTGCAGTAAACTCGTTCACACCATTCACGAATTCTCGCCTCGCGTACCTCCCGGATATAAGATATCGGAATCGCCGCCGTGCATCATTTATCTACCGATCATCACGCGAGCAATAGACGATTTAACTGTCCAAATCGTTGATCAGTCCGGACAATTGATAAACTTTCGTGGTGAAGAAATAACGATACGTCTGCACGTACGCCGACGTGGTACGTCTTATCGCTAATATTATGCTAATTTTCGACGCTACAAAAGAATCATCCATTCTCGTGTCAGCCGAAAGAACAAGTGCAAACCGAGAACCCGCGAATCAGAAACGGTATACATTGAACCAGGAAAACGCGCAGTTTCTACGATCTTTAGGCTTTATTGTTCGTTATCCGTGAAACGATGCTCAGCGACGTCTTGAATGTCTCGAGTGCTCCGGCCTTTGATAACCGGATTACGAAGATCGAGCTGCACACATACAACCCATACGCTAATACTACGTTCGGGAACAGTGATGAGATAGGATACCCATACAGCAGCAGGACATATACACCTTGCCGTGGCAAAGTTTGCTGTACGTGGAGGGAAGACTGCATACAACGCAAGAGAAGGGGCTACCTGATGCCGCGACGGCTGAAGTAATTCTCGATAACAATTGCGTGGCATTTATGTTCGACGAGATACGTTACGAACTCAATGGTATTGAGATCGATCGATCTAGAAATCCCGGCATAACTTCTACGCTGAAAAATTATATGAGCTTATCCGAGGACAAAAACCGGATGATGACTAATGCCGGTTGGATATGCAGTAACAATGATACCGATGCTGCAAACATGAAAAAACGTACAACGAATGATTTCAACTTTTGCGTAACGTTGAGCATGTTGCTGGGATTTTGCGAAGACTACAAACGCGTGGTGATTAATGCTCGTCACGAGTTGATTTTTATTCGTGCTCGCGTAGATGCAAACGCATTGTACAGCAGCAGTTTCACGATCGATAGCTCGAAGCTTAGTTTGGAGCTTGCACAAGATTCAATGGCGTATGCCACACTTCACGCTCGACGAAATGCACAAGTTATCTATGTTGCGTATTCCGCTCCGCTCGGGAGTGGAAGATCGATTGGTATGAGATATCGTTCATGGGACTTGTACGAGTACCCCATGCTGCAAGCGACTACGAAGCATACATGGGCTGTAGAAGCTGCGGCGCAAATGGAAAAACCACGATACGTGATATTTGCCTTCCAAACGGGGCGAAAGAATAATTTGACCAAGAGGGCTACGCAATTCGACAATTGTAAACTATCGAACGTTCGACTCTACCTAAGTTCGGAAACATATCCCTACGATGACTTGAACATCGATTTCGATAAGAGTAAATACGCATTGTTGTACGAGATGTATGCGAAATTTAGAGAATTGTATTATTGATATGGGGAAGCGTTACTCGATGTTGCAGGCTTCTTGCTGCACGGACCATTCGTCGAAATCGATTGTTCTCGACAAAACGAGTCGCTGAAGAGCGCCACCGTCGACGTGCGAATAGATATCGAATGTAAAGAGAACGTGCCAATCGGGACGAGCGTATACTGATTGATGATGCACGATCGTATAGTCGAGTACAATCCGTTGACGAACATTGTTCGCAAGATTACATGATTCACCTTATATGAGGTCAGTCGCCGTGGTCGATTTGCAAGGTTTCAAGACCGAAACCAACAAATTCATCGTTAAAGAAGCAGCTGTCCTCGTTGATGATGCGAGAATCGCACATGGGATCTTCTAACCTCCGTATCCCTGGAAGAAACTCACCGACGCGGAGAAACGTCAATGCGACTGGTTAACGCTAAATCATCTTCATATTTCCTGGAACTCTGGATACACACCGTACTACTTAGCGGCGATGGTGATACGGTCGGCTTTAAACGATGTCGACGACATTCTCGTCAAAGGTAGCGAGAAGAAGAAATGGCTGTACGACCTGTCCGGTATCGAGGCATCGAACATCGAAAACAGATTCACCAGCGATGATGACGACGATGACGACGACGACGACGACGATGACGATGACGACGACGACGACGACGACGACGACGACGAGAGTATAATTCCCCTGAGCCAAATGCGAACCGATGGAACATTTAAATGCATATTTCATACGGGTGTTTTCGCGCTCGAAAATGTTTATAAGATTTTCAACTGGGTTAACCAGAGACCAATTAAAAAAAAAAAATGGTAAAAAATATTAATTTTATAAAACATTATGAGACGGTAGCCCCAAGTTGACTACCACGGCCCGAGCTGCGAACCACTGATAGCACCGATGAGTCAGCAGAATTAGGCAATTACAAAAAAGTAAGGAGTTCATTACCTCGGTACATAGTCGCAGCCAACGATTGGCAAGCTCGTGCGACAACAAACTGTATAAAAGGCGGCGCAGAACGAGCCTAGAGATGACTTATTATTCGGCAGTCAAACTGGAACCACCTGTTATTGAGCTTAGCTATACGAACAACCTTTGATTGAACACTAAAATATTGCTGTAATTACAATAAAATAGAATAGGAGGAGAGTGCGAATGAGAGAGAGAGAGAATATCCCATATTTTCCAAATTCCAACTTCCTAAAGGACACGGAAGTAACACCACGGCATTGCGCTGTGACCTATCTCGAGTGTCCATCCTTTGTTCCTTCGGAAGTAACACCCGGTCATTGCGACCGGACCCATCTCGAGAAGGACAATCCACCCTGGAGGGAGTAACACCCGGACATTGCGACCGGACCTATCTCCAAAGGGGTTTCCTACCATACCAAAGTAACCAAATCTGCACCTTCGTACCTAAGTAGTAGCGGCTGTCCATTGCGGTCAGACCCCGATCTCATCCATCGTTCCATAATCCATATTCCCCCTCTCTGAATGCTTGAGAAGAGTGCGAAAAGAAACTCTGGGCATTTAAAGCCGAAAATAGAATAAGTCGAGTGCGAGTGAGACGACGGACGACGTGTGTGTGAGAGAGAGAGATCGAGCGAAAACAGCGTCGCCTAACAGCTGATTGAGTGTACGTGTGCGGGCATGAGTGTGCGGGTAGTAATATAGGAAATAGCACAGGGACTTTAGTAAATACCAACATTAGAGCAGGGAATTTAATTTAAAGGAACTAGATTTAAGAAGGCGCGTGTGCGACGAATGAATGATAGAGTAGGAAAGAAAGGATTGTACAGTAAAAATTAAGTAATTGAATAAATCAGGAAATAAATGCTAAAAAGTTTCACATTTCTTTATCGGCCTGCCCCGAACCTATTCATAAAGTAGGGTGCGGTCTTGTGGTGGTCAATGCTACAGGGACGTACCGTTACAATTAATGTTTTAATAAATATTTTAAGTAAAAAAAAGTAAAAATATGTAAAGGGTTCTTGAAATAAATTTTACACATTTAAATTACAAATATTTTTTTTATTTATCCTACTCTACTAAATAACTATTATCTATCCTACTTTTTAAAATTATTGCACGCTCGAAAATGTTTATAAGATTTTCAACTGGGTTAACCAGAGACTAATTTGTTACGTATGAATCGTATGATTCCTACGAAAATTCTCAGCCTGGAATTTTCTCTTGGCGACACCCAGGCGCGTTAGTCCCCTTTTTTCTAACGAAGACAGGATACATTAAATGCGATATGCATGTAACCCTTGGCCTCTCGCCTAGGACGCTCGGATAGCTACACTTGAGACCCCACGCGATAAGGAAAACTCGAACGCGAGGGTCTACCTCCCCCGAAATTCCACAGTTTCCAACCGTCTTTTTTCCCACAGCATCTTCTCTCCCACCATAGACCAATTTCCTAAAATTTTCAATCCCCACTGCTTTTTCGACCTATATAAGGGCCTCGAAAATGCATCTCATCGGGTTATTCTCAGTACGACATTGAGCAAGATACTACGACACTAGGCCCAGTTCCTACTCGAGTTTCTTTAACCTTCGAAAGATCAGTCTTTTCATTGGCATTTATTTCAACTCTTGGTCGGAGTTCCCCCGTTTCAATTCACGTTAGAATCACTCGCGATTAGTTCGGAGTCATCATAATTGTGAAGTCTTGTCAACAGTCACTGCCTAAGGGTAAACATCTAGAGCTTTCAATTATTAATACATTCAATTAAAACTCTTACACAAAACACTAAACATACATGTATATAGATTCAATTGAAAGAATATACTTGTTATTATTTTACTAGAACATAAATTCAAGTGAAGAATTATTTCTAGAATTAAAACCTTTCCTCTCGAAGTAAATCTAAAGCATAATCGAGTAACGTACCCACAAATATTATTCACTCTAACCGCTCGGAGTGAAACAAAAGTTACGAGAGTTATTACTTTACGATCTTTACCGTAGCAGGTCAAAACCACAAACAGCGGGTGTCGGACTGCGCGTGCCTTTCGGCTTGCTTCCGTACCTGCGCGACCATTTGCAGTCCTAGCAAGTGCGTCGTTATTAACCAGAGAGTAGCACCTTGCAGTTAGTCTACAAGTACATCTACCTCGGGGAAATACCTTACCTAAAAACATATACAACCACTCTGGAGATCAGCGCCCTACGGTTTATGCCGTAGGCTCATCTGATTCTAGATTCCTTTTATTCCGATACACGACCAGCGCCCTATGGTTTATGCCATAGGCTCATCTGGCCTGTATCACTCCTGACTTCCTGTCATACCTGGATAAACGCCAGCGCCCTACGGTTTATGCCGTAGGTTCATCTGGATTTATTCATCCTCGATCTTAACCACTCTGGAGCCCAGCGCCCTACGGTTTATGCCGTAGGCTCATCTGGCCTGAATCACTCCTAAGATCCTCTCGCACCTGAGTGAACGTCAGCGCCCTACGGTTTATGCCGTAGGTTCATCTGAATTCATTCATCCACTACTCTAACCGCTCTAGCGGCCAGCGCCCTACGGTTTATGCCGTAGGCTCATCTGGCTCTGGATTTCACTCTTTCCAATACAAGCCCAGCGCCCTACAGTATCTACTGTAGGCTCATCTGGGTTGTATCATTCCTTACCTCAATTCAAGACCAGCGCCCTACGGTCTATGCCGTAGGCTCATCTGGTTTGAATTAAATATCATTTCCTAGAATCATACATTGATTCGTAGCTCCCACTACTGTTGACGTATGATACCCCCTGCTACAGTAAAGTTTTAATAAGAGACGAAACCGCGTCTCATCACGTTCAAACCATAACGCTCGCCGGCCACGTTCCAGAAACCCGCCCGGCTCGTAACAAATTAAAAATTTTAAATAAAAAAAAATGGTAAAAAATATTAATTTTATAAAACATTAATTTTTTAATAAATATTTTAAGTAAAAAAGTAAAAATATGTAAAGGGTACTTGAAATAAATTTTACACATTTAAATTACAAATATTTTTTTGTTATTTATCCTACTCTACTAAATAACTATTATCTATCCTACTTTTTAAAATTAACTTATATCTCTAAAACATTATCCATATTTGTTATTGCTAAAAAACTTAAATTATATATAATATTCAATATATGCTTATTATTAAAAAACTTATAACTACTTATCCTACATTCTAATGCGAACTGCCACCGCCTCCTGTAACATGTATAAAATGGAAAGCATTAAATTTAAAATAAGTTGAAAAATTAATCGTTAAATCTAACGGTTAAAAAAAAATTCCTACCTCGGACCTGATGACCATCTCGATATTGGTGGTGGTGGCGGTGGCAGCCGGGGGGGTCCCGCTCGATGCCTCTCCTTTAATACAACATAGAAAAAATTGAAATTAATCATTAAATCTAAAAACTGTGTGAAATTTCTCTTGAAATGTAATAAAAAAAAATATTAACCTTCTTCAGAACCGCAATTCAATTGGTGCACCGGATAGCAGTCGTCGGGCATCGTAATCGAAGTGCATCTCTATGCACGCAGGGCAGCAAGCGGCCCGCCGAACAATAAATATGGTTTTGCCGCACTCGTTGCAGACAGTTTCTTCATCCGGCAGTGCACCCTTCACTAAATTTGGCGCACCACCGGACGCCAGATATGTGGCACATCCACATAATTCCATTCACGACATGTGGCACAAATCCACTTATAGTCGGGTGCCTTATAAACGATATTGATTGATCTTATACACGACAGCTGCCTGATTACCCGGTACGTCTCCGGGTAATCATCTGGCCGCACTCCATAAATGTTGGTGCGACGGGTTCAGGTGCAATGGTTGTACTTTGTGACACTGGCATCTTGACTGAAACTGCTCCATGCGGGTTCATCTTTTATAACGAGAAGAATTGTACACTACGACAGTTTTGCATACATTGACCTGTCGCGTCAACAAAATTCTTCAGCGCGGGCAGACAGACTGTTCTAATCGCACGTGTCCCACCTGCAGATAAAACTGACCAACGTGTACGTCGGTGGTAACATTGCACTGGAGCAGCAGTATCATTTTTTAAATTAGAAATTGTAAAATTTATTCAAACGCCCCCTGAATTCATTTTCGTAGAGTCAGCGAATGCGCGATATAAAGATCGACCTTGTATGCATGAACGTTACAATTAGTGATCTTAAGAAGTATGTGGATTCGAGCAATCTTGACACGTATAAGAAGATGCAACGTCGGCAAGCTTCCCCAACACCCATGTATAAAGTATTATTATTTTCACATAGCCGGAGAACTGTATCACACATAACACACATATATACGAACTAGTATAAAAGTCGATCGTTTAACAAAGCGCGACATTAGTCGTTTTTATCCACGCTACGTGTACTGCCGAAAGAGTTTACGATGGAATTTAAAAGGAAGTCGAGCGCTAACGAACAGTTGATTAAGAAGTTGAAACCGTAAGTACATATTTTCCTGACTGAATTTTCATTTTAATTTTTTAATCATATCCGTTTATTAATCATCTTCGTTTTAGACAACAAAATCCAATCGATCTGTCTACTACGCAGCCTAAACAATTGAAACCATGACGTTATCTGGGTCGGAGATATTCGTTGACGGCAAATTACTTTAAATACCTCGAGATTGGGATAAGCGTGGATGAGAAGTGCTTTGTAGAGCTAGCATCGGAGATAATCGTGGAAACGAGATCGCATTCGCAATACCGATATGGATGGAACTGTTGCGACTTAAAACCAATATCAATAACTTGATGTTTTCGTCATCATCATCAACAGCTAAAAAACCGTTAAATATTCTGAACGTTCTCACGCTAGAAGTTGCATATTTTAACGATGTCAAAGTTTTGAAGATTAGCGATAAACAAACTAATATTTTCCTGAAGGAAAATACTTTTGACAGATTATTTGATTTTGAATTATGTATACATAATCTACATTTATGGTTATTAGACAATGTAGACACCGTGAAAAATTCATTTTATGTTTTTTTACAAGTTGTAAGGGAATGTGATACTGCAGATTATGAGCGTGCCATTGCCACATGTCATCATTTCGATAAAAAATCTTTAATCCATTGTGAACTCCTGAGCTTATGCTTAAATACTATTTCTTTTCGCGCGTTACATACTCCAAATAAATAATTTGTATTACTTTGAAATATTATATATATATTTAATACTTTAGAATAAATTGTATAGATTTAAGCAAATAACGACTGTAATACTAGAAACAATTTTATTTTCAATAAATATTTAGTACTTTGAATAATTTTATACGTATTTGAATTGTGTAATTCTTGAAATCAACTCTGACCAATGTATCCTGTCCTGCTGCATCAGCAAAATTTTTTATTTTTAACTTGGCCACCTGCGGATGTGTCAACTAATACTTTTCCTATTAATTGAAATACTATCTGTGTCAACAAGGTCACCGTGTTAAGCTGTAAAACTGACCAATGTATACTATGTCCTGCCGCGTCAACAAAATTTTGTTTTAAAATTTCGACACGTGCAGATAAGTCAGCCACCATTTTTTTTTCGACCAATTAAAAACTGAATTGGTCATATGTATCGGAATCTTCTACTTACCTCGGTCGTAGACAATCATCAATACGTCTGCTGATGCTGCACACAAACACACACCACTCGCGGCACTTTCCACCCCCACCTCTCGAGAGCCCATACGTTCCAATAATTGGCAGATAAGTCGGACAAATATATCGAATGTCTCGCTGACAACATTGAAACAATTTTACTTTGAATGAATATTTAAATACTTTGAATAATTTAATATGTATTTAAAAAGTGTAATTCTTGAAATCATCTCTGACCGGCGTATCCTATGTCCTGCGGTGTCAGCAAAATTGCTCCTGCAGATGAGTCAACTAACATTTTTCCTATTAATTGAAATATGTACTATATGCATTAGCAAGGTCATCGAATTAAAAACGTATGATACCACCCCCCCTTCCCCCCTGAAAAAAAATGCTAGTGCTACAGTATGACATCATGCTCATGGTATAACATGACATCTACCCCCCCCCCCTTGAAAAAATGCTTGTGCTATAGTATGACACCTACACCCCCCCCCGCCCCTGAAAAACGCTCGTCCAAGAGTACGATGCCCCCCCCCCACCCCCCGAAAAAACGCCCGTCCAAGAGTACGATGTTCCCCCCTCAGATTTTTACCCCCCGCCCCTCACCACGGCCACAGAACCCGCCTACTCTATCTACTAACGTGTTCATCAGTTCTGGGCTCAGTGGTCATCTCACTACCTCCAAAGGTTGCAAGCCATCTCAAAATGGCATCACCCTAACAACACTATAAAACTAGGCTCATTGGTGTTGATTTCTGACGAGAGGTTTCCTTCCTGTAATTGGCGTCTCGCAAGGATGATGTCACTGATACCCGGCAAGGATGGGCTCACAAGGGTGGCCGAGTTAAAGACTGCCACCACAACACTAGTGAGACCGATCACCAAGCTCATTCTCCTACCAGTCAGCTCTCATCCAGAACCCATCATTAAAGATCGTCAACAGGGTTGCTGAATGCGGGGGGAATGTTTGGGAAATAGTTCCCAGGGTGGGAAACCACCCGGAAGTACCACCTGGACATCCATCGCTCAAGCCAGGTGGCAGCATGACTTCGTCGTGTGACGCAACGGTCATGCGCACTGGCTAAAATCGGCCTCGTGTCGCGGCAGCGCATGGAAATCGGCCATTACCGTTTCGTAGCCTGTTCTGTATAGTCGCGTAGTATAGCTCAGCGTTTACGCACGCGCCGAAATGCAGTTTGAATACAACGACTTTCGATATCGCTCATCGTTAGAATATAACAGGCAAGTCAGCTCAATTTGTTATTAGTCTGCTCAACATGTATATTCAATAATAATATACATGAAATAAAGTGAGACTGCTCGAGAGTAACGCAATTCTCTCGTTACCTTGCTGCCAAGACTTCTCATGTCTGCTCAATTTTCAAACATTCTCAAAGGCGGTGCCAAAACGAGTCGATTAAGACTAATTACAAAAAAATTGGTCCAGCCAGTTACGAGATATTTGATGTAAAGAGTAGTAGTTTCTTTGTGAAATAAGTCGTCTGCTTCTCCTTTTCCAGTATCACGCAGCTCCTCGTAGCTATATGCCGGTGTCAGACCCTAACTAGCATATTTTCACACCATGCGACGATTATTTTTCTGCCGGTAATGTAGATTTTTATATGTAATCTGTTGGAGACATGCCGGAAAAAATCAAGAGACAGCATCTTGTCTTTGGCCAAGTACAAAAATCCCCGACTGGTATTCAGAAAATCGTCAAGCGCTGTCAATAATTTATAGTTTAATAAAATGGTTTCTTAAATTGTTAAATTTAACTTGTAAAACTTAGGCTTAACAATAAATTGCAATAGTGGCTTAAAACGGATTAAACGCCCATGTCTTTTATCAAATACTAACGATGTCACCGACTTAAATACAATAAATTAATAAAAAATAAATTTCGTTAAATATTGAATCATGGGGATATACATAATTCGAAATGAATAGATAAGAAACATCTAATTATTATTCCACTTCTATTTAATTAAAATTCAGCGACACTGTGGGATCACGTATTGGACATCAGTGTTAAATGCCAGATAAAATGATTAGAAACATGTGTCGCATAAAATGAAAGAGTCGCCGCAGCCGGCAAAGGCACACCGTCGCACTTACTCTTGGCGATCGTAGTGCAAGCACTGCAAGCACGACAGATAAAACGAAGGAAAGGAAGGCCCTAATACGAAAAGAATTCGGCCATTATGAATTCCGCATTGATACCTTCCTCGGTCGTCAAACGTGCTGTCACACATGCATGCCCGACCCACGTTTGTGTGTTTGGCTAGTGCAAGCGCGAGCGTGACGGAACAACTGAAAGATACAAAGTACGCAGTCGTTGTCAGTTGTTGATATTCCGAGGCATAGTGCGCCACGGAGAAAACGAATTATACGAAAGAGAGGGAAAGAAAGACACTTTCGTGATGCATGCATTAGTACGTCATTCGGAAAATTTCAAAGTGTTATCAATTATTTATAAATTTAATATAACGGTTTCTTAAATTGTTGTAAAAAGGTATTTAGTTTCAAATTGTTACAAACTTTTTTTTAGTACATAATCAAATTGTTCTGTAAACAAGTCTTCCATGGTAAAGTAAGTGGACAATTTCCGCGCGATTGTCGCGGAGCAATCATAGGGGCAAATTCATTTGCCTCTTCCGCGAAAACTACAAGCGCCAGATGTTTTACAACTTTCTACGTAAAATTAGTCAAGTAAGGAAAAACAAGGTTGTAAAACATCTGGTCGCCAAAACATCGGGTTATGAAAAGCGCAAATACCTGGCCGTACCGTCCACCATACCTGGCTAACGGAACTTTTCCGGCGACATCACGGTGGCCAAAAAACATTACCTTCTTTGGTAGTTTAAACGGACATTTCCCTCTCTTGGACCTCACGAGGGTGGAGTTTTGCATTAGACTTTCCTCCAATAGGAATCTTCCAACCCTCTGCTTGCGCCTTACACCCCAAGAGTAACTTCTCCCTCCCCATCTCTTCTCTAACCAGGTACTCTGATGTCCTCCAATCCACCCCTAATACCCAATGTAAAAATTTCTCCTCAACCCTCTCCACTGCTTTCCTCTCTTTCACCCCCGCTCCCATGGCCTTTCTTCCCCTGTCCTCCACCTGCCCCTCCTGCCTCCCCCCTCTTCCCAATCTATATCCCAGATACACAAATTCCCTCACTTTCTCGATCCTTTCCCCTTTCCACCACCACTCCCTCTTTTCCTTCTCCCTTCCCCCTTCTTCATTCTCATTATCTCCGTTTTCCCCGCATTCAGCTCCAATTTCTTCTTCTCAAAATATCCTCCCAGAGTTCCCAGCATCCCCTTCATGTCCTTGTCCTTCCTCACCACCAGCACCGTGTCGTCCGCATACGAGAGCGATCTTTACCCTCTCCCACCTTTATCCCCCCCCCACCCGCCCCTCTCCAGTTCCTCTTCCAGGTCCGCTGTTAGCAGATTGAAAAGGAGAGGACTCAGCGGGAACCTCTGCCTCACGCCTTTCTCGCTCCAGAACGCCCTTCCTGCCTCTCCCCCCACCTTTACCCTGCTTCTTGTCTCCTCATAGATCCTCTTCACCCTCACTCTCAGCCCCTCACTCACCCCTCTATCGCTTCCCACAACACCTCCCTCTCCACCGAATCAAAGGCTGCCTTCAGCTCCACGAAAGCCGCTACCACCATCCCCCCTTTCTTTTCTAATTCCCTGTTTACCAGGTAATTTAGCACGTATACGTTGTCAATCGTGCCCATGCCTTTCCTGAAACCTGTCTGATTTCCCCGGACCATTCTCCCCTCCTCCATCTCCTTCCTCAGCCTTTCCGCCAGCACTATTGCATATACCTTGTACCCTGTGCTCAGCAACGTCACTCCTCTGTAGTCCCCCGCTCTGTCCCACTTGCCCTTCTTGATGGTTGGTACTACCAGCCCTTCCATCTACTCCTCCGGCCACTCTTCTCCCTTCAATGCCCTGTTCAGCACTCTCCGCCGCCACTCCTTTACCTCCTTGCCTCAAGTATTTCCACACCTCATTCGAAATCCCGTCTACCCCCGCTGCCTTTCCGTCGTTTAGTTTCCTTATCGCCCTCTCCATCTCCTCTCTTCCTATCCCCCTCCCCCTCACCCACTCACCCATCCACCCTTCTCTTCCCCCCTTTCCCTCCCTCCTAATAGCTTCATAAAATGCTCCCTCCATTCCCCCATCTGTATTCCCTCCTTCACCACTTTCCTCTTCTTCCTCCCCCTATTCACCACTTCCCATATTTCCCCCTCCGACCTCGCTCTCTCCGGTTCCTCCAATATCCTCTCTGTCTCCTCCCTCTTCGTGCCAACCCCACTTCTTTACTTTTGTTCTTCCTTGCCCTTCCTCCGCTTTCTTCAATCCGGCTTTTATCTCCACCATCTCTCTTCTCCATTCCTCCCCCGTCCTTCTTTTCATTCTCGCCTACTTTTCATCTCCCTACTTCCTTATTTCCCTCCTGAATCTCTCCGTTCCCTCCCTGTCCCATCTTCCTCTTGCCTCTTTCTTTCTCCCCATCTTCCTTTCTTCTCTTATTCACCCCTAACTTCCTCTTACCTTCACCACTAGCGGGTGATGGTTCAATTCCACTCCCTCCCCCACTTCCATCCTTTCTGTTTTCTCTTCTGGCCTCTGTTCCCTCAATATGTAGTCAATTACCGTCTCCCCTTTGGCCCCCGTATACGTGAACTCTCCCTCCCCGTCCCCCTTAATCCCTCTATTCCAAATTCTCCATCCTTGTTTATCTAACCACTTTATCAACTTCCTTCCTTCCCCATTCACTTCTGCGTCTTTTGACTCCCACCCTCTTTCCTCCCCCTCCTCCTCTCAACAACCTCCTTTCCTTCCCGTCCTCGCATTGATGTCCCCTCCTATTATCACTTCCCTCCTGTTCTTCCCTGCCTCCGTCCACTCCCTCATTATCTCCAGTTTCTTCTCTATGTCCCCGCTCACATATACCCCTATTATCGTCCACTCCTCCCCACCTATTCTCCCCACCACATCTATCACCCCCTCCCCTCTTTCCATTATCTCTACTTCCTCCCCTTCCGTTATCTCTCTTTTCACTCCCACCAACATGCCTCCCTTTGCTCTCCCTTTCTTGCTTTCTCTTTTTGGCACTCTGCCTTTTCCATCTGAATCCACTCGGTAGCCTTCCTCTTCCTCTTACCAAAAGTTCTTGTCTTTCTTTGCCAGCCGCGCCACATTCCACCACGCTACCTTCCACACCCACCCCCCTTTCTTTATCCTTCTTCCTTCTACCTCCCATTCTCTTCCCTAACCCCCTTTCTTCTCCTTCGTGGCTTCTTCTTCCCCCTTACTCTCTCCTGCCACCTCTCTCTCTCTCTCTTTTCCTCTAACATCTCTTAATACCTCTCTCTCTTCATCTCACCTCCACTACTCTCCCTCTATCCATATCCTTCCATAACTTACCCTTACCCTTTTCCCTCTCCTGCTTTCTTCCTCCGGTATCCTCCTTAGCCTCCACTGCATTTTTCTCTCCTTCCATGTCATATCGTCCTCTATCCTCTCCCTCCGTCCTCTCAGCGCCTTCATCTTTTCCATTGTCTCTCTCTTTCCTTCCTCATTCTTCATCTTTACTAGCACCATTCTCAACTTCTCTACCCCTTTTCCTGCCCCCATCTTCTTCACCTCCTCAATTTTCGCCTTCAGCTCCAATCCCCCCACCAAAACTTCCCTCACGTCCTCCTTCATTCCTTCCTTTCTGCTCTGCAAGCCCTTTATCACCACATTCCTTCTTCTCTCCCCCTTCTCCTTGATCTCCCTCCATCTCTCTATTTCCCTCAGTCTTCTTTCCTCCTTGTTTAGGAACTGGTAGATGTAGACACCGGTTCTGGGGAGTCATGGAAAGTTGTTTAGGTAAAAGACGGACACGGCGTGAGTGTTTGAGGTTATGTTACAAATTGCTCTCCCGATTGCACAATCAATGAATGGTAAGAGTGTGATGATTACTCACGGGTGATTCCTGCCGCAGGGTGGAATTATATTAATCCGCCGCTATTGGTTGAGTGGCCCTGTGGCGGTGTGCCGTTGCCACGTGGTCGGCACGCACGTGGAGATTACCTTTTGTTGAGTTGCACCAACTATGCAAATCGGTGCCCCTGCGCACCGATCGCTACCGAGTGCTCCTGATTTTCTTGAGTGAACCCGGCGAACCTTTTACACTTTATACCTCACTTAAACTTTAACACTTTAGAATCACAATGACTTTCTTCGCGTAAAGAAGCAACAAGATTGGCCGTTTCCGGCCGACCGTTAGAACCGCCTTAGATATTGATCGTAGATCGATAAGTCGATCGTGCGGCGAAATCAAGCGTGCCGTAAGGTGCTGCCCCGTAGCGGCCTTCCATGGGACTAACCCCATGGAGCCTTAAGGCTAATTCTCAAACACTCCTCGTTTCTTTCTTTTTTCCTCTCCTCTTCCTCCTATTCCCTTCTTTCCGACTCCCCCCCCCCCCCCTCCTCTTTCTGTTTCTGCTCCTTTCCCTCTTTCCTACCTATTTCTTTCCACCTCCTCTTCCAACTTTCCTATCCTTCTCTCCATCTCCTCCTCTCTTCTTTCCAGGACTCCTCCCTCCTTTTCATCTCCTATCTCATCTCCTCTATTTCCTTTTTAATTAGCTCCCTCACCCTTCTCATAATCTCCTCCCCCCCCTTCTCATAATCCCTCTGCATCTTTTTCAGTTCTTCCTTTATCCCTTCGATATCATTTTCTTTTCCTTTTCCGTCCTCTTTCTCCTCTCTCTTCCTCCCCCTTCTCTTTCCATCCCTTTTCCGCCTACCGTCCCCTCCCGCACCATCCTTGGCAACCTTAGGGTCTTCTTGCTCCTTCTGAAGCCCTCTCTCCCCAGTTCCTCCAACTCCTCCTCCTCTTTCTCCTCTTCCCTTTTCCTTTTGGACAGCCACTCATCTAGGTCAGCGCTTGTGGCGCTCCCAGTGCTGTCCACACTTTCCCTTCCCATTTTTTCCGCCTTGCTCGGCCTACCCCTATTCCTCTTCGGCTCCCCATCTCCCCTGCTCTTCTCCTTTCAATCTTCTTGTCTTTCCCTTTCCTTCCTACTGTCTCCATTTTTCTACTTTTCTACGCACTCCTCCCTTCTTTACCGACTCCTTATTCTCCTTTCTTTCTCGTTCCGCCTGATGTCGCCTTCTTCCTACCTTCCTTCCTTTCTCCTAGATGTCTCTTACCTCCAGTCCACTTCTCCCCTTTCCTAACCTCTATCACCTTCTCACTTCTTCTCCTTCCTTCTTCACTTCCCACCCCTCCCTTCTCACCTTCACTTCTCCTAGTACTCCTCCACCCTCTCTATGGCCACCGCCCTTCCTACCCTTTCTTACACTTTTCCTCTCTCGTTTCTTTGACTGCTCTCGCTCTCCACCTATTCTCAACGCCTCTATGTTTATTATAATTTTTTAATTAAGAATTTAAAAACCAAACGTATACAAATCCTGCACTATCTTGCAATAGTTAAATGTTTAATCTTTTGGTAGTTCCTTCAAATATATTTTCTTTTTCAATATTACCCACAGTATATGCAAGTTGTAACGGTACGTTCCTCTAGTTCTGTTATCCGTTGGTCGTGCTCATTGATCCTCAACTTTGTACTTCCTATCTCGGCATTTGCCACACGGAAATTGGCAGTGACCGTTCGAATGTCGCCTTCTTGGAGCTTCAGTTTATCTGCCACCACATCCAGATCCTTCTCCAATTTCTGGCGCATTTCCCCGTATATCCCGTCTTAATTTGTGTTGGTCCGTCCTTCGAGTTCTTTCCCAGTTGCCGTTAATCTCTTCCCGCAGTAGGTTATTCATATCACCTACCGTCGACAAGGTATGCTCCTGGGACGCTCTTATACTCTGATCCAGGCTTTTGTGTTCGGATTCACATTTTGCTCTAATGTCGACGTTTTCCTTGGATAGACTTTTTCGTGTGTCGTCGAGACTTTTCTGTAGTTCGTCCCGGACGTCTTGCCGAAGGCCTTCCAATTTTTCGGCCATGCTATTTTGTAAAGCAGCTATTGCTGCCATTATTTCGGACATTTGTGCCTGATGCGCGCCACTTTCCCTACACGATTCTCCTTCCGCTGATGGCACCGTTTCTAATCTTCTGGCCCATCGTCGTGGTGTAGCGTCCGTCGTGATTAGACTTCTCGCCTCTATGTCGGCTATTTCGTCTCTCAAACTCCTATTATCTCTTGTACCTTCCTCTACCACCCGCGGTAAGGACCATCGGTCCGCGGTAGAGAGATCGTACGACTCCTCTCCTCCATCAATGCCGGAGTCTTTTACCCATCCAATACGCGTTTTATTCATTTTTACGCGTTCAATCCTTATCGTTTCACTTCTTTAAATCGTACCTGCCCCACGTTGGGCGCCAAATGTAACGGTACGTCCCTCTAGCGTTGACAACCAAAGGACCGCACCTTACTTTATGAATAGGTTCGGGGCAGGCCGATAAAGAAATGTGAAACCGTTTAACAGTAACTTCTCGATTTATTCAATTTTCTTAATCTATACTGTACAACTTCTTACTTTCCTACGCTATCACACACTCCTCATACACGCGTTTTCCTAATTCTATTCCCTTTAATTTAAATTCCCTATTCTAATGTTGGTATTTACAGAAGTCCCTGCGCTAATTCCTATATTACTGCCCGCACACACACACTTGCACACGTACGCAATCAGCTGTTCGGCGCTGTTTTCGCTCGATCTCTCTCTCTCACACACACGTCGTTCGTCGTCTCACTCGCACTCGACTTATTCTATTTTCGGCTTTAAATGCCCAGAGTTTTTTTTCGCACTTTTCTCACCCATTCAGAGAGGGGGATATGGATGATGGAACGGTGGATGAGATTGGGGTCTGACCGCAATGGACAGCCGCTACTACTTAGGTACAAAGGTGAAGATTTGGTTACTTTGGTAAGGTAGGAAACCCCTTTGGAGGTAGGTCCGGTCGCAATGTCCGGGTGTTATTCCCTCCAGGGTGAATTGTCCTTCTCGAGATAGGTCCGGTCGCAATGACCGGGTGTTACTTCCGAAGGAACGAAGGATGGACACTCGAGATAGGTCACAGCGCAATGCCGTGGTGTTACTTCCGTATCCTTTAGGAAATTGGAAATTGGTAAAATATGGGATATGCTCTCTCTATCTTTCTCTCTCTCTCTCTCTCATTTGCACACTCCTCCTATTCTATTTATAATATTCGCAATATTCATTTATTTAATCGTCTAGTGTTTAATCAAAGGTTGTTCGTATAGCTAAGGTCAATAATAGGTGCTTCTAGTTTGAATGCCGAATAATAAGTGAAAATTAGGCTCGTTTTGCGCCGCCGTATATACTGTTTATTGTCGCACGCGCCGCCCAATCATAGGCCTATACTCTATAACGAGGCAATGAACTCGTTAGTTTTTTGCAATTGCCGAAATCTGTCGACTCATCGGCGCTATCCGTGGTTCGCAGCTCGGGCAGTGGTAGTCAACTGGGGGCTACCGTCTCAAAGTTATTAAACAATGTCTAACATGCTGCGAGAACCTTGTACATTTGATCTGAAACGCATCTATACATTGAAATTTTGTTGGCTCCGGAAGACTCTCTGATTTTGTTGAATCACTTATCCAAAAAACATTTTGATATTTTATAACTATACAATTTTTTTACTATATTTCTTAAAAGGAAATAACGTTTAAAGGAAAATTTGGTATATTCCTTCACATCATCGTATATCATCATCATATCACCATATTAATCAGATCCGTTTATTCCATTATTTTCCGACATTCTTTTGTTCCTTCATTCCTGTATTCCCTTATTTATTCCTTGGTACTTGCATTCCCTGATTTCTTTATTCCCTTATTTCTTTAAAAACAAGTATTTTAATAAAAGCAATACTACACTTAACAAAACTACGTATGAAGTGAAATCAGCATGAGACGGCAGCCCCCATGCTGACAACCCCTGACTAGGTTGCGTATCTCTGCGAGAGCGAGTATGGGTGAGTGACTGGTCTATGTATGTGTAAAACATCCTATGCGTTACGTAATAACGGCTTGAATGAAGAACCCCAAAAGGCGGGATTCGTCGCATTCGAATTACTAGAAGAATGATTGGATCACGCGATCGAACGATCGGGTATACAGGGTGTCCCATTTTAATCTTTCCACTTGATTATCTCGAAAAATATTCATTATTCGAAAAAAATTTGTATATTAAAGATACTCTATTTGAAGGGGGACATTCATTTAAATTGATGCTTATAACTAACATCGAGTACGAGCTGTTTAAAATATAATATAAAAAGTGAACAAAAGGAAAAAAGATAGAAAATAATTTGTAACCTAATTCTGGTGTTTGGTTCTTCGATTCGTGGGTGTCGTATTTTGTTTCGTTCTTGTGGATCTTTGTTGTCGTCTGTTCCTGATTTTCTTCTTTGTCCCTTTCTTTAGGGATCTCGATAACGACATCTTCCTGAAATTCTGTATTTCTTTTTCCTGATTCTGCACGGATCTTTACGACGTTGGCCAACTCATCGATCTCTTTATCAATCGCTTGATTTATATGCGGTTTTACATTTTTTTCTTTAAGGTATTCTTCATTTATTTTTTTAATTTGTTCGTCTATATTCATTTCTTCGATTTGTGCTTCTTTATTTATTTCTTCATTTTTTATTTTTACTTCTTGGTATTTAATCATTAGTATGGATTTTTCTTCTTTCAGTTCTATTTGGATTTTATTAATTTTGGGGATTGCTGGATCTGGATCTCCAGAGCTGTTTGCTGCAAACGAACCAGGCTGATTCTCCCTACAACGATTTATAATTCCTTCTTCTGGATCAGGATATGGTTCAGGAGAACTTCCTTCGATTTGTTGCACGCACTCTGAATCTTCATTTGCTTCCGCTTTTGAGTCCACTGGAAAATTGTGACGAATAGGGCTGGATTGGATTGCTACTCTTGTGTCTAAATCGTATTCCGTACAAGGATTTATTTTAATTTTTTCTGAAATTGGATACGGTTCGGGAATACTTTCATTGACACTTGGATGAGTGCTCTCCGAGTGCTCTTTCGTCAAACTCCACATCTGGCCGCATTGGCTTCGGCTTTCTTCGTCCAGGTTTCCCTTTACCTCCATGGATGTTGGATTTTCTTCAATTATTGAAACCACTTCTTCATTGGATTTTCTCTTAATCTCTGTTTCCTGGATTTTTATTACATAAATATAATTTTTTAGAATTATCGGAACTGTATCTTTAGAGGTGTTTTCTGCTAACGAATAAAGCTTGTTCTTCCTATGAGGATTTATTTTTTCTTCTTCTGGAACTGGATTTGGTTCAGGAGAACTTTCTTCAATTCGTTGCACAAACTCTAGATCTTCTTTTTCTTCAGCTTTTACATTCTTCAGAGAATTTTGACAATTCGGACTGAGTTCGACAGCTACTCTGGTGTTTGAGTCGTATTCCCTACGAGGAGTTATTTAAATTTGTTCTGGATCAGGATACGGATCAAGAATACGCTCTTCAACACTAGGACCAGTGCTTTTTGAACATTGTTTTATCGTTTTCTCTTTCGGAATACATTGGCTTCTGTTAATTTTCACTAGGTCTCTTTTTTCGTTCATGGATTTTAGATTTTCTTCTTCTGATAATTTTTCCACCTTCCTGGATTTTTGGTTTCCTATCTTTTCCGAATAAATTTCTTCGATATTTGAGATTTGTTATGTCCGTGGGCTTTGCACAATTTCATTATAGAATAATTTTTTTGTTTTGTTAAGATTTATTATTTCAGATTCGTTCAGATGGACCTCAGGTCGAGACACTTGTTTTTTAACCAAATTATGACAGGAACCTGTGTCTCCCATTGTCTTACCATCTGGACTTAATTGGCTTGTGGCGAGTTTTATGGTGCCTGACGGTCCCTTGACACTCAGGTCCAAGTGCACGGTCCTACTGGGATGAACGACAGGTCCTATTGTCGCGCGGAGGGGCGCAGGTTGCAGTCGGTCCCCTGACTTGCGCCCGCAGTCGAAGGGCCTTGTCCGTTTCCCTGTTGCATCCTTCTTTCATTGTTTGCTTGTCTTAGGACGCAATTATCGATCACGTGCCACATTTGTTTGCAGTAGCGGCATTGTTCTGGATTTTGCCGCACCTTTTCTGGGGGTTTTTGTATATTAGTTTTTAATAAATAACAGTTTTCCGCTGTATGCCATGCCTTCATGCATAATTGGCACACTGGTGGGGGAGTCTGCGAATTCCTTTGCTGATTAGTTAAAGGGTTTCGTCAGCACTTTTCGGCAGTGTGACCGCTCCTCTGGCATAGTTGACAGGACTTACTTGCTCTATTTTGTGGTTGTAGTTGTGGACATTGTGCAGCAGTATGCCCTAGCATTCTACAAACTTGACATTGCAGTTTTGTATCTTGGACTATTCTGACCGGACGTTCCTCAGGTTGTTCTCGAAAACGGCATCGTTTTGCTTCGTGCCCACGTTTCTTGCAAATTTGACAGATTAATATTTCAAACTCCTGCGACGGTACAGGATTGTATCTGTTTCGGCACGTCGTTGCTTCATGCCCAGGTTTTCCGCAGATCTGACATGTGTTTAACAGAGGTCTTTCTAAAGGACGTATTTTGCGATTTCCTGGACACTCTCCTGTGATATGACCAATTTCAAGGCAGAGCTGACACGTGAGTACGTCTTGCCTACTTCTTGAATATTGGTTTCCTGGTTTGCGCAAAGACAATCTTGTCTGAATTTCACGCTCAGCAACGATTGCTTTAGATATCGCGTCGTTGAGATCAGAATAGGACATAATTCTTAGTTCTATTTCAGTTTTTAACCCCCGGATAAAACAATTTACTAAATCCGCTTCAATATCAACTTGCGTGTGTTTTTCAGAGCGGCTTGGATTTATGGATCGGTAAGCTGATTTGATTTCATTTCCCAACTCTCGAAGTCTGTTGCTGTAAGTTAGTACATCCTCTTCATCTTTCTGATACAGGCTTCCTAACTCCCCTTGTAATTGATATACGGACTTATTAGATAAAAAGATGGTTTTTAGAAACTGAATTAAATCTTCCAATTCGTTAAACGTTGAGCCATAAGTCGCTTTGCGTGCTTCACCTAACAACCTTGTTTTGATTAACTTGGCTAAATTCTCCTCCGCTTCAGGGGGAACCATATCCATAGCTTCTCGAAATCC
This sequence comes from Mimumesa dahlbomi, assembly GCA_917499265.3. Classification (NCBI taxonomy): domain Eukaryota; kingdom Metazoa; phylum Arthropoda; class Insecta; order Hymenoptera; family Crabronidae; genus Mimumesa; species Mimumesa dahlbomi. Next base: position 592,907 of record OU824118.1, on the reverse strand, counting down.
TTCAATAAAAGTTGATAATGGGATGTTTCTTCCATCGAAATACGGTACTAGTTCTGCCGCTTCCTTTATAGAGATGGTATGCTTGTGATTTAAAGCCATCTTTATGGTTGTAGGTGCTTCCGGTATGACCAACAATTGAGTAGTTAGTTTTTCGTCACTAGTCACTTCGAGTAAAGTTTGATTTGTAACTGTCTGGTTGTAACTGTCTTGGGTTCCTTGAGTCCTATCTCCCTCTGCTTCGTAGTAGGCTATATTTTCCTCCGATTCAATCTCTCTTCGTTCGTCGTCGCTGGTTCCTATTCTATGTTGTTTCCGTGTTTCTCGAGGGATTTTTGGTTTGGAAGTGAATGGATTAATTACTTCCTCGGCCAGATTTTGTCCTTTTGATCTCGTATTCATCACCCTTTTTCTGTAATACAACTATCGATCCCGGACGAGCCCCCAAAAATTTGTTACGTCAGGACTAGGTGTTACGCCTCGAGCTTTCGGAAATGGTGCAGCTTCGAATTGTTTCACAGTCTGACCTTTGCCCCCTTGTGAGTCAATGGTAACACCACTTTACTCGGGATGGGGCTAAGTTGTATTACGGGTTTAATGGATTAAAAGATGATGAATTTCTATGGTTTACACTTAACAAACTTCTTTATTAAACTAGTTCGGTTATTTGTGCCCTTCGGCGGAACTTTTCCTTTAAAATCGATGCCTGAAGATGTACTGGGGCCTGTGACCCATCTGGATTGATTAATAAAACCAAATCCGTAGGTTTTAATTGATCCAGAATATTTTCGATGTCGTTTTCTTTTAAGGTGGTGGTTTTAATGGGAAGCTCCACCAACCGCCCTTCTTCTTCTGAATCAACGATGTCGATTACATCGGGTGGTGGAGGTATATCTGGTAAAGAAGGTTCTGTGGTTTGATGAACCTCCTGTATCTTTTCCCGTGAATAATCGCTAGGAATGGAGGCTACCAGTTTCTTAATATAATTTTGTGCTCGCCTATTCTTCCTCTTATGTGGTTTGGGTGCTTTCGAGACCGGCGGTGGTTGCGCAGGCGGAGTTTCCTTCTGCAGTCCTTCGCCGGAAAATCTTTTGATTCTCCCTCCAATTAATTTTTAAGGAAGGGTCCTCCTTAACCGCCTGGGCCCACTTCCTTCGCCAACCCGACCGTGCGTTAGGTTTCCTCGCCACTGTGGATAGGAAGGTTTAATGATGGATGATTTATTCGCCACACAGCTACTCCTGACCGTTTAAGAAGGTTCACCTGGAATCATATGATTCCCGGTAACTCGATCCCGGTATTTTCGCTGTGTAGGTCTGTTGTTATTTTGCAAGGATGGGTTTTAGGATAGGTATTTGAGCAACTAAACCCTTCACCACGGATTAATTCAAAGTGTAACTCACTCTCGGTTGCAAGATCTGGTCCAAGCTGAATTTGCTGTCTCGAACTTCCTCGTTCGCACTGGTTTTCACTTGGTTTAAAACACTGAGATTCGTGGAGACGTTACTGATCGCGATTCTGACACAGGAATGGTGACATGTCGAAGGGCACCACGGTTATATACAAAATTCGTGGTCTCCCACTACTTCGGTTTCTAACGTTTTTCGGTTCAGACAATGCAGTCCTCTTCGTGCAACTCGACACCATCATCAAGGGAAAATGTTTGAAATCGCGTTAGACTCGCTGTTCGACCGTGAACAAACATTCCCACGATCGAAGAAAATACAAATTTTAGAAAACGCGCAACACAGGACCTATTGTCCACCACTTGAGTGCACGTGGGCCCGAAGGCCCATGTGCAACCCATAAATTAAACGCCGAAGTCGAATTTCCGGACCTCCTAGCGGAGGGTAGAAAGAAAATTTACCATTCATTGATCCTTGAAAACTACAAAGGAAAAAAGATTAGTTAGTCAGTCTCTGAATAACCTCGCGACCGGACGGACCTGCGCGGAGACATTGTACCCGCACGACGCGAATTCGATTATTATATTGACCGTGAAATTGTACTGTGCAGTCAGCATTGCTCCTCCCGTGTGATAGTGATAGATATCAATAAATCGTATATGTAAAGGCTACCGTGGGTCTAGTCATATGCGGATTCGAGGAGCTACCGACTCCATCACCTTCATACGTATATATGGACGACGCTCTCATATGCAAGCGGATCCCACCTATGTAGATTCTACCAAGGATCTAGTCATAGGCGGATCCGAGGAGCTACCGACTCCACCATCCTTCATACGTATATGTGGATTACTGTTCCCATATGCAAGCGGATCCCACCTATGTAGATTCCACCAGGGATCTAGTCATAGGCGGATCCGTGGAGCCACCGACTCCACCATTCTTCATACGTGTATGTGGACTACGCTTCCCTTACATAAGCGAATCCCACATATGTAGATTCCACGGAGCCCATCTTTACTGTAACATTTCGAACCGACTAAAATATTATATATTTTAGACATTTAACGTTCATCCCTCACTTATCGTTTTACGGATAAGTAATACTTTGTAACTTTCCTGGGGTTTTTTATGCCACACGGCTTTTTCCCCAACGAGCCAATAAATGTTATTAACTTTGCGGCTCAATTGATTGATTTCATTTCATGACTACCTACAACTCCAATTCTCCTTTGAATTAATTTTGAAACACGGAATTTCTTCGTGTTGAAGAGATTTCGACGAAACATAATGGTGCCTCCTGTGAGGAATGAACGTTAAACCGGGAAAGTCTATTCGAAAATTTGAAAGCTGAGCGCCTCTGCACAGTACAAGATTGGTCAAGGGTGAAGCGGGGGTTTTCTTGGAGGGAAAACGGGCCCTTGAAGAAAACAGGGCCCGTGGTCAGTCAGTCCTCCTTCGGCTCTGAAGGCGAACATACCTCCGTTCTTCCGAGAGCAACTTTGAATTTTTACAAAGTAGTGTAAAGACTCAGTGGTGTAAAGAGTCTGTGTTTAAAGGACAATAATATTTAGTGAACAAACACTAAAGAACAGGACACAACTACAAGTGCCATACGGTGAACCTCTTGCCCAGACTCGCCTCCGCCGATAGCAGTTGTCCATCAGCGAAAGATAAGTAACCACCAACTGTAATTAACTCGCATAGTATTTAAAATTTCGTTTAATTTTAATATAGTACGTGCGCACATTTGAAAAATGAGTCGGATCGCAGTAATAAATCAAAAGCGTACGACGCTTAAACGGTAATTAACGCAACTCGAGACCTGCGTCGCGTCGAATCAATACGATAAAACCAATTTCTTATTACGATTGGATAAAGTCACCAATCTGTTTAACGCGTACGAAGAATTAAATGACGAACTCGCGATTATAGATCCGACGAACGTACATTTAGAGGAAATTGTGGAAATTCAGGATCGGTATTACGATATTGCGAGTAAAATTAAAACTATGCAGAACGCTGCATCCTCGTCCGCGCAGGTAAACGAGACCCTCGGTAACGCGTACCTGAATACAACCCTCATCGAAGGACGGCGCGCTTTGAAATTACCTGTCGCGGAACTGCCGAAATTTGACGGGTGTTTAAGTAAATGGCTGTCGTATAAAAATACGTTTCGTACGATGATCGATGACCGCACGGATATCTCCGATTTAGAGAAATTTTTATATTTAAAGAATTCTTTAAAGGGAGACGCGTTACGAAAGATTTTAGTTTTTAGCGTGAGCGCGGAGAATTATCAGAACGCGTGGCACCTATTGGTGGACACATATGAAAAACAAAGAATTCTCGTCGCAAATCACTTAGATGCTATAATAGATATCGGTACAGCTAATACAACCACTTCGAGCGGTTTAATTAAAGTGATAGACGACGTTCGTCAACATTTGAATATGCTCCAGTCATTAGGTGTCACACCGGATAGTTCTTTGGTCGTACGATTGCTAGAACGAGCGTTTCCCGGTGATATACGGCAAAAATGGGAAGAAACGCTGAGTTTAGACGCGCTTCCTACGTTAGAACAATTTTATAAATTCATAAATGAAATCACGTTCCGAATGCTCACTCTCGAGCAAACCAACATGCGCGGCAAAACCGAGTTCGGTATTCATAAACGTCGGTCCGAACGAGATCAACGTGCGGTCAAGGCGCGTAAGAACGATACCGGAGCGCGTGCCCTCGTCACCAATACCGCTTTTACCTGCTCCTATTGTAAGCAGCAACACCCGATATTTAGTTGTATCGCGTTCGGAAAACTATCGTTGTCCCAACGTTGGGAGGCAATAAAAAACAAAAATTTGTGCAAGAATTGCCTCCAGACTCACAAAGGTAAATGCCGGTCGTCGGGCTGCCGATATTGTAGATGTTTCCATCATTCGTTGATGCATAATTTCGAGTCACCGCAAACGTCCACTACATACGCCGATTCTTCAAACTCTGCGAAAGACATTATTAAACAATCCGGTTCAGCATGACTATCTAGAGCCGCGCTCATTACCGTATGCACGGTTCCAAAATCTCAACTGATGATGAGCGCGGTAATTCGCGTGCGAAAATCCGACGGTACGTTCATAAAGGCTCGGGCATTACTCGATACCTGCGCGACCGCACATTTTATAACCGAAACTTTCGCAGAACAATTGAAACTACCTAGTCAACCATGCTCTATACCAATTAACGCGATTAATGATATGACAACAATGTCGAAAAAGTTAATACAGATTAACTTCCGTGCCCTTCACAACGACTTTCAAAAAACTATAACGTGTTTAACAGTCCCGCAGATTACGGATTCGGTACCCGATGAAGTATTTCCGCGCGAAACTATAAATATTCCAAATAATTTACGTCTGGCCGATCCTGAATTCCACCTTCCGCGACCCGTCGACATTTTGATTGGTTCCGGGACCACTTTGTCATTGATCTCCATAGGGCAAATCAATTTATCGCGCAACGAATGCGATTTAATATTACAAAAAACTCAACTCGGATGGGTAATAGTCGGCGGTACGGTAGACAAGGAAAATTCAGTAGCTTCTTGTAATCTAACAGAATTAAAGAATATAATTTCTAATTTCTGGGTAATCGAGAACGTAGACGCAGAAACGTCCAAATTATCGACGGACTCGTTATGCGAAGAGCACTATCGCGAAAATACAACGCGCAATGAAACCGGCAGATACGTAGTGCGTCTACCATTTCGCGCCGGCAGTAAGGATTTCGGCAATATGCGACGAATCGCCTTAAGACGATTTCATGCTCTTCAGAGAAAGCTTAACGCAAACACGATTTTACAAAGGGAATACCATAAAGTCATGCAAGAATACATTACACTCGGTCATATGTCATTAGTTGACGATGAACCATCCGCTGGCTATTATATGCCACATCACGCCGTAACAAAGGTGACAAGCGCAACCACAAAGTTTCGTGTTGTCTTCGATGCGTCGGCCAAATCCCAAAACAATATCTCTCTGAACGATCGACTTATGGTAGGTCCCACTATCCAAGACAAACTTTTTGAACACTTGCTACGTTTCCGCACGCATGCATACGTCCTTACTGCCGACATCGAAAAAATGTACAGACAAATACTAATACATCCAGACGATCGCAAATACCAACGTATTTTCTGGTACCATGACGATAAAATTCGAACATTCGAATTAAATACAGTCACGTTTGGCGTATCTTCCGCTCCGTATCTTGCGATTCGAACGATACAACAGCTCGCCGACGATGAAAAGGCAGACTTTCCATATGCTTCCGAAATATTAAAACGAGATTTATATGTAGACGATCTCTTAACGGGTGCCAATACGCTAGAACAGGTATTGCGTATCCGCGATGAAGTAATCGAACTTTTGAAACGCGGCGGTTTCAACATACGACAATGGGCCTCGAACCACAATCACGCACTTGACAATATTAGCGAAAAAACTCTCGGAACAGAGCACGCGATTGACGACAATCCGGTTATAAAAACTTTAGGCGTAGAATGGCACGCGCAAGGAGATAAATTAGTATATACGGTTAACGCATCAGAATCCCCACGCAAATCAACAAAACGTGAAATTCTAGCCGAGATCGCTAAAATCTTTGACCCCCTCGGGCTTCTTGGACCAGTAATTCTCACTGCAAAGATTTTCATGCAAGAATGCTGGAAAACGAAGCTCGATTGGGACGAATCCATTCCGCAATCACTGCATACCCAGTGGTCGAATTTTTCGACGCAACTTCCACAGATCAATAATTTATCCGTAGACCGAAACCTTTTGATTAAAGACTTCGTTCACGTTGAGTTGCACGGGTTTTGCGATGCAAGCAAGGCGGGTTATGGCGCATGTATTTACATCCGTTCCCGTGACCAGAAAAATCGTACTCTCGTTCGATTAGCATGTGCCAAATCGCGAGTCGCGCCCTTGAAGACCATCACGATTCCACGGCTTGAGCTGTGCGGCGCGTTAATCTTGTCGCGACTTTATCGAGAAACCCGGATTGCGTTCAATTTTACCATCGACCGAATTATTTTCTGGACAGACTCGACGATAGTCTTACAGTTGTTGAAAAAATCTCCGACGGTATTGAAAGTTTTCGAAGCGAACCGCGTTACGGAAATTCAAACCATAAAGGAAGCCGAGTGGCGACATATTCGAACGAACGATAATCCAGCCGATGCATTGTCTCGCGGTCAACTTCCCGCGACGTTTATCAAAAACGATTCGTGGTTCGAGGGGCCCCATTGGTTGAGTAAACATGAATCTTCCTGGCCTATCGTTTCAAACATTACTGTCAAGGAGTTACCCGGATTGAAAAAGAATACATGTTTAGTATCACGCATCAACAAATGCGAATTATTTACCAACTTTTCCTCATATAGGAAACTTGTACGCGTAATCGCTCGATGTTTACGCATGCGTCCATCGAACGTTTATAAGGGCGAATTATGTACAGAGGAAATAATCAATGCAGAACGAGTAATAATTAAATCACTACAAGAAGAACAATTCTTTGCAGAAATAAACCACATTTCGACATCGGGTGGAGCAAAGGGCAGTCGACTCGCTTCGTTGAATCCGTTTCTGGATGAACATGGAGTTCTTCGTGTCGGCGGTCGATTGCAGAATGCTCGAATCCCGTATTCACAAAAACATCCGATCCTTCTGCCATCGTATCATTACATAACCGATTTAATTATTCGCGAAACACACGAAAACACATATCACGCCGGTATCCAAAGCACTCTGTACACCATTCGCCACCGTTTCTGGCTCCTTGACGGTAAAAATCAAGTCAGAAAGATAATTCGAAAATGTGTTCGTTGTGTGCGTTTTCGACCCGTTCCGACACAACCGAAGATGGGGAATTTACCTCGATCACGCGTTGAAGAAGCGGCAGCTTTCACTCACACGGGAGTGGATTTCTTCGGACCACTTTTTATTAAAGAGAAAAAACATCGCAATAGAAATAGCGTAAAGGCATACGGATGTGTTTTCGTTTGCATGTCAGTCAAGGCAATTCACATTGAAATAGTAAGCGACCTCACAACCGAAGGTTTTCTCGGCGCCTTCAGACGTTTCATTGGGCGTCGAGGTATACCTTCGCACGTATATTCCGATAACGGCACTAATTTTGTAGGAGCAAATAACCAATTCCGCGAATTATATGCCTTATTCGGTTCTGATCAATTCAAGGATACTGTTACTAATTTCGCAACAACCAGATCCATTCTATGGCACTTTAATCCACCATTGACACCGCACTTCGGAGGCATATGGGAGGCCGCAGTGAAATCGTTTAAACACCATTTCAAACGAGTTACCGGAAATCGTCTCTTTACTTTCGAAGAAATAAATACATTATCAATTGAAATCGAAGCGATTTTAAATTCCAGACCGTTGTGTTCTATATCGACTGATCCGAACGATCCGATCGCGTTAACGCCAGCGCACGTACTAATCGGTCGACCACTTACAATGTTACCAGAGAATAATTATATTTCCGTTCCAGAGAACCGGTTAACTACCTGGAAATTAATTACTAAGGCGCGACAGGATTTCTGGAAAAGGTGGTACCAGGAATACCTGAATGAGTTACAAAGGCGCCAGAAATGGCTCGAGAACCGAGGCGAAATCAAAATAGATTCCATTGTAATCCTGATGGACAAAAACCAACCCTGCATGCGTTGGAGGCTGGGCAGAGTGATAGAGGTTCACCCCGGCAACGATAAGGAAGTTCGAGTGGCCACGATCAAGACTGCTAGTGGCATCATCAAGCGGAATGTCACACAACTGTGTTTATTGTCTGATCACGTGTGACAGAACTTCCACAGCACATGATATTTTCGATTTTTTTTGCGATTTGGAATTGTATCGATGGTTCCAGAATTAGATTTTTTGCTCGTTACTCGCAACGGGGGGAGCATGTTCGACCGTGAACAAACATTCCCACGATCGAAGAAAATACAAATTTTAGAAAACGCGCAACACAGGACCCATTGTCCACCACTTGAGTGCACGTGGGCCCGAAGGCCCATGTGCAACCCATAAATTAAACGCCGAAGTCGAATTTCCGGACCTCCTAGCGGAGGGTAGAAAGAAAATTTACCATGCATTGATCCTTGAAACTACAAAGGAAAAAAGATTAGTTAGTCAGTCTCCGAATAACCTCGCGACCGGACGGACCTGCGCGGAGACATTGTACCCGCACGACGCGAATTCGATTATTATATTGACCGTGAAATTGTACTGTGCAGTCAGCATTGCTCCTCCCGTGTGATAGTGATAGATATCAATAAATCGTATATGTAAAGGCTACCGTGGGTCTAGTCATATGCGGATTCGAGGAGCTACCGACTCCATCACCTTCATACGTATATGTGGACGACGCTCTCATATGCAAGCGGATCCCACCTATGTAGATTCTACCAAGGATCTAGTCATAGGCGGATCCGAGGAGCTACCGACTCCACCATCCTTCATACGTATATGTGGATTACTGTTCCCATATGCAAGCGGATCCCACCTATGTAGATTCCACCAGGGATCTAGTCATAGGCGGATCCGAGGAGCTACCGACTCCACCATTCTTCATACGTGTATGTGGACTACGCTTCCCTTACATAAGCGAATCCCACATATGTAGATTCCACGGAGCCCATCTTTACTGTAACATTTCGAACCGACTAAAATATTATATATTTTAGACATTTAACGTTCATCCCTCACTTATCGTTTTACGGATAAGTAATACTTTGTAACTTTCCTGGGGTTTTTTATGCCACACGGCTTTTTCCCCAACGAGCCAATAAATGTTATTAACTTTGCGGCTCAATTGATTGATTTCATTTCATGACTACCTACAACTCCAATTCTCCTTTGAATTAATTTTGAAACACGGAATTTCTTCGTGTTGAAGAGATTTCGACGAAACACTCGCTTTAGGGCCTGCTGTTAATCATCCCTTCAAGTGTCCCCAAGCCAGCACATGGTCTGGTGCCGAATTTACATTTTCGCGGCACAAGGTCTGCATTGTCCACGAAGGAGTTTGTCATCTGGAAACTTTCTGTTCGAAAGACGTCGTGTTTATTGCGCTAAGAGTTTTGTTATTTCAAAGTGTTTTACTGATGCCATCTGCCAGTCTCGACCAGGGCAATCGAAATGTGCTTGCTTTAAGAGACGATTTACGATTTTTCGAAGTGTATTTCCCTGGTCTCGAACTGACAAAGGAGATCAGAACGTGGGGACGTAACAATCACATTTATTATATGATTTAAATGTATATAGTCTTCTATTTAGAAGGAGAGTGTGTAAATTGTTGTATATACTCGATCATAAGATAGCGTAGGAGGAGTGAAGGAGTGAGAGGTAGAGAGTGAATGCTGGTATCCAAATCGCACCTATAATTTTACCTATACGTAAAAAACAAGAGGAGAAACCCACGGCCGCTTAGGTCGTGACTATCTCAAGTGCTATTCCTACCACCACTCTGAGGAGTAACCTTCAGTCGCTTAGGCTGAGACTATCTCAAGGAGAACACCTTCCCCTCGACAGGCGTAACCCCACGTCGATTAGACGTGTACTATCGATTTCGAGGGTTCCAGTCAACCAAAAATCACACCTTCCTAAAAAGGAATAGCGGCTGGACAATCAGAGTCAAGCCCCGATCTCGTCTCCTGTCAATTCTGCATCTAGCAGAATCCCCTCCTCGAATGCCAGGACAATCGACAATAGACTAAACCAATTTGGTAATAATAGGAATTATTATAAGAACGTGCGAGAATCTAACACCTGTTCATAGGAACGTGTAATATAGGATTCTATCTGTAAGTGTGTGCATAGGCGTGAGCAGTGAGTGTATGTATGTGTGTGAGTGCGACGCACTGAGCGTGACGGATTACCGACGGCGGGTCGAGTGTGAGAGTGACAAGAACGGACGAATGCGTGATAGCATAGGTAGGATAAGGACGTGTATATATAGACTTTAAGACGACTCGAAACAAATCGAGAGAGTGTGTGTGCAAATCTTTCCTAATTCTTGAAACCACCTGCTCCGAACTCTTTAAAAGTAAAGGCTCGTTCCATTAAAAACGCTGCGGGTTGGTCAGCCAAAGGGCGAACCGTTACAATTGCCATGTGTTTCAACGATTAATGATAACATAAATTAAAAGGAAACGTCATGAGATATTTAGGGTGCGTTCCACGTTAAGTGATCAGGGTTTTTGCAGTCATGTCACGGATGTTGATCAAATTTTAATATGTTGTAGGTAACGTTGAGAAAAAAAATCCATTTGAAGGAATTTTCAAAACAATAAATATTTTTTAATTTACAGACAGTCAAAGTTTTGTGCATGGGTATTTTTGAAAATTTATAACTTTCAAAGCAAAATAGATACGGAAATGAGTAAAATACCAGATTATTCGGAAAGCCTCAAAGTTTTAGAAAAAATTATGAATTTAATGCAACTTGTTTCTAAATTGTTGAAAAAATGTTCTTAATTATTTAAACTTATATTTCGTCGAATATGTATCTTCAAACATTTTTCAAACATCTTTTTTCATTATTGTCGAAATGTCCTCAAAACATAACTTCCAGTCGCATCTATGGTTTCGGAATAGTTTTCGAGTAATGAATTTTTCTGCACAGCAGTGTCTGTATTTGGCAGGCTGCTTCGCCCATACCGCGACGCAGATAGCAGCCGCTATTGAAACAACGCGTTGATCAATGTCCTTCATTTACGCTTCAATATGTTCAAAAGTGTGCTCTTCAATTTCTTGGTGATTTTTTTATGCCAATATCATAATATCCTCTAAATATGACCTCTAGCCGCATCTCTGGATAAAGAATAGTTTTCGAGTTACGAATTTTTAATTACCGCAGCGTTCCGTTTTTAGCCTGTGATTCCGGCCTACCGTAATATCTATACCTGGCAGTATTGGAAAAATAACGAAGCAGAAAACGATGGCACAATAAACATTTGTCATGCATTGTCATAGTTATGCTTTAAATGTGACTGATTTGCTGAAATTCTCTCAATATGTTGTCGGCCTTATACGGGTAAAGTGTAGAAGTGTAGAAATGTATGTATGTCATTTTTGCGTATTTTATACAGATCCGCTAACTTAATTGAAGACAATATGTTTTCCAATATCGTTGCAATCCCTTAAAGCTGTCAAATCACAAGTGGTGTAAAACCATATCCGTTATATTTTTAATCATGTTCTGTATGAAAATTTAGAATTAGAATTGGGGAAATTTCAATCTTTGCGATATCGACATAAGGAGACGAAATGTGGTAAGTACGATTAATATTATTCGTGGAAATGAAGCAGATCCATGTATTTAGAACAAGCATTTTAATCGGACGTTAAAAATGAAGCAGCCTCCACTTCTAAAATCATTAGTTTTCATGAAGTAGATAGAACTCCGACAATACATGCTGTCTCAGGAATTTAGACACACCCGGAACTAGGTGATAGCTGAGGTAATTCTAATATAGGGATATAACATTCTCAACGTCCTATCTCAATCCGTGGTCGAGTTATTAAAGAAAAACGACAGCCACTCAGAGGGCCCTCTTAGGCCCGGCCGCGCGACAGTTCGTACTGGTACGATACCCTATTGGTGCAGAACTTCTACTGTCGTGCGGCTGGGCCTAACGGAGCCCTCTGAGTGGCTGTCGTTTTTCATTAATAACTTGGCCACGGATTGAGATTGGACGATGAGAATGTTACATCCCTATATTAGAATTACCTCAGTTATCACCTGGTTTCGAGTGCGTCCAAATTCCTGGGACACCCTGTATATGTTTTCTATGAAGTGTTTCCAAAATTTTGTGAATCTTCTATACAAGTTTATAAATTAAAAACACTTGATCACATGAAAGAAAACATTAGGAAACTACATATTCCATATTCCATAAAAAATTCCATATTCCATAAAAAAGAAAATAATTGCTACAGATTCAGGTAATAATGAAAACTCTGTCGTTCTTCAATAAAAAAAAAGTTTCGAAAGTCAACAGATGCAGCCACAAAAATACAGATTTTATCAGTGCTTCCTATTAGTTGGTCATTAACGATGTTCATTATGTTCTATATGAAGTGAAATATTATTTCTTGACAGACAAAGTAAATTACAAGTAGTAACATAATGAATGGCGAATGTTTATTGTGCTATCGTTTTCTGCAGGTATGCTGTGAAATCAGAATGAAATAGAGCATTAATCAAGGTTTGTTTCCAACAGCGGCAGCTATAGATATTACGGTAGGCCGGAATCACAGGCTAAAAACGGAGCGCTGCGGTAATTAAAAATTTGTAACTCGAAAACTATTCTTTATCCAGAGATGCGGCTAGAAGGTATATTTAGAGCATATTATGATATTGCCATACAAAAATCACCAAAAAATTGAGGTGCACACTTTTGAAGATATCGAAGCGCAAATGAAGAACGTTGATCAACGCTTTGTTTCAATAGCGGCTGCTATCTGCGTCGCGGTATGGGCGAAGTAGACCGCCAAATATAGACACCGCGGTGCATAAAAATTCATAACTTGAAAACTACTCCGAAACCAGAGATGCGACTGGAAGTTATGTTTAGAGGACATTTCGACAATAATTAAAAAAAACGTTCAAGAAATGTTGGAAGATACATATTCGACAAAATTTAAGTTTAAATAATTAAAAACATTTTTTCAACAATTTAGAAACAAGTTGCATTAAATTCATAATTTTTTTTCTAAAACTGAGGCTTTCCGAATAATCTGGTATTTTGCCAATTTGTGTATCTATTTTGCTTTGAGAGTTATAAATTTTCAAAAAAACCCATGCACAAAACGTTGACTGTCTGTAACTTCAAAAATATTTACTATTTTGAAAATTCTTTCAAATGGATTTTTTTTCTCAACGTCACCTACAACTTATTAAAATTTTATCACAATCCGTGACATGACTGCAAAAACCCTGAACACTTGACGTGGAACGCACCTTAGAGGATTTTCATTCAACACAATAAGAACGCCGCTTTATACTGTGTTTTAACAACTTTTTTTCTTTGATGAGGTCGGCCAGAGGGCGCACCGGGAATTGGTAGAAAGCGAGAGCGGTCCGACGAGAAGTGAGAGAAAAAGGGAAAGGAGAAGCGGAAGAAAAGAAAGGAAGGGAGGTGGAGGAGTGATAGGAGAAGTGAAGGTTAGGAGAGAAGGGAGAGGGGTAAAGCAGGAAGGAGGCGAAATTGAAGGAGATAGTGGTTAGGAAAGAGGAGAAGAAGAGGGAAAGTAAGAGACACCTAGGGGAAGAGAAAGGAAGTAGGAGGAAGGCGACATCAGTCGGACGAGGAAAGAAAGGAGGATAAGGAGTCGGTAAAAAAGGGAGGAGTCGGGAGAGAAGTGGAGAAATGGAGACAGGAGGAGGTAAAGGGAAAGAAAGAGGGGGACAGGAAGGAGGAACGGAGAAGAGCAGGGGCGACGGGGAGGCGAATAAGAACAGGGGAAGGCCGATCAAGGCGGAAAAAATGGGAAGAGATAGGGTAGATAGTACAGGGAGTACCGCGAGCACGGATGTGGACGAGTGGTTGTTTAAAAGGAAAAGGGAAGAAGGGAAAGAGGAGGAGGAGTTGGAAGAACTAGGAAGAGAGGGCTTCAGAAGGAGCAAGAAGGCTCTAAGGTCGCCAAGGAAGATGGGAGAGGGGGCAGTAAAGGGGAAAGGAGAGGAAAGGGAAGGGGGGAGAACGGGAGAGGAGAAGGAGAATGGCAAAGAAAAAGAGATTGAAAGGATAAAGGAAGAATTTAGAAGGATTCAGAGGGAATACGAGAAGGGGGAGGAGGAGATTAAGAGAAGGGTGGGGGAGTTAATAAAAAAGGAAATAGAGGAGATGAGAAAGGAGATGAAAAGACGGGAGGAGATTTGGAAAAAAGAGAAAGAGGAGATGGACAGAGGGATAGGAAAGCTGGAAGAGGAGGTGAAAAGAAGCAGGGAGGAAAGAGAGAAAGGATTGTTGACAGAAAGAGGAGGAGGGGAGATGGAGAGAAGGGAAAAAGAGGAAGAGGAAAGGAAAAGGGAAAGAAACGAGGAGGAAGGAAGATTGAGGGAAATAGAAAGATGGAGGGAGAGCAAGGAGAGGGAGGAGAGAATAAAGAATGTGGTGATAAAGGGGTTGCAGAGGAAAAAGGAAGGAATTAAGGAGAAGGTCAGGGAGATTTTAGAAGGAGGGCTGGGGTTGAAGGCGGAAATTGTGGAAGGTGAAGGAGATAGGGACGAGAAAAGGGGAAGAAAAGTTGAGAGTGGTAGTGGTAAAGTTGAAGAGTGAGGAAGGTAAGAGGGAGATAATGGAGAAGACGAAGGCGCTGAGAGGAAGGAGGAAGAGAATAGAAGATGATTTAACATGGAAAAAGAGGAAAATGCAATGGAGGCTAAGGAGGATTGCAGAGGAAGAAAGCAGAAAAGGGAAAAGTGTAAGGGTGAGTTATGCAAGGATATGGATAGAAGGAGAGTGGTGGAAGTGGGATGAAGAGAGAGAGGTGCTAAGAGTTATAAGAGGAAAAGAGAGAGGAAGGGGGTAGAAGCAGCCACGAAGGGGGAGAAAGGGAGGTAGAGGAGAGGACAAGAAGAAGGTGGAAGAAGGACAAGGAGGGGGGGGGGGGGAGGTGGAGTACAGCGTGGTGGAATGTGGTGGGTTTGGCAAGGAAGGACAAGGACTTCTGGGAGAGGGTGGGAGGATGGGATGTGATGATCTTAATGGAGACATGGTTGGTGGAGGGGGTGGAAGAGAGTAAGAGGAAGACTACCGAGTGGGTATAGATGGGAAAAGCAGAACGCCAGAAGGGACAAGAAAAAAGGGAGAGTAAGCGGAGGGATTCTGGTAGGTGTGAAAGAGGAAATTTTTGAAGGAAGGGAGGTAACAATAAAAGAAAGAGGGGAAGGTTTGATGGAGGTGGCAGGGAAGATAGGAGGAGAAGTGTGGAAGATAATCGGTGTGTATGTGAACGGGGACCTGGATAGGAAATTAGAGGAAATGAAGGAGTGGGCGGAAGAAGGAAAGAGCCGGGAAGAAGAAACAAAAAGATAAAAGGAAGATGGGACAGGGAAGGGAATGAGAGTTTCAGAAGAGAAATAGAAGAATTGGGAGAACAGAAAGGAAAGGGAGGAGGGGTGGAGCAGGAATGGAAAAAGGGAATAGAGGAGATAAGGGAGGGAATGAAGAAGGCGGAGGAAGAGGGAAGGGAAATAAAGGGAGGAAAAAGAGGCTGGTGGAATGAGGAGTGCGGAAGAATGAAGAAGGAGGCGAGGAGGAGATTAAGGGAGTGGCGGGAAGGAAGAAGAAGCGTAGAGGTCTACAGAGAAGCAAAGGGAAAATATAATAAACTTTGCGAAGACAAGAAGAGGAGGGAAGCAGAGAGAATGTTGGAGGAAGCGGAGAATGTGAAAACAGGGGGAGAAGTATGGAAGGTTGTAAATAGAGGAAGGAAAATGAGGAGAAGAGTGAAGGAGGAAATTAAAATGGGGGAATGGAGAGATCACTTCATGAGGATTCTAGGGGGACGGGAAGGAGGGGGGGGGAGAGCAGAAGAGGGCAAAAGAGGGAAGTAGAAGGAAGGGATGAGATAGGAAGCGCACAGCTGGAGAGGGCAGTAAGGAAGCTAAGAGACGGAAAGGCGACAGGAGAGGATGGGATTCCGAACGAAGTATGGAAATATGGAGGAGAGACAGTTTTTTTTTTTTTTTTTTTTTTTTTTTTGGGTAGGAGGTGTAATGCATTTACGCACACTGAGAGGCTCCTTGTCCTCTCAGTAGTGTCGGACTCCCGCGGGCTCAATGTCCCACAAACTACCGACTAATGACCCCCCTCTTCACCGAGGACACTAGCCTGGGACTGTTTCGCACATTACTTCGGGCTAGGCCTTTGGTGTTACGCCACTAGGGCAACCTCCGTGGGGAATAGCTGTGGATTAAGGCCGGTCAAAATCGACCTTTTTCGCCCGAAGAATGGCATGGACAAAGTGTCTGACACAGTTCCAGTTGCCCTCTCCCTGGAGCATGGCTACGACGATGTTCTGTGGGTTGACGACCGCGCCGATCTCAGATGAGAGCGAAGATCGGCGAGCGTGCCAACGGTCGCACTGAAAGAAAGTGTGCTCGGACGTGTCTGCGACGCCGGGGCAATACAGACAGTCCGGGCTGGCGATTTTACCCATCCGGTGCAGATAGGCTCGGAAGTACACGTGGCCCGAGAGAAACTGGGTCACGTAGTAATCGACCTTGCCGTGCTGCCGTTCCACCCATGGTCGTACGGAAGGTATGAGTGCGAAGGTCCAGCGTCCCCTCGACTCGGCTTCCCAATCGCGCTGCCAGCAATCGAAGCTGCGGTCGCGCTCTTCTTTGCCAGCTGTCTCCCTGCCAATCTCTCGCCCCCTCCGGTAGATCGCCTGTCTCTCCCTCGCGAGGAAGAAGACGGGAATGACTCCGGCGATCACCATCACGGCAGGCTCGGAGACCGTGCGGTACGCTGATGCGACCCGCAAGGCTCCTCGACGCTGGACTCTGGTAAGTCGTTCTCGGTAGACTCGCTTCTCGATTGCATGAGCCCAAGCCTCCGCACCGTACAGCAGGACTGACTGGACGGCGGACATGAGCAGACGGCGCTTGCAAGAGCGGGGACCGCCGACGTTGGGCATAAGCCTACCCAGGGCAGCGACACCCTTGGCGGCTTTGTTGGCGGTGCGCTGTATCTGCTCGCCGAAAGACAGTCTGCTGTCGACCATGACTCCCAGGTACTTGGCAGCGGGCTTAGTCTCGAGTGTGACCTCGCCCATCTGCACCGGGATGACGGTGGGTATCCTCTTTTTGGTGAGGACCACGATCTCCGTCTTGCTGATGGCCAAGGACAAACCGTGAACTCGCATCCACTCGTTGACCTTGAGCATAACCGTGCCGAGCCTCAATTTTGCGTGCTCGACGCTCCTCGCTGCGATCAGAGCAGCGACGTCATCGGCATAGCCAACGGGACGGGTCTCATCGGGCATGTCTAGCCTCAGCAAGCTGTCGTAGGACACGTTCCAAAGATCGGGTCCGAGGATAGACCCCTGCGCAGCCCCGGAGGTGATGGGAATGCGCCGCTGACCTTCGGTGGTGTCGTACAGCAGAACGCGGTCTGACAGGTACGCTTCTATCATTCGCAGGAGGTAGGAGGGAACGTGGAACGTATGCTCAAGCGCCCACAGCATGTCGCTCCACCTGGCGGAGTTGAAAGCGTTATTAACGTCAAGCGTGACGAGAAGGACCACGCGGCGCGACCTGTGGTTGTGGTCCTCCGCCCTCCGCACTGCCTCAACTACTTCCTGGATAGCGTCGATGGTAGAACGACCGGATCTGAAGCCGTACTGCTGCGGGGAAAGGTCGCCCGCAGATACGATGGCTTCGGTCAGTCTGATGCGTAAGAGTTTTTCCAACACTTTACCGGCCGTGTTGAGCATACACAGGGGTCGGAAAGAAGAAGGGGTCCCCGGTGCGCTCTTCGCCTTGGGGTTCAGGACAAGGCGCGCCACTTTCCACGACGAGACGAAAACGCCTTCCACCAGACACGCGTTGAACATATCGAGCAGAAGCCTTGGATTCACCTCCGCAGCGAGCTTGAGCACCTCCGCCGGAATGCCATCAGGACCGGGTGCTCTCCTAGGTCGAAGGGATCGGACGGCGGTGGTGAGTTCGTCTTCCCGAAAAATCGGGAAGGCGCCCACCTCTCCGAAATTCCTGAGAGGCCGGACAGGGTGGCTGGGAAACAGTGTGTCGACGACGACGGCCATGGCTTGAGGTTCCATGACCGCAGGTGGTGAGCGAGCCCCTAGCTTCTGGGTTACAAGTTTGTAGCCCATCCCCCAGGGGTCGTTGTCGATGTCCTGACACAACTGCTTCCAGCACCTGACTTTACTCCGGTTGATGGCAGCTCGAAGCTCACGCCGGGTGGCCCTGTGCTCAGCCGATCTGGCGTTTGCATCAGGGCGATTCTTGGCTCGCTGCGCAGCTCTTCGGAGACCAAGGCATCTGGAGGAGAGACAGTGAAGGGGTGGATAAGTGGAGTAATAAATAAAGAATGGAGGGGGGAAGGATGGCCGGAGGGATGGAATGAAGGAATAGTGGTGCCGATTGTCAAAAAGGGAGAGGGAGATAGGGCGGAAGATTACCGGGGAGTGACCCTAATGAACTCCGGATATAAGATATACGCAACGGTGCTGGCCGAAAGATTAAGGAAAGAGATGGAGGAGGGAAAGATGGTGCCAGAGAACCAAACGGGTTTCAGAAAAGGAATGGGGACAATCGACAACATATACGTCCTGAACTTCCTGATAAACAGGGAGATAGAGAGGAAAGGGGGCCAGATGATAGCGGTCTTCGTGGACCTGAAAGCAGCCTTCGACTCGGTGGAGAGGGAGATCCTGTGGGAGGCGCTGGAGGAAAGGGGAGTAAGCGAAGGGCTGAGAAAAAGGATAAAAAAAATGAGAGGCAGGGTGAAGGTGGGAGGTGAAGTGGGAGAAGCTTTTTGGAGTGAGAGGGGGGTAAGACAAGGGTGCCCGCTGAGCCCGCTGCTATTTAACTTAATGACAGCGGACTTGGAAGAGAAGTTGGAAAAAGGAGGATGGAGGGGGATAAAGCTAGGGGAGGGTAAGCTAAGATCTCTTTCCTACGCAGATGATACAGTGCTGGTGGCGAAGGGGGAGGAAGAAATGAAGGGGATGTTAGGGACACTGAGGAGGTACCAAGATCGGAAGAAATTGGAATTAAACGCGGGAAAGACGAAGGTGCTAAGGATGAAGAGGGGAGGAGGGAGAAAGAAGAATGGTGGTGGAAAGGGGAAAGGTTTGAAGAGGTGAAAGAATTCATATACCTAGAATACAAGATCGGCAGAGGAGGGAGACAAGAGGGACAGGTGGAGGACAGGGCGAGGCTGGCAATGAGGGCGATGAGACATGTATGGGGGATTGGGAAGAGAATATTCGGAAGAAGGATAGACGAAAGACTCAGGATGTTTGACGCTTTGGTGTGGACGGTGGCGAGTTATGGAACGGAGATATGGGGATGGAGAGAAAGAAAGGAAATAGAAAGGGTAGAGGAGAGATACTTAAGGTGGACTCTGGGTGCAGACTGGAGAACGCCGGAGTATCTCATAAGACAGGAGACAGGAAGGGAAAAACTAAGGGAAAAAGCTGGGAGGAGGGCCTGGAATTACGAGGTGAAGCTGGAGGAAGGAGGAGGAAGTGGTTGGGCAAGGGAATGTTGGAAGGAAGTGAAGAAGAGAGAAGGGAGAGAAGGAAGGCTGTCGGAGTGGGAAGAGGAGAGGAGGTAATTCTTCAGAGAGAGAGAGGACTGGTGATAGAGGAGGTGAAGGATCTGAGAAGGAGAGGAAAAGAAGGATACGTGGAAATAGAGAGAAGAGGCAAGGAGCGAGAGAGGGAAGAGAGATGGGAGAAGATAAGGATGGGGAGATGCAACAAATGGTACGGATGGGTGAAAGGAGAGGGAAGGGCTGAGTACCTGAGAAAGGGGTGGGGTGAGAAGAGATGGCAAAGGTTAGCAAGGTTCAGACTGGGAAACGAGATAAGGGAGGGAAGACACTGGGAGGGGGATGATGAAAGGGTCTGTAGGATATGCGGGGGGGAGGAGGAGGCTTGGGAGCATGTATGGGAAAGATGTGGTGGAGGGGAGGAAAGAGGGGGATGGCAGGAATTGGTGAGAGAGGTGCTGGCAGTAGACGGGAGGGGAGAGGGGTGGATGAGAGAGTTAAAGGAAAGAAGGAAGGAGAGGGAGGGGGGAGACAGAAGAGAAGCAAGAAGAAGTAAATTAAGGAAAATGGAATAAAGAAAAGCAAACAAGTAAGCAAGGTGAAGGAGAGATAAAAGATAGAAGGGCGTCAGGAAGAAGAGGAGAAGGAAGACAAGACAAGACAAGAGAAAGGGAGAGAGAGGAAGAGTATAGGCTAGATTTAGAATTAGATAGATATAGGTAGAATAAGTTAGGTATAAGAGAATAGAGTAAGGAGGAAGGTGGGCCGTAACCCTAAAGGGATCCGAGGAGGAAACATTACAATTACAATTACAATTACATGAGGTGAAATCATTTTTTGGGAAATTTAGTTAATTAAATATATTTACTTAGCGATAGCATCGCGTCGATGCTGTACAATAATTTGTATTGACTCGCATTTCTTCGATTATAAATACTTCGTATAATGAAGTTTATGTTAACGAGCAAGCTATTCCAAAATCATATCCTCTTCTACTTGGCCTATAACTTTGCATTTTGATGCTTTTTGCTGAGTTTACTTCATTCGTAGAATATTGTTAAGTGCAGTATTGCTTTTATTAAAATACTTGTTTTTAAAGAAATAAGGGAATGCAGGTACCAAGGAATAAATAAGGGAATACTTGAATGAAGGCATAAAAGAATGTAGGAAAATAAAGGAATAAACGGATCTGATTGATATGGTGATATGATGATGATATACGATGATGTGAAGGAATATACAAAATTTTCCTTTAAACGTTACTTCCTTTTAAGAAATATAGTAATAAGAATTATGTATTTATAAAATTTCAAACGTTTTTTAAAGTAGTGATACAAAAAATCATAGACACTTTGTGATGGATTTGACACTACTTTTTTGTTTCATATATGCGAGACGCGCATGCCCGAAAGGTGTCGCGTGTCGTCTCCAGTCCGTTGTTTTGTAAGCTAGAAGTAAGACGCATAAGCGAGCATACGCTATGCACACTTAAATAAGAATAAACCACTTTTACTACTAATCTGTGTCCAATGTCCTACCTCCCACAAGGTTATGGGCCCAGGTAAGCTATGCGCAAGTAAAACCTGATAAGTGAAAGGAGTGGACAGAGGCATACAGAAAAGTACAGAAGTGGCAAAGAAAAAAAAAAGTGAGGTTATGTCGTAGACGCCACGTGTCGGAAAAAGGGCATAAGGAAACATAGTACACCGAGAAAAAGAAAATGGCACAATTAAATGACCGTATAGATAAATTAAACGGCAGCAACTATCGGTCATGGAAATTTAATATGAGAATGGCACTCGTACAACGTGAATTATTGGAACACGTGTCCGGTGATGCTATTGCGCCCGTACCCACAGAGGACAATGCAACCGAGGTTGAGCGTTACAAACGCAAAGAAGAAAAAGCGTTGGCAGCTATAGCCCTAAGTATTGAGCCGGAACACCAGACCCACATTTTGGACTGCACAAAATCGAAGGATGCCTGGGAAGCATTGAAGAAGGTGTATGAGCCGAAATCGCGGCCGAGGATCCTACAATTGAAGAAGCTCATGGTGTCAATAAAACTTGAGCATGAAGAAACAATGACGGCATATTTAAACAGAATAAAGACGTGTAGTGATAGTTTAAAGGAAGCCGGATATGATTCCAAGGATGACGACCTTGCCTATGCTATGCTGTCTGGTTTACCAGAAAGTTACGAAGGAGTTGTGATGGCATTAGCAAATCTGGATGATTCCAAATTTACATCAGCAGAGAGAAAAGGCATTCTACTTAGTGAATACGAGAGGAGAGCAGCCAAGGAGACTGACGGTGCAGAGAACCATAAAGAAGCATATCACCAGACCAAACAGAGGACTCAACAACCAAAAGAACATAGGAAAGAAGAAAGAAAATGTTTTAAGTGTGGTAAACAAGGACATCTTGCTGTAGACTGTTGGAGCAAAACAGGTAATGCAAGAGGCCAGAATAATACACGTAGACCCAACAATACACGTACAGTCAATATGCGTAGACAAAATGATGCGTTTTTGTTAGAATTAAATAATACACAGCTAGATGACACTTGGTTAGTAGATAGTGGCGCGACCCACCATGTATGCAAACATAAAAATTGGTTTAGAAAGTATGAGCCCATAGTTAAGGAGACAATTTATTCTGCGAACAATGATAAAAAGGGTAGCTTAGAAGCAATAGGCATTGGTGAAATAGAAATTATAACCTATGTTGATAATGAAAGTTTTAATGTAACATTATACAACGTGTATCATGTACCTAATATAAGGCGAAATTTATTATCAGTTTCACAAATAGAAAAGAAACATAAAAGAGTGATTATAGATAATCAAAAGTTAAGTATTTTGAATAAGAAAACAAAAAGAAGAGTGGCTGAGGCCTTGTGTAAAGATGGCTTATATATAGTAAATGCAGAAGTACTTAAACCTAATGAAAACAGATATGAGACAAATGTAGCAGGCATAGATAAGTTTAATGAGAGCAAAAAATGGCATGAAAGATTTGGTCATGTAAACTTAGAGAGTATTCGCGAAATGGCTACTAAAAATATGGTCAGAGGTTTAGAAAATGTTAACATTAAAGATATACACTGTAATGGCTGTAGACTAGGAAAGTCGACAAAGGTTCCGAGCAAGAGAATAGGAGAAAAGCGAACGAAAGACGTGTTAGAACTAGTTCACTCAGATTTGTGCGGACCGATGCCGGTAGCGTCGATCGGAGGATCAAAGTATTTCCTAACATTCACTGACGATTACTCGCGGAAAACAACGATATATTGTTTAAAAACCAAAGACGAAGTGACAAAGTATTTGCCAAAATATATAGCTAGGGTCGAAAGGGAAAGTGACAGAAAAATAAAGAAAATACGAACAGATAATGGTTTGGAGTTTTGTAACAAAGAGTTAATAACGCTATTTGATAATTTAGGAATAAAGCACGAACGTACAAACGCGTACACGCCGGAAATGAACGGAATAGCGGAGAGAGTTAATAGGACGTTATTAGACTTAGTACGCGCAATGTTAGAATCAACCAAGTTACCGAACGAATTTTGGGCGGAAGCCTTGTTGTCCGCGTGTTATATCAAAAATAGAGCGATCCATTCAGCAAACGGTGACGAGGTACCCGAAGCAATATGGACAGGGAGAATCCCGAGTGTAAAACATTTAAAGTCGTATGGGTGTTTAGCGTATGCGCACGTACCAAAACAAAATAGACATAAGTTAGATGTAAGAGCGCGAGAATGTATATTTGTGGGGTACTCAAACCAGACAAAGGGGTATAGACTATGGGACCCAGTTAAGCGAGACATCATACAAACTAAGCATGCCATATTCGTGGAAGACAAGATAGGATTTGAATACATTCGGGAAAAGAACACTTACGAAGTATATGACGAGATTAATGTAGGAGAAGTAGAAGACGAAATAGCATGTACAGATGATGAAATGAAGGATGATAAAACGGGAAAACGCGAATGTAGTAATAGTCCGCCAATAAATGAGACACCGCATAGGAGAATCGATGTAGACACGACAAATACTCCAACGAAACGGGTTAAAATAAATAAAAGCAAACGTGGAAAGGTAGTGAGAAATCCGTGGGGTTGTTTAGGCAAACCGAAAGGGGCTGAAATTAATTTGGCAGAAATAATAGAGCCGGTTACGTTCGAACAGGCGATGACATCACCTGAATGCGAACAATGGAAAAGAGCAATGAATGAAGAGTTAGACGGATTAAGGGATAGAGACACATGGGAAATAATTAACAAAATAGATGACATGAAATGTATCGGATGTAAATGGGTATATAAACTAAAAACGGATAGTAAGGGCAATATTGCGAAATTTAAAGCTAGATTAGTCGCTCAAGGCTATAATCAAAAGAAAAACGTAGACTATATGGAATCTTATGCACCTGTGGCAAGCCTAACGACATTTAGGTTAATGTTAGCGATGGCGTTAAGTCAAGGTTGGAAGGTACATCATTTAGATGTCTTACGAGCCTATTTGTATGGGGAACTAAAAGAACAAATATATATGAAACTGCCACCGGGATACGAAGATTCATTCGATAAAGTAGTTAAACTAAAGAGGCCAATATACGGGTTAAAACAATCAGGACGAAATTGGAACAACGAAATTGATAAATATCTGATAGAGAGTGGGTTTCAAAGACTGAGAACGAATAACTGCGTATACGTTTATGAAGAAAGTGTTATACTAATTATCTATGTAGATGATATTGTGATAATTGCCGAAGATTTGAATAAGATTGAACAAACTAAACAGTTACTTGTATCAAAATACGAGATGAGAGACTTAGGAACAGTATCATATTTATTAGGGTTAAATATAACATATACAGAGAATGCTATGAAAATATCTCAGGAGTTATACATTGAAAAATTATTAAAAGAATATAATATGGTCGATTGTAAAACAACCAAAACACCGATAGAGTTAGGTATAAAGCTGTCGTCTAATGATAGTCCATCGAACGAAGTGGAAAGGCAAGAAATGGAAAACGTGCCATATAGACAATTGATAGGGTCATTAATGTATATAGCATTAGCTACGCGACCAGATATATTGTTTACTGTAACCAAATTGGCACAGTTTGTATCAAACCCGGGAAGATTACACTGGACGCAGGCTAAGCGAGTATTAAAATATTTAGCAACCACTAAGGGAAAGAGTTTGATGTATAGACGAGGAAGTAATGAAATAGAAGTATTTAGCGATGCCGATTGGGCAGCGGATACTGACGACAGACATTCGCATAGCGGTATGATATTATTTTTGGGAGGAAATCCGATCACCTGGAAATCAGGCAAACAAAAGTCAATTTCAACCTCGACAATGGAGGCGGAGTATGTAGCATTAGAGATAGCTGTAAAAGAAATAATGTGGTCGAATATGATATTCAGAGAGCTGCAAAGTATGTGTAAGATAAATGTACCCAAAGAACCGTATATAATAAGATGCGATAACAAGTCAGCGATAGACTTTACCTCCAATAGAATAGAAAGATCAAAAACAAAACACATAGACATAGCGTACCACTTAACACGAGAGAAACATGAACAAGGTTTGATAAGACTGATATACGTTTCGTCAAACGACAATGTAGCAGACATGCTGACGAAAGGGTTACCATTTAATGTAATGTCAACACACAACCAAAAGTTAAGATTGTGCGAAACTAAAGAGAGTGTGTCCAATGTGGGGGATTTGTGATGGATTTGACACTACTTTTTTGTTTCATATATGCGAGACG
Source organism: Mimumesa dahlbomi (assembly GCA_917499265.3). Lineage (NCBI taxonomy): Eukaryota > Metazoa > Arthropoda > Insecta > Hymenoptera > Crabronidae > Mimumesa > Mimumesa dahlbomi. The sequence goes on along the minus strand of OU824118.1, from coordinate 567,375 downwards.
CGCATGCCCGAAAGGTGTCGCGTGTCGTCTCCAGTCCGTTGTTTTGTAAGCTAGAAGTAAGACGCATAAGCGAGCATACGCTATGCACACTTAAATAAGAATAAACCACTTTTACTACTAATCTGTGTCCAATGTCCTACCTCCCACAAGGTTATGGGCCCAGGTAAGCTATGCGCAAGTAAAACCTGATAAGTGAAAGGAGTGGACAGAGGCATACAGAAAAGTACAGAAGTGGCAAAGAAAAAAAAAAGTGAGGTTATGTCGTAGACGCCACGTGTCGGAAAAAGGGCATAAGGAAACATAGTACACCGAGAAAAAGAAAATGGCACAATTAAATGACCGTATAGATAAATTAAATGGCAGCAACTATCGGTCATGGAAATTTAATATGAGAATGGCACTCATACAACGTGAATTATTGGAACACGTGTCCGGTGATGCTATTGCGCCCGTACCCACAGAGGACAATGCAACCGAGGTTGAGCGTTACAAACGCAAAGAAGAAAAAGCGTTGGCAGCTATAGCCCTAAGTATTGAGCCGGAACACCAGACCCACATTTTGGACTGCACAAAATCGAAGGATGCCTGGGAAGCATTGAAGAAGGTGTATGAGCCGAAATCGCGGCCGAGGATCCTACAATTGAAGAAGCTCATGGTGTCAATAAAACTTGAGCATGAAGAAACAATGACGGCATATTTAAACAGAATAAAGACGTGTAGTGATAGTTTAAAGGAAGCCGGATATGATTCCAAGGATGACGACCTTGCCTATGCTATGCTGTCTGGTTTACCAGAAAGTTACGAAGGAGTTGTGATGGCATTAGCAAATCTGGATGATTCCAAATTTACATCAGCAGAGAGAAAAGGCATTCTACTTAGTGAATACGAGAGGAGAGCAGCCAAGGAGACTGACGGTGCAGAGAACCATAAAGAAGCATATCACCAGACCAAACAGAGGACTCAACAACCAAAAGAACATAGGAAAGAAGAAAGAAAATGTTTTAAGTGTGGTAAACAAGGACATCTTGCTGTAGACTGTTGGAGCAAAACAGGTAATGCAAGAGGCCAGAATAATACACGTAGACCCAACAATACACGTACAGTCAATATGCGTAGACAAAATGATGCGTTTTTGTTAGAATTAAATAATACACAGCTAGATGACACTTGGTTAGTAGATAGTGGCGCGACCCACCATGTATGCAAACATAAAAATTGGTTTAGAAAGTATGAGCCCATAGTTAAGGAGACAATTTATTCTGCGAACAATGATAAAAAGGGTAGCTTAGAAGCAATAGGCATTGGTGAAATAGAAATTATAACCTATGTTGATAATGAAAGTTTTAATGTAACATTATACAACGTGTATCATGTACCTAATATAAGGCGAAATTTATTATCAGTTTCACAAATAGAAAAGAAACATAAAAGAGTGATTATAGATAATCAAAAGTTAAGTATTTTGAATAAGAAAACAAAAAGAAGAGTGGCTGAGGCCTTGTGTAAAGATGGCTTATATATAGTAAATGCAGAAGTACTTAAACCTAATGAAAACAGATATGAGACAAATGTAGCAGGCATAGATAAGTTTAATGAGAGCAAAAAATGGCATGAAAGATTTGGTCATGTAAACTTAGAGAGTATTCGCGAAATGGCTACTAAAAATATGGTCAGAGGTTTAGAAAATGTTAACATTAAAGATATACACTGTAATGGCTGTAGACTAGGAAAGTCGACAAAGGTTCCGAGCAAGAGAATAGGAGAAAAGCGAACGAAAGACGTGTTAGAACTAGTTCACTCAGATTTGTGCGGACCGATGCCGGTAGCGTCGATCGGAGGATCAAAGTATTTCCTAACATTCACTGACGATTACTCGCGGAAAACAACGATATATTGTTTAAAAACCAAAGACGAAGTGACAAAGTATTTGCCAAAATATATAGCTAGGGTCGAAAGGGAAAGTGACAGAAAAATAAAGAAAATACGAACAGATAATGGTTTGGAGTTTTGTAACAAAGAGTTAATAACGCTATTTGATAATTTAGGAATAAAGCACGAACGTACAAACGCGTACACGCCGGAAATGAACGGAATAGCGGAGAGAGTTAATAGGACGTTATTAGACTTAGTACGCGCAATGTTAGAATCAACCAAGTTACCGAACGAATTTTGGGCGGAAGCCTTGTTGTCCGCGTGTTATATCAAAAATAGAGCGATCCATTCAGCAAACGGTGACGAGGTACCCGAAGCAATATGGACAGGGAGAATCCCGAGTGTAAAACATTTAAAGTCGTATGGGTGTTTAGCGTATGCGCACGTACCAAAACAAAATAGACATAAGTTAGATGTAAGAGCGCGAGAATGTATATTTGTGGGGTACTCAAACCAGACAAAGGGGTATAGACTATGGGACCCAGTTAAGCGAGACATCATACAAACTAAGCATGCCATATTCGTGGAAGACAAGATAGGATTTGAATACATTCGGGAAAAGAACACTTACGAAGTATATGACGAGATTAATGTAGGAGAAGTAGAAGACGAAATAGCATGTACAGATGATGAAATGAAGGATGATAAAACGGGAAAACGCGAATGTAGTAATAGTCCGCCAATAAATGAGACACCGCATAGGAGAATCGATGTAGACACGACAAATACTCCAACGAAACGGGTTAAAATAAATAAAAGCAAACGTGGAAAGGTAGTGAGAAATCCGTGGGGTTGTTTAGGCAAACCGAAAGGGGCTGAAATTAATTTGGCAGAAATAATAGAGCCGGTTACGTTCGAACAGGCGATGACATCACCTGAATGCGAACAATGGAAAAGAGCAATGAATGAAGAGTTAGACGGATTAAGGGATAGAGACACATGGGAAATAATTAACAAAATAGATGACATGAAATGTATCGGATGTAAATGGGTATATAAACTAAAAACGGATAGTAAGGGCAATATTGCGAAATTTAAAGCTAGATTAGTCGCTCAAGGCTATAATCAAAAGAAAAACGTAGACTATATGGAATCTTATGCACCTGTGGCAAGCCTAACGACATTTAGGTTAATGTTAGCGATGGCGTTAAGTCAAGGTTGGAAGGTACATCATTTAGATGTCTTACGAGCCTATTTGTATGGGGAACTAAAAGAACAAATATATATGAAACTGCCACCGGGATACGAAGATTCATTCGATAAAGTAGTTAAACTAAAGAGGCCAATATACGGGTTAAAACAATCAGGACGAAATTGGAACAACGAAATTGATAAATATCTGATAGAGAGTGGGTTTCAAAGACTGAGAACGAATAACTGCGTATACGTTTATGAAGAAAGTGTTATACTAATTATCTATGTAGATGATATTGTGATAATTGCCGAAGATTTGAATAAGATTGAACAAACTAAACAGTTACTTGTATCAAAATACGAGATGAGAGACTTAGGAACAGTATCATATTTATTAGGGTTAAATATAACATATACAGAGAATGCTATGAAAATATCTCAGGAGTTATACATTGAAAAATTATTAAAAGAATATAATATGGTCGATTGTAAAACAACCAAAACACCGATAGAGTTAGGTATAAAGCTGTCGTCTAATGATAGTCCATCGAACGAAGTGGAAAGGCAAGAAATGGAAAACGTGCCATATAGACAATTGATAGGGTCATTAATGTATATAGCATTAGCTACGCGACCAGATATATTGTTTACTGTAACCAAATTGGCACAGTTTGTATCAAACCCGGGAAGATTACACTGGACGCAGGCTAAGCGAGTATTAAAATATTTAGCAACCACTAAGGGAAAGAGTTTGATGTATAGACGAGGAAGTAATGAAATAGAAGTATTTAGCGATGCCGATTGGGCAGCGGATACTGACGACAGACATTCGCATAGCGGTATGATATTATTTTTGGGAGGAAATCCGATCACCTGGAAATCAGGCAAACAAAAGTCAATTTCAACCTCGACAATGGAGGCGGAGTATGTAGCATTAGAGATAGCTGTAAAAGAAATAATGTGGTCGAATATGATATTCAGAGAGCTGCAAAGTATGTGTAAGATAAATGTACCCAAAGAACCGTATATAATAAGATGCGATAACAAGTCAGCGATAGACTTTACCTCCAATAGAATAGAAAGATCAAAAACAAAACACATAGACATAGCGTACCACTTAACACGAGAGAAACATGAACAAGGTTTGATAAGACTGATATACGTTTCGTCAAACGACAATGTAGCAGACATGCTGACGAAAGGGTTACCATTTAATGTAATGTCAACACACAACCAAAAGTTAAGATTGTGCGAAACTAAAGAGAGTGTGTCCAATGTGGGGGATTTGTGATGGATTTGACACTACTTTTTTGTTTCATATATGCGAGACGCGCATGCCCGAAAGGTGTCGCGTGTCGTCTCCAGTCCGTTGTTTTGTAAGCTAGAAGTAAGACGCATAAGCGAGCATACGCTATGCACACTTAAATAAGAATAAACCACTTTTACTACTAATCTGTGTCCAATGTCCTACCTCCCACACACTTCCGGAGCCAGGAAAATTTAAATCTATAGTTGCGTTTGAGATCAAGTATACAAGGTTCTCGCAGCATGTTAGACATTGTTTAAAAACTTGCATATATTGTGGGTAATATTGAAAATGGAAACACATTTGAAGGAATTACCAAAATATTAAACATTTAACTATTGCAAGATAGTGCAGGATTTGTATACGTTTGATTTTTAAATTCTTAATTAAAAAATTATAATAAACATATAAGTGTACAAAAACGATTTAATTACAAAAAAACATCTTATTAAAAATATCTAAATTCTAAATAATTGTTTGCATGAATTGTTGAAGAATGCTTTTGATTTGTAGAACTTTTAGGACTTCAATATGGTCCTATGTAGATCCTTGAAAATGTTTGTCAATTTACGTACAACATCGTCATCGTGTCTTCTAAACGTACCTATACTTCAACAATCTATTTGAAGAAAAAATAGTTTTTTTTGAAATCATGAATTTTTTATTACCGTGGCATCTTCTGATCTAATTTTACAGTATACCTGCAGAAAAATATTCTAATTTCATTGTTAAAATGTGTAGGTAATATCATAACACTGTTATAAACAGATACGGAACAATTTAGAGATTCGATATCCGAGATAGTAAAGTTTCAATGCAATACATGTAACAAAGATTTGTTAACAGTACCGATAACTACACGTTTCGGACAGACCCAAAAATTTGCTTACTTTATCGTGGAAGACCTGTGTTCAATTCGCGAAGTTTGTGAGAGAAACTCCCGAACGAGGGGATTAAGGATCGGACAACACGGGAGGTGATATTCAGCGGGATACGTTTGGTAACGAGAGAGGGCGAGAAATTAACTGCTCCGTTTTGAACTTTTGACCGTTGCCGGATGGCAATGTATTGTACACGGCAAAACGATAACGACAAAGACACAACACTGTACACTTATATCTAAATAAAACTATACAAAATATATAAGGGCTAGTCCCAGTCTTTAAATACTAACACTCAACTCGTCGGCAAGGGCCGGACGAGGATATTACAGTAAATACTTCGCGAAGGCGCGGGAAACAAAAGGAGAATTAATCGGCACGGCCGTTAATTGCGTGATCGCTCAATGACGGATAGACAAAGAGTGTCTTAATTGCCGTTAATTACAAATTAACAGCGGCGAGGACGCCCCCTGGGCGGAGTGACGTCAGGCTTGCGACGCGCTATCTTCTAGCGCTGGCGCACACTCGCTACCCAGAGGTTCGCGCGTCACGACCGTTCGCAGCCGCCGGATGGCGCAGGTAGTCGCGCGAACAACCTGTTTACAGAACAATTTGATTATGTACTAAAAATAAGTTTGTAGAAATTTGAAGAGACGCTTTGACATGTATCGAAGTTCTAGGAACTAAATACCTTTTTACAACAATTTATGCAGCCATTATATTAAATTTATAAATTATTGATAACAGTTTGATATTTTCTGAATTACGTACTAATGCGTGCATCACGAAGGTGTCTTTCTTTCCCTCTCTTTCGTAGAATTATCGTTCTCTTTGTGGTGTGTAACCTACTATGTCTTGGGATATTAACACTGACAGCGACTGCATACTTTGTCTCTATCTTTCCATCGTTCCGTCGCGCTCGCACTAGCCAAACAGACGAACGTGGACCGAGTAAGCATGTGTGATAGCACGTTTGACGATCGAGAAAGGTATCAATGCGGAATTCATCATCGTCCGAATTAGTCTTGCATAAGAGCCCATCTTTTCTTCGTTCTGGCCGTCGCGCTCGCGGTCTCGTACTATGAGCGCCGAGAGTAAGTGCGACGGTTTGTCTTTACCGGCCGCGGCGACTCTTTTATTTTATTCGAAACATTTTTCTAATCATTTTATCGGGAATTTTACACTTATGTCCAATATTTGATCCCATAGTGTCACTGAATTTGAATTAAATATAAATGGAATAATAATTAGATGTTTCTTATTCATTCATTTCGAGTTATGTATATCCCCGTGATTCAATATTTCGCGAAATTTATTCATTATTTACTATATCAATTTATTGAAAACCTATGATGGGATAAAAAATTAGCAAGAAATATTAAATGTCCCATAAAATGATTCGAAATGTTCCGAAGAATATGAATGAACGATCGCGATCGACGAAGGCGCACCAACACACCTGCGCTCGGCCATCGTCTGTGAGCCGCGATCGGAGTGCGAGCGCGACAGACGGAAGAAGGAAAGAGAGGCTCTTATGCGAGAAAAATTCGAACCATAGCGAAAACCGTGTTTGATGCCTTTCTCGATCGACGATCGCGCTCTCACACATGCTTATCCGGCCTAAGTCCGTGTGCCTCGATAGAATGAATGCGACGGAGCGATGAAAAGAAAGAGATGAAGTAGTCGTTATCACTTGGTACTATGCTGCGTCACACGTCAGAGAGTGAAACGAATTATTAGAAAGAGAGGGCACGAAAATCACCTAGGTAAAACAAGCATTAGTGTTGTGGATACCCGCGCGCACCCCGTACCCGCAGTGAAACCATTTATGATGTTGATTGTATTTGGCCAGAGACAAGACCTTGTCTCTTGATACTGATCCTCATTTATTGCTTTTTAAAATTAACATGCCAGTTGATGGGACTCTCAGGTCATCAAATTTAAAATTTATTGTCTACTAATTATTTTGAAATATAAAAGCGAACGACATAATGATAATTTATGTACATAAATATCCTTTTTTTGTTTCAGGTATGTGTGTACGTCAGTAATTCTGTTTTAAAATGTTACGTCGCTAGTAACAGATGAGGAACATCCAAGTAGTGTGAGTAAATGCCTGATACGCATACGTCAAGTAGTACGAGTCAATAGAAATAACGAAACAATTGTTAATTTAGAAGTCCTTAGTTTTCAATATATTTATTAAGGTTAACATTAAAAAGTGCAATGTACACAAACTTTAATGTGTGGAGGTATCAATGCCTAAAAATTGATGTGCATAAAAATTTGATGGTGCTGCATTTTTGAAGGGCAGATATCCACGAGCTTATGCTGTTTATACATTTCAGAGTAATGAAATTGGAACGCTTCGAAATTACAAATCTCTAAAATCGCGATGCGTAAACATTTCAATGCGTGAAAATATTAACGTGCCGAAATTGCGATACCTGCAAACTTCAAAGGACATAAATTTGAAAACGACAATATCTTCATTTTGAATTAATCAATACATTTATTTTTCAAAAGTTTTTAAATCATTGAACCTCCAAAATTAATAAATTAAGAACTATTTAAAAAATATGTTATGTTGAAATGAACACAAGAAAGTATTAACAGTACCTCTTTTCTTAAGTATATCGTCAAATGAATAAATTTCTCTAAAATCCCCATTAAAGTACAAACAAATAACCTTTATGAATTCTTACTTTTAGAAAATGTAAGCAATCTGAATCACGTCACGAGTTAGCATCAATACATTTCTCAGATCGATTACCGCTATGCAATTAAACCATAAGCACACATTATGTGTCCACTCGCGATTTGAACGCACCAAAATGATTCAGTTTATCCAAAGCAACGCCGTTATTTTCCACTAAATTTTCAGATCCTTCAAAGTAGTTAACCTCACGGAACCTCGAACACATCGTAAAACAAACACATGGAACCGAAATGGGTAGCCGATGAATAGATTGATGTGATCCGTTTTCAATCCGTCCGTATATTTCCAAACATTCCTCAGCGCTTGTTGATGCATAGATGTTGAGTCAGTATCTTTTATCGCGTATAGCAGTCTCGGTTAATCCAAGAGTATGTCCTTTGCGATGCATTAATTACTGGGTCGGCGGAGTATTTTATAGCCACGGTGCTGGAAAAATTGAGTTTTATACGAGAAGACGATTACTCGCATGTCAATAGCTCGATCTACTATTTGGTTACATTTTACACGATGCTCATTCGAACTGTGTGCCGACATAATGCAGGAACTTTCCGCGTTTGTTGAATTACAGGTATTAAGCGAATCCCACGTGGCGAACTCGAGTAATCCGGATATTTTGAAGGACCGGCGGAAGTTAATTATTCTGAGCAAAATATACAGGAGTCCAGTGATATTAGTGTTTTTGGAAAACTATATATTGCTTTTTCGTTGTCCTTTGTTTCGACGATTGTTTTGCAGGTGGAATTCAATAAGAAGCTTTTTCGTGTTGTTAATACGGGATTTAGAAATAATTTAACACATGGGTTTTCCAACAAGGTGTTCAATGGTGTGTGTATGAAAAGTATTCACAGCATTAAAATTAGCTTATTATTTTGTTATGTAATATCCCGTGCCGTACTGTAAACAAATGGATTAAAGTTGTATGTGAAATGTTCATGTAAGAGTAAATACATAAAAACACTGTTCCTCCAATGTGTAGAAATTTCAGAATAAAATATTTTTAATTTTAACGTAACTAGAAATATGTATGAAATTATTGCGACTGTTTATTTTAACAGATTTACAAGGTCCCTGTTTACAAAGAAAACACCGCCTAAAGAACGTTTTCTTGCACAGGAATACCTAAAGAAAGCACAATTGAACCGCTCTAGTAATGAAAACAGGTGTTATATAATCAATGTTAATCAATACCGTCTGGAAATGTTCAGATAACACTTGGTTTATTCAACGTACGACAACATTTGAAAAATAGTTTAATACATATAGCACAAAAAGTTATCCGATCACGTGGAAGATAAACTTTGCCGCCCTGCGCAATCTGCAACAATTTTGGGCGAATTTCTTTTTTTACGCCATGGCAGTAACAGTATTACGAATAAAAACCGACGTATATTTTTCGTCAAAATGCGTGTTCTACAACGATAATGATTTGGTACCAGCTACAGAGACTATAAGCACGAATAATCGAAGATAATGAAATATTTGCATCTATACTTTCTTTCAATTTCTTTGAAAATGAAAAAACCAACTGAGGAAATCATCGAAATCCATGAATCATGTTAACGTTTATTCCCCATTTTGTAAATACCGTATATCACTGTACGTGTTTTTGCAACCGTGGATCAAATTTCAACGCGGATATTTTCACAATGAAAGGAATCTCTTTTATTCATTTAAGGCGTTACACCAGTGTAAAATTTTCGAAAAATCGATTTTTTTTTATTAGCTTAAAAGGTACTTTGAACCTTCAAGAATATGAGGCAAAACGTTTTATACCTGAAAACAATTTTTTTGTATGAAATTTTGCGCTTTTCCCCAAGCGCCTCGAACGTCTTTTATGCGACGAACAGCGGTAAATGTAACTTTGAGTGAATTTCATCATAAATCGCCATTACCTGAAGAAGTGTACAAAGCTAACATACCAAGTTATGATAAATTGAGTCGTAATGAGTTGTTAAATCGCGGCTTAGGAGGCTACACGCAGAATAGTAATGAAAGTTTCAATGCTACAGTTTGGAATTTAGCTCCTAAGTCTCGTTCAAGTGGTAAAAACGTCAATGATGGTGTAACTAGTATATTACGAGTTATGAAGGTTTTAGAGATGGATATCGGCTTTCAATCTTATGATTTTTGCCTTGAAAGTGATGCTAAGCGAGTGAAGCAGGCCGAGTTGTTGTTGGCAGGATGAGGCAAAAGCAGCGCGATCCAACATCAAATGTTTAAGAAAAGAGGATCAGGAGAAATTTTTGGACCAGGAGGGGCAGCTTTTTGGTCCTGGGATTGCAGAATAATGTTAAAAAAATTTTTTCAATCGATTTTGTAACTTTTTCACGTCTAAAACTCATTTTAAAACTTTAAATGCGTTTTTCTCGAAACACGATTTTTCAAATCGGCACGCAGCATAACTCCATCAATTTTGCATATTTTCATATGAAATTTTATACACATCTTTGCAACAACATTTTGAAGGGAAACGCGTACGGAATTTTCGATATGTTAATTAGAAAAATTTGTATAACCAAATAACTGCTGTTTTTTTGGCGAAAAAGTGAGTTTTAACTTCAAACAACTGCCAAATATCAAAAAATTCGTATTTTTGAAAATCCGTACGTGTTTCTCTAGCTATACTCATGCACATTAAGAAAAAAATTTTTTTTTGTAATAGTTTCAAAATTGCACGTGCTCTAGTGCGTGCCGTGGAACGCGTTTTTGCCAAAATGTCTCAGGAAAAATATTGTAAAGCTGTCATTTTGAATTACTTTTTGATGAGAAAAATTTTTTTTTGTACTTAAATGTATGCTTAACAACATACTTTAAGAGTTCTTTGTTAGCGCCTTTCCATATTTCCAAAAAAAATTCATGAATATAGCGCTTTTTTTCGGCTGTTACACTGGTGTAACCCCTTAAAGCACAAAATGTTTTAGGCTACAGAGAATCAAAGCGCAGAGATTTCGACGAGATTTGATTTTTCAAATCAAAGAAATTTGTACACGTGGAACTAAGAAATATAGAAATTACTGGGCACTGTGGTGTGCCTGATTTGTCGCACGTTTTATTCTATGTACTAAAAATTTGTCAAAGTCTCAGTTTGAATTACCGCACTTTAAGATTTGAAAGCGTTTCAATTCCTGAGTTTTGAATTATATGCATCCCGAAATTCCAACGCGATGAAATATCTTTTTCTATTAATAAAAATGACATATTTCTCGTTTTATAATGGTGATTGAATAATTACATGAAACGTAGATGAATTTTATAGTGCAATAATTGTTTGCTAATTTTATTATTTTAAGTAGCTAGCCGATTAAGAGTGAATCATCCCCTTTTTCCTTCTACACTTTTCAATTTCAACTTTTCCAAGAAAATCTTGTTAACCGAAAGGGCTAAGAAGTCGCTGGAATGAATAAATCTGCATATATTAAATTTTAACTAAATTTTGAGTACCTGTCTTACTCTATGTTTTTCTTCAGAAAAATTGCCCATCTTCGTAGATAAATCAGATACCACTTTGCAAAGTCTTTCATGTAAATTGGCAAAATAATGAAAGTACAAATTGATTTTGAAACGTTGCAAGCCCTTGTTAAAAACTAGTTTATACTTGAAACTTTTCATTAATGTCATTCTAACTAAAAATTTATAGCAAGTTGGCAAATAACAGTTGCTATCTAAGGAAACTGTACAGTCAAATTATTAAAGACTCGTATGTTTTCGTAGTACTTTTACTCTTTTCAGTTTTTCCATCTCGTCTAATACGTATAATTGGCAAAGTATGAAACATACCTAAGATTCGTATGTTTGTTAAATATTTATAAAATTAATTAGTGAGTTAAGTATAATATAGAACGTAGAAATTATACGTCCTGGGAATTTAAAAATGTAGAGTTGCAGAGCAGAAATTTCAAAATGTAAAATTACGTCGCGTGCCAATTTATAAGCGCAAAATTACAACGTGTTCATAGTTAGAAAGCAGTTTCAATTCCAACGCACTAAATTTCGGAAAGCAAAGTTGCAGCATGTATAAATTTCAAAGTGCCAAGTGTCCGTGCTTTGAAATTTCAAACTGCAGAATTTACTTGACACTAAAAATTAATATGCAACAAGACATATACTTCAAAAATTTGTTTACCAATAACACATTCTGTGTTTTCATCAGACAACTACGTAAACGATGACCTAGGTATCTTCAAGCACAGTTGACCGCGTAATACTTAAAAGCTAATTGCTCTTCGCGTGTCTCACGAAGCGGAAGTTAGATAGTTTCTGTAATTTAGCACATTGCAGACTGAAGATGAGTGCACTCATCTTTTGCTTGCTAAGCGTTGCGGAAAAAAGACAAGCATCGTCATCTAAAAGTAAAATCATCTTCTCTGTCTGAAAAGTTGAGTTTGTCAGCGGTCAATCTTGCTCATCCATAATATGTTTAGCAACATTATACATAACATACTTTTATACACATATGTCTGTACTTGGTACTTCAACAAGTGCACGTTCCGTAAGAGATGTTGGATAAATAGTTTTACAGAATGAACTCTAGAATCGTTTGTACACGAGGCATTTTAGTTTATTTAATTCCGTTGCTGTTTTGAATAATGTAAATACACAGAGTATCGTAAAATTTTCAAATTTCGATGCGAGGCTTTGCAGGTGCCACAAGAAAACGGTCGGCTTCCGGTCGCCTAATTCCTCGTGCTCCAGTAGTCGTCGGATGTTGTGCTCTTTGGAATCCGAGAGACGCTGTATGAGCTCTCTCTTAATCGTCTCATACATATTTGTGACAGGCGGGTTGTTAATAATGTCGATCATTACGTCAGCGTACTTATTTTCCAAGTTCGCACTGACGTAGTGGTACTTGGTCGAATCCATTGTAATCCCGGACAAAACGAACTGCGATTCCAACTGTCGGAACCACGTTGTTGGGTTTTTCTCCCAAAACGGTGGGACTCGGATTGCCACGCGCGTGACTTCTGGCAACGGAACGCTGTCCCCCGCACTCGGTACAGCTCGAGACGTACGCGGTACATCAACTGTAGCTTGTTGGTCAGTCATCTTGGCGCGAGATATTCACTCGAACACACACGTTAACGTTAACGAAACCACAAAAACTTGCGCGTTGCTGATCCGCGGAAAAAAGAGGCGTTCTCTTAAAAAAAATGTTTCGTTGCGATGCGAAAATGAACCACGGAATCACGTCGGGGTCACCAATGTGGGATACGGGTGTTCGTTGAAGAAGTAAGTAAGCGGTAAAAATACTTTTCTTTATTCGCTGTTGCTGTGGTCGCGTCAGGGATGAGACTAAGAATGCTTTTAGGCATGGTGCGCACGGCACGTACAATAATACGTGTGCCGCCACACCTCGTAAATTCTACTCCTTGAAATTTGTTAAATTTCCAAATTCTGACGTCTTGAAAATTCGATGACATGAAATGGTTAAATTTTCATATTTCTACATTTCCGACAATGTCAATTTAAAGAAATTTCAGTAATTAATATGATAAGTAGCCTTTATCGATTCCCCTTGGGGTTACAATGGCCTCGTCTCTCTTACTCCTAAATATTGTACATTCTCCTTTCTTACTCTATCTTAACCTAACTTCTATGCTCGTTCGTCCGTCCTCCCTCCACTCCTCGTTCGCCCCTACTTTTCTTCCTTCTCTCTTTCTATTCCTTTCATCCTCCCTGCCTCTCTTCACCTCTTTCTCCATCCTCTCTATCCATCTCATCAACTCCCTCTTTTCTCTCTTCTACCTCTCCTCCCTCCTCTATTTTCAAATCCTCTACGTCCTTTTTTGTTCTTTCCTCCACCCTTCTTATTAATTCTTCCTCCTCCTTCTTGCCTTCCTTCTGTATCTTCCTGATCTCCTCTTTTATCTCCTCTATCTCTCTCTCCACACTACTCTTTTTGTCTTCCCCCCTTCGCCCCTCCTTCTATTCAACCCCTGGTTCCCTTATCATCCCCTCCCCCGTCTTCCCCGGCGATCTCATTGTTTTCTTGCTTTTCCTAAGTCCTTCCCTCCCTTGCTCTTCCAATTCTTCCTCTCTCTCCTCGTCTCTCTTCCTCTTCATCAGGCACTTGTTCATCAGTTCATCAGTTCTGTGCTTGCCGCACTCCCAGTACTTTCCTTCCTCTCTCTCCCTATTATCTCCATTCTGCTGGACCTGCCTCTACCCTTCCACCACTCTTCTTCGCCCTTGCTTATTTATATACCTGTTACGTTACATTTTGGACATCAAGCTTCGTAAAAAGCGGGCCACCAAGTACATTTAGTCGAGCACTAAACAGATTTATTAATTAAATGAGGAGACATCATTTTTTGCGAAATTTAGTTAATTTAATATATTTACTTAGCGATAGCATCGTGTCGATGCTGTACAATAATTTGTACTTGCTCGCATTTGTTCGATTTCAGATACTTCGTATAATCCAGTTTATGTTAACGAGCAAGCTATTCCAAAGTCACATCCTCTTGTACTTGGCCTATACCTTTGCATTTTCGATGCTTTTTACTGATACATATTGTCAGTAATATTGAAAAAGAAAACACATTTTAAGGAATTAGCAAGGTAATAAACATTTAATTATTGCAAGACAGTGACGGTTTTGTACGTTTGGTTATTAAATTCTTAATTCGAAAATTATAATAAACATAGAAGTGGACAAAAATGGTTTTATGAGAACGGGGTAAATTTAAAATAACGGTTAGTGTGAATTGCTGAAAAATGTTTTTAACTTTTAGAACTTTAATTTGGTCAAATGTATATCCTTGTAAACATTTTTCGATTTACGTATAACAACGTCATCATGTCCGTTAATCTTACGTATATTTGAACGACGGGTTTGAACAAAAATAGTTTTTAAGTAACATCATAACACTGTTACAAATAGATAAAAAAACAATGTTGGATTCCGGGATCGAAATCAATTTCAACACCTTTTTAATAATCAACTAAACCGCAGATTTATTTTCCAACTACAACTTTCTGTCACTAGGAATCGGCGATGCGTTCGAAAAAGAGTCTACTACAATACTGATTGGTTTCTTAAAGTCTAGGATATATATATACATTGGGAAAATTGTGTGGAGGTGGAAAAGAGTGTAGTGAATCATGTTGTTTTGCTGTAGTATGAATGGTTGTTGTTATGGTCAAGATTACTGACCATTGGGTCACTAATCCTAAGCGAGTCACAGTGTTTTGACCATCGCGGTGACTAAACGTGTCCTTACAGGACGTCTTCAAATATTACAGTATGAGTCATGGGATTGGTGATCCAACAACAATTTGGAGATTCAATAGCCGAGATGGTAAAGTGTCGATACGATGCATGTAACAAAGATTATTTAACAGTGCCGGATAACACGATAAAAAAAATTTGCCTACTTTTTCTTGGAAGACCTGGTTACAGAACAATTTGATTATGTACTAAAGAAGAGCTTGTAGAAAATAAACACATTAATTATTGATAACACTTTGAAAATTTCCGAATGACGTACTAATGCGTGCATCACGAAGGTGTCTACCTTTCCCTCTTTTTCGTAATAATTCCTTCTCGATGTGGCGTACTATGTTTCCGGATATAAACAACTGACAAAGACTTCGCTTTGTCTCCATCTTTCCGTCGCTCCGTCGCGCTTGCACTAGCCAAACAAACGACGCGACGTGGCCACGCAAGCATGTGTGAGAGTGCGTTTAACGAGAAAGCAATGCGGAATTCAACATGATTCGAATTTTTCTAGCATAAGGGTCTCTCTTTCTTTGCTTCTGTCTGTCACGTTCGCACTCCGAGCGCAGCCGTAGCGACAGCCGAGAGTAAGAATTTCGGTGCGTCTTCGCCAATCGTGGTCACTCATTCATTTTATTCTAAACATTTCTAATTATTTTATCGGGAACTTAAGTAATATTTATATTCAGTATTTTTAAATTTATTTTTTATTCATTTGAAAAAAAGTTGGCGTTTAATCTGTTTTAAGCGTATTGTTTCGATATATTGTTAAGCCTAAGTTTCAAAAATCAAATACATTTTTTCTACAATTTAGGAAACCATTATGTTAAATTTATAAATTATTGATAACACTTGAAGATTTTCTGAATACCAATAAGCGACTCTTGTATTTGATCCGAAACAAGACTTTGTCTCTTGATTTTTTCCGGCATGTCTCAAACAGATTACACAGAAAAATCTACGTTATCAGCAGCAAAATTATCGTCGCATGGTATGAAGCAAATGTTAGGGTTTGACACCGGGCTGCGTGACAGGCTGGAGATGAACATGGAGATGGAGAAGGAGGAGAGGAAGAAGACGACGTTTCATACAAAAACCTCGACTTTTTAGATCAAAATATCTCGCAATTGGCTTGATGGATCTTCTCATAGTTAGGCTTAAATTACCCGGATGGACGTCCCCTACAAGAATATCACCATAGTTTGGGGGAAATATGCGGATTTAATGCCGTTCGAATACCCCGAAAACCTCGATCTAATTTCTCCGGAAAAGAGTAGTTTAGGTCTATAAGTCGGGAACTCTTGTACTTGGCCCGAGTCAAGACCTTAACTCTTGATATAACAAAATTGGCATAATCTCTATTAAAGAGAAATTCTGAAATCTGTGCACGAATGTATTTTTAGGCACGTGTACCTGTTTAAGAGGCTATCCTAGTGTGACATGCGAAAAATTAGGCGATTTTCTAGAATTTATAAAATAAAAACTATTGCATCAAATTTGTTCAAACTTAGAGGATATATTCTTGTATATGTTGACTTATTACCCGAATTTTTTTAAGTAATCAAATTTAAATTTGGCAGACTTATGCGCAATCTGCCTGGGGTAAAAAAAAGTTGCTGAGCTGCTGACAGGATTGGCGCCTTCAGAGTGCCTGAAATCAAAAAATACAAAATGCCTGTTAAACTAGAAGATATTTCCCCTACAATGAACCGCGGATTTGAAAAAATATTAAAAATTGACAAAATGGCGAAGTATTGAAAAAAATTTTGAATTTTGCCCGAAAAATTGGCCGTCTTTTACATGGCAAATTGACAATTTTTGTCCTAATTAAAAACTGGCGGTTCACTATATAGAAAAACATGTACTGAGTATGCTCAAAAAATTTCAAGATCATTCTGTGATTTGTATTCGAGTTAGAGTGTCAGCAAATTTTAGAAAAGTCGTTCTGAGAAAAACACGTTTAAAGTTTTAACTACAGATTCTTTCTTACAATTAATCTGCTATCCCAGGCCCGTATAAGGAACCTTCCTCTTCTTCGAAAAGTGCCTGCTGGGCTGTAGCAGCTATCCTCCTAGCTGTCCGAGCCCCTTTTGAACTCTCTTCATAGCGTTTCTCGGCTAGCCGGATTCTGCTCTCATCGCGATGTTCGGCATATTCTTTGGCCGCAGAGCCAATGATTACTCCCATAACTTGCATGGTTCTTAAGATTGTTTGAAAACCATCATTAAATATATTTACTGCGAAAAAATTTCGCAGTTGTATAGTTTTCACACCGCTGTGGAGGTGCGTTGGAGCGAAGTGCCAAAGCAAGCCATTAAAGCTTCCATTGTTGTTCTGAGTGTTGCTTGCTTTGCACCTGTCTAATAATGCTCGTCGGCTCAGATCCGTATACACTGGCTTTAAAACTTCTTGAATTTGTGGATTTAGCGGAAAATTATCGTGTTGAAACCTTGCCATATCTAGGCTTTCGGTCTGCGCACAACGGTATTTACACCAGCTCTCCGCGCCAGCCGGTCAGTTGTCGTGCATCGGATTTTTCTCTATTGAACTCAAGTGAAAGTCTGTAGCCCAAATTGCGTGGTACATAGCATCTACATCATCTTGATACCTGGTGATAGCCAGATCGAGTATTTCTGAAGCTTATTGATGATGGCAATGGTTAATTTCACCATATCTTTACTTTTTCTGCCTATGGTTGGCGACAGTCAGTGCCTAGATTAAAGATGCCACCCCCAATCATCGATGAGCGTGAGAAACTTTTTCTTTTTGAAAATGCGTCACTAAAGAATTTTTGTCCTCCGAACAACGGCGCTTCGAGAGCTGCCATTTCAAAACTATTTTAGATACAACTTTAAAACTTTAGGATGTCATTCTAGACATAATAAACTATCAAAAAATGAAAACAAAAAATTCGATTTAAAAAAATTTCACACTAGGATAGCCCTTTAAAATTCATTTGAATCTGTTGAAGATTTTTTATGATTAATTTATAATTATTGCGAATTACAGTGAAGTAAGTTTATTTAATTTGTCTGCTGAGCATAGAAATTTATAATTTCATTTATAAGCGATAACGTTGCTGCGCTGAAATTTCTACTCGTCGTTATTCTTACACTCGCTCGAAATATTGATGGTGTAAAAATTCTAGTCAGGTCTGATCCCTTAGTTGAATAACTGAATTAACATAGAAACTTTAAGAAAACAATGAAAATAAGCACAACAAATTTGATACACGATACATATAAAATTCACTATGAAATATGAATAGATATACTGCGTTTTCCCAATCAATATTTCGACTTTATTTGTTCACCAAATCATGTATGTATGTACATTAGGGTGGTCGATAAAAATTAAATCTTTTGCGACGCCCCCCAAAAAGCTTCCTTATGATGCAACAACACAGGGGAATTTTTCTCTTCTTTTTAAATTAACAACAACACGTGCCTCGAGACGATCTAAGTTAATTTTTGGTATAAACACGCTTCAGTACCAATTGTGGATCTGACCGCTTTATACGAAGCTTGATGTCCAAAATGTAACGTAACAGTTATTTGTACTCATTTCTAAATTAACAAATTACGAACCCGGATGCATCTGAGTGGAAAAATTTAACAAGTTAACAATCTGGATGTGCTGAGAGGAAATTACACATACATATTGCGATGTGTTTGTACGATTTATGATAACATAAATTAAAAAGAAACGACATGAGATATTTAGAGGATTTTCATTCTGTACAATAAGAAGCCCACTTTATACTGTGATTTAACAACTCTCTTTTAATGACGAACATCCCGAACTATTTAAGCTTCGGGGAGTTGATACTACAGGTATTTTTCACCATCGAACCTTCTTAAAAAGGGAGCTACCAAGTACAGTAATCCAGCAGTAAATAGATTTTTTAATTAAATGAGGAGAAATAATTTTTTGTAAAATTTAGGTAATTGAATATACAGGGTGTCCCAGTTCCCAGGACGCTTATGGCACCTTTGGATAGCTCAGGTAATTCTAAGATAGGGAGTATTATTTTCAACGCCCCATCACAATCCGTGGCCGAGTTATTAACGAAAAACGACAGCCAATCAGAGGGCTCCGTTGGGCGCGGCAGCGCGACAGTTCCTACTGGTACAAGTTAATGTCTTGTAGTAGTAGTAGTAGTAGTAGTAGTAAGTGGTTGGGAAGGCCGGGTGGGGGGGCGGTACCCCTCACCAATACCTTGGGTGAGTTCACACCGACTAGAGGCTTTGCTGACCTTATGTTTGGCTCTATGACATCCAGTTACTCCAGGAGGCACATAGCGCAAATTCGAACCTCCGTGTTTCACCTTCCGACAGGGACAAGACTCTAAATAACCTCCTAGCTGCCATGCTCCCTACTTTGTTAGCTGATGGCCGAAGGCCGTGGTTTACGTCGGGCAGCTTGGTGTTGTGGTTATTCAGGTAGCCGTTTCTGACAGGGAGCTCTTTAGGAGTCACTATGATCCTATTTGTTCTGTTAGGAGATTGTTCGTTGAGAAGCGAACACATCCCCTAACCCTAGCACCTCTTTGAGTATAGCTCTACCTCTTAGATTTGAATGTTACATGTCCGGGCTTCTAACACGAGAGTTTCGTGTTGTATTGTTGATATTGGTTATGTCCCCCCCCCCCCCTACTTTTTTTTTTTTTTTTGAGGTTGTGAGGGCTGATGACAGACAGGAGTGACTACCTTGAGAGGTGACAAGTCACGGGGCCGATCGGTGATTCAGCAGACTCCGTGACTGTCGGTCTTGGTTTTCTCTATGTCTAGAGAGAGGTTATAGTTGGCGACGTGACGTCGTGTTAAGTTGTCACTGGCTTACAGTGAAGTTTACTTGCTTGTTAGGCAGTTTTTGCATTACCAATACTAATTGTTGTATTGGTAATTTATGGGTAAGTTAGCTGTTCCTGGGACAGTTAGTGGTCGAGCTTTGTGCTACAGTTTATCTGGTATTAATGTTTGATTTTTGTTGCTGAACACGGAAAGTTTTGTTTCCGGGGGAATTACCATGTGTAGGTGGTTTGTGGTATCCATTGTGATTTCTTTCTACTGGCTAAGTCAGTGGTTACTGCATCAGATGTTTGATGGATAAATTTGTCTCTTTCTCCTTATTTAGGCGGCAGAGCAGGTTTTTGTTACCTTTTAAGGTTCGTGAAATGGATTAACTTTCCGAAGAAAGTTCCATATCGCACTTAGTTCCAGGTCTTGGATCTCGTCCTCCGGTACAATGAAAGTGCCTAGTGTTTGGTTTCTTATGTTTAAGAATGCTTCACAGTTGCTGATGATGTGAGTTGCAGTTTCTTTTGCGTCCGCTCGGTTGCAGTGGGTGCAATATGGGGAGTCTATTCTGCCTAGATGGTAAAGCATATTGCCCAGGTGTCCGTGTCCTGTCAGTATTGTTGCCAGTTTTTTAACTTGACTTTTGTCATGTTTTAGTAGATCTCTGGTTCTGGATGGGTTGATTTTCTTTCCTAGAAGGATTTTGGCCTGTTTACAGTCAGTTGCCTTATCCCATGCTTCCTCCATTACAGTTGCACTTCTTTTCCTGAGGAGTCTTTTGAACGTGGCTAGTGCAAGGCCGGTGGTTGCTTGTTTTGCCAACTCGTCTGCTTTTTCGTTCCCTTTTACTCCCCTGTGGCCTGATACCCAGGCCAGGTTAACCTTGTTGCCTCTGGAAGCTAGAGTATTCAATTTCATATAACAATTATGTGTTAGTTTTGATGTGAATACTGGTCGTTCAATAGCAGTGAGGACTGATTGACTATCGGAGCATATCAGTATTCTCTGATTGCAGGTGTTACGGTTTAAAAGGTCTGTCACACATCCAGTGATGGCTGTGGTTTCAGCTTGGAAGATTGTGGATCCTCCTCATAGAGTGACGAAATCGGAGAATCTGCCATCTTCCGTAGTCCAAGACGCTCCTACCCCTGTATCTGTTGTTGGCGACATGCAACTAAAAAGACGCTGGAGAATACTGGGGAGTATCACGTGTAAAGAGAAAAGTGAAGACACAACGCGTTAAAATCACACTCGAACAAGCGTTTATTATATAGAACAGAAATCACTTATAAAATTAATCGTCGTTAACTTAATTACTCACTATGCCGAGAACGTAAGGAAGGAAGGAGGAGGGCCGAGGCGGATGCCTCGGTGAGCCTCGGAAAGATGGAACACGACACAAGATCCACGTCGTACAATGGATTCCGGTGTGGAATCGAGGTCCTTCACAAGGTGCACGCGGGGATACGCCACCAAGGACCTAGGAAGGAACGGAAGTTTCTTCACCGAACATGGATGCCGACGGCAATCCTCAAGGAAGAAACGCTATAGGAAACACGCCATGGCGTGTGGAAGGCGAAAGCACGCGGAGACGCGCGTAAACACGTACGCACGAGAGCAGCGCAGGAAGAAGACTCAGACCCTCCACGGCTTCGCGAAACAAGGGCCTGAACATAGGCGAGTCTGCTTAGTACGCAGTAGCTATTGGCGAATCGGCGCCTTCTAATGAAGCGTCGCGCGAGCCAATAAACAAGCAGGTGTGACGGCAGGGATCCGCGAACAGCGACAAACGTAATAATTTCAACCATACCGCTCGGTAAGGTAGTCCACTACCCAACATCTGTAACCGAGCCATCAGTATACCATACCTGATCGTGTTCCCTCGGTGGCATATTATTTTCCTCCCAGTCCTTCCTGGTGGTGTGAATTCGGCCGAATTTTTTGCCAAATTCGTATTTCGCTGTCATACTGTCGGATGGTAGATATTGTGTACCTTCCAATATGGGCCCTGCTGTTTTCAGGATGTTGGCATGCGAGCGAGTGTCTTTTGACTCCGTCCACAAGCCCCAGGTGTTGATTCTATGCGCCGTCCTGATGGCCACCTCTGTGGCTTTGACATTTAGGGGTACTTCATTTAGAAGAATCTCCATGCTTTTGGTAGGCATTGTTTTTATGGCTCCCAGAATTTTTCGTAGGGCCTTGTTCTGTATGGAGCTCAGCTTCTTGGCGACCGTGACTTGATTAGCCGTACCCCACCATATGACTGCTCCATACAGAATGAGGGGTCGTACGACAGCGTCATACATCCATTTTACTATATTGGGTTCCAGGCCCCAGGTTGGTCCTACCGCTCTGCATAGGGAAGCTAGGTAGTTGTTTGCCTTAGATGTTTGCTTACGGATATGTTTACCCCATCGTAGGTTAGGCGTGAATTGGAGGCCCAGATATCTAATTTCCTCTTTGAAATCTATTTCTTGGTTATACATTTGTAATCTATTCACTCTCTCTTGGTTTCTTTTGCGAGTGAAGATCATCGCCTCAGTTTTCCCTGGGTTGACCGAGAGTCCGGTGTTTTCGCACCAGTCTTGTGTTATGTCGATAGCTAATTGAATTTTGTCTCTTTGTGCCATTAAAGAGCCACCACAAGCTATTATTGATATGTCGTCCGCATAGACTTGTGTGTCTACTTCACATTCCTCTAAATTTTATATTAGAGAATCAACAGCGAAACACCATAGCAATGGTGAGAGTATTCCCCCCTGTGGGCAGCCTTTGGGAGCCACACCTCTGATTGATGTGTTGCCCCTTGTTGTTTTGATATGCCGGTTGCTCAGCATTTTATATATCCACCTGCATATTGTGGCCGGGATTTCAACATCTTTCATGCCTTGAATAATGATGTGGATTGGTGTCGTGTTAAACGCACCTTCAATGTCTAAAAAGCAGCCTACGGCGTATTTCTTGTTAAGAACAGCCTTTTCAATTTTGCCTATAAGATTATGTAGGGCTGCTTCTACTGAGTAGCCGGCTCTGAAGGCATATTGGGCCTTATGGAGTGGTTTAATCCTTAGATATTCCTCTTTAATCCTTCTATCAATCAGCCTCTCCATGGTTTTCAGCATGAATGATGTGAGGCTGATTGGTCTGAAGGATTTCGGAGAATTTCGGATTCCCTCCCAGTCGGACGGGAAGATGTTCAGCGCTACGCAGGCGCGAACAATTTTGGTCAGTGGACCTTTGAGAGTGTCAATTCCTTTTTGGAGGAGGATCGGCGTTATATCATCCGGTCCTGCAGCCTTATGTGGGCTAAATGATTTTATGGCCCATTCTATCCTTTCAGTGGTTATTATATTGCTTGCTAGCTTCCAGTCGGGTTGCCATTTGTCCCCCGTTACTGGTGCTGCAATATCATCTTTGATTCTATTTAGGGCTGTTGAGATGTTATGGCTGTCTGTATCTTTACAGAAGCCCGGGAAGTGTTCTTTCGTTAACAATTCTAGTATCTGCTCGTTGCTAGTTGTATATATGCCTTGATCGTTTTTCAAAGCCCCAAGTTGTTCATGTGCATTTTTTGGCAGTATTTTATTTAATCTGACTGATTCTAGGATAGTCGATATTTCTTTGCAATATTTTTTCCAAGATTCCCTTTTTGCTTTTATTATCTTATTTCTCAATAGATTCTTATCTTTCCTGAAGTTTTCTATATCTGTTATTCTGCCTGTGTATTTTGCTTTACGCCTTAATTTTTCGTTGTTGGTTAGGTGTTCAGCCAATTCTTTGCTCCACCATGGGGCTCGTTTTTCTTTACCCGGTTGTCTTGCTTCACAGCTACTTTCTAGTACTGTTTTTATTGCTTTGTTTGTGAACTTTATTGCTTCGTCAATCTCAACCTGGTTCCCATATTTGGTGGGGAATTTTTTCATCTCTGTTTTCATCGTTTCTTTGTAAACCTCCCAGTCTGCATGTTTGGTGCTCTGTTTCTGTGTAGAGATATTACTAATGGCTCCTGAAATATTGGACAAGATAAATCTATGATCTGACATGGAGTTTGCAGGTCAGACTCTCCAGTTTCTTATGTGTGCTCCTATGTCTGGTGTACACAGTGTGATGTCTAGTACTTCGCTACGTACTGTGGTAATGAAGGTGGGTCTATTTCCTTTATTTAAGATTGTTAGATCTGTTATGTCTATAAAGTCTTTCAGGCTAGTACCTCTGCTGTTAGTGTCGGTGCTCCCCCAGCTGGTGTTCCTTGCGTTGGCATCGAGGCCCAAAATTAATTGGTGATTTTTGTCATCCTGTCTTGTAGTAGCGGGAGTGTTTATGCGGCCGCGTCAACGGAGCCCTTGAAAGGGATACAGACCGAGCACTAACACACTTCCTCGAAAAATGTATCGATGAGTCTGTCACTGGGTCACCGAAAAAAGGTCTAATTTATGACATTACCTCTTGCGCGTACCCTATGGAATTGCACCGCTAGCACACCATCGGTTTACGCTGCAAACTTTACAGAACACCGCACAATAAATTCACATTAAAAAAAAAGACCGTTGCCTGATAATTTTCACCTTAGATTTGATTAGATTATTATAAAGAATGTATGCACTCGTACACTTGTTCCATTTGTTCAGCGAAAGGAATAGATTCTTCATCACCGAGAAAGTTTGATTATTAATCGATTACCAATACATCCGAAATTACGCGAACTTCACTCCGGGCTGACTTTTTCGTCTTTGCACTTCCAACGTTTTTGATTTTCTACACAAATACGTTTCCTTCGTAATGATAGATTTCTTCTTAGTGACTCGTAGAACTGTTCAGTTCGGCAGAAAAAATAATTCTGTATTTCTCGGGGTCGTCTTCGTGTATCGGAACGTCCCGTTCCCCTCTTTGCTTTCATTTCGCCCTTTGGCGTACTAGGATGGTGGGACGTACGGACGGAATGGATGTTTTAAAAATTTCCACAATCGCTACATTTGGCGTCGAGGTTTTCCATGTCGAACCGCTGCATGTGTTGTGGAGAAGACCAGAGCTCGTCACTGGAATTCTTAACAGCGCTTTCATTGTTACGTTTCGGGTTTCAGCAGCATCTCACAGAAATGTGTTGGAGCGATACCAGACCGTTTCCTCGACATTTTTATAACAGGAAACATACGGTCGCGGCAGCAATATGTTCTCTGCGGAATATTATTAACTTACCGAATACGCTTTTTTTAGGGCCACGCGTACATTCAACGTGGGGACATCAAACAGATCGATTAAATTATCGGCTCCTTTCAGGACTACTCATACTTTCAACGTAGATTGACATTGTGGTCTTCTTCTGTGGACATCTGTTTACTGTTACTATTCTTTCGGTAACAGACATCTCTCCTTCGCTACATCTATTCTTCGGAAAATGTATTTGTGTGGAAAATGGAAAAGGTTGGAAGTGCAAAGACGAAAAAGTCACCACGAAATGGAAACCGCGTAATTTCGGATGTATTGTTAATCGATTAATAATCAAACTTTCTCGTGGGTGAAGAATCTATCTCTTCCGCTGGACAAATGGAACAAGTGTGCAAAAGCATACATTCTTTATAATAATTTAATCAAATCTAAGGTAAAAATTATCAGGCAACGGTCATTCTTTTCAATGTGAATTTATTGTGCAGTGTTCTGTAAAGTTTGCAGGGTAAACCGGTGGAGTGCGAGCGATGCTAGTCCGTAGGATGTGCGCAAGAGGTAAAGTCATAAATTAGACCTTTTTTCGGTGACGCCGGCAAGTACAGTGACCCAGTGACATAGACTCATCTATACATTTTTCGTGCTAGTGTGTTAGTGCTCGGTCTGTATCCCTTTCAAGAGGCCCGTTGACGCGGCGGCATAAACACTCCCGCAACTACAAGACATTAACTTGTAACAGTAGGAACTGTCGCGCTGCCGCGCCCAACGGAGCCCTCTGATTGGCTGTCGTTTTTCGTTAATAACTCGGCCACGGATTGTGATGGGACGCTGAGAATAATACTCCCTATCTTAGAATTAACTGAGCTATCCAAAGGTGCGATAAGCGTCCTGGGAACTGGGACACCCTGTATTTATTTAGCGACACTATTGTCTCGATGCTGTACAATAATTTATTTAGCGACACTATTGTGTCGATGCTGTAGAATAATTTGTACTTGCCCACATTTATTTCATTTCAAATACTTCGTGTAATGAAATTTATGTTAATGAGCAATCGATTCCAAAGTCACGTCCTCTTGTACTTGGCCTATATCTTTGCATTTTGTATGCCTTTTCGTGGATTTCACTTCATTCGTAGAATTATGTATACTTGCAAACTGCAGTATTGTTTCCATTAAGATTGTCAGGTAATGAACGGAACGCAGTGGAGGAATGAATGGTTTATTACAGAGAATTAAGGAAAGTTATTAATACGGTTGACATGTACGAGTTATGGAAGGCAACTATCTGGACGCCGAGAAACAAACAAAAGTATTGGCTACGCCAAACATCGCCGGCGATCGATTACAACCGATTATCGATTACATCCAACTTCGGATTTCCAACACTCCCCCTAATCGGTTGTGAGGTTAATACATTTTTTTTCTACATCTTATAATTTGTACAAAATACAATTTTTACATCTTACTTACAAGGGAGCGTACCCAAGTGTCCCGAGCCGATTTTAATGAAACTTCGTACGTTTATTAAGCACGAGAAAATAATCGATACGTATTTTTTTATACATGCCGAATCGCACGTTTAAGGGGTGAAAACACCCTTCAAAGTTACCCCAGAAATGTGCTAACTCGTAAACTATCGTAGATAGAAAAAAATTTTATAGGGAAAAGTTTCATAGTTTTTGGCATACACAAGGAATATGTTTACAAATTGTTTAAAAAATTATTTGTTTACGAGTTAGCACATTTCTGGGGTAACTTTGAAGGGTGTTTTCACCCCTTAAACGTGTGATTCGGCACGTATAAAAAAATACGTATCGATTATTTTTGCGTGCTTAACAAACGTACGAAGTTTCATTAAAATCGGCTCCGGACACTTGGGTATGTTCCCTTGTTAGTAAATAATTTCGGTTGTGTTTTTCTTTGGTTAATGGCTTAGTGAATATATCCGCGATCATATTAGCTGTCTCTAAATATTCCATGGCAATTTTCTTTCGCTCTACTAATTCGCGTGTAAAGTGATACTTAATATCAATATGCTTACTACGTTTATGTAATATCGGGTCTGTGGCTAATCTTATTGCACTCTGATTATCACAAAATACTCTAATTGAAATCGATACACAATTATCAAAACCCATATTATGTAACAATCTTTTAATGTAAACGATCTCACACGAAACCTCTGCTAATGCCGCATATTCGGCCTCCATTGTTGATAACGCAATCGAAGGTTCCTTCCTTGACTTCCAACTAATCGGGCCTTTTGATAACATTAGCACGTTTCCAGTACAAGACCTTCTGTCGATAGTATCTTCAGCCCAGTCGGAATCTGTAAAAGCCTTAAGATTATGTATATTTTTACAAAATAAAATTTCATAGTGAGACGTTCCCTTTAGATATCTCAAAACTCGTTTCGCTAGAGTCCAGTGCACTTTACAGGATTTGAACAGAAACGACTCAATGCGCTTGCTGCAAAAGCATTATCTGGTCTTGTTACATTTGACAAATATACCAGGCCACCAATTAATTCTCTATATGGTCGTTCCTTCATTTCTTTTCTTTCTTTCTTGTTACGAGCCGGGCTGGTTTCTAGAACGTGGCCGGCGAGCGTTATGGAATAGACGCGACGAGACGTTAGTTTCGTCGCTTCCTTGACCTAACTGTAGCAGGGGGTATCGTACGTCAATGGTAGTGGGAGCTACAAATCGACGTATGATCTAGGAAATGATATTTAATTCAACCCAGATGAGCCTACGGCATAAACCGTAGGGCGCTGGCCTTGAATTGAGGTAAGGAGAGATACAACCCAGATGAGCCTACGGCATAAACCGTAGGGCGCTGGCCTTGTATTGGAATGAGTGAAATCCAGACCCAGATGAACCTACGGCATAAACCGTAGGGCGCTGGCCTCCAGAGCGGTTAGAATTGAGGATGAATGAATCCAGATGAGCCTACAGCATGAACTGTAGGGCGCTGGCATTCACTCAGGTGCGAACGGATTTCAGGAATGACACAATCCAGATGAGCCTACGGCATAAACCGTAGGGCGCTGGTCTTGTATCGGTTAAAAGGAATCTGAACCCAGATGAGCCTACGGCATAAACCGTAGGGCGCTGGCCTCCAGAGTGGTTAAGATCGAGGAAGAATGAATCCAGATCAGCCTACAGCATGGACTGTAGGGCGCTGGCATTCACTCAGGTGTGCAAGGATCTTAGGAGTGATACAAGCCAGATGAACCTACAGCATAAACTGTAGGGCGCTGGACGTGAATCGGTGTTGAAAGGAATCTAGACCCAGATGAGCCTACGGCATAAACCGTAGGGCGCTGGCCTCTAGAGTGGTTAATTAGATTTTAAGGTAAGGTGATACCCCGAGGTAGATGTACTTACAGGTGGACTGCAAGGTGCTACTCTCTGGTTAATAACGATGCACTTGCTAGGACGGCAAGTGGTCGCACAGGCACGGAAAGTAAGCCGAAAGGCACACACAGTCCGATACCCGTTGTTCGTGATTTTGACCTGCTACGGTAAGGTCGTAAAATAATAAACTCTCGTAACTTTTGTTTCACTCCGAGCGGTTAGAGTGAAATAATTTTGTGGGAACGTTACTCGATTATGTTTTAAATTCGTTTCGAGAGGAAAGATTTTAATTTCTAGAAATAATTCTTTACTCGAATTTTAGGTTTCTAGTAAAATGTTACAAGTATATTCTTTCAATCGAATATATATACATGTATGTTAAGTGTTTGGTGTATGAATTTAAGAAAGTAATATAATTATTGAAAAGCTCTAAGTGTTTACCCTTGGGCAGTGACGGTTGACGAGACTTCACAATAAGATGACTCCGAACTAGTTCGCGAGTGACTCTAACGTGAGTTGAACGGGGGAACTCCGACCAAGAGTTGAATTGCCAATGGACAGACTAATCTTCCGAAGGTTAAAGAAAACTCGAAAAGGAACTGGGCCTAATCTCGTAGTGTAATGCTCAAGAGTCGTACTGAGAATAACCCGAAGATACGCATTTTCGTGGCCCTTATATAGGTCGAAAAAGTAGTGGGGAATTGAAAATTCTAGAAAATCTATCCTATGGAGGGAGTAAAAATGCTGTATGAAAGACAGTTGGAAACGGCTGGAATTACGTGGCAAGCAAGACCCTCGCTTTCGAGTTTTCCTTATTACATGGGGTCGAAAGTGTAGCTATCCGCGGGCCCTAGACCAGAGGCCAAGGGCTGTATGTATCTCGTATCCTGTTTACGTTTGAAAAAGGGGACTAAGCGTCTGGGTGTCGCCAAGAGAAAATTCAACGATGAGAATTTTTCATGAGAATCATACGATTCATACGTAACATCTCCCCCCTTAAAATGAAACATCATATTGATATGATGTTTTCAAAATTGGCGGCACCCAAAGCGTTTTTACAAATTTTTGGTCAGAGTTTACAATATTCAGATAATTGAAGAAATCAGAAAAACTATGATTTGAATGAAAGTAAAATAATGAAAAACAAATGATCGCGGTGTATGTCTGTGTAGTGTTATGATGTGTACTTATCAAATGTAATTTAGGCGACGTGTTGGGAGTGGATGGTCATCTTTGATTGGTCCTGTTGTCCAATGGTTGGTCATCTTGGTCGTCCGAAATTCCAACATCTTCAGTTGGTAAATATGCGTGCTTTATTTTATCTTGATGTTTAGTTATGACTCTATTGTCTGGGGTCTGTAAAACTACATTATGTAAATCTGTGACGTCTATTACTCTGTAAGGACCTACATAATGTGGACTAAATTTACTCGTCCTCGGCTCTAGTTGTACATATACTTGATCACCAATTTTAAATTCCTTCGGACGTATGTGTCTATCGTAATATTGTTTCGATTTGAATTTAGCGGACTTTAAGTTATCGGAAGCTATATTTTGAATTTCAGACATTCTGGTTATTAAATCAACCAGGTATGATCCATAAGTCTTTAATTGTTCTCCCTCTGGAAATGCACTTGGTAATCGGGCCAGTTTTCCGAATACTAATTCGTGTGGCGTAAAATTGGTAGATTCATGCACACTGGTATTGTACGAGAACATAGCAAATGGGATTAAGAGATCCCAGTCTTCATATGTATCCATGTAATGTTTTAGAAATTCCGTAAGTACGATGTGACTTCTTTCTAGAGATCCATTGGTTTGAGGTCTGTAACCGGAAGTAGTGATTTGTCGAATTTTGAATATTTCTGCTAAATGTGTCAACAATTTTCCAATAAAACTTGTTCCTCTGTCAGTAAGAATGGCTTTCGGTGTTCCAAAAATTGCAATGAAGTGTCTTGCAAAAGCGTCGGCAATAGTTGTGGCTCTAATATTCGGAATAGCAACTGCAAGACAATATTTGGTTAAATTGTCCTGCATTGTCAATATGTAACGATTTCCGTTAGGGGTTTCTGGGAGTGGTCCTACAGTGTCCAATGAAATTTTGTCGAAAGGTTCAGCAGGTGTATCTGTGATGATCATAGGTTGTCTTGTTTTAGCTCGAACTAATTTCTGTTCTTGACAACTTGTACAGGTTTTAATAAATTCTTGAATTTCGTTGCGCATTCCTGTCCAGTTGAATCTTGCGCGTAAACGGTTGTAGGTTTTTGTAATTCCCTTATGTCCTCCTACGAGACTGCTGTGAGCTTCTTGTATTAATTCTTGTCTTTCCTGTTTCGATGGTTCTTTGGTAGCTCCTTCACATAGAATTATGTTAATATTAGAATCTGAGAAAATTGATTCTAAGAGGGTTCTGAATGTTCTGAATGAAATATGATCATGGTTGTCGTTTACTGCTGATATCCTGATAGTTTTGACTTTAGTTTTCAAGAGTGCTGTTTTTAAATCGGTCAGTCCTTGGGCTAATTCCTGGATAGTCATTTTCTCGTGATTGAAATCTGTTGAAAAGATGCTGAAGATCTTAAATTGTCCTCTTGATGAAATGATTACTTTTCCCTTCTTTGGTTTTCCAGCGGATAAAATTCTTTTTGAAATTAAACCAGTGTCACACAGTAATTTTGTAACCGGACTATGCATGGTACAATCTGCTGGTATGAAATGTGCAACGTGTCCTTTTTCGGATACGACGGTGTTCGGTGAGACAATAATGTCTCCAATTACAGGTTGTTGAATTTCGGATTCTTTGTTCCTATTGCAGGGAATGTCGTAAATTTCCATATCGGAGTCATCATCTGGTGATTCACATATGAGGTCCGAAAACATCCCTTTACTTTCCACGCTGGGTTCAAGTGGTCCGATTGGTGTATTTGTAATGATTTTCTTCGAAGATATAGGCGTGAGGCATGGTATTGGTAATGATGGCAAAGGTCGAGATAAAATATTATCTGCGGCTGGTGTTGAACTCGGAACATCTTGATGTATTTCTTCGTCAGATGAAATTTCGGCGGGTAGGGGTGGTAATTCCACAATTACTGGAGTGTCCTTCGCTTTAACTGTATTTTCAAGAACAGTATCTTCCGAATTATCATTAAAATTTATTAAATCTTGGTAGTCAGTTGCTGTGTTATTGGGTGAATAGGTTGGAGTTACTCTTTCTACAACGGGTGTTTCCAGCTGAGTCGAATGTCCAATAGGTATGGAATTCAGGCTTGCAGTATGTTCGTCTCCAAGTGTTTTTTCTATCTCTAAACTTGGAAGAGATCTTCGTAAGACAGTCCTTGGTTTAAATATAGCATCTGAATTACTTGCAGCAGGAGTTTCTTCTTCTGAGGTTAAGGTATCTTCATTGTAGTAGGGTTGATACTTGGTTCTTCGTCTACTTTCAGTGACTCGCTTTGCTATTGTACTGGTTTGATTGGTCGGTTTGCTTGAATACTGTTTATATGTTGGATCATCTTCATAGCGCGGTATTAGCGGTAAACAGATGGTTGGCGGATTCCTTGAAAGTGCATCTGCATTTTTATTTGTCTTACCGGATTTGTGAGCTAATTCGTATTCGTATTCTAAAAGCCGTAGTTTCCATTTCACTAGGCGAGAGGTCGGATCCTTTACTGAATGTAGCCATACCAAGGGTCGATGGTCAGTGACGAGAGTAAACTTCCTACCATAAATATACGGTCTGAAGTAATTTACGGCGTATACCATGGCAAGACACTCTTTTTCGGTGGCGGAATAATTTCTTTCCGCAGGGTTTAATACTCGTGATGCATATGCCACTGGAAGATCTTTTCCAATTTCTCCTTGACTAAGTACGGCACCAACTGCTATTTCTGAGGCGTCGGTTGTTACTATAAATGGTTTGTTAAAATCAGGAAATTGTAAAATTGGCTGTTGGCATAATTCATCTCGTAATTGTTCGAAGCTTTGCTGTTGATCTTTTGTCCAATTGAAGCGGATTCCTTTTCCCAAAAGATTTGCTAACGGTTTTGCTTTCTTAGAAAAATCTTGAATAAAACGACGATAATATCCGGCAAGTCCCAAAAATTGTTGAATATTCCTTTGTGATTTCGGTACTGGAAAATTTTTGACTGCGTGTAATTTCTTCGGGTCGGGTTTTACTCCTTCCGAGGAAATTATATGTCCAAGAT
This sequence comes from Mimumesa dahlbomi, assembly GCA_917499265.3. Classification (NCBI taxonomy): domain Eukaryota; kingdom Metazoa; phylum Arthropoda; class Insecta; order Hymenoptera; family Crabronidae; genus Mimumesa; species Mimumesa dahlbomi. Next base: position 534,659 of record OU824118.1, on the reverse strand, counting down.
ATCCTACTTCCTTGCGTAGGAATTCGCACTTGTTTGTTTGTAATGTTAAACCATGTTCCTTAAGCCGGTTCAATAATTTTCTGACCTTTACTGCATGTTCTTGAAGTGATGATGAATAAACCACGATGTCATCCAGGTATACGAACAGTTCCGTGCCTTGTAATCCAGTTAGAACTTGATCCATGAGGCGTTGAAATGTCGGTGGTGCGTTCTTTAATCCAAATGGCATTCTTGAGAATTCATAGTGTCCAAATGGTGTGGTGAAAGCAGTCTTTTCTCGGTCTTTTGGATTCATTGGTATTTGATGAAAACCATTTGCTAGATCAAAAACTGAGAAATATTTTGCTCCGCCTAAACGGTCCAAAATTTCTGTTATCTGTGGAAGAGGGTACCGGTCTCCTATTGTTTTATCGTTGAGAGCTCTGAAGTCAATTACCATGCGCCAACGTTTGTTACCGTCCGCATCTGGTTTCTTCGGTACAATCCACAGGGGTGAATTGTATGGTGACTTGGAAGGTGTTATAATACCCTGTTGAGGATATTTGGATCGTGGAGGAAAGAAAATATGACACGAGAGCAAATTACTGAAGAACAAAAGTATATTCTTAACGTATTAAAGACGACATGCAGTCGTGGACTAAAAACAAACGTGTCGCTACGCGCACCGTGTGCGTCGCATAGCGTCCCCTCCCTTCTCGCAGGATCGCGCTAACGAAGCGCATCGTAGACACGCAGATCACGGTATCGTACATGCTCTAACACCACCCCTTGAGCTAAGGGTCGACGCTAACAAAATTCGGAAAATCGTTTCATACCGCAAGATTTCACACACCATTCATGCTTTAGTCGAGCTAACCCTTTCGTAAATATATCGGCTACTTGATTTTCTGTGGGTGTATGCAAAATCTTCAACTGTTGATTCTTCAATACGTTGCGGATGAAGTGATGTCGGATATCGATGTGCTTACTTCTTCCGTGAAATGTAGGGTTTTCCGCAAGCTTTATGGCGCTGCTGCTGTCGCATAAAATTGAGATGTCCGCTAATTTCTCGAATCCCAATTCTTTCAGAAGTCTTTGCAAATGAATACATTCCTTCGTGCATTCTGTCATAGCCATGTATTCGGCCTCAGTAGTTGACAATGCCACTGTTTTTTGTTTCTTGGCATCCCACGAGATCGGAGCTCCGTTGAGTAGAAATACGTACCCAGAGTACGATCGTCTATCCTCTATATCGCCGCCCCAATCCGCATCAACATACCCTGTCGCTGGTTCGGCGTTTGGTTTAAAAACCAACCCGAGATCGATTGTCCCCTTCAGGTAACGAAGTACCCGTTTTGCGGCCTTCCAGTGTTCCGGCCCATAACAATTGTTAAATTGTCCTAAATAGCTAGCTGCAAAGCTAATGTCGGGCCTAGTTGTGGTCGCTAAATACGTCAAAGCACCAACGAGTTCTCGATAAGGTAGTTTTACGTCTTCATCGTTCGGGGGTTCGCTTTTCTTCAATTTAACGCTTACATCGATTGGAGTCGAAATGGGCTTTGAATCGGCCATCCCGAATCGAAGTAACAAGTCGTTCACATAACCTCTTTGGTGCATCGCTATCTGATTATTCTTCTGCGTAAATTCCACGCCCAGGCAATACTTCACGTTTCCGAGGTATTTGATTTCGAAGCGATTTGACAGTTGTCGTCCGAGGTGTTCGATGTTCTTTCCATTTTTCGACGCCACCAGAATATCATCCACGTAAACGGCTATTAAAACCATGTTTTCTCCAGATCCGATGCGGTAGATACATGGATCCGATTGAGTTGGATTTGCCCCACAATCTTTTAAGATTTTATTTAATTTTTCGTGCCAACTTCTCCCAGCTTGCTTTAAGCCATAGAGTGATTTATTCAAGAAACAAACTTTGTTCCCTTCGTTCAGTTCTGACAGCATTCTTCTAGCTTGAGTTACAGTTGCGTTGCTTTGTTCGCTTTCGATGATTCTGGTCAAGCTATCTCGTAAATTCTTCGGGACTTCCATGAATATGCTTTCCCCTAATTCGCCATTTAAGTATGCAGACGTAACGTCAAAATGCTTTATTTGCATCTTATACCTTGCAGCCAAAGATATAATGGTTCTAATCGATCCGAATCGAGCGACCGGCGCGAAAGTGTCAAAGAAATGCACACCTGGTTGTTGACTAAATCCCTGAGCGACTAGTCGCGCTTTTCGCCGTTCGAGAGTTCCGTCAGATTTGAATTTGTTCCGAAGAACCATCCGACTGCCGATGACTTTTTCATTTTCAGGACGATTAACTAGAGTCCAAGTTTCATTTCTGATGATTGACTTTATTTCTTCGTCGATGGCTGTACACCAGTCTTCAGCATCAGGACTAGACATGGCCTGATTCATAGGTATTTCCGCGAGATGTGCTACATCGTTTTCACCTTCAGCAATAGCTGTCCCATCATTGGCGGGTTGATACACCTTTCGTGGTCGTCCTCTCTGTCCTGTTTTGATAAAAGTTGGTCTGCCGCGTCCTCTTTTTGGTAAGATGTCGTCGTCATCTTCTTGACTTCTTTCGTCTTCCTGTTCGATGCAATCTTCTGGTAAGTTCTGCGGATCATGTTCGTTTGCATTTCGATTCAATGGGATGTCTACCCAACGTCGAGCTTCTAGAGTTTCGTGTTCGCTCTGCTCGACTTCGTCGAAGCACATCTGTCGATGTCCATCATCAACATCAGCGTTATCGTTTGATCGCTGTTTGTCCTCGTTGACAAATTTGACGTCTCTGCTTATTATTACCTTTTCGTCGTCAATTGACCAAACTCTAAAACCTTTATTTTCGTTAGAGTAACCTAAAAATGTTCCTCTTCGGCCGCGGGAATCAAATTTTCCTTTCCCTGGCGTTCGATCGAGGTAGAACACACGACTGCCAAATACTCTGAATGTGCTCACGTCTGGCACGCTTCCTGTCCAGATTTCATGTGGAGTCTTTCCGTTCAGACTTTTTGAAGGTACACGATTTCGGATAAAATTCGCCGTATTTATCGCTTCTGCCCAAAATGAATTCGGTAATCCAGATTCTATCATGAGACATCGTGCCATTTCGACTAGAGTCCTATTTTTTCTCTCTGAGACGCCGTTCTGTTCGGGATTATGAGGGATCGTCAGTCTTCGTGTAATTCCATGGCTCTTCAGGTAATCATTCAATTCTTGACATGTGTATTCTCTTCCATTGTCGGATTGAAGACATTTTACATTTTTCCCTATTTGATTCTCTACCAATGCGATATATTCAATGGTAGCTTTACATACTTCCGCTTTAGATTTCAAAAATCGAACTTCACACCATTTAGATTTGTCGTCTATAAACTCGACGTAATATCGCGCCCGTCCGAGCGATTCGACGCGCATGGGTCCGCACACATCCGTGTGTATTATATCGAGAATATTAGTTTTCTTTTCGGACTTTTTCGGAAATGACGTGCGAGTCATTTTTCCTTTTAAGCAAATTTCGCAGTTAAATTCGGTCACGGGGTTTTCACATTTTATTCCATTTACGGTTCCGTTTTGTTTCGCACATACAATATCTCTTACATTTACATGACCCATACGTCTATGCCATAATTCGAAAGTCGCGTCTTTTCCGATTGAAATCGATTTCGCGCTACGTGCATTTTCTTTATGTTCGCGTACGTAATACAAGTCACCGATTCGTTTTGCATGCAACACGACGTCACCGTTAGGACTTATTACTACAGCATCTTTCGGTTTAAAATGAACCTCATACCCGTGATTTGCTATTTTTCCGACCGATAGTAAATTCGTACGAAGATCTGGGACGTGCAACGCGTGATCTATTACGACATTTCTCCGTTCACCGTTTATTTCAGTTTCAAATTGCGCGGTTCCCTTTCCAGCTATTCTTGTCGACGTATCGTTCGCGAGGTTCACGGGACTATTTTCCGCATGACTAATTTTTCGAAAATCATCTATCGCGTAACACATGTGCGACGTGGCGCCGCTATCGAGACACCACTTCCGGTTGTGATCGACTCGAGGAACTACCCATGTGTTCAAGCACACATCTCCGGCACGTTTCGCAGATTGCTTTTCGATTTTACTACGACAATCCGCTGCTTTGTGACCGATACGCTTGCATTTGTGACAACGAAATTTAAAGCCTTCAGTACCTTTCGATTTTTCTGAAGTATCGAACTTGGTCGATTCCGATTTATTTTTCGAATCACGCCACCCGGTTGTTTTTCTCGTAAACAAGGCGTCCGTAGACGAGCCGCTTGCATCTTTTGTTCGTGCATTGCTCTCTTCTACGATCTTTATACGCAGCGCTTCGGGTGTCGGTAACGTATCACGAGACTCGATTGCACAACGAAAGTTTTCGAATTTCGCGGGCAAGCTATACAATAACATTATCGCTAACAAATCGGGATTTATTTCTATGTTCATTTCCGCTAATTTATCGACGGTGTTGAAAAAATCATTAACATGCTCACGAATGTCGCCGTTATCTGCCATCTTCTGTAGCGTCAGTTTCTTCAGGAGCGTCGCTTTCCTGGCGGGCCCCGTCGACTGGTAGATCGTCTGAAGTCGCACCCACGTGTCGTTTGCGGTGACGCAGTTCTTCACTTGCTTCAATTCGCTCGAGCTGATCGACAAAATGATGTCTGATGTGGCCTTGCTGTCGTTCTTCATCCATATTTGAATGTCATTCGCAGTTACGCCTTCTCGTTATTCTGGTTTCACTATTGTTCCGTTCGCGTATTCCCACAAATCGTTTTTCACTAGAATCGCCTTCATTTGCAGCTTCCATGTGTCGTAATTATTTTTATTCAGGAGCTCAATTCTCGAAGTATTCGCGGTATTCATCTTCGATTTTTGTGGTTTTCACAACACTCACTTTCTACGGAACTTGTCGAACTTTTTAATGTGCAGTATTAGCTCTCAGTTTTCGTTTTTAGATAATTACTTTCCACTTGGGTTTTCTGGGCCCATAACCTGTTGAGGATATTTGGATCGTGGAGGAAAGAAAATATGACACGAGAGCAAATTACTGAAGAACAAAAGTATATTCTTAACGTATTAAAGACGACATGCAGTCGTGGACTAAAAACAAACGTGTCGCTACGCGCACCGTGTGCGTCGCATAGCGTCCCCTCCCTTCTCGCAGGATCGCGCTAACGAAGCGCATCGTAGACACGCAGATCACGGTATCTTACATGCTCTAACATACCCTCCGAAAGCATAGCACCGACTTGTTTTTGAATTTCTGCTTGGTGTATGGTCGGATAACGGTATTGTCTGGTATTAATAGGAATATTATCAGTGGTGTGAATGGAGTGTTCGAAATCTGAGACCTTCCCTAGTTTATCTCCAGGTAGAAAGAAACTATCAGGAAAATCTTTAATCAAATCTAACACGTGATTAACTTCTTCAGAGTTTAAATGATCCATGCGCAAAATTTTCTGAATTTGATTAATTCTATCTCGTTTATTGATTACCGGTGGATCATTTTGCAGGTAGTATTCTTCGTCCGATGAGCTGTTTAATTCGTAAGGTATTAAGTGTTGTGGTTCCAGGTCGAATTCTACGTCCTTTGTATCGGTGTTATAGGCAAGGACTTGACACTCACCCTGTCTATTCGTTACAGCTGCATTGCCAATGTACAATTTCTTCGGAGATTTAATTCGTGGTAAGAAACCTTCCTTAATGTTGCTATTTGCAACTCGGACAGAGATTTGTTGCATGGTTCTCCCTGGAATACAATGTTTCGTTTTTGATGTAGATTTCTGGATTTGGTCATATTCATTGAAATTCGTAAATTTCAATGGTCGGGTAGGTTTGTCCCGAAGTACAACGGTACGGTGGAAATACGATATTTCAGCCTCCTCTTGTAACAGGAATGGGCTGCCGATGAGACCGTCGACGGGTATCGGTAAGTGTTTTACGACATAAAACAGTGCTGGCGTCCCGTCGAGCTGTAGGATCGTTGTACCAAGGGTTCGAATTGGTGTAGAAGAAAGTCCAGTGATCTCGATTTCATCACGTGAGATCACTTCCGATCTTTCTCCCAAAGCTTTTAGGATGATCAAATTGACTGAGGCTCCTCCGTCAATTATAAATTCTCCCGTTCCCGTTTCCAATTCCGGGACCTTGATTCGTATTCGCGGGCTGGATACTTCTTTGACGAGCTGCCTCTCTGCTCGTTCCTCGCGAACGTTACTGTTTTTGGACGAGTAGCGTTTTGCTTGCTCACCGCCTCGTCGGTACGATGAGCGTCGTGGAAGTTTAAATCTTTCCTTGATTGTACTGTATCATTATGGTAAGCTATAGCCTTTATTGGTTTTGAAGTCCCTTCATCACAAGTTAAAGCTTTCATTGAATGAGATAACTCGAAATGGGGTGATTTTGATCTCTCCCTACAGTATTTTCCATCGTGCCCTTTGACTCCACATCTATAGCAGAAGAGTCTGGCAGGATTTCGGAATCTGGTATTACGTTCCCCGCTGTGTTCTCCATGTTCGGATACATCTGAGTGGGGCGACGGAGTTCGTGGTGTTGACCTCCGTCGAACCGGGAATGCAGAAGTCCTGAATCTTCGTTCTTCAATTTCTTGATCAGATCCGGAATGACTTCTTCCTCTGTGTCGATATCTATCGACTGGACTTGGAGACTGAGGATAAGATACGTACCGACGTTCATAACGTCGGGGAGAATGATTTTCGCGCCTATAATCCGATCTCGGTGTTCTCTCTGGAGATTCTTCCACGGTCAGATTTCTTCTATTTCGTAGACGTCTTTCAATCTTCATTACTGCATCGAAGGTGTCCTCCAATGTCGTTAATTTCGCATTACTCATGCTTAACCTCCATCCAATTCTCTCTGCAAGTCCGTCAATGAAATTCTCTATTGTATCTTGTTCTAGTTCTTCAAGAACTTCTTGTAAGTGGTTACTGTAGCGATCTCTGGCCGCTGCTTGTGCGTAGTACAATAGTTTTGCCGTTCGGTCAATATATTTTCGTAAGCTTTCACCTTCTCGAATCTTTAATCTGTCGATTTCTGATTGAAATGAAGAAAAACTTCTGCCTGGTGCGAACCGTTTCTTTAAAGTTTTTAGTAATCCCTCTAAGTTTGTAAACTTCGCGGCCTGAGCACAGATTCTCGCGGAACCTTTAAGTTTTGTCAGTACAATCGCGAGATATTGGGATTCAGTGTTTGGTGGAATCAAAGCTAATCCGTTTGATACTTCTTGCGCGAATGTGGACAAAGAGGGGTTTTCTCCGTCAAATGAAGAAATTCCTTGTGTCGCATGTTGTACACAATTTTGGAGAGCAATCCAATTAGAAGAATCGGCATTACTCATAATACTGGTACTATTTGCTGTGGCCATTTTTCAGCCTTTAATTAACCTTTCTGACTCGAAAAAAAATAAATGAAAAACAATGGTGAGTATCCCACCGCTGTCACCAGTTTGTTACGAGCCGGGCTGGTTTCTAGAACGTGGCCGGCGAGCGTTATGGAATAGACGCGACGAGACGTTGGTTTCGTCGCTTCCTTGACCTAACTGTAGCAGGGGGTATCGTACGTCAATGGTAGTGGGAGCTACAAATCGACGTATGATCTAGGAAATGATATTTAATTCAACCCAGATGAGCCTACGGCATAAACCGTAGGGCGCTGGCCTTGAATTGAGGTAAGGAGAGATACAACCCAGATGAGCCTACGGCATAAACCGTAGGGCGCTGGCCTTGTATTGGAATGAGTGAAATCCAGACCCAGATGAACCTACGGCATAAACCGTAGGGCGCTGGCCTCCAGAGCGGTTAGAATTGAGGATGAATGAATCTAGATGAGCCTACAGCATGAACTGTAGGGCGCTGGCATTCACTCAGGTGCGAACGGATTTCAGGAATGACACAATCCAGATGAGCCTACGGCATAAACCGTAGGGCGCTGGTCTTGTATCGGTTAAAAGGAATCTGAACCCAGATGAGCCTACGGCATAAACCGTAGGGCGCTGGCCTCCAGAGTGGTTAAGATCGAGGAAGAATGAATCCAGATGAGCCTACAGCATGGACTGTAGGGCGCTGGCATTCACTCAGGTGTGCAAGTATCTTAGGAGTGATACAAGCCAGATGAACCTACAGCATAAACTGTAGGGCGCTGGACGTGAATCGGTGTTGAAAGGAATCTAGACCCAGATGAGCCTACGGCATAAACCGTAGGGCGCTGGCCTCTAGAGTGGTTAATTAGATTTTAAGGTAAGGTGATACCCCGAGGTAGATGTACTTACAGGTGGACTGCAAGGTGCTACTCTCTGGTTAATAACGATGCACTTGCTAGGACGGCAAGTGGTCGCACAGGCACGGAAAGTAAGCCGAAAGGCACACACAGTCCGATACCCGTTGTTCGTGATTTTGACCTGCTACGGTAAGGTCGTAAAATAATAAACTCTCGTAACTTTTGTTTCACTCCGAGCGGTTAGAGTGAAATAATTTTGTGGGAACGTTACTCGATTATGTTTTAAATTCGTTTCGAGAGGAAAGGTTTTAATTTCTAGAAATAATTCTTTACTCGAATTTTAGGTTTCTAGTAAAATGTTACAAGTATATTCTTTCAATCGAATATATATACATGTATGTTAAGTGTTTGGTGTATGAATTTAAGAAAGTAATATAATTATTGAAAAGCTCTAAGTGTTTACCCTTGGGCAGTGACGGTTGACGAGACTTCACAATAAGATGACTCCGAACTAGTTCGCGAGTGACTCTAACGTGAGTTGAACGGGGGAACTCCGACCAAGAGTTGAATTGCCAATGGACAGACTAATCTTCCGAAGGTTAAAGAAAACTCGAAAAGGAACTGGGCCTAATCTCGTAGTGTAATGCTCAAGAGTCGTACTGAGAATAACCCGAAGATACGCATTTTCGTGGCCCTTATATAGGTCGAAAAAGTAGTGGGGAATTGAAAATTCTAGAAAATCTATCCTATGGAGGGAGTAAAAATGCTGTATGAAAGACAGTTGGAAACGGCTGGAATTACGTGGCAAGCAAGACCCTCGCTTTCGAGTTTTCCTTATTACATGGGGTCGAAAGTGTAGCTATCCGCGGGCCCTAGACCAGAGGCCAAGGGCTGTATGTATCTCGTATCCTGTTTACGTTTGAAAAAGGGGACTAAGCGTCTGGGTGTCGCCAAGAGAAAATTCAACGATGAGAATTTTTCATGAGAATCATACGATTCATACGTAACATTCTCCGTACTTGGGCACTCTTCTTTGGTAATTTTGGTATTTGACTCGATTGGCGTGGAGGTTATCTTCGCGTTTTTCATATTAAACTTCTTAATCAATTCTTCTGTGTATCAGTAGATAGAGTAGGGGGCTTCTGTAACAATGGTGAGGGGGGTGCGGGGGTAAAAATCTGTGGGGGGGGGGTGCATCGTACTCTTGGCCGAGCATTTTTACGGGAAGGGGGGGGGATATCGTACTCTTGGACGAGCATATTTTCGGGGGGGTGGGGGTTGTCATGTTATAGCACGAGCAAGATGTCATACTATAGCACAACCATTTTTTCAGGGGCAAGGGGGGGGTGTAGGTGTCATACTATAGCACAAGCATTTTTTTTTCTAGCGGGGGGGGGGTGTAGATGTCATGTTATAGCATGAGCATGATGTTATACTATAGCACAAGCTTTTTTATCAGGGGGGAAGGGGGGGGTTATCATACGTTTTTAATTCGGTGACCTTGCTAATGCATATAGTACATATTTGAGTTAATAGGAAAAATGTTATTTGACTCATCTGCAGGTGCAATTTTGCTGACACAGCAGGACATAGGATACACCGGTCAGAGTTGATTTCAAGAATTACACATTTTAAATGCGTATTAAATTACTCAAATTATTTAAATATTCATTCAAAGTAAAATTGTTTCAATGTTGTCAGCGAGACATTGGATATATTTGTCGGAATTATCTGACAATTATTGGAACGTATGGGCTCTTGAGTGGTGTGGGTGGAAAGTGCCGCGAGTGGTGTGTGTTTGTGTGTGCAGCATCAGCAGGCGTGATGATGATTATCTACAACCGAGGTAAGTAGAAGATTCCGATACATATGATCAATTAAGTTTTTAATTGGTAGAAAAAAAGTGGTAGCTGACTTATCTACACGTGTCGAAATTTTAAAACAAAATTTTGCTGATGCAGCAGGATATAGGATACACTGGTCAGAGTTGATTTCAAGAATTACACAATTTAAATACGTATAAAATTATTCAAAGTACTAAATATTTATTCAAAATAAAATTGTTTCAAGTATTACAATCGTTATTTGCTTAAATCTATACAATTTATTCAAAAGTATTAAATATATATATAATATTCCAAAGTAATACAAATTATTTATTTGGAGTATGTAACGCACGATAAGAAATAGTATTTAAACATAAGCTCAGGAATTCACAATGGATTAAAGATTTTTTATCGAAATGATGACATGTGGCAATGGCACGCTCATAATCTGCAGTATCACATTCCCTTACGACTTGTAAAAAAACATAAAACGTATTTTTCACAGTGTCCACATTGTCTAATAACCATAAATGTAGATTATGTATGCATAATTCAAAATCAAATAATCTGTCAAAAGTATTATCCTTCAGGAAAATATTAGTTTGTTCATCGCTAATCTTCAAAACTTTGACATCGTTAAAATATGCAACTTCCAGCGTGAGAACATTCAGAATATTTAACGGTTTTTTAGCTGATGATAATGATGACGATGATGACGAAAACATCAAGTTAATGATATCGGTTTTAAGTCGCAAAAGTTCCATCCATATCGGTATTGCGAATGTGATCTCGTTTCCACGATTATCTCCGATCGCTAGCTCTACAAAGCACTTCTCGTCCACGCTTATCCCAATATCGAGCAATTTAAAGTAATTTGCCGTCAACGAATATCTCCGACCCAGAATACGTGATGGTTTCAATTGTTTCGGCTGCATAGTAGACAGATCGATTGGATTTTGCTGCCTAAACGAATATGATTAATAAACGGATATGATTAAAGAATTAAAACGAAAATTCAGTCATGAAAATATGCACTTACGGTTTCAATTTCTTAATCAACTGTTCGTTAGCGCCCGATTTCCTTTTAAATTCCATCGTAAACTCTTTCAGCAGTACACGTAGCGTGGATAAAAACGACTAATGTCGCGCTTTGTTGATCGCTCAACTTTTATACTAGTTCGTATATATGTGTGATACAGTTCTCCGACTATGTGAAAATAATAATACTTTATACATGTGTGTTGGGGAAGCTTGCCGACGTTGCATCTTCTTATACGTGTCGAGATTGCTCGAATCCACATACTTCGTAAGATCAATTTCTAATTTAAAAAATGATACTGCTGCTCCAGTGCAATGTTCCCACCGACGTACACGTTGGTCAGTTTTATCTGCAGGTGGGACACGTGCGATTAGAACAGTCTGTCTGCCCGCGCTGAAGAATTTTGTTCACGCGACAGGACGATGGATGCAAAACTGTGGTAGTGTACAATTCTTCTCGTTATAAAAGATGGATAGCTCTCTTATTACCCGGACACTTTCCGGGTAATAAGACAGCTGACCTGTATCAAATCCATCGGGGTTATCTATAAAGCCCCATATTTCAAATGGATATGCACAAATTGCCGTGAATGGAATTATGTGGATGTGCCACATATCTGGCGTCCGGTGGTGCACCACAGCCTGGTGAAGGGCGCACTACCGGACGAAGAAACCGCGTGCAATAAGTGCGGAAAAACAATTTTTATTGTTCGGCGGGCCGCTCGATGCCTTGCATGCACCGAGATGCATTTTGATTATGATGCACAGCGATTGCTCACCGGTGCCCCGATAGAGCTGCTATTTTGAAGGTGAGTATTTTTTAATTATATTTGGAGTGAAATTCCACACAGTGTTTAGATTTAATGATTAATTTCAATTTTTCTATGTTGTGTTAAAGGAGAGCCGGGACCCCCGGGTGCCACCACCACCACCACTGTCGAGACGATCATCAGGTCCGAGGTAGAAATTTTTTTAACTGTTCGATTTAACGATCAATTTTCCAATGTATTTTAAATTTAATGGATTCCATTTTATATATGTTACAGGAGGCGTTGGCAGTTCACATTAGAATGTAGGATAAGTAGTTATAAGTTTTTAACAATAAGCTTATATTTAATATTATATATAATTTAAGTTATAAGTTTTTAACAATAAGAAATATTTAAAAAGTAGGATCAATAAAAAAAAATATTACAATTTAAATGTGTAAAATTTATTTCAAGTACCTTTACATGTTTTTATTTTTTTACTTAAAATATTTATTAAAAAATTAATGTTTTATAAAATTAATATTTTTTTTACCATTTTTTTTTATTTAAAATTTTTAATTGGTCTCTGGTTAACCCAGTTGAAAATCTTATAAACATTTTCGAGCGCGCAAACACCCGTATGAAATATGCATTTAAATGTTCCATCGGTTCGCATTTGTCTCAGGGGAATTATACTCTCGTCGTCGTCGTCGTCGTCATCGTCGTCATCATCGCTGGTGAATCTGTTTTCGATGTTCGATGCCTCGATACCGGACAGGTCGTACAGCCATTTCTTCTTCTCGCTACCTTTGACGAGAATGTCGTCGACATCGTTTAAAGCCGACCGTATCACCATCGCCGCTAAGTAGTACGGTGTGTATCCAGAGTTCCAGGAAATATGAAGATGATTTAGCGTTAACCAGTCGCATTGACGTTTCTCCGCGTCGGTGAGTTTCTTCCAGGGATACGGAGGTTAGAAGATCCCATGTGCGATTCTCGCATCATCGACGAGGACAGCTGCTTCTTTAACGATGAATTTGTTGGTTTCGGTCTTGAAACCTTGCAAATCGACCACGGCGACTGACCTCATATAAGGTGAATCATGTAATCTTGCGAACAATGTTCGTCAACGGATTGTACTCGACTATACGATCGTGCATCATCAATCAGTATACGCTCGTCCCGATTGGCACGTTCTCTTTACATTCGATATCTATTCGCACGTCGACGGTGGCGCTCTTCAGCGATTCGTTTTGTCGAGAACAATCGATTTCGACGAATGGTCCGTGCAGCAAGAAGCCTGCAACATCGAGTAACGCTTCCCCATATCAATAATACAATTCTCTAAATTTCGCATACATCTCGTACAACAATGCGTATTTACTCTTATCGAAATCGATGTTCAAGTCATCATAGGGATATGTTCCCGAATTTAGGTAGAGTCGAACGTTCGATAGTTTACAATTGTCGAATTGCGTAGCTCTCTTGGTCAAATTATTCTTTCGCCCCGTTTGGAAGGCAAATATCACGTATCGTGGTTTTTCCATTTGCGCCGCAGCTTCTACAGCCCATGTATGCTTCGTAGTCGCTTGCAGCATGGGGTACTCGTACAAGTCCCAGGAACGATATCTCATACCAATCGATCTTCCACTCTCGAGAATACGCAACATAGATAACTTGTGCATTTCGTCGAGCGTGACGTGTGGCATACGCCATTGAATCTTGTGCAAGCTTCAAACTAAGCTTCGAGCTATCGATCGTGAAACTACTGCTGTACAATGCGTTTGCATCTACGCGAGCACGAATTAAAATCAACTCGTGACGAGCATTAATCACCACGCGTTTGTAGTCTTCGCAAAATCCCAGCAACATGCTCAACGGTACGCAAAAGTTGAAATCATTCGTTGTACGTTTTTTCATGTTTGCAGCATCGGTATCATTGTTACTGCATATCCAACCGGCATTAGTCATCATCCGGTTTTTGTCCTCGGATAAGCTCACATAGTTTTTCAGCGTAGAAGTTATGCCGGGATTTCTAGATCGATCGATCTCAATACCATCGAGTTCGTAACGTATCTCGTCGAACATAAATGCCACGCAATTGTTATCGAGAATTACTTCACCCGTCGCGGCATCAGGTAGCCCCTTCTCTTGCGTTGTATGCAGTCTTCCCTCCACGTACAGCAAACTTTGCCACGGCAAGGTGTATATGTTCTGCTGCTGTATGGGTATCCTATCTCATCACTGTTCCCGAACGTAGTATTAGCGTATGGGTTGTATGTGTGCAGCTCGATCTTCGTAATCCGGTTATCAAAGGCCGGAGCACTCGAGACATTCAAGACGTCGCTGAGCATCGTTTCACGGATAACGAACGATAAAGCCTAAAGATCGTAGAAACTGCGCGTTTTCCTGGTTCAATGTATACCGTTTCTGATTCGCGGGTTCTCGGTTTGCACTTGTTCTTTCGGCTGACACGAGAATGGATGATTCTTTTGTAGCGTTGAAAATTAGCATAATATTAGCGATAAGACGTACCACGTCGGCGTACGTGCAGACGTATCGTTATTTCTTCACCACGAAAGTTTATCAGTTGTCCGGACTGATCAACGATTTGGACAGTTAAATCGGCTATTGCTCGCGTGATGATCGGTAGATAAATGATGCACGGCGGCGATTCCGATATCTTATATCCGGGAGGTACGCGAGGCGAGAATTCGTGAATGGTGTGAACGAGTTTACTGTTACTATATAATCCAGCGGTCAGGTTGCATTCTATTCGAATCATGTTTACATTTATAATGTTTACCGGCATGTCCGACTGGTACCATTTTCCTGGTGATGAAACGCGGTTGTTGGAGAATCCTAGCAGCGAACCCACGTTGTTCGGTTTCGTGAAATTAACTCGGTACACGCTGGGAATTTCACTTTTCATGGTATTGATGTTCGCCCGTAGAACGATCGGATATTCGTCATCGCTGTGATCCTTCGGACGTGGGTAACGGGTGGATATCTCGCGTCTGAGATACTTCTCGACAGCTTCCAACACGTAAGCACCGTCGGGAATGACGATCGTTTCATCGTTATCACCGAAATAAAATGTATTGTTATTGCAGCTAGAGCTAATGTTTGCAACCGTGTAATATGCTTCGAAATCCACCAAACCGAGTTCACACTTATCATCGGCCAGATTTATAGGTGGAAAGTACTTTGCCGATAATACGCTGCTTCTACCTGATAATGTAAACGTGAATGACATTCTATTGTCTCCCACGATTTCCGTTTCAGGTTAACGATAAAACGAAACTGAGTTCGATGCGGTACGAGGTATCGATTTTATAATACCGTTTCACGTAGAAATTTCACGCACAATTGTCCGCACACGCTTTCGTCAAAATTTTGAAATTGTTCATGATAGTACACGATTTTTACGTCTCTGCGGAAATATCGGATTAGTTCGGTAGGAGGTCGAAGATTTCCGAAGCTATCGAAATACCTAACGTTTGATCCGCGTTTCACGAACGCGACCTAATGCGTTCCGGGTCCATCGCAGGCATCTAAATTTACTATAGCACATTCGTTCAACCAGGGGGTTTCCAGTAGATCGTTATGCATAAACACGCCTCGAAAGTGCGGTAATCGTTTGCATAGACTTTCCAATTGAATGTTAGTAGTTGCACCGAGACTGTTTAGGATTTTGCTGTTTAACGTTTTTTTTTCATTCGACCTCTTTTCCCGATCTTGCCATCTCGTGTATACCGTGCTAAATACTGTCCGTGACCTTCCATCGCCCGATTGTGTCGCCGTGCCTCTTCCAGCTGTTTTTTCGCGGCTTTCACATCGTTCACCGCTTTCACTACTCCCGCGGTCCCACCAGTCAACGCTCCTATGGCGGATAATGCTGGCAATAGGAACGGTAGAAAACCGTCAGGTTTAGCGGTAGCAAGTATACGCTGCTTGCGAACCGTTCGCTTCTTCTCCTTCTTGGTATTTGTAGACATACGTTTCTTTAATCCCATTCCAAGCTTGGTTTTAGCTTTCATCACGTCCCAAACGGCCGTAGCGGATGCCCGTTCGCCAAACGTTGCGTCCTTGGCAGTTATGCGCTGACGCACTCGATCAGCTAAAACCGTATCAGCTGTGTGACGTCCCTCAAGGTCCTTGCGTTCCGAGTTTGCGATATCGTGCTCTCTACAGGCTGCGTCCAACGGATTTATCCCCTTGTCTCCTCGAACGAATCGTTTCTTCAATCGTGTGCCAGGTCCGCAAAACTGATATCCGGGTATGTGTAGTTCAAACGGCAGAGCGTCGATCGCGCTGTTTACAAGTCCAGATCCTGTCCATGCATGCATATGCGGCATTTCCTTATCATTGGTACGCTGATCCGGACGATTATAATGAATCAAACATCTACGATACGATTGAACCTCGGGACCTGCTTTTATGTGCGACGATAACTTGCTCCACACGTAATGAATGTCTCGACAGTAATGTTTCAATAATATTACTTTCGGTATGTACTCCAATTCCTCTTTCGATAACTCGAGCAAGCTATAAGTATCGAATACTATGAACGTCATGTTCAGACTGATTCGGGTCGCTGCTGGATCATCGGTATAAATATCTTATTCTTTCGGAAAGAAAAAAAAGGACATTGCTTATTGACTAAGAGAGGGAGAGAGATGCGACATGACCGTCGACGTACATATACATGTTGCACTATCCCTTCCATCGGACAGAATGAAGTGAGTCGTTGACGAAGAGAGACATGCGGTTTGTGAAACAACCTGTTAATATTCATGTGACCGTAAATCGGATGTTTGATGATGACGACGAACAATCGCGAAAGCACGGTTCTCTATTGCCGCGCAGTATACGCTGCGTGATAATAATAATAATAATAATATTTATTATACGGGATTCATCCCTTTGGTGAACAATTTTACAAAAAACGATACACAGTAAAGAACAGAGAAGAAAGAAAAAAAAATCGTAGTAGTAATAATGGTAAAAATAAAAGTAATAGTAATAATAATAATAATAGTAACAACAACAACAACAACAACAACAACAACAATAATACAATATTAATAACAAAATAAAACAAAATAAAATAAAATATAGGGAGGACAGATAGGTAACGTCAGAGAAGGATGCGATTCACAGAGTTTCTTAATATCGCCAACGACCGGTCAAAAAAATCGATACAACTATCGTATTTGTTAGCTAATAAACAAATTCTATTAAAGTAGTTGTATTTCCCATAGTTGCTCGAGTGTTGTTCTGTCTCTAGAAAGTAGTTACGTCGTAGATTGACTGAAGGCACATGTATTTTACATTCTGCCAGCAGATCCGAGCAGCTAATAATACCATTTATTATCTTAAACATTAATATCAAGTCCGCACTAATTCTTCTACTTTCAAGAGTTGTTAGGTGTAATTCCCGTAGGCACGGCAGGTAGTCATGATTGTCAATCGACATTGGGTGGCCCATATGTCGACTAGCGAGACGCAGCAATCTGTGTTGAACGCGTTCAACGGCAGCACGTTGTTTTTTCAGATAAGGTGACCATATTTAGCTGCAATATTCAAGATGAGGGCGAAGCAGTGAAATATATAATAGCCGGATTGTTTCTGTATTCTTAAAATATTTGGAAGCACGATAGATGAAACCAAGAGATTTATAGCTCAAAGTCGTAATTGATTGAATGTAAGCATCAAATGTCGACCTACTGTCAAATGTAACACCCAGATCTCGAATGGATTGCACTGACGATAAAGGTTCCCGGTGAAGTGAATAATCAAACCAGATATTCGTTGATGGTTGACTGAAACGTATAGTTTGGCATTTGGCGATGTTAAAGCTTAGCCTATTGCTACTACACCATAACTCAAGTTGGTTTAAATCATCTTGTAAAAATTATGCATCACCTTGTGAACTGATACAACGAAAAAGTTTTAAGTCGTCCGCATAAAGTAAAAAGTTGGAGTGTTTAAAAACTTCGTGTATATCATTTATAAACAAATTGAAAAGGAGAGGCCCAAGGTGCGGTCCCTGCGGGACACCAGAGTTAATGATAAACTCATCCGACATGGTGCATTTAAATTTAACTCGGTGAACACGATTAGATATAAAGCTGGATATCCAAGACAGTAAGTTGCTCGATATACCGACGTTATTTAATTTATGTATAAGAATATCGTGATCCACCGAGTCAAAAGCTTTGGAGAAATCGGTGTAAACCGAGTCAACCTGAGACCCTTTTTCCATTGCCTTAGCTATGAAATGCTGATAGATAATCAAATTAGTACAAGTGGATCGACCTGACATAAATCCATGCTGTTCCGGTATAATCAAATGTTTACAAAACGAAGACAGTTTGCGCGCTACAATGCTGTCAAAAATTTTCGGCATAATATTTTGAATCGTTACCGGTCTGTAATTCCGCATATCAGTGTTATCCCCATGTTTTGGGATTGGCGCAACGATACATCTCTTCCAGGAAGAGGGAAAGGTACCGCTACTTAACGACTTATTAAAGATGATCCATAGAATTCTAGCCAGTATAAATTTGCAAGATTTAAAAAATATGGCGTCGATACCATCGTCACCGGCACCAGTGTTGAGTTTTAGAGAGTTTAATTCTTCGAAAACCTCACTTAAACTTATATCCAGAGATGATAGGTCCAGGTCATGTTTCGAATCCCGAGTGAGCATTACATTTGGTGAATCGGAATTGCGCGGATTAAGGAAATTCGAAGCAAACAATCCCATAAAGTTTTGAGCAATATCTAGATCGTCGTTGATCTCATTACCATTAAGGAACATTACGTTAGGACGACTATTAGGCGATTTAGTAGATTTTTTTGAAGCTCCAGAATGACATGGGATTAACGCTAATGTTTTCTTCTGTTTTCCGTATGTAGTTAGCCCAGCAGGTCGCCGATAACGATTTACATACAGACCTGGCTTGACAGAAAGTAAGATAATCTGAGTACCTATTGCTAGTCTTATAATTCCGATGCGCAAGTTTTTTGGATTTGACGGCCGAGATAAGTTTTTTGTCAAACCATGCTGGAAAAGAGGACTAACACACGGTATAGGTCGGAACGGTGAGGGATATAATGTGGTTCAGATGGTAATATAGAACACTTACTGTGTAACGGTACGTCCCTCTAGCGTTGACAACCACAGGACCGCACCTTACTTTATGAATAGGTTCGGGGCAGGCCGATAAAGAAATGTGAAACCGTTTAACATGAACTTCTCGATCTATTAAATTTTCTTAATATATACTATACAACTTCTTACTTTCCTACGCTATCACACACTCCTCATACACGCGTTTTCCTAATTCTATTCTGCTTAATTTAAATTCCCTATTCTAATGTTGGTATTTACAGAAGTCCCTGCGCTAATTCCTATATTATTGCCCGAACACTCACTCTTGCACACGTACGCGATCAGCTGTTTGGCGCTGTTTTCGCTCGATCTCTCTCTCTCTCACACACGTCGTTCGTCGTCTCACTCGCACTCGACTTATTCTATTTTCGGCTTTAAATGCCCAGAGTTTCTTTTCGCACTCTTCTCAAGCATTCAGAGAGGGGGGATATGGATTATGGAACGATGGATGAGATCGGGGTCTGACCGCAATGGACAGTCGCTACTACTTAGGTACGAAGGTGAAGATTTGGTTACTTTGGTAAGGTAGGAAACCCCTTTGGAGATAGGTCCGGTCGCAATGTCCGGGTGTTACTCCCTCCAGTGTGGATTGTCCTTCTCGAGATAGGTCCGGTCGCAATGACCGGAGGAACGAAGGATGGACACTCGAGATAGGTCGCAGCGCAATGCCGTGGTGTTACTTCCGTGTCCTTTAGGAAATTGGAAATTGGTAAAATATGGATATGCTCTCTCTATCTTTCTCTCTCTCCCTCTCATTCGCACACTCCTCCTATTCTATTTATAATATTCGCAATATTCATTTATTTAGTCGTCTAATGTTTAATCAAAGGTTGTTCAATAATAGATGTTTCCAGTATGGATGCTGAATAATAAGTAAGTGTTCAGTGTGCCTGAGGAACAATAAGTGATTCTAGGTTCGTTTTGCGCCGCCTTATATACAGTTTGTTGTCGCACGCGCCGCCCAATCATAGGCCTATACTCTATACCGACGCAACGAACTCTTTAGTTTTTTGTAATTGCCTAATTATGCTGACTCATCGGCGCTATCCGTGGTTCGCAGCTCGGGCAGTGGTAGTCAACTGGGGGCTACCGTCTCAACTGCATTATCAACCGGAATATTAGCCAATGTCAAATCCTAGTCTATACTATGCAAATAATTATTTATTATATCGTAATTCGCATTATTAAAGTTCGTTCTCATAATTATAACTGACGTGGAAGGCAAAGATTTGACCGGCATATTCATATTGATAATAATAGGTGGGTGATGGACATCCCACGGTAAGAGCGGATCACTAGACTGAAAAACTTCTATTGCGGTTATGGACGATATAACTAGATCCAGAGTATTCCCGTTCGAATTTATGCCAGGTGATATTGGGCAAGTTGTAAGTTGACGGTCGAGGATGTAATCGATGGAGCGGCAGTGTGACTCGTATAGGCCTACGTCAGAGGATGGCGGGATGTAAACAGTCCCAACGACGAGCAATTTAAATCCAGTGCGGATTTCAATAAACAGCTGTTCGACCTCCGTATGCGCACTGACAAGCTGACGTGCAGGAAAAGAAGAGCGAACAGCAACAAGAACATCACCGCCTCTGGAGAAATTACTAGAACTGGCACTTCTGTCACATCTAAATATGTTATAATTATCGAAGCCCAACTCAGAGTTTGAAATGTCTGCATTTAGCCAAGTCTCAGTCAAAATTATAATGTCATACGAAATACTCGCGGATGCAATGGCACAATGTAATTGCACAAGTTTTGTCCGTAAGCCTCTGACGTTTTGGTAGAAAATCACAGGCTGGCTAACTAGTTGTTTGAGGCAGGGCGTGAGAGGTTCACGTTGACTATTCTAGGATTACCATTAATATATTTAATTGTTTTGTCAGTAATCCCGTCGTTAATATACGATCTTAGTTTTGAACGTAACTTTTGAAGGTGTTGCCGTTGTTTTAGCGTCAGATCTTGGCTGATATTCGCAGGGCCGCTGTAAGCCTTCTTGTTCCTTAGAATGGACAGTACATTATCCTTGGACGGTAGCGTGACTCTTAAGGGCCTGGAGCGTCCCTGAATTTTCTTACCCAGACGTGTGGTTTTTATAGAGGAATAGTCTGCCGGTTTTACGCGGTTCAATATCTCCTTGGTCAATGTCAAATCCATAGAAGAATCCTGGTTGTGACCGTTGGATTGTTGGTTTTCTTCTAGATTAAACAGAATGAGATTTGTTGCACGATTTTCCCTGTCCAGCAGTTCCTCCAGGATGTCATCTTCGATTCGCGGATCAGCTGTGTCCTCAGTTTGTATACACTTGGTTTCCAGCGCCGAGACACGATTAGACAGCGTGTCAATGTTTTTATTGATGGCTTCAATATCGGCTGCAAACATTTGTCGCATTTCCGAACGGAACACTTCGAATTCCGCGCGAATCAGGATTTTAATTTAGTTTAATAACGACGGGTCCGAGGGCGAAATGCTTGATGAGCCAGGAGAACCAGAATTAGCGCAGTTAGTGAAGAAACCATTGTTCGATGGGTGATCGCATCTTTTGACACACGATGGGTGAGCAGTGATCCCACAAATAGTGCACTCAATCGGGTTCACTACACGCGTAGAACACCCTTTGCATAGCTTAGGACTCATATTTATAATAAATAAACGAGAAATCCTGTTAGCACGAATTCGAGTGAAATTATAACTAGTTATAACGAATTACGTTATTTTGAACGTTTGTTTTGCACAACGATATGAAGTCACGAGCGATAGGTAAACACGTCCGTACTCTCCCGCGACAGGTGATACGCGGATCGTCAAATTGCGGCAAGACTAACATTATGATCAGCCTGTTGGAGAGCCCGATCGGGTTACGATTTGAACGATGTCTACGTATATTCTAAATCGTTGTGTGAGCCTAAGTATCGATATTTAAACGAACTGTTATCATCGGTGAACGATGTAGGATATTTCGCTTTCTCCGATAACATGGAAGTGATTTCACCTGTCGGCGCTCGACCCAACTCTATATTCATATTCAATGATGTTGCGTGTGACGATCAGGACGCTATGAGAGAGTACTTTTCCATGGGTAGACATTCGCACATCGATTGTTTTTACTTGTCACAATCGTACGCTAGAATACCTAAATATTTGATTCGTGATAAAGTTAACCTAATGATACTATTTCAACAGGATGCAACCAATTTACGTCACGTATACCATGATCATGTAAACGTTGACATGACATTCGATATGTTTAACGAGTTGTGTGAAAGTATTGGCAGGCAAAATATGGTTTTCTTGTTATAGACAAAGATAGCGGTCAAAAGCGAGGTAGATATCGACGAGGATTTAACGAATTCGCTGTAATATCGTGAACGCATTCGCATGTTTAACATCGTCGGTGCAACATCATAGAACACGCAAGCGATAAGAATGGGTAAACCGACGGACGAACATGTTAAGAAAGAGACGCTCGTTAAGGTGATAGCTAAGACCAGCGCAGTGATACGGAAGAAATATTTAACATTGAAGGTTGGAAAGATGGATCGAAGATTGGAATCGAACTTGCAACCGCTGGTGGATCCGTTGAAGCAATTGGTTCAAAATACTGGGCCGCCACCACCACCACCACCACCATCATCATCGCCATCCGCACAAGTGCAAGTTCCAACGTTCCCATCGAAGAAAAGTCTCGCGGTCAAACGAAATTCGTTGAAACGATTACGTCAAGAAACCGGAACACCAATGCATACGACACCGTTCCGATCTGTTCATTCAAGAAAGGTAAGCATCGATCCGCGAATGAGTTCAACGATTGTTGCACGCCAACTATGTAAGAACGACGACGACGACAGCGACGATGACGAGGACGACACCAATGACAATGACAACGACAACGGCAACAACATCGGCAACATCAACAACCACTACAACAATGAAGACAACTTAACATCGATACGTCATGGTGACGTATTGGAAACTTCGGTTCGAGATGTTATTCAGAATCCTGAGATTCATCGCGAGGCAAACGCTTATCTGGCGGAAAACCTCGGCCCTCTGGCGCGCGAGTACATACGTAATTTTTTCACGGACACAGCAGGAATCATGGACAATATATACGGTGTATATTTACACAACGATAGACTGATGCTTGGTAATTCAATATTCGCCGTTAACAACGATGACTATGTCATTCTAAATGGAAAACGATACAGGGCAACTCGTGGTCTGTATGAATTGATATTCAAAAGAATACCCGACGAAACGTATAGCGAAGCTGATATGCATGCATACCGGAGCATTTTATTCTCGCCGAATGCACATAAACGCAGTCATTCATCCTTGAAACCAATCTTGGGTAACAAGGGATACAAATATAAACATGTTATAGCGCCGCTGTTCCCCAACGTATCGCTCGTCGCGGATACGGTCTTAAAAACAATGCAAACATTAATGAGCTACCGACAACCATGAACGTGACTGACAACGCGGTCGATTATGTTCATTGGGACGATCCCAACGAATTGGTAGATCGTCTCTGTATGGTGCAAGATCTCGATGATGTCGGCTTCGTGAAGTAGAGTTGGAAATCAGTGTACTCTTCTCTAGCATCACACTTTACCCCAACTTAATGAAGTAAAGCCACTGTTATTGTAATTATATTAAACTGCACATTGTTTTGTTTGGTATATAATATATTCAATAATAACAACTTAATATACAACTTTACACAATATAACAAACGTAGCGAATAAGTCTGAGACAGGGCTCAGTGTATCAGGTAAATGTACTGTTCGTGATTTAATGTTTAATGTGTTCTGACTTCCGACGTGTTCTAGAGTGTTCTGACGATCTCGTGTTCAGAAGTTCTCGTCAAGGCCGTCACTCCTCCAACCCCCGATTTTGGGGATGCTTCTTGGAGGGGGTGCGACGATGCCGAGTTATCTTGAGGTACATCGGGTGTACCGACAACACCGGGGTTTTTCCCGGTGCACCGATCGCCTGAATATTTAACGGTCACGGTTGGTGCATATGGTCGATGGTTTATGAATTTTAGAAGGCTAAGAGTTTGAAAGAAAGTGAAAATGAATAGGAATTGACTTGAACATGCGGTGCAATACAGAAATAAAGTCTTTCAATCTTTTAACTTTCCAAGTACAGCTGGTTTTGAAATATGCGGTGCTTTATGGTTAGCTAGAATTTGCTTGAAGGATTATGGTACCGTTACGTCCGAGATTAAGAGATTAATATTTTATTTGCGTAGCAAACAGTCTCAGATTGCTGATTTCTTCGCAGACTGCCGGTCATACCGGGCATGGTAACGAAATAGTCTCTATAATCGAGGAACTTCGCGAAGCTGGACTCATTATACGTTAGCCTCTCATCGGTGATTGTACTATCGATAGAAAAAAATCATGTCGATCAATAAGTTCGGTGCACCACTAAAATCAGTGGAATCGAAAACGGACAAATTGTCTCCGGCATTTTGATCATCCGTGAGAAATTACGTTCACGATAACACGTTGTGCTTCGAGGGTGAGTCATGGAATGCGTACAGGAGAAAGATAACACGCATATCGGATCCTACGGAAGCGAGCGACGTAGCCACGCTCTCGTACGTTGATAATGTTTTGAAGAAACATGATGAAAGAATGTTAAGAAATGCATTGTGTCTGAAAACGAAGAGCAACGTGACATCGTACGATGCTGCCATGCACGTTCTTAGTAATGTCGGTGAACCTATAAGAGATAGTGACGTAGCGACAAAGGTATACGTGGACAAACTAGTCCGTGAAAGAGTCATGGAAAACGCAAATAACCTCACACCCAATCGAGGAACTCTTCAAACAAAAAGAATCGATGCGGTAAAGGAACAGTTGTTATCGAGCATTAAAAGTTCGCTGGATGAGATGCAGGCCGACATTGACAAAAAGATTCAAATGCAGCAAAGTCACACGGATGCAGTATTCCTTAGATTAAAGCACATCATGGATGAGAAAATTATGATGCAGCAGCGACAGATCGATGAAAATACCAGTAGCGACAATGATCCAACTGCGGTTAAACTTGAGATGTGAAGTGTTCTTCAACACAAGCTCACTAATGAAATGTTGTTGATGATCGAGAATGTGAAAAGGTTAAGGAATATTGTCACAAATCGACTCACCATTGAACGATGCGGTGAAAACAATAAAAAACTTACCATGCATACATGCTGTTTCGGTTACTGGAAAAAAAATATATATGCATTCTCGAGCGTGGTATGTCGATCAGTGGTCGGACATGGCACGATGGATTTGGAAGTAGAAATTGCTAGTACGGAAGTCGAGGAGGAAGAAATCGAGGAAACGAACGATCGATGTTTGAGATGTTTAAAGTGTTTTATGGGCATGTTAACTGCACTTTTACAATTTTTACGAGATGAGCAAGGAAAAATTAAAATTAGTGGATGAATTACATGCTCCGGCGAGATGTAACTTTCCACGCAGACGTGTAATCGTGCGTGGATTCGATGATTTGTGGCAAGCTGACATCGTTGATGTTCGCCCATATGCAAAACTGAATAAAGGTCATCCGTATATTCTCACAGTTATCGAGGTGTGCAGCAAATATGCACGGGCAGTCCCTGTAAAGAGCAAAAACGGATCCGATGTAACCAAAGCGTTTCTCGCGATACTGCGAAAGGATGGAAGAACGCCCAGAAATTTGCAAACTGACATGGGAAAGGAATTTTACAACAAACACTTCCAAACCTGTATGACGAAACATAACGTTAATCATTACTCGACGTACAGCATCATGAAAGCATCGGTGGTAGAACGGTTCAATCGCACGTTGAAGAACGCAATGTGGAAATCATTCTCTTTGAATGGAACGTACTGCTGGATCGACATTCTACCCACGTTGGTGACGAATTACAACAGACGAAAACATCGAACCATTCGCATGCGTCCTATCGACATTACGGCTGCTAATGCGAACAAACTTCTGGCCACGGTGTACAGCAACACGAAGATCGCTGGACCAGCAAAGTTTAATATTGGTGATAAAGTACGCGTGAGCAAGTTCAAAACCGTTTGCGACAAAGGATACACCCCAAACTGGTCGACCGAGGTGTTTGAAATCATGAATGTGCAGCGAACGAACTCTGTCACGTATCTGCTGAAGGACTCGCGAGACACACCCATCGCCGGAGGATTCTACGAACATGAGCTACATGGTACTGCACATCCGGATGTTCATCTGGTGGAGAAATTGTTACGCAAAAAAGGAAATAAAATGTATGTAAAGTGGTTAGGATTCGATAATTCACACATCTCATGGATCGATAAAAGTGATGTAATTTGAGAATTTTTTTATTGAAATAAAAAATGTTTTCTTTCATACAATGTTTTCTCATCCTTATTTACACTCATACCATTCACTCGTTTACATTCGGTTATAACAACATTATCTGCATTGTCATCGTTGTCGTCGTCGTCGTTGTCATCGTCGTCGTTGTCATCGTCGTCGTCGTTGTCGTTGTCGTTGTCGTTGTCATCATCGTCGTCGTCGTCGTCGTTGTCATCGTCGTCGTCGTCGTCGTCGTCGTCGTCGTCGTCGTCGTCGTTGTCGTTGTTGTCGTCGTCGTCGTTTCTTTGAAGCTCATTAATGCTATAATGTCCCCAAGGTAGCGTACTCGTCGATTTCGGTAATAGATACCTTTTCGTATCGTACGGACTAAGAGCCAGTTTATTTTCACTTATAGTGTACACGGTATGTTGCACTGATTTTATCCGTTTCTGGCAAACAACTTTTTCTACATAATTATTTAGACAATTGATGTAATCATCGAATTCGATACTTTTCAGAGTAACATATCTTTTTACACCCTTTCCTTTTCGCGTGCATCCCTCTGTACCATGTACACGTGTTGCATAAACTTTCGCTCCCAAGCCTACGAATTCTGTCATTACAGTACCATTATTCTCATCCTTCATCAGTCCCGGTACCTTTTTATTCATTCGCGGAATACCGTACGGGTTATCAATCGCGTAATCACTCGTGTCGAATCGAGCGATATCTCGTTTCATTATGTCATACACATCCTCGCACACGATCACGTAGATTAAACTATCGGTGTCGGTATATAACATTTTACAACGATTACCAAATTCGGGCAACATATAATCATAATGAAAACTGTACAGACATACTTTAGATATATCTAGAATACATGCACCTGCATATATAGGTTTCGTAAATTTTATCTGTAATTTTCGTAATTCTATAGCCATAAGATTTTCCGAAAAAATGCTACGGCTATGAAAATTTGGTTTTGATATGTACGCTTCCGCACCGTACCTCCCGTCCCACTTTGTAATCAGCTTTACGTCTACATGATTTCTAACATTTTCCATAGTCTTTCCGAAAACTGCATTATTCATTAGTTTAAACAAATTTTTGGAAAATTCATTGGTAGCGCGCATACGTAATCGAGTATTCTGATCTATATATCCACCTAGCCATTTACACTGACGAAACTGTAAAACGCGATGTATCTTGGTTAATTTTAAACCGTGTTTAAGACATTGTTGCAAATACATGTAATGTATGATGTATCGCTCTTTATCGTGAACCGTTGCCAATAACTTTCTGTCAGGTTTTGCGGAATGGGTCGGGCCAAACTGCAGGTCCGCGTGCATATCGTGCAGAGTGCAATCATATTCTAAATCTACTTCTAGCATATATCCTGTGGGTGCATCGCTGGTAACGGAATTCACGTCGAACCCGACGATCTGTTGTTCGTCTAACCATCGAAATCCTCCGTATGGCAAAGGCTGGGACATTGCCCAACCATACAAATTATTTACATCGAAATACATTAAATACGTGGAGGCTTTGGATGGATCGTACGATGGCAAATACTTGTTGTTCGCGCGGGCATACCTGTGCGAACATTGACTGAGACCACCGCGAACTCCGCGTTCAAAGAACAACAGCATATCAATGTCCGTCAATAACTCCAGTTCGATATCGGTATGCTTCAACATTGCGTCCCACGTGAAACCAGGCAGTGTGTAGTAATGCGCGGGATCCAAATAATAGTTCGCGATGCAATCATTGCGGAAATTTTCAAAAATGTCGGCTAACAACAATATGTCCACCTTCAAGTATAGATCACTGTATTCTCCCAATGTTTTTATGTTGAAACGCGACCAAACGGTACATGCGTGCCGATAGTTCACTCGGATATATGTTCATCGTACAACTTACTATGGAACAGGTCGCGTGGCGGTATGCACGAATCTGCCAATTTTGAGTACGAGTCTACGTAATCGTACGGAAATACACCTTTACGCGTGAGAAGCTTAAAGTCATCATTGGCAAGATGTTTGTATTCGTTTCGTAGAATCTGTAATTTATCGTCCGCCAGATACGATGCCAACTTATCGAGGCTTGAATTTACAAATTTAAAAGAATCTATGAAACGAAACTTTATGTCTTTCGTTCGATAATTTGATTCCAATGGCGTCATATGTTTAGTAAAGGTGTTCGCAAACGAGCAGAGCGGATGTGCCGCGAGAGAGGTAGGTGGCCCACCAAAGGGTGGACACGGATCCCCCTCTCACGAACACGACTCTGACTCGAAGCGAACTGAGATGCCGGTGTAGATCTTCCTTGCGGAAAACTTCCTTTTGCACAGTGAAAGGTGTGGTGTCGTCGACGGACTGGAGATTATATTAATCTTCAGCCGATGGAAAGCTTGGTCGTAAAGTAATCGCGTCGCGTCGCCAACACGACCGCTGCGTAATTATATTAATTACGCAGCTGTGGAGCCGTATCGTTTCCCGTGCGCGGCACTTGAGAACGTTGTAGAACGGCGGTGCGTCGCACTGGTTAAACTTTGCACTAAGGTGGAAGAGGCACTAAAAACACGCGTTGCTGCTTCTAAGGTTTGAACAAGAATAACGAATGCGGAAGCATGGTCGCAAGGCCCGGAAAGGCCCGGGGTCCACACGCACGGACGCTAGTGACGTCGCTGCGCGACGTTAGTGCGTAAGTGCGTGTGTCCAGCAGGTGCTGCCACGCGAGAATGCGGCTGCCGCTAGCAACCACATTCTTGAACATTCCGCCCGCGATCAGCAAGGTGTTGCTGATAATGATTCACCATCTGAGACTGGTAAGAGAGCCAATTTTGCAATTGGTCTCGTCAGTATTGTGGTTGCGGTTTTGATGGTGACAACACGAGTTAGTCCATCTGGTCCAGGATGAACCTTGAGGACCCTAGCAAGTGGCCACTTGCAGGGTGGAAACCGCTCATCGGTCAGTAAGACCAATGAGCCTATCTTTATGTCATTGGATGGATGATGCCACTTCGAGATGGATTGCATGCGTTGCAAGTACTGCGAAGACCATTGTGTCCAAAAGCGTTGCAGTGACTGTTGTATGAGCCGCCACCTAGCAGTAGGTGGTAGTTGTAAATGCTCAACCGTTGGTTCTGGCAATGTAGATATGGATTTGCCGATGAGGAAATGTGACGGGGTGAGCGCCGCTACATCCTCAGGGTCATCGCTGAGCGGGATCAATGGTCTTGAATTGAGGGTCGCTTCAATCTGCGTGAGCAGCGTTGCATACTCCTCGTATGTAAGCAGTGTGTCCTTCACGGTTCGCTGAAGGTGGTACTTGATAGATTTTACCACTGCTTCCCACTTTCCACCCATGTGGGGTGCTGCAGGCGGATTAAAGGACCATGTCGTGTTGTCGTTGACGAAGAGCGCCGACAGATGTTGATTTTCTTTTGAATGTTGAGCGAACATGGTCTTAAGAGCTTTGTCAGCACCAACAAAGTTCGTCCCACAGTCAGAGTAAATGGTGTGTGGGATACCTCTATGAGATGTGAAGCGACGGTAAGTGGCAATGAATCCGTCGGCTGAATAGTCGGTGACCAATTCGATGTGTACAGCCGAAGTTGAGATGCACACAAAAACACATATCCATCCTTTCTGTGTTTTTGCTCCTCGTCCCTTCCATGTTTTAAGCGTAAGAGGGCCGGCATAGTCTAGGCCAGTGTGTGAAAACGGCGTTGATGGCGTGACTCGAGAGAGGGGTAGTTGGCCCATCAGTTGATGGGCACGGATCCCCCTCTCACGAGCACATACCACACATCGTAACACATGACCCTTGATTGCAGCTCGTCCACCGATGATCCAATAATTCTGTCTGGTGTGAGACAGTGTCAACTGAGTGCCTCCATGCAGTGTGCGTTTGTGGGAGGCATCTATGATTAGATCCGTCAGCCGAGAGTGACGAGGCAAAATAGCTGGATGTTTGCCTTCGTAGTTTAGGAGAGCATTGCTCAATCGGCCTCCTACGCGGATCACTCCCTGATCGTCGATGTAGGCGGTAAGACGGCTGAAGACATGAGATGAAGGGAGCGAGTGGCTGTTGGCGAGCGTTTTGATTTCGTAGCTGAAGAATGCAGACTGGGTAGCCTTGATCCAAAACAATCTCGCTCGTTGCACTTCAGTCACAGAGTCTGCCATGACAGACACGTGCTTACTTCGTCTCAACCGTGAGATGAAGTTAAGACAGACTGAAGTGACGTTAAGCAGTTTGCGGAGAGTAGAGTATTTGTAGATTAGATCCCAGTGATACTCTGGGGCTTGTGTTGTCAACACGTTAGCGATTCCAGGCCGAGCTTCTAGTGCACTCAAAGCGTCGGTGGAAGTCGAAATTTTTGGCCATGTATCACTGGGCTGCGATAACCATGGTCGTCCCGTCCACCACAGCTGATGTTGTTCAAGCTGAGTAGTTGAAAGGCCTCGAGATGCGCAGTCTGCTGGGTTGGACGTGCCCGGAACGTGTCGCCAATGCGCGTGGGGTGTTAAATCCTGGATCTGCGTTACACGGTTCCGCACATAATCCTTCCAACGGGCTGCTTGCGATTTGATCCATGTATGTGTCACGAGAGAATCCGTCCACAAGTAGACATTGTTAATGTCTAGTTTGATATGCGCTTGAACATATTGCATGAGCTTGGCAAGCATCAATGCAGCGGTAAGTTCGAGTCTCGGGATTGTAAGTTTTTTAAGGGGTGCGACCTTAGTTTTGGCACACACCAGTGACGTCACTTTAGCATTTGTGGACGGTTCGAGTACAGTAATATAAATTACTGCTGCCATGGCAAGTTGGGATGCGTCAGAGAATCCGTGCAGTTCCACCACCGAACTGTTGTAGGTGTTGAACCACCTTGGAGTTGAGAGTCTGGCCAGACTTGTAAGATCTTCTCTGATCGCGATCCATTGTGATGTGACTTGGGACGGTAGTGGATCGTCCCAATCGAGCTTGTGCAGCCATAACACTTGCAAGAGTATCTTTGCGCGAATTATGACTGGGGCTAAGAAGCCGAGAGGATCAAATATTTGTGCGACTTCAGACAGAATGAGGCGCTTTGATAGTCTGCAGTGTGTAGGTGTCTTAGTCGCAAAAGCAAATGTGTCGTTGACTGGGTTCCATCGTAATCCAAGAATTTTGGTGTTGCAGTCGTCAAGAGATATAGGTGTGGTCCGAGCTTCGGTGGTTGGTGAGATTTCGTGAAGGAGACCAGGGTGGTTGGAATGCCACTTGGCAAGTGGAAAACCGCCCGCGATGCACAATTGCAGTAGCTGTCTTGCGATTGCAGTAAGATCTTCACGCGTATCAGCACCACCAAATATATCGTCGACATACCGAGCATATTTTATGGATGGTACAGCCAATGGATATTTGTCACCTTCGTCCTCTGCTAGTTGTAGAAGTGTTCTAATAGCAAGGAACGGAGCCGCTTTAGTACCGTAGGTGACAGTGGTAAGATTGTAGGGTATTTCTTTTGACTCCTCGTCAACCCATAGTATTCGTTGGAGTTTCCAATCGTCTTCATGGACCCTCACCTGACGGTACATCTTCGTGATGTCAGTGGCGAAGATGTATTTGTGGTGTCGAATCCACAACAACACGTCAGAGATATTTAACAGTAAATTTGCACCAGTGTGCATCAAATCATTGACTGAAAGTCCAGTCGAGGTCGTACTAGATCCATTGAAGACTACCCGCAGCTTCGTTGAAGTGCGGTCGGGCATAAGCACACCATGATGCAGAAGATAGTGTGGGATATTTCGTGGTGGTAACAAGATGTTGTTTGTTGATAATGTAAAAAAGTGTTTATTACTTAACAAATTAATATCTAACTCCCGATCGCACTCTCCTCGCAATAAAAACTCCTCGCAATAAAATCTCCTCGCAATAAAATAACACTCCTCGCAACTCCTCGCAACCAATTCTCCTCTTCGACTCCCGATTTCGTTCTGCCGTCTCAGACACGCTCTTCGCTTCACGAAAACTCGCATTCACACTGTTTCATCCCTCATTCATTTTCACACGTATACACACATACTTGCCACGTGCCGACTTTTCGGTCACGGGTCACCATGCATTCTTCCAAGATCCACGCACAAAGAGTCACTCGATACATCCAACCGAAAAACTGTCACTCGGTCCAAACACTCTTTTCTCGCACCTCACGCAGTCACTCGATACAAACATTCCTCGCTCGCTCATGACAGTCGTCTAAACACTTTTTCCTCGCACTCCGTAATCACGCTATCCAACTTTCATATAATATCATTCGTTCTAAAATATCAATACCACACTCGCCCATCCTGACTGGACATATGACCCCATATGTCTGCATCGCCAATCACACATAACCCATTATTATCAACTCAAATGATTTTCAAATTTTCCACGCAATACATTTACTCTACGTAATAACAGTCTAGATATAAATGAAACAAAAATACTAACGTTACACTATCATTAAACAAGTCCGACTATTCTTATCCATTTTACCTACAACTTAATTCAATCGACCTCTATCGATTATTCGCACATACAAATCTCGATTACTACGCACTAATACAAAAACATGGTAATCCTTCATAATTTTAAATCGCATCCCTAACAAAAATAACTTACCTTTACTTAAAACATTAATAATTCTATTTACCTCTAATTTGCTCGCATGGCTCGTTTCAACCAGCGCTTTCTTACCGCTCGCATAAGATACATGATGAAACACTTTGTCTCTCTTACAACTTCGTAAAAATATTAAATCACATCCATATACACTCATAACTGTACGCGAGTGCGTCTCTGCACTCTTTCTACACAATAAATCTATCACACGCATATCACTAAATATATCATTCAGGTAAACATTTCCCTCTTTCTTACTCAACATAATTTTAATATCTCTCTCTATTAAATAAGACATCGATCGCGGTATAACGGAATGACAAGTTATTCTTCTCAAATATTCACTCACAAGATCTTCATGCTTTATTACTAAACAAGTTTTTATCGGTCGCACTGCTTTCGGCTCGGACAATTTTTCAAGTGCATTCATATCTCGCTCGGACAAACGCAATTGTCCGCTTTCTATATCATGCTTCGAACGATCCTCCCGAATTTCGTCAATAGACACTCCACGTGTTCCGAAATTTGTTTGAACCTCTTCGTTACTACCTGCTGGCGTGCCGTCGCCATTCGTCCGCACCTCGACTTTGTCCTGCCGCATCCCGCAATCGCCTTTCCGCATCTCGTTCTCATTGTCACCTGGCCGCGATCCGTCGTCTTCCGTCCACATGTCATCCTCGCCCGGCCGCATCTCGTCCTCGCCCGGCCGCATCTCGTCCTCGTCCGGCCGCATCTCGTCCTCGTCCTCGTCCAGCCGCATCTCGCATTCGTCCGGCCGTATCTCGCACTCATTCGGCCGCTCGTCGTTTTCCAGCCGCAACTCGCGGTCATCTCCGTTGTCGTGGTCCTGCTGGACTGCACCATCGTCTCCTCGTCGTTCATCATTTCCCCTCATTAACAGCTTATCGTCCGTCGTTTCTTCCGCAAAATTTGATTTCTCCTTTTTATTATCCGCAAAATTTGACGTCACCGAATTTACCGCGAAGTTCCTTTGTATTTCACGCCTCTCAAGTTTCTGCACCCCGCTGTCCGCCCTTGGGTGCTGCCCGCTATTTCGCCACTGTCCGCCACTTGACCACTGTCCTTGTACCTGACACGCTCCTCCGGACTGTCGCTGCTCACTACCATAGGATTTTAACGCTTCTTCCATCTTCAACAACTCTATCTCTCGTCGTATCAATTCCTTCTCTCTCCGCAGGAAGTCCATTTCTCGCAGCAATTCCGCCCTTGATTTTTCACTCGCCATCGTATTTGCACTTTCCACGAACTCTTTTCTCACTTAAACATCTCCTCAAAAATTGTCTCTTATCACCGCACACTTTTTAAAATAGTCCCTCAAAATAATCTGTCCTCACCGCGCACTTTTTTTTCACAATCACACCACGTGGCTTTAGCAATATCCTTGACGAATATTGTCACAATATCCCGGACGAATATTGTCGCAAATATCCCGGCTGAGTATTGCCAGAAATATCCCGGACGAATATTGTCAAAAATATCCCGGCTGAGCCCCCAATTTTGTGGGATATTTCGTGGTGGTAACAAGATGTTGTTTGTTGATAATGTAAAAAAGTGTTTATTACTTAACAAATTAATATCTAACTCCCGATCGCACTCTCCTCGCAATAAAAACTCCTCGCAATAAAATCTCCTCGCAATAAAATAACACTCCTCGCAACTCCTCGCAACCAATTCTCCTCTTCGACTCCCGATTTCGTTCTGCCGTCTCAGACACGCTCTTCGCTTCACGAAAACTCGCATTCACACTGTTTCATCCCTCATTCATTTTCACACGTATACACACATACTTGCCACGTGCCGACTTTTCGGTCACGGGTCACCATGCATTCTTCCAAGATCCACGCACAAAGAGTCACTCGATACATCCAACCGAAAAACTGTCACTCGGTCCAAACACTCTTTTCTCGCACCTCACGCAGTCACTCGATACAAACATTCCTCGCTCGCTCATGACAGTCGTCTAAACACTTTTTCCTCGCACTCCGTAATCACGCTATCCAACTTTCATATAATATCATTCGTTCTAAAATATCAATACCACACTCGCCCATCCTGACTGGACATATGACCCCATATGTCTGCATCGCCAATCACACATAACCCATTATTATCAACTCAAATGATTTTCAAATTTTCCACGCAATACATTTACTCTACGTAATAACAGTCTAGATATAAATGAAACAAAAATACTAACGTTACACTATCATTAAACAAGTCCGACTATTCTTATCCATTTTACCTACAACTTAATTCAATCGACCTCTATCGATTATTCGCACATACAAATCTCGATTACTACGCACTAATACAAAAACATGGTAATCCTTCATAATTTTAAATCGCATCCCTAACAAAAATAACTTACCTTTACTTAAAACATTAATAATTCTATTTACCTCTAATTTGCTCGCATGGCTCGTTTCAACCAGCGCTTTCTTACCGCTCGCATAAGATACATGATAAAACACTTTGTCTCTCTTACAACTTCGTAAAAATATTAAATCACATCCATATACACTCATAACTGTACGCGAGTGCGTCTCTGCACTCTTTCTACACAATAAATCTATCACACGCATATCACTAAATATATCATTCAGGTAAACATTTCCCTCTTTCTTACTCAACATAATTTTAATATCTCTCTCTATTAAATAAGACATCGATCGCGGTATAACGGAATGACAAGTTATTCTTCTCAAATATTCACTCACAAGATCTTCATGCTTTATTACTAAACAAGTTTTTATCGGTCGCACTGCTTTCGGCTCGGACAATTTTTCAAGTGCATTCATATCTCGCTCGGACAAACGCAATTGTCCGCTTTCTATATCATGCTTCGAACGATCCTCCCGAATTTCGTCAATAGACACTCCACGTGTTCCGAAATTTGTTTGAACCTCTTCGTTACTACCTGCTGGCGTGCCGTCGCCATTCGTCCGCACCTCGACTTTGTCCTGCCGCATCCCGCAATCGCCTTTCCGCATCTCGTTCTCATTGTCACCTGGCCGCGATCCGTCGTCTTCCGTCCACATGTCATCCTCGCCCGGCCGCATCTCGTCCTCGCCCGGCCGCATCTCGTCCTCGTCCGGCCGCATCTCGTCCTCGTCCTCGTCCAGCCGCATCTCGCATTCGTCCGGCCGTATCTCGCACTCATTCGGCCGCTCGTCGTTTTCCAGCCGCAACTCGCGGTCATCTCCGTTGTCGTGGTCCTGCTGGACTGCACCATCGTCTCCTCGTCGTTCATCATTTCCCCTCATTAACAGCTTATCGTCCGTCGTTTCTTCCGCAAAATTTGATTTCTCCTTTTTATTATCCGCAAAATTTGACGTCACCGAATTTACCGCGAAGTTCCTTTGTATTTCACGCCTCTCAAGTTTCTGCACCCCGCTGTCCGCCCTTGGGTGCTGCCCGCTATTTCGCCACTGTCCGCCACTTGACCACTGTCCTTGTACCTGACACGCTCCTCCGGACTGTCGCTGCTCACTACCATAGGATTTTAACGCTTCTTCCATCTTCAACAACTCTATCTCTCGTCGTATCAATTCCTTCTCTCTCCGCAGGAAGTCCATTTCTCGCAGCAATTCCGCCCTTGATTTTTCACTCGCCATCGTATTTGCACTTTCCACGAACTCTTTTCTCACTTAAACATCTCCTCAAAAATTGTCTCTTATCACCGCACACTTTTTAAAATAGTCCCTCAAAATAATCTGTCCTCACCGCGCACTTTTTTTTCACAATCACACCACGTGGCTTTAGCAATATCCTTGACGAATATTGTCACAATATCCCGGACGAATATTGTCGCAAATATCCCGGCTGAGTATTGCCAGAAATATCCCGGACGAATATTGTCAAAAATATCCCGGCTGAGCCCCCAATTTTGTGGGATATTTCGTGGTGGTAACAAGATGTTGTTTGTTGATAATGTAAAAAAGTGTTTATTACTTAACAAATTAATATCTAACTCCCGATCGCACTCTCCTCGCAATAAAAACTCCTCGCAATAAAACCTCCTCGCAATAAAATAACACTCCTCGCAACTCCTCGCAACCAATTCTCCTCTTTGACTCCCGATTTCGTTCTGCCGTCTCAGACACGCTCTTCGCTTCACGAAAACTCGCATTCACACTGTTTCATCCCTCATTCATTTTCACACGTATACACACATACTTGCCACGTGCCGACTTTTCGGTCACGGGTCACCATGCATTCTTCCAAGATCCACGCACAAAGAGTCACTCGATACATCCAACCGAAAAACTGTCACTCGGTCCAAACACTCTTTTCTCGCACCTCACGCAGTCACTCGATACAAACATTCCTCGCTCGCTCATGACAGTCGTCTAAACACTTTTTCCTCGCACTCCGTAATCACGCAATCCAACTTTCATATAATATCATTCGTTCTAAAATATCAATACCACAATAGTATACCGAATGATCATTGGGCGAAACTGAGGTGGCTTTGACCATGTGGTTGAGAGATTTGTATTCACTCATGAACTTCTGATACAGCTCACAATATTCAGGATTTTTCTTGAATTTCTTTAGGGTGCGTTGCAAGCAGAAGTGAGCTGTATTGTATGAATTGCCCAATGAACGAGGATCAGATTTTAGTGGAATTCGCACGATGTAACGGCCCGTAGGATCACGTGAATGGGTTTTGAGGAAATGGTCTTCACACTCTTGTTCATCTGGTGACAGATGCGAGTGTGAATCAGATGGTAACTCCTCTTGTACCCAGAATTTAGCCAACAAGTCTCGAATCGAAACATTGTCATCATGAACGAGTGAGACAATGTACGACGAGTTAGATGGAGGACGATGAGCATTCGTTGGCCCGAGGATTAGCCATCCAAATATCGAGAGCTGTGCTATTGGCATCGTTGGTGGACTTTTCACAAGATTGGGCTTGATGATATGCCCATAATAATCAGCGCCAATGATAATGTCAACTGGTCGAGGCTAAAGGAAGTTGGGATCAGCCACCTTGAGCTTGTCAA
Source organism: Mimumesa dahlbomi (assembly GCA_917499265.3). Classification (NCBI taxonomy): domain Eukaryota; kingdom Metazoa; phylum Arthropoda; class Insecta; order Hymenoptera; family Crabronidae; genus Mimumesa; species Mimumesa dahlbomi. The sequence continues at coordinate 496,594 of OU824118.1, read as the reverse complement.
GATGTGGCCAGTTTGGACGAGATATGAAAAAGGAAGGCAACTTCGTGGTCAATGTTTGTAAAACATGAGCGTGAATTGTCACTGCCGAGGTGGAATGGAGTGACTTTAAAGACAGTGTGGCGATGCCACGTGTGGAAGTTGAAGAATTGCCTCCAATACCAACGATGGAAATGTGGGATGGTGTTCGTTGAATTCCCAGACTGGTAATTAATGTTTCTGTGACGAAAGTCAACTCTGATCCTGCATCGATCAACAGTCGCACGTTGTGGAATGTTGTAGGAGAAGAAATACTTGCTATGGATGTTGCCAGGAGAGTATGGCTATTGCGGTGGACACATGTCATGGATCGGCGATCCATGACGTCCGAAGAAGAAAACTTGGCAGTGAGCCGTTGGCTGCTGCGAGGATTTTGGATTAGATTGGTAGAACGATGTCCTCCAGTAGAACGAGACGGTGTCTCGACGACTGCACCGGAACCCTAGTGGGTTTTGGAGGTACCAGCCGATGGCTGACTCTCCTTAGCCGCTGCTGGTTTAGCGTCGCTAGGATGCAGCAGTGTGTGGTGGGTCTTCCCACACTGTTTGCAGCGATGGGCGGACTTGCAGTTTGCCGTGTTGTGCCGCCCACAGCAATTGAGGCACAGGCCAAGCCTAGACACCAGCTGCCTCCTCGAAGTCACCGATAGTGCCCGGAACTTCTCGCAAGCAATCAAGAAATGATCGCCTTTGCAACAGTCGCACGGGTGCTCTCGCAAACCCGGGCGAGTGTAGGCGCTGCCTTGTGTTGTAGTGTGCGCGGTGCGCTGCCCCTTTGAGGGCTGGATGGCAGTGTTCGGCGTTGCCTCCACAGACTCTAGGGCCCTCGCCTTCGAGCTGATGAACGCCACCATGTCCTTTTTCGTGGGCATGTCCTGGGCCAAGCCCAGCTTGGTCTCCCATGCCTCACGCGTGGCCTTATCTAGGTTGCGCGCAACCTGGTGTACAAGGAGCGCATTCCAGCGCTCCTCAGGCGTCGCCAGTGACTGCAACGCAATGTCGACATCGCGGACTGTGCCGACGATGTCGTCAAGGGCAGCCGCGCTGCGCTGCAGTTGGGTCTGGATTATAATCCTTTTGTTCTGATACCTGAGTTTCAGGTTCTCCCATGACGGAGCAAAGGATTCGCCAGTCACTGGCAGCGACGCTATAAGTTGCAGCGGTTCGCCGCGCAAGCACCCTCGCAAGTATTGCAGGCGCTCGACATCCGACAATGAGGCGTTGCCTATAATCATCGAACTGAACAGTTCGCTGAACGCTGCCCACTCTAAATAATTGCCCGCAAACGCAGGCAATTCAAGGTCAGGCAGCTTGGCCGACGCTGTGGTCGTAGGTGCGCCGCACGGCATTTTGGCATTTAATTGAGCCTTTAGCTCAAAAAGCCTCATCTTAATATCGAATGTCAAGTCGTTGACTGTTTCGAGGTGATCTCCCATGAAATAATCATGGGAGGCATGCCCGGTGGGCCACGATGCCTCCAAAAGGTCGTGGACCATCTTGAATTTGGCACTAATTTCTTCGACGTGGTCGTATATGTGTTGCACCTCGCTGAAGCTCAAGCCGTTGGCCTCCTTTGGCAATTTCGCCAGAATTTTCCGTAGCGATGCTACGCGGCCGGTTTGGGACCTCGCTTTCATTATGAGGTCCGGCGAAAGCCCGCTGGGTGATGAAGCGCGAGAGCGCCGCCCCTCCTCGCGCGGCGCCGGCACTGTCAGCGCCGCCGCATAAGTGGCCGTTGGCGTTGGAAGGGGAGCAGAAGATGGCGTCGTCAGTTTCTCCTCCGCGGCGCTAGATGGCGGCGACGCCGCCTTCTTAACGATGGCGCTCAGGGGCGGCGATGCCAGCGCCTTCTTCCCCGTGGTGGTCTTTGTAACTTTGGTCACTCTCGCCGTTGACGCGGAAGGCTCTTCCTTGTCGGCCATCTTGCAATCGATCACACGATCGACCGCGATCGACGGCGCGATTTACGCACTCACGGCACTACTGGCCGGTGGCCGTTGGCTTGAAAATTCCGCGACGATGTCGATGTCTGTATATATTCACCGCTGCACTTCGAGACGTCCCGCTATCCGGCTCGAAGGACCAAAAAATGTTCACAAACGAGCAGAGCGGATGTGCCGCGAGAGAGATAGGTGGCCCACCAAAGGGTGGACACGGATCCCTCTATCACGAACACGACTCTGACTCGAAGCGAACTGAGATGCCGGTGATGATATTCCTTGCGGAAAACTTCCTCAAATGCAACAGCGAAAGATGTGGTGTCGTCGACGGGCTGGAGATTATATTAATCGTCACAGCCGATGGAAGGCTTGGTCGTAAAGTAATCGCGTCGCGTCGCGAACACGACCGCTGCGTAATTATATTAATTACGCAGCTGTGGAGCCGTACCGTTTCCCGTGCGCGGCACTCGAGAACGTTGTAGAACGGCGGTGCGTCGCACTAATTAAACTCTTCACTTGTCAAGGCACTGGAATAATACGTGTTGCTGCTTCCGAGGTTTGAACAAGAATGTCGAATGCGGAAGCATGGTCGCAAGGCCCGGAAAGGCCCGGGGTCCACACGCACGGACGCTAGTGACGTCGCTGCGCGACGTTAGTGCGTAAGTGCGTGTGTCCAGCAAGTGCTGCCACGCGAGAATGCGGCTGCCGCTAGCAACCACATTCTTGAACAAAAGGATATGTATTTTTCTTTCGTTATTGGCAACAGATCGACGCGACTAGGGTACATGTTAGCGATCTCTTTGATTATAAAATGGGCATCGTATCCCGATTAATTATGAAACACTACCGGTACAATGTATGAATTTTGATAATTTAAATTGCACGAGTCGTGCGCGGCTCCTCTATAGTCACCTGTGAAATGACAATGATCGCGAACCTTCGTATCGGTGGCGCTGATCGATTTTTCATAAATATGACATATGGTTGCTTCTCGATAATGCGATATTTGCTCTGTCGTCACTGGTTTCATGGGGACAACTTTGGCGGATATACACTTCAATCGTCTCGATATCCTGTGAAGTTCGTCAACGAACCATTCAATGCTTCCGGTTTCGTTGCGATACGAGTTATAGAAGGACAATGACTTATCGTAAGCGCAACTTACGTAATAGCCTATGCTGAACGCGCGGTGTTGTTGGTACGCTATCAGTGATGACTTGGCACTGCGACCTTGCTGTTCCGGTGCAACGTCCTCCAGTGTACACTCCAAGTCAGCATAGATTACAAACGGTGCACGCTCCTTGAACGCGTTGTTCTTGAATCGTAAATACTTATCATCCTCCGCTGGCAGTACTATTGCGCACTCATTCACGCGTTTGCAATCTATGTCGTGTACGTCCAGTTTCCATTGCGTTGAGAAATAGTGTAAACATCTGTAATGGGAAAGATTGAAATATATGCAAATCATAAAGTGCATAGGATAATGAAGAAAATAACATACCGATCACAGATGTATTTCGCGCATTTTTTTTGCTCAATTGGCTTGAAACCAATCTCGACAAATTCTTGATGTAGATGAAATGACGTTCGTTAGGATCGTTTCTGCTCACTAGCAACAATAAGTTGACATATCTATCTCTCTTTCGCTCGGTGACCGAGAACGGAACGCATGCATTGTTGTCCCATGTGTAGACATTTATCGAAATATCATTAGTTTTTTCAAATTTTTGAATATCCTTCAGTGTCATTGGAAGTTGATAACCCTCGGTCCGAAGCAGAGTAGAATAATGAGGATACAAGGACATTCGAGTCACTTTTCCCGATGGTGTGCAAAGACCGGCGACAACCGACCAGAAGAAACATGCATTGTCGTTGCATTCGATAGCAATGGTTGCCTTCTTTGCACGTCTTGCCAAAGGTATCTGGGCAGCGTTACATCCGGCGTGCAGAGGTTGATATTTATTACAATTCACCACGAGATGTAATATTCGGCTCAATGCCCATCCGCTGTCATGCTCTTGAAACTCCTGCATCGACGAAAGAATCGGTTTCACAACGTTTTCGTTTTACCATCTACGTAGATTGGATGCAGCGAATAGTTCACAGTTGCGAGTGTTGAACGCTTTTACTTCCGTTTTGTCTTGCAATACAAATTCTGCTTCCAGAACTACGTTCATTTTCAAACATGAACGCAAAGTGCCCATGACACTTGTCACAGGATTAATCACCATACGTCGTGCGTCTTTAAGAAATGTTCGCGGGTCTATTTGTTGCACATTAATCACTGCACCGGTCATAACGCGATCTTGAAACGCCGACTCTACATTCTGCCATACAAGCGATGATGATGATGCCCTCGACCCACTATCACCACCGCCAATACGTAAGAATCGTTTTTGCAACGATACATCGAGATTTCTCAACCGACAAATAAGCGTGGTCAAACGACGTTTTGCACCCACCGACAAATTATTACACTCCGTGCTCATGTACTCTGCGATAATCGCTAAGCTGTCATCGAGTTGTTGCTTCCACACTCGATAATCGGGCAGCGTAACGACATGCACGGATTGTGCTTTCAAATTTTTAGCTATACTACATGCGATATCCATCGTGATGGTCTATCTTGCTAGTCTGATGTGCACTAAACCGTCTACATGCATGATCAATCTTTTTAAGCACAGATTTTAACAACCGTTAACATTTTTATTCTACTAATTGAAATCCTATCTGTTTCAACAAAGTGGCCGTGTTAAGACTTGCAGATGCAGATGTATCCTATGTCCTGCCGAATAGTGTATCCTACGTGCTGTTGAACAATGTACATGCATGTCCAATCTTTTTTTTTTAAGCGTAGGTTTAGCATCCATTGTTAGATTGCCTGTTTTTTAAAAATATCTCAAAATACCGCGCATGCTTTAAAACTTTTTCATAATATCGTGGTTTCACCGCGTACACGACGCTACGTTCGCGTGCGATGATAAAGTTACATATTTCATTTGGACATACCGTTTTTGGCCACTTGTCCACAAATTAATCATCTTTCGTCTTCGTACAATACACTGACACGCTACTAGCCACATCTATGCGCATTAAACGTTCAATCGCATGTTTACGTTCACTGCATAACGTTCCACTCAAGTATTGGTTTATAACTAATGGCCAAACTAAATTTTGTAACGAAGGCACGCACATTCCTCTTATTTCTATGAATGTACCACTGCACAAACTATACTCCGTTTACGTTCAATGATAATTTCCAAAATTTCACTCGGAGACACTGAGAATGGCCACTTGTTCACGATTTGACTGTCTTTCTTCGTATAATACACTTCCACGCTACTAGCCGTATCTATGCTCATCAAACGTTCAATCGCACGTTTACGTTCAATGCATAGCGTTCCGCTCAAGTATTGGTTTATAACTAGTGGCCAAGCTAAATTTTGAAGCGATGGTAAATACATTTTTGTTTATCCGCGAATATATGAATGTCTTCTAATTCTGAAAAAGCCTGTACCCGATAGGTATGAGAATCCGGCGAAATATTTTTGATAATCTTCAACAGTTGGCGATGCGCTCGAATATGGAATTCTTATAAGATTATTTTTTAACGGTACGTTTGAACCAGTCATTGTAGACGCGGGATTATGTTGCCTCGCGGTGCTGCATCAGCAAAATTTTTGATTTTTAACTTGGTCACCTGCGGATGAGCCAACTAATATTTTTCCTATTAATTGAAATACTATCTGTGACAACAAGGTCACCGAGTTAAGATGTAAAACTGACCAATGTATCCTATGTTCTGTCGCGTCAGCAAAATTTTATTTTAAAATTTCGACACGTGCAGATAAGTCAGCTACCATTTTTTTTCGACCAATTAAAAACTTAATTGATCATATGTATCAGAATTTTCTACTTACCTCGGTTGTAGATAATCAACATCACGCCTGCTGATGCTGCACACACAAACACACAACACTCGCGGCACTTTCCACCCCACCACTCGAGAGCCCATACGTTCCAATAATTGTCAGATAAATCAGACAAATATATCCAATGTCTCGCTGACAACATTGAAACAATTTTACTTTAAATGATTATTTAAATACTTTGAGTAATTTAATACGTATTTAAAATGTGTAATTCTTGAAATCAACTCTGACCGATGTATCCTATGTCCTGCGGTGTCAGCAAAACTGCACCTGCAGATGAGTCAACTAACATTTTTCCTATTAATTGAAATATGTGCTATATGCATCCACAAGGTCACCGAGTTAAAAACGTATGATAACCCCCCCCCCCCTTTCCCCTGAAAAAAATGCTTGTGCTATAGTATGACATCATGCTTGTGCTATAACATGACATCTACACCACCCCTTCCCCCTGAAAAAATGCTTGTGCTATAGTATGACATCATCCTTGTGTTATAACATGACACCTACACCCCCCCCACCCCCCCGAAAATATGCTCGTCCAAGAGTACGATACCCCCCCCCCCCCCCCTCGGAAAAATGCTCGTCCAAGAGTACGATGTACCCCCCTCAGATTTTTACCCCGCACCCCCCCCCCTCACCGCTGTTACAGAAGCCCCCTACTCCATCTACTTGTATCTCTTCTGCGACAGATAAATTTTTCCAGTTGCGCCTTCACGTTGGACTTTAATTCCTAGAATATTATTTATTTGTCCATGGTCTGTCAGTTTGAATGCCACCATCAATTTTGATTTCATTTTAACAAGCGTGCTTAGACATTTCGATACCAGTATCAAGTCATCCACGTAAACGGTCATGATCACTCCATCTTCGCCCTCACCAAATATGTATACACAAGGGTCAGTTCGTTTTCCACCATTTTTTTAGTATAACCATCGAGTGCTTTGTGCCATTCGCGACCAGATTGTTTCAACCCGTACAGGGGTTTCAGTAGTTTACAGACTCTGTCTTCATCTTCACGTTCATTGATCACTTCTGGTTGCTCCATGTATACTTCATCGTACAGTTTTCCTTGTACATAGGTAGAAATTACATCCATTTGATGTACATGCATCTCATTATTCACTGCGGCAGCTAGCAGTGCACGGATTGTTTCATAACTTACCACTGGCGCGAAAGCGTCTTCATAGTCTACTCCATATTTTTGAGTATGTCCACGAGCGACTAGTCTTGCATTGTATTTTTCAATTTTTCAATCTTAATTCATTTTTGTCTTGAATACCCATATGCAAGTCAAGATGCTTTTATTTTCTGGTCTTGGTACCAGGATCCAAGTCTTATTTTCATTTAGAGTATTGTATTCCATCTGCATTGCGGCTAGTCATGCCTCTTTATCCTTGCGAATCATTATTTCACTGGTTGTCAAAGGATCTGCTTGTTCTGCTTGTTCCTAATTGTAGATTCTTCTCGGCCTTCCCACTTGGCCGGTTCTCAATAATTTTGGACGACCTCGTTTTCTTTCTGGTTCTTGTACTTAGGGGTCTGGTATATCTCTTCGTCTTCTGATTGAGTATTTTCAGGTGTTTCTCTTCTTCTATCCATAGGTGTTTCCATAGGTGTTTGTATTTCATTTCTTCCTTCTTCACAACTTTCTCCACTTTTTCTTTCTTCACATCTTTCCTCGTGTTCTTCTTCAAGGGGATTTATTATAGGAAAAATCTCTTCATGTTCTTCTTCAAGGGGGTTTGTCGTAGGAAAAATCTCTTTTGATAATTGTTCATCGGGCATGATTTTCTCAAAGAATTTAACGTCTCTTGCCTTTATGACGGTCTTCGTGCCTGGTTTCCGAAGTCAGTCCGCTTTGGATTCTTTTGTATATTCCACCATTATGTAGTCGACACCTTTTTGCTGCAATTTCCCTCGACTTTGCCTTTTGTTTAAGGCAATCACCTTACTGCCTACCGTTCTAAAGTAACCCACATATGGTTTTGTTCCAGACCACGCTTCAAACGGTGTCTTCCCATTAAGTGATTTCGTTGCACACCTATTTCGAATATATGTTGCTGTATAAATCAACTCAGCCCACAAAGAATACGGCAGGTTCGCCTGCACTTCCATGCATCTTGCCATCTCGACAAGCGTACGGTTGGCTCGCTCCGCCACTCCGTTTTGCTCTGGAGTGTATTCCACGCTTAATTGTCGCGAAACTCCTTTTTCCTTAAGAAACTTTTCAAAATTTTAGAAAGATATTCAAAAAAACATTAGAAAGATATTCATTTCCGTTATCAGTGCGCAGAACTTTCATCTTGTAGCCTGTTAAATTTTCTGCTCTTCGTTTAAAATTCTTAAACGCCTGGAGAACGTCCGAACGTTTTCGGAGCATCATAGTTTCTGTATATCGCGTGCAATCGTCAATAAAAGTCACAAAATATTTTGCACCACCTAGCGATTGAACATTCATCGGGCCACATATGTCTGAATTGACCAGAGCTAAGGGTTCGTTGGTTCTATTATTCGATTGTTTGAAAGGTCGGGCGTGTATTTTGCATTTTGCGCATACACGGCAATTTATTTCAGTCGCTTTCGCTGCGCCAAAATCCATACCACACACTAGATCCTCACTTTTCATTCTCTTGAGATCATTAATATTAATATGTCCGTACCTTTGATGCCACTTAAACAGCTTCTCGTCTCTTGAGTCATTCGCGTGCATCACCGTATCGTTAGTTTCATTAACAACGTATAGTCTATCGCGTTTTGTTGCCGTGAGAACTACAGAACCATCCTTCCGTATGGCTGTCGCGCGATCTCCTTCAAATTCTACCTTATAACCGTTGTCTGTAGCACAGCTTCCCGACAAAAGATTATTTCTTAATCGTGGTACGCATATCGCATCTTTTAACTGTACCGAGTTCGTCGCGTTTCGACTTGTTTTACCGTTTATTTTTAGTTCGCCTGTCCCGATTTATTCCACATAATGTTCTGCCGCGGTATACACTTTCGAGTTTTCATTACTGTTTAAAGTCCCGAATTTAGTTATGTCGTTGCACATATGCCTTGTGGCACCACTGTCTATGCACCACATTTTTGACTTATCAATCGGTTCTGCACTGCAAGCGATTGTGACCATCGCGTCATTTGCGTTGTTTCGTCTATCAGGCTCGATCTTTAATCTACATTGCGCATTTTTATGTCCTGTTTTCCCACAATTGTAGCACTTGCCTAAAATTTTACGTCGAACCCGTTTTGCGTTAATGTCTCTTGAGGCCTGTTTGTTATATTTCTCCCAGTTACTACTTCCTTTTGTTATTAATGCCCCATTCGTATTGCTGCATTCATCTGGTCTTTGAACGCGTTCATTTTGTCTTGCCTCTTCTTCCTTTAATTTAATTTTAAGGCTCTCCAGTGACGGCACTTCGTCACGTGACTGGATGACCACACTAAAATTCTCATACTCGGGCGGTAATGAGGAAAGCAGCATTATCGAGAGGAGTTCTTCCGGCAATTTTATTCCTGCTTCTTCGAGTTGTTCGGCTTTTTTTGTGAAGTAGGTTACGTATTGCGTCATGGACATGTTTTGTTTCTTCTCCATCTTTAATAATTGTTTATATAAAGCTTTTCGCACAGGTCCACGCGACTCGAAAACTTCTTTTATTCCTTTCCATGCTTGATTTGAAGTCTTCGCCTTTTCAACATGGTTTAACTGGCCATATGTAACACTTAGATTTATCAAGGCTAAAGCCTTCGCGTCTTTCCTGTCCCATTCTTCTGCTTTGTCTGTAACTCTATCTTCTGTGCCATCCACATATTGCCACAAATCATTATATACGAGGACGCTCGTCATTTGAACTTTCCACAGATTGTAGTTGTTCTCGTTCAGCTTCTCGATGTTTCCGAGACCGCTTACGTTCGCCATGTTTTCGTCTTTTTATTTTATTTATTTACTTATTTTTTTCACAAGCTTACTTAATCACTCGCGCCGTGAAAACTTCGTACCTGGACCCATAACCTGTCAGGTAATGAACGGAACGCAGTGGAAGAATGAATGGTTTATTACAGAGAATTAAGGAAAGTAATTAATACGTTTGACATGCACGAGTTATGGAAGGCAACTTACAGGATGCCAAGAAACAAACAAAAGTATCGGCTACGCCAAACATCACCGACGATCAATTACGACCGATATTGGATTATATCCAACTTCGGATCTCCAACTCTCCGGAATAGTCTCTGATTTTTTTACATCACTTCTTCAAAATACTTGTTGAAATTTTATAAATACATAATTCTTATTACTATATTTTTTAAAAGGAAATAACGTTTAAAGGAAAATTTGGTATATTCCTTCACATCATCGTATATCATCATATCACCATATTAATCAGATCCATTTATTCCGTTATTTTTCTACATTCTTTTATTCCTTCATTCCTGTATTCCCTTATTTATTCCCCTGATTTCTTTATTCTCTTATTTCTTTAAAAACAAGTATTTTAATAAAAGCAATACTACACTTAACAATATTCTACGAATGAATTGAAATCAACAAAAAGCATCGAAAATGCAAAGGTATAGGCCAAGTACAAGAGGATGTGACTTTGGAATAGCTTTCTCGTTAACATAAACTTGATTATACGAAGTATTTGAAATCGAACAAATGCGAGCAAGTACAAATTATTGTACAGCATCGACACGATGCTATCGCTAAGTAAATATATTGAATTAACTAAATTTCCCAAAAAATGATTTCTCCTCATTTAATTAATAAATCTGTTTATTGCTCGATTAAATGTACTTGGTGGCCCGCTTTTTACGAAGGTTCGATGGTGAAAAATACCTATAGTATTTTAGTGGATAAGGTGAGGAATATGTAAGGGCGTACAGAAAAGAAAACACGTGTCCGCACTACGTTGTACTTTTATTCTTTACTCGCGCGAGATGTGGCGTGACCGAGGTTGCATCGTCGAATGCCCATGTTCGCAACGCGAATTAACCGCAATTAATACAGTGGACGAAATTTGTATAGGGACACTAATTTTTTAATAAAAGGAACCAAGTACTTGCCACTGCTTTTTCTGTGCGTAAATCGTACCAATAGTGTTTTAAACCATCAGGACCATCCAAATTAAATTTTTTCTCGTTAGAAAAAATAACATTTTTTCATTGCTCATCCCAGGTCTTATGATTTTGAGCAAAATCTAATCTTGCTCTTTTGTGGTCCTTAGTAAGAGGTGGTTTTATTGATTTTTTGGTCCACTTCAACCGCTGATCTTTTTACAATATTTGCTGCACACGTCGTACAGTCACTGGCAATTGTAGAGCTTCCGTAACTTGTCTAGCACTCTTGTTTTCAGCTTTTAATTCTCTGAAAATGCGTGAATGATCGCGCCGCTGAAGTTTACTGTTGCCGCCTGCGTGGTTCTTACCATAATTTTCTCCCAATTTCACGAAATTAAGAATAACATTTACTGATCTATTGATCTTATTCGAGATCTGTCGCAGAGATAATCCGGAATCTCGATACGCTTGTATTTGTATTCGCTCTTCTGTACTTAGAATTTTTCCTCGTGGCATTCTAATAGAAGATAAGCTGTATTGAATTATTTATAAAATAGAGTATTACACTTTAGACTATTAGGGTATTACTTTCCCAATACTTACTTTTTCTAAGCTGTACACGATGTTTCTGTCTTGATTGCTGCAAGAGTACTACTATCCTTATACAAATTTCGTACTTACCTTGGCAAATGTTATTGTGTTTCTGGTTACCGCTACTAGAAATTTACAGAATAAATGAATTTGTTCCAGGAAATGATGGTGTCCCTATGCAAATTTCGTCCACTGTATTTATGTCACGGATTGATTCCAACGAGTTATGTAAACCGCCCGTGATAAAAGGAAATACACCCTGCCCACGGAGGGGGGGGGGGTAATCAGATATACCACTATAGGGGTAGTCCGGAAATTAGGTCAGTCGGTTTCCATCCGTAGTTAGAGTAAGTTTGCCTTCCGCCGTGAACGGTGAAGGACTTAGCTATTTCTCTGTACGACTGGATTTGTGTAGTGAAGAACGTTAAACGTGAAGGTCGTGTGGACCGTGAGGCCAAGCACCCCGCCGCTCGGCTATTGTGTGATAAGATCGAGATTTAGTTACGCTTCTAGAAATCATAGACTGGCCGTCGGGGAGACCTCGCTAGTGAGAGTGCTCATAAAGAGACGGTTACCGTTTGGATAAGCCAATCGGACTTGTGCCGTCATGAAACTACGGAAGTGCGGGGCCAAACATTCGGAATCGGCCGTCATCGGTGACGGTTGACACTCTAAGTATGGGAGTGGACCAGTACGATTCCGGGGGTCACAAGAATATTGGGAACATGCTATTTCGAAAGGGTAAATGAGCGGCGGAGCTACCTGGCCAAGGGGTCTTCACGGCCGCGGAAAGGGAGACGTGACACGCGGGTTATTGTGGACATATAGTTAGACGAATAAAAACCTAACACTAATTAGCTCAAAGGGTATTCATCTCCTCACCGCCCTATTGTGGAAGTTTTCGGATACAGTCATAAAACGCGGGTAACACCGAAATAGTTCAGCCGAACTCAGGTTTCGGCTGGGTTACCCGTGGAACCGCCAAGTAAGGACGGTTGCCGTGCCGCATTGTAATGGGGATTATGCCTGCGAAGACGAGGTCGGGCACAGCCCCGTTTCTTTATTATCGCAGGTCCGTTGGCCCTCGATCGTCGTCTCCTTTGTCGCGAGGCGCGATCGTCATTTTCTTTGTCGCGAAGCGCGTTCGTTGTTTCGTCGCGCTGACGCAACCGCGCTTTGTGTGATACACGCACGTGTATACCACTACAGTATTAACTCTACTAAGCTTAAATGGTTGGGGATGTGCGACATTAAAAGGGAGTTGTTAAAACACAGTATAAAACGGGCTTCTTATTATACTGAGTGAAAATCCTCTAAATATCTCATGAAGTTACTTTTTAATTTATGTTATCATCAATCGTTGAAACACATGGCAATATGTATGTGTAATTTTCCCTCAGGCACATCCAGATTGTTAACTTGTTAAATTTTTCCACTCAGATGCATCCGGATTGTTAATTTGTTTAGTAATTTAAAAATAAGTACAAATATCTGTTACGTTACATTTTGGAAAAAATAATAATCCTGAGGTGCAAGATCTGAAGAATATGATGGGCGTAATTTTACATCCTATCTAAGCTGTAAAAGCTAGTGGTAAATTCACAAACTTGTATGAGGTCGCGCATTATCTTCGTGCAACACTATACCTTGTCTATTGATCAATTGTGGACTTTTCTGTTTGAGTGAATTTGTCCAATTGATGACAATACACTTCAGAATGGATCCTACAATTATCCGGTAGAAGCTCAAAAAGAACGATTCCCTTAAAATCCTACTAAATAGACAGCATCACCATTTTTTGGTGAATATCGGCTTTAGAATTGTTTTCAACCGATTTATTTTTTTAAATCCATGATTTCTTGCGTTCAATACTGTTGTTGACAACCAATTTCTTATCCCCAGTGATAATTCGCTTTAAAAATGCTTCATTTTCCTGATGTTTGAAAAGCAAATCACAGACTTCAATGCGACGGAGCAAGCTTCTTTCTGTAGGATCATGCGCAACCCATATATCGAGTTTTGAAATTAAACCAAGACGTTTCAGATGATCATGAAGGGTCGAATTCAATAAATTTAATCTCTCAGCGATCTCAGGAGTTGTTATTCGGCGGTTTGCATTAGTCAATGCCTTTATTTTGTTTTCATCAGTTTGAATTGGCCTTCCAAAACGTGGTGACTCTTCAACATCAAAATTGCCGGAACAAAATTTTGCAAATCAGTTTTGCCACAGCATTCTATCAATACATCTTCTCCATACTCATCGAGTATTTTTTCTCGCTGAAACAGTATTTTTACCTTTTTCTTAGTAAAAAAAAGTAAAATATGTCAAAAATGCTGCTTTCGACTTTCCATATTTGAGAGGGCAGCAAATAAAAACTATTAGGCATAACCAAACAAACTTTTTCACGAACAATCCTTGTTACATTAGCTATAAAAAATATATAATAACAATGCAGCTTCAGTGTGAAGTTAGCTGTGAAAAAATAAAATTGAGTCTTATGTTGGAAAAAACAAAATTAAGTACTTTCCGAACAACCCAATATTTAGGAAACTTTCCTGTTTTAAGACATAAAGACGCAGTAAATCGAAATATCCTTGAGTCTTACCTGAACCATTTAAACACTAAAAAATATTGTACTTGATCTACGTCAATATTTCAGAATTATCATTTTCGTCCAATTGCAATGAAACGCTCTCTGAAACGTTAAAGTTGGTACCTTCCTGATCGATCTTATCGTAGTTTAGATGATATGACTTTTTTAATAAAGCCTTCATTAAACTCTCCCTGTAACTTGAAAAATGATCTCCAACAGATAACATATAATAAAAATCTATGTTGCCGGTAGAAAAATTATCGTCGCATGTAGGAAATCTATGTTCACGGTAGAAAAATTATCGTCGCATGTATGAAATATGACTAACTTCACGATGTGAACAGGCGACGGAAAAAAAAGAAGGCGATGTGGATAGGACGACGGAGGAGGAGAAGACGACGTTTCTCACAAAAATCACGACTTTTTAGGTCACTATATCTCGTAACTGGCTTGACGAATTTTTTCGTAGTTAGTCTTAAATTACTCGTATCGACGCCACCTTTCCGAATCATATCATATTTTATGAGAACTTTGCTGTTTTAATGCCGTTTGAATACCCCGAAAACCACGATCTAATCTTTCCGGATAAGATACAGGTCTGTTGGCTGAAGGCTCATGCACTTGCCAGTCGAGGACTCTTGTACTTGGCCCGAGACAAGACCTTGTCCCTTGATCTTCGGGTGGAGAGCTTTTACCATGCGTGAAAAAATGCACAGACATAAATATCGATGTGTAGGAAACTCCAGGTGTAGAAACTTAATGATGCCCGTTCGCAAACTAGTTTTCAGCAGGCTCATTTCTTCGAAATGGCGTGGTTGAAATATTACATTTCTCCGCTCTAATTTATCTGTTAGAAATCCTAAGTCGGATATTATCGGTCATAATCGCCGATCGTCGGCGATAGTCGGCGTAGCCGGTCTTTTGTTTTTTTTTGGCGTGCCGTTAGTCGCCTTTTGTAACACGTGCGTGTAAAACGTAATAATTACTTTCCTTAATTCTCTGTGTTAAGAATTTCAAACTCGTCTTATCTCCCGCGCTACTCGAGCGCTCCACGTCACGCAGCAAGCGCGCTACGCGCGCGCTACGCACGCCACGCGGTCGCCACGTGGCGACGTAGCCTACGCAACTTCCGGTGAATATCGATCTCGATCCTTCTAGAAGGTTCGAGAATGTTCTAGAACGTTCGTTCTCACGCGCTCCATGCGCGTCTCCCGGAAGTTGCTTCTCTCTCTGTTTGAATCTCGTGCGTGTCGGACGTGCGGTAGTCCGGTAGTGTACAATTCACACAACCCGATTAATACAATCGGTTCATTGAAGAACGTCAAGAACCACATCGCCTATTAGAAAAGGCAGAACAAATTCAATATCCCGGATCAATAATATCTGAGGACAGAAAACATCACAGGAATTCAACGACGACGTCACACGCGGCCCACGTGGTGCGCATAGGAAAACATTTGAACACTTCACCTCACACAGGTACACTATTTTCCTTTCATATTATACTTTTCCTCCGTTTCCTACTTTTTCAACCTTCCGATCTCTACACATTTATTCACCACCCCTTAAAAATTCCGTTGCAGCCTTCACCATCCAGCGCACAGGAAAACCGGAACCACCTTCAGTGCAGCGGTGCCATAGAAGCCTAACCTCACCGGTTAGGTTTCAAAACATTTTTTGGTCCTTCGAGCCGGATCTGTGCGTGAAACCATCGTGTGTGTGAATTCTTGTGCGTGCTCCTCTCCTAACCTCACTTCCTAACCTCAACTCTCTCCGACCACATCACTCCCTAACCTCAAAACCTCACCATGTCTAAGGAAGAGGAAGTGAAAGACATCAAGAATATGGACAACATCACAGTGGAAGTGCCGGCAAAAACATCACAACCTGGACCATCTCGCAGCACTCGGGCAAAGTCGCCGACTTCAACGCCATGTGACATCTCAGTCAAGATAGCGACTCAGCTGGGGCGTCTTGATTTCATTGAGACTGCCATGGAAAAACTTCCCTCAATTGAAACCGCTGAGGAGCTAGATGTCATTGCTGGGGTAGTGGAGGAAAATCATAGAGAGTTTGTGGCGGAGCACTCGTATCTTGAAATCAACTCTCCACCTCAACTACTCAAGAGCACGTACTTCACCAGTAATACTCACCAGCTGGAGAAGGAACGTCACCTTTCACTAAAAATGGCTCTGGCTCGTGCCATGAAGAAAGTCACCTTAACCTCATCCAACGTCACCACTGTCACCACTCGTCCACCTCACAGGCTTCCCAGTCTCCAGTTACCTTCCTTTTCCGGCATTTATTCTGAGTGGCCAGAATTCAAAAACCTCTTCACTTCAATTGTGCTCAATAATCAAGAACTATCTCCCATTGAAAAACTTCACTACCTCAAGACCACGCTCACCGGACCTGCAGCAGAGGTTGTGTCAAACCTGCCGATGACTTCAGAAACTTTCAAGGCAGCATGGGGGAAGCTCACCGCCAAGTATGAAAACAAACGTCGTCTTGTGTCGGTGCAGCTCTCCCTCATCTTGCAGGATGTACCACCTCCCAAGAACACGTCAGCGTCACACCTCACTGCTCTCTTGACCAGAGTTGACAACGCTCTGAGTGCGACCCAGTTGTTGGGACAATCCACCGACAACTGGGACGCTATCATCGTCCACCAGGTTACCAAGCAGCTCGACCACGTCACCAGAGAGAAGTGGGAGTCAACGTTGGGAGAAAATTCAACTATGCCTACGTACCTGCAACTGAAAGAATTCATAACTGTCCGAATTCGAACACTAGAAAACCTCGAGACAGAGCCAGTGACTCAAAATCAACAAACGAAGTCAATTCAACGACCACCTCAATCCTCCTATGCCCGAGCTGTTGCTGCACACATCACCACCTCACGGAGCACAACCACGTCACCTCATCCGTCCACATCATCCAACACGACCACGTCAAAATACGTCTGTGACTGCTGCGGGCTGGCACATTTCATTGTGTCATGCCCGAAATTCAGAGCACTGCCACCATCATCTCGACTGTCTCTGATTTTTAATAAGCAGTTGTGCTACAACTGCATGGGCAGGCACAGCCTCAAGGCGTGCAGAATGAACATGAGGTGCACACTCTGCAAGCAGCCACATCACACCATGATCCACGAGGCAGTGAATTCAGCGCCACCATCAGCCAGCACGACCACTTCCACTCCTCAATGAAAACTTCCCGCAGCCCCAGACCACATCACTGAACACATCACCTCACCTTGTCACCTAACCTCACCTTGTCACCTAACCTCACCTTGTCACCTAACCTCAACTTGTCACCACGTAACCTCACCCACTCCACAGTCAATCCACGTCAAGAACACTCCAGTCAAATGTCATACCTCAGGGCGTATGCCTTCATCTACGTTATTAGCAACTGCTAAAGCCAGAATTGCATCACACATCACCTCGATGCAAGTTCGACTTCTTATCGACTCTGGCTCTGAAATCTCCTTGATTTCAGAACGCATTGTTAATCAATTAGGCCTACGTAGAATTCATTCATCACTGGTTATTATGGGTTTTAATGGAATTTCAACTTCACAGTCAAAAGGTGTAGTGCAATGTCAACTTCAAGCACTACATTCACATCACAGTTTCAATTTACATGCTCATGTTACGAGCAGTCTTGACATAATACTACCTTCACATGTCACTGAGTTTCAAGATTGGCCACACCTCAAGAAATTGACATTGGCAGATGATACATTTCTCACACCTCAACCCATTGATGTCATTATTGGAGTCAATCATTATGGGCAGGTGATTAAACCGAACATCATTAGAGAAAATGAATATATGCCAATTGCTCAATTGTCAATCTTCGGTTGGTTAGTGTTGGGTCCCTGTGGATCCAACCAAACTTCACCAGCACAGTCTCATCATCTGACTGTCCAACAAGATCATGAACCACTTCAAGAACTATTATCACGGTTCTGGTTACAAGAAGAAGTACCAACTGTCATTCAACATCAACTGACTCCTGCAGAACAAGACTGTGAAAATCACTTCATGACCACTTATCAACGTCATTCCTCAGGAAAATATATTGTTCGATTACCTCTTCTGGAATCTAGAGAGTCTCTTGGAGACTCGCATCAAACTGCAACAAGATGCCTTCGTTATCTGCAGGCGCGATTTAACAAGAACGATGAATATCGGAAATTGTATGAGGACTTCATGAACGAGTATATTTCTTTGGGACACATGGTTGAGGCGACTCAACAGTCAGACAACGTCAGCGATCTTGAGGTTGAAACTGATTCTGAGGGGATGACCTTAATGCCTGGCGCCTGTGCGTCAGGGGCGTCGAGGGTCCCTGATGGTCAGTCGAAACCGAAAGTTCGCCAAACCAACGTCAAATATTATTTGCCTCATCATGGAGTCTTAAAGCCTGAGAGCACTTCAACCAAACTCCGAGTCGTATTCAATGGATCAAAGTCCACATCATCTGGGCTTTCTTTGAACGATATTATGCACACTGGCGCTAAACTTCAACGTGATATCATCGATGTTTTAATGTGGATTCGAAAACATCAATTCATTTTTACCACTGATGTCACAAAAATGTATCGCCAGATTATGGTTCATGAAGACGACTGGGATCTCCAGAGAATTCTCTGGTTTGATAGAAAAGGAAACGTCACTCCATTCAACCTCACTACTGTCACGTATGGTACACGTGCTGCGCCATTTCTGGCCATCCGTGTTTTAAATCAACTAGTCCAGGACGAAGGCAAACATTATCCTCTAGCCGTCGATCCTATTACAAAGGGTAGATACGTTGACGATATCATTGGAGGAGCTGATACTCCTCAGCAACTTCATGAGGTTGCACTTCAATTAAATCAACTCTGCATGGCGGGCGGTTTGCCGCTTGCAAAATGGCAATTCAATGATCCCACTTCAATGCAGAAATTCATAAATGACCAGAATATTTCGGCTTCTCGTACAACTTCTTCACTTACGTTTGGGGACTGCACCACTAAAATATTAGGTCTGATTTGGGACCCACTTCAAGATCATTTCACTTTTTCTCTCAAAGGCTTGACGTCACGTTCAAAGATTTCGAAGCGCTCCATACTATCTGAAGTGGCTCAGATTTATGATCCATTAGGTTTCATTTCACCGGTTACAATTCGCGCAAAACTGCTTATGCAAGAGTTGTGGTTGCAAAAATTCAATTGGGACGACACACTTCCTTTGTCTATCTCTAAGAAATGGGTCGAATTCAAACAGGAGTTGTCTGCTTTAGATAAGGTTGTTATTCCAAGGTGGGTTCAGACACTGGGAACCTCTACGTGTGAGCTCCACGGGTTCTCAGATGCCTCTCAACTCGCTATGTCAGCTGTCGTTTATCTCAAAGTCACCTCGCTGTCCGGTACACATCACACATCTCTTCTTTGCGCAAAGACAAAAGTCGCACCTCTGAAACACCTCACTATCCCGAGGCTGGAACTCGCTGCAGCACTTCTTTTATCTCGACTAATTTCACACGTTCACGCCACATTAGAGTTGAATTTCACTTCCGTGTACCTATGGACAGATTCTTTAGTCACACTCGCATGGATCAGATCTCACCCGTCTAAGTGGAAAGATTTTGTCAGGAACAGAGTTACTCAAATTCAAGAGTTAACTTCATCTTTCGAATGGCTTCATGTTCCTGGGAAGTCTAACCCAGCGGATTGCGCTTCGCGAGGCACCTCCACGCAAAATCTTCTCGACCACTCGCTATGGTGGACGGGACCACCATGGTTGTCCAAATCCACACTTCATTGGCCTGCTCAGCCGACCACTTTCGACGACGTTCCCAGCCACGAAGCTCGTCCAGGAATTTCACATGTCATGACGACTTCAATGAGCAATAATCAATGGGACCTTGTTTCACGGTATTCAACTTTCACGAAACTTCTGCGAGTCACGGCCACTATCATGAAATCATGCGATCGCTTTCAACGAATACCAAGGTCGCCATCAGACAACTTAATTTCCCCGGGTGATTTGGACAGAGCGAACCAGTACTGGGTTCGTTCAACGCAGCAAGCATACTTCACACCAGAGTTAAAACTGATCATTTCAAATCAACGTCTACCTCCACATCACGTAATGAGCAAGCTCACCGCTTTCATTGATGCCAATGGCATCTTGAGAGTAGGCGGCCGGCTTGAGAATTCAACTCTGGACTCTGCTGGGAAACATCCAGCAATACTTCCACGTCACTCGCCATTATCCACACTTATCATTGACCACTTTCACAAAAGAACATTTCATGGAGGAACTCAACTGACACTCGCAGAAATCAGACGTCAGTATTGGATAATTGGTGGAAGGGCCCCAGTACGATCACACATCCTCAAGTGTGTCCGTTGTGCACGACAGCGGGGAATTCGTGCACAGCAACTTATGGGTCAACTTCCAACTTCACGCGTCACACCGTCAAGACCTTTCCAACATACCGGAGTAGACTATGCTGGTCCACTCACCGTAAAATCGTGGAAAGGGAGAGGCTCCAAGAAACACAAAGCTTGGCTTTGCCTCTTCACCTGCATGACCACTTCAGCTGTTCACCTAGAAGTGGTAACGGATTATGCCACAGATGGATTCATTGCGGCATACCGGAGGTTCACGTCACGAAGAGGAATCTGCCAAGCTCTCTATTCAGATTGTGGGACTAATTTCGTTGGAGCAGATGCTGAATTAAAGAAATTATTTACTCAATCATCTCGAGAACATCAACATATTGCAAACATCATTGTCAATGATCAAACTCAGTGGCACTTCAACCCCCCAGGCGCACCTCACATGGGTGGCAAGTGGGAGGCGGTCGTAAAGTCAGTAAAATATCATCTACGACGAACCATGAGTGAGGAATCGCTCACATTAGAAGAGCTCACAACCTTGCTCACACAAATTGAGGGTATTCTCAATTCACGACCGCTGGAGCCACTGAGTGACGACCCAGAAGACTTATCAGCTCTGACTCCAGGACACTTCCTTGTCGGGACAGCAATCACAGCCATACCCGAGCCATCGCTCATCGATGTCACAACATCACGACTAAATTCATGGCAATACATCCAGCAAAAACTTCAACAGTTTTGGAAACGATGGTGTGCCTGACCTGACCGCCGTAGAGAAAACAGATGTGGGACATCCCATTCTACGACTGGCATGGTACCGCCGCACATGGCGGTTCGCGGGCCACGACACGTTACGTACCTGCGTAACGGATTAGTTGACCCGCGGCTCGCATATTATGACCGTAATAAACCGGCAACAGACAAATTCTCGGTCTCCCTTAGACCTTCGTACGTAAGTTCTGGCTACTTGGACGTTTGGAAAGTGTTTAAGTGAATCTCAGGCTCATTCACGCTTTCGGGCTTTCGTTATCATGCGGGTGCTGGCGCACTCGGCATTTCCCAATGCTTATCGTCACGTAGAGATCCCCCGGGGGGATCCTCATGACAATCCAGACACCCATAGGATACCATGATTATCCACATGATAAGAAAATGCGCGGATCACACGCTTCCGTACTACCATATATGTGTTGGCGCGCTCGGCATTTCCCAACGCTTCCTGTCACGTGAGTCCTCTCGAGTGGATCTCGTGACAGTCCAGACACCCATAAGATACCATTGCATCCCGATGGTTACCGGAAGCGTGGAGGAACTCTGTTGCGCTGGGCATTTCCCAGCGTTTGGTGTTGCCACCACACCTCGCCACGAGGGTAATCGCGACAGCCGAGAGACTCACGAAAACACCCCACCGCGATCCAAAGCCGCACTTACTAACAAACTGGAATTTACAACATGGCTACTCTTACACGCCACTTATCCTTGCGGACCCTTTCCCTTCGGAGTCCAAATCACAACTGCCTCCATACGTCGGTGACAATCGTATTTATGCAAAACAAACTGCCACTAATGGGTCAACCAAGTAACTGCGCATTCGTATGGAATGTCATTAACATCTGTTATGCCCTACAGCTCAAAGGGAATTTTGACTTGCTTAAGAGATCATTCATTGCGTCCGCAACAGAT
This sequence comes from Mimumesa dahlbomi, assembly GCA_917499265.3. Taxonomy (NCBI): domain Eukaryota; kingdom Metazoa; phylum Arthropoda; class Insecta; order Hymenoptera; family Crabronidae; genus Mimumesa; species Mimumesa dahlbomi. The sequence continues at coordinate 474,361 of OU824118.1, read as the reverse complement.
GGTCAACCTCGGTGATCCAACGTCAGCTGGCCACAACTAAGTGGCACCACAAAACAAATGATTTTAAAATTGGTGCCCTGGTGCTCATCTCTGACGAGCGTTTTCCACCCAGTAAGTGGCCACTGGCTAGGATTACTCAACTTCACCCAGGAAAGGATGGATTAACTCGAGTGGTCACCCTCAAAACATCTAGTACCACTCTCACTAGACCAATCACCAAGCTTGCTCTATTGCCAGTTCACATCACACATGAACCACCTCTACCAACATCTGTCAAGATAATCAGCAATACTGTTGCTGATGGCGGGCGGAAATGTTAAGAATTTCAAACTCGTCTTATCTCCCGCGCTACTCGAGCGCTCCACGTCACGCAGCAAGCGCGCTACGCGCGCGCTACGCACGCCACGCGGTCGCCACGTGGCGACGTAGCCTACGCAACTTCCGGTGAATATCGATCTCGATCCTTCTAGAAGGTTCGAGAATGTTCTAGAACGTTCGTTCTCACGCGCTCCATGCGCGTCTCCCGGAAGTTGCTTCTCTCTCTGTTTGAATCTCGTGCGTGTCGGACGTGCGGTAGTCCGGTAGTGTACAATTCACACAACCCGATTAATACAATCGGTTCATTGAAGAACGTCAAGAACCACATCGCCTATTAGAAAAGGCAGAACAAATTCAATATCCCGGATCAATAATATCTGAGGACAGAAAACATCACAGGAATTCAACGACGACGTCACACGCGGCCCACGTGGTGCGCATAGGAAAACATTTGAACACTTCACCTCACACAGGTACACTATTTTCCTTTCATATTATACTTTTCCTCCGTTTCCTACTTTTTCAACCTTCCGATCTCTACACATTTATTCACCACCCCTTAAAAATTCCGTTGCAGCCTTCACCATCCAGCGCACAGGAAAACCGGAACCACCTTCAGTGCAGCGGTGCCATAGAAGCCTAACCTCACCGGTTAGGTTTCAAAACACTCTGTAATAAACAATTCGTTCTAAACAGTATTCCACTGCGTTTAACTCATTATCAGACATTATCATGCATCTTTTAAGAAGAATATTTACTTTATACATATAAGTAATTGCCATTACATTGTAATATAGGTGAAAGAACTGTTACGTCAAGACTATGCGTCACTCCTCGAGCTTACGGAAACGGTGCGGCTTCGATTCATTTCGACAAAGTCTGTGATTTGCCCCCTTATGAGTCAATGGTCAGACCACTTTACTCGGGATGGGGCTGAGTCGTACTACGGTCGAAAGGTGATGACGAAGGTGTGAAGTCGTGGTAATGATTAGATCAGGATAATTGATTCTTGACACTGACAAGTATTGTGAGTATATTCTTGTTGTACTTTGTATTTCACTTCAGAGATTTGGACACTTTCACAAGAATCGTTTACTAATACAAATAAGTAGTTCCTTTCATTTTACTATTTTACTTGATCAGGTGTTTGATCTTAAGCGTCTTGGGTTGGAAAAGGATTGTAACTTTGTCAAGGAATGAAAGTGGGAATGTATTACATATTCGCCTCGCAGCTACTCCTGACCGTTTAAGATCGTTCACCTGGAATCATATGATTCCCGGCAACTCGATCCCGGTTATTTCGCTTTGTAGGACGGTTGTTAATTAAGGTTTTTTGGGTATCCAGAATTACTGAATTGAATTACAGGTTTTATTGGAATTTGATAGGATTCATAACACATTCGCCTCGCAGCTACTCCTGACCGTTTAAGATGATTCACCTGGTATCATAAGATTTCCGGTAACTCGATCCCGATTCTTTCGCTTTGCAAGACGGTTGTTATTGAAAAGGATTGATTCAAGATAATAGGATGTGAGAAAGAACAAATCATTTACCTGATCATGGATTTTAGTATTTTGATCGGAATTAGAAAAACTATCACTGAAGACTGATACGGAACTGCATTAAAAACTAACACACTGATAACTGACTTTTCTGACTGTCCCTTCTTGTCTGGATATCTCAACTAACTCACTGACTGACTGCACTGCCTTCTTCTGACTTTTCTTAACTTTTCTAAATCTGACTCTTCTTAACTGCCTTCTTCTAACTCACAAACTGAGCTTCGTGGCGGTGGGCGCCAGTATATATACAGGATTTTGGGCCCTCCTACTACGTCGGTTTGTAACGGTTTTCGGAAAAACAATGAAGACCTGATCCAGCATCCAAACACGCTTATCGAGAATGCACTCGAAAAAAGGATCTGTCTATGTTTCCCTTTCAAGTGTCTCTCGAACAAGACGGGATCTGGTGCCAGATGTACATTTTCTTGCGGACAAAGTCTACATTGTATCTGATGCAATCTGTTGTTTAGAACTGTCTAATCTTAAGAGTTTACATACCCGACGGCTTGATTAGATTCATGTGTTTATTTCTATACTATATGCCAGTCTCCACCAAGACGATCACAGTGTTCTTTCTTCAAGGAATTTATTAGTTTTTCAAGTGCGTCGTCCTGGCGTCAAACTGACAAAAGGCGTTTAGACGCGGGGACGTAACAGAACAGTGATGTACAAAAAAATTCAGTAGCACATTATAAAGATTTTCGTGCTTTTCACTAGTAATTACATGATGCATTGGAATATTCCGTGTTACATATATCCCGAGGTAAGCGGTAAATGACACGTAATCGAAATAAAACGCCAGTCATCTGAGTAATTTAAACAATGTAACGTACAATTACATTTCTTATGCCACTGATACTTGGGAACAATATTTCTTTTATTTTTCTCCAATTTTCATCTCTTTCCCTCACACGTGTACACAAAATAATTGTTATTTGAATCTGTTACGTCCCCACGTTCTGATGTCCTTTGTCAGTTCGAGACCAGGGAAACACACTTCGAAAAATCATAAATCGTCTCTTAAAACAAGCACATTTCGATTGCCCTGGTCGAGACTGGCAGATGGCATCAGTAAAACTCTTCGAAATAACAAAACTCTTAGCGCAATAAACACGACGTCTTTCGAAGAGAAAGTTTCCAGATGACAAACTCCTCCGTGGACAATGCAGACCTTGTGCCGCGAAAATGTAAATTCGGCACCAGACCATGTGCTGGCTTGGGGACACTTAAAGGGATGATAAACAGCAGGCCCTAAAGCGAATCTAACGCTATTTCAAATATTTTTCCCTTGGTGATGGTGTCGAGTTGCACGAAGAGGACTGCATTGTCTGAACCGAAAACGTTAGAAACCGAAGTAGTGGGAGACCACGAATTTTTGTATATAACCGTGGTGCCCTTCGACATGTCATCATTCCTGTGTCAGAATTGTGAACAGTAACGTCTCCACGAAACTCAGTGCTTTAAACCTAGTGAAAACCAGTGCGAAAGAAGAAGTTCCAGACAGCAGAATCAGCTTGTACCAGATCTTACAACAGAGAGTGAGTTACACTTTGAATTAATCCGTGGTGAAGGGTTTAGTAGCTCAAATACCTATCCTAAAAACCCATCCTTGCAAAATAACAACCGACCTACACAGCGAAAATACCGGGATCGAGTTGCCGGGAATCATATGATTCCAGGTGAACCTTCTTAAAACGGTCAGGAGTAGCATTGAGGCGAATGAGTTATAAAATCCTATCTAATTAAAATAGAACCTCCAAATTTATCCGATAAAACCAGATACCTAAATATCCTTACTTAACAACTGTCCTACACAACGAAAATACCGGGATCGAGTTGCCGGGAATCATATGATTCCAGGTGAACCTTCTTAAACGGTCAGGAGTAGTTGTGTGGCGAATAAATCATATATTATTAAACCTTCCTATCCACAGTGGTGAGAAAACCTAACGCACGGTCGGGCTGGCGAAAGAAGTGGGCCCAGGCGGTTAAGGAGGACCCTTCCTTAAAAATTAATTGGAGGGAAAAACAAAAGATTTTCCGCGAAGAACTGCAGAAAGAAACTCCGCTTATACAACCACCGCCGGTCCCGAAAACATCCAAGCCTCACAAGAGGAAGATTAGAAGAGCACAAAATTATATCAAAAAACTGGCGTCCTCTTTAAAAAATAATTATTCGGCGAGTAAAATCAGAGAAGTCCGACCCACGGGAGAAGTGACTCTCTCAGACATCCCTCTACCGCCGGATGTAGTGGACATAGAAGATTCAGAAGATGAGACACCGTTAATCGATCTCCAGATAGGATCCTACAAATTAAAGGAGTCTGAGGTAGAAAAGACCCTGGACGAAATAAGCCCGGGTTCATTCATCCAATTACGTGCACCCGATGGTACCGCAGCACCAATGGCCATACCGGCGACCATCCTTAAGGATAAGTTTCGTCACCGCGTCCAAATTACGGAAATAAATAATTAAATACAGGAAAAATTAGTCAGCCATTGTTTCTCCATTTATCTTCACCTACGTCATCACCTTTTCAATCGTAATACAACTAGCCCCGTCCCGAGTAAATTGGTCTGACCATTGACTCAAAAGGGGGAAAAAGTCAGACTATTGTGAAACGATTCGTAGCCGCACCGTTACCGTAAGCTCGAGGAGTGACACCTAGTCCTGACGTAACAAATCGATAACAAGTGAAATCTGAAATTTCATTGCTCAAATTTCGCATAAAAATATATTGTGGAAGCCAAGGAAACACATTGTATTTCTTTTAGGTCCTCAGGAAAAGAATCACACAAAATGACAAACAATATTATAGTGCAACATACAATAATTACGGTGAAGAAAATACCAAGGCTTGAAAAGTGGAATCAAGAGACAAGGTCTTGTCTCGGGCCAAGTACGAGAGAAGACTCTTGACTATATCCCAGTAACGAGATATTTCATGTCAAAAGTACGTCTTTTTTATGTAATAAGTCGTCTGCGTCGTCTTTTCCAGTGTCACACTTTCGACTATGCGAGTTCTGTCGGAGTCAAACCGAACTAACAGATTTTCATACCATGCGACGATAATTTTTCTGTCGGTAATGTAGATTTTTATATGTAATCTGTTGGAGACATGCAGGAAAAATCAAGAAACAAGGTCTTGTCTCTGGCCAAGTACAATCAACAGCATAAATGGTTTCACTGCGGGGTACGGGGTGCGCGCGGGTATCCACAACTGTTAATGCTTGTTTCACCTCAGTGATTTTCGTGCCCTCTCTTTCTAATAATTCGTCTCTCTCTCTGACGTATGTCGCAACATAGTAACAAATGAAAATGACTACTTCATTTCTTTCTTGTCGTCGTTCTGTCGCACTCATTCTATCGAGGCACACGGACTTAGGTCCGATAGGCATGTGTGAGAGCGCGATCGTCAATCGAGGAAGGCATCAAACGCAGTTTTCGCCATGGTCCGAATTTTTCTTGTATAAGAGCCTCGCTTTCCTTTATCTGCTGTCGCGCTCGCACTCCGATCGCGGCTCACAGACGATGGCCGAGCTCACAAACATGTGTCGGTGCGCCTTGGTCGTACTCGATCGTTCATTCGCATTCTTTTGGACATTTCGAATTATTTTATCGGACATTAATATTTCTTGCTAATTTTTGATCCCTATGATAGGATTTTCAATAAATTGATATAGTATGACAATTATATGTTTTTCAATTATTTATTTAAAGTTACAATATTGTCTCGGTAAATAAGGAATAAATTTCGCGAAATATTGAATTCTGGAGATTAATATAATGCGAAATGAATGAATAAGAAACATCTAATTATAATTCCATTTCTATTTAATTAAAATTCAGTGACACAGTAGGATCAAATATTGGACATAAGTGTTAAATGCCCGATAAAATGATTAGAAAAATGTTTCGAATAATATGAAAGAATCGCCGCGACCGGCAAAGACACACCGTCGCACTTGCTCTCGACGATCGTATTGCGAGCACTGCGAACGCAACAGGCAGAACGAAGAAAAGAAAGGCTCTTATGCAAGACAAATTCGGACGATGATGAATTCCGCATTGATACCTTTCTCGATCGTCAAACGTGCTATCCCACATGCTTGCTCGGCCCACGTTCGTGTGTTTGTCTAGCGCGAGCGCGACGGAGCGACAGAAAGATAGAGACAAAGTATGCAGTCGAATGTATTGTTGTTGATATCCCGAGCCATAGTACGCCACAATGAGAACGAATTATACGAAAGATAGAGAAAGAAAGACACCTTCGTGATGCACGCATTAGTACGTAATTCGGAAAATATCAAACTGTTATCAATAATTTATAAATTTAATATAATGGTTGCATAAATTGTTGTAAAAAGGTATTTAGTTTCTAGAACTTGGATACATGTCAAAGCGTCTCTTTAAATTTCTACAAACTTTTGTTTAGTACGTAATCAAATTCTTCTGTAAACCTGTCTTCCATGATAAAGTCAGCAAATTTTGCTGAGTCTGTCCGAAACGTGTAGTTATCGGTACTGTTAACAAATTTTTGTTACATGTTTTGCATTGAAACTTTACTATCTCGGATATCGAATCTCTAAATTGTCCCGTATCTGATTATAACAGTGTTATGATATTATCTACACATCTTAACAATGAAATTAGTATATTTTTCTTCAGGTATACTGTAAAATTAGATGAGAAGATGCCACGGTGATAAAAAAATTCATGATTTCAAAAAAACTATTTTTTCTTCAAATAGATTGTTGAAGTATAGGTACGTTTAGAGGACACGATGACGTTGTTGTATGTAAATTGAAAAACATTTTCAACGATATACATACGACCATATTGAAGTACTAAAATTTCTAGAAATCAAAAGCATTCTTCAACAATTCATACAAATAATTATTTGCAATTTAGACATTTTTAATAAGATGGTTTTTGTGTAATTAAACCGTTTTTTTACACTTATATGTTTATTATAATTTTCGAATTGAGAATTTAAAAACCAAACTTATATACATCCTGCACTATCTTGCAATAATTAAATGTTTAATATTTTGGTAATTCCTTCAAATGTATTTTCTTCTTCAGTAGTACCCACAATATATGCAAGTTTTTAAACAATGTCTTACATTCTGCGAGAACCTTGTATACTTGACCTGAAACGTACCTATAGATTGAAATTTTCCTGGCTCCGAAACAGTCTCTGATTTTTTTGTATCACTTCTTCAAAAAACTCTTGGAAATTTTATAAATACATTACCCTTATTTATTCATTGATACCTGCATTCCCTTATTCTTTTAAAACATTATTTCTTTAAAAACAAGTATTTTAATAAAACCATTACTATACTTAACAATATTCTACGAATGAAGTGAAATCAGTAAAAAGCATCGAAAATGCAAAGGTATAGGCCAAGTACAAGAGGACGTGACTTTGGAATAGCTTTCTCGTTAACATAAACTTGATTATACGATGTATTTGAAATCGAACAAATGCGAGCAAGTACAAATCATTGTACAGCATCCACACGATGCTATCGCTAAGTAAATATATTAAATTAACTAAATTTCCCAAAAAATGATGTCTCCTCATTTAATTAATAAATCTGTTTAGTGCTCGACTAAATGTACTTGGTGGCCCGCTTTTTACGAAGGTTCGATGGTAAAAAATATGCTTAAATAGTTCGGGATGTGAGACATTAAAAGAGAGTTGTTAAAACATAGTATAAAGCGGCCTTCTTATTGTGTTGAATGAAAATCCTCTAAATATCTCATTACGTTTCCTTTTATGTTATCATCAATCGTTGAAACACACGGCAATATGCATGTATAATTTTCTCTCAGACACCTCCAGATTGTTAACTTGTTAAATTTTTCTTCTCAGATGCATCCAGATTGTTAATTTAGAAATGAGTACAAATATCTGTAACGTTACATTTTGGACATCAAGCTTCGAAAAAAGCGGGCCACCAAGTACATTTAGTCGAGCACTAAACAGATTTATTAATTAAATGAGGAGACATCATTTTTTGGGAAATTTAGTTAATTTAATATATTTACTTAGCGATAGCATCGTGTGGATGCTGTACAATGATTTGTACTTGCTCGCATTTGTTCGATTTCAAATACATCGTATAATCAAGTTTATGTTAACGAGAAAGCTATTCCAAAGTCACGTCCTCTTGTACTTGGCCTATACCTTTGCATTTTCGGTGCTTTTTACTGATATCATATTTTATGGGAAATTTGCTGTTTTAATGCCGTTTGACTACCCCGAAAATTTCGATCTAATCTTTCCGGATAAGATACAGGTCTGTCGGCTGAAGCCTCAGTTCTCATGCACTTGCCAGTCGGGAACTCTTGTACTTGGCCCGAGACAAGACCTTGTCTCTTGATACCAACGAGTCCATAAAACTTCAGATTTTAGTGAAATGAAAATAATAACTTAGCATTGTTTACCATCCGATTTCATTGTTTTTAAATCTGTTCCCCCTGAACGTAAACACGAAACATTCTAATAGAGTAATTACTCCCAAAGTGTTTAAAAAGTACGGTACCCGAAATGTTTCGTCGTCATCCCCACTCAAGAGGGGTGCCCCCTGGAATCAGTCAAACGAGAACGTAACAGGAGCGCGGCTACCTTAGATAAGCCGATGGGGCCCCAAGAAAGATAAACAGTATTTTTATGGGCGAGATAACAATAATATATAAAGATAAAACATTTTTATTATTAGTTATTTTGCAATGGAAATTCTATAACCATATTGGTGACATTATTTAAATTAAAATGATACCAAACACGATACAATTTCGATAAAATTTACTTATTTAATAATGTCGGGTAATGTACAAGCGGCCCAGAAAATCTTGAACCATCTCAGGGGAGTAGTGCGGCGAGGGGATTGATTTTGCCTCGCGCGATTCGTTTGTCGTGACGCGGCGTCGTGGCGCGGCACAAAGGCAAAGTCAATCCCCTCGCCGCACTAACCCCTGAGATGGTTTACTATTTTCTGGGCGGCTCGTACACTACAAATTACAAAGTTATGTTTTATTACGCGGATACAAAAATGATTAAATACTGAAAAGCCAAAAGTAGTCTTGAAAATGTGAACTAGTCTCTCGATACTGTATGAAAACCTGGGAAAGGGGTTGCCGGATACCGGAGTACAAAAATTTGATTATATCCCGGAACAATAACGGCTAATATCACGTGGCTGGGAGTAAACGTTCGCGATGGGGGGTTTCCCATGCCACCGTTCCGGGCAATAGGAAAACATCACCTTCCTTTCGAAGCTGCAACACACCAATTGGAATTTCATTCGGGGTTCGTGTTTTCTCGATACTTTATTTAAACAGACACCGCAGGAAACTGTAGCTTTAAGAATCGGAACAATAACATATCGCTGTATGGAACATTCTCGTATAACGAGAAGCACCGATTTTAAATATCCCTTTCAAAATATTGAATAAAAAATATTATTTAGCTAAGCGATAACATGAGATAGAAAAAATAGGAAAATAAGGCCGACGGAGGTAATTTTATTATTGCATCGGAAGAAATAATACGCAGAAAATTTTTCGGATAGAACAAATCAGATTTTTAAAAATAAATAAGAAATTTTACATACTCAACGTGCTTATGTATTTCGATTATTTAGTATTGTTGACAGTATTACTAATGAGGTAACTGATAATAAAAATAATTTTCTGCTGGGATCCAAAGAACGACAAGCATTTCGAAAAATCTTATTGTATTAATAATAAATAAATTAATAACATTGGTATTCCCTAATATACAACATTGTTTGAGTGATGTTAATAAAAAACGAATAAATTTTGTTCGAAAGTTCTCATTATTCCAACTATTGAGACGCGCAAATATTTAACTAACACTTCCTCACGTTTGTAAAATAAAGTATTTTTTCGTCCACAAAAAATCAGTCCTAACTTGCAATTGAAGATTCTCAAAAAAAGGAATTGGCAATCTTTGGGAAATGCAAATGTAACGAAAATTACGGCAATACTTAACGGGGATTTGTTCGGACATCCGACTTTAAAATACTTACTGTTTAGCTTTAAACTGTTCGCCACATTTTTATTCGTAATGCGTGTTTCCACGTTCGTAACGTGACCGCTTATCTCCGGTTTTCCGACACGCCGCAGAAACGACCGGGTGAATTACTGTTACCTTTTTTTTAACCGATGGACAGGATAAGCGACTGCGATGCTAGACGAGCTAATTAAAGACGTTGTAATATATTGGTTTTAGAAAAAAGAGAAAAATGAGCGGAATGGAAAGTGAAATTTTATTTTTTTAAAGGTTACACTTGTTATTGGGTCGTTCGGAAAGTAATTTCGTTTTTTTCCAACACAAGGTTCAATCTATTTTTTCACAGCTAACTTCGCACTTAGGTCTCATGGTTATTATATGTTTTTTATAGCTAATGTAACAAGGATTGCTCGTGAAAAAGTTTGTTTGGTTCTGTCCAATAGTTTTTATTTGCTGCCCTATCAAACATGGAAAGTCGAAAGCAGCATTTTTGACATATTTTACTTTTTTTACTATAAAAAAGGTAAAAATACTGTTTAAGTGAAAAAAATTAGTCGATGTGTATGGAGAAGATGTATTGACAGAATGTTAGTGGCAAAACTGATCTGCAAAATTTCGTTTCGGCAATTTTGATGTTGAAGATTCACCATGTTATGGAAGACCAATTCAAACTGATGAAAGCAAAATAAAGGCATTGATTAATGGAAACCGCCGAATAACAACTCTTGAGATTGCTGACAGATTAAATTTATCGAATTCGACCATTCATGATCAGCTGAAACGTCCTGGTTTAATTTCAAAATTCGATATGGTGTGTTCCACGTCAAGTGATCAGGGTTTTTTCCGTCATGTCAAGGATTTTGATAAAATTTTAATATGTCATAGGTAACGCCGAAAAAAATACCCATTTGAAGGAATTTTCAAAATATTAAATATTTTTTAAGTTACAGGCAGTCAAAGTTTTGTGCATGGGTTTTTTTGAAAATTTATAACTCTCAAACCACAAGAGATACAGAAATCAGAAAAATACCAGTTGATTCAGAAAACCTCACAGTTTTAGAAAAAAATATAAATTCGATGCAACTTGTTTTTAAATTGTTGAAAAAATGTTTTTAATTTTTTAAACTGAAATTCCGTCCAAAGTTCTTCTTTAATTTTTTTTAAACTTTTTTTTTCATCATTATCGAAATGTCCTCTAAACATGATTTCCAGCGGCATGGTGCAACGGTGAATAGTTTTCGAGCTATGAATTTTTCTGCACCGCGGTGTCGGTATTTGGCGCGCGACTTCGCCCATATCGCGTCGCAGATAGCTGCCGCTAGTCAAACCAAACCGTTGATCAATGACCTACATTTGGGCTTCAATATCTTCAAAAGTGTTCCCTTCAATTTTTTGGTGATTTTTGTATAGCAATGCTATAATGTCCTCTAAATATAACTTCCAGCGGCATGTTGCAGCAATGAATAGCTTTCAAGTTAGGAATTTTTATTTACCGCGGCGTTCGGTTTTTCGCCCGCGATTCCGGTCGGACCCTAACACCTATACCTGCCGTTATTGGGAAAAACCCTTGTTCAGTGCTCTCGCTGATTCTCATTTCACAGTATACCTGCAGAAAACGGTACCGCAATAAACATTTGCCATAGATTGTGTTAATATTGGCCATTTGGTTTGTCTTTCAAGAAATAATATTTCAATTGTTATACGATATAATGAACATCGTTTCCCCTCTGCGTTTTCCGGGCTTGAGACCGGCAACCGCCACATTAAAAACGTTTGTGCATTCTAAGTCCAAGTAATTTACAAGTTTTCCTGCTCTATTATCTTCAATATATGTATACAGGCTGTAACATATCATCGGGGACCCTTTTTCAGGATCGATAGTACACACCAAAAGGTGAAAAACGGACCAAGGAAGTTAGGTCCGAAAATCACCCCCTATCGAGATACAACCCCATTTGCAAAAAATTTAAAAAAAATTATATCTCCGGAATGATAAGTCGGTGAGGAGCGGTTTTAGTTGCAAAATAAGCGGAAAAGATCAAAGTTTACTAAAAAAAATATAACTGCTTTGATTATTACCGTTAAGTAGCAGTTTTATTTGTGTATAAAAAAAAACTTTGAATTTTTCTATGATAGCGGTTGATTAACAACTTGAGAAAAATAAGGGCAATGCATCAAGACTCCCTTTTCGAAGACAGCCTAAAAAAAGTGCAACATTATTGTACGGTTTCGGCTGTTACGAGCCGGGCTGGTTTCTAGAACGTGGCCGGCGAGCGTTATGGAATAGACGCGACGAGACGTTAGTTTCGTCACTTCCTTGACCTAACTGTAGCAGGGGGTATCGTACGTCAATAGTAGTGGGAGCTACAAATCGACGTATGATCTAGGAAATGATATTTAATTCAACCCAGATGAGCCTACGGCATAAACCGTAGGGCGCTGGCCTTGAATTGAGGTAGGGAGAGATACAACCCAGATGAGCCTACGGCATAAACCGTAGGGCGCTGGCCTTGTATTGGAATGAGTGAAATCCAGACCCAGATGAACCTACGGCATAAACCGTAGGGCGCTGGCCTCCAGAGCGGTTAGAATTGAGGATGAATGAATCCAGATGAGCCTACAGCATGAACTTAGGGCGCTGGCATTCACTCAGGTGCGAAAGGATTTCAGGAATGACACAATCCAGATGAGCCTACGGCATAAACCGTAGGGCGCTGGTCTTGTATCGGTTAAAAGGAATCTGAACCCAGATGAGCCTACGGCATAAACCGTAGGGCGCTGGCCTCCAGAGTGGTTAAGATCGAGGAAGAATGAATCCAGATGAGCCTACAGCATGAACTGTAGGGCGCTGGCATTCACTCAGGTGTGCAAGGATCTTAGGAGTGATACAAGCCAGATGAACCTACAGCATAAACTGTAGGGCGCTGGACGTGAATCGGTGTTGAAAGGAATCTAGACCCAGATGAGCCTACGGCATAAACCGTAGGGCGCTGGCCTCTAGAGTGGTTAATTAGATTTTAAGGTAAGGTGATACCCCGAGGTAGATGTACTTACAGGTGGACTGCAAGGTGCTACTCTCTGGTTAATAACGATGCACTTGCTAGGACGGCAAGTGGTCGCACAGGCACGGAAAGTAAGCCGAAAGGCACACACAGTCCGATACCCGTTGTTCGTGATTTTGACCTGCTACGGTAAGGTCGTAAAATAATAAACTCTCGTAACTTTTGTTTCACTCCGAGCGGGTAGAGTGAAATAATTTGTGGGTACGTTACTCGATTATGTTTTAAATTCGTTTCGAGAGGAAAGGTTTTAATTTCTAGAAATAATTCTTTACTCGAATTTTAGGTTTCTAGTAAAATGTTACAAGTATATTCTTTCAATCGAATATATATACATGTATGTTAAGTGTTTTGTGTATGAATTTAAGAAAGTAGAATAATTATTGAAAAGCTCTAAGTGTTTACCCTTGGGCAGTGACGGTTGACGAGACTTCGCAATAAGATGACTGCGAACTAGTTCGCGAGTGACTCTAACGTGAGTTGAACGGGGGAACTCCGACCAAGAGTTGAATTGCCAATGGACAGACTAATCTTCAGAAGGTTAAAGAAAACTCGAAAAGGAACTGGGCCTAATCTCGTAGTGTAATGCTCAAGCGTCGTACTGTGAGTAACCCGAAGATACGCATTTTCGTGGCCCTTATATAGGTCGAAAAAGTAGTGGGGAATTGAAAATTCTAGAAAATCTATCCTATAGTGGTAGTAAAAATGCTGTATGAAAAGACAGTTGGAAACGGCTGGAATTACGTGGCAAGCAAGACCCTCGCTTTCGAGTTTTCCTTATTACATGGGTTCGAAAGTGTAGCTATCCGCGGGCCCTAGACCAGAGGCCAAGGGCTATATGTATATCGTATCCTGGTTACGTTTGAAAAAGGGAACTAAGCGTCGGGGTGTCGCCAAGAGAAAATTCAACGTTGAGAATTTTTCATGAGAATCATACGATTCATACGTAACACGGCGTAAAAAATTGTTAAACACCGTTAAGTCGCCGGACTACCGACCGACCTAATGCTACTGACGACAGCTGATCCACATTCATCATATGTTTTCGAGCCGCCGCGCGACACACACTAATGTACAATAGAATGCGTGAGAGACCTATCAGTGTGAGTCACATGGCGAATCAGTAATCTTTCACGCATTCCCGTATAGTATAATTTTTTTTTTTTTTATTTTTTTACGTGGGGGAAATCTCCATAGACACCCGCCTTCTTGGTGTGAGAAGACGGGTAGTGCTGGATTCTTACCGGCTAAAACCCCCACGGTGCTCATACTTACCTTATGCTCGAGATGTGTTGCTCAAAATGACCCCCGTCCATCTGGATACACGTCTGCAGTCTCTTCTTCATAGATCCTCGCACACTCACAAACACTCTCGGGCAATTTCGAATTTGTTCACACCCGACGAGAATTCGTTCTCTGAGCACTTCGACGTTCGGCACAGGCGACGAGTACACTATTCCCTTTAAATGTCCCCACAAAAAATAATCCAACGGATTTAAATCCGGCGAGCGAGCCGGCCAAGCGATTGGACCTCCACGACCGATCCATTTTTCGGGAAAAATAATATTCAAATATTCGCGTACCGAGGCACTGTAATGAGCAGGTGCTCCGTCGTGCATGTACCACATATTCCGGCGGCAGTCTAGTGGTACGTCTTCGATTAAACACGGCAAATTGACTTTTAAAAAGTTCAAATACTTAACACCGTCTAGTCGGGCGGGCAAAAAACACGGCCCCGCTAGGATATTGTCCACTATCCCGCACCACACATTTACACTAAACTGTCTTTGGCTGCGACTTTCCACGATCGCATGCGGATTTTCCTAGCTCCACACGTGCGAATTATGCAAATTTATTACTCCGTCCCGCGTAAATCCGGCCTCATCACGAAATAAAATGTTCCGCACAAAATTTCTGTCCACAGCACACATGCCCGTCATCCACGCACAAAAATTCCTCCGTGGAATGTAGTCTTCATTTTGCAACGTGTGCACGCGTTGCAAATGGTACGGGTACAAATTATTTTCTAATAACCTGCGCCAAGCACTCATGTGCGACGTGTTGGTCTGCAGTCCCAGTCTCCGCGTACTTACTCCTGGACTCTCCGCTACGCGTTGTAGTATCTCTTCTTCCGTGGTTAAACTTCGCATCGATCCCGATCTGCCATCGTCGCGATCGCACCGATGGAATGTTCCTCTCGATCGTAGTCGCTCGTAGAGTCTCTGAAAGGTTTTCGCGTTTGGTACACGCCGACCAGGGAACCTTTCCGCGTATAATCGGCGGGCTCAAAACCGATTTTCTTCAGCTCGGCCGTATATCAGTACCATATCCGCCATTTCAGTATATGAATAATCCATTTTTAACGCACGAATAACTCGCAAATATCACAAGGTTTTCGTTAATCGCACTACAATCGGTAAACGATTGTCGTCGACTGGTTTTCGCGGCACATCCATGCTGCTTTGTTTTAGTTTTTAATTGCCGTCCGGCGACACCACCGTGGTTACCACCGTGGTAACCAAATTGTTAAGACAAAGCAGCATTGATGTACCGTACAGCATTCATATACTGAAATGGCGGATATGGTACTGATATACGGCCGAGCTGAAGAAAATCGGTTTTGAGCCTGCCGATTATACGCGGAAAGGATCCCTGGTCGGCGCGTACCAAACGCAAAAACCTTTCAGAGACTCTACGAGCGACTACGATCGAGAGGAACATTCCATCGGTGCCATCGCGACGATGGCAGATCGCGATCGATGCAAAGTTTAACCACGGAAGAAGAGATACTACAACGCGTAGCGGAGAGTCCAGGAGTAAGTACGCGGAGACTGGGACTGCAGACCAACACGTCGCACATGAGTGCTTGGCGCAGGTTATTAGAAAATAATTTGTACCCGTACCATTTGCAACGCGTGCACACGTTGCAAAATGAAGACTACATTCCACGGAGGAATTTTTGTGCGTGGATGACGGGCATGTGTGCTGTGGACAGAAATTTTGTGCGGAACATTTTATTTCGTGATGAGGCCGGATTTACGCGGGACGGAGTAATAAATTTGCATAATTCGCACGTGTGGAGCTAGGAAAATCCGCATGCGATCGTGGAAAGTCGCAGCCAAAGACAGTTTAGTGTAAATGTGTGGTGCGGGATAGTGGACAATATCCTAGCGGGGCCGTGTTTTTTGCCCGCCCGACTAGACGGTGTTAAGTATTTGAACTTTTTAAAAGTCAATTTTCCGTGTTTAATCGAAGACGTACCACTAGACTGCCGCCGGAACATGTGGTACATGCACGACAGAGCACCTGCTCATTACAGTGCCGCGGTACGCGAATATTTGAATATTATTTTTCCCGAAAAATGGATCGGTCGTGGAGGTCCAATCGCTTGGCCGGCTCGCTCGCCGGATTTAAATCCGTTGGATTATTTTTTGTGGGGACATTTAAAGGGAATAGTGTACTCGTCGCCTGTGCCGAACGTCGAAGTGCTCAGAGAACGAATTTTCGTCGGGTGTGAACAAATTCGAAATTGCCCGAGAGTGTTTGTGAGTGTGCGAGGATCTATGAAGAAGAGACTGCAGACGTGTATCCAGATGGACGGGGGTCATTTTGAGCAACACATCTCGAGCATAAGGTAAGTATGAGCACCGTGGGGGTTTTAGCCGGTAAGAATCCGGCACTACCCGGCTTCTCACACCAAGAAGGCGGGTGTCTATGGAGATTTCCCCCACGTAAAAAAATAAAAAAAAAAAAATTATACTATACGGGAATGCGTGAAAGATTACTGATTCGCCATGTGACTCACACTGATAGGTCTCTCACGCATTCTATTGTACATTAGTGTGTGTCGCGCGGCGGCTCGAAAACATATGATGGATGTGGATCAGCTGTCGTCAGTAGCATTAGGTCGGTCGGTAGTCCGGCGACTTAACGGTGTTTAACAATTTTTTACGCCGAAACCGTACAATAATGTTGAACTTTTTTTAAGCTGTCTTCGAAAAGGGAGTCTTGACGCATTGCCCTTATTTTTCTCAAGTTGTTAATCAACCGCTATCATAGAAAAATTCAAAGTTTTTTTTATAAACAAATAAAAATGCTACTTAACGGTAATAATCGAAGCAGTTATATTTTTTTTAGTAAACTTTGATCTTTTCCGCTTATTTTGCAATTAAAACCGCTACTCTCCGACTTACCATTCCGGAGATATAATTTTTTTTTAATTTTTTGCAAATGGGGTTGTATCTCGATAGGGGGTGATTTTCGGACCTAACTTCCTTGGTCCGTTTTTCACCTTTTGGTGTGTACTATCGATCCTGAAAAAGGGTCCCCGATGATATGTTACACCCTGTATATGTATATGTATAAAATTCGTGTTCTAAGGTCATTAACGCCGAATTCCAATAATAGTGGCTTCGTTTATATTTAAAAAAGAATACGGTTTTTTGCAACTTCATTTTCGTTGACAGGTATTATGGCATGTAATTTTTGAGTACCGGGAATTTGTTTTGCTGTACTGTACCGACTATTAAGTAGAATTTCATGATCAATGTATTCTTTATTTGAACAATATGCAAACGAGATGTGACTAAAGTGATTTTTTGCCCATTCAAACAACTCCCGTGAATTTGTGATTTGATCACTTTCTGGTTTCTGTAAACTAGTACGGGCTACAATTCTTTTTATAATCCCGCCAAGTCCATCGCATGGTCCTTTTCCGTGAGAGGTGGCATAGAAATGCCATTCAGCGGTACATTGAAAATCATGTTTATGGTGTAGAAGATTAATAAAATTTTTCCTATTTTTGTACTGGCTTCCAGCTCCATCAGTGAAATAAATTATTTTTTTTTATGTTTACCGATAGAATATGTTTTAAAAACTTTATAAATTTTGTTTGAAATAAATGCACTGCAGTTGTATTGTGTGTTAGAATTTCAGAAATAATAACGAAATTTACATGCTGCAATTGATCTCCTATTTTATGGTAAGCTACAAACGGGTGGATGGTTGATTGATTGTTATTCCAATGGAACCCTTGTACGGCATCTTGTATGACAAAGGAATAATTTTCCGAAAAATCACACAAGACTAAGATTTCATCAGATTTCAAATGATTTTTTACATACTCTAGATATCTATTTTGCTCTTTTGTAATGAAGTCGTGGGGCAAGAGTTTTTCTAAAAGATCGAGAAACTCATCAATAAATACGGGAGCTGGAGCACATACAGTTGTTAATTTAGTTCTGTCAGTCGTAGACCAATGTCTGTATGTCACGTCTTCGTAACAATTGTCGTCAAATAGTTCTTGTAATATGTTTTTTAAATTAGATATGCCAGGACACTCTTGACATTTTTTTAAATAGCATGCTGGACGGGCGGGATTACAAATGCTACGCGATAAAAAGTGTTTATAAGTTGTTAACGGAAATTCACTATCTTTTGTTAACGATTCCAATTTCGCGCCGTTAATCATTAATTTAAAATTTTGATGCGTTAAACAAACGCAGACGCAGTGGGTCCCAGAAGCTCCGGCAAGCACGCATTCATGGGGTCGCAATTCTGCAAACTTTGAGAATCCTATTTTTACGGACGGATATGTATCTTTAAAGCACCGATGTAACTCTTTTAAATTATTCAGGACCAACCGTTTTTACAATTTAATTTTGTCACCATTACATTCAACCGAAATACAGTCATTTTTTCCCGGCATTATACGACTAATGTCGTCTTGACGATAAAATTCTTGAACAAGTTTAACAGTTTTATCGGGTAACGTCTTACCGGGCTTTGGGTTCGGAGATGATAAAATGCCTTTTTCGGCAACTAATTTCTTAACATTTCGCGCCATACGGTTTGAAACACTACATTCGTTTTCAATACGCGTTAATGACCAACTAATAGGAAGTACTGATAAAATATGCATTTTTGTGGCTCTATCTGTAGTCTTTCGAAACTTTTCTTTTAACTGTAGAATGACAGAATCTTCGCCATCACTTGATTCTGAAGCAATTATTTTTCTTTTTATGGCACTATGTAGTTTTCCAATTTCTTCTTTCATTTGATACGGTGTTTTTAATTTAGAAATTTGTATAGGAGATTGCCCGAATTTTGGTAACATTTCATTCAAAACATCTTTACTAGAAGTTCTATCTACTTCAGGAAAGCTAATGACACTACAAGTCGAGGCTGTTTCGCTACTTTTATCGTCAGATTCTACTACTTGTTCTAAATTACTTGGACCTGCTTCTCCTTGACGCATAATATTAGATATACTTACCGCATTTCGTCTCCTGATTCTAGTCTCACAAAATCTGCAAATAAATTCCCCCCATTCTAAATCCGGGTTTGAATCCCGCAAGAGATTGGAAACGCGGCGGATATTCTTTCTACACCACTTATGCTTTAACAGCTTCAACGGATTGCAACAATATTTGAACGGCATATTGTCTTTAATTAAACCAGCGGAACTGTATAAAATACTCAAAAATTACAAACGTATACTTCTATACTTCTTCACTTTGCCCACGTAAAGCCGAAAACACACTGAGAGAATTCCAGAAAATGAGTCACTTATAAAGCATAACTATCACAATGCATAGCAAATGTTTATTGCGGTATCGTTTTCTGCAGGTATACTGTGAAATGAGAATCAGCGAGAGCACTGAACAAGGGTTTTTTCCATTAACGGCAGGTATAGGTGTCAGGGTCCGGCCGGAATCGCGGGCGAAAAACCGAACGCCGCGGTAAATAAAAATTCCTAACTTGAAAGTTATTCATTGCTGCAACATGCCGCTGGAAGTTATATTTAGAGGACATTATAGCATTGCTATACAAAAATCACCAAAAAATTGGAGGGAACACTTTTGAAGATATTGAAGCCCAAATGTAGGTCATTGATCAACGGTTTGGTTTGACTAGCGGCAGCTATCTGCGACGCGATATGGGCGAAGTCGCGCGCCAAATACCGACACCGCGGTGCAGAAAAATTCATAGCTCGAAAACTATTCACCGTTGCACCATGCCGCTGGAAATCATGTTTAGAGGACATTTCGATAATGATGAAAAAAAATGTTTAAAAAAAATAAAAGAAGAACTTTGGACGGAATTTGAGTTTAAAAAATTAAAAACATTTTTTCAACAATTTAAAAACAAGTTGCATCGAATTTATATTTTTTTCTAAAACTGTGAGGTTTTCTGAATCAACTGGTATTTTTCTGATTTCTGTATCTCTTGTGGTTTGAGAGTTATAAATTTTCAAAAAAACCCATGCACAAAACTTTGACTGCCTGTAACTTAAAAAATATTTAATATTTTGAAAATTCCTTCAAATGGGTATTTTTTTTCGGCGTTACCTATGACATATTAAAATTTTATCAAAATCCGTGACATGACGGAAAAAACCCTGATCACTTGACGTGGAACGCACCATATATGGGTTGCGCATGATCCTACAGAAAGAAGCTTGCTCCGCTTTTTAAAGCATTTCTAAAGCGAATTATTACTGGGGAAGAGAAATGGGTTGTCTACAACGATATTAAACGGAAACAATCATTGATTTAAATAGATAAACTGGCTCAAAACACTTCGAAAGCCGATAGTCACCAAAAAATGGTGATGCTGTCTATTTCGTAGGATTTAAAGGGAATCGTTATTTTTGAGCTTGTAGCGGACAATTGCAGGATCCAGTCTGAAGTGTATTGTCATCAACTGGACAAATTCAGTCAAACTGAAAAGTCCACAATTGGTCAATAGAAAAGGTGTAGTGTTGCACGAAGTTAATGCGCGACCTCATACAAGTTTGTGAATTTTCCATAAGCTTTCAGAGCTTAGATAGGATGTAACATTACACCCATCATATTCTTCAGATCTTGCACCTCCGGATTATTATTTTTTCCAAAATGTAACGTAACAGATATTTGTACTTATTTTTAAATTACTAAACAAATTAACAATCCGGATGCATCTGAGTGGAAAAATTTAACAAGTTAACAATCTGGATGTGCCTGAGAGAAAATTACACATACATATTGCCATGTGTTTCAACGATTGATGATAACATAAATTAAAAAGAAACTTCATGAGATATTTAGAGGATTTTCATTCAGTATAATAAGAAGCCCGTTTTATACTGTGTTTTAACAACTCCTTTTTAATGTCGCACATCCCCAACCATTTAAGCTTAGGATAGTTAATACTGTAGTGGTATACACGTGCGTGTATCACACAAAGCGCGGTTGCGTCAGCGCCACGAAACAACGAACGCGCTTCGCGACAAAGAAAATGACGATCGCGCCTCGCAACAAAAGAGATGACGATCGAGGGCCAACGGACCTGCGATATTAAAGAAACGGGGCATTCGACGACGCAACCTCGGTCACGCCCTATCTCGCGCGAGTAAAGAATAAAAGTACAACGTAGTGCGGACACGTGTTTTCTTTTCTGTACGCCCTTACATATTCCTCACCTTATCCACTAAAATACTATAGGTATTTTTCACCATCGAACCTTCGTAAAAAGAGGGCCACCAAGTACAGTTAATCGAGCAATATACAGATTTATTAATTAAATGAGGAGAAATCATTTTTTGGGAAATTTAGTTAGTTTAATATATTTACTTAGCGACAGCATCGTGTCGATGCTGTACAATAATTTGTACTTGCTCGGATTTGTTCGATTTCAAATACTTCGTATAATCAAGTTTATGTTAACGAGAAAGCTATTCCAAAGTCACATCCTCTTGTACTTGGCCTATACCTTTGCATTTTCGATGCTTTTTGTTGATTTCAATTCATTCGTAGAATATTGTTAAGTGTAGTATTGCTTTTATTAAAACACTTGTTTTTAAAGAAATAAGGGAATAAAGAAATCAGGGGAATAAATAAGGGAATACAGGAATGAAGGAATAAAAGAATGTAGAAAAATAACGGAATAAATGGATCTGATTAATATGGTGATATGATGATATACGATGATGTGAAGGAATATACCAAATTTTCCTTTAAACGTTATTTCCTTTTAAAAAATATAGTAATAAGAATTATGTATTTATAAAATTTCAACAAGTATTTTGAAGAAGTGATGTAAAAAAATCAGAGACTATTCCGGAGAGTTGGAGATCCGAAGTTGGATATAATCCAATATCGGTCGTAATTGATCGTCGGTGATGTTTCGCGTAGCCGATACTTTTTTTGTTTCTTGGCATCCTGTAAGTTGCCTTCCATAACTCGTGCATGTCAAACGTATTAATTACTTTCCTTAATTCTCTGTAATAAACCATTCATTCTTCCACTGCGTTCCGTTCATTACCTGACAGGTTATGGGTCCAGGTACGAAGTTTTCACGGCGCGAGTGATTAAGTAAGCTTGTGAAAAAAATAAGTAAATAAATAAAATAAAAAGACGAAAACATGGCGAACGTAAGCGGTCTCGGAAACATCGAGAAGCTGAACGAGAACAACTACAATCTGTGGAAAGTTCAAATGACGAGCGTCCTCGTATATAATGATTTGTGGCAATATGTGGATGGCACAGAAGATAGAGTTACAGACAAAGCAGAAGAATGGGACAGGAAAGACGCGAAGGCTTTAGCCTTGATAAATCTAAGTGTTACATATGGCCAGTTAAACCATGTTGAAAAGGCGAAGACTTCAAATCAAGCATGGAAAGGAATAAAAGAAGTTTTCGAGTCGCGTGGACCTGTGCGAAAAGCTTTATATAAACAATTATTAAAGATGGAGAAGAAACAAAACATGTCCATGACGCAATACGTAACCTACTTCACAAAAAAAGCCGAACAACTCGAAGAAGCAGGAATAAAATTGCCGGAAGAACTCCTCTCGATAATGCTGCTTTCCTCATTACCGCCCGAGTATGAGAATTTTAGTGTGGTCATCCAGTCACGTGACGAAGTGCCGTCACTGGAGAGCCTTAAAATTAAATTAAAGGAAGAAGAGGCAAGACAAAATGAACGCGTTCAAAGACCAGATGAATGCAGCAATACGAATGGGGCATTAATAACAAAAGGAAGTAGTAACTGGGAGAAATATAACAAACAGGCCTCAAGAGACATTAACGCAAAACGGGTTCGACGTAAAATTTTAGGCAAGTGCTACAATTGTGGGAAAACAGGACATAAAAATGCGCAATGTAGATTAAAGATCGAGCCTGATAGACGAAACAACGCAAATGACGCGATGGTCACAATCGCTTGCAGTGCAGAACCGATTGATAAGTCAAAAATGTGGTGCATAGACAGTGGTGCCACAAGGCATATGTGCAACGACATAACTAAATTCGGGACTTTAAACAGTAATGAAAACTCGAAAGTGTATACCGCGGCAGAACATTATGTGGAATAAATCGGGACAGGCGAACTAAAAATAAACGGTAAAACAAGTCGAAACGCGACGAACTCGGTACAGTTAAAAGATGCGATATGCGTACCACGATTAAGAAATAATCTTTTGTCGGGAAGCTGTGCTACAGACAACGGTTATAAGGTAGAATTTGAAGGAGATCGCGCGACAGCCATACGGAAGGATGGTTCTGTAGTTCTCACGGCAACAAAACGCGATAGACTATACGTTGTTAATGAAACTAACGATACGGTGATGCACGCGAATGACTCAAGAGACGAGAAGCTGTTTAAGTGGCATCAAAGGTACGGACATATTAATATTAATGATCTCAAGAGAATGAAAAGTGAGGATCTAGTGTGTGGTATGGATTTTGGCGCAGCGAAAGCGACTGAAATAAATTGCCGTGTATGCGCAAAATGCAAAATACACGCCCGACCTTTCAAACAATCGAATAATAGAACCAACGAACCCTTAGCTCTGGTCAATTCAGACATATGTGGCCCGATGAATGTTCAATCGCTAGGTGGTGCAAAATATTTTGTGACTTTTATTGACGATTGCACGCGATATACAGAAACTATGATGCTCCGAAAACGTTCGGACGTTCTCCAGGCGTTTAAGAATTTTAAACGAAGAGCAGAAAATTTAACAGGCTACAAGATGAAAGTTCTGCGCACTGATAACGGAAATGAATATCTTTCTAATGTTTTTTTGAATATCTTTCTAAAATTTTGAAAAGTTTCTTAAGGAAAAAGGAGTTTCGCGACAATTAAGCGTGGAATACACTCCAGAGCAAAACGGAGTGGCGGAGCGAGCCAACCGTACGCTTGTCGAGATGGCAAGATGCATGGAAGTGCAGGCGAACCTGCCGTATTCTTTGTGGGCTGAGTTGATTTATACAGCAACATATATTCGAAATAGGTGTGCAACGAAATCACTTAATGGGAAGACACCGTTTGAAGCGTGGTCTGGAACAAAACCATATGTGGGTTACTTTAGAACGGTAGGCAGTAAGGTGATTGCCTTAAACAAAAGGCAAAGTCGAGGGAAATTGCAGCAAAAAGGTGTCGACTACATAATGGTGGAATATACAAAAGAATCCAAAGCGGACTGACTTCGGAAACCAGGCACGAAGACCGTCATAAAGGCAAGAGACGTTAAATTCTTTGAGAAAATCATGCCCGATGAACAATTATCAAAAGAGATTTTTCCTACGACAAACCCCCTTGAAGAAGAACATGAAGAGATTTTTCCTATAATAAATCCCCTTGAAGAAGAACACGAGGAAAGATGTGAAGAAAGAAAAAGTGGAGAAAGTTGTGAAGAAAGAAGAAATGAAATACAAACACCTATGGAAACACCTATGGATAGAAGAAGAGAAACACCTGAAAATACTCAATCAGAAGACGAAGAGATATACCAGACCCCTAAGTACAAGAACCAGAAAGAAAACGAGGTCGTCCAAAATTATTGAGAACCGGCCAAGTGGGAAGGCCGAGAAGAATCTACAATTAGGAACAAGCAGAACAAGCAGATCCTTTGACAACCAGTGAAATAATGATTCGCAAGGATAAAGAGGCATGACTAGCCGCAATGCAGATGGAATACAATACTCTAAATGAAAATAAGACTTGGATCCTGGTACCAAGACCAGAAAATAAAAGCATCTTGACTTGCATATGGGTATTCAAGACAAAAATGAATTAAGATTGAAAAATTGAAAAATACAATGCAAGACTAGTCGCTCGTGGACATACTCAAAAATATGGAGTAGACTATGAAGACGCTTTAGCGCCAGTGGTAAGTTATGAAACAATCCGTGCACTGCTAGCTGCCGCAGTGAATAATGAGATGCATGTACATCAAATGGATGTAATTTCTACCTATGTACAAGGAAAACTGTACGATGAAGTATACATGGAGCAACCAGAAGTGATCAATGAACGTGAAGATGAAGACAGAGTCTGTAAACTACTGAAACCCCTGTACGGGTTGAAACAATCTGGTCGCGAATGGCACAAAGCACTCGATGGTTATACTAAAAAAATGGTGGAAAACGAACTGACCCTTGTGTATACATATTTGGTGAGGGCGAAGATGGAGTGATCATGACCGTTTACGTGGATGACTTGATACTGGTATCGAAATGTCTAAGCACGCTTGTTAAAATGAAATCAAAATTGATGGTGGCATTCAAACTGACAGACCATGGTCAAATAAATAATATTCTAGGAATTAAAGTCCAACGTGAAGGCGCAACTGGAAAAATTTATCTGTCGCAGAAGAAATTCTAGCGAAGCCAGGCGGAGCTACCCCCTCGTGGTGCTAGAAGGGCAACGGCTGTCGGTTATGCTCGGCAGACGGCTAAAGGCTCCGACCTGTATGCGGACTGGGCGCCTGGTTGCCACCCCAACTCAGGTTAGTCAAATCGAGCACTGTCCTCTTCGGGGGGTAGGGTCGCATTAAACAGTGCAGGTGCTGGGATGAGTGCATGCATGCCCAGTTCGAACGCTCGCTTATTTGGCTAACCAACTTTGACGATTTTTATTTTGTATCATGGCAGTATCCCGAAGGTGGCGGGTAGTGCACCAAATTCTCTGAAGTACTGTGGATGAGAAGACGCCGGAGCAAAGCTCTTTAACTCTCGTCTGGCAAACGAGAGCGGCGAAAAGACGTGTCGACTAACGGAGCGACTTGGGTTCTTGGTGTTAGTGTAAACCACCTCAAAAGACATGCAAGAGATATGCGGTGCCGCGTTTCTGCCTTATAAGTGACATTGCAGACCACGGCAGTGATCAAAATAATTTGGTACATGAGGCCTGGGCCTCCAAGCCCCCCTGAAGGAAAGCCGGGGTGCCTGGAATTGGTGTAGGATTCTGTGTGGCAGAGGTTTGCCTAGGTGCCAGCGGGGGTCTGAACGCGGCCTAGAACTAGAAACAAGTAGACGCTCACAACATCTTGCGTGCAAAGAAGCCGGTATAGGGGAAACCCTCACGTACGGCGCGCCCCACGAGGGCCTTATTGCAAACATTCACTATCGCAGAAAAGACACACAGAAGAGTTGATTAAGAAGTTTAATATGGAAAACGCGAAGATAACCTCCACGCCAATCGAGTCAAATACTAAAATTACCAAAGAAGAGTAGTTAAAAAATTACCAGAGAAGAGAGTGCCCAAGTACGGAGGAAGAAAGAAAAGATATGAAGGAACGACCATATAGAGAGTTAGTTGGTCGCCTGGTATATTTGTCAAATGCAACAAGACCAGATATTGCTTTTGCAGCAAGCGCCTTGAGTCGTTTCTGTTCGAATCCTTATAAAGTGCACTGGACTCTAGCGAAACGAGTTTTGAGATATTTAAAGGGGTCGTCTTACTATGGAATTTTATATTGTAAAAATAAACATAATCTTAAGGCATTTACAGATTTCGATTGGGCTGGAGATACTAGCGACAGAAGGTCTTGTACTGGAAACGTGCTAATGTTATCCAGAGGCCCGGTTAGTTGGAAGTCAAGGAAGCAACCTTCGGTTGCGTTATCAACAATGGAGGCCGAATATGCGGCATTAGCAGATGTTTCGTATGAGATCGTCAACATTAAAAGACTGTTACATAATATGGGTTTGGCTAATTGTGTATCGATCCCAATTAGTGATAGAGGTACCGTTGAGGCGGTAGCCCCCACGCTGACAACCCCTGACTAGGATGCGTACCTCTCCGAGAGCGAGTATGGGTGAGTGACTGATCTATGTATGTATGAATCATCCGATGCGTTACGTAATAACGGCTTGAATGAAAAACCCCAAAAGACGGGATTCGCCGCATTCGAATTATTAAGAGAATGATTGGGTCAGGCGATCGAACGATCGGGTATATAAGACGCGGCGCAACGGAGTGCAGAACACTTGATATAAAATTTTCTGAATAATCACTTCTGAATGATTACTTGCGAATAAATTTCCCGACTTGCTGATAGAATTATTACTCTCTGTAAATTTCTGGTATCACGTAGTCTTGATTGAAATTCTCTACGCGATTATAAACTGAATATCTGCTTGCAATTGTTGAATTGGCGTACGATCTCATGTATTATATAATTTAAATGTATATAATCTTCTATTTAGTAGAAGCGCGTGTAAATTGTTGTGTATGCTAGATCATAAGATAGCGTAGGAGGAGTGAAGGAGTGAGAAGGAGAAGAGTGAATGCTGATATCCGAACCTCACCTAGAATTTTAACTATACCTTGAAAACACGAGGAGTAACCGACGGCCGCTTAGATCGTGACTATCTCAAGTGTGATTCCTACCAACACTTTGAGGAGTAACCCTCAGCCGCTTAGGCTGAGACTATCTCAAGGGGCACACCTTCCCCTCGACAGGCGTAACTCCACGTCGCTTAGACGTGGACTATCGATTTCGATTTCGAAATCAAACCTTCCTAAACAGGAGTAGCGGCTGGACAATTAGAGCCAAGCCCCGATCTCGTCTCCCGTCAATTCTGCATCTAGCAGAAGCCCCCCCTCGAAAGCCAGAACGATTCACAATAGAATAAACTAATTTTGAGAGAATAAGAAATATCATAAGAAAGAATCAATAATTGTTACCCACCAACATTCATAGATTTTCATATATCCAAACGTATCCACCAATTATATAATTCTGGGTTGTCCAACAGTAATAATGTACCTACGAACAACAATGTGTCAACAAAAAGAGGTGTTATACCATATACAGGGTGTCCCAAAATTATGCAGCAATCGGGAAAGTGGAGATTGTTTATAACAAAAGAAATTGAAAAGTCCTTTACCCTTTTGTGATTCGAGGTCCCGTTTTTGACTTACGAGCTTCCATAATATCGTAGTCTGATTTCCGGCCCGCGCAGTTCGAACATCAGCTGGAGGCATATACGCGACATAAATATAGACGAGCGGTCAGCGGGGAGAGGGGCACAGCTGTCGTTCGGCGAAATCTCAGCTGAGCGTCGATGGATACCCCTCTCCCCGCTGACCGCTCGCCTATACTTTTCTTGCGTATATGTCTCCAACTGAGGTTCGAACCGCGCGCGCCGGAAGTCAGACCACGATATTTTGGAAGCTCGTATCTCCAAAACAGGGCTTCAAATCAAAAAAAGGTAAAGGAATTTTCGATTTCTTTTGTTATAAACAATCTCCACGTTCCCGATTGCTGCATAATTTTGGGACACCCTGTATAAAAGGTCTCAGCGATAGCATTTCGCATGAGTTCAAGAAAGTGGGAATCAGTATCTGTTTTTCTGTCACAAGCACAAGCCACAATCTGTTATACAGGGTGGAGCAGAGGAAACGCATGTTTTTCACTATTGAATGACTGGGACACGGTTTGATAAAAATAATAAAAACAAGCATTAAGTGATAGATTTTTCAATGCGGTTTTGAAATATACATACTTTAATTAGGTTCGAAAAATAATGTCTTGGAGATGCCGTCCTTCTTGCTGGATACAAATTTGGATCCTCTCCTGAAAGTTACGCACGGCTCTCTCCAACATTTCATTCGGCACGGTTTCAATTTCCTGACGAATGGAATTCTTCAGGTCATCGATTGTGCGAGGCTTGTTCATGTAGACTCTTAATTTTAAATATCCCCACAAAAAGAAGGGCCTCCTTCACTGGCCCCCTCGCTCACCCGATTTGTTGATATGCGACTTCTTCTCCAAGAGGAAGGACGTCATCTCCAAGACATTATTTTTCGAACCTAATTAAAGTATGTATATTTCAAAACTGCATTAAAAAGTCTATCACTTAATGCTTGCTTTTATTGTTTTTATCAAACCGTGTCCCAGTCATTCAATAGTGAAAAACATGCGTTTCCTCTGCTCCACCCTGTATAAAAGTCCTAAAGACAAGATTAGTAAGGATAAAAGATCTAACATCATTTATAACATATCTTGCAAAGATTGTAACTTGGATTATATAGGACAGACAAAGCAATATTTGAAAAGCAGAATCAATGAACATAAACTATCAATAAAGAATTTTAATGTTATTCCTACTGATTTAGTGCATCACTACATAGAGTTCGGACATTCATTTAATTTTTAAGAAACAAAAATATTAGACTCTGAACCTAATTTAAACAAACGCCTATTATTTGAAACATTTTCCATTATGACCCATAACACGGTTAATAAAAGAACTGAAAACCAAGAAGTGCATAATTACTATGCAAATGTCATTAAACTTTTGACTTAAGCTACTTATTTTTTTCGGGCAAACGATGAATGATTTTCTTTTTATTCATACGAATATTCAATATATACATATAGAAGACACTATACAATTTTTTTTATTGGAATCTTAAAAATAGTTTGCGGTGTACGCCGCTTCTAAAAGGACTCTCCGACGAAGTTGCTGCTTGATGGTTGACAGCAATTAGGTCATACGGTTCATCTGAAAAATACAAAAAAAATATATTCATAAGCTAGACATATAGGTCTATAGCCCTACGTAGGGGAATTTCGATATCTAAAAAAGAAAAAAATGGCGGACCAGCGAATTTTATTTTCCGTTTTCACAGAGAATTTTCATCGTTTATGGAATAAAAAAAATAGAAGGAGGCCTTTTATAAAAAAAAAACCCTACGTGATG
The DNA here is from genome assembly GCA_917499265.3 of Mimumesa dahlbomi. Lineage (NCBI taxonomy): Eukaryota > Metazoa > Arthropoda > Insecta > Hymenoptera > Crabronidae > Mimumesa > Mimumesa dahlbomi. The sequence continues at coordinate 444,397 of OU824118.1, read as the reverse complement.
CCATAGAGACTGGAATTTCGAACGTTTTAAGACTTAGTAAATGCAAATCGGACGAATAGTTTTTTAAATTTGCTGTCAACCGTGTTGAAAAACGTAGTTTCGAGAAAAACGCGTTTAAAGTTTTGCTGAAGGATAATTCGACATGGAAACTAAATTTTATATATGTATTTTTTGTTTTGTTTCTCACCATTAATCAGCTATTCCTGGACCATAGAACAGCTCCTCAGCATCCAGAGACGGATCATTTTTTCGTGTTTTGCACGCAGATGACACCCATGCGTGTCGTGTTCGGCTTCGTGCTCGGCGTCGCATATCCGTTTCTCATCAATATTTAGACAATATTGGTAGAGTGCTTCACCAAGTTTTATTTCCAATATCTCCAATACATTCATGAGACCAATATGACCATTGTTGAAAAGCATTAAAGCAATATTAGCGGCAGTTTTAACTGTGGGTCTGCCGCTCGGCGATGTCTTTGGCGCAATTTTCCATATAACAGTGTTCAAACACTCGTTATTCTGGTTAAACGCGCCTAGACATTGTTCAAGAAGCTCGTCCTTACCCAGTCTGTACCCGACGCTTGGATTCACCGTAACAGAATCTAGTTGGCCACTGCTTAACTTTCTCGCAGAGCTGCTGCTAGCTCTCGGCTCTTCTCTCTCCACTTTATATCTATTAGGTGGTCCCGATTTCGACCGTTTCCTATCACTCCTAGTTGTTGATCCTTCGACGACTTGATTTTTTGATTTTTTATCCATCACGATACACAGAATACACGATACAAATCGAATGATAGATACGAATCGTACGACTGCCGAAAAATAACTCCGCAGCCGTACGTCTGCCGCTCGGTCGGTCGTGCGCTGGGAACGGTTTCACATAAAATGCTGTATCTCCATCAATTTCACGAATTTTTTCACAAAATTTGGCGAGAGCATTCTTAACAAATGCATCTTTCAGAAAATGAAAGAAAAATAAAATGAGAAAACATTTTATTTTACCGTGGTCTGGTGCCTTAATGAACATCTTACATGATACCATCTTGCAATATATGACGCCTATTGGTTCTCTTTCAAAAAGTATGTTTCAAAAATTATTTTGGATAATCCTAACAATATCATGGTAATATTAACACCTAAACAAAATTAAATAGTACCGTTTCTCTATGTGTGCATACTAAATTCAGTAGAAGTGATAGCTACCATCTTCTTATTTCATTGATTATAACCTATATATTTTTTCTCTATCAGATTCCCTCTTCCTGAATAAAGCGCAATGTGATAGCCATATGACTGGACAATTCAGAATAACTCTTGTTAAATATAGATATAGCACCTTTAAGATGTTATACTATATTGATGTTGATCACCATCTACGAACTCTTAGTTCAGTTAGTTTCAAAATATGGCGCCCTCTTTGTTGACACTTGATCGATCGATCTATCGATCGCCGGTAGATTCAAATCTAGATAATTTTACAGTAATTAGGTTTACATCCCCTGTTTTATCTGGTGCTCTAATTACGTTTCGTAATGTGTAACAGATAAGACGTGTTTTGCTGTTTGTGTCCAATTAGTATACAGGGTGTTCCAGTACCCAGGACGTTTATGGCACCTTTCGATAGCTCAGGTAATTCTAATATAGGGAGTATTATTCTCAGCGTCCCATCACAATCCGTGGCCGAGTTATTAGCGAAAAACGACAGCCAATCAGAGGGCTCCGTTGGGCGCGGCAGCGCGACAGTTCCTACTGTTACAAGTTAATGTCTTGTAGCGGCGGGAGTGTTTATGCCGCCGCGTCAACGGGCCTCTTGAAAGGGATACAGACCGAGCACTAACACACTACCACGAAAAATGTATCGATGAGTCTATGTCACTGGGTCACTATACTTGCCAGCGTCACCAAAAAAAGGTCTAATTTATGACCTTTGGTCACCGTGAACATAAATGCACGTTCTACCCTACTCAGGTACAACTTTTCCAAATTTTACATACCTGTTCACGTTACGCTCCTGAGCCGAAGCGGCCCCGAAACGTCTAGCCGCTCGCTCACTGGCCCTTCCTTGAATGTGGTGGGGCAGTGGGCGAGCACCTCGAAAATCGGCCGAAAAGTGCGCGACCTTGACATCACTGGTCTATCCAATATCTCGTCTGTGGTGAGAGTGATGAGAACGGACGAATGCGTGATAGCATAGGTAGGATAACGACGTGTATACATATATAGAATTTAAGACGACTCGAAATAAACCGAGAGAGTGAAGTGTGAAATCTTTCCTAATTCTTTAAACCACCTGCTCCGAACTCTTAAAAAGTAAAGGCTCGTTCCTCTAAAAACACTGCGGGTTAGTCAGCCTAAGGACGTACCGTTTCAGAGTATTTTGTGATAATCAGAATGCAATAAGATTAGCCAAAGACCCGGTATTACATAAACGTAGTAAGCATATTGATACTAAGTATCACTTTACACGCGAATTTGTAGAGCGAAACGAAATTACCATAGAATATTTAGAGACAGCTAATATGATCGCGGATATATTCACTAAGCCATTAACCAAAGAAAAACACAACCGATGTGTAATAATGTTAAACATGTGTTAGCCGAAAAGGAAATTATTTACTAAGTAAGATGTAAAAATTGTATTTTGTACAAATTGTAAGATGTAAAAAAAATGTATTAACCTCACAACCGATTAGGGGGAGCGTTGGAAATCCGAAGTTGGATGTAATCGATAATCGGTTGTAATCAATCGTCGGCGATGTTTGGCGTAGCCAATACTTTTGTTTGTTTCTCGGCGTCCAGTTAGTTGCCTTCCATAACTCGTGCATGTCAAACGTATTAATAACTTTCCTTAATTCTCTGTAATAAACCATTCATTCTTCCACTGCGTTCCGTTCATTACCTGACACAGAGCCAGGAAAATTTCAATCTATAGGTGCGTTTCAGGTCAAGTATACAATATATCTCGCAGCATATTAGACATTGTTTAAAAACTTGCACATGTTGTGGCTAATATTGAAAAAGGAAATACATTTGAAGGAATTACCAAAATATTAAACATTTAATAATTGCTAGTTAGTGCAGGACAAAAACGGTTTAATTACACAAAAACCATCTTATTAAAAATGACTAAATTTCAAATAATTGTTTGTATGAATTGTTGAAGAATGCTTTTGATTTCTAGAACTTTTAGAACTTCAAAAAAATATGAAAGTTCTGAAAATTTCCCATTTTTTCTGTATTAACTAAAAAGTTAGATAAAAGAACTCTCAGCGTTTAGCTAAGTTACATTTGAATACAAGTAGATGCCTACAAATATCAATTTTTAATAATTTCCATTCGCAAAAATTCCGTGGTGCAGAAATGTGTATGCCTGGATTTTTTACTTTAAGCTGTATAATTCTCAAAAACTTTAGTAACTTTAAAACTTTAGTATCTCTAGTCACAAATACTTAGAAACGCGGAAATTCGTTTTGAAATTTGCAAGTTTCGGAGCTTTTTAACATAGGGTCAGGTATAATCTCTCGTCTTTCTTGCTTCGACCAGTTCCTCGGACGCTAAAGTAACCGAAATGATCTGTCAGTGGTACAGTATTAACTGCTTGGCGATTACCGGCGTTTTTGTGAAACTGATAAAAGCTATTAATTACCGTCGTCACCGACGACGATTTTCTACCGACCTATCGCATCACGAAAAAGTTCTTGATTTATCACCGACATTTGTCTTAATCTCGGATTCCCATTCGCCTTTAACTATTTTATGAGACACAACAGACTGCGGACTCCATGGTAAACGGTTCGTCTATCGAATTGATACTACAGTTACTTTGTTAACTTTTCGAAACAGTCGAAACGTTCATTTTCATGGATAAATCGTAATCTTTGAAACACCTAAGGTGAACGAGGTATGCAAAGAATACTTTATAATGTTGCGATGTTATAATCAGTTTAAAACTGGTGTTTTAATTACACTTTTGACAAGTCCACCGTCGAACAATAATTGAAAGGGTGGAAGTTGTACAGCAGCCGAAAGAAAATTTTTAAGTATAAAAATTATAGATATGCGTTGTTCAAGACTTCCTTGAACCGTTAGTTTTGTTACGTCAGGACTATGTGTCACGCCTCGAGCTTACGGAAACGGTGCGGCTTCGAATTGTTTCACAAAGTCTGAGTTTTGCCCCCTTATGAGTCAATGGTCAGACCACTTTACTTGGGCTGGGGCTGAGTCGTACTACGATCGAAAGGTGATGATGAAGAGTGAAGGTTGTGGTAGTGATGAGGTCTGGCTAATTAATAGTTGACACTGACATGTTGCACAATTTTGTTACACTGTATCTCGGGTTTTGGAAGTTACACTCGGAACACATTTAACATTTCAACTGGAACGCCTGTGAGTTCATTTAGTCACTGGAATTAAGGAAAATATGATAAGTTTCGCCGCATCTTCCCTACTTGAGTCCACACAAGATTCACCAAGCGCTATCTCGCCCCTTGATTACTCTCAATATGGACTTTTTCGTTCCGATCCGGTTTAGAAGTTGAAGGGATTCCCGCGAATCTTAGTTACTCTCTGATGTAACTGTTATAGTTGAACGCTCACTCGAGTTCTAACTACTCACTTAATCAGATTTTACTTCGACTCAACGTATGGTTTAGGTTGTAGGTTATTTGGAATTTTCTGGAATAGGATTTTGGAATAAATACTTTGAACTAATAACATCGGCTCTTCGCTGACTACAAGACTCACTCTCCTAACTGCACTTTTCTAACTGTCTCTTCTTGTCTGGATTTCTAACTAACTTTCTTAACTGAGCTTCGTGGCGGAGGGCACCCGTATACAGGGTGTAACATATCATCGGGGACCCATTTTCAGGTTCGATAGTACCCACTAAAAGGAGAAAAAAGGACCAAGGAAGTTAGGTCCGAAAATCACCCCCTAACGAGTCACAACTCTATTTGTAAAAAAAATTTTTAAAAATCATATCTTCGAAATGGTACGTAGTAGAGGGCCGATTTTGATTGCAATATAACCGGAAGAGACCAAAGTTTACGAAAAAAATATCACTATCTATGCAAAGGAAGATTTAGTGAATGCCCTTAATGTTTCCCAAGTTGTTACAAACCGGCTACGATATAGGTAATCGACGTTGTTTGAATTAAACAAGAATAAATGCTATTTAACAGCAATAACCGCAGCAAGTATATTTGTTTCTGTTATCTTTGATTTTCTCTAGTTATATTGCAATCAAAACCGCTCCTCTCCGACTTACCATTTCGGAGATATAATTTTTTGAAAATTTTTTACAAATGGGGTTGTATCTCGATAGGGGGTGATTTTCGGACCTAACTTGCTTGGTCCGTTTTTCACCTTTTGGTGCGTGCTATCGATCCTGAAAAAGGGTCCCCTATGATATGTTACACCCTGTATATGGTGCGTTCCACGTCAAGTGATCAGGGTTTTTACCATCATATCACGGATTTTGATAAAATATTAATATGTTATACGCAACGCCGAAAAAAATACACATTTGAAGGAATTTTCAATATATTAAATATTTTTTAAGTTACAGGCAGTCAAAGTTTTGTGCATGAGTTTTTTTGAAAATTTATAACTCTCAAACTACAAGATATACAGAAATCATAAAAATACCAGTTGATTCAGAAAACCTCAAAGTTTTAGAAAAAAATATAAATTCGATGCAACTTGTTTTTAAATTGTTGAAAAAATGTTTTTAATTTTTTACACTTAAATTCCGTCCAAAGCGATTCTTTAATTTTTATTAAACATTTTTTTTCATCATTATCGAAATGTCCTCTAAACATAACTTCCAGCGGCATGGTGCAACAATGAATAGTTTTCGAGCTATGAATTTTTCTGCACCGCGGTGTCGGTATTTGGCGCGCGACTTCGCCCATATCGCGTCGCAGATAGCTGCCGCTAGTCAAACCAAACTGTTGATCAATGATACATTCTACATTTGGGCTTCAATATCTTCGTAAGTGTACCCTTCAATTTTTTGGTGATTTTTTTATAGCAATGCTATAATGTCCTCTAAATATAACTTCTAGCGGCATGATGCAGCAATGAACATCTTTCAAGTTAGGAATTTTTATTTACCGCGGCGTTCGGTTTTTCGCCCGCGATTATAGCCGTACCCTGACACATATACCTGCCGTTATTGGGAAAGACCCTTGTTCAGTGCTCTCTCTCTGATTCTTATTTCACAGTATACCTGCAGAAAACAATACCTCAATAAACAATTGTCATGCATTGTCATAGTTATGCTTTATATGAGACTCATTTTCTGGAATTTTCTCAGTGTGTTTTCGGCTTTACGTGGGTAAAATGAAGATGTGTAGAAGTATACGTCTGTAATTTTTTAATATTTCATACAGTTCCGCTGGTTTTATTAGAGACAATATGCCATTCAAATACTGTTGCAATCCTTTGAAACTGTTAAAGCACAAGTGGTGTATAAAGTATATCTGCCGTGTTTCCAGATTTAGAACTGGGGGAATTCATATGTAAACTTTGCGACAATAAAATAAGGTAACGAAATGTGATAAATACAACTAATATTATTCGTGGAAAAGAATCAGGTCCAAGTATTTAGAACAAGCATTAGAATCGGACGTTAAAAGTAATTAAACAGTCTTCACTTCTGGTATCATTAGTTTTCCTGAAGTAGATAGAACTTCCACTATACATGTTTTAAATGATGTCTTTCCAAAATATAGGGAATCCTCCGTACAAGTTCGTAAGTTATAAAGACTTTAGCAAATGAAAGAAAAAAGTGGGAAACTACAAACTGCCAGAAAGGGAAATATATTGGGTTGATGCATAATTATCGAGCGTTTATATCAGCGCGTTTTTCATCAGTGAAAAGTAGCGTTTTGTTTATTATTTTTGTATAAAATTAATCTTCTATATTGTTTTAGAAAAATGCGTGCCGACAACCATAATCATATTCGCCATATTATGCTATACCACTTCGAAAAAGGATGGACAGCAGCACAGTCATTTCGCGACCTCAACGAACTTTTGGCAAAAGAGCAATTAGCAAAAGTCACTCTAGGAAGTGGTTTGCCCGTTTTAAATCAGGTGATACCAGCTTGGAGGATAAGCCAGGAAGAGGTCGGCCATCAGATTTCGACGATCAGGCTCTTCTAGCAGCCGTGGAAGAGGACGAAAGCCTTTGAGAGCCGTTGAGATCGCGAAATGACTGTGCTGCTGTCCATCTTTTTCGAAGTGGTATAGCACTATTATTTCTTCAAAGACAAAGCAAATTACAAATAGTAACGTAATGCATTGCAAATATTTATTGAGGAATCTTTTTCTGCAGCTGTACCATGAAATGAGAATCAGCGAGAGCACTGAACAAGGGTTTTTTCCAATAATGGCAGGTATAGGTGTTAGAGTACGGCCGGAATTGCTGGCGAAAAACGAACGCCGCGGTAAATAAAAATTACTAACTTGAAAGATGTTCATTGCTTTAGAGGACATTATAGCATTACTATACAAAAATCACCAAAAAATTGAAGGGTACACTTACGAAGATATTGAAGCCCAAATGTAGATCATTGATCAACAGTTTGGTTTGACTAGCGGCAGCTATCTGCGAGAAATAAACTATTGTACCGCACAAACAATGTATTTTCCACGATAAAAAGGCACTTAAACACTAAATACACGCTAGAACTTAACACTAACAAGGGATAAGCCCAGTCCGTTATTTAACTTAATACCAAATCGACTCGCTGGCAAGGGCCGAAAACGAGGAGTTGAACATATGATCCGCGAAGGCGCGTGGTAACAGGCACGTGTATTTCGGCGAGGGCCGTGACGTCATGATGTTTACCGGCAACGATCCGTGACAAGAGTGCCGGAGTGACGCAATTCTCATATGATTTCCGCCCGCACGAGAGGCGGGGGCGACCTCTGGACGGAGTGACGTCACGTCTAGCGTTGCGCTATCTTCTAGCGCCGACGCGCACTCGCTATCCAGAGGGTTCGCGCGAGCGGCTGCTTGCTGCCGCAAGCTGGCGCGAGCAGTCGCGCGAACATATTGAAATAAATAAATAAATTATTTCAATAGTATTTGCAACAAAAATTTAGTACGTAGCCCGAGAGAAAAAAAGAAAGATATAAAAAGCATACTATACTTTTACACTATAGAAATGTTATTTTCTCCTCTTTGTGGTATATTCGTTCTTGAGGGCGTGTGGGCATGCGTTGTATTTTAGAAAGTTCGCATACCGCTCTGGAATATTATTCTATAACCCCGTGTTAAGTCACATGTTCTTATATTGTTTTGGTACCGTTTTTTATTCAAATCTTTACATTGTAACTAGTGATATATTATATGGAAAATTTAATCTGCAATTAAATAATAATTCTAACATGTCGACAACTAAATCTGGAACCACAATATATGCTATTTTTACACGATATTTGGAAAATATTGAAACAAGAACTTACGTTTCATATTTTAGTTACCATAAGGCTTTAGTGACAACCATACCACTACAAACAAAATCAGATAATGTTGTTAATATCGAAGACATAAATCAAAAGAATATGTGACTTATAATTTGTGTAAATTTTTCTCATTTAAATCCTTTCAATACTATGCCTAAATCCTTTATGTACCGTAAAATTTTCACTTTTTATCGCCTCTTTAGTCTCTGACATCTATTAACTATTAATTAATAAATTTTAAATTGAGTTTGCCAAAGAAGTTTCACTTCTGACATGTGTACTCCATTCATACACTCTATTTTTCTGTTTGAATTCCACATTTTTTTATTTGAGTCCTAACTTTTTCAGTTTTGCTTCTAAATTGCCCACTTTAAATTCTCTTTGAATATAATGAAATCGACTGCTAGTTCTGATGATTCTGTCATACTTTCAACCAATAAATTTTTTCTTCCCCCGAAGCCACAAAATGTAACCTTAAAGTAAAGCTCTCTTACATTCTACAGGCCAATCTATCCCCCCACATTGATCTCGTGTGTTTACAAAGCCTTATCAACGTTACCCATCTAATGATTATCTGTAATGAATTTTCGATGTCAAACGCCCTTACCTCAAGCAATTACTCCGCAATACAATATGCCATTAGCTTCACGCACTGCAATAGATAGCCGAATTATCCAATCTAGTGATGATTACAGCCTTACACATGCAATGGTTTGAACAAACTGCTTATCACAAGATTTACATTTACATTTTTACCTACTAGTTGTTGAACAAGGAAAAATGGACAAATATGGAATTTCTCGCTTAGAACATTGTTCATCGCCTTTTTCTTCGCAATAACCAAAGAAAACTTGTATTTTTTCAGGTAAACGAATCCCATAATTTTTTTAGTTCGCGTTATCGCTCACAAATAATTTGTGCGAAGCTCGCGATGCCAACCTTCGATTTCACGGACCACGATATTTTGGAAGCTCGTAACTCAAAAACGGGACCTCGGATCACAAAAGAGTAAAGGACTTTTCAATTTCTTTTTTTAAAAACATTCTCCATGTTCCCGATTGCTGGATAATTTTGGGACACCCTGTATTTTCAGAAAAGTAAACAAGTAAAAATAGCGTGCACAATTTCTGAGACAACGTAACAGAAGTCTTTTTCATAATATCTGCATTCTATTGTAGATTGTACAAAATAGGAAACTAAATCAACTGCCTCGCAGAAAAAGTCCTTCCGCGCGTGAGATTAATTAATAAAATTAGGTGAGAGTTAGGTTCATAAGCGTAGGAACGTAGCGAATTGTGTTTTATCATTTAAATGTAACCCTTTTAGCACCGAGCGAAAAGAGCGTACCTAAGCGAAGAATACCGGGCCGAATCGGCGAATTTGCAGAGGTTTGCAAAAATGCTCGTAAAAACGAAAGTAGGAGTGTTATTAACAAAATTTAAGAAGCAGCATATTGCGAAATAAACGGAGAATAAAGCGACGCTAATTGTGTTTCGATATTTATTGAAAATCATAAGAATAACACAAATATAAGACATCATGAAAATCGTACAAAGTGATTTCTCTTTTTCAAACCGTAATTGCACATAAAAAATCATCTGTTTGGTCATAGCTTTATATATATCAGGTAGTATGATGTATAGGCATTACTATCATAAACATCGTAAAGATTGCGATCACGGTCCACAGAAACAATCCCGTGCCGACGGATATCCGAGGGATATCCGGTGTCGCGTTTCTACCTTATCGCTGTAACATATACAGACCCTCGGCACTAATCAGCATAAGAGATAACAAAATGACCATTTTTTTATTTGCGTTGCATCGATTATGAACCACTTTAATATTTTATGAAGTTATTTTAAAACACAGACCTCTTGTGATGAATAAAATAAGACTCCAACAGATGCGCAACGATATATCGTCGTTGGTATTTCTGGCCAGTACACCGAACGACGATATATCGTCGTTTAACCCTAAGAGGGTTAAACGAATAACTTTCATTTACAACAGATTTAGGTACGATCTTTCCTTCGAAATAAAATTGGAGAACTAATTCAGGACCTAATTCCACGGCTTCTGGGTTATTGAAACTGTACTAGGTACTTCGTACAGGATGACGCAACTACTCGTTACTGATTTGAAGTGGGCATACTTTCAGTTTTATTTGAATTAGAACTGAAGACAATATTTAACGTGCCATCTTCGAATTGTCGACAGAAAGTTGGAAAAATATATGTTAAAAGATGTGTTACGTATAAATCCCACGATTCTTACGAAAATTCTTAACGTGGAATTTTTCTTGGCGACACCCAGGCGACTTAGTCCCCTTTTTAGAACGAAAACAGGATACATTAAGTGCGATACGCACGTAACCCTGAACCTCTCGTCTAGGACCCACGGATAGCTACACTACGAACCCCAAGCGATAAGGAAAACTCGAACGCGAGGGTCTACCTCCCCCGAAATTCCAGAGTTTCCAATCCACCACAGGTTAATTTTCCTAAAATTTTCAATCCCCACTGCTTTTTCGACCTATATGTATAAGGGCCACAAAAATGCATCTCTACGGGTTATTCTCAGTACGACGCTTGAGCAATATACTACGAGACTAGGCCCAGTTCCTACTCGAGTTTTCTTTAACCTTCGGAAGATCAGTCTGTCCATTGGCATTTATTCAACTCTTGGTCGGAGTTTTCCCCCGTTTCAATTCACGGTAGAATCACTCGGGATTTAGTTCGGAGTCAACTTGATTGTGAAGTCTCGTCAAACGTCACTGCCCAAGGGTAAACACTTAGAGCTTTTCAATTATTACTTACATTCATTAAATTCATACACAAACACTAAATATACTTGTATATATATTCGGTTGAAAGAATATACTTGTTATATTTTACTAGAAACATAAAATTCAAGTGAAGAATTATTTCTAAAAATTAAAACCTTTCCACTCGAAGTAAATATAAAACATAATCGAGTAACGAACCCACAAAATTATTCACTCTAACCGCTCGGAGTGAAACAAAAAGTTACGAGAGTTATTACTTTACGACCTTACCGTAGCTGGTCAAAACCAAAAACAGCGGGTGTCGGACTGCGCGTGCCTTTAGGCTTGTTTTCCGTACCTGTGCGACCATTTGTAGTCCTAACAAGTGCGTCGTTATTAACCAGAGAGTAGCACCTTGCAGTTCGTCTGCAAGTACATCTACCTCAGGGTCACACCTTACCTAACATATACAACCACTCTGGAGACCTGCACCCTACGGTTTATGCCGTAGGCTCATCTGGCTCTAGATTCCTTTAATTCCGGTACGAGACCAGCATCCTACGGTTTATGCCGTAGGCTCATCTGGCTTGCGTCACTCCTGAGATCCTCTTGCACCTGAATGAATACCAGCACCCTACGGTTTATGCCGTAGGCTCATCTGGATTCATCTTCCTCGGCTCAACTACTCTAGAGACCAGCACCCTACAGCATCTACTATAGGCTCATCTGGCTTGAATTAACGTCATTTCCTAAATCATACGTTGATTCGTGGCTCCCACTACTTACTACGTACGATACCCCCGACTACAGTAAAGTCGAATAAGAGACGAAATTACATCTTATTACATTCATTACGTATATTCCATAACGCTCGCCGGCCACGTTCTGGAAACCCGCCCGGCTCGTAACAGATGTCATTAAATAAAATTACATTTAGCAATTATAACGTTAACAATTTTTCCATATTTGTTCTTAGTACCAAGCAATAACAATTTGTTGCAGGGGCCTGTGAAAGTAGCCTAAAACTAAAGTTTACACATTGTTTTACTGTGTGCTTAGTTGTTAATCTAACATCAATTAGTAGTTTTAAAAATTTTTCATCCAAAGTCGTATTTATATTGTGATAAATTTACGAATTTTTTTACAATGTAGAAGCTTCCCTAATTTCGTAGAAAAACCTGTATAACACTGTTTATCCTAAAAAGGCAACTTTTAATGAATTCAATACCACAAATAAAAATTTGCGAAGACGTCTTTGGAAGAATTGAGAACTACTGTTTGGAAATCTACACTCTTCATTAAACAAATCCACTTCTGCTCCCACAATTGAAAAGCATTCTTTCGAATATTTGTAATTTTTCCAATATTTCCTGTATTGTAATTTACATGAACATTATTCTATAAAATACTTTGTAAAATCCTGAAACATCGAGTAGTAAATTGACAGACAAATAGGGTGACGAAAGCGTAACGCACGTCGGCGAGTTTTCCAGTCGGTTTATTAAATCGGAGAAATTATCAGAGTCGATTCATTCTCACGTTTTTTTCCGCTGGTTTATTTATGACTAATAGGCGTTCTCCATTCCGGTTCGCAACCATCCCTGTTTCGAAATTCTCTTTAGCGGCCCTCGTCGTCTATTAACAGGCAACGTCTGCCCCGTGACCTAAATAGGCGTTTGGCGTTCTAATTGTAAGTGCTACGTTGTAACGGTACGTCCCTCTAGCGTTGACAACCACAGGATCGCACCTTACTTTATGAATAGGTTCGGGGCAGGCCGATAAAGAAATGTGAAACCGTTTAACATGAACTTCTCGATTTATTAAATTTTCTTAATCTATACTGTACAACTTCTTACTTTCCTACGCTATCACATACTCCTCATACACGCATTTTCCTAATTCTATTCCTCTTAATTTAAATTCCCTATTCTAATGTTGGTATTTACAGAAGTCCCTGCGCTAATTCCTATATTACTGCCCGCACACACACACTTGCACACGTACGCGATCAGCTGTTTGGCGCTGTTTTCGCTCGATCTCTCTCTCTCACACACGTCGTTCGTCGTCTCACTCGCACTCGACTTATTCTATTTTCGGCTTTAAATGCCCAGAGTTTCTTTTCGCACTTTTCTCACGCATTCAGAGAGGGGGTTATGGATGATGGAAAGACGGATGAGATCGGGGTCTGACCGCAATGGACAGCCGCTACTACTTAGGTACGAAGGTGAAGATTTGGTTACTTTGGTAAGGTAGGAAACCCCTTTGGAGATAGGTCCGGTCGCAATGTCCGGGTGTTACTCCCTCCAGGGTGGATTGTCCTTCTCGAGATAGGTCCGGTCGCAATGACCGGGTGTTACTTCCGAAGGAACGAAGGATGGATACTCGAGATAGGTCACAGCGCAATGCCGTGGTGTTACTTCCGTGTCCTTTAGGAAATTGGAAATTGGTAAAATATGGGATATGCTCTCTCTATCTTTCTCTCTCTCCCTTTGCTCTCTTTGCCTCTACGTAAGTAGTGTCATACGTACTCATCTTTCCTCTCGCTTTTACTAAGGATTTCTACTGCTTTGCACTGCCTTCGGGCCCTATTTTTCTTTTATACTCCTTTGGTCTTCTGGCTGCCTCTATCTACCTATTTTTCATCACTTCTGCTCCTCATCTTTTCGAGGATCTTGGTTGAATTTGCATTACTCCAAATTCTAACCCCACTTCCACCAACACTTTTGGCGGTTTCTCTTACACCGGGCCCTGGAACTCTACTGATGTCACCGCCACCTACTGCCTGCTCATCGTACTTCGTCACGTGCTCCCGCGGCTGCCATCGCTTATCACTACCATCACTGCCATCTTCTGTTACTTCGCCGTACCTCCATCGTCATGGTGAAGTGTTGTGGTTGCCGCAAAGACGTCAAAGAGCCCAGATCCTGTGCTTCGTGCAATGGGGCCTATCATCCCTCCTGTGCGAAATTTGTGGAGTACAAGTCGAGCAGTGGCGCACTTCTAAATCTTTGTAAAACCTGCGCTTTGGATTCGATCGACTGTAGTCCCACCCTTACACCAGCCTCGGATGTGCGAACTACGCGCTCGATCGGACTTCGCGGGCCCTCTGCTCCGACTACCGCTTCCTCTACTTCACCCTCTGGGGCTCACTATGCCTCCCAACTTCCGCTCCCAATCTCTGTCAACGCATCGGCACTGCCACTTAACCCGTCTAGGACCTCATCACCCAGCCGTGACGTCCTGACGGAACTCACTTCCATTGCCTCCATCCTGTCTGGTTTCAGCAAACAGTTGGAGGCTCTTTCCGCACTTCCCTCAGTGGTATCTGCCCTTACCACTAGAATTGACGACTATGCTGCCAGACTAGAGGTCTGCACACAGAGCATCGCCTCTCTGGCATCATCTCAATCCTCGCTGCTCTCGCGTGTCGACGACCTCGCCTCGGGTCAGGCCTCCCTCGTGTCTGGATGTGACGGTCTCCGAGCGAACTTCCTTCGCCTCTCCAACACGCAAACTACTGCCGCCTCTTCCATTAATGCTCTAGAGCTACGTCTCTCTGCCTTGGAGGTGGAAAACGCAAAAATCCGCCAGGAGATTGCATCGCTTCAAGCGAGGTTGACCTTAAACCCGTCACCTTCTTTATCTCCCGTGGCTGCCTCACCCGACCTGACACCTCAGCTCTCTAGCCTCCGGTCTGACAGTCTGGCTGGCCGGTTGCGTCGTCTCGAAGTTTCTGCCTGTGAGTCCTGGCTGGTGGTGTCGGGCCTGGACGAGCGCCCAAACGAGTCGCTCCCCGACTTACTTGTTACTCTCGCTTCTTCTCTTGGGTGTGAGCTCACTCAATCTGACCTGTTACGAGCCTATCGGGTAAGGAGTACCAGAGCCACCTCTCGGCCCCGCTCCATTCATCTTTTACTCCGCTCGCCTGAACTCTGTGAGCGACTCCTCGCCGCGCGTCGCTCAACCCGGAATTTTCTTGCCTCGTCGGTTAACCCGACTTTCGGTCGTACACACCTGTTTATCAATAAGTTCTTGCCAGCGCCCCTGGCTGCCCTTCTCTCACGGGTTCGTGGTGTCGCCCGGGCCCGGGGCTAGTCACGGGTTTGGGCCCGGTCGGATTCCGTGATGGTGAGGAAGGACTCGTCCTCTCCCCCCATCAGGATCGGACTGGAAGATGACGTCAACGCTCTCCTGCCCTGACTTCGCTCTGGTTCCTCTTTCTCGTCTTCCGCTTCCTCTTCCCACCCCTCACCTTCCTCCGCTCCTGGTTCTGCCTCTCTTTCCGACACTCGTCTGCGTGTGTGCCACGTGAACGCCCAGTCTGTCCCGGCTCACTTCGACGAACTCCGTGACTTCATCCTCTCCCATGACTTTGATCTGTTCGCTGTATCGGAGTCGTGGTTGAAGCCATACATGGACAACTGTGCGTTTGCTGTGGAGGGCTACACGCTGACGAGATCAAATCGGGTAACTAGGGGCGGGGGTGGTGTCTGCGTGTTCTCCAATGCGTCCCTTTCATTCGTCTTAAAAGAATCTTCCGCCTCTCATCCTGCTGGTGACATCGACTACCTAGTCGGTGTCCTCTCAGATTCCTCCCATGATGTCTCCCTTTCCCTCTGTGTTGTTTACCGTGCACCTCATCTAGCCCTTTCCCTCTTAGACTCCATCCTCGCCTTGGCGTCATCGTATGCGGGTGACGTGGTCGTCCTGGGGGACCTAAACGCTGACCTTCTCTCTGACTCGCACGACTCCCAGTTCCTCCGTCGCGCTGTGGCCACTTACGGGCTCTCCCTCCTGCCCTTCTCCCCCACCCATCATACCTCACACTCTCACTCCTTGATTGACGTTTGTTCTGTCTCCTTCCCTTCTCGTGTCTCCAACCTGGGGCAGTACCCAGTGCCTTTCCTCTCGTCCCATGACCTTATTCATCTCGACTACTCCTTTCCTCTCCGGCGTACGCCCCCCTCTCACATTTCACTACGGCTATATCCGCCTTCTCTCTGTGAATCTCTCTCCTCTCTCTTCCTTACCTCTCCTCCCCCTTTTACATTCCTTTCATCCTTCTCGTCTGTGGATCAGCGGCTTGCGGCCTTTAATACTATTCTCGTGGGTGCCCTGGATCGGTTCTGCCCGGTCCGTGTTGTACCCGTCAGGAGGCCGCCTGCTCCTTGGTTAACGCTAGAGATCCGCTCTCTCATGAGAGAGCGTGACTCCTGTAGACGGGCCTTCACCCGCTCGGGTGACCCGCTAGTGCAGGCCCGCTACAAGGTTCTGAGGAGTAGGGTATGTGCCCTTGTTCGGTCTGGTAGGGGGGACTTTATCTGTGCATCTCTGGGTGGTGCCTCTTCGACGGCCGATGCCTGGAGGAGACTCAGGGCTCTCCGGGTTGTTCATTCCTCCCCTCGCCTTAATCTTCCTCCTTCTGTCACGCTCTCCCAACTTAATTCTTACTTTTCCTCTTTTTTTCGCCCCTCTTCTTCTGCTGCTCTTTCCTCACTGTCTCTCGCCCTCTCCCCTGCCTCCTCCTCTTTCTCTGACTCTCGCTTCTATTTCTCCTTTATTACTCCTGAAGCCCTTTCTTCTCTTTACTTCTTCTCTTCCTCCACTACATCTCCTTCAGACTCGCTTCCCTCTCGCTTCCTCGGTCTATGCTCTCCTCACCTCTTTCCGTACCTCCTTGATATCTTTAACCTTTCACTTTCATCCTCTACCTTTCCCTCCATCTGGAAGTCGGCCCACATTTTCCCTATACCTAAAACCTCCTCTCCTGTCTCGCCGGCCGATTTCCGACCTATCTCCATCCTGCCTGAGTTCTCCAAGATCCTGGAACGGATCGTTCTCAGGCAGCTCCTTCCTTTCCTCTCCTCTCACGGTCTCCTTGACTCAACGCAGCATGGCTTTGTCGCTGGGCGCTCTACCCAGAGTGCCTTACTTCGGGTGGTCGAGGATGTTCGCGGGGCTATTGACGCTCACATGGTCACGGTCTTAGTCTCCTTGGACTTCTCTAAGGCCTTTGACACCGTTGACCATGCGATCCTCATGGCCAAGCTTGCTTCCCTCGGGCTCTCAACCTCAGTTCTAACGTGGTTCTCCTCTTACCTTTCTGGCCGTAGGCAAGCTGTTTCCACTGGCGGTCCTTCTTCCTCTTGGTCCTCCGTTACCTCAGGCGTTCCTCAAGGCTCTGTCTTGGGTCCGCTTCTCTTTTCTATTTACCTTGCGGACATCAACACGGTCCTCTCTGGGGTTAAGATAGTTAAATACGCAGATGATGTGCAGCTTTATGCACACTGTCTGCCTACTGCCCTGGCGCCTACCATCTCGCTACTTAACCTCAATATTGAGAGACTGTTAGGTTGGTGTTCCCGCAATTCCCTTGCCCTCAACCCTTCCAAAACACAATCCATTATCCTTGGTTCGTCCCGCTATGTTAACTCAGTTTACTCCGATCCTCCTCCCCCCATAGTTGTCAACCTTGTACCTATCCCTTTCTCCACTTCTTTTACATCCCTGGGAGTGGTCCTCAGCTCGACGCTGGACTGGCGTGGGCATGCCGTGGCCGTCTGCGGTAAGATTCGTCGTACTCTGTACCTCCTGCGAAGAAACGGTTTCGCTCTGCCGATTCGGGCTAAGGTGGAACTTGTTCGGTCCCTTGTCCTTCCCCACCTCGATTACTGTGCGCTGGTGTACCGTGATCTCGGGGTGGTGGAGGACATACGACTCACTCGGGCATTTAACTCTGCCATCCGTTTCATATTCCGTGCCCCCCTGGACGCACATGTCTCCCTCCTCTATGCCCGCCTGGGGTGGCTTCGGCCCTCCGCGCGCCGCGATTACTTTCTTGGTACGTTTGTGTACGACCGACTGCACCCTACATCTCCTGAGAGCCTGGACCCCTTCTGTGACCTCTATATCACATCCAGTGATAGCGGGGTGAGGTCCTCCGTCCGCACCTTGTGCTGCCCAGGCACCGTACGGTGACCATGGGGCATTCTCTCGCCGTTGCTGGTGTTCGGCTCTGGAACCGCCTTCCCTCCTCCATCCGTTTGTCCCCCTCCCGGTCTGAGTTTAGGAGATCTCTCTTCCGGTACCTCTTATCTCTAGCCGCCTAGGGGCCCGTTCTTTGTCTTTGTCTTTGTTTTCTCGTCCTCATTCCATCTCTTTCTACTTCATCGATCACGTTGTTCATTCTCCTCCTCATTGCCTCTCACTTTCATTTTATTATGCATCTCTTCACCTCATCCATTCTCACTTCATTACTTCTTAATTTTATCTACATACTTTTATCTGTATTTTATTTTGTTCTTTTATTCACTATTGCACCTCATCTCACCATCACATTTCATCTTCATGTAGTTATAATTTAGTTTTAGTCATAGTATAGCTATATCGTAATATTATTATTATTTATTTTTATTTTTATCTTATTATGTTTATATGTCTAAGTTCCTGTCCTTAGAGGGGTTTACCCCTAGGACGAAATAAAACTAAGTATCTATCTATCCCTTTCATTCGCACACTCCTCCTTTCTATTTATAATATTCGCAATATTCATTTATTTAATCGTCTAATGTTCAATCAAAGGTTGTTCGTACAGCTAAGCTCAATAATAGATGTTTCCAGTATGGATGCTGAATAATAAGTGATGATTAGGCTCGTTTTGCGCCGCCTTATATGCAGTTTGTTGTCGCACGCGCCGCCCAATCATCGGCCTATACTCTATAGCGAGACAACGAACTCTTTAGTTTTTTGTAATTGCCTAATTTTGCTGACTCATCGGCGCTGTCCGTGGTTCGCAGCTTGGGCAGTGGTAGTCAACTGGGGGATACCGTCTCAACGTAATGACGAGAAAGGAAAAATGAGACTTTCACAGTTGAAGCAAACAGAATTAACGAACCGAAAATTTCCTCCTCTTTCAACAGCTTTATTTCGCCCGCTTTTATGGAATTTAAACAAACTGGGAACCTACCGTCGTCTCGCCTCGCCGTTGACGTTACTTTATATCATGCTTAATTAATTATTCTTTTGTTACACAAGCGAATTTATCATTTGTATTTGGATATAACTATGTCTCTGGTTGCTTTTTAGAAACTGCAGAAGTTTTTATTTTACTATTTAATGTCATTGGTTTTTGAATGTGACTTCAGGTTGCATCTTATAATTTATCGATGTTAAGCAATTAAGGTATATTAAGATTCAACAATTTAGGAACAGTAATAAAATGTTGGGAATAAATTAATGCAATAAAGTATTACAATTTCTATGATTCACACTTCCAGTGCCCACAAAGTACTGATCTCTAGAATGTTTACGCGTAAAATTTCGAATGCTTAATGCTATAATGTTGGCTTGCCAATATTTCTTCTCACTATAGCGTTTTGCGCGGAAGATTTCTATATCTTATATTCGAAGGCGTTAAAAGTCCTTCGTGACAATAATCTTATGTGTAGAAATAATTTCCGTTACAATATAATTTTACGAACTGACAATTTTAGCCAGCAAATTTCAGCGTTTCCCCTGTCGAATACTCAGTCTAATATTTGGAAGAGATAGCAAGTCAGCGAGTGACTTCACTTGTATTTAACATTCGGGCGTTAGTCGAGGAACCCTTAGACTTTAGAAAACTCAATCAATTGCATCATTATTACACTTCGCATCATTCATTTATTTACAATATTGTCAAAGCCAAATCAAATCTCGTTGTTTGAGACAGAGTTTAGATTAATATTATATTGTATTTTAAGAGCGAGTTCGTGCTAATCGTTAGAAATTAAATTACTTTATTTTATAATCCAAAATCTTGTCCATACGAAACACAATATCTTAGCTTCACAATTATTCAGGAATCTTTGGAATCAAAGCCACATCTGTGCTATAGATACCTTAGGCATTGTTAGAACTATAACATGATTATATTTTCATCAATTGTACAAGTTCACAAAAACGATTGTGTTTTGCCGTATTTTTCATTCTAATTTCGTTTTATGTTTGTCGAGCTACCTTTTGCAGTCTATGTACTTATACAAACTTCGGCAGAAGTAAGGAATATTAGTCAATGTTATTGTAACTTGTCTAGCGAAGCACTTATGGCTTTTAATACATCAGGTTTTTATTAAAACAATAGAAGGTACAATCAAAATACATTTAATGGTTCGATTAATTATGTATGTACATATATGTGTGTACATATGTACATACATGTATGTATACAAGGTGTCCCAGCTAACGTGCACGTCCCTGAACCAGGTGATAGCTGAGGTAATTCTAATATAGGGTAGTGACATTCGTAATGCCGTATGTTAATTTATGGCCGAGTTATTAACAAAAAACGATAGCCAATCGGAGGGCTTCGTTGGGCCGGCGGCGCGACAGTAGAAGGTCTGCACCAGTAGGGTAATGCGCTAGTAGGAACTGTCGCACCGCTGGGACCAACGGAGCTCTATGATTCGCTATCGTTTTTCGTTAATAACTCGGTCACGAATTAAGATGCGACATTACGAATGTCACTTCCCTATATTAGAATTACCTCAGCTATGACCCGGTTCAGGGACGTGCACGTTAGCTGGGACACCCTGTATAGTGCAATTAAAACTAAACATTTGAATTCTGCGTCATAACTTAAGTACCCATTGCATATTCTGATAGAAGCAATAATAATTTTTCAAACGCAGTCCATTTGGGCATAAATAAAATATCCTTGCAACGTTATACACGGTGTCCTAAAGCTAGTGACGTCAACAAAATATTTTGCGTACCACATAATAACTTTTCTGCGTTCATTAATTAAATCATCTACTTTTCTTTGCCAGCTGTAGAATAACAAAACATAACTGCGTATATTAATTGAGGGACAACATCTGTTTGAAGCCTGGAAAAAACGTATATTTTTTTTTTTACTAAACTAAGAAGGCAATCAAAAAATCCTTTTGGATATCCATTAATTACACTTTCAAGTACACAAAACATTTTTTTATATTTTTATTTAAAAACAAAATGGCGGCTGCCGACGCTGCGATCCAAGTCATTCTCTTTGTCATATGCTTTTGCGGCTGGCAGTAGAAGTGTCGTCCATCATGATCTAGAGGAATGAAAAAAATTGTTTCATAATCAATATGAGTTTTGCTAGTGAAGTACACAAGAGTATTAAAAATATTGATTTTTGACCATTTGACACTGTTTTAAAGAAAAAATTCCGTTTTTGGCCAAAAAATCGACACTCATCTGTTTATAAAAATCGTAATTGTTAATCAATCATGACAATCGTGTGTACTTCACTTGATGATTTATCTAAGAAGACACTGCTAAAATTTCAAGTCAATCGGTTGAAAATTGTTTGAGATCTACTGCCATCCGATTTTGAAAACATGATTTCCAGATAATCGCCTTTAAAGTTTCAAAACTACTTATGAACATGAAATTTCTAAAATAATAGCTTGCTGATTTTTTTACCTTTAGTCAGCAGTACCAGGACCATATACAGGCCCTTCCAAACTCAAATTAAGGTCTTCCATTTCTTTTCTTAACCATTTTAAATTAGAACGAGCGGCTTTGGCGGTATCGGACATTGAGCGCTCTGCTGACGTGGCACGAGTAGCATCGGCTTCCATGGCAAAATCGTAAAAATTTCGGTCCACAAGTTGTCCAAGACAATCCATCACGTGCCTGATACTTGATAAACCATCGTTGAAAGTTATAAGAGCAATTTTAACAATAGTTTTGCCACTATGAAAGCACTTTGGTGCGATTGCCCAGACAGCTTTATTCAATGATTCATTTGAATTTTGTGTAAAGCATCCAAGACAGCGAGAAAGTCAATCATCAGTGCTAAGTTCCTCGTATATAGACTTAATTGCATTATAAATCTCAATATACATTGCAAAGACACTCAAAAGAGTGTCGATGCGGCGGTTTCCTATTCGATATTTTACTCTCCTTGCTATTCTGTGAAATATATTTCGAGCCCTTCCGGCCACTGTACACTTTGTCACTCATATTGAGATATAAAATTCTACACGTTAGCGCGTCATTCACAGTGGTGATTGTTTATATCCATAATTTCTATTGAGAGAATGAACTGGGGATATTAGGATAGGAGAGCGAAGAACTAATTATCTAGACTGGTATCATATGTAAAATGTTTATGTATAACGTCAATTAGAGACACAAATACCTGCCTTTATAATCATATCAGGCCTCGGTAATAAAAATAAATCGCGCCATTATGCTTTGGAATTAAAAAATAATCTATGCGTAAGTTCGCGGCATTTTCAACGCTTCTGAGCGCCCAGAAGCGCTTCAAAAAATGACCTTTGTTCAAGAATGTGGTTGCTAACGGCAGCCGAATTCTCGCGATGGCAACACCTGCTGGACACACGCACTTACGCACTAACGCCGCGCAGCGACGTCACTAGCGTCCGTGCGTGTGGACCCCGGGCCTTTCCGGGCCTTGCGACCATGCTTCCACATTCGTCACTCATGTTCAAGCTTCTGAAGTGACAACACGTACCTTAGGGCCTTTCTGTATAACAAAGTAGTGCGACGCACGTCGATTCCAACAACGTTGTTAGTGCCGCGCACGTATTAACGCCACGACAAAACACTGCGTAATTAAGACAATTACGCAGCGGTCGTGTTCGCGACGCGACGCGATCCACGTATGAACAACAAAATATACCAGGCTACAAGATTAATATAATCTTGTCCTTCAACGATCTACATCTCGCTGCTGCACAACAGGACGTCTTTCCACACATCCATCTAACCCGGCATTTTGTGTTCGGTTCGAGCCGGAGACGTGCTCGTGAGAGGGGGATACGTGTCCACCTTTGGTGGGCCAACTACCTCTCTCGCAACACATTATTCTCCGATCGTTCTCGAACAACCTTAAAAGATTATTTCAAAATTTCACCCATGAAAAATTCATATTGCATATTATTGTTGAGATGTTTATACATCAGTTAAGCCAATACAAAAAAATGGGAAAACATTTTTTTTCAAACAGATGTTGACCCTTAAGGGGCCTCACCACCTCGAGCTCAAGTCGTGTGTGACTTCAGCGACGGGAACGGAAAAAATATGAACTACAGGGACTGTAGGGGAAGACAGTCCCCACGCCGTACCTAGACAAAGTTGTGTGTATCCGTGTAGTCGGGCTATTCCCCTCTCACGGTGAGTCGGGACTTGAGGGATCGAGATATAACATTTTTCACGTTTTGTACGGTTCGTCGTGTCAAAAGTAATTCGGGGGTTGCAATGTTAGCTGCGGCGCGCCAAATGTGCGACGCACCGTATCTTCAAAATTGTCATAACCTTTTGACTTATGGTGTTACAAAATTTGACACATTTAATTTTGAAATATGATACCAAAAAAATAATAAAAATAATTATAAAAGTTGTGAACATAAATATTGTAAACAATATTGTTGTTCAATCTTGCCCTCCTAAAATTATATAAAAAACTGATTCCAATTATTTCAGTGCGGATTTCTGTATAGTATGTTCTGTAAACATATATGCAGAATATATGGATTGTTATATAATATTTTTTAGTGTAAACAAGTATTCAGAAACACTACTAGATAGCAGGAATTTGCAAGCTATTGACATTATTTGCCAAAACTGTTTTCCTCGACCGTATATGTATATCATCGGTAGTTGCCGATGACTAGAGCGGTGCGGTCAAGGTAGTTTATGATACGTCAATTATTATCGGGGACCTATTTCCTGCGAAGAATACACTGCAAACCCTTTCACGGCATCCGATCACTCCTGATTGAATTTGTCGAATTTCTACCTTACTTTCTCCACCCGGAACATTGCAAGGGTTTAGCTCATATATCGTAGCGTACGCATTTTTCATCCGATTTTAATAAACTTCTGATCATTTTAAAGATAAAGGATGAATACACGAGATGATAGAAGAGTTTTTCGAAAAACGGTTTCTTTCTATATGAAACAATGTTTCGAAAATTAGTAATTTTCTCCGTTCATTTTCACTGATAAGGAAACCGTTTTTCGAAAAACTGTTCTATCATCTCGTGCATTCGTCCTTTATCTTTAAGGGGCTATCCTAGTGTGAAAATTTTTTTAAATCGATTTTTTTTTCATTTTTCGATAGTTTATTATGTCTAGAATGACATCCTAAAGTTTTAAAGTTGTATCTAAAATAGTTTTGAAATGGCAATTCTCGAAGCGCCGTTGTTCGGAGGACAAAAATGCTTTAGTGACGCATTTTCAAAAAGAAAAAGTTTCTCACGCTCATCGATGATTGGGGGAGGCATGTTTAGTCTAGGCACTGACTATCGTCAACCTTAGGCGGAAAAACCAGTGCTTAGACGGAAAAAGTAAAGATACGGTGAAATTAACCATTGCCATCATCAATAAGCTTCAGAAATACTCGGTCTGGCTATCACCAGGCATCAATATGATGTAGATGCTATGTACAACGCAATTTGGGCTACATACTTTCACTTGCGTTCAATAGACAAAAATCCGATGCACGACAACTGACCGGCTGGCGCGGAGAGCTAGTGTAAATACAGGGTGTAACATATCATCGGGGACCCTTTTTCAGGATCGATAGTACGCACCAAAAGGTGAAAAACGGACCAAGGAAGTTAGGTCCGAAAATCACCCCCTATCGAGATACAACCCCATTTGTAAAAAATTTTTTAAAAATCATATCTCCGAAATGGTAAGTCGGAGAGGAGCGGTTTTAATTGCAAAATAAGCGGAAAAGATCAAAGTTTACTAAAAAAAATATAACTGCTTCAATTATTACCGTTAAGTAGCATTTTTATTTGTTTATAAAAAAAACTTTGAATTTTTCTATGATAGCGGTTGATTAACAACTTGAGAAAAATAAGGATAATGCGTCAAGACTCCCTTTTCGAAGACAGCCTAAAAAAAGTTTAACATTATTGCACGGTTTCGGCGTAAAAAATTGTTAAACACCGTTACATTGTCGTGCTACCGACGAACCTAATGCTACTGACGACAGCTGATCCACATCTATCATATGTTTTCGAGCCGCCGTGCGACACACACTAATGTACAATACAATGTATAATAACATGCGTGAGAGATTTTTCAGTGTAGTCACTTGGGCAATCGATAATCTTTCACGCATACTGTTATAATAGATGTGGATCAGCTGTCGTCAGTAGCATTAGGTTCGTCGGTAGCACGGCAATGTAACGGTATTTAACAATTTTTTACGCTGAAACCGTGCAATAATGTTAAACTTTTTTTAGGCTGTCTTCGAAAAGAGAGCCTTGACGCATTGTCCTCATTTTTCTCAAGTTGTTAATCAACCGCTATCATAGAAAAAATTAAAGTTTTTTTTTATAAACAAATAAAAATGCTACGTAACGGTAATAATCGAAGCAGTTATATTTTTTTTTAGTAAACTTTGATCTTTTCCGCTTATTTTGCAATTAAAACCGCTCCTCTCCGACTTACCATTTCGGAGATATAATTTTTTTTTAATTTTTTACAAATGGGGTTGTATCTCTAGGGGGTGATTTTCGGACCTAACTTCCTTGGTCCGCTTTTCACGTTTTGGTGCGTACTATCGATCCTGAAAAAGGGTCCCCGATGATATGTTACACCCTGTATAATACCGTTGCGCGCAGGCCGAAAGCCTAAATATGGCAAGGTTTCAACACGAATATTTTCCGCTAGATCCACAAATTCAAGAAGTTTTAAAGCTAGTGTATACAGATCTGAGCCGACGAGAATTATTGGACAGGTGCAAGGGAAGGAACACCCAGAACAATAATGAAAGTTGCTTTGGCACTTCGCTCCAAAGGATCTCCACAGCGGTGTTAAAACTGTACAACTGGCAAATCTTTTGCAGTAAATATATTTAATGATGGTTTTCAAACAATCTTAAGAACCATGCAAGTTATGGGAGTAATCATTGGCTCTGCGGCCAAACAATATGCCGAACATCGCGATGAGAGCAGAATCCGGCTAGCCGAGAAACGCTATGAAGAGTGTTCAAAAGAGGCTTGGACAACTAGGAGGATAGCTGCTACAGCTCAGCAGGAACTTTTCGAAGAAAAGGAAGGTTCCTTATACGGGCCTGGGTTAGCAGATTAATTGTAAGTATGAAAATATTTGCGTTATAAGAAAAAAATCTGTAGTTAAAACTTTAAACGTGTTTTTCTCAGAACGACTTTTCTCAAATTTGCTGACACTCTAACTCGAATACAAATCATAGAATCATCTTGAACTTTTTTGAGCATACTCAGTACATGTTTTGCCATACAATGAACTACCAGTTTTTAATTAGGACAGAAATTGTCAATTTGCCATGCAAAAAACTGCCAATTTTTCGGGCAAAATTCAACTTTTTTTTCAATACTTCGCCATTTTGTCAAATTTTAACATTTTTGCAAACCCGTAAATCATTGTAGGGGAAATATCTTCTAGTTTAACAGGCATTCTGTATTTTTTGATTTCAGGCACTCTGAAGGCGCCAATCGTGTCAGCAGTTGAGCAACTTTTTTTTTTTGACCCCAGGCAGATTGCGCATAAGTTTGCCAAATTTAAACGGGTCAAAAAAATATATATTTTTTTTCTTTATTGATTCTATAATACTATATTTAAAGAATATAATCCTGAAGTTTCGTAACGAAATTCGAAGTATTTATGGAATTACAGAGAATTTTGACTTGCGCGACCTAACGGTGCGCCGGGCTCTGTGGCGCGTTAAATTATATCGGTGGTGGAGACACAAAAACGTTCAAAGCTATCATTGATTTATATCCTTATGGTGATGATTCTAAAGTTGTCAAAAGTGAGTGCATAGGACATGTGGAGAAGAGAATGGGTAGTTGCCTAAGGAATGTAAAGAAGAACGAGAAACTTGGAGGGAAAGGCAAATTGACGGATAGTCTTATACAAAAATTGATAACATATTCCGGCTTAGCTATTCGAAGGAATATCGATAGCGTGGATAACATGGTAAAATCTGTGATTGCAACCTATTACCATATATGCTCCACAATTGAGTAACCCAACTATGAAAATTGTCCAGCGGGAGCAGGCAGCTGGTGCAAGTGGCGCATTGCTGAGGCTACTGGAAAATTAAGTGAATTTGACCATTGCAGCCTGACGTGCAAAAACATTTATTACCAATTTATATAGATTTATCCAAACGAGATTTGCTCGAAAGGTGTCTAGGAGGACACATACAAAATCAAAACCAAAGTTTTAACTCGACTGTCTGGCGTTTATCGCCAAAACACACTCAGGCATCAAAATAATTAAAGTCGCTGCACATACAGCTGCAGGGATATTTAATGAAGGATATTCTGCAGTACTCAAGATAATGGACAAACTAGGAATCAGAATTGGTCAACAAAGCAAATTTTTCGCCGATGTGTGCGATAGAGAGCGACTGAGCAGGCAGGGGCGTCGAAGCTTGGGCAGTAGCAAAGAGGCTCGAACAAATCGTAGGATGACATTACTCGCAGAAAATGAATTCTTTGAACAATTGGAGAGTCAACTGTATGGGCCAGGAATAGCTGATTAGCATCAAAGAGCGGTAAGCATCGAGAAACTTGTTTTTTTTGTACCGAAAACTTTAAACGCGTTTTCCTCGAAACTACATTTTTCAAGTTGGCATGCAGCATAACTAAAAAAATATTTGTTCGATCATGTTTCCACTTTACATATATGTATATAACTGAATTCACCTCTAGTTATACCTACTCGTTTGATGATTCAGTTATTTAAATAATGGTTATTGCATACTAAAAGCTTAAAAGTTCCGTGAAATACGCAACTTATTCATTAGAACCGCATAAAACGATTAATTTTTGCACTTTTATTTATCGGTTTTAGGTATATCCATAGCGTAATTTTATTAAGAAAACAAATTTTCTTATTTTTTTGTTCCAGGATAAAAACCAGAGGGCCTACACTGCACGCCGTTAACGCATGTCATCGCCGACGCTACCGGAGGACAACCGTCATTACATTTAAATTAACTTATAGTTCTAAATAAAAAAATATTTTTTTAACTCTCGAAACATTGTATATAATATACAAAAAAAATTAGAAAGGTCTGTTCAGCCATTTCTTTAGAAAAAATTCCGGAAAATTGTCTTATTTTCAGACGTTTACACAAGGCGCCCCCCTTAAAATAGCCCCTAGTTTATTAAAATCGGATGAAAAATGCCAACGCTACAATATATGAGCTAAACCCTTGCAATGCCGATGCTGGTGAGGCCCCTTAAGGTCATTTTCTCCAGCATTCATAAAATTTCCCTTGTAGAATTGAAATCCTTTAGATTTACAAAAACAAATTTGTTTGCGTGTATTGATTAAACTTCGACACTATACATGTACAAATTTTAAATTTATAAATAAGTATATTTCACTAAAAATTATTCAATTAATTTTACTAATTGAAATAATTTTGTATATGTTTCGAACCATCTTGCAACGGCAAGTGTAATGCGAAAACTAACAGACGCGTAAACATGATTTAAAAATGTGTGGATCAAATGTTCAATTTTGCAAAATGTTAACGGAATTAAAATTATTGTAATTAACACCAGCAGGGAACGTATATTAACCGTAGTATGCAAATATCTATGACTTTCTCTGTAAATGCTGCACAGACTCACATTGATTTGTTTTCACCATTATTTACTGTTAACATGCTGACTAATATTAAGCGTATTACTTTCGTGGAGAGTATATGAGGTGCCTAGAATACAAGGGGTATAAGTGACATTCTCAAAAGTACTGAGATCTGTGCCATGAAACTCTGAATTTACCATTCTATTGAGTGGTAAAGGGATCTAAGTGAAATGTCCACCCTGTAGATGGTTTAACTATTCTTGAATAAAAAAAAATGTTGTATTATATTGTGATTTGTGAGAATTTGTGCACTTTGAACTTAATTTTCTCAGAACTAAATAAAAGTCACTTATACCCCTTGTATTCTAGGCACCTCATATAGTAAATGACAATACTGAAAAAGTACTCGTAATTGTTAAAGCAAACACATTTTAAGAAAACCTGCTTACTCATTGAAACAATACATTTTTTGTCATGTTCAGGAATTTCATTTGTTAGTTTTTAATTATCTTATTAGAATTTTCTTTGTCCGGCACGTTTCACTTATTTAATTTTGCTTACTATATGTATGAAGTAATAAATGAAAGAAGATTCACGTAAACATCAATTTCAGTCCTTAAAGTTGGTTATATAATATTGTTCATCCATTATCAAAGTAACATTTCTCCTAATTATTTTATCGAGCGTTAACGTCTTGACACGGGCCAAGTACAAGAGTTCCAGACTGGTAGACATGAACTACTCTTTTCCGGAGAAATTAGATTGTGATTTTCGGGGTATTTAAACGGCATTAAATCCGCATATTTTCCCCAAACTATGGTGATATTCGTGTAGGCCTCGTCCAACCACGTAATTTAAGCGTAACTACGAGAAGATCCATCAAGCCAATTGCGAGATATTTTGATCTAAAAAGTCGAGATTTCTGTAGGAAACGTGGTCTTCTTCTTCTCCTCCATCTGCAGCCTGTCACGCAGCTCCTCGTAGCCATACGCCGGTGCCAGGCCCTAACTAATGTGACGATACTTTTTCCGCCGGTAACGTAGATTTTTCTACGTATTCAGAAAATCGTCAAGGGTTATCAATAATTTATAAATTTAATATAATGGTTTCTTAAATTGCAGAAAAAATATAATTGTTTTTTTGAAAATTATGCTTAACAAAAAGTCACAACCATACACTTAAAACAGATTAAACGCCGACGTTTTTCTTCCAAATGAATAGTAAATAGATTTGTAAAAGTTGAAAATAAATATTAAATGCCCTATAAAATAATTAGAAATGTTTAGAATAAAATTAAAGTGTGACCACGATTCGCGGAGACGTACCAAAATTCATCCTTGTTCTCGGCTGTCGCTACGGCTGCGCTCGGAGTGCGAGCGCGACAGACAGAAGTAAAGAAAGAGGGGCCCTTATACTATAGTGCGAAATTTTATCTGGCATCAAACGATCAACATAAGAACGAAAATTAAAATTTTTGAATTCTATATTAATTGAATATAGGGGCCCTTATGTTAGAAAAATTCGAATCATGTTAAATTCCGCATTGCTTTGTCGTCAAACGCGCTCTCACACATGCTTGCGTGGCCCAAGTCGTTTGTTTAGCTAGTGCGAGCGCAACGGAGTGACGGAAAGATAGGGACAAAGAATTAGTCGTTGTCAGTTGTTTATATCCGGAGACATAGTACGCCACAGAGAGAAGGAACTATACGAGAAAGAGGGAAAGATAGACACCTTCGTAATGCACGAATTAGTATCTCATTCAGAAAATTTCAAAGTGTTATCAATAATTAATGTGTTTCATTTTTAGAACATCGATACATGTCAAAGCATATCATTTATCACAATATAGTGTAGCATATCACAATTGTAAAAGGTCACGAAAAGTGTGTAAGATGTCGCGATCTGTTGCATCAATGATGCACAAAGCAATCGAGAGCGTGCTTTGTGCGTAGACCTGAGCGTGGAGAGGGAAGTGCTTGACGACGGAATCGAAACAAAGGCAGAAAAAAGGCAGTGCGTATCCGGGTATCAGTGATGTAAGACGTGTCCTGACGACTGACCAAAATATATATAGTTTAAGTAATGAAATACCCCCAGTGTTGAGTTTTATTACACAATACTATCGCTAAGTAAATATATTCAATTAACTAAATATCACAAAAAAAGATTCCTTCTCATTTAAGTAATAAATCTGTTTGCTGTTCGATTAAATGTACTTGGTGGCCCGGTTTTTACGAATGTTCGATGGTGAAAAATACGTGTAATATTAACTCCCTAAGCTTAAATTGTTCCGGATGTTCGACATTAAAAGAGAGTTGTTAAAGCACAGTATAAAGCGGGCTTATTATTTTGCCGAATAAAAATCCTCATATCTCATGACGTTTCTTTTTAGTTTATGTTATCATCAATCGTTGAAATACATTGCAATATGTATGTGTAATTTTCTCTCAGGCACACCAAGAATGTTATCCTGTAAAATGTTCTAGTCAGATACATCCGAATGGTTAACATATTACATTAGAAATGAGTACAAATATCTGTTACGTTATAATTTGGACAACAAGCTTCGCAAAACGTGGGCCACCATGTACATTTAATCGAGCAGTAAACAGATTTATTAATTAAATGAGGAGAAATCATTTTTTTGGAAATTTAGTTAATTGAATATATTTCCTTAGCGATAGTATAGTGTCGATGCTGTACAATAATTTGTACTTGCTGGCATTTATTCAATTTCAAATACTTTGTATAATGAAGTTTATATTAACGAGCAAGCTATTCCACAGTCACATCCTCTTGTTCTTGGCCTATACCAGGGGTCGGCAACCTGCGGCTCGCGAGCAACATGCGGCTCTTTGAATGTGAAGCTGCGGCTCTTCAGTTCCATACGCAAATATTATTTATTTTATTAAAAAAAAAAAAAAATTAGAAATCGTTCTGAATCGATTAACGAGGATTAGGCACCGATTCTATCTCTCGCAACGCCGCCTAACGGATCATGAACCATCTCGGCGGAAAGTGCGGCTAAATTTATCCAAACTATCTAAAACGATGCAAAGCTAACGCTCACATTGAATTTGTTTGCCAAATGTATGTTATTGTTTTTTTTATTTTAAGTACAAGTTACATTGTTTAGTAAAGTTTATATTTTCTATGTTATATTATATATATTATCTAATTTGTTTTGAAAAACACTGCTTATATATGAATAAATAGATATTTTTTCTTCTGAATAAATAGATTAGTTTTTTTTTATCAAAAACCTTTATTTATGCGAGTACTATTTATTGTTGGGAAGAAAAAATGTTGTGGCTATTTAAAAACTTTGAAATTTTGTAAATTGTAATTTTTGACTCTTCCGACTCAAAAGGTTGCCGACCTCTGGCCTATACCTTTGCATTTTCGATGCGTTTTTGAGGATAACAATTTCCACACTTTTTATACCGTTATGAAAGAAACATTAGAAATGTACTTCTCGTAAATTTGATTGAATTCGTTTGATTCGCAAAAGGAGCCATTCGTTTCCAAACTTGCAAATTTTCGTTGACAAATCGCAATTCTGGCGAAAAGCACTCATTTCTTTCCTATACATATACAGGGTGTAACATATCATCGGGAACTTTTTTCAGAATCGATAGAACGCATTAAAAGGAGAAAAAAGGACCAAGAAGGTTAGGTCCGAAAATCACCCCCTAACGAGATACAACCCCGTTTGTAAAAAATTTTTAAAAAATCATATCTCCGAAATGGTAAGTTGCACTGAAACGGTTTTAATAGCAATGTAACTGGAAAAGATCAAAGTTTATAAATACAAATATAACTGCTTCGATTAATACCGTTACGTAGCATTTTTATTTGTTTATAAAAAAAACTTTAATTTTTTCTATGATAGCGGTTGATTAACAACTTGAGAAAAATGAGGACAATGCGTCAAGACTCCCCTTTCGAAGACAGCCTAAAAAAAGTTTAAATACCGTTAAGTGGCCGTGCTACCGACCGACCTAATACTACTGACGACAGCTGATCCACATCTATTATAACAGTATGCGTGAAAAATTATCGATTGGCCAAGTGACTACACTGAAAAATCTCTCACGCGTGCTATTATACAATGTATTGTAGATTAGTGTGTGTCGCACGGCGGCTCGAGAACATATGAAAGATGTGAATCAGCTGTCGTCAGTAGCATTAGGTTCGTCGGTAGCACGGCAATGTAACGTTACATGTAATTAATCATTAAACATATGGAAAGTAGGTGCCTATTGCATAAGGTATCGTCGGCGTAGATATCGCGTAGCTACGGCACTAGCGAGTCGAGGCAGGCGAACAATGGCTGCTCGGCGGCAAAATATCGTGAGCACGTTGCCGACGGATATTTTCTTGACCTGCCCGAATGGAAAACTGCTCTGACATTATTTCTGAATGGATTCTTCTTCAGAAATGTCTGCAGAATCCGATGCTGTGTATCAAATTTCTGCTAGATAAGTAGTTTTTTGTAAAAATGCAAAAGTATCGCGTATAAAATTCGCACGTCGGCCTATTTTTTAACTTTGACGGCTATTTACAACCATTTAAAACGACAGATCTTGATAAATGTATACACTATCATATTCAGCAAACTCTCCTCTATCTTTTAAGACTAACCTGAACTCTCTAGCATTTCTAGTTTTCACGTAATACTTTATGTTTGCGAAAATGAGCCGATTTTCGAAAAAGTCAAATTTCTCAAAAACTGAGGGTTACAGAACATTTCTGCTGCCGGATTCGTTTTTAGGGCGAGAAAGTCTATAAGGATCACCCAGTGGATATTGCGAAAAAAAATGGTGTTGCACAGTGTTATTTAGCAACACTATTGTGTCGATGCTGTACAATAATTTGTACTTGCTCACTGTTTGGGAAATAGTTCCCAGGGTGTCCAGTGTGGTGGCAGCACCACCTTGACACCGATCGCTCAAGCCAGGTGGCAGCATCACTTCGTTGTGTGACGTAACGGTTATGCGCACTGGCTAAAATCGGCCTCGTGTCGCGGCAGCGCACGGAAATCGGCCATTAACGTTTCGTCGCCTGCTTAGTATAGTCGTCTAGAGTCGTTTAGCTCAGCGTTTACGCACGCGCCGAAAGGCATTGGGATTATTTATCGGCATCATCGTCGAATATCGCAGGCAAGTCAGCTCAACACATCATTAGTCAGCTCAACCTGTGTATTCAATAATAATATATATGAAATAACGTGTGACTTCTCGACATTCGCAATTCTCTCATTACCTTGCTGCCAAGACTTCTCATGTCTGCTCAATTTTCAAACACTCACTTTTATTTCATTTCAAATACTTTGTGTAATGAAATTTCTGTTAATGAGCAATCGATTCCAAAGTCATGTCCTCTTGTACTTAGCCTATATGTTTGCATATTTGATGCCTTTTTGTGGTACGATATGCAGTAATTCCTCCCAAAGTGTAAAATCTTCGGGACCGGCACGGAACATTATAAGAAACGAGGGGAACCAATGTCGCACATTATAAATTTCGACTGATTGTTGACAGTTCGTCTTTGTATTTTCCCGACAGCGGCGAATGCAGAAAAGGACAGCCAGAAATATACAAAGAGGGGCTGATACTCGAGGGAACTGATACAATTTCAGCGCCTGCATATCGGTGAGTTGACACACTAATGCAAAGACAAATCTTTTCTAATTTTGGCTTTTTGGCAATGAAATTTTTTTTAACAAATTGGCAACGTTTTTCTGATTAAAATGGTACCTAATACGATACAATTCTGATAATTTATAGTTTTTGAAAAACATGAAAAAGAATTTATAAGTTACGTAAATGCCATCGTGTTTGGTATCATTTTAACTAGAAAAATGTCAAAAATGTGTTACTAAAAGTTTCATTAACATAGGACCTAAAATTAAAAAAGTTTTATTGTTGGATTAGTGTGTTAGCTCACACATACACAGCCCTTATCCCTTGGGTCGTCTCGACCCATGGCTCTCCGTTTGTTTTTCTTTGCCGCCGGTTCTGACCCATAACATTTTTTCGGGAACTCAGGCACGCATTTTCGGACTCGACCAGGTGATTCTTTCTGGATTCAGCTGGTTTTTTGAACACTATTGGCAATGTCATAAGGTACTTTTGGATGTTTAAACGAACAATTTCGGCAATGTATAAACGAATTCCATTCCAGTGTCGGCAAGTCATACAAACATATGTTTACATATGTTAACAAGATAAGGACAAAGCAGTTGATCGCAACACGTGTTTGATGTCTGACCGATTGATTTTCTGTTTCGTTAATTACCCGACTTTCTAAGAATAAGCGAATAAACTCGTGGTGTTCAAAGCTGTCAGAAAGGTATCCATTTGCGAATAGGAATTACATATGTATGTACGAGCCGCCCAGAAAATAGTGAACCATCTCAGGGGTTAGTGCGGCGAGGGGATTGACTTTGCCTTTGGGCCGCGCCACGACGCCGCGTCACGATAAACGAATCGCGCGAGGCAAAATCAATCCCCTCGCCGCACTACTCCCCTGAGATGGTTCAAGATTTTCTGGGCCGCTTGTACATTACCCGACATTATTAAATAAGTAAATTTTATCGAAATTGTATCGTGTTTGGTATCATTTTAATTTAAATAATGTCACCAATATGGTTATAGAATTTCCATTGCAAAATAACTAATAATAAAAATGTTTTATCTTTATATATTATTGTTATCTCGCCCATAAAAATACTGTTTATCTTTCTTGGGGCCCCATCGGCTTATCTAAGGTAGCCGCGCTCCTGTTACGTTCTCGTTTGACTGATTCCAGGGGGCATCCCTCTTGAGTGGGGATGACGACGAAACATTTCGGGTACCGTACTTTTTAAACACTTTGGGAGTAATTACTCTATTAGAATGTTTCGTGTTTACGTTCAGGGGGAACAGATTTAAAAACAATGAAATCGGATGGTAAACAATGCTAAGTTATTATTTTCATTTCACTAAAATCTGAAGTTTTATGGACGCGTTGGTATCAAGAGACAAGGTCTTGTCTCGGGCCAAGTACAAGAGTTCCCGACTGGCAAGTGCATGAGCACTGAGGCTTCGGCCGACAGACCTGTATCTTATCCGGAAAGATTAGGCCGAAATTTTCGGGGTAGTCAAACGGCATTAAAACAGCAAATTTCCCATAAAATATGATATCAGTAAAAAGCATCGAAAATGCAAAGGTATAGGCCAAGTACAAGAGGACGTGACTTTGGAATAGCGTTCTCGTTAACATAAACTTGATTATACGATGTATTTGTAATCGAACAAATGCGAGCAAGTACAAATCATTGTACAGCATCCACACGATGCTATCGCTAAGTAAATATATTAAATTAACTAAATTTCCCAAAAAATGATGTCTCCTCATTTAATTAATAAATCTGTTTAGTGCTCGACTAAATGTACTTGGTGGCCCGCTTTTTACGAAGCTTGATGTCCAAAATGTAACGTTACAGATATTTGTACTCATTTCTAAATTAACAATCTGGATGCATCTGAGTAGAAAAATTTAACAAGTTAACAATCTGGAGGTGTCTAAGAGAAAATTATACATGCATATTGCCGTGTGTTTCAACGATTGATGATAACATAAAAGGAAACGTAATGAGATATTTAGAGGATTTTCACTCAACACAATAAGAAGGCCGCTTTATACTATGTTTTAACAACTCTCTTTTAATGTCGAACATCCCGAACTATTTAAGCTTATTTTTCACCATCGAACCGAATTTTCACCATCGAATAAATGAGGAGACATCATTTTGTGGGAAATTTAGTTAATTTAATATATTTACTTAGCGATAGCATCGTGTGGATGCTGTACAATGATTTGTACTTGCTCGCATTTGTTCGATTTCAAATACATCGTATAATCAAGTTTATGTTAACGAGAAAGCTATTCCAAAGTCACGTCCTCTTGTACTTGGCCTATACCTTGGCATTTTCGATGCTTTTTACTGATTTCACTTCATTCGTAGAATATTGTTAAGTATAGTAATGGTTTTATTAAAATACTTGTTATTAAAGAAATAATGTTTTTAAAGAATAAGGGAATGCAGGTATCAATGAATAAATAAGGGTAATGTATTTATAAAATTTCAAAGAGTTTTTTGAAGAAGTGATACAAAAAAATCAGAGACTGTTCCGGAGCCAGGAAAATTTCAATCTATAGGTACGTTTCACGTCAAGTATACAAGGTTCTCGCAGAATGTTAGACATTATTTAAAAACTTGCATATATTGTGGGTACTACTGAAGAAGAAAATACATTTCAAGGAATTACCAAAGTATTAAACATTTAATTATTGCAAGATAGTGCAGGATGTATATAAGTTTGGTTTTTAAATTCTCAATTCGAAAATTATAATTAACATATAAGTGTAAAAAAACGGTTTAATTACACAAAAACCATCTTATTAAAAATGTCTAAATTGCAAATAATTATTTGTATGAATTGTTGAAGAATGCTTTTGATTTCTAGAAATTTTAGTACTTCAATATGGTCCTATGTATATCGTTGAAAATATTTTTCAATTTACATACAACAACGTCATCGTGTCCTCTAAACGTACCTATACTTCAACAATCTATTTGAAGAAAAAATAATTTTTTTGAAATCATGAATTTTTTTATCACCGTGGCATCTTCTCATCTAATTTTACAGTATACCTGAAGAAAAATATACTAATTTCATTGTTAAGATGTGTAGATAATATCATAACACTGTTACAAACAGATACGGAACAATTTAGAGATCCGAAATCCAAGATAGTAAAGTTTCAATGCAAAACATGTAACAAAAATTTGTTAACAGTACCGATAACTACACGTTTCGGACAGACTCAGCAAAATTTGCTGACTTTATCATGGAAGACAGGTTTACAGAACAATTTGATTACGTACTAAACAAAAGTTTGTAGAAATTTGAAGAGACGCTTTGACATGCATCGAAGTTCTAGAAACTAAATACCTTTTTATAACAATTTAAGCAACCATTATATTAAATTATTATTGATAACAGTTTGATATTTTCTCAATTACGTACTAATGCGTGCATCACTAAGGTGTCTTTCTTTCTCTATCTTTCGTATAATTCGTTCTCATTGTGGCGTACTATGGCTCGGGATATCAACAACAATACATTCGACTGCATACTTTGTCTCTATCTTTCTGTCGCCCAGTCGCGCTCGCGCTAGACAAACACACGAACGTGGGCCGAGCAAGCATGTGTGATAGTACGTTTGACGTTCGAGAAAGGTATCAATGCGGAATTCATCATCGTCCGAATTTGTCTTGCATAAGAGCCTTTCTTTTCTTCATTCTGTCTGTCGCGCTCGCAGTGCTCAGACTACGATCGCCGAGAGCAAGTGCGACGGTTTGTCTTTGCCGGCCGCGGCGACTCTTTCATTTTATTCGAAACATTTTTCTTATCATTTTATCGGGCATTTAACACTTATGTCCAATATTTGATCCTACTGTGTCACTGAATTTTAATTAAATAGAAATGGAATTATAATTAGATGTTTCTTATTCATTCATTTCGCATTATATTAATCTCCAGAATTCAATATTTCGCGAAATTTATTCCTTATTTACCGAGACAATATTGTAACTTTAAATAAATAATTGAAAAACATATAATTGTCATACTATATCAATTTATTGAAAATCCTATCATAGGGATCAAAAATTAGCAAGAAATATTAATGTCCGATAAAATTATTCGAAATGTCCAAAAGAATGCGAATGAACGATCGAGTTCTACCAAGGCGCACCGACACACCTTTGTGAGCTCGGCCATCGTCTGTTAGCCGCGATCGGAGTGCGAGCGCGACAGCAGATAAAGGAAAGAGAGGCTCTTACACAAGAAAAATTCGGACCATGGCGAAAACTGCGTTTGATGCCTTCCTCGATTGACGATCGCGCTCTCACACATGCCTCTCGGACCTAAGTCCGTGTGCCTCAATAGAATGAGTGCGACAGAACGACGACAAGAAAGAAATGACGTAGTCATTATCATTTGTTACTATGCTGCGACATACGTCAGAGAGAGAGACGAATTATTAGAAAGAGAGGGCACGAAAATCACTCAGGTG
Source organism: Mimumesa dahlbomi (assembly GCA_917499265.3). Lineage (NCBI taxonomy): Eukaryota > Metazoa > Arthropoda > Insecta > Hymenoptera > Crabronidae > Mimumesa > Mimumesa dahlbomi. The sequence goes on along the minus strand of OU824118.1, from coordinate 405,436 downwards.
AAACATTAAGCATTAACAGTTGTGGATATCTACGCGCACCCAGTACCCCGCAGTGAAACGATTTATGCTGTTGATTGTACTTGGCCAGAGACAAGACCTTGTCTCTTGATTTTTCCCGCATGTCTCCAACAGATTACATATAAGAATCTACATTACCGACAGAAAAATTAACGTCGCATGGTATGAAAATCTGTTAGTTCGGTTTGACACCGACAGAACTCGCATAGTCGAAAGTGTGACACTGGAAAAGACGAAGCAGACGACTTATTACATAAAAAAGACGTACTTTTGACATCAAATATCTCGTTACTGGGTGGACCAATGTTTTTGTAATTAGTCTCAATCGACTCGTCTCGACGCTGCCTCTAAGAATATCATCGCACTTTTGGGGAAATTTGCCGCATTCATGTCGTTTGAATACCCCGAAAACCCCGATCTAATCTTTCCGGAATAGAGTCAAGAGTCTTCTCTCGTACTTGGCCCGAGACAAGACCTTGTCTCTTGATTCAATTACCTAAATTTTCCAAAAAATTATTTCTCCTCATTTAATTAAAAAATCTATTTACTGCTCGATTACTGTACTTGGTGGCCCGCTTTTTAAGAAGGTTCAATGATGAAAAATACCTGTAGTATCAACTCCCCGAACCTTAAATAGTTCGGGATGTTCGACATTAAAAGAGAGTTGTTAAAACATATTATGAAGTGGGCTTCTTACTGTACAGAATGAAAATCCTCTAAATATCTCATGTCGTTTCTTTTTAATTTATGTTATCATCAATCTTTCAAACACATCGCAATATGTATGTGTAATTTCCTCTCAGGCACATCCAGATTGTTAACTTGTTAAATTTCTCCACTCAGATGCATCCGGGTTCTTAATTTGTTAATTTAGAAATGAGTACAAGTATCTGTTACGTTACATTTTGGACATCAAGCTTCGTAAAAAGCGGGCCACCAAGTACAGTAATCGAGCAGTAAATAGATTTTTTAATTAAATGTGGAGAATTAATTTTTTGGAAAATAGATATTATGTAGAAGATTATTATTGATGTTGGTTGGGATTGGTTTCTTCTACCAGTGGTATTTCAGAACATTCGTTGTGTTGGATTGAATTCTTTATTTTTCACTAAACTAATCCTTAATATTAATAAGTTGTAAAGCCACTCACGCACGTGGGCTTTCAACTAACACTCAACTTAATAAAACTCAATATTCTTCACTCAGAAGATCTTCCTAGATTTCACTCAGAAATCTCTCACAGCAAAACTCTCTCTTTAAAAATCACGCGACAAATCCTTTCTCTGAAAACTCCCAACGATGAATCCTCGCTGCGCCGCTCTTGCGCCCCTATTCATTCGCAGTCACACTTTTGCATTTTCTCACTGATTCTCACACGTACACACACTCTTGCCACGTACCGACTTTCGGTCACGGGTCACCATGCATTCTTTCTCTACGCATGCATTCCGAGAAACCATTCATTCTTATCGTTCACGGAATTCATTCACGCGCAACTGTCACTCGGCCCAAACACTTGTCTTTCACACCTCGCGCAGTCACTCGATCCAAACAGTCTTCACTCACTCTTGACACTCAGTCCAAATCATATTCTTTATTCAAACCTTTTGATCACGCATTCTTAGAATTTCATATCCCACACTCAACCCCCCTTTAGTGGACATTCGCCCTCGTATGTCCTCATCACAATCACTCTTACATTCACGCAATTAAAATTTCACATCCTACAATTGTAAATAGTCATTTTGATTAGCTATTTAAATTTTTAACCTTTTTAACCGGTTTTATTTGTCCTTTTGTGCAATTTGGTTGCAACAGCTAGCAAAGAGTAACTGTGATTTAAAAATCGCGTTAACACGATTCGCGAACTTCCCATAAATCTGCGTAATCGGAATAGTGTTAAACGGATTTTGATATGTTCGACTTGTCGTTATCGCCCGGTTGAAAAACCAGGATAATTTTATCATTTTTATCCAGTTTATCCTCGATGAAATTTGGTAATTAGGACTGGTGCGAATTATGCCGAGAACTTGACGTTTTCGAGAAATGAACAGGCCTGTAATAAGATGCTTGAAATAATGAAACATTTATGTTGTTACAATTCTGTTTATTTTACTCGTTTTATTTTTCATTTTCCTTCAAATTCTTTCTGTGTTGAACATGACAAAAGTGTACGAAAATTCGTGCGCATTGAAGTTTTTATCCCTTTAAATTTCTGAGCTTCGAAGTCTCGCAACACTAAAAGTTTTGCAACTCAAAAATTCTAATTCTAGAGATTCTTACGCAAATAAAACTTTGCGCTTAAAAATTCCTAGGCATTGAAATTACCACGAAAGTAGAAAAGTGAATAAAATTACTAAACAAGTTTTGAGAAATAATTATTCAGTATTTGAAAAACAAAGCATTTTTTGTATAGAAACTATTCACTGTATAAACATAGCATAGGGATTATGAAGGAAATATTTTCTCGAAACCATTAAAAGGCATACGGTTAATCCAGAGTACACATCGCGTTCATATATTTTTGAAAACACTGTGAAATGGAACAAATAGATGGCCAGAAGTTAAAGCTGGAATACAATGAACAATGGTATTGAGTCACCCCGTGAATATTGTCTCCACGGTCGATTTGTATATTGCACTAGATTTATCGTGCCTATCAAGTAGATTGCTCGAAACACAACCTCTTTGGTTTGTCGTGAAAAGTGGCACGAATGTAGACTGATTGGTAAAACAAGAACTTGTATTTCAGAGAACTTAATAATGGAACTGATGATTTATATAATAACAGACTTTTAAGCTATTTCGTAATGATCCAGAAGCGAATTCTGCCTAATAGAGTTTTATATAGCAGATAAATAAAATATTGTTCAATTACCATTTCAGTCTTAATTTCGTTTTTTTACGCTCTGTATGTACAAATCGTTATACAAAAGGTCGACGCGACGGAGAATTAGGAATTGAAAAATGTGATTCACGCATATAAATGTAGCCAAAAGTAAATCTTCGAATAATTGTAAAATAAATAATTTTTAGAGAACACATATCCCCCCCCCCCCCCCTAGATATTCATAAGTTAAGAACTTTGCAACAGAAACATTAGTAGTTATAATTAATAAACTCATTATTCGGTATTAAAAGGAGAGAGTTTTAAGGTCAGATACAGCGACACATAAATTTTTTAACTAGCCATACCAATATAATCACGTAGAAATTTCGAAGACTTTTACTGCACTGTCTGTTTCTCAGAGGAACACGCCTGATACACGTATTTCAACAAAATGATAGGATGAAATACATGTACCTACAGCGTACATACCTTGGCATACTAAACCACTAAGAAACTTTTTATATTGCCGACAGGTCAAGCTCCTTCTAAACTAGCAGTTCGGAACTTATCCGACTGCCAGTAGAAGGTGTTTAAATAAATATTGTTCTTGGTCTTTAATATAAATGGTTTCCTATGTTTTCGGCAAAATATATTTCACGTGTATAACCATCTCTGTATAGGAACGGCATCGGCATTCGATATTATAATAGAAGTCAGAGAGCATATGGCGGCGGCGAAAAAAAGTTTACATCTGGTCGCTAAAAATGCAAAATTCCCAAGATTATCATTTTACATCTCGCGTTTTCTACACGGAATCACATAATAATTCTTTATTAGTACTATAGCATAGAAATTTCGACGTGTATGAAATTAAAATGCTCAGACATTTGGAGAATGACTATTTCACGACGCAGAAATCTAAAAACAGTAGAAATGACATTGTATTGGATTTCTGAAGTGCGGATAATTTAAATTGAAGATTAGATATTTCGTGGTGCAGAAATCTCAGTATACTTATATAAAAGTAAATGTCCACAGATTGATAGTACAATTATCGTAATCCAGTACATAACTAATGATTTTTTTATTCATTTTGCGTCGTATACTGTTCTTTTGAACATTTTTCTTCCACTTATGAACCATAGTCTTACTTGCAGCAGAAATAGTAGTGCGGTATAAGTTAAAGTAGGTGCTTGCAGTGAACAATATATTAAATTGTCATTTTTTATGTGGTTCATTGCCACAAGCGATGAGTATCATGCGATGTGATACTTAAGGGGTTATATACAGTTATAATGTTCACAAAATCGATTTTTCTTATTTCATTTTCGTAATGTACATACATTTAAGTACACACACAGAAAATTTCAAGTCAATTCGGCGATTATTGTCCAAATTACACGCATATTTGTAAAGACGTGTCAGAGTTTTTGAAAGTAGTTGGTCTACACCGAAAAAATTATTAGTTCCCCTTAATTAGTTCCGGCAACTAGATACAGTTGTTGATATTTGGATAACTGAAATTGGTGTTGGCTCAATTACATTCAAATTTAATTTTTCCGACTTTGGTTGTTGTTACTAAGTAATTTGAAGTGGCCTTTACTACAGTTATTATTACCGGTTTCTCAAACTTTGAATGCGTTTTTATCCAAACTGTGTTTTCAAAGACGGTGACCACGATTTCTCGAAAACGGCTGGACCGATCAGTCTCAAATTTTAACACAAGCTTGTTGACTATATTTTTTAGTAATTAATCGAAGGTTTCTTTTCACCGATTAATATTTTTTGTTTTATGAACAATTTAAGGCAAACATTTTTGTGAAAAATCGATTTTTTTCTTTTAGAAGCTGCCATTTTGTCAACAACTTTTATTTTGTTTATTCCTTCGATTAATTACTAGATTATACGTTAATTTAACGAAATCCGTTCGGTTTTTTCATTTTACAAGATTCAGTCCCGAGATATCGTGGTCACCGCAAAGCGCTTTTTTTTAGAGGAGCTCCTGGAGATCAGCTATAACAGCTCTCAAAATTATTGTTTTTACAAATAAAAAATGTTAAAATACAGTTAAAAGTTATCTCAATATGTGTACAAATTTTTACATTAATCAATTTAACTGTCTTTTCAGGAAAAATTCTTGAAAAATCGCTTTTTTTGCGCCTCTTAACTGTATACAGGGTGTAACATATCATCGGGGACCCTTTTTGAGGATCGATAGTACGCACCAAAAGGTGAAAAACGGACCAAGGAAGTTAGGTCCGGAAATCATCCCCTATCGAGATACAACCCCATTTGTAAAAAATTTTTAAAAAATCATATCTCCGAAATGGTAAGTCAGAGAGGAGCGGTTTTAATTGCAAAATAAGCGGAAAAGATCAAAGTTTACTAAAAAAAATATAACTGCTTCGATTATTACCGTTACGTAGCATTTTTATTTGTTTATAAAAAAAAACTTTGAATATTTCTATGATAGCGGTTGATTAACAACTTGAGAAAAATAAGGGCAATGCGTCAAGACTCCCTTTTCGAAGACAGCCTAAAAAAAGTTCAACATTATTGTACGGTTTCGGCGTAAAAAATTGTTAAACACTGTTAAGTCGCCGGACTACGGACCGACCTAATGCTACTGACGACAGCTGATCCACATCTATCATATGTTTTCGAGCCGCCGCGCGACACACACTAATGTACAATAGAATGCGTGAGAGACCTATCAGTGTGAGTCACATGGCGAATCAGTAATCTATCACGCATTCCCGTATAGTATAAATTTTTTTTTTTAATTTTTTTACGTGGGGGAAATCTTCATAGACACCCGCCTTCTTGGTGTGAGAAGACGGGTAGTGCCGGATTCTTACCGGCTAAAACCCCCACGGTGCTCATACTTACCTTATGCTCGAGATGTGTTGCTCAAAATGACCTCCGTCCATCTGGATACACGTCTGCAGTCTCTTCTTCATAGATCCTCGAACACTCACAAACACTCCCGGGCAATTTCGAATTTGTTCACACCCGACGAGAATTCGTTCTCTGAGCACTTCGACGTTCGGCACAGGCGACGAATACACTATTCCCTTTAAATGTCCCCACAAAAAATAATCCAACGGATTTAAATCCGGCGAGCGAGCCGGCCACGCGATTGGACCTCCACGACCGATCCATTTTTCGGGAAAAATAATATTTAAATATTCGCGTACCGCGGCACTGTAATGAGCAGGTGCTCCGTCGTGCATGTACCACATGTTCCGACGGCAGTCTAGTGGTACGTCTTCGATTAAACACGGTAAATTGACTTTTAAAAAGTTCAAATACTTCACACCATCTAGTCGGGCGGGCAAAAAACACGGCCCCACTAGGATATTGTCCACTATCCCGCACCACACATTTACACTAAACTGTCTTTGGCTGCGACTTTCCACGATCGCATGCGGATTTTCCTCGCTCCACACGTGCGAATTATGAAAGTTTATTACTCCGTCCCGCGTAAATCCGGCCTCATCACTAAATAAAATGTTCCGCACAAACTTTCTGTCCACAGCACACATGCCCGTCATCCACGCACAAAAATTCCTCCGTGGAATGTAATCTGGTTTTCGCGGCACATCGATGCTGCTTTGTCTTAACAATTTGGTTACCACGGTGGTAACCATGGTGGTGTTGCCGGACGGCAATTAAAAACTAAAACAAAGCAGCATCGATGTGCCGCGAAAACCAGTCGACGACAATCGTTTACCGATTGTAGTGCGATTAACGAAAACCTTGTGATATTTGCGAGTTATTCGTGCGTTAAAAATGGATTATTCATATACTGAAATGGCCGATATGGTACTAATATACGGCCGAGCAGAAGGAAATCGGTATCGAGCCCGCCGATTATACGCGGAAAGGTTCCCTGGTCGGCGCGTACCAAACGCGAAAACGTTTCAGAGACTCTACGAGCGACTACGATCGACAGGAACATTCCATCGGTGCCATCGCGACGATAGCAGATCGCGATCGATGCGAAGTTTAACCACAGAAGAAGAGATACTACAACGCGTAGCGGAGAATCCAGGAGTAAGTACGCGGAGACTGGGACTGCAGACCAACACGTCGCACATGAGTGCTTGGCGCAGGTTATTAGAAAATAATTTGTACCCGTACCATTTGCAACGCGTGCACACGTTGCAAAATGAAGATTACATTCCACGGAGGAATTTTTGTGCGTGGATGACGGGCATGTGTGCTGTGGACAGAAAGTTTGTGCGGAACATTTTATTTAGTGATGAGGCCGGATTTACGCGGGACGGAGTAATAAACTTTCATAATTCGCACGTGTGGAGCGAGGAAAATCCGCATGCGATCGTGGAAAGTCGCAGCCAAAGACAGTTTAGTGTAAATGTGTGGTGCGGGATAGTGGACAATATCCTAGTGGGGCCGTGTTTTTTGCCCGCCCGACTAGACGGTGTGAAGTATTTGAACTTTTTAAAAGTCAATTTACCGTGTTTAATCGAAGACGTACCACTAGACTGCCGTCGGAACATGTGGTACATGCACGACGGAGCACCTGCTCATTACAGTGCCGCGGTACGCGAATATTTAAATATTATTTTTCCCGAAAAATGGATCGGTCGTGGAGGTCCAATCGCGTGGCCGGCTCGCTCGCCGGATTTAAATCCGTTGGATTATTTTTTGTGGGGACATTTAAAGGGAATAGTGTATTCGTCGCCTGTGCCGAACGTCGAAGTGCTCAGAGAACGAATTCTCGTCGGGTGTGAACAAATTCGAAATTGCCCGGGAGTGTTTGTGAGTGTTCGAGGATCTATGAAGAAGAGACTGCAGACGTGTATCCAGATGGACGGAGGTCATTTTGAGCAACACATCTCGAGCATAAGGTAAGTATGAGCACCGTGGGGGTTTTAGCCGGTAAGAATCCGGCACTACCCGTCTTCTCACACCAAGAAGGCGGGTGTCTATGAAGATTTCCCCCACGTAAAAAAATTAAAAAAAAAAATTTATACTATACGGGAATGCGTGATAGATTACTGATTCGCCATGTGACTCACACTGATAGGTCTCTCACGCATTCTATTGTACATTAGTGTGTGTCGCGCGGCGGCTCGAAAACATATGATAGATGTGGATCAGCTGTCGTCAGTAGCATTAGGTCGGTCCGTAGTCCGGCGACTTAACAGTGTTTAACAATTTTTTACGCCGAAACCGTACAATAATGTTGAACTTTTTTTAGGCTGTCTTCGAAAAGGGAGTCTTGACGCATTGCCCTTATTTTTCTCAAGTTGTTAATCAACCGCTATCATAGAAATATTCAAAGTTTTTTTTTATAAACAAATAAAAATGCTACGTAACGGTAATAATCGAAGCAGTTATATTTTTTTTAGTAAACTTTGATCTTTTCCGCTTATTTTGCAATTAAAACCGCTCCTCTCTGACTTACCATTTCGGAGATATGATTTTTAAAAAATTTTTTACAAATGGGGTTGTATCTCGATAGGGGATGATTTTCGGACCTAACTTCCTTGGTCCGTTTTTCACCTTTTGGTGCGTACTATCGATCCTCAAAAAGGGTCCCCGATGATATGTTACACCCTGTATAACCCCTTAAGGTATAAAACGAGTCCATCTGTGAAATTTGTAACGATGCAAACATGAAATTCTTCAACTACAACAAAGACATCGATTGCGTCATGTGTTAAAATTCCAGAGAAAAGGCCAGTTTTCTTTGTTCGTTTCGAAAGTTAATTAACAACGTGTGAAACATTGCAAAAATGTTACTGAATGTCCTCTTTACCGTTTTGTAATTAATCCAATAAAAAGAGTGATAAATACGATGCACTTATTAATTAGTATGCGTCGTGGGAGAACAACTATTAGCACCTCAGATACCTTCGAAACTATAAGTTCCATCGAGATTACATGAAAATATGATTAGTATTACTCCATGATTGGTAGCCTTCAAATTTCTACGGACTGATATTTGAGTCTTCATAAATGTTGCGCATTAAAATTTCTTTGCTTCAAAATTTAATTGTATTGATTTTTCAGAGCTTAAAATTTTCATGTTTTCCCTGAATTTCGCGTTTCGCGTTTCTTTGTTCGTAAAAAAAGAAAGAAGGAGTAACAAATAACAAATAACAAGAAGCAAAGTGACAATGCAGTGAAGGTGTGAAATACTCTTGCGTAGCAATTGCTGAGTTACGCATGTGGTAAGGATCGTAAAATATTCGCATACATTGCCGTGAATATTGATCGTTCAATTTTGATAAAATATTCTCGCAATATTCGCTGAAAATTTGTGTATCCCGTATAGATGTCCCGGGCTAGTGTGTCTCCATGAATAATTCTTATTCCTTAGTGTTGTTACGAGCCGGGCGGGTTTCTAAAACGTGGCCGGCGAGCGTTATGGAATAAGCGTGACGAGACGTTGGTTTCGTCACTTCCTTGACCTAACTGTAGCAGGCGGTATCGTACGTCAAAAGTAGTGGGAGCTACAAATCGACGTATGATCTAAAGAATGATATTTAATTCAAGTCAGATGAGCCTATGAACAAAGCCATAGGGTGCTGATCTTGAATTGAGGTGAGGAATGTTACAAGCCAGATGAGCCTATGAACAGAGCCATAGGGTGCTGGTCTCCAGAGTGGTTAAGATTGAAGAAGAATGATTCCAGATGAACCTATAAACAGAGCTATAGGGTGCTCGTCTTCAGAATGGTAAAATATGTTAAGGTAAGGTGAAACCCCGAGGTAGATGTACCTACAGCCGAACTGCAAGGTACTACTCTCTGGTTAATAACGACGCACTTGCTGGGACGGCAAATAGTCGCGCAGGTACGGAAAGCAAGCCGAAAGGCACACACAGTCCGATACCCGTTGTTCGTGGTTTTGACCTGCTACGGTAATGTCGTAAAGTAATAAACTCTCGTAATTCATTTGTTTCACTCCGAGCGGTTAGAGTGAACTAATTTGTGGGTACGTTACTCGATTATGTTTTAGATTTGTTTCGAGAGGAAAGGTTGTACTTTCTATAAAAATGTTACAAGTATATCCTTTCAATCGAATATACAGGGTGTAACATATCATCGGGGACCCTTTTTCAGGATCGATAGTACGCACCAAAAGGTGAAAAGAGGACCAAGGAAGTTAGGTCCGAAAATCACCACCTATCGAGATACAACCCTGTTACGTCCACGTGTTCCGAAGCCCCTTTGTCAGCTCGAGGCCAGGAAGACACACTTAAGAAAAATCATAAATCGTTCCTCACAGAAAACACATTTCGATTACCCTGGTCGAGACTGGCAGAAGGGATCAGGAAGACATATACAACTTAGCTAAAACGCTTAGAATTATAGACACGATAAAAGAGAGGGTTTCCAGATGTCGAAGATCCTTGGAGACAATGTAGACCTTGAGCCTGCGAAAATGTAAATCTGGCACCAGACCACGTGTTGATTTTGGAGACACTTACAGGGATAATATACAACAGGCCCTGAAGTGGAGACGAACATTTTCCTAGACTTTCTCCCTTGCTGGTGGTGTCAGGTTGCCAAAAGAAGGACTGCATTGTCTCATTCGGAAAAACGTTGGAAATCGAAGTAGCGGGAGAGTACAAACTTAGTATATAAGCGTGGTGCCCTTGGACATGTCAACTATTCCTGTGTCAGAATCACGATCAGCAACGTCTCTACGAAACTCAGTGTTTTAACCTAGTGAAAACCAGTGCAAACGAAGAAGTTCCAGACAGCAATCCAGCTTGGACCAGATCTTGCAACCAAGAGTGAGTTATATTTGAATTAATCCGTGGTGAAGGGTCTTGTTGCTCAAGTACTTATCCTAAACCCATCCTTGCAAAATAACAACTGACCTACACAGCGAAAATACCGGGATCGAGTTGCCGGGAATCATATGATTCCAGGTGAACCTTCTTAAACGGTCAGGAGTAGCTGTGAGGTGAATAAGTTATAAATCCTATCTAATCACAATAGAACCTCTAAATCTATCCAATCAAACCAGATACCCAAATAACTGTCCTACACAGCGAAAATACCGGGATCGAGTTGCCGGGAATCATATGATTCCAGGTGAACCTTCTTAAACGGTCAGGAGTAGCTGTGTGGCGAATAAATCATCCATAATTAAATCTTCCTATCCACAGTGGCAAGGAAACCTAACGCACGGTCAGGTTGGCGTAGAAAGTGGGCCCAGGCAGTTAAGGAGGACCCCTCCTTGAAAATTAATTGGAGGGAGAATCAGAAGATTTTCCGCGAAAGACTGCAGAGGGAAACTCCGCCTGCACAACCACCGCCGGTCTCGAACATACCAAAAGTTCATAAGAGGAAGAACAGGCGAGCCCAGAACTATATAAAGAAACTGGCAGCCTCCATTCCAAGCAATTATTCCCGCGAAAAGGTTCAAGAGGTTAATCCGACGACAGATGCATCACTACCTGATATACCTCCACCACCCGATGTAATCGACATCGTTGATTCTGAGGAAGAAGGGCGATTGGTGAAGATCCCCATCACGACGACGACTTTAAAAGAAAACGATATTGAAAATATCCTGAACCAATTACAACCAACGGATTTAGTTTTATTAATTAATCCAGACGGATCGCCGGCTCCAATGCATGTTCAAGCATCCATCTTAAAAGAAAAGTTCCGTCGAAGACCACAATTAACTGAATTACTTTAATAAAGCAGATTGTTAATTGTAGACCATAGTAAATCATCTTTTAAACCCGTAATACAACTCAGCCCCATCCCGAGTAAAGTGGTGTTACCATTGACTCACAAGGGGGCAACGGTCAGACTAAGTGAAACAATTCGATACTGTACCATTTCCGAAAGTTCGAGGCGTGACACCTAGTCCTGACGTAACAAATTTTTGGGGGCTCGTCCGGGATTACAAAGAGTCGTATTAAAAGTCAGGTGATGAATACGAGATCTAAGGGTCAAGATCCAGAAGGAGAAGTTTTAAATCCATTTTCATCGAAACCGAAAATTCCAAGAAACGCTGTGAAACGACCAAGGCTTGAATCCAGTGACAGTGAGAGCCTTGAAGAACAAAAGGAAATTGCAAAAGAAGATAATTCGACGCACTTCGAAGGAAATGATCACAGGACCCAAATATTAGCAAATTCTTATTATAATACGGCACCACACTCTTACAAGATGGCATTGAACCATAGACACATGATCTCCTTGCAAGAAGCAGCAGAATTGGTTCCATATTTCGACGGTAAAAATATCCCAATGGGCAATTTTGTCGACGGATGTTGGGAGGCTGTAGACATGGTACCTCCCGAAGCTGAGGAAAATTTGGTAAAATTATTGAAAACCAGACTGCTCGGTGAAGCCCGAAAAGCGACCTACGGATCCACGTTCCAAAATTTGGAACAATTAATTCAATTTTTGAAGACCATTTTCTTACCACAGAAATCCATATACCAACTGCAAGGTGAATTGGGAAGTGTTTTCCAAAAGGAAGGAGAAGACGTACTCACTTACGGAAATAGACTCAGAGAATTAAGAAATGAAATTAAATCTGCATATCGAGCAATGAATCCGAACCGTTTTGAAAAACATACACATACAGATATAGAAGCCGACGTAGCAAATTGTTTCATCCGTGGCCTAAAATCAGAAGTTGAATTAAGAATCGCATCCTACTCCGACTTAAACGACGCAATAGCCAAGGCGATCGTCGCAGAACGGGAGATCCAGAACCACCTTGCACTCCGAAATCCAGCTAGCCGTTACCAGACGTATAGGCATAATTCATCCGTCTGCCAAATTTGCTGCAAAGAAGGACACATAGCAGCTGAATGTCCAGGTAACATCAGAATACATCAACCAAACAAAATTCCATATGAACCGTGTCAAATATGTGGAAGATCTGATCATGAAGCAGACATTTGTCACGGAAGATACAAATCCTTACCCTCGCAAAGAGCAGATATCCTAATATGTCAAATCTGTCAAAAACGCGGTCATGAAGCTAAAAGGTGTCGATTCCGAGAGCAGTCACGAAGAGAATCAGTTCATTTAATCCAGGAAGTGGGTACGCAATGCCAGATCTGCCAAATGATGGGGCACATAGCGACCCACTGTCCACAAATTCAACCTCAAAACAGCCGATCTCTTGTTTGCCAATTATGTCGGAAATATGGTCACTCAGCTGACAAGTGTTGGAAAAATCCGTTAAATATTCAGAAAAACGTACAATCTCCACCTCCTGTGTGTCAGCTGTGCAAGAAACAGTGGCACACTGCTGAAAATTGTTACTTGCTAAAATCTCATTCAATGAAACCGTCGAATATCGCCCAGCCGATTAATATTCAATGTCTTTACTGTAAAGAAATGGGTCATACCATAGAAACATGTGAAGTGCGAAGAAACAATAATGAACGAAAAGATGCATCAGGGAAACGGACAAGGCCCGTCGACCACAGGCCTGAATCAAGGGACCGACTGCAACCTGTGCCCCTCCACGTGACAATAGGACCTGTCGCTCGGCCCAGTAGCACCATGCACTTGAACCTGAGTGCAAAGGGACCATCGGACACCGTAAAACTTGCCACACGACAATTAAGACCAGATGGTAAGATCATGGTAGACACAGGTTCCAGCCGTAATTTGGTTGAGAAACAAGAGCTCCGACCTGAGGGCCATCCGAACGAACTCGAAATAATAAGATTCAATAGAATAAAAAAACCATTCTATAATGAAAATGTGCAAAACTCACGAACAAAGAAAATCATAAGCATCGAAGAAATTGCTCTGGAAAAGAATAGAAGCCAAAAATCCAATATGGTGAAAAAAATACCAGAAGAAGAAAAGCCAAAAGTTACGGTAAACAAAAGAGTATTAATTGAAGAATCCATTTTTATAATAAAATCCCAGGAAAGAAAAATTAAAATGAAATCCAATAAAGAAGCTGATAAAGAAGAACCAATTGAGAATGTGAATGAGCGAGACGTAAAAACAGTTGAAGAAAATCCAAAATCTAATGAAGTAGAGAGTAACCTGGTGAAAGAAAAAGGAAGCCAATGTGTTCCGGAGAAAAGAACGATAAACGGACGTCTGGAGAGCACTCGTCCAAGTGTAAATGAGAGTATTCCTGATCCAAATCCAGATCCAGAAAAAATGAAAATAAATCCTCGTAGGGAATACGACTCAACCACCAGAGTGGCCAACCAGCTCAATCCGAATCGTCCAAATCCTCCAAAGAATTCAGAAGCTGAAGAAAAGGAAAATCCAGAGTGCGTGCAACCAAAGGGAAGTTCTCCTGAACCATATCCTGATCCTGAAGAAGAAATTATAAATCCTTGTAGGGAGAACCAGCCTGGTTTGTTTGCAGCAATCAGCTCTGGAAGTTCAGATCCAGTAATCCAAAAAAATAATAAAATCCAAATAATATTTAAAGAAGAAAAACCTTTATTAACGAATGAATTCCAGGAAGAAAGAATAAATAATGAAGAAATAAGTAAAGAAGAAATAAATAAAGAAGAACAAATTGAAGAAATAAATACACAAGGGCAAATTGAAGAAATAAATATAGAATATCCTGAAGAAACAAATGTAAAACGGAATTTAAATCAAGAGATTGATATAGAAATCGATGAACTCGCCAGTGTGGCAAAGAACTGTGAAGAATCAGGTAGAAGAGATCAGGTATTCCAAAAGGATATAATTGTCGAGATCCCTAAGGAGAGGGACAAATATGTATATCAGGAACAGACGACAACAAAAATCTACAGGAACGAAACCAAATACAGCACACCCGAAAAGGAAGAACTAACCGCAAGAATTAGGTTTCAAATTATTTTCTATTTTCTTTCCTTTGTCCATTTTTCCTTGTATATTTTAAACAGCTCGTACTCGATGTTAGCTATAAGCTCTAACTTAAATTTTCATTTGAATTTCCTTATATAACTTACAATTATTTTTGAATCTACAACATAATTCCAATTTTTGTTCCTTCTCATCATGTAACTGTTTGTAGAAATCAGATTAATAATATCCGTTACTAAATTTTGAATCAATAGGTATAGGGTCTTAGGGCCTCTACCGAGGTACAAAGGCTGGGTCCTAAACTCCCCAACCTTTGTCTGAGGGGGGAGGTGTTACGTCCCCGCGTCTATACGCCTTTTTTTTTTCAGTTCGACGCCAGGACGACGCACTTGAAAAACTAATAAATTCCTTAAAGAAAGAACACTGTGATCGTCCTGGTCGAGACTGATAAATAGTATAGAAATAAACACATAAATCTAATCAAGCCGTCGTGAATGTAAACTCTAAAATTCTTAAGATTAGACAGTTCAAAATAACAGATTGCGTCAGATACAATGAAGACCTTGTCCACAAGAAAATATACATCTGGCACCAGACCCCGTCCTGTTCAAGAGACACTTGAAAGGGAAAGTTAGATAGATTACTTTTCGAGTGCATTCTCGATAAGGGTGTTTGGATGCTGGACCAGGGCTTCATTGTTTTCCCAAAAACCGTTACAAACCGACGTAGTGGGAGGGCCCAAAATCCTGTATATATATTGGTGCCCTCCGCCACGAAGCTCAGTTTTAGTTAGTCAGTGTAATTAGTCAGTTAGTTAGTTAGAAATCCAGTAAAGGAAGGCAGTTAGTTAGAAATCCAGAGTAGAAGAGTCAGTGCAGTTTTTGAGTTAGACAGTCAGCGAAGTGCCGATGTTCGTTACTTCAAAGTCATTATTCCAAAATCCTGATCCAGAACAATTCCAAATAATCTACAACCTCAACCTTACGTTGAATCAAAGTAAAATCTGATCAAGTGAGTAGTTTGAACGCGGGTGAGCGTTGAACAACAACAGTTGCATCAGAAAGTAACTAAGATTCACGGGAATCCCTTCAACGTCTAATCCGGATCGGAACGAAAAAGTCCATATAGAGAGTAATCAAGGGGCGGGATAGCGCCTGATGAATCTTGTGTGGACTCAAGTAGGGAAGATGCGGCGAGACTTATCATATTTTCCTTAACCCAGAGACTAAAAGAACTCACAGGCCTTCCAGTTGAAATGTTAAATGTGTTCCGAGTGTAACTTACAAAACCTGAGATACAGTGTAACAAAATTGTGCAATGTCAGTGTCAGTGAACTTAAATACAAGTTTGAAGAAGATTTTAATCAGTATCAACTATTAATTAGCCAGACCTCATCTCTACCACAACCTTCTTCATCTTTTCATCACCACCTTTCGATCATAATACGACTCAGCCCTATCCCGAGTAAATTGGTCTGACCATTGACTCAAAAGGGGGCAAAAGTCTCGACTATCGTGAAACAATTCGTAGCCGCACCGTTACCGTAAGCTCGAGGAGTGACACTTAGTCTTGACGTAACAACCCCATTTGTAAAAAATTTTTCAAAAATTATATCTCCGAAATGGTAAGTCGGAGAGCAGTGGTTTTAATTGCAATATAACCGGAAGAGACCAAAGTTTATGAAAAAAATATCACTATCTACGCAAAGGACGATTTAGTGAATGCCCTTAATGTTTCCCAAGTTGTTACAAACCTGCTACGATATAGGTAATCGACGTTGTTTGGATTAAACAAGAATAAATGCTATTTAACCACAATAACCGCAGCAATTATATTTTTTTCTGTTATCTTTGATCTTCTCTGGTTATATTGCAATCAAAACCGCTCCTCTCCGACTTACCATTTCGGAGATATAACTTTTTAAACATTTTTTACAAATGGGGTTGTATCTCGATAGTGGGTGATTTTCGGACCAAACTTCCTTGGTCCGTTTTTCACCTTTTGGTGCGTACTATCGATCCTGAAAAAGGGTCCCCGATGATATGTTACACCCTGTATATACAAGTATGTTTAGTGTGTTGTGTATGAATTTAAAGAAAGTAAGTAGAATTATTGAAAAGCTCTAAGTGTTTACCCTTGGGCAGTGGCGGTTGACGAGACTTCACAATAAGTTGACTCCGAACTAATTCGTGAATGACTCTAACGTGAGTTGAAACGGGGGAACTCCGACCAAGAGTTGAATATGCCAATGGACAGACTAATCTTCCGAAGGTTAAAGAAATCTCGAAAAGGAACTGGGCCTAATCTCGTAGTGTAATGCTCAAGCGTCGTACTGAGAGTAACCCGAAGATATGCATTTTCGTGCCCCTTATATAGGTCAAAAAGGCAGTGGGGATTGAAAATTCTAGGAAATCTATCCTATGGTGGGAGTAAAGATACTGCATGAAAAGACGGTTGAAAATTCTGGAAATTCGGGGAAGCAAGACCCTCGCGTAAATATTTTCTTATCATGTGGGGTCGAGAGTGTAGCTCTCCGTGGGTCCTAGACCAGAGGCCAAGGACCATATGCATATCGCATCTTGTTTACGTTCTAAAAAAGGGGACTAGGCGCCTGGCTGTCGCCAAAAAAAAATTCCATGATGAGAATTTTCGTAGGAATCATGGGATTCATACGTAACAGTGTCAGAATTTTTAATACAGCGGAGATGTGCGTCGAATAACAAATCGGTTTCATTTCTCTGTCTGTCACTCTCTTTTCCTCTGCTGAAATGTATCTTAGGCGTGCCAAACTTTGCATAAAAAGTGGAATCGGCTGTTTGAACGAAAAACCGATCGGAATTATTCTAAATGCAAATTTTATTCATTGGTATCATAACTCTTTCATTATTTATACCTGGTTCAAGTTTCATCAATTTTAAAAATGTAATATTAAGAAAGATTTCGAAAGAAGTAGTCTTAATTAAAAAATACTTGTTATTGCATATGAGAATTTGCAGTACAGGTACCGTCGCTTCGGAGTCGCAAATCGCAGAACTTAAAGGTGTAGAATATTCCATGATCGAACCGATAGAATCGTCCGGAAAAACGATTACTATCGCAGACAAATTCCCTAGCCGAAATCATTGAAGCATCCCCGCATCTTTTTGTCAAAATGATTTCCGGTTAGGAAGTTGAAAATCCCCTATTTAATTAAAAAAACGTGGAGCAAATGAGCGAGGTTATCAGTGAGAAACATGGTCATCCCCGGCTTAATTACGTATGCACGTGATGCACGTGGTGTACGCGTCGCGTATGACACCGGCAGTCTGACCCGGCAGTCATAAAGGAAAGATTCTAATTGAATTCGCGCATCGTGGCTGTCCCGCATGCGGCCTGTGTTTCAAGTAAACTAAATAAGAACTAAAGAGAGAATATTTTTATACCACTGCCGCATTACGGGCTTCGCGAAGATGCTGAAATATGACAATAATTATGCACACCGCGTCCTCTTCATGGCGTCAGGATTATTAAATTTTCATACGTAACGTTTGTATGGTGACTGGCATACGAGAATTTGCAGCGGCCAATTTCTAACGGTCATTTAATTTGGGGACATTGCAAGGTGTTTAGTACCGGAAAGAATAAAGGGATTACGTTATACGTTATACATGTTTATCACCCATACACGTTGGCATGTTTGTAATTTGCAAATGTGGTCACTAGGGAAAAGGGAATTCCGCATTTTATAAATCTTAGCGAAAAGGCAGTTTAACGTTTCCAATTATATAAAAAAATTAAAGACACATCCTTTCACAACAAAACATATTCATTCTATGCTGTCTCCATTGAAATTTTCAAATGTTCGTGTATTTAATTGTGTCATTAATTGTGTTGATATCGAGTGTCTTGTACGAGCAAACATCGCAAGGAAGGTGCCTCAAGTAGACATTTCCAGTCTGTCAGAAACATTCAGGTTATAAAAATCATCACATTTTTATTTTTCTCGTTTTTTAACGCCGCGTGTTTCTCTACTATTTCCGATACGTCTACAACTACCCATACTAGAATACGGATTTCAGCAGTGAAATTCACGTGCTTCGGATGAAGATATGTATATAGTATGACAAAGCTGTCAATCGTCGATAATGAATTTTTGATTCCGCGAGGCCTGACTTCGGTCTATTAGCCGACATTGCGATTGCATCCTCAGGCTACACGTGCTCACTACCTGTGTAGCCGAATGACTGATCCCATCGAGCGACAGCCATTCAACCCGATTCCTCGCAAGTTGCCAATCAATTCAGGCAGCGTGAATCTTATCGGCTAATATATAAATCAAAGCATCGATTACGGAAACCCAACATCTTGGTGAATACGATAAAGGTTTGCTTGTTAGGCGCGTAGAAATTTCAAGGAAAGCAGACATTTCGCGCGCAGAAGTCGCGAAGCATTTACAAATATTCCGGTGCTTAGAAATTCCAAATCGCATACCACTCTGTTGCGACTCGTGATGATTTCACTAGGCCTTTAGAGTTAGTTATATGTTCAAAATCTTTCCCACTGTTCGGACACGAAACCTAAGCCCTTTACAAGCAGACGTCGCTAGCAAGAATTTAAATTCGCCACTATGTCATCAAGATCTACAAGCTTTATGCCTTTATGACGCTCAATCGAGTCAACAAAAACATTGATGACGAGCAGTTGGAGGCCTCGAGAAGACGATTCTGACCATTGGGGAAGGGTGTCACTCTTACTTGTCTTTATACTTTTCCTCTAACTGTTAGAGGGTTAGGGTCTAACCCAATCGGTAGAGTGGTCGTTCCCCGTTTACCAATCAATTTTTGGTTAATGAGGCAGTCAATCCATAATTTTTCTTGCTGTAACATGTTCTTCCAAAACCTGCTCCCGAAGAACAGGCCGGAATTGCTATGAAGATTTTTGCTCTTAAAAAATTGGATCATTTCCGAGAGCTCACCAAGTCTGTCGAATTAACATGCTACTCATGACATAATCCCATTTAACACTTGTAAACCAAATGTAGCTGTAGTAACTACCAATACACGTGTCCATAGTACATTTAGCCACAAAATTTGTATCGTGTATAATAGGGTCTTAAACTTATTTTTGGTTGCACTGCCAATGGATAGAGCATATACAAGTTTTTAAGAGATTTTTTTCTTTGTGCAAAATATCCAATATTTATGAAGTTATAACGATTTAAAAATGCGATCTCGAAACTACTCATTTGAACGCTCCGGAAACGCCCGAGCTCGCCCGAAGTCGACGTGACGTCATAGGGTTACTCCCGAAGCTTACTTGTAAACTTTACTCGTAAACTATCGTAGATAGAACAAAATTTTATAGGGAAAAGTTTCATGGTTTTTGGCATACACAAGGAATATGTTTACAAATTGTTTAAAAAATTATTTGTTTACGAGTTAACACATTTCTGGGGTAACTTTGAAAGGTGTTTTCACCCCTTAAACGTGCGATTCGGCATGTATAAACAAATACGTATCGATTATTTTCGCGTGCTTAACAAACGTACGAAGTTTCATTAAAATCGGCTACGGACACTTGGGTATGTTCCCTTGTTAGAAAGCTGACCATTTTAAGGCGTTTTATATTTTTATTACCAAGCATGTACAAGTAAATTAATTTTCATACCAGTATCCTTCAAAATCTTAGCTTTCCAAATTCTTACTACCATCATAAAAATCAAAGTTGATGACACGTTTCAAAGAACAATTCGGAATATCATGCACCCAGGCGAGCAAAATATTTAGCTACACTGTACCGCGATTAGCTCATATGTTAAAAACATTAATTTATTTTCCGGATCCAATAAGTTTAAAAAAAAACTTACCAATTCCATTTCGAGTTAATTATAGTCATGTGCAATCGATCATCGATTGTTTCGAAATTGAAATTCAAAAACCGACTGATTTGGTACACCAAGCTCTTACTTGGTCAGAATGTAAAGAAACGAACACCATGAAATATCTGATATCTTCGTCTCCAGATGGGTTCATTAATTTTATATCAAAAGGCTACGGGGGTAGGATAAGCGATACACTTATTACCAAACAATCCGGATTTCTAGATGTGTTACCGGTAGGATGCGGTGTTATGGCCAATCGGGGATTCAAACAAATTCAGACTCTTCTGAATAAGAAAAAATGTACACTTATTAACTTAACTTCCACGATAAAATCATCGCCGAGCGCATCGGGCGATGCTCACAACACGCGCTGAACGCGCCTTGCGTCGGCCCTGCTGGTATGAGAATAGAATTAACTTTGTTCATGCTGGTAATAAAGAAATAAACTCCTTCAAACTGTTAACTTTCCACGAAAAGGACTGATGAATACTGTACATATGCTGTTTTAATTGTGGAAATGAAAATGAAGTGAACCGTTACGTCCGCATGGTCAGATTATCGGTCGCATACTGAATTTGTTTATATTCCTATTGAGAGAATAATGCAGACTTTTAGCATTCTAACACGCTTGCTGCATGTGAGGACAATATTTTAAACGTTTCTCTTTATAAAATTCAAGGCAAATACTTCGCACCGCTCTTCTTCCCAGCTTTATACTGGCAAAGATACAAAGCGCGCGAACGAGATATAACCCTATGACGTCACATTCGACGCGACCAATAGCGTTGCGTTTTCGTCAGTTGGAATTTCTGGCAATATTCAAACCTTATTATTAGACAAAGTTGAACGAATAAATTAATTATTTTAGTATCAATCACTTTTATAATGCATATATTTTGATAAATCAATTGAATATTCCAATTCAAAATTTTTGTGTAAGACCCTATTCCTTTAAAATATTCATCCAAGATTAATTTAATGGACGATGTGAATATGGTATTAAAAAAAATCGAGGAGCCACGTTGTTCACGAATTAACACATTCAAAGTGTAGCAATTTGGAAATGTCGGCAGTTAAACATTGCGAAGTCTGCAGGTAAAATCCACACTTAAGCGTGTATGTGAACAAATAAATCTCCGTCTTTTCATCCATGTGTTCTTCCGCGGCATTAAATACTTCATATTCTCAAGTGTCAAGCATTCAAAAGTTCAGAAATATCCGGTTACTACAAATTCCAAAACATAGATACTTTTCTGACGCCAGAAATTTTCAGCTGTAAACATTTGAAGTCAGACCACGGTGAATGGATTGATTTAAATCATAATTAAGTACTTACTAAATATGATTAGTCCTAATTCGCTTGTGACCCAAGACTTATGAATGAACGTGTATATAAACAGAGACATCAACAACGCAGGACAGCATCCCCCATTTGTTCGTAGTCGAAGTAAAATTTCCCAGCTATCACGACGCATCAAATTCCAAATCCGGAATCTTCTTGTTTGCCTAACTGACCGGTTATGCATCAATCTGGGCTGTCTAGCCAGACATCGATCATACTAGCTAACGAAGCGACCATAAATGTTCGGTAAATGCATACATAAGCGAGGCGGAACAAAATTTTCCCGCACACCGGACGCAATCCCGAAGCGATCATCCGGCTTTCATTTGTTCGACTCGTATGCAAATATTATCAGTCACGGGGTAAACTCTTCCGTGAATCTGATGGGAATACGACACGTCCTGTATCTTCCGATTGCACTGACCTATAGCGTGGCATGGCAAATTGTTATTAAGTTAGCGTAAAATATATGGAAACTTCTTTGAACCGATGAATTTAACACTACACCAACAAGATTTTTACAAAATGTTCTAATGTTATAAAAAAAGTTGCTTAAATTTGTAACATGTTTAAAATTTTGTATAGTTATGTTTGTAAAATCTAAATAATTTAATTGGTCAACCACCATCCTAATTCTCGATAGATCTAGCGTTACGAATGTCCTTAACACTGGGTGCGCTGATTCTATTAGAAAACATAACTGAATTTTATATTTTAATTGGTTCATTTGTATTTAAATGCAATTATTTTCAAGTTTTTTCATTAGTTGGAAATATAATATATTTTCTTCAAGTCGATTCTGTAAAAATTGTCGCGAAAATCGAGTAAATAGTAATGCTCGAGAAATTTTGGGTCATAATTTTATGTTCTGCGAACTTTTATTTTTGTTCATGTTTTTTGATGAACGTATTGTTGTATGGAGATTGAAAGTAATGGAGAAAAATATACTTAGCTCCCATTTTAACACTCAGGAGGACTAATATAATCATTTGTGATGAATATTCAAAGTTGAGGATAATTTTATAACAAAGCGTAATTGCCTTGGCGTATGAGTTTCAGGGTGAAAAATGTCTCTACTTTTAAACAAATGTATTATTGTATCGCTGTTTAGCGTATCGTGCACCAGAATTCAGCTTTAATTTAAACTTTTATTAAATATTTCATGGCACTTTTACCGCAAAAGTATTAATATGTCTATTCTTATTTGTATAAAGAGTTATCAGTAAAAAGCATCGAAAATGCAAAGGTATAGGCCAAGTACAAGAGGATGTGACTTTGGAATAGCTTGCTCGTTAACATAAACTTGATTATACGAAGTATTTGAAATCGAACGAATGCAAGCAAGTACAAATTATTGTACAGCATCGACACGATGCTATCGCTAAGTAAATATATTAAATTAACTAAATTTCCCAAAAAATGATGTCTCCTCATTTAATTAATAAATATGTTTAGTGCTCGACTAAATGTACTTGGTGGCCCGCTTTTTACGAAGCTTCGATGGTGAAAAATAAGCTTAAATAGTTCGGGATGTTCGACATTAAAAGAGAGTCGTTAAAACACAGTCTACAGTGGCCTTCTTATTGTGCTGAATGAAAATCCTCTAAATATCTCATGAAGTTTCTTTTTAATTTATGTTATCATCAATCGTTGAAACATATGGCAATATGTATGTGTAATTTTCGTTCAGGCACATCCAGACTGTTAACTTGTTAAATTTTTCCACTCAGATGCATTCGAATTGTTAATTTAGAAATGAGTACAAATATCTGTTACGTTACATTTTGGACATCAAGCTTCGTAAAAAGCGGGCCACCAAGTACATTTAGTCGAGCACTAAACAGATTTATTAATTAAATGAGGAGACATCATTTCTTGGGAAATTTAGTTAATTTAATATATTTACTTAGCGATAGCATCGTGTCGATGCTGTACAATAATTTGTACTTGCTTGCATTCGTTCGATTTCAAATACTTCGTATAATCAAGTTTATGTTAACGAGCAAGCTATTCCAGAGTCACATCCTCTTGTACTTGGCCTATACCTTTGCATTTTCGATGCTTTTTACTGATTTCACTTCATTCGTACAATATTGTTAAGTATAATATTGGTTTTATTAAAATACTTGTTTTTAAAGAAATAATGGAATAAAGAAATCAGGGAATGAAAGAATAAGGGAATGAAGGTATCAAAGAATTAATAAGGGAATACAGGAATGAAGGAATAAAAGAATGTAGGAAAATAAAGGAATAAACGGATCTGATTAATATGACGATATGATGATGATATACGATGATGTAAAGGAATATACTAAATTTTCCTTTAAACGTTATTTCCTTTTAGGACATATAGTAATAAGAATTGTGTATTTATAAAATTTCAAAATGTTTTTTGAAGAAGTGATACAAAAAAATCAGAAACTCTTCCGAAGCCAGGAAAATTTCACTCTATAGGTGGGTTTCAGATTAATTGTACTACAAGGATGTAGTACCATGTTAGACATTGTTTAAAAACGTGCATATATTGTGGGTAATATTGAAAAATTAAATAGATTTGAAGGAATTACCAAAATATTAAACATTGAATTATTGCAAGATAGTGCAGGATTTGTATACGTTTGGTTTTTAAATTCTTAAATCAAAAATTATAATAAACATAGAAGTGTACAAAAACGGTTTAATTACACAAAAACCATCTTATTAAAAATGTTTAAATTTTAAATAATTGATTGCATGAATTGTTGAAGAATGCTTTTAATTTCTAGAACTTTTAGAACTTCAATATGGTCCTATGTATACCTTTGAAAATGTTTTTCAATTTGTGTACAACAACGTTATCGTGTCTTCTAAACGTACCCATACTTCAACAATCTATTTGAAGAAAAAATAGTTTTTTTTGAAATCATGAATTTTTTATTACCGTGACATCTTCTGATCTAATTTTACAGTATACCTGCAGAAAAATATTCTAATTTCATTGTTAAAATGTGTAGGTAATATCATAACACTGTTATAAACAGATACGGAACAATTTAGAGATTCGATATCCGAGATAGTAAAGTTTCAATGCAATACATGTAACAAAGATTTGTTAACAGTACCGATAACTACACGTTTCGGACAGACTCAGCAAAATTTGCTGACTTTAACATGGAAGACCGGTTTACAGAACAATTTGATTATGTACTAAAAAAAAGTTTGTAGAAATTTGAAGATACGCTTTGACATGTATCGAAGTTCTACAAAATAAATACCTTTTTACAACAATTTAAGCAACCATTATATTAAATTTATAAATTATTGATAACAGTTAAATATTTTCTGAATTACGGACTAATGCGTGCATCAAGAAGGTGTCTTTCTTTCCCTCTCTTTCGTATAATTATCGTTCTTTCTGTGGTGCGTAACCTACTATGGCTCAAGATATCAACACTGCATTCGACTGCATACTTTGTCTCTATCCTACCGTTACTCTGTCGCGCTAGCACTAGCCAAACACACGAACGTGGGCCGAGCAAACAAGTGTGATAGCACGATTCACGATCGAGGAGGATATCAATGCGGAATTCATCATCGTCCGAATTTGTCTTGCATAAGAGCCTTTCTTTTCTTCATTCTGTCTGTCGCGCCCGCGGTGCTCGCACTACGATCGCCGAGAGTAAGTACGACGGTGTGTCTTTGCCGGCCGCGGCGACTCTTTCATTTTATTCGAAACATAATTCTAATCATTTTTTTGTTTAATCTTGCACGTTTAAACGTCCCGATTAAGGCGTTAAAGGTGGATACGATCTCGTCTTTCGGAGAGAATAAAGTGAACTGCACAAGTCTAACAAAACAATGTATTTAACAATAAAACTTAGCACTAATAAACACAAAAATAAGGGATAAACCCAGTCCTTTAATTATAACTCGACTCGTCGGCAAAGGCCGGACGAGGATACAGAATATGCTACTTCGCGAAGGCGCCGGAAATTCACGATATATCGGCACGGCCGGCTATACGTTGTTCACTCGGTGCTTGTAAGAGAAAGAGTGTCTAATTACCGTTAATTACGATTTAATGTGAGGCGGGGGCGACCTCTGGACGGAGTGACGTCACGGCTAGCGCTGCGCTATCTCCTAGCGCGGCCGCGCACTCGCTATCCAGAGGGTTCGCGCGTTTGGCTGCTCGCTGACGCAGGATGGCGCGAGCAGTCGCGCGAACATACCGCCCGCCTCGTCGCGAAGTGACGAGAAGTTAGCTTTCGAACAATGGGGCTCGGGCAGAGCCGCCCGCCGTGATCCGTGCGCTGTGACGAATGCCGCCATGTTGGGCAACGGGGCGCTGGCAGCGCCGCCCGCCGTGATCCTTGGTATTCAGCCGTTGGGAGCAACCAATGATCGAGTGGTCGGATCGATCATGCGCTCAATACGTTCGAACGACGACCCTGGTTGGCTGTCGCGTCGATCTTATCCGATCAGCCAATCCAAGCCGCCGCTCCTGGCCCCCTACCAAGGAGTGCGCAGTCGCAATGACGTCACGCGTCTTGGGCGGCCATGGGTAGTAAACAGAGCTGCGAGATGGGCCTTGTGAATGAACCATTCGCAGTCCTCACATTCACTACCCGAACGCGGCCATCTTGTCCAGGAGAGCATTCTAGTACGCGTCCCAACGGCCATTGAGAAGGAGGTGATGACGGGGTACGTAAGAGCACCAGGTCGCCCACCGAGAAATTGCGTCGCGCACGCTGCCACTTGACTCGCCGCTGTAACTCTTGCAGATATTCGAGGTGCCAGCGCTTCCAGAAACTCTCCTGTAGGCGACGCACCAAATGCCAACGGGAGAGCAGCGTCTCTGCGGCGTCCGGAGACGTGAGCTCGGGAGTGTCAAGGAGAGGGCCGCCGACCAGAAAGTGCCCCGGAGTGAGGCAATCGAAGTCCTCTGGCAGCGAGGAGGCAGCGGACAGCGGACGGGAATTGAAGCATGCCTCCACCATGCACAGGAGAGTCGTCAATTCCTCGAAGGTAAGCATGTGTGACCCTGTAACACGCCGTAAATGATATTTAGGTAACCTTACCCCGGCCTCCCAGAGGCCCCCTAAATGCGGCGCGCCCGGTGGGATGAAGTGCCACGTAATTTCCCGGTCTGCCAAGTGCCGCTGGAAGTCCGGGTCGCTCGTCGCCCGCGCGTACTCTCAGCGAAATTCCCGTTCGGCACCCACGAAATTGGTGCCATTGTCGCTGTATAGGGCAGCGGGTCGGCCTCGGCGCGAGACGAAACGCTGGAAGGCAGCCAGGAACCCAGGAGTCGAATAGTCGGACACCAGCACCAAGTGGATGGCCCGAGTTGCCAGGCAGACGAATAAGGCTCTGTATGCCTTTTGTGATTTGTGGCCCCTGCCCTTTGAGAGCCGTACTGGGATGGGCCCAGCATAGTCCACTCCTGTGTTGGTGAATGCACGAGCAGGAGTCACTCGAGCCGTAGGCAAATCACCCATGATTTGCTGTGGCGTGGCAGCACGGTGACGAGTGCAGGTTACGCACAGTCAGTGGATCTTTCGGACCAGGTTCCGGGCTTCTAACACCCAGAATGACTGCCGCATCACGCACAAGGTCAACTGCGGACCTCCATGAAGGGTCTGCTCGTGAAACTGCCTGGCAATTAGTTCTGACACGTAGTGGCGTGGCAGAATGACCGGGTGCTCGGACTGGAAGGGCAGGCGCGAATGTGTGAGACGACCTCCTACTCTCAACACCCCCGTGTCGTCCAGAAACGGGCTAAGGGCCCGCAGTTTACTGGAGCTGCAGATGGGCCTATGGTCCCGCAGTGCCGTGAGTTCAGCGCCAAACTGAATGCACTGAAGGTAGCGCATCCACACAATACGAGCCCGTGTGATATAATTCGCTTCGCTGCCCTTGCTCGACGCTCCCTGACGCCTTGCCATGTCGCAAAATCGCAGAAGTACGGCCGTGGTCCTCAGTAACCTGGGCCAGGAGGAGAACCTGGAGAAGACCCGCTCCAATGGTTCCTGTGTGGATGACTCCTGGAGGTGTGACACGTGCACTCGAGCCTCCGGTGCCTGGAGGTTATGTGCCAAGTCTGACACGGCAGGCCACGTCGCTTGATCCTGGCAAAGCCAAGAGGGACCCTTCCACCACAGAGTGGACTCCAGTAGTTCCTTTGGGGTGACTCCTCTTGATGCGCCATCTGCTGGATTGTCAGCGGTCGGTACGTGGTGCCATGTAGTGTTCGGCAGGGTGTCTAAGATGTAAGACACCCAATAGGCTACAAAACACTGCCATGAGGAGGGGTGTCGGCTCAACCACGCTAACACCACTGTCGAATCCGTCCACGTGTGTATCCCCCGTTGCCCCAGGTCTGCCTCATCAATTACCTTTTTTAGGAGGCGGACGAGCAGCACTGCACCGCAGAGCTCCAGGCGAGGGACGCTGATGGTTTTGACCGGTGCCACCTTCGTCTTGGCCACCAAGAGGGACGTGCTGATCTCCCCCGTGGGCGCGGTTACCCGTGCGTACACGACAGCGGAGTAGGCGCGCGTGGACGTGTCAGAGAACCCGTGGAGCTCTAGTGCATGGTTCGAAGACGAGGCTAACCACCTGGGCACCCTGATGTCGCGTAAACCCGGAAACGAGGTTATGAACCCCTGCCACCGACGAGCGATCTCGGCTGGGAGAGGGTCGTCCCATTCGTCGTGTGCGAGCCACAACCTGGATCAATATCTTGGCGCCAATCAAGACAGATGAGAGCCATCCCAGGGGGTCATACAGTCTCGCGATGGTGGATAAAATGCCCCTTTTGGTATGCTGAGCAGGTGGCAAGTGGCACCGAAATAGGAACTCGTCCATCGTAGTGCTCCACGAGATTCCTAGGACGGCCAGTGAGTCGTCGGCATCCTGTGATGGCAGGTCGACTGCAGCTGACGGCGTGTGATCGGCCTCCGGGAGCAATTCCGGACAATTCGCAGCCCATTTCCCCAATGGAAAGCCAGCGCCCTGCAACCAGCTCCAAGAATGAGGTCGATCGCCCTTGATTGATGCAGAACAGGGTCCGCCAACTTCAACCCCCAAAGATGAGGCCACCGATTCTCCCCTGTCAAACGCCTGATGTTGAAGGCTGATAATCTGGGCAGAACCAATGCGCTCACCGGAATCGTGTCTGTCGATCCTGTACAAGCGGCGACGTCAAGGCTAACCCGAGAGCGTGCGTACCCGACCTCCGTCTCCCCCACGCCGGTTACGCGCGTCATGGCCCGAGAACGAGGCGCCCGTAATATTTGAGCCAGCGACTAACTGATAAAGGTGGCCTCAGAGCCGTGGTCGAGAAGTGCCCTGGCAACGGTGGTCCGGCCGTTGTTGGACCGTACACGCACTAGTGCCGTGGCCAAGATGATTGTTGGCGGCTGGTTCGACTCCGCCTGAGAGCAGAATAGGGAGCTCTCCGAGACTGTTGCCGCTTCTGCTCCGGTGGTATTCTCAGTCCCGGTTCCCGGAGAGGACGGGTTCGGGCGCGACTGATCTGGGTGAAGCAGCGAATGGTGCTTCTTGCCGCACCGAGCACACGTGAAACTCGAAGGACACGCAGAAACACTGTGACCCGACCGTAAGCAGTTCACGCACCTTTGGTTCTCCCGCACAATGGATTGACGCTGTGTCACAGTCGCGGCTTTAAAACGATTACAGCGGAACAGCGGATGTTTCTCCCGACAGACCACACAAGGCGTTTCCCCGGGTCGTGCAGTAACGGCACGCAGTGAAGAGGACCGTTGAGGCCTGGTGGTACCCTGGTGAGCGGACGCAGACAGGGCGTCTCGGCTCTGTTGTACGGCTTTCATGGACTCAATCCGGGTTTCCAGGAAACTCTCTAGCTGCTGGAAGTTAGGTACCTCTTTGCTGACCCCCAAGAAGTTCTCTCATTTTTCCCTGGTCTTAACATCAAATTTTTGCACTAGGATATGCACCAACAGGTCGTCCCAGGTCTGACTGGGCCTTCCTAAGTTTGCTAGAAGAGCGAGACTCTGGATGGTGGTGTCTCGGAGGTGGGAGAGGTCCAATGGAACATCCCTGCCGACTGGAGGTAGCAGAAGAAATCGGTTAAGGAGATTGGCCACAACCACCCGTTTATTCTCGAATCGGGTTCGCAAAGCCTCCCAAGCAGCCTGAAAATTCGCCCTTGTGCTGGGAATTTGGCTGACTAGCTGGAATGCACTTCCCTCCAAACAGCCCTCTCGTTTAATCCGCACAAAAGTGTGGGTCTGTCCATCGTGCCTTCTGGTAAGCGGCAGACCTACAAGGTCTTGGCCGACCCCCAGTATCGCCTTGCTGACGGGAGTGTTGTTAAACAGCTCACCCCTTCTCAGCAATGGCGGTACTTGGGGGTCGACTTTAGACCTGTAGGTCCGAAGCGAACCGGTGGCACCATAAGTATCGAGATGGACAGACTGACGAGAGCCCCGCTTAAGCCGCAACAGCGACTTAAGATTTTACGATCGTTCCTGATCCCCCGCTTCTACCACGCGCTTGTCCTGGCCGGGACCACCCTGGGGAAACTCAGGGCCCTGGATGGGCAGGTGCGTACCGCTTTGCGGAAGTGGCTACGCCTCCCGCACGATACCGCGGTTGGATATTTCCACACTCCCTGCAGGATGGGAGGCCTCGGCATCCCATCCTTCGCCACCACCGTACCCGGCCTCTTGCTCACCCGCCTCGGTCATCTGGCAACATCCTCTTCGTCGACGGTGAGAGCTGTCGCCGAGTCCGACTGGGTCGCCAAGCGGCTCAGTTGGGCGGAGCGCGCCCTCACAAAGGATGGGGACATCCTTTCGTCGGCGGAGAGGAGAGATCAATGGTGGGCAAGGCGGCTATACGGGTCGGTGGATGGGCACGAACTGCGGGAGTGTGGGAAGTCCAGCCTTTCCAACTGGTGGATCGATGCGGGATCCTACGGCGTACCCGGACGGGACTATGTCCAATACCACCACGTCCGGGTGAACAGTCTACCCACGCGAATACGAACATCACGTGGCATCAGGCGTGAGACCAGAGAGGTACAGTGCCGGGCCGCCTGTCACGTTGCCGAGACAGCGGCCCATGTCATCCAGGCCTGCCACCGAACACACGGCGGACGTGTCAAACGACACGACGCCGTGTGTAAGGTGTTAGCTTCTGGTCTCCGCGATGCCGGGTGGACTGTCGCCGTGGAACCTCGGTTCCAGACTACGGCTGGACCGAGGAAGCCTGACTTGGTCGCACAAAAGGGCGGTCGCATTAGTGTGATCGATGCGCAGGTGGTCAGCGGCGCAACATCCCTGGACGACGCACACTACAGGAAAAGGGAGTATTACGCGGGGAACCCTGATATCTCCCGCAAACTAGCGGAAGATACGGGTGTTTCCCCGGGTGATATTTCCTTTTCCTCGTGCACACTCTCCTGGAGGGGAGTGTGGTCGTCCAGGTCCGCTGATTACCTCCTGGGTCTTGGGCTCCCTAGGAAGCTCCTGTGTGGGATTACCACTAGGGTGCTGCAGGGGAGTCACACCAATTGGGTGCGGTGGAACAGAATGACGGGGACG
This sequence comes from Mimumesa dahlbomi, assembly GCA_917499265.3. Taxonomy (NCBI): domain Eukaryota; kingdom Metazoa; phylum Arthropoda; class Insecta; order Hymenoptera; family Crabronidae; genus Mimumesa; species Mimumesa dahlbomi. The sequence continues at coordinate 374,026 of OU824118.1, read as the reverse complement.
GGCGCGCGGGAGGGCACCCGCGCGTGGGGGTCGGGTAGGTTGGCTGCATGTCGCGCTTTGCGCCTAAATACCTGGGTTCCCCGTCCCCACACCAACAAATGACGTGCAATTCATACCGCCAAACTCACCGGAGCCCTCCCTGTTACGGAGTCGGCTCCCAAATAACAAAAAGCGCGCGTGAAGAAAAAAAAAAAAAAAATACAACCGCTGCGAATCGGTGAGGCCGGGGCGGCTGATTACTAGATCTTCAAATAGGTCGGAAAATCCTGGCCAATCTAAGTACGACCCGGCGAAGCGAGGCAGAGGAATGGAGGGGAGCTGCGGCATGGAGGCGCTCTCCTGAGGAGGGTTCCCTGCAGAATCGGTCGCCCGCGCCTCTTGGCGGGAAGCTCGGAGTTGTTCGAGAAGATTTGCGAAATAGCTTCTCGCCCCAAAGAAAGCGTCCTCGGCGGTGGTAAACTGGTCCTCCGTAAAATAGGGTCGACTTCTCTTATCGGAGGGGGTAGCTACCATACAGATCTCCATGTCGTTGATCGAGGAGAGTGCGTCGATCTTCTACGGCTGCGACTGTGAAATTGTCTTTCCCCACTTTTTTAAAGTTTTCCACTATCAGCGTTACAGCCCTGATGTTCTTTTCCTGTTGTAGTAGGTGCCTTTCCATAGAGTCGGCCATGATGACTGCGCTACCGGACCAACGGACGAATTCAAACGCACAAAGAGATCGACGACGAACCACCACGAGTTCACTCTAAAGACGAGATTTCTGAGATACTCCGGCTCGAAGGACCAAATGTTTAATCTTGCACGTTTAAACGTCCCGATTAAGGCGTTAAAGGTGGATACGATCTCGTCTTTCGGAGAGAATAAAGTGAACTGCACAAGTCTAACAAAACAATGTATTTAACAATAAAACTTAGCACTAATAAACACAAAAATAAGGGATAAACCCAGTCCTTTAATTATAACTCGACTCGTCGGCAAGGGCCGAACGAGGATACAGAATATGCTACTTCGCGAAGGCGCGGGAAATTCACGATATATCGGCACGGCCGGCTATACGTTGTTCACTCGGTGCTTGTAAGACAAAGAGTGTCTAATTACCGTTAATTACGATTTAATGTGAGGCGGGGGCGACCTCTGGACGGAGTGATGCCACGGCTAGCGCTGCGCTATCTCCTAGCGCGGCCGCGCACACGCTATCCAGAGGGTTCGCGCGTTTGGCTGCTCGCTGACGCAGGATGGCGCGAGCAGTCGCGCGAATAATCGGGCATTTAACACTTATGTCCAATATTTGATCCCACGGTGTCGCTGAATTTTAATTAAATAGAAATGGAATAATAAAAAGATGTTTCTTATTCATTCATTTCGCATTATAATAATCCCCAGAATTCAATATTTCGCGACATATATTCCTTATTTACCGAGACAATATTGTAACTTTAAATAAATAATTGAGAAACATATAATTGTCTTACTGTATCAATTTATTGAAAATCTATGATGGGATCAAAAATTAGCAAGAAATATTAAATGTCCGATAAAATAATTCGAAATGTCCCAAAGAATGCGAATGAACGATCGAGTACGACCAAGGCGCACTGACACACCTGAGCTGGGCCATCGTCTGTGAGCCGCGATCGGAGTGCGAGCGCGACAGCAGATAAAGGAAAGAGAGGCTCTTATACGAGAAAAATTCGGACCATGGCGAAAACCGCGTTTGATGCCTTCCTCGATAGACAATCGCGCTCTCACACATGCCTGTCCGGCCTAAGGCCGTGTGCCTCGATAGAATGAATGCGGCGGAGCGACGAAAAGAAAGAGATGAAGTAGTTGTTATCACTTGTTACTATGTTGCGACACACGTCAGCGAGAGAAACGAATTATTGGAAGGAGAGGGCACGAAAATCACCTAGGTAAAACAAGCATTAACAGATGTGGATACCCGCGCGCACCCCGTACCCCGCAGTAAAACCATTTATGCTGTTGATTGTACTTGGCTAGAGACAAGACCTTGTCTCTTGATTTTCCCCGCATGTCTCCAACAGATTACATATAAGAATCTACATTACCGACAGAAAAATTATCGTCGCATGGTATAAAAATCTGTTACTTCGTTTTGACACCGACAGAACTCGTTGTGGTACGGCATGTGCGAGCGGTAGCTCGCGGTTTAACAATGATTTTTCAAATTGTTATGGCGTGGTGTCGGCCAGCGGTAGCTCGCGGGTTAACAATATTTATGAGCGATAGCTCATGGGGTTGTAGGGTGTTGTGTCAGTCCTGGTAAGCGGCAGCTTGTTCTGTTAGGTTATGTGTGGTGGTTGCGAGCGGTACCTCGCTGGCTGTAGTGTTTGTGTTGACAGCGGACGGAAGCTCGCTGGCTGTAGTGTGTGTGTTGACAGCGGGCGGAAGCTCTCTGGTCTTTTGATGTTTGTTGACAGCGGGCGAAAGCTCGCTGGTTTTTGATTTGTGCACTTTTTCCCTTATATGATTTTGTTTGTTACCGAATTGGTATCTGTAAAAATTCTGTCGTTGTTAGTGATACTTGTTAGTGGATAGTGGGTGGTTATGGGGATGATGTTTAGGTTCATTTGGAGTACCTTTGTAAAATTGAGTAAATTAAATGGTTTTACCAATTTGGACGATGTTTGACTTTCCTACTTATTTTTAATGTCCGATGTTGTTGAATTTCCTCGATATCGTCATTTTTTTTTCATGTTATCCGGTTGTCTGCGCTTCTCCGTGTGTGATAATTTTAGGATTGGTTGGGTTATTTTGCTATTGATTTTAAATTTTCCTGAAATAGTCTTGTAAATATCGTAGTGTGGTTAGTATAGAAGATAGTAGTGGTGGAATTCGGAGGTCCAGTCTGTAAATTAAAGTCTTGTTTTCTGGTTATTATTTGTTTATTATAAAAAATATATGTTATTATAAAAGTACAAAAAATGAATATACAGGGTGTCCCAAAATTATGCAGCAAGCGGGAACAAGTAGATTGTTTATATCAAAAGAAATCGAAAATTCCTTTATCTTTTTTTTATTTGAAGCCCCGTTTTGGAGATACAAGCTTCCAAAATATCGTGGTCCGGCTTCCGCCCCGCGCAGTTTGAACGTCGGCTGGAGGCATATACGCGAGAAAAGTATAGGCGAGCGGTCAGCGGGGAGAGGGGTATCCATCGACGCTCAGCTGAGATTTCGCCGAGCGACAGCTGTGCCCCTCTCCCCGCTAACCGCTCGTCTATACTTTTCTCGCGTAGATGCCTCCAGCCGACGTTCAAACTGCGCGGGGCGGAAGCCGGACCACGATATTTTGGAAGCTTGTATCTCCAAAACGGGGCTTCAAATAAAAAAAGGTAAAGGAATTTTCGATTTCTTTTGATATAAACAATCTACTTGTTCCCGCTTGCTGCATAATTTTGGGACACCCTGTATACAGGGTGTAACAAAAATTCTGGGACACTTTTTCAGTATCGATAGTACGCACCAAAAGATGAAAAAAAAGTCTATAAAGTTTTGTCTAAAAACCACCCCCTATCGAGATACAACCCATTTTGCAAAAAATTTACTATCGATACTGAAAAAGTGTCCCAGTATTTTTGTTACACCCTGTACATGTAGGTATGAGTTTAATTAAAATTAAAAAAAAATAATAAAAGAATGAGTATATGTAGATGTATTTGTTATATACAGGGTATAACAGAAATTCTGGAACACTTGAAGATTATGGATAGAACGCATAAAAATAAGAAAAAAAAGTCTTATAAATCGGGGGCGCAGCCCATCCCCTATGGAGATACAACTCCTTTTGTAAAAAAAGTTAAAAAAATTATATCTTCGAAACGATTAATCGTAGAACACCGATTTTGATTGAGACATAACCGGAAAAGATCAAAGTTTAAAAAAAAACATTATAACTGCTACGATTAATGCCATTAAGTTGTATTTATTCTTGTTAATAAAAAACAAATGTGATTATTTCAATGTTAGAGGCTGTTTATCAAGTTGAGAAAAATGTGGATAATGCATTGGGACTTGCTTTGCGAAGACAGCCAAAAAAAATTAATATTATTATAAAAATTAGGTGCTACGATTAGTAGGTAAACGCCCGCCGCGAAGACGCATGCCGATATGCAGCCTCCGACACGTCAGATTGGTGATGTCTAGTTCTACTGACTACGTTTGACCTACTTTTTACATATGGTACGGACTCGTCCTGTGCCTACGGCTGACCTACATCTTACAGGGAGTCTCAAGATGGCCGACAAACCGACGCCACGCGGACTCTCACAAAAAAAGCGAAAAAGCCTTAATGAGTCTATTAACTCGTCTACCAAAAGGCCTGACACTACAGTAAAATCAAGTTTAAATTCCTTTATACTTGAAGAACAAGTATGTAAATTATGTGAAGATCTGAAGAAGGATTCATCTGGCCTACCAAAACCTAACCTTAATAGAGCCAGGAAAAGTTCTATAGATAATGGACAAGGGGTAAAGAAACACATACAGAACGCTAGTGCGAGTGTAACAAGTGAGTGCAGTGTTCCAATTGACTGGGAACGTCCCAAAAGGACTTCAAAGAGACCGGCATTGGACCAAGCTTCCACTAGTACAGCATGCAGCAATAGTTTCAACCCACTGCAAGACAACCTGGATGCCATGGACGAAGCGTGCAATAGCCAGGACCCAAATATTGTGCCTACCAACTTACAAGAGGTTCCAACCCCCAAATTGGTGAAACCACCACCAATCCATGTGAACAATCTCACAATTAAACAATTAATCTCGCTACTTATAGAAAATAACATAGTCAAAGAACAATTTAGGCTTAAGCAAATTAATTCGCTAAGCAATTCAGTGTTTCCTAATAACTTAGAATCTTTCATTAGTATTAAGAGAGTCCTTACGACTAAGAACATCCAATACTTTACCTACACGCCTAGACAACTCAGGCCAATTAATTTAGTTCTAAAAGGCATCGAAGGTGATTTTGAAGCTGAGGACATTGAAGCTGAAATCACCAAATCTTGCAACAATGTGCAAGTCTTAAAAGTAACAAAACTGATTCAATCCAGCTAGGCCGGACAATTATCATTTTCTTATTCAACTATCACATAACAGTAGCAAAAAAGAAATCACAAACATAAAAATAGTGGCTTACTAGCAAGCTAAATGGGAAAACCTTAGGAAAAAAAATAACTCAATGTAAGAAATGTCAACGTTCAGACCATGCAAGCATAAATTGTAACATGAATTACAGATGCGTCAAATACTCTCTATCCCATGAGCCAGAACATTGTGCATTAAACAAAATTACCTCTAGAGATCTTTTAAAATGCGCCAACTGTGGAGAATCAGGACATCCGGCTTCTTACAGAGGGTGCAAATTTATTAAAGAAGCACTAAAACTAAAAACTAGCTTCAGTAAAAAATCTAGATTAACAACCAACAAGGGACATCGCCCTGCTCCACCAGCTCAACAAATCTACCATAGAGGAGTTAGTCATAACATTTCATACGCCCAAATTGCACGCAGACAGAATAATCAAGATCCTCTCCTAACTAAACAAATCACAAACACAAATATAGCTGATTCCAATACAGAATCCAATTCTAACAGACCACAACAACCTCAATGGTTAAATACCTTTAAAAATGAAATTTTATCAGGTATATCAACCCAATCTTCTGCCCTAAATAATCAAATTAGTGGCCTCTCAAACGTTGCTCTCTCAAATGCAGCACGAATAGATTTTATCTTAGATCACCTCAATCTCTCAAACCATATCCAAACTTCCAATGAATTTTAATTCTAACCAATCCGGTAGCCTGAAAATTATGGCACTTAATGTCAACTCTCTAATTTCAAACCAGAAAAGATTTGAGCTTTTAAAATTCACACAAGTTCACACTCCTGATATTCTGCTCTTGTCAGAAACTAAATTAAATCAGAGACATAAACTTAGTTTCTCAAATTATTCCATAATCAGAACAGATAGACCCAACTCTAAACAAGGGGGTGGCACAGCCATTCTTATTAAAAACTCCCTTAAACATATCATAATCAACTACCCTTCCTCATATACCAACAGCATTATTGAATTTTCAATAGTAAAAATATGCACTAATAAGTATAAAAATTTATATATTATTAGTGCATACGCATCCAATGAGAACAAAAAGGTATTCATTCATGAACTGAATAAAATTTTTCTGGCTCTACATTTGCAAAAACCTGAAAATTACTACATAATAGCTGGGAACTTAAATGCCCGAAGAATTAGCAGGGGAGACCGGCAAAACAACATGAGAGGTTTATATTTTAAAACATGGGAGACAGATGAGGCTCCCTTCTTAAAGGCCGCAATAATACCACCAGCATCTCCCACATACAAACCGGCGCAGACATACCTAGACATTTGCGTCCTAGACTCAAGACTTAACCTCACCAACCTAAAGGGTGGTAAGCTATCCACAGCAGAATATGACGGAGACCATAACGCCATTGAAATAGATTTAGTCCTAGACTCAGAAGAACACCTCCTAAAAGCAGATCAGCCACTCTCAAAGTGAACTTCAGGATAGCAAACTGGAAGAAATTTAAACATAACTTGGAAAAAACTTTCTCCCTGGAGTTACAAGATAACAAAAACTTGACCGTCAACGAAATTGATCATGCTTTGATAAACATTAACCAAGCCATCACAAAATCCATTAAAACCACCATTCCAGCTATCAAACCCACCAATAGTGTTGAAAAATTTATCAACTGGAAAATCTCAAAACTTCATGCAGAGAAATCATTAACGCTCACCCATCTAAACAGACATCTCATGAACGGACATGGAAATAACCAAAACATAATAGATATATTGAAACTAAAGCTAAAACACCTTAAAAAAGAAATAAGAAAGGAATTTACTAAAGCTACTGAAAACTATTGGAAAACACAAATCGCATCCATAGACCACAAGAACCCTGAGGCCTTTTTTCCAAAATTAAATAAGATCCTCAGGCGTAAACCTGAACTTAAACTTCATGAACTATATCTGGACAAAAATAAGCACCATATACTTCAAAGAATCAAAATAAACTCTGGAACATTACAGTCATCAAATACCCATTACACAATAACTGACACTTTGGATAAACTTAATATACTAGGAGCGGTCTATGAAGAAATAAACTCGCCAAAGTCTCTAAACAATGCATCCCCGTTTAAACCAACTGTTACAAGCAAAGCCCAAAATCTTAAACATGAGTTTTCTCGCCGCCGAGAATTTGGCAATACTTGGACCACCTTCTCAGACTTGAACAGGGCCTCAAACCCAACAACTTCTTCAGAAGCTATTCATTTCTGCTCCACATATTCACTGAAGAAGATTTTCATAAGTCTTCCGAACAAATCGTCTTCGGGTATTGATAATATCCCCCCAATAGTCCTAAAACATCTGCCATGGAATGTAATTGAAGCATATGCAATCTTATTCAATAACGCTCTAAACCATAATTACTTTCCAAAAGACTGGAAATGTGCAATAGTTCTTCCTATCCATAAACCAAACAAGCCGCCTAACTTACCAACTAGCTATAGACCCATCAGTCTAACCCCCAGTATAAGCAAGGTTTTTGAATCACACATTAACAGCCAAATAGTGAATCACTGTACCTTAAATAAAATAATCCCTGATACCCAATTCGGATTCAAACATAAACACTCATCCATACATGCAATACATAAATTAATTTCTGATATTAACTATGATCTCAACAAAAGTAATCTAGTCGCTGCAGCTCTAATTGATATAGAGAAAGCTTTTGACTCTGTATGGATAGATGGCCTTCTATACAAACTTTCTAAAAAAGAATTCCCTCTATGGCTCATTTTGTGTATCATAGACATGATAACTAATAAATCCTTTCGTACACGGGATGGACCCATATATTCATCAGAATTATTTCATATTTCTGAAGGCCTCCAACAAGGCACAGTCAATTCACCAATACTATATAATATCTTCACCTGTGATCTTCTTAACCTCTTTGATCTCAACAAGGGTATTAACAAACAGGCACTAGCGTTCGCAGATGATCTTATAATTTACATTAGTGGAAAAAATACCACAAATCTCCAATCTGACTTATCTAATATAGTAGATGAAATTAATTCCTATTATTCTTTGTGGAACTTAAAAATCAACCCGGAGAAATCTGAAACAATTTTATTCCACAAACCGATATACTACCTCTCAGCTAATGGCAAAAGAAACCTACGTAATTTTCAAATTAGCACAAATGTACCAGGCACGTAGATCTCAGTCCCAATCCCCCATATGAAAAGGGTTAAATACCTGGGTTTTACCCTTGATTATCTCAACAGAGGAAACATTCACATAGAAACCCAATTACAAAAAGCTAAAGCAGCATTTAGAAGTAACAGTAAAATTTTTTATAACAAACACCTCTCTCCAAAAGCAAAAATAATCTGTTACCAACTTCTAATTAGGCCGATTATTACATATGGTGCTCCCATATGGTGGAACGTTGGAGCAGCACTTATGGAAAAATTGAGACACTTTGAGCGGTCTTGTCTGAGAGCCTGTCTTGGCCAATACCGATCCGCCATTACAGACTTCCATAAATATATTAGCAATAGAGATATCCTGACTAAGGCAAATATTAATAGAATTGCCTTATTTATCCTCAAACTTACAAGAAATTATTTTTTTATGGCCCCCCTCATAGATAACTCAATAATCAAAAACCTAACATTATTAAATCTAAACTCTTATGAGTCCGCTAATGAAGCGGGTTATGCCCCTCCCCAATCCTTCATCTTTTTCGATCATCTTGGCCTCATCCAAGACTATCGCAATATTCCAATATTATACCATTGGTCAAGAAATAGGGCGAATAAAAGAATACCAATTAATGTAAACGAATACAATGCTACATCTCCCACTTATTCCACCAGCATTTCAGTAAAAGATACCAACGATTTTAGTAGGTTAAATACTAAAAAATATTGGTGGTTAGCACATACTGACGCCATTATAAAACTTAAGCATAGATATCACCAAAGAATAAGAAAGAGAGCCTCTTTGTCCAGAGCCACTCGGCGATAGCAACAATGTATATATCTTTATATAGAAATATTCATAAAATATTAGTCTTAAGTGCCTTGTATATATATGTATATAGTAATAATTTGTAAGCTGTCCTTCCTCTCCTTTCTTTTATTCTTCTTCTTTTTTCTTACTATACCATTTAAAAAACTCCATAGTGATTGTATAGTGGTTTTTTAATTACACTATTCTTTTTTCCACTATTCTCATTCTGTCTCAGAGATATAAGACTGTCTCTCTAGGCTAAGGAACCCTGTTACGTTACTTATAATATAGTATATATATATATTTTTTATATAATATACCAAAGATAATAAGAAGGCGAGTGCTCATTTATAAGCCAATCTTCTCGGAACTTATTAGTACAAATTAGTTTTAAGGTAGTTCATTAAGCTTTAATACCTGTAACCCAGCCAATTTGGCACTGTGATTATCTCAGAATTTAAATAAAGCTTATTTTTACAAAAAAAAAACCTACATCTTACATATGGCACCGACATGTCCTGTGATTTATACTAAAAAATGTATTACGCATTCTATTACAGTATACATCTTACCTGTAAACGAATTGTTTAAAATTGGTGTCCGTTCACCTCGATAAATTTCCACAATGGTTTCTTCATTGAACGCCGTACATTGGCATAAACTTCCTCCGGATTATTATTAATTTTCGCTCATCCATTTACAATGTGTTGCCGCAGCACATTGTCGTCAGGCACTGGCGATGAGTAAACAATATGGTTTTTAAATATCCCTACACAAAACAGTCCAAGATAGTTTTTGCTGGTTAAACACGCTGGTACAGAACACGGCCCCACCAAAAGATTGTTCAACATACCGCACCACATATTTACGCTAAATTGTCGTTGCATATTATCAAATACTATTTGTTACAGCGCCCAAGGAGACACAGTTCTTTACTCTTAATCTTTTAAACGATATACAACATTCTTTCCGACTCGTTCTTACGACATTCACTGCAAAACGATCCTCTTTGTACTGAATTCGACAGTAACTGCACCAAAATCTCACCCGCTCCTTTAGATTCATTCTCTCACTCGAACTCATCCCTGACGACTTGGTGGAGGCCTGTGAAACGTCGAAGTCAGCCGAGTTTTCCCACGGAAAACACCCATGGCGGACGGTTTCGCTTGCCTGCCATAAATGAGAGAGCAAGTGTTCGCCAAATGTTAATTGTAGGGACAGAGCAGGTAAGGCAGGTTTATGGTAGGCGAGCGAAAGAGACCGAAGAGCGCCCACCACGGGGGTCTTCCGGTCGAATTTTCGGTAACACTTCGCAGGCCTCCATCAAGTCGTAAGGGATGAGTGCGAGCGAGATACAACGAAGTGCAAGTGAGAGAATGAATATAAAGGAGCGGATGAGATTTTGGTGCAGTTACTGTCGAATTCAGTACAAAGAGGATCGCTTTGCAGTGAGTGTCGTAAGAACGATTCGGAGAGAATGTTGTATATCGTTTAAAAGATTAAGAATAAAGAACTGTGTCTCCTTGCGCGCTGTACCAAATAATATTTGATAATATGCAAAGACAATTTAGCGTAAATATGTGGTGCGGTATGGTGAACAATCTTTTGGTGGGGCCGTGTTCTGTACCAGCGTGTTTAACCGGCAAAAACTATCTTTGGCTGTTTTGTGTAGGGATATTTAAAAACCATGTTGTTAACTCATCGCCAGTGCCTGACGACAATGTGCTGCGGCAACATATTGTAAATGGATGTTCGAAAATTAATAATAACCCGGAGGAAGCTTATGCCAATGTACGGCGTTCAATGAAGAAACCATTGCGGAAATTTATCGAGGTGAACGGACACCAATTTTAAACAATTCGTTTAAAGGTAAGATGTATACTGTAATAGAATGCGTAATACATTTTTTAGTGTAAATCACAGGACATGTCGGTGCCATATGTAATATGTAGGTCAGCCGTAGGCACAGGGCGAGTCCGTACAATATGTAAAAAGTAGGTCAAACGTAGTCAGTAGAACTAGACATCACCAATCTGACGTGTCGGAGGCTGCATATCGGCAGGCGTCTTCGCGGCGGGCGTTTACCTACTAATTGTAGCACCTAATTTTTATAATAACATTAATTTTTTTTTGGCTGTCTTCGCAAAGCAAGTCCCAATGCATTATCCACATTTTTCTCAACTTGATAAACAGCCTCTAACATAGAAATAATCACATTTGTCTTTTATTAACAAGAATAAATACAACTTAATGGCATTAATCGTAGCAGTTATATTTTTTTATTAAACTTTGATCTTTTCCGGTTATGTCCCAATCAAAATCGGTATTCTACGATTTACCGTTTCGAAGATATAATTTTTTAAACTTTTTTTAGGGGGTGGGCTACGACCTCGACTTATAAGACTTTTTTTCTTATTTTTATGCGTTCTATCCATACACCTTAAGTGTACCAGAATTTCTGTTACACCCTGTATAGTGAGTGTTATTATGTATTATGTTATGTATTATAATATGTATTATGTTTGCATGGCTTGTGTGAAGTGCGGGTTAGTGTGGGTGAATTGTTTTTTTTTATTGTTGGTTCTTTGATGGCAGCCTTATGGGCCAGTTTGGGATACAGGTGCCCATGTGCGTTAGAATTTCCGAGACATGCCACACTCTATTGCACCCAGAGCATGGCATCTCCGCATCAATGACTTCACTTATTTGTACTAGTTTATTGTAGCAGTCCTTTGTGTGCTTTTCTATCGGTTTCTCGGTTATACAGGGTGTCCCAGTAAGTTTGACGTACCCGGAACCAGGTGATAGCTGAGGTAATTCTAATATAGGGATGTTGTTAAGAATTTCAAACTCGTCTTTATCTCCCGCGCTACTCGAGCGCTACACGTCACGCAGCAAGCGCGCTACGCGCGCGCTACGCACGCCACGCGGTCGCCACGTGGCGACGTAGTCTACGCAACTTCCGGTGAATATCGATCTCGATCCTTCTAGAAGGTTCGAGAATGTTCTAGAACGTTCGTTCTCACGCGCTCCATGCGCGTCTCCCGGAAGTTGCTTCACTCTCTGTTTGAATCTCGTGCGCGTCGGACGTACCGTAGTGTAGCAGTGATCACGACCACAATCCGATTAATATAATCGGTTCATCGAAGAACGTCAAGAACCACATCGCCTACTAGAAAAGGCAGAACAACTTCAATATCCCGGATCAATAATATCTGAGGACCGAAAACATCACCGGAATTCAACGACGACGTCATACGCGGCCCACGTGGTGCGCATAAGAAGAATTATTTTGAACACTTCACCTCACACAGGTACACTATTTTCCTTTTCATATATTATACTTTTCCTCCGTTTCCTACTTTTTCAACCTTCCGATCTCTATACACTTATTCACCACCCCTTAAAAATTCCGTTGCAGCCTTCACCATCCAGCGCACAGGAATACCTGAACCACCTTCAGTGCAGCGGTGCCATAGAAGCCTAACCTCACCGGTTAGGTTTCAAAACATTTTTTGGTCCTTCGAGCCGGATCTGTGCGTGAAACCATCGTGTGTGTGAATTCTTGTGCGTGCTCCTCTCCTAACCTCACTTCCTAACCTCAACTCTCTCCGACCACATCACTCCCTAACCTCAAAACCTCACCATGTCTAAGGAAGAGGAAGTGAAAGACATCAAGAATATGGACAACATCACAGTGGAAGTGCCGGCAAAAACATCACAACCTGGACCATCTTGCAGCACTCGGGCAAAGTCACCGACTTCAACGCCATGTGACATCTCAGTCAAGATAGCGACTCAGCTGGGGCGTCTTGATTTCATTGAGACTACCATGGAAAAACTTACCTCAATTGAAACCGCTGAGGAGCTAGACGTCATTGCTGGGGTAGTGGAGGAAAATCATAAAGAGTTTGTGGCGGAGCACTCGTATCTTGAGCTCAACTCTCCACCTCACCTACTCAAGAGCACGTACTTCACCAGCAACACTCACCAGCTGGAGAAAGAACGTCACCTTTCACTAAAAATGGCTCTGGCTCGTGCTCTGAAAAAAGTCACCTTAACCTCATCCAACGTCACCAATGTCACTGCTCATCCACCTCACAGGCTTCCCAGTCTCCAGTTGCCTACCTTTTCTGGAATTTATTCTGAGTGGCCAGAATTCAAGAACCTCTTCACTTCAATGGTGCTTAATAATCAAGATCTCTCCCTCATAGAAAAACTTCACTACCTCAAGACCACTCTTACCGGACCTGCAGCAGAGGTTGTGTCGAACCTGCCGATGACCGCAGAAACTTTCAAGGCAGCATGGGGGAAGCTCACCGCCAAGTACGAAAACAAACGTCGTCTTGTGTCGGTGCAGCTCTCCCTCATCTTGCAGGATGTACCACCTCCCAAGAACACGTCAGCGTCACACCTCACTGCTCTATTGACCAGAGTTGACAACGCTCTGAGTGCGACCCAGTTGTTGGGACAATCCACCGACAACTGGGACGCTATCATCGTCCATCAAGTCACGAAGCAGCTCGACCACGTCACCAGGGAGAAGTGGGAGTCAACCTTGGGAGAAAATTCAACTATGCCAACGTACCTGCAACTGAAAGAATTCATAACTGTCCGAATTCGAACACTCGAAAACCTAGAGACAGAGCCAGTGACTCAAAATCAACAAATGAAGTCAATTCAACGACCACCTCAATCCTCCTATGCCCGAGCTGTTGCTGCACACATCACCACCTCACGGAGCACAACCACGTCACCTCATCCGTCCACGTCATCCAACACGACCACGTCAAAATACGTCTGTGACTGCTGCGGGCTGGCACATTTCATCGTGTCATGCCCGAAATTCAGAGCACTGCCACCATCATCTCGACTGTCTCTGATTTTTAATAAGCAGTTGTGCTACAACTGCATGGGCAGGCACAGCCTCAAGGCGTGCAGAATGAACATGAGGTGCACACTCTGCAAGCAGCCACATCACACCATGATCCACGAGGCAGTGAATTCAGCGTCACCATCAGCCAGCACGACCACTTCCACTCCTCAATGAAAACTTCCCGCAGCCCCAGACCACATCACTGAACACATCACCTCACCTTGTCACCTAACCTCACCTTGTCATCACGTAACCTCACCCACTCCACAGTCAATCCACATCAAGAACACTCCACAGTCAATCCACGTCAAGAACTTTCCAGTTACATGTCACACTTCAGGGCGTATGCCTTCATCTACGTTATTAGCAACTGCTAAAGCCAGAATTGCATCACACATCACCTCGATGCAAGTTCGACTTCTTATCGACTCTGGCTCTGAAATCTCCTTGATTTCAGAACGCATTGTTAATCAATTAGGCCTACGTAGAATTCATTCATCACTGGTCATTATGGGTTTTAATGGAATTTCGACTTCACAGTCAAAAGGTGTAGTGCAATGTCAACTTCAAGCACTACATTCACATCACAGTTTCAATTTACATGCTCATGTTACGAGCAGTCTTGACATAATACTACCTTCACATGTCACTGAGTTTCAAGATTGGCCACACCTCAAGAAATTGACATTGGCAGATGATACATTTCTCACACCTCAACCCATTGATGTCATTATTGGAGTCAATCATTATGGGCAGGTGATTAAACCGAACATCATTAGAGAAAATGAATATATGCCAATTGCTCAATTGTCAATCTTCGGTTGGTTAGTGTTGGGTCCCTGTGGATCCAACCAAACTTCACCAGCACAGTCTCATCATCTGACTGTCCAACAAGACCATGAACCACTTCAAGAACTATTAACACGGTTCTGGTTACAAGAAGAAGTACCAACTGTCATTCAACATCAACTGACTCCTGCAGAACAAGACTGTGAAAATCACTTCATGACCACTTATCAACGTCATTCCTCAGGGAAATATATTGTTCGATTACCTCTTCTGGAATCTAGAGAGTCTCTTGGAGACTCGTATCAAACTGCAACAAGATGCCTTCGTTATCTGCAGGCGCGATTTAACAAGAACGATGAATATCCGAAATTGTATGAGGACTTCATGAACGAGTATATTTCTTTGGGACACATGGTTGAGGCGACTCAACAGTCAGACAACGTCAGCGATCTTGAGGTTGAAACTGATTCTGAGGGGATGACCTTAATGCCTGGCGCCTGTGCGTCAGGGGCGTCGAGGGTCCCTGATGGTCAGTCGAAACCGAAAGTTCGCCAAACCAACGTCAAATATTATTTGCCTCATCATGGAGTCTTAAAGCCTGAGAGCACTTCAACCAAACTCCGAGTCGTATTCAATGGATCAAAGTCCACATCATCTGGGCTTTCTTTGAACGATATTATGCACACTGGCGCTAAACTTCAACGTGATATCATCGATGTTTTAATGTGGATTCGAAAACATCAATTCATTTTTACCACTGATGTCACAAAAATGTATCGCCAGATTATGGTTCATGAAGACGACTGGGATCTCCAGAGAATTCTCTGGTTTGATAGAAAAGGAAACGTCACTCCATTCAACCTCACTACTGTCACGTATGGTACACGTGCTGCGCCATTTCTGGCAATCCGTGTTTTAAATCAACTAGTCCAGGACGAAGGCAAACATTATCCTCTAGCCGTCGATCCTATTACAAAGGGTAGATACGTTGACGATATCATTGGAGGAGCTGATACTCCTCAGCAACTTCATGATGTTGCACTTCAATTAAATCAACTCTGCATGGCGGGCGGTTTGCCGCTTGCAAAATGGCAATTCAATGATCCCACTTCAATGCAGAAATTCATAAATGACCAGAACATTTCGGCTTCTCGTACAACTTCTTCACTTACGTTTGGGGACTGCACCACTAAAATATTAGGTCTGATTTGGGACCCACTTCAAGATCATTTCACTTTTTCTCTCAAAGGCTTGACGTCACGTTCAAAGATTTCGAAGCGCTCCATACTATCTGAAGTGGCTCAGATTTATGATCCATTAGGTTTCATTTCACCGGTCACAATTCGCGCAAAACTGCTTATGCAAGAGTTGTGGTTGCAAAAATTCAATTGGGACGACACACTTCCTTTGTCTATCTCTAAGAAATGGGTCGAATTCAAACATGAGTTGTCCGCTTTGGATAAGGTTGTTATTCCAAGGTGGGTTCAGACACTGGGAACCTCTACGTGTGAGCTCCACGGGTTCTCAGATGCCTCTCAACTCGCTATGTCAGCTGTCGTTTATCTCAAAGTCACCTCGCTGTCCGGTACACATCACACATCTCTTCTTTGCGCAAAGACAAAAGTCGCACCTCTGAAACACCTCACTATCCCGAGGCTGGAACTCGCTGCAGCACTTCTTTTATCTCGACTAATTTCACACGTTCACGCCACATTAGAGTTGAATTTCACTTCCGTGTACCTATGGACAGATTCTTTAGTCACACTCGCATGGATCAGATCTCACCCGTCTAAGTGGAAAGATTTTGTCAGGAACAGAGTTACTCAAATTCTAGAGTTAACTTCATCTTTCGAATGGCTTCATGTTCCTGGGAAGTCTAACCCAGCGGATTGCACTTCGCGAGGCACCTCCACGCAAAATCTTCTCGACCACTCGCTATGGTGGACGGGACCACCATGGTTGTCCAAATCCACACTTCATTGGCCTGCTCAGCCGACCACTTTCGACGACGTTCCCAGCCACGAAGCTCGTCCAGGAATTTCACATGTCATGACGACTTCAATGAGCAATAATCAATGGGACCTTGTTTCACGGTATTCAACTTTCATGAAACTTCTGCGAGTCACGGCCACTATCATGAAATCATGCGATCGCTTTCAACGAATACCAAGGTCGCCATCAGACAACTTAATTTCCCCGGGTGATTTGGACAGAGCGAACCAGTACTGGGTTCGTTCAACGCAGCAAGCATACTTCACACCAGAGTTAAAACTGATCATTTCAAATCAACGTCTACCTCCACACCACGTAATGAGCAAGCTCGCCGCTTTCATTGATGCCAATGGCATCTTGAGAGTAGGCGGCCGGCTTGAGAATTCAATTCTGGACTCTGCTGGGAAACATCCAGCAATACTGCCACGTCACTCGCCATTATCCACACTTATCATTGACCACTTTCACAAAAGAACATTTCATGGAGGAACTCAACTGACACTCGCAGAAATCAGACGTCAGTATTGGATAATTGGTGGAAGGGCCCCAATACGATCACACATCCTCAAGTGTGTCCGTTGTGCACGACAGCGGGGAATTCGTGCACAGCAACTTATGGGTCAACTTCCAACTTCACGCGTAACACCGTCAAGACCTTTCCAACATACCGGAGTAGACTATGCTGGTCCACTCACCGTAAAATCGTGGAAAGGGAGAGGCTCCAAGAAACACAAAGCTTGGCTTTGCCTCTTCACCTGCATGACCACTTCAGCTGTTCACCTAGAAGTGGTAACGGATTATGCCACAGATGGATTCATTACGGCATACCGGAGGTTCACGTCACGAAGAGGAATCTGCCAAGCTCTCTATTCAGATTGTGGGACTAATTTCATTGGAGCAGATGCTGAATTAAAGAAATTATTTACTCAATCATCTCGAGAACATCAACATATTGCAAACATCATTGTCAATGATCAAACTCAGTGGCACTTCAACCCCCCAGGCGCACCTCACATGGGTGGCAAGTGGGAGGCGGTCGTAAAGTCAGTAAAATATCATCTACGACGAACCATGAGTGAGGAATCGCTCACATTAGAAGAACTCACAACCTTGCTCACACAAATTGAGGGTATTCTCAATTCACGACCGCTGGAGCCACTGAGTGACGACCCAGAAGACTTATCAGCTCTGACTCCAGGACACTTCCTTGTCGGGACAGCAATCACAGCCATACCCGAGCCATCGCTCATCGATGTCACAACATCACGACTAAATTCATGGCAATACATCCAGCAAAAACTTCAACAGTTTTGGAAACGATGGTCAACCTCGGTGATCCAACGTCAGCTGGCCACAACTAAGTGGCACCACAAAACAAATGATTTTAAAATTGGTGCCCTGGTGCTCATCTCTGACGAGCGTTTTCCACCCAGTAAGTGGCCACTGGCTAGGATTACTCAACTTCACCCAGGAAAGGATGGATTAACTCGAGTGGTCACCCTCAAAACATCTAGTACCACTCTCACTAGACCAATCACCAAGCTTGCTCTATTGTCAGTTCACATCACACATGAACCACCTCTACCAACATCTGTCAAGATAATCAGCAATACTGTTGCTGATGGCGGGCGGAAATGTTAAGAATTTCAAACTCGTCTTTATCTCCCGCGCTACTCGAGCGCTACACGTCACGCAGCAAGCGCGCTACGCACGCCACGCGGTCGCCACGTGGCGACGTAGCCTACGCAACTTCCGGTGAATATCGATCTCGATCCTTCTAGAAGGTTCGAGAATGTTCTAGAACGTTCGTTCTCACGCGCTCCATGCGCGTCTCCCGGAAGTTGCTTCACTCTCTGTTTGAATCTCGTGCGCGTCGGACGTACCGTAGTGTAGCAGTGATCACGACCACAATCCGATTAATATAATCGGTTCATCGAAGAACGTCAAGAACCACATCGCCTACTAGAAAAGGCAGAACAACTTCAATATCCCGGATCAATAATATCTGAGGACCGAAAACATCACCGGAATTCAACGACGACGTCATACGCGGCCCACGTGGTGCGCATAAGAAGAATTATTTTGAACACTTCACCTCACACAGGTACACTATTTTCCTTTTCATATATTATACTTTTCCTCCGTTTCCTACTTTTTCAACCTTCCGATCTCTATACACTTATTCACCACCCCTTAAAAATTCCGTTGCAGCCTTCACCGTCCAGCGCACAGGAATACCGGAACCACCTTCAGTGCAGCGGTGCCATAGAAGCCTAACCTCACCGGTTAGGTTTCAAAACAGATGTAACATTCTGAACGTCCTATCTCAATCCGTGGCCAAGTTATTAAAGAAAAACGACAGCTACTCAGAGGGCTCCTTTAGGCCCAGCCGCGCGACAGTGGAAGTTCTGCACCAGTAGGGTACCGTACCAGTAGAAACTGTCGCGCCGCCGGGCCTAGCGGAGCCTTCTTATTGGCTGTCGTTTTTCTTTAATAACTCGGCTACGGATTGAGATAGAACATTGAGAATATTACATCCCTATATTAGAATTACCTCAGCTATCACCTGGTTCCGGGTGCGTCCAACTTACTGGGACACCCTGTATAATGGTCACATAAAAGACATCGGACTGGTATCTCCATTTTTTCTGTTGGTGGCTGAGGCTGAAATAAGCGGGATATTATGTGATTGCAATATGATAGGGTGGGGGGGTTAAGCTAAGTTGGGTGAAAGAAGGTGGTTTTAGTCTACTATGTGTGGCGTTTTTACTTTTTGTTCGTCAGTCTGTGTTTGTGCATCCCTTTTTGTTTTCAGGAAACACTGGCATAAGTGTTCGATCATTTCGGTCGTGCGAAATTCTTCTTCAAAAAAGGTACATGGTATTACGGTATTTGCCTCTTCGGCCAGCTCCGTGAACTCCGCAAAACATTCCGTGGTATGGCTTATTATGTTTTTTTGGTTGATGGGGCAGCCGCAAATGAGGCACGGTTCTGAGTGTCTTTTCGACATCTTTTGTTTTTTCCCCTTTGTTTTTTTTAGTATAAGCTGAAGCGGGAATAAGCAAGGGATGATTGCCAATGAGATGCGTGGTGTGGTTTATGATATGTACATAATGGTGAATATGAATTGATATTTTGTGTTTCGAAATTTATTTGCCTGTCTACTTTCATTGTTTATTTGTTACGGGATTATATTAATTTCGCGTTGTGACAGTGTTCTCAACGGTATCATTTGGTGTTCATATTCCGGTGTGTTGTCTGTGATGACAACTACGTTTCTGTGGGGTTTGTTCGGTTCTACGTTTGCTTCTAATATTTGATTGTTTCGCTTTCGAGTTAAACATGTGAGTAGTTTATTTAGATTAAATATGTTGCCAAGGATTGAGAATTTCCAACAGATTCCTGTTATTATTGCCAGGGGCTATTGAGAGTCCTGTGAATTTAAAAATTGTTTCTAATGTTGAGAGTCTGTGATTTAGGGTGTACATTTTTGCAATGTCTTTTGCCTTTGCAATTACCGTTTTCAGTGCTATTTCGTTATGTGTCAAGTCGTTGTTTAGGTTGTTCGATTCTAAGGTTTGTGTAAATGTTTCAGTTTCTGCTAGGATTTGTGTGATATTTATATAATTTGCTGGTTCGATAGATTTTTGCATTATCTCTGTGATATTTAGGATTGTTGTATGAGAAAAGGCTAATTCGTTTATTGAGAATGTTTGTGAATGGTATTAATTTTGCTGTTTCTGTTTTTCCTTTACAGTTCGGATTGATTTTTAGAGTACCGGTGTTTTTTATAATTGAAGTGTATAACTCGTGGTTATTACAAAGGATGTGTAAGTTATCGTTATTAGTGGCGGCGTATATCCAGACATTACTATTTCCAACTCTAGACCAATAGGTTTGTTTTAGTGTTCTGAGTCTTATATCACACGATTCGAGATTATTAAATTGTGGATTTGTTAGTAATTGAATTTCGCATTCTGTATTGCCGTTTACGCGTTGAATCGGTTCGATATGGTTGCAAATGTATATTGTTCCTTGCATTTTACAAGTTTCTAAATTTTGTATATTGAAATAGTATTCGAAATCTTCGGATATTGCTGTATATTGAACGTTTAGTTTAATATAAGCAAATCTTGCACGATTGTTGACTGTCGGCTGTCTCACGAGTATTGATAAGTGCTGGTATAGTTTATATTGTGTGGATTCGAATAGTGGAATTTTTAATACGTATATTAATTTTTCACTTTTGTGGAAAATCGTTACGTCAGATATTTGAATTAGATTTGCCATGTGTTCGGTGTCTAATGGTACTGGAAGTTCTGTATCGGGATTTGATTTTTGGATTTCTTGAGCGCTGAGTAAAATTGGTTTTGAATTTAGGATTTGTGGGTGTATTTGTCCTATTTTCGCGAAAAGAATAGCGTTTATTAGCGTATTTGTATCTAGTTCCAGTTCTGCCAGATCTGTGTCGATTTGTGTTGTATATCCAATTATTTCTTGGTTATTTTGTAATGTTTTTTCTTCTTTTTGGATGTTTGAAAGTACTGAGTTCATCTGTTTCATACTGCGTTTAACTAAGTCTGTCAATGTTGTAATTTGTTTCCGTGTTATGTTGTAGCTTGATTTTATTATGTGGGTTTGGTTGTGTGTTATTTCGGATAATGTCTGAGTATTGTTTGCGAGTGCGCTGATTAGGTTGTATATGTGTTCTCCTTCTTCTGCGTCCAAGGTTCCAAATAGTGCTTTTTGTATTTTGCCAATAAAATCTAATGGGGCTCTTTTTGTTCGGTTGTTGGGTAGAGTTTCTTGTACATGCGGAATTAGTTCTTGTAAAATAGTTTCAGTATTTTGGATTGTTTTGAGCCGTGATTCTATTGTTGCGAGTTCTGTGGTAACCATGCAGTCTGTTTCAAATAAATGGCAATATTGTTGTGTTGCGTGTAAATTTTTGGTGACTTGTAGTCTTCGTGCGGTGAGTCCAACTGTATTGATGTATGTTATAAGTATCCAGGTTGTGTGATGTGTTCTAAATTTTCCTAATGTTTCCGAGTACAGTCCGGGATTTCGGTTTAGTGGTGCGATTCTTAGTGCGTCTTGCATGCTTAACGCGAATGCGTAGCATCTGTAACATATACAAGTTTGACTTTATCTACGTGTACTATTTTCGTTTTGTTATTAGAAATTTTTAGTTTAATATTATTTTTGTCCAGGATTTCTGTTATTTCAAATGGGCCAATATAGTTGCTTTGAAGTTTGCTTGTTTTTGGTTCGCGTATGAGAAATACTAATTGTCCAGGATGAAAATTTGGTGTTTTTACTCGATGGTCGTAGTAACGTTTTGTGCGTTCTTTAAATTTGAGCTGTTTCGCGAATGCTTCTTGTCTTAGCTGCCTTAGTTGTTTGGTCAAGTTAACTAAGTAGTCGTCATATGTCAATAAGATTTCTAATGGTGGAAATTCGGAAGGTGTGCGTGCTTTTTGACCGAATACGAGTTAGTATGGAGTTGTGCCAATTGTTTCGTGAACGCTTGTATTGTATGAGAATGTGGCGAATGTTAACCATTCGTCCCAGTCATTATGTTCGTTAGTATAATGTTTCAAATATTCAACGAGTCCGTGGTACCTGCGTTCGAGAGCTCCTTTTGACTGTGGGTGATACGCTGAAGTTTTATAGTGTTTAATTTGGAAAAGGTTTGTGAATTCTTTAAATGTTTCGGATATAAAATTTCTGCCTTGGTCGGATAATATAGCACGTGGTGCTCCAAATATACAAATGAATTTTGTGGCTAATGCTTTTGCTACATCTACCGATGTTTGTTGTTTTAATGGAACAGCGATGCCGAATTTGCTAAATAAGTCCATTATTGTTAAAATATATTCGTGTCCACGTGATGTTTTCCTGAGAGGTCCGCAGATGTCTATGGCCACTCTAAGAAATGGTTCGGCTGGTGAATCTGTTATAATCATTGGTGCTTTGTCTTTTACTCGTACTAATTTATTTTTTTGGCAGTCGAAACAATGTTTAATATGTTTTTGGATATCTTGTTTCATGTTTTTCCAATAATATTGAGATGCTATTCTGCTGTACGTTTTTTATATTCCTTTATGTCCTCCAATTGCAGATTCGTGTAATTCTTTTATAATTTTTACTCTATCGTCCTGGTGTGGAACGGATAAAATTCCTTCACAAAATGTGATTGATATATTCGATTCTAATGTGAGGATTCGGATGAGGGTTTTGACATTTGTCCATAAGAATGTGTCGGTTATTCCAGGATCTTTAGAGATTGTGCACGACGTGATTTTAAGTTTGTGTAATGTTTCTATTAGTGTGGTGAGGCATTTTTCTACTGTTTCTATGCTTACGGAATCTGTATGATTTTGTTTGCAAACCATCCCAAAATAACATTTTATTCCTCGATGTGTGACTAATATTTCTCCGACTTGTAGTTTACATTGCAATAATTCCTGTTGTTTAATCTTTTTCTTTTCCGTTAAAATTCCCGTTACTACCGTGTTTGTGTCACAGTCAGCTGATATAATATATGTGATATTGTCTTTTTTTGCTAGAAGGTGGTGTTGTGTGATTGTTATATTATTGTTAATTACTTTGTCTTCTGTAATGTTGGTACTTCTTGTTTTAAAGTGTTTTGTCGGTACTTTAATGTTTGTTCTTTGATATTGTGATGGTGTATATGTTTCGTCGTAAGTGTCACTGTCCGTATCGCAAGTTTCGTTGTACTTAGTGGTGTTTTTTGAATGTGTGGGTGTTTGTGTAAATCTGTCGTTCCATTTTGACGTGCCTGGTCGTGGTTCTGGTGTAATCGTTAGGTTTGTTGTGTTTTGCTGTATGTGTGTGGGTGATCGGAAAGTAGGTACGATTTCCGGGGAATAGTGCAATGTGTCGTCGTTGTTTCTGTCTGTTATTTCAGGGTGTTTGTGTTTACTTGGTGGTGACCTGAAATTTGGTTGCACGGATGGTAGTGCAATATTTTGTCCTCCGATGATAGATTTTGAATTTGAGGGGTTTTCTAATTTTTGCATTGCTGGACGTTGTTCGTTCGTTTTCAAGCTGTGATCGGATTCTGCGACGTTATCACGTTGTTCCTCCAATGTGTGCGTCATAGCGGGTATGTCGCTGTGTGCGTGAGCATGTGCGCGTGTGTGTGCGCCTGGGCTTGTAGTTTCCGTTGGAGTTGTAAGTGTGATGTGAGTGCCGTCTGTGTGTTCAGCTACAGCGTTGCTACTTTGTTGTACCGGTGTGTGCGGCATTGCAGGTAATGTGTCGCCGCACAGTGGGCCGAAACGGCGAAAAACGGGACATGGGGTCAAAAAATGAAATTTTCGAAATTTGGAAATCTAATGATTGATTTGTGTTCAGAAATGTGTGCCCCGTATGGAACTCACATTTTTTTTAAATTAACCACCAATAACATTTTAAAAATGAGGTTTAAAGTTGCTAGTCTGCCGCGCAATCGAATATCCGAGCGCGTGAAGCGGTATCTTAAAACGATGATATCATTATGACGGATTTGTTGTTTCTGAATTATAATTACAGTAATCGAAAGAGGAAGGTTCAACGATTACGAACGTTTTCTTGCTTTTGCCTTTTTACAAAAATTGTTACAACGTTGTAACATCCTTAGGGTTTATGGCATGGACGTGACTAACCTGCTATTTTTGAGATTAACATTCAGTACTTTCACTTTCCCGTTTTTTATTGCAACCAAATGTTTCGAGAATTTTAACTTCATAACTTTAACCAGTCTCAATAGCATTGACATGCCATAAACCCCTAAAGCGACTTAACGGTTCATCGAACCAATGCCCAGACCTCGGCAACCCTACACAGCTGCACTACGGACGGACCCTGACGTCAGAGGGAAAAGCCCAAAAAACACCTACGTCACGACAAACACGGAATTTCCCTCCGAAGACGCCAAGGCAAGGTGGGACAGCGACTTCGGGTGTCTTCGGCCTCCAGCACCCCTTCCACCCTCAAACTCATCGACAGGATGATAGCAGGGAAGGGATGATGCAGGAGGGAAATTCGGGACTGAAGGACGAACTTTGGGACAGTTACAAATTGAAACTCGTACCGGACATTCACACTTGAACTTTCAAACAGTACACTTGCACCTCATTTTGAACGTTGTACCTTTTGCACACTAACGAACACGTGACCATTCAGACGAAACTTTGTACATTTGTATATATGTAAGAGTTTTATTTTAATTTGGAGTCTGGGTCTAAGAAAGAGCCGTTGATGCCTATAAAGAGGTGTGGATTTTATTTTAACAAAAAATTTTAAACAATTTAACAAACATAACAAATTAAAGATTAATAATAGTTTTCTAACCTATAAAGAGGAATCGAAAGCGGTGTTCCTTTTTCCCACGTTTTGCTCTGTCTGTTTATCTTGTCCGTCCTCTATCTGTCTAACCGTTGTCTGTCTGCTCCGTCAAGTCTCGCGGTGTCGCAGTCGGTCTGATAGTGGGGGGCCTTGCCCGTGAGCCGTTATAGCAAAGGATTTCTCCTTTACATCCCCCCCCTCCCGGCAGGGGTGTTTAAAAGGCAGGCGGTGCCTGCAGAATTATTATATCTCATTAGGTCCGTTGTATGGAAGGAGTTTAGAGATGTGGTAGTAGTTTGATTCTCGTTTTTTATGTCCGGCGTCTACTTCATAAATAGTGTTTGAGATCTTTTGAATTATCGGAAAGGGGCCCAATCTGATCTCGTCTAGTTTTTTTTCTATTTAATCTTGCTCCATTTTCAACATAAACCAAATCGTTAGCGTTAAGATTAAGGTCTTTTCTGTTTTTATCATATCTTGACTTATTGTATTCGTGGTTCCTTAGGGAGTTTTTATATGCTAGTTCTCTATCGTTAATCAGATTTCTTTTGTTTGATAGTTCTTCTGGTACTATTGGGTCCGCTTTTCCGAATAGTAGATATTCCGGACTGAATCCCGTTCCTGAGTGTTCTGTCCGGTTATATTGGTCTGTACATTCCTCTGCTATCTTTGACCATGCTCGGGACTTTGTTTCATTTATTTTACATCGAATTCGGTTTACAAGTGTCTGATTAAGTCGTTCATTAAGCCCGTTGGAAAATGGACAATTCACTGCTGTAAAGATTAAGTTTATGTTTTGGTTTTTTAAATAGTTTTTAAATGAGTTCGAATTAATCCCACTGTATTGATCAGTGAGCAATGTTCTTATTTGATGTTTGTCTTGAATTTTCTTTAGTAGTTTTATGAAATCTTCAGATGTTTGATTTTTCGATGTCAATATAAACGCGTATCTGGTGAAATGGTCTATCAGAAGGTGCAAGTATCTTTTTGACGATCTGTTTCCCGCGAATCCCCCAATCGTATCCAGAGAAACGATTTCAAATGGTTGCTTTGGTGGGCCAAGTTTGGATAGTAAGCCGTAATGTTTACTTCGGGTTTTGTTTTTGACGCAAATTTCACAGCGTTCGTAAATTTGTTTTGTTATCTTTTCTATATTCGGTAAATAATACGAGTGTCTTAGCTTGTCTATAATTTTGCTTTTACAAATGTGCCCATAATCTTTGTGGATATTCGATATTAGTTGTTTTCCGAATTCTTCTGAAATTATTATTCGCTTTTTTGTTCCTTTTAATTTGTAAAATATTCCGTTTTCGAGGAATGTCTTCTTTGAATTTTCTTGTAAATCTTTGTTTGTACTTTGGTCCTGTGTTATATTTTCAACCGTAATGAAGTTTACTGTTTTTATACATTCTTCTACATTATCTAAGTTTGGGAGAACTGGATTACGTGAAAGACCGTCGGCTTCTACATTTCCCTTTCCAGGTTCGTATTTAATCTGAAAGTCGAATTGGGATAGAAAATGCATCATATCCCCCAATTCTTCATCCGTTCTTGATCGAATATTCTGGCCTTCCAGTGGTTTATGGTCGGTTATAACCACAAATTTTCTTCCAATAAGCCAGTACTGCCAATATTTGATTGCTTCCTGTATGGCTAGACATTCCAAAAATATAGCTTTTTTCTTCTTTTGGTATTTGTTTAACTTTTTTGAAAAGAAAGCTACCGGTTTTAGTTCACCATCTGGTTGTTTTTGTTTTAGTACTGCTCCGATACCGTCTATGCTAGCGTCCGTATAGATAATTGTTGGCGCGTTCATATCATAGATTGCTAATATTGGTTGGGAGCCCAATAGATCCTTTGCTTTCGTAAATGCTCTCTCGCACTCTTGTGTCCATAAAAAGGGGGTATCCTTCCTAAGTAGGTTATGTAGTGGTTCCAAAAGTCGTGCGGAGTCCTCAATATATTTGTGGTAAAAGTTTATTTTCCCAAGAAATTGGCGAATTTTCTTTTGAGTGTCTGGTCTTGGGAATTCTTGAATTGGCCTTAGGTTGTCTCTTAATGGGCGTACTGTGTTCTTCGATATTACATGCCCGAGATACTTTACTTCATTTTTCGCAAAATTGCATTTGACAAATTTTAAGCGAAATCCTTCTTTACGGATGGCCTCTAATAGTCTCTCCAGATGTTCTATATGCTCTTCAAAAGATCTAGAGAAAACAAGAATGTCGTCAATGTAGTTAATACAAAACGAGTTTAAATCATTTCTTCGAATTATATTGCTCAGAATTCGTTGGAATATTGCGGGAGATGTTTTTAGGCCGAATGGTAAACTTTTCCACTGCCAATGGCCCTCCTGCGTCACGAATGCAGTCTTGTATTTGTCTTTAGCTCTCAGAGGAATTGCCCAGAAGGCGGAATTTATGTCCAGTGTAGTGAACCATTCTGCATCCCGTGTTTTACCTATAATCTCCTCTATTAAGGGAAATGGTTGAGGTTCTGAGATAAGTAATTTGTTCAGATCTCGAAAATCGATACACAATCTTGTTTTGGTCCCTTCTTCTCGTTTGTACGCTAGAGTAACTGGAGCTGCAAAAGGAGAACATGATTCTTCGATCAGTCCTGTTTTTAATAGTTCTTTTATTTGGGATTCTATCTCTTTTTGGTCCACTATGGGACATCGGTATGGCTTTTTTGCTATAAATTTATGTTCCATGAGTTTTATATGTGCTTCGTGATCTTTAACTTTACCTACGTCAAATTTATTTCTTGCAAAGGTCGTTTCGTGTTTGTCTATCAGATTTCGAATCCTCTCCTTTTTTTCTTTAGGTAGATGATCTAGTTTTGCTTTGAATAGTCCGATAGGAATGCCTTCATTAAAATTGATTAAATATTCTTGAGTTTCTGTATTTGTATTGGAATATTTTATTTCATCTTCTTTATTTTCCGAATTTATTCTCTGGTAAATTTTTAAATCGTAGTCCTGTTTGAGACAGAAGTTCTTTATTGTGTCGAGACCCAGTAGAATATCATACTCGAAGTTCTCATCATCAACAACAAAGATTTCTATTGTTTTTTCAATTTTGTGAATTTTCATTTTGGTCGATAATCTCCCTGTGAAGTTTTTCTTGCCACCGACGGTTCTGAAGGTAATTCTGTCTTCTTGTGTGCTCAGACCCATTCTTTTTGTAATCTTCGAATTCAGAAGAGTTACATTCGCACCTGGATCGTAAATGCCTTGTATCTTATGGTTATTCAGAAATACCTCTAACGTTATCAGTGGCGGCAAAACTAGTTTTTTTGATCAGTTATAGTTTCGTTCAGTGTGTCTTGGGCCGTTATATTATTTATTGTCCTGATATTCTTCGGTTGTTCGCTTTGTTCCTTCTGTTTTAGTCTACATAATGCTTCTGGGTGAAATCTTCCCGGAAAACCTTTTTTGTCGCAAAATGAGCACGGTTTCCTGTCCGAATTGAAGGACTGTATATGGTTCTTCTGACTAAGGTTTGAGGTTCCTGGATTTGTTCTTGCAATTGTTTTCCTTTTCTGTATTGTGCTCTCCAATTTACGCAATTCTGTTAACAAATCCTCCATTGATGTAATTTTTGTTTTTTCGATCTTATCCTGTATTGTTATTGGTAAGTCGGTCACAATCAAGCTAATTAAAATGTCTGTTGGGAAGTTTTCTCGTACGTTTACTAATAAGTTTTCTTTCCGTAAGGCGTAGTCTATCAGACTGCCCCCAATGTAACGAAAAGAATATGCCTCTCTGTCTTTGTGCCAACCTGTTTCCCGAAAACTATCCAGGAATGCTTTTTTCCATGTATCGAAATCTACATCTAGGCCGATTGTAATTACTTTCGATGAAAACCAATCCTTGGCCGTCCCATCTAGAAATAGGCGTAATATCAAAATTTTATCCTCATCTGTTATGACCTTACACCGTTCGCATTCTTTTTCGAACGTTTGGAGCCAACGTTTTACTGGGAAATTTTTCCCATCGAAGCTATCCAGTATAAAGTCCTCACGTATTTTTCTTAAGTTCTTTTTTGGCGTTGCTTCTGGCACTTCTTCTCTTTTTGTAGCAAGGGCTATTTGTTGTAGCAAGGTAGCTATATTCTCTTCATTTTCTTTCTTCGTAGTTTTCATATTATACTCAGGGGTATTTGTTGCTTGTAAGTAAATATCTTTGTATGCAATATCTCCTTCGGCATCGCTATATAGTGCCGCTGTCTCTGGTGGTAGTGTAAGTGTAAAAGTACGGTAAGCTCCTCTAGTTTTCATAGCGGCTAAGACCGTTCTTACCTTGGCTATTGCATAGATCTCCGGATGTTTGCTAATATTTTGTTGTTCCGCTGGAAATTCATAATATAGTTCGCTACCAACCGGTTGGATCCATTTCAGCTTACACACGCTCGTTTTCTTATCTGCTGCTTCCTCCACGATCGCGTAGAAGCGAAATTGAGCAGTCATCGTGTAGAGGTTAAGCTTTCGATTTGTAAGAGTTTTATTTTAATTTGGAGTCTGGGTCTAAGAAAGAGCCGTTGATGCCTATAAAGAGGTGTGGATTTTATTTTAACAAAAAATTTTAAACAATTTAACAAACATAACAAATTAAAGATTAATAATAGTTTTCTAACCTATAAAGAGGAATCGAAAGCGGTGTTCCTTTTTCCCACGTTTTGCTCTGTCTGTTTATCTTGTCCGTCCTCTATCTGTCTAACCGTTGTCTGTCTGCTCCGTCAAGTCTCGCGGTGTCGCAGTCGGTCTGATAGTGGGGGGCCTTGCCCGTGAGCCGTTATAGCAAAGGATTTCTCCTTTACATATATTGTACATTTTGTAAATAAATCTGTGGCAGCTCCTAACGCTGCAATATCCGAGCGTTCACAGTACAAAAAAAACATACAGTCCACTATTCATTTGACCTGAACGCTCAACCAAAAATTGTGTCTGGAAAACGTGTATAAAGACACGAGCTATCGGGAAACCATTATCCAAATATTCACTTGGACTTTTAAAAAAAGTCTCAAAAGATCGCGGGGTTTAACTTACACCTCTGTATTCTGCGTTTCTTCTAGTTTAATACCCTGTAAAAATCTCATCCGTCCGGGTCCGTATGCGGAAATGATTAAACATTAATTATTGCGCTATGAGCGCGCCGATGCCACGGAATCCAGTATTCGAGCGCTAACGCGATATCTGAAAGCGGTGAATAGTTCCAGCATAAACATTTTTTAAGCGCTCTGCCAACAGAAATAATAAATAATGCTTGACAATTTGCGTAAAATAGAAACAGTCCTTACCTTAAAGTGCTCTCAAATATCCGCAAAAAAGGTAATACCAGAATCTGTAAAATAAATGTAGTATATCCTGAAACAGGAAAAAATACTTTCACTAGTACTTTTGACAGTATTGACTTTTCACGCGTTGCACTTCGTTTTTTGATTTATTCTACAATTCATCGAAGTCTTTATTTTGATACACAACGATATCTGTTACATTGTATTCGATAAGACAAACGAAGTTTAATGCTCAACGATCTTTCTGTCTGGCTGGTAGAATCTAGCTGTGTTGCTTGAATAAAAGAGCGTACTATTTGTAAGGTACAGATTTTTAAAATAATAGACAAATAAAACAGGCAAAGTGTTCGTGGGAGTGTCAAATTAAATTAATCCGGATAAGTGCCTTCGTGAAAGTGTCAAATTACATTAGAATGGAATTGAAAACGAACAGAGACGTTTTTTCTTTCAAAGGCGGTTAGGTAAAGGACATTTTCAGAAGTTTGAAACGTTGGAGTGCGCCATAATTAGTAAATTAAATGTCACGTCATGCGAGGAGAAAAAGAAATTAACGGTGTCATTGCGTAAACTTATCCGCGCGTTATATGTTCGGTAGAAGGAGTGTTCGTACAATGAACCACGATTTTTAATAAAGGAGAAATCGTGGTTGGATAAAAAATTAATTTTTCCTGTATCTGAATAAACAGGAAATAAAAAAGATTTCGACAACTTGTCAAGGAGACAGATGAATAGAAGAACGAAATCAATTCGAGATAGATAGATAGATAGGTAAGTTTATTGGCGTTCTAGGGATAGTCCCTTTAACCCTTTCAGCGCTATGAACCCATATATGCGTTCTCACACAACCATTCGTTTTTGGCTATGAACCCACATATGCGTTTTCGCATAACCATTCTTTTTAGGCTATGAACCCATATATGCGTTTTCGCGCAACCATTCAGTTTAGGTTATGAACCCACATATGCGTTCTCGCGCAACCATTCAGTTTAGGTTATGAACCCACATATGCGTTCTCGCGCAACCATTCAATCGAAAAGGGAATCGATAAACGAATATATGTGACTGGGGCCTGTGAGCCTTTATAGATATAACAAAAGGTTTCTGTGCAATCGTTTATCAATATTGTTAATTAAATTTGTGTGTGCATTCATTGCGCATAAGCTAACATATCGCTACCTAATACTTTTGAAGGTTATAAGTACTGCTACTTTACTTTTTCGTTTTAAAATTTAATTTTAAATTACCCTTAAAATGTCTGAGAATGAGTTTGAACATATTAGTAACAGTGATAGTGGCATGTCCTATGAACATGACATTGAAACAGTTGAAATTAAAACACCAAGATCAAGCAAGACCAAGAAATTACGAATAAACAGTGACACAAGCGGTGAGAATCAACACAATAGGTTGGATGTTAGAACAAAAATAATCAAACCTTTTTTTGTAGCTTCTGAAATAGAAGAGAGAGTTCCATTAAATAAGCGAAGCAGAAGACATCTTCGAATATTTAGCACATCTTCTGAAGAGGACGAAGATCTACAGGAAAATGTTAATTCGATATCTAATTATACGGCAGAAAACTATTCATGGTCTAAGAAATATTTTGCATCAAAATTATATGATTTTGATGAATCAAATTCGGGGATAAGGGGACACTTATCGGAAATATCCACTGCTTTGGATGCGTTTAAAATATTTTTCTCAGAAGAATTAATTACTGGAATTTGCGAGAAAACAAATAATTTTCATAAAAATCTGGCGCAAACTAAAATTCATGCAGTTCATTCACGCGTAAATAACTGGACAGATACTTCACCTTCGGAAATATATTTATTTATTGCTATTACTATGCTAATGTCCAGAATTAAAAAAACATCTATAAGAGAATATTGGTCTACCGATAAAGTTACAAAAACTGAAATTTTTTCAAAACTAATGAGCAGAGTTAGGTATGAATCATTGCTGAAAATGCTACATTTTAATGATGACAATAATATGAGCTCGAATGATCCGTTGATAAAGATAAGACCAGTGGTTACTAAACTTAGAAACTCATTTTCTAAATCATTTTATCCATATAAATATTTATGCATAGACGAAAGTCTTTTGCTTTATAAAGGAAGACTCTTCTTTAAACAATATATCCCAACAAAGAGGAGTAGATTTGGCATTAAGTCATTCATTATTTGTGATTGTAAAACCGGCTATATACTAGACTTCATAATTTATTCTGGAAAAAATAGTGATGTCACTGAGGAAGTTCCATCAATTGGACAATCTGGAAACATTACTTTGACACTTTTGAAATCATACCTAGGAAAAGGACATACACTTATAACTGACAATTGGTACACGAGTCCGCACTTATACAATCTATTACACGAAAAGGAAAAAACAAATGCCTTTGGAACTGTGCGACAAAATAGGAAAGATATGCCAAAAATGGAAGAAAAATTAAAAGGCGGAGAATGTGTAAGTCGATCGACACACAATCTATTGGCGTTAAAATGGCGGGATAAAAAAGATGTATGGATGCTATCCACCTCACATTCTAATGATTTCGTTGAAACAAAAAAAATAAATTATCAAACTGGCGAACCAAAGCGAAAACCAAAGTGTGTAGCAGACTACAATGCCTTGATGGGCGCAGTTGATAAAATCGATATGACTTTGAGTTCGCTTCACTGCGTTCGCAAAAGCACAAGGTGGTATAAAAAATATTTCTTCCATCTCTTAGACCTCGCCATATATAATGCGTACATTCTCCATAAAGATACTAATGACAAAATTGTAACATTTGAAAAATTCCACCTGCGACTTATAAAAGATATTTTGAGAGAATACCCACCAGATAGAGTAGAGACTAAAGGAGGAAGAAGTCATTCGGACAACCTCCCATTCCGATTAACAGAGAGGCATTTCCTTAGTTCCTGCGTAACTAATGAAAGTAGAAAACATTCTTCACGACGCAGATGCGTTGTTTGTACAAAAAATAATCGAAGAACTGACTCGCGTTACGAGTGCAAGAAATGTAACGTTGGCTTGTGCATTGAACCATGTTTTGAGCGTTATCACACAATACAAAATTATTAAATTTAAAAATTTAAAAGGTGCAATTTACTACTATTATATTGTTAGTGTCATGAAATAAATGATTATTAAGGGTTTGAGGTCACCACATAATTTATTTTAATTATTTTTTCGTACGGAGTTGACAGTCCACGGCGCACGCTTAACGCCGACAACGTCTGCTCTTTCTTAAAAAGTACTCAGTCCACGGTGAGCTGTCTCGTACAGAGTGGGCAGTCTACGGCGCACGCTTAACGTCTGGCAACTCAGCGCTCAAAGGGTTAAGAACGATGAACGAAGAGAAATAGAAAAAAGAACAGTGGGTACTCTAACATTTAGTTAATAAACTTAAAACTAAACTTAAAATTAAACTTAAAATTAAACTTAAAATTAAACTTAAAATTAAACTTAAAATTAAACCTAAAATTACATTTAGATTAAGGTGCAGCTGGAAATAATCATAGGGATTTAGGCAGAGAATAGAGAAGATGCGAAAGTAAACAAGAAGAACAGAGACAACTGCAGATAAAGATAGAAAGAAAAGGAAAGCTGGAGAGAGGAGTGAGAAGCAGAGAGCAAATATAAACAGCAGCAGTGCCAGGGCTGGTTAGGGGGAAAGAGAGAGTAGGTGGTCAAATAGCAGTCGCCTAAACGCCTCACGCGTTCGGCAGGAACGAACAGCCAATGGGAGGCTGTTCCACAGGCGCACTCCCGCAACTGCAATAGATTTGCCCTTAATTACAGTGCGGTGCCTAGGAAGAGATATGTATACGGCTGAAGAAATAATATATGCCGCAAAAATGAAAGCAAAGACGGAAAAGAAGCAAGATATAAAAAAAATTTTAGATTATTTATTAAAACATCCTGAAGAAGCATGCAATGTGCGAAAATTCTGCGAGAAGAAATAGGAAAGGAAAATTTACTCCGCGGAAAAAGCATTAGGCATTGTTACGTCCTTGAAATTATCGAAATTTCAATATATGTGCCTAAGGAAAGCAGCCATAGAAGAGGGAATGCATATATATCCTACGTATCATCGTATACAGGAGGCTAAACTACAATGCTATCCTGAGAATTGGGCTATAGTAATCGATGAGAAAGGTGGAAAAATAGAACTGCAAGCCTTATTAGACCACACAGTGTCCAGAATACTGCTAGCAGCAAAAATTGAAGATTTGAATGAAAGGAAAAATCTAATGCTTCTGAGCAAATGGGGCTGTGATGGTGCACTTGGCCAAACTGTATATAAACAGCAATACATGTATATAAATGACACTAATCTTGATGAATCAAGTATGTTCTTGTCTACTATTGTTCCAATTAAATTGTACAATACTGACACAAATGACGTTATTTGGAAAAATGACCGCACTTCATCCACACGATTTTGCCGCCCAATATGTTTCACATTTGCAAAGGAAACCACGGACCTAATAAAGGATTTCGTAAAAGACATGGAAAGTCAAATTTCCAAAATAAATCCATCCTTATACGCAGGACACAAAATTACGCACCAATTATTTATGACAATGGTAGACGGAAAGGTGTGCAACGCATTAGCAGGGACAAGCTCAATGAGATGTTACATATGTAAAGCAAAGCCGACCGAAATGAACCAATTGGAACTCATCTCCACGAAGCAGCCAATAGAAGAATATTACAAATTTGGCCTGAGTTCATTACATGCGTGGATCCGCAGCTTCGAGTGCTTATTGCATATTGCATATAATCTGGACTTTAAGAAATGGTCGGCCAGTAATCCGGAATATAAAATGCTACAGCTGGAACGCAAGAAGAAAATACAGACAGATTTCTGCAAAGAAGTGGGCATCAACATCGATGTTGTGAAACAAGGAGCTGGGACGAGCAACGACGGAAATACTGCAAGAAGATTCTTTGAAAATCCCGAGAAAACAGCGAGAATTACAGGTTTAGAGGAATCCCTGATTTATCGGTTCGCCGTCATGCCTCAAGCCATTGCATGTGGCGAGCAAATAGACGGAAAAAAGTTTGGCCAGTATACAGACGCAACTGCTCATCTTTACGTAGAAAAGTATGGATGGTACTACATGCCTGTTACCGTACATAAAATTTTAATGCACGGAGAGCAAATAATTGAGAATTCGGTACTTCCGATTGGCCAACTCTCCGAAGAAGCCCAAGAGGCGCGTAATAAAGATTTTAGGATTTATCGTGAGCATCATTCCCGGAAATTTTGTAGGACTGCTACAAACGAGGACATTTTACACAATTTGTTAATTTCCTCCGACCCGTACGTATCGTCGATTCGGCCGTATTTAAGAACTAAAGACAAGCGCAATTTATTTCCCGAAACATGAAGTCTATTACGGATAACGGATGTTTAAAACAGTGATGAAGATGAGAAAACCGTAGAGAATTTGGTGGAACGTATGAAACTTGTAGATGAAGATAGTAATGAAGACCAAGTGTAATATGTGAAAAAGTGAACAGTGTCATAAGTGAATAGTGAAAATATTGTTTCTTTTTTCAGAATATATTATATTTCTTTTTCAGAATGTAATGTTACCATATTGCAGATATTTGAGAGCATTTCAGGGTAAGGACTGTTTCAATATTTCGCCAATTATAGAGCATTATTTATTATTTCTGTTTGCAGGGCGCTTAAAAAATGTTTATGCTTATATGGACTTATATAATGTATAGGCGTTAATATTTACTTTAAGTTCTCTGTAATTTACTACATAATATACTGATGTCTAGAAATATTCTTGTCAAAGATGTAAGAACTATTCACCGCTTACAGATATCGCGTTAGCGCTCGAATACTGGATTCCGTGGCATCGGCGCGCTCGCAGCGCAATAATTAATGTTTAATCATTTCCACAGACGGACCCGGACGGATGAGATTTTTACAGGGTAGTAAACTAGAAGAAACGCAGAATACATTGGTGTAAGTTAAACCCCGCGATCTTTTGAGACTTTTTTTAAAAGTCCAAGTGAATATTTGAATAATGGTTTCCCGATAGCTCGTGTCTTTATACATGTTTTTCAGACACAATTTTTGTAAAAAGGCAAAAGCAAGAAAACATTCGTAATCGTTGAACCTTCCTCTTTCGATTACTGCAATTATAATTCGGAAACAACAAATCCGTCATAATGATATCATCGTTTTAAGATACCGCTTCACGCGCTCGGATATTCGATTGCGCGGCAGACTCGCAACTTTAAACCTCATTTTTAAAATGTTATTGGTGGTTAATTAAAAAAATAGTGAGATCCATACGGGCCACACATTTCTGAACACAAATCAATCATTAGATTTCCAAATTTCGAAAATTTCATTTTTTGACCCCATGTCCCATTTTTCGCCGTTTCGGGCCACTGTGCGCCGTGGGCGTGTACGTGTGCGTCTGCGGAATGCTCGTGTCCCGGTGTGCGTTTAAAGGTCGCATGTGAAATGCGCTCGACGTATGTTCCGTCAGCTGATTTATTCCTGAGTGTTTCTGCGTATCGCAGATTTTCTGTTATTCCTTCCCTTTGATTTTCCCGATTTTTCTGTGAGTTTTTACGTGTCCTGGGTATCTTGCGTTTGGTCTGCTTTTCCGTATCCTGGTCCGATGTGTCAATTGTGCGTTTCCTGGTCGTTTTTCCGTGTGACGGTCCGGCTTCGTCTTCTGAAGGTGACGATTCGCAATTGCTGTCGTCAATTGCGGAGGTGTTTTTGACTTCTGTCCTCTCCTCTTGTGTCTCGTGGTCGTTACGTTGTGAAGGTGTCTCTAATTGTACATTTGTATCTGTATTTGTGTCTGTATCGGTACATGATTCCTTTTCTGGTTCTCTTTCGTGTACATGAATTATTTTATCCGGTGCCGGGTTTTCAGAGGATTCGTCAGAAGTTGAAGGTCTACGTGTTTTGGGTTGATGAAACTGTTTAAATTTTTTTGATTCCTGTTTTTCCGAATTATCTGATGAACTTTCTCTGGGCCTGATGGGCATATTTGTGCTGGATTTCGGGATAACGCGTCTGCGACTACATTTAATTTTCCCGGTTGGTGACGAATTTCGAAATCGTAGTCATTTAGTATAGTTTGTCATCGTTGTAATTGTTGTGGGGGTTTGTCTTTGTTTTTTAAAAATGTTAATGCTCTGTTGTCGGTAACTAGTGTGAAATGCTGTCCGTATAAATATGGTCGAAAGTGTTTTAGTGAATTAACCATGACTAATAATTCTTTTCGCATTGGGTCGTATGATTGTTCCGATGTCGCGAGAGTTTCCGAGTAAAATGCTACTGGGTGATTGAATCCTTCATGTTGCTGACTGAGAACTGCGCCTATAGCGTAATCTGATGCGTCGGTTGTTACGGTAAATGGTTTTGTGAAGTCCGGATAGCGTAGAATAGGCCGTTCCATAATTTTCTGCTTTATGTAATCAAATGCGTTCTGTGCGTCGTCGGTCCATTTGAATTCTGTTGTTTTTTGTAATAAATTCGTCATTGGTTTTGTGATTTTTGCATAATTTTGAATAAATCGTCTGTAGCATCCAGCGAGATCAAGAAATTGTCGAACATTTTTTTTATCTTTTGGAACTGGGAAATTTTTTACTGAGGTAATTATTGTCGAATTTGGTTTTACTCCGTGCTCTGTAATTGAATAACCAAAATACGTAACTTCCCGTCTTAAAAATTGGCACTTGTTTGTCAATCAAGAGACAAGGTCTTGTCTCGGGCCAAGTACGAGAGAAGACTCTTGACTCTATTCCGGAAAGATTAGATCGGGGTTTTCGGGGTATTCAAACGACATGAAAGCGGCAAATTTCCCCAAAAGTGCGATGATTTTCTTAGAGGCAGCGTCGAGACGAGTCGATTGAGACTAATTACAAAAACATTGGTCCACCCAGTAACGAGATATTTGATGTCAAAAGTACGTCTTTTTTATGTAATAAGTCGTCTACTTCGTCTTTTCCAGTGTCACACTTTCCACTATGCGAGTTCTGTCGGAGTCAAACCGAACTAACAGATTTTCATACCATGCGACGATAATTTTTCTGTCGGTAATGTAGATTTTTATATGTAATCTGTTGGAGACATGCAGGAAAAATCAAGAAACAAGGTCTTGTCTCTGGCCAAGTACAATCAACAGCATAAATGGTTTCATTGCGGGGTACGGGGTGCGCGCGGGTATCCACATCTGTTAATGCTTGTTTTACCTAGGTGATTTTCGTGCCCTCTCTTTCTAATAATTCATTTCTCTCTCTGACGTGTGTCGCAACATAGTAACAAGTGATAACAACTACTTCATCTCTTTCTTTTCGTCGCTCCGCCGCACTCATTCTATCGAGGCACACGCACTTAGGTCCGATAGGCATGTGTGAGAGCGCGAT
Organism: Mimumesa dahlbomi; assembly: GCA_917499265.3. Classification (NCBI taxonomy): domain Eukaryota; kingdom Metazoa; phylum Arthropoda; class Insecta; order Hymenoptera; family Crabronidae; genus Mimumesa; species Mimumesa dahlbomi. The sequence goes on along the minus strand of OU824118.1, from coordinate 335,183 downwards.
CGTCAATCGAGGAAGGCATCAAACGCAGTTTTCGCCATGGTCTGAATTTTTCTTGTATAAGAGACTCGCTTTCCTTTATCTGCTGTCGCGCTCGCACTCCGATCGCGGCTCACAGACGATGGCCGAGCTCACAAACATGTGTCGGTGCGCCTTGGTCGTACTCGATCGTTCATTCGCATTCTTTTGGACATTTCGAATTATTTTATCGGACATTAATATTTCTTGCTAATTTTTGATCCCTATGATAGAATTTTCAATAAATTGATATAGTATGACAATTATATGTTTTTCAATTATTTATTTAAAGTTACAATATTGTCTCGGTAAATAAGGAATAAATTTCGCGAAATATTGAATTCTGGAGATTAATATAATGCGAAATGAATGAATAAGAAACATCTAATTATAATTCCATTTCTATTTAATTAAAATTCAGTGACACAGTAGGATCAAATATTGGACATAAGTGTTAAATGCCCGATAAAATGTTAGAAAAATGTTTCGAATAAAATGAAATGTCGCCGCGGCCGGCAAAGACAAACCGTCGCACTTGCTCTCGGCGATCGTAGTCTGAGCACTGCGAGCGCGACAGACAGAACGAAGAAAAGAAAGGCTCTTATGCAAGACAAATTCGGACGATGATGAATTCCGCATTGATACCTTTCTCTATCGTCAAACGTGCTATCCCACATGCTTGCTCGGCCCACGTTCGTGTGTTTGTCTAGCGCGAGCACGACTGAGCGACAGAAAGATAGAGACAAAGTATGCAGTCGAATGTATTGTTGTTGATATCCCGAGCCATAGTACGCCACAATGAGAACGAATTATACGAAAGATAGAGAAAGAAAGACACCTTCGTGATGCACGCATTAGTACGTAATTCAGAAAATATCCAACTGTTATCAATAATTTATACATTTAACATAATGGTTGCTTAAATTGTTATAAACAGGTATTTTGTTTCTAGAACTTCGATACATGTCAAAGCGTCTATTCCTTCACATCATCGTATATCATCATCATATCACCATATTAATCAGATCCGTTTATTCCTTGATTTTCGTACATTCCTTTATTCCTTCATTCCTGTATTCCCTTATTTATGCCTTGATACCTGCATTCCCTTATTCTTTAAAAACATTATTTCTTTAAAAACAAGTATTTTAATAAAACCATTACTATACTTAACAATATTCTACGAATGAAGTGAAATCAGTAAAAAGCATCAAAAATGCAAAGGTATAGGCCAAGTACAAGAGGATGTGACTTTGGAATAGCTTTCTTGTTAACATAAACTTGATTATACGATGTATTTGAAATTGTAACGGTACTTCCTGCTGAAGACCACTGTCCACGAGGAAGGACCTTACTTATAAATAGGTTCGGGGCAAGTCGATAAAGAATCTTTGAAACTTTTAACGCTAAACCTGAGATTTATTCATATTCTCTTAAGAACTAACTATACAAGTCCTTACGTAACCTATTCTATCACGCACTCCTACACTTTTCCATACAATTCACGCGATCTTATTCTGACATATCCTCTTAAATCTAATTTCCTATTCTATCGCCATATGTACACACAAAAATTGTTCTAATCTACCTCTTAAAGTTATTCGCGGACACTCTCACTCGCACACACACTCTCTCGTACAGCAGATCGCTCGCCGTGTTTACACTTTGTCTCTCTCACACTCGTTGTCACCACCGTCTCACTCACACTCGTCTTAATCTAGTTATGGCTTTAAATGCCTAATCTCGAAATAATACTGTTCTCGTTCCCATGCAGTTGCTCAATTTTTGGGAAATTAGCGAAAGAATTTGAGATCAGGGTCTGGCTCTGATTGTCCAACCGGTACTCGTTATGGACAGATTTTGTGGAGTGATGGGACGTTCAATTGAGATAGTCCACGCTCTAAGATGTCGTGGGGTTACTCCTCTCGAACGGGGTTCCCTCATTGAGATAGTCCACGCTCTAAATTGTCGTGGGGTTACTCCTCTGAGTGTTGTGGTATTTGTATGAATGTATCAATAATATTATATGAAAGTCGGATTGCGTGATTGCGAAGTGTGAATGAAAAGTGTTTAGACGACTGTCATGAGCGAGCGAGGAATGTTTGTATCGAGTGACTGCGTGAGGTGCGAGAAAAGTGTGTTTATATCGTGTGACAGTTTTTCGGTTGGATGTATCGAGTGACTCTTTGTGCGTGGATCTAGGAAGAATGCATGGTGACCCGTGACCGAAAAGTCGGCACGTGGCAAGAGTGTGTGTATGCGTGTGAAAATGAATGAGGGATGAAACAGTGTGAATGCGAGTTTTCGTGAAGCGAAGAGCGTGTCTGAGACGACAGAACGAAATCGGGAGTCGAAGAGGAGAATTGGTTGCGAGGAGTTGCGAGGAGTTGCGAGGAGTGTTATTTTATTGCGAGGAGTTTTTATTGCGAGGAGTTTTTATTGCGAGGAGACTGTGATCGGGAGTTAAAGATTAATTATTTAGTAATAAACACTTTTTTACACTATCAACAAACAACATCTTGTTTCCACCACGAAATATCCCACAAAATTGGGGGCTCGTCCGGGATATTGTGACAATATTCGTCAGGGATATTGTTAAAGCCACGTGGTGCGGTAGTGTAAAAAGTGCGCGGTGAGAACAGTTTATTTTGAGGAACAGTTTTAAAAGTGTGCGGTAAAACGAAATCTAGTTCGTGTGGGTGAAGTGCTATGTGCGAACCTGCTAGAGTTGCAGTGAATTTCAAGGTCGTTGATCTAAAAGAAAAATTAAAATCGTTGGGTCTTAAGACGGCGGGCACGAAGACCGAATTAATCTGTCGATTAAACGAAGCAGATCCATCGGGAGCTTGGATGATTGATTCTGAAGAAAACGACACAGCGGATTCCATGGAGGAAGTCTTTGAGGAAGCGAACGCTGCAGCGACGAGTGAAAGATCAAGGGCGGAATTGCTGCGAGAAACGGACCTTCTACGGAGAGAGAAAGAGGTAATGCGACGGGAATTGGAGATGTTTAAAAATATGCAAACGTTACGCATCGACGGTCCAGGACCAAGAACGACGAGTGATACTACGGGAGAAGCAGCAAGAAACGGAAACATGGAAAGGATTTTTCCGACGGCAGCGACAACAGCGGTTGTGACAGAGAGGGTGCCGACGGCAGCGGTTACCGACCTGCTGGGCTATTTTGACGGCCGCAGTGACCTGTTTCCCGTCTGGAGAGCGCAGGTGGAATACTTGACGAGGACGTATCACCTATCAGAGGATTCGACGAAAATAATGATCGTGCAAAGACTGAAGGGCAGAGCGTTGGAATGGTTCCATTCGAGACAGGAACATTTGTATATGTCGGTGGATGAATTTTTGCAAGAACTTGGTCGTATGTACTATCGGCAGGCAAGTAAATTAACAATGAGGAAGCAATTCGAGGAGCGTACGTGGAAACGGGAGGAATCGTTTTCTGATTATTTCCACGATAAAATTGTGCTGGCAAATCGTCTGGGTTTAGAGGAAGAAGAACTGGTGGAATATGTAATTGCCGGAATCCCAGATCCGTTGTTGAGGGATCAGGCGTGTGTTTATGGTCACCAAACGAGGGAATCCCTATTGAGGGCGTTCGAAAAAATTGACCTGCGGACACGGCAGTACGCAGGTAGTGGGCAGCGGCAGTCCGGAGGAGCGTGGCAGGCCAAAGGACAATGGCAGAACAGCGGACAGCAAACGACCGAGGCACCGCGCAGGGACAACTGGCAGCGGTCAAGCGGCGGACAGTGGCGGACCAGCGGGCAGCACCCAGGGGTGGACAGCGGGGTGCAAAGGTTTCCAAGGCGAGAACAACAAAGGGACGTAAGACGTTGTTTCTTTTGCGGTGCGAACGATCATATAGGGTTTGCATGCCCTTTTAAAACGAGAGGCGTCAAGTGTTTCGAATGTCATGATTTCGGACACATTGCGGCGACATGTCCTAAAAAACAGGAAAAATCAAATGAAACGTGTAGCATTTTTCGATACGGTCGCGGAAAGAATTACAAAATTGTTGAAATGAATGGTCAATCGGTACCAGCTTTATTAGATACGGGCAGCGATGTTTCGTTAATGCGTGCGGAACAATATATTAAAATCGGATCGCCGAAATTATTACGTAAAGAGATTAAAATCCGAGGTTTAGGCAATACAGAAAACAAAACTATTGGTGAATTTTCAGCTAACATCGAAGTAGACGGCAATTCTTTTCCGATTGTAATAAATGTAATTCCAGATACATTAATGACGCATAAACTTGTCATAGGAACTGATTTTATTGATACAGTTAATGTTACGATAAATGAGGGTAAAATTTCGATACAGAAACCAGATTCTTTGAACACAATTTGTATTGCAGAAATTTACACAATAGATCGCATTCACGAGGTAGATATAGTCGATTCGTCTCACATTTTGAATATTAAAGAAACCGAAGAAAAACATATTTGTGAAAATAAGACTGAAAAGGTACGCGAGGTCGATGATATAGACAATTTAATACTTAAAGTAGATGGAATAAATTGTATACGAAGTCTGGAATGTATTGATGATCACAAAGTACAAGAGTCAATTGAATGCATGAGTCCGGTAATACTAGCTGAGAAAAAACGTGGCGTGCAAGAAGATCATTTTGATGCCGTAAATATGCGTGAAGTGTCTATTGACGAAATTCGGGAGGATCGTTCGAAGCATGGTTTAGAAAGCGGACAATTGCGTTTGTCCGAGCGAGATATGAATGCACTTGAAAAATTGTCCGAGCCGAAAGCAGTGCGACCGATAAAAACTTGTTTAGTGGTAAAACATGAAGATCTTGTGAGTGAATATTTGAGAAAAATAATTTATCGTTCTGTTATACCGTGGCTGATATCTTATTTAATAGAGAGAAATATTAAATTCATGCGTGGCGAGAAAGAGAGAAATATTTACTTGAACGATGTACTTAGTGATGCGCGTGTGATAGATTTATTGTGTAGAAAGAGTGCAGAGACGCACTCGCGTACAGTTGTGAGTGTATATGGATGTGATTTAATATTTTTACGAAGTTGTAATAGAGACAAAGTGTTTTATCATGTATCTTGTGCGAGCGGTAAGAAAGCGCTGGTTGAAACGAGCCATGCGAGTAAATTAGAGGTAAATAGAATTATTAATGTTTTAAGTAAAGGTAAGTTATTTAAGTTAGAGATGCAATTTAAGATTATAAAGGATTACGATATTTTTGTATTAGTGCGTAGTAATCGAGATTTGTATGTGCGAATAATCGATAGAGGTCGATTGAATTAAGTTGTAGGTAAAATGGATAAGAATAGTCGGACTTGTTTAATTATAGTGTAACGTTAGTATTTTTGTTTCATTTATATCTAGACTGTTATTACGTAGAGTAAACGTATTGCGTGGAAAATTTGAAAATCATTTGAGTTGAGAATAGTGGGTTATGCGTGATTGGCGATGCAGACATATGGGGTCATATGTCCAGTCAGGATGGGCGAGTGTGGTATTTGTATGAATGTATCAATAATATTATATGAAAGTCGGATTGCGTGATTGCGAAGTGTGAATGAAAAGTGTTTAGACGACTGTCATGAGCGAGCGAGGAATGTTTGTATCGAGTGACTGCGTGAGGTGCGAGAAAAGTGTGTTTATATCGTGTGACAGTTTTTCGGTTGGATGTATCGAGTGACTCTTTGTGCGTGGATCTAGGAAGAATGCATGGTGACCCGTGACCGAAAAGTCGGCACGTGGCAAGAGTGTGTGTATGCGTGTGAAAATGAATGAGGGATGAAACAGTGTGAATGCGAGTTTTCGTGAAGCGAAGAGCGTGTCTGAGACGACAGAACGAAATCGGGAGTCGAAGAGGAGAATTGGTTGCGAGGAGTTGCGAGGAGTTGCGAGGAGTGTTATTTTATTGCGAGGAGACTGTGATCGGGAGTTAAAGATTAATTATTTAGTAATAAACACTTTTTTACACTATCAACAAACAACATCTTGTTTCCACCACGAAATATCCCACAGTGTTTTTGTGGGATAATCCTTGAGATAGTCTCAGACTAAGCGCCTGAGGGTTACTCCTCGGATTTTTGGGGTTTCGGTATTCTTCTTAGGATTAAGCACATACACTCTCTATCACTCACTCGTTCACGCCTCCTAATTCTATCTTATGTTCTAAAGTCCTTTCGATATTCGCCTACTCGCGTCTTGAATATGCTCGGACCGTATGTTTCGGACAAACGCAGTAGAAAATTGTATCACATCAAACTAAATCGTAATTCCAGTGAAAGGAACGCGAAGGTAGACGTAATAATAATGTAATATAACGGAGTAATTTGATAATAATCCTCGCGAAGCACCGTGTCGCGTCTTTTATACTTAACCCTCTCGGAGGCTAATCCAATCATACGCGTGTATTTTTAAATAGACGAATCATAATTTATGCGTTTTTCTATGTGGCGGTTATTACGTACCCGTACTTGTTATTCCGCGTACCTGTTTATTTATTCGTCTTCGGGACTAACGACCTAGGCCCTCAGTGGCGCGCAATCGTCGCAGTAGTAGTCGGACAGGGCTACCGTCTCAAAATCGAACAAATGCGAGCAAGTACAAATCATTGTACAGCATCCACAGGATGCTATCGCTAAGTAAATGTATTAAATTAACTAAATTTCCCAAAAAATGATGTCTCCTCATTTAATTAATAAATCTGTTTATTGCTCGATTAAATGTACTTCGTGGCCTACTTTTTACGACGGTTCCATGGTGAAAAATAAGCTTAAATAGTTCGTGATGTTCGACATTAAAAGAGAGTTGTTAAAACACAGTATAAAGCGGCCTTCTTATTGTGTTGAATGAAAATCCTCTAAATATCTCATTACGTTTCCTTTTAATTTATGTTATCATCAATCGTTGAAACACATGGCAATATGCATGTGTAATTTTCTCTCAGGCACATCCAGATTGTTAACTTGTTAAATTTTTTCACTCAGATGCATCCGGATTGTTAATTTAGAAATGAGTACAAATATCTGTAACGTTACAGTTTGGACATCAAGCTTCGTAAAAAGTGGGTCACCAAGTACATTTAATCGAGCAATAAACAGATTTATTAATTAAATGAGGAGAAATCATTTTTTGGGAAATTTAGTTAGTTTAATACATTTACTTAGCGATAGCATCGTGTCGATGCTGTACAATAATTTGTACGTGCTCGCATTTGTTCGATTTCAAATACTTCGTATAATGAAGTTTATGTTAACGAGAAAGCTATTCCAAAGTCACATCCTCTTGTACTTGGCCCATAGCTTTGCATTTTCGATGCTTTTTAAGGATTTAACATGATTCGAATTTTTGTAGCTTAAGGGCCTCTCTTTCTTTACTTCTGTCTGTCCCGCTGGCACTCCGAGCGCAGCCGTAGAAGCAGCCGAGAGCACGTAATTCGGTGCGTCTTCGGCAATCGCGGTCACTCATTAATTTTATTCGAAACATTTCTAATTATTTTATCGGGCATTTAATGTTTATTTTCAATCTTTTAAAATTTATTTTTTATTCATTTGAAAAAACGTCGGCGTTAAATCTGTTTTAAGCGTATTGTTGCGATTTATTGTTAAGTCTAAGTTTCAAAAATCAAATGCATTTTTTCTACAATTTAAGGAACCATTATGTTAAATTCTTAATTATTGATAACTATTGAAGATTTTCTGAATATCAATAAGGTACTCTTGTATTTGGTCTAAGACAAGACCTTGTCTCTTGATTTTTTCCGGCATGTCTCCAACAGATTACATATAAAAATCTACATTACCGGTAGAAAAATTATCGGCACATGGTGTGAATATACAATGTTAGTTAGGGCCTGGCACCGGCGTATAGCTATGAGGGGCTGTGTGACAGGCTGGGGATGGAGGACAAGAAGAAGACGACGTTTCTTACAAAAAACTCGACTTCTTACATCAAAATATCTCGCAATTGGCTTGATAGATCTTCTCGTAGTTAGGCTTGAATTACCAGGGTGGACGCTGCCTACAAGAATATCATGAGACTTTGGAGGATATATATGGATTTAATGCCGTTTGAATACCCCAAAAATCTCAATCTAATTTCTCCGGAAAAGAGTAGTTCAGGTCTACCAGTCGGGAACTGTTGTACTTGGCCCGAGTCAAGACCTTAACTCATAATAGGAGAGATTAACACGTATGGCCATTTTGTATAAACACAAAGAGCAGATTACATGAAGAATTAGAACATTTTCTTTTCATGTATACGGCAACTTTATGACGTAGAATGCCAAAAATTTGTAAAAAAGTTATGAAACTTCTTGGGCAATCTCATCATTCTACTTCCCCATTTTTTCTCTCTTTTTCTTTTTCTTACTTTCTATCTATCTATCTACATTTCCTCTCTCTCTTTTTCTCTTAGCCTCTAGTTACGCGTTACTTTAGTTTTCATTTTAATTCTTAGTTTAATTTTAAGTTTAATTCTTAAGTTTAAGGGGGGAGTTAGTTTCAGGTTAAAAAATAACACTTTTTTTGTGATTTTTTTTCGGACGTATGAATAAAGCAAATTTATTCGGACCTTTTGCACATAATATATTAGTCTTTCAACAACATTATGTAATTTTTTGGTTGCAAAATGTCAAAAAATACGCCGGTAACGGAGCTCTTCCGAGAGCGCGTTTCGAAAAATTCGTTTTGCGGTGACCACTGTATCTCAACAGAAAATTATCCGAAATCAAAATAATAACAAGAAAATTTAGTTAGAAAAACATTAAATTCTATCCCCAACGTTCCCTAATTGTTATTTTTTTCGTTTTTAAACTTTTGGTGGTCGTTTGAAGCAAAAATTGCGATTTTTCAGTAAAATTTGCTTCATTAGTTGTTGGAATAACACTTTAATGTAAAAAAAAGAAAAAAAACTCAACGTTGGGGGGAGGTATTTTATATATAGAAGGTATGTACCAAGTTTGAAAAGAACGGGTGAAGTATTTTTCAAATGGCAGTAGTCACCGACTTTGAAAACGTGAAAGTCGTAAACGTGTTCCGTAGTATCGACATAAATTATCGATCACTTTTCCGGTGCGTTTCCCTTTGCCGCTGATTAATTTGTTTCTCTGTTTTTTCCCTGGATTTTTGTGTCACCTCGACACTCAGTCTAAACACTTTTAATTTACACTTTTTAATCGCGCAATTCAGATTTTTCTATCATACACTACTGTTATAAAATCACTGAGCGGCAAACGCGCGACGGAAAATATAACGACTAACTGGTCAATAACTTCGAGAGTTTTGGTCCGATTATCTTCAAATTTTGGGAGAATACTCTCGAAATATTTATCTATAAGAAAAAGCAAAAAAAATCTATTTTTCGATAATGCAACCCCTAACTCCCCCCTGCATTTTAAGTTTAATTTTAATTTTAAATTCAATTTATATATATTTTTTTCTCTGTATTTATGTTTTATCTCGTGCTCGTCGACCATAAAGGGTCTATCCCTAGGACGGATAATATTTTATATTATCTATCTATCTATCATACCACTTAAAGGTTAAACTTTTTTCTCCTGCACTTTATTTAATAACAACAAGGCGGAAAATGGATAGATTTGTCAACTGTTTCGTCGAAATCTCTCCAACACGAAGAAATTGCGTGTTACAAAATTAATTAAAAGGAGAATTGGAGTTGAAGGTAATCGTGAAGTAAAATCAATCAATTGAGCCGCAATGTTAATGACATTTATTGGCTCGTTGGGGAAAAAGCCATGTGACATAAAAAACCCCAGGAAGTTACAAATGTATTACTTATTCGTAAAACGATAAGTAGGGGATGAACGTTAAAATGTCTAAAATATATAATATTTTAGTAGGTTCGAAATGTTAACAGTGAGGATGGGCTCCGGGGAATTTACATATGTGGGATTCGCTTATGTAAGGGAAGCGTAGTCCACATACACGTATGAGAGATGATGGAGTCGGTAGCTGCTCGGATCCGCCTATGACTAGATCCCTGGTGGAATCTACATAGGTGGGATCCGCTTGCATATGGGAACAGTAATCCACATATACGTATGAACGATGGTGGAGTCGGTAGCTCCTCGAATCCGCATATGACTAGACCCACGGTAGCCTTTACATATACGATTTATTTATACAGGGTGGAAAAGGTTGGAAGTGCAAAGACGAAAAAGTCACCACGGAGTGAAGTTCGCGTAATTTCGGATGTATTGGTAATCGATTAATAATCAAACTTTCTCGGTGATGAAGAATCTATTTCTTTCGCCGAACAAATGGAACAAGTGTGCGAATGCATACACTATTTATAATAATTTAATCAAATCTAAGGTGAAAATTATCGGGCAACGGCCATTCTTTTCAATGTGAATTTATTGCGCGGTGTTCTGTAAAATTTGCAGCGTAAACCAATGGTGTGCGAGCGGTTCTATTCCGTAGGTTACGCGCAAGAGGTAATGTCATAAATTAGATCTTTTTTCGGTGACGCCGGCAAGTACAGTGACCCAGTGACATAGACTCATCGATACATTTTTCGTGGTAGTGTGTTAGTGCTCGGTCTGTATCCCTTTCAAGAGCTCCGTTGACGCGGCGGCATAAACACTCCCGCTACTACAAGACATTAACTTGTACCAGTAGGAACTGTCGCGCTGCCGCACCCAACGGAGCCCTCTGATTGGCTGTCGTTTTTCGTTAATAACTCTGCCACGGATTAAGGTACGACATTACGAAGGTCACTTCCCTATATTAGAATTACCTCAGCTATCACTTGGTGCAGCGACGTGTAAATCAGCTGGGTCACTCTGTATATCGATATCACTATCACGCGGGAGGAGCAATGTTGACTGCACAGTACAATTTTACGGTCAATATATTAATCGAATTCGCGTCGTGCGGGTACAATGTCTCTGCGTAGATCCGTCCGGTCGCGAGGTTGTTCGGAGACTGACTAACTAACCTTTCTTCCTTTGTCGTTCTCAAGGATTAATAAGTTGCAAATCCTCTTTCTACCCTTCGCTAGGAGATCCGGATATTCGACTTCGGCGTTGAATTTATGGGTTGCACGTGGGTTATCGGGCCCACATGCACTCAAGTGGTGGACAATGGGTCCTGTGTTGCGCGTTTTCTAAAACCTGTATTGGAACATCAACTGCACGAGCCCCTGGTGGAAAACTCAATGATATAGTGAGCCATTCTCACTAAAGAAATACAGGGTGTAACATATCATAGAGGACCTTTTTTCAGAATCGATAGTACGCACCAAAAGGTGAAAAAAACCCAATAAAGTTAGGTCCCAAAATCACCCCCTATCGAGATACAACCCCATTTGTAAAAAATTTTTTTAAAGTTATATCTCCGAAATGGTAAGTCGGAGAGCAGCGGTTTTAATTGCAATATAACCGGAAAAGATCAAAGATTATAAATAAAAATATAACTGCTTCGATTATTACCATTACGTAGCATTTTTATTTGTTTATAAAAAAAACTTTGATTTTTTCTATGTTAGCGGTTGATTAACAATTTGAGAAAAATAAGGACAATGCATGAAGACTTCCTTTTCGAAAACAGCCTAAAAAAAGTTTAACATTATTGTACAATTTCGGCGTTAAAAATTGTTAAATACCGTTAAGTCGTCGTGTTTGAGAATTAGCCTTAAGGTTACATGAAAGGCCGCTACGGGCACGCATGATTTCGCCGCACGATCGAGTTATCGGTCTACAATCAATATCTGACGAGGTTCTAACGGTCGGCCGGAAACGGCCATTCTTGTTCTATCGTTACCTGAAAAAAGTTCTCGTGCGTAGAGTGCGTGTTCGTATATGATTTACTGTAGTGAGGTGAAAAGAGGTAAATTCTAAAGGGTTCACTCAGGAGCGCTCTTTAGCGATCGGTGCGCAGGGGCATCGATTTGCATAGCTAGGTGCAACTCAACGTTGGAAATCTCCGCGTGCGTGCCGACCACGTGAGAACAGCACACCGCCACAGAGCCACTCAGCAACCAGACTCACCGCGTGGGTATTAACACAATCCCACGAGGCTGCAGGAATCACCTGTAAGTAGTGAACACTCTTTTCCACTCAGATTGTGCAATCGGGAGAAAAGATTCTGAAAACCTAACCTAACATAGCCACGCCGTGTCCACCAATTTTATTACACCACCTTTCCACGACTCCAGCAGAACCGGTGCCTACATCTACCGTTTCCTACACACGTCGTGCTACCGACCGACCTAATACTACTGACGACAGCTGATCCACATCTATTATAACAGTATGCGTGAAAGGTTATCGATTGGCCAAGTGACTACATTGAAAAATCTCTCACGCATTCTATCATACATTGTATTGTACATTCGTGTGTGTCTCACGGCGGCTCGAAAACATATGAAAGATGTGGATCAGCTGTCGTCAGTAGATTTAGGTTCGTCGGTAGCACGTCAATGTAACGGTGTTTAACAATTTTTTACGCCCAAACCGTACAATAATGTTAAACTTTTTTTTGTCCAAATTTTTCTCAAGTTATTAATCAACTGCTATCATAGAAAAAATCAAAGTTTCTTTTTATAAACAAATAAAAATGTTACGGAACAGTAATAATCGAAGCAGTTATATTTTTTTTATAAACTTTGATCTTTATCGGTTATATTGCAATTAAAACCACTGCTCTCCGACTTACCATTTCGGAGATATAATTTTTTAAAAATTTTTTGCAAATGGGGTTGTATCTCGATAGGGGGTGATTTTCGGACTTATCTTCCTTGGTCCATTTTTCAACTTTTGGTGTGTACTACCGATTCTAAAAAAGGTCCCTGATGATATGTTACACCCTGTATATTCATCCACTTCAGCCGTATCAAGAGTTAAGGTCTTGACTCGGGCCAAGTACAAGAGTTCCCGACTGGTAGAACTGAACTACTCTTTTCCGGAGAAATTAGATCGAGGTTTTCGGGGTATTCAAACGGCATTAAATCCGCATATTTCCCCCAAACTATGGTGATATTCTTGTAGGGGACGTCCACCCGGGTAATTTAAGCCTAACTACGAGAAGATCCATCAAGGCAATTGCGAGATATTTTGATCTAAAACGTCGAGGTTTTTGTCAGAAACGTCGTCTTCTTCCTCTCCTCCTTCACCATCTCCATCGCCATGTTCATCTCCAGCCAGTGACGCAGCCCGGTGTCAAACCCTAACACTTGTTTCATACCATGCGACGGTAATTTATCTGCCGATAACGTAGATTTTTCTATGCAATCTGTTTGAGACATGACGGAAAAAATTAAGACACAAGGTCTTGTCTCGGACCAAATACAAGAGTTGCTTATTGGTATTCAGAAAATCTTCAAGTATTATCAATAATTTATAAATTTAACATAATGGTTTCTTAAATTGTAGAAAAAATGTATTTGATTTTTGAAACTTAGACTTAACAATATATCGAAACAATACGCTTAAAACAGATTAAACGCCAACTTTTTTTCAAATGAATAAAAAATATATTTAAAAATACTGAAAATAAATATTACTTAAGTGCCCGATAAAATAATTAGAAATGTTTATAAGAAAATTAATGAGTGACCACGATTGGCGAAGACGCATCGAAATTCTTACTCTCGGCTGTCGCTACGGCTGCGCTCGGAGTGCGAACGTGACAGACAGAAGCAAAGTAAGAGAGGCCCTTATGCTAGAAAAATTTTTTTTTATTACTTTCTCGTAAAACGCGCTCTCACACATGCTTGCGTGGCCACGTCGCGTCGTTTGTTTGGCTAGTGCAAGCGCGACGGAGCGACGGAAAGATAGAGACAAAGCGAAGTCTTTGTCAGTTGTTTATATCCGGAAACATAGTACGCCACATCGAGAAGGAATTATTACGAAAAAGAGGGAAAGGTAGACACTTTCGTGATGGACGCATTAGTATGTCAATCGGAAATTTTCAAAGTGTTATCAATAATTAATGTTTCTCATTTTTAGAACTTCGATACATGTCAAAGCGTATCTTAAAATTTCTACAAGCTCTTCTTTAGTACATAATCAAATTGTTCTGTAAACAGGTCCTCCAAGAAAAAGTAGACAAATTTTTTTATCGGGTTATCCGGCACTGCTAAATAATCTTTGTTACATGCTTCGTATCGACATTTTACCATCTCGGCCATTGAATCTCTAAATTGTTTTTTATTTATTTGTAACAGTGGTATGATATTACTTAAAAACTAGTTTTTGTTCAAACCCGTCGTTGAAATATACGTAAGATTAACGGACATGATGACGTTGTTATACGTAAATCGAAAAATGATTACAAGGATATACATTTGACCAAATTAAAGTTCTAAAGTTAAAAACATTTTTCAACAATTCACACTAACCATTATTTTAAATTTACCCCGTTTTCACGAAATCATTTTGGCCACTTCTATGTTTATTATAATTTTCGAATTAAGAATTTAAAAACCAAACGTACAAAACCGTCACTGTCTTGCAATAATTAAATATTTTGTGATGGTATAATGGTAGGTGGTCCGACGGAATAAAGAGTTCGATTAAGAATGTAAGAGACTATATTTTGAGCGAGACTGATTAAGAGGAGGGCTACTTTCCTAGACGGTAGTTGATTGAGAAGTGAAGTGTGAAGCTGCCCCGCGAAGGCGGTTCGGGACCACCTCGCTCGGTCCCACGGTGGGACCGCGGTGTCTAGGCGCTGACGCTGGGCATTCCGCGATAAGGGTAGCGTGAGAACGTCATCACAGCACTTTTAATGATAAGGGTGGCGAGAAGTCGTCATAATTTATTACTTTGCTAATTCCTTAAAATGTGTTTTCTTTTTCAATATTACCGACAATATATGCAAGTCTTTCAACAATCTCTAACATGCTGCGAGAACCTTGTACCCATGACCAGAAACGTATCTACGAGACTAAATGATTACTGTCTCCGGAAGAGTCTCTGATTTTTTTCTTCACGTCTTCAAAGAATTTAAAAAAATTTTAAAATACATAATTCTGATTTCTATATTTTTTATACATAAATAACATTTAAAGGATAATTTTTTACATTTTGCCACAACATGATTGCAAAATAATTATGTGTTGTGGCGGCACACGTATTATTGTACGTGCCGTGCGCACCATGCCTAAAAGCATTCTTTGTCTCATCGTAGCACGACGAAATATCCGTTACGAGATAAAGAAATCCAGCGGATATTTACAATATACGAAGTCCGTTGGAATGCAGCCCTCGCGTTGCCGAGCTAGGCGTCGTTTAGACTAACGTCATGTCCTTAGTCTCTAGTGCCTAGATTCGAGAACAACGGGCTCGAGCGAGCGACGCGGACAAGAAAGCGTCTTCGAGACGTCAGTCTCATCCCTGACGTGATCACAACAACAGCGAATAAAGAAAAGTATTTTTACCGGCTACGTAGCTTACTTACTTCTTCAACGAACACGCGTATCCCACATGTGAATTAATGAGATCTGTATATTCCTTTATTTTCCTGCATTCTCTGATTTCTTTATTCCCTCGTTTCTTTAATATCAAGTATTTCTACTGTGCTTTACATAATTCAACGAATGAAGTGAAATCCACAAAATAGCATCGAAAATGCAAAGCTATGGGCCAAGTACAAGAGAATGTTACATTGGAATAGGTTGCTCATTAACATAAACTTGATTATACGAGGTATTTGAAATCGAACAAATGCGAGCATGTACAAATTGTAGAGCAACGACACAATACTATCGCTAAGTAAATATATTCAATTAACTAAATTTCCCAAAATATGGTGTCTTCTCATTTAATGAATAAATCTGTTTACTACTCTATTAAATGTACTTGGTGGCCCGCATTTACGAAGGTTCGATGGTAAAAAATACCTGTAGTTTCAACTCCCCTAAGCTTAAATAGTTGGGGATGTGCGACATTAAAAGAGAGTTGCTAAAACACAGTATAAAGTGGGCTTCTTACTGTACAGAATGAAAGTCCTTTAAATATCTTATGAAGTTTCATTTTAATGTATGTTATCATCAATCGTTGAAGCACATGGCAATATGTATGTGTATTTTTCTCTCAGGCACATCCAGATTGTTAACTTGTTAAATTTTTCCTCTCATAAGTCTTGTCAGATGCATCCGGATTGTTTATCTGTTAAGTAATTTAAAAATGAGTATAAATATCTGTTACGTTACATTTTGGACATCAAGCTTCGTAAAAAGCGGGCCACCAAGTACATTTAATCGAGCAATAAACAGATTTATTAATTGGATGAAGAAAAATCATTTTTTGGAAAATTTAGTTACTTGAATATATTTTCTTAACGATAGTATCGTGTCGTTGCTCTACAATAATGTGTACATGCTCACATTTGATTGATTTCAAATCCTGTGTAAAATGCAGTTTATGTTAATGAGCAACCTATTCCAATGTAGCATTCTCTTGTACTTGGCCCATAGCTTTGCATTTTCGATGCTATTCTGTGGATTTACTTCTCAACAGATATGCATATGGTCAAGCTCCCGGAATTATAAATCAAGAGAAAAGTATTTCTGTCATGTAATATTTCGCAAATTTCCAACGTCTCAAACGGCACCGTAATACATTCGCTTTCGCACGTCGTTGAAAGACTGCGAATTTATACGCCACGTGTTAATGTACTTGACATTTGAATCGCGAACAAAGCGCAATCAGTGCAGTCACTATATCTGCGCGTCAGTAGTCTGTCCCACCCATTGCCAAACATAGCACAGAATTGCGCCAAAACTTTCGAATCAAACTAGAGGTCCAAAACAAATATGATTATCCGGCGTGCGCACATACACACTATAGCTTTGGTCTTAGTACACTGTATTACGTGCTATGCTATTGAAAGACACCGAGTTTTCACAATCTTTCGGGTTCCGGAAATTATTTCAATCTTCTATAATGTTCGTTCTTGATTTCACTGGAAGATAACGAAACAGTTGTAGAAAGTTCTGTGAAACATTTCTATGTACCGCGGACAAATCTAAATTGTTTTACCTGACTTTTATTCTCATTTTGGATTTCAAGGAGATGCATACGTCTTTAGTCTACTTATTTTTAAATTATTACAGTTTTGAATGTTTTTCCAGGCAATAATTGAACTTGAGAATTTTTAGTTTAAACTTATGATAGACTGGATCTTGCATTTCTTCTCCGTATTCGACCAGTACGCACTGTACTGTATTTTGTGTAATTTTAATCAAATTTTTATCGTCCCAAAATTTTGTCGTAGAAGACTTTTCGTTAGTTTTCAATATCTGGTATCACGAGGTGATCCATAAAAGATAATAAACGGCGACATCATTACACTTTTAAAAATCTAATAGCAGCAATATGAACTCCTATGTGGTACATTATCAATAACTTTTACACAACAACGATAAGACGTAACATGAAGAATCGGAAAAATCATTTTTCTAGATCAATCCCTCCATTTGGAAGTATTTCTCGTAAATTTCGTTTCTTTTATTTGAATACAATATTCAAGTGTACAATATACAACTTAATACATACATGGTCTGTCCGGAAAGTAATAGGACTGATTTTTTTCCGCCGCGACTGTACTTCGGAGCTCTCGAGTGCTGACTGGATTCGGTAGAGGAGGTCCTTAGCTAATGAATGAGGGGTTGGTCAATTGTCTCCGAGCATCTGGAGAGTCAGGACAGCCTTTTTCCCGCGACGTGTTTTTGTCCGCGGTACAAGCAGAAAATGCAGCGTTCGTTAGAGCAGAGGTTGGCAATCGCCAAAATTTAATCAATTCTGTGTGAAACGCGGTAAATCTGCGACAGAGACATTTGATATGATCAAGCAGGCTTATCCAGATAATACTTTAGTAAGAAGTAGTGTGTTTCGGTTGCACAAGGCCCTTTCGGAGGGCCGGGAAGAGGTCGCCGATGAAGACCGCGCTGGAAGACCTTCGACTTCGACAAACACCGACAATGTGACTCGTCTGCTCGAAGTTTTGAACTCTGACTATCTACTGAGTACTCGTTTAATTGCCCAAATGTTAAATTTCCCAAAAACTGCGGTTCATGACATTGTGACGGGGCACCACGACAATGCAGCGGCTCACACCTCCTTTCTTGTGACCAGCTAAATGACCCAGGCAGGTATCCCAACGCTTCCCCAGCCACCCTACATCCCAGATTTGGCCCCCCCGGACTTCTTTTTGTTTCCTCGCCGGAAAATACCGATGAAAGGAAATCATTTTGAAACGAATCATTTTGAAAAGAGGGGATCCAAGCAGCTTGTACCGCGGCTCTAAACGCCATTCCGGAGAATGCTTACCATGACGCCTTCAATGCTTGGAAATCGCCCTGGCAGCGCTGTATCGACGCAGGAAGAGCCTTTTTTGAAAGTTTTTCAAGAATTATAACGATTGGCTCAATAGTTTTTTTTTAATCGACTCAGTCCTATTACTTTCCGGACAGACCATGTATATGCATATAGTGCACTGCTTTTATACTAACACATGTTTTTAACATATCAATAGATACCCCAAAAGTACTCAGGAATAGCAGTGATAGTATTACCATTAATGTTACCCTTTTACTTGCTCGGTTAGAAATGGACTTTCAAAAAATAATTGTGCATAAGATGGAACCATTTCGTACTTTTTTATGATTCAATAACCGTTTGAAAACACAATTATATTTAATGTCTGTCTGAAGAAATTTTGCTTAAAAATACATGTACCATAGGAACACTAGGGGCTGTTATTGCGAAACTCTTTTTATTTTCGAACCGCACGCGAGGTGGTTAGGGACGGATAATAAGAAATCGTCCCATAACAGTCAGGTATTTGCATACTACGGAAGGTATTGTAATTAAAGATAAAGATTGTAATTAAAAAATTCAAGGAAAGGTCATATATTAAGGTTCCGATAATTTCAATTTACGTAATATTTATCTGTGCAATTATTTCATTCGGAGCAATTTAAATACTCTAAGAGCTTCACGATTAGACAAATGTAACAAATGTCAAAAGTCATCGTTAAGGGGATTCACGCTGTATCGAGTATATTGGAAAAATAATCGGTTAGTCAATGAATTCCTCGCTGTAAACCATGGTCCAAATTCCCAATTAATTAATTCTTCAACATAAACCATAGTTGGATTTTATTTATCTATCTCATATTACCGTTTCGATCCCGAAGTTTCTAGGTTGATAAATTAGTCGGTCCCCGATATTTCTTATATTATGTTGTTATACCAACCAGGATTTAAGCGCGTCATGTCCACAAGTATTCTATATTTTCAATTTTCCAATAAAACCGATGTCCCGAAGCAGCCCCATAGTCTCCCAAGGTAACTCTAAAATCCATAGATTCAATTCGATGTCGCACATTTTCCCTCTAATTATCCTCGAACGTTTCGCGAACCCGACCGTTCGTTTTAACGACCCCCAGTCCGCCGAAACTGATTTACTCATATCCGCACATATCTCGAGAAACAAGAGTTTATACGGGTAGAAAAATCGGTTGCGCCTGAAACGCATTACTAGGGTGCGTTCTACCCTCGTCAGCGGACATTAGTCTGGGTTTAAATGTAGTTAGAAATCGCTCGAAATCACGGCATCCCTTAAGGGGTTACACCAGTGTAACAGCCACAAAAAAGGCTATTTTCATGAATTTTTTTTGGAAATATGGAAAGGCGCTAACAAAAAACTCTTGAAGAATGTTGTTAAGCATACATTTACGTACAAAAAAAAATTTTTTTCATCAAAAAGTAATTCAAAATGGCGGCTCTACAATAATTTTCCTGAGACATCTTGACAAAAACGCGTTCCACGGCACGTACTAGACCACGTGCAATTTTGAAACTGTTACAAAAAAAACTTTTTTTTCTTAATCTGCATAAGTATAGCTAGAGAAACACGTATGGATTTTTAAAAATACGAATTTTTGGATATTTGGCAGTTGTTTGAAGTTAACACTCACTTTTTCACCAAAAAATGCAGCAATTATTTGGTTATAACAATTTTTCTAATTAACATATCGAAAATTCCGTACGTGTTTCTCTTCAAAATGTTGTTGCAAAGATGTGTATAAAATTTTATATGAAAATATGCAAAATTGATGGAGTTATGCTGCGTGCCGATTTGAAAAATCGTGTTTCGAGAAAAACGCATTTAAAGTTTTAAAATGAGATTCGGACGAGAAAAAGTTAAAAAATCGACTGAAAAAAATTTTTTAACATTTTTCTGCAATCCCAGGACCATAAAGCTGCCCTTCCTGGTCCAAAAATTTCTCCTGATCCTCTTTTCTTAAACATTTGATGTTGGATCGCGCTTCTTTTGCCTCATTGGCAAACGACAACTCGGCCTGCTTGACTCGTTTAGCATCACTTTCAAGGCAAAAATCATAAGATTGAAAGCCGATATCCATCTGTAAAACCTTCATAACTCGTAATATACTAGTTAGACCATCATTGCCGTTTTTACCACTTGGACGAGACTTAGGAGCTAGATTCCAATCTGTAGCATTGAAACTTTCAATACTATTCTGCGTGTAGCCTCCTAAGCCGCGATTTAACAACTCATCACGACACAATTCATCATAAATTGGTATGATAGCTTTGTACACTTCTTCAGGTAGTGGCTATTTATGATGAAATTCACTCAAAGTTACATTTACCGCTGTTAGTTGCATAAAAGACGTTCGAGGCGCTTGGGGAAAAGCGGAAAATGTCATACAATAAAATTGTTTACAGGTATAAAACGTTGGGCCTCATATTCTTGAAGGTTCAAAGTACCTTTTAAGCTAATAAAAAAAAATCGATTTTTTGAAAATTTTACACTGGTGTAACCCCTTAAATCGTAGAACGTGGAGCAATGGACGGTTAACGGATACCAGGGGAGTGGGGGAGGGGGCGTTCGACAGGGTGGGCGATGCGAGGAGTGGCTATAAAACAGAGGGAAATAGGGAAAAACAATAGAGTACCGCACAGCGGGAAGAAGGGTTAACGATTGATGGCCAACATTGCTTTCCGTATTTTTTTACTTTTTTTACCGTAGCAGGTTTGGCGAAAATTCGACATTCCCGCGCGATCGTGATACCATTCTTCTCTCGAAACGTCAAACTGTTTATGTGGAAAAATTGATGTCGATTTAACATCACCCTCACTTGTATCTCTCGGCTCTCCGTTTTAGGGATGTCCGCCGACAGCGACGTTGAACTCATTTTTCGGTGGTTTTTGGTATGTTTTACGAGACGATTTTTATGCGTTACTAGTTCGAGAGTATTTCTAAATTTATGTGAAGCCGAAAATTCGTTCGTGTCAGTTACCATTATAGGTTTGTACAATATGTATATGTAGTATGTGACAAACAATGCATACTTATATGTTTTTTGAAGTTGATGGTTTAGTGATGATTTCATGTTTAAGAATGTGGTATACCTTCTACTACATTTTCAAGGCTATTACAGTTTACCCGAACTCTTACTAATCCACCACCACGTTGCTACCCACCTACCATCCACCCTTCACCTATATTTCAACTAATCAGGCGTTCTACTTGATCAAGAGACAAGGTCTTGTCTCGGGCCAAGTACGAAAGAAGACTCTTGACTCTATTCCGGAAAGATTAGATCGGGGTTTTCGTGGTATTCAAACGACATGAAAGCGGCAAATTTCCCCAAAAGTGCATTGATATTCTTAGAGGCAGCGTCGAGACGAGTCGATTGAGACTAATTACAAAAACATTGGTCCACCCAGTAACGAGATATTTGATGTCAAAAGTACGCCTTTTTTATGTAATAAGTCGTCTGCTTCGTCTTTTCCAGTGTCACACTTTCGACTATGCGAGTTCTGTCGGTAATACAGATTTGTATATGTAATCTGTTGGAAAGATGCGAGAAAAATCAAGAAACAAGGTCTTGTCTCTGGCCAAGTACAATCAACAGCATAAATGGTTTCACTGCGGGGTACACGCTGCGTGCGGGTATCCACAACTGGTAATGCTTGTTTCACCTAGGTGATTTTCGTGCCCTCTCTTTCTAATAATTCATTTCTCTCTCTGACGTGTGTCGCAACATAGTAACAAGTGATAACAACTACTTCATCTCTTTCTTTTCGTCGCTCCGCCGCACTCATTCTATCGAGGCACACGCACTTAGGTCCGATAGGCATGTGTGAGAGCGCGATCGTCAATCGAGGAAGGCATCAAACGCGGTTTTCGCCATTGTCCGAATTTTTCTCGTATAAGAGCCTCTCTTTCCTTTATCTGCTGTCGCGCTCGCACTCGGATCGCGGCTCACAGACGATGGCCGAGCTCAGGTGTGTCGGTGCGCCTTGGTCGTACTCGATCGTTCATTCGCATTCTTTTGGACATTTCGAATTATTTTTCGGACATTTAATATTTCTTGCTAATTTTTGATCCCTATGATACGATTTTCCTAGGCAATCCCTATGACAGAAAAGAAAGGCTCTTATGCAAGACAAATTCGGACGATGATGAATTCCGCATTGATACCTTTCTCGATCGTCAAACGTGCTATCACACATGCTTGCTCGGCCCACGTTCGTGTGTTTGTCTAGCGCGAGCGCGACGGAGCGACAGAAAGATAGAGACAAAGTATGCAGTCGAATGTATTGTTGTTGATATCCCGAGCCATAGTACGCCACAATGAGAACGAATTATACGAAAGATAGAGAAAGAAAGACATCTTCCTGATGCACGCATTAGTACGTAATTCAGAAAATATCAAACTGTTATCAATAATAATTTAATATAATGATTGCTTAAATTGTTATAAAAAGGTATTTAGTTTCTAGAACTTCGATGCATGTCTAAGCGTCTCTTCAAATTTCTACAAACTTTTTTTTAGTACGTAATCAAATTGTTCTGTAAACCGGTCTTCCATGATAAAGGCAGCAAATTTTGCTGAGTCTGTCCGAAACGTGTAGTTATCGGTACTGTTAACAAATTTTTGTTACATGTTTTGCATAGAAACTTTACTATCTTGGATATCGAATCTCTAAATTGTTCCGTATCTGTTTGCAACAGTGTTATGATATTACCTGCACATCTTAACAATGAAATTAGTATATTTTTCTTCAGGTATACTGTAAAATTAGATCAGAAGATGCCACGGTGATAAAAAAATTCATGATTTTAAAAAAACTATTTTTTCTTCAAATAGAAAAATAGTTGATGATGAAATAGTTGAAGTATAGGTACGTTTAGAGGACACGATGACGTTGTTGTATGTAAATTGAAAAACATTTTCAACGATATAAGTACATAGGACCATATTGAAGTTCTAAAATTTCTAGAAATCAAAAGCATTCTTCAACAATTCATAAAAATAATGATTTGTGTTTAATCGCGAACTGAACTGTTCCGATTAAATGTGAAAGTTCGGATTTACTTCGTCGGGGTGCAGAAATGAACACTGTGTGCCACAGAGCAATGTATTTGTCAGAACTATAATAAAGCCTTACGCACTAAATAAACACTAAACTTAACACTAAAAAGGGATAAGCCCAGTCCGTTTATTTAACTTAAATCGACTCGTTGGCGAGGGCCGAACGAGGAAAACCGTGAGGTAGGTCGCGAAGGCGCGAGAGAAAAAAACCACGTGTTGGCGAGGGCCGTGACGTAAGAAACAGATGTTTTCGGTAAATGATCCGTGACGAGAGTGACGTGATTTACATATGATTTCCGCCGGGACGAGAGGCGGGGGCGACCTCTGGACGGAGTGACGTCACGTCTAGCGCTGCGCTATCTCCTAGCGCTGACGCGCACTCGCTATCCAAAGGGTTCGCGCGAGCGGCTGCTTGCTGCCGCAAGCTGGCGCGAGCAGTCGCGCGAACATACCGCCCGCCTCGTCGCGCAGCGACGAAAATCCTTGCTGCTCATGTGTGGTCGTGAATGAGCCGGTGTCGTGGTTGGTGAATGGCGCGATGGTGGTGCCGCCCGCCGTGATCCGGTGCAGGCGCCGCAGGGGGCATTGATGCCTGCGTAGCGGATCGATACGGCGGTCGATACATCGAAGATACGACGATCCTGGTTGGCTGGCGCGTCGATCTTATCCGACAGCCAATCCGAACCGTCGCTTTGGCTCGCCAGCCCGAGGCGCGCCGGCGCAGTGGGTCTACTCGCTGGTCGTAGCTGCAGGGAGCAGGCATAACTGCGTAATAGGCCGTGAAAACGTACCTGATGCAGTCCTCACGTCTACTACGCGTGTACGGCCATCTTGACCCGGCGAGCAGCCCACGATGCGCCCAAGCGGCCATTGTGCAGGAGGAGACGGGGTCCGTAGAAGAACGAGGTCGCCGACCTCCACGTTCCTCTGCTGTTTCTGCCACTTGTGTCGTTTCTGCAGCTCCTGCAGATATTCGTGCCGCCATCGCTGCCAGAAATTCTCCTGCAAGCGCCGTACTAGTTGCCATCGGGTGAGGAGCGTTTCTGCCGAGTTCGGCGTAGTAAGCTCCGGCGCTCCCAGGAGAGGACCTCCGATGAGGAAATGCCCCGGAGTGAGGCAAGCCAGGTCGTCGGGCTGCGTCGATGCGGCGGAGAGAGGCCTCGAGTTGAGGCAAGCCTCCACGAGACAAAGGAGCGTGGTAAGTTCCTCAAAGGTCAAGGTGTGGGTACCTGTAACACGCTTAAGGTGAAATTTTACACGTTTTACCCCTGCCTCCCAAAGGCCGCCGAAATGAGGAGCTGCTGGCGGGATGTAGTGCCACTGGATCTCCTGATTGGCCAGGTATCCGGTCACGTCGTCGCTACTCGTTGCCTGGTGGTAAGCTCGATGAAGCTCGCGGTCTGCACCCACGAAGTTGGTCCCATGGTCGCTGTGTAGCACCGCTGGTCGTCCCCGGCGAGCGATGAATCGTTGGAGGGCGGCCAGGAAAGCCGACGTGGTGTAGTCGGAGACCAACTCGAGGTGGACCGCCCGGGTAGCGAGGCAGGCGAAGAGGGCGATGTAAGCCTTATGCGACTTGTGGCCGCGGCCCTTCGCAAGACGGACCGGAACCGGCCCGGCGTAGTCCACGCCTGTCTGCGTGAACGGGCGCCCTGGTGTGACCCGAGCTGAAGGCAGATCTCCCATGATCTGCTGGGGTATAGCCGCTCGATGACGGGTGCAGCGGACACAACGGAAGAGCACCTTCCTCACGATGTTGCGGGCGTCCAGGAGCCAGTAGGACTGGCGGAGCACCCGAGAGGTGAGCAGCGGTCCTCCATGTAAAGCTTGCTCGTGTGCCTGCTGCACCATCAGGTCCGAAAGACGATGTCGAGGGAGTAGCACAGGGTGCTTCTCGTTGTATGGTAGGAGAGCCTTAGAGAGCCTACCTCCCACCCGTAGAAGGCCTTCGTTGTCCAGGAAGGGCGCCAGTGCCCGTAACCTGCTGGATGCAGGTAGGCCCCTCTGTGTCTGAAGCGCACTGATATCTGCAGCAAAGTGGAGTCGCTGCAGATAGTGAAGCCAAGCCGTCCTCGCCCTGGTGATGGAGGCGGACCCTATGGTGGATCGGTTAGCTTCAATTTTCGTGGTTTTAGTTCCGCTGTGACGAGCCACATCGCAGAAACGGAATAAGTGAGCCGTGACACGTAGTAACCGAGGCCAGGAGGAGAACCGGCTCGTGAGATGCTCTAGAGACTCCTGGTCAGGCTCTGGTTTCGTTTGAGCAGCTCGTAAACGTGCCTCCGGGACATTAAGGTTATGTGACCCCGTGACAGTCGACGGCCACTCTTCCTTGGGGCTCCTTAGCCAGGTGGGCCCATTCCACCACAGCCCAGATGAGAGGAGTTCCTGGGGTGACACGCCCCGGGAGGCCGGGTCGGCCGGGTTGTCTTCTGAGGCCACGTGGCGCCAGGTGGCATCCGGTAGTGTGTCCAGGATAAACGACACCCGGTTAGCCACGAAGCACTGCCACGCAGAGGGGTGGCGGCTCAGCCACGCCAGCACAACGGTGGAGTCGGTCCAGGTATGTATTGGAGCCTGGGTAAAGTCTCCCTGATCTTTTACCCTTTTTAGGAGCCGAGCCAGTAGTGCTGCTCCACACAGCTCCAGGCGAGGCACGCTTAATGTCTTGACGGGAGCCACCTTGGTTTTGGCGACCAGCAAGGAGGTGGAGGCCTCTCCCGTAGCTGTGGTGACTCGCACGTAGACAGCTGCTGCGTAGGCGATGGTGGACGCATCGCAGAATCCATGCAGTTGGACACTGTTGTGTGACACCGTGGACAGCCAGCGAGGAACCCTAACCTCTTGGAGCAGGTTAAAGTTGACCGTGAAGTCCTGCCACCGGCGAGAGACGGCGAGAGGCAGATCATCGTCCCACTCAACCTTGAGGAGCCACAGTTCCTGTAACATGGCCTTCGCGGTCACCAGCACGGGAGAAAGCCAGCCTAGTGGATCGTAGAGCTTAGCCACCGTGCTCAGTATCCCTCGCTTCGTGTGTGGTGCGGTTGGCAGCTGGCACCGAAAGCGGAAAGCATCCGTGGTCGGGTCCCACCGGATGCCCAGAACTGCCAGTGAGGTGTCAGGACTCCCGGAAGGTAAGTGGACCTCAGTAGCGCCGCTCCCGTCATTTTCCCAGAGCAGCTGGGAGGAGTTCGTTGCCCATTTGCTGAGAGTGAACCCGGCGCCCTGTAACATATCTGTTAGTTGCAGGCGACAACTCCTAGCCTCCTCCAGAGTCTCGGCGCCAAACAGAGCGTCGTCCACGTAGAAGTGGCGCTCTAGGATACGCTTCGCCTGTGGGAAGCGGTCGCCGTCGTCCCGAGCGAGCTGCAGAAGGACGCGGTTGGCGAGGAACGGGGCCGAAGCAGTGCCGTAGGTCACGGTGGAACGGCGCGATTTCCTCCGACGGGTCACTCCTCCAGAGGATCCTTTGATGATCCACGTCCCTATGGTCCACCAGGATCTGTCGAAACATCTTGACGATGTCCGCCTTGTAGACGTAGCGGAATCGTCGCCAGCGTAGAATAACCGCGACAATGTCCGCCTGGAGTTTTGGCCCGACGAGGAGGTGGTCGTTAAGGGACGACCCGTTGGCGGTGGCGCTCGAGGCGTTGAAGACCACCCGCAACTTCGCGCCGTGGTCGGTTGACTTGAAAACCGGGTGATGGGGTAAATACACCCGGACTGCGTCCCGCGGAATGGGCTCTGTTACTCGTCGCATGTGACCTAACTCCTCATACTCTTTCAGGAAGAGCCGGTATTGGCGGTTCAGATCATCGTCGCGCGAAAGTCGTTGTTCGACTTTCTTGAAGAGAGCAGCGGCTCTACTCACCGAGTCTCCCACTGAAGCAGGTGGTCCGTGTCTGAAGGGCAGACGCACCACGTAGCGGCCGTCGTGCTGGCGGTGATGCGTCTGCATGAAATGCCGCTCACATTCGTCCTCCTCGGGCGTCCACCTGGGTGGGTCCACCACTTCCTCGACCTCCCAGAAGGCGCGCAATGTGGCGCTTAGGTCCTCCTGTACGCTGCAGTGAGCGGAGGTGATCGCCCTGGAGTGGCTGGTAGACGTGTGGGAGCTCCCAGTAGGTCCGGATAGCACCCAGCCGAAGACGGTGTTCTGCGCGACCGGGACATTCGCGCTTGCCTGAAGGAGGCCCGGACGCAGTAGTGCTCCGTAAACGTCGGCACCAATTATGAGCTCCACCGCCCGCTGGCGATGCGGCAGGGGATCCGCCAGCTGGAGTCCCAGGAGATGTGGCCATTGTGGATCGGCTGAGAGACGCTGCGGACAGAAGCCAGAGAGCTTCGGTAGCACCAACGCGGACACCGACACGGCGTCTGTAGAAGTGGCCACGTTCGTCAGCTGGAGCGAAACCCGTGAGCGCGATGTCCCGACCATGGAATCGCCGACCCCTGTGACCCTGGTGACCGTTCGAGCACGCGGAGCGCGCAGTGTCTGTGCGAGGGATTCACTCGCGAAGGTAGCCTCTGAGCCTTGGTCTAGGAGAGCTCTAACCACGGCGCAACGGCCATTGTCAGCCCGCACGCGAACCATCGCGGTGGCCAAGAGCACCTTCGGGCCAGGCTCGGCGAACGTCCTGGAGGCAAACAGTGCCTTTGCCTCTCTCGTCGTGGAGGCTCCCCCCGGAGACCGCGGTCTCGACGCAGGCTCTGGCTGGGATCCGCCCTGGGCCCGGGGCGCTTCCGGGTGCAGAAGCGTATGGTGCTTCTTCCCGCACCTGCTGCAGGTAAACTGCGACGGACACGCCGTCGCCGTGTGGCCCGAGCGCAAACAGTTAAGGCACTTGCCGTGGTCCTTAACCAGTTGTAGGCGGTGCGTATGGTCTAATCCTTTAAATGTATTGCAGCGGTACAGGGGGTGTCTCTCTCGGCACGCCGGGCAGGAAGCCTCCCCGCTGACGGTGGTCGCGGCACGCAGGGACGAAGACCTTGGAGCTCGTGAGGCGGTGGGTGGCGTAGGCGGCGCGTGGAGTTCGCGGCTCTGCTGCACTGCGCCGAGAGCTTCGATGCGGGTCTCCAGGAAGCGGTCCAACTGCTCGAAGGTGGGAACTTCTCGACTGGCGCCCAGGGAAGTCTCCCACTTCTCCCGCGTGCGCTGGTCCAACTTCTGGGAGATGATGTGCACCAGGAGATCGTCCCACGTGTTGGTGGGGCGCCCGAGGTTGGCCAGCGTGGAGAGGCACTGGAGAGTGGTCTCTCGGAGGCGAGCAAGGTCGTTCGCGACGTCTCTGCCCACCGTCGGCTGGAGCAGCAGTCGATTGGCCAGGCTGGCGACCACCACGCGCTTGTTCTCGAAGCGTTCCCGTAGCGTTTCCCAGACCGCGCTGAAGTTCGCCCTGGTGCTGGGAATTTGATTCACCAGCTGATATGCGGGGCCCTCCAAACAGCCCTTGAGGGCCCCTTAGCCAAGCGCTTGCGTGAGGCGGATCTTGTGGATGGTCGACAGCGTTGTTTTGCTGATGGGTGCGCGGAGAATATCTCGGTGGTGGCCTCACTGCTCGATGACTCGAGGCGGCGTCTCAGGGAGTTACACATTGTCTCCCTGGACGTCGCTAAGGCCTTCGATGCGGTGAGCCACCACGCGATCTCCGGCGTCTTGGGTCGAACCGGTCTCCCGGAGGGCTTTATCACCTACGTCACCCATTTATACGCGAATAGCACGACGATATTTGAGGTTGAGGGCGCTCGTTCGGAGCCCTTCCATGTTCGCAGGGGAGTACGGCAAGGTGACCCGCTGTCTTCCCTGTTGTTCAGTCTCGTCGTGGATGAGGTACTACGAGCTGTACCTCGCGACGTCGGATACGAGATCGGGGGGAGTCGCGTCAACGCGTTGGCATACGCGGACGACATCCTCCTGGTCTCGTCGACCAAGTTGGGCATGACAATGTCACTCCGCGGGGTTGAGGAGCGGGCTCAGGAACAAGGGCTCTCGTTCAATCCGCACAAAAGTGTGGGTCTGTCCATCGTGCCTTCCGGCAAGCGGAAGACTTACAAGGTCTTGGCCGACCCCCAGTATCGCCTTGCTGATGGGAGTGTTGTTAATCAACTCACCCCTTCTCAGCAATGGCGGTACTTGGGGGTCGACTTTAGACCTGTAGGTCCGAAGCGAGCCGGGGGCGCCATCAACATCGAGATGGACAGACTGACAAGAGCCCCGCTTAAGCCGCAGCAGCGGCTTAAGATCTTAAGATCGTTCCTGATCCCCCGTTTCTACCACGCGCTTGTCCTTGCCGGGACCACCCTGGGGAAACTCAGGGCCCTGGATGGGCAGGTGCGTGTGGCCTTGCGGAAGTGGCTACGACTCCCGCACGATACCGCGGTTGGATATTTCCACGCTCCCTGCGGGATGGGAGGCCTCGGCATCCCATCATTTGCCACCACTGTACCCGGCCTCCAGCTCACCCGCCTCGACCATCTGGCAACCTCCTCTTCGTCAGCGGTGAGGGCTGTCGCCGAGTCTGACTGGGTCGCATCGCGACTCAGTTGGGCGAAGCGCGCCCTCACAAAGGATGGTAGCATCCTTTCGACGACGGAGAGGAGGGACCAGTGGTGGGCAGGACGGCTATACGGGTCGGTGGATGGGCACGAGCTGCGGGAGTGTGGGAAGTCCAGCCTTTCCAACTGGTGGATCGATGCGGGGTCGTACGGCGTACCCGGACGGGACTATGTCCAGTACCACCACGTCCGGGTGAACAGTCTACCCACGCGAATACGAACATCACGTGGCATCAGGCGTGAGACCAGAGAGGTGCAGTGCCGGGCCGCCTGTCACGTTGCCGAGACAGCGGCCCATGTCATCCAGGCCTGCCACCGAACACACGGCGGACGTGTCAAACGACACAACGCCGTGTGTAAGGTGTTAGCTTCTGGTCTCCGCGATGCCGGGTGGACTGTCGCCGTGGAACCTCGGTTCCAGACTACGGCTGGACCGAGGAAGCCTGACTTGGTCGCACAAAAGGGCGGTCGCATTAGTGTGATCGATGCGCAGGTGGTCAGCGGCGCAACATCCCTGGACGACGCACACTACAGGAAGAGGGAGTATTACGCGGGGAACCCTGATATCTCCCGCAAACTAGCGGAAGATACGGGTGTTTCCCCGGGTGATATTTCCTTTTCCTCGTGCACACTCTCCTGGAGGGGAGTGTGGTCGTCCAGGTCCGCTGATTACCTCCTGGGTCTTGGGCTCCCCAGGAAGCTCCTGTGTGGGATTACCACTAGGGTGCTGCAGGGGAGTCACACCAATTGGGTGCGGTGGAACAGAATGACGGGGACGGGCGCGCGGGGGGGGCACCCGCGCGTGGGGGTCGGGTAGGTTGGCTGCTTGTCGCGCTTTGCGCCTAAATACCTGGGTTCCCCGTCCCCACACCAACAAATGACGGGCAATTCATACCGCCAAACTCACCGGAGCCCTCCCTGTTACGGAGTCGGCTCCCAAGTAACTAAAAGCGCGCGTGAAGAAAAAAAAAAAAAAAAAAAAAAAATAGTAAACGCGCTGGGTATCAGTAAGGCCCGCGCGTTTAATTACTAGATCCTCAAATAAGTCGGCGAAACCTTGCCATTCCAGGAACGAACCGTCAAAACGCGGAAGTGGAATGGACGGCAGCTGCGGCATGGCGGGAGCCTCAACGGGAGGCTGTGGAGCAGAGGCCATGCGGTCGGAGGCTCTAGCGGCACGGAGCTCCTCTAATAGGTTAGAGAAAAAATCCGTGGCCTCGAAATACGCATCCTCGGCCATGTTGAAGTGCTCGGCCTGGAAGTACGGCTGGTTTGACTTGTCTGCCGTCGTAGCCGTAAGTAAGTGAACTTATCTTTCCCCTGTTTTTTAAAGTTCTCGATCGTCCTGAATACTGCTCTCATATGGCCTTCTTGTTGAATTAACAGGGACTCCATTTCGACCGCGTGGAGGAGAGTTCAGGGTAAGAAGTCAAACACACGCACGAGACACGAGTTCACCAAAAAATACACCCACGAGGGACGAGAGTTTCTCCGGCTCGAAGGACCAAATGTTTAATCGCGAACTGAACTGTTCCGATTAAATGTGAAAGTTCGGATTTACTTCGTCGGGGTGCAGAAATGAACACTGTGTGCCACAGAGCAATGTATTTGTCAGAACTATAATAAAGCCTTACGCACTAAATAAACACTAAACTTAACACTAAAAAGGGATAAGCCCAGTCCGTTTATTTAACTTAAATCGACTCGTTGGCGAGGGCCGAACGAGGAAAACCGTGAGGTAGGTCGCGAAGGCGCGAGAGAAAAAAACCACGTGTTGGCGAGGGCCGTGACGTAAGAAACAGATGTTTTCGGTAAACGATCCGTGACGAGAGTGACGTGATTTACATATGATTTCCGCCGGGACGAGAGGCGGGGGCGACCTCTGGACGGAGTGACGTCACGTCTAGCGCTGCGCTATCTCCTAGCGCTGACGCGCACTCGCTATCCAAAGGGTTCGCGCGAGCGGCTGCTTGCTGCCGCAAGCTGGCGCGAGCAGTCGCGCGAACAATTTGCAATTTAGATATTTTTAATAAGATGGTTTTTGTGTAATTAAACCGTTTTTTTACACTTATATGTTTATTATAATTTTCGAATTGAGAATTTAAAAACCAAACTTATACACATCCTGCACTATCTTGCAATAATTAAATGTTTAATATTTTGGTAATTCCTTCAAATGTATTTTCTTTTTCAGTAGTACCCACAATATATGCTAGTTTTTAAAGAATGTCTAACATTCTGCGAGAACCTTGTATACTTGACCTGAAACGTACCTATAGATTGAAATTTTCCTGGCTCCGGAAGAGTCTCTGATTTTTTTGTATCACTTCTTCAAAAAACTCTTTGAAATTTTATAAATACATAATTCTTATTACTATATTTCTTAAAAGGAAATAACGTTTATAGGAAAATTTGGTATATTCCTTCACATCATCGTATATCATCATCATATCACCATATTAATCAGATCCATTTATTCCTTGATTTTCCTACATTCTTTTATTCCTTCATTCCTGTATTCCCTTATTTATTCTTTGATACCTGCATTCCCTTATTCTTTCATTCCCTGATTTCTTTATTCTAGTATTTCTTTAAAAACAAGTATTTTAATAAAATCAATACTGTACTAACCAATATTCCACGAATGAAGTGAAATCAGTAAAAAGCATCGAAAATGCAAAGGTATAGGCCAAGTACAAGAGGATGTGACTTTGGAATAGCTTGCTCGTTAACATAAACTTCATTATACGAAGTATTTGAAATCGAACAAATGCGAGCAAGTACAAATTATTGTACAGCATCGACACGATGCTATCGCTAAGAAAACATATTCAAGTAACTAAATTTTCCAAAAAATGATTTTTCCTCATCCAATTAATAAATCTGTTTATTGCTCCGTTAAATGTACTTGGTGGCCCCCTTTTTACGAAGCTTGATGTCCAAAATGTAACGTAACAAATATTTATACTCAGTTTTAAATTACTTAACAAATAAACAATCCGGATGCACCTGACAAGACTTATGAGAGGAAAAATTTAACAAGTTAACAATCTGGATGTGCCTGAGAGAAAATTACACATACATATTGCCATGTGTTTCAACGGTTGATGATAACGTAAATTAAAATGAAACTTCATGAGATATTTAGAGGATTTTCATTCAGTACAATAAGAAGCCTCCTTTATACTGTGTTTTAACAACTCTCTTTTAATGTCGCACATCCCCATACCATTTAAACTTAGAGGAGTTAATATTATAGGTATTTTTCACCATCGAACCTTCATAAGAAGCGGGCCACCAAGTACATTTAATCGAGCAATAAACAGATTTATTAATTAAATGAGGAAAAATCATTTTTTGGGAAATTTAGTTTTTTATATATTTACTTAGCGATAGCATCGTGTGGATGCTGTACAATGATTTTTACTTGCTCGCATTTGTTCGATTTCAAATACATCGTATAATCAAGTTTATGTTAACGAGAAAGCTATTTCAAAGTCACATCCTCTTGTACTTGGCATATACCTTTGCATTTTCGATGCTTTGTACTGATTTCACTTCATTCGTAGAATATTGTTAAGTGTAATATTGGTTTTATTAAGATACTTGTTTTTAAAGAAATAATGGAATAAAGAAATTAGGGAATGAAAGAATAAGGGAATGCAGGTATCAAGGAATAAACAAGGGAATACAGGAATAGAGGAATAAAAGAATGTAGGAAAATAAAGGAATAAACGGATCTGATTAATATGGTGATATGATGATGATATACGATGATGTGAAGGAATATACCAAATTTTCCCTTAGACGTTATTTCCTTTTAAGAAATATAGTAATAAGAATTATGTATTTATAAAATTTCAAAAAGTTGTTTGAAGAAGTGATACAAAAAAATCAGAGACTCATCCGGAGCCAGGAAAATTTAAATCTATAAGTGCGTTTCAGATCAAGTGTACAAGGTTCTCGCAGCATGTTAGACATTGTTTAAAAACTTGCATACATTGTGGGTAGTATTGAAAAAGAAAATACATTTGAAGGCATTACCAAAATATTAAACATTTAATTATTGCAAGATAGTGCAGGGTTTGTATACGTTTGGTTTTTAAATCCTTGATTCGAAAATCATAATAAACATAGAAGTGTACAAAAACGGTTTAATTACACAAAAACCATCTGATTAAAAATGTCTAAATTTCAAATAATAGTTTGTATGAATTGTTGAAGAATGCTTTTGATTTCTAGAACTTTTAGCACTTCAATTTGGTCCTATTTATATCCTTGAAAATGTTTTTCAATTTGCATACAACAACGTCATCGTGTCCTCTAAACGTACCTATACTTCAAAAATGTATTTAAAGAAAAAATAGTTTTTTTGAAATCATGACTTTTTTTATTAACGTGGCATCTTCTGATCTAATTTTACAGTATACCTGCTGAAAAATATTATAATTTCATTGTTAAAATATGTAGGTAATATCATAACACTGTTATAAACAGATACGGAACAATTTAGAGATTCGATATCCGAGATAGTAAAGTTTGAATGCAATACATGTAACAAAGATTTGTTAACAGTACTGATAACTACACGTTTCGGACAGACCTAAAAATTTGCTTAGTTTATCATGGAAGACCTGTTTACAGAATCATTAGATTATGTATTAAAAAAAAGTTTGTAGAAATTTGAAGAGACGCTTTGCCATGTATCGAAGTTCTAGAAAATAAATACCTGTTTACCATAATTTAAGCAACTATTATATTAAATTTATAAATTATTGATAAAAGTATGATATTTTCTGAATTACTTACTAATGCGTGCATCACGAAGATGTCTTTCTTTCCCTCTCTTTCGTATAATTATCGTTCTCCCTGTTGTGTGTAATCTACTATGTCTCGGGATGTCAATACTGACAACGACTGCATACTTTGTCTCTATGTTTCCGTCGCTCCGTCGCGCTCGCACTAGCCAAACATACGAACGTGGGCCGAGCAAGCATATGTGATAGCACGTTTGCCGATCGAGGAAGGTATCAATGCGGAATTCGTCATCGTCCGAATTTATCTTGAATAAGAGCCTTTTTTTTCTTTGTTCTGTCTGTCGCGCTCGCAGTGCTCACAGTACGATCGCCGAGAGTAAGTGCGACGGTGTGTTTTTGTCGGGCGCGGCAACTCTTTCATTTTATTCGAAACATTTTTCTAATCATTTTATCGGGCATTTATGTCCAATATTTGATCCCACAATGTGGCTGAATTTTAATTCAATAGAAATGGAATAATAATTAGATGTTTCTTATTCATTCATTTCTAGTTATGTAAATCCCCATGATTCAATATTTCGCGAAATTTATTCCTTATTTACCGAGACAATATTGTAACTTCTCTTATGCGAGAAAAATTCAGACCACGGCGAAAACTGCGTTTGATGCCTTCCTCGATCGACGATCGCGCTCTCATGCATGCCTGTCCGGCCTAAGTCCGTGTGCCTCGATCGAATGAGTGCGACGGAGCGACGAAAAGAAAGAGATGAAGTAGGCGTTATCACGTGTTACTATGTTGCGACACACGTCAGAGAGAGAAATGAATTAATAGAAAGAGAGGGCACGAAAATCACCTAGGTAAAGCAAGCATTAGTAGTTGCGGATACCCGTGTGCACCCCGTACCCCGGAGGGAAACCATTTATGCTGTTGATTGTACTTGGCCAGGGACAAGACCTTGTCTCTTGATTTTGTCCGGCATGTCTCCAACAGATTACATACCAAAATCTACATTACCGACAGAAAAATTATCGTCGCACTGTATGGAAATCTGTTAGTTCGGTTTGACACCGACAGAACTCGCATAGTCGAAAGTGTGACACTGGAAAAGAAGAAGCAGACGACTTTTTGCATAAAAAAGACGTACTTTTTGGGCGGACCAATGTTTTTGTAATTAATCTCAATCGACTCGTCTCGTCGCCGCCTTTAAGAATATCATCGCACTTTTTGGAAAATTGGCCGCTTTCATGCTGTTTGAATACCTGGAAAACCCCGATCTAATATTTACGGAATAGAGTCAAGGTTTTGGCAGACGGGTTCTCTTGTACTTGGCCCGAGACAAGACCTTATCTCTTGATAATACATGTACGCACTACGCAAATCACCGAAGCGACAGGCGCGCGAGCGTGGAGCGGCAGGCGTGCGAAGAATTGCCAAGTTATCTTAACACTTTCACAACCGCATGTTTGCGCAGATCTTTACGTAAATTCATGAAGTAATTCGACATACAACAATATTTATTCCTTTGTCGTCGGCGAATAACGACTGGCCTACCAATGACACCAGATAAGTGTCACTGCAAACAACGTCTGTCCTGCCGATGACACCACGTTGGTGTCACCGGTTGTGAAAGTATTAAGGGGCTATCCTAGTGTGAACATTTTTTTAAATCGATTTTTTATCATATTTCGATAGTTCATTATGTCTAAAATGGCATGCTAAAGTTTTAAAGTTGCATCTAAAATAGTTTTGAAATGGCAGCTCTCGAAGCGCCGTTGTTCGGGGGACAAACATTCTGTAGCGACGCATTTTCAAAAAGAAAAAGTTTCTCACGCTTATCGATGATTGGGGAAGGCATGTTTAGTCTAGGCACTGACTGCTGTCAACCTTAGGCGGAAAAAGTAAAGATACGGTGAAATTTACCATTGCCATCCTCAATAAGCTTCAGAAATACTTGGTCTCGCTATCACCAGGCATCAAGATGATGTAGTTACTATGTACAACGCAATTTGGACTACATATTTTCACTTGAGTTCAACAGACAAAAGATTTGTGGATTCCGCTAGATCCACAAATTCAAGAAGTTTTAAACCCAGTGTATACGGATCTGAGACGACGAGAATTATTGGACAGGTGCAAAGGAAGCAACGCTCAGAATAACAATGAAAGCTTTAATGGCTTGCTTCGGCACTTCGCTCCAACGCACCTCCACAGCGGTGTGAAAACTATACAACTGTGAAATTTTTTTGCAGTAAATATATTTAATGATGGTTTTAAAGCCATCTTAAGAATCATGCAAGTTATGGGAGTAATCATTGGCTCTGCGGCCAAAGAATATGTCGAAAATCGCGATGAGACCAGGATCCGGCTAGCCGAGAAACGCTATGAAGAGAGTTCAAAAGAGGCTCGGACAGCTAGGAGGATAGCCGCTACAGCCCAGCAGGCACTTTTCGAAGAAGAGGAAGGTTCTTTATACCGGCCTGGGATAGCAGATTAAATTTGTAGTTAAAACTTTAAACTTGTTTTTCTCAGAATGACATTTCTCAAATTTGCTGACACTCTAACTCGAATGCAAATCATAGAATCATCTTGCAATTTTTTGAGCATACTCAGTATATGTTTTGCTATACAATGAACCTCCAGTTTTTAATTAGAACAAAAATTGTCAATTATCGACATTTTGCCAAATTTTAATATTTTTTCAAACCCGAGGTTCATTGTAGGGCAACTATCTTCTAGTTTAACAGGCATTTTGTATTTTTTTATTTCAGGCACTCTGAAGGCGCCAATCGTGTCAGCAGTTGAGCAACTTTTTTTTTGCCCCAGGCAGATTGCGCATAAGTCTGCCAAATTTAAATACTTAATTACTTAAAAAAATGCGTGTAATAAGTCAACATATACAAGAATATATCCTCCAAGTTTGAACAAATTTGATGCAATAGTTTTGTTTTATAAATTCTAGAAAATCGCCTAATTTTTGGCATGTCACACTAGGATAGCCCCTTAATGCATTTGCAAGAAGTTACGCCATATTATTTCCTAGTTGTAATTATTGGTCAATTTTATCGAACAAGGTGTCATTTTAAAGATAAAGGTTCAAGGCACGAGCGCATATTTTCAGATTTTCAAATAATCACGTTTTCGCTGAAAAAATCGTCTAAAACTATATTAATAATTGATCGACAGTATACATATCAGCAAAAACTTTTTTTGAAAATCCGAAAATACACGCTCGTGCCTTGAACCTTTCTCTTTCAAATGACAGTTTGTTCGAAAAAATCGGCCAAGAATTGCGCCCAGGAAAATATATGGCGTAAACCCTTGTGACTTCACGGGGCGGAGCACGTGTTTAAAGTCTTGCTGTGCGGCATCAGCAGTTTCTTGCGTTTTAAATGAATCGGGATTTCGGCTACAATACTGAGCGAGCGTAGTTTACGCTTCTAGGAATCGAGACACACACCAATCCATGCGTGTAAGTGAGACCTTGTGGTGGGGGGATGAACTTCGCCTCTTCCGCCACGACGTTCGAGGGGCGCCTTTGTAACACAATTATATTTCACGAAAGCGGCAAGAATCAGTCAAAAACACGGTTTATGCCATACGCTTTCTAGGCTGCAATTCTCGACCGATTTTAACTAATGAGGTCTTATTGTAAAGATAAAGGTACAAGACACGAGCGTAGATTTTCGGATTTTTTAAAAAACATTTTTGTTTTTAAAATCGTATCTAAAAAAAGGTTATTTTTCAAAGCCGTATTTTGAATAAACAAAAACTTTTTTCAAAAATCCGAAAATCTACGCTCGAGCCTTGAAACTTTATCTTTACAATAAGACCTGAATCATACAAATCGATCGACAATTACGACCAGCAAAACGAATGGCGTAAACCCTTGCAAAACGCTTGGGTACCCACCGCCCTTAGTTATCATATTGTTCCACAAAACTATATCTTAATCAATTACATCGTAAACAATCAGCTTGATAACAAATCATTAATTTATGTACACGTGATACAGAGATGGGCAAAGCCCTAATTTATTTTGAGGTATTTTGTCATCTTCCAATCTTCTGCCAAGTAATAAGATGAACGAAGACCATATAAGTGATCTACATATATATATACTAAAATTGGCAAAGGACATAAAATATATGTGCTATTATAATTTCTATGAAACACATTGTTCACAAAAATGATATTCCCGAAGAAGTGCTGAAAACAAAGTGATTTTTTGCACCAGGCACATGTAATAATGGCAGGTTAGCTACATATGTCGCAAACCTTTTTATGTTTACGTGATTAAGTATTATTACTTTCTTGGTACTAGAAATGTATGAATTATCTAGTAATGTATAATTTATCAGTCTTCAATGATAATAATTCACATATTATGTTTCACTGCAATTACGATATATTTGGTCCTAAAAAATGTTCCAGATATTAATGAAAAATAATTATAAGGGAACAATTATATCAGGGAGTAGAATTAATAAAGTTAATTTTTATTGCAATCCAGTACCTAATTTTTATTATAATTTGGAACAGTCAGAAATAATATTCTACAATAAATCAAGAGTTGAGGTCTTGACTCGGGCCAAGTACAAGAGTTCCTGACTGGCAGACCTAAACAACTCTTTTCCGGAGAAATTAGATCGAGGTTTTCGGGGTATTCAAACGGCATTAAACCCGCATATTTCCCCCAAACTATGGTGATATTCTAGTAGGGGACGTCTACCCGGGTAATTTAAGCCTAACTATGAGAAGATCCATCAAGCCAATTGCGAGATATTTTGATCTAAAGAGTCGAGTTTTTTGTAAGGAACGTCGCCTTCTTCCTCTCCTACAGCCTGTCACGCAGCCCGGTTTCAAACCCTAACATTTCTTTCATACCATGCGACGATAATTTTTCTGCCGATAACGTAGATTTTTCTATGTAATCTGTTGGAGACATGCCGGAAAAAATCAAGAGACAAGATCTTGTCTTGGACTAAATACAAAAGTCCCTTATTGGTATTCAGAAAATCTTCAAGGGTTATTAATAATTTATAAATTTAACATAATGGTTTCTTAATTTGTAGAAGAAATGTATTTGATTTTTGAAACTTAGGCTTAACAATATATCGCAACAATACGCTTAAGACAGATTAAACGCCGACTTTTTTTCAAATGAATAAAAAATAAATTTAAAAATATTGAAAACAAATATTACTTAAATGCCCGATAAAATAATTAGAAATGTTTAGAAGAAAATTAATGAGTGACCACGATTGGCGAAGACGCACTGAAATACTTGCTCACGGCTGTGGCTACGGCTGCGCTCGGAGTGCGAGCGTGGCAGACAGATATAAAGAAAGAGAGGCCCTTATGCTAGAAAAATTCGAATCATATTAAATTCCGCATTGCTTTCTCGTCAAACACGCAATCACACATACTTGCGTGGCCACGTCGCGTCGTTTGTTTGGCTAGTGCGAGCGCGACGGAGCGACGGAAAGATAGAGACAAAGCGAAGTCTTTGTCAATGTTTATATCCGGAAACATAGTACGCCACATCGAGAAGGAATTATTACGAAAAAGAGAGAAAGGTAGACACTTTCGTGATGCACGCATTAGTACGTCATTCGGAAATTTTCAAATTTCTACAAGCTCTTCTTTAGTACATAATCAAATTGTTCTGTAAACAGGTCTTCCAAGAAAAAGTAAGCAAATTTTTTTTATCGGGTTATCCGGCATTGTTAAATAATCTTTGTTACATGCTTTGCATCGACACTTTACTATCTCGGCTATAGAATCTCCAAATTGCCCTTTATCTATTTGTAACAGTGTTACGGTATTACTTAAAAACTACTTTTTGTTCAAACCCGTCGTTGAAATATAGGTAAAATTAGAGGACATAATGACGTTGTTATACGTAAATCGAAAAATGTTTGTAAGAATATACATTTGACCAAATTAAAGTTCTAAAAGTTAAAAACATTTTTCAGCAACGCACACTCACCATTATTTTAGATCATTTTCATAAAACCATTGTTGCCCAGTTCTATGTTTATTATAATTTTTGAATTAAGTATTTAAAAACCAAGCGTATACAAAACCTTCACCGTCTTGTAATAATTAAATGTTTATTACTTTGCTAATTCCTTAAAATGTGTTTTCTTTTTCAATATTACCGACAATACATATATGCAAGTCTTTCAACAATCTCTAACATGCTGCGAGAACCTTGTACACATCACCAGAAACGTACCTATACTAAATGTTTACTATCTCTGGAAGAGTCTCTAATTTTTTTATTCACGTCTTAAAAGAATTTTTAAAAATTTTAAAATACATAATTCTGATTACTATATTTTTTAACCATAAATAACATTTAAAGGATAATTTTTTCCATTTTGCCACATCAGCTTCGTAAAAAGCGGGCCACCAAGTACATTTAATAGAGCAGTAAACAGATTTATTCATTAAATGAGGAGACATCATTTTTTGGGAAATTTAGTTAATTGCATATATTTACTTAGCGATAGTATTGTGTTATTGCTGTACAATAATTTGTTTGATTTCAAGTCCTGTGCAAAATGAAGTTTATGTTAATGAGCAATCTATTCCAATGTAACATCCTCTTGTACTTGGCCCATAGCTTTGCATTTTCGATGCTTTTTTGAGGATAGCGCTTTAAAGGAACCTTTACCAAAATAAGATTAGTGTACTTTGCAGAAACATCGTTCATTAATTTTTTTTATTTCTTTAGCGGTATAAGTTACTACTGATAACTCTGCGATATAAAGATAAAAAATATAGATAAAGATAAACAGCGATAAGTATTCAAGCCGCTTTATAAACGGAGTTCCAAGTGTGAGGCCACAGTCTTGAAAAAATTTGCAAGTACTATCGAACTATACGCGCAAAACCATTGTGGCAAGAATAAATCCCATCAACGTTATTAATCTTCTATTGGCTGCTTTTTGTAACAGTGGTACGCTTTACAGTCCAGTTACAGATGTCGAAATACGCGTAAAGGATGTTTTAGCAGATATTCCTCATAGCGCTATAGAAGACAATTCATTTGAATCGGAACAGTTTATACAATTAGATTTCGATAATCAATTTGAAGTCCGTGATGCCTCTGCGGTTGAAGATTTTAATGTAGAACTGGAAGAAAGTGCATTGTTGTCGTCCTCTATATGCGAAACAAATGAAGATACAAATTTTGACTATAAGAAAAATGCTGTTGAATATTGGACGAGTGGAAAAAATAGAAAACGTACCTTAATATCAGTAAAACAGCGTTTTAGAAAGGTGAAATCAGAACGGCAATTACGACGGTGGATGGAACAAGTACGTATTAGCGCATACACATTACTAACCTTTACCGAAGCCATGGATAAACAATTAATAGTGCTTGACGTAAACTTGCAGCGTTGGGCTTTAGACGCCCGAAGGCAAATTGGGCTTGAAGGGTTTGTTGCATCTTCCTATGGGTTGTGGAATTTTAAAAATATGCATGGAATCGTATCACGCAAGATTACAAAATTTGTTACAAAACAGGGAATTCAGCAACAGGAAGAACAAAACATTCAAGGTGCGCTTTTCGTCAAGGACATAAAAATACAATTAATAGTATAATACATGGGCCACAGAATGTATACAATTCTGATCAAAGTGGGTTTAATTTAGAACTTCATTCTGGTCGCACATTAGCCCAACGAGGATGTAAAAAGGTTGAAAGTGTGGTACAGTCAGTGTCATCGACAACGCATAGTTATACGATTTAACCTACGATATCCGCAAGTGGCAAATTGCTTTCGCCTCTTTTACTAGTACTGAAGGAAGTCACCGGAGAGTTTGGACCACGAATGAAAGAAACCATGTTTAAGGCGAAGAACATATTATATTCTCTGGCCTCAAAATCTGGAAAATTGACAACAGCACATGCAAAAACATGGTTATGTTACGTCCCCGCGTGTATACGCCCTTTGTCAGTTCGACGCCAGGACGACGCACTTCAAACTTGTAAATTCCTTCAAGAACGAGCACTGTGATGGTCTTGGTCGAGACTGGCGAATAGTATAGAAATAAACACATAAATCTAGTCGGGCGATTTGAATGTAAACTCCAAAAACTCTTAAGATTGGACAGTTCTAAATATCAGATTGCATCAGATACAATGGAGACCTTCTCTACGAGAAAATGTACATCTGGCACCAGACCGCGTCTTGTTCAAGAGACACTTGAAAGGGAAAGTTAGACAGATCCTTTTCCGAGTGCATTCTCGATAAGGGTGTTTGTATGCTGGACCAGGCCTTCATTGTTTTTCCGAAATCCGTTACAAACCGACATAGTGGGAGGGCCTAAAATCTTGTATATATACTGGTGCCCTCCGCCACGAAGCTCAGTTAGTTAGCTAGTCAGAAGCAGGCAAGAAATCCAGATAAGAAGAGACAGTTAGAAAAAGTCAGTTACCAGTCAAAGTTAGAAAAGTGCAGTTAGGAGAGTGAGTCTTGAAGTCAGTCAGCAAAGAGCCGATGTTAGTTAGTTCAAAGTTTTTATTCCAAAATCCTAATCCTGAAAAATTCCAAATAACCTACAACCTGAACCTTACGTTGAGTCGAATTAAAACCTGGTCAAGTGAGTAGTTAGAACGCAAGTGACCGTTCAACAACTACAGTTGCATCAGAGAGTAACTAAGATTCGGGGAAATCCCTTCAACTTCTAATCCGGATCGGAAAGAAAAAGTCCATATAGAGAGTAATCAAGGGGCGAGATAGAGCTTGGTGAATCTTGTACGGACTGAAGTAAGGAAGATGCGGGCAAATTTATCATATTTTCCTTAACTCCAGTGGTTAGAGACCTCACAGGCCTTCCAGTTGAAATGTTCAATTTGTTCCGAGTGTAACTTCCAAAATCGGAGAAAGAGTGTAACAAAACTGTGCAACATGTCAGTGTCAGTGAACTTAAATACAAAATTGATGAAGATTCTAATCAGTGTCAACTATTAATTAGCCAGACCTCATCACTACCACAACCTTCACTCTTCATTATCACGTTTCGATCGTAGTACGACTCAGCCCCATCCCGAGTAAAGTGGTCTGACCATTGACTCATAACGCTTAGTCTTGACGTAACAGTTGCAAGAAGTATTTATGCCTAATATTGGCCCTATAAGTGTATTATTATTGGATTCGTGGGGAGGACACTGATCCGAAAAATTTCTGAAGCAACACCAGAAAATAGAGAAGTAAAACATTTCGTGATACCTAAAGGCACGACGGGAAGTATACAACCTTTGGATGTATATGGACTTCGTGTATGGAAAACTTTCATAAAACGTTTCTCGGGCATGGTTTTGCTTTTCGATTATGATGTTAATCTTCATTTGAGAGATAACACCATAAAGTTACAATCGCTCACGCATAATCAGTTTTCATCACCGAGATGCGGAAATCTTTTTAAATATGCTTGGTTTAAGAGCGGATATATAGAAGAAAGGCCACGGGAATTTGAAAACCCTGCACAATTTTGTTTTGATACAAATGCAAAACCTGTTTGCGATATATGTGGCAAACCTGCCATTATTACATGTGCCTGGTGCAAAAAATCACTTTGTTTTCAGCACTTCTTCGGGGAATATCATTTTTGTGAAGAATATGTTTCATAGACATTGTAATAGTACATATATTTTAAATCCTTTGCCGTTTTTAGTATATATATAGATCACTTATATGTATAGTCTTCGTTCATATTACTTGGCAGAAGATTGGAAGATGACAAAATACCTCAAAATAAATTACGACTTTGCACAGCTCTGTATCATGTGTACATAAATTAATCATTTCTTAT
Organism: Mimumesa dahlbomi; assembly: GCA_917499265.3. Classification (NCBI taxonomy): domain Eukaryota; kingdom Metazoa; phylum Arthropoda; class Insecta; order Hymenoptera; family Crabronidae; genus Mimumesa; species Mimumesa dahlbomi. Next base: position 290,639 of record OU824118.1, on the reverse strand, counting down.
CAAGGCGCTTGTTTACCATGTAATTGATTAAGATAAAAATTTTGTAGAACAATATGATAATTAAGATAACTCTGCATGTCGTCTCGCGCCGCACCGCGCCACGCTCGCGCGCCGGCCGCTTCGGTGATTTGCGTAGTGCGCGCATGTATTATACAAATATACGGAGAATTCCGAGAGGGAACTATAACATATTATATACCGTTGGATTCAGCAACGAATTTCCGTTCTTTTATGTCATTATAGAAATGTTGATATCGCGTAAAACGAAGGTGCAATTAATTTTTTTGTTATAAACAAATAATTTTTTATACAATTTGTAAACATATTCCTTTTGTATGTCAAAAACCATGAAACTTTTCCCTATAAAATTTGTTTCTATCTACGACAGTTCACGAGTTAGCACATTTCTGGGGTAACTTTGAAAGGTGTTTTCACCCCTTAAACGTGCGATTGGGCAGATATAAAAAAATACGTATCGGTTATTTTCGCGTGCTTAACAAACGTACGAAGTTTCATTAAAATCGGCTCCGTACACTTTGGTATGTTCCCTTGTAAGAAAAGCAAAAATGTACTTACTAAAGAAATAAATATTTTCATAAATCTATCCACACGTGAATCTCCAAACCTCTTTCGCCTTAACAGCTATAATTCATACAAAAAATCATGCAACGCAATCACCTTTATGGGAAAAAGCATAAATCACATGGGAGAATTACGTGGATATTCTGCGGATTGCAATTCAGTTGCAAGAGAATGCATGGGATAATTCTGGTGAGAAAAAATAAGTCTCTCAGCATATCTAAAACTTTTCTTATCGTATTAAAACCCGCTACCTTCCTCTCTTATTCTTCCGCTTCTCTCTGTGATTTTTATTTAATTGCGCACTTCGCTGGTCAGAAGTGTACGGAAGCATAATTTAATCGTAGTTTTTATATCACAGGTAATCAGAGTACATAAAATTAAATTAATAACAATACATACGTAACAATACAAACTAATTGTTTGTTATTTTTTAGTGGAAGCAATTTAAATTCATCACTATTTTCTTATTTACTCTGCTAAGAGGAAGATAGCCCAAGAATAAATTTCATTAATACATTTTCATGTGTCCACTTTAATACTAATCAACGTATTTATTTTTTGCTTACATAGAACATTTTCTGTTACGTCATGTTTTAAATAAATTGGGAATTTTCATGCAGTGTTCTAAAGGTCAGGTTTAATTACAATTTTATTCATTTCTATCTTTAACATTCGAATCTACGCTTTCTTTTAATTTATGTACTTTAATTTAACTTTAACAATTGCACACACTTGTTATTAGAAACACAGTAAGATGGAAAACCTGGTGAACGGTTGGTACAGTTATAAAATATCAAATAACGAAACGAAATATAGGCATCTCGTGAAAAACAATTGATCATCTAATTTGTAGGCAATCTTGTAATAGGTACTGGATGAAATTCAGGTTGTTAAGACTCCGAATAATTAGAGCCTTTGGTATTTTTTAGTTACAAAAACTCGTTTGAGTTTTGACCAAGTAGATTTATTTATTTATAAAAAAAAGAAAACTATTAAAATATACTAAATTTCGTAAATACTGAATGTGCAGGTTTTAAGTTTCTTGCTTTAAAAATACTGAATTGCAAGTCCCAAGTTTCTTGCTCTGAATTCTAATACTGATCGTTCAACTGATTTTTTGCGATTGACTGATCCCGCGCTGCCAAAATCGCCCTTGGAAGGGAGTGCGCGTTGGTGGGGGCGCGGCGATGCCAAATGTCCGTTGGTGACGGAGAAAATTGGCAACGTCGCGTATAGTGCAATGCGGCCGCGCTCGTGGCTCAAAGGCCCAAGAGGCCCATGAGGCCCATGTGTCTTGCAGGACGAGGAACTTCGGTGTTCCGCCTAATCCTTGTCCCGTTAGAGTCCGAGTGCAGGTTTATGATACGTCAATTGCTATTGAGACTCGAAGAGCCAAGAACTTGGAAGTGCAAGATATGTTAAAAATAATAAATGAGTAAAATCTTCCAATTCCTCGACTTTCGAACGGAACATATAATAAAACAATATTGGCTATGAAAATCGAAATCCGTTAATCTCAAAAATAGCTAGGTTCGCACGTCCGCATTATAAACCGATGGTTCTACGTGTTCTTAACACAGGTAATGCAATCGGGGACTGGGAAGAAGTATATAAGTGTGTTCGGAACGGTGCTACTAAAATTGCTTTTTCGATTTCTCTAGCCACCTGTTTGTCACCCGTGAATTATCAGTATTTTGTGTTTCTCCCATGGGAGTAGACGTTGCTAAATTCAAACGGTGATTTTAAATAAAATCCATTAGAGAAGTTGAAGTGAACACTCAACGTGGTACACTATTATTTTGGAGTACATACAGGTATTTGCAAGAATTCTCTACAAATTATGGGTTGCTACGTATTTCCTTTTAAAAATGATAGAAAAAGAAGTTTTGATGGTTGAAATGAATTGGTTTTTTAGTTACGGTTTATGCAGGCCCACAGCAATATCTGAAAGTATGCTTCTGAAATGATAGTTATTAAATGTGAAAATTGTAATAGCATACATGACACGGTGTAACACAACTTTGTTTTACTTGATGAATGTTACGTCATGATTTTGGAAAGCAAAGTTGATACATCAGGAAAGATATTACGAATTTTTTAAAATACAATTAAATATTTTAATTGTGATTTTCATTGAACACCCAAATAAAATTTTAATAATCCTTAGGTATGTTCCAAAAATCTATTATTATATTTGCGAACTATCGAACAATGACATTTTTTTACATCGCAATGTGGGACATTATTCATTAATTTTCGAACTTATTTGTGAAAAACCTTAAGGGGTTATCCTAGTGTAACTTGCGAAAAATTAGGCGATTTTCTAGAATTTATAAAACAATGACTATTGCATCAAATTTGTTCAAACTTGGACGATATATTGTTGTATATGTTGACTTATTACACGAATTTTTTTAAGTAATCATATTTAAATTTGGCAGACTTATGCGCAATCTGCCTGGGGTAAATAAAAAAGTTGATCAACTGTTGACACGATTGGCGCCTTCAGAGTGCCTGATATAAAAAAATACAAAATGCCTGTGAAACTAGAAGATATTTATCCTACAATGAACCTCGGGTTTGAAAAAATATTAAAATTTGACAAAATGGCGAAGTATTGAAAAAAAAGTTGAATTTTGCCCGAAAAATTGGCAGTTTTTTGCATGGCAAATTGACAATTTCTGTCCTAATTAAAAACTGGTAGTTCATTGTATGGCAAAACATGTACTGAGTATGCTCAAAAAATTTCAAGATGATTCTATGATTTGTATTCGAGTTAGAGTGTCAGCAAATTTGAGAAAAGTCGTTCTGAGAAAAACACGTTTAAAGTTTTAACTACAGATTTTTTTCTTATAACGCAAATATTTTCATACTTACAATTAATCTGCTAACCCAGGCCCGTATAAGGAACCTTCCTTTTCTTCGAAAAGTTCCTGCTGAGCTGTAGCAGCTATCCTCCTAGTTGTCCAAGCCTCTTTTGAACTCTCTTCATAGCGTTTCTCGGCTAGCCGGATTCTGCTCTCATCGCGATGTTCGGCATATTCTTTGGCCGCAGCGCCAATGATTACTCCCATAACTTGCATGGTTCTTAAGATTGTTTGAAAACCATCATTAAATATATTTACTGCAAAAAATTTGCCAGTTGTACAGTTTTAACACCGCTGTGGAGATCCTTTGGAGCGAAGTGCCAAAGCAACTTTCATTATTGTTCTGGGTGTTCTTTCCCTTGCACCTGTCAAATAATTCTCGTCGGCTCAGATCTGTATACACTGGCTTTAAAACTTCTTGAATTTGTGGATCTAGCGGAAAATATTCGCGTTGAAACCTTGCCATATCTAGGCTTTCGGCCTGCGTGCAACGGTATTATATTTACACTAGCTCTTCGCGCCAGCCGGTCAGTTGTTGTGCATCGGATTTTTGTCTGTTGAACTCAAGTGAAAATATGTAGCCCAAATTGCGTTGTACATAGTAACTGCATCATCTTGATGCCTGGTGATAGCCAGACCGAGTATTTGTGAAGCTTATTGATGATGGCAATGGTCAATTTCACCGTATCTTTACTTTTTCCGCCTGAGCCCTGGTTTTTCCACCTAAGGTTGGCGACAGTCAGTGCCTAGACTAAACATGCCTCCTCCAATCATCGATGAGTGTGAGAAACTTTTTCGTTTTGAAAATGCGTCGCTACAGAATTTTTGTCCTCCGAACAACGGCGCTTCGAGAGCTGCTATTTCAAAACTATTTTAGATGCAACTTTAAAACTTTAGAATGCCATTTTAGACATAATGAACTATCAACAAATGAAAAAAAAGTCGATTTAAAAAAATGTTCACACTAGGATAGCCCCTTAAGGGGGGAACCCCCTCCAGACAACAGGTTTGTCAATGATGTTTTACGAAAAACTGAGAGTATTTATTGCATTCAAACAAATAATATATTGAAATTGAGATTGAAATGTATGCACACAAATTTGTTTATAAGAAAAAAAAACAAAATGGCGGAGCTACAGCTGCTCAAACTTGGCTCCTTCAATTCGCGCGGGGGAATGCCCAGCCTCTTGTAGTCAAGTGAAATCAACCAACCAAAATTTTTCCATTAGAATAAGTTATTTCGCATTGCATGAACTTACTTTTAATGAAAAAAAAAGAAAATTGAAAATTTTGACACAAAAAGAAAAAACTTACACTCTTTTCTTCAGAAACAAATTGTTGTACACAATATTTTTAGTTATAATTCATGCAAACTTTTAGGTTCATGCAAAGGCCAATACATTGAACAATATCTTTGGAAAGTTTCAAGTTGATATCTCAAATACTTTTCAACTTATGTTCCCCGGCGCGGAAAAAAACGTGTTTTGAGAAAAACGCCAATAAAGTTTTCGTTCTTGTAAAGACTCGTTCGCGTTTTGGGTGAAACCGCCAATGCAACGTTCAAGTAAATCATCCCGTGACAAATCTTCATATATTGGCAGTATTTTTTTTTGTACGTCTTCGTGCAGTGGAGCTGGATGTTCATAAGGAATATTGTTGGCTTGTGCAGTAAAAAATTAAAAGGTATAGACCGTAAAGAGCGCGCGCTCGTTTAGCTGCTTTTCGTACTTTCGAAGCTCATCACTTCACTGACTTCCTAGGGACTTTTTAAACTTCCTATTGGGCTTAAAACATTGAAAATATATTCTTAAGGTTGTAATTGAATTTTTAAAGCGAAAAACCAAAAGTGCAAAAATTGAAAGTTCTGGAGGGGGTTCCCCCCTTAAGATAACTCTAATGCATGCTAGCTGTTCATATGAACAATTATTTAAACATTCTTCTGGTTATGAGATGGAGTTATAAGGTTACTTCTCTTTCAATGCAAGCTGCGAATAATTTAAACAAAGTAGATATTACTTATTTTTCACGTTTTTCACTGCGTTTAATCCGATACATCGATAAGCAATGCAATTTTTTCAAAGTCATATTTCCCGAAAGTTTATGGTAAACATTTAAGTTTCAGCGAGAACAAAACTTCTTTTCTTGTTTCCCTAACTTTAACAAATAGTTTCTAAGTTTTAATAAAAATGTGTCAATACCTAGCACCATACCTTATACTTCAAATAAACCTTGTTCTCACATTGAGGAGGAGTATCAAGCAGTCGTCCTCGTTATGTTGACAATTCGGCATAAAAATTACACACATTCTTACGAAACAAGCAAACTGTAGAGAAGAATGTGTGCCACCTACGTACAGTATTATAATTAAAGTACGACATATTCTAATGGATTTGAAGTAAACTTGAACTAGACTTGAACCATACTGCTTCACAGTAAACGTTTTGCCCTACTCAAAATAGATATATGTACGTTTATGTTTAAAAATTCTTTTAATGATTTTATTTATATGTTAATAAATTCATTTTGTAAATAATTTTTCTGTTGAAAAATTTTCATCGCTCTACAGTCCAACGTTATACAATGGCGGCGCAGGGTACAATATTTGACTAGCTCACAATTTTAACTAAATTGAAATACAAAATTGTATGCACAGTAGAATTTCTGCAAAAGTGAAATTTATCCCGGCATCAAAGTGTCTTAATGTCACAGTGCAAGTAGGTTGACACGTATACTGTTTTGTCAACCTCAGTTACGCTTCTTCGCCAACACCCAAAAGTTTGTCAAAATAGTTAAACATGCGTACTATAAATGTGCCACATTTGACAAATTTTGGTTATACAGTTTTTTCAAAAAATTTGAAATAATAGTATCGTCAAGAGAATTCTCGAAAAGTCGAAGTTGATACAGTTTGTATGTAAATACATCGCTTATTGTTGTAAGTAAATATGTAAATGGCTACGTCGTACATTATCGAGCAATAAATCCTATAAATATAAAGAATACTATTTCGCGATCATGAAATTTATTTGACGTACAGTGTGGTTGTCACTATGTATCTGCTATTATTCCTTTAAACCCCTGGTGACCTGTTAGCCCTTTGGACTTATGCGCTTTTTTTTTAGTGACAGGTACAGGCAGTCTGTAAACGTGTTGGTGCATTCGCGTAAAATGGATGAAAATTTCATTGAGCGCATACCCATGAAAGTAGAGATAATCAAAAATTGGGGAAAGAATGAATTTATCGTCTGATTTGTGTTGCATTGAGTGCGATACATCTATTAAGAATATTACGAACTGCATAAGTAATTGTAATGAGTAGGGGTCTATCGAATCCGCTTTCGAGCACGTTAAAATATATCATTCTAAATCATATAAATTGAAAAATAAATGAATAAAGAATTTACATGTTGAGAAATTTAATTTCGAAGTGAATAATGTATAGTGTAATAATTCTCTGGAATCAAAGGTCACAGTATCGAATATTACTGGAGACCTTGTTTTATTAGCTTTAATACGAGTATACTTTAAAGTCTACACCTTATACATGTATAGATCCCGAGTTACTAGAATTTGTAGTAAACCATGTTCGTCAGGAAATTGCTTAACTTTAAACCTTAAAACATTTACATAAAAAAAACTGAGAGATATGCATTTTGGAAACGAGTTTTATACACATACATTTTACTGAAATATGATTATTTAAAAAAATTAAAGCATTTATATCTTAAAAAAATTATTAAATAGATTTATTAATGTTACGTCTTGACTATGTGTTACGCCTTTAGGTTATGGAAACGGTGCGCCGTTGAATTTTTTCGCAAAATCATAAGGTTTTGCCCCCTTATGAGTCAATGGTCAGACCAATTTACTCGGGATGAGGCTGAGTCGTACTACAGTCTGAGACGGTAGCCCCCGCGCTGACAACCCCTGACTAGGTTGCATACCTGTGCGAGAGCAAGTATGGGTGAATGAGTGGCCTGTGTATATGTGGATCATCCGATGCGTGACGTAATAACGACACGAATGAAAAACCCCAAAAGACGGGATTCGTCGTATTCGAATTGATAGCAGAATGATTGGATCAGGCGATCGAACGATCGGGTATTTAAGAAGCGGCGCAACGGAGCGCAAACCACTTATGAATAAAATTTCCGGCTTGTCTTGTCACTTACGTATCGAAAATCACTTCGTATAAAACTTTCTAACGAATCGTTCTTGAATTATCACGTACCAAATAATACTTATGCATGAACTCTCTGATGTACAGATTACAATACTTGTGATAGCTTACTGATGTATGATACTTTCTATTATACGTCGAGAGCATCTCAAGTTATGCGAATACTATCGAACATATGCCGATGTGTAGAATCTTCTATTTTATAGAAACACGTGTAAATTGCTGTAAATAATAGAACATAAGATAGCATAGGAGGAGTGGAGGATTGAGAGGGAGAGAGTGAATGCTGGTACATCAAAACTTACCTAAAATCTTACCCATACCTTAAAACAGTGATGTCAAGGTCGTGCACTTTTCGGCCGATTTTCGAGGCGCTCGCCCACTGCCCCACCACTTTCAAGGAAGGGCCAGTGAGCGAGCGGCTAGACGTTTCGGGCGCACTTCGGCTCAGGAGCGTACCGTGCACATAAACGCACGTTGCGCCCTACCCAGATACTACGTTCTGAAAACTGCATAATAATTAATAAATTTTTACAGATGATAGTTTCCACATCACCCATGAGGTACTATCCATGATGCGATTTTTTTAAGTTGTTTCCCCAGAAGGCCTAATCCACCGGAAAGGCTAATTTGATTGGTTTTATTAAACATAATTAAATATAATTCGTTAAGCAGAATTGTTGGCTGTGTCAGACAGATGGGTCGTGGTATAAACAATCGAATACGAACATAAAATGAATACGAATGCAGCTGGTGTGCAAATAATAGGACCTAAGATTATGCCTAGGATAATCTCCTAGGCGTTCCGAGTAGATTTTCAATTAATAGTTCTTTTTAAATTTTATTATTGCATGTTTAATTAAAAGCATCGGAATAACTTTCCCTTTCAAGTGTCTCTTGAACAGGGTCCGGTGTCAGATTCATATTTCCTCGTGGACAAAGTCTCCATTGTATTTGATGAAATCTGATGTTTAGAACTTTTTGATCTTAAGAGTTTTGGAGTTTACATTCTCAACGGCTCGATTAGATTTATATATTTATTTCGGTACCATTTGCCAGTTTCGACCAAGACGATTGCAGTATTATTTCTTGAAGGACTTTACAAGTTTTGAAGTGCGTCGTCCTGGCGTCGAACTAACAAAGGGCGCTTAGACGCGGGGACGTAACATTAATATAAAATTTCAAACAAATTTCTTGGGGTTTAGAAGTGAAACTTGCCGATTTGACGTGGAACGTCCGTTACTTTAGAGTTTTACCGCGACTCGTAAAAACACGAGACAGGCTAACAATAAGTGACAGTCACGTCCGCATTTTTCCTGAAATCACTTTCCTGGCCTACGAGAACCAAATAAAACCTAAAGCTGACATAATCCTCTTAATCCCTTAAATCGCTGAGATGCTGCCACTGAAAACTTGATATCAGTTTCTCACAGTCAATAGACTATTGAGCGGTCAAATCAATGCAATCTCTGAATTATTTGTGAACGAGAAATAAGGCAACTGTGGACAGAAACATAATTTCGAAGATAGACAGTTTTTTTTAGAGGAAATGAATTAAATAGAAATTGTAAAGTGCAATCTTAGAACTTGATGCGATGTTAATAAATAAATAAAAAATAAAAGGTATTCAGGGAGACTTGCGCGCAAAAATTTGAACGCGTAGAGATTTTTTGTCGGACCATAGACGTTTTGAAGCGCGAAAATTTTCAAAATCGATAAACTTTCAAAACGTACAAGTTGGAAGCGATGAAACTTGGCACCACAGAAAATTCACGTCGTAACAATTTTATTCATCGTAATTTGAATAATTTTTATTCACAAAATTGTTAGTCGAGAAATCAAATGTTATAAAATTCTATAACAATTACGAATTTTTTCTATGATTATGATTATTCTATTTTGTATTTCGTATTTATCTATAACTAATCTCTTAATTCTTATTTCTTTAAATTAAATTCTACTATTTTTGTTATTAGTTCCTCATTCTTTAACATTTTGTCAAGGACCGATGAAAGTTTTTATAGCACAGTCGTGGCCCACGGTATCACAAAAACATTTTGGTTCCAGGGTGTATTGATTATCGCGTGCTTGTAATGTGACACTTACGTATACATATTTATCCACATTTTGCTGCAGTTTCCACCAGTTTTTCGAGCATCTCGGGCGATATAGTGACGATTTCGGTACGAATGTTTGCCTTGAGTTCGTTAATGGTCTGACACTTGCTGGCGTACACTTTGCTTTTTAAATAACCCCACAAAAAGAAGTCCGGAGGGATCAAATCTGAAGATCGAGGTGGCCAGTCAATGTCGCTTTTTTCTGATATCACACGGCCAGGGAATTTTTGTTGCAGAAACTGCATTGTTTGAATTGCAGTGTGGCATGGCGTACCGTCTTGTTAAAATCAGTAACTGTACAGACCCTTTGCACGCATTTGTGGGCAGACATAATCACCCAACATGCTGAGCGCGGTGACGATAGGACACATGTGGATTCTTGGCAACACTCTCTCTTACCGCTTCAACCAGTGCATTGAAATGTCTTGAGTGTTGATGAACGGCATGTGGATGATCTCCCAGTGTCCCATGCTCAACAAAATTCGACACCAAACGACGAATAGTGTTGTTCGACGGTGCTTGTTGGCCACGATATTTCCGACGATATGCACGTGGAGTTAACACGACTATTTACAATCTACAGTGCCACTATTTCAGCGCGTTCTTTCGGTGTAAAGCGATTCATGCTTCAAATTGTACTGAATTGACGTTTCAGAAATATGTCTACTCAAAAGAATCGGTTCATAGATGTCAAAGTTATTCAATATTTAAATACCGACGTAAAATATGGTGCACCCTATATTTACGCAAACATCCGTGCGTGACAATAAATTATTGGCCGGTGCGAATTAGTTGCCTATGTTGCTTACATAAAAATGTGCGGAATAAAAAACGTAATTTATGGAATGTGGAACGTGGAATTACGAGCTTGATAAGTGTCGAAGTAAATTCAAAATCGATTTTTGTTTGAATTTATGCCCATGCCTACTCCGCCGTATGCGTATTGATTAACTGAGATTTATCCAACAATTTGAGAAACGAAAATGTACACGAACTGATTGACGTAATCGTCTGTCGAAGAATGCGTCGTCCTATCCTTTCGGAAGACGATCTTAATTTATTCGTGCATCATTAAGACAGGACATAAATAATTTATGGGCGCAGTCTCCAGCCAACGGAAAATTAAATTTCGAGGCTGTTGAGGGCTTATCTCGTAAATCGAAGTTCCACTAAAAGGTTTAAATCAGCTGGCCAGATCGTCGTTGATCCCTTTTCCTGCTTTCTTCGGCTTCCAGCTGTTTCGTTGCCCCCGCGTTTCTATCCTACTCTCTTCGATCGCACGTCGTGACGCGTCGACATCACGTATGTGCAGTAAAGCAGATCGAGCGCGCGAACGATCAAGGAATGTTACTTCCACGGTACCAGCGTGGCTTGCATAATGAATAAAGTAATTTCACTGCGAGATATGACGCAGTCCAGTAAAACTTTAGGTGCAAAAATATTTAAGACTCCGCACTTGGGATTTACTAGTCCGTAGGTGGTAAAAAACAAAAATTTAAATTTCCGTGAGACGAAATCGACCGGTAAACTCCGAGAACGAGACATCGCCAAAGGCACCTAGGGATAAGGGAATCTTGGATTTAGGGAGTCGAACCCGAAGGGTTGGTTTTTTATGCAGGAAACAAACCGCACTCTTGCAATTGGCTGCTTAAGGGGTTAGGCCACTCTAGAATTTTCGAAAAATCATTTTTTTTATTTTTAAATTATCCTTTACGATCTCAAAAATGATGTCCCAAAAGGTTATGGTCGAGAAAATTTTCTAAATGCTTGGTTTTCAAATTTTAGTACGCGGCCGCCTGGACTCCTTTTGTGAGCGCTCGAGGTAAAGTACATTAGGGTATCGGACCAGGTACACGTTATTGAAATTATTTGTCGTTTCGACTAGTCTAGTCAGGTTTAGACTTGTCGAACGTCTCTTTCAGTCATTTAGGCTCAGCCAAGTATTCGAGAAGGAGGTTAGTCGACAAACGCTCATTTTTATCGATGCACAATCTTCGTGCGATTGTCTCGTAGCGATTATAGGGGCAAATTAATTTGCAAGTGCTATGTATTTATTACGGATTAGCAATTCGTAGAAACAGTGATTCAGTTGAGAACATGAAAAGCAGTATATGGGCTACACTGGATCATAAATTATCGACTGATGACAAACCGCAGCACGACAAATGTCCTATTGGACAGGATTCATAGTGCTCCTTGCAACGAGCTAAAGCTACAAATACTTTGAATGAGTATAAATATAAGCCAGCTCTTCCAATTGAAGTCTCTGAAGTTAACAAACCAGTCTATGAAGAACTGACCAGTGAAAATCTTCTAATTCGATGCATCGACGGTTACACACAAAATAGTAACGAAAACTTCAACTCGACTGTGTGGGCATTGGCTCCGAAATCCACTTCGAGTGGTAAAACAGTTTTAGATGTGGCTACGGATATTGCAATTTGTATATACAATGACGGGTTTTCTTCAATTCTGCACATAATGCAGGCAATGGACTTGGAAATCGGCCTGAACAGCTATGAAATATGCCTGTAAATTGACAAACAGCGTATAAAGCATGCGGAGAGATCGCTGTCTGAACGGGTAAAAGAGGCAAGAATCGCTTCAAGATTGAGAAGAAAAGAAAAGCAAGAGCAGGGCGATAATCTGGAAAGCCAATTGTATGGTGCAGGCATCGCAGATTAAAGGTAATGCAAAATTATTCATGATTTTCTGCTACTGAAAACTTCAAACGCGTGTATCTCAAAACCACATTTTTTAAGTTTAACGGCAACATAACTCAGACAATTTTCAACCTATTCACTTGAAATTTTGAACATATCTAAAAAAATACATTGTCCACACAAGTACGTAGGATTTTTTTGATACATTGCATAGTTCATTTGTTCTTAGCAATTAAGTGATGATTTTTTAGGCCAATTATTCATTTTCCACTCTAGAAGTGCGCCATTTGGCCAAAAATTAATATATCGAAAAAAACCTACGTACTTGTATAGCAGTTATTATATATAATAACAAAACAAAATTGGTTTTTTATAATTCAAAAGTTACAGGAGCTGATTTGTCCGTTCGTGGACCCTGAAACAATGGAGACGTCATTGCAAAACTGCTGGTACAGCCGCCATTTTGAAATTAATCGCCTTAAAAAAATTACTGTATATAGTCACTGATATGTATAATAAATACTCTTTATTGGAATCCCGATTTATTTTGTAGTACTTCTCAAAAAAAAACCTAAAAATGGCTATTTTTTCGGTCTCTAGAGTGGCCTAACCCCTTAACACGTTGAGCGCCACGCCGATTCTTAAGGAAGTCCCCGCCAGGCCACGCGCGCCGCTTATATGCGCTGTATTGTACGCCGTCCGCCACCAGTGGCGGACGAGGCCTAAACGGAAAGTCCAGTGTCATACGGCGGACGTGGCGCTCAACGTGTTAAGCGAATACTTATAGTTTTTTAGAGGACTGAGAAATTAGGGGGTTCCGGGGAAGTGCCTTTCAATGTTAGAGGATTTATTATATGTGTTACAACAAACGGATTATTTATTAATAAGCTTGAGTGTGTCGTTCTGCTTACTCAACACTTCCACAGACGAAAATTCCGTTCTCAATTTGAATAAATTAATAAAATTCTAAAGGATATTCATAAGCCAAGTATCATGATTTTATCTCCTTATATGAAGATAAATATCCAAGTTTGTGATGTAATTACTCACAGATTTTAATAATTTTGAAATTGCCATGGTGTGTACCTGTAATGATCCACAAATGCATGCTATTGGTTTCCCTTTTTAATAAGCCTTGTCTCAAAGAACTTTCAAAGCGACCCTATCGTTATTAATAATTAACTCATTGTTTTTCAACTGCATTAAGGTACCGCATTAGCTTTAAATCACGGTTTGATTACAATCTCTCTATACTTTACTAAATTACACTAACGCATTCAAAATAAACGTGTGATAAAGGGTATATTTCTTATTAACCTTACTTTCAATTACTCTGTTTCTGTAGTCATTAAAATGGTCTTAGCCCATCGTGTATATCACAAGATTGTTTTACAGCATAAAAAAGGTTTACAAAGAAACGCAATAAAATTTCACTGGAACCGTTTCTCGTTTCGAAAGAGAAATGCAACTGGTTATAAACACACAGAAGGAGAAGCGAAATGAAAATACTATAGACGATCTTATGTTTCCAAAATTTCCACAATTTCTCGCTCCTTCATCTGCTCTACATGGTTGTATACGCATCGTGTATTTATTTGTAAACCGTGTGTACAGAACAACGTCTGTCGGGTCCGCTAGTTCCACTATAAATTATGATAGTGAAGTCGTTTTAATGCAGAGAATGATTAAGGCAACAGACCACTGTGCGCGCGCGGTAAAAGAGTGTATCTTTCATAATTTTTTTCGGGCAAACGATGAATGATTTTCTTTTTATTCATACGAATATTCAATATATGTATACATATAGAAGACACTATACAATTTGTTTTATTGGAATCTTAAAAATAGTTTGCGGTGTACGCCGCTTCCAAAAGGACTCTCCGACGAAGTTGCTACTTGACGGTTGACAGCAATTAGGTCATACGGTTCATCGGAAAAATACAAAAAAAAATATATTCATAAACTAGACATATAGGTCTATAGCCCTACGTAGGGGAATTTCGATATCTAAAAAAAGAAAAAAATGGCGGACCAGCGAATTTTATTTTCCGTTTTCACAGAGAATGTTCATCGTTTATGGAATAAAAAAAATAGAAGGAGGCCTTTTATAAAAAAACCCCTACGTGGTGCCATAGAGACTGGAATTTCGAACATTTTAAGACTTAGTAAATGCAAATCGGATGAATAGTTTTTTAAATTTGCTGTCAACTGTGTTGAAAAACGTACTTTCGAGAAAAACGCGTTTAACATTCGAATTAAATTTTATATATGTATTTTTTGTTTTGTTTCTCACCATTAATCAGCTATTCCTGGACCAAAGAACAGCTCCTCAGCATCTAGAGACGGATAATTTTCTCCGTGTTTTGCACGCAGATAAGGCTCATGCGTGTTGTGTGCGGCTTCGTGCTCGGCATCGCGTATCCGTTTCTCATCAATCTTTAGACAATATTGGTAGAGTGCTTCACCAAGTTTTATTTCCAATATCTCCAATACATTCATGAGACCAATATGACCATTGTTGAAAAGCATTAAAGCAATATTAGCGGCAGTTTTAACTGTGGGTTTGCCGCTCGGCGATGTCTTTGGCGCAATTTTCCATATAACAGAGTTCAAACACTCGTTATTCTGGTGAAACGCGCCTAGACATTATTCAAGAAGCTCGTCTTTACCCAGTCTGTACCCGACACTTGGATTCACCGTAACAGAATCTAGTTGGCCACTGCTGAACTTTTTCGCAGAGCTGCTGCTAGCTCTCCGCTCTTCTCTCTCCACGTTATATCTATTAGGTGGACCCGATTTCGACCGTTTCCTATCACTCCTTCTTGTTGGTCCTCCGACGACTTGTTTTTTTGATCTTTTATTCATCACGATACACAGAATACACAATACAAATCGAATGATGGATACGAATCGTACGACTGCCGAAAAACAACTCACTCTTTCGTGTCGGAATCTTCTACGCTTGGTTACCGGGTTTCTTTTCAATTCAGTAACGGGAATTTCCCATCTTTTACCTCCTAGCGAATACAATACATTAACCGAAATATATTAAACTTTAATAATTAAAAGGAGGTTAAAGGTTCATAGGGATCAACAAAGGATGGCCACGTAGCAAACCCGTGTAACAGCCGCACGTCTGCCGCTCGGTCGGTCGTGCGCTGGGAACGATTTCACATAAAATGCTGTATCTCCATCAATTTCACGAATTTCTTCACAAAATTTGGCGAGAGCATTCTTAACAAATGCATCTTTCAGAAAATGAAAGAAAAAAAATATGAGAAAAAAATTTATTTTACCGTGGTCTGGTGCCTTAATGCATTTACTGGGAAAACATCGCATGCGACAGTTTTTACAGTTGCGTGCGGTGCAAAAGTATAACGGGTGAATGCTGTATGATCCACTGTTTTAAAACAAGCAACAGCGAGAATAAATTTTAATGAAGGTATCGTTCAAATTTGCGTGGGTGAAAAATAAAAATGAAAGCCTATGGCATCGTGCAGCGTGGGTACTTAGATGGTAAAACATTGGAGCAAACTCATGCGGATTGTAAGAAAGGTTTATTTGGTCCTTGAGGAACTGGAGGAAAAATGATCGTCTAAACGATTTCGCGTTCCTTCACCGCAGCGATTTTAATCGCGCGGAGATGTCGGACTGCAGAAGTGCATATCGCGGGGTGGAAATTTTCGAATAAAAGATCAGTCGAATGTTTAACAGTTCCGTGTTGTAGAAACATGCAATGTAGAAGAATTTAAAGTACAGACACTTCTGGACGTCACAGCTACATTTAAAGAATATTTAAAACGCACAACTTATAACATACAGAAATGCCACCCATTTCTACTTGTAAAATACAATAAAATTAAATAAATTTATAGACATTTCAATATATATATAGTTATTTATATATTAATATATGTGTAGACACGTTGTCATCCAAAGAATGGAAATACATTTGATTTTATTGCTGTTTAAATTATCACGTTTGCTTGGTTCCGTAGGAAACCGATATAAACCTTCATTCAGAGGATAATTGTACATACTTAAATGTCAAAATTAATTACAAAAAATACCATGTTGAGCAATGTATGTAAGCTCTTTTAATAATTCAAATATTTATTACAGTATTTTCTAATTACTAGTTGTAATTTTAACGATCGTTAAAATATATAATTCAAAATAAAAAATATTAATATGGCCTTTTAAGCGATCCAAAAACCCTAAAATCAATGAAATTGTATGACTTTATTACTCACCCATCCACAATGATGAACAGTTAGTAAATCGATAACCTAAAAGTCCGACGTTTAGGTCCTGCATGGGACCCTCTTCAAGGACTAATTTTCAAAAACGTGTTCCCTTAATAATAAAGAAATGTATTAAATGGGGAACAAATAACAAACAAAAAAATATTTTCCATTTAAATTAGATAGAATTAATCAAAAACAAAAATTAATGAAGAAAAAATCACAGTTAACTCAAAATAAGATATTAATGATTTAGTAACGAACATAATAAATTAATGTGGGATATTCCGTGGTGGTTAGCAAGATGGTATTTGTTTAATAGTGTAAAAAGTGTTTATTCACTAATAATTAATATCTAAAACTCTCCAAACACTCTCCTCGCAATAATACTATTCTAAATACTACACACACAATACTCCTCACAATACTCCTCGCAATACTCCTCGCAACTCCTCGCAACCAAATCTCGACCTCGACTCACTAACTCGACTAACTACTTTTCTCTCGCACTCCGCCATCACGCAATCCAACTTTCATCCAATATCATTCGTTCATTCAAAAATATCAATAACAGATTAATTATTTATTAACTTACACATTGCGAATGTTATTAATGCGGAGCCAGATGGCATGGTCCTTGTTACTGGTAACACATCTTAACGTGTACTGAGGACTAATTTCGTAGGTGGTGAAAAACTGTAGCGCAATATGCTCAAATTCAAACACAAACGAAATCGATCTATCGTGGATCCATAAAGAGGGCGCCAATATTCAAATCAGTTAGTGTGAGTTTTATGTATTCAATGACTAATTGTAAGTCAGTCTTCCCGACGTACTATCTCCCTGAGATGGTCCAGGTATGTTTTGGCCCACATAATATTGAAATAAAATAAATAAATATATTATTTCAATATTATTTGCAACAAAAATTTAGTACGTAGCCCGAGAGAAAAAAAAAGATATAAAAAGCATACTATACTTTTACACTATAGAAATGTTATTTTCTCCTCTTTGTGGTATATTCGTTCTTGAGGACGTGTGGGCATGCGTTGTATTTTAGAAAGTAGGCATACCGCTCTGGAATATTATTTTATAACCCCGTGTTAAGTCACATGTTCTTATATTGTTTTGGTAACGTTCTTTATTCAAATATTTTTATAGTGACTAGTGATATGAAAAATTTAATCTGCAATTAAATAATAATCCTAACATGTCGACAACTAAATCTGGAACCACAATATATGCTATTTTTACACGATATTTGGAAACTATTGAAACAAGAACTTATGTTTCATATTTTAGTTACCATAAGGCTTTAGTGACAACCATACCACTACAAACAAAATCAGATAATGTTGTTAATATCGAAGAAATAAATCAAAAGAATATGTGACTTATAATTTGTGTAAATTTTTCTCAGTTAAATCCTTTCAGTACTATGCCTAAATCCTTTATGTACCGTAAATATTTCACTATTTATCGCCTCTTTAGTCTCTCACATCTATTAACTATTAATTAATAAATTTTAAATAGAGTTTGTCAAAGATGTTTCACTGCTGACATGTGTACTCCGTACACATGCTCTATTTTTATTACTCAGATGGATGCGCTGCACAATATAAAAATAAGAAAAATTATATCAACTTATGTTATTATAAGCAAGACTTTGGTGTAGAGGCAGAATGGCATTTTTCCGCTCCTGCCCATGGAAAAGGACCATGTGATGGAGTTGGGGGCTCAGTGAGATGACTTGTTGCAAGAGCAAGCCTACAACGTCCATATGAGGACCAAATTTTAACACCTATCCAACTTTATGAATGGCCAGTTGAAAATTTATCTGAAATTAATTTCACCTTCTCCACACAAGATGTGCGTGTTGAGACTGAGAAATTTCTGAATAACCGTTTCAGCCAAGCAGCATCCTAAACGGGTACGCAAAATTTTAAAAAGGTTATACCTGGCTAGGGCAGGACATGCGTTTATGTTCACGGTACGCTCCTGAGCCGATGCGACTCCTAAACGTCTAGCGGCTCGCTCACTGGTCCTAATTTTTGAGTGCTGGGGCAGTGACCGAGCGCCTCGAAAATCGACTGAACTGTGAAGGACCTTGACACCACTGAGCTAAACCCTTGCAATGTTCCGGGTGGAGAAAGTAAGGCAGAAATTCGGCGAATTCAGTCAGGGCTGATCGGATGCCGTGAAAGGGTTTGCAATGTATTTTTCGCAGGAAATAGGTTCCCGGTAATAATTGACGTATCATAAACTACCTTGACCGCACCGCTCTAGTCATCGGTAACTATCGATGATGTATACGGTCGAGGAAAACAGTTTTGGCAAACAATGTCAATAGCTTGCAAATTCCTGCTATCTAGTATTGTTTTTGAATACTTGTTTACGCTAAAAAATATTATATAATAATCCATATATTCTGCATATATGTTTATAGAATATACTATCAGCAAAAAGCATCGAAAATGCAAAGGTATAGGCCAAGTACAAGAGGATGTGACTTTGGAATAGCTTTCTCGTTAACATAAACATCATTATACGAAGTATTTGAAATCGAACAAATGCGAGCAAGTACAAATTATTGTACAGCATCGACACGATGCTATCGCTAAGTAAATACATATATTAAACTAACTAAATTTCCCAAAAAATGATTTCTCCTCATTTAATTAATAAATCTGTTTATTGCTCGATTAAATGTACTTGGTGGCCCGAATTTCACTGTGGGTGTTATGAATGGTTTTCTGTACGTTTCATTTTTTTCTCCACACTTGATGCTTCTTTTTCAATTGCTACAACTCAAATTTACTTTCGTCACTCCAAATTATATTTTGCCAAAACGCTACAGGCATTTTCAAATATTTTTTTGCAAGCGCTAAACGTTTTCCCATATTTTATTAACCCTTTTGCGCCGGGAGCCCCATCCGCCGAAGTAGCGTCACTGAACGGAAACTCGCGCCGAAAATATGCACAGTGCGCGTGGTTTCTGTATACATGTTGTTCTAAGTGTTAAATAGGAACTGTACTGAATAAAACAATCATTGCTCTAATGTGATAAGTATATTTACATTTTTAATATGAAAAGACTATGCTCTGCCGGTAACAAAAAATGTTGCTATCGATTATAGTGGCACTTGTACAGATCATTTTAATGCCGCATATATGCGGCGCTCGTACCCAGAAGTCGTGGTGTGGATGCCGCGTATATGCGGCGCCCGTACCCACAGGTCGTCAAGTGGATGCCGCATATATGCAGCGCTCGGCGCGAAAGGGTTAACACTGTATTTGAGTGTAAGATTAAGAGTTATTATGAATAAAATCAATATACGTATATCATTTAATACAATTATAAGTATACGTACGTTTTCATGTTTTTAAGCCCTAAATGTTCCAGTTGCCAAATATTTCTGTGCGTCAAAATTTGGAGTCAAAATATACTTTCCTGATTTTAGTTTTGAAAAACATAGTGGAAGAAGAACCTGGAAAATAGTTTAAGAACTTAAAGGGAACATACCCAAGTGTCCGGAGCCGATTTTAATGAAACTTCGTACGTTTGTTAAGCATGCGAAAATAATCGATACGTATTTTTTTATATCTGCCCAATCGCACGTTTAAGGGATGAAAACACCCTTCAAAGTTACCCCAGAAATGTGCTAACTCGTAAACTGTCGTAGATAGAAACAAATTTTATAGGGAAAAGTTTCATGGTTTTTGACATACAAAAGGAATATGTTTACAAATTGTATAAAAAATTATTTGTTTACAACAAAAAAATTAATTGCACCTTCGCTTTACGCGATATCAACATTTCTATAATGACATAAAAGAACGGAAATTCGTTGCTGAATCCAACGGTATATAATATGTTATAGTTCCCTCTCGGAATTCTCCGTATATTTGTATAATACATGCGCGCACTACGCAAATCACCGAAGCGGCCGGCGCGCGAGCGTGGCGCGGTGCGGCGCTGGACGAATTGCAGAGTTATCTTAATTATCATATTGTTCTACAAAATTTTTATCTTAATCAATTACATGGTAAACAAGCGCCTTGATAAGAAATGATTAATTTATGTACACATGATACAGAGCTGTGCAAAGTCGTAATTTATTTTGAGGTATTTTGTCATCTTCCAATCTTCTGCCAAGTAATATGAACGAAGACTATACATATAAGTGATTTATATATATACTAAAAACGGCAAAGGATTTAAAATATATGTACTATTACAATGTCTATGAAACATATTCTTCACAAAAATGATATTCCCCGAAGAAGTGCTGAAAACAAAGTGATTTTTTGCACCAGGCACATGTAATAATGGCAGGTTTGCCACATATATCGCAAACAGGTTTTGCATTTGTATCAAAACAAAATTGCGCAGGGTTTTCAAATTCCGGATGCCTTTCTTCTATATATCCGCTCTTAAACCAAGCATATTTAAAAAGATTTACGAATCTCGCAAGGGAACATACCCAAGTGTCCGGAGCCGATTTTAATGAAACTTCGTACGTTTGTTAAGCACGCGAAAATAATCGATACGTATTTTTTTATATCTGCCCAATCGCACGTTTAAGGGGTGAAAACACCTTTCAAAGTTACCCCAGAAATGTGCTAACTCGTGAACTGTCGTAGATAGAAACAAATTTTATAGGGAAAAGTTTCATGGTTTTTGACATACAAAAGGAAAATGTTTACAAATTGTATAAAAAATTATTTGTTTATAACAAAAAAATTAATAGCACCTTCGTTTTACGCGATATCAAAATTTCTATAATGACATAAAAGAACGGAAATTCGTTGCTGAATCCAACAGTATATAATATGTTATAGTTCCCTCTCGGTATTCTCCGTATATTTGTATAATACATGCGCGCACTACGCAAATCACCGAAGCGGCCGGCGCGCGAGCGTGGCGCGGTGCGGCGCGGGACGAATTGCAGAGTTATCTTAATTATCATATTGTTCTACATAATTTTTATCTTAATCAATTACATGGTAAACAAGCGCCTTAATAAGAAATGATTAATTTATGTACACATGATACAGAGCTGTGCAAAGTCGTAATTTATTTTGAGGTATTTTGTCATCTTCCAATCTTCTGCCAAGTAATATGAACGAAGACTATACATATAAGTGATCTATATATATACTAAAAACGGCAAAGGATTTAAAATATATGTACTATTACAATGTCTATGCAACATATTCTTCACAAAAATGATATTCCCCGAAGAAGTGCTGAAAACAAAGTGATTTTTTGCACCAGGCACATGTAATAATGGCAGGTTTGCCACATATATCGCAAACAGGTTTTGCATTTGTATCAAAACAAAATTGCGCAGGGTTTTCAAATTCCGGAGACCTTTCTTCGATATATCCGCTCTTAAACCAAGCATGTTTAAAAAGATTTACGAATCTCGCAAGGGAACATACCCAAGTGTCCGGAGCCGATTTTAATGAAACTTCGTACGTTTGTTAAGCACGCGAAAATAATCGATACGTATTTTTTTATAT
Organism: Mimumesa dahlbomi; assembly: GCA_917499265.3. Classification (NCBI taxonomy): domain Eukaryota; kingdom Metazoa; phylum Arthropoda; class Insecta; order Hymenoptera; family Crabronidae; genus Mimumesa; species Mimumesa dahlbomi. The sequence goes on along the minus strand of OU824118.1, from coordinate 268,460 downwards.
CTGCCCAATCGCACGTTTAAGGGGTGAAAACACCCTTCAAAGTTACCCCAGAAATGTGCTAACTCGTGAACTGTCGTAGATAGAAACAAATTTTATAGGGAAAAGTTTCATGGTCTTTGACATACAAAAGGAATATGTTTACAAATTGTATAAAAAATTATTTGTTTATAACAAAAAAATTAATTGCACCTTCGCTTTACGCGATATCAAAATTTCTATAATGACATAAAAGAACGGAAATTCGTTGCTGAATCCAACGGTATATAATATGTTATAGTTCCCTCTCGGAATTCTCCGTATATTTGTATAATACATGCGCGCACTACGCAAATCACCGAAGCGGCCGGCGCGCGAGCGTGGCGCGGTGCGGCGCTGGACGAATTGCAGAGTTATCTTAATTATCATATTGTTCTACAAAATTTTTATCTTAATCAATTACATGGTAAACAAGCGCCTTGATAAGAAATGATTAATTTATGTACACATGATACAGAGCTGTGCAAAGTCGTAATTTATTTTGAGGTATTTTGTCATCTTCCAATCTTCTGCCAAGTAATATGAACGAAGACTATACATATAAGTGATTTATATATATACTAAAAACGGCAAAGGATTTAAAATATATGTACTATTACAATGTCTATGAAACATATTCTTCACAAAAATGATATTCCCCGAAGAAGTGCTGAAAACAAAGTGATTTTTTGCACCAGGCACATGTAATAATGGCAGGTTTGCCACATATATCGCAAACAGGTTTTGCATTTGTATCAAAACAAAATTGCGCAGGGTTTTCAAATTCCGGATGCCTTTCTTCTATATATCCGCTCTTAAACCAAGCATATTTAAAAAGATTTACGAATCTCGCAAGGGAACATACCCAAGTGTCCGGAGCCGATTTTAATGAAACTTCGTACGTTTGTTAAGCACGCGAAAATAATCGATACGTATTTTTTTATATCTGCCCAATCGCACGTTTAAGGGGTGAAAACACCCTTCAAAGTTACCCCAGAAATGTGCTAACTCGTGAACTGTCGTAGATAGAAACAAATTTTATAGGGAAAAGTTTCATGGTCTTTGACATACAAAAGGAATATGTTTACAAATTGTATAAAAAATTATTTGTTTATAACAAAAAAATTAATTGCACCTTCGCTTTACGCGATATCAAAATTTCTATAATGACATAAAAGAACGGAAATTCGTTGCTGAATCCAATAGTATATAATATGTTATAGTTCCCTCTCGGAATTCTCCGTATATTTGTATAATACATGCGCGCACTACGCAAATCACCGAAGCGGCCGGCGCGCGAGCGTGGCGCGGTGCGGCGCGGGACGAATTGCAGAGTTATCTTAATTATCATATTGTTCTACATAATTTTTATCTTAATCAATTACATGGTAAACAAGCGCCTTGATAAGAAATGATTAATTTATGTACACATGATACAGAGCTGTGCAAAGTCGTAATTTATTTTGAGGTATTTTGTCATCTTCCAATCTTCTGCCAAGTAATATGAACGAAGACTATACACATAAGTGATCTATATATATACTAAAAACGGCAAAGGATTTAAAATATATGTACTATTACAATGTCTATGAAACATATTCTTCACAAAAATGATATTCCCCGAAGAAGTTGTTACGTATGAATCGTATGATTCTCATGAAAATCTCTCATCGTGGAATTTTCTCTTGGCGACACCCAGACGCTTAGTCCCCTTTTTCAAGCGTAAACAGGATACGATATACATACAGCCCTTGGCCTCTGGTCTAGGGCCCGCGGATAGCTACACTTTCGACCCCATGTAATAAGGAAAACTCGAAAGCGAGGGTCTTGCTTGCCACGTAATTCCAGCCGTTTCCAACTGTCTTTCATACAGCATTTTTACTCCCACTATAGGATAGATTTTCTAGAATTTTCAATTCCCCACTACTTTTTCGACCTATATAAGGGCCACGAAAATGCGTATCTTCGGGTTACTCACAGTACGACGCTTGAGCATTACACTACGAGATTAGGCCCAGTTCCTTTTCGAGTTTTCTTTTAACCTTCGGAAGATTAGTCTGTCCATTGGCAATTCAACTCTTGGTCGGAGTTCCCCCATTCAACTCACGTTAGAGTCACTCGCGAACTAGTTCGGAGTCATCTTATTGTGAAGTCTCGTCAACCGTCACTGCCCAAGGGTAAACACTTAGAGCTTTTCAATAATTACACTACTTTCTTAAATTCATACACCAAACACTTAACATACATGTATATATATTCGATTGAAAGAATATACTTGTAACATTTTACTAGAAACCTAAAATTCGAGTAAAGAATTATTTCTAGAAATTAAAACCTTTCCTCTCGAAACGAATTTAAAACATACTCGAGTAACGTACCCACAAATTATTTCACTCTAACCGCTCGGAGTGAAACAAAAGTTACGAGAGTTTATTATTTTACGACCTTACCGTAGCAGGTCAAAATCACGAACAACGGGTATCGGACTGTGTGTGCCTTTCGGCTTACTTTCCGTGCCTGTGCGACCACTTGCCGTCCTAGCAAGTGCATCGTTATTAACCAGAGAGTAGCACCTTGCAGTCCACCTGTAAGTACATCTACCTCGGGGTATCACCTTACCTTAAAATCTAATTAACCACTCTAGAGGCCAGCGCCCTACGGTTTTTGCCGTAGGCTTATCTGGGTCTAGATTCCTTTCAACACCGATTCACGCCCAGCGCCCTACAGTTTATGCTGTAGGTTCATCTGGCTTGTATCACTCCTAAGATCCTTGCACACCTGAGTGAATGCCAGCGCCCTACGGTTTATGCCGTAGGCTCATTTGGATTCATTCTTCCTCGATCTTAACCACTCTGGAGGCCAGCGCCCTACGGTTTATGCCGTAGGCTCATCTGGGTTCAGATTCCTTTTAACCGATACAAGACCAGCGCCCTACGGTTTATGCCGTAGGCTCATCTGGATTGTGTCATTCCTGAAATCCTTTCGCACCTGAGTGAATGCCAGCGCCCTACAGTTCATGCTGTAGGCTCATCTGGATTCATTCATCCTCAATTCTAACCGCTCTGGACGCCAGCGCCCTACGGTTTATGCCGTAGGTTCATCTGGGTCTGGATTTCACTCATTCCAATACAAGGCCAGCGCCCTACGGTTTATGCCGTAGGCTCATCTGGGTTGTATCTCTCCCTACCTCAATTCAAGGCCAGCGCCCTACGGTTTATGCCGTAGGCTCATCTGGGTTGAATTAAATATCATTTCCTAGATCATACGTCGATTTGTAGCTCCCACTACTGTTGACGTACGATACCCCCTGCTACAGTGTAACGGTACGTCCCTTGGCTGACTGACCCGCAGCGTTTTTAAAGGAACGAGCCTTTACTTTTTAAGAGTTCGGAGCAGGTGGTTTTAAGAATTGGAAAGATTTTGCACGCACACACTCTCGGTTTATTTCTAGTCGTCTTAAAGTCTATATATACAGGTCCTTATCCTACCTAGGCTATCACACATCCGTCCGTTCTTGTCACTCTTACACTCTACCCGCTGTCGATAATCCGTCACGCTCGATGCTCACACACACACTCACACGCCTTTAGATACACTCACTGCTCACGCCTTTGCACACACTGACAGCTAGAATCGTACATTATCCGTACCAATGAACAGGTGTTAGAATTTCACACCTTTTTATACTAATTCCTATTATTTCGCAATTGGCTTAGTCATGCGTCGATTATTCTGGCTTTGTGCGGATATGATTCTGCTAGGTGCAGACGAGAAGGGAGGCGAGATCGGGGTCTGTCTCAAGTCGTACAGCCGCTACTCCTTTTTCTAGGAGGATATGTCGTTTTGGATAGAACGGAACTCTCGAAATCGATAGTCCACGCCTAAATGACGTGGGGGTACGCCTGTCGAGAGGAGGGTATTCTCCTTGAGATAGGCTCAGCCTATATGACTGAGGGGTACTCCTCGGAGTGTAAGTAGGAATAACACTTGAGATAGTCACGGCCTAAATGACCGTGGGTTACTCCTCGTGTTTTCAAGGTATATGGAATTTTTTGGGATAAAATTTATATGCCAGCATTCACTCTCTCCCTCTCATTCCTCCACTCCTCCTATGCTATCTTATGTGCTAGTATTTACAGCAATTTACACGCGCTTCTAAAAAATATAAGATTCTATACATGTGCATATACTCAATGGTATTTATATAACTTGAGAAGATATCGACGTATAATATAAAATATCATACATCAGGAATCTATCACAAGTATTGCAATTCGTGCATCAGAGACTTCATACATCAATCTAATTCGGTACGTAATCGTTAACGAGCGGTTCGCAAGAGTTGCTATTCAATGGGCAAGACAAGCTGAAAATTTTATACGAAGTGCCGGCGCTCCGTTGCGCTGCGTCTTAAATACCCGATCGTTCGATCGCACGATCCAATCATTCTACTATCAATTCGAATACGACGAATCCCGTCCTTTGGGGTTTTTCATTCGTATCGTTATTACGTAACGCATCGGATGATTCACGCATACATAGATCATTCACTCACCCATACTCGCTCTAATAGAGGTACGCAATCTCGTCAGGGGTTGTCAGCGTTGGGGCTACCGTCTCAACAGTTAGGTCAAGGAAGCGACGAAACCAACGTCTCGTTGCGTCTATTCCATAACGCTCGCCGGCCACGTTCTAGAAACCAGCCCGGCTCGTAACAAACTGGTGACAGCGGTGGGATACTCACCATTGTTTTATAATTTTTGTTTCGAGTTAGAAAGGTCAATTAAAGGCTAAGAGATGGACACAGCAAATAGTATCGGTAATATGAGTAATTCTGATGCCGAAAATTTGTCTATGTCTCGTTCCATGAATTGGATAGCCATTCAAAATTGCATACAACACGCGACACAAGGGATTTCCTCATTTGACGGGGAAAACCCTTCTTTATCAACATTCGCGCAAGAAGTTACAAATGGATTAGCTTTAATTCCACCAAACACTGAATCCCAATATCTCGCGATTGTTCTGACAAAACTCAAAGGTTCCGCGAGAATCTGTGCTCAGGCCGCGAAATTCACGAATATTGAGGGTTTACTGAAACTTTTAAAGAAACGTTTTGCACCGGGGAGAAGTTTTGCTTCGTTTCAATCGGAAATTGACAGATTGAAGATTCGGGAAGGCGAAAGTGTGCGAAAGTATATCGACCGAACTGCAAAACTTATGTATTACGCACAAGCAGCGGCCAAAGATCGCTATAGTAACAACTTAGGAGAAGTCCTTGAAGAATTAGAAGAAGATACGATACAGAATTTCATCGATGGACTTCCTGAGAGAGTTGCATGGAGGTTAGCCATACGTAATGTGAAGTTAAAGACACTGGAGGACACTTTCGATGCAGTAATGAAGATTGAAAGAAGTCAACGAAATCGAAGGAATTTGACGATGGAAGAATCTCCAGATAGAAGACCGAGGTCAGATTACAGACGTGAGAATGATTCTCCTCGACGTCATGAACGTCGGTACGTATCATACCCTCAGTCTCCAAGTCCAGTCGATAGATATCGATACAGAGGAAGAAGTCATTCTGGATCGGATCAAGAAACTGAAGAACGAAGGCCCAGGACATCTGCATTTCCAGTCCGACGGAGGTCAACACCACGAACCCCGTCGCCCCATTCAGATGCATCCGAATATGAAGAACTTACCAGGGAACATAGCAGAGAACACAGCGGGGAACGTAACAGTAGATTCCGTAATCCTGCTAGGCTCTTCTGTTATAGATGTGGAGTTAAAGGACACGATGGAAAATACTGCAGGGAAAGATCAAAATCACCCCGTTTTGAGATATCAAAATCAATGAAAGCTTTAACTTGTCACGACGATACACCAAAACCGATGAAGGCTATAACTTATCACAGTGACACAGTAACTTCAAAGAAAGCTTTAAACTTCCACGACGCTCATCGTACCGACGAGGCGGTGAGCAAGCAAGAACCAACTCGTCTAAAAACAGTAACGTTCTTGAGGAACGAGCAGAGAGGCAGCTCGTCAAAGAAGTATCCAGCCCGCGAATACGAATCAAAGTCCCGGAATTGGAAACGGGAACGGGAGAATTTATAATTGACGGAGGAGCCTCAGTCAATTTGATCATCCTAAAAGCTTTGGGAGAAAGATCGGAAGTGACCTCACGTGATGAAATCGAGATCACTGGACTTTCTTCTACACCGATTCTAACCCTTGGTACAACGATCTTACACCTCGACGGGACACCAGCATTGTTTTACGTTGTAAAACACTTACCGATATCCGTCGACGGTCTCATCGGCAGCCCATTTCTATTACAAGAGGAGGCTGAAATATCGTATTTCCACCGTACCGTTGTACTTCGAGACAAACCTACTCGACCATTGAAATTTACGAATTTCGATGAATATGACAAAATTCAGAAGACTACTTCAAAGACAAAACACTGCATTCCAGGAAGAACGATGCAACAAATCTCCGTTCGAGTTGCAAATACCAATATCAGAGAAGGTTTTTTACCACGAATTAAAACACCAAAGAAATTGTACATTGGTAATGCAGCTGTAACGAATAGACAGGGTGAGTGTCAAGTCCTTGCCTATAACACCGATACAAAGGACGTAGAATTCGACCTGGAACCACAACACTTAATACCTTACGAATTAAACAGCTCATCGGACGAAGAATACTACCTGCAAAATGATCCACCGGTAGTCAATAAACGAGGTAGAATTAATCAAATTCAGAAAATTTTGCGCATGGATCATTTAAACTCTGAAGAAGTTAATCACGTGTTAGATTTGATTAAAGATTTTCCTGACAGTTTCTTTTTACTTGGAGATAAACTAGGGAAGGTCTCAGATTTCGAACACTCCATTCACACCACTGATAATATTCCTATCAATACCAGACAATACCGTTATCCGACTATACATCAAGCAGAAATTCAAAAACAAGTCGGTGCTATGCTTTCGGAGGGTATTATAACACCTTCCAAGTCACCATACAATTCACCCCTGTGGATTGTACCGAAGAAACCAGATGCGGACGGTAACAAACGTTGGCGCATGGTAATTGACTTCAGAGCTCTCAACGATAAAACAATAGGAGACCGGTACCCTCTTCCACAGATAACAGAAATTTTGGACCGTTTAGGCGGAGCAAAATATTTCTCAGTTTTTGATCTAGCAAATGGTTTTCATCAAATACCAATGAATCCAAAAGACCGAGAAAAGACTGCTTTCACCACACCATTTGGACACTATGAATTCTCAAGAATGCCATTTGGATTAAAAAACGCACCACCGACATTTCAACGCCTCATGGATCAAGTTCTAACTGGATTACAAGGCACAGAACTATTCGTTTACCTGGATGACATCGTGGTTTATTCATCATCACTTCAAGAACACGCAGTAAAGGTCAGAAAATTATTGAACCGGCTTAAGGAACATGGTTTAACATTACAAACAAACAAATGTGAATTCCTACGCAAGGAAGTAGGATATCTTGGACATATAATTTCCTCGGAAGGAGTAAAACCCGACCCGAAGAAATTACACGCAGTTAAAAATTTTCCAGTACCTAAATCACAAAGGAATATTCAACAATTTTTGGGACTTGCCGGATACTATCGTCGTTTTATTCAAGATTTTTCTAAGAAAGCAAAACCGTTAGCAAATCTTTTGGGAAAAGGAATCCGCTTCAATTGGGCAAAAGATCAACAGCAAAGCTTCGAACAATTACGAGATGAATTATGCCAACAGCCAATTTTACAATTTCCTGATTTCAACAAACCATTTATAGTAACAACCGACGCCTCAGAAATAGCAGTTGGTGCCGTACTTAGTCAAGGAGAAATTGGAAAAGATCTTCCAGTGGCATATGCATCGCGAGTATTAAACCCTGCGGAAAGGAATTATTCCGCCACGGAAAAAGAGTGTCTTGCCATGGTATACGCCGTAAATTACTTCAGACCGTATATTTATGGTAGGAAGTTTACTCTCGTCACTGACCATCGACCCTTGGTATGGCTACATTCAGTAAAGGATCCGACCTCTCGCCTAGTGAAATGGAAACTACGGCTTTTAGAATACGAATACGAATTAGCTCACAAATCCGGTAAGACAAATAAAAATGCGGATGCACTTTCAAGGAATCCGCCAACCATCTGTTTACCGCTAATACCGCGCTATGAAGATGATCCAACATATAAACAGTATTCAAGCAAACCGACCAATCAAACCAGTACAATAGCAAAGCGAGTCACTGAAAGTAGACGAAGAACCAAGTATCAACCCTACTACAATGAAGATACCTCAACCTCGGAAGAAGAAACTCCTGCTGCAAGTAATTCAGACGCTATATTTAAACCAAGGACTGTTTTACGAAGATCTCTTCCAAGTTTAGAGATAGAAAAAACACTTGGAGACGAACATACTGCAAGTCTGAATCCTATACCTATTGGACATTCAACTCAGCTGGAAACACCCGTTGTAGAAAGAGTAACTCCAACCTATTCACCCAATAACACAGCAACTGACTACCAAGATTTAATAAATTTTAATGATATTTCGGAAGATACTGTTCTTGAAAATACAGTTAAAGCAAAGGACACTCCAGTAATTGTCGAATTACCACCCCTGCCCTCCGAAATTTCATCTGACGAAGAATTACATCAAGATGTTCCGAATTCAACACCCGTCGCAGATAATATTTTATCTCGACCTTTGCCATCTTTACCAATACCATGCCTCACGCCTATATCTTCAAAGAAAGTCATTAGAAATACTTCATCCGGACCACTCGAAACCAGCGTGGAAAGTAAAGGGATGTTTTCGGACCTCATATTTGAATCACCAGATGATGACTCCGATATGGAAATTTACGACACTCTCTGCAATAGGAACAAAGAATCCGAAATTCAACAACCTGTAATTGGAGACATTATTGTCTCGCCGAATACCGTCGTATCCGAAAAAGGACATGTTGCACATTTCATACCAACGGATTGTACCATGCATAGTCCGGTTACAAAATTACTGTGTGACACTGGTTTAATTTCAAAAAGAATTTTATCCGCTGAAAAACCAAAGAAGGGAAAAGTAATCATGTCATCAAGAGGACAATTTAAGATTTTCAGCATCTTTTCAACAGATTTCGATCATGAGAAAATGACTATTCAGGAATTAGCCCAAGGATTGACGGATTTAAAAACAGCACTCTTGAAAACTAAAGTCAAAACTATCAGGATATCAGCAGTAAACGACAACCATGATCATATTTCATTCAGAACTTTCAGAAACCTCTTAGAATCAATTTTCTCAGATTCTAATATTAACATAATTCTATGTGAAGGAGCTACTAAAGAACCATCGAACCAGGAAAGACAAGAATTAATACAAGAAGCTCACAGCAGTCTCGTAGGAGGACATAAGGGAATCACAAAAACGTACAATCGTTTACGCGCAAGATTCAACTGGACAGGAATGCGCAACGAAATTCAAGAGTTTATTAAAACCTGTACAAGTTGTCAAGAACAGAAATTAGTCCGAGCTAAAACCAGACAACCTATGATCATCACAGATACACCTGCTGAACCTTTCGACAAAATTTCATTGGACACCGTAGGACCACTCCCAGAAACTCCAAACGGAAATCGTTACATATTGACAATGCAGGACAATTTAACCAAATATTGTCTTGCAGTTGCTATTCCGAATATTAGAGCCACAACCATCGCCGACGCTTTTGCAAGACACTTCATTGCAATTTTTGGAACACCGAAAGCCATTCTTACTGACAGAGGAACGAGTTTTATTGGAAAATTGTTGACACATTTAGCAGAAATATTCAAAATTCGACAAATCACTACTTCCGGTTACAGACCTCAAACCAATGGATCCCTAGAAAGAAGTCACATCGTACTTACGGAATTTTTAAAACATTATATGGATACATATGAAGACTGGGATCTCTTAATCCCATTTGCTATGTTCTCGTACAATACCAGTGTGCATGAATCTACCAATTTTACGCCACACGAATTAGTATTCGGAAAACTGGCCCGACTACCAAGTGCATTTCCAGAGGGAGAACAATTAAAGACTTATGGATCATACCTGGTTGATTTAATAACCAGAATGTCTGAAATTCAAAATATAGCTTCCGATAACTTAAAATCCGCCAAATTCAAATCAAAACAATATTACGATCGACACATACGTCCGAAGGAATTTAAAATTGGTGATCAAGTATATGTACAATTAGAGCCGAGGACGAGTAAATTTAATCCACATTATGTAGGCCCTTACACAATAATAGATGTTACAGATTTACATAATGTAGTTTTGCAGACCCCAGACAATAGAGTCATAACTAAACATCAAGATAAAATAAAGTACGCATATTTACCAACTGAAGATGTTGGAATTTCGGACGACCAAGATGACCAACCATTGGACAACAGGACCAATCAAAGATGACCATCCACTCCCAACACGTCGCCTAAATTAAATTTGATAAGTACACATCATAACACTACACAGACATACACCGCGATCATTTGTTTTTCATTATTTTACTTTCATTCAAATCATAGTTTTTCTGATTTCTTCAATTCTCTGAATATTGTAAACTCTGACCAAAAATTTGTAAAAACGCTTTGGGTGCCGCCAATTTTGAAAGCATCATATCAATATGATGTTTCATTTTAAGGGGGGAGATGTTACGTATGAATCGTATGATTCTCATGAAAATCTCTCATCGTGGAATTTTCTCTTGGCGACACCCAGACGCTTAGTCCCCTTTTTTAAGCGTAAACAGGATACGATATACATACAGCCCTTGGCCTCTGGTCTAGGACCCGCGGATAGCTACACTTTCGACCCCATGTAATAAGGAAAACTCGAAAGCGAGGGTCTTGCTTGCCACGTAATTCCAGCCGTTTCCAACTGTCTTTCATACAGCATTTTTACTCCCACTATAGGATAGATTTTCTAGAATTTTCAATTCCCCACTACTTTTTCGACCTATATAAGGGCCACGAAAATGCGTATCTTCGGGTTACTCACAGTACGACGCTTGAGCATTACACTACGAGATTAGGCCCAGTTCCTTTTCGAGTTTTCTTTTAACCTTCGGAAGATTAGTCTGTCCATTGGCAATTCAACTCTTGGTCGGAGTTCCCCCATTCAACTCACGTTAGAGTCACTCGCGAACTACTTCGGAGTCATCTTATTGTGAAGTCTCGTCAACCGTCACTGCCCAAGGGTAAACACTTAGAGCTTTTCAATAATTACACTACTTTCTTAAATTCATACACCAAACACTTAACATACATGTATATATATTCGATTGAAAGAATATACTTGTAACATTTTACTAGAAACCTAAAATTCGAGTAAAGAATTATTTCTAGAAATTAAAACCTTTCCTCTCGAAACGAATTTAAAACATACTCGAGTAACGTACCCACAAATTATTTCACTCTAACCGCTCGGAGTGAAACAAAAGTTACGAGAGTTTATTATTTTACGACCTTACCGTAGCAGGTCAAAATCACGAACAACGGGTATCGGACTGTGTGTGCCTTTCGGCTTACTTTCCGTGCCTGTGCGACCACTTGCCGTCCTAGCAAGTACATCGTTATTAACCAGAGAGTAGCACCTTGCAGTCCACCTGTAAGTACATCTACCTCGGGGTATCACCTTACCTTAAAATCTAATTAACCACTCTAGAGGCCAGCGCCCTACGGTTTATGCCGTAGGCTCATCTGGGTCTAGATTCCTTTCAACACCGATTCACGCCCAGCGCCCCTACAGTTTATGCTGTAGGTTCATCTGGCTTGTATCACTCCTAAGATCCTTGCACACCTGAGTGAATGCCAGCGCCCTACGGTTTATACCGTAGGCTCATATGGATTCATTCTTCCTCGATCTTAACCACTCTGGAGGCCAGCGCCCTACGGTTTATGCCGTAGGCTCATCTGGGTTCAGATTCCTTTTAACCGATACAAGACCAGCGCCCTACGGTTTATGCCGTAGGCTCATCTGGATTATGTCATTCCTGAAATCCTTTCGCACCTGAGTGAATGCCAGCGCCCTACAGTTCATGCTGTAGGCTCATCTGGATTCATTCATTCTCAATTCTAACCGCTCTGGACGCCAGCGCCCTACGGTTTATGCCGTAGGTTCATCTGGGTCTGGATTTCACTCATTCCAATACAAGGCCAGCGCCCTACGGTTTATGCCGTAGGCTCATCTGGGTTGTATCTCTCCCTACCTCAATTCAAGGCCAGCGCCCTACGGTTTATGCCGCAGGCTCATCTGGGTTGAATTAAATATCATTTCCTAGATCATACGTCGATTTGTAGCTCCCACTACTGTTGACGTACGATACCACCTGCTACAGTTAGGTCAAGGAAGCGACGAAACCAACGTCTCGTTGCGTCTATTCCATAACGCTCGCCGGCCACGTTCTAGAAACCAGCCCGGCTCGTAACAAAGTGCTGAAAACAAAGTGATTTTTTGCACCAGGCACATGTAATAATGGCAGGTTTGCCACATATATCGCAAACAGGTTTTGCATTTGTATCAAAACAAAATTGCGCAGGGTTTTCAAATTCCGGAGACCTTTCTTCGATATATCCGTTCTTAAACCAAGCATGTTTAAATAGATTTACGAATCTCGCAAGGGAACATACCCAAGTGTCCGGAGCCGATTTTAATGATACTTCGTACGTTTGTTAAGCACGCGAAAATAATCGATACGTATTTTTTTATATCTGCCCAATCGCACGTTTAAGGGGTGAAAACACCCTTCAAAGTTACCCCAGAAATGTGCTAACTCGTAAACTGTCGTAGATAGAAACAAATTTTATAGGGAAAAGTTTCATGGTTTTTGACATACAAAAGGAATATGTTTACAAATTGTATAAAAAATTATTTGTTTATAACAAAAAAATTAATTGCACCTTCGTTTTACGCGATATCAACATTTCTATAATGACATAAAAGAACGGAAATTCGTTGCTGAATCCAACGGTATATAATATGTTATAGTTCCCTCTCGGAATTCTCCGTATATTTGTATAATACATGCGCGCACTACGCAAATCACCGAAGCGGCCGGCGCGCGAGCGTGGCGCGGTGCGGCGCTGGACGAATTGCAGAGTTATCTTAATTATCATATTGTTCTACATAATTTTTATCTGAATCAATTACATGGTAAACAAGCGCCTTGATAAAAAATGATTAATTTATGTACACATGATACAGAGCTGTGCAAAGTCGTAATTTATTTTGAGGTATTTTGTCATCTTCCAATCTTCTGCCAACTAATATGAACGAAGACTATACATATAAGTGATGTATATATATACTAAAAACGGCAAAGGATTTAGAATATATGTACTATTACAATGTCTATGCAACATATTCTTCACAAAAATGATATTCCCCGAAGAAGTGCTGAAAACAAAGTGATTTTTTGCACCAGGCATATGTAATAATGGCAGGTTTGCCACATATATCGCAAACAGGTTTTGCATTTGTATCAAATCAAAATTGCGCAGGGTTTTCAAATTCCGGAGACCTTTCTTCGATATATCCGCTCTTAAACCAAGCATGTTTAAAAAGATTTACGAATCTCGCAAGGGAACATACCCAAGTGTCCGGAGCCGATTTTAATGAAACTTCGTACGTTTGTTAAGCACGCGAAAATAATCGATACGTATTTTTTTATATCTGCCCAATCGCACGTTTAAGGGGTGAAAACACCCTTCAAAGTTACCCCAGAAATGTGCTAACTCGTGAACTGTCGTAGATAGAAACAAATTTTATAGGGAAAAGTTTCATGGTTTTTGACATACAAAAGGAAAATGTTTACAAATTGTATAAAAAATTATTTGTTTATAACAAAAAAATTAATAGCACCATCGTTTTACGCGATATCAAAATTTCTATAATGACATAAAAGAACGGAAATTCGTTGCTGAATCCAACAGTATATAATATGTTATAGTTCCCTCTCGGTATTCTCCGTATATTTGTATAATACATGCGCGCACTACGCAAATCATCGAAGCGGCATTTGACGGGGAAAACCCTTCTTTATCAACATTCGCGCAAGAAAGAAAGAGAAATTGGAAAAGATCTTCCAGTGGCATATGCATCGCGAGTATTAAACCCTGCGGAAAGGAATTATTCCGCCACGGAAAAAGAGTGTCTTGCCATGGTATACGCCGTAAATTACTTCAGACCGTATATTTATGGTAGGAAGTTTACTCTCGTCACTGACCATCGACCCTTGGTATGGCTACATTCAGTAAAGGATCCGACCTCTCGCCTAGTGAAATGGAAACTACGGCTTTTAGAATACGAATACGAATTAGCTCACAAATCCGGTAAGACAAATAAAAATGCGGATGCACTTTCAAGGAATCCGCCAACCATCTGTTTACCGCTAATACCGCGCTATGAAGATGATCCAACATATAAACAGTATTCAAGCAAACCGACCAATCAAACCAGTACAATAGCAAAGCGAGTCACTGAAAGTAGACGAAGAACCAAGTATCAACCCTACTACAATGAAGATACCTCAACCTCGGAAGAAGAAACTCCTGCTGCAAGTAATTCAGACGCTATATTTAAACCAAGGACTGTTTTACGAAGATCTCTTCCAAGTTTAGAGATAGAAAAAACACTTGGAGACGAACATACTGCAAGTCTGAATCCTATACCTATTGGACATTCAACTCAGCTGGAAACACCCGTTGTAGAAAGAGTAACTCCAACCTATTCACCCAATAACACAGCAACTGACTACCAAGATTTAATAAATTTTAATGATATTTCGGAAGATACTGTTCTTGAAAATACAGTTAAAGCAAAGGACACTCCAGTAATTGTCGAATTACCACCCCTGCCCTCCGAAATTTCATCTGACGAAGAATTACATCAAGATGTTCCGAATTCAACACCCGTCGCAGATAATATTTTATCTCGACCTTTGCCATCTTTACCAATACCATGCCTCACGCCTATATCTTCAAAGAAAGTCATTAGAAATACTTCATCCGGACCACTCGAAACCAGCGTGGAAAGTAAAGGGATGTTTTCGGACCTCATATTTGAATCACCAGATGATGACTCCGATATGGAAATTTACGACACTCTCTGCAATAGGAACAAAGAATCCGAAATTCAACAACCTGTAATTGGAGACATTATTGTCTCGCCGAATACCGTCGTATCCGAAAAAGGACATGTTGCACATTTCATACCAACGGATTGTACCATGCATAGTCCGGTTACAAAATTACTGTGTGACACTGGTTTAATTTCAAAAAGAATTTTATCCGCTGGAAAACCAAAGAAGGGAAAAGTAATCATTTCATCAAGAGGACAATTTAAGATTTTCAGCATCTTTTCAACAGATTTCGATCATGAGAAAATGACTATTCAGGAATTAGCCCAAGGATTGACGGATTTAAAAACAGCACTCTTGAAAACTAAAGTCAAAACTATCAGGATATCAGCAGTAAACGACAACCATGATCATATTTCATTCAGAACTTTCAGAAACCTCTTAGAATCAATTTTCTCAGATTCTAATATTAACATAATTCTATGTGAAGGAGCTACTAAAGAACCATCGAACCAGGAAAGACAAGAATTAATACAAGAAGCTCACAGCAGTCTCGTAGGAGGACATAAGGGAATCACAAAAACGTACAATCGTTTACGCGCAAGATTCAACTGGACAGGAATGCGCAACGAAATTCAAGAGTTTATTAAAACCTGTACAAGTTGTCAAGAACAGAAATTAGTCCGAGCTAAAACCAGACAACCTATGATCATCACAGATACACCTGCTGAACCTTTCGACAAAATTTCATTGGACACCGTAGGACCACTCCCAGAAACTCCAAACGGAAATCGTTACATATTGACAATGCAGGACAATTTAACCAAATATTGTCTTGCAGTTGCTATTCCGAATATTAGAGCCACAACCATCGCCGACGCTTTTGCAAGACACTTCATTGCAATTTTTGGAACACCGAAAGCCATTCTTACTGACAGAGGAACGAGTTTTATTGGAAAATTGTTGACACATTTAGCAGAAATATTCAAAATTCGACAAATCACTACTTCCGGTTACAGACCTCAAACCAATGGATCCCTAGAAAGAAGTCACATCGTACTTACGGAATTTTTAAAACATTATATGGATACATATGAAGACTGGGATCTCTTAATCCCATTTGCTATGTTCTCGTACAATACCAGTGTGCATGAATCTACCAATTTTACGCCACACGAATTAGTATTCGGAAAACTGGCCCGACTACCAAGTGCATTTCCAGAGGGAGAACAATTAAAGACTTATGGATCATACCTGGTTGATTTAATAACCAGAATGTCTGAAATTCAAAATATAGCTTCCGATAACTTAAAATCCGCTAAATTCAAATCAAAACAATATTACGATCGACACATACGTCCGAAGGAATTTAAAATTGGTGATCAAGTATATGTACAATTAGAGCCGAGGACGAGTAAATTTAGTCCACATTATGTAGGCCCTTACACAATAATAGATGTTACAGATTTACATAATGTAGTTTTACAGACCCCAGACAATAGAGTCATAACTAAACGCCAAGATAAGTTAAAGCACGCATATTTACCAACTGAAGATGTTGGAATTTCGGACGACCAAGATGACCAACCATTGGACAACAGGACCAATCAAAGATGACCATCCACTCCCAACACGTCGCCTAGATTAAATTTGATAAGTACACATCATAACACTACACAGACATACACCGCGATCATTTGTTTTTCATTATTTTACTTTCATTCAAATCATAGTTTTTCTGATTTCTTCAATTCTCTGAATATTGTAAACTCTGACCAAAAATTTGTAAAAACGCTTTGGGTGCCGCCAATTTTGAAAGCATCATATCAATATGATGTTTCATTTTAAGGGGGGAGATGTTACGTATGAATCGTATGATTCTCATGAAAATCTCTCATCGTGGAATTTTCTCTTGGCGACACCCAGACGCTTAGTCCCCTTTTTTAAGCGTAAACAGGATACGATATACATACAGCCCTTGGCCTCTGGTCTAGGACCCGCGGATAGCTACACTTTCGACCCCATGTAATAAGGAAAACTCGAAAGCGAGGGTCTTGCTTGCCACGTAATTCCAGCCGTTTCCAACTGTCTTTCATACAGCATTTTTACTCCCACTATAGGATAGATTTTCTAGAATTTTCAATTCCCCACTACTTTTTCGACCTATATAAGGGCCACGAAAATGCGTATCTTCGGGTTACTCACAGTACGACGCTTGAGCATTACACTACGAGATTAGGCCCAGTTCCTTTTCGAGTTTTCTTTTAACCTTCGGAAGATTAGTCTGTCCATTGGCAATTCAACTCTTGGTCGGAGTTCCCCCATTCAACTCACGTTAGAGTCACTCGCGAACTAGTTCGGAGTCATCTTATTGTGAAGTCTCGTCAACCGTCACTGCCCAAGGGTAAACACTTAGAGCTTTTCAATAATTACACTACTTTCTTAAATTCATACACCAAACACTTAACATACATGTATATATATTCGATTGAAAGAATATACTTGTAACATTTTACTAGAAACCTAAAATTCGAGTAAAGAATTATTTCTAGAAATTAAAACCTTTCCTCTCGAAACGAATTTAAAACATACTCGAGTAACGTACCCACAAATTATTTCACTCTAACCGCTCGGAGTGAAACAAAAGTTACGAGAGTTTATTATTTTACGACCTTACCGTAGCAGGTCAAAATCACGAACAACGGGTATCGGACTGTGTGTGCCTTTCGGCTTACTTTCCGTGCCTGTGCGACCACTTGCCGTCCTAGCAAGTACATCGTTATTAACCAGAGAGTAGCACCTTGCAGTCCACCTGTAAGTACATCTACCTCGGGGTATCACCTTACCTTAAAATCTAATTAACCACTCTAGAGGCCAGCGCCCTACGGTTTATGCCGTAGGCTCATCTGGGTTCAGATTCCTTTTAACCGATACAAGACCAGCGCCCTACGGTTTATGCCGTAGGCTCATCTGGATTATGTCATTCCTGAAATCCTTTCGCACCTGAGTGAATGCCAGCGCCCTACAGTTCATGCTGTAGGCTCATCTGGATTCATTCATTCTCAATTCTAACCGCTCTGGACGCCAGCGCCCTACGGTTTATGCCGTAGGTTCATCTGGGTCTGGATTTCACTCATTCCAATACAAGGCCAGCGCCCTACGGTTTATGCCGTAGGCTCATCTGGGTTGTATCTCTCCCTACCTCAATTCAAGGCCAGCGCCCTACGGTTTATGCCGCAGGCTCATCTGGGTTGAATTAAATATCATTTCCTAGATCATACGTCGATTTGTAGCTCCCACTACTGTTGACGTACGATACCACCTGCTACAGTTAGGTCAAGGAAGCGACGAAACCAACGTCTCGTTGCGTCTATTCCATAACGCTCGCCGGCCACGTTCTAGAAACCAGCCCGGCTCGTAACAAAGTGCTGAAAACAAAGTGATTTTTTGCACCAGGCACATGTAATAATGGCAGGTTTGCCACATATATCGCAAACAGGTTTTGCATTTGTATCAAAACAAAATTGCGCAGGGTTTTCAAATTCCGGAGACCTTTCTTCGATATATCCGTTCTTAAACCAAGCATGTTTAAATAGATTTACGAATCTCGCAAGGGAACATACCCAAGTGTCCGGAGCCGATTTTAATGATACTTCGTACGTTTGTTAAGCACGCGAAAATAATCGATACGTATTTTTTTATATCTGCCCAATCGCACGTTTAAGGGGTGAAAACACCCTTCAAAGTTACCCCAGAAATGTGCTAACTCGTAAACTGTCGTAGATAGAAACAAATTTTATAGGGAAAAGTTTCATGGTTTTTGACATACAAAAGGAATATGTTTACAAATTGTATAAAAAATTATTTGTTTATAACAAAAAAATTAATTGCACCTTCGTTTTACGCGATATCAACATTTCTATAATGACATAAAAGAACGGAAATTCGTTGCTGAATCCAACGGTATATAATATGTTATAGTTCCCTCTCGGAATTCTCCGTATATTTGTATAATACATGCGCGCACTACGCAAATCACCGAAGCGGCCGGCGCGCGAGCGTGGCGCGGTGCGGCGCTGGACGAATTGCAGAGTTATCTTAATTATCATATTGTTCTACATAATTTTTATCTGAATCAATTACATGGTAAACAAGCGCCTTGATAAAAAATGATTAATTTATGTACACATGATACAGAGCTGTGCAAAGTCGTAATTTATTTTGAGGTATTTTGTCATCTTCCAATCTTCTGCCAACTAATATGAACGAAGACTATACATATAAGTGATGTATATATATACTAAAAACGGCAAAGGATTTAGAATATATGTACTATTACAATGTCTATGCAACATATTCTTCACAAAAATGATATTCCCCGAAGAAGTGCTGAAAACAAAGTGATTTTTTGCACCAGGCATATGTAATAATGGCAGGTTTGCCACATATATCGCAAACAGGTTTTGCATTTGTATCAAATCAAAATTGCGCAGGGTTTTCAAATTCCGGAGACCTTTCTTCGATATATCCGCTCTTAAACCAAGCATGTTTAAAAAGATTTACGAATCTCGCAAGGGAACATACCCAAGTGTCCGGAGCCGATTTTAATGAAACTTCGTACGTTTGTTAAGCACGCGAAAATAATCGATACGTATTTTTTTATATCTGCCCAATCGCACGTTTAAGGGGTGAAAACACCCTTCAAAGTTACCCCAGAAATGTGCTAACTCGTGAACTGTCGTAGATAGAAACAAATTTTATAGGGAAAAGTTTCATGGTTTTTGACATACAAAAGGAAAATGTTTACAAATTGTATAAAAAATTATTTGTTTATAACAAAAAAATTAATAGCACCATCGTTTTACGCGATATCAAAATTTCTATAATGACATAAAAGAACGGAAATTCGTTGCTGAATCCAACAGTATATAATATGTTATAGTTCCCTCTCGGTATTCTCCGTATATTTGTATAATACATGCGCGCACTACGCAAATCATCGAAGCGGCATTTGACGGGGAAAACCCTTCTTTATCAACATTCGCGCAAGAAAGAAAGAGAAATTGGAAAAGATCTTCCAGTGGCATATGCATCGCGAGTATTAAACCCTGCGGAAAGGAATTATTCCGCCACGGAAAAAGAGTGTCTTGCCATGGTATACGCCGTAAATTACTTCAGACCGTATATTTATGGTAGGAAGTTTACTCTCGTCACTGACCATCGACCCTTGGTATGGCTACATTCAGTAAAGGATCCGACCTCTCGCCTAGTGAAATGGAAACTACGGCTTTTAGAATACGAATACGAATTAGCTCACAAATCCGGTAAGACAAATAAAAATGCGGATGCACTTTCAAGGAATCCGCCAACCATCTGTTTACCGCTAATACCGCGCTATGAAGATGATCCAACATATAAACAGTATTCAAGCAAACCGACCAATCAAACCAGTACAATAGCAAAGCGAGTCACTGAAAGTAGACGAAGAACCAAGTATCAACCCTACTACAATGAAGATACCTCAACCTCGGAAGAAGAAACTCCTGCTGCAAGTAATTCAGACGCTATATTTAAACCAAGGACTGTTTTACGAAGATCTCTTCCAAGTTTAGAGATAGAAAAAACACTTGGAGACGAACATACTGCAAGCCTGAATCCTATACCTATTGGACATTCAACTCAGCTGGAAACACCCGTTGTAGAAAGAGTAACTCCAACCTATTCACCCAATAACACAGCAACTGACTACCAAGATTTAATAAATTTTAATGATATTTCGGAAGATACTGTTCTTGAAAATACAGTTAAAGCAAAGGACACTCCAGTAATTGTCGAATTACCACCCCTGCCCTCCGAAATTTCATCTGACGAAGAATTACATCAAGATGTTCCGAATTCAACACCCGTCGCAGATAATATTTTATCTCGACCTTTGCCATCTTTACCAATACCATGCCTCACGCCTATATCTTCAAAGAAAGTCATTAGAAATACTTCATCCGGACCACTCGAAACCAGCGTGGAAAGTAAAGGGATGTTTTCGGACCTCATATTTGAATCACCAGATGATGACTCCGATATGGAAATTTACGACACTCTCTGCAATAGGAACAAAGAATCCGAAATTCAACAACCTGTAATTGGAGACATTATTGTCTCGCCGAATACCGTCGTATCCGAAAAAGGACATGTTGCACATTTCATACCAACGGATTGTACCATGCATAGTCCGGTTACAAAATTACTGTGTGACACTGGTTTAATTTCAAAAAGAATTTTATCCGCTGAAAAACCAAAGAAGGGAAAAGTAATCATGTCATCAAGAGGACAATTTAAGATTTTCAGCATCTTTTCAACAGATTTCGATCATGAGAAAATGACTATTCAGGAATTAGCCCAAGGATTGACGGATTTAAAAACAGCACTCTTGAAAACTAAAGTCAAAACTATCAGGATATCAGCAGTAAACGACAACCATGATCATATTTCATTCAGAACTTTCAGAAACCTCTTAGAATCAATTTTCTCAGATTCTAATATTAACATAATTCTATGTGAAGGAGCTACTAAAGAACCATCGAACCAGGAAAGACAAGAATTAATACAAGAAGCTCACAGCAGTCTCGTAGGAGGACATAAGGGAATCACAAAAACGTACAATCGTTTACGCGCAAGATTCAACTGGACAGGAATGCGCAACGAAATTCAAGAGTTTATTAAAACCTGTACAAGTTGTCAAGAACAGAAATTAGTCCGAGCTAAAACCAGACAACCTATGATCATCACAGATACACCTGCTGAACCTTTCGACAAAATTTCATTGGACACCGTAGGACCACTCCCAGAAACTCCAAACGGAAATCGTTACATATTGACAATGCAGGACAATTTAACCAAATATTGTCTTGCAGTTGCTATTCCGAATATTAGAGCCACAACCATCGCCGACGCTTTTGCAAGACACTTCATTGCAATTTTTGGAACACCGAAAGCCATTCTTACTGACAGAGGAACGAGTTTTATTGGAAAATTGTTGACACATTTAGCAGAAATATTCAAAATTCGACAAATCACTACTTCCGGTTACAGACCTCAAACCAATGGATCCCTAGAAAGAAGTCACATCGTACTTACGGAATTTTTAAAACATTATATGGATACAATTATAAGAATAATATCCTTTTTAACGATCGTAAATATACTAATATTAATGATACAGACCTTAACCGGCTATATAACGATCAAATATGAACAAAATAATAATAATAAAACTGAAACAGAACTACTTACTAATCATCCATGCAAAAACAAAAATTTGATAATATATTTCGCAGTCACAAGAACAAATGTGCACAAAAATTTAATAACATCAAGAGACAAAACAATGATATTGAGGAAATCATCGAATCGGTCGATATTTCTAAGTGGTGTGTGAATTTATCTAGTGTGGTTATTCCGAAAGACGTTCTATTCATTATTGCATTAGGTCCAAAATTCTCTTTTCCTAATTATGACATAAAAACTTGGCTGATTAAATTCTTAGTGGAAATTGAACACAACATTAGCAAAATACAGGATAGTAATACCAGAAGACAAATCAGGTTCAAAATAGTCAATAAAATCTATAATCATATCAAACACAATTCAAACATTGACAGAATTACATCTCAATTTTTCACACTTTACAAGAAATCAAAAAAGTTCTTAAATAGCCACAAAGAATTATTAATAATTAAAGCTGACAAAGGGAATACCTCAGTTATCGTTAATAAAGAACAATACATCAGTAACATTGAACAACTTCTTTCGGACGAATCCACTTATACTCGAATTTCCAACGAATACACCGCCACTTCACAAATAAGAAATAATGAATTCGCGAAGGATTGGTTTAAAAAAGGCTACATTGATGAAAAGGAGTACAAATACATCGTGGTACATAATGCTGTTACTCCTAGGGCATACGGATTACCTAAAATCCATAAACCTAACACACCATGGAGATTAATAGTGTCTTCTATAGGTGGGCCCACTTATAAGCTTTCCAAATACATCACAGGAATATTAGGCAAAGTGACAGGTCATTGTAGCAAATTTACCAAAGATAGTTGGTCCTTCGTTGAGTTTATTAGGAATGTCACCATACCGGATGGACATATGTTATTATCCTTGGACGTATCTTCTTTGTTCACTAACATTCCAATAGAACTAGTACTGTTGTCAATCAATAAAAGATGGCTTCAAATTAAGAAATTTACTAAAATCCCTAAAACACAATTTATTGCAGCAATAGAGTTTTTAATGTCAACCACGATTTTTAAGTTCAATGATATTCCGTATAAGCAAACTTATGGTACACCGATGGGTTCTCCCATTTCTCCAGTTTTAGCCGAACTAGTCATGGAAGCTTTACAGTCTAATTGCATTAACAAATTGAAATTTAATATTCCGTTTTTTAAAAGATACGTGGACGACATAATAACATGTGCCCCAGAAGAAGGTATAGTTGACCTCTTGGATGTTTTTAATCAGTATCATGATCGTCTTAAATTTACTTATGAGCTGGAGGAAAATGGTGAAATTAGCTTCCTCGATGTGAGACTGATACGCAATGTAGAGAAGCCTGGGACACTTATCACTAATTGGTACAGAAAACCGACGTGGTCGGGTAGATTTTTAAATTTCCATTCAGCCCACCCCATATCGCATAAAATTGGACTCATTAGAGGACTTCTGGATAGAGCTATCAAACTATCCCACCCGTCATTTTGGGAAGAAAACATCAATTTAGTCAAGACCACTCTAAAAAACAATAGCTATCCTGTTCAATTTGTTAATTACCATGTGGGGAAAAGAATACACACATATTATAATTCTGTACCAAGAAATAGTAGTAATAACAACAATCTACAACTGTCAAGGAACACCATCCCTTACTTTGCAGGTATTAGTGATAACATAGCGAGGGATTTGAGGTCGATTGGAGTGAATGTCAGTTTTTCAGTGATCAATACTAGTAATAATTTATTGTTTAGTAGCCCTAAGGATAAGATACATAAAGACAAACGTTCGAACCTGATATACAACATTCCATGTAATGATTGTGATTTAAATTACATTGGTCAGACTAAACAATACCTCAGGTCACGTATCAACGAACATAAGTTGTCCTTAAGAAGTTCTAACCACCTTGTAACTGATTTAGTACACCATTATCAAGAGAAAGGTCACTCTTTTAATTTTGACAGAACCACTATTTTAAACAACGAAGCGAATTTAAATAAACGCCTACTATATGAAACATTCTACATCTTAACACATAAAACTGTAAACAAAAGGACAGAGAAACATGAAGTGGATGATTATTATGCTAATATCATAGAATTATTAGTTTGATGTCCATATATACATTACAACCTTTGTATGACACTTTTTCTCTAATCCTTTTATATTTTTTACACTAACATCTGCAAATCTTATGTTTCACCTTAGTCACATCATCTTGACTAAGGATTTCTGTATCGTTTGACGCCACCTTGCTGCTTCTACGGTTCTGTTTCGGAGTTGACTTAATGAGTAAATTATTACTATCCCTCGACTAAAGAACACCTTAGTCAATTAACAATGGGTACAAAATGCAATAAGTTATCTTATCCTTAGTGTGTATTTAGTTATATATTTTTTATTTTTTTTATTTTGGTCACTGAAATTCTGCAATTTGTCTCCCTGTCACAGTCGCCCTGATGCGCTGTATGTCGGGACCTCTGTGACATGGTTAGATTTTCGTCCGATTCTGCCTTCAAATTTTCGCGCCTTGTCTCAATGTATCGATGATATCGACCTCTATCGACTCTCTACGATCGCGTAACACGTTGTAACGTGCGCGCAGTACGTATCAGTCTCACCATCGACGAGCATGTAAACGTTTCTCGCCAATACGCCCGTTTTTTGGGTTCAGAAATCTTCTCATCCATAGCAAGTGAGTAAATTAATGTTTGATTTGGTTAATATTAAGAATGATTAGAACAATGGTGTTTGGGTTTTCTTTAATATTATTACCCTAATATTTGGTCTTATAAAATTACTATTTTGTTCATTATAATTCAAATAATTTTATTTTGTTTTGTTTTTTATTAAGGGTAAATATTAGTTAATGTTCCCTGAGGAGGGTCACCAATATGACCGAAACGTTGGAATTTATTACAATTTCAAATATTGCCTTGCCATGGATGATTAGTAAGTAGTTCTGTTTCAGTTTTATTATTATTATTTTGTTCATATTTGATCGTTATATAGCCGGTTAAGGTCTGTATCATTAATATTAGTATATTTACGATCGTTAAAAAGGATATTATTCTTATAATTATATAATGGCTTTAAATGAACACAGGCATGAGGATATTAATTTTTTCAAATACATTTCAAACAATTACGGTCCACATTGTTCGTCTCTTACCAAGAATTATTCAAATACTTTGACCAAATTAGCTTCAACTACCAACCAGAAACTGTTCTTGTTGACCTGCAAAAACTCTAAGACCTTTCCGACACATATTGAAAAACTTAAACTCTGTATTGACATGACAAACCGTTCTTTGATACCAAAGTTAAATTCGCATATATTCAGATTTAAATCTAACATTTTGAATTTGGAAATTAAAGACGTACATTTTAAAGAACAACAACTGAAAAATACGTTAAATAATCTTAGGTTTCAAATTTCGTGTAGTTTACCACCCAACATATTCAATAAGTTTTTTGATATGCAAAAACAAAAATTTGATAATATATTTCGCAGTCACAAGAACAAATGTGCACAAAAATTTAATAACATCAAGAGACAAAACAATGATATTGAGGAAATCATCGAATCGGTCGATATTTCTAAGTGGTGTGTGAATTTATCTAGTGTGGTTATTCCGAAAGACGTTCTATTCATTATTGCATTAGGTCCAAAATTCTCTTTTCCTAATTATGACATAAAAACTTGGCTGATTAAATTCTTAGTGGAAATTGAACACAACATTAGCAAAATACAGGATAGTAATACCAGAAGACAAATCAGGTTCAAAATAGTCAATAAAATCTATAATCATATCAAACACAATTCAAACATTGACAGAATTACATCTCAATTTTTCACACTTTACAAGAAATCAAAAAAGTTCTTAAATAGCCACAAAGAATTATTAATAATTAAAGCTGACAAAGGGAATACCTCAGTTATCATTAATAAAGAACAATACATCAGTAACATTGAACAACTTCTTTCGGACGAATCCACTTATACTCGAATTTCCAACGAATACACCGCCACTTCACAAATAAGAAATAATGAATTCGCGAAGGATTGGTTTAAAAAAGGCTACATTGATGAAAAGGAGTACAAATACATCGTGGTACATAATGCTGTTACTCCTAGGGCATACGGATTACCTAAAATCCATAAACCTAACACACCATGGAGATTAATAGTGTCTTCTATAGGTGGGCCCACTTATAAGCTTTCCAAATACATCACAGGAATATTAGGCAAAGTGACAGGTCATTGTAGCAAATTTACCAAAGATAGTTGGTCCTTCGTTGAGTTTATTAGGAATGTCACCATACCGGATGGACATATGTTATTATCCTTGGACGTATCTTCTTTGTTCACTAACATTCCAATAGAACTAGTACTGTTGTCAATCAATAAAAGATGGCTTCAAATTAAGAAATTTACTAAAATCCCTAAAACACAATTTATTGCAGCAATAGAGTTTTTAATGTCAACCACGATTTTTAAGTTCAATGATATTCCGTATAAGCAAACTTATGGTACACCGATGGGTTCTCCCATTTCTCCAGTTTTAGCCGAACTAGTCATGGAAGCTTTACAGTCTAATTGCATTAACAAATTGAAATTTAATATTCCGTTTTTTAAAAGATACGTGGACGACATAATAACATGTGCCCCAGAAGAAGGTATAGTTGACCTCTTGGATGTTTTTAATCAGTATCATGATCGTCTTAAATTTACTTATGAGCTGGAGGAAAATGGTGAAATTAGCTTCCTCGATGTGAGACTGATACGCAATGTAGAGAAGCCTGGGACACTTATCACTAATTGGTACAGAAAACCGACGTGGTCGGGTAGATTTTTAAATTTCCATTCAGCCCACCCCATATCGCATAAAATTGGACTCATTAGAGGACTTCTGGATAGAGCTATCAAACTATCCCACCCGTCATTTTGGGAAGAAAACATCAATTTAGTCAAGACCACTCTAAAAAACAATAGCTATCCTGTTCAATTTGTTAATTACCATGTGGGGAAAAGAATACACACATATTATAATTCTGTACCAAGAAATAGTAGTAATAACAACAATCTACAACTGTCAAGGAACACCATCCCTTACTTTGCAGGTATTAGTGATAACATAGCGAGGGATTTGAGGTCGATTGGAGTGAATGTCAGTTTTTCAGTGATCAATACTAGTAATAATTTATTGTTTAGTAGCCCTAAGGATAAGATACATAAAGACAAACGTTCGAACCTGATATACAACATTCCATGTAATGATTGTGATTTAAATTACATTGGTCAGACTAAACAATACCTCAGGTCACGTATCAACGAACATAAGTTGTCCTTAAGAAGTTCTAACCACCTTGTAACTGATTTAGTACACCATTATCAAGAGAAAGGTCACTCTTTTAATTTTGACAGAACCACTATTTTAAACAACGAAGCGAATTTAAATAAACGCCTACTATATGAAACATTCTACATCTTAACACATAAAACTGTAAACAAAAGGACAGAGAAACATGAAGTGGATGATTATTATGCTAATATCATAGAATTATTAGTTTGATGTCCATATATACATTACAACCTTTGTATGACACTTTTTCTCTAATTGTTGCGGACGCAATGGATGATCTCTTAAGCAAGTCAAAATTCCCTTTGAGCTGTAGGGCATAACAGATGTTAATGACATTCCATACGAATGCGCAGTTACCTGGTTGACCCATTAGTGGCAGTTTGTTGCATAAATACGATTGTCACCGACGTATGGGAGCAGTTGTGGTTCAGACTCGAGACGGAAAGGGCCCGCGAGAGAGGCGAGTCTGTCGGTATGGGGTCGCGCAAGGTGGTTGATGATCGGGTGACCGGGGGGAGTTTGACGGTTCGTACTGTGAAAAGGCGAGGCCTAAGAGGCTCCGGAATCGGCCGTTGCCGTCGACCGCATGAGGTTGATGGAGCAACTGTGGACACTCGCTAGAGAGTGGAATAAGGCTCAAGAGGCTCCGGAATCGGCCGTTGCCGTCGACCGCATGAGGTTGTACGAGCGACGGTGGACACTCGCTAGAGAGTGGAATAAGTACGATTCCGAGAGCGCGAAATCGGCCGTCGCCAGTGGCCGCACGTGCCCACATAGGCGACGGTAGACACTCGCAAGAGAGTGGAACAAAGACGATTTCGAGAAACGAGAACCAACCTTCCCGAAGAAGCAAACTCAAACTCACCCGGTTAATTATCCACTACGGTCGCGATCAGAATCCCGTGCTCATCCCCGTTTACATGGGTGGTAAAAAGGGGCTAACACGGCCCCCGGGCCACATGTTGTTACCACTGTTGGCGAATCAACAATACAGCCGGTTGTCGTGCCTTGCCGTAGTGGGGGCGCCGAGCGCCGGAACTCCCTACGGTGACGAGGTCGGGCACATTTCGTGGTCCTTCGAGCCGGATCGGTTGATTTCGCAGTAAAGTAATCGAAGTGACAGGGGAGGGAGCCGGTTATAAGAGAAGAACTGTTGTGCCGGTTCGATTCATTCAGTTTTGTGAACTGGAACGGAGACATGTCTGAAGGCGGTACGGCAGGACGTGTACGAGGACGAGGACGAGGACGCGTACGAGGACAAGGGTCATGGCCTGCCCGCAGAGCGGCCAGTGAGCACGTCATTCCCACGACCATCATAGAGGAGGAACCAGAACAGTTAGAAGCTACCAGGGGAGGGCTTCACAGAGATCTCCATAGGTCTCGAGATCACAACGCTGCAGTTCCGTCGCGCACCGGGGAACGGTCCGAACGATGCGGTACAGCTTCCAACTCGTCAGCCACAAGTTCCTTCGCACGTAAGAGACGCTTACAACTGCACGCTGCAGAAGAGCGCGCAAAAATAAGAAGGCGCGAAATAGAGGAACTCAGCCGACTGGAGTTGGAATTGGTGGACGAACGACTAGAGGCAGCAATGGCTGAAGAAGAGGGAAGCGAAGCTGAAGTAAGCAGCGTGGCAGACGACAATTTTCAGCGCAACAATGTGCGGCGATGGTTAAAAGGTCAGCGCGAGGACCTCCAAGGCGACGAGCGTACCGTCAAGTTGCCCGCAATCACCCAAGACATGCTAGCACCAGCCGACGGGAATTCCCTAGTGTCGCCCCCCAGGATCAGACAAGGAGTGACAACGCACATCACAAATTATGGCGATCCTGGAAATGCGATTCGGCAACGTGATTTCGAAGTGCGAACTACACGAAATAAGTGATGTCGAGTATAGAACCGAGATTGAAGCGTCACCGCGGCGGCGGCCGCGGTCATGGGCGAGGACGTCCACGAGGGAGAGATCACGAGGAGATTCGTTTTGGGGAAGGAGATGCCGGCCCCTCGTCTGCGGAGCATCAGGAACCCGTGACTGCAGGATCTACTGCCCAAGGACAAGGTCACCGTATCTCCTCCAGGCCACCTGCATCAGAACGACCTTCGGTGGAACGGGCGCCAACATCCCATCGCTCCAGTACAGGCTCATCCGCTAGAAAGCGACGTTTGGAACGCAGCGCGGCCGAAGAACGTATGGCGATAAAGAAAAGGGCACTGGAAGAACGGACGCGCTTAGAATTGGAATCGGTGGATCAACGATTGGAGATGAGTCTGCGAGAAATTGAAGAACGCGACAACTACGCAAGTAACGCAGACGTGCCAATGGAGCCTCGGCACAATGAAACAATTAGAAACTGGCTGCAACATCATTCCTCTGACATTGATGACATCGCAGCGGACGAGCAAGCTGCGACGCCAGCTGTCAAAGAACCGTCATCGGGCGCCCACGAGAAGATCGACAAGCTGACAGAAATGCTCACCAAAGCGGTGGCCGCGGTACAGCAAGCGGCAACCTTCGTTCTTGACAGCGATCGGCCGGTACAGCGCCTGCCAATCACTAAGGACCTGCCAACATTCTACGGAGACGAATTAGAATGGCTACAATTCAAGCGAGCCTTTGAAATGTCCACCGAATTAGGCAGATTCAGCGATCGGGAAAACGTATCCCGGCTGTACAACAGTCTGCGTGGAGAAGCCAGGGAAGCAGTGGCGTCATTACTGCTGACGTCCAGCAACACGCAGCAGATTATGGAGTCTCTAGAACTTCGTTTTGGTAACCCGGATTCCATCATGCGAAGAATAGTGCAGGATGTTCGGAGGCTTCCGAAATTGGGGACAGGGCGCATAAACTTGACAACCCTTGCTACCAAAGTCAAGAATTGTGTTGCGGCTATGCAGGCTATGAACCACATCGGAAGAACCACGGTTAGTGAGCGTCGCAGAATTCCTGTACACCGAGGCAGAAATGGCTTGTAAAGCTGGTACCAGTTCGATGATCGAACCCACTGAGCAACGCCGTATGAGCAGACCTCCATCGAATGCTAAGCGCGATCAGCAGCAAGGACACCTGGGGCGAGTCGGCATGACAATAGAAGAGCGCAGGAAAGGCCGTCCATCCGCAAAACGGTCTAACCACGCCGTGCAAAAGAGACAACGCGCATCGAATGCGGATACTGCGGCAACAACGAACATGCAGTCACCAACTGCAGCAAATTCCGGGCCCAGAGCGTGAAACAGCGTTGGGAGTGGGCCAGAAGGCGGAGGCTGTGTTTTCTTTGTCTTGTGAAGAATCACTCAAGAAGCGGATGTACGGCGTCGAGGTGTGATGAAAACGGCTGCGAGCGTGCACACCATAAGCTGCTTCATTTCTACACCGCAGACGATCAGCCATTACAGGGATCGCATAGGCAACCAGCCCCTTCAGCAACGAACAACCCGTCGCGTGGCACAGTAGAAAGAAGCTGAGTAACTCCGACAAGCAAAGTGGAAGACACTTCCGGTTGTATTGGTAGGATCCAGCGGGCGCGTTGCCGAGTATGCCTTCCTAGACGAAGGGTCGACGCTGAGGTTACTGGACTTTCGGGCGGCGGAACGACTGGGGACGCCTGGAGTACGACAGCCGCTAACCATTCATGCAATTGGTGGGATGATGATGGCGTAGAGGAGCAGCGAGAAGGCGACTCAAACTAGATAGCAGAAACAGGGGCCACAGGTTACAGAGTACGATGAAGTCCGCCCCGTCATCCTCATCGGACAGGACAATTCTGATCTCATAGTCAGCAAGGAAACACGGGGCGGCGGTCTCAACAGGCCCGTGGCCTCACGCACGCATGGGGCTGGGTAGTGCACGGATACAAAACGCCGACGTTCGAGGAAGGGCCGGAATGTCACAAATTTAATTTGCGAGAAAACGATGACGATATACCAAGCGCTACCACTGGAACCGGTGGGATTATGAGTAACTCACGCTGGTGCCGAGACAGCTCTGGACGACGGACATGTCACCGTTGAAACCGGGAACATTGGCAATCGTGGCCGACCGTACACTTCCACGGAACAGCTGGATCAGAGGCATTGTGACAACGGTATGCCGTGGAAAGGATGGACACATACGGGTGGAGGATATTGGCACTCAACGAGAGGACATAAGAAGACCAGTTACCAAGATCATCCCATTGCCAACGGAAAAGGATGGTGCGGAAGGCAGTCTTCGCACCAGGGGGGAGGATGTTGCGGACGCAATGGATGATCTCTTAAGCAAGTCAAAATTCCCTTTGAGCTGTAGGGCATAACAGATGTTAATGACATTCCATACGAATGCGCAGTTACCTGGTTGACCCATTAGTGGCAGTTTGTTGCATAAATACGATTGTCACCGACGTATGGGAGCAGTTGTGGTTCAGACTCGAGACGGAAAGGGCCCGCGAGAGAGGCGAGTCTGTCGGTATGGGGTCGCGCAAGGTGGTTGATGATCGGGTGACCGGGGGGAGTTTGACGGTTCGTACTGTGAAAAGGCGAGGCCTAAGAGGCTCCGGAATCGGCCGTTGCCGTCGACCGCATGAGGTTGATGGAGCAACTGTGGACACTCGCTAGAGAGTGGAATAAGGCTCAAGAGGCTCCGGAATCGGCCGTTGCCGTCGACCGCATGAGGTTGTACGAGCGACGGTGGACACTCGCTAGAGAGTGGAATAAGTACGATTCCGAGAGCGCGAAATCGGCCGTCGCCAGTGGCCGCACGTGCCCACATAGGCGACGGTAGACACTCGCAAGAGAGTGGAACAAAGACGATTTCGAGAAACGAGAACCAACCTTCCCGAAGAAGCAAACTCAAACTCACCCGGTTAATTATCCACTACGGTCGCGATCAGAATCCCGTGCTCATCCCCGTTTACATGGGTGGTAAAAAGGGGCTAACACGGCCCCCGGGCCACATGTTGTTACCACTGTTGGCGAATCAACAATACAGCCGGTTGTCGTGCCTTGCCGTAGTGGGGGCGCCGAGCGCCGGAACTCCCTACGGTGACGAGGTCGGGCACACTAATCCTTTTATATTTTTTACACTAACATCTGTAAATCTTATGTTTCACCTTAGTCACATCATCTTGACTAAGGATTTCTGTATCGTTTGACGCCACCTTGCTGCTTCTACGGTTCTGTTTCGGAGTTGACTTAATGAGTAAATTATTACTATCCCTCGACTAAAGAACACCTTAGTCAATTAACAATGGGTACAAAATGCAATAAGTTATCTTATCCTTAGTGTGTATTTAGTTATATATTTTTTATTTTTTTTTTTATTTTGGTCACTGAAATTCTGCAATTTGTCTCCCTGTCACAGTCGCCCTGATGCGCTGTATGTCGGGACCTCTGTGACATGGTTAGATTTTCGTCCGATTCTGCCTTCAAATTTTCGCGCCTTGTCTCAATGTATCGATGATATCGACCTCTATCGACTCTCTACGATCGCGTAACACGTTGTAACGTGCGCGCAGTACGTATCAGTCTCACCATCGACGAGCATGTAAACGTTTCTCGCCAATACGCCCGTTTTTTGGGTTCAGAAATCTTCTCATCCATAGCAAGTGAGTAAATTAGTGTTTGATTTGGTTAATATTAAGAATGATTAGAACAATGGTGTTTGGGTTTTCTTTAATATTATTACCCTAATATTTGGTCTTATAAAATTACTATTTTGTTCATTATAATTCAAATAATTTTATTTTGTTTTGTTTTTTATTAAGGGTAAATATTAGTTAATGTTCCCTGAGGAGGGTCACCAATATGACCGAAACGTTGGAATTTATTACAATTTCAAATATTGCCTTGCCATGGATGATTAGTAAGTAGTTCTGTTTCAGTTTTATTATTATTATTTTGTTCATATTTGATCGTTATATAGCCGGTTAAGGTCTGTATCATTAATATTAGTATATTTACGATCGTTAAAAAGGATATTATTCTTATAATTATATAATGGCTTTAAATGAACACAGGCATGAGGATATTAATTTTTTCAAATACATTTCAAACAATTACGGTCCACATTGTTCGTCTCTTACCAAGAATTATTCAAATACTTTGACCAAATTAGCTTCAACTACCAACCAGAAACTGTTCTTGTTGACCTGCAAAAACTCTAAGACCTTTCCGACACATATTGAAAAACTTAAACTCTGTATTGACATGACAAACCGTTCTTTGATACCAAAGTTAAATTCGCATATATTCAGATTTAAATCTAACATTTTGAATTTGGAAATTAAAGACGTACATTTTAAAGAACAACAACTGAAAAATACGTTAAATAATCTTAGGTTTCAAATTTCGTGTAGTTTACCACCCAACATATTCAATAAGTTTTTTGATATGCAAAAACAAAAATTTGATAATATATTTCGCAGTCACAAGAACAAATGTGCACAAAAATTTAATAACATCAAGAGACAAAACAATGATATTGAGGAAATCATCGAATCGGTCGATATTTCTAAGTGGTGTGTGAATTTATCTAGTGTGGTTATTCCGAAAGACGTTCTATTCATTATTGCATTAGGTCCAAAATTCTCTTTTCCTAATTATGACATAAAAACTTGGCTGATTAAATTCTTAGTGGAAATTGAACACAACATTAGCAAAATACAGGATAGTAATACCAGAAGACAAATCAGGTTCAAAATAGTCAATAAAATCTATAATCATATCAAACACAATTCAAACATTGACAGAATTACATCTCAATTTTTCACACTTTACAAGAAATCAAAAAAGTTCTTAAATAGCCACAAAGAATTATTAATAATTAAAGCTGACAAAGGGAATACCTCAGTTATCATTAATAAAGAACAATACATCAGTAACATTGAACAACTTCTTTCGGACGAATCCACTTATACTCGAATTTCCAACGAATACACCGCCACTTCACAAATAAGAAATAATGAATTCGCGAAGGATTGGTTTAAAAAAGGCTACATTGATGAAAAGGAGTACAAATACATCGTGGTACATAATGCTGTTACTCCTAGGGCATACGGATTACCTAAAATCCATAAACCTAACACACCATGGAGATTAATAGTGTCTTCTATAGGTGGGCCCACTTATAAGCTTTCCAAATACATCACAGGAATATTAGGCAAAGTGACAGGTCATTGTAGCAAATTTACCAAAGATAGTTGGTCCTTCGTTGAGTTTATTAGGAATGTCACCATACCGGATGGACATATGTTATTATCCTTGGACGTATCTTCTTTGTTCACTAACATTCCAATAGAACTAGTACTGTTGTCAATCAATAAAAGATGGCTTCAAATTAAGAAATTTACTAAAATCCCTAAAACACAATTTATTGCAGCAATAGAGTTTTTAATGTCAACCACGATTTTTAAGTTCAATGATATTCCGTATAAGCAAACTTATGGTACACCGATGGGTTCTCCCATTTCTCCAGTTTTAGCCGAACTAGTCATGGAAGCTTTACAGTCTAATTGCATTAACAAATTGAAATTTAATATTCCGTTTTTTAAAAGATACGTGGACGACATAATAACATGTGCCCCAGAAGAAGGTATAGTTGACCTCTTGGATGTTTTTAATCAGTATCATGATCGTCTTAAATTTACTTATGAGCTGGAGGAAAATGGTGAAATTAGCTTCCTCGATGTGAGACTGATACGCAATGTAGAGAAGCCTGGGACACTTATCACTAATTGGTACAGAAAACCGACGTGGTCGGGTAGATTTTTAAATTTCCATTCAGCCCACCCCATATCGCATAAAATTGGACTCATTAGAGGACTTCTGGATAGAGCTATCAAACTATCCCACCCGTCATTTTGGGAAGAAAACATCAATTTAGTCAAGACCACTCTAAAAAACAATAGCTATCCTGTTCAATTTGTTAATTACCATGTGGGGAAAAGAATACACACATATTATAATTCTGTACCAAGAAATAGTAGTAATAACAACAATCTACAACTGTCAAGGAACACCATCCCTTACTTTGCAGGTATTAGTGATAACATAGCGAGGGATTTGAGGTCGATTGGAGTGAATGTCAGTTTTTCAGTGATCAATACTAGTAATAATTTATTGTTTAGTAGCCCTAAGGATAAGATACATAAAGACAAACGTTCGAACCTGATATACAACATTCCATGTAATGATTGTGATTTAAATTACATTGGTCAGACTAAACAATACCTCAGGTCACGTATCAACGAACATAAGTTGTCCTTAAGAAGTTCTAACCACCTTGTAACTGATTTAGTACACCATTATCAAGAGAAAGGTCACTCTTTTAATTTTGACAGAACCACTATTTTAAACAACGAAGCGAATTTAAATAAACGCCTACTATATGAAACATTCTACATCTTAACACATAAAACTGTAAACAAAAGGACAGAGAAACATGAAGTGGATGATTATTATGCTAATATCATAGAATTATTAGTTTGATGTCCATATATACATTACAACCTTTGTATGACACTTTTTCTCTAATCCTTTTATATTTTTTACACTAACATCTGTAAATCTTATGTTTCACCTTAGTCACATCATCTTGACTAAGGATTTCTGTATCGTTTGACGCCACCTTGCTGCTTCTACGGTTCTGTTTCGGAGTTGACTTAATGAGTAAATTATTACTATCCCTCGACTAAAGAACACCTTAGTCAATTAACAATGGGTACAAAATGCAATAAGTTATCTTATCCTTAGTGTGTATTTAGTTATATATTTTTTATTTTTTTTTATTTTGGTCACTGAAATTCTGCAATTTGTCTCCCTGTCACAGTCGCCCTGATGCGCTGTATGTCGGGACCTCTGTGACATGGTTAGATTTTCGTCCGATTCTGCCTTCAAATTTTCGCGCCTTGTCTCAATGTATCGATGATATCGACCTCTATCGACTCTCTACGATCGCGTAACACGTTGTAACGTGCGCGCAGTACGTATCAGTCTCACCATCGACGAGCATGTAAACGTTTCTCGCCAATACGCCCGTTTTTTGGGTTCAGAAATCTTCTCATCCATAGCAAGTGAGTAAATTAGTGTTTGATTTGGTTAATATTAAGAATGATTAGAACAATGGTGTTTGGGTTTTCTTTAATATTATTACCCTAATATTTGGTCTTATAAAATTACTATTTTGTTCATTATAATTCAAATAATTTTATTTTGTTTTGTTTTTTATTAAGGGTAAATATTAGTTAATGTTCCCTGAGGAGGGTCACCAATATGACCGAAACGTTGGAATTTATTACAATTTCAAATATTGCCTTGCCATGGATGATTAGTAAGTAGTTCTGTTTCAGTTTTATTATTATTATTTTGTTCATATTTGATCGTTATATAGCCGGTTAAGGTCTGTATCATTAATATTATTATATGGATACATATGAAGACTGGGATCTCTTAATCCCATTTGCTATGTTCTCGTACAATACCAGTGTGCATGAATCTACCAATTTTACGCCACACGAATTAGTATTCGGAAAACTGGCCCGACTACCAAGTGCATTTCCAGAGGGAGAACAATTAAAGACTTATGGATCATACCTGGTTGATTTAATAACCAGAATGTCTGAAATTCAAAATATAGCTTCCGATAACTTAAAATCCGCTAAATTCAAATCAAAACAATATTACGATCGACACATACGTCCGAAGGAATTTAAAATTGGTGATCAAGTATATGTACAATTAGAGCCGAGGACGAGTAAATTTAGTCCACATTATGTAGGCCCTTACACAATAATAGATGTTACAGATTTACATAATGTAGTTTTACAGACCCCAGACAATAGAGTCATAACTAAACGCCAAGATAAGTTAAAGCACGCATATTTACCAACTGAAGATGTTGGAATTTCGGACGACCAAGATGACCAACCATTGGACAACAGGACCAATCAAAGATGACCATCCACTCCCAACACGTCGCCTAGATTAAATTTGATAAGTACACATCATAACACTACACAGACATACACCGCGATCATTTGTTTTTCATTATTTTACTTTCATTCAAATCATAGTTTTTCTGATTTCTTCAATTCTCTGAATATTGTAAACTCTGACCAAAAATTTGTAAAAACGCTTTGGGTGCCGCCAATTTTGAAAGCATCATATCAATATGATGTTTCATTTTAAGGGGGGAGATGTTACGTATGAATCGTATGATTCTCATGAAAATCTCTCATCGTGGAATTTTCTCTTGGCGACACCCAGACGCTTAGTCCCCTTTTTTAAGCGTAAACAGGATACGATATACATACAGCCCTTGGCCTCTGGTCTAGGACCCGCGGATAGCTACACTTTCGACCCCATGTAATAAGGAAAACTCGAAAGCGAGGGTCTTGCTTGCCACGTAATTCCAGCCGTTTCCAACTGTCTTTCATACAGCATTTTTACTCCCACTATAGGATAGATTTTCTAGAATTTTCAATTCCCCACTACTTTTTCGACCTATATAAGGGCCACGAAAATGCGTATCTTCGGGTTACTCACAGTACGACGCTTGAGCATTACACTACGAGATTAGGCCCAGTTCCTTTTCGAGTTTTCTTTTAACCTTCGGAAGATTAGTCTGTCCATTGGCAATTCAACTCTTGGTCGGAGTTCCCCCATTCAACTCACGTTAGAGTCACTCGCGAACTAGTTCGGAGTCATCTTATTGTGAAGTCTCGTCAACCGTCACTGCCCAAGGGTAAACACTTAGAGCTTTTCAATAATTACACTACTTTCTTAAATTCATACACCAAACACTTAACATACATGTATATATATTCGATTGAAAGAATATACTTGTAACATTTTACTAGAAACCTAAAATTCGAGTAAAGAATTATTTCTAGAAATTAAAACCTTTCCTCTCGAAACGAATTTAAAACATACTCGAGTAACGTACCCACAAATTATTTCACTCTAACCGCTCGGAGTGAAACAAAAGTTACGAGAGTTTATTATTTTACGACCTTACCGTAGCAGGTCAAAATCACGAACAACGGGTATCGGACTGTGTGTGCCTTTCGGCTTACTTTCCGTGCCTGTGCGACCACTTGCCGTCCTAGCAAGTACATCGTTATTAACCAGAGAGTAGCACCTTGCAGTCCACCTGTAAGTACATCTACCACGGGGTATCACCTTACCTTAAAATCTAATTAACCACTCTAGAGGCCAGCGCCCTACGGTTTATGCCGTAGGCTCATCTGGGTCTAGATTCCTTTCAACACCGATTCACGCCCAGCGCCCCTACAGTTTATGCTGTAGGTTCATCTGGCTTGTATCACTCCTAAGATCCTTGCACACCTGAGTGAATGCCAGCGCCCTACGGTTTATACCGTAGGCTCATATGGATTCATTCTTCCTCGATCTTAACCATTCTGGAGGCCAGCGCCCTACGGTTTATGCCGTAGGCTCATCTGGGTTCAGATTCCTTTTAACCGATACAAGACCAGCGCCCTACGGTTTATGCCGTAGGCTCATCTGGATTGTGTCATTCCTGAAATCCTTTCGCACCTGAGTGAATGCCAGCGCCCTACAGTTCATGCTGTAGGCTCATCTGGATTCATTCATCCTCAATTCTAACCGCTCTGGACGCCAGCGCCCTACGGTTTATGCCGTAGGTTCATCTGGGTCTGGATTTCACTCATTCCAATACAAGGCCAGCGCCCTACGGTTTATGCCGTAGGCTCATCTGGGTTGTATCTCTCCCTACCTCAATTCAAGGCCAGCGCCCTACGGTTTATACCGTAGGCTCATCTGGGTTGAATTAAATATCATTTCCTAGATCATACGTCGATTTGTAGCTCCCACTACTGTTGACGTACGATACCACCTGCTACAGTTAGGTCAAGGAAGCGACGAAACCAACGTCTCGTTGCGTCTATTCCATAACGCTCGCCGGCCACGTTCTAGAAATCAGCCCGGCTCGTAACAAAGTGCTGAAAACAAAGTGATTTTTTGCACCAGGCACATGTAATAATGGCAGGTTTGCCACACATATCGCAAACAGGTTTTGCATTTGTATCAAAACAAAATTGCGCAGGGTTTTCAAATTCCGGAGGCCTTTCTTCTATATATCCGCTCTTAAACCAAGCATATTTAAAAAGATTTACGAATCTCGCAAGGGAACATACCCAAGTGTCCGGAGCCGATTTTAATGATACTTCGTACGTTTGTTAAGCACGCGAAAATAATCGATACGTATTTTTTTATATCTGCCCAATCGCACGT
This sequence comes from Mimumesa dahlbomi, assembly GCA_917499265.3. Lineage (NCBI taxonomy): Eukaryota > Metazoa > Arthropoda > Insecta > Hymenoptera > Crabronidae > Mimumesa > Mimumesa dahlbomi. The sequence continues at coordinate 228,378 of OU824118.1, read as the reverse complement.
TTAAGGGGTGAAAACACCCTTCAAAGTTACCCCAGAAATGTGCTAACTCGTAAACTGTCGTAGATAGAAACAAATTTTATAGGGAAAAGTTTCATGGTTTTTGACATACAAAAGGAATATGTTTACAAATTGTATAAAAAATTATTTGTTTATAACAAAAAAATTAATTGCACCTTCGTTTTACGCGATATCAACATTTCTAGAATGACATAAAAGAACGGAAATTTGTTGCTGAATCCAACGGTATATAATATGTTATAGTTCTCTCTCGGAATTCTCCGTATATTTGTATAATACATGCGCGCACTACGCAAATCACCGAAGCGGCCGGCGCGCGAGCGTGGCGCGGTGCGGCGCTGGACGAATTGCAGAGTTATCTTAATTATCATATTGTTCTACATAATTTTTATCTGAATCAATTACATGGTAAACAAGCGCCTTGATAAGAAATGATTAATTTATGTACACATGATACAGAGCTGTGCAAAGTCGTAATTTATTTTGAGGTATTTTGTCATCTTCCAATCTTCTGCCAACTAATATGAACGAAGACTATACATATAAGTGATGTATATATATACTAAAAACGGCAAAGGATTTAAAATATATGTACTATTACAATGTCTATGCAACATATTCTTCACAAAATGATATTCCCCGAAGAAGTGCTGAAAACAAAGTGATTTTTTGCACCAGGCATATGTAATAATGGCAGGTTTGCCACATATATCGCAAACAGGTTTTGCATTTGTATCAAAACAAAATTGCGCAGGGTTTTCAAATTCCGGAGGCCTTTCTTCTATATATCCGCTCTTAAACCAAGCATATTTAAAAAGATTTACGAATCTCGCAAGGGAACATACCCAAGTGTCCGGAGCCGATTTTAATGAAACTTCGTACGTTTGTTAAGCACGCGAAAATAATCGATACGTATTTTGTTATATCTGCCCAATCGCACGTTTAAGGGGTGAAAACACCTTTCAAAGTTACCCCAGAAATGTGCTAACTCGTGAACTGTCGTAGATAGAAACAAATTTTATAGGGAAAAGTTTCATGGTTTTTGACATACAAAAGGAATATGTTTACAAATTCTTTAAAAAATTATTTGTTTACAACAAAGAAATTAATAGCACCTTCGTTTTACGCGATATCAAAATTTCTATAATGACATAAAAGAACGGAAATTCGTTGCTGAATCCAACGGTATATAATATGTTATAGTTCCCTCTCGGAATTCTCCGTATATTTGTATAATACATGCGCGCACTACGCAAATCACCGAAGCGGCCGGCGCGCGAGCGTGGCGCGGTGCGGCGCGGGACGAATTGCAGAGTTATCTTAATTATCATATTGTTCTACATAATTTTTATCTTAATCAATTACATGGTAAACAAGCGCCTTGATAAGAAATGATTAATTTATGTACACATGATACAGAGCTGTGCAAAGTCGTAATTTATTTTGAGGTATTTTGTCATCTTCCAATCTTCTGCCAACTAATATGAACGAAGACTATACATATAAGTGACGTATATATATACTAAAAACGGCAAAGGATTTAAAATATATGTACTATTACAATGTCTATGCAACATATTCTTCACAAAAATGATATTCCCCGAAGAAGTGCTGAAAACAAAGTGATTTTTTGCACCAGGCATATGTAATAATGGCAGGTTTGCCACATATATCGCAAACAGGTTTTGCATTTGTATCAAATCAAAATTGCGCAGGGTTTTCAAATTCCGGAGACCTTTCTTCGATATATCCGCTCTTAAACCAAGCATGTTTAAAAAGATTTACGAATCTCGCAAGGGAACATACCCAAGTGTCCGGAGCCGATTTTAATGAAACTTCGTACGTTTGTTAAGCACGCGAAAATAATCGATACGTATTTTTTTATATCTGCCCAATCGCACGTTTAAGGGGTGAAAACACCCTTCAAAGTTACCACAGAAATGTGCTAACTCGTGAACTGTCGTAGATAGAAACAAATTTTATAGGGAAAAGTTTCATGGTTTTTGACATACAAAAGGAAAATGTTTACAAATTGTATAAAAAATTATTTGTTTATAACAAAAAAATTAATAGCACCTTCGTTTTACGCGATATCAAAATTTCTATAATGACATAAAAGAACGGAAATTCGTTGCTGAATCCAACAGTATATAATATGTTATAGTTCCCTCTCGGTATTCTCCGTATATTTGTATAATACATGCGCGCACTACGCAAATCATCGAAGCGGCCGGCGCGCGAGCGCGGCGCGGTGCGGCGCGGGACGAATTGCAGAGTTATCTTAATTATCATATTGTTCTACATAATTTTTATCTTAATCAATTACATGGTAAACAAGCGCCTTGATAAGAAATGATTAATTTATGTACACATGATACAGAGCTGTGCAAAGTCGTAATTTATTTTGAGGTATTTTGTCATCTTCCAATCTTCTGCCAAGTAATATGAACGAAGACTATACATATAAGTGATCTATATATATACTAAAAACGGCAAAGGATTTAAAATATATGTACTATTACAATGTCTATGCAACATATTCTTCACAAAAATGATATTCCCCGAAGAAGTGCTGAAAACAAAGTGATTTTTTGCACCAGGCACATGTAATAATGGCAGGTTTGCCACATATATCGCAAACAGGTTTTGCATTTGTATCAAAACAAAATTGCGCAGGGTTTTCAAATTCCGGAGACCTTTCTTCGATATATCCGCTCTTAAACCAAGCATGTTTAAAAAGATTTACGAATCTCGCAAGGGAACATACCCAAGTGTCCGGAGCCGATTTTAATGAAACTTCGTACGTTTGTTAAGCACGCGAAAATAATCGATACGCATTTTTTTATATCTGCCCAATCGCACGTTTAAGGGGTGAAAACACCCTTCAAAGTTACCCCAGAAATGTGCTAACTCGTGAACTGTCGTAGATAGAAACAAATTTTATAGGGAAAAGTTTCATGGTCTTTGACATACAAAAGGAATATGTTTACAAATTGTATAAAAAATTATTTGTTTATAACAAAAAAATTAATTGCACCTTCGTTTTACGCGATATCAACATTTCTATAATGACATAAAAGAACGGAAATTCGTTGCTGAATCCAACGGTATATAATATGTTATAGTTCCCTCTCGGAATTCTCCGTATATTTGTATAATACATGCGCGCACTACGCAAATCACCGAAGCGGCCGGCGCGCGAGCGTGGCGCGGTGCGGCGCGGGACGAATTGCAGAGTTATCTTAATTATCATATTGTTCTACATAATTTTTATCTTAATCAATTACATGGTAAACAAGCGCCTTGATAAAAAATGATTAATTTATGTACACATGATACAGAGCTGTGCAAAGTCGTAATTTATTTTGAGGTATTTTGTCATCTTCCAATCTTCTGCCAACTAATATGAACGAAGACTATACATATAAGTGATCTATATATATACTAAAAACGGCAAAGGATTTAAAATATATGTACTATTACAATGCCTATGCAACATATTCTTCACAAAAATGATATTCCCCGAAGTAGTGCTGAAAACAAAGTGATTTTTTGCACCAGGCATATTTAATAATGGCAGGTTTGCCACATATATCGCAAACAGGTTTTGCATTTGTATCAAAACAAAATTGCGCAGGGTTTTCAAATTCCGGAGATCTTTCTTCGATATATCCGCTCTTAAACCAAGCATGTTTAAAAAGATTTACGAATCTCGCAAGGGAACATACCCAAGTGTCCGGAGCCGATTTTAATGAAACTTCGTACGTTTGTTAAGCACGCGAAAATAATCGATACGTATTTTTTTATATCTGCCCAATCGCACGTTTAAGGGGTGAAAACACCTTTCAAAGTTACTCCAGAAATGTGCTAACTCGTGAACTGTCGTAGATAGAAACAAATTTTATAGGGAAAAGTTTCATGGTCTTTGACATACAAAAGGAATATGTTTACAAATTGTATAAAAAATTATTTGTTTATAACAAAAAAATTAATTGCACCTTCGTTTTACGCGATATCAACATTTCTATAATGACATAAAAGAACGGAAATTCGTTGCTGAATCCAACGGTATATAATATGTTATAGTTCCCTCTCGGAATTCTCCGTATATTTGTATAATACATGCGCGCACTACGCAAATCACCGAAGCGGCCGGCGCGCGAGCGTGGCGCGGTGCGGCGCGGGACGAATTGCAGAGTTATCTTAATTATCATATTGTTCTACATAATTTTTATCTTAATCAATTACATGGTAAACAAGCGCCTTGATAAAAAATGATTAATTTATGTACACATGATACAGAGCTGTGCAAAGTCGTAATTTATTTTGAGGTATTTTGTCATCTTCCAATCTTCTGCCAACTAATATGAACGAAGACTATACATATAAGTGATCTATATATATACTAAAAACGGCAAAGGATTTAAAATATATGTACTATTACAATGCCTATGCAACATATTCTTCACAAAAATGATATTCCCCGAAGTAGTGCTGAAAACAAAGTGATTTTTTGCACCAGGCATATTTAATAATGGCAGATTTGCCACATATATCGCAAACAGGTTTTGCATTTGTATCAAAACAAAATTGCGCAGGGTTTTCAAATTCCGGAGATCTTTCTTCGATATATCCGCTCTTAAACCAAGCATGTTTAAAAAGATTTACGAATCTCGCAAGGGAACATACCCAAGTGTCCGGAGCCGATTTTAATGAAACTTCGTACGTTTGTTAAGCACGCGAAAATAATCGATACGTATTTTTTTATATCTGCCCAATCGCACGTTTAAGGGGTGAAAACACCTTTCAAAGTTACTCCAGAAATGTGCTAACTCGTGAACTGTCGTAGATAGAAACAAATTTTATAGGGAAAAGTTTCATGGTCTTTGACATACAAAAGGAATATGTTTACAAATTGTATAAAAAATTATTTGTTTATAACAAAAAAATTAATTGCACCTTCGTTTTACGCGATATCAACATTTCTATAATGACATAAAAGAACGGAAATTCGTTGCTGAATCCAACGGTATATAATATGTTATAGTTCCCTCTCGGAATTCTCCATATATTTGTATAATACATGCGCGCACTACGCAAATCACCGAAGCGGCCGGCGCGCGAGCGTGGCGCGGTGCGGCGCTGGACGAATTGCAGAGTTATCTTAATTATCATATTGTTCTACATAATTTTTATCTTAATCAATTACATGGTAAACAAGCGCCTTGATAAGAAATGATTAATTTATGTACACATGATACAGAGCTGTGCAAAGTCGTATTTTATTTTGAGGTATTTTGTCATCTTCCAATCTTCTGCCAAGTAATATGAACGAAGACTATACATATAAGTGATCTATATATATACTAAAAACGGCAAAGGATTTAAAATAAGTAGCTTTAATAGGCCGGTTCTGTGACATTGGCGAGGGGCGGTGAGGGGTAAAAATCTGAGGGGGGGGACATCGTACTCTTGGACGAGCGTTTTTTCGGGGCGGGGGGCGGGGGGGGGGGGGGACATCGTACTCCTGGTCGAGCGTTTGTTCGGGGGGGGGGGGGCATCGTACTCTTGGACGAGCGTTTTTTCGGGGGGTGGGGACATCGTACTCTTGGACGAGCGTTTTTTTTTGGGGGGCGGGGGGGACATCGTACTCTTGGACCAGCGTAATTTCGAGGGGTGGTGGGGGGGGGGGAGATGTCTTACTCTTGGACAACCTTTTTTCAGGGGGGGGGGGAGATGTCATACAATAGCATGCGCAAGGGCGTGGGGCGGGGGGTGTAGATATCATGTTATAGCACAAGCATTTTTTAAGGGGGGTGGGGGGGGTACATGTAATCATACTATTTGACGAGCATGCGGAAAAAGAGGGGGGGGGGCAGTACTCTGTATATCGCATTATTGCACTCGTTACTTATGGTACACCGATGGGTTCTCCCATTTCTCCTGTTTTAGCCGAACTAGTCATGGAAGCTCTACAGTCTATTTGCATTAACAAGTTAAAATTTAATATTCCGTTTTTCAAAAGATACGTGGACGACATAATAACATTTGCCCCAAAAGAAAATATAGTTGACCTCTTGGATGTTTTTAATCAGTATCATGATCGTCTTAAATTTACTTATGAGTTGGAGGAAAATGGTGAAATTAGTTTCCTCGATGTGAGACTGATACGCAATGTAGAGAAGCCTGGGACACTTATCACTAATTGGTACAGAAAGCCGACGTGGTCGGGTAGATTTTTAAATTTCCATTCAGCCCACCCCATATCGCATAAAATTGGACTCATTAGAGGACTTCTTGATAGAGCTATCAAATTATCCCACCCGTCATTTTGGGAAGAAAACATCAATTTAGTTAAGACCACTCTAAAAAATAATAGCTATCCTGTTCAATTTGTTAATTACCATGTGGGGAAAAGAATACACGCATATTATAATTCTGTACCAAAAAATAGTAGTAATAACAACAATCTACAACTGTCAAGGAATACCATCCCTTACTTTGCAGGTATTAGTGATAACATAGCGAGGGATTTGAGGTCGATCGGATTTAATGTCAGTTTTTCAGTGATCAATACTAGTAATAATTTATTGTTCAGTAGCCCTAAGGATAAGATACATAAATACAAACGTTCGAACCTGATATACAACATTCCATGTAATGATTGTGATTTAAATTACATTGGTCAGACTAAACAATACCTGAAGTCACGTATCAACGAACATAAGTTGTCTCTAAGAAGTTCAAACCACCTTGTAACTGATTTAGTACACCATTATCAAGAGAAAGGTCACTCTTTTAATTTTGACAGAACCACTATTTTGAACAATGAAGCGAATTTAAACAAACGATTACTATATGAAACATTCTACATCTTAACACATAAAACTGTAAACAAAAGGACAGAGAAACATGAAGTGGATGATTATTATGCTAATATCATAGAATTATTAGTTTGATGTCCATATATACATTACAACCTTTGTATGACACTTTTTCTCTAATCCTTTTATATTTTTTACACTAACATCTGTAAAACTTATGTTTCATCTTAGTCACATCATCTTGACTAATGATTTCTGTATCGTTTGATTCCACCTTGCTGCTTCTAAAGTTCGGTTCTGAGTTGACTTAATTAGTAAATTATTACTATCCTTCGACTAAAGAACACCTTAGTCAATTAATAATGGGTACAAAAGCAATTAGTTATCTTATCCTTGGTGTGTATTTAGTTGTATATTTTTCAATTTGGTCACTGAAATTCTGCAATTTGTCTCCCTGTCACAGTCGCCCTGATGCGCTGTATGTCGGGACCTCTGTGACACGGTAGATTTTCGTCCGATTCTGCCTTCAAATTTTCGCGCCTTGTCTCAGTGTATCGATGATATCGACCTCTATCGACTCTCTACGATCGCGTAACACGTTGTAACGTGCGCGCAGTACGTATCAGTCTCACCATCGACGAACATGTAAACGTATCTCGCCTATAACGCCCGTTTTTGGGTTCAGAAATCTTTTCATCCATAGCAAGTAAGTAAATTAATGTTTGATTTGGTTAATGGTAAGAACGATTAGAACAATGTTTTTTGGGTTTTCTTTAACATTATTATCCTAATATTTGATCTTATAAAATTACAATTTTGTTCATTATAATTCAAATAATTTTATTTTATTTTGTTTTTTATCAAGGGTAAATATTAGTTAATTTTCCCTGAGGAGGGTCACCAATATGACCGAAACGTTGGAATTTATTACAATTCAATTATTGCCTTGTTATGGATGATAAGTAAGTAGTTCAGTTTTATTATTTTGTTCATATATGATCGTTATATAGCCGGTTAAGGTCTGTATTATCAATATTCATATATTATATTACCTATTACGTTCCTTGTTCGTAGATTTTTATATTTGATTACACTACAAAATGCAAAAATACTTCTAAACCTACAAATCACAATTAAAAAAAAAATCACGAGGAAGCTTACATGGTTACTGACTTCCGGGATCATCCCGTCCTGGTCGGACCCGAAACCACGGGTACCCGAACATTACAAACTTTCGGTGATTACACTACAAAATGCAAAAGTACTTCTAAACCTACAAATCACAATTAAAAAAAAAATCACGAGGAAGCTTACATGGTTACTGACTTCCAGGATCATCCCGTCCTGGTCAGACCCGAATTCAGTTTCGGATCCCGAATACGGAAGGAACCCGAACATTACAAACTTTCGGGATCCTGACCCGCTTCCGAGCGAAATACCCGACCCGACCCGAACCCGAAATATCGGATACCCGCACACCTCTACTAAATAAACATTAAACATGATTTTCGATCGATTTTGTCGAACGAGAGGAACACTAATCCATCGAAATTATGACGATACACTGGAAACGTTTTGAACCGATGTTTCCAAGACGTCACCGTAACGTATCGATGTTGGTGTTGTCGATGTTGTTGATGCTGTTGCTGATGTATGTCCATTCCAGCAGTGGTGGTGGCAGCAATGGGAGGGACCCGCTATGCATCTCCTCTAAAAAATCATAGAAAAAGAAATCATTAAATTTAAAATACATAGAAAAAATTATTCCTTAAAAAATTATGACGTTACATACACTGGAAACGTTTTGAACCGATGTTTCCAAGACGTCACCGTAACGTATCGATGTTGGTGTTGTCGATGCTGTTGATGCTGTTGCTGTTGTATGTCCATCCCAGCAGTGGTGGTGGCAGCAATGGGAGTGACCCGCTATGCATCTTCTCTAAAACATCATAGAAAAAGAAATTATTAAATTTAAAATACATAGAAAAAAATTATTCCTTAAATCTATCATTTACAAAAATACAACCTTGGACCCGACGATCATTTCAACAGTCGTGGCTGCAGCAACGGGAGTGGCCCTCTAAGCATCACCTTTAAAATATTATTGAAAAATGAATTTATTCATTAAATGCAAACATTGTTTCGAATTGTTCCTCAAAGATAATATTATATACTAACCTTTCTCACGTATCTACCTCGACGGGTGCACCAGAGAGCAGCGCCCGTTCATCGACGTCGAAATGCTTTTCGATGCAGTTGGGGCACCGGGCGGCACGCTGTACTCTGTATATCGCATTATTGCACTCGTTACAGCGTGCCGCATCTTCATTCGGTACCCCTCTGATCATATAGTGTAGATGAACGGGTCGCAAGATATATGGAAAGTCCATGTAATTCAATCTTTGACACGCCCCACATATCCGCCGGCCGTCCAGTGCACGATATATAAACGATTTTACGTATGATAGTTGCCGAAGCACACGGTATGTTTCCCGGTGATCGTCGGGTCGCACCCCGTCAAACGGTGCCGCACGGGCGGCGTTTTCAGCGTCTACCGAACTATATAAATGGTGCGGTACCGGCATGTTGACTGAAACTATGTCACTGGTCCATAGGATTCGCCTTATATAACGAGAAGGATCGTACACTGTGACAGGCTGCATCTTATGTTCTGCTGCACCAACACAATTTGCCTGCACAGGCAGATAAAACTGTTCTAATCGCACATGTCCCACCGACAGATAAAACTGACCAACGCGCACGTCGAAGAACGTTTCCCTGGAACCACTGTGCCATTTTTTAATTAAAAATTATTCATACACCCTTTCAATTTTATTTCGTAAAGTCCGCGAATACACGATGTGAAGATCTTGAACGCATGAACGTTTCAACGATTGATCTTAAAAAAAGGATACGGATTCGGACAATCTTGACATGATTAAGAAAGTACATATTTTCACAACTCAATTTTCATTAAAAATTTTTTAATTTGTAATCATATCCGTTTTAGATAGACAAATCCGACCGATCTCTCTCTACCATACGATCGAAACAATTGAAACTGTCAGGTTTTCGGGGTCGGGGGATATTCGTTGATGGCAAATTACTTTTAAATACCTCGAGATTGGGATAAGCGCAGATGAGAAACGCTTCCTAGATATGGATGGAACTTTTGCAACTTATCTGCATCAACAGGGATCACCGTGTTAGGACGAACAGATGCCGATGTATCCTATGCCTTGCTGTATCAGCAAAATTCATCAGCATTGACAGATGAAACAGTCAAATGTTTCCTATGTGCTGCTGAACAATGCACATGCATGAGTAATCTTTAAGCATAGTTTTTTAGAATCCATTGTTAGATTGCTGATTTAAAAAAGATAATATCGTGATAAAGATAATATGAAGATAATATCGGAAAATATCGTGCATACTTCAAAACTATTTCATATCATGGAGTCATCGCATACACTACACTACGTTCGCGCGCGATGATAAAGTTCAATATTTCATTTGGACGTACAGTTCTTTGGCCTCTTGTCCACAAATTGATCACCTTTCTTCTTCGTACAATACATTGACACGCAGCTTGCCACATCTTTGCGCATCAAGCGTTCGGTTGCATGTTTACGTTAACTGTGTAACGAGCCGTTCAAGTATTGGTTTATAACTATTGACCAAGCTAAATTTTGTAACGACGGCATGCACAATCCTTTTGCCTATGAATATATCACTACACACTCTATACTTTGTGCACGTGCAATGATAATTTCCAAAATTTCACTCGGGGACGTTGAAAATGACCACTGGTTCACGCTTTGGCTGTTTCTCGCCATATGATACACTTCTACGCTACTAGCCGCATCTGTGCTATCGGTTAAACTAAATTTTGAAGCGATGGTACATACATTTTTTTTTTTATCTGTGAATATATGAACATCTCCTAGTTCTGAAAAAAAACTGTACCCGACAGGCATGTAAATCCAGTAAAATGTCTTTGACGATCTTCAACGGTTGACGGTTCGTTCGAATGCGGATTTCTTATAAGATTATTTTTTACAGTACGATCGCACCGACAATTGTCGATGTGGGACTATGCCGCCTCGCAGTGGAACATCAAATACGTATTTTTTTATATTTTAAAAATTGACGCGTGAGGATGAGTCAACTAGCCTTTTTTCTACCACACGGCCATGTCATTTCACCGAAAGTACTTTGTGGTTAAAGTGTACGCCGAGGTGGACGTTGCACTGGAACAGCAGTGTCATTTCAATTAAAAATCATACAAAATATTCAAACGCCCTTTCAATTCATTTTGAACAGTCAGAAAATGTGCGATATGAAGGTCAACCTTGAACGCATGAACGTTACAATTAGTCATCTTAGAAAGTATGCGGATTCAAGCAGTCTCGACACGTACAAGAAGATGCAACGTTGACAAGCTTCCCCAACACCCATGTATAAAGTATTATTATTTTCACATGGTCGGAGAACTGTATATACGAACATATACGAACATATACATAACACACATATATACGAACTAGTATAAAAGTCGATCGTTCAACAAAGCGCGACATTAGTAGTTTTTTATCCACGCTACGATGGAATTTAAAAGGAAATCGAGCGCTAACGAACAGTTGATTAAGAAATTGAAACCGTAAGTGCATATTTTCATGACTGAATTTTCGTTTTAATTTTTTAATCATATCTGTTTATTAATCATATCTGTTTTATACAGCAAAATCCAATCGATCTGTCTACTATGCAGCCGAAACAATTGAAACCATCACGTATTCTGAGTCGGAGATATTCGTTGACAGCAAATTACTTTAAATACCTCGAGATTGGGATAAGCGTGGATGAAAAGTGCTTTGTAGAGCTAGCGATCGGAGATAATCGTGGAAACGAGATCACATTTGCTACATGTCATCATTTTGATAAAAAAATCTTTAATCCATTGTGAACTCCTGAGTTTATGTTTAAATACTATTTCTTATCGCGTGTTACATACTCCGAACAAATAATTTCTATTACTTTGAAATATTATATACATTTAATAATTCTAAATAAATTGTAGAGGTTTAAGCAAATAACGATTGTAATACTTGAAACAATTTTACTTTGAATAAATATTTAGTACTTTGAATAATTTGATACGTATTTAAATTGTGCAATACTTGAAATCAACTCTGACCAGTGTATCCTATGTCCTGCTGCATCAGCAAAATTTTTGATTTTTAACTTGGTCACCTGTGGATGAGTCAACTAATATTTTTTTCCTATTAATTTGTGTCAACAAGGTCACTGTGATAAGATGTTAAACTGATCAATGTATCCTATGTCCTGCCGCGTCAGCAAATATTTGTTTTAAAATTTCGACACGTGCAGATAAGTCAGCTACCATGTTTTTTTTCGACCAATTAAAAACTTAATTGGTCATATGTATCGGAATCTTCTACTTACCTCGGTTGTAGATAATCAGAACTGTCCAATGTATACTATGTCCTGCCGCGTCAACAAAATTTTGTTTTAAAATTTCGACACGTACATATAAGTTAGCTACCATTTTTTTTCGACCAATTAAAAACTGAATTGGTCATATGTATCGGAATCGTCTACTTACCTTGGTCGTAGATAATCATCATTACGTCTGCTGATGCTGCGTACACAAACACACACCACTCGCGGCACGTTCCACCCCCACGACTCGAGAGTCCATACGTTCCAATAATTTGCACATAAATCCGACAAACATGTTCAATGTCTTGCTGACAACGTTGAAACAATTTTACTTTGAATATTTAAATACTTTGACCAATTTTATACCCATTTAAATTGTGTAATTCTTGAAATCAACACTGACCAGTGTATCATATGTCCTGTTGTGTCAGCAAAATTTTGTTTTTTAAAGATTGACACGTGTGGATGAGTCAACTAACATTTGTCCTATTAATTGAAATACTATATGCATCAACAAGGTCACCGTGTTAAAATGCAAAACTGACCAATGTATCATATGTTCTACTGCATCAGCAAAATTTTGGGTTTTTTAAAAATCTTCATATTTGCCGATAAATCAAATAATGTTTTTCTACTGCCCCCCCTCTTTTTCCGCATGCTCGTCAAATAGTATGATTACATGTACCCCCCCCCCACCACCCTTAAAAAATGCTTGTGCTATAACATGATATCTACACCCACCCCTCCTGTTAAGACTCCGGATAGTTAGAGCCTATGGTATTGTTTTGTTACAAAAACTCGTTTGAGTTTTGACCAAGTAAATTTATTATAAAAAGAAAACTATTAAAATATACTACAGTTCGAAAATATTGAATGTACAAGTCCTAAGTTTCTTACTTTGAAAAACTGAATTGCAAGTCCTGAGTTCCTTGCTCTGAATTTTGAAATACTGATGGTTCAGTTGATTTTTTGTGACTGACTGACTGACAGCCCTGCGCTGCCAAAATCGGCCTTGGAAGGGACTGCCCGTGGGTGGGGGTGCGGCGATGCCAAATGTCCGTTGGTGACGGAGAAAATTGGCAACGTCGCGTACAGTGCAATGAGGCCGCGCTCGTGGCCGTCAGGTACCCCACGTGGGCACCGCGTTGGGCCGACGGAAAGGGCCGACGAAAAGGCCCGACAGAGAGGCCCGACGGAAAGGGCCGACGGAAAGGCCCAAGAGGCCCATGATGCCCATGTGTCATGCAGGACGAGGAAATTCGGCGTTCCGCCTAATCCTTGTCCCGTTAGAGTCCGAGTGCAGGTTTATGATACGTCAATTGCTATTGAGACTCGAAGAGCCAAGAACTTGGAAGTGCAAGATGTGTTAAAAATAATAAATGAGTAAAATCTTCCAATTCCTTGACTTTCGAACGGAACATATAATAAAACAAAATTGGCTATGGAAATCGAAATCCGTTAATCTCAAAAATAGCTAAGTTCGCACGTCCGCATCATAAACCGATGGGTCTACGTGTTCTTAACACCTCCCTTGCGCATGCTATTGTATGACATCTCCCCCCCCCCCCTGAAAAAAGGTTGTCCAAGAGTAAGACATCCCCCCCCCCACCACCCCTCGAAAAAACGCTCGTCCAAGAGTACGATGTCCCCCCCCCGCCACCAAAAAAAAACGCTCGTCCAAGAGTACGATGTCCCCCCCCCCCACCCCCAAAAAAAAAACCCTCGTCCAAGAGTACGATGTCCCCCACCCCCCTCCCCCGAAAAAACGCTCGTCCAAGAGTACGATGCCCCCCCCGCCCCCCGAAAAAACGCTCGTCCAAGAAGTGCTGAAAACAAAGTGATTTTTTGCACCAGGCACATGTAATAATGGCAGGTTTGCCACATATATCGCAAACAGGTTTTGCATTTGTATCAAAACAAAATTGCGCAGGGTTTTCAAATTCCGGAGACCTTTCTTCGATATATCCGCTCTTAAACCAAGCATGTTTAAAAAGATTTACGAATCCCGCAAGTGAACATACCCAAGTGTCCGGAGCCGATTTTAATGAAACTTCGTACGTTTGTTAAGCACGCGAAAATAATCGATACGTATTTTTTTATATCTGCCTAATCGCACGTTTAAGGGGTGAAAACACCTTTCAAAGTTACCCCAGAAATGTGCTAACTCGTGAACTGTCGTAGATAGAAACAAATTTTATAGGGAAAAGTTTCATGGTTTTTGACATACAAAAGGAATATGTTTACAAATTCTTTAAAAAATTATTTGTTTACAACAAAAAAATTAATTGCACCTTCGTTTTACGCGATATCAACATTTCTATAATGACATAAAAGAACGGAAATTCGTTGCTGAATCCAACGGTATATAATATGTTATAGTTCCCTCTCGGAATTCTCCGTATATTTGTATAATACATGCGCGCACTACGCAAATCACCGAAGCGGCCGGCGCGCGAGCGTGGCGCGGTGCGGCGCTGGACGAATTGCAGAGTTATCTTAATTATCATATTGTTCTACAAAATTTTTATCTTAATCAATTACATGGTAAACAAGCGCCTTGATAAGAAATGATTAATTTATGTACAAATGATACAGAGCTGTGCAAAGTCGTAATTTATTTTGAGGTATTTTGTCATCTTCCAATCTTCTGCCAAGTAATATGAACGAAGACTATACATATAAGTGATCTATATATATACTAAAAACGGCAAAGGATTTAAAATATATGTACTATTACAATGTCTATGCAACATATTCTTCACAAAAATGATATTCCCCGAAGAAGCGCTGAAAACAAAGTGATTTTTTGCACCTGGCATATGTAATAATGGCAGGTTTGCCACATATATCGCAAACAGGTTTTGCATTTGTATCAAAACAAAATTGCGCAGGGTTTTCAAATTCCGGAGGCCTTTCTTCTATATATCCGCTCTTAAACCAAGCATATTTAAAAAGATTTACGAATCTCGCAAGGGA
Source organism: Mimumesa dahlbomi (assembly GCA_917499265.3). Lineage (NCBI taxonomy): Eukaryota > Metazoa > Arthropoda > Insecta > Hymenoptera > Crabronidae > Mimumesa > Mimumesa dahlbomi. Next base: position 213,097 of record OU824118.1, on the reverse strand, counting down.
ACATACCCAAGTGTCCGGAGCCGATTTTAATGAAACTTCGTACGTTTGTTAAGCACGCGAAAATAATCGATACGTATTTTTTTATATCTGCCCAATCGCACGTTTAAGGGGTGAAAACACCTTTCAAAGTTACCCCAGAAATGTGCTAACTCGTGAACTGTCGTAGATAGAAACAAATTTTATAGGGAAAAGTTTCATGGTCTTTGACATACAAAAGGAATATGTTTACAAATTGTATAAAAAATTATTTGTTTATAACAAAAAAATTAATTGCACGTTCGTTTTACGCGATATCAACTTTTGTATAATGACATAAAAGAACGGAAATTCGTAGCTGAATCCAACGGTATATAATATCAGTAAAAAGCATCGTAAATGCAAAGGTATAGGCCAAGTACAAGAGGATGTGACTTTGGAATAGCTTTCTCGTTAACATAAACTTGATTATACGATGTTGTAACGGTACGTCCCTCTAGCGTTTGACAACCAAAGGACCGCACCTTACTTTATGAATAGGTTCGGGGCAGGTCGATAAAGAAATGTGAAACCGTATACCATGAACTTCTCGATTTATTCAGTTCTCTTAATCTCTACTGTACAATTGCTTATTTTCCTATGCTATCACACATTTCCCATACACGCGTTTTCCTAATTATATTCCTCTTAATGTAAATTCCCTATTCTAATGTTGGTATTTACAGAAGTCCCTGCGCTAATTCCTATATTATTGCCCGAACACACACTCTTGCACACGTACGCGATCAGCTGTTTGGCGCTGTTTTCGCTCGATCTCTCTCTCACACACACGTCGTTCGTCGTCTCACTCGCACTCGACTTATTCTATTTTCGGCTTTAAATGCCCAGAGTTTCTTTTCGCACTCTTCTCACGCATTCAGAGAGGGGGAATATGGATTATGGAACGATGGATGAGATCGGGGTCTGACCGCAATGGACAGCCGCTACTACTTAGGTAAGTTCTTAATTAAACAATTATAATAAACATAGAAGTGTACAAAAACGGTTTAATTACACAAAAACCATCTGAGTAAAAATATCTAAATTTTAAATAATTGTTTGCATGAATTGTTGAAGAATGCTTTTGATTTCTAAACTTTTAGAACTTCAATATAGTCCTATGTATATCCTTGAAAATGTTTTTCAATTTACGTACAACATCGTCATCGTGTCTTCTAAACGTACCTATACTTCAACAATGTATTTGAAGAAAAAATAGTTTTTTTGAAATCATGAATTTTTTTTATTACCGTGGCATCTTCTGATCTAATTTTGCAGTATACATATCTGCAGAAAAATATTCTAATTTCATTGTTAAAATGTATAGGTAGGTAATATCATAACACTGTTATAAACAGATACGGAACAATTTAGAGATTCGATATCCGAGATAGTAAAGTTTCAGTGCAAAACATATAACAAAGATTTGTTAACAGTACGGACACCTACACGTTTCGGACGGACCCAAAAATTTGCTTACTTCATCATGGAAGACCTGTTTACAGAACAATTTGATTATGTACTAAAAAAAAAGTTTGTAGAAATTTAAAGAGACGCTTTGACATGTATCGAAGTTCTAGAAACTAAATACCTTTTTACAACAATTTATGCAACCATTATATTAAATTTATAAATTATTGATAACAGTTTGATATTTTCTGAACTCCGTACTAATGCGTGCATCAGGGAGGTGTCTTTCTTCCTCCCTCTTTCGTATAATTATCGTTCTCTCTGTGGCGTACCATGGCTCGGGATATCAACAACACTGCATTCGACTGCATACTTTGTCTCTATCTTTCCGTCACTCCGTCGCGCTCGCGCTAGCGAAACACACGAACGTGGGCCGACCAAGCATGTGTGATAGAACGTTTGACGACGAGGAAGGTATCAATGCGGAATTCATCATCGTCCGAATTTGTCTTGCATAAGAGCCTTTCTTTTCTTCGTTCTGCCTGTTGCGTTCGCAGTGCTCGCAATACGATCGTCGAGAGCAAGTGCGACGGTGTGTCTTTGCCGGTCGCGGCGATTCTTTCATATTATTCGAAACATTTTTCTAATCATTTTATCGGGCATTTAACACTTATGTCCAATATTTGATCCCACAGTGCCGCTGAATTTTAATTAAATAGAAATGGAATAATAATTAGATGTTTCTTAATCATTCATTTCAAGTTATGTATATCCCCATGATTCAATATTTCGCGAAATTTATGCCTTAGTTACCCAGACAATATTGTAACTTTAAATAAATAATTGAAAAACATATAATTGTCATACTATATCAATTTATTGAAAATCTATGATACGATAAAAAATTAGCAAGAAATATTAAATGTACCATAAAATAATTCGAAATGTCCTGAAGAAATGAATGAACGATCGCGATCGACGAAGGCGCACCAACACACCTGTGCTCGGCCATTCGTCAGTGAGTCGCGATGGGAGTGCAAGCGTGACAGACGGAAGGAAGGAAAGAGCGGCTCTTATGCGAGAAAAATTCGAACCATAGCGAAAACCGCGTTTGATGCCTTCCTCGATCGACGATCGCGCTCTCACACGTGCCTGTCCGGCCTAAGGCCGTGTGCCTTGATAGAATGAGTGCGGCGGAGCGATGAAAAGAAAGAGATGAAGTAGTTGTTATCACTTGTTACTATGTTGCGACACACGTCAGAGAGAGAAACGAATTATTAGAAAGAGAGGGCACGAAAATCACCTAGGTGAAACAAGCATTAACAGTTGTGGATACCCGCGCGCCCCCCGTTCCCCGCAGTGAAATCATTTATGCTGTTGATTGTACTTGGCCAGAGACAAGACCTTGTTTCTTGATTTTTCCTGCATGTTTCCAACAGATTACATATAAAAATCTACACTACCGACAGAAAAATTATCGTCGCATGGTATGAAAATCTGTTAGTTCGGTTTGACACCGACAGAACTCGCATAGTCGAAAGTGTAACACTGGAAAAGACGAAGCAGACGACTTATTACATAAAAAAGACGTACTTTTGACATCAAATATCTCGTTACTGGGTGGACCAATGTTTTTGTAATTAGTCTCAATCGACTCGTCTCGACGCTGCCTCTAAGAATATCATCGCACTTTTGGGGAAATTTGCCGCTTTCATGTCGTTTGAATACCCCGAAAACCCCGATCTAATCTTTCCGGAATAGAGTCAAGAGTCTTCTCTCGTACTTGGCCCGAGACAAGACCTTGTCTCTTGATTAACATAAACGGTTTTAAACTATGTTAGGGAAATGTATGGAGAAAAAGGTAATTGCGTTAAAGAAAGTTATTTCCGAGAGTTTTTCGTCGAGTGAAATGTATTATTTGAGGGTATAAATTTCCGACCGCAGAAAGTTCTTACAAGTCTAGATACTTCAAAAGCTGCGATTTCTGATTCTGAAACGTTGAAATCGAAGAATTTTGTATGTCTAGAAATTGTTAATCGCAAAAATTGGCACTCGTAATATTATTTCCCAGAAATTGGTATACATTTAATTTTAATTAATTGCCGTAAGACTTACGAGGCACGGAATATTGGCACTTGGAAACTGGAAGGCGCAATTAAATTACCGCGTATGAAAATAATAATTATTTTCACCACATTCAGCAATTTCTGATATGTATGAAGTATTTTGAAATTTTTAGTAAATCTAAGACAAATTAAACAAATCATCTTACGTATTTTTATATGTGCTTCTTGAATATCAAGGTTTTTATATCGATCAAAATTCTACGAGTAGATTTACATTTCTCTCACATTTTGGTTATAGCATGCGTCATCAGACTTGTTTACATCACCTACATACGAGTATTTCTAAAGTTAATTCTCCCTGATCGCCAAAATGTTTAATATGCTAAACGGAGTGAAACGACTTCTTTTACAATTGACTATAATTAAAATTATTACAGATAAAATCGTACTATAATGGATAAAACTGAATCTTGAATACCAATGTTGTAATACCGATTAAAATCCTAGATTCACATCTTTCTCAAATTTCGATTATAACGTGCGGTAGCACGCTTGATTACATCGTCTAGATATTGTTAATTGTAAAGGGGTTGGAACGCTGCTTTCTTTACCATAATTTGCTGTCTGATAACGGAAAGTGGTGTATCGCTTAATCCATAATGTATTCCGATTCTCCAGATAATTACGCTTATTATAGATGTTGAGAATGATACACTTCTAATATAATAAGATGTGCCGATAGGTGCTGCCCTCACGGGAGAGTGTGTGTGAGTTATGTGTGACTGCGTATGTGAGCGGCAGGGGGTCCTACGCTCTTTTCTTTTTCGTGCGAGCTCTTCCCGTTTCTGCGTCGTTCAAGCGAGAGATGCTACGCACATTAAGGTAACTGCCACCAACATTATATATATTATATTCTACTTAATAAAGATCAGTTAATTACAACATGGTAGCAGAGCGTGGTTCAGTGGTTGGGTGGTTCAGTGATTAAGTGATTGAATGATTGTTAAAACAAAGCAGCGAGTATTAAAGCAAAAGTCCGTTAAACAGTGAAAGCCACAAAAAGGTCAAAATGCCGTACTTAAAAGTCGACGATACAACGATACCCATTTTTAATGGTGCTGGATATTCGAGTTGGAAAATAAGAATGATGAAGTTTTTGGAATACAAAAAGTGTAATATTGTGGCTCAAAGAGAAAAAAGTGAAAGCGATGCTACGGTTACTTGGACGGACAACGACATCAAAGCAACGAACTACATATATAGTGCGATTTCCGATAAGCAGTTGGAATATATATGTAATGAAGATTCGGCTTACAAAATCATTAAAAAGTTTGATCAAATGTACTTGAACAAATCCACAGCTCTTCAGATATTGTATAGAAATAACCTGGAAAGTTTGAAATTGAAAAATTTCTCGGACGTGACAACATTTTTCGATGATTTCGAAAAAGGTATTAATGATCTCATAGCTGCAGGTGCAAAAGTCAGCGAAGAAGAAAAATTGAACTATATGTTGAAAGCACTACCTCAGTCATACAGCTATATAGGAGATTTGATTGATGTGCTAAAGGAAGAAGATCGTACCGTTGAATATTTGAAAAGCAAAATCCGATTAAAAGCCATTGAAGAAAAAAATAAAAACTGCTCGGTAACAAGTGAGGATGTCCAGACGAGTTCGAATACCTTCATAACGGAATTTAAGGGAGAGTGCTACCATTGCGGCAAGCCAGGACACAAAAAAACAAACTGTTATCGGCTCAAGTCACCGGGCTACCGAGGACAAAGCAATCCAAGGCGCGGAAGGTCACGCGGTCGCGGATGTCAACAAGGCGCTAGAAGCAGAGGCTTCTACAGAGGCACATTCAACACGTCAACAGACAGCCAAGGTCAACACAGGCAATCGCGCAACGAACTAAATACGTTCATGGTTCAGATAAATACACCGAAGGTAAATACCAAACAAATAAATTCAAGCGATAGAGAAATAGTTTGGATTTTAGACAGTGGCTGTACAGATCATGTTATTAATGATCCTGAATTATTTAGCGAATCTACAACCTTGAAAAATCCGGTAAATGTATATTTGGGAAACGGTGTATCAATTCAAGCAACTAAAGTAGGTAAAGTTAAAACTGAATTTCGTGCATTCGACAAATTGAACGAGATAACATTAAACAATGTATTCTATGTTAAAGATATGAAGAAGAATATTATTAGTTATAATCAAGTAACGAGTAAAAATAAGATAGTCTCATTTGGCGATACTTCGAGAATTTTCAATATGAATACTAAAGAATTGGTCGCGACGGCGCACAAAGTAAACAATTTACGTTATATGAAAAGTATTATAAAAAACCAAACTAATGATTTGGGAATAAATTGTAATGTTATCAGGAGTACAAAAAACGAAATGTCATTGAAAGAACAATGGCATCGCACACTAGGACATGTGAATTTTAACTACTTGAATAGACTATGCAAAAAGGAAATGCTGTACGGTTTACCAACAAATATTGTTTAGACTATTAAACAGGGGGTTTGCGAACCGTTACAAGGGAAATATTCCGTTAAGGATATATTCAATTCGCGGACAATTTTAATGAACAGCTACAGCTGGATTTTTACAGTTCCCACCTTGAAGGATAAACCATCGTCAGGGTTTACGATATGTACGTGACAAAATAGCTATTTTTGAGATGCTTATTTTCCATATGTATTGTAATGTCAAAGCACTAGCGACTCGAGACGGAGTTAGGGTTGTCGGGTATGTTTTGTAAACCGTAAAGACAATTCTAACTCTGAACGTTCGTTTCTCAATAGAAATTGACATATCATAAACCCTCGACTTCGAAGTCACCGTCGGCTGACCGACGACCGCGACGGTCGAGTCACCCGAACGGCCGAACGGCCGACCCTACGTCAGGAGAGCGTCACGGGAAAAACCCACGATCGTTGACGTCATGGTTGAGGGCATCACGATCAGCTGGGCCTCCGTGAACTCCCTCCTTCAGGTACAGAGAGTCTTGGAGAAATTCCGCTCATGTATCTGGAGGGCGCGGATGACGGGCCTGACTTGGGGGTGGTGGAGGAAAGGTCTTCGAGGTGTCAAGGACACCAAGAAGAATTAGAATTCAAGTAACCTTCGGCAGAGTAAGAGCGACTTACTCTGATCAGCGAGATCCCCAGGGCATTTGACACACACGCGATTAGTCACTCTGGGCCTTTACTTATTCTCATTTTAATACAGTCCACTTTTATCTATCTTTTTATAATTCACTATTTCACATTTTGTACATTTATTCAGTTATTTATTTTGTTAAAAATACAAGTGCAACATTTGACGAAAAACAAGAGTCGCGTAACATTTCTTATTCCCGAAATTCTCACGCGTACTCAACAAATATTGAATCCGACTATATGAAATGCGCAATCTGTATTCAAAGTAAAATGCATAACATGCCATTTGAAAATAATAGAAAACGCGCGAGTGAAATCCTAGAAGTAATTCATACTGATGTAAACGGGCCGCATAGAACAGAAGGGTATAGAGGTGAAAAATACTTCGTAACATTTATCGACGATTACAGCAAATTAGCCAAAGTTTATTGTATCAAGGCCAAATCTGAAGTTTGTAGTCGTTTGATAGAATTTGTAAATTTAGTAGAGAACCTAACCGGTAAAAGGGTTAAAACCATACAATGTGATAACGGCAAAGAGTATATAAATTCAAATGTTCATCAGTTCGCGAAAGAAAAGGGTATAAATATAAATCCTTGCCCACCGTATGTACACGAATTGAACGGTGTAGCAGAACGATACAATCGGTCTATTATGGATACAGCTAGATGCTTATTTAAAGAAGCAAATATCAACAGAACTTACTGGCCTGAAGTAATCAAGGCAGCAGCTTACTTAAAAAACAGATCGCCAGCAAATACATTTGAAAACAAAACTCCGTACGAAATATTTTTTAAAGTAAAACCTGATGTTAGATATTTGAAGTTATACGGTAGTAGAGTTTTTGTTAGAATACCGGAGCAATTAAGAAAATCGAAATGGGATGATAAAGCGAAGTTAGGTATACTTTTGGGTTATACGGCTGTAGGGTATAGAATTTTGATTGATAATAAAATTGATTGATAATAAAGTTATCGATGCCAGACACGTGGATGTCATTGAAGAGCACGTAAAATGCATAGGTTTGCAAGATGATACCACAAGCGACACAGATAGCGAGAGTAGTGAAATCCAGTCGCATCAGTATATTGAGGAACAACGTCAGGAATTAAAAGATACATTCTTAAAAAAGGAAACAAATCCGACTCCTGAGGAAGCGCAATTGAGACGCTCTTCTCGAGTTAGGAAACCTGTTTTGCGCTATAATAATGAAGACTTTACTTCGAATTTTATATATGTAAACTATTGTAATGTAATAGCACCTCAAACGTTCGAGGAAGCGTTAAATGGTAATGAGTCGAAAGATTGGAAAAAGGCAATGGATACCGAAATAAATAACTTGCACAAAAACAAAACTTGGCAGTTAGTCGAAAAACCGAAAAATAAAACGGTTATAGATGTAAAATGGGTATATAAAAGGAAAAATGATGATACTTTTAAAGCTAGGTTAGTAGTGAGAGGTTTTCAGCAGGAAGAAAGCGTTGATAATGTATACTCGCCCGTAGTTAAAATACAAACTATGAAAATATTGTTAGCCTATTGTTGTCAAAACGGTTATATAATCGAACAGATGGATGTTGAAACAGCCTTTTTAAATGGGAAAGTTGTATCTGAAGTTTACGTAAATCAACCTAAAGGTTATTCAGATAACACAAATAGAGTTCTTAAGCTAGAAAAGGCCTTGTACGGTCTACGCGAAAGTCCTAGATTATGGTATGAATGCTTTAATAACTTTATGAAAAAATTAGACTTTGAGAGAAGTAACTATGATTATTGTCTATATCTACGTCGTGATCCCGATAGTGTAACTTACATCTTAGTATTCGTTGATGATATGTTAATTTGTTGTAAAAGTCAAACAAGACTTAACGAAATCAAAGAAAAACTGTGTAAACGTTTTGAAATGAAAGATCTTGGTAAAGTAAGCAATTATATAGGTATTGATATCCAATATGATGAGAAAACAAATGTGATGACCCTAAGTCAAGCAAAATATATCGAATCTTTGATTAAAAAATACAAGTTGGAAAATGCCAAACCTTATAATACTCCAATGGAAACGAATTTAAAGCTAAAACCGGCTGAGTTGCTGGACGAAAGTTTACAGTACAGAAACTTGATTGGCGAACTCTTGTACATAAGCACTGGATCACGCCCAGACATCGCATTTAGCGTAAATTATTTAAGCAGGTTTCAAAGTTGTTATGATATTACGCATTATAAGTATGCACTTAGAATTCTAAGATATTTATACGCGACAAAAGATATAATATTAACTTATACGAGAAATGATAATGCTGAAATTCTCGATTGTGCAGTAGACGCCGATTGGGCAGGCGATACTATTGATAGAAAATCTACGTCAGGGTACGTAATAAAATTATACGGAAATACTGTGTACTGGAAATCAAAAAAACAAAACTCTGTAACTAAATCATCGACATTCGCTGAGTATGTAGCATTATCCGAAGCAGTAACCGATTTAAATTTCATTATCGGAATGGTAACAGAAGCTTTCAATATAAAGATTGAAAAACCAGTAAAAATATATGAAGATGTGGGATATGAAATTCTGGGAATGCGTGATCAAGAGGTTTGAATGAAGAATAATTGTATCGAGTAACAGTGTAAAGTTTATGAAAGGATGTTTGGATCGAGTGACTGCGCGAGGTGCGAATGACAAGTGTTTGGACCGAGTGACAGTTGCGTGCGAGTGAGTTCCATGAAATGATAAGAGTGAATGATTTCTAGGAATGCACGTGTAGAGAAAGAATGCATGGTGACCCGTGACCGAAAATCGGCACGTGGCAAGGATGTGTGTATACGTGTGAGAATGATTGAAGGGATGAAAGTGTGTGAATGCGAGTCTTCGTTAAGCGAAGAGCGTATCGGGGAAGGCAGAATGAGAGTTGAGCGCAAGAGTGTCGTGTCGTGAGAATTGTAGAGTGTGTCAAAGATTTCTGAGTGAAATCAATTGAGAATAGAAGTCTTCTGAGTGAAGAATACTGAGTTATTTGAGCGTAGATAAAAGTCCACCTGAGTGAGAGGCTTTGATCTAATTAATGTTAAATGTTGATTTAATTAATAAAACCATTAAAAGTGAAAACAATTCAGCACAACGAATGTTCTTATGAAAGTACCACCAGTAGAAGAACTATCCCAAACAACATCCACATAATATTCTTCTACAAATTTTGGGGCTCAGCCGGGATAAAGATATAAATCAAGATCAAAACGGTGGTACAGATCGTTGAGTCCGATCTACTTCAAGCATTTTGCGTGTTGAATTGTGAAGAGTGCGCGAATCCAAGAGTGACATTTTCGTTTTTAAAGTCTGTGTGACGTGCCGCGTAAATTGTACTGTGTGTGTACTACGCGAAGTAAAGACGAAAAAAAAAATGAATCCCAACGACGCGACGGTAATTGAGCTGAAAGAGAAGCTGAAGGAGTTCGGCTTAAGCACGGTAGGCAACAAAGCCGAATTAATACAGAGGCTGATGGAAGAGGATCCTGAGGGCCGGTGGGTCCAGGATATTGCAAGAGCACGCGCGGCTGGACGTGCGAATACCGAGGTGAGTGCCGCAGAGGTGAGCGCGACGGAAGAAATTGCAGCGCGCGGAAGAGGTACGGGATTTTTGCCAGAGAGAGGGGCAGAGGATACTTCGACAATTACCAACGATAGAGAAAGAGAGTTGGTTGAGCGAGAATTGGATCTAGTGCGAAGAGAAATCGAATTGGTACAGAGTCTTCGTGGGTTAAGGGTGTCGAACGAGCGACAGCCGTATGCATTTGGTGCGAGATCAAGTTTTTCCGACGGCCGACGAAAAGTCAACGTGGCGGCAGTGGCTGATTTATTAAGCGATTTCAAGGGCGAACTTGGTGAATTTGGGAATTGGGAGAGTCAGCTGAGGATGCTGAGAATAACGTACCAACTTGAATACAGTGACGTACGAATTTTAATGGGCATGAAATTGAAGGGAAGAGCACTCGAATGGTTGCATTCAAGACCTGAGCACATTGGAATGGCTATTGAAGAGTTGCTGCAAGAATTACGAGGGATGTACCACCATAGGCAAGATCGGATAACGCTGCGACGATTGTTTGAAGAACGAGTGTGGAAAACTAGTGAGAGTTTTCATGAATATGTGCACGAAAAAATGATTATGGGTAACAGAGTGCCGATGCCCGAGTACGAAATCCTGGAATACATTATTGAGGGAATTCCAGATGTAAATTTAAGGGATCAAGCGAGGATCCATCAATTTGATACAAAAGCAGCACTTCTCGAAGCGTTCGGTAAAGTGTCGTTAAGAGAAAGATACCATACTGCAGCAGCAAGGGGAACGAGGCACGGGAGCGAGAGAGACAGAAGATGGCCCAGCTGGAACGAGAGGCATGGCAGAAACAATGGACAGAGCTGGCCGACGGCCGAAAGGACGGAGAGGACCGGAGGGATCGGCAGGTTCGGCAGGGAAGCAGAACTTCGCAGCGGGAGGCGTGCCTGCTACAATTGCGGAATGCTGGACCACCTGAGTGACAAGTGTCCGACGAAAAGTGCGGGTGTGAAGTGCTTTAAGTGTGGCGAGCGAGGTCACATCGCAAGTAAGTGTGCGAAAGAACAGGCCGCACCGAAACAGAGCTGCATCGTTACTCAGGTATATCGGAAAAAATGTACAAAGAATGTGATGGTAAATGGGCATAACATCGAAGCGTTGATTGACACCGGGAGCGATTTGTGTTTAATGCGTGCTGATCAGCACAAAGAGTTGGGTTCACCACGGTTGGTTCATAAGGGGGTAAAATTTAACGGTCTAGGATCTACAAATGCGACGCTGGGAGAGTTTCACGCGCAAATAGAAATCGATGATAACTTGTTCATTGTTCTTATACGTGTAGGGCCGGATGCGCTAATGAATCAAAAATTAATAATAGGGACAGACTTTTTAGATAAAGTTGAGTTACATATTAAAGATGGGAATATCAACATAAGTCCAAATTTAAACGGGTCCGGAGAAAACAATAACCTCCCTGAAATATTACAAATTGACGTAGCCGAAGAAATAACTAAAGTAGATATTTCACATGTTCCAAGTCCTCAGCATAAAGAAATAATTGAGGAATTAGTTGAAAATTATAAACCGGTTAAAACTAGAGATGTTGATATTAAGATGTCAATCATACTTAAAGATGACGAGCCCATCTACCAAAGAGCGAGGCGATTGTCACCGTCGAAACGCGCAATAGTGAATATTCAAATTCAGGAATGGATGGATGAAGGAATAATACAACCATCACTATCTGAATACGCGAGTCCAGTAGTTTTGGTAAAAAAGAAAAACGGATCATTTAGATTATGTGTAGATTACCGAAAGCTTAATGAGAAAGTTATTAGAGATAGATATCCGCTGCCACTCATAGAAGACCAATTAGATTTATTACAAAGCGCGAAATATTTTAGTACATTAGATTTGAAGAACGGTTTCTTTCATGTTCAGGTAGACGAGAAAAGTCAAAAATATACAGCGTTCATAGTACCGGATGGGCATTATGAATTTTTAAAAGCACCCTTTGGTTTTTGCAATTCTCCGTCAGTATTTCAACGATTTATTAATGTAGTTTTTAGAGATCTGATTCGTGAAAAAATAGTATTGACTTACATGGACGACTTAATTATACCTTCCATTGATTATGACGACGGAATAACAAATCTCCAGATTGTTTTAAAAACAGCTAGTGAAGTGGGTTTAAAGATCAATTGGGAAAAATGTAGCCTATTGCAGAAGAGAGTAGAATTTTTAGGGCACATTATAGAAGACGGACAGTTGCGCCCATCCGAGCGAAAAACAGAGGCGGTTAGAAAATTCCCAGAACCAAAAACAGCGCGGCAGGTACAAAGTTTCATAGGGTTGAGTGGATATTTCAGAAAGTTCATTCTTCATTATTCCCTTATCGCGAAACCGTTGTCTGACTTATTAAGGGGAGATGTAAGATTCGAGTTCGGTGAAAAAGAAAGAAATGCCTTCATCCATCTAAAGGATGTACTATGCGATGTACCGGTTTTAAGCTTGTATAGAGTGGGTGCCGAGACTCAGCTGCATACCGATGCGTGTATGGATGGATACGGTGCAATACTTTTGCAGAGAAGCGACAGGGACAATGCATTTCACCCTGTATATTATGCGAGTGGTAAGACGACGCCCGCTGAGCGAAAGTATGCGAGTTATGAGCTAGAGGTGCTTGCTATAATTAATGCATTAAATAAGTTTAGGGTATATTTATTAGGGATACCGTTTAAGATTGTGACGGACTGTCGTGCTTTCGCGCTGACGATGAAAAAAAGAGACTTGTGCGTGCGAGTGGCCCGATGGGCACTTCTGTTAGAAGAATTTCAGTATGTCATCGAGCATAGGCCAGGGAAAAGTATGATGCATGTGGACGCGTTGAGTCGCCAACCATTACCTTTTTGCATGATTGCAAGTGAATGTAAAGACGGATTAACAGCGAGGTTAAGACGAGCACAACAGAGTGATTCCGATTTGAAAAAAATTATAAACTTGGTAGAGCAGAATAAAATCGCGGGTTATGAAATTCGTGGCGGTCTGCTTTTCAAAGAAACAGATGATGATCTTAAAATTGTATTGCCGAAACCGATGGTGGCGCAGATTGTTAGACAGGCGCACGAAAGAGGTCATTTTTCAGTCGCCAATACAGAATCGATTGTAAAACAAGATTATTGGGTTCCAAATTTGAAAAGTAAAATAGAAAATGTTATTCGCAATTGTGTCGCGTGCATACTAGCAGAAAAGAAAAGCGGTAAGCAGGAGGGCTATTTAAATCCCATAGACAAGGGTGAAGTGCCTCTTGATACGTTTCATATAGACCATTTAGGACCGTTACCGTCTACTAAAAAAAGTTACAAACACATATTCGTTGTTATTGATTCGTTTTCGAAGTTTGTCTGGCTGTACGCAACTAAGAGCACTACCACGACGGAAGTGATCACGCGGCTTAGAAAACAGTCTTCAATTTTTGGAAATCCGCGCCGTATTATTTCTGATCGCGGAACCGCGTTTACATCTCATGAATTTTCAAATTATTGTACCGAGCAGAACATTGAGCATTGTCTTATTACCACCGGAATTCCGAGATCGAATGGACAAGTAGAACGTGTTAACCGTATCCTTATTCCATTATTAACAAAGTTAGCGGATCCAGAGAAAGGAGAGTGGTTTCGATACCTGGAAAGCGCGCAACAATTTTTAAATATAACGGTACAACGGAGTATTGGGATGTCACCGTTCAAACTATTATTTGGAACGCAAGCGCGATTTAAAGATGATCCTCACATTAGGGAAATGTTGGAGAAGGAGTGGGTAGATAGTTTCGAGTGTAACCGAGATGAGTTGCGACTACGCGCTAAGGAGAACATTGCGAAGGTGCAGGCTGAGAATCGCAAAACTTATAATAAGAAGAGAACCGAAGCAAGGAGTTATCGTGAGGGCGATTTGGTAGCCATTAAGCGTATGCAACAGGGACCAGGCTTGAAGTTAGCAAATAAATATTTCGGACCCTATAGCGTAGAAAGAGTAATGCGTAACGATAGATATATGGTGCGTAAAATTGGCGAGCATGAAGGTCCGCTACAGACGTCGACAGCGGCTGATTGTATGAAATTTTGGGTAAATGAGGAAAATGATATGTCTGAATGCGAAAATGATGATTGAGAGGACATCCGAGGGCGAATGTCCACTCAAGGGGGGTCGAGTGTGGGATATGAAATTCTGGGAATGCGTGATCAAGAGGTTTGAATGAAGAATAATTGTATCGAGTAACAGTGTAAAGTTTATGAAAGGATGTTTGGATCGAGTGACTGCGCGAGGTGCGAATGACAAGTGTTTGGACCGAGTGACAGTTGCGTGCGAGTGAGTTCCATGAAATGATAAGAGTGAATGATTTCTAGGAATGCACGTGTAGAGAAAGAATGCATGGTGACCCGTGACCGAAAATCGGCACGTGGCAAGGATGTGTGTATACGTGTGAGAATGATTGAAGGGATGAAAGTGTGTGAATGCGAGTCTTCGTTAAGCGAAGAGCGTATCGGGGAAGGCAGAATGAGAGTTGAGCGCAAGAGTGTCGTGTCGTGAGAATTGTAGAGTGTGTCAAAGATTTCTGAGTGAAATCAATTGAGAATAGAAGTCTTCTGAGTGAAGAATACTGAGTTATTTGAGCGTAGATAAAAGTCCACCTGAGTGAGAGGCTTTGATCTAATTAATGTTAAATGTTGATTTAATTAATAAAACCATTAAAAGTGAAAACAATTCAGCACAACGAATGTTCTTATGAAAGTACCACCAGTAGAAGAACTATCCCAAACAACATCCACATAATATTCTTCTACAAAGATAATTCTGGAACACTGATTATAGCTAAATTCGGTAATTTCACAAAAAATGCAAAACATATCGAAGTTCAGTACCACTATGTGAATGAGAATTATCAAAAGGGTATCATTGATATAATAAAAATTGAATCCGAAAATAATGTCGCGGATATACTCACCAAGCCTCTATGTAAAGTTAAGTTCATAAAGTTCAGAGAAATGTTAAGCCTTAAATAAAAATTAATATATATTAGAAATGTAAGGAAGCGTGTTGAGAATGATACACTTCTAATATAATAAGATGTGCCGATAGGTGCTGCCCTCACGGGAGAGTGTGTGTGAGTTATGTGTGACTGCGTATGTGAGCGGCAGGGGGTCCTACGCTCTTTTCTTTTTCGTGCGAGCTCTTCCCGTTTCTGCGTCGTTCAAGCGAGAGATGCTACGCACATTAATGTAACTGCCACCAACATTATATATATTATATTCTACTTAATAAAGATCAGTTAATTACAACAATAGATTATCTCAAGACGCTGTTACTTTTACGTACTTCCATTGCTAGAAAATTGAACCGTCAGCATATTACAATTAACTCGCTAATTAAATGGCAAAGCGTCGTATTAACGATACTGTGCGATCTATTCTATATCGACGAAGAATTTACAATTATTCTGCACGCACACATAGAACGCTGAAATATCAAGTAACATCGTGAATTATTACTTCGTTCAAACGACCGAAGAAAGTTATTAAAGAAAGCCCATAATTTTCATTCGCATCTATTGGTTTTAGCTTAGAAACTCGACAACGCATTTTTTTTATATTCTTTGCGTTGATTTTAATTGCAATATCGAGAATATTTTTAGGACAATGTTACAAGCTTTTTTAATTTCTAAACATTGCATTGGCGTGGTTAAAATGTTTTGCAAATTGTTTTTATTTATAATATTATTCTCGATATTCTATCGTCAAAAAAACATAAAAAATGCAAAGGTATAGGTCAAGTACAAGAGCTTGTGACTTTGGAATAGCTTACTCATTTACACAAACTTCATTATAGGAAGAGTTTGAAATCCAGCAAATGCGAACGAGCACAAATTATTGTACAGCATCGACACAATACTATCCCTAAGTAAATATATGCAGTTTACTAAATTTCTCAAAAAATGATTTCTCCTCGTTTAATTAATAAATCTGTTTACTGCTCGATTAAATGTACTTGGTGGCCCGCCTTTTACGAAGATTCGATGGCGAAAAATAGCTGTAGTATCAACTCCCCTAAGCTTAAATAGTTCGGGATGTTCGACATTAAAAGAGATCAGTTGTTAAAACACAGTATAAAGTGGGCTTCTTACTGTACAGAATGAAAATCCTCTAAATATCTCACGACGTTTCTTTTTAATTTATGTTATCATCAATCGTTGAAACACATGGCAATATGTATGTGTAATTTCCATTCAGACACATCCAGATTGTTAAGTTATTAACTTTTTCCACTCAAATACATCTGGATTGTTAATTTGTTATTTCAGAAATGAGTGCAAATATCTTTTACGTTACATTTTGGACATCAAGCTTCGCACAAAGTGAGCCACCAGGTATATTTAGTAGAGCAGTAAACAGATTTATTCATTAAATGAGGAGACATTATGTTTTGGGAACCTCAGTTAACTGCATATATTTATTAAGGGATAGTATTGTGTCGATGCTGTACAATAATTTGTACTTGTTCACATTTGTTTGATTTCAAGTCCCGTGTAAAATGAGGTTTATGTTAATGAGCAATCTATTCCAATGTAACATCCTCTTGTATTTACTTAGCTCATAGCTTTGCATTTTCGATGCTTTTTTGAGGATTCAGTTTTCTAATAAAAACTGCTCTGTTACACGATTGACGGATGGCTGACGAACACTGACATGCAGTTATAAAAGATAGAACATCAAATTAGAAAAAAGACAATAAAATTTAAAACGCCAACAAAAAATAGTCATGTATAAATATCGTTTAGAATAAAATTTCCTGAACCAGACTAGAGAGAGTTTTTGCTGCTTAATCTCAATTAAAAATATTATCAGTTTCCTTTTTCAGTTTATTGATTTTACGTTGAGATTATTAAAACTTAGCATAACCTTTTCGTTTTTACATTCTAAGGGTGTAGAAACACGTTTCTCCGCTTGTCTGGCAAAATAACATTTTTATTTAAAACGCATACAAGACAGTTTGCTACGACTTATCGTCATTTTCTGGTAAGTTACACATCAATAAATTATCATTAGATTATCGCCCAACGAATAAACATAGCAATCAACTGAAATTTCTGGGAAAGAATTATTATTTCGACACTGAATAATTAGATACTCTTAATCTTTTGAAACCGATATTACCCTTTCTCCCATGCTGTAATATTTGATTTTCCAAAAACTAATCTAGCAAATTCAAACAAATTTGCATAGAGTATCGGCTATCAAAACGGCGGTGATTCTCCTAAAAATTACAATATTCCTGCAGTAGCCCGTTGCACGTCGCGATATATCGCACGGCGATCGCGCAATGAATTAAATCCCCGTGCACACGGAATTTCGAAATGTCGTTAATTTCGCGAGCTTACCGGGTAGAAAGTTGGCTGCGTGTTCAAATCGTCGGTACTAGCTTCAATTAAATCGTTAATTAAATACTGAGACTGCAGTTTTGGGAGGCTTTTGCGCCGTATGGTTACGCATTTCCATAGAAAGCTGCCCGTCGAACGTAGATGTGTATCACTGAATTATCGGAAATGGACAAAACGGGTTTATGATAAAAAAAAAACACGCGGACTTCTTGAGAGACGAAGAGAAATATGGAAGATATCGGCAATGGAGATTTCACTTTGGCGATGTTGAGAGGCTGGCCCGTTTTATGCACAGTTTTACGACCGACATATGAGTTTGAAGAACCATGATGTGCTTTACGGTGTGACGGAATTGAAATGCAGTGATATTCAATAGTAAGTGTAAGTTTCCAGGCGTGGAAATTCAGAAGTATCGAAGTGCGGATACGAAGAAATTTTTACACAGAAATGTGGTGCGATTTGGCGCGACCAGTTGGCGAAACTATAACTAAAAATTCTATTCCAATTAAAATTATTAAAGTACATAATTATGTATGATTATAAAATTTAAAAAATTAATAAAAAATCTAGGAAAAACTATTAAGTGCTGGGTGATTTCAAGGGGCTCCTACTTCGGCACGTGGAAATTTTAAATCGAATGGATTTATGGCACGGACATTTAACGGTGCGGATATTTTAAAGTCTGGAAATATCGGCCCATAGATTTTTTTGCGTGGCAATTTCAATGTTACGTTTGAGATTTCTAGGCTGTGAAAAAATTGGTAAAATATGTTTGAAAATTTTGGGCGGAGAACTTTTTATGATAGTGTATGACATACATATGATTAATGATTTTTATTTATTTGTTATAGGTACGTTTTGACGCGAAACTCGCTGGTTTCCAGTAAGTGTGTGCGCCGCAATTTCTTCCGCTATACTTGCAATAAAATACAGGTAAACTGCATGCACTATGACCTACCAGCGCTCTATATGATATAACTTAGAAATCACAGAAATTTAAATGTAACACAGCTACTACGATGTAATCGATTCGTAAATATAAATTACGAATCTTAACTTAGAAATCTCATAAATTTCATTATCTGGAAACATTAAAAGTTAGAAATTAATATCAATACAGCAAAATTTTCAAGCAGAACTTAAAAAATCCATATTCTCGGAAATAAGATACGAAATTTCTACGGTGTAAAAACCGACTGTTACATGCATGAACCGCCTGTGAAGTTTCAGCTCTTCTTAACATCTCTGGATCCTTGCCTTAAGTAGGCCAATATTGATCAGCCCGGATTATTCTACTTACGTGGGAGATTTTCCCTGGTAGTCTCCGAGGACAAATTTTTGGATTTTTTTTGCAAGCTTATAGGCTAACTCGCCGTGAAATAAGATCGTGCTGCTTTATTGGCTCGTTTTCGGTTTAAGACGGCAGAAAAGGGAGAAGTTGACGCGAAATGATTATGGTGCTCCTCGGTTTCTTTTATTCCTCTCCCGGAGAGATACGAAAGAATATTCTGTACAAGCATAATGTTCGGTAACATTACACCAAGGTAATACGACTGCGATATTCGTGCGAGTATTTCTATTTTCGGAGCACAGAAACGTAAAGTCTGAGAAATGTCGGTGAACAGACGTTTTGAAATATGGAATTTTGAAGTGGTTGGAATTTTAATGGATCGAAATTTCAAATCACAGATATTTGAGTTCTAGAAAATTCAATACGTCGCCATTTTGTAACGCAGAGATTTAAATACCACGAATTTTTGAAACGTTGATATTTTTAATGGCAAGATGTTCAATGCGGATATTTAATGTGCCAAAATGTCTAGTGAAGTTGTAAATCGATTCTTATTAAAAATTTATCTTTCGTAAACAATTTACTACCGTGCTCTTAATATAGCTACGATCTTATTTAAATTACAAATTTTTATTTCTCTCATATGTGCTAGAATTTATGTGTGCCTGAGCGGGAGCAGCGGGTTGAGCCTCTCAGTAAAGGTACAAAATAAACTGCTTTGCATACAACGTTTTATTGTTCTTACATCTACACACTATGGGCGCTGGAAACAGAGTGCGCGCCAAAACGCGCGGTGGCTGGTTGATCCTTAGGGTCGGTTCGCATCGCCAGCGATTATTAACACGTTGAGTGCGGCGCCGGTCCCTGGGGATCGGCACTGAACTTTCCGTTTGGGCAGCGTCGGTCCCTGGGACCGACAGTATCATATTTTAAAAATAAATGTAGTAATTTCAATGATATTTATTAAAACACTCTAAACAAAAATTTGGCTCAGATTTACATGTATTGCAAAAAGTCACGACTAGTAATCATCTATTCATTCTCCCCTGTTACGTATGAATCGTATGAGTCCTACGAAAATTCTCAGTCTGGAATTTTCTCTTGGCGACACCCAGACGCCTTAGTCCCCTTTTTTAAACGAAAACAGGATCAGTAAAAAGCATCGAAAATGCAAAGGTATAGGCCAAGTACAAGAGGATGTGACTTTGGAATAGCTTTCTCGTTAACATAAACTTGATTATACGATGTATTTGATATCGAACAAATGCGAGCAAGTACAAATCATTGCACAGCATCCACACGATGCTATCGCTAAGTAAATATATTAAATTAACTAAATTCATTTCTAAATTAACAATCTGGATGCATCTGAGTTGAAAAATTTAACAAGTTACCAATCTAGATGTGTCTGAGAGAAAATTATACATGCATATTGCCGTGTGTTTCAACGATTGATGATAACATAAAAGGAAACGTAATGAGATATTTAGAGGATTTTCATTCAACGCAATAAGAAGGCCGCTTTATACTGTGTTTTAACAACTCTCTTTTAATGTCGAACATCCCGAACTATTTAAGCTTATTTTTAACCATCGAACCTTCGTAAAAAGCGGGCCACCAAGTACATTTAGTCGAGCACTAAACAGATTGATTAATTAAATGAGGAGACATCATTTTTTGGGAAACTTAGTTAATTTAATATATTTACTTAGCGATAGCATCGTGTGGATGCTGTACAATGATTTGTACTTGCTCGCATTTGTTCAATTTCAAGTACATCGTATAATCAAGTTTATGTTAACGAGAAAGCTATTCCAAAGTCACATCCTCTTGTACTTGGCCTATACCTTTGCATTTACGATGCTTTTTACTGATATTATATACCGTTGGATTCAGCAACGAATTTCCGTTCTTTTATGTCATTATAGAAATGTTGATATCGCGTAAAACGAAGGTGCAATTAATTTTTTTGTTATAAACAAATAATTTTTTATACAATTTGTAAACATATTCCTTTTGTATGTCAAAGACCATGAAACTTTTCCCTATAAAATTTGTTTCTATCTACGACAGTTCACGAGTTAGCACATTTCTGGGGTAACTTTGAAAGGTGTTTTCACCCCTTAAACGTGCGATTGGGCAGATATAAAAAAATACGTATCGATTATTTTCGCGTGCTTAACAAACGTACGAAGTTTCATTAAAATCGGCTCCGGACACTTGGGTATGTTCCCTTGCGAGATTCGTAAATCTTTTTAAATATGCTTGGTTTAAGAGCGGATATATAGAAGTGTTACGTCCCCGCGTCTAAACGCCTTTTTTTTTTGTTCGACGCCAGGACGACGCACTTGAAAGACTAATAAATTCCTTGAAGACAGAACACTGTGATCGTCCTGGTCGAGACTGATAAACGGTATCGAAATAAACACATAAATCTAATCAAGCCGTCGTGAATGTAAACTCCAAAATTCTTAAGATTAGACAGTTCAAAATAACAGATTGCATCAGATACAATGAAGACCTTGTCCACAAGAAAATATACATCTGGCACCAGACCCCGTCCTGTTCAAGAGACACTTGAAAGGGAAAGTTAGACAGATCACTTTTTGAGTGCATTCTCGATAAGGGTGTTTGGATGCTGGACCAGGGCTTCATTGTTTTTCCAAAAAACCGTTACAAACCGACGTAGTGGGAGGGCCCAAAATCCTGTATATATATTGGTGCCCTCCGCCACGAAGCTCAGTTTAGAAAGACAGTTGGAAAAGTTCAGTTAGTGAGAGTTAGAGTTCAGTTAGTTAAGAGTCAACAGTTAGAAGAGTCAGTCAGTGCAGTTTTTGAGTCAGCAGTTAAGAAGTGCAATTCAGAAGATCCATGATCAAGAAAAGTCTTATTCCATTCCATATCCTGTGACCCTTTATTTAATCCGTTACCATTACCACTCAATACCTCAGTCATTCTTCAACGGGAATAGAACAAACTGTCGAACTGAAATCTACGATTTCCAACGTAGTTGTCGTTTTTATGACACGTTTCGAAGGACGGCGACTTTCCTACCCATAACTGTCGATCTCCAAAGTGTGATCATTGGGACAAGGAGTATCTGGAAATCGCTTAAGATATTCAGAGAAAGACTCTATAACAATGATATCCGCTGCGGACCGATAAAAGTTATAACACCAACCTTCCTTTCGAATACCCAAAGACTAAACATCTGATCCGGTTAAAAAATAAAAAGAAACAAAGTGTATAAATATAAATAGAATCTGTGAAAACATGTCAGTCTCAGTGTTGTTAAATATAAAGTTATTGAAGATTATATCACCAGTGTTGACCATCAATTAGCCTGACCTCATCACAACCACAACCAACCTTCGTCATCTTTTCATCATCACCTTTCGATCATAATACGACTCAGCCCTATCCCGAGTAAATTGGTCTGACCATTGACTCAAAAGGGGGCAAAAGTCAGACTATTGTGAAACAATTCGTAGCCGCACCGTTACCGTAAGCTCGAGGAGTGACACTTAGTCTTGACGTAACAGAAGAAAGGCCTCCGGAATTTGAAAACCCTGCGCAATTTTGTTTTGATACAAATGCAAAACCTGTTTGCGATATATGTGGCAAACCTGCCATTATTACATGTGCCTGGTGCAAAAAATCACTTTGTTTTCAGCACTTCTTCGGGGAATATCATTTTTGTCAAGAATATGTTTCATAGATATTGTAATAGTACATATATTTTAAATCCTTTGCCGTTTTAAGTATATACAGGGTGTCTCACCCGATTTTGACATCTGGATTTTCTCGCTATTATTACTCGTAGCGGAAAATGTTTCCGATGAGAGTTGAATGGTATCGAGTGGGGCATATTCTGGTGTTATTAGTTCTTTCGTGAGTGGACGCGTAAAGGTCACATAAAGGTCAACTTTGTTTTTGTAAATGGGATTATGTATTTTTTAATACATCCATCGATGAAGCTCGACATTAGTTATAAAAAAGTATAAACCTATTTGTGCCGAAAAGTTAATAATTTAAGAGATATTTCAACTTAAGGCTTATTTTTCACCATCAAACCTTCGTAAAAAGCGGGCCACCAAGTACATTTAATCGAGCAATAAACAGATTTATTCATTAAATGAGGAGAAATCATTTTTTGGGAAATTTAGTTAATTTAATATATTTACTTAGCGATAGCATCGAGTCGATGCTGTACAATAATTTGTACTTGCTCGCATTTGTTCGATTTCAAATACTTTGTATAATGAAGTTTATGTTAACGAGAAAGCTATTCCAAAGTCACATCCTCTTGTACTTGGCCTATACCTTTGCATTTTCGATGCTTTTTGCTGATATTATATACCGTTGGATTCAGCAACGAATTTCCGTTCTTTTATGTCATTATAGAAATGTTGATATCGCGTAAAACGAAGGTGCAATTAATTTTTTTGTTATAATCAAATAATTTTTTATACAGTTTGTAAACATATTCCTTTTGTATGTCAAAAACCATGAAACTTTTCCCTATAAAATTTGTTTCTATCTACGACAGTTCACGAGTTAGCACATTTCTGGGGTAACTTTGAAAGGTGTTTTCACTTGGGTATGTTCCCTTGTTTAATAGAGATTTTGAACCGCAGGAAAATCTATTTTCTTTTTAATATACTTTAAATTCTTTTTGAAATGGCACACTGTTCATAAAAGCATCGGTTAACCGTCGTAGCTAAAATGGAAATTATAGTTTATGAAAACATTCTCTTTCGTGGAACCGTGACAGGAGAAATTCTATTGGTAATCGTTCAGAAACTTCTTACTTCTCTTTTATTTCTTTCTCAGTCTTCATCGAACTGTCTATCTGTCTATTCATCTGGCAGTTTGGCTATCGCATCATTTTACCCATTTTTCCATATTTCATATCGAGGTTCTATCGAATCGATGGCGTTCTATTAACATCACGTGCCGCACGTTAGCAGATTTTCTTATCAAGATATTTATGGTTTGCATACCATTTCAATTTCCGTAAAGTGCAAAATTTGAGAACGCAGAAGTCTTCTCGTGCAGAAATTTCAAGGCGTAAAAAATTATTGAATACTTTTTCCTGAACGCCATTAAGACTCTACGCTCCAAAACAATGTTAACTTTCAATGTCCCCACGCGATTATTTCGTTTAACGTGCAACAAACAAAATATTCCCATGATAATCATGGTTTCAGCGTTCGAAATCCGTTTGCGCGGATAAATTAAAACGTTCGTTTCACCAAATTTTTTATTTCGATTTTCTGTTTTTATTCATTGATTAGCACAGGGAAGCGATTATAATTTCGATCTGTATTCGCAGTGATGTAAAAACGTACAACGTAACGATTGGATTTAGCTTTCGTATTTCGTAGGAAAATGTTGGTTTTAGCAAGTTTATTACTTTATAACGTGACAATAACGGCTCCGTGTCGCTGGAAATACGAACACGACCGCTCGCCCTAATAATCCTTCCAGAATTCACTTTTCTGAAGAGAACCGTGAACAATGCTGTTGTTTGTATCAGCTGCCAGTAACGTTTACAGGATTTTCACACCGGAGGCGTCGAAATAAGTGTTGGCGTGAGACTTATTTTTTAGTGACGACAAAAATATCGGATGAACACGTGTTACATATATGGTGCGTTCCACGTCAAGTGATCAGGGTTTTTGCAGTCATGTCACGGATTTTGATAAAATTTCAATATGTTGTAGGTAATGCTGAAAAAAAATCCAGTAGAAGGAATTTTCAAAAAAATTAATATTTTTTCAGTTACAGACAGTCAAAGTTTTGTGCATGAGTTTTTTTGAAAATTTATAGCTCTCAAACCAAAATAGATACAGAAATGAGCAAAATACCAGATTATTCGGAAAGCTACAAAGTTTTAGGAAAAAATTATGAATTTAATGCAACTTGTTTCTAAATTGTTGAAAAAATGTTTTTAATTATTTAAACTTAAATTTCGTCCAATATGTATCCTCAAACATTTTTTAAACATTTTTTTTCATCATTGTCGAAATGTCCTCTAAACATAATTTCCAGCCGCATCTCTGGCTTCGGAAAACTTTTCGAGTTATGAATTTTTATGTACCGCGATGTCCGTATTTTGCGCGCGACTTCGCCCATACCGCGACGCAGATAGCAGCCGCTATTGAAACAAAGCGTTGATCAATGTTCTACATTTGCGCACCAATATCTTGAAAAGTGTATCCCTCAATTGTTTGGTGATTTTTTTACAGCAATGTCATAATGTTCTCTAAACATAACTTTTAGCTACAACTTCGCACAACGAACAGTTTTCAAACTACGAATTTTTATTTACCGCAGTGTTCGGATTTTCTCCCGCGATCCCGGCCGAACCGTAACACGTACGAGGTGTGTAAATAAAGTAATGAGACTGATTTTTTTCCAATTGTTTATTCAAATAATATTATAATGCAATACTGTCTCCTTCAAAATAGTTCCTTTGGAAAGCCACACAGCGCTGGAGACGGTCATTCCAATCATCATAGCATTGCTGGAACTCCGACACTGGAATAGCCTTCAGCTGGTCGGTTACAGCTGTTTGAATGTTTTCAACTGTCCCAAAATGAATTCCCTTGAGGTGATTTTTCAATCTCGGGAAGAGAAAAAAGTCACAAGGACTCAAGTCTGGTGAATAAGGAGGCTGAGGAGCCACAGGAATGTTTTTACTGGCTAAAAACTTCAGTATTGAGATTGCAGTGTGACATGGCGCATTGTCGTGATGCAACACCCAGTTCATTTTGATGTTTGGTCGCACTCGAAAGACTGGGCCCTTGACAAAACACTTTCTCCATACGCCTGCCGCAGTTTTTCAAATGTTTCAGTTGCATTGTGTCCAAGTTTGAAGCAAAACTTAATAGCACACCGTTGCTCACAATTGATGCCACTCATTTTTAGAACGCACAAGAAGAAACTGTTTCACGAAAACTAACGCTACGGACGAACAAATGACTGTAGGGTGTTCAAACTCATACTGGAGGCGTATCACATGTGCACCTGACGCTGTTCAAGGCCGCTCGTCTCTAGCGTTGCCGGATCGGAAGCGACATTGCCAGTCTCATTACTTTATTTACACACCTCGTATATCTGCTGTTATTGGGAAAAACCCTTGCTCAGGGCTCTCTCTTATTCTCATTTCACAGTATACTTGCAGAAAAAAATACCTCAATAAACATTTTCCATGCATTGTGATAGTTATGCTTTAAATGTGATTCATTTTCTGAAATTCTCTCAGTGTGTTTTCTGCCTTTCACGGGTAAAGTGAAGAAGTGTAGAAATATACGTCTGTCATTTTTTAGTACTTTATACAGTTGCGCTGGTTTAATTAAAGACAATATACCATTCCAATATTGTTCCAATCCATTGAAGCTATTTAATCACAAGTGGTGCAAAAAACATATCCGTCATGTTTCCAAACACATGCGGAATTCGAATTTAGATTTAGAATTCAGGGAATGCATTTGAAATCTTTGCTTTAGTAAAATAAGAAGGCGAAATGTGATAAGTACAACAAATATTATTCGCGAAAATGAAGCAGGTCCAAGTAATTTAGAACAAGCATTAGAATCGGACGATAAAAGTAGTGATGCCGCGTCCAGTTCTAGTATTATTAAATTTCCTGAAGTAGATAGAACTTCCAGTATAAATGTTCTAAATGAAGTGTTACCAAAATTTGGAGAATCTCCCATGAAAGTTTCTAAATTAAGAACGCATTGTCAAATCAAAGAAAAAATTGGTAAAATACAAAGTGTCATAAAAAGAAAAATAATTGCTTCAGATTCAAGTGATGACGAAGATTCTGACATTTTTCAATTAAAGTTTTCGGCCGGGATCGTGGGCGAAAATCCGAACGCCGCGGTAAATAAAAATTCGTAGTTTAAAAACTGTTCATTGTGCGAAGTTGTAGCTAAAAGTTATGTTTAGAGAACATTATGACATTGCTGTAAAAAAATCACCAAACAATTGAGGGATACACTTTTCAAGATATTGGTGCGCAAATGTAGAATATTGATCAACGCTTTGTTTCAATAGCGGCTGCTATCTGCGTCGCGGTATGGGTGAAGTCGCGCGCCAAATACGGACATCGCGGTACATAAAAATTCATAACTCGAAAAGTTTTCCGAAGCCAGAGATGCGGCTGGAAATTATGTTTAGAGGACATTTCGACAATGATGAAAAAAAATGTTTAAAAAATGTTTGAGGATACATATTGGACGAAATTTAAATTTAAATAATTTAAAACATTTTTCAACAATTTAGAAACAAGTTGCATTAAATTCATAATTTTTTCCTAAAACTTTGAAGCTTTCCGAATAATCTGGTATTTTGCTTATTTCTGTATCTATTTTGGTTTGAGAGCTATAAATTTTCAAAAAAACCCATGCACAAAACTTTAACTGTCTGTAGCTTAAAAAATATTAATTTTTTTGAAAATTCCTTCTACTGGATTTTTTTTTCAGCATTACCTACAACATATTGAAATTTTATCAAAATCCGTGACATGACTGCAAAAACCCTGATCACTTGACGTGGAACGCACCATATGTATTAGTTGTAAAGTATGTATGTATATCTGTTTATTTCGCTGGTCCCCTTAGGGTTACAGCCCTCCTTACACCTTCCCCCTCTTATTCTAACTTAACCTAACTTCTTTCCTCGATTTATTCGATTCGTCCTTCCTCTTTCCACTCCTTCTTCACTCTCCTCTGCTCCGGCCCCTCCGCAGATTCGTATCTTCTCCTTCTCTCTCGCTCGACCTTATCCCTTATTCTTTTCCTTCCTCTCGCACTATTCACCTCCTCTCTCTCTTCCTCTCCTCCTCCTCCCCTCATCCTCGCTCCCCCTTCTATTTACCCTCTTTCTTCTCTTCTCCCGTTACTCCCCCTTCCCCCTGCCTCTCCTGTCGCTCCAGCCATCCTCTCGCCCTTCCCTTTATATCCCTTAATATTCCCCCATCTTCGTCCCATTTCCACCATTCTCCCTCTATCCAAATTCTCCCATAACTTGTCCTGACACTCTTCCCTTTTCTTCCCTCTTCTTCTGCTATCCTCCTTATCCACCACTGCATCATTCTTTCCCTCCAAGTCAGGTCATCCTCTACCCTCTCTCTTCTTCCTCTTAGAGCTTTCTTCTTCTCCAGTATCTCTCTTTTTCCTTCCTCCCTCTTCAGTTTTACCACCACCATCCTCAACCCTTCTCCACCCTTTCCTGTGGCTATCTCCTTTATTCCTTCTATTTCTGCCTTTACTCCTATGCCTTCCTCTAAAATTTCCCTCACCTCCTCTTTCATTCCATCCTGCTTACTCTGCAGTCCCTTGATCACCACGTTCCTTCTTCTCTCCTCCCTCTCCTTGCTTTCTCTCCACCTCTCTATTTCCCTTATTCGTCTTTTCTCTTCACTTAATTCCTTTTTCTGGCCTCTTGTCTCCTTTCTCTTTCTTTCTTCCCCCCTCCCCTCCTCCTTCTCCACTATTGTACTTCCTTCTCTCTGTTTTTGTATTCTCTTCTTCCTCCCTGCCTCTCTCCACCTCTGTCTCCCTCCTCTCTGTCCACTCCATCAACGCCCTCTTTTCTTTCTTCCACTTCTCCGCCCTTCTCTGCAGCTCTCTTTTCGAATCCTGCACTTCCCGTTTTGTTCTTTCCCCCAACCGTTCTTATTAATTATTATTAATTCTTTTTCCTGTATCATCCCCTCTCCCGTCTTCCCCGGCGATCTAACTGTTTTCTTGCTCATCCTAAATCCTTCCCTCCCTTGCTGTTCTCTCTCTCTCTCTCTCTCTCTCTCTCTCGCAGTTTGTATTTGCGTTACTTTTAAGTCGTTAGTTTTAATTTTCACCGTTTAATTCTCACTTTCACCGTCATCTGTTCATCTCTTCATTGTTTTCTTTTCATCTTTCTCTTTTTCTCGTAGACTTTAGTTTTTCTCTATGATTTTAATTTTAATTTTAAACTTTAATTCTAATTTTAATTTTAATTTTAAACTTTAATTCTAATTTTAATTTTAATTTTAAACTTTAATTCTAATTTTAATTTTAATTTTAATTGCAATTTATTTTGTATTATTTTTCTCTTGTTCGTCGTCCTTAAAGAGTCCATCCCTAGGACGCAAAATAAACTTAACTAACTAACTAACCCCACGCCGCACCCCTTCACTTCCTCTGACTCCCCCCTACTCACTCTTCCGCTATTCTCCTTCCTTCTTTCTTTTTTCCACCTTTTTCCTCTCTTTTCTCACATTTCTCCCGTGCCTCTTTCGCTTTCAACTTCCTCCTGTCACGCCCTCTCTCGATCCCCCCCAGTTGTAAAGTAATAATGTAGAATTTAAGGGAGTTGGGTAGACAGAGTTTAAAACGTACTGGAACATCTGAAATTGTATTGTCTTTTTTGAAGTTACAGTAGTCATTCACTTTAATTGCTTTAATCATTATTTAAATCGATTATTTTTGTTTTAATCGAGCATAGACGTGTGAGATATCTAATTGAACTATTGCAGATCAAATAAAGGTTGAGGAATTTTCAGACAGAGACATTTCAGCGCATCAAAAAATAAAAATGTTAAATTCTCAATGTTGGTATTTCAAGGCCTGGGAACCTCAACGCGCAGAATTTCAATTCGCAAAAAAAAACGGAAGCTCTGGAATTCGAGTCTCATGGAATTTCAAAGCCTAGAAATTTATTAGCGGAGAAATTTCATTCACCCTGACTCATATACGTAAAAGACCACTTTTTAATTAGGTATTACACTCTTAGCTTGTCATTAATTACGATACGTGTCACTTTGTCACAAAACAAACACTTTCGTGACGTGTCAAGAACGTGTCGTTTATTTTCCTGCTGAAACAAATATGGTACTCCAAAATGAATCGGGGATTATAGTGGAACAGTAAGAAGAACACGGAGAAAAGGAGAGGGCGTGTATGGAGAAGGTGGAAAGCGGCAGAGGTGCGATGAGAAAGAAGGGATAAGAAGGGAAGGGAAAAGAGAAAGAAAAGGAAGAAGGATGGAGGTGAGAAAGAGGGTGTTGGAGTGTCGGTGGAAGTGAAGGGGCGAAGGGAAGAGAGGCGAGAGAGAAGCAGGGTAGGAGGGAAAACCGGAGGCGATAGAGGTTAGGAAAGAGAGAAAGAGCAAGAGTGATACCTAGGAGGAAGGAAGGCGTTAAGGAGAAAGGCGCCATCTAGGAGGAAAGTGTCAGGGTGTCGGTAAGGAAGGAAAGAGTGGGAGAGATATAAAGGAATGAAGGCAGGAGCGAAGAAGGAAACGGAAGGGCAGGAGGGAAGGAAGGAAAGGAACAGGAGCGAAGAGGAGACGAAGAGGGGAAGAGGAAGGCCAAGCAAGGCAGGAGAAATAGGGAGGGAAAGGATGGACAGCACAGGGAGTGCGGCATCCACAGACCTAGATGAGTGGGTCTTAAAGAGGAAAAGAGACGAGAAAAAAGAGGTGGAAGAGTGGGAAGAACTAGGGATGGAAGGTTTTAGGAAAAGCAGGAAAACGCTGAGGTCGCCGAGGAAGGTGGGAGAGGAGAAGATATGGGAAAAAGGGGGTGTACAGAGGGAGGTAGGAATAGGGGAGGATAAAAAGAGTGCGGTGGAAAGAGAGATAGAGGAGATAAAAAAGGAGCTCAGGAAGATGCAGAAGGAAGGCAAGACGGTGGAGGAAGAATTAATAAGGAAAGTGGAGGAAAGGACAAAAAGGGAAGTGGAGGAGTTGAAACTAGAGATGTTGAGGAGGGAGGAGAGGTGGAAGAGAGAAAAGAAGGCATTGATGAGGTGGATAGAGCAGATGGAGGAAAAGGTGAAAAGAGGCAGGGAGGAAGAAAAGGATAGAAAAAGGGAAGGAAGAAAAGCAGCGGCGAAGGAGGAAGGGAGGGGGGAGGAAATAAAGGGAAAGGTGGCAAGGGGGCATCAAAACGAGATAAGTGAAGAGGAAAGAAGAATAAGGGAAATAGAGAGGTGGAGGGAGAGCAAGGAGAGGGAGGAGAGAAGAAAGAACATAGTGATTAAGGGACTACAGAGGAAGAAGGAGGGAATGAAGGAGGAGGTGAGAGAATTGTTAGAGGAGGGCATGGGAGTAAAGGCAGAAATAGAAAGGATAAGAGAAATAGGAAAAGGAAAGGGGGGAGAAGGGGAGAGGATGGTGGTTGTAAAGCTGAAGAGTGAGGCAGGGAAAAGAGAGATAATGGAGAGGAAGTAAGCTCTAAGAGGAAGAAGAGAGAGGGTAGAGGATGACCTGACTTGGAGGGAAAGAAAGATGCAGTGGTGGATAAGGAGGATAGCAGAAGAAGAGGGAAGAAAAGGGAACAGAGTCAGGACAAGTTATGGGAGAATTTGGATAGAGGGAGAATGGTGGAAATGGGACGAAGATGGAGAAGTAATAAGGGACATAAAGGGAAGGGAGAGAGGGTGGCTGGGGCGACAAGAGAGGCAGGTGGAAGGGGGAGTAACGGGAGAAGAGAAGAAAGAGTATAAAGAGAAGAGGAAGAGAGGATGAGGGGCGGAGGAGGAAAGGAAGAGATATAGGAGGCGAATAGTGCGAGAGGAAGGAAAAGAATAAGAGATAAGGAAGAGCCGCAAAGAGGAGGAGAATAGTGCGAGAGGAAGGAAAGGAATAAGGGATAAGGAAGAGCGGGAGAGAGGAGGAGAACAGTGCGAGAGAAAGGAGAAGAATAAGGGATAAGGACGAGCGAGAGAGAGGGAGAAGAGACGAAAGAGCGGAGGGGCCGGCGGAGAGGGGAGAGAAGAAGGAGTGGAAAGAGGAACGACGAATCGTGTAAATCGAGGAAAGAAGTTAGGATAAGTTAGGATAAGAGGAAAGAAAGTGTAAGGAGGGCTGTAACCCTAAGGGGATCAGCGTAATAAACATACATACAGTAAGAAGAACACGTAGTAGGCAGGTACATAGTTATCTAGGGTCGAGAAACACAGAGCAACGTATTATTACAGCATATACCTGCTGTTGCACGGTGAACGGGCAAAATGCGTTCGTAACTCGTTAGTTAAACATTTGCGTTGCTGCATCGAAACAAATAGTCATCGTTTCGAGGGCAACCTTTAAATGTATATACACATCCCTGTACCTTTAATTGTCAATAAATACAATAGCAATCGACATTGTAACTTATCAGATTTAATGGCAAACACATCATGAATGTCTTCATCATTCTTTCGGAAATGCAACGAGTTCCTTGAGTTCAAAATTATGTGTTTTCTAGGTCAATGCAAAATTAACACGCGTTGAACGTTGACCAATGAAAGTGAAAAGATGGCACCAGATATTGAATAGCTGTCCGATTGTCAAGTCTGCAAGAGACTCTGAGGAAAACCATAGATTCTCTCCAATTCTTAAGTAATTTCTTGTAATATTATTGAGGAATCTCGGGTTATCTGGTATTTTCCTTAGATTCTTTAGCAAACTCGCGAATTGGGTACCTCGGGGTTTCTAGAATAATAAATGTCCCCTAGTTACTGTTAAATTTATACTAATTTTCATTTGTCCACGTTACAACGTTGTAGCATCTTTAGGGTTTATGGCATGGACGTGCCTAGCCTGCTGTTTTTGAGATTAGCATTCAGTAGTTTCACTTTCCAGTTTGTTATTGCAACCAAATGTTTTTCTTCATCATTTTGACCAGTCTCAATAGCAATGACATGCCATAAACCCCTAAAGCGACCTAACGATTTATCGAGCCAAGGCCCAGACCTCTGCACCCTTACACAGCTGCACTACAGACGGACCCTGATGTCAGACAGAAAGGCCCAAAAACACCTACGTCACGTCTCGCACGGAATTTCCCACCGAAGTCGCCAAGTCAAGGAGGGACATCGACTTCGCGTGTCTTCGGCGTCCAGCACCCTTTCCACCCTCAAACTCATCAACAGGATGATAGCAGGGACGGGATGATGGTGGAGGGAATTTCGGGACTGAAGGACGAGCTTTGGGACAGTTAGAAATTGAAACTCGTACAGTACATTAGCACTTAAACTTTCGCCAGTACACTAGCACCTCATTCCGAACTCTGTACATTTGCACACCAACGAACACTTGAACATTCGGACACATTTGTATACATGTATATATTGAACATTTTGAAATAAACCTGTGGCAGCTCACATCGCTGCAATATCCGAGCGTTCACAGTACCAAAAAACAATACAGTCCACTACTTATTTGACCTGAACGCTTAAACAGTCCAGTTGATGAAATTTGAAAAAGTCCAATAAATGGTAGCCATGCGGATGATTTTATTGATAGTTGTACATTGTCTAGATGGTTTATTGTGCGCGTCGAAGAGACTAGCTCATCAAACTTGTAAATTTCTGGCGCTCATAAATTTTTGCGCATCGAAATACCAATTCATAAAGGATTCTGAGCTTTCAATACTCCACGCATTGAAATTTCTCGAAGTTCCCAGATACTTACATCTTCGTGTTACTCGACGTACTCGTCACTGAGTATAAGGAACAACTGGTTTAACTGGAGATAGTTAGAAAGGGGATGAGGACCGAAGGTTTTCAGACAACGAGAATAGGATAAATAGGAGGAGGAGTTGCAATAATAATATAAAGGAGAACACGTTAAGGAAAAATATGCGAGTGGATTGAAATATAAATAAAAGGAAAACGGCTTGCGGAAGAATAAAGGAAAAGGTGTAACGGAATCACACTTCGGTTACAATTTGAAACATGTTTACTAAGTCGGCTAAATGCAATACTGTACTAAGTTCATGATGTAAGTGAGTTTAGTATTTAATCTCCAGGTCGTAAACCTATTGATTCCGCTACCTCGCCCTACAGGCATACGCGTGCGGATCGACTAACCTCCGCACAAGACGCCGGGTCAACGTGCCGAGGACGGTCATGCAAGGTGACTCCGCAAGCCTCGGTTACGTTGTCCCGGGCGGTCACTCAGCCAGGCTACACGCGCTGTGGTGCCTGGGAAGGCGTCGGCTTCCCAGGGCCCTCCACCACAGGCGGCCACGTTGCTGGAGACTCCACAAGCCGGGAGCGCCCGCCCTATCTACAGTCCAGACTCACGGTCCTCGTGCTAGCCTCACGATCCGAAAGGCGAACCCCCTTCCGTGTTAAGGCACCAGACCACGGTGCGCGCGCGGTAAAACGGTGTATTTTTCATAATTTTTTTCGGGCAAACGATGAATGATTTTCTTTTTATTCATACGAATATTCAATATACACATACAGAAAACACAATACAATTTTTTTTTTTGGAATCTTAAAAATAGTTTGTGGTATACGCCGCTTCCAAAAGGACTCTCCGACGAAGTTGCTGCTTGATGGTTAACAGCAATTAGGTCATACGGTTCATCTGAAAAATATAAAAAAAATATATTCATAAACTAGACATATAGGTATATAGCCCTACGTAGGGGAATTCCGATATATAAAAAAAGAAAAAAATGGCGGACCAGCGAATTTTATTTTCCGTTTTCATAGAGAATTTTCATCGTTTATGGAATAAAGAAAATAGAAGGAGGCCTTTTATAAAAAAATCCCTACGTGGTGCCATAGAGACTGGAATTTCGAACATTTTAAGACTTAGTAAATGCAAATCGGATGAATAGTTTCTTAAATTTGCTGTCAACCGTGTTGAGAAACGTAGTTTTGAGAAAAACGCGTTTAAAGTTTTGCTGAAGAATAATTCGACCTACAAACTAAACTTTATATATGTATTTTTTGTTTTGTTTCTCACCATTAATCAGCTATTCCTGGACCATAGAACAGCTCCTCAGCATCCAGAGACGGATCATTTTTTCGTGTTTTGCACGCAGATGACACCCATGCGTGTCGTGTTCGGCTTCGTGCCGGCGTCGCATATCCGTTTCTCATCAATATTTAGACAATATTGGTAGAGTGCTTCACCAAGTTTTATTTCCAATTTCTCCAATACATTCATGAGATCAATATGACCATTGTTGAAAAGCATTAAAGCAATATTAGCGGCAGTTTTAACTGTGGGTCTGCCGCTCGGCGATGTCTTTGGCACAATTTTGCATATAACAGAGTTCAAACACTCGTTATTCTGGTGAAACGCGCCTAGACATTGTTCAAGAAGCTCGTCTTTACCCAGTCTGTACCCGACACTTGGATTCACCGTAACAGAATCTAGTTGGCCACTGCTTAACTTTTTCGCAGAGCTGCTGCTAGCTCTCCGCTCTTCTCTCTCCACTTTATATCTATTAGGTGGACCCGATTTCGACCGTTTCCTATCACTCCTTCTTGTTGGTCCTCCGACGACTTGTTTTTTTGATTTTTTATCCATTACGACACACAGAATACACAGTACAAATCGAATGATAGATACGAATCGTACGACTGCCGAAAAATAACTCTTTCGTGTCGGAATCTTCTACGCTTGGTTACCGGGTTGCTATTCAATTCAGTAACGGGAATTTCCCATGTTTTCCCTCCTAGCGAATACAATACATTAACCGAAATATATTAAACTTTAATAATTAAAGGAAGGTTAAAGGTTCATAGGGATCAACAAAGGATGGGCACGTAGCAAACCCGTGTAACACCGCACGTCTGCCGTTCGGTCGGTCGTGCGCTGGGAACGGTTTCACATAAAATGCTATATCTCCATCAATTTCACGAATTTCTTCACAAAATTTGACGAGAGCATTCTTAACAAATGCATCTTTCAGAAAATGAAAGAAAAAAAAATGAGAAAAAAATTTATTTTACCGTGGTCTGGTGCCTTAAAGTAAACTGTCTGCCCCACAGAATCCAACCCAAATCCAGGCACTCCGCCGAAACGGAGGGGCTCGGATCCACCTGGTCCTGTGTACTCAATTACTTATTTGCAGCCTGAGTTGTAGCTGCCGGTAGGCCGAGGAACCTGCGGCAGTCTATCTTCTCTTTGCGTGTCTTTTCTGGTCGTGGCATTTACCGACGCCAGGGTCCCGCCTGCTCCGTTTAATCGACACGTCTTCCTCCGCTTCCTCAGGAACGGAATGAGAGAGAGTGTAGAGAATAGCGGGGCAAGGATAGTGAAGTGAAGGGAGAGAAGCGAAGTTTCTCCTTTTCATCAAAATCCTGCATCTGGGGGTGGTCAGTCCCCAGTGCGAGTTGTTCTGTGTAAGTGCGTGTGCTATCCGCCACGAACGGAGTCCTGCCATTATGCATTAAATGCATTTTTCGTTTTTACGTCATTGCAGACGGTCCTTTGCGTCGGCTGCAGATCCCTCAGCTTCCCGCTTGCGTTCGAAACAGGCCCGCACAATGGCCTGCCGCCTACTTCGAGCGAGATGCAACCCCACCCTCACAGGCGAAGTAGACTTGACACCCCGAGCGAAGGGGGCCATCCCGGGAGCCCAGAGGCTGCACCAGCCCTTTAGGTCGCCTTTTACGACTGTCAGGGCCTACCCTAGGGGTATTCTTTTATTGCCCCCGCTAGTGGCAAAATGATGTAAGTGAGTTAGTGTACGCCTCACACCCGTAAGGTGATCGGCACCGTTACCTCGCCTCTTAGGGCATAAACGAACGGAGCGACTAGCCTCCGCTCTGGAGCACCGGCTCAACGTGCCGAGGGCGGTCACTCGAGATGACTCCGCAAGCCTCGGTTACGTTGTCGCGGGCGGTTCTCGGCTTAGGCTACACACGCTGCAACGCGGGGACATTGCAGGCGGCCAAGCACCGAGAACTCACTCAAGCCGCGAACGCCAGTCTATCTACTTCCTCTAGGCCGCATTCTGACCCCTGCTGCACCTAGGAGTAACATGACTGCCCCACAGAGACCTTCCCGTTACGGGCTGCTCCATTACAGAGGCGAGCTTGAGCCCGAGCCCCGAGTACCAAATTCCTTTATCCTGCCTTGGATATAGCAGCATGGATACAAATGGCAGAAAAGCGACGGTCTTTTCTTTGCGTGCCTTTTTTGAGGTGGGTTTTTAACCGACACCAAGAGCCCATGCTGCTAATGAGCAGCATGGCACGTCTTTCTTTCTCATCAATGCTCTCAGAGCTTTTGTACGCTACTCGCCACCTTCGAGGTACCGTAAAAATATAAAATAAAAATCCTTGCAACCGGGCCTTGGCACCGGCTGCTTTTTAGCCATCTGTATTCGTTCGAACTGGGCTCTAGCGTACAACTGTCCCAGCGCCTGCACTGTTACGGGTCACAACGCCTACTCCGGAGAGACAGTGCTCGACTTGACTAACCCAGGCAGGGGTGGCTGCCCAGGCGCCCAGACGCGTGCCACATTTTCGGTGTTAGCCGTCTACCGAGCATCCTCGGACAGACGTTGCCCTTCTAGCGCCACGGGGAGGCCCTGAAAATGCTTTCGCTAGAAATGATGTAAGTGAGGCGCGAAAACGCCAGTCATTAGATGCTAGGTGGTCACGCACACAGGTCAAAGTTATGTACGTGTAATTAGGGGATAATTAGCCGCCCTCTGACGAAGCAGTTACGGTTAGCGGCATAAATCGCCGCGCGATTTAAAGTAGCTGTGACGCTCCGCAACACTTCCCAGCTTGAAGGCTCGAGGCATTAAAATGTCAATAAATTGAGGATGCTGCGCTCTGAAATTTGCACTCTTCGCGATTTCTTCGCCATATGGTTTCTAGGCTTTGAAAGTTCTGTGACCACAAGTTGGTAGGCCTGTGAACGGCTGCACCCCGAAGTCCGTATATCGCGAAGTTTCGAATCCTTAAAACCTTTACACCCTAAAAATCCATCGTCTGAACATCGGCCGCATTGAAATTTCGACGTATT
This sequence comes from Mimumesa dahlbomi, assembly GCA_917499265.3. Lineage (NCBI taxonomy): Eukaryota > Metazoa > Arthropoda > Insecta > Hymenoptera > Crabronidae > Mimumesa > Mimumesa dahlbomi. Next base: position 175,387 of record OU824118.1, on the reverse strand, counting down.
CAAATTTCTTGCGTTGAAGTTTCAAAGCTTCACGCGGTCTCCAATTATAAGTGTTGTGAGAAACTGCATTTCTAGTGGAGAGGGTACCACTGTTTATCTTGCCTCAGGTGCTAAACTCTGCCACTTCGGTCCTGTTGCAGAGTAACACCTTAAGGCATTGTAACATTCCGCGTGCTGTTAAACACCTTGACCCTAATAAGGCAACGTAAGACATAGTAAACTGTATTAATTATATTTTGTCTATTTTAAACTTGAGCTTTTGCAGCAATAAAAGAAAAAAGAAAATTTGGGCTTCCAAAGATCCAATGCACAGAAATAACTGAATGCCAGAAATTTCAAAGCTTAAAAATTTGCAGGTATGGAAGTTTCATAACGCGGATATTTTTTGGCGGTATAATACATATCATACAAATATGGTACATTCTTCAACACGCTTACATTCCCAAGTGTCATAGGGTTCAAAGCTCATGAATTTCCTATCGTCAGAAGTTTTGCAGCACAGAAATTTCCCTCCGTCAAAAGATTGAAAGCACAAAAGTTCCGAGCGCCGAAAGCTACAGGCCCCGTGAAATTAAAATCTAAATAGCATACAATAAATAGCATTTTTATTTCAATCGTATTTATTAAATTGCCTAAATTTGAATTTTCATCCGTATCACAATTTGTGCATGAACATTTAGGTGAACTATCATTTTATTCGGTGCAATTGTCCCTCATAAAAATTGTAAAACATGAACAATACCAGGATCGATTTAACTCTGAAATGTTTCCCAACAAGCTACGAATACTTCCATGGGATATTGTACATCTGTATATACAGTCGGGGACAAAATTAAGTGGACAGTTGCTCGAACAGGGTAAAGGTGAAGTTTAATCGAATTAATGTAATTGTTATGGACATCAGTTTTATTTATTACATATCTCTATAGTATGTACATTATTTAGTGAAAAACTGAAGGTCATATTTGCAACATTATGTAAATACGCCGCACTTAACTAAACTTAGAGCTATTTCGCAGGGGACAAAAATAAGTAGACACTTATAGGACAACATCTGTTTGAAACCTCGAAAAAACGTGTATTTTTGGGATTTTTTTTACTAAACTAAATAAGCAATCAAAAAATCTTTTCAGGTATCCATTAATTATACTTTCAAATACACAAACATTTTTTTTTATTTTTATTTGAAAACAAAATGGCGGCTGTGAGCGCTGCGATCCAAGACGTCCGCTTCGTCGTATGCTTTTGCGGCTGGCAGTAGAAGTGCCGTCCATCATGACTTAGAGGAATACAAAAAATTTGTTTATTATCTATATGAGTTTTGCTAGTGAAGTACACAGGATTATTAAAAAATATTGATTGTTGTTCATTTGACACTGTTTTGAAGAAAAAGTTTCGTTTTTGTCCAAAAAATCGACACTAATTTGTTTATGAAAAACGTAATTGTTCATCAATCATGAAAATCCTGTGTACTTCACTAGATAATTTATCTAAGAAGGTACAGTTAAAATTTCAAGTCAATCGGTTGAAAATTGTTTCAGATCTACTGCCAGTCGATTCTGAAAACATGGTTTCGAGATAATCGCGTTTAAAGTTTCAAAACTACTTATCAACATGAAATTTCTAAAATAATAGTGTTTAGGAAACGGTAGGTATAGGCACGTGTTCTGAGGTGATTCCTGCTGCAGGGTGGGATTGTATTAATACCCACGCTGGATGGTGAGTGGCCCTGTGGCGGTTTGCCGTTGCCACGTGGTCGGCACGTACGTGGAGATTTCTTGTTACGCGAGTCGCACCAACTATGCAAATCGGTGCCCCTGTGCACCGATCGCTAAAGAGTGCTCCTGAGTGAACCCTTTAGAATTTAGTTCTTCTCACTTTCTTCGGGTAACGATAGAACAAGAATGGCCGTTTCCGGCCGACCGTTAGAACCGCCTCAGATATTGATTGTAGATCGATAACTCGATCGTGCGGCGAAATCATGCGTGCCGTAAGGTGCTGCTCCGTAGCGGCCTTTCATGGGACTAACCCCATGTAGCCTTAAGGCCAATTCTCAAACAAATAGCTTGCTGATTTTTTTTACCTTTACCGAGCGATACCAGGTCCATATACAGGCCCTTCCAAACTCAAATAAAGGTCTTCCTTTTATTTTCTTGACGATTTTAAGTTAGAACGAGCGGCTTTGTTGGCATCAGACATTGAGCGCTCTGCAGACATGGCACGAATAGCATCGGCTTCCATGGCAAAATCGTAAAAATTTCGGCCCACAACTTGTCCAAGACAATCCAACACGTGCATGATACTTGATAAACCATCGTTGAAAGTTATAAACGCAATTTCAACAATAGTTTTGCCACTATGAAAGCACTTTGGTACGAATGTCCAGACAGCTTTTTTATTAAATGATTCATTTGAATTTTGTGTAAAGCCTCTAAGACAGCGATAAAGTAAATTATCAGTGCTAAGTTCTTCATATATAGGCTTAATTGCATAATAAACCTCAATATATATTGCAAAGACACTCAAAAGAGTGTCGATTCGGCGGTTTCCTGTTCGATATTTTACTCTTTTTGCTATTCTGTGAATTATGTTTCGAGCCCTTCCGGCCACTGTACACTTTGTCACTCATATTGAGATATAAAATTGTAGACGTTAGCACGTAATTCACATTCGTGATTGTTTATATCCTTAATTTCTATTGAGAGAATGAACTGGAGATATCAGGATAGGAGAGCAAAGAACTAATTATCTAGGCTGGCATCACATTTAACATTTATATGTTTAACGTCAATTAGAGACACAAATACCTACCTTTATAATTATATCAGGCATTGGTAATAAAAAGAAATCGCGCCATTATGCTTTGGAATTAAAAAATAAACTATGTGTAAGTTCGCGACACTTTTTACGCTCCTGAGCGACAGAGGCGGTTCAAATAATGACCTTAAAAAATTGTTTGGAAATTTTACCCATAAACAATTCTTATTGCATATTATTTTTGAAATGTTTATACATCATTTAAGCCAATAAAAAAATGTGAAATTTTTTTTTTCAAACACATGTTGTCCCATACAATACGTAATAAATTAAATACACAACGTAATTAATATTTCGTATTGCCGCCTTTTGCTTCAATTACTGCTTCCAGACGGCGGGGAATACTTTTTATTAAATTTTCTATATAATCTTTATTAATATTTTCGAATTGGAACTGTAAGCGTTTGAAAAAATCATCCTTTTTATTTCGCTCGTCCAATGCAACTTTTTTGTCTAGTAAACTCCATAAATTTTCTATTGGATTCAAGTCAGGGCTTTGGGCCGGCCATTCAAGTACTTTTATATTGGAATCCTCAAAAAATTGCTTAGTTTTTTTAGCAGTATGTTTGGGATCATTGTCTTGTTTGAAGACAAATTTGTCGTCGCAACCCATTTTTACAACTGCTTCTTCTAAATTTTCGCTCAAAGTATCAATGTACTTGTCTGCGTTTATTATTCCATCAATTTGAGCTAATGTTCCAACTCCATGCCACGAAAAGCACCCACACACCATTAGTGATCCTCCGTCGAATTTCACTGTGGGTGTTAGGAATGGGTTTTTTGTACGTTTCATTTTTTTTCTCCACACTTGATGCTTCTTTTTTAATTGCAGCAACTCAAATTTACTTTCGATACTCCAAACTATATTTTGCCCAAACGCTACAGGCATTTTCAAGTATTAGTTTTATTAATGTGTGGCTTACGCCCAGACTTGCAGAATCGTAATCCAGTTTCGTGCAGTCTTCGTTTTATTGTTTTTGTTGAAACTGTTAATTCTACTGCTTCTTTAACACTTCGTGATGAAGCTGCTGGATCCTGCCGACTCTTCCGTACAATTCGACGGTCTTCTTGGATTGTTGTACAACGTTTGCGTCCGCGGACACTTAAGTTTTTTACTGTATAATGAACCAAATATATTTTACATATTTTTTCAACAGCACTTTTAAATACCTTGTACTTCTGAGCTATTACACGTTAACTTAGTTTTTTACTACAGTCAGAAACGATTAACTAGCGAATTTGATTCGAAATTTCTACCGTTTTCGGCATTTTGCACTGTTTTCAGAAATATTTTTACTCGTATGCAGGTTCAGTTGGTACTGATAACTTTATTTGGACTCACTGGTTATAAATGTGACCCATGCCTAAAATTTATAAACATCCCTTGCCACACAATAACATTGTAACAAGGTGTCCACTTATTTTTGTCCCCTGCGAAATAGCTCTAAATTTCGTTAAGTACGGTGTGTTTACACAATGTTGCAAATATGACCTTCAATTTTTCACTAAATAATGTACATACTATAGGGATATGTAATAAATAAAACTGAAGTCCATAACAATTACATTAATTCGATTAAACTTCATCTTTACCCAGTTCGAGCAACTGTCCACTTAATTTTGTCCCCGACTGTACAAGCGCCGGCAGAATAGTTGACCGGTTATTCCACAGGATATATCCCAGGCAGCAGAGGAGAAGGTCCTCCCGCTCTACACGCTTCTCGCTGCTAGATTCGGGCTGCGCGACGGAGATGCGCAGGAAATCATTCTAACACAGTTCGTTCGATACAGCGGATCGATGCGTCTAATACCTTTAACACGTGAACTACCATGCCAGTCCCTAGACTACCCTCGTGTACGCTTCTTGCAAAGTAATTGTGTGATTAAACATTTCGTTTAGGCGACGTCGATTTTTGTTCAATAAAATTAAGTTTTGCAAATCTTGAAAGATGGAATACAAAAGTATTTTACAAAATAGAAGAGCCAATAAATTAAAAAAAAGAGAATAAATAATCAATGAAGTTAATAAAAGAGAATTAGAAACTAATGTTTTCCAAAAAAGAGAAGCAAGAACTAATGCATTTATATGAAAATACGGACACCGCGGTGCATAATAATTTATAACTCGAAAACTATACTTTGGGCGAAGATGCGGTTGAAAGTTAAGTTTACAGGATATTTCGACAATGATGGAAAAAGTAGTTTAAAAAAGTTTGAAGACACACATTGGACGAAATTTAAGTTTAAAGAATTAAAAACAGTTTTACATCAATTTAAAAACAAGCTGCATCAAATTCATAATCTTTTTCTAAATTTTTGAGGCTTTCTGAAGAAATTGGTATTTTGCTAGTTTTTGTATCTATTGTGGTATGAGAGTTATAAATTTTCAAAGAAACCCATACATAAAGCTTTGACTGCCTGTAACTTAAAAAATATTTATTGTTTTGAAAAAATCCTTCAAATGGTTTTTTTTCGACGTTACCTACAACATATTAAAATTTTATAAAAATCCGTGACATGGCGAGAAAAACTCTGATCACTTGACGTAGAATTCATCTATTAGACGCGTCGATCCGCTGTATCGAACGATCCGTGTTGGAATGATTTCCTACGCATCTTAGTCGCGCAGCCCAAAACTAGCAGCGAGAAGTGTGTAGAGTGGGAGGACCTTCTCCTCTGCTCCCTTGGTCCTATATGCTGTGGGTTAACCGGCCAACTAATCTGCCGGCGTTTGTACAGGGTGTCTCAGTTCCAAGGACGCTTATTGCACCTTTTGTTTCGTCGAAATCTCTTCAACACGAAGAAAGTCCGTGTTTCAAAATTAATTCAAAGGAGAATTGGAGTTGTAGGTAGTCATGAAATGAAATCAATCAATTGAGCCGCAAAGTTAATAACATTTATTGGCTCGTTGGGGAAAAAGCCGTGTGGCATAAAAAACCCCAGGAAAGTTACAAAGTATTACTTATCCGTAAAACGATAAGTGAGGGATGAACGTTAAATGTCTAAAATATATAATATTTTAGTCGGTTCGAAATGTTACAGTAAAGATGGGCTCCGTGGAATCTACATATGTGGGATTCGCTTATGTAAGGGAAGCGTAGTCCACATACACGTATGAAGAATGGTGGAGTCGGTGGCTCCTCGGATCCGCCTATGACTAGATCCCTGGTGGAATCTACATAGGTGGGATCCGCTTGCATATGGGAACAGTAATCCACATATACGTATGAAGGATGGTGGAGTCGGTAGCTCCTCGGATCCGCCTATGCCTAGATCCTTGGTAGAATCTACATAGGTGGGATCCGCTTGCATATGGGAGCGTCGTCCACATATACGTATGAAGGTGATGGAGTCGGTAGCTCCTCGAATCCGCATATGACTAGACTCACGGTAGCCTTTACATATACGATTTATTGATATCTATCACTATCACACGGGAGGAGCAATGTTGACTGCACAGTACAATTTCACGGTCAATATAATAATTGAATTCGCGTCGTGCGGGTACAATGTCTCCGCGTAGGTCCGTCCGGTCGCGAGGTTATTCAGAGACTGACTAACTAATCTTTTTTCTTTTGTCGTTCTCAAGGATCAAAGAATGGTAAATTTTCTTTCTACCCTCCGCTAGGAGGTCCGGAAATTCGACTTCGGCGTTTAATTTATGGGTTGCACATGGGCCTTCGGGCCCACGTGCACTCAAGTGGTGGACAATGGGTCCTGTGTTGCGCGTTTTCTAAAATCTGTATTTTCTTCGATCGTGGGAATGTTTGTTCACGGTCGAACACCTTTGGATAGCTCAGGTAATTCTAAGATAGGGAGTATTGTTCTCAGCGTCCCATCACAATCCGTGGCCGAGTTATTAACGAAAAACGACAGCCAATCAGAGGGCTCCGTTGGGCGCGGCAGCGCGACAGTTCCTACTGGTACAAGTTAATGTCTTGTAGTAGCGGGAGTGTTTATGCGGCCGCGTCAACGGAGCCCTTGAAAAGGATACAGACCGAGCACTAACACACTTCCACGAAAAATGTATCGATGAGTCTGTCACTGGGTCACCGACAAAAGGTCTAATTTATGACATTACCTCTTGCGCGTACCCTATGGAATTGCACCGCTCGCACACCATCGGTTTACGCTGCAAACTTTACAGAACACCGCACAATAAATTCACATTAAAAAAAAAGACCGTTGCCTGATAATTTTCACCTTAGATTTGATTAGATTATTATAAAGAATGTATGCACTCGTACACTTGTTCCATTTGTTCAGCGAAGGGAATAGATTCTTCATCACCGAGAAAGTTTGATTATTAATCGATTACCAATACATCCGAAATTACGCGAACTTCACTCCGGGGTGACTTTTTCGTCTTTGCTCTTCCAACTTTTTTGATTTTCTACACAAATGCGTTTCCTTCGTAATGATAGATTTCTTCTTAGTGACTCGTAGAACTGTTCAGTTCGGCAGAAGAAATGATTCTGTATTTCTCGGAGTCGTCTTCGTGTATCGGAACGTCCCGTTCCCCTCTTTGCTTTCATTTCGCCCTTTGGCGTACTAAGGATAGTGGGAGGTACGGACGGAATGGATGTTTCAAAAATTTCCACAATCGCTACATTTGGCGTCCAGGTTTTCCATGTCGAATCGCTGCATGTGTTGTCGAGAAGACCAGAGCTCGTCACTTGAATTCTTAACAGCGCTTTCATTGTTACGTTTCCGGTTTCAGCAGCCTCTTACAGGAATGTGTTGGAGCGATACCAGACTGTTTCCTCGACATTTTTATAACAGGAAACGTACGGTCGCGGCAGCAATATGTTTTCTACGGGATATTATTAACTATCTGTAGGATATGAATTTCTGAGAATGCGTGATTGAAAGGTGTAAATAAAGAGTATGATTTGGACTGAGTGTCAAGAGTGAATTAAGACTGTTTGGATCGAGTGACTGCGCGAGGTGCGAATGACAAGTGTTTGTACCGAGTGACAGTTGCGTGCGAGTGAGTTCCGTGAACGATAAGAATGAATGGTTTCTCGGAATGCATGCGTAGAGAAAGAATGCATGGTGACCCGTGACCGAAAAGTCGGCACGTGGCAAGAGTGTGTGTGTACGTGTGAAAATCAGTGTGGAAATGGAAAAGTGTGTGAATGTGAACGACTAGCGGCGCAAGAGCGGGCCGCGAGGATTCGTGATCGAGAGTTTTTTGAGTGAGGATACGTTGTCGCGTGATAGAGAATTGAGAATACAAGTCCAGAGAGTGGACATTGTTGTGCAAGAGATCTTCCGAGTGAAGAACATTAAAGTCGAGTGTTAGTTGAAAGCCCATGTGCGTGAGCGGCTTTTCAACTAATTAGTAATAAGGATTAGTTTAGTGAAGCTATTAAATAAAGAATTCAATTAAACACAACAAATAATCTGAAAGTACCGCTGGTAGAAGAAGACCAATCCCAACCAACATCCTATGTATAATTCTTCTACATATCGATATTATTAACTTACCGAATATGCTTTTTTTAGGTCCACGCGTACATTCAACGTGGGGACATCAAACAGATCGATTAAATTATCGGCTCCTTTCAGGACTACTCATACTTTCAACGTAGATTGACATTGTGGTCTTCTTCTGTGGACATCTGTTTACTGTTACTATTCTTTCGGTAACAGACGTCTCTCCTTCGCTACATCTATTCTTCGGAAAACGTATTTGTGTGGAAAATGGAAAAGGTTGGAAGTGCAAAGACGAAAAAGTCACCACGAAATGGGGTCCGCGTAATTTCGGATGTATTGTTAATCGATTAATAATCAAACTTTCTCGTGGGTTAAGAATCTATCTCTTTCGCTGGACAAATGGAACAAGTGTGCGAAAGCATACATTCTTTATAATAATTTAATCAAATCTAAGGTGAAAATTATCAGGCAACGGTCATTCTTTTCAATGTGAATTTATTGTGCAGTGTTTTGTAAAGTTTGCAGGGTAAACCGGTGGAGTGCGAGCGATGCTAGTCCGTAGGATGTGCGCAAGAGGTAAAGTCATAAATTAGACCTTTTTTTCGGTGACGCCGGCAAGTACAGTGACCCAGTGACATAGACTCATCGATACATTTTTCGTGCTAGTGTGTTAGTGCTTCGTCTGTATCCCTTTCAAGAGGCCCGTTGACGCGGCGGCATAAACACTCTCGCAACTACAAGACATTAACTTGTAACAGTAGGAACTGTCGCGCTGCCGCGCCCAACGGAGGCCTCTGATTGGCTGTCGTTTTTCGTTAATAACTCGGCCACGGATTGTGATGGGACGCTGGGAATAATACTCCCTATCTTAGAATTACCTGAGCTATCCAAAGGTGCAATAAGCGTCCTGGGAACTGGGACACCCTGTATACAGAAGTTACTTTGAATTCTAGTATTCACGTACGACTTACCGGAATCGATGTACCAAGCTATTTCCAGCAACACGCTCAGTCAGGTACTGAGATTTCTTGTGCATGCTTGTAACTTTTACTGCATACGTGAAGAACAAAGGACTTTTCTTCTCGAAGTACCGTTTAATCTTAAGGGCGTTGGGTACCCCAGCGTTTTGCAAGGGTTTACGCCATGTCGTTTTTAGGCCGCAATTCTAGACCGATTTTAACAAATGCAGTCTTATTTTAAAGATAAAGGTTCAAGACACGAGCGTAGATTTTCGGATTTTTGAAAAAAGTTTTTGTTTATTCAGAATACGGCTTTGAAAAATAACCTTCTTTTAGATACGATTTTGTAAATGAAAATGTTGTTTTTTTAAAAATCCGAAAATTTACGCTCGTGTCTTGAACTCTTAACTTTAAAATAAAACCTCATTTATTAAAATCGGTCCAGAATTTCGGCCTAAAAACGACATGGCGTAAACCGTGTTTTTGACTGATTCTTGCCGATTTCGTGAAATATAATTGTGGCACAAAGGCGCCCCTTGAACGTCGTGGCGGAAGAGGCGAAGTTCATCCCCCCACCACAAGGTCCCACTTACACGCATGGGTTGGTGTGTGTCTCGATTCCTAGAAGCGTCAGACTACGCTCGTTCAGGATTCTAGCCGAAATCCCGATTCAATTAAAACGCAAGAGACTGCTGTTGCCGCACAGCGAGATTTTAAACACGTGCTCCACCCCGTGGAGTCGCAAAGGTTCACGCCATATATTTTCCTGGCCGCAATTGTTGTCCGATTTTGTCGAACGAAGTGTCATTTGAAAGAGAAAGGTTCAAGGCACGAGCGTGTATTTTCAAATTTTCAAATAATTACATTTTCGCTGAGGAAATCGTCTAAAACAACATTATTTTTTGATCCACGCTATACATATTACTAAAAACTTTATTTGAAAATATGAAAATGTACGCTCGTGTCTTGAACTTTTATCTTTCAAATGACACCTTCTTCGATAAAATCGACGAACAATTACGACCAGGAAATAGTATGGCGTAAACATTTGTAACTTACTACGTAGTGAACCTGTGCCGATCACCGCTCAATGTATTTGCAAGGAGTTACGCCATACTATTTCCTGGTCGTATTTTTCGACCGATTCGACCCTCATATATATATATATATATATATCATAAATTGTTATCGAAAAGCGTTACATTAATTAAAGTATTATAATGATGTTGAACCACGTCTGCATCTAATAGAAAATCATATAGGATAAACTTAGTAGGTGCAATGGACCTACTACTTCTCAGATCTCACATTACTTTGCACAGTACCGAATAATACAATGCTTGTAAAAATACATAGTTTAAGAAGTGTTTCATGGATAAACGAATAGCTGTTTATATTCAGTAATAGTTGTTAAAACTTTATCTGTATAGCTATCTACCTGCGAATATTTGTAATTTAACACATTGACGATAATATGTACCCTGATGCACACACGCTAAGCGCCGATTTGGCGCCCATGTATCATCAGTCGCATGTACTATGTAGAATTAATTTTTTACAAACATGTTCCTTCCTTCAAATTATTTAAAGTATTAATACCCATTTCAAGATAAATAAATATATGCATTTTTTTCAAGTGGCAATCAGTAAAACATGTATGTTATCGTTTATGTGTTAAACTAGTGCGACCTTTCATTAAACTATTCGACTTTTGTAACACAATTTTGAATGTCGATATATGTATTGCGGAAGAAAGGGCTGGCATTTCTAATAAACGTTTTAAGCGCACTTGGTACTTTCTTTTCGCTTTCAAATGTGATTGACGGATCATAAACTCACTGCAGTAATGGTATCGACGGCCGACCGTCCACCATCAGCTGCATTCCAAATGTCGCTAAAACATGTGAACATTGGCGGAAATGCATGAAGAACACTTTCGCGCGTAAACAGCAGAACGAATTAAAGATTTTCAATTGTCAAAAGACCCGAGGAGAGAGCCCAAAAACAGAATTCACTCAACCTTCGGGACGAACACTCTTTGCGTCTCGAATATCCCGATAGTTGAGAAGAATATTTTGTCACATTTTAATCGGCTGCTCAAAGTTTCGCGCGTTTATGATTCTATTTGTGCCCATCTTTTCGCGGTATATATTATATGTGTGATGGACTGTGAGTTTGTGACAATATGCCTTCCGCGAAAAGTGTATTGTGCAAAAAACGTTTGAAGAGGAAGGGGACATGGACAAGGGAATATTGGCGGAAGAAGAGGGTCCTCATCGATGCTGCAGCAGAGGATGCTGTAAATATTGCGGATAACTCAAGATTGCAGAAGGCCTTCACGAATGAACACATGAACGTAAATTCACCAGAGGTACTTAGTTTAAGTAATTGCGATTCCCCCCTTCCTCCTCTATGTGTAGATCGCGTTTCATTTCCAGGGGATGACGCGTTTCAATTGTCAGGTCGTAGAATTGTAAATATTTCACATTTTTTAAATAGCATCCTAGCTATAGGTGTGCATGTGCCTTTCGCATGTACAGTCGCGGATATGTATCCGGTTTCCGAATCCCGCAACGGTTTAGTTAGTAAAATAAAATTAAAAAGTCGATTATGCGGTGTCGACGGGTGGTGGATATTCGCAATTAGAAGAAATTTGCGCCACAGTCGACATGCCGTGCATGGCAAGCAAAGCATGGGCTAAACACCATGACATTGTTTCCCGTGCATTTCGCGATACAGCAAACAGATTAATGTCTGAAGCTGCAGAGGAGGAAGGTAAAATCGCCCGTAGTAAGGGGATGGTCGACAAAGACGGTATTCCGTGTATTACCGTCGTCGCGGACGGATCATGGGCCAAGCGATCATACAAAACCAAGTATGATTCGCTCTCAGGCGTTGCCGCGATTGTAGGCTTTGCAACAAATAAAATTTTATATATCGGGGTAAAAAATAAATATTGCTCAATTTGCGATCGGGCGAACTGTGCCAATGTAACTTCACGGGACCATAAGTGGTACAAAAATTTTGACGGGCCGAGCACGAAAATGGAAGCCGGCGCTATTGTAGAGGGTTTTCAGTGTAGCGTCGAAATGCACGGTCTAAAGTACACAAAATTAATCGGGAATGGGGACAGTAGTGTACACCGGAAGTTGGTGGATGCATTACCGTACAGTCCATCGCTTTTAATTGAAAAAATTGAATGCCGTAATCATATATTACGGAATTACAGCAGCCGTTTGCAAGCTGTCTGTTTGAATAGAAAGATCGGCAACGTCGTACATCGAAATATTTTACGACAGGATGTGAAACGCCTTCGTACTGCTGTAATTTCAGCAATAAAGTACAGAAAGGGGCAAGAAGATCTGTCCCATTATCAACGCGTGGAAGAACTGCGTAAAGATATTTTAAACGGACCGTATCACGTTTTTGGACACCACGTAGAATGTAAAGATCGCGGATATTTTTGTGCCGGAACGCAAAAACCTGGCGAGAGTAATCTCGTACAGGAGATGCAACAATCGGGTATTTTCCCCGAAATTCAATCGGCAATGCGTCGTGTAGCGGTCAACGTATCAAGTTTGATATGCGACGTAGACAATAATTTGGCTGAATTATACAATTCTTTTGTAGCCAAATTTATTGGTGGCAAACGCGTCAACTTTGCCCTACGTGGTTCATACCAAACTCGATGCGAAGCTGCTGTAATAACCATGAGTTCCGGTGGTGCACTTCTTCGGGAAGTTACAAAATTGACAAGTAAATGTCCGGGCAAATTTACTTCTCAATTTATTAACAAAAATATTCTTGCTCGGAATGCGCGAAAAAAACAAAACCCTCAGCGTCCTGCGAATAAGCAACGCCAGCCAATCCGAATCGTCGACGGCGATTAAGGCCCGGACGCCGCTTGTCCTCAGGAATCCGATTTATGTCCTGAGGATTTGAAACATGCTAATGAAGCATTTTTACAATTTTTAAAAGACCAGGATGTATTGAAAATCGAGTGCAAGACTCGTGGACAGTCCGCGTCTCGAGAATGGACTGAACAGCGTCGGAAACGACTAACTGCTTCAGTCTTCGGTTCGGTATGCAAGAGAAGGCCTCGTACCTCTTGTTCGAAATTAGTACAATCGATCCGTTATCCTTGTTTCTTGGGGAACTTTAGCACTAAGTGGGGAATTGAAAAAGAGCCATTGGGAATTAGGCAATTCTCCACTGAGTACGGACTTGATATTCAAACATGCGGTCTCATTATTGACAAACAACTACCGTTTTTGGCGGCTTCCCCTGACGGTTTAATTAATACCGATTCTCTTATCGAAGTCAAATGCCCGGCTTCGATAAGAGATATGACTTCAATTGAGGGAATTGAATTTAAGATGATTAAGTTCATGCACCTCGAAAGTGGCGTGCCGAAATTAAAAGACTCTGCTAACTATATGTATAAAGTTCAGGGTCTTTTACACGTCACTCAAAGATAACGGTGCTATTGTTACGAGCCGGGCTGGTTTCTAGAACGTGGCCGGCGAGCGTTATGGAATAGACGCGACGAGACGTTAGTTTCGTCACTTCCTTGACCTAACTGTAGCAGGGGGTATCGTACGTCAATGGTAATGGGAGCTACAAATCAACATATGATTTAAGGAATGATATTTAATTCAAGTCAGATGAGCCTATGAACAGAGCCATAGGGTGCTGGTCTCGCATTGGTATAGATAGGGAATAAAACTAGAGCCAGATGAGCCTATAAACAGAGCTATAGTGTGCTGGTCTCCAGAGTGGTTGAGATTGAGGAAGAATGAATCCAGATGAGCCTATAAACAGAGCTATAGGGTGCTGGTATTCACTCAGGTGTGGGAGGATCTCAGGAGCGATACAGGCCAGATGAGCCTATGAACAGCGCCATAGGGTGCTGGTCCCGTGTCGGAATTAAAGGAATCTGAAGCCAGATGAGCCTATGAACAGAGCCATAGGGTGCTGGTCTCCAGAGTGGTAAATATGTTAAGGTAAGGTGAAACCCCGAGATAGATGTACTTACAGGTGGACTGCAAGGTGCTACTCTCTGGTTAATAACGATGCACTTGCTGGAACGGCAAGTGGTCGCACAGGCACGGAAAGTAAGCCGAAAGGCACACACAGTCCGATACCCGTTGTTCGTGGTTTTGACCTGCTACGGTAAGGTCGTAAAATAATAAACTCTCGTAACTTTTGTTTCACTCCGAGCGGTTAGAGTGAAATAATTTGTGGGAACGTTACTCGATTATGTTTTAAATTCGTTTCGAGAGGAAAGGTTTTAATTACTAGAAATAATTCTTTACTCGAATTTTATGTTTCTAGTAAAATGTTACAAGTATATTCTTTCAATCGAATATATATACATGTATGTTAAGTGTTTGGTGTATGAATTTAAGAAAGTAGAATAATTATTGAAAAGCTCTAAGTGTTTACCCTTGGGCAGTGACGGTTGACGAGACTTCACAATAAGATGACTCCGAACTAGTTCGCGAGTGACTCTAACGTGAGTTGAACGGGGGAACTCCGACCAAGAGTTGAATTGCCAATGGACAGACTAATCTTCCGAAGGTTAAAGAAAACTCGAAAAGGAACTGGGCCTAATCTCGTAGTGTAATGCTCAAGCGTCGTACTGTGAGTAACCCGAAGATACGCATTTTCGTGGCCCTTATATAGGTCGAAAAAGTAGTGGGGAATTGAAAATTCTAGAAAATCTATCCTATAGTGGGAGTAAAAATGCTGTATGAAAGACAGTTGGAAACGGCTGGAATTACGTGGCAAGCAAGACCCTCGCTTTCGAGTTTTCCTTATTACATGGGGTCGAAAGTGTAGCTATCCGCGGGCCCTAGACCAGAGGCCAAGGGCTGTATGTATATCGTATCCTGTTTACGCTTAAAAAAGGGGACTAAGCGTCTGGGTGTCGCCAAGAGAAAATTCCACGATGAGAGATTTTCATGAGAATCATACGATTCATACGTAACATCTCCCCCCTTAAAATGAAACATCATATTGATATGATGCTTTCAAAATTGGCGGCACCCAAAGCGTTTTTACAAATTTTTAGTCAGAGTTTACAATATTCAGATAATTGAAGAAATCAGAAAAACTATGATTTGAATGAAAGTAAAATAATGAAAAACAAATGATCGCGGTGTATGTCTGTGTAGTGTTATGATGTGTACTTATCAAATTTAATTTAGGCGACGTGTTGGGAGTGGATGGTCATCTTTGATTGGTCCTGTTGTCCAATTGTTGGTCATCTTGGTCGTCCGAAATTCCAACATCTTCAGTTGGTAAATATGCGTGCTTTAACTTATCTTGGCGTTTAGTTATGACTCTATTGTCTGGGGTCTGTAAAACTACATTATGTAAATCTGTAACATCTATTATTGTGTATGGGCTTACATAATGTGGACTAAATTTACTCGTCCTCGGCTCTAATTGTACATATACTTGATCACCAATTTTAAATTCCTTCGGACGTATGTGTCGATCGTAATATTGTTTTGATTTGAATTTAGCGGATTTTAAGTTATCGGAAGCTATATTTTGAATTTCAGACATTCTGGTTATTAAATCAACCAGGTATGATCCATAAGTCTTTAATTGTTCTCCCTCTGGAAATGCACTTGGTAGTCGGGCCAGTTTTCCGAATACTAATTCGTGTGGCGTAAAATTGGTAGATTCATGCACACTGGTATTGTACGAGAACATAGCAAATGGGATTAAGAGATCCCAGTCTTCATATATATCCATATAATGTTTTAAAAATTCCGTAAGTACGATGTGACTTCTTTCTAGGGATCCATTGGTTTGAGGTCTGTAACCGGAAGTAGTGATTTGTCGAATTTTGAATATTTCTGCTAAATGTGTCAACAATTTTCCAATAAAACTCGTTCCTCTGTCAGTAAGAATGGCTTTCGGTGTTCCAAAAATTGCAATGAAGTGTCTTGCAAAAGCGTCGGCGATGGTTGTGGCTCTAATATTCGGAATAGCAACTGCAAGACAATATTTGGTTAAATTGTCCTGCATTGTCAATATGTAACGATTTCCGTTTGGAGTTTCTGGGAGTGGTCCTACGGTGTCCAATGAAATTTTGTCGAAAGGTTCAGCAGGTGTATCTGTGATGATCATAGGTTGTCTGGTTTTAGCTCGGACTAATTTCTGTTCTTGACAACTTGTACAGGTTTTAATAAATTCTTGAATTTCGTTGCGCATTCCTGTCCAGTTGAATCTTGCGCGTAAACGATTATACGTTTTTGTAATTCCCTTATGTCCTCCTACGAGGCTGCTGTGAGCTTCTTGTATTAATTCTTGTCTTTCCTGTTTCGATGGTTCTTTGGTAGCTCCTTCACATAGAATTATGTTAATATTAGAATCTGAGAAAATTGATTCTAAGAGGTTTCTGAAAGTTCTGAATTTAATATGATCATGGTTGTCGTTTACTGCTGATATCCTGATAGTTTTGACTTTAGTTTTCAAGAGTGCTGTTTTTAAATAGGTCAGTCCTTGGGCTAATTCCTGAATAGTCATTTTCTCGTGGTTGAAATCTGTTGAAAAGATGCTGAAAATCTTAAACTGTCCTCTTGATGAAATGATTACTTTTCCCTTCTTTGGTTTTCCAGCGGATAAAATTCTTTTTGAAATTAAACCAGTATCACACAGTAATTTTGTAACCGGACTATGCATGGTACAATCTGCTGGTATGAAATGTGCCACGTGTCCTTTTTCGGATACGACGGTATTCGGCGAGACAATAATGTCTCCAATTACAGGTTGTTGAATTTCGGATTCTTTGTTCCTATTGCAGAGAGTGTCGTAAATTTCCATATCAGAGTCATCATCTGGTGATTCACATATGAGGTCCGAAAACATCCCTTTACTTTCCACGCTGGGTTCAAGTGGTCCGGTTGGAGTATTTCTAATGACTTTCTTCGAAGATATAGGCGTGAGGCATGGTATTGGTACTGATGGTAAAGGTCAAGATAAAATATTATCTGCGACTGGTGTTGAATTCGTAACATCTTGATATAATTCTTCATCCGATGAAATTTCGGCGGGCAGGGATGGTAATTCGATAATTGCTGGAGTGTCCTTTGCTTTAACTGTATTTTCAAGAATAGTATCTTCCGAAATATCATTAAAATTTATTAAATCTTGGTAGTCAGTTGCTGTGTTATTGGGTGAATAGGTTGGAGTTACTCTTTCTACAACGGGTGTTTCCAACTGAGTTGAATGTCCAATAGGTATGGGATTCAGGCTTGCAGTATGTTCGTCTCCAAGTGTTTTTTCAATCTCTAAACTTGGAAGAGATCTTCGTAAAACAGTCCTTGGTTTAAATATAGCGTCTGAATTACTTGCTGCAGGAGTTTCTTCTTCCGAGGTTGAGGTATCTTCATTGTAGTAGGGTTGATATTTGGTTCTTCGTCTACTTTCAGTGACTCGCTTTGCTATTGTACTGGTTTGATTGGTCGGTTTGCTTGAATACTGTTTATATGTTGGATCATCTTCATAGCGCGGTATTAACGGTAAACAGATGGTTGGCGGATTCCTTGAAAGTGCATCTGCATTTTTATTTGTCTTACCGGATTTGTGAGCTAATTCGTATTCGTATTCTAAAAGCCGTAGTTTCCATTTCACCAGGCGAGAGGTCGGATCCTTTACTGAATGTAGCCATACCAAGGGTCGATGGTCAGTGACGAGAGTAAACTTCCTACCTTAAATATACGGTCTGAAGTAATTTACGGCGTATACCATGGCAAGACACTCTTTTTCGGTGGCAGAATAATTTCTTTCCGCAGGATTTAATACTCGTGATGCATATGCCACTGGAAGATCTTTTCCAATTTCTCCTTGACTAAGTACGGCACCAACTGCTATTTCTGAGGCGTCGGTTGTTACTATAAATGGTTTGTTAAAATCAGGAAATTGTAAAATTGGCTGTTGGCATAATTCATCTCGTAATTGTTCGAAGCTTTGCTGTTGATCTTTTGTCCAATTGAAGCGGATTCCTTTTCCCAAAAGATTTGCTAACGGTTTTGCTTTCATAGAAAAATCTTGAATAAAACGACGATAATATCCGGCAAGTCCCAAAAATTGTTGAATATTCCTTTGTGATTTAGGTACTGGAAAATTTTTAACTGCGTGTAATTTCTTCGGGTCGGGTTTTACTCCTTCCGAGGAAATTATATGTCCAAGATATCCTACTTCCTTGCGTAGGAATTCGCATTTGCTTGTTTGTAATGTTAAACCATGTTCCTTAAGCCGGTTCAATAATTTTCTGACCTTAACTGCGTGTTCTTGAAGTGATGATGAATAAACCACGATGTCATCCAGGTAAACGAACAGTTCCGTGCCTTGGAGTCCAGTTAAAACTTGATCCATGAGGCGTTGAAATGTCGGTGGTGCGTTTTTTAATCCAAATGGCATTCTCGAGAATTCATAGTGTCCAAATGGTGTGGTGAAAGCAGTCTTTTCTCGGTCTTTTGGATTCATTGGTATTTGATGAAAACCATTTGCTAGATCAAAAACTGAGAAATATTTTGCTCCGCCTAAACGGTCCAAAATTTCTGTTATCTGTGGAAGAGGGTACCGGTCTCCTATTGTTTTATCGTTGAGAGCTCTGAAGTCAATTACCATGCGCCAACGTTTGTTACCGTCCGCATCTGGTTTCTTCGGTACAATCCACAGGGGTGAATTGTATGGTGACTTGGAAGGTGTTATAATACCTTCCGAAAGCATAGCACCGACTTGTTTTTGAATTTCTGCTTGATGTATGGTTGGATAACGGTATTGTCTGGTATTGATAGGAATATCATCAGTGGTGTGAATGGAGTGTTCGAAATCTGAGACCTTCCCTAATTTGTCTCCAGGTAAAAAGAAACTGTCAGGAAAATCTTTAATCAAATGTAACACGTGATTAACTTCTTCAGAGTTTAAATGATCCATGCGCAAAATTTTCTGAATTTGATTAATTCTATCTCGTTTATTGACTACCGGTGGATCATTTTGCAGGTAGTATTCTTCGTCCGATGAGCTGTTTAATTCGTAAGGAATTAAGTGTTGTGGTTCCAGATCGAATTCTACGTCCTTTGTATCGGTGTTATAGGCAAGGACTTGACACTCACCTTGTCTATTCGTTACAGCTGCATTACCAATGTACAATTTCTTCGGTGTTTTAATTCGTGGTAAAAAACCTTCTCTGATATTGGTATTTGCAACTCGAACGGAGATTTGTTGCATCGTTCTTCCTGGAATGCAGTGTTTTGTCTTTGAAGTGGTCTTCTGAATTTTGTCATATTCATCGAAATTCGTCAATTTCAATGGTCGAGTAGGTTTGTCCCGAAGTACAACGGTACGGTGGAAATACGATATTTCGGCCTCTTCTTGTAATAGAAATGGGCTGCCGATGAGACCGTCGATGGATATCGGTAAGTGTTTTACAACGTAAAACAATGCTGGCGTCCCGTCGAGGTGTAAGATCGTTGTACCAAGGGTTAGAATCGGTGTAGAAGAAAGTCCAGTGATCTCGATTTCATCACGTGAGGTCACTTCTGATCTTTCTCCCAAAGCTTTTAGGATGATCAGATTGACTGAGGCTCCTCCGTCAATTATAAATTCTCCTGTTCCCGTTTCCAATTCCGGGACTTTGATTCGTATTCGCGGGCTGGATACTTCCTTGACGAGCTGCCTCTCTGCTCGTTCCTCGCGAACGTTACTGTTTTTAGACGAGTTGGTTCTTGCTTGCTCACCGCCTCGTCGGTACGATGAGCGTCGTGGAAGTTTAAAGCTTTCTTTGAAGTTACTGTGTCACTGTGATAAGTTATAGCCTTCATCGGTTTTGGTGTATCGTCGTGACAAGTTAAAGCTTTCATTGATTTTGATATCTCAAAACGGGGTGATTTTGATCTTTCCCTGCAGTATTTTCGATCGTGCCCTTTAACTCCACATCTATAACAGAAGAGCCTAGCAGGATTACGGAATCTGCTATTACGTTCCCCGCTGTGTTCTCTGCTATGTTCCCTGGTAAGTTCTTCATATTCGGATGCATCTGAATGGGGCGACGGGGTTCGTGGTGTTGACCTCCGTCGGACTGGAAATGCAGATGTCCTGCAGGTTCCTCAGTTTCTTGATCCGATCCAGAATGACTTCTTCCTCTGTATCGATATCTATCGACTGGGCTTGGAGACTGAGGGTATGATACGTACCGACGTTCATGAAGTCGAGAAGAATCATTTTCACGTCTGTAATCTGACCTCGGTCTTCTATCTGGAGATTCTTCCATCGTCAAATTTCTTCGGTTTCGTTGACTTCTTTCAATCTTCATTACTGCATCGAAAGTGTCCTCCAGTGTCTTTAACTTCACATTACGTATGGCTAACCTCCATGCAACTCTCTCAGGAAGTCCATCGATGAAATTCTGTATTGTATCTTCTTCTAATTCTTCAAGGACTTCTCCTAAGTTGTTACTATAGCGATCTTTGGCCGCTGCTTGTGCGTAATACATAAGTTTGGCAGTTCGGTCGATATACTTTCGCACACTTTCGCATTCCCGAATCTTCAATCTGTCAATTTCCGATTGAAACGAAGCAAAACTTCTCCCCGGTGCAAAACGTTTCTTTAAAAGTTTCAGTAAACCCTCAATATTCGTGAATTTCGCGGCCTGAGCACAGATTCTCGCGGAACCTTTGAGTTTTGTCAGAACAATCGCGAGATATTGGGATTCAGTGTTTGGTGGAATTAAAGCTAATCCATTTGTTACTTCTTGCGCGAATGTTGATAAGGAAGGGTTTTCCCCGTCAAATGATAAAATGCCTTGTGTTGTGTGTTGTATGCAATTTTGAATGGCTATCCAATTCATGGAACGAGACATAGACAAATTTTCGGCATCAGAATTACTCATATTACCGATACTATTTGCTGTGGCCATCTCTTAGCCTTTAATTGACCTTTCTAACTCGAAACAAAAATTATAAAACAATGGTGAGTATCCCACCGCTGTCACCAGTTTGTTACGAGCCGGGCTGGTTTCTAGAACGTGGCCGGCGAGCGTTATGGAATAGACGCGACGAGACGTTAGTTTCGTCACTTCCTTGACCTAACTGTAGCAGGGGGTATCGTACGTCAACAGTAGTGGGAATTGAAAATTCTAGAAAATCTATCCTATGGAGGGAGTAAAAATGCTGTATGAAAGACAGTTGGAAACGGCTGGAATTACGTGGCAAGCAAGACCCTCGCTTTCGAGTTTTCCTTATTACATGGGGTCGAAAGTGTAGCTATCCGCGGGCCCTAGACCAGAGGCCAAGGGCTATATGTATATCGTATCCTGTTTACGTTTGAAAAAGGGGACTAAGCGTCTGGGTGCCGCCAATTTTGAAAGCATCATATCAATATGATGTTTCATTTTAAGGGGGGAGATGTTACGTATGAATCGTATGATTCTCATGAAAATCTCTCATCGTGGAATTTTCTCTTGGCGACACCCAGACGCTTAGTCCCCTTTTTTAAGCGTAAACAGGATACGATATACATACAGCCCTTGGCCTCTGGTCTAGGGCCCGCGGATAGCTACACTTTCGACCCCATGTAATAAGGAAAACTCGAAAGCGAGGGTCTTGCTTGCCACGTAATTCCAGCCGTTTCCAACTGTCTTTCATACAGCATTTTTACTCCCTCCATAGGATAGATTTTCTAGAATTTTCAATTCCCACTACTGTTGACGTACGATACCCCCTGCTACAGTTAGGTCAAGGAAGTGACGAAACTAACGTCTCGTCGCGTCTATTCCATAACGCTCGCCGGCCACGTTCTAGAAACCAGCCCGGCTCGTAACACTATTTTACTGTTTGGTCACCAAAAGGAATGATTGTCGACAAAATTGCACGAAATGACCGCTTATGGTCCGAAAAAATGGAGGAAAAGCTTACGGTTTTTTATCACGAATGCCTTCTGCGCGAAATCGTCGATTCCCGTAAAGCACGCAATCTTCCAATTCGCGAACCATCGCATATTTAAGAAGCACAACGAGTGTACTTCGAACAAAAAAAATTAATGGTTTCCAAATAACAAATCAGCGCCATTGTCTTTTTTAATCTTTGCATGTTAAAATTAAGAAGAACATTTTTTTATTTCTATCCCGTATTGCTCTGTTTGATGAAATTTTCTTTCAGGTATCATGTAAATACTTCTATATATATGTATCCACAAAAAGCATCGAAAATGCAAAGCTATGGGCCAAGTACAAGAGAATGTTACATTGGAATAGCTTGCTCATTAACATAAACTGCATTTTACACAGGATTTGAAATCAATCAAATGTGAGCAAGTACAAATTATTCTAGACCAACGACACAATACTATCGCTAAGTAAATATATACAATTAACTAAATTTCCCAAAATATGGTGTCTTCTCATTTAATGACTAAATCTGTTTACTGCTCTATTAAATGTACTTGGTGGCCCGCTTTTTACGAAGCTTGATGTCAAAAATGTAACGTAACAAACATTTCTAATTTAATATGTTAACAATCTGGATGTGTGTGAGTGGAAATTACATATACATGTTGTAGTGTATTTCAACAATTGATGTTAAAATAAATTAAAAAGGAACGACGTGAGATATTTAAAGGACTTTCATTCTAAACAGTAAGAAGCCCACTTTATACTGTGTTTTATCAACTTTCTTTCAATGTCGCACATTCCCAACTATTTAAGCTTAGGGAAGTTGATACTACAGGTATTTTTTACCATCTAACCTTCGTAAAAAGTGGGCCACCCAGTACATTTAGTCGAGCACTAAACAGATTTATTAATTAAATGAGGAGACATCATTTTTTGGGAAATTTAGTTAATTTAATATATTTACTTAGCGATAGCATCGTGTGGATGCTGTACAATGATTTGTGCTTGTTCGCATTTGTTCAATTACAAATACATCGTATAATCAAGTTTATGTTAACGAGAAAGCTATTCCAAAGTCACATCCTCTTGTACTTGGCCCATAGCTTTGCATTTTCGATGCTTTTTACTGATTCGTATTTTCTCCGCACCCGTCGCTGAAGTCACACATGCCTCGAACGAATCGTACCCAACGCCCTTGACGTTCATATTTTCTGCCAAACTGAGAAATTCATTTCGTGCAATATCAGTGTTCTGTTAATTACATCGTTAAGGGGTTATATACAGTTAAGAGACGCAAAAAAAGCGATTTTTCAAGAATTTTTCCTGAAAAGACAGTTAAATTGATTAATGTAAAATTTTGTACACATATTGAGATAACTTTTAACTGTATTTTAACATTTTCTATTTGTAAAAATAATAATTTTGAGAGCTGTTATAGCTGATCTCCAGAAGCTTCTCTAAAAAAAAAGCGCTTTGCGGTGACCACGATATCTCGGGACTGAATCTTTTAAAATGAAAAAACCAAACGGATTTCGTTAAAGTAACGTATAATCTAGTAATTAATCGAAGGAATAAACAAAATAAAAGTTTTTGACAAAATGGCAGTTTCTAAAAAAAAATCGATTTTTCACAAAAATTTTTGCCTTAAATTGTTCATAAAACAAAAAATATTAATCGGTGAAAAGAAACCTTCGATTAGTTACTAAAAATATAGTCAACAAGCTTGTGTTAAACTGTGAGACTGATCGGACCAGCCGTTTTCGAGAAATCGTGGTCACCGCCTTTGAAAACACAGTTTGGAGAAAAACGCATTCAAAGTTTGACAGGCCGGTAATAGAAACTGTAGTAAAGGCAACTTCAAATTATTTAGTAACAACAATCAAAGTCGGAAAAATTAAATTTGAATGTAATTGAGCCAACACCAATTTCAGTTATCCAAATATCAACAACTTAAATTTATTATTCTTGGCTTATTAAACGGTGTATAAAATAAAGAATTTTAATCAGATATTCAAAAAACAAAAGAAGAAAATAAGAACATAGCATCAAAACAAGAGATTAATTTTTTTTTTAATAAAATCTTGACATTTCATTTACCCTTCATCCAGTTAATAACTCTATAAATCAAATTTCGGTAAGTCAGCATGACGTTTCGGTACGTGATTTGGTCCATCTCCATATGCAAAATCCATAATGTTCATAAAATTATAACCTAAAATTATAATCAAAAATTGAATATGAAAACTATTTTGTTTATCTATGTCAATTATCGGAAACTATCAAATCATCAGATTATCTATGTACTGAAATAGTTATTATTTATATTTACTTACAGGACAAGTGGTTAAATAAAAAATTCCTCCTAATAAATTTATGTATCGACTACATGTTATATGCTATTCCACGTGCGATCAGCCCTAGTTGTTGTGGGTCAATGTCATCGTAATAACAAGTATTGGTGTGAGAGAGAACGAAATATCAAAACCCCGGGAATATTTGAAATGCCGTAATGCCTTATGTTGAAACTCTAACAGACTATTTGTAAATTAATTTTATTTATCGAGCTATATTATGTGCGTAATTTATAACAGATTTTACTATACAACAAAAATATTATCAAGAGACAAGGTCTTGTCTCGGGCCAAGTACGAGAGAAGACTCTTGACTCTATTCCGGAAAGATTAGATCGGGGTTTTCGGGGTATTCAAACGACATGAAAGCGGCATATTTCCTCAAAAGTGCGATGATATTCTTAGAGGCAGCGTCGAGACGAGTCGATTGAGACTAATTACAAAAACATTGGTCCACCCAGTAACGAGATATTTGATGTCAAAAGTACGTCTTTTTTATGTAATAAGTCGTCTGCTTCGTCTTTTCCAGTGTCACACTTTCGACTATGCGAGTTCTGTCGGTGTCAAACCGAACTAACAGATTTTCATACCATGCGACGATAATTTTTCTGTCGGTAGTGTAGATTTTTATATGTAATCTGTTGGAGACATGCAGGAAAAATCAAGAAACAAGGTCTTGTCTCTGGCCAAGTACAATCAACAGCATAAATGATTTCACTGCGGGGAACGGGGGGCGCGCGGGTATCCACAACTGTTAATGCTTGTTTCACCTAGGTGATTTTCGTGCCCTCTCTTTCTAATAATTCGTTTCTCTCTCTGACGTGTGTCGCAACATAGTAACAAGTGATAACAACTACTTCATCTCTTTCTTTTCATCGCTCCGCCGCACTCATTCTATCGAGGCACACGGCCTTAGGCCGGACAGGCACGTGTGAGAGCGCGATCGTCGATCGAGGAAGGCATCAAACGCGGTTTTCGCTATGGTTCGAATTTTTCTCGCATAAGAGCCGCTCTTTCCTTCCTTCCGTCTGTCACGCTTGCACTCCCATCGCGACTCACTGACGAATGGCCGAGCACAGGTGTGTTGGTGCGCCTTCGTCGATCGCGATCGTTCATTCATTTCTTCAGGACATTTCGAATTATTTTATGGTACATTTAATATTTCTTGCTAATTTTTTATCGTATCATAGATTTTCAATAAATTGATATAGTATGACAATTATATGTTTTTCAATTATTTATTTAAAGTTACAATATTGTCTGGGTAACTAAGGCATAAATTTCGCGAAATATTGAATCATGGGGATATACATAACTTGAAATGAATGATTAAGAAACATCTAATTATTATTCCATTTCTATTTAATTAAAATTCAGCGGCACTGTGGGATCAAATATTGGACATAAGTGTTAAATGCCCGATAAAATGATTAGAAAAATGTTTCGAATAATATGAAAGAATCGCCGCGACCGGCAAAGACACACCGTCGCACTTGCTCTCGACGATCGTATTGCGAGCACTGCGAACGCAACAGACAGAACGAAGAAAAGAAAGGCTCTTATGCAAGACAAATTCGGACGATGATGAATTCCGCATTGATACCTTCCTCGTCGTCAAACGTTCTATCACACATGCTTGGTCGGCCCACGTTCGTGTGTTTCGCTAGCGCGAGCGCGACGGAGTGACGGAAAGATAGAGACAAAGTATGCAGTCGAATGCAGTGTTGTTGATATCCCGAGCCATGGTACGCCACAGAGAGAACGATAATTATACGAAAGAGGGAGGAAGAAAGACACCTCCCTGATGCACGCATTAGTACGGAGTTCAGAAAATATCAAACTGTTATCAATAATTTATAAATTTAATATAATGGTTGCATAAATTGTTGTAAAAAGGTATTTAGTTTCTAGAACTTCGATACATGTCAAAGCGTCTCTTTAAATTTCTACAAACTTTTTTTTTAGTACATAATCAAATTGTTCTGTAAACAGGTCTTCCATGATGAAGTAAGCAAATTTTTGGGTCCGTCCGAAACGTGTAGGTGTCCGTACTGTTAACAAATCTTTGTTATATGTTTTGCACTGAAACTTTACTATCTCGGATATCGAATCTCTAAATTGTTCCGTATCTGTTTATAACAGTGTTATGATATTACCTACCTATACATTTTAACAATGAAATTAGAATATTTTTCTGCAGATATGTATACTGCAAAATTAGATCAGAAGATGCCACGGTAATAAAAAAAATTCATGATTTCAAAAAAACTATTTTTTCTTCAAATACATTGTTGAAGTATAGGTACGTTTAGAAGACACGATGACGATGTTGTACGTAAATTGAAAAACATTTTCAAGGATATACATAGGACTATATTGAAGTTCTAAAAGTTTAGAAATCAAAAGCATTCTTCAACAATTCATGCAAACAATTATTTAAAATTTAGATATTTTTACTCAGATAGTTTTTGTGTAATTAAACCGTTTTTGTACACTTCTATGTTTATTATAATTGTTTAATTAAGAATTTAAAAACCAAACGTATACAAATCCTGCACTATCTTGCAATAGTTAAATGTTTATTATTTCGGTAATTGCTTCAAATGTATTTCCTTTTTCAATATTACCCCCAATATATGCAAGTTATTAAACAATGTCTAACATGCTGCAAGAACCTTGTACACTTGATCTGAAACGCACCTATACATTGAAATTTTCCTGGCTCCTGAAGAATCTCTGATTTTTTTGTATCACTTCTTCAAAAAACATTTTGAAATTTTATAAATACACAATTCTTATTACTATATTTCTTTAAAGGAAATAACGTTTAAAGGAAAATTTGGTATATTCCTTCATATCATCGTATATCATCATCATATCACCATATTAATCAGATCCGTTTATTCCATTACTTTCCGACATTCTGTTATCCCTTCTTTCCTGTATTCCCTTATTTATTCCCCTGATTTCTTTATTCCCTTATGTCTTTAAAAACAAGTATTTTAATAAAAGCAATACTACACTTAACAATATTCTACGAATGAAGTGAAATCAGCAAAAAGCATCGAAAATGCAAAGGTATAGGCCAAGTACAAGAGAATGTGACTTTGGAATAGCTTTCTCGTTAACATAAACTTCATTATGCAAAGTATTTGAAATCGAACAAATGCGAGCAAGTACAAATGATTGTACAGCATCGACACGATGCTATCGCTAAGTAAATATATTAAATTAACTAAATTTCCCAAAAAATGATTTCTCCTCATTTAATGAATAAATCTGTTTATTGCTCGATTAAATGTACTTGGTGGCCCGCTTTTTAAGAAGCTTGATGTCCAAAATGTAACGTTACTTTTTACGAAGGTTCGATGGTGAAAAATAAGCCTTAATAGTTCGGGATGTTCGACATTAAAAAAGAGTTGTTAAAACACAGTATAAAGCGGCCTTCTTATTGTGTTGAATGAAAATCCTCTAAATATCGCATGAAGTTTCCTTTTAATTTACGTTATCATCAATCGTTGAAACACATGGCAATATGCATGTGTAATTTTCTCTCAGGCACATCCAGATTGTTAACTTGTTAAATTTTTCCACTCAGATGCATCCGGATTGTTAATTTATAAATGAGTACAAATATCTGTAACGTTACATTTTGGACATCAAGCTTCGTAAAAAGCGGGCCACCAAGTACATTTAATCGAGCAATAAACAGATTTATTCATTAAATGAGGAGAAATCATTTTTTGGGAAATTTAGTTAATTTAATATATTTACTTAGCGATAGCATCGTGTCGATGCTGTACAATCATTTGTACTTGCTCGCATTTGTTCGATTTCAAATACTTTGTATAATGAAGTTTATGTTAACGAGAAAGCTATTCCAAAGTCACATTCTCTTGTACTTGGCCTATACCTTTGCATTTTCGATGCTTTTTGCTGATACAATATTAGATAAAGAACAGAATTTGAATAAAAGATTATTGTATGAAACATTTCATATTATTAGTAATGAGACAGTAAATGAGAGAACAGAAAGACATGAAGTAGGTGATTATTATAACAAAATCATCAAACTATTTGTAAGATGAATTGTTTAGTTCGACCGAGATAGAACATAAATGATACTTCATTTTCTACTCTTATTTATGTTCAATTTAATAACATCTCTTGATCGTAATCTACCATTTCTTGTTTCGAATATTTCTCAAGTTTTTTGTCTCAGTGTTTGTATTGTATAGTAAAATCTGTTATAAATTTCGCACATAATATAGCTCGCGGCGCCCAAACCATACCGTGTACTAGAAAAGTGGGGATACACACCTTTAAGGTGGAACCACATGAATTCGCGGATAATATTATGGTGGATCCGCAACAGAAGGAGAGAATAGTTTAGAAGATTATTATGCTGATGTGCTTTCTGATGTTCCTGACGATTGTGAATTAGAAGAGACAAGTGGAAATGATGCAGAATCTGTAGATTCAGATAGTATTACTGGAGTGCGAAAAAAACGACGGGTCCTGCCTTTACCGAGTTCTTCTGACGAAAGCGACGAAGGAATGCATTCAGACTGGATAGAATTTGATAAAACAGCGAATAATAATGAAGCTTTTAGGGGCATTCCGAGTCCTACTGTGTTGCCAACAAATACAAGTATGGTCGATGAATTCGCAGATATGTTTATTAGAAACGATTTATTTGAATTTATTGCCACGGAAACAAACAGATACCACGCACAGAATTTTGGCAAGTATAAAGAGCAAAAAAAAAGTGCCAAATGGTTCGATGTAACGGTGGCAGAGCTGAAAAAGTGGTTTGCACTAATAATTATAATGGGACTTGTAAAAAAACCAAGAATGGAGGATTACTGGTCCACAAATCCACTGATAGAGACTCCAATATTTTCCAAGACAATGAGCCGCAATAGATTCAGGCAAATATTGACATTCATTCATTTTGCAAACAATGCTAACACGTCTACCAATGGTAACCGACTCTTCAAAGTACAATACCTAGTCGACTATTTCTCAAAAAAATTTGAAAAAAATTTCAATGTTTCACAAAACATTTGTATTGACGAAGGTATGATACCGTGGCGCGGAAGGCTTAACTTTGAAACTTATAATCCATCCAAAATTACGAAATATGGTATCCTTATTCGAATGCTATGCGATTCTGCTACTGGATATATGTATTTCGAGTTTTAAACTTTATTGTGGCGTTGGACAAAGTTTAAACACCACGGTAATGGAATTATTGAGACGTTCTTTTAGAAAATGGCACCATCTCTATATGGACAATCTGTACAATAGTGTTGCCCTCGCAAAAGAACTACTTTTGAAACAAATCCGAGTGTGTGGAACAACAAGGCGTGACTGAGGACTACCAGATTCTTTAACAAATGCGAAATTGAAAAGATCGGAATCTTTGTTTAAGCGACAAGGAGAAATACTTTTGCAGTTGTGGCAAACCTTGAAAAACAGAGTTATCCGAATGATATCTACAATTCACAATGCCGAATTTGTGGACACTGGAAAGATTTGTAGAAAAACTGGTCGAGCGATTAAAAAACCCCGATGTATTTTTGATTATAATCAGCATATGAAAGGAGTGAATCGAGCTGATCAATATCTAAGTTATTACCCTATACTCAAAAAGACTCTAAAGTGGTCTAAAAAGGTTTCATTGTATCTTTTTAACTGCGGTTTGTTCAATGCTTTTAAAGTATATAGACATATGAACCGACGTTGTGGTAAAACTCTGGCATTTCGTGATTTCCTGCTGCGTGTAGCAAGATATTGGATACAAGACAGAGCCATCGAAGAGAATTTTACAAATCTTACAACATCGACTCATCATCATCAGGATCCAGTTCACAAACTTTCTGGAAATTTAAAACACCACCAATTGATTCCAATTAGTCCAACTAATAATCATAAAAGAAGAAGATGTCACGTATGCTATTCACACCGTAAGAGAAAAGCCACGAGATTCATGTGTAAAACTTGCAAAGTTGCATTAAACTTGGGGAATTGTTTTGCTACATATCATCAAAAAGAGAAATATTAAATAAATGCGGAATTTAGTTAAATGGAGTTATTTTATAAAAAGTAGTTAATTTTATTATGTTGTCATGAATTTTGTTTTATATTTGTACGTTTCAATAATTATCACACAAAGGGAAAATATTGTTGTATAATAATGTTGATTACTAATTTATAATAATAATGTTAATTGTTTCATGAAGTTACGTAAAGTTTTTTCAAGCCAAGAAATGTTTACAAATTGTACGAACGGCAAAGTGTTTCTTCCAAAATGTTACCGGCCACTGGCGACGTTTCACTGCGCGAACATGCGGTTGTGAAAGTGTTAAGATAAGTTTTTAATCAATTTTTGATTGGTACATGAATCCAAATTTTGATACGTGTAACAGTTTGAATTCTATTGTACAAGAATCCCAATACTGGAATAATAATGTTCGTGCGCATAAAGCAAAATCGACAAATAATCCACATATTGATCTAAAATTTCGAAAAACGTTGCGATACTCTTATCAAAAATAATCAAAACATTCGAGAAATCTATATTCTCCCAAACAAGAGAAATATCGTAATTTCTGTAGTTTATTTAAGGGCTTATATACAGTTATAATTTTCAAAAAATCAATTTTTTTTATTTCATTTTCGTAATGTATATACATTTAAGTACACACACAGAAAATTTCAAGTCATTTCGGCGATTATTGTCCAAGTTACATGCATATTTGTAAAGACGTGTCAGAGCGTTTGAAAGTACATAGTTGGTCTACACCGAAAAAATTATTAGTTCCCCTTAATTAGTTCCGGCAACTAGATACAGTTGTTGATATTTAAATAACTAAATAATTTATTCTTGACCGACTTTGTTATTAAACTTAAATTTATTCTTCTTGGCTTATTAAACGGTTTATAAAATAAAGAATTTTAATCAGATATTCAAAAAACAAAAGAAGAAAATAAGAACATAGCATCAAAACATGATTAATTTTATTTTTTTAATAAAATCTTTTGACATTTCATTTACCCTTCATCCAGTTAATAACTCTATAAATCAAATTTCGGTAAGTCAGCATGACGTTTCGGTACCTGATTTGGTCCATCTTCATATGCAAAATCCATAATGTTCATAAAATTATAACCTAAAATTATAATCAAAAATTGAATATGAAAACTATTTTGTTTATCTATGTCAATTATCGGAAACTATCAAATCATCAGATTATCTATGTACTGAAATAGTTATTATTTATATTTACTTACAGGACGAGTGGTTAAATGAAAAATTCCTCCTAATAAATTTATGTATCGACTACATGTTATATGCTATTCCACGTGCGATCAGCCCTAGTTGTTGTGGGTCAATGTCATCGTAATAACAAGTATTGGTGTGAGAGAGAACGAAATATCAAAACCCCGGGAATATTTGAAATGCCGTAATGCCTTATGTTGAAACCCTAACAGACTATTTGTAAATTAATTTCATTTATCGAGCTATATTATGTGCGTAATTTATAACAGATTTTACTATACAACAAAAACACTGAGACAAAAATCTTGAGAAAAATTCGTAAGAAGAAACGCTAGATTACGATCAAGAGATGTTATTAAATTGAACATAAATAAGAGTAGAAAATGAAGTATCATTTACGTTCTATCTCCGTCGAACTAAACAATTCATCTTACAAATAGTTTGATGATTTTGTTATAATAATCACCTACTTCATGTCTTTTTGTTCTCTCATTTACTGTCTCATTACTAATAATATGAAATGTTTCATACAATAATCTTTTATTCAAATTCTGTTCTTTATCTAATATTGTAATCTTATCAAAATCAAAATTATGTCCAGTGTCAAAATGGTGGTGTGCAAGATCTGTAGAATTTACTTGTGCATTTTTTATGTTTAATTTGTGAGTGTTAATTCTTGTGTTAATATATTGTTTTGCCTGACCAATATATGCTTTGTTGCAGTCTTTACATGGAATTTTGTATACATGTATAACATTGGAAACTTTTTTGGATTCTATTTTATCTTTAAGACCATTGTTGAATATTGATTTATTGTCTTTAATAGTTGTATAGTAAACTCTGTGTAAATTGTACTTTTTGAATATTGATTTAATATTGTTACTAAGAAATGGAATACATGGTGAACAAAGTGTAAGTTTTTGATTATTATTTGTTTCTGAGTTGATATTTCTTTCTCTCTCAATACTTATTGTCCATTGGTGATAGTAATCATGTAATCTCTCATAAATAATTTGCTGGATAAATTGTGATGGATAACCATTCTCTATATGAACTTTCCTAACCAAACTGATGTTTTTTTCCCAAAATTGAGTATCAGATAGTCTTATGGCTCTATCTATTAGACCTTTTATTAGACCCACCTTATGTTCTTTAGGATGACAAGAATAATAATTAAGATAACGTCCAGACCATGTTTTCTTTTGGTACCAATCAGTAATTAGTTCATTATTATTATTGGGATCACGAATTATTAAAATGTCCAAAAAACTAATTCTATTATTTTCTTCTATTTCGTATGTGAATTGTAATCTAGGATGGTAGCTATTGAAAGTTTCTAATAAATGTTGAATTTTATCTTTTGGAGCGGCTA
Organism: Mimumesa dahlbomi; assembly: GCA_917499265.3. NCBI lineage: Eukaryota > Metazoa > Arthropoda > Insecta > Hymenoptera > Crabronidae > Mimumesa > Mimumesa dahlbomi. The sequence goes on along the minus strand of OU824118.1, from coordinate 142,254 downwards.
AAACTATGTCGTTGACGTATCTTATAAATAGTGGTGGGTTCAATTCAAGTTTACCAATGGAGATTGATTGCAAACTTTCCATGACTAACTCTGATAAAACTGGAGAAATGGGTGAACCCATTGGTGTACCATAAGTCTGTTTATAACACAAATTGTTAAACCTAAAATATGTAGATTCCATAATAAACCTGATACTTTCAATAAATTCCTTCTGAGGGATAGTTGTAGATTTCTTAATCTGTTTCCAACGTTTTTTTTATTGCATTAATAACTAATTCCAAAGGTATATTAGTAAAAAGTGAACTGACATCTAAAGAAAGTAGAGACAAGAGGTAGAGGGCGCATGGAGTATAGGCAGAGAGCGAGAGCAGTCGGGAAAAAGAGAGAGAAAAAAGGGGGAAAGAGAAGTATAGGAAAGGGAAGGAAGGGCGGGAGGTGTAGAGAGGGTGGTGGAGTGCAAGGAGAAGTGAAGGTGAGAACGGTGGAGCAGGAGGTGAAGAGGGAGGGAGAAGAATAGTGAAGGGGAGTGAGGTTAGGAAAGGGACGAAGGGGACCGGCGGCAAGAGACATCTAGGCGAAAGGAAGAAAGGTAGGAAGAAGGCGACATCGGGCGGAAGGAGAAGGAAGGGAGAATAAGGAGTCGGTAAAGAAGGGAGGAGAGAGTGGAGACGTGGAGAAATGGAGACGGTAGGGAATAAAGAGAAGGAAAGGGAAGGAAAAGAAGGAGGAAAGGAGAAAAACAAGGGAGAGGGGGAGACGAAGAGGAACAGGGGGAGGCCGAGCAAGGCGGAAAGAATGGGGAGGGAAAGAATGGACAGCACAGGGAGTGTCACAAGCACAGACATGGAGGAATGGCTATCGAAAAGGAAAAGGGAGGAGGAGAAAGAGGAGGAGGAGATGGAGGAAATGGGGAGAGAGGGCTTCAGAAGAAGTAAAAAGACTCTAAGGTCACCGAGGAAGGGGAGGGAGGAGACGGCAGGGGGCAAAAGTGAAGAAAGAGAAGAGGAGAGGAAGGAGTGGGAGGGAGAGAATGAAAAAGGTAAAGAGAGAGGCATTGAAGGGCTAAAGGAAGAAATGAAAAGGATGCAAACGGAATTCGAGAAGGGGGGGGAGGAGATTATGAGAAGGGTGGGAGAGCGAATTAAAAAAGAAATGGAGGGGATGAGAGAAGAGATGAGAAGAAGGGAGGAGTCATGGAAAAAAGAGAAGGAGGAGATGGAGAGAAGGATAAGAAAATTGGAGGAGGAGGTGGAAAGAAACAGGGAAGAAAGGGGGAAAGGAGGAGGCGGGGAAGGGGAAGGAAGGGGAAAGGAGGAAGAGGAGGGGAAAAAAGGAAGAAATGAGGAAGAAAGAAGACTGAGGGAGATGGAAAGATGGAGGGAGAACAAGGAAAGGGAAGAGAGAAGAAGGAATGTAGTAATAAAGGGATTGCAGAGGAAGAAAGAAGGAATGAAGGAGGAGGTGAGGGAGATTTTGGTAGAAGAATTGGGGGTGAAGGCGGAGATTGAGGAAGTGAGGGAGATAGGGGCAGGGAAGGGAGCAGAGAAGTTGAGAATGGTATGGGTAAAGATGAAAAGTGAGGAGGGAAAGAGGGAGATAATGGGGAAAAAGAAGGCACTGAGAGGAAGGAGGGAGAGGATAGAGGACGATATGACTTGGAAGGAGAGAAAAATGCAGTGGAGGTTGAGGAGGATAGCGGAGGAAGAAAGCAGGGAAGGGAAAAGGGTAAGGGTGAGTTATGCAAGGATATGGATAGAGGGAGAGTGGTGGAAATGGGACGAAGAGGGAGAGGTACTAAGGGATGTGAGAGGAAAAGAAAGAGAGAGAGTGGTGGCAGGAGAGAAAAAGGGGGAAGAAGGAGCAAAGAAGGAGAAGAAGGGGGACTAGGGAAGAGGACGGAAGGAGGAAGGAACAGGGCTAAGGAAAGGAGGGGGTGGAAGGTAGTGTGGTGGAATGTGGCGGGGCTGGCAAAGAAGGACAAGAATTTCTGGGAAAGAGTGGGAAGATGGGATGTGATAATGTTAATGGAGACATGGCTGGAGGAGGAAGGATGGGAGAGAATAAGAGGAAGGCTACCGAAGGGATATAAATGGGAAAGGCAGAACGCTAAAAGAGAAAACAAGAAAGGGAGAGCAAAGGGGGGGATGTTGGTGGAAGTGAAGAGAGAGGTAACGGAAGGGGAGGAGGTTACGATAAGGGAAAAAGGGGAGGGAGTGATGGAGGTAGGAGGGAAGATAGGGGGAGAGGAGTGGAGGGTAGTAGGGGTGTATGTAAACGGGGACATGGAGAAGAAACTGGAGATAATGAGAGAGTGGTCAGAGGCGGAAAAGAACAGGGGCGAAGTGATAATAGGAGGGGACTTCAATGCGAGGACGGGAAGGAAGGGAGGAGGATGGGAGGAAGAAGGAGAGGAAAGAGGGAGAGAGTCAAAGGACGAAGAGGTGAACGGGGAGGGAAAGAAGTTGCTAAAGTGGCTAGATGAGCAAGGATGGAGGATATGGAATGGAGGGGTAAAGGGGGATAGGGAGGGGGAGTACACGTACACAGGGGCCAGGGGGGAGACGGTAATTGATTATATATTGGGAGAACAGAGGTTAGAAGAGAAAATAGAAAGGCTGGAGGTGGGGGAAGGAGTGGAGTCGGACCACCACCCGATAGTGGTGGAGGTAAGAGGAAGGAAGGGGTGGAAAAGGGAGAAAAGGAAGAAGGAGGCAAAGAAAGAGGCAAGAGGAAGATGGGACAGAGAAGGAACGGAGAGATTCAGGAGGGAAATAAGGGAGTTGGGGGAGGAGGATGGAACGAAGAGGAGGATGGGGGAGGAATGGAGAAGGGGGACGGAGGAGATAAAAGAGGGACTGAAGAAAGCGGAGGAAGGGGAGGGAAGGGCAAAGGGAAGGAAGAGGGGATGGTGGGACGAGGAATGCGGAAGGGAGAAGAAGGAGGCGAGGAAGAAATTAAGGGAATGGCGGGAAGGGAGAGGAGAAGTAGAAGGGTATAAGAAGGCAAGGAGAAGGTACAACAAGATATGTGAGGAAAAGAAGAGGGAGGAGGCAAAAAGGATATTGGAGGAAGCGGAGAGGGCGAGATCGGAAGGGGAAATTTGGGAGGTGGTGAATAGGGGAAGGAAGAGGAGGAAAGGAGTGAAGGAGGGAATAAAGATGGAGGAATGGAGCGAACACTTTATGAAACTATTAGGAGGGAAGGAAGGGGGGGAGACGGGAAGGGAGGAGGGGAGAATAGGTGAGGGGGCGGGGGGATAGGAAGAGAAGAAATGGAAAAAGCGATAAGGAAGCTAAAGGTAGGAAAGGCAGCGGGGATAGACGGGATCCCAAACGAGGTTTGGAAGTACGGAGGAAGGGAGGTAAAGGAGTGGCTGTGGCGGGTGTTAAATAGGATTTGGAACGGAGAAGAGTGGCCGGAGGAATGGAGAGAAGGGCTGGTGGTACCAATCGTTAAGAAGGGAGAGGGGGAGAGAGCGGGAGACTACAGAGGCGTGACGCTACTGAGCACGGGGTACAAGATATATGCGATGGTACTGGCAGAAAGGCTGAGGGGGGAAATGGAAGAGAGGAGAATGGTCCCGGAGAATCAGACGGGCTTCAGGAAAGGTATGGGTACTATAGACAATGTCTATGTGCTGAACTACCTGATAAACAGGGAAACTGAAAAGAAGGGGGGGATGGTGGTAGCGACGTTTGTGGACCTGAAGGCAGCGTTCGATTCGGTGGACAGGGAGGAATTATGGAAGGCGATGGAAGAAAGAGGGGTGAGCGAGGGACTGAGAGAGAGGGTAAAGAGGATTTATAAGGAGACTAGGAGCAGGGTAAAGGTAGGAGGAGAAACAGGGAAGGCTTTCTGGAGTGAGAAAGGCGTGAGACAGGGGTGCCCGCTGAGTCCCCTTCTGTTCAACCTGTTGACAGCGGACCTGGAAGAAGAACTGGAGAGAGGAGGGTGGGGAGGGATAAGGGTGGGAGCAGGAAAAATAAGATCGCTGTCGTACGCAGACGATACGGTGCTGTTGGCGAGGAAGGAAGAGGACATGAAGGGGATGTTAGGGACACTGGGAAGATATTTGGAGAAGAAAAAGCTGGAACTAAACGCGGATAAAACAAAGATAATGAGAATAAAGAAAGGGGGAGGGAGAAGGAAGAAGAAGGAGTGGTGGTGGAAAGGGGAAAGGATTGAGGAAGTAAGGGAATTTGTGTATCTGGGATACAGACTAGAGAGAGGGGGGAGGCAGGAAAGGCAGGCGGAGGACAGGGGAGGAAAGGCAATGGGAGCGATGCGCAAGGTGTGGGGAATAGGGAAGAGATTGTTCGGAAAGAGGATAGAGGAGAGACTATGGCTATTCGACGCTCTAGTGTGGTCGGTAGCATGCTACGGGGTGGAGATATGGGGATGGAAGGAAAGGAGAGCGATGGAGAGGGTGGAGGAGAGATTTCTGCGCTGGATACTTGGGGTGGAGTGGAGAACACCAGAGTATCTGGTTAGGGAAGAGATGGGGAGGGGGAAGCTAAGGGGGAGGGCAGGAAGAAGAGCGTGGGACTACGAGATAAGGCTGGAGGAGGGAGGAGGGAGCGGATGGGCAAGGGAGTGCTGGAAGGAAGTGAAGAAAAGGGAAGAGAAAGAAGAGGCTTTGTCGGTTTGGGAGGAAGAGAGGAGAGAATTTTTTAGAGGAAGAGGCCTGAAGATAGAGGAGGTGAGGGAATTGAGGAAAAAGGGAAAGGAAGGGTATGGGGAAATAGAGAAAAGAGGGAGGGAGCAAGAGAGAGAAGAGAGATGGGAAAGGATAAGAGAAGGAAGATACAGTAAATGGTATGGATGGGTGAAGGGGGAGGGAAGAGCGGAATACTTGAGAAAGGGGTGGGGGGAGAGTAAATGGCAAAGGGTGGCCAAGTTTAGGTTGGGAAATGAGGTGAAGGAGGGAAGATACTGGGAGAGCGAGGAGGAGAGGGTATGCAGAATATGTGGAGGAGAAGAGGAAACGTGGGAACACGTGTGGGAGAGATGTGGAGGAGGACGAGAGGAAAGAGGAGGATGGCAAGAATGGGTAAAGGAGATCCTGGCAGAAGATGGAAGGGGGGAAGGGTGGATGAGAGAAGTTGAGGAATGGAGGAGAGAAAGGGAGAGTTGGAAGAAGGAGGATAAAGGAGGGTAGAGCAAAGAAAGGAAATACAGAAAAAGTGGGAAAATAGGTAGAGTGACGGGTGAGCGAGCAAGCAAGAGAACGGAGAGAGCGGGAGAGAAAATGAGAGAAGGAAAGAAAAAGGCGAGCGAGCGAGCAAGCGACAATAGGTTAAGATAGTTTTTAAGGTAGAGCTAAGTAGAATAGGATAGGAAGAAGGAAAAAGGGAGGTGCTGTAACCCCAAGGGGATCAGCGGAATAAACAATACAATACAATACAATACAATCTAAAGAAAGTAAAATATGATCATTTGGAATACATTTTCCTTTTATATTATTGACAAAAGACCAACTATCTTTGGTAAATTTTGTGTTTTTTCCAACAATAGATTTAAGAACTGTAGCTAAATATTTGGCTATCTTATAGGTAGGCCCACCTATGGATGAGATGATATTTCTCCATGGTATATTTTCTTTATGTATTTTAGGAAGACCATAAGCTCTTGGAGTGATTGCATTATGAATTATTAACTTTTTGTATGTGTTGTCATCTATGTATTTTTTATCTAACCAGTCTTTTGCAATTTTGTTATTTCTGTTTTGAAGAGATGTGGTATTTTCTATTTGAGATTTAATATATGTAGATTGATCATTTAATAGTTCTTCCATTTTATTAATATATGTAGTTTTATTGGTGATGACAGTGATATTACCCTTATTAGCTCTGGTTACTAATATATCTTTGTTATTATTCAGAAATTTCCTAGTTGCTTTAAACATCCTGTAGAGGTGTATCTGTATTCTGTCAAGTTTGTAATGATGCTTAATAAAATTGTATAACTTATTTACTGCACGAAATCACCAAAACTTCTTTTTGGTGATTGGTTGGAACTGATTTGATATTATCTTCCAGACAAACAAGAAATTTTAAAATCCAGTCTTTAGCATTAATATTGAAAAAAGAAAACTTTGGGCCCAAAGCTAATGTATATTTAACATCATTAGGAATCTGCTTATCACTAAGATTGATACACCATTTATCTAATTTAATCTTCCCCAATAAATCTGCAAGGATTAGTTCATTGTTTGTTTTAATTTTATTGAACTTTTGAATGCAATTATTTTTGTACCTTATGAATGCTTTTTCAAAACTTTTCTTTTGTAAATAAAAAAACCTATTTGTGTGTGTGTTGGGAAGGCAAGATAGTATCTTAATTCTATGTTCTTCTAATTGATTAATTATTTTAACTTCAGCTGTATGTAATTCACAAATTTCTAAATTGAGTATTTTTTGTTTAAACCGTTTGGTATATGAATTGAATTTTCTTACTAGAATATATTGGGATAGATCAATGTGAATCTTTAAATTTTCAATGTGTGGTGGAAACAGATTATTTCTTTTACACGCTATTAACAAATATTTTTGATTCTTTATAATTGATAGCTTATTTGACAGATTGGCATATGTTTTTAATAATGTAGTGATGCTATGTCCAAAATTCATTGTAATAAATTCAAAAAAGGAACCTTTGGAAGCCATCTTAATTTAAATAACTAAATAATTTATTCTTGACCGACTTTGTTATTAAACTTAAATTTATTCTTCTTGGCTTATTAAACGGTCTATAAAATAAAGAATTTTAATCAGATACTCAAAAAACAAAAGAAGAAAATAAGAACATAGCATCAAAACATGAGATTAATTTTTTTTTTTTAATAAAATCTTTTGACATTTCATTTACCCTTCATCCAGTTAATAACTCTATAAATCAAATTTCGGTAAGTCAGCATGACGTTTCGGTACCTGATTTGGTCCATCTCCATATGCAAAATCCATAATGTTCATAAAATTATAACCTAAAATTATAATCAAAATTTGAATATGCAAACTATTTTGTTTATCTATGTCAATTATCGGAAACTATCAAATCATCAGATTATCTATGTACTGAAATAGTTATTATTTATATTTACTTACAGGACAAGTGGTTAAATAAAAAATTCCTCCTAATAAATTTATGTATCGACTACATGTTATATGCTATTCCACGTGCGATCAGCCCTAGATGTTGTGGGTCAATTTCATCGTAATAACAAGTATTGGTGTGAGAGAGAACAAAATATCAAAACCCCGGGAATATTTGAAATGCCGTAATGCCTTATGTTGAAACCCTAACAGACTATTTGTAAATTAATTTTATTTATCGAGCTATATTATGTGCGTAATTTATAACAGATTTTACTATACAACAAAAATATTATACAATATTAGATAAAGAACAGAATTTGAATAAAAGATTATTGTATGAAACATTTCATATTATTAGTAATGAGACAGTAAATGAGAGAACAAAAAGACATGAAGTAGGTGATTATTATAACAAAATCATCAAACTATTTGTAAGATGAATTGTTTAGTTCGACGGAGATAGAACGTAAATGATACTTCATTTTCTACTCTTATTTATGTTCAATTTAATAACATCTCTTGATCGTAATCTAGCGTTTCTTCTTACGAATTTTTCTCAAGATTTTTGTCTCAGTGTTTTTGTTGTATAGTAAAATCTGTTATAAATTACGCACATAATATAGCTCGATAAATGAAATTAATTTACAAATAGTCTGTTAGGGTTTCAACATAAGGCATTACGGCATTTCAAATATTCCCGGGGTTTTGATATTTCGTTCTCTCTCACACCAATACTTGTTATTACGATGACATTGACCCACAACAACTAGGGCTGATCGCACGTGGAATAGCATATAACATGTAGTCGATACATAAATTTATTAGGAGGAATTTTTCATTTAACCACTCGTCCTGTAAGTAAATATAAATAATAACTATTTCAGTACATAGATAATCTGATGATTTGATAGTTTCCGATAATTGACATAGATAAACAAAATAGTTTTCATATTCAATTTTTGATTATAATTTTAGGTTATAATTTTATGAACATTATGGATTTTTCATATGAAGATGGACCAAATCAGGTACCGAAACGTCATGCTGACTTACCGAAATTTGATTTATAGAGTTATTAACTGGATGAAGGGTAAATGAAATGTCAAAAGATTTTATTAAAAAAAAAAAATTAATCATGTTTTGATGCTATGTTCTTATTTTCTTCTTTTGTTTTTTGAATATCTGATTAAAATTCTTTATTTTATAAACCGTTTAATAAGCCAAGAAGAATAAATTTAAGTTTAATAACAAAGTCGGTCAAGAATAAATTATTTAGTTATTTAAATATCAACAACTGTATCTAGTTGCCGGAACTAATTAAGGGGAACTAATAATTTTTTCGGTGTAGACCAACTATGTACTTTCAAACGCTCTGACACGTCTTTACAAATATGCATGTAACTTGGACAATAATCGCCGAAATGACTTGAAATTTTCTGTGTGTGTACTTAAATGTATATACATTACGAAAATGAAATAAAAAAAATTGATTTTTTGAAAATTATAACTGTATATAAGCCCTTAAATAAACTACAGAAATTACGATATTTCTCTTGTTTGGGAGAATATAGATTTCTCGAATGTTTTGATTATTTTTGATAAGAGTATCGCAACGTTTTTCGAAATTTTAGATCAATATGTGGATTATTTGTCGATTTTGCTTTATGCGCACGAACATTATTATTCCAGTATTGGGATTCTTGTACAATAGAATTCAAACTGTTACACGTATCAAAATTTGGATTCATGTACCAATAAAAAATTGATTAAAAACTTATCTTAACACTTTCACAACCGCATGTTCGCGCAGTGAAACGTCGCCAGTGGCCGGTAACATTTTGGAAGAAACACTTTGCCGTCCGTACAATTTGTAAACATTTCTTGGCTTGAAAAAACTTTACGTAACTTCATGAAACAATTAACATTATTATTATAAATTAGTAATCAACATTATTATACAACAATATTTTCCCTTTGTGTGATAATTATTGAAACGTACAAATATAAAACAAAATTCATGACAACATAATAAAATTAACTACTTTTTATAAAATAACTCCATTTAACTAAATTCCGCATTTATTTAATATTTCTCTTTTTGATGATATGTAGCAAAACAATTCCCCAAGTTTAATGCAACTTTGCAAGTTTTACACATGAATCTCGTGGCTTTTCTCTTACGGTGTGAATAGCATACGTGACATCTTCTTCTTTTATGATTATTAGTTGGACTAATTGGAATCAATTGGTGGTGTTTTAAATTTCCAGAAAGTTTGTGAACTGGATCCTGATGATGATGAGTCGATGTTGTAAGATTTGTAAAATTCTCTTCGATGGCTCTGTCTTGTATCCAATATCTTGCTACACGCAGCAGGAAATCACGAAATGCCAGAGTTTTACCACAACGTCGGTTCATATGTCTATATACTTTAAAAGCATTGAACAAACCGCAGTTAAAAAGATACAATGAAACCTTTTTAGACCACTTTAGAGTCTTTTTGAGTATAGGGTAATAACTTAGATATTGATCAGCTCGATTCACTCCTTTCATATGCTGATTATAATCAAAAATACATCGGGGTTTTTTAATCGCTCGACCAGTTTTTCTACAAATCTTTCCAGTGTCCACAAATTCGGCATTGTGAATTGTAGATATCATTCGGATAACTCTGTTTTTCAAGGTTTGCCACAACTGCAAAAGTATTTCTCCTTGTCGCTTAAACAAAGATTCCGATCTTTTCAATTTCGCATTTGTTAAAGAATCTGGTAGTCCTCAGTCACGCCTTGTTGTTCCACACACTCGGATTTGTTTCAAAAGTAGTTCTTTTGCGAGGGCAACACTATTGTACAGATTGTCCATATAGAGATGGTGCCATTTTCTAAAAGAACGTCTCAATAATTCCATTACCGTGGTGTTTAAACTTTGTCCAACGCCACAATAAAGTTTAAAACTCGAAATACATATATCCAGTAGCAGAATCGCATAGCATTCGAATAAGGATACCATATTTCGTAATTTTGGATGGATTATAAGTTTCAAAGTTAAGCCTTCCGCGCCACGGTATCATACCTTCGTCAATACAAATGTTTTGTGAAACATTGAAATTTTTTTCAAATTTTTTTGAGAAATAGTCGACTAGGTATTGTACTTTGAAGAGTCGGTTACCATTGGTAGACGTGTTAGCATTGTTTGCAAAATGAATGAATGTCAATATTTGCCTGAATCTATTGCGGCTCATTGTCTTGGAAAATATTGGAGTCTCTATCAGTGGATTTGTGGACCAGTAATCCTCCATTCTTGGTTTTTTTACAAGTCCCATTATAATTATTAGTGCAAACCACTTTTTCAGCTCTGCCACCGTTACATCGAACCATTTGGCACTTTTTTTTTGCTCTTTATACTTGCCAAAATTCTGTGCGTGGTATCTGTTTGTTTCCGTGGCAATAAATTCAAATAAATCGTTTCTAATAAACATATCTGCGAATTCATCGACCATACTTGTATTTGTTGGCAACACAGTAGGACTCGGAATGCCCCTAAAAGCTTCATTATTATTCGCTGTTTTATCAAATTCTATCCAGTCTGAATGCATTCCTTCGTCGCTTTCGTCAGAAGAACTCGGTAAAGGCAGGACCCGTCGTTTTTTTCGCACTCCAGTAATACTATCTGAATCTACAGATTCTGCATCATTTCCACTTGTCTCTTCTAATTCACAATCGTCAGGAACATCAGAAAGCACATCAGCATAATAATCTTCTAAACTATTCTCTCCTTCTGTTGCGGATCCACCATAATATTATCCGCGAATTCATGTGGTTCCACCTTAAAGGTGTGTATCCCCACTTTTCTAGTACACGGCATGGTTTGGGCGCCGCGAGACTCGCGGAGCTCTCTCTGGATTGAGCTCTAACCGAGCGAGCACGTGTTGTGATCATTGAACATATTATAGCGTACCTTGAAAACGTGCTCGCTATAATTAGTCTAGTCCGAAAGCCGAATAGTTACTAAGTCTCTTAAAATAGATGTATCATTGGAGCGGTATTATCATATTGTGAGTGCGAGTGTGAGCGGCCACGTGGCGTTTCTCAAAATATATGTGTTCGTAAGTAAGACATCCTTTGTTAACTTTGATTCTCCGGTATTAGATTAAGTGAAATTTTATGTCGATTCGACACGAGGTCGAAACACCTTCGTTATCCATTATGATTAGGGAATATTTTCACAATGTTACTGAAATTATATACCGAACTACAATGTGACGTTCTGAAAACAAGCCTTCGTCCAGAAATTATTTTATCGTATTCGTGCAACATTCTCAGAAGCAACATACCTTGTTGCTTATCACTAAGCAAAATTGAAACGTATTTCGTGAAAAAGTATTCAGTCTCTAGCGATAGTATTCAGCCCCTCCGAAGCGCTTCGAAATAGACTCTTTAGTAGTCAAAATGTTTCGCGTAATAAAATTTTGAATCATTTAAGCATCTAACGTTTTAAAAAAGTTTTGCAATTGGCTTTCCAATGGTACCACGTTGGAGTCACCGGCCAATAACGACTGGCCTACCAATGACACCACGTGAGTGTCACCGGCCAATAACGACTTGCCTACCAATGACACCACATGTGTGTCACCGGTATACAACGACTTGCCTGCCTATGACACCACATAGGTGTCAGCGGTTGTGAAAGTGTTAATGAGCACAGTTTTGTACACGAGTTCATTGGAAACATTCTCAATAAATTCTGTTCCAAAGACATCAAATGTTTACCATTCATCCGCTGAATGTTTCGTGTTGTTGAGGATAGGCCCTTAATAATTGCTGCCCATGCGAACCGACCCTAGTGGTTAACCACGCTCTCCTAGGTACCGCGCGTTTAGGCGCGCAGTCTGTTTGCGGCGCCCATATTGTGTAAATGTAAATACGAGGAGAACAAACGATTTATATCAAGTAGGTCGTTCTGTACGTTTATTGAGCTGCACAACCCGCCGCTCCCACTCAGACATACATAAATCTAACACGTGTTAATACATATATTTTTTATACAGTAATAACGACAAAAATTAATTTAGTTATTAGATCTTTCGTTGCAAAATATTACAGATTGTCTCAAAGTTAACATTCGGAGTTCACCGAATAGATTGAACCTTTTTCCAGACAAGAGTACTTGATAAAAAAATAAAAGACTTACGAAATGTTCGTTCGAATCTAATAATTTAGATTAAAAAATTAAATCCCGACAATTTCCGAACTCGTAATTTCTCGTCAGCGAAGTCCCGCGTGTAAAATTATTATCCTCTACTTTCCCCTTACTTTTGTTCACTAGAAATCATCAGTATAACCTTTGCGACACGACTAATGCAACTTTCGATGCAATCACGCACCATCACAATGGCAATCGCATAACTACTAAATCATTAATAACGGACGTTAAAAAGTTTCAGTATTCTTTACTCGTTCGCTGTACGTGTCAATGAAGTACATCTATTTGTAATACGATGTTAACAAGATGACTTTTCTCTTGTGCCGTGTATGCGAAATCATTGAAACGTGTATTCACAGAAAGAAGTCGTAACAAGCCAGTCGATACTTTCATAATACTCATTTAATGGCTTCTTATTAAATATCCCACTGAGCGAGGGAAGACGTGAATTCCGTATTACGATATAAAACCAGTGAAAGTTTCAAAGGAGATGAACTATATTTTTGTCCGTCGGATTCACTGCGGGGATGTTAGTTACGTTAAACTTTCCGTCGTTCGACTGTTAATCACTCTTAAATTGTTTACACGGCTCACGGAAGTAACGGCCCATTGGATCTTCGGGGCTCACTCACCGGAAGAAAACTTAAGTGAATTACGTACGAGAAGTGCGGTATAATTAGTAGCAGTTCAAGAAGTTTCATCTAATTAAAGGCTTACCGAAGTTTCCTCCGACGACGTGGACTTTTTCGAACCTGTTCGAAGCCGAATAAAATGGTAGCATAAATGCCAATTCCAAGTTAATACCGTTTTGGCGTTTGAATGCAGGCAACTGCAGCTTTTGCAATTTGTGCAGTATAATCTGCCGTGTCAATAGATATTTTGTATTTTTTCATGGAATCAATTGTAATCTTTTTTTTACTGATAATGATGAATTGACACAAATTGAGAATTTTCTCGAGAAAAAGAACACCTGCTCCCGATATCGAAAAGGAATTGTTTATTAGACTTGTAATGCTTAGTGTTGAAAAACATTAATTAAAAGTTGCACTTAAAAATATAAAATCAAATACCTGAATATATGAAAATTTATTATAACTTCATGCTATAAAAATGTCGCAAAAACGTTCGTTTAATAAATCTCCCTTCTAAAGAATGAATTGTTACATAATTCTTCATGATTCCCCACATAAAAATGGTGCCAAAACATTTGAAAAAACATGAGAAATATTTATTAAGCTAAATTGGTTAGCCCTGACAGAAATTAACCAGCGATTCATTATAAATGTTTCATCAAATCATTAAAAATCCGTAAACTACATGTCTTGAACAAATTTGGAAAATTTCTTTAAAGATCAGCAATCTCGAGGGTGTACGTGTGCATGTACAAGGACCGGCTCGGATTCTGACCGATTAACCCAGAGCATATAATTAGAAGGCAGCGGAGGAGAAGGTCCTCCTACTCTACGCGCGTCTCGCTGCCAGTTTCGGGCTGCGCGACAATGATGCGCGGCAAATCATTCTAACACCGATCGTTCGATAGAGCGGATCGAAGCGCCTGATACTTTTAATACGGTGCGGCCCGAGCCTAAGGATTCGGGTGTTTTCCGCCATAGTACGGATTTTGATAAAATTTTAATATGTCGTATGTAACGTCGAAATTAGAAATCCATTTGAAGGAATTTTCAAAACATCAAATATTTTTTAAGCTACAGGCAGTCAAAGTTTTATGCATGGGTTTTTTTCATAATTTGTAACTCTCAAACCATAATTGATACAGAAATTACAAAAATACCAATTGATTCAAGAAGCTTCAAAGTTTTAGAAAAAAATTATGATTTAAATGCAACTTGTTTTTAAATAGTTGAAAAATGTTTTTAATTTTTTGAAATTAAATTTCGTTCAAAGTGCATCTTAAACTTTTTTTAAACATTTCCTTTCATCATTGTCGAAATGTTCTCTAAAAATAACTTCTAGCCGCAATTTCGCTCAATGAATAGTTTTCAAGTTAGAAATTTTTATTTACTACGGCGTTCGGGTTTTAGCCCGCGATTCCGGGCGCGCCGTAACACGTATACCTGCCGTTATTGAGAAAAAACCCTTGTTCAATGCTCACTCCGATTCTCATTTCACAGTACACCTGCAGAAAAAGATGCCTACGCATTCACATGACAACAATTAAGAAAAAAATGTTAACACAAAGACGAAATAGAGATATAATTGTACCCAAAGAATTTAAAGCATAAGAAAATAAATAATAAATGAAGTTAATAAAAGAGAATTCGGAGCTAATGTTTTCCAAAAAAGAAGAGCGGCAACTGTTCGATTTCGTCTTTGTATTAAAATTTATAGTAAATAAAAATTTGTAGTAAATAAAAATTTCTAACTTGAAAACTATTCATTGGGCGAAATTGCGGCTAGAAGTTATTTTTAGAGAACATTTCGACAATGATGAAAGAAAATGTTTAAAAAAAGTTTAAGATGCACTTTGAACGAAATTTAAGTTCAAACAAGTAAAAACATTTTTCAACTATTTAAAAACAAGTTGCATTTAAATTATAATTTTTTTCTATAACTTTGAAGCTTCTTGAATCATTTGGTATATTTGTAATTTCTGTATCAATTATGGTTTGAGAATTACAAATTATGAAGAAAACCATGCACAAAACTTTGACTGCCTGTAGCTTAAAAAATATTTGATGTTTTGAAACTTCCTTCAAATGGATCTCTAATTTCGACGTTACATACGACATATTAAAATTTTATCAAAATCCGTACCATGGCGGAAAACACCTGAATCATTTGACTTAGGCCGCACCGTATTAAAAGTGTCGGGCGCTTCGATCTGCTCTATCGAACGATCTGTGTTAGAATGATTTGCCGCGCATCATTGTCACGCAGCCCGAAACTGGCAGAGAGACGCGCGTAGAGTAGGAGGACCTTCTCCTCCGCTGCCTTAGCCCTATATGCTCTGGGTTAATCGGTCAGAATCCGAGCCGGTCCTTGTACACATATGTATGTGCGTGTGGTTGCGATGATAGAGAACGAATATTCGAGGGTGAACACGGGCTCGGAACAAAATTTTCATCAGTGTTCCCGTGCCATTTGAATTCCAATTTTTTGAAATTTTTTTCGTAATGCCATGTTACGAGCCGGGCGGGTTTCTTGAACGTGGCCGGCGAGCGTTATGGAATGAACGAGACGGGACGTCGGTTTTGTCACTTCCTTGACCTAACTGTAGCAGGGGCTATCGTACATCAATAGTAGTGGGAGCTAGAAGTCGACGTATGATCTAAGGAATGATATTTAATTCAAGTCA
The DNA here is from genome assembly GCA_917499265.3 of Mimumesa dahlbomi. Classification (NCBI taxonomy): domain Eukaryota; kingdom Metazoa; phylum Arthropoda; class Insecta; order Hymenoptera; family Crabronidae; genus Mimumesa; species Mimumesa dahlbomi. The sequence continues at coordinate 126,644 of OU824118.1, read as the reverse complement.
GATGAGCCTATGAACAGAGCCATAGGGTGCTGATCTTGAGTTGAGGTGAGGAATGTTACAAGCCAGATGAGCCTATGAACAGAGCCATAGGGTGCTGGTCTCTAGAGTGGAAGAGTTATGGAGAATGAACCCAGATGGGCCTATAGACAGAGCTATAGGGTGCTGGTATTCACTCAGGTGTGGGAGGATCTCAGGAATGACTCGAGCCAGATGAGCCTATGAACAGAGCCATAGGGTGCTGGTCCCGTGTCGGAATTAAAGGAATCTGAAGCCAGATGAGCCTATGAACAGAGCCATAGGGTGATGGTCTTCAGAGTGGTAAAATATGTTAAGGTAAGGTGAAACCCCGAGGTAGATGTACTTACAGGTGGACTGCAAGGTGCTACTCTCTGGTTAATAACGACGCACTTGCTAGGACGACAAATAGTCGCACAGGCACGGAAAGTAAGCCGAAAGGCACGTACAGTCCGATACCCGTTGTTCGTGGTTTTGACCTGCTACGGTAAGGTCGTAAAATAATAAACTCTCATAACTTTTGTTTCACTCCGAGCGGTTAGAATGAAATAATTTGTGGGTACGTTACTCAATTATGTTTTAAATTTGTTTTGAGAGGAAAGGTTTCTAGAAATAATTCTTTACTCGAATTTTATGTTTCTAGTAAAATGTTACAAGTATATTCTTTCAATCGAATATATATATATAAGACGTTATATCTTGGGTATACAGGGTGTAACATATCATCGGGGACCCTTTTTGAGGATCGATAGTACGCACCAAAAGGTGGAAAACGGACTAAGGAAGTTAGGTCCGAAAATCACCCCCTATCGAGATACAACCCCATTTGTAAAAATTTTTTAAAAAATTATATCTCCGAAATGGTAAGTCGGAGAGGAGCGGTTTTAATTGCAAAATAAGCGGAAAAGATCAAAGTTTATTAAAAAAATATAACTGCTTCGATTATTACCGTTACGTAGCATTTTTATTTGTTTGTAAAAAAAAACTTTGAATTTTTCTATGATAGCGGTTGATTAACAACTTGAGAAAAATAAGGATAATGCGTCAAGACTCCCCTTTCGAAGACAGCCTAAAAAAAGTTTAACATTATTGCACGGTTTCGGCGTTAAAAATTGTTAAATACCGTTACATTGCCGTGCTACCGACGAACCTAATGCTACTGACGACAGCTGATCCACATCTATTATAACAGTATGCGTGCAAGATTAACGATTGCCCAAGTGACTACACTGAAAAATCTCTCACACACGTTATTATACATTGTATTGTACATTAGTGTGTGTCGCACGGCGGCTCGAAAACATATGATAGATGTGGATCAGCTGTCGTCAGTAGCATTAGGTCGGTCGGTAGTCCGGCGACTTAACGGTGTTTAACAATTTTTTACGCCAACACCGTACAATAATGTTGAACTTTTTTTAGGCTGACTTCGAAAAGGGAGTCTTGACGCATTGCCCTTATTTTTCTCAAGTTGTTAATCAACCGCTATCATAGAAATATTCAAAGTTTTTTTTTATAAACAAATAAAAATGCTACGTAACGGTAATAATCGAAGCAGTTATATTTTTTTTAGTAAACTTTGATCTTTTCCGCTTATTTTGCAATTAAAACCGCTCCTCTCCGACTTACCATTTCGGAGATATGATTTTTAAAAATTTTTTTACAAATGGGGTTGTATCTCGATAGGGGGTGATTTTCGGACCTAATTTCCTTGGTCCGTTTTTCGCCTTTTGGTGCGTACTATCGATCCTGAAAAAGGGTCCCCGATGATATGTTACACCCTGTATAGAGAGGTGGACAATGATTACTTAAATTTTGTTTCACTGAAAAACAGAGTTCATTTTATTTACTATACACATTACGCTATTTACAATTATTTACAGTAAACTTACCTGAAAAACAGAGAAACGACAATTACAAGTCAATTCACTGTCCCTCTTCTAATTACAGTTTCTTCCTATATCTTAATTACTAATTATATTAAGCTGTAACTCGATTTCCTTTCTGTTATTCCCTTGCACACGTGCTCCTTCTAATTACTCCTACTCTCCGTCTCTCTCTCTACTCGGCTGTCTCATAAATATTGTATTGATATGACATCTGGTAGGTCATGATAGAGTGGCGCGTGGAGTGTGCATAGCGCGCCAAATTTAAATTAAAGAAAGCGAAGATTAAGAGAGCGTTTCTTTACATATATACATGTATGTTAAGTGTATTGTGTATGAATGTAAGAAAATAGTAGAATTATTGAAAAGCTCTAAGTGTTTACCCTTGGGCAGTGACGGTTGACGAGACTTCACAATAAGATGACTCCGAACTAGTTCGCGAGTGACTCTAACGTGAGTTGAACGGGGGAACTCCGACCAAGAGTTGAATAATGCCAATGGGCAGACTAATTTTCCGAAGGTTAAAGAAAAATCGAATAAGAACTGGGCCTAATCTCGTAGTATATTGCTCAAGCGTCGTATTGAGAATAACCCCTACAGATGCATTTTCGTGGCCTTTATATAGGCCGAAAAAGCAATGGGGATTGAAAATTCTAGAAAATCAATCCTATGGTGGGAGTAAAGATGCTGCATCAAAAGACAGTTGGTAACAGCTGGTATTACGGGGAAGACAGACCCTCGCGTTCGAGTTTTCCTTATCGCGTGGGGTCTGAAGTGTAGCTGCCCGTGGCTCCTAGACGAGAGGCTAAGGGGTACGTGCGTATCGCACTTAATGTATCCTGTTTTCGTTCTGAAAAGGGGACTAAGGCGCCTGGGTGTCGCCACGAAAAATTCCACGTTGAGAATTTTTGTAAGAATCATGGGATTCATACGTAACAATGGCCAGTCATTTTTATAAAAAATTGACTTAAAGTTGAAAACCTGATGTAAACGAATCGAGCCCAATTTATTTCTGGCCATAAGGCTTGCTGTAAGGAAGAAAAAATTCTTATGAAAGTTTGTTTCAACTGCAATAGTTTAGCTACAAATAATATTTTTATTTTAACTACGTTGGAAAAGGTATCAGGACCTGTAACGGTACGTCCCTCTAGCGTTGACAACCAAAGGACCGCACCTTACTTTATGAATAGGTTCGGGGCAGGCCGATAAAGAAATGTGAAACCGTATAACATGAACTTCTTGATTTATTCAGTTTTCTTAATCTCTACTGTACAACTTTTATTTTCCTACGCTCTCACACATTCCTCATACACGCGTTTTCCTAATTCTATTCCTCTTAATGTAAATTCCCTATTCTAATGTTGGTATTTACAGAAGTCCCTGCGCTAATTCCTATATTATTGCCCGAACACACACTCTTGCACACGTACGCGATCAGCTGTTTGGCGCTGTTTTCGCTCGATCTCTCTCTCTCACACACACGTCGTTCGTCGTCTCACTCGCACTCGACTTATTCTATTTTCGGCTTTAAATGCCCAGAGTTTCTTTTCGCACTCTTCTCAAGCATTCAGAGAGGGGGAATATGGATTATGGAACGATGGATGAGATCGGGGTCTGACCGCAATGGACAGCCGCTACTACTTAGGTACGAAGGTGCAGATTTGGTTACTTTGGTACGGTAGGAAATCCCTTTGGAGATAGGTCCGGTCGCAATGACCGGGTGTTACTTCCGAAGGAACGAAGGATAGACACTCGAGATAGGTCACAGCGCAATGCCGTGGTGTTACTTCCGCGTCTTTTAGGAAATTGGAAATTGGTGAAATAAGGATATGCTCTCTCTATCTTTCTCTCTCTCTCTCTCTCTCTCATTCGCTCACTCCTCCTATTCTAATCGCAATATTCGCAATATTCATTCATTTATTACTCAATTAATCGAAGGTTGTTCAAATTGATGTCGAATGATACGTATGTGTTCAGTTTGACTGAGGAACAGTAAGTAAGTGCCTTAGGCTCGTTTCGCGCCGCCTTATATACATTTTGTTGTCGCACGCGCCGCCCAATCATAAGCCTATACTCTATGCGAGGCATCGAACTCTTTAGTTTTTTGTATATTATCTATTTCTGCCGACTCATCGGCGCTGTCCGTGGTTCGCAGCTCCGGCAGTGGTAGTCAATTGGGGGCTACCGTCTCAACGCCCCCCCAGATCGGACAATCCTCGGACGATGTCCATGGATGGCCGATCTTCATCCCCGTTGTCCCTCGGAACTGCTTTTTCTTCTTTTATTCTACCTTATCTTATACAATGTATACCGAGAAATAATCATAGAGTATTCTTTTAACAACATTTATTGCTATCTTATACTAATTTCACATATGTCGGTTAATAATCATGGGTTAGTTTTGTAACACTTTTATTGCCGTCTTATTGTAATATATGGTACATATATATAAAAAAAAACAAAAAATTTGGCAATCTTATACAAGAGAATTTCTTATGTGACCAAACTTATCGCTATAAATCCATTTATTACTCGTATGTTTTATTTGTCTAACTCTACTATATCCCTATATTATACATATATCTATATATCTACTATATATATATATATATATATATATATATCTTTTTTTTTTTTTTTTTATTATTTTACATTAATTCTACCTTATCTTAAATATCGAGTCCCCGCCACCATTCTCCGACGTCCAGGGGCGTTGGATCGTTCCACAGGAGGTGCAGTTCTACCCATTCTCGTCCCTCGTCGTCGCGACCCCTCCACTCCACGGTGCCGATGCGGTTTCTGGTGGCGTATTGGAACGTTGTCGCCGGATTTCGCAGCCAAGACCTCCTTGTGGGTATCGGTTCCACTCCCCATAGGCTGCATTTTGTTGCCGCCGCTGGTATAGTCGCGAAATTTTCTGGGAGGCTATACATTTCCCCCATGTCGTACGTTTCGGCAGCTCCAGTATCCATCTTTCTTACTTTTAATTTCCCATGTAGAATGTCGAGGATATGGGCGCGCTCGTACGTCAGTCGACATCCTTCTCGGCGGGGGACTGCCACTCCTGCACCCTTGACCATTTGTGATGGTCGCAACCATCTGAGCCACTCGCCATCTCTCCGGATTATTCTCGTCAGCTCGATCTCGTTCGCCAGTACCTCGTCTTCCTTGTCGAGGTACCGCACCCACAGGTTTTGCGGGTCTTCTACTGCAGTAACCCGCACCAATCGTCTTCTCGTGATAAGATCGCACATTTCTCTTTCTTTATCGTCTACTGTTTTAGTCGCAAGTGATTCCCGGTAATCCTTCCGCTCCTTAAATATAACCCGCGACTTCTCGCTTCCCCTTCCAGGTTCCGCAGGCCAGATTAGGATCTGATTGGCCCGTTCCCGTGGGAATTCGTCCCGATTGCTGGTGCCCCCGTTCGCGGCTCCGGCGTACTCCCTTGTGTCGGTTGTCTTTTTTAAATTTTTCGGGCCACGTGGCGTTGATTTATATTCGCTATTTCTTCCCATTTTTCTGTAAATTCCCGTGCAATTATATAATTGCGGATCTCCCAGATGTGCGGTCGCCACTCGGCATCCTCGCGGAGTCGCTTTTGTCTTTTTATCGCTTCCTCGATCCTTTTTGTTGTCTCTCGATCCGGCGTCTCTATTTTCCGGATTCGGAGACCCGTCGGGAAAGTCTGTACTGCCTTTTCTCTTCTTCCAGGGATTTTGTAGCGCGTCTGCGTGCCGATTCCCTGGATGCTGGGTCCATCGGCCGATTTCCAAGGGCCTCTCCATCTCCGGAGGTTTCCCTGGATTTTCTACTCCTCCCAACTTCCTTGCTGACCCGTTTGCGTTCCTATTTCCCGAGAAAAATCCTCCCTTTTCACTTGTACTTCCACGTTTTTCGTAGTTATCTTTTCTTCCTTTCTTTCCATATCGTCTATGTACTGTGTCTCTACCGTACTTTGTGTCCTCCGTTCGTTTCACCGTGTTTATGTATGGCACGCCAACCGTTGTGCCTTTGTCGTCCATGTGTTTTGTTTTTATGTCTTTCCAACCGCTTTTATCGGATGGATTTATATATCTTTTCAAGTTATTAGCGTGAAACATTCCTCTTTCCTTGGTCCCCTCTAAATTTTCCAGCATGTATGTTCCTTGGAAAATCTTTTGTTTTACCTTGTAGGGACCTTCATATACCGAGAAGAATTTTGCCAATTTATTATTCGAGGCCTTTGAATAATTACACGCTTTTACCAGTACCAATTCTCCTTCGTCGAAAGTCGTCATCCGATGCTTATTATTGAATTTTTCGGCTCTACTTTTTCCTTTTCTCATAATTCTTTCTCTAGTTAATTTTATCTTCTGTTCTATCGCATCGTCTTTACTTTCTTCTTTTTCCATTTTCATCCAAGTTTTCCATATCCTCGTCGGTTTCCTTCCGAATTGCAGTTCGACTGGGGTGAATTCGGTGGTTTCATGATGTACCTCGTTTATAATATCTTGTATTATATTCACCCACGTCATCCAATTGGTGTGTTTTTCCCCGACGAATGTTCGGAAAAATCGTCCCAATTCGCGGTTCACGCGTTCTACGATGTTTCCTTGTGGGTGACGTATTGAAGAGAATACCGCCTGTATTCCTTCCTGTTTTAATTTGTCAATCCACTTATTAGATGTGAATTGCGTCCCATGATCGAATTGCAATCGTTTTGGTTTTCCTATTTGAGGAATATAGTGCGAGAAGATTTTATTTATGGTTACTGCTGTCGTAGCCTTTTTCAACGGATATAGAACCACATATTTTGAAAATGCATCGATGGTGACTAAAATATATTTGCATCCCCCCTTTGATGTTGGTAATGGTCCAAAATAATCTATGGACACAAGATCGCCTGGGCCTTCCGGAATTATTGTTTGCATTTCCGCATGACTCGTCTGATTGGCTATTTTATTACGTTGACATGAATCGCATGACGCCAGTATTTGCTTTGTTTTCTTTAAAAATTTCGGGTAGCAGAAATCTTCGTTCAACATACGAAAAATCTTTTTCGGTCCTATATGCCCATGCAACTCATGCATTTCGATAACCAACTCCTCGATTATGTTTATGGGTATACAAATCTTCCAATTTCCCTTTTGGTCTTGTTTTCTTAAGATCGAGTCCGCTATCTTATATGTGCCCATCGTTTTCTCCTTACCGTTTTCTGTTATGTTTTCTATTATATTCCGCAATTTCGGGTCGTCCCTTTGAATTTCATCCATTAGCCGCATCTTTTTCGCGAGTTCGCGGTTTGGCTTGCGAGCTAACAGTGTGTACACATAGATGTCCTTGCTTGTACCATTTGTCACTTCGACATCTGACGTCCCACGGCTCAAGACGTCGGCTACGCTATTTCGGCTTCCCGGACAATGTTCAATCGTGAAATCATAGTGTTGGATTGCTAGCATCCATCTGATCAAGCGCGAGTTGTTAAACTGACATGTTTGGATATATGTCAGGTCTTTGTGGTCCGTTATAATTCGGATCTTAGCTCCCAAGACATATGATCGAAATTTTTCTAGTGCCCATACGATAGCTAATAGCTCCTTTTCGGTAGTGAAGTAATTGACTTCCGCTCCGTGCAATTTTCGACTTGCAAAGATTATCGCATGTAACTCCCCTGTTTCGTCATATTGCCCCAGTGTTGCCCCTAAAGCATAGTCGCTCGCGTCAGTATGCAATATGTATTCTTTCGTATTATCGGGATGTCGCAGGACTATCGTCTCACAGAATAACGCCTTCACTCTTTCGAACGCCTTTTGTTTATCACCCTCCCAATTCCATTTCGTTTCTTTCTTTAATAGTTCTAGCAGTGGAACTGTTGCTTCTGCATGCAATCGTGAGAACTTCGTATAAAAATTCACCAGCCCCAAAAAGCCCCGTAGCTGTTTTTGGTTTCTTGGTGCTGGAAAATTTTTAATTTCGTCTACTCGCTCAGGCATGGGTTTTATGCCTTCTACACTCAGTATGTGCCCTATGAATTTAACCTCTTTCCTAAAGAAATACGATTTCTTAAAGTTTAGGGTCATTCCGCTCTGTCTGAATCTTTCAAATATTTTTTGAAGATGCCGAATGTGTTCTTCCTCGTTTCGTGAAATGCATAAGAAATCGTCGACGAAATTGATAATATGTTCGCCCAAATCTCTTAATACAAAGTCTAGACCACGTATAAGACTCGCACTGCTGGTTTTCAGTCCGAATGGTGTGACGGTAAATTCATAGCCTTTTCCTTCATGAAGGAACGCGGTATACTTTCTAGATTCTGGCGTCAGTGGGATTTGCCAGAAACTACTCGTCATATCCAGACTGCTCATGATTTTTGCGTCTTTGCATCGTTGAAACAGCTCCTCAATATTCTACGGTCGTTCGCGATCTTCCTCCAGAACTTTATTTAGTCCTCGCGCGTCCAAACAGAGTCTGATGGATCCATCCTTCTTAACGACTGTGACCATCGGATTTATCCATGGGCTATCCGAACGTTGGATAACTCCATGTTGCATCATTTTATTTATTTCCGTTCGTACCGCGTCTCTCCTTGCCATCGGAATTGGGTATGATTTCGCATAGAAGGGTGTTTTCGTTGTCACCTTTAGCGCATGTTGGTATTCGGATATTCTCCCTGGTCGTTTCGCAAATATATCTCTATACCCTGTGATCATGCGCCGAAACTCCCTTTTCTTTTCGTCGCTGAGTTCGCTACTCTCCATCAGCTTTTCCTCTATTTCCTTCTCGTGCAATTCCTCCGACTGCAGCTCCTCGGATTCGATTTTGGACCTGTGCTCTCCTCTTCTTGCTTCTTCTGTACGCTCCTCGAACCTTGATCGTTTTCTCCCGTCAAACATCAAGCCTCGGACCTTTGCCCCTTCTTTACTCCTACCATTTTCCTCCTCATCTACTAATTTCTCCCGGGCGTGTCCTTCCGGCTTTTCTAACTCTACCCTTCCTCCTACTTTCGATTCAAGGTCCTTCCCGTGTACTTCCGACTCTACAGTATCACCTTGGACCGTAATCTCTTCCTTTACATTCTCCTTTTCCTCTTTATTCTCTTCACGTTCCATCTCCTGTTCTTCTAATACGACGCCATACCCTCCGATCACTCTTATCCGTTGTTCTGTTACATGCCTTTTCTCCCATTCTATTATCGCTGTTTCTTCGTTCTCTTCTCCATTCCTGATTTCTAACCGCTCCCTTTCTACTTCAATTTTTGCATGTTATTCACTTAATGCGTCCACCCCAATTATGCACGTTTGCACCAATTTGGGTACCACCAGGATATTTTGTGCTATTTCTACTCCTCCCAACCTGAGTTGTGCAAAGAATTGTACTTTTAATTTTCCTGACGCCTTGCCCGTTGCTCCGATTACTTTGAGGCCCACCATGGGAAGCGTAGGACATCTTTGGAAGAACCTTTTCTTCTCCTCGTAATACTCCTCGGAAATGCATGTAACTTCGCTTCCGGTATCTACGAGGGCTTCTATCGTTTGGTTCTCGATGTCCACTTTCACTATCGGGCCCTCGTCTCTCAAGTATTCACGAGGTGGTTCAAACGTCAGATTATTCGCCGCCTTTTTCACTTTTAATTTCTCCTGCCTTTGGTTTCTCGTTGCGCCTGTCTCTGGTGCAGATCTCCGCGCACCAGCGCTTTTTGGCACAACGCTTATTCGTTTCCCGACGGTCTCTGGTTCACAGGTGACTGTCTCCTCGCCATCCGTGGACCTTCCATTCGCTGTCTCTCGTCTCTCCCGGTCGGGCCTTGGGCCGAACCCTGCTGTTGTCGGATCACGTTCATGCGTGTCGATCTCGGCTCATATTCCCTATGTGAGGACTGCATCTGCTGCCCCCCCATATATCGTGGTCCACTAGCCCTTGTGTTCCGTCTAGCGCTTGCCGCTGACGCGCTATCATGTCGTTCCAGAATCGAGAGTAGGCCAGTGTAGGTCGTAACTTGTTGGAGGATGACCTCCTGTTCTACCCTTTCTCCAAAATGCCGGGACAAGTAATCGATGATGGAAGCGTCAGCCATTTTTGGAATTAATTCTCTAACGTTTCCCATCACTAACCCCATGTCCAAGTTTTTTCTTATTTTGGCCTGGACCGTTGGGCTCCAAAATCGCTCAATGAAGCTTCCTTCGAATTCCTCAAAGGTTATATGTTCCTCGTCTCTCAGGAACCACCAGTCCTGAGCGGCTCCTCTGAGGCACTGGTCGAGAGTGAATCTAATATTATAGTATAAATACTAATATTATAATATTATAATATAATATATATAGAGAGAGAGAGAGAGAGAGAGAGAGAGAGAGAGAGAGAGAGAGAGAGAGAGAGAGAGAGAGAGAGGGAGAGGGAGAGGGAGAGGGAGAGGGAGAGGGAGAGGGAGAGGGAGAGGGAGAGGGAGAGGGAGAGGGAGAGGGAGAGGGAGAGGGAGAGGGAGAGGGAGAGGGAGAGGGAGAGGGAGAGAGAGAGAGAGAGAGAGAGAGAGAGAGGGGGGAGAGAGAGAGAGAGGGGGAGAGAGAGAGAGAGGGGGGAGAGAGAGGGAGAGGGAGAGGGAGAGGGAGAGGGAGAGGGAGAGGGAGAGGGAGAGGGAGAGGGAGAGGGAGAGGGAGAGGGAGAGAGACAGAGAGAGAGAGAGAGACAGAGAGTTCTACGGGTTAACCCCTTTAAGGACACGAACTTTTACATATGAACATAATAAGATACAAATAAAAATTAATTATAATAGCATTACATTACGATATACGTATACTACGACTAACACTAAATTATAACTACATGAATATGAAATGTGATGGTGACATGCGGTGCAATAGTGAATAAAAGAACAAAATAAAATACACATAAAAGTGTGTAGATAAATTTAGGAAGTAATGAAGTGAGAATGGATGAGGTGAAGAGATGCATAATAAAATGGAAGTGAGAGGCAATGAGGAGAAGAATGAACAACGTGATCAATGAAGTACAAACAGATGGAATGAGGACGAAAAAACAAGGACAAAGAGCGGGCCCCTAGGCGGCTAGAGATAAGAGGTACCGGAAGAGAGATCTCCTAAACTCTGACCGGGAGGGGGACAAACGGATGGAGGAGGGAAGGCCGTTCCAGAGCCGAACCCCAGCAACGGCGAGAGAATGCCCCATGGTCACCGTACGGTGCCTGGGCAGCACAAGGTGAAGAGCCGAGGTGCGGACGGAGGACCTCACCCCGCTATCACTGCATGTGATATTGAGGTCACAGGAGGGGTCCAGGCTCTCAGGAGATGGAGGGTACAGTCGGTCGTACACAAACGTTCCAAGAAAGTAATCGCGGCGCGCGGAGGGCCGAAGCCACCCCAGGCGGGCATACAGGGAGGAGACATGTGCGTCCAGGGGGGCACGGAATATGAAGCGGATGGCAGAGTTGAATGCCCGAGTGAGTCGTATGTCCTCCACCACCCCGAAATCACGGTACACCAGCGCACAGTAATTGTGCCCGACCTCGTCTTCGCAGGCCTAATCCCCACTACAAGGCGGCACGGCAACCGTCCTTACTTGGCGGTTCCACGGGAAACCCAGCCGAAACCTGAGTTCGGCTGAACTATTTCGGTGGTACCCGCGTTTTATGACTGTATCCGAAAACTTCCACAATAGGGCGGTGAGGAGATGAATACCCTTTGAGCTAATTAGTGTTAGGTTTTTATTCGTCTAACTATATGTCCACAATAACCCGCGTGTCACGTCTCCCTTTCTGCGGTCGTGAAGACCCCTTGGCCAGGTAGCTCCGCCGCTCATTTACCCTTTCGAAATAGCATGTTCCCGATATTCTTGTGACCCCCGGAATCGTACTGGTCCACTCCCATACTTAGAGTGTCAACCGTCACTGATGACGGCCGATTCCGGATGACTGCACAAGCTTGTTTTGCTCTTGTGACCCCCGGAATCGTACTGGTCCACTCCCATACTTGGAGTGTCAACCGTCACCGATGACGGCCGATTCCGGATATTTGGCCACGCACTTCCGTAGTTTCATGACTGCACAAGTCCGATTGGCTTATCCAAACGGTAACCGTCTCTTTGTGAGCATCCTCACTTACTAGGTCTCCCCGACGGCCAGTCTATGATTTCCAGAAGCGTAACTAAACCTCGATCTATCACACGATAACCGAGCGGCGGGGTGCTTGGCTTCACGGTCCACACGACCTTCGCGTTTTACGTTCTTCACCACACTATCCAATCGTACAGAGAGACAGCTAAGTCCGTCACCGTTCACGGTGCAAGGCAAACTTACTCCGACTACAGATGGAGAACGACTCACTTCTTTTTTCCGGTCTACCCCTGTAGTGGTATACCTGATTACCCCCCTCCGTGGGCGGGGTGTATTTCCTTTACCACGAGCGGTTTTTACAATTCGTCGGAATCAACCCGTGACATAAATATCTTTTGAGTGTATAAGTTCAAGAATCTTAATTATTCCGAATAATCTGTTAATAACATATACACAAACCAAAATTCAAATTAGAAAGAACTAAACTAATTATGGTTAATTCGCGTTGCCAACATTCTCCCCCCTGGTGCGGGAGTGCGGTCCGCACCATCATTGCTAATTGGCAGCGCGATGATCTTCGTTGCCGGCCTCCTGATGACTCCGTGTTGCGTGTCGACATCGACCACTCTGATCCGTCCGTCTTTTCCTGGATAAGTGGCGATGATTATTCCCTTAATCCACATGTTGCGGGGGGCGTTCTTGTCCGTGACGATGACAACTGCCCCAACTGCCAAAGGTGGTGCCTCGTTGTTCCATCGTTTTCGTGGTAGGAGGGTAGGCAAATACTCTCGTAACCATCGAGTCCAAAAATTGTCGGCAAGTCTTTGCGCAATGCGCCATTGTTTCCGGCCGTATAAATCCCTGTCGGTGAATGTTCCGGGTGGAGCCTCAACCGACGATGATCCAATTAAAAAGTGGAATGGCGTCAAGGCTTCTGGATCCCTTGGGTCTACAGAGACGTGAGTGAGGGGACGGCTGTTCACTGTCCGCTCTGCCTCAGCTAGCAGGGTGGCCAAGGTCTCATCTCGCGGTGCTCTCTCTTTCAGGGTCATCTTAAGGGCAATCTTGACGCTCCTAATAAGGCGCTCCCAGCATCCGCCCATGTGCGGAGATGCCGGCGGGATGAATTTCCATTTCATTCCGTTACTGGTTGCGTATTCCTTTTGCCGATCCTCCTCAAGATTTTCGATCGCCTGACGGAGTTCCGCATCCGCACCTCGCATGTTGGTCCCGTTGTCGGAATAAATCTCTGACGGATACCCTCGGCGAGCTGACATCCTCCTAAGTGCCATGATGGTGGAGTCTGTGGTTAATGACGAAGCTACTTCTATGTGGATCGCGCGAGTTGTCAGACAGGTGAAAAGTACTCCCCAGCGCTTTTCGTGCCGTCTGCCAACTGTGACCATCAGTGGACCAAAGTAGTCAACTCCGCAGTACGAAAACGGGCGTCGATGGTGGGCTAGGCGGGCTGGAGAAAGATTGCCCATTCGTGGTGGTTGTGCTTTAGCTCTTTTGATTTTACAGAGTTGGCAATGGTGCGAAACTGATCTCACTGTTGGCCGAAGATTGACAACCCAATATTTCTGTCGCAATTCATTTATTACGGTTTCTGGGCTGCTGTGGTTGGCCTTTTGGTGGTAGTGGAGTACCAATAACCTCGTGTACGGGTGTCGTCCATCAAGGATTACCGGTACCCTCGAGTCAAAAGGAATGCCAGTAGCCGCCCCTACACGACTTCCTAATCGTAGAATGCCGTGTTCATCTTGTAACGGGGTCAATTGCAGTAGTCTACTGCTAGCATCCAATTTCCTGTTCTCTTCTATGGCTCGTATCTCGGATGCGAAACAGTCACGTTGTGCTCGACGTAACCAAAGTCGCTCTGCTCGTTCGATAATGTCGCCAGACATTTCTTGATGGGTTGACTTCCTGCAGCGTTCCAGGAACAGGAGTACCCAACCGGTGGTGCGAATAAGACGTTTCCACGATGAGAAACGCTTGATGTCTGGTAATGCTGACTCAGCTGTTGTTAGATGCGCTGTAATCACCTCTTGCCGTCGTTCTTCGCCTCTAAACCTTTCAAGGTTCAAAGGGGGTTGCTTTGGCCATGTCTCTTCTGGATCTCGCAGAAAACGTGGACCTTTGCGCCATCTAGAGTCTTCGTTAAACCATGCTCCGTTGTCGCGAGTGGCATCGTCTGCAGGGTTTTCCGCGGATGGAACCCATCTCCATTCTTCCACGCCGGTAAGTTCGTCTATCTCACCTAAACGTTGTGACACGAAGGTCTTGTATGATCGTGGATCCGAACGTATCTAACACAGGACCGTTCTTGAGTCGGTCCAGAAAACTCGTCTATGGACCTCGTATTCATGTTCGGCTTCAATGAACTGAGCTAGTCGGCTGGACAGAAGTGCGGCTTGTAGTTCTAATCGAGGGACAGAGACGGGTTTCAGAGGTGCCACACGACTCTTGCTAGCCACGAAAGCGGTGTGCACGTCGGCATTATCGAATTGGATCCGCCAGTAGGCCACGGCTGCGTATCCCTTTTCGCTTGCGTCGCCAAACATGTGAAGTTCTATCCTGTTCGGACGTTGTCGTAATGGCAAATAGCATCGGGGAATGGTATAGTCCTTGAGTTTTTTGAGGTTCTTGAACCACATCTGCCACCCAGCATACTGCTTGTCCTGGAGCTGTTCGTCCCAGCCGATACCGCTGCGCCAAACATCCTGCAACAGAATCTTGCTTTGCATAGTGAGTGGGGCCAGAATCCCCAGGGGATCGAAAACAGACATTATGACACGTAGCATCTCTCTTTTGGTCAGCCGCATATTGTCCATAGTGAAGTTCTCCGGGATTTTGTTCAAATTAATATCGAAAGCGAACATATCCTTTTGCGGCTCCCATTTGAGTCCTAATGTTTTTTCAACCACTTGGTTGTCGAGCGTAAGTTGTCTGGATCCTGGCGCTATGTCTTCCTTCGGTAATCCATCGATCACCGCTTGGCTGTTGCTCGCCCATCCATGCATCTTAAATCCTCCTTGTAGATGAATCTGGTTCACCGCATTTATCAATTGAATGGCTTCTGCTTCCGTGTACGTGCTGTCCAAATAGTCGTCCATGTAATGCTTCTTTATAATAGCGTTAACAGCTTGTGGCGACTGTTCCTTGAACTGTAATGCGTTTTTATCCTTGACGTATAACGCAGAGCACGGAGACGACGTTGCTCCAAAGATCAAGGAAGTCATGCAGTAAATGTCCGGTTCCCTCGTTTGGTCTCCATTCCGCCATAGGAATCGCTGAGCGTGCTGGTCTTCAACACGGATCTTAATCTGCATGAACATTTCTTTAATGTCACCCACGAACGCGATCGGCTTTTGTCTAAACCGCATTAAAATCCCGGGTAACGAGTTCAACATATCTGGTCCAGAAAGCAAGGCATCGTTCAGCGAAACCCCACATGCTCGGGCTGCGGCGTCAAACACGAGCCTGAGTTTCTTTGGTTTATTCGGATTCACAACTCCAAAATGAGGCAAATACCATACTCCTCTGTCGCCTTTTTCTACGTCAGAGAGTCTTTTTGCGTAACCATGCTTAAGAAGGTTTTGTACTTGGCCTTCATAAGCCTCCGCTAGTACGGAATCCTTCTTTAGTTTTCGTTCCAAACTCTTCAGACGACTGAAAGCATAGTCATAATTTTCCGGGAAAACAGTCTTATCATTTCGCCACAGTAGTCCAGTTTCCCAACGGTTCCCTATGCGCCGGGTAGTCGCCGCAAGTAGCTGCTCTGCTCGTTGATCCAACGTGTTCTGGCGGCGGTGCAGGCTCACTCCAATGGCTTCTAATTTAAAGCTGGCTTTGACGAGTTTGTATAGTTCTGTGTCCGGGCCCTTTTTGCCCTGCTGGTTGCCTGATTCCTCCGTTGAGTCTTCGGATGAGCTAAATACTATGGCCCTTGCTTGAAAACACGGCGAGATATATCCATGAACCACCCAGCCTAACGCGGTGCGCGAGGCAACGGGAGCGTTGCGTCCGCCAGTCTTTATCTCCTTGGTTGTTATAAGTTCCCAATTGTCTTGCCCTAAGAGTATGGCAGGGCGAACGTCTTCGTAGAGTTCGATATCGAGATTTCTTGTATGATCGAATGCCGCCACATCTTCCTTGCGCAGACTCTGCCGTGGTAGTTGTAAGTTCTTTACCGTTCGCACGTTCGTAATTTTGTACGGTGTGTCATTATGTCGCCTACTTATACCCAACGTCGTCCTTTCGCTACTCGTACACGTTATCTCCAAACCTCCGACAGCTCGAACAGTTAAGGCCGTTTCTGGTCCGCGAATTCCAACTCGTTTCGCTACTGTTGCGTCCAGAAGTGTCACGGTTGAACCTTCGTCCAGGAATGCATATTCCTCTGAGCGTCGTTCTGGTCCGTGCAGGACTACCGGAACTATCTTTAGTAATACCCTTTGGTGTTGCGATAGTCAGGAGTTACTCCTCGTTTCTCGCGAAGAAGTGGCTGACGTTGATGCTATTGGATCTTGACTTTCAGCCGGGGCGGCGGGAATTGACCGTGACGTTCTATCCATATGTAAGAGTTCGTGATGAGGACGATCGCATCCTGGGAAGCGGCATCTCGGTGCGGTACAATTTCTTCGACGGTGACGATGGATGAGGCATCGAAAGCAGAGTCCCTGCTTTTTCGTCCATTCCCATCGGAGTTTAACTGTTTGGACCTTGAATTTGCCACAACTTGTTACTTCGTGACCTTTTCTCCCACAGAACTTGCACCCCGGTGTTTGCTCTTTTGGTTTCGGGCGACAGGTTTTCGGATTGGTCCCAGGATTTTCGCTGCGTTCGATAGTTGCGTAAACTTGACCGGAGCATGTGCGCCGTTCGTTACGTTTGGGACGTGCCGATGGGTGTCTGATGCTTCGTTCTTCGAAGGGTTCTATAGCTTGGCTTGTCCCTGCCCTGCAGGCCATCCCAGCTTCCGCGTACAAAAATTCTGCGAGGCTAACCAGACGTGGTTCGTTGATGTTTCGGTCTCGCACAAAATGATTGTAGTGGTACACCATCGCTGAGGACATCTTGTTTACGATATCCGCTGCAAGCTCTGTGTTGTGAAGATATCCAATATGGTTCAGCTTTTCCATGGCTGTCACACCGTTCTTCACTTTGGTTGCCAAGGTTACTAGGTCCGTGCCTCCGGTCCCTATCTTCGGCATACTCCTGATGTCCCGCACGATTTTGCGGAGAATGCTGTCCGGGTTGCCGAAACGTAGCTCGAGCAACGCCATAATGGGGCCGACTTCGCAGGCGGTCAACATTAATGAAGCCACCGCTTCTCGTGCTTCTCCACGCAGGCAACCATAGAGTCGAGCTACATTTTCCCGATCGCTAAAACCTCCCAATTCGGTGGAGAGTTCGAAGGTTCTCTTAAACCGAAGCCATTCCAACTCATCTCCGCTGAAGGTTGGCAATTCCTTCATGAAGGGTAGACGGTTGATGCGATCGGGTCCACTATTGCTTGCGGAGTTCCGTTGAATAGCCTCGACTGTTTTCGTCAGCACTTCTGTTAGTTGCCCAATTTGGTCGTTGCTGTTTCCGATCGGCGGCTCCTCTGCGATCGGTACAAGTCGGTTCGCCGACTGAATTGGGGTATTTGCTGCCGTATTTTCCAACCATTCCCTTATACTCCGATGAGCGGTATCCTTTGGGTCGGCTGCGATACTAACCCCTTCTGCGATACTGGTTGGACTTCCATCGCGGTCCAGTTCTTCTAGATCCAGCTCAAGTCGTTTATCGACCAACTCGAGATCCATGCGAGCGCACTCCTCCACTGCTTTCTTTCGGATCTTCGCTCGTTCCTCCGCGGCGCGGAGCTCCAGTTTTCTTTTCCGAGTAGTAGAACTCACTGCCGATGAACTTGCTGCCGACGGCGGCCCCACAGACTTCCGCATTTGCGCAGATGTTGGTGGTACCGGGATGCTACGTAGACTCGTTTCTCGCTGCTGCTCCTCCCGTCGAGTTGGGACAACAGGGACAAGGTTCTCACGTTCCCCTCCTGCTGCTCCCGAGGTCCCGGCTGTGGGACGTAGATCTTCGGACGCTGCGCGCGCTCGACCACGACCATAGCCGCGTTTCAAATTTCTGGCTCCAGGCATCACTCTCGAACTTCAGCTTGCACCTCTCAATATTCCCAGTCGAAAGGAAGTTTAGAACTGACTCGAGCTCCGGCTCGAAGGACCAATTTATGTGCCCGACCTCGTCTTCGCAGGCCTAATCCCCACTACAAGGCGGCACGGCAACCGTCCTTACTTGGCGGTTCCACGGGAAACCCAGCCGAAACCTGAGTTCGGCTGAACTATTTCGGTGGTACCCGCGTTTTATGACTGTATCCGAAAACTTCCACAATAGGGCGGTGAGGAGATGAATACCCTTTGAGCTAATTAGTGTTAGGTTTTTATTCGTCTAACTATATGTCCACAATAACCCGCGTGTCACGTCTCCCTTTCTGCGGTCGTGAAGACCCCTTGGCCAGGTAGCTCCGCCGCTCATTTACCCTTTCGAAATAGCATGTTCCCGATATTCTTGTGACCCCCGGAATCGTACTGGTCCACTCCCATACTTAGAGTGTCAACCGTCACTGATGACGGCCGATTCCGGATGACTGCACAAGCTTGTTTTGCTCTTGTGACCCCCGGAATCGTACTGGTCCACTCCCATACTTGGAGTGTCAACCGTCACCGATGACGGCCGATTCCGGATATTTGGCCACGCACTTCCGTAGTTTCATGACTGCACAAGTCCGATTGGCTTATCCAAACGGTAACCGTCTCTTTGTGAGCATCCTCACTTACTAGGTCTCCCCGACGGCCAGTCTATGATTTCCAGAAGCGTAACTAAACCTCGATCTATCACACGATAACCGAGCGGCGGGGTGCTTGGCTTCACGGTCCACACGACCTTCGCGTTTTACGTTCTTCACCACACTATCCAATCGTACAGAGAGACAGCTAAGTCCGTCACCGTTCACGGTGCAAGGCAAACTTACTCCGACTACAGATGGAGAACGACTCACTTCTTTTTTCCGGTCTACCCCTGTAGTGGTATACCTGATTACCCCCCTCCGTGGGCGGGGTGTATTTCCTTTACCACGAGCGGTTTTTACAATTCGTCGGAATCAACCCGTGACATAAATATCTTTTGAGTGTATAAGTTCAAGAATCTTAATTATTCCGAATAATCTGTTAATAACATATACACAAACCAAAATTCAAATTAGAAAGAACTAAACTAATTATGGTTAATTCGCGTTGCCAACAGTAATCGAGGTGGGGAAGGACAAGGGACCGAACAAGTTCCACCTTAGCCCGAATCGGCAGAGCGAAACCGTTTCTTCGCAGGAGGTACAGAGTACGACGAATCTTACCGCAGACGGCCACGGCATGCCCACGCCAGTCCAGCGTCGAGCTGAGGACCACTCCCAGGGATGTGAAAGAAGTGGAGAAAGGGATAGGCACAAGGTTGACAACTATGGGGGGAGGAGGATCGGAGTAAACAGAGTTAACATAGCGGGACGAACCAAGGATAATGGATTGAGTTTTGGAAGGGTTGAGGGCAAGGGAATTGCGGGAACACCAATCTAACTGTCTCTCAATATTGAGGTTAAGTAGCGAGATGGTAGGCGCCAGGGCAGTTGGCAGACAGTGTGCATAAAGCTGCACATCATCTGCGTATTTAACTATCTTAACCCCAGAGAGGACCGTGTTGATGTCCGCAAGGTACATAGAAAAGAGAAGCGGACCCAAGACAGAGCCTTGAGGAACGCCTGAGGTAACGGAGCACCAAGAGGAAGAAGAACCGCCAGTGGAAACAGCTTGCCTACGGCCAGAAAGGTAAGAGGAGAACCACGTTAAAACCGAGGTTGAGAGCCCGAGGGAAGCAAGCTTGGCCATGAGGATCGCATGGTCAACGGTGTCAAAGGCCTTAGAGAAGTCCAAGGAGACTAAGACCGTGACCATGCGAGCGTCAATAGCCCCGCGAACATCCTCGACCACCCGAATTAAGGCACTCTGGGTAGAGCGCCCGGCGACAAAGCCATGCTGCGTGGAGTCAAGGAGACCGTGAGAGGAGAGGTAAGGAAGGAGCTGCCTGAGAACGATCCGTTCCAGGATCTTGGAGAACTCAGGCAGGATGGAGATAGTACGGAAATCGGCCGGCGAGACAGGAGAGGAGGATTTAGGTATTGGGAAAATGTGGGCCGACTCCCAGATGGAGGGAAAGGTAGAGGATGAAAGTGAAAGGTTAAAGATATCAAGGAGGTACGGAAAGAGGTGAGGAGAGCATAGCCCGAGGAAGCGAGAGGGAAGCGAGTCTGAAGGAGATGTAGTGGAGGAAGAGAAGAAGTAAAGGGAAGAAAGGGCTTCAGGAGTGATAAAGGAGAAATAGAAGCGAGAGTCAGAGAAAGAAGAGGAGGTAGGGGAGAGGGCGAGAGACAGTGAGGAGAGAGCAGCAGAAGAGGGGCGAAAAGAAGAGGAAAAGTAAGAATTAAGTTGGGAGAGCGTGACAGAAGGAGGAAGATGAAGGCGAGGGGAGGAATGAACGACCCGGAGGGCCCTGAGTCTCCTCCAGGCATCAGCCGTCGAGGAGGCACCACCCAGAGATGCACATATAAAATCCCCCCTACCAGACCGAACAAGGGCACATACCCTGCTCCTCAGAAACTTGTAGCGGGCCTGCACTAGGGGGTCACCCGAGCGGGTGAAGGCCCGTCTACAGGAGTCACGCTCTCTCATGAGAGAGCGGATCTCTAGCGTTAACCAAGGAGCAGGCGGCCTCCTGACGGGTACAACACGGACCGGGCAGAACCGATCCAGGGCACCCACGAGAATAGTATTAAAGGCCGCAAGCCGCTGATCCACAGACGAGAGGGATGAAAGGAAAGTAAAAGGGGGAGGAGAGGTAAGGAAGAGAGAAGAGAGAGATTCACAGAGAGAAGACGGATATAGCCGTAGTGAAATGTGAGAGGGGGGCGTACGCCGGAGAGGAAAGGAGTAGTCGAGATGAATAAGGTCATGGGACGAGAGGAAAGGCACTGGGTACTGTCCCAGGTTGGAGACACGAGAGGGGAAGAAGACAGAACAAACGTCAATCAAGGAGTGAGAGTGTGAGGTATGATGGGTGGGGGAGAAGGGCAGGAGGGAGAGCCCGTAAGTGGCCACAGCGCGACGGAGGAACTGGGAGTCGTGCGAGTCAGAGAGAAGGTCAGCGTTTAAGTCCCCCAGGACGACCACGTCACCCGCATACGATGACGCCAAGGCGAGGATGGAGTCTAAGGGGGAAAGGGCTAGATGAGGTGCACGGTAAACAACACAGAGGGAAAGGGAGACATCATGGGAGGAATCTGAGAGGACACCGACTAGGTAGTCGATGTCACCAGCAGGATGAGAGGCGGAAGATTCTTTTAAGACGAATGAAAGGGACGCATTGGAGAACACGAGAGAGAGAGAGAGAGAGAGACAGAGAGAGAGAGAATATCCCATACTTTACCAATTTCCAACTTCCTACAGGACACGGAAGTAACACCACGGCATTGCGCTGTTACCTATCTCAGGTGTCCATCCTTCGTTCCTTCGGAAGTAACACCCGGTCATTGCGACCGGACCTATCTCCAGAAGGACAATTCCATCCTGGAGGGAGTAACAACCGCGCATTACGACCGGACCTATCTCCAAATGGGCTTCCTACCTCACCAAAGCAACCAAATCCTTACCTTTGTACCGACGTAGTAGCGGCTGTCCATTCCGGTCGGACCCCGATCTCATTCATCATTCCATAACCCATATCCCCCTATCTGAATGCATGAGAAGAGCGCGAAAGGAAATTCTGGGCATTTTAAGCCAAAAGTAGAATAAGTCGAGTGCGAGTGAGACGACGAACGATGTGTGTGACAGTACAGTAATACTTTATTCGTCCTAGGGAAGTACCCTTTAAGGACAAGCACAAACAAGTAATTTAATAAGAAATAACATACAAAACAGAAATGCTTACAGAACTAACAAGAGTAATTTACAATAAAAGCAGCAGATTAATACATCGCTAACAATGAAGAATACTCGAGAATCAGCACAAAGAATAATAAGTACATACAAAACAGAAATATAAGAGAAAGGAAGAAAAGAGCGGTTAACACAGATAAATTTAAGGGGCCAGAGCGAGAAGGTGGTCAAAGAGAAACCTCTTAAAAACCACGCGCGATGAACAGTTACGGAGGGAAGCAGGAAGAGAATTCCACAGTCTCACCCCCGAAACTGCCACAGAGTTACCTAGGACGGCCGTACGGTGTCTAGGCAAAAGGAGCAGGTCCGACTCAAGGCGCGTGGAGCATCTGGTCCCAGCATCCCCAATACGTCTGAACATTCCCAAGAAGGGATCAGAAACCCCAACCCTCGTCCAGTACAAACGGTCATGCACAAAGCAGTCAAGAAAGTAGTCTCTGCGAGCAGCTGGCCGTAACCACTTAAGGCGCGCATAGTATGGGGAGATATGAGCATCCAGGGGGACGTCAAAGACAAACCTCAAGGACGTATTAAGCGCACGCGTCATACCAATATCATCCATTACACCGACATCACGGTACACCAAAGCGCAATAGTCAATGTGTGGCAGAATAAGGGACCTGACCAGTTCAGCCTTAGCCTTAAGTGGGAGGTTAGAGCCGTTCCGACGTAGCTGGAAAACCGTGCGCCTAATCTGACCACAGATCCCAACAACATGCTCACGCCAATCAAGCGTCGGGCTGAGCGTCACACCTAGGGACTTAATGGAGCGAGAGAGGGGTACAGAGATATGACCAACCACAATGGGGGGAGGGGGAGAGGAGTATATAGCATTGACAAAACGAGAGGAGCCGAAGATAATTGACTGTGTCTTGGCGGGATTAAGTGTCAGAGAATTGCGCACGCACCACCCCACCAGGCGCTCAATAGTCCTATTTAGGAGCACAATAGTCGCCGGCAGATCGGTAGGCAAGCAATGCACGTACACCTGTAAGTCATCCGCATATTTGACAATCTTAACGTCAGTGAGCACAGTATCAATATCAGACAAGTACACAGAGAAGAGGAGTGGACCAAGGACAGAACCTTGAGGGACACCAGATGTCATAGAGACCCAAGGAGAGGTAACACCATTGGAGAACACAGCCTGTCTTCGACCCGATAAATAAGAGCGGACCCACTCAAGGACATGCCTCGAAAAGTCCAGGCCAGCCAATTTTGACAAAAGGATCGCATGATCAACAGTGTCGAAAGCTTTGGAGAAGTCAAAACAGACGAGCACCGTGACCATGCGATCATCAACAGCCGAGCGAACATCTTCAAGGATGCGTAAAAGAGCACACTGAGTGGAGCGCCCAGGAGAGAAGCCAAATTGTGAAGGATCACATAGATTTCGGGAAGAAAGGAAATTGAGGAACTGCAAGCGGACAATACGTTCGAGCACTTTGGATAATTCAGGAAGGATAGAGATAGGCCGGAAATCAGAAGGAAGAGTGGGGGATGGAACTTTGGGTATAGGGAGAATGAAGGCAGATTTCCATAGAGCTGGAAAGGTGGACGTGGATAGAGAAAGATTGAAAAGCTCAACAAGGTAGGGAAAGAGGTAGGGAGCACAAAATGAGAGGAAGCGAGGGGGTAAATGGTCAGGAGGAGAGATCATCGAAGAAGATATAGACAGAGAAGACATGAGGGATTCAGGGGTGACATAGGAAAAGAAGAACTGACTATCAGAAAAGGAAGGAGATAGAGTGGTAGAGAGTGTAGAAAAGAACGAGGAGAGAGGTGAGGACAGAGGGGTAAAAACAGAGCCGAAGAAAACGTTTAATTCAGAAAGAGAAAGAAAAGGAGGGAGTGTGAACGAGGAGGAGGAAGGCACAACACGAAGAAACTTCAGCCTTCTCCAGGCATCTGCAGGCGAGGAAGCCCCACCCAGCGACTCGGAGATATAGGAACCTCGACTGGCTCTAATCATAGAAGAGACCCTGCCCCTGAGAGCCCTATAGCGCTCCTGCAGCCCAGGGTCACCCGAGCGAGAGTAAGCTCTCCTAAAAGAGTCACGCTCCTTAATTAGAGCATGAATCTCGCGAGTGATCCAGGGCGCAGGAGGTCCCCTGACAAGAACAGACCGAATCGGACAGAGCCGATTCAGGCCACCAGTCAGGAAACAATTTATGGCCGCTAACCGCTCATCGACCGAACCATGAAGCCAGGCAGCAGAAGCATGCACGGTGACCGAGGAATTGGGAACATAAAAAAGCGAGTGAACAGATTCAGGGAGAACACTGGAGTATGAACGACGGGAGATGGTACCGGCATGCAGACGACGAATGGGAAAAGTATAGGAGATATAAATGAGGTCATGAGTGGATAGAAAAGGAACGGGAAATTGACCAGAGTCAGAGAGAAGATCAGGTGAAGAAACAGCACAGACATCGATCCAGGTATGAGAATGAGAGGTGTGATGAGTAGGAGAAAAGGAAACAAGGGATAGCCCAAAGGTCCTCCACGGGGAGGAGGAGTGGAGTAGATAGTATTGACAAATCGAGAGGAACCAAAGATAATTGCCTGAGTTTTAGCAGGATTAAGCGCAAGTGAATTACT
Source organism: Mimumesa dahlbomi (assembly GCA_917499265.3). Taxonomy (NCBI): domain Eukaryota; kingdom Metazoa; phylum Arthropoda; class Insecta; order Hymenoptera; family Crabronidae; genus Mimumesa; species Mimumesa dahlbomi. The sequence continues at coordinate 102,048 of OU824118.1, read as the reverse complement.
CACACACCACCCCACGAGACGCTCAATGTTCCTGTTTAGGAGCTCGATAGTCGCCGGGAGATCGGTGGGCAAGCAATGCACATACACTTGTATGTCATCCGCATATTTAACGATCTTAACATTAGAAAGAACAGAATCAACATCAGACAAATACACAGAGAAGAGGAGGGGACCAAGGACGGAACCTTGAGGAACACCAGATGTAACAGAGGCCCATGGAGAAATCACACTGTTGGAGAACACCGCCTGCCTACGACCCGATAGATAAGAGCAGACCCACTCAAGAACTAACCTCGAGAAACCCAGGTTCGTTAGTTTTGCTATGAGGATCGCATGATGAACGGTATCAAAAGCTTTAGAGAAGTCAAAGCAGACAAGCACCGTGACCATGCGATCATCAACCGCAGAGCGAACATCCTCGAGGAAACGTAGGAGAGCGCACTGAGTGGAGCGCCCAGGGGAAAAGCCAAATTGGGAAGGGTCTAATAGATTTCGGGAAGACAAGAAGTCAAGGATCTGAACACGTACAATGCGCTCCAAGACTTTGGACAGTTCAGGGAGGATGGAGATAGGCCGGAAATCACAAGGAAGGGTGGGGGACGAAACTTTAGGAATGGGAAGAATGTAGGCAGATTTCCATTCGTCTGGAAAGGTGGAAGAAGAAAGGGATAGGTTGAATAGTTCAACCAGGTAGGGAAGGAGATAGGGAGCACATAGTGACAAGAAACGAGGAGGTAGATGATCAGGAGGAGTAGTGGTAGAAGACGATTGAGAGAGAGAGAGGACATGAGGGAAACAGGGGTGATGTATGAGAAAAAGAATTTGTCATCAGAAAAAGAGGGAGGGAAAGAAGGAGACAGTGGAGAAAATAACGAAGAAAGAGGTGAAGACAGAGAGGTGAAGACGGAGGCGAAGTAAACATTTAAGTCAGTAGGAGAAAGAAAAGAGGGGAGTGAAGACGAGGAAGAAGAAGGGACAACGCGAAGAGATCTCAGCCTTCTCCAGGCATCCGCAGACGAGGAAGCCCTACTCAGCGACTCACAAATAAAGGCCCCTCGGCTAGCTCGAATCAAGGAAGCCACCATGCCCCTGAGAGCCCTGTAACGCTCGTGCATCCCAGGATCACCTGAGCGAGAGTAAGCTCTTCTAAACGAGTCGCGTTGCTTAATCAGGGACCGTATTTCACAAGTGATCCAGGGCGCAGGAGGTCTCCTGACAGGAACGGGCCGAAACGGACAGATCCGATTCAGGGCACCCACCAGGAAGGAGTTAATGGCAGCAAGCCGCTCATCTATAGAGCCTTGTAACCAGGTAGCAGAAACATGCGCAGAGTCAGAAACACTAGGGACGTGAAATAACGAGTGCACAGAGTCAGGAAGAGCATTAGAGTATGAACGACGAGAGGTAGTACTAGCATGCAGACGATGAGTAGGAAAAGTGTAGGAGATGTAAATGAGGTCATGAGAGGATAAGAATGGGACGGGGAATTGACCAGAGTCAGAAAGAAGATCGGGTGAAGACACAGCACAAACGTCAATCCAGGAGTGAGAGTGGGATGTATGGTGTGTAGGAGAAAAGGAAACAAGTGATAGATCAGAGGTGTCGACAGACCGACGCAGAAAGGCAGAGTCATGAGAGGCAGATAGAAGGTCCGCGTTGACATCCCCAAGAACAATCACATCCCCCGACCGCGAAGTGACGCTGTCCAGAATAGTGTCAAGATCAGATAGTGGAGAGTGAGGCGGACGATAGATCACACTGATGGCGATCGATCTCGAGGTAGTAGTGGAGGATAACAACCCTACGAGGTAATCCATCTGACCAGCTGGACGGGTAGAAGAGGACTGTAAGATCCTAAACGCCAAGGTATCCCTGACATAGATGCATGCCCCACCCCCACCCCTCGAAACCCGATCAGCCCTGAAAAGGTTGAAACCATGCACGAAGAAGATGGAATCATCCATATGGGGTTTCAACCACGATTCAGAAACTGCAACAATGTCATACGAATGAGAAGAGAGGAAGAGACTGAACTCATCGAAATGAGCAGGAATAGACTGAGCATTGACATGACAGATTCGGATAGTACTGCCGACATGATTACTCGGGTGGAGGCGGGAAGAGTCAACCGTGGTAGCACAGGAAGTAGGCGACGGAAGTCAAGGCAGGAGGACTGAGGGGTCGTCGTTCAGGCCAATGCGAATTAGCGGCGAAGATTGATCCTTCTTGACCAGGATCACGTCAGAAGCAGCCCAGGCACGGAGGTAACCACGATACTTGGCCATACTTCTTACCTTAGTCAGTAAAGCCAAGACAGGCGGCGGTAAGAAGCGGTTGATGTAGATTGGAGACCCACTGAAGGTAGGGTCCACCGCAGATGCGAGGAGCAATCGCCTCGTCCGCTTGGCTGTGATGAGCCTGTTTCGTCGAAATCTCTTCAACACGAAGAAATTCCGTGTTTCAAAATTAATTAAAAGGGGAATTGGAGGTAAAGGTAATCGTGAAATAAAATCAATCAATTGAGCCGCAAAGTTAATGACATTTATTGGCTCGTTGGGGAAAAAGCCGTGTGGCATAAAAAAACCCCAGGAAATTACAAAGTATTACTTATTCGTAAAACGATAAGTGAGGGATGAACGTTAAATGTCTAAAATATATAATATTTTAGTAGGTTCAAAATGTTACTGTGAAGATGGGCTCCGTGGAATCTACATATGTGGGATTCGCTTATGTAAGGGAAGCGTAGTCCACATACACGTATGAAAGACGATGGAGTCGGTAGCTCCTCGGATCCGCCTATGACTAGATCCCTGGTGGAATCTACATAGGTGGGATCCGCTTGCATATGGGAACAGTAATCCACATATACGTATGAAGAATGGTGGAGTCGGTAGCTCCTCGGATCCGCCTATGACTACATCCTTGGTAGAATCTACATAGGTGGGATCCGCTTGCATATGGGAAGCGTCGTCCACATATACGTATGAAAGTGATGGAGTCGGTAGCTCCTCGAATCCGCATATGACTAGACCCACGGTAGCCTTTACATATACGATTTATTTATATCTATCACTATCACACGGGAGGAGCAATGTTGACTGCACAGTACAATTTCACGGTCAATATAATAATTGAATTCGCGTCGTGCGGGTACAATGTCTCCGCGCAGGTCCGTCCGGTCGCGAGGTTATTCGGAGACTGTACGCGATATCGTACGGTTCCTCAAAAGGATTATGTTGATGTTCCCAACGAGGCACCGATGAGAGCAGGTCCGGTCGAAAATATCTGAACGTAGAGTTGTGAGAAGGATGGTGTGGAGTGAGTGGACTGTAAGGATAGGAGAATATGAAGAGAGAGGGACACTTCACACTTTAAAGTCGACTGAATTTATTATGAGTTCAGATTACAAAGAGAGTGAGCGCGACGCGATTACAGAATTAACTTTTGATAGATGTGTTCCGTGGAACGGGCGATAGACTTCTCCCTCTATGTGCTCGTTACACATCGCGACGCACCTTAGGGGAGAGAGGGGTTTTGTCGCGCGAACATCGACAGAATTCGAACGTATTCCGTGGTCAAAGTATCGGTCTCGCTAATACGGAACAGAGACTGACTAACCAATCTTTATTTCTTTGTCGTTTTCAAGGATCAATGAATGGTAAATTTTCTTTCAATCCTCCGCTAGGAGGTCCGGAAATTCGACTTCGGCGTTTAATTTATGAGTTGCACATGGGCCTTCGGGCCCACGTGCACTCAAGTGGTGGACAATGAGTCCTGTGTTGCGCGTTTTCTAAAATCTGTATTTTCTTCGATCGTGGGAATGTTTGTTCACGGTCGAACAGAGCCTCTCACAGACCTCAGAAGAGCGAAACTGAATATGGATGGACCTGGGTTTGTTGGTCTGCTTCGTACTTCTGGCCCTAAACGCTTTCACTATGTCACTCTCAGTGAGATTAGCACTGAGAGACTTAAAAAGACCACCCAAAAGAACAGGGAGCTTCTCATTAGGAATGTGGTCCAGACCAGAGATCACCGCCCAGGAGTCACATGCGGCCGACTCAAGACGAGAAAGACGGCTAGCCAGTTGGCTCGACACAACATCAGAGTAAGAGCGGCGCGTAGGGGTTCCTGAGTCACTGGAAGAGTTATTGGTTGGAGTTGCAAGAGAGGTCTGAACAGCCGAAAGATCCCTACGGATGCTCGCCCACTCCGCCTCAGTCGCAACAAGCCGCGCACAAAGTTTAGTGTCTGAGTCGCCACCACGGAAGTGACGACCCCCGCGACCTCGCCTCTTAAGGCATTCGCCAACAGCGACCTATCCACCCTCCTGAAACAGCTGCAAAGGGAGCCGTCGACCAAAAACCCGGTAGCGCTCGCAGGGCGTGCGAGTGAGCGGTTTAGCCATGACGTGGTTACGGCACAGCACTAAATCGCGCCATGACGTCCGCTCTGGGAAAAATAGAGTGAAAATTAAGGTGTAAAGGATAGAGAAGAGAAAGTAGAAAAAAGAAAATAGAAAATAGAAAATAGAAAATAGAAAGAAGAAAATAGAAAATAGGTCGATGGGTCGAATTCGACCGACCGATGAAACCGGCCCGATAGCACGGTGGTCCCGAGAGGTGTACGGGGCCGTGCCACCATGGCCGGGGGTTCCGACAACCCCCCGGTTTGGGCCACCCTACCGAGCACTACCAAATAAATAATAGATTAGAAAACGAAACCCTTTAGTCAAAGGGACTCCCTACAAAAGCCGGCGAGTGCAGCAAAAGCTTCTGGCGACGACACCAAGTGGTGTGCCGCCTCCGGCCATTGCATCTCGCCGATGAAGTCCCGCAGACACTCTCTCTGCGGGGCGAACTCTGGGCATTCGAGAAGGAAGTGCTCGAGAGTGTCCCCCTCACCGCACATACAGGCACCATCGTCGGCAATTTCCCTGGACGTAAGCCACGCCCGTGACCGATGAGAACCTGCGTGGTGTAGTGGCAGGGAACAACCCAACGAGCAGCTAACCGTTCTCGAATGTTGTCGAAGAAGGCGTATGTGACACGGCCCCAGATCGATGTGGCCCATCGGGCCTGCCACATATTAATCGCCTCATCCTTGACGCTTCTTTTGGCTGCGTCAGTATCGTTTGCGGGGACGGCTACGTCCCCGATCTTGGCATCCATACCTTTTCTGATATAATATGTTGCCCTTCCCTGCTCTAGGACGAGGTCAACTGGGGCTGCACCTGCAACGACGCACAAAGCATCATGCGATGCCGTGCGATAGGCGCCGGTCACCGCGATGAGCACGCGCCGTTGTCCGGACGTGAGAGTCTTCAGGTCGCCCGCCGAGCAGAGGTCGGCCCAACCGCCAGCAGCATATACCACCGTGGGAGCGAAGACACCCCTATACACGACGGAAAGCGCCCCGAAGCGCAGTCCCCACTGACATCTCGCGAGCCGCCCTAACTTATGAAATAGCGACCCGACCTTGTCGCTCAAGAATCTACAATGGGTGGAGACACCCATGTTTCTATCAAAATGGATGCCAAGATAGCGAACACTTTTCTTAAACGCGATACTCGAATTCCCTAACTTAATGGTCGGCGTTCGTTTATATATATCCGGCTTCCGGGCCGCCTTTCGTTTCCTATCCGGTCGAGCTCCTCCCCGTCTGCCAATTGGGGCCCTCCTTGTCCATTCGCTCCTGAGGATGATAGCCTCGGTTTTGCTAGCGGACAGTTGGAGTTTGGCCGAATTACACCAGTTGGAAATCTGATCAACAACGCGCAGGCCTTCGATTTCCAACTCCCTTCGGGAGTCGCCGCATACCAGGACGAGAAGATCATCGGCGTATGCGACGAACTTTCCCTCGACAGAGTCTTCGAGCAGCCGCAGAAGGCCGTCGAACATGAGGTTCCAGCAGGCCGGGCCGAGGACGGACCCCTGAGGGCATCCTCGCGTGGGCCTTTTGGAGACCTCACAGGACCCAAGCGAGATCTGAACCCTCCGATCGTCGAAGTAGCTTTTCAGCACTTCGAAAACGTTCTTCGGGCAGTCTCGTTTACGCAAACTATCTAAAACGAGGGGCCACCACACGTTGTCGAAGGCCCTCGAGATGTCGAAGAGTAGCGCCGCGGCATACTTCCTTTCGGAAGCTTCGACCATCCGACGCAACTCCACGACAGCGTCCTCCGTCGACTTTCCGGCCACGAAGCCGAACTGCCGATCGGAGATCTTCCCGGGAGCCAGGGACGTGGTGGAGAGACGCTCCTTAAGGAGCTTCTCGAAGTGTTTCCCTACCACGGAGAGGAGACAAATGGGACGGTACGATTTGGGGTCCTTCACGTCCTTCTCCGCACCCTTCAGGAGTACCCGTAACGAGCCCTCCTTCCAGACGCGGGGGAAGACGGCCCACTGAAGGCATCCATTGAAGAGCCGTACCAGCTGACCGGGGATAACGGCGACGGCTGCCTTCAGCACCGTAACCTCGATAAGGTCAGGTCCTGGCGCCTTGCCGTTTTTGAAGGAGCGCGCGCATTTGACAACCTCTCCATCTGTAAACACAGAGGCCTCGGGTGTGTCAAGAGGAGCGCGCGCCACTTCCCTGAGGGCCCGCTGAGCGGGGGAGTCCTCTTCTTCCCGGTCGTCGGGGATGTGCGCATCCAGAAGGCAGCTGGCTGTTTCCCGAATGTCCTTTGTGAAGCCTTCGTCACGCCGGATAGTGCTGATCACCCTCTCAACTCGGAGCTTCTCAGCTTGGTGCTTGTAAACGTAGTCCCAGGGCTCCGAGTTGCCGTGCGACGTGACGAATCTTCTCCAGCTGGCGGTTTTGGCCCTTTTCACCTCTCGGCTGTATTCCCGCAATGAAGTGCGGTACTTAGCCTTGAGAGCGAGGCGAGTCGGACCATCCCCTTCCCTCTGGAACGCACGCCTTTGCCGGTATGCGGTCCTCATCAGGCTTGTAAGCCTCTTCGTCCACCACGGGTTGGACTTTCTAAATTTAGATTTTCGTGGCATCGACTCGGAGCACGCGTCCGTGAGGACAGCCGTGAGAGTCTCTGCCATTTCCTCCACGTTTTGCACCGACAACAGCTCAAGGACCTCTAGCCTCGATTCGGAGAGGCCAGCTAGCGTTTCGGCGAACCGCTCCCAGTCGGCTCGTTTGGTGTTGAACCGCCTGGTCTAGGCACACCGATCGCTGCCACCGTCCCCATTTCGGACCTTTGGCACCCTCAATCTGATGTCGATGGAGTTGTGATCGCTGGTGGTCCAATCACAACGCACCTTCCAATCACCGACGAATTGGCTCATTGTGGGGGATGCTACGGTAACGTCGATGTATGACGAACCTTGCTCCGCCCAGTAGGTGGGTTGCTGGACAGCGTCGTTCACAACGACCAAGCCATACGCCCAGAGGAGCTCCTCCAAATTTGCTCCATCCTCGTCTGTGCTCTGAGGACCCCAGAGGGACGAGCGGGCATTGGCGTCCAGCGAAACCAGAATCCTCTTCCCCCTCAGTGAACGAAACACCGTCTCGAGGTGCCTGAGGTGCTTCTCAATCTCGTCGCTGTACTGGAAATAGCACGACACGAAGAAGAATGAGAAGCCGGGCGCTTGCACTTCCGCACAGACACAATGGGTCGTGCTTAGCTGCGAGACGAGCAACAACTGGAAATTCGGGTTGCATGCTACCACCGCAGCCCACGGATGCTGCGAGCTGACGGCGGCCACCCTCATTCCACTCTCTAAACCACAGATGGTGTGGCTCTTGCCAAGCTTCTGGGCGTATGGTTCCTGCAAAAGCAGGACGTCCAAGCGCTTGTCGGCAACGAGCGAACGCACCTCACCCATTACTACAGCTGAACGACGCATGTTCAGCTGCAGAACCCTAATTCCCGTGGACGCGAAACCGGAACACGGATGCGAAGTGGCGGTACCGCGCGATGACGTCTCCGACGGCGACGGTGAGACTGTGGGTGGATGGGGGATTTGACGCGATTCCGTGAGGCTACATGATTCTACTTCTATCAAAATAGGGTCGCGCACGGGTACCCCAGAGTCAGCCACGGCAGAAGGCCTGACTCTGTCGCAACGCTCGAGTACAATTTGGACGGTACGAAGACCGCGACCTGGGACCTGCGCTCCGTCGTGTCGTGGGCCATCGACACCTCCAAGCTCAGGCTGGCGAGGCGCCTTCCGTGAGGACGCCGGAGCCCCCGCCAAGCCTACCGAGACGGCACGTGACCCAACGACGGAGGAGGCCGACGTTCCTGCGCTGCAGGCGGCACCGCCTGGCTGGGAACGAGCAGCCAGACGGGCACTTCTCCTTGCCACGATGACACGCCCGAGCCCAGCCCCCGCCCGGAGATCCGAATGGGGGGCTATTTTACCTCCGGAATATTTTGAGCTCGAGCGTGCCATCATGATTTTTTAAATTTAGGACGACCTGTAAGGAAAAACAAAATTTATTAATAAGTGACCCGGTTCCTGCGACGCTCCGCTCAAAGGAGCACAACGGCGCAGGGCCCGGGCTACACTGGTGGCCATCTCCTTCTCGCTCCACACCGAAGTGTAAGAAGAGGGAGGAGTGGAGGCCACCGAGGAAAGGAAGAAGGGTTGGGAGGAGGGGGGTGCGCTCTTTCATTAATCCCCTTTGGGCGAGCGCTACCCTCAGGGATACCCATCCATCAGCCTGTCGCTGCCGCCCGTCCTCTGGTCACGGAATGTGGCGGACTGAGAAGGACAGCGGTCAGTCCTTCGTCATTGAGGCTACTCAGCCCCTCGGAAAATTCCCAATTTCCGTCATCAGTGGCGAGCAGAGACAGACCTCTCGTTCGAGGACGGGGTTTTTACCGGTCTACATTTAGTCGGGTCCTTCGCCTCTGACCAGTCCGGCATGCGAGACGCTACCGGGTTCCGAGGAACCCGCCGGCATTGCTCAGAGGGTCAGCAGGGCACACACGCAAGCCCCCCCACCACGACAAGCTAGTAGACCACGGGGGGGAGTCGCGCAGAAGGGTCAGACAGTTTGCTAGACACAGCAACTTTGTCCTCTTTCAAAGACTCCAATTCGGTTGACAGAGCATCACACCGCTTGTCGAGCGCCGCCTGCCCCGCTGTAAGCCCATCAATGCAGGCCACAAGTGCAACCTGGGAGGAAGAAAGCTCGGTCACAGCGCTAGAGCACTCCGCAACACTAGAGGTGCAGGCATCAACTCGCTCAGAGACGTCAGCTACGACTGAGGGCAGGGATGAGAGGGATGACAGTGCATCCAACTTCTTGGAGTTGGCATCGAGTTGCGCACAGATCCGCGCAAGGACAGCGGACACAGCACCCCAGTCAGCAACAGACGGAGAAGCAGGACAAGATGCTGGACCAGATGCAGAAGTGGAGACGCTGACCACAGAGGCAGATTCGCCCGACGTGGGAGAGACAGAGCCATGAGTCGGGACACAGGTTTTGCACAAAAACACAGGGTCCTTGTTACCCGTCACAATAACCGGCGTAAAACGTGCACACGAAGGGTGAAATGCACTGCAGCATGAATCACAGGAGACCGCTTCTTTCACGTCCTTCTTGCACCCACAGCACCTCATCATGGCGACCAAGCGACAGCACCAAAACAGTGACAGTAGAGCCCCCGCAGCGCAGAAGGAGGTAGCGTGAAGTAGAGTTCAAGATGGCGTCAGCAGCAAATAATTAGGCTCTCGATAGGTGGCACGTAATTAGCGCAGGACGAAACACAGGTGTAGCCGCCAGGAATCGTCAGAAGTGAGGTTAGGCTCCCGGTGGATTACAAAAGTAACAAAGTCGAACACAGTAAGTGCAAGAATGGACCACAAAATATAGCAGGCTTAAAGAGGCCAAAAAGCCGAGCAGTCTGTAACAGCAAGAAAAGGCCCGAGGGCAGAAAGCAGCAGTAAGCGTTCGTAAAAGTAAGGAGTAAAAAGCACACGTGTACTGTAACTTACTCCGTAGAGAGAGAGACGTGAGAGAGAGAGAGCGCGAGGGAAAAGAGTGCCGAACAGCTGATTGCGTGTACGTGTGCAGGTGTGTGTGTGCGGGTAATAGTATAGGAAATAGCGCAGGGACTTCTGTAAATACCAACATTAGAGCAGGGAATTTAATCTAAGACAACTAGAATTAAGAAGGCGCGCGTGTAATGAATGGATGATATCGTAGGTAAGGAAGGATTTGTACAGTAAATATTAAGTAAATTGAATAAATCTAGAGGTTAATGTTAAAAAGTTTCACATTTCTTTATCGGCCTGCCCCGAATCTATTCATAAATTAAGGTGCGATCTTGTGGTTATCAACGCTACAGGGAAGTACCATCACAATACATTTTCGTGACCCTTATACAGGGTGTCCCAGCTAATGTGCACGTCCCTGTGGTGCGATAGTTCCTACTAGCGCAGTAACCTACTGGTGCAGACCTTCTACTGTCGCGCCGCCGGAGCCAACGAAGCCCTCCGATTGGCTATCGTTTTTCGTTAATAACTCGGCCATAAATTAAGATACGGCACTACGAATGTCACTTCCCTATATTAGAATTACCTCAGATATCTCCTGGTTCAGGGACGTGCACATTAGTTGGGACAGCCTGTATATGTAGGTCGAAAAAGCAGTGGGGATTTGGAAATTCAAGAAAAACTGCTTTATGGTGGGAGGAAACGTGCTGTTTGGGAAAGTCAGTAGAAACTCTGGAATTTCAAGGAAGGCAATCCCTCGCGTTCGAGTTTTCCTTATCGCGTGGGCTGAGTGCATACCCATTTGTGGGTCTTATCTAAAAGGGTCTGAGGTCAAGTTCGTGTCGCGTCTAATGCACTGCGTAGTTTGTAATATAAATGGAGGAGAAGGCGTCTGGGTGTTACCAAGAAAATTCCATAATGAGAATTTTCGTAAGAATCGTGGGACTCATACGTAACAATGGGCAGAGATTCTGCACATATTTAAATAAGATGTTTTATGTTTTATACGTGTCTTATACCTATAGCATATACATATGTGTGTACCTAAATACTCTACATTTTATCAAATTTTCGAAGAAAACAGCTGTCGAGGACAACGCATAAGGGACTTTACGATTCGGACGTGACTAAGACGCTAATTTTGAGAAGTGCAATTTTTCGTGTAATAAAGAATGTTTCCAAGTCGAGTCATCTGTTTATCACATTCGATCGTTAAGATTTTGGAAGTCATTCCGTTTATGGCGCAGAAACCCTCCGCGCCCCATCTGCAATACCTTCCAAAATCTTACTTTCGAAAGCTCAATAGCAATAGACGCATCGTAAAGTCAAAGTCAGAATCAGGCAAAACGTGCTGGAAGACCGATAACACGGATCACGGAAAAATAACAGCCGTCAGTCAGTCCGAGTAACGGTCCCACCAGATTTATCTGCATGCCCCTTGCAGTAAGTACTTGTGAGCCGTTCCCAAAATTCCGAGAACACCCCCGTTTCCCTCTGAGTGGCTGTCGCAAAATCCTACCAAGGCTCAAGGGCCGCCCGAGGCAACTTGGAGGAGGAAAGGATAGCCACGAGGAACGGAGGGTGTCAAGGAACGAGCAGAAATTCAAAGACAACTGAAAGAGTCACATCAGTATCACACGCGACACGTCACATCAGTGACAACATTTTAACACTTCACTTCATCCGTTTTTCTTTTTTCGTATCTTGTTTTATTTCATATTATATTTTGTTATTTTTCACATAAGTTTACTGTTATTTGTTATTTGTTTAAATAAAGACTGTGACTGTACATCAGTGCTATAAATCCAATGTTCGTTGTTGATGACCCGAACAACAGCACCTAGGTCCATCTTTTTTGATAAAACAAACATGAATCTTTCAGAGCTTTGAAGGTTCTGCGTTTGAAAATTTTGAGGAATTATATTTCTATAATGTAAGGTTCCTAGAACTCAGAATTTCTAGGTTCCGGATTTTCGAAAACTAGCAAATTTGTATGCCTGGAACTTGATTCGTCTTATTTTTAATGCTTTAGTGATTACAACTACCGACATTTCTGTACTGACAATGATACTTCATTATAATAGAACAGTAGTCACTGTTAGTGTTTAACAATAGCAATTCTAAACAATGAATGCCCATCTATTTGTTCCAGCTGCTAAAGCCTCAAACAATACAGGGTGTAACAGAAATTCAGGAACACTTGAGGTTTATGGATAGAACGCATAAAAATATAAATAAAAGTTTTATAAGTCGTGGGCGCAGCTCACTCCCTACGGAGATACAACCTCTTTTGTAAAAAACGTTTAAAAAATTATATCTCCGAAACGGTAAGTCGTAGAAAAGTGATTTTGATTGCGATATAACCGGAAAAGATCAAAGTTTATTAAAAAAAATGTAGGCGCTGCGATTAGTACCGTTAAGTTGCATTTCTTCTTGTTAATAGAAAACAAATGTAATTATTTCTATGTTAGCGGCTGTTTATCACCTCGAAAAAAATGTGGATAATGCATTGGGTCTTGCTGTGGCGGCACACGTTTATTGTACGTGCCGTGCGCATCATACAAATAGAGCATTCTTTGTCTCACCGTAGCACGACGAAATATCCGTTACGGGATAAAGAAACCAGCGGATATTGAGTATACAAAGTCCGTTGGAATGCAGCCCTCGTGTCGCCGAGCTAGGCGTTGTTTAGACTAACGCCGAATCCTTAGTCTCAAGTGCCTAGCTTCGAGAACAACGAGCTCGAGCGAGCGACGCGGGCAAGAAAGCATCTTCGAACAGTCAGTCTCATCCCTGACGCGATCACAGCAGCATCTAATAAAGAAAAGTATTTTTTTTACCGGCTACGTAGCCTACTTATCTTTTCTAACGAACACCCGTATCCCACATTGGTGACCCCGACGTGATCCCGTGGTTCATTTTCGCATCGCAGCGAAAAATTTTGTTTTTAGAGAACGCCTCTTTCTTTTCCGCGGATCAGCAACGCGCAAGTTTTTGTGGATTCGTTAACGTTAACGTGTGTGTTCGAGTGAATATCTCGCGTCAAGATGACCGACCAACAAGGTGCAGTCGATGTACCGCGTACGTCTCGAGCTGTACCGAGTGCGGGGGACAGTGTTCCGTTGCCAGAAGTCGCGCGCGTGGCAATCCGAGTCCCACCGTTTTGGGAGAAAAATCCAACGACGTGGTTCCGACAGTTGGAATCGCAATTCGTTTTGTCCGGAATCACAATGGATTCGACCAAGTACCACTACGTCAGTGCGAACTTGGAAAATAAGTACGCTGACGTAGTGATCGACATAATCAACAACCCGCCTGCCACAAATATGTATGAGACGATTAAGAGTGAGCTCATACAGCGTCTCTCGGATTCTAAGGAACACAATATCCGACGACTACTGGAGCACGAGGAATTAGGCGACCGGAAGCCGACAGTTTTCTTGCGGCACCTGCAAAACCTCGCAGGGGACACGGTTTCAGAGAGTTTTTTGAAGACGCTGTGGTTGGGACGTCTCCCAAGCAGCATTCAGGCCATCCTTATGACGAGACAGAAGGACAACCTCTCCGAGCTCGCCACCCTCGCCGACGCGGTGATCGAAGTGTCGCCGCGGGTCCAGGTAGCTACCGCCTCAGCCGCACGGGACGACAGCCTTCGGGCGGAGAACGAGGAACTTCGCCGCGAAATCGCCGCTCTCCGCATTTATCACGGGCGTAACCATCGACAGGGCCGTACAGGTAGGCGAAACAGATCGTCATCGCGCAACAATTCGCGACACAGTTCGCGATCGCGAAACCTTTCCGCGCACGGAACGGCAACGGACAATGCCGTGAACAGTACGTGGTGCTGGTACCACCGTCGTTTCGGTACCTCCGCGACAAAGTGCCGCGAACCTTGTACCTACCCGTCGGGAAACGCGTAGGGCGATCGCTGCTGGCGACAGACGATTCTTCGCCCTCGACGAGCCGCTTATTCGTCACGGACAGATCGACGAAGACCAGATTTATGGTCGACACAGGATCTGATCTGTGCGTTTTTCCGCGCGTGCGAGTATGTGGAAAGCGAGTGAAAACGACCTACGAACTTTTCGCGGCGAACGGGTCAGTTATTTCCACATATGGACACATTACGCTAAGGCTAGATTTAAAGTTGCGACGAGACTTTACGTGGCGTTTTGTGATCGCGGACGTGACCACTCCTATTATTGGTGCCGATTTCTTAAGCCATTTCGGTTTATTGGTGGACCTGCGTCGTAAGGCGCTTGTCGACGGCATAACCACCCTTGCCACCGCAGGACAAGTGGTAAGAGGGCAACCAGAGTGTGTCAAGGCCATAACTGGGGACAGCAGGTACCACGCGATCCTCGCTGAATTTCCAGACATCACGAGACCATCTGGGGTTTTTCGAGTGCCCAAGCATTCGACTCGCCACCACATTCGCACGACGGCAGGACCCCCCACGTTCACGAAGCCACGACGTCTAGCACCGGACAAGCTAAAAATCGCCAAGGATGAATTCGAGGCCATGGTGAGGGACGGAACAGCGCGACGATCGGACAGCTGTTGGTCATCCGCCTTGCACATGGTTCCGAAGAAAGGAGGCGAATGGCGGCCATGCGGTGATTACCGCGCTTTAAACGCAAGGACGATTCCTGACAGGTATCCCGTGCCGCACATAGAAGATTTCGCGCAGACACTAGCCGGGAAGTCAATTTTCTCCACGGTTGACTTAGTGCGCGCGTACCATCAAATACCGGTCAGTGCCGAAGACGTGCCGAAAACCGCGATCACCACACCTTTCGGACTATTTGAATTTCCGTACATGCCTTTCGGTTTGCGGAACGCCGCGCAAACGTTCCAAAGGTTCATCGACGAGGTGCTTCGCGGGTTCGAATGGTGCTACGTGTATTTAGACGACATTCTCGTAGCGTCAAGTTCGGTAGAGGAACACGAAAAACACTTGCGCGAACTATTCCACCGACTAAATGACTATGGTGTGTTAGTGAACTCTTCCAAGTGCGTGTTCGGTAGGTCGGAGGTGCAGTACCTTGGATACTCGGTATCCGCGACAGGTACTCGGCCGCCTCCCGGTAAGGTGCAAGCGATAGACAATTTTCCCAGGCCAGAGACAGTGACACAGCTGCGACGTTTCCTCGGGATGGTAAATTTCTACCGACGTTTCATCTCCGCCGCTGCTGAGATTCAGGCACCGCTGCATTCTGCACTCCAGGGCAAGGTGAAGAAGAACTCCCCTGTCGAGTGGACCGACGAAAGACAACGGGCCTTTGAACGGTGTAAGGAGAGCGTCGCACGTGCCGCCTCCCTAGCACACCCGGATATGACCGCACCGCTGGCGATTTTCTCGGACGCATCGGATCTCACCATCGGCGCGGCGTTACAACAGCAGACGAAGGAAGGATGGCAACCGCTGGCTTTCTTCACGAAGAAATTGGGTAACGCCAAATGTAAATACAGCGCGTATGACCGGGAACTGTACGCCATGTACAAAGCGGTAGAACATTTCCGACACATGGTCGAGGGACGTCAATTCGTGATTTATACAGACCACAAACCGTTGACTTTTGCTTTCGCGCAAAAGCCCGAAAAACATACGGCGCGACAGTTTCGCTACCTAGATTTTATCGGACAATTTACCACAGACATTTGTTACGTGCCCGGTAAAGATAACGTAGTAGCGGACGCACTGTCGCGAGTGTCTGCAATTTCGCAGGCAATCGACTATCGGGAACTCGCGAAAAGTCAAGTAGAAGACATTGAACTGCGCGCTTTGTTACAATCCGACACCGCGCTTCAACTAAAAAAAATGCAATTGCCGGGTACGGACGCGGAATTATATTGCGACGTTTCAACCGACGCGGTTCGACCGTATTTGACTCCTGCGTTCCGTCGGCAAGCATTTCTGGCAGTCCATTGTCTCGCGCATCCGGGCATTAAAACTTCCGCAAAGATGGTCGCGGAAAGGTTCGTGTGGCCAGGTATCCGAAAGGATTGCATTACCTGGGCACGAACCTGCATCGATTGTCAGCGCACGAAAGTGAGCAGACACGTGTCCGCTCCCGTCGAACAGTTCGCGACCCCGTCGGCTCGTTTCGAACACGTCCACGTGGACATTGTCGGGCCGTTACCGATTTCGAAGGGGTATCGTTATTGTTTAACGTGCGTCGACCGTTTTACGCGATGGCCGGAAGCATACCCGATTAATGACATTACCGCCGAAACGATCGCCGACACTCTTTTCAATGGGTGGATCGCGCGATTCGGTACACCACGTCGCATTACCACCGATCAAGGACGCCAATTTGAATCGGGACTTTTTAAGCAATTGTCCTCCTTGATCGGTTTCGACCACTTGAGGACGACCGCTTACCATCCTGCAGCCAACGGAATGGTGGAGCGATTTCACCGGCAGCTGAAAGCCGCGATCGTTTGCCATAACGGCCAGGGGTGGGCGGAATCTTTGCCTGCCGTTCTGCTCGGTGTAAGAGCGGCATGGAAAGAGGACCTCAAGGCGACTCCCGCCGAACTGGTGTACGGCGAAACATTACGTTTACCTGGCGAATTTCTCGCGACACGACAACCAGACAGAACCGAGCCTGAGTATTTCGTCGCTCAGTTACGGAAACGTTTCCAGCAGCTGCGACCGGCTCCCGTAACGCGCCACGGCGAAAAGAAAATTTTCGTTTTCAAAGATCTCGCGACGACTTCGCACGTTTTCGTTAAGCACGGCGCAGCGAAAACAGCGTTAGCATACACCTACGAGGGACCGTACGAGGTGATCCGAAGGCACCCGCGTCATTTTACCGTACAGATCGGCGAAAAGACAGTGCCCGTAAGCCTCGACCGTTTAAAGCCGGCGTATCTCCTGGCGGACGACGCTCGTCAAGGAACGGTGTCAATACCGGACGACGACAAGGAGGATGACCAGCCGGAGACTCTCCCTTTGACCAAAAACATTCGTACCACAAGGTCAGGGAGACGCGTACGTTTCCCCGAACGATACACGAGTGTGGTGTAATTGTGCAGTGAGTGGTGCAGTGTCGCGCAACGGACGCCTATCGTAATTTTAAGCGTAGTCTTAGGAACTCTTAGCATGTAAGCTGAACTATCGTAATTTTAAGCGTAGAGACTATAAGTAATAGATATAAGTTTTCTTACGCCACCTACATAGTTTTAGAGTTTTTTTTTTTGTAATAACGATAGGTTATGTTACTGCCAGGGGGGTGATGTGGCGGCACACGTTTATTGTACGTGCCGTGCGCATCATACAAATAGAGCATTCTTTGTCTCACCGTAGCACGACGAAATATCCGTTACGGGATAAAGAAACCAGCGGATATTGAGTATACAAAGTCCGTTGGAATGCAGCCCTCGTGTCGCCGAGCTAGGCGTTGTTTAGACTAACGCCGAATCCTTAGTCTCAAGTGCCTAGCTTCGAGAACAACGAGCTCGAGCGAGCGACGCGGGCAAGAAAGCATCTTCGAACAGTCAGTCTCATCCCTGACGCGATCACAGCAGCATCTAATAAAGAAAAGTATTTTTTTTACCGGCTACGTAGCCTACTTATCTTTTCTAACGAACACCCGTATCCCACACTTGCTTTGCGAAGACAGTGAAAAAAATTAATATTATTATAAAATTTAGGTGCTAAAATTAGTAGTTAAACGCATACCGCGAAGACGCCTGCCGATATGCAGCCTCCGACACGTCAGATTGGTGATGTCTAGTTCTACTGACTACGTTTGACCTACTTTTTACATATGGTACTGACTCGCCCTGTGCCTACGGCTGACCTACATCTTTCATATGGCACCCACCCGTCCTGTGATTCACACTAAACAATGTATTACGCATTCTATTACAGTATAAATCTTACTTTTAAATAAATTGTCGAAAATTGGTGTCCGTTCACCTCGATAAATTTCCGCAATGGTTTCTTCATTGAACGACGTACATTGGTAAAAACTTCCTCCGGGTTATTATTAATTTTCGCAGATCCATTTACAATGTGTTGCCGCAGCACATTCTCGTCAGGCACTGGCGATGAATAAACAATATGGGTTCTAAATATCGCTACACAAAACAGTCCAAGATAGTTTTCGCTGGTTAAACACGCCGGTACAGAACACGGCCCCACCAGAAGATTGTTCACCATACCGCACCACACATTTACGCTAAATTGTCTTTGCGTATTATCAAATAATATTTGTTACAGCGCACAAGGAGACACAGTTCTTTACTCTTAATCTTTTAAACGATATACAACATTCTCTCCGACTCCTTCTTACGACACTCACTGCAAAACGAACCTTTCTGTACTGAATTCGACAGTAACTGAACCAAAATCTCACCGGCTCCTTTACAATTCATTCTCTCACTTGCACTTCGAACAAATATTATTTGATAATATGCAAATACAATTTAGCGTAAATATGTGGTGCGGTATGGTGAACAATCTTCTGGTGGGGCCGTGTTCTGTACCGGCGTGTTTAACCAGCGAAAACTATCTTGGACTGTTTTGTGTAGTGATATTTAGAACCCATATTGTTTACTCATCGCCACTGCCTGACGAGAATGTGCTGCGGCAACACATTGTAAATGGATCTGCGAAAATTAATAATAACCCGGAGGAAGTTTTTACCAATGTACGTCGTTCAATGAAGAAACCATTGCGGAAATTTATCGAGGTGAACGGACACCAATTTTCAACAATTTGTTTAAAAGTAAGATTTATACTGTAATAGAATGCGTAATACATTGTTTAGTGTGAATCACAGGACGGGTGGGTGCCATATGTAAGATGTAGGTCAGCCGTAGGCACAGGGCGAGTCAGTACCATATGTATAAAGTAGGTCAAACGTAGTCAATAGAACTAGACATCACCAATCTGACGTGTCGGAGGCTGCATATCGGCAGGCGTCTTCGCGGCGGGCGTTTAACTACTAATTTTAGCACCTAAATTTTATAATAATATTCATTTTTTGTTGTTTGTCTTCGCAAAGCAAGTCCAAATGCATTATCCGCATTTTTCTCAACTTCATAAACAGCCTCTAACATAGAAATAATCACATTTGTTTTTTATTAACAAGAATAAATACAACTTAATGGTATTAATCGTATGAGTTATATATATTTTTTATTAATCTTTGATCTCTTCCGGTTATATCGCAATCAAAATCAGTTCTCTACGACTTACCGTTTCGGAGATATAATTTTTTAAACGTTTTTTACAAAAGGGGTTGTATCTCCAATGGGGGTGGGCTGCGCCCACGACTTATAAGACTCTTTTTCTTATTTTTATGCGTTCTATCCATAAACCTCAAGCGTCCCAGAATTTCTGTTACACCCTGTATATCCAAGCTTTTCCAGAAGCCACTGAAAATACCCCACAAATAATCACATTCGTCAACCGAAAGTCTCCCCTCCTTCGTCTTAAATTGTTTCGCCCTTACATGTAAAAACCAAATACAACAACGCCTCAAAATTCAAAGCCGACTATAAAATGTCTCCAAATATTTAACACCGAAATATTTCTTTCTTTCTCCTATAGTCAAAGAATTTCGAAAACATACCTGTAATCCTTTCGGTTGCACATACATACGTTCCGACGTAAACAACTGACGCGTGTAGCAAGAGCAATTATGGTGATGCTAACGTGTCGTGATCATTCACGGAGGGCACCAAACTGACACCGATTATACGTTAGCCACCATTGAAATGTCCGCGGAACCCCGGTCTACAATGGTTAGCAACGAATCCAAATAAAAATAGAACGCTGACAGTAGGGCTTCATCTGTTTCAGACTGCTGGCAGTTGGTTATAAAGGACGTTCACGTGCCGGCGATCGTGAAGGCCGGGGACACCGACTACGTGATCTTGGATTGTGACTACGACCTGGAAAACTCGTCGAGTGTCGGATTAGTTGTGAAATGGTTCTTCAACACCAACGAGGTGGCCTATCAGTGGATCTACGGACGGGACCCTTTGGCGGCGGAGCCGGTGGAGAAGTACATCGACCTGATATACAAAGCCAGCGACGATCCGTATACCAAGTACCGAGCCATGAAATTGAATAAGCCTGGTATCGATCTCACCGGCGAATATACGTGCGTCATATTCACTTACGAGGAAGAGGAGTCCGCCAAGGCATCCATGGTTGTGTACTGTAAGTACCTCTGATTATCACTGGCCAGGTGCTATTCCTGCAAGAGTCCAAGTGAACGATACTTCGCCGAATAATTATATTTCAGGGAAATGAAATTTCGCACTTTGTTCGTTAGTACGAGATTCTATTATATGAAGAGATTTTTTATTAAAGTTACTATACTTATCGGGAATTTAGATATACTAGTTTCTAATAACGTTTCTTTAAATAAAAGTTAAATAAAAGTTAAAAATTTTTGCGATTGAATGCAGGTAATCGTAAATTTTGCCCGAGTCATAGTATATACATATAATGATTTTTAGATAGTAACAGAATCCATAGTGAGTTTCGTGTTAATTAAGCGTTTACAGTATGCGTAAAGTCACGATAGTACCATAGTCTGTGACAAAATGTTTGGTACACTGAAATTTCATACCGCGAAAAGTAAGCCTTTCGGTGAACAAATGTGAACTGTGAATGTATCACATGTCTGGCTCGTTCCTTATGTTTGGACCGCAAAACTTATCACGCGTCTCACACTACATTATAGTGCGAGGGTATTAGTCGTGAGAGTTGAAAACCCGATTACGCAATGAAATTTTTACAGCTAGTTCTAATTAATCGTGTACGGCAAATATCGATTTTTGTCGCGACAGAATTGCAAGTAGCGTGAAGACTTTTATGTTTTGTGTGCTAAAAAACAGTAAAAACTGAATGTTTTATCCACTTAGAAAAACGAATTATGTATGATTAAAGATAACTCGGACATGGTAGTAGTTACGGAAAAAACTTAATAATATTATTTAACTAATAATAGATATTAAGCCTTCATCTTGGCAGCTGGACGAAGAAGCTTTTTAATAAAATCAGTCTGGTGGAATTCTTTTTCATGCGTCAAAATTGATACATCTGAAGTTTAAACAACGTTTATTAATTAATAGCATGAACCGATTAGAGTTCTTTTCAAGATAGATGCGTATAGATACTCAGAAATTTTATTTGACTTGAAAAAAGATGCAATTTCGCTTTAATGCTAAACGCCGGTCCCACTTGGACGACAATTTTTATCGTTCTACAGATTTCAGTATTCGATTTAAATATGGAGGAATGTAAATATGTAATGAAGACGGGGCGGCGAACGCCTTTCCCGCTCTAGATTTCCGATTCTAGTTTTTTATCTCGTGATGATTATCTTACCAGGTGTAATTTGGAGTGGTTTAAAGAGTTAAGGAACTAGCCAACCGCAATTTTGATAACTCGAGTTATACAAGAATTCGTTTCGCTTTTCAATGTCACCGGCACAAGAATGCCTGCCGTGACGCGCCGTACCTCGAGCTCTTCGGCTCATACCGGCTGTTGAGAATTTTGTCGGATGTTCGGACATCTACTTCCCAGGTTCTGAGGCTCAGTGCGATCCCGGACACAACCAACGTATTGCCAGCCAGAGTCCAACCCAGTAGGGACACTCTCAAAGAGAGGGGCTTGACGTCCCATCCCGGCTACCAGAGATTAATGAACAAGTTCATCGCCGCGTTCTGATCGTCAGCTTCGACAAGTCTACCAGTTCTGGCTGAACAGAAATTTATTTTTCCTGTCCTACACTGGTCATCCAACTCGGGTCCGCGGGACAGTCACTCCCGAAGCAGCGGCAATCGCTGCTCCCTGCGATACGAACATGGTTTTCCCTTACTCACTTAATCTCAGCAGATCAAGTCTTGGACTTGATTCCGCGTATTGCGTTCAATTTGCTTCGCTTTCAAGATTTTTGTGACAAATGTTTTGAAGTCCTTGAACAGTGTTTTCGAAACTAAATCTGCCTCTGGAATCGGCCATGGAAGACCGATTCTTTCGCCAGCTTGTTCTAAGGACAATCTTGCCACCAGGTATTTCGGACAGTAGTATAGAACATGATGAGATGTTTCCATCTCACCACACTCACACTCGTTGTCCTCAACCAAAGCAAATTCCATGAGTTTCGCACGGAAATCTCCGTGTCCACTCAGGAATTGAGATACATAGTGGTCTTGTTCCACCCAATACGAGTTGAGTCTCTGAGTTACGTCTTTGAAGAAACAGAAAGTCGTTCGACCGTCCTTCGACGAAACCCATCGATTCTGCCATATCCTAAGGATTTAGTTTCTCACCGCAGCTATCGCTGCAGATGTCGAAACTTCTTCGGTGGCCAGAGCAAGGCCGGTGATATGACAATTACCGCAATCGACATCGATCTGTCTTCGAGCTCTATAAACACACGCGCGCTCCGCGACCACTAAGTCTATCTGTATCGCACACCCGATTACATGAATCGCATCGTAAGACACCGTACGATAGGCTTTCGTGGTGCATAGGAAGACTTGACGTTGAGCGCTAGCGAGGATTCTCCTCGCCTTCGCGCCCAAGCGATCAGCCCACCCTGCAGCGGCGTATGTTATGATCGGAACAAACAAGCCGTTGTACATCGTACGCAGAGCTCGATGTTCCAATCCCCAATTGGATCGGGCGATTCTTGCCAACGCGTTGAACGTTTGCAAGCATTTCGCCCGGAGAATTTCAACATGGGAATTAATTCCCAATCGCACATCGAAGTGAACTCCCAGATACCTTACGGTATTACTGAAAGGAACGCTTCGTCCGTCCACCTTTATTACAGGGGCCCGATTCAAGTCCAGGTTTCCCCGAACAAGAATCATCTCGGTCTTAGCGGCTGCTAGCGAGAGTTTCTGCGAGGCGCACCACGCAGAAATCTCGTTCGCAACCGCCTGCCCTTTTGCCTGAAGTTCCACCCTCGAGTTGCCAGAGACAATAACGAGGAGGTCATCAGCATAGGCGATGGGTTCACAATCGAACCCGCTGACAAGTCGCTGTAGAATCTCATCGAAAATGAGGTTCCAACAGCTAGGACCGAGAACGGACCCTTGCGGACATCTTTTTGAAACTGACTTCGATACCGATCCGCTGTTGGCGACGATTGTCGCTTCACGGTTCGTGAAGTAGTTCGCCAGGAGCCGATAAAGGTTTCGAGGGCAGCTTCGTAACTTTAAATTATTAAAGATACTCGGCCACCAAACATTATCGAATGCTCCAGAGATATCGAACAGGAGCGCGATCACGTATTTCTCTTCTCGAGCAGATACAAGATTCCGGAATTTTACCACGGCATCCTCCGTGGATCGTCCCGATCTGAATCCGTACTGCCGATCCGAAGAAAAACGTGGATCTAGGAACACATTTGAGAGCCGGTGAACAATCACCTTCTCAAGTACTTTGCCAAGTATCGAAAGCAGACAAATCGGTCTATACGACTTGGCTTCTGTCCCCGGTTTTGTGGGACTTTTGAGTAGGATCTTTAAAGATCCTATTTTCCATCGCACAGGGAATACTCCATATTTCAGACATCCATTATATAATCTGAGTAGCTCTCCGTTCAGGGAACCCCACGAACGTTGGACTACTTCAGTCTCAATAAGGTCCAAACCTGGACATTTGCGCCTTTTTAGGCTTGAAATCGCGTTGCCGATCTCAGACAGGGAGAAGGAATGGTTGTCCTCTGTGTCTGGATCTGTGGCAACGTCGATTCGTGTCTGTTTCTGACGATCTGTTTCGTCTTCCGTACGGTCATCCGGAATTAATTCATGTAATAGAGTTTCCGCTGTGGTGTGCCAATCCATCGTATAGCCGCCTTCGGGTGTTCGAAGGTTACTGATAGCTTCATCAATATTTAACTTTTCTTGGGTGATCTTATATACAAGTCCCCATGGCTCTCTGTTCCCCTGTTCGGTAACAAACGCTTTCCAACTGCGTAGCTTTGCGCTACGCACTGCAGCCGTGAAAGCCTTTCTCTCGACGAGATACTTCGCTTTCTTGGTCGCTCTTTCAGTTACATCTCTTTCGCTCTGAAAGTCTCGTCTAAGTTTATAGACGAGTTTCTTTCGCTTCGATAAATCGTGCCCCCACCAGGGGACTGACTTTTTGCTCCATTGCTTGCAGCGCATAGAACCTCTGCATGCGGTTATGATCGAGTTTTCGATGCTTTCCGCTAGCTGTTCGACTTCTGCGGGACTTTGTAAGTCCTCGCAGGGCAGAGTTCTCTTTGCTTTAAGCAGGAGCTTGTCATATCTCATCCAATTGGCTTTGCTCGTAAGAAACCTTCCCTGGCGGGAATGGTTTCCTGTAGTGCGTTCAAAGTCGACAACAAAGTCGACGACAAATTCTATCGCGCGATGGTCGCTGGATGTTAGATTCGGATGAATCTTCCAGGACCGTAGTGCGTTCAAAATATCGAATGTCACGAATGTGGCATCGATGTGAGACTCACCGACGGGGCCGGAAAAGGTAGGAATACCTCCGGCCTCGTTTACCACAATCAGTCCATGCTGCGCGAGGAACTCTTCGAGTTTTTCCCCTCGCCCGTCAGTCTCTGCACTGCCCCAAAGGGCAGATTTTGCATTAACATCTGCAGCAAGAATGACTCTCTTGTGGTTAAGTGCTATAAGCACCTTTTCAAGACGAGCCAGACTTACTTCAATCTCTTCCGAGAATTGAAAGTACTGGCTCACGATGTGGAAAGATCCACATTTTCCGCTCAAATGGACGCAAGAAAGATGCGTGTCCGACAGGTGCGACATTTTGACGACCGTAATGTCCGGGTTTCTGACTGCTACTGCAGCCATACACGCCGGGCCATCCACGGTGCCAAAAGATGCTGTTCGAGTCGCTAGCCCTAGTCCCGGCATTTTTCCGCGGAAACTGTAGGGTTCCTGTGCGAGCAACACATCTATGTTTCTCTTGTCCATTTACATTCGTGTCTCGTTTGTGACAATTTTGGATCGCTGCATATTGAGCTGCAGGATCCGCATTGGTCGAGGGACTCGAATATTCTCAGCGTTAGCCATAATTGGTACGAGAGATTTCGCGTTCCACTGCCGCCTTGTAACAAGGACGGCACTTATCTCTCGCCTTATGGCTAATGCCGGTCTTCTTACCGCTCGCATTGCAGTTCGAGCAAACCGGTTGTTTGCTCTTGCTGCTGCAAGCGGCAGAATTATGCCCTTTCTCGGCACACTGTTCGCAGACTTCGCTGTCGCTTCGGCAGTGTTTGGCAACGTGCCCAAACATCTGGCACTTGAAGCATCGAGTGGCGGTGACATAGTCCTGTGCTCTGCAGGATAGCCAGCCGACAAACACTCGACCATTGCTCAAAATCTGTTTTCGCATCGAAGGAGACACCTCGACAACCCAGTTCGAGCGTCCGTCTCCTCGGCCTTTGGTCTTAAACCGCGGCTTTAAAGTTTCGAACGCGTCAGAACTGACTGCGTCTCCTATATTTTGCTTTTTCAAGCAAGAGGTTAGTTCCGCCTCAGACAAATTTTGAGGAACGTCGAAGATGATAATCTTCGGGTTCCTCTTCGCAACTAGAGCCGCCTTCAGCCCAGCTTTCCTGAGCTGTAGCGACTCCGTAGAGCCCTTCAAATCCTCGGGCCTCTCGGTTTCGACGGCAATTCCACCGCTGTGGATCCGCTTAACCGAGCGCACTCGGATTAGGGCCTTGGTCGGTTTGACCAGATTAAGGACAGCGCGCTTAGTCGCATCACTGTCCTTGAAGTTCTTCCTGTCCTGGGGGAAGATCTTCACCACGTGGAGTGGCGTCGATTTTGCCGCAGCAGGAAGGCCTTTCTGGCCAACTCGTCTCGCCGCGTCCGCGTAGGACGTCGGCTTTGACGGTGGGAGCGCACTAGTCGCTTCGAGCCGCTTCGCGACTTTCAGCGATTTCGACACCGCGGTCTCAACGGCGACTCGAGATTTTCTAATCTCCCCGTCCGCCACGCTGAGTTTTCCCTCGAGGAAACTGTTCCGTAGGAGCAGTTCCTGCACGAGGGCCGACAGTGCCGACACATTCTCCATAATAAGACCTGTGGTCTCCTTATTGATCTTCCTGAGAGGATCAAGGCAGAGACTCAACAGAGCCTTATCATGGGTGTTGGCTTCGGCTCTTACGAGCTCGAGAGGCCGAAATTTAGGCAAAGGCAGTGCCTCCGTCCCTGTGAGGTGTGTATGTGTGTGCCTCCGTCACTGCCTTTCCTTTACTCGCTTCTGTGGAGTCCGCGGCTCCCGGTGCCTTTCTACTCTGGCCCCTCGACTCTTTCCCGGAGACCGGGCTAGCCGAGGCAGACTTTCCGGTGCTCGGCGCTTTAGGCGCGACCGCCACTTTCTCTCTACCCTCTTTCGAGGGTTTCTTTCTGTTCTTCGAGACTGTCGTCGCGGGCGTGGTAACCCGGACCGTCTTTACTGATTTCTCGGGAACGTCCGAGGGCTCCGGAGAGCTCACCGGACGTTTCCGTTTATAGGTGACTTGCTCGAAGTCCATGTCCTCTGACGGGACAGGGGTTCGAGCACGGTCACAGCCTCGGCCCTCAATGGCCGTACAGGCACTTGTTTGTTCATGCGAAGAAGCCGCGGCGCCGTTTCCCACGCAGGGGACAACGACTTGGCCCTTCGCATTTTCCGAGACTTTTTCGTCTCGGGTGCCCACGATGGGTCCCCCCTCGACTACTTCGGTCTTGATTTCAGTTGTCGAGTTTTCCCTGCTCCGAATCGGAACAGGGACTCGACTGAGCTTGACGGCTAAGCTCTTACTGACTTTTTCGCTGCCGGAGGTTTTTCCTCCGGCCGCTACTCCGGTCTTTTCGCCCTTATGGGCATTCTTTGAGGACGTGCCGGGCTTCTCGGCACTCCTCTCATGGGCAGTTTCATTTGAGCTGGGACGCACGGTTTTTGTAGCTTGGGCGGCACACTTGATAATCTTACATTTATTTGTGCTTATCATTGTTTCCCAATTTTTGTGTGTTTCTGTTTTGTGTCGTTGTCTGCGGATTCCCAAGTTCCGTGCGACAGTGTACATCCAAGGGCGAGGACGCACCCGATTTCACGTCGAACACGCATGGTGGCCTCGGTAGAGCCCCCCGCCGAACGTAACATGGTCCCTTTCCAGGCGCCTCCTGGCAATACTACGCCCGACAAGATTATGCGCCAGCTGGTGAGGCAGCCAGGCCGTGCTGGCTAGGCCGACCCGGACCCCTGTACTATCTGGCGGCCCAGTGGTGCCTTACTGGTTTATAAACTGTACCTTCCATGCAGAGTTCTGAACGCTAATCGCGATCGAACCACCAGAGGACCACTGCCGCACTTTCCTATGTTATCCCTGTGAGGTGTGTATGTGTGTGTTTGCCGTGTAGCCGAAGCGTGGCAGATATCGACCGTCCGGAATCGTACCGGTAGCACTGCTTACGGAGCTCGAGAGTCGGTCCCTCTCGATGCATCGCCGTGGCCCCGTTCGCCCTTGCAGGTATTTGCAAGGTTGATTCCCAAAGCGACCACATAGAGGTGGGGCCATCTTCGACTTAAGCGACTGTTAAGCTATGGCCAAGCATTTTTGGACTGTATTCGCACATCGCTCCAGAACCCAGCTTTTGTGGACACCTTAGAGTGGCATTTCAGATCTTGTGAAATTTCTCCGGTCTTATGAGAATTTTTGAACTTAGAAAAATTTTTCTAAGTTCTAGCGCCGTGTTGCCTTTTTGCACCAAGATGACCCTTTGAAAATTGGGTCAGAACTTGTGCCTATGACGAGACGGTAGCGTCAAAAATCGAGTCAGGGCGCGTTACTTTTGTAACTTTACTTGCGCCGCTCGGACAACTTTCCGGTCGCCTTTTTCTGGCTCTATGGCCTCTAAACATTGTTTATCAATGTTGTTATTGCCACTTTAACAAAAGCCAGGGACCGCTAGGAACTCGAGTTATACAGGGTGTAACAGAAATTCTGGGACACTTGACGTATATGGATAGAACGCATAAAAATAAGAAAAAGAAAGTGTTTTAAGTCGAGCACGCAGCTCACCCCCTACGGAGATACAACCCCTTTTGTAAAAAACGTTTAAAAAATTATATCTCCGAAACGGTAAGTAGTAGAAAAGTGATTTTGATTGCGATATAACCGGAAAAGATCAAAGTTTATTAAAAAAAATGTAGGCGCTGCGATTAGTACCGTTAAGTTGCATTTCTTGTTGTTAATAAAAAACAAATGTAATTCTTTGTATGTTAGCGGCTGTTTACAACCTCGAGAAAAATGTGGATCATGCATCGAGACTTGCTTTTCGAAGACAGCAAAAAAAAGTTATTATTTTTATACAGTTTATGTGCTAAAATTAGTAGTTTACCGCCCGCCGTGAAGACGCCTGCCGATATGCAACCTCCGACACGTCAGATTGGTGATGTCTAGTTCTACTGACTACGTTTGACCTGCTTTTTACATATGGTACGGACTCGCCCTGTGCCTACGGCTGACCTACATCTTACATATGGCACCGACATGTCCTGTGATTTACGCTAAACAATGTATCAGTAAAAAACATCGAAAATGCAAAGGTATAGGCCAAGTACAAGAGGATGTGACTTTGGAATAGCTTTCTCGTTAACATAAACTTGATTATACGATGTATTTGAAATCGAACAAATGCGAGCAAGTACAAATCATTGTACAGCATCCACACGATGCTATCGATAAGTAAATATATTAAATTAACTAAATTTCCCAAAAAATGATGTCTCCTCATTGAATTAATAAATCTGTTTAGTGCTCGACTAAATGTACTTGCTGGCCCGCTTTTTACGAAGCTTGATGTCCAAAATGTAACGTTGCAGATATTTGTTCTCATTTCTAAATTAACAATCTGGATGCATCTGAGTGGAAAAATTTAAGAAGTTAACAATTTGGATGTGTCTGAGAGAAAATTATACATGCATATTGCCGTGTGTTTCGACGATTGATGATAACATAAAAGGAAACGTAATGAGATATTTAGAGGATTTTCATTCAACAGAATAAGAAGGCCGCTTTATACTGTGTTTTAACAACTATCTTTTAATGTCGAACATCACGAACTATTTAAGCTTATTTTTCACCATCGAACCTTCGTAAAAAGCGAGCCACCAAGTACATTTAGTCGAGCACTAAACAGATTTATTAATTAAATGAGGAGACATCATTTTTTGGGAAATTTAGTTAATTTAATATATTTACTTAGCGATAGCATCGTGTGGATGCTGTACAATGATTTGTACTTGCTCGCATTTGTTCGATTTCAAATACATCGTATAATGAAGTTTATGTTAACGAGAAAGTTATTCCAAAGTCACATCCTCTTGTACTTGGCCTATACCTTTGCATTTTCGATGCTTTTTGCTGATTTCACTTCATTCGTAGAATATTGTTAAGTGTAGTATTGCTTTTATTAAAATACTTGTTTTTAAAGACATAAGGGAATAAAGAAATCAGGGGAATAAATAAGGGAATACAGGAAAGAAGGGATAACAGAATGTAGGAAAATCAAGGAATAAACGGATCTGATTAATATGATGATATGATGATGATATACGATGATGTGAAGGAATATACCAAATTTTCCTTTAAAGGTTATTTCCTTTTAAGAAATATAGTAATAAGAATTGTGTATTTATAAAATTTCAAAATGTTTTTTGAAGAAGTGATACAAAAAAATCAGAGACTCTTCCGGAGCCAGAAAAATTTCAATCTATAGGTGCGGTTCAGATCAAGTGTATGTACAAGGTTCTTGCAGCATGTTAGACATTGTTTAATAACTTGCATATATTGTGGGTAATATTCAAAAAGGAAATACATTTGAAGGAATTACCAAAATATTAAACATTTAACTATAGCAAGATAGTGCAGGATTTGTATACGTTTGGTTTTTAAATTCTTAATTCGGAAATTATACTAAACATAGAAGTGTACAAAAACGGTTTAATTACACAAAAACCATCTTATTAAAAATATCTAAATTGCAAATAATTATTTGTACGAATTGTTGAAGAATGCTTTTGATTTCTAGAAATTTTAGAACTTCAATATGGTCCTAAGTATATCATTGAGAATGTTTTTCAATTTACATACAACAACGTCATCGTGTCCTCTAAACGTACCTATACTTCAACAATCTATTTACAGAAAAAATAGTTTTTTTAAAATCATTAATTTTTTTATCACCGTGGCATCTTCTGATCTAAATTTACAGTATACCTGCAGAAAAATGTTCTAATTTCATTGTTAAAATGTGTAGGTAATATCATAACACTGTTATAAACAGATACGGAACAATTTAGAGATTCGATATCCGAGATAGTAAAGTTTCAATGCAAAACATGTAACAAAGATTTGTTAACAGTACCGACAACTACACGTTTCGGACGGACCCAAAAATTTGTTTACTTCATCATGGAAGACCTGATACAGAACAATTTGATTATGTACTAAAAAAAAGTTTGTACAAATTTGAAGTGACGCTTTGACATGTATCGAAGTTCTAGAAACTAAATACCTTTTTACAGCAATTTATGCAACCATTATATTAAATGTATAAATTATTGATAATAGTTTGATATTTTCTGAATTACGTACTAATGCGTGCATCACGATGGTATCTTTCTTTCTCTCTCTTTCGTATAATTCGTTTTCTTTGTGGCGTACTATGGCTCGGAATATCAACAACACTGCATTCAACTGCATACTTTGTCTCTATCTTTCCGTCGCTCCGTCGCGTTTGCACTAGCCAAACACACGAACGTGGGCCGAGCAAGCATGTGTAATAGCACGTTTGACGACGAGGAAGGTATCAATGCGGAATTCATCATCGTCCGAATTTGTCTTGCATAAGAGCCTTTCTTTTCTTCGTTCTGTCTGTCGCGCTCGCAGTGCTCGAACTACGATCGCCGAGAGCAAGTGCGACGTTGTGTCTTTGCCGGTCGCGGCGACTCTTTCATTTTATTCGAAACGTTTTTCTTATCATTTTATCGGGCATTTAACACTTATGTCCAATACTTGATCCCACGGTGTCACTGAATTTTAATTAAATATAAATGGAATAATAATTAGATGTTTCTTATTCATTCATTTCGAGTTATGTATATCCACATGATTCAATATTTCGCGAAATTTATTCCTTATTTACCGAGACAATATTGGAACATTAAATAAATAATTGAAAAACATATAATTGTCATACTATATCAATTTATTGAAAATCCTACCATAGGGATCAAAAATTAGCAAGAAATATTAAATGTCCGATAAAATAATTCGAAATGTCCAAAAGAATGCGAATGAGCGATCGAGTACGACCAAGGCGCACCGACACACCTGAGCTCGGCCATCGTCTGTGAGCCGCGATCGGAGTGCGAGCGCGACAGCAGGTAAAGCAAAGAGAGGCTCTTATACGAAAAAAATTCGGACCATGGCGAAAACTGCGTTTGATGCCTTCCTCGATTGACGATCGCGCTCTCACACATGCCTATCGGACCTAAGTCCGTGTGCCTCGATAAAATGAGCGCGACAGAGCGACGACAAGAAAGAAATGAAGTAGTCATTATCATTTGTTACTATGCTGCGACATACGTCAGAGAGAGAGACGAATTATTAGAAAGAGAGGGCACGAAAATCACTGAGGTGAAACAAGCATTAACAGTTGTGGATACCCGCGCGCACCCCGTACCCCGTAGTGAAACCATTTATGCTGTTGATTGTACTTGGCCAGAGACAAGACCTTGTTTCTTGATTTTTCCCGCATGTCTCCAACAGATTACATATAAAAATCTACATTACCGACAGAAAAATTATCGTCGCATGGTATGAAAATCTGTTAGTTCGGTTTGACACCGACAGAACTCGCATAGTCGAAAGTGTGACACTGGAAAAGACGAAGCAGGCGACTTATTACATAAAAAGGACGTACTTTTGACATCAAATATCTCGTTACTGGGTTGTTTTGAAACCTAACCGGTGAGGTTAGGCTTCTATGGCACCGCTGCCCTGAAAGGTGGTTCCGGATGTCCTGTGCGCTGGATGGTCAAGGCTGCAACGGAATTTTAAGGGGTGGTGAATATGTGCGTGTAGAGCGGAAGGGTGAAAATGTAGGAGACGGATGAGAGAGTATAATGTATGAAAGAGGAGTGTAATGTACCTTTGTGAAGTGATGTGTTCAAAAATTCTCCTATGCGCACCACGTGGGCCGCGTGTGACGTCGTCGTTGAATTTCGGTGATGTTTTCGGTCCTCAGATATTATTGATCCGGGACATTGAATTTGTTCTGCCTGTTCTAATAGGCGATGTGTTTCTTGAGGTTTTCCGATGAACCGATTATATTAATCGGATTGTGTGATTATACACTACCGGACTACCGCACGTCCGACACGCACGAGATTCAAACAGAGAGTGAAGCAACTTCCGGACGACGCGCATGGAGCGCGTGAGCACGAACGTTCTAGAACGTTCTCGAACCTTCCAGAAGGATCGAGATCGATATTCGCCGGAAGTTCCGTAGGCTACGTCGCCACGTGGCGACCGCGTGGCGTGCGTAGCGCCGCGTAGCGCGCTTGCTGCGTGACGTGTAGCGCTCGAGTAGCGCGGGAGATAGTGACGAGTTTAAAATTCTTAACATGGGTGCACCAATGTTTTTGTAATCAGTCTCAATCGACTCGTCTCGACGCTGCCTCTAAGAATATCATCGCACTTTTGGTGAAATTTGCCGCTTTCATGTCGTTTGAATACCCCGAAAACCCCGATCAAATAATTCCGGAACAGAGTCAAGAGTCTTCTCTCGTACTTGGCCCGAGACAAGACCTTGTCTCTTGATTTCCTTGTAATTCTAGATCTATGGAATCTCACTGAGTATTAAATGATTCGAAATGGAATGATATTTACATGTTTTTTTAATTATTTATATCGCGTTATATTCCCAGCATGAAATATTTCGCGAAATGTATTCCTTACTTCTTTATTTATGGAAACGGCATTATTTTATCGGATGTTTATTATTTACGTGTCATTCTAGATCTATGGAATCTCACTGACAATAAGTATTAAATGATTCGAAATGGAATGATAACACTGTACAACACTATTTTTTTTTCGCAATATCCACTGGGTGATCCTTATAGGCTTTCTCGCCCTAAAAACGAATCCGGCAGCAGAAATGTTCTGTAACCATCAGTTTTTGAGAAATTTGAATTTTTCAAAAATCGGCTCATTTTCGCAAAAATGAAGTATTACGTGAAAACTAGAAATGCTAGAGAGTTCAGGTTAGTCTTAAAAGATGGAGGAAAGTTTGCTGAATATGCTAGTGTATCCATTTATTAAGATCTGTCGTTTTAAACGGTTGTAAATAGCCGTTAAAGTTCAAAAAAGGGCCGATGTACGAATTTTATACGCGATACTTATGCATTTTTACAAAAAACTACTTATCTAGCAGAAATTTGCTACACAGCATCGGATTCTGCAGACATTTCTGAAGAAGAATCCATTCAGAAATAATGTCAGAGCGGTTTTCCATTCGGGCAGGACGAGAAAATATCCGTCGGCAACGTGCGCACGGTATTTTGCCGCCGAGCAGCCATTGTTCGCCTGGCTCGACTCGGCAGTGCCGTAGCTACGCGTTATCTACGCCGACAGTACCCTATGCAATAGGCATCTACTTTAAATGTGTTTAATGATTAATTTTTTTCATACATTCGACAAGGACTTGTTAGATGCCAATTCCGGAATTATAATGAATTGTTACAATTTTATTTTCAGAACAATTTCGATGTGTAGTATACGAATATGTATAATTTTTTCATATGAATCAATTAAAACACAAGAACATTTGCTTATCAACTGAAATGAGTTTTATTATTATGATTTTACGAGACTTTTGGACATTTATCCAAGTATAGGAATAGTTGGAATTTATTAAACAATAATTGAAATCAATGCAAATCGTACTTGATCATTGTTTATGTATATCTTTTTAGAAATTTATAGTTAAATACTTTTAACAGATAGTTCCTGAGAATACTTTCTGATTCTTTGCAAAAATATTTATTGGATCCATGGTAGTGAAATTCCTTCATTTTTCAAGAATGTATACAAAAAATTGGTCGTTAAACACATTTAAAGTAGGTGCCTATTGCATAGGGTACTGTCGGCGTAGATAACGCGTAGCTACGGCACTGCCGAGTCGAGCCAGGCGAACAATGGCTGCTCGGCGGTAAAATACCGTGCGCACGTTGCCGACGGATATTTTCTCGCCCTGCCCGAATGGAAAACCGCTCTGACATTATTTCTTAATGGATTCTTCTTCAGAAATGTCTGCAGAATCCGATGCTGTGTAGCAAATTTCTGCTAGATAAGTAGTTTTTTGTAAAAATGCATAAGTATCGCGTATAAAATTCGTACATCGGCCCTTTTTTGAACTTCGACGGCTATTTACAACCGTTTAAAACGACAGATCTTAATAAATGGATACACTAACATATTCAGCAAACTTTCCTCTATCTTTTAAGACTAACCTGAACTCTCTAGCATTTCTAGTTTTCACGTAATACTTCATTTTTGCGAAAATGAGCCGATTTTTGAAAAACTCAAATTTCTCAAAAACTGAGGGTTACAGAACATTTCTGCTGCCGGATTCGTTTTCAGGGCGAGAAAGTCTATAGGTGTAACCCAATGGATATTGGGAAATTTTCCATAAGTCTCAATTTGTTGTACAGTGTAATTACATGTTTTTTAATTAATCATTTCGCGTTATATTCCCAGGAAGAGAAATATTTCGCGAAATGTATTCCTTATTTATTTATTTATCGAAACGGAATTATTTCATCGGATATTTATTATATACTTGTATTTCTACATCTATAGAGTCTTACTGAGTATTAAAAGATTTGAAATGGAATGATATTTATGTTACGTATGAATCGTATGATTGCTACGAAAATTCTCAGTCTGAAATTTTATCTTGACGACACCCAGGCGCCTTAGTCCCCTTTTCTGAACGAAAACAGGATACATGCGATACGCACATAACCTTTAGCCTCTCGTCTAGGACGCCCGGATAGCTACACTTGAGATCCCACGCGATAAGGGAAACTCGACCGCGAGGGTTTGCCTCCCCCGAAATTCCACAGTTTCCAACCGTCTTTTCCTTCAGTATCTTTACTCCCACCATAGACCAGATTTCCTAAAATTTTCAATCCCCACTGCTTTTTCGACCTATATAAGGGCCACGAAAATGCATATCATCGGGTTATTCTCAGTACGACGCTTGAGCAAGATACTACGAGACCTAGGCCCAGTTCCTACTCGAGTTTTCTTTAACCTTCGAAAGAAAAAAAAATTAGTCTTTTCATTGGCATTTATTCAACTCTTGGTCGGAGTTCCCCCGTTTCAATTCACGTTAGAATCACTCGCGAACTAGTTCGGAGTCGCCATAATGGTGAAGTCTCGTCAACCGTCACTGCCCAAGGGTAAACATTTAGAGCTTTCAATTATTACTTACATTCATTAAATTCATACACAAACACTAAACATACTTGTATATATATTCGGTTGAAAGAATATACTTGTTATACTTTTACTAGAAACGTAAAATTCAAGTGAAGAATTATTTCTAGAAATTAAAACCTTTCCACTCGAAGTAAATCTAAAACATAATCGAGTAACGAACCCACAAAATTATTCACTCTAACCGCTCGGAGTGAAACAAAAGTTACGAGAGTTATTATTTTACGACCTTTACCGTACCAGGTCAAAATCACAAACAGCGGGTGTCGGACTGCGCGTGCCCTTCGGCTTGCTTCCGTACCTGCGCGACCATTTGCACCTTGCAGTTAGTTAACAAGTACATCTACCTCGGGGAAACACCTAAAAATCCTACCTAAAAATCTAATTAAGCACTCTGGGCGCCAGCACCCCTATAGCATCTACTATAGGCTCATCTGGTTCCAGATTCCTTTAATTCCGATACAACCACCAGCACCCTACGGTTTATGCCGTAGGCTCATCTGGTTCGTGTCACTCCTGAGATCCTCTCGCACCTGTATGAACGCCAGCACCCTACAGTTTATGCTGTAGGCTCATCTGGATTCATCTTCCTCGACGCAACCACTCTAGGCACCAGCACCCTATAGCATCTACTATAGGCTCATCTGGCTCTAGATTTTCCTTTTAATTCCGATTCAACGCCAGCACCCTATAGCATCTACTATAGGCTCATCTGGATTGAATAACGTCATTTCCTAAATCATACGTGGATTCGTAGCTCCCACTACTTACTACGTACGATACCACCTGCTACAGTAAAGTTTAATAAGAGACGAAATCGCGTCTCATTTCGTATATTCCATAACGCTCGCCGGCCACGTTCCAGATACCCGCCCGGCTCGTAACAACATAAACGCACATTCTGCCCTACCGAGGTACAATCTTTTTAAAATTTTACGTACCTGTTCACGTTACGCTCCTGAACCGAAGCGGCCCCGAAACGGCTAGCTGCTCGCTCACTGGCCCGTATTTAAAAGTGGTGGGGCAGTGAGCGAGCACCTCGAAAATCGACAGAAATGTGCACGACCTTGACAGCACTGGGTTAACGGATTGATGATCTGCGCGTCATCTGGGCGGTAGACGGTCGTCTGGCGCACGGATGGTTGACATCGTAAAACGTGTACCGTTCGTTGGTCGGTTTCTAGCCGCGGTACCCGCTCTGCTTTTTATAGCGTCAACAGCATTTTCGGTGCTTTATTCTGGATTATTCTTTGCAAAAGTATCATAAACATCAAAACCGACTTTCAATCTCTGTTCAAGGCTTCCTTGAACCGTTAGTTTAATTTCAATGAGCTTATGATGCGGACATGACCAACAGCTATTTTTGAGGATCACCGTTTTATTTGTGTCATTCTAACATATGTATTAAAATAGTAATTTCAAGGAGAGTTAAGAATTTGTAATTTTATTCATTTATGGTTACTACACGGTGTAGGGCTCTGTCAGTCATTACAAATTCTTACTCTCCAATGTCAATAGCAATTGTTGTATCGTAAACTCCACCGCACCGAGGGCTAACGTGACTTTCCGGAAAACATTCGGATTAACCGTCCGTTAGTAGCGGTCCACATGCCATCGTTGAGCATATCTGCGACTTTGGGCTTGTGGGCCATACTTCAACACGTAGATAACGCCCTTAATTTTAAGCATTTTCAATTGACTACATTTTTTAATCTTCTCCGGAAGGTAAGTCCTCTCAAGGTGATGTTGGAGGGAATTGCAACGCCCCAACGTGATCTTAGATACAACAAATCAGTTAGTCAAGTTAATATTCAAATCAGTCACCTGATCATCGAGACAGTCACATAGAGAACTTAGATATTTTACTATCGAGACAGTCTCGATAGTAAGTCTCCATACCACTCGATTCGCTTAGTATTGTATCATCTAAGTTTATTAACTCTAGAAGTACCAAGGGGGTCAAAATGACCGGTTCCGTATTTCTTCTAAGAATCACTTAATTTTATAACACTGCGATTTCCAAAATTCTTCATAACCATGTTTCTCTATGCAAATAATTAAATCGATCAATTTACTATCCCCCTTTATTTCTTTGTTTCAAACATATTTATCCAATGGTTCTAAATATACCGAATTAATCCTCGGTAGTTCTAGTGTTAACATAGTAAACAAAGTAAAAAACTAAAAGGAAGGAGTGTGGACCACAATTCATTTTACCACCAATATACAGTCCGCTAATCTCCATACTCTCTATTTCTTTCTTCAATCTCAGTATGTCACCTCTTGGGGATGAAACTTGATATGCTTCTTATTCTTCACACTTGTTTCAGTGACACACATATGGACACACATCCAAATTTTAGCATGTGTCTCATGGAGATGTTTTTTTAATTAGTTTATTTAAAGTCGCTTCAACACCTGTGTTATTAGCGACTACAATTTTGTTGGTGTTTTACATTTAAGTTAGTTTTAGTATTCTGACATAGTTTTAAATTTGCTCGGTTAGCTTTACAGTCTGTAAAAATAATAATACATTTTTTCACGCTTCAGCCGTCGTAGCACATTCGCGACCGCCAAATTTTGTGTGTTTTTAATACTGAGTACCGGCGAAAATAATGAAATTTTATAGCTGGTTGTCGCAAACTGCTATCATTGAAACAAGGATATAAGTTATAAAATTTGTTATGAGATTTCAATCTTGTAATTATCTGTGGTTTAATATAAAAATAAAGATTTTTATAATGTAGGATATTTTATGGTGGGAAACAAGATGTTGATGTTTAATAGTATAAATAGATGTTTAGTTGTTCGCGCGACTGCCGGCGCCATCCGGCGGCAGCGAGCGGCCGCGACGCGCGAACCTCTGGGCAGCGAGTGTGCGTCAGCGCTAGCCTGACGTCACTCCGCCCAGGGGGCGCTCTCGACCCCGTTAATTCGCAATTAACGGCTATTCAAATTTCTCTTTGTTCACCTGTCACTGAGTGTACCCGTATATACGGCCGTGCCGCTTTATACGTTTCCCGCGTTTTCGCGAAGTTTTGTAATACTTTTCCTCGCTCGGCCCTTGCCGACGAGAATGCATAAGGTAATAGAAACTGGGACTAGCCTTGCTTTAGTGATAAGTTTATTAGACCTAAGTTTATTGTGTGTACAGTTTTAACCGTTCTTTGGTTTATTTGGACAATACATTGCCAGCCTGGCAACGGCCAAACATTTTGAACGTCTCGCGTAGTTCTCTCCTACCCTTGTCTACCACGGAAATATCACATCCTCTGTCTTTTCCTTAATCCTCTCAGTCGGAGTTTCATTGCTGAAACTTCGCGGTTTGAACAAGTACCAATAATTCGCTTCCGACTACAACCTCCTCGCAATCTTGCTACGCGCAAAACTACTTCTCGCAATCTTGCTACGCGCAAAACTACTTCTCGCAATCTTGCTACGCGCAAAACTACTCCTCGCAACCGACCCCTCTAAAAATTTTGTCAGCTGCTCCCCGCAATACTACTCCTCGCAATACTAACTTCACAACGACTAATCTCGCAACGTCGCCCTGACGCTCTTTTTACTACTCATTCACACGTTTAAATTTTCTCAGTGATAGACTCAGGCATTCACACACTCGTGATATGCTTCGTGTTCGGTTACGGGTCATCCGCATTTTTTCACGTTCCAAACGGGTGCGTTCCGCGTCAAGTGATCAGAGTTTATCCGCCATGTTATGGAAATTGGTAAAATTTTAATATGTTGTATGTAAGGTCGAAACCAGAAACCCATTTGAAGGAATTTTCAAAACATTAAATTTTCTTTATCTTACAGGCAGTCAAAATTTTGTGCATGGGTTTTTCTGAAAATTTATAACTCTCATATTGCAATAGATACCAAAATTAGAAAAATACGAGTTGATTCAGAAAACCTCAAAGTTTTAGAACAAAATTGTAAATTTAATACAGGTTGGTTTTAAATTGTTGAAAAAATGTTTATAATTTTTTAAAACTTAAATTTCGCTCCATGTGTGTCTTAGACTTCTTTTAAACATTTTTTGTCATCATTGTCGAAATGTCCACTGAACATAACTTGCAGCCGCAAATTCACCCAATTGATAGTTTTCGAGTTATAAATTTTTCTGCACCACAGTGCTGGTATTTGGCGCGCGACTTCGGCCATTCCGCAGCACAGATAACTGCCGTTAGTGAGACAAAATGGTTGATCAATGTCCTGGATTTGTGCGTCAATATCTTCAAAAGTGTATCCCGCAATTTTTTGGTGATTTTTTTATAGCAACATCATAATGTGCTCTAAACATATCTTCCAGCAGCATGTTAGAACAATGAATAGTTTTCAAGTTAGGAATTTTTATGTACTTGGTGGCCTGCTTTTTACGAAGATTGGTGACCAAAATGTAACGTAACAGATATTTGTACTCATTTCTAAATTAACAATCCGGATGCGTCTAAGTGGAAAAATTTAACAAGTTAACAATCTGGATGTGCCTGAAAGAAAATTACACATGCTTATTGCCATGTATTTCAACGATTGATGATAACATAAATTAAAAAGAAACGTCATGGGTTATTTAGAGGATTTTCATTCAGCACAATAAGAAGGCCGCTTTATATTGTGTATTAACAATTCTTTTTTAATGTGGAGCATCTCGAACTATTTAAGCTTATTTTTCACCATCGAACCTTCGTAAAAACGCGGGCCACCAAGTACATTTAAGGGGTTGTATACAGTTAAGAGGCGCAAAAAAAGCGATTTTTCAAGAATTTTTCCTGAAAAACAGTTAAATTGATTAATGTAAAAATTTGTATACATATTGAGATAACTTTTAACTGTATTTTAGCATTTTTTATTTGTAAAAACAATAATGTTGAGAGCTGTTATAGCTGATCTCCAGGAGCTCCTCTAAAAAAAAGCGCTTTGCGGTGACCACGATATCTCGGGACTGAATCTTTAAAATGAAAAAACCGAACGGATTTCGTTAAAGTAACGTATAATCTAGTAATTAATCGAAGGAATAAACAAAATAAAAGTTTTTGACAAAATGGCAGCTTCTAAAAGAAAAAAATCGATTTTTCACAAAAATTTTTGCCTTAAATTGTTCATAAAACAAAAACTATTAATCGGTGAAAAGAAACCTTCGATTAATTACTAAAAAATATAGTCAACAAGCTTGTGTTAAAATGTGAAACTGATCGGTCCAGCCGTTTTCGAGAAATCGTGGTCACCGCCTTTGAAAACACAGTTTGGAGAAAAACGCATTCAAAGTTTGAGAAGCCGGTAATAGAAACTGTAGTAAAGGCAACTTCAAATTATTTAGTAGCAACAACCAAAGTCGGAATAATTAAATTTGAATGTAATTGAGCCAACACCAATTTCAGTTATCCAAATATCAACAACTGTATCTAGTTGCCGGAACTAATTAAGGGGAACTAATAATTTTTTCGGTATAGACCAACTACTTTCAAACGCTCTGACACGTCTTTACAAATATGCGTGTAACTTGGACAATAATCGCCGAATTGACTTGAAATTTTCTGTGTGTGTACTTAAATGTATGTACATTACGAAAATGAAATAAAAAAAATCGATTTTTTGAAAATTATAACTGTATATAACCCCTTAATCGAGCAATAACAGTTTTATTAATTAAATGAGGAGAAATGATTGTGGGGAAATTTAGTTAATTTAATATATTTACTTAGCGATAGCATCTTGTGGATGCTGTACAATGATTTGTACTTGCTCGCATTTGTTCGATTTCAAATACATCGTATAATCAAGTTTATGTTAACGAGAAAGCTATTCCAAAGTCACATCCTCTTGTACTTGGCCTATACCTTTGCATTTTAGATGCTTTTTACTGATTTCAATTCTTTCGTAGAATATTGTTAAGTGTAGTATTGCTTTTATTAAAATACTTGTTTTTAAAGAAATAATGTTTTTAAAGCATAAGGGAATGCAGGTATCAAGGAATAAATAAGGGAATACAGGAATGAAGGAATAAAGGAATGTAGGAAAATAATGGAATAAACGGATCTGATTAATATGGTGATAGGATGATGATATACGATGATGTGAAGGAATATACCAAATTATTCTTTAAACGTTATTTCCTTTTAAGAAATATAGTAATAAGAATTGTGTATTTATAAAATTTCAAAATGTTTTTTGAAGATGTGATACAAATAAAATCAGAGAATCTTTCGGAGCCAGGAAAATTTCGATCTACAAGTGCGTTTCAGATCAAGTGTACAGGGTTCTCGTAGCATGTTAGACATTGTTTAATAACTTGCGTATATTGTGGGTAATACTAAACTCTTTAATTTTAACGATCGTATTAAATATAATTATTAATTGATTTACTCTGGCCTCTGTAACGATCTAAAACCTTTAAATAAAATTGAACTTACATATAACTAAAATATATATACAATGAAAAACTCACCCATTCACAGTGGGGAACAGATTTATTGTTATTGAAAACTTGGTCCAACTTTTCGGTCCTGTTTAGGACCCTCTTCAGGGACACTTTTCATAAAACTATGCTCCCTTTTTTAAAAAACATTAAATAAAATATCATACCGGAAACATAGTATAAGTGAAAAATAAACTAAAAAATTGAATATTTGTGAATATCAACCATATTTTGTTGTAATTAATAAATCATGTTTCAAATTATATGAATCACTATACGTATTATTTAACACTATTTCTACCACGATTGTGTGTATACCTATTTCGACCAAAAGGTGTCTTTTGACACGTTTTCGTTTGAATGCAAATATTTGCCAAAACTGTTGGGATTTCAAATTACTAGTTAAATGTAGATAATTTGAGGAATATATTTATACTTACATTTAATTCATCAACCAAAATTTTATCCCAAATTTATCTGGTTTATTTGGCATATATTGTGTGAACCTACATCTTAGCTTTCGTTGGGAAAAGCTGTTCTCCCACTGTGATATTTGCTGCTGGCTTATGACAGTTTTGACAATTTTCAATGAATTGAGACGGTAACCCTGTCTGACCACCACTGCGAGGATTGCGCGCCACTGCGGGCCTAGGTCGTTAGTCCCGAAAACGAATAAATAAACAGGTACGCCGAATAACAAGTACGATTACGTAATAACCGCCACATAGAAA
Source organism: Mimumesa dahlbomi (assembly GCA_917499265.3). Classification (NCBI taxonomy): domain Eukaryota; kingdom Metazoa; phylum Arthropoda; class Insecta; order Hymenoptera; family Crabronidae; genus Mimumesa; species Mimumesa dahlbomi. Next base: position 59,396 of record OU824118.1, on the reverse strand, counting down.
AACGCATGAACTATGATTCGTCTATTTAAAAATACACGCGTATGATTGGATTAGCCTCCGAGAGGGTTAAGTATAAAAGACGCGACACGGTGCTCCGCGAGATGATTATTATCACATTACTCTGTTACATTACATGACATTATTATCGGGAAGTCTGATTTAGTACAATTTGCTACTGCGTTTGACCGAAACATATGGTACGGGCATATTCCAGACGCGAGTAAACAAATATCGAAAGGATTTTAGAACATAAGATAGAATTAGGAGGCGTGCACGAGTGAGTGATAGAGAGTGTATGTGCTTAATCCTCAGGAAAATCCCGAAAACCTAAGAATCCGAGGAGTAACCCTCAGACGCCTAGTCTGAGACTATCTCAAGGATCATCCCACCAAAAACTCAGAGGAGTAACCCCACGACAATTTAGAGCGTGGACTATCTCAATGAGGAAACCCCGTTCGAGAGGAGTAACCCCACGACATTTTAGAGCGTGGACTATCTCAATTGAACGTCCCTTCTCTCCACGAAACCTGTCCATAATGAGTACCGGCTGGAGAATCAGAGCCAGACCCTGATCTCAAATTCTTTCGCTAAATTCCCGAAAACAGAGCAACTGCATGGGAACGAGAACAATACTATTTCGAGATTAGGCATTTAAAGCCATAAATAGATTAAGGCGAGTGTGAGTGAGACGGTGGTGACAGCGAGTGTGAGAGAGACACGGTGTAAACACGGCGCGCGATCAGCTGTGCGAGAAGGTGTGTGTGTGCGAGCGAGAGTGTCCGTGAATAACTTTAAGAGATAGATTAGGGCCATTTTTGTGTGTACATATAACGATAGAATAGGAAATTAGATTTAAGAGGATATATCAGATAAGATAGCGTGAATTGTATGGAAGAGTGCAGGAGTGCGTGATAGAATAGGCTACGTAAGGACTTGTATAGTTAGTTATTAAGAGAATATGAATAAATCTAGTGTTTAGTGTTAAAAGTTTCCAAGATTCTTTATCGACCTGCCCCGAACCTACTTATAAGTAATGTCCTTCCTCGTGGTCAGTGGTCCTCAGCAGGAAGTACCGTTACATTTGGCGCCCAACGTGGGGCAGGATCGATTTAAAGAAGGAAACTTGGAAAATAAGTGCACGAAAATGGACAAAACACGCAGTTACCAAGCGAGGGATTCCGGAGTGGAGGAGTCATATGACCTCTCCCCCGCAGATAGATGGACATTGCCGCGTGTAGTGGAGGAAGATACAAGTGCGGAAAAAAGTCTAAGAGAGGAATTAGAAGAAGTCGAGGCCAGGAGCGAAGCGACAGCGGCGGCAACTCCACGACGTTGGGCCAAGCGGTTGGAAGCGGCTCCAGCGACAGAGGGAGATACGTGCGGGGATGCCGCTACTCCTCAAGTGACATTGCAGCCCTCACAAATGTCAGATATTATGGCAGCGATAGCGGCGTTAGAGAGCAGCATGACCATAAAATTCGATGGGCTGCGACAAGCCGAACGAGAGGACCTCCATCAAAGTCTCGAAGACACGCGAAAAAGCATGTCAAGGGAAACGGAAGAGGTCAAGAAAGAATGTGAGACGGCACATCTACGTCTCAATCAGAATATTCGGGATTCACAAGAACAAACCTTGGCCACGGTTGGATACATGAACAATATGCTACGAGAAGAAATTCATAGCAACTGGGAAGAAACCCGCCGAACGGACCAGCAAACAATACGCGGGGAGATGGGGCAGATGCGCCAAACGGTGGAGAAGGGCCTCGGGGTCGTAGCGGATAAAATGAAACATCACGAAAAGGACATTCGTACGGTCGCCGCGAATTTCCACGTGGTGAATTCCGAAATTGGCGACACCAAATTAAGGATCAACGAATGCGAGCGAAGGGTGACGGAATTAGAAGACGTATGGGTAAAGGGTGTCCCAATATCAAATCAAAAAGGGGGAAGAATATTAGCGCCGTGTCCAGAAAGACCTTCGTTCGATGGGTCAGGGCGATCAAGGCCAATGCCATTTCTTCGCGCCCTAAGAGCGTACTGCGAAGAGATACATGGCCGAAGGGCCAATATAAGATTTACCCTGGACCAATGTCTGAAAGGAGCGGCGCAGGACTGGTGGTATTTGCATGAAGAGGAACATGTGACTTTTGAAGACTTCAAGGAGAGTTTCATTGAGAGATATTGGAACGCGGATGTCCAATCAAAAGTACGGAAAAACCTTGCCATGGGATATTACGCCGTCGGGGGACAAGAGACGCGGGTGGAATACGCATCCAGGGTATTGGGCAATGCACGAGATCTGATTCCCAGACCGACCGATGAAACTATTATAGAATATCTAGCGAGGCATTTTGAAGACGAAGTGGTACGTGACGTCATCATCCAAAAGATAACCACACACGCCGGACTGCTAGCAGTTCTGGAGAGATACGATAGAGCGGCAGTCACTAGCGCCCGGAGGAACGCGAGGATGATGGGTCCACGACCTCTGGGGGGACAACAAGCATCTCCACCAAGAAGAAATTGGGGACCAAGACCAGCGCACGTAAATGTGATGCAACGGCAACACGTTCCATCCGAGGGAGCCACGATAGGAGACTCGCGACCAAGGATGGAAAGTCCGCGGCCGAATATCAAACAATCACCTGTGAACCAAAGGAACTCGGGAAACGAGTAGGAGTTGTGACGAGACGCACGGGTGCACAAAGAACGGCGCCGAACTCGTGCACAACTAGAGGAAAGAGGGTGGCCAATATTACCTTTGAGGCACCGCGAGATTATTTACAAGAGGAAAAGCAGGCGACGCCGAAGGAAAAGAATAAGGGGTGTCCGGTAATCAAGCTGAAAATTGAAGGACAAGAGGTGGAGGCGTTGGTGGACACAGGAAGTGAGATAACGTGTGTCTCGGAAGAGCTGTACGACGAAAACATACAGATTTTTGAGAAATGCCCGACACTACCAATGGTCGGTGTTCGAGTAATAGGCGCAACAGGAAAAGCATCGGGAAAATTGAAAGGCAATTTTTTGCGACGATAAAGATTGGGAATATAGAAATAGCACAAAACGTAATAGTGGTACCAAAGTTGATACGAAAATGCATTTTAGGAATGGATATATTAAGGGAAATACAGGCAACGATAAATGTAGAGAAGGAGCAGCTGGAGATGAGACAGGGAAAGGATAAGGGGTCGATAACGGTCATCACGTGGGAAGATACGGAAATGAAAAGTCAGCGGGTACAGCTAATTGAAGGATATGACGAAGTAGAAGGGGAGATGGAGTCGCTACATGCGGTAAAACAACGCAAAGTAGTACGAAACGACGATAAAACAAAAGGGCCAGAGGTTAAGGAAAAAGGGAAGGAATGTGAATCGTGGATGAGACAAGCAGTAGAAGTTCCAATGGCAGAAGGACGAGCCCGAGGTAGAATAGAGAAGGAAGAAGTAAAGGGTGAAGGAATAGAGGGGGCAAAGGTCCAATGCATGGGAACTAGTCAAGGTGAACGATTCAGGGTCACGAAGGATACGGAGGACCCAAAAAGGGGGAATAAGGGGAATAAAGTCATAGCGGACGAGTTAAGGTCAGAAGAGGTTGAAGAAAAGTTGGCGGAGAGTAGCGAGCTTCCGAAGGAAAAGACGGAAAGATTCCGGCATATGATCGAGAAATACAAGGACGTATTTCGAAAAAGGCCGGGACGTATAGCCGTATATCAACACGCATTAAAGGTGAAGACCTCAGAGCCTTTCTATGCTAGATCATATCCGATTCCTATGGCGCGAAGGGAAGCTGTACGAGCAGAAATCAAAAAAATGATGGACCACGGAGTTATCCAACGGTCAAATAGCCCATGGGTAAATCCCATGGTCACCGTGGTAAAGAAAGATGGGTCCATAAGGTTGTGTCTGGATGCTAGAGGACTAAATAAAGTCTTGGAAGAGGATCGTGAACGTCCTCTGAACCTCGAAGAGTTATTTCAAAGATGCAAGGATGCTAAAATCATGAGTAGCCTCGACATGACGAGTAGTTTCTGGCAGATTCCACTTACTCCTGAATCGCGAAAATATACAGCATTTCTACACGAAGGGAAATGTTACGAGTTCACAGTCACGCCGTTTGGACTCAAAACGAGTAGTGCGAGTCTGATACGCGGACTGGACTACGTATTACGTGACCTGGGAGATCACATTATTAATTTCGTGGATGATCTGCTGTGTATTTCTAGAAATGAAGAGGAACACATGGTTCACTTGCAACAAATCTTCGAGCGATTCAAACAAAGCGACATGACATTGAATTTCAAGAAGTCACACTTTTTTCGGAAAGAAGTGAAGTTCCTAGGACACATATTAAGCATAGAGGGCATAAAACCATTACCAGAGCGCATCGAAGAGATTCGGAACTTTCCAGCTCCAAGAAATCAGAAGCAGCTTAGGGGGTTCTTGGGCCTAATTAACTTTTACACAAAGTTCACGAGGCATCACGCCGCAGCGACAGTACCGCTCTTAGAACTCCTAAAGAAAGAAAAAAAATGGAAATGGGACAACGAGAAACAACAAGCATTCGAGGAAGTAAAGGGCTTGTTTTGCGATACAGTGATTTTAAAACACCCTGACATAGACAAGGAGTATATCCTACACACGGATGCGAGCGACTACGCACTAGGTGCAACGCTAGGACAGTACGATGGCCAGGGAGAACTGCAGGCAATAACGTTCGCCAGTCGAAAGCTGCATGGAGCGGAAGTGAATTATTTTACGACGGAAAAAGAATTATTGGCCATCGTATGGGCTCTCGATAAGTTTCGATCATATGTATTGGGAGCAAAGATAAAAGTAATAACGGATCACAAAGCACTCGCATACATCCAAACTTGCCAATTTAGTAATGCAAGACTAACAAGATGGATGTTAGCCATTCAAGACTATAACATAGAAATTGAACACTGCCCGGGAATCAAGAACAGCGTAGCCGACGTGTTGAGCCGTATGACGTCACAGGAGGAATCGGCAAAATTCAATACATGCAAGGACATCTATGTGTCTACGCTATTAGCTAGGAAACCCAGCCGCGAGCTCGCAAACAAGATGCGACGGTTAGGAGAAATTCAAAAGGACGATACTAAATTACAGGAGATAAGCCGAAAATTAGCTGACAAAGAGTACGATCAAAAAGATGAGACGTATCAACGGACGAATGGAATAATAGAAAAAAAGGACAGAAAGGGCAGATGGAAAGTGTGTCTTCCCAGCAGCATTATTAATGAACTAATCGTGGAAGTACATGAAATGTATGGACACGTTGGTCCTAAAAAAGTATTCCAGATGCTGAACGAGGATTTCAGTTTTCCAAAATTCCTGAATAAAACGAAGCAAGTATTAGCAACGTGCGACTCGTGTCAGCGGAATAAAGTCGCGAATCAGACATGCTATGCCGCAATGCAAACGATTACACCCGAAAGACCTGGTGACTTAGTGTCCATCGATTATTTCGGACCTTTACCTACGTCGAAGGGAGGATGCAAGCATATCCTTGTTACTATAGATGCATTCTCGAAATATGTAGTATTATATCCCCTAAAGAAAGCTACGACGGCGGCGACCATAAATAAAATCTTCTCACATTATATTCCAAACATAGGAAAGCCGAAGCGGTTACAATTTGACCACGGAACGCAATTTACCGCCCAGAAGTGGTTAAACAAATTAAAAGAAGAAGGAATCGACGCGGTGTTTTCATCAATAAGACATCCACAAGGAAATATCGTAGAGCGGGTAAACCGTGAATTAGGGCGATTCTTTCGAACTTTTGTAGGCGAAAAACACACGAATTGGATGACATGGATACGAATTATCCAAGATATAATTAATGAAGTGCAACATGAAACAACGGAATACACGCCACTGGAGTTGCAATTTGGAAGAAAGCCTAGGCGAATATGGAAAACATGGATAAAATCGGAAAAGAAAGATCCAGAAACAGGTGCGTTAGAAGAGAAAATTCGGTTAGCGAGAGAGAGAATACATAATAATGGGAGATGGCGCGCTTTGAATTTCGACGACAAACATCGTATGACAACATTCGAAGAAGGGGAACTTGTACTCGTTAAGGCCTGTAATATTTCAAATGCGACAGATAATAAGTTAGCTAAATTCTTTGCCAAATATGAAGGGCCCTACAAAATAAAAAAAAGAATTGCACCCGCAACATATCTATTAGAAAACATAGACAAACATACAGAAAGAGGGATGTTCCATGCAAATAATTTACGGAAATATAATTCGCCGGCTAATCCAGATTATCCGGTGCCGAAATCCAAAACAAAGGAAATCGCAACGGTAATCCGGCTAACGACACATATATAAATACGCAAGAACGAGGTACCTGTAATCTAACGTTTTCGAACTAGTAGTCAATTCGCGACGAAAGTGCAGAGAAAGTGAAGAAATGAAAATGGATAAGGCAACCCAAGTTGACGAATCGGAGTTCAGGCGGACAATCGGGACTCAGACAGGAGCCGCGGGCATGTGGGAGCCACTAGAAATAAAAGGAAGGCCCAAAAAGAGCGGCGGAGCATGGAAGGAGGGCAACGGAAGGTTCTTACAGGGCAGAGGAGTACAATGTAGGACCAGAGGGAAGCTGGTGAGAGGCAAGGAGACGCAAACCAATGCGATGGTCCTCCAGATAAAAAAGGAGAAGGTCCTCAAAACCAAATTGCGAGGGGTCAATAAAATCATACAGAAAATGCGCGCGGAAAGGAAAGAACAGGAGGAACAACGGCGACGAGAAGATGAAGAATGGCGTCCCCACATTTGGGAACGCCGAAATTATGCGCTTTTCCTAGAATTCAATAAAAAATGGGCAGAAATGCAAAAAAGTGAACAGGGGAAAAACGGAGAAAATAATTTCACCGAAGACAAAACGGTGGCGCAGGGGTATCCAAAGGAGGACCCAATCAGAAGCCTAATCATCCATAAGATCAGAAGGAGGGGGGGAAGCGCGTAGATCGAGGAATTCGCGGTAATAAAAGCGGGGATCCGCGGACGGGAGCATATTTATCGTCTAACATCTAAAAGGCAAGTACCAACTTTATCATGTGTTGCGGACAGAACTATATGGGAGTGACCGCGGATAAGACATGAGAATAATGTCATTATAATTTATTTCGTTTATAGTGTAAATTCCAAGAAGAAAGAAAAGAAAGTTGTTCATTTAGATCGTTTACAATCGTTTTAACTACGGGGACGCACCGTTAGAGTAATAAATGGAAACCCGATGTATGAGCAGATGTATACAACCTTCAGTGCATTGTTTATGAGGTTCGACCACGTAAGGAAAAATGGTGGGAATCATGCAGACGATGACTGAAGGACAGAGCGAAACTGGCAGTCTCGCGGGAGACTCAGACGCAGAAGGAGCATACCTTTTTAATTATTGATTGTTGGTTCCCGGAAACTCGACTGCACAGAGAGCAACTGTCGACGGTTCCTTTGAGGGACGTCGACGGGGTCGAGCACAGCTCTATCGCTCCTGGATAGTCGGCTAGCATTCTAGTCAGATTCGAATACTAACTGTGAATATCCAGTAGTATCGCAGGGAGCAGCGATTGCACAGAGGGCAACTGCGAGTTCAAAGGGGAGCTCGTGGGGTCGTGTCGATGGTAGCTATCTGGGAACCTACATGATCGTATGATCGATTCTTTCATGAATTTGTATGTAATTTAACTGTGCGAGCGTCACCCGTAGTTAAAACCGTTGGAACGGCAATTCTGCCGAAAGCAATAAACTGTCGCGATAACGAAACACGTGTACCTTGGTACCCTTCCCGAATCCACACGAGTTGATTTACCTAGAATTGGAAATACAAGGCGACCAGGTATGGAATGGTAATTCCGTAGGTCAAGTGGTACGACCGTATCGTTAACATCATGGGTGAACATAATAAAAGTAAAGCCATACGGGTGTCGTGTACGTCCAACCCGCACAACTTCTGGGTGAGATTGGTGGAGCACGAAGAGCAGCTAGGAATCGACAACATCGAGCTTTCTCGGATCATCCGACGGGACGGGGATCTAATTTATTGGCTGCGGCCGGAAAATATGAAAATGGGCAAACTGGTGGCAGCTCCTATTGTAAGAGGATGGGAGACCACATATCAGCGAGGGCGAATTCTCCAGGTAGGCCACGGAAAAATGAATATCAGCTTGCTCGACACGGGGAGGACCGTGGAGCACACGATGCAAGAGGTGTATGTCCTCCCTTTCTACCTGGAGAAACCTCAAACTGCGGCTATACCATGCCGGTTAAAAAATGTGGTCTCCCTAAGGCGGAACAGTGTCTGGACCTGGTAGGAACAAAATAGATTCCAAATGGCCACAAGGAACCGAATCGGCCACGTAAGATGGTGGGGACGAAAAGAAGACAGAGAAGAGGTGGAACTCCACTTGAACTGGAACCATCCCATTCCCCTCAACGTGGGAGAGTGGTCGGTGGAACAGGGATTTGGGTTGCGGGCAAAGTAAAAATAATATATATATATATTTACTTAACATATACTTACTTTAACATATATATATATATTTATAAAAAAAAAATATATATACATAAAAAAGAAAAAGAAATAAAAAAAAAAAGAAGAAAGAAGAGGAGTACAGAAGCGTACGGGACTGGGAGCCAGCAGAAGAGGAGGGCACAGGACGGAACGACGGGACCATCAATAGGACAGCAAACGGTCGCAGTCAACGAAGAAGATCGTCCATCCTGGAAGAGGACAGCCCAGGAGTATCCGATCTGAGGGGGCGTTGAGACGGTAACCCTGTCTGACCACCACTGCGAGGATTGCGCGCCACTGCGGGCCTAGGTCGTTAGTCTTGAAAACGAATAAATAAACAGGTACGCCGAATAACAAGTACGGTTACGTAATAACCGCCACATAGAAAAACGCATGAACTATGATTCGTCTATTTAAAAATACACGCGTATGATTGGATTAGCCTCCGAGAGGGTTAAGTATAAAAGACGCGACACGGTGCTCCGCGAGATGATTATTATCACATTACTCTGTTACATTACATGACATTATTATCGGGAAGTCTGATTTAGTACAATTTGCTACTGCGTTTGACCGAAACATATGGTACGGGCATATTCCAGACGCGAGTAAACAAATATCGAAAGGATTTTAGAACATAAGATAGAATTAGGAGGCGTGCACGAGTGAGTGATAGAGAGTGTATGTGCTTAATCCTCAGGAAAATCCCGAAAACCTAAGAATCCGAGGAGTAACCCTCAGACGCCTAGTCTGAGACTATCTCAAGGATCATCCCACCAAAAACTCAGAGGAGTAACCCCACGACAATTTAGAGCGTGGACTATCTCAATGAGGAAACCCCGTTCGAGAGGAGTAACCCCACGACATTTTAGAGCGTGGACTATCTCAATTGAACGTCCCTTCTCTCCACGAAACCTGTCCATAATGAGTACCGGCTGGAGAATCAGAGCCAGACCCTGATCTCAAATTCTTTCGCTAAATTCCCGAAAACAGAGCAACTGCATGGGAACGAGAACAATACTATTTCGAGATTAGGCATTTAAAGCCATAAATAGATTAAGGCGAGTGTGAGTGAGACGGTGGTGACAGCGAGTGTGAGAGAGACACGGTGTAAACACGGCGCGCGATCAGCTGTGCGAGAAGGTGTGTGTGTGCGAGCGAGAGTGTCCGTGAATAACTTTAAGAGATAGATTAGGGCCATTTTTGTGTGTACATATAACGATAGAATAGGAAATTAGATTTAAGAGGATATATCAGATAAGATAGCGTGAATTGTATGGAAGAGTGCAGGAGTGCGTGATAGAATAGGCTACGTAAGGACTTGTATAGTTAGTTATTAAGAGAATATGAATAAATCTAGTGTTTAGTGTTAAAAGTTTCCAAGATTCTTTATCGACCTGCCCCGAACCTACTTATAAGTAATGTCCTTCCTCGTGGTCAGTGGTCCTCAGCAGGAAGTACCGTTACAGAATGTATTCCATACTCTTGATATCAGAGCAAACTTATCTTTCCCCAAACGTTGACTTTCTTCGTTTTTATCAACGAAACGCAAAAATCTTAGAATTTCCATAAAGCAATTTCGGCTCATGCCACTCGAAAAAAATGAAGGACCCCATTTTTTATTCCATAAAAACGATGAGTTATCGTTTTTTTGTTCATATGCGCCGCGTACATATAAAATGCCAACAAAATTCACGTGGATTGAACTCACTACCAGAATTGGAGAACAAAACGCGATATTCATATCTACGAATATCAAAGATATGTTGCAAATCCTGTATTTTACGTTACAACTGAAATCGGGATTCTCTAATCTGATTATAATTGATATGATGCTGCAAAATGGTGTTCATATTTATATGTAAAATGATTTAAAATTAGGCACTGTCCTGAATCACCTACCTTAAGGTGTCAAAAGACACCTCATGGTAGAACTAGGTATACCATGTACATATTTTGAAATCTAGGATGAGCTGCAATATAATATGATATCGCTGAATTACTTTAACAACTATTGTATAAAAAGTCAGCAAATCAATTGTGGAGAAAATATTCAACTTAACGAATGATTTTAAGTTAAAATTTGAAAGGTGTCTTTTAACACCTCTTGGTAGAAAGAGTGTTAAATTGATGTAAAAACTTTTGTGGTATTTGTATGAATGTATCAATAATATTATATGAAAGTTGGATTGCGTGATTACGGAGTGCGAGGAAAAAGTGTTTAGACGACTGTCATGAGCGAGCGAGGAATGTTTGTATCGAGTGACTGCGTGAGGTGCGAGAAAAGAGTGTTTGGACCGAGTGACAGTTTTTCGGTTGGATGTATCGAGTGACTCTTTGTGCGTGGATCTTGGAAGAATGCATGGTGACCCGTGACCGAAAAGTCGGCACGTGGCAAGTATGTGTGTATGCGTGTGAAAATGAATGAGGGCTGAAACAGTGTGAATGCGAGTTTTCCTTAAGCGAAGAGCGACTGCAGGAGGACAGAACGAAATCGGGAGTCGAAGAGGAGAATTGGTTGCGAGGAGTTGCGAGGAGTGTCATTTTATTGCGAGGAGTTTTTATTGCGAGGAGTTTTTATTGCGAGGAGAGTGTGATCGGGAGTTAGATATTAATTATTTAGTAATAAACACTTTTTACATTATTAACAAACAACATCTTGTTACCACCACGGAATATCCCACAAAATTGGGGGCCCCTCCGGGATATTTGCGACAATATTCGTCCGGGATATTTGCGACAATATTCAGCCGGGATATTGTGACAATATTCGTCAAGGATATTGTTAAAGCCACGTGGTGTGATTGTGAAAAAAGTGCGCGGTGAGAACAGGTTATTTTGAGGAACAGTTTTAAAAGTGTGCGGTAAAACGAAATCTAGTTCGTGTGGGTGAAGTGGTATGTGCGAACCTGCTAGAGTTGCAGTGAATTTCAAGGTCGTTGATCTAAAAGAAAAATTAAAATCGTTGGGTCTTAAGACGGCGGGCACGAAGACCGAATTAATCTGTCGATTAAACGAAGCAGATCCATCGGGAGCTTGGATGATTGATTCTGAAGAAAACGACACAGCGGATTCCATGGAGGAAGTCTTTGAGGAAGCGAACGCTGCAGCGACGAGTGAAAGATCAAGGGCGGAATTGCTGCGAGAAACGGACCTTCTACGGAGAGAGAAAGAGGTAATGCGACGGGAATTGGAGATGTTTAAAAATATGCAAACGTTACGCATCGACGGTCCAGGACCAAGAACGACGAGTGATACTACGGGAGAAGCAGCAAGAAACGGAAACATGGAAAGGATTTTTCCGACGGCAGCGACAACAGCGGTTGTGACAGAGAGGGTGCCGACGGCAGCGGTTACCGACCTACTGGGCTATTTTGACGGCCGCAGTGACCTGTTTCCCGTCTGGAGAGCGCAGGTGGAATACTTGACGAGGACGTATCACCTATCAGAGGATTCGACGAAAATAATGATCGTGCAAAGACTGAAGGGCAGAGCGTTGGAATGGTTCCATTCGAGACAGGAACATTTGTATATGTCGGTAGATGAATTTTTGCAAGAACTTGGTCGTATGTACTATCGGCAGGCAAGTAAATTAACGATGAGGAAGCAATTCGAGGAGCGTACGTGGAAACGGGAGGAATCGTTTTCTGATTATTTCCACGATAAAATTGTGCTGGCAAATCGTCTGGGTTTAGAGGAAGAAGAACTGCTGGAATATGTAATTGCCGGAATCCCAGATCCGTTGTTGAGGGATCAGGCGTGTGTTTATGGTCACCAAACGAGGGAATCCCTATTGAGGGCGTTCGAAAAAATTGACCTGCGGACACGGCAGTACGCAGGTAGTGGGCAGCGGCAGTCTGGAGGAGCGTGGCAGGCCAAAGGACAATGGCAGAACAGCGGACAGCAAACGACCGAGGCACCGCGCAGGGACAACTGGCAGCGGTCAAGCGGCGGACAGTGGCGGACCAGCGGGCAGCACCCAGGGGTGGACAGCGGGGTGCAGAGGTTTCCAAGGCGAGAACAACAAAGGGACGTAAGACGTTGTTTCTTTTGCGGTGCGAACGATCATATAGGGTTTGCATGCCCTTTTAAAATGAGAGGCGTCAAGTGTTTCGAATGTCATGATTTCGGACACATTGCGGCGGCATGTCCTAAAAAACAGGAAAAATCAAATGAAACGTGTAGCATTTCTCGATACGGTCGCGGAAAGAATTACAAAATTGTTGAAATGAATGGTCAATCGGTATTAGCTTTATTAGATACGGGCAGCGATGTTTCGTTAATGCGTGCGGAACAATATATTAAAATCGGATCGCCGAAATTATTACGTAAAGAGATTAAAATCCGTGGTTTAGGTAATACAGAAAATAAAACTATTGGTGAATTTTCAGCTAACATCGAAGTAGACGGCAATTCTTTTCCGATTGTAATAAATGTAATTCCAGATACATTAATGACGCATAAACTTGTCATAGGAACTGATTTTATCGATACAGTTAATGTTACGATCAACGAGGGTAAAATTTCAATACGGAAACCGGAAACTTTGAAAATCGCAGAAATTTATACAGTAGATTGTATTCATGAGGCGAACGCGATAGAGTCATCTTACGTTTCGAATATTAAATCGAAAGAAACCATAGAAAAACAGATTTGCGAAAATAAGCCTGAAAAATTACGCGAAGTCGATGACAAAGAACAGTTAATAATTAAAGTAAATGAAATAGATATCCGAAGTCAGGAATGTATCGTTGAAAACAAAGTACAACAATTGATTGAGTGCATGAGTCCGGTAATACTAGCCGAGAAAAAACGTGGCGTGCAAGAAGATCATTTTGATGCCGTAAATATGCGTGAAGTGCCTATTGACGAAATTCGGGAGGATCGTTCGAAGCATAGTTTAGAAAGCGGACAATTGCATTTGTCCGAGCGAGATATGAATGCACTTGAAAAATTGTCCGAGCCGAAAGCAGTGCGACCGATAAAAACTTGTTTAGTGATAAAACATGAAGATCTTGTGAGTGAATATTTGAGAAAAATAATTTATCGTTCTGTTATACCGTGGCTGATATCTTATTTAATAGAGAGAAATATTAAATTCATGCGTGGCAAGAAAGAGAGAAATATTTACTTGAACGATGTACTTAGTGATGCGCGTGTGATAGATTTATTGTGTAGAAAGAGTGCAGAGACGCACTCGCGTACAGTTGTGAGTGTATATGGATGTGATTTAATATTATTACGAAGATGTAAGAGAGACAAAGTGTTTTACCATGTATCTTGTGTGAGCGGTAAGAAAACGCTAGTTGAAACGACCCATGCGAGTAAGTTAGAGATGCAATTTAAGATTATAAAGGATTACAATATTTTTGTATTAGTGCGTAGTAATCGAGATTTGTATGTGCGAATAATCGATAGAGGTCGATTGAATTAAGTTGTAGGTAAAATGGATAAGAATAGTCGGACTTGTTTAATTATAGTGCAGCGGTAGTATTTTTTGTTTTATTTAGTATGTAGACTGTTATTACGTAGAGTAAATGTATTGCGTGGAAAATTTGAAAATCATTTGAGTTGAGAATAGTGGGTTATGCGTGATTGGCGATGCAGACATATGGGGTCATATGTCCAGTCAGGATGGGCGAGTGTGGTATTTGTATGAATGTATCAATAATATTATATGAAAGTTGGATTGCGTGATTACGGAGTGCGAGGAAAAAGTGTTTAGACGACTGTCATGAGCGAGCGAGGAATGTTTGTATCGAGTGACTGCGTGAGGTGCGAGAAAAGAGTGTTTGGACCGAGTGACAGTTTTTCGGTTGGATGTATCGAGTGACTCTTTGTGCGTGGATCTTGGAAGAATGCATGGTGACCCGTGACCGAAAAGTCGGCACGTGGCAAGTATGTGTGTATGCGTGTGAAAATGAATGAGGGCTGAAACAGTGTGAATGCGAGTTTTCCTTAAGCGAAGAGCGACTGCAGGAGGACAGAACGAAATCGGGAGTCGAAGAGGAGAATTGGTTGCGAGGAGTTGCGAGGAGTGTCATTTTATTGCGAGGAGTTTTTATTGCGAGGAGTTTTTATTGCGAGGAGAGTGTGATCGGGAGTTAGATATTAATTATTTAGTAATAAACACTTTTTACATTATTAACAAACAACATCTTGTTACCACCACGGAATATCCCACACTTTTGTTAGGAACATACATAGTCTGTTCGGTTAATTAACAACGAACATTGGATTTATAGCACTGATGAGCAGTCACAGTCTTTATTCAAACAAATAACAAATAATAGTAAACTTATGTGAAAAATAACAAAATATAATATGAAAGAAAACAAGATACGAAAAAATAGAAAAACGGATTAAGTGAAGTGTGAATGTTGTCACTGATGTGACGTGTCGCGTGTGATATTGATGTGACTCTTTCAGTTGTCTTTTAAGTTCTCTCGGTTCCTTGACACCTTCCGTTCCTCGTGGCTATCCTTTCCTCCTCAAAGTTGCCCAGGGCGGCCCTTGGGCCTTGGTAGGATTTTGCGACAGCCACTCAGAGGGAAACGGGGGTGTTTTCGGAATTTTGGGAACGGCCCACAAGTACCTACTGCAAGGGGCATGCAGGTACATCATGTGGGACCGTTACTCGGACTGACTGACGGCTGGTATTCTCCAGTAATCCGTGTCATCGGTCTTCCAGCACGTTTTGCTTGATTCTGAATTTGACTTTACGATGCGTCTATCGCGATTGAGCATTCGAAAGTAAGAGTTTGGAAAGTATTGCAGATGGGGCGCGGAGGGTTTGTCCGTCATAAACGAAAAGACTTCCAAAATCTTAACGATCGAATGTGCTAAACAGATGACTCCACTTGGAAACATTTTTTATTACACGGAAAATTGCACTTCTCAAAAATAGCGTCTTAGTCACGTCCGAATCGTAAAGTCCCTTATGCGTTGTCCTCGACATAGTCCACGTACCAACTGTGGATGTATTATTCATTGGAGACAAACTACAAAACACGTCCTATCGGCTACACATAATGAAACATAATGAGAGCACCAGATAAAACAGGGGATGTAAAACCTATCACCTTAAAATCATCTAGATTTAAATCTAGCGGCGATCGATAGAACGATCGAACGTGTGTCTGCAAAGCGGGCGCCATATTTTGAATTTAACTGAACTAAGAGTTCGTAGATGGTGGTGAACATCGATGTGGTATAACATCTTAAATATGTTATATCTCTATGAATGAGGAGTTATTTTAAATTGTTTAGTTTTATGGTTATCGCATTGCACTTGATTCAGAAAGAAGGAATCGATAGAAAAATATATAGGTTATAATCAATGAAACAAAGAGATGGTAGCTATCAATTCTACTGATATTCCTTAGATCCGAATGGAGAATCGGTACTATTCAATTTTGTTAAGGTGTTAATCTCACTAAGGTATTATTGTGATTAGCCTACTTGTTATATTGAAACATACTTAATAAAAAGAAGAACCAATAGGTGTCATATATTGCAAGATGGTATGATATAAGATGTTCATTAAGTCAAAAGTTTAATGACATTTCTGAATCAAGTGCAATGCTATAGCC
Organism: Mimumesa dahlbomi; assembly: GCA_917499265.3. Taxonomy (NCBI): domain Eukaryota; kingdom Metazoa; phylum Arthropoda; class Insecta; order Hymenoptera; family Crabronidae; genus Mimumesa; species Mimumesa dahlbomi. The sequence goes on along the minus strand of OU824118.1, from coordinate 43,254 downwards.
ATAAAACTGAACAATTTAGAATAACTCCTCATGCATAGAGATATAAGATATTTAAGATGTTATACCACATCGATGTTCACCACCATCTACGAACTCTTAGTTGAGTTAAACTCAAAATATGGCGCCCTCTTTGCAGACACACGTTCGATCGCCGCTAGATTTAAATCTAGATGATTTTAAGGGGATAGGTTTTACATCCCCTGTTTTATCTGGTGCTCTCATTTGTCTCCAATGAATAATACATCCACAGTTGGTAAGTGGACTAAGTATGCTCCTAACAAAAGTTTTTACATCAATTTAAATAATATGTATAGCGATTCATATAATTTAAAACATGATTTATTAATTACAACAAAATATGGTTGATATTCACAAATATTCAATTTTTTAGTTTATTTTTCACTTATACTATGTTTCCGGTATGATATTTTATTTTATGTTTTTTAAAAAAGGGAGCATAGTTTTATGAAAAATGTCCCTGAAGAGGCTCCTAAAGAGGACCGAAACGTTGGACCTGTTAAGAATTTCAAACTCGTCACTATCTCCCGCGCTACTCGAGCGCTACACGTTACGCAGCAAGCGCGCTACGCGCGCTCTACGCACGCCACGCGGTCACCACGTGGCGACGTAGCCTACGCAACTTCCGGCGAATATCGATCTCGATCCTTCTGGAAGGTTCGAGAATGTTCTAGAACGTTCGTTCTCGCGCGCTCCATGCGCGTCTTCCGGAAGTTGCTTCACTCTCTGTTTGAATCTCGTGCGCGTCGGACGTACCGTAGTGTAGCAGTGATCACGACCACAATCCGATTAATATAATCGGTTCATCGGAGAACTTCAAGAAACACATCGCCTATTAGAACAGGCAGAAACACGTCAAGTCCCAGATCAATAATATCTGAGGATCGAAAGCATCACCGGAATTCACCGACGAAGTCACACGCGGCCCACGTGGTGTGCATAGGACAAGTTCGAACACATCACTTCACACAGGTACATTACTCTCCTTTGTCATACAGCATACTCTTTCATCCGTCTCCTACATTTTCACCCTTCCGCTCTACACGCACATATTCACCACCCACAAAAATTCCGTTGCAGCCTTCATCATCAAGCGCACAGGACAGCCGGAACCACCTTTTAGTGCAGCGGTGCCAAAGAAGCCTAACCGACCACGGTTAGGTTTCAAAACAGACCAATTTTTCAATAACAATAAATCTGTTCCCCACTGTGGATGGGTGAGTTTTTCATTTTATATATATTCTAGTTATATGTAAATTCAATTTTATTTAATGGGTTATACCTAGTCAGCAAGTTTAAAATGATTGATGTTTAGATTTTTGCATTTTCTTTTAGTATGACGCCTCTAGAATATTTCCTGAAAGTTTCACTTAAATCGGCTAAAAATTGAGGGAGCTACGATGGTTTAAAGAGATATCGGTTAGAGAACATTTGACGCGCAAATTGCGCGGAGCTGTTCCTGGACTGAATTTTCTCTTTTTCGATGGTCAAAAACAGCAAATATGGTAATGGAAGAGGCATTTCTGTCTCTTGGGACCTCGTGAGGGTGAAGTTTTGCTCGGGCATCCCTTCATTTTGGGCCCTACGCCACCATAAACGGAAAAATGCATGTTATATGTAAGAAGTGATTTTCGCCACTTCGTGAAGAGAGTAAAAAGTCAAGAGTTGAAGTACAAATATCTGCGAGGAAATAAGTGCGAATAACTGCGACAAGAAGTAATTATTAGTACTTCAGCGATACTTGTGCGCTACACCAGTGAACATGGATCCACGTCTAAAAGTTACCCGAGTTACGAAAAACTTTCAGAAGAGTGAAAAATCAGGAACAAAGAAAAGGAAATAACATTTCAATCCTAAAACATCGAAGAGAGATGAGAGCAATTTTAGTGCATCCAAGAAAAAACTGGAAAAGCAGGAGAAAATCGACGTGCGATACGATACCTCAATAGAATACAGAATTTTTATTTTATTACGGTTTTTTTTTACCATATCTTCATTTGTAAAGTGTAAAACTTGTGACAATGATATAAAATTTGAGAATGCAAGCACGTGAGGACTTGGTTTCAAAATAACAATGATATGTGAGACACCTTGGTGGCTAAAATGGACTACGAGCGAAGTCACAATGTCAAACCTCGAGCGCAAGGAAGTACAAGAGAGGCAAGAATGCATTGCAGGTAAGCGCAAATTGATGTTCTAGAGGCTCTTTTAACAGTAGATGATGCACAGTATGTGCTTGGAATCGAAGATTCATTTTAAGGTACGAAGTAAATACGTTATCACCCATAAAACTAAACCGAATCTTTAAACGCGTTTTTCTCGAAATCACATTTTACCAAAAGTTGCAAATCGGTGAGCAAGATATCTCGAGAACTGCTGTACCGATTTGCACGAAACTTTGCATACTTGTTCTGCATCTCAAAAACTGGTCGATGAACGAAGGAATTTTATTTTTGATGAGAAATAGATATTTTATGAACAAAAGAAGACCAATTTTAACACGAAAAATTCGTATTTTTGCTTCCAACGTTTGTCACATTGTCAAAAATCAAGTTATTGTAAAATCCTTCGTTCATCGACCAGATTAATTAATAAGAAACCTAAATCCGATTGAATTTCTTATTTCAGATTATATAGTACTGAGAAATCGTGCTCACCGCCGAGCACCTCCGAAAAAACCTGACGCTGGAAAATATCTACAGTGGCTATAGTTTAAGATATTTTTAATTTAAAAAATTATGGAAACATATTTGATAGATGTACATTGTGATAGGCTATCGATCAAATAAAAATACCTTACAGTTTTTTCTATTTTAATTCGCAAAAAATACGTTTTTTTCGCCTTCCTAACTTAGGTTAAAAACCTAAATCACCGTAAGGCTTTCCATTTTCTCTCGTTATTATTGCAACCTAGTTTACGTACAATTCCTTTCCTCAATCTCATCACCGTTGAGCGTTTTCAATTTCCTGACTTTTACTTACTCTGTTTGCGGTAGCATGATCCGCGTAAGATAAATTGGCAAATAAATTCTAACGTACATAGCACGGATGATAAAGCATAATGTTTGACAATGATGTCCGGACTGTTCGTCCGAAACGGACGCATTCAGGAACATAAAATTGCGACGTTACTATGATAGGTATAACTTGCAAAATTTTCAGTTTTATATTTCACATGGCCTTGATACTCTCGCCAGTTTATGTTTATTTAATCGTACCACCACTTCCGGTATTAGAAACGGGAGCCGTAAAAACAAATATCTCGGTAATATCTTACAGAATATAAACGTAGAGAATTAATTATACGGAACTGTATTGTTACGTCCCTGCGTCTGTACGCCCTTTGTCAGTTCGATGCCAGGACGACGCACTTGAAAAACTTGTAAATTCCTTTAAGAAAGTACACTACGATGGTCTTGGTCGAGAAAAGGTCAGTAAGTTCAGGGAGTAAGAGACAGTCAGTGAAGAGTTATTTTCGAGTTAGTTTCCAGATCAGAAAAGTGCAGTCTACAGATTTTCAGTCTAGAGCAAGTCAGTCTTAGAGTGTAGTGTGTCTTCAATTCAGAGTTCAGTTAGTGCTACACCTCCAACTAAAGTTTAAGTGAAAGTCTTTACTCCAAAATTTCCTATCCAGAAAAATTCCAAATAACCTTCAGAGCCTTCATCTTACGTATAACCGAGGTAAAACCGGATCACGAGAGTAATTGAGAACCCGAGGTACTCAATTAAATCCGTTGCATCTGTGAGTAACCAACGTTAAACGGAGATCCTTTTTGTTAATACTCGGTTCAGATCAAAACAGTCTGTAGGGAGTAATCGATAGCGGGTACACACTCGATTAAAACTTGTTCGGACTCGAGTACAGAAGAACCAGTGACATTAACACTTTTCATTCATAATGCCCAAAGACTAAACACCTGATCCGGTAGTAAAATAAAAAGAAAGTGTGAAAATATAAATACAAGCTGTGAAACAAATCCGTGCAACATGTCTGTGTCAGTGATGCTAAATATAAAGTTAATCAAGCATATATCACCAGTGTCAACTATCAATTAGCTCATTACCTCATTACTGCCACGACCTCACCCCTTCATCATCACCATTTTGACAGTAGTACGACTCAGCTCCATCCCGAGTAAATTGGTCTGACCATTGACTCACAAGGGAGTAAAACTCTGATTTTACGTGTTATGTATGAATCCCATGATTCCTACGAAAATTCTCATCGTGGAATTTTTTCTTGGCGACACCCAGGCGCCTTAGTCCCTTTTTAGAACGAAAACAGGATACATTAAGTGCGATACGCACGTAACCCTTAGCCTCTCGTCTAGGACCCACTGATAGATACGCTTCGAACCCCAAGCGATAAGGAAAACTCGAACGCGAGGGTCTACCTCCCCCGAAATTCCAGAGTTTCCAACCGTCTTTTCGTGCAGTATTTTTACTCCCACCATAGGGTAGATTTCCTAAAATTTTCAATCCCCACTGCTTTTTCGACCTATATAAGGGCCACGAAAATGCATCTCTACGGGTTATTCTCAGTACGACTCTTGAGCAATACACTACGAGAGTAGGCCCAGTTCCTTTTCGACTTTTCTTTAACCTTCGGAAGATTAGTCTGTCCATTGGCAATTCAACTCTTGGACGGAGTTCCCCCGTTCCACTCACGTTAGAGTCATTAGAGTAATTAACCACTCTGGAGGTCAGCGCCCTACGGTTTATGCCGTAGGCTCATTTGACTCTAGATCCCTTTTAACCGATACACGACCAGCGCCCTACGGTTTATTCCGTAGGCTCATCTGGCCTGTATCACTTCTGCATTCCTGTCATACCTGAATAAACGCCAGCGCCCTACGGTTTATGCCGTAAGCTCATCTGGCCTGTATCACTTCTGCATTCCTGTCATACCTGAATAAACGCCAGCGCCCTACGGTTTATGCCGTAAGCTCATCTGGCCTGTATCAGTCCTGCATTCCTGTCATACCTGAATAAACGCCAGCGCCCTACGGTTTATGCCGTAGGCTTATCTGAGTCTGGACTCCTTTTAACGCATACACGACCATCGCCCTACGGTTTATGCCGTAGGCTCATCTGGTTTGAATTAAATATCATTTCCTAGATCATATGTCGATTTGTAGCTACTACTGTTGACGTACGATACCCCCTACTACAGTAAAGTTGAATAAGAGACGAAATCACGTCTCATTACAAATATTCAATAACTCTCACCGGCCACGTTCTGGAAACCCGCCCGGCTCGTAACATAAGAAACAATTCGAAGGCGCACCGTTTCCGTAACCTCGAGGTGTGACGCATAGTCAAGACGTAACAGTATCAAAAATCGTCAATGATCAAAGTATTGTAAATCAGGATAAAAATATGATTTTTCGCATTTTATTATACATGTAATTTTCTAATATTTTGATGACGCACTGTATTTATTCGAATAACAATGTTTAATTACAAAATTACCTGAATATACATTAAATATATTATACATGTACCCGAATATACATGTTGAAATGTCGTTTAAATACAGCAAAAACAATGTGATTTTTGTTTCAGCGAGCGAAGAAAAATTCGACCTTCAGTACAGAAAAAATATTATAGACGGTAAGGACGGCCTGGAGATAACGTGTATAGCAAAGGGGCTCTATCCGCACCCTACATTGGATATTTCCATCGAGTAAGTTAGTGAGCATACTTTCCGAATCTTAAATCATTAGTGCGTCGCGGCTACTAAACTTCCCAAGACGTATTTTAGCCACTCGAAAGGCAAACTGAGCAAGTTTTCTTCGAAATTTCCCAATTTTGGTCTTTAAGTACATACGTTAATGCCGAGCTTTTCAGAGACCGGATAACTATGGCCGGATAACTATTTATGGTAATGAAAAATATATCATAAATTGTGACACGTACAATCAACCGCGAAAATGGTTTCCCGGGGGGGTCCGGGGTGCGCGCGGGTAGGCACAACTACTAATGCTTGCTTCACGTCCGTGAGTTTCGTCCCCTCTCTTTCTAATATTTCGTTTCTCTCTCTGACGTGTGGCTCGGCATAAAACACGTGACAAGGACTACTTCGTCTCTTTCTTTTCGTCGCTGCGTCGCACTCGGCCGGCACACGGATACGGCCAGACATGTGTGAGAGCGCGATCGTCATTTGAGGCAACCATCAAATGCGGATTTCGCCTGGGTCTGAATTTTTCTCGCATAAGAGCCTCTCTTTCCTTCCTTCTGTCTGTCTCGCTCGCACTCCGCGGCTCACAGACGATGGCCGAGCTCAGATGTGTTGGTGCGCCTTCGTCGAGCGCGGCGGTTCATTCGTGTTTGTCGAGACATTTCGAATTAGATTATAGAATATTGATTATTTATTTGCAATTCTAGATCTATGGAGTCTCGCTGAGTATTAAATGATTGGAAATGGATCGATAATTACATGTTTTTTAATTATTACTTCGCGTTATATTCCCTGGATGAAATTTTTGGCGAAATCTATGCCTTATTTATTTATTTATTTATCGAAACGGAATCCGTATAATTTGTTGAAAGACGACGACGTTTAATTTTTCTAATGCCTATTAACGCGGAGCGTCATTAATCCACTTGTGGAAGCATATCATACGTAAGGGACGTTCTATTATTCTTGCATTAACCGTAATATTTAGTGGGAGTCAAAGATTCGCAATTGCCCGTACTGTATCCCTCAGGGGTTGGTTATGTGTCTACAATTTTTTAAATATCCATTGATACAATTAGAAAAATTATTTAAATCCCTCCTCTCCTTCTTTCATGCATCGGAGACCTGTATCCCCTCTTTCCTTTCGTCGCTCCGTCGCCGCCGTTCTCGCGAGGCACACGGATACGGCCAGACATGTGTGAGAGCGCGATCGTCATTTGAGGCAACCATCAAATGCGGATTTCGCCTGGGTCTGAATTTTTCTCGCATAAGAGCCTCTCTTTCCTTCCTTCTGTCTGTCTCGCTCGCACTCCGCGGCTCACAGACGATGGCCGAGCACAGATGTGTTGGTGCGCCTTCGTCGAGCGCGGTGGTTCAATCGTGTTTATCGAGACATTTCCAATTAGATTATAGAATATTGATTATTTATTTGCAATTCTAGATCTATGGAGTCTCGCTGAGTATTAAATGATTGGAAATGGATCGATAATTACATGTTTTTTAATTATTACTTCGCGTTATATTCCCTGGATGAAATTTTTGGCGAAATCTATGCCTTATTTATTTATTTATTTATCGAAACGGAATCCGTATAATTTGTTGAAAGACGACGACGTTTAATTTTTCTAATGCCTATTAACACGGAGCGTCATTAATCCACTTGTGGAAGCATATCATACGTAAGGGACGTTCTATTATTCTTGCATTAACCGTAATATTTAGTGGGAGTCAAAGATTCGCAATTGCCCGTACTGTATCCCTCAGGGGTTGGTTATGTGTCTACAATTTTTTAAATATCCATTGATACAATTAGAAAAATTATTTAAATCCCTCCTCTCCTTCTTTCATGCATCGGAGACCTGTATCCCCTCTTTCCTTTCGTCGCTCCGTCGCCGCCGTTCTCGCGAGGCACACGGATACGGCCAGACATGTGTGAGAGCGCGATCGTCATTTGAGGCAACCATCAAATGCGGATTTCGCCTGGGTCTGAATTTTTCTCGCATAAGAGCCTCTCTTTCCTTCCTTCTGTCTGTCTCGCTCGCACTCCGCGGCTCACAGACGATGACCGAGCACAGATGTGTTGGTGCGCCTTCGTCGAGCGCGGTGGTTCAATCGTGTTTATCGAGACATTTCCAATTAGTTTATAGGATATTGATTATTTATTTGCTATTCTTGATACCATAGTCTCGCTGAGTATTAAATGAATTGCAATAGAATGATAATTACATGTTTCCTAATTATTTATTTCACGTTATGTTCCCTGGATGAAATATTTGGCGAATAAAATGACAAATTCCAGTTTAAATGATCTAAAAAAAAGTACTTTTTAGAGTATTTTTAAACGGAATAAAAAATATATTACTAAAACGCATTATTTTTTCTTATTGACACATTTAAACTGGAATTTGTCATTTTAAAAAATTGCAATACCGTGCAAATACCGATCAGGAAAAAATACATTTTCGCCGCGGAGAGCGGTGGTATCGCTTGCTGTGCACGGTATCACCCTTATGTGAATGATGCTGTAGCGGTAGTTGGCGAAGCGGTAAAGCGTTCGTTTCCTAACGTGAGGGTCCCGGTTTCGAGTCCCTGTTTAAACTTTATTTTTTTATTTTTTATTTTACTTTCCAATTATTAGCCCTTTGCATTCCGCACTTCTAGTTTTCCTCTTATTATGGTGCAAACCATTTTGGCGTAAGTTTAACCGTTTTGAGACACGAGCGTTTCAAATTTTCGCAAGCGATTTTCCCATAGAAGTGAAATGCTAAGAATTTTTTAAATATTTTTCCCGTGATCAGCACACGCGAAAACATAATACCATAATTTCATCTTGTGATATGAAATTTCAAAGTTGAACAAAATTTGAATGGACTACTACGATAAATAAATAAATAAGGCATAGATTTCGCCAAATATTTCATCCAGGGAACATAACGTGAAATAAATAATTAGGAAACATGTAATTATCATTCTATTGCAATTCATTTAATACTCAGCGAGACTCCATAGATCTAGAATTGCAAATAAATAATAAATATCGGATAAAATAATTCAAAATGTCTCGATAAACACGAATGAACCGCCGCGCTCGACGAAGGCGCACCAACACATCTGAGCTCGGCCATCGTCTGTGAGCCGCGGAGTGCGAGCGAGACAGACAGAAGGAAGGAAAGAGAGGCTCTTATGCGAGAAAAATTCAGACCCAGGCGAAATCCGCATTTGATGGTTGCCTCAAATGACGATCGCGCTCTCACACATGTCTGGCCGTATCTGTGTGCCGGCCGAGTGCGACGCAGCGACGAAAAGAAAGAGACGAAGTAGTCCTTGTCACGTGTTTTATGCCGAGCCACACGTCAGAGAGAGAAACGAAATATTAGAAAGAGAGGGGACGAAACTCACGGACGTGAAGCAAGCATTAGTAGTTGTGCCTACCCACGCGCACCCCGGACCCCCCCGGGAAACCATTTTCGCGGTTGATTGTACTTCGTAGTGGGAAATTTATATTACCGTACGTGGTTACACTTATTTTTTTATTTTACTAAGAATAACGAGAGTAGTGTTTTTTCCTACTACATTCAATATTATATGAACGTTTTAAAATAATTAATTACAAGTCTTTTTAGATATACAGATTGGAGCATTTAAATTGAATGGGCCGAATATTTTTTTTACTTATGGTTGTTTACAATAGTTCCTGAGGAAAAATTACAATTATTAACTAGCAAAGAATATCGATTACCTTGAAGTCTGTAAAAAAAATAACAACATTTTTTTATTATTACTATAATTTATTTTATTTGATATTGATACAGTTTTACGGCATTCTTAACGATCATTTTATTCATTTTAATATAATATATTGGGGAAGGGAAGGGGGGAACTGGGTGGATGAAGGGGAGGTGCGGGAAAGGGAATCGAAGGACAAGGAAGTGAATGGGGAAGGAAAGAAACTGATAAGGTGGCTAGGAGAACAAGGATGGAGAATTTGGAATGGGGGAATAGAGGGGGACAACGAGGGAGAGTTTACATATACGGGGGCAAGAGGAGAGACAGTAATTGACTACGTCATAGGGGAACAGGGGCTGGAGGAGAGGATGGAAAGGATGGAAGTAGGAGAGGGGGTGGAGTCGGACCATCACCCACTGGTGGTGACGATCAGGGGGGAGAAGGGCTGGAAAAGAGGGAAACGGAGGGAGAAGAGAAAGAGAGAGATAAGGGGAAGATGGGATAGGGAAGGAAAGGAAAGATTCAGAAGAGAAATAGAGGAATTGGGGGAAGGGAATGGAGGAGGAAAAGGGGTGCGGGAGGATTGGAAGGAGGGGATAGAGGAGATAAGAGAGGGAATGAAGAAAACGGAAGAAGAGAGGAGGGGGGTGGAAAGAAAAAGGAACGGCTGGTGGGATGAGGAATGTGGAAGAACGAAGAAGGAGGCGAGGAGAAGGCTAAGGGAGTGGCGGGAAGGAAAAGGCTCAGTGAAGGACTACAGAGAAGCAAGGAGAGAATACAACAGGCTATGCGAAGAAAAGAAGGGGAGGGAAGCAGAGAGGATAATGGAAGAGGCGGAGAAGGCAAAAACGGAGGGAGAAGTATGGAAGGTGGTAAACAGGGGAAGGAAAAAGAGGAGAAGAGTGAAGGAGGAAATACAAATGGGAGAATGGAGAAATCATTTCATGAGGATACTAGGGGGGAGGGAAGAGGGAATGGGAGGACGAAAGACAGAGAAGAGGGAGGTAGAAGGGGGGGAGGAGATAGGAAGTGCAGAGCTGGAGAGGGCAATAAGGAAACTAAGGGACGGAAAGGCAACAGGGGAGGACGGGATCCCGAACGAGGTATGGAAATATGGAGGGGAGACGGTGAAGAGGTGGTTGAGAGGAATAGTGAACAAGGTATGGAGAAGGGAAGGATGGCCGGAGGGATGGAGCGAAGGGATAATTGTCCCGATTGTGAAAAAGGGAGAGGGGGACAGGGCAGAGGACTACAGGGGAGTGACACTGATGGACACGGGGTACAAGGTGTACGCGACGGTGATAGCGGAAAGATTAAGGAAGGAAATGGAGGAGAAAGAGATGATACCAGAGAACCAGACAGGGTTCAGGAAGGGAATGGAAACGATAGACAATATATATGTGTTGAACTATTTAATAAACAGGGAGGTGGAGAAGAAAGGGGGACAGATGGTGGCGGTATTTGTGGACTTGAAGGCGGCATTCGACTCGGTGGAGAGGGAGATTTTATGGGAGGCGTTGGAGGAGAGAGGAGTAAGTGAAGGGCTGAGGAGGAGGATAAGGGAGATATATGAAGAAACGAGAAGCAGAGTGAAGGCGGGAGGGGAGGTTGGGGAAGCGTTCTGGAGCGAGAGGGGGGTAAGGCAAGGGTGCCCACTGAGCCCACTGCTGTTCAACATAATGACGGCAGATCTGGAGGAGAAGCTGGAGATAGGTGGATGGGGGGGGATAAGGCTGGGGGAGGGAAAGATAAGGTCCCTCTCCTACGCAGACGATACAGTGCTGGTGGCGAAGAAGGAAGAGGAAATGAAGGGAATGCTAGGGACACTGAGGAGGTATTTAGAAGGGAAAAAATTGGAGTTGAACGCGGGAAAAACGAAGGTGATAAGGATGAGGAAGGGGGGAGGGAGGAGGAAGAAGGAAGAGTGGTGGTGGAAGGGAGAAAGGATTGAGGAGGTGAAAGAGTTCACATATCTAGGATACAAAATTAACAGAGGAGGGAGACAAGAGGGGCAAGTGGAGGACAGGGCAAGAGGTGCGATGAAGGCGATGAGGCAGACATGGGGGATTGGGAAAAGGATGTTCAGAGGAGGATGGGATAAAAGATTAAAACTGTTTGACGCCTTGGTGTGGACGGTAGCAAGCTACGGGTCGGAGATATGGGGATGGAGGGAGAGAAGGACGATCGAAAGGGTGGAGGAAAGATATTTAAGGTGGTTGCTGGGGGTAGAATGGAGAACGCCCGGCTACCTTATAAGAGAGGAGACGGGCAGGGAGAAACTGAGGGAAAGAGCAGGAAGGAGGGCCTGGAATTACGAGGTGAGGCTGGAGGAAGGAGGGGGAAGTGGTTGGGCAAGGGAATGCTGGAAGGAAGTAAAGAGGAGGGAGGGGATGGAAAGAAGGCTTTCGGAGTGGGAAGAGGAGAGGAGGCTCTTCTTCGAAGAGAGAGGTTTGAAAATGGAAGAGGTGGTAGAGCTGAGAAAGAGGGGAAAGGAAGGATACGTGGAAATAGAGAGGAGAGGCAAGGAAAAAGAGAGGGAAGAGAGATGGGAGAGGATAAGGAAAGGAAGATGCAACAAATGGTACGGATGGGTGAAAGGAGAAGGAAGGGCTAACTACCTGGGAAAGGGATGGGGCGAAGGGAGATGGCAAAGGGTAGCAAGGTTCAGGCTGGGAAACGAGATAAGGGAGGGAAGGCATTGGGAGAAGGAAGAGGAAAGAGTCTGCAGAATATGTGAAGGGGAAGAAGAGACATGGGAACATGTGTGGGAAAGATGCGGAAGAGGGGAAGAAAGAGGGGGATGGCAGCAATGGGTGAGAGAGGTGCTGGCAGAAGACGGAAGGGGAGAGGGGTGGATGAGGGAGTCGGAGAAAAGAAGGAAGGAGAGGGAGGGATGGGAAGGAGAGAGGAAGGAGGAAGTAAGGCATGGAGAATAGGACGAGTTGAAGTAGGAAGGCGAAGCGAAGAGGAGTATGGAAAGGAGGAAGAAGAGAGGAGGGAGAAGAAGCGAAAAAGGAGGAGAGGAACGTGAGAGGGGGAGAGAAAGCAAACTAGGGATAAAGTTAGATTAAATAGTTGTTTAAGATAGTGTTTAAGTAAAATAAGATAGGATAAGGAATAGAGTAAGAGAGGTAGAACCGTAACCCTAAGGGGATCGGAGGAGAGAGAATTAATATAATATATTGGGTTGGCAACTAAGTGATTGCCGATTTTGTGGATAGATGGACTTTACGCTTTCTTTTGTTTTGTTAACGTGGTCAAAGCATCTAACTTATATTTTTTTCTTATTGTTTGGACTTCTACCTTTACTTTAGTAAAAAAATTATGTCGATTAGTGCTTTAGTTTTGTTTTTATCCCAATTTAAAAATAGAAGAACAGGACGTGCACTTCAGACATATTTTATTATATTACTTCCGAATAGGCAAGAACGCATCGCAAGCACAAAAGAAGTTATGTGCCGTATATGGAAATGAAGCCTTGAAAGAAAGGCAGTGTCGAAATTGGAAAAAAAAAGATTTTTTTCAAAGTAAAAAAGAATTTTTTTTAAAGTAAAAAAAAATTTTTTTTACTTTGAACTTATGCCACAAAACCAAACGATCAATTCAAACGTGTATGTTCAACAACTCGCCAAACTGAACGATGCAATTCAAGAAAAGCAGCCGGTATTGTCAAATCGTAAGGGTGTTGTTTTTGGTCACTCGCCAAAAATTATTGGAACTGGGTTGGGATGTTTTGTCACACCCACCATATAGCCCTGACCTTGCGCCTTCGGATTACCATTTGTTTCGTTCCATGCAAAACTCTTTAAATGGTAAAATTTTTAACAACGCGGATGATGTCAGATCACACCTAATTCAGTTTTTTAATAGCAAAGACCAGACATTTTACGAACGGGAAATTTTTACGCTGCCAGAACGATGGAAAAAGGTCATCGACAAGAACGGGCAATATCTAATTGAATAAAGTTATATTTTTAAACAAAAATTCTGAATTTGCCTTCTTATTTGAAATCGGCAATGACTTAGTTGCCAACCCAATACATATAAGACAATTATCTTTCTTATTTAGATCGCTTACTGATAATAATCGACACAATGTGTTTCTCTGTAAACAAAGATTGAAATTTATTTATGATTTAGAACTAATTACAATATTTACAATATTTACACTCTTACCTATAAACAAAGAAACGACAATTAAAGTCTATTACTATCCTTTCTTTATTTACTAATTTGTGGAGGTCTCGCACAATTTATTTTCTATGTTAAATCTAAATCTCTTTTCTCCTAATTCTTCCTTATGTACTTATGTTCGGTTCTTTGATCTTCCTTTATCTCTAATCACTCTTACTCCGCCTATCGATACTCGATCATTGTAATTTAGTTCACACAATTAAAGAAAGTACATTTTCTTTACATCTCCCCCCCCTCACAGGATGAGAATCGCTGCAGCGTATTTTCATCTTGGGTTTCTCGATTGAATCCTCTTCATCCGTGTCCTCGTCTATACCTGATATTGGAATCAGTTTTGTTATGTGGAACAAGCTTGTTTCTGATTTTTTTCTATTGGTCTTAATTTTGTATATCGAGTTTGATATTTTTTCTATTATTTCAAATGGTCCAATTCTCAAATCGTCTAGCTTTCTCCTATTCAACCTGTTACCATTTTCTATATACACCATGTCACCTGTATTAAACTCATGATGTTTTCTATTTTTATCAAATAATTTTTTATTATAATCATGTGACTTAATGGTTCTCTCTAAGGCTAATTCCTTATCTTTCATCCAGTCCTCTTGACGTTTTTCTCTTCTTAATTCTACAGGTAAAATACTTACATCCGTGCCATCCAGCAGATACTTTGGTGCAAAACCAGTGACCGTATGTTCTGTCTCATTGTATCTTTCTACACATTCCCTGGCAACCGTTGCCCAAGCTTTTTTCTTTTCTCCTTCTTTTATTCTGCATCTTATTTTATTGACTAGCGTCTGGTTTAATCTTTCGTTCAAGCCATTTGAAAATGGTGCATTTACAGCAGTGAAAGTCAATCTGACATCGTTTTCTTTTAGGTATTTTTTAAATTCTCCTGAATTGATACCTGGGTATTGGTCTGTGAGTATCATTTCAATCTTATCTGTTTCTAATACGTTTTTCACTAATTTGATAAAATCAGTGGCATTTTGTGTCTTTGAAGTTGCAATAAATACGTATCTGGTAAAATGATCAACCAGTAGGTGAAGATATTTTTTTGTTGATCTTACTCCTCCAAAGCCTCCAATAGTGTCTATTGACATTATTTCGAATGGTCTGGTTGCTGGTCCTAGTTGTGACATCAGACCATATTTTTGTTGACCTCTAGACTTATTTTTGATACATGTTTCACATGACATGCATATCTTTTTTATATTTTCTGTGAGATATCTGGCTGTATAATACGGACATATTCTATTTCCTGTTTGTCTAATCCCAATGTGGCACCATTCAGTATGTATTTTTTTTATTATCTCGATACTTGATTCTTCGGATAAAATTATTTTCTGTCTATTTCTGATTTTTCTATAGAATATTCCATCTTTTTTTATTAATTTCGCTTCCATTTTCTGTATCCATTTATTTTTATTTTGGTCTATCTTTATTTCTTCTATCTTCATTAAATTTACTAATTTCAGTACCTCTTCTGTATTGTCATTTGGTTCTAATACTCGGTTTCGACTTAGGCAATCCGCTTCGGCGTTATCCTTTCCTGGAACATATTTTATTTGGAAATCATATTGTGATAAATAATAAGTTAAATCACCTAACTCTTCATCCGTTCTAGCCTTAATATTCATGTTCTCTAGTGGTTTATGGTCTGAATACACTTCAAATCTTCTTCCGATCAACCAGTGTTGCCAATATTTTACCGCTTCTTTGATAGCCAGGCATTCCAAGTATATTGCTTTTTTTCTTTTTTGGGATTCGTTTAATTTCTTTGAGAAGTATGCTACTGGCTTCTCCATCCCGTTATACTGTACTTGTTTGAATACTGCACCTATACCTTCAAGTGATGCATCTGTGTAGATCCGTATAGGTAAGTCTTTGTCGAATATCTCTAGCATTGGTTGAGAGCATAGCAATTTCTTTATTTCTGTAAAAGATTTTTCACAATCTTCTGCCCATATAAATTTTTCATTTTTCCTCAATAATCTATGCAGTGGATCTAACAATATCGAGCTTTTTGGTATGTACTCATGATAAAAATTGACTTTCCCTAAGAATTGCCTGATATTTTTTGTTGTTTTAGGAGTAGGAAAGTTTTGAATTGAAATTAAATTATCTTTCATCGGTCTCACTGTATTGTTTTCTATTATGTGCCCGAGATATTTAACTGACTTTGCTGCAAATGTACATTTTTTTAATTTTAACCTGAAACCTTCTTTTATTATCGCGTTTAATACTCTTTTTATATGTTCCATATGTTCTTGAAATGATTCTGAAAAAATTAATATGTCATCTATATAGTTTTCTGTGAATCCTTTAAGATTATATTTTCTTAATACGTTGGATAAAATTCTTTGAAAAATTGCCGGTGATGTCTTCAATCCGAATGGTAGGCATGTCCACTGAAAGTGTCCATCCTGTGTTACGAATCCTGTTTTCTTTCTATCTTCAATGCGTAGTGGGATCGACCAAAAAGCAGAATTTATATCTAGTGTAGTGAAGTACTTACAGTTTCTCGTTTTTATTATCAGGTCGTCTATTAATGGGAATGGTTGGGCTTGTGGTATAATCATCTTATTTAGGTCTCTGAAGTCTATACATAATCTACATCTCTTCCCTTCATCTCTTTTATATGCTAGTGTCACTGGTGCAGCGAAAGGGCTGTAAGATTCTTCAATTAATCCTTTCTCTAGTAACTTCCCAACTTGCTCTTCAATTTCTTTCTTATCCTCTATTGTACATCTGTATGGCCTTTTACTACAGTATTTATCCACCATCAGATCTATCCTAGCCTCATAATCTGTTACTGTACCAATGTCATATTTGTCTTTCGCAAATATGGAATTATATTCTTGTATTAGTTTTTTTATGTTTTTCTTCTTTATATTATCTAAATTGTCTAAATTAACTTCAAATTCACCCTCTTTGACGTGCTCATTAAAATTTACGGAGTATTGCTTATTCTCATATTCCTTATCTATTTTATCTGCTTTCATTCTTAAATTTGTTTCTTTCTTCTGTGAAATTTGTAACTCTTCATTCAGTATTAATTTAAAGTTTTTTATCATATCTAGTCCAATGATGAAATCCTGAAAGTTCTCTTCCTCAACTATGTACACGTCCATTTCTTTTTCAATGTCAAATATTTTTATCTTAATTGTAATTAATCCTTTTGTTGTTCCCACACCATTAACCGATCTTAAGTATATCTTATTTACATCATTTTTTTTTCCTTTTATTTTAACTAGTCTTGAATTAATGAGTGATACCTGAGATCCTGGATCATATGTTCCTTGAATTTCTAACTTATCTTCTAATAATAGTTGGATCTTGATTAATGGTGTGTTTATTCGTTTTTTTTTCTCGGTGTTCAACTTTACATCAATAACTGAGGTGTTACCCACTAAACTCGCTGTATTGGTGCGTCTTTCTTCTTCTTTTGTTTTGAACCAGCATTTTTGTGCAGGGTGGTATCTAATGCCATTATTTAAAGTTTCGCATGTCCTGCATGTTTTTTTTTCTTCACTTTTCTTTTTATATGCAAACTCATTTTCGTGTGGATAAGATTTTTTATATGTTAGATTTTCGTATTTCCTAACTTCATTAAATAAGGAGGTTGAATCTTGACATTGTTCCCTATCTATTTTATTTATAATAAATTCTGGCAATCCAATTGCTATTAGGGTTGTCAATGTTTTTGGGTCTATATCTTTGTTCATATCCAACAAAAGTCTTTCTTTCTTTATCGCATAATCTATAAGTGATCCTTCTTTATATCTAAGTGATAAAGCATACTTCACAGTGCCCCATCCTTTATCCGCAAAAGTCTCTAAAAATCTATCTTTCCATTCATCCCATTCTGCCTGAACAGTTAACTTTGTTAATGTTGCACAGTGCCAATCGGAACAAGATTTATCTAAAACAATCTCAATATTTCGATTTTCGTTTCATCTTCTATAATGTCAAATCTCATACACTCCTTCTCAAATGTTTCTAACCATTGTTTTGCATTAGAGTGGTTGATAGTAAATTTTTCAATCATAAATTTTTCTGAGATTTGTTTTAAATTCTTCCCTTCTTCCTTCCTTTTTGATGACTCTACAAGATTTTCTAATATTTTTGTTAAATTATCATTTTGTTTTATCTTCCGATCTTTCCTCCCCTATTTCTTCTAAATATTGATTCTCAAATTGCAAACTCTGATCTTCATCTATATAGATATCAGTAAAAAGCATCGAAGATGCAAAGGTATAGGCCAAGTACAAGAGGATGTGACTTTGGAATAGCTTTCTCGTTAACATAAACTTCATTATACAAAGTATTTGAAATCGAACAAATGCGAGCAAGTACAAATTATTGTACAGCATCGACACGATGCTATCGCTAAGTAAATATATTAAATTAACTAAATTTCCCAAAAACTGCTTTCTCCTCATTTAATGAATAAATCTGTTTATTGCTCAATTAAATGTACTTGGTGGCCCGCTTTTTACGAAGGTTCGATGGTGAAAAGCGGGCCACCAAGTACATTTAATAGAACAGTAAACAGATTTAGTCATTAAATGAGAAGACACCATATTTTAGGAAATTTAGTTAATTGTATATATTTACTTAGCGATAGTATTGTGTCGTTGCTCTACAATAATTTGTACTTGCTCACATTTGATTGATTTCAAATCCTGTGTAAAATGCAGTTTATGTTAATGAGCAACCTATTCCAATGTAACATTCTCTTGTACTTGGCTCATAGCTTTGCATTTTCGATGCTTTTTGTGGATTTCACTCTATTCGTAGAATTATGTAAAGTACAGTATGTTTTTTATTGAAATACTTGTTATTAAAGAAATAAGGAAATAAAGAAATCAGGGAATGCAGGAAAATAAAGGAATATACAGATCTCATTATTATAATAATTTTGCAATCATGATGTGGCAAAATGTAAACAATTATCCTTTAAATGTTATTTATGTTTAAAAAATATAGTAACCAGAATTATGTATTTTAAAATTTAAAAAAATTCTTTGAAGACGTGAATAAAAAAATCAGAGACTCTTCCGGAGACAGTAAACATTTAGTCTAGGTACTAGGACTTGCATATATTGTCAGTAATATTGAAAAAGAAAACACATTTTAAGGAATTAGCAAAATAATAAACATTTAACTATTGCAAGACTGTGACGGATTTGTATGTTTGGGTTTTAAATTCTTAATTCGAAAATTATAATAAACATAGAAGTGGACAAAAATGGTTTTATGAGAACGGGGTAAATTTAAAATAATAGTTAGTGTGTATTGCTGAAAAATGTTTCTAACTTTTAGAACTTTAAATTGGTCAAATGTATATCCTTGTAAACATTTTTCAATTTACGTATAACAACGACATCATGTCCGTTAATATTACGTATATTTCAACGACGGGTTTGAACAAAAAATAGTTTTTAAGTAATATCATAACACTGTTACCAATAGATAAAAAACAATTTGGAGATTCAATAGCCGAGATGGTAAAGTGTCGATACGAAGCATGTAACAAAGATTATTTAACAGTGCCGGATAACCCGATAAAAATAATTTGCCTACTTTTTCTTGGACGACCTGTTTACAGAACAATTTGATTATGTACTAGAGAAGAGCTTGTAGAAATTTTAAAATACGCTTTGACATGTATCGAAGTTCTAAAAATGAAACACATTAATTAATGATAACACTTTGAAATTTTCCGAATGACGTACTAATGCGTGCATCACGAAGGTGTCTACCTTTCCCTCTTTTTCGTAATAATTCCTTCTCGATGTGGCGTACTATGTTTCCGGATATAAACAACTGACAAAGACTTCGCTTTGCCTCTATCTTTCCGTCGCTGCGTCGCGCTTGCACTAACCAAACAAACGACGCGACGTGGCCACGCAAGCATGTGTGAGAGCGCGGCTGACGACAAAGCAATGCGGAATTTAACATGATTCGAATTTTTCTTGCATAAGAGCCTCTCTTTCTTTATATCCGT
This sequence comes from Mimumesa dahlbomi, assembly GCA_917499265.3. Classification (NCBI taxonomy): domain Eukaryota; kingdom Metazoa; phylum Arthropoda; class Insecta; order Hymenoptera; family Crabronidae; genus Mimumesa; species Mimumesa dahlbomi. The sequence goes on along the minus strand of OU824118.1, from coordinate 23,626 downwards.
CTGTCACGCTCGCACTCCGAGCGCAGCCGTAGCCACAGCCGTGAGCAAGTATTTCGGTGCGTCTTCGCTAATCGTCGTCACTCATTAATTTTCTTCAAAACATTTCTAATTATTTTATCGGGCATTTAAGTAATATTTGTTTTCAATATTTTAAAATTTATTTTTTATTCATTTGAAATAAATCGGCGTTTAATCTGTTTTAAGCGTATTGTTGCGATATATTGTTAAGCCTAAGTTTCAAAAATCAAATACATTTCTTCTACAATTTAAGAAACCATTATGTTAAATTTATAAATTATTGATAACCCTTGAAGATTTTCTGAATACCAATAAGCGACACTTGTATTTGGTCCTAGACAAAACCTTGTCTCTTGATTTTTTTCCGGCATGCCTCAGATTACATAGAAAAATCTACGTTATCGGCAGAAAAATTATCTCGCATGGTATGAAACATATGTTAGGGTTAGACACCGGGCTGCGTGACAGGCTGGAGATGAAAATGACGATGGAGATGGAGAAGGAGGAGAGGAAGAAGACGACGTTTCTTACAAAAACCTCGACTTTTTAGATCAAAATATCTCGCGATTGGCTTGATGGATCTTCTCGTAGTTAGGCTTAAATTACTCGGGTGGACGTCCCCTGCAAGAATATCATCATAGTATGGGGGAAATATGCGGATTTAATGCCGTTTGAATACCCCGAAAACCTCGATCTAATTCTTCCGGAAAAGAGTAGTTCAGGTCTACCAGTCGGGAACTCTTGTACTTGGCCCGAGTCAAGACCTTAACTCTTGATTTTAAATGCATCTTTTATCTTTATATATCGTTGTCAAGGAATTGCTTTGCAAAAAATGGCTTCATAATTGAATATTACCATTTTTCAAATATTCATAGTCTTTCTGGCACATTTAAATGCATAAAAATTGCTTCCAAAGATCTGTATAATAATGAAAAATATATAGAAGCATAAGCAAAGTCGTAAGCAAAAGAATACCTTATTAAAGTTTCTTGTGCACGAAATTTTATTAAAAATCCTAGATTTTTCAAGTCTGCTGAATAACGTATAACGCTGTTTTAAAAACTTTAAGACATAAGAGACAGTCATTCTAGCTGTTGCATCGGTAAGATGGTATCACATGGATTTGGCTTCGTGCAATGGTCGTCTTTAAGATTATGCTTTTCAATGGGCAATAAGAAACTGCTATTACGTCCTTTTTATGCGAATTGCAATGGAATGTGTTATTTTAAAAATTACCCTTGTTTTATCAAAATGTAAACGGAATGTCGTAGAACATTTCAAACCCAAAGATTCTCTTTGAAATTCTCCTCTCTCGAACTTAACCGGACTCTATTTTATTATATGATAGTAATAGAAATGGTAATGCAAAATAGTATTCTATTTATTTGTCATGTTTGTCTAGTATCGAAAATACTTTTATAACATTCAATTTATTTTGTCAAAAGTGGAGTGAGGTTATCCAATTTGTTCGGTTTTCAAGATTGTAACTATTTTTTCAAATCTCGGAAGCACAGTCCATAGACAAAAAAATGATGCATGAATGCCCTTGACAAATATTTTTATCAAAGAAAAATTAAGTCGATACATGTAGCACCAAATCAAGAAAATCAAACGGCATTGTAAACTGCGAAGTCATTCCACAGTTTCCTCAGAATTTTCCAAACGATATTTTTGTTCATCTACTCGCGTAACCACCGTTCGGAATGTATGGATTCAAGTTGCCTCTGACGTGCCTATTGCCTGATATTTCGGCTTTAACGGGGTCGTGATAATTTCGCAAACGTCGCTTCCATTGCAGGGGTGTTCCGGAAAAGCAAACAGCGAAGCCCAGCGTTACGCAGCGTGACGATGGACTGTACGATATCTTATCACGAACGGCCTTACTGGACGAAGATTTACCGGAAGCAGCGACTGTCAAATGCTTGCTCGGTATACCGAATGCGAACTACAACGTTTCTCGCGAAACCGTCTACTATCCTGGTTAGTCACGTATTTTATCTGTCTTTTTAAGCCCCCCTGTCTCTCCCTGTCTCTCTCCTATACAGGGTGTAACAAAAATTCTGGGACACTTTTTCAGTATCGATAGTACGCACCAAAAGATGAAAAAAAAGTGTATAAAGTTTTGTCTAAAAACCACCCCCTATCGAGATACAACCCCTTTTGTAAAAAATTTTTAAAAAATCATATCTCCGAAATGGTACGTCGTAGAGGACCGATTTTGATTGCAATATAACCGGAAGAGACTAAAGTTTACGAAAAAAATATCACTATCTACGCAAAGGAAGATTTAGTGAATGCCCTCAATTTTTCCAAAGTTGGTACAAATCTGCTACGAAATAGGTAATCGACGTTGTTTGGATTAAACAAGAATAAATGCTATTTAACAGCAATAATCGCAGCAATTATATTTTTTTCTGTTATCTTTGATCTTCTCCGGTTATATTGCAATCGAAACGGGTCTTCTACGACCTACCATTTCGGAGATATGATTTTTTAAAAATTTTGTACAAAATGGGTTGTATCTCCATAGGGGATGGTTTTTAGTAAAAACTTTATAGACTTTTTTTTCATCTTTTGGTGCGTACTATCGATACTGAAAAAGTGTCCCAGAATTTTTGTTACACCCTGTATATAGCTTCCCACATTTTCTTGAAAACGTTGACTTCTAACGGCTGTGAACGGAAATACTGCTACTGGAAGGAAAATAATTTTCTTTTTTTGACGAAATAAGGATTTATTATAGGAAGCGATAACTTGAAACCTGTCGGGTTAGACAAAAGATCTGGGATTTATTTGTATGGTTTCTTTTTTCTTTTATTAGAACGTATACTGGAAATTGCATGGTATCGATGTTACGTGATATTCTTATATACTGGAGGATAATATTTTTAGGCGTTCTTTCCAATGGTTTTTGTCAATTCTACATTCGAATTTTTGAAAATCTTTAGAGAGATGGAATAACGAACATGTTTAACAACTGGGAGCGGATTTTTAATAGTAGCCTTCACAAACGTGAAATGATGTATTCTCAAAAAATAAAGGAATCTTCATTTCGCAAGGTTTATATAAAAATATATTTTTTGCGAAATATTTTCATGATAATTAGTCAAACTTTTCTATTCTCTCTCTATTTGTAGTTTATTCATATGAAACAAAAAGTTGTATATTTACAACATATTTAGGAGCATGAAGTGTTCTAATAAAATTGCAGAAACAAATAATTTCACAGCATAAATACAAAAGTATCTAAATGAATTTCAACTGGGAATTAAAAAGGTTGAACAGTTTTCGCAATTAACTCATTTTAAATACATATACATGTGTACATTCTGGGACATTAAATTTGCACCCCTCTTCTGTGTGTAATAAATACAATAACCGTAACTTTATTAGGCTTACAATAGCCGAACGTTGAGAGTTACTAACAACTTTGTTTACTGTGTGTTTCTACTTGTTACTAACATTATTCAGTACTGTTTTTTATTGTAATACGAAAGGATTGATAATGGTTTGATAAAATTAATTTTTTCTGGTTGCGTACAGATCTACATTTCAACACGTCAAGCAAAATATTGTTAAAAGTGTGAAATATCACGGACTTGTTTTTCGAGAAATGAAATTTCAATCTGTTTGGCTTCATACGTCATTGAACAAAACCAGTTTAGAAATGAATTGAAAGTCCATACATTGCTCCAGAGTGGGTACCAGTGAACTTGAAGATGATTCCACACATTAAGATATTAATTTGAGACGGTAGCCCTGTCTGACCACCACTGAGACGATTGCGCGCCACTGAGGGCCTAGGTCGTTAGTTCCAAAAACGAATAAATAAACAGGTACGCGGAATAACAAGTACGGTTACGTAATAACCGCCACATAGTAAAACACATAAATTATGATTCGTCTATTTAAAAATAAACGCGTATGATTGGATTAGCCCCCGAGAGGGTTAAGTATAAAAGACGCGACACGGTACTCCGCGATTATTATTATCGCATTACTACGTTATATTACATTACATTATTATTACGTCTACCATCGCGTTTCTTTTACTGGAATTCCGATTTAGTCTGATGTGATACAATTTTTCTACTGCGTTTGTCCGAAACATACGGTCCGGGCATATTCAAGATGCGAATAGGCGAATATCGAAAGGATTTTAGAACGTAAGATAGAATTAGGAGGCGTGAACGTGTGAATGAAAGAGAGTGTATGTGCTTAATCCTAAGGAAAATACCGAAAACCCAAAAATCCGAGGAGTAACCCTCAGGCGCTTAGTCTGAGACTATCTCAAGGATTACCCCACCAAAAACTCACAGGAGTAACCCCACGACAATTTAGAGCGTGGACTATCTCAATGAGGAAACGCCGTTCGAGAGGAGTAAGCCCACGACATCTTAGAGCGTAGACTATCACAATTGAACGTCCCCTCAGTCCACGAAACCTGTCCATAACGAGTACCGGCTGGACAATCAGAGCCAGACCCTGATCTCAAATTCTTTCGCTAATTTCCCAAAAACTGAGCAACTGCATTGGAACGAGAACAGTATTATTTCGAGATTAGGCATTTAAAGCCATAAATAGATTAAGACGAGTGTGAGTGAGACGGTGGTGACAACGAGTGTGACAGAGACAAAGTGTAAACACGGCGAGCGATCAGCTGTGCGAGAGAGTGTGTGTGTGCGAGTGAGAATGTCCGCTAATAACTTTAAGAGATAGATTAGGACAATTTTTGTATGTACGTATGGCGATTCTAGCGAAACCGGGCGGAGCTACCTCCTCGTGGTGCTAGAAGGACAACGGCTGCCGGGTACACTCGGCAGACGGCTAGAGGCTCCGACCAGTATGCGGCTCTGGGCGCCTGGTTGCCACCCCAACTCAGGTTAGTCAAACCGAGCACTGTCCTCTTCGGGGGGTAGGGTGGCATCAAACAGTACAGGTGCTGGGATGAGTGCATGCATGCCCAGTTCGAACGTTTGCTTACTTGGCTAAAACGCAGCCGGCATCAAGGCCCGGTTGCGATGATGCTTTTTATTTTGTATCATGGCAGTATCCCGAAGGTGGCGGGTAGTGTACCAAATTTTCTGAAATACTGTGGATGAGGAACCGCCGGAGCAAAGCTCTTTAACTGTCGTCTGGCAAACGAGAGCGGTGAAAAGACGTGCCGACTAACGGAGCGACTCGGGTCCTTGGTGTCGGTGTAAACCACCTCAAAAGACACGCAAGAGAGATACGCTGCCGCTTTTCTGCCTTATAAGTGACATTGCAGACCAAGGCAATGATCAAAATAATATGGTACATGGGGCCTGGGCCTCCAAGCCCCCCTGGCGGAAAGCCGGGGTGCCTGGAATTGGTGTAGGAATCTGTGTGGCAGAGGTTTGCCTAGGTGCCAGCGGGGGTCTGAACGCGGCCTAGACCTAGAATCAAGTAGACGCTAATACCATCTTGCGAGCAAAGTAATTACCGATATAGGGGAAACCCTCAGGTGCGGTATGCCCCACGAGGGCCAAATTGCTAACATTCACTGTACGTATGGCGATAGAATAGGAAATTAGATTTAAGAGGATATGTCAGAATAAGATCGCGTGAATTGTATGGAAGAGTGCAGGAGTGCGTGATAGAATAGGCCACGTAAGGACTTGTATAGTTAGTTAGTAAGGAAATATGAATAAATCTCATGTTTAGCGTTAAAAGTTTCCAAGATTCTTTATCGACCTGCCCCGAACCTATTTATAAGTAAGGTCCTTCCTCGTGGCCAGTGGTCGTCAGCAGGAAGTACCGTTACAAATTATATGAAAACGGGATTATATTTTAGGTGCCTAGAATACAAGGGGTATAAGTGACTTTTATTTAGTTCTGAGAAAATTAAGTTCAAAGTTTACAAATCACAATATAGTACAGCATTTTTTTCAAGAATGAGTATACCATGTACAAGGTGGGCATTTCACTTACTTGTTAGACCCCTTTACCACTAACTAGAATGCTAAATTCAGAGTTTCATGGCACAGATCTCAGTTCTTTTGAGAATGTCACTTATACCCCTTGCATTCTAGGCACCTCATTTATTATAATTTCTAACACAATAAAAAGTGTTTGACGAAAAAGCAGCACTTTGTGGATAGATTCCTGCTGAATAATACTTCTGCAGTAACGCGACACTCAATGATCGGTGGCACATGATTTTTGTGCATATTTTTTTTTTACATTTAGATGTTATGCAAATCGTGGAAATAACCTGTTTATAACAATTTAGATATCCAATATGGGTACGTGTTTTTACAATGCTAATCATTGGTAAAAGCTGAAACACGTTTCGAAAAAAATCATATTTTATCCCTAGTCATTTACGAGCTCTCACAATCAGTGTTACATGCGGAACACCGAATCGGATAAATACTTTTGGCGGTCGTCTAGTTTTACTGAAATTTCATATTTCACATGTGAGATACTGTATGCAGATTGCACGAGTGTTCACATATAATGTAAACCTCCGATATTTCGTTCAAAACGAACAACAATGTGCTTTCAAGCGAACTGAGAAATTATATCGTAAATGATGTTTTCAAACTAAATATATTTAAAATTTTTCTTGATGATTAAAGACAACGGTAGCTGGGAAGATAGTTCATTGCATAAGTAAAACGGTTATTGTGTTATAACTCTATTTTTTTAAATAGTTCATTATTCACTTCTTTTAGTACCAGGAAATTTCAGAGCGTAAAAATTTCAAACTGTAGAAACTTTAAGGGATGCGATACGCGAACAAATTTTGTAACGCTGACATATATAGAATTAGTTAAGTATGTATAAGTTTAATTTGATGACGTTGCGCGCATTGATATTTCTGCGGTTTGAAATTTATGTTATCTACCATTTCAACGCGTCGTAATCTATACGCCCGAATTATCCCACCCTTGGAATTCCAATCTTTGGCTATTCCCGCGCTTTGAAAACTACACATGTTGCAATTTAGACGTGATGAAAGTTTAGAAAACAGATTTAAAGCCATATTTTAATTTTCATAGATACGAACTTTAAAACAAGAAGAATTGCTGCACTATATCTGTAATAATAATTATATCAGCAAAAAGCATCGAAAATACGAAGGTATAGGCCAAGTACAAGAGAATGTAACTTTGGAATAGCTTTCTCGTTAACATAAACTTCATTATACGAAGTATTTGAAATGAAATAAATGTGAGCAAGTACAAATTATTGTACAGCATCGACACAATAGTGTCGCTAAATAAATATATTCAATTACCTAAATTTCCCAAAAAATGATTTCTCCTCATTCAATTAATAAATCTGTTTATTGCTTGATTAAATGTACTTGGTGGCCCGCTTTTTACGAAGCTTGATGTCCAAAATGTAATGTTACAGATATTTGTACTCATTTCTAAATTAACAATCCGGATGCATCTGAGTGGAAAAATTTAACAAGTTAATAATCTGAATGTGCCTGAGAGAAAATTACACATGCATATTGCCATGTGTTTTAACGATTGATGATAACGTAAATTAAAAGGAAACGTCATGAGATATTTAGAGGATTTTTATTCAACACAATCAGAAGGCCGCTTTATACTGTGTCTTAACAACTCTTTTTTAATGTCGAACATCCCGAATTATTTAGCCTTATTTTTCACCATCGAACCTTCGTAAAAAGCGGGCCACCAAGTACATTTAGTTGAGCACTAAACAGATTTATTAATTAAATGAGGAGACATCATTTTTTGGGAAATTTAGTTAATTTAATATATTTATTTAGCGATAGCATCGTGTCGATGCTGTACAATAATTTGTACTTGCTCGCATTTGCTCGATTTCAAATACTTTGTATAATCAAGATTATATTAACGAGAAAGCTATTCCAAAGTCACATCCTCTTGTACTTGGCCTATATCTTTGCATTTTCGATGCTTTTTGCTGATTTCACTCCATTCTTAGAATATTGTTAAGTGTAGTATTGCTTTTATTAAAATACTTGTTTTTAAAGAAATAAGGGAATAAAGAAGTCAGGGGAATAAATAAGGGAATACAGGATTGAAGGAATAAAAGAATGTCGGAAAATAATGGAATAAACGGATCTGATTAATATGCTGATATGATGATGATATACGATGATATGAAGGAATATACCAAATTTTCCTTTAAACGTTATTTCCTTTAAAGAAATATAGTAATAAGAATTGTGTATTTATAAAATATCAAAATGTTTTTTGAAGAAGTGATAACAAAAAATCAGAGACTCTTCCGGACCCAGGAAAATTTCAATGTATAGGTGCGTTTCAGATCAAGTGTACAAGGTTCTCGCAGGATATTAGACATTGTTTAATAACTTGCATATATTGTGGGTAATATTGAAAAAGGAAATATATTTGAAGGAATTACCAAAATATTAAACATTTAACTATTGTAAGATAGTGCAGGATTTGTATACGTTTGGTTTTTAAATTCTTAATTAAAAAATTATAATAAACATAGAAGTGTACAAAAACGATTTAATTACACAAAAACCATCTTATTAAAAATATATAAATTTTAAATAATTGTTTGCATGAGTTGTTGAAGAATGCTTTCGATGTCTAGAACTTTTAGAGCTTCAATATAATCCTATGTATATCCATGAAAATGTTTTTCAATTTACGTACAACATCGTCATCGTGTCTTCTAAACGTACCTATACTTCAACAATCTATTTGAAGAAAAATAGTTTTTTTTTGAAATAATGAATTTTTTTATTACCGTGGCATCTTCTGATCTAATTTTACAGTATACCTGTAGAAATATATTATAATTTCATTGTTAAAATGTGTAGATAATATCATAACACTGTTATAAACAGATACAGAACAATTTAGAGATTCGATATCCGAGATAGTAAAGTTTCAATGCAAAACATGTAACAAAGATTTGTTAACAGTACCGATAACTACACGTTTCGGACAGGCACAAAAATTTGCTTACTTTATCGTGGAAGACCTGTTTGCAGAACAATTTGATTATGTACTAACAAAAAGTTTGTAGAAATTTGAAGAAACGCTTTGACATGTATTGAAGTTCTAGAAACTAAATACCTTTTTACAACAATGTATGCAACCATTATATTAAATTTATAAATTATTGATAACAGTTTGAAAATTTCCGAATGACGTACTAATGCGTGCATCACGAAGGTGCCTACCTTTCCCTCTTTTTCGTAATAATTCCTTCTCGATGTGGCGTACTATGTTTCCGGATATAAACAACTGACAAAGACTTCGCTTTGTCTCTATCTTTCCGTCGCTTCGTCGCGCTTGCACTAGCCAAACAAACGACGCGACGTGGCCACGCAAGCATGTGTGAGAGCGCGTTTGACGGGAAAGCAATGCGGAATTTAACATGATTCGAATTTTTCTAGCATAAGGGCCTCTCTTTCCTTACTTCTGTCTGTCACGCTCGCACTCCGAGCGCAGCCGTAGCGACGGCCGAGAACAATATTTCGGTGCGTCTTCGCCAATTGTGGTCACTCATTAATTTTATTCTAAACATTTCTAATTATTTTATCGGGCAATTAAGTAATATTTGTTTTCAATGTTTTTAAATTTATTTTTTATTCATTTGAAAAAAAGTCGACGCTTAATCTGTTTTAAGCGTGTTGTTGCGATACATTGTAAAGCCTAGGTTTCAAAAATCAAATACATTTTTTCTACAATTTAAGAAACCATTATGTTAAATTTATAAATTATTGATAACCCTTGAAGATTTTCTGAATACCAATAAGCGACTCTTGTATTTGGTCCTAGACAAAACCTTGTCTCTTGATTTTTTTCCGGCATGTCTCAGATTACATAGAAAAATCTACGTTATCGGCAGAAAAATTATCTCGCATGGTATGAAACATATGTTAGGGTTAGACACCGGGCTGCGTGACAGGCTGGAGATGAAAAAGACGATGGAGATGGAGATGGAGAAGGAGGAGAGGAAGGAGACGACGTTTCTTACAAAAACCTCGACTTTTTAGATGAAAATATTTCGCGATTGGCTTGATGGATCTTCTCGTAGTTAGGCTTAAATTACTCGGGTGGACGTCCCCTACAAGAATATCACCATAGTTTGGGGGAAATATGCGGATTTAATGCCGTTTGAATACCCCGAAAACCTCGATCTAATTCTTCCGGAAAAGAGTGGTTCAGGTCTCATCCATTCTGAAGTGTATTGTCATCAATTGGACAAATTCACTCAAACAGAAAAGTCCACAATTGATCAATAGAAAAGGTATAGTGTTGCACGAAGATAATGCGCGACCTCATACAAGTTTGTAAATTTTCCACAAGCTTTTACAGCTTTGATGGAATGTAATATTACATCCATAATATTCTCCAGATCTTGCACCTTCGGATTATTTTTTTTTCGGTCTCTAACAAAGTTTTTAGACAGCAAGACCTTTACTTCAAATGAGGACGTCAAAAATGATTTGGATCAGTATATTGCCAATATGGTCAAAAATTGTATGAACTTGAAATCAGGTTTCTACCAAAAAGATGGCAAAAAGTATTGGGCCAAAATGGAGAATATATTATAATTCCAAAAAATATTTAAACAGTCTAAGAAAATCGTCTTTCATTTTCACCCAAAAAACGAAATTACTTTCCGAACAACCCAATATATTTGTGAATACTTTTTCCGCAAAAAGCATAAAAAATGCAAAGATATGAACCAAGTACTAGGTGATTTCACTTTCGAATCGGTTGCTCATTAACCGTTTGAGTACGGGAGAATTTTTGGCATACCACAAGTGAAGCGCGATAGCGCTTTGCCGGACTCAAACGGTTAACAAAATGTCTTTAATAACGAGTATCTTAATGGAAACAAAACTGCAGTTTGCAAGTATACATAATTCTACGAATGAAGTGAAATCCAAAAAAGGCATAAAAAATGCAAAGAAATAGGCCACGTACAAGAGGACGTGACTTTGGAATCGATTGCTCTTTAACATAAATTTTATTACACGAAGTATTTGAAATGAAATAAATGTGAGCAAGTACAAATTATTGTACAGCATCGACACAATAGTGTCGCTAAATAAATATATTCAATTACCTAAATTTTCCAAAAAATTATTTCTCCTCGTCTAATTAAAGAATCTATTTACTGCTCGATTAAATGTACTTGGTGGCCCGCTTTTTACGAAGGTTGGATCGTGAAAAATACCTGTAGTATCAACTCCCCTAAGCATAAATAGTTCGGGATGTTCGACATTAAAAGAGAGTTTTTTTTTTATTAAGCTTGCAAATCAGATGGAGGCCTGTGAAGCGTCGAAGTCGATCGAGTTTTCCCACGGAAAACACCCATGGCGGTCGGTTTCGCTTGCCTGCCATAAATGAGTGAGCAGGTGTTCGACAAATGTTAATTGTAGGGACAAAGCAGGTAAGGTAGGTTTATGGCAGGCGAGCGAAAGCGACCGAAGAGCGCCCACCGCGGGGGTCTTCCGGTCGAATTTTCGGTAACGCTTCGCAGGTCTTCACCAACTTGTAAGGGATGCGTGCGAGCGAGATACAACGAAGTGCAAGTGAGAGAATGAATGTAAAGGAGCGGGTGAGATTTTGGTGCAGTTACTGTCGAATTCAGTACAAAGAGGATCGTTTTGCAGTGAGTGTCGTAAGAACGAGTCGGAGAGAATGTTGTATATCGTTTAAAAGATTAAGAATAAAGAACTGCATCTCCTTGCGCGCTGTAACAAATACTATTTGTTAATATGCAAAGACAATTTAGCGTAAATATGTGGTGCGGTATGGTGAACAATCTTTTGGTGGGGCCGTGTTCTGTACCAGCGTGTTTAACCGGCAAAAACTATCTTGGACTGTTTTGTGTAGTGATATTTAAAAACCATATTGTTTACTCATCGCCAGTGCCTGACGAGAATGTGCTGCGGCAAGACATTGTAAATGGATGTGCGAAAATTAATAATAACCCTGAGGAAGTTTTGCCAATGTACGGCGTTCAATGAAGAAACCATTGCGGAAATTTATCGAGGTGAACGGACACCAATTTTAAACAATTCGTTTAAAGGTAAGATGAATACTGTAATAGAATACGTAATACATTTTTTAGTGTAAATCACAGGACATGTCGGTGCCATATGTAAGATGTAGGTCAGCCGTAGGCACAGGGCGAGTCCGTACCACATGTAAAAAGTATGTCAAACGTAGTCAGTAGAACTAGACATCACCAATCTGAAGTGTCGGAGGCTGCATATCGGCAGGCGTCTTCACGGCGGGCGTTAAACTACTAATTTTAGCACCTAAACTTTATAAAAATAATAACTTTTTTTTTGCTGTCTTCAAAAAGCAAGTCTCGATGCATAATCCACATTTTTCTCGAGGTGATAAACAGCCGCTAACATAGAAATAATTACATTTGTTTTTTATTAACAAGAATAAATGCAACTTAACGGTACTAATCGCAGCGGCTACATTTTTTTATTAAACTTTGATCTTTTCCGGTTATATCACAATCAAAATCACTTTTCTACGACTTACCGTTTCGGAGATATAATTTTTTAAACGTTTTTTACAAAAGGGGTTGTATCTCTGTAGGGGGTGAGCAGCGCCCCCGACTTATAATACTTTTTTTCTTATTTTTATGCGTTCTATCCATAAACCTCAAGTGTCCCAGAACTTCTGTTACACCCTGTATATACGGCCGTCGTAGCGAAAGGGTTAAATATGTCGAGGAGGAGCAGTTTATATTTGATTGGTAACTTTTTGAGGGTGAAGTAGTCAATGCCATCTAAACCTGGAGATGAGTCAGTATTTCGAGAATCTAGAGCGTTGTTGAATTCCGCAAAAGTAAAAGAGCTTTCAAGAAAATCATTTTTTTGGCACGTGGGAAAGTAATTTGGGTCAGGTCGTGTTTTAATTGGCGGACAAAGTTTGTTAAGAGCTTTTAGTTTTTTGTCTAACTGCAAATTTTCGGGTACATGTGAAACATTAACTTTAATCCATTTATTTTTCAAAATCTTGCAGGTATTCCAGACATAGCGACCGTCCGTTAATAAATTGATAGTGTTTGCAAATTCAACATAACTTTCTTTCTTTTTTTTTTAAATGTCCTTTTTGTCAAAGCTAGTAGCCTTTTATATTCTACGTGATCCTCAAGACATCTGGATTTTTCCATTTTTTAAACGCGGCATTTCTTTGGTTTTTGACTTTGGACCATCCTTATCCCACCAGCGTACAGGATTTCAATGTGTTTTAATATTTACAAATTTCTTTTTTGGAGTATTGTGAGACGGTTCTCCACCCAGATGACAACCACTGCTCCGCTATAGCGACACGAAGGGCGTGAGTGCGTCGGTGAGTGAATCGTGACAGTGTACGTGACAAACAAACGCAACGGTCGCGTATAAAAACAAAAGAGGCGTGATTCGCTAATTTTGAAATATACAGAAAACGATTGGCGAAGGGCGTGAGCCCATGTAGTATAAAAGGCGCGCCGAAAACCCGGATCGGACAATTATTAATTTCACCTCGTTGTTGCGTGAGGATACCGCAAGGAGAAGCCCCGTGAATTGTTACACTTATGGTTTATGTACAGTTAATCTAAGATAGAATAGGCGGAGTGGGCAAATGCGTGGTGATTTAGTGCAAGTGAGAGTAATTCCTTTTCACAAAAACCTACACTTTCCATTTTCCCCAGAGACACGGAAGTAACCCCACGGCATTGCGCCCGTGGACTATCTCGAGTGTCATCCTCCGCTCCTTGAGGAGTAACCCCCGGTCATTGCGCACCGGGACTATCTCTAAAAGGGCAGTCCTCCTCAACAGGAGTAACCCCACGGCATTGCGCCCGTGGACTATCTCCTTTGAGGCATCCTCCACCTTGCAAAAAACACCTTAAATAACCTAGGCACATTTTCCAATTTTCCCAAAGACACGGAAGTAACCCCACGGCATTGCGCCCGTGGACTATCTCGAGTGTCATCCTTCGTTTCTTAAGGAGTAACCCCCGGTCATTGCGCACCGGGACTATCTCCGAGAGGACGTTCCTCTCCAACAGGAGTAACCCCACGGCATTGCGCCCGTGGACTATCTCCTTTGGGGCATCCCGTACCCGAAAGCACCCAAAACGCACCCATCCTAAAAAGGAGTAGCGGCTAGCATTACGACTAGACCCCGATCTCTTCCTTGACTCCTCTATCCTACCAATACTCAAGAGTGCATGAGACGCGAAAATGAATATAGAATAATAGCGAGGCATTGAAAGCCGTAATAGGATTAAGACGAGTGTGAGAGAGAAACCGTGACGACGTGTGTGAGAAGGATAGCGAGAGTGAATGTAAACATAAGAACGATCAGCTGTGCGAGCAAATGTGTGTGTGCGTGAGAGAGTCCTCGATTAGGTTTAAATAGATAGATTAGGATAATTTTTGTAAATACATCAGCATAGCGTAGGAAATTAGATTTAAGGCGATAGATTAGAATTATAACACCGCGGAATGTATGGAAGGATGCGTGTTAGCTTAGGGAGAACGATTTTATATGTATTTAGCTAGTAAGAGTAAGTGAATAAATTATAAGTTTAATCGAGAGAAGTTTCCAAATTCTTTATCGGCCTGCCCCGAACCTAGGAAAAAGTAAGGTTCGTCTCAAGGATAGGGGTATCAAAGGGGACGTACCGTTACAATTGTCAGAGACTGATTTGATTAAATGGTTAGCAAAAAATTCATATTTATGATTCGCACTAATATTACAATATTCGTTTGTTAGGCAAATTTCGTAAGAGTCTGTCAAATTTTGTATAACTTTTTCCCAGTTTGTTTGTGAGGACCTGATTCTGTGACTTTTTTATGGTAAATATGCTCTTTTACGCTGACAGTGACATAAATAGGATAATGGTCCGAGCCCCAAGTCTCGTCATTCACTTGTGTGTCTATAATATCGGATACATTTCTTGACGACACAATTAGATCAATATTCGATGAAGAAGTGGAACCTATATGAGAGTATGTATCTATATTGTGAATGAAATACTTATATTTATCAATGCATTCAAGTAAATTATTCCCATTAGGGTCAGTTTTTTTACAGTTCCAATCAATATGGTGAGCATTGAAATCGCCAAGAATTATACAGTTGGTTTCATTTTTAAAATTGCTAAATACTTTATCCCATTCTTCAAGTGAAAAAACGAGACCGGGAACTCTATAACATGCCATTAGACTTATAGCTGGATTGATATTGGTGATTTTAATTCCACATAATTCAAAATCTTTGTGGGGTACATATATATTTTTAATTTCGTGGTAAGCTAAGTTGGATATGATTAAAAGCAATATTCCGCCGCCTGTTTTATGTGTTCTGTCAAGTCTATAGCTTACAAACCCTGGGAAATTAATGTTCTTGATGTCCTCTTGCAGCCGGCTTTCAACGCAGACAAAGATGTCAATATCTACGAGAGCTGCAGCGATATCTTCCTTGTGCTTAATAAAACTTCTTGCGTTCCAATAAAGTATTTTAATTTGTTTATTTATAGTCTCAGCAGTCATTTTAACCATTTAATGATGATGTTGAGTCTTGAGCATCTGATTCGCAATTGGAGCTGTGATTATCTTCAATAGTATTTTTATTTTCAAGTTTGTTGACTATCTTAGTGATGCGTGATTTTAGTTTGCGCTCAACATAGGGGTACGTGTCCTTGAGCATCTTAATGAGTCCTTGTGTGTCCAACGTGAATGTCTGAGCTACTTCAGTTAATTTCGAACTGCCATATGATTCCTTAAGAAAAACAGCAAACTTGTCAAAATCAATAGGGCAGTCATACTTGTTTATAATAAAATAATTTTCAGCTGGGGCAATTTGAGAGTTAATTTCTTCCTGTGAGCATTCTTTTTTTGCTGTTTTCTTCAGACGTTTTCCTTTGTGTTTGGAAGTAGTTTTGTCAGCAAGTACGTTTTCCTCTGTCTGCATTGGCTCAGGTGTCGATATTATAGAGCCGGAGAGGACGCTGGACGATCTTTTCGTTGCAGAGTTGGTAAAAGTGATTGGTGGGGGCATTTGTTGAGCGAGAGTTTCTTTCTTTTCCGCATTACTTAAGTTTTCATCGCTCTTGTTTTCGTCGTTCTCATTTGCCTCGGTCATATTTACATCGTCTTTGTTTTGATTGCCCTTCTCGTTGTCCGTCGAGTCAGTGCATGTGCCTTTATTTACTTCATATTGAGCACAGTCCCTAGCGATGTGTCCTTCTTCATTGCATAAATAACAGCTGGTTTTTTCGCCGGAAAAGTATATCCAATATTCAGTGTCATCATACTCGATTTTCATGTTGTTTGGCAGGTTTTTCATATCGTCAGGATTTATATATACTTGTCGTCTGAAGCTCATGACGTGTGCGTAGTCTGGATCATTAATACTTGCTTTAATACATAGTATTTGCGAAGCTGGAGTGATGCCGAGAGCCTTGATATGATCTTCAATAATGTAATGTGGTATAATAGGACAAACATTGGAAATGACTATTCTTTTAGCTTTCGATATGAGAGGTCGAAGAGTCAATGTGTGTTCACCAATGTTTATTTTCTTGCCTGACTCAGTGAGCATATCGACTAATTCCTGCGAGCTTACGTATACACATACTCTACCGTTTGAAATTCTTGAAACAAAGAGAACGTTGATTGGTTTGACGATTTTTCCAATGGCGAGAGTGTAGTCTTTGATTGTAAGTCCTTCAATAGCGTCAGTTACTACGGCTTGTTCTTTTTTGGGAAACTGAGTTTGCTGTGTTACTATAGAGTACGATTTTTTAGGTTGAACTTGTTTCAGTGGGGAATGCGTTAAGTCTTGGGTTTGGTTACGTTGGGAGGAGCCGCCCCTGTAGTCAGAGGTATCCCCCATGGTATTATCGTGTACTGATGGGAAGGTGCACTCGCACTACCCGATCGCTATACACTATCACTGCACACACTAGCAACTGATCCACTCGTAGGTTTTGCTATCATGTGCCAGCAAACACTCGTTCCCGCTTCAGTACACAAACACATCCTGCCTCGCCGAAGGCTCAAACGAGACTCCAAAGAGAGTTGTTAATACACAGTATAAAGTGGGCTTCTTACTGTACAGAATGAAAATTCTTTAAACATCTCATGTCGTTTCTTTTTAATTTATGTTATCATCAATCGTTCAAACACATCGCAATACGTATGTGTAATTTCCTCTCAGGCACATCCAGATTGTTAACTTGTTAAATTTTTCCACTTAATTTAGAAATGAGTACAAATACCTGTTACGTTACATTTTGGACATCAAGCTTCGTAAAAAGCTTGGCCTTTTTTGACCTCTTCCGGGGCCAGAAAAATTTCAATCTATAGATGCGTTTTAGGTCAAGTGTACAAGGTTCTCGCAGCATGTTACAGATTGTTTAAAAACTTGAATATATTATGGATAATATTTAAAAAGAAAAATTTTAAAGAAATTATTAAAATATTAAACATTTAATTATTTAAAGATAGCGAAGGATTTGGATACGCTTGGTTTTTAAATTCTTAATTCGGAAATGCTAATAAAAATAGAAGTGGAGAAAAACTGTTTAACTAAACAAAAACCGTCTTATTAAAAATGTCTAAATTTAAAAGAATTGTTTGTATGAATTGTTGAAGAATGTTTTTGATTTTTAGAGCTTCAATATAGTCCTATGTACATCCTTGTAATTGTTTTTACCACGGCATCTTCTGATCTAATTTTACAGTATACCTGCAGAAAAATATACTAATTTCATTTTTAAGACGTATAGGTACTATTAGATATTCAATACTCGCGCCTAAATCCTTCGTGGGTATGTATTAGCAAACCTTCATTAGCTTATCATCGACCGTCTGGGTTCTAGTCTAGTCGAAAACCAGAAAACACCGCTGTACACAATTTAGCAAACGCATAAAATATACCACGTTTATCATTTTCTTTATAACTGCTCTCTTAGTTATTTTATTTATACACTAAATACCTCCATCCACTCATAATCCTCTAATAGGTACTATCGTAACGCTGTTAGCAACAGATACGGAACAATTTCGTGATTAGATATCCGCGATAGTAAAGTTTCAATGCAAAACATGTAACAAAGATTTCTTAACAGTACTGATGACTACACATTTCGGACGGACCCAAAAATTTGCTTACTTCATCATGGAAGACCTGTTTACAGAACAATTTGATTACGTACTAAAAAAAAGTTTGTAGAAATTTAAACACACATTTTGACATGTATCAAAGTTCTAAAAATTTAATACCTTTTTACAACAATTGAATAAACCATTACATTAAATTTATAAATTATGGATAACAGTTTGATATTTTCTGAATTACGAAATAAACTTTCTTCCCCCACATTCGTATAATTCGTTCTCTCTGTGGCCTCGGGATATCAACAACACTGCGTAGAACGACTGCATACTTTGTCTGTATCTTTCAGTTGTTCCGTCACGCTCGTGCTCGCACTAGCCAAACACACAGGCGTGGAATGAGCATGCATGTGTGACAGCACGTTTGACAAACGAAAAAGGTATCAATGCCGAATTCATCATGGTCCGAATTTATCTCGCATAAGAGCCTTTCTTTTTTTCGTTCTATCTGTCGCGCTCGCACTCCGATCGCCGAGAATAAGTTTGTCGGTTCGTCTTCACCGGCCGCGGCGGCTTTTTCATTTTATTCTAAACATTTTTCTAATCATTTTATCGGGCATTTAACATTTTTTTTCTAATGTTTGATCCCACCGTGTCTCTGAATTTTAATTAAATGGAAATTGAATAATAATTAGACGTATCTTATTCATTCATTTCGAGTTATATCCTCAAGATTTATTAATATTTAGCGAAATTTATTTTTTATTCATTTATTATCTCGGTGACATCGTTAGTATTTGAAAAAGGCTTGGGCTTTTAGTCGGTTTTAAGGGGGCAGTTAGGGTTTCAGGCTAAAAATAACACTTTCTTTAAGATTTTTTTTCGGACGTATGAATAAAGTAAATTTATTCGGACCTTTTGCACATTATATATTAGTCTTTCAACAACATTATATAATTTTTTGGTTGCAAAATATCAACAAATACCCCGGTGACGGAGCTTTTCCGAGAGCGCGGTTCGAAAAACACGTTTTGCGGTGACCACTGTATCTCAACAGAAAATTATCCAAAATCAAAATAACAAGAAAATTTAGTTAGAAAAACATTAAATCCTACCCCCAACGTTCCCTAATTGTTATTTTTTTCGTTTTAAAACTTTTGGTGGTCGTTTGAAGCTAAAATTGCGATTTTTCACTAAAATTTCCGTCATTTTTTAGTTGGAAAAACCCCTTAATGTAAACAAATTTAAAAAAACTCAACGTTGGGGGGAGGTATTTCATATATAGAAGGTATGTACCAAGTTTGAAAAGAATCGGTGAAGTATTTTTCAAATGGCAGTGGTCACCGACTTTGAAAACGTGAAAGTCATAAACGTGTTCCGTAGTATCGACTAAAATTATCGATCACTTTTCCGGTGCGTTTCCCTTTGCCGCTGAGTAATTTGTTTCTCCGTTTTGTCCCTGGATTTTTGTGTCACCTCGACACACAGTCTAAACACTTATCATTTACACTTTTTAATCGCGCAATTCAGGTTTCCCTATCCCACACTACTGTTATAAAATCACTGAGCGGCAAACGCGCGACCGAAAATATAACGACTAACTGGTCAATAACTTCGAGAGTTTTGGTCCGATTATCTTCAAATTTTGGGAGAATACTCTCGAAATATTTAACTATAAGAAAAAGCAAAGAAAAAAAAATCGATTTTTCAATAATGCAAACCCTAACTCCCCCCTTAAGCCCATTGTTACAATTTGTTGTTAAGCCTAAGTTTTACAAATTAAATGCATTATTTCAACAATTTAAGAAACCATTTTATTAAATTTATAAATTATTGACAGCCCTTGAAGATTGTCTGAAAACTAGTTGGAGACTCTTGTACTTGGCCAGAGGCACGATCTTGTCCCTTGATTTGATTATCCGGCATATCTCCAACAGTTTTAACACATTGCGTACGGCAGACGAGAATTCTCGTCTTTAGCAAACCGAACGTTGAGGCCGGGAGACGAGAATCTCGTCTTCAGTTTTTTCGACTCAATCGACGATTTAAGGAACTAAAAATAGACTTTCTTGTTACGTTACCAGGGTAACGAAGTCTTGCGTATCCCCTTAACAAATGATGAGCAAAAAAAATGAATGTCAACTTTCTGAGAGCGTCAAAATTATAATCATTACATATAGGACTAAAAATGCGCGGGCCCTGGGAGCGCGTCGCGCGAACAGAGCGCCGTACGCAATGTGTTAATATAAAAATCTACATTACCGGCAGAAAAATTATCGTCGCATGGTGTGAAAATATGTTAGTTAGCGCGTTGATACTGGCGTGTGGCCACGAGGGGCTGCGTGACACTGGAAAAGGAGAAGCAAACCACTTATTTCACAAAAACTACTGGATTCCCGAGAGAGGGCGCGTTGAGAATAGGTGTAGTGCGAGAGCAGTCGGAGAAAAGAGTGAGCAAAAGGGAAAGGGGAAGTGTAAGAAAGGGAGGGAAGGGCGGTAGCCATAGAGAGGCTGGAGGAGTACGAGGAGAAGTGAAGGTGAGAAGGGAGTGGAGAGAAGTGAGGAAGGAAGGAGACGAATTGAGAAGGTGATAGAGGTTAGGAAAGGGGAGAAGTGGACTGGAGATAAGAGACACCTAGGAGAAAGGAAGGAAGGTAGGAAGAAGGCGACATCAGACGGAAGGTGAAAGAAAAGAGAATAAGGAGTCGGTAAAGAAGGGAGGAGTGCGTAGAGATGTGAAGAAATGGAGACGGTAGGAAGTAAAGAGAAGGAAAGAGAAGGACAAGAAGGTGGAAAGGAGAAGAGCAGAGGCGATGGGGAGCAGAAGAGGAATATGGGAAGGCTGAGCAAGGCGGAAAGAATGGGAAGGGAAAGAGTAGACAGCTCAGGGAGTGCCACAGGCACTGACTTAGATGAGTGGCTGTCAAAAAGGAAAAGGAAAGAGGAGAAAGAGGAAGAGGAGTTGGAGGAACTGGGGAGAGAGGGATTCATAAGGAGCAAGAAGACCGTAAGGTCGCCAAGGATGGCGCGGGAGGGGACGGTAGGGGGTAAAGGGGAGGAGAAAGAAGGGGGTAGGAAGGAAGAGAAAGAAAAGACAAAGGACGGAAAAGGAAAAGAAAATGATATTGAAGGGATAAAGGAAGAACTGAAAAGGATTCAGAGAGAGTACGAGAAGGGTGGGAGGAGATTATGAGAAGGGTTGGGAGTTAATTAAAAAGGAAATAGAGGAGATGAGAAAGGAGATGAAAAGGAGGGAGGAGACGTGGAAAAAAGAGAAGGAGGAGATGGAGAGAAGGATAGGAAAGTTGGAGGAGGAGGTGGAAAGAAATAGGAAGGAAAGAGGGAAAGGAGCAGAAACAGAAAGAGGAGGGGGGGGAGGCGGCGAGAAGGGAAGAGGATGAAGAGGAGAGGAAAAAAGAAAGAAACGAGGAGGAAAGAAGACTGAGGGAAATAGAGAGATGGAGGGTGAGCAAGGGGAGGGAGGAGAGATGAAGGAATGTGGTGATAAAGGGCTTGCAGAGGAAAAAGGAAGGAATGAAGGAGGAGGTAAGGGAGATTTTGATGGGGTGATTGGGGTGAAGGCGGAAATTGAGGAGGTGAAGGAGATAGGGGCAGGAAAAGGGGTAGAGAAGTTGAGAATGGTGCTGGTAAAGATGAAGAGTGAGGAAGGAAGGAGGGAGAGGATAGAGGACGATATGACATGGAAGAAGAGGAAAATGCAATGGAGGTTAAGGAGGATTGCGGAGGAGAAAAGCAGGAGAGGGAAAAGGGTAAGGGTGAGTTATGGAAGGATATGGATAGAAGGAGAGTGGTGGAAGTGGGATGAAGAGAAAGAGGTATGTTGTAATTAACTGGATCTTTATTGAATAATAATATATGACATTGGTGGTGGTTACATTAATATACGCGGCAGCTCCCGCTTGAGCGACGTAGAAACGGTTAGTGTTCGCACGAGACAAAAGAGCGTCGGACCCCTGCCACTCAGATACACAGCAACCACACATGGCTCACACACACACACTTTCCCGTGAGGGCAGCACCTATCGGCACATCTCATTATATTAGAAATGTACCATTCTCAACACACTTCCTTACATTTCTATTATATTTATTTTTATTTAAGACTTAACATTTCTCTGAATTTTATGAACTTTGCTTTACATAAAGGCTTGGTGAGTATATCCGCGACATTATTTTCGGATTCAATTTTTATTATATGAATAATCCCTTTTCGATAATTCTCATTCACATGGTGGTACTGGACTTTGATATGTTTTGCATTTTTTGTGAAATTACCGAATTTAGTTATAATCAGTGTTCTAGAATTATCTTCATATATTTTTACTGTCTTTTCAATCTTTGCATTGAAGGCTTCTTCTATCATTCCGATAATGAAATTTAATTTAAATCAGTTACAGCTTCGGACAATTCTACATACTCAGCGAATGTCGATGATTTAGTTACAGAGTTTTGTTTTTCTGATTTCCAGTACACAGTGCTTCCGTTTAATTTTATTCCGTAGACTGACGTAGATTTTCTATCGATAGTATCGCCTGCCCAATCGGCGTCTACTGCACAATCAAGAATTTCAGCATTATTATTTCTCGAATAAGTTAATATTATATCTTTTGTCGCCTATAAATATCTTAGAATGCGAAGTGTACGTATACTTATAAAGTGTTATATCATAACAACTTTGAAACTTGCTGAAATAATTTACGCTAAATGCGATGTCTGGGCGAGATCGAGTGCTTATGTACAAGAGTTCGGCAATCAAGTTTCTGTACTGTAAACTTTCGTCCAACGACTTAGCCGGTTTTAACTTTAACCCATTTGCATCCGAGAGCGGAATAATCCGCAAACCGCGACTGGCTGCTATCACCAAATCCGGAATAATCCGCTAGCGGCGACCGTCTGCTATCACCGAGCGCAGAATATTCCGCGAGTCTACGACTGCTTTTTTTTTCTAATACGGTCGTGACTAACAGCTATTTTTGAGGATCACCGATTTATTTTGTGCCATAATAATTTACGTAGAAAAGTAGTAATTTCAAGGAAAGCTAAGAATTTGTAATTTTATTCATTTATGATTACCACATAGTGTTAGGACTTTCTCCGTCATTAAAAATTCTTACTTTCCCACTTCAATAGCAAATTGACGTATCATAAACTCCACCGTAGCGAGGGTTAACGTGACTTTTGGAAAAACATGCGAATTAACCGTACGTTATCCGCGGTCTACACGCCGCGGTTGAGCATACCTGTGGACTTTGGGGCCTGTGGGCCATAGCTCAGTACCTAGGTTACGCCCTTTTTTTAAGTGTTTCTAATTGGCTACAATTTTCAATATTTTCCGTAAAGTCAGTCCTCCCATGGTGACGTTGGAGGGAACCGAGAATTTAAAAAGTCTCTACGTCACACAAAATCAGTTAGAGTACAAATCCGTTACCTACAAGACAGTTGTTTCCATTTAACCACTTGTGCGTTTCTTCGTTTTTTTGTGAAAAT